>BSBN01001202.1:0-10000000 GCA_027924645.1 Cunninghamia lanceolata | reverse complement strand
AAACCAAGTTATGTGGGAAGTTATCAAAAGAGGTAATTATGGTAAGACATGAAATGGAATCAGGAGTTATGAAATTCACCCAAGAAATTGAAGAGAAAAGAAAAAGTGAAGATAATCTAAAACAATCTCTCAAGGAGAAGTCAGAAGACTACCACAAAATGGATAGAATAATCAGGCATTTGGAATCTGATCTTGAAGAAGCTAGAGACAATGAAGAACAACTTGAGAATCAGATAGACACTCTTAAAAGGGATTGAGAATCAAATAGACACTCTTAAAAGGGATCTTCAAACAGCAAATGAATACAAAGAGAAATTCAAGATAAGCTCTGCTCAACTTGAAGTTCTTCTTGAAAGCTAAAAGAGGGTAGATGACAAGCAAGGCTTGGGGTATGAGATAGGGGAAAGCTCCGGATCCAGTCAGAAGATCTCTGGATCAGGAAATCCAAGGAATAGGCCTAGAAGACCTCCGATAAGGCAACCAAATGCTCAAAGATATCCATCCTTCAATGGATACTGCCACAACTGCAATAACTTTGGTCATAAAGCAAATCAATGTAGAAGAAGAATGAATTAGACTAATTCATCCTTCTCCGGTTAGTGTTTTAACTGCAAAAGGTATGGTCACAAATCTCATGAGTGTAGAAATATGCAAATGAATAATTCATTCAATGGTAGATGCTTTGCATGCAATAGAATGGGACATATGGCTAATCAATGTAGATCAAGAGGATACCAGTCAAATATACAAAGAAATGTTGTTTGCTACAATTGCAATAGATCCGGTCATATTGCTAAATTCTGTAGAAGTAAGATTCATGACAAAAAGGGTCCGGTACATCATAATCAAAACCAAGACAAAGGAAAATGAAAAGTAAATGTGAATGAAATTCAAAGGGAGATGAACAAGATTTGGGTGAAGAGAAGTACAGAAAATGTTGGGGATGGATCCGCACCAGAATCTGGTGCTGATATTCCTTCCGAAAACTAAATAGATGAGCTCTAGCTCAGGGGGAGTCACAAAAGAAAACAAGTTCCCCCAGCCAGTCAATTGGTGCCTGAAATTGGCACATGGAAGGTTGCGGATTAAAAGGGCCCTCAGAGAAACATCTAAATAACCCTTGGTAAATATTTGAAAGATCCGCAAGGAGTTTGAAAAGGTTAATCATCCAAGATTAATCCGGTTTGACAATCATCTGGTAAAAGTAGGACTTTCACAGTTAGATCTGGTATAATTCAAAATTGAAATATTTGGATTTGTCGTTAGATGGAATGATTGGAGAAAGGGAGATACATTGTAAGTTATCATTCTAGGTGCATCTCATTGATCTGGAAAGATCTCTCTCAGAACAAGGAAAACAAGGCAACCAGAATAACTTAGGTTGTGCATTTATTTCAAAATGGAATTAGGGTTTGCACAGAAATAAAAGGGTTCTTTGATTCATCATTTGCACATTTGCATTCGAGAAGAATAGAAAAGGAGCTCTGCAACAAAATTGTCTCAAACCTCTCAAAGATCAACCGCAGAAGTTGATTCATCTAGCAATCCGATCCGGCTCATATTATGAACCCTAGAAGCATAAAAGGTATTTTCCGCTCTTAATATCTCTCTCTGAATCTTTGAAGGATGGCTACTCTGAATGTTGTGAGGATCACTGATAGGCCACACCCTAAATTCAAAAAACATCCCTATAAATCCCTAGAAGTTGATCCCCTAGGCGCATTTTCTAGCATTCCACATGGAGTTCTGCATGTAGAAGATGTTAGGGTTTACATACACACAAACATTGAAGAATTTGGGGAATCCAAGATGATAGATATCTACCACAAGGAACTGATAGATGAATCATTTGAACTCAAACCTCAGTACAAGGCCATCCGAGATAAGCATTTTGGACATTGCATTCATTTTCCCTATTTTGCTGAAGATGATTGGGTCTGGTATGTTCTGAGCAGAATGAATGACAACTTTATGTGGTTGATGAGGCCATTCAAGATAACCAAGGATGCAATTAGGGCGGTAATCGGATTGCACTCATCCAGTGGGTTGCCTGCTCTCAAATCAATCAAAAATCAAACTGTAATTCAGGCTACCGATCAAAATTTGACAAGAGAGCAATGACTATAGAAAATATCACTGATCTGGATATCAAGTTTGCATCTATGATAATTGGCTATAAGATATATCACTCTAGCAGGGAAAATTCTGTATCCTAAACTATAATCTATGCTGCTTATCAGATATTAAGGGAGAATGCAGATTATGATCTTTGTGAGCTTCTTCTGAGCTAACTGTTGGAAAACCTACAAAAGATCAAGAAGGACAAGAAGAACTCATTCAAGTATGGTCAGCTAATACTGTGTTTGTTCTTTTACTTTATGAATGAGCTACCCAGATCCAGTGATTGGGTATGGCAAAATGACAGACTGGTTGCCATTCAAATCAGAGATTACATGCATGGGCTTGGTGATGCCAAGGCTCAAAATACAACTCTCTGGGATACTTCAAGAACTTTCAAAGTATGATGCAAGCTAGAGAAAGAACCCCCCAATCATTGGTTGAGAAGTACAAGGATACAGTGTGCTTTCTGGTAGACACTGATCAATGTCTAATGGAGGCAGTAGAGCCAAGGATAGTCTGGATTATGCCAATGGGGTATGAGGTGGATGATAAAATTCTGGAACTGCATGTCCAACACCTACTAAGTCAGCCCAAGGACCCTAAGGCAGAAAGGTTTGGAACCTTCCAAGAGTTGAGTGTAAAAGTTCATGTTGAACTAAGACAGCCTGAGATCAAGAGAAAAGTGAGAAGGGAAGTAGAAGAATTTGCCAAGAGGCATGGAATATCAAATGCCAACAAAGAGAAGATGGAAAGGGTAGAGAAAGAAAGGCAAGAAACAGAAAAAGAAAGTGCTCTGGTGCAAGCCCCCTCCTGGATCAAATCCTCCAAAAGCTATGCACCTACCACCTCTAAGAGCCAAAAAGCATCAAAACTGGAAGCCCATACATTTAGAAAGGGAGAGAAAAGAACAAAGAAAAAGGCAACAAGGTCCTATACAAGTCAGAAGGATGATGAAAAGACAGAATCTGATGAGGAGATCAAGAAAATGAAGAAGAAGAAGAAAACATCCAGTGAACCCTCTACCGGTCATAACAAGGAAGAAGAGGCAGAAGAATTTGTTCAAAGGCCTACTCTCTACATTGATGATATCATCAAATCAGTCACTGTGGATGGGAACTTGAAACCAATGACTGAATTTTATGATGATTATAGTGAATCTGATCAGAAGATCCTGCAAGAAGCTACAGTCAGGTATCTAAACATCTATAACAAAGCATTCATTGAAATCATCTCCTTAATTCCTAAAAGCCTAGAGAAGGAACTTGAAATAAGAAAGAACAATGATAAGGCAAAGGACCTAGAGATCCGGGAATAGATAGCTATTCAGCTCTACCCTTCCATCACTCCAAAACAAATGAACATGATCTTCAAGGATTGCAAGGATGAGTTCCGAAGCAAAGCAAGAATGAATTAGCTTATGCTTGGAGAGACTAACAAAGTGGCAAAAGAAGCTGAAGACATCCTCTGAAATGCCTTCATGAAATTTGATCTCCCTATTATAGAGGACTTAGGTGATGAACCTTTTGTCATGGATGATGAAGGACTAAGTACATCAAAGGTAGATCCTAGAGAGAAAACTGCAGAAGAATCAAAGGAGATAGGTGAGGAGAAAACTAAGGATCTAGATTCCTCTGCTCTGAAAGAGGAAGTCCCTGAAGAAGTAAACATCTCTCTTCCAGATCCCCCTGCTGACTCTGGAACTGAAGGAGAAGAAAGAAAAGATGAGAAAAGTTGTCAAGAAGAAGAAGTCAAGGGAAGAGAAAAAGATCAAACAGAGAAAACCCCAGATGATAGCTCTGAGGCCACAGAAGGGAAGAAAACTCTGTCTCCGGCAAGAGACACTACAGAAGTAGTCAAAGACTTCCTGACAAAAGAAATGATGGAATTAGATGAACCAAAATTGCTTCAAGGACCATTTAATTTTGATTCCCTCTCCCCGGTTCAAACAATGAAGATAGCATCCTTTGCTCAAACAAAGGCAAAAGAAAAACTTCTGAAGTCTCACATGGAAGACTGTGAGCTGATAGAGATTGCATCCGATGTATTGGAGAAGATCATGCCATCCTTTCAGAAGGATCTTTCGGCCTCCTCATCCAGTAATCTAAAATATTTTGTTAATTCTGTTAATACACATTTTGACTCTTTAGAGAAAGCAGCAGAAGAGAAAGTCCGGAAAGAGTTTTTGGGTAAGAGATTCTCTGAAGTACAAGGGCTAATAACAAATGATAGGATAAATATGGATATTGAAATAAAGAGCTTAGAAAATGCTCTTAAAGATGGCGGAGAAATATATAAATTTTGTTTATCCTGGTCTAAAGTGACAAAGGATATTGAGAAGAAAGTGAAAGAACAAGAGGATAAACTGTCAAGTTTATCTCAAAATTTTGATCCTGTCACCACATCCATAATAAACCAAGAATGTCAGCCTATTGTCATTCTAAATGAACTAAAGAAACTTGAAAAGGAAAGGAAGAATATAATAAGTAGGCTGGGTGAACTTAGAGGGATAATTATCCCTAAGTTAGAGGCCGTGCATGAGGCCCTAACTGATGCTCAGACCACAGCCTGGACCAGTGATCCGACAGATCTAAAGAGGGCAGAAGCTTTTGCATTCCTGTTGAGTGGTCACATCTCAATTTTGGACAGGATGAAGTAGAGTTGGGCAAAAAAATTTGTCCAGTTGAAGACAACTTTTGCAGATATACTTCAGTATATGTAAGTGTGTTATAAATATATATTTATGCAGCCAAGTATAGATTGTTTTTGGAAATTTTGGTATGCGGATCCTACCCTTTGCCATTGATGTCAAAGGGGGAGTGAGGAGTAGTGAAAAATGTGGAATCTAGCAAAGGGGGAGCTTGGGAAAAGTGTACATAAGAACAAAGCATCATCCAAGGTGGAGTATGCTATAACACTTAGTCATTTTTCACTAAGTGTTGCTATCAATGCCAAAGGGGGAGATTGTTGGCAAGAGACACTGTGTGACTTCATGAGTGTGGTCATTGATGGCAACAAAGTCCATCCCACACATCCGCAGGACATGGTATGTCTATATCAGAAGTCAGATTGAAGAGTATTTTGGTCCAGTGAGCAAGAACAGAGCATGTAGTAAGGTCTGACAATCAGGTCCAAATCTCTTAGAGGAAATATCTCAGTAAAGTACAGACTTGGGGAAGTCAAGAGGAGTACCATGACTAATAAATTCCAGAGATTGAGCCTTTGGTGATGAAAGAGTAAAAATATATAAACACCTAAGTGTTGGGTTCCTGTTTGGCAGAGAAGACTTAGGAAGAACTGACCGGCAGAGCATCAGACCTTAATCCGGATGAGATATTGATGGTGATCAAGTTTCTTGAGGGATCATTCATGATTGGCCGACATGATTGATGACTTCTATAAGTAACTCTTTGATATGCATCACTTTGTAATTAAGGATTTAGCCGACATACCATAATTTGGGAAAATATTGAGTTTTCCAAATGCCGATTAGAAAGATGATTGAAATCATTGATGCGGATATATATACCAGATTGATTTTGGTATGAAGGTGTGTGTGGTGTGTGATGTTGTGGGAAGAAAAGTAGAGAGTAGCGTGAAAGCAGCTATACAGATTCGGTATGTGACATGACAACAGCACCAAAGAAGAGAAAGAATGAAGTGCAGTAGATCGGTGTATTGAGCCTAACCAAAACTGAACCTCAGCATATGTGGATGCTTCTCATTAGTTCAATCACCTGGTTACTTTCTTTATACCTTATAGACAATGAGTCTTTTGTAGGTAGTGAGCCTCTTGTGAGCAGTGTGCTTGGGCAGTGAGCCCTAATTGGCAAGTGCCATTTTGTACTTCTATTCTTTTAATAGAGAATACAATCTTGGGTTAATCACCCTGTGGTTTTTCCCTTAACAGGGTTTTCCACGTCAAAATCATTGTGTTATGTGTATTGATTTTATTTTTGCTTTCATGGTTATGCATGCTTATGTGATTTGATGTTGCATTAGTTATTAAAGAAGAACATAAAGTTAAAGTAATTAAGATAACTGATTCACCCCCCCTCTTAGTTATCAACAGCACTAACATAGTCTCATCATCTCTGATGCCTGCATACTACTTGAGCTCATAGAATTTGTGCTCATACTGCTCAACTGACATGGCCATCTGCCTCAGCTCATGGAACTCATCAGCGTGACACTGTCTCTAATGATTAGACAGGAACCAGGCTCTGAATCTCTCTAAGAACAACTCCTAAGAAATAATATTTATGGCCAAGTGCAACTTCTGCTCCTCTAAACACCACTAGGTCAAAGCAAAACCTCTGAGATATAGAATAGCACATCTAGCCTTGGTGTTGCTGCCATACGGATGCATGGAGAAACACCTACCTATATCAAGTAACCAAGTCTCTGCCTCCAGACCACTACCAGCTCCATCAAAGGTGGGAGGGCGTGCCCTCAGAAGGTCTCTCATATGACTGGCTAAAGTGGCCTCTTGCTCAGCTGTCAATTCTCTCTGCCTAGGTGATCCTCTCTCTTTCCCTAGCTTCTAGTTTATCTACCTCCTGTCCCCCTCTAAGCTGCTCTACTTCCTACCTAGGGCCTAAATAGGCAAGGGCCTCCTCTAGCAACTGTCATAACTGGACTCCCTCAAGCTGACCCTGACCTTCCATATTATGACCCCCGCCTTCATGGGCACTCTCATGAGGAGAACTAGGAGGAGGTGTACCGCCACCACCTCTCCCTTGACCCCTACCTCTGCCATGACCTCGACCCCTACCTCTAAGCATCTTCCTATACACACATACCTCCAAGGGACAACTTCAAAACAAGGAATACTTAAAAAAAATAAAATTAATCTATAGAGTTTAAGCACTAGGTTACATAATGGACTCAATATTAACCAGAGTACCCAGTGTTCAAACCTGGCTCTGATACCAAATGTTATGCCCCGTCATGCAACCCTAGAGAGTTAGACTAACAAGTGCTACAATTACAGAATTTTTTTTTTTTAAGCAAGAAAATGCATTTACACTAAATAGAATTAACACTATTTTAAGCATTTAAACAAGATGATCAACTAACACCTCTAGGGAAACATAACTGCATTAGATAACCATAATTTATAACAACACAAGTAATATACCATAAGATACAATAGAAGAAGATTACATTACCCATTTATAGATATGAACAGTTACAAAAGTTCAAATACAAGTTTACATGATTACAATATTCATGACTGATCACATCGATTTACAATATACAACAAGATTATACAATTCTCAAATTATAATACAACTTTGAGGATGCAAGTACAAATCTAGAACTGGAAGCACATCTGCAGTGAACACAAATTAGGTTGACCAAGAAAAACCAATGGATTAAGCTCTTCCACCCAACCATGTGGAACCCTAAGGTCCACCCCCCGAGCTAGGAGATAACGATAAGGTCCCAACGACAACCAGGTGGTAAAACTAAAAACAACAAGAAACTAACATTAACTAAACATGTCAAGCACACCCAACATCAAAATAGACTCACTAATTTCTGAGGCACTTCTAACAAAATCAACAACTAGGTAAACTAGGTTGTAGTGGGAGGAGTGTCATCACATGGTCCTATCATGGGTTACCTTGGCAGTCTTTCACTAGACACCGTCCCCCATTTATGGTTACCCTGGCAGTCTTCCAAAGACACCAGACCCATAGGGTGCGACATGTGGAATCAACTCTCCTTTCGTGAGGACAAGGAAGTTGATCTTGCCAACTAGGCCTTCTCATCCCATCCTTAGCCTAGACAAGCACTACAGGCATGGGAGAGGTATCCAAATTAACTTGTTTAATGTAAAGACTACCCTAAACCCCCCTAGGTTTATTTTAAAGTTATCACTTGTTAAATAACCCTCAGTGGGTTACCCAGGCAGCCACTTAGGGCACCGGCCCCACATTGAGAGCCACTCCCCACTATCTACATCTAGATCACCCTTGCTACAAGAAAGGAATCATCCAAAACATTCTCACCGTATAATGAATCCCCTGAGTTGTATTCACTTGAAGCCACAAGGACTAGATTAAACAAAGACCAATACATAACTCTTCCTTTGGAACCAAGGTACTCATTTATGGTCAAGAAGCACATAACACTGACAATACATTAAAAAAAATTAGAGCATTAACAAAAATTGCATGAATATGAAATTACATCCTAGGCAACGGAAATACAACCTCACAACATAAGCCTAGACTCTATCCGACACCATTTAATACACTAAAAAATAAAATTAAGGCTAACATTATCTATTGCTTAATATTACCAACAATATCCAATACGAGCAAAAGATCAACATGTCTTCTTTAAGAAAGTAACCATACTAACTCTTAAATACAATTCATTTCACTTTTCAAACAATAATCTAATATTTCACCCTCAAATTTTCTATAATAAGAACTATACTATAATGGCATTACAACATAATTCAAATCTAACAAAAAAAACATATTTTGTTTCCACAATGATACTCTACTAATACAAAGTTATATCCTTCTATACATCTAATGATATTAACTATAATCATTATACTAACCTTAACAATAATATATATTAATCTAACCACTAAAATTTATATCCTAACTAAACAAATAACAAAATAAACCTACTTATTACTAATTATTTTGAACCTAAACAAAGAAACTTGCTTTATGAAATCGACCTAATCTTTTAGCTATCAACTAGGCCGATTCTTTCTTAATAATCACTGAGCCACAACTATACACATCGCACCATTATGGCAGGTGACTACCACTACCATAGGAAGGTTTTAACAATAAGATAAATGAGTGCATGCAATAGCAGAGACTTCGCTTCAAAAGCAGCGACGGGATGATATGGACATCAACATGGTGAATAGAACGTTTCTGCAAATGATAGCATTGAAACCCCACATCAAAGTTGATGCCTCACCGAATAGCTCAGGATCCTAAAACCTAATCTTGCAGATATATTCTCATCGATGGCACGAAGCAACAAGGCTTAAAAGCAAAGATTTCAGATGCTACGGTTTGCAGAGTATGCTAAGAGATTATTACCATGCCAAGCATAAAAGGTAAATAGAGATGATCAATGACATCCCCATCATGTCACTGATGGGTCGATGGAGATACCAAACTTAGGCTTACTATTCTATCATCGGTCGACACTCTCAGTTGGTCTGCATAGAAAACTATATTATAGAATAGAAATAGTATTCGAGTGGTGTCAAATAGTATGCAGCATGATAAAAGACTGTTATTCAATTAAATAGACAGGGCATAGATTTTGATTGAAGGCATTTGACATAATAAGCCCATAGCTCACTGCCTTTCGAAGCATCATCAGAAGAATGGAATGGATCAAATGTGGCAACACGACACTAGTAAGATAGAGGTATACAAATTAGTTTTGTCTTGGCTGAGATTATTCCATGAAGTGGCCATGAACAGGGTTTAACTCACTCAAAATCTATTCCTTATAATTGATGCATGCAGGTATAACTTATTGACTGAGGCATGACAGTGAACCAGTGAAAATCAAGTGATACTTCTTTTGAGTAAAATTAGATGGATTTTTTAGAACAATGTCGTTCTAATATAGAGGCTTACTAAAAGCATGGCTATGGATTAAATGAATATTGATTTACAGAGAACAAGGGGAGTATGGCATGCATAAAATAATGATGTATAATCTAATAATGACTAAAATGAAATTGATGCAAGAGTCTTGAATATGCGAGGGACTTGATAAGATCACAATATTCAACCTCACAATCCAAAACAGGGGTCTACAGAGTTGGCAAATGATGAGATTATGATGTGTAAATCTCAAAGAGCAAGGTTCAGGGTAACAGTTTAGTTGAGGAAATCATCTCGAAGAAGATAGATTTCAAAGATGTAGAAGTTTTTGAGAACAAGACATACAAGAATTTTGGTAAAATCTCCAGAAGGGTTTGTCTTGATATTGCATGCAGAGAAAAACAATTTTACTATCAAGGCACACAGGAATAACACATACATTCACTAAAACTAAAGCAACAAATCACAAGAACTAAGACAAAAATACATACCCAAATCAAGCTACTTCCCAAATTCTCTGCTTGCCTAATAAATCCTCCTTCTTCCAAAATCCCCCAATTCCCCCCTCTAAATTCCACTCAGAAGCCTAAAAATAGTCCCATGCCAACAATTTCCTTTTTGTTACTTCACAGACCACTCTCTCCACACTCTCCCATTATTTCAAAAAAATAAATAAATGTTGCATTAATTTTTCCAGAGCAACAGAGATTCATCCCATAAAAGATATTATACATTTACCATATAAAACTATATGACAACTCAACAAAAGAGATATATTATTAATCTCAAATCAAAATAGGATATTTTAAGATTCCACAATGAACAAATGAAATATCACTAGTTTACAATTATCAAAATATTACTATTTACTAAATTATTATTTTATTAACATTATTACTATTTATTTAACAAAATAATCTTTTTCTCTCTACTATAATGAAATAGTTAATTACAAAATAAAATACATTTCAAACATGGAATCCCAAACCAACAAACCTGACAACCATCTCTATCGACCTACTGACTAGACACAAAACAAAATACTCATTCTTACAAGGATGGTGACAAATTAGGGAAGCCTTCGTTATCTCCATTCCACTATTCCATTAGATTTTGGACACGCTCAGACCTGATAAACCAGGTGGAGTCGATGTCATGTACCTACATCCTGCATCAAAACAAAAGGTTGAACAATACATATAACCATAACATCAAACACACCGTGAGAGGGATTCACAGCATAGTAGGGTACTCTTGTATGAGTAATACTATACTGTCCCTCACACTGACACATCAATCAGATAAACTTCATTACACAAATCATGAAGCTATAAGTAAGATCAACTACTACTAGTCAACTAAATAAGAATCATTATCCAATAATTCACATGATACTCAAAGCAATAAAATGCACATAATCAATTAGGTCCAAATGTAATCATATTATAAGCATGAATCATCAGTACTGACAACATCCTTAATGTCATCTAACAACAATAAAGTATCATCAAACAGTGTATCTAACATCAACAAAGAGTCATAAAGTCTAACCCAAGAACACCACTATCAGTCTAACAAAAGCAAAAATGAAGGGCACTACATTATTATTATTTTATGGGTTAGGATAAATAACCATAAATGCTTTATATTATTAATTAGCAAATTTTGAAAATTTGGGTATTATTTATATTAATATTATTTAATATATATTTGGGAATCTAATTATATTTTATGTCTTCATGATGATGATTAAACATGATTACTATTTATTTGAGTCATCTCATGTTAAAAGTTGATGTCTTGATAAATTGATATAAGTATATGTAACATTATGTTAATTAGGATAAGAGTAAACAAAGTTGAAGGGATGTTCTATTACATAAAATAATAATGTATTCCATGATCGCACCAACAAAGTATCTATCAAATTTACAAAATGGTGGTAGAATTATTCTCGTGTAGAAATATTACTCACATATGAGCTAAATGTAGAAACAAGTCCTATACAAAGTGCATCCATTCTACAAACTCATCTCATACCATTCAAAACTCTCTAATTGGGTCCTCATAATAAATGAGACCTTTCTATGACCATAAATATTTTTAATATCGCCGTTAAGGGCGTGATTCGGTGGTTAAGTCACTCGGTTGTAGTGGTGTCCACTAGAGTTCAAACCCCCGCTAGGCCAACGAGCTTGCAGGCTTTACACCTTCGTTGGGCCAACGAGCTCACAGGTTTGAAGTGTTCTTACTTGGGGATGAGGTCCCCCATGTTGTGGCCTCACCAATTCATCGCTCTGGGCAAAAGCGTTAGTGTGGAGCCGGAGGACATGTCGCACCAACGTCACTGGTCACATTAAAAAGTTTACCAGGCACATTTTTTAAAAAAATTAATATCATGAAGGATGCCCTCATCACCTCTCTATTATAAAAAAGATGCTTTCTTAATCACTATCATATCATAGAAATTATGGTTTAAGGGATAATAATTTATTTAGAGAGTTGCGTTTAACTTGTTCCATTTGAAATACACTTAAAAGTTTAACATTTTATCAAGAAAAATATCTCTCCTATAAATTGCAACAAATTTGTATCCACACTCACAATGTTAACCTCACTTGAGATATATACATATTGTAACCCTTCATGATGGTGTCCTATTGGGTGTTACTTATGGCTCTTTTATGGTTGAGTGGGTTTGTTAACTTAATAAAATTATAGTTCGAATGGGGTGCATGCTTATCCAAGTAGCTATGGGAATGACTTATAATAATAGGAAAATTAGTAAAAATATAAATAGTCCAACATTTGATTCTTTCTTAAGCTATCTTAGTAACTTCTTGAACCTTTTTTGAAGACCCTAATAGATTCATGTTTCCTTTGTTGGAAGGTGTAATTGTAGTGGTAATCATGTTAGAATCATTTTGTCTCTAATCAATCTAAATTCTTTCTCAAAATCATTTTGTAGTTTTAAGGTATTACATTCATCTAATGATGTGTTCGTATACCAATTGATATTCCTCATAAGAATAGTTGGAGATTAATACAACTAATGATATGCACTTGTCCGTCTAATAGATGTCTAAATTTGTATGCACATTCTATAGTGTCTAATATGTTATTTTGTCTCATCACTTATAAACATGAATAATGGTTGCCTCTTCTAGATAGGACTCAATGAATTAGCCATCACTTTTAGAGTTTCTTGTTCCTTTGTATGAGTCACTAGACTTTGTATTTTTTAAGTGTGTTATGAACATCCCTATTCTATCGTAGCACTTTCCAATATACCTTGACCTTTAAATGTTCCTTCTATCAAGAAACTTGACCTCTAAATGTTCTCAAACCCCATTTTTATCATTGATCAATTAGTATGCCTCATGTTATCCATAAATGCATTTCTCTCCTCGCCCATGATGAAACTATAAAGTTCTATATCAAGATGAGGACTTCCTTTTTGTCAAAGGGGGTTATTATTAATCCTTGACTCCTTTGCAAGGTTTTTTTAAATAGATTGATGAGAAAGGTCTATATTTTCTTCATCAAGAGTGGATAGTTGTATAATAATATTTGGTCACCTATTTTTCATGGGTGATAAACTACTTCCTAGATTTAGCTCTCTCCAATTCAAGTTTTCAATTTAGGATTGAGGTTGATGTTTTGGTGTTAGATTATTGGCTTTGATTGGTTACTCCATTTGTTAGTTCATTAGCTCTTGTTGTATGCCTCCATTTTAGTGTGTCATTAGTAATGTTTTTATCAACAAACTTTGTAGTTGAGCTTACCTTATACAAACAATATCATCAAAAGTCTTATAACAATAAAGGATCCAACAATAATCATGAAAGACATAATAGACCAAGTATTTGTTCAATGTAAGTTACATTGTGGACCCATAACTTACAAGTCCTAGGATCATTTGTACATCTTAAACTTTAGAAAATATGGTGTTGTTTAGGTGAAATGAAACAATGCTCTTACAAGATATGAAACCAAAATGATTATCTTAGCATATGTCATGAGGACATGTTGCAATTTACAGGGGGAGATCCAACCCCAAACTCAAGACATTCTTAGATTAAAATAGACCAAGTATTTGTTCAATGTAAGTTACATTGTGGACCCATAACTTACAAGTCCTAGGATCATTTGTACATCTTAAACTTTAGAAAATATGGTGTTGTTTAGGTGAAATGAAACAATGCTCTTACAAGATATGAAACCAAAATGATTATCTTAGCATATGTCATGAGGACATGTTGCAATTTACAGGGGGAGATCCAACCCCAAACTCAAGACATTCTTAGATTAAATAAAACCTTTTGTGATATGCAATTTCTCAAGATGTTAGTTGGAAAAGAGTTAGTTCATGTAATGTTTATATCATCAACATGTTTTATATTTTATAGAAACTTTTGGTGAATTTTCTTATGTTGTCAAACTTCTAGAAACACATCAAAGTTATTAAAATTCATTAGGAATAAAGTTTTTGAGCTCATTGTTGTGAGAAAAGATCTAATCATCTTACACATCCTAGGCATATGGATATTTAATTAGAAATCTTGAGCTTACTATATAAAATATAATCCCAAGGAAAGGCACAAGATGAAAAATCCATGATCATAGCTACCATAATTTAATGTCTCCAAGGGCATAGAAATATTGGTAACCCATCTTTTGAAATATTGAGTTTTAAACATTGTTTAGGGAATTGGGTTTGGAAAGTCAATCAACAAACTTTGAATTATGTCTTTAACTATTTTAGGAAGCCATAATTAGATGGTTGTGAGATCAATCATGATGGAAAAGATGAGGATAACAAAGAAAGATATTCAATTAACCTAATTACTTAAAGGAATACTAAACCTAGTGTTCTCTATGAAGTACTTTATGATGGTATTTTGCCACCCCTTATCCTATATTTAAGGAGGTTCTCTGTCAATGAGAGGTAAGGGAATTTGGATATTAATAGTGAAATATATTTCTATGCACAAAAAGTAATATTGGCCATGTGGAAGTAAGTAGAGAAGTGTCCCCAAGTTTAGTCTATTTTTAGTAGACTATTTTTGTAAGTGTTTCATAATAAAATGATGTTTTATGGGCTTTTTTACTTGAAAGGGTTTTCCCGTTGTGTATATGTTGTGTAATGTGTTATATCTATTATTCTATAATTCTTATTTTATTAGTTGTATATTTTATTTATAATGATTAGTATCCTAAGATCTTAATTTCTAACAAATAATCCTAGTGAAACATCTCCATAATGATGTTACATTTACCAAAAAAACTATTAAGAGCACCAAATGTGAACCTAATTGAAATTGATCATTTATATCCATGCCCAATTATCTTTAAGGCCTCCACATAACATCTATCAGCCATAGATGATCAAATATCTATCTCCACTGTCTGAGGGTCCTCCCTTATAGTCACCAATCTATCTCAGTGGTGTCCTATCAAGACACTAATGTTGTGTGTGGTAAAATTGGATCCACAGATAATCCTAGGGGAATGTTACTTTGAAATGCTCATACAACCATCACTATAATAAAGAGGCTCACAATTTCATTGTGTGCAAGTCATCATATAATTGCGCTAGAAATCAATGACCAAACAAACACTACTCATTGCTCCTCTACCTCCTGACATAGTTGAATTAGACAATAGGTAATTGAGAAGCCTTGACCACTTGTTAAAATGAAGAGGCCAAAAAACAACATAATCCAATTGTTTCAATGGAACATAGTGCCTAACATGATCTCTACAAATGTGATGCCACCCTAATGGTAACCCATGTGATGTATGCACCATTGATATATCTCACAATCTTGTTGCAATGTGGTGCTACGAGCCTCTACCTACCTCCCGTGGACTAAAATATGTGTATCCTTTGATGATGGAATATTTACTTTACATGCATGTTTGTGAAAGCTACATATTTTAAGATGCATGGTCCTTCTAGGATTCACATACACTTTAAAGTGGGAGCAAAATGTAATGGTGAAATTTTCATACCCATGTCATTTCCTATTTGGTTTTGTGCCAATTTTATATGCACACACCTCCCAATATATTCACCATGCCATTCATTTATTACACATGTACATGCACGTACTTCCATATATCTGTTATCCACTCTGATTTAACCTTTTTTAGGTCTTAGTCAAGTTTGTGGTTGTGGGTCAAACCCAAATCCTCAAACTTGACACTCTTAAATTCAAAATTAAATTAAAATTTTGGTTGACACTCGCCAATTCTTTTCCCTTCAAGGGTTGACTAAACACACATTTGCACAATTCATTGCCACATCCTTGTATTTAATGGTAAGCAATGCATTCCTTTTACACATCCAAGTATATCCACATCTTCTAAGTTGTATTCACATATCATTCACATTACAACACTTCAATTGGTGCAATAACATAATCTAAATCTACACAAGCATTCTAAGAGCATATACATGTCTATAGCTTGTGCTATTCTCAATTTTGTGCACACATTTCCATGGGTTGACCTAGGATAATGTGTCCCCTAGTGGCATAATGATAACCCTTCCAAGGTATTTCTAAATACTACCAACACTTCAGATATTAGAAAAGATTGAAACAACAAAGGCAAATTAGGTGAACAGAGTAGAAAAGTTGTGTAGATTAATAGACCACATTCATAAGTATGAGGTACTTCTATGAGTGTAAACTTAACCTTGATCCCTAGACTTGACTCCATATGGCATAAACATATTTTTTGATCATGAGGTGAATAACTAATTAGCATCTTCTATTTTTTATCCCAAGGTATTTAGATTTGAACACCATATCCAAATTGCATTGTTTCTTCGATCACAAAACTAATTACATTTATTTTTATTTACTTTTACATTTAATTATTACAATATTCAAAAAACATATACATTCACTAAATTAGTCTAAATTGATTATTTAACTAATTATTATTCTTTGTACATGCCAATTGGATTTGCACCCTTATTTGAATCTATTGTTCAAATAATCCAAAGACACCATTGGAATGACCTTAAGGTGTGGGACCTTGCTATTTTGGTCACACCTCCAAATTAAAGGGTTGCTTCCCTATCTGAATGCTTCACTAGAGAAAATGGAAAGAGGGAAAATTAACTAAAACAACCAAAACTAAGGGCGATACACCAAATAGCTATTAATAGTCTATGTATTAATCCTGTATGCACATAGTAATCATAAAATCACAAAAAGAAACCTACACAATACCCATATAATCTCTTGCAAAGGTAAGAGGATGAACTAAGTTCACAAGGAACTAGTGATTCACAAGATGAATACTCAATTTCCAATAACACACAATGCAAAAGTATGACAAAAGGGAAAAAATTAGTCATTGTATTGATCATTGAGGCAAAATTTTACAACTTAAACAAAGATGGCTGCCAAAAGAACAATATTTTACATCTTTTGAATGTGCAAATATAGCATTACAAATTTCACTATTGTAGCCTAGATGGGGAGAAGTGCAGTCAACAAGTTTTGTAAGCCGCCCATGCCTGCTACATCACATCCAAATGGGCATGTCAGAAGACCATGTGGGGTGGAGTGTTTGCCCATACCTACTGGTACAAGATATTCAATGTGAAGGGTCTACAACAGCATGGGCGACTAGAAAATTCATCTACCATGGGTACCTGTAGCATTAAATTCATGCATTATTTCATCTACCTGAATATCTACTTAATTTTACATTAATGGTGCTTTTTGGGAAGTGAGCAAATGTTTTCCATAGTGAAAACACTAAAAAACATGTTTTGTCACTTTTACAACACTTTTAAAATTTAAATCCTACATTTTCTAACACTTAAAAGCCCCTCAGGAACATTTCAACGAGTTCCAAGTCACTCAAAACTTGTTGAAACTCATTGTTTCTCACTTTTTCTATTTTACTGGCAAGTTCCAACCAACTTGGAACTCGCTGGAATCTTTTGAAATCTCTTCTTTTCTTCCTTTCCCTTTGTCCTCCCTTACCTGGGTCATGCCTTAGCCAAGTTTGATCCTTGTCCCTTGCTTATCAATGGTAAGGGATTCACCAAGAACTAGGAACTTGTCAGTGAGTTCAATGGTTCCTGGAACCATTGGAACTCATTGAAATCTTCATTATGTCTCTTCTTTTCTTCCTTTCCCCCTTGTCCTCCCTTACCAAGGTCACTCCTTAGCCAAATTTGACCCTCGTCCCTTGCTTATCAGCGGTTGGGGATTCACCAGGAACTAGGAACTCGTCAGTGAGTGCAATGGTTACTAAAACCACATGAATCCCTAATGTCTATTATCTTTATCTTTCTTCTCTTGGAAACCTTTATTTTACCCAAGTGTCAACCTTTTAAAAGGGACCAGGAACTCTGTCAAGATTTTCCTTAGTACCAGGAACCAAGGAAAATTTTGACGAGTTCCACTTCATCGATGATTTCCTGTCCATCGGGAACTTACCGCTATCTACTATTTCTTTTTCACTTCGACTTAGAGACTTTCTATCACCATTGATCTTGTTGGTGATCAGTGATTCCATACGAACATGGAACTTTTTAGCGAGTTCCACAGTTCCTGGAACAAGCCAAAATGTTGACGCCACCTCCTTTGTGTGCTTCTCTTTTCCCCTTGCACACCTCTGACTCGTTCCACCTTGTCAAGGAGTTCTTGATAACTGAGAACCCACTGACAACTAGAACTAAAGGAATCTATTAGGACTTAACAAGGGAATGGGAATTGTGCTAGCTTCAGGGGGCTCGTACGAGCTGATTACTAAAGGCAATTATGATTTGGATGCGCTCGAGACGGGGAAGGACGTGCATGGAAACTCGAGTAAAGAAATGGAAATAAAGCTTCATTTTTTCCTTTCTTGATTGTTCGCTCATCTCTTCTCTATTCTCTGCTACTGTCTTTCCAGTGTCGTCTATTGTTTGTTTAGGAAAATGGGTGGAGAGAAAGTTAGAATGGAGCCCATGAACTGTGGTGAATTCAAAGAAGACTCAGGTCTGGAGCATAACCTACGAGGGAGGGGTGACCCCATTTCTCGAAAGCCTGAATGGCTATGATAAGCACTTATCAGCCCAATTCATTGGCTCTTGGGTTGGAAATTGAAAGGTGAAAATGGGAGGAGTTCAGTTTGTTGTCTCTGAAGAATCCATTGCCAATGTTACGGGTCAACCTCGTTCAGGAAATAGGCTCAAGATGCAGACGCGGGTCCAAGACAATGAAGGCTTGAAATTGTTCTATAGGGAAGGGGAGAAGCAAATTAGGCTCCAATGTGGCTTTGAACGGGAAAGCTTGATTAGCCCTTAGAATCGGGTATGTTTCTTAATTATGAAATATTTTACTCTAGAAGGGAGATACAGGGTTTTTTATCACTACCACTTTGCATTTCTGAACCACTTTCGCCATAAAATCTTGGTTAACTTTCCCTCTTTTCTTCTCTCTAGCCTTGAGGTCTTTGTGATCCAAACCAAAAAAGCCTGCGAGGGCAATGCTGAAGTGGTTGCCTTGCCCCTGCACCAAGGGCTCATATTCCGTATGTATCATTACCATCTTGCTTTGTGTTCCCCTAAACCCCCCGCAGTCCGCCGTGGGGATGACATCTCCAATGATGATGCTGAGGAATAGATTCCCCTTGCCTTCTAAGCCTAATTCCCCCACCAACTCCCTGGTGAGTGGTCCTTCAGCCCCTTTCTCTAGCCCTCCTGTGTCTAAAACCAATCCTATTTTGAAGGTTCATTCTAGTAGCCATACTCTGAGGGCCCCTGTTGTTGTTGAGCCTCCTGGTTAGTCTCGGAAAGAAGTGGCAGAGGACCTCTACAACCTCAAAAACAATACACCTATACAGAGCAATAAAAAACGTAAAGGAGGGAAGCCTATTCCTAGCAAAAGTGGTAAGAAAAGTTGTAGTAGAAGTGTCAAGGGGAGGGAGATTAATGAACAGCAGACTCAGGAAAAGATGGATGAGCAGGAGAAACAGTTGGATGAGGAGATGATGGTTGTTAAAGAGAGGGCTATGGGTAAACACAGCTCGGGTAGAAAACTGAGCATCGGGAGATCTTCCAGGTTGGCTAGGGAGAAGCCCAATGTGCTGAGATTATCGATTACTCCTCTGCCTCAGACCAGGAGGACAAGGAGCAGGATGTTGAAATCAAGGAAGTGAAAACTACCTCGATGCAAGATCAGGAGGGCACTAGCCATTTCGAGTCCATGAACAACTCATTCTATGACATGAGCAATGAGGACACTGAGATTTAGGAGACTTCGGACAAGGAGGTGATGAGCACCAGAAAGGAGATGGATAACAAGAGACTGGAGAAGGAGCTCGTGGAGGTCAAGTCTCGGCTTGCTTCCATGGAGGGCAAAGTCCAGGCACTGACCAATATGGTTTTGAAGTCCTCTCACAGGGCTACTGCTACTTTCTCAATTCTGTAAGAGGACCGAAATAAGGGTGTGGACTCACTACTTGAAGATAAAGAAAAACTGCTTAATTTGATCACTGATGACTGGAAAGAACTGCTTAGTTAATTGTTTTTCTTGGTTATGCTTAAAAACTCATTCTATGATCTTTTTGATAAGCTGTTAGTCTATTGTTTATTAACTGTTTGAGGCTTTGGGCCTATTTTACTACCTTTTGGCTTTTGTTATCAAGACCTGATCCGAGTTTGCAGTTTATCAGTATCAAAAATAAGAGAATGGGAATGATTTAACAAGGGAAATCTCTAAAATTATTTCCAATGGGCCTAGAAATGCCAACAAGGCCAAACTTGACCAAAACTTAACCTTTTTCAAAATTTTCAAAGGCAAACATATATTCTGAGATACAAGGGACCCATCTAGGGGGACTCAGATGAATTTTGACAAAAATTTGTAGGCTTTTTATAGATGGGTTATTTGATTCAGGTTGACTAAAATAAGTCAATAGTACCTACTAACTAATTACATGATATTTTTTGATATTTTTAGTAAAGGTGGTTTTTGAAATGGCTTAAACCCTTTTATAATGGGGCAATAGAAAATCAAAGAAAGCCTCAATAAAAAGCACAAAGAAACTAAGCTCCACGAGGGATGGAGTTCAAAAGCTAGAGAAAGCAATAGACTAGGAGCACATGGTTAATAGTAACAGTCTACATAGAAGACAAACCCTTTAAACCATCTATAACTTCCCATTCCTCCTAGAGAAATTCTAGATAGTCCTCAATGGCATTGTAGCTAGGTCAACGACCTTTTTCTCTTTCTACATTAATGAGATTTGGAGAGCTCACCAGAATATGCAAATGTATCTTCCTTTCCTACCCTAAATCCATTTCACCATTTGATTTGTACCTTAAAATTTGTTAAAAACCTCGTTTGATTATGTTAATTGTGGATGTAATATTGCAATAACTTCTATAATTAGATGGTTTCATGTTGTAGGTTTTAACTAACAAAAGATATGAAAAAATACATTTTTGATTGCAAGTATCCCTTCATTATAAGTAGTAAGGTCTTCATGAGGCTCTGAAGACGTTTCAATTAACTTCGAAGATCTGCCAGAGCTGTTGTAGAAGCTCTAGAGATGTTTTCAGCACTCCAGAGTTATATAAGGGACTCTGAGGATTTTGAAGGAGACTATAGCAAAGCATTGCCAGCACATACCTCCCCTAAATTTTTATGGGGTAAAGTGACATATGTTGCTATTATCACTGATCTAGTTGAACTCGAGAAATTGTCGATTGACTATTCATGCAAAAGTTAAAGAATTTTGCCAAAATGTTGTTTTATGTTGTTTCTTTTTTTAATCAGTGACTTCCATGGCCTATTTCAACATAAGTTGAACTCTTTGTTTAAAGTGACACAATCAGTGCCACTCTTTAGTTTCTTTTGATATTTGCATGACTTTTCTTAGAATTGACAGTTGCATGTTCAATAAATTGAATAATTGATTTTGTATCTTTTATAAAACTGGTAATTAGAAGAATAAGACTCCAGAGATATCTATCACCAAGATATAACTGATATATATGGGAAGCCCTAGAATAGGAGGGATATAGATTGATTTGGAAGAATTAGGAAATACTATATTATTTTTGTTAAGCTTACATTTTTTGAGAAAACAAAAATAAAGGTAGGTAGTTCTACATTTGTGTGTTTTGAATGTTGAATTGGTCTTTTCTCTAGAGGTGTGGAGCAAGGGTCCACTCTCACCAAAGGGGTTGTTATGGAGTAAAAAGTGCCCACATGTCTTTTTACCTCCTTGTTTAGCTCCCAGGTCCCCTTAATGGCATTATACATTCAAAATGTTTCTCCCGATGTAAAATTGCTTGACACCATGATGAAATGGGAATATGGGCCCCTTCATTTAGCTTACCCAGACCTAAACAAGGCTAAAGGACCTGGGTGGTACCGCCCATGTTCCCCCTTTTAGGTCAGGGCTAATTTAAGTGCATGTCAACCTGAGACCTTTCTAAAGGTTTCTCCTTGTTGGCTCTTTTGGTTTTAATTGATGATTGTAAGCAAGAAAGCATATATAAGTGTGTTTTTGAATTCATTATCAACTAGGATGGAAAAAGCATAACTTGAGATCTTGAAGTGAAGAAAGCAAGAGCATTCATTGTGATTCTAGAGCAAATTTGTGTATTGTTATTATGTGTTGTTGCAGATATGGAGCTATCATCTATTCTTCCTTAGGATTTTAAAAATCTTCATCATTCAAAGGGTTCATCACATAGGTGATATCATTGTTTGTTTATCATCATTTGAATCATCATATTATCATTGTTTTCAACCTCTACCCCCACGAGGGAATGCACTCTTTATCAATTGATGGTGTTGGGAAGCTTGAATGCTATCTCAGGATTTGACTGAGGCAAGTCCCTAAACACCATAACCCTGAAACCCCTTTCTTATCTTCTTGTGTGCAAGTTACAGGAGTGAGATCTAGAAAATATAGAGTTATAGGAAGATTGGGTACAGATCAAGGTTTTAGGATCTAGAGATAGTTTCAGAGTATTCACTCATCAGGGACTTAGGTGGTACTGCCCATGTCCTTTAGCCTTTTTTGAGTTCGGATCTAGCATCAAGACATCATTCTTAACATCTTTCCAGTTGACACCTTTGGTAGATTCCTTCAGTTGAGACCTGGGCGGTCCCACCTTGGTCCTCTGACACGTCTGCTTTTAGGAGACAGGTTTTATCATCTCCCTGATTATCTGTGTACATTTAGTTTCTAGGTTTCTGTTATATTTTATCTATTATATGTAGATCATTATAGAACTAGGGTTTCATGCATTGTTAACCTAGGGTTTGAGGAAAAGACTAAGTTAAATCTAATCCATCTATAACATACATGAGCACAAGCTTAGCAGCTAAGTCCACCTTCATTTAGTAGTGATTTGGCTCAGCTTTGTCCTTGAATGTTATATGGAAAAGGGTTTGATCTAGTTTGCACTCTAGTTGTCATCATTCTCCTTTTTCATACTTAACAGGGGCAAGGACCGGTATTTAGTGATTTGATTTCCTATTTTGTCAAATTTATGAATTACTTAGCTAGATTCATTGCTTTGATAATCTCTAAGATAGATTTATTACTTTGTTCTAGTTGTTGTTTTCTTAGATCTCTGTTAAAATAGGTTTATTTTAGTAGTTGTACTCTTTCAAGTTCTTATATTAAAGTCCTTTCAAGCTAGAAATAGATGAGTAAAGTAGCACATTTGAAACTTTCATTTCAAGGAGTAGTTTTAGTAGGACTTCTAATTAACAACCTTTACTGCAAATAGCCATGGATATGCACTAGATTTTATAACCTAGGCAACTATTCTATTTAAATGCAAGGTGGACAATGACCCTTGTCATTTTTGGCATCGTTGTTGGGGATCTAACTTAGGTCACCCATGTGATAGGTGGGAATACTTGCCACTATACTACAATAACCCTTATCATTTTTTTAAAAAATGATAAGGGTCATTGTTCACCTTGCATTTAAATAGAAATATAGTTGTCTAGGTTGTCAAATCCAAGGCGTTTCGATGGTTATTTGCAGTAAATGTTGTTAATTAGCAGTCCTACTAAAACCACTCCTAGAAACCAAAGTTTCAACTATGCTACTTTACTCATCTATATCTAGCTTGAAAGGACTTTAATCTAAGAAATTGAAAGAGTACAACTGCTGAAATAAACCTATTTTAATAGAGATCTAAGAAAACAACAACTAGAACAAAGCAGTAAATCTATCATATAGATTATCAAAGCAATGAATCTAGTTAAGCAATTCAGAAATTTGACAAAACAAGAAATCAAATCACAAAATACCGGTCCTTACCCCTTTGGTGAGAGTGGGCCCTTGCTCCACACCTCTAGACAAAATACCAATTCAACGTTCAAAACACACAAATGTAGAATTGTCTGCCTTTATTTTTATTTTTCTCAAAAAGATGTATGCTTAACAAAAATAAGAGTATTTCTTGATTCTTCAAAATCAATCTATATCCCTCCTATTCTAGGGCTCCCCATATATATATCAGTTATATCTCACTAATAGATATCTCTAGAGTCTTATTCTTCTAACTACCAATTTTGTAAAAGATATAAAATTAATTATTCAGTTTACTAAACATGCAACTAGTAATTCTAAGAAAAGTCATGCAAATCAAAAGGAACTAAAGAGTGGCACTGATTGTGTCACTTTAAACAAAGAGTTCAACTTATGTTTAAATAGGTCATGAGAGTCGCTGATTAAAAAAAGAAACAACATAAAATAGCAGTTTGGAAAAATTTTGTAACTTCTGCATTAACAGTCAACCGACGGTTTCTCCACTTCAACTAGATCAGTGATAATAGGAACAAAGGTCACCTTATCCCACAACAATTCAAGGGGGGTATGTGCTGGAAACACTTTGCTACAGTCTCCTTGAAAATCCTTGGAGTCCCTTATATAACTCCAGCACTCCAGAGCTTCTGCAATAGCTTTGTCGCGGATCTCTAGAATTGACAAAAAAATCTCTGGAGCCTCATGAATACCTTATTGCTTACAATGAAGGGATACCTGCAATCAAAAATGTGTTTCTATATATCTTTTATCAGTTAAAACCTACAACATGAAACTATCTAATTCCAAATGTTACTACAATATTACATCCACAATTAACAAAATCAAAGGGTGAATTGGATTTAGGATAGGAAAGGAAGATACATTTACATATTCTAGTGAGCTCTCTCTGGAGCTCATCAATCATGTACTAGGATCTTATCCTATTAGAAGGGTCCACAATATCAACCAACTTCTTTCTCTTTAGGAAACTCTCATGCAACATGGAGATACTAGAAAAAGAGTTTTAATTGTGGTCTTGCTTAGCAAGATCACCTAGTTCAATGAAGCCAACAAAGAATCATATTTATTCTCTTTCTACAACATTCTCTCTTTTAATTCATTTATATCAACAAACATTAGATTGATCTTTCCCTCCCTTTCAAATAATTTAACACTAACGTCCACTTCAAGAGCTTCACCATTTACTTGTTTCTCTCCTTCATTCTTTCATTCTCATTTGTGAACCATTTAAGGATATTGTACTGGAGGTGGAAGTTGTCTTTGATAGATTTGAACTTTGAATCAATAATCATATAGGTTGAGTAGGTATTACAATCATTAGTTCTACTAGTAACATTTTTTCTAACCTCTTAACTAGACTAACATAATCCTTGGAGCCATTAGAAGTCACATCAGAAAAAAGTGGCACAACCAACCCTACAGGCTACCCCAACCACAAGGGATTCACCTTTGTTCTTGACAACAAGACCCACTTCACTTACATGACTGGGTCAAAAACAGGGATATACATAGGAATAGAATTGGGAGGGATGGAGGACTCATTAAGGTTGGCCCTAGTAGCGGGTTTAGAAGTAGGAATTTCAATAGTGACAACCTTGGGAGGAGAATTAACTATCTCTATAGGGACTTGGAGAACACAAACTGGATGACTCAATTTCCTTCAACACCACCATGGGACTAGACTTAGAGATGGTATTCTTAGATTTCTCAAAAAGGTAAACGTGAAAGATAAGTGCTTCATGAAGGGGGAGCTTAGACTTATCAAATACCACATCAATAATGGACTGCCCAATAGTCATTAGCAAGTAGAAAGGAAAATTAACCAAATGCCTATGTTTGAGATTATTTAAGAGAGGAAAATGATAGGAAAAGATACATCTATAGTGTCCTTCCAAAGTGAAGTACTTGGTTAAGTAGAAACTTACCTCATCCTAGGGTGTAGGTAAAGCCTCACATAAGTAGTCATCCTGGTATCTGACTAATTTTTCCTTCCCTTCAAGGTAAGAGTCAATATGATCTTTCCTCTTGGTTGTGCAAGCCTTGTGGGTCTTTAATCCCTTCACGGGCAAACTTATAGCAGTAAAAATGCCTTCCTTTATGACTTTAAAACTTGGGCCTCTCACAATTACCTTTTTTCCCTTCCAAGACTTATAGAATTATTTGGAGGCAAGGGGATCATATCCATTTATGTACTCCAAGAAAGGGGCCAAACCACCTTTGAAGAGAATGTGCCAAATCATGGTTTTATTTTTAACCTCCTCATAGGATGAGGGTTTAATCCATAGCCTCTCTCCTCCCATTATGAAAAACCAATTAAACTTCCCAAGCATTGACTCACAAGAAACATGAATGTGCCTAGATAAATGAAGCTAAGATTGGAATTCTTCAAAAGCCAATTTGAAGAGTACAAATAAAGACAACCCTTTTTGGGAGTAATAATTATGGTAGTAAAACGACAACTTGCACTAAGGGATGATGAGATATTTCAAGGGTCATGAGTTGAATTAAGGTTGACAATCATATAAAGTCACATAGAGTACCTTGTTATACCATTTTGTAAGGGCCAAACAACAACCATATAGATCTAATTAAAGATAGAGTCCATGATCACATAACCATAAGGGTGCCTCATTATTAATACCATCAATAATTTCTAATGGAAAATTTTCCACCTCCCTCCAATGTCTTAGACTTTCCATGCTAATACTCATGTTGGCTAGCAAATTAGCTAACCCATTCCTCTATTTATATACATGTATAATTCTAACCCGACTGAAGGAATTAAGGTTTCCATTAAGTCCTTGATGATATTGTTGATCTTCTATGAAGGGGAAACAATATCCTCAAGGCAATTAATCACATTAAGAAAGTTGCCCTCAACCATCAAGTGGGAGACCTTCAACTCCTTGACAAGCTAAATACCCCAAAAGGCAAACAAGGCTTCCACAACATGATTGGATTTAGATCTTAAACACCATACATAAGCCAGTACCCTTTATAATCTCTAATGATTCCACCACCTCTAGTAGGGCCAAGATTTCCTTTTGCTTCACCGTCATAATTTAATTTAAGATAATTAGGCTTAGAGTAGGTCCATTTTGTGGCATTTCTCTTTAACAACTTAGTGTTTCTAGGGATCTAAAGGTTAATAGTAGACCCCTAGTTGTTTGCAATCCTTAATTCCACTTCTAAAGGTGGGATTGTAGCTCCTTGATTTTGATTGTATAAATGTTTTCCATAATATTGTGTGAGATTATCTAGCCCACTTCTTCCCTGCTTGTCTTTCTTCCTTCGAAGATTCTAGTTTTTGTATCAAGCCACAAACCCAAAAAGGTTAAGTATCAAATCTCATTAAATAAAGGGTGAGAAAAATGAGAATACTACCATAAAGCAAGGTCAAGGATAGATCTAGGGGAGGACCATCTTAGTTTAAACTTTGCAAGCAAACAATTGAATATATTCCAAGCAAATGGGTATTCTAGAAAGAAGTGGTAAATTAATTTGACATCATTCTCACAAAGCACACACCCATTGGAGATCATGAACCTTCTCTTAATCAAGTTATCTATTGTAATAATTTTATTTTGACAAGCAACCTACCAAAAGAAGTTCACTTTCAATAACAAGGAATTATTCCACGCCTTTAGCCACTTAAATCCATCGTGAGAAAGGTCCAACAAGGATATGTTATAATTTTTTAACCCAAAGTAAATATTTTTTGGGGTAAAGTAAACATGCAAACTTTTAAAATAAAAATAGTCAAAAAAATTATTGGCATTCCTATTAACTATAAAGTTTCACCTCTTATTGCAACCTTCATGTTGATCAAGACAATTAATAATGAACTTTGTATAATTCTAACTTATTAGGTATAATGATGGCACACAAGTTAAATTGTTCTATCTATTCTTGGTCATCAAATTCATAAGCAACAATCTCATCATCAATCCATCAAAGTAAACATGTATGGAAAAGCACAGGTGTATGGTATGATGATAGATTATCCCTACTTTAACATAATCACCACCCATCCCATGTAAATCATTTTCATGATGTTTAACGTTTTTAGGCATTTATTAATGTCTAGACAAAACATGGACCTAGGGTTAAACTAGATGACTATATTGTAATATTTAAATTTTTACATGGTAAAATACAAATAAAAACTTTATTAAAAATAGTGTGTGCTAGAAGGAAAATTTGGTGTTTGATATTTCATCTTCAATTTTTAGTTGTCACAAATTTTAAGGGTAATGATGAAATGGATAAAAATAGTCGTAAGAAAATATTCCATAGGCAACATTAGTCATCAAAGTTAACTTATAGTAGGAGTGATGAATGAATGAACGAAGAATTTAAACTACATCCATGAGGCCAAGCAACCTATGGGACCAAAGGGTATAAAATGACGATGCAAATCATAAAAGCCCCAATGGGCAGGCTCAATACATTATGTCTGATGGCATCTCTCTCCTTTTGGATCTTGGATCTTTTGTTGTGGATCTTGATCAAATAATCTACTATTTGGTTAGCCTTTCCTCTTCAAACAAGGTAATCAAGTAGCCCACATTTATCATATCAATGTAATTGATCCAAATATCCTTGTAATCCAAACATTCTATGACATAGTGTCATTCCATTTCCATTAACCCCAAAGAACAAAAACAACATATTCTACCTACCACTCTTCCTCAAGCATTACCCACCTTCTGATCTCACACCTAAGATGGTGTGAGCTAGTTCTTAGTTGAGCTATTAACATTTTCATAGGTCTTCCATTTTATCTTTGCTCCTATATAATTCTTTTGTTCATGGTCACATGTAGGATTAAAATGCTTGATATAATATTCTCTTTTCCTCCCAAGTTGCCTTGACCACATGGTTTCCTTGACTTTTTCCACACATATATTTTAATTTCCATATTGGAGTTAGGACACTCTCTCATGCTAGTATCCCACTTACTCATCCACTTGACATTTTGTTTCATCCATGTTCTCTTCCTTATATTTAGATTTTCTTTCGAAACTATTTTGGGTCAATGGTGCAGCTCCATGTTCTCTAATCTTTTTAAATAACTTAACATTTGGTTCAAATTCAATGCCTCCAAAGCGAATCCACCAACCTCAACTAAATTGATCTTTTAGGGAATCGGCACTTTCATTTTGAAAGTACTTGTGATTAGGTGCTTTTGTAACCTCTCTATCTAGCTTCATGTCATCGTTCATGTGCTACTACCCCAAACTTCACACCCATATAACACCACTAATATAACAAGCAACCCAAAAAGGGTCTTCTTAGTTTTTGAGTCCCACAGTTTAGCCTCTTTGCATCTATTTTGTAATGAATATAGATCTTTCCCTCCTTGTATCCTTTTTACCCTAAACTAAGCTTGTTGAGGAAATCGAGGCCAAGATATTTATATTCATTTACCACTTGCAAGGGGTTGCCTTCAAAAACAAAGTCTATTTGAATCTTCTTTCTTCTTAAGGTAAATATCATGAGCTTGGTTTTTTTTATATTTACTTGCATCCATACCTCCTAACAAAACAATTTTAGATCTCTCAAGTGCTCTCTCAAATCATGCACTATCTTTGCCATTAGGATAAGATCATTTGCATATAGAAGCAACTTTATTACATGCTTGGCCAAGTGAACATCCACACCACCAAACTTGTTTATCCACTCCTCCAACTTGTCAATTTATAGACCAAACAAGGTGGGAGATAATGGACATCCTTGTTTGAGCCCAATGTCACTCCTGAAACATTTTGATAATGTAATGCCCCGCCATGCAACCCTAGAGATAAGTTCAACTAAAGCAATAAAAAGGTAGAATTTTTTTTTTAAAGGAAGGAACGATAACAAAACATAACATAGACTAATAGCATTAAGTTAAACTTTCATCTCTAGGGATTACGTAGCTGCATTATCGCAATTTAACAACAATCAACAACGTACATAGTTTAATCCAATAAACCAATTGAATCAAACTAGCATATTTCATTACGACATCCAAATACATCAAGAAGTTTGCATTAAGATTACAAGTACAAAATAGTATATCTTACAAGAGGAATACATAGTTTCATTGTTACAAAATCTCTTTTTCTGAATACATCAAATTACATAATGAATTCCACTGATACATAAATCTAGATGCAAAAAGTACAGATAACTGTCTTCATATACAGGTGCAAACTAGAATCCGCTATGAGAGATACATCCACGAACCACGGCACCAGATAAACTAATGGAATAAAGCACAACCACCCAACCATGTGGAACCCTGAGGTCCACCCCCCGTTCTAGGAGATAACAATGAGGTCCCACAAGACAACAGTCAAGAAGACAGTAGGCTAAAGAGTGCAAGGACTGTACATGACTCCAATACAACATGGATCAATATGAAAATCACAAGTAACTTAAACAACACTTTCAGAGGCAACCACACTAGGGAATGCTAGGCTGCAGTAGGGGTGAGTGTCATCGCATGGTCCTAACATGGGTTACCCTGACAGTCTCTAGCTAGATGTCGGCCCCCATCCATGGGTTACCCTAACAGTCTCTTGCTAGGCGCCAACCCCCATCTATGGTTACCCTGACAATCTCTCACTAGACGTCAACCCCATAAGGTGACACATCCGGAACCAACATTCCTTTCGTGAGGACAAGGAAGTTGATCTTGCCAACCAAGCCTTCTCATCCCATCCTTAGCCTGAACTAGCACTACAGACATGGGTGAGGAATCCAATTATCTTAATTAGTGTGAATACTACCCAACCCTCTAAATTTATTATTATGTTATCACTGGAATTAACAACTTCCAATGGGTTACCCTGACAGCCACTTTGGGCGCCGGCCCCACATTGAAAGCCACTCCCCCTTCTTTGCATCTAGATTATTAAAGTCCAAAACATAAACCAAGCATGAACTGTCACATTTCTCAAAATATACATCATTTCACATTACACAAGCAAGGCATTCCCATCTTGCATGCTCATCATAATCACATGAATAAGTACACTGAGCAAGGCATTCTCCATCTTGCGCATGTAACATACCAACATGAAATAGGAGACAATATTACAAGAGTGCATTTCATTCAACTTACATTCACACCCTCCTAGGCCTCTGGAAACAACTTCTACAACACTTGACATCATTAAAACATAATGGTCATACATCACATTCACTTTCCAGAGCACATCCTAAACCAAGATCAATAATTCAATCAAACCACAAATGTAACATATGATCTGATGCACTAATAATAGTCTTAAAGAATGTAACATTATTCCAATCATGATCAATCATCTAACAACATAAGGTAACTCTAATGTAGACAATAATAACTTAAAGGGATACCAATTATTCTATAATAGAAAATTTAGTCAAACAAGATACTACCCGTTATTAGACTAACCCACTTTCTACACTGATGTGGATCTTATTAAAATTCTAGACAACTTTGTGATTTCTATTCAAAATAATTGTATAACCAAAACATAAAGGATCATAAAGTAGATTAAAGTAGAAATCGCTCTACTTTATGATCCTTTATGTTTTGGTTATACAATTATTTTGAATAGAAATCACAAAGTTGTCTAGAATTTTAATAAGATCCACATCAGTGTAGAAAGTGGGTTAGTCTAATAACGGGTAATATCTTGTTTGACTGAATTTTCTATTATAGAATAATTGGTATCCCTTTAAGTTAGTATTGTCTGCATTAGAGTTACCTTATGTTGTTAGATGATTGATCATGATTGGAATAATGTTACATTCTTTAAGACTATTATTAGTGCATCAGATCATATGTTACATTTGTGGTTTGATTGAATTATTGATCTTGGTTTAGGATGTGCTTTGGAAAGTGAATGTGATGTATGACCATTATGTTTTAATAATGTCAAGTGTTGTAGAAATTGTTTCCAGAAAGCCTAGGAGGGTGTGAATGTGAGTTGAATGAAATGCAATCTTGTAATATTGTCTCTTGTTTCATGTTGGTATGTTACATGTGCAAGATGGAGAATGCCTTGCTCAGTGTACTTATTCATGTGATTATGATGAGCATGCAAGATGGGAATGCCTTGCTTGTGTAATGTGAAATGATGTATATTTTGAGAAATGTGACAGTTCATACTTTATGTTTTAGACTTTAAAAATCTAGATGCAGAGAAGGGGGAGTGGCTTTCAATGTGGGACCGGCGCCCAAAGTGGTTGTCAGGGTAACCCATTGGAAGTTGTTAATTCTAGTTATAACATAATAATAAATTTAGAGGGTTGGGTAGTATTCACACTAATTAAGATAATTGGATTCCTCACCCATGTCTGTAGTGCTCATTCAGGCTAAGGATGGGATGAGAAGGCCTAGTTGGAAAGATCAACTTCCTTGTCCTCACGAAAGGAATGTTGGTTCCGCATGTGTCACCCTATGGGGCCGGCGTCTAGTGAGAGACTATCAGGGTAACCATAGATGGGGGCTGGCACCTAGCAAGAGACTGTCAGGGTCACCCATGGATGGGGGCCAACATCTAGCTAGAGACTATCAGTGCAACCCATGTTAGGACCATACGATGACACTCACCCCTACTGTAGATTAGGATTCCCTAGTGTGGTTGCCTCTGGAAGTGTTGTTTAAGTTACTTGTGATTTTCATATTGATCCATGTTGTATTGGAGTCATGTGTAGTCCTTGCACTCTTTAGCCTACTGTCTTCCTGACTATTTTCTTGTGGGACCTCATTATTATCTCCTAGCATGGGGGGTGGACCTCAGGGTTCCACATGGTCGGGTGGTTGTGCTTTATTCTATTGGTTTATCTGGTGCCGTGGTTTGTGGATGTATCTCTCATAGCGGATTCCAGTTTGCACCTGTATATGAAGACAGTTATCTGTACTTTTTGCATCTAGATTTATGTATCAGTGGAATTTATTATGTAATTTGATGTATTCAGAAAAAGATCTTTTATAACAATGAAACTATGTATTCCTCTTGTAAGATATACTATTTTGTACTTGTAATCTTAATGCAAACTTCTTGATGTATTTGGATGTCGTAATGAAAGATGCTAGTTTGATTCAGTTGATTTATTGGATTAAACTATGTATGTTGTTGATTGTTGTTAAATTGTGATAATGCAGCTATGTAATCCCTAAAGATGAAAGTTTAACTTGATGCTATTAGTCTATGTTATGTTTTGTTATCGTTTCTTTAAAAAAAAATTGCCTTTTTATTGCTTTAGTTGAACTTATCTCTAGGGTTGCATGGCGGGGCATTACAGATAAACCTTGCTTGGTTCTTAGCTTGAATTTGATCATAAAACCTATGACAATAGCCCTATACACCTATAGAATTCCCAACTCTTCCATTTTGCCCCAAAGTTTTCTTTTAGGAACAATGTCAAATGCCTTGTTGAAGTTGACGAAGTAACATAAAAATTGCTCCCCTTGTTTATCCCAAATCTTCTCGATGAAGTGCTTGATGGTAATGAATCAATCCATTATAGAGTGTTTTGGCTTAAATCTTACTTGCCCTTCCACCCTCTTTCCTTCTTTTTCTGCCTAAATATTCATTCTATGCTCTATTGCACTCTCAAAGAGTTTTTGAAAAAGAGGATTAATCATCATAGTGTGGTAGTTTGATGGGATATTGACATCTCCATTATTAAGCAGAGGAACGATGACATCAGTTGTCCAATTTTCTAGAAACTCATTTTGAATGACCCTATTGAAAATCCTTTTGTTGTGCGGTGTACCCACTGCAAGCTTTTTATTTCCTTCCTTAATATCTTTAATGGAAAATAGTTTAGCCATTGAATTAATTACTGGGGGAACATATTTATCTTGGTCTCTCTTGAATATAATAGTTTTACATATTCCAACCATTGTAAGTCTATGATATTATTCTCTTTAGCTATAATTTTTTGCTACAATTCCTTCCAAAAACCTCTTGGATTATGCTTCCTGGAAGAGAAATAAATTCTTTCCTCCTTGTTTTCATGCATTCCTCTTTTTTAGATCTCACTTGCTTTTCATAAACACTTTTATTTTCCTTTTCCTTTCCCATGAGTTTCAACATTCTCTTTGCTACCTTGCACTCTTCATCATACCATATATTTACCAGAAAGCTATTTTTTCTACCTCTCTTAGGTCTGACCTTTTGCATGGACAAAGAGCTTTGCAAATTATTGTTGTCAACCTATTGTTTCCTATTGATATTTTTTTATATTAGCCATGTACCACTATCTCTTATTTCTTACAATTATTTTTGAGTGTTGCTCAAAATATTTCTTGGTTCTCATGTGTCATAAAGATTATGCTTTAAGGAGCCATTTTATTTTGATTTTGTTGTGATCTATATTGTTGTTGAATATCTTTTTGCATACCAATCTTTACATATAAAGGATTATGATTAGATTTATTTCTATAGGACAACCCCCACCTCTACCTCTATTAGCCTTGGCATAATATTTTGAGAATAAATAACATAATCAACTATGTTTTGCCCATTGCAAGTTTGACATGTAATATTCCTCGAGTTCAGCCATGTTCTTATTTTGTTGCATATATTCAAATCATAAAGGTTGCATAACCCCAACTATTCTACTCTATACTACGTGATACCTCTATTTTTGTTCGGGAGTCTCTTTCCCATTTTTTATTCTCTTCTTCCAACCATAAAGGATTGTCTTTTACCCCCTTCTCATTCCTAAGGCCAAGAGCTTGGCTATTTGTTGTTCTTGCATTAAAGTCTCCTACTAGAATGATTTCTTCTATGGTACTATAGGATGATATTTCCTTTTTAATGTTGCATATGGCTATTCTTTGTCTAGGTTCTTTTTCTTATACGATTTTGAATCGTGAGGCACAAAATAACACGTAGCAAGACAAATTGTAGATCCCCCATCTATTATCCTCATCCATATTTATTGGTTACTTGGGTCTTCCTTTTCTACTTGTATGATTCTTCCCCATGATTCTCCTACTACAATTGTCACAGCCCCTGGCTATTATCACTTTCTATTAGATCATTCCAAACTTTAACCTTCTTATATAACACTCAAATTTTAGGACTTTATAGCCTTCATGCTCATGCATCTCAACAAGGACAATGGTGTCATTTCCCTCTACTATGGGCCTTAAACCAGGACCTCTTCCCCAAGGGTATCCTTCACAATTTTGGCCTACCATTGTAAGGTGCTCTTAGAGGCCCTTGCCTTCCTATATATTATGTGTCACTGTGTCATTGAACTAAGATTCCTCCCTATATAATCATGCTTCATTACTTGCATTTCTTGCCATTACATATTTCTCCCATTCCCTTCTTCTTTCTTCTAAGTATGCTAGAGTTAAATCTTCATCTATGTAGAATTATGTGCCTTTGACAAACCTCATGTTTCTTAAAATTCTTGTTGCATCATAAAATGTGTAACACTAGCATTTTACACCAAGTTTAGCACCTGGTTGGACCTAAATTGTTTCCTTTATTCATCAGGACTTATTTTAACACTTTTTTAAGCATAAAATGATAAAATCTCGATCCCAATGAATAAACTTGATGGAATCAACTTAGGAATGGACTAAGCCCATGACATTTGATACTCTCCAGAGTTTGTGGGGATAAAGGCCCATAGCACCCAAGCGTCCTGGTCCCAGTTGGGATCTTTAGCCCCTCTCTTGTGGTATCAGCTTAGAACACCTCCTTAGTTTGTATTTATCGGCCTCATTGTGTTTTATTTGTCATGATTGAGCATGAGTACATATATAAAGGAGTTTTGTATTTCATTTTACACCTAGATGATACCTCGATGAATAATGACAAGTTTGCTCTCATATTGTGTTCTATGCTGAATGTTCTTCATGCTTGGAAGTTTCATCTACTTCTGGATGCTATTGAAGTTTGTTTGTAGGTCTTGAAGGAGGTTTCAAGCCTTCTTCATCACTCTTCTTATTTGTGTATGATCTTGAGTTATCTTCATCAACTATGTTTTTACCTCTTGTGGTAATCGTCATCATTTTCATTCATATTTCTATCATATTATTACAGATCTGGCCTCTACCCTCCTAGGGCACACACTCTTGGATATAATCATCATTATAGTGGAGGTGGAAACACCAACATAGGGTTTGACTAAGGTAAGCCCTTATACACAACACAACCTTTTCCTCTTTCCTTGTGTGCAAGTCAGAGAAACAAGTTTCTGAAGGTGATTCCTGAGAAGAAAATGAAGCTTGCGGGTATAGGTTTGGTGATACCCAAAGATTCTAAAAAACCATAATTAGGGTCTAGGGCACCCAAGCACCCTAGTATTTGGCATTTATGCTCCCATATCTAGGTTCTAAATTGTTTCCCAATCTCTGTTGTGCTTTTGGTTTTCTGAGATCTATTTTTGTCTATCTAGGGTTTGTCCATTTGCCCTAGATTGCTTGTTTGACCTTGGTTGGATTTGGTTAACTTTTGTTTATACAAAAAATGGGCAGAACCCCTGTATTTTGGCTCTCCTTCTTAGGTAGAATCCAAGCTCAGTTTCTGCCCCAATGTTTTGCAAAAGAGGGTTTGACCTAGTTTGACTCCTTAGGCTAGATCTCCCTTTTCTATCCAACATTTTGGTGAACCCGTCATTTCTTGCACTTTTGCATCCTTTTTTATTTTAGATATGAGTTGTTTACTATCCTATATCTGATTGGGATTGAGTTAATTAATTATTTATCATGCATACATAGTTAAATTTTGAATAGTTTCAAAACTAGGGTTTCTGAAAACCTTGCATTGTTAGAAAATCTAACTAGTTTTGAACCTAGGGGTTGTAGATTTGAGGGTTGTTTCAGATCTTGTTGCATTGAAATAGTGTTTTTATTTGTTGTACATTTTCATTCTTTTTTATCAAAACATTCTTGCATCCTTGCATTTGAAATTTGGCAAAGAAATACTTCATTCTAGACTTGGAAAAAAGCAGTTGTTACTTTATTTGCATCTCATAAGGATAGATCACCATAGCATGAATTAAATTTCTGATTTTTGCATTAGATATTATCAATATTATAGTAGTTTATCATTTCATAGTGTTACATTGTGCATTTGAATCTTGTTCATTGCTAGAATTTGTCAAAAAAGTTGCATTTTTTGTGAAAACCTAGTTAATGTTGAAATCTAGGGTTTATGATTGATGTTAGTTTTAGATTTTGCTGCTATCATTTGCATTCCAAATCTGATTTTAAATTGTTCTACAAAATTACAAATGTCATATTGCATTGAATATTGAAGATAGGAACAATTTTGAATTATTGCATTTTGAAAAAAGCATTGAAATTTGAGTTTGATTTAAGCATTGGCATAGAATTGAATTTGATCAAGGATATATTATGTGCATTATGTTTGTTTACATTTAAAAAAAACATTTATTCATTTAAACAAAAACTCAAATTCTTCTTTTGCTTCATCATTTATTTCTTCTATTGGTGCATCTTGTGTGTTACTAAAGCTTGTAGATGCTTTATGAGCTTTGTAACCTGATGCCCTTATTCTAACGTTCTTGTGCGAAGAAGTTGTCAAATTATAGGTTCTAATGCTTTGCATAACGATGATACCAATACATTAGAACCCCAAATTCCTAGTCTTATCACACAAGAAGGCCCATTACGTCTGCTCGATGTCCCTACTTCGCATCTTCCTAAAGCATCAAACTTCCATGAATCCATCAACATTGATGACCTTGTGGCTAATGTTCCTGAAGCTCAAATTTAGAGATTAGACAGGAGTTGGCTAATTTCTAGCAATTTGTAAACTCAAAACACATAGCTAAGGAGGTCATCCCTGTTATCAAGAGTCTAAGAAATCTTTTGCTCAAAGGTCAATAAAGATTAGAATTCTTGTGTGGCCTTGCTCATATAGTGCATAACAACATTCTATCTGCATCTAGTTGCACGCTAAAATCATCTCTAATGTCACTTCTTCTAATCAAATAGGGACTCAAGTGTCGGTGCCCATACCTACACTCCCTATTCCTACTTATACTTCTACTATTCTCACCACTACTACACAGCCAAATAATAGTGCTACCACATGTGTTGGGTTGTCTATTGGGAATCATGTTTACCATTATAGTACCGTTCTAGATATAGTTACATAAATTCCACACCTAATGTTACTCCACCTACATCTAAACCTCCTATCACTTTCCAAAATGCTACTCATACATCATCACCTAGTCCTTCCAATTCATTCCAATCTTTACCTAATTCAACTTCTGACCTTGTCATAAACCAATTTTGGAAAAATATGACATCCATCCAACAACAATTGGCTAACATAAGCAATAGTCCACCTAAACCTAATGTTACAACACATTATATCTCTAGCCCTTTATCATATTCCATCCTAAGAACTTAAATTCTTGAGAAGTTTGAGACCCTCGCTTTGAGAAATATAATAGGAAGGGAAACCCTAACAACCATGTGGCGGCCTTTACCACTATGTGTAGTGATTTCTTCTTTGAGGATGTGATCTTGGAAAAATCTTTCCTAGGTCACTCAAGGACATAGCCTTGGATTGGTTTTGCTTGCTACCTCCTAATTCTATAACTTCTTTCTCATAATTAGTCAATAAGTTCCTCGAGCATTTTTAAGCAAACATTGGACCTCAAGTCTCTTTGAGGGACTTGGTTCATTGCAAACAAGGAACGAAAGAAAAAATAACAGATTTTATGGGCCGCTATCAAGCCCTCTTCTCACAAGTCCAATATTCTATTCTGGATGCTGATGTATAAAGAATCTTTATAGGAAACTTACAACCTCACATCCATGAAGATATTATTGATGTGATATGACTCATTCACTCATCTTTGCATGGATCTTCATGATTATCAACTTTTAGTTAGTCAGTATGAGCATAATCCCTCATCGGCTCTAGTTGGTCAATCTGAAGCCTCACACAATCATTCCTTCAAAAGAGAAAACAAAAAAATCATCAATATAAATGAAATTTCAATGAATAACATAAGAAAACATGTGGTGGAAGTGTCATCCCCAACTCCCACCCATTACAAGTTGAAATTGAAAACAAGAAACTTCACAAAATTATCAGAATCTATCTATGCTATCATGACACAACTTTTGCAAAACAATCTCACCAAGCTTCCACCCATTAGACCTCTTGATCCAAGTAAGATGCAATTAGCTTCCTTTGATTTGAAGGCCTTTCATCAATTTCACCACTCCGTTGACCATGACACTAAAATATGTATGTTTCTTAAACATAAAGTTCAAGACCTCATCAACTCAAATGTTATCTAGGTTGCTGGTGTGAATGATAAAGTGAATAAATCGGTGGTAGATCCTAATCAAAATCTTCAAATATATACTGATCCTTTACCTCATCACGAATCTAATGTTGTTGATATTTGCATGGTGGATGCTCGCCCTCACAAAGAGTGAGTGTAATTGGACCCTTCTATATCTTTCACTCCACATGATGCTATTATTGAAGCTCCTAATGGACCTCTTTACATTACTATTTGAATCAATGATAAACCTATTAGAGGTACTATGATTGATCCTATATGCATGGTGAATGTAGTAATTGAAGAGTTTCTCTACATGCATGGTTTACATCAAGATACCTATGATGTATCAAAGATAGTGATTAGAGCACATGACAGGTCTATCCTTCCAACTCTTGGTGCCTTAACTCTTGAAGTTAAGGTTGGGCCAAGAGCTTTGAATGTTAATTTTGTCATCATTCCTACATCAGACTTATTTCATGTGAAGTTGGGTGACCCATGGCTTCGCTCCATGAAGGTAGTCCCCTTTATGGTTCACAAGTGATTAAAGTTTCCATTTGAGGGACGGGTGCATGTTGTACATCATAATCGGTATCAGCCTGTTGCTCAAAATGGACATTTTACACTTGACTGTTTTTGGCCACAACTAATTGGAGTCACTTGAGCTATAGAGGATTTATTTCTCTTATCATATCAAAAGTTCAAAGCAAAGAAATAGCAAAGTTATCACTTAGTAATATTCCTTCTTGTGATGTTCCCAAACCCCCTCGATCTTTTGAGTCTACCATAGTAGTTTCTCCTAGATCCCACAGGTAGTGAATGAAGCTAAGCTTGAATCGAAGGTTATTCCCCATCCATACGAATTTGGTAGATATGCCAAGGTTCCCCTCCACCATCCCTTCAAGGACAATGAGGCAACCTTCGTGCACAAAATAAACCTCTTGAAAATCGCAATGTTACTTTTGTACCACCTGCCTCTGTGGAGACTAGTGGAAATCAATCAGTTGCACGTGTTTTATTTCTTGAGGCTTCTCAACCACTTGAGGATGCTCATGTACTTCCACCTATTACACAAGTTGAGAAGGAAGAGCAACCTGCATTGAGGAACCCTTCCCTTGTAGTCTCCTAGCCTTTGGTGGTTCCTCCTGTTTCTTCTAATGTTCTTAAAGCAAAAAAAGAAGAGGAACCCATGTTGGAAGATACTAAGGTTCCCTTAACAAACATCATGAATAAAGCTAAGTGAAATAAGATTGCAAGAGAAAGAAGCATCGTCGTGTTATGGCTCGCCTTTCTGTAGGAGAGGAGAATCTCCCTCCTTGCAAGCCTTTATCACTGACGGATGTGAAAGAGACATCTACTATTGTTGTGTCTCCTATAGAGAAAGATGAAGCTTCACACGCCTCTATGGAACCTATTGTACTACATTCTGATAGTGAATCTGAAGATAATACAGGTATAGCTCTTGTTTCTTATACCTCACATTTTATAGTTCCTCTTGCATCTTATCCACCTTTCCAAATGGATGATGATTAAGATTAGGAGGAGGAGGATTTGCTTTAGGTTGACTTGCAAGTGAGGTACCTTTTTCTGTTATGAGTGCATGTGATTGTTTTCCCCCGTGATGTGTTGCTTGATATTTTATTTGTGTTATTATTGTTGTTGTTGTTGTTAAGCTCTCTTTGGATGACCCTTGACACCCTTGTAGGTGCAAGGATACAAAGGGACCAAAATCCATTGTGACATTCTCTCTATTTGTATCATCATTCTTCTATATGTCATTATTTGCATTGTTGTTGTGTCCTTTAGGGATGATGCAAGGTGTAGGATGTTTTGGAATTCTCCCTTGTTGACCCAAGGGATGTTTTCTTTGATTTCATGTGTTACTTCTTCCTTTGTCTCCATAGTTCTACTAGTTGGCGGGTGATGATAGTTCAATATATATATATAGTTTTGAGAATTCTCCTATTTATACAACCATTCTTATACTAACGCCAGTTACGTAGATCCCTTTGTGTTATTCCTTAGTATAATTTATTACTTTTTTGATGTTTTGATTTATGTGGCCCCTTGATGCTATGCTCAGTGTCATACCATGACTACACAAGCCATTGTGTATCATGCTTGTAGCATTGCCTTGGTTTGCCTTTTGTGGGGGCAACCCCTTTATGCAATATAGTTTTTGGAACACATACCTTATGGGCGTGTGCTTCTGGAAAGCTCTCGTGCCTGTTTTATGGTTTGTTCTACCTTAAAGCAATTGCTCCATGATAGGAGTTAGCAATCACTTTAAGGTGGGGGCATACATCATCCTGTGCTCTCTTTTTGGTTACATACTTGTTGGTGTGGAACTCACCTAGTGATTCTGTGGTCCTCACTAGCCTGTGATGTTTCCTCTTTGGTCTATGAGCCACCTAGTGTAAAGTAGTTCGCTAGCCCGTGTGCTTCATGCGACTTGTTGTGGTCACCTAATAATTGGGTGGTCCTTACTAGTGTGTGATCTGTAGTGTCACTTCTTTCCACATGACCCCTAGCGACAGAGCAAGCTAGCGTCAGAGTCACGTGCCTTGTGTGTTTGTTCCTGTGTTTGCTTCTATGTTTGTTTGTTTTATGCATTATGTTTTAACTTGTGTCTCATATGTCTTCATCATGTTTTCCATATGTTTTTTATGTATTCTTTGTGTCTTATGTGTGTTCTTTATGCTTTATATGTATGCTTAGTGTCAAGTGTGTATGCATTATGTATGACATGTATTACCTTTGTGTATTGCATATCTTTCGTGTGTATTCTTGTGTATGCTTTTAGTCTCCATGTATGTGTGAGATATGTTGCAATGTCTTGCGTGCTTGAAAATCTTTTTTCTTATGTGTTTGCAACCTTAGAATCCTAAGCTTAGGGGCTACTTGTAGTCCACAACTTGGTGGAATTCTTTGGGCTTCTATGTTTGTGTGTTTGATCCATCTTTTAGTGTGAGTTCAAATATAAGTTCATATCCACGCTAAAGTGGGGGCTAAATATTACGTCATAAAATGTGTACACTAAGTTTAGCACCTAGTTGGACCTAAATTGTTTCATTTGTTAATCAAGACTTATTTTAACACCTTTTTGAGCATAAAATGAGAAAATATCGATCCCAATGGAATCAACTTAGGACTGGACTAAGCCCATGACATTTGATACTCCCTGGAGTTTGTGGGGCTAAAGGTCCAGGGTGCTCGAGCGCCCTAGTCCCAGTTGGGATCTCTAGCCCCTCTCTTGTGTGTCGGCTTGGAACACCTTAGTTTGTATCTGTCGGCCTCATTGTGTTTTATTTATCATGAGTGAGCGGGAGTGCATATATAAAGGATTTTTGTATTTCATTTTACACCTAGATGATACCTAGATGAATAATGATAATTTTTCTCTCATATTGTGTTCTATGCTAAAGTGTTCTTCATGCTTGGAAGTACCATCTACTTTTGGATGCTATTGAAGTTTGTTTGCGGGTCTTGAAGGAGGTTTCAAGCCTTCTTCATCACTCTCCTTGTTGGTGTATGATCTTGAGTTATCATCATCAACTAGAGTTTTACCTCTTGTGGTAATCATCATCATTTTCATTCATATTTCTATCGTATTATTATAGATCTGGCCTCTACCCTCCCAGGGAACACACTCTTGGATCTAATCATCACTGTAGTGGAGGTGGAAACACCAACACAGGGTTTGACTAAGGCAATCCCTTATACACAGCACAACCTTTTCCTCTTTCCTTGTGTGCAGGTCAGAGAAACAGGTTTCTGAAGGTGATTTCTGAGAAGGAGATGGAGCTTCAGGTATAGTTCTAGTGATACCCTAAGATTCTACAAAACCCTAATTAGGGTCTAGAGTTTGGCCATTTTCCCTGGCTTGCTTATTTAACCTTGGTTAGATTTGGTTGACTCTTGTCTATACAACAAAAGGGCAGAACCCCTGTAGTTTGGCTCTCCTTCTTGGATAGAAGCCAAGCTCAGTTTGTGCCCCAATATTTTGTAGAAGAGGGTTTGACCTAGTTTGACTCCTTAGGCTAGATCCCCTTTTTCTATCCAACAATTCTATTATTATCCTCTATTCTTTTTAAGACTACTCTTACATTCCTATTTCTTCCTTTCTGTGTCATTTTTCCAATTTTGCTTGCTTGGTGAATATGCCTTGTCCATTGAAGTTTGTCTATGAGAAAGCCTTTTATTAGCTTGTAAGTGTGCTCACCTTCCCCATGATCTTTCTACCCTTTTATTATTATATTTCTACCTTTATCATGTTGGTCTCTTTCCTCCCACATTTGTCATTTGACTTGCTTCTCTATGAGTTCTCATTAATTCTTTGTGATGGGTTGAAATATTGACCTCTTTTTATGTTGTTTTTATATGCTTTTAGAAATTTTCCATATGATCCTCCAGACACTTTTCCAACATCACCATCATTATATGTTGTCCTTTTACATACCTTGCAAGACTTTGAATCTATGTTATTAATATGGAATATGGTGATGATATTATCAATTGAATGATTTAAATATGAGTATGCATGCAATATAGATGGAATCCTATGTGCAGCAAGAACGTGGCATTAAGGAAAGGGTCATTTGTAGCAAGTTGCAGGACAAGAGAATTAAAGGAAGTTGAAGTTAAGCGCCAAAAGTGCAGGTAGCTGGAGGATGAATGTGAACCATCATGGATAGAAATAAATGCAGAAGAAGTAGACATGTTCCAAACACAGCTTATGTGTGTTCTTCATACGAGTCGTTGCATAAGAATTCTTGTTTGAATAGGACTCTCCTTCCTCTGATCAGTTAGATTAATAAATCAATCTTGAAACCTGTATCCTAGTATCTAGGAATGGATTGATGATTGAAGTTAGTTGGTAGTTGCATAAAACTCTCCCATTTTTGTATAAGTTAATGGGGAAGACTTCGATGTCAAGTTAGTTACCTTACTTTTCTAGTTACCTAGTTGTTGCTCTATTTTTCTCTATTTGGAAGATCCAGACATGTTTTAAAGAATGTCATTATTGAATACAATCTAAAAGAGATTTTGTTTATGATATGAAATGAATGGAACTATGTGTTATGAGGATGCATGAGAATCTGCATTAGATTTGATTTCTAGTTAAGTGAGTCAGTCCCCTGAGCCGGCCACTTAAGGTACTAATCTTCACTTCATTTATTTTCTCATTCCTTTATGTATTCTTGTTAAATCCATTTTTCATTAGCTTATAAATACATTATGAGTCAATTAGAATACTTTGATTGTTAAATTACAGTAGTATGGTTCATGAACAAATGCATGCTTTCTCTACTTTAAGTCCTCCGGAGGTTAGCATTAGCTCTCGTATCATTTTGAATGTTTTGGGTTAGTTCTGTAATTTTCTGTTGTTAGTAGTTATCTACAGCTTATGCTGAAGGTACCTGTAGCCACTAGATTTTGTAACAGTTTTTACTGTTTTTGCATTTTTGTGAATTCTAGCAAAGTAGAATAATTTGAGTAGGTTTGGATAAGATAGTTTAGAAAGAATATGAGCCCTGAAAGCACATACAGTGTAGTGCCATCATAAGCTTATGCTCCTTGGTTGATAATTTAATGTAGGAGTACAATGATAAGTGGATTGTTTAGATAGGTTTACCCTTTAATTATGTTAAGTCTACAACACATTAGTTTTCCTCTACATTTTTGGTGTCATTGTCGGGGATGGTGCTACCTTCATAGGCTCCTTTCACATGCTTTCATAGTTTAAATTTTGCTTCCAACATTAGGGTTAATAGATTCACTTTTTAGAAAACACCAGAAATTATACTAACATTAGGCAGGTCCACTGGAATATAAAGCCAAATTCACTGTATGTGGAGGTAGAGAGACAATCGAGGTAGATTCCTCTCTTTAGATTATTAGGATAGAGAAGACCCGGCTGACTTTATCAACTATACAGTAGAAAGTGCTGAGGAAGAAGAACTCGTTCTTACATCTTCATCAACACCTTCTACATCTTCATCAGGTTCTTCCACAACTATAGAAGGGACCTTTAGAACCATGGAAGATGTTGCAGTGGAAGATCCACCAAAGCAAGCAACGTTTGAGTTTCCTATCACTGATCAGGAGAGGCTTGTAGTTCTAAAAAATATTCCACCATCAGCATTACCAATCTTCTATGGCCTAGTGACTGAGGACCTAGATACATTTTTGTTTGAGTTTGATATCTTATGTAGGAGCTATGACTACACCTTAGATGCTCACAGGCTTAAACTCTTTCCTACCACCCTCAAGGATGCAGCCTTGAGATGGTTCATGGGGCTAGGAAAAGATGTCATACCAGAGTGGGATACAATGAAGGAGAAATTCTTGGAGAAATACCAAGATTACTTTCGAGGACATGACAAGAGGAGAGATGATATCTTTAGGATGTCACAAAAGGAGGAGGAGCCACTAGAAGATTATGTTGAAAGATTCCAGTTTGCTCTAAAGAAAAACCCCCAAAATAGATTGTTTGAAGAATCATTAAAACTAGTTTTCTTGAGAGGGGTTAAGGATGATTGCATGGATGCTTTGAATCTTATTGGGCAAGGTGATATTTCTCAACTACCTTTTGAGTCAATTTGTAAAGTTTGCCAAAATTATTCAAGAACTTTCACCAGACGACCAAGAGGAGAAAGGAAATCAATTACAAACAAAGCAACCAATGGAGTTTCAAGAGTGGAAATAGGTAACTTGATGTCTAATATGAAGGAGGATATAATCAGCCATATCGCTACACAACTAGACACTCTTCACATCAAAAAGAAATAAGAAGAAGTAGATGCAATGCTTACTGAGTATTGTCCCAGATGTACGCAAAGGAAGGCCAATTGTACATGTAAAAGGGTAGCAAGCATCCAACAAGAGAAGGTTGAAAGGCTAGAATTTTTGTCATTTGAAGGAGAGGATCGACAGTTGTTCTACATAGCTCAAAGGAGACCTTGGTAGTAGAGATAATGTATGCCCTCTGATCCACTAAATTTTAGTTCACCCTTTCCTGCTGCAAACCAAATATTCTTTGCATGGAACACTCAGCCATGGCCTAGTAATCAAAATCTCTGGCAAAACTGACAATGGCTTACTCCACAACCTAGTTGGAACCAACATCAACCAAACCCATGGCCCCAACAAGGTCTTCAAGGTTCCAACTATAACCCCCAGTGGCCTACACAACAACCTCAATGGCAACCCCAATGGAACAAGAACCAACAATGGCAACAAAATATAAATTACCAGCAACCTATGCTTCCATCTCAGCCACAGTAGCCAGCCATAATGCCTCCATCAACACCTTAAAATGCGCCTCCTAGGCCTACCCAAATCCCTACCCAACATGCACCTAATCCTAACAACAAGCCTGTTCAACAAGCTTATACTAACGAGGTGATGCAATACCCCACCTATGGGGTAGAAGTGAGTAATGTTCATCTCAGATCAAGGAAGCAACTTGCAGGCCCTTCATCTCCCCAAATTATAGAACTTGAAGATGAAGAACCCATAGAGGAAGCCTCAGATAAACCACCTTTGGAACCTAAATCAACTCAGGGCCCTCAAATCATTTCACATCCTAAGCCTCCTTTCTATGAGTGCTTGGCTATCCAGAAACAACTAGCACAGTTTGAAACTGACCCCATAAGAAAGTTACAAGATATAAGCATAAAAATTCCCTTAATCCAAGCCATCAAAGATATTCCCATCTATACTAAGACTATCTAAGATCTCTACATTAAGAAACCAGGAAGGAAGAGGATAGACCCTAAGACAGTTCATGTTTTGGGTAACCTTGCTGACATAATGTTGGGAAATATAACTGTTCCCAAATATATAGATCCAAGTAGTCCAGTAGTGGACATCAAAATCAATGGGACTCTGATTAAGAATACTCTAATAGATTTAGGTGCTACAATTAATGTAATGGCTAAGGAGACAATGCAAACACTCCAATTAAACAACCTTAGACCTACCCAGATAGTCTTGCAATTAGTTGATAGGTCTACAGTTAAACCCGAAGGAGTCATTAAGGATTTGGTCATTGCATTAGATTCTTGGGAATACCCTACTGATTTCATAGTCCTACAGCCCAAGGTTAATCTCGCTGGTTATCCTCTTATACTAGGCAGACCATGGCTTGCCACAGTAGATGCATTTATAGGTTGCAGGTCAGGTAACATGATCATATCCAATGGGACTGTGACCAAGAAATTGGTTTTATATCCACCAGCCCAACCATATCATGAGCTTGAGTAGACCATTTGGCCTACCCTAGAAGATGAGGATAGCTACTCTCTGCAAACCTTGATGACTATTGAATGCATCCCCTTACTGGATATTCAGGATGAAGATGAATTGATTGCTCACATTGTACAAAATGAATGCGGAAGGCACCTGCAGCAGAAAGACTATTTATCCTGCTTACAAGACCATTTAGGAAGCATAATACCTACTAGTTCCTCACAGGAGGTATCTCAAATATTTCATACTTTGTTACCCCAGCAATGCTTGTCAGTAATACCTAGCCTTGATTTGTCCTCTATGCAAGAAATATCTAAGCCATTAGAAATCAAGCCAAGAAAAATGTTGACTATTAATAATGCATTGACTGATGAGTAGCAGCAATCCCTGCATGCAGTATTACAAACCCACTTAGCAGCGTTTGCATGGGATTACATTGATATGAAAGGCATAAACCCTGCTTTGTGTATGCATAAAATTTACATTGATGATGGCCACAGACCTATAAGACAGCAGTAGCAATGCATGAACCCTGCTCTTAGAGAGATAGTGAAAGTAGAACTTCAAAAGCTTTTAGATGCAGGGTTTATATACCCCATTTCAGATAGCGAATGGGTTTCACCACTGGTAATAGTTCCCCAAAAAGGTGGCAAATGGAGATTTTGTGTTGATTACAGAGAACTAAATGCTGCCACCAGGAAGGATCACTTCCCATTGCCCTTCATTGATCAAGTTCTTGGATCTTTAGCAAGGAAGAAATATTTCTCATTTATTGATGGTTTTATTGGCTATAACCAAATCAAGATCACACCATAGGATCAAGATAAGACAACATTTATTTGCCCTTGGGGGACCTATGCATATTATGTCTTACCTTTTTGTCTTTGCAAAACTCCAGCCACATTTCAAAGAGTAGTCTTTAGTATTTTCTCTAATTTTGCCCATGACAGCATGGAAATTTACATGGATGACTTCACCACATATGGTGAAACATATGATGAATCTTTACACAACTTGGAGAAAGTTTTAAAGAGATGCACAGAGCACAATCTATCTTTGAGTAATGAAAAATGTTTTATGATGATGACACAGGGAATAGTCTTGGGAAATTTTATCTCAAGTGCAGGAATGCAAATTGACCCAAAGAATATTAAAATTATATCTACCCTGCCTATTCCACAGAGAAGGATGTAAGGAGCTTCCTTGGACATGCAGGTTATTATAGGCGGTTTATTCAAGATTTTAGCAAAATTACTGCACCTCTGTTTACTCTGTTGATAAAAGACATTGAATTTGAATGGACTCCAGACTGTCAGAATTCATTTGAGAAGCTAAAAGTATCCTTAACACAAGCTCCAGTTCTTAGAGGTCCAAATTGGACATTGCCTTTTCATATCTACACAAATGCATCAGACTTTTCCATTGGAGCAGTCCTAGGCCAACAAGAAGGAAATAAAGAGTATGCAATATACTATGTAAGTAAAAACCTACAAGGAGCTGAGTTGAACTATACTGTGATAGAAAAGGAAATTTTAGCTGTTGTTTATGCAATTAACAAATTTAGACACTAAATTACTGGTTATAAAGTGTTCATACATACAAATCATATAGCAATCAGATATTTGATGAATAAGTCAATAGTGGGTGGAAGACTTGTAAGATGGTTGTTATTATTGAAGAATTCGACATAACAATTGTTGACAAACCAGGAAAAGCTAATGTAGTTGCTAATTTTTTGTCTAGACTACCTACACAATCATCAGAAGGAGTGGTTGAAGACTCTTTTCTTGATGAACATCTATTTGCTCTAACTATACACACTCCATGGTATGCATATATAGCTAATTATTTGGTTACATGGCAAATTCTAGGTTACTTTTCTCTAAGGGAGAGAAGACAACTAGTTCACAAATATTTCCCTTATTCTTGGGTTTCTAGATTCCTATTCTACACTGGCCTAGTTAACATTATGAGAAGATGTATTAGAGAGGATGAGGTGTTTGATATATTGAAGGCATGTCATGATGAACCCTGTGGTGGACATTTTGCAGCCAAAAGGATAGCCTTCAAAATATTGACAATAGGATATTACTGGCCAACACTTCATAAAGATTCTGTGAAGTATACTAGAAGCTGTGATCGGTGTCAAAGAATGGGTAGACCTACAAGAAGTGATGAAATGCCTTTACGACCACAAATAGCATTAGCTCCTTTTGATAAGTGGGGACTGGATTTTGTTGGTCCTATTTCTCCTACTTCAAACAAGAAGGAATATATACTGGTATGCACTGATTACTTAACCAAATGGGTGGAAGTTAAAGCCTTGGAGTTTGCTAGAGATGGCAATGTGGCAAAATTTTTGTATGAGGAAATCTTCACTAGATATGATGCACCAAGGGAGATACTGATTGATCAAGGCCCACAATTCACATCAGACTTATTCACCAGACTGGTGGAGGAATATCATATTAGACACAAGAAGTCCACTTCCTACCATCCTCAGGCTAATGGTCAGGTTGAGGTCACAAACAGGGAGATTGAGAATATATTGACAAAAATAGTACAGCTTCACAAAAGAGATTGGGTTTCTAGGTTACCAGAAGTTGTTTGGGCATATAGAACTACATGGAAGACAACTACAGGATTCACTCCTTATGAATTAGTTTATGGCAAGATTACATGGAAGACAACTACAGGATTCACTCCTTATGAATTAGTTTATGGCAAGACAACAATCTTGCCTATAGAATTTGAATACAAAACCCTAAGGACAACAGTAGAATTAGGGATGGATTTGACAGAAGCTCAAAATGACAAACCACAACATTTGAATGCTCTTGATGAAACCAAATTGGAATCCATCCATCACACAGAGGTTATACAGAAACAAAGAATTAAATGGCATGACAAGTATATCAAGACTAAAGAATTCACTATTGGTGATTGGGCCCTTCTCTATGATTCCAGATACAAAGATTTCAAGGGCAAGATTCAATCTCGATGGTTGGGACCATATGAGATTAAACAAGTATTCCCTAATGGTGCAGTCCAATTACAAACCATTGATGAGGTCTGACTTTCATTGCTAGTTAATGGACACATGCTGAAACAGTATAAGAAACCATTTCAGAAAGATAATTTTCTTATCTCTCTAGCCACTTAGTATGGTACTCATGACACTCTTGATGAAGGCTCTGCGATACACACTAATACACTGTCAGAGGATGATCCACCAATCCTTTCTAGTGATGCAGAGGTTGAGTTACATGACTCAACCCCTACATTGAGACCTAATTTTTCTTGCTTTATACTTCACATGTACACACAACACACTATCCATCGACCATAGTTAACTCTAGAGGGACCTATTTTTCACTCTCAGCAGGACCTGTTATAGTTGGGATCTGACATATTGCATATGTAACTGTTATCACCTAGTTTTGCACCCTTGCATATAGCCGTGAAGCCTCTGCAAACTGGAGTAACATGGGACTGATCTCTAAGTGTGGGACTTTGCTAAGTGAGATCAGACCTCCGGAGAAGGCCGACTTCCTTGTCTAGTTGTCACCTAAAACTACTAAATTTTAAGGTGAAAAGGGAGAGAGAAAGCTTGTAATGGAAATGAAATAAAAGCTTCAAAACAAAAAGGGGTGATACACCAGACAGATTTAAAGAAACTTCCACAACACTGAGAAGATGCACAATGTAATCAAATACAGCAAGTAGGTATACACAGGTTATATGGCTCTAGCAGAGGTGAGAAGTAATGATTGAGAGGAATGAAACATTCACAGACAAACCATATGCAGATTCACATAGAACTAGAAAAATTAGTAAAGAGGTAAAATTAACTTGCATATATTCAATGGAAAGGCACGGTTACAACATATGAAAACCCTGTTTGGAAATAGAAAAGCCTTAATGCCAAAAACTTTCCAACTTATTTACAACATTCGAATGCATACTTATAGCATTCCAAAACTATCCTAAGTCGGTTACAAAAATTTGCTCAAAGAGCTGTCATAGAAAAATATCTCAATCGATGACTGTCCAGCCACAACAGCTATGGTGTCAAAATCTGGCACTGGGTAGATAGGAGATATTTCAAGTCTTTATTGCAGCTGCTTACTCATCGCCAATCTTCAGCCAACGCATCAGTGAGGAGATATTTTGATCATGAATGCGAGCAGCTTCCCTTACCTGCAGCGATGAATGCAAAAACTATCTATATCTCATTCAAGAAGTCGGTGAAACGTCTAATCGTCCAAAATATGCAACTTCAAATCTGAATTTGAAAAAGTGACAAAACTCCTAAAAACCCTGCCAAATGAAAGAGGGTACCAAAATATGCAACTTTGCTTTTTACATCACCCTGAAATTCGGCCAAATAAAGAAGTTATTGATGGTCAAAGTTTTGGTCAACATACAGTTCAAATATGCATTTGGCGAGCTTGAAAATCTCCATCGGCCTTAGGAAATAATGAAAAGATTAAGTTATATACATTTTTTGAATGTATATCGGGCTAGGGAAATGTTTATACATTTCAGGAATCTTTCGCAGATTCTTGGGAATATTTCGGGTTTGTATATCGGCGATATACAAATGGAGATGCAAGTGAAACATACAAGGTATAAGATACATTCAGGAAATATTCCTCAAAGATTCTGTATTTGCATGTGACGGCTTGTATGTTTGCCTTCTATGTTCACACATACAAGCAAATATACATTCGCTAAATGTACAAGGCAAGCATACATTGAGGATTCCTCAGAATATTCCACGCTTGTATGCATAAAAAGGCTTGTATATCGACTTGTATGTTCGCACATACAATCGGTTATATACTGTTGTGTGGTTACACAACACGCCCCATTTTGACTTGGCAAAATAGGGACCCAACTTTTTGGCTTTGCTTGTGTGTGTTTTTTTTGCTAGCGGTTTGGTAAAATTCAATCAATACAGATGATCTTCCATAATGGATGGGAAGTCATCATCATGAGGTTAGTTTGTCAAGGTTCATATTTCATTTCATTAACCTCATATTTGGAAAGAGTATTAAATTTCATGAAGGTTTGCCTTTTACATCACCCTGGTATTCCTTAGGATGCAAAAGTTATGAACGGTCAAAATCTTGGTCAAACCTGATATTCATAAAGGGGGGAGGTAAGTCATCATCATATTTCTCAATATCAGTCATCTTACGAAATATCACCCTGATCCAATTTATCATTCGATAAATTATATGTTCGCGACCTGCGGACGTCATTTTTAGGTGGTCGTGATACTTACCCGTCAAATAACAGCATATATTCCGCGAGGATGATATTTCGAAACATCACCCGATATTTTGAATATAACCTTATCTTTCAAATATCATCTCATCACCAAATATCCCCCTGGAACCTTTTATCCTGATGACATCATCCAACCCAATAACAGAGAGAATCAACACGATGATGACATCGTCATCATCTTTACCTCGCGGAGATATATTTCCTAAAATCATCCTTTCATAAAACATGACGATGACGTCATAATGCTTCAACAATAGACTAAACCAATATCATGGTGACGTCATCATGATATTCTGAGAGAGGCTACTTAAGTATTGCGTAGGGTCATCATCCTTTTGAAATATCACCCGATATTTTGAACATCACCTGATCTTTTATAACATGACCCGATGGTCCGAAAATAACCTGATATACCGACATAGGTGTTTCCCGCTAAAGATTCGGATGATCATATTACGAGACGACGATATTTTGAACATCACCTGATATCCAAAACATCACCCGATATTTCAAATGATCATCCTCCTCTTCTTGCCGCGCGACATTGAGTGCTCATTAATACGGTAGGTGTATCCTGCTAATGGTTAACACGATGCTCACACCTAGCAACCTTGCAGGTTTCCGTGCGGAAACTTAATGATTATGGTAGATTTGCCCTAATTTTACCCTAAGTGACCCGATTCAGGGGTTAAAAGTGAATTTACAAGGTATTTTACATTTACATTGCGATAAACCAATTTTTACAGAGAGCAAAGCTTCCAAACCTTCAGACGAACAGCATCCTGACGCACGTGGCTTACATCAGAACAAAGAAATCAATTATTGAGCAGTATCGAGATCACTTTCAGATAATCTGGGGTATAAGTAAGAGGATAAGTGCATCAAGTAAGTAATTGAAACCCTCTTGTTGTCATGTTCTGGATATTCAGGTACTATGGGGTCTTTGGTTTGAAACTTCAAATTATGCATGTCAGGATAAATGAAATATAGAAAGAATAATAGTATGCATGATGAATAATGGATATGTAACGTATATGCATGCTCGTATATTGTATCAATTGTAAGACAAAGTTGTGTTAATTGCAGGCACTCATGGAAGATAAAAGATTAGCTAAGTCAGAGGCTGAATTCTCGAAGCCTATGTTTGCTCATCCTGAGGGTGTCCAATTCAAGTATGGAGCCATCACTGATACACACCAAGGGAATACGGATCTGGCTGCATGGTCAGCCAAAATGAGTGATGAGAAAAACAACAGCACCCTGCTCGATGCCGTCTTCATATTAGGAATGTGGAATGCAGCTGGTTTCCCACACTCTATGGAAACCCCTGAGCTGGTGACAGAATGTGCAAGGAACTACAACCCAGAAACAAGGAGGGTAGAAAAGCACGACATAATATATGATGATCTGTCAATTAAGGGTATTGCTGCTACATTTGGTTTGCCAATGGGCAAGAAGGTTGCCAACATAGATCTGAAGAAATCAGAAGTAGAGTACGAGAATAACAAGAAGTCTACCAGGAAGAAGATGTATCAATGGAGGGCGAAGAATAGCCCCTATCCAGCGGCAGCTAAACTTCTAGGTCATCTATATAAATATGACTTCGATGATGAGTATCAATACATGATAGCACTGTTGAACAGAGTAACAGGCTAGCCTGATGCTGGAAGTTTCAGGGATTGGATGTATGCAGTCATCCTGATGTGTTTATATACGGATAACAAGCCAATGTGGGCCAAAATGATAAGTGATGCTCTGGACGAGCAGCTAATGAGCCTTGGGGGTCCAGATTGTTCTTTTTATATGAGATCATACATTGTTTATTCATGTGCCTATAAGGGTACATTTGATGCTTTGGTCACAGATGGAAAGATTGGAGGAACAACTAATGATGCACACATATGGGATCATCATCCCCAGCTGCAAAGGGTAAATTACTTCCAGGATTATAAATTGGTGAATGATGCATTCTCTATGCATCTGGTAAGGACCATGGAAGAAGACAGAACTAAAAGACTGAGCATGGAAGCTCAAGAGGTAATATACAGGCATGGGGCCTGGTTCATTCAATTTGCAACCTTTTCATACATCAGGATTGAAGGTTTTGAGGAAGAGCCCCTCATGCTCCCAAGGTATCCAATAGATGCAGTTGTCTTAATGGAGTTTCTGAGACAAATCTCCGCAATATGGAATGCCTATAACGCAAACAACAAGCTTCCACCAGTTTTGTTTCCAGTCACAATGGGCTGGTATATGTGCCTAGACAGTGAAAGTATTAAGAAGGCCATGGCTGGTTTGAAAATGATGAATTTCTAGCCTTTTCCATTAGTAAGATCATATGACCCATTTGGGAGGATGCAGAAGATCATAGGGAAACCCATCCATCGGAGGAACCTTGAGGATTTCTGGGCAGATTGTGAAGATGAAGCTGAAGCCCGAAGAAGAAGATACCAAAGGTTAACACTCAAACAAATAAGGACCTTTGATTGCATCTCCATCCCAGCACAACTGAAGAAAGATGATGGAAAGGTAATGGCTAAGGAATATGAAGAGAAAAAGATATACAATGATACTATCTCTGCACCGGATCTCACCATACAGGAGGATATCTCCTTGGATCCATTCACAGGCAGGATATTACATCTAACCCAAGCTTGGGTGGATGAGCAGATAAATATACTGAAGAAGAAAGGAGTGGTCATCACAGTAGACAACAAGAAGAAAAGACAAGAAATTGTTGAGGATGAATATGATGACTTCTTACTGGAGAAGAGAAAGACTAAAGGAGAAAGAGTACCACCTCTTGAAAAAAGCAAGAGGTCTTCAAGAGGTAAGAAGACTGATCCTGAACCCAAAGGGGCTATACTGGAAAGAGTAATAGTGCCTGTTGAAGATGCATCAGGATTTGGTCAAGCATCAGCATCATCAGCACAGCCTCCTCAGGATAAACAAAAATCCAAACAAATCCAGAGGCCAACTGCCCAGCCTACTATTGCATATGAGGAGGATCAAGCCTCACAGAAGAATAAAGAGAAGGATATTCCTTTAGAAGAAGAATCTGAAGAAGAAGAAGGTCCTTTGTCCTTCACAAGGAAGAGAAGAGCACCTCAGGTGGTAACCACTACACCTAAGAAACCAAGGACTGCTATGAGAGGTGAAATAAGACAAACTCCCATAATGCTGAGGGGAGACGGTGGGGAGGTATTCAAGAGGGAGTTGCAGCATAATGTTCCACTCCCCACCATTGTAAAATTCAAAACTGAATTAGTAGAAGAATAGGTAAAAGAAACCTCTAGGATACTCCAAAGTGGTATTGTTTCATTGGAGGAGACAATTGACCTATCCGATGATGAGGTAGTGAAGGATGTAGCTTCACAGAAAATGGAAACCCTTGCTGCTGGCACCCAGATAACTCCTCATGGAACTCCATCAGTACAAACAGTGTTGGAGGAGATAAAGCAAGTGGAATTAGAAAAGGAAAAGAGCCTAGAAAAGGTAGCTCAAGAGATAGGGCTTGATACATTGATTAAGCAAGTAACTAGTCCTGCAGTAATTGATCTCACCTACAGACAGGATGCAAGTCCTGAAAATCGAGGAAATATTCAGGATGAAGAAGAAAATGTTGAGGAAGTAAAGATGGTAGAGATAGAGAGCCATACTTTAGATATGGGTGAGCAACAACAAGAGGAAATACCTATTGGACCCAAGATAGTTGAAGTACAAGACAAGGGAGGAGAAAAGATAGATATATCAAATGACCCTGCCCTAAAAGTACAGGAGGTAATTGTTACACCTGCAGAACAAATTGCAGCTGCAGATCAGGGGGACAAGCCTAAGGTAGATGCAGTAATATCTACGGAAACAAATGTGCCTCATGATGAGGAAATCATTAAAGTAGATAAGATACCCGTGGAGGAAGCAAAAGATCCAGATCATGATAAACATGTAGATGATCAACAGGATCACCCTCCAGAAAAGGCAATGCCTCAACAGGAGGATATACCCAAAGATCACGCTCATGAGGAATATCATGAGGAAGAAATAAGGAAATCACCCTCCCCATCGAAAATGATGGTAGATACTGGAGATCAGGGTGATCATGATGATGATGATGGAAACCAATAGCCAAAGGATCAGGTTCCTTCGTGGCTAGAGAAAGAAATTGGCGAAGAGTCAGACATAGGGATACAAGAGTTTGATGTATCCACACTATTTGCAGAAACCCTAATAAAGCCAAAGAGAAAGGCTAGAATAACTTCTGCCATACAAAGGGATCCTGATACAGGCAGGAGAACAGCCCAGGCAGTTGTTCTTGCAGTTGATAAAGAAAAAGGCAAGATCACTATGGATGAATTCCAGATTACTACAGTAGATTTGGGGTTTGCCAATGAGGATCGGGAAGGCCAAGAAGGTAAGGATATTATTGATTCATTAACTCAAAGAGTTAAGAGAGAGAGAGAGAGAAGAATAAGCAGCATAAAGAGCACATTGCTCAGCTGCATGCATATATAAGAGGGTTAATTAACCCTGACGATACATCCAGTGATCATGCAGTCCCATTGACTACTATTTCTCAGGAGGAGGTCAACAGGTTGAACCTCATGAAGCATGAATCAACAATAATGTTGAAATAGATGTCATTTGCATTCGATGGAGTTGAAGAAGTAGCAAAGGCCTCTTTGAAGAGGTGGAATTCTTTGGGCACCTCCAGCAAAAAAGTAGATAAACTGCAGATGGAGATCGGCAGGAGGTCATTTCAGATAGAAAAGATTATCAACATTTTGGATGAAATGAAGAAGATTGATCCACAGATCCTAATAAAGAACCGGGTACTAAATAATAGCATAGCCCAATTGATTGATATCTGGGATAAGGACGTCAAATTTGAATGTGATGTACTCAAAAGATGCAACAATAAGTTGAGAGAAATCAACATGAAGCTACATGATATGATGTCCCATGAGGCTGAAGTTCTGGAAACATTAGAAGGAGATGCAGAAGGCAAGATAGAGAACCAAGATGAAGAGTTTGTCATCAAAGCTCGCCATAGTAATTTCCAGCTAGTTGCTGAAGACCCTCTCAAACACCTGACAGAAGAAGTGCTAGATAAAGTAATGAGAATAAAGGTCAAGGTGGAAGACTATAATGAAACTACCAACAGTAGGAAGAATAAGTTGGAATCTCTCCGGAGCAAGTATCAGGTGCATAAACATGCCATCACCAAAGCGAGAACTCAGGATGGTGGAGAATTGGAGAGAATAGTGCAAGCATATGAGAATATCAGGACAGCTATGCAGGTCCATATTCAAGAGAACGATCATCATGATGATGATGAAGATAGTGAGAGCGGTGAAAGTCATGATGATGACAAAGAACCTGATGACGATGCATCATAAAGGGAATATATGCATCAGATACTTATGAAAGAAAATAAGTATTTCAGATGGTTGTCAGTTGGCAACCTATGCCATGTGGAAAAGATTGACTTAGTCAATGAAATGTAAACCGTAGATTTCAATAGATAAATCTTGATCATAGATCAATTGTAACGGATCCCTCACCTTATTCTATAAAAGGTGCAAGGATGCCTCATTTTAAACATTCGAAACTTAATTGAAATCTGTTTGCTGAAGTATTCAGGACTCATTTCAAAGTTATTGTATATGTACATGTCCTTTGCATACTTAATGAAGGAGAAGAGTATTTCGATTACAAATCTTCGTAAATCTTGAGTAATTTGTGTCTGAATTCTGGATATGTGCTTTGATTTGCTGCGTCCCTTAGAGTGCTCATCATTTTGCATGTATTATTTTCATTCATCATCCTCTGAAGTTTGCATCAACTGTATCTAGCTGTGGAACATCCTGTGAACATATGGTTTGATTTCTTCTCCTAATGACAGTATCAAGTATGTATGTGGATCAATAACTAAAGGTTCAACTTTAATTTGAAGTATTTCTTTCAATTTCTTTAAATTTCAGAGAATTTCATCATCACAATTGCAAATAACTGACAATCTTAAGCAAGTAGTACAAATATGCAGACATCGCGTAGATAAATGAACATATTCAGCATATTTGAGGTTAAAGCATGTCACAATGACAAATATCATGCAAAGTTTTGAAGATAGACATAATATTTGAAGTATATCCTGTGTAGAATAACTATCTTTGCAGCATCATTACAGGAAACAATATCTTACTGATGAGATCTACGTAAGGTCCCAAAATGGAAACAGCAACACACATCAACCTCTGAGTAACGTCAGAAGATTAAGAACTAATTAATGGACACTTGAGATTATGAATTCTCTGAATTCATCATATCTTTCAAGATGAGTAAGGGTTAATGTGTACTTTTATTCTATGTTTGTTTATGACTAACATCATGACCAACATATACAAATTAAGATATGCATCGCGGGTATATTCCTTCAGGATTCCCTGTTTGTATGTAAGGGAGTTTGTATATTTGAGTTTGTATATCCGCCTATACAAACAAATGTGCATTTGCTACAGTGCCGCAGAGGGAAATAGAAATGGTGGGTCCCGCGCATATACAAGCAGGATTGTATGTTTCGACATACAAAGGGATAGTGAACAGTGGAATGTCTATCGGCTTGTATGTTTGCACATACAACCCGATATACAAGACAATATACAAAGGAGTTTGTATATCTCAGAGATACAAATGGTGGGCCCTGTGAAGATACAAAGAGGTTTGTACATCATATACATACAAAGGTTCAAAAGCTATAGTGGATTGTATATCGACTTGTATGTTCGCACATACAACCCGATATACAAGGAAACATATACAATCCGGAGCCGAATAGAAGTTTCAATCTATTCTATGTTGTTCTTGGGTCCGCCTTGTATAAAAGGTGTTTGTATGTCTTGACATACAAAAGAGCATGTACAAGCCGGATTTCAAGACAGGTACAGTTTGGCAGAATGCAGCGCTAAGTTCGTGGCTTGTATGTATATGGCAATTGCATATTGCGATATACAAGCCAAAGATGCAAAAGAGGTATACAAGACGGATCCGATGTGAAAATCAATTATGGCACATTCAGGCTTTAGGTCTGATTTGTATGTATAGATGTTTTGTATATTTGCATATACAAAGAAATGTACAAGGAAAAGTGATACAAGTCGAGCCCGACAGGACAATAAAAAGCAGCTAATGGTCCTTTTTAGGTCCGCGGCTTGTATGTTTGCATATTTAGAAGAGGGAGAGACAAAGGGTGGGGCCCACACATACAAGAGAAATTGTAGGCATATGCAGAGCTCGATATACAAGGCACCCTGTACATATAAAGGTGTTGCAGAATGAGTTTTTGAATGCCGATTCAGGCACCAAGATGCAGCGATATACACATAAATGCAAAAGCGATATATACAAGCAGTTGACCAAAAGTTTGACCACCTGTATCTCCTTCATTTTGGTGAATTTCAGCATGCTCCAAGAGGCAAAGTTGCATATTTTGGTCCCCTCTTTCATTTGGCAGGGTTTTTTTAGGAGTTTTGTCACTTTTTCAAATTTAGATATGGAGTTGCATATTTTGGATGACTGGAAGTTTCAACGACTTCTTGAACGAGATATAGATAGTTTTTGCATTCATTGCTGCAGGTAAGGGAAGCTGCTCGCATTCATGATCAAAATATCTCCTCACTGATGCGTTGGCTGAAGATTGGCGATGAGTAAGCAGCTGCAATAAAGACTTGAAATGTCTCATATCTGCCCAGCGCTAGATTTTGACGCCAAAGCTGTTGTGGCTGGATAGTCATCGATTGAGATATTTTTCTATGATAGCTCTTTGAGTGAATTTTTGTAACTGACTTAGGATAGTCTTGGAATGCTATAAGTATGCATTCAAATGTTGTAAATAAGTTGGAAATTTTTTGGCATTAAGGCTTTTCTGTTTCTAAACAGGGTTTTCATATGCTGTAACTGTGCCTTTCCATTGAATATATGCAAGTTAATTTTACCTCTTTACTGATTTTTCTAGTTCTGTGTGAATCTGCATATGGTTTGTCTATGAATGTTTCATTCCTCTCAATCATATTGCTTCTCACCTCTGCTAGAGTCATATAACCTGTGTATACCTACTTGCTGTATTTGATTACATTGTGCATCTTCTCAATGTTGTGGAAGTTTCTTTAAATCTGTTTGGTGTATCATCCTTTTTGTTTTCAAGCTTTTATTTCATTTCCATTACAAGCTTTCTCTCTCCCCTTTCCCCTCAAAATTCAGTAGTTTTAGGTGACAACTAGACAAGGAAGCCGACCTTCTCCAGAGGTCTGATCTCACTTAGCAAAGTCCCACACTTAGTGATCAGTCCCATGTTACTCCAGTTTGCAGAGGCTTCACGGCTATATGCAAGGGTGCAAAACTGGGTGATAACAGTAACTATTCATTCGAGACCTATGCTGGAGGCACCCATAGCAACTCATGTCTGCAGATGTCTCCAACACTTTGGCAATCAGTACACCATTTTCCCACTCATTCTATATCTTCTACACATTGCATCATTCAATTTGAAATAAATTCAATGCCGCTACAAAATTGTTTAACTCAAGCTCATGAATTGTTCATTCCCGCATTGCAAGCTATCACCTCACATCAATTCCGCAGTACCTGCCACCATACCATTCACCCACATGCATGCCATCTTGCTCATATCAAATAAAATGCCAAGTATGTGTTCTCAGATTCCAAGGTATGCTGATCATTTATTTCCATAACGTGTGTCCATAACGTAACTTTCAATGATTAACTTAGCTTGCTTTCTATATTCATTGTTACTTTTTATTTATTTCATGCACGCAAAAATATTTATCACCATTCCATTTAATAATTACTCTTCCTTTCATAGCAATTGCCACGTGAAGTGAGGTCACTTCACACATTAGTTGGGGCGAGGGGTTTAATTTTTTTATTTTCACCATCTTTGTCTTTAGAGATACCAGATAGAACATCCTGTGCCATTTTCTAAAAGATAGTAAACCTACCCTGTTTCGCCCAAAGTGTTAACTTGTTACCCTGAGGAAGTTATAGTTTGGAAAAGTAGGAGGCAACAAATTGTAGGTTGGTTCTTTTTAAGGTGGTGGAATCAAAGTTTAGCGGAAATTGACACTTCAAGAGGTTGCAAAATACAGAGATAATGGGGGGTGATGCGGTATGATGAGAGCCATCTACACATAAGGAAATATTAGAGGATGTGTTGGTGCTACCACTATTCATCAGAGTAGGATGGCTGGACTACTTTTTGAAGTTAACAAAATATGATAATGCAATGGCAAGAGAATTTGCAGCTACATTGTAGTATGATGAGGCAACGGTCAGGGGATTGGTTGTGGATGCTTTAGAGATGGTCATTGCCCAATTCACAGGATTGTCGCACACAGGGTCTGAATATCTAGCTCGCGCTAATGCAGTTGCAACAAGAATTCTGCGAGCGAGAGCACCTGGACTCAACAACACAAGGTACAAAGAGGTTATCCCTTCCATTCTTCTAGGGAAAATGTGCTTCATATATCATTAAATACATTACCTATGATGGCCAGCATAATTTGTTGTATACTGTGCATTTTAAGTTGCTTAATCATCTACGCCATGATAAGCTGGTCAATGTTCCCAATTTCATGTATAATATGTTGAAGAGGATGGCATCTGAATATTAGAAAAAGCAAGCGGACACTACGTTGTCCCATCATTGTTTAATATCCTTATTGATTAAGAGAATCTTGAGAATTCAACACCCACAGGTTGATTAGGAGGCTTTTAAACAATGTGTAGATATCACAACACTGTTGGAAGAACCTGAAGCAGGGGATGAACCACAACATGAACCTGAACTTGAAATTGAACCTGAGTAAGAGAGGCCAAAGGAGGAAAATCCTCCAGAGGATATGCCAGTAGCAATAGAGGAACCCTCATATTCTAACCCTAAAGTTGTGAGAGGCATTGAGTCAACACCTACTAAGAAAAAAAGAAACAGGAAAAGTGTTGAGAAACATAAAAGCACTGTGAAGGGAAAAGATGCAGGGGAAAAGAAGAAGAGGAGGAGTAAAACAAAAAGGAAAAATTAAGTCAAGTAGGAGACTGCTACTCCCATGTGCTCAAGAAGGTTGAAAAGGCAAAGTGTGAAGGAAAGAATTGTTGAGGAACAGGGGCAGGAAAGAGGTGAAGGATAGCAGCAATTTGATCCAACGCCAGTGAATACAAATTCAGATAAAGAAGGAAATGCCCTTGAAGATGTCCTTGCCAATGCTCATGAAAGTGTTAATGTGTCTACTAAAAAGAGAAGGTATGTTTACTCATCTTCTGATTGTAATTTAGAAGACATGTTTATTGCAAAGAAAATGGGAAAGTCAGTTCCTAGTAGTTCTACTAAGGAAATTTTTGATATAACCTAGGATGATAATGATGAAGGTCTAAATTTTGAAAAGGAAAAAGAATTGTTGGAAGATAGGAACATAAGAAAAGAACTTCAAGAATCTCTTGATAGGATAAAACAATTGGAAGAGCAGGTGAAAGGATATGAAGAGAAGAACAAAGAAAAGGAGAAAATAATACAAGAGTTGGAGGAGAAAATTTAAACCTATGGCCATGGAACCAATTTGGATATGTTGGCACAAATGGTTGTGAGTAAAACAAAAACTAAAGAAAATAAAGTATTGACTCCACAACCTCAGGTATCAAGGACTCCAATGTATCACACCACTTTGTCTTTGGGTTTTGAATTAATGCAACTCACTCACAAATTCAAGCAAGAAAAGGAAAGCTAGGAGAAGGAAAAACAAAATCTTAATGCATCAATAGAAGATAAGAATTTGGTGATAAAGGGGTTGGAGGATAAGCTGACAAAGGTAATTGATAGAGCCATACAGATCATTGGGTGTAGACCTCCACCGAGGGTATATGCATTATTTCTGAAAGAAAAATTTCTTAGTTTCTAGTTTAATAGGTTCATTAATAATTAGCCTGCTTTACATTCAAGGCATATTTTTTACAGCTATTTTAAAGAAGTTAGCTTAGAGGAGCAAGATCAATTGTGTGAATATTGTTTGCACAACTACTTAATGGTAGAGGATACAGAATGGAACCCTTCAATTTATGTTGGGGATTTGCAGGTTAGGGCACTATCATCATATTTCAGGAATGAGAAGCTCAGAGGGGAATTGATGGACAAATATGAGGAACAAGAGAAAACAGTGGCACTGCAAATCGGGAGGGAAGCACCGAATCCTGATGTAATCCTTATTCAATGGTTAATACTCCTCTCACATAAAGGTCCAGGGAAAATAATTATGGATTTTGAGACTGCGAGATCATAGAAGGATACATCAATTAGCATGACCTATGCTTCAAAATTGTCTAAGGTATGTGCAAGATAGATGGAATAGTCTGACTCCAGCACTGCAGAGGAAAAAGTCTCTCTTTCAATAATTTTATGAACATGTTTGAAAGGTTGCGCAAGTACATCCAGATTTCAGAACAAACAAGAGTGGGATGGCTACCACTTACTTTTCATCCTCCTATTCTCCTCTATCTAGTACCACACTGTACAAGAGAAAAGAATGATGAATGTAGGAATGCAGAATCAGTCAAGATGGATAGGCTTGCATATTACAATAGTTTTTATCTTAAGTAGGGAGAGGGAGTCAGAGAAATAATGGACCTTAGGTAGATTACTTTGCACTACAATCTCCTTCCCTAGATGTTTAGTTCAATGATTTTGCTTAAAGGCAAGCAAAAGGCTAGTTGGGGGGAGTGATGGATTGAAATATTGACCTCTTTTTATGTTGTTTTTATATGCTTTTAGAACTTTTCCATATGATCCTCCAGACACTTTTCCAACATCACCATCATTATATGTTATCTTTTTATATACTTTGCAAGACTTTGAATATATGTTATTAATATGGAATATGGTGATGATCTTATCAATTGAATGATTTAAATATGAGTATGCATGCAATATAGATGGAATCCTATGGTTTAATTATGAAGGTTATTTGTGTGCATATGTTTTGTGAATTAACCCCTATACAGCAAGAACGTGGCACCAAGGAAAGGAGTATTTGCAGTAAGTTGCAGGACAGGAGAATTAAAGGAAGTTGAAGTTAAGCGCCAAAAGTGCAGGCAGTTGGAGGATGAATGTGAACCATCATGGACATAAATAAATGTAGAAGAAGTAGACTTGTTCTAAATGCAGCTTATGTGTGTTCTTCATATGAGTCATTGCATAAGAATTCTTGTTTGAATAGGACTCTCCTTCCTCTGTTTAGTTAGATTAATAAATCAATCCTGAAACTTGTATCCTAGTATCTAGGAATGGATTGATGTTTGAATTTAGTTGGTAGTTGCATAAAACTCTCCTGTTTTTGTATAAATTAAGGGGGATGAGTTCGATGTCAAGTTAGTTACCTTACTTTTCTAGTTACCTAGTTGTTGCTCTATTTTTCTCTATTTGGAAGAACCAGACATGTTTTAAAGAATGTCATTATTGAATACAATCTAAAAGAGATTTTGTTTATGATATGAAATGAATGGAACTATGTGTTATGAGGATACATGAGAATATGCATTAGATTTGATTTCTAGTTCAGTGAGTCAGTCCCCTGAGCCGGCCACTCAAGGTACTGATCTTCACTTCATTTATTTTCTCATTCCTTTATGCATTCTTGTTAAATCCATTTTTCATTAGTTTATAAATACATTACGAGTCAATTAGAATACTTTGATTGTTAAATTACAGTAGTATGGTTCATGAACAAATGCATGCTTTCTCTACTTTAAGTCCTCCAGAGGTTAGCGTTAGCTCTCGTATCATTTTGAATGTTTTGGGTTAGTTCTATAATTTAATTTGAGTAGGTTTGGATAAGATAGTTTAGAAAGAATATGAGCCCTTAAGGCACATACAGTGTAATGCCATCATAAGCTTACACTCCTTGGTTGATAATTTAATGTAGGAGTACAATGATAAGTGGACTGTTCATATATGTTTACCCCTGAATTATGTTAAGTCTACAATGCATTAGTTTTCCTCTACACTTTGCTGGCCCTTTTACCACTTGTGCCCACTATTTTGCCTGTTCAAATTATTCCTTTAGTTTCTTTGATCTCCATGCTTGCTATTACTGATTGGAATTCTTTTATATGTAGAATGTCTCTTTCCTATACTGTCTTAGACATGTTTTTGTTATTGACTTGGTTTAATTCATGCTTTATGGTCAAAATCTCGTGTTGCCCTATTTCCATAGTGGTTTGAAATTTAATTATTTGATCTTTAAGTAACTTATTTTCATGAGTTAGCTTTCAGTTGGCTTCTATAATCTATTGTAACTTGTCATCTTTCATTTGCTTTGTCACCTCTATGGGTTTGAGTCTCCTCTTTAGACTAATTAGATCACTAACATATAGATCTGAAGACCATATTAATGGAGTTGAACTAGGACTTGTGGATATTAGCTATTCCAATTCTCAACCTCTAACTCTGCAACATTTTCTAGGTGTGTCCCACCCTCATTGCACTTGATATGGTGCTTCAAACATTCTCTTTCCTTATTCCACCTTGAACTATGTTTTTTGTTGGATCACTCTTGGAAAACATAACCAGTTTGAGGTTAAAGTTTCTCTATTTGTGTTGATTCCATACCTTGTTGTGCCACTACCTCTAGCTGATTTTCTTGGTTTTCTTATCTTTCTATAAGTGGCTTTACTTGTTCTTGTATCTCCTTATTATTGGATGTTGGTCAAATAATGCTAGTTATTTTTGGTAAGATTGTTACAAATTTATTGTTCCCCAACTATTTTAACTTTATTTCTATTTTGGTCTACCTTCATTGAAAAATCCTCCTTACTGCTTAGCATTTATAAATGCCAAATTTTCTCCTATGCTGGATACTTTGACTTGTGTGTATTCTTATTTTTACAACTGCAAAAGTGACTCTAAAATCCATGCAGTTATGAATGAGTCAGTAGCTTGATTCTCTATGGAGTATGGCACAGCATAAGGTATTAACATGCCTACCTGGGGTACCCTTTCATACTCCTTTATGTCCACTACATGTCTCTTGATTTTATGTTTCTCCAATGACATATGTTTGTTTAACCCATGCAAACTTTGTTATTTTTTTGACATTACACTTTCACTGCTAACTTCTTTTTTGGTTTTCATGTTTTTTGGGGACTTCTCTCCATTATCAAGAATAAAAAATGTAGAAAAAGATAAAAGCATAGGGTAAATGAAAAAGGGGTTGCACTTGTTTAGGGTAAAATAGAAAGGAAGAGAGAAGGTGACTACGAGCCCTAGCCTACTTGTAATCGCCTGATAAGAAACAAATGCCCCAAAGAATCTACCATTGACTACTACCTAAGAATGAATCGAGTAAATAAATTTGTTGGTCCCCACTTATACACAACTCTTCACATTGACTGCGACAAGTTGCTTGCTCTACTGCTCACAACCTGCCAACCCTGTTCGAACCCTCCTATTGGAAGGATGATTGATCGACCAATTAGTTCATTGCCAAAATAAAATGATATTCCTAATGTTGATTGGTTGTCAAGATGAGAGCTAGACCATTTTCCTCTAGAGGCATCAGTGTAGATCAACGGTTGAGCCATTGAAAAATATAGAAAATAGTCAAAAGTTCAAAACCTAATTTACATGGGATGAGCAAACAAAGACTTTTTTTGTGCTTGATAGTTTTTGTTTTGTCACGTCAACTCCATGTGGGGGTTTTAATAGTATGATGACATGTGTCTTGGAGAGTGATCAAGTTGCATCTCTTTCTTTACTTAAGAATCTAAGGTCATGCTCTTTTCAAACACCATATTTTTTATTGGTATCTAAAGTTCACATGAAATAAAATTACAACCCTTTAATATTATCACTATAGGCCCTATGAAGGAAAGTCATAACACATAACAAATTATTTTATTTTTCAATTTGTAATTGAATATTTTTAATACAATGCAATTATAACCTTAATGGAAAATAAAATTATAAAAACTAGAGGAATATATAATGGTTATGTTTTTTATTAGAGTAAGTGGGAAACTAGGGTCTCGACTCTTTACAAAAGCTTCCCAAAGACAAGTCAAAATAGGACCTTCAAGGCCAGAAATATCATATCAACAACACAAAAATAACTAATAAAAAACAATAGAACACATACAAGCCAAAAAATGAAAGACACACATAACACTAAGGGGAAATCTTTCCCTGGTCCTTATTGAGGAACTTATACATATCCACATAATCATCTCTGTCGGTGCTTGCATTCCTCTGTCTTTTTTCCTCCTTCTCCTACAGCCAGAATAGAGTGGTGGAAGACCTATACATAATCTTAGTGTTCAACTTGGCCAAGGTATTCAAGTTTTTCTCCATCTCACCGATCCTACCTTTCGTGCTTTCCATATGTTTAGAAGTTTGGGTGCAAGGAACATAATTTTTTTGGTTGTCCTCTTTCATTCTAGCATCTTGGGAGGAGTTAGTTGAATCATACGACTCATTCATCTCTTCAAATAAACTAGCACCTTCAAATTTTAGGGGGGTATCTTTAAAGAATATGGCTCGTTTATCATTAACATAATATATAATGGTTATGTTAATGATAAATAATCTATTAATTATATTAATATTAGTTATAAGATTATCTTTAAATTTATTAAACATATTAATATCAATAATATTAATGATAATTAATTGAATAATTATGATTAATTACATATTAATATTAATTTTAACTAAGTGAAATAAAATTCATATTACAAATATGACAATCAACATTGCTAGCGACTTGGATCCACTATACATGCTACTTTTTTCCTTGCTTTTGATTTTTTTTAATTCAAAAAAGTGTTCGTAGGAATCTTAATATTTGAATATTACCATCTCCTTGTACACAATGAGTTAAAATTCCTCTCAGCAATGACATCAAGCCAAAAATTCCTCACCTTGTTGTCATGTAATGTCAAGCCACTAAACTATGTATGGTGAGCATGGATGATGAACACGCATTGTAAGTTCCGTATTAGTTCATGTACCTTATCTATGCTTAAACATTTTGCATAAATGTCTACCAAGGTAGTGGCAACTACACCATTTGACAAAATTACTCTATTCTTTATGTAATGTCCCTTTTTTGGCACATTGATTTTTGTGCTTATTATGCTTGTTCCTAAGTCCTTGGAGGCTATCCGACATGTTTGATGAACTCCAAGGTTCTTAGAGTGCTCTGGTTCAGTTGCATTATGGATATCAGATGTTGGTTTTGAGCTCTGTATTGCGTTAGGATGCCTATGCAACTTTCTGATTTGGATTGGGCTTCTTGGATTGCTCTCCAAGATTCTTGGAGGAGCCATCTATTTTCGAAAAGTTCCCCAAAAGACATCATTTTGCATCCCTAACCCCTCTGAGTGTGTTGGCACAATTTATTTAGTGTTTGGATGCAGTTTGCAACTTTCTGCAAAAAGTAATATTTAATGAGTTATTTTAATTATTATTTTCACTTATGTTCCTAAGGTGAAAATAATTTAAAAAAGGTTATTAAGTGTTATAGCTCATTAAAAAGGGGAAAACATATTCTTTCATCTAGGCACTTAAAAGTGAGCACTTTAGTGGAGTTAAAATGGATTTATTATAAGTTGAGAGAAAAAAGTATTATTTCCAAGAAAGAATTAAAATTTCTTGTGTAACTCTCCAAGTGCCTATAAAAGAGAGTGAGAGCTCATTGTGAGGGTATGTTTGGAATTTGTATTGTTATTCTGTTGGAGTGAACCTGCGTGTTCTTCCATTTCTTTCTACCTTCTTATGGACGGAAACCCACTCGAAGAAGATCAGTTTTGGTAGTGTGATATCTACCCTAGCTGGTTATGGTGGTTCCTACCTCAGGGAATCAATGGAGCTGATTGAAATAATGTCTTTTTGTAGAGTTTTGTTGTGCAAGCTATCTATATTGTATTGATATCAGATTTGATTTACATGTTGAGTATATTAGAATCAATATTTGTATTTGCTGGTGCTTCTTGTTCTTGGTCGTACTATGCAGACATTGGAGATTTGAGAAAATAAAATGATCATGAGTTCTTTGCCCTGGAGTTTGTTTTCGATGTATTTGTCTTATCTTAATAATATCCTTCCACACTTCCTTCATGGGTTTTAGACTATTTTTGAGATTTCTCAAGCCTCCACAATAAATCTTGGCCGTACTGTGCAAAGTTGGGATATTCTGAAATAAAATTGTCAAGTCTATTTTGGAGTCTGAGTTTTAGTGGGATGTTATTGCTTTCCTTGGGTGATCCTTTCCATCTACAAACTATGAGTTTTGATGCATATCTAAGATCCTTCATACACTCTAGTACCATCACTGTCGTACCTTCAAAACAAGGGTCGATCCTCATAAAAATTTATATGTATTAACTTTGCAGTGTTTAGTGTTTGCTGAGTCATTGCCTTGATCAACCACTTCTGTTGTGAGTGATTTCAAGAGTTTTGAGGCAGTTTTGGAATTTCTATGATTATATCCATATTTTGCGAGGCCATACTGGCTAAAAGTCATTTCTTATTTCAGTAATTAATGCACTGAAGTTTATGACTTGAATCTTTGGCATTATTTCTGTCATCCCTATATATTTATATTAGAAGAGGTTTCAAGTGATTTGGTTAAGAATCAAGACATGTCCTTATCTATTGTACCTTTCCAGGCCGTACATTTTTATCTGCAGAAGCAAAGGATCTAAGATATTAAGTGTTACAGTCTGATCATATAGTCTGGGAATGTGAACAGTGGTCCTTCCAAGATTAGTCTTGTAAACTTCATCCTGGCATTGTCATTGAGATTGTGTGAAGATAGATAGTTTCTTTAATACTATTATATAGTGGTAGTTGGTCTATGAAGGATCTCAATAGATGCCAATCTGTTGCAGCAGGGAACAGTCCATTATCTCTTGGAGAATTACAATCAGCATAACACTTATTTGCCTTGCAGGGATTATGATGGAGCATCCTCACTTGGTGGAATGATTACACATTTCCAATTCTTCCTTGAATGCCCATATTCATTTGATACATGGTAATCTTTCTTTCTTATCCCTTCACATTAAGCACCCCTGGATGGTACCGCCAGTGTGGGAGGAAAGAACACATTCTAAATACATTGTAACCCCTAGATGGTTCTATCGCCAGTGTGGAGTAAACGAACCTTTCTTTCATGTTCATTCTACCCACTGGAAAAGTGGTGAATCCCCGCTGAATAAGTGGATGGCTTTGTAATTTCCTCTTGTTTCTCTACCCACTGAAAGTGGTGAATTCCCACATTATGTGGATGCCCGCCGCAACAGATGAATCATAGATCATAGATTTGCATAGTTATTCATTGTAGCCGATCACTGTATGCTCTCACCTTGCCCATCCTAGGATCTGGGTGATCAGAAAGTGTGAGGCAACTAGTTGGTTATGTTTTGTGCTAACATTGCCATATCATTGTATGTGATTTTGGAAAAAAATTGGGGTAGCATCTTACATTTTATGCTTTGATGGATTTCCACACTCTCTTCCAAAGCTCTGTAAACATGCATTTTACAGAAGTATATTGTATTTATTGTGGGTTGGGCGTGTCGGCAAGTTTAGTTGTCCTCCCGATAGTTGTGATTAGTTGGAGTCAGTTTTGGTGGTTGGCGGTACCAACCAAATGTCAGCTACCTTTATATGCCAAGCATGGAATTGTAGACAGGACCACATTTGCGTGATATCCCTATCATATTGTATGAGAGCATGATTGAGCATAATAGAAATACCAGTTTTGATGTGAATTGTCAATGAGTAAGTTATTATGATGTTGTTGTATTTCATTTTCAAATATATTTTGTTTACTGTGTGAATTCCAATTCTGATCTATTAGGCAATAAACATTTGGCGTCATTGCCTATATGGAGTCAGGTCGTGTAGTTAGTGACAGATGGAATTATAAAGGGATGACCGACGGAAGAGCCCATTGAGACCAACGAAGAACACGAGGATAATCTCATAGAAGACATCAGACACTTGTGGAACGTGTCCGTCCAAGAGCACACACGAAGGGAAGCCGACACTAGAGAGGTTCAAGAGGATGAAATTTGGAATAACTTACTTGTAAACAACAAAGTGGACAACCTTCTAACTTGTCTTCCCAGACTTATAGTGAGACACTTTATAATTTTACAAGACTTGCGTGAGGAGTGAGAAAGAGAACAATGCCAACAATAGATACTACAACGGTACAAAGAGTGTATGAAACAAGAAGAAGAAGAATTCAACACTGATCAACGTCATACATCAAACAGTTAATACCCTTACACCCAAACAAAGATAGGCAACCACAAAGTGGTCATGAAACACCAGAGCAGGAAATAAGGTCACTAAGAATACAAGAACAAAGAGAAAGAAGAAGGAGGTTGAAAATAATAGTTGAGGAAACAAAGGGATTGCTATCTGGGAGTGAGAGCTCACATCGAGAATGGACCAAAAGTAGAAGCGTCAGTCAAAGTCATAGTTGAGAAGAAAAGAAAATTCCTACTGTACGGTAAAACACAAACACACAACAATACATAAACATAGAGTGGGAGGACCTAGCGAGGCAATTACCACTCCTGAATGAAACCTAAGAAGATCTTGCCAACCAGGCAGAAAATTCAACAGTACGACTTCCACCACTCGACGAAGATTAGTGGGAAGACCGATCATGGCAAGATTCACTATCGAAGACACATGAAGACAATATTCGACATTTTGAAGAAGTTTTGATTGGAGGGTGAGAGCCTACAACTTTGGGACTAGAGGAGCACAAGAAAGACCTCATGGGTGATAGGATTGGGTAGTTTGTTGAGGAAGGAGTGGAGGACACCTGCATGATCGAGAGTGCATGAAAAGCACCATAATGTATGGGTCAAGACTCTTTGACCAAAAACCAAACATGAAAGTTGCGCCAAGGAGGGAATATGGTGACTCCTCTAGCAAGTCTAAGTGTAGAAAGGTAGAAGCTCCCAAAATTGGGAAATGAATCGGAGGACCTAGCAAGGCATTGCAAGACATGTGAAACCATATGGGTGGCAAAGAGATAGGATGACAAGTCCTATTGGCTATGGTCAATCCCAATAAATTTGAGAGGCATGGTCATCAATTGGTACATGAAACTGGAAGCAGAATTCAAAAGTCAATTGGGACACATTGAAGAAGGCATTCCAATAAAAGTTTAAACTCCTACGAGACAACAATGAAATTGTAGCCGAAATCTATAATACAAAACAAGGCAAGCATGAGAATGTAAGAGCCTATAATTGTAGGCTAAAATAAATTTGGGTGAAATTAGAAAAGAAACATGTTGATGGATTGAAAAAGCATTGGTTCATTGAGCTGTTGATTCCCTCCCTAAGGAAAAAAATTAAAATAGTACCACCTTCATTGTACACCGATGCTTACAATCAGGCGATGGACATCGAGAGTGAAGACAAAATATCCTCTCACAGGAAAAAGAAAATAGACAACGATGATGAAAGTTCAGATGACAACGATGATGAATCAAAAACTGTACAAGCACTTTGAAAGGACATGATGAGGATGATGAAAGAACTAAAGGCAAAAAAGGAGGTCAACAAAGACAAGGAATTGTGCTATACAGAATGCAACGGTGAAGACTATGTCAAGGTAAATTGTCCAAAGAAAATGTTTTGTGACATTTTATAAGTCCTAGGACACTCCATCAAAGAATGCCCATATAATTTGAAGATGAGGAGCACCCAAGTGCTCTTTGAACTCAAGGTGAACAATCTACCCCACCAAATACACCACTGAAGCAACAAAATAACACCAATGCATTGCTAGGCAGGTATCAGAACCGATGAGGAAATAACAGATTCAATAATAGTGGGGGGAGAAGTTGCATACAATATGATGGAAAAATGGTGACCAATGATCCAATGTTGATGATGCAGCAAATGGGGACACTTCGCCTAGGAATGCCAGAACAAACCAAAACCAAAACAAGATGAGCATGCTTTGTAAACTATGTGGTCTAGATGATCACGAGGATAATGACTACCTGAAACAAAAAGGAAATATCAATATGATCAACATAGAAGGAGAAGAATAAGTTTCAAGGTCACCCGAGCGCAGACAAAGAAGGTCATCTACTCTGACCCTCGCACAGAGAAGAAGAGACTATAGGAAGCTAAAGTAGAGGTCGGACAAGCACTGACAAAATATCGAAGACATTCTAATGTAAAAGCTAGTGCATCTACCTGACTAGAATTAGATAAGAACATCGCTAGCCAAGTGCTGCAAACTAACATACCCATAAAGATGGTCGACCTATTACAAAGCATTCCACAATTAAGGGTGGCAATATCTAATTTGGTGGATCAGAAGAAAATGAATGAGAAGGATACAAATGATGATGTCGTAGTGGAACCACCACCGAGCAGCAAGCAAGTTGTCGACCCAATGTTTCTAGCAATCAATGTCAGGAAGAACTAGTCATCGTCCATATGGAGATTCTTGGGAGAAGCCTAATGAATACGATTATCAATGGGGGCTTAGAAGTCAACATACTACCTAAATACACATGGAGAAACTTGGGAAAACCAACTCTGTGGTCGCCAACATTCCATTTGGTAGGAGGTGATCAACATGGAATTAAGGCCCTGGAAGTATTGATGGGACAAAAAGTGAAAATTAGCACTCAACACTTCCTGCTAAATTTTGTCATCATCATGGTGCATAAGAAAGCATATGATGCACTCCTTAGGTGAGGATGGTTAATAGTGGCGAAGGATGATCAAAATTGGAAGAAAAACACCCTGTTAATTGAAAACAAAGGAAGAAAATTTATTATCGACTTGAAGGTCCCCAAGCTGTGAGTGAAGAAATAGCTTCCTCTGGTTCTAAGTCAGATGCAAGTAAGACATCAACAAAAGAAATAGGACCCATGGAGCTTGGCGATGAAGGAGTATTGGAATTACAACCATGCTTCGAAGATGAAACAAGTTCACTCAGTAGGCTACTCCATTGACAAATGGAAGAATATGAGGTGTTCCAACCAGGGTGCAATATGATTTCGATCGATGAGATTGAAGAGAATCATTTGCCTGGAACAAATTGTATGATCATAAATAAGACAAGTCATATGCCAGAAGGATTATTAGAGGAGACAAGTTGACCATTGACTACAAGTCATACACCAAGGGAATTATTAGAGGTGAATTGCACACCTATGCATGAAGAAGAAGATCATCCAATAGTAAGTCACACATTCTTGATAGTGTATGGAGAATACAAGGAGGGTGATGCCAAAGTAGATGATACACTAGCACATAAATTTTAGCCAGATAAGGTGATAATGTACAAGGAGCCATCGACAAACAAGGTGAACTTGGGAGATGAAAGTAATAAAAATTTGATTTTAGTCTGCGATGATTGGAATGCAGTGTTGAAGGTGGCAACATTCAAAACTTTTCTCAAGTACAAGGATGTATTCATCTAGATGTATAAAGACTTGAAGAGAATACCTCTAGATCTTTGCATGGACAGAATTCCCCTACTTCCATATGTACAACTGGTGAGAAAGAGACCATACCGGATGAATACAAATTATACGATGAAAGTGCATGAAGAGGTCAAGAAAATTTTAGAAGCAGGAATCATATTCAAAGTGGAGACAAGTGAATGGATATCATCCATTGTCATATCACTCAAGAAGGAAGGAGGGCAAATTTGGATATGTGTAGACTTAAGATACTTGAATGCAATTACCATCAAGGATCCATTTCCCATCCCTTCATAGATTTAATCCTAGAAGAGGTGGCTGGTCATGAGATTTATTCGTTCATGGATGGATTCTCGGGGTACAATCAGATCAGTATAGCCAAAGAGGATAAATTGCAGATAATATTTGTGGTGGAGGATGGGGTGTACGTCTACAACTAGATGTCTTTGGCCTATGTAATGCCTCGAACACCTTTCAGAGTATAATCCTTCATTTATTCAACAAAATGTCGGTGGGGAACTTCAAAGCATTCTTTAACAATTGGTCAATTTACAGCAACCAACAAACTCACTTGTAGGCTCTCATTGAATGCATGGAGAGTTGTAGGTCGACACAATTAGCCCTAAATCTAAAGAAGTGTCAGTTTATGGTGCCATAAGGCAAACTCCTTAGCCACATTGTCTGCAAGGTAGGACTAAAAACATATCCGGACAAAATACGGGTAATCGTACAGATGGAGGCTCCAAGAGATATCACTGGGGTGAAGTCATTTATTGGACATGTGGGATACTACCAAATATTTATCAAGAACTTAGCCCAAATATCCTATCACCTTGATTTGTTGACAAGAAAGGGTGTGTCATTCATGTGGATAGACGAACAAGAAAAATGTTTGAAATGAATTAAAGGCAAGGTTGATTAGTTCATTGATCTTAGCCTATCCGAACTAGGACAAGGAGTTTCATGTACATGTTGACGCTTCAAATTTTTTGATAGGAGCCACCTTGGTGCAAGTCAGGCCTCAAGGGTTTAACCACCTGGTGTTCTTCATCAGTTGACTACTGTCAAGTACCAAGTACAACTATAGTATGATTGAAAGTGAAGCGCTCATAATGGTCTACTCTAGAAGTTTAGACACTACCTCCTAGCAACACCTTTCACCTTTTATGTCGACCATCATGAACTCATGTATGTATCTTGTGAAAAAGCCAAATATAAAGGGTCACATCAGTAGATGGCTACTCCTACTCTAGGATTTTACATTCACTATTATCGTACATTCAGAAAAAGTCGTGTTATAGCTAACCAACTATCATGGATCAAGTCGGTGGAACCATCAGAAGGAGTAAACGAGGACTTCCTTGATGCCCATCTATTTTAGATAGTCGCCCTGCCACCATGGTATAAGAACATTGGTGAATACTTGTCGATGGGGGCTTTCCCTAAAGACATGCTAACTGATGAAAGAAGGAAATTAGCACTCAAGAGAAAAACATTCCAATTAGTAAACAGACTCCTATACAAAATGGGGTCCAACTATGTCCTTGGGACATGCATCATGCACGAGGAAATAAAAGGTGTGCTACAAGAAGCTCATGAAGGGCTAGCTAGTGGACATATGGGGCTAGACGCCACTGCTAGAAAGGTTTTATTGGTTTGACTATGGTGGCCGACACTCCTCACTGACACTTGAGAATGGGTAGTGGGATGCGATACCTGCTAGAGAGTTGGAAAACCACCGAAGAGGAATTATATTCCACTCTCACCGTCACAGCCACAAGAATTGTTTGAGGTAGGGGTTGGATTTCATAGGCCTATTGAAGGATAACAAGTTACACATGTGTTGGTACATAGTGGTGACGACAGAGTACTGAACCACGTGGGTCGAAGCTAGAGCATTGAAAGAGAATACAACCCTAAGCACCACAAGGTTCATCTATGAGAAAATAGTAACAAGGTATGGTATCCCAATCTAGATAACAAGTGACTGAGGAGGACATTTTGTTAACCATGTCATCTGGTTGATGACTCATGAGCTTTATATATTCCATTCACTGTCAACTCCCTATTACCCGAGAGCCAACAGGCAAGCGAAGTCGACAAATAAAGTGCTAGTTTTTAGTCATTTATAAGTCATGTGGCATATAAGGATTTGACTGGGAGGAAAAGATGTTAGTCGTGTTATAGGCCTATCGTACAACCTATAAGGTGACAACATGGAATACTCCCTTCCAGTTGATATACGTCCAGGAAGTGATGGTCCTGACTGAATACTTGGTCCCTAGTCTGTGGATAACAGTCAAGAATCAGCTTGGTGATACAAAGAGCTTAAAAGAGAGACTGTTCCAATTAAACAAACTTATTGAATGATGGGTCTTGGCACAGTGAGCAACAGAGATGATGCATAAGCAATGGAAATACTGGAATGATAAACATCTTTGGAGAATGAACTTTTGCTAAGGCAAGTTAGTTCTCAAGTATAATAGTTGTAATGAGATAAAGCCATAAAAGTTCTAGGTGAGGTGGTTAGGACCATTCCAAGTATGGGAAGTACTGAAAAATGGGTCCATAAAATTGGAGAATTGTGAGGACACATTAATCAAAGACACGGTAAACAGGTCAAAACTCAAGATTTATAAACAAATGCAAGAAGTCATTTCAATAAATCTTATGGAGTATGGAAACAAAGTAGAAATACAAAGTGAATTTGGGAATGAATTGGAATATGAACCAAGTGAGTTTGGGTATCACAAAGTAGAAGAACATCCTGTAAGTGTGGGCATGAACAAAAGAATTGATGAAGTGGCTTTTTCGAACACACATTTGGATGAAGTCACTGGTTATTTCGGGCCACGAGTACGATGGTTAAAGAGTTATGATTACTAGAGGTTATATTCACCCTACATTGGCATGAGAGAGGGAATAGTCGAAGATGACAACTTTGACCCTTGAGCAGACCAAGATGATAAAAGTATGGAAGTATATGAGTGGACGAGTGGATATAAGAATGCAACAAAATACATAACAAATGTGAATTCATATTGCCAAAGGAAGAAGTAATCCCACCACAAACAAGCTACCTAGCTGACAATACAATTATAATCAATGTTTGGGCTACTATTAAGCGGTTCAGGAATTCAGTGAAAGAAACTTGCCAAAAGGGGCACCCTGAAGTACACCATTGCCAAGACCATAGATGTGGCGAATGGTATATAATCCACAAAAAATGACAGTCGACCAGAAATCCGTAAAATGGATGCAAGAACCAGAAGGGTTAAATTTGATCGACAGAAGGAAATTACATAAAGCTATGGAAGAAGTAAGTTTTGTCGATTAAAATATTTAAACTAGAACAAATAGAAAGATGTTGTCCAAATGACTATTTTAGAGGGGCAAACACCACTTGTGTTTTTTGCCACATCATAGATATTGAAAAACAAGGTGATGCAACATGGATTATGACAACACATGATGATTGACATTAAGAACAAAGAGTTCGAAGGGAGAAAGGATTAATAGATATGGTAAAAAAACAAGATGAAAAGAAGATGAAAAAAATGAAGTAAATAAAAGGCCTTAATGGCTACAAGAACCCATTGAGGCATGTTGCTCTAATGACTTTCTTAGTGGCACACATGGAAATTGCATTTCTTGCCAAATGACAAAAATCAAAATAGTGGAGTTGAGGATGCAAAAGAAGAAAATAATGAAGAAAAAGAAAATTGGGAAAAATTATGGGAAAAAATAGAAATCAAAGAAAAGAAAAAATAGAATAAAGGAAAAATGAAAAAATGAAAAAAGTTAAAAAGTTAAAAGGGAGTCATACGACTTAGGCTGTATCCCTTGAACCCCCATCCTCACCGTACGACTAATATCTTTTATCACCTAACACTACTTCCATTTACCTTGCCATTTCCTATAGTAGTCAATCGTACACACTGCAATTGACCCCATTTATCTTCAACCGTACGACTAGACCATACGATTCAAAGCATTACCCTACCGTATGACTAGCAATTATTGTACAATCCCCCATTCATAACTCATCGTACAATTAGACCGTACGACCCCATCATTTATGTCATTTAACTTTGGCTGTACAACCTTTATAAACTTAGACATTTATCAAAAATCTACCGTACACCTTTGCAAATTGAGTTTGTTGTATGATTGGTGTCGTATGATTTGGTGTGTATCATGCTATACAATTTGGAGTGCTTGAAACATCTTGCCATATGAATAAGATTTTAGTTGACCTTCTTTGTACGACTCCTGCAAAGGCTTAGTTGTATGATTACAATCTCCAATTGACCTCTGCATTATCTCTTGTACATCACGCTTACGCCATACGATTTGCAGAATACAAGTGGATTTTTTTGTGCCAAACACCTCAGTCTCCAACCGTACGACTTTATACTCCTTGTACCTTACATAATTTACCTTACCATAAGTGTCGTATGGATTGAGGGTCTAGTCTCCAAGTAAAATCATCACTAGACAATTCATTGGTACCATACTCACCACTAAATTTTCAACACGCAACATAGTCCAAAAAATAGATACAGGAACTGTCTTGAGTGAGGAAAAGCAAGGTGTTTCTCATTGTAGTAGTCGGGAGAAATTTTGTAATAATTGGGAAGTAGCTGCAATAATGGCAACACGAGAAATTAAAGAGGATACTACATCATGGTACATGCCAAAAATCCTCAAGGAGACTGAAAAGAAGAAAAAGTGACCAACATAGCCGGCTACGAAAGACAAAATCACAGTGGACAATCTTACACGGGAGAGTTTGACAATAGTAGAGAGCCACACATGGTGGCTAAAGAATTCTGCAGAACATCCTTTGAAGGAATCACTCACAGAGTCCCGCGTTGATAAGGTAATTCAAGATCCAATTTTTAGTTATCAAGAAATTGAACCATTTTTTAGAAGTATGGTACTGCATTACAATAATTGGAAAATGAAACTAAGGTTGAGTACTTGAACACCTTTGTTAAAATAACATTCAAACTTGAAGATTTCACGAGGATATTTGGCATTCCTAGTTGGGGGTATGATGTCACCAAATCTCCCCTGAAGGTTACACAAAGGGAAAAAGAGGGCTATGTTAAACACTTATGTAAGAGTGATTTCTCTAAAAAGGCAAAAGCGAGGATATGGGGAAAAGGTAACAGGGGCCTCATGAAGGATGACCCAACAAATGATGAGTGGCGTTGCATCATGGACGTCATCAAAAGTAGGTTGATAGACATCACTTGATCCTCGGACATTGCCATCTAGATGGCGAAATACATGGTGGGATTGAAAGAAGGCACAATATATAACTGGGTAGCAGTATTGGCTAGTCAGATGGAGGAATTTCTATCCATGAAACCCAAAGCATTCTACATGGAACAACATGCCATTGCGTTGTTCCTAGATGCAGTGTTCAGACAGGTACCATCACTCCAAGGTGGCCAATTTCAGCCAAATGCCGACTATGACCCAACATGGCCGACCATATTCAAATGGATAAAATTGGACAAGCAACTTGAGACTAAGACCTCTAGAAGGAAGAGGAAATACAATAACATAGATTCATCCTCCAAGGAATCAGAGGAGACAGATAACAAGGAGGAGGAAGATGAGGATGCTATTTAGGTGTCTTTGTCAACCTCAGCTACCCCATTGACCATGGATGTGGACATTTAGCTAAGCACAGGTCAGACACTCGAGGGTACCCAACCAGCTACAAAGGTAGCATTATCTCCAGGCAGATATATGCATGACAGTCCTACTCCTACCACTCGCATAGGATGGTCAATTGAGCTTGGGGCTACTGTGCATGTTGATAGTTGGTTGGGTGCACTTGGCATTCTATTTACCTCCAATTTTCCTCTTGAGAGTGCCTCTCATGAGCCACAACAACTGACCGCCACTCTTAAGCCTGAACCTAGACGACCAGAGTTAGTTGCAGTTGTGGGTACTATAGTGCGTATCCAGACACTAGGAGAGGGCACTTCACTTCCACAGCCTGGACCCTCTTCTTCACAGGAGAAGGAGATAGTGGAGGAATCTTCCTCTAAGCCAGATTCTAGTCTTCTAATGGAGGACATGTACTTCTAGCTTTCTCACCCTGATCTATAGGTTCCACTTAGTACTATTATATGTTATGTATAGGATTTAGCACCTATGGGGGCACTGATGTGTGAAGTAGCAGATATAGCCAAATGTATGGGTAATGTTCATTCCCCCTTAGCTCTACAAGAGGCATGACGAATACAGATATTTATGGTAGAAGAATGTGAGCAGGAGTTTACTCACATCTTTCGAGCTAAGGGGTGGCCAGACACATGTACCGAGGAGATGAAAAGGAATGGCAACCAGAGAGGATTGTCCCTTCCTTTGGAGGGAAATATGGTCACATATTGGATGCCTTGTACAATATTGAATCCATGTTTAGGGAGACATTTCAAGTTACATGAGGAGGTCCATAAGGGTTAACAGGTGGTCGCTAGGATTGATGAATCTATCAGTGTATTTAGGAAGCTAAGAGAAGCTGTGGAGGAACAAAATCAGAGATTTCAACAGCAGTTGGCTCAACAAACTCAGTTGACCAAATTGGAGAAAGCCAAGGTTGTTGAAAAAGAAAAAGACTTGGCCGAAAAGCAACAATAGTTAATTAGCAAAGATGAATAGTTGGCCGAACAAAGCCAACAACTCTCGACAAAGGATGCAAAGTTGGCTACTATGGAGAAGGAATTGGCGAAGTCATACACTACTTAGGAGCAGTCAAATAAACAACTTGATGAGATAGTTCAGTTGGTCAAGTCAACTAGGGAGCGGGAAATCAAAGCTACTCATCACTTGAAACTTTGCACTGAGGAAGTTTACTGACTTCACCGAGAGATCTTTCAGTAGTGTACTTCTTCTCCTTTAGTCTATACCCCTCCAAGGAGTTCTCCACCACCGCCATCACAGTAACAACTACTTTTTGGTTATTTTGTTTGTAGTCTCTAGTCGTTTGGAAGACTACTTTTTAGGGGGGATGATGTAAATAGGCATTTTGCATAAGTATATTGTATTTATTGTGGGTTGTGTGTCGACGAGGTTAGTTGTCCTCTCGATAATTGTGATTAGTTGGAGTCAGTTGTCGGCACCAACCAACTGTCGGCTACCTTTTTATGCCAAGCATGGAATTGTACACGAGACCACATTTGCGTGATATCCCTATCATATTGTATGAGAGTATGATTGAACATAATAGCAATATTAGTTTTGATGTGAATTGTTAATGGGTAATTTATTATGATGTTGTTGTATTTCATTTTCAAGTATATTTTGTTTACTGTGTGAATTCCAATTCCGATCTGTTAGGTAGTAAACAAGCTCCCATCCATCCTAATCATCTACAATTTGAGAGCTAAATTCAATTATAATTCACATTTACACACTTCAATTTCCAAAGGGATTGCTATATTCGATTATCATTTGATTTCTAGGGATTGATCTAGGTGAAAGCATCGTTGTGATGTAACAACAACCTTTTAAGTTATTGCAATTCTCATTTACAATGGTAAATAATCAATCTATAAAGGTGCTCTATTGAGAAATCATTATAATGATAAAGTAATCAACATTATTGGTTAAATATTACTTGACCTACACTTCAATGATGATCTAATGCTTCTTTTTGAATTTAGTATCAATGAATAAATACAATATAAATTCAAACACATTACAAACATCCTTCAAAAATAATATATATTTCTTGATTAACAAAATAAAACAAATTTTATTACTACACTATTTGCAAAACATACTTTATATATACTAGCACTTGCACCCATATGAGGTTCAAGGAAAATACTGATAGGAATCGACCACTTCAGAAAATTTTCCAATGTAAATTTTACTACGTGAGACAATTCTAAGCACTATAATGCTCACATATAAAAGCTTATGGACTAATTATTTAATAATTAATACTAACACTGCACCCATATGAGGTTCAAGGAATACACTAATACAAACAACCAACAAGTTTAGAAAATTTACCATCGTGATTTTTTTTTTTAACAACGTGAGACATTTCCAAGCACTAAAGGGGAAAAGACCCAATAGGCAAGATAGTTCCAATGGTTGAGATAGTATATGTGCATTGAAGGCCCAATATTTTTTTAAGTTTAGTACTAGTAGTTGTGACTTTAAGGTTGTTAGTGTTACTATAAGTACTAATAATTGAATGAAATGTGCCCTTTAGCTTTAAAAAGCAACCAATCATGTGATGCCACATCAGCGCACCAACAAAACATGACTTAATGCACCCCTATTGGTCCACCCTTTTTTTTGAGGAACTATTTGACACCTCAACAAAAAACATGCTAATGTGGTATCATATTTGATGATGCAGCCCTGAAACCTTAGTTATAAGCAGGGGCGTTGCCAAATAAGCTACTATAAAATTTTTGGAGTGATTCAAAATTGCCATGTATGATTTTGAGAGGCATGAAGTTAGGGTGCACCACTAGTGGGTCCTCTCCCTGCTCATATATAAAATCCTATCGCCGAATTAAAATAGGCTTGCAGATATTTCATAGCTTTCGAGGAATTGGAGTTTGGAATTTTAAAACGCTTTTAAGGGTGCATTTTGCTTTTAGCTCCCCCGTATGCAAGCGACAAGAAGGGGAATAACTCGCAGCAAATTAGACAGAGTCTTATCCTATCTAATGCTTGACTGTTGATGGGGTTTGACATTGGAACATAATTGAAGTAGAATGGCAGGGTTGAGCGTGAAAATGCAGTCATGCGCATTCCCAGGGTCTCTGTCCAAGGGCTTATGCAAGGGAGCTGAAGTTTGTTGGAGAAAGAAGGTGAGAGTGGGTGTGGCCAGAGTTCAACTCCAAGAGGATGAGCCGCTACTTCAAGTGAAGGGCTTAACAGCCGTCGTTGCAGACTCCCGCCTGGAAATCCTGCGGGGCATCAACCTTGTCATCCGCCCAGGGGAGGTATGCTGTTAATTAAAGATTCTAATACTAGCCTTTGTGAATCCATTTAATACAATCTTCAAAACCTTTAATATTGTCTTTGTGCCAAGACAAGACCTTGCTTTGCTCTCTTGATAGTATTTGTCAATGATGACAATGGGTTTTCTGACAATTTTTCATCGATGCCTTTGGTAAAGATCCAAAGACAACTGACTTTGGTGCATCCTAGCTGCTTAGTGACATTGGCCTACACAACTAGAGTTTTTGCAGCATTGCCTGCTACAGAAAATGTGTGCTGGCTGATAGGGTCTTTCGGCTATTTTGGATTTCACTATTATATGATTTCATGGAAATCATGTAAATTTACAAGTATTTAGTTGTGCCAATTTATGCATCTGTCATTTTCTATCAGCTCCATTTCTTCTGCCTTCTTCAGCCCTCGCAAGCTTCTCCCTCTATTTTTCTTTCTCTCGGTCATCTTCCCTAGCCATCACATGAACCTCTATTTATTCCTTTAATCTTTAGTGATGTTTTTTAATCAAAAGCAAGTTGAGAGTTTTGTCAGTATGTCTTTTTTTTTCCCATGTTTAAATACTTCAGACGATGAAGAAAATAAAAATAAAACAACAAAAGCCTCAAAGAATCTCATAAACACGTAATTAAGATTTCTATCTATGCTTATAGAACCTCTCATCAAATGCTTAGTTGAACATGATATAAATAAATAGATTTTTAGAATTAGAATAGTGATTTACAGGACTTGGTCAAAACTCTTAGATGATTTGGTTTCCATGCAGGTTCACGCAATCATGGGAAAAAATGGGTCTGGAAAGAGTACTTTCTCAAAGGCAAGGCAATTTAAAAATTGATTTTTGTGGTCTTTTCAAGTTAATTATCTCATTGTTCAAGGGGGTAGGAATAGGAATATAATTGAAAATTATGAACCAAGACAGTTGGAGATAAACAAATTAAGGTTTAGAATATAAATTATCTGAATCTTTTTGGCATTAAATACAGGTTCTTGTGGGTCATCCTGATTATGAGGTTACTGGGGGTACAGTGATTTTCAAAGGTGAGAACTTGCTGGATAAGGAGCCTGAAGAGAGAAGCCATGCTGGCTTATTTATGAGTTTTCAGTCTCCAGTTGAGATCCCAGGTGTGAGCAACATGGATTTTCTGCGGATGGCATGCAATGCTCGGAGAGCAACCCTTGGTCTTCCAGAACTTGGTCCCCTTGAGGTGTGCATTTGAACATCTATTCCTAGTACAGGATCTAAATATATCTGAATTATTTAATTCCTGTGGGATTTGTTTGGTACTTTCTTTTCCTTTTTGTGATACATCAGTGCTTTGGCACTTGCAATTTAAGACACGGATACTTGGTTAGCAACTAGAAGTTCCAATAAACCTGCTGTTTCATTCTTGCTGATTTGTTCTTATTGTTTTTGCTTTTGTTTTTTGTTTACATCTTGTTAGATGCTTTGTAGAGAGAAGACAATGTCAATTACCATTGTAAGTTGCTTATGTTTCAGAATCCATGTGCTGGGTGATCATATAAATGGTGTCAATATTGATGGGGGATCGAGAAAGTTATCATGGCCTAAAAATCCCACTCTTCAGGGAAGCATTGTTTGTAATGTCCCCTTTTGGGATTACCCTAAATCTTGCCCTAGAATCACAAGTTAGGGTTACAACTTACCAATCAAATGCTGTAAGCAAGATAAATCCTGGTTTATGTAATGTCCCTAATAAGAATTATAATAATTTTTTATCCTAAACTATCAACTTCTCAAGCAAACAATGGATTTAGAGAGTACCTTGGCCTGATTTAATCCCTGCAAACAAGTTAGAGATCAATTACAATATTAACTTATCTAACAGAGTATCATGATTAGACATCAGTAAGTCCATAGTAAATTAGTTAACCCAATTATTAAACCTTACCTTGGGATGCTCAACCATGGGGGAGCATGGAAGAGAGTGATTCAGTGGGGTGTCTTAGCCTCCCTAGGCCTGTAATGTCCCCTTTCCTAGATGGGGTTAGTCTATACTTGGTTCCCGTAGATTAACCAATGTGGTTAGGGAACTCTGGGAGTTCATTTGGTGGTTTCAGACACCTTGGCTGGAACTTACTATTTTTAGTTACGGTTTGGACTATTTTTGGAAATTCAGGAGTGGAGATGGTGTGTTTTGATGAGACCTTTCCAAAGGTCTATTGCTCATGGAATTCATATAAGAAATATGGGCAGAGATAAACAAAGAAGCTACAAATAAATTTAACGCAAATAATACAGTGCTTCTCTATCATTTTCAATCAATTCATATTACATATTTATAGGATTCTAATATCCTATTTTATAGGAAACCTCCTATAACAACTCTTCTAAATATAATGAGTTGTTTTACTTTTAACAACTCAAACCCTTACAAATTCTCTACGTGAGTTGTATTAACAACTCACATTATTATTATCACAAACAACTACCCACATTATAATATTTGTTACACATAATTAAACATGTGAACACTAACAATACATTTTCTAACAATTCTGAGTTCGTTTGCTCCTTCATTTTAAAGTCCGTAAGTTAATATTTATATTTAAATATTTGAACTTTATATTCAAATGTTGGTGACTTAGTAAAAAGTATAAAATTGCAATTAAAGAAGTCACTTGTACTTGGATGCCACTTAGGGGGAAAATGAAATGAATTTTAATAAAATATTATTCCCTCTCATATGGTCGACCCATTCTTGAAGGAAATATGAAAGCTAAGTGAAAAGCATTTCATTCATTCACGACAATATATTTTACTTTGCTATTTGCTCTGCAAATGAGGGTTTGGAGAAATTATCCAGCCATGGCTTTTGGTGACGGAAACCACCATTAGTATCAGCTTTCCGCAGGTGTGAGAGACCACCCAAGGAGGCTTTGGGGCAGCCATATCCAGTGCTTGCAGTTGCACTTGTTTCTATTCAGTTTGAGGGTTTAATGCTTTGTCGTGGAAGAGTATACACAGAGAAATCTTCAAGCATTTGCCACCATAATTATTGATGCAGGTTGAAGGTCTTATTTCCAGATTTTTGTGAGTTTTGGGGGAGTTTTGGTGCTGTTACATGCTGCCAGGAGGGCTGTACCATCTCAGCTAGTACTGCTGTACCACACAGTGGAAAATACATTGCTTGGAACTCATTTGTGGTTCTGCATTTCTGCTACAGCTTAGCATTTGTATATCAGACATTTGTGCAGAGTGTTTTGGGGATATTGGAGGCGTTTGGAGGGGTTTTTTTGTAGCTGTACCTTTTCCCTTGGTTGTACCAGCAACCAGGCTTAGACGTTGGGGACTTTTGGCTTCCATCCTGTAGTGTGTTTGCATTGTAAACACCTGTTTGGGGGAGAACTATACTCAAAAGCATTGATGCAAGGTATTTCTTTGGATTAGATCAAGTTAAATACTTCTAGTTTGTTGTACTTCTCAAATCAGACCTGTATTTTCAATAACAGCAGATGGGTATGTGAGACCATTCCATATTTTGTCACTTCTCAATGTGGGTATTGCATATTTAAGATTTATAATGTATTTCTTTTGAAATAGAACTTGTGGGTATTTCCATTTCCTTGGTATTTGCAAAATATGTGTATGCATGTATATCATGTTATGGAAACAACATCAAAACGCAAGTAGGATTCAACTTAACCATAGAAAACCCTACAACCAGTGAAATAAATCAGACCTATATTAGCGAACATAAAACACATAAGGGGGTGGGTTATTTCAGTGGTATCAGAGCTGGTTTTCCTTCCAGCCTGTTAGATCACAACTTGGTACGTGGTTGCATGTCAGTTTCTGCAGTTGCATGTTGGTACTCTTTATTTGCATGTCAGTTTCCATGGCCGGTCAATGATTGCATGTGATAATCTATGAGAGGTAGTGCCAGAAAACATAGATATCTTGAGAGATTACGAAGAAAGGAAGCGGAATAGGAACAGTGGGAAGAGTGGCCTTCAGGGCTCGAGGAACAACCATTAGTTCTTTACAGTGAACCTTCAGAGCAAGAGGAACAACCATGAACACTCTTTAGTGAAGAAGAAACCATTGCAGAAAATATGGGTGATCGAGAGGGTAGGTCTAGTAGAGACCAATATGACGAAGGAAGAACAGATATGAACAACATGTTGCATGCATTGAATGACTTAGCGAGAGGGCAGTGCGATATGTTTGAGAGGATGGATAGATCACAAACACAGCTGACACAAATACTTGCCGGATTAGTACCTGGAAATAACGGAAACAATGGTAACAACAATGGGGGAGTTGACCAGAATGCAGGAGGTAACAATGGAAACAATAATAATAATGCAAACAATGGTAACAATGGAGAACACTCAGTGAAATAATCGGGCCACCACGCAATGCACCTTTGCAGGATCAGCTAGCACGAGGCCATTAATGCCTCAGTTTATACAGGAGAATAACCCACCGGAGGAGGTACACGAACCCAATGATACGGTTCTTCATGCACAGTATTGGTGAGATTGGAGAGCTATGGATGTTGGGTTCTGTGCTGACATGCCTTTTCAGGTTTACTTAACATTTAGGGAACATGGTAGACCACAAGGAGAAGCTGGAGTGAGGCAACATAACCAGGATCTTCAGAAGAAGGGGAAAATGAGCATTCCTAATTACGATGGCTTAGGGAAAACTTCTGTCAGAGCATGGGTACAAAAAGTACACTTACTTGCATCTCAATCCTTCTACTGAGCGGGATGCCATTGAGTACGCGACTTTGCATTTGGATGGAGAGGCACACGAATGGTGGTATCATGGACTAGTTACGTTGGGCCATGATCAAATTGACTCTTATGCAGAGTTTACAGAGAGATTGATCGACAGATTTGATAGAGGGGATCTTGAGTTGCACTTTAAGGAGCTAGCCCAGCTCAGATAGTTTGGTGGAGTTGATGTATTATATTTTTGATTTTTAGAGGCTGTCTGTCAAGGTCTCAGATATTTTTGAGCGTAGGCTCATTGTCCTATTCATAGACGGTCTATCCGAGCCCTCGAGGGGATGGATTAAGGGTTTCAATCCACCCACACTTCAGGAGGCCATCAAAATGGCCAAAGACATGGAATATTCCCCCTATAAGAGCAAGTTTCAGTCAAAGAGTTTCCTGTCTAGATGGGATAAGGATAAGAAGATTGTATCTCGTGAAACAGGACAACAAAGGAAACCTTTCCCAAAACTCGATGATGACACACTTAATGAAAATAGGAGGAAGAAGTTATGCTTCAGATGCAAGGGTCCATGGGATCCTAACCACAAGTGCCCAATGAAGGCCCCAGTTAGAATACTATTCTGCCGAAGAGTCTGCTTTAGAACATTCAGATCAGCAGAGTGAGCGGGAGGATAGTGATGTGGAAAGTGCAGCAGAGGAGGTGCAGGGTGCACAGGATAAGGATTTTTCGACAACACATCTTTCTGCCATCCAAAGAGAGGGTCCCTTCAGGATACGGGGAGTATTGGAGGGATAGAGAGTGACCACTTTGTTAGACACAAGAGCCACTCACAACTTCATCGATGAGGGGCTAGTAGCACGGAGGGGACTCAAAACTGAGGAGTTCGAGGGGTTCAAGGTTAGGGTTGCAGATGGATTTGTTATCACTTGCAAACGGAGGACCCCTAATTTAACCATTAGGCTAAATAATTTTGAGTTCTAGGCTGAGTACTATGTGGTCGGTATGGGTGATATGGATGTAGTCGTCAGTATGAAGTGGCTACATATGATAGGTGAATTCTCCCTCAACTTGAGGACCATGGAGATGAAGTTTGAAATGAATGGTTAGAAACACATTTTGAGGGGAATGTCAGATGGTGGTCTAAGAGCAATGTCCATTCAGAGGATGGAGAGGATCCTACGCCATGATTAGGTACAGTGGGTAGCGGAGGTACTTGTGATGCCCGAGGTGCCTAAGCAGCAAGAACAGGAATATCTAGCTGAGATTCAGTCTCTGTTGACTAAACACACCAAAGTGTTTAGCAATATACCCCTAGGTAGACCTCCTGATAGGGGATTTGAGCACGTCATAGAGCTTGAGCAGGGTGCCAAACCAATTATTACAGTTCCTTACAGGCATCCTAAGAGATACAAGGATGAGATTGAGAAGGCTATTCGGGAACTTCTCAAGATGGGACATATTAGGCCTAGTAAGAGTCCCTTTGCTTCTTTTGTTATATTGGTTAAGGATGGTACACTTAGGATGTGTATTGACTATAGGGAGTTGAACAAGAGGAACATCAAGAACAGGTATCCCATCCCTCGGATTGACGAGCTCATTGACGAGTTGCAGGTTGCTTGCTTCTTCTCTAAGATAGACTTGAGATCAGAGTACCATCAGATACGGGTACGAGAGGAGGATGTAGAGGAGACAACATTTAGGTGCCACTATGGGCACTTTGAGTTCCTGGTTTTCAGAGAGCAGTTGAGGAAGTTTGTGCTTATCTTCTTTGATGATATTCGTATATTCAGCAGAACTTGGGAGGAGCACCTGAGACACCTAGACATTGTGTTGGGCATACTTGAGCAGGAGTCCCTTTATGCCAAAATGTCCAATTGTGAGTTTGGCATGACAGAGTTGCTATATCTGGGACACATTATCAGTGTAGAGGGTGTTCGTGTGGATTCGGAGAAGATCCGGTCTATTGTAGATTGGCTGCCACCCAAGAATCTCTCTCAGCTCAAGGGATTCTTTGGCCTCTGTGGGTTCTACTGTCGTTTTGTGAGGGGATTTTCTCAAATGGCTTCCCCCCTTACAGATTTGACTTGGAAGGGTACTTACGAATGGTTTGCTAGTGCTCAACAATGCTTTGACAGGTTTAAGGAGATGATGAGTACCTATCTAGTTTTGGCCATTCTAGACTTCACGAAGCCATTCGAGCTTCGGTGTGATGCCTTAGGGGAAGGCATTGGGGCGGTGCTGATGCAGGACAAGCACCCCATTGCATTTGAGAGTAGAAAGTTGAGGGGTGCCGAGAGGAGTTACAACATTTACGATAAGGAGATGTTAGCCATTATGCATGCATTGGCTAAGTTTAGGCAGTACTTGGTGGGAGGTAAATTTGTTGTCAAATTTGATCATAATAGCCTAAAGAATTTCCTTAATTAGAAGGATTTGAATGACCGGTAGCAGAAATGGGTCAGCAAACTGCAGGCGTGTGATTTTGACATAGTCTTTGTCAAAGGGAAAAAGAATGTAGTCGCTAACGCTTTATCCAGGAGACCACACTTGTGTGTTTTAGGGGAGATTGTAGAGGATTGGAGAGATATGATTTCTGTAGAGTATGCGAAGGATAAGTGGGCTTCTGGGGTTGTTGATGGCACCATCAGTGATGACAGGTACACAGTTGTAAATGACTTGATCATTTACAAGTGAAGGATTTTTCTGGTGCTAGGGTCTGCTATGAAGCAGAAGATCTTGAGGGCTTTTCACAACTTGCCTATGGCAGGACATCTAGGGTTCTTTAAAACCTACAGGCAGGCTAGGGAGAGATTTACTTGGAAAGGCCTCAAGACTGAAGTTCAAAAGTATGTGAGGGAGTGCTCGATATGCCAATAGAACAAACATGAGCACTCTTTCCCAGGTGGTTTATTGCATCCCTTACCCATTCCCAAGAGGAAGTGGGATTGCATCTCGATAGATTTTATTACGGGCTTGCCTAAAGCCCAAGGTAGGGACTGCAATTTTGTGGTGGTTGACAGATTAACGAAGTTTGCACATTTCTTTGCTATTTCAGCCACCTATATAGCAGCTCAGGTTGTTGAATTATTTTTCAGAGTGGTATTCCGACTACATAGGTTGCCAAGAAGTATAGTGAGTGACAAGGACAACATGTTCCTGAGTAATTTTTGGTAGGAGCTCTTCAGGTTGAGTGGGACAGAGCTCACCCCTAGCACAAGTTACCACCCCTAGACGGATGGGCAGACCGAGATAGTCAATAAGTGGGTGGAAGGGTACCTCAGAAACTACATAGAAGGACATCAGAAGGCATGGGTGAAGTGGCTTCATTTGGGTGAGTATTGTTATAATACCACTTACCATATGTCTATCTAGATGTCACCATTTATGGCACTATATGGGTACGAGGCTCTTAGCTTCTTGGATTTGTTGTTTGGAGGCAATAGAGTACCTAAGGCTAGAGACCTCTTGCAGGAGAGTTAGGACATAATGAGGTCTTTGAGAGAGAATATCCAGAAGGCACAAAACCAATAGAAGCAATATGCAGACCAGCATCGGGTTGAGCGTTCTTTTGAGGTTGGTGATATGGTATACCTTATGCTGCAACCATACAGATAGTCCACTCTTAAGAAGAGTGGTGCAGAGAAGTTAAAGCCACGTTACTATGGACCATTCAGGGTCTCCAGGAGGGTTGGAGAGGTGTCTTATGAGTTGGATTTGCTGGCAAATAGTAGGGTACACAATGTTTTTCATGTGTCTCGCCTCAAAAAGGCACTGGGGCACAATGTGATACTTTCTACAGAGTTGCCTCCTCTTGATGAAGAGGGGAAGTAGATTTTGGTATCTGAGGCCATCATTGACACTGGGAGCGTACATTGAGGAAGAGGGTCATCAGGGAATATTTGGTGAAGTGGAAGAACCTGCCGGTAGAGGATGCTACATGGGAGAGTGTACAAATCTTGTTGCATCCAGATCTGAGATTGCTTGAGGCAACCTATCTTGGTGAGGGCGGACTGTAATGTCCCCTTTCCTAGATGGGGTTAGTCTATACTTGGTTCCCGTAGATTAACCAATGTGGTTAGGGAACTCTGGGAGTTCATTTGGTTGGTTTCGGACACCTTAGCTGGAACTTACTATTTTTAGTAAGTTAGGGTTTGGACTTTTTTTGGAAATTCAGGAGTGGAGATGGTGCGTTTTGATGAGACCTTTCCAATGGTCTATTGCTCATGGAATTCCGAGTCCGTTTGCTCCTTCATTTTAAAATCCGTAAGATAATATTTATATTTAAATATTTGGACTTTATATTCTAATGTTGGTGACTTAGTAAAAAGTATAAAATTGCAATTAAACAAGTCACTTGGACTTGGACGCCACTTAGGGGGAAAATGAAATGAATTTTAATAAAATATTATTCCCTCTCATATGGTCAACCCATTCTTGAAGGAAATATAAAAGCTAAGTGACAAGCATTTCATTCATTCACGACAATATATTTTACTTTGCTATTTGCTCTGCAAATGAGGGTTTGGAGAAATTATCTAGCCATGGCTTTTGGTGACGGAAACCACCATTAGCATCAGCTTTCCGCAGGTGTGAGAGACCACCCAAGGAGGCTTTGGGGCAGCCATATCCAATGGTTGAAGTTGCACTTATTTCTATTTAGTTTGAGGGTTTAATGCTTTGTCGCGAAAGAGTATACACAGAGAAATCTTCAAACATTTGCCACCATAATTATTGATGCAGGTTGAAGGTCTTATTTCTAGATTTTGTGAGTTTTGGTGCTGTTACATGCTGCCAGGAGGGCCGTACTATCTCAGCTAGTACTGCCATACCACACAGTGGAAAATACATTGCTTGGAACTCATTTGTGGGTCTGCATTTCTGCTACAGCTTAGCATTTGTATATCAGACATTTATGCAGAGTGTTTTGGGGATATTGGAGGCATTTGGAGGGGTTTGTGTGCTTTTGTACCTTTTCCCTTGGCCGTACCAGCAACCAGGCTTAGACGTTGGGGACTTTTGGCTTCCATCTTGTAGTGTATTTGCATTGTAAACACCTTTTTGGGGGAGAAGTATACTCAAAAGCATTGATGCAAGGTATTTCTCTGGATTAGATCGAGTTGAATACTTCCAGTTTGCTGTAATTCTCAAATCAGACCTGTATTTTCAATAACATATGGGTATGTGAGACCATTCCATATTTTGTCACTTCTCTATGTGGGTATTGCATATTTAAGCTTTATAATGTATTTCTTTTGAAATAGAACTTGTGGGTATTTCCATTTCCTTGGTATTTGCAAAATATGTTTATGCATGTATATCATGTTATGGAAACAACATCAAAACACAAGCAGGATTCAACTTAACCATAGAAAACCCTACAAGTAGTGAAAGAAATCAGACCGATATCAGCGAACCTAAAACACATAAGGGGGTGGGTTATTTCAAGCCCTCAAGGCGGATATACCATCCCCCTAGTCCTCATGTGGCGCATGCCATTCATACGAGGTCGCCTACCTAGTGAGGATTCTAATTTATCTGTTATCCTCTCACCTTGCCATCTTTTCCCATTTCCCCATGATTGATCTCCCTGTATTGTTACACCATGATAGAAGAGTGAGGTTACGAAGGGTGTCCTGGTAGCCAAACTCTCTAGGCCCAAAGGCAGTACTAAGGTTGCACGGAGACTCGTCTCCGATCCCCTGGTACTCGTCTCGGAGACTAGTACGCGTCTCTCGTCTTGGAGACTTGACTGGGTACGTCTCCCTTTGTAGGAGACTTCTGGTCCAGTCTCCCACTCGGCTCCAAGTACCCTACGTCAATAAAAAGGCGTCTGCATTTTTTTTTCTTTTTCTACCTTTCATTTTTTCTGCTGTTTTCTCACAAGCTTAGTGGATTCTTACTCCTACGAACTTCAAACCTCAATACTAATGTCTATAGTAAGATATACACTAAGCTATATTAAATTGTTACAAGTAAGCTATAAGCCTATAAGTAATATATATACAATAAGCTATATTAAATTGTTACAAGTAAGCTATAAACTTAAACTTTACCACTTCTCTTGTTTTGAAAGTTCAATGTCATGATATTTTCAGTTTTAATGTTAGCATATTAATAAATTAATAAAATTATTAAATTATATTTAAAAAAAAAAGGTGTCTCCAAGTACCTCGTCTCCTATTTTTCAAAAACAGACGTACCGGTATCGATACTAGTCTCTCGTACCAATACCAGTACCAGTCTCCATGCAACCTTGGGCAGTACCCTTTTATGCTAAAGGCAATACCCCTTTGGCCCATGTGGGCTCATTTTGCTCCCCCTGGATGGCCTACCTAGAAGAGGGCCCTCTCACTGTTCCCCTTTGCAATTCTCCCTTTTCCCATCATGGTGAAGGTATGTGCAGAATGAACTAAAGAAATTCACATTTATAAATAATCACATCAGCAATAATAATTTATGAATATGCTACCATATGATAATAACAAGTATGGAACATTAACCATATTTAAATTATACATTATATATTTCCATATGAATATCCTACCACAATTAGATTAATGGATCATTCCTCAATTTAATTCCTTTTCTGTATATCTTGATGGCAGATCTGTATATATGATTTTTTCTTGATACTCTTTTTTCCTCCCCCTCTGTCAACCACACATTACAAATGATATCTTATACTCAATCGAATAGCAGCAAACCTTATGAAGGAATGTATCCCTTCTTTACAAATGCAACTCTTCATTTTATCTTCCAAATCGCATCTCATCATAACCTTTAATCGCACCTATTTTGTGTCTTAATTGCACCCCTTTTTATATCTTGAATAAGACGATTTTGTCTTATATGTATTGGCACCCTCATGAAGGAAGTCGGCCATGTAGATTAAAGTCTTTCTTAAAACATAATTGCTGCTTTAATATAAACCTGATTGCTGCTCTTTTATTCTTTATCACTGCCATTAACAATATTAATCACTGCCCATGAAAGGTCGCTGTCTTTGTCTTATATAGAATCAGTGCTTTTCATATAAATCGTTGCCTTTGCTCACTTCATATCTTCCATTAATCGCTGCTCGTTAAGACTTAACAATCACTCCATTTATCATATTATTTGCTGCCTTTGTGAAGACTTAATCACTTCTGCTTATTAATTAAATCTCTCACTTACTGAGCGTTGCCTTTCATATCTTTAAACATGACTCCTTAATCACACTTCTCATATTATTTGCATATAAAAAATGATCGCTTCCCTTTGTAATTACTAATCACTGTTTATTTTATGCAAATCGTATCAATCGTGAACGTACCTCTCACATACGTTAATATCATCCTTTGTCTTATACTTGGACACTATTATATGAATTGGCCAATATTGTGATGATTATTTAAATCTTTAATTTAAATAATATCTAGGAACGGGACATGACATTGTTAGAATCTGATTGAGAATTGCTTTGATTTATAAAATCAAAAACTAGATATATTTGATCTGTTGAATTGGATGTGCTTAACAATGACAAACTGATTATCTATTTTGATTAATGATAACGTCTAACTTTAAATATTGGATTAATACTTGGACTATTGATGCATGATTTGATAATGTATTATCAAAAGGATTTATCATTTATATGGATGCAAGTCTGTGTTTGTATGGATTTTAATGTGGAACCCTTGAATAATGTATGATTAATATGTGGATTTCAAAATATGTGGATTGCATCGATTGGATTGAGGTTTATTTTATCCTATTCGATGTCGTGATGTTTTGGTTGGAGTGTGTGTAGGTCACAGGTGACATGGAGAGCCAAACAAAGTAGAAGGGGGATATTGTGTTCCATGGGGTAATCTAATAGGTAATTGAGACGACAATTGGGTGACATCGTGGCTTAATGATTAGAAGCTTTAGATGATTGGGCAACACGTTAGGCAACATTAGATACTAAGAACATAAGCACATAAAGAGAAGAACCGGGACAGGAGAGATCTCATTGATAGAAGAGAATCACTAATATTTGGAGAATCTTGGATGGCAAATAACTACTATATAAGTCGGAAATGTTGATAGTAAATCACGAATCTGTGGTGGCACCAAATTGGATGCAAAGGATGACAATAGAATGCCAACAAGGAAAGTCAATGGAAGAGTAACCAAGCAAAAAAAGTCAACACCTAACAATTTTTTAGAAGTTTGAGGAGAACATTCATTTGTTGTGTCAAAAGAAATCTGAGGAGGATGCTTCAATGAATGTGCAACCCAAGTCGACTAATGAAGTGAAGGATGGAAGGCCAAGTCAAAAGGAAGGAAATCAAGATAACTAGAGAATGAAGAAAGAATAAAGGTTTTTTCAATTCATTTATCTATATCATTTCCTTAGCATGCTATCTAGAGAAAACTTCTAAGAGTATTGTTGTACCCAATCAAAAATTCTGCTTCATTAAGGCATTTTGAGCAAGTTTAGAAAATTTTTCGTCAAAAAGTAAAAAAAGCAAAATTTCTAAAAATAGAAATTTCTATTTTTAGAAAGAAATTTTCTAAAAATAGACGTCAAATTAGGTTTTCTGGGTTTCTTGAGATACGGATGTTGGCAAAATTTTCTAAAAATAGAATCTCTGATTTAGGTGTTGTGCCTGATTTTGATTGGTCGATTTTGCTTCACGATTAGCGTGGTCCAGACGGAATCTGCAAAAGGTCAAGTTTTCTCTACTGGGTCATTTTTGCTTTTTTAGAAGGTGAAGCATGAACTCTAAAGTCGTCAATGAAGAAAGTTCATCTGCCAGAACTCGTTTTCAAGTTTGCAAGGCTGTTCCAACGACACAGAACCGACGAATAGTTGTCGATTCGACGAAGAACGCAAAACAGAGAAGGTCAATCCGGAGTGAGGAGAAAAGTTGAAAATCATCAAATTTGATTAAGTTTGGAGAATCTAGGTGCCCTTGGAGGCTAGGGGCGCCCAGTTGCACCAGTGTTAGATTTTTTTTTGCGTTTTTCAAGAAAATGCAAGAAATGTCTCCGTCAGTCAGTTCCGATGAGCGTAAAAGTAGTCATTTTGGTCATCAGGCCCTAAAAGTTGGAAATCATGTCCAATGTACCCAGGCTATCCAGTTCATTTGCCATCCAGTGGCAGTTGACTGACGAAATCGTCGAAATCGACATCAGGAAGTAGCTGTCAGAACACAAAACGGAGCGAGTTGCAAACGAAGGTTGAAAATCATGAAATTGGCTAAGGCACAGAATCCTATGTGCCCCTGGAGGCTAGGGGCGCCCAACTTCTCATGCCTTAGAATTTTTTACGCATTTTTTGAGAAACATCAAAAATGCCTCCGTCAGCTCGTTCCCAGGTGGTCAAACTTGGTCAAACTCAGTCAAACATCGGTAAAAGCTGGGATTTCATCACAGATGTGTTCAAGCTATTCAAATCATCCCCCGTCCTGCCTCAGCAGTCATTTGAACGACCGAAAACGAAGATCAGACAGGTGCTGTTGGCACGGAAATCGAGAAATGGCATGAAAATTGAAAAATACCAAAAATTTTTCTAAGGCATTGAATCCTAGGTGCCCCTGGAGGCTAGGGGCGGCCAAATCCTCCAGACTTAGAATATTTTTTGAGTTTTTTTCCAGAAAACGAAAATTTTCCTCCATCAGCCCGGTCTGGTTCACAGCAGGTCAGTTTGGCGTGTTTCCCAAGGTAGGTAGAGGGTACAATCAGGTCAGTTTTCATCAGGCCTGCCTATCTGCCAGATCATCAGGCTCAGTTTTGTCCCAGCAGACAGAAATCGACAACCAACCATGGGTCATCAATCACCGGAACGCATACAGAAATCAAGAAGTTGAAAAAGTTGAAATTTTTGAAAAAATGACTAAGGCATTGAAAATTAGGCGCCCCTGGAGGCTAGGGCGCCCAAGTTCACCAGAGACAGGCCATACTTGAGTCGAAACGAGTGCAAAAGTTTCAAAAAAGGAAGTAAAATTGGCTAACACTTTTGCCAACTCGCATGTTCGATGACATCATAAAAAAAGATATTTTTCGTCATCTCACATATGAAGCCATAGGCTGCTATAAAATAGGGATTCTTCCTATTCGAAGACATCCACTTGGTTTTGCACTTTAAAAGTTGCTTTCTTCATGGTAAGATCCAAGTTTTATTCTTTCACAAAGAAAGCTGCTTTTTCGCCCTAAAGTTATATAAAGACAAACATTTGGCTTATTTTATTTATTATCTTTTGTAGGTTGCATCTAGAGGAAGAAGACATATTTTTCTTTCCACGAAGATTCAAAGGCTCAAACGAAGTGCTTTTTCAGCGTTCTTCATAGTTTCGAGTTGAGGAAGCAAGGAGGCACGCTTTTTTAGGGTCCTTTTTTTTATGGGATCGTTTTTCAGAAATTGGACTGAAGCTTTTTCAGTTTTCATCCAGATGGGTCCATCCAGAATTTCATCCTCTTGAAGATTGGGAATTTCGCTTTTTTTTGGGAATCTATTTTTTTGCTGCTTTTTCGAGAAATCCTCCACTTTTTCAAAATCTGACGATCTGGGTTACTTCAAAACGGAATTATCTACAAAACCCATGTGCCAACTTTTTCTCTTGAAAGCTGCTTTTTAGAAGATATTGTTTCCCAGAATATCAATGGATGACATCATAGTTGAAAAACTCGGACTCGGCAAAAACTCGGCAGACCCAAAATTTTTAAAAACTCGGGACTCGCCAAAAACTCGGGGAAAAACTTGGCAATAACTCGGCAAACATAATTTTTTTAAAAAATATTCTTAAAAAACACACATTTCTGAAATTGTAGAATGCATTGCTGATTTCCTTCATATATAAAGCAAAATTAAGAGTTTAATACATATCATAGACAAAAAAAAGAGTTCAACCTTCGAATACATATGAAATTCCAGTTTGATAATACATATCATAGACCAAAAAAAGAGTTCCATCATCACTAGAAAATCTAAATCATAAATTTCTTCTACGACTAAAGCTCAAAAGAGTTTTGTTTCTCTGTGTGGGTGGTGCGGAAGTGGCTGGTATAGCCAAGGTATGCTCAACATGATCCTCATCTATAGGATCAAATGGTACATGTGAGGAACCCGCCCCTGATGGCACATCAATATCATCTGACTCTGTCTCTGAATCCTCATATGCTGCGACATTTGCTTGCCATTCCTCTGTATCCCTCTCCATAGCAGCTATATCATCATCATTAAGTGCTGGATCAACATCAACATCCTCGGCAATCCAATCTGAATATGGATCAATGTCGTCAAGGTCCAATGCCTGATATGATTCTTGGCCTTCTACCTTCTTCTCATGCAACCGAAGGTTGTATCGCACATAGACAAGGTCATGCAAGCGCTTTTGAGTCAACTTGTTGCGCTTCTTTGTGTGAATGGCCTCAAAAACACTCCAGTTGCGCTCACAACCAGATGCACTACAAGGCTGGGATAAAATCCGGATGGCTATCTTTTGAAGATTAGGCGTTGAGGAACCATAATCATCCCACCATAAATCTGCAAGGATAACATTTATAACTTTGTAAGGATTTTAGTAAACTTAAAAATTAAAATAGATAGTAAATGAAAAATAAACATATGTATTTTACCTGGTTGCAGAGTGGATCTCCTACGAATGGCATCTCTTGAAGAAAAAAAAGGCCCATCTGCATTTTTATAGGCCCGTAACTCATTGAGTATGATGTCTCGAAGGTTATCATCAAAGACCAACCTCTCCAAGCATGTGTTCAGGCCAAGCTTAACCTTTGCATCTGCTTTGAATGAAGAGGAGAAGAAAAATGCGGGGTTCAAATAGTAACCAGCAGCATGAATATGTTGGTGGAGTTGTCGATTCCACCTCCGATCAATAATGCGCCATATGGGTTCATATTTTGTTTTATTCGACCCATACAAATGCTGAATGGCCTCTTTGGCCTTATCCATGGCCTCATATAGATACCCCATGGGCTTTTGATCTCCATCCACCAATCGTAGAACCCTAACCAACGGTTCTGACACCTAAATCAATAGTGGATGAAAATAAAATTAGAAAATTATAGTAATTGAAATTCAACAAATATAAATATAAGTTTTTTACAAAATCAACAAATTTTAACATTAGCAAATAAAAATAAAAATAAAAATTAGTGTTTGAAAACTTACCTTGATGATCTCCTCCAAGGATTTTTCCATGACAGCATCATAAACTGCTTTCACAACCCTCTCTGCTTTTGGCTTCCTATGATAAGGACTCTCCAACCACCTTTCAGCCACAAACATGCGCCTAAGGTGGGGCAATAATGATGCTATACTCTGCAAGGTAAAGAAATTAGTGGCAAAGCGTGTGACTCCTAATCGTGTGAGCTCCTTGCCACCAGTGTACTCTCTCATAAGATTTAGGACCCATGTGTGGTTGTAGATGTATTTTGTGATATTTCTTGCCTCTTCAACCACATTCTTCACCCAACTTATTTTTCCAATGTCCTCAAGAAGAAGGTCAATACAGTGGGCAGCACAAGGGCTCCATAAAATGGTCGGATGCCTCGCCTCTAGAAGTCTACCAGCTGCCACATTTGCAGTTGCATTGTCAGTCACTATTTGGACGACATTTTCCACTCCCACCTCCATCACTACCTCATCCAACATGTTGCACAAGGTTTTTGCATTTTTTATTTGATTGGAGGCATCAACTGAATTTAAAAAGACTAGCTGCCTCGCTGAAGCCACTAAAAAATTGATGAGAGTTCTGTTCCTGGCATCTGTCCATCCATCAGATAAAATAGTGCAGCCTTTTCTTTCTCAAACTTTCCTTTGATCCTATACTAGTAGATGTGTGTGTTCCACCTCCTCCTGCAACAATGGGCCACTCAAATCATGACGACTTGGGGCCTTGAACCCCTTACCTACCACAGTCAATGCAGTGACCAAGTGCTCCCAATAAGGACTCGAAGCGACATTGAAGGGAATATTGTTGTAGTACCAAAATCGTGCACATGCCAACTTCGCCTCACGATGCACCTCTCTATTCCATGTATTTGCAAGACCATCCAATGAAGGTTGCGCACCAGGAGTGTTTCGAGGAACAAAAAAGCTATCAAGCCCTTTGCTTGATTGTCGTATCCGTGGCCCAATGGAAGGTGTAGAAGAGGCCTCTACACTTACACCTCTATAATCTGACCCTGTAGAACTCAAATCTCGGTTTGGGGCTGCCATTGCCTCTGCTGCTCTCTTTTTAGCTGCTTTCTTTTGTTCATAATCCATAAGGAGGACGTGCGCCTCCCTCTGAGCCTCCACAGGAACTTTGTCACATATCTCAACATCATTGCAAGGGACCTGTGCAAGGTGGTATTTAAGTCGATTAATGCCTCCAGACATATGTTTAGTGCAATGGTTACAAATGACATCTCCTCGCTTTGGACCTGGTGTCCCATGTTTCCAGCAAGGGTCTTTAGGTTTGCCACCGGTTCTTCTACCTCCAGTTCCACTTGCAGAAGCCATAAGTTATAACCTGTTACCTATCAAAAAAAGAGACAACAAATTAAAAATTTAAATTTGACAATGACAATAACATAGATGTTGTATTTTGACTCTTTTGCTATAAAAATTAAACGAGATTCGAAATTATAAAAAGACTGTATCATATGAAAGGAGAGATTTTGGACTATATTATAATTTATTTATAAGATATGTGTTTTATTTATAAAATTTTGACAGTAATTTCCTATTTATTATTAAATGACTGGTCACTGTATTATAAAAAATAAAAATTAAAAAATGACTGTATCATATGAAAGAAGAGTTTTTGGACAAATTGTTAAAATTTATATAGGATTATGATGGTTTTAATTTTCAATTTTTTTACTCAGTGACTAATAAAAAAACTGAAATTTTAAAAAGACTGTATCATATGAAATTATGAATTATGAAAGGAGAGATTTTGGACAAACTGTCAAAATTTATATGGATCCTGGACGAATTGTTAAAATTTATATAGGATTAGGATGATTTTAAATTTCAATCGAAATTTTAATAAGACTGTATCATATGAAAGGAGAGATTTTGGACGAACTGTCAAAATTTATACTTTATAGTCAATGACTAATCACTAAAGTCTAATAAAATTCGAAATTTAAAAAAAAATGTATCATATGAAAGGAGAGGTTTTGGATGAACTGTCAAAATTTATATAAATTTTGACAGTTCGTCCAAAATCTCTCCTTTCATATTACATAATATCATATGATACATATTTGATATTACAAATTTACAAATACAGACTACAACCATTTAAAAATTTATAATGAATGATGAATCAAATTATCAATGATAATCATAATCGATCCAAAATTTTAAAATGTCACAGACTACAGTCACAGTTCGTCCTTCGTCGAAACTCGAAAATCACTCAAAATTTGGATAGTTCGTCCAAAATCTCTCCTTTCATATGATACAATCTTTTTAAAAATTTCGTTTTTAAATTTTTTAAACAGTTAATACTTCATACTTCATTCAAAATCTTACCAGTTACCTCTGCCCTTCGATTTCGCCTCCAAATGAGAAGATTTCGAATTGAATCAATGAATCGCGCCGCTAGAAGTTTTCGCGCTGCCAGGAGGGTTTTGCGAGTTCATAAAATGAAAAATAATGCTTTAGGGTTTTTGGTTTTGTGTGTTTTAATTGTTAAAAATCAAACATGTTTTTATGTGCCGATTTTTGGAAGAATTACTCGCGTTTTCTGGCGATTTTTTGATAAAAACCTCGCTGCGAGTTTTTAGAAAAACCCGGGCCGAGTTTTATTGATAAAAACTCGCCCCAGTATCTGCCGCACGAGTAATTGCGGGTCAAGCGATTTATTGGCGAGTTTTTCATCAATGGATGACATCACCAAAAAATCAAGAATGTTGATGAGGATGTGATTCAAAAGAAAGCAACTTTAAATCAGATGCTTTTTGTTTTAAAGCATTTGCTTTCATCTTTAGCTCATCCATTCTATATTTAGAAAAAAAAAATCACTTTGTAATAGTTGGAATTTTCCTTGCTTTAAAGCGTTTGTTTATTGTAATCTTTGTCTTAGAATAGAAATAAAGCTTGCGAGTTGGCAAGTTAGTTAGGGTAAATCAAGGAGATTTTAGGGTTCCCTACTCCTTTGATTTTAGTAAAAATAAGGGCAGCCTTGCCCATTGTAATGGAGCTACTTTTGTGATAGCAAATTTGCTGTGCCTATTCTAGCTTGCAAATCTTGTTATTCCAAGTGTTTGTTCACTCTGTGTTCATTGTAAGGGAACGGTGTTGAAGATAACATATTTTGCTGTGCCTATTCTAGCCTGCAAAATTGTTGTTCAAAGTACTTGTTCACTTTGTGTAATCTGTTTCCAGTGTTTGATCACTTGCTGTATGCCTGCCTTTTGCTACAGTATTGTTGTCTTGGAGTTGTATCGATTTTGTGATGTTGGAATACAAATCTCATGCCTGCCTTTGCTCCGATATTCTATCTCAGATCATCAAGTTTTGTCGTCAGATGTGTGGCTTCTGTAACTTTTATTTCAACTTTCATCATTAAAGTATAATGAGTCTTGTGATGTAAATCTGGGAGAAATTTACTTAAGTTTTTGTGTTAAAACAATCATTCCTTGTCCACTTTTAATCCCTTTGCTTTGAATTTATTTGAGAGATTAAAAGCGTCATTAGTTTAAGCCTAGTTGTAGTAGAAGTTTTAAAAAGGAAAAAACCTCTTCTACAACGTTTAGAGTTTTATAACCTTGTGCTCACAGCTGAGAATCAAAAAGAAGATAGGCGAAGTTTAATTTATTTATCTTTTCAACGAACATCAGCAAAAAGGGAACTCCCCTTCACAATAGGAGAGCAGTTTATCTGTGCATAGCTGTCCGTTTCCAACTCGCATTCCAGAGGTGCGAATTGAAACACCAACAAGTATTTAGAGCAAGAGTCGGTTTACAAAAAGTAGTGAAATCACAAAGGGGAGGAGTGAAAAATTTAAACAAAGACAACTACTGTCCTAATGCCTTCAACAAGAATTAATCCTTTAACATTGCATCAATTGCACGACAGTTAATTTCAAATAGCGAAAGCATAAACAAATACACACATAATTACACCGTTAAATCAGCTTTTCATTCCTTTGAAAAAATTACAAGGAAAAAATAGTAGGCATGAGTTTTCCACAGTCCATAGAATACAAAGAGAAGTGCTTTTGGATTAAACTGTGTATTTCTTTTTTTAAACTGTGTATTACAAGCATCCTCTACCTGATGATGGATCGCTGACCGTGATTTGAAACGTTGAAGCAAAGAAATACACACAGTTTAATCCAAAAGCACTTCTCTCTGTATTACAAGGAAACCTCTACAAATTGTTTCAAATACAACTGCACAATATTTTATCATTGTGTTGTTTTTCTTCTATCTTACGCCTATCTTTATACTAAGCTAAAAATCTAATCTTCAAAAAAGCTTCTTTGTAGGAGATGAGTTGGAAGATAAGTCTAAATCATTAATGTATATCTACACTTTATTAGACTTGATTAGATAAATAAAAGAATTTTACTTTTTCACTTAAGTGAAATGCAATATAGAATAACTCGAACCACTTCCAACACATTCACACTGAACTTGTGCGAAGTTCCTTTTCGAGCTAAAAAACTCAACAAGGAGAAGTTGTGAGATAGATAAAGTTGAGGAACAACCTAAAGAGAGATTGAAGCAGTGCTAGAAGGTGAAGAAGCAGTGCTAGAAGGTGAAGAAGGAAGTAAAGAATTGGACTAAAGGAGAATCGCAAAAAAGAATAAAGGAAAGGAAATTGCTGAAGAGCATAGTGGAAAGAGACATTTGAGAAAGTAGTTTTTTTTGTGTTGTCTTATTATGTTTTATGAATCTATGTTTGAGTCTCAACCAAGATGACATTTATACCTTTGATCTTATAAAGCCACCAATGTACAATGGATTCTTGATGTTTTTCTTTGTTTTTTTGTGAAATCTAGAATGTGGCATTCTTAACCATAACTAGTACCCTAAGGTACTTTGTGGCATAGGGGAAACTATCGAATTATCTATTTCAATTCTAGGAGATGTGTATATGTAAGCTAGGACAAAGACTCTAGAACAAGTACCTTGAGGTCCTATGTGGCACAAGGGGAAATGTGTAAAATTGTTGTACAACTATGAGGCCTCAGTTGGATGAGTAGGAGTTGCAACCACTTTGGATATTGGAAGTCCAACACTATGGTGAGTGTTAGGTGGCCACCTGAGTAGGTGCTAGGTGGGTGTAATGTCCCATTCCTAGGCCAGCACTTGTGCATCGGGTTAGTCTACTACATGGGTTCTCGTAGACTAGCAAGGGTGGTTAGGGGACCCACGATGATGTGTTTCACCAAAGCTCAGTCAACATTCACAGAGTGATGAGATGGATTCCTTTTGGCGGGATATACCAGTTGGCACTTTCTGGAGCGAGTTTGGGCCATTTGGCCAAACTTACTATATTTAGCAGGGGCTCACGGGACTTAGAGCGAGTCGGTGCAACAGTCCTGAATCTTGTCGACGTTCCATTGGCCAACTCAGCAGTACTACGGAACGCTTGTGGAGACCGTTTGAGATATTATTTTAATAATAGATATATTTAAGTTAAATTGAAGATATAACTTAATATGTCTATTGTTAAAGTGACTTTATATTGTATTGGGGAACTTAATGAAAATTAAAGTCAATAAAGTCACTATTTAATGAGTTGAGTGCCCAAGACAAAAGAGAAAATGTTACTAAATTATTAAAATCCCAAAAAGGTGCTTTGGGAAAAGAGAGGAATAGAAGTGAAAATTGAAGTCATTTCCCCTCATTCACTTTGGCATATTTTCTCTGTTTGAGCTTTGTTCATGGTTGAGCAACGGTTTCATACCAGTAGACTTTGAAGTTGAAAACCTTCATAGTTTGAGCACTTGCGGGGTTGAGAGACACTTCTAGCGGGGTTGAGAGACACTTCTAGGGTGTTGATTGAGTGGTCTCAGCACAAGGATCACATTTGAGCTTCATTGACAGTACCCAGCTTGTCACGGAGGAGATTTCATAGGTATATCTTTAGATTTTTGGCACGATAATTCTGGGAGGACATTGAAGAATATATTGCAGGTTATAGCAGCGGATTTGGAGGAGGTTTGATATGCTTTTGACCTCATAACCAGGCCGCACCTCTCCCAAGCAGGGCCGTACCATCTGGAGGGTTCTTTTGTGCATTTTAAAATTGTTTGAAAGAGTTCTTACTCCCAGCTGAGTGTGAGGTCTGTGCAGTCACAAAACAGAGATTTTTACAGCCTTGAGGAAGTATTTTGGAATGTTGTGAAGGCTGTCCTTTTTATCTGGCTGTACCAGCACTGTTATAGAGGCGTGGGACAACATTTCAGACTTTGTGAGCGGCGTTTGACACTGCAGACTTGTCTTTTGGGGCCTCCATCCATAGTGACTGTTGTACATTGTCATTTGCTGTAATAGTCTGAGTTTGAACGTCATTTGGAAGAGTTTGATCACTCCAAAACCACTGTTACAGTCATTTCCAGTCTGTAATTATTGGACAGCAAAATGGGTATGTTACCATATTGATGTACTAGAATATATTTCTTATGTAATGTTCATTAATGAAATATAATGCATTTCCATTGATTTCAAGCAACTGGGTATTGTCATTCCCTATTATTTTTGCAAATATATGTACATGCATGTGTTATGTTAAATGCAAAATACACCAAAACGCACCAGGTTCAACTAAACCACATAAAACCATAAGGGGGTGGCACATTACAGTGGTAGCAGAGTTGGTGAATCTTGCCAGCTTGTGTTGAACAGTGTACATTAGTGAGTGGAAACAGGTTTATACCAAAGATACCCATTAGTGGCAGCCACCATAGGTTCCAGAGGGAGAAACAGTATCAGGTATCTTGGGTATGCACAAGAATTCATCAAGTGACAATGACAGTATCACAGGTCACATGGCTGACATAAACAAAAGAGCCGAACAACCAGAGAGTCTAGACACAAGAACAGTTAGGAGGTTTGATATAATGCTAGATATATCTCAGTTACTAGCAAAGATGAACTGGGGAACCCCATCAACACAGCCACATGCCGCACATGATGGCGAGGCAAGTGGTTCGAATAACAACCATCATTGGCATGCAGCCCAAGGTAGTGGACACAGCACTAGGACTACCCTAGGATCAGTCCCTAGACCGCTCCAGCCTACCTTTCCACGTAGAGAGGAGGCCCTAGTGATACATGAGCCAGAGGCATAGATTCCTACGTCAGAGGATGTTAGAATACAACATGCAAAGTACATGACCCTTCCACCAGAGATCAGAGAGATGTTGACCTTTGAGCAGTTCATGAATCAGAGAAGGCAGAGAGCAGGTATGGGTGGTAGATCGGATCACAGAGCACATAGAGCTAACAGGGATTACGAGCATGCTTTGAGTAAAGTCTCTTTGGAGTATTTTGATGGTAGTGGCAAAATATTAGCTAGAGCATGGGTGCAAAAGTTGGATAACTACTTGACACTCAAACCTATGCTGGAGGATGAGGCACTAAACTTCGCTACTATACATCTAGATGGGTCAGCTCATGAGTGGTGGTACCATGGGTTGGTCACTTTGGGCCACAATCTGATCACCACATATGACGAGTTCACCAATAGATTGATAGAGAGATTTGACACCAAGGACCCCGAACTGCAATTTAAGGAGTTTGCATAGTTGAAACAATATGGGTCACTTGAGTCATGTTGTGCCAAATCAAATTTTTTGCTTCATTAAGGCATTTTGTGAGAATCTAGAAAATTTGTCATCAAAAAGTCAAAATTTCTAAAAATAGAAAGTTTCTAAAAATAGACGTCAAATTTAGTTTTCTGGGTTTCTTGAGATACGGATATTGGCAAAATTTTCTAAAAATAGAAAGTTTCTAAAAATAGAATCTCTGATTCAGGAGTCCTGCCTGATTCTGATTGGCTCATATTGCTTCACGATCAAGGTGGTCTAGACGAAATCAACAAAAGGTCAAGTTTTCTCTACTGGGTCAATTCAGCTGGAGATTCATTTCAGATATGCTCAGGCTATCCAGTCTACCCTCATCTTGATGCATGTCCTTGAAATCCTGAAATTGACTAAGTCTGATGTCCTGAAGCCCTAAAAAACTGACTAACTCTGAAATCTGGTGGATCCTCAAAAATCTAGAATCTGCATGTTAAATCCTATGGATCCGAGACCTATCTCAAACATCCCAACAGTATATTTCAAAATATTTAAAGTACAGGAAATTCAATATCTAAACATATACTTAAATATATTTTGAAATATATGTCAGGCAGGGGACCTTCAAAATCTGGCGGAATTCCACTTGCCATCAAGATTTGCGGAAGAAAATGAAAATTATCAAAATTTTTTTCTAAGGCATGGAACCTCAGGCGCCCCAGGAGGCTAGGGGCGCCCATCCTCTCCAGACTCAGTTTATTTTTCATGTTTATCCGGGAACGAAGAAAAGTTGAAAATTTTGAAAATTTGGCTAAGGCATGAGTCCAAAAGCGCCCTTGCAGGCTAGGGGCGCCTAGGATCTCTAGAGATATTTTTTTTAATGTTCCGTTGATGTCATCCATCAGTCGCTTCCCGATCTTCCTCCGGCGATGGTTTCCAGAAGTCAAAATTGCAGTCAAACATCATCAGGTCGAGGCTGGGGATCAAATTAGAATTGGTTAAACTTCAAGATGCCATGATCAGTCAGCTTTTTCAATCAACAGTGACAGTTTGCCGTCTTGTTGAAGTCAGAGGCAGGCCATGCTGGAGTCAAAACGAGTGCAAAAGTTTCAAAATGAAGCAAAAATTGGCTAACACTTTTGCAACTTCGCGTGTTTGATGACATCATTGAAGAAGCAATTTTTCATCATCCTCACACGTGAGCCATAGGCAACTATAAAATATGGATTCATCCTATGCGAGCATATCAACTTGGATTTGTGCTTTAAAAGTTGCTATCATCATGGATAAACTTTAAGTTTTATGCTTTCACAAAGAAAGTTGCTTTTTCGCCCTAAAGTTCTATAAAGACAAGCTTTTGGCCTCCTTTATTCACTATTTTTGTAGGTTGCATCCAGAGGAAGAAGAGCATCATTTTCTTTCCACGAATATTTGAGAACTCAAACAGAGTGCTTTTTCAGTGTTATTTGTAGTTTCGGGATTGGGAAGCACAGAGACATGCTTTTTCAAGGTCCATTTTTCTAGGGCATCGTTTTTCAGAAACAGAGCCGGAGCTTTTTCAGTTTTCATCAAAATGGGTTCATTTAGAATTACGTCCTCTTGAAGATTGAAAAATTTTAGTTTTTCGAAAATCTGCTTTTTGCTGCTTTTTCAGGAAATCATTTGCTTTTTCGAAATCCGACGATCTGGGTTGTTTCAAAACGGGATTGTCTACAAAACCCATGTGCCAGCTTTTTCTCTCGAAATTTGCTTTTTAGAAGAAATCAACAAACAATTTTCAGCCTTTTGTCCAAAATATTTTCAAACATAGGCGTGTTAACAGTTATTCTTCAAGTTTTTCAGTATGCAGTACTTTCCAATAGAAATCAAGTCTAAAACAACGTTGGTTCATGATTATCTGAGAACCGCAGAGACAGATTTGCATAAGGTGCTTCCAGTGTTCAATTTGCATGCTTTAGAAGATGCAAGAAACATCGCTATCAGGAATCTGAGTCACTCTGGGTTGCTTGCAGCAGCTTCATTCCCCGTCATAGTGCAAAGCATTGAATTCGTAATTGCTTGTACTAAGCATTACAATTCAGTTACAAGAGAAATCCAATTAGCAGATGGACGTGTGCTCTGCAGCCTCAGGCCAAATGACATTGGCAAATGTTTTTCAATACCAATATGGAAGGAGAACTTAGTCATTTCTATTGAAGAATACAAAAGGGTGTGGCACATTGATTAAAAAAAATATTGGAAAAAGATTGCTCAAAAGTGGTTGAAAGAAAAGCAGAATGTTTTGCCAAAGAACGTTGGACATGGAGAGTTCAAGGAGGAACATGCAATAATGATTACTCTGCTGAGCCGAATCATAGGTCAAGCAGAAGCTAACAAATTTTAGCCTTGGATGTTTTACATCATGTCCCAGATTGTTGACAGAACAGAATACTATGATTGGTCAGCGCTAATCAGTGATAGTCTCCACCATCAGATAATTGATTTTCAAAGGGCCCATGAATTCCACATGATGTCATACCTCGTATATTTAATGGCTTTTCAGGGTCAGTTTAGGGGTTTGAATATTGTCGGAACTCTGGTCATTCAACATGTATATCACCATTTCCTGCAGTTAGAGTTTTCTCAGGCTGAACGACATTACAAGCGGGAAAATGATGCATTCCTTATGCATGTGGTGGGAGATTTGGGTAATGAGTTGCATATACGATTTTCAGCTGATGCCAGATTGGCAATGACGGAATGGGTTGATTGGTTTATCCAGTTTCCCACTTTCTCCTACATCAGAGTATATGGCTTCTCAGGAGAGCCAGCCATGTTGCCAAGATATCCTACGGATGAGGTAGCGTTCATGTAATAGGCGCAAGGCGGCTTTCAGTTTTCTGATTGGTATGGGTATTTACAGATGCAGATCTGGTGCAGATGCCAAAGTAATTGGTAGTGAATCGTGTAAGTATGGCCTTAAGTTTTTCGACAGGAGGTTTTCATATGATCCTCGTGGTGTTTTTGCATCACACCTTGGTCAAAATTGTGTACATGCGCCTGCGGTTGAAGATTTGTGGGCTAATTGTGTAGTTGAATTCGAAGTGCAGAAACGTAATTATAGTAGGTATACCCTTCAGCAGTTGGCTGATATCCTGTCAGAAGATGTAGAGGGCTTGTTAGATGATGATGGTGAAGTTCTACTTCCCACATATTTCAGAGATCAGGTCGAGCAACATCCACTGTCACAAGTTAATTGGTCCGTCAAAGAGAGCACTTTAATCGAGGAAAGAACGAGCCGGGTTATCAAAAATAGTATGATATTCTTGAATAATAAGTGGAAAGAAGCCATTCCGGTTGCAGAGCCGCCAGTAGTTCTACCATCTGTACCTTCCACTTCAAAACCAAAACCAAGGGTTAAGGCTTTGAGTGTCCTTCCAGAAGGAACAAAGATGGCCAAGTTGAAGAGGAAAAAGGTTGTCTCCAATCCATAGTCAGCAGGAACAGCCAGCAGTTGCATTAGAAGTTCCCGCTGAACCAGCACTGCATGTTGAAACAATGCCTTCAGTTCATGTTTCTTCACCTCCATCACCGAGCTCTTCTCCCATTCATATAGATTCAGAGCCAGACTCGCCGGTTCATAACACTAAGACATATATTGGTTCATCAGGAGTCGATGAAGTTAGAACCAAGCCTTCTAGAGAGGTTGGCCCATCTTGGATAGAAAGAGGATAAAGCCTTCATACCAGTTTAACTTGACAGAACTTGGTAATGTTTGCCAAGACATACCAGAGAAGAAACTTAAAAAACAAGTTCACGTGGAGAAGAACATTGATGGAGAGATTATTCTTGAAATTGCAACACCACCGGAAGATAAGAATGTTAATGAGATTGAGGTTGACGACTTCAAGGTTGTCAGAGCCAATCTTGGTAGAAGTACCGGACACATGGATTTGAATCTCTTTGAGGTTGCATCAAACAATCTGAAGGAAAGAGTGTTGAAGGATAGGGAAGATAAAGCAGCCCTCAGGGCTGAAAATAGGTAGCTGCGGCAATATATTTCCAATCTTTTTCAAGGCACTTCGCAGGCCAACTTATTGCTGCCTCAGATTCTGGAATCACCATCCGATTAGCAGCAGCTGAGTTAGTTGGTCATTTATGGGAGGCACATGAAGGATTGGGTGGAAGAATTTGTAACTAAAGGCAGATATGTACTTTCACAGATCTATCAATTGAAGTACAACGCTCATGATCTGCGTCAAGGCATTCAGGGGTTTCAGTAGAGTATGGCTGAAGACAAGCCGGTATTTGAGGTCATAATCTCTGACTTGAAGGTAGCATATGATTCTGTTGATTCTGCAGAAAATAAGAAGGTTTCTACTTGGAAAGCACAGTATCTTTTCACAGTAAAAACTCATGAGAGGATATCCTCAAAGTTAGTGGAATGGAAAGAAAAGGTGATAAGTGTTCTCAAGTTCATGAGGTCCTTTGTTTCTCAGATTTCGTGCTCATATGAAAAAGAAGATGGTACCCTGTTTGATCTCAGGGAAGTACAAACAGAATTCCAGACTCTCGTCCGCAGTAGTTTTAATGGTGATCTCAGTGCTGGCAAGATGGATCATTTTGCCGCTATGACAATAAAGTTTGATAAAGTTGTGGGCGAAGTTCGTGAATTCCTCTAGATGGTTGCAGATGGTGAAGAAATGTTAGGAAATCAGAATATCATCTTAGAGAGTATCAGTGTTCCTTGCAAGGTCACTAGCTCTTTAGAAGATATTATTTTCCAAAATACCAATGGATGACGTCACCAATAAGGCAGCAATAAAGATGGGGATGTGACTCAAAAGAAAACAGTTTTAACTCAATACTTTTTGTTTTAAAGCATTTGCTTTCATTCAAAGCTTATCCATCCTTAAAATAATAAAAAACCACTTTGTAATAGTTAGAGCTTTCTTTGCTTTGAAGCAAATTGTTTTAAAGCAGTTGTTAGTTGTAATCTTTGTCTTAGAATAGAAATAAAGCTTGCAAGTTGGCAAGTTAGTTAGATAAAATCAAGGAGATTTTAGGGTTCCCTACTCCTTTGATTTAGTATAAATAAGGGCAGCCTTGCCCATTGTTTAGGGGAACTGTAATGGTGATAGCAAAATTTACTGTGCCTATTCTAGCCTACAGAAATTGTTATTTCAAGTGTTTGTTCACTCTGTGTTATCTGTTATCCAGTGTTTGATCGCATATTGTATGCCTGCCTTTTGCTACAATATCGCTGTCCTGGAGTTGTAATAACTTTATGATATTGATAATAGAAATCTCATGCCTGCCATTTGCTTTGATTCTCTATCTTACGATCATTTAGTTTTGTTGTCAGATGTGTGGCTTGCGTAATTTTACTTTCAGTTTTCATCTTAAAGTACAATGAGTCTTCTGATGTGATCTAGAAGAAGTTTATTTGAGCTTTTATGTTAAAACAAATCATTCTCTGTTAACTTTTGATTCCTATGCTCTGAATTTACTTAGGTGATCAAAAGTGTCATTTAGTTTAGGCCTAGCTGTAGTTAGAAGTTAAAAAGAAAAACCTTTGCTGCAGTGATAGAGTTTTGTAACCTTGTGCTCGCAGCTGAGAAGCAAAATTTAATTTATTTATCTTTTAAGCAAACATCAGCAAAAAGGGAACTTCCCCTCATAATAGAAGAGCAGTTTATCTGTGCATAGCTGTCCGTTTCCAACTCGCATTCTAGAGTTGCGAATTGAAACGCCAACAAGTCATACATCTCAGAGGTCCAAAGACTCAGTTATGGTTCCCAGTATCTTAGAGAGGAGACTTATAGTCCTATTCAATGAAGGACTAATGGAACCACTTCGTGGGTGGGTTAAGGCTTTTGATCCACCTTTATTACAGGAGACAATCAAGAAGGCACGAAGTATGGAGTTTGCAGTCCCAAAGAACAAATTTGTCTCCAAATCCTTTCCTTCCAAGAAGGATAAGAGTTATTCCCATCATCGAGACACAAATCAGCAGAAGAAACCTGCTCCTAGACTTGATGATGATGCACTGAATGAGTACAGGAGGAAAAAATTGTGCTTCAAATGCAAGGGGCCATGGGACCCCAATCATAAGTGCCCTATGAAGGGGCAAGTAAAGCAATTGGAGTACTATTCAGCCGAGGAAACTACATCAGAAAAATCAGACCAGCAAAGTGACTCAGAGGATAGTGAGGTGGAAAGTGTAGCAGAAGAGATACAGGGTGAACAGGACGATGACATATCTACAGCCCATCTTTCTGCTATTTAGAAAGAAGGTTTTTTCAGGATTCGGGGAGTCTTGGAGGGACAGAGGGTGACCACACTACTTGACACAGGGGCCACTCATAACTTTATTGATGAGGGTCTCGTGCGAGAAGGGGACTGAAGACTGAGGAGTTCGAGTGGTTCAAAGTTAAAGTAGCAGATGGTTTTGTCATCACATGCAAAAGGAGAATCCCGAACTTAACAATTAAGTGACTATGAGTTCTAGGCAGAGTATTATGTGGTCAGTATGGGAGACATGGATGTGGTCCTTGGCATGAAATGGCTTCATGCAATCGGTGAATTCTACCTCAATTTGCGAACCATGGAGATGAAATTCGAGATAGATGGGAGGAAGCATGTGCTTAGGGGAATGTCAGATGGTGGCTTGAGGGTAGCATCTCTCAGGAGGATGGAGAGGTTGCTTCGACATGACCAGGTGGAGTGGGCAGTTGAGTGTGTTGTTATGCCTACAGTTACAGAGCAGCCGAAGCAAATTTATCATCCTGACATACAGAAGCTGATAACCAAGCACACTAAGGTATTCAGCAGTATACCCCCAGGGAGGCCTCCTGATAGAAGCATAGATCATGTGATTGAGCTGGAGGAGGAAGCTAAGCTAGTTATTATCACTCCCTATCGACATCCTAAGAGATTGAAGGATGAGATTGAGAAGACAATCAAGGAGCTTTTCGAGATGGGGCACATTAGACCCAACAAGAGCCCGTTTGCCTCTGCAATTGTCTTGGTGAAAAAGAAAGATGACACGTTGAGAATGTGTATGGATTACAGGGCCCTCAACAAGAAAAAAATAAAGAACAGGTACCCCATTCCTCGGATAGATGAGCTCATTGATGAGTTGCATGGGGCATGCTACTTCTCCAAGATCGACTTGAGATCTGGTTACCATCATATTCGAGTTAGAGAGGAGGATGTGGAGAAGACAGCCTTTCGATGCCACTATGGGCATTTCTAGTTTTTGGTTATGCCTTTCGGTCTAACCAATGCTCTAGCTACTTTTCAGTCTTGTATGAACAGGGTCTTCAAGGAGCAGTTGAGGAAGTTTGTCCTCATATTCTTCGATGACATCTTGATCTTCAGTAGGACTTGGGAGGAGCACCTCCAGCACATTGAGGAGGTACTGAGTATTTTGGAGATGGAGTCCTTATATGCCAAGGAGTCAAAATGTGAGTTTGGCATGACTGAGCTCCTCTATTGGGTCACATCATCAGTGCCGAGGGAGTTAGAGTGGATCCTGAGAAGATCCGAGCCATTGTTGATTGGCCACCACCCACGAATCTCTCACAGCTCAAGGAATTCTTTGGCCTATGTGGGTTTTACTGCCGATTTGTGAAGGGGTTTTCACAGAGTGCTGCACTATTGACAGATTTGATGAAGGTGTATACACGTAAAACACAGGGCATAAATACACGTAATATTAAAGTATACACAACAAGCATGAAGCATACAAGCAAATACAAAGTATTCATATGAGTGCATAAGTCACAAAGTATACACAGGATGGTAGGAAAGATGCTCCGATACCAATTGTAATGTCCCCTATTGGAACAATACTAAAATCTACCCTAAAAATTCAAATACCACAAGTTTAGGGTTAGGGTTTCGGAATTATCATGTAATTAAATCCATTTATTCACCCAACTCCATTATAGTGAGGATGACAAGACATTCATTGGCACATGATACCTCCATGCAAGCCCTTATGGGGGGCATGGTAGGTCACATGTTCGATTCCCCGCATACAAGCCCTAACGGGGGTTTGGTAGGATCCAAGCTGTCATACAAAGCCTCCATACAGGCCCTTACGGGGTATGGACGAGGTGCAGATCAAACTTGCCCCCAAACAGGCCTTAGGGGGGTATGGTGGGATTCCTTGGCTATTGCTTGCTTGTCATTCCCCCTATGATGGGAGAGCTAATAATGCTAACAATAAAATATTCACATGGATTCCAATCTGACCTGTCACACAATATCCTGTATGATGCTCAATAATATAATGACCTTGAATATATGTGTGTGTGTGTGCAGATCTGATTTTGTGATTTATGATGAGATGGTCTGCCTTTTATATTCCACAGTTCAATGGTTCTTTTATATTCTAATTGCTTGAATAATCCTTAAAATAGTTCTTCATTCTGATTGCTGGGTTCTCATGTTTATTACAGCAAACTAGAAACTCAGAACTACTGCTGTTTCCTTTGTTTGATTCAGAGTTATATTTCTTAACTTGTATATGAATCAGATCATTCTTATTATTGTATTCCCTTTTATATATTCTGATATCTTCCCTATTCCTTGCTTCCCTTTCATTGTTTATATTCCCCCAAAGGAGGCGACTTCTCCCAAAATGGATGTCTTTTCTAAATTTCTATTGCTGTTATGTATGAATTGCTGTATAACATCATCGTATCCTTAGTGAAATGGTATTCGTTCCATCTTATACTTACTGTCATTTCATTATTCCATAAGACACACAATATTACTCCTTTTTAAGAATCGATGCCTTCTTAGGCCGTTGCATGATGTGGGGTCGCAGCCATTACTGCTGCCTTCCTATTTATTTTCATATTAATAACTGCTGCCTTCATACGATTCTTTCTTAGAATTGCTAACTCCTTAATTCAGCGCTACCATGGGGTTTTAAAAAGAATTATGATAGATATTATATTATTTATTTCTTGTGAATATTTGATAATATCACTTAATTTATAATTATAATGTTATCTATGAGAATTATGATTATAATAAAAGTGCAATTAATTATATTTGTTCTTTTGATATTTATTGTATTTTAAAATTTCATAATTAGTATTACAATTATGGGGACATTATAGAAGGGGGCATTTGTTTGGTCCAATGGGGCACAACAGTGTTTTGACAGGTTCAAGTAGATTATGAGTTCTTGCCCAATTTTGGCCATACCATATTTCACCAAGCCCTTCGAGCTTGAGTGTGATGGCTTAGGTGAAGGCATAGGAGTTGTTCTAATGTAGGATAAGCACCCGATTGCTTTTGAGAGCAGAAAACTCAGGGGTGCAAAGAGAGGTTACAGTATCTATGATAAGGAAATGTTAGCCATAATGCATGCTTTGGCTAAATTCAGGCAGTATCTTGTGGGGAGCAATTTGTAGTGAAAACAGATCATAATAGCCTTAGACATTTCCTTAATCAGCGACCTCAATGAGCGGCAACAGAAGTGGGTTAGCAAGTTGCAAGCCTACGACTTTGACATAGTTTATGTTAAAGGAAAGAAGAATGTGGTAGCTGATGCACTCTCACAAATACCTCACTTGGGCTCTTTAGGTGGGATTACAACTGATTGGAGAAAGTGGATATCAACTGAATATGCTAAGGACAAGTGGGCCACAAGGATAGTTGATGGTACCATTCAGGATAGCAGGTACACAGTTGTAAATGATTTGATCATTTACAAGGGGAGGATCTTATTGGTACCAGGATCAGGGATGAAGAAGAAGGTTATGAGAGTCTTTCATGATGTTCCTACAGCTAGTCACCCAGGATACTTCAAGACATATAGATAGATCCGGGAACGGTTTACATGGGAAGGGCTCAAAACATAAGTATTGAAATATGTTAGAGAGTGCCCCACTTGCCAACAAAACAAATAGGAGCATTATTTTCCAATTGGTTTATTATAGCCCCTGCCCATTCCTAATCAGAAATGGGAATGTGTTTCTATGGACTTCATCACGGGGTTGCCCAAGGCCCAAGGCAAGGACTGTATCTTTGTTGTGGTTGATAGGTTGACAAAATTCGACCATTTCTTTGTGACTTAAGCCACATTTTCAGCAGCACAAATTGCAGATCTATTCTTTAGAGAGGTATTCAGACTACATGGGCTACCCAGGAGCATAGTCAATGATAGGGACAATAAGTTTATGAGTCACTTCTGGCAGGAGCTCTTCAGATTGAGTGGGACTGAACTCACTCCCAGCACTAGCTATCACTCACAGACGGATGGGCAGACAGAGATGGTCAATAAGTGGGTGGAAGGATACCTCCGAAATTACATTGCAATGCAGCAGAAGGCATGGGTTAAGTCGTTTAATTTGGGGGAGTACTGCTATAACACTACTTACCACATGTCCATTCAGATGTCACCTTTCATGGCTCTTTACGGGTATGAGGCTCCCAACTTTCTGGATATGTTATTCGAGGATAGTAGAGTGCCTAAGGCTAAGGACTTACTTCAGTTGAGTCAGGATATCATGAAGTCCTTGAAGGAGAACATCCAAAAGGCACATAATCAACAAAAACAATATGGAGACAAACCAATTCTCTTTCCTCGATATCATATAATTACTCCCAAGATATCGACTTGCACATGGTTCTTCTCAAATTCTTGGATCGATCGAAAATTGCTTGAGGACAAGCAATCTCGAGAGGGGAGGCCTGTCATGTCACCACGTCGATACCTTAGTAATTATGTATTGTAAATCGAATATATTTACAATAATAATATTATCATATAAATTCATATTTGATATAAGTCCGAATAACAAATATAAATAATATTAATATAAAATAAGTATAACTACAAATATAAATATTATTATATGAGTATAAATTAAATATTATTATGAGTATAATTATGGAATGCACACAATATTCCCTTAAGCTGACTCCCTTGTATATAGTGGGGACATTACATGTGTTCCATGTGTCTCGCCTCAAAAAAGCATTGGGACACAATGTGTTACCTTCCACTGAGTTACCCCCTTTGGATGAGGAGGGGAAGTTGATTCTTGTCCCTGAGGCTATCATTGACACTAGATAGTGCACCTTGCGGAAGAGGATTATCAGGGAATATTTGAAGTGGAAGAATTTTCCGATGGAGGATGCAACTTGGGAGAACGAGCAAATCTTATAGCATCCAGAGTTGAAACTGCTTGTGGGCAAGCAATTTTGGGGAGGGCAGACTATAAAGTCCCCTTCGTAGGCCAGCACTTGTGCATTGGGTTAGTCTACTACATGGGGTCCCGTAGACTATCAAGGGTGGTTAGGGGATCCACGGTGATGTGGCTCACCAAAGCTCAGTCAACATTCACAGAGTGATGAGGTGGATTCCTTTTGGCGGGATATACTAGTTGGCACTTTTTGGAGTGAGTTTGGGCCATTTGGCCAAACTTACTATATTTAGCAGGGGCTCACGGTACTCAGAGCAAGTCGGTGCAACGGTACTGAATCTTGTCGACATTCCATTGGCCAGCTCAGCGGTACTACGGAATGCTTGTGGAGACCGTTCGAGATATTATTTTAATAATAGATATATTTAAGTTAAATTGAAGATATAACTTAATATGTCTATTGTTAAAGTGACTTTATATTGTATTGGGGAATTTAATGAAAATTAAAGTCAATAAAGTCACTATTTTATGAGTTGAGCGCCCAAGACAAAAGAGAAAATGTTATTAAATTATTAAAATCCCAAAAAGGGGCGTTGGGAAAAGAGAGTAATAAAAGTGAAAATTGAAGTCATTTCCCCTCATTCACTTTGGCATATTTTCTCTGTTTGAGCTTTGTTCATGGTTGAGCAAGGGTTTCATACCAGCAGACTTTGAAGACGAAAACCTTCATAGTTTGAGCACCTGCGGGGTTGAGAGACACTTCTAGGGTGTTGATTAAGTGGTCTCAGCACAGGGATCGCATTTGAGCTTCATTGCAAGTATCCAGCTTGTCGTGGAGGAGATTTCATAGGTATATCTTCAGATTTTTGGCATGATAATTCTGGGAGGACATTGAAGAATATATTGCAGGTTATAGCAGCGGATTTGGAGGAGTTTTGATATTCTTTTGACCTCATAACCAGGCCGTACCTCTCCCAGGCAGGGCCGTACCTTTTGGAGGGTTCTTTTGTGCATTTTAAAATTGTTTGAAAGAGTTCTTACTCCCAGCTGAGCTTGAGGTATGTGCATTCACAAAACAGAGATTTTTACAGCCTTGAGGAAGTATTTTGGAATGTTGTGAAGGCTGTCCTTTTTATCTGGCTGTACCAACACTGTTATAGAGGCGTGGGGCAACATTTCAGACTTTGTGAGCGGAGCTTGACATTGCAGACTTGTCTTTTGAGGCTTCCATCCATAGTGGCTGCTGTATATTGTCATTTGCTGTAATAGTATGAGTTTGAATGTCATTTGGAAGAGTTTGATCACTCCAAAACTGCTGTTACTGTCATTTCCAGCTCTGTAATTATTGGATAGAAAAATGGGTATGTTACCATATTGATGCACTAGCATATATTTCTTATGGGTAATGTTCATTAATGAAATATAATGCATTTCCATTGATTTCAAGCAAATGAGTATTGTCATTCCCTATTATTTTTGCAAATATATGTACATGCATGTGTTATGTCAAATGCAAAATACACCAAAATGCACCAGGTTCAACTAAACCACAGAAAACTATAAGGGGTTGGGACATTACATTGGGAGGGTTTGGGGACCTCGTTTTCTTTGATTTATCTAAGCTTGGAACCCATGTGTTGTAAATATGTTTATTATTTTTTTTTAGGGTAAGTGCTGCCAAGGGTGCAACTCCCATATATTCAAAGTTCAAATAGGTTGGGCATACATGTAGCGCCCATAAAAGTGCATCAAACCCTTAAAAAGAGGTGCATTACAGTCGTTAATACCAATTTTGGAGTGTGATCACAAATTCATCTTATGGATTGCAACATCTTTTTTTGGATATTTCTTTCAATTTCTTATGCACCACTTTCCACTTTGAAGAAGGCAAAGAAGACTGATCATTTGTTGTAGACATGCATCCCTCCTCACGAGGCAATGAGCCATTGATAGAGTTAAACGGGACTTCTATTTGTGATTTCTCGCTTTGAACAGGAGATAATGTCTCTTCCGTAACTGAAAAAGATTTCTTTGGTTTTAGCGCAGGCTTTGTGGGTTGTTCGAAATTCCTTTTGTTGACTTGATTGGATGTAGAGGGAGATAGAGGATTCTCCAAAGGTCCATCCATAGTGTAATGTTGTGGAAGGGCATCCTTCCACCATGTAGCATGATCGCCTGAGTTATGCTTGGGGTTGAGACATTCAACAAAGATGTGTCCTGTTGCATAACACCGATGACACCGAAAGGGCAAACCTTCATAGTCGAATTTTTGAGACCAACTGCGCTCAGCTATTCTAAAAGTAATGTCTGTGGGAAGAGCCTTCAAAGTATCAAGATCAACAAGAATGCGTGCATAAGTGGTATGTGTGAAATCTGAAGTGTCATGGTCAATCGCCAAAAAATAGCCAAGAGAATTGCCAATAGCCTCAAAACATGCATCAAACCAAAATTGGAGCGACAGGTTTGGAAGATGAATCCACATAGGTTTAACCTTGAAAGACTCAGTAGAAGGATTAAAGTTTGGATGCTATGGTTTGAGGATGAGTACGTTCTATCCCCAAATCCAGTGTTTTCCACATAGTATAGTATCACGATCCCTCTCACAGTCAAAAACAACAATAAAGAAGCCACGAGTGCAAGGGTATATTTCAAGGTTACCTTTCAGGAATGGTTGCCAAGCATCAGTAATCCATTTATGAAGGTTTGGAAGCGTAGGCCACAAGCGATTGAATTTGTCGATAAAACCATGTGTCGCGAAGAACTCTTCACTTTCAATGACTTCATTTTTAATTCCTTCCTCAAAAACCAGGATAGGGGAATCATAGTTGAGGGGTTTATTTTTTCCCCCACCAAAGGAATTAGAAGTAGTATGTGGATTGGGTTATGAGCGACCCGATTAGATATAGTTGCAACATTTTTGTAGCCAGAAGGACTCGGATTGGGGCATGAACCGCCTCCAAAATGTCCAAGTGCTTTGCCCCCGCCTCCTACACAATCTCCACCTGCTGCTCATGACTGTTCGTTTCTATCATTTTCCCAACGTCTGCTGTTGCTACTGCTTCCTCCATTTCCGGCACCCCATCGTTTTCTTCCACTTTTCGCTTCTTCGATTCCATTATTTCGCCCGCTCTCCAAATTATTGGACTTTCTTGCTCAAATAATATATAGAGGAGGGGCATATGGGCAGAGGCATTCAAATCAGTTTGCAGAAACCCTTGTCGCAGGAGGCATCGACAGATTTGACATTGACTATATCAATAAATAGTTGTAAATATGTTCTATTGATTTTTATTATTTTTTTTGAATCTTTCTTGTACTTTGATTTGTCTTGGATTAACATTTGTGTTGACCTATAGTAGTAGGTGTAATATGCTATCCCAATATTTTTCAAGTTTGTACAATGATATCACAGCAGGTTTAGCACATCAATGCATGCAACCAAAAGAACCTCCACACTTCTGATCACCAAGTTCCCAGGATGGGCAAGGTGAGAGCACACAATGTTTTGGTTTACAAATCAAAACTTATGCAAGAAACTAGTACAATCATCTGCTCATGCCAGACATCCCCTTATGCAGTGGGGATTCACCACTTATTCAGTGGGTGGAAATACAAGAAAGATATACAATGATCATCCACTTGTCCAGTGGGAATTCACCACTTATTTAGTGGGTGGAAAGACAAGAAAGAAAATATATTCCAATTCTCCTCGCTGGCGGTTGAACCATCTAAGGATTAATGTATGTGTTTGCATATAAACTTAAAGAAAGATTAAAATGAACTTCATAAAATGCAACACAATTCAGAATTATGAGTTAGGGCTTGTTCTTGGCATCATGAAGTTTGGCAATCAGTGATGTTTCACCCTGCACAACAGTAGCAACATCAATCTTAAGCATTAGTTCTGTCCCAGCTGAAGAAAACCAAGGTAAACACTCCTGTAACAATCTGAGAAGGAAAATATCAGACCACTCTCATACTGTACGGCTGCCCAACAGATTAGAGTACATGCTTAAATGATTCTAACATTCCAAAACTGTTCTGAAACCATCCAATCTGTATTAAAAATCATGTCATATTGCAAGACCTTTGAGCTAAGATGAATCAACACCAATTAAAATCTGCCCAATGTTGTACGGCATTCCAAGAATGAATATAATCCACAATGTTGAACATACAAATCTGAATCCATTCCAAACTATGTTAGACTACTTTAAGATCATGATACATCAACAATGGAACAGAGGACAGCTATAATCAAGTCTGAAATGCATTAAAGACTCTCTACTTCAGACCAGTATGACGCCCATAAGGAAAGAGTAACTGCAAAAGAATTCTCATATACTTAAATCTTCAACGAAAACTGCATGGGAATTAAAATACTCATATATGCATTTCCAAAGTAACAAAAAAGACAGATCAAAGCCAAGATCTTCATGCTTTAATGACCCTTGATTCCCCTGGCAGGTACGGCTCTTCCATGAAGGTACGGACTGCTTAAAGAAATAGAAATCAGACTATAAACTCTCAGCAATACATCAGAAAAGCAGCGCTACAACAAGAAGACTAATCATCATTCATTTGCAATCACAAAACTACAAGCGGGGCACATCATGAAAAAATCACCCCTCTACAATATGTACGGTCTGTAGAGCAAAAACCAGTTTCATTCTTCATTAATACACTTCAAATTCTTTCAAGATCACTTTCAATATCATATTAAATATAAAGGCATGCAATTCCAAACCAAAAAACTTCAAAACTATAAAAAATCCATGAAGCTTTGTGTGATTCCTAAGTGAAATGACCTTGCACCAGCTAGGGTGGATCTTTCACCACTGAAAATGATCATCTTCAAGAGGGTTTTCGTCCTCAAGAAGGGAAAATGGAAGAACTTGTAGGTTCAGTCCGTACATCATAACAATATCAAATCCAAGCATGCCTTCAAATGAGCTGTCATTCCTCTTTTATAACTTTCTGAGAGGAATATATTATTATTTTTCATTTAACTCTTCATATTTCTTCTCTCAAAAAGACATTCTTTGGAATAATAATATATCATATGTGAGGCCCTCTTTTTAAGTGTTTATCATTTAAAACACTTAATTACCTTTCCAATGAGCTATAACACTTGGGTACTATTTATTTATTTTCACCCTTAGGAGACTTAAGTGAAAATAATAATTAAATAGCTCATTAAATTCTTTGATTTTGCGGAAAATCCCAAACTTAGGCGAATTGCAAAATAAATCATACCACTGCTTTTTATGATGTTTGGGATGAAGAACGATGTCATTTGGGTGACTTACTATAAATAGATGGCTTCTCCAAGAATCTTGGAAAGTTATTCGGAAGCCCGAACAAAATTCCAAAAGTTGCATAGCCATCCCGAGACATTACTGAGCTCAAAGCTAAGGCAAAACATCACAAATAACTGAACTTGTGCTCTGCATGACAAACAGAGCTCGCTAATCAACTCGGATAGCCTACAGAAGCTCAAGGGGATATGCTATTGGTCTCAGACTTGGCTAAATGCCAAATGGGGACATTACAAGTCCTCTCCGCTCAAGATTGTTTGTCGTCAAGCAATATATACCATCCAACAGGAATCCCTACATGATGAGCAACAATATACTTGGATCCCAAATCAATCTGAAGATTGTCCTACACCACTTCTGCTGCACCACCTTGATGTAACTGGAAACTGCACAACTGACACTCTGTATAATCCTTTGAAACATTCTTCCAAACACACAGCCTTTTGGATCCCAAACATCTGTAACATCATTAAATCTGAGAGTGAAGGAGTTAGCATCTTTCCACATGTTATCAATACAATTTACCCATGATGAAATCAATGTTGGGAACCAAAATCTAAGATGTTCCTCCAAAGAAGAACATAAATCAGCTTGAACACAAGCTGAAGGTAACTCCGAACAACCATGAATCACCTGGTTTCCATCAACCAAAAGAACAATATTAGCTGAAACACTTGTCCCTTTCAGCAGAATCCTTCTTTCAACCTCCCACAAAGGGCCAAAGACAACAAAAAGAACATCCTCATGGCTGCAAATATCTGAAATTAACTTCTGAAAAGCTGATTTCGGTAACTTAAGAATGAGACAGCAGCAATAAATCTGAAATCCTCTGAAAATAACAAGAGATTTGGACCATTTAAAATCAGAATATTCCAAAGTCATGGCTAAAATTTCTCTCCAATCCATTAACAAGAGTGCAAATGTAATCACCAAATAGCTGGTAGAGAAAGAAATAATACTATAATGCCTGAAATTTTGATCCTTATCCTTACCAGGATCATAGGAATTGGTGTCTTCTTTGAAAATTTCTTGTACTCCATTCATGAAAGCATCAACCACTAAAGGACATGGAGTAACAATTGTCTCAAAAACCAGTCCGAAAGAAGAACTAGCTTGAGTTAGAACACCATTCTTTCTAAGAAGTAGATTGTCCAACAAGTAGATATCACAATTAGGTCCTTCTTTCTTCAGAATTTCATATGGAACAAGCTTGAAATCCCCTCTCCTAACTGCTGTAATAAAATTTCCAGCAACTACACAACCCCATTTTGACAACTTCTCAATGTCAAAGAAGTTGGGATCACTATGAATCATGATGTCCCAAGCTGAAATTTCATTGTCAATAACATATGATGGCCATGACATGCAACTTATCAACTCTACTGAATCCTCATTTGCACACTTCCAATCTGGTAGTCTCCTAGGGGCATTACCAATCATAAGGTTTAATGCAACCACAAAATGAGAACTCAATTCAGCACTAGGATGGAAAACACACTCTAACTCAATTTTTGGATCAGCTTCCAGATCCCATATCTTGATTTTTTCATCAAGTGTGTTGCCTCTATCAGGGGTTGGCTCATCCTCAAATATGAAAAAAAGATTATCATTAGTTGCTTCTGCATGTATGAAAAGGAGAGGATTATGAAAATCATATATATCATTAATTTCCTCTTGCTCAGCACCATCTAAAACTGAATTTGCAACTTCTGAACTTCCTGGCATGATTTCCAATTCATACTTCTCTTGAAGAGTATCATCCTCTTTGATCACAACCATTGCACCTCATTCAAGCTCCCTCAAGTTTGTAGCAGCAGCAAGCTGTTGGTCAACTTCTTGAAATGCCAATTAGGTACCCTGTAACTTGTCTCTTGTGGTATTAAGCTCAAAGATGAGCTCATCTATTTTTTTCTCCTTTTCTCTTGCAATATCAATGGCATGATCTCGGTCACTAATCACATGCAAAATTCAGATTTCATGGCCTCCATTGTTTCCTTGATGATCTGTAGTTTTGCAAGAGTTATTCCATTATCAATTCCCTTCAGTCTCTCCTCAATTTGGGCTTCCCCAATGAGGCCTTCAACCAACTCATGTGAGCTGTCCAAACTTACCAGGGCATGAATCACCTTCTCATCTGAGATAAAGAGTTGATCCTTCAACTCACACAACTCTCTAGGCCTTTGTTCACTCAAATACCTTGGTTCTTCAAGAAGCAAGGGTTCTGAAATTTCCTCTTCTTCATCACTTTGATCAAATGATATGGCAGCATCAAACTCAAGCATTGAGTCATCTCCAAAGGCTGATTTGAAGTCTTCATCGGCATACTCTTCTTCCGAGATCTTTGAGGAGTTAGACTGTTCCTCACTCTGCATGGGCAATTCCCACTCATAATCAAAACTACAATCACAAGCATGGTGAAGATACTCCTCATTAGGTGTTGTTCTGAAAATTACAGCAGCATCAACCTTTTCAACCTCTGAAAATTCACCTTTTCCCATGCCCCCATTAGGACACTTTGCCACAAAGCTTTCAGGCTCACTTGCTAAATCACATTCTAGCAATCGATCAATCATTCTCAACTCATTTTTTAATGAAGTGACATCTTCAGGGTCCTCATCAAATGAAGGACTTGCAAAGTCCAACACATCTGATTTAGCAACATTTTTGTCTTCTTCTAAGCTGGGCTTAGCTTCACAAATTTCTGTAGTCTTCCCCAAATCAGCTAGCTCCTCTTGATTTGTGTCCTTTTCTTTATCATATACAGGTTCAAATCCATTTATTTCAGCTATCAGGTCTTCACCATCTCCTTCTTTTGCTGCCATTTAACCTTTCAATTTCTCCTCACATTGGTAAGTCACCATTTCAGGTAGCACATTAGCAACTGATAAAGAATCTTGATCTTCCCTTCTCAAGTTGTTCAACAAGGTTGCTAAGAGAGGCTGGGATAAATCTTCTCCGTCATTAATCACCAATGTCATGATACTTTGCATGGCTAGCATAATACTCATATCATGATGCTTTCTAATTTCAGCAAAGAAAAAACCAAACATTTGAAGTATTAGACTTTCACAACCATAGTCTACCATCAACACACAAGCTTGCAACTTGGCCACGGTTTGTAAGATTTTCACCCTCTTATCAAAAGAAGGGCTCTTGATGTCACTTAAACCTCGGAAGCTTTCCACAAGCAATTGTAATATCTCCTTCATCTTACCATCATCATAAGGAGACTCAGGAGTTGATATTCTCATGACTTCAGTGATACATGTGATAACTGCCAGTCTTACATCCTTATTTGGATGCCTCAACAACTCCGGTTTACACAACAAAGTCTTTGAAGGAATTAAGGTGATTGAGGAACTTAGATAAACATTTCTCAGCTTCCTCCAAAGAGTTGAGAAGACTCATCTGACCATTGCAAAGTTTTCAGCTTCAATCTTGCATCAAAAAGTCTTTCACACAGATCATCCTCCATGAGAGATGCCATGATCTCACCTTCACTGATCAAAGTCTTTCACTGCCAAACACTGAACACACAATGCAAGTGCTGATCACCCACATGCATGGCTGAAAAATTTTGGCCCACACTTGAAGATCTGCAAGGAATGAGTAGCAACCCAACAGGCTGGCAAGATCACCAGCTCTGATACCATTGTAATATGCTACCCCAATTTTTTTCAAGTTTGTACAATGATATCACAGTAGGGTTAGCACATCAATGCATGCAACTAAAAGAACCTCCACACTTATGATCACCAAGTTCCCAGGATGGGCAAGGTGAGAGCACACAGTGTTTTGGTTTACATATCAAAACTTATGCAAGAAACTAGTACAATCATCCGCTCATGGCAGGCATCCACTTATGCAGTGGGGATTCACCACTTTATCAATGGGTGGAAATACAAGAAAGATATACAATGATCATCTACTTGTCCAGTGGGAATTCACCACTTATTCAATGGGTGGAAATACAAGAAAGAAAATACATTCCAATTCTCCTCACTGGCGGTTGAACCATCTAGGGGTTAATGTATGTGTTTGCATATAAAGAAAGATTACAATGAACTTCATAAAATGCAACACAATTCAGAATTATGAGTTAGGGCTTGTTCTTGGCATCATGAAAGTTTGGCAATCAGTGATGTTTCACTTTGCACAAAAGTAGCAACATCAATCTTAAGCATTAGTTCTGTCCCAGCTGAAGAAAACCAAGGTAAACACTCCTGTAACAATCTGAGAAGGAAAATATCAGACCACTCTCATACCGTACGGCTGCCCAACAGATTAGAGTACATGCTCAAATGATTCTAACATTCCAAAACTGTCCTGAAACCATCCAAACTGTATTAAAAATCATATCATATTGCAAGACCCATGAGCTAAGATGAATCAATACCAATTAAAATCTGCCCTAAGTTGTACGACATTCCAAGAATGAATATAATCCACAATGTTGAACATACAAATCTGAATCCATTCCAAACTGTATTAGACTACTTTAAGATCATGATACATCAACAATGGAACAAAGGACAGCTATAATCAAGTCTGAAATGCATTAAAGACTCTCTACTTCAGACCGGTACGGCGCCCATAAGGAAAGAGTAACTTCACAAGGAATTCTCATATACTTAAATCTTCAACTAAATCTGAATGGGAATTAAAATACTCGTATATACATTTCCAAAGTAACAAAAAGACAGATCAAAGCCAAGATCTTCATTCTTTAATGACCCTCGATTCCCATGGCAGTTATGGCTCTTCCATGAAGGTACGGACTGCTTAAAGAAATAGAAATCAGACTATAAACTCTCAGCAATACATCACAAAAGCAGCACTACAACAGGAAGATTAATCATCATTCATTTGCAATCACAAAACTACAAGCTAGGCACATCATGAAAAAATCGCCCCTCTACAATATGTACAGCCTGTAGAGCAAAAACCAGCTTCATTCCTCATTAATACACTTCAAATTCTTTCAAGATCGCTTTCAATATCATAGTAAATATAAAGGCATGCAATTCCAAACCAAAAAACTTCAAAACTATCAAAAATCCATGAAGCTTTGTGTGATTCTTGAGTGAAATCACCTTGCACCAGTTAGGGTGGTTCTTTCACCACCGAAACTGATCATCTTCAAGAGGGTATTCGTCCTCAAGAAGGGAAAGTGGAAGAACTTGCAGGGTCAATCCGACAACATAACAATATCAAATCCAAGCATGCCTTCAAATGAGCTCTCATTCCCCTTTTATAACTTTTTGAGAGTAATATATTATTATTTTCCATTTAACTCTTCATATTTCTTCTCTCAAAAAGACTTTCTTTGGAATAATAATATATCATATGTGAGGCCCCCTTTTTAAGTGTCTGTCTAGTCTCAAGTTGTGTTGGAGCCCTCAAGTGTGTGTAAAGAATTAGAGGATGCACAATGCATGGTATCAAATGTTTGTGTGTGGGTTTATTAGTGCAGCCACAAGTCTTCACCATCTTCAAAACTCATGTGTATTGATTTCGTTACCCCTTATGGAACTTGATACTCATTGTGAGGGTGACCAGGTGAATCAACAAACCCACACACTTTTTTGGGCTAATTGGAGTAGCTTGTGGAAGTGTGTGAGGTTATATCTGTTGATATACTTTTTGCATTCTTGTATTGGTTATTAATTGATGAAATTTGTGTATATGGTTTGCATGTTTTTTTAAGGAACTAACTTACAAGTCCTATAATGCCGGTTAAGTGATACGGAAGTTGGGAAGCTAAGAGTTGAATGCTAAATTGGTAGATGGTACACGCAAATTGATATTGAGTGTTGCAACAGAAGGAGAAAGTCTAAGCTTATGCACAAATGGCATTCAAATTCTTGTAAAGGGAATAAGGGCATGCAAACCCCATAAGATTCCCTAGGACTCCTTGTATTATGATTATGTAATTGAAATGCTTTTATAATTGATTGCTGTTATGAATCCATGCACGTTGATACTTACCTAATAATAAAGTAGTTGTTAGCAAATAAGGAATCTTTGAATATAAATGTATTCAAGAATTTGTAATGCCCCAACTTTTACATTGGGGCATTAGCAGACAAAACATGGGCTAACACATTTTTCATGTTACAATTGCAACATACACGTCACAACTCATGCTCGCACGCCATGATGTCACTAGCCTAGACAACATCACAAGGTAGAACTCAAGATGACACTACCAAGTGCATTAGTACACAAGGTCTACGAACTCGAATTATAGAATAACATTAGCGGAAGACTTACAATGACCATTGTGGGACGACTCCAACACGGTGAAGAACAAAGGAGATGGGATCTCCTCACAATTAATGATAGAAAACTCAACTCTCATCATAGACACAAATGAAGGATAGGAATGGGAAGGATTAAAGTCCATACCGAAACCTTAAAAAACAACAAAACAAACATCCCAAGAATGAATGCATAACACCCAAATATCCACTAAAACAAACCATGAGCGGTCAGTCACAAGGGAGATGTGACATGTCACCTAAGTCTCGCTAGAGACTAGCCAAGCACACCTAAGGACACAGGCACAACACAAAAAGGATCACAAACAACAAAGGACAAAAGATAACACCAAATCAAGAAGCTAGGCATCTAGGGCAAACCCCAACGAATAACTTCCCTTCATAAAACTTTTCTAAAAATGGTCCAAAGTGCTAACCGTCCTAAAATCAACCCTGTTGAGTCACTCTTGTTGCCAGTTAGGAATTGCCCAGGCAATTTGCAAATCGCCCATGTGCTAGTCAAATTGCCAGCCAAACAATTGATTTGAGACAGGGAACAGGGCCTAGAGAGGTAGCGGGCTTCCCAGAAGCACCAAATATGATCCCAAGGCAACCAATGGACCCTCAACAAGCCTGCCAACGAAACTAACTCCAACAAAAGATTACAAATTCACAGGACAAGCAAGAAAGGCACAAGATCTGAGACCAGTGAAGGGCTAGGTCATTACAAACCTAAGCAACCTTCACTAAACAAGGTGTAACTTATTCATTTAAAGAGCTGCTAATGCATGGTTTGAAACAACCATTTCCAATGAGCTTAAGCTACAACATGCCAATCTTAAACTCACAAAACACCAATATTCATTTTCTCCAAAATGCTACTAAACAATTGCTAACATTCATCTTCTCAAAATGCAACAAGAAAATATTCGATCTCATACAACTCCCATTTACAAGAGATGAGAACCAAAGCATACTACTATTGAATTACACATTTCATAACATATAATATACATAGGCCATAACATTCTTAATCCATCTTTTTCCATCAAGACCAAATTAGGACAAGTGTTGCAAGTCAAATTATTCACAAATAATGAGATTTCATTACAAATTAAGATTTGATTGTAATGTCCCCATTTTCGGGTTCTCTTGCAGCATAGTTGGAGTTGACTTTCTGGGTTGGTGACAGTTTGATCAGAGGAGCATTTCGATGTCACCAGTGTGCTCAAGTGATCCAGTGGAGCTGTATGACACTTTCTGAAGGGATTTAGAAAAACTTCTCTGTACTTACTATTCATAGTAAGTGCTTGCATGGCGACAATATTTCTGGGTTTTTCTGGGTTTGTTCTCTTTGGTCCTCGGAGAACACTGCTATTTATAGGAAGTGTCAACCTGACACTATTTTTGGTGATTTGGCAGTTAGCCGTTGGCTATCTCAGGTGTGCATCGAGCTTAGAGTTGTCAGGGGTTTTGTGGTGACGCTTTTGGAAGCATTTTTAGACTCTGTGCTGCACTTGCTATTTTTAGACAGTCCCCTAACAGCCTCTGTTTTATTTGTCCCAAGTCTTCTTTTACATGTTGGTATGGTCAGAGTTGTTCGATCAGTGCCTTCCTATGCTTTCTGTAGCTTGGGACTATTATCTAGCAATTTAATTAATATTTCACTAAGGTTGCAGGTTGGGAATAATTATTAGCAACTTAGTGTAATATTAATTATAAAGTGGCATTCCCTTCTTGAAGTGGATTATTTTCTATGGCATTGAGCTCAGTTGGTGTTTTGGATTACATTGATGCTTTCAAATGTTTTTTCAACTTCCCAGATTACTCTCCAAACTTTTTGGAGAAGCCGTCTATTTTTAGAAAGTCAACCAGAGGGTGCCATTCTTCATCCCAAACATCATGGAGGGCGATGGTATGATTTATTTTGCAGTTCACTTAAGTTTGAGATTTTTCATAAATTGGGTGAGTTATTAAGCCATTTAATTAAATATATTTGCTTAAGTTATCTAAATTTGGGATTATTAAAAGATAACTTAAGTATTATAGCTCTTTGGAAAGGTAATTAAGTGTTTTAAAAGTTAGACACTTAAAAAAGGCCCTTACATATGACATATTAATATTATTTCAAAAAAGGTCTTTTGGAAAGGAGAAATATTATTATTTTGAGAAATATGAAGAGGTAAAAAGAAAATAATATTCTATTTCCCTCAAAAGTTTATAAAAGGAGGATGAGAACTCATTTGGAGGGTTATGCTTTTGGATTTGATATTGTTATGTTGTTGGATTTGGATTGAACCTGTGTGTTCTTCCATAGTCTCTTGAGGACGAAAACCCTCTTGTAGATTGGGTGTGGTTTCATACAGGAATCACCATTGTGCTGAAGGCAGATTTGCTGGAGCAATTTCATATAGAAATTGCATAGTGCTTCAAAGGAGCTGTTTGCTATGATGTATTTTGAAGATTTGGTTACTAGTTTGAATTTATTGATGATTTTTTTTGGAAATTGTGTGAAGCTTGATGCTGGCTGTACATTTTGGAGCTGAGTGCAAGGGTTTGAAAGATCTTCTAATGTGTTTTGCAGATTTTGAATGGTGTTGAGGCATCAAGGGGTGTTGAGATTGTTGGTGATGTTTGTGAGGAGGATTTTGTGGTTTCCATGGAGGTTTTATAGCATGTATGGACTGATATGAGGCTTTCTTCATTGTTGGTTTAGAGTTTCAGACCTGCATCAGCAGTGTATTAGTGCCATTCGCTACAAATCAGACCTTCTATTTTCAATATGCTGGCCTCTATTATGGTATAATATCAATGCTTCATTTTGGGCCAGTCTATGCATGCTTTCCTTCATGTTCTTGTGGTTTTCATGTGCTATGATGATTGTAGCAGAGATAACTTGTTGAAATCAGGGTTATTAGTTGATATTGCAGCCTTTATATTTCATTGTATTACCTAGCTCTTTGCAATATCTATTTTGTAACCCCTGGAAGGTTTACCGCCAGTGGGATTGTTAGTTATTTGTTCATGTTACTCACCCCATTTTATATGTGGTTTCATTGTAAAGGCTTCTTGTTGAATAAGTGGATGTGCCTATGCTTTTTCTTTCAGTTTCCCACTGAATAAGTGGTTGCCCATTGCATAAGTGGATGTTTCTTTTCAGTTTGATTCCCACTGAATAAGTGGATGTTTCCTTTCAGTTTCATTCCCACGATTAAGTGGATGCCTGTTGCATAAGTGGATGCCCATTGAATAAGTGGAAGTTGTTCTATTTGCTGGTTTCGGGTTTTGAATGCCAACTCTGAAGTACTTGTATGCTCTCACCTTGCCCACATTGGGATCTAGGTGGTTAGAAGAGTGTGGAAGACATCATTGCTCATAACATTCCATTGTTGTCATCTTGTTTACAAAAAAAATTTAGGGTGGCTTGTTACATTGATTTCAATTGAAATAAATATCATTACATGGTTACAAAGTATAGATCACATCCCCTACATGAATGGATTGCACTCCAAATTGAGACAAATATACAACTACAATCTTTATGTAATTACAAGGCATAAAGCAAGCTAAATAGGATACTGTATAATGTTCCCTTTTTCAGTCTGGTCATCCTGGGACACTTATCCTCATTCCTAGTTGTGTGGAGCAAATATTTAATTATCAACTTTGTTGCTTTGAGAAAGAGTTATTTATATTTTTGGTGCACTTAAGTTATAATGTTGCAATTTCTAAAAGTGACTTAAGTGTGGGATGAGGACATAAGTTTATTTTCTCCTAGACTTATTATTAAAGTGAGCACCACTTTGGAATATGAGCCTTTTATTAAGTTGAGGAGAAAAAAGAAGATAATTTCAAGAAATGTGAGTTTGTAACTCCCAGGTGCCTTTATAAGCAGATGGAAAGCTCATTTGGAGGGCATGCTTGGATTTTTGTAATGTTATGTTGCTGAGATTGAACCAGAGATCAATTATTCTTTCTTGTGGACGAAAACCCACTCGAAGAAGATCAGTTTCGGTAGTGTGATCTACCCTAGCTGGTGATGGCGGTTTCTACTTCAGGGAACCAATGGAGCTTAATGGAGGCAAAAGATTTAATGGCGTTTTGATGTTTTTGATAGTGTGGAATTGTTTGTCATCAGTTGTAATGCAATTTTAGTGTTTTATTTGGAAGATATTTGGTGTTCTTGTATTTTCCTAGCATGGTCGTACACTCCCTAGCCGTACAGCTAAAATCACATTTTTGGAGAATTCAAATATAATAGAAGTTTGTATGCATTTTGCCTTTAATGATGTCTTTGTAGGAGGGAATCGACTCTTTCTAGATCAATTTGAGGAGTTTAAAAGCAAAGATTGATTGTTAATTGCCATCCGTACCTTTTTATGGCCGTACAAGCTGAAAGTCTTATGGTGATCGATCTGAAATGTTAAGTCTTTCTTGGCATCCTTTTGTGATTGCAGTGTGATTAGTAGGCTTAGGTGATCATTTTGGAGATGATTCTTAGTGGTTTGAAAATGTCTGGAATTTACCTTGATGATATCCGTACTTCCTGAGGCCGTACTATGTAAATGGAGGTTGATTCACATTAAAAATTAATGTTGATGTTACTTGATTTAAAACTGCTTCTGATATCCTTGTCCACCCTAAGCGCTTCTTTTGAATGTAATATGGAGATTTTTGATAGTGTTTGGTATGAGATATATGCATGTTCGTACCAGTCTGCCGTACGTTGTTGAAGCTGGTCAATCCTTTCAGAAGATCAGATGTGAAGTTTATAATATCAAATACAGTTAGAAGTTGAGTTGTATGGTTTGGGCAACCCTTTAGGTGTTATTGCAGCCTCTTATTTGAAGTTGTTTGTTTTGTGTAAATTGCTGTTCCTTTCCTGGCCGTATGGCCCTGTGCAGTGGTACGGAGGTTCTAAATTGCAGATCTCTTTATTGATTGTTAATATTTGTGCTCAGATTTATCTTATGATTTAGGTTGAACAGTTTAGAACAGATTTGGCAGGGTGTGAGTCTGTATGGATGTGTTTGGTGTTAGAGCTTCCTCCATGGCTACCGTACAATAGTGACAGTCAGTCAAAAGTTGTAAAAAACAGTCATCAGCGAATATATCAGAATAGTCAGTCTTTATCAGTTATGGGAGGATTTGTTTGCCAATCAAGATGCAGGGCATGATTTCTTATCAATGATCTTCAGGGGAATAAATTGTCAAGTTCTAACTCTTGTGACATTTATCATGATTATATTGATTATCATTTCACTTTCATTGTAATTCAATTCACATTAAGAACCCCTGGATGGTATACCGCCAGTGTGGAGAATGAATTTTTCTTTTGTTTTCTTACCCACTGGAAAAATGGAGTATTCCCATTGAATAAGTGGATGGCTTGTACTCTTTCTTTCTTATTCTTTACCCACTGATAGTGGTGAATTCCCACAACTTGTGGATGCCCGCCGCAGCGAATGCTCGCCGCAGCGATGAATTGTAATTCCTTGTTGCATAGTTGCCCATTGTAAGCCAATCACCATATGCTCTCACCTTGCCCATTCCGGGATCTGGGTGTCAGAAAGTGGGAGGCAATTAGTTGGTTATGCATTTGTGCTAACATTGTCATATCCTTGTATGTCAATTTGGGAAAAAAACATTTAGGGGTAGTATCTTACATACTGAATTAGGAACACTTCAAGTCCTCAAGAAATCTTTGAGAAGGGACCAGTGGAGGATGTTACCTGTTGTCATAACTTGATGCTTTCCAATTAAAGATTGGAAAGACTTCATGAAGATAAGCCCATTTACCTTATTCTCTACTCTTGAAGAGACTAGAGTTAGACAATGTTTGTTAAAGGAAGAAGAAGACAAACGATAGAGTAAGACAAAAATGACAAGGCATACAAGAAAAAAATGACTTGGCACAAAAAGACAATACTTAGAGTAAGGACCAAACATGCCAAGGAGCATCGATCATATTAGTAAGGGCGCCGACCATAGGTAACAAACATTAAGCGCCGATGGTATGGAAGACATAAATCTTTATTAAATACAAACTAAGCATAATTTAGAAGAGGCACGATGGCCCAAAGATAATGTCCCTTGGGCGATTGCATCCCAATCGGGATTATAAAAGGCATGGAGAGCAATTGCGGGAGGCATCCCAGATCAGCGATTTATTTATCATCCTCAAGTTATTAATTCAGATCAATATCAGCGATTCTCATTATCAAGTCTTCAGCGAATTAATATTATCAAGATCATCTCCCATACAGCGACTTGGATATCAATATCAACCAGTGATTCAGATCGTAGCCACTTTATATCTGATTTCAGAAATCTCAGACTATACAGCCAGCATACAACCATCGAAAGGTATGTTATCGTTGCTAGTTATAACCTAAATTGATTGTTATTATCTGCACCATGGATTATAGGATCTCACAACATTATAGCAAATACTTCATAATCTGAAATATGTTAGAAAGTCGTAGATGGCATATAGATTGTAATGTCTTTATCGATTTATTAGTCATGAAAATGTGAATTCTGATCAATGTAGCATATACAGCAATATAAGTCATAGATCTTAGAATTTAGATATTCATGAAATTGAATTGCCTCAGCATCATAAGTAGATATGAGAAAATGTGCTTATGTTATGAACCAATAAATGAAGCATGATTGAATTAGATAATGAATACATAAAGAATGTGAGCTACATAAACATAATGAATATTAATATTGAAAATATCTTGAATCCGAATATGGGATAGAATAGCATAAAAGTTTAATATAGAATGTTAGAACGATCAAAATATAAGATCATCATAAGAATGGTGAAATGAATCATATACAATAAGAATGTAATATAACCAAATAGACAAGGAATGGCCATGATCAAGAAATGGAAATATATGGCCAATTATATGATGATGGAGACACAAAGGTTCCCATAAAGGAATATGAATGATCATGCCATCTTGTGATCCAAGTAGGATCACAAGATAACAATATTGAATGATTGATAACTCACAACTCATGACATATTCGAAAGGGGTGTTCGAGCCTCCTCCTTAATCATCTTACCAACCTATGAGTATGGGGTTAAGTTAAGGATGTGAAATTGAACCTAGGTGACCCTCAAGTGGATGAAGAACACCAGGGGTGTGTGAAGTCCCCTGAGCCAAGAGACGAAGAACTCCGGGTGTTGAGTGAAGCTCTTGGGCCTATGCTATTATGAGCTCATAATAAATGTGCCCGACGGTAGGTGACTCTCGATGGGATGAAGAATGTCGGGTGTTGCATGGAGTCCCCTCGAGCCAAATGGTGAAGGACATCGGGTGTTGTGAGAAGCCTTTGGGCCTCCATGTGGGATGGATAACGCCTTAACAAACCATGCTCATATGGGAGATAGGGTTGATTAATGATAGGGCTAACTAAGAACTCTCTCAAGATAGTGCATGGGAATTGGGAATGAAAGAATGTGAATATGAAATGTCTATGTTTATTAATGTTAAGATGAAATCATTGTGATTAAGATCATAAGGTTATAAGCCTTAAGGATAAATGAGGGAAAGTATTGTTGATGTTTGTTTTTGGACAAGTCAACAATAGAGTAAAACACTAGAGTATCCCACTCTCTCTTGAATAAAGCTCTTCAAAGGCTGAACTATGTGATCCAGTGAAGTAACTCCGAGGTTCCTTTTCCTATGACTTATGGTGGAGATAGCTCAGTGACTTAGTATGATTATGCTGGTAAACACAAAGGGACTTACGCAATTGTTCGACAAGTTGTTGATTCAAATGAAAGAGAAGATAAACACTGGAATATCTAAGTACTACAACTTATGATGTATGATATTGTGATGATGTTCTCGATCCTAACTCTAACCAAATGGGTAAAAAAAGAACAAAAGATGAAAGATTTAGAAACACTAGTCTAATCCTAGATGTAAGCTGCAATTACTGCTTGAGTGAAATCTAACCAAATCTTGCTTCGCCAAGTTAGACAACTACACAAGATTGATGCAATCTTCTAAGGTTTTACAAGATGTTTAAATCACTTATGCTCATGAAATATTCAACAAACATAAGGATCAAATTGAAGTTCAGTTTTGTTTAGACTAACCATGCACTGCAATTTGCAAGCCACAAACTACAAATGGTATGAACATAGAGATTTCACAACAAACAATAATAAAGCCTTCCACTAGCTAACATAAACTTAAAGGAAACTTAATCTAATCTTAATACTCGCTTGAAGAAATCCAAACCATGCAACACTTAGAAACATATATAGAGTCACCAAAACAATGAGTCTTATATTATCTCAGAGAGCTCTTGCAACAATTCCAGAGTCTTCAATCGTACAAATGAGAGCAATAAGAGCCCTTTTATAGACCTCAAAATGAACGAAGGGTCAAGATCGGTTGGCAAAGCCAATGGACCAGATCAAGCCACGTCACAAGTAGTTGTAACAAACTCATGTCTTTATTAAATGAAAGAGGCTAACTTTAGTAAATGAAGGAGGCAATGAAGGCATGCTTCCCAAGAAGATAAGGATGCCACATCACATCCCTTTCATATGATAGTACTATGAGATGTAATGAACCTAGACACAACTTGAGCAACATCTTCTATAGGTACACTTGTCGCAGCATTAATGGAACCTTCTGCCACAGCCACATTTGATTCAGAGACGCCAAGTGTCTTCTCCTAGTCATTTATCCAAGACTTATTTGCTCCAAGATGAAATGCAAGTGTGAATATGTTATCTAACTGTCCTTCATCAATCCCATCATCCTGAAAATAGAATGCCTTGACTTGTTGCTTCATGTTCTCAATGGTGATCTCCCCATAGGGATTACATATTGTTGTCAATGCAGTGTATACATGATTTTCTGTCCTTAGAAGAACATTCAATTTTATCAACCAGTTGCCGTTTGTTGTGAAAGGAAAAATACCAAGTGGTGAAGTCATGTGGAGTATTCTGATCAACCACCTTACCATGAACTAAATCTTCTATTGGAGTTTCCATCAAACTCTTAAGCTGTGGCATGTATTGCTCCTTAATAGGTTTGAACTCAACACATATCTTTAGCAAAGCTTGAACTCTATCCTTGAGGTTAATGACTCTGTCATAAACTTGCACAATTTCTTGAAGATAAGTATATGCTTTCTCTTTTGTCTTTTCTATCCATCCCTTCATTATCTGAGATGAAGTTTTCATATTTTCAACTTGAGACACTGTTTCTTGTGGAAGAATGGACGGAGGTATTGGAGTAGCTTCCTTCTGCTGGATAGGTTGCATGACTTGTTGAATGTAGTGCTTTAGTGTATTGAAATTCTGTTCAACCTTTAGCTTGGCTTCTCTTTCTTGCTTTAACATGATTCTTACACTATTCACTGATTCTTGAAGTTCCTCCTCTATTTGTTCCCCTGTGATTGGACCCATGTCAATTAGTAGTCACATTGTAATCTTCAGGTGCCATATCTTCTAGATCCTTTTCAACTCTAGGAACAGCTACATGTACCGCTCTATTCCCAGAAGGATCTTGAGTGATTTTTGAAAAGACAGTTGCTTTCTTTTTTTGATTATTCTTCTGTGCATTTACAAGCAATTCCTCAACTGGAGTAGGCTGATATGTTTCTATGATTGTACTTTCTTCAATTCTTTGTCTCAACCAAGGTGGAAATGCCGAAAGATCTTGCTGTCTTTGTACTTGATTATGTTGTACATGGGCTACTTCTTCATCAGATTCTACTTGATTTTCTCCATTAACATCATCTTCCTCTATTACAACAGTTGGACTTGAATGAATTTCTTCAGATGGAATCAACACAGTTTCTTCCACTCCTTCAACTTCTTGTATTGAATTATGAATATTTGAAGCACCTTCTTGGAGATTAGATAAAGTAGATGGATTATTCTTCTTTCTAGGTCTTTGGCTTGATTCTCCTGCATCTTGACTAGGTCTTTTCCTTTTTCTAGCTGGATTTTCACCTTGATCATTGCCACTATGTTGGAGTCTACTATGTGCACTATGTTGTCTTGGTTCTTTGTCATCCATCTTATTGTAAGTGAGAACTTGCCCCTCATCATTCATCTCTTGTAGCAGTTGAGTTATACATGCTTGTGTCATGGCTAGGATGGGCTCCATCAACTCTTCTTCAGATACATCCTTTTTTGACCAATCAACTGTATAAGGCAAATCCTTTATCTTTTCAAATTCATCTATTAACATAGTATCATCTTCTGTGAACTGATCCGGAATCCTGAATACTTAGGAAGCCCTGACTAGATCCCATGTGAGTCTCGAACACTGGAGTGTTCGAAGATCTTCATCCTTTACATTGGCCCAATGGTCTTCCAACTGCATGACGTGCTTGTACTCCTTGTTATATTTCCAGCAAACTTGAAAAGGATCAAAATTAGGCCTCTTGGTGCCATGAGTTTGTAAGTGATATACCTGAAGCTCTATCTCAGAATACTTAGCTGCTGCTAATGATGGACATTCTAGATTTTGCCCAAGAAGAAGTGGAAACTGAATGCTGGTCTTCTTTAACTTTTGTAACCTGATGAGTTCCAGGAGTTGCCTTGAAACTTCTAACATCACCATCTTGTTAGTTGGATATCTCGGTAATCTGTATGGATAAGATGTAAAACCTTGAATCCTTATGTAAGTGTACCTTTCATGCTGAGTATACCAATGTCCATATGCTGCAATAAACTCCCTTGCTGCATTTGACAATCTTTTATGGGACTCTCCTCTTAGTTTCTTCAGTATGAACATAGCAAATGCATCATTGAACCTTGTATAATGATTGATATTCTTGAAATGTAACTGAGGGTAACACTGATGTGACAAGTACTTATTAGGGCCAATTCCAACTTCTCTTCTAGTCAGACCTGAATAGACTTCATTCCTTGCTAGAAGGTACACCACATAGGAACTCATATAAAATGACTTGGTCTTAGAAAAATTGATGAGCTGTTCATGTATGCTTTGACTGATGAGCCCAGCCCAATCAATCATCTTCCTTTTGAGAACCAACTTAATGAAAGAGTACATCCAAGGTTGAAAGGTAGCGGATTGTGGCATTCCTGTCATTCTGTTGAGGAACATGATCAAGTATCCAATTTCAGGATGAAAGTCTGACTTGTGAAACTACGGAGGATTATTCATATTGAACTTCATTGATGGATTGGCCATCTAGTCTCTCTTCATCTCCTGTAACTTCGTCTTTGAATCAACCTCATATTCTTGTTGACCTTGCTGTATAGAAATGCCGATCATCCTGTCCCTAGTTGGAATATTGAAGGTCTCTGTGATTGCTTCCTTTTGCAAATAAGCTAATACTGTTTCATCCTTGGCTACAATCTGCTTATTATTCATGTCATACTTTTTAACACATTCAATGATCATTTCTGAACAAGGTAGAGCGGGCGGAAAACAAGCAGCTTCAATAGCTCCACTCCTCATGATGGCTCTAGCAAGACTACCTCTAGTGGGTTCCTCAAGTACTAACTTGATGTCTTCTAGGTTGCTGTTGCCCATATTTGTGTCTCCGACGTTTGTCCACCTTGAAACGAGCTTCGATTTCGGAACTTTACCCTTAGCATCTATGCGGATCTTTGCTTGTCTCTCCTTTGAAGTCATTGCCATGCTCCTACAGACTAGACATGAATAAGCAACCTCAAATATAAATAACTATCAATCTACTTCAGCCTCCTTAATGCATTGGATTTATGATTTTATCCTTGTAATATGAAGTCTTGCAAGAATCAAGATCATCTAAACTCAAGTGATTTATCATAAATCCACTTATCTTCTTAATTCCTACCAACACTTGGACAATTTTTAATGCATCTACTGAAATAAAAAGGAAAACCAGATTAGTTGTGTTTAGATCAGACTTACCCAACAGGCTGACTTGAGTTGATACCTTCAGAAATTTGATCAAATTCTAATTTAAATTGATAAAATCACATCTGCACTTTATAAAATCACCTTATTTCTGCTCCTTGAAGACGAATCTGCTCTTAATGAATGATAAAAATGAAAGCAATAGCAGCTATAAATACAAAGTTAGTATTGAAAATGCCTAACTACCTAGGCCGACCCTATTAAATGTAGTGAAAATCATTTAATTTCATCTCATCTTTATTAAATGTGGCGCGAATTTCTATACAAATCTTGCTTTTTCGAGAAAATCATAGGGTAGAGTAGTTGAATGTTGTAATTTTCTTCTTTGAGCGCATTGGATGGGGATCAAAAGATCTTCTTGATGTTGGCGCAGTAGTTCAAGGTTTTAAGATCTTCTTACCTCATTTAGATGACCTCTCCAAAAGCTGGCGCATTGGTTGAGGATCTTGATTTCCTCTAGAAACATTATGAAATTTGAATTGAGAATCTGCCTTGGCGCATTGGTTAGCCCTTTAGAATTCTTCTACCTTATCCCTCCACAAGGGCGCAATATTTAAAATGTTCTAAAACTAGCACAATGGATCACAAGTTGGCGCAATGGATAAGGGATTGGAAATCCTCTTTTACATGTGGCGGGTTAGATCAAGGTCTTGAAATCTTCCCTCATCTCTCCTTGGCGCATTGGATGCCTATATTGAGATCTTCATCTTATCTTCCCCCTTTGGCGCATCGGTTGAGGTGTAGGAGATCTTCTTCACTAGGTTTAGCGCATTTGATAAGGATTTTGAAACCTCCTTAGAATTGGCGCGTTGATGAGGGATTGGAATTCCTCTTGAAACAATATGAAATTTGCATTTTGACCTTTAGAAACTGCCTATCATCCATCTTGGCGCATCACTTCAAGTATTTGGAATCCTCTAGAATGAGGCGCATTGGTTGAAGAAAGTGAATTCCCCTTGATAAGCCTCAAAAATCTTAAACTAGACCACCCTTTACTAATGGCGCATTGGTTGAAAGGTTTGATTTCCTCTAGGATTGGCCTCTAAACCATGGCGGATTTGATCAAGTTTGAGGTCTCCTTCCTTAGTGGCGCTTTGGTTAAGTATTTTACAATCCTCCAAGGCGGCGCAATGGATGACACTTTTGAATTCTTCTTGAAATCATCTTGGCGCATTAGTTAGCAAGTTTGGAATCCCCTTGTTGTGGCACATTAGTTGACACTTGCGAGATCTTCTACAAATCGACGCATTGGTTTAGGATATCAAATTCCTCTAGATTGAGCGCATTGGTTCAGTGTTTTGGTTTCTTCTTCCTAAAGTGGCGCATTTGATCCAATATTCGAATCTTCCCTCCTTAGGCGCGTTGAATGAGGTTTCAAAATCTTCTTGTTTAGCGCTTTAGATCAAGGTTAAAAGATCTCCCACTAAGCGCATTGGATCAGCATTTCAAATCCTCTGACAAAGTCTTTCAAACACACCTTATCTTCTCCTTAGAAGGGCGCATTGGATCATAATTTTAGGATCCTCATCCTTTGGCGTAATGGATAGGTGTTTTGATTCCTTCTAGGATTGGCGCACTTGTTGAGGTGTATGAGATCTCCTTCCTTAGGCGCGTTGGATCAAGATTTGAAATCCTCTTCTTGAAACTTACCTAAATTTATAATAAACCCTTCCTCCAAGCGCATTAGACCTTGATTTTGGATCCTTCTTGAAGTGGTCGCATTGGTTCAAGGGTTGAAGATCCTCTACAGTTGGCGCACTGGTTGAGGTGTTTCAAATCCTCTAGAAACTCTTATGAAATTGGCGCATCAGATGGAGGTTTTAAGTTCTTCTCAAGGACTTAAATCTCTTTTGCTTGACCACACCTGACAAGATCAATTTATCAACCAGTAGAAGGTATTAAATCAGGAATCAAGAGCAAGGATCCATCATCCAATCTTCCTCATAACTCAAGAACAAGATCAAAACAAGGCTCAAAAAAACCTAATCTACCCGAAGACCAAAAAAAAGGGGGGGGTCACTATTCCAAATGGGGTGATGTGTGATTTGGTCACAACAAGTATATGGACTGATAATTGATTAGTGAACTCTAATAATGATATGAAAAGGAAAAATTGAATACTAATGTTCTCTCTTGTAAGTTGAAATTGTGCAAGGTTAAAATTTTTTTTGGCTTACTAGAAGGGGACATTACACCTGCCACCTTGCTATTTTACCATTGTTGAGCGCAATAGATGCCTATGCCACTCTAGGCAATCTCCAAGTTAGGAGAGAGAAGATCATGGATGCACTCCTAATAAGACCATTCTTGTATCAATACAAGGGTCTCAAGCATGGCATCAAAATCACACAAAGTTCACACACGGTTTTCACAACACCATTGAATGCATGATCATAGCATGGACACCCCTCATTTTGGATTTAATTCACGATCACACTAGAACACACAACTCATAATCACATGCTAAACTATCATTTTTCCCAAAACAGTCATAACATGGAAGACACAACATGACATCATCACACTAATATCCCAACACTCGACAATTTAATTTGCTAATCAAACAACATAAGGCCACATATAATATCATCATAGTTGCTAGGAAACCCCATTATAGGAACATGGACCATGTACCCTCCCCATACCCACAATTTCTAGTGATTATGTTTACATATAACATAGCGGTCTTATTCATTTATGCATGTACCTTAATTTGATTGGCCTCCCTGCCCCCATACCGATACCGATACCCCTACATCTCCTAAAATAGCCTTTGCATAGAAACTAAGACACAATCATGACACACACATTGCCATAAGGTAGCTAAACTCATTTCCACAAGGAGACTTTTCTTCCTACAAAATAAAACCATCATACCTGGTCTAAGTTCTAATTTTCATATTTTCAAAAGTTCAAGGACACAAAAATCCAAAATACACCATTGATGAATGCTCCAAAATTCTAAAATTTTAAAAATACAAAATTTTGGAAAACAAAGAATAGTAATATCCTTTTGAGTCTAACAAAAACATCACACTTTTCAAATCACATATTATTTTGAGAAAATTTTGCTAGAGTTACGATGCTATTTTGCATTTTCCAAAAATTTAAAACATACAAAATTAGAACACACAACAGGCTAGATTAATTTCTAAAACAAAACCTATAAAATGAATGCCATATGTGACCACTAGTGTGGGCATGGTCAAAATGAATCAATTCAAAGTAAGTGCATATAAAACAAAAGAGGAGAATACCTTCAACCAAGCAACCCTCAATAATGGAGACAGTCTTTCCATGCACACAACTCACACAATCCTTTGCCATCCTCTTTAAGGTCCATTCAAAGCCTTTCCAATTCCACAAGCAAATTGCCACAATCTTTTTGCAAACAAAAAGAACTCATACAAGGAGGAGAGGAGAGCAAAATTGAACAAGTCCTCTACAAATAATTATGCTTTTCCTTTTTTACTCCAAAAATCCCTAAACCCCTTTTAAGACTTTTCTTTCACTTCTCATTCAAACTAGCTATTTCCAAATAGATATTCTTCACTTAGATATTTTCATTTTAGATATTTCATATTAGTTATTTTCTAATAGATATTTCATTCAAATCACTTAAGATTAATACCTTTTTCCAAATGACTCAATAAATAATTTTTTACATATAATTTCAATGAAACTTTCTAACTTTTTATTCCTTATTGCTCAATATTTAATTCACTAAAGCATTTGATAATAATAATAATCTATTTTCAACATATAATAGTTAAATTGCATAGAACCTTTTAACTAAGGCATTTAAAATCTATAACACTTTTGACTCAAGCATAATAGATCTTCCACAAACACTCTAACAAGCATTTCAAAAATCAATAAATGCAAACAAAAAGAGATAAACAAACACATGCAAGGTAACCACACACTTATTGGTTTAATCACGACACAAAGATCTAGAATCAACACTTGATTTGGATCAAAGGTTCACACGAAACATCCTTCCATTCACAATCGAATAGGATGGGTTAAACAAACAAACACATTCACAAGAGTCATAGGGTCACTAGCTTGACCACAGGAACAAGACAAGGTGAAATGGTTAAGTGAAATCCATGACGTTCTCCTCCACATGTGTTCCATCAGTCAAACACTTGTAATTTCTTGCACACAAGGCAAATCATCTAATCTGACAATGGAGATCATAGCCGAAGCAACATATAATAACCAATGGAAACATGTACTCAAATAGAGCATATGACCATTCTGAAATCACATCATATCATAATCAACTCAATATAAACCTGTTTAATCCAACATAATGCAAATCAAGATAAAGCAAGAGTTATCACATAGGTGGGTCTTATAGAATCTAACCATAGAAGGTAATTGCTAGTGCGCTTGCACAACTTATTTATTTAGAGGGATTTTTGGAGGGGTGAAATGAGTCATGAAGGTTTGATGAATGAAAGTAATTATGCTTGAATATTGATGTATGTTAATTGTTATGGCTCACTGTGGTTGTATATCTGTACTATTCTTGCTTATTTTTGTTGACTCTAAGGAATGCATGCGGTTGCACGACAAACTCATTGCCTAGGTTTTATAAGGTAGAATTCTTGTTGCCATTCTTTTGCACAATAATATGTGTAGTTTGAAGTTAGTCTTCGAAGCCGCAAGAGTAGTTAGTCTAGTCAGGTTGTGCACAACATCGTAAATGCCTCATGGTCGTTGCGTGGTAGCTTAGTGGATTGCAAAGGCTTTTAGGAGTGTTTGGTTGGTGGCACAAGGTGTTTATCTCTTGCACAAAAGTTGTGGCTTGTTTCCTTTGATTGTGGCATTTATGCTAAGTTGTGTGTGGGAATCAGGAGGTTAGATCCCTCTTCCTAGCCATAAATATTAGGGGTGTTGGGTTGGCAGAGTCATTTAGATGGCACGAGGTTGTGTGAAGTGTTTTTAACCTTGAGGCCCAAGGAAAGGACACATGTTGAGTGTTTGCACTTGCATAAAACCAAAAACCTTGTGAAACCTTTATTAGAAGTCAAATGTGTGAGTGTTTGAGTTGCCCGAAGATGACAACTGTTGCCTTCTTGCATCTCCCCATGCATAGGTTAGTAGCGTGCTGGTAGCTTTAGGTTGTAGGATGTAGGCAAGCAGGTATAGAAAAGTGTCATCACCCCACATATTCACACTATTGAAGCCTGTAAATATTGTAGCGAATGATCATTGGAATTTACCTAAACGAAATCCACAATCAGATCCAAAACCCTTTTGAGTTAGGTCGAGGTAACCCTGTGTGCCAAGTTTCAATTTGTTAGTAATCAACATGGATGGGTGGACCGAATAAAATGTTAGTCTCAAGTGTGTTAGCATTTTAATTCGCACCTTTTAGTGCAACACAAAACGGAATGGATGTGCAGTAGAATTGCTATCAACAATATGTACTTGCAATTTACAGTCTTTACAATGTTTATACGGGGATTTCATGTTCAGGCTGAATAAACTTTAAATGCGTATCTTTTTGGGTTTGCCTAGTGTATAAGGTTGAGATAGTCTTTCAACACAAGGCAAAGCATTTTGTACTTTTTTGACTAAAAATAAATCCCAATACTAGACGCTTGCACTATGCAGTAAAAAATAGAGATTAAACACTGCAAGTACACAGGAATTGGATACATTAATACAAACACGAATGCTGCAGTAAATTAAATATAGGACTCGGTGCAAAGCCAATCTACATCTTCAAGATAACTTGCAATATAAAGTTTGCAAATTCACCAAAGTAACTTAACCCTTAGCATACATAGCGAGACATCTCAATAAATATTTATAAGCAAGATAGGCGTAATAAATGTCATTGAGTGACTAACAAATTTTGGATAAAAATGCTGGGCTGATTCGCCCCTTTTTAATATTGTTTTATGCTAAACTTCATACTTTCAGCAGTCTACGTAGTTGCAGACCTGATTCTGTTCCAGCAGGGTATTCATTATGTGTTTATGATATGTTATCACATTTCTTGCATGCTATTTCATGATATAATTAATTCTCATAATTGGGCGAATCATTGTGATGATTTGTATTGATCATTGATCATAAATTGTGGTGGAATTTACATTTTCGTGCAAGTCTGATTTTGCTACAGCAAACCTAGGGTTTGGGCAGACCTAGGTAGGGCAGAAACTGAAGGTTTAATTGACAATTATTATGAACACCTGGAAATCCAAACTTGCCGTATTTTTGTCCATTTGGGACATTACATTAGCCTTGTCAAACCTGTAAATTAGCCTATGAGTGAAATCAACATATGTAGTGATAAGGCCATGACCGTGTAATCATTGCATTGTACCACCAATCCTGTGCATCTCCCTCCAAGTGTAGAGTAGCAAATTGAAGTGCTTCCTTCTCGAACATAGGGTTCAATGTGAGATAGTTGTCCATCTTTTGAATCCATGCACGTGTTGTGCATCTTCTTGAACCATTGAAAGGAGTGATAGTCACCTTTCCCAACTTCCTTTGTAAATCATGGTTGTGGTTCCTCTCTGCTCTAGGCCTATTCCTGTACTTCAATTGACAAAAATATTCTAGAGACATAGCAGCTTGAAACTTCTCACCTAGGGATTGCCATTGCCTCATGTAATCATTGAAGCTCTCACCTGCAATCTTATGTACACCATCTTGTGCTCCTTGCTGATCCAAGAAAGTAGGCATGAGAGATCTACTCACGGAAGCTTGAGTAATTCTAGTGAGTGTCGGCATTATTTCGGGAATTGCTAGCTTCTCCATTGTTACCATTGTTACCATTGTTTCCATTGCCTCCATTACCTCCATTATTTCCATTGTCTCCATTGTTCGCCGTGTTATGCCGCACAAATTGGGACAAGAGCTGCATTAGGTCACGCTGTCCTCTAGTGATATAATTGAGGATATCTCTAGTGCTAGGATCCTCATGATTTCTATCACCCATGGTTCCTTCTCCTTCGGAATCCGAGCCAACAAACTGCTGCCTTCTCCTGTATGTGATGTACTCTCTATCCTCAGGATTCATAAGTTAACATTCTTATCATAAAATCCTTTAGGTTGGCAAGATCACTTGCTCTGATGCCACTGTCAGATCCCTAATAAGTTCTGCCCTAGAATTCTGATTTTTCTTCTTCCCAAACCCTAAATCTGAATTCTGATTTTTATTTCTGAATTACAAATAATTATGGACAGCGAACATATATAGTTGCCAAAATGCTCATATAAACATGCCAATCATGTACTCATGAAAATATCATTGACCATGAACTCAGCCACAAGATATGACCAATCAAATGCAGGCAAAATGACAAATAATTCTGATTTCTGATTATGAAAGTCTGCTGCTACAAATCTGAATATTCTGATTGGAAATTGCATCAAATGTATAGGCTCAAACATGCCCAAACATAGCCCAGAATTCTGACCTTACAAATCAGACCTAAACATAGGTTTATACATACCACAAATGGCGAATGATGATGTCAAATATCAAACCCTTGATGGGCGAATTCCTCCAGCTAGGTGGCGCTCCCTTGGAAGTGGCAAAATGAGGGCGGCGACGGCTAGGGCTTGACTCCCACACTCCACAATGAAGTCGCCCTCCTTGGCGCTCAATCTAGGGTGAAAACTCTAGCACAATCAATGCTCAAACACTCCAAAATGATGGCGCTCCAAATCTGATCTGAAAATCTGAATATATCCTTGATCTTCCAAATTGTATTTTGCACAAATCTCACAATTTGGCCTTAGGGTTTCTGCAGAAACAAATATGTCTTTGTAGCTCCTCTCCTTCTAAATCTCCAATGAAGTGCAAATATGAATTCCGTATGAGTTCACCTCCAAGATGGAATTGGATTTTTGTCCAATCCACCAATATTCCTAAGGGTTTTCGTCCTTGGAATATGCTGAACCAAAGTTGCAGCCAAAGAGATAAATCTCCAAATAAAAATGATATGAATGAATGATGCAAATGACCTCCAAAATGCCTTCTTTTATAGCCATCCATAAAGACCTCATGATGGCCGACCTCTCTCTAGCAAATATATTTTATTTTATTTTTTATTCTTTTCCCTCTTGGCCGACCTCCCTTGGCAACTTATTTTATATATATTTTATCCTCAAAATGGTCGCCCACCTTCTTAGCAATTTTCTTTATTATATTTTATTTCACCAAGAGGGTCATAAAAATATTAGAAGTCATTCCACATCACAAATTGGTCCAGAAAAATTAGTTAAATATAAATAACCTGAAATGATTAGGATTACTTAGCATTTAACTAATTAAATTATTCCCTTGCACTTCCGACTTAGCCTACGGGGAAAAAGGGGACATTACATCAAGTATATTTCTGATTAATGGTCAACAAGTTGTCTTGCATTGTGCTGTAGGTTTTCTATTGGCTTTCTGTATTTAGTTCTACCTACCAAATGGCAAGTTATGGAAACTAAATGCAAATATTGGTTGACACAATCATTAACTCAAAGGGAGGAGTGACTATTGTTAAAACTAAAAAGCATTCTTTACATTCTGTTTTTCTTAGGACACGTGACCTTCAAAGAGAATTTTATAATATAATTAATGAAAATGCAGACTTTTAAGTCTGCTTGTTTGCTTTTACCTACAGCTTTTCTGAAAGCTGTGATCTGCAAAAAATGCAACAATATTTTGGTACATATTTGAGTTTTTTTCATCCTGCTTCTGACTTTGAACATTAAATGCTTCTTAGCCCCTTTTTGGCTTGAGTAGCTTTGGCTGATTGTTGGTAATATGGATTACGAAAGAAATTTTTCTTCATAAATCTAAATAATTGTCTCCAAGATTTCATTTTTTGAGAGTATAGCTAGTCATACTTTTTGTTTAAGCTACTTTGTAAGTGATAAATTAAATTACACTTTTGGGCCTTTCATGCAGTTCTATGGTTTCCTTTCCCCAAAGCTTGCAATGCTAAATATGGATCCAAAATTCTTGGACCGCAATGTTAACGAAGGATTTAGTGGTGGCGAGAAAAAACGCAATGAAATTCTGCAACTTGCGGTACACATTTTGACCCTTACAATATATGCTAGAACAGAAGCGATCATTTTTCACTATCTGATATTGTATACGCATCTAAAAACATGAAAACAACTCAAACTGATAAAAGCTAATCGAACAATAGAATAAATTAGGAATGATAAAGCTTAGACACATAAATTTATAATAGTTCTTTTTATATTCAAATATATTAAAAAAGGTTGATGATTTGTGGCAGATATTTCTTATTTTTACTTATAGCTTTAGTTTATGTTTATTGAGCTGGTAACGAGGATCAATTTTTGTTAATTTTTTACTATTTACTTAAAAAAATCTCCCTTTGCTTATCATTTTGACTATCCTATAGTTTTGGCAATGTTTGCATACACACTAAGATATAGTCTCTCAGATATCAACTTTGAATATGGAAAAATGAAGGCCTCTTTTATTGGACACACGTAAAGGACAATGTATTAATAAAAGGGACAATAAGCAGGACAACTAAGCCATGGGCTATAAGAACAACAATGTTTATTAAAGCTTTGTACTATCACCTAGCGACTCTGCTTTTGCCAACCCAGAAGCCTATGTCCCTTGGATCTTCTACTAGGTTTGCAACAAGAGCTAACCCACATATCTTGGTATAACACCCTGTTTTTGTCGCAGGAGGCCGTGACTTTCATCGCAATCACAATTACAGACTGAACAAGCAATTTCCCTCATGGCTTCTTAGCCACCTCCAAGAATCTTTCTTGCTTGGAACACTAGGAGAGTCCCCTTATATCTCCCACACCCAACAGTGGGGTGCCATCCTAGATGCTGCATTGTGCACTCTCCCACATTTCATTGGGGAGGATGTGACTACTCCCACATAACACCTACATGATACTTTCAAACACCGCAAGGTGCATAACATTGTTGAGGAGAGTATGCTTTGAGATTCCTAACTGCACCATTCAAAGGCAACGCTTTAGATTGGTACTTGTCTCTAGCTCCCCTCTCATTCAGTGATTGGAATCAATTGGGTGTAGGCTTTGATCAACAAGTCCAAGGAGAAAGGAGACGCTACATCCTTGCTTGAGCAACTCATAGCTATCAAAAAGGCTCTTGTAGAAACACTTGATGACTGCAATTAAAGAGTCCAAAAGACTTGGCAAAGGATGCCCCCTTGAGGTTCAGCCTCTGCTAGATATGACTTATATTTGCTACCTGAAAGTAATAGATTTCAAGATTCCCATGATGGTTAAATCAAAAAGAGGTAATTTCCTACTAGATGCCTATGACATAGCCCTTGCAGTTGAGAATGACTTGATTCAAATAGGAAGGCTAGCCCCTAGGCCTCCCATGCCTTTGTTTCCGAATATACAGCCTCCTTACCAACCCACTCCTAATGCTTAGCCTACTTTTTACTAGCCACCTGCTATGAACACCATTCCAGTCTTAGCACATGGCTGATCCCAGATATAGAATATCATTTTGTTTAGTCCTCAACTCCCAACAAGCTCAATGACCCATGTAAATCATGTGGACTAGGTGCTTTGGACCCTTTCCCTACAATGGTCAAGGCTGCGACCGAATCCGCTCAATATGGGCTTCTCATATGACGTTGAATGGAAGGTTGGTGTAGTACCAAAAATTCGCACAAACCATGCTTGCTTTATCATGTTTCTTGCTGTTCCAACTTGTACCTTCAAGAAAAGGCTACAAACTTGGTTTGTTTTGTGGAATGAAAAATCCTTGTAATTGCATTTTGATGGAGCTCGATGAAGTGGGTGTACCACAAATTTGTGGAGCATGAGAGGAGTCCACAATCTCTGTATTTGTTTTTGCCTTTGATTCCTGGTCCATGTTGGAATTTGTCACTGCTGCCATGACTGGTTGTTTGCATCTTATCCAATTTTCTTTGCTATGTCAAAATGAGTGCTCTATCCATCTCTTGTACCTCTCACTCAACATTCAGATACAATTTGACATCACAGCCAGCAATTTGTGTAAGGTAGTATTTGAAGCAATTGATTTCTCTACTCATTTTCAATCCAAAATAGTTGGAAATGATCGATCCTGCAATCGGCCTTGGTCACCATGCTTCCAAGTGGCATCCGTGTTTCTAACGTTTCTATTTCAAATTTTGCTTCCTAATGCCATTGAATACAAACTGCAAACCCTAGTATTGAAAAAAAAAATTAATTGTAGCAAACCCTAGCATTAAAAAAACTAAGTTGCCGGTCCTGGTTCGGGTTCGGGTACGAGTATGAGGTTCGGGTATGCGGATACGACAATTTTTTTGGGTCTGGGTATGGTACGACAACATATATATATGTTAAATACCTCATAACTTGTAATAATGAAAATTCAAAATACTCATGAATTGAAATTCATAATTCAGTGATTTCAAAGTCATAATTGAATCCAAGTAGCACCATCAAAGCAATAGAAATCAAGTTCCAATTATGTAATATATGTATTGTTGATTAAAAAAAGCTCCATCTAATCGAGGACTATATCATATTGTAAAGACTACGACGATATGACCAACCATTAAACCTCTATCTAATTTATTCAAACCAAAAACCAATGTTACACTCTATACAAACTATATGTCTTAACAATAAAACACTTGATAAAAAGAATATAGTCATTAATAGCAATTAATGGCACAAACCAATTTTGTGTTTATCCTATAAGCATTGCAATCCATGAAACCATGTTCTTCTGATGTATTTTGTGAAATAGTTCACTTGCCTTATGTATGTTTCCACTATTCCACATTTTGCATACATATGTACCAAGGCATTTGCAGCTACTATGTTAGACAAAAATCCTCTTTCCATTCTGATTTGATAGATTTCCACACCCTATTCTAAAGCTCCCATTTTTTCACAAGCTTGGAGGATGCTCGAAAATGTTATGGAGATTCGATTTATACCTCCCAATTGCCTTATTAAACTATAAGAACAAGATTATCCAAAAAAATTAGATGATATCTCTTTTACATTCCAACTTCATACTTCTTATCAAAAAATCTTATTTTCATTATTTTGGAGTGCCAAAGCATTAAAATGTTCATTTAAAAATTTAATTTCATTTTTAGTCATACTTCGATAAATTTCACTTTTAGGTCGAAATACTCATTTAGATTTTTTTGAAGTTAAAAAAAGGTTAAAAAAATGTTTTAAAAAGTTGATCTTGACACCATTTTGGGCATCCCTCCCTTTTCTCCTAGGTTCTCGTGGGTTCTCCCAGGGTTCTGCTCGGGCACTCTGGGTTCTCTGTGGGTTCTTCTTTGAACCGTACCCATACCCCCTAGCAAACCCTGGGCAACTTGTACCCGTACCCGTACCCGAACCAGACCCATACAGGCACGACGGGCATTTGAGAAGAACCTGGTAACTTAGTGAAAAAATAATAGAAAAGGTAGAACCTGGATTTGAAAAAATTAAAAAAAAAACAAATTTCAGAAGTATAGAACCGTAGCTAGTGTAGATTAATTAGAATGCATGCAAAACATGAATGTACATGTAAAATTATATTTCTAAATGTTTGGAAAAATCTAGAAATGTAAAATAAAATAGAAAAAACTAAGAAAATAACAAACATGAAAGATCTTTGAAAATCTTTGAAATTTTGCTTCTATAGTCGATTAAAATCTCCACAAACATAGTTCAAAGGCAAGTCATCACTCTCTAAATGAGAAGTGAGGGTTTAGAGGGTAAAGACAAAAATTGTGTTTTTAGTGTGTTCCCACATGTAGAGCACGTTGTTGGTGGGGTCGAGTTGCTGACTCGGACTTCCCAAGTACTCACCACTAGTTCGAGTCTAAACTTGCCAAAACTTTTATAGGTAGATGGGTGAGTTACTTGGTCCAGTTTGGAGCTTGTGAATACTTTTGAGTTTTTGACCTATGGTTTAAGCATACCTTTAGTCTTGGCTCTATTGTCCTTAATATATGTGAACATGAAACCGACACTTGTTAGAATTATACAAGCTTTATTCACAGTTGCATTTTTCTATTTTTCTATTGCTGCTTCCATAGCCAAGATGACAAGCAAGAAACAAGGATTGTATGCTCCTATGCCTACACCAGGAAAGCCTTGGAAATCAATTTGGATGGATTTTCTTTTAGGTTTACCTACTACTAAGCATGGTAATGATTGTGTCTCAATGTTGCCGGTTCATGGATTGGGTCAAATTTTTTTTGAGGCTGGGTTCGTTTGTACAATATACATGTTAAAAATATATATTAATAACAAAAATATAATAATATAATAATGTATTATAAATATAAATATAACTATATTTATTATTAATATTATAATATATAAATATTAATAATATAATATATATTAATAATTATTATAATATATATTATTGTAAAATTAATATAATATAAATATTAATAATATAATAAGTATATTATAATTTTATAATAAATAAATATTAATAACATAATTGATAATTGTCATATTATAAAATTATAATAAATAAATATAATATTATAACTGTTATATTGTTATATGATAATGCTTGTTACTAAGCATTATTGTAATTACGAAATGAAGCCGAGATTTTTAATCCTCTTAAAGGAAGGTGCTTTATTTTAGTTGAACGAAAATGCAATAAAAATGGAGTGCTTTATTACGATTTATGAAAACCCTAAAATTTGTTCAAAAATGTCATGAAGTTTGTCCCGTTTGTGTATTTTGTTCTGTCATCAGCCGCCATTGTTGAATGATTTCTATGCGCTAGGTTTATGATTCGAAGGATTTTGGTTCTCTTTCACAGTTAATGTCTACAACCTTATGCTTACACCTTGTGAATCGATTCAAAAATGTGTAGAAAATCATCAAAAGTACGAAAAAAATTATGAAAAATGCCTGGATCTGTTGTGACAGCCTGAAATAGGTCCAAATTTGTGACGGTTGTGCTCAGGTTCGTCTCAAACGAACCCACATAAGTTATTTTGGAACCCTAGACGGACCCTAGGCGGATCGGTTCCGAATCTGGACCGGGTTTGAATCGGACCTGTATCTGGTTAGGTTTCCAGTGAATCTGGTAACATAGTTGTGTCTAGATAGCGGTTGATAGATTTTCAAAGATGGCAATTCTCATCCCTTGTAAGAAATTGATCTCAGTGCCAGAGAAAACTCAGTTGTATTTTTAGTATGTATAGTTTAATTTTGGATTAACGTCCACTAACGTCCACTATCATATTTGATAGGGACACCAAAATTTTGAGCCATTTCTAGAAAGCACTTTGGTCAATGATAGATACAAAGTGGTCAAAATCTACTGTGCTCTATGCTCAGATTGATGGATAGATGGAAGTGGTAAATAAGATTGGTGTGCATGTCCTTCACTTGTATAATTCAAGGAGGCGTTGCACATGAGATGAAAGTCTCCATTTTATTTGGCATATCTACAAACGAGCCATTCACAACTCTACTCAATACATCTCTTTTTAGGTATCATTAGGTTTTTAACCTTTGGCATCCATTGATTTAGCTTATCCTCTACTGCCTACTATAACAACTCTTTCAGCCTTGAAGGAAGTTGACAAAGTTGCGAAGCTCATTAAGCACAATTAGTAGCAAGTGCAAACCCTTCTATATATGTCTAACGTCAGATATAAGCGGTGCCACAATTAGCATTGGACAACATACACTTATCAAGGTTGTGACATAGTTTAGTCTCATTTGCAGTAGGAAAGTCCCACAAGATTTACTGCAAGATCTGACCTCTTTGGTATGGCCCATGCACGATTATTAGGAAGTTGGAGATACTGCTTTTGAGTTGAATCTACCAGCTTATCTTGGTTTGTATGGAGTATTTGATGCAGAACTACTGTGCTCTTACTCCCAACTTTGTTGGACACAAAAAATGTTGTAAAAAATGAAAGAATTCAGTCAGCAAAAATCAATCCCGATTGTTCCACCTGAATAGAAGTAGATCAAGTAATTGATGCAATAGTCAAACACTCGATCCCGGGATACCTTTATATCAGACCTTCACAGAAAGTCAAGTAGCTTCTCAAGGAACATTTCATAGAAGCTTAGGTTGTGAACACATTTCCACATCTTCTTTAGCAGCTTTCCACAAAGGGGACCATTGCTTCTCAAGGGCAGGCCATTGATTTGAGAGGATATGTGACTTTGATCGAATCATAGTGCAATGGCATTCCTTTGTACCATATGTTGCCTTAACCATCAGCTTCAAGACCTTTCCTAGAATGTATGGACATATCACACATTCTAATTCCTCTTCTTTTATGCTGCATAACTTCGAGACTGTTTGCCTTATTCAGCAATTGCCCTACATCATTTTTAGTGAATGACAAAACAAAGGAAATGAGTTGATTAAAGAAGAATGGTTGTTCATCTTGTGACTACGAAGATGTTTCTTCATCTTCCACACTTGTATATTAATGTGCAATTACTTTCTTTCAAACAGGGATGACAACATGGCACAATTTGACATCTTGTAATACATTTGACCTGTTAGATCTTGTGCAGGAATTTTACATTATACAATTTTGCACTTTATGAATTTTAAAATTGTGTCTTCTCTCACTTAAAATCTGTCCTTTTAAGCACTGAGAGCAATACTTGCACTTCAGCATTTTTGTAATTCACTTTTGTACATAACACATTTGAATCAAGTTGAGTATGTTATACCTTGGGCAACCTTGGGCCCCATATTAGTTTAACAAGAATAGAGTGTCATGGCATCATGATGGCATTAAAGAATCATTTTGGTTTCTACATTTGAATCAAGTTGAGTGTGTTGTACCTGGGCACTCTTAGGCCCCATATTAGCTAGTCTAAGCAAGAATAGAGTTGTAATGCATCACAATGGAATTAAAGAATCATTTTGATTTCTATAAAGTGAGTATTCCTCAACATGCAAGTGGAGGCCTCTAGTGAGTATTGGATTTAGGACATTCCAACTGAGCAAATTATCTATACGTGGAGTATTTGTAAGAAAAAGAGCTGAAACAGAGTAATTAAGTAAAGAAAGAATGTTAGACATTATTTTCTACTTTAGACTTTACAATATTCTAATATAGTTGCACTCTCTTGTGAAAAGACAAGATGGTGATAGTGCAAGGCAGTTGTAAATTAAGATGAATGAAAGATACAATAAGATAAGGGCAAAGCCAAGTGAGATAAAGACAAGTTAATGTAGGAGCATCCTAGGTCAGTTCAAGATCTTGCATGCAACTAGAAACTGAGGTAGGTGTTTTTAGGTCCTTAGGGCTGAGGCATTGAGAAGGGGTGCACAAAGGAAGCATGGTGCTTGGGAAGGAGGAAGTGGGCCAGACACAAAGCTGGTTGTGCATTTTAGGCATGAAGGAGTAGTGGAGAGGAAAGCACACAAGTGGGGTACAGGAATGTGCAAAACTTGCACATTGAAATGAGTATGTGTAGAAGGTGCTAAGGAGGCCTGTGTGTAAAAGAAGTTTGGTGTGAAGGGGAAGGGAGTGCGAGCTGGTGGATGGGTGCCGTTGAGGGAGCACATGACATTTGCATGATAGTGTGCAATGGAAAGAAGTTGAAGTGATGGACTGCACGCTGTTGGAAGAACTAAAAGTCTCGTTTGCTGCTTAACTAAGTCACAAAAGCTCAACTAACCCCAAGTTGAAGTAACTACAATTACCTTATTCTCAGTCCTATAGTTGTACTAACAAAACACCGACCCTATCTAACAGTTGATAAAACACTAACCTGCTCAATTAAAAGACTTAGTCGCTGCACAGTTGGTAGACACACATGTGGATTCTTAGTGGCCTCGAGCCATGTGCCTAATAGATGAACTAGTAGTTGTTAGAGAGTAGAATGCCCTTGGGATTGCTTGTTAGAAGAGGATGGTGGAAGTGACATGGACAACTACAACTAACAATACAAGGCTGTGGAGTAATTATTGTAGGCCGCTATAGGATGAAGAGACGAAAGGGTGTTTGGTTGCCAAACGGGTAGAAAACATGCTTTTGAAATCCTAGGCATGATTGTTTAATCTAAGATATAGAGCATAAAAGGGGTTAGTTTGTTAGTTCTTTGGTGGAAAGAGGTAGACTGGTTAGAGAAGGGCCAAGAGAGGATAACACTAGAGCTAAACGAGAGAGGATGGCCACTTGTGTAGGTACTTATAGATAAGCCAATCAAAGGGCTCATTGTATTGTAGGGCTCAAGCCGCCATTGTACTCTGTAAAATCTCCATGGTAATAAGAAAACATTTTCTTCTATATATCTGTCTCATTTCCATTGTGTGTGTGTGATTCTTGAGGCTGAGAGTCTAGGCTTCCCTTCACTGAGACCCCTAGGTTGGGTCGCATCAAGTGGTATTAGAGTGGGGTTGTAGCTCTAGGAGAAGACAACTTAGAAGAAGGTGAACTAGTGGGTTTCATGATAGACACTTGTGTAGGATTGTGACGAGGGACTCATGGGAGTAGGTGACCTATGGTTGTAGGTAGAGGAGAGACCATGCAACGAATTTTGGAGGCGGGGGCAAAGAAAAGGCAAAGACATAGTGAAGGCACGTGGAGATGGAGAAAGGAGGTTGTAGATTAGATGAGATTTAAGATTGGTTCGAGGACTAAAGGGTGGAGTCACATGGTGAGGGTGATGATAGAATTGACAACTTGAGGCAGTTGAATGCAAAGCTGCCCTTGGGTGCATGCGCAAGTGCAAAGGGCATTGGGTGGAAGGTGTAAGGAAGGACTCTTGTAGATTGTTTTCCACATTTGTGGGTGTGGGTGGAAAACAATGATGACATCTTCCAATGTGGAGCTTGTTGGGTAGAAGATGCTAGGAAAGCTTGTTTTCTATCGTGGGAAGGTGGGTAGAGAACAAGGAGGAAGCATGGTGGCATGGATTGAGGCAAATATCAGAGAGTTGAAGGTCGGAATGGATGTGTTGTAGAGGACACTAGCATGGGAGGAAGTAGCGGCCACATCAAGGGATGAGGAAAACATAGAGATGCCTATGTTCTTGGAAAGGGAAGGCGTTGAGGGACTGACATAATGGGTGTTGGTGATGGACCATGAATTCATGCAGAAGGGGCTCAAAGATCCACAAAGGGTAGAGCTTGTGGAGAAGAGGTTGTGTGACAACACAACAGTAGAATGGTGTGATCTCTACAAACAGAGATAATGCAACGAAATGGCATGAATGTTTGAGGGGCCATACGGTTGTTGAACTCTTTGATGAGGTGGTGCACCTAGAAGTGCAACCGAAGTGGTTGTGGAGGTTGGCGGCCAAAAGGCATGATGACATGCAAATGGTGTTGAAGGGATGGGCAAAAGGAGTGGCACCTACATAGGTTGGAGGCATGGATAACACATGCACTAAGACATAGTGGAAGGAAGAAGCATGAGAGGAACCATAGGTTTTGGCAATAGGAGAAGGTAGCTTGAGGGCTACGAAAGACATCGATTGGGAAGAGCACTGGTGGGGAGTGATGGGGGTTAGCTGCAACTCTTCAAGGTAGAAGTCCTTGTGAATGGTGAGGAGGAGGACGCTGTGGTCATAGACCCATTGTAGGCATTGAAGGAGGTGCAAGATGACACACGTGTGGAAGTAGACCACACTAATGCGAGAAGTGAGACTTGCGAGAGTCTTGAGGAGCATGCAACAACTGAAGAGGAATGTGTGGAAGAACAACACGAGGAAGAGCATGGAGACACACACAAGAAGAAAATCCTCTAAAGGGAGGATGGAAGGATTCTAGAAGGGTGCTCACGAAGGGCTCATGCCTTGGGCGAGGAGGTTAGGCGAAGGTGGGTCAAGGCCCACACCAAAAGGAATAAAGAGGAGGAAAGGGTTTGAAGGAGGACAAACCAACAATGACTTGATTACATGTGGGTCAAGCTAGAGAAAGAACATAGCTTGGTGGAAGGAACTGTGTATGACCTAGATGAGGTTAAGAGGAAGAAGAGAAACAAGGCATGCATGCCAACACATGTGCATCAGGTAGGGGAGATGGTTGAGACCATTTTGCCAGATGGTCTGAAGGGTGGTACTACCACTCATTTTCGTTTATGAGCAAGGTTCACATTCTTTCCTGCCAAGGTGTTTGATGTAGGAGCATCCTAGTTCTGCTCAAGATCCTCTATGCAACCAGAAATTGGGTAGGTGTTTTTGGGTCCTTAGGGCTAAGGCATTGAGAAAGGGCATGCAAAGGAAGCATGACACTCAAGAAGGAGGAAACATGAAAGGCATGGAGTTGGTCCCGTGCTGCAAGCGCAAAGGACTAGAGGAGAGGAAAGTGTTTGAGTGGGGTGCGCAAATGTGCAGAATTTTCACATTGGAATGAGAATGTGCGAAGGCACTAAGGAGGCCTGCGAGCAGAAAGAAGTGTGGTGCAAAGGTGAAGGGTGTGTGAGTTGGTGCACGGGTGTTTTTGAGTGTGTGACATTGGCACAATAGTGTGTGAGGGAAAGAAGTCGAAGCGGTAGAGACATTGACTGTCGATGGCCTCAAGCCATGAGCCTAACAAATGAGTTGGTAGCTATTAGAGAGCATATTGATCTTGGGATCACCTATTAGAAGACGACAATGAAAGTGATAGGATGGATAACCACAATCAACAATACAAGGCCATAGAGTAATTATTGTAGGCCACTATAGGATGAAGAGAGCAAGGGCATTGGGCACCAAATGGGCAGAAAATGAGATTTTGAAACCCCGGGCATGACTATTTAAGTAGGGAGGTAGAGTGGAAAAGAGGTTAGCTAGTTGTCCAGTGTAAAGAGCGAAACTATTCAAAGGAGGACCAAGAGATGGATAACATAGTAAATGCTAAACTAGAGAGGATGGCCAACTGCACGTGGATTTATAGATAAGCCGAGCCAAGGGCTCATTGAGTCGTAGGACTTAGCTTACCATTGTACTCAATAAACCTCCATGTTAATAAGAAAGCCTTTTCTTCTATATATTTTTGTCTCTTGCATGCGTGCGTGTGTGTGCACGTGCAAGTGAAGCACAATAAAGTAAAGAGTCGAGGTAATGCAAAAATTACAAGGCCAAGATGAACTTAACAAAGGTTAGGTTGTGTGAAAATGATTTGTAATCTCTCGAGCACACCTACTTACAGAATTTGCAAAATCACACAATTACTATTCTACTTGAAATTAGTTTAGATGGAAATCGTAGTATGTTTATTTGAATGCTTAGAACAATTAGAATACTCCTGTATTGTAAAGGAAAACATATAGCTCTTACAAACAAACATGAGAAACATGCACTTAGAATTTTTATCTTGAAAACATCAAAGTGGGAAAAACTTGTTGGAATTGGCAATTGCACAATTTCCTTAGTTTCCTTATGGCCAAAAATTAGAAACAAAGATGATGTGTTGTTTGCTTCTATAGTCATTGTTTGCTTCTATACCTAATTCTACACTTAGCGAATACACATGCTTGTCTACACACTCAATTGCATTCATATTCATAGATGTTTGCATATTCCAAGTGATCCTCTTCTTATAGTGCTCAAAGAGTGTTCTTTCGTGCACTAAAGGACTCCTAGCAGTTTTAAAAATTAAGAGATGTTTCGCTGTTACTTTGCTTGTATGACTTCTTTGGCCGAAACTGCCACTTTATGTAGACCAACACTTACACTTTTGACTTGATGGATTTGAAGCCATTGCTTGTGTTAAGTGGTGGTTTTGTTATTGACACTTTTGTTACCATGTAATTGATTAATTTTGAAACTGCTGCCTATTTTCGCTGGTGGTTTTGTTTTTGGACACTTGCAATAACTAATGGTTTCATCACCATACAAGAAACACTCCATTAAGATCCTTGTTGCTGACTATTTTCCGGTTGATTGATGAAGGGGTTTGAATTTTCCTTGAGGTCCCATTTTTTCTTGTCTCGGTGTCTTTCCCTTGAGTCCAACTTGTCAAATTTCTTGTGGCTTTATTGGAGTCTCTCCAAATTTGTGCTACACAACCACATCCATCTACAACTCACCTTAGAATCTAAGACTGAGTCTTCACTAGAGAGTAGCATTTGCCTTTCTTCATCCTCATCTACGATAGATGGCTCATATAGATGTAGGTTCTCACAATTCACTATAGAGTACATTCTGTAATGTTCCCATTTTCAACCTAGTCGTCCTGGAGCCACTTATCCTCATTCCAAACCTTTGGAGTAAATATTTAATTATCAATTTTGGTGAATTGAAAGAAATTGATAATTAATTAGGTTGTTTATATTTTGGTGCACTTAAATTATAATGTTATATTTTATTAAGTGACTTAAGTGTGGGATGAGGACATATTTATATTTTTCTCCTAGACTTATTATTAAAGTGAGCACCACTTTGGAATAGGAGAACTTTATAAGTTGAGGAGAAAAAAAGATCATATTTTCAAGAAAGTAGAGTTGTAACTCCCAGAATGCCTTTATATGTTGATGGAGAGCTCATTTGGAAGGCATGCCTGGATATTGTATTGTTATTCTGTTGGATTGAACCTGCGCGTTCTTCCTTTTTTCCTTCCTTCTTGTGGATGGAAACCCACTCGAAGAAGATTAGTTTCGGTAGTGAGATATCTACCCTAGTTGGTGATGGTGGTTTCGACTTCAGGGAACCAAATGAAGCCGATTGAATTTTTCTGTTTTTTGTGAAGTTTAGTTGGACACAGATAGATTACATTGTAATAAGTTTAGATGCATTTTTGGTGTGTTATTGAAGACTTTATTTGTGTTTGGTCTGTATTTCATATTGGCCGTACCTTTGCTGGGCTGTACATTGTGTTTGGAGTGAATTGATTTAAGAAATTATTTTAAGTATTTTTTGGCAGTGTTTTTGTCTTTGGATGCCTTGTTTATGTTGAGCGACCTCTTTAAGACAGATTTTGATGGATCTTGTTGAGTATTGAGTCAGCTGTGAATACTTCCGTACCTGCGGAGCTGTACTGCTGAAAGTACGATTGGGTGATAAAGTTGTTGAAGTTCTTTTTAGTGCAATGCTTGTGGGAGTATTTTAGTATGTTTGAACCACTTCATTCAAGACTATTTTCAGGAATTTTAATGCATTATAAGAATTGTTGAGAGCATCTGTACCTAGGTAAGTGTTGTACATTCCTGAATGGTACGATTTGGTACAAGATATCACTTGGAATGTTTTTGTAAGCAAAACTGCATTTGTTATCATTGTTTGCAATAGATTATTCAATCAAATCTGTCTGAAGTGGATTTAATGCATGTTTGAGACCCCTGATTTAAGTGTCCGTACAACCATGGCCGTACAAGCTGGGAATGGATCGAGTGACACCAGAAATTAATGAGTTTATCTTGGCTTCTTTTGTAAATTGTAGTTTGTTTGTGGTGATTTAGAGATCCTTTTGAGAGTATTGTGCAGGGAGTTGAGAGAGTTTAGTGGTTGCTATGATCATGCCCGTACAACATCTGCCGTACCAGCTTAAATGGGAATCCATGCATATTATTAAGTGTTGACAAACCTTTGCATTGTTAATGGTTTGCAGTGTTCTTGTGGTGACCAAACAATATCCTCTTGGGACATATCAGTTGTTTTATGCAAAAACTGAACCCATTGAGGAAAGCCATACTTGGCATGATCGTACGGCTCCTGTAGCTGATTTCATAACAGACATTTTGTATGCTCTTCTCCTTTGGGTCTGTGTTGGATGTCCTTAATCTACCTCTTGTGATTCATTTTTATGAGATTGAGAGCCTTTGAGATCAGCACTCTCATATCTATCAAATGCAGTCCGTACTTGCTCAAAACTGGGCCGTACCAGCTTACAGTCTAAGTTATAATATCAGCTGTTCACAGTGTTTATGGAGAGTGGGTTTGTGATCATCTATAGATGAAATTTGAATACCTTTAGCAGATTTTGATGATGTAAGCTAGTTGTTATTGCAAGTTTTGAGAGTTTCCCATATGACAATCACTGTTCTATGAAGGGCTGTTATAAATCTCAGAGGTATTGATGTTCAGCAGTAGCATGATCTAAATTGCAGGATTGAGCTTGGTTTTAGTATAACATTTCTGATGATGCAGGACCATGTGTGGAGCTATCTTCCAGAAGAATATCATTAATTTCATAATTGACTCCTTTGAAGTTAAAGCCAGCTGATACTTTTGTAAACATTCTTTCTAGTTTCACACTAATTATCCCCTGGATGGTTTACCGCCAGTGTGGGCAAATTGGTTTTATCTTTCTTCATATTTCTACCCACTTGTATAAGTGGTGAATACCCACTGAATAAGTAGATGATTTGTAATTTCCGTTCTTGCACTCATACCCACTGGAAAGTGGTGAATTCCCATGATACGTGGATGCCTGTCGCAGCGGATGAATTGATTTATTCTTGTTGCATTGTTATTCATTGTAAGCCAAAATCACTGTATGCTCTCACCTTGCCCATCCTGGGATCTAGGTGATCAGAAAGTGTGAGGCATGTAGTTGGTAGATGCATTTTGATGCTAACACTGATATCCTTGTAAAATTTTAAAAAATTTTTGGGTAGTATCTTACACATTCTCATGAATGGAGGTAAATCAAGTTTGAATGTATTCCCTTCAACCTGCTTCAAGATGGTTAATGGTCTATACCTTATGGGTTTGAGCTTCCTAGCTTGCTCGTGAGACATTTCCTTGCTCAAATACAACCATGCCTTATGCCTACTTTGAGTCTATTCTCTCTTTGGTGTTGATTATTTCTACCCTTGTATTCGGATTGAGTTTTCTTCAGTTGTTCCTTCACTTTGCGATGGATTTTCCCATAGTTTAGAAACTTGGACTGGCAAAAACTAGGCAGGCCAAAATTTTGACTCGGATTTGGGACTTGGTAAAAAACCAGCATATTGAAAAATTCATAAATTCATAAAATATACTTAAATAACTATGAACTAGTGTTAAAAAGCATCAAAAATGAATTCAATTGTTGCATCGCTATGGAATTCTTGAAAATCATTCAAATCCACATCACTGGGAAAAATATGAAAAAGAAGAATAGCTTTGCTCTTGAGACATTTCCTCATTCAAATACAACCATGCCTTACGCCCTGCTTTGAGTCTATTCTGTCTTTGGTGTTGATTATTTCTACCCTTGTATTCGGATTGAGTTTCCTTCAGTTGTTCTTTCGCTTTGGGATGGATTTGCCCATAGTTTAGAAACTTGGACTGGCAAAAACTAGGCAGGCCAAAACTTTGACTCGGATTTGGGACTTGGTAAAAAATTGGCATATTGAAAAATTCATAAATTCATAAGATAAACTTAAATAATTGCAAAATAGTGTTAAAAAACATCAAAAATGAATTTAATTGTTGCATAGCTATGGAATTCTTGAAAATCATCCAAATCTACAACAATGGGAAAAAAATGAAAACGTAGAATTTGAAAAAATGTTTTTCTACCAACTGGATAGCTTTTGCAAATTGCTTGGCAAAAACTTGGCCAAAAATTGTAATGTCCCCTTTTTCGTGAGCTTCAGAGTTCGGAGGATTAGCCTATCAGTTGACCCTCGTAGGCTAGTGTTCAGGTTTAGAGGGTCCAGTTTGGGCGTTATGGAGCTCTTCAAGTGGCAGTTGTCAATGTTTATCTCTCTAGGTCCTTCATATATTCTGAGGCTAGGCTATTCAGAGGTCTTTGGTTCCGTTTTGAGGGACTTACTATTTATCGTAAGTCAGGGAATGTTAGAGAGGGATCCTTACTATTTTTAGTAAGGTAGTTGGGTGCACCGTGGATACATTGGTTAACTCCCAGGTTCAGACGAAATTGAAAAATAATACATATTTATGGAGTTATGTCATTTTAATTATTAATAAAGTAATACTTTGTTAATAATTAATTATAAAGTGCATTATAAAGTTATGTTTTAACTTTATGTTAATGGGGCCACTTTATGACTTAAAGTCAATTAATAAATGTACTTTATGTGGGTGCCTAATTAATGCATTATATTAAAGTCAACATCAAAAAGCATTTAATATCATTTAAATGTTTATAAAAGCCTCATGAGGAAATCGACTTATTTTGGAGAGAGTATTTAAGTCACCAAAAGCATTTGGAAAAGCATCATTTGATCATTACACATTTTGGCTTTGTTCTTTGCAGAGCTTTTTCTCTTGGAGGAGACGTAGGGTTTCAGATTTATTGGCTTTGGAGAACGAAGTTCTTCATGGTTATTGCTACTTGAGGGTGTGAGATATCACTTGAAGGCTGCATTATTTGGTAGCTTCACACTAGGAGTTGCATTTGAGCTTATTTGAGAGAAGAAATTATAACCAGCTAGGGTTTGAAGACTATTTGCAGATTAAAGGCATTTTGATCAAAGTTTGAAAGTCTATTTGATACATTTCTTCCATTTCCATCCACGGCTAGGGTTTGGCAAATTGTGGCTAGGGTTACAACTCCAAATTGATGAAGATTTGTACCTAATATCAATTTGTAATGGCAATTTGGAGTCTATTTTGATGCTGGTCGCCTAGGGTTTGCAGGTTATTGACATTGGAATCATTCTATGGTGAAATCGTGGACTTTGTGAGGACATATCAGATTATATATCATTGCTGGTTCATGTTTAATTCCAACCATTTTTGGCAATTTGGGCACATATCTTCGTGGGTGTTGAATATTATGTTTGGTGCATCATTTTGAGGCATTGTGGAATACATATCAGACGTCGGTTTTGCATATTAAGGGCAGATCATGGCTTGTTGAGGCTTGTTGAAACCCTAAGTGCACTCCCAAAAGCTATCACAGCCTTCTAGGGTTGGTGTGCTACCCTTGAGGGAGGTTCGTTGGACTGTTTGGAGCTATTTCAGTTTGCATACTTCACATCAGCATTCTATATCAGACATCAGTCCTGTAGCAGCCACTTTTGCATTCCATTTCGGGTATCTTTCATCATCATATCAACAATAGCTTGTATACTTCATGAAGGATTGATCACGGGTATGTCACACATTGTTATTTGATCAATTGGAGATATATTTTATTGATTGTAGTAGACTGATATAACCTATATCAGACTTGTCATAAGTGTATACAGAGTGTAATCAGACCTGTTATATGATCAATAAAGACATATTTGCAAGTGGGTTCCTTGATATATGAGTATGCAATCATTTATCTGTCATTTCTATGTTATTGTCTATGTTTTGGCATTGAAACATCTTTCAAACCAGCATTAGAACACTCAGAAATTTATATCAGACTTAAGGAGTCAGAACTTGACACTTTTCATGCCAAATGTTTGACGAAATGTCAATCCATTCAAATTGAGTTTTTGGGGCAGAATAAGGCAGGGATATTACAGTGGTATCAGAACATGATCTTGCCAGCCTGTTGGAGAAGATAATGATTTGGGGTTGCATGTTAGTGATTAGCACTTGCATGTTAGTTTTAATGGTTGCATGTGTGGTTTCAGCTATTGCATGTTAGTTTAATAGCGGGGTTTAAATTAAAAATTCATTGAGCTCACGTCAGATTCATCTGAGTGACCAGCACTCATTCATATTTTCAATTACATTATTTTCCATTCTAGTTTGAAATATGGGTATAGATAGTGACAAACAAATTGTATCTGGTGATTGGAAATGGTTAGCAAGAACGATATAGGAACAGGGTAGTAAACTTGGTAAAACTCCACAATCCAGATATGATACATTATGCATTTTGATAAGACTGGAAGAAAGCTTAAGTATGGTAGAACAATCACCTTCTGCAATACTTCAAATATCTATGGGTCCTGCAGTGACAATGTTGGGTGAGCATAGGTACTTGAGGCACAATGATAGTGAGATTAGGCTCACTATTGCCCTATGCTACAGTCAGTTAATGAGGATCACAATTCCTCGGGTTCCTTATACTGGGGTCACCATGAGAGAGGTTTTCCAGCTGATCGTAGACAGCATGGTTGGGATTGGAGACATCGGTAGTCCTACCTATGCACGGAAGGTTAAGATCTTAGAGCTAATGGCACAGGTTAGATCATCTATTGCCATGCTTGATTTTGATCAGCATGATCTTGTGTTGCAGTTATTCAGACTCTTTTTGGAGTCCATTAGTTCGGGGCATGATAGATGTATTCAGGACTACATGAGAGATATCATGACTTCCATTGTTGATAACATTGATAGTATATCTCAGCCCATCATGACACTTCTTCGAGCAGTTCACAAGCGAGAGAAATCGACATCTCCGACTCCTTATGTGTTGGTATGCAGTGTCTTTGATCGGTGTAAAGACAAGTTGGGACCTTATTTGGTTAAGGGGGAGCCAATGGAGGAAAAGAAGGTGAGATTTGAAGAGAAAGTTGATGTTATTAGCGCTCAAGAAGTTGTTATCAGTCATGATAACAAGTCTGATTTTTATGACAGCAGTCTTTCCCTTGAGCGTAATGATGATTTAAAAGTCATGGCAAGTTCATAAAGTGTTGTGGGAGAGACCTTGAGTATTGACACACAAGATACAAGTGTCAAGAATGAGGATTGCATGGTGAATTTGACCCGTAATAGTTCTGATTTTCATGACAGCAGTGATGAAACTTTGCATCAACATGATACAACAGTGACTTCACATGTGCAAGATGCTTCTATTGAGTTGTCACATGAAGGTACTCAAGAATTGGATACTGATGATGCATTGTGTGATGTGGATTCATGTCATGATGAGTCTGATTTTTCAAATCAGACCTTAGGAAACAAGTTGGAAAATTCAATTAGTGGAATTGAATCCCAAGATCATGAGTTGGATGGACATGCAGTTATATTGGAAGTAGAAGTGTGTGAAGATAATGTTATATCAACAACTTCTACCTTGCCAGTTGAGCCGTCCTATGAGGTACATAGCAGCAGTACCTTAGTTGTTGATGTGTGCACAATTGATAGCACACATGATGCTGCTTATCATGAGGTGAGTGATGTCTATTCAGCCTCATATCATAGTGCCGATTTCGAATCAGCAAACTTGTATGGGAGTCCTAAGTTGCAGAGTCCTCATCATTTGGTTGGGCAACTAAAGGTGAATGATAGTATGATTGCCACAACCATTGAGTATTTTGATGTTGCTCGACAGATGTCGGCTACTTTTGGTTGGAGTACTCCTATGACAAATGAGCACGGTGATAGTGGTCTTTCCCTTGCTGAGTTTCATGCACTTCGAGAAGCAATTGGAATAATGAAACAAAATTATCTAGAGTTACTTGCTGACAGGGATTATCTTCTTGAGTGGGATTGTATTTGTTATGATGCCCTAAAGGGAAAAGGAGGAAGAAGTTGATGAGGTCACCTATGAGCTCGAGGTGACTATGGACTCGTTGAAGAGCACCCAGTTGGCCCTTAAGGAGAACAGTGACAGGTTGAGGAGCTTAGCGTGGCATTGAGACTAGCACAGTCTTCACCACTTTTAGATACAGTTCAGGTTTCCATGGCAGCAGTTGGTGAGGAGCATATACCCATGGATTATGTTTGTGAGCAAGTTGAGGATGTGGTTACATCCATCATAGATGTTGGTACAGTTTATTCCGATGGGATGAGTGCAATAGTGGAGAGTTGTAGAGAACCTCTTGTTGCACCAGGTTTTCCCGAAGTTAGTCCCATGACAGGTGATGCAGGACAGATTATTGACAGCTCTTGTGATGTAGTAGTGGATTCTCTAGAGAGTTGTGTGACAGAACACGACGCTACTCCATCTTCTTCACAGGAGATATGCAGGGTATCATCTAGTTGGGAGCTTGGTTCTTATATTGATTTGTTTTCCCCTCCTGGAAGCAAATCAATCATTTCATCCCATGCAGTTGATTACGATTGACAGTTTGTTGAGTTACAGAGTTGGAGGGATCAGCTGAAGGTTACAGGAGAGAAGGTTGATTCAACCTTATCTCGCTTTGATTGCATGGATAAGTATGTGGAGTACCTCCTTTGCTACGCAAAATTTCAGGAGAGATAGGGTGGGGTCTCTACGGGTACTTCTATTCGCAGTTTACGTTTTATCAGGAGCGTATTGGAGGCAATAAAATCAAAATACCTCCATTTGCTTCGTGACAGGGATTTTGCTATTGGGTATGCAGAGAGGGTTATTAGAGCATCTACCCCATTAGCTACTCAGGATTAGAGACCGGAGCCATCTTCTGATTCTAGCGATGAGAGTGATGAGACAGCTGAAGAGAGTGTTCCCCACGACTATGACGGTCAACCATTGACAGAGGCTGGAGCATTTTACCTTGACTACATAGTGAGGAGTGCTCATCACTTCTCTTTTAATCCACACATAGAGGATTTGTTGATGCGTCGGTGTGGATTGGCTCAGGGTTTGTACCATCCATTGAGGGATGGAAAGTTGCCATCTTCAGAAGGTGGGGCTAGAGGCTGCAAGTACTCGACTCAGCTGTTTGTAGGAGATTACTTGCAGGATCAGAGGTTGGATTACCATCATGCGGATGAGTACCTGACAGAGTTTGCTACTTCTGGGTTTTAGGGAGATTATGGTGTCAGTAGGCATGATGGCTTGGTTAGTTATCACATCCATGGGAGTTTCGTAGAGGTTGGGGAGAGATGTGTTGCAGATGCGTCCAGATATTCTTATCTCTTCATGGCGGATGGATGTGAGTTTCATTTGTATTGGGATCCAGGTGGTGACGGAGTTGGCACTGCAGTTTGGATGGGTCCCGATGGTTTGCTTCACCTTTTTCAGCATGGTGAAGTTGGGATCAGATTAGAACAAAGGAAGTCAGAGGTTGATTCGTATGGCAAACTTCCAATCTAGTTGTGGGATCCGGGAATCCTTCTGTTTGGTAGATTGCTCTATGTGGTGGTAGTTGTTCACTGCAGTACCGAGCATGGTACAGTCTTTATCCAGTGGGTGCAGTGGACAAGTAGTTGGGAATTCTACAGAGTGATTTGGGATCCCGACATTCAGCCGAGCAGTGATCTCGGAGTTTGGGATTCTTCGGGTGCATTAGGATTCCAAACAGAGCTTATTGAGGAGTTTTACAGCATGTACATTGTGCAGAAAGCCTTCAGTTTCATCTTTGATTTACTTGTACATGTTCTGTTTTCGATGCACAATTCTTGTGCGTAGGGGTCGGATTGTTGGCATGATGTTTATCCTTGCATAGTTGTGATTATGTTGGTGCTTCAGGAGTTGGTTAGAGATGTGCGGGACATTTCATAGTTCTTCCTTTGGGCCTCCAGTGGAGAGGAGTTTCTTTGTAGTGGAGATTGCTTGGGGACAAGCAATTTCAGGGAGGGCGGACTGTAATGTCCCCATTTTCGTGAGCATCAGAGTTTGGAGGATTAGCCTATCAGTTGACCCTTGTAGGCTAGTGTTCAGGTTTAGAGGGTCCAGTTTAGGCATTATGGAGCTCTTCAAGTGGCGGTTGTTAATGTTTATCTCTCCAGATTCTTCATATATTCTGAGGCTAGGCTATTCAGAGGTCTCTGGTTCCGTTTTGAGGGACTTACTATAGTAAGTCAGGGGATGTTAGAGAGGGACCCTTCTATTTTTAGTAAGGCAATTGGGTGCACCGTGGATACATTGGTTAACTCCCAAGTTCAGACGAAATTGAAAAATAATAAGTATTTATGGAGTTATGTCATTTTAATTTAATTATAAAGTACATTATAAAGTTATATTTTAACTTTATGTTAATGGGGCCACTTTATGACTTAAAGTCAATTAATAAATGTACTCTATGTGGGTGCCTAATAAATGCTTTATATTAAAGTCAACATCAAAAAACATTTAATATCATTTAAATGTTTATAAAAGCCTCATGAGGAAATCGACTTATTTTGGAGAGAGTATTTAAGTCACCAAAAGCATTTGGAAAAGCATCATTTGATCATTATACATTTTGGCTTTGTTCTTTGGAGAGATTTTTCTCTTGGAGGAGAAGGAAACCTAGGGTTTCAGATTTATTGGCTTTGGAGAACGAAGTTCTTCATGGTTATTGCTACCTGAGGGTGTGAGATATCACTTGAAGGCTGCATTATTTGGTAGCTTCACATCAGGAGCTGCATTTGAGCTTATTTGAGAGAAGAAATTATAACCAGCTAGGGTTTGAAGACTATTTGCAGATTAAAGGCATTTTGATCAAAGTTTGAAAGTCTATTTGATACATTTCTTCCATTTCCATCCACGGCTAGGGTTTGGCAAATTGTGGCTAGGGTTACAACTCCAAATTGATGAAGATTTGTACCTAATATCAATTTGTAATGGCGATTTGGAGTCTATTTTGATGCTGGCCGCCTAGGGTTTGCAGGTTATTGACATTGGAATCATTCTATGGTGAAATCGTGGACTTTGTGAGGACATATCAGATTATATATCATTGCTGGTTCATGTTTAATTCCAACCATTTTTGGCAATTTGGGGACATATCTTCGTGGGTGTTGAATATTATGTTTGGCACATCATTTTGAGGCATTGTGGAATACATAACAGACGTGGGTTTTGCATATTAAGGGCAGATCGTGGCTTGTTGAAACCCTAAGTGCACTCCCAAAAGCTATCACAGCTTTCTAGGGTTGGTGTGCTACCCTTGAGGGATGTTCGTTGGACTGTTTGGAGCTATTTCAGTTTGCATACTTCACATCAGCATTCTATATCAGACATCAGTCCTGTAGCAGCCACTTCTGCATTCCATTTCGGGTATCTTTCATTGTCATATCAGCAATACCTTGTATACTTCATGAAGGATTGATCACGGGTATGTCATACATTGTTATTCGATCAATTGGAGATATCTTTTATTGATTGTAGTAGACTGATATAACCTATATCAGACTTGTCATAAGTGTATACAGAGTGTAATCAGACCTGTTATATGATCAATAAAGGCATATTTGCAAGTGGGTTCCTTGATATATGAGTATGCAATCATTTATCTGTCATTTCTATGTTATTGTCTATGTTTTGGCATTGAAACATCTTTCAAACCAGCATTAGAACACTCAGAAATTTATATCAGACTTAAGGAATCAGAACTTAGACACTTTTCATGCAAGTGTTTGACAAAATGTCAATCCATTCAAACTGAGTTTTTGGGGCAGAATAAGGCAGGGATATAACAAAAATTCATAAAAGCTCGGTTTGTGCTCACCAATAACTCAATGGCAAGTTACTGGCTGAGTTACTTGCTTGAGGCATTTGATTTGCGAGTTAGCGGGTAACTTGCTGAGTTTTCACACTATATGAACCTTGCTGCTCTTGTTACCTCTGAATCTTGCATTTTTTGCATTGTTTTCTGTTCCATTGCAACATCAACTGGGTTAGTAGGCAAATCAAATGGTAACTTGTTAGTGGATGCATGTGCAACCTCATTGCATAAGTGCTGAATGTAGGCCAAAGACTCATCCCAAGTCCTTAGACAATTGCTGTTATAACTTATTATCGGTTGCAGCAAAGACCTATTTACACCTTTTGTTTGCCCATTGGTTTGGGGATGGAAAGTTGTGCATCTTTGGAGTTTGTTATCCATTCTATCCCAGAGGAGTCCAAAACTTCCCTAAAATTTGGAATCTATTTTTTGAAGAAACTGACTTAGGCAATCCAAAATGCATCCAAACCGTAGAAAATAATGCCTTGTTATAGTCTTCTTGCATGGAGTTGAATCACACATTTAGCTAAATCTATCTAGAGTAACATAGAGATAGTCATGCCCATGACTAGAATTTGGTAAACCTTATACAAAATCCACAGAAATTCTCTCCAATGGCATTGTACGTACAGGGAGAGGCATATACAATCCTTCTTTCCTAATCTTCGGCTTATTTCTATGACATAATTTATATCTTTCAATGAATTTAGGTAATTTTTCCGGCATATTGGGCCAATGCACATAGCTTTGTAAATGAGCTATGGTCTTACCAATACCAAAATGGGTTCAAACCTTGAAAGTATGTGGTTCTCTCATCAACAAAAGTCTTTGGTCTCTTGACACACATAGTTTGCACAACTTGTAAAGTAGCCCATCCTTGGGATAGCACTTCATTTTTCCTTCAACATCAACATTGTTGGCCTTAAACAGCTAGAATATTTTCCCAAAATCTACATCTTGCACGTGCTTCTTCATAAGCCTCTTTTGTGAAAGGCCCAAGTTGTGAAATTGTAGCCAAAGCTGAAACTTGTTTTATGATTGGTGGCCAGTATAACATATCTGCTATTAAATTCGTGCTTCTCTTATTTACTTGATCACCAAGTGAAATTGGCAAATTGTTGAAGAAACCCCATGCACTTATAGTGCCTGCCTTGCTGCAATTTATTTTGTGCTTGCAAACATTGGAGAGGTTTTTGGTCAGTGTGCACAATAGTTTATTTGCCTAACAAATAATGCTTCAATTTTTAATTGCTTGAAATAATGTGTACATTCATTTATCATTTAGAAATTACCCTTTTACTAAAAAAGAAAACATCTTTGAATAATAACAAACTAGCTTACCTCCTTGCAACATTATTGCCTCCATACCATACTTGTGTTTGTTTCTATCTCAAATGCTTGTTGCAAATTTGGAAGAACAAGCACTGGTATAAGGCTAATTTTATATTTAAAGATTCAAAAGCACTGTATTTCTCCTTAACCCAATGAAAAATATTACCACTTGCTGCAATATTGTCTATAAGTGCCATAATAGTGGTGAAAGCTGGAATAAAACTTTACATGTGCTGTACTGCTCCAACAAATCTCCTAATCTCGGTGATTCTCCTAGGTGTGGGCTAATTTGTGATAGTCTCAACCATCACTGGAACTACTATTAGTTCTCCTCCTGCAACCCCATGGCTTAAATAGACTAGTGATCGTTTTGCAAACTAGCATTTCATGTTGCATAAAAGTTGTTTTTTACTTCAACACTTGCAAGACTTGTTTTAATTGGATTATATGTTCTTTCCTTGCATCACTAAAACCCAAAATATCGTCTAGATACACTATGACGCCTCAACATACCATTCATCACTCTCATAAACATAGTTGCCAGTCTCAGACTTGGCACAAACTCGATAGGCTGATTTTGGACTCAGACTTTGACTCGCAACATACTTGACAGTTTGGAAAAAACATGATATGCAGAGATATCTTGAGGAACCACATGTTTTTCTATACACCCTCTATAAATCAATTTTAAAAACATAAAAACTAATCAATTACAAGCTACTTTGATCACATACACAAGTATACATTGAACAAATGAGTACACAAGCAGATTTGAGCTGAAGAAAACAAGATTTTTAAATATATAAATATTTTCAAGTGTTTTTGGTGTACAAAACTCACGGAATATTATATCCATGGCATCAAAAACAAAAATCATAACATGGAGTCACAAACTATGGTAGAGATAAATTTGTATCATTCAGCCCAACATCACTAGGTCTAGCATCATTAGCTCTAGAGTGGCCTTGTGCTTGAATCTTAGATAGGTCCTTGATCCCTACTGCAACCATAGTAGCACTACTCGGGATTGGGATTGACTCGGCAAATGAAAAGTATAATTGTAATTCAATTACTAGGGATTTTATAAATCGGGAAAATAAAAATGCTGAAAAATTTGTAAAAATAGGGAAACATGCTGTTTTTGTTATTTGAACCCAAATAAAGGAAAAACACCTGATTTTCCATCTAGTGCAGCCCAAAACAAGTTGTAGTTTTTACTTCTAAAAACTAGAGCAGGGTGTTGAGGGGTAATGCCCAAATTAAGGCTTTAGAGGCCCTTCATGGCACGTGCCATTTTAAAAAAAATTTATTGCTTTTACCCAAGTTCTAGAATTTAAAAATTTGTGGGTGTCAAGGCCATAGAGCATTAATTAGGCCCTAACTAAATGATAATTAAATGGCTAATTGTTAAAGAATGAGTGCCCTCGAGTGTGCATTGAATGATTCAATGTTTGGTTACTTAGGTAAAATCAAAATTTTCTTTGGTAAAATCCAAATCTGGTCACTATTTTGTTATTTTTTTGGTTTTTTGAGTGTCTATTGTCTGACTGAGATTGACTGGTAGGATAAGTCCTTGCGAGTTCGGTGAGTTTGGTAGACTCGAAGAGTTTGTTAGAAAATTCTCTAGACTCACAAGGGATTTGAGAGGCCTCATTTGCCCTGCTTCGCCTTGTGACTCTACGAGTCTGTTGAGTACTTGAAGAGTCCCATCATAGTTGGTTCATTACATTAACCAAATGAAATTGCCAATCACTCACAAAAACGTTATTTTGGTTTGAAAGTTGTTTTCTGTAGATCCTCCTTCATTCATAGGAACTTGATGGTATTTGGATTTGAGATCTAACTTAGTGATATACTTTGCATGTTGAAGTTGGTCCAACAAGTCATCAACTTGTGGGAGTAGATACCTTGTTTTTGATGGTGATCCTATTCAAGGTTCTATGATCTATGCATATCCTCTAATCATGTAACCTGATGATGGGTGATCCACATTGTGAAGTACTTGGGTGTATGACTCTTTGCTCTAACAACTTTTGAAGTTGCTTCTTTACCTCATTACTCTTCAAATCTGATTTGCCCATACAAACTAATGTTGGGTAATGGAGATTCTAGCAGCAGTTGAATCTCATGTTCTACATCCATATTTGGTGGCGAAACTTTAAGAGCTTGGAATGCTTATTGAAAAGAATCTAGTAACTCACCCGAACTGTTCAATCCTTTGTTTGTAGATATTTCTACCTATCTTCTTGTTTATTTTTCAAGAGAAGTAAAGAAAACTGCTAATTTTCTTGAGTAAGTCTTATGGCTTGGTTGGCACTTGCCATGGCAAACTTGGGCTTGCTTTGATGCACTTTGATGTTATATCCTTGACCCATCTATATATGTTAGCCCTTCTCATGAAGATAGCATCTCTAGGATATAAGTAAGGAATTCAAAACACTCCATCAAATGCGTAGAATCACAGCTGCTCCTAGCTCATGAATATACTGTGGCTTGCTCCCAAATTTGAATTTGCATCATTTAATTGCTTGAATGTCTACACCCCTTTTCACCCAATTTAATGGATATGGATAATGATGATCATAAGTTTTTAAACCAAGCTTCTTAAAATCTCATTTGAAATCAAATTAGATTGAGAGTGTGCATCTACCTTTGTTTTCTTCATTTGGATCTTGATTTGGAATAGTTTTCTCATCTCCTTTTTTCTTGTTCCATGCTAGCCACATTGGTAGTGATGCAACCCAATGTTTCTTCTACATCACAATTGCCTTCGATCTTTTCCTCTGATTTATCTCTCAAAGATTCCATGGACTTCTTGGAGTCCTCTTTGAAGTGATTTGTAGGATTTAATTCTGGCCTCAAAATTCAACACTTTGTTTAATATGGCTATGGCCATTAATAAATGGATCTTTACAAACATACAAAGCTGTGGCTTTTTTCTTACCTCTTCACTTACCCCTCTTGTAGGATATGAATGATTGATTTTGCTCTAACACAGGCTGATTTTGCTTTGAGGATTACCCTTCTCATTCTTCTTTTCTTTCTCATAATAATATACAAAGTCCTTTGGGTTGCTTGAGATCCTTATGCATGAACATGGACACCCATATACTTGGTCAAGTTCTCTTTATTCTTAAGTTCAAGCCCGTCAACAAAGGCTGCCTGCAGAATTTCTTAGTATAGTCTTGCACACATTAATCACTTCCTTGCTCGAAATACTGCCACTTTATTTTTTGATCAGTTTTATGCTCAATAGGATAAAAGTTCTTGTGTAATAATTCTTTAAATTCTTCCCATCTGGATACAATTAGCTTCTATTTCTTTACAATAAATACTGATGACTTTCCTATGAAATTAGAGCAAGCCCCATTTTGAGATGTGCAAAAGATCTTCCGTGTCTCACTTACATTATGTACACTTAAATATATCTCCATTTGTTTAATCCATTTATCTAGCATTTCAGCATCTATTTGTCTTTAAAAGTCTTAATTTCTGCTTTAGTTTCAACTTGGAAAGTAGTATCTTCAGGTTTTCCCTTAGCTTTGGAGGTTGCTCATGATGCACAAATTCTTCTTTTTTAGCTTCTTTGGGCTTTTCTTCTCCAATAACAAATTTCTTGGCTAGAGCATGAACTGCCATATCCATGGGTGCCTGATTCTTAGTTGCGAGTTCTTGCTATTGGGCAATGGTTTCTTGGGATTGTATTACCTGTTGCATGTTGCTTCCTAATGCAGCTACTCTTTTGGCAAGATTGTCTTCAGTGTCCTTTGCCATCTCTGTCACTGGTTTATTCCACTTTCTTGTAAATGTCTTTGGATTGGAAGGTAGCAATTCTTTGTCTTTTATAGACCTTGTTTCTGTCATACAAACCGAACCACAACTCAACAATATCAAACAATGTTATTTGAAACGAGCTATGATGACCCATATGATCTGTAAATTCTCAAGCATATCTACCAACAGAATTTCCAAAATCATGCAATTGCTTTTCTACTTGGAATTTCTTCAAATGATTGTCATAGTATGTTTAAACGCTTAGAAGACTTAAGAGTAGTCTATGTTGTAAACAAAAGCATATATAGTTTTTGCAACATGAAAAGAAGAGAAACAAGCACAAGAATTGACACACTTAGAATTTTTATCTTGGAAACCCCAAGGTAGAGAAAACCAACTAGAAGTGGCAATTTCATAGCTTCCTTCGTTTCCTTATGGCCAAAGATCAGTTACAAAGAGAATGAATAGAACAATTACAACATCACTTAATGCTGTTTGCTCCTGCAGTCATTCTCTGCTCTGTAATTTCCTTCCTTCCACAAGCAATTCTACACTTCAATCATTCCACACTCTCATCTACACATTCATTTCCATTCATATCCATACAAGTTTCCATTTTCCAAGTGATCCTCTTCTTATAGTGCCTAGACAGATTTTTAAGGACTTGACACGGTCGCACATTTTTTTTGCAGGTCTAGAAGCCGCAATTTGCAGAAATTTGTGCATGATTTTTATTGTTTTTTTGGATAGTGGTGGCCAGACATGGAATTTTCAGTAAATTTTCCTTCCAAATCATGTTTTTTTTAGCAAATCGTGAGTAGTTAGGGTTTCGTCTAGTTTTTTTTTAACAGAGAGAAAAAAACAAAAAAACAAGGTTTAAGGTTCACTGTTTGGGCTTGTTTATTTTCTGGAAATGGAATTTCCATAGGATAAATATTCTGGTTTCAACTTCAACACTTGGAAAGTTAAAATCCAGATGCAACTGATGCACAAAAACTTGTGGGGAATCGTAAACGGAAATGAAAAACTTCGAACAGATGCTAGTAAAGTACTGGAATGGAAAAGCAGAGATGATAAAGCCAAAGCCATTATTGGCTTTGCTCTTTCCGATTCAGAGTTACATTGCTCTTTCCGGTTCAGAGTTACATCACATAGATCTCGCCAAATCATCTTAAGGAAATCTGAGAAAATTTGAACATGCTTTTTGGAGCGAAGACGGTTAATGCTAAGTTTTTTTTAAAGCTTCAGCTTTTCAAGTTCAAGATGATTGATGGAGTCACTATGTCGCACCATGTAAACAATCTAAGATCTCTTCTTCGACAACTAGCAGAAGTCAATGTTATAGTGGATGATGAGGATGCTAAGGCCATTTTATCGAACAGTGTGTCATCTTTACTCTTAGTCAACTTTCGACTAAAACTTTGGAAGATATGATTTCAGCTCTCATAGCTGAAGAAAAGAGGACTATTGCAGGAGATGCAAAAGATGAACCACAAACTGAAGTAGCATTATATGCAAATCGTAGAAGATTTGATAAGAACAAAAAGGTAACATAATGCTATTATTGCAAGAAAATGGGTCACACAACTTGGAACTGTAGAAATCGGGCGAATGATGTTCTCAAAGGAAATATTAGAGAAGCTAATGTAGCCATTGTTGAAGATCTTCTGGATGCTGACGATGGTGGAGAAGCTGTTTTTTATGCATTCTAAAGAAGCCCAATTCTTTGAAGACAGGAAGGAATCCGGTGTAGTTGAAGCTCAGTATTGATAGTTGCGTAGTTAGCTTGGGAGTCTGTGGATTTGGGGAGTCATACCCTTACAAGGGTCATGAGACAACATGATGGAGCTCTGTGAGTGTAGCTCAGCATGGATTATTGTCCAATGGGGATTCGGGATTCGGGAGTTCAGGGAGGTGGTAATCCTGGAACTCGGGAATTCAGCTCGAGAGCTATGCCTTTTCGAGGGTTACGAGGAAGCTTGATGGAGGTCTACCTGGTTGAAGAACTGTTTTAAGAGAAATGCTTATGAAGAATTTATGATTTTGATTGTTTTTAGTTTGCTTATGTTAGGTTGTTTTGTTTTTAGTGAAGTAAGTCTTAAGAACTTACTAGAGATATTTAGTACTTTTGTAATAAAGTCACTTTAACGACTTAAAATAGATTATTCTATTTTTAATAGTGGTTTTTTATTTTTAGTTAAGTTTACATGCATTGGACATGCAATAATGTGGTTAACTTCGAACTCTATATAAGACGTGTAACACCTTTATAATCATCGATCCAAGTTAATAGAATACTATATTTTGTTCTATTTCATTTTATAGCAGATATGTGATATTCTGTTTAACTGTGAAAATTTAAAATCTTTAATTAAGAACTAAAGATGGTTTATGTGTACTTTTAATGGCAAACAAGAATGATGACTATCCAATATCTTGTTTGCATTTGGAATATAATTGGTTTGACAAAATTATGCAGTCAGGCACCCTTAAGGTTTATGCAATCATAAATATTTTATTTGTATGTAATGATTATTTTCAGCCTCACAGAAAATAATAGACTTGACTGAATTTGATTTCTATATTCATAGGTACTTGAGGCTGATTTGGCAATTCTAGATGAGATTGACTCTGGATTAGATGTTGATGCTTTACAAGATGTTGCGAAGGCTGTAAATGGATTATTAACTCCTAAAAATGCAGTGTTGATGATCACCCACTACCAGCGTCTTCTGGAATATATAAAGCCTACATATGTGCACATAATTGTAAGTGGAAGCCACCAAACTAACTAAAGATTTCCTAATTCAGTATTAAGGGCAACACTAACGTGAATGCAAATATTGTTTATCAGTTCTAATTGCAGTTTTTTGGTATGCTTAGGAAAATGGTCTCATTGTCAGAACTGGAAATGCTTCATTGGCAAAGCAGCTTGAAGAAGGTGGTTATAGAGCAATTGTTAGTGTATGAGATCCGACCTCTGTGTCTGACAATAAGTTTTGCCAGAAGAATTTATAATTGATCAGCAGGGTCCTTTATTGACATAGTCCTCTGAATTCCACTGCAAGTAAATGAGCATTTGCATTCCCTTGAGGGTAGTATTTGGAATTTGTAATGTTAAATGTAAAATTGATTTGAGGTTTGTAATTCAACGCTTTTTTCCCAAATTATTGGCTTTATTAGAAGTATTTGGGTTTTGCAAAATAAAATACTAGCAGAGTTCCAGCTGCTCCTCCTCAATGTCCAAGGAACTTTGCTTCTTTACACCAGTTCTCCAAATAGTATGCTTATTCCTAGGTTTTTGGATAAACTTAAGCAAAGACAAGCACACTGTTGGCTACATCTTGATGGATTACAATTGGACACCAAAAGAAACAGTGATTGCATGTTTAGAGCTGCCCATAAGACTATGCCAAAACACTCATATTCAGGAACCGCAAACAAGATACGTAGCCAAGTCTAAGATAAAATGCCTTTTTTCTGCAAAATGTTGCGAAAGGAAATACTTAGCACAGTGTTCTTACAGGGCAGAGATGGCAAGGGCCTGTAGTATGTCTTTATCACTACTCTGCTAATGAAACAGCATAACACCTCTATGTATGCAACTGCTATATCGAAGCAGGTATAGGTCGTGTTTTCCTTTATAGTGCTAACATTGCGTTTGCTTGATGACAGTAGACTGGACCTGCACAGAAGTAAATTTCAATTATCAATGCTTAATTGTTTATTATGGCTGCACTTTCTTCATTTGCCAGGGGCTGTGGCTACAACACAAAAGGTGAGTGTTTGACTCTAATACCAAACAAATTCTCCACTCTTGTGCTGTATTTGAGATTTTTAAAACCAGTAGTACTGGTCACTTGTGACTTAAAAGGAGTCTCCAACCTCGCAGAGATAGCATTGATTTCTTCATGGCTTATTTCAGTGCATTACTTTATTTGTAATTCCGTAGTCTTTCATTTGGCATGCACCCACCTAGGGACGTGATTGTTAACTCATTTTTGGTTCTCAGTCATGCTAATGTAGGTCGACCAAGTATTGATGGTGGTGTTAGAATTGCATTAAGCCAAATCATCATAGCGTAGAGTTGTAGACCATAATTTGCAAATTCGACAAGTTCTTGCCTAACTCATGAGCTTGTTTGCCTAGCTAGTAACTTGCTAGAGATTGATGCATTGAGTCTTGTAGAGAAACTCTTGAGTTTCATGCGCCTTTTCTTTGTAGATTCTGATAGCATTTTTATTTATCTCTTTCAAGACAATGCAAAACAGAACAGCACACAAGGATAAACCTCTCTTCAAATTAGCAGGGAAACTTCTTGAAAACTAAACATGACGCCTAAACCTAAAGCTATGAACAAGATTCACAACGATGCACACTTTACAATATCATCAATGGGGTTTTGCATAAAGGCAATAATTGAAAAAACTTTGACATACCTTTTTGGTTCTTGGAGGTTGAGCACAAGACCTGAAAGGTTCTTTTATCACAAACAAGGTTTTTGCAATTGGAAGGAAGCAAACTAAATTATGCATGCTTCCTAATTTGTTGAAAATAGAGACCAGTAGATCCACATACACAAGAATGGATTAAACAAAAACTACTTTTAACACCAAACCACAGTGCAAGATTTAATACAGATGAACCCTTAGAAGCATACGTAGTTACTAAAGTGAATGACTATTGATACAAAGCTCAATACTGTTCTTCACTTAACCCACTTAATAAAATCTGCCACAAGCACACATAAAAACTCAATTAAAATATGCAAATTATAGTTTTTGCAGCATAAACTTCACTTCAACTACTATTACAAATAACTTGTGCCAAAGGCACATATTTATAGGTTACAATGAATATGATATTAAGGATTTGAAAATAATAATTAATCATAAAAAATAAAGAACAAAACTTTAAAGCAAATCTATTTTAAACAAATAATAAAATGAAGCTAAATAAAATAGCTTAAAAATGAACTGTCACCTCTGCTAAAAAATAAAATAAATTGTCATCTCTACTAAAAAATAGAACACCAAAAATGGCCATTGCTACAAATATTTGTGACCAAAAATAGCAATTGTTCATACGTGTCATGCCTCCACCTAAGTAATGCTAGACCCTGCTTGAATTTATTTCCAATCCAGAATATATTTTCCTAGCCGCCAACTAAGAAGTCGCATAAGAAAATGATTAAGGCGATTAAAGGAAATGGAAAGTGGTGCCAATATCATATAAATCGATGGAGATAATACTTATGGAAAGTGACCCTAGTTTCATACTAATGATTTGGAATAAAGCATAGTCAAATTAAAATTAAATTATAATTTACCAAAGGGCAATGATTGTAAGGGAAACATTGTGACTCCTTCAACAATAAGATATAAAAGAGAAGAGATTTCAATGAGAGGAAGGCATCAATTTGTGAATGAATATTAGATGACTTATTACAAGTGAATATTGTAGTCAAAGAGGACGAAGCCCCTTCAAAGTAAATTGAGAGATTTAACCCCTTAACTTCTCTTAGCAAGTTGGTGGACGAAAACCCCTAACTTGGGTAGATATTGTTAGAGTGAATAATTTATCTATTCACTATAGCTTAAGCGCACTTAGGTTGATGAGGTTAGACATCTTGTCTAATTGAATGTGCAACCTTTTGGAGGTTAGAGGTTACCTAGTTGTTTGGTAAATCTCATGTGCATACCTTTTGAGGTTGGAAGATTTTCCATCTCACCTCAAAAGGCACTTTGTAGTCATCCAACACTTGTTACACAAGGTTGTTGGTTTGTACACTCCAAGTGATCCAAAGGTTGACACTTATAGGACAATTGTCTTTATGCATGTGCCACAACACGGGGCATTTTGTCAATCCACGTGCAAGGTCGATTGCCTCTTCCATGCCTATATAACGAGGCATTCTCATGTAAATTTGTAAGTGAGATCTATATATGTTTATGCTCAATTAGGTTCATCAATATCATCGATTTCTGATCTCGTACTTGTCAATTTCCATATTGTGAGAGTGAATATCAAGTGTTGCAGAGAATCCTTGGCTATTCTAACATGGTATCAGAGCAATGCTACAAGGACGCTCTTCGATTTGAGGGAATTAGGAGGTGAGGCGAAAGTCGATGCTTCCTTGTAATGTTTCCTTTTGCAGTCTAGTCATTTTGGGGACACTTATCCTCATTCCTAGTTGTGTGGAGCAAATATTTAATTATCAACTTTGGTGCTTTGAGAAAGAGTTGATAATTAATTAGGTTATTTTTATTTTTGGTGCACTTAAGTTATAATGTTGCATTTTATAAAAGTGACTTAAGTGTGGGATGAGGACATAAGTTTATTTTCTCCTAGACTTATTATTAAAGTGTGTACCACTTTGGAATATGAGCCTTTTATTAAGTTGAGAAAAAAGAAGATAATTTCAAGAAATGTGAGTTTGTAACTCCCAGGTGCCTTTATAAGCAGATGGAGAGTTCATTTGGAGATCATGCTTGGAATTTGTATTGTTACTCTATTGGATTGAACCTGCGTGTTCTTTCATTTTCTACCTTCTTGTGGATGGAAACCCACTCGAAGATCAGTTTCGGTAGTGTGATATCTACCCTAGCTGGTAATGGTGGTTTCTACTTCAGGGAATCACATGGAGCTGAATAGAGATTGATAGTTTGTTGTGTTTTGTATTGTGATCCTTTTTGAATAGTGAGAATGCAGTTTTGGTATGATAAAGTACATTTTGGATTTATATTTTGTATTGTTTAGTGTGAGTTTGGTGTTGGATGTACTTGATTTTCTAAGGCCACTAGATAGAACCCCTGAGTTGGGAATTCAACACAAATGGGGTGATTGGTTTCTTCATATTGACACTAAATGTATAAGAGTTTATGGGAGCAAGGTTGCCCCATATATATTGCCAAAATATGTGCCCAAGAGAATTGCATATTTAGAAATCATCAAGCAATTGAATGAGTTCGATAAAGAGCATCTAAGATTGCAAAAGAAGGGGTCTTTCTTCTCCACTTCTATGAAGTTTTGTGACTTCTTGGCCACTAATAAAAATGCTCTGGATCAAATTGATTCAGTGTTGGCACTTTACAGGATAGGGTTGGAACAACCAAGAGTGTTTGACCCAGAGGGATTCATTAACATCTAGTGGGATTCATTAACATCTAGTGAGGTTTGGTATCAGAAGGCTCCAATTCACCCACCAGGTCTTATTTGATGAAGATATAGTAAGAAAATGTGCCACAATGGAGGAAGTTCATTTTTTGAGGAAAAGGTGGGAAGCAGTAATGGAAGGAGAAAGAATGAGAAAAAATTGAATTCTGCATATCCTGGGGCATTTGCAAATGAGAATGATCCAATAATAAGGATCCAATTTTTTTTTGCCAATGCAGATGATTTAATTGAAAGTGCTCCAGCAGGTGAAGACAGACCTGCATATGATCCAAGCAGTTTAGGTAGGGCATACAGAAGAAGTGAGTCCCCTGATGCACCTTCAGCCAAGAAAGTAAAAATCATTGACTTGGAGCATGAAAAGGAAGTAGAATTGATAGACTTGGGGGAGGAAATAAATGAACAAGAACAAGAAATTTCCCAACAGGTGAATTCACCTATGAGAATAAGGCCTTATGCCTCTCCTGATAAAAGATTGGCAAGGTCAATTTCTAGTTATCAAATAGATACAGAGGACATCAGAGTACTTGCTTGCTCATAATTTTTAGAAGATGATGCCTTTCTTAACACCCCTGAATTTAAGGGATATGTATTGAAGGTGAGGAATGAAATTATGAGATTTTACCCCTGATTAGGTGACCCCCCCCCCCCGCCCCCCCCCCCCCCAAATTTTGGCACTTTATAACTTAGTGTGTTTTATAATGTGAATAGGTCCAATGCGTGGGAAGTGTGAAAATATTAACTTTTGCAAAAAAATAATGCTTAATTTCGAGCTACCGAGCAAAAATTATGACAAAAACAATTTCCCGTAAAACAAACCTATTTTAATACACTAGCACTAAAATAGAAAAAAATGCCTGTGGCGAGAGAAAACCTAGCCTTCCAATGACTCGTTGGATTCAACAAAGAAAGTACAATACAATGGTGTTAACTTGAGAGGGGGTATTGGCCTCTTGCTAGACCGGACCTCTCTCTCCATCTTTGACAAGCGAAAAATAAAGGTTTATTACAAACCAATGTGCTTTTCAAACAAGTTTTCTCAAATTTAAAATGTTGAGGATACATGACGCTTACAATGAGAATTTAAGGGTACATATATTGTGACATTAAATGTTGAAACCTATAGTGAACAACAAAACATATAATTTTGCTAGTTGTGATAGTCACAATCATAAATAAAGCTAACAGAAAAGTGAGCAGTTTGGGGTGATTGCAGGGCCAAAAGTCCTATTTTGGGGTGCTTTGGTCGACTAGGCTAGATAAGATTTCCACCTGGGTGCGGATTAAGTCTGAATCCTAGACAAGGCGGCCTTAGTCGATGAAGTGGCACACAGACTGGACTGAATGGGGCACAAAGCTCTTGAGGAGTCATGAGCAAGACTCTTCAAATAACAGAGTAAAGTCCACGATCTACAAAGAGAGCCTATGATCTCCACGAAATTCCAAACCGTGACTTTGCTAGGTGAAGTCTATGAAGGAAGATATTGACCTTGGTGTCTTCGATTTGCAAGCCACCAACTCAAAAAACTAGAAACGAGAGGCAATGGAGGCGATTGATGGCAAATTGAAGAACTCAACTATGTGTTTGAAGTTGTTTTAAAAAAAGCTATCGACCAAGCTCTTGAGTCAACTTGCAAACAAACAAAATGGCTACCTCAGAGATGAGCAACAACCTGCTAGCAAATGGAGGTAACACCAACTGTTGAAAGCTTGTATACTTTGCAAGAGTGAAAACTTGGCAATCCATAGAGAGAACGGTGACGAAAGAAATTCAATTTGCAGTGACCTTATTGAAACTGTATGAAGTTTGCAACAAGAAGAATGACAACCAAAAAATCAGAAACAAAGCCTTGACCAGGTGATTGCCAATGGCGTGGATGAGAAAGCTTCGACCTTATGTTGTGTTGCTGAAGCGGCTTCAAGGAATCCAATGGTGACACCTAAAAAATCTTCAGCCTACAGCGACAATAAATGTGAAACCAACAACCAAAATAGGTGACCTTTGTGTCTGCTTGTGTAGAGGACTGATGATTGGAATGAAGCCTTTGGAAGAGTCGGCCTGCAACAAAAATGTCGACGACCTTCAAAGACGTATAAGAGTCGACTTCCCATGGATGCCAAAAAAGGTAAGGTAGACGGAGGCCAAGCAGGACAAGACTCTTGTAGAAACGCCAAAAAGAGGCCGGAATGGATTCTACAGAGGCTGAGGTCTTGCAAGACTCGAGAATGTTGAATACCTCGACGTCTTAGAAAATGTACATAGTGGCCTGCTTTAAAACCAACGATCCAAAATTGCCAATTCACACCACAAGCCCTCATGCTTGCAAAGAGGAACTCGCAAGCCAAGTAACAAGTGAAGGGGTTGAGCGACCAACTCCAAGAGCCTGATCAACCAAGAGCCCAAAATAGCTGGTAGGTCGATCAAACAAAAAATAGAGAGCCCAAAGCTTGGGCATGTGAGGAGCTAGAGGTCTCAAACAGAGTCGTCGAAGAGGGTTGAGTCTAGCCACTGAGTCTACACAAAAAACAATAGATCCATCTCAAACAAAGTAGAGGCTGAATAGGCCACAAATCTACCTAAAACGACAATTTTGCAGAGGCCAAATTGCCCTTTGCAAAAAAAGATGCGTTTTTTACAAAAAAATTGTCCAAATTGACCCAAAATGCAAAAAGCTCTTTCAAAATTTGATTTTTCTAAATTTTTTTTTTTTGGCAAAAAAAATGGGTTAGGGGCAAAAAAAATCATTTTCTTTACAAAGAAGCTCGATCCGTTTCGCTCAAGGAAGCATCGACTTTCGCCTCACCTCCTGACTCCCTCAAATCGAAGAGCATCCCTGTAGCATTGCTCTGATACCATGTTGGAATAGCCAAGGATTCTCTGCAACACTTGATATTCACTCTCACAATATGGAAATTGACAAGTACGAGATTAGAAATCGATGATATTGATGAACCTAATTGAGCATAAACATATATAGATCTCACTTACAAATTTACATATATAGATCTCACCATAAGACTCCCATTCACGTCGATAATCAGCAAAGCTTTTTGTAGCAAACTGCTGTCCTCCAACAAGATTTTGCTGCTGACCCAAAAACACAGGCATCATAGGTCTAGAAGATGAGGTCCTAGATGCACGAGTGGCATTGTGTGGTTGACCAGCATTATGGGAGTTGCTAGTCTCTCCATGATCTCCATCATTACCTCTATTATTCCGAGGTGTCTCTCCTCCCAGATTCTAACTAACTAACTGAGCCAACAGTCTGTTCATTTGCTGATTACTTCTGACAATATCTTGCTAGCCTCTAGCAAGATCATTCAATATGTCCCTCATACTGGGCTCCTCTGGTTGCCTTTCACCCATGTTATCTTCCTCTGATTCTGAATCAAATCGAGGATACCTTCTCCTTCTGTAGGTGATGAACTCAGTGTCCTCTAGATTCATCAATTGAGTATGCAACTGAACTGAGATTCATTGTAGACTGATCTGAAGAAGAACACAGGCTGGCAGGAATGACCAGCTCTGATACCACTGTAAGATGCTACCCCAATTTTTTTTAAAATTTTACAATGGTATCAGTGTTAGCATCAAAATGCATCTACCAACTAAAGGCCTCACCTTCTGATCACCCAGATCTCGGGATGGGCAAGGTGAGAGCATACAATGATTGGCTTACAATAAACAATTATGCAAGAATGAAATGCAATTCATCCACTGCGGCGGGCATCCACATGATGTGGGAATTCACCACTCTTCAGTGGGTAATGAACAAGAAAAAAAATTACAATGCCACCCACTTGTTCAGTGGGGATACTCCACTTATGTAGTGGGTAGAAGCACAAGAAAGATTCAGTTATCCTCACTGGCGGTAAACCATACAGGGGTCTTTAGTGTGATTTGAAATGATGAAGAGATTACAACTGAAACAATTACAATGATGCTCATTAGACTTGATTTAAAACTTGATAAGTATCCCTTGGAGTAAAGAGGATAATACCCTGCATAGAAGACTTGAAAGATTAGATGCCATCACAGAAATTTATTGCTGGTCATCTCTACTGCAACTCAGAAAATGACTTATTAGTCTGCCCTGCATAGTTTGGCAACTTGTAATGGAGAAGACACACAACATTTATCATATTCCATTTGTTTTTTCTATCATATCTATGATACTCAGCAATACGCCTTGAAGGCCAAAGAGCAAGAAAATACTACAGATCACCAATTAGAAAATAGACTCTAGTTTCAGACTGGTACGGCACCCAGGAAATGGTACGGATAGCTAGTCAATGCATAAATTTGCCTACTCAAAAAACTAAGAATGCCAACTGATATTTGCTCTCATAAGATAGACATTTAATGTATAAGCACCACTAAAAACAGATGGGGTGAAAGCTCTATATGCACGCCGAACATTCCCAACTCAGGGGACGTTAACTTGGGAAACTTGCTTGGGAAACTTGAAAGCTCTATATGCACGCCGAACATTCTTATATTCTTCCTTTAGAGCATTGAGATCAATTTTCTTGCTGGTAGCAGGGTTTAAGCCAAACACTTTTGTGATGTAGGCCTTTGTGGCTCTGATCATGCTTGTGTTATTTCCTACCAAGAAAGCTTTAGACCCAGGATCATACCTCTATGTAACTGCCCTTACAAAATCTGGGTTTATGAACATATTAGGGCACATTAACTTCGCCAAGTTGAGGTTCCAAGCGTTACAAACAAGGACTTTGAACTCCCTCCTATCATACCAATGTTTAAATATGATCCATCTAGGCACAGGTAATTGAGCGTCTCGACACCCAGAGCATAAGTCTAACAATCTGTCATTTGGCCCACCGAGACCATGCATATTTACGGGCCTTCTTGAAGCCCTGAGCAGTTGAATCATCAAGTCTTCATCTAGACCCCTTTTTGAAGTTGAAGGCTGGCTAGTTTGACTCATTTTGAAACAATTCTTTTCCAAACTAGGGTTTTCTCTTTTAACAATGCTCAAAAGACAACACTTCAATTGAAATAAACATAGTTGGCAAATATTTAACTTACTGGTTTTAACTACAAAAGCTCAGAATTTCAATACTTCTTCGACCAAATGCTCGTTGTGAGTAGGAATTCTCTTTGTGCTTGTAAAAATGCCCTGAAAAACCCTTACCTTCTACTTTAATTGGGCTTATAGATTAGGGCTCACCTCATTACTACATTTCACTTCAGTCATTATTGCAAATTCATGACACAAGGGTGGTGCCCAACGTCTACACAGAAAATTTGAATTCAGACTGTCGATAGAGTCTTCAAACTGTGAGATCAACGACTGTGAGTCAATCGATTTGAAAATTTAAACTTTTATGTGAAAATTTGCCAGTCAATCATATTATTCCATGTTGAACGCTCCTTTTGTTGACATTTCCACCTTTTTTATCCTAGGTGGCCACACATTATGCTGCCACACAGTAGCAAGTGGGCCACCTCCTTTTGGCTATGCGGGAGCACGCTAAGCCTTCCACGTGTATCCCTTTATACAAGCCTTTTCATTTGTTCCGAAAACAAGCCATGTGTCATCATCTCGCAGCCACACAGAATCTTTCTTGTAGACAAGATCCTTCTGGGACACTGCACTATCGTCCAATCCTTATCGACCCCATCTCTTCACTTCATTCTTCAACACAGGTGTCACAATCTGCTTCATTTAGCTGAATCATTGATCTTATGACCATAGGCCACGATATAGTTTACACTTGTCCTCATTTTGCAACCATGCGGTGGAGCTATGATGTTAGCATCAACAGTTTGCGGGCTTGCAATATCCTTCCATGTGGCACCTTCAGGCCCCTACAAAGACTTAGGACTTAAAAAATTTATAAGGAACATGACTTTGATGGGCAACAAAGGGTAAACACCAGGGCTTGGGACCGGTTAACTCACGATATTAATGGCATCAAATCATAACTTAAACAATCGGAAACTTAGGCTAGGTAGTCAATGATGAATTATAACATAAAGTAAAGACATCACTGCAAGACTTAGGGTTTTAAGGGGAAACAAGGAAAATACTTGATAAAAACTAACTAAAAAACCTAAAACCTAGACAAGTGCCATCAGAAATGATGAGGAAATAATGTGAATAGTGAGATGGGAATGCATTAGTCATTTTTAGGTGTCTACATTTTACCCCTGGGTAAATGCAAGCAGATGAGAGGCCAAAAACGGGTCTTAAGTGACCACTTTTTTTTTTTGTTTCTGAAATCAAGAAATATTGACCTTGTATGAGAAATTGAGCATAGTTATACTCAAAATTTGAAGATGCAAGAAAAACAATGTTCGTAGTGCTCCAAGTCTACTTTCTAAACTACTATTTTTTTTTATAAATGGTATAGATTAAGGGGTTAAAAAAAGGGAACCATAGAAATTGGTGTTGTTTCTGTCAAAAAACACAACATAGCTTGTTTTGTGGATCCCTCAAAAGGTTAACTTTCTTTTGGTATTTTTAAAATCACTTTAGTGAGAAATTAGCTAACAACATGTAGTTTATGCCTGATTTTTCTGATATTTTTTAAATGAATATTTAATTTTTTACTAATTTTCAAAGTGGACACATCCTAAAAAATAGAATTTTGGCCGTGCTACCCCTATAAATTTTGAAAACTAATTGAAAATTATTAATTTTTTAATGTGTAGAATGGAGTCTAGTTTATAAAAATGAAATTTATTTGAAATTTCAATGAATGGTTAATTTATAATGAAAAAAGACCAAACACTGGTTTTTGCCCAAAAACAGACACAAAACAAACGAAATTAAAGATGAAAGGCTTAACATTGTCAAAATGTGAAAAAAATTACATTGTTAAATAGCTAAGAGAAAGTCTAACATTATCCATGTTTGATTTGTTCGACCTTGAAACACGTGCAAATATGAGGGTTAGCACGAATGAAATTATGTGAAATCTTGTAGAATATGGAAAGGCATGTCTTTGGACATTGGGAAAGCACTCCAAGCCTTTGGGTTGGAAATCCAAAGCAAATCCCAAGCCTAAGGCTTGGGATTCCCAAAGCAAAATATAACGCGAGCGCATTATAACACGCTCACATTATGTTTTGCATTTTTTTTCCTTTTTTGCAAGTTTGCCGATGTTTGCACAGTTTGACATAACGCGAGCTCATTATAACGCACTCGCGATGTCTCCCTTTGAATGATTTATGTTCAAGTTTCTTAAGTATGTTTGATGTATGTATATATGTATGCTTGTAGGTATGTATGTATGGTTGTATGTATGTATGTACATGTATCCATGCTTGTATGTATGTATATATGTATGCATGTTTGTATGTATGTATGTACATGTATGTATGTATGTCTGTATATATGTATGTATGTATGCCTATATGTATGTATGTAAGGGTTTTGGGTTTAGGGTATATAAGGACCTGAGCCCGTATAGTTTTTAGGGTTGAGGGTTGAGTTTTTTGGGTTTAGGGTTTAAGGTATAGGGTTGAGGGTTGAGGGATTAGGGCTTAATTAATAGGAAGAGGGTAGAGGGAAGAGGGTTGAGGGTTATAGTTGAGGGATAATATTCAGCTTGTTGAGTGTATAAGATTAAGTGTGTAAGGCATGGGGATTAGGGTTTAGGATATTGGGTTTAGGGTTTACGATATGGATTGAGCGTATATAAGGCATAGGGTGACTTGGGTTGAGAGTGTGTGGTTTAGGTTTTAAGTATAGGGTTAAGGCACAATATTTAGGGTTTGGGGTATAATGGTGAGGTTATAGGGTATAGGGATGAGGGTTTGTGGGTGTAGGCTTTAGGGTTTAAGGTATAGGGTTGAGGATTGAGGGACTAGGGCTTAGGTATATGGTTGAGAGTATAGGGTAGAGGGTTGAGAGTTTATAGTTGAGGGATAATGTTCAAGGTTAAGTGTGTAAGATATAGGGTTTAGGGTTTAAGGTTGACGATATAAGGCATATGGACGAGGGTTGAGGGTTTAGGGCATAAGTATAGGGTATAGTGTAGAGGTTTGAAGGTTGAGGGATAATGTTGAAGGTTGAGTGTCCAAGGTTAAGTGTATAGGGTATAGGGTTTAAGGGTATCTAAGGGTTTATGGTTTGAGGGATTAAGGGTTTAAGGGTTGAGGGATTAGGGTTTAAGGCACAGTGTCAAGGGTAGAGGGATTAGGGATAGGGTTTAGGGTTGAGGGTTGAGGCTTTAAGGTTGAGGGTTAAGGGATTAGGGTTTAAGGTATAGTGTTGAGGGTAGAGGGTTTAGGGATAAGGTTTAGGGTTTAAGGTTTAAGGTTTAAGGGTTGAGGGTTGAGGCTTTAGGGATAGGGTTTAGGGGTAAGGGTGAAGGGATTAGGGTTTAAGGTACATAGTGTTGAGGGTTGAGGGTTTAGGATTTAAGGTTTAAGGGTTGAGGCTTTAGGATAAGGTTTAGGATTTAGGGTTAAGTGAGAGACCTAGATGGCTAAGGACAGATGGAGAGGCAGACATAGAGTGATTGAGAGACGTAGAGAGGGGAGAGGTAGACAAGTGAGGGGGAGACAAAGGTGAGAGATATAGAGGTGAGTATGAGAGAGTGAAGTTGACAACTTGAGGGAAAGATTGGTAAGGAGGAGGGAGAGAAATAGAGAGGAAGGGAAATATCTAGAGAGCTATGAGAGATATACAAGTGAGAGACCTACAACTTAGGGAAAGAGGGGTGAGAGATAGGGGAGAGATGGGGGTGAGGCAGATAGGGGAGGAGAGGGGTGGATAAGGGTTGAGGGTTTAAGGGTTAAGGGTTTAGGGTTGAAGTGTTGAGGTATTAAGGGTTGATGGATTAGGGTTTAGGGTTGAGGGATTAGGGTTTAAGGTATAGTGTCGAGCGTTGGGGGTTTAGGGATAGGGTTTAGGATTTAAGGTTTAAGCATTGAGGGTTGAAGCTTTAGGGATAGGGTTTAGGGTTTAGGGATGAGGGATTACGGTTTCAGGTATAGTGTCGAGGGTTGAGGGTTTAGGGATAGGGCTTAGGATTTAAGGTTTAAGGGTTGAGGGTTGAGGGTTTAGGGATAAGTGAGAGACTTAGATGGCTAAGGGTTGAGAGATAGGGGAGAGATTGTTGGCAAGAGACACTGCTTTAAAAAAAACGTGAATGTTGTCATTGATGGCAACAAGGAAAACAAAGCATGACATAGCTAAGGATGATTAGGAACTCAAGGTTTGTTCCAGACACAAAGATTGAGGCAAAATGCATCAACTCTAGAAGCAGAAATGACTAAGTGTAGACAATATACAAAATACAGAGTAAGGGATAGTGTGTGGGATGGTATGCCTATGCAGTAGAAGATAATTTTATGCAGTTCAAATATGTCATTCATAGCTACTTGAAGACAATATGTTCCAATGCCCAAACCCTGAATTCCTCTAGAAGTCATATCATGAAATATCTAAGTCCGGGTGAACTGAGTTAAGACAGGGACAGTGTACAGTGCAAAGTAAAATGGTGCGCATTCCTCCGTAAGTGCACATTTTTTTCTGTGGTTCTGAGGCAATTGAGAGACATGTCATGACTACCTAAATATAGGATTATAGCCTTTGAAGTTCAATAGATCATATTCTACAAGCTTCCCAATATTGGCTTCCAATATGACAGTATTTCTCTGTGACAGTGCAACAGTTCCAAGATCCGCATTTTGAAATACATGTTTATCTGGTTCCACAGATCTAAAGGCATGTTAAGAGGTTAGTAATGATTGTTGTATATGATATATTAAGTCTCATATGGTCTGCAGTATGAGCTATGATGTAACAGATGAATTGATCAACTATGTTCTTAAGGAACAAGCCGACAGGCATGGTAGATCCTTATGCGGAGAAGATATAGCATTTGGATAATTAATCTAAGTGGATACATGATTAGAGCCATCCTATATGAAGATCATTACATGTTTATTTGGGTCCACATTGTTGTTTGTGCATGTGATCAAACCGACAAGATATAACTTATTGTACACATGTTTCATACTTGACTAGCCGACTGAATTGGGAGATCAATCTTGTAGCGGATATATATACTCGATGGATTTCGGTGTTACGGAGTGTGTGAATTCAATATGCATGCGATCCTAAAGAAGAATCATCATAAAAAATAATAAGAGCAGAGGAGCAGAGTTTATGTAGAACAAAACAAAGAAGTAGAGTAGATAGTATGAAGACTTTTGAGTTAGTGTATTGAGCCTAAATTGATACTGCACTTCAACATTTTGTAGATGCATCAATAGTAGTCATATCTCGGTAGTGAACCAGTTCTTCTTTCTAATATATTGGCAGTGAGCCCTAAAGTAGTGAGCCTTCATGTAATTCGGTATTGATATCATAATATATCGTGAGCTAACACTCATTGTGGTTTTTCCCTTTTTGGGTTTTCCATGTAAAAATCCTGGTGTCTGTGTCATGTCTTTATGGTTGTTGTTCATTTGTTTATTCTACTTTCACATAATTGAATTTGGTAAATCGATAAAGGAAAAGTGTTTAAGTGGTTTTATAGAACACTGATTCAACCCCTCTTAGTGTTTCTTGTATTCAACAATTGGTATCAGAGCCAGGTTCCTTGGAAGAAGCTTAATCACTTAAGGAAGATCTGGGAAAGTATTCTCATGGCAACAAAAATGTATCTCACTTACTCCGAAGCAAGTCATCCTAGTAGCATTAAAGTTGGTGGTTGTACATATGTCAACGATGAACAATTTGAAGTAGCTCTTGAAGATCTGGACAATTCCAAAGAAGAGATTACAGATTTGAAGGAAAATGTCAAACAAACTGATGACTACATTCTGAAACTCAAAGAGCAAATAAAGAAACATTAAGACAAAAGGAAAGAGTTGAATGAGCAATTAAAACAAGCGAATGAATCCATAGAAAGCCTATCTATGCTGATAGAAGAAATGAAAAAGGTTGAGGAATATCTGAATCAGGCTGTGAAGGAAAAATTAGAGGAATGTGAAAAGTTGGGAAACAAGGTGCTACTTCTAAAATTTGATCTAGATATAGTGAACAACTATAAAGAAAAGTTCAAGATAAGCCCTGCAAAACCTGATGAGTTGATTATAAGTCAGAAAAGTTCAGATGACAAACAAGGATTGGGATTTGAAAAGGGAGAAAGCTCAAAATCAGGTGAAATCAATGCTGAGAAAAGGAAAGACAAAAGCAACCAGTTCCAAAATCAGAGAAATAGACCAAGAAGACCTTCGGTAAGACAACCAAATGCTCAAAGTTTACCCTTCCTTCAATGGTTACTGTTTCAAATGTAACAAGTTTGGTCATAGAGCCACTCAGTGCAGAAGTAAAACAAATCAAAGTTTTTTATCTTTCTTTGGTCAATGCTTTAATTGCAAAAGAATTGGTCAGTTGGCAAGTGAATGTAGGAGTATAATAAGGAATAGTTACAATGTTCAGTCTTTCAATGGAAAATGCTTTGCATGCAATAGATTTGGGCACATGGCTAATCAATGCAAATCAAGGATGAACTCATTCAGTGGAAGGAATCAAGGACAGAAAAATATTGCGTGCTACAATAGCAACAGACTTGGGCATGTGGCAAGATTTTGCATAAACACAAATGTGAAGAACTACAACACAGGGGAGGGGAAACAAGAGCAGAGAAAAGAGAAGGGAAAAGAAAAGATTGATCCAGTTGAAATTAGGAAAGAAATGGGAAAGATATGGATCAAGAAGGATGTCATTGAAGTGAAAGAAGGATCCACATCAGCATCTGGTGCAAATATTCCCCCAGGAAGTAAATTGGGAGCTCTAGCTCAGGGGGAGTTGTATTCAAAATTCCAATCCCCCAGCCAGATAGTTAGTGCTCGAATTCAGCACGAAGATATGATATAAATCCTCATATGACAAATCTTTTGAATCAAATTCCGGAAGAAAAGGATGGAATGCAGAACATTGCAGAGCAATCTAAGTCGATTGTGCTTAACAGAAAAGAGTTTAACAACTTTTGTGAAGCAACATTTATGGCAGTTAGGTTGAGATGAATAAAGGATTAAAAACAACTTATACGACAGACAATTCATTCTGCATTCAAGTTCTCAAACATCTAAGACAAATTGAAGGGAAATTCAAAGCAACTTCAACGATCTCCAAAGCATTTCAAGACAAAATTGAGTGGAACCCTAATTCGACGATAGAGGTATTTATGACTTGAAACCGTACTGTGAAATTTAATCTACAAAGCAAAAATGTTCACCTCTCAAGTAATTGAGATAACTGAAAAGCCTCAACCAAAGTTTAAGAAACATCTCTTCAAATCACTGGAAAGTGATCCTGTTTGGGCATTCTCAAATGTTCCTCACGAAGTCTTGTATATGGAAAATGTCAGAGCTTACATTCATGCCGATCTAGAAGAATATGATCACATGAAGCTAGGAAAGCTATACCTGGATGAATTGATTACTATCGAGGTTGTGTTGAAAAATGAATACAAAGTTCTAGGAGAAAAGAAACTAGACTCCTGGTTGGACTTTCCTGTGATCCCAAATGATGCATGGGTTAGATTTATTCTTAGTAGGGTTCATGATGAGTTTCTTTGGCTTGTTGAGCCATACATGATAACAAAGAAAGCTATCAGAGTTGTAACCGGTATGAGCTCCACTGGAAGGATTGTAGGGACAAAGAAGATAAAGAAAAACTTGGTAATGCAGCTAACATGAGCTAAGTTTGACCAAAAGGCACTCACTATTAATGATATCAAGGATCCGGCAGTCAGATTTGCAGCAATGATTATTGGATACAAATTACACTATTCAAATCAAGAAATTCCTGTGTCTGCATCATCCATATACACAGCTAATGACATGATAAAAAACAATACTGACTATAATCTATGTGAATTGCTCCAGAGTGAACTAATGGAAAATCTAAAAAGAACAAATGAAGCCAAGTATCCCTTCAAATTTGGAACATTGATCACCTGTCTGCTCTTCTATTTCTTGAGAGAGTTGCCTGGATTAGAAATGTTGTCTGGTCAAATCGCATAACTGTGGCTACTCAAACGAAGAAACCATTTAGACAATTTGGGAAATGCAGATAAGAAAAGTGAAATCTTATGGAAGTATTTCAAGGACTTTCAAAGAAAAATGTCATGCAGGGACCGAATTCTTGAAAAGATAGCCTTGAAATATGAAAAAAAACATTGTATTCATGGTGAAGAATGACAAATGCTTTATGGAGGCTGTAGAACTGAGAATAGCATGGGTCCCAACATTAGGATATGAAGTTTCAGGGGATGTTTTGACTGAGCTAGCTGATGCACTACTGAGCAGAGCAAAGGATCTCAAAGAAGATAGATTTGGAACATTTGAAGAATTATCTTCCACAATGTCTATAGAACATGAACAAGTTAAAAAAAATAGGTGAGGAAAGAACCAAAGTAGAAGGAACAAGAACTTCACATACTCCAGAAAGAAAAGATGAGAAATCTGAGAAGGTGAAGCTGGTATCTAGTTTCAGGAAAAGAACAAGAGAGTCATCCACTGGTACAACTACCATTGAAGTCGAGAAAGAAGAACTAGTGAAAGAAAAGAAAAGCAAACAACAAGAGACACCGTAGAATCAGTCAAGGAACTTCTGGAGAAAGAAAAACAAGTTTGAATGAGCCTGAGTTTCTACATGGTCCAATAAATTTGGATGCAATATCCCCTGTACAAAAACTCAGATTGGCTTCAATTGTACAGGCAAAAGCAAGAGAGGAAATGTTGAAATCTCACATAGAGGATAGTGAGCTCATTAGTGAGGCATCTAGCATTTTGGAGAAGCTGATGCCAACATACCAGAAGTACACATCTTTGACATCAACAAATCAACTCAAAGGACTTATAAACTCTGTAAGTAAGCATTTTGAATCCTTAGAGAAATCTGTAGAAATAAAAGTTAGGCAAGAGTTTAATGATAAAAGATTGAATGAGTTGAAGAAAATGATAGCTAATGACAAAGCCTAGCTGGATAATAGGATAAAAAGCATTCAGAGTGCCATTAAAGAAGATGGTGACATATACAAATTTTTTTTATCCTGACCAGAAGTTACAAAGAAAACAGAAGAGAAGATCAAGGATTTGGAGCAGAAATTGATGAATACTTCCAAAACATTTAATTTGGTAGTAGAATCAGTTAGCAACAAGGAAAGTCAAGTCATCAACTATCATAGTGAGAGGGATCAGATCAGAACTAGAATGTGTCAGCCAAGATGACTAATCAATCTTTAGTTAGATTCTATGTTTAATCTTGCAATTGAAGCACAAACAACTTTACAAACTGACACACCCTTTGATCTTCACAAGGCAGACACCTTAATTTTCCTACTTAGTGGTCATATTAAGATTTTGGACAATTCTAAGAAAGGCTGGGATGGTGAGCTGGCCCTAATTAAGAATATTTTCAATGACATCCTCCAGCACATGTGAAATAAAGTTGACATATTGTACTTGTATATATGCGGCAGAGTATAATTTTTTTTGTAGTTCTGACAATTTTTGACTTCGGAACCTACACCTTTTCCATTGATGTCAAATAGGGAGAAGAAGATCAGTGAAAAATGGGCAAACATGTAGGGGGAGAAGAAATATAGAGTGTATATACAAAGGGGGAGCAGTCTAGGCAGTTAAGCATTTTTCACTAAATGTTGCCATCAATGCCAAAGGGGGAGATTGTTGGCAAGAGACATTGCTCTAAAGAAAATGTGAATGTTGTCATTGATGGCAACAAGGAAAACAAAGCATGACAGAGCTAAGGATGACTGGGAACTCAAGGTTTGTTCCAGACACAAAGACTAAGGCAAAATGCATCAACTTGGGAAGCATAAATGACTAAGTGTAGACAATATACAAAATACAGAGTAAGGGACAGTGTGTGGGATGGTATGCCTTCGCAGTAGAAGATAATCTTATGCAGTTCAAATATGTCATTCATAGCTACTTAAAGACAATATGTTCCAATGCCCAAGCCCTGAGTTCCTCTAGAATTCATATCATGAAATATCTAAGTCCGGGTGAACTGAGTTAAGACATGGACGGTGTACAGTGCAAAGTAAAATGATGCACATTCCTCCGCAAGTGCATATTTTGTTCTGCAGTTCTAAGGCAACTAAGAGACATGTCATGACCACCTAAATCTAGGATTATAGCCTTTGAAGTTCAATAGATCATATTTTACAAGCTTCCCAACATCAGCTTCCAGTATGACAGTATTTCTCTGTGATAGTGCAACAGTTCCAAGATCCGCATTTTGACATACAGGTTTATCTGGTTCCACGGATCTAAAGGCATGTTTAGAGGTTAGTAATGATTGTTGGATATGATTTATTAAGTCTCATATGGTCCGCAATATGAGCTATGATGTAACAGATGAATTGATCAACTATGTTCTTAAGGAACAAGCCGACATGCATGGTAGATCCTTATGCGGAGAAGATATGGCATTTGGATAATTAATCTAAGTGGTTGCATGATTAGAGCCGACCTATATGAAGATCACTACATGTTTATTCAGGTCCATATTTCTATTTGTACATATGATCAAACCGACAAGATACAACTTATTGTACACACGTTTCATACTTGACTGGATGACTGAATTGGGAGATGAATCTTGTACCGGATATATATACTTGATGGATTTCATTGTTAGGGTGTGTGTGACTAATGTGGGTGTGTGAATTCAATATGCATGCGATCCTAAAGCAGAATCATCATAAAAAATAATAAGAGCAGAGGAGCAAAGTTTATGTAGAATAGAACAGAGAAGTAGAGCAGACAGTATGAAGATTTTTGAGTCAGTGTATTGAGCCTAAATTGATAATGCACTTCAGCATTTTGTAGATGCATCAATAGCAGTAATATCCCGACAGTGAGCTAATTCTTCTTTCTAATATATTGGTAGTGAGCCTATTGTAGTGAGCACCTCTTGGGTTGTGAGCCCTGGGCAGTGACCCTTCATGTAATTCGGTATTGATATCATAATATATCGTGAGCTAACACTCTCTGTGGTTTTTCCCTTTTTGGGTCTTCCACGTAAAAATCCTGGTGTTTATGTGTTATGTCTTTATGGTTGTTGTTCAGTTGTTTATTCTGCTTTCACATAATTGAATCTGGTAAATGGATAAAGGAACAAGTGTTTAAGTGGTTTTATAGAACACTGATTCACCCCCTCTCAATGTTCCTTGTATTCAACAATTGGTATCAGAGCCATGTTCCTTGGAAGAAGCTTAATCACTTAAGGAAGATCTAGGAAAGTATTCTCATGGCAAAAAAATAGTATCTCACTTACTCTGAAGCAAGTCATCCTAGTAGCATTAAAGTTGGTGGTTATACATATGTCAACGATGAACAATTTGAAGCAGCTCTTGAAGATCTGGACAATTCCAAATAAGAGATTAAAGATTTGAAGGAAAATGTCAAACAAGCTAATGACTACATTCTGAAACTCAAAGAGCAAATCAAGAAACATCAAGACAAAAGGAAAGAGTTGAGTGAGCAATTAAAATACACAAATGAATCCATAGAAAGCCTATCTATGCTGATAGAAGAAAATAACAAGGTTGAGGAATATTTGAATCAGATAGTGAAGGAAAAATTAGAGGAATGTGAAAAGTTGGGAAAAGAGGTGCTACTTCTAAAATATGATCTAGTTATAGCCAACAACTATAAAGAAAAGTTCCAGATAAGCCCTGCAAAACCCGATGAGTTGATTATAAGTCAGAAAAGTTCAGATGACAAAAAAGGATTGGGATTTGAAAAGGGAGAAAGCTCAAAATCAGGTGAAATCAATGTTGAGAAAAGGAAAGATAAAAACAACCAGTTCCAGAATCAGAGAAACAAACCAAGAAAACCTCCGGTAAGACAACCAAATGCTCAAAGGTACCCTTCCTTTAATGGTTACTGTTTCAAATGTAACAAGTTTGGTCATAGAGCCACTTAGTGCAGAAGTAAAACAAATCAAAGTTTTTTTTATCTTTCTTTGGTTAATGCTTTAATTATGAAGGAATTGGTCACTTGGTAAGTGAATGTAGGAGTATAATAAGGAATAGTTACAATGTTCAGTCTTTCAATGGAAAATGCTTTGCATGTAATAGATTTGGGCATATGGCTAATCAATGCAGATCAAGGATGAACTCATTCAGTGGAAGGTATCAAGGACAAAAAAATATTGTGTACTACAATTGCAACAAACCTAGACATGTGGCAAGATTATGCATAAACAAAAATGTGAAGAAGAACTACTACACAGGGGAAGGGAAACCAGAGCAAAGAAAAGAGAAGGGAAAAGAAAAGATTGATCCAGTTGAGATTAGGAAAGAAATGGGAAAGATATGGATCAAGAAGGATGTGATTGAAGTGAAAGAAGGGTCCGCAACAACATCTGGTGCAGATACTTCCTCTAGGAAATAAATTGGGAGCTCTGGTTCAAGGGGAGCTATATTCAAAATTCCAATCCCCCAGCCAGATAGTTAGTGGTAGAATCCAGTAGGAAGATATGATATAAATCCTCATATGACAAATCTTTCGAATCAAACTCCAGAAGAAAAGGATGGAATACAGAACATTGCGGAGCAATCTAAGTTGATTGTGCTTAACAGAAAAGAGTCTAACAACTTTTGTGAAGCAACATTTATGGCAGTTAGGTCAAGACGAATAAAGGATTAAAAACAACTTATACGACAGACAATTCATTCTGCATTCAAGTTCTCAAACATCTAAGACCAATTGAAGGGAAATTCAAAGCAACTTCAACGATCTCCAAAGCATTTCAAGACAGAATCGAGTGGAACCCTAATTTGGCGATAGAGGTATAGGCGACTTGAAACCCTACTGTGAAATTTAATCTACATAGTGAAAATGTTCACCCCTCAAGTAACCAAGATAACTGAAAAGCCTTGATCAAAATTCAAGAAACATCTCTTCAAATCACTAGAAAGTGATCATGTTGGGGCATTCTCAAATGTTCTTCATGGAGTCTTGTATATGGAAAATGTCAGAGCTTACATTCATGCCGATCTAGAAGATTATGATCACATGAATCTAGGAAAGCTATACCTGGATGAATTTACTACTGTTGAGGTTGTGTTGAAAAATGAATACAAAGTTCTAGGAGAAAAGAAACTAGACACCTGGCTGGACTTTCCTATGATCCCAAATGATGCATGGGTTAGGTTTATTCTTAGTAGGGTTCATGATGAGTTTCTTTGGCTTGTTGAGCCATACATGATAACAAAGGAAGCTATCAGAGATGTAACCGGTATGAGCTCCATTGGAAGGATTGTAGGGACAAAGAAGATAAAGAACTACTTGGTAATGCAACTAACAGGAGCTAAGTTTGACCAAAAGGCACTCACTATTAATGATATCAAGGAATTGACAGTCAGATTTGCAACAATGATTATTGGATACAAATTACACTATTCAATTCAAGAAAATTCTATGATTGCACCAGCCATATACACAGCTTATGACATGATAAAAAACAATACTGACTATAATCTATTTGAATTGCTTTGGAGTGAACTAATGGAAAATCTGAAAAGAACAAAGGAAACCACGTATCCCTTCAAATTTGGAACATTGATCACCTGTCTGCTCTTCTATTTCCTGAGAGAGTTGCCTGGATTAGAAATGTTGTCTGGTCAAATCGTATAATTGTGGCTATTCAAATAAGAAACCATTTGCACAATTTGGGAAATGCAGATAAGCAAAGTGAAATCTTATGGGAGTATTTCAAGGACTTTCAAAGAAAAATGTCATGCAAGGATCAGATTCCTGAAAAGATAGTCTTGAAATATGAAAAAGACATTGTATTCATGGTGAACAACGACAAATGCTTTATGGAGGCTGTAGAACCGAGAACTGCATGGGTCCCAGCATTAGGATATGATGTTTCAGGGGATGTTTTGACTAAGCTAGCTGATGCACTACTGAGCAGAGCAAAGGATCTCAAAGAAGATAGATTTGGAACATTTGAAGAATTATCTTCCACAATGTCTGTAGAACATGAACAAGTTAAAAAACAAACAGGTGAGGAAAGAACCAAAGTAGAAGGAACAAGAACTTCACATACTCCGAAAAGAAAAGATGAGAAATCTGAGAAGGTGAAGCTGGTATCTAGTTCCAGGAAAAGAACAAGAGATTCAGCCACTGGTACAACTCTCATTGAAGTCGAGAAAGAAGAACTAGTGAAAGGAAAGAAAAGCAAACAACAAGAGACACTGCATAATCAGTCAAGGAACTTCTAGAGAAAGAAAAACAAGTTTTGAATGAGCCTGATTTTCTACATGGTCCAATAAACTTGGATGCAATATCCCCTATACAAAAACTCAGATTGGCTTCAATTGTACAGGCAAACGCAAGAGAGGAAATGTTGAAATCTCACATAGAGGATATTGAGCTCATTAGTGAGGCATCTAGCATTTTGGAGAAGCTGATGCCAACATACAAGAAGTACACATCTTTGACATCAACAAATCAACTCAAAGGACTTATAAACTCTATAAGTAAGCATTTTGAATCCTTATAGAAATCTATGGAAATAAAAGTTAGGCAAGAGTTTAATGAGAAAAGATTGAATGAGTTGAAGAAAATGATAGCTAATGACAAAGCCCAGCTAGATAATAGGATAAAAATCATTTAGAGTGCCATTAAAGAAGATGGTGACATATACAAATTTTGTTTATCCTGGCCGGAAGTTACAAATAAAATAGAAGAGAAGATCAAGGATTTGGAGCAGAAATTGATGAATATTTCCAAGGCATTTAATCTGGTAGTAGAATCAGTTAGTAGCAAGGAAAGTCAAGTCATCAACTTTCATAATGACTTGAGCAATCTAATAAGTGAGAGGGATCAAATCAAAATTAGAATGTGTCAGCTAAGAGGACTAATCAGTCCTAAGTTAGATTCTATGTTTAATCTTGCAGCTGAAGCACAAACAACTTTACAAACTGACACACCCTCTGATCTTCACAAGGCAGAGACCTTAATTTTCCTACTTAGTGGTCATATTCAGATTTTGGACAATGCTAAAAAAGGTTGGGATGGTGAGCTATCCCTAATTAAGAACATTTTCAATGACATCCTCCAGCACATGTGAAATTAAGTTGACATATTGTACTTGTATATATGCGACATCATATAGAAATTTTTGTAGTTCTGACAATTTTTGACTTCGGAACCTACACCTTTGCCATTGATGTCAAACAGGGAGAAGAAGATCAGTGAAAGATGGGCAAACATCTTAGGGGAGAAGAAGTATATAGTGTATATAGAAAGGGGGGCAGTCTAGGTAGTCAAGCATTTTTCACTAAATGTTGCCATCAATGCCAAAGGGGGAGATTGTTGGCAAAAGACATTGCTTTGAAGAAAACGTAAATGTTTGTCATTGATGGCAACAATGAAAACAAAGCATGATAGAGCTAAGGATGATTGGGAACTCAAGGTTTGTTCTAGACACAAAGACTAAGGCAAAATGCATCAACTCTAGAAGCAGAAATGACTAAGTGTAGACAGTATACAAAATACATAGTAAGGGATAGTGTGTGGGATGGTATGCCTTCGCAATAGAAGATAATCTTATGCGGTTCAAATATGTCGTTCATAGCTACTTGAAGACAATATGTTCCAATGCCCAAGCCATGAATTCCTCCAGAAGTCATATCATGAAATAGCTAAGTCGAGGTGAACTGAGTTAAGATAGGGACAGTGTACAGTGCAAAGTAAAATGGTGCGTATTCCTCGCGGTTCTAAGGCAACTAAGAGACATGTCATGACTACCTAAATCCAGGATTATAGCCTTTGAAGTTCAATAGACCATATTCCAATATCGGCTTCCAGTATGATAGTATTTCTCTGTGACAATGCAATAGTTCCAAGATCCGCATTTTGACATACAGGTTTATCTGGTTCCGTGAATCTGAAGGCATGTTAAGAGGTCAGTAATGATTGTTGGATATGATTTATTAAGTCTCATATGGTACGCAGTATGAGCTATGATGTAATAGATGAATTGATCAACTATGTTCTTAAGGAACAAGCCAACGGGCATGGTAGATCCTTATGCAGAGAAGATATAGCATCTGGATAATTAATCTAAGTGGTTACATTATTAGAGTCAACCTAGCTGAAGATCATTATGAGTTTATTTGGGTCCACATTATTGTTTGTGCATATGATCAAACTGACAAGATACAACTTATTGTACACATGTTTCATACTTGACTGGCCGACTGAATTGGGAGATGAATCTTGTAGCGGATATATACTTGATGGATTTCGGTGTTTGGGTGTGTGTGACTAATGTGGGTGTGTGAATTCAATATGCATGCTATCCTAAAGTAGAATTATCATAAAAAATAATACGAGCAGAGGGGTAGAGTTTATGTAGAACAGAATAGAGAAGCAGAGTAGACAATATGAAGACTTTTGAGTCAGTGTATTGAGCCTAAATTGATGCTGCACTTCAGTATTTTGTAGATGCATCAATAGCAGTCATATCCCGATAGTGAGCCAATTCTTCTTTCTAATATATTGGCAGTGAGCCTTCATGTAATTTGGTATTGATATCATAATATATCGTGACCTAATATTCACCGTGGTTTTTCCCTTTGTGGGTTTTACACATAAAAATCCTGGTGTCTATGTGTTATGTCTTTATGGTTGCTATTCATTCATTTATTCTGCTTTCACATAATTGAATTTGGTAAATGGGTAAAGGAACAAGTCTTTAAGTGGTTTTATAGAACACTGATTCAGCCCCCTCTCTCAGTGTTCCTTGTATTCAACATAGATGGGGTGAGGCAGCTAGGGGAGGAGAGGGGTGGGTAAGGGTTGATGCTTTAAATCTTTAGGGTTGAGTGATTAGGGTTTAAGGTATTGTGTTGAGGGTTGAGGGTTTAGGGATAGGGTTTAGGATTTAAGGTTTAAGGGTTGAGGGTTGAGGCCATAGGGATAGGGTTTAAGGTATAGTATCTAGGGTCGAGGGTTTAGGAATAAGGTTTAGGATTTAAGGTCTAAGGGTTGAGGGTTGAGGCTTTAGGTATAGGGATTAGGGTTTAGCGATTAGGGAATATAGTTTAATGTATACTGTCAAGGGTTGAGGGTTTAGGGATAGAGTTTAGGATTTAATGTTTAAGGTTTGAGGGTTGAAGCTTTAGGGATAAGGGTTTAGGGTTTAGGGATAAGGGATGAAGGTTTAATGTATAGTGTGGAGGGTTGAGGGTTTAGGAATAGTGTTTAGGATTTAAGGTCTAAGGTCGAGGGTTGAGGTTTTAGGGATAGCGTTTAGGGTTTAGGGATAAAGGATTAGGGTTTAAGGTATAGAGTTGAGGGTTGAGGGTTTGAGCATAGGGTTTATGATTTAAGGTTTAAGGGTTGAGGCTTTAGGCTTTAGAGATAGGGTTTATGGTTTAGGGATAAGAGATTAGGGTTTACGGTTGAGGGATTAGGGTTTAGGATATATTGTTGAGGGTTGAGGGTTTGGGGATAGGGTTTAGGATTTAAGGTTTAAGGGTTGAGGGTTGAGGCTTTAGGGATAGGGTTTAGAGATAAGGGATAAGGGATTAGGGTTTACGGTTGAGGGATTAGTGTTTAGGGTTGAGGGATTAGGGTTTGAGGTATAGTGTTGATGGTTGATGGTTTAGGGATAGGGTTTAGGATTTAAGTTTTAAGGACCTTGAGAGTTGAGGCTTTAGGGATAGGTTTTAGGGTTTAGGGATAAGGGAATAGGGTTTAAGGTATAGTGTCAAGGGTTGGGGGTTTAGGCATAGGGTTTATGATTTAAGGTTTGAGGGTTGAGGATTTAGGGATAGGGTTTAGGAATAAGGGATTAGGGTTTAGGGTTGAGGGATTAGGCTTTAGGGTTTAGGGATAAGGGATTAAGGTATAGTGTGAAGGGTTGAGGGTTTAGGGATAGGGTCTAGGATTTAAGGTTTAAGGGTTGAGGCTTTAGGGATAGGGTTTACGGTTTAGGGATAAGGGATTAGGGTTGAGGATTGAGGGATTAGGGTTTGAGGTATAGTGTTGATGGTTGAGAGTTTAGGGTTGAGGGATTAGGTTTTGAGGTATAGTGTTGAGGGTTGAGGGTTTAGGGATATGGTTTAGGGTTGAGGGATTAGGGTTTGAGGTATAGTGTTGAGGGTTAAGGGTTTGGGGATAGGGTTTAGGATTTAAGGTTTAAGGGTTTAGAGTTGAGGCTTTAGGGATAGGGTTTAGGGTTTAGGGTTGATGGACTATGGTTTAGGTTTGAGGTATAGTGTTGAGGGTTGAGGGCTTAGGGATAGGGTTTAGGGTTAAGGAATTAGGGTTTAAGATATAGTGTGGAGGGTTGAGGGTTTAGGGATAGGGTTTAGGATTTAAGGTTTAAGGGTTGAGGGTTGAGGCTTTAAGGATATGGTTTAGGGATTAGGGTTCAGGGTTGAGGGATAAGGGTTTGAGGTATAGTGTTGAGGGTTGAGGGTTTAGGGATAGGGTTTAGGATTTAAGGTTTAAGGGTTGAGGGTTGAGGCTTTAGGGTTGAGGGTTTAGGGTTGCGGGATTAGGGTTTAGGGTTGAGGGATTCGGGTTTGAGGTATAGTGTTGAGGGTTGAGGGTTTAGGTATAGGATTTAGGATTTAAGGTTTAAGGGTTGAGGGTTGAGGCTTTAGGGATAGTGTTTAGGGTTTAGGGATAAGGAATTAGGGTTTAGGGTTGAGGGATTAGGGTTTGAGGTATAGTGTTGAGGGTTAAGGGTTTAAGGTTGAGGGATTAGGGTTTAAGGTATAGTGTGGAGGGTTGAGGGTTTAGGGATAGGGTTTAGGATTTAAGGTTTAAGGGTTGAGGGTTGAGGCTTTAGGTATAGGGTTTACTGCTGAGAGATTAGGGTTTAGGGTTTAGGGATAGGGGATTTGGGTTTAAGGTATAGTGTTTAGGGTTGAGGGTTTAGGCATAGGGTTTATGATTTAAGGTTTAAGGGTTGAGGGTTGAGGCTTTAGTGATAGGGTATAGGGTTTAGGGATAAGGGATTAGGGTTTAGGGTTGAGGGATTAGGGTTTAGGGTTTAGTTTTGAGGGTTTAGGGATAGGGTTTAGGATTTAAGGTTTAAGGGTTGAGGGTTGATGGTTGAGGCTTTGGGGATAGGGTTTAGGGTTTGAGGTATAATGTTGAGGGTTGAGTGTTTAGGGATAGGGTTTAGGATTTGAGGTTTAAGGGTTGAGGGTTAAGGCTTTAGGGATAGGGTTGAGGGTTTAGGGTTGAGGGATTAGGGTTTAGGGTTATGGGAGAGACATAAGAAATACATGAGAGTGAATAATATAGAGTTTTGTATAGCAAGCCATAACACACTCGTGTTATATATTGCAAGCACGTTTTGTGTTGCTATTGAAATGGTAAAAGGGCCATGATACTTGTGATCCAGGCCCACATGCTCTATTTTCTTCTAGTTTTTTCATGCTGTTGGGAAGTTTACTTGCACATTTTTCACATTCTACCACCTTTGCATGAACTTTCCACCACCTTTTTCTTGTTTGCCAACTTAAGGAGGAAATAACATAGTTTTCACATCAAATTTGATATATATTAACTAAAGTTTCAATTTTTGTAGTGTTGCAATGTTAATTGTGATTGAATTATAGGAATTTAACATTATACTGATGCAGGAGCATCCTTGGTTCAAGAGCAATCTTGCATCAACCGAAAACATTTGCATTTCAGTTTGTTTCTTTTCATTTTCCAGTTTAGTTCAGGTAGTTCAGTCAGAAGCAGTTTTTGTATTTTGGTCCAGTAGCATTTCAGTCCTTGTGGAGCTGGACTTAGCATCTACATTCATTCATCCCCATCATATCCAGAATTCAAAGATCCACACATCATTACCGAAAAGATATTGCTATCAGAAGATTGACTGTTTTCATAACATAGCATCTTGACAGTTTCAGACAATCATCTGAAGGAGAAGACTTACAGAGCATTACTTGACTTGCGAAGCTTAATGACACATCATTCAATGATCTTTGGTTCATGACCGACCTTCCGCAAAGATCTGCACATGATTCCATTCATTTGAGGAAGTGTTTTATGCTTTTAGGTCTGACCTATCTGTGTTCACATGGTTACAACTCTTCATTGGAGTTTGTGACCTTTCTTGGCCGACGCAGAGGAATCTATTGTTTTGGAGATGATATATATTGATGTAATATATCCTTAGGAAAGCAGTTATCATGTTGTGATCATCCGTATAAGTTCATAGTTTAGATTTTGTGCGAAGGAGCTTCAAAGCTTTATCTTGCGTATGTATGCAATCAGGCCTGTGAGCCCTAATTGTAAGCCCGCATGTTGCCGGTTGATCTTTATTTGAATTCTATGATATACTAGATGACTGAATCTGTATTTGTTCCATTTCTTTGAGTTGTTTCCGTTGTGTTTACTCTTGTTGCACGGTCCAGATAGTTCATTCTGTGAACCCTCCTACTGTGACTGCACCAAGTAGTATCAAAGCGAAAGTTCAAATCTTTGGGAGCAAATAGAGCAAAGTTGGCAAGGGAATTCCATAATATCTTGCTGTGGATAGATCACTAAATTGAGGCAGGTTACTTGTGTCACAACCGATCACCGATTGTGAGGTAGTTGTCACCTTGTAGCCCGATTGCCGAACTTGAGGCAGTTTGCACTTGATCTAGGAAGAATGCAGTTGCGAAGAGTTGTTGCTATTGGAACAATGGATGGTAGAATGGATGAGATGATGGAAATGATGAGAACAATGCGAATTCGTTTGGATGCTGTTGAAGAAGATAGGCGAAGAGGGTTGACACTAAGACCTAATGTTGAAAGCGATGATGAAAAGGAATTTCAGTCTATTGAACAAATTGGCGAAACCCTAGGAGGTGATGAAGAAGAAGAATTAGATCAAGTAAAGATGCTACGAGCTATTTCAAAGATTGGAAATAGACCTCGAGTCGATGTACCGAACTATACTGGTAATTGAACCCTGAAGAACTGATTGACTTGATAAATGACATGGAAGAGTACTTTGAATAAGAGGAAATTGAAGATCCAGAGACGGTGAAATTTGCAAAGACAAAGTTGAAAGGACATGTTGCTATATGGTGGAAAGAAGTTTAGTTGGAAAGAAACATAAGATGAAAAGAAAAGATTACAAAATGGGATAGGATGGTGACAAAATTGAACAATCAGTTTATACCTACTGACTATGAGTTGGAACTGTTGAAAAGATTGCAAAACCTGAGACAAAATGAGAAATCTGTAGAGTACACTAAAGAATTCCATAAGATGATCATAAGGATAGGACATAGTGAAGTGAGCAAGGAGAAAGTGGCTAGATATATCAATGGACTGAGGTTGAACATTCAAGAGGAACTAAGCTTGGTAAGGATGACATCTTTGGAAGAAGCATACCAATTTGCCCTGAATGTTGAAGAGAAGATGAATAAAAGACATGATCAGAGACAAAGAGGTAGATGATGCAGGAGCATCCAGGGTGTAAGAGCAATCTTGTATCAGCCAAAATAAAATAAAATGTGTTGTTTCTTTTCAATAAGGGTTAAATTTGATAGGGTTACTATTTTTAGTAAGTTTGCATTTGTGCACGGTTGGATACAAAATCTTACACGGACCTCTAGAATGGTGAATTTAATTTAATGGTGAAGAAATCACTTCAATATCATTTGTCATTTGTGAGATATTAAAATTTCAAATTCCAAAAATTCTATTGAAATATTCATAGTCAAATTTGAGGCACTTAGAGGCTCAGGATGGGCCCGAAATTTGGTGGGAAACCCAAGCAATCTACCTATTGGTATTGCTTAAGCACCATTATCTTTTTGAGAGCTTTCCGAAAAGGTATTATCATTGAAAATCCAACAGTCTGATTGAAAGTTATGGCCCTGCGAAGTTGACCTATTTTTGGAGGGAGATGCAAATTTCAAAATTAAGCTAGTGGTCGCCAAAAAGGGCTATATATAACCATTTTTGGGAACCCTTAGGGTAGTAGCGATGCAGAGTCACAGTGGAAATGTTCTTAACAGGGTGAAATACCCATCAAAACCTACAGTTCAAAAAGATTTAGGGCTTAATCAACTTTTAAGAATTTTCTCAAGGTCCAAATAAGACCGAAACATGTACATTGTCAATATGCAATACCGATATGCATGAGGTGGGGACCACCTATCTTCGGTGATGCTTAACTCTTCGGTGAACCCTTTGTATGTCTCCCTGCTATGCTGATACAACCAATTTTCACATGCAAGACTTGACTTGTTTTTCCGGTGTACAAAAGTATCCTTACCTGCTACTGCCGGTCACCTCTTGTATCTGCAGAGAAGTACCCTTCCAACATGCATTCAGTTACCACTCCGACCAGTCATACTTTGCACCATATGAAATGCACATTTTTAATGTATCTTCACAACATACAACCGCAATATGCGACTGCAGGACACACACCAACTGTACTCAGATACAGTTGCGATATACACAATATTCTCGACATACAATTACAGTATACACATGAATTGTATACCCGATATACTTTAGCGATATACACAGGAAATGAATCTTCTCATACAATTGCGATATGCACAGGAAATGAATCTTCCCATACAATTGCAGTATATACATAAAATGCTTATTCAGTGAAACAATATAGAATTCATGCCGATAACTGTTTCTGCACTTCATAACCGAACGGACTACACATAAAACCATATTATGTACAGAACAGTTCGATACAGAGGAGATATACAGAACGCAGAACCTACAAACACAAAAACTGAATTAAACTTCGATGTCTCCACATAATATATTATTTTTCTTTAATCTTTGATTCTCTCCTCAAACTTCATCAGTCATATCCTCTGCCTTGGAATCCCATTCTTCAAGGTGTTTATCGTCCCTTCCCCTCTAGTTCCAACCGGAATACCATAGGTTGGAGTCGTTACAACTTCCATGTTTCAGATTTTGCTTAACCAATGTTATAAGCCAAAGCACTAACTAATCACAAGACACATGTTTAGTACAAGACATTATTTAAACACCCTGAAACATCAACAAGACACCTAAAAACCATATAACACACTTGATTTGATTATCCACATACCCCAATTGTCCAAGATGTCCAAATTGGCTTATAAGGATTCCAAATTTGTGACACTGGTTCACATGGTGGGGTCTTTATTACAAACATAAAATCACAACAACAAGAACTACATGACAACATGAACAAACATAGAAATGCATAAAACATAACAACATATCAAGACTTTAGTCTTCTCCCTCAGATGTATAGTTGGCTTGTTGAAGGGGTGCTCCTGCACCAAGTAGAGTTAAGGGGGAAGGTGTAGAGTCAGGAAAGGCGGGGAAATTAGAAACCTTAGTTGATTTGGGAGTTACAGAAGGTTGAAGATTCCAGAGTCTTGAGAGAGGGAGTTGTAATGTGTTGCAGCGTGTAGGGGATTCATCCTTTGATTGTATTTGAGCTTCTGTAATATAATGTTTTGCCCATATTAATAAAATACCATTCTATTTTCTACGTGGAGTTTTTGTTATTGTGTGTTTTATGATTTACCCCCTTCATCAAGTGGTATCAGAGCAAGGTTTCCTGAGTGTGTAGATAGATCGCCGACTGTGAGGCAGTTTGCACCAGGACCTGAGGTTGTGGGTTTGCTGCAGAGATCAAGATGCCTCCACGAAGAAACCGTGGTGGGAGGAATGCTTTGACAGAAGAGGGTTTTAGAGCCCTGCAAAGACAAATCGATGCATTGCAAGAGGAGCTGTGAAGAGGGTTCGAGCCAAGAAGGAGAGAGGAAAGCGAAGATGAAGCTGAAGAAGAGCTATTTGAGGAAGAACAAGAAGCCGCTGGAGATCCTGCAGAAGTTAGGTTGTTGAGGGCCATTTCAAAGATTAGAAAGAGGCCTAGGATCCAAGTTTCTACCTATTCTAGAGATTTGAATCCGGAACAACTTATTGATTGGATCAATGATATGGAGGAGTATTTCGAGTATGAAGATGTGGAAGACCCTGAACGGGTCAAATTTGCAAAGACAAAGTTGAAGGGCCATGCCAGTATTTGGTGGAAGGAGGTCCAGTTAGAGATAAATAGAAGAGAAAAAGTAAAGGTTACCAGATGGGATCGGATGGTGGAGAAATTGAAGAAGCAATTCGTTCCTGTGGACTATGAGATGGAGTTGCTGAAGAAGCTGCAAGGATTGAAGTAAGGTAACAAGTTTGTTAAGGACTATACTGAAGATTTTTATAAGATCACTATCAGGACATGGCATGGAGAGGCCAACAAGGAGAAGGTAGCCTGTTACATTAATGGATTAAGGCCAAGTATTCAAGAAAAATTGAGCCTAGTCAGAATGACCACCATGGAAGATGCATACAAGTTTTCTCTGAAAGTGGAAGAGAAGCTGAATAAGAGATTTGAAAGCAAGCAAAGGGGAAGAGGTCAAGGCGGAAGGACTGGTGGAAGACCCTATGGAGGTTGAAATGAAGATCCAAAGAAAAGTGAAGAAGCTAGAACCAGTCGAAATCAGAGAGGAGATAATACCTACCGCCCTCATGACCAGAATAATGGTGAGCAAAGAGGAAGAGGTAGACCTGGGCAAGGACCTAGAAGAGGAGGTTTTAGAGGAACATGTTTCCAATGTGGAGAAGAAGGGCATCGAACATACAAGTGTCTGCAACATCAAGGAAGGATGAATAGAAGACCCGAAGGTAATGCACGAGTTGCACATGTGGATGAAGATGCACAGTCTGAGTGCTCTGAAGATGCAGAAAGGGGAGAAACCCTAGTTGTTAGAAGAACTTTGTTGAATGAGGAGAAAGAACCCAATCAGAGGAAGAGTTTATTTCGCACAAGGTGAAAATGTGAAGGTAAGTGTTGTGATAATATTATTGATAGTGGGAGCACTGATAATCGTGTTTCAGAGGAGATGGTTGACAAGTTGAAGTTGACAAGAAGAAAGCATCCACATCCATATCGGATTGCATGGTTGTAGAAGGACCATAGAGCTTTGGTCAATGAGCAGTGTTTAGTGAAGCTCAAGATTGGAGACTACCATGATGAGGTGCTATGTTTTATCATACCAATGGATGCATGTCATATGCTATCTGAGAGGCCGTGGCAGTATGATAGGAGTGCTATCCATGATGGCCATGCAAACACATATTCCCTAGCAAAGGATGGAGTTCACCATAAATTGAAGCCCTTGAAGGAGGTGGAAGAAATAGTATGTAGTACTACCAGAATTTGCTTGGTAGATGGTAGAAAGTTCTTGGAGGGTATGAAGAATGAGCGTCATTGCTTTACATTGATTCCTAAGATTAGTCAAGAGAAATGTGAAGATGTACTAGCAGAAGTCTCAGAAATGTTGGAAGAATTTCAAGATATTGTCTTTGATAATGTACCAGAAGGTTTACCACCAGTGAGAAAGATAAGTCATCAAATGGAATTGATACCAGGAGCTAGTTTGCCAAATAAGTTAGCCCACAGAATGACTCTAGCAGAGAATGAAGAGTTGAACAGACAAGTTCACGAGCTATTAAGGAAGGGACTGATAAGGGAGAGCCTAGGTCCATGTGCGGGACTTGTAGTACTAGCACCAAAAAAAGATGGAGAGTGGAGGATGTGTACAGATTCCTGAGCCATCAACAAGATCACAATCAAGTACAGATTTCCATTGCCCAGAATGGATGACATAATGGATTGTTTGAGTGGAGCCAAGTACTTCACGAAGATTGATCTGAAGAGTGGGTATCACCAGATTTAAATTAGAGAAGGAGATGAATGGAAGACAGCCTTCAAGACAAAGGAAGGTTTGTATGAGTGGTTAGTCATGCCATTTGGGCTAACCAATGCACTGAGCACATTCATGCGGCTTATGAACGAGGTATTGAAAGAATTTTTGGGAAGTTTTGTTATTGTTTATTTAGATGACATTTTGATTTTCAGTAAGACTTGGGATGAACATTTGATGCATATCAGAAGGGTTTTAGAGAAGTTGAGAGAGGAGAAGTTGTTGATCAATCTGAAGAAATGTAGTTTTGAAAAGGAGTTGGTATACCTGGGATTTGTTGTCTTAGAGGAAGGTCTTAAGATGGACCCAGAGAAAGTGAGGGCTATCATTGAATGGCCTACGCCAAGGAGTGCTTTTTAGGTAAGATCTTTTCATGGTTTGGCAAGTTTTTATAGAAAGTTTATCAGGAATTATAGTAGCATTTGTGCACCCCTAACTGAGACAATGAGAGGGGATAGAAAAGAGTTTAGATGGACTAAAGGAGCAGACAAGAGCTTTGATACATTGAAGCAGAAAGTCGTAGAATATGTTTTGGCACTTCCTGATTTCAATAAGGTATTTCAAGTAGATTTTGATGCTAGTGGTAGTGGTATAGGAGCTGTTCTAAGTCAAGAAGGTAAGCCCATTGCCTATTTTAGTGAGAAGATTAATGATGCCAAGAAAAAGTATTCAGTTTATGATCATGAGTTTTACGCAATAGTTTAGGCTTTGAAGAAATGGAGACATTATTTGTTGCCAAAAGAGTTTGTTTTATATACTGATCATCAGGCTTTGCAGTATCTTAATAGTCAAGGAAAGTTAAATCAAAGGCACTTAAAATGGGTTGAGTTTTTGCAGAGTTATACTTTTGTTTTGAAGCACAGGAGTGGGAAGTCCAATAGAGTTGCAAATGCCTTGAGCAGAAGGCAAAATTTGTTGACAGAAATGAAGATAGAGGTTGTTGGGTTTGATGAGCTCAAAAGTTTGTATCCTGAAGATGCAGATTTTGTAGAGGCCCGTAAAGCTTGTCTAGAACCTATTACTTTGGATAGGAAAAAATGGTTGGATTTCATAATCCAAGATGGCATGTTGTTTAGAGGAAGCCAACTGTGCATTCCGAGGAGTTCCATGAGAGAGAACCTGATTAAGGAGAAGCATAGTGGAGGATTAGCTGGACACTTTGGTCAAGATAAGACCATTGCTATTGTTGGTGAACATTATTACTGGCCACAATTGCAGCAAGATGTGAGGAAATTTGTGTAGAGTTGTAGAGTGTGTCAGATGGCAAAATGAACAAGTCAGAATATAGGGCTATATCAGCCATTACCTATACTAGAGAAGCCATGGGATGATATTAGTATGGAATTTGTTCTTAGTTTACCAAGGACATAGAGAGGACATGATTCTATTTTTGTTGTGGTAGACAGATTCTCAAAGATGAGCCATTTTATTCCTTGCAAGAAGACTAATGATGCTATTCATATTGCAAAGTTATTTTTCAGGGAGGTGGTGAGACTACATGGTCTACCTAAGAGCACAATTTCAGATCGAGATACAATCAACATATTGAATTAGATTTCGGTATATGTATTTATAACATTTGGCAAATGGGCATAACTGAAATAGAGAACCAAACACAACAAAAAAATTATAGTTTAAAAAATGCATGAATACCGGCTTTGCTAGTAAAGTTCCTCGGTGATTGAATGCAATGCATTTGGCCATGCCCTTCTCCAAAAACTCTTCTATCACTTCCAGGAAATCCCCTTGAAATGGGTCTGCCCAATACAGAATTTAACAAAATACAATAAAATTAACATCTTCAAGCGATTGTGTTCCAATTCATCAATGCAAAAAGAGGGACATCAATGAGCCTTACCTATTTTTTTAGCACAAATTCAACCCCTATATAGTGCGTCCAATGCATGAACAATGTCTTGAGTGTAGAGGTGGTTAGTTTCTTTTGTTTGAATTATTTTTCATGGAAAAAATTTCCCTATCTAAATTTCTCTCTTTCCAATTCGAAATATTTTTTAATTTCCCTCTCTTTCTAATTTTTACTTGTGTGACTAATTATTTAGTCATTTATAGTTGTGTTTTTTACCCACCATCAAATTAGTCATTTATAGTTGTGTTGCAAAACATGACTAGAATTTAATCATTTTTAGTTGTCATAACTAAAAGTTTTAGTCACGTAGTCATTTATTTGCCAAAATTCTACTAGTGAACATATCAAACTAATGAAACATTATTAGGTTGTAGGAATGGAAATGGTCATGGTCCATTATTAGAATATATTAGTCTCATGATTCAAGATTCTAGTAACACCTCTTTGCAGCTCAAAATGTCTCTGTTTTGACTCTATCTCTAGGTTTTCCTTCTCATGTGGTGGATTTTTGAATTTCACTTTTGATTCTCATGCATTCTATGGTGAACTCTCTTGGCTCTTCAACTAGTTGTGAACTCTTGTGAAGATTTGTCTCTCTTGGTGATATACTATAGCTCTTTCTTATGCTTCCTCAAGTCTCCATTGTTGTTGTGCTCTTTTGATACATGTTTATGTGAGTTCTTGGAGGATTTTGTGCTCTCTTTAATCTCAAAGAATATAGTAGTATTAAATGAAGGGTCCTCATTAGACTTAGGTGGGTTAGATGTAGGATCAGAAGTAGGGATGGAAGAAATTCAACCAATAGGATTGACATAGTTTGTAGGGGAATGGGTTAGTGTAGATTTGAAGATTTTGGTTAGGGGTGACTTGTTGCCCCCATAATCAATACCTAAAACCTAGATGATGTTGGAGTCAATCATATGCTATATAAGATGTCATAGGCTCATGCCCCTCTCTGGTGTCATGTCTTGGGGTCTAATTGGTAGTAATTGGATGAGTTTATTAGAGAGAATTTGTTGACGAATAGTGTGGAGGGGATCAACAAGCTTTGGTAGACATGTATGGAAAATGTGGTAGCATAGACAAGGCAATGAGCTATTTGAAAAGATGCCTCAAAGAAATGTGGTCTCATGGTGATGTCCTTGTCTATGCATCTGCTTGTCATGGAATTCCATGAGACCACATTTCTTTGAGACATTTTTTCAAATAACTATATTGTAATTGAAATTTTGTCATCTATCAACATTTAGTTATTATTTATGCAATGTATAGTAATGCTTTGAGTTTGAAAGATGTGCAATGCAATGTAATCAATGATATGGATATAAACTACAAAAATCTAGTAAGTACAATTCATTAGTTAAATTGTTTATTTTATTACCTGAGTGAAGCTTTGAATTCCACCACCACTGGCATGTGTTATTGTGAAATCTCCAAGATTAACCTATTCAACATCCAAAATCAGATATTAGAATAACATTCATATAACAATGCTATTCACATGCAATATTTATAATTGTTTACTAGTTACATACCTTCGCAGTAGATGTCATAGTGTAATATGTAGGTGGAGAACCGCTGAAAACTGCATCAACGCTATGACCCTAAAATTTTATTAAAATCATCAAACTAAATTAGTTAATCTTGCATTTCAAAAATGAAATTTAATAAATTAAATTTAATGAACTTGCTAACATTTACCTAAGTATCAAGGCCAAAAGTCTCACTCAGGAGAACATTTGTCATCACCATTTGCTCACCTGTAGATGTAGCTTGCACACCTGAGTCCTGACTATCCATGGGGTCATAACCACAAGCTGACCTGCAAGCTTGACAAGTATGGGGTGAACCCTACTCCTCGAACTCTCCCTTGGCCCACGCTGTGTTGCAGGACTAACATGCTCTATGATGCTTTGGGTTAAGGCACTAATGGATTGAAGTGTCTCGACCTCAGCACTCTCCTTCACAATGGAATGGATAGACACGTGCTCATGGGATGGTTTGGCGAGTGCTCATCTTGCTTGCTGCTGTGGGTCAACACGTGCCCTTGGTCTATCTTGTGCTAACCCCCCACCTCTACCATAGAAGTCCTGCTTATCAAAATAGTTTGGCACTTTATTTTTGAAAAACTCGTAGTAGGGTTTCCTCCAAAAGTATTATGGGACCTCATTATTGTTGCATGGAGAATGGTCAAAAACCATCCACCACCTCTGCCCAAAATTATCCCTTATCACTTGGTTGTTGCACCAATGGATAGGGAACCTCTTGCATGTAAGGGGTAGAGGTTGATTTGTTCGTTAGTCTGTAAAAATGGAACACATTTCCAATTTTGTAATTTGTTCACATGACAACTTGTTTGCATAGTACTCTCTAAATTCTCTCCTCTTTTCTAACCAACTAGATATTTGATTGCTAATTGAATCTACATTTGATAACATAGATTCAAGAGATTGAGGAAGCTTGGATCTATGCGAGGTTGAAGTTACAGGATCTTTCAACCTTGCAATTATGTCTTCAATTTATTTTTTATTATTTTCAATTTTCCCTATTAGATTTTCTTATGTTCCAGGGGCATGTCAAGGAATGAATGTAGGTGTTTTTTGTTGGGGTTGTTCTTCAGTAGGTATTTGTTGTTCAGGTGATTCAGGATTTTATGGATTTTCAGGAGGAGGAGGAGGTGCATTATGAATTCCTATCAATTAAGAAAATTTACATCAAAAATCAACTTAAACCTATCTATTTAGAAACAAATCTACACACACAAAAAATACAACTCACTCCTTTGGCCTCCCCAATGTTGTGGTAGAATTTTGGTGATGAATCAGTGAGAATTTGGTGTCAAAACTAGTCTCTAATAACGTTAGTCTACTCCTTAGGATTTACAGGCCACAGGTGCAGAGAAAATGAAATGAACAAATGAGCACAAACACAGTTTTTTTATAAATACTAAACCATAACACACTCACATTATAATGCGAGCACGTTATGGTTTGGTGTTGCCAAGACTTAAGCTCGACATCACCAAACCATAATGTGAGCACATTACAACATGAGTGCGTTATGTCTTAGAAGTTTTTAAAAAAAAATTGGCCACTCTTTGCCCCCCCAACTTTTTGCACCCACCCCCCTCTTTGAGACAATGCATTTTATAGTGTTGTTTTAGAGAACTAATAGAGGTATAAAATTTTTACTAATAGGTGTGCCCTAAGTGTGCCAAGGGATGGAGGCAGGGTGCCCCCTCAAGAGGTTGACCAAGAAAAAAATAACTTTATGGTTGAGCTTGCAATAGGAATGATAGGCTAGGGTTAGCAGAAAGGGGATGACAACAGGGTGGAATTGAGGACAAATAGGTAAATATGATGGGGGATGAAGGGTAGGGGTAATAAAATAGGTGGGGGATGAAAAATGATGGCTAGGAGGAAAATTAGGGTTTATGAAGATACAAATAGGCTTGGGGGTCACTTTCTATTCATTTTTACTCTCCCTAGTTATCGTTCTGTACTTAGAGCTTAAGAGATTCAGAGTATCTAGAGCATGACGCAGTTGTAGAGATGTTTGGCATTCTGAGGGTTGGTCATCAGGTGAAGCATGTACGGACCTACCAACAACTAGCTGGAGTGCTTGGGGTAGTATGTATTTGACCATTGGGTCCTTAGGGTATTTATTAGGTGGATTTATTGTGGCTAGAAGTAGGTAGATAGTTAATGCAATTAGATGTGTGGCTTTAAGGTTTAGGTGCTAAAGATGGGTAGAGATGCGCTTTTGATGTGCAACAGTGCAAATGATGAGCCCAACTATGCTTTTGAGAAAACATGTTGCAAATTATAGGTAGAAATGTGCTTTTGATTGCAGCAAGTAGAAATGCACTAATGAAGTTTAGGGCCACAAATGAAAGGCAAAATGATGTGTAGTGCCCCTCATTTTGGCTTTCTGATTTTCTATTCGTTAGTTCCCTTATGGTTAGACTTGATGGTATAATTCTAATGGTTTTATTTTGACGACTGATGATGACATTCATTTATGTTTTCTAGGATGACGTTCTGATGCTTATGTTAGTACAAAATGCTTACGTTATGATTAATTATGTGTTCAATTAATTTGGTAGAACTATGTTTCATGAGATTATCTGACATTTGATTATTGCTCTGATGATGATGTTATATAAATCAATGTTTAATGCTTATGCCTTATATGGATTTAATTGGCAATGTAGATAATGTGTTATGTTTGTCGTGAAGGGACAGTGTAGCATTACTCATGAAGAGCACCCTGCTACACTGCGATTCCCTGTCACAGTGTGTTGTTTTGATGTTGATATATGCATATGTGCTTGACATCCAGTTTGTGCAGGTTGTAGGTACTAGGAATCGACTCTACCTAATTAAGCAGGTCTGAGCGTGCCTTAACCAATGGAAATCGTTGTGTGGAGATAACGAAAGGTCTCCATCTGATTTGTCACCATCCTTGTAAAGGATGAGTATCATGTCTAGAGTCTTGTCGTTTTGGTTGGGTTGGATGATTGTGTGTCTCTGTAGTATGATCGTGTGTGGATGTCAGTATTGTTTTGCATGTGGGTTCTTATGCTTATGGTGTGACCCTTGTTGGGAGTAATTGTTTTGTTTATAGTGAAATTGTTATTTTCCCTTGTTGACAAATTATTATGATAATAAAATGATTAAGGGCTATTAATTGGGGATATTAATGTATTAATTAATATCTTTGTGAATAAATAGATTTTCTTGAATAGATACTATTTATGTTTTGTTGGTAATGTGTTGTCGTGAATAATAAAGATATTGATTTTATTCTATTATGGGAAAACCCCCTGTAGATGGAGATCTTCTGCATTTATGTTTGGGTAGTGGGAAATTATGTCAGTCAACTACTTCTGTCTGAAGGGTTTTTAGGGAAGAAGGGGTCTTTGGGGAGGGCACTTTTTTTTTGGAAAGTTTTGGAAAGAGATTTTATCAGGCAAGAAGGCAAAACTGGGAAGAAGAAAGCTTAATCACGGGTATGTGTTTTGTTACAGTCCTTTGAAGTTTAATGTCTCAGTACTTGCCAAGGCATGAGTACATTGTTGTCTTAATTAGAAAACTATTTTGTTCTGTATGCATCATCATTGTAAACCTTTTGAGAATTTCACTAAATTTGTCTGCATGATATTTCTCTTAATTCCTGCAATGTCGAATCTTATTTCTCTCAGATGTGTTCCTCTTCACAACTTCTACCTTGAATCTTGTGTTTCGAGTTATACCCTCATCAATCTTGTCTGTGTCGACACTATAGACCCCTATTTATTCAAAGCTCCTTTGAGCAATACTGGTGTCTGTATGTAATATTCTCTAGCTCCTTGTAAACCTGTAGCCGTTTGATCTATAGCATCATTCAACGTTCCCTAGCTCTCTGTCAAGTCGTGGACATTAGTTGCATCTGCATGCAATGTCCTTACAGTATGTAGTTGGAATGAGTGAAACCTTGACCAGTTTCTTCATGGTGTAACCCTTGCATAAATATTTGATCCTTAGACCCTGTCATACCCTTGATGTGGTGACAACTAGCTTAATGTGTTCTTCTGTCGATACCCTCCTTGTGCTCTATCAGTCACAAAACGATAAGCTTTGCTCTGCCTTCGATTTCTTTTTTTTGCAGCTCCTTGCATGCCTCAGAGTGTTGAACCGACTCAATGCTTTAACTAGATTTTGTTGTGCATGCAAACTGAACCTTGCTATCCAAGATGGGGCAGTAAACCTAGACACACCTTCTTTATCCCTCAACAAATTGAAGTATTACAGTCGACTCTTTCTCATTGACACCCTTTCTGTCTGGCGTAAAATAATCCTTGTTGCAGCCGTTAATCATTGCATTCAAATATGTTTCTGCATACCGTCGACAGGGTCATTGTTGCAAGATTGTAGCTTTATGGTGTAGTGGTGGTTCTGTTATGCCATCTTAATGTTATTATCACAGAGACGTAGCCTCTCTCCTATTTGTTATATTTCCTTTTTCAAAAATTATAAACGTCACTATTTTTGAGTCGAGACTCTTCGCTTCTTCAACATGCCATTTAATACTGGCTGTGACAGTGGTAGGCATCGTTAGTTATGGCAAGTTAAGGATTAGATAAGTTCTAGTAATCATATCCAAGACAGTGGTGCAAGTTGTGATCATAGGGATTCTAGTCGTCTTCTGTTCGCTGTTGAGACCCGTCGCCATCAGCATATTATGTGTGAGATTCAGCGCATAGTGAGTTATCTCGTAGTGATTTATTGGCATGCTTAGTGCGTCGTTTGGAATATGGATGTTAACTTTCTAAGTTAATTGTTTCTCACGCTTGGTTGAGTCCAAACTTTAGGTAAGTAAGGAGTATCTTTTGCTAATGCATTCGCTAGGTCACATTTAGGTTGATGTGCATGGTAGTTCAATGTTTAGGTGAGTTCAATGCTTAAGTTAGTATCTTTTGAATATTGGTAAGGTTAATCTCTTATTTTATAACTTGTGTAGTAGGATGAGATATTGTATAGATGAGTAGTTATAGAATGTATTTTAGATTTTTTTTTTATGTTAGTTAGTTAAGGGTTAGTGTAGTTAATTTCTTAATTAGAGGCATGTTTCTTTTATATGATGTTTCATCGCATAAAGATTCTTATAGAATGTAACTGTAAATAATGGGGTTAGGAATTTAGTATTTCTAGTTACTATTGGAGGAAATCATCATATAAATATTGAGTTGGGTCTTAGTTGAAAATGTTTATATTTGTTTACTTGTAAGAATTGTTTAATTTAAACTTAATTAATATTACCATATCAAGAAATCATTCCTGTTGGAAATTTAAACCGTGCTTTGGGCTTTGGGAGCAAGTCTTACATTCAGGTATTTTATTGATCTTGCTTAAGTGTAGAGATTATTTATTAAAGTTTTTGATAGTGTTTTAATGTTGCTTGAATTTGTGAGTAGGTTGTAATGAGTTAGTTATGGACATTGTGATTTGTGTCGTAACGGTGTTGAAGTCTAGTTGCATTCGTATAAGTTGATCCCAATTATCTTGTCTTGGAACCTAAGTATTTTAATATAATTAGTACTTTTCTTCAAATCGAATATCCTTAATAGTAGTTGCTTTAAAATGTTGTTTTGTTTTTCGTTGGGTAAGACTTGAGGAAGTCGTGTCCTTGAGTCTTGTTGTCTAGAAGTTCTTCCAGAGGCATAGTTTGTAAGGACGTGACCTCATGTTGATTGTTATATCATAAGGATCCATGTTGTGATATCTGAGTCCTCCTTGATCATTGGGTTCTCTTGCCTACGTTATGTGGGTTTTGTGATATAAGTGGAATTTTAAGACTATAATTGGTTGCCTTGGGTTCATTATGATTTTGATGAAACAATGAGATGCTTGGTATTGGTTAATGTAAAAGTCTTGTGATGGGATCTATGGTTATATTGTGTGGAAATGGTTTTATGAGTAATTGGTGATGCAGGAGAGTCTAATGCTCTAATGATTCTTGAATGTTTATATTTTCTATGTGTTTTGAGTGGGGTTTCTAAGATGCAGCTAGGGGAGTGGCTCTCGATGGGGGCTGGAGCCCAAAATGGCGTCCATGACAACCCATGCGAGAGTGGCTTAAAAAAAAATGATAACCTAAATATTAAATCAAGGGGTTTTGGGTAGTTAGTTCACACTAATTAAGAAAAGTGAATGCCTCACTCATGGCTCAAGTGCTTGGTTAGACTTGAGATGAGATGGGAAGGCCTGGAATGGCAAAATCAACGACCTTGTCCCCACGAAAGGTATGGTTGATTCTGCATGAGTTTGCATGGGGGCCGGGAGTCGGGAGAGGCTGCCAGGACAACCTAGGATGGGGGCTGGGCCTAGGAAGACTTGCCAAGACAACCCACGACAAGCTGTGCGATGACACTTCTCCCTTCTGTAGTCTGACATCCCCAAGTTGTACTCTTTCCTTTCATTTTGTGGTTGCCTCTGGATGTTTTGTTAAGTTGCTTGTGGCGTTTGTGTTGTTGTAGTCGTGTGTAGTCCTCTTTTCTCTTGGTTTTGTCCACCTGACTTTTCAAGTTGGGGGATCTTATCGTTATCTCCTAGCACGGGGGGTGGACCTCAGGGCTCCACATGGTCAGGTGGACGTGCTTATTCCATTGGTCATCTTTATGCTGTTTGTCTTCGTAGAGAACTTATCTTGTGGAAGATCATTGATCTTGTGTTCGCTTGAGGAGGCAGACAGTTATGTTTCTATTTCAGCCTTGTATACCCGTTGAATCTTGTATTATTATATTTATGTATAGCTTTTAATGTATTCAGGAAGCAATGGTGTAAACATTTTATTGATGCATTTTATTGTAATGAAATCGTAAACCTATTTGTATCGCTTATGCTAAATCTTGATGTTGTTATTTGATGTCCTTTTGATGGAGCTAGTTATGTGTTGTCTCTCTAATGCTCTTGGTTTCAATTCGTTTCATGGATGTTAAATTGTTTATGTTAGTAAGTAGTGATGTAGTCCTATGTACCCTGGATAATAAAAGCTAACTTGCATGTTATGTGATTTTTATGATTTGCATTGTGTTATCATCTCTTAAAAAAAATATTACCTTTTTATGCGTAAGTTAACCTTTTCTCTAGGGTTCCGGAGCGGGGCATTACATGATGCAAGTGAAGAAAAAGATAGAATGGCGCATATGACAAATAATATGGTGCTAAAGATAAAAAGGAGTCACAACTGATTGAGAAAGTGGTGCAAATCATATAATTAGTATTTGTAGGGATTTTTCAAAGTGGCTAATGAACAGTGCATGATGGATGCAGGAGGTTCTTCCACCACTGATGTCTCAGGAGCATCACCTGACATCGACAGATTTGATAGTCAACTTGACAGAAGAGAAGCATATGTTCCTAGGAGCGATGGAATTATAGCATGTTGCACATATGCCCCATATCATAGGACACCTAACTATGATGATAGCATTGGTAGAGTGGTGGCATAGCGAGCATAGCTCATTCTTGTTGCCTACTGGAGAGATCACCATAACTCTTGAGGATGTTTGGAGGATACTAGGCATCTTGATGCATAGATAGAGGGTGGTATATGACACTAGCACTAGGAGAATGCATTAGCTAGATTGCTGATGAATCAGGACCTAGGGATTGAGGATGGGGAGATTAGGCCATGATAGACACAAACTAGATTTGACCAGTTGACATTATTCCTAGCTAGGTTGATTAGAGGGGTAAAGATGCTTGATCAGATGTTGAGGGGATTTTCTGTTGGCTGGGGCCATGTTCTAGAGAGGATGATGAGTAAGGGAGTGGTTTATGCATGTGGACCATGTGTACTCAAGTAGCTTTATCATGATATGCATCAGGACGTCTACAGGTTTGGCTCTAGCTTGGCATGTGGAGTCACGTTGTTACATGTGTGGGTCTAGGAGCATATAGTGGTTACATAGCCTATATTTGCAAGGAGGACTATATGTATCTATATGAGGGAACTATGACACATCAACGATAAGGTGAGATAACATATTGGAGGTGAGTTATAGATGAGATGGACAAAATTATTTGGAGGCCTTATAGGGATTATGAGATTTGGATCGATGACACTAATCATTTAATGTATTGCAAATAGGAAAGGTATGTTATTGAGAGGATAGCTTACATCATAGATAGATACATGTTGGAGAGGATACTATGTTAGTTTTGTTTGCCCCAGCTAGTACTATTTCAAGAGGCCATCTATGCACGCACATAATGAGTGGTGCTAAAGTGGGGACCTGAGATTATGGTGAATATAGGTATTGTATATTTTGAGTCTCTAGAACCAATACAGTGGGATCCATTTGTAGGAGGGTCTGATCTAGGTATGACCCCAGAGTATGATGCATGGTGGCTGGTACATAGGTCAATATGATTGATAGTGTCTGGAGAGGTGGTAGGATGACAAAGTCCTGGAGGAGAACTTGGTGCTAGGGGTTTAGTTGTGAGGACATAGAGAGCATGTCCAAACAACAACATAGAGTAGAGGAGGTGGTGGTAGTAGAGGTAGCAGTAGGGAATGCACCTGAGGTAGCTACAAAAGATGCTCTAATGGAGGAGCTAAGGGAGGAGGAGGTTGATGTAGGGAGATAAGAGGAGAAGGTGAGACATGACAAGGAGATGGTAATTGGTGGAGATGAGGAGGAGGAGGATATGAGGATGCATCTAGCTAGAGAATTATTAGAGGAGATTCACTATAGTTGGAAATGGAGAGGCTATAGGGGTTATTACAAAAAACTACCTCTGAGAGAGATACTGAGATACAACGAGGACAATAGGTGGAGCTAGTAGCAGTGAGGGTCCAACGAGAGTGAGACATAGCAAGAAAGGCCTTGTATGCTCAGGGAGAGGCACCAATATAGTACCCTAAAATGTTGAACTAATGCGAGTCATTCTAGAGAGGGATACAACAATGGCCCTAAGACTTAGATTTGAGACACAGATACAATATTATAGATAGGAGAGAGATTCGACAAGATCTATGATAAGAGTGGACCAATCGAGCATGGTGTTGGTTACAAAGATGGCTAGAGTACAATGAGATGTGGTGCAGGTGACACAAGAGGTGGAGTATTATAGAGGCTTATATCAGGGTGTAGTACTAGCAGATCAATGATAACCTAGTTTTGCTGAGCAAAGTTGGTCAGGGGCTTCCTCCTCCAGGAGATCAGGGGGATCAATGAAGGGACCTCCACCACTTGTATGACCATCAAGGGCATAGACTTCACCCATAGTACCATAGCCATCAGCTTTAGGGTAGGGCCCTTAAAGGGGAGCTTCTCATAAGTTGTATATATTGTATATGATGTAGACATTTGTATTTATGATGACTACGATGATGCATATATGATCATGCCTATGGGCTTATGTATATATTTGTACATTTATGGCTCAGGTAGCCCATTGTATATACACGACACTTGACACATTTATTTTGATGTATATATGAGATGCGACATGATTTTTGTGGTATATGTGATGTTGATGCCATTTATTATGATTATGGATAAATGTGATGTATGCATGATGTGATGATGTATTATGATATTATGGATATATGTGATGGATAGATATGGTGTTCTTATGATGCTATGAATATATGATGCTTGACAATGTTTGCTTTACAGAAAATACATGGATGCAACAGGATGTTATATGATGTATATGATATGATTATGATGCATATACAAAATGTTAGTAGGATAGAAGAAGCGATGTAGGATGTAGAAGAATGGAATAGTTTATTAAACCATGAAATCTATAAATATTTATTAGGATGTAATGGGGGAGATGGATTGGATGATTTTGCTTTAGGTTATGCTTGAAAAATATAAAGAGATACTTATTTTAATATAGAAAATGGATATTATGCACCAAACTAGGGTGACGTTGTATCCTTTATATGGATGTTGACTCTACAAATAAAAGGGCTATCCTTATTCATACCAAACATAATAGAACCTTTTTGGATATGTCAATGGAAGATAGTCTTAGCACAAAGGATATGTTTTTATACAAGAAGCTATTCCAAGACATACAAGATAAATATTAGCCTTGGTAGGATAATAAGAACATCCCACAAACATGACATATGAAAGCAATGACAGTGCCCCATTCCATATTTCTTGTAACACACCAAGATATAGAAATATCAAGGTGGTCTGGAATGAGCATTAGAAAGAGACAAAAGATAAACCAAAAGAAAACAATGAACTAACAAAAAAAATACACAACCATCATATCTCTTACCAAAATAGGGTGCTCATATTAAAGGTTTTGGACTAGGATAATGGATTATTTGAATATGAAATCAGTATGGAAGTAAATGCACTTTGTCAACAATAGTCTATTTCTTCTAATTTGATAATTACTTGATGTTTTTTAAAGACACATTGTTTGTTTTATGCTTGAGTTAATTAAAGGATGGATTGTGGTAGATGGAGGCATGAATGTTTGTGTTTTTATTATGGTTTATGGTAGGTGGAAATATTTATTATAGAAATATGTGGAAATGGCAATTCCTCTTGAGATAACAAGTAACAAGGATCCAATCCTATAAACTAAGTTAAGGAAAGACGCCCCTAGTCATGTACATGATTTATTATGAATTGGGTTGGATAGACTTCATTATGTGATGAAATGTGATGGATAACAATCAATATTGACAATGATCAAGCCATGATAGGTGGGTGGATGTAAATGCTTAAGGAAAAGACCTCATTATGGAGTGAAATGGGTGATATGGATAAGAATCTAATAGATGGTGGATGCTGACATCTACACATAGCGCCTATAACCAAGTTTACACTGTGGTATTTTCCCAAGGCATCTGTTTTACAGGTTTTCACCATTAGACTGATTTTTTTTTGTATTTTTCTAATTTTTTGATTTTTTTGTATTTTTCTATTTTTTTGATTTTTTTATATTTTTCTTTTCATTTTTTTATACTCTAAGGATTAAGCATATAACTTCTTAAGATGAACATTGTTGATGGGTTCATCTAGAGGCACTCCTTTAAGTGTAGCAAGCTGATAATCTCTTGATCTATAGCATGATGTAACAATAAAAGGCCCTAGCCAATTAGGTTCAAACTTTCCTTTCTTGTTGTAACTATGACGGAGGCATTTTTGGTAAACCTGTAGATGATTGAGTACAGTGAGATGCTTCTCATTGAGTAGCTCTAACTCATGTGATTTGGAAACTTCATATTCTTCCCTATTAATAAGATGCTACAAAGAGACCCTGGGAGAAGGAAGCTTGACCTCTATAGGAAAAATAGCTTCGGTGCCATAGACTAGTGAATATGGAGTGGCACCATTAGGTGTATAGATTATTGTGTGGTAAGTCTATAAGACATGATTGAGTTGTAGGTGACAGTTACAACTAGCTTCATTAACTATTTTCCTAAGAATTTTCAATATAGTCTTGTTGGAAGCCTCGGCTTAGTTGTTACTTTGTGGATAATATGGGGTAGAAAAATGGTGTTGGATATGGAATTGAGTGCATAGGGTGTGGAATTCTTGATTTTTAAAGGGCTTACCATTATCAGTGACAATGACAAGGGGAATACCATTCTGGTAGATAATATAATGCAGGAAGAATTTAGTCATATGTTTATCGGTTATGTAAGTCATTGGAATGGCTTCTACCCACTTCATGACATATTTAGTGCAAGTGATAATGAAATTATGGCCATTGGATGAGGATGGATGAAATTTTCCTATGAGGTTGAGCCCCCACTATGAGAATGGCCAAGGAGTAGTAATGGGCTGCAATGCTTGTGCTAGTACATTAATCATATCTCTGTGTTGCTAACATTGAAGATATTTCTTGGCAAATTATTGTGCATCTTGTTCCATAGTTGGCCAGTAGTATCCTGTGCACAACAACTTTTTGGCAAGTGTTGGGCGAGTGGAATGTACCCCATAGAAACCTTTGTGACTCTCACGTAAAGTAGTATTATCCTCTTACGAGTTAAGCCATCTAAGAAGTATACCATCTAGACCCATTCGATATAAGGTATCACCAAGAATGGTAAAATGAGAAGAGTGGTAGATGAAGGTTTTCTTTTGAGTGCTAGTCAGGTTGGTTGGAAGGATATTGTCGTGATGGTAATTGTATATATCTTGGTACCATGGGGAATTGGGACCAACAAGTTTGCATATAAACTCATATTATGGAACATCGAAAGCAGGAATCAATAGTTGTTCAACCAAGAACTCACAATATTGAGTGTTTCTAGGCATATCAAGGAGGGATCTAAGTGTTGCTATTATATTAGCAACTTTGTTATTCAATCTGAGAATTTTCTCAAAAGATATCTATGAGAAATTTTTTGAAATTTTCAACCATCTTTTTGTACGGGAGCAATTTGTCATCTTTTGTCTGATATTCATCTGTGACCTATCTAAGACCAATCATAAATCACCATAGACCTAGAGTTCCTTAATGTTCCATTGTACAACCATTCAGAGTATTGTGATGAGAGCTTCATATTCAGTAATGTTGTTGGTGTAAGGAAAAGGTAGCCAGTACGATTTTATAATACAATCTCCTTGTGGAGTGATTAAAAGGACTCCAGCTCATGAACCATGTTTTGTGTAAGAACCATAAAAATATAGCTTCCATACAGTAGATGTGTTGATAGCGAATACCTCTTAATCTAGGAATTCTAAAATCATTGGATGAGTGTCTGTAATAGGTGCCTCTGCTAGTTGATCAACTATTATTTGTCCTTTTATGGCTTTTTGATCAACATATTCGATATCAAACTCACTTAGGATCATAACCCATTTTTCTAACCATCATATGAGAGTGGCCTTAGATAGAAGATATTTCAATGGCTCAACCTTTGAAATGAGCTTAGTTTGTTGATTTAGCATGTAATGTCATAGCTTTTGTGAGGAAAATAAAACAACTAGACATGCATGTTCCATGGGAGTATGATTAAGCTCATATCCTACCAATGTGTGACTGATACATAGAAAAATACCCTTTCTTTCCATGAGTCATCATGTTGTTTAAGGAGAGCTCCAAGTGCAGCTATAGTAGTAGATATATATAATAATAAGGGTTTTCATTAGACTAGAGGCACCAATACTAGAAGTGAAGCAAGATAATCTTTCAACTGATTGAAAGTCTGTTGACATTTATTATCCCACTTGAATGAAACATTCTTTCACATAAGGTGTAGGAAAGGTTGACATTTATCTGCAAGTTGAGCAATGAAACACCTAATTTATTAGAGTTTTCCTTGAAGACTTCTTACCTATTTGATATTAGCTAGTGGAGACATTTCAACTATGGCTTTTACTTTGGCTGGATCAACTTCAATTCCTCTGTGAGAAACAATGTATCCCAACAGTTTTATGGAAGTAACCCTGAATACACATTTCTTTGGATTTAGTCTTACGTGGTATTTTATAGTTTGTTAAATATCTTTTCAAGTGCTTGCAAGTGTCCTCTAGTGAAAGATTTTATGAGTAATTCATCGACATAGTCTTCCATAATATTGTGGAATAGATCATGAAATATCATTGTCATAGCTCTCTGATATGTAGCTTTGGCATTTTTGAAGCTAAAAGGCATCACTTGCCAACAATATGTACCCCAAGGATATGTAAAAGTTGTTTTGTATTGATCTTCTAGTGTGATGAGAATCTGATTGTATCTTGAAAAATCATCCATTACAGAAATCATCTCATGTAAAACAGTTAAATCTACAATGGTATCAAGATTGGGCAATGGGAAATCATCTTTGGGACATGCCTTGTTTAAATATCTAAAATATGTGCATATGCGGATGTCCCCAGTGACTTTTGATATAGGTACTAGATTAGAGACCCATTCTAGATAGTCAATTGGATGAATAAATCCCACATCTAGCAATTTTTGAAGCTTTACTTTAACCAATAGTACAATATGAGGATGCATTTTCTAGAGTTTTTTCTTGATAGGTTTAGAATCAGGGAAAACTACTAAATGATGTACTACCAATGAAGGATCAAGTCTAGGCATGTCTGCACAAGACCAAGAAAAAATTATAATCCTTTTTAAAAATAAGGTTGTGAAGTCCTTTTTCTCTTTCTTTGAGAGTGATGCTGCTAAAAATGTGAGCTTAGGATTCTATGTTGTCTCCAAGTTTAATTTATGTGATTCTTCCACTAAAAGTGGGGATCTCTCCTAATATTTGGAAGTTGTGGGAAGGTCAAATCCTCCATCCTCAGGTGCCTCAAAGAGGTTTTCAGCTTCAGATACATCCTTTTATTTTTACTATTTTTGGATCCGATAGAACCACATTGTGGTTTTTGTTAGACTGCACCGGACAAATGAGAGGGGGGTCAATTAGTTGTCCTAAAAATTTTAACCAATTATGAAAATCAACTTATCAACTACTTATATTTTGATATAACAATGAAATTAGAATATGAGAAGCTCAACACAATAACATAATCAACATAGGAGACACCAGATTTTTACATGGAAAACCCTAAAAGGGAAAAACCACGATGGGTGTTAGCCCACAAAAATATATAAGTTATATCAATACCAGAAAATAGAGGATCTCTACCTATGGGGATCACTACCCAAGGGTGGCTCACTTCCAAAGGGTGGCTTACTGCCAAAGAAGTTTAAATTGAGATAATAGCACCTGCTTCATGCTAGGGTCTAGTTCCATTGAAGCACAATTTCCTCTGCTTTGCTCTGCCTTTTTTACTTCACACCTATATTCGCATCTTTCACATGGGATACCTTTTCACGATTTCATTTTATACCTTTATACAATTCATCAACCTTGGAATGAACATCAAGGTCGGCATTACATTCATCAACCATTGGAACATTCTCCAAGGTCAGCATTACATTCATCAACCATTAGAACATTCTCCAAGGTCGGCATTACAAACATACATAAAATAGGTCTTGACCTAATACAAATTAGGTTAAGGAAAAGATGTAAAGATGTATGCAGAACATGCCACACCTTAGCTAGGACTCAAATGCAATCCTTCATGCCACGACACACTTCTACAATCTTCAAGGCATCTTTGCAAATAATGAATTCAACTAGGTTGGCTAGGACTGGAGATAATACTAGGTCTTCAAAGAAAAAACTTCATCCACGATCCAAATTTCTCCTTGCGGATCTATCCAAAGGTAGGAACATGATCAGGAGATATCCACAAACACATTATAATTAGCAAGAACAACCGCACGATCTCTAACCACTCTGTCAAGAAGATTCATCAAACCGGAGCACAAGAACAACACTGTTAGCCACTGTCATAAGGAAAATATCACTTGCAGAACACCAGATCATCAACCATTGGAGTTGAAGGCACTTAACATCACTTTAGACTTATCTTTAGAACTACAGACAAAAATACTTCAATATGGAGGAATGCGGAGTAGAATACTTTCTCCCTGCCATAACTGAATACACAGAAAAAGTAGGCTTTACTTTGGTGAACACAACTCACTCAAACCTTCATGCCGGAGGCTCAAAATTGGAATGTAACATATTTAGATAGACTTATAAATAACTTGTAGACAAAGATATTCACTATTCAAGAAATGCAAAATAATCTTCTGGATTATTCTTTAGAGTCCAATACACTGTTTCCACTGCAACACACTGTTTCCACCGAAGGAGCTAATTTTCTCAATATCCTCAACATCAGGATTACTTACATAGGTAAATACAAAGCATCTCACTCATAACAAGCAAGAAACAAAATAAGAGCACATTTGACACCAATGGCAACATAGATATGTTGACATCAATGACAACACCGATTAGGCACATACTTGCAACAATATCCCCCTTTGTCATTGATGGCAACATATGATGTGAAAAACTGAAAAGACCATCAAGACATGATTATCCCCCTTTCTCTTTACACATGAATTCTTTTTCCCTTGAGTTTTTCACATGATTTCTCTCCCCCTTTGACATTAATGGCAAAGGGCACATACTTGCATGTTGCTGCTCTGATCCACTAAACTTTCTCTATTTTTCAACACTTTCTTCATTAGAAAAATCTAGCTACTCTCCCTGAGGGATAGCCCTTAAAACATCAATCTAGATCAAAAAAATGAGGCTTTGGCTACCACTGGACTGATGCATCTTATTTTAGAGAAGGAGGGGTAATGACCCCTAGCTTTTCTTTGAGATACTCAAAAGTATCTTTGTGCAGAGGCTTAGTAAAAATGTCTGCAATTTGATCCTTTGTGGATACATACTCCATCTTTAATTCATTTTCAGTCACCTTTTCTCTCAAAAGTGATACCTTATAGATATACGCTTTGTTCTTAAGTGCATCACTAGATTCTTCGAGATGTTTATAGCACTTGTATTATCACAGAAGATTGCAACTGGATTTTCATACACAACGCTTATGTCCTTCAATGTCTACTTCATCCATAATACTTGAGTTCAACAACATGCTACTGTAATATACTTTACTTCTGCTATTGATAAAGAGATTGAATCTTGCTTCTTGCTCAACCATGAAACCAATTTGTTTCCCAAAAAGAAAGCACCCCCACTTATACTTTTTCTATCATCAACATTTTCTACCCAATCAACATCTGTATAAGCATTGTGAGTGAAATCATTATCTTTTGGATACCACAGGCCATGATATGGTGTGCCTTTTAAATACCTTAAGATTCTCTTAACTGCCATCACATGTGATTCTCTTGGATCATCTTGAAATCTTGCAACAAGACAAACTATATGCATAATATCAGGTCTGGTTTGAGTTAGATAAAACAATCCTCCAATCATGGATCTCTACCTTTTTTAATCAGTCTTGGGTGAATCATTAGTTTTTCTCAACTTGCAACCAGTCACCATAGGTGTACATACTAGTTTAGAGTCCTCCATCCTAAACTTCTTCAACAATTCTCTCACATACTTAGACTAAGATATAAAGATTCCTTTATCTGATTGATTAACTTGCAGACCCAAAAAGAAATTCATTTCACCAAACATGGACATTTCAAATTCACTTTTCATCTCACCGGTAAACCTTATGCACATACCTTCATTTCCTCCAAAGATAATGTCATCAACAAAGACTTCAACAATCAAGATCTAATTATCATTGATTTTGAAATATAGATTTATATCTGCAGTACCTTTACTAAATCCCAATTGCAACAAATACCTATCTAACCTTGCATACCAGGCTCTAGGAGCTTGTTTAAGTCCATACAATGGTTTCTTCAACCTGCATACCATGTCACCTTAATTTGATAGTTGGAATCCCTTTGGTTGCTCAATGTATACTTCCTCTTCTAACTCACCATTCAGGAATGCAGACTTCACATCCATCTAATACACCTTAAAATCTTTGTGATTGCAAATGCCATAAATATTCTAATTTCTTATATCTGAGCTACTGGAGAAAAAATTTCTTCAAAATCTATCCCTTCAATTTGAGAATATCCTTTGCACACAAATCTTGCTTTATTCCTTACAACTTCTCCATTTTCATTAATCTTGTTCTCAAAGACCCATTTGGTTCCAATAACATTTTTGTTAGCAGGTCTAGGAACGAGTTCCCAAGTTTCATTCTTCTCTATCTTCAATAGTTCTTCCTCCATTACATTTACCCAATTTTCATCATTGCAGGATTCATTCACAGTTTTTGGTTCAACTATGGAGAGAAAATAGTAGTTTACTTGTCCTTCAACAACTTTTCTTCTTTTCAGTACACCTTTTCTTTTGTCTCCAATAATTTGATCTTTAGAGTGATTGATTCTTACATACCCAGGGGTTTTAATAGGACTTTTCGGAGCCTGTTCTTCTTCATCTTGATTATCTTCTTGTTCAACTTTATCTTCATGAGTTGTGGCAGTAGGTTCATCTGATTCATATCCATTCTGATATGATGTTATTCCTTTGTCTTCATCCACCTTCACATCTACACTTTCAACAATCTTTTTCAGTCTTTTATTGTAACACTGGTAAGCCTTACTCTTGGTAGAGTATCCAAGGAAGATTCCTTCATCACATCTTACATCAAATTTCCCTAGATCTTCATCTCTTCTGATATATAATTTGCTTCCAAAGACTTTGAAATATCTTACTGTAGGAATTTTTCCATACCACAGTTCATAGGGAGTTTTAATACCATTACCTTTCACTTGAACCCTATTTTGAATGTAGACAACAGTGTGTATAACTTCTTTCCAAAAGACTTGGGGAATACCTCCTTCCTTCATCATTATCCTAGAAGCCTCCTGAACTATCTTGTTCTTCCTTTCCACAACTTGATTCTATTAGGGAGTTCTAGGTGTAGACAATTCCCTCTTAATCCTTTTCTCTTCACAGAAAATATTGAACTCATTTGAAGTGAACTCACCTCCTCTGTCAGACCTCAAACACTTGATTTTCAACTCTAATTCATTCTCAACCATTGCCTTGAAGGATTTGAACTTTTCTAGGGCTTCAAATTTGTCTCTTAAAAAAGTAACCCAAGTCATTCTAGAATAATCATTAATAAGCAACATGAAGTACTTGTCACCTTGCTGACTTCTTACCCTTGTAGGACCACATAGGTCTATATACACTAGATCCAACAAATCAGAAAAAAATTGCTCTTTCCTCTTGAAACTTGTCCTAGTCTTCTTCCCAAACTGACATTCCTTGCAGATGGTATTGATGGGTTTCACAATATTTGGTAGATCTCTCACAGTCTGACTTGAACTTATCTTTACCAAATTGTCAAAATTTATATGACACATCCTTCTGTGCCACAACCAACTCTCATCTAATTGAGCCAATAAATAGTAATTACTAGTTCCTCTTAATTGATAAATGTTACCTCTAGTTTTCTTACCAGTGGAAATCATAGTTCTAGAGCTTTCCATGATTTTGCACCCATTGTCTTTGAATCTCAGATCGTAACCTTTGTCACACATCTGACCAACACTCAAAAGATTATGCTTCAAACCCTTCACATACAGAACATTATTTGTATTATGCTTACCATCAAATGAGATAGATCATTTTCCACAAATCTTACTAACTGTATTGTCTCCAAACCTAACCAACCCTCCATCATACTTTTCCAAACTCACAAACTTACTTTTGTCACCAGTCATATGATGTGAGCATCCACTATCAATAATCCATTCATCCTTATCTTTCTCAACCTGAACAACCAAAGCACTTTCTTCCACTGGTTTCTCTTCCTTTACATAGCTAGCAGGATTAGTAGACATTTGTTCTTCTTTGATGGCAATAAAAAAAAATTCATTTGCACTAGTACTATTATCATTAGATTCATCATCAGTCACACCTTCATCATCAAAATCTCTAACATAGTAGCATTTCTTTGGAACTCTAGGCCTGTTCTCAAATCTTTTTCTATTCCTTTCAATTCTTTCAGGACATCTGGAAGAATAATGACCTAGTTTACCACAAGAAAAACATTTGAAAGGTAATTTGCCTTTAAACTTACCAGAACCTCTTTGTAATCTGTCAACAAAGTTCACTTCTAGTTCATCAAAATCATTAGGTTCCACCTTATATTTCCCAGCTCTGGAGATCTTTTCTGAAGTACTAGCTTTGAAGGCAGTCTCAACTTTTGGAAAGGCATCACCAAACTCTCTCATCTCAAATGTTGTAAGCTTTCCAAGTAATTGATCCCTATCAATAGCTTTTATAGACATTACCTCTTCAATTGTAGCTACCTTGTGACTATAGGACTTTGGTAGTGATTTGAGAATTTTCATCACAACTTCCTTATCACTGAGAGTTCCTCCCATACCTTTTATTCCAGTACCTTGACAAGTTCATCAACTCTTTGCATAAAGACTGTTATGTTTTCATCTTCATTCATCTTCAACCCCTCATATTTCACTTTTAGACTCTGTAGCATGGCTTCTTTTACAAAATCATCTCCTTCATATAGATTTTTCACCTTCTCCCATACCTCATTTGTAGATTCAAGATCCACAACTTTTGTCAACACTGTGTCACTTACGGAACTTAACAAGGCATCCTTAGCTTTAACATCTAACTCATATCCTTTGATCTCATCTTTATTTGTCAAACCACCTTTAGGCATGACAAATTGTGACTGTGTAGCTAACCATAATTTATAACAAAGACAAATAAGATTTCTTTCATTCGTACCTTCCAAAGACCATAATTTGTCCCATCAAATTGTGGAGATTTCCTTTTATAAGACATCCTGGATCTTCCTCAAGCTGTTAGGCCTTCTTCTGAGGAACCTTGCTCTGATACCAATTGTTAGATTGGATAGGACAACTGAGAGGGGGGTGAATCAATTGTCCTAAAACTTTTAACCTATTATGAACACTAACTTATCAACTACTTATATTCTGATATAACAATGAAATCATGATATGAGAAGCTCAACACAATAACATAATCAACACAGGAGACACCAAATTTTTATGTGGAAAACACTAAAAGGGAAAAACCATGGTGGGTGTTAGCCCATATAAATATATAAGTTATATCAATACTAGAAAACAGAGGCTCACTACCCAAGGGTGGTTCACTGCCAAAGGGTGGCTTACTACCAAAGAAGTTTAAACTAAGATAATAGCATCTGCTTCATGCTAGGGTTCAGTTCCATTGAAGCACAATTTCCTCTGCTTTGCTCTATCTTTTTTACTTCACACCTATATTCGCATCTTTCACATGGGATACCTTTTCATGATTTCATTTTATGCCTTTATACAATTCATCAACCTTGGAATGAACATCAAGGTCAGTATTACATTCATCAACCATTGGAACATTCTCCAAGGTCGACATTACAAACATACATAAAATAGGTCTAGACCTAAGACAAATTAGGTTAAGGAAAAGATGTAAAGATGTATGTAGAACATGCCATGCCTTAACTAGGACTCAAATGCAATCCTTCACGCCATGACACACTTCTACAATCTTTAAGGAATCTTCGCAAATAATGAATTCAACCAGGTCGTCCAGGACTACAGATAATACTGGGTCTTCAAAGAACAAACTTCATCCGCGATCCAAATTTCTCTTTGCAGACCTATCCAAAAGTAGGAACACAATTAGGAGAAATCGACAAGCACATTGTAATCACCAAGAACAACTGCATGATCTCTAACTACTCTGTTAAGAAGATTCATCAAACTAGAGCACAAGTACAACACTGTCAGCCACTTTCATAAGGAAAAGATTGTTTGCAGACCACCAAATCACAAACCATTGGAGTTGAAGGCACTTAACATCACCTTAGACTTATATTTAGAACCGTAGACAAAAATACTTCAATGTAGAGGAATACGAAGCAGAATACTTTCTCCCTATCATAACTAAATACACAGAAAAAGTAGGCTTTACTTTGGTGAACACAACTCACTTAAATCTTCATGCTAGAGGCTCAAACTTGGAATGTAACATCTTCAGATAGACTTATAAATAACTTCCAATCCATAGACAAAGATATTCAATATTCAAGAAATGCAGAGCAATCTTATGGACTATTCTTCAGAGTGCAATACACAATTTCAACTACAACACATTGTTTCCACCAGAGGAGCTAATTTTTTCAATAGCCTAACATCATGATACTTACATAGGTAAATACAAAGCATCTCACTCATGACAAGTAAGCAACAAAATAAGAGCATAGTTAACACCAATGGCAACACAGATATGTTGACATCAATGACAACATCGACTAGGCACATACTTGCAATAGTTTTCACTAGGGGATGTTTTTGTTATTTTATTTTGTTCACTTTTGCAATTGGTGGATTTGGCCTTCTCACCAAAGTATGTTGTGGTGTCAAGTTCTATGATAAAACTTGCTTTATGGTATCCCAGTGGTATACCATCATGAAGTCCCATGAATTCTGTGATAGCCTGGTCATTTTGAAATAGGTCGAGAACTGAAGGATCTTATTGGTCCCATTCTATGAGTTCAAGGTAGATGAATGGAAATTTTTTAGGATTTGAGGTGGATGTGAAGGAAGTGGAGGAAAGCATGCAAAGGGATTAATCTTGGAATAACTCAGCAATATACATAAAGGAGTCATCCCTGGTATCGTCATTAGTACTCTCTACTATAGGAAAAGCTTTTGCTACCTCACTAAGGATAAACTCAAGGTCTGAGGACACCGGTGCCTTCTTTCCATACCCTAACCATTGTCGGTTGTACTTCTTGATCACAATTATGGTTCTCTCTTTCCTTGTTCATGAAGTCCTTGGCCATCATGACCTTTATAAATAATAATGTATACAAAGAAAAATGGAATATAAATAATAAGCATAAAAGACTCTATCCCAACTCTACATAACCTACAAAGAATTATCACAAGATAGTAACAATAAAACTCAATGCTGAATAATAAAGATATTACCACAAGTGATTTGTATTCCTTGGTTTGATATGTGGATTGCTCAATTACTTTGCATAACCTTAGATAATAAAAAGTGTGAATGTGAGTGCTCAACAATAGTGGGTATGAATGCTCAAAGCATGGTATGAACACTCAAAGCTCAATGATCATGGAGGGTTTTTGAATGAGAGGATTGACATATTTATAGATTTCACAAAACATTTATCAACAATGGAGAATATTTGAATGAATCGACAGATGAGATAATTTGAGAGGATGAAGAATATGCAAGTGACATGTGTCCATGTAAAAAGCTTGTTTTAAAGAGTTAATTTATTTCATGAATAATAAAAATGATTTGATTTTCATAAATAGAATTGATTTTTCTTTTAATGAATTTATTGATAAGAATAAAGATTTGAAAGCTAAGTTAACTCAATCTTTGATTTATTTTTTGATATGCAAAATGGATTGGAAGAAAAGGAATTAAATAAATAAATAATTTAATTCATGTGCATGAGGAGTGATTTATGGAGAGAAGAAATATATTTATAATTAAATAAATAAATTTATTTAATTCATGTGCATGATAAAAGAAAGTAGAAGATAAATAAAATATTTGATTCTATTTAATTGGTGAGAGGAAAATAGAAAACTCAACTAAATAAATTATTTTAGTTTATTTAATTTTGGAGGAATATTAGCTAATTAAATAATTAGAAATTATTTAATTATTGTGGATAAGAGGAATAAAATTGATGAATTAATTAAATAATAGAATTATTTAATTAATGTGAAATTGAGGATTGAAATGGATGATTTAATTAAATAATTAAAATTATTTAATTAAATTAGATTAGAAGAATAAAATTAATGAAATGCTAGATTTAATTAAATAATTTAGAAATTATTTAATTAATGTTGGAAGGGGAATTAAATTGATGAAAATGATGGATTTAATTAAATAATTATAAATTATTTAATTAATGTTGAATTAGAAGAAATGATGAGGAAATGATGTGAATAGTGAGACAAGAATGTGTTAGTCATTTTTAGGTGTCTACAGTAGGATTATATGAAAATGAAGGGATGTTGGTTGTCATTGTAGTCATGGTGGCAAAAGGTTGAGGTTTATACATGTTTCTGTAGTTTCTTCGCACAATATTTTAAGAATGAGAAGACTAGGTCATAAAGCTCATAAAATTTGTTAGAGCACAACACATGTGTAAGATGTTTTGGTTGAGAAATCAAAAGAATTTTGAAAAGAAGTTTCATGTTAGGTTCACTAGAGATGTAGAACGAGGAAAAAGTTATCTAACTTAATTCCTTTCTAATACTTAATTAATGAGTTGATTTGTAAACTAGTTCATTTTTTAAAAATTAATCTGAATCTACAAATTAGATAGATTTTGCAATTTCTAGAAAATAAAACAATTAAATCACTGAAAAGATACCTAAGAACAAAATAGGAATGAGAGTAGAACCTGCTACTGAAGGAAGGGTGTCTAAGCTAAGAATGCTAGTGTGTCGCGCAGATGCCTATGCCCTGTTCTATCATCTATATGGTACAATACAGTCAATAGGGTCATGGAGTTATAGTTTATACCTTCCCAGTGAGCTTCTATTCTATTTGTGTGATTTCACAATCAACCTGCATAACAAAACAAAGTTAAAGACACTAGCATAATATCTAGATAGATAGATAAACTATAAAATATGAATGATTAAATCAATACGAATGAAAAATTAACCACCTATAAACCTCTATGCACTTTATTTTCTTCAAATAACCTACTTTTGAGAGATATAACTTTTGGAACTGCTAAGGAGCTTACCAAGAATGGTCAAACCCTTGCTTTGGTCTTTCAACCTCCATGAGCAGTCAAATGATAAAGATTCTACAAAAGTGTGTGCACCTATCCTATGTGTGTCTAGGAATGGAGATGTAGTGATAAAAGATGCTAGGAGCATATCTCTAGTCTACAGGGAGGACATTAGGCCTAGTGTGCAAATAACAAAGATGGAAAAAAAGGGTAACAATATTATGTAAATGGATGGGGGTTTTACAGTAGTAATAGATCCAAGGGAATGCTCAATGGAGAGGTAGAGATTCACCATGGATTTGTTAGGAATTTGTAGGTCAAATAAAACCAATTCCACATAATCCAAATAGAGAACAAGATGCAGAAACAACCATAATGCAAAGATCAAATGAACAAGAAACAATATAACACAAGATATACCCTGGGAAAACCCTTTGCAAGGAAAAACTCAGCCTCCAAAAGCATCCATGCTCAAATGTATTATTTAGTAATAAACATATTACAATACAATCCATGAGCCTCTATGAATACCTTTGAATCATCAAGCACTTTCAATGCAACCTCCATGTGTACAAGCATGAATCCACACATCACCTACCATGCTTCACAATATGCACTTATAGGAGAGAGCTCAATACAATGGCAGACTCTCACAAACCTCTAATCCACCTATAATGAAATGGCCAACCTTACCCCAAACCACTCATCATGTGCTTTCTTTTATAGACCAAGCTCACACAAATACAACTTGTGGTATTGGATAAAACCATGTGCCCCAAAACCATGGTGACACAAAACCATTAACCCCCATTTGACTATTGGTACTAACTTTTCCCAATTAATCAAATAATACAAATACTAATTAATCACTCTATGTGTCCCACACACATAAAATAATTAACCCAATGGTACAATACAACTTATACAAGTGGTAACCAAATAATTACCTAGTGTGATTAACCACACCACCTAGGTGCATCACAACTAAATAATTAACTAATTACAACATTATAAAATATATCAAATTATGAAATGGTGTACAACACCATATCCCAACATTCTCCCACTTGTTGTATACATTGCATAAGGGTCAATCAATGAAGTACATCATCATAGGCAAACATGAAATCACATGAATCTCTAGCATGCTCTCGTGCTCCATCAAGATACCTACAATAAAATCATAGTGACCATCATCTCAAGCAAGAACTCCTGTCATCCTCCAATGTGCCACCTATGGAAGAAAAGGAACATGCCAAGATGAAGATGCACCAATCCAAAGAACACAAGCATCAAATCCAAGTGATAACATAAGTCTCCAAGTTGCTACCAAAGGTAAAAATCCACATGACTGGAAATAGCACCCACAACATATGCTAATATATCCAACCATCCATACCTCTTAGGTATCAACAACATAAATAAACTCATGCTAATAACATATCCAACCCATATACTGCAATCACAAGCTCCATGTATAAAACCTATCAATGAAGAACACATACATCCAGGAACTCCCATTGCATGGGTAATGTCAAATCTAAAAATAGATCCAAGGCATACCAAGTCTATCAATCAACACTCAAAACTAAGGTGTGGCTAATAAACAAGCCAATGTAGTACCAAGAACTATCACAATAATCCACACATGCATGATAAATTGTTGCATACTCTCTCACAATATGTCACCATAACTATCCCAAGTCCAACCATATGAACATGATCCTCCAAGAAGTAGCCATAAGACAAAGAGAGAGAAAACTATAAATCATATTGTCCTACAAACACCTCATAGTGCGAAGCTGTGTCAAGTATGATCTCCTCTACAACCCCAAATGAAAAGCCTCAACAACACCCAACCATTCAATCTCATAAGATCAAATGAACATATGTAATATGTAACCAACATGGATGTAAGCCTCTCTAATCAAGGTAGATCGAAATCATAACCATTCCATAACCAGGAATAAGCCCAATCACATCTCCTAAACTCCTTAGTGAACATCATAAATAAAACCATATGAACAAGGAGATAACCATGATAACATCCCTCAAATGAACCTTCCAAAATCAATAACTATAGCTCAAGATCCATATTTATGAGAAGATGAAACATAAAGCAAAATGCATCTAAAAGGATGGGCAATACCTCATAGATGATAAACCACTGAGTAGACTAAGAGTGGGGAATGAGAATTCTCCTCCAAGATACACATAGCCACAATGACTCTCTCTAAGAACAATCTCCTCTAGGTCCATAATGAACTCACATCCATATCTAGGTGTAAGGCTCCTTGGTCTATTTGTTGAAACCTCCAAAGAGTAATTGTCTCAACAAGTGTCTCTGATTAAAAGAGAACTCTAGCCTCACCTAAGTCTCCAAGTATCCATGAGCACATGTAACTGATCAATACATGCCAAACTCCAGATGCAACATAACACCATCATGAAGGAATCAAGCAAATGATCAAAGTACTCAATACCAAGAGAACCAACAAGACCACTGTCAATGCTCCTACTACACATCTGCATAATCAAGAAGCCCATCATGACATCATGATCTAACCATCTCCTCCAAGATCACATGCAAAAAAGCATACATCCTATCTCAAGAGAACTTGTATCATGCCAAAAGTCTAACGCGTGATCAAGAGTCCATCAAGACACAATATTAACATCTCTAAATCAAGGATAAGCATGTCAAACTGACAAATCATAAACCAACACCTCAACCAAAGACTCAAAGAAGTCCTTCATGGTAAACTAAGATGTCAACATCTCCAATCATACGAAGATAACCATCTTCTGTCAACAGAATTGAAAATGCCAAAGAACTCTCACAACCAAGAGCTCCTCCATGACACCCACAACCACTATAGAAGATCATCCATCACATATGATGAATCCAACAAGCTGCCAAAGCTCCCACTGAACTGTGATACTGAGCTATCCATGACAACAAAGTAACCATCTCCTAAATGAAGATTATCCATAGCCCCAAATCAATCAAGGAACTGTAACATCAACAGCTCCCAAAAGGTCAAGTGAACCAAAATCCCCAAACTAGAAGATAAAACCATCATTGTCAAAAGCTCACATAAGAACATGTATCCAAGCTCTCCATGACATCGTGATAAAACATGCTACAAGTCCCAACAACTGACTATCCAAGCACTCTAATCATCCATCCTCTTATCCCAAAGCAACATACCAATATACAAATGACGATAGACAAGGCCAACTAACAAAGTCTGCATAAACACTAAATCAATCTGATGGATATAGACAGTCCACATCTGAGTCATCTCATTGTAGCCAAGGGGTAGCTAATCCACAAAACTACATAATTCGTAGATCCAAGACAAATGTAACATGCAAACTCATCATCACACTAGTAAAATTCAAATTGAGATATCAAAGAAGATAACCTATAAACTCCAAGACTCAAACACCAAATCAACTATAGATTCGATTTGCCAACAAGTCCACAAACGAATACCATAGTCAAGGAACTAATCAAGCATCTAGGAGATAATAACAATCCCCTAAAACAACACCACAACACTACCTATAATCATGAATCAAACAACATAGCCCATACCTGTCAATCACATACATGATCATGTCGTGTCAATGCAAAAGTATACCTGCATATCTATAACACCATAATCATCTGTTGAATGCAGTGAACATTGAGAGGGGGGGTGAATCAGTGTTCTACAAAACCATTTATGCACTTGCTCTTTTATCCATTTACCAAATACAATTATGTGAAAGTAGATTACACAAATGAACATCAACCACAAAGACATAACACATGAACACCAAGATTTTTACGTAGAAAAACCAAAGAGGAAAAAACCATAGAGAGTGTTAGCTCTCAATATATTATTATAGCACAATATTGAAATACAAAAAGGCTCACTGCCCGAAGCTCATTGCTCAAGAAAAGGCTCACTGCCAATTAGAAGAAGAAAGAAAAAGAAGGGTGGTTCACTGCCAAGGATGAACTACTGTGATTGCATCTACATATGCATGGTAACAGTTCCAATTAAGGTCATAAACACTGACTTAGAACTCTTCATTTCAGTCTGCCCCTATTTCTCTGCTTTGCTCTTACATATGCTCAAGATCTCTTATTGTTTGTTTCGACCATTCTATCTTCGCATATTTCACATTGATATACGTCACATCGCACTCTACACACCATCAAACAGTAAAATCCATCCTTTATTTATATCCGCAACTAAATCTTTCTCATGATCAGGTCGACAAGCAAACTTTGAAACATGTATACCAAGTGTTATATCTTATTAGCTTGTTTTTGTGTTAAATCTTCAATGTGGATCCAAACCATCATGAACATGTCTTCATATGTGTTGGCTCTAAACATACAACCACTTACTTTTATCATCCAACTCATATTTATTCTCCTCATAAGGAATTAACCATCCTGTCAGCTTGTTCCTTTATAACATATATGATAGGTTCCTCTGTCACATCACAACTTATGCTATGGACCAAATGGGATTTCATGTTAGAAATGAAAGCAACACTACTTCAATGGAAATCTGATTTGAATAAATTTCAGCAATCTTTTAAGTGTGCATTAACAATGGAGATTGTAACAAAACATAAACCCACAATACATAAATATACCAAAAGTAGAATGAAGCACATAGCACAAGTGTTTAACGTGGAGAAAACCCTTTCGGGTAAAAAACTCCACCAAGAAAAGAGGCCAAGTTGTATTATCTTCACAAAAGGAGATTACAAATACATTCACTTCCTCTATCCTTCAACCTTCACTTTGGTAGAACCTGGGTACCTATAAACTGTTATATGCATCTCATCTACTATGCTATGGTTTATATAGAATTTACACAACCTCAAGGCATTAAATGACTTCTTACAAGCCCATAACACTTGTCAAGAGTCAACAATACAATCTTGGGCATCTATGGCCAAGAATATGCTCTTACAGGGTCATAAATGCTGTCATACATGCATCCTACACTTGGAAAAATATGCCCATGCAAGCTTGAATGCCTTGGGGCCAAAAATAGCCACTTACAACATCTTATGACGCATCATATGCTATTATTAGTGTCATAGATTCTTATGACAACTTACAGTTGTCATAGAATCTTTTACACCTTACAACATCTATGATGTGCGTTATAACACTAAGAATAGATTATTCCTCCACATGTGTACCCCACTTTGACCAATTACCATTTACCATAGTAAATGACATCTCGTAACTACCACCGGTAACTCTGGGACTTATCATGCAGTAACTCCGTAATTACCGTGGACAGTAAATAATTTTTACTTCTACCGGTGAAACTTGTACATCCCTTATGGGTAATTACAAATAATAAATGGAATAATACAATAATGAGATTTACAAGGTTAATGGCACCTTATCCCAACATTCTCCCACTTGACATTATACATTGTAAATCAACCCATAGGAAATCAAATGAAAAATAATCAGGCACTAGAAACAAGGCCCATGGCCTCTCTGTACCACATGAACTTCTCTGTGCTCACAGGTTTGGTCAATGAATCTGCAACATTCTCCTGAGTGTCTATCTTCTTCAGCTCAATCTCTCCATTTACAACCAACTCTCGAACAAAGTGATACTAAACATCAACATGCTTAGTTTGAGCATGATACATGGGATTCTTGGCCAAACAGATAGCACTCTAGCTATCACAACCAATCTGAATGATCCTACAATCAAAACCAATACCTGTACACAGTCTCCTCAACCAAACTGCCTCCTTAGAGACATAAGTAGTAGCCATATACTCTGCTTTTGTGGTGGACAAAGCAACTGTGGGATGCCTCTTACTCATCCAACTCATTGCACCTGCAAACAAAGTAAACACATAGCCACTAGTGGACCTTCGACTATCCAAGTCACCTACCCAATTTGTATCAACAAAACCCTGTATGTCCAAAGATTTATCAGCACTATTAGTACCAGAATAAACCAAACAATGATCAGGAGTACCTGCAAGATATTTAAACACCATCTTCGCATAGTTCCAATGCTGTCTACCAGGGTTAGACATAAATCTGCTCAAAACTCCCATTGTTTGGGTAATATCTTGTCTAGTGCAAACCATTGCATACATCAAACTCCCTACAACACTAGCATATGGCACATTAGACATGTCCTCAAGATCATCCTCAGTCTTTGGACACATATCTAATGAAAGCTTAGTACCAATGGGTAAAGAAACTCTAACTGGGTTACAGTCCTGAAAACTAAACCTCTGCAAAATAGTATTCACATACTTACTTTGTGACAACCAAAGCTTTCTATTAACTCTGTCCCTTCTAATCTCCATTCATAAAATATACCTTGCAGCACCAAGATCCTTCATCTTAAATGCACCTGAAAGTTGGGCTTTAAGCTCGCTGACCATACCCTTAGTATTGCTAAAAAACATGTCATCAACATACAAAGCAGTAACCAATATAGAATCATCAACACAATGAATGTAAATACAATGATCCTCCTCGCTTCTAAAAAAACTCAATTTCAAAACAAATGAATCAAACTTTTGATACCACATTCTGGGGGACTGTTTCAGACCATAAAGAGACCTCTTTAACTTGCAAACCCAATGTTCTTTTCCTTAGGCACATGAACAAAAGCTTCACAACCAAAAACCCTTAAGTGTGAAACAAAAGGTTTCTTACCTATCCACACTTCATAAGGTGTTGAATCAAGAGCCTTACAAGGAGATTTGCTTATCAAGTAGCAAGCAGTACACACGGCCTCTGCCCAAAAGCATTTATCCAACTGTGCATCACTAAGCATACTTCTGGCCCTTTCCATAATTGTTTGGTTCATCCTTTTTGCAACACCATTATGCTATGGTGTATATGGAGTTGTCTTTTGTCTGATTATACTTGCATGCTTGCAAAACTCATCAAATTCCTTAGAGAAATATTCCCCTCCATTATCAGATCTTAATATTTTTATTTTTAAACCTGATTGGTTCTCTACTAAGACTTTGAATTCCTTAAACTTAGTGAAAACTTTAGATTTATGCTTCATAAAATAAATCCATGTAAATTTGGATACATCATCAATGAAGGTTGCAAAATAACGAGATTTTCTGATAGATTCATTATCCATAGGTCCAAACACATCCGTATGAATAATTTCTAACTTCTCGTTTGCACTATTGCTTCCTGAAGGAAATGATTTTCTATTTTGTTTACCAAACACACAATGCTCATAGAAATCAAAGTGCTCATCAGAATAAGAGAAACTGTCCAACAAATTTTTATTCTTAATAGTTTTCAGTACATTATTGCTTGTGTGGCTCAATCTACGGTGCCACAACATACATGTATTTTTAGTAGTGGCCTCAGATACATAGGAGGCATTATAAACTGTAGTGGCTTCAAGCTTAAACAAGTTTCCAAATCTCTTCCCTTTCTCTACCACCAAGTTTCCTCTCACCAATCTACAACCATGCTTGTCAAATGTCACATGCATTCTCAAATCATTTAACTTCGAAACTGAAATCAGATTTCTAGCTAATCCAGGAACATGCAAAACACTAGGGAGGGTTTTAATCCTCCCATCACTGAAACACAACAATACCTTTCCTTTCCTGACAATCGGATATGTAGAGTTGTCATCAAGGTAGATATTACCTCATCATATTCTTCATATATGGAGAACCATTCCTTATGCGGGGTCATATGAAATGAGCATCCTGAGTCAACCAACTAGTGATCATTAGAAACAAGATTACATGCAGAAAGTAAAACTTCTCCACCTACATTCGAGGACTTATCTGAAGCACTCCCACTATTTCTTGGGGTTTCTGCACTCCTTCACATGCCCCCTTTTATCGCAGTTCCAACACTTAACTTTGTTCTTTTTACCAGGAGTCTTAGACTAGCCCTTGGACTTGTCCTTAGTCCCTTTCTGATCTCCTTTAGGTCCCCTTTCCTTAGACCTTCCCTTGATACTGAGAGTATCCCCTAAACTATCTAAACTCTTCTTCCTCAATTCCTGTGACAGTAGCATTGAAACAAGAGCATCCAACTTCGGATCTGCAAGGTTAGTAGTGATAGCAAGGATAACATTCTCCCAAGACTCAGGTAAAGAACATAGAAGTAAGATACATTTATCTTCCTCACTAACCTCAACATCTACTGAATCAAGCTGACTCACTAATGAATTAAAAGAATTTAAATGCTCTGCAATTGATTCACCTTCTCACATTTTCATGGAAAACAATTTTCTTTTTAAATGAAGTTTATTTACCATACTTTTGGCTTGATAGATCTCACCCAACCATTTCCACAACTTGTATGCAGTCTCTTCCTTTGCAACATTCAACAGGACAAAGTCTGAAAGACACAAGTGGATGGTTCCCCGTGCCCTCTTATCCAGTCTATCCCACTCATCTTGAGAGACATCATCAGATTTCTTCTCTTTTTAGATAGCCAACCATTGGTTTCTTTCTTCCAACAAATCTTCCATTTTCAGCTTCCACAACTCATACCCCCTTTCGTTGAACTTCTCAATGCCCAATCGAGAGGTTGATGCAACGGTGGATGCAGCCATAATAACAACACAAGATCTGCAAAAAAAACACAACCAAATCTCCCATTACAGCTATAGCTTCCACACTACCACCCAAGAGTCAAAGCTGGCTAGGCTCTGATACCAAATGTTAGAAATGAAAGCAACACTACTTTAATGGAAATCTGATTTGTTTAAATTTCAGCAATCTTTTAAGTGTGCATTAACAATGGAGATTGTAACAAAACATAAACCCACAATACAGAAATATACCAAAAGTAGAATGAAGCACATAACATAAGTGTTTAACATGGAGAAAACCCTTTTGGGTAAAAAACTCCACCAAGAAAAGAGGCCAAGTTGTATTAGCTTCACAAAAGGAGATTACAAATACATTCACTTCCTCTGTCCTTCAACCTTCACTTCGACAGAACTTGGGTACCTATAAACTGTTATATGCATCTCATCTATTATGCTATGGTTTATATAAAATTTACACAACCTCAAGGCATTAAATGACTTCTTACAAGCCCATAACACTTGTCAAGAGTCAACAATACAACTTTGGGCGTCCATGGCCAAGAATAGGCTCTTACGGGGTCATAAATGATGTCATACATGCATCCTACACTTGGAAAAATGTGCCCATGCAAGCTTGAACGCCTTGGGGACAAAAATAGCCATTTACAACATCTTATGATGTGCCATATGCTATTATTAGTGTCATAGATTCTTATGACAACTTATAGTTGTCATAGAATCTCTTACACCTTGTTACAACATCTATGACATGCGTCATAACACTAAGAATAGATTATTCCTCCACATGTGCACCCCACTTTGACCAATTACCATTTTGGTGCAGGAGCACCTACCTGACAGCTGGCCTCCATGAGGCAGTTAGTTTGTTTTAGGTCTTGTTGATGTTTCCAAGAAGGTCTTGTAAGACCAATGCATGTAATAAGGTCATGTTGACCAGACTTTACTATTTTTAGCTAGGTTGTTAGGACAGCTGTTATGCTGTATGTCCGGTTGGATCTCCCAGCCGCTTGGAGAGATTTCCTAGCCGCTTGGAAGCTCCCAGCCGCTTGGAATCGAGTTGGTAGTACTCGCGAGGAGTTCCTATTTATGCATTAGGATCGATTGGTTTTAGGCATGGAGAATGAGAGAGACAGAGTGAGACAGAGAGAGAGATAGAGTATTGTACTTTCATCTTTTGAAATCAATAAAGAGATCCTGTTTGTGTCAACTCTCTGTTTAGATTCCATTGTGTGATCGAGTTGCTGTTCTGGTGGTTGCATGGATTCGCTGATCCATTCCACCGGTTGATTCGTCGAATCGGTGGAATGGCTATGTACAATAGTTTAGGATTTAGTTTGCATTTTCTGTTTGTTCACATGTATGTTTGCAGGATCATAGTCGAGAGGTATTGAGAACCCTAGCATTGGTATGTGCTAGGTCGTGCTGATAGTTTGAGTCTGGAAGATCGCCCTGAAAGCAGATCGGGTCACCTCAGGAGGTTCGGCGGACCGAAATTTGCTAAGGTTGGAAATTCGTCACAACGGCATCATCAGGATATTTCTGTGTATATCCTACAGTTACTTCGGGCGTCATCCGAGTAGATGGAGGTGAGCATGATGTAGTAGATTGCATAAGGTGAATGCGCATTGGGGTGATAATTGTAAGGTGTTGCCGACGGAGAGTATATCGGCATAAGTTAGTAGATCGGGTTGACAATTCCATCGTGGGCCGATGATGTTATGTTTGGCCGATAAGCAGGATATTGGAGGGAATGCATGTGACGTCATCGTCATCAGGATAATCGTCATCAGGACATTCCAAAGTATCACCCGATAAAGGTTTATCTGGCGACAACAAGTGTTTTAGCATAGGCGTAAGGCATCGGGGAGATAAGTGGATCGTGATAGGAATATTCGGCAGAATATTTGTCGTCTGCATAAAGTTGGGTGTCACCATCAGGATGTTTCAATATGATCGGATAAGTCATATCCTGATGCTGCTTGTTTGAGTAGTCGGATATCGGGGTGACGTAAGCGTCAGAAGGAAAGGTGCATGAGGATGTCGTCATCAGGATATATGGGAGGAACCTGATATTTTATATCCTGCTGATGAAGATGATGTCGAACATCATGATGCTGCAGATAGAGGTTGGCGGTAAGATGAATAGTGAACATCAGGAGGATGTTTGCGCTTGCCGAATGTGATGATGCTACTGATAGCCGAATATGATGATGCTGCTGACAGGCGAAATTTTGAAGGTTTGTCTGCAGGAGGATATCGGTCGGCAGAGAAAATATGATGATGCTAACAGTGTTAAGGGAAATATGATGATGATGATGAAGGGTTGCAGACATACATGCTGTATGTCAAGGTTTTAGTGTGGATGCCTCTGCATCACATTTACCACAGTAAATGACATCCCGTAACTACCGCCGATAAATCTGGGACTTACCGTGTAGTAACTCTGTAATTACTGTGGACAATAAATAATTTTTACTTCTACCAGTGAAACTTGTACATCTCTTATGGGTAACTACAAATAATAAATGGAATAATACGATAATGGGATTTACAAGGTTAATGGCACCTTATCCCAACACTTCATGAATCATATTTAGAAATCATTATTGATCTCTTGACATGTCTTCAACTCCGCAGAACAAGACAAGTATGTATGCCAAAATGCAAACCTTTGACCTGATGCATTGTTGCACTGGAACACTGTCAAACTAGATCCTGGTATTGGAGAGCCTGTAGATAAGATCTGCTGCACTTCTGGAGTTACAGCCTTGGATTTTGATAGTCATGACCTATCTCTATCTTACTTCAGAACCATAGAATAAAACATGCTAATGCGGAGGAATGCAGACCAATTTACTCAGCACTATTCACTGTCTCTGTCTTACTTCTGTAGATCCAGACTTGGGCTTTTCATCAGATGACTTCCGGAGGAAGTCATGACTTGATTATTGAAATGTAACATTAATAGATAATTGTGAACATCATACCTGAGCTGCATCTTCATACCTTCACTTGTGGAGGAGTACTGATCCTTTTTCTATCTCATACATGAACACTTCCAACATTTAGCCAATTTAGGGCTTTCCAAACTTGTGTCTTGTTCCCAATCACAAATGAACTTCTAGAGTTATGTCTTTCTATCATGCTGATGTGTTCTCCTTATCTTGTTTCCCTTAATGACAAAACTCATCTTGTCTTCATAGCAGTGTCTATTGCCAACATCATCGTCATCGTTGTACTTGTACTCAACTCCCACTGAAACGAGACTCCAAGTCTCACATGCGTATCAACCATGTCCTCAAACTAGAAGACATCTTATGTACATGTCTCCATAAAACTCCAAACTCCTAAAACACCTATAAACCTATATTAGGAAGCATCAAATCTAAAAACCTACTATACCATGCTGATGGTCTCATAGCAACATGCACTCCCACAAGTCTGTGTCCAAAAATCCATCCGAATGTACTCGTAAACGCACTTTGAATCTCAAACTCCGAGAAGTGATCAAACAAGTACAAAAATTTCTCTACACATTAAACTAAAAATCTACATGATCCAAACTATAGTACACTACAATAGCTCTAATGCCTATCCGAAATCCAAAATCGGTCTTTTCATCAGATGACTTCAGGAGCAAGTCATGACTTGATTATTGAAATGTAAAATCAATAAATAACTTTGAACATCATACCTGAGCTGCATCTTCATACCTTCACTTGTGGAGGAGTACTGATCCTTTTTCTATCTCATACATGAACACTTCCAACATTTAGCCAATTTAGGACTTTCCAAACTTGTGCCTTGTTCCCAATCACAAATGAACTTCTAGAGTTATGTCTTTCTATCATGTTGATGTGTTCTCCTTATCTTGTTTCCCTCAATGACAAAACTCATCTTGTCTTCATAATAGTGTCTCTTTCCAACATCATCGCCATCGTTGTATTTGTACTCAACTCCCACTGAAACGAGACTCCAAGTCTCACACGCATATCAACCATGTCCTCAAACTAGAAGACATCCTATGTACATGTCTCCATTAAACTCCAAACTCTGAAAACACCTATAAACCTATATTAGGAAGCACCAAATCTAAAAACCTACTATACCATGTTGATGGTCTCATAGCAACATGCACTCCCACAAGTCTGTGCCCAAAAATCTATCCGAATGTACTCATAAACACACTTTGAATCTCAAGCTCCTACAAGTGATCAAACAAGTACAAAAATTTCTCTACACACCAAACTAAAAATCTACACAATCCAAACTGTAGTATATTGCAATAGCTCTCTAATGCCTATCTGAAATCCAAAATCGGTCTTTTCATCAGATGACTTCTGGAGGAAGTCATGACTTGATTATTGAAATGTAACATCAATAGATAACTGTGAACATCATACCTGAGCTGCATCTTCATACCTTCACTTGCAGAGGAGTACTAATCCTTTTTCTATCTCATACATGAACACTTCCAACATTTAGCCAATTTAGGGCTTTCCAAACTTGTGCCTTGTTCCCAATCACAAATGAACTTCTAGAGTTATGTCTTTCTATCATGCTGATGTGTTCTCCTTATCTTGTTTCCCTCAATGACAAAACTCATCTTGTCTTCATAGCAGTGTCTCTTGCCAACATCATCGTCATCGTTGTACTTGTACTCAACTCCCATTGAAACAAGACTCCAAGTCTCACACGAGTATCAACCATGTCCTCAAACTAGAAGACATCCTATGTACATGTCTCCATCAAACTCCAAACTCTGAAAACACCTATAAACCTATATTAGGAAGCACCAAATCTAAAAACCTACTATACCATGTTGATGGTCTCATAGCAACATGCACTCCCACAAGTTTGTGCTCAAAAATCCATCCGAATGTACTCGTAAATGCACTTTGAATCTCAAGCTCCTAGAAGTGATCAAAATAGTACAAAAATTTCTCTACACACCAAACTAAAAATCTACATGATCCAAACTGTAGTACACTGCAATAGCTCTCCAATGCCTATCCGAAATCCAAAATCTAATTCTGTATGCAAATGTTATGAGCATAAAACTGTACCAGAGCAAAGTAGGCTTTAGACACCAAATTCTGATACAAATCGAAAAATCTGATCATGAAACCTATAACACTATGTAGTGCTTAGAGAGACCTTTCTAACGCCTATAAGAAGTTGAAAAATTGATACCGTATGTGAAAGTTTGCCCCCCAAACGAAAATGCCCTCCAAGGGCTAAAAGTGGACCCTTGGTGGGACCCTGGTACCCTGCTGACGTCATCATTGACGTGGCGGTGACTGTGTGTAACTGGGCAAAACAATAGGTGATATGGCATATTTGGATGGCATAGGCTTTTACAAGCAGATATCAAAAAGTTTTAATGTCTTCATCGGACTTGAAATGCATTCCATAGGAGGTTTAATAAAAGTTTATAGTCCAAATTAAAAATTTATATGGCTGCCATTAAAGTTTAATTTGCCTACATAAATAAAAAGATTTTTTTATTTTAATGCCCCACGGGGGGGTCTTCTCTCGCTGGCGGTAGCTGTTGCTGGCCCGGCCACAGGTTCCGGTGACCACTTGGCTAGGCTACCGGCCGACCGGGGCCCAATACCAGCGGGTTTAAGTCCTGTCGGCTAGTACTGCCAGCCAAGCCAACAGTTGGCCCAGGTGGGGCCTACACCTATTGTCTACTCAGGGGTCAAGTAGGGCTATCTGTAGACACCGTACCACCCCCCTTAAAACCCCTTTTTTAAAAAAAATTCTCAATCTTGATTTTTTTTTTGGATCGCTCTATATTTTTTTTTTAATCAAAATTTTTTTGAGACTATAGAACTCAATAGTGCAGTATTTAATTTTTTATTTTTCTAAAAAAACTTTGCCTACAAAAAAATCCGTACGACGTACCTGGGAGGGGTTTTTTTTTTTTGCTTTTTCCTCTGGTGACCAAACCATGGTAAATTTTATATGAATCTTCGTCTCTTAGGCCTCCTGGACTCAATGGTGAGGTTCATTTTGTCCTAGGAGGTCATCTATAAAAATTCCTCCTCAAAACCCTCATGAAGCCAAACCAAGAAAACCCTCTTCAGCCATGATTTTTCATTCACTCAAAAATTCCTCCTGCAACATGCATAGTAAATCACCAATACCCAGAACCCCTAATTTACAATACAACTTGCACAAAACCTTGTAATGCTGTCAATCCTTACATGCATTGCCATGGCTTCCATTTTGTACCTGATCTACACACACAAGGGTTATACATATCCAAGGAACTCACACCTCCCTCAACCATAAACATGGCTCTGATACCACATGTTAGGAATTTTTAGGTCAAATAAAACCAATTCCACATAACCCAAAAGGAGAACAAGATGCAGAAACAACCATAATGCAAAGATCAAATGAACAAGTAATAAGATAACACAAGATATACCCTGGGAAAACCCTTTATAGCGAAAAACCCAGCCTCCAAAAGCATCCATGCTCAAATGTATTATTTAGCAATAAACATATTACAATACAATCCATAAGCCTCCATGAATACCTTTGAATCATCAAGCACCTCCAATGTAACCTCCATGTGTACAAGCATGAATCCACACATCACCTGCCATGCTTCACAATATGCACTTATAGGAGAGAGCTCAATACAATGACAACCTCTCACAAACCTCCAATCCACTAACCATGTGCTTGCTTTTATAGACCAAGCTCACACAAATACAACTTGTGGTACTGGATAAAACCATGTGCCCCAAAACCATGGTAACACAAAACCATTAACCCCCATTTTACTATTGGTACTAACTTTTCCCAATTAATCAAATAATACAAATAATAATTAATCACTTTATGTGTCCCACACACAAAACAATTAACCCAATGTTACAATATAACTTATACAAGTGGTAACCAAATTATTACCTAGCGTGATTAACCACACCACCTAGGTGCATCACAACTAAATAATTATTTAATTACAACATTATAAAATATATTAAATTATGTAATAGTGTACAACACCATATCCCAATAGGATTCACTTCTAATGCTCTTTTATAAATCTAATCAAATAATACAAGGCTCTTAGAGAGCTTGATTCCTATGAAGTTAGCAAAGAAATTTCAAAGAGCAAATGGATATGCTACTTACTGAAATGCTTATTAGAAATGGGGTTTTTGGAAAAATGAATGCAAAAATGTCAGAGGAATCCTCGAGAGAAACTCCAACCTTTAATCCTCTCACATGAACCAATATCTCCTCAAATTTGAGCCTATAAAATGAGATGCAAAGATAGGAGCCATAGTAACAATGATTATATGCCTAGACTACCTCAAAGCTACACTTGCATGATTCTATGATAGCAAAGTTGGCATGAGGGTGCAAATAGATTGTGAGGGTTACCTTCCAATACAAATTTTATAAATAATTTGATTCAAGGTGTAGCTAGGGAAAATTAGATTTAGTGTCGGAAACAACAAATTAACTAAACCCTAACTAGCACCATGAAGGACACACTAGCATGCAAATGAAAATAGAAATGTAAAGCAAACTGATCTTCAAGCTATGTTTGATTTATCTTCATGTCTCTTTTTGATCTCGCATAAGAATGCAGGATGTCGAAGGATTATTGATTTCCCATAGTTGCAGCATAATAGAGCTCAAGCATTGCACGATTGTATGAAAATGACTTGTGTGAGTGAGTGAGTCAGAGTGAGTATGAAAATTTGATGAGGAAGTGCAGGAGAGTGTGAGTGAGTGAGTTAGTGAGTGAGAGAGTGAATGAGCAAATATTTGATGAGGAAGAGTGAGAGTGAGGGTTCAAAATTGAAATATGAGTTTCAATTTATAGGAGAGGGAATCAAATGAATGTCTAGGATTGAAAGCCAATTGTGTGATGTGGATAGCTAGGATTAAAAGGCAATTTTAATGCTTATGATGTACATTAAATGGGTATGACAAGAGACCAAAATTAAGAGAATAGTGGGAATAAATGGGATTTTTTATTATTTTGGAGAGGAAGTGCTTATGACGCACAATGAATGAGAATAAAAATAGGGATGTGAGTGGGAATAAGTAATTTAAACAATAAAATTATTTAAATCATGAGAGACAAGTGGTATTTAAATAAATATTTAATTTATTTAAATTGGATGATGGAGGAAAATGAGCTTAAATAAATAAGATTTATTTAATTTGGTGCAAATGGAGGATAAATGGAATTAAATAAATAAGATTTATTTAATTTGATTCAAGAAGAGGATAAATGGATAAGAGGAGTTAGTTAAATAACAATAATTTATTTAACTAATGGGAGTGATGGAAGGGGTCATGGAAGAGGACCTAAGACAAAATATGTCGAAATGTAATGTCATAAGATATGGTCAAATTTAGGTGTCTACATTTTGCCCATCTTTGAGATGATGAGATTTATGTTGAGTAACATAATTTCAAAGAAGAAAAGGTATGGATAGAGGAAAATGGATAATGATGATGCCCCCTTGAGAGGATAGGCGGGTTGGACAAACATAGGTAGGCTCTCAAAATGAAAGGGATTGGTCAAAGAGAAAGATAAGGGAATGTATAGAAGAAAGGGAAGGATGCATTATGTTGCAATGAAGGTGAGAAACCATGATGTTTGATATAGCACTAGACGTTATGCACCAAGGTATAAGGACCAAGTTGACGATGTGTCTCGTGCCCTAGCATAATACAACCTTGTCTAGATACAAGATATGAATATTATCTAGGAATGATTTGGATTTGATACAAATGTAAGATAAAATAATAACACACACAAGCAAGAAAGCAAGCATGCACAAATGATTAAAAAACAAACAAGTTATTTCCCTTGTCAAGCTGTAAACCAATGATTAAGTGATTGATTGATTGATCGATTATGATAGTGTCTGGTTTCAAGAATGAAACATGTTGTATAAGATGCCTAGTCTGGTTTTGACGATGCAACATCTTGTATAAGATAATTGATTGATTGATTGATACTAGCGTTGTTGGCCATGTAAGCAACACCCATATTTGATTGTTGATTGATTGATTTAGTGTTGTCATTGCGAGGAACAATATATCCCTAGATCAACACAAGGATGTGGGAACAATATATCCCATTGATTATGATGATGATTGATTGATTGATTTGGTTGACAGCAAGATTGGAACAAAACCAAGGATGTGATTGGATGATGTGTGTCGATTGGTTTGACTAGATTAGTATGGATTAGGGATTGAATTGCATTTAGATCATGGCTTGGATTAGTTTGATTAATTTTGATTGGATTGAATAATGATGATGAACTGAATTGATTAGAAGAAGTGATTTGATAAATATTATTTTGATTGATTGAATTGATTGGAAGAATTGATTTGATTGATTGAATTGAAAGGAAAAATTGATTCGAATAAATGATTTGATGATTGGGTTGATTTTATTGCTTGGATTTTTGAAATATTGTAATTTTTTTGGATTTTTGGAATGTTTTGATTTTTTTGGAGTTTTGGAATGTTTTGATTTTTTATTTTATTTTTGAAATGTTTTGATTTTTTAGATTTTTACAATGTTTTGAGATGTCAATGGATGAGAATTTGGGTAGCCTTTATGCTAGATACCAATGGCAAGGGAAGACCAATTCTAGGTGCAAGGAGGTAAGTAATATGGATAAATGGATGGGCGATAAGGGGTGGAATGGATGTATGCCTCATAAGAGAGCTAGTATGTGATCTCCAAAGACTTTGTCGCATAGGAACAACATGCCCAATTCTAGGTGTGATACTTAGGATTTTTCATGACAAAGCTTATGAAAAGAGGATGATGATAGGATGGGTTGGTTTGGATAGGAGGAGGTATATCAAGAGATAACCAAAACATGTGTCAATAATTTACCCCCAATCTTTATCAAGATCTAAAGGAGGAAGGGTAGATGGATGGATGCATATGTGTATGGATAAGGATGGTAAGATAGGATATAAAATGGTATGGAAATGGTAGGATAGGATAGGAAATGATAGGATGAAAATGATATGTTGGATGAGACAAGGTGCCCCCAAGTGTAAGTGACATAGAATATCAACCTACACATGACGTTTGTTTGCTAGATTTTTATCATGGTACTTATCCAAGGCACCACCAAGGGTGGTTTTCATTGTTGGACGAAGGGATTTTCTCTTTACTATTTTTTTTTTTTTTTTTGAATATTTGGATGGGAGAAGGGGAATATGGATAGGAGGGACTCGAGTGTCTAGTTTGATGAAAAGTGATAGTGTCCCATTAGAGATAAATGTCATTGCATGGACCATATCAAGCATCATGATGCTCATAGATGTTGGTAAGGGATTGCATGAGAGGAAAATGGATTAGGTAGATAGTGGATTATGGAAGGAATGATAATGGATTAGGTAGATAGGGATTGCATGAGAGGAAAATGGATTAGGTAGATAGTGGATTATGAAAGGAAGGATAATGGATGGGGGAAAGTGGATTATGATGTGGATTATGTAGAACTTATGCAAAGGGATGGATGAAAGACTTATCCAAAAGCATGGACCATAGGGAGGTGATGGGTGAAATATGTAGGATAATGGATGAGGAATGGGGAGATGGAGGTATGTGGAAATGTTGTGGAATGGAAGGGAACCATGACCAATGGTTGCACACACTGTAATAAACATTGAAACTTTTGATTGGAAGGTGGCATAGGAAGCAATGGAGATTTTTGCTTAGGAGATAGATGATGTAAGAATTTAGGTACCCACATAGACTTAGTATTTTTATGATTTTTGCTTGATTTGTGGGATGGAGAAATTTGAAACTTTTGAATGGAGTGGGATTTTTGAGATGTGGATGCCTCATTTGGCTTGCTTTCTTTTTTCTTAGGTACCCATACCATTTTATTTTTAGACTTTTGTTGTGAAGGTATGGGCTTGGGTAGCCTTTTGGATGGATTTTTCTTTGACTTTTTGCATTGATGTCATAAGGCATGAGGACCTTTAGGATTTTTGGCTTTGTAGGTAGAGGCATCCATTTTGTATTTTTGAATCTCTTAAAATTGGTGGAAGATTCTTGTTTAGACAATGTGTGCATTGATTGGTCATGATTAGGAATGTGAGGGAATTTATGAATGATAGGGATATTAGGCGCTGGAAGAAATGGTGGTAAAGTGGATGGAGGGCTAATAGGAGTTGGAAGCGGTGGAGGTAGATTGGATGGTGGAAGGTGTATGGTCACATGATTTTGACATTTGTAAGATGATGGAGATGGAATGACAACATATGTTTTGGGTGTATGATAGGATTTATGATAGAAAGTGGTGGACATAAGGGAAATAGAGGAATTACCAACATCTTTATATTGTTTACCTTGGGGTGTATATCCAAGGCCATATGAGCATGGAGGGACTTTGACATGGATTGGCTCTAAAATACCTTGTTCATGAAGGCCTAAGCATTTACCGTGGTAGTTCATGTTTTGGAGTATGTGATGGACTATGGGACTAGGTGTAGTTGGAACACTAGACTTGAGTTCTTTATTGGATGGAGGAAGTGAAGTGGAAGACAAAGGTTGTTGTTTCCCCAAGGAAGAACATTCATGGATAAACGTGGTAAGACCAATAGGATATGATGGTGGATTTAAAATGGGGTTGATAGTGGATGATGGGGAAGGATCATTAGGATCTTGAGTATCATTATGTTCACTAAGATCCAAGTGATTTATTTTATCTTCTATGCGTACATGGGAGGCATGTGTCTCATCAAGGTAAATGAATGTTGTAGAATTATAGATAGGGGTAGGTGGAGTGATAATCTCTTGACCATGGAATGCATAGAGTTGGCTAAGAGGGTCATCATGGTCTTCTTGATCATAAGTAGGATCTTGATCATACATGGGAGCTTAATCATGGATAGGATTAATGTTGTGGATAGGTTGAATGGAAGCGATTTGATCTTGATTAGAATGAGGGATAGATGTTTCTTCATGCTTAGGGTTAGGCACTTGACATAACTCTTGATTTGCTTGAATGGAAGTGGATGACTCTTGCATAAGTTCTTGGTCAACAACATGAGAGGGCAATGAACTCATGGGAGAAAAATCTTCAATAGGCTCGAGGGGTTGTAGACCACATGATGGGGTTGAAGAAGTGGACATGGCATTCAAAGGTTCTTTGTTAGGCTCATTAATGGGTTCTTGACATGGGGATGGTCTATTCCATGCTAGTAGTATTTGGAGAAAATTGTCAAAGGATTCTTTGGTTGATGGATTAGATCTTGGGAAGTTTGATGGTGGTGTTGGTGTAGGCCTACTAGGCTTTGGTATATGCATTCTCTTGGATGATGATGGAGGACTAGTAGATGGATTGAAGTATGACTCCAAACTTGAGATGGTATTTCCCTTGTGAAGAGTAGCATTAAGATGGCTTAAGAATAAGTAATCTTGGTGTGAGGATTGATTAGTACTAGCATTCTCATGTTGTGAAAGATTTGGAGATGGATATTGCATGAGTTGTTGGATTTAGACTAGGAGTTGTATTTGTGGTGATTGTTTTTTTTGAAGTGGTTAGCTGATGGTTTGTAGTCATTGTATGATTTGTCAGTTTAGGGGTTGCTTTAGTTGGTGGAAGGTTTGGATGATGTCTTGTAGCTCTTGTGCTAGGATCTTTTGCTCTAGTTGTAACGCCCTGCATGAACACCTTAGAGAACAACACATCTATGCTACACAAAATGGAATAATTTTTTTTTAAATGAATAAAGTAACACATCACTTGAACTAACGACTTGTCCTCTAAGATTTCATGGTTGCGTTACTTGACAAAACAATTAACATAATCTAACACACCTCATAAATTAACATCAGTAGATCCTTCTAAACCTATTGCATTAAATCAATAAACATTTACATCTCCATAACATTAGATAAGTAATCATCAGGATCCAGTACATGGTTACAATTCCTTCTCACATATGAGTACATCATTACATTGTTACTTAACACCTTCAGAATACATACATTATAAATCAACTGATACACAGACAAGTACATGAATACAAATCTCTTACTTCATACCTGGTACAAGATCTGACAGCTGATACATAAGATACCACATCCTCGCACACGAACAATAGCAAGGAGAAAAAAACCAATGGATAAAAGCTCTTCCACCCGACCATGTGGAACCTTGAGGTCCACCCCCCGAGCTAGGAGTTAACATAAGGTACCCACTACAAAATACAGTCAGGTAGACAGTAGACTATAAGAACAAGACAACACATAACACCAACAACACAAGTCAGTATCACAAACAACCTAACAACACTTCCAGAGGCAAGCACATAATGAATGGGGAGAGTACAACTAGGGAATGCTAGGCTGCAGTAGGGAGGAGTGTCATCACATGGCTTGTCATGGGTTGTCCTGGTAAGCCTTCCTAGGCCCCGGTCCCCATCTTGGGTTGTCCTGGCAGCCTCTCCCGACTCCTGGCCCCCATACAACTCTCATGCAGAATCAACGTACCTTTCATGAGGACAAGGTAGTTGATCTTGCCATTCTAGGCCTTCTCATCTCATCTCAAGCCTAAACGAGCACTTGAGCCATGAGTGAGGCATCCACTTATCTTGTTTAGTGTGATTAGCTACCCAACCCCCTAATTCATTAATTAGGTTCTCACTGAATTAACAAACTCCCACATGGGTTGTCCTGGATGCCACTTTGGGCTCTGACCCCCATTGAGAGCCACTCCCCTACCTGCAACTAGAAAACCCTACTCAACAAGCACAACAAACATCATCATGACAACGATGATACATGAGCCATGCAAGGCATTTAACCATCTTGCATAACAATTATCCTGATATGAACACGTATATGTAACACTGCAAGGCATTCACCATCTTGCATATCAACTTAATTACAAGTACATACTCTCAAACATTTTCCATAGCTTCCAAGTGAAGCAATCCAAAAATCACATAATCCTTTTACATTTCCTAATGCCTCCCCATTCACAAAATCCAATTCAAAAATCCATTACAAAATAAATACAATTAAATGGTGAACAAATCATCCACAAGGAAATTACTACCACCCCAAGGTACATTCACAAATCAGATCATGCATCATTCACGTTACCCTTTGCCTCATACATGACTAGAGACAACATAACATCATATATTCAATACACATAAAAACACTATACTTGAAAACCAATCACGTTATCCTATGCCTCTGGACTGACAACCTAACAATTTGCACAGAGGACCCCATTACATCCAACAATCTCATAACAATGTTAATAAACCCACTATCGAGACTATTTAACCAAACTTCAATTAACAACACCTTCATAATGATGTTGTAATAAGATCGTTACCAAAACTAGATTAAACAACAATAATCATAACAATTTAAATTAAACTATTAACTACATTTCCATATAGTTCAATAAATTAAATCTATTAACTTAACTAAAATAATAATCTACATTTGATTTCGCACTTTTAAAACTAACAATCATATAAATCATGCAAAATAACCCATAGACTAATCATTGCACCCATTTCCTAGGCGTCTACTACAACACAACATACACAAGACTAATTAATCAGTTGTCTAAAACCAAACCTATACCCAATATTTATACTCCAACACATCAATTTAACATTGTAATAAATACTAATTCAGATTTAAATTTATCATTTCTTAAATTTAACCCTATTAATTTTAAAACAAAAGGAAACATAAATCAATAAAAAAAACAATTAATAAGATTAATAAATTTATATAAATCTATCCAATAGATAAGACATTTATTTCAACAAAGATAACAACTAATACCCTTTTAACTTAAAGTAATACTAACAATAATATTAATAATAAGATTAATAAGAATAATTGTAATGATACCAATGATTAAACGATGATCTAACAAAAGTGAATACTAGTAATTATCTTAGCAAGGCTGAGAACCATTATTGCTACATAGATATTGCGCTAATCTAATTGTGGTGTCTACAATTTTAATAGCTAAAAGAAATTATGGACATTACAAATGAGTCCATCAACCGGCAGAGGAGGTAGCCAAAACAATAACTTTACTGGACATATGAGCCATAAGGGATGACCTCCTATAAAGATTAATGCTTAAAATTGATTCATAATTTCAGAATGTAAAGGGAACCGCTAAGTGTAGGTATAACGATTTAAGGCTACACTCACTCTTACAACGATTGACCCCCCCTCGGATACCTTCAGTGGCGTCGATTCATACCTCTAAATATGCAGTTTTTAAGACTACAAAATGAACTTCTATCTATACACTTTTAACAGCGAAGATGCAAAACCAGCAAATAGTTTTCTGGCAATGATAGGTCAACACTAGGAAACAACGAATTGTTAACGGTGAAAGGCTTGAGAAACCTGCTATAGACGCACCCAATCTACAAGTTGGAATGCCTAAAACTCAGGATTTTTCAACTATAATAAGTTCCTTTCCAAAGTTAAATCTTCTCCAAGGTGAACAAAGAGCTTTTTCACTCTAATATCTGTATAAGGAACTTTGTATTGACTTCTTGTATTGATATAGCCAAAAATTAAATAGGCATAGGAAGCCAAGAATAATAGAAACCCAAAAGGCTAAATATCTTAATTATCAATAATGATGTTTTCCTTCCAACCGCATTTTCCTTCCAGGACTCTTGTTCTTGGAGAAGTTTTCGCGATAGATGAGTAATATATAAAGCCACACAGTTCAGCAGGTTGCTCGCAGCACACTCAATCTTTCGATTGAAGGACAGTCAGTACCTTCTTGCCCATGCAGCTATCTTGCAGACCCCCTCAACTTTACCATTGCGATACCTGTTAAATCGGTAGGGTATTTTCTGCAGATCACATATGAATATCGGCTTAGGAGTATTTACGGCATCTCTACTTTTGACTGCACACTTTATGTTCTTTTCTCAGACATCTATGCTGAAGTGAGCTAGTGGGTGCGTTTCAAATGGTAAAGGGAATCGCTGATAGATAGAGGAATTAATGAGATCTCCTTTTGCTCCCTGTCCAGGGCATCGTATCTTATTTTAAGTCTCTGTTTTATGTTTTCAGGCAATATACTACAAACCTTTTTCAATTCCAACTACCAATAATGCTTATTGGTACTTCTAGAAACATGCCCACCTACAACTTTGAGGGAGAGAGGTAAACCTCTACTATACTCCTGATTCATTTCTTTCATCTTATATCATTGCATAATTGAAGCCCACATTAGCATCCTTTCATCACGGGTCATGACAATTACCAAACTATCAAATTTCAGCGTATCTGACACTAGCAGGGCATCTAACTGGTCCATGTGATTAGTATCATCTAGATCAATGAGGGAACTCAAAAAGAGGCATTTTCCTACGATAACTTATTCCTTCGTCAATACTCTGAAACTTGGGACGATCCTCTCTGAAGAGGTCTTTCAAGAGCTTGTATTGTAAATAAGGCAACTCGCCTTTGGAAGCCACTTCTCTGATATCAAACAGAAAACTTGATCCATCATACTCGAAATGGTTGCGGTTGAGGAATTCTTTGGCTAAAGTTGTCTTGCTGGACCCATCCATTTCAAGGATCCCAACGATCTGAACCTTCTCTTAGATCGCCCTGAGATGGGAGCTTTAGGATAGGAATAAACATCCATCGAAACATAATCGAAGAACACAATAATTCTCTCTTCTTCCCCGTGCCCATGATATACTCTAACTATTTCTATAAAAACAATGAGAAGTGTGCCTCGTGTAGATTACAGCTGACAGGAAGGACATTCGAATCACAGCAGGGGAAAACATGGCTGACTTCATCTCTAACACCATTCTTCGCTTTCAATTTCACCTGGTACTTCAATTCCCATTACAACGTTTACTCTAAGATAATTTTCATAGTGGAATTTAGGTCTATGGACGGGTTTATGATGCTTAGCACATCTACATGTTTCCGCGTCGCAGTTGCCTATCTCTGTGAAGTACAGCTGCAAGTAAACAATGGGCCCCTCCCTTCGTTATTTGATCCCTTGTTAACATAACAGATTAAATGTACCTTGCTCATGAGTCTTGCCAAATTGGGCATGGGCATAGTAAGCACTGTGCCCTTCTACATAATCTACCTTTCCACCTTTGAAGTAGTAGAAAAGTTCCTTCGTCCAATAAATTTCTTATATTGAAAAATGAGTGAAAACTGTGTTGAACATATGAAACTAGACGTGAAAAACAAATATAATACAGTTAAATTGAATCTAACCAAATTACAAAATAAATGTCTCGGCAGGGCAAATTCGATCTGACAGAATTCAGAATATCATGACTACATAATATACTAACAAAAATGATTTTGAATGAGTAGACATTTGAAAGGGATCAAGAATAAAAACAATGCTCTGGTAGAGGAATGTGCAGATTAAGAATTTCATTAAAGAAACCCTAGATATAAAGCAAGATGAGAAAATAACATTCACACAATAAAAAGAACTTGTTTACGCTGCAAGACCTCTCTCTGTTCTTCGCAGCTCCGTTCTCCTTCCCAGATCTCCAACTCCACTTTTTCCTCCCCTTCACTCCTTCTCTCTGCTTATTATATAGAATTTCCTACCCTCAATGTTTGTACTCCACCATAAGGGAATAAACACACGATCCAATGCCAACCGAAAATACAGCTTACTTTCATTTAATTTTTAATACCATTACAATATACCCCTATTCTTTTATTTACTCAAGGATAACTTACATTTAATATATTACAACTCATAATTTTTACTTTATTTAATTTAGTATTTTATATAGATATTTAATATATAACAACCCATAAATATATATATTACTTTATTTAATCATTTATTTACTTGGACACATATATTTACTTTCATGTTTATTTTATTAATTATAAAACAATTCCACAACTTATAATGCCACTTAATAACTAATTTATCTCCTCTATTATTTATTTTTATTTATTAATTATTTAATATATATTTGTTATATAACAACCAATGATTATTTATAAATCTATTTGATAAACATTCATCAAATTTATCTATTTATATACCACAATTAACCAATCATAATCATGCAATTACTCGACCATCAAGCATGCAGAGAAAGCAAGACGACAACCCATGGAGACAATGAGACTGAGAACAATGACTAGATTGAAAACTGAAGACTTATCCTCTACAAGGATGATGGATAACTAGGGAACCTTATGCTAACTCCCATCAACAATTCCATTGGCTAGGGCACGCTCAAACCTGCTAGTTCAGGTGGAGTCAATGCCCGGTACCTGCATCCTGCAGCAAACCTCAAGGTTAAACATACATATACAAACATGAAGTCCTGCACACAGTAAACAAAAATCGCAGTGTGGTAGGGTACTCGAACACAAGTAATGCGACATTGTTCTGTTTACCTAAATACATCCACAATTAAGTATTCAGTTGTCTACAAGAAAATAGAATAATCAATAACAATACGATCTAGTATAACAATTATTGTTAAAGCATCATAACCCTGATTAAATTTCACATTAAACACAGAAATAACATTAATCCATTATATCAAATATGTCCATCAAACTATGAAACATAAAATATCAATAATCCAATATCATCAATCGTCATCATAGAAATAGGTCCATAACAACTCAACGTAATAACAAAGAATCCCATGTCATGATATCTAATCGTACTAGAAACACTATCAGTCTGACAGAAGCAAGGTGAGGGGCACTACACTAGTGTTGGGATGGAGTTACATCTAGGTTGAAGTCTTTGGATTTTGGTTTGTTCCTCCAAGTATGCCTCAAAATCTATAAGATCCACATCATCATTAGGATTGAATTTTGGACCACCTCAGAGTGTGTATGGTTATGGATTTTGCCTAGATTTGTTGATGATCACAACCATTTTGACAAATGAGGATTGGACTAGGTTTAAGGATGGGAATATGAGTAATATGAGTAAGGTTGGAATGTTATAGATTTGAGGTGTGGTGTTTGGTTGAGATTGTTAATGTTTGTTTTTGAACACACACACAAAACATGGCAGACATAATATTTTGGATGACTCTGATATAAAATCAGAGTAAAAGTTTGAATGAGGACCTAGATTAGCCCAAAATTTTCACTGGTCTCGACAATTTTGAAAACACTCGTAAGCATGCATAACCTAGGCTAGAAAGAGAATACTACTTGTTGAGTCCCCACTTGGATTACTCCATATACTAAGACAGGTGGATAGCTAGAGATATTGGTGACATTGGCTCCCCCACCACGGCACGGGCACACCAAATCTCTTACCCCAAAGATTTGGAGATCTTATGAACTGATGGATTTTCTATCTCTACCCTAAATAGTACGTATAGGGTGGCTTCAGAGGTCCAACCTCCTGCACCAACAAGCAAAAAAGGTTTCTGGCCTTTACAACAAGTGGCTTCTAGTCTATGTTTCAGAATAATTTGGTGTCTATACATGCGGTGGTTCACTCATTGAAGAGGTCTCCCAGCCCTTATTAAGGGTTTTTATGCATCTCATGGATACTAAGGGAGACTTCCATCAGTATAGAACATCTACACCAAGTGATTGATGACTTTCATCAGAACCACAATTATTTATATAACGGACCAAAATTAAAGTACCACTTGGGTCGTTCCCTCTCACAAATTGGGAGGCAGGCCCTCTATGGGATTAAAAACATAAAAGAGGTGGGTTTGAATTCTGATCACCAAGTTTGTACAAGGTGAGAGAATACACTTACCATCCTTACATGCACAACAAACAGTGATTAATTAACCCTTAGCTAATCTATGTGTAAATAGAAATTTAAAAAAGATATCTAATCAATGAAAGGCCTGCAAAACCACTGTTAGTAGTTTGAATTTCTAGTCTTTGACAAATGAGATAGCTATAATCAAAGTGTTAGCACAAAACCAAATCTTTGAAAAAAATTAGAAAATAATGTTTATAATGCAACCATAAAAAGATAAGCTCATCAGAAGATCGCAATTTTAGATACATTTTTTTAGATAGTGACATAGATTTAATCATTTGGAAATGTTTTTCAAATAAAAATTAAAAACTGAGAGAAGAAACCCCAATTAATTTTCTAAGACCTATCCAAAAATATAAAAAAGTTAGAAAAATTCTCTAATTTGTGCCTAGAAATGTCGATTTATGAAAAAGCTATTATTGACAAAGATTTGATAATTTTGCATCTCATATGACCTCAAAATTAAATTTGTAAAAAACATGCCCCTATTAAAATTTCAAGATCTTTCTAGAAATGTAAAAATTTCTAGAAAATTTGTTGATTTGCATTTAGAAATGTAGATTTATGAGATTAACTAAAATCTTTATAACTCATTCAAAACTGATGATACAGACATGATTTTTTTGCTAGAGCATGCTAAGATGATCCATAAACTTTTGTTAAAATATTGTAGTAAAATTTGTAGTCGTTTGAAAGATATGATAAAATCTTTAAAACCTAGGGTTTTTTCCAAAAATGGCATAATCCCACAACAAAAAGTTAAGAAAACTTGCAAAAAGAAGGATAGATCAAGGAAAGTGAGTAAATAATAGATAACCAAGTGTTCATGTCAGCTTCACCATTTTGTAGCTAGGGAAAATTAGATTTAGTGTTAGAAATAACAAACTAACTAAACCCTAACTAGCACCATGCAGCACAAACTATCATGAAAATGAAAATAGAAATGTAAAGCAATCTAATCTTCAAGCTATGTTTGATTTATCTCCATGGCTCTTCTCGATCTCACATAAGAATGCAAGATGTTGAAGGATTGTTGATTTCTCACATTTGCAGCATAACAAAACTCAAGCATTGCATGATTGTATGAAAATGACTTGTGTAAGTGAGTCAGTCAGAGAGTGTAAAGCCTCACAAGTCATGTAAAATCATTTAAACTAACTCAAAAGAAAATGAAGTAAATAATCCACTTAAATACAACATCGCAATAACCAAAATAAAAAGATGTAAATAATCCACTTAGATACAATATTCAAAAGTAAAAGGTGTAATTAATCTGCTTAATTACAATATCTCCAATAAAAGATAATATCAAAATATGAATCTCAATGTCAATAAATCTTACTTAATCTTGTGCTTAATCCAGGTAACAAGCACTATAAAATAATATACATAAATCCATTGCCAAGCATGCCATAATACATCCAATATAGGGTAAAACAAACATGTACAACAATAATAAATAAATCAATACACTCTCTAGCTGCATGAACCAAGTGGTCCACCACCTACAATCTGAGAGACAGGAACATGGCTCAGGTGCTTTTCCACCCAACCATGAAGTATTTACACTTCTCCGGATCCCTTCCTGAAATGAAAGAAACCCAACCCTACACAAAATGTCTAGCTACTTGGTAACGACTGGCAAGAGGGAACACCCGATGCAACCCTGATGTCTGAATGTGCAATTCTAAGTAATGAAAAGCAAATTGTCTCACAATAGGATGTGGCAGAGATATCAATAAATAAGTTTTCTAGACAATAAACATCTGTTTCAATGTCATTCTGACTAGTTCTAATCATTTATAAGTAACCTGGTTCAATTCCTAAAAAGAGGAAAAGCCATCTCTGATAATCCACATTCGACATCTCAATCCCAAAAGTAACCCAATACATTCCTATATAAAAAATACTTCTTTCCCCAGAAGTAAGAAAATAAGGTAAAGAATCAAAAGTTCATCAATATATCATTAAAATTCCCTTTTTCCCAACCAACATTCAAGGAATTACACTTTTCCAAACAAATCATTCATCTTTGTTTACACAATTACACTCATAAGAATGTCAAAAGATATATTATCTAATCCAAGGTTTGATCACAATCTTCATGCAAAAGTCATTCTAAGTTATAATTTCATCTTGCTGTCATAACAGTGATAGGAATTCTAAATCAATAAAAGCAGTCCATAGGTTTGTTTAATTGACATAAACCTCAAGTCCATGTTTCAATCATATTTCCTAATAAATATTCATCCTAACTGCTTCTAGCAATTAGTGAAGGGAACTATTTCAATCCATTATCTAACCAAAAAGTTCACGTTTCAATTAGAAATAACTTACTATCAAAACTATAACAAGAAGTTCAAAAACAACAAACAGTCTTCCTGTCGCAACTGCGACAGGAATTGTTGCAAAATTAAAAATAAAGAAAATGAACAGAGACCTAGTTTAATTTAGTTTTCGGTCATAAATATAATATTTGGTTTCAACATTCAATAGGGAAATAAAATAGTAGTCTATTATCTCTGATCTTAGTCAATATAATATTCTAAACAAGTTTTTCCAATAGAGCTACAGAAAGATCATATATATTGCTATAGGTATTTGCAGTCATGAAGATAGCTACATGATCTAACTTCTCAGTCCACATAGATAACAATGGTTTGCCTACAACCAATAATATTGAAATACAAAGCTACATGAATAATAGTTTTTGCCTAAGAGGTTGTTTCATCTTAAACAAGTCAATTTGCTAATCGAACACTGATTTCAGCCTACATATAAAAGAAATATAGTCATACATGTGTTTGACAGGGAAAAGCCTACAACGATCTGGAGATTATCAAGAGTTTTTTAATCAGTCAAAAATCAAGATCAAGAATAATGACTTGTCTTCAAGTAGGCAAATTAAGGTAGGAAAATCGACTATTAACAACTCTGAATTCTATTTACTGAGCAGATCGACCATCATGCAGATCGATATGAATTTAAGTCAAAACCTGAAGGAGAATGGAAAATATATGACTACACTTAAGTCTTAGAAACTGGCAACAACAAGAAACAAGGGTCGATCTATACAGAACTCCCAAAAACAGTCAAACGACCATAAAGAAAAAGAATGGCCAGGCAAGGAGAATCAACCCTTAAGACAAGTGGCCAAAACAACAAAGAAAAAGACTATTTCCACTTAGATTTGTAGGTTTGATCTACTTAGCACACACAAGATCGCCAGGGTGAAAAGATCATAGACAACCACAAGGTTAAACGTCTAAGAAATTAAGGTATGTGGCTAGGCAGATTTAGAGTCAAGCATAGCAAAACAGTCACCCACCAAATAAGTAAAGAAACTATCTTTGATAGTCACAACAATATAATTTTAATGCAACAAAATTGAAAAGAAAACATGGAGAAGTTCGTTGTCAAAGGTGAGTTTGCAGCTGTTGCCACTGCCTTGTTCCCTCTCCTGTCATGGCTTGCAACTCTCCCTTTCTTCCTTGCTTCTGTTGCTTAGAATATAGTCACCTCTACTGCAAAAATGTGGATTCTTTCTTTGCCTAGATCCCTCCTCTTTTTCAATAAAGAATTCTTTTTATTTTTGGCAAACCCATTAGGTTTTGAAAACTTGAGGATAAGGAATTTAGAACTAAAGTTTATTATTCTCTTTGCATGATCATTCGACCAATAAAATTGGAGGAAAGACTATTTAAAACAATAAAATAATATCTTTGCAGCTTACTATCACATGAATGACAGGAAATGTATTTTTAATTCTTTTATTCAGTTTCTAAATATAATAATATTGTTTTTAATATAATTTTTTTTTAGCAGTACAAACTTTCTTACTTAATAAAGAATAATAAATAATATATATATATATATCATAATTTAATATAATTATTTAAATTGCATGGGACATATTGTCTTCCAAACATCTATAATATTGAAAATAGAAAAAAATTATTCATTTAACTATTTATTTAAATAAACTACAATACTTCTTTTAAATATCATTTGAAAAGATATTAGATTTAATTAATCACATCATGTATTTGAAAATGATTAATAACCACACATTAATGCAATAAAGCCATTTGATAATGCATATGCAACTAAGTGATGTGTGTGATTGCATCAGGGTAATCCATCCATCAGTTCTTGCCAGGTGGCTAGAACACCTCTACCTCAACCATGCTCTCATCTTCGACAAGTACCTGCATCCATTTGCACTCAACTCGACATCAATAGGTTAGTGTCTCCAAAACATATCCGAGGCAAATCATTGTAATCATCTCTACAATATTCAATATTTAAAACAATTTCCAATTTTCATCAATATAACTCATAATAATTACCTTCACGTGTACAAAATTACTTAAAGTAAAGTCAATCACAATAATTGTTCTCTAAACTAGAATAATCATATTGTTCATAAAAATGAGACGTGACATCCTTCCCCACTTGGAAGAGACATTGTCCCGATGACTTATTAAACATCAAAACAATAAAGTGGCCATCAACCACCAATAAAGTATCAAGGTGTCATAAAACAATAACATCAATTCAAAGTATCAAAAGATCATAATCAACAACTCAAAGTATCAAAGCATATCTAAAGTCAAAGTATCATAATCCATGCATGAATAAGAAATATATGCTATATCCTCAAATGAGGAAAAGATCTATTAATCTCCTTTGCATCCTCCCATGTGGCACTATCCTTAGAACACTGATCCCATTGGACCTTATATTGCACATCTTTGCTACGTAACTTAATGTTGCACTTCCCCAAAATTTGAGTGGGCTCCACCAACACCATTCCTGGATCTTGAACCTGTAAAGCACGCCAATCAAGAATATGTGATGTGTCAAGATGATAAATCTTGAGTAAAGACACATGAAAAACATTATGGATTCTAGCAAGTGGAGGTGGGAGAGCAAGTCTATAAGCTACAAGATTAATCACTTCCAAAACTTCAAATGATCCTACAAAATGAGGAGTAAGTTTGGACGCTTTGCAAAACGATACTAAAATCTTTTGAGGTCTAACCCTCAAAAAGACTTTGTCACCAACTAAAAACTGTCTAGGAGTTCTATTCTTATCTGCATAACTCTTTTGATGATCTGAAGCTTACTTCAACTTCTCCTTGATCAACTTCATCTGATCATCCATTTCTCTTAATATTTCAGGACCAATCATTAAGATGACATCATTCCTATTCTTATACATAGGTAACCCTTGAATAAAATCCATACTTATCACTTGCCACTTGTGCTCAGGGATACTGTGTGGATACAACAATCCTGTTGGATGCACATGCTCAACCTTGATGCGCTAGCATTCCAAACATCGAGCTACAAATTCTGTCACATCACTCTTAAGTCTAGGCTAAAAGTATAAAGGTTTCAAACCTTCGACCATCTTTGTCACTCCAAGGTGACCTGAATAAGGTGCATTATGAATCTCTTCAAGCACTAACTTGCTCAACTCTCCTGAGTTAGGAATATACATCCTTCCCTAAAATCTCAATAGTCCATCTGATTCAATAACATGACCATCAAACCGATGATCTAAGAGGTCTACTTCCAAAGCTTGTTTTACTCTTTCATAATGCTCATCCCCTTGAAGATTATGAATCACTTTCTATTTTAAATTAGATCTCATGGTAACTATGGCAGCCAGATGCCTTCTCCTACTAAGAGCATCTGCTACTCTATTCTCCTTTCCTTTTATATACTCAATTCCAAAGTCATACTTACTAAAGAATTCTAACCATCTTCTCTGTCGTACATTAATTTTAGGTCGAGTAAATATATACTTGAGCCCTAGATGATTTGTCTTTAACTAAAAGGGCTTACCTAGAAGATAATGCCTCCACATTTGAAGTGCATGAACTATGGCAGCTAATTCAAGATCATGTGGCGCATAGTTGAACTCATGTTGCTTTAACTTTCTTGACTCATACGCAACCACTTGCTCATTCTGCATCAATACTCCTCCTATTCCTTCCCCCGAAGCATCTGTTATAACTGTAAAGTGGCCATTATGATCTGGTATGGTCAAGATAGGAGTAGTTTGTGAGCTTTTCCTTTAGCACTTGGAAATCTTGCCCACACCTTTTGGTCCATTCAAATTTCTTACCCTTCTCTTGAAGTGTGGTAATCAGTGCTGCTATGGTTGAGAAACCTTCCACAAACTTTCTATAATAACCTACAAGTCCCATAAAACTTTTGATTTCTGTCACACTCATTAGTTCATGCCATTCCATTATTGCTTTAATCTTCTCAGGATCATCTGCAATCCCTTCTACTGAGATCACATGTCCAAGGTAGTGCACTTTATCTTGAAAGAATGTACACTTAGATAATTTACCATAAGGCTTTCTCTCTCTCAAATGCTGCAAAAAAATTCTCAAATGGCTTTTATGCTCTTCCACTGATTCAGAGTATATCAATATGTCATCAAGGAAGATCAACACAAAATCATCTAAACAATCTCTGAAAATACTATTCATCAAATTCATGAAAGCTGCTAGAGCATTAATCAACCCAAATGGTACTACTGTGAACTCGTAGTGACCATATCAAGTCCTAAAAGCTATTTTAGAGATGTCCTCATCCTTAATCCACAATTGGTGATAACCGGATCTAAGGTCTATCTTTGAGAACATTGTTGCTCCTTTCATCTGATCAAAAAGCTCATATATTCTTGGAAGTGGATACTTGTTTTTTATAGTGGCTTTGTTAAGCATCCTATAATCAATGCATAATCTCAAAGTACCATCCTTCTTTACAAAGATGACCGGTGTGCCCCATGGTGACACACTAGGTCTAATGAACCCTTGATTTAGGAACTCCTGTAATTGTGCCTTAAGCTCATACAACTCTATAGTAGTCATTCTGTAGGGTGCCTTAGATTGCGGCTCAGTCCCTGGTAGTAAGTCAATTGAGAAGTCAAATTATCTCTTAGGCGGCAATTCTGTCAAATCTATAGGAAATACATCTCTGAAATCTCTAAGGATTGGATAGTCATTGAACACTGGTTCTTCTTTATCAAGGTCCTTTACTTAGACAACATAAATGGCACATCCTTTCCTCTTGGCTTTCTTCAATTGCATAGCTGAGATTTGTCTAAGCTCTAAAGCTCTCTTTGTTCCATTAATTTCCACTTGGTTCCCTAGGTCATCCAAACATCTAACAACCTTGTCTTCACAATTTTCTAGAGACTTATGTTCTGTTAACCAGTTGATTCCCAGAATTGTATCATAAGAGCCTAAAGGTGCTACATACAGATTCACTTGTGTTTGAAAACTAGGAAGTTCTAACTCACTACATGCCAGACATGAGTCTACCCTCTTTTCTGCACTATTTCCATTTGTACCATCCAAGAGTTTTCCATATGTCTAGGTCTAATAGATATCTTAGATGCTACTCTAGGATCTACAAAACATTCTATAGCACCAGTATCAATTAAAATAGAAACAGGTAGTCCATAGAGCTTACCTTGGAACTGGATAGGTGCTTCTTGAAACTCTACTTGTCGATTATCCACTGCGGCAAGAATATGATGCTGCAGTGCTCCTTGCTGATTCTTGTTTCCTCTTTTATGTGGATATGTATTTGCATAATGCTTTCCTCCACAAATGTAACATCCACCCCTAGGTGCTCTCAGTTCTTCAGCTCTTTCCCTCTGATTGTTGTTTCTGTTGTTATTGCCACCATTCCCATCTTAAGAATTATTACCTCTCTTCAGATTCCTGATTTGTCTATTATTGCCTTGGTTGTTATTCTGTTAATAGTTCTGCTGATTATTCTATGGTTTCTTATTTGAAAACTTAGCATCTCTTTGCTTATGGTAATTTGTTGTCTGCTGCAACCTCTGCTCTTGCTTTATTGCTTTCTCAAAAGTGGCATCCATAGTGAGTGGGTTATGAATGTCCACCTCAGCTCCAATCTGTGGCTTTAATCCCAAAATAAAAGTAAATGAAAAACCCACTTCTTCCACTATCTTTGCTTGATTATCAACAATAGCTCCAACTTCAGGAACCAGAACTTCTATCCTTGGGTTCTCATTTTGTGTCTCAACCCTTGGGTTTACATTAGCATTCTGACCTCTAGAAATTCATCTAATCTCTTGCTCAAGAGTATTCATCCTCATGTCCTGTTGGGTCAAGAGATCAAGAATACAGTCCAATCTTCTAACTTGATCAATGTTTCTAGTATTCATGATGGATAATATGTATCAAGTTCGCAACTTTAGCACAATAGTCCCAAAAACGCAAAGTCCCTAGTGTTAAACCTAGAGCTTTGATACCAAATGTAAAGCCTCACAAGTCATGTAAAAGCATTTAAACCAACTCAAAAGAAAACGAAGTAAATATTCTTCTTAAATACAACATCACAATAACCAAAATAAAAAGATGTAAATAATCCACTTAGATACAATATTCAAAGGTAAAAGGTGTAATTAATCTGCTTAATTACAATATCTCCAATAAAAGATAATCTCAAAAATATGAATCTCAATGTCAATAAATCTTACTTAATCATGTGCTTAATCCATGTAACAAGCACTATAAAATAATATACATAAATCCGTTGGCAAGCATGCAATAATACATCCAATATAGGGTACAAAAAACATGTACAACAATAATAAATAAATCAATACACTCTCTAGCTGGACGAACCAAGTGGTCCACCACCTGCAAGCCAAGAGACTGGAATATGGGTCAGGTGCTTTTCCACCCAACCATGAAGTATTTACACTTCCCTGGATCCCTTCCTGAAATGAAGGAAACCCAACCCTACACGAAATGTCTATCTACTTGGTAACAACTAGCAGAAGGGAACACCCGGTGCAACCCTAATGTCTGAATGTGCAATTCTAAGTAATGAAAAGAAAATTGTCTCACAACATGATGTGGTAGAGATATCAATAAATAAGTTTGCTAGACAATAAACATCTGTTTAAATGTCATTTTGATTAGATCTAATCATTTATAAGTAGCTTGGTTTAATTCCTGAAAAGAGGAAAAGCCATCTTTGATAATCCACATTCGTCATCGCAATCCCAAAAATAACCCAATACATTCCTATATAAAAACTACTTCTTTCCCCAGAAGTAAGAAAATAAGGTAAAGAATCAAAAGTTCATCAATAAATCATTAAAATTCCCTTTTTCCCAACCAACATTCAAGGAATTACACTTTTCCAATCAAATCATTCATCTTTGTTTACACAATTGCACTCATAAGCATGTCAAAAGATATATTATCTAATCTAAGGTTTGATCACAATATTCATACAAAAATCATTCTAAGTTATAATTTCATCTTGCTATCATAATAATGACAGGAATTCTAAATCAATAAAAGCAATCCGTAGGTTTGTTTAATTGACATAAACCTCAAGTCCATATTTCAATCATATTTCCTAATAAATATTCATCCTAAGTGCTTTCAACAATCAATGATAGGAACTATTTCAATCCATTATCTAACCAAAAAGTTCATGTTTCAATAAAAAATAACTTACTATCAAAACTGCGGCAGGAAGTTCAAAAACAACCAAACAGTCTTCCTGTCGCAACTGTGACATGAAGTGTTGTAGAATTAAAAATAAAGAAAATGAACAGAGACCTAGTTTAATTCAGTTTTTAGTCATAAATATAATATTTGGTTTCAACATTCAATAGGGAAATAAAATAGTAGTCTATTATCTCTGATCTCAGTCAATATAATATTCTAAACGAGTTTTTCCAATAGAGCTAGAGGAAGATCATATATATTGCTACAGGTATTTGCAGTCATGAAGATAGCTACATGATCTAATTTCTCAGTCCACAGAGATAACAATGGTTTGTTGGCAAGAGACACTGTGTGGCTTCATTATTGTTGTCATTGATGGCAACAAAGTTTATCTCACACATCCACAACACATAATAGGTCTTTACCAAAAGTTAGATTGAAGAGTGTTTATTTCGATGAGCAAGAACAAAGCATGCAGTAAGGTCTAACATTCAGGTCCGGATCACTCAGAGGGTGTGACTCCGCAAAGTGCGGACTTGGGAAAGTTAATAGGAGTATCATGTCTACTATATTCCAGAGATTAAGCCTCTGGTGATGAAAGAGTGAAAAGATATGAGCACCTAAGTGTTGGGTTCCTGATAGGCAGAGTAGACTGAGGAAGAACTGACCGGCAGAGCATCAGACCTTAATCCGGATGAGAAATTGATGGTGATCAAGCTTCTTGAGGGATCATTCATGGTTGGCTAACATTATTGATGACTTTTGTGTCTATATTTTTGATACGCATCACATATTAAGCATGGATTTAGCCGACAGACCAGTATTTTGTAAATATCTTGAGTATTTCAGTTGTTGACTAGAAAGATGATGAAATCCTTGGTGCAGATATATATACCAGATGGATTTCGGTATGAAGGTGTGTGTGTTGAGAAAGAGTGTGCGAGAAAAGGCAGAAAGAAGTGTGGATATAGCAATTCAAGTCCGGTATGTGATGGAACAACAACACTTAAGAAGAGGAAGTATGAAGTGCAGTAGATCAGTATATTGAGCCTAACCGAAACTGAACCTCAGCATATGTAGATGCCTCTCTTTAGTTCAAACATTTGGTTACCTTCTATATCCTTGTAGATAGTGAGTCTCTTGTAGGCAGTGTGCCTCTTGTGAGCAGTGTGCTCAGGCAGTGAGCCCTAATTGGCAAGTGCCACTTGTACTTCTTATTCTTTTAACAAAGAATACAATCTTGGGTTAGTCACCCCATGGTTTTTCCCTTAACAAGGTTTTCCACATCAAAATCATTGTGTTATGTGTGTTGATTTTATTTCTTCTCTCATGGTTATGTTTGCTTATATGTTTTGATGCTGCACTAATTGTTAAAGAAGAATAAAAAATCAAAATATTTAAGATAACTGATTCACCCCCCCTCTCAGTTAGCTACCTTGTTTCCAACAATTGGTATCAGAGCTAAGTTCCTCTAAACAGAGCCTAATAGCTTGAGGAAGATCTTGGAATCTTAATGGATATGTATGGTATGAGGGAACAACTTCAGTATGCCCTGGATGATCTTGAGCAATCTCACTCTGAAGTCAATAACCTAAGGGAAAGACTCAAACAAGCTGATGATTTCATAAATGAACTCAAAGAAAATTTGAGTATCTCTGTGAAAAAGAGAAAGGAACTACTTCAACAATTAGCAAGTCAAAGTGAAGTCAATGATACTAATGAAGATCTGAATGAGAAAAACAAGTTATGTGAGAAGCTATCAAAAGAGGTCATTATGGTAAGACATGAAATGGAATCAGGGGTTATGAAATTCCCCCAAGAACAACATGAGAATAAGATAGACACTCTTAAAAGGGATCTTCAAACTACAAATGAATACAAAGAGAAATTCAAGATAAGCTCTGCTCAACTTGAAGTTCTTTTTAAAAGCCAAAAGAGGGTAGATGACAAGCATGGCTTGGGGTATGAGAAAGGTGAAAGATCTGGATCTGGTCAGAAGAACTCTAGATCAGGAAATCCAAGGAATAGGCCTAGAAGAGCTCCAGTAAGGCAACCAAATGCTCAAAGATATCCATCCTTCAATGGGTACTACCACAACTGCAATAACTTTGGTCATAAAGAAAATCAGTGCAAAAGAAGAATGAATCAGATTAATTCATCCTTCTTCGGACAATGTTTTAACTGCAAAAGGTATGGTCACAAATCTCATGAATGTAGAAATATGCAAATAAATAATTCATTCAATGGTAGATGCTTTGCATGCAATAGAATGGGACATATGGCTAATCAATGCAGATCAAGAGGATATTAGTCAAATTTGCAAAGAAATGTTGTTTTCTACAATTGCAATAGATCCGATCATATTGCCAAATTCTGCAGAAGTAAGAATCAAGATAAAAAGGGTCCGGTGCATCATAATCAAAATCAAGACAAAGGAAAAGCAAAAGTGAATGCGGATGAAGTTCAAAGGGAGATGAACAAGGTTTGGGTGAAGAGAAATATAGAAAATGTTGGGGATGGATCCGCACCAGAATTTGGTGCTAATATTCCTTCTAGAAACTAAATTAGGTGAGCTTTGGCTCAGGGGGAGTCGCAAAGGAAAACAAATTCCCCCAGCTAGTCAATTGGTGCCTAAGATTGGCACATCGAGTATTGCAGATTGAAGAGTTCTCAAAGAGATATCTAAATGACCCTCAATAAAAATATGGAAGATCCACAAGGAGATTTGAAGAGTCTAATCATCTAAGATTGATCCAGTTTGACAGCCTTCTGGTAAAAGTAGGATCTTCACAGTTAGATCCGGTATGATTCAAAATTGAAATACCTTGATCTACGGATAAATGCGATGATTCAAGGAAGGAAGATACATCATAAATTATCATTCTAAGTACATCTCAGTGATCCGGAAAGATTTCTCTCACAACAAGGAGAACAAGGCAACTAGAATGACTTAAGTTGTGCATTTATTGCAATATGAAATTAGGGTTTGCGCATAAATAAAAGGGTTCTTTTATTCATCATTTGTTCATTTGCATTCAAGAAGAAGAAAGAAAGAGCTCTGCAACAAGACTGCCTCAACCCTCTCAAATATCAACCGCAAAATCTAACGCAACCAACAATCTTTTTGGCTCATATCGTGAACCCTAGAAGTGTAAAAAGGTATTTCCATTCTTGGATATCTCTCTTTGAATCTTTTGCAAGATGGCTACTCCAAATGTTGTTAAGACTACTGATAGGCCGCACCCAAAGTTCAAGAAACATCCTTACGAATCCCTATAAGTTGATCCCTTAGGCACCTTCTCTAGCATTCCACATGGAGTTCTACACGTAGAAGATGTTAGGGTATACATACACGCCAATATTAAGGAATTTGGGGAATCCAAGCTGATGGATATCTACCATAAACAACTAATAGATGAATCCTTTGAACTCAAACCTCAATACAAGGCCATCTGGGATAAGCACTTTGGACATTGCATCCATTTCCCCTGTTTTGCAGAAGATGAATGGGTCCGGCATGTTCTTAGTAGAATTCATGATAACTTCATATGGTTGTTGAAGCCCTTCAAGATAACCAAGGATGCAATCAGGGTAGTAACTGGTTTGCACTCATCCGGTGGGTTGCCTACTCTCAAATTGGTCAAGAACCAAACTATAAGTGAGGCTACCGGATCAAAATTTGACAAAAGAGCAATGACAATAGAGGATATCACAGATCCGGATATCAAATTTGCTTCCATGATAATTGGTTATAAAATATATCACTCCAGCATGGAGAATTCTATGTCCGAAACAACAATATACACTGCTTATTAAATGCTAAGAGAAAATGTTGATTATGATCTTTGTGAGCTTCTCCTAAACCAATTGTTAGAAAATTTGTAGAAAATAAAGAAGGATAAGAAGAACTCATTTAAGTACGGTGACTTGATACTTTGTCTCTTTTTTTACTATATGAATGAGCTACCTGGATCCAGTGGTTAGGTATGGCAAAATGACAGACCGGTTGCCATACAAATTAGAGATTATATGTATGGGCTTGGTGATGCCAAGGCTCAAAGTACAACACTTTGGGGTTACTTCAAAGACTTCCAAAGTATGATGCAGCCCAGAGAAAGAATTCCTCAGACAATAGTTGAAAAATATAAGGATACAATGTGCTTCATGGCAGACACTAATCAATGCCTAATGGAGGCAGTAGAACCCAGAACAGTCTGGATTATGCCAATGGGCTATGAGGTAGATGAGAATATATTAATACTGTTTTTAATATAATTTATTTATTTTTAATAGTATAAACTCTCTTACTTAATAAAGAATAATAAATAATATATATATATATCATAATTTAATATAATTATTTAAATTGCATGGGACATATTGTCTTCCAAACATCTATAATATTAAAAATAGAAAACAATTATTCATTTAACTATTTATTTAAATAAACTACAATACTTCTTTTAAATATCATTCGAAAAGACATTAGATTTAAGTAATGACATCATGCATTCAAAAATGATTAATAACCACACATTAATGCAATAAAGCCATTCAATAATACATATGTAAATGAGTGATGTGTTGGATTGCATCAGGGTAATCCATCCATCAATTCTTGCCAAGTGGCTAGAACACCTCTACCTCAACCCATGCTCTCATCTTCGACGAGTACTTGCATCCATTTGCACTCAACTCAACATCAATAGGTTAGTGTCTCCAAAACATAGCCAAGGCAAATCATTGTAATCATCTCTACAATATTCAATATTTAAAACAATTTCTAATTTTCATCAATATAACTCATAATAATTACCTTCACATATGTAAAATTACTTAAAGTAAAGTCAATCACAATAATTGTTCTCTAAACTAGAATAATCATATTGTTCATAAAAACTAGACGTGACAAAGAGTGAGTATGAAAATTTGATGAGGAAGTGTAAGAGAGTGTGAGTGATTGAATCAGTAAGTGAGAGAGTTAGTGAGCAAAAATCTGATGAGGAAGTGTGAGAGTGAGGGTTCGAAATTGAATTATGAGTTTCAATTTATAGAAGGAGAGGGAATCAAATGAATGGCTATGATTGAAAGCCAATTATGTGATGTGGATGGCTAGGATTAAAAGGCAATTTTAGTGCTTATGACTCACATTAAATGGGTATGACAGGAGACCAAAATTAGGAGAATAGTGGGAATAAATGGGATTTTTTATTTATTTTGGAGAGGAAGTGCTTATGACGCACAATGAATGAGGATAAAAATAGGGATGTGGGTGGGAATAAGTAATTTAAATAATAAAATTATTTAAATCATGAGATACAAGTGGTATATAAATAAATGTTTAATTTATTTAAATTGGATGATAGAGGAAAAATGAGCTTAAATAAATAAGGTTTATTTAATTTGGTGCAAATGGAGGATAAATGGAATTAAATAAATAAGATTTTTTAATTTGATGCAAGAAGAGGACAAATGGAATTAAATAAATAAGATTTATTTAATATGATGCAAGAAGAGGATAAATGGATAAGATGAATTAGTTAAATAACTATAATTTATTTAACTAATGGGAGTGATGGAAGGGGTCATGGAAGAGGACCTAAGACAAAATATGTCGACATGTAATGTCATAAGATATGGCCAAATTTAGGTGTCTACACAAGGAAGATAACTTGAGCTGAGCTACATGAGGGGGTTATTAAGGTGGGTGCATGACACAATATGAAATTACAAGATATGTAATTTAAAATGTTACATACAGAGAAACTAAATGGTTATGACAACATCCTATTGAAGAAATTGGTTGAGAACTAGAACTTTAGGGTGGTTATCATTCAAGGAGTAGAGTTACACATTTCAAAGAAGCTCTTAGCCAAGGTCATTAGTTTGTCTTCGAGGAGAAGGACATTTAAGGATAGGTGTAATGGTGAAGATGTTGTGAAAGCCTTCCTCATGGGGGGTGAGACTGTTAATAGAGCACATAATGGGTATGCAAGGCTTTCCCTCCCTTGGCCTTGGGAAGAGATCACACTACATATTATGAGATATATTAGTCTAGAGGGTAGGTTATAGGTAATATATACTTACCATTTCTCTGCTGAATCACTTTTGGCACAATAGGAAGATAATTTTTCCATCTTTCCTCCTCTCTTCATTGTTATACTCAATATTAGAAGCAAAGAGAATTAAGGGGAGTCCCACTCTCCATCAATCACTAATCTTTCTACTTTTCAAACATGCCTCAATTTAAAACCTAAGCCTTAGATGTTGACCCATACTTTCTTTGGTCCAGCTCCCCCAAAGAACCCCCAAAAGGAAAGCCTCATCCCCTCCTTTTCCAACCTCCTCTTCCACTACCAACTAGGTATCTCTTTACTCTAAAAGATCCCCTGCTTCATCACATTATATGGATGTGGAGGAAGTCATTGTTAAAGGCAAGTCAAAGAAAACTAGGTTTTTCCCTTAGGTGGATGTGGAAGTTGGTAGTGGTGGAGTTCCATAAGGGACAACTCACAGTGAGGATAAAGGAAAAAGGAAAATTGAAGAACAAGAAGATATCAATGTTAACAATAGAATCCTAGAGGTGGATACTGTATGTCTTAGAATTTCTAATTAGATAAATGGTACCCACTACCCCTTCTCAACTCTCAATGACATTATTTCTATGATTGAGATTTTTTTTAGAACACATAGATATACTGAGAGGGGGGTGAATCAATATATACCAATTTTTACTTCAATTCTACTATAACAACAAAATCTTTACCACATCAATCAAATTAAGTAAGAACTATGCAAACATAAGCATATCAACACATCCACACAAGAGAACACAACACTAGATTTTACATGGAAACCCAAGAAGGGAAAAACCATTGTGAGCAAATTACTTGGATCTACTATCCAAATCCAGTCTCACAAGAAAAATAGTTATTACAATATGATTTGAAGGAACCAACCTTCAGGAGACACCAATCCGCCAACCAATACAAAGGTTATGGGCATCAACCCAATGGAGACTATAATCCCCTAAACTAAGCACCAACCCAAAGGAGATTGCAATCCCTAAATAGAGCACCAGTCCAGATAGATAGAGGCACCAACCTCACAAGGATCAAGAGGCACTAACCCTTGGAATCTCTGAAATGATTACAAGAGAAATAATATATACTTTTACACAATCATCACTTTTGATATGAAATGTAAATCATGATTCGTACATATAGAGTCACAATCCCACTATTGTACTTCATTGTTACACTTTTCAACCCTTCTATACTATAATTCAGAACAAAACAATATACTCTTTCAAACTTGGATGCATACTATGTGACTCCCGAATTATCTTCTATTCTTGTCCTTTGCACTTAATTTGCATTTACCTGTATATTAGCACTATTTCACTTTGATACTTGCATATCAAGACACTCAACAAATGAATAATGACTTTCTTTTATATCAATCTCTACAATATAATCCTTATTGTTAGCTCCATTGAATTAAAATTCTCCAAAGTCGGCCTGCGTATTTTTAATTTTCAACGTATATGTTGCATCCCCAATTTTTACTATATTTAACTTTTACTTTTTATGAGATTAATTAGATCAGTAATCATAGATTAATGATTTAAGATTTGTGGAAAATGTTAGGATAAATCATTGGTTATATGGATTATGATTAATGTTTTTAAATTAGACATGAGATTACATGTAATTGAGATTATTTTAGTATGATTCATATGTTGCAAGTATGAGTAGTAAGTGTTGTCATTGATGTCAACACCTAAGGTAAAGCATCAAAGGAATTGGTTGAGAAGTTAATACTATTGCAGAACAATTTTATCTGCCAAAATAATATCATGTTTTGCTCCACATCTTCTATAGATTGAATATATTTGTCTACAGATTGGAAGTAATGTTAAGGGATGTCTATGGATTCTATGTTTCTAGTTTGAACCTCTGGTGTGAAGATTTGAGTGAGTTTTGTTCACCATAGTAAAAACTACTTTTCTTTGTATTTATGGTGACAAGGAGAATGCATTCTACTCCACATTTCTCTGCATTCAAGTTTCACAATCTGTGGTTTTGGAATTAAGTTTGTGATGATGTTATGTGCCTTTAGTCCAAATGGTTGTGATTTGGTTCTCTGCAAGTGATCATTCATTTATGACAGTGGCCAACAGTAATGTTCAAGTGATCTGGTTTGAAGAATCTTATGGATAAAGTGTTTAGAGGTTGTGTGGATGGTCTTGGTGATTGTAACATGCTTGTGGGGGTCTCTAGATTGTGTTCCTACCTTTTGATTGGTTTGTAAAGTATAATCTCGATCGTGCATGAAGCGTGTTCCTAAAAGTTTTAGTGATTACTCTAGTCTTGGCTGACTTGGTTGTTCTCACTACTTGCAGTTATGGTTTGACGATTGTGGAAGCATGTTGCTACGTGGAAGATTGAATTTGAGTCCCAGCTAAGGCTTGGCGTGACCTGCATTCATTTCTCTTCTCCCCTAATTGATTTAGGTCCAAACCTATCTTAATATATGTATGTATGTATGTCGACCTTGGAGATTGTTCCAAAGGTTGATGATTGTAATGACAACCTTGATGTTCATTTCAAGGGTGATGAATTGTATAAAAACATGAAATGAAGTCATGATTTTGGTATGAGGATGCGAAAATGAAAAGATAATTGTGAAGTGTAAAAGTAGAGTAGAGTAGAAGATACTTATTGTACTTCAATAGAACTGAACCTTGGCATAGTGTAGATGCTATTATCTCAATTCACCAAATTTGGCAGTGAGCCACCTACTGATAGTGAGCCACCCCATTGGTAGTGAGCCTCTTCTGGCAGTGAGCCTCTAATTTTTGGTATTGTTATAACATATTATATTGTGAGATAACACTCACTGTGGTTTTCCCCCTATGGGGTTTCCCATGTAAAAATCTGGTGTCTCCTATGTTGAATGTGTGAATGTGTTTAAGTTTATGTTTCATGCTTTTAAGGTTAAAATACAAACACAGTGTTGATTGGTTGATGTGTTAATGGTTTTGAAATATTGGTTACAACTGATTCACCCCTCCCCTCTTAGTTGTATTTCACTTTTCAACAATTGGTATTAGAGCAACGGTTACTCGGTAAAGAGTCTAACATCTCGAGGTAGATTGAAGATGGTGCACAAGAGGGAGTCACCACAATTTGACGGAATGAATTTTTCCTTTGGAAGGTGAGGATGAAAAGTTATCTTATCTCTCTTGGCTATAATACTGGAAGATAATAGAGAAAAAGTATACTATTCCTCAAAATGGTCCATCAGATGATGATGAAGTCAAACAGTATGAATTCAATGGAAAAGATAGAGATGCTATGTTAAATGCCTTATCTAACATTGAGTTGGTGAAAGTTATGGATTTGGAGACTTCTTATGAGATCTAAGATAAGTTGAAAAGTTTATATTAAGGAGATAATTCTGTAAAGACTGCCAAATTACAAAACCTAAAGGTGAAGTATGAAGCCCTGAAGATGGGTGAAGATGAAAACATAACTATTCACATGTAGAGAGTTGATGAAATTATCAGTGGAATCAAAGGTCTTGGAGGAACTACTAATGAAGATGAGGTTGTGCTGAAGATTCTTAGGTCATTACCTTAATCCTATAGTCACAAGGTGGCAACAATTGAAGAGGTTATGAGTGTGAAAAAGATTTCAAAGGATTAGTTTCTCGGGAAGCTTACAGTCTTTGAGATGAGGGAGTTCAACAATGCTTTGCTAAAGATTGAGACTGCCTTCAAAGCCAGCACTTTAGAAAAGACTTCAAGAGCTTAGAAATATGCTATGGAATCTGATGATGACCTAGATGAGGTTGAAACCAACTTTGTGGATAGTGCAAAGAGGCTCTAGTAAGTTCAAAGGAAAATTACCATTTAATTACTTTTCTTGTGGTAAGATTGGTCACTATGCATCCAGATGTCTGGAGAGAATTCAAAGAGGTAAGAAGAAATTTGAAAGTAGACCTAGAATTGTCAAGAAATGTTATTATGTTAAAGATCTTGATGATGATGGTGTAATAGATGATAAGTCTGAAGATAATAGTACTAGTGCAAATGAATGCTTGTTTATTGCTATCAAAGAAGAACCCGAGTCTATTAATCTTGCTAGCTATGTGAAGGAAGAAAAACTAGTGGAAGAAAGTGTTATGTCTATTCAGGTTGTGAAAGATAAGGATGAATGGATTATTGAAAGTGGATGCTCACATCACATGATCCGTGATAAAAGCAAGTTTGTAAGTCTAGAAAAGTATGATAGAGGATTGGTTAGGTTTGGTGATAATGCAGCTGGTAAGATTTGTGGAAGAGGATCTATTTCTTTTGATGGTAATCATAACATAGATGATGTTTGGTATGTAAAGGGTTTAAAGCATAATCTTTTGAGTGTGGGTTAGATGTGTGACAAAGGATATGACCTAAGTTTCAAGGATAATGGATGCAAGATCATGGAAAGCTCTGGAACAGTGATTGCAACGAGTAAGAAGACCAAAGGTAATGTTTATCACTTAAGGGGAACTGATAACTGTTGTTTGTTAGCTTAGAAAAATGAGAGTTGGATGTGGAATAGAAGAATGTGTCATATCAATTTTGATAACTTGGTGAAGATAAGCTCAATACAAGCTATGAGAGATTTGCCTAAGTTGGTGAATCCTGCTAATACTATTTGCAAGGAATGTCAACTGGGAAAATAGGCAAGGATAAGTTTCAAAAACAAAGAACAATTTTCTACTGGATTAATTGAGCTGGTATAGATCTGTGTGGTCTTACAAGAACAAGAAGTCTATAAGGAGATAGGTACTTTATGTTTCCTATTGATGATTATTCTAGAAAGACATGGGTCACTTTTCTAAAAGAGAAATTAAAATCCCTAGACAAGTTTAAAGCCTTTAAGGCAATGGTTGAAAATGAGTTAGAATTGAGGATCAAATGATTAAGGTTTGATAGAAGAGGTAATTTCACATCAAATGAATTCAATATCTTTTGTGAAGAGCATGGGATAAAGAGACAGTTGTCTGCTCCTAGGACTCTTGAGCAAAATGGAGTTGTTGAGAGAAAGAACAAGACAGTTCAAGAGGCTGCTAGGTCAATGATGATGGAGGCTAACCTACCAGAAGTGTATTGGAGAAAAGATATACACATTGTGGTCTACATTGAAAATAGAGTCCAAGTCAAAGGTAATGGCACTAAAACTCCTTATGAATTATGGTATGGAAGAGTTCCCACAGGGAAATATTTCAAAGTTTTTGGAAGCAATGTTATATCAGAAGAGATGAAGAATTAGGCATGTTTGGTGCTAGATGTGATGAAGGTATTTTCCTTGGATATTCTACTAAGAGTAAGGTCTACCGGTGTTACAATAAGAGATTGAAGAAAGTCATTGAAAGTGCTAATGTGAAGGTTGATGAAGACAAAGAAATAGCAATAGATTTGAGTGGTTATGAATCAGATGAACTTGTTGTCACAGTCATTAAAGAAAAGGTGGAACATGAACAAAAGGACAGTCAAGTTGAACAAGAAAATTGTGAAGAAGAAAAGGTTCTGAAAAGTGCTACTAAGACTCCTAGGTATGTAAGAATTAATCATTTTGCTGATCAAATTATTGGTGACAAAAGAAAAGGGGTATTGACAAGGAAAAGAGCTACAGAAGAATGGATGAACTACTGTTTGCTATCATAGATTGAACCTAAAAATGTAAGTGAAGCCTGCAAAGATGAAAGATGGGTAAGAGCTATGGAAGAAGAGCTAATGTAGATAAAAAAGAATCAAACCTAGGAACTGGTTCCTAGACCTAATGATATGAATGTGATTGGAACCAAATGGGTCTTCAAAAACAAGATGAATGAAAGTAGTGAAGTGGTAAGAAACAAAGCAAGACTGGTATGCAAAGGATATTCACAGGTTGAAGGCATAGATTTTGAAGAGATTTTTTTCTCCTGTGGCAAGGATTGAAGCAATAAGAATGTTACTGGCATTTGTAGCAAACAAAGATTTCAAGGTGTATCAGATGGATGTAAAGTCTACATTTTTGAATGGAGAGCTGTAAGAAGAGGTTTACATTGAACAAATGGAAGGATTTTAGTCATCAGAAAAAAGGTGACATGGTATGCAGATTGAAGAAGGCCTTGTATGGACTCAAGTAAGCCCCTAGAGCCTGGTATACAAGGTTGGACAAGTATTTGTTGCAATTAGGGTTCAAAAAAGGTACTGCAAACAATAATCTCTATTTCAAAATCAATGGTAATCAAATTCTAATTGTTGTAGTCTTTTTTATGATATCATATTTGGAGGTGATGAAGATATGTGTAATAAATTTGTAGAGGAAATGCAAAAAGAGTTTGAGATGTCTATGTTTGGTGAAATGAATTTCTTTTTAGGACTACAAATTACTCAATCAGAAAAAGGAATTTTCATTTCTTAATCAAAGTATGTGAAAGAACTATTGAAGAAGTTTGGAATGGAGGATTCTAAACCAGTATGTACTCCCATGGTAACTAGTTGCAAGCTGAGCAAGATGATGAATCACCTAAGACTGATCAGAAAAAGTATAGATCTATGATTGGAGGACTACTTTATCTAACCCATACCAGACTAGTTATAATACATGCAATCTGTCTTGTGGGAAGATTTCAAGAAGATACCAAAGAGTCATATGTGATGATAATCAAGAGGATCATAAGATACTTAAAAGGCACTTTATACTATGGATTGTGGTATCCCAAAGATACTAATTTCACTCTTAGTGCTTATATAGATGTAGATTGGGCTAGAGACGCTGATGATAGAAAAAGTACAAGTGGAGGTGCTTTCCTCTTGGGTAATAGATTAGTTTCATGGCTGAGCAAGAAGTAAGAATCAGTTTATTTGTCTACTGCGGAAGTAGAATATATTGTTACAGTATGTGTTTGCACTCAAGTACTTTGGATGAAGCAAACATTAAAGGACATAAGACTTGCGTATGAAGAACTAATCTAAATCTTTTGTGACAATACAAGTGCCATAAATATTTGAAAGAATCTAGTGATGCACCCAAGAACGAAGCATATATCAATAAGGTATCACTTTCTGAGAGAAAAGGTGACAGAGAATGAAGTAAAGATGGAGCATGTATCTACAAAGGATCAGATTATAGATATTTTCATTAAGCCTCTGCCTAAGGATAATTTTGAAGACATGATACAATTTTTGATGCTCCAATGTAGCTAGCTGTCCCAGTGTAGCTAGAGTAGGATGCCCCCTTGAGAGGAAAGACAGGGAAGCGACAGAAGGACTGGGTTGATGCTCGACTAGAAGATTGTGTTTGAGAAAGATGAGGTTAGACTAGATAGGTGGAAGTTGACACGATGAAGAAAAAGAGCTAACATGAGGAAAAATGAGACATGAAGTGGGAAGAATGAGGGTGGAGATGCTATAAAAAGTCTCAAGGAGCCATACCCAACTCATTTTCCCACTTAGATTTAACAAGTCTTGAGAGCCCTTTGCCTTCCTTGCTTAGTTTGAGAGGTTTGAGTTGAGAGATTTCATAGCTTGTAGAGATGCCGATTCCTGCACATAAGCATTGGGCCGAGTAGGTGCAGACCTACGGGAGACTAGTGGGAGCACTGGCAGCAGTAAGTGTTCAAAAACCTACCTTTATGTCATGTTTCTGTGTTTTCTAGGGTTTTTCTAGGTTTTGTTTTTTAGCCAAAAGCACTGCACAATGCCAGATAGCCTTTGGCGGTCAGGCAAAGTGCTTTTGGTGCATGAAAGCATAGTTGGTAGGGTAGTGTAGTGCATTTGGTCAAAGCTCAGTGCATTTGGTTTTTAAGGTTTACATCGCAATGCAGTTGGTAGATCGCCGCAACACTTTTGGCAGTGCTGTAAGGCGCGACTAGTAGAATAGTTAGGCACTATTGATGTTAAGATTGTAAAATTACAGTGCACTTGCACAACAGTAAGGTGCACCTAGTCACGTAGTGAAGCACACTTGTGAAAATCAAGTCACTTTTAGTTTTGACAGTAAAGCGCATGTGTTGAAGCAATATGGCATGCCTGGTACCACAGTAAAGTGCACTTGGTAAAACAAGTCACTTTTGGCTTTTTTGAGATAGTTTGACCTAGGTGGATTTGAACATGTGTTTCTAGGGTGTAGGCTACAGGTGTTTATGGTTGACCTAGGTAGTGTGTCATAGTATTGTCTTGTATGCGTCCTTATTGACTTGAGTAGACTTTGCAATTGCAAAATGTCTGACAAGTGGGTTTTGTGGATGCAGAGAGTCCTTCCTCCTCTGATGTCAAGGGAGCAACACCACATCATTGAAGACTAGGTGGTATAGATAGATTGGGAGGAGGATGTATTCTTGGAGGTTATGGGACTATGGCATGTGGCACATTTGACACACATCAGGGCAAATCTGGCACTTTTGACAACGATTGTCGAGACATATCACAGTGAGACCTCCTCCTTCCACTTTCTGATAGGGGAGGCTACTATGACACTTGAAGATGTGTATCGCATCCTCAAGATCCTAATTGATGGGGAGAGAGTTGACTATGACACAAAGCGGGGCAAGGCTTGCATGAGAGAGGTATTCTGCACTGATGACCTCTGGATAGAGGATCATGAGATCCGTTGGGCCGATGTTCAGAGACCGTGTGACAAAATTAGATGGATTGTGGCTTCTCTGGTTGGTGGCTTCCTTTGCCCAGATAGGTGATCTCAAGGGTTATTTATTGGATGGGGCAATGTACTGTCATGGATGTTTACGTATGGCATCCGTTATGCATGGGGCTTGTGTGTTTTGGGTCAGCTATACTGTGATTTACATGACTGTGTCTACCGTAGAGGGCGTAGCTTGTCAGTTGGCATTACATTGTTACAGGTATGGGCTTGGGAGCATATCCTAGTTATCAGACTGATGACTCAACGTCGCTGTGAGAGGGGGAGCCAAATGCTTTTCTGTATGAGGGTGTGATCACACACAGGTGGCTTGGTTCTATGAGCTTCTAGAGGCGGTAGATTGATGAGATGGATATCTTCATTTGGAGACCATGGCTATTGTGTGAGGAATGGGAGGATGAGCATGAGCAACTAATGTATTATAGGCAGGCTAGATATCTATTTGGTCAACGAGTGGAGACCATTGAGAGATACCTGCCAGAGCAGGTATTAAGACAATTTGGTTTTCCACAGGGGGAACTTGTTGGAGAGGTGACACATGCACAGACACAGCGGGAGGTTGGGGATTGGGATGTTGAGATTCTAGTGGCCATAGCTTTAGGAGAGTTGCGGGGACTTGCTCTAGTTAGGAGGGATTGGGATTCAGGATTGGCTAATCTAGGGACACTGCTAACTTATGACAGGTACTGGCAGACACATAGGCTAGTGAGACTGACCACACTAGGGGTGGCAAGAGCAATGCAAGAGATGTTGGTGCTAGGTGGAGAGGTGAGGGCCAGGCGGGAGGCCAGAGAGTAGGCTAGACAGTAGGCTGGTGGTGAGGATAGAGGCCAGCAGACTGATGTACATATGGTAGAGGTAGAGGGTCTAGAGCCAGTGATATAGGTTGTAGAGACTGAGCTGCAGCAGACACAACAGCTTCTATAGGAGGAGATTGCGCGGAGGACTTGCTTGAAGCTCTGGATGGTGAGGTTGAGGAGGGATAGAGATGCAGTGAGGGTAGAGGCTAGACAGACCAAGGCCCAGGCCTAGGTACATGGACAGGCAGCAACAACGGCACAGGTAGCTTTGGTAGTGGTACAGGTAGTGCCAACACCACTAGCAGATGATGGGTGTATTGCCTAGTTGACATTAGAGAGAGACGTAATAGTACAGTTGCGTTCAACTGTAGAGGCTACCCTGTAGAGGGTTAGGCGAGAGAGAGATGAGGCATGCTATGCAGTGAGTGAAGATTAGTTGACTTTATTTAGTGAGCTCACTTGAGTGTAGGGAGAGCTGGTGACATCAGGGAGAGAGGCCAAGTATTATAGATGTCTCTATTTTGGTGCAGTGCCAGCATATTAGTGGGATCCTAGCTTCTGAAAGCGGAGCAGGTTAGGGGCTTCCTCATCACATCGGACGGGGAGATCAGTTTCATCTATTAGGGGACAACCATTGCATCCAAGTGGAGGAGGACCAGTAGGGGGGCCTTCACTAAGTACAGGTGGAGGACAGGGATCACAGCAGGTGGGCAACTCTACCCACTAGCTGCCACTAGAGCATGTATATTTGTATATATTGTACCAGTTGGTTTTGTATCATGATGGACATTGTATATTTTGATTAATGCCTATGTGCATCAGATGTATATGACAAGCTCTTGATAGCTATGATGTACTTTTTGATGTATATTTGGATGTACATATGGACTTTTGATGTAGAAATGGACACTTGTATTTTATTGATGACCTCACATGATGATATATGATGACATGATGATCTTTATGCTCATGGATGTTCATGCTTTGTTTTTTGTGATATGCTTCTATTGACATGGATCTGATGACATGTATTTATGATTATGTATTCATGTGATGATGTATATGATGATGATTTTATATGATGACATTGATGCTTATAGATGTATGACATGTGATGTCTTGATGATATGATAATATAGATGCTTATAGATGTATGACATATGAGGACATGGTGATATGATAATGATATTATATACGATATCTAACATGTGGTTTGTGTAGATATACATCAGATGGTGATGGAGATAGAAGAAAGGAGATAGAAGAGAACATGATAGAAAAGATTGTTGATCGATCTTTGCTTAAAAATCTATATAATGACATGGATAAATGGATGGTTTAAATGGATAAGCTTGTTGCAATGGTTTCACAAATGTTTATAAAGAGCAATCCTTATTTTTGACATAGCACATGGATAATTTGCCACCAAGGTATAAATGGCCAAGGTGTTGTGACATCCTAGTGTGAGGACGTTGAGTTTACAAGCAAGCGGTTTGAACTTAGATCATTTAGACATAATATAACCTTGTTTGGACATGTGAATGAGCCATAGTCTTGTACACAAAATAAACATCAATACATAAATGCAAGAAGTATATTAATATGTAAGATGCTAGGTTGTAACATACACACAAGATAGATATGATGCTAAGAAAGATACTAAAGATCATTCCTTAAACACGGCACACAAAAGCAATGACTATGCCCCCAATCCATACTGCATTGCAACATACTAAGATATAGATAAATCAAGGTAGTCTTGAATAGGTAATGGGAAAGGAACAAAAGATAAACCAAAAAGCAAATTGACTGACATACAAAGTAAACATGCAGTCAACATATTCTGTTACTAAAGAGGTTTCTTAGGATAGATTGGATTGGTTTGGTAGATTGAATAGATAACAGCCTTATTGTAGGAACGATATATCTGTTAAAGGGTGTTGATCTGTTGATAGGATAATGTCTGGTTTCAGGAAATGAAACATGTCATCTAAGACGCTTATTCTAGTTTTGACAATGGAACATCTTGTATAAGACAATTGTTTGACATAGTAGATGTTGGTAATCAATACGTAGGATAGTAGATGGCTCTATAAGTAGGTATTTTTGCTTCAGGTTTGTTTAAGGACTTTTGCTTTGAAAGGATGTGTTTGTTTGTTGTTTTTCTACTTGAGTTAGTCAATTCAAGGTGAATGGATTTTGATAAATGGAAGACTAGAAAGATGACATGTCAATGGATTGAGATGGGTGAAGAATGATGAATCGCATGTGCCTGAGTACTGGATACTTCCTTCGTATTCTAGACTGCCTACATACCTTGTATCCATGGGATCAAGGCATATTACGATGAAAGATGAAAATGATAATATGTAGTTTTGGATAGAGTGATGAGTGGGTCAAGGTGTTTGAGAGTGGGTAGATGAATGATGATATCAAGTATATACCTGAGTACTGGAAACTTCCTTCGTATTCCAAACTGCCTACATACCCATATCCATGGGATCAAAGTACCTTAAGATTGAGATGAGATAATATGTAGTTCTAGTTTTTGTTTGATGATGTAGGATAAGATGATGTGAGGGGATATGATGATATCTTATGTACCTAAGTAATAGATACTTTCTTCATATACCAGACTGCCTACATACCCATATCCATGGGATCAAGGTACCTTAAGATCGAGATGAGATGATATGTAGTTCTAGTTTTGTTTGATGATATTTTTGTTTTTGTTTTTGTTTGAAGGTTGAAGTTTTTTTATTTTTTTGTTTGAAGTGTTTTTGTTTTTGTTTGACATGGTTGATCAACCATGAATAAGGATCCATTCCTAGACCTAGGTTAAGGAAAGAGTTGCCCCCATTCTGGTAGAGGTGTTATTATGGATGACTGACATAGGATACCTAACAATGACATAGGATAAGGATGATGATTAACATGGATAACTTGACATAGGATAATGATGACTATTGACATGGATAACTTGACATAGGATAGTTGACGATTTGACAAGGATAAATTGACATAGGATAATGACAAGACATGGATAACTTGACATAGGATAGCAATGATGGACGTTGACAAATTTTCAAGCTATTCTAGATAGGGAAATGGAAATGTAAAAGGTCAATGGTTTTATTATGGATGGATGGATGAAGTTTATTATGGAATGAAAAAAGACTCGATAGATGATAGATGCTGACTCTACACATAGCGCCTGTTTTCAGGTTTTCACTATGGTACTTATCCAAGGCACCTGTTTACTAGGTTTTTACCAGAGGATGGATTATTTTGGTTTTGTTTTTGTTTTTTTTTTAATTTTTTTTTGACATGGATACTTTGAGGATTTGGCAAAGAACTTCTTGAGATGAACACTATTGAGTGGCTCATCTAGAGGAATGCCTTCAGGTGTAGCTAAAGTATAAGCTTGTGATCCATATGTTGCTGTGATAATAAAGGGTCCTAACCAATTAGGCTCGAACTTTCCCTTCTTTTCTTGAACTACTTGATTTCTCTGATTTTCCTTTAAGACAAGATCACCAACTTGAAACTATCTTTCTTTGATCTTCTTTTTATAGTTGCACCGGAGGTGGTTTTGATAGACATGGAGATGATTAAGCGCTACAAGGCACCTTTCATCTAGTAGTTCTAGCTCAACTAATCAGGAAGTGTGATACTCCTCTCCATTAATTAGGTCCTGCATTGATACTCTAAGGGATGGGATCTCTACCTCTATAGGTAGAATGGCTTTACAACCTTAGACTAAGGCATAGGGTGTTGCACCAGTTGGTGTTCTGATACTAGTGTGATAGGCCCATATGGCGGGATTGAGTTGTAGGTGCCAATCATGACCAGCTTCATTGACCATTTTCTTGAGGATTTTTAGAATGGTTTTGTTGGAAGCCTCAGCTTGGCCATTACTTTGTGGATAGTTGGGCATGGAAAAGTAATGTTGGATATTATATTGGGTGCACAAGGCACAAACATCTTGATTCTTGAATGGTCTCCCATTATTAGTGACAATGGCTTGGGGGATACCATATTAGCAAATGAGGTAATTAAGGATAAACTTGGCTATTTGTTTACTGGTGATATAAGTCATGGGAATGGCTTCTACCCACTTCGTGAAGTACTAAGTGGCAGCAATGATAAATTTATGGCCATTCGATGAGGTTGGGTGGATTTTTCCTACGACGTCAAGATCCTATTGTGAAAAAGGCCATGGAGTTATCATAGGTTGTAGTTCATGAGATGGTGTGTGAATCAAATCTCCATGCTGCTGGCATTGTAGACACTTCTTAGCAAACTATAAAGCATCTTGTTCTATTGTGGACCAGTGATAACCTATTTTGAGTATCTTCTTAGCGAGGTTAGGACTAGTAGAATGTGCGCCATAGACACCTTCATGTATGTCTTGTAAGGTAGCATCAGCTTCTTCCACGTTAAGACATCATAATAGGATACCATCGAGAGTCCGGCAATATAGTGTATCACCTAGAATGGTGTAACAGGAGGATCGATAGATAAAGGTTTTGCGTTGGGTTGTAGATAGCTCAAAGGGAAAGGTATCGTGTTTAAGGTATTCATAGATATCTTCATACCATGGGGAATTGGGACCAACAAGTTCATAGATGATTTCAGTAGTTGGAACATCGACGACTGGTATCAACAATTACTCGATCAAGAATTGACATTTCTATGTGTTTGTAGGCATGTCTATAAGTGACCCTACAAAAGCCATAGAATCTGCAGCTTTGTTATGCTCTCTTGGAATTTTCTCAAAAGTGATGCTAGAAAAGTGTGTTTTGTAGGCATCCACTAGTTGCTTGTAAGGGACCAACTTCTCATCTTTTGTTTGGTACTCATCTGTGACTTGTCAAATGATTAGTTGTGAGTCTCCATATACCTGTAGTTCTTTGATTTCCCATTGGACTGTTGTATGGAGACCTATGAGGAGTGCTTCATACTCGGCTATGTTGTTGGTGCAAGGAAATGCAAGCTGATATGACTTTGGGATATAGTCATTTTGTGGTGTGATAAAAAGAATGTCGGTCCTTGATCCATGTTGTGTGTAGAAGCCATTAAAATATAATTTCCACATTACTGAGGTAGAAAGAGTGAAGAGATTTTCATCCGAAAAGTCAGATACCATAGGATGTACATCTATCATGGGTGCTTCTACTAGGGCTTGTCCCTTGATTGCTTTATGATCCACATACTCAATGTCAAACTCACTAAGGATCATGACCCATTTAGCTAGTCTGCCTGTGAGAGCTGCTTTTGCTAAGAGATACTTTAATGGATCAATTTTGGCTATTAGATTTGTGTGTTGGTTTAGCATGTAATGCCACAACTTTTGGGAAGCAAATACTAAGGCCAAACAAGCTCTTTCCATAGGGGAATAATTGAGTTCATAAACCACCAAGGTTCAACTGATATAATAGATTGCATGCTCTTTTCCTGCCTCATCATGTTGTGCTAGAAGAGCCCCTAGGGCTGTAGTTGTAGTTGAGATGTACAAGATCAAAGGCCTATTGGTGACTGGTGGTACTAAGACAGGAGGTGTAGCTAGATATTCTTTGAGTTGATCAAATGTTGCTTGACACTTATTGTCCCATCGAAATGATACATCCTTTCAGAGCAAGTGTTGAAATGGTTGACATTTATTCGCTAGCTGTGAGATAAACCACCTAATGGATTGTAACCTTCCTTGAAGGCTCCTTAATGCTTTTAATTCTTTGGTGAAGGCATCTCCACTATAGCCTTGACTTTTGTTGGATCTACTTCAATGCCTTTGTGAGATATGATGTATCCCAATAGTTTTCTTGAGGTTACCCTGAATACACACTTCTTTGGATTGAGTCTTACTTGATATTTTTCTAGTCTGTCAAAGATTTCTCCTAGAACCTATATGTGATCTGCCCTAGAAGATTTTGCTAGTATATCATCCACATAGTCCTCCATGATGTGATGAAATAGATCGTGGAATATCACTATAATTGCTCTTTGATAGGTTGCTCCTGCATTTTAAAGACCAAATGGCATGACGCACCAACAATAGGTACCCCAAGGACAAGTAAAAGTTGTTTTATGTTGATCTTCTTCTGTTATCATTATCTGATTAAAGCCAGAAAATCCATCCATTAGAGAAAGCATTTCATGACCTGCAGTCAGGTCCATCATGAGATCAATGTTTGGCAATGGTAAGCCATCTTTGGGACATGCTTTGTTAAGATCTCTGAAGTCAGAACACATGCGGATGCCCCCATTTGGTTTAGCCACAGGTACAATGTTTGAAACCCATTTTGGATAATCAATAGGCTTGATAAATTTTTCATCTAGCAATTTCTATATTTCAACTTTCACTAGGAGAGCGATCTATGATGCATCTTTCTTAGCTTTTGTTTGACTGGTTTAACTTTTGGATCAACTGTGAGATAGTGAACTACTAGTGAAGGGTCTAACCTTGGCATATCAGCATAGGTTCACACAAAGTTGATGGTTCTCTATAAGAAGAAGTTGGTAAGATTCTTGTGCTCTTGTTCTAATAACGATGTTGCAAGGAATGTGGTCTTATGATTTTGCTCTGTGCCAAGATTTATCTCTATAGAATCTTCCACTAGAAGAGCTAATTTCTCTTGATACTTAGATGGTAGGGGAAGGTCAAATCCTCCATCCTCAGGTGCCATAGTTGGGTTTTCACCTTTGGATACGTCCTTTATTTTTACTATTTTCTGATCGGGAGGTGCCACAACATGGTTTTCACCTAGAGATCTTTATTTATTTCTATTTTTGTGACTAGAGGATTTGGCATTCTCACCAAAATAAGCAGTTTGCTCTAGTTCCATTACAAAACTAGCTTTGTGATCACCAAGAGGGATACCATCCTAGAATCCCATAAACTCTACAATAGCTTTGTCATTCTAAAATACATGTAGAACGGGGGCCCCTTGTTGGTCCGAATCGATAAGTTTAGGGTAGACAAGTGTTACAATCTGGGTGCTGGTGTTGGATGTTAAGGATATAGATGATAGCATAAATATGGAGGATTCAGTGAATATGTTAGTCATTAGGAGATAAGAGTCATTGATGATATCCTCTTTAGATGTTGAATCTATGAAAGTATTTTGTGCCACCTCGTCGAGAATACCCTCGATGTCTAAGGCACATGGTACCTTCCTACCAAATCCTAACCCCTTCTTTTCTAGTTTCTTCTTCACAATAATGGGTTCTATTTCACCTTGGTTATCCTTCCCAAGGCCACCTTTGCCTTTGTAGCCCATGTTTTTGACAATTCTTAGGCCATTTCCATATTGTTTAACTGGTATCGTAATTGGTTCTTTCTCCTTGTAGAGCCAAGATGAGATGTATTCAATAGTTTCCTCTGCCAATAATTTTCTCTCTTGGAATTGGTTTAGAGATGCTGGTGGGGGGATAGCTACTTTTTTAGTTGCTTTGACTATAGCCAGTTTGCTGTAGGATTTAGGGGATAAGGGCATCCGCCCTACACAACAAGATTTAGAGATATCATATTCACCAAAACTATATCATGGATGTCAACTTTGATTTCAGGAATAGGATTAGGATTAGGTTCAACTTCAAAGGCTTTTTTCAGATTTTCAAAGTCGACATACAATGGGGATTCATAAGCTTTGTCATTATTTGGCACTTGGTTTGTATTCTTATAACTTCTTTGCAAGGTATGACAAAATTCAAAGGGATTAGGATCTCCTGGGATAGTGATCTCTTTACCATTAAATGGGAATTTGAGAGACTGATGGTACATTGAGGGAACAACTTTCATGGCATGGATCCATGGGCATCCTAAGATAATGTTATAAGGTAGCTCAATGTCGAGGACTTCGCACCTAGTTTCAAGCATGATGGGACCTACTTGTATAGGCAAGTGTATAACACCTTCTGAACGGTGCTCAACATCATCATACCCCTTAATTGTAATACTTTGATCAATGTTGACATGATCCTCAGAGTATCCCAATTGTTTAAGTAACTTGAGAGAACAAATATTGAGACCAGCACCACCATCTATAAGTATGTGTTTGATCTTTCGTTTATGGATGAAAACTTCAATGTGAAGTGCATCATTGTGACATGGATCATGGGATGGGAGGTCCTTTTTAGAAAAGACCACATTGTAAGGTGAGGCAATTTTACCTATTATCACTTGGAAATTTGTGACCGCTATGTTATTAGGAATCGAAGACTCTTGTAGGGCTTTTTCTAGCACAACTTTATGTGCAGGTGATAATTGGAGAAGATCCAAAATAGAGATCTGTGCAGGGGGTTTCCCTAGATGTTTGACAAGATTGTAATCTAATTGAGTTGGAAGACTAGGTGTAGAACCACAAAGGGTGACACGACCATGACGAGTTGTGACTGCGCAATCCATAGATTTACCTTTGATAGTGAGGGTAGACACATGACTTTCTTCAAAACGTCCTACAATAGAGTCATAGGAAGTAGAAGCTTTATTAATGCCTTTATCTTTATCAGGATGTGGACCTTGACCATGGTTAGGGAATGGCTCCTAGTACATGTTGAGATCTTTGTTTGTGTTTTGATTAGGAGGTGCATCAAATTTGATTTCGCCTCTATCAATAAATTTTTGGATCATGTTCTTGAGTTTCATGCATGATATGGTTCAGTGTCCTTTAGTCCTATGGTATTCACAATATTCATTATCTTTGTACCATGTGGGTTTGTAAGTAGGTTTGCCATATGGGGGAGCATCTAGTAATGTTACGTGTCCATTTTGGATAAGTTTTTGTAGAACTGACTGTATAGGCTCTCCCAAGGGAGTGAATTCATGTCGTGGAGGGTAATCTTGGGGAGGCCGTTGTTGATACTATTGGTTTTAATTTTGTTGTTTTCATTGTTGTTGTTGGTTTTGTTGAGGTGGAGGTTGGTTTTGTTTGGATGAAAGATGAAGTGGTGTTTATAGTGTTTGGACATGTTTGGAATCCACCACACCATCATTGACCACATTTTTGTTTTTGTTCCAATATTTGGGCTTATCGTTTGATTGTTGTTGGGGAGGATTATCTTTATTGTCTTTCAAGATTTTGACCACGCCTTTAGCGATGAGGGCTTTTTCAATGTTGATGCCTTTATAGGTAATTTCATCAACTATTGTAGTGCTTAGTATTTGCAAATGGAAACCCAATTCTTGGTTAAGGTTCTACACAAATATGCTAACAAGCTGCTTTTTAGGTATTTTAAATAGGAATTTTCTAGCCATGTGTCTCCATATTTGAAGGAAGGAGATAAGAGTTTCCCCATTTTTCTATTTGTTGTTGCATAGGTCAGTCATAGAGACCTCATGTTCTATGTTGTATGAGAAATGGGCGGAAATGTTTTCTACAAGCTCGTTAAAAGATTTGATACCTGTAGGTAGATGTGAGAACCATTCTATAGCTTGACCTCCAAGACTGTGAAGAAAGAGGCGCATGAGATATGTGTCATTATGTGCAACCTCTAAACAAGTGAGATAGAATTCTCTAAGGTGGTCTTTTGCATCTCCTCTTCCCTTGTATTTATCAAATTTGGGTATAAGGAAGTTGGGAGGAAAGGGGATCATTTGCAATGACCGATCAAATGGATAAGGACAAACCTCTTCCAAGGAGAATGTTTTCTTTGTATGACCAAATGTAAGATTGGCTAGTTATTTTTATACTTCATTAAGTTTGAGCTCCATAGTTGTTGGAGGGGTTGGAAACATCTCCTATTGTAGTAGAGGTGGCTGTTGCTGCCCATATGGAAGATTGTAGTGGAAGCCATGGGCATTGGTGTTATAAGGGTCATACGATTGGTTGGGTTTGTATGTGTTGTATGTTGGGTTTGGATTGGGTTGCTTTTGGTTGTTTTGATTTTGGGTAGGTGGGGTTGGTGCTAGGTAAGAATGTTGGCTTTGTGATTGTTATAGATGAGAGTTTTTTTGTTGATATTGTTGAGGTGGTGTGAAGAAAGAATTCCTTGGAGGAAAGCTAAAGTTTGTTGGGTTTGGTTGCGATGGTGGTACATAGCCATAGGAAGTTTGGTTTTGAGAGTTTTGAGGGTTGAGATAGGTGTGGGTTAGGTTGAGAGTGGAAGATATTTGTAGTGGAGGGACATAGGTAGATGGGTTTTGAGATGGTTGGGGTTGATCGAAATAGGTAGATTGAGTATGAATGATTGTTGTGGTGGAGGGACATAGGTAGATGGGTTTTGTGATGGTTTTGGTTGGTTGAAATATGTGAGAAGAACATTTTGGTGGAGGGGCATAGGTTGTGTTGATGTTTTGTGAATGTTGTGGTTGCATGACATTATTTGGGTTAGTGATACAGAGGGCTGATGATGTTGGGGGTGGTGTCTATTGAGACCCTTGTTGCATGGCTACATAAGTGTTTCCTGGATTGTAATTTGGTGGGAAACCATCGTGTGATGAGGTAGCCAGTGTTCCATTTATGTTTGATGTGGGCATTTGGGATATGATAGGAGTTTGAGTCTTTGATCTAGTTAGAGCGGCTTGTTTCACTAATTCTACTTGATGTTGTAGAGTCTCTTGTTGGTGTTTGTAAATCTCCATAGGAGTCATGAGTGGTGATATGGGTCTTTCTACTATTGGATTTTGATAAAGAGGATTCTCATATTGAGAGGCAAAAGATTTATTCATTCTCACTTGTGAGCTTTGTTCAGGTATGGGAGTGGTCACTGTTGACATAGTTTGGACCACAGTTATAGCATCATGGGTTTTGTTTAGCTCTTTAAGATTAGATAGGTCAAAATCTTGGGGTAATTAGGCTCCTTTTATGCTAGTAAGTGAAAGAAATGATCTTGGTTCTCACTAAGGATTGTCAAACACGGCTATGGCTCTAGGATCTTGCATGATTTCATCAAGTTCCTATCTATCTTCTTGAGAGGATTGACCTCTTCAAAGTGTCACTCTTCTTGAGATGCGACTTGAACCATGGTATAACTGGGTGTAGCAAAATCACGAGGCATGCCGGAAGCGAATTAAATTGCATATACCAAAGGGACATTACCTTATTGAGGATTGGTTGGTTGGTCATGTTGCGGCCTATTTTGAAAGTTGGTCTTTCCATTGGTTTTTTTTGGAGTACCCTTTGGAGTCATGTTGGATTGGCTTGGTTGAGGTGTATGAGGAGGTGATTTGTGCTTCCTTGGGACAACTTGTTTAGCCTTCATAGATTGTTGGAGTCTAGTGGTTACCATGGGATGCACTAGGACAATATGTTTGAGATTTTGTTGGGATTTTGCTAAGGTAGTTTGATGAATAATTTTTTTGGACCAAAGGCGCTGGACTCTGCTATAAAGGCATGAGACTATTATACCAAAGGCGTGTTACTATGTTTCAGAGGCACTGGACTATGTTGCCAGAGGTGCTGAACTATTATACCAAAGGCGTTGGACTGCCTTACTAAAGGCGAGCTACTGTTATACCAAAAGTGTTGAAGTGGTGTCAATGATGTTTATAAGGAAAATTTTGATAGATTTGGATTTGATTTTGATTGGATTTGCTTTGGCAACAGAAAACACATCAAACAAAGTGGCAAAAGGGACTGACACAATAGATAGTGTATGTTCAAGGCTCACGAAAAAGCCCAATGTTTCCATGGGTATTGGACAATTGCAAACAATTCAAGCACTTTTTATCCATAGAGACATGGTTTCATTGTGGTAGATCAGCTCACAACTTAATTCTTCGTCAACCAAATGTCATTCCATATAGGTGTTGTACATTTGTATCCTTGCGAGAGATGATAGGTAGGGAAATCTCACCCTCCCCTCAGAAAACCTCAAGTAGGTCACAAGAGCTTTATGGTCGAGGGAATACTATCTCTTCTCAAGTGAGGCAATGGTGAGTATCTTGGGGGCTTGTATTGATTCCCTTTGCACTGATGATTACCGCAACGTTCAGAGGTGAAACGGGTTGTCACTGTCTAGATTGTTTCTTAGTTTCTTTGAGGGACCAACACCTTACGAGCAATGTGACAAGCTACTAAAAGCTTTGACCAATCCTACTAAGAGTATTAAACACTTCACACAATGTGAAAATTATTTCCACAAAGTGCTAGTACACCTATTTTCAATTTGGCACCACAAGGTAAGGCCGACGTCAGTTAGGACTTGGCTTTCACCTTATCCCTCTTATATAGTGGTTCAAAGGAAAACTCTGCTTAGGGTCATCCCTTTTGGATGAAGCGCAATCTAAAAGTAGGTCCTTCTAAAGGAATAACTAAAATTGAAGTTCAAGCAAAACAAAGGTTCAATTGTCTCGTTATAAGAAAAAATAAGGTACAACTAGATTAGGCACACACACGATTGTAGTTGTCAATTGTCCCTTATGAAATTGAAGTGTTTGATATTCATGTCAATTGTCCCTTAAGAAATTGAAGTGTTTTTGCATGCATGTCGTTTGTCCCTTAAGAAAGTAATATGTTCCTAAGACTTAGATTGCAAAAGATGATTTGTTCAATTGTCTCTTAAAAAAGCAATATGTTTCTAAGACTTAGTGCAATAGATTTGGCAATTTATTCAAAGTTCATCCTGTATGAACATGTTAGAAAACCCCATTTGCTTGGTTGAGTGATAAGAAGTTGCAAAAGGTTGATTAGTTCCACAATAACTCAAGAGTTAGCAAAAAACAAATCAAATTTCACCAAAAGTGCTTTACTGTGATACCAAAGGTGACATATTGTATTACCGAAAGCACTAGACTGTGCTACTGAAGGTGAGTTACTGCAGATCAAAAAGCAATTTATTGTGTTACCAGAAGCACGATAATATGCTACCAGTAGCGAGCTACTAAGGTGCCAAAAGTGCTTTACTACTCCAAGCCTAGAAAAAGTCATATTTCGTAAAAAAACCTAGATCAAAAGATGATTTCATGATTGATGGATGATCTAGAATGTCGATAGAGGATAAGATCTATAACCTACAAACAAGAATGACTCACTAAACGCCGTGAAAGGAAATTTTAAGTCAAAGATGATAATACTCCTAAATAAATCATCTTAGGTAGTATAAATGATGATTGAGAGACAAATAAATTAGCTTGTCTACCAATGAATTGATCAATATGATTAGTTAGGAACCCAGTAATTCAAGAAAAACAAAGTCAGAACCCTAATAGACTAGAAGCGTTGTACTGTGCTACCAGAGGTGATCTACTATGTTACCAGAAGCATGGTACTATGCTACCAGAGGTGTTACAGTATTGCCCTAAGGCACTATACTGTTATACCAAAGGCACTACACGGTGCTGCAAAGGTGCTTTTCTATGTTTGATTGTGCTTCTCCATATTGTACTTCAAAAAAATTATTTTTTCTAAAGAAAAAAAGCAAGGGCATACCAGAATGTGTATAGGGATAAATCGAGATCGAATGATAATCAAAACGATGAAATAATCAACAATTCAATCCTATAACATCAAGATAATGATCTAAGCAAATAACCAAATAATCAATGAATAATAACAAAAATAATAAAAGCTTTCACCTAGATTGTATTGTTATCTTGGTCGAATGTGGATTGCTCTTCAAATTGTGAAACCATGTTTGCAACAAGCGGATGTAGATTATGTTTGTGCTCAAAGTGCTCAAGGGTGCTCAACTATGCGATGAATGCTTCAAGCGTTGTAGGGAGGCAAAAACTTAAATGATCGAAGATGATTTGTTATGGAGATGAGGGGGTTTATATAGGTTTCAAGACATGATCGATCAATGGTCTAGATAATTCAATGGAATCAATGGATGAGATAAATCTAGAATTCATGATGAATGTGCACCTGACATGTGTCACACAAAAGATATTTTTGTTTGAGTTAATTGATTGATTTGACATAAAAAACATGGAACAGACATATTTTTAGATTTCATAAAAATAGAAATATTTTTTCTATTTTATGTGTTGGTGATAAAAACAATAAAAATTAAGTCAATTAATTCAACTTATAATTTGCTTTTTGCATGATTTGAGATAAATTAAATAATAAATTATTTAATTTTGTGTGCATGATGAACGAGATTTATTTTTAGAGGAATTGGAAGATAAAAAGGCAAATTAAATAAATAAATTTATTTAATTGATCATGCAAGATTAAAGGACATAGAATAGATTTGAAGATCTAAATAAATTAAACAAATAAATTGATTTAATTTATTTTGCATGATGAAAGATAAATAAAATATTTGATTATATTTTATTTTTAGAGGAGAGATTCAATTTAAATAAATTTGAATGATTTATGTAAATTTGGAAGAATGATTGATTTAATTAAATAATATAAAAATTATTTAATTATAGATGAGAGTATTTAAATGATAAATTAATTAAATAATTAATTTATTCAATTGATGTGGATTTGAATTTTGAAAGAAGATAATGATTTTATTAAAATAATTGAAATTATTTAATTTTGGAAGAATATAGAGGATTTTGATCAAATTAATTAAATAAATAGAATTTATTTAATTAACGTAGAATTTAGGAGATTTGGAAGAATTTGATGAAATTAATTAAATAATTTGATTATTTAATTAACGTTGAAATGTAGGTGATTTGATCAAATGCAAGTGATTCGAAGACATGGTCATTTTTGGGTGTCTACAGTTATTACCCCTCCTACTCTAAACTAAGATGCATAAGGGATGCATCAGTCCAGTGGTGTCTAAAGTTTCATCTTCTGATCTGGATTGATGCTTTGAAAGCTACCTCTTAGGGTGAGCAAGTAGAAGTTGTTGATATAAGTTTTTGATTAAGAGCAGTAAGTGTTGTAGTGTTCATGAAAGGGGGAGTTGTGTAGAAAAGGTCTGGCACCCTTTGCCATTGATGACAAAGGGGATAAGAAGTTCAAGTGAAAAAACTAAGAAGAAAATTATAGAAAGAGAAAGAATCAAGTAAGGGGGAGCAAAGAAGCAAAGAAATATTATATGTCTTGATGGTTTTTCACATCATGTGTTGCCATCAATGACAAAGGAGGATATTGTTGCAAGTATGAGCAGTAAGTGTTGTCATTGATGTCAACACCTAAGGTAAAGCATCAAAGGAATTGGTTGATAAGTTAGTACTATTGTAGAACAATTTTATCTGCTAGAACAATATCAGGTTTTACTCTGCATCTTCTATAGATTGAATATCTTTATCTATGGATTGGAAGTAATGTTAAGGGATGTCTATAGATGTTATGTTTCCAGTTTGAACCTTTGGTGTGAATATTTGAGCGAGTTTTGTTCACTAGAGTAAAAATTACTTTTCTATGTATTTATGGTGATAGGGAGAATGTATTTTGCTTCGCATTTCTCCACATTAAAGTTCATTAAAGTTTCACAGTCTACGGTTCTGGAATTAAGTTTGTGATGATGTTATGTGCCTTCAATCCAAATGGTTCATGATTTGGTGCTCTGCAAGCGATCATTCATTTATGATAGTGGCTGACATTATGTTCAAGTGCTCCAGTTTGAAGAATCTTATGGATAAAGTGTTTAGAGTTTGTGCAGATGTTCTTGGTGATTGTAACGTGCTTGTGGGAGTCTCTAGATCATGTTCCTACCTTTTGATTGGTCTGCAAAGTATAATCTGGATCATGTATGAAGCATGTTCCTAAAAGTTTTAGTGATTACTCCAATCTTGGTTGACCTGGTTGTTCTCACTACTTGCGGTTATGATTTGAAGATTGTGGAAGCATTTTGTAGCGTGGAAGATTGCATTTGAGTCCCAGCTAAGGCTTGACATGACCCACATTCATTTCTTTTCTCCCCTAATTGATTTTGGTCTAGACTTATCTTAATGTATGTATGTATTCTGACCTTGGAGATTGTTCCAAAGGTTGATGATTGTAATGTAGACCTTGATGTTCATTTCAAGGTTGACGAATTCTATAAAAAGATGAAATGAATTCATGATTTTGGTATGAGGATGTGAAAATGAAAAGATAATTGTGAAGTATAAAAGCAGAGAAGAGAAGAGGATACTTATTGTACTTCAATGGAACTGAACCTTGGCATAGTGTAGATGCTATTATCTCAGTTCACCAACTTTAGCAGCGATCCACCCATCAGCAGTGAGCCACCCCATTGGTAGTGAGCCTCTTCTGGCAGTGAACCTTAAGGTAGTGAGCCTCTGATTCTTGGTATTGTTATAACATATTATATTGTGAGATAACACTCACTGTGGTTTTTCCTCTATGTATGTATGTCAACCTTGGAGATTGTTCCAAAGGTTGATGATTGTAATGCAGACTTTGATGTTCATTTCAAGGTTGATGAATTGTATAAAAACATGAAATGAAGTCATGATTTTGGTATGAGGATGCAAAAATGAAAAGATAATTGTGAAGTGTAAAAGAAGAGTAGAGCAAAGGATACTTATTGTACTTTAATGAAACTGAACCTTGGCATAGTGTAGATGTTATTATCTTAGTTCACCAACTTTGGCAGTGAGCCACCCACCAATAGTGAGCCACCCCATTGGCAGTGAGCCTTAAAGTAGTGAGCCTTTGATTTTTGGTATTGTTATAACATATTATATTGTGAGCTAACACTCGCCATGGTTTTTCCCCTATGGGGTTTTCCATGTAAAAATCTGGTGTCTCCTATGTCTCATGTGTTTAAGTTTTTTATTCATGCTTTCATGGTTAAAATACAAACATAGTGTTGATTGGTTGATGTGTTAATGGTTTTGAAATATTGGTTACAACTGATTCACCCCTCCCCTCTCAGTTGTATTGTGCTTTTCAACAACATAATGATTTGATGATGATACACTAATCATGGTTTTGAATAATTGTGAGTGTAACTCAGAAAAAAGAATTCTAAGTCTGAGAAGGGAAGGAGAGTATCACTTAGGGCTCATCCCACAATAATGGGTTACACTTTTTGGCCAAACTTGACATTGAAATAAATATTTTGAACTAAATATTCACTTTCTGACACCTATAGCCGCTAAACCATTAGGAATTTGAAGATGATACAAACTAGTGATTTGTGAGATTTTGTTTGTAGACTCTAAATATATTTTTTTAAAAAAAATTAGAGTTAAATTGTAATTTTTTTACGTCTCCTTTGATAACTAGTTTTTAATCGTAAACAACATTTTTTTAAAGTGATGTCTATTCTGTAGCACACAACTTTTTTTCTAGAAAAAGAATAAAATTATGATTCTTTTGAATTTAGATTGGTAACACCGATATATAGGACATGCATTTAGTTTCATAATGTTTTGTTGATTTTTTTAATTAAGTTTTGAAGTCAAACCAAATATAATTCAGACATAGGCGTATTCCATAAAACATAACTTTTTCTGTATGTATCAAACTTCAAATTTTCTTTTTTTGTTGAAACAAGGACATCAATACCTAGGGCATAGATATTTTTTAGAATTATTTTTCACTAATTTACTAATTTTCCATGTGTGTAGAACAAAGAACTTAATGTTCAGTGAAAAACCTACATTCACAAGAAATAAAAAATGAATATAATAATCAAATTAAATATATTTAAAATTATACTTTTTTTGAAGCTTATAATAAGGACTACATACTTACAAAACATAAATTTTAAATGAATTCATTTGATCCCCCAAAAGGTAAATCAAAAGTGGTTTTTTATCAACATTTTGATAGGTTTAGAGGAAACTCCATTATAGGTATGGTCTAAAACTAGCGGGATTCTATCCAAGGGGGTTTGAATCTAAGGGGGTTTGATCAAACCCTCTTCAATTAAAATCCTTTAAATGGAACCTTTCAAGGCTTAAATCATTATATTTTCTAAGAATATGTAATTTCAGCAAAAATCAGGATGTCCCAGAAAGTGTCACCCATTATTGTGGCAGCACCCTTGGGAGAAGAAAATAAATGTTATGGAAAAATATAGTTTTCCATCTAAAGTTTTAACATTATTCTTTACTTGAACCATTGTGAGAGGGGGTATGTTTTGGCCAATCTCTCTTGTTGAGTTGTTTTTTATCTGACTAATTGTCATCATGACAAGTTAAGGTTTCTTGACGTCTTTTACATCGATTTGACTAAATAAATGTTCTCAGAACATTATTGTTAGTCATAGTTAACCTTCTTCTTTGTCGGGCTCTCCTATATGTTTATTTATTACGTCTGAGTATATTAATTTATTCACTCTAGACATTTTTGTAAGATAGGAAGATAGGGAAGTGAGCTTCGACCCCTTGTTTGCATTTTGGTGCTTACTCAATGTTTGTCATTTGTTAGTAATGTTATTTTGGTAATGGTATAGATTACCATATTATATATTATAGTATATTTTATGATGCATATATACGTGTATTATATGGTTATCATTATTGTTTCACCACCTTTTTCTATGATGTTTATCTAGTGATGTATTATCATTGCATGCACTTAGTTGATGCAGCCCATATCCCTCAAAATAGGGAGGAGTGGGAGAAGTGCTTTGAAACCCCAAACTAACCCTTGTTTGTAGTTGTATCAGTTATTGCATGCTCTTGATGGGAGAGCTTCTAGGAGGATGGTGGAGCTATTCCCGCGGGAGTGGGAAAGAGAGTAAAACTCTCAATACCTCTATAGAGAAAATGATCTTTTTCTTTGGGGAAGAAAGTATTGAATAGAAGAAAGGAAGAAAAAATAGAAAGATGGAGATCTGGGAAAAAAGAGTGAAAGTCATGAGCAGTTGAAGCTCAAGAGAGGTCGTAACTTCAGATACAACCAACACCGACTTCTCATAGTCACTGGTATTCTGTTAACTGTGTAACACGTAATATGATACAATATTATGTTCTTAAGCTATTGCATACAACCTTAAAGGCCAAATTCTATAGTAAACTTTGAATGATTGTTGAAGCCCATCGAGGCCATGAGGCCAAGGGATATAAACTTTATTAAGACTGTTGAAGCCCATCGAGGCCATGAGGCTGAGGGCAATAAACCTTATTATGACTATTGGAGCCCATCAAGGCAATGAGGTTGAGGGCATTGGAACTATGTTTATCTTAGTTAAAAACTTGATTATGCCTTATGGATGAAGTTATGATGTCTTTATTAGAGTTGTGGAGGCCGATAAGGCTGTCAACATACACCACTGCCGAAGTAGTATATATGGATATATATTCACAGCCATGGTTTTGGCTATATTTATACAAACTATATTCAAGACTATAAAGTCTTTAATCTTTATGTGAGGCTGAATCAAAATCCTATCTTTGGCCATGCTTTCAAAGATAAAGGAAGATGGGGAGTAACTCTGTTATTGAGTAATTGGATGAGATCCACTCCACACATTCTATGTGCTATATCTTTATCGATATAATCTTGTAGACTAAAATATTAAGGTTGTTGGCATATGATATACATTGTAAATATTTATTCTTATATGCTTTATGTACGTGCCTTCGGTTGTCTCATGATAGAAAGAGAGTAGTAGGATTTTCTTGATCATTAAAGATGACTGAGTTGGTAATGATAGCATTATCATACTATGAATATATATGTATATTATGAACCTTAGTTATGGGATAAGATGCATGGAAATAATCTTACATTATCTTGGAAATAAATCAATAGAGAAGGATAGCTAAATGATTGTGTTATCTTTTTGAACACTATTTACAAAGATGGAAGGTATTATTATTACCCATCAAGTCTCTAGTGGACTATAAATATTTCTTTAGAAAAAGTTGGTATATTTATTGTTATCTTGAGATAACTAATGATTTTATAATGACATCAGGATTGGAGATGATATCTCTCAAAGTACACCCAACATTTATGATAAACTATGAAATTTGTTTTTCATTGGTATTGTCAATTTGGATGAACCATCTTTCAGTTGACAAGGATCAAATGGAGATCCATTAACCTTAACATTTATTCAAACTCATCTCGTAGAGATGTTATCCACAACTAATTTTGTGGTAAGAAATGAAGAACTTATGTATTTAAGAAAGGAATAGAGTGATGAGGAGTCATAGATTCCATGTTGCAGATGCATCGAGAAAACCAATAAAATTTACTCTAGTAACAAAGTTGGAAGTCCAAGAGGATGGACTAAATTTGTGATCAGAAAGGGTCAACCTAAAACATTGTAGGATGAGATAACTTATAAGTCAAGTTAGAGGTGTGTGAACATTCAACTACATTCATTATGAAATGTTTATTTATATTAAAACTTTGGCCAAAGTAATGCATCCATCTCTACATGCATTAGTCAGTTCACTATGCCCCAGATGGCATAACTATCTAGTAGTGTCATACATAGTTAAAATGGATCTATAGTTGTATGACCGTGATGAGTTATGAAGGACACAACACCAGAAATCAGATGGAAAACCTTATGGTTCCTTATATCTACTTCCTTCATGAAGGGTAGGGCCACTTCCAAGAAAGAAGTTGTATAGGGGACCTTCTCAGGAGCTTCTAGGAGGATGGTGGATCTATTCCTACAGGAGTGGGAAAGAGAGTAAAACTATCGATACCTCTATAGAGAAAAGGATCTTTTTCTTTGGGGAAGAAAGTATTGAATAGGAGAAAGGAAGAAAGAAAAGAAAAACGGAGCTCTAGGAAAAAGGAGTGTTAAAGCCATGAGTGGTTGAAGCTCAAGAGAGGCTATAACTTTGAATACGGTCATACACCAGCTTCTCATAGTCACAGGTATTCTATTAATTGTGTAACACATAATATGATACAATGTTATGTTCTTATGTTGTTACATACAACCTTAAAGGCCAAATTCTATAGTAAATCTTGTATTCAATGATTGTTGAAGCCCATCAAGGTCATGAGGCCAAGGGCTATAAAATTTGTATGATTATTGAAGCCCATTGAGGCCATGAGGCCGAGGGCTATAAACTTTATTAAGACTATTGAATCTTGTCAAGGCCATGAGGCTAAGGGCAATAAACCTTATTATGACTGTTGGAGCCCATCGAGGCCATGAGGTCGAGGGCATTGGAACTACGTTTATCTTAGTTAAAAACTTGACTGTGCCTTATGGCCAAAGCTTATGATGTCTTTATTAGTGCTATGGAGGCTGATAAGGCCATCGGCATACACCATTGCCGAAGTAGTATATATGGATATATATTCATAGTCATGGTTTAGTCGTATTTATACAAACTATATTCAAGACTATAAAGTCTTTAATCTTTATATGAGGTTGAATTGAAAGCCTATCTTTGGCCATGCTTTCGAAGATAAAGGAAGATGGGTAATAACTCTGTTATTGAGTAGTTGGTTGAGAGCCACTCCACACATTCTGTGTGCTATGTATTTAATGATATAATGTTGTAGACTAAAATCTTTAGGTTCTTTGCATAGGATTTATATTATAAAGATTTATTCTTATATGCTTTTTGTACGTGCCTTCGGTTGTCTCATGATAGAAAGAGAGCATTAGGCTCTTCTTGATCATTAAAGATGACTGAGTTGGTAATGATAGCATTATCATAATATGAATATATATGTATATTATGAACCTTGGTTATGAGATAAGATGCATGGAAATAATCTTGCATTATCTTGGAAAGAAATCAATAGAGAAGGATAGCTATATGATTGTGTTATCTTTTTAACACTATTTACAAAGATGGAAGGTATTATTATTACCCATTAAGTCTCTAGTGGACTATGAATATTTCTTTGGCAAAAGTTGATACATTTATTGTTATCTTGAGATAACTAATGATTTTATAATGATGTCAAGATTGGAGATGATAGCTCTCTAAGTACACCCAACATTTATGATAAACTATGGAACTTGTTTTTCATTGGTATTGTCTATTTGGATTAACCATGTTTTAGTTGACAAGGATTAGATGGAGATCCATTAACCTTAACATTTATTCAAACCCATCTCATAGAGATATTATCCACAACTAGTTTTGTGGTAAGAAACCAAGAACTTATGTATATAAGGAAGGAATAGGGTGATGAGGAGTCACAGATTCTATGTTGTAGATGCAACGAGAAAACCAATAAAATTTACTATAGTAATGGAGTTGGAAGTTAAAGAGGATGGACTAAATTTGTGACCAAAAAGAGTCAACCTAAAACATTATAGGATTAGATAACTTTTAAGTCAAGTTAAAGGTGTGTGAACATTCGACTATGTTCTTTGCAAAATGTTTATTTATATTAAAACTTTGGCCAAAGTAATGCATTTGTATCTGCATGCATTAGTCGATTCACTTTGCTCTAGATGGCATAATCATCCAGTAGTGTCATACATAGTTAGAGTGGATCTATAGTTGTATCACCGTGATGAGTTATGAAGGACACAACACCAGAACTTAGATGGAAAACCTTATGGTTCCTTATATCTACTTCCTTCGTGAAGGGTAGGGCCACTTCCAAGTGGGAAGCTGTGTGGGGGACCACTAGTCTGTGGTTGGAGGAAAAGCACTCAGGTGATGCTCTCCTTCCCAAGCGGATGACAAGCTAAGACTTATGAAGATAGATATCAATATTGCAGATGCAGTATAATCTATTATATGACTTGATAGTCAAGAATTTTATGCAAAACTTATCATTATTGCTATGAGAAAAATATTATGATTGCAAAGTGAAGGAAATTCACTATTATGTTATCTTTGAATATGTTGCAAATTTTAGTTTTGAAATTATTCAGAAAAGATATGCATTTAATTATTGATTATGAATTTGATTATTTATTAACAAAAAATTGATTATGTTGATCATGTCTATTTACTTAATGGTAAATTGAGTTGATAATCAGGATAATATGAGTTGATAATCAAGATAATATGAGTTGACATATTACAACGTATATTTCATAGGGTTAGTCTTTATAAATTGAAATGTTTTAATTTGGCCCCAAACTAAAATTCTCACACATTATTGTAATGGCGCCAACATTTAAATCTTTGATTTGCATTATTGTTAACCTATCTCACCAAGTGGGCCACCTTGAGGTTATTTAATGAGATTTTGTATTTCATCCTTAATTCAGCATCAACCATATATTTAAATCTTTAATTTAAATATATTATATCTTCATATTGTTACCTCAACAAACTTAACCTTTAGTGCCTTTGTCAGTAAAAGTTGTTTACCATGAATTTTGGACTCAAAAATCCTTTATCAGCAAAAGTTGCTTTCCACAAACTTTAGACACTTCTTCATTCACTATCGACAAAACAAGCAAGCCAAAAACTGCCTTTCAAACAACCTTTATTAGAAAAAATTAACTTCCACGAACTTTGACTTCAAGTTCTCCTTTATCACCAAATCAGAGAATCGGTAAACTTAACTTTCTTTGAACCCTCAAACTTTTTCTCTGTTGGCAAACCTTGAAATCAATGAATTGAGGAGTTAGTAAACTGAAGATTTTTCTAGTATCTTATCCATTGGTGAATTAAAGAGGCTTCAACCTTCAAACTTTCTTCTTTAAGATTTCATTGGTAAACTCTCCTATCGGCAAGCTTTTCCATTGGTAAACTGGTTGTCAGTGAACTTTTGAGTTCACAAACCAAAGGTTTTTTTGATTGTTTGTCCATTGATGAACTAAAGGAACTTCAACTTGTCTTCAACTTTTCTTCTTTCAAACCTTCATCGCTAAACAATCCAATTGGTGAACTGACTATCAGAAAAACATGTCATTGAAAAACTTAAGAGTTTGCAAACCAAATGATTTGTTGACTAAAGGCAGAAATCATTCATGCCTTAGAAGTTTTTCTGTCATCTTTTCATTGTCAAATTGAATTTCAAGAAAAGTGGTCGTCGGTAAACTTGAGAGTTCGTGAACCGAATGATTTGTTGAATAAAGGTAGAAATCATGCCTTAGAAATATTTGGATCAACTTCTTCATGACATCCATTTCCCTTTGACATATTCTTCTTTTGTGATATCAACTTCCCTTTGACATCAATGAGAACATTTCCAACAATCTACCCCTTTGTCATTGATGGCAACCAAAAAGAAATAAACTCTATATCTCTACCTGAACTGTTACACAACTTCTGAAACTATTACACTTCTAAAATTTCTCCCCCTTTCACATCAATGGAAAAGGGATGTAACCAATCTCTTTCCATACTACAATTTGATACTGCCATGACTAGCTCACCCTAAATATAATGCTTCTCCTTGCTATGCCTCTTCCCTTTGTCATATCAAACTTTATCATTTATACTGTCTTCTATCTACCTGCTCCTCCTGAGAGGTAGCCACCATCAAACAGGGATGAAGGATATGCATTGAGCTTCTCCCACTGGGTAGATGTTTTATCATAAGATTTTATTAATTTGATGAGAGTGATATTACTCCCAGCTTCTACCTTAAATACTCAATTATCTCTTTGGCAATGGTTTTGTAAAAATATCTACAATATGATCCTTTGTAGCGACATATTCCAACTTTACCTCCTGATCTGCAACTTTTTCTCTAAGGAAATTATACTTAATAGATATGTGCTTAGTTTTAGAGTGCATCACTAGATTCTTTGATATATTGATTGCACTTGTATTATCACATAGAATAGGAATGGGCTCAGCATATATTACTTTGATATACTTCGATGTCTGCTTCATCCACAAAACTTGGGTATAACAAGATGTTGTGGCTATGTATTCTATTTATGTTGTTGACAGAGAGGCTGAATCTTGCTTCTTGCTTAATGATGAGAACAATCTATCACCTAGAAAGAAAGCTCGACTACTTATGCTTCTACTATCATCAATGTTGCCAGCCTAATCTGCATCTATATATGTAGTCAAAGAGAAGTCATTTCCCTTCTCATACCACAATCCATAGTCCAAAGTGCTCTTAAAGTATCTCAAAATTCTTTTAATAGCCTTCACATGTGTTTCTTTTGGATTAGCTTGAAACCTAGCCACCATAAAAATTGCCTACATAATATCTGGTCTTGATGCATTCAAGTATAATAAGCGTCCTATCATGGATCTATAGAGTTTGATCAGCTTGAGGTGACTCATCATCCTTGCTAAGGTGACAACCTATTACCATAGGTGTACTTACTAGTTTGCAATCATCCATACCAAAAATTTTCAACATCTCCTTGACATACTTAGCTTGTGAAATAAAGATACCCTTTCTTGATTAAACAGTTTGAAGTCCAAGAAAGAATGAAAGTTCACTTATCATAGACATTTCAAACTCTTTTTTATATTTCATATGCAAACATTTTTCATATACCATCATTTCCATGAAATATAATATTATCAACATATACTACTACTATCAACATGTGCTCACCTTTTACTTTGATGTAGAGATTACTGTCTGCAATACCTTTCTTGAAGCCATGTTGGTGTAAGTACTTGTCTAACCTTGCATACCAAGCCCTAGGGGCTTGTTTGAGACCATATAAAGCCCTTCTAAGTCTGCATACCAAATTATGATCTTCTAATAGTTGAAATCCTTCAAGTTGCTCTATGTAAACTTCTTCTTCTAAATCACCATTCAAGAAAGTAGATTTGACATCCATTTGATACATCTTGAAGTCTTTGTGAACTGTGAATGTAAGAAACATCCTGATTGCTTCCAATCTTGCCATAGGAGAAAATGTCTCCTCAAGATCAATGCCTTCCACTTGTGAATATTCCTTTCAAACCAACCTTCCTTTGTTCCATCTTCATTTAACTTTTTTCTAAATACCCACTTGGTGCCAATCACATTCTTATCCTTTGGCCTTGTAACAAGTTCCCAAGTTTCATTCTTCTCGATCTGATTTAGTTCTTCTTACATGGCTTGAATCCAACTCTCATCCTTGCTGGCTTTAGAGAAATTCTTTGGTTCTATCTTGGACAACAGTGAGAATTTTACTTGTTCTCTTATTTTTCTCCTAGTCATAATTCCTTCATTTTTGTTATCAATGATCTAATCTTCAGAATGATTCTTCTTAACATACTTTGCAGGTGTCTTGGTAGTCTCCTTGGGTGTTTCTTCTTCTTCAACTTCATCTTCTTCTTCTATGCAGGCTAATTCATCTGAATAGTTTTATTCTCTATCATATGTCGAATAATGTAGGTCTTCATCAATCCTAATAGTTATAATTTCAACTAGCTTCTATAGTCTCTTATTGTACCATCTCCAAGCCTTGCTTCTAGTTGAGTAGACAAAAAAAATTCCTTCATCAAATCTTGAGTCAAACTTTCCCAAGTTGTCTCATCTCATTTGATATAACATCCACTTCCAAATATTCTGAAATACTTGACAGATGCAGGTTTGCATTTCCATAGATCATATGGTGACTTACTTTTGTTCACTCTTAGCTATCCTCTGTTGAGAATATAAATGACACTATAAACTACGTCTTTCTAAAACACATCTAGCAGCTTGTCTTCATTGAACATTGTTCTTTCCATCTCTTGAACTATTTTGTTCTTCCTTTCAACTACTCCATTTTGTTGAGGGGTCCCTATAGTAGAGTACTATCTCCTTATTCCATGTTTTTCATAGAATTCCTCAAATTCATTCGATGTGAACTCACCACCTCTATTTGATCTTAAGCACTTGATTATGGCATTAATTTCATTCTCAACTACAAACTTGAAAATATTGAATCTATTGAAATATTATGATTTATCTTTCAAAATTGTAACCCATGTCATTCTAGAGTAATCATTGATGAGCAACATGAAATACCTTTCACCTTGGAGACTTCTTGTTTTGGTAGGACCGCATAAGTCTGTATGAATCAGTTATAGCAACCTAGTAGAATAGTACTCCTTGGTTTTGAACTTGGTCTTTATCTACTTCCTAATTTGACATTCCTTACAAAAGATGCTTGTAGGCTTGGCAATCTTTGGCATGTCTCTAACTGTATGTTTAGAACTAATCTTCACAAGGTTGTCAAAGTTGGTGTGTCCCATCCTCTTATACCACAACCAACATTCATCTATCTATCCTAGAAGACAGTTCCTTCCTTTCACTTCTCTAAGATTATATAGTTTATTCTCTGTTCTACTTCCTTCTGCCACAATTTTTCCAATTCTTGCTCTTCTGACTTCACATCCTAGTGCATGGAAGATGAGATTGTACCTTTTTTTACACATCTAACTTACACTAAGAAGATTGTGCTTGAGACCTTCTACATATAAGACATCTTTTGTCCTATTCTTTGCATCAATAATTATTGTGCCTTTGCCACATATTCTTGCAGTGGTGTTGTCTCCAAACTTGACTGTTCCATCATTCCATTTAACAAGGCTAATAAACTTTCTCTTATCTCCTATCATGTGACTTGAGCATCCACTGTTAATAACCCAAGGATTTACTTGTCCTTGTGCATGAAATGCAGCTTGGACAATCATTGAGTTTTCACCTTCATGGTTGTTCTTCTTGATTTTCCATTCCTTCTTTTGTTTTGTCTTCTAATTTTCAAGAGTGTCATCTTTCTTACTGATGTTGATTATTTGAGTTCTTGATTTTACCAATCCACTTCTGCAATATTTTGCTATGTACCCAAAATTATTGCAAATATGAAATATTATGTTGAAATCAAACAAAGGAGCAAAAGAATTTCTACTTACATAATCACTTCTCATTCTAGATCTCCATTCAATGGCTCTATGACCATACTGATTGCACCTGAAACAATAACTAGAGAAGGCATAACTAAAATTGTTCATGAATGTTTATTTTACAAGAGTTGATCTTCTCAATTTTCTTCTTTGAGAGATGACGAGGATTAAATCAACTTCTTCAATTTTCTTACTCTCTCTTCATTGGAATTTCTTCATTTGGCACTGTCTTCTCTAAGTCAGTTTTGTTTGCAGGAGGAGAAGATTGTGTGACTTCTTCATCATAGTGCAAACATGATTTTATGAATAGAAGTCTCTAAATGTTTATTATATCATCCAGAATTTCAGAGCTCTTTCCAAATTTGATATTCTTATTCAATTGAGCATGTACTTTTTCAACTTCCTTTCTCAGTAAAATAATTTCTTCTTCAAGTTTTAAAAAACTCATCTAATTTGGATTTGAGGTCAGTGTTTACTATGTCTACAATCCTTTTTTCCTCTCCAATTTGAATCTTTAAGCTAACAATCATTTCCTCTGATTCTTTAAGCTTTGCCTCTTGTTCTTTGTTTTCTTTCCTTACTAATCTCAAGTCCTCAAGAGCATAAATAAGTTCACCTTTAAGACCAACTTCACATTCTTCTTCATTAATGACTTTCATGTCTTCATCATTAGTAATGTTGTCTGAGTTGTCTAGGACTACCATAGCCATGAATAGGGCTTCTTCCCTTTCACTTTCTAATGAGCAGTGATCTACTTCTTATGATAAACTACAGTCCTCTTTAGAGTAGAGGATTTTCTGGTTCTTATTGAAGTTATTCCTTTTGAAACCCTTGTTTCTATCTTTAGTTTCTCCAAAATGGAATTTAGATGCATAATCACCAACTTTACCATAGTTGAAACACTTAAAAGGAATCTTACCTTTATACTTACCTGAACCCTTCTTTAACTTCCTTACAAAATTTGTATCTTCTTCCTCAGATCCACTGCTTTGATTAGAAATTTCTTCTTTATTTGTAGCTTCGAAGGCATCTTCCCTTTTAAATGTGTCTTTGCTTGCATTTCTCATCTCATAGGTAGTGAGGAAACAATTTATAGTTCATCCATTGTGAGTTTATTCAAATCTCTAGCTTCTTGAATAGTAGAGACCTTTGAATCATATCTTTGAGAGAGTGATCTTAGTACTTCCTTAACAATCACTAAATCATTTACTTCTTCACCAAGACCTTTGATTGCATTTACAATTTCATCTATTCGGAGTAGATAGTCAACAGTGTTTTATTCTTCTTTCATCTTTAGATTTTTAAATTTACCATTGAAGGTATGTAACTTGGCTTGTCTTAACTTGTTATCTCCTTCATAGAGGTTATGGAGGTTTTTCCATATGTCTTTACCTATTTTTTAATGCATTACTTTGACAAGCTCTATATTTGTCAGACCACACATGATGGCATTCTTTGCCTTGGCATTATTTTCACATGCCTTCTTATCATCTTGGGCTATTGGCGGAGTTGCAAGTTTAGTATAACCTATTGGTTCTCAAAAACATGGGCTTCAAGCCACAAGAGGTTGCCAATCTTTTGATATATTTTTGGTCAACAAGATAGGGTTTGTGTGATAGGACCCCCTTCTCTTTTGGCTCTGCCAGACCTAGGTGGGTATACCCATGTAAATGAGGCAAACTTAAACTGTGTGTTTCCTAATTTAGCAATCTATCCACAATGGCAATTAGAAATGGAAATATATAGTTCTAATTTGGTATAAATTGTATAATCAATATCAAGGTAAATCCTATGTTTAATTGATAGAAAGTTTTAAGTAAAATGAAACGGGTGAGACCAGTGCCTTGTTGGGTAAAGGGAGTCAAATGAAAATTTGAGATGAGTGGCTTATATTTGGTAGTAATTCTAACTTTTTGGCACACTAATATTGGTTAATAACTTGTATAAACGTAAAAGGAAGTAATTGACAGACTCTTCTCAATAATCCAACTGACACAACCAGGTTACTTGTAATTTATCAAAAAGATTTTTAATCCCTACTTGAAGGAACCAATTGAATAAATCAAACAAGAACAATAGATGATATCAACTTGGAGACAAAATGCCAACCCTAATTATGTGGTTCTTCTTACTGATTCAATTAATACTCCCATATTATTGTGATTGACTAGAAGAATTTAATTCCTTTGAGGAAACCAATTAATCATATCACACAAATACAACAAATGTGCATTGATAAACTAAGTATATCCTTGATATATCAATTTTAATAATAAGGAAGCACTAAAATGGAGACAACCAAATAATTGAATAACTTCAACAAACAATTGATACCAATATGGCGCCACAAAATTAGAGATTTTCCATTAACTTCTTCAAAATTATGCTTGCAATATGGTCTTTGAGTTTGTAAATATTATGGAACTTTTCTACTATCTACCACTACTCCCTTCTCCTCCTTTTCTTATCAGGTCTTGGTCTCTCTTTTTATAGGGGAGGCAAACAAGATTTAGACCCATTACAATAGAAAAGACATAATTGTTCATAACTATTAAGAAAACACTTTTAAACTAACAAGATTTAAGAAAATATTTTTAATTAGAAAGACCAATCCGTTATTCACCGAATAGAAACCCATGACCAATTAAGGCCTGAGCAAGGCATTCTATTTTTTGATGTGGTATCTCCTCTTCACATTCAATCCTCTTCAGAACCCAAATATGTTTCCTGCCATTCACTTATTTTCAGATCACTAGGCCACTTAAATTCTTGTGTGGCTGCAAAGATTACAAGATGGCTTTTCCATCTGTTGTCCAAGAGGTTCCTGATGTCAACCACAAACTTTGTATATCCATTGTCCAACATGATAATTCCATCAAGCAGAGTATGGAACTCAGTGAGTTTAATTTCCCCATCATTTTGTACATGTGCCAAACATTTAGGAATCATCTGATCAAACTCTTCTCTCCATTCATCTACACCCTTCAATTGGTTATAATGATAATTCCATTAAGCAGAGTATGGAACTCAGTGAGTTTAATTTCCCCATCATTCTGTACATGTACCAAACATTTAGGAATCATCTAATCAAACTCTTCTCTCCATTCATCTACACTCTTCAATTGGTTATCATCTTTGAGGATTGATTGGCTAAAATGGCATTTGATGGAGTCAAATGTACTCCTCTTACCTTCCACTTTCTATTTTGTATCTACCAAATATTAATACTCCTCAATTATGCTTTTCACCATTTCTTGTGTAGGCTTAAGCCTTGATGGGGCATCTAGATCCCTGTGTGTGGCTTTGCATAAAGTAGTCAGTATGTGGAAGGTAGGTTGCCATCTCTTTTGAAGCTTTTCAAGAATGGAAGAATTAGTGTTTATTTGTTCCAGAGCTTTGATCATATTGCTAAATTGTTCATGTACCCCATTTATTTTATCTTTTAGTATATCAACTTTGTGCTTTAATATCCTACTCAGGATCTCTATGATGTGATTTTTGACATCTTCCTCATTATGCTTTTTCAGCTTATCAATTTCCTCTTTCATTTGTTGGATCTGTGGATCCTCTTTATGGATTGGTGGGTGATAGATAATTAATTCATCTCCCCTTACTGTAGTGGCTTGTTGCAACTGTTGTTTTAGCTTTTTATTCTCAATGAACAATTTATTCACCTCATCATTAGATATCTTTAACCTTTTCTCATATTCATTAATTTTATTTTCCATGTTTTCTACCACATCTCTGGTGAACATTGCAGAATGCATGGTTATGGTGGTAGCTTTAGTAGGAGTTGTGTCTCTCATAGTTCTAATCATGGATGACCCCCTCATTTCTTATACTACATCAAGGAGCCAAGGCTTCCTTGTGTTCTTCTGCTTTGTCCATAGGGCAAGTGTTTGGGTAGTAGGGTTATACCCTACTCCTAAGACACCTTCCTCTAAATCAAATTATTCAACTAACATGGGGTCATCTTGTGCTTTGATCTAATCTAAAAGAAACATTTTGAACAACTCCATCCCTGAAATAATCAACATATCACTTTTCAACACCATTTCTCTTGCCTCTAGGGGAGTGACATTAATATTATCAATATTCAATTTTGCAAATGTCTGAGCCTAGATCTTAGCCTATTTTGACTCATCAGCTCCTATAAGATTAATCTTCAACTTTTCATCAAATTGTTTCATTTTCATTTTGATCTAGAAATCTATGAACTCATTGTGTATAAAATTATCATCCTCTATGAATCTCAAAGAGGCCACTACCCTCTCATCCTCTTGAATCTGATTAGCTCCCTCCTCTGACAGCTTGAACTTTGGATCATGAGGCTTTTGAATTTTTTGTTGTTCCACTACCTCTTTGAGTTTAGTCAAGGCCAAGACTACTTCTTGTTCTTCATCATCACTTGAATCATATTCCACTAATGGCTCCATCTTCTATTTTTTGGTCTGTGGCTCATGAGTGGGAGATGGAGGGGATGGATGTGTAGGTGATGGGGGTGATATCTGAGATGTGGATGTTTCATGTGGTGGTTGGTGGGGTGTGGGCAATGGAATGAGTCCCTCATCTTGGGCCATTTTGTATAATTCATCAAATTTACTCAAAATCATTTGCATTATTTTTAGAAGGTTGGGTTCATTTGCAAAAAAGCCTTTGAAGCTTCTATCTTTTTCCTTCTTCTGATTTTCCCACCTCATCATTATATTCCACCTTTTTCTGGCCAGCATTACATCAGCAAAATACACCAAATTCCTTATAACATCCTCTCCAAAATCAAATTCATGTGAAATAGCCTTCTTTGTCAATAGGGTTCTTTTGATCATATTGATGTGATCCTCTGGGTCACATACTCTTTCTATTCCAGGTTTGAGGGAGTAATTGACCCTTATAAACCTTTGCACTTCTTCAAGCATACCTGACCCAATGGCCAGCTCTTCAAACATAGTCAAGTCAGGTAAAAATGTGCCTTTCCTCTGATTTCTCATCAAATCATGTTCCATCCAGAGCATCTGCCACATAAACTCCAGGAAACACACTCTTGCATGGACAAACTTAGGTAAAATGTGTGGTGCTTGGTTGCACCCATATATTTTGATAATAGTGTGTTGTGGCATAAGGAACCAATCAACATAATTATGAGTATAGCCTTTGTCTAGCCCATACTGCACATGCCTCATTACCTTCATCAATGACTCAGGCATTCTTGGTGTTGGGTAACCAAGAGCAGCAATCAATTTGACAGAAAAATCATCTCGAAACACTACAAAATCACTTTTTGTACACCTGCTATCCCAAATGTAGCACCAATTTTGTACAGGGAGTCTATCTCCTCTTTCTTGTGTACACAATTGCATCCTTGTAGTCCACTTCATTTCATTCTGATACATAATTAAGTGACATAATAAAGAATATTTTCTTAAAGTAATAGGGGCCTTGGCTTCCCTAACTTGTAGCAAACCTTCATGTACTTGTTCTTCAATCACAGATGCAAAATCAAATTCTACATTTGACTCAGAATGTTGAATTATCATAGCCATTCTCATCAACCCTATTTGCAATTGCTCCTCTATATCTATCCCCAAAACTTGACACAACACATAATAGGTATTCTTGAAATAAACTTGGAAAGGTTCCATTTTTTAGGAAGGAATAAAGAGCCTTCTGTTATCATCACCACTCTTCATGTGTAAGGGGAGATCATCACTTCGATATGTTCTCCTCAACCTCTTATATTCTTTCTCAAGTTTCACTAAGTTCACCTTTGTTACAACTTGTTTATTGAGGTTGAAACATTTGATAATGGCATCTCTATTGATATCCACTAAGCACTCACCATTTGGAAGCCTCACAGTTTTGGTTGGGGATGGTAACTGTGGGCAAGGGCTTTAATCAGCTCAACGTCAATGAAAATGTTGGGAACAATTAATTTAGCCAAATCTAGGTCCCATGGGTTTGATGTTGGTTCCTGGTCATTCCTTTTTAGATAAAAGTACCAGTAGAGGTTCCATCCTGATAGAGGTACATAGGGGTCCCTACAACCTTGAGCTAAGTTTCTAAAAACCTTTTTAGAACCTTTGTTAATTGAGCTAGGCAACAATGAAAGTAGAGGGGATTGCAATGAAGACTTATTGGTTTTGGCTTCATCCTTCTTAGCTTCTACCTCAGTCTTTTTAGGTGCCATTTTATGAAATTCACAAGATATAATGAGCAGATCTTACCCAAAAAAATTGCCTTGAAGAATTCTCTTTACTCCCACGGTTTGAGCTCCTGTGTAATTTGTCTTCTGCTACTATGAGTGAGAAATCTTAATTTTTTTCGTGTATTTTCAAGACCAAGACACATTTACTTCTGGCTCATAAATTTGTACAATTCAAATCTTCGTGTTGAGCTTAAATCTTCATATTTTGATGTTGATGTGATTGGTATGCTTTAAATAACCCAACAACTTGATTACCACACTTCTGTAGGTTAGGTTTTGGCCCCTTGAGGTATAGCAGTATAGTGCATAGTGTATAGTATTAACTCTTCTTACCATCATACTGCGAGCTATTTGAGAATGTTCTACGATAAGGAGGTATGATATGGATATTATGAAGGCTAGCCACTATGATAGCGGTATCATGGTAAAAGGAAAAGATGACCTTATGAATGTTAATAATATGACTTATTATGGAAAAATAAGAGGAGTCATGGATACACAAATAAAACACTCAAAACTTTTATGAAAATTCTAGTTCCAACAGTGGCTCTAGTTGGGGATGAATGATTTACCAATCATTGCAAGAATTTAGAACATTTCTGGGTGCAGACCAGGTGCATTCTTCATATGGTTTTTTGAGGATGAAACATGAAACTATGGTAAAGATGGAATGAAGATGGGTATGGAGGTGAAAATGATGGAAATGGGAATGATCCTATACTATTGTACATGGAAAGAAACTTTGTTTTTAATGAGGGAATTCTAGGATAGTCCATGTACTAGCAAGTCCTAGTTCCCTTTTTGATCTCCTAAACTACTGTGCATGGAAAAAGATTATCTAAAGAATTGTCCATGCACTGGTAATTCTTAATTCTCTAATTTTCTTCAAGAAAGGAAGTGCTTTAGGAATTGCCCATGTATTGGCAATTCTTGTTCTTCTCCTAACATGTTCTGCAGATAATATGAGTCCTCCCCTCCTTTGCTAATGATAACAAAGGGTCCAACCCATAAGGCTTCAAATTTTCCATGTTTCCCCTTTTCCTGACTCCTGGCATTCCACATAAGGACCATGTCATCAACCTGAAATTTTCTATTTTTAGCATTTTTATCATATAAATACTTCATTTGCATTTGCATCTTTTTATTTTGATGATGTGCCTAATCTCTGATTTCATCAAGCTCCATCAACTATTCCATCCTTTCTTCCATTGGTTCAAGGACATCCCAATCTTCTTGTAGGATGAATTTACATACTAGCAATAAATTATGCATAGGGAGCCTAGCTTGAGTTGCATACATGAGTTCAAAAGGTGATTTTCTAGTGGCTTTCTTCACAATGATTATGTCTACCCACAATGCTAGTCTCAACTTGGAATCCCAAGCCCTTTTGTTGTTATCCAACATCCTTTTTATAATTTTCAAGGTACTCTTATTATTGGACTCAGCCTGCCCATTAGCCTGTGGATGATATGGTGAGGAGTAAGAAATCATTATACCATAAGATTGACAAAACCCCTTGAATTCATCTGATCTAAAGCACATCCCATTGTCAGTTATAATTTTTACTGGCACCCCAAATCTAGTGATGACATTTTCCAATAGAACATTTGTCACAACCTTACTAGTTGCCTACTTTATAGGTACAACTTCTACCCATTTTGTAAAGTAGTCTATAGCCATCAATATCCACTTGTGTCCACTAGATTTTTCTGCAATTTCTCCTATAAAATCAATTCCCCATTGGTAGAATGGGGCATCAACTTGCATAGGTCTCAAGGGTAATGCTCCATGATACTTTAATTTTCCAGAGAACCTTTGACATGCCTCATATTTTCTGGTATAGTCATAAGCATCATTAAAAACTTTAGGCCAATAATAGCCTGCCCTTAACACCTTATGTATAGTGGTTTTTGTTGAGAAATGCCCCCCACACACTCCTTCATGCATTTCTTTCAAAGCATGTCTTGCTTGATTTTCATCGAGGCATAATAGTAGAATGCTATCCTTATTTTTCTAATAGAGCTCACCTTCTATGAGTACATATTCTAAGGTGTGTAGCTTGAGTGTCCTTTTTTTGCTTTCATCAAGCCCTTCAAGACATTTTAAATGTTTGAAATAGTACACAATATCAGTATACCATGGAGTGTTCTCAATACTTGTGACCATATCTTCTTCACCATTCACATTGCATACTTGGGCAGCTTGCTAATCCTTGTTCTCTCACAAGATTTGTGATTTGAATTTCTATGTTGAACTCCTGGATTCGGTTAATCCATCTTCACCTTTTCCATGTCACCTCATTTTGCACAAATACATCCTTGATTGAAGCATTAGGCACATAAGTTATTACCTTTTCTCCAACCAAGTAAGGTCTGAATGCTTTGATAGCTTTCACTAGTGCATAGGCTTGTTTTTCTGTGATGTCATAATTTAATTATGCATGTTGGAGGGATTTGCTGAAGAATGAAATGGGCTACTCATACCCCTCATCATTTTTCTGTAGCATCACTGCTGCAACTGTGTGAAAGGATGCAAATGAAAAAAATCTCAAATGGTTTACTAAAGTCTGGAGACTTTAAAACTGGGGCTTCTTTGATTTCTTTCTTGATAGAGGCAAATGCTTCTAAGGCTTCAGCTGTCCAATTTATTTTTACATTCTTTTTCAACATTCTTGATATAGGATTAACTATCTTAGCAAACTTTGGTATGAATCTCCTCATGAAATTTATCTACCCAAAGAAGGACTGAATAGCTTTGACTATTTTAGGAACGAGGATCTTATCTATGGCATCCACCCTTTTTGGATCAATTCAGACTCCATCTTTGGACACTATATGTCCAAGCAACTTTCCTTCTGTCACTGCAAAGTGGCATATTTTGGGATTCAAAGAAATTCTATATTCTAATGCTCTAATGAATATCTTTTCAAGGTGCATAACATGATCTTCTACCTTTTTTGAATATGTTGTGAGGTCATCCTGATACACTACCATTATCACATTGATTAGATCTGCAAAGGCAACATCCATTGCTTGCTGAAAAGTTGCTCTAGCATTTGTTAGCCCAAATGGCATCTTGACATACACATATGTCCCCCAAGGGGTGGTGAAAATTGTTTTATATTGTTCAAACTCTTTAACCTTTACTTGGTTATAACTAAAAAATCCATCCATCATAGACAACAATTCACAACCTGTAACCTTTTGTAGCAAAGCCTCCATGTTAGGAAGTGGATAGTTGTCTTTAAGAGAAGATACATTCAAGTTCTAGAAATCAACACAAAGCCTTATATCTTCATTTTTCTTCCTGACAGGAACCAAATTAGAAACCCAAGATGAGTGTCTAATAGGCTTGATGATACCAGCTTCCCTAAGCTTCATGAGTTCCTCATGCATTTTCAGTTCCAAGACAGGATTGCTAGGCCTTTGTTTTTGTTTGAAAGGCTTGACATCAAGCTTAAGTGGTATCTCATGCTGAAAAAGATCCTCTATGTAAGCCTTGAGGTCATCATAAGACCAGGCAAAAACATGTTTGTATTTCCTCAACAATGTAATCAACATTCTCCTAATTGTTGGGCTTATCCTCTTTCCAATGTATACCCTTTTTTTGGTGATAATTCAGTGCCCAAATTAACCTCCTCAACATCTTCTTTTCTTATTGGTGCTTGTTTCATGATGGGGCGATCATTCCCATCAAATACTCTCTCTAATGCCACAGACCTTTTGGGATTTTATTAGTTCTGAGCTGTACAATTTCTTTCCCAAACAAGGTCTGCTTGTTATCCACCTCCTCCACAAATGCATTAAAGTCAATATCCTGAGCTTCATACTAATCAACATAGTGCAAGAATTTAATTAAATTAGTATCATTGTTAAAAACCTGTCAATTGTATATATTGTCTGGGATAGTTGGTCTAGCCTTGAATTTTACTTCTGTAATGCCTGTCAATGTAATATCATCTTTTTTTAGTGCTATGTTTGCCAAGAAGTCAGCCATTATGTTCTTTGACCTATCTATCCAGCTTATAGAAAAGACATCAAACAGCTCTATGTCATCTAAGACAACATTCCTATATTGTTTTAATCTCTTGTTTTTGGAGGAATACTTGCCTTTGACTTGTGAGACTATCAATTTAGAATCCCTATATATTGCCAATAGTTTGATTTTGTGTTTCCTGGCAATGTTTAGCCTAGTCAGCAGTGCTTCATATTCTACTATATTATTAGTACACTCAAAGGCTAGGAAGAATGAATATTTAAATGTTTTCCCTGATGGAGAAATAAACAGTATTCCAGCTCCATTTCTAACTTTGCTGCAAGCACCATCAAAGTACATGCTCCATACACCGAGTTCATCAAGTTTAGCTTCCTAACTTATAGGATCATTGTTTTGTAATTGTAGATTAGTTTCTTCTATTCTAAATGTACCAAGATCTATATCATAGAAACAAGTCATCTGATTAGGATCAACTCATTCTATGATATTTTCAAATCTTGGTTCTCTATAGATCTTAACCTCTTTTGTTCCTATTGGTATAGTACCATAAGATAGATCCAATTGAACATTTCCTCCTACCATTGCAGTCCATTGTCTTCATAATAACATCCCATAATATTGTGGGGTATCCACTACAGTGATGTCAATCTTATAGGTTGCTTCAGGGCAAGAGGCTAATTTTATTTCCACCTATCGCATAATACCCACAACTGGTATAGACCTATTGTCCATTGCATAACACTTGTCGTATGTAGTATCAACCCACATCCCTAGTTCTTTCACAACTGCCATTGACATGATATTCATTGCAGCTCCTAAATCAAGCATACAATTTCTGACCAATTTATTCCTTATCAATAGGGTAATGTAAAAAGGATCTACCTGGGATGGATTCTTCATCAATGTATCCCCTAGGTATATCTCAGGAGTCTTCACAAGTTCTTGTTGAACATTATTTATCTTATTTCTAGGTTTCTCTTGCCTTTTATTTGGTACACCAGAAATTATCTTAACCATTGTATCTCTATATTTTTCAACTTTCATCATCTCAAGAAGTGGTATTGAAATTTTGACTCAGGACACTGCTTGAGCGATGTCAAATGAAGGATTTGTAATTTGCTCTATCTTTTCACTTTAGTCTGCCTTTTTTCTTCAATTGGTGTACCATCTTTTGTTTTGCTTTGTTCACCAGCTACTAGTTTTTTACATGGAGCTTTCTCAATTTCATTCTCATAGTCTTTATTTGAGCTTTGACTTTTTATAAAGATACTTCTAGGAGTCCCTTATTTTGCATTAACCACCCTATTCCTGAAGTTATAACTATTCTTTTCTTGTGCTACAACATCTATTGTTAGGGCTTTTCTTTCTTCTTCAGAAGGTCTCTTCCACTGGCAATTTTGTGTTGTATTAGAACTGTATCCATAATTCCCAAAATTGTCTTCATGGTCAGAAAACACCTACTAATTCCCCATGTTGATGTTATGCCTTTGGTTTTCCACATCATAGTCATATCCATTATCTTCATCAGATGAGTAATCTTCTTCAAGATGATGAGGACTGGTACCTAACATGTTTATATTGTGATTATCTCTTTCCAAGTTAAGAGATACCTTCCTTTTGTATTGACTGTGCAACTATATAATGTTTAGGTGAATGTGGTAAATTATAGGCCATGCACCATGGGTTATCTTCCTTCATATGAGCTCCACTTTTCTTCAAAGGATCAGGGGTGTCTTTTCCATAGTTTTGTCTCCTATTGTTGTCTAAAGACTTGCCATCCTTCCAATTTGTATTGTAAGGCATGTCATGTAGCCTTGGTCTTTCATTTCTATATGGATTGTCTTGTTTGTTGGAAGGAATGTTAGGATTTTGAGATATTCTCAAATTTTCTCTCTTACCAATTATCCTTGCAGCCTTTTTGTTATTTTCAATGGTCAGTGCTATCTTTTGTGCCTCGGCCAGAGTTCTAGGGTATCTACTTCTGAGCTCATATCCCATCTTTGGATCAAAGGATTTTAAATATATACTCAGGGCTGTTGGATCATTTAGCTTGGATTCAGATGGTATCTTATTGTGTAACTTGGTGAATCTCAAGTTAAAGTCATAAACTTGTTCATTCTAATATTTTTGAATTATTATCAATTCATGTAGGGCAAATTTGGGGCACACTGATTACCATACTTCTCCAAGAACTAATTATGGAAATCTGCTATGGAATCTATTGAAGCATCAGGAAAGCTATTGAGCCAATCTCTTGCTTCATCTGTGAGAGATATCATGAACAGTCTCATCTTTATATCTTCATAATCCATGCCAATATCTTGTATAAAGGCATTAAAACGTCTAACATGTTACTCAGCTAATACTTCACTATTTCCAGTGAATTTGGGGACTGTGTTTCTCCAACTATTATCCATAGGGTATGGGTATAATTGATATCCTATTAAGTCAAACTGTCTACTCATGCCCATGAGGTTTTGTGGAGGCATATTCATTGGTGGTGGATTGGGGTAATACTAATATCCATATGGAGGCTGATGGTAAGCATGTTGTTGTATGGGTTGCTAAGGGTGTATGTTCTGAGGTGGCATATGCTGGGGTGGTATATGCTTTTGATGTTGTGGAATGCCATGATAACCTAGAGGTGGGTGATGTTGGGGGATACCTCTAGTATTTAGCATTTGGGATCTCTATGATGGCATGCTATATTGAGCATGTTGTCTTGAATTTCCTCCTGCATTAGGAGGCATTCTTGAAGTACTAGAAGCAGTTGTATTATGAGATATCCCTGTGAATTGGCATTATTACTTTGTTTGTGTGGAGGGACATATTTTGGAGGTTTTGTTGTCTGGATATTTAATTGTGCCATTTATTGATTTATCTCATGGCTTTCTTGTATCATCTGTTGTCTCCTTTTAAGCTTCTGCCTTTGCCACTCCAAATGTATTTCAATTTCTTGGTTTCTCATAGAATCAAAATCAACAATATGGTCTACACCCTTCCTGGTTTTCTTCTCCTTGTTGTGATAAAAATCCCCTATAAGGCTCTACATGTTTCTGCCCCCCTTCTTCACTCAACCTTTCCTCAAATTCAGTTGCTTCTTGAGAATCTATCCTGTAACTGAGGATATTATCATTTGTATTGATCTTTTTAGGAGGTGTTGAGGGATTTCTACCATCATTGTATACTGGGGAGTGGAATACTGTAAAAGGCTATTTTGATGTGTTTATAGTGTCTTCATTTTGTTTAGGTATTGCTTCACCCTTATTAGTATTGTTCTTTCCTCGAGGAGGTCCCTGCTTGTCTATGAATCGAACATTATTTTTTTTGGGGCTTTCTTGATGCATAGATCTCCTTCTGTTCATGTTTTATGGTATAGTATATCTCTAATGTCTATCGTCTATTTTTTCTGATATGATATTTATTTCACCAGTCATAAAATTTTAGAGTCGCCACCTACCTTTTGTAGGAAAATGAGTGTAGTTCTTCCCAGCAGAGTCTTAGATATGTTATGATGTTTTAAGATAACTCTATGATGGAAGGATGAGGTTCAAAGTGGGCTTATCCCCAGTAGAGTCACCAATTTGTTGGTTCTCAAAAACGCAGGCTTTAGGCCACAAGAGGTTGCCAATCTCTTGATACATTTTTAGTCAACAAGACAGGGTTTGTGTGATAGGACCCCCTTCTCTTTTGGATCTGCCAGATCTAGGTGGGTATACCTATGTAAATGAGGCAGACTTAAACTGTGTGTTTCCTAATCTAGCAATTCATCCACAATGGCAATTAGAAATGGAAAGATATAGTTCTAATTTGGTATAAATTGTATAAGCAATATCAAGGTAAATCCTATGTTTAATTGATAGAAAGTTTTAAGTAAAATGAAACGGGTGAGACTAGAGCCTTGTTGGGTAAATGGAGTCAAATGAAAATCTGAGATGAGTGGCTTATATTTGATAGTAATTCTAACTTTTTGGCACACTAATATTGGTTAATAAATTATATAAATGTGCAAGGAAATAATTGACAGACTCTTCTCAATAATCCAACTGACACAACCAAGTTACTTGTAATTTATCAAAAGGATTTTTAATCCCTACTTAAAGGAACCAATTGAATAAATCAAACAAGAACAGTAGATGATATCAACTTGGACACAAAATGCCAACCCTAATTATGTGGTTCTTCTTACTGATCTAATTCATACTCCCAGATTACTATGATTGACTACAAGGATTTAATTCCTTTGAGGAAACCAATTAATCATATCACACAAATATAGCGAATGTGCATTGAGAAAATAAGTATATACTTGATATATCAATTTTAATAATAAGGAAGCACTAAAATGGAGACAACCAAATAATTGAATAACTTCAACAAACAATTGATACCAATAATGGGCCATAGAATCATAGATTTTCCATTAACTTCTTCAAAATTATGCTTGCAATATGGTCTTTGAGTTTGTAAATATTATGGAACTTTTCTACTATCTACCACTACTCCCTTCTCCTCCTTTTCTTATCGGGTCTTCGTCTCTCTTTTTAGAGGAGAGGGAAACAAGCTCAGACCCATTACAATAGAAAAGACATAATTGTTCATAACTTGTAAGAAAACACTTTTAAACTAACAAGATTTAAGAAAATATTTTTAATTAGAAAGACCAATCCGCTATTCACCGAATAGAAACCCGTGACCAATCAAGGCTTGAGAAAGGAATTCTATTTTCTAATGTGGTATCTTCTCTTCATATTCAATCCTCTTTAGAACCCAAATATGTTTCCTTCCATTCACTTATTTTCAGATCACTAGGCTACTTAAATTCCTATGTGGCTGCAAAGCTTACAAGATGGCTTTTCCATCAATTGTCCAAGAGGTTCCTGATGTCCACCAAAAACTTTGTGTATCCATTGTCCAACATGATAATTCCATTGAGCAGAGTATGGAACTCAGTGAGTTTAATTTCCCCATCATTCTGTACATGTGCCAAACATTTACATGTGCCAAACATTTAGGAATCATCTGATCAAACTCTTCTCTCCATTCATCTACACCCTTCAATTGGTTATCATCTTTAAGGATTGATTGGCTGAAATGACATTTGATGGAGTCAAATGTACTCCTCTTACCTTTCACTTTCTTTTTTGTATCTACCAAATACTAATACTCCTCAATTATGCTTTTCACCATTTCTTGTGTAGGCTTGAGCCTTGATGGGTCATTTAGATCTTTGTGTGTGGCTTTGCATAAAGTAGTCAGTATGTGGAAGGTAGGTTGTCATCTCTTTTAAAGATTTTCAAGAATGGAAGAATTAGTGTTTATTTGTTCCAGAGCTTTGATCAGATTGCTGAATTGTTCATGTACCCCATTTATTTTGTCTTTCAATATATCAACTTTGTGCTTTAATATCCTACTCAGGATCTCTATGATGTGATTTTTGACATCTTCCTCATTATGCTTTTTCAGCTTATCAATTTCCTCTTTCATTTGTTGGATCTGGGGATCCTCTGTATGGACTGGTGGCTAATAGACAATTAATTCATCTCCCCTTACTGTGGTTGCTTGTTGCAACTGATGTTTCATCTTTTTATTCTCAATGGATAATTTATTCACCTCATCATTAGATAGCTTTAACCTTTTCTCATATTCATTAATTTTCTTTTCCATGTTTTCTACCACATCTCTAGTGAACATTGCAAAATGCATAGTTATGGTGGCAGCTTTAGTAGGAGTTGTGTCTCTCATAGTTCTAATCCTGGTTGACCCCCTCATTTCTTCTACTACATCAAGGAACTAAGGCTTCCTTGTGTTCTTCTGCTTTGTCCATAGGGCAAGTGTTTGGGTAGTAGGGTTATACCCTACTCTTGAGACACCTTCCTCTAAATCAAATTCTACAACTAACATGGGGTCATCTTGTGCTCTGATCTGATCTAAAAGAAACATTTTGGACAACACCATCCCTAGTATAATCAACATATCACTTTTCAACACCATTTCTCTTACCTCCTAGGGAGTGACATTAATATTATCAATATTCAATTTTGCAAATGTTCAAGTCTGGATCTCATCTTGTTTTGACTCATCAACTCCTATAAGATTAATCTTCAACTTTTCATCAAATTGTTTCATTTTCATTTTGATCTAGAAATCTCTGAACTCATTTTTGTGTATAAAATTATCATCCTCTATGAATCTCAGAGAGGCCACTACCCTCTCATCCTCTTGAATCTCATCAATTCCCTCCTTTGATAGCCTAACCTTTAGATCATGAGGCTTTTGACTTTTTTGTTGTTATACCATCTCTTTCAGTTCAGTCAAGGCCAAAACTACTTCTTGTTCTTCATCATCACTTGAATCATACTCCACTAATGGCTCCATCTTCTATTTTTTGGCCTATGGCTCATGAGTGGGAGATGGAGGGGATGGATGTGTAGGTGATGGGGGTGATATCTTAGATCTGGATGTTTCATGTGGTGGTTGGTGGGGTGTGGGCAATGGAATGAGTCCCTCATCTTGGGCCATTTTGTATAATTCATCAAATTTACTCAAAATCATTTGCATTGTTTTTAGAAGGTTGGGTTCATCTGCAAAAAAGCCTTTGAAGCTTCTATCTTTTTCCTTCTTCTGATTTTCCCACCTCATCATTGTATTCCACCTTTTTCTGGCCTACATTACATCAGCAAAATACACCAAATTCCTTATAACATCCTCTCCAGAATCAAATTTGTGTGAAATAGCCTTCTTCGTCAATAGGGTTCTTCTGATCATATTGATGTGACCCTCTGGGTCACATACTCTTTCTATTCCAGGTTTGAGGGAGTAATTGACTCTTATAAACCTCTGCACTTCTTCAAGCATACTTGACCCAATGGCTAGCTCTTCAAAAATAGTCAAGTTAGGCAAAAATGTGCCTTTCCTCTGATTTCTCATCAAGTCATGTTCCATCCAGAGCATCTGCCACATAAACTATAGGAAACACACTCTTGTAGGTACAAACTTAGGTAAAATGTGTGGTGCTTGGTTGCACCGATATACTCTGATAATAGTGTGTTGTGGCATAAGGAACCAATCAACATAATTATGAGTATAGCCTTGGTCTGGCCCATACTGTACAGGCCTCATTACCTTCATCAATGACTCAGTCATTCTTGGTGTTGGGTAACCAAGAGAAGTAATTAATTTGACACCAAAATCATCTTGAAACACTACAAGATCACTTTTTGTACACCTGCTATCCCAAATGTAGCACTAGTTTTGCATAGGGAGTCTAACTCATCTTTCTTGTGTACACAATTGCATCCTTGTAGTCCACTTCATTTCATTCTGATACATAATTAAGTGACACAATAAAGAATATTTTCTAAAAGTAATAGGGGCCTTGGCTTCCCTAAGTTGTAGCAAACCTTCATGTACTTGTTCTTCAATCATAGATGAAAAATCAAATTCTACATTTGACTCAGAATGTTGAATTATCATAGCCATTCTCATCAACCCTATTTGCATGTGCTCCACTGCATCTATCCCCAAAACTTGACACAATGCATAATAGGTATTCTTGAAATAAACTTGGAATTTAGAAACTTGGAAAGGTTCCATTTTGGAAGAAGGAATAGAGAGCCTTCTATTATCATCACCCCTCTTCATGTGTAAGGGGAGCTCATCACTTCGATATGTTCTCCTCAACCTCTTATATTCTTTCTCAAGTTTCACTAAGTTCACCTCTGTTACATCTTGTTTATTGAGGTTGAAACATTTGATAATGACATCTCTATTGATATCCACTAAGCACTCACCATTTCGAAGTCTCACAGTTTTGGTTAGGGCATGGTAACTATGGGTAAGGGCTTTAATCAGCTCAACGTCAATGAAAATGTTGGGAACAATTAATTTAGCCAAATCTAGGGCCCATGGGTTTGATGTTGGTTCCTGGTCATTCCTTTTTAGATAAAAGTACCAGTAGAGGTTCCATCATGACAAAGGTACATAGGGGTCCCTACAGCCTTGAGCTAAGTCTCTAAAAACCTTTTTAGAACCTTTGTCAATTGAGCCAGGCAACAATGAAAGCAGAGGGGATTGCAATGAAGACTTACTAGTTTTGGCTTCATCCTTCTTAGCTCCTACCTCAGTCTTTTTAGGTGCCATTTTATGAAATTCACAAGAAATGATGAGCAAAGCTTACTTGGAAAAATTGCCTTGAAGAATTCTCTTTACTCCCGTGGTTTGAGCTCCTGTGTAATTTGTCTTCTACTACTATGAGTGAGAAATCTTAATTTGTTTCATGTATTTTCAAGACCAAGACACATTTACTTCTGGCTCATAAATTTGCACAATTTAAATCTTCGTGTTGAGCTTAAATCTTCATATTTTGATGTTGATGTGATTGGTATGCTTTAAATAACCCAACGGCTTGATTACCGCACTACCGTAGGTTAGGTTTTGGTCCCCTGAGGTATAGCGGTATAGTGCATAGTGTATAGTATTAACTCGTCTTACCATCATACCACGAGCTATTTGAGAATGTTTTGCAGTAGGAGATATGATATGGGTATTATGAAGGCTAGCCACTATGATAGCGGTATCACGGTAAAAGGCAAAGATAACTTTATGAATGGTAATAACATGATTTATTATGGAAAAATAATAATAGGAGTCATGGATACACAAATAAAACACTCAAAACTTTTATGAAAATTCTAGTTCCAACATAACCATCAATCATAGATCTCCAAATACCATACCCTAGATAGGTTAAATAGGCTTCCATCCTTATACTCCAAACAACATAGTTAGATCCATCAAAGAGAGGTGCTCTGTTAGATAAGGATCCTTCTTGACATGCCATGTGTCCAAATCCAAGATGTACCTTCAATTGTTAGGTTGTACCAAGGAACCTTGATTTGATACCAATTGTTAGAACATGCATATATACTGAGAGGGGGGTGAATCAGTATATACCAATTTTACTTCAATTATACTGTAACAATAGAATCTTTACCGCATCAATCAAATTAAGTAAGAACTATGCAAACATAACCATATCCACACATCCACACAAGAGAACACCACACCAGATTTTACATGGAAACCCAGGAAGGGAAAAACCATGGTGAACAAGCTGCTTGGATCTACTATCCAAATCTAGCATCACAAGGAAAATGATTATTACAATATGATAGGAGACACCAATCCCCTAGCCAATACAAAGTTTATGGGCACCAACCCAAAGGAGACTATAATCCTCTAAACTGAGCACCAACCCAAAGGAGACTGTGATTGCCAAAGTAAGCACCAACCCAAAGGAGACTGTGATCGCCAAACTAAGCACCAACTCAAATAGACAAAGGTACCAACCTCACAAGGATCAAAAGGCATCAACCTTTAGATTCTCTAAAATAATTACAAGAGAAATGTTATACGCTTTTACACAATCATTACTTTTGCTATGAGTGATAAATTATGATTTACACAAATAGAGTCACAATCCCACTGCGAAACTTCATTTTTACACTTCTCAACCCTTATGTATTGTAATTCAGAACAAAACAATATACTCTTTCAAACTTGGATACATACTATGTGACTCCTGAATTATCTTCTATTCTTGTCCTTCACACTCAATTCACATTCACTTATATATTCACACTATTTCACTTTGATACTCTCATATTAGGACACACTTAACAAATGAATAATGATCTACTTTATATATCAATCTATACAATATGATCCTTATTGTCAACTACATTGAATTAATAAATTCTCCAAAGTCAGCCTGTGTATTTTAATTTTCAATGTATATATTTCATAGGGTTGGTCTTTATAATTTGAAATGTTTTATGCTGGCCCCAAACTGAAATTCCCACATGTTACTATAATGGCACCAACATTTAAATCTTTTATTTTCATTGTTGTTAACCCATCTCACCAAGTGGGCCACCTTGAGGTTATTTAATGAGGTTTTGTATTTCATCCTTAAGTCAGCCTCAACCATATATTTAAATATTTAATTTAAATATATTATATCTTCATATTGTTACATCCACAAGCTTAACCTTTAGTGCCCTTATCAGAAAAAGTTGCTTTCCACGAAGTTTGGATGCTTCTTCATTCACTATCGACAAATCAAGCGAGCCATGAACCACCTTTCAAACAACCTTTATCAACAAAAATTAACTTCTACAAACTTTCACTTCAAGTTCTGATTTATCACCAAATCAGCGAATCAACAAACTTAACTTTCTTTGAACCCTCAACATTTTTATCTTTCGGTGAACCTTGAAATTGGTGAACTAAGGAGTTCACAAACTAAAGATTTTTCTGATATCTTATCCATCAGTGAACTAAAGAGACTTCAACCTTTAAAATTTCTTCTTTAAGATTTCATTAGTAAACTGTCCTATCGGCAAAATTTCTCATTAATGAACTGGTTGTCACCAAACTTTTTAGTTCACAGACCAAAGGTTTTGTCGATAGCTCAAGTCCACCAACGAACTAAAGTGGTGCAGGAGCACCTTATGCCTCCATGAGGCAACTATGGATTTGTGGGTTAATCTTAATGTTTTAATGTTGTAATAAGGTCTAAGTGACCATTTTGAACATGTCTTAAGTCTTAGGAGGTTATTTGAGGTTCATTTTTCAAGTATTGTAAAAGTTGTCAAAATATTGTAATAGTGTCAATGCAAAATGCAACCAAGTGCAAATTAGGAAGTTGAAAGGTCACTTTTGTAAAAGGAAGTTTAAAAGTTAGTTGTGATTGGTCTTGGTAGTGGGTTGGAGTCTATAAATGCTTGTAGAACCTTGAGGAAGAGGTGGAGGATTGTAATGAAGAAAAATCAATAAAGAAGACCCTTGTTTAACCTTTGAAATTCTGTATTTTACTATTAATTCCTTGTTGCAGACCTCTATATGGACATGTACAAGTGTTTTATGATAAAAAAAATGGTTGGAAATGATTAAGGCATGAGGTACCACAAATATGCATCTGGTTTGATTGAATTTCATAAAGATTTGTGACTTTTATAGAGATTTTGCTAAAACAGGTCTGTTACCCTATTTTGAGGGTTTGAAAACACTTAATATGCACTAATCCTCCTTTTCATTATTAGAATCACTAAGCCCTTTCAAAAACCCCATTTTTACCTTTTATCAAAAATAATTAATTATAATATGAAATATGATGTAATAGAGAATGTATATGATAAATTTATTTCTACTTTGTGCATAGGATTATACATGTATTTTAAAATATTTACATTTTACAAGAAAATATGTTTTATGATACCATTAGCATGGTTTAGAATATTAAACCAAAAATAAATATATAATGATGAGATGAATCCAACTTAGCTATTAAAGTTAAAAATATAAATCTTTAATTAGAAAGAAAAATATTAAGTCAAAAATTGGGAATAATTTATCAATTTATATAGTGGGATTCCAAAATATTTATGCTAAAGTCATTCCTAAAAACTTTAAGGATCATGAAAACATAAAAATTAATGTTTGTAACTCATACTTAATAATTAAGCTATGTGTTTCCTTAATCATCTAAAAACATCCAAATTATTCAACCTTGTAGTGAGGTTTTCTTGAACAAACATATCTGTAGACACCTAAAATTGACCCATTCCCAAATAAGGCATTCATCTGTCATACTTCACTATTAAATAATTCTAATTATTTGATTAAATCAATTTATCCCCCATATTAATTAAATAATCCCAATTATTTAATTAAATTAATTTATCCTCCATATTAATTAAATAATTCCAATTATTTAATTAAAACCAATTTATCTTAATTAAATCAATTTTTCTCCACATATCAATTAAATAAATTTTATTTATTTATTTAATTAAAACTAATATTCTATTTCTTCAAAATAAATAAAAATTAATATTTTATTTATTTATCCATGTGCATGAAATCAAATAATTTATTTATTTAATTTCCTACTATTCCTTCTCATCCATAATTCACTCTTAGTCTGTTTAGATAACTAATCAATCAAATTAGTTAATAGGTTAGTCAATCTAGTAAACTAATCAATCAATTTAGTTGACTAGTCAATCAATTGAGTTCACTAACCAATCAACTCAATCAACTCTCCAATCATCTCTATTAACTCCCCTGATGCATGAGAGGGCAAGGAAACTTGCCCCTCTCTCATTCGTGCACAACCTCTTAACCATTTCTAGCCATTGATCTCTCTAATCACTCTCCACCATAGATCTTCACTATTGGAAGTCTATAAATAAAACATTCTCCAAACCATAGAATCCTCTCTATGTAATGTCCCCATTTTCGAGTCCTATTGAAGCACAGTTGGAGCTAACTTTCTGGGTTGGTGATAGCATAACCATAGGAGTATTTCGATGTCACCAGGGTGTTCGGGTGATCCAGTGGAGCTGGCTGACACTTTCCGGAGAGATTTCAGACAACTTGTTTGTACTTACTATTTATAGTAAGTACTTGCATGTCGATAATATTTCTGGCTTTTTCTGGGTTTGTTCTCTTTGGCCCTCGGGGAACACTGCTATTTTTAGTAAGTGTCAGTTTGGTGCTATTTTGGTGACTTGGCAGTCAGTTGTTGGCTCTCCCAAACTTTGCATTGAGCTCAGAGTTATCAGATGGTTTGTGGATCCAGTTTGCACCCTCTGTGTTGGCTCAGTTTGCTTATGGCTGTTACTATTTTTAGTAAGTTCAGGTTCAGTGTTGGATCAGGATTTTCAGAGTGGGGTTAGATGCGTCTCGTCAAGACCTTTCCGACGAGTTATAGATCACTGAATTCTGAGTTCATTTGGGCCTCTGTTTTAAAGTCCGTAAATTAATATTATTATTTAATAGTGGATTTTGGTTTTATTGGTTAAGTGATGAAAAATAAAATATTTAAAAGTCACTTAAGTCATTTTATGGAGTGCTCACATTGGGAAATATTAAAAGTGAAATTAAAAGAAACATTTCCCTCCAAAGTAAAACATCCCTCTTGGAGAGTTATAAAGAGGGAAAAGTGCCTCATTTGAGATATGCTTGATTTATTATTTTCTTCTCTTTTGAGATTTTCCCTACGAGGGTTTGAAGCTTGGATCTAGGGTTTGAGGATTTGAACTAAAGGCTCTTGGAGACAAAAATCTCCCTAAGTAGTAGCATTCTACAGGTGTGCAATACCACCCAATGTTGCTTGAGGGTAGATACATACAGTATTTGCATTAGTGCTTCAATGGAGTTTGTCTGACGAAGAGTTGATGAAGTATTGAGGATTTCTCTTACATTTTTAGTTGAGTTCGTCATAATAGCTTAGAGATTAGTTTGTTGGAGGTTTGAGGCAGAAAAATACATATTTGGGACTGTACTTTCATAGCAGCTGGCTGGTCATAGTACCCAGTCTAGCTGTACCATGTTTGTGGGCATTTTGAGGTTGTTTCTTTGCATATATCTCTTCCAAATCTGATCGCCCCTCCTTGTGGACAACCTACAACACTTTGCAGAGATATTTTAGGGCTTGTAACATTTCTTTTTGTTGATTTTCCCTTCCAACCATGGTTGTACACCACCAAGCTTGACGTTGGGAAGTGTGGAGCTTACTTCTCATTGTGGGTAGTGTTTGTTTTGAATTATATGAGGCGCCCAAGGCCTATTGTATTGCTGATAATAATGTATGCATGATACTCTATGATTCTTGATGATTTGGAACAATATTGTAATACCCAGTGGCTGGTCTAGTAGTAGCCAAAAATTGAAGTTTCAAATATGCATATGGGTATGTGATAGAACCTCTTTATTTGTTGATATATGAATTGGGTATCTCATATTTCTCTTGTAATCCATGTATATTTTCTAGGTTTATATTATATGCAATATATTGTATGCTTTGGCAACACATCTACAGGAAAACTAAAACTCCTTCTACATTCTTCTCTCTAGTCTGAAATAACACCTCTAAAATTAAAATAACACATAAAAAGATCTTTTAAAAAATACAAATAGGTACGACACATTACAGTGGTATCAGAGCTAAAGATCTTTCCATCTTGTGAGGTCAGACTCAGACATGCAGATGAAAATATGAGACATACAACTTAGACTTGCATGTGAGTGATCAACACTTGCATGAGTGTTCAGATTCATGGACAGGTTCAGTGAAAAAGAATTACAAAAGAAACTATACAATGCCGGTAAGAAACTTGAACACCTACCTCAATCAAAAAGGGTTCTATGTAGCATTTTGGAGGAAATAGAATTGTGTCTTTACAAGGTTGAACACCCACCTTCTAAGTTGATGCAACTTTCTATGGCTCTTGTGGTGCATTCTTTGGTTAAGACAATGCTTATGAGACATCATAGTAAAAGGGTAAAGCTTTTAGTCACTAGCTGTCTTAGTGAGATCACAAGGATTACAGCTCCAAAGGAACCTTACAAAGATAACATTTTCAAAGAGGTTCTACAGTTGATTGTTGAGAGCTTTCATGGGTTTCTTCATGATGAAGGCCCTACCTTTGGTAGGAAGGTGAAGATGTTAGAAGTGATGCAAAAGTCAGATATTGTTATCTTTTGATTGATTTAGAATGTGATGATCTTATTCTTCAATTGTTTCAGAATTTCATAGCATCGATCTGTGAGGATCATGGACATGCTATTTTTTCCTACATGAGAACCATTATGGTTGAAATCATTGATGGATATGTTACTATTCCTCAACCACTTATATCCATGTTGATGACTATTTTGAGGCAAGAATAGGATGTCTCTACAGCTGCTTATGAGTTGGTTGAAAGAGTGTCCAAACAATGTGAGGGAAGGTTGAAGCCTTTCTTGGATATTGGGGAAACTAATGCAACTACTAAGGGTGAAGATGTGTGCAATAAAAGTGACAAAACTGCAGCCTTAGATACACATTTTGAGCTTCCCACTAAAGATGATAACACAAATGCAAATGTTAGGATAATTGAGAGCATTAATATGCCTTCAGGTGATGGGCATATTGAAAACAGATGTGAAGAAGCCTTCAAATCAGCTGATAATGATGACTCTACTTATATTTTCAGTAATGATGATATAGGTGGTGTTCTTGATTTTGAAAATAAATCTGATTTCACATTGCATGTAGCTGATCCTGAGCAGAGACCTTGTGGCCTTGTTGATTTAGATTCACAGTTCACTATTAAGGATGATAAGGAAGATGTACAGGTGATTTGGGACAGCCTTGGAGTCATTAATGATAGGTATGAAGGTTCTAATATTAGTATTCGTCATAACAACATTTCATTTCCTTTGCATGAATATGATTGCAAGAATAAATCTTTGGTGATTGCTGATAACCCATTACTTGAGATGGGTGTTGATATGATATATGACAATCCACCTTTTGAGTTGGATGATAGAGTTGTTTTTGGTTGTAGCATTGCACTTCAGAAAAATAACCAGGTGTGGGAACCGAGAGAAGATTCAAAACTTGAGTCAGAGCATGGCACTCAGCTTGGTTTTGATGTATCCTCCTAGGAGATAGCTGGATGTGAAATGTGCAAATGAGAATGATGTATGTGGGAGTTCCTTAATGTTGACACTCAAGATTTGAGTGTTACAAATGAATTATGTGATGCGGTTTCAAGGCTTAGCAAGTTTGATTTTGCAAATCAGACCTTAGAAGATGTGAACAAATTAGAAAATTTACTTGTTAATGACAAGTCCCAAGATAGCTCTTTGAATGAACATGTATCTACATTAGAGATAGTAGTGTGCAATGATTATGTCCAATCAGCTACTTCTATTATGTCATTGGAGCCATCTCGTGAGGTACATAACAGTAGTACCTTTGTCAAGGAAGTGTACAAAGCTGATAGTACACATGATGATGCTTACCACTCAGTGAGTGATGATGATTCAGCCTCTTACCATAGTGTAGAGTATAAATCAAAAAATTTGTGTGGAGACAATTTGTCAGAGGGGTCTAATCATTTGGTAGGGCAATTGAAGGTGAACGAAGGCATGGTTGCTTCAGCCTTAGAACACTTTGATGTTGCACAACAGTTGGTGACATACTGTTGTTAGACTCCAGGTATATATGAGCACCTTAATAGTGGACTTTCCCTTGCTGAGTTTCAGGCACTTAGAGATGCAGTTGGGATCATGAAGAATAATTACCTACAGTTGTTATCTGATAGAGATCATCTTCTCAGGATTGATGGTATTTATCATGATGCTCTAAGGGGAAAGGAAGAGGAGGTTGATGATCTCACCTATGAACTTGAGGTTACCATAGACTCTTTGAAGAGCACTCAAACAGCCCTTCAAGAGTCAAAGCTACGGATAGATGAGCTTACCGTGGAGTTGAGCTCGACATAGTCTTCATCACCTACAGATACAATTCAGATATCTATGGTAGTGTGTGGTGATGAACATACATCCATGGATAGTGGTAATGAGTATGTAGAGGATGTGGCAACATCCATTTCATTTATTGGTATAGGTGACACAGAGGGGATGATTATTTTGGATGAGTGTAGTAGGGAACAATATGTTGCACTAGGTGTTCCTGAGGTTAGTCCCATTTCAAATGATGCAGAGTAGATGAGTGATGGCTCTTGTGGTGTAGTAGTGAGTTTTCCAGAGAGTTGTGTGATAGATTATTACACTACTCCATCTTTTTCACAGGAGATATGCAGGGCATCATTTAGTAGGGAGATCGACTCTTATGTTGATTTGTTTCCCTCTCTTGGAAGCAAATCAGAGTCTACATCCCATGCAGCTGATTTTGATCGATAGCTTATTGAGACATAAAGATGGAGAGATCAGCTGAAGGTTACTAGAGAGAAGGTTGATTCAACCTTATCTCATTTAGATCACACTCATAGGAATGTTGGGAACCTTCTTTGGATAGCAGAGTTGGAGGAGAGACGGTATGGGGTCTCGGTTGGTACTCACATTCATGATTTACAAACCATCCGGAGTGCTTTGGAGGAGGTAAAGTCATAATACCTCCAATTGCTTTCAGATCGAGACTTTGCTATTGGGTATGTAGAGAGGACTTGCAAGTTATCTACCCAATTAGCCATTCAGAATCAAAGACATGAGTCATCATCTAAGTCGAGTGATAAGGAGTGCGTTCCCCATATCTATGATGGTCAACCATTGACACAGGTGGGTGCTTTTTATTTTGAGTGCATAGTGAGGAGTGCTCATCATTTCTCCTTTACTCCACACATGGATGACTTGATGATGTGTAAGTGTGGATTGGCTCAGGATTTATACCATCCTTTGTGGGATGAAGGGTTTCCTTCTACAAAAGATGGAACTAGGGATTACAGGTGGCTGACTAATATACATTCAGAGGATTATTTGCAGAGTCAGAGATCAGATTACCATCATGATGATATGCACCTGACAGAGTTTTCAACTTCTTTGTCTCTAAAATTTCCATTGGAGACATGGCTTCAAAGAGGTTGCAGTATTAGTAGGCATGATGGCCTATTTAGTTTTTCTAGCGGTGATGGAGGAGAGTTTTATCATTCCCTCGATTTGAGAGGAGTAGTCTCATATCTTCTAGCACCTCTTTTGGATAGTCAGCACATCCATAGGAGTTTGGCAGGGGATGATAGGGGATGTTGTGGTTCAGACACTTCAAGATTTACTTACCCCTTCAAGATTGTTGGGTGTGAGGTTCTGATGTGTTGGGATATAGGTGGTGACAGGTTTGGCATGTCAGTTTAGTTGGATTCTGTTGTGTTGCTTCACCCCTCTCTACATGGTGAAGATTATATTAGAGTAGCGCAGTGGAAGTCATTAAGTGATGTGTATGGCAGACTTTCATATTGGCTTTGGGACCCAGGGGCTCCTATGTCTAGCAGATTGTTCAATACTGGGGTAGCTACTTACATTGATGCTGAGCATGGTTTTACCTCTACCCAATAGATGCAGTGGAGATGCTGCTGTACATTCTTTAGATTGATTTGGGATCCCAGTGTTCAGCTTTGGCATGTAGGTGTAGATTGCTTGAGGGCAAGCAATCTTTAGGAAGGGCAGACTGTAATGTCCCCATTTTCGAGTCTTATTGTAGCACAGTTGGAGTTGACTTTCTAGGTTGGTGAAAGCATAACCAAAGGAGTATTTTGATGTCACCAGGGTGTTTGGGTGATCTAGTGGAGTTGGTTGACACTTTCTGGAGACATTTTAGACAACTTGTCTATACTTACTATTTATAGTAAGTGCTTGCATGTCGATAATCTTTCTAGGTTTTTTGGGTTTGTTCTCTTTGGTCCTCGGGGAACACTACTATTTTTAGTAAATGTCAATTTGGTGTTGTTTTGGTGACTTGGTAGTCAGTTGTTGGCTCTCCCAGACTTTACATTGAGCTCAGAGTTATTAGATGGTTTGTGGATCCAGTTGGCACCCTTTGTGTTGGCTCAGTTTACTTATGGCCGTTACTATTTTTAGTAAGTTTAGGTTCAGTGTCAGATCAAGATTTTCAGAGTGGGGTTGGATGCATCTCGTCGAGACCTTTCCAACGAGTTATAGATCACTAAATTCTGAGTTCATTTGGGCCTCTGTTTTAAAGTCCGTAAATTAATATTATTATTTAATATTGGACTTTGGTTTTACTGGTTAAGTGATGAAAAAAAAATATTTAAAAGTCACTTAAGTCATTTTATGGAGTGCTCACATTGGGAAATATTAAAAGTGAAATTAAAAGAAACATTTCCCTCCAAAGTAAAACATCCCTCTTGGATAATTATAAAGAGAGAAAAGTGTCTCATTTGAGATATGCTTGATTTCTTATTTTCTTCTCTCTTTTGAGATTTTCCCTACGAGGGCTTGGAGCTTGGCTCTAGGGTTTGAGGATTCAAACCAGAGGCTCTTGGAGATGAAAACCTCCCTGAGTAGCAGCATTCTACAAGTGTGCAATACCAACCAAAGGTGCTTGAGGGCAGATACATACAATATTTGCATTAGTGTTTCAATGGAGTTTGTGTGATGAAGAGTTGATGAAGTATTGAGGATTTCTCTTACATTTTTAGTTGAGTTTGTCATAGCAGCTTGGAGATCAGTTCGTTAGAGGTTTGAGGTAGAAAAATACATATTTGGGACTATACTTTCATAGCAGCTAGCTGGCCATAGTACCCAGTCCAGATGTACCATGTTTGTGGGCATTTTGAGGTTGTTTATTTGCATACATCTCTTCCAAATCTGATCACCCCTCCTTATGGACAGCCTACAACACTTTGCAGAGATATTTCAATGGCTTGTGACATTTCTTTCTACTGATTTACCCTTCCAACCATGGTCGTACACCACTAGGCTTGACGTTGGGAAGTGTGGAGCTTACTTCTCATTGTGGGTAGTGTTTGTTTTGCATTATATGAGGCACCCAAGGCCTATTGTATTGTTGATAACAATGTATGCATGATACTATGTGATTCTTGATGATTTGGAGCAATATTGTAATACCCAGTGGTTGGTCCAGTAGTGGCCAAAAATTGAAGTTTCAAATCTGCATATGGGTATGTGATAGAGCCTCTTTATTTGTTGATATATGAACTGGGTCTTTCATATTTCTCTTGTAATCCATGTATATTTTCTAGGTTTATATTATATGCAATATATTGTATGCTCTGACAACACATCTGTAGGAAAATTGAAACCCCTTATGTATTCTTCTCTCTAGTCTGGAAGAACACCTCTAAAATTAAAATAACACATAAAAAGATCTTTTAAAAAATACAAACAGGTATGACATATTATACTCTAATCTTCATACAACATTACGCTACAGAAATCAGTCTAGATCTCATCATCCTCACATCACAAGCTTATGTTGATGAATAGAGCAATCCACATATCAAAGACCAAAGAGAAATTGATTGAGGTTTGGGTTCAACAACAGTATACTCAATTAGTGGAGCTAAATTTACGTATGCAAAAGGAAGGTGAATTGTATTTGATTTAGTTTATCTTTCATTTATGTTTGCATCTCAAATTTTACCTATCAGATTTTGGTACACCTGATAATCTAACCCCTCCTATTTATGAGCATTTGTTAAGGATTTTTGTTGTAGATTCAGGTATTTTTGGACAAAATCTAGGAGTTAACTTCCACAAACGGTCTCCTATGCTCAATCAAACCTCACCATTGAGTCTGAGAGGCCTCGTAGGGGGAAATGACATAAAATTCACCTACTTTCTATTACTATGATTTTTTATTTTCAACCCACCCCATACCGTATGGATCCATATGGTAGCTTGTGCAGGTAGGCCGTAAGGTTGAGCTTGCAAGTTTAATAAAAATCAAATAAAAAAAACAAACTATATAAAAAATTTTAAGGTTGTTTTTTTTTGGGTTGTTGTTTTGGTCTTTAATCATACAGAAACAAACCCTCCACCCAGCCATTCCACCCTACTACTCACCTCTCGTGCTCACTTCTCCCACCACCTCCTACAAAGCTCCCCCATGCCACCTCCAATCCTTCACCCCACCATTCCCTTTAACCTCCCCCACGCACCTTTCTCCTTTGCCCTACCACACCAACCTCTCCTGCCCCCTGCTCCACACCCCTTGCTCACCCTGTGACACCTCCTGTGCTCCGCCCAAGCACCTCCCATGCTCCTCCTGCACCTCCTCCACCCTGCGCTACCTGATCTCCACCATCCCCGCCCATTTCTCCCCCACACTGCTTCCATGTCCCTCCAGTTCCCACTCACCCCTCCCATTGCATCCTCCCAGCTGCCCATCAGCCACCCTTGCCAGACACATGGAAAATGAAATACAACAAAAACAAAAAAAAAAGCATAAACAATAACCCTAAAACACATAAAAGCCTTATGTTTTGATTTTTAATATTTTTATTTTTTAATTTTTTATTTTTTTTGGGCACTTAGTCAAATAGGTGACCAGAGGCCTTAAACCCCTTAACAACAAACTCAACTGCCAATCTTTAACCATTCCACATGTGACCAAAACAAACATTAAGTACTAGCAACTATCTGACCACCAAGCATGCTTCCCTTGCCTCCTACTTGCCAAAATAGGGTCTTTTTTTCTTTTTTACACAACTTGGACAAATCGTATTAGAATCACAGAAAAGTATAGTCGTTGGAAAGTTGATTTGATGTACTTTTTAGTGGTGTAATTTTCATCAGCCAATTTGGTTAAATTTCAGGGGTATAATCGGTCACATTCAACCATTGGTTGCAAACTTTAAATGAACATAACTTGTGCAAAACTTATCCAATTTCAACAATTTTTTTAAAACAACATAGAATTTCATATAGAATCTGATCATAATATCCATTTTTCTGTCACTAATCACATTTCTCATAAATTTTCTAGATTTCTCATTTTTTTCCCTAACAAGTTGGCTTGCAAGTTTCTTTGGTCTTTTTTGTTTTGGTGGAATCTAGGAGGACATCAGGAGCTGCACAACATCCACATCCACATTAGATCTGAAGCTAAAATTTCCAAGTACACTCAACACAACTTTTTTCTTTTCATTTAATCAAAAACCTTGTTTATAATCACACTTCACTTTGGGCTTAAAACAAACAATTGTTTGCATCATCTTTGAAATTGGGTTTAAAATGAACATGTCCATTCATTAGCAAATTTGGATTTGGGTATTAAAACAAACTTGTGCTTGAACTTCTTGGTGGATTTGAGTGTGATTCAGGGTGTTTATGCTCTTCTCATGCACTTCATGTGATCTTGAGAATCAAAAACATCCCTTAATTCGTTCATCTTCACACACACATTTCCATTTCTAAGGGTTAATTAACATTTGTGAGTGTGAATCAAGTGTGTGAGATCAAAAACACCACTTGATTTTCTATTGTCACCTTTCTTAGGAGGTTTTCTTGGAGACACACCAAGGGACAACTTAACTCTTGTGTTTCGATGGAGTATAAATAGTGAGGAGTGAATCGAAAGACACACCTCTTGGAAGTTTAAATCTTTTCATTCGGGCTAAGCCCCCAAGAACTTTATACCTTGGGGAAGTGAAGGTGAAGGGTGGGTTACCCTCTTCTCCTGGTTGTGTAACATTATTTCCCTTTCATCTCACGGAATTGGGCCCCCGGTCCCTTTTGTATATTGGGGACATCCCTAGACCACTTGTGTATCCTAGACTAAGACCTATTGGCCATACCCACTTGATTAATATTAGGCTTGTTGATGTGTCTTCAAGTGTCTTCATAATCATACCAATCCATCTTGAAATACAAACTTTCTATCATGTCTTGTGTGTGTGATTTATGCATGTACATGTGAAATCTTTTATTTGCAAGTTGCCTAAGTCAAGATATCAACAAACACTTTCCACATCATCCTAATTGTCCTTAGCATCACTTTCATCCTAATCCAAATCCTAATCATCCAATCCATATCAACATCATCATAATAATCATCCAATCCAATCTAACTTCTTCTAATTCTCACCACAATCTAATCCCATTCTTAAACCACATCTAATCCATCACTTGTCAAATTGGTTCTGATCATTAACAAACCTAGGTCAAATCCAAAACCTAAAATCATAATCTGAGGAGGCTATCCTTCTAGCTCCAATAATGGTGAGCACCTTGTAGGTCATGATGTCTATTTTGAGGAACAAGCCAAAATATAAAGACTTAAACATATGTATCAACCCATTCCACCAATAGAAAACATGAACCTAGAGCAAGATCGTTATGGTATTAAAAAAATGTTTGTTGAACTTAGGTGGTTGTATGGAAAGGAACAAGTCACTACCACACAACACCCACAATCCCAACAACCACACCCACAATCCCAACAACAACACCAACAATTCCAACAATAATAAGTCCTAGACCAACAATTCATACAACAACACCCAATCCCATCTGCAATAAAATGAACAATACCAATAACTCCTAGCCACCTACCAATCCCAAACTCAACAAACACAACCCCTCTCCATTCAACAACCACAACCACAACCTTCATTTCCCACATCATCCATTATACCATCACCCATACAACATCAACAAATTTCTCCTTAGTCATATGTGTCATCCACCGTAATGTCATACCAACCAACTACACATCATGTTACCCCTACATCAACTTATCACACTTCTTCCATTGTTAGCCTCTATCTATATCAATCCATACCTCAAGAACATATAACACAACCTAATCCAACCACACATCATGTTATCCCTACATCAACCTATCCCACTTCTTCCAATGTTAACCCCTATCTATATAAATCCATACCTCAAGAACATCCAACTCGTTATCTTAACATTTCAACTCCCCACCAAATCCATTCACATGGATATCAAGTTCCTTCATAACAAGAACACACAAATCTAAGTTACCCTTTGCACCAAAATCCAATGTCCTTATGTCCTTATGGTACCTTTGACAAGGGGAACACCACTCTAGCTTATGCATCCTATGGGTACCCTACATCATCATCCAATCAAATGCCAATCCAAGAGCCTACAAATCCTATCCCAAAACCTCCATATAATCCACCACCTAGTCCACTACCTAATCCACCATCAAATCCTAATCCACCACCTAATCCTAATCCTAACCCCACAACATCTTCCATCATTAAATATCTTACTCCAGAATTCATGAAGGATTTGACCCAAGGACTCCTAGCATAGAAGCAAAAACTCTCATGCACTCAAATGTCTATCCTTGAGCCTAACAAAGAACCTCCTAATAGTAAGTCTACCACTCCAAGACTAACATCCACCCCTTTTATCCCTCCACCTAATCCTCATCTTGATCCTACAACACCATCCACCATTATTATCCATCCATTATATTGTTCATCCACCCATCCACTCATGAAGGATGTGATCCAATGGATATTAGCAAGGAATCAAACATATCCATGTCATCAAACACCTATCAAAGAGCCTTCAAACAACACGTTTAGTCCTCCAAATACATCATATAGTCTACAACTTGTAAATCCTATTGAAGAGTCTCTCACCATGAGTCCAAGTCTCGATCCATTGTACTTTCATGTTGTTGACCATAAAGGGCCTATCAAGTCTACCCAAGAGTCTCCCACTTCCACTTTTATTGAAGAAAATCAAGAGCTATGTCAAGCATATAATCTAGAGCATGTGGAAACATCAACCCTTTATCTAAATCAAGATAAAAGCACCTCCATCCAACCCATCCATAATCTATATCATTTCTATGATCAAGACAATATCCATGATCAAGTTCCTGACCATGAGCAAGCGAGTGAAGTTCAACCCTTCCGTAACCTTTATTTTTTCTATGATTAAGATATTATTCATTATCATGAGCCTACCCATGAGCAAATTGATCCTATCGATAATCCCACAACTATCCATGAACAAGCTATCCATGCTACTCCTATCCATCATCCATCTAGTCCTATCCATGATCCAACAATACCCACTTCCCTTGATAAGACACTTGGGTCCGAAGTAAACATAGATGATCAAACAAATAGAATAGATCTTAATGAGGATAATGATAATTGAGATCCTAATAATCCTTCATTACCCACTATTGACCATATTTCACATCCGCCATCATATACCCTTGGTCTTACCACCTTCATCCATGAATGTTCCTCCTTAGGAGAGAAACAACCATTATCCACCACCTCATCCTCTCCATCAAATAATGAGCTTGCATCTAGTATTCAAATCATCCATAATCCCATTGTCCACTACATATTCTAGAAAATGAACTATAAAGGTAAAGGCTTAGGCCTTCATGAACAAGGTATTTTGGATCCCATCCATGTCAAAGTCTCTCCACAATCATATGGCTTTGGTTATATTCCCTAAGAAAAGTAATCTCACTATGGTAATTCCTCCATGCCTCTTAAATCCAATCCTTTATATCATAAACCACATCATATCCCCAAAACATATGTGGTCGCTCCTCACCCATCATCCTACAAATACCAAAAGCATGTGACCATACACCTTCATCCATCCACTTTAACTCCACTACTTCCAACTGTTAATATTCCACTTTACCTCCATTACTTCCAACTCCTAATATCCCTCCATCCACTCTACCTCCACTTATCCCAATGCATAATATCCCTATCATCCAATCCCCTTATCCATTTGTTCACAAATTCACTTTTAATCCCTCCATCCATTAATCCCCTCACATTCCTAACCATGATCAACAAATGAAAACATCGACCAAACATGAAGCTTCCACCAAGTCCATGGGATTCACAAATAAACATTCGGATGCCTCTACACATAAAGCCAAAAATCCTAAATATCCTCATGCCTTAGGGCATCAATATAAAGAGTCAAAGAAAAATCTCTCTAAAAGGCTACCCAAGCCCATACTTTCACAAGAAAAGTCAAAATAAAATGGTTTGGCTTCCTAAGCAAAAATAAATCAAGTCAAGTGAAGCATCCACATCCCAAATATCCCAAAAAGATCACTTCATCCAAAAATCTCAAATTTCTTCATCCCAGAAATCCCAAAAATATCACTTCATCCAAAAATCTCAAATTCCTTCATCCCATAAATCCCAATACAAAAATCATAAAAAATTTAAGCCTGTGCGAGTACTTAAGATCCGACATCGACCATCCCCTAAGAAAATAGGTCCATTACTACATACACCTCCTAATCGAAAGCTTCAATGTTTATCACGGTGTGTGCAACCATTGGTCTTGGTTCCTTTCCACTCCACAACATTTCCACATACCTCCATCTCTCCATCTTTAATCTATTATCCCACATATTTCACCCATCATATCCCTATGTTCCATGCTTTTACATAATCCACATCATAATCCTCTATCCTTCCATCCATAATCCACATCACAATCCACTAACTACCATCCATCCTTGCATAATCCTTCCATACATAATCCACGTCATAAGCCATTATCCACCTACTCCATCTCCCTCTCATGCAACCCCTTACCAACATCTATGAGCATAATGATATTTGACATGGTCCATATGCATCATCCATCTTTAAATGGAACTATCACCTTTCATGGAACTAGATGCTTGAGTCCCTCCTGTCCATATCCACCTATTCCATTGAAGTATTCCAAAAAAATGAAAAAAAGAAAAAAATCAAAATAGTAAAGAGAAATCCCTTCATCCAATGGTGAAAACCTAGTAAACAGGCTCCTTGGATAAGTACCATGATGACAACCTGGCAAACAGGTGACATACATAGGTTGATTATCTATGTGTCTTACACTTGGGGGCACTTTGTCTCATCCAACCTATCATTTCCTTCCTATCTACACCATCCTATCATATTCCATCTTACCATCCTTAGCCATTATACTCACATATCTATCCCATCTATCCATCCATCCTCCCTTCCTCCTTTTGATCTTGATAAAGACATAGGGGGAAATATTAAAAAATCCTTTAGAAAATCTCTTGATATACCTCATTCTTTTCAACCAATCCACTCATCCTCTCATCCTAAGTTTTTTCATGTACAATCCTAAACATACTACCTAGAATGGGGTAGGTTATTCCTATGTGACATAGTCTTAAGAGATCACATCCTAGCTCACTTATGCAACATACATCCATTCCATCCACTATTTTCTATCCATTTATCCATCCCTCCATCATGAGCTTTCCATCCAAAATACGCTATCGTCTACCCTTTTATCCATCCCATTTGTTATCACCCATCTGTTTGTCCACTTATTTGATCCCATCTTCATCCCTACATCTAGACCTAGTTTTCCCTTGTCATTGGTATCTAGCAACAAGGCTATCCAAACTGCAATACAATTCCACCCTATAAAACAAAAATATCCAAAAATAATCAAAAATCACAAAAATATCAAAAAATAATAAAAAATATCCAAAAAATATCCAAAAACAATAAAAAAACCACAAAATATCCAAAAACAATAAAAAAATATCAAAATATCAAAAAACAATCAAAAGAATCGCAAAAATATCCAAAAACAATAAAAAAAATTAGAAAATATCCAAAAACAATAAAAATATCTCAAAAATACCCAAAAACAATCAAAAAATCACAAGAATATCCAAAAACAATAAAAATATCACAAAAATATCCAAAAACAATAAAAATATCACAAAAATATCCAAAAATAATAAAAATATCCAAAAATAATAAAGAAATCACAAAAATATCCAAAAATAATAAAAAAATCTCAAGAATATCTAAAAAAAAATTCGAAAAATATCAAAAAACAATAAAAATATCACAAAAATATCTAAAAACCATTAAAAAAATCTCAAAAATATCCAAAAACAATCAAAAAATCCCAAAAATATCCAAAAACTAGTCAAAAATCCCAAAAATATCCAAAAACAGTCAAAAATTAAAATCTCAAAATATCTAAAAATAATAAAAAATCACAAAAATATCCAAAAACAGTAATTTTTGTTTAAAAATAATAAAAATATCCAAAAAATATCCAAAAACAATAAAAAACCAAAAAATATCCAAAAACAATCAAAAAATATCAAAAAACACTCAAAAAATCTTAAAAATATCCAAAAAAACAATTAAAAAAATCTCAAAAGTATAAAAAAATCAAATATTCAAAAAATCCAAAGTAATAAACCAAATGCAAGTCATCCTTAATCCATACCAATCTAGTTAGTCAATCTAGCCAAATCATCCAATCACATCCTTTAGTCTTGATCCTAATCTTATCATAAACCAAATCAATTAATTACCATAAATCAATCATCAATGGGATATATATCGTGGACCACATCCTTGTGTTGATCTAGGGATATATCATTCCCCACAATGTCAACACTATCCTTAGCAATCAAATATTGGTATTGATTTGCATGGCCAACAACACTAGTATCATCATCATCATTATCAAATCAAATCAATCAATCCATCAATAATCGATTTATAGCTTGACAGGGGCAATACCTTATTTGTTTTTGAATCATTTGTGCATGCTTGCTTGCTTGTTTGTGTGTGTTATCGTTTTACCTTGCATTTGTATCAAATTTGTATTTTTCTAGCTAATATCTTGTGTATGTTGGAATAGGTTTATGCATTATCCTTTGCATCTAAGGTCATATCATACCTTTTGTGCATCTAGACTTTAATGCTCTAAGTATCCTTCCTCATACGTCTCGATAAGATTGTATTACACTGGTGCACAAGACACATCGTCACCCTGGCTCTTATACCTTGGTGCATAATGTCTAGTGCTATATCAAACTATAGGATTGCTCTACTCAAGTCAGCATAACTACTCATAAATCCATCAATCCTCATCCATCATTTTATCTTCTTCATTTTTCTCTAGTATGTTGTTCATCTTCTATCTCCTTTTCTTCATATCCATTCATTACAAGAGCACACCCATATTCTTCCAATTCGTCTATCCTCTTGAGGGGGCATCATTCAACCTATTAATTAATCTACTAAGTACTTCTTCTACCCGACTGGGGCATCATCATTTCTAATCCAATCATATTGTTCTTCTAAACCAAAATCTTCTTCTATCCAACATAGCACTATGTTTTAAACTTCTTTGAAATGATGTTACTTCGCAACACCGTCTCAAAGAGGGGCAAAATGTAGACACCTAAAATTGACCCGTTCATAGATTAGGCATTCATTAGTCATACTTCACTATTAAATAATTCTAGTTATTTGATTAAATCAATTTATCCTCCATATTGCCGATAACGGCATGGTTCGGTGGTTAAGTCGCTTGGTTGTAGTGGTGGCCACCAGAGTTCAAACCCCCATTGGGCCAACGAGCTCGTAGGCTTTACGCCGTCGCTGGGCCAATGAGCTCGCGAGTTTGAAGTGTTCTTGCTAGGGGATGAGGTCCTCTGTGTTGTGGCCTCACCGGTTCATTGCTCTGGGCAAAAGCATTCGCGTGGAGCCAGAGGGCGTGTCGCACCAGCGTCGCCGGTCACGTTAAAAAGTTTACCAGGTGCATTTTAAAAAAATAAAAATTTATCCTCCATATTAATTAAATAATTCCAATTATTTAATTAAATCAATTTAACCTCCATATTAATTAAATAATACCAATTATTTAATTAAATCAATTTATCCTCCATGTTAATTAAATAATTCCAATTATTTAATTAAATCAATTTTTCTCCGCATATTAATTAAATAAATTAAATTTATTTATTTAATTAAAGCTAATATTCCATTTCTTCATTTGTTTGACATAATGGCAGAGGCAATGGGGAGGCACATAAGGAAGCTGCGATGGGCTAGTGATTGGAAAGGTGTATAGATAATAGATGATTTGGAGCTAGTGACACATTCCCAATTTGTTGACAACACGATGTTGTTTGGAGAAGCCACTCTCCGGGAAGCTAAAGTAATAAAGGATGCTTTGGAGCTATATGTGGATGCCTCTGGACAGAAAATAAATAAAGAAAAATTAGAGATTTATGTTTTTTATTACATAAGGAACTCTCCGCATGAAGATTGTGAGGTTCTTGGGCTTCTCTATTGCTGAACTCCCTTCAAAATATCTTGGGGCGCCTCTATTTTAGGGCACTTGCAGATTGTCTCACTAGCAAGATGTAGTCAATGGTTGTAAAAGTAAGGTGGAGGCATGGAAGAATAGGTGGCTCACCTTGGCTGGTAGGATACTCATGATTAAGTCAGTCTTGGCTGTAGTCCCAATTTTTGTTATGTCCTGCTTTAGGCTTACACACAAGGCTTCTTCATAGCTGGAAGTTTTATTAAAAAGTTCTTGTGGGAAGGAGCAAAAGGTGGTAAGAGAATCCTACTCCTGAGCTGGGAAACAACCTACATGGATAAGAGCTCAGGGGGCACGGAGCTCAGGAAAATGGACTTGCAAAACAAGGCCTTAGGGGAGAAATTTTGTTGGAAGTTGTATAGAGAGCTAGAACATCATTGGTACAAAATAATGCAGTGGAAATATACGGATGTTTTAGACTCGAGCAGGATTTTAACCTTAGCTAACTCCTCTGGTAGTTCTCCAATCTAGAATTTCTTGTTGGAAAGTTGCCCCCTGATTATGGATCATCTCACATGGAGGATCGATGACGGCTGTAGTGCGGACTTTTGGCTAGATTCACTGGATGGGCATCCTTCCATTGTGGAATCAGTGGGTATGGGGGACTGGCTAGATGAGATGATTCTTAAGCACTGGCACAAAGTGGTTGACTACGTGTAGAAGGTGGACGAGATGGGTGGCATGTCATTTATATGGGTACCGGTTGAAGCACTAGACATCCCTGAAAAATGTCAAAGCTCCACTTGGTGACTTGCTATCTATCTGAAATATCAATCTCACTGAGTGTCCTGATGAAGTCATTTGGTGTGGTGCTAAATCTGGGGAGTACTCAATCAGAATGGGATACAAAATCTAGTGGAGTAGGTCTCACGGGAAGATTTGGCCGATGGCATTGTGTTGGAAGAAAGGTGTTCTCCCAAAGGCTGGCACCTTCCTCTGGACTGCTCTACACTGTAGAATATTAATTGGGGATAGGTTGTCAACCTTTGGCTTCATTGGTCCGAATGTGTGTGTTATGTTGTAATTTAGGTGAAACTATTAATCATCTCTTTGCCTCGATGTGCTGGGACTGGCTCCTCCAATCATTGGACTGGGGGGTAGCAAGGAAGGAAGACATACAAGAATTTTTATGTAACAGGCCAACTGTGAAGAGGCAGAATGTTTGGGATGGGGCATGGTTGGTGGCATCATCACTACTAGTGTGGACTATCTAGAAAGAATGTAATCATCATATATTCAAGCATACAAGCCTATCAGTGATAAAATTATAAAGAAGATAGAACATAGTATTGTAGAAGTTCTCAATGCCAACATATTGACTATTAAGGCAACGATATTCTCTGAATGGGACAGTAGGTTACATAAATTGTGGTGCTCCTTAAGACCTCCTGGGCAGTTGGTTGTGAACAAATTTAATGATAGGAGACTGGTGAGATGGGTTCCTAATGCAATCAAGGTAGGAGGGTCCAATGAGGGACTATCCAACCTTGCAGCCTTAAACAACTAACAACTAATCATAGTAGATATGCAATAGAAGCTAAAAACTAATCAATAGAAAGATAAAAGATATTCATGAACACATAACACAAGATATATCATGGGAAAACCCTAATAGGGAAAAACCTAGCCTTCAAAGCTCATTCCTCTTATAGTATGATCTCAAAACACAATTACATATGCCACTCAGGCTTTACAGATGTTGGACCATAGCCCAGGGTTCAAAAGATTCATATAACAACATTACTTCATGAATTCTTTCACCAGCTTCTCGATTCTCTGCTCTGCCACTTATTCTGTTCTCTGCTTTGTACTTTGCTTCACTTCTGCTTCTCCTTTGGATCTAAACACTTATGAATTTGCTTCATGTCTTAGTATACTTGTTCATTCTGTCACCTCTGTGTTGTAACAAATATTTATCCTTCATTTATATCCTCTGCAAGCCTTCAAATCATTATCAAGTCGGCCTCATTGCAACGGCTAGTATGAAAGGTGTGTACACGGATAGGTCGGACCTAAACATAAGGTATTGCTCCGCTGGTGTATAAAACTTCATGTGGATCTCCATGAAGGTCGGCCAGGTCCTAAATGTTATTGAATAATGTTCCTTTTAGCTCCACAAGTCACGGAATTACTCCACAAGCCAATTAGGCTTCACTTAACACTATCAGCTCTGCTATGTGAAAACAGGTAAAACAAGTAATCTTCTGATAGTTATATCTCTCTAGAATTGAACCCAAATGATCTAAATTTTGGATATGTTGTAGATGACTATTTCTATATGTTAAGTTCAGCTTCATAGCCTTTGATATGCAAATATGGTAGAATGAGGTATTCTCCAAGATTGCTCTCTCGGTACTCTGCAACTTATTGTTAACTGTCTCAATTGTTCTGAATGCTTCTGGATGCTCCTGCATTAGACTCTCGGGGTTATTTGAAAAGTGAACCTCTTCACTTTGGTCTATATTATGTCAAATTCCATGCTTTTTTCTATGAATAGGTTCGATGGTCTGTTTTAAGGTACTTGCAACTGCCTCAAGGTCAGCGGTCTATTCAAGTCCACCATGCAAAACTACCTCAAGTTCTTCTAAGTTCAGCATTCTACTTGCAAGTCTTGCACTACCTCAATGATCGATGGTCTGAGCAAGTCTTCTTTGCAAGCTACATCACATTCTTCATCTTGTCATGGTCTAGGTTCGGTGGTCTACTTGCAAGCCTTGCACTGCCTCAATGATCGGTGGTCTGAGAAATTCTTCTCCGTAAGTTGCCTCAAGATCAATGTCTGCTTCAATCAATTAAGAGTCAATAAATACATATTGCATCCTCTAGAACAATCATGTAACTTCCCTTTTATACAATCAATACATTCCTAAATTTCTCTGTAACACTTTTTGATCTCTATTCTAGATACAATTTCTCTCACACACTTCAAAATCTTATAGTTTCTTCTCTGCACATACTTCCCCTATATTATTCTCTATTTCTTTATCCATGTTTCCTTTACTCCAGTACACAAACTTTCTCCTCCAGTAGAATATCTAGACATTTTTCCTTTCTCTACTATGCTTCATACTTGTCCACACAAACTTTCTTTTACACTACTTTATTAGTTTTATAACACAAATCTCCTTAAGATCAATGCTTTACCTTCTTCTGATTTCGCTATCAAATCTGATGTCTCAAAAGATTCCTCTTCCTCTGCTTATACTATCTTTGTATCAACAGGTTCTTCTTCCTCTGCATAAACTATCTCTATGTCATTTGTTGCTATTCCTTCATAAGCTTCTCTGGTAACAGGTTATTTCTGACATTCACTGCTTGATTCCTTTCTCCTTCAAACTTGAAAACAGGTTCCTCTGAATGGTATTCTATCAAATCCTCTTTCATCTCTTCTATATCCTTCACTATGATAAGAATTATGACTCCTGTCATCTCTCCCTCTATAGTTTGAATTTTTTTTCTTATTTTGCTCCGCATAATGTTTGTATCATGATTTATATCTTCTTTTCTCTCCAACATATGAATTCTTCCATCTATACAACCTTATGAACATATAAGTAACTTGCTTCCATTTTGCTCCATCAATCCATCCATAATCCATCTGCATACAATTTGTCATAGGCTTTCTTCTTCTCCATTTATTCCAACACATCCTTTTAGAATGATTCCTCAATCCAAAAAACTTATAAGGATGTAGATCCCAACACAATTCCTTCTCATGTCCATGTCTATTACAATGTGAACAATACATACCTCTTCTTCCCTGATTTGACTTGTTTAAATTTGCAATAACATCCTTACCTCTATCATATCCAAGGCCTTCACTTCTTGATCTTATTACTAGTTTAATAGGTTTTGTAATTCCTTGTTGATGCTTTCCCAATCCTTTTCCTTTATATCCCATTCTCTGCATGATTTTGAAACCAATACTATCACCAACAATTGCAGGGTCAGTCACACTATCATCTTTATTTTCACTATCTAAAGAAACTTTTGCATCATCACAAAAATCATTGGTTTCACAAGAAACATCACAAAGTTTGGGTTTAGATCTTAGACTTTCATTGTCTTTTCTGCATACTACAAGTGACTGCTTCAATTGTTTAACCTGCTCCTTCAATTAAGATATCTCATTCTTTTGCAAACTGTTCTCCATTTTCAATTCTTCCAAACTTTCTTCAAGATCCATGTTCCTCTTTTCCACCTTCCCAAACAGCTTGAAACCTTCTTCCAATTCTTCAAATCTCTTTTCAACATCCTCAAACAATTTCAACTCTACCTCTAAATCTTCATTCCTTCTTTTTGCATCTTTTAGTTCTTCTTCAAGAGCATCATATATATCCTCTCCTAGTTCGTTCATCCTCTCCAACAATTCTAAATTACACTTCTTGATTTTACACAATTCTTCTTCCAAAATATCATTTTCACATATTAGGTTTGCATTTTCTTTCTTCATCCTTTTTCCAATCTTCCCCATTGAAATAAATCAGATAAACAACTGAATTTGAAAAGCTTACTTAAATCTTTCCTTGCCTTGATCTTCTTCAGTGGTGACACTTGTTACTTCTATGGTTTCGTACTTCTTTCAACACTTTTATCAGATTCACCACCTTCTAATAGACTTGCAACCAACCCAGTAGATTCAAAACTAGATCTGATATCACTTGATGCAGTCAAGGTAGGAGGGTTCGGTGAGGGATTGTCCAACCTTGCAACCTTAAACAACTAATAGCTAATCGTAGTAGATATACAACGGAAGCTAACAACTAATCAATAGAAAGATAAAATATATTCATGAACACATAACACAAGATATATCCTAGGAAAACCCTAAAGGGAAAAACCCAACCTTCAAAGCTCATTCCTCTTATGTTATGATCTCAAAACATAATTACATATGCCACTTGGGCTTTATAGATGCTGGATTGCAGCACAGGATTCAAAAGATTCATATAACAACATTACTTCATGAATTCTTTCGCCAGCTTCTCAATTCTCTACTCTGCACTCTGCTTCACTTCTGCTTCTCCTTCGGATCTAAACACATATGAATTTGCTTCATGTCTTCGCATACTTGGTCATTTTGTCACCTCTGTGTTGTAACAAATCTTTATCCTTCATTCATATCCTCCGCAAGCCTTCAAATCATTATCAAGTCATCCTCACTGCAACGACTAGTATGAAACGTATGTACACGGATAGGTCAAACCTAAACATAACGTATTTCTCTACTGGTGTATAAAATTTTGTGCAAATCTCCATGAAGGTCGGCCAGGTCCTAAACTTCATTGAATAATGTTCATTTTAGCTCTACGAGTCACAGAATTGCTCCGCAAGCCAATTAGGCTTCACTAAACATTGTCGGCTTTGCTCTGTGAAAATAGGTAAAACAAGTAATCTTCTGATAGTGATATCTCTCCAGAATCAAGCCCAAATGATCTAAATTTTAGATATGTTGTAGATTACTATGTCTAGATGTTAAGTCCAGCTCTACAGCCTCTGATATGCAAATGTGGTAGAATGCAGTATTCTCCAAGATCATTGTCTCGGTACTTTGCAACTTATTGTTAACTGTCTCAATTGTTATGAATGCTTCCAGATGCTCCTGCATTAGTTTTGCCAGTGCACAATCAATACAAGATTAACTTTGATGGCTCCTTGAAGGGGAACCCTAGCCCCTCAGGAGCTGGCTGTGTCATAAGGGATAGCTCTGGAAGATTTGTTTGCGCATTGGTGAGGCGGAATGGTTTTGCCACAAATAATGAAGCGGAGCTCGAAGCCTTGGCATGTGGTTTGTGCTTATGTCTAGAAAAAGGCATTAAGGAGATTGATGTGGAGGGAGACTCGCTGGTGAGTATCAATGCAGTCTTAAAGAAAATAGTGACAAACTAGAAATGAAAACCTTGGATTGCAAAAATTTGGGAGACGTTGGACAAGTGGGATGCCTTTACAATAAGGCATGTTTATAGGGAGGCCAAGGCCAATGCCTTGGCAGATAGATTGGAAAATATTGGCATTCTTTAGGATAGGATGGAAACCTTTTATGATGAGTCTTAACAAATGTATTAAAAAAAGATTTGGAGGCACCTATGAACTGATTGGATATGTCACAATTAGTTTTGTTTTGGATTTATTCCTAATTGGTGGTATGCCTAATAAGTAATCATAGCTACTGGAGGGGCTATGGCATGACAAACTGCTAATTTTGATGGTGGGGAATCTGGTTTACCTGCTTGCTCACAGGATGGGTTGTTCTGTGAGTCGTTGGTGGCGGTCATTCCATCATGCATTTGTTCAGAGCTACTACTAAAGGGATCCACATATCTTATGGTTGGTTTATGTAGAGTTTCTAGATATGTGAAGAATTGTCTTATATATTCACTTGAGTATTGCCTCTATGGTGTCAAGATGGCTATGTAGTTAGGAATCACCTGTAGGTCTACGCAAGAGGAAGGTGGTTGAGTGACTGTAGATCTAGCATTGATCTAATCATTTTACCTTTTCATTATGGCCTCAACCAGATAGTAGACAACTATTTTTTTGGTTGTGTGTCCCTAAATGTAATCTACCTAGTTTTTATCAATAAAGGGAGCTAACCCCATAAAGGTAGTGCTTACCAAAAAAAAATCCATTTCTTCAAAATAAATAAAATTTAATATTTTATTTATTTATCCATGTGCATGAAATTAAACAATTTATTTATTTAATTTCCTATTATTCCCTCTCATCCATAATTCACTCTCAATCAGTTTAGATAACTAATCAATCAAATTAGTTAACTAAATCAATCAAATCAGTTAACAGGTTAGTTAATCTAGTCAACTAATCAATAAATTTAGTTGACTAGTCAATCAATTGAGTTCACTAAGAAATCAACTCAGTCAACTCTCCATTCAATTTTGTTAACTCCCCTGATGCATAAGAGGGCAAGGACACTTGTCTCTCTCTCATTTGTGCACATCCTCTCAACCATTTCTATCTATTGATCTCTCTAATCACTCTCCACCATTGATATTTACTCTTGGAAGTCTCTAAATAAAGCGTTCTCCTAACCATCTAATCCTCTTCGATCTTCATACAACATTGAGCTGCAAAAATCACTCTAGATCTCATCATCCTCACATCACAAGATTATGTTGATGAATAGAGCAATCCATATATCAAAGAGCAAAGAGCAATCGATGAGGTTTGGGTGCAACTTCAGTATGCTCGATCAATGGAGCTAGATTTGTGTATGCAAAAGAAAGATGAATTGTATTTGATTTAGTTTAACTCTCATTTATGTTTGCATCTCAAATTTTACCTATCACATTTTGGCATGCCCAATAATCTGACCCCTCCTATTTGTGAGCATTTGTTAAGGTTTTTATTTCAGATTTAGGTATATTTAGACAAAATTTGGGAATCAACTTTCACAAACGGTCTCCTCCGCTCAATCAGACCTTGCCATTGAGTCGGGGAGGCCTCGCAGGTGAAAAATGACATAAACTTTGCCTACTTTCTACTACTGTCTTTTTTTTTTTACCCACCCCACAGACCATACTGTATGGAACCGTACGACAGCCTGTGTAGGTAGGTCATAAGGTTGAGCTTATAGGTTTAATAAAAATCAAATTAAAAAAAACAAACTATATAAAAAATTTTAAGGTTGTTTTTTTTTTGTTGTTGTTGTTGTTTTGGGCTTTAATCACATATAAATAGGCCCTTTGCCCAACCATTCCATCTTGCTACTCACCTCTCGAGCTCACTCCTCCCACCACCTCTTGCAAAGCTCCTTGCGCCACCTCCAATCCTCCACCCCACCGCTCCCATTCACCTTCTCCATGTACCTTTCTCCTTTGCCCCACCATGCCAACCTCTCCTCCCACGTCCCAATCTACACCCTCCGCTCCACACCCCCCACTCACCCTGCAACCCCTCCCGTGCTCCGTCTGCGCCTCCTCCACCTTGTGCTATCCGATCTCCATCATCCTAACCCATTTATCCCCCACACAGCTTCCCTACCCCTCCAATCCCTGCTCACCCCTCCCCCTATGTCCTCCTAGCTGCTCGTTGGCCACCCTTGCCAAACATATAGAAAAAAATAAAATAACACAACAAAAAACAAAAAAAATACCATAAACAATAACCCTAAAGCACATAAAAGCCTTAAGTTTTGATTTTTGATTTTTTAATTTTTTTTTTCGGGCGCTCAGCCCTTATTCACATGGGTGACTAGGAGCCTTAAACCCCTTCACAGAAAACTTAACTGCCAATCTTTAACCAGACCATGTGACCAAAACAAACAATAAATACTAGTGGTTATTTGACCGCCAAGCCTGCCTCCTACTCGCCAAAATAGGGATTTTTTTCTTTTTTGCACAACTTGGGAAAATCATATCAGAATTATGCAAAAGTTTAGTCATTGGAAAGTTGATTCAACATACTTTTCATTGGTGTAACTTTCATCAGCCAATTTGGTCAAATTTCTCATTTATAATCAGTCAAAGTCAACCATTCATTACAAACTTCAAATGATCATAACTTGTGCAAAACTTATCTAATTTCAGCAATTTTTTTTAAAACAACATAGAATTTCATGAATCTGATCATACTATCCATTTTTCTATCACTAATAACATTTCTCAGAAATTTTTCAAATTGCTTATTTTTTCCCTAACAAGTTGGCTAGCAATTTTCTTTAGTCTTTTTTTGTTTTGGTGGAATCCAGGAGCACATTAGGAGCTACACAACATCCACAACTGCATCAGATCTGAACCTAAAATTCCTAGGTGCACTCAACACAACTTTTGTCTTTTTATTTAATCAAAAACCTTGTTTGCAATCATACTTTACTTTGGGCTTAAAATGAACAATTGTTTGCATCATCATCTTTGAAATTGGGTTTAAGATGAACATGTGTATTTATTAGCGCATTTGGATTTGGGTATTAAAACGAACTTGTGCTTGAACTTCTTGGTGGATTTGAGTGTAATTTAGGGTGTGTACGATCTTCTCATGCACTTCATGTTCTCTTGAGAATCAAAAACATCCCTTAATCCATTCACCTTCACACACACGTTTCCATTTCTAAGTGTCAATTAACATTTGCGAGTGTGAGTCAAGTGGGTGAGATAAAAAACACCACTCAATTTTCTATTGTCACCTCTCTTAGGAGGCCTTCTTGGAGACACACCATTCCAAGGGATGACCTCAACTCTTATGTTCCAATGGAGTATAAACAGTAAGGAGTCAATTGAAAGACACACCTCTTGGAAGTTGAAATCTTGTCATTTGAGCTAAGCCCCCAAGAACTTTATACCTTGGGGAAGTGAAGGTGAAGGGTGGGTTACCCTCTTCTCCTGGTTGTGTGGCATTATTTCCCTTTCATTTCATGGAATTGGGTCCCCCACCTTGTGTATATTGGGGACATCCCTATACCACTTGTGTATTCTAGACTAAGACCTATTGGACATACCCACTTGATTAATAGTAGGCTTGTTGATCTATCTTCAATTGTCTTCATAATCATACCAATCAATCTTGAAATACAAACTTGCTATTGTGTCTTGTGTGTGTGATTTATGCATATACATGTGAAATCTTTTGTTTGCAAGTTACCTAAGTCAAGCTATCAACAAACACTTTCCACATCATCCTAATTGTCCTTATCATCACTTTAATCCTAATCCAAATCCTAATCATCCACTCCATATCAACATCATCATAATAATCATCCAATCCAATCTAACTTCTTCTAATTCTCACCACGATCTAATCCCATTCTTGAACCCCATCTAATCCATCACTTATCAAATTGGTTCTAATCATTAATGTTTAGGGTAAATTTTGGATAGAGGGTTTTTTATGGTTTATGTGTATCCTCCTTTCACCACTAAACATTCAAGGACCTTAGGTCGAGTAGGAATCTACTATCAGGCCCTTGGTCACTCAGAATGTAGGGAAAATTAGAATTGTGTAGATTTGTTGTTCAATTATGCTCAATTATGCTCAAAACCCTAATTGTGTAAATTCGTAAGTAAACAGATAAATCATGGAAAATGCTTGTACATAGAGATACTAAATGATAATCAAATACATACTAGTTTTTAAAGTTTGGAAAGAAGAACAGTCAGGGAGTAATGAGCAGTCGCCCTAGTCCAGGGTACCAATTTTTTTGGGATCTGGAAACCTTGTCTGCAACTTGTTCCTGTTGTTCCTGAGATTCTCTAGTCACAGAATTCGGAGGACTAGGGTGCGGGCGCCTAAGTCCAAGTGCCTATTTTCTTTTCAGATCTGCAAATTTGACAGTTTGCAAAACTCTCCTATAACTCCACATTTTCTACTCTTGCAACCTGTAACCTACAATCATGGAAAAATAGGTTGGGGGTTGTAGTGTTTAGAGGCTTGCCTCAGTCAAGCCCTGGAGAGACATTCAAGTCTTCCAAACACCATTGTCAGATGAAGAGTGCATGTCCTTGTGGGATAGAGGTTAAATCCAAATGATAAATGATTGAAAATACAATTGATATCACCTTGTAGTGAAGATCTTGTTGTTATATGGAGCCTAATTAGACTTAGAGGTTAAATTTACCCCTTTTATCAGCACAATTTCCCCCCAAATTATTTAACGGGGTCCAGGGGCAGCACCCCTTGCGGGGGTTTGGGGGTAGTACCCCTTGCAATACCCCAAAACATCCAACAATTTTTATTATTTTATTAAGGTGTCGAGAGTAATTTTTCTATTGGCTAACATAAAAAAATCCTATTTTTGTAACCGACATAAGGCTTGATAAAAGAGGCTATGGGTTAGGGTTTTCTGTTGATGTATTGTAGCATTTTGTAGCAATCTTGAGTTGCAAGGATTGCTGGTTGTAATCGGTTTGATTTACTGGATAATAATATTGGACTCTTTGTTGGTGGATGTAGCCCGAGTTTGGGTGAACCACATTAAAACTTGTCTCTCATTGTTATTATTTCTATGTATTTCCATTCCTCTATTTAATCTTTATTTGCATTTAATTGATATCATCTGCTGGCTAACCCTAATAGATCTCATGGAAGGAAGAAGCTCTTCATGCCATGAGGAGATGGATGCTCAAAACTGCAAACACAAACACAAAAACAATTCTCTGCTCTGCAACATAATGAATATCTTGAATGATCAAAGTCACAAATATGCCAAATTCATCTAATGATCATCCAGTTTACAAATGAATGCCTAAACAAGCTTATATATGTAACTACAAACATTCCCGCCAAGAATTTCATAATTGAAACTTACCGTGTCGGCATAGAACCTAAATAACGGTCACAAACTAACACTTTGAAATTAGTGATGAGTGCCAAGTAGCACCCATGAAATACATCTTTTTATCTCCCTTTTTCTCCTTCCTGATCCCATCTTTCTTAATGTCTGAACCCGAATAGGCTAGCAAGATTGTTCTAGATAATGATTAATTGAAGATAAATTACTTAAGATCATAATTTCTGATTAAAGGACTAATGTGTATGGAATTGATGGAAAAATGTAGAATTTTTTTTTTTGAATCAATAGGTGTAGATGCTCAGAACGACAATTTTGTGTATCTCTGGAGGTAGTCTTCAATGTTCTCTAGAGACAATACTAGAATACCATGACACCAGAAGTTTTGAAGTAAAGAGAAAGCCTCTCCGGAGCTGGATGAGAGTCTGGAGCATCTCTGGAGCTGAACAAGAAGGCCACAATGGTATCTCTAGAGCTACAAACATATCTCTGAAGTTGTAGACAGGGACATACATCTTCGGTACCTCCTGAGAGAAGGGCATATTTCCAGCATAAGTTGCCGATCAGGCACTTTCAACAGTGATTGTGATACCCCTCATTTCACTCAAATCATCACCTGAGTGGTGAAGGGTCATCTTTAGTTAACTACTGGAGTTTCTATCTTTTTAAAGTTTATGCATGAGTTACTGATAAAACTGATTCAATATCCATATTTTCAGGGCCTCACTGCACAAATGTATTAAGACTCAAACTTAGAATTTAGAGTGGACTTCTGTTCCACTCAATCTACTTTTATAGCATGGTTATTTTTCCATAGTTAGATAGCTAGTATAATAAAGAGATGGATGTCATCTCATAGAAGAACTGGTAGATAAGATAAGTGATATGTCATCACTCATTTTATGTATACTTATAGAAACAACAGAAAATATATATAATGATTGGATTATTTTGATTCTCGGTAATCTTAGTTTCTTTGATATCAATATTTTTCATGAATGCAAAGCGAATGGAATTGGACCAAATTTAGTTATGATCTTATTCTTTTGTACTAATTCCCTACTATAGCCTTTAGGCCCAAGGGTGTGGAGCAAGGGCCCACTCTCACCACCAAGATAGAAGGCTAGTACCACTGTTTTGTTATTTCAGATTTTGCTGTGAAAAATATTTATTGATTTTGATAGATAGATGCATGTTACTGTTTTTAAGATTGCTTTAAGTAACTTCCTGTTTAATTATGTTTTCAATATTCCTTAAATTCATTCAGTAAGTAGACAGATCAATCTCTTCAAATTAGTAGAAGTCATTAAGATTAGCTAGGAAAATTGGTAACTATAGAATCCCTAATTACAGATAGTTGAGGACACAGCCCCTGGATTTTGACATCTAAACTATGATTAAATGATGAGGTAAAATGACACCTTGTCATTTTTGGCGCTATTGCCAGGGATGTATTATGTTAATTAGGGAAACTTAGCTAAAATGACTTTCAAGATAGATCTATATGGTTAAAGCTAGAGATTCAAAAGGAAGATATATAAAACAGACACCCCATCAACAAGCCATAGGGGAAAGCAATGGGGTGGCACAAGATCTTGTTGAAGAGAGAAACCTAGAACCTACTTTGGAAGCTGTACCTCAAATCAATAATCCCTTAGATCCTCCAAATCTTCCACTCACCTATTATATCTAGGAATTACAACAAAATTTTTAGGCAGATCCTTTGATAGAACCTAATTTCCTAGAACCTCAGGGAGAAGAACCAGTACTAAACATGGACAATGATCATCATGAAGAAGAGGAAAATTAGGCTCCAAGAACCTTCTCATATCCTATTGTTTTGGCTACTAGAGACAATGCTCCTATGAAGATATCTCACCAGCACACTTACCAAATTTTAGAGGACTTTCTTTTGAGGATCCAGATCAATTTTTGTTTGAATTCAAAGTAGTCTACCAAACTTATGATTATGGATCAGATAACCAAAAACTCAAATTGTTCCCTTCAACCTTGAAAGATTCTGCGATGAGATGGTTTATGGGTTTACCCCAGAATTCTATCCATTCTTGGGATCAGTTGGAAATAGAATTTTTAGGAAAGTACCAAGATTACTGTAGATCTAGTAATAAAAATGAAGAATTGTTTAAAATTAGGCAAGGAGAGGAAGAGACCTTAGAGGACTATGTGGACAGGTTGAATTTCACCTTGAGAAGGTATGGCAACCTAGTAGATCACTCCTTGGCTAGAACCCTATTTGTCAAAGGATTGGATAAAGAATCAAAATGGGCACTGGATCTAATGGGAAAAGAAAAAATCAACAAAATAGATATACCTGCTCTAGAAGAACTCTGCAGGAACTATTCTAGAACCCAAGATGGAGTGAGATCATCCAAAACTTTTAAAGGGAAGAATGAAATAAGACAGTTAATGGAAGAGATTGTAAATCTAAAAACAAACATTTTGGTCAAATTAAATACCACATTGGATGGGATTCAAGCAAAAACTAGAACAACTGATCAAAATAGAACAACTGAACCACTCTCCATCTATTGTCCTAGGTGTAGAAAAAAGCATCTGTTGAGAGAATGCCCTTTGGACAAATCAGAGATTTGTCAGATCTGTGATAGGGAACATCCTACCAGTCAATGTAGTCAACTTCTAGCATTGAAAAGATTGAGTAAGAAGAATGCCATAATGGAAGAAGAATTGAACTATGTGGGACAAAAACAAGCTGAGAATTTCCCTTATAATCAGTATCCAAACCAGCGTTCTTACAGGGGTCCTTCTAATTGGGGAAATAATCAATGGAATCCAACTTGGCGTGGGCCTCAGAATAATCCTCCTTGGGGACAACAGGATTGGCAAAATCATCATTGGCAAAACCAAAATTGGCAAAGCCAACCCTGGGGAAATCAACAGTGGCCACCACAGTTTGGATCACAAAACATGCAACCTCAATGGGGTTCTCAACAGGGATATAATCAACAATACCAAGGACAACCTAGACATTTCCAACCTTAACAACAAGATTTACTAACTAGACCCTCCAACACACAAGGTCAATCACAAAATGAACTAGTTAGCCAACCACCTTTACTAGCTCAGCCTATACCAAACCCATGAAATAAACAGGGAGCAGCTGTTTACATGACAGAGCAAGAAAATTTGGCTAGTATTAACACTATATATTCAAATAATCTCCAGCTGTGTTCTAGGAAAGCATTCCTAAGACCATCTCCTCCAACTATAGTTGAAGTAACCAATGATGAGGAACCTAAAAATTCATCCACTCAACTCCCGGAGGAGATTACTAACGAAAAAGTACTAAAATAATCATCCTTGGATAACTCCGGAATTGTTCCTAAAAGACCGACTCCGAAGAACATTCCTAAACACAATTCTGACAAGAGCCTTGGAGATGCTCTGAAGATGGAAAAACTAGCACCATACCCAGAACGGCTTAAATAATATGTTCCCTAGAAAAATATCTTACAAAAAGAAGTCTAAACCAACCTGGAATCAGAACTTTTACAAGAAATCAAGCAACTAAACATCGAAATCCTTTTCTCCAAGCAATTAGAGATGTACCAAAACTAAATCAGTTCATTAAATAGTATTGTATCAAAACACAGGGTAGGAAGAAAAACTTTCCTTCCACAATACAGGTGGAAGGAAAAGTAGTAAATCTATTGATGGGAGAAATGCTCCTCCCAAAATATGGAGACCCTGGAAATCCTGTCATAACTGTTTTCATCTCAGGGGTAGAAATTTCAAATGTTCTGGTTGATTTGGGAGCAACAATTAATGTGATGATAGTTCACACAATAGACAAATTAGCTCTATTAGGTATCCAATCCACAACTACAATCCTTCAACTTGCTGACCAGTCAGTAGCTATCCCAAAAGGAGTAATAACTAATGTACCAGTTGTAATAGAATCATGGGAATTTCCAATAGACTTCCTGATATTAGAACCAAGAAACCAGAGAAATGCTTACCCACTGATTTTAGGAAGACCATGACTGGCTATAGCAACATCATCTATTGATAGTCAAATTGGCGATATGGTCATTTCTAATGGGGTAGATTTAAAGAAAATGTCTATGTGTCCTCCAGCTAAACCATCAATACATTATACAGGAAGAGTATGGGTGGATGAACTAGAGAACAATGACAACAGTGCCTCAGTAGCTATGGTAACCATTAGGGAACATCTGGGAAAGTTAGAAGAAGAAATCTACTATGATACAATAGAAGACATTACTCACATCCTAATCAATAAGGATGTGATGGAGCTCACCCAAGATTCTAGGAGAGAACTTCTTACTTCTTCTCATTGTACCCTCGCCGACATCATTCCTTGTGGGGAAACCTTTTTATAGAGACTTAGCCACTTTCTACATGTTGCTTCCACATTCTTGTCCTCTCAATACCATGACTCCAATGTATGGATTAACGACATCTATGGATCAAATCACAAAACAGATCATGATTTTACCAAGAAAGACACTTAATATCAATACTCAGTTAACAACAAATCAGGAAGGAAAACTTATCCAACTTCTGATTTCCCATTCAACACCTTTTTCTTGGGAATACCAAGATATGAAGGGAATACCTCCTGACATCTATACTCATCATATATACACTAAGGATATTAAACCTGTCAGACAACCCCAGAGAAGATTGAATCCTACTTTAAAAGACATTGTTAGAACTGAAATAGAAAAATTACTACAAGCAGGGTTTATATATCCAATCTCAGACAGTCAATGGGTCTCATCGCTTGTCATAGTGCCTAAAAAGAATGGGAAATGGAGGATGTGTATTGATTATAGGGAGCTCAACAAAGCTACAAAAAAGGACTACTTTCCCTTACCATTCATTGACCAAGTACTGGACAACCTCGCTGGGAGGAGTATTTTTCTTTTCTAGATGGATTCAGTGGGTATAACCAAATTCAAGTAGCACCTGAAGACCAGGACAACACCACCTTCACCTACTCTTGGGGAACTTTTTCTTACAAAGTTCTTCCCTTTGGACTATGCAATGCCCCAGCTACATTTTAGAGACTTGTTTTAGCTATTTTCGCTGAACTAGCTAATGAATGCATGGAGGTCTATATGGATGACTTTACTGTGTATGGGGATAATTTTGAAGAAGCTCTCACAAACCTTGAGAAAGTATTGAAATGTTGTGAGAAAAATCAATTATCCCTTAGCCATGAAAAGTGCTTCATGATGGTGGAGGAAGGAATTGTTTTGGGACACCACATTTTAGCAAAGGGGATCAAAGTGGATCAAAACAAGATAGAAGTGATCACACAGTTGCCTTCACCCAAAAATTAGACAGATGTTAGAATTTTTCTAGGTCATGCAGGCTACTATAGGAGATTCATAGAAAATTTCAGCAGAATAGCTGCCCCCTTGTTTACCCTGCTTAACAAAGACATAGAATTTCTATGGACAGAAGACTGTCAATCAACATTTGAAACCTTGAAAGAGAAGCTTACTGTCACACCAATTTTGAGAGGACCTAATTGGACTTTACCATTTCACATGCAGATTGATGCTTCAAATGAGTCCATTGGGGTAGTTTTAGGACAAAAGGAGGAAGGAGAGAGTATGCATGCCATTTATTACATCAGCATAAACCTTACCTCTGTAGAAAGAAATTACACCACAACTAAAAAAGAATTCTTGGCAGTCATCTATGCTATAAATAAATTCAGGCATTACATCACTGGATATAAAATATTTGTACACACTGATCATGCATCCATCAAGTACCTAATGAATAAGCAAGTAGTGGGTGCAAGGATAATCAGGTGGTTATTGCTATTGCAGGAATTTGATATTACCATAGTTGATAATCTAGGTAAGTTTAATTTGGTTGCTGATTTTTTGTCAAGATTGCATACAAGAGGAGAAAACCAACCAGTGGAGGACAAGTTCCAAGACGAACATCTTTTTGCTATCTCCTCTATTGTACCTTGGTTTGCTGACATAGCTAATTTTTTAGCTACAGGCTTGTATCCATCCCATTTTACCTCAAAACAAAAAAAAATGTTTAGTTAAAGAAAGTTTATCTTACAAATGGTTGAATGGTTTACTATTTAAATGTGGTCCTGATTTCATTCTACACAGGTGTTTAAAAGCTGATGAGATTTTTGATGTGTTAAGAGCATGTCATGATGAACCATTTGGTGGCCATTACTCCTCCCACCAGACAGTCCACAAGATCCTTAGAGTTGGTTACTACTAACCCTCCCTTCATAAAGATACAAAGAAGTATGTGTAACACTGTGACCAGTGCCAAAGGATGGGACAACCAACCTTTACCCAGGAGATGTTACTGCATCCTCAAGTCATGATGGAACCATTTGAGCAGTGGGGTTTAGACTTTGTGGGACCAATTTCTCCACCATCATCAGGTAAGGAGTACATTCTAGTATGCATAGACTATGTTCATAAATGGGCTGAGGTTCAAGCATTACAATTTGCACGAGAAGAAAAAGTTGTTGATTTCCTTTATAATAAGATTTTTTTAAGGTTTGGAGCCCCAAGATCAATAGTTTCAGATAGAGGACCTCAGTTTACTTCACAGGTAATCAGAGTATTCACAGATTTATATCAAGTCAAGCACAGAAAATCTTCACCTTACCATCATCAAGCCAATGGGCAGGTCGAAGTAACTAATAGGGAACTTGAAAATATTCTAACAAGGACAGTAGCAATGAACATAAAAGATTGGGCTAACAGATTACCTGAAGCAGTTTGGGCTTACAATACCACTTGGAAGTCCACAACAAAGTTCTCACCATATGAATTGGTTTATGGGAAAAAGCCTATTTTGTCTATAGAATTTGAACTCCAGACACTTAAAACTGTATTGGATATTGGTCTACCATTGTCTATAACTCAACAGAATAGAATTCTTCAGCTCAATGAGTTGGATGAAATTCGGATAGAGGCCATTCAGTAAACAGAACTGGTTCAGTATCAAAGGAAGCAATGGCATGACCAACACATCAAAAGGAGGACATTTTAGCAAGGTGATTGGGTTCTTCTTTATGATTCTAAATTCAAAGAGTTCAAGGGGAAATTACAAACTCATTGGATGGATCCTTATCAAATAAAGGAAGTTTTTGAAAATGGAACAGTATTATTGGAACCTATTGATGGAAGCACAGACACATTCTTAGTAAATGGTCACCGAATCAGAATCTATAAAAGACCATCTACTAAAGAAGAGTTTCTTAATGATTTGTGTTTTGATATAGGAGATACCTCCTCTGTCATAGTGTTGGACTTAAAAAAAAAGGAAGGTTGAAAACCAGCAAATGGCGGCCTTCTAAAAAAAAGAGAAAGATGGAAAACTAGTAAATGGTTGTCTTTCTCAACCAACGGAGTTGAAAACTAGCAAATGGTGGTTCCCTTCTTCAGGATAGTTGAAAACAATCGAGCTACGGAGGTGATCAGGTGCCGAGAGTCAGTCAAATGCACCTCCGATGCTTCACAAACTAGGAGCACCTCTGACGCTCCATCAATAAAGAGTCATTTACAACAATGGGGGAGGGGACCCACCTCTCCAAGCAATAAAGTGGAAACATCATATGATGAGGTCATCATGACTCATCCTCTACTTTATGAAAGGAATAAAATAAAATCAGCACGCATTTCATTTGCAGGGGTATTTACAAAGATGGTGTTGACATCACCCAAAGAACATGGATTCTCAAACCACTCAGCAGAAATGATTGCAGGTTGCATACCAATGAAGTAGTTGGCATCATCTCAAGCCACCAAAAGCTGCTCATGTGCCACGTCGCGTGCAGTCTCATAAAATGCCGCAACATCTTTGCTGAGTACATCACTCCTCATCATTAAAAATGGTTCAGGTAATTCTATCTTAAATTAAGCATTAAATAGCAACTGTCCTGTCTTTCTATTTTTGGGTGCCATCATTATGACACATCCTCCTGCCATCATTTTCTTTTCTAAATTCATGCATGCCACCATCTTTGTTGTACTATCACCTTGCCTTTGAAGTGTCCTATCACTTTGTTGCATTTATGACCGCTTAGGTACTCTAACTAATCTGCAAATCTTCCATAAGCCTAAGCTGAGAGACATAATAATTCTCATTCGAACTTCTAAAATACCCTGAAGAATAGAGTAAATTGAACAGTCCTCCGGAGCCTACAGAGTTAAGAAGAAGGGACAAACTACAGATAGAAGAGTGAGGAATTAAGCATAGAAGGTGGAACCAATTTAGCAATGGGGGTAAAGAAAAAGTCTGAACCAGAGAGTGTTGCGGGTCTTTTGCAAGATGAAGCTGCAGCAAACATTCTAAGAACTGTAGGATGGTTGGAATTTCTAGAAAAAATTGAAGGGTTTCAAGAAGATATCGTGGATGAATTCCTAAGAAATCTAAGGGACAATCAGACAGTTGTCAGAGGAGTCTGAATCAATCTCTCTGCAACCACTATCAGTCATATTTTTGGGCTACCTGAACAAGGTGAGAGGTTTTATCATCTGAAAACCTTATATACTGATTTGATTAAGAATTTCTCTGTTGAAGGTGAACTTGCAATACAACTGCATTCAAATAAAAATGAAGTAAAATGAATTCTTAGGTCCACACTTTCAAACCCTTGGCAATTTGTAGCTATCTGGCTGATGAAATATTTCGCTTGCGATGGTCAATTTTCTTTAGTTTTAGGACCAATAATGAAAATGCTGATTTTTCTAAGGCATGGGAATGGACACCCTAAATTTAGCATAAACATTCCCAATTTCATGTATTCTGCCATCAAGGCAACTGTAGAAAAATATTAGCAAAACAAGGGTCCTATGAAACATCATGGCCTCATTTTTCTAGTAGTTAAACAACACTTCCTGTCTCAAGCCAATGGGGAAGAATTATAGAAAAATTTTCTTGAACAAAATTCCCTGGACAGAGAACCAGAGAGGGCACAGATAGAAGGTGAGGGTTCCTCTACCCACCAAGAAGAAGAAACAAAGCCTTCAACCTCCTCCATAGTTGTTCAAAGAGGAAAGAAGTCCTCACAGGAGGCAACTTCATCTGCAGCCCCTGTTCCTGATAAAAAGAAGAAAGGCAAAGAAATTAGAGAGTCTGCTCCTAAACAAACCCCATACATAACTCAATCAGTTAGGAGAAAGATGACACTAACTGAGGAATCTTTCCCTAAGGAATTAACAGGGGAGAGGTCAAGACAGAAAATAGAGAAAACCTAGGCTGAAGAAACATCTCATGATTCAGATGAGATCCCTCTAGCTAGGAAGAGAAGACAGAGAAGTTTCCCTAGCGCCATCTGTCCATCTGGGGTCAAGTCCAATTTTAGAACCATCACATGCTCTGAAGACAGAACACAGACAAACTCTTACTATTTCCTCAGATTATGAGGTTGAGAGACCTACTCCAGAGGCACCTGCCCCACCTATGCTACGAAGAAGCAAAAGGAAAAGATAAGTCTCGTAGGCTGAGAAAGATACTGCTCTCCTAGCTGAGGTACTCCTAGGTTTTAGAACATATGAGGAGAAGGTTGGTCCTTCATTGATGCCAGCAAAAGTAGAGGAACCCCAAGAGGACCCTCAAGATAGGGAGTCTGCATGAAAATATGTAACAGGGCAAATGGGTGCAGTTTACAGTGCATGGCAAATGGCCATGGAAAACCCTGATGTTCAACAAACAGAAGCAGAAGCAGAAACTTTCCCTCACCCCTCTGATCAAGAGGATGTTGAGATTTCAAAAGAACAACAAATGTTAGAAGAAATTGACAACCTAAAGAGACTACTCTGGGGGAAGAATCAGATTATTACTAACCTCAAGAAGGTCAGAATGGAGGTAGAAATGGAGAAAAAACAAGTCATTGAAAATCTACAAACAGAACTCCAGAGCAAAAACCAGATCATCCTGGAGAAGGAAGCAGAATTGGAGGCCCAGAAAACTGAGGCAGTCAAACTGTTGGAAGAAAAGGAGATAGAGGCAGCATAGAGTGTTTTTGAGCTCACCATGGCTAGAGACAATGGCCTCATAATAATGGCAGCATTAATTGAGAAAATACATAGCCAAGATAGACAGTTGACTTGGGCCAACAACAACCTAGATGATCAGGAGGAATATATTCAAGAGTTGGCTAGCACAAGGGCAACCAATGAGCAGGAGATACAAATAGATCCATATGTGGGTCGAATCCCCATTGACATTCCTAAGGCCATGTTCCATTGGGAGAAGAAATGGAGAGAATATGAGGCTTCCAAGCCTATGCTGTAATTACAAAGGGCAGTCACTACCAAGACAAAAAGAATAAAAACTCTGGAAGGAAAAATCATTGAGATGGCCTCCCTTTCTTTTGAAATTCTATCTTACAGGCCTCCAAGTGCTAGCTATACTATGTTCTTACATGAAAGAGTCCTACAGAGGAAATTCTCTTTAGTCCTGTCTGACCTGTTGAGAATATAGAGACAACAGAAGGATTCATGACAGCATATACAAGGAGTAATGATGAAGACAAGAATTTCCTATGTGAATTATATCTACATGGTTTCTATGTTAATGATATAACTTTCATTCTTAATTATTTTGTGGGGAAATGCCAGGTTAAAGCATTTATGTCCCTAATGAGGAATCATCAGATCTGGAATGAACAAATGGAAGATCATATCAAGAAAGATATAGAAATAGATCTCTTCATCAGGAAGGAATGTCCCAATCCCAATGCTTTTGAGACCCAATTTAGGTCCTACATCTATCACCCTCAGAGTCAGAACAAAATTTTGCCATTATACCTAAAAAGTTTGCAAGAGTGCTCCATCGATTTTGGTCTTTTCATGAACAGTTCAGCAAATCCAGTACTTGCCATAGCAAAGAAAAGATGGAATGTTTTGACCTCAGAGCATAAAATGAGAGAGGTGGTCACCCCTGCAAACTTAAGATTATTTATGAGAAAAGCAAAGTTAATAGCCAAAATGATGGATAAGCATAAGCAAGAATGGATAGGTGGACGGTTCAGGGCCCCTCTCATAATTGAACCACTCCCTGTCTGGGCTTAGCAAATAGAAGATGATAAATTGTAGGACTGGTTGAAGCAGGTTGATCAATACAAAGGCAATGGTAATACCAACTGCACCACTTGGTCTACCTATGCACAAGATTATAGCTTGACTGACAGGCTACTTCACCAGAATAAATCTAGATTGTGAGAAGCAGGAGGACCTGCCAAACCTTAGGTATGGGGGGATGATGAGTGCCAAGTAGCACCCATGAAATACATCTTTTTACCTCTCTTTTTCTCCTTCCTGATCCCATCTTTCTTAATGTCTATACCTAAATAGGCTAGCAAGATTGTTCTAGATAATGATTAATTGAAGATAAATTACTTAAGATCATAATTTCTAATTAAAGGACTAATGTGCATGGAATTGATGGAAAAATGTAGAAAAACCTCTTTTTATTGAATCAACAGGTGTAGATGCTCGGAATGACAATTTTGTGTATCTCCGGAGGTAGTCTTCAATGATCTTTGGAGATAATACCAGAATACCACGACACCAGAAGTTTTGAAGTAAAGAGAAAATCCTCTCCAGAGCTGGATGGGAGTCTAGAGCATCTCTGGAGCTGAACAAGAAGGCCACAATGGTATCTCTGGAGCTATAGATATATCTCCAGAGCTACAGACATATCTCTAGAGCTGCAAATAGGGACATACATCTCCAATGCCTCCTAAGAGTAGGGCATATTTCCAGCATAAGCTGTCGATCAGGCACTTTCAGCAGTGATCGTGATACCCCTCATTTCACTCAAATCATCACCTGAGTGGTGAAGGGTAATTTTTAGTTAACTGCTGGAGTTTTTATCTTTTTAAAGTTTTTGCATGAGTTACTGATAAAACTGATTCAATATCCATATTTTTAGGGCCTCGCTGCCCAAATGTATTAAGACTCAAACTTAGAATTCAGAGTGGACTTATGTTCCACTCAATCTACTTTTATTGCATGGTTATTTTTCCATAGTTAGACAGCTAGTATAATAAAGAGATGGATGTCATCGCATAGAAGAACTGGTAGATAAGATAAGTGATATGTCATCACTCATTTTATATATACTTATAGAAATAGCAGAAAATATATACAATGATTGGATTATTCTGATTCTTAGAAATCTCAGTTTCTTTGATATCAATATTTTTTCATGAATGCAAAGTGAATGGAATTGGACCGAATTTAGTTGTGATCTTAGTCTTTTGTGTTGATTCCCTATTGTACCCTTTAGCCCCAAGGGTGTGGAGCAAGGGCCCACTCTCACCACCAAGGTAGAAGGCTAGTACCATTGTTTTGTTATTTCAGATTTTGCTGTGAAAAGTATTTACTGATTTTGATAGATAGATGCATGTTGTTGTTTTTAAGATTGCTTTAAGTAAATTCCTGTTTAATTCTATTTTTAGCATTCCTTAAATTCATTCAGTAAGTAGACAGATCAATCTCTTCAAATTAGTAGAAGTCGTTAAGATTAGCTAGGAAAACTGGTAACTGTAGAATCCCTAATTGCAGATAGCCGAGGACACAACCCCTAGATTTTGACATCTGAAATATGATTAAATGATGAGGTAAAAGGACACCTTGTCAATTAGGCCTGACCTAAAATAGGGTAGGAATATGACGCAGGTGCCCAAGTCCACCCCCCTATTTTAGGCAAGGTTTGTCATAAGTGCATCCCCTAAGTCCAAATTGCCATGGAACTTTAGGGTTTTCTCATTGAGAAGTCAGATTAACATGAAAAATGTTCTAAATGCATAAACAAGACCTAGGAGCTAAACCTTAAGAGGGAAAAGCCCCCAAGGGGACATTTTCTAGTGTAAGATTGATCCCCCACTTTAATGTATGTATAAACGTAAGGCCAATACATGCATTAAAGTATGGTCAACAAACACAGCCAACATGCCAAGCACGAAGAGGACACACCAATCATAGAGAAGACATTAACAGGCATGTAAAACATAGAGAAGAAAGTTAAAGTCACGCAAAACATGGAGAAGACAACATTGAAGACACACAAAACACAGTGAATGCAGAGAAGATAGAGATGATTTTCTTTTTCTTTTTCTTTTTTTTATATATGAAATGCAGATGCAAGTACATGAAATTAAACACACCACCCATAATGCAGGAGGGACTCATCACCACTAGTTTTTAAACTACATATAGGGAAACACACATGCAATACACGTCAAACAAATCAAACACACCATACAAATCCAAAAGCACATGAGGGACTCATTGCCATTGGTCTTTAAACTATGTTTGGGAACAAACACACAATACACACACACTTAGAAGATAGAGAAAACATGGTAGACAAGCGATGGAGTGTTCCTATTTCTAGGTTCATCACCATCTCAAGAATATTACAAGCACACACTGATGATTGTGCTTCACCACAACAATTGCTGAAGACACGCTTAAGGTTGAGTTAGTCACAAAACCGCTCCCCGCCTCACGATGAGGACTTTTTGAAAATGACAAGATGTGCACTCTCCACGAGAAATACACCATCCCCACCTCGCGATGAGGGCTTAAATGATTGTAAGTTGATTTCAAACAAATCTCAGAGTGTAGGAGGGACTCATCGCCACTAGTCTTTAAACTGCATATGAGAATAAGCACATTGCTAACATCTACAAGAGACAACTTACCTTATATATGCCCCCACCTTAAGGTGGTTGATATCATGTATTGATATCAAGCACGTTAAGATAGAAAGAAAACATACAAGGGAACACGAGCTCTCACAAAGCCCATGCCCCCCAGAGGTGACATGTACTTTACAATAACCAAATGTTCTCACAAACACTTCCCTGCAAGAAAAGTGTTAGTGTCCAAATAATCATGATAAACAACATCAATGCATATGACCAATCACACAAAGAGCCAAGGTTCTACTACAAATTCGGATATCGAGTATAAGTGAGGGGCTATACCATGAAAATCTCAAAACCAAGTGTCACCAAGGCAAGATTCAAAGACAAACAAAGTGCATGGACAACAGTATTGTTATGGTTTGTAAGTGAGATAAGACTGTTGGATCTAGGGCATACAACTGAGAGGGGGGGTGAATCAGTTGTATGAAAACTTGCTCTTACTTCAAACACTTGATTCTTCTTAGTTAGTTAATAGCATATCAATTAATAATCCATGAAAGCAAAATGCATAAACACAAGAGCAGATAAACATCAACACATTGAACACCAAGATTTTGATGTGGAAAACCCGATTAAGGGAAAAACCATGGGGTGATTAACCCAAGGATTATTCTCTGTTAGAAGAATAAGAAAAATGAATGGCACATGCCAATTAGGGCTCACTGCCCGAGCACACTGCTCACAAAGAGGCACATTGCCTACAAGGTGACACACTATCTACAAAGTGATAAGAATCACAATCTTGAACTGGAGAATGACATCTCTACTATGTCCGGATCAGTTCCATTTAAGCCCAAAACCCTTGCTCTGCCTTTTGCACTTCTCTTCGCTATGCCACACTCATCCACACAATGCTCACACCAAAATGAATTCTCAAACACCTATTTATACAAGACATCGACTTAGGAACAATCATCTAAGTCGGCAAACATCACAATAACATTCGCAAGGCGTGTAGAACATCCAGTCGGCCTGTTACAGGAAGAACACCAACAACTGGTAGCCATAACATCAAATCCAACTCTAACTTCAATGCGGACCGCCAACAGGAACTAGATATGATCCAAAGATCATCATAACCTTCCTTGAATCATCAAAAGCATCCGCACTTCATCAGCTTACCGGAATTCTTCTCTTCATCATCTGGTACTTCAAGAACACAGTCTTTCGCCATTGTCACAATGCAAAAGGTACTTCTGGACCTCAAAATCATACACAACTTGAGATGACACATCACAAGGACATCCCAAACACTCCTTCCAATCCGCAGATTAGGATAATACAATTCCGGACCTCACCGGACCTTTCTGTGATCCTCTGTCACCTCTGAACACTTGTCGGAACTAGTTCCACACAGACAACCACAACATCTTCAGATCTTCATGTGAACCTCTGAAATCTTAGCTGAAGCATCTCAAGACTCATATCTATAAACCCTTTAATCCGCATCCTCTGGTTCTCAACCTATACAGTACATTTGCCTTCTTCTCATCACTATTCTTCACTGTTCCTGATTGAGACTTATTCTCTCAATATCCTCAGCACACAGCTCATCCAATCCTTCTCATTAATGCAATATGAGTATGTTGACATCAATGACAACACTGGTTCACCTCATACTTGCAACAATCTCCCCCTTTGTCATTGATGGCAACATATGATGTGAAAAACCATCAAGACAAGAACTTCTCCTTTTTGTCACAGCTCCCCCTATCAGCAACATGTCTTCTTCTCCTTTACTGCTCCCCCTTTGATCATCAGCTACTTTTTTTTCACATGTCTTCTCTCCCCCTTTGACATCAATGGCAAAGGGCTCATACTTGCAATTCTAATACATCAAAATCATACCAGCTGCTCCCCCTTAGTAGCAGCTCCCCATCATCAATCCGGATCACAAGATATGATTGTGATATCCACCGGACTGATGCACATCAGTGCATCTTAATGCATCACCGGAGGGGCCATGACCCCTAACTTTTCCCTGAGAAACTCAAAAGAGTCCTTGGGAAGAGGTTTAGTAAAGATATCTGCAATCTGATCCTTGGAGGGTACATACTCCAATCTAACTTCTTCCTTGTTCACTTGTTCTCTCAAAAAGTGAAACTTGATAGATATGTGCTTAGTCTTAGAATGCAATACTGGATTCTTAGAAATATTAATTGCACTTGAATTATCACAAAAAATTGTGATAGGCTCCTCATATTCAATTTTAATGTCTCTTAGCATCTACTTCATCCATAAGAGTTGAGTGCAACTACCTACTACTGCAATGTATTCTGCTTCAGTTGTAGACAGAGATATTGCATCTTGTTTCTTGCTTAGCCAAGAAACCAATCTCTTCCCCAAAAAGAATGCTCCTCCACTGGTGCTCTTCCGGTCATCCACATCTCCTGCCCAATCTACATCTGTGTAAGCATGAAGAGAGAAATCCAGATCTCTAGGGTACCATAGACCATACTCAACTGTTCCTTTCAAGTACCTAAAAATTCTTTTGATTGCCATAACACGAGATTCTCTAGGATCAGCCTGGAATCTTGCCACAAGACCAACAGCCTGCATTATATCTGGTCTAGTCTGAGTGAGATACAATAATCCACCAATCATTGATCTATACTTTGTCTAATCTGCCTTTGGAGAGTCATCATCTTTGCTCAACTTACATCCGGTTGCCATAGGAGTGTTCATTGGCTTTGAATCTTCCATACCAAATTTCCTCAACAATTCTTTCACATATTTGGTTTGAGAAATGAAGATCCCTTTCTTTGTTTGAGTAATTTGCAGACCCAAGAAGAAATTCATTTCACCAAGCATAGACATTTCAAACTCACTTTTCATCTGATTTGCAAAAGTCTTGCACATACTATCTCTTCCTCCAAAAATGATGTCATCCACAAACACTTCAACAATCAAAATGTTTTCATGATCAATTTTGAAATATAAGTTACTGTCAGCAGTACCTTTGTTGAATCCAATCTGCACAAGATGCTTATCCAACCTTTCATACCATTCTCTTGGGGCTTGCTTCAATCCATACAATGCTTTCTTCAACTTGCAGACCATATCATCATTATCAGACAATTGAAATCCATCCGGTTGTTCAATGTAAACTTCTTCTTCTAGATCACTATTTAGGAAGGCAGACTTGACATCCATCTGATATACCTTGAAGTCTTTGAAGGCAGCAAATGCAAGAAATAATCTGACTGCTTCAATTCTTGCCACAGGAGCAAAGGTCTCTTCAAAATCAATTCCTTCTATTTGAGAGTAGCCTTTGCAGACCAATCTAGCTTTGTTTCTGATTACTTCACCAACTTCATTCAGTTTGTTTCGGAAGACCCATTTAGTTCCAATCACATTCTTATCTCTAGGTCTGAGAACAAGATCCCAAGTATGATTTTTCTCAATTTGCATCAATTCTTCCTCCATTGCTTTGGTCCAGTTTTCATCATTGCAAGCTTCATTTATTGTCTTAGGTTCAATCTTTGAAATCAGACAATATTCATTTGAATCTTGAGCAATTCTTCTTCTTGTTTGTACCCCTTTACTTTTGTCACCTATGATCTAATCTTCAGAGTGATTTAGAGTTACATACCTTGGAACTTTGGGAGTTTCTTGCACTACTAATTCTTGATCAGGCTCATTCAAACAAACTTCTTCTTCCTGATTTACCGGATCAGTCTGGATCTAAATTTCAGAGGAGGAAGGAGCTCCTTGCACTAGAGGATCATTCTGATCATCTTCATCACATTCATAGAACCTTGAGGGCTTCTCAATTCCTTCATCAACTTTTACATTAGTACTTTCTATCATCTTCCTCAGTCTCTTATTGTAACACCAGTATGCTTTGCTTTGAGTGGAGTAACCCAAGAAAATTCCTTCATCACTTCTAGCATCAAACTTTCCTAGATCTTCATCTCTTTTAATATAACACTTGCTGGCAAATACTCTAAAATATCTCACAGTAGGAGTGATGCCAAACCAAAGTTCATAGGGGGTCTTACCGGTATTGTTTCTGATTTGAACTTGATTGAGAGTGTAGACTGCAGTGCTGATAGCTTCTTTCCAAAACAGCTGAGGAACATTTGCTTCCAACATCATTGTCCTGGCAACTTCCTGGATGGTCCGGTTCTTTCTCTCAACTACTCCATTCTGCTGTGGAGTCCTAGGAGCAAACAACTGTCTCATTATACCCTGTTTCTCACAAAAGTCAATGAACTCACCAGATGTAAATTCACCACCTCTATCAGACCTTAGACACTTTAGTTTTAATCCAGTTTGATTCTCTACCATAGGTTTGAAGATTTTGAACTTCTCAAGGGCTTCTGATTTCTCTTTTAGGAAGGTAACCCACATCATCCGGGAATGGTCATCAATTAGCAACATGAAATATCTATCACCTTGTAGACTCTTGATTCTTGTCAGACCACAGAGATCAGTATGTACTAATTCCAACAATCCGGTAGAGGACTGATCTTTGCTTTTGAAAGAGACTCTGCTCTGTTTACCTAGCCGACATTCTTTGCACAAACTATTTGTAGGTTTCACCAATTTTGGAAGATCTCTTACAGCCTGAATATTACTTATCTTGATGATGTTATCAAAATTTACATGACACATTCTTCTATGCCATAACCAACTCTGATCAACTTGAATAAACAAACAACTTTTATTTGAACCAACCAGATGCAAGATATTACCTTTTGTTTGAGTACTGGATGCAATTTTAGTTCCGGAGCTTGTAAAGATTCTGCATTTTCCATTCTTGAACCGGAGATCATAGCCTTTGTCCACTAACTGACCAACACTGAGAAGATTGTGCTTCAATCCTTCAACATATAGTACATTACCTGTTTTGCTCTTTCCATCAAAGGAAATAGTTCCCCTACCTCTGATTCTGCCAGCAGAATTGTCACCAAACTTTACCATTCCTCCTTCATACCTTTCCAAATCTAAGAACTTATTCTTGTCACCAGTCATATGGTGAGAGCATCCACTGTCAATAACCCAATCATCTTTTTCTTCCACTTGAGCAACCAAAGCTCTTTCCACAACCTTGTGATTGACAGATTCAGAGGATATTGAATCTTCTTCCTTGATGGCAATAAACACCCATTCATTTCTGGATTTGCTTCCTAGTTCTGATTCATCATCTGTTACTCCTTCATTGTCATCTTCTTCATGAACATAATAGCAGTTCTTTTGAAACCTTTGTCTGTCAGTATTAGACCTTGCAGATCTTTCTAGACATCTTGAAGCAAAATGACCAATCTTATTACAGTTGAAACACTTAAAGGGTAGTTTTCTTTCATACTTACCGGATCCTCTTGGCAGTCTCTTTGCAATGAGGGCTTCAAGTTGAGCTATTTCTGCTTCCTCTTCTTCCATGTCTCTTCTTGCTTGATCATACCATGACATCTTCCTTGAAGAGTTTTCTCCCAGATCAAATCTTTGTTTGCCTTTCACATAGGTATTGGCTTTGAAAGCAGATTCAGTCTTGGGTGGATCATCTCCAAACTCGGTCATTTCAAATGCAGCTAGTTTTCTAGCCAATTGTTCTCTTGTGACAGTTGTGTGGGCTCTGAATTCATCAATGGCAGCAACCTTGATTTTGTAGGCAGCAGGAAGGGATTTGAGAATTTTGCAAACAATCTCATTTTCATCCAGAGTTCCACTAGCATTTCTAATTCCACATACCAACTCATTCACTCTTGGCATAAAGGTAGTGATGTTTTCATCTTCTCTCATCTTCAATCTTTCAAATTTCCCTTTCAGACTTTGCAACCTTGCACTTTTGACAAACTCATCTCCTTCATACAGAAGTTCCAATTTAGTCAAGATCTCATAAGCAGTTGGTAGGTCGATAACATTTGAGAGATCTGAGTCATTCAATGTGCTTAGAAGAGCTTCCTTGGTCCGCAGATTGTTTTCAGCATCTGTAATTTCATTCAGAGTTGTCAGACCACCCTGTGGAGGTACATATGGTTTTGAGACCATGGCCAAGTATGCTTTTCCCATACACTCCAAGTGACATTTCATGCGACCTTTCCAGAGAGTGAAGTTGGTTCCATCGAACTTTGGACTATCCTTCTTGTATGACGACATCCTGGATCTCCTCAAGAGGTTAAGCTCCTTTCAGAGGACCTTGGCTCTGATACCAATTGTTGGATCTAGGGCATACAACTGAGAGGGGGGAGGTGAATCAGTTGTATGAAAACTTGCTCTTACTTTAAACACTTGATTCTTCTTAGTTAGTTAACAGCATATCAATTAACCATCCATGAAAGCAAAATGCATAAACACAAGGGCAGATAAGCATCAACACATTAAACACCAAGATTTTGATGTGGAAAACCTGGTTAAGGGAAAAACCATGAGGTGATTAACCCAAGGATTATTCTCTGTTAGAAGAATAAGAAAAATGAATGGCACATGCCAATTAGGGCTCACTGCCCGAGCACACTGCTCACAAAGAGGCACACTGCCTACAAGGAGACACACTATCTACAAAGTGACAAGAATCACAATCTTGAACTGGAGAATGACATCTCTACTATGTCCGGATCAGTTCCATTTAAGCCCAAAACCCTTGCTCTGCCTTTTGCACTTCTCTTCACTATGCCACACTCATCCACACAATGCTCACACCAAAATGAATTCTCAAACACCTATTTATACAAGACATCGACTTAGGAACAATCATCTAAGTCGGCAAACATCACAATAACATTCGCAAGGCGTGTGGAACATCCGGTCGGCTTGTTACAGGAAGAACACCAACAACTGGTAGCCATAACATCAAATCCAACTCTAAATTCAATGCGGACCACCAACACGAACTAGATATGATCCAATGATCATCATAACCTTCCCTGAATCATCAAAAGCATCCGCACTTCATCAGCTTACCGAAATTCTTCTCTTCATCATTTGGTACTTCAAGAACACAGTCTTTCGCCATTATCACAATGCAAAAGGTACTTCTGGACCTCAAAATCATACACAACTCGAGATGACACATCACAAGGACATCCCAAACACTCCTTCCAATCCGCAGATTAGGATAATACAATTCCGGACCTTGCCGGACCTTTCTGTGATCCTCTGTCACCTCTGAACACTTGCCAGAACCGGTTCCACACAGACAGCCACAACTTCTTCAGATCTTCATGCGGACCTCTGAAATCTTAGCTGAAGCATCTCAAGACTCATATCTATAAACCCTTTAATCTGCATCCTCTGGTTCTCAACCTATACAGTACATTTGCCTTCTTCTCATCACTATTCTTCACTGTTCCTGATTGAGACTTATTCTCTCAATATCGTTAGCACACAGCTCATCCAGTCCTTCTCATTAATGCAATATGAGTATGTTGACATCAATGACAACACTAGTTCACCTCATACTTGCAACAAAGACATCATCAGGATCACACGACAAAGTGCATGGAGTGGTTCTACTAGCCAAGAATTAGATAATATATATCAACCCCATCGTCATATTTGGAACTAAGTCCAATTTTTGATTTCTCACAAAAGAGACACTAGGTTTGCATCAGTATAATATGTTTTTCATCATCCGCCCACTAGATAGAAACACTAGAGGAAGGGAAACAATAAATCAAGAGGGAGAAACAAGTGTCTTAGGAACAGTCACGTAGGAGGGTGCCCCCAAGTCACCAACCACAACACTATGTCTGTAAGACACAACACACAACAATGAAAATAGAGAGGAGAAGCAATATAGAAGAATGATGATACAAATAGAAGAAGGGTCACAACAAAGATAGTCTCCTGGTATCCTGGACCTTACAAGAGAATCAAGGGTCATCCCAGGAGGCCTAAACAACACATAACAAATCACAGGGGAAACATATCATGAGAGATAAAGGGTTAGAGATACTTACCTGGAGGAACCGGGCTAGCGGTCATCACGGATCTTGATCTTTCTCTTAATGGTTAAGGCTTTATCACTTCTACTCTCTTCCATATGTTCATGAGTTTGCAAGGGTAACCATGTGGGAAAGGTACCCCTTAATGATTGTTGAGAGGGGATGTTGCCATTTTCTGTGTCATTTATAGGAGCTCTTGTAATTCCATTTGAATGAGATTGTTGAGGAACCCGAAAAGTGCCCATTTTAGTCCATATATAGGGTGTTGGAATACCTTGGGTTTGAGTGATAGTTTATTCTTCAATGTCATGTAAAATTTCATTATCCTCCTAGGTATGTGAAGGTTCAAGTAAAGATGCATGATCCATTTCTTTGTTTAATATGTAATTGAGAAGTTCTTGAACATTAGGTGGTAAATTTTTGGTTTCATCAAGTTGAAGCAAACTGTCACAAAGAGAATTTGCATCCTCCAAAGCATCATCTTGGTTAGGGAGAGTGGGAAGGGATGGCAGAGTGTTATTAATAAATGTGTCATTTATGTCTTCTTCTTGTGCCAAAATATCCTCACTAAGTGGGGTTATGTTGGGACAAGTCTCTTTGTTTGATGAATCACCCATTGCTATATCATTTTCATAGGTCTCAGAAAGGATTTGCATTATATCATCATGAAACAAAGGGAGAGAGGGAATCATGTTTTCACTACTAATTTCCCCATAATTGTTTTCAGCAATGAAATTAGTAATATTATCAGCGATCGAAGGGAAAACATCCATAGTAGTAAGAAAGCTATCAAAATAGGTTATTGTGAGAAGGATATCACAGGTGGTGCTCACGTTCATATCAATGCCATAGATGTATGATATTTGATGCAATACTTGAGGATGTTTATTAGTGAATTTTCAAAAATTATCATATTTCATAATGTACTCAAATAAATCTTCCAAAGATAAGCCCTTAGGAGAATCCATGAATGCAAAACTATGTGTAGAAATGAGCTAAAATGCTTGATTTTTTCAAATTTTTTCAATGCAAATAAGTGAAAGAAAAGGTGTTGTAAGGAATTTGATCAGGGGAAGAAAATAATATGTCTAATATCAGTCCAATAAATCCATAAAATCCTTCACAACACACTTTTGATGCAATTCTAGAATGACGACAAGTCAAAACCTAGTGAAAATGCACTAAAATATGCGATTTTTCAATTTCAAGACCTAGAAAAAGGGGTGTTGTAAGGAATTTTAGGAGGTATAGAAGATTATATCAATAATATCAGTCACCTAAAACCATAAAATCTTTCACAACACGCTTAGAGTGCAAATCTAGGTCAAATATAGGCAAAATATTCAATTTTCACCAAATTTTCACTGTAAGAGATAGATAAAAAGGTGTTGTAAAGAATTTTGGGAGGGTCAGAAATTAATAACCCTGATAACATAAAATTATTGCATAAAAATCCTTTACAACATGCCTATGGTGCAAATCTAGAAAGTCGATAAGGCCAAATCTAGTGAAAAATCAAGGTTTTTCAAACCCTAGGCATCAAATCTTAGCCCAAATGAATGCAAAGTATTATATAAATGTTTTGTAATATGATTTATGATGATAATTAATTCCACTTAGATCTGAAAATGATTTTCAAACCCTACAATGCAAATTGCAAGTGCAAATCTAATGAAAATGCTAGTTTTTTTGTTGAAAATTTCTATGTAAAAATGCAAGTTTTTGAAATCTAAATGCAAATTTACACTAAAATGCAACACTACATCCAAATTTAAATTTATATGAGTGTCTAAAATTAGTAGAAAAATCTGAAACAAGATTTTACCTATGAACCCTTATTTTTGAATTGACTAGGTTATACGAAAAATTCAAATTTTCCAACAAAACCCTAGCAAAAATGCAATACAAGTGATTGGATTTTTATAATTTTCTATACTTTAGCTCAGATCTGATGCAAAAAATCAGAATTTTAATGAAATTCAAATTAATTGATGAAAATTATATGAAAATGCAAAGCCTAGAATGTGATTTTTTTCAATTTTTTTTCCAATTTTTCAAATTTTTTGTGATTTTTCGAATGCAATAAGATGAAAAATGATATGAATGAGTGAAATCAATGTAAATATGAATCAAAACACTCAAAAAGGTTCCAAATTCAATAAAACATGAGTTTGCCAAAATTTTTAGGGTAAATTTTGGATAGAGGGTTTTTGATGGTTTATGTGTATCCTCCTTTCACCACTAAACATTCAAGGACTTTAGGTCGAGTAGGAATATAATATCAAGCTCTTGGACACTCAGAATGTAGGGAAAATTGGAATTGTGTAGATTTGTTGTCAATTATGCTTAATTATACTCAAAACCCTAATTATGTAAATTCAGAAGTAAACAGATAAATCACAGAAAATGCTTGCACACAGAGATGCTAAATGATAATCAAATACCTACTAGTTTTTAAAGTTTGAAAGCGGAACAGTCGGGGACTAATGAGCGGGCACCCTAGTCTAGGGTACCAATTTCTTTAGGATCTGGAAACCTTGTCTACAACTTGTTCCTGTTGTTCCTGAGATTCTCTAGTCATGGAATCCGGAGGACTAGGGCACGGGCGCCTGAGTCCAGGTGCCTATTTTCTTTTCAGATCTACAAATCTTATAGTCTACAACACTCTCCTGCAAGTCCACTTTTATGCTCTTGCAACTTGTAACCTGCAATTACAAAAAAATGGGTTGGGGGTTGTGGTGTTTAGAGGCTTGCTTAGTCAAGCCCCGGAGAGACATTCAAGTCTTCCAAACACCGTTGTCAGATGAAGAGTGCGTCTCCTTGTGGGACAGAGGCAAAATCCAAATGATAAATGATTGAAAACATAATTGATATCACCTTGTACTAGTGAAGATCTCATGGAAGGAAGAAGCTCTTCAAGCCATGAGGAGATGGATGCTCAAATCTGCAAACACAAACACAAAAATAATGCTTTGCTCTATAAAACAACAAATATCTTGAATGCTCAAAGTCACAAATATGCCAAATTCATCTAATGATCATCTAGTTTACAAATGAATTCCTAAACATTCTTATATATGCAACTACAAACATTCCCGCCAAGAATTTCATAATTGAAACTTACCGTGTCGGCATAGGACCTAAATAACGGTCACAAATTGACACTTTGAAATTAGGCCTGGCCTAAAATAGGGCAGGACTAGGGCGTGGGTGCCTAAGTCTACCCCCTATTTTAGGTAGGTTTTTCATAAGTGTATCCCCTAAGTCCAAATTGCCATGGAACTTCAAGGTTTTCTCATCGGGAAGTTAGATTAACATGAAGAATACTCTAAATGCATAAACAGGACTCGGGAGCTAAATCTTAAGAGGGAAAAACCCCCAAGGGGACATTTTTTGATGTAACAATTAACAAACCTAGGTCAAATCTAAAACCCAAAATCACAATCTAAGGAGGCTATCCTTCTAGCTCCAATAATGGTGAGCACCTTGTAGTTCATGATGTCTATTTTGAGGAACAAGCCAAAATACAAAGACTTAAACATATGTATCAACCCATTTCACTAATAGAAAACACAAACCTAGAGAAAGATAGTTATGGCATTCAAAATAATTTTGTTGAAATTAGGTGGTTCTATGGAAAGGAACAAGTCACTACCCCACAACACCCACAATCCCAACAACCACACCCACAATCCCAACAACAACACCAATAGTTCCAACAACAAGTCCTAGACCAACAATTCATACAATAAAACTAATCCCAAATGCAACAAAATGAAGAATACCAACAACTCCTAGCCACCTACCAATCCCAAACTCAACAAACACAACCCCTCTCCATTTAACAACCACAACCACAACCTTCATTTCCCACATCATCCATTATACCATCACCCATACAACATCAACAAATTCCTCCTCAATCTTATGTATCATCCCCTGTAACTTCATACCAACCAACCACACATCATGTTACCCCTACATCAACTTATCCCGCTTCTTCCATTGTTAACCTCTATCTATGTCAATCCATATCTTAAGAACATCTAACCTAACCTAATCCGACCACACATCATGTAACCCCTACATCAACCTATCCCACTTCCTCCAATGTTAACCCTTATCTATATCAATCCATACCTCAAGAACATCCAACTCCTTATCTTAACATTTCACCTCCCCATCAAATCCATTCACATGGATATCAAGTTCCTTCACAACAAGAACACACAAGTCTAAGTTAAACCCTTTGCACCAAAATCTAGTCTCCTTAAGTCCTTATGGTACATTTGACAAGGGGAACACCAATCTATCTTATGCATTCTATGGGTACCCTACATCATCATCCAATCAAATGCTAATCCAAGAGCCTATTAGTCCTATCCCAACACCTCCATATAATTCACCACCTAGTCCACTTCCTAATCCACCATCAAATGCTAATCCACCACCTAATCCTAATCCTAACCCTACAACATCTTCCATCATTAAATATATTACTCCAGAATTCATGAAGGATTTGACCTAAGGACTCCTAGAATGGAAGAAAAAACTCTCATGCACTCAAATGTCTATCCTTGATCCTAACAAAGAACATCCTAATAGCATGTCTACCACTCTGATGGGTTTAAATATTGGCCTCTTTTGTATTGTTTTTACATGCTTTCAGACCTTTTGCACATGATCTTCCAGATACTATCATATCATTTCCAACCTATCATTTCCTTCCTATCTACATCATCCTATCATATCCCATCTTACCATCCTTAGCCATTATACTCACATATCTATCCCATCTATCCATCCATCCTTCGTTCCTCCTTTTGATCTTGATAAAGACAGGGAAAAATGTTGAAAATGCTTTGGAAAATCTCTTGATATACCTCATCCTTTTCAACCTATCCACTCATCCTCTTGTCCTAAGTTTTGTCATGTACAATCCTAAACATACTACCTAGAATGTGGCATCTTATTCCTATGCAACATAGTCCTCGGAGGTCACATCCTAGCTCACTTTTGCAACATACATTCATTCCATTCACTATTCTCTATCCTTTTTGATACAAAGAGCATTCTACAATGACTAACACGACCTATAATCAACCACAATAACCCTTGTCCTACAATCTCCTAGGCATCCCTTTACAAACTGCCCTTTATCCTTGTAGCTTTCCAAAAAGGCCTTTTTGACCATAACTTTTGCTACGGGCTTGCAATTCAAAAGACAAGACCCATTTGGGATACCCTTTTGGACAATACAACACATATCCAAGAATGGGGTTGGGTTCCTTTGTATGGATTGAGGCAAATCTTGACTGACCCCCTTTTCTCTTAGGCCTAATAGGTCTCTTAGGCTTGACAACCATCTAGCACTTGACTTCAAATGGGAATTTCTTTGTTCCTACACATCCAATGCATCCAGCAAGACCCCAATGAACCATTCCCATATCATGAAATGGCCTATACAATCATATTCCTTAAACCCTCTAAGTCTACTAGGGTTTTGACTGCAAAATAAGGTAAAGGACAACAAACAATCCTCTTATTCTCCTTCACACGTGTGAATACCAATCTCAAACTTCTCAAGGGTTTAGAAAACATCTGTACACACCTTATCTCCAAGTTTCATGAATTGGTCAAGGTAGAAACTCAAGAAAAAGCATTTTTTGTCTTTCTAGAAACCCTAGGCAGGTTTTATGATAGTTTTCACAAAAATGAGGATATCTTTCTCAAAATTCAATGGATTTCAGCCAAACCAAAAATAAATGAAAGGTAAGAATTCCGCCTACAACGTACAATCAACCTTCCATCCATACAGGTACCCAAAATCTGTACAATGTGACAAGAGTTGTAGATAACATAGAAAAACACAGAGTTTCATGTGTAACAATGAGTTTTTCATTCATCAAATCTTCATCATATGTCTCCCTTCGAAGTTACAAGGCTTATTTGATGTTTTTTCCATCAAGTTGTAACTTCATCTAACCATATTTTGGTTAAGGAGTTAACAAAACACCATTATTACAAGTAAAAACCATTATTACAAGTTTTGCTTAACAACTTTGCTTGCATTTTGACAACTTTTACAGTTTTGCCTACCTTGCACCTAAAGACTCAACAGTAATTCCAAATGACATGAAATGGCCTAAAAGGACCTTATTACATGAAATCAACCCTTACAAGATCAAAAACCAAAAAGTCACTACATGACACCAAGGGTGCCCCTACACCTTTTATCGATCCCTCTATCATGAACTTTCCATCCAGAACACACTATTGCCTACCATTTTATCCATCCCATTTGTTATCACCCATCCTTTTGTCCACTTATCTAATCCCATATTCATCCCTACATCTAGACCTAGTTTTCCCTTGTCATTGGTATCTAGCAGCAAGGCTATCCAAACTACAATACAATGCCATCTTATAAAACCAAAAAATCTAAAAATAATCAAAAATCACAAAAAGATCCAAAAAGATCCAAAAAAAATAAAAAATCACAAAAAATATCCAAAAATAATCAAAAATCACAAAAATATCCAAAAATATCCAAAAATCCTGAAAATATCTAAAAACAATCAAAATATCACAAAAATATCCAATATCAATAAAAATATCTCAAAAATATCCAAAAAATCAAAATAATCACAAAAATATCCAAAAACAATCACAAAAATATCCAAAAACAATCACAAAAATATCCAAAAATAATAAAAAATATATATCAAAAATATCCAAAAATAATCAAAAAACCACAAACATATCCAGAAACAATAAAAAATCACAAACATATCCAAAAACAATAAAAAATCTCAAAAATATCGAAAAACAATCAAAAAATCACAAAAATATCCAAAAACAATTTGTTTAGGGTAAAATTTGGATTGTTTAATGTTTCAGTGTTTAGATGTTTGAATGCTCCTTTCACCCTTAACATTCAAGGACCTAGGGTCGAGTGGCAATGCACTATCATACCCTAGGTCTCTGTGAGATGTAGGGAAATTTGGATTAGGATATTTAATTATCAATTTTCCTTCTCTTATGCTCAATTTACCATTAAAACCCTAATTTTGTAAATGCGACAGTAAAAAGATGAATTACAAAAAAAGCTCTTGCAGAGGGATGTAAAATGACAAATCACAGAGTACCTATTTTCGAGGTTCCAAGGCAGAAAAGTTAGGGACACAGGAGAGGGCGCCCAAGTCCAAGGCCCTACTTTTTATCTGGATCTAGAAACTCAGTCTGTAACATATTTCTATTGTTTCAGAGATTTTCTCGTCACAAAACTTCAGGAACTAGGGAGCAAGCGCCCAAGTCAAGAGGGCATATTTTCTTCCTGTTCTGCAATTCCAACCCTCCAAGATGTCTTCCTGCAACTTCACTTTGTCCAGCTCCTCAACCTGTAACCTACAACCATGAAAACTTTGGGAGGGGGTTGTGGTGTTTAGAGGCTTGCCTCAGTCAAGCCCCGGAGGACACTTAAGTCTTCGAACATCTTTGTTAGATAGAGAGTGCATGCCTAGGGAGGTAGAGGCAAAAACCAAATCAAATAATGATCATAAACACAATATAATGTCACCTTGTAGTGAAGATCTCATGGGAGGAAGATGCTCTTCATTCCATAATGAAATGGATGCTCAAATTTGCAAACACAAACATATAGACCACACAATTCTACTCTTGCAACACAATAAAAGCCTTGAATCACCTTGAGAATACATAAACATCACAATAATGATCTAGTTTACAAATGAATGCCTAAACATGCTTTTATATGCAACTACAAACACTCCCGCCAAGATTTTCATAATTCAAACTTACCGTGTCAACATAGGACTCAAATAATGGTCATAAATTGACACCCAAAAACTAGGACTGCCCTCCAAAATAGGGAAGGACTAGGGCACGAGTGCCCAAGTTCTCCCCCCTATTTTGGGCATGGGTTATCTTAAGTGGTCCCCCTAGGTCCTATTTACCAAGACACTTAGGGGTTTTCTCATCGGGGTGTTGAAATATGATGCAAAATGTCCTAAATGCACACAAAAGACCCGGGAGCTAAACCTAAAGAAGGAAAAGCCCCCAAGGGGACATTTTCTGATGTTACATTTAGTGCCCACTTTAATGTATGTACAGATGCAAGGCCAATACATGCATTAAAGTAAGGTCACAAACACAACAAACACGCCAAGATGGAGAAGACACGCCAATCACATAGAAGATAGTAATAGGCATGCAAAACACGGAGAAGGTAGTTATAGTCACGTAGAACATGGAGAATACAGTAAATGCTTAGAAGACACATTAATGCATGGAAGACAGGCACGATTCTTTTCTTTTCTTTTTTCTCATATATATATGAAATGCAGATGCAAGTACTGGAAAGTAAACAAACCTCCCATAATGCAAGAAGCACTCATCAAGCTAGTCTTTAGACTACATATATGGGGCAACACACATGCAAGACACGTAAAACCTCCCAAAATGTAGGAATCGCTCATCGAGCTAGTCTTTAGACTGCATATGGGGCAACAAACACGCCAAACAAAGTAAGCACGCCAAAACACACACTTGAAGACACAGTAGACAAGCAATGGAGTGTTCCTATTTCTAGGCTCAACACCATCTCAAGCACATTACAAGCACACACTGATGATTGGACTTCGCCACAACAATCATTGAAGACACACTTAAGGGTTGAGTTAGTCACAAAACCACTCCTCGCCTCCACAGAGGACTTTTGAAAATGACAGGATGATGCAATCTGCTCTGAGAAATACACCATCCTTGCCTCTGCAAAGGGCTTAAGATAAAAAGGATATATGCAATATTCCACCTCTGCAAAGGACTTACATGATTGATTGATTGATTGCAAAAAAACTCAGGATGCAGGAAGCACTCATCAAGCTAGTCTTTAAACTGCATCTGAGGACAAGCACATTGCTAACATCTACAATAGACAACTTACCTTATATGCCCCTAGCTTAAGGTGGTTGATATCATGCATTGATATCAAGCACGTTAAGGTAGGAAGAAAACACACAAGCGAACACAAGCTCTCACAAAGCCCATGCCCCCCAGAGGTGACATGTACTTTACGATTGCCAAATGTTCCCACAAACACATCCCTGCAAGAAACATGTTAGTGTCTACAAAGTCATGATAAAAAACATCAATTCATATGATTAACAACACAAAGAGCCAAGGTTATACTACAAATTCAAAGTTTGAGGATAACCATGGGGCTATATCACTAAGCTCTCTTAATCAAGCACCACCAAGGCTAGATTCAAAGGCAAACAAAGGTGCATAGAGTAGCAATATTGTTAAGGTTTGTAAATGAGATAGAAACATCATCATAATCACTACATGGAAAGCACAAGTGCTTCCACTATCCAAGCATCGGATAAAATATACAACCCCATCATCATATTAAGAACTAAGTCCATTTTTTGATTGCTCTCGAAAGGGACACTAGGTCCGCATCAGTGTAAATATTTTTCATCATCCGCCCGCTAGATAGAAACACTAGAGGAAGGAAAATAATAAATCAAAGAGGAGAAACAAGTGTCTTAGGGACAGTCACATAGGAGGGTGTCCCCAAGTCACCAACCACAACGCTACATCTGTAAGACACAACACACAATGATGAAATCAGAGAGAGGCAATATAGAAGAATGATGATACAAATAGAAGAAGGTCACAACAAAGGTGGTCTCTTGGTATCTCAGACCTTATAAGAGAATCAAGGGTCATCCCAGGAGGCCTAAACAACACATAACACATCACGGGGGAAGCACATCACGAGAGAGATAAAGGGTTAGAGAAACTTACTTGTAGGATCTTCCAATCTAACCTTTGTCAACAATTAAATCAATGCCATTTTTCCATGGGTTAGGTGAATTCTCAACTGCTTCTATTAAACCAATTATTGCATCATAGTTCATATAGTCATCTTCAACCTCATAAGGTTCATTAAGATAGTTTTCATGCTCACCATTCTCAGTGTATTGTGTTAAATCTTCTACTACACGTGGGTATGTATCCATGAGAGGTGTGCAATTGTCTAAGTCATATCGAGGCATGAAATTAAATTGTATGATATGCATTAATCCTTGAACAACATCAATACCATCTTGTCTATATTTTAGTAATTTTCTTATGTTGTGAATCACAGGTATAGCTTCTTCAGCTATCCTCTCAGTTTGCACATATTCTTGGAGTTCAGCTAGGTCTTTATCAAGTTTGTCTCTTTGCTCCTTAGTTACATATATTATCTCATCAATAGGATTCTCAACATCATGAGAGATTTGTTCTTCTATTGTAGGAGGCATAATGTCTTTCAAAAGGTGTGTTCCTTCTATTGTTGGAAGTGTATCAAAGATTTTAGTATTTTGTATTAGCACATCCTCATGGGAAAAATCATTTTTGAAGGAATGAATAAAGGAAAATTTTATGTCATCATCGCATGGAGCAGGTATTGAATGCATGGGAGAAGAGCTATCACCATCATCTTTTTCATTTCTATTCATGGAGAAGAATTCAGTTAAGCTTTCTAATATCGTGGGATGTTCACTCATGAGGGTTAAAAATTGGCCAAAATCAATATCTTTGATAAATGCATGGAAAGATACCATTGAAAAATGGCATGAATGTGCCATTTCAATGTAATATCATATTTTGAGAAGTTTTTTCGAAAGTATGCAAAAGACAAGTGCAAGACTTTATGCAAAAAGTGACCTAAATGCTTGATTTTTGTACTTTTTTCAATGCAAATGAATGGAACAAAGGGTATTGTAAGGATTTTAATCAGGGGAAGTAACTTATATGTCTGATATCAGTCCAAAATAGCAATAAGATCCTTCACAAGACACTCTTGATGCAAATCTAAGATGATGATAAGTCAAAATATAGTGAAAATATGTCAAAATATGCAAATTTTTCACCAAATCTTGATGCAAAAGAGTATGAAAAAGGGTGGTGTGAGGAAAATTTGGTGAATAATAGACACTTAGTGACAAGAGATCTATCACAACATGCTTTTAGTACCACTTAAGGTCAAATCCTAGTGAAAATATAGCAAAAATAGGCTATTTTTTCACGATTTTTCAACTCCAAGACCTAGAAAAAGGGGTGTTGTAATGAATTTTAGGAGGTGAAGAAAATAATAACAATGGTATCAGTCACTTAAATCCATAAAATTGGTCACAACACACTTGGAGTGCAAACTAGGTCAAACCCTAGGACAAAAATAGTTAAAATGTGTAGTTTTTCACCAAATTTTCAATACAAGAACCCAATAAAAGGGTTTTGTGAAGTTTTTTAGGAGGGAAAGAAAATAATTACCCTAATGACATCAAATTAATGCAAAAATACTTTTCACAACAAGCCTATGGTGCAAGTTTGGAGAGTTGATAAGGTCAAATTTAGTGAAAATTGATGTTTTTCAAGCCCTAGGTTTGAGATCTTGACACAAAATGTTATATGATGTTTTCAAGTTTGTTTTATGATAAAAATTAAATACTCACAGATCTGAAAATGAATTCCAAGCTTTAATATGCAAAATGGCAATGCAAATTTAATGAAAATGCATGAAAATTGCTAGTTTTTTGTTGAAATTTTCTATGCAAAAATGCAAATATTTTAAATCTAAATGCAAATTTACACTAAAATGCAAGACTAAAGTCAAATTATAATTTGAATGAGCCTCTAAAATCAGTAGAAAAATCTGAAAGAAGATTTTGCCTACTAACCCTAGATTTTGGAATTACTAGGTTATATGAAAATTGTCAAAATTTCTACAAAACCCTAGCAATTAAATGATGAAAATGCAATGGAAATTATTGTATTTTTGTAATTTTATGTAGTTTATATCAGATCTGATGCAAAAATCATGAATTAGGGAAAATTAGAAAGAATTGATGCAAATTAGTAAGCCTGACAATGCAAAAAAAAAAATTCAAAATTTTCATTTTTTTTGAAATTTCTGTAATACAATAAGATGAATGACTATATGAATGAATTAAATTGATCCAAATATAAAGACAAACACTCAATAATTTGCAATTAAGTCCAAAAACATGGGTTCACTAAAATGTTTAGGGCAAAATTTGGATTGTTTAATGTTTCAGTGTTTAGATGTTTGAATCCTTCTTTCACCCTTAACATTCAAGGACCTAGGGTCGAGTGGCAATGCACTATCATGCCCTAGGTCTCTATGAGATGTAGGCAAATTTGGATTAGGATGTTTAATTATCAATTTTCCTTCTCTTATGCTTAATTGACCATTGAAACCCTAATTTTGCAAATGCGATAGTAAACGGATGAATTACAGAAAAAGCTCTTGTAGAGGGATGTAAAATGACAAATCATAGAGTACCTATTTTCAGGGTTCCGAGGCAAAAAATTTGGGGACACAGGAATAGGCACCCAAGTCCAAGGCCCTACTTTTTATCTAGATCTAGAAACTCAGTCTATAATCTGTTTCTGATGTTTTAGAGATTTTCCCATCATGAAACTTTGAGGACTAGGGAGCAGGTGTGCAAGTCCAGGGGGTAGATTTTCTTCCTGTTCTGCAATTCCAACCCTCCAAGATGTCTTCCTGCAATTTCACTTTGTCCATATCCTCAACCCATAACCTATAACCACGAAAACTTTGGGAGGGGGTTGTGGTGTTTAGAGGCTTGCCTCAGTCAAGCCTCGAAGGACACTTAAGTCTTCGAACACCTTTGTCAAATAGAGAGTGCATGCCTAGGGAGGCAAAGACAAAAATCAAATGAAATAATGATCACAAACACAATATAATGTCACCTTGTAGTGAAGATCTCATGGGAGGAAGATGCTCTTCATTCCATGATGAAATGGATGCTCAAATATGCAAATACAAACACATAGACCACACAATTCTACTCTTGCAACACAATAAAAGCCTTGAATCACCTTTAGAATACATAAACATCACAATAACAATCTAGTTTACAAATGAATACCTAAACATGTTTTTATATGCAACTACAAACACTCCCGCCAAGATTTTTGTAATTCAAACTTACCGTGTCAGCATAGGACCCAAATAACGGTCATAAACTGACACCCAAAAATTGGGACTGCCCCAAAATAGGGCAGGACTAGGGCGCGGGCGCCCAAGTCCTCCCCCCTATTTTGGGCAAGGGTTATCTTAAGTGGTCCCCCTAGGTCCTATTTACCAAGACACTTAGGGGTTTTCTCATCAGGGTGTTGAAATATGATGCAAAATGTCCTAAATGCACACAAAAGACTTGGGAGCTAAACCTAAAGAGGGAAAAGCCCCCAAGGGGACATTTTCTAACGTTATAACAATTAAAAAAATCTCAAAAATATCCAAAAACAATAAAAATATCCCAAAAATATTCAAAAATAATCAAAAATATCCAAAAACAATAAAAATATCTCAAAAATATCCAAAAATAATAAAAAATCCCAAAAATATCTAAAAAACAATAAAAATATCTTTAAAATATCTTAAAAATGTCCAAAAACAATCAAAAAATCACAAAATATCCAAAAACAATAAAAAATCTCAAAATCTCCAAAAATAATAAAAAAATCACAAAATATCCAAAAACAACAAAAAAATCTCAAAAACATACAAAAACAATAAAAAAACTCCCAAAAATATCCAAAAACAATAAAAAAACCAAAAAATATCAAAAAACACTCAAAAAATCTTTAAAATATCCAAAAAACAATCAAAAAAATCTCAAAAGTATAAAAAAAATCAGATATTCAAAAAATCCAAAGCAATAAACAAAATGCAAGTAGTCCTTAATCCATACCAATCTAGTCATTCAATCTAGCCAAATCATCCAATCACATCCTTTGGTCTTGATCCTAATCTTATTTAAACCAAATCAATTAATTACCATAAATCAATCATCAATGGGATATATCATTCCCACATCCTTGTGTTGATCTAGGGTTATATTGTTCCCCACAATGTCAACACTATCTTTAGCAATCAAATCTTGGTATTGATTTGCATGGCCAATAACACTAGTATCATCATCATCATTATCAAATCAAATCAATCAATCCATCAATCATCGGTTTACAGCTTGACAGGGGCAAACCTTTTTTTTAATCATTTGTGCATGCTTGCTTGTGTGTGTTGTCATTTTATCTTGCATTTGTATCAAATTCATATTTTTCTAGCTAATATTCATATCTTGTGCATGTTGGAATAGCTTTATGCATTATCCTTTGCATCTAAGGTCATATCATACCTTTTGTGCACTTGGACTTTAATGCTCTAAGTATCCTTCCTCATACATCTCGACAAGGTTGTATTACGTTGGGTGCACAAGACACATCATCACCCTAGCCCTTATACCTTGGTGCATAATGTCTAGTGCTATATCAAACTATAGGATCGCTCTACCCAAGTCAGCATAACTACTCCTCATAAATCCATCAATCCTCATCCATCCTTTTATCTTCTTCATTTTTCTCTATGTTGTTCTCCATCTTCTATCTCCTTTTCTTCATATCCATTCATTTCGAGAGCACACTCGTATTCTTCCAATTTGCCTGTCCTCTTGAGGGGGCATCATTCAACCTATTAATTAATGTACTAAGTACTTCTTCTACCCAACTGGGGCATCATTATTTCTAATCCAATCATATTGTTCTTCTAAACCAAAATCTTCTTCTATTCAACATAGCACTATGTTTTAAACTTCTTTGAAATGATGTTACTTCGCAACACCATCTCAAAGAGGGGCAAAATGTAGACACCTAAAATTGACCCATTCCCAAATCAAGCATTCATCTGTCATACTTCACTATTAAATAATTCTAATTATTTGATTAAATCAATTTATCCTCCATATTAATTAAATAATTCAATTATTTAATTAAATCAATTTATCCTCCATATTAATTAAACAATTCCAATTTTTTAATTAAATCAATTTATCCTCCATGTTAATTAAATAATTCCAATTACTTAATTAAATCATTTTTTCTCCACATATTAATTAAATAAATTTAATTTATTTATTTAATTAAAGTTAATATTCAATTTCTTCAAAATAAATAAAATTTAATATTTTATTTATTTATCCATGTGCATGAAATTAAATAATTTATTTATTTAATTTCCTATTATTCCCTCTCATCCATAATTTACTCTCAATCAGTTTAGATAACTAATCAATCAAATTAGTTAACTAAATAAATCAAATCAGTTAACAGGTTAGTCAATCTAGTCAACTAATTAATTAATTTAGTTGACTAGTCAATCAATTGAGTTCACTAAGCAATCAACTCAGTCAACTCTCCAATCATTTATGTTAACTCCCCTGATGCATTAGAGGGCAAGGACACTTGCCCCTCTCTCATTCGCGCACATCCTCTCAACCATATCTAGCCATTGATCTCTCTGATCACTCTCCACCATTGATCTTCACTGTTGGAAGTCTATAAATAAAACGTTCTCCAAACCATCTAATCCTCTCCAATCTTCATATAACATTACGCTGCAGAAATTAGTCTAGATCTCATCATCCTCACATCACAAGCTTATGCTGACGAATAAAGCAATCCACATATCAAAGAGCAAAGAGCAATCGATTGAGGTTTGGGTGCAACTTCAGTGGGCTTGATCAGTGGAGCTAGATTTGTGTATGCAAAAGGAAGGTGAATTGTATTTGATTTAGTTTATCTTTCATTTATGTTTGCATCTCAAATTTTACCTATGACAATATCAACTCTAGCATTAAGTTCCTTGCAAAAGGTAAAGATAAAAATATTAAAAGATGTTGAGATGAAATTTTATAGATTAGAATTTTGACCATTATGCTTTGTATCAAACATGTTTTCAAACAAGGCTTTTAAAAATTTGGACTAAAAGTTTCAAGATTCTAATTTTCATGTCCATAAACCAACTGACCCATCTAATTACTAAACCATCATGATTAGCCTTATTTTGAAATAAATGTATGATTTGATACTTGGGGAAAAAATCAAACTTGGGTCAAGGACAATAATAAAAAGGCTTACTTCCACATACCCACTAAAGAAGAGAAATTAATCTTTAAGCATTGGGAAGCAAATGATAAAAAATATCAGACTTCATGCTAAAGACTCTAAGTAGGTGGAAAGAATCAATGTGTTGGAAAGAGATCTTCAGAAGATTAAAGAGAATCTACAAAAAAGTGGTGGAGGTTAGTAAACACGCTATTAAAATGGTGCTTTAGGTATCAAGAAGTTTAATGAAAAACTAAATAAGCACTCTTAGGATATTCAACATCCTGAAGTTTAGAGTGAAATGAAGATTGATACTACAATGCCTAGCTCGCAGACTAGAAGCAGTATTAGAAAGAATTAGGAAAAGGATAAAAGAGAGTTGGATGAGTTCATCAGTCAACATGCAAACTTTTATCAAGAGGATCTTGATGTGGCTAAGGCACTGCACTGATTTTAGTTGCTTTCTTTGGTGGTTGTCTTTTTTTGTTATCTTTCTACTATTAGTTTCAGGACTTGTGGATTTAATACTTTGTGTATGTAGTTCTAGGTAGCTTGGTTGTAATTTTGTTGTTCAATTGTTGTGGTATTGTAGCTTTTTTGTTTGTAAATAAGGTTTCAATTAATTTCAAAACCTACTTACCCTTTAATCAAAAAACAATAAAAAGGCTTATGAGAAAGCTATATCATAAGTAAAGTTCTATTGCTAATCATATAGTCACCTTTAGATTTATTGTTAAGGAATGTAGAAACAAAAAAGAAGACCACATCAATTATTTTGTTGACTTCAAAATTATTTTCACTATTCCAAGAACCAATTTGTATAAAATAAAATAAAAAAATATTATCCCACTTGATCTTTATATTGTTGTGATTCAACTTCATAAAACGATCTTATCAAAATGAAATGTAATAATGAATAGTCAATGGAAATCAATTGAAATATCAAGCTAACACAAGGATAGCCTATCGCTTCCACCACTTTTCTCATCTATATCAATAAAATTAAAGAATATTTATAGGATAAGGGGTGTATTGTGAATAGTATAGTTGGAATCATTGTCATCTTTCTACTATATGATGATAACATTATTCTTGCAAAAACTCAAGGATCTTGACAAAGCAACTCAAGATTCTTTAATATTTTTATAAGAATATGAATTTTTAATCAATGTTGACAAAATAAAGGCAATGATTATAAAATCTAAACAAAGATCTATTTATATAAAAACAATAACCTTGAAGAGTTCCAATTCTAGAAACACTTAAGCATTGACTTTAAATACCATTTAATTTGGAGCCACGGTGTAGAGAAGAGAATTGTTGATGGTTGGAAAGCCCATTGTGATCTTAAAGATTCATGTAGTATTTAACTATGAGTGCAATAAGAAATATGTTGTTTCAATAGTTTATTCATTCTAGTGATCTTATGGGTTTGTTAAGTCCTAACCTAAATGTCTCTTATGAAACTTAGAACAAACTTGAGAAAATCTAGGTGTTGTATCACCCACAACTTTAAAATAAAATGTAATACTTCATAACATATTTTTTTTATTGAAGAAAATTATAATTCAATGGATTCTAAAGCCATTGTTAGACATGTAGAATATAAACACAAAATGTTGAAATTAAGTAACAACAAATTGCTTGTTATCACTTCAAATATAAGAGGTAACTATAATATATTGAACAAGGATTAGGATGGATACACTGAAGCTTGGCTAATATATTAGTGTATCTAAGGTGCCAAAATAATCAACATTGTTAATGAAATTAAATGGAACAATGATGAAATTGCTAATAAGAGAAAGTTGAAATTACAAAGATTTTATTAATCCTTTCTTTGAATGAGAAAAAATAATTAAGTAGTGAAGTATTTCATGGGCATTATTATTAGTTTTTTAATTTTTTTGGTAAAATTTGATCCCTGTGTTTATTCATCTCAAGCTAAGCTCCACAAATAGTTCTTACACTAATAAATTTTTCTTTAGTATCTTGGTAATAACTAAAAGGAAAGAGGACCCACTTAAGGCACATGCACCTCTAAGTGAATGTTATTAGGGAATGAATAATGAATATGATCCATCACTTTGGGCTCTTCATCCTATAAATGTAATAAGTTCTCTTTTTAGGAACAACACTAAACAAAACAATGTGTAAGGTAAAGCTTCTATTTGAATTAGAAGGGGAAGATCCATTGTAAAATAAAAACCTAGAAGACTCAAACTATGGACAAACTTACAATTTTCACAACATGCACAAGAGTTTAATTTAGGTATTTTAACATGTAACAAAAATTAAGCTACTTTGCCACATCTATTTTTACTTCTCATATATGGGAACAAGACTTTACAATACACATAAAATTGAGATATTTTTTTATCTTTTATGACTCTTCAAAGGAACTATCATAATACTGCAATTGTACACTGTCTATCTAGATTTATAGAAACTAGAAATTATGTGCAAACTATAGCTAGATAGATCCTTCATTGATTGAGCAATTAGTACAAATATATAGATATCCCTAATTGTTTGGAAGAAACCACCAAAAGAGTTACTTAAGATAAAATTTGATGGGGATTCTAAGGGGTCCATGTTTTACTAACATGAGATTCTTGTTAAGGGATGAAGATGGTAAATTCCTAAAGGGTGGCTCCATTTTCTTATGGAAAAAACAAATAATGAAGTATAGAAAGAATCCCCTTTGGGAGAGTTAAAGGTTTCAATAAGATGTGGTTATAAGAAAATTATATTGTAAGTTGACTCAAAGATCATTATCTCAGGGTTAGTTAAGGGCTCAAATTTGAAATGGAAGGTTAATAATGAAATTTTAAAATCTTTTTCTTGCCTATATTCTAGAAGGAAACAAATGTGCTAACTTCTTTGCAAACTTAGGTTTTAGTTTGGACCCACTCATAGCCATGGAAAGGAAAAGGTTCCATTAATTAGGGGATTACATCCCTCATTACAAATTATTACAATTTTGATTGTGGCCTATAATTGATTTTGGCCACCTCGTGAGTCATACAATGCAAGGTTTGAAATAACAAACTACCACTAACAACCAAAGATAAATTTTGTTATCCTCTTCCTTCATTAATATTTGGCATCTCATATCAAGGGTGTCGTAGTGTTTGTGCATAGATTGTGAGATATAATTATTAATTAGTATATCCCTCATGCAATGCATGTGGGGGTTTACCCTTTCAAGAGTGTAAAAAAGAAATTCTTATCTCTCCTTTCACCTAGCTTTCCTCGTATATTATTTATTTAAGCATCTCATCTCCAAGAAAAATATGAAGCTCTTAATCCATAGAAAAGAAGGAAAGGAATTACTATATAGGGGTGTTGTCTTGAGTAAAAGGTTGAAAAATGCCTTTCTTATCCCAGACTAGGCATTATTGAAATTTAAAAAGAAAATTCTTAGCAATGAGGATTTAGCTAATACATGCACTTCAAGGACCATAGCCTCCATAGTTGAATACATAAAGAGTAATCTTTGAGAGCAAGTAATGGATAAAGAGATTCATGGGTGGATGTTTATAGAGGGTGTACCTAAAGGAGGAAGAGACACTTCTCAACCATCAAGAAGGTATGACCAAGAGCACATAAGGGGAATATTAAACCCTTAAGAGAGAGTTACAAGGATTGATTGCCAAGAGGTGACCTTTTGTAAATATTTTATGTTGCATGTGGATTGAATTTAAGTTGTAGATTCAAATTTTGATATAGAGGTAGTAGGTACCCCATGATGTATGCATTGTGGTGGCAAGGAGGTAGTTTGGTAGGGTAGTGGCCATTAGGGGATAACAACATGCTTTTATATGAATTTTTTACTAGTAGAAAGGTGACTCTTAATTTTTATGGGTGTTGTACTATCAAATGGATTCCAAGAGTATGTTGGAATTTTTCTCATCTTTTTTGGCTTTCCAAAAACCATTTTGTTATGCTTTTGTAATTTATTTTGCTAGGGCTCAACTCTTATGTTGTATCTTTAGCTAATTTATTTTATTTTCAATGAGATCCCTAATAGATCCCTCAAGTAACTAATAAAATAATAACTAGATAGAAGAATTGTAACATAACACAAGACAAGATTTTGTAAACCAAACCCCTAAATATTAAGATGCAAAGATATCAACACTTGAATGTATAATAATCAAAACATAAATATTTTAATCACTATTAACCTTTTATTTAGTAAGCAAAATCACTTTCACAAGATTATAACATGTGCAAGAAAAATAGAATTGCATTATTTATGATAATTTCACCATTTACACACAAAGAGCTTAAACATTAAAATTTTGTAAAAGGTGTAGCAAAATTTCTCTAATAAAATACTCATACATGTAGGGTTTGAAAGTATCACTTTCACAACTGGATGTCTCTAAATATAAAATTACTTTAAAAATAAAAGTTGTACAGAAATTAAAAATAGTTTTGGTAAATCTTATTCTCTAAGTAAAAATAAGTTCTATAAGAACTCAAAGATAACTTATGCTCTAATAATGATTGATTATATTTTTGGGCCATCATCTAAAATAGCTTTATATACACTTTCCAAAAATAGAAATTATTAGGATGAATGTGATATAGTTGGAGATAGAAGTAGACAAGAAAGAAAAGGTGAGGGAGTGAGTGAAATCTTGTATGAAGGAAGAGGACAAGGAGCAATAGAGCTAGATGTTAGAGAAGGGGATTTCTCTTTTCCTATTGAAATCATAACACTCGACCTAAATTTTATTCCTTTCTCTAGTGGTTTTGGTATGGTTGTTCCTAGATCATCTACTTATAGTGTATCAACTTTATTAATGGAGGGGATTTTATTCTTTTCTCAACAATTATCTTTATCCATTTTTGAGTTGTGCCTCATTGACTGATGCAGAGGCAACAACACAAAGACCACTAAGGGGTCACAATCACCAACACAGGAGGAAGAGGATACAGGGGATGTCAGGGCAAAGAGGTCTTCTAGGTCCTAGTGGACCAAACTACAACACTTGACATCAAACAGGACATGACTGTCGACTCTTTCTCCATGGTTTCAACATTGTCAAACAACACCATTTTTTGGTTCATATACATGGGAACCTTCCCAAAATTTATAGGGACCCTAGACCTTCTAGGTTTGACTGTCCCAAGCTCACAAAACCACCAAAATGATCAGGGGGTACCTCCTTGTACCACTTCCTTCACAACTCTCCTAACTTCCTTGTAGCCCTTAGAAAAGGATTGTCATGCAATAACTTTAGATGTAGATCTCCTAACTGGACTGTCATAGGCTTTTTGGATACCCATTATATTGTTCTTTAACATACTCAACATGGACTATAGGTTGTTTTGGAACACAACACTCTAAACTTGACTGTACCGATTTCAAAAGAGGCCTAATTAGGTCAGTTTTGCAAAGGGAGTACACACAAACCCAAGACTAAACCTCAGACCAGAACCATTAGAAAGGTATCTCAACCCTCTTTCCATATATATATGGATTGCCCCTATATCTATCCGTACAGAGGCATGCAATGGCCGGGAACAGGACTGTTACATTCAAAAGACAGGGTTTTGGACAGTTTTTAGCAAAACCATGATAACTTTCACAAAAATGAATGAAATGACCTCAAACCAATGGAATTGGATAGTTAGCTCACCCCTCTATCACATACAATAGGTTTCATGGCATAATTATGCTGCACAAGGTCGTGGTACCGTCTGTAACAAAAAAATTGTAGAAAAAGAGAAAAACAGAGATAAGGGACAACAAACAGTAATCTTCCTCATTCTCCTCCCCAAAAATTCATCAAATCACAATACATTATCATGAGAGAGGTCTCTCCCTTATTTCTACCATGAATTTCACTATTACAAACTCCCCAAATCGTGGGAAAAGGCTAAAAAAAGCCTAAACTGACTGATTTTTCATAAAAGGACTTTTTTTTTCTAATATTAGACTGTCACAACTTTAGTAACCTGCAGACCACTAAGGAAAACTAACTATTTTCAATCTCCACTACATGTTTATGTGTCTCAAGGATTTATTACATTATTCAAAACTTCATTTTTCCTTTAACAAACAAATTTACAAAAATTTGACTTAATGATTACTCTAGGTGCACTGCACCATACACCCTAACTTGAAACTTTTCCAAGTCCCTTGGAAATAATCTTGCAAATTATCCTCCATTGCTTTTCTTTGTCCTCCTTGTTTGTCTTCATCAAATTCTTTTGTCTTTGATCCTTCACTGTCTATGGCATGCTTGCCAACATTACTTGCTTCTTGACCATATGCATTCTTTGTAGACTGTCCCATTATGGGTCCTCTGACCTTGTCACCTTCATCAACATCCATGCTTCTCTCAATTGTCTTTCCACTGTTCATTGTCACATTACCTTTTGCAACCTCTATCAGGCCTTTATTCAACTTGTTTACTGTCCTATCAACCTTGCAAACTGCTGCACTAGCTTCACTTGGTTGTCTCTTATCTCTACTCATCACTATAGGGCACATGACTGTCCCTACTAAGATTCTTTCACTCACTTCTTGCCTTTCCATAGGCTCTTCACTCTTACACTCCACGTTTTCACTCACTTCCTTCTTCCACATGAAGACATTTGTATTCACAACTGGCTGCAACTCAGCTTCACACTTGCTCTTTGCTATCTCAATAATTTTATGCCTTGAAAAGGCTGCACACCCCTTGTTTTCACTCTCCTCAAACATCACTGGCTCCTTCTTGCCAAACATAATCATCTTTGTTGTCCTTGACTACTCCTCTAATGGCAGTAGTACAAAAGTCTTCTCATCCTTCTTAATAGTGAAGGTATTGGCTCTTCCATCATAAATTGCAAACCTATCAAATTGCTAGGGTCTCCCAAGTATCACATGACAACAATCCATGGGTAGGATATCACATAGGACCTTGTCCTCAAATGCTCCAATCTTAAACTCAACTAATGCTTGCTCAATCACTAAAATGGACTGATGATCACTCACCCAAGAAACTTTGTAGGGTATTTCCCTAAGAACTCTCTTCAATTTCAATTTGTCTACCATCTCACTTGACACCATATTATCAGTACAACTAGAATCCACTATTACTTTACATACCTTGTTCTTGCTTTTGCAAGTTGTCTTAAACAATGCTCTCCTCTGAATTAGCTCCTTCTCCTTGGAGGTCTTCAGTAGTGCTCTTTCTCTCAGCATCAATGTTTCTCCTATCTCAACATCACACTTTGTGGAACTAGAACCACATTCTTCTTCTTGGCCTAATTGAGTCCTTTCACTCTTCCTTTCACCATCACTTGAAAATTTTTCCTTCTCACGACACTTATATGCTGGGTGCCCAAACTCTTGACAATTGTAACACTTACCTACAAAGGTATTTGCACTCCTTCCACCACCAAATCTGCCTCTAGAACCTCTGCCTCTAAAATAACACTTTGTCCTTGTGCCTTGTTCATCTCCTCTTGACTCTCATTGACTTGCTTTATGTTTTGAAAAGACCCTCTGCCTCTGGCTAACTTATCTTGTCTCATTTTCAGCTTCTCTTCCACTCTAACTGCCATCTGATAACAGTCTTCAACACTCCTTGGATTTGCCAACACCAGTTCATGTTGCATGTTAAACCTCAAACCACCAATATATCTAGCAACTTTTTGTACTTCACTTTCATTTTGACCAGACCTTATACTTAGCTTATAAAATTCTTCAGTGTATGTCTTAACATCCATATCCTTTTGTCTTAAACTTTGAAGCTTTTTAAACATTTGAACTTCATAATCTTTAGGAAAGAATTTACCTTTGATTTTTGCTACCATCTTGTCCCATGAAACAATCTTTGCCTTTCCTTGCTTTCTCCTCTCTGTTTACTGATAATCCCACCATAACAAAGCATGACCTGTCAGCTTAGTCTTTGCAATCTTCACTTTCTGATCCTCAGGAACTTCTTCACACTCAAAATGATTATCCAATGCTGCAATCCAATCTAACAACTCTCCATCATTTAGGCTTCCTCCAAACTTTGGCACATCTATCTTTATCTTGTGCTTGTCTTCTTTTACTTCCCTCAGCAACTTCACCATCCTCTGATCCTCAGGGTCCAACTCTTCTTCCACATCTTCATACTCAGCTTCCTCTTCTTCCTCAGACTCATTGTCATCACCTAGAGCCACTCCTCTTCTCTGATTTTGTTCTAGGGTAGCTTTTTCTTTCTTTCAGCTCCCTTAACTCTCTAGCATGTTTCTCCTTTAGCACATTCATCTCTTGAGCCATGTTTCTCACTCTTAGAGGCATCTTGACAAACTACCTCTTCAACTTAACACTTCACAGACCTACTAACTGTGCTCTGATACCAATTTGATGCAGAGGTAACAACACAAAGACCACTAAGGGGTCACAAACACCAACACAGGAGGAAGAGGATAAAGGGGATGGTAGGGAAAACAGGTCTTCTAGGTACTAGTGGACCAAACTACAACACTTGACATCAAACATGACATGACTGTCCACTCTTTCTCCATGGTTTCAACACTGTCAAACAACACCATTTTTTGGTTAATATACATGGGAACCTTCCTAAACCTTCTAGGTTTGACTGTCCCAAGCTCGCAAAACCACTAAAATGCTCAGGGGGTACCTCCTTGTACCACTTCCTTCACAACTGTCCTAACTTCCTTGTAGCCCTTAGAAAGGACTGGCATGCAATAACTTTAGATGTAGACCTCCTAACCAGACTGTCATAGGATTTTTGGATACCCATTATCTTGTTATTTAACATACTCAACATGCACTATAGGTTGTTTTGGAACACAACACTCTAAACATGATTGTACCAATTTCAAAAGAGGCCTAATTAGGTCAGTTTTGCAAAGGGAGTACACACAAACACAAGACTAAACTTCTCACTCCTATTCTAGAGGATCCATTATGATGAAAATGGACTAATTTCAAAGGTTTTATGGGTCTATGGCTTTTTAACTTCATTCAATGACCAAATCTTCACTCCAGCTAGGCTAGTTTGTCAAATTCATGTCACAAAGAGGCTCAATCGCTCAAATCTTCACCTTAAACTTGTCCTCTACTCCTGCACACCAAACCCATTTGAAAAATCACCATTCTACACTCATTCAACCCATTTTGGGGTTCTAACATAGCAATTTGAGTTGGGAAAACCAAAAACCTCTCTAAAACCCCCAAATCAAGGGTTCGCTAGAATGACACAGGCAGTCTTAGAAAAAAGGCAATATGTCCTATAAATTGAATCAAGACCTCATACTAGAACCATTAGAAAGGTATCTCAACCCTCTTTCCATAAATATATGGCTTGCCCTTATATCTACCCGTACAAAGGCTTACAATGGCCGGGAACAAGACTATTGCAGTCAAAAGACAGGGTTTTGGATGGTTTTTAGCAAAAACATGATAACTTTCACAAAAATGAATGAAATGACCTCAAACGAATGGAATTGGATAGTTAGCTCACCCCTCTATCACATCCAATAGGTTTCATGGCATAACTATGCCTTGCAAGTTTGTGGTACGGTCTGCAACAGCAAAATTGTAGAAAAAGAGAAAAACAAAGATAAGGGACAACAAACAATAATCTTCCTCATTCTCCTCCCCAAAACTTCATCAAATCACAATACATTATCATGAGAGAGGTCTCTCCTTTATGTCTACCATGAATTTCACTATTACAAACTCCCCAAATCATGGGAAAAGGCTAAAAAAGCCTAAACTGACTAATTTTTCATAAAAGGATTGTTTTGTCAAATATTAGACTATCACAACTTTAGTAGCCTGCAGACCACTAAGGAAAACTGACTATTTTCAATCTCCACTACATGTTTATGCCTCTCAAGGCTTTAATACATTATTCAAAACTTCAAATTTTGCCTTTAACAAACAAATTTACAAAAATTGGACTTAATGATTACTCTAGGTGCACTGCACCACTGACTACCCTACTAGCTCATGTCTCCTCTAACCCACTTGAGAGTATAACATGTGTTGATGGTGTATTCATTGATGGAACCTATTTTTCTACATGTTTTTATGCATAAACCACTAGTTGTTGCTTTGGTGCTTGGTATTTCACCAATTTTAGGGCCTTTGAAGAAGAAGCATTTGCATTCATTTTCCTTTTATACTCTACCATATTCATCTAGATCCAATTATATTTTCTATGAATTATGTTTCTATTGGACTTTGTTCTAGTGAGATAATAAACAAATCAACATATCTTATAATTTGGAACAAGGTTGATGCTAGATCCTTTTGATCATATGTTGGTAATCTCACCTCTTTATCATATTTTACTAGCTCCTTATGGTACTTAAATAATTGATATGATATTATTTGGTTTGGAGTTAGATGCCAATAATCTCTTTCTCTAACTTGTGACTCATGGGTACAATTTGCCAAAAATACTCTAAGTGAGGTACAAGTGTGTAAATTTCCCAAGTTTTTTCTCCATAAGACCTTTGGGTTAAATGATGACCTAGCTTCAATTGGCTTAAAATTATAAATAGAAATCTCTTTATCAACATTTCTAGAATATTCCTTTGATTTACAAGCAATGACTAATAGTGATGGATTCCTCTTTATGCCTAGATCTCAAAATAGAGTACACAATGGTCAATTGCCTATTCAACTCCAAAAAATGGATCCTATTATTTGGGTACTTGGGCAACATCAAAGGCCCTTCACTATAACCCACAACTCTGTTATGAGTGAATATTTGAAAATTAGATGAACCAATCCCCATATTCATGGATAACTATATTATCCTCTTGTGAAAGTCATTCGTCATATGGTATGTCCATGCCCATGATCAAGTTGTCTATAAATGTACCATTTACTCTCCTATAATGGAAAAAATAGTTACCATATCATAACTGAAGTAAGTGGTTATAAATAAGATTAGCGGGCCCATATTCTCCTACCTTGTTTGTTCTTAAGAATGTTTTGACATGTGCCAAACTATAGACTATATGACATCATGAAAAACTCTTGTGTCTATGTAACCATGCACAAATGCTTATGAATGTTCTTATTAATAAAGAAATGTCTAAATGAACCATGTTCATTATACATCCAAGGGTGGAAAGTTCTTGATTTACTATCATTTATTTCAATAATGTGATCATATTCTCTAAGACATCATGAAACTCATCCCTTCTACTATGCTTATGCATTAGCTTTGAAATCCCTTTCTTACTAATCAACCAATGGCTTGAAACCTATTTAACCCATACTTCTTCATTATTTTAGTCTCATTGTGCTCATAATTATGCCATAGTAATCCTAACAATGGCCTTAATGGGAGGAGTACCCAATAAACCATTAAAGACTTTCACATAGAGTGTAGCCAATACATATCCCTCATATCTCATGATTTCCCTAATGTCATAGTTGTAAAATTTTACAATTGTGAAGACAAACTTATAAGAGACGAAAGAGATTTGAGAAGTGCAACAAATTCCAATATACCAAATGAACGAAAAAAATTAACCAATATATCTTTCTTTTAAATTTTTTAAATTAAATCATTTCATTGTCAATCAACATGACTAGTTCTACATCCCTAATGTTTGTTAAATAGTTTTAGAAAAATAATGCACGAACCCTCTCTTTTCACAATAAAAGGTCTGTCCTAATATTTAAAAGTCAAAAAATAGAGTGGAACCGGCACATGCAACGACCAAATAAAAAGTGGGTGGGCGCCCACGGGGCCTTTTTTTCCCATCTTTTACTTCTTTTTTTTTCGTCTTTTTTAACTCAAATGTCACGACACACCGACACACGCAGATCTCATTTTGTCCAATTTTTCCATTCGGAATGAAAAGTACATTTTGTTATTCCATTTCCATTTTTCCCTTTTGAGAAATTCGATTACACTAATGCATTAATTTGAGCTATACTTTGAACATTTGGTACAAAGTACTTGAATAATCACATGCATTGGTGCACCTCTCTGGTACCTTGTACAATTTGAATTTTAGGTAAAACAAATTTCACTAAATTGATTCTATGTTTCTCTATTTTTGATAAATGCCCTGTATTTTGATGTTAAGAGTAAGATTTCATAATAGTTGGATAGATTCAGATATAATTGGGGTATATAAATGATATAAACGACACTCTAAATGATTGACATGGAATGAATGATAATGGTGAATGGGGTCATTTGAGTAGGGGTACAACATATTCTTACTAGAATAATCACATGCATTGGTGCACCTCTCTGGTAGCTTGTACAATTTGAATTTTAGGCAAAACAAATTTCACCAAATTGATTCCTTGTTTCTCTATTTTTGATAAATGTCCCTATATTTTGATGTTAAGAGTAAGATTTCATAGTAGTTGGATAGATCCAGATATAATTGGGGTATATAAATGATATAAACGACATTCTAAATGATTGACATGGAATGAATGACAATGGTGAATGGGGTCATTTGAGTAGGGGTACAACATATTCTTTAGACTCTTTTTTGTAACATTAAAAAGATTAAAGAACATAAAGAATATTGTTAAAATAGGTAGTAATGCCAATCATCTACATACAATAACATGTTTTTAAACTAACCCTAAAACATTTTGGGCTAAATGAAGTTGTAAAATTTACAAAACTAAAGAATTTGAAGGTGAACACCATTTTATTTTAACTTGATCTACCATCAATAATGTGAGTTCGGCAACTTCACTTGATTTCACAATCTATCTACCCATTCTTCAAGAATCAAAAGGACTTGTGTACCTTCATTTTTCCCTATTCATATGCAAAAATGATAAAATGATATATTAAAGAATATCTACCTAGTCTCATTTTTATTGATTACTACCTTATATTCTTTTCTTTTTGAAGGATTTATAGACACATGTGAGGGGGTAGAGGAATGCAAAAAAAACATAAAAACTTAAGAACAATCATAAGGATGGCACTTTCACATTTGTGAAGTTGAAGGATGTGGAGGATTCAAAGTGTGTCAATAATAATAAGAGTAACTTTAATGATATAATGTGCAATGAAATCAAAGGTATTTATTAAAATTTTATATAAGGAATAATACATTTTACTAAGTCATTGTCATTTTCCAAATTCCCAATGGTTGTAGCTTTTCTTTACTCTAAAAGTCCTTTAAACCCTAATTTGCTAAAGGATTCAAAGCTCCCACCTAGTGACATTTTTCCTTATGTCATAGATTAAGTTTTAATGGTGTGGATTATTTTGTTTGTTTGAAGGATGACTCACTTATTGGCAAAGCTCCATGCTCTTCTTCGTTTGTGGAGTCACAAGTGGTTAAGGCTATGATTGTTAATAAGGGTATTGCATGTAATGCAAATAAAGATATTTCACCTAGCAAATCTCTTCCTTAAAAAAAGTGCTTCTATTATGGGTCAGGTAGTGGCAACTTTTAGGTTGGAGGATGCATTTTTTAATAATAAGGGCTTCTAGGATAAAATTAGGGAATCATTAAAACCTCTCAATTGCTCAGAGATGTGCCTTGTTTTAGTTTTTGACAAAGAAGTATGGAATGAGAGGGATACTTCTCTGAATGTGGTTTGATTTTCCATTGTAATCGCTAATGGTTGAGTGTTTATGAAATGCACATATGGATCTCTAGTAACTAGTAACCACACATAGAAAGCCATCTAGAAATTTGCTCTATACATAGGGCTTATTTATTGTAGTATTTGAATTCCCCAAGTATAGAGACTTTATTCTTAATGATCAAGTTTGGATTTTGGTGAAGAATTCACTTCTTATGAAGCCATGGTTTCTATATTTCAACCCTTTAACAAAATCTTTTAAAACCATGCTAATTTGGTTAGGTTTCTAATCTTCCCTCCCTAGTTTTGGTTTGATTTTTGTTTCACAACAATTGATCTCCCTAGGATGATTTATGTCTACAAATATGGTGACTTATGCATTCTCCCACACAATTTTTGCCCATATTCTAGTTCAATTGGATATTTCAAAAGATTTCCCAATAGATATTATGTTGAAAGTGTTAGATTGCTCATGGAAACATCTTTTGGACAATGAGGGTTTTTCTTTCTATTGTAATAGATGCTTTGAAATGGGCCATGTTGTTGTTGACTATTCTAGACTCAATCATAAATTTTCTATCCAAGCATCCTAGTGGAAAGAAGCTCTTCCCCACTGCTTAACTATCATCGTTGCTTTAAAGGATTATTATATTTCTTCTAAACCCACTCAAGTAACTTATGTTGTTTTAGAGCCCCCACATGGGGCTCCTTTAATTCATTTTTTTTCTCCTAAGATTCTAATGTGAAAGTTCCTTTGGTGGATGATGTTTTACCCCCCTAACTCTCACAATAGAGACTCCCTCAATTCCCTATTTGTCTTATGAGGGATTAAACATGAAAGCTCTTATGGTGGATAGAAGTTTCTCCTTCATGCCCTTTCAATCTCATTATGGAGACAAGAAGTCATCCTCCAAAATATCCCACAGAGCCACTCATTTTATTAATCAAGGAAAGAAGGAAAGAATCCCTTGTGGGGAGCAAATCTTTTTGTCTTCAAAGCAACATGACAGTTTGGAATTTCCAAGAGGAGTGTATTATACTTTGGTTTTCAATCAAAATTGAGCAATTCAAAGAAAATTACTTTTTATATGCTTAGATTTGGTTGTAAGAAGTTGCAAGGCTTATTGTGATAATTCTTATCTAGCTTTATGTATTGTTGAAATTTCATTGGTGAGGATCCTAATAAAACACTCACTAATTAATCTTTTAAAAAATATATTTTACTAAGTCCTATAGACCAACTTAGTCTAAAGGATGCTTAAAAATTAATCATCAAAATAAAATACAGTAACAATCGTATCAACCTCTACATTTGAATCATAACTAAAAATTTATTCATCCATATAATTGTAGTTTAATTTGTGAGGAAGGTGTCATCATAAAATCTTACCATGTAGTTCAATTTATATTAGACATGGTTAAGGCTGGGTTCTATCCCTAAGTGATTATGATAAAATAAATTTATCCTAGTCCTACCTTAAAGCCAAACAAATTTGTTACATATAAGGTTTCATGATGGGGCTTTTTAAGTTTTGTATGCAAATATTCTTAGAATTTTTGAAAGCAATTATCTTTTCTAAATGGCCTCATTAATTTATTTTATTGGTAGATATATTTAATCGAGGCATAAATGTTGGATAGAAATTTAGAGATAACATCTAAATAAAAAAATTAGAGAGAAGTCTAAAAGGAAGATGTAATCTTTGACCATGTGAAAAATCTCATATAAGTAGTTTAATTTCATCTCCCCTCTTATTCATGACTACTTATTAAAAAGTAATAGTGCCTATTTTCTAAAAAGAATTTATGAATTTCTCTATTAAAGTATTAAAAATATCGAGGAAACACATTTATCTAAAAACAAAAACACTAACCCTGGCATGAGACATTATTATAACCCCACTAAATAAGAGGGGAAATTTTCATTAAGTATCTCACCAAAGAATTTAATACTAAAGAAAAATAAAAAGATTCCCTCTTTTAAATTTATATTAATTTAAGGAAATAAAGTTTGATTATCATACAAATCAAATCTCAAACTAATATAAATGATTTGTTACTAATATGACAAATAAGTGTCGAATTGAAATAAGAGGTTAGGGGTTTTCTTAACTCTTTATGTATGTTAATGATGAAATTATATCGTTGCTACACGCTTGGACTATCTATTGACTATAGAACTTGGATTTGAAGTGCTACTTTTGAATCAAAAACATCTCTAACACCTGCATAATAGTTGGACATATTTGTTGGTGCAATTCTGACTTCCTCTACTACAATTTCATCCTCCATGTCACAATCTTGTCTCTGACTATTCCTAAATTATTTGCCTCTTAAGTGAAATTTAATTTGAGCTCTTTAGAGGATTTCTAGATAAGGATTGAAATTTTATACTTCCTTGAGCCTAAGTCAAGCTCCTTGTTAGCCCCTTGTTTTTTCTTATTTATATTTTGTATGAGAAGAATTTGAGTGTTGAATGCATGATGCATGATGCAAGGAATGCTTTTGTTAATGCTTGGATGCTCTAAATATAAATTCTCTTTGAAATACTCTCAATGCAATAGGATGATTCAAATGAATGCTTTCATAAGTGTCTAAAATACCCTAGGATTTTTCCTTTAAATATGTAATCATATGTGTTCATTTGAAATATTTCACATGTAAGTTGATGGGAAATGGGTCATATTTTTAAATTAGGCCAAATTAGGCAAAGTGAAGTTGAACTTTAACAAAGAAAAATAGGATCGCACCAAGATGGGTAAAAGGGTAAAATCTAAGTTAGATGCAAACCATAGGGGCTAAGTCAAATAAAAGGATAGGACAAGGTTGGGTTTAGTTAGCTTGTGTTCTAGAATCTCTCAAAAAAGCACTTGAATAATACATTTGTGAACAAGGCTAAAGTGAGTACAAAATAAATGGGGAAAGTGTGGAGTATGCACTTTTCTCCTCTTTATTTTACCCTCAAGTTAGTGTGAATGTGAATTTACATGAAGTGTGCATGCTAAAGCTAAGATGTGACAATAAAGCAAGCATGTTTCAAAAGCATACATTTTTTGAAAAGGACATGATTTCAAAGAAGACCCTCTTTTTTTTTGTATGTTCTTAATGAGATTGCATCTCCAAATCTGAACACATGATCACCATAAAGCACTAGTAACACCAACACTAACATGATCATAAAATAAATCACAACATATTATATTTATATGAACTTGAACTCACTATAATTTTAATGTAATAAACAACAAAATGATGGAATCATGGAGTTTTAATCGAGTTATCCCCCAATAAACCACATGTAAAGAATGTAATTAGAATACATCAAATTTATAATTTTTTTGAGTAATGATTGAGTTACACCCCTAAATATATACAACTTGAACCCAAAACGAGAGTTGACACATGTGTAGGGTTGTTGAGTAGTAGTAAACAAGCTACCCTCTCAATCTACATAACACGATGTCAAGTAAAATCTAAAATGATGCTCCCACACATAGGATTTCTAAGGAGTACTAACTGAGTTGGACACCTGACTCTATACATAGAAGACTAAGTGAAAGAATAACAATGATAGAATATGCCCCCATCAAATTAGATGCATTCATCATAATAGATACGATTTGAGGAGAGGGGAGTATAAAGAAGGCCACATGTAGCAATATGTTGGCCCAAGTGTATGTAAAAATATAAGTATGAAGCACATATGTGTGTGTGGGGTGATATAGGATCATCCTAGGTGTTGAGAAGTTTTGCATTACACAAAAATATTTCTTGTTTTAATTTAATTTTTCATGCATAATACTAGCTTGCACACATTCTTGTGTTTTGATATTTTATTTGTATGTGTTTTTTGGGGAGGTTTTGTTGGACCCACAAAACTCTTACATCTTTGCATAATTTGTTCTTTTGAGAAAGTTGTTCTTTTACACAATCAATTGAAGCAATTTCTTTCACACACTTTGAACAGGCTCTAGCTAGTGCAATTCAACCCAATCCACACACAATTGTACAAGATTTTGCACAAACTCTACAATATTTTAAGTAATGCACCAACTTTTACATTAGGACATTAGTGGATAAACACAAACGAGTAGTTTTTTTGCATTCTAATTGCAACAACCACATGTGACAACCTCACTCTCACACTTGCAATGTTGTCAAAACTAACCAACATTGTGACCAAACCACATGATGCCACCATAAATTGCATGATGAAATAAGGTCAATGCACACCAACATATAAAAACACTAGTGGAAGACTTATAGGAATATCATGGATTGAAATCAACACAATGAGAAATGGAGGAGATATAACCTCCTCATAACCAACAATAGAGTACTAGACTTAGACTGTCAAGATAAATAGAAGATGAGGATGGAAGGAACTAAACCCCATACTAAAGTTCAGCCTTCTCACATCCAAGTCCATAACAAACACCCAAGGAATGGATTCACATCATCAAACATCCTCTCAACACACTGAGTGGTTGGTCATAGGGGAGATGTGATATCTCTCCTAAGTCTCACTAGAGGCTAACCAAGCACACCTCATATCACAAGAAAAACACAAAAATGAACACAACTAACTAAGGACACAAGATAATACTAAAACAAGAAAATAGGCAAGTAGGGCAAACCCTAGGGAACATCTTTCATTTACAAAACATATTTGAAAAAAGTCTAGAAGTGCTCATTGTCTGAGGCTCACCCCTTTTTGGACCAATTTGACCATATTGATGGTTCAGGTCACCCTTGGCCTTCCTAGGATCACTTCTATCCTTTAAATGGTTTTCCTATTACTAGTGAGGTTGCCCCTAGTAAAACAAGCAACCTATAGTTAATGAAATGGTCCTAGACAAACAACAGGGTTTTGAGAGGCCCAAACATTTATTATGAAGCACTATAAAGGGTCCCCTACAAGCCTAATAACATCCTACACACTCAAAATTAACTTCCAACATCAAAAAACAAGAAAGGAGGCACGAAACCCCAAAATGTAAATGAAGGGCTAGGCTTAGACAAGCCTAAAACAACCTACACAAAACATATTGTATCTTCCTCAATAAATGAGCTATTAACAAATCATTTGAAAAAACCATTCCCACTTTTCTTAAGATAAAAAAAAAATCATTCTTAAAAGTCATAAAACATTGATATTCATTTTTACTTAAAAAGCATTTAATCAAACGCAATCATTCAGTTACACAATTAAAATACAATAAGAGAACATTTGATTGAAGTACAACTTCCAATATTTTACAATTGAGATCAAATCCACATAGCTATTTTATTTCACATTTCCACAACATTTGACATAAGGTATAGCATGCATAAACCATAATTTTCCATTTCTTGTTCAATTTAGAACAATCACAAATAATGCTAATTTCATTCAAAATGATAATTTCAAATCAATTCAATAATATTATCAAGATTACAAAGTGAAGATCCCATCCCAAGCATGGATGGATCACACACCAATACAAATATGTTAATAATACACAATTAAAATATTTCTATGTCCTTGTGAATATCCTCTAAAAACCACAAATTACAACTTACAACAAGCTTACATCTATCTCTACAAGATAAGAAATAATACTACAAATCCACCAAGAGTTATTGAATCCTCACACTAACTCCATTATACTCCACCATGAATCCACTAAGCAATCCCACTGATGATCAACACCATCCAACCATGTGGGACCTAGAGGCCCACCCCTCTAAACTAAGATACAAGCTTCATGATTACAAGCATAAACACAACACACACAATTGGTCTCAAACACATAACATACAAAATGTTTTCTCAACACAAAATTTGATACATCAATCTAATTGACCAAGGGATATGAGGGTAGCAAGTAATGGAGTGTCTTCCCCTTGGTTCCCCTAATACAATCTAGGAATAGAGTAGATCCAATAGGTCTAAATAACAAGTGCCCTTTCAGAACCACTTGCCCAATCCAACATGTCTTTTCAAATGTCCTTAGGTTGTTGCATAACCAAGCTCAATTTTTTTTATTAAGGTGTGACATGTCTTTTCAAACATAGCACCTATTTAACCTTATATTTATTATTTTTATTTAATACACCATTTTAGGCATCATGCATTGTATAATTAAATCTTATGTTTATTATTTTATGATGCCATGTTTGTATAATTCTTCTACAAATTAATATAGTGTTTTGTTTATAAATCTTCCTATCTCTTCCTATTGGCTTCCATTGTCTACTCTATGCACATATTAGTCAATTGTTAACTCAACCAACTTACATTGGCTACACCATCTTGGTTTTAGAGACCATGTTCCAAGTCCAAAGAGGTGAGCTTGTGAGTGTTCTATAGTAGTAAGTACTTTTGTGCAAGTGAAATTACAGGTGGTCCAAAAGAGAATAATGGCCCACTAATTTAGAAGAGGAGGTACAAGAAATAAGTAACAATCAAGCCATGCATGTTGTTGGTCTAGCCAACATCCTAAGATCCATTTAGGTGAGGCTCAGAATCACCAAGACTGTGCCAAAGAGAGGAGCAATTTTGACTAAATATGTTAATGATGATGAGGGAATAGATCATAATGCATAGAGAGATACCATGGATGCTAATTTTAAGGAAGAAATTAGTGTAGAAGAAAGATCCATGATTGCCTTGGTAAATGAAAAGAGACAACCAAAGGATTTATTGGACTAAATCACTAAGCTTGAGGAACACTTTAACTTGAAATCAATTAAGGACACCAATAGAGTGAAATATGTTTCACAAAGTTGAAAGGACATGTTTCCTTACGGTAGGAATTTTTTCAAAAAGATAGTGTTTGAAGGAATAAGAGGAATATATTATGGGATTGCATGGTCACCAAACTCAAGGGGATTTTATGCTCACTAACTATATGTTGGACTTGTTTAAGGAGATACAAAACTTGTGCTCTATGGAAAAATTCTTTAGACTAGGCATCAAATTTGTTCATGTGGAATATGAGGGTAAGTGAACAAAGATGGGGGACCAAAAGGGGGTCTTAAGATGCCACTTTTTTTCTGAAATTAGGAAAGACTGATGTTGGATGAGAAATTGAAGATAGTTACACTCAATTTGAAGATACAACAAAAACAAGAGTCGTAGTGCTCCGAATCTAGTTTCTAAACTACTAATTTTTTTCAAAAATGGTTGAGATTAAGGGGTTCAAAAAGGGGGAGAACACAAATTGGTTGTGTTTTCTTGAAAAAAACATAACATAGCATTTGGTGTGCTCCCCCTAAAATGTGAACTTTTTTTAGTATTTCAAAAATCGCTTTGGTGAGAAATTATCTAACACCATGTAGTTTATCCCTGATTTTTCTAATAATTTTTTCATGAATAATTGATTTTTACTATTTTTCAAAGTGGACACATCCTAAAAACATACAATTGAGCATGCTCCCCACTAAAATTTTTGAAAACTAATTGAAAATAAATAAAAAAATTGAATATGTGTAGAATGGAGTCTAGTTTCTAAAAATGTAATTTATTTGAAATTTTGATGGATAATTAAAAAAAGTAAAAAATACTAGACACTAGTTTTTGAAAAAAAATTGATACACTAACAAAAGAAATTAAAGATGAAATCCTTAACATACTAAAAACGTGAAAAAAATTATATGGTTAGAAAGCGAACATAGAGTTTAAGATTACGGTGGTATTTTTTTGACTTGTCATTGAAAAAAATGCAAACCTGATGGGTAGCACGCTCCAGATTATGTGATTTTTGTTACAATCTAGAAAAACATGTCTTTGGATGTCATAAACACAGTCCAAGCCTTTGGGTTGGAATCCCAAGGAAAATACAATCCAAAGGGTTGGAAATTACCAAGACAAAGCATAACACAAGTGTGTTATAATGCGCTCATGTTATGGTGACATAAAACATCTCTCTCTCTCTGACCTATCTACCTCCTAGTTTTTTTTTCCTAGCTTTCTTAGTTTTCATTTTCCTTTCCAATTTCCCTTTAGATCCCACCAATTTTTCCCTATTTTACTATTTTCCACCTCTCCTCTCATCATTCCTCCCATCCAATGAACTTTCATTTTATCTTTTTTCCATTTCATCCTCCCAATTTATATCCTCATCCCTCTTTGCATGTCCTAGTTTTCTTGTTTCCATGTTCTTTGTCAATAAGGGAGAGGGAGAGGGAGGAAGAGGGAGAGAGAGGGGAGAGATAGGGTGAGAGAGAGAGAGAGAGTCCTAGTTTTCTTGTTTTCATTTCCTTCATTGATAAGGGAGAGGGAGAGATAGAGGGGATATATAGGGAGATAGAGGAATGATAGGGAGAGAGAGGCAAGCTATAGGGAGATAGGGAGAGATAGATAGGTAAAGAGAGAGAGAGGAGACAGATAGGGAGAGATAGAGGGGAGAGATAGGGAGATAGAGTGAGCAAGATGTCCAGAGAGATAGGGAGAGAGATTGAGAGGTAGAGTGATGATAGAGATATAGGTAGATAAGGGAGATATAGGGAGATAGAGGTTTAGGGTTGCTCAAGTTTAGGGGTTAGGGTTTAGGGGCATTATTTAGGGTTTATGGGTTGTGTGTGTGTGAGAGAGAGAGAGAGAGGGTTTAGGGGTTACAGTTTAGGGGCATTATTTATGGTTTATGAGTTTAGGGTTGCTCAAGTTTAGGGTTTAGGGTTGCTTGGGTTTAGGTTTTAGGGGCATTATTTAGGGTATATGAGTTTAGGGTTGCTCAAGTTTAGGGTTTAGGGGTTAGGGAGATTATTTATGGTTTAGGAGTTTAGGGTTTCTCGGGTTTAGGGTTTAGGGGTTTGGGGTTGTTCGGGTTTAGGGTTTAGAGAGATAGAGAGGGGACTGATAGAGATTGGGAGAGATAGAGAAGACAAAGGGGAGAGATAGGAAGATAGAGAGTGAGGGACATGTCTAGAGACATAGGGAGAGAGATTGAGACGTAGAGGGAAGATAAGGATAGGGAGATAGGGGAGAGCTAGGGAGATAGAGGTTTAGGGTTGCTTAGGTTTAGGGTTTAGGGATTAGGGGTCAGGGTTTAGGGGCATTACTTAGGGTTTAGGGTTTATGGTTTAGGTGTTAGGGGTTAAGATTTAGAGGTTTAGGGTAACATAAGGTTTAGAGAGAGAGGACCAATAGGGAGATATAGAAAGACTGAGGGGAGAGATAGGGTGATAGAGAGTGAGGGACATGGCCAAAGACATAGCGAGAGAGATTGAGAGGTAGAGGGATGATAGAGATAGAGAAATAGGGGAGAGATAGGGAGATAGAGGTTTAGGGTTTCTTGTGTTTAGGGTTTAGGGGTTAAGGTTTAGGGGCATTATTTAGGGTTTAGGGTTTATGGTTTAGGGGTTAGGGGTTAAGGTCTAGAGGTATAGGGTTTACGGTTAAGTGAGAGAGGACCAATAGGGAGATATAGAGGAGATCGAGGGGAGAGATAGGGAGATAGAGAGTGAGGGACATGGCCAAAGACATAGGCAGAGAGATTGAGAGGTAGAGGGATGATAGAGATAGGGAGATAGGGGAGAGATAGGGAGATAGAGGTTTAGGGTTGCTTAGGTTTAGGGTTTAGGGTTTAGGGGTTTAGGGTTTAGGGGTTAGGGTGTAGGGGAATTATTTAGGGTTTAGGGTTTAGGGGTTAAGGTTTAGGGTTTAGGGTTGTAACGTCAGAAAATGTTATCTTGGGGGCTTTTCCCTCATAAGGTTTAGCTCATGGGTCTTTTATCTACATTTAGGACATCTAGCATCATATTATGACATCCTGATGAAATGAGCCCTAAGTTTGATGAAAAATGGGACCTAGGGGGATCCCTTGAACTAATCCCTAAGCAAAATAGGGAGGGAGGACTTGGGCGCCCACACCCTAGTCCTGCCCTATTTTGGGTTAGTCCCAAATTTTGATTGTCAACTTGTGATTGTTATTTGGGTCCTATGCCGACACGGTAAGCTTGAATTATGAAATTTTTAATGGGAGTGTTTCTAGTTTCATATATAAGCATGTTTAGGCATTCATTTGTAAACTCGATGATTACTAACTAGCAATTTGGATTCTCAAGTTTATGTGAAGGTGATTCAAGGCATTCATTGTGTAGCAAGAGCAGATTTGTGTTGTCTATGTGTTTGTATTTGCAAATTTAAGCAATCATCTCCTCATGGCATGAAGAGCTTCTTCCTCCCATGAAATCTTCACTACAAGGTGACATCATTTGTGTTTTTAAGTATTTATCATTTGGTTTTTGCCTCTGCCTCTCAAGGGCAGGCACTCTTTATCTAACAATGGTGTTCGGAAGACTTGAATGTCTCTCTGGGGCTTGACTGAGGTAAGCCTCTAAACACCACAACCCCCTCCCAAAGTTTCTGTGATTGCAAGTTATAGGTTGAAGATACAGGAAAAGTGGAGTTGTAGGAGGGTATTACAGAGTGTTAAATTTGAAGATCAGAGCTAAAAATAGGGACCTAGACTCGGGTGCCTGCTCATTAGTCCTCCAAATTTTGCAATAGAGAAATCTCTGCGACAGTAGGAACAAGTTGCAAACTAATTTCCCAGATCCCAACAAAAAGCATGGCATTGGACTAGGGTGCCCTCTCATTAGTCCCTGATTGTTTTGTTTCCTGAACTTCAGAAATTGGTACACATTTATCTGTTATTTTTCATCTTTCTGTAGCAGCATTTTTTGGTATTCATCTGTTTGTTTTTGTATTTGCGTAATCAAGGTTTTGATGTATAATTAAGCATAAGTGAGCATAATTGGAAATCAAATCATACAAATCCAAGTTTCCCTACATTCCTAGTGACCAAGGGTTTGATAGTGCATTGTCACTTGACCTAAAGTCCTTGAATGAAAGGGTGAAAGAAGGATACACACACAAAACTACCAAAAACCAATCATCCAAATTTTACCCTTTACAAGGGTTTAGAGAGAGAGAGGACCGATAAGGAGATATAGAGGAGACCGAGGGGAGAGATAGGGAGATAGAGAGTGAGGGACATGGCCAAAGACATAGGGAGAGAGATTGAGAGGTAGAGGGATGATAAATATAGGGAGATAGGGGAGAGATAGGGAGATAGAGCTTTAGGGTTTCTTGGGGTTTAGGGTTTAGGGGTTAGGGGTTAGGGGTTAAGGTTTAGGGGGATTATTTAGGGTTTATGGTTTAGGGGTTAAGGGTTAAGCTCTAGAGGTATAGGATTTAGGGTTTAGATAGAGGCCCAAAAGGGAGATATAGAGGAGATAGAGGGGAGAGATGGGGAGATAGAGAGTGAGGGACATAGCCAGAGACATAGGGAGAGAGATTGAGACGTAGAGGGATGATAGATATAGGGAGATAGGGGAGAGATAGGAAGATAGAGGTTTAGGGTTGTTTGGGTTTAAGGTTTAGGGTTGTTTGAGTTTAAGGTTTAGGGTTTGGGGGTTTAGGGTTGCTCAGATTTAGGGTTTAGGGGTTAGGGGTTAAGGTTTAGAGGTTTAGGGTTTAGGGTTTAGAGAGAGAGAGGACCGATAGGGAGATATAGAGATCGAGGGGAGAGATAGGGAGATAGAGAGTGAGAGACATGGCCAAAGACATAGGGGGAGAGATTAAGAGCTAGAGGGATGATATAGATAGGGAGATATGGGACAAATAGGAGATAGAGATTTAGGGTTGCTTGGGTTTAGGGTTTAGGGTTTAGTGGTTTGGGTTTTGGGATTTAGGGGTTTAGGGTTTCTCAGGTTTAGGGTTTAGGGGTTAGGGGTTAAGGTTTAGGGGCATTATTTAGGGTTTAGGGTTTATGGTTTAGTGGTTAGGGGTTAAGGTCTATAGGTATAGAGTTTAGGGTTTAGAGAGAGAGAGAGGACCGATAGGGAGATATAGAGGAGACCGAGGGGAGAGATAGGGAGATAGAGAGTGAGGGACATGGCTAGAGACATAGGAAGAGAGATTGAGAGGTAGAGGGACAATAGAGATAGAGAGATAAAGGTTTAGGGTTGCTTAGGTTTAGGGTTTAGGGTTAGGGGTTAGGGTTTAGGGGCATTATTTAGGGTTTAGGGTTGCTCAAGTTTAGGGTTACATGTCAAAATCAGTCTCTCTATCTTGATCTCTCTCCTTCCCCTCTTTAAACACTTAAAACACTAAAAACACTTATAAGTTTCCATGCATGATAGTACATAAACTTTCCATGCTTTTCAAAATGCGCTCGTGTTATAACATGAGCACGTTTTGGTGAAGCAAAAAAATAGACAAAAACCATGTGGGATCTGTGATTCAGACCCCACATGCCTATTAGTCCCTACTTTTCATGCATGCTATTAGACAAGAAAATGTTTTTCCATGGTGTTTGACATTTTAAGAATCATTGTTTGATTAATCCACCACCATTTTTTGGTTTTTCAAAGTAGAAGAAGCAAATTGTATGTTTTTGGACAAAAATTGATTATTTAAAGTAAAAGTTTCATGTTTCATATTGTTTCAATGCTAATTTTCATGTATTTAGATTGAATTTGATGATATATGTTTATTTTTTCATAAATTTCACTAATCCTATTAGAGATATAGAATTCAATATTAAATACGAAGGAACTTTGCAAAAAAGATTAAATTTTTGAGGATTTTGAAGCCAAACTTTGGAGGATTGGGCAACTTGAATCTTGAAATCTAAGGTATGTTCTTTATGTATTTGTTTACTTCACTTTATGTTCTTTAGAACACTCACAATTACTAAAAGTGGAACTATCTAAGTTAAAAAAGTCATCATTATGTGTATTAATAGAATTAGAATCATTAAAATATGATATATACATGAATTTGTTGTATCTTGATTAATTAACCCTAAATAATTTCAAACATTGTCAAAATTGTAAGTACACATCCCTGATTCTTCTTCTTGTCAATGTGGAAGTGAACCATGACCTTGAGAAACAACATCATGACATTCAAGACTCTTTTGTACTCTCTCAATTTGAACTATGTCATTGATACCTCCCTATAACAAAGTATTATTATCATTCTCTCTAATGTAACCAATTGTATCAACATAAAATATAGTGCTATTGATGCTACAAATCTAATATAATTGGTCCTCATTTAGTAATGAGTTTTCACTATCATCCTTTTGGCCGTTTACCTCTAAAAAATTAGTTTGAGTTTCATTTATTGGACCTATACTAGATAAGTTCTTTGCTGTTTGAGTGCCCTCTAAATTTTTTGGACTGCCATCTCTAGGTTTCTCCAAAAAATAAGACTAGTTAGGCTGCAATAAATTCTATATTTTAGTCTTTTTGTCATCATAAAACTCAGTCAAAAGATCACCAACAACTCTGTCATCATAATTAGCCTTAAAATTACTCCTTTCTTGATGATTTCACCCCTTGGCTATCTCGAATATCTAATTCAAACTATAATTGATTCTCTTTGTGTTCACCATTATTTTCTTCAAGTCTTGCATCATAAAGCTAGTTTCTAATGTTAGCTAGTATTTTGTCTCTTAAGATTTCTTTGGACATATCTATTTAAGGTAAGGAGTCTTGATTAGTGTCTTACCACTTAGACCAATTGTCACATCATTTCTAGTCAAACCAAGGATATTCTCCTAACTTTTGAAGATTGCACCATAGTTAGGATTATACAAAAGAGCTAAAACTTTAAGAGTTTGATCATGGTAGAATATGAGATCAACAATCAACATGTGCTCATCTATGTCATCAAGAACATCTAGGCCTAGACTATCATTACACATTTCACTTCTAATCTAATCATGTCAAAATCAACAAGTTTGGAGTAATTTATTAGACAAACCTAATCATAAAAGCCCTCTTCATTTCTACTCTCAATAGTGAAATATAAACCATTTAACTCATTCTCATCATTGGGACTAGGTGTACCATCATACTCAATGTCTTCTTTACTACCAATTGACTGATTTGTATTCATTGATTGTGATAATTCAACACTTTTAGTCCTTATAACGGTAATATACTTAGCTTGTTTGTCATAACAATCATCATGCTGATTATTCATTATGCTTCTGACATCATCATGCATATAGAAATCATCATCATGCTGAGGAAATGAGCAAAGACTCTAACACTAGAAGAATGTGAAGCTGAGAATGAGAGGAAAAGAGAAAGAATGAGGCGAATTTGCGAAAGTAGGAAATTGTCAACCATACAAGAAGACATGCCACCATTGCCAATTGAAGAGGAACATGACACATCTAATCAAGCTAAGAGAGAGATGGAATTGGTGGCACAAAAGGGAATGAATGAAAAACCTCCGTTCAATGAGGAAATTGAATCTCAAAGTTGGAGGCACTCCATCATTCATAGGTCAAGTTGAAGGGACACCATGAAGGTACATCTTCATTCTCTTCTCAAGTTGGAGGCACACCATCATTCACACGTCAAGTTGAAGGTACACCATATTCTCCATAACAACTTCAATCCTTTTCATCTTTTCCATCTCCAATTGAAGGTACGCCATATATCCCATCTCAAGTAAATATTGAAGAAATTCCTCATGTTGAGTCAACTTTACCAATGAAAATGCCTCCGAGAATTTTGCATAGAAATCCTAAGTTTCTAATTGATATCAATGAGAATGTTTTGAAGCCCATATAGGATAAGATTCCCAAGCATACTTGCCAAAGATATGCCAATAAGATATGTAAATCATTCATTGAGAACTTAAATGAAACTAGAAGATGTCAACTATTTGTTGAATTGATGAGAAATCTAAAATTCAAACCCATTATGAAGATTCTTGGCCTAAGAACATCGGATGCTTCAAGTGAAAAATCAATTGTAAAGAATCTAATGAGTGCATATGAGAGTGTGGGTTCCACCTCACGCACCAAGGATAGTAATGCCATATGATGTGTCATTATGTCAACAATAGTAAGCCAACAAACAAAGAAAGCTCACCTCATTAGAAAGACAAATAAAGCATTGAAAATAAGTAGAAAAACTCTAATGAGAGCTGTTGGAAGGCATGTAAGAGTTGAGAACCCAAATACCAATGAGTTGTGGGCATTCTCTGGGAGACTCCCACAAAAAGATAAAGTTGTTGTTGAACCCTTGAGATCCCTCATCAAAGATTTTTAGAAAAATAACACAATGGTATCTCCTAAGGAAAGAGATGTTGTAAGAAGGAGAATTGGTTGTCAAAACCGTGAGACACATCCAAAGCATTTTTTGGATGTGACTCAAACACAATTTTTCAAGATATTTCAAGAGATGTATCCTCAAGTCAAAATTAGTCATAGGTATTTTAAAATGGTAAAGCCTTTTTATGTCAAAATAAATCACACACGCACAACTTGTTGTTGTAGAGTACATATTGAGTTTTCTAATCATTATGATGTTTATAGATATATATGTGTAGATTTGCATACTAACGATGTTTTTTAGGAGTGTAATATAAAGTGTCCACCTAGATATTCAAGAGATTTCATATCAAACATCTTATGTCAAAGAGTGGATGGTCAATTATTCCACAATAGCTTATGCTTGGATGGCATGTGTGATCATTGTGGTGGGTTGCAAAATTTGCCAATTTGTGAACATATGGAGAACACATGCAATTAGAAATGAGCTAGTAAGTTTTGGAAAATATAAGATAGTGGCATATAGTCTAAAAGATATCAAAGAAGCAAAAAGGTGTGAATTGGTCATTCAAAAGATTCTAGTGTATTAGTTTATCTCTATTTTCTGAGATAATATAGTTTACGAGTATGCAAGGCATACCCATAGAGCTTGATGGTTGGACTTGCAATTCAAGTTATGCAAGGACACATTTCCACTTGGTACCATCATTTTAGTTGTTGACTTTGCAGAGAACTACAGACTACAACCATAGAATGAGGTGCAATCACAGTATAACAACTCTATGCAGGTTTCTATATTTGTGCAAATAACATTCATTCATGCAGAAGATAATACAAAGGATGACAGGAAGATCTTGAGGGAATATCATTTTTATATCATTGATGATCACACACATTCTATGAAGTTCATGCAAGGTTGCTTTCAGATGTTCTACCATGATTTGGCTAGCAAGAGCATATCATTTCATTAGCATATCATATGGTCAAATAATTGTCCATCACAATTCAAGAACTTGCGGATATTCTATTAGTTGAACAGGATGCATAAGATGAATAGTTTTCAACATATGTAGAAGTTTTGTGAGGCCGGGCATGGAGAGGGGGAGCATGATGGTGTAAGAGCATGTATCAAAAGAGAATTATCATGAGAAGAATTAAAGTTCAAAGACAATGTAAAGTTGACAGATGTGAGATCTATTGTCACATGGTGTAATTCTACAATGGGTCCAGGTAATGAAGGTAAGCCTAGAGTTCATAGATATTTTTGGTTGGTTGATGATACTAACATTGCAAAATATGAGGACTGTTGTACATTGACAAGATTGAGTGAGCTACACTCTTTTAGAAGCTCTAATGCATGTTTATGGAGTATTCATATGTAGTGGATGGTATGCTTTTGTTCTTCATGTACAGATGAAGCTTGGTATGATTGTGAGTTAAAGGAGTGGGTTGATGATTGGTGTACAACAAACCTAAGCCCTTTTGTCATGTATCGACTACCGACAACAGTACAACTCATAGAGATTAAATCATCAGTTGACTTTGAACATGTTTTAGATCTAGTTGAACCAAGTATTATCAGCATTCAAATTTAATAAAATTCAATATTCCATCTTATTTTGTAGTTTTTTTTGTATTGTTGACTATATTCATCAAATTGAATCTAAGTATCAAAGTAGGGCATGTTTATGCAATTATTACAGCTAAAGACAATGAAGAATGAATGGATTATTATTTGTGTCATTATCTTGAGGCAAAAAAGAAATTAGATGCTCCTATTATAGATGGAGAAAACATCAAGTACCCTACAGGATCAGTGGTTGTTACTAGAACATGGCTTAGAAGGTACCCAGTGAAGAAGTCTGATGTGTGGTTGTTCGAGGACTTTGACACATATAGGAAGATTCTTCATTATTCTAACCTTGTCGTAGAATCAAACATTTATGTGATCAAATATGGGGGTACATCATTGAATAGGACCTTGTGGAAGGTTCATGAGTCTAACCATGAGGCAATACTCGACACAATAAAGAGTAGAGCAAACCCGGATGGTTCATTGGATTGAATCAGTGGAATGACAAAAAGGTATGTTATTTTTCTTTGCTATCCTCATTTCACCTTATATATTTTTGACACCTATCTTACCTTCTTATATGTGCTCCTTGGTCCTGGTTGATTAGCTTCATTTTATTATAGAGTTCATTGGTGTACTGATTTTAGCTAAATAGTGCAATTGCATTTGCATGCAGGATTTGAGTATGATGGAGGTAGGCATTATAATCCTAATGAAGTTGCCTTTGGAAGGAAAGTAAGGTAGTTTTTCATGATTATTTTACAATGATATGTGCTTTAGTTACTATTTCATAATGAGTTTTAATGATGTTGCTATGAGTTTTAATGACAAACCCTCATTTGTTTCTTCACATTTGGTGCTAACAATTGATAGTAGCGGTAAGGGTAGCCTTAATTGATGCCCTACAAGACATTGGATCAAGTGAGAACACCTTCATAGTACTAAATTTTCATCTTCTAGAAAGGTATTAGGACTAAATTTTTACATTTAGCATTTCTTGGGGCCAAACAGATGGCACTAACGCATCTGGGTGGGTAGGTAATGCTAGAGGAGATGTCTTTTTAGTGGTGAAGCCTTAAGGTCATTCTCGGCTACATCGAACGCAGACAAACTCTCAAGAGCCCTAAGACAAAAAAGGTGATAAACTTTGGACTGAATGTTCCATCAAACCATGACACCTAGGAACATCTTCTTTGCATGTATAGGTGGATCTCAAGTCCACCTACAAACACCTACCTCAATTTTTTTAAATCAATTTCGTTTGCCTGTGGTGGAAAGGAATGTATTGTTCCAAAATGCTTCAGTTTCATGTAGTGGAAAGGTGCTAGGAATGACATTTTGCATTCCACAACACGTGGGGCAAACCGACTATGTCAACATGTCAGGATGGGTGGGTAAATTGTATGGGAGGTCTCATTTCATGCACCAAGTGTCCCAGTGATTCGGGGTAGCAGGCTACTGACAAAGTCACTAAAGATCCCTAAGAGCAAAAAATGGCCAAACTTTGATGGAGAAGTTCTCAGAATTCATGGTACCTAGGAATGTTTTGTTTAGACCTATAGGTGCATGTGGGTTCTATCCACAATAACCTCTCTCATTTTTTATCAACTCCAATCCATTTGACCGCGCTGAAATCAAATGCATTCTTGTAAAATGCTTCATTTTCATGCAATGGAAAGGTACTAGAAGTGAAATTTTGCATTCCACAACTCGTGAAGCTAAACTGACTATGCCAACGCACCAAGGTGGGAAGATAAATGCTAGGGGAGGTCTCATTTCATGCATTAAGTGTCCCAGTCGTTTCGGGCAGCAGGTTACCGGCAAAGTCACTTAAGATCCTAAGAGAAAAAAACTACCAAACTTTAACGGAGAAGATCTCAAAATTCATGGCCACTAGGAATGTTTCATTTGGACCTACAGGTGCATGTGGGGTCCATCCACAATAAGCTCTCTCAGTTTTGGTCAACTCCAATCCGTTTGACCATGCTAAAATCAAATGCATTCTTGCAAAATGCTTCAATTTCATACAACACAACCTTGCCAGGGGCCATATTTTTCATTCTATTGATCATGGGGCTAAACTAACTATGCCAAAACATTGAGGTGGGTGGGTAAATGCTAGGGGAGGTCTCATTTCATGCACCAAGTGTCTTAGTCATTTTGGGCTACAAGCTACCAGCTATGTCAAAAGATGCTAGGAGTGAAATTTTGCATTCCATAGGTCATGGGGTTGAACTGACTACACCAACACATTGGGGTGGGTAGGTAAATTATAGGGGAGGTCACATTTTGTGCACCAAGTGTCCAGTCGTTCAGGGTAGTAGGTTACCAACAACGTCACTTAAGATCCTTAAGAGTGAAAAACTACCAAACTTTAATGGAGCAATTCTCAGAATTCATGGTTGCTGGGAATGCTTTGTTTGAACCTACAATGCACATGGGGTCCATCCACAATAACCTCTCTCAGTTTTAGTCAACTCCAATCCATTTGACTGTACTGAAATAAAATGCATTCTTGCAAAATAACCTCTCTCAGTTTTAGTCAACTCCAATCCATCAGTTTCATGCAGTGGAAAGATGTTAGGAGTGACATTTTGCATTCCATAGGTTGTGGGGTTGAATTAACTGTGCCAACACATCAAGGTGGGCAGGTAAATGCTAGGGGAGGTCTCTTTTCGTGTGCCAAGTGTATTAGTCATTCCAGGATGCAAGCTACCGACAAAGTCAAAAGGTGTTAGGAGTGAATTTTGCATTCCATAGGTTGAGGGGTCAAATTAACTATGCCAACATGTTGGGGTGGATGGGTAAATACTAAGGGAGGTCTTATTTTGTGCACCAAGTGTCTCAGTCATTCCAGACTGCAAGCTATCGATAAAGTTGAAAGGTGCTAGGAGTGAAATTGCATTACACAGGTCGTGGGGCCAAACTAACTATGCCAACACATTGGGGTGGGTGGGTAAATGCTAGGGAAGGTCTCATTTCATGTGCCAAGCATCCTAGTTGTTCTGGGCTATAAGCTACTGGCAAAGTGATGCCCAAAATGACTGGGATGCTTGGCACACGAAACGCCTCCCCTAGCATTTACCTGCCCACCCCAACACGTTGGTACAGTTAGTTCAGCTCCATGATGAGAAAACAAAAATTATGGCAATTGACAATGTTGTGCTGCATGAAACTAAAGCATTTTGCAAGAATGCATTTAATTTTGGCACAGTCAAATGGATTGGAGTTGACCAAAACTGACAGAGGTTATTATGGATAGACCCCATGTGCACTTGTAGGTCTGAATAGAACATTACCAGCTACCACAAATTCTAAGAACTGCTCCATCAAAGTTTGGCAATTTTTGCTCTTAAGATCATAAGTGACTTTGCCAGTAGCCTACTGCCCCAAATGACTGGGACACTTGGCGCATGAAATGAGACCTCCCATAGAACTTACCCACCCACCCCGATGCATTGGTGCAATTGATTCGGCCCCACAATCTATGGAATGCAAAATTTCACTCCTAGCACCTTTCCACTGCATGAAACTGAAGCATTGTGCAAGAATGTATTTGATTTTGACACAGTCAAATAGATTGGAGTTGACCAAAACTAAGAGAGGTTATTGTGGATGGAACCTACATGCACCTGTAGGTCTAAATGGAACATTCCTAGCTACCATGAATTCTGAGAACTGTTCCGTTAAAGTTTGGCAATTTTTTGCTCTTAGGGATCTTAAGTGACTTGGTTAGTAGCCTGCTGCCCTGAATGACTAGGGCATTTGATGCATGAAACAAGACCTCCCCTAGAATTTACCCACCCACCCCAACATGTTGGCACAATCAATTCGAACCCATGACCTATGGAATGCAAAATTTCACTCTAGCACCTTTCGACTTTGTCAGTAGCTTACAACCCAAAACGACTAAAACACTTGGTGCATGAAATGAGACCTCCCCTAGAATTTACCCACCCACCCCGATGTGTTGGCGCAGTCAATTCAGCCCCACGACCAACATAAAGGATATGGAAGTTTTTTCAGATCTATTGTAGTTGCAACTACCCTAGTAAACATGTATGCAAATTGTGGAAGCATAGACAAGGCACATGAACTATTTGATAGAACACCTCAAAGAGATGCCATCTCATGGAATCCAATAATTACAAGATATGCACAAAATGGATTTGTTAATAAGGCTTTAGAAACTTTCAAGAAAATGCAATTGAGAGGTGTAAAGCCAAATTCCACAACCTTAGCCAACATCCTCCCTTCATATGCCAAAATGGAATCTTTGGAACATGGTATGGACATCTGTCAAAGCATAAAGGATATGGGAATTTTGTCAGATCTTGTAGTTGCAACTGTCCTAGTAGACATGTATGCAATGTGGTACGTGAACTATTTGACATGATGTCTCAATGAAATTTCATCTCATGGAATGCAATGATTGCAAGATATGCAAAAAATGGATTTTTTGATAAGGCTTTATAAACTTTCAAGAAAATACAATTGGTAGGTGTAAAGCCAAATTCCACAACCTTAGCCAGTATCCTCCTTACCTATGCCAAAATGAGATCTTTGGAACATGGTATGGACATCCATCAAAGTATAAAAGATATGGAAATTTTGTTAGATGTTGTACTTGCAACTTCCCTCGGAGACATGTATGCAAAGTGTGGAAGCATAGACAAGACACATGAACTATTTGGCATGATGCCTCAAAGAAATGTCATCTCATCGGATACAATGATTACAAGATATGATCAAAATGGATTTTTTGATAAAGCTTTAGAAACTTTCAAGCAAATGCAATTGGTGGGTGTAAAGCCAAATTCCAAAACCTTAGCCAACATCCTCCTTGCCTATGCCAAAATGGTATCTTTGGAAAATGGTATGGACATCCATAAAAGCATAAAGGATATAGGAATTTTGTTAAATGTTGTAGTTGCAACTATCATGTGAGACATGTATGCAAAGTATGGAAGCATATACAAGGCACGTGAATTGTTTGACACAATGCCTTAAAGAAATGTTATCTCATGGAATACAATGATTACAAGATATGTACAAAATGGATTTTTCATAAGGCTTTAGAAACTTTCAAGCAAATGCACAAAAAAAACTTTTGAACAAAAGCAATTGGGATGTCTAAAACCAAATTGCACAACCTTATCCAACATCCTCCTTGCCTATGCCAAATGGGATCTAGCGAACAGGGTGTGGACAACCATCAAAGCATAAAGGATATAGGAATTTTGTCACGTGTTGTATTTGCAGATGCCCTTGTAGACATGTATACAAAGTGTGGAAGCATAGACAAGGTGCATGAACTATTTGAAATGATGCCTCAAAGAAATGAACAGTCTCATAGAATGCAATGATTGCAAGATATGCACAAAATGGATTATTTTAAAATGATTTATAAAATTTCAAAAAAATGTAATTGGCATATGTAAAACCAAATTCTTGTATGATAATTGATCATCATATTAAATATTTAATGTAAATTGTCATATACATAATGTCATGAACATAACATCTAGTCTATAAATAAAGCCATATAGGCATCTACAAACAAAGTCATATAGACATATATAAAGATATAGATTGGTAACATAAAAAGTATATATACAAAGCCTTCTAGGCATACAAAAAATATCCCAAAATCTAGTTTCCTATGAACTGCTATCAAATAATCGGTGGCCCTTTCTTGACCGTGAAGATGGAGAGTCAATCAGTGACTCATCCTCTCTCTCCTATCGACTAGACCTCCTCGACAGAGATTTTTGTAGCTCCACCTGTTAATATAATCAAATAATATGCACATTAATATAGAAAACATGAAATATATAACATCGTATATGTAATCGATCACTTACCGCTAGTTGATGATCCCTCTCAATGATCTTTTCTCTCTCTTCATCCATAGCTAGACGGGTTGGAGTTGTGACCTCCTGTGAGAAGCATCAAGAAGCAAAATTGACTAAACATAAATATCATGTATGTACATCAAATGACATGAGATAAAATAAGAAATAAAAAATGACATTTACATGTTACTGGCTCATACCTCAGTCAAAGGATTTGACGACAACATAGCTGTAGCAATGCCTACCTCCACTGGCTGACAAAGATGAGGAGGAATCTCCATATTCAACATCTAAAAATAGAGTTCAAGATTATTCAACCAAAATAGATACATAACATTATTTAAATGCATAATGATTACAAATGGTTAAATTTACCTCCGTAAAAGTGGTTCTGCGTTTAGGGGACCAAGGAAATCATGAAATTGTTGGTGAAGCTCCCCGTTAAAATTATCAAATTGTCACTAAATAATATTACCATTGATATATGTACTATATTTACAATCATGTGATAAATTACATACCTGCTGACTCGACCTCCTCTCATAACCCACCACTGGATGGCTAACAGAGGCAGGATGAAGACTCTGACCCTAGAATTTCATTGTGCAGACAATTACATACATTAATTTTGACTTATAATATAGATAGTCATATAAAATTAATTACAAATTTCAAATACAAATATATTAAATCAATATGAACCTTGCAAAAAATTACTTGGGATTCAATACCAAATGTATGTTGTAAGAGGTCATCTGTGAGAACAATTTCATCTAATAGAGATGTGTCCATAACTGGTTGCTACCCCTGTGTCACAGCATCCTGCCGAGAGTTCTGCATCCCATAATCGCACAAGTTCCCACATGAACTGCAAAGATGTGGGGACAAATGGCACCTACTTCTCTCACCCTCATCAGCTTGGGTGAGATCATCGTTGTGATGTGCTAGAGACTATGTGAAAGCACTTAATGAATGTAGTGTCTCCACCTCAACACTTTCCTTCAAAGAAAAAGGGAGTGACACATGTTCTGGCCTCATCAGGGGTCTAGGTACACAGTTTTGGTCTCACTGTGCCCCCTCTCTATCTTGGGCAGAACCACCACCTTTGCCCTAGAACTAGATTAAATGTCAAAATAATTAGGAATCTTCTTGAGGATGAACTCACAATAGAGTTTCCTCAAGAAATATTGTGGCACCTCATTTTTGTTGCATGGATGTTCGTCAAACACCATGTACCATCTATCCCAAAAGTTTTTGGATATATCTTCGTTCCTACACTAATGAATTGGGAAGCATTTTCAAGTCTCTTCTAATTGTTGGCCAGTTTTAGGATTGATAAATTGTGAACATAATGTAGATTTTCTAATTTTTTGGTCCTTCACTTGTTCGTAAGACAATTTTTTGACATAGTATTTTTGACACCTCTCCCTATAGTCATGAAATTCAGTGATTTGGTTTGTCACTGTGTATAGGTAAAATAGAGATTATAAAAGATCAAACAATGAATAATACCTCAATCCTATAACCTTCAAAAGATCAATCTAAATGATAACCAAATCAATGAATATGACAATTAAACAATAGAAAGCTATCACCTAGACTGTATTGATCTCTTGGTTCTTTGTGGATTTCTCAATATATTGCATACTCATGATTGCAACAAGTAGATGTGATGATGATAATTGCGTGCTCAAAGATACGATGTGCTCAATGATGTGATATAATGCTCAAAGCACTTAAGAATGCCCAAAGCTTAAATGATCGAAGAGGATTTTTTATGAAATGAAGGGGGTATATATAGGTTTCAGAGAAAGATTGATCAACGGTCAAGGTAAATCAATGAAATCAATGATCATGATAAGTTCAGAGGACATGATGAATGTGCACACAACATGTGTCATGAAGAATAAGTTATTTTATTGAGTTAACTGCTTGCTAGGATAAAGATAAGATTTGATTTCATAAATTTAGAATATCTTTTTCTAATTTATGACTTGATAAAAATAATATTGATTAAAGCCAATTAACTCAACTTTAGATTTGCTTTTTGAAGTCCTAAAAATAAGACTGATTGTACACATAGAAGAAAATGATATTTTAAGAAAAATAGAAAGATAATTAAGAAATTAAATAAATACTATTTATTTAATTTATTGTGCATGATTGAAGAAATAGACAAGATTAAATATAGATAATAAATTAAACAAATAAATTTATTTTGCATGATAGAGGGATATAAATAAAATATTTATTTTTATTTATTTTTTGAAGATAAAGTCAACTTAAATAAATTTCAACAATTTATTTAAATTTAGAGGAATATTTGATTAATTAAATAATTAAAAATTATTTAATTATGGATAAGAGGAATTTGAGTGATGAATTAATTAAATAATTTATTTAATTAATTAATGTGGATTTGAGGAATTTAAAAGGGATAATGATTTAATTAAATAATTAAAAAATTTTAATTTGGAAGAATAAGGTGGATTTTATTGAATTTAACTAAATAAATAGAATTTATTCAATTAATGTTGGAATTAGGTGATTTAGATGAAATTGATGAATTTAATTAAATAATTAGATTATTTAATTAATGTTGAATGCAAGTGATTTAGGAACAAATGATGTATGCAAGTGATGCGATGTGAAGGGTCAGTTTTAGGTGTCTACATTTTGTCCCTCTTTGATACAATGCAGTTTAGTGTTGTTTCAAATAAAATGGTGAATAAATATGATACAATCATGCACCAGTGTAGCTGGCGTAGGATGCCCCCTCGAGAGGAAAGACAAGGAAGCGACAAAAGAACTAGGTTCACTCATGACTAGAAGAAAAAGATAGTGATATGACAGAAAATAGGCTAAAAAGAGTTAGACTGGATAAATGGAGGCTGACACAATGAATAAAATAGGCTGACATGAAGAAAAACAGGATAAGGGATGGGAAGAATGAGGGTTGAGATGCTATAAATAGGGCCCAAGGGGTGCCTCACAACTCATTTGTATACCCAGAGTTCACAAAGTTTTAGAGCCATTAGCCTTCCAGCTTAGTTCGAGAGCTCTTTGCTTAGAGAAGTTCACTGACTTGCAGACATGGTGGTTCCAATATAGAGGCACCAGGGTGAGCGTATGCGGACCTACGGGAGACCAGTGGGAGCTCCAGCAGTGGTAAGTAGTTGAAAAATTGCCTTTTGTTGTATTTAATAGGTCATTTAATGTAGGGTTTTAGTTTTTAGCTAAATGCCCTTTGTTAGTGAAGAAGCGCACTTAGCACATATGGTGCAATTAAGTGCATATGTAGGGCGTAACTGCACGTTTGGCGGTAAAGAAGTGCATGTGGTCGTTAGGGATTAGGGCTAGATTTGAAGCACACTTGGTCTTTTTTTAAGCGCATTAGGTCTACAGTGAAGCGCAGTTAGTAGATAATTAAGCGCACTTGGCTTGGATTTGAGGTACATTTGCAAGACAACAAAGCGCATGTGGTAGATAGTTAAGTACACTTGGTAAAATGAAGCGCTTTTGGTTTTGCATAGGTTTTGACCCAGTTTGACTTAAGAAAATAGGTTGACTAGGGTTGACTAAGGTAGACCTAGGGGTTTTGCAATGTTTTACCTAGTAGTTGACTGTGTTTGACTTTGGATTAGACTTATGTTTGCAAGTGTTTTTTACAAAGGATAACATAGTGATCTTGTGGATGCAAGTTGTCTTACCACCATTGGCATTGAAGGAGCGACACCTCTAGGATGCAACTGAGGTTGTCTAGATAGGATGGGAGGAGTATATCTTCCTAGAGGTTATGGGACTATGGCACATAGCCCACGCGACACCAGGTAGGGGGCACTTAGCACTTATGACTACTTTGGTTGAGAGGTGGCATAGAGAGACCTCTTCTTTTCACTTTCTAATGGGCGAGGCTACAGTTACTCTCGATGATGTATGGTGCATCCTCAGGATACTGATATTTGGAGCCCAAGTTGACTATGATATTAAGTGAGGTGAGGATGGACTCAGAGCCATATTCATGATAGATTGTCTTGGTGTTTGGGATCATCAGATCAGGTGGAGGCACATACGACTACTCTATGATAGGATACAGTGGATAGTGGTTTCCCTGATTGGAGGCTTTCTAGTTCCCAATAGACACTCTATGGGATTATCTGTTGGATGGGGAACAATTATAGAGGGGATATTTACTCATGGGATCTAATATGCATGGGGACCTTGTGTGTTGGGTTAGCTTTATAATGACTTACATGATTGTGCCTACCGATTTGGGAGTAGCTTAGTTGCAGGTGTTACTCTATTACATGTGCGGGGCTTGGGAGCACATCCCAGTGATGAGACCTATTTCTGAGTGCCACCAAGAGACAAGCAAGCCATTTATCTACTTGTACGAGGGTGTACTGACTCAGAGGTGACTTGGAGCTGTGAGTAACTAGAGGAGACAGATTGATGATATGGACACCTTTGGATGGCGTCCCTAGAGAGACTACGAGTCATGAGACAATGAGGCAAAGTAGCTTGTCTATTGTAGATAGGTGAGATACCCCTTCAAGTGTAGAGTGGACACCATAGAGAGATACCTACCAGAAAGGGTGCTTCTGTAGTTTGGACTACTACAGGGAGAGCCAGTGGGTGAGGATATGGATGCACAAACGCAACGAGAGGTTGGCAATTGGGGACTAGAGATCGTGGGGGTCACAACATTAGCTAAGTTATAGGTACTTGCCCTAGTGATGCGGGATTGGATCCTTCGAGAGGCCGATCCAAGGACTTTACCAATGTATGATGCATATTGGACTCACAGACCAGTTAGATTCATAGTCCCTAGAGTAGCGGGGGCAATGGGAGAGGTTGCAGTACCAAGCCAGGAGGTGAGAGCTCACTGGGAGGCCTGACAAAGGGTTCAGGGGTAGGGACCGATAGGGGGAGATGGAGATGTACCGATGGTAGACATGGGGGAATGACATCAGGTGGTGTAGCTTGCAGAGACCAAGCTAGTGTAGGTTTGTTGCTTGCTATAGGAGGAGACTGGGAGGTGGACTCACCTAGAGCTGAGGATGGTGCAAATGAGGAGAGAGAAAGATGCTACACATACTAAGGCCAAATAGGTTGAGGCCCAGGCCCAGGTATAGGCACAGACAATAGCAGCCACAACAACAATAGCAGTGGCAGTACCACCACCACCAAAGAGGTGCAATGATCAAAGAGGTCAAAAGCATAAATGATTGAAGAGGATTTGTGATAGGATGAAGGGATAGGATCCTTGGAGAGGCTGATCCAGGGACTTTACCAGTGTATGATGTGTATTGGTGGACTCACAGGCCAGTTAGATTCATAGTCCCTGGGGTAGAGGGGGTAGTGGGAGAGGTTGCAGCACCAGGCCAGGAGGTGAGAGCTCACCAGGAGGCTTAAAAGAGGGTTCAGGTGCAGAGACTGATAGGGGGAGATGGAGTTGTATAGATGACAGACATGGGGGCACCACATCAGGTGGTGTAGCTTGCAGAGACCGAGCTAGAGTAGGCTCGCTGCTTGCTATAGGAGGAGACTGGGAGGAGGACTTGCCTAGAGCTAAGGATGGTGTGGATGAGGAGAGAGTGAGATGATGCATGTACTAAGGCCAGACATGTTGAGGCCCAGGAATAGGCATAGGTAGTCGCAATAGCAGTAGTAGCTACAATAGCGATAATACCACCACCAGATGATGGGTTAGTTGCATGACTGGTAGCTGAGCGAGTTGCAGCTATGCAGTTGAGATTGACACCAGAGGCCACCCTTCAGAGGGTGAGGAGAGAGAGAGACAACACGATGGGTCTTGGGTGTAGATTAGATGATGCTAGTGGGAGAGCTTACCTGAGTACAAGGTGAGTTATTTACAGTAGGGAGGGAAGCCAAGTATTACCAAGGCCTATACTTTGGAGCTATGTTGGCTGATCAGAGAGAGCAAAGCTTCAGGAAGTGGAGTAGATCAGGGCCCTCAACTTCTTGGAGGACACGGAGATCAGGCTCATCAATTATGGGTCCACCCTATTATTCACATGGAGGTGGACCATCTGGAGGACGTGCACCTAGTGTAGGTGGAGTACAGGGGTCACAGTAGCCTGCGGGGAGTTCTACACATGGATCTGGAGGCTAGAGCATGATGTATATATGTATATTGTACCATTTTGTATCGACTATGTATTCATTTTGATTACAATGTCTTTGATAATCTGATGTATGTTTTGATGGATCATGATAGCCATGATGTACTATATGATTGAATTTTGATGTACTTGATGTATATACTAGATGTTATGTATTGTTTGATGACCTTCGATGATGATTATATATATGAGATATATGATGATCTATGATTCATGAGATATTTATGGATGTTCATGCTTATGATGATGTTTGATTTCTATATGTTATGGATGTATTGACATTGTACTTATGATTATGGACTCATGTGACGATGGTTATTCTTATAGATATATAGATTCTGATGACATTATGACATGATTATGGGTTTATATAATGATTTTTATGCTTATATATGTATGGATGAGATGACATTATGATAGGATTATGGATTTATATGATGACATACTTATGATGTGTATTTTATGATGCTTAATGTTGATGATTGTTTTTACACATTCATAACAAAAGTTAAAATTCACAAAATGAACCTAAACTGTCTTGAAAGATACGAAGAAATTGATTAAGAGTTCTTAATCCCAAGTTTCTATATGGTCAAGCCTTGACCTTTTGGACAATTCAGCAGGTTGATGTGAAACTGTAATATTCAAGGGGCCTTACTTGATTTAAGATGATCTATGACTCACTGGACTTGAATTATGTAAATTGTTATACAAACAAACAAATTAGTCATTTCTTTGCATAAATTTACTACTATATCACAAAGCTTTGTATGATTTATAATGAAACAAGCTTTTCTTTTCAAATTGATATGAAAATTGTCAAATATTAACACAATTCTGCATGCTCCTTCCAAAGGTAGGACAATTTCCTTAAAATCTCTACATTTGAGTTAATTATTTCAAATATTTGGGGAAAAGTTAGAGAAATTCAAATTGAATATCATTCTACTATAGGATCTAAATTCTCTATTATTCACATTGTAAGAAATACATCAAACTTGATCAAATCCACAGACATAAATCTCCAAATGTGAAGCCCTGAGTATTTTCATGAACACACATCCAAGATTGCAAGCTTTTAAAGAGGTAGTGTTTCAAATACAAGTAAGATCTAGAAAACACTTTGAAAATAGATGCAGAATCCCAAAATTACTTGTATTTAAAGTACACAGTCATATATGGTTTACAATGTATGAATGACCTTTTTGCTTCATTAATTAAATCAACAGAAAACTTACAAATGTCTTACAGATATAATAAGGAAGCTAGATACTCCATGCATTCCTTAATGTAGACACAAGCGACCTCCTCCTCTAAACTAAAATACTTCTTCAATCAAAATGTTCAAACAAATTACAAATGCAAGCTATCTTTCAAAAAATCCCTGTGTAAGTAATATACAAGTAGCAGAGCTTCTTATATAGAATTTGAAGCTTCATACTTCTATGGCTACAAAACTTAATCTACGCTCAAGATCCATCTATTATTGATGAAGGGTGCATATTCATCTCTAACCGTTTCTCAAAATATCTTAATGGTATCTTTTCTTCCTCAAAGGATGCCATTGTAATCTTTTCAAAATAAGATTCCCCCCTTTTCTTTGACTTCTGCCTTCCTGTAGACTTTACCTGCAGATTATCTTTACTTGATCCTTTTCAATATTGTTATTATTTGCTCCCTTTAACATTTTCTTACTCCTTCAAATATGTTTTGAAATTATTAATTACACCTTCTATAAATGTGTGATCTCCTCCTAGACTCTTTGTCCATACATATTCCTGCATTATAACCCCTTCTTTTAGTTTCTTTTCTTCTTTTTCTGAACCTTCACTCTTCTTCTTGTATTTCTTCATCTTGGCACTTTCTTGCATCAATGAATCAATCATTTGTTTGCTTAGATATGCCTCCAGATTCTCCATACATGGTGTAAAAAAAGATTTGAATTATGTTAAAGCTCTTTGCAGTTCATATGCTAGTGTATCCATGCACTCATGATCTAAGAACCTTTCCACTATCCTTTTATGCCTTCTGATCATGTCATCTGCCTTTTCTTCTAAATCCTGAGCGATTGTTATGCATCTTCTGAGATTATCCTCTTCAAATTTTAATTCTAACCTTGCCTGTGGCACTTGATTTGCCATTGAATGGATAATTACTCCTTCATTTTATTAATTCTTCTACTCTCTCTTCAGTTTCCTCTAACTATTCCAATTCAAATTTGCATTCCTCTCTTCTAAATTGGCCATTATATACAAGTATACTGCATTTATTCTTTTCCATCGCAGCCAATTCCCATCCCTTCACTGTTTGTTTTATTACCTGTTCTCCTTCTTGCATGAAGTCCTTGAACAATTCTTCAAAAACATTGGCTTTAAGCCTCTTACTCTCCATATCTTTTATTTCATCTTTAGATACAACTGCTATATCACTAGGCAATTCTAGCACTGTTGTATTGGGATCAAATATTCCCTTAATGAATTGTTGCAATTGGACAATGTGTCCTTTCAAATATTCTTGTTTATCTTTATCCTTCCTTAACATTTCTGCTATAACCCAGTGCATATCATCCCATTCACTTATGTGTTGTTCCCTTGTCGTATGCCCTAGGTCAAAATTGAGTATTTTATATTCATCTATTGTTATTTCTCCTTTTGCCTTCTCTTTTTGTGGTATGGCCAAGTTCAGCGTTCTGGATCCATCTGGACCCCTTTGTATTGCTGACATTATTTTGGCCTTTCTCCTTTCTTTCCTTGGCGTTGTATTGCCCAACAGACTTTTGATGTCTATAGGTACTAATTGTACCTCCTTCTTTTCTTTTCTTATCTCCTCACCTAACCAGGTTGGAACTTCCTTTGTGCCTTCAGCTATTTTTTCTTCATTAATTACCTCTTCCTGAGGTCTTTCTACTTCTCCCTGCTCTTGTGGTTGTTGTTGTTGTTGTTCCTATTGCTGTTGTGGAGGAGGTTCCTGTTGAGGGGCTGGCTCTTATACCATGGGATCATTCTGCTATTGAGACTCACCCTCATTTTCTTCTTCTTCAATTTATGTGTCCCCTCCACCTTCATCTTCTTCCTCAGGACCTTCTCCCTTCGATGATTCCTTTTCTTAGTCCTCTTCCTTATGTGCTTTCTCTACATTTGTCATTTCTATATCTTCTACTTGTTTTTCAGTTTTACCTTCATCAATATTTTATGTATGTTCTTTGCTTTTAGGTTTATTGGCTACATCTTTTGTAGTTTTACCTTCTTTTTGTACTTGCTCTGTATGTGCAGGTGAGCTTACCATTGTATCAACCCCTTTTATTTCTTTTTCCTGTTCCTTTCTCCTTTCTGTATTCTTGTCCTCTTCACTTTGCTCTCCATACATGTTTAAAATATTTAATACATCTACCCCTGAGGTACCAGCTCCTGTTCTTCCTTGGCTTGAGTAGGTTTTTCCTTTATTGTCTCCTCAGGTGCATCTTCCTTTTCAGACTCTTTAATTTTATGTGCCTCATCTTGCACATCTTTTATTATTTTAGGAGACACCAGGGTACCAAATGGATCTACTGTTCCTAGTTCTTCTTGTACCCTTTCTTTTTTAGATATTGAGCCTTGTTCAATTTCTATCTCAGCCTGAATGTTTTGCTCCTCTTCTTAAGTTAGAAATTCACTAGATTCTTCTTCCATTCCAACTTCTTTTCCTGAATCCATTTCTCTCTCTTCACTTTCACTAGTGTCACTCCCAATGTGGACAATTTCAATGACTTGTTTGGCTTTATGCACTTTTGACTCTTGCAGCATTTCTTCAGCCAATTCTATCTTTACTTGAGCATATGCTTATCTTTTTTCTCCTGAGGTGGATGCACCAGGTATATCACTCAACTTAGCACCTACCTTCTATGCTCCTATGACTCCACTCATTTTTTAAGTCTCCCCTTTTGATATGCTTATTGGTATTGCTTTTCTGATCTTTTGTCCTATTATCTCTTTGGAGGCCTGTGCTTCTCTTATACTAATATCATGTCTTAATGATTTTGCCTCTACAAATGTACCAAATGATACTGCTACTATTACTCCCAATGCATAAGGATCCATCAGAGTAGCATTTTTATCCTTCTCTACAATTTTGGCTTCCATAATCTTTCTTTTCTTCTCATAGAAGCATTGGACATCATCACTATGCTCTCTTACTCTCTTTTTCCCTTTCTTTGGATATGTGATCTCCACTCCTTCAGCTTTAAGCTCTTCAATCCTATCTTTTAACCATGTTTTTGAAAACAAAATGACTGGTTTGGACAATGTGTCCAAAGATGTGTTCCACGGTTGTGACCAATCAGGCTCTCCAATAGGAGCAAGCCTAGCACTTTCATAACTATGATGCAGTAATTTTCCATCATCCTCAACCTCTAGGGAAACATATATATCTCGCATAGACCTCATTTGATCAATTGTTAATCTTTTATGAGCCCTCTTTCTTACCTCTTTGTCATTCTTACAGTCTGACCAAAAATCCTCAATATGAATTTGATGTTTAAATTTTTTATCAATTGTATTTTGAATTCTATGAAAGGGATCAAACCTTCGGGCCAACTCAAATTCCTCAAATCCATAATACCTCAATTCCTATTCTGAATAACCAGCAACCTCCTCACTATAGCATGAATTTCTACCAACTGACCAAGATAACTTAAGATTTCCTCTGCTCACTTCTTCTTGTACATTTTAAAGGCATTCAAATTCTGCTTTGAGAACTCTAGAACAATCAATTTATTGGAAGGATACCTAGGCAGCATGAAAGGTTTTCCCTCAAATCCTTCAGTTCTGATGTAAGTAAAATGTGGAAATTGAATATACCAGGAACTGTGCAGCCCAATTGTATCCTCTGCATCTTTAGATAACCTCTTATCAAGCTCTTCCCTTAAAATTCTAACCATGTATGTATAGAATACATCATTTACTAGAGCATACTTCTTTAATGCATTCTCTTCCTGTAAATCAAGGTAATGTTCATAGACCAGCCTCTGATCTGGACCATTTCCTAAGGTTCCAACCCTGTCTATCCCATGTATGAATGGTTGAACCTCTACTACACATGAATATAATATGTATGAAGACAAATAGAAAGGCATCAACTTTTTCTTCCTTAGCATCACCTGTTTCCATATGGCTGTACATATAGCCTTAGCCCAATGAATTTGTCCTTGCTCTTTTTTTGCTTCCCTCATGAACTGGATGATAGTAAACATCCATGGCTCACACCTAGTGCCATCTGTCAATCCTACTAATATGCTTAGCATTGTAATCATCAAGTATATTTCTTCTTTAAAGTATATTCTTAGCAGATTCTTGCGCACTTTTTCCACAGCCTTGGGTTTGTTTTCTGCACTGTACCAACTGTAGAAGATCTTACCTCTACAATCCCTTTCATTGTTATGGAAATCCTCATTGTATTGATATATATCAATATCCACCATTTTTCCATGTATTTCCAGATAGAATGTTCTTGCAATACCTTCTGTGGGTAAGTCTGCAATGAGTCTATCATGGAACATTATTTTCCTGGTAGCTAGGTCATACAAGTATAGGCAATCTAGACACAAATCCCTGGCTTCCATAGCTAACAAAAAACCCGTAGCCCTGTACAATCCACTCTCCCATATACACCTCATGTCAGGTGTAGCATCATTAGCTGTGATATTCTATAAAACATCATTTGTATCATAGTTCCTGATGTTGGTGTCTATCCCTACTCCAGTGTAACTGATCAATGAAGGGTACCCTCTATGTAGTGGCAACTCCTCTTTTTCTATTTCTTTGTGCGACTTCCTCTCTTTTTTAACTTCACCACCTGTATCTACCTTTTTCTACTTTGGGGCCATCCTGTACAAAATGCATCTTTTAAACTTTTTGTTTTACCTTCTTACCTAGGGTTTTACTACGAATTTTCTATTTTTTTACCATTTTACCTTAACCCCCATTTGTTTTTTCCATTTTGACTTTCACATTTGTTTAACCCAACCCAACTAATTAACAATTAAACTAGTAATTTAATGGATGTTTACGTTTCACAATGAAATTACTGGAATCTACCTTGCATTTTTACCAACTGAATTGTAATGGCGTTTTAAGATAAATACCTGTATTTCTCAACAACTCAACTTTACGTCATTGACTTACTTTACCATCTCTTACTCCGTCCAACTTTTGGAATTCCGTCGCCTTGATGAATTTTGTTCAATTTTCTGTAGCAATTCTTCCTTCTGCAGTTTTAATTCTTTGACAATGTAAATCTAAAAGAAAAATAACTTTAAATTTACCCTAACCTGTTGAATTTTACTCTTTTGGGTGTTAGCTCGGCATTAATTATAGCAATTAATGCACCTATGGCTTCAGTTTTTTCATTTCAGCATTTTGTTTTAAACTTCTATCCGTTAGTTTATTTTCTGCATACATCTCATTTTTCTTGTATCTTTCTTTGTATATTGTTCTTTGTATGTCCCCTTTGTATCTTTTCAATATACAAACCCTTATGCAATGAGTCATACACCATATTATTTCCCTTTATATCCGTGTTTGTGTCTTTGCTTGTATATCGCAATGTATGTGACATATATACAAGTGCACATACCTACAATCCATACAAACCTCCTTTTTACCTTTTATCTTCTCGTCGATGTCTTTATTTCCTTGTATATCAGAGATGTATATTGTTAACATACAATTTCCCCAAACATACAAAGATTTTCCTTTATTTAACTTTTTTTTCAAATCCGTCTTGCATCCTTTGTTTGTATCCTTTCTTGTATGTTGACTTGTATATCAGAGATGTATATTTTTTACATACAAGCCTGAGATACAAGCTGCGGGACCCACTTTACTTTCCACTTGTATTTCAACAATACAACAATACTTGTATCTATTCTTAGATACAAGCCTTGATACATGCAAACTCCTTTGTATAATCATCTCAGATTTTTCATCTTTTATAAACCACATTACATAACCCTTCAGCTCCACATATGTTTATAAAGTGAATGCATATTTCGATATACATTAAGGTACGATGCATCACTTATATCAAATTTTAATTCTCTTTGACTTCCGCGCTGTATGTATATCAAAAAGTATAACCCAAAGCATACAACATAAAAACCACAAAACATACCTCGATAAAACCAAATTTCATATTCTCCTCGGGTCCATGATATGTATATCATGTTGTATATCACCTTGTATTTTTCTTTTCTCTAAACATACAACCCGAGATACAATCCGTGGACTTAACCAACTATCCATTTTACCTCTGAATTCTGTCGGGTCCGATTTGTATGTAAAGAATAAAACATTAGCGATATGTATACAAATATAATGGTTCATAAACCTGATAATTTTATGTGACTAGTACAATGACTCCACATACAAACGACCTTGTATATGCAACATACAAACATTCCTATAGTGTATTTTACCAAAACGTGCATATCTTGTAGAATATTGGGAATTCTGAAATGGTTCAAAAAGGAACCCCTATTCATTTTTGACAAAGAATTCACCCCTATTCTACTCTGGTACCTAATGCTATTTTTTTTCATTTTTTGAACAAGATTTGTAACATTTTCCTCCTTTTCCCTTTTACCACGAAACAAACCCACACGCAAGCAAAAGCCACAACCACAGTAGGGGTCCTCATTTTGCTAAGAAGTAAAATGGGGCGTGTTGTGAGCACCACAACACTTAACATATGTTAGTGTGCAAGTATGTAGAAGACTTCGAATGAGAGATAGAAGAAATGATATAGACAAGAAAATGATATATAATTAATCGAGCTTTGTATGAAAATTATATTGTGATTTTGGATGTATGGATAGGTGTATGGTTAGCTTGTTGCAATGGTTACACAAATATTCGTAAAGAACAATCCTAGATTTTAATATAGTGCATGGATAGTTATGCAACCAAGGTATGTAAGACCATGGTGCTGAGATATCTGGTGTAAGGATGTTGACTCTACAAACACATGATTTGAACTTATATCTACTAGACATAATATAACCTTGTTGGATATGTGAAATGAGCCATAGTCTTGAATATATAATAAACTTAATGCATAAATGTAAAAGAATATTAATATGTAAGATGCTAGGTTGTAACACACACACAAGATAAATATTAGCCTTAGTAAGATGGTAAGAACATCCCACAAACATGGCATACGAAAAGTAATGATTATGCCCCAATCTATACTACATCGCAACATACCAAGATATAGAATATCAAGGCAACTTTGAATAAGTTTTAGAAAGGAACAAAAGATAAACCAAAAAAGAAATTGACTAACTAATAAAGAAAACACACAACTATCATATTCTCTTGCCAAAGAGGTTGCTCAGGGTAGATAGATAGATGAAACCTTATTGTAGGAAAGATATATCTGTTAAAGGCTGTTGATCTAATCTAGGATAGATGGATTGACATAGCAGATGTGGCAAGGGGTATGCGGGACAACATGTGGCTTTAGGAGTAGTCTTCTTTGCTTTAGGTTTGGATAGTGTACTTGAGCTTTCAAAGAATGCATAGTTCATTTTCTACTTGAGTTAGTCAAGTCTAGGTGGTAGGATGGAGAGTGATAAATGGCAAACAAGAAAGATGGAAGTGCGAATGGATTGGAATGAAGAATGATGAATTGTATGTTCTTGAGTACTAGATACTTCCTTTGTATTTCAGACTACCTACATACCCTATATCCATGAGATCAAGGCACATTATGATGAAAGATGATTATAATAATATGTAGTTCTGGGAAATGTGATGAGATAGGTGAAGTGTTATGAGATGTTTAGGTGAAATGATGACATCTTATGTACTTGAGTACTGGATACTTCCTTCGTATTCTAGAATTCCTACATACCCGTATCCATGGGATCAAGGTACATTAAGATTGAGATGAGATGATGATATGTAGTTCTATGAGATTTGATGATGTAGTATAAACAAGAAGTGATGATTGATGATGTAATCATACCTTGAATAAGGATCCATTCCTAGACCTAGGTTATGGAAAAAGTTGCCCCCATTCAGGTAGAGGTTTTATTATGGACGACTATGGATGAACTGACTTATGGATGATGCTAATAGATAACTGACACTGATAATTTCTAAGCCATGATAGATGGGAAAGTGCTCCCACTACACAGTGCATATTTGCTAGATTTTAACTATGGTACTTATCCAAGGTGCTTGTTTACTAGGTTTTCACTAGAGGACGGATTATTTTTAAATTTTCTTTTTTTTTTGTTTTTCTATTTTTTTGATTTTTTTTCTAAGGATACTCTTAAGGATCAAGCATAAAACCTCTTGAGATGAACACTTTTGATGGGTTCATCCAAGGGAATGCCTTTAGGTTTTGATAAAGTGTAAGCTCCTGATCCATAGACTGCAACGATAACAAAAGGCCCCAACCAATTCAATTCAAACTTGCCCTTCTTGTCTCCATCTCATTGGTTGTGTTGATTTTATTTAAGGACAAGATCACCTATCTGAAACCTTCTCTCCTTGATCTTCTTATTGTAGTTATAGCAGAGACAATTTTGATAGACATGAAGATGGTTTAGTGTTGTTTGATGCCTCTCATCTAGTAACTCAAGCTTAGCTAATCTATAAATTTGGTACTCCTCTCCATCAATCAAGTGATGCATAGATACTTTGAGAGATGGGATCTCAACCTCGATGGGTAAAATGGCGTTAGTTCCATAGACTAATGTAAAAGGTGTAGCACCAGTTGGTGTTCTGATACTAGTGTGATAGGCCCATAAGGTGGGGTTGAGTTGTAGATGCCAATCGTGACTAGCTTCATTGACCGTTTTCTTTAGGATTTTGAGTATGGTTTTGTTCGAAGCCTCGGATTGGCTATTTGATTGAGGATAAAATGGAGTAGAAAAGTGACGTTGGACATTGTATTATGTACAAAAGGCATGGACATCTTGATTCTTAAATGGTTTACCATTATTAGTGACAATGGATTGGGGAATACCATACCAACAGATGAGATAATTTAGGATAAACTTGGCTATTTGCTTGCCAGTGATATAGTTCATTGGAATGGCTTCTACCCACTTAGTAAAATACTCCATGGTGGTAATGATAAACTTGTGGTCATTAAATAAGGATGGATGGATTTTACCCATGAGGTCGAGTCCCCACTATGAAAAAGGCCATGGAGTTGTAACAAGTTGTAGCTCATGTGTTGGTGCATGTATCAGGTCCCCATGCTATTGGCATTGTAGACACTTCTTAGCAAATTGGACTGCATCTTGCTCTATGGTTGGCCAATAATAACCCATTCAGAGTATCTTCTTAGCTAGAGTTGGACCGGTTAAATGTGATCCATAGACACCTTCGTGTATATCTCTTAAAGTAGTGTTATCTTTGTCTGAGTTAAGACATCTAAGAAGGATACCATCAAGACTCCGGTGGTAAAGGGTGTCACCCAGAATATTGAAACAAGAGGCTCAATGGATGAAGGTTTTACATTGCGTTTTAGATAGTTCAAAGGGAAAGGTACCATTTCAGAGGTAATCATAGAAATATTCATATCAAGGGGAATTGGGGCCAACAAGTTTGCAGATGATTTCAGTTGTAGGAACATCAACGGTAGGTATAAACAGTTCCTTGATTAAGAATTCACATTTCTCAGTGTTTGTAGGCATATCTACCAGTGATCCAATAGTAGCCATAGAATCTATAGCTTTATTATGTACCCTTGGAATTTTCTCAAAAGAGATACTAGAGAAGTGAGGGTTGTAGGTATCAACCAATTGCTTGTAGGGTATCAACTTGTCATCCTTATTTTTGTACTCATCAATGACTTGTCTGATAACTGGTTGAGAGTCCCCATAGACTTGAAGCTCTGTGATATTCCATTCTACTACTATACGTAGACCTGTAAGGAGTACTTCATACTCAGTAATATTGTTGGTACATGGAAATGCGATCCGATATGATTTTGGAATATAATCATTCTAAGGTGTGATAAATAGGATGCCGGTCCCTGAACCATGTTGTGTGTAGGAACCATCAAAGTATAACTTCTACTACACTGAGGTAGCAAGAATGAAAAGACCTCCATCTGGAAAGTCAGAGATCATAGGATTTACATATGTTATTGGAGCTACATCTAGTTGGTCTACAAGGACTTGACCCTTGATAGCTTTCTGATCAATATACTCTATGTTAAATTCACTCAAGATCATGACCAATTTAGCTAATCAGCCTGTGAGAGCTGCCTTGGATAAAAGATACTTCAACGGATCAATCTTAGAGATGAGATTGGTTGTTTGGTTTAACATGTAATGTTGTAACTTTTGGGAAGCAAACACTACTACTAAATATGCTCTTTCCATAGGAGTGTAGTTGAGTTCATAACCAACCAAGGTGCAGTTGATATAGTAGATAGCATGTTCTTTACCTGATTCATCATATTGTGCAAGAAGAGTACCTAATGCTCCATATGTAGTAGAGATATATAGGATCAAAGGTCTATTAAGTACTGGTGGTACCAAAACTAGAGGATTAGCTAGATATTCCTTGAGTTGATCAAATACCTATCGACACTTGTTATCCCACCAAAATGAGATATCCTTGCAGAGAAAGTGTTGAATGGTTAACATTTATCTGCTAGCTGTGAAATAAACCATCTGATAGATTGCAACCTCCCTTGAAGGCTCCTTAATGATTTGAGATTCTTTTGTGGAGGTATTTCAATGATATCTTTAACCTTGGCAGGATCCACTTCAATTCCTCTACGAGATATAATGTACCCCAACAGATTCCCTGAAGTGATGCCAAAGACACATTTCTTAGGATTTAGCCTCACTTGATACTTCTCTAGTCTGTTCAATAGCTGTCCTAAGACTTGTAAATGATATGTTCTAGAAGATTTGCCTAATATGTCATTGACATAGTCCTCCATAATAGTATGAAACAAGTCATGGAATATCACTATCATTGCTTGTTGATAGGTGGCTCCTACGTTCTTGAGACCAAAAGGCATGACTTCCCAATAGTAGTTACCCCAAGGACATGTAAAAGTTGTTTTGTGTTGGTCTTCTGGTGCTATCATGATCTGATTGTATCTAGAGAAACCATCCATTAGAGAAAGCATCTCATGACCTGTTGTTAAATCCACTATGATATCGATGTTAGGAAGTGGAAAGTCATCTTTGCCCAGGACAAGCTTTATTGAGATCTATGAAGTCTATACATATGTGGATGCCCCCATTTGGTTTAGCTATAGGTACAAGATTAGAGACCCACTCTATGTAATCAATATGTCAGATGAACTTTGCATCTAGCAACTTCTCAAGCTTTGCTTTGACTAGGAGTACTATTAGTGGGTGCATCTTGCGAAGCTTTTGTTTTACAGGCTTGGCCTTTGGAGATATAGCTAGATTATGAACCACAAGTGAAGGGTCCTATCCAAGCATGTCAACATATGTCCAAGAAAAATTGATGGTTCTTTGCAAGAATAATTTAGTGAAATCCTTTGTCTCTTGTTCTGATAAGGAAGCTGCTAGAAATGTGACCTTTGGATTCTAAATTGTGCCGAGGTTCATCTCTTGTGAGTCTTCTACTAAGAGAGCTGATTTTTCTTGATACTTAGTTGGTAGGGGAAGGTCAAATCCTCCATCCTTAGGTGTCTCAGAGAGGTTTTCATTGTTGGATACGTCTTTTATTTTTACTATTTTATGATCAAAAGGTGCCACATTGTGGTTTTCACCTAGGGATCTATTTTTATTTTCTCTTTTATGACTAGAGGATTTGGCATTCTCACCAAAATAAGTGGCTTGACCTAACTCCATAATAAAACTAGCTTTGTGATCACCAAACGGAATATCATCCCAAAGTCCCATAAATTCTACTATAGCCTCATCATTCTGAAAGATTTCTAGAATAGGGGCCTCTTGTTGGTCCCAATTAATGAGTTTAGAGTAGATGAGGGATAGATTCTAGGTTTTTGTGGTTGAAGTGATGGAAATGGATGATATCATAAGTATCAAGGTTTCTTGGAATAAGTCAGTGATTTATAGGGAAGAGTCCTCGATGGTATCCTCTCTAGAGATTGAATCTGCGAGAAAGGCTTTCGCTACCTCATTGAGAATAAACTCAATGTCTGAGGCTCGTGGTACCTCCTTACCATATCCTAACCCTTGCTAGTTGTATTTCTTAGTCACAGTAATTGGTTCCATTTGACCTTGACTATGCTTTTCTAGGCCACCTTTGCCTTTATAGCCCATGTTTTTGACAATTTTGAGACCATTACCATACTTTTTGACAGGTAGTGTGATCGATTCTTTTTCTTTGTATAGCCAAGAGGATATATCTTCAATAGCTTCTTCTTCTAATAAGCATCCAAGTGTAAACTGTGTGAGAGAAGTTAGTATCCTTAATTTCTTGGTAACTTTAGCTATGGGACGTTTGTCATAATATTTTGGTGAAAGAGGCATCCTCCCCAGACAAAAAGATTTTGAGATATCATACTCACCAAATCCTATGTCCCTGATATGGACTTTAATTTCTGGAAGGGGATTGGATGTAGTTGTAGAGACCTTTTGCAAAGTATCTAGAACAATTGTATAATGGAGATGATTGGGCTTCAACATTGTTGGGTATTTGGTTGCTATTCTTGTAATGCCCTTGCATGGCATGATAAAATTCAAATGGATTAGGATCTCCTGGGATGGTGATTTCAGTACCATTATATAGGAATTTGAGGGATTGATGGTACATTAAGGGTACATCTCTCATGACATGAACCCATGGGCATCCTAGGATAATATTTTATGGTAGCTCAATGTCTAAGACTTGGCATCTTGTTTCTAGCATGACTAGGCCCACTTGAATAGGCAAATGTATCACACCATCTGTTCGATGCTCTGCATCATCATATGATTTGATAGTAATAGCTTGTTCAATGTTTATATGATCCTCAAAGTATCCTAATTGTTTTAGCAGCTTGAGAGAATAGATGTTTAGACTAGCACCACCATCTATAAGTATACAATTGATTTTACATTGGTGGATGAAAACTTCAATATGGAGTGCATCATTATGACAAGGATCATGAGATGGGAGGTCTTTTTCAGAAAAGACCATGTTGTAGGGTGATACAATGTTACCTATCATGGCTTGGAAGTCTGTGACAACTATGTTGTGGGGAACCAATGACTCTTGTAGGGCTTGTTCAAGTACAACTTTATGAGTGGGTGATGACTTTAGAAGGTCTAATATTGAGATCTATGTGGGAGTCTTCCCTAGAGGTTCAACAAGATTATAATCAGAGGTGACTGTAAGATTATGTGTTGGACCATGAAGGGTAACTATTATCACATAGAATTGCACCCTACTTGGAGAGAGTCCAAGCATTCTAATGACACAATGGGAATGATCTCAAGGTGTGGGACCTTGCAAGTTGAGATTAGACCTCTAGAGAAGGTTGGTTCCTCATTCTAAGCCTAATGCTTAGAGAAAACTATCTAAACCTAGTGCTAATGCTTGCAGGGGGAAAGAGTTAGAAGGAAACTGAATGGAAATAAAGGTGATGCACCAGATTTGATTATAAGAGCCCTCATAACCAGATAGAACTAAGAAGATGCACAAAATAACCAGATACAACTAGTAAACGTATAAAGACCAAACTAATTTTAACAGAGGCAAGGAGCAAGAAATGATTAGAAGGAATTAAACATTCACAAACACATCATTCTTAGATCACACAGAGTCAAACTTAGCATGGAGAGGTAAAATAACTAGCATATATTTAATCAGAAGCCAAGGTTATAGTAGAGGAGTTCCATTTGGAATACAGAAGCTTGAGACTAACTATTTTCCAACCTTTTTTACATCTTACATTTATGCATATATAGCATTTGATTCCAAACCTTGACCTAATTAGGTTACAATAAATTGCCCCATGGGCTCTATTAGAAAATATCTTAGCCAAAAGGAATGTTGGCCTACAAGAATTAAATGCAGAAAATATCTGGATCCATAGGTGGCCGAAAGATATTTCTCCTTCTTCAATGCAAGTAGTTGATTCATTGATCTGTAGCAATCAATGTAGTGAATATCTATTAAGGGGCAGCTAAGAAGATCGGATCTTGTTGATGGTAGATGAGACAAAAATTCATGAGCAAAGCTTTCACAACACTTTAACCTATGAAACATTTGATCATGTGTCTTATCGGCTCTAAAAACCTTCAAAATTTCAACCTCTAAATTCCCCTGTTGTCGAAGTCTACAAATTTCCCACCTTCGGGATGCCTGAGGTCTTTCTTGAATCTGGGTCATGGATGAGATTGCCTTTTTAAATTGATGGTTATTATGTATTCCACCACCATCGTTACCTTTTAAAAATACTTTATTTTTCCCTTTTCCTGATGTGGACACGTGGTGTCCTATCGCAGCCGCATAGTGAATCTTTTGTACAGACAAGATTCCTTTGTGCTACCGCGCTACCATTAGATCTTCATTTCCTACAGCTTACTTCCCTACCTGACACCTGGTAGAGCCTCGTCTGTTGATTCTAATCTTTGATCCTAAGGTTGTAAGCCCAAGCATCCTCGACACGTGGCACCATTTTGAGGCCGTGGAGTAGGAAGTGAGCCATTTTGTTTTGGCTCCACGAAAGCATGCCAAGCCTTCCACATGTCGACATCTCACGGTCACACATAGGATCTTCCCCATGGGCAAGATTCCTATGCGGCACCATGCCACCATTAGATCCTTCAAATCTGTGGCCCCACTTCCTTCCTTCATTCTTTGACACTTGGCACTATCTCTTTCATTCGACAAAATCATCAGTTTGTGGCCATGGGCCCCCGATATACTTTACAGTTGTCTTCATCTTGCAGATGCACGAAAGGAATGTGACATCACCTTCAATGGTCTATGAGCCTACGAAATCCTTCCATGTGGCACCTCCAGGCCAAGACAAAGCATGTGCACATTAAGTTGTTTTTAAAAGGGGGCCGCGCTAGGTAGATGAAACACAAGGGGCTCAAAATATTTAACTTAGAGCCTTTAGAAAGTAAAGGCACAGGCTATAGGCAGTTATCAAGAAGCTGGGCCCAATTATTTTATGACATAAGGGGGCTCGAGGCTATAACTTAGAAGATCCTCATGGGCAATAGAAGGTCAATAGGAAAATAGAATAAAAAGCACTTGGTCCCGCAGAATACCCTTACGGTTTAGGGTTTAAGGCCTTGGGAACATGATTATTCAAAAAAATTTAAACTTTAAGACCCTACAAACATGGAAATTTGAAGGCTTCTAGGTCTGCAGAACCAGGCTTTAGATGGATTGAACAAGAATTTTAAGACTGGACCATTTGACTTTGAACAGAGGAAAATAGGTCAACATTTTGGCAACTTCTCGGGGATGTTTTCTTGCTAAACAATTAATTAGTGCCCTTAAGTATCCATTGGGCATGGAGTCCAAGAGAGGAACCAAGGGGAAAAACAACTGAAATATGCCTCCCAAAACACAAAGGGAAAAAAGGCCTGCATTCTCCCAATGACAATGCAGCTTGTGCATAAGCACTTAGGGAAAGGGAAACCTAAAACAAGAATTAAACTACAAAAATATATATAAAACCTCATTCCAACCTTAATGGTAAGGTTTGAGATGGATCCCATTAATTGGGATTGGTAGAACCTCTCCATTCAGACTAGAGAGTTGAAATGCATTGGCCTGCTTACAACTGATAATAATAGAGGGGCCATGCCACATGGCATCAAACTTTGAATGTCTTCCAACTTTGGCCCTATCTGCATCCCATTTTAGCACTATGTCTCCATTGAATGTTCCATTAGTGGATTTTCTATCAAAGGTTCTCTTCACCTAATCTTGATGGTGTTCAAGGGTCTTCATGGTAGTGTCCCTCTTCTCTTCAAGTTCTAACAGATCTACAAGTCTGATTGTCATAGTATCATTCTCCATTAATTCTAGTTTCTAAGCCAACTCAAGAGAAGGCAACTCCAATGATAGTGGGACCCTTGCTTCCCTTCCATATACCAAAATGAAAGGGGAATTACCTATGGCTCTCTTGGGAATGATTCTATCAACCCAGAGAGCAGTCTTTAACCTGGAGTGCCAAGTTCTTTGATTATCTTCCACTATCTTCCTGATGATTCTGATCAGGTTTTTGTTGGTGGATTCAACCGAGTTGTTTCCTTGAGGGTAGTAATTACATGAGGTTTTCAAGTATACTCCATAGTTCAAGGCCCATTCACTAACTTTTGTGCCTATGAAGGCCTTGGCATTATCAGATATGGTGGTGGATGGCACACCAAACCTCGTAGCTATACCCTTAAGGAAGTCCACAATGGACACCTTAGTGGAATCCCTTAATGAAACTACCTCTGTCCATCTAGTGAAATAATCAGTGGCTGTCAGAATCCACTTATGGCCAGTGCTAGAAGATGGATTAATTACTCCAATGAAGCCTAAACCCCATTGAGTAAAAGGCTAATCTATTTTGATTGGATGAATGGGAAGAGTTGCCAGTCTCTGCTTTCCAACAAATAATGCACATTCTTTACATTTTTTGATCCATCTATCTGCATCACTGAACATATTAGGCCAGTAATAACTAGCCTTCATGATTTTCATTGTAGTTGTTCTAGGAGAAAAATGGCCACCAGTAGGGCCATTATGGAATTCTTCTAAGAACCTAGAAGTCTGATCTTGGGTGACACATCTAAGAAGGACTCTGTTGATGTCTTTTCTAAACAAGACACCATCAAAAATAACATAAGGGATGGATTGGAGTCTAAAATACCTTATTTTAGCTTGATCCAATCCATTAGGACATCTACCTAACTGTATAAATGTGAACATGTCCTCATACCAGACAGTTGGAGTATGGGGTTCAACTAGTTGTGCCTGCCCTTGAACACATATGACTTCACTTCTATCTTTGACATCGACTGCCATTTGTTCACATAGACCTTTGCCACAAACCAGCCTGGTAATATTGATGTTGATGTCATATTCCATTACCTTGGTGATCCACCCAACCCTTTTCTCATTAATATCCCTTCTCAAGAGAAATTCTTTCACACCAGGGTGGTTCACCATCAACTAAATTTTGTTGTTAGAAAGCATATGTCTAAACTTTTTTAAAGCTTTCACAATAGTAAATACTTGTTTCTCTATAAAATCAAAATTTAGCTAATATTCTTTGAGAGGCTGGTTGAAGAAGGCAATTGGTTAGTCCAGCTTATCCTCATTATGTTGGGTCAAGACAGCTGATATACCCTCTTTGCCTCCAAAGGCATAAAGGATGAAATCTTTTTCATAATTAGGGTTTATCAGTGTAGGATCTTGTGCAATGGCTTGCTTGATAGCTTCAAAACTGTCCTTTCCTTCCTTAGACCAAGAAAAGGCAGCATTCTTTTTTAGGATAGATGTGAGGGGCTTTGCTATTGAAGCAAAGTTAGGTATGAACCTCCTCACAAAGTTGATCTTTCCCAGGAAACTCTGCAAACCTTTCTTATGACTAGGAAGAGGAAGAGCAAGAATGGCACTTGTTCTTTCTGGATCAATGGCCAATCCTTCTTTAGAAACAACATGCCCTAATAGCTTGCCTTCTAGGACAGAAAATACACACTTTTTAGGATCCAATGATATCCCAAATTCTCTACATCTTTCAAAGACCTTTCTTAAATGACCCAAATGGTCAGCTACATGCTTAGAATACATAGTTAGATCATCAAGATATACTAAAATAATATCATTGATTAGGCCTTTGAAGACCAAATCCATTGCTCTCTGAAATGTTGCCCCAGCATTTGTCAATCCAAAAGGCATCTTTTGATAAGCCAAGGTACCCCATTTGGTGGTAAAGGTTGTTTTGTATTGGTCTGATTCTTTTACAAGAATCTGATTGTAGCTTGAGTAACCATCTAGGAGGGAAAACCTTTCAGCTCCTGCTACTATTTGTAGGATTTTCTCCATAGAAGGGAGCTTAGTAGTGGTCTTTAAGAGAGGCTTTGTTCAAGTCTCTAAAATCTACACATAATCTAATCTCCCCATTCTTTTTTCTAACTGGAACAAGGTTGGCCACCTAAGAGGAATGTTTGATAGGGTAAATAATTTTTGCCTCTATGAGCTTGGATAGCTCTTTTCTCATTAATGGTTCTATTCTAGGATTGACAGGTCTTTGTTTTTGGTAGATAGACGAGGTATTGGGGTCTAGGTCAATAGTATGTTAGATTAAACTAGGATCAAAGAATTTTAAATCTCTATAATCCCAAGCTATTAGATCATCAAATTCATTACAAAGCTCAATGAAACCTTGCCTTTTAGTTTGCTCACATACCTTTCGATGTTTTAGGAATCTTCCCTGTGCAATCTCCACCTCTTCATAGTCCTATTTATTGACTGTCATATTCAATTTTTCTTTCTTTTGCTGATCATCAGTATCAAATATGCTTTCTAAAGTAATCCGTCCTCTAGGAAACTTGTTAGTCTTTAGCTAGATCAACTGATCACCATATTGCTTTTGCAATATTGATTGATTTTTGGCAGTAAACTCTACCTCATCTTGCAAAAAGTTCACAATTTGTTGGTCATTGTCAAACACTTGTCAGCTGATTACATTATCAAGCACAATAGGCCTTACAATAACCTTTACATGCTGATCTGAATCCTGCTTTACATTCCTAGGAATATCAAACTGGGCACCAATTGTAGCTAGCCTATCACCATCCTTGTTTATTTGTCTGGGAACTACCTAAATAATTAAGGCATCAAAGTCTTCAATCAGGTCCCAAACCCTATGTTTGTATTACTTCAACAAGTCATTCTTTGAAGCACTTATTTTTTTGATTTGGCGAACAACAAGTTCACTATCACCAAATACTTGCAAGACTTTTATTCCTCTTTTTTGAGCCAGCCGTATGCCTTGAATCAGGGCTTCGTACTCAGCTACGTTGTTAGTACAGATGAACTGCAATCTAAATGAAGAGAAATAACTTTCTTTTTGGGGTGAAATTAGAACAACCCCGACACCTGCTCCATTCTTACTTCTGGAACTATCAAAGTACATATGCCATATCCCACTTGGATCTAATTTTTCCTTTTCAAGGTTGGGGATAGTAGCATCCTCCTCATGGATACAATAAGTACCCATCCCCATATCCTCTATATAGTCAGGAGTATCAAACTAAAAACAATTAGCCCACTCATCTAGCAGTATATTGGGTATTTCATCCACAGGTGTGGTAGCTTCATGTCTACTGCTATCATCCTCATTTAGCTCATGGATTGTGTAATTCATGTTGTTAGGGTTTAGAGAGAAGGGCTCTATATGGTCATTGGAAATAGGCTCAGCCCTAATATTTACCTTGGTGCCATATCTAGCTCTAAACAACATGTGGTACCAGTTAGAAGATAAATGCCCACCAATTTTAGTAGTGAAGTCCCTAGATAAACAAATGCCAAAGTATGTTGGGAGGTCAATAATGGATATGTCTTGTGAAACAGAGAAACCAGGACATGCGTGCAAGGTGAGTTCTAAATCTTTGATGACCCCTATTGTCTTCACAGTAATAGCATCTAATTGCACTACACCCTTATTCATAGGCTCATACTTTATACCTAACCTATCAGCAATATTTTTTGGCATGACAGAAGTACCTGCCCCAGAATCTATCATACAATTATGCAGCAAGTGAACCAAGAATGGCACTGAATCCTTAGTCCAACTCTCACTCAAAGTAGAGTGTCCCACCAGGTGTGCTAGAAAAAATGTTGAACTATTTTCCTCTATTCAGAGTCAAATGGTCAACTCTTAAAATTCTCGTTGAATACATCTAATTCTTGGTTCTATAGACCCAAAATCCTTCAAATTTCCATGTGTTTAGGGTCTTATAGTTTAAAAAATTCTAAAGAATAATGTTCCCAAGGCCTTAAACCCTAAACCCTAAGAGTATTCTACAGGGACGAGTACTTTTTGTTCTATTTTCCCGTTGACTTACTATTGCCTACAAGGATCTTCTAAGTTATAGCCTCAAGCCCCCTTATGTCATAAAATAATCGGCCCCAGCTTCTTGATCACTACTTGTAGCCTATGCTTTTAATTTTTGAAGGCTCTAAGTTAAATATTTTGAGCCCCTTGTGTTTCGTCTACCCAGCACAGACCCCCTTTTAAAAACAACTTAATGTGCATGTGCTTTCTCTTTGCCCAGAGGTGCCACGTGGAAGGATTTTGCAGGCCTGTAGACCATTGAAGGTGATGTCACATTCCTTCCATGTGGTTGCAAGATGGAGACAAATGTAAAGTATATCAGGGACCCATGGCCACAGATCAATGATTCTGTCAAATGAAGGAGATAGCGTCAGGTGTCAAAGAATGAAGGAAGGACGTGGGGCCATGGCTTTGAAGGATCTAATGGTGGCACGGTGTCGCATAGGAATCTTGCCTATGGGGAATATCCTATGCGCAACTGTGAGATGTCGACACATGGAAGGCTTAGCATGCTTCCACGAAGCTAAAACAAAATGGCTCACTTCCTACTCCATGACCCCAGAATGGCACCACGTGTTGAGGACACTTGGGCTTACAGCCTTAGGATCGAAGATCAGAATCAATGGAGGAGGCTCTGCCAGGTGTCAAGTAGGGAAGTAAGCTGTAGGAAATGAAGATCTAATGGTAGCGTAGAGGAATCTTGTCTGTATGAAAGATTCACTGTGTAGCTATGATAGGATGCCATGTGTCCACATCGGGCAAAGGGAAAAATAAAGGATTTTTTAAAGGTAACAATTGGTGGTGGAATGCATAACAACCGTCGATCTAAAAAGGCAATCTCATCCATGGCCCAAATTCAAGAAAGACCTCAGGCATCCCGAAGGCAGGAAATTTGTAGACTCCGACAACAGGGGAATTCAGAGGTTGAAATTTTGAAGGTTTTCAGAGCTGATAAGACACGGGATCAAATGGTTCAGAGGTTGAAGTGTTGTAAAGGCTTTTCTTAGGGATTTTTGTCTCATCTGCCATCAATAAGATTTGATCTTCTCAGCTGCTCCTTAACAGGTATTCACTGCATTGATTACTATAGATTAATGAATCAACTACTCGCATTGAAGAATGAGAAATATCTTCCAGCCACCTATGGATCCAGATATTTTCTATATTTAATTCTTGTAGGCCAACATTCCTTTTGGCAGAGATATTTTTTGACAAAGCCCATGGGGCAATTTATTGTAACCTAATTAGGTCAAGGTTTGGAATCAGATGCTATATATGCATAAATGTAAGATATAAAAAAGGTTGGAAAATAGTAAGTCTCATGCTTATGTATTCCAAACAGAACTCCTCTACTGTAACACTGCCTTCTAATTAAATACATGCTAGTTATTTTACTTCTCCATGCTAATTTTGACTCTGTGCGATCTAAGAATGATGTGTTTGTAAATGTTTAATTCCTTCTAATTATTTCTTTCTCCTTGCCTCTGTTAAAATCAGTTTGGTCTGTGTATGTTTACTAGTTGTATCTAGTTATTTTGTGCATCTTCTCAGTTCTATGAGGGATCTTATGTTCAAATCTAGTGCATCACCTTTATTTCCATTTAGTTTCCTTCTAACTCTTTTCCCCTACAAGCATTAGCATTAGGTTTAGATAGTTTTCTCTAAGCATTAGGATTAGAATGAGGAACCAACCTTCTCTGGAGGTCTGATCTCAACTTGCAAGGTCCCACACCTTGAGATCATTCCCATTGTGTCATTAGAATGGTTGGACTCTCTCTAAGCAGGGTGTAATTCTATGTGATAACAGTAACATGACCACGATGAGTTGTGACGGCACAATTTGGGGCTTTACCTTTAATGGTAAGGGTTGAGACTCAACTTTCTTCAAAGCGACCCACAATGGAGTCATACGAAGATGAAGCTTTGTTAACACTCTTTCCTTTATCGAGATTTTGACCTTTACCATGGTTACGAAATGGATCCTTATATATGTTGAGATCTTAGTTTGTGGTATGATGAGGAGGCTTGTCAAAAATAACTTCACCTCTATCTATGAGGTTTTGGATCATCTATTTCAATTTCATGCAAAATGAGGTTTTGTGTCTTTTTGTTCTATGGTACTCACAATATTCGTTATCTTTGTACCATGTAGGTTTGAAAGAGGGATTGTCATATTGACATGCTTTGGGTAGCATGATGAGTCCATTTTGCAAAAGTTTCTTAAGGATTGATTCAATAGGTTCACCCAAATGAATGAGTCTACGTCTTGGAGGATAGTCTTGTTGTGGACATTCTTGTTTTTGTTGCTCCTAAGGAGTAGATTGGGTTGGTTTTGATTGAAGATTGAGTGGTGTTTGGAAAATTTGGATGTGTTTAGAGTCCACAACACCGTCATTTACAATGTTCTTGTTTTTGTTTCAAAATTTAGGTTTGTCATTTGATTGTTGGGGAGTGTTCTCTTTGTTCTCCTTAAAGATTTTGACTACACCTTTTGCAATGAGGGCTTTTATTATATTATTTCCTTTGTAAATGATCTCATCAAATGTGGTAGCATTTTGGGTTTGTAGATGGAACCCAAGATCTAGATTAAGGTTTTGGACAAAGATGTTAACAAGTTGCTTTTCACATATTTGAACGGGGAGTTTGCTATCCATATTTCTCCATCTTTGTAGGAAGGAGATAAAAGTTTTACAATTTCTCTATTTGTTGTTACACAAGTCTGTCATGGATACCTCATGTTCAGTGTTATAAGAGAAATGGGTGGCAAATTTTTCAGCTAGTTCCTTAAAAATTTTAATACCCATGGGTAGGTGTGAGAACCATTCTATAGCTTGTCCTCCAAGACTACGAGGAAAGAGGTGCATAAGATAAGTGTCATTGTTTTTAGATCTCCTTTTCCCTTGTATTTGTCAAATTTTGGCATGTTAAAATTAGGGGGAATAGGGATCATTGGTAATGATCTATCAAATGGGTATGAACAAACCTCCTCCAAAGAGAAGGTTTTCTTGGTGTGACCAAATGAAATATTAGATAGTTGTTTTTGCAATTCAGAAACTTTAAGCTCAATAGCCGATGGAGGTGTTGGTAAAGACAAATTTTGTTGGATTTGAGGTTGTTGTTGTTGCCCATAAGATGTATTGGAATTACATCTATAAGCATTAAGATTGTATGGGTCATATGAAGTTTGCGGGTTATTTTGGGTAGGGTCAATGAAGAAAGGTAGAGGTTGTTGATTTTGTGGAGGTGTTAGGTATGAGTGTTGACTTTGAGAATATTGAGGGGGATTTTGATATTGTTGTGGAGGGATGATGTATGTGTTTTTATTTAGTGGTGGTTGAGGAGGATTGACATATGTGGTGTTTAGACTTGAAGAATATTGGGGTGGAGTGATGTAGTTGTTGTTTGGGTTTGAAGAATTTTGGGGTGGAGTGATGTAAGTGTTGTTTGGGTTTGAAGAATTTTGGGGTGGAGTGATGTAGGTGTTGTTTGGATAATGAGATGGTTGAGGTGGATTGACATGGGTAGTATTGATGTTTGAAGAATGTTGGGGTGGAGTGATGTAGATGTTGTTTGGATTTTGAGGTGGTTGAGGTGGATTGACATGGGTAGTATTGATGTTTGAATAATGTTGGGGTGGATTGACATGAGTAGTATTGATGTTTGGGTTTTGAGGCGGTTGAGGTGGAACTATGTAGGTGTTGTTTATGGTTTGAGTGGATGAAGTTTGGGGTGGTTACACTTGTGACACTTGTGGCAGATTGACATAAGCATCAATAGGTGTGTAATTGGGAGGCAAAGATGTCCACGGTGGGGTAGCATATACAAGATTAGATATAGATGTGTGAACTTGATGCAGTCAAGGTAGGAGGGTCCAGTGAGGGACTATCCAACCTTGCAGCCTTAATTGGCCAACAACGTGATCATAATATATATGCAACGGAAGCTAATAGAAAGATAAAAGATATTTATGAACACATAACACAAGATATATCCTAGGAAAACCCTAACAAGGAAAAACCTAGCCTTCAAAGCTCATTCTTCATATATTATAACTTCAAAGTGAATCACACATGCCTCAAGGGATTTATAGATGCTAGGCCGTAGCCCAAGGATTAAAAAAGATGCATATAACAATATTCTTTCATGATTTCTTTTGCCAACTTCTTAATTCTCTGCTCTGCAACTTATTATGTCTCTGCTTCACTTTTGCTTCTCTTCAGATCAAAACACTTATGAATTTGCTTCATGTCTTCGCTTACTTTTTCATTTTGTCACTAATGCCTTGTAACCAATCATTATCCTTTATTTATATCCTCCACAAGCCTTCAAATCATTACCAAGTTAGCCTAATTGCAACGGCTAGTTAGGGTAACGTGTACACAAAATAGGTCGGGCCTAAACATAAGGCATTGCTCCGTAGGTACATAGAACTTCGTGTGGATCTCCATGAAGGTTGGCTAGGTCCTATGCTACATTGCATGATGTTCCTTTAGGCTCCACAAGTCACAAATTTGTTTCGCAAGCTGATTAGACTTCATAGAACACTATCGGCTCTGCTTTATCAAACATACAACAATAATCAATCTTCTAATAACGATATCTTTTTGGAATCAAAGCCAAATGATCTAAATTCTTGATATGTTGTAGCTTCCTATGTCTAGATGTTAAGTCCATCTCCACCGCCTCTTATACTCAAATGCGGTATCTCCCAAGTCACCATCTCAATATTCTGCAACTCACTGTCAACTATCTCAACTGTTTTGAATTCTTCTGGATGCTGCTATGTTAGACTCTCAGGGTTATTTGAAAAGTGAGCCTCTTCACTTTGTTCTATATTATGCCAAAATAAATTAGTTTCGATGATCTATCTTCAAGTACTTGCAACTACCTCAAGGTCGACAGTCTGTTCAAGTCCACCCTGCAAAACTGCCTCAAGTTCTTCTAAGTTTGGTGTTCTGCTTGCAAGCCTTGCATTGCCTCAATGATTAGTGATATGAGCAAGTCTTCTTCACAAGCTACCTCAAGTCCTTCATCTTGTCATGGTCTAGGTTCGGCGGTCTACCTGCAAGCCTTGCACTACCTCAATGATCGGTGGTCTAAGCAAGTCTTCTCTGCAAGTTGCCTCAAGATCAATGTCTGCTTCAATCAATTAAGAGTCAATAAATGCATACATGCATCCTCTAGAAGAATCATTTATTTCCTGATACATTCTCAAATTCTTCTCTGCAACTCTATCTAAGTCCAGGTTTCTGTCACAATTTCTTCTGCACTTATCAAAATCCCATAGTTTCCTCTTTGCATACATTTTCCCTTTACTCATCTATGTTTCTTTATCTATATTTACTTCATTCTAGTACATAAACTTTCTCTTCTAGTAGAATATTTTGTCATTCCCTCTTTCTCTTCCACATGAACTCTTTCCTGTTATGTTTCACACTTGTTCACACAAACTTTCTCTTGCACTACTTCCTTTGATGATTAGTTTATAACATAATTCTTCTTAAGATCAATGCTTCACCTTCTTCTGGTTTCTCTATCAAATCTGATGTCTCAAAAGGTTCCTCTTCCTCTACATAAACTATCTTTGTATCAACAGGCTCTTCTTCTTCTGCATAAACTATCTCTATATTAACAGGCTCTTCTTCCTTTGCACAAACTGTTTCTGAAATATGTAATGCTTCTCCTTCATTAGCTTTGCTGGTAATAGGTTCCTATTGACATGCACTACTTGATTCTTTTCTCCTCCAAACTTGAAAATAGGTTCTTCTAAATGGTCTTCTATCAAATCCTCTTACATCTCTTTTGTATCCTTCATTGTGATAAGACTTGTGACTCCTATCATTTCTCCCTCTGTAGAATGAATTACTATCCTTGTTCTGCTCTGCATAAGGTCTTCTTTCTCTGCATCCTGATCCAACACATGAATACTTCACTCTATACCTCCCTCTGAACATTCAAGTAACATGTTTCCATTCCAGTCCATCAATCCATCCATAGTTTTTTGTATACAACCTGCCATAGATTCTCTCCTCCTCATTTTATTCCAACACATCTTTTCATAATGATTCCTCAATCCATAGAGCTTACAAGGATGTAGATCCCAACACAATTCCTTTTCATGTCCCTGTCTATTACAATGTGAACAATACATACCTCTTCTTCCCTAATTTGCTTTGTTTGAATTTGTAATAACATCCTTACCTCTGTCATATCCAAGGCCTTCACTTCTTGATCTTATTACTGGTTCAATAGGTTCTATAATTCCTTGCTAATGCTTTCCCAATCCTTTTCCTTTATATCCCATTCTCTGCATGATTTTGAAACCAATACCATCACAACAACTGCAGGTTTAGTTACATTGTCATTTTCAATTTCACTTTCTAAAGAAGCTTCTACAGCATCACACAAATCATTAGTATCACAAAAAACATCACAAAATCTAGGCTTAGATCTTAGATTTTCATTCCCTTCTCTACATGTTACAAGTGACTGTTCTAACTGATTAACATGTTCCTTTAATTCAAATATCTCCTTCTTTTGTAGAATCTTTTCCTTTTTCAATTCTTCCAAACTTTCTTTTAGATCTATGTTCCTTTCTTCCACCTTCCCAAACAACTTGAATACTTCTTCTAATTCTACAAATCTCTTTTCAACATCTTCAAACAACTTCAGCTCTACTTCTAATTCTTCATTTCTCCTTCTTGCATTATTTAGTTCTTCCTCAAGGGCATCATATTTATCTTCTCCTAGTTCTTTCATCCTTTCTAGCAACTCTAAATTACACCTTTTAATTTTGCATAATTCTTCTTCCAAAATATCCCTTTCACATTTCAAGTTTTCATTTTCTTTCTTCATCCTTTTCCCAATCTTCCCCATTGAAACAAATCAAATAAACAACTGAATGTGAAAATCTTACCCAAATCTTTCTAGCCTTGATCTTTCTTCTGTGGTGATTCTTGTTGCACTCTAGGGTTTCACACTTCTTTCAACACTTTCTTCCTTCCCAACAGATTCACAACCTTCCCAACAAATTCGTAACCAACTCTAATACCACTTGATATAGTTAAGGTAGAAGGGTTCAGTGAGGGACTGTCCAACCCTGTAGCCTTAATCAGCCAACAACATGATCATAATAGATATGCAATGGAAGCTAATAGAAAGATAAAAGATATTTATGAACACATAACATAAGATATATCCTGGAAAAACCCTAACAAGGAAAAACCCAGCCTTCAAAGCTCATTCTTCATATATTATAACTTCAAAGTGAATCACACATGCCTCAAGGGCTTTATAGATGCTAGGCCACAGCCCAAGGATTACAAAAGATTCATACAACAATATTCTTTCATGATTTATTTTGACAACTTCTCAATTCTTTGCTCTGCAACTTATTATGTCTCTGCTCTGCACTCTACTTCACTTCTGCTTCTTCTTCAGATCAAAACACTTATGAATTTGCTTCATGTCTTTGCTTACTTATTCATTTTGTCACTGGTGCCTTGTAACCAATCATTATCCTTTATTTATATCCTCCGCAAGCCTTAAAATCATTACTAAGTCAACCTAATTGCAACGGTTAGTTAGGGTAATGTGTACACAAAAAAGGTTGGGCCTAAACATAAGGCATTGCTCTATAGGTACATAGAACTTCATGTGGATATCCATGAAGGTTGGCTAGGTCCGATGCTACATTGCATAATGTTCCTCAGGCTCCGCAAGTCATGGATTTGCTCCGCAAGCTAATCAGACTTCACTGAACACTATTGGCTCTACTCTGTCAAACGTGCAACAACAGTCAATCTTCTGATAGTGATATCTTTCTGGAATCAAAGCCAAATGATTTGAATTCTTGATATGTTGTAGCTTCCTATGTCTAGATGTTAATTCCATCTCCGCAGCCTCTTATACTCAAATGCGGTAAAATGCGGTATCTCCCCAGGTCACCATCTCAATATTTTGTAACTCACTGTCAACTATCTCAACTATTTTGAATTCTTCTGGATGCTCCTGCATCAGAACTTGCAACACACATGGAGAATTTTGAGCATTCATGGACATGGAGGTGGTGAGAAAGGGGTTTGATTGTTGAGCTTGTTTTGCTAGATTAGCTTGTCTCACTAGTTCAGCTTGATGATGGAGGGTTTCTTGTTGAGATTTATAAATATCCATGGGAATAATGAGAGGTCCAAGTGATGTCTACCCCATGGGATTTGATTTTGATTTTGATAAAGAGGATTGACATATTTAGCGGTGAAAGGATTAGATACTCCCTCTTGTGAAGATGATTTAGGAAGTGGTGTAGATATGGTAGACATGGTTTAGATGGGGTTTACTTGTGGTCTTCCCATAGCATTAACAACATCTTGAAATGGATCTTTCTCCTTAAGAGTAGATGTATCAAAGTCTAAGGGCAATTTGGATCCCTTTTGAGCAAGCAAATGGAAGAATGATCTTGATTGGAGCTTAAGAGTTTATTAATGGCTGCCATGGTTTTGCATGATTTCATCCAAATCTTAAGACCCTTCTTCTTGAGAGGATTGACCTTCATGAAAGTTTTTCTCTTATTGAGAAGGATTTTGTTCAATAAGATAACATTATCCTCTTGTGATATTGTGGTATACTATCTAGCACCCATCCCTATGGTATTATCCTCTTGAGGATTGTTTAAGATAAAATTATGAGGACTATTTTGAGTGTTTGATGATGGATTGTTTGGGATGATTTGATGGTGTTGTCTTGGGGTGTTTTGCTTATCCTCCATGGCTTGACGATATTTCTTTCTAGTGGTGACCATAAGATGACTCAAATGCACTAGAACAAGGATTGGGGGATTGATTTTTTTGGACTGATTTGATAAAGTTGAGATTACTAGTTGATGGATTTGATATGGGTTGCTTTGTGGAAGATTATAGAATTAGATCAATATATGATTTGGATAAATGATTACCTATCACAAAGGTAGACTAATGACCTTAAATGAAGGCAGATAGGGTTAATGGCATAAAACCAACTCAAGAGAAGTTCATTCTCTAAGCTAATAAAAGACCAATAATGGATACTAATTTACCTCCAAAAGACTAAAGAGAGACAAAACTTTCTAAAATCAGAGATAAACTAGGGGATGTTTGATGTGATCTAGACTCTATGGTGGAAGCCAAATTACAAAGCTCTACTAGTTGGATAAAGATTTAGGCTTGTTTGGTTAAGGTGGATTGATAGATAGTAATCTCAATAGGATAAATGGTTTGAAAAGTCTAGTTTTAAAGCTATGATAATGATTGAAGATGATCTGATGATGGATGACACGGGTCTGAAAGTGCTACAGGACATTGGCTGAGAGGTTAAATTGATCAAAAATTGAAGTTCATTGTGATATGGGCTAAATGGATGAATGGTGATAGACAGAAACCAAAAGCACTTGAATGTTGCCCAAATGCACTTAATTGTGGTTCAAATGCATTGGACTGTGGCTCAGATGCACTTCAAATTGGTGCAAAAGAACTTTAATTCTATGCAGATATGGTTTTTGTGACAATGATGTTTTCATGGTCAAATTTGATAAATTTTGATTAGATTTTGGTTGGATTTCTTTGACAAGAGAAAAACATAGTAGCACAGTAAACACAATGGTTGTTTGTAACAATGAGTGTATGTTCAAGGCTCATAAAAAGCCCAAATTTCCACTAGTATAACACAATTGAAGACAAATCAAGAACTTTTTATACCTGAGGACAAGCTTCACTGTGATAAATCAGCCCACAACTTGCAATCTCCGTTGACTCAAGTGTTATCACACCTAATGTGGGTTTGGACATTGTTTCATCTTTGTGAGAGATGATAGATAGGGAACTCCAAGACTAGAAGGATGACCTAATCACCCTTTCCCCAGAAAGCTACTAGTAGCTTATGTAAGATGAGGATTTCTATCTCATCTCAAGGGAGCCTTATGTTGAGTAATCTTGGGGGCGTCGCACCCTTGCACTGAAAATTATCACAATGTTCAGAGGTAGATCAGATAGTCACTAACTATGCAGTTTTTAGTTCATTTTTTGGGGGACCAATGCCTTCCAAGCATCCAGCAAGCCACTAAAAGCTTTAACCATTTTTACTAAGAGTGTAATATACCTAACACAAAAATGTTGGTATGCCTCCTTTCAAATTGGCACCATATGGCAAAGGCTAATGTTGGTTAGGACTTGGCTTTCACCTTGACCAATTTGTATAGCAGTCCAAAGGAAAAATCTGCTTAGGGTCATCCCTATTGGATGAAACAAAATCCAAAAGCATGCCCTTGTAAGGGATAAACAAAAAATAAAAAAGAGATGGGTCTAGTTTTTGGTCACCCAAGTTTTTACACAAGGGGAGTACATACACCTATCACCTCATAAGCATGGAAAACACTTGTTCATTCACCCCCTAGATTAAGCTAAGTGCAACTATGCTAATCACACAAGATGTAATACAAGATGATTGTTAATTCCTTTAAGAAATTGAAGTGTTTCTAGGACTTAGTTAAAAAGATTTGATATCTTCGATAATCATCATGCAAAAGTATGTTATAAACCTTCTTTGACCTATGATATGATGTTGCAACAAGTGATATTAGTTCCACACAAACCAAGTAGTTAGCAAAAAGGAATTGAACCAAAAGCACTTAACTATTGTGCAAAGGTGCTTCAGAATTTACCAGATGCGCTTGACTACTATGCAAGTGCACTTTGTTTCAAACCAAAAGTGCTTAGATGTTGTGTAGATGCGTGCAATTCAAACTAAAAGTGCTTGAATATTATGCAAATGCGCTATGTTTTAGACCAAAAGTGCTTAACAATTGTGCAGATGTGCTTTTCAATAATAAGCTTGCAAAGAACAAGGATCTACATTAAAAAAGATTGATTGAATGATTGTTGAGTGATTGTATGATGACCCAGGATGTTGTTGGATGATGAGATATGTAAGTCTGCAACAAGAATGAATTAACAAATTATGAGATGATGGATTACCTCAAAAACAACAATACCCTTAAATAAATCAGCTTAAGGAATATGTTAGGATGATTGTAAGCTAAATAAATCAGCTTGTCTAAACAATAGATGGTTAGTATGATATACCCTAAAAAAATAGAAAAACAAGTCAGAAATCTTAAAAACCATATGCACTTCAAAACCGTACAAAGGTGCTTCAAAATAGTGCAAAAGCGCTTTACTGTGTGCCAAAGGTACTTCACTGTCGCCTGAAGGTGCTTTAATTCAGACCAAATGCACTTCATTGTTGCTCAGATTGTTTTTTTGTTCTGTTTGCACTTTTTCGTACTTGTACTTTAAAAAATCATTTTTTTCTAAAAAAGCATAGATTAGTGGGTCCCACTGGGCATGCCAAAATGTGTATAGGTAAAATTGATATATAAAAGATCAAATAATGAATAATACTTCAATCTTATAACCTTCACAAGACCGATCTAAATGATAACTGATGAGGGTTGCTACAATCCTCGTTATTTAATTATAAATGTCAAACCAGGGTAGTGTCCATGGCAATATGCAAGAGGGAGAAGAAATCATTTGCATGACATTATTTTTCTACAAACAGAATTGAAAGGAAATGCATGAAACAAATTGTTGCAATCAAATCTAATCTAAGAGCTTGTAAATGAAATTGCTAGAATCAAATCTATCCTAAAAAACTTGTGAAGGGAAATACTGGAAATGTAAATAATAGGGAATGGAAATATTGCTGGAAAAATAAACTAAGGAATGAAAACTACAAACAAACTACACTACTACTACTAAAATACTAAACTATATTATTTCATAAAACTCTTCCCATTTGATTCTTTGATTACAATGCATTTATATAATGCTTATTCTTAATCAATCTACCAAGAATGTGGATCTGAGATCCTATTCTTGAGGAGAAAAACTATAACTTCTTCCTCTAATTTTGTTGTCTTATTTCATGCCACTTTTATTTTAGTCACTTTCTGTTACAAACTACATGTTTATTTTGATAAATCACTTCAAACAATTTTTGTGTTTTGTTCCCCTCATTCCCAACTTTCCAGATCATTTTGAAATTCTAGATTTGATTAAGAAACAAGGGAGATATCACTATTTTACTAAGACTGTATTTTTAAACTTCCTCTTTTAATGCTTCTTTCTGGAAGTTTTCTGACATTTTAAATTGGCACAATTTATTCTTTAGACTACTAATTGTTGATTACAAGGCAAACCATGTAATAGCATTAATACATGCAATGACACTAATTAATCAAAATACATGCTTTTATTTAGCTAATAGATGAGATGATTTATTGTCTCATCATCTCCCCCACACCTAAAATGTTGCAGGTCCTCCTGCAACTCATAGTGAGCTTCTAGAGCCAATCTCTTCACTTTTATTACAATTTCTCTGGAGATTTTTTGAGAGGTGCACTGGAGATGCTCTAAAGATATTCTGAGTTAATCTAGAGCTATCCAGAGCTTGTTGTTTTTTCTCCATGGTTGGCTCTGAGTTACTACGGGGCTATCTGGAGCTCTTCGGAGATAACTATCATTTCTCCCTTGGTGGCTCTGGAGAGATCCAGAATGTTCTAATGTTAGAAATAGAGCCCATGGGTAGCTATGGAGAGATCTAGAATGCCTTCAAATGCCAAAAGAAATCTGTAAAAGCTCTTGGGAGTAGCAACTTTTATGGAGAAATGCATGTTTTTAAGCTTTAGAGAAGAAGACATAGCAGGTATAAAGCACTTATTTGTAGAAAAAGAAAACTACCCTATCCTACTCTACTTAGTGATGTAGAGATAAGTTACACAAAACTATTAACTAGTTGTGGAAAATAACATCATTTTCTCAAAAGATGGATCCAATATGCATTCAACTTTTTGAAAGAAGAGGAAAACAATGAGAAGAAGATGGCTAAATATTTGAACTCCCATGTTTCTCCTTCCTTTGAAATGGCAGCCTTCTCCATAATATCTTATTCTAGTAGATGCATGAGCTGATTGGAAAGATCTTGCAATCCTTCCTCACATTTTGTTGCATGCATGACTAGATGCAACTCCTTGTCCTTCAAAAATCTGATTGAGCAGCCCTCCTTGGACTTTGAAGGTGTCCAAATAATAATGATTCTTTCCTTGCAAGGGCTTGAAGTCATGGTCCTCTAGTTGAGGAGGTTGCACAAGAGTTGTCACCTTCTTTACATGCAAGAACCTCTTCCTTTAGATCTATTGTTTTGGGGGGGAGTTTCTAAAATAATAAACCTAAAAAAGACTTGCCAAACTAATTTTTCCTTTTGACCTATTGTCACCAGATCAACAACAACTCCCTAATGACACTTATCCCTGGAAACGGCACAAAAAATGATGAGGGTCACTACAGTCCTCATCATTTAATTATAAATGTCAAACTAGGGCAGTGTCCATGGCGATATGCAAGAGGGAGAAGAAATCATTTGCATGACATTCTTTTTCTACAAACAGAATTGAAAGGAAATGCATGAAACAAATTGTTACAATCAAATCTAATCTAAGAGCTTATAAATGAAATTGCTAGAATCAAATTTATCCTAAGAAACTTATGAAGATAAATACTAGAAATGTAAATAAAAGGGAATGGAAAGATTTCTAGAAAAATAAATTAAGGAATGAAAACTACAAACAAACTACACTACTGCTGCTAAAATACTAAACTATATTATTTCATAAAACTCTTCCCATTTGATTCTTTGATTACAATGCATTTATATAATGTTTATTCTTAATCAATCTGCCAAGAATGTGGATCTGAGATCCTATTCTTGAGGAGAAAAATTATAACTTCTTCCTCTGATTTCCCTGCCTTCTTTCACGCCACTTTTATTTCAGTAATTTTCTGTCATGAACTGCGTGTTTATTTTGACTAATTGCTTGAAACAGTTTCTGAGTTTTGTTCCCCTCATTCCCAACTTTCCATATTATTTTTGAAATTCTAGATTTCATTGAAAAATAAGGGATATATCGCCCTTTTATTGAGACTACATTTTTAAACTTCCTCTTTAATGCTTCTTTCTGGAAGTTTCCTGACATTTCAAATTGACAGAATTTATTTTTTAGACTACTAATTGTTGATTACAAGGCAAACCATGTAATAGCATTAATACATGCAATGACACTAATTAAGCAAAATACATGCTTTTATTTAGCTAATAGATGAGATGATTTATTATCTCATCAATAACCAAATCAATGAATATGACAATTAAACAATAGAAAGCTATCACCTAGACTGTATTGATCTCTTGGTTCTTTCTGGATTGCTCAATATATTGTGTACTCATGGTTGCAACAAGCGGACATGATGATAATTGTGTTCTCAAAGATAAGATGTGCTCAACGATGCGATATAATTCTCAAAGTGCTTAAGAATGCCCAAAGCTTAAATGATTGTAGAGGATTTTTTATGAAGTGAAGGGAGTATATATAGGTTTCAGAGAAAGATCGATCAACAATCAAGATAAATCAATGAAATCAATGATCAAGATGAGTTGAGAGGACATGATGAACGTGCACATGATATGTGTCATGAAGAATAAGCTATTTTATTGAATTAAATGCTTGCTTAGATAAAGATAGGATTTGATTTCATAAATTTAGTATAATTTTTTTCTAATTTATGAGTTGATGATAAAAATAATATTGATTAAAGCCAATTAACTCAACTTTAGATTTGCTTTTTGAAGTTCTAAAAATAAGACTGATTGTGCACATAGAAGAAAATGATAGTTTAAGAAAAATAGAAAGATAATTGAAAAATTAAATAAATAATATTTATTTAATTTATTGTGCATGATTGAAGAAATAGACAAGATTAAATATAGATAATAAATTAAACAAATAAATTTATTTAATTTATTTTGCATGATAGAGGGATATAAATAAAATATTTAATTTTATTTATTTTTAGAAGATAAAGTCAACTTAAATAAATTTGAACAATTTATTTAAATTTAGAGGAATATTTGATTAATTAAATAATTAAAAATTATTTAATTATGGATAAGAGGAATTTGAGTGATGAATTAATTAAATTATTTATTTATTTAACTAATGTAGATTTGAGGAATTTAAAAGGGATAATGATTTAAATTAACTAAATAAATAGAATTTATTCAATTAATTTTGGAATCAGGTGATTTAGATGAAATTGATGAATTTAATTAAATAATTAGATTATTTAATTAATGTTGAATGCAGGTGATTTAGGAAGAAATGATGTATGCAAGTGATGCAATGCAAAGGGTCATTTTTAGGTGTCTACAGTCATCAATTTAGTGTAAGAAACAATCACCTCCAATGACTTGGCAAGTAGTCTCCTACGATTGGTACTTGCACTTGGACTATTTAACTTTTCAATTAGGGTTTGAAGATGTTTTTAATTTTCTTCTATTTGCCCTAAATAGTTTTCCTATGTATCTCTTTCATGGTGAGGATGTGAAGGTGGGGGGTTTTGAGGGTTTTGAGGGTTTTCGGGGTTGTTTTGACCCTCCTCTGCTAGATTTGTGTTTTGTGCTACCTCATTGACTGTAAATTCAATATAAAAAACCAATAAAACATTGCAAAAGTAAAAATTTATTTTCAAACTCACAAAAATCAATCAAACCCTACCTTCTTTAGCTAATACACCCTCTACATTTCCTTCACAACATCTTCAAGAGAGGGATTGGTGAGGTGGCATGGTGAAAACATTGATTACTCTTAGAACTTGCTTGATTTCTCCTTCCACCAATGCGCTCACGCGCTTGTGGCTGGTTTTTCCTTCCAAAACTGTAGAAAAGGCTACGAGGGTTTGAGTTTTTGTTTTGTTTTTAATTTATGGAACCTATAATGTGAGCATGTTATAACGTGCTCATGTTATCTCTTGCATGGGACCAAAAAACCGAAGTCGTGAATTTTTGGTCCCACAACTTTGTGCATATACCCATGATGAAGAAAAGTCTCCACTTATGTGAATGGTTTGTGCACTTCCATTCAAGACAAGATTTAGTTTCTACACATTATCATATAGAAGAACCCTATCATCTTGCACTCAAAGCAAGGGAGAAGTTATCCTATAGACAATAAAGTGAGAAAGGAAAAGGTAGAGGAAAAAGGAGAAAAAATTGAGTGGCAAAAGGAATAATCTGCCATATTTTGCAAATATCAAGGAGTGATTAGACCTCTAACAAAGGAAAAGGAAGAGGAAGGAGAGGCTACAACAAAGGATTCAATGGGACTTGATTTAGATGTGGACAAGTAGTTCATTAGGTATTTGAGTGTTTGGAATCCAAACATGATCAAGGTCACATGGAGAAACATGTTCATAATGCGCATGGAGAAGAAGAAGAAAGTGAATTAGAAAGCACAACCCTAAAAGATAGGGAAATTTTTTATGATACACAAAGTTCTACTCAAACCTAAAAAGAATGAAAATGAATTATAGTTGAGGAAATGCATTTTTCGCACTAAGTGCAATACATGAGATAAGTGTTGTGATTTGATAATTTATGGAGGCAACATTGATAATTTACTATCCACAAAATAGTGCATAAGTTTGGGCTATAAACTATTGCACACCTAACACCATACACAGGCTATTGGTTTTGGAAGAGATAGTAACTCACTGTGATAGATAAATACTAAGCTGCACTCTACATTGAAGGATATATAGATGAAGAATGGTGTAACATAATTCCCATGGATGTGTACCATTTGTTATTGATAATATTGTGGAAGTATGACAAAAGCAATGGGTAAAATAACACTTTCACCATCACAAAAGATGGTAAGAGGTTTGAATTTTGCCAAGAATTTATAAGAATAATAAATAGAGTAATGTAATTTTGTTGTCAGTAAAAGAGTTTTACAAGGATGTGAGAGACTTGCGAAACTATTATGTGGTAGTAAATAGGCCCGTGCAAAATAAAGAGGAGTCATGTAGCTTAGAAGAGCCAAACATTGGTGTATTTCTTGAAGAATTCATAGACATTATTAGTAATGGAATTCTAAAAGGGTTGTTATTGATGTACAACATATCACATTGCATAGCTTTTATTTTGGGTTCTAATTTACTAAACAAGGTAATACACTGAATAAGTCTTGACATGAGTGTATAATTAAGCAGAGAAGTGGAATAATTATTAGAACAAGATCTAATACAAGAAAATATGTGTCCTTGCAAAATTCCCACAAACTTGTGTTAAAGAAGGATGAAGAGGGGATGATGTTTGCTTCTCATGTGTGATCAAGAATATCATCATCAATTACTAGTTCTCATTACCATGAATGGATGATATAATCAATTGATCAAGTGGCATGCACTACTTTTCCAAGGTAGATCTTAAGAGTATATATCACTAAATCCAAATTCATAAAGGTGACAAGTTGAACACCACATTTAGAACTAAAGAAGGATTGTATAAGTGAATGGTGATGCCATTAGGGATGATAAATGCTTTAGCATGTTCATGCATTTGATGAATGAGGTTTTAAAGATATTCTTGGGAAAATTTATGGTCATATAATTGGATGATATTTTTGTGTTTAGAAAGATAAGGGAGGAGCATCTTGTGCACCAAGAACAAGTATTCATGCAACTTTGGAAGAAGAGGTTGTGCATAAACTTAAATAAATGCATGTTAATGAGGGAACTTACATACTTTGGATTAATTGTATCTCACAATAAACTAAATATGGAACCAAACAAAACATGATAGTTGGTTCACCAAAACCAAAGAGCATATAACTAAGGTAAGAAGTTTCGATGTGTTGGAAAGATTCTACAAAAATATTATCAAGAATTTTGATGGGATTTGTGCACCCTAAAATCCATGCATGAGAAAGGGGGTCATTCTAAGACCATAGGAAAGTGTAGAGTGAAGAGTTGGAACTATGGAAAATGAGGGCATGTTAATGAGTGTGGAAAATAAGAAGACTTATGACAGTTTCTTCCCTAAAAAAACCTCTAATGATGGTGAATTTAAATCTTTGTTTATTTATGCTAATGTTGTTTCTAATAAATCTTGGTTGATTGACTCAAGTTGATCATATTATATGACTCCTCACAAGGAGTGGTTCTCTTCCTACCATGCTTATGATGGAGGAGAAGTGTATTTGGGTAATAATAGTTTGCATCAAATTGTTGGTTGTCAGAAGGTATAGTTGTGTTTTAGTGATGGGAGGATAAAAACACTTACTAGTGTTTTGTCTATTCTAGGACTTGTGATAAATTTGATTTTTGTATCTAAGTTGAATGATTTTGGATTGCATAAATGATAATTGACAAGTCTAGTTATAGGTTGATGAGAGGAAATTTGTGTTAGGAAATTATAGGTTGATTAAGCTATTTTCTACATTACCCTATGATAAAAAATGATGCATACAAGCTTATAGAATAACCATAATGCAAAGATCAAAATACATGCCACAAGATAACACAAGATATATCTTGGGAAAACCCTCAAGAGGGAGAAAACCCAGCCACCAAAAGCATTCACACTTAATGTATTATTTAGAAATGAAACATTACAATACACTTACATAGTTTCCATGAATATTTCTAAAACATAAATCTCCTCCAATGCATCCTCCTTGTGTCCAAGAAACTACACATCCCATGCCATGCTTCATATATGCACTCTTTATGAGAGCTCAATACAAATGATATCCCAAATGACCATCCAACCTCAACCACTAAACATGTGCTTGCTTTTATAGAATCAAGCTTGCACAAAACCACCAAGTGATATTAGCTAAACAATGTGTCTCAAAAGCATGAGAGCATAAAACCATTGACCCCAAAATTAAATATTTATCACAAATATTAAATATTTGTCATATGTCTCCTACACATAAAATATCTAGCCAATGTTACATACAACTTTACAAGTCGACCCAAATAAATATTAATGTGGATAAACACATCTCCTAGATGCACCACAAATAAATATTTATTTTCTTGTGCAAGGTTTACAACACCCTTTTACCTAACATTCTCCCACTTGTATATATTACATAAAGGTCAATCAATGAAACATGTCATCATAGCCATCCATGAAACAACATGAATCTCTAGAATGCTATCATGCTCTATCAAGATACCTACAATAAAACCAAAGTGACCACCATCTCAATAAGGAAATCCTCTCATCCTCCAATATGTCACCTATATACAAAAGGGAACAAGCCAAGGTGAAGATACACCAATCAAAAGAACACAAGATCAAATCCAAGTGATAACAAAGGCTCCAAACTACTGCCAAAGGAAAAACCAACATGACTAGAAATAGCACCCACAACAAATGCTAATACATCCAACCATCCATACCTCAAAAGGTATCCAAAAACATCATTAAACACATGCCAACAACATATCCAACCCATAAACCGCAATCACAAGCTCCATGTATAAAACTTGTCAATGAAGAACTCACACATCCAAGAACTCCCACTGCATTGGTAATGTCAACTTTGAAATAGATCAAGGCATACCAAGACTACCAATCAACACTCATACTAAGGTGTGGCTAATGATCATACCATGTAGTAACAAATAACAATCACAATGATCCACATATGCAACACAAACTACTACATACCCCTCACAACATGTCACCATAACTCTCCCAAGTCTACCACAATAAACCATGTGAACATAAACCTCCAAGAAGAAACCACAAAAAAAAGAGAGAAATCATGTAAATCATATCCCATACCATGTCCTTCTACCAACACCTCAAAGTTGTAAGCTATGTCAAGTATGATCTCCTTTACAACCTCAAATGAAAAGCCTTAACAACACCCAACTCTTCAATCTCATAGATCAAGCAAAACATATGCATCAGGTAACCAACATGGATGTAATCCTCTCTAACCAAGGAAGATCAAACTCAAATCCATTCCATAACTAGGAATAATCCCAATAAACATCTCGTAAATCCTCATAAATGACATCATAAATCAAACTCATATGCACAAGGAGATAATATGCCAAAAACACCTCAAATGAACCCTCCAGAATTAACACAACTCAAGATCCATATACATGAGAAGACAAGCATAAAACATAATGCATCTAAAAATAGGATGGGTAATACCTCTTAGATGATTATTTTCCAAGTAGACCAAGAGTGAGGAATGAGAATGCTCCTACAAGATACACTAAGCCACAATGACTCTCTCCAAGAATAATCTTCTCTCAAGTCTACCATGAACTCACATCCCTATCCAGGAGAAGGATCCTCAGAGTTCCTACTGAAACCTCCAAATAGTAATCATCTTCAACAAATATCTCTAACTCAAGAGAACTCCATCCTCATGTAACTCCCCCGCCAAGGAACCCCAGAGGACAACACTAACTAGGTCAAAAAGAAGAACATTTTTTTTTTAAACTATAGAAAGCATAACAGGGTAACTAAACCTAGGTCCTCTAAGGTTTCTCAACTGCACTACTCATAAAACAAGGTTACTCAAACATTTCATTAACAACAAAAGATGAACATCACGTTAATGATATTATTCATTTCCAAAAATCAACATTAAAGATTATCTTCTAACTACTATCATAATTGATACATTATTTTAGAGTACTCATTACAAGATGAATTCATCAATAATAATTTATATCATTACAATAATCACCACGTTGCTTTCCTTAGCACATGGTAGAAATTACATCAAGATACATTAAGAAATACAATCTGGTGTACACCCAGTATACAATATATGAAAGGATTGCCTTCGCAAACTAGAATAGGAACTAGAGTCCACAAGACAAAGAACAATCTCTAAGCTCACAAACATGAAGCAAGAATACTCAATGGAGAAAAAGCACTAGCCTCCCGACCATGTGGAACCCTAAGGTCCACCCCCCATGCTAGGAGATAACACAAGATCCCACATACAATGAACAGTCGGGAGAACAACAAGCTAACATAAGAAACAGAATCATACATGACACCAATCACCATACTACCGACAAATAACATCACTTACACATTTATTGCACTTCCAGAGGCACTAACAAAAAGAAGAAATACAACTAGGGAGTGCTAGACTACAATAGGGAGGAGTGTCATTACATAGCTTGTCATGGATTGTCCTAGTAGGTCTTCCTAGGCCCTGGCCCTCATCCTGGGTTGTCCTGCCAGCCTCTCCCAAACCCCGGCCCCCATACAAACTCATGCAGAACCAACATACCTTTCATGAGGACAAGACAGTTGATCTTTCCATTCTAGGCCTTCTCATCTCATCTCAATCCTAAATGAGCGCTTGAGCCATGAGTGAAGCATACATTATCTTCATTAATGTGAATTCTACCCATTTCCCCTTAGTTCATTATTAAGGTTATCACTGGATTAAGAAACCTTCCAATGGGTTGTGCTGGACACCACTTTGGGTTCTGGCCCCCATTGAGAGTCACTCCCCCCTACACAGGGCAAGGCATTGACCATCTTGCACCATTATCATATCCACATAAATCCATACACTAAGCAAGGCATTACCTATCTTGCACATTTATCACAACTACATGAATTCATACAAGAATAGGAGGCAACCTTATAGGGTTACATTTTACATATTCATGACTCACCACATAGCCAACCACCTTCAGGGTTACATAATCATAAAGGCCATACACACAATTACACCTCCTAAGCCTCTGGAAACCAACCTCCTAATGATATTGAACTTGACATCACACTATAACAAAAGCATGAACATTTAATCCATTATTCAAGACACATTGGTTACTACAAACAATTAATCATAGCAAAGTTAACAATATAAGATTCTAACTACACAGGTATACTTGGTTATTATCTAATCTATAATCATTCGATTTTCGGTATTAGAATAAACTAATTCCTTTAATTCTATACGCAAGGCAAATAAATAGTAAACATGAAAAGACAATTACCTTATGCAATTTTCCCACAATAATCATTCTTTACAACTGCCATAAAGAACTTATTAATACAACGATAAAATACATTACTAATTTATTTATTTCTGACCAAATCTCATGAACATATAATGAGAATTCAATATAAGCAAGACATTACTAAATGACATGAAGAATCGTGATAACTACATGTTCCTAAAAAAATTGATTATTTATTCATAATGCAACATATATAAATATTTAATTTATTTATTTATAAAACTAATTATTAAGATATGTGTGTGTGTGTGACAACGTCAACTGATAAAATTAATATAAGAGATTAATATAAAGTTTATAAGAACAATATACCCTAATCGAAACCCTAACCTCGTTAGATGCCCAAAATCCAATTTAGCAAGTCAATCAACCTAAAAATATGTTCATAGGATTGATTGTTCCATGCAAAGATCTCAAACTTATAGCCATTGCCAAACTACAATCCATTGTATAAACAAAATACAGTAATTTTTATCTACAATTAAGTCATCAATATACATTACATAAAACCCATGTTCAAAGCATGAGTTGGACTAAATCCAAGAACGCCAATGCAAATACAAGTGAAAAGAACTAAGACTTAAACCGGCCTTTTCAAACACAAATCTGTAAGTAGAAAGAAGATAAATATTTTGATGAAAACATACTGTAAAAGAAATCATGCAATTACTAAGTATAGTTGTCTATTATGGTGGTATATAATGGTTAGGTTTTTATAAGTCCAAGTTGTCTTAGATGTCTACACGCTCGGGAAGAAAGTTAAGAAAGCAATGATGAAGAAGTAGAAAATCTCATAATCCAAACTATCCCTCTCAAATCCTATTATCGGTGGCAGTACATTAAAATCCACAAATCTTTTGTCAACCTCCAGGTTTCCATCTAATAGAACGAGTTTAACAGTATACGATATTTAATCTCACAGATGAGAATGATAGATATCCAGGCACAGGAGTGATTGTTTGAAGGGTGACAATAATTTATATCATTGCATGGAAAAGTTAGTAGATAAAATATGAAGAGATATATTGAGCAAATCGTTTGTGATCGTAGCAGGTTGTGTAGATTCAGTGCATGAGCAGACCATCATATAAGTTCGGTCTCTACTCAGAGATCCTAAAATTCAATCTTAATTATGATCTGTCTACTTTGGACACCATCAATTGGTGCAAAGATTTGGGCGCAAATAAAGGGATAGTATCGGGTCCTGTTTATGGAGTATCATACTTATGGGTTGTGTTAGGGGTACTACAAAACACGTGAACTATTTGACAGAATGCCTCAAAGAGATGTCATCACATGGAATGCAAAGATTGCAAGATTTGCACAAAATGGATTTGTTGAAAACACTTTAGAAATTTTAAGCAAATGCAAATGGGCAGGCGTAAAACTAAATTCAACTACCTTTTCCAGCATCCTCCCTATGTGTGATAGAATGGGAGCTTTGGAACCGGTTATGGACGTCCATCATAGAATAATGGAAGGTGGTTTTTATCAGATATTATAGTGGAAATGCTCTGGTAGACATGTACGCAAAATGTAGAAGTGTAGACAAGGCACGTAAATTGCTGACCGAATGCTTCAAAGAAACGTGGTCTCATGGTGTACCATAGTTGCAGGATATGCACTATGCACTATACTAGGTAGCCTGTAAATTAATGGGCACCATGTAAATAACAACCACAAGTTAGAGAGGGCACACGAGTCATACTACTGAGGCTGCCAACAATGCAATATGAATACCAGAGGGAATGGCAATAGTAACTCATCCACCCAGGCACTTACACTCCAAAGTTTGATTTTGGATTGGGAAAGCTTTGGTGTAGGTGATAATCAAAATTTGGGTGGGTAACAATCAACCCCAAACTGTATAACTGACCAACGATGTCATCCCCCACAGCAATGTGCCCCAAGCTATGCAAAAACAAATAAATAAGTGAAGATGTTTTCAAGGATATTTCAATAATTGGACTGTGCAATGTGTTTAGCATTTTAACTTTCTCCAGAAACTGATTTAACAACATAGCACATAATCCTATAAAGGAATTCAAAAATATACTACCACTGTGGACTTACATTGGCTTTCCAATTTTCTTAATTTAAATAAGTAATTCCCTAATTAAAGTTATCCAGTAAACAAACAAAGAAAAGTTCACACAAACGCTCAGATCTAGAAATAATTTGAGAGATAAATGAATACCTTGTCCACAAGAAAAGTTAAGTGGGCGATGGCCACGACTGCTATGATAGTAACTGCTAGCACTTTACGAACTACCATTCCATGACAAACCACAATTTTTGTCCCGAATTTTTCCCCTCTTGAGTTAATAAGGTAAACAAGAGGAAGACAGTTTCCAGAAGAAGAAGGATGTCCATTGTACGGGAATCCCAACCAACTCAAAATGGAACAAAGTTAACTTTAATTTAATAAAACAATGGTTCAATAATTAAAAGCATCTCGTTACAATTATGATTAGGGTGAATATAATTGATACCCAATTTCACACAAATGGTAAAACCATTTAGTGACATCACTTACATATTATAATTAATTACATAACCTGATTTTATAATATTTTTTTATTTGCCTTATTGTTATTATTTATTAATTTAACATTACATTCTAAATTTACTTTATTACTAACGATAATTATTTATTTATATATATTTTTATTTTTATTTAACAAAGGTATTTAACAATTTATTTTAATGCATAAAATAACCAGCACATTTAATCAAACAATCTAAATTAATTAAAACCAAATGCCCATTAATTATCTGACCCCTATCCAAGGTTAAAAGCAAAACTTCAAGCAACACTAATTGACCACTGATAGAACTGACAAGGTATTAACCGGGTACTCATCCTCGTCGAGGATGATGGCTAGGTTAGGGGACCAAGTGTTATCTCTAATCAACTAATCCATTGGGTTTCAAGGTATGCTCAAACCTATTAATTTAGGTGGAGTCGATGCCTAGTACCTGCAACCTGTAATACACAAAACAGTTGTGTATATACATATAAGCAGGCATACTGTGAAAGGGAATCACAACGTTGCAAGGTGCTCACAAGTGAGTGATGTGACACTGTCCCTTCCACTCAATCACATCAGTAAGAATCAACACCTAGTAATTGAATCAAATCATATAACAATAAGCTATGTAGCAATCAGGATAAGATCGATCACATGATAATCACATAACAGTCACATTATGCAGGGTTAGTTCTCATAATCAAATCAGAGCTCCATAGTCCATAATTTCATAATATACATCAACTTCTTAACATCATTAGCACATGCCTTTTAATATCCTTATTATTTTACCTTCACCTCCAAGTTCCAAAGCCAAACTACCTGCACATCGACGGTGAGAACGGAGGGGCACTACACCTCACCTAAGTCTCCAAGTATCCATGAGCACATACAACCAATCAATCCATGGTAAACTCCAAATTCAACACCACACTATCATGAATCTCCCAATAAAAAGATCAATGTATTCAATACCAATAGAACTAGCAAGACCATTGTCAAAGCTCCCATTGCACATCTTTAGAATCTATGAACGCATCATGACATCATGATCTAACATATCCTCCTAGAATATCACATGCTCCCAAGAGCACATGTATCATGCCAAAACTCTAATCTAGAATCAAGAGTCTACCATGGTACAACACCAAACATCCTCTAAACTAAGGATCACTTGCCAAAATTGGCACCTCACCAAAGACTCCAAGAGTCCTCCATGGCAAACTAAGATGTCAACATCTCTAAACACATGAAGATAATCATCTCTTGACAATAGAACTTAGGATGTAAAATCACTCTCAATGTAAACAAGAACCATGATCGAAGAGCCTCTCCATGACACCCACAACCATTTTAGAAGATCATCCACCACTAGGTGATGAATAGACATCACTACCAAAGCTCCCACCGAACCATGTTACCAAGCTACACTTGGAATCATGATAACCATGCTACAAGTCCCAACAACCAACTACTCAGGCACTCTAATCATACATCCTCTCATCCCAATGCAACATACCAATTAACAAATGACCACAGACAAGGCCAACTAACAAAGTTTGTATCAACAATGAACTAATATGTGGATATAGATAGTCCACATATGCGTCATCCCATCACAACCAATGGGTGGTACCAAACCCACTAATTGCATAACTTATATATCCCAAACCAATGAAACATGAAAACTCATTATCACATTAGTAAGTTGCAAATTGAGATAACAAAGAAGATAACTTGTAGACCTCACAACTCAAACACCAAATCAACCCCAAATCTAATTTTCCAAACAAGTCCACAAATGTGTAACCATAGTCAAAGAACCAATCAAGAATCTAAGAGATAAGAACAACCTTCTATAATGAACCACACCACCACATGTAATCATGAATCAATCATCACAACTCAAACTTGTCAACCGCATACATGATCATGTCATGCCAATGATAAAATGTACATGAATATCCATTACACCATAATCATTACCATCATTGTACCTATACTTAACTCCCACTAAAATAAGACTCCTAGTCTCACATGCAAATCAACCTTGTCCTCAAACTAGAAGACAACCTATGTACCTATTACCACCAAAGTCAAAACTTTGAAAAAACACTTGTAAACCTCTATCAAAAAGCACCAAATATAATAACTTTCTTTACCATCATATTGGTCTCATAAAAACATACACTACCACAAGTTTTCACCCACCAATTTGTCTGGATGCTCACACAAGATCACATTCTAAATCTCAGGCTCCTACAAGCGCTCAAACAAGTACAATTCGCTCTCTACTCATCTAAGTGAAAAACCACCTAATCCACTATGTAGTATTCTACAAAGGATCTCCATCACCTATTTGAAATCTAAGATCCCATTCTATATGCTTAATTTATGACCAATTAACCATTCCAAACCAATGCCTAGCTTCAAGCACCAAATTCTAACACAAATAGAAAAATTATGATAACCAAACCTATACCACTACGTATTTCTCATAAAGATCTTTTTGACACCTATAAGAAGTCAAAAATCTAATAATATGGGTGAAATTTATGCCCCATGGAAGAAAACTACTCTCTGAGGGATAAAAGGGGGCCCAAAATGACCATGTTTGTATAGTTCGTACGGCGCTAATGCCATCATGCATTAGTGATTAGTGCTTGGGTGGTTTTTTAGGCAATGATGGCGCATAGGGGTAGTGCACAAGTGGAGGGTTGGCAGTGGAATCCAAAATCATATAAACTCCAGTTTAGTTTTCCAAATTTGAAACTTTATAACCTCGGACCTAACGGTCTTTTTAAATCTGATTTAACGTTTTAATTTTTTGTTTAAAGCCCACAAGGCCTACTAGGAAGCCATCCCGATTAGGTCATGTGACCAGGGCCTAGGGCCCTATTGGCCAACTGAGGCTGAAACCCCCATACTTCTATCAACTATCACTGTCATACCCTCTACCAATGGTTGAAAATTATCAATTTGGTACGAGGGTACAAGGGTTTGTGGACCCCATACCCACCCCTATTATTTTTTAATTTCTCTTACATAGGGAAATCAAATGATTTTATTTTTAATTTTCACTCTAAGTATCATACAACCATATGGTAGAATAAGGAGGGTTTTTTCAAGTTAGGCCCTGGTGGCCAAAATGTGTCAAGTTTTATGTCATTCTTCATGTCTCAGGCCTCCTACATCTAATTGTTAGGTCCATTTTGTCTCAGGAGGTCATTTTTGCAACTTCCTCTACAAAATCTTCATATGGTGAACACCTAGAAAACCCCTTTTTACCAAATCTCTTCCAAACTCTAGATCTAAAAAATAACCACAAATCTGCAAACCCCAAAAACCTCAAATCTACATTTTGACAACATGCACAAAACCCTTATACCTTGAAATGTCTCAAATCTTTCAATAATTTCCATGGCTTCAAGTTCGCATCAAATCTACTCAACAAGGGTTAAACAAAACTAGGGATCTCATATCTCCCTCATCCATAACCATAGTTCTTCAATACCACTTGTTAGGAAATTATAGGTTGATCAAATCATTTCCTACATAACCCTGTGAGATAAAATGATGCATACAAGCTTATAGAATAACCATAACATGTAAAGATCAAAAGACATACCACTAGATAACACAAGATATATCCTAGAAAAACCATCAAGAGGGAAAAAACCTAGCCTCCAATAGCATCCACACTCAATGTATTATTTAGCAATGAAATGTTACAATACACTTACATAGTTTACATGAGTACTTTTGAAACATTAAGCTCCTCCAATGCATCCTCCATGTGTCCAAGGAACCACACATCCCATGCCATGCTTCACATATAGACTCTTGAGGAGAGCTCAATACAAATGACAACCCAAATGACCGTCCAACCTTAACCACTAAACTTGTGCTTGCTTTTATAGAATCAATCTCACACAAAACCACCAAGTAGTATTGGCTAAACCATGAGAGCACAAAACCATTGACCCCAAAACTAAATATTTATTACAAATATTAAATATGTTTCCTATGTCTCCTGCACATGAAATATCTAACCAATGTTACATACAAGTTTACAAGTGGACCCAAATAAATATGTAATGTGGCTAAGCACATCTCCTAGATGCACCACAAATAAATATTTGTTTTACATAATTAAAAAAAAAATTCCTTGTGCAAGGTGTACAACACCCTTTTTCCTAATGATTTGGTGGTTGCTAAAGGATCTCGATGACTTATTTGTGGATAAATGTCTCCATATTTTGTTACCTTTTCAATGTAACTAGAAATTATGAAAATGCATGTATGTTGTGGCACCAACGTTTGGGCCACATTGGTGAAAAATGTTTTTGAACCCTTATTAATAAAAATATGGTTGATGATTTTTCTATTTACTCTAAAGAGCACTTTGGGTTTTTCGAATATTGTGTGTTTGAAAAATAGAGTAGAGCATATTTTCCCTCTAGAAGTTATAAAGTAAAGATAATATTAAAAACCATTCATTTGGATGCACGTTTGCTCTAGTGGATCTAGGTTCTATGGGTAAATCTTGATATTATGACACTATTGATGATTATACTAGATACACCTGAGATTATTTCCTACATTCTAAATCTGAGGTTTTTTCCAAGTTTAAACAATTTCATGAACTTGTTAATAAGAAAATTAATGAAAATATAAAGGTGTTAAGATTTCATAATGGTGGTGAATATTGTTCTAGGAAATTTGATTATTTATGTAAGCATGCAAGTATTGTTTAGTAGAAGACTACCCCTTACACACCACAATAAAATGGGGTTGTAGAGAAAATGGACCAAACCTTGATAGAAAGACCCAAAAGTATGTTGAGTGGTACATAGTTGGATAGTTGTTTTTGGGTAGAGGCTATGAGTAGTACTTGTTATTTGGTAAATCGATCTCCTTGTTCGACAATTTTTGAGAAAACTCCTTATGAAGTGTGGACAGATAAGAAACCTTATGTTTCACATTTAAGGTTATTTGGTTGTGAGGATTTCATTCATGTGCCTAAGGAAAAGTGATCTAAACTAGATCCAAAGGCACAAAAATTCATATTTGTTGGTTATGGTGAGAATGTAAAAGGTTATAAAATTTGGAATCCAATAACCCAAAAAATTATCTACTTTAGAGATGTAATTTTTAAGGAGTTTAGAGTATTTTCAAATCTTGTGCAACCAAAGGAAAAAGAAGGAAAGAAAAAAGTGCATTTTGAGACCAAGATGGAAAAGCAAGAAGGTGCACATGTTGAAGAATATAATGATGGATTAAAGGATGGAGAGGAAGAAGAGGGTTTAGATGAGAGTTTTGAGTAGGATGAATAGGTTGGGCATGTAGAATCTAAATATGTAGAGCCCCTTACTCCAACCTTGAGATGATCCATGAGACAACAGAACCTAGTTGATAAGTATATCCCACCAAATTTCTAGTGTATTTTCTTTGTTATGTACTGACAATGAAATAAGATCTTTTAGGGAGACTCTCTCTTCAGAGGATAATGAGTCTTGGATGCAGACCATGTAGGAGGAGATGATGGCCTTAAACAAATATGACACCTAGGATCTAGTTACCTTACCTAAGGGAAGAAAATCTAATGATTGCAAATGGGTGTACAAAAATAAAATCAGAGAAGATGGATGGTTAGAGAGGTACAAGACTAGACTAGTGGCCAAGGGCTCCCAAAGAGAGGGAGTTGGTTTTTGTGAAATTTTCTCTCCTATTACTAAATTATCTTCCAATAGATTCTTATTATCTATTGTTGTAGCTTGTGATTTTGAGATTGAGAAAATGGAAGTTAAAACTACTTTCTTGCATGGGGATCTTGAATAAGAAATTATATGTGACAACTTGATGGTTTTATGGTAAAAGGAAAGGAACATTTGGTTTGCAGGTTAAAATAGTCTAAAATAGTCACCGTAAATGTGGTACCATAATTTTGATGCATTTGTATTGAAAATGGGTTTTTAGGAGCAAAGAAGATCACCATGTTTACTCTAAAATTATTCATGATCATATTCTCATCATTATATTGTATGTGGATGATATGTTGGTTATTGGTAACAGCAAGGGGATGATTAGAAGGATCTCAAAACTTAGCTTCCTAGCACATTCAATATGAAGGATTTAGGGTGTGTAAAATACATTATTGGTATGGAGATCAATAAGGATTCGGTACATAGAAAGCTTTGGTTAAATTAAAGTAAGTATGTTGATACTATTTTGCAAAAATTTGCTATGCAAGATTTGTAAACTAGTTAGTATTCCTTTACCGATTGGCATTGAACTTTCTTTAGATATGTGTCATAAATTAGATGATGATTTTGAGGATAGGTCTAACATGCCTTATGCTAGTGTTGTCAGTATCCTAATGCATACAATGGTTTTCACTAGAATAGATATTTCCCAAGAAGTGGGAGTTCTTAGTAGGTTTATTTTTATGTCTAACCCTAGGCTTTGTTGATACAAATTGGATAGGTGACTTGGATAGTTGAAGGTTCACTAGTGGCTATGTGTTCTCTTTGTCTGGTGATGCACTTAGTTGGATGAGGAACACTAATTTTTTAGTGGAAAATCTTTTCCAATTGGCAAATAGTTGAAATCAGGGCCCCCATTGTTGGCAAATATGACTAGTTATAAAGGGGACTAAATTGACTATTTTTTACAAAAAAAAATAGTTTAGTGTTGGTTAAATTGGCTAAGCATTATTTTATTAAATTTTTAAATTGAATTGTTTTGCCACAATAAATGATGTGTGATTGGAGCCTAATCGCTAGTAGTTTATAATATAATTATAAATGTTAATCATATTTGCCATTAAGATTACATTACCACTTATTGGGGGCCATATCACCATTACTAATCAATTCACATTTACTTTTGGGGATATTTTCACTTTGAAATTAACATTTGGCAGGTTTTTCCACTTATAAATTGTATATAATTAGGTTTTCAATCATTTCGCTTCTTTAGTATCATGGCCTCTAAAACTCAGAGCCTCAAGTTTGATGATTATGAAGAATATAGGTAGCATGTAGAGTTCATGTACTAATACTATTTTTCAAAGTTTGTATGGATAGGTAATTGATATTTTGTTTACAATCCATGACAGGTATTCACTTTATATAATGATTGCAATGGCTCTTCTATTTGGTAAAGTCCACCTAAGACAACTATGATCTTAACAATTGTACTTTTGTTCTATGTAAATAGTAAGTAGGAGCATCTAAAGATTTTGTAACAAATGAAAACTAGATTATATTGACAAATGCAAAGTTTAGACTTTCTTTTGATCCCTGTGGGCCTTTAGGCATCATGAATAGGTGATAGTGAGGCCTATATAGAAAAAAGGACATTCTAGCAGTTTAAATGTGTGAAGGAATAGGGATTTCATTTGCCACCTTCTATTTCCATTATAATCTATTGGCTCTAATTAATTTCATGGCTTTATAGCCTTTTAAAAGGTTTTCTCAACCCAAAATTAATTTTGGGCCGCATGATTAAATTATGATTAATGGAACATGCTTATAGTGTCACAGAATTCAATCAAAACCATCCAATCAATAGTTGAATATAAGGTGCTAATTCACTCTTATTTTAGTAGATTATTTTTAAAGTGTGAGTATTTGAAAATGTTTAATCTATATGTGTCCCTTGACCCCATTGGTGGCTACCACCCCTGGGCCCCCACTTCAACATAACAAACAATAAAACAATAAATGGGGGGACTACACCGACCAACAATACAAACTTTAAAAGGAAGGATTTTCTATTGTAATTAATTTTCTTCACTAGTATTTGCTAGGAATCACTGAGATTTTTTAATTTTTTTAGTAATGTGCATAAATTTGCTATGAAGATTAATATTTTTTAAAAAGAAAGATTCGCCAAGAAAATTAATGCACTTAGCAAGGATTCACTAGGCTTTTATAAAACAAAATTAGGGGTCTTTTCTTAAAGTTATCACTAATGAGGAAGAGGCAACCTATAGCTACTTTGTCCACCATTGAAGTAGAGTATATGGCTGCTACACATGCCTCTAAGGATGTGGTATGGTTATATAAACTATGTTTAAGTATTGGTTTTGGTTGCAGGTTGGTTAAAATTACATGTGACAGTCAGCGTGTTATTTGTTTGGCCAAAATTCTCATGTATCATGCTCATAATAAGCGTGTTGACGTATAGTATTATTTTTTTATGAGATTGTAGAGAATGGTAAGGTCATGTTATAAAAGGTTGACACTCAAGATAATGTTACAAATTCCATCATGAAGCTAGTGAGCACGGAGAAGTTATTTTGGTGTAGGAAGGCCATGGGCCTTGAATCTTGTATTTGATTTATTTTATGCTCCTATGGATGTCATTGCAATGTATAATATCAAGTGGGATAAAGTTAAGAAAGTGTGATATTTGATTACAATCCTAATGTACTAATGTTGCACCTCCAACAATCTTGGAATGGGTACTTGGACACCCATGTTGTTGAGAGATATTATTATTTTATTATTAACTCTCCCGGTTGACTTGGAATATTAGTTGTAGTGGCATCCATGAAGCAAGTGGAGCATAATGGTGGTGGTTATAAAGTGATTTAAGGTCATTTGTGCCACTTTCATAATCTTAGGCACTAGGAGGCAATTATGGAGTATCATGCATTTATCAAGTGGGTCCCATGCATGTTGATGGAGGAAGTTGGATGTCATTTTAGGAGTTGTTCCTATGTGAAGTCAATAATTCAAATATGTTATACATTATTGTCATTTTCTATTATTGGAAGATGCTCTTCATGTGGAGAATGGGTTTTTGCATAAAACCATAGTTTTGTTAGTTCATTGTTTTGGGACACCATTTGTGGTTTTCCTCTCCCATTCTTCTATAAATTAGGGGCATGAGTTAGAGGTTTTATGGGATGATTTACAAGTACATAGGTGTTGCTAGAATAATGTTATATTGAAGGGAGAAGTGTGTTGTTTATGTACTCTTGTTTTCAAAATATTAATATATACTTAAGCCAGTCTTTGATGGTGGATTTTTCTCGAAAGGGTTTCTCCACGTACATCCTATGTCATGTGTTAAATTATTATGGTTTACTAATTTTATGCTTTCTCCATTTTTATTTACATATTGGTTAATGCATGTACACAATAATTTATATACACTTAGTTTGATGTTATTGTTGCAATAGTTCACTTTGTTTTCAACATTGGAGCTAAAGGCCCATTTTAGGACTATATTGTATAGAAGGGGCACCTATTCTAAAGATAATGGTTATGTATCCCATGAAATTTGAGGGAAAAATAATTCACAAGTTGCATAGTGGAAAAATTAGAGGCCACTTTGTCTGAAATAAGACACATGCCATTTTGGAGTACTACTTCCCTAACTTGTGCAAAGGTATGAAAAAACTTGTAGAGCAATGGTGTCAAGTAGAAAAGTGAGTGGTGCAAAAAACTAAATTGTATAAACCATTGCACACACTAGACAAACTTTGGGAGGAACTATCGATGAATTTCATTCTTAGTGTTAGGAACTTCAACTACAAAATATCATCAAGAAAAACATGTGAAAAGAACATGATGCTCAAAAAATAGTTGCAAATATACTTATAATGATAACAAGAATCACACACCTCTTTAAGTAGGCAACCTCCTTGAGAGAAAATCTCTATTATTAAATACAATTCCAAGATGATATTTACTTTATTACAACATCAATATATAGTTCTCACAAAGAGTGACTTACAATGAACAACCAATGTGGGATAAATCCACACAACTTAGAATTGAATAAATAAATATACCATGACTATTACAATGCTTAAAATAGTTAGGATGTGGGGTACTAACATGCCTTCCCCTTTAGAAAGCCTTGTCCTTAAGGCTTGAATTAGGGAAACTACTACTAAATCAGGTGGAGAGGATCCCAAGTGGATCTTCTAATTACAATATGCATCATCAAACCAAAACATCTATGATGGGGTGGTTATAGAGTGAGAGCGGTCATTGGTTCAAACAACCTTTGACTCAGAATGATAGACCCTTCATCATCCAATTCAAGAAGTGCAGACAAAGTTTGAACATGTTGATCGAGGACCTTCTTTAGACATGAAACATTAAAAACTAAATCTAGCTCAAGGAAAACTGAGGAAAATCCATCCTTAAGGCCACTTTGGCCACTCATTGTATTATCCAAAAGGGTCCATAGAATTTAGGTTCTAACTTTTGTTTATTGGTAAGTTTGAGGGACATCTGCTTATATGGTTGAAGACACAGGAAAATCATGCCTCTAGTAGTGAATGTGCACTCAAAATGATGTTGATTGACCTATGATTTTATGTAATTTTGAGCCAAGGCTAACCTATCCTTAGAGTGTAGATAAGAGACTCATAAGTGCTAAGTGTGGATTCAACAACTTGCACTTTGAAATTGATAGGAAAGTAGAAGGTGAGAGTGTAAGGTCCTGCCTTACCTATGGCTATTGTGACACCCTTGCCCATTATGGTGGAACCTAATTTATAGCTAGTGGAATTGTGTTTTTTTAATTGACCTTGGAGAACCCCTTTGGATAAATCTCTATACATCTTGTTGCAAATGTGTGTACTGATGATATGAATTCAATGTTGTTCCTTGACTTGCTTATATTAGGAGAGATTTTGTTATTGTAACACTATTCATAATATTTTAGATGAGAATGTTGTTACCTCTAATCGATGTGAATTATGTATTGGATCTCTTAACTCTCTAACCTTAGCCCATGTATTAGTTTTTTATTCTATCAAATTCAAGGGGTGGATATCTAATTCAATAAGGTTGGACTTTTGATTTCATATGATTGAGTTTAATTGTTGAGGTGACATTTTACAATAAGTGAGCTTGAGTCAAATAGGATGTAAAGGATGATGGTTGTATTAATAATTGTTCTAATGAACTACTAATGTGTTTATGTTCCCTTGAGGAGGACCACCCATGAATTGGATTAGGATCATTAGGATTATTGAGGTAGTTCAAGAGATAACAACCCTAGCCTTGTGAAAGGAGAAACTTAGGTAAATAAATTTGGTAAGTTATGTCCCTTAAGAATCTGTTGGTAATAAGCTTTATATTATGTAATTATTTTAGAATAACTAGGTAGAATAATGTGATGTTAAACCTAACTCCTTTGACTTTATTATTTTGGAAATGATGATTCACTTCCTATAGTGATTTAAGGACATGAGCTAAATGAATATTGCTAGATGAGAAGTGAATTTATGATTCTAATGCAAGTAGAAATGAGTATGATTATGTATGATTAAATTGGTTCAGCTATGTGTATATTGAACATATTAATGTTGGAATGAATGTGCAGGATTAAATTGCCAAAGGGAGAATTGTCAAAACCCTAAATTAAACTGCTTCACATGAAGAAGTTTATGTTGGGATGTTAGTTCCTAGTGAAGTGATGTCGTGGCTTTATCTAAGGTACTATGGAAAACCCTAATCATAGTTTCTCCTGGTATTACCTTGATCTTAGCACATGAATGGATTAAGGCCTTTATTTGCTAAAATATGTTACAATGTGATTAAAGTGTGAAGTTAACTTGATTTTAAATTTTGTGTTAAGGTTGTTGAGTGATTCATGGTGAGTGAGTGGTCAGCTTCTGTAGAAAATCTCGTATTTGCATTTTGGGGTCACTTTAGAGGGCCATGAAATATCATTTTATTGAGTATTTTAATGTTTTTGAGTCCCTAGGTCAAGTACCTAGGGGTTGGGGACCTTATGGGCCTTGAATTTTTGGTTTTGGGGTAGATTTGACCACTTCTAAGTTCCTTGGGAAGAGAGTGGCGTGGGTAGGTTTTGGGAAGAGGGATGGTGGACTTCTCACCATACCATCTTATTTTCCTAGGTTTTTGGATGAGGTTTGGACCATGTACATCTTCATCCCAAGGCTTCACACATTTTAGAGCACTACCTAGGAAGATTTTTGAAGAAGAGTGTACAAGTACACTCATCTCCCTAGGTCTCACACATGTGTGAGAATCATGAGGAGTCAAATCACTCCTTAGAGTTTGCAGATTGGTTAAGAGGAGATAAGTTGGAGGCCATGTGGTACCTCCTCATTTGGAGGGAAGGTGTGACATGTCACTCATTACATATACCCCTCTTGCAACATGAGAAGGGACTTTTGCTTCATTTTTGCTTCTTTTTTTTGGAGAGCCTTGGCTTGAGAGGAGAAAGGTCTTGGAAAAGATTGGAGAGAAAGTGAAAAGAGTCATGGAGAAGGAAGAAGGATCTCATGCCTACAATTCCATGTAGAGAGATAAGTCCTCCCAACTCGTTATCATTTCTTGCATAGTTGTAAGTTTCATGATTGTTTCTTATTTATGTGGAATTTGTTTCTTATGAGAATAAATTGTGAGAAAGAATGTGTTCATAGATTGGTAGTATTTTTGTATATTGGAGTATGTGTGAGTTAGATAGTTATGTGTGCCCATTTGAATGTTATAAGGGTTTGAGATCAAACCCCTTGAAAAGTATTAGTATGCATTATTGTCATCTATTTTTTTGATCTACTTTGATTGTATATTTTGTTATGATGGGATCTAGATGATTCTCCTAGCTCGAGGGATGGCCAAGATCTCTTATGATCTTATGAATCCATATTGGTTGGGTGGAGAGAATTTCTCCTCCCATTGGCATGCTCACTATTGGTCCTTCTTAGCATAGAATCTTGAAGATGTTGGTTGGGGATCTTATTTACTTGGGCTTATAGTTTGTTAATACATTAATTGAAATGTAAAGTTTGTGTATTTATTTTGATGATTAACTAAGTTAGATTAGAATAAACAATTGTAATACTTTCATCATTGCAAGAGAATGTGGGGTCTATGACAAGATCATATATTTAGCCTTATGTGCATGCATGCATTTTTGAGAAGTTTCCTTGAACCAAGATTATTTATAAATCCTCTAAGGTGATATATCTTTTATTTCATATATTTTTTCTACCAAAGATAAATGTATGTATTCAATAATTATCATATGAATTATATTCTCAATGAAGTTCCTTTATGAAGATATCCAATACTTATCCCATTCTCCTTTAAAGGCTATTGTTATACTTAAACTTTTGTTATTGAGTGGATTATCATAATTCAAGAATCTTAAATCCCATCATTTCCTCAAAAGTTTCTTAAAGAAAGGAAATAAAAATAAGGAGTTAAAGAAGTACATGCTTGAAACATTTGGTTATTTTGGACACCCACTAAGTGACACAATGAATATTTACTTAATAAGTACTATTCTCATTGGTCTTCCAAATAAATAAATAAATAATGTAGTTAACCTCTCTTAATAGGTTCTTTGGTTGGTTTAATAAAATATTGAGAAATGTAGTTTTGCAATTAAGATCCTTTAGAATATATGATTTGGGAATAAATTTTCTTGATAGTATAAATTTTCTTACAAAGAAAAGAGATATGTTAAGTGAAGAGAAAAGTAATTTTTTATATTTAACAAAATCGATATATATATATATATATATATATATATATATATATATATATGATGCAGTGCAAGGGTTCACTTCAACACAATGGAGGCATATTTCACAACAATGGGCTCAATAAACAACTAACAAACTTCTCAAGGCAACTTCCTTCTTCAAGGGAATAACTTGGTTTCCAACTATTCTGACCACACAAGGTCATCATAAGCATCTTCACACCTCAGGGACACCAACACAACCCAAACCAACTCCTTACCAAAGTCTGCCCCTTCACTCCTTAACCATTTCACATATAGGCTACTTCAAAGCTAGTAGGTCTCCTAACCTTGTTTTTCAACCATATCACTTTAAGACAACATCAAAACCACAAATGAATTAGGTTTCCTGATACCCTTTAAGGCTTTACCCAACATATCAAAGACTCAAATAGAGTTACTTTGGAACAACTCAATCAAAAATGGACTGATACGCTGGAAAAGAAGGGCAATTAGCCCTGTTTTACAAAGCATCACCTATTTAAACTCTCTGCCAACCCTAAATTCTGATGTTCAATCCTTAGTCAGGTCACAAATAGGCTAAATCAATAGGTTTTGGTATAAGAAAATTCCTTGGGATCATCAAACCTCTAACTCCCCTAATTAGGCTTATTAGTTTGGCTTCAACTTGTCAACATTCACATTTCATACAAGGAAGACTTCCCAAGTTTTAACACCACTTTCATTATCATGGATAACACCTTAGATAAGTGACTAAATAAGGTTTTAACACCATTCATTAGGGAGTACAACAAAATCTTGCTAAACACAGTCTTGTATTGACTGTCAGCACTCTGTCATAACAGGGCAGGGGCATATAGAAACACAAATACTTTTTATTTTGGCAACCCCAAGTTTGAAGAAGGTTCATAATACAAGTTTACATCATTTCCAAGTCACTTTCACTCATGGTGAACACTGAACTTGTTAACAAGATCCCAAAACCTCTTACTTTGCTGCTCTACCAGTCTGTCACATAGAGAATATAGTTTTATGGCTTCTAGAAACAATAACAAAACTCATCTTCTTCTTCTGCAACCTTGGAATATGTTAGTGTATACAAAAATGAATGTTTTCACCAACATTAGAATTTACCACTTAGTCTAAGATGAGAGAAACATAAATTGATTTATCCACTATTATCCTAGATGAGGGTTTTGACAACTTAGAGCAGTTTTTAGAAAAATGACCATAACTCACTCATTTCTACATGAAATTGAATGAAACAAGATGCAATGGAAATTAGATTCAACATTCTTTCACTTCCAACCACTCTCAGACCCTGACATGTCCATATAGAGCAGTACCACTCAAAGGAATAGTAAGAACAGTCAAATCTATAGAGAATAGGGTTTTTAACATTAATTTCATTCAAAACTGACTTCAATTCATCTTCAATACACCTCCAATGCCTTTGCCTCGAAGGTTTATGCATATTTATACATGTTTTGAGGGAATCCAATTATCTTCAATTGACTTTTGAGTGCCCTGACTGTTCATCTTCCATACTTTTGCATTTTTTACATTTTTCATATGACAACTTTGACATATTTACAAAATTTGACAAGATGAAGACTAAATGAAATGGTCTATCATAACCTTAGTAGATTCACAAGACTCCAAAACACCTTAAAAACCTATCTTAAGACCTTATTTAAAAAATTTACATTGTGCTCCTACACCATAAACACCCAGACAGAAAAGAATTCAAGTCCACTTGAATCAATATGAGGAATATGTTTGAAAATTTTGACTAATAACTTGAAATGTCTGCATTCCATCCACCTTGAAACATTACCATATTTGCTTGATATTCACCTTAGGTTTGCCAAACTTCTTGCTAAGGTGCCAAGGTCTGTCTAATGGAAAAATCTGCTTCCTAGATGCATCTCTGCATACCTACACTTGACTAGTGACAACATAAAAGGCAACTTGATTAGCAATGGGTTATTTGCTCTCTATTGGTGACCCCTGCAACATGACCAAATCAAACTAAGACATCTTGGGCTGCAACTCTTCATCAGCAACATCAACACTTTTCTTTGCTTGTTCATCTTTCTCAAACAACTCCTCTATTGCTACTATCATAGCATCCTCTTGTACTACTATCTCAGCATTCCCATAGTTTGAAAAGGCTACAATGTCCATAACTTCTTCTTCACCTTCCTTTCCTTGTCTTCTTCTTCTTTGGACAATTTTATTGATGGGACATGTAACCTTCCTCTTCATTGATAAGTGCCAACTTTGTACTTGTTTGAGCAACTGATGCATCTTCATTTAGAACTCCTTATTTGTTCTTTCCATATCTTCTTCCATCTGCTTCAAAGCTTGTTTCAATTCTCTTATTTCTTTCTCAACCTCCATTTGCCTCATCTTTTCCTCTTTCCTCTTCCTCTCTTTTTCTTCTTGCCTCTTCTTTTGTGAATCCTCACCTAGAAAATACCTCTTCAACAAATCCATTTCTCCTCTAGCCAGTCTCTCCTTGCTTCTCTTTGCCTTTGCCTCACCTAGGTCTCTTCTCTTCTTATCTACCTAGTCTTTTGGCAACTAGGTTCTCTCTTCAACCTACACAAACACACAAACACAAATACCAAACTCTCCTTTGCCCAAACCTTTCTGATCTCTGATACCATTTTGATGCAGTGCAAGGGTTCACTTCAACACAATGGAGGCATATTTCACAACAATGGGCTCAATAAACTAACAACCTTCTCAAGGCAACTTCTTTCTTCAAGGGCATAACTTGGTTTCCAACTATTCTGACCACACAAGGTCATCATAAGCATCTTCACACATCAGGGACTCCAACACAACCCAAACCAACTCCTTACCAAAGTCTGCCCCTTCACTCCTTAATCATTTCACATATAGGCTACTCCAAAGCTAGTAGGTCTCCTAACCCTATTTTTCAACCATATCACTTTAAGACAACATTAAACCCACAAAATAATTAGGTTTTGTGATACCCTTTAAGGATTTACCCAACATATCAAAGACTCAAATGGGGTTACTTTGGAACAACTCAATCAAAAATGGACTGATATGTTGGAAAAGAAGGGCAATTAGCCCTTTTTTACAAAGCATTGCCTATTTAAACTCTCTTCCAACCCTAAATCCTGATGGATAGTCCTTAGTTGGGTCACAAATAGGCTAAATAAATAGGTTTTGGCATAAGAAAAGTTCTTAGGATCATCAAAGCTCTAACTCCCCTAATTAGGCTTATTAGTTTGGCTTCAACTTGTCAACTTTCACATTTCATACAAGGAAGACTTCCCAAGCTTTAACACCACTTTCATTGTCATGGATAACACCTTAGATAAGTGACTACACAAGGGTTTAACACCATTCATTAGGGAGTACAACAAAATCTTGCTAAACATAGTCTTGTATTGACTGTCAGCACTCTGTCATAACAGGGCAAGGGCATATAGAAACACAAATACTTTTTATTTTAGCAAACCCAAGTATGAAGAAGGTTCAAAATACAAGTTTACATCATTTCCAAGTCACTTCCACTCATGGTGAACACTTAACTTGTTAACAAGATCCCAAAACCCCTTACTTTGTTGCTCTACCAGTCTGTCAGACAGAGAATATAGTTTTATGGCTTCTAGAAATAATAACAAAACTCTTCTTCTTCTTCTACAACCTTGGAATATGTTAGTGTATAAAAAAATGAATGTTTTAACCAAAATTATAATTTACCACTTAGTTTAAGATGAGAGAAACATAAATTGACTTATCTACTGTTACCCTAGATGAGGGTTTTGACAGTTTAGAGCAATTTTTAGAAAAATGACCATAACTCACTCATTTCTACATGAAATTGAATGAAACAATATGCAATTAAAAGTAGATTCAATATTATTTCACTTCCATCCACTCTCAAACCCTGACACATCTGTACAAGGTCGTACCACTCAAAGGAACAGTAAGGAAACAGTCAAATCTGTAGAGAACAGGGTTTTTAACATTAATTTCATTCAAAACTGACTTCAATTTATCTTCAATACACCTCCAATGCCTTTGCCTCGAAGGTTTATGCATATTTATACATGTTTTGAGGAAAACCAATTGTCTTCAATTGACTTTTGAGTGCCCTAACTGTTCATCTTCCATACTTTTGCATTTTTTTTACATTTTTCATATGACAACTTTGACATATTTACAAAATTTGACAAGATGAAGACTAAATGAAATGGTCTATCATGACCTTATTAGACTCACAAGACTCCAAAACACCTTAAAAACCTAGCGTAAGACCTTATTTACAAAATTTACATGGTGCTCCTGCACCTATATATATAAGGCACCAAAGTAAAATTATTATGTTCAACCTCTTTTATAAAAACATAGAGAGGAAGTATTGTTAAAAAATAAAATCAAACTTTAAAAAAAGAAAACTCAAGTATTTTTTAATAATAGAAAGAAGCAGTCGTGGGAGGGGTGAAACCCTCCCCCATGCCACAGGGGATGTTGTGGCCTCCCTATGGTGTCGTGGCCCATAGGGTCAGGACAACGCCCTACGTGAGCAGGCAGCCACCGGGCTCTGCACAGGCCTGAGCATAGTGTGATGTTCTTTATTTTATTTTATATAATCTTTATATTACTTAATATAAAGTATTTTATGTTATTTAATATATTTTATATTATATTTTAATATATGCAATACATATATAGTATAATATAATATATAGGAACTTATGTATTATAATATGTATATATATAATATAATATAAGATAAGATATGTAACTTATATTATATTATATTATTTTTATATGCATATAATATATAACATGATATGCAAATTATTTTTACATGTATTATATCATGTTGTAATATAGTTCCTTATGAGTGATATCACATATCCTATGTTGGATGCCTTCCATTTATTTATACAATAATAATGGAGAATATAAAGAAATAAATAAGGAGAAAATAATAATGAAGTGCTAAGTCAAAGGGAGAAGATTCCCAAGGGTTCGTGTAGCTTTTGGTTGGACTTGAGAAAATAAAATATCCTATCATTGCTTCTTTCTCCTCCTTGTATCTTGCAAGAAAATGAAAGAGAAAATGTAAGAGAGGAATATTTTATGTGAAAACATTTTAGATTAAGTTTCTCTTTTGTATGTCCTAGATCCAATGGGTAGCATAAATCCAATCTAATGGATAGGATTTAATGCTTATCCCATTAGAAACCCTAAGCTTACTAAATTACATTACTTATACTAATTGCATCCTAATTGTGAGTTAGGCCATGGTGGGGGACTACCTGACTAGGTCCCCTTAACTTAAGTTATGAATTAAGTCATTTTTATAAATAAGGTACTAAAGTAAGTTTAGTAATTGATTTATAAGTTTGGGTTGTCTAAAGCTTAATGTTAACTTTTAATTATTAGCCAAACCTTTTAAGGGAGACTTAACCTTAGCATTAGACTTTGTGTGGAGGTCATGATGGAGCTTTAGTTCACATGATTAAATCTTAGTCATAATCATAGGATAAATAATGTTGGCTGAAGTGGCATTATAGGTGATCATTCTAGAGTTGACTCACAATGCAAGTGTGATCCATTCCACCTTAATAGTGGCTTGCGTGAATTTTAGTCATTAGTGTAATTTAAGAAATGGGAGTTTTTGCAGTATAAAATATTTATATAAATGGTTAAGTCTACCTCCATTCCATTATACCTTAATTCGGTCAATAAATACTAATTCCTCCAGATAATTCACCTACTCACCTACCTAGGAGTGTCATCAGACTCCTATCACTAAGAATCAGCACTAGGCAAGATGTTGTCCTCTTTTATTGAGTGTTTTGGATGTGATCCTCATTTACATAACTATTCCCTCCTCTTGTGATTCATGTTCTAGTTTGAACCCCTCTACACAACTAAGCTTGTATTGACAACACATGAGGTGATAATGTATGTCCATGTGTGTGGTTATCTAATAAAGTGTCAACTTTTCACCTTGCAAAGAAAAATATTTGGGGTCCAGGTTGTGTAATTTTATGTCTAATTTTTGGGCATGACATAGAGGTGGTGGAGGTTGGCCATAAACAAATTCATAGGATGTCATCTTGATGGAAGAATGATCAAATGTGTTATACCACCATTCTATAAGGGGTATACATTTAGGGCAGTGAGTCTTTGTTCTGAAGCAAAGTAAAGTAAATAATTCTAAAAGCAATTATTGATGATTTTATATGACTATCAGTTTGCAGGTGATATTTCAAACTCATCTTGAATTGTGTTCCTTATAGTTTGAATAATTCCTTTCAAAAGTGACTAGTGAAGGTGGGGTCATGGTCATAGACAATGGAACTAGGCATACAATGGAGGTGAAAGATGTGGTCAAGGAAGACTTGGCTAATAGTAGAGTCGTGATATGGATGTGCCAAAGAATAGAAATGGGCATATTTTGAGAGATGATCCACAACCACCAAAATGACTGATTTGTCACCTCACTTAGGAAATCCTTCAATAAAATCCATTGAGATGTTGATCCATATTGTAGTCAAAATTGATAATGGTTGTAAAGTGCCCAAAGTTCAAACATTTTCACCTTTGTGGCATTGGTAGATATCACATTTTACAACAATTTTCTTGATTTCATTCTTCACACCAACTCAAAAGGTGTGTATGATTCATTCATATGTCTTGAGGAACTAAAATACCTAGTAGAAGGGAACACTGTTGATGTAATTTTTGACATATGGACACATGCAACAAATTTATTTCTTATTGAAAGGATATGATCCCCAAGTTTATTATGTGAATTTTGAAAGCACATGAGTAACCAAGTAGGTAATAATTTTAACTATCCCATTTAATGGGCTCTAGCAAAATCTTCAAGAAAAGCTATAAGTTCTTTGATGCCTTCATTGTAGGGGTATTCCTTAGTTGTTTAAAGAGCATATAATTTAACAATATTCCATTTGCATCACCAAGTAAATAGTAAATTTATATTTTAGACTTTCAAAATAAGGCTAATTCACTAATTTGTACAAAACACATGCATAAAACCCTAATTTAAACCTAAACTAACTCTAAATTAACCATAATCTAAATGATGTGATAAAAATTTAAAAAGGAAAGAGAGGGAGAGAAAAGAAGAATAAGCCTAGTAAGCCTTGTCCTCCAAGCATCACATGGTAAGAAGACAAACTTGACTCCTAATCACTCCTCTACTTAATATCATAACTTGCATACATTACAAAAGAGGGTGCATCTTATAAGGATACAAGAACCATGGAAGAAATAGTCAACAACCACTCTATCTCAAGCGCAAGTTTAAAGTACAACTACCATAGTCGTTCAAGATGTGTGTTCATTTAGGACTACACAAGAATATTTAGTTTAACCACACAATGTGTCTTACAATCAACAAAATTCCAATGATATGAAACATCTTTTGGGTCCATCGAATACTCATGAATTTAATATAAATAGTACAAGACAACATAACTTGTGATTGAAAAACTAGACAAAAAGAAAAGGAAGAACAAAATAAAAATTGAATTGTATTAGAGAAGCAAATGTTTTGGTTTCCAATCTTTAGAAAGTAAACCTTGGTACAAAAATAATATTTTGTGATAATGGGAAGTCCAAGAGACTTCCCTTCTAACTAACCATATAGGGAAAAAATAAATTAAAATTTTCAAAACGCCCAATTTTGAGAGGAGGGCAGTTATTGTTGGCAAGAGACACTATGTGGCTTCATAAGTGTTGTCATTGATGGCAACAAAGTCTATCCCTCACATTCGCAGTACATAGTATGCCTATACTAGAAGTTAAATTGAAGATTATTTTGGTCTGGTGAACAAGAACAGAGTATGTAACAAGGTCTGACAATCAGGTTTGGATCTCTCAAATGGTGTAACTTAGTAAGTTGCAGACTTGGACAAGTCAAGAGGGGTATCATGACTACTGTATTCCAAAGATTTAGCCTTTGGTGATAAAGAAAGAAAAAGATATGAGCATCTGAGTGTTGGGTTCCAATCAGGCAGAGCAGACAGAGGAAGAACTGACTAGCAGAGTATCAGACTTCAATCTAGATGTGTAAAAGGTCATGATGAAGTAATCTATGATATTATACATTGTTAGCTGACATGATTTATGACTTCTATGCTTATGTTTTTGATGCGCATCACTAATCAAGCATGGATTCAGCCGACAGATTAATAACTTGCAAATATCTTAGGTGTTCTTGTTGCCGACTAAGAAGTTGTTGGAAATCCTTGATGCGGATATATATATCTGATGGATTCAAGCCTATAAGAGTGTGATAGTGAGGATATGTATGGTTAAGTACAAATAAAAGTAGAGACAAGTGTGAAGGTAGCAATTCAAGCCTGAAATGTGACAGAAAAGTTATATTGAGCAGAGGAAGAATGAAATGTGCCAGATCAGTATACTGTACCTAACCGAAACTGAAATCCTACATGCATAGATGTTGTTCATCAGTTCAGACACCTTGGTATCATCTGTAAGCATTTGTAGACTATAAGTCTTCTATAGGTAGTGGGCCTCTTGTGAATAGTGTGCTCAGGCAGTGAGCCCTAATTGGCAAGTGCCAAATTTGTACTCTATTCTTTTAACAAAGAATATAATCTTGGGTTAGTCACCCCGTGGTTTTTTCCCTTAATAGGGTTTCCACATAAAAATCCTTGTGTCATGTGTTAATTCCTTTTTCAGCTCTTATGATTGTCTTGTTTTGGCATAACATTAAATGATAAGTTAAGAAAAAGAAAGAAAATAGAAAAGTTATAAGATAACTGATTCACCCCCCCCCCCTCTCAATTATCTGCATTGTTTCCAATAGTTATGACTTTGACTTCACAAAATGAAAAAAATACTTCTAAGAGCCCCTTCAAACTCCCCAATTCATGTATAAACACCATAATCTCCATTAGCATCATACAACTAGGAACTTCATAATATTTGTCCTCAACAACAACCCCAAACTATCGCAGTCTTGGTGTCCAAGTAAAGTCAATCATCTCTAGTTTAACCTACTTAGTCATTCCCCAAATGCAACCTTATGTGTTGTCAATGAACCCTACACATGGACAATTAGATATGGATGGATGATACAGACCTAATGAAAATACATTATCAGATAAAATTTTAGGTTCCTAATGAATGATAAAGCCTAAATGTTCAATCAGATAAAATTGTAGGTTCCTTGAATGGAAATGATGAGGATAAATTAACATAGGAATAGAGTTTTAGCTCTCATTTATAGCATTCCTTCAGATTAAGTAGATTAGGATAAGGAGTGTATCACAGAAAAAAAAAGTAGATAACTAAATGACAAGGTGGAATAATAGGGTAGACAATGTTGAAAGGCTTGAGGTGTATTTGGGACTAACATTGAGAAAAATTCCATCCTAGGTTGATCCTTTCTATGTAACCTTGTTGATAAATGATAAGCTAGTAAATAATTGCATGATAGACTTGAGTGCATCTACTAACATTATGTCTCTTCAAGCCATGAAACAATTGGTTATGTAAGTTGTAAGGTCATTTGGTAAATGTTTTTCCATGGACTCTAGAGAAGTCCCATATATAGGGATAATGAAAGATATGGATTTCAAGATAGTTGTGTATCCTGAGAAAGAATATCAAATGAATATAATAGTGGTAGACATTCCTCCACAATATGGTATTCTTTTGTTAAGAAAATGGTCTACTACCATAGGTTGAAGTATTCAAATGGACTCTTCATATGCATGATACCAATAAATGGAAGGGATGTGAGATTGGACAAAGAACAAAGAGCTTCAAACATGATTAAATATCCTTCTAATCTGAGGTAGGAAGTGTTGTTTGTTGATATAGATATGGATAATTTCTGATGTGAAGTGAATGGCCTAGAAGAGGAAAGAAGTCTACTAGAGAATCTAGAAGGTCAAGAACAAAGTACAAATGAGGTATAGACTATGTTTTTTCACAGAGCTTGTTCCAAGAATGGAGTAGGATCTATAATTGTGTTGACATCCCTGATAACAAGACTTTCAAGTTCTCTTTCAAATTGGGTTTTGAGTGTACAAATAATGTAGTAGAGTATGAGGCTTGGCTAATGGGTTTGAATTTATCTTTGAAGCATAAGGTGAAGAATTTCAGGATTAAAGGTGATTCTGAATTAGTTATCTCATAGATAAAAGGGAAATATGCCTCAAAAAATAAAAGATTGAAGCAATATAAAAATGTTGTTTTGGATACTATAGAGTTATTTGATGCTTTTGCCATTGAATGGGTAGAAAGGGAAAGAAATGTAGTTGTAAATTTCTTGGCAATTGCAGCTACTGGATCAGAGGATCAATCTTTAATAGGCATGTTACAAAGGTGGAGCTATTGATGAGACATTCAGTTCTAGATAACATCTATCACTGATAGGTATTCAATGATGACCAAGACATTTTTAAATTTCTAAATGGTATTGATGAATGTGATAGTCAAGAGATTAATTTTCAGCATTTTGTAGAAAATGTGGATGGAAAAGAAACCTTATTTGGGAATAAAATTATTCAATTGAAAACTAATACAATTCCCAAAGGGTTAGTAGCTCTGGAAAGGGTATTTGATGGAGCAAATAGAAGCTTAGTTAAACCTACTACTATGAAAGAGAGTGATTTAGAAGAAATCAATTTAGGCACACAATCCTCTCCCAAATGTGTGTATATTAGAAAAAGATTGAATCTTGAGATTAGAACATTGTTGATTGCATTAGTAAGGAAGTATAGTAGGGTATTTTCATGGTCATATGATGGCTTGAAAGGATATAGAGAAGATTTATTTCATCATGAGATACCCCTCAAACCTGATGCTAAACTATTCAAACAAAAGCAGAGGCCAATAAATCCTACTTTAGCCCCCAAAAATGCAGCAAGAGTTGGCCAAGCTTAGAGGAGGAATTATCAAGCCCATTAGGTATTCTACATGGGTATCAAATTTAGTTCCTGGTTGAAAGAAAAATGGGGATGTCAAGTTATGTGTAGATTTTAGTAATTTGAACATTTCTTCTCTAAAGGATAATTATCCATTGCCAAATATGGAGGTATTGTTGCAAAAGGTGACTGACTATGAGTTGTTTTCCATGATGGATGGCTTCTCAAGATATAATAGTGTTAAGGTCAAGGAGTCAGAGTAGTACAAGACAACTTTTACAACTCCTTGGGGTACATATGTGTATGTTAGAATGTCATTTGGACTCACAAATGTTGGAGCAACATTTCAAAGCACAATGGATGTGGCCTTTGTAGATATATTAAATGATATCTTGGTTGAGTATCAAGAGAATCTAGCATATTTCTCAAAGAAAGAAGAAGAAAATTGTGGTCATTTGGAGAAAATTTTTAAGAGGTGTCTAAGGTAAGGAATTTCCCTGAATCCCAGGAAATGTATGTTTGGGGTCACGAAAGGAAATTTACTGGGGCATATAGTATCAAAGGATGGATTTAGAATTGATCTAGAAAGAGTTGTTGTAATTGACAAAATTCCTTAGCCTAAAAATCAAAGGTATCCAATCTTTCTTTGGACAAATTAATTTGTTAGAAGATTTATTCCTAATTTTATTGAGAAAACAAAAGCTATATCTAATATGTTGAAAAGGTAAAATATAATATGGGAAGGTGAGACAACTCAATAATTTCAAGACATCAAGGATGCAATCAAGTAGGCTCTAGTGTTAGCCTCGCCTAATTTTTCTAATCCTTTCCAATTGTTTTCATTTGCTTCATATCATACTATTACAATTGTGTTGTTACAGAAGAATCAAGATGGACATGAACAACGCATTTCATTTTTTAGCATCTCTCTCCAACATGCTAAATTAAAGTATGATATTATGGAGAAACAAGATTATGCTCTAGTGAAGGCTGTGAAGAATTTTAGACCATATTTGATAGGTGCTAAAATTCTTCAAATATGGTCTAAAATTCTTGCTTTTGTACCACATGTTTCTATTAAAGATATTTTTACATAGAAAGAAGTGTCAGGTGGAAGGGGTAGATGGATTAATAAAAATCAAGAATTAAATTTTGAACTAAAAATCTAAAATCTGGTTAGAGGACAAGGATTAGCCAAGCTTATGGTTGAGTCAAATCTAAATGCTGCAGAGATAAAACAAGTGGAAGAGGAATTTGAAGAAAAAAGGTGCAATCTATAACACTCTCTTTGGCATAAGGATATAATTTACTACTTGATTCATATGAACTATCCTATTGGGATGAATGATAATTAGAAAAGGACATTAAAGTTACATTCTTTGAAGTATGTGATAGTTGATGGAAATTTGATGTGGAGAAATAATGATGGAGTGCTTTTGAGGAGCCTTGATGAAGAAGAAGTTGGGAAGGTGTCATAAGATATGCATAATGGTGTATGTGGTGGTCATTTTATAGAAAGACTACAACTTGTAGGATTCTCGGGGCTAGATATTGGTGGGCCACTTTGTTTGTTGATGTACACAATCTAGTAAGAAAATGTGATGCATGTCAAAGATTTACAAGCAAATTGAAAGGATCAAGTGCATATCCCTTGAGGCTTATGGCAATAGAAGCTCCATTTCAACAATGGGAAATTGATTTTATTGGTGAGATTAACAAAATCTAGTAGAGGGCATAAGTGGATTCTAGAAGCAACTAATTACTTTACTAAGTGGGTTGAGGTTATTCCCACTAGGAGAGCTACTAGTAGAGTGGTGACTGATTTCATACTAGATCATATTGTGAGTAGATTTGGTGTTCCTAATAAGATTATTATTGATAATGCAATGTGTTTCAGGTCAACTAATTTTGTCAAGGTGCATTTAGAATATGGGATTACAATCTCATCCATCTCCATACCATACATAGGGAAATGGACAAGCTAAGTTTAGTAACAAAAATCTGATGAAGGTGATTAAAAGATTATTGGGTCAAAATAAAAAGGCATGGGATTCCAAGCTTAAGCTTGCACTTTAGGCTAACAAGGTTTACTCCCAAGTAGTCTACAAGTAAATCATCTTTTGAACTAGTCTATCGAGTTGATGCTATAATGTAGACCTATTAACAATCTGTTTCCAATGTATAATTTCATTCAGGAGGTAGATGCAAGGAAAAAGGATGCAATGACTTATAGATTCAATCAGTTGATTGAGCTATATGAAAGTAGGAGGAATACTCAAAAGAAAAATCTAAAGATGCATCAACAGATGAAATATATGTTTGATAAGAGGGCAAGCCCAAGGAATTTTGAAATAGGAATCATGGTCTTGGTGTGGAATTCGACATCACAGGATAAAAGGAAACATGGGAAGTTTGATCCCATGTGGTTGGGCCCTTTTGTTATTAATAATTTTTATGGTAAGGATTCATTCTTCATTAAGAGTTTGACTACAGAGTTTCAAGAAATGCTAGTGCATGGACAATTCTTCAAACAATATTTCTCCTGAGCTTTGGCTCATCCTCCATGCATAGTAGTTTTAGGTTTCCTTTCCCTTATGTCTTGTGTTTTGCATCCATGATACTATGTGATCAATGCTAAAGTGTTGGTTTGTACCATGTTATGTGTTTCCCTGTGCATAAGTTGTTTCGTTTTCCCCTTATTTTTTGCCTTGGTCTGCTCCTAGAGATAACTAGATCCTCATTATGTTTACAAGAGTCACATGCCCCCAATTAGAGCCAATGTTGGCACCTACCTAAAAATGTAAAAAAAAATCCTAATTTTTGTGCTAGGTTACTGCTTTACCCCTCCCCCATGCCTTGATCATGTCCCAAATTTGGCAAAAATCTAAATAAAATCCAAGTTGGGCCTCCCCTTGACTATTTTTGGCTTTCCCAAGTTTTCAAGTTTTGTTGGAATAGAGGAATGTTCTGGGCCCATGAATTTACCTACCCACATCAAGTCATCCCACAATAATGGGTTACACTTTTTGGCCAAACTTGACATTTAAATCAACACTTTGAACTTAAATCTTCACTTTCTGACACCTATAGTCGCTAAACCGTTAGGAATTTGAAGATGATGCGAACTAGTGATTTGTGAGATTTTGTTTGTAGATTATAAATATTTTTTTTTTTAAATTTGGCATTAAATTGTAAAAAAAATTGTGTCTCCTTTGATAAATGGTTTTTAATAGTAAACAACATTTTTTAAAGTGATGTGTATTCTGTAGCAAATAACATTTTTTCTACAAAGGATAATATTTTGATTCTTTTGAATTTATATTGGTAACACTGATATATAGGGCATGCATTTGGTTTCATAGTGTTTTGTTGAATTTTTTTTTTTAATTAAGTTTTGAAGTCAAACCAATTATAATTTAGACAGAGGTGTATTCTGTAAAACATAACTTTTCTGTATGTATCAGAATTCAATTTTTTTTCTTGTTGAAACAAGGACATCAATACCTAGGGCATAGATATTTTTCAAAAAAAAAAATCACTAATTTACTAATTTTCCATGTGTGTAGAATAGAGAACTTGATGTTCGGTGAAAAACCTATGTTCACAAGAAATAAAAAATAAATATAATAATCAAATTGAATGTATTTAAAATTATACTTTTTGGGAAACTTATAATAAGGACTACATACTTACAAAACATAAATTTTAAATGAATTCATTTGATCCCTCAAAAGGTAAATCAAAAGTGGTTTTTTATCAGCATTTTGATAGGTGTATAGGAGACTCCATTATAGGTATGGTTTAAAACTAGTGGGGTTCTATCCAAGGGGGTTTGATCAAACCCTCTTCAATTAAAATCCTTTAAATGGAACCTTTCAAGGCATAAATCATTATATTTCCTAAAAATATGTGATTTCAACAAAAATTAGGATGTCCCAGAAAGTGTAACCCATTATTGTGGCAGCACCCCATCCTTTTGGTGCTTAGGTCCCTAGTTCCTCCCAAATCTTGATCTCTTGTTGCATGCTCTTTCAGGTTCCTATGGTGTTGGTAATGATGTCAACATGCGTGGTGCAAAAATTTCTAAGTGTTGGGCCCTTATTCTGCATTTTTTCCCTTTCCCAAGTTTTTGAGTTCTTGGGGATCTTACGGACCCTAGAACCTTGTCCCTTGGTCCCTGAGTTCCTTGTGCTTTCCTCTTGGTCCCAAAGTTCCAAGTTTCCCTGAAACTTTGTGTCCTTTGATTTTTCAAGTTTTTGAGTTTTCCCAGGACCTTGGAACTATATCCTTGTGTCCCTAGGTTCCCTAAAATCCTGAATGTCCATGTTCCCTACCTTCTTCTGTCTTTTAAGAAAATTGGGAGTTCTTGGAACCTTTGTACTTGGTTCCAAGATCCCTGAGTTCCTTGGTTTCCCGTTCCCTTCACCCTTTGGTTATGATGTTCCAAGTCCTCCTGGATTCCCAGTTTTTAGTCCCTATCCACTTCTAGACCCATTCCCATTCCTGATCATGTTCTCAATCCCTTTCCTCTTCTCGATGCCTATGTTCCTTCCCAAACCCCAATTCTTATCATTCTTTATTCTTGTCTTCCGAGGTTCCAAGTCCTCCCAGATTCTTAGTCCACATCCACTTCTTAGACCCAATCCCATTCCCAAACCCTTTCCTCGTCCTAGTCCCTATGTCCCTCCTGGACCCTAGATCCTAGCCTACCCCATTCTAAGGTCCGCATGTCCCCTGAAAACTTGGAACCCCAACAAAGTGTATAGTAACACCCAAAAATCAAATGGGACATGCTAGCTACTCGTAGGACCACCATTAATGGTCATTTTGAGGCATGAAAATGAATATGAGATGCTCCATATGCCTCAATACTCCTATGGACCCCTCGAGGATGGATTTTCATCACCATGGCATGGGTGTTCGGTCTGTTTAGCATGGTTCCTCTAGAAAACCCACATGGGGATGATGCAATTTGTATGGGTAGCTTGTGTATTTGTTCCTCACTCCAAATCTACATCCAAGCTGCAACGTGGAATTGTAATGATACATAAGCATGAAAAAATATGCAATACAGGTTGGTCATTGAACCAATTTGTTGACTGCAAGTGTCTCAATAGTGTTCTAGGGCATCAAATGATGCAATCTGATTTGTAAAGGGATGAATTGCATTTTGTAAAGCATGGGAAGGATATTCAAATAACATCATGTATGTAAATGGTATGTCTCCAAGGTTGAGCAGTTTGTAACTATTCAAGGAAATCCTTGATTGATTATGTGTTTCCTCTTCCCACACTTGTTGGTATGAGTGCATCAAGAGTTTGATTAGTGTTGCAATAGTATAATGCATTGTAAGTTTTCTTACAATGGTCTTTCTTTTGTTTCCCATAAGATAGATAAATTTGTGACAACATTTTAATTCATTACAAATATTTTGTGATGGTCTTCCTTATGTTGCACATGGGTAGTTGTATTTTTGCCTTGGATTATTAAGTATGTCTATTTACATGAAATATCATCAATAATTTGTATGAGAATGCATATCAAGTTTTAGTGATGTTTTGTTGATGCATTTCCTCTCCTTTCTATAGTTCATGACTCTGTTACCCAATGGAGTAGGCACTAGTCTAATTGGTGAAGGGCTAACATTTAAAAAACAATCAATATATCTCTTTCTAGTTGTAGGAGTAGGGTTTAGGTTCCACCATGATTGCATGATTCAGTATTGTAAATTCATTCATACCTTATGCAATTCTAAAATTGAACATCATTATAGAATCATGCATGTGTGTTCTTCTCTCTTATCCTTGTGTATGCAATGTTAAGTAGATTCATCTGTTGGGGAAATATGATATAGCTATCATCTTTGGGTACAGGGTAAGAGTGAATTTCCATCTATTTATTAGAGGTATGATAGGTTTGTATACAACTAGTGATGACATGAACTTAGTGACAATTATGGGGGTTCATAGTATAGTGATTGTAGTTGCTTAAGGACCTAGTGTTTAAATTGTTATTCATGTTTTTGGGACCTTAGGGAACACCCCCTTGGCCTTGCAAAGCCAAAAGATGAAGGTGATTTTACCCACTCACAACAATTGGTCCATTAATTCCATTATCTAATCATAAGCCTACCCCTTTCCTAAGCATGGCATATCCCTAGTCTTAGGTTCTAGTGTTGAGCCTTTAGTATTGGTGGAACTGCATGTTTGAGCACCAACATCTAGGACAAGCCATTGAAAGGTTGTTAAAGCATTGCACAATCCAAATGGAAAGACTCTATAAGAATGGGTACCTCAAGGGCAAGTAAAATTTGTCTTGTCTTGATCCTCTAAAGCCACTTGGATTTGGTTATAGCCAATAAAGTCATCTAGAAAGGAGAAATATTAGTTGCCAGCCAAGTTTTCCAAAACTTGGCCAATGAAAGAAAGAGGAAAGTAGTCTTTCTTAGTTGCCTTGTTTAGTTCCCTATAATCAATACAAACATGCCATTTCTCATTCTTATTAGGCACAATTACCAATGGTGAGACTCATTGACTATCTAAAATAGGATAGATGAATCCTATTTGTAACAATTTCTCTATTTCCTCTTTTATTGTTTCTCTAAATGTTGGGTTGATTCTTCTTTGTGGCTGCCTCATGGGTCTAACATCCTTAGTGTAAATATGATGGGTACATATGCTTGGGTAGATCCCTTTCATGTTTTTGTATTCCCAATAAATGCCTGAGTATGGTTTTGTAATAGTTATGTGACTTGGATCTCCTCAGTGTCTGTCAACCAGCTATTAATGGATAATTATTTGTCTAGGTGGATAGTGACTTATTTTGTGCTCGGTTGAATAGAGTGAACTTCATGATAGGGATTGATCAATGTATTTAAAGGGAAAATGTGATAAGGTACTTGATGCAATGTGCTTACATGTTGGTAGTCCACTTTTGATGAAATTGCTTCTGAAAAGGGGCAATCATATGCTCTTAGAGATTCTTTAGAACATCTCTGGAGCCATCTAGTTACATCCTATTGTATTATATTTGAAAGAAGTTGTCCATCTTCTTCCTCCTCTATATGGTACTCTTCCAAGTGTTTTGTTATTATGACCATAGCCAGGGTGGATACATTTTCATTGTCTAAATTAGTGAGATAAACTACCCAAAGCTTTATTTCATGTTGTAAGGAAGGTTTGGTGGGTTGATAGATATATAGTTCCTTCAATTTAGATTTGCTGGAGATGGTCATCTTCCCAAACCTAAAATCAATGAGGGATGTTGTTGTAGCTAACCAGGGCTAACCTAATATGATCAGATAACCAAATTTTCTCTTTCTTTCCCAAAGAATAAGGAAGTCCAATGGATACTCCCAAGTGTCTATTATGACAGTAATGTCCTCCAGTACTCCTAGTTTCATAATGGATTGATCAATTAGCTGTAACACTATGGACATAGGTTACATTCCAATCATGGATAATGTATCTGCAATGTCTATTGTCATCAGATTGATGGCAACTCCTAGATCAACTAATACATTCAATACTAGAACTTGTTTTATTATGACTGAAATGATGGGGCTACCTGGGTTCCCATATTTTTGAGGAATTAATTTTCCTGACAAGACATCCAAAAAATTTCCCCCCACTTGTATGGTGGTTAGCAATTTCTTCTTTCTTCCTGGTGTTTTCAAACATAAACTTTTAATTGTCTAATTTATTTTTGGGATATCTTTGATAGATTGCAACAAATGAACTTTAATTTTCTAGAGATCCTTAACTAATTGAGAGTCTTGTAAGGTGTTCTGGAGTTTTTTAGAGCTCTTTAGAGAAATCTACGATTCTTGTACTAGTCACTCGGTAAAAGGTATTGTTAACGAGCTTGGAATTCCTCCAAAACTCTCCAGATTTGGTTCTAATGTTTCTTCTAAAGGATGTTCATTCTTATTTCCCTCATACAAAATTCTCTTCTCTCTTGGTAAATACGAAAGAACAGGGGGGTTTCTACTAATGTTTTCCAAGAATGCAGTTGTATTTTATTGATTTCAATTATGCTCAAAGTTGTGCTTTGATTCACATTATAGATTGGTTGTTGTGGTCTATTCTTTTTTGGATTGGGTACAAGATGGGCAGGTAGTTGTGGCCAGTTTACCTACTCACTTAGATTTTGAGATGACTATTGAGATGGTTTGGGAAACAAAGCTTATTGTTGGTTCACATAACATCTTTGCCTTGGTTTGATTGACTGACCCAAGGTTGTTGATACTGATTCATGGTCTGATTAGACCATGGGGAGGTAGCCCATGATGGATTTACCCACTCAGGTTGGACCCATGGTGGCCCCTGTTGTGGTGGTGCTTGTGGAGGTGGAGTACCCCATGGTCCAGTCCATTGATTCAGCATCCAATTTGGAGGGACTCTTGGTCCAAATTGCCCAAGGTATTGATTGGAACCAAAATTTGGTTGCTTGTGGCCTATAAAATTTAATTCATCCTCAACTTGAGGTGTCTTTTTCAACCTATTTTTTATCTCAAGCAGCAAGCTGCACTCATTTGTAGGATGACTTTTTTCTAAAATTCCACACAGCTCTATTTAGTTTAAGGGGCATTCTCTGAGTGGGTGTTTCTCTATGCATCTGGGGCAATAGATAGCCAAGGGCTATGTAGTCTTCTTACTTTCTTGCAACCCGTCCAAAGTGGTGTTCAAATGGAGTAAAATATCACTCTTCAAGTTGGCTAAATCCTCCATTACTTTAGTGACATACCACCACCACTTTTCCCTTTCTTAATCATCCTACTTCTTGACCTAGTACGAGAGTAATTTCTACTGAATTCTATGATTTCCCCAAAATCTAACTTGTTGATATCTCCTGGCCCCATAAGATTTAGAGACTCCCAAGCATCTTCATCTATTCCTCTTAGAAATATTATCTTGTTGAGTTCCTCATCTCTAGACTACTACCACACCTCCCTTGAACAAATAAGAAGTGGTCCAAGTAATCTTCTAGGTTCTCATCTTTGAGTTGTTTCATCCTGAATAGCTCCTCTTTCTAATCTTTGGCCCTACAATAGTCTTGATATTTGTCTAAAAAGGTAGTCTCCATTTTTTCCTATGTATCTATGGAGTCGACTGTCAACCTCATAAACCAATGTAAAGATAATTCCTTTAATGTGGAGGGAAAATCTTTCAATTTTTGGTTATTGATTCCCTAATCATAGGTCTAATAGAGGACCTTAAATTTGAATAGAAATTGATTAGGGTCCTCTAAAACCTTATCCCTAAATGTTTGTAATACACACACAGAGATGTTATTCATAGGGGATTCATTTCTCTCTGGGTTTAAGGAGATTGGGTAGGAAAAACTCTGGTTATTGGAACCCTTTGGCTCATCTCCCATAATATTAGTTGGTTGAGGGATTGTGTGAGATTCCTGGCCTAATAGGTTGTTTGATATCTTACCTTCTACTTGAGTTAATTCTAAAGATAAATCTTTGATTGTTTCAAAACTCTCAACTTCCTCTTGTAATCCTTTTGTAGTTTCGATTGGAGTTTTCTTGATAAAATGACCTAAGGAATCCCTAGGCCTACTCATAAATAGAAAGAATTCTTAGAACTCAAGTTTGAGTAACCCTATTAACACCTTAAGTTTTTGAATTTTTTTAATTGTTATCCCCGACAACAACGCCAAAAATGATGAGGCCATTGTAGTTTTTTCAATTACTTATCATTTAATTTTATCAATTTGGGTTGGTGTCTGGAGCGATCTACAATAGGGTTCTTTAATCCCAAGGGTACTATCATACTCTAAAACATTTAAAATAGAATTAAAACCTAACTTAATGTTGCTACTTGCTGAAATCAACACATGCTGAAAATAAACATTCATGCTAAAAGAAATGAACACACTTGCTAAATAAAAATGTTGAAAGATAAATGTTTTTTAGTATATTTTCTAATTTATAATTGTTTGTAGGTCTTTATTCTAAACCATATAAAAAGATAGAAAACTAAATGAGTGGAATGATTCTATTTAAACAAATAGTAAAATGATGAATTTAAGACACACACAAAAACATACTATAAGATCACCTCCTTCAAGTAGAGTGGCCCCTACTCCCCATCTAGATTGACCTTCTACACTAAGAAAATGTCAGAATAGTTTTCTTCTTATTTTCAATTGAGAAGGAAATGGGATCTTACATACAGTCCTGATACTGAATTACTTCCTAATGAACTTGCTTTCTGTAGACACCTAAAAATGACCTTCGCATTACATCACTTGCATACATCAATTCCTCATAAATCACTTGCATTCAACATTAATTGAATAATATAATTATTTAATTAATTTCATCAAATTCCTCAATTTCTTCTAATTCACCTAAATCCAATATTAATTTAATAAATTCTATTTATTTAATTAATTTCATTAAAATTTACTTTATCCCTCTAAATTAAATAATTTTAATTATTTAATTAAATCCAATCTTCAAATACACATTAATTAAATAAATCTAATTATTTAATTAATTCATCATTCAAATTCCTCTTATCCACATTTAAATAATTTTTAATTATTTAATTAGCTAGATATTCTTCTAAATTTAAATAAATTATTCAAATTTAGTTAAGTTAACTTTATCTTCTAAAAATAAATAAAATTAAATATTCCTCTATCGTGAAAAATAAATTAAATGAATTTATTTATTTAATTTGCCTTAAATATTTATATCTTATCCTTTCTTCTATCATGCACAATAAATTAAATAAACTTATTTATTTAATTATCAATTATCTTTCAAATCTTCTTAAAAATATCATTTTCTTCTATGTCCACAATTAGTCTTATTTTTAGAACTTCAAAAAGGAAACCTAAAGTTGAGTTAATTGGCTTTAAATCTTATTATTTTTATCACCAACTCATAAATTGAAAAAAAGCATTCTAAATTTATGAAATCAAATCCTATCTTTATCAAAGCAAGCAGTTAACCCTACAAAATAGCTTTAAAGCATGGACACTTGTCGTGTGCATGTTCATCATGTCTTCTCAACTCATCTTGATCATTGATTTCATTTATTTATCTCAACCGTTGATCAATATTTCTCTTAAACCTATATATATACCCCCTTCACTTCATCAAAAATCCTCTTTGATCATTTAAGCTTTGGGCATTCTTAAGCACTTTGAGCATTATATCGCATCATTAAGCACATTGAATCTTTGAGCACATTATCCAAGAACGCTTGTTGCAACCATGGTTTCGCAATGTATTGAGAAATCCATAAAGAACTAAGAGATCTATACAATCTAGGTGATAGCTTTCTATTGTTCTTAATTTGTATTGATTTTGGTTATCATTTAGATCGATCTTTTGAAGGTTACAAGATTGAGAGTGTTGTCATTATTTTGATCTTTATCAATCTTGATTTTATACACATTTTGGCACGCCCGGTTGGACCCACTAACTTGATCTAACCTTTGCTTTTTTGAAGAAATTTGATTTTTTTAAGCACAGGTACGAAAAAGCTCAATTGACATGCAGAAAGTCGTAATTGCACCATAGTAAAGTGCTTCTAGTCTCCAGAAACATGCCTTTAGGCCACAGTTCTATGCCTTTGGTGCATAGAAAGGTGCCTTTGCATCACAGTTCAGTGCCTTTGGTATGTTGTAATGCACCTTTGGTTTATTAGGTTTTTGACTAGTTTTTGTGGTTTTCACAGGGTTTTCTGACATCTATCTGATCTTTTATTGTGTTGGCAAGCTGATTTATTTGTCTAACACTCATCATTGCGTACTCCTTAAGCTAATTTATTTAAGGGTATTGTCATTTTCTGCTAATCTACTATCTTACGGTTTATTATTTATTCTTTCTATAGACATATAAATCCCCATCATCCTACGGCATCCTGGATCATCATAGAATCATCAATCAATCACTCGATCAAGATTTTTTGACATAGTTTCTTGTTTTTTGTAGGTCTAATCTAAAAAAGCACTTCTACACTATTTCAAGGCACCTCTGTACCATAATTCCATACATCTACATGATAGTTCCACACCTCTAGTAAACAAAAACATGCATCTTTACTTGTTTGAAGTGCCTCTGGTATATTCTAACATGCCTTTGCACCACAGTTCTACGCTTTTGGTTTAGTCAATTGTTTTCGCTAACTACTTGGTTTCTTTTGAACTAATATCACTTGTTGCAGCATCTTATCATAGATCAAGAAGAGTTTCTAACATATTTTTGTAGGACATTTGTCAAAGACATCAACTTTTTAATACTAAGTCATAGAAACACCTCAATTTTATAAAGTAATTTACAACTGTCTACTATGTTTGGAATACCTAGTACGTATGCTCTTTCCTCGCATTGCAAAGTGATCTTAGAAATCAAAAGTACTTAGGTCATTCATTTATTGCTTTCTATGCTTACAAATCCCAGGGACTCAAGATCGTACATATGCTCTTTTCTCACGTCGCAAGACAATCTTTAAAATAAAAAATGCTTGATATCCTCTCTAGGGGTCCTGCTTGGGGATTTCATCACCTCAAGGGACAACCCCAACCACATGTTCTAGCGTGGTCTATAAATGTTGGGAGTAGCAAAAGCCTCAACTTCAAAGGAAGGACCCTTTTAACTCTAAGCGATACACTCTCGAGAAAGTTGGTCTACCAAGACTTGGATACTTGAGCATCAGTTAACTAGGACACCCTCGTTCATAGATATCTACCTCCCATACCTTCGCATATATTGACACCCTAGATACCTTGTAAACCTATATAAGACCATCAATCATTTCATATTGTGATGCAAGGGATGCAAATAGTACCCTAGAGTTACTCACCATTCATACTACCTTAAGGACTATATAGAAGGCTTCTTTGGGCAAGGTGTCAAAATATCTAAGGAAAGAGATATTGGGTGTACACTCTTTATCTCTAGCTATATGCTTAGGGGGAAGTGTGCTTAGTTAGGTAAGCACATGGACAAGTATTCAATCATGTGGGCTTATAATATGGATCACTCCTACTTGAATAATTATAGGTTGTTGCATTAAAAGATTGTTTGGTGTGTCTTCTATTTGTTCTTGCTATCTACCCGTAATACCATTTGTTATCCATAGAGGTTAATAGCCTTGCACAACCAACACCATTGAGTCAGTCCTCAACCACTTTTCTATTGTGTTTTTGTCTCTTGCCAAAGAAATTATCCAAAATCTATCAAAAATATGGCCTTGAAAACTTACTGTTCCAAAAACTTGCCTCTGCACAGAATTAACTTGCCTTTGCATTGTTTTGAAACATCTTTGAACCACAGTTTTATGCCTCTAGCCTGCATCAGTGCACCTTTGGAAAATAGAAAAGTCCCTTTGAATCATAGTTACATGCCTTTGGTCTGTAGTTTTGTGCCTTTGGCTCTATCAAATTTTACTAGTCTCAAACAAAACTCGCTTTTGCACTATTCTAATACACATCTAAACCACAGTTCCACGCCTTTGGATCACATAATTGCACCTCTGGCTCTGCCTAAATTGTACTAGTCTATTAAAAACTCGCATCTAAACTATCCTAAAGCACCTTTGGGCTATCCTAACATGCCTTTTCATTATCTTGATGCACCTCTATTTACACAGAAAAGTGCCTCTGAGTTATTCTAACACACCTTTGAGCCGCAGAAACGCTCCTCTCGGCCGCAGAAGTGTGCCTTTGGTTTCTGTCTATTGACTATTATCCATTTAGTCCAAAATCAAGTAAACTTCAATTTTGATAAATTTTAACCTCTGTGCTATTATCATACAGTACTTTCAGACCTATCCCAGCAACCATCAAATCATCCTTATCCATCATCATAGCTTAAACTTGGACTTTTCAAGCTCTTTATCCTCTTGAGATTATTATCAATCAATCATCTTCACCAAACAAGCCTAAATCTTTACTCATGCTATTAGAGCTTTGTAATTTGGCTTCCACCATAGAATCTTGATCACATCATCCCCTAGTTTATCTTTGATTTTAGAAATCTTGTCTCTCTTTAATATTTGAAGGTGAATTAGTATATGTTATTGGTTTCTTATTAGCTTAGAGAATTAACTTCTCCTAAGTTGGTTTAATGTCATTAACCCTATCTACCTTCATTGAGGTTATTAGTCTACCTCTATGACTGGTTATCAACTATCAAATCAGCAATTGATCTAGCTTCTATAATCTTCCACAAGCAACCCATTTCAAACCATCAAACTAGTAATCTCAACTCAATCGAAACAAGTCCAAAATCAATCCCCAAATCTCTATCCTAGTGCATTTAAGAAATCTTATGGTTACCATTAGACAACAACATTGTCAATCCATGGAGGCTAAGCAAAACACCCCTCAACAGCATCATCAAAACATCCCACAACCAAATCCTCAACATACACTCCTAAATAGTCCTCATGGAATCATCCAAAATAATCCTCCACAGCATACTCAAAATAGTCCTCATGGTATTGTCCAAAACAATCCTCAAGAGGATAATACCACATGGATAGATGCTACACAGTCTACCATAGGGCTGCATACTCATGATCTCCTTGCAAAAGGATAGACCATCTCATGATGATAGACAATTTCAAGAGGTTCAATCCTCTCAAGAAGTATCTCAAGACTTTGATGAAACAATGCAAGATCCTAAAATCATGGCAGTTGTAGATAAACGCTTAAGCTCCAATCAAGATCACTACTTCCATTTGCTTGCTCAAAAGGGAGCTAAATTGCCTCAAAACTTTGATACATCTACTCTTAAGGAGAAAGATCCAATCCATGATGCTATTGATGCAATGGGTAGACCACAAGTAAACCCCATCCAAACTATGTCTACCATATCTGCACCATTTTCTGAATCATCTTCACATGAGGTAGTATTCAATCCCTTCACTGCTAAATATGTCAATCCTCTTTATCAAAACCCCATGGGAGAAACATCAATTGAACCTCTCCTTACTCCCATGGAAATTTATAAAGCTCAACAAGAAACTCTCCATCGTCCAGCTAACCTAGCATGATCAGCCAATGTAGTAAAACAAGCTCAACAATCAAACCCCCTCTTCACCACATCCATACCTATGAATCTTCAAAATCCTCCATGCATGTCAAAAGTTCACACATCTATATCTAATCATGCATATGCTACCCCACCACAGACATCTTTTTCTCCAAATTACACACCTAGTAATGCTTATGTCACTCTGCCACAAGTGTCACAAACTCAAACACCCCAAATTTCATCCACTCAAAACTTAAACAGCACCTACAACAGTCAACCGCAACATTCTCAAAATTTAAACAACACCTACATAGCTCCATCTCAACCACCTCAAAACTTAAACAGCACCTATAATAGTCAACCCCAACACTCTCAAAATGTAAATAGTATCTACATACCTCCATCTCAACCACCTCAAAACCCAAACAACACCTACATCACTCCACCCCAAGAGTCTTCAAATCTAAACACAACCTATGTCAGTCCACCTCAACCACCACAAAATCCAAACACATACATCATACCACCACAACAATATCAAAATCAAACTTCTTTCACCAACACCACTCAACATTCACAAAGCCAACACTCATATCTAGCACCCCCACAAAATCTACAAACTTAAACTTTCTTCACAAATCAGCCCCCAATCAACCCTCATCATTCGTATGACCCATACAATATCAATTCATATGGATTAAATTCCAATATCTCTTATGGGCAGCAACAACCACCCCAAACTCAACAAAATGTGGTTTTACCAACACCTCCATCCGATCTTGAGCTTGAACTTTCCAATTTGCAAAAACAAATATCCAATCTTTCATTTGGTTACACCAAGAAAATGTTCTCTTTGGAGGAGGTTTGTCTATACCCATTTGATCGATCATTACCAATGATCCCTTTTCCCCCTAACTTTGACATGCCAAAATTTGACAAATACAAGGGAAAAGGAGATCCAAAAGACCATCTTAGATAATTCTACATAGCTTTCTTTGAGGTTGCTCATAACGACACTTATCTTATGCACCTCTTTCCTTGTAGTCTTGGAGGATAAGCAATAGAATGGTTCTCACACCTACCCATGGGTATTAAAACATTCAACAAACTAGCTAAAAAATTTCCCACCCATTTCTCTTACAATAATGAACATGAGATTTCCATGATAGACTTGTGTAACAATAAATAGAGAAATGGGGAAACCTTTATCTCCTTCCTACAAATATGGAGAAATATGGCTAGTAAATCTCCATGGCCCATACCCGAAAAGTAACTTGTTAGCATCTTTGTATAAAACCTTAACCAAGAAATTAGTTTTCATCTACAAATCCAAAGTGCTACCATGTTCGATGAGATCATTTTCAAAGGAAACAATATCGAAGAATCCTTCATTGCAAAAGGTCTAGTCAAAATCTTTAAGGAGAACAAAGACAACACTCCCCAACTATCTAATGACAAACCTAAATTTTGGTCTAAAAATAAGAACATTGTCAATGATGGTGTTGTGGATTCTAAACACATCCAAACTTTCCAAACACCACTCAATCTTCAATCAAAATCAACCCTATCTACTCCTTGGGATAAACAAAAAAAGAACATCCACAACAAGATTATCCTCCAAGATGTAGGTTCACTCCTTTGGGCAAACCTATTGAATTAGTCCTTAAGAAACTTGTGCAAAACAGACTTATCACATTGCCCAAAACATGTCAATATGATGAACCCACTTTCAAACCTACATGGCACAAAGACAATGAGTATTGTGAGTTCCATAGAGTGAAAGGACACAAAACCTCATCTTGCATGAAATTGAAACACTTGATCCAAAACCTCATAGACAATGGAGAAGTTACTTTTGACGAGCCTTCTCACAATACCTCAAACAAAGATCATAAAGTATACAAGGATCCATTCCCTCAACATGGTATAGGTCAAAATCCTAATAAAGGAAAGAGAATTAACAAAGCCTCATCTTCTTATGACTCCATTGTGGGCCATTTTAAAGAAAGTCATATATCCACTCTTACCATTAAAGGCAAAAATCTGGATTGTGTTGTCACAATCTGTCATGGTCGTGTTATCCTTCGTAGTCCAACACCTAATCCTACAGTCACCTCTGATTATAGTCTTACTAAACATCTAGGGAAGACTTCCACACATATCTCAATATTAGACCTTCTAAAGTCGTCACCCTCTCATAAAGTTGTGCTTGAAAGAGCCTTACAAGAGTCATCAGTTCCCAACAATATAGTTGTCACAGACTTTCAAGCCATGATAGGTAACATTGCATCACCCTACAACATGGTCTTTTCTAAAAAAGACCTCTCATCTCATGATCCTTGTCATAACGATGCACTCCACATCAAAGTTATCATCCACCAACGTAAAATCAAACGTATACTTATAGATGGTGGTGCTGGTCTGAACATCTATTCTCTCAAGTTGCTAAAACAATTAGGATACTCTGAGGATCATATAAACACTGAGCAGTCTATTACTATCAAAGCATATGATGATGTAGGGCATCGATCAGAAGGTGTCATACATTTGCCTATTCAAGTAGGCCCTGTCATGCTGGAAACAAGATGCCAAGTATTAGACATTGAGCTACCATACAATATTATCCTAGGATGCCATGGATTCATGCCCTATGTTTTGTACCCTCTACGTACCATCAATCCCTCAAGTTCCCATATAATGGTACTAAAATCACAATCTTAGGCGATCCTAATCCATTTGAATTTTGTCAAGGCATGCAAGGGCGTTACTGCAACAGCAACCAAATACCCAACAATATTGAAGCCCCAATATCTCCTTCATACATTGACCCAGATACTTTGCAAAAAGCCTCTACAGATAAACCCATTCCAGAAATCAAAGTCCATTTCAAAGATATAGGATTTGGCGAGTATGACATCTCAAAATCTTGTGTGGGGAGGATGCCTCTTTCACCAAAATCTTATGGCAAACCACCCATAGAAAAGATCACCAAGAAAGCATAATTACCAGATTCTCTAACACAATTCACTAATGGGGGCTTACTAGAAGAAGAATCTCTTGAAGATATCTTATCTTGGTTGTACAAAGAGAAGGACCTAATTACACTACCTGTCAAAAAGTATGGTAATGGTCTCAGAATTATCAAAAAAATGGGCTATAAAGGTAAAGGTGGCTTAGGAAAGCATGGTCAAGGTCAAATGGAACCAATTATTGTGACTAAGAAATACAACCAGAAGGGGTTAGGATATAGTAAGGAGGTACCACGAGCCTCGAACATCAAGTTTATTCTCGACGAGGTAGTGAAATTTTTTCCTACAGATTCGATCTCTAGAGAGGATACCATTGATGACTCTTCCCTATACATCACAGACTTATTCCGAGAAACATTGATATTTATGATATCATCCATCTCCCTCACTTCAAACATGAACACCCAAAATCTACCCCTCATCTACCCTGAACTCATTGATTGGGACCAACAAGAGGCCCTCGTTCTAGACATCTTTTAAAATGATGAGGCTATAGTAGAATTTATGGGACTCTGGGATGGTATTCTGCTTGGTGATCACAAAGCCGGTTTTATCATGGATTTAGGTCAAGCTGCTTACTTTGGTGAGAATGCCAAATCCTCCAGTCGTAAAAGAGAAAATAAAAATAGATCCCTAGGTGAAAACCACACTATGGCACCTCTTGATCATAAAATAGTAAAAATAAAAGACGTATCCAACAATGAAAACCTCTCTGAGGTGCCTAAGGATGGAGGATTTGACATTCCCCTACCAAGTATCAAGAAAAATCAGCTCTCTTAGTAGAATACTCACAAGAGATGAACCTTGACATAGTTCAGAATCCTAGAATCACATTCTTAGCAGCTTCCTTATCAGAACAAGAGACAAAGGATTTCATCAAATTCTTCTTGCAAAGAACAATCATTTTTTCTTGGATATATGTTGACATGCCTAGATTGGACCCTTCACTTTATGGTTCATCATCTAGCTGTATCTCCAAATGCCAAGCCTGTAAAACAAAAGCTTCGCAAGATGCACCCACAAATAGCACTCTTAATCAAAGTGAAACTTGAAAAGTTGCTAGATGTAAAATTCATCTGACCTATTGATTTCACAAAGTGGGTCTCTAATCTTGTACCTATAGCTAAACCAAATGGGGGAATTCGCATATGCACAGACTTCATACATCTCAATAAATCATGTCCCAAAGATGACTTTCCACTACCCAACATAGACATCATAGTGGATTTGACAGCAGGTCATGAGATGCTTTCTCTAATGGATGGTTTCTCTGGATACAATTAGATCATGATAGTACCAGAAGACCAACACAAAACAACTTTTACACATGTCCTTGGGGTACCTATTGTTGGCAAGTTATGCCTTTTGGTCTCAAGAATGCAGGAGTTGCCTATCAACGAGCAATGACAGTGATATTCCATGACTTGTTTCATACTATTATGGAGGACTATTTCAATGACATATTAGGCAAATCTTCTAGGGTAGATCATTTGTAGGTTCTAGGATAGATATTTGATAGACTAGAGAAGTATCAAGTGAGGCTAAATCCTAAGAAATGTGTCTTTGACGTCACTTTAGGGAAACTATTGGGGTACATTGTATCTCGCAGAGGAATTGAAGTGGATCCAGCTAAAGTCAAATCTATCATTAAAATGCCTCCACCAAATAATCTAAAAGCATTAAGGAGCCTTCAAGGGAGGTTGCAATCCATTAGATGGTTTATTTCATAGCTAGCAGATAAGTGTCAACCATTCCAACACTTGCTCTGCAAGGATGTCTCATTTCGATGGGATAGAAAGTGTCAACATGCATTTGATCAACTCAAGGACTATCTAGCAAATCCCTTAGTTTTGGTACCACTAGTACCTGATAGACCTTTGATCCTATATATCTCTACTACATCTATAGCATCAGGTGCTCTTCTTGCACAACATGATGAGTCAAGTAAAGAACATGCTATCTACTATATCAACTGCACCTTAGTTGGTTATGAACTCAACTACACTCCTATGGAAAGAGCATGTTTAGCAGTAGTGTTTGCTTCCCAAAATTTGTGACATTACATGTTAAACCAACACACCAACCTTATCTCAAATATTGATCCATTGAAGTATCTTTTATCCAAGGCAGCTCTGACAGGACGACTAGCTAAATGGGTCATGATCTTGAGTGAATTTACCATAGAGTACATTGATCGAAAAGCTATCAAGGGACAAGTGCTTACAAACCAACTAGTTGAAACTCTAATAACAGATATTATGCTAAGATCTCTAATTTTCTAGATGAAGGTCTTTTCACTCTTGCTACCTCAGTACAATGGAAGTTATACTTTGATGGTTCCTACACACAGCATGGTTCAGGGGTCGAAATCCTATTAATCACAGCTCAGAATGATTATATTCCAAAATCATATCAGCTAGCATTCCCTTGCACCAACAATATTACCGAGTATGAAGCACTTCTCACAGGTCTCTGTATAGTTGTAGAATGGAATATCAAAGAACTTCAAGTCTATGGAGACTCTCAACTAGTTATCATACAATTCATTGATGAGTACCAAACTAAGGATGACAAGTTGATACCCTACAAGCAATTGGTTGATACATACAAGCCACATTTCTCTAGCATCTCTTTTAAGCAAATTCCAAGGGTACATGATAAAGCTACAGATTATATGGTTACTATTGGATCACTTGCAGATATGCCTACCAACACTCAGTGATGTGAATTCTTAATTGAGCAACTATTGATACATGTCGTTGATGTTCCTACAATTGAAATCATCTGCAAACTTGTTGGTCCCAATTCCCCTTTGTACCAAGATATCTATGACTATTTCCATACCAACACCATCCCCTCCAACCTTACATCTACCCAATGTAAAACCTTCATCTATCAAGCCTCTCATTTCACCATTCTGGGTGACACCCTCTACTGTCAGAGTCTTGATGGTATCCTTCTTGGATGTCTTAACTCAGAAGAAGTTAACACTACCTTAAGAGGCATACACGAAGGTGTTTGTGGATCACATTACACCAGTCCAACTGTAGCTAAGAAGATACTCTGTATAGGTTATTACTGGCCAACAATAGAACAAGATGCATTCCACTTTGCTAAGAAGTGTCTACAATGACAACAGCATGGCAATCTGATACATACACCAACACATGAGCTACAACCTGTTACAACTCCATGGCCTTTTTCATAGTGGGGACTCGACCTTGTGGGTAAAATCCATCCATCCTCATCTAATGGCCACAAGTTTATAATTAGTATTTTACTAAGTGGGTAGAATCTATCCCAATGACCTATATCACTAGCAAGCAAATAGCCAAGTTTATCCTAAATTACCTCATTTGTCTGTATGGTATTCCCCAATCCATTCTCACTGATAATAGTAGACCATTCAAGAATCCAAATGTCCATGCCTTATACATACAATACCATATCCAACATCACTTTTCTACTCCATATTATCCTCAGTCCAATGGCCAAGCTGAGGCTTAGAACAAAACCATACTCAAAATCCTAAAGAAAATGATCAATGAAGCTAGTCGTGATTGGCATCTGCAACTCAACCCCACCTTATGGGCCTATCATACTAGTATTAGAATACCAACTGGTGCTACACCTTTTGCCTTAGTCTATGGAACTGAAGCCATTTTACCCATTGAGGTCAAGATCCCATCTCTCATAGTATCTATGCAGCACCTAATTGATCGAGAGCAGTACCAAGTTTCCATATTATCTGAGCTTGAGTTACTTGATGAGAGGCATCTAACAGCACTAAACCATCTTCGTGTCTATCAAAATTGCCTTCATCATAACTACAATAAGAAGATCAAGGAGAGAAGGTTTCAAATAGGTGATCTTATCCTTAAAGAAAACTAACACAACCAACAAGATAGAGATAAGAAGGGCAAGTTTGAACTGAATTGGTTGGGACCTTTTGTTGTTATTGTAGCCTATGGATCATGAGCTTATACTTTGTCAGCACTTGAAGGCATTCCCTTGGATGAACCCATCAATAGTGTTCATCTCAAGAGGTTTTATGCTTGATCCTCAGAGTATCCTTAGAAAATCCAAAAAAATAAAAAAAAATAGAAAAAAATCCAAAAAAAATCAAAAAATAGAAAAATCTAAAAATAGTCCGTCCTCTGGTGAAAACCTGGTAAACAGGTGCCTTAGATAAGTACCATAGTTAAAACCTAGCAAACAAGTGCTATTTGTATTGTTAGCACCTACCATCTATTAAGTCGTACATCCATCTCATTCCATATCACATTCATAATAAACTTTCATCCATCCATCCATATTGACTTAGCATTTCCACTTTCCAATCTATCATGGATTGGAAATTGTCAAGGTCAGTTATCCATTAGCATCATCCATAGTAAGTTTATCCATTAGCATCATCCATAGTCAGTTTATCTATTAGCACTATCCATAGTCATTTCATCCATTGTCATCCATAATAAAAATCTCTACCTGAATGGGGGCAACTTTTTCCTTAACCTAGGTTTAGGAATTGATCCTTGTTTGAGGTATGACCACATCTCACTTCATCTTATCCTACATCATCAAATCTCCTAGAACTACATTTCATCATCTCATCTCAATCTTAATATACCTTGACCCCATGGATACGGGCATGTAGGTAATCTAGAATACGAAGGAAGTATCCAATACTCAGGTACATAAGATATCATCATTTCACCTAAAACATCCTCAAAACACTTCAAACCATCTCATCACACTACCCAAAACTACATATTAACATAATCATCTTCATTGTAATGTACCTTGATCTCGTGGATATAGGGTATGTAGGCAATCTAGAATACGAAGGAAGTATCCAGTACTTAGATACATAAGATATCATCATTTCACCTAAACATCCTCAAAACACTTCACCCCATCTCATCACACTACCCAGAACTACATATTATCATAATCATCTTCATCATAATGTTACTGGATTCCGTGGATATAGGATATGTAGGCAGTCTGGAATACGAAGGAAGTATCTAGTACTCAGGCACATATGATTCATCATTCTTCATCCCAATCCATCAACACTTTCATCTCTCTTGTCTTCCATTTATCACAATCCATCCTACCACCTAGACTTGACTAACTCAAGGAGAAAATGAACTATGCATCCTTTGAAAGCTCAAGTATTTACCAAACCCAAAGCAAAAAGACTACTCCTAAAGCTAGATGTTGTCCTCCATACCCCTTGCCACATCTGCTACAACAATCCATCTATCCTAGATCAACAACCTTTAACGGATATGTCTTTCCTACAATAAGGCTTTATCTACCCTATCTACCCTAAGCAACCTCTTTGGCAAGAGAATATGTTGGTTGTGGGTTTACTTTTTCAGTCATTCGATTTTCTTTTTGGTTTTTCTTTTGTTCCTTTCTAATGCTTATTCAAAACTACCTTGATTTATCTATATCTTGGTATGTTGGGATGCAGTATGGATTGGGGCATAGTCATTGCTTTCGTATGTTGTGTTTGTGGGATGTTCTTATTCTCTTACTATGGCCAATATTTATCTTGTGTGTGTGTTACAACCTAGCATCTTACATATTAATATTCTTTGTCATTTAAGGTTCTGTAAAGGCCTCATATGTATAAAGTTTATTAAATGTTAAAGACTATGGCTCATTCACATATCCAATAAGGTTATAGATATAAGTTCAAACCATGTGTTTGCAGAGTCAACGTCCTCGCACCAGATATCTCAACATCTTGGTCTTTTATACCTTGGTGTATACTATCCATGTGCTATATCAAAAATAAGGATTTCTCTTTATAAATATTTGTGTAACCATTGCAACATCCTATCCATACATCCAAATCAAAATATAGTTTTCATACAATGATTGATCAATTATCTATCACTTTCTAGTCTACATCATTTCTTCTATCCATCATCAAATTTTTTTGCATACCTACAAAACCATACATGTTAGGCATCATGATCATAAACATCATACATATCTCATCACATGAATCCATAATCATAGTATAATATCATCACATCCATATATCTATAAGAATAAACATCATCACATGAATCCATGATCATAGTATATGTCATCACATCCATAAAGCATCTCATAACATGTCATCAAATATAGGCATATACACATCCATAGCATATAGAAATAAATCATCATCATGTGAATATCCATAACATCTCATGAATCATAGATTGCATACATCTCATCTATATCATCATCAAAGGTCATCAACAAAATAGTAGTTTCCAGTATCTACATCATGTACATCAAAAATGAATCATATAGTACAAAGTGGAATTAATAAGTTATCAAAATATACATCAGATGCTCGCAGGCATCGTAATCAAAATAAATACATAGCCAATACAAAAGTGATGCAATATACATATGTACATCATGCTCTATCTGAATCTGTGTGTAGAGCTCTCTGCAAGCTGCTGAGATCCCTACATCCCACTAGATGGTTCTTCATGTGAATGTCTGGGTAGACCCATAACTGATGAGACTAACTACCTTGATATCTATGAGGAGGAAGCCCCAGATCTTCTCCTCTCCCTGAAGCTCAGCTACCTTTGCTCTGCAGGAACAACCCCATAGTACAAACCTCTATAATACTCTGCCTCATGGGATGCATCTGTCAGCTCACCCTGTACCTGGGTCAACTCTCCTGCTAGTATCACTATGGTCTGGTCTGTACCCAAGGTCACTCTCACTATATTTGTCTCGTGGGTCACTCTCTATAAAGTGGCCTCCACTTCTAACCTTGCCTCAATGGCAGCATCCCTCTTTGCTATCAATCTTGCCACAACCCTGTCATCTACTGGTGGTGGTGGTGTTGTTGTTGTTGTTGCTGAGACTCTTCCTATCTGGCATCCCCATGGGCTCTATCTCTATCCCTCATCATCCTGATGAATCTAAGCTCTAAGCGAGTCTGTCTCACCATCTCCTCCTATAGCAACTTCCTAGCCTGCTCAAGCTCTGTCTCTGTTTCCTGCACTACCGACTGCACATCCCCTACATCCACCATCTCAACATCAAGCTAGTGTTCCTATCATCTACCATGTCCCTATCCTCTCCCTTGTCTCCCCCTCTCCCTAGCAGCTCTGTGTGCTCTCACCTCCTGACCAAGGTCCACCATCTCCCCAGCTGCACCAAGTGCTCCATAACCTATAAATCTAATTGGCCTGTGTTGTAGCCAGTAAGCATCATACTCCGAAGTGGTACCAGGGTAAACCTCTTTGAGAATCTAGTCCCAGGAAACTGGGGCAATTCCCCATAGCTCTGACAATGCTATAGTACCCACGATCTCAGAACCCCAATCCCCTACCTCACTCCATATCCGTGCATGCATGCCATCACCAACTGGCTCTAACTGGGGCAGTCCAAAATACCATAGTACCCTCTCTGTAAATAGCACTTAATCATGTAAACATTGTGCCCAAACAAATATCTGGCCTGTCTATAGTAGACCAGCTTATCTTCGTCCTCATCCCAAGACTCACAATCTCACCATGGACACCATACAAATATGTCCATCTCGTCAATCTGTCTCCTCTAGTAGGTAATAGCACCAACTTGCCTCTATGTCATGGCACCCTCGTATAAGAAAACATATGGCTTGCCTACCACTTGGCAGTGTGGAGACATCAGTCACATAACTGGGATATGCTCCCAAGCCCAAACATGTAGTAAGGCCACACCTGCTGACAGGCTTGATCTAGATCTATAAGCACAATCGTGAAGGTCAAGATATAGCTAACCAATCACACAAGGTCCCCATGCATATCTGATACCATGAGTGAACATCCCTGATAAAACTATACCCCATCTAGCTGATAGTCCCCTAGAGCATCTATCATGTACTAAGTATCCTCCTATCAGTGTAACCACAATCCATTGGATCCTGTCACAAAGTCTCGGCATGCGACTCCACCTGATCTCATGATCCCGAACACCAAGGTAGATAGTTGTGAATACCTCTCTCAGTCCATCCTCACCCCTCTCAGTATCATAATCTACCCGGGTGCCATCAATAGGAATACTAAGGATGCACCATACATCCTCTAATGTAATAGTGGCCTCGCCTGTAGGAAAGTGGAAGGAAGATGTCTCACTATGTCATCTCTCAACCAAAGTTGTCATCAATGATAAGTTAGCCCTAATCAATGTTCGATGGGCTACATTCCATAATCCCATCACCTCTAGAAAGAAGTCCTCCTCCCACTCTATTTGGATCACCTTGGTTGCATTCACGAAGTGTCTCTCTCTCGATGCTAGTGGAGGTAGGACAACATGCATCCACAAGATCACCTTGTTATTCTTGGCACATACCTAAATCAGGACCATCTTGCAAAACCTTAATAAAATCTGAGTCCACCTAAGTCAAACACTAGGTCAAGCAGTGGAAAACCCTAAGACAACCATGGACAACCTAGCTAAACCTAGTCAACCTAAGTCAAAACTAGCCAAAATTTTAGCAAAGCAAAAGGCACTTCTTTATACCATAGGCGCTCAACTGTCATCCATCTATACTTCACTATTATGCAAAGGCACTTCATTTCAAAACTAAAGGCAGGTCACTGCCTATCATAGGCATGTGATTGTCAGCCAAAGGCACTTGACTACAATCCAAAAGCATCTCAAAACTAGACCTATTTCTTAGCGGCCAAAGACGATTCACTAGAGCCAAAGACACAATTGCGCACCTCAAAGGCACTTTATTTAGCCAAAGGCACTTCAAAATTCACCAAAGGTGCCTAAACCCTAAAACTCACCTTTGGTGAAAAATCTAGAAAACTACATTAAATGACCTAATAAATGTAATTAAAGTTAGGTTTTAGGGTACTTACCACTCCTGCTACTCTCGTTGATCTTCTGTAGGTCCTCACGCGCTCGCCTTGGTGATTATGCACTAGAATCAGCATCTCTACAAGTCAACTAACCCCTCTAAGCTATGAGCTCTCACACTAAGCACTAGAAAGCTAAAAGCTCTGAAATCTCTAAACTCTAAGTGTGCAAATGAGTTGAAAGTGACCCCTTAGGCCCTACATATAGCATCCCAACCCTAATTCTTCCCTCCCATTATCTAGTATTTCTTTGTGTTAGCTTATTTCTCCATCATGTTAGCTTCCATCCATCCAATCTAGTCCTTCTTAGCCTATTCTCCCGCATCACTATCCCTTTCTTCTAATCGCGAGTCAACCCAGTTCTTCTGTCGCTTCCCTATTTTTCCTCTCAAGGGGGCATCCTATGCCAGTTACACTGGGGCATGATTGTATCATACCTTCATCACTATTTTCTTTGAAACAACACTATAAACTGCATTGTATCAAAGAGGGGAAAAATGTAGACACCTAAAAATGACCTTCACATTACATCACTTGCATACATCGATTCCTCATAAATCACTTGCATTCAACATTAATTGAATAACATAATTATTTAATTAATTTCATCAAATTCTTCAATTTCTTCTAATTCACCTAAATCCAACATTAATCGAATAAATTCTATTTATTTAATTAATTTCATTAAAATTCACTTTATCCCTCTAAATTAAATAATTTTAATTATTTAATTAAATCCAATCTTCAAATCCACATTAATTAAATAAATCTAATTATTTAATTAATTCATCATTCAAATTCTTCTTATCTACAATTAAATAATTTTTAATTATTTAATTAGCTAAATATTCTTCTAAATTTAAATAAATTATTCATATTTATTTAAGTTGACTTTATCTTCTAAAAATAAATAAAATTAAATATTTTATTTATATTCCTCTATCATGTAAAATAAATTAAATGAATTTATTTGTTTAATTTGCTTTAAATATTTATATATTATCCTTTCTTCTCTATCATGCACAATAAATTAAATAAATTTAATTATTTAACTCTCAATTATCTATCAAATCTTCTTAAAAATATCATTTTCTTTTATGTGCACAATCAGTCTTATTTTTAGAACTTCAAAAAGGAAATCTAAAGTTGAGTTAATTGGCTTTAAATCTTATTGTTTTTATCACCAACTCATAAATTGAAAAAAAGTATTCTAAATTTATGAAATCAAATCCTATCTTTATCAAAGTAAGCAGTTAACCCAACAAAACAGATTTAAAGCATGGACACTTGTTATGTGCACATTCATCATGTCTTCTCAACTCACCTTGACCATTGATTTCACTGATTTATCTCAACCGTTGATCAATCTTTCCTTCAAACCTATATATACTCCCTTCACTTCATCAAAAATCCTCTTAAATCATTTAAGCTTTGGGCATTATTAAGCACTTTGAGCATTCTATCACATCGTTGAGCACATTGAATCTTTGAGCACGTTATCCAAGACCGCTTGTTGCAACCATGGTTTCGCAATGTATTAAGCAATCCACAAAGAACCAAGATATCTATACAATCTAGGTGACAGCTTTCTATTGTTCTTAATTCATATTGATGTTGGTTATCATTTATATCAATCTTTTGAAGGTTATAGGATTGAGAGTGTTGTCATTATTTTGATCTTTATCTGTAGACACCTAAAAATGTCTTCAACTTGCAAATGCCATTTTCACACCAATCTCTTCCAAATTCCACATTCAGCTATTAATTAAATATTTTTTTAATTATTTAATTAATTCATTTTCTCATCTTTGACCTATAATTAAATAAATTTTATTTATTCAATTATTTGTCTATTTTCCTCTATTTTTTCTCTATAATTAAATAATTAATTATTTAATTATTCATGCTCCAATGCCCTCCTCACTCAATTAATTTAAATAAATAAATATTTATTTAAATTATAGCCCTTACCTTTATTAAATAAATCACACTTACTTAATTAAGGGTTCCCACTCAAATAAATTAAATAAATTGCCCAATTCATTTACTTTGAACATTCCTATAGTTCATCATATTTTCAAATTAAAAATTCCCTCTTGTCCTCTTGTGGGAAGGAAACCCTACTCAATCCTCACCATCCATTTCACTTAAAAGTCAATATGCAATCTCAACCCTCCATTCAACCCTAACTTTCTATAAAACCACTCCTCTAGCCTCATTTTCTAACTCCCTACAAGTTGAGTTTGAGCACTCTCTCTCTGATTTTGCTAATCACTCCCACTTGAGCTTCTCATGAACATTGCAAGTCTGCAAGTCTGAGAACAAAGTACAACAAGGTCAAAAAGAAAAAATGGAGGGAAGACACAAGTAGCTTAGGAATTTAGTTAGTTGTTTTCTTGTTTGGATTCTAGGTTATTTGCACTCCATTGAGGATTTAGGGTTTGATGATTGTTGTTTTTGATTTAGCCCTGATTTTACCATAGCTTACATTGGTGAACCCGACGTGAATAGAACATTTTTTTGTCAATTTCTAAAAATCAAGTTTTGCAGGTTGCTCCCTGGCCTGAAACAGACCTCACTGTTGCATCTGAGAGGTCTTGCAGGCAAAAAATGGCATATAACACTTAGTATTTCATCGCCAGAAAAAATTGAATTTTTTTAGTTTTGGCCCTATTGCAGGGTTGTACCATACAGACCTGTACAACCTGTGCAGGGGTCTCTCTATGCATTCGTTGGCTAACATTTGCTTGGTTGCAGGTTTTTAATTTGTGGCTAATACTTTTGTCATAGGTTTAATATTTTGATTGCAAGGTAAATATTGTTGCAGGTCTAATTTCGGCGGTTGCAATTTGAATATTATTGTGGGTTCAAATTTCTTTCTCCTTTGCTAAAACACTATCCTCTAACTACCACTCGTTATCTCCATCGACCACCCCTGTTGTATCTCCCATTCACCCTTCTAAAAACCCTAACAACCTGCTTCATTCCTGTCAGCCTTGGCTTTCAAACCCTAGTTGCTCCTTAAACTCCTTCGGCTGCTCTAAAAACCACCTAGCATATTGGCTACATATCCACCATCACTGATCCCTTAGACCTAGGTCAACACCATCCACATCGACCCTAACCTCCACCTCACGGTTGGCCTTAAGATTAGCTTCATTGATCCTTAGGCATCATTCCTTCAACCCTAACCTCCACCCCAAACATCAACACATTAGGCTATCATTTTTCTTTTCATCATAACTTGGGCAAAACAAGTCAAAATTTCATGAAACGAGCGGCATTGCGAAGCTGATTCACCCAGCTTCACTGTGGAAAAAAAATTTCAAGTAAATGTGTCATTTTCAGCAAGATTTTTCCAATCAAAGTCAACCTTAGTTTTAATCTTCAAACACTCATATCTCTTGCAAATTTCATTAGATTTTGATGAAATGTTTTTTCAAACAGCTTATAATTTCATGTACTATCTGATATTCTATCCATTCTATTGTGACTAATCATAATTTTTAGATATTTTCCAAATTGCCTATTACAAGTTTCTTATCCTCTTTTCATCTTGGTGGCTTTCAACAGGGGGTGTTTTACTTTCTATTTTTTATTTTTAACATTAGGATAGAGAGTTTTTTATGATACTGATGTCTGATTTGCAGCATTGTGGCATTCGTTGGGAGAAGATTTCTATTGCAAACTGCTAACAAATTTGGTGCAGGGTTTCATCTATGTGTGTGTGCATTTTGTTAACATAGGAACACTTCATTTGGTACATAAAATGAACATTGTGTGCTTAATTGAGGATCATTTTAATTTGGTGCTTTTAAAATGAACAAGTGTTTTCCGTGTTTGGTGCACTTGCACATTTATTTAGGATAGATCACCAAAAGCGTGCTTGACTAGTGTTCCTCTTCCCTTGCATACAAGTAGTAGGGTAATGGAAAAAGCACTTAATGTTGTTTAGAATACCTTTACATCATGCTATAGGTGGTCTTGAGGAAGGAGAAATTACAACATTATTGTTGTCTTGAGTACTTCCCTTTACCACGATCTTGGGTCCAAGAGAGCATTACAAACACAATGTTGTTTTAGTATCCTCTCCTCTTGCACTATGTGTGATCTTGGGTGATGAGAAAGGACAACACACAAACTTTCACTTTTTTTAATAGATGGCATGCCTGGGAGTTCACCCCTGGGTTCAACCACAAGCACATCTCTCTAGCAAGCTATACAAAGGGGCAAAAACCAAAAGGTGAGATCAATCCACTTGTGCCATAAGGGGTGGGCCTAGCGATCCCAGGTGATTCCAGACATGGGTAAGAGATTTTGGTCTCCCATCGCTACTATGCTATGGTGTTCCTAGGAGTTCCTATCACTAAGAACCATTGTTGTAGTAGCCTAAGACGTTTTGGCCGTTTACCATTCTGGTGCAAGGAATGCGAACAATACCCTAAAGTTACTTACCACGTAGAGCATTTTGTTGAGGTGATAAAGTTCCTTTCTAGGTCCTAAACCTTTCAAGGAGAGATGTGTCAAGGTGGTCCAAGACCTTGGCATACTCTACTTACCCACTCCAAATATTCCTATTTAAAATCACTGAAAGGTGAGGTAAGCCTACTTTGGTAAATAACCCATACTACTAGTAGCTAGGTTGTACTTGCTTCATTGTTTGTGAGCCATGGCCAAGTGAGCTTTCTAGGAGAAAGCTTGCAAAATACCTTACCCTTCAAAGTCCAAGAGTCACAAAAATAGCCAAATTGAAGGATGAGTGTTTTTTGTGTTTGATGTGTTTTCTAATTCTTCAAACAAATTGCCCAAACAAACATAGAAAATTGATTTTAGGCTATAATTAGACAATGCACTGCAATCGTAGGGACATCTTTGAGTACCCATCTTCCTTATCAAACTGCAACTGTGTCAACATACCTAAGACTTGCATATTATGTTCAGTCATCCATTTAATTCGCTTAAGTTTAAGTTTCATCATATAGGTAGGTCATTCCAATACATTGTATTTAGCTCACCTTAGGTTATCATAATCAGCCCTTGTCATCTTAGGAAATCCTCTTCTTTGAGGTTTGGACATAAGAGACTACATCATAGTTACAAACTTGGATTGCAAGACCTTGATATTTCTTTCAAACAATCAACCACAATTTGGGCCTAATACTCACAAGCCTAGTTTAGGTCCATCTTTCCAAATCAGCAAGTGAGTCTCAACTCATGAGTCTAGTTTGAGCTCACTTCAATCATCATTTCCTTCAACATTATCATCTCAAGGTCTTGATAAATCTAATTAATACTTTGATAAGGTCATAGTTTGACATTAGTATCCTCTTGAATCAAACTTCTTGAAGATTAATACCCATTAGCCTCAAGCATAGCCTTAGTCTTGCTCATTACCTTAGTCTTAGCTAAATCCCAAAACATTGGCATAGTGTATGCTCACTTTGTGTCATCAATCTTAGTTGCATAGTGTATTACCAACCTTAGTTGTATTTAATAAATCTAATCCCAAAAATACCAAAAATATAGTATAGTGCACTTTGCATTATCATCCTTAGGTCATCACCATTTCCCTCATCTAGAAAATCTTATATGGTAGAGACATGGTTGCAAAAGAAGAGACAGGGAGTAGATTCCTCTAGTCATCCCTATAGTGATCACATAGACACAATGAAATTTAGATCCTTTTCTAACAGTATCCCAAAATCTAACTCTCATATGGAAAACCCCTTTGAGAATTATACCTTGCATGAAATGGAAAAAGGGGTTACCCAACAAGAGATAGAGGAAGCATCCCAAGACCCAAGGCTTTTGTGAATTTTAGACTAAATGATAGCAGCCAATCCCCAAACTTATCTCATGAGACTCTTGCAACATGGCACTAGACTTCTCCCAGGTGTAGATATAAATATGATCATAGGCACACCCTCTAACAATGAAACTCAAGGTCATGACCATGTAACCTCTTCAAATATCCATTGAGCATGTCAATATCCCCTTTGGGGAAACATCACAACACTACAACAATCAACATACCCCCTCCTTTTGGATTCAACAACATGAACACCATGTCCCAACCCATGAATGTTGAAAATCCCTTTGCTTCTATGAATGCCAACACCTTGGGTCTTAACATGAATGAACAAGGATCTAAGAAACATAGACAAATACACATTGTGACCTCTAGTACACAAACCCAAGGAACTAACGCTGCATCAAACGCAAATATAAATATTGGGTCCCAACCACATAATAATGCGAGCATTCCAAATGTATACCCTTTAGGTCAAAACAACAATGTGTCTATTCAAGGGGTTGGCTCATCCTATGTTGATTCAAACCCCCTACATCAACAAGTGGGCCCAAATGTCCTCTTCCAAACAAATACCATCCAAAATGAAAACACTACAATCATTCCACCCCACTTTCAATACATTAATCCAAATACCACCTACATTCCTAATGTCCAATATCAAAACACTTCATCACTTGGCCATCCCAACACAAACATCAATCCACTTGTTGCCAATGCGGGGTCATAATGCACTCCCATCACAAACATAGGAAACCCCTACCACAACGCAGTTGCAAATGCCTCAAACACATTTATGACTCCCATTAAAGTCCTTGCCCATGAAATTCATGCCTTAAAGCAACAATTTTCTAGTATGCAAGTATCGGGGACTAAAAAGGCATATTCTATGGAAGACTTTTGCCCTTACCCTTTCGATAGGAGCATTTACATGCCTCCTTTTCCACCTACCTTCATCGTGCCCAATTTCAATAAATACAGAGGGAAAGGTAGTCCTATCAAACACGTGAGAGAATTTCATATGGCATGTGTAGAGATTTCTTTTGATCACACTTACCTAATGATACTATTCCCAAGGATCCTCATGGGTCAAGCACTCAAGTGGTTTGCGCATCTTCCCTTAGGAATAAAAACATGGACTGAACTAGCTGACAAGTTCATAGCACACTTCTCATATAACATTGAAATGGACGTTAAGTCACAACACTTTTCCATACTAAACAAGATGAGGGAGAGACCTTTATCTCTTTCATTCAAAGATGGAGAAGTCTATCTAGCAAATGCGCATGCCACATACCAGAAAATCAGCTAGTTCCAATCTTTATTGAAAATTTTGAACACAGAACTTATGCATCAATTGTAAATACATTGTTACACAACCTTTGGTGAAGTTGTTGAGAAACGGACCGCAATTGAAAAAGCCCTAATTGCCAAAGGTGCAATTAAAATTTTCAATAGGAATCAAACCAACATGAACCCCTCCTATGACAAAAATAAATTTTGGTCTAGGAATAAAAACATCACAAATGATGGGGTTGTAGATGCCAAAGCAACAAACAAAGTCGATCCCATCCTCACCCTTAAAGCACCACCACTATTAAATAACCCATAGCCCATTCCACAATAAATGATGAATGTTATCCAAAACCACCAAAGAAGGGCTCCTCCAAAGACAAATCCAACTATATGAAACTATATGCCCCTACTAGAACCCATTGAGTCCATCTTGAAGAAGCTACTGCAAGCCCACTTGATCCAACTGTCAGAGTTTAAACAATACGACCCCGCTTTCAAACCTCCATCGTGGAATGATAACAAATTTTGTGACTATCACCGCATAAAAGGACACAAAACCTCAAATTGTTACAAAATAAGGAACATTATCCAAGATCTACTTGAGTGAGGAGGTATAGTCCTAGACAATCCACAAGGGACCTCCAACACCAATCACACTATCTTTACGAATCGTTTACAGGATCATGGGTCAAGAAAAGCCTCTACATTAGGCACTAAGACAAATGATCAACCAAGCTATAATCATGTTGCCTACAAGTACACGGTTAACAACATCAGGGCATATGACAACAATGTGTCCATGATCACCATCAACTCATGGCCCAATTGTGCGATTACCACCCGAAGAGCAAAGCTAACCTTGTGAGGCTCTACATTCGACCCACAACATGCATCCTAATATAATCTTTTGGATCACTTAAAGAAAACCCCTACATAGATATCTATCTTTGAGTTGCTTCGCTTATCCCCAGAACATAAAGCTATCTTGGATAAAGCCCTCCTTGAATCATTTGTCCCTACCGACCTAAATGTCAACCAATTTCAAGCCATGGTAGGATAGTTGGCTACAACCAACCATGTCACATTTACCAAACATGACGTACTGTCCCAACAACCTAACCACACTGATCCATTACACCTAGAAGTCTTCATCAACAAGCATAAGATTAGACTAGTGTTGGTAGACGGTGGAGCCAGATTAAATATATGTCCTCTAAAGCTAGTCATGATATTAGGATATTCTGAAGCCTGCATGGATCCCTCCAAAAGAATCGTAATCAAGGCCTATGACAATGTTGAATGCTCTTCTAAAGGTGTGATCTCACTACCCATAAGAGTGGGGCTAGCCACACTAAACACCGTATTCCACGTCTTGGATCTAGACCTCCCTTACAACCCCATCCTTGATCAACCATGGATCCATGCCATGAAGGCCGTCCCTTCCACTTACCACCAGTGCATTAAGTTCCCCTACAATGGAACTAAAATCACCATACATGGTGATCCTGATGCTTTTCAATACTGCAGTCATTTGAGAGAAGTACCTCAACACCAAGTGCCTATCAATAGGGGAATATCGCCTCCCATTTCCTCCCACTACATAGACCCTACCACTCTTTCAAAGTCCCCCACCACATTTGTTCCCCCCACCGAACCTAAGGTCCAGATCCATGACAAAGGGTGTGGAGAATATAAGATAGAGAGATCCTACTTCATCGAAAAGTTGCCATTGTCACCTAAATCCCATGGCAAACTAACTCCAATCAAACCTAAGGATACTATTCAAGCTACCCCTACCACCTTTACCAAACGGGGTGAACTTAGCAAGGAAGATGTGGATGACAATGTATCCAAGTGGCTCTACAAAGATGAAGAAGAAGTCAAACATGTGCAACTACCTATGGAACAATATGGGAAAGGATACAAGTTTGTAAAACAACAAGGATATGATGGGCATAGCGGACTTCGGCCTAACAAGAATAGAAGGATAGAGCCCATACAACCAACCATGTCACCAAAAAACAAAGGGCTAGGGTACACATCATGACAAATACAGGCTCCTAGTACTAAGTTGCTTTTGAGTAAGGACACAAGTGTTTCTAAAGACATTGAGACATCAAGGGACGCTACCAACCTGAACCTGAATCTTCACAACCTAATCTTCCTGAGGGCTCAGCTTGGATTAGTATCTTCTGGGACCCCGATGATACTTCCATTTGCACCTTGACTCCCATATCTCTAAATTACAAGAACACCAATGATGATCTACCATTAGTCTATCCCCAACTCATCGACCAAGACCAACAGACACTGCCAAAATTGGATTTATTTGAGAACGATGAAGCCATCGCTGAGTTCATGGGACTTCAAGAAGGCATACCCAGCAGAGATCACAAGGTTGGTTATATCATGGATTTGGATAATTCATCATACTTTGGAGATTCTACTCCACCCTTCAGTCACAAAAATGAACAAGAAAATAAAAATAGGTCTCTAGGTGAAAACTGAAAGGCGCCTCTTGACCAAGGAAAAATAAAAATAAAGGACATATCCGAGGGTGAAAACCTCTTCGAGGCACCCAAGGATGAAGGGTTGGAAGTGCTTCCAATCACACAAGAGAGATCACCACTTCTCATGGAGAAGTCAATTGAAATGAACATTGGTACACATGATAATCCCAAGATAGTGCATTTCACTGAATCACTAATAGAACAAGAGAATCTTAATTTCAAAGCCTTCTTCTCAACAAGACAAGTTAATTTTGTCTGGTCCTACACCGACATGATAGGGCTTGATTCACAACTAGTCCTACATCATCTACCAGTGCTTCCTAATGCCAAATCGATAAAGTAGAAGTTGAGAAAAATGCATCCACAAATAGCATTATTTGTCAAAGCAGAATTGAAAAAGCTACTAGATGTGGGTTTTATTCAACTGATAAACTATCCAGAATGGATTTCTAACCTGGTACCAGTTACCAAGCCTAATGGCCAAATCAAGATTTGTGAAGACTTTCAAGATCTGAACAAGGCATGTCCAAAAGATGATTTTTTGCTACCCAACATAGACATCGTCGTTGATCTTATAGCAGGATATGAGATGCTCTCACTTATGGATGGTTTCTTAGGATATAACCATATTAGAATAGCTCCTGAGGATCAACATAAAACTACTTTTACCTATTTGTGGGGTACATACTGCTAGAATGTCATGCCCTTTGCTCTCAAAAATGTAGGAGCTACATACCAGAGTTATGACGACAATCTTTCATGATTACATGCACATGTTCATGGAAGACTATGTGGATGATCTATTAGCCAAATCTCTCACATAGGATACTCATTTGGATGTATTGGATAAGGTTTTCACGTGATTGGAAAGGTCTACTTAAATCCTAAGAAATGTGTTTTTGGAGTAACATCGGGAAAATTATTGGGCTATATCATGTCTCATCGAGGCATTGAGGTTGACCCTACCAAAGTCAAAGCTATCATGGACATGCCTCCCCCGGTGAATCTCAAACAACTCTGTAGTTTATAAGGGAAACTTCAATCGATCTGCAAGTTCATCGCACAGCTGGCTGATAAGTGTCACCCATTCCAACATCTACTCTGTAAAGGGTTGCCTTTCATATGGACAGAACGATGCCAAGAGGTCTTTCAGTAGATCATGAAGTACCTTCTCACCCCACCAGTTCTCATGCCACTGATTCAAGGAAAACCCTCCTTTTGTGCATTTCAACTATGCCTTCAGCACTAGGGGCACTCCTGGCAAAAAATGATGAAGGCAAAGAAAGGGCTATCTATTACATAAGTAGGACAGTGGTAGGATATGAGCTCAATTATAGTCCTATAGAATGTGCATGCCTTGTGGTGGTCTTCGCCACTCAAAAATTGTGCCATTACATGCTAAACCACAAGACAAAGCTCATGGCCAAAATTGACCCCCTAAAATACTTACTCAGTAAGGTAGCATTGACAGGACGTTTGGCAAAATGGGTCATGATATTAAGCAAATACAACATAGAGTATGTTAACCATAGATCTATAAAGGTATAAGTAATTGTAGACCAACTAGTGGAAGCACCAACTATAGCAGATCATTCCTTGTTCACTAATTTTCTAGATGAAGCAATTTTTACATTATAAACTCCAAAGACATGGACATTGTACTTTGATGGTTCTTGCACACATCATAGCTCAGGAGCTAGGATTCTTTTTTACACCTCAAGGAGATGCTATCCCTAAATCTTTTAGGATTGCATTTTCTTGTATAAACAACATAGCAAAATATGAGGCATTACTTACTGGATTACGAATGGCCATCAATTGGAAAATCAAGAATCTATAGGTCTTTGGTGATTCACAACTTGTAATCAAATAGGTTAATGATGAGTATGACACAAAGGATGAAAATTTAATGACCTATAAGAGAATGGTTGACAACTTCAAACTCTACTTCGATAGAGTTGCCTTCAATCAAATTCCTAAAGTGCAGAACAAGGTGGCTAATGCCATGGCCACTATAGGATCTCTCTTGGATATCCCAAACAATGCACCACAATTTGAATTCTTGGTAGAACAACTGTTGGTCCCCACATTTGACACCCCTGAATCCAAGATGGTGTTCGAAATTGTTGGTCCCATGTCTCCATGGTATAATGACATCTACACATATCTGCATGACCAACTCCTTCCACACGACCTATCTTCCAACCAACGTAAAAACTTCATCTATCAAGTTGCTAAATATGTCATCATCAGAGATACCCTTTACCGTTGAGGCTTTGATAAAACCCTCCTGTGATGTCTCGATATTGAAGAAGCACAAACTGCCTTACATGAAGTACATGAGGGTATATGCGAAGCTCACTCTAGTGGTCCCACCTTAGCCAAAAGGATCATCAGGACTGGATACTACTAGCCAACGATCGAGTGAGATACATATCATTTAATGAATAAATGTCGACAATGTCAAATACACGGAGATCTTATGCATGCACCCGCTCAGGACTTGCAACCGCTAACATCACCTTGGTTGTTCTCCCAATGGGGACTCGACCTTGTGGGAAAAATCCATCCCACCTCTGCCAATGGCCACAAATTCATCATCACCGCCACTGAATATTTCACAAAATGGATCGAGGTCATTCCTATGACATAAATTACTAGCAAACAAATTGCTAAGTTCATTCTCAACTACATCATATGTCAGTATGGTGTCACTCAGTCTATTGTCATGGACAGTAGTCATCCTTTCAAAAATTAGGATGTCCATGAACTCTATGAAAGATTCCACATCCAACACCATTTCACCACTCCTTACTATCCCCAAGGCAATGGTTAAGCTTAGGCATCCAATAAGACCATCATCAAGATCCTCAAAAATATTGTCAATGATGTTGGTTGTGACTGGCACATACAACTCAATCCTTCCTTGTGGGCCTACCGCACTAGCATCCACACACCCACAAGAGCCACTCCATACTCACTCATCTATGGTTCTGAAGCCATTCTACCCATCGAGGTTGAGTTACACTCTTTGAGAGTGTCAATGCAACAATTTGTGGATGACGAAGAATATAGGGTATCTAAACTACATGAGCTAGAGCTACTAGATGAAAGGAGGTAGAATGCCCTGGTACACTTGCAAGCATATCAGAACTGTCTCCGACACAGTTACAACAAGAGAGTTAGAGTTTGACAGTTCAATATTGGAGAATTGGTCCTAAAGGAAAATCCTAAGAATCAACTCGAACAGGAAAAACTAAGGAAATTTGAACCAAATTGGTTGGGTCCCTATGTCATCACTGCTACATATGGATCCAGTGCATATCAACTGGCTACTCCAAAAGGTGAACCATTGCCAGAGCCAATCAACAGCATGCACCTTCACAGATATTACACCTAAGTCAAAAAATCAAAAAAAAAGTCAAAAAGTACAAAAAATATAAAAAAAAGCAAAAAAGAAAAAAAATAGTCCAATAGTGAAAACCACTATGGTGTCGTTGTTGGATAAAAAAATAATAGTAAAGAGAAATATTCATCCAATAGTGAAAACCACTTCGGTGGTGCTTTAGATAAGTATCATGGTGAAAACCTAGAAAACAGGCGCCATGTGTAGTCAATCTTGGCTCCATTGTCTACCATCATTCTATACACAGTCTCTCTCATAATCTATGTCATATTCCACAATAAACCATATCGTCCTTCTCATTGCCTAAAAAATAAGTTGACATTTAGTGTCTTCCCTACTTTCATAGCACTTCGTCATCATCCCATCCCATCTTGGTAATAACTTTGTCCTATTCCTGACTGGGGGCAAATCCTGATCCCAAAAATCAATATTGGAGGACACCTTCCGTATATTCTCAAAAATCCAAAAACATCAAATATTCTCAAAAATCCAAAAGCCTCAAATATTCTCAAAAATCCAAAAACATCAAATATTCTCAAAAATACAAAAACATCAAATATTATCAAAAATCCAAAAGCATCAAATATTCTCAAAAACCCAAAAAAATCAAATATTCCCAAAAATCCAAAAACATCAAATATTCCCAAAAAAATCCAAAAACATCAAATATTCCCCAAAAAAATCCAAAAACATCAAATATTCCCAAAAAAATCTAAAAACATCAAATATCCCCAAAAAATCCAAAAACATCAAATATTCCCAAAAATCCAAAAACATCAAATATTCCAAAAAAAAAAATCCCAAGCAATAAACCATGTCAAAACCACTTCATTGAACTACATCACCTCTGAGCTTTCACATAGGTAAGGCCATCTTTGATGAGCCCTCGAGGCTTCCCAGTCCCTAGGTCTGAGGTCACACATGGTCCAAATGGTCGAACTACATTGTCTATACACTTTCACGTAGGCAAGGCCATCTATGATGAGCCCCTGAGAGATTAGGTCAATCCCTTAGGCCCCATTGAGTCAGTCTCGCAATAAATAGTCCCTTTGTTACAATGGAGGCTTTGATCAAACCAAGATAGTTAAATCCTTTTTCAAGAAATATGCACTCGAAACAAATCCAAAATCAACAAGACAAGCTATCCAATTAGCCAAACAATCATAACCAATCAATTGCCTAGTGATGATCATGCATCACTATCCACTATCCTTATCAACTATCACATGTCTTACATAGAATGGGGCATCATCGAAACTGGGATTCTATGCCTTATATGAAATGCATCATTTCTGAAATCAAACATTAACAATCACCACATGCCAATCATCTCACAACTTGTGGCATCCTTGAAACCAAACCACATGTCTTATACAAAATGTCACAATCCTATCACTTGCCTTATACAGGTGGTCATACTCCTAAAACTAGACTTAACATATTATACGACATGCTTCCTATCATGAAACCAGGCCCTATTCATCTAATCATAATCAAACAAACAAACACACATCACTCAACAAACGATTTAATGGTTGTTGACTATGTTGGTCTAGTCTATCTTAGCTTTTACTGGATTGATCTTTGGCCTTGTTCTTGTGCTTCTCAAGGCAGTCCCTAAGTGATGAAGAGAAGCGATGATAGAATAAGACCATTTTCTTTGATTTATGTTTGTGGTTTGTCTTGGAAAAATAACTGGGGCAACTAGGTTCCTTGCATGAGATTAGGATTCCATTGGGTGTGAATCAAAGACATCCTATGCATGGGAAAGAATAAATGCTTCCTTGCATAAGGACTTGCATACCTCAAGGTTATCTCATCACATGTTCTGAAAAGGTACCACGGTTACTAGTTTGAGTCAAGCATCCCTTGTCTGTCACATGTCTGTTTCACAAAGGACCACACTTTACGCATGACTTGCCACTATGTCTGTAGTCCCTTGACATAATAAGTTCTATGATGATAAGTAGAAACTATAAGTAAGAAGCTCAAAAATCTATCAAAGCAAAATCTCGCTCCATTCTTCTAGCTAGTCTTCATTCCTCAACCATCTCTCTCACATCTCCATTCCTTCTATTCATTCCATTATCTTTTTGGGAAATTTCCCAATTTTTTTGAAAAAATTTTAGAAAATTTGAAAAAATTCTTGAGGGGGCATAAGGCTATCCCGCCTCATCTGGGGCATGCTGGGGCATTTCTAGAGCATATTTTTGAGTTTTTCTTTGACACAACGTCAGAATTGACATTGTATTAAAGAGGGGCAAAATGTAGACACCTAAAAATGTCCTCAACTTGCAAATGCCATTTTCACACCAATCTCTTCCAAATTCCACATTCAGCTATTAATTAAATAATTTTTAATTATTTAATTAATTCATTTTCTCATCTCTGACCTATAATTAAATAAATTTTATTTATTGAATTATTTGTCTATTTTCCTCTATTTTTCCCTCTATAATTAAATAATTAATTTTTAAATTATTTAATTATTCATGCTCCAATGCCCTCCTCACTCAATTAATTTAAATAAATAAATAAATATTTAAATTATAGCCCTTACCTTAATTAAATAAATCATGCTTAATTAAGGGTTCCCACTCAAATAAATTAAATAAATTGCCCAATTTATTTAATTTGAACATTCCTACAGCTCATCATATTTTCAAATTAAAAATTCCCTCTTGGCCTCTTGTGAGAGGGAAACCCTACTCAATCCTCACCATCCATTTCACTCAAAAGTCAACATGCAATATCAACCCTCCATTCAAGCCTAACTTTCTATAAAACCACTCCTCCAGCCTCATTTTCCAACTCCCTACTAGCTGAGTTTGAGCACTCTCTCTCTGATTTTTCTAATCACTCCCACTTGAGCTTCTCGTGAACATTGTAGGTCTACAAACTTTCTGAGAACAAAGTATAGCAAGGTCAAGGAGAAACAATGGAGGGAAAACACAAGTGGCTTAGGAATTTAGTTTAGTTGTTTGCTTGCTTGGATTCTAGGTTATTTTCACTCCATTAAGGAGTTAGGGTTTGATGATTGTTGTTTGTGATTTAGCCCTGATTTTACCCTAGCTTACATTATCAATCTCAATTTTACCTATACACACTTTCTACAAAAAATACTTAATAGACTTGAACTAACTAATGAATGAGATCCTCTCTACCTCTTATATTTGAGGAGATTTATTAATCTAGACTTAACTAAGACTCGTTAAAACAAAAATCCCTATGGCTACTTCTAAGATTGCAAGTCTCAAATTATTCTAAAAAAAAGTTGACTTTAGTTTAACTAAGAAATTCCTTAATTTTAAGATGAGAGAAAGGAGCATGCACGAGTCACACTAGAGTGTGCCCCAAGTCAAAGGAGAATTGAATAGAAAGATACTTTAGTTATCCACATAACTAGAGTGTCAGGTCTATGAGAATGGGGTATGACTGAAGATAGATAGTCAAAAGTTTCTTGACAAACAGACTGACTAAAGTCACTCAAACTCATCCTACACTTATGATGTGTGCACCAAAATTAGTGCCATATGTTGAAGTCTATCACTCTAATGTTGGGTTTGTGAATTACTCAACAACTGAAACTCTACAGTATCATTCTAAAACTCTGTGGCCCACTCTGGAGCTTTGTCACACCAGTTTGAAGTTGAACGTTCTTTTGCACAAATAGCTTCAAAGAGATCTAAAGTGTTCATATCTTCATTCATGTGTTTGTTTTTGTCATAAAAACACATACATATATAGAAATAAGGAATTCTAGAGTCATCTAAGCACATCTAACCATTGAAGAAATGAGTCCCAAAACATACCACTCATCTATCTTTAAAATAGTTATAATTGATTAAGCTTGTATTAAGTGTACCAAGTCCATTAAAAGAAGCTAGAAATTAAGTAGTGTTTTTATGAAATAAAAACAATACTGCATCTCATCACCCATGATACACACTTTACAATATAACACTACAATTCTTTTTTACAATGTCAAATTCTAGAGTAGCCTAGGGTTTCTCTTATGACAATGCAGGAATATGAACACAAATATACATATATTACCCATCCCAATATTATTAGTGGATTACAATGAAAGCCCTCATAAAACAAACAAGATAAAATCCTAGTTTCTTTTGAACCTTGACACAACCCCTAATTTTGATAAAATTTAACTTTGAAAAAATAAATGATCAAGAATAGACTTACCTAATAAAATTGATACTTTAAATGAGAAATTTAATGCACAGGTGCTTGCCTTGATACAATTCCAAGCCACACAATTTGCTTGAAAATAAGACCCATGGCTAAGGCACTCCTATCAATTCAAGTTCCAATTGGATTTCTTTCAAAGACCTTTTATTAAACAAACTTTCAACTCCTAAATTTAGCATTTTAAAATCTTCACAAGACTAGTCAAGAATTAGGGCTCTTTGAGGGCTTCGATTAATCTCTAAATGAATGCTAGACCTTTCTGTAAAGAATATATCAAGGAACAAAGTAGCAAGATATTTATTAATGGTGCACCAGCTCTACTCATGTGTGAGTCACTTGAGTTATTATCTTATTTGAATTATTACCCTAGATAAATAATCCATATTTGACTATTAGAAGTCTTTTAAATCCAATGCTAACACATAGTGGATGATGTAAATAGTTGACCACTTTGTTTAGCACCTAGAGAAGGTTGCTAACTAGTAGAATAATTCCATGTAAGTGTAGATTGTATAGTCAAATATTTTTTCTTTTTCCACTTGTTGACATTGGACATATTGTTCACAGACTTTACTATTTTATCACTTTATACACATGGTTGTCACAACAATAAATATTTAAGTGTTTAGGCCAATGATCATCATCCACACATATTGCTAGAAAAGACTTGTTGGGCCTATTTTTAAAAAGTACATTTGGAGTTAGCGCCCAATGCATAGTGGGATATTTATTTTTGAATTAAAAAATATTAGCCACTCAATAATGAGGATCAATTACATGGCAAGATTACTTAAAGGAACACATTTGTTGAAGTAGGCCCACCTTAAATCTAGTGTGGACCAATAGGAACTTGCCAATATATGATACACAAGTGCTAAATGATCCTTAATGTTCATTGAAATCAATGGTAGGCGAGTGTTTCCACAATAGTGTGTCCCACTTATGGGACATCTTGATTTTTGTCTGAAATCAGATAATTTTTAGAAAAATTAATGATTTAAGCCTTGAGGGGTTCCATCTAAAGGGGTTTAATTGAAGGGGGTTAGATAAAACCCCCTTAGATCAAACCCCCTTAGAAATAACCCCCTAGTCTTAAGTCAAACCCTCAATGGAGTCTCCTCCACACCTATTGAAATACTGACAAAAAAATAATTTTTCTTCACCTTTTGGGGGATCAAATGAAGTCATTTAGAAATTCTATTTTGTAAATATGTATCCCTTAGTATAATATTTCCAAAAAGTATGATATTGAAAATATTTCATTTGATTATTGTATTTATTTTCTATTTTTAGGTCTCTATTCCACACACATAGAAAAATAAAAAAATAGAGAAGATATTTTTTGAAAAATATATATACTAGGTATTGATGTCCTTGTTTCAATAAAAAAATAAGTTAATTTGGATACATATAGAGAAAGTTATGTTGTATGGTATAAACCTATATCTAAATTATAATTAACCTCACTTCAAAAATTTATTAAAAAATAAGAAACAAAAAATTATGAAAAACTATCTGCACTAGATATTGGTGTTACAAATCTATGTTTAAAAATTTATAATTTTATCATTTCTATAAAAAAAAAGCTATGCTATATGGTATAAACGTCACTTTTTAAAAATAATGTTAACTATAAAAAATAAGTTATTAAAAGTTACATAAAAAAATTCACAAATTATTTCTTAAATTTTAAAAAAGTATACATTTAGAATCTACACACAAAATCTCAAAAATCACTAGTTTACATCATCTTCAAATTCTTAACAAATTAGTTTATATAGATGTCAAAAAGTGAAAATTTTGTTTAAAATGTTGATTTCAATGTCCCACTTTGGCCAAAAAGTGGGACACGGTATTGTCAACTGACCCAAGCATGAAGGGAAAATGATATCAAACAATTAGTGTATGGTGGGGAAAAAGAGAAGTGTACAAAAACATTAGCCACTTGGCCAAGATTGTCTACTTCTAATGGGACTAGCCACCTAATATAGAATGCCATTATTTACAATGCAACGAGAAAGAGTGGTGACCTATAGTGAATGGAGTCAGTTAACAATGAGTGAGGGGCCATAATAAATGACTTAAGTTAAAAATCAACTACCTAAAGAAGTCACCAACAAAACAAAACAAAAGGGTGATAGGATATTGATAATATGTGAAAGATTTTTAAGGTTTTAAGATAATGACATGGGTTTTAACTACAACCAACTCTTATTTAAAAACACAAAATTTTGATTACTCTCTAGAAAGATACTAGTAATGGCTCATGTTTGAGGACATGTCCCTCATATAGGCACAATGAGTATCTAAAAGAACTCTACGAGTGCAAACATATAACCTAAAACAAAACTTGTTCCAAATAGATAAATAACACCTATATACACTTTGTCATGAGTAAAATAATAGTCATGGTTGTGTAGGGATGTACAATGGTTTTTTAATATACTTATAATGGGATATAATCTTTATTTTATAAAAAAATATAGTTTCAAGTACTACCCATGTACTGGAAGCTCAAGAAAATCACTGGCAAGGCTCCTCAAATAGAAAGTATAAACACCACAATGATTTTTAATTATGTATGGACCAGCCCAGAGTTCTTCAAATTTTCCATGCTTTTCTTTATCCTATGTTCCATAATTCCACATTAAGACTAAGCCCCCAACTATAATCTCCTATCTCTTGCATTTTTGTCAAACAATAAGCTGACCTCTTCCTACTTCTTGATATTTTGGCATGTGCTTTCCTTCTTTTTTCATCAAGTTTGATTAGTTGGTTCATCCTGTGAGTTACAATACTTTCTTCTTGACTTCTAATTTGTTGAATAAACTTGTATAGAAGTATTTCTAGATTTATGTAAAACAACACCCACACCATATATGAATTCAAAAGGGGACTTATCTATTGATTTTTTATAAATTATTTTGTTAATCCATATAGCCATCTTCAACTTGTCATCCCATCTCCTTTTATTTTGCTCTAAAGTCCTTGTAATTATCTTCAACAAAATTTTATTAATAGATTCAACTTGACCATTCCCTTGTGGATGGTAGGGTGAGGAGTAAGTTAAGGTGATCGCATACTTGGTATAGAGGTTAGCATAAATATTCCAACTCAAAATCACATGGAATTATCAAAGATTATCCTTTATGGGACCCCAAATCTAGTAAAGAGGTTGTCCCTAAATAAATGTATGACAACCTTGGTTGTGGCATTTTTTTGGGGATTACCTCCACCCATTTGTGAAGTAATCAATTACCACTAGGATCCATCTGAATCCATTTCTTAATTTTTTTATTTCCCCAAGGAAATCAATGCTCCATTGTTGGAAAGGAGATTTCACACTTATTGTTCTAAGAGGCAACTCGCTTGCATAATTTAATTTCCTTGAGAACCTTTGGCATGCATCACACTTTATAACTAATTTTATCACATCAAAAAGATAAAGTGGGCCACCAATAACCAACTTCAAGAATCTTGTGTGTTATTTTTGTGGCCGTAAGATGTCCTTTGTAGTCACCTTGGTAAAATTCAACAACTATCATGTTGGCTTCTACCTCACTTGAGCACTTGAGTAGTATTCCTCCACATGAACTCATTATCTATGAGGAAATATTTTTTATCTCTCAACTTCAATGTTCTCTCTAGATTGGCTACTAAATTTGGAGGCCAATTCAATTGTGTTAAGTAAAATACAATATCCTTGTACTAAGGATCCTCAAAATACTTACAACTTCCAATACTCATCACATCATTCAATTCATAGATATTAATAGATTTTAGATTTGACTATGCCATTAGTTTTGTCAATTGTTTCCTCCTTACCAACTTATTAATTTGAATTTTCATATCAAATTCTTGCATCTTATTGATCCATCTACATCTTCTCCCTATTACCTCTTTTTGTGTGAAAATGTCTTTTATTGTTGAATGTGGCATATAAGTTATGACCTTTACACCCATTAAGTAAGACCTAGAATTTTAAATTACTTTAACCAATGCATAATCTTGTTTTTCTATAATACCATACTTTAATTCTACATATTATAAAGATCTACTAAATAATGCTATAGGATGCTCAAATCCTTCACTATTCTTTTGTAACAATACAACAACAATGATGTGAGAAGAAGCAAAGGAGAATAACTAGAATGGCCTAGAAAAATTAGAATTGGCCAAAACTAGGGCTTTCTTAATTGCCTCTTTGATATCTTTGAAAGACTAAGTTGGTTCTCCATCCTAATTTATTGTTTTTCCTTTCCTTAGCATCTTTGACATCATTTTTTTCCTACAAAGTTAGAAATAAATCTCCTAACAAAATTGATCTAGCTGAAGAAGGATTGGATGCCTTTGATAGTTTTTGGTTGTGGTATTTTATCTATTGTAGCCACTCTCTTAGGATCAATTGTAACCTCATATTTTGAAATAATATGCCAAAGTAGTTGACCTTCCTCCATTTCAAACATACATTTTTTAGGATTTAGGGATATGTGATATACAAGACACCTTTTGAGTATTATGTCCAAGTGTTCATAATTTTTAATTGCTTCCTTAGAGAATGTTTTCAAATCATCATGATTTACTTCCATGATTTCATCAACGAGTCCTACAAAGGCTACATGCATTGCTCTTTGAAATGTAGCACAAACATTTTTAAGTCCAAAAGGCACCCTAACATAAACATAAGTACCACAAGGTGTTATGTATGTAGCTTTATACTATCATGGATAAGAGATCCCAACTAGTTACCTTTTGTAGCATGGATTCCACATCTGTTAATGGGTAATTATCTTTCAATGAGGATATATTCAAGTTTCTAAAATCAACATAAGGTCTAATATCTCCATTATTTTTTTCTAACCAGCACTAAGTTAGACACCCGTGTAAAATGCCTTATTTATTTGATTATTCCCCCATCTCTAATCTTAGCTAATTATTGCTATATTTTTGGGGTTAAGGTGGGGTTGATTAGTCTTTATTTTTCCTATACGGTTTTGCATCAAGCTTTAAAGATATTTTATGCTAAAACAAATCTTCTCGATATGTCTTTAATTCATAGTAAGACTATGTAAAAACCTCTGTGTATTGTTTAAGGCAATGGGAATTTTTTGGCAATAGAGTTCAACCTTTTTCTAATGCATACAAGTCTAGGTCTAACTATATATATATATATATATATATATATATATATATATATATATATATATATATATATATATATATATATATATATATATATATATATATATATATATATATATATATGTAATCATGATTATCTAGTTAAAAACTTTAGTACATTATATTCAATACCAATATAGTATATTTTTAGCATAATTACAAATATCATTATCATAAATCAAATATCATAGAATTTCATCTAAATTTCTCCAAATTTATATAATTTGAATATCTTTAAATAACAATAGGTTTGATACTTATTTGGATCAAATCACTTGGAATAGCCACTCTCACCCCATGAAGATCTTAGTGGTCTTTTCCCTCATAGTTGTTGCACACTCTAGGGGGTGCCTGTGTAAAAACATAGCATGTGCCCATGCACCATACCTATGCACCACAAGCCATAGCTAGGATAATCCTAGGTGTACTCTAGATACCTCAAGTTAGACAAACTTTGTATGCCCTCTCTGATGCCCATAGACCACTAAACCACCTTCTTCCTTGAGTGAACTCCATGCCATTCCAAGTCTCACATAAATGCTTTATAAAACCTTTTAAGGGGTGGTTTCCAAACCATCACACCATTTCACAAAGGTTGTCTTTAATAATTATTTAATAAATACAATTATTCCTCCCTTTTAAAAGGGATCTTTTAAAAAAATTTATTATTTTCCCCCTTTTAACTAAAGGATTATAATAACCTTTGTTTGTAATCTCCCTTTTTAAATAAAGGGTCAAATAACATTTATCCCCTTATAATTTCAAAGGGGCATTCACATAATAACTTTCATTTCCATTTTGGAGAAAAAGTCCCATAACAAACTCAATATCAAGATTTATCTCTTCTACTTCCTTTTCATTGATGGGTTGTACTCTACCTTTAAATTTATCTACACCATCAAAAGCTCTTTCAATAGTGACCAACCCTTTTGGAAATATGTTTTCTTTCAATTGGATAACTTCATTTCCATATGACACTTCCTTTCCATTCACTATGTCAACCATGGGTTCCCAATCAATCGACTACCCTTCAAACTCTCCCATACAATTCAAAAAATCATAAATCTAATTATCATTATTAAACACTTGCCAATTGTAAACATTTTCTAGAATGGTGAACCTTGTTAGAAGTTCTACCCCTATTATGCACAAAGGTGAAACCCAACTCTCATCGAATTTAGTATCCAACAGTGCTAATGCATCAACAAGAAAATTGTTTCTACCTTTCCATCCACTCTATTCCAAATGCATCAAAGAATTCAATGGTGTATAATATAGAATCTCCACTTAAGTAGTAAGTATCATATTTCAAAGTAATGTTTGTTCCCAACAACAAGGCTTCATATCTAGCTACATTATTTTTATATTAGAATGTTAATTGTAAGGAAATTTTAAAAAATCATCAAGTAAAATAAGAGAAACACCTACCTTTGAACCTTCCTCAAAACATGCTCCATCAAAATGCATGGTCCATAACTCATTTGACTTAGACTTCTCACCTTTAGGACAAACCATAGTGTCCACTACATTTTTCTCATTATCACATTGGCCTATAAAATAATCAATCCCCTTGTCAACATATAAGACCTCGTTTGCTTTTTTAGAAAGATCTTCAACTATGTATAGCATTTTCTTTTATTTCAACAACATGACATATTTTCCATTAATGGGAATGGTTGCATATGAATAATCCATCTAAATACTACCACTAATGGTTTCCAACCAATTCCTTGACAACAACATTCCCCATGTTGGAGGACAATCTACTATAGTGATATCCATGTGGTTAGCTCAATAAATGGAGCCAAATTAAATTGTACTCCATTTTCTATACCAATAACAAGGACTTCTCTGGAATCCATGGAAAAATATTTCCCAAATGATCTTGAAATTTTGAAGCCTAACTCAATCATGATTTCTAGAGGCATGACACTTGTAGAAGCTCCTAAATCAATCATGTAGTTGCGAACTACCCAACCATTTATTATTAATGACATGGAGAATGGTTTAACATTGGAAAGGGTTTTTGCCATAGTCATACCTAAATATACTTCAAGATTACCACTACTCTCAACAATTGTATTAAGGATAAAAGGTTCTTGTTTAGTCATTTATTTAATAAATGTCTATCCCCAATGAATGGAATAGATTTGTACCTATGCTCTGTGATGTAGAAAAAAGAGATCTAGCCTTAGGAGTTAAACTAGGTCAAACCCTCTTCTACAATACATTGAGACACAAACTGAGCTTAACTTCTACCCTTGAGGGAGAGCTTAAGCTACAGGGGTTCTGCCTCTTTGTTGTATAGATGAGTGTCAAACTAAATCCAACCAATCTAGCTAGAGCATAAGATCCAAAGCCTTAATTAAAAAAAATTAAGCTATAGATGACTGTCGAGAACAAAATCAGAGCAGAAAATGGAACAATAGAGATAAGGAAACTAATCAAAACCTGGACTAGGTGACAGAAAGTCATAGGACCAAGGCGCTCAGGCACCCTTAGCCTCTTTTAGAGTTTCCAAAAATTGTTGCTTTTGTCAGGTATGTACCTGCAAGTTCTTCAATCTTTCGGCATGGCACCTTCTAAAACTTGTTCATCAAATCTACACACAAGAAAGAAGGAAAAATGTTTGTGTCTATATAGGAGCTTGCCTTAGTCAAGCCCTCGTTTCGGTATTCCTACCTCACAGATAGCCAAGATTAAATCTAGATGTTGTGTGTGCTCAAAAGACTTATGTGTGAGTAGTAACATGCAAGATCTAACCAAATAATATCAAACCCTAGCCCTATATGACTCAAGCAAATAGAGAGGGATGAGATCCACTCAAGGGAACTAACAACTTCACCTCAAGCACCAAGATTCATAGAAGGTCTACAAAATAAGAAGGTGAAACAACCATACCCTTGGAGGGTACTCAAGCCAAACTCAAGTTGGTGGTTCCACCCCTTCTCCCAATCATGTAAAGTGTTCCAACCTAGGAGTTCATGAGATAGACTCAAGATCTCATGTCCTAGCCTTCATTCAAATCTTTCCAAGAGCAAAGTAGAACTCCACTTGATCAAAACCCACAATAAACAATAGCATAGAGAGCAATAGCAATAGAGAGCATGTTCATATCAAGAGCACTTCTAAAAATCTTCTTTCAAAATGAATCAACTCACTTACCTTTATACAAGGCTTATAGAAAGAGGGTAATTCAAATCAAAATGCCGACATAATGTGCTCAAAAGTAAATTCAAATTTAGGGTCGGCCTAAGAAACATTAAGGCTAACTTGTAACTTAAAATTGTCCACCGAAGCACAAAAGGGACCAAGGCCCTCGGGCGCCCTAGGCTGGGGGTCATTTTAAGGCCCAAGTTTACTCTTAATGTGGGGCTAACTTTGAATCTTGATTTATCTCTTAAGGTCATGATGGAACTTTAATCAGGATTATAACTTATTCTATAACTGGGGTTAAAAGACGGTTTTGAGGGTGGACCTAAAATAGACTAGGCTTGAGACCACTAAAAGGGAGGAGCTAAACATAGTGAAATTGTGCCTACACACAAGTGTACATAATTTACGATGTTACATTTAGCCCCCACTTTAGTGGCCATATGACACTATGTGTGTATGCAAGCTAAAGGATAGGAGATTAAAAACATATTGCAAAAGGATATCAAAAAGGATAATATAGAGGATGCATATCATTGCCGAACAAGAGGGTGAAGCCCCCAGTTTCTGATCCTGCAAACCACAGCATTAGATAAACCTACAACCAACAGATGTATGTGTTAGTCTGAAAAACTCTAAAGGGGAGAGGTGATGAGAGTGAAATTTGCAAGAAGAAATATGCCCCCTATTTCTACTTGCTACTTTAGGATGTAGAAATAGGGTGGTGATCTTTCCACTTTGAATTTGTAGAGAGAGAAGGTTGGTGAACATGATTTGATAGGGTCATTCTAATGAAAAATGTTGAGACACAAATAATATGGTTGTGAAGACGGAGAAACCAGGATTCCAACACAACAAATGGCATTTGAATCCGAGCTCGCTAGCCCAAGTTATCGATGCTTAGATGAAGAGATTGTTGCAAGTATGGGCCTAACTAGTGTTGTCATTGATGTCAACATACTCCTATTGCATTGATGTCAAGGATTGGATGAGCTGTGTGCTGAGGATATTAAGAAAATTAGTCCTATCAGAAACAGAGAAGGACAGTGAAGATAGTGAAGTTCTATGAAGCAAAGATCTCAGTCAGTTGAAGATCAAAGTATGTGCATCAAAGGGTTTGTAGATATGTGTCTGAAGGTGCTCCAGCCAAGATTTCAGAAATCTACATGAAGATTTGAAGTTATGGCCACATGAGTAAAACTGGTTCAGGCAGTTGTTTAGAGGTGACAGAGTGGCACAAATAGGTCCGATGAGATCTGGAAATGCAATATCTTGTTCTACAGATCTGGTGGCATGTTTGGGACGCTAACATGAATTGACAACTCAATTGGTTCATGGTTTGGAGGTCCAAAAGCAATCCTTCTAATGTGACAGTGATGACCAACTGTGTTCTTGAGGTTCCGGATGAAGATGCGAATGATTACAGTAAGCAGAAGTGGTGCGAATGTTCTTGGTGATTCAAGCAAGCTTGTGGGGGTCTCTAGATTGTGTCCAATTCATGTTGGTGGTCTGCATTGAAGATTGAGCTCATAATTGAAGATTTACATTTGGGTGATGGTGTTCTTCCTAATCTTGGTCGACCAGATAATTTGTGCATGTTGCGGATGATCTTGAAGATGTTTTACGAAGCAGGGCGTGTTCCTCGAAGAAGATTGAAGTCCTAGATATGTGTGGCCGACAATGTAGTGATGCGCATGAAGTTTTTGTAACAAGTCAAGTTGTATTTTTGTAATTGCTCTGTAATAAAATAAAGTTTATGTTGTGCTGACTTTGATGATCTTTCCAAAGTTGATGACATGTATAAATAAGAGTTGCGAAGTCATTCAAAAGTGTGTGTGTGATGTGAAGGTGGTAGTGAAGAGGACCAAAAAGCAGAGCAGAAGGGTTGAGCTTAATGGAACTGATTTAGGCATAGTGCAGATGCTAAGCTCCAGTTCAAGTATGTAATACTTATATTCTTTTGTAGACAATGTGTCTCCTGTAGGCAGTGGGCTTCTTGTGAGCAGTGTGCTTGGGCAGTGAGCACTAATTGGCAAGTGCCATTTTATTCTTCTTATTCTTTTAACAGAGAATACAATCTTGGGTTAGTCACCACGTGGTTTTTCCCTTAACTAGGTTTTCCATGTTAAAAATCTTGGTGTTATATGTGTTGAATGTATTTCTGCTTTTGAGTTATTGCATTATGCTTCCATGATTGAATCTTTGTTATGCTACTAAAATATAAGAAGGTTTTAAGTGATTAAAGAATAGAATTTTGGTGACATCTGATTCACCCCCCCTCTCAGTTGTCTATCCTAAAAACAAGAATTGGTATCAGAGCCAAGTTCCTCTATAAGAAGCTTGACTGCTTGAGGAGGTCCATGATGTCAACCTACAAGAAGGATAGTCCAAGGTTCGATGGAACAAACTTCACTGCCTAGAAGAAGCGCATGGAATGTCACTTACAATGCATGGGATATCAATATTAGAACAACCTCAACTAAATATGTTCCTCCAAGGAACAAAGATGTAGAAAATAATCTTCAAGCTAAAGAAGCCCTACTGAGTGCCTTGTCTGATACAGAGCTAACAAATGTTATGGTATTAAACACTGCTTATGAAATTTGGACAAAACTCAAAAATCTATATGAAGGAGACAAGTATGTTAAGTGTACCAAGCCGCAAAGTCTGAAAGGAAAGTTTGAAAACCTAAGGATGAGTGAAGATGAGAACATCACTTTATATATGGCAAAAGTAAATGAGCTTGTATGTGGCATCAGATGTGCTGGTGGAGTACTGGATGAAGATGAAATTGTTGCTAAAGTTCTCTGATCTTTACCTCCTGCATATAAACACAAGGTCACTGCTATTGAGGAAATCAGATCTTTAACAACTATCACAAGGGATCAATTGGTTGATAAGATATCTGTATTTGAGTTAGCAGAGTTTGGTGATGCACTTCCCAAGACTGAATCTGCTTTCAAAGCTAGTGCCTTTGCTAAAGGCAAATAGAGCTATGATCCAGGGGAAATCTCCTCCAAAAAAACATCTTGGTATGAGAAAGCAAGAAAAGATCTGGAAGAGGATGAATTAGAAGCTGAACAACTTGAAGCTCTCATTGCAAAAAGACTACCAAGAGGATCTGGTAAGTATGAAGGAAAATTACCTTTTAAATGCTTTGCTTGCAATAAGATTGGTCATTTTGCCTCAAGCTGTCCAGAAAGGTTTTCAAGGCCAAACCCTAATAGATCAAGGTTTCAGAAAAAGTGTTACTATGTTCAAGAAGATGATGATGAAGGAGTAACAGATGATGAATCAGAGATAGGAAACAAATCTGGAAGTGACTAGGTGTTTATTGCCATCAAGGAAGAAGATCCAATGCCTATTGAATCTGTCAATCATAAGATGACAGAAAGTGCTCTGGCTACTCAGGTTGAAGAAAGGATGAATGGGTTATTGATAGTGGTTGCTCTCACCATATGATTGGTGACAAGAGCAAGTTCTTAAGCTTGGAAAGATATGAAGGTGGAGTTGTAAAGTTTGGAGATAATTCTGTTGGTAGAATTAGAGGTAGAGGAACCATTTCCTTTGATTGAAAGAACAAAACTAGTGATGTTCTATATGTTGAAGGTCTGAATCATAATCCTCTCAGTGTTGGACAGTTGATGGACAAAGGCTATGATCTCCAATTAAAAAATGGAAAATGCAAGATCTTTGAAAGCTTTGGAACTGAGATTGCATCCGGTACATAGATAAAAGGTAACATCTTCCACTTGGTTGGTACTAGAAAAAGTTGTTTATTTGTTTAAATTGATCAAAGTTAGTTGTGGCATAGGAGAATGTGTCATGTAAATTTTGATAATATCATCAAGATAAGCAACACTCAGGCTATAAGAGATCTTCCAAGACTGGTGAAACCTACTAACAGTTTGTGCAAAGAATGTCAGTTGGGTAAGTAGAACAGAGTCACATTCAAAAGTAAGGAACAATCTTCAACCAGATTGTTAGACTTAGTATACATTGATCTCTATGGTCCGGCAAGAATTAGGAGTCTACAAGGAGATAGGTATTTCATGTTGTTGATTGATGACCACTCCCTGATGATGTGGGTAACTTTCTTGAAAGAGAAATCTGAAGCACTTGAGAAATTTAAAATATTCAAGGCTATGGTAGAAAATGAAACTGCCATAAACATAAAATGCCTCAAGTCTAATAGAGGTGGAGAATTCACATCCAGTGAGTTCATATCATTCTATGAGGAACATGGGATAAAGAGACAGTTATCTTCTCCAAGGACTCCACAGCAAAATGGAGTAGTGGAGAGAAAGAACTGGACCATCCAAGAAGCATTTCAAACCATGACGATGGAAGCAAATGTCCCTCAAATATACTAGAGAGAAGCTATAAGCATTGTCGTCTATACTCTTAATCGAGTACAAATCATAGGCAATACTGGTAAGACTCCTTATGAAATTTGGTTTGGCATCACTCCTACTATAAAATATTTTAGAGTCTTTGGTAGTAAATGCTATATCAAAAGAGATGAAGATCTTGGCAAGTTTGATGCTAGAAGTGATGAAGGAATGTTCTTGGGATATTCTACTCAAAGCAAAGCATACCAGTGTTATAACAAGAGATTGAGAAAGATTGTAGAAAGTGTAAATCTGAAGGTTGATGAAGGCATGGAAAATCCCTCAAGGTATTATGAGTATGAAGCAAATGATCAGAATGATGTCTAGGATCAAGGAGAAAAAGTTCCAACTCTAGTTCAAATTCAGACTCATCCGGAGAATCCTGAAATACAAGAAGAAGAGACAAGTTTACATGAACCTGTTCAAGATTTAGAATTGCAAGAGCTTCCCAAAACTCCCAGGTATGTAAGACTGAATCATTCTGAAGACCAGATCATAGGAGATAGAAGCAAAGGTGTTCAAACAAGAAGAAAAATTTCTCAAGATTTAGTGAAGTATTGTCTGATTTCAAAGATTGAACCAAAACAGTAAGTGAAGCATGCAATGATGAAAGTTGGGTTAACACGATGAAGGAGGAATTGATGTAAATTGAAAAGAATCACACTTGGGATCTTATTCCCAGACCTAAGGACAAAAATGTGATTGGGACTAAATGAGTCTTCCAAAATAAACTGAATGAAGACGGTGAAGTAATAAGAAACAAACCCAGATTGGTCTGTAAGGGTTATTCTCAAGTAGAAGGAGTTGACTATGAAGAAACTTTTACTCCTGTTGCAAGAATTGAAGCAGTCAGATTATTTTTGCTTTTGCTACCTTCAGAGATTTCAAGGTGTATCAGATGGATGTCAAGTCTACTTTCCTAAATGGTGATTTGGAAGAAGAGGTATATATTGAGCAACCGGATGGATTTCAAATGTCTAATCATGGAGATATGGTCTACAAATTGAAGAAGGCATTGTATGGACTCAAACAAGCCCCAAGAGCATGGTATGAAAGATTGAACAAACATCTTTTGAAGATTGGCTTCAACAAAGGTACTGCTAACAATAATCTGTACTTCAAGATTGATCATGAAAATATCTTGATTGTTGAAGTATTTGTTGATGATATCATTTTTGGAGGAAAAGATAGTATGTGCAAGACTTTTGCAAATCAAATGAAAAGTGAATTTGAGATGCCTATGTTTGGGGAAATGAATCTCTTCCTGGGTCTACAAATCACTTAAACAAAGAAAGGAATCTTCATATCTCAGACCAAATATGTGAAAGAATTGTTGAAGAAATTTGGGATGGAAGATTCAAAGCCAATGAATACTCCATGGCAACCGGATGTAAGTTGAGTAAAGATGATGAATCTCCTAAGACTGATTAGAAAAAGTATAGGTTAATGATTGGAGGACTACTCTACCTCACTCAAACTAGACTTGATATTATGAATGTTGTTGATCTTGTTGCTAGATTCCAAGCTGATCCTAGAGAGTCTCATGTCATGGCAATCAAAAGAATTCTCAGATATCTAAAGGGAACAGTTGAGTATGGATTATGGTATCCTAAGGATCATGATTTCTCTCTTCATGCTTATATTGATGCTGATTGGGCAGGTGATGTGGATGACCAGAAGAGTACCAGTGGTGGTGCATTCTTTTTGGGTAAAAGATTGGTTGCTTGGCTTAGCAAGAAATAAGAGTCAATATCGATGTCCACTGCAAAAGCAGAATATATTGCAGCAGTAAGCAGTTGCACTCAAGTATTAGGAATGAAGAAAATGCTAAGAGACATCAGAGTGGAGTATGAAGAACCTATCACAATCTTCTATGATAATTCAAGTGCAATAAACATATCAAAAAATTTGGTGTTGCATTCAAAGACAAAACATATATCCATCAAGTTTCACTTTTTGAGAGAACAAGTGAACAAGAATGAAGTCAAACTGGAGTTTGTGCCCTCAAAGGATCAAATTGCAGACATCTTTACTAAACCTCTACCTAAGGGCTCTTTTGAGTATCTCAAGGAGAAGTTAGGGGTTATTACCCCTCCGGTTCTGAATTAAGGTGCACTGATGTGCATCAATCTGGTGCATCCCATAATCATATCTTGTGATCCAGATTAGTGTTAGGTAGTTGCTACTCAGGGGGAGCAGTCAGCATGATTCTGAAGTATGAGAAGTGGTTGCAAGTATGTGCCCTTTGTCATTGATGTCAAAGGGGGAGAGAAGACATGTGAAAAATAAAAAGTGGTTGTTGATCAAAGGGGGGAGTAGTAAAGGAAGAGAAAACATATGAATGATTGTTGTTGATAGGGGGAGCTATGTCAGTAGGTGTGGAGAATTTCTTGTCTTGATGGTTAAAATAGTTTTTCACATCATATGTTGCCATCAATGATAAAGGGGGAGATTGTTTCAAGTATGGGCCTAACCGGTGTTGTCATTGATGTCAGCATACTCTTGTTGCATTGATGTCAAGGATTGGATGAGTTGTGTGCTGAGGATATTGAGAAAATTAATCCTATTAGAAATAAAGAAGGACAGTGAAGACAGTGAAGTTCTATGAAGAAAAGATCCTAGTCAGTTGAAGATCAGAGTCTGCGCATCAAAGGGTTTACAAATATGTGTCTAAAGGTGCTCCAGCCAATATTTCAAAGATCCGCATGAAGATTTGGAGAAGTTATGGCCACATGAGTAAAACTGGTTCTAGAAGCTGTTTAGAGGTGACAGAGTGGCAAAAACAAGTCTAGTGAGATCTGGAAATGCAATATCTTGTTCTCTAAATCTGGTGGCATGTTTGGGAAGCTAATGTGAATTGACAACTCAATTGGTTTGTGGTTTGGAGGTCCATAAGCAATCCTTCTAATGTGACAGTGATGACCGACTATGTTCTTGAGGTTTCAAATGAAGATCTCAATGATTACAGTAAGCAAAAGTGGTGCGGATGTTCTTGGTGATTAAAGCAAGCTTGTGGGGGTCTCTAGATTATGTCCAATTCATGTTGGTGGTCCGCATTGAAGATTGAGATCGTAATTGAAGATTTACCTTCAGGTGATGGTGTTCTTCCTAATCTTGGCCGACCGAATAATTTGCTCATGTTGTGAATGATCTTGAAGATGTTTTGCAAAGCATGGTGTGTTCCTCGAAGAAGATTGAAGTCCCAGATATGTGTAGCTGACAACGTAGTGATGCGCATGAAGTTTTTGTAACAAGTCAAGTTGTATTTTTGTAATTGCTCTATAATAAAATAAATTTTATGTTGTGCCAACTTTGATGATCTTTCCAAAGTCGATGGCATGTATAAATAAGAGTTGCGAAGTCATTCAAAAGTGTGTGTGCGATGTGAAGGTGGTAGTGAAGAGGACCAAAAAGCAAAGCAGAGAGGTTGAGCTTAATGGAACTGATTCAGGCATAGTGAAGATGCTAATCTCTAGTTCAAGTATGTAATACTTAGATTCTTTTGTAAACAGTGTGTCTCCTATAGGTAGTGAGCTTCTTGTGAGCAGTGTGCTCGGGCAGTGAGCCCTAATTGGCAAGTGCCATTTTATTCTTCTTATTCTTTGAACAGAGAATACAATCTTGGGTTAGTCACCCCGTGGTTTTTCCCTTAACTGGGTTTTCCACATTAAAAATCTTGTTGTTATATGTGTTGAATGTATTTCTACTCTTGAGCTATTGCATTATGCTTCCATGATTGAATCTTTGTTATGTTGCTGAAATATAAGAAGGTTTAAAGTGATTAAAGAACAAAATTTTGGTGACAACTAATTCACCCCCCCTCTCAATTGTCTATCCTAAAACCAACAATTGGTATCAGATCCAAGTTCCTCTAGAAGAAGCTTGACCGCTTAAGGAGATCCATGATGTCGACCTACAAGAAGGATAGTCCAAGGTTTGATGGAACAAACTTCACTGCCTGGAAGAACCGCATGGAATGTCACTTACAATGCATGGGATATCAGTATCAGAACATAACCTCAACTAAATATGTTCCTCCAAGGAATGGGCCAACAACTATAGATGAAGTCAGAGATACAGAAAATAATCTTTGAGCTAAAGAAGACCTACTGAGTGCCTTGTCTGATATAGAGATGACAAATGTTATGGGATTAAAGATTGCTTATGAAATTTGGACAAAACTTGAAAATCTATATGAAGGAGACAAGTATGTTAAATTTACCAAGATGTAAAGTCTGAAAGGAAAGTTTGAAAACCTAAGGATGGGTGAAGATGAGAACATCACTTTATATATGGCAGTAAATGAGCTTGTATGTGGCATCAGATGTGCCAGTGGAGTACTGGATGAAGATGAAATCATTGCTAAAGTTCTTAGATTTTTACCTCCTAAATATAAACACAAGGTCATTGCTATTGAGGAAATCAGATCTTTAACAAGTATCACAAGGGATCAACTGGTTGGTAAGATATCTGCATTTGAGTTGGCAGAGTTTGGTGATGCACTTCCCAAGACTAAATCTGCTTTCAAAGCTAGTGCCTCTGCTAAAGGAAAATAGAGATATGATCCAGGGGAAAGCTCCTCAAGAAAATCATCTTGGAATGAGAAAGCAAGAAAAGATCTGGAAGAGGATGAATTAGAAGCTGAACAACTTGAAGCTCTCATTGCAAAAAGACTGCCAAGAGAATCTAGTAAGTATGAAGGAAAATTACCTTTTAAATGCTTTGCCTACAATAAGATTGGTCATTTTGCCTCAAGATGTCTGGAAAGGTTTTCAAGGCCAAACCCTAATAGATCAAGGTTTCAAAAAAAGTGTTACTATGTTCAAGAAGATGATAATGAAGGAGTAATAGATGATAAATCTGAGATAGGAAACAAATCTGGAAGTGACTGGGTGTTTATTGCCATCAAGGAAGAAGATCCAATACCTACTGAATCTATCAATCATAAGATGATAGAAAGTACTATGGCTGCTCAGGTTGAAGAAAAGGATGAATGGGTTATTGATAGTGGTTTCTCTCACCATATGACTGGTGACAAGAGCAAGTTCTTAAGCTTGGAAAGATATAGAGGTGGAGTTGTAAAGTTTGGAGATAATTCTGCTAGTAGAATTACAGGTAGAGGAACCATTTCCTTTGATGGAAAGAACAAAACTAGTGATGTTTTGTATGTTGAAGGTTTGAAGCATAATCTTCTTAGTATTGGATAGTTGGTGGACAAAGGCTATGATCTCTGATTCAAAAATTGAAAATGCAAGATCTTTGAAAGCTCTGGAACTGAGATTGCATCCGGTACACAGACAAAAGGTAACATCTTCCACTTGGTTGGTATTGGCAAAAGTTGTTTATTTATTCAAATTGATTAGAGTTGGTTGTGGCATAGGAGAATGTGTCATGTAAATTTTGATAATATCATCAAGATAAGCAACACCCAGGCTATAAGAGATCTTCCAAGACTGGTGAAACCTACTAACAGTTTGTGCAAAGAATGTCAGTTAGGTAAGCAGAACAGAGTCACATTCAAAAGTAAGAAACAATCTTCATTGGATTGTTAGACTTAGTACACACTGATCTCTATGGTTTGGCAAGAATCAGGAGTCTGCAAGGAGATAGGTATTTCATGTTGTTGATTGATGACCACTCCCGGATGATGTGGGTAACTTTCTTTAAAGAGAAATATGAAGCACTTGAGAAATTTAAAATATTCAAGGCTATGGTAGAAAATGAAACTGGCATAAACATAAAATGCCTCATGTCTGATAGAGGTGGAGAATTCACATCCAGTGAGTTCATATCATTCTGTGAGGAATATGGGATAAAGAGACAATTATCTGCTCCAAGGACTCCACAGCAAAATGGAGTAGTGGAGAGAAAGAATCAGACCATCTAAGAAGCATCTAGAACCATGATGATGGAAGCAAATGTCCCTCAGATCTATTGGGGAGAAGCTTTAAGCACTTCTGTCTATACTCTTAATCGAGTACAAATCAGAGGCAATATTGGTAAGACTCCTTATAAACTTTGGTTTGGCATCACTCCTACTATGAAATATTTTAGAGTCTTTGGTAGTAAATGCTATATCAAAAGAGATGAAGACCTTGGCAAGTTTGATGCTAGAAGTGATGAAGGAATGTTCTTGGGATATTCTACTCAAAGCAAAGCATACCAGTGTTATAAAAAGAGAATGAGAAAGATTGTAGAAAGTGCAAATGTAAAGGTTGATGAAGGCATGGAAAATCCCTCAAGGTATTATTAGTATGAAGCCAATGATCATAATGATGTCTCAAATCAAGGAGAACAAGTACCAACTCCAGTTCAGATTCAGACTGATCCGAAGAATCCTAAAATAAAAAAAGAAGAGACAAGTTTGCATGAACCTGCTCAAGATTTAGAAGTGCAAGAGCTTCCCAAAACTCCCAGGTATGTAAGACTGAATCATTCTGAAGACCAGATCATAGGAGATAGAAGCAAAGGTGTTCAAACAAGAAGAAAAATTTCTCAAGATTTAGTGAAGTATTGTCTGATTTCAAAGATTGAACCAAAAATAGTAAGTGAAGCATGCAATGATGAAAGTTGGGTTAACGCAATGAAGGAGGAATTGATGCAGATTGAAAAGAATCACACTTGGGATCTTGTTCCTAGACCTAAGGACAAAAATGTGATTGGGACTAAATGGGTCTTCCGAAATAAACTGAATGAAGATGGTGAAGTAATAAGAAACAAACCCAGATTGGTCTATAAGGGTTATTCTCAAGTAGGAGTTGACTTTGAAGAAACTTTTGCTCTGGTGGCAAGAATTGAAGCAATTAGATTATTTCTTGCTTTTGCTACCTTTAGAGATTTCAAGGTGTATCAGATGGATGTCAAGTCTACTTTCCTAAAGGGTGATTTGGAAGAAGAGGTATACATTGAGCAACCGGATGGATTTCAATTGTCTAATCATGGAGATATGGTATGCAAACTGAAGAAGGCATTGTATGGACTCAAACAAGCCCCAAGAGCCTGGTTTGAAAGATTGAACAAACATCTTTTGAAGATTGGCTTCAACAAAGGTACTGCTGATAGTAATCTGTACTTCAAGATTGATCATGAAAATATCTTGATTGTTGAGTTATTTGTTGATGATATCATTTTTGGAGGAAAAGATAGTATGTGCAAGACTTTTCCAAATCAAATGAAAAGTGAATTTGAGATGTCTATGTTTGGGGAAATGAATCTCTTCCTAGGTCTACAAATCACTCAAACAAAGAAAGGAATCTTTAGATCTCAGACCAAATATGTGAAATAATTGTTGAAGAAATTTGGTATGGAAGATTCAAAGCCAATGAATACTCCCATGGCAACTGGATGTAAGTTGAGTAAAGATGATGAATCTCCTAAGACTGATCAGAAAAAGTACAGGTTAATGATTAGAGGATTGCTCTACCTCACTCAAACTAGACTTGATATTATGAATGTTGTTGGTCTTGTTGCCATATTCCAAGCTGATCCTAGAGAGTCTCATGTCATGGCAATCAAAAGAATTCTCAGATATCTGAAGGGAACAGTTGAGTATGGATTATGGTATCCTAAGGATCATGATTTCTCTCTTCATGCTTATATTGATGTTGATTGGGTAGGTGATGTGGATGACTGGAAGAGTACCAGTGGTGGTGTATTCTTTTTGGGTAAAAGATTGGTTGCTTGTCTTAGCAAGAAACAAGAGGCAATATCTCTGTCCACTGCAGAAGTAGGATATATTGCAGTAGTAGGTAGTTGCACTCAAGTATTATGAATGAAGAAAATGCTAAGAGACATCAGAGTGGAGTATGAAGAACCTATCACAATCTTCTATGATAATTCAATTGCAATAAACATATCAAAAAATCTGCTGTTGCATTCAAAGACAAAACATATATCCATCAAGTTTCACTTTTTGAGAGAACAAGTGAACAAGAATGAAGTCAGACTGGAGTTTGTGCCCTCAAAGGATCAAATTGTAGACATTTTTACTAAACCTATACCTAAGGACTCTTTTGAGTATCTCAGGGAGAAGTTAGGGGGTTATTACCCCTTCGGTTCTTAATTAAGGTGCACTGATGTGCATCAATCTGGTGCATCCCACAGTCATATCTTGTGATCCGGATTAGTGTTAGGTAGCTGCTACTCAGGGGGAGTAGTCAGCATGATTCTGAAGTATGAGAAGTGGTTGCAAGTATGTGCCCTTTGCCATTGATGTCAAAGGGGGAGAGAAGACATGTGAAAAACAAAATGTGGTTGCTGATCAAAGGGGGAGTAGTAAAGGAAGAGAGCATATGAATGATTGTTGTTGATAGGGGGATCTATGTTAGTTAGTGTGGAGAAGTTCTTGTCTTGATGGTTAAAATAGTTTTTCACATCATATGTTTCCATCAATGACAAAGGGGGAGATTGTTGCAAGTATGGGCCTAACCGGTGTTGTAATTGATGTCAACATACTCCTGTTGTATTGATGTCAAGGATTGGATGAGCTGTGTGCTAAGGATATTAAGAAAATTAGTCCAATTAGAAATAGAGAAGGATAGAGAAGACAGTGAAGTTCTATGAAGCAAAGATGTCAGTCAATTGAAGATCAGAGTATGTGCATCAAAGGGTTTGCAGATATGTGTCTGAAGGTGTTCCAGCCAAGATTTCAGAGATCTACATGAAGATTTGGAGAAGTTATGGCCACATGAGTAAAACTGGTTCTAGCAGTTGTTCAAAGGTGACAGAGTGGCACAAATAGGTCCGGTGAGATCTAGAAATGCAATATCTTGTTCTCTAAATCTGGTGGCATGTTTGGTAAGCTAATGTGAATTGACAACTTAATTGGTTCATGGTTTGGAGGTCCACAAGCAATCCTTCTAATGTGACAGTGATGACCGATTGTGTTCTTGAGGTTCTGAATGAAGATATGAATGATTATAGTAAGCAAAAGTGGTGCAAATGTTCTTGGTGATTCAAGCAAGCTTGTGGGGGTCTCTAGATTATGTCCAATTCGTGTTGGTGGTCCGCATTGAAGATTGATCTCGTAATTAAAGATTTACCTTTGAGTGATGGTGTTCTTCCTAATCTTGGCCAACTAGATAATTTGTGCATGTTGCAGATGATCTTGAAGATGTTTTGAAAAGCATGGCGTGTTCCTCGAAGAAGATTGAAGTCCCAGATATGTGTAGCCGACAGTGTAGTGATGTGCATGATGTTTTTTTAACAAGTCAAGTTGTATTTTTGTAATTGCTCTGTAATAAAATAAAGTGTATGTTGTGTTGACTTTGATGATCTTTCTAAAGTTGATTACATGTATAAATAAGAGTTGCGAAGTCATTCAAAAGTGTGTGTGTGATGTGAAGGTGGTAGTGAAGAGGACCAAAAAGTAGAGCAAATGGGTTGAGCTTAATGGAACTGATTCAGGCATAGTGAATATACTGATCTCCAGTTCAAGTATGTAATACTTATATTCTTTTGTAGACAGTGTGTCTCCTGTAGGCAATGGGCCTATTGTGAGCAATGTGCTTGGGCAATGAGCCCTAATTGGCAAGTGCCATTTTATTCTTCTTATTCTTTTAACAAAGAATACAATCTTGGGTTCATCACCCCATGGTTTTTTCCTTAACCAGGTTTTCCACGTTAAAAATTTTGGTGTTATATGTGTTGAATCTATTTCTGCTCTTGAGTTATTGCATTATGCTTCCATGATTGAATCTTTGTTATGCTGTTGAAATATAAGAACGTTTTAAGTGATTAAAGAATAGAATTTTGGTGACAACTAATTCACCCCCCCTCTCAGTTGTCTATCCTAAAACCAACAGAGATGTCTAGAGAAAAGTGAATTTTTTGACCCTAGATAGTAATCATGAGTTCTACTTTTTACTATTAATAGTAAAATTTGTTCTCACATTTTACCATTACATTGTCATTTTTCAGTTTTTGAGGAGATGGATCAAGGAGGGGAGCTAACATGCCGAGTTGAAGGCCATATTGACCACTGAGGCTAAAGGTGCTACAGAGCCAAGTGGCATAGGAACTTGACGAGCACAAGGTAGGTTGTTGTCCCTCTTACAAATTCCTTGTGTGATTAATTTAATTTTTTTCAAATTCTGAGGTAAGAATGGCCACGGGGACACTTTTTAGTGGTTCCCAGGGTACCATTGTCCTCTTGGGGTGCCCTAGACCACCCAAGCCCTTCCTAAGCGCCCTATACCCTTCTGGACACCCAGGTCCTAAGACCAAGCTAGTTTTGATTTTTGTATTTCTTGATGAAGTAAATATCCTCAAGGTCTTATGTATATCCTACTTTTTGTGCTACAGGATCTCTAAGGTATGCAAGAGCATGCTGGCGGTCGTTTATTCACATTGTTGCATAGCCGATCAAGCACACTTTCATATGCAAAGATGGTATATCTATGAGATGTTGGACTATGGTGGGTGTACACTATGCCCACAATAACATGCCACCGTTCTATGCTGATGGCACTCATGGAGTGGTAGAAGACAGATACATACACATTTCATCTACTGACAGGGGAGATGACAGTGACCTTGGAGGATGTGTATAGGATACTATGATTACCTATGTGTGGTGAGACAGTTAGGGTCATAGAGCAAAGGTATGAGGACTATGCTTAGGTGAGCTAGCTATAATGTCTAGGACATACAATACCATCAAGCTCTCGAGGACATATCAATATCAGATACTTAGAGTAGGGTGTGGTTGTTATACTGATCATCTATTGCATCATGATCGCTACCATCGCACTTGTTGTTACACAGGATGGGCGAGGCACTCACCTACACAGGGGCCTGGCTCATACCATTAGAGAGATGGAGAAGCATAGGATATAATACTCTTGGGGATGGAGTATGCTTGCTCACTTATACTATACATTGGGTCGCTATGTTCATCACGAGGCACATAGCTTGATGATGTGCACGCTCCTACAAGTGTGGGCATTCGACCACATTATATGCACAAGGCCAGTGGGTTATCCGATAGAGACTATCATGACCAACCCATGAGCACATGCCTATGAGCTGAGAGGACCCTGGAGACATGGTGATTTACTATTCTAGAGGATTCTATTTGACAGGCTACAACTAGAGGCCGTCACATGGAGACCGTATAGGTGATGTAGACTTTGGATGGGTTAGAGGAGACAACTAGCAAGGATGCAGAAGGATCAACTATTGACTGGTTACCAAGATCTCATCGTAGTCACCTTCTACTATGACAGGGTGATGAGGCAGTTTAGACAAGTGCAGGGAGTTCCCTCCACACGGTCGTTCTATGTGAGATCATCATGTTGCAGTGTGCAACCCCGTGATAGGGCATGGTTCACCATCACGAATGTAGTGTTGAGTGATCCTGATGATGATATTGAGAATGATGATCATGTCTCTAAGGCTGATGATGTAGGAAAGACTCCAACATATACAGCATGGTGGGAGATAGCACACCTGACTCCTATCTTCCTCGATGATTATCTTGTTGGCTATCCCAAACTGTAGGTCAAGCAAGAAGATGATTCAGAGGAGGGAGAGGGAGAGAGTGATAGTGATGATGAGGAGGAGGAGGATCCCCCTAAGGTGATGAGGAGAGGTAGATGATGTCATCTAGTGGGTGGTGTAGATGTCAACGAGGAGGGACCCAAGGTCCGAACTCATAGTCTATGACCACGACACATAGCTAGAGTAGCATAGTGTCACTTTAAGCATGGGGAGTCAAGCGGTGGTGTCACTACGATGCCCCCAATGGCTGGAATGACTGTGGATACTAGCACAATCGATGTACCACATGATCCATCATGGCAGGAGGGTGATCCAAGTGATAAATTTTTTTTTATTATTAGTTTAAGATGCATAATGTTGATTTAATTGAGATTCTGACATGATGAATACTTGTATACTCTACATTTGGTTCTAGTGCATGGTGTGACTTTGTGAGTTGGGTCATAGCAGTGATGATACCCACTAAGTTGACATAGCATCTAATTTAGGCCTGTTATAGGCCACCACAAGAGGTGGGTCTGCATACAAAGTTGTTTGATCCTATCATGCAGCTTAGAGCAGTGTACGAGGCAAGATGGGTTAAGTGAGATCAGCTAGTAAATTAAGAGGGATCAGCTAGCGACTGCAAGAGATTAGCTAGTATTCGAGTGAGACTGAGTAGTTTAGAGAGCAGATGTTCTCCAAACTTAGCTAGATTGGAACAGATTCATGGAAACATCAGGTACTAAGTGTAGTCTACTGAGTTATGTACAAGCTGAGGTGGACCAACTATGAGTTGAGAGAGATCAACTCTAGCGAGAATACAGAGAAGCTAAGGAGGAGGTGGGGGAGCTCATAGGTACACTTAGGAGTTTACAGGCGTGGAGCATCTCTAGGAGTCACTCATGATCTGTAGCTTCATATAGGCAGGCATCTATCACTCAGGGACCTCTAGGTCTTAAGGGATCTGGGTATCACGGTCTAACACTTTGAAGATATCTTATTGTATTATGTTATGATTCACCACATTTTAATGTAGTGGTGAACTTAGGTATATAAAAAAATTATGATTTATACATGTACATGGTTTTGCTTTTTGCTAGATATCATTTGTGATCTACTTTGGGAAGTAAATGCAACAAAGATCTAGACTTTGTTTTATGCATGTGTGTCAAATTAAATGCTAAAGTGATTTCTAAACAACCATGTGGAACTATTTGACAAATGCAAAAATGATTTAAATGATACATGCCCTAACAAAACACACCAATGTATGCTTAATTAAGTTTTAGCAAGATGTACACACATGATAAAATAATTCAGTTGTGATCTCATAAAACAACGTTGTAACATTATTAGATTAGATTCACCAATTATTATTAAACATTGTATATGTCTTGTCAATTTGTATGCTAATAACTAAGCAATTTTCTAAACTAAGAAAACTACTTTAAAAGAATCAAGACAAACTAAATATTTTTTCAAGAAAGAAGAAAATGATGAAATAGAACATTTACAGTTACTATCTACCAAACATTTGCTTTAAAAGGAAGTGAAAGCATTCAAAATCAAACTTGAAATTAAGCATAGTACCTATGTAAATGATTAGCATTAATAGGCTCTTTAAGAGGCGTACCATGCATATCAGTCAATTTATACGCACCTGATCTGAAGACTTCAATTATGATGTAAGGTCCTAACCAACTTGGGCTAAACTTCCCTTTTTCTTCAGGAGCTGCATTGACATTGCATTGATTTTCGTAGAGTACAAGGTCTCCAACCTCGAATGAACGATAAATGATGTGTTCATTGTATGAGTTTTGCATAGACTTTTGATGAGCTTGAAGATGTTCAAGAGTGTTTATATGATGTTCATCGAGCATTTCAAGTTGTTGATACCGTAATTCCCTTTGAGTATTTTCATTAAGGAAGCCCTTGAGAGAAATTTGTAATGAAGGGATTTCTAACTCCAAAGGCATAATCGTGTTGGCACCATACACAAGGTTATATAGGGTAGTACTTGTAGGCATACAAACACTATTTCAGTAAGCCCACAACGCATAAGATAATTGACTGTGCCAATCCTTTTGGTTTTTGTTAAAAAAATTTCAAAGAATTTATCTGATTACCTTGTTAGAGGCTTCTTCTTGTCTATTTGATTGAGGATAATACAATGCAGAGAAGTGGTGTTGAATATGATATCTTTCGAGAAGTTTCTTCACATATTTGTTCTTAAATGAGGCACCATTATCCAAAACCAAAGTGGAAGGAATAACAAATCGAGAGATTATGTTGTTTTGAATGAAAAGGTAGATTACTTCAATAGTCGTGGATTGGAGAGGAATTGCTTCAACCCACTTCATAAAGTAATTTGTAGTTGTGATGATAAAAGTATGTCCCTGAGAAGGAGGAGAAATCTTTCCAATAAGATCTAAGCCCCACATGGAAAATGGTCAAGGTGAAACTTGAGCACGAAGTTCTTGGGTGGGAGCTTGAATGAGATTACTGTGTTGTTGGAATTGCAAGCACTTCTTGATAAAGGCAAAGGAATCTCATTCCATGTCTTTCTAATAGTAACCCATACAAAGCAATTTTTAAACAAGAGATCTTCCACCAAAATGTCCTCCACAGGCACCTGAATGTGCCTCCTCCAGGGCAATCAGGATCTCAGAGTTATTAAGGCAACGAAGGAGGGGACCTTTGTAACTTTTTCAATATAGAATGTTTTATAAAATGATGTAATGGCAAGTTTGTGTATGCAAACTCGAGCACTTCTGAATGTCGAATCACTAAAGGTACCATCACACAAATATTAGAATATATGGGAGTACCATTCTCTTGATTCTACATTATCACAAAAGGCAATCGCATGCATTAGTGAAGGTATTGTGACATTATGGATAATGAATTTATAATCCCCTTCAGAACAACTGAAGGATAGGAAGGAAGCAATGCTTTCCATCACATCTGCTTGTCAATTGTCCTTTCGTGGAATTGTGTCGATTGTGTAGGATAATAAATTCTTTAATAAGGATAAGGTCAAGTCTTGGTACTTGGATAACTTATCTTTCTTTGCTTGATAAGATCTAGTGACTTGTCTTATGATTAATTAAGAATCACCAAATATTGAGATGTGTTTGATGTTAAGAGACAAAGTGGCACGCAAGCTGACAATAAGGGCTTTGTACTCTGTGATTTTATTGGTACATAGAAAATTGAGATGATAAGATAGAGGAATCAGCTTACCTGAAGGATGTACTAGTATGATAGTAGCACCAGAGCTAGTTCAACATCTATAACCATCGAAGAATAATTTCTAATTACTATCAACTTCCAAGAGGAGGATTTTATTTTCGGGAAAAGATTCTTGATTCAAGAAAATGAACGGTGAAGGAGCTTCCGCTAAGTGGTCGGTCAATGTTTTCCCTTTAATTGCCTTTTGGGAGACAAATTTAAGGTCAAACTCCATTAACAACAGAACCCACTTTGCTAAGCATCCTAAAAGATCTGTTTTGGCAAACAGGTGCTTTAAAGGATCAAATTTTACAATTACATTAATTTCAGCATTTAAGAGATAATGTCTTAGTTTTTGTGTTGCAAAAACAAGAGCTAGGCATTGCCTTTCTATTGCAGTGTACCACATTTCATAATCGAGTAAAGTTCGGCTAATGTAATACATAGCATGTTCTTTGTCGTCGTCATCATGTTGTGCTAACAAAGTTGTGAGAGCATTAGGAGATGCTGACATGTAAAGAATGAACGGTCATCTAGAGACTGTCAGTTGTAAAATAGGTAGATTGGCAAGATATCTTTTAAGATTATCAAAAACTTTTTGACAATCACTATTCCATTTAAAGGTAGATTCTTTCTTAAAAAATTGTGTGAAAGGAAGAGTCTGATCTGTGAGTTGTGAAACAAATTGACGAATAGCCTGAATCTTTTCTTGTAAACTACAAAGTTGTTTTAGGAGATGGCATGTTAACCATAGCATCAATCTTTTTCGTATCTACCTCAATACCAAAATGTGAAACAATGAATCCTAATAGCTTACCACTATCAACACTGAAGACGCATTTATGAGGATTTAAGCGCATGTTGTATTTTCGTATACATTCAAAGATTTGATGGAGAATTTTGACATGATCCTAGCACAAAACAAATTTGGCCAGAATATCATCGACATAATCCTTCAAAATGTTATACATAAAATCATCAAAGATAAGTGTCATAGCCCATTGATAAGTTGCACCAGCGTTCTTTAATCCAAATGGCAAGACAACCCAACAAAATGTTCCCCAAGGAGTTATAAAAGTTGTTTTATATTGATCTTGAGGATTGATGAATATTTGATTATAATAGAGAAACCATCCATAAAGGAAAGTATTGCGTCACCAATAGTAGAATCGACAATCATATCAATATTAGGAAGAGGAAAGTCATCCTTCAAAGATGCTTTATTCAAATCTCAAAAATCATTACACATTCAAATACGGTTATCACATTTAGCAACAACCACAATATTCAAGATCCAAGGCGAGTAGTCAATAGGGAAAATAAAGCTTGCTTGTAAAAGCTTCTCTATCTCATCTTTGACCAGCAATGCAACCTTAGGATTCATCTTATGTATATTTTGTTTAACCAATTTAGCATCAGGATGAATGAAAATATTATGTGTTACCACCTAAGGATCGATGCCAGGCATATCTGAGTATGTCCAAGCAAAGAGATTAGGGTATTCATGTAAAAGAGATGTGATTTCCTATTTTTCTTTTGTGCCTAAATAATTCCCAATAGGGATGACTTTTTTGGGGTCATCCTTATCCATCAAGACATCAACAGTTTTCCCATTAATGAGAGTATTGCAGTCTTAAATATTAGGAGGATGAAGGGATTCTATAGGTGACTCATGAGATGTCAAGGTATCATCAAATAAACAAGTGCCCTTCCCAAAGTATGCTTACACATTTAAACAATAGGGAAGGCCACAATCATGATGATAACGAGGCAAGTGATCATAAGCCCCTAAGAATTCATCCAAAGCTTCATTTACTCAAAAAGTATCTGAGGGGATATCTTGAAGGTTATAATCTATATCAATCAATTCTGGATATACCCATTTAAGTGAAGATGATGAGATTGTGTTAACATTTATGTTATGATGACGAGCGGCTTTGGTGGGCCCTAAAGGATGGTATCCAAGTCCAAACAAAGAGTAATGTGCATTAGCCTCCAAAGGGACTTTAATCCCTTGCTCCTTTATACCACAACCATTACCGTTGTATCCACATCGAGAGAGGATTTGAAACCCTTGACCATAAATAGATGCCATTTTTGAGGAGGAACAAGGTAACCCATAGGTCTCATATTCAATAGTATAAGAGTAAGTGTTATCATCATTACTTTTTAAAGAAATTTTAGGTGATACAGGAGTAGAGATTGAAGCCACCTTAGGAATTTTTGTCTTTGATGGTGAGACTTTATACTCCCCCACAAAGGTAAGTGTAAAGTCTAATGGACCCCAATAATCACCAAAGAGTGAAGGTGAATTAGATTCATATACTATAACATCCTCGATAGAGGGAGAAGAATTAATCTTAGAAAAAGGATAAAAGGATTTGAAATGTTGATTAGTTTTAGCCCTCAGTTTGTAAAAAATTGTTCGGAGTCGAGTCAACTTCAATTGTATAGAGCTGATCATTGTGAACAAACTTTATTGATTGATGAAGGGTAGACAGGAATGCCCCCATGGCATGAATCCAAGGTCTACCAAGAAGAAGATTATATGAAAGAGAATTAGGCATGACATACATAAAGGTAGGCAAAGTCACAGGACCAACCCTAAGAGGCAAGGTGATGGTACCTAATGATTGTCTACCAACATTATCAAAGCCACAAGTGTTGAGTTTATTTGGTTTAATAAGAGAAGTATTATCATTGATTTTATGTAACAAGTCTATGTCACAAACATTAAGACCTAATCCACCATCAATCATGGTACATCTAACTCTTTTTTTATGAATGAAGACAAATATCATAAGAGGCTCATTTTGGTTTTGAACTTCTATGGGAGTTAATTCATGTGGTTGAAATATAATATCTGATTTAGTCACATGCATACAATCTAACAGAGCTACTACATCATTTGGTTGAATAGCAGGTGGGACAATCACCTTTTGTAAAGCTTCCTGGAGTATCAGCTCCCATAGAGAGATATTTGCTGGAGTAGCTCAAAGATGCTCAACAAGATCATAATCTCTACCATTATGAGTAGGAAGGTGAGGTGCTTGAGGAAGAATAGGTTGAGAAGTAGGTAGAGAAGCAGGAACAAATTGGATTTGTTTCTGTTGTTTGTTATTTTGAGTGTTGTATGTGTGAGCAACTTCTTGATGAATAAGTTGTGACATATTTTGATTAAGAGGATTTCTAGTAATTTGTTGTGCATAATCTAAGATGTAACCAAGAGTTTCAGGTGTTTTCGGAGAACCTCCTATTATAATAGGTGATTTAGGAGCATCCTATTGAAGATGCACAACAATCTTAGGCTTCTTAGGTTCCTTTGGAGAACCAGACACAAAAATTATATTGATGATTATTTCAAATAGAGATTGTTTAGGAGTCATAGAGGAGAATTCCATAGAGACAAAGTCATCCAAGGCTTCATCTAACATATCAAAATCATCACTACTAAATGACTCATCAATTGCATTAAAGTCTTGAATAAAGTAATCTGATAATTGAATCTCCTTATTTTCAAACTTTATGGTAATAAAATCAAGAACAAGGGATAAAAAGAAGTATCTTTATGCTCAATATTAAATATAGCAATTATGAACAATAATTCTTTAGTTATTTTATCCAAAATATAGCTATAACATGCTTAAATTTTATCAATTTCCAAGCTAGAGTTGTCATAAAATGAAACCCTAATGAATGTGTAAAAATAAAAGCAAAATAACAAGCTAATGTTTTTAAAAGGTGTAGGAGATGTCGGGTTCACCAAAATGTGATGTAGAAAAGAGAGATCCAACCTTAGGAGTTAAACTAGGTCAAACCCTCTTCTACAAAACATTGAGACACAAACTGAGCTTAGCTTCTACCCTTGAGGGAGAGCTTAATCTACAAGGGTTCTACCTCTTTGTTGTATAGATGAGTGTCAAATCAAATCCAACCAATCTAGCTAGGGCATAAGATTCATAGCCTTAATTAAACTAAATTAAGCTACAGATGATTGTCAGGAACAAAATTAGAGCAGAAAATGGAACAGCAGAGATAAGGAAACTACTCAAAACCTAGACCAGGTGACATAAAGTCATAGGACCAAGGTACTCAGGCACCTTGGGCCTCTTTTAGGGTTTCTAGAAACCATTGCTTTTGCCAAGTCTGTACCTGCAAGTTCTTCAGTCTTAGGGTTGGCCTAAGCAACATTAAGGCTAACTTGTAACTTAAAATTCTCCCCCAAAGCATGAAAGGGACCAGGGCGCTCTGGCACCCTGGGCCCAAGGTCATTTCAAGGCCTAATCTTTCTCTTAATGTGGGGCTAACTCTGAATCTTCATTTAACTCTCGATATCATGACGAAACTTTAATCGGGATTATGACTTATTCTATAAACGGGGTTAAATGAGGGTTTTAAGGGTGGACCTAAAAATGGACTATACTTGAGACCACTAAAAGGGAGGAGCTAAACATAGTGAAATTGTGTCTACACACAAGTGTACACAATTTACGATGTTACATGCTCAATAATCCTCATTACTTCAACTAAAGGAACTTGGATCGTAATCTAACTAAGGACTTTGGCCATATCATATATAGAATAACTAGGTAATTATGGAGTAGATAAGGGTATGGTGATCATATTGGCATCTAGAATATGGGAAATATATATGCTAATATAAAAATGATTATTTGGGATAGGGGTATCAATATTTGTTATCATTTGTTCAATTAGTCTTTTATAACCATTAGGCACTTAACTCATGTACTTGGGATTACCACTACTATTCTGACTTGGGATATTAGCTTTGACCCTAGGGACAAACCTATTTACAAGATTTAGGGACTTGGGTATAGGATATTTACTCTTTTCTAGTATACATGAGACACGTTCTTGTTTAGTTTTGGACTCCTTTTGTTCCACAAAATTTTCTCTTACTTTCTCTTTGTTTTCTACTTTTTCTATCCATATTCATTTCTTAAGTTGTAGTTGCTTTTTACTTGAGTAACAATATCTATTATGAGGGCCCTAATTTCCTCATCTGTCACCTTTCCCAACATGTATTTCTTTTGTAAAGTGTATTTTATCTTAGTGAAATTAGTATTGTTTAATTTTTCATATTTTTCAACCTCTCCATTAGATAGCACCTCTTGATGATGGAAATTGTCACAAGCATAAACTATATTAACTTTCTAGTTTCTAGTGTTCATACTTAGAGAAAGATTTCTAATTATCCATACACTCAACCATTTTTATTTCCTGATCTTCCTCGTAACGTTCCTCAAATCCTTCCTACTCAACATTATCCTCATAGTTTGTTTCTCCTTATATCATTAATAGGGCAATGGCACATCTAGTAGAGGTATGAGGCATATAACATGCTTCATACCATGGAGCATCTTCCACAATGTTCATATTGTTTCCCTTTAATGTATCAAGGGTTTCCTTGTTGAAAAGTTTTTTTATTAGGTTTCCTTTTCCTAGAAGCGTTATTATTTGAGACAAGTTTACCATTTCTCCACTCCATGTTATAAGGCTTTTAGATAATTTCATTGGCCTATCTTGTCTTCGAGTACCCTATTTTTCAAATGGTTTCCCCTTCTCATTTTTGGCAACTCTATAACTTAGCTCCTTTAGAACACACATAACTTTGTGCAGTATGTCTTCTACAACATGTGATTTACTTGAATCTACCTTTCATGTTGTTAAATCCTTACATTCCCCCTCTTAGGTATCTTACCAGAAGTCTTCTTATTACATGGCTTCTTATCTCTCAAGAGGTATCCCATTTTAGAATCATAGGCATTATAGTATAAGACTAAACATGTATATTCATTTAGTCTCATTTAGTGGGGATCTTTAGATACAATTTTCATGAATCTAGTATTCAAGTATACAATAGTTTCATTTGATTCCTTTGTGATGCTAGTGAACTTATTGATAATAAACCTTGGGTTGATTCTATCACTATTTTTCATCGAAAAGCCTTTTGAAATCAACCGATATGTCAATACTTCTCTCAAGGAAGCTTTTATACCAAATTCCATAGTAATATCATCTAGGGATTTCACAAATAGTTTCCTCACATGATATCCTCATCTTTACTTTCATAGTCAATAATCATATTTATGAATTCTCTCAAGTGATATTCTCTTGATATAGCATTGTTTCCCTACAATTTTGGGATTTTGTCTCTTACATCATTTGGAATTGGGTCGGTATAACCATAGATCCTAGAAAAGTTGATTTTCCTATACCTATCTAAAGCTAGAGTTTGCCTTGCAAGTATACTTCTAACATAATTCATAAGAATCTTAGGAATCCTTTCTCTATTTCCTTAGTTTATAAGATTTCTCCTATTTCTCCAAGATCTAGCTCTTTGGTTTCCCCCTTGGTTGACATTTTGATATTGGGCTCTATAAGCAATTTATAAGTCTCTTAACATGGCTTATTGCTTATCCATCATTGCATCAATGTCATTTCTAGGGTTTTCCAATTCCTCATCTACCTCAAGTTAAGCATCTTCACACTCATGTTATCTTTCATAGGGGTGTTCATTTTCTTCAAGTTTTTCCATTCCTCTTTGATCAACAACATTTTGAATTATAGTCTTTGGGGTTTTGGGTTTTGAATTTAGGTATAGGGTTTCCTCTTGGTCTAAATTCATAATTCATTAGGTATTCTTATCCTTCATCCTAATTCTTTGATTTATCAATCTTTGAAAAATAGGATCATGATTATCATTTTTCTTTCTAGACCTTAAAGCCTTAGAAACTAATCTATCTAAGTAATGGCCTATATTAAAATTACATGTTATCTATAAGGACCTACCTCAAATTCATGAGGGTAAGACACGGAGGGATTGCCCACATTCTTTGCTATCCATGTTGTATTTTCTCTTCATTGTAACTCAGGGATGAGATTTAGATTGGGATTTTTTCTTAGAATTTATCTTATTCCATCCATCTTATTGTTTTTTTCTAAGTTATTTAAATGACTCACCACTCCACCTTTAGGGAGAAAATGATTTTGGACAAGAAACAAGAATTAGATAGAAAATGCACAATTAATCAAGAAATTACTCTTTAATTTCAATGATAAGTAAAATAGTCTAGATCCCAATGATTCATCCCTACCTTTGAAGGTAGTTCCTATAAATCACTGCTATTACAATAATCTCACAAAAAACTTTGCAACAAATTACAAAATTTGATACATATTTAACAAATATATAAATATGAATGCAAATAACACAAGTATTTGAATGCAAAATCACTCACACATAATAGTAATGATTATTTGTATGAATTTCCAAGATCTTTGTAAATATAACACCAAATTTTCTTCAAACATGTAGAGGGCATCTTAAAACTTTGAAATCAAACATTTGAAAGGTAGATTTAGACAAGCATGACAAAGATCTTTTGGTATTTAAAACATTCCAGATATTCCTAGGAAAATAGATTATATAACACTTTTCAAACAAAATTTAATCATAAAAATTGTTACAATTCCCTCTATTGTGGTGCATGTTGACGGGTTGCAAATGCGACAAAATATACTGATGAAATTGTGAATCACTCAAATTGAATTATAGGGATAATCCATAAATCTTCAAATTAATATGTCCCTAGAAATTATACCATATATTACTGTAATTTGATGGGAAAAGTAAATCCAACTAGACATGGCAAAGGCACAACTCCAAATAAAATAATGAGCTAAATTGTGAAGTTATGTAGAATGTAAAATCAAGATTCACTCATCCCTAATAATTATTTCATCTATTGGGGATTTATGTTGCTTAGTATTCTTAGCAATCCCTAAGAAGCTTGCTAAAGAATTTACCTCTCACCTCTAGGGATTTGTCAAGTTCTAAGGCTTGGTGAACTTCTATGGTTAGGATTGAGAAATGAACATGCCCAATGACTATTAGAAAAGGGTGTTGTACACCTTGCACAAGAAAAGAATTATTTTAATTATGTAAAATAAATATTTATTTGTGGTGCATCTTTAGTGATGGGTTTAGCCACATTAAATATTTATTTGGGTCCACTTGTCAAGTTGTATGTAACATTGGTTAGATATTTTATGTGTGGGAAACATAGGACAAATATTTAATTTTGGGTTCAATGATTTTGTGCTCTCATAGTCTTGAGACACATGGTTCTTCTAATACCATATTTGTATTTGTGTGAGATTGAATCTATAAAAGCAAGCACATGTTTAGTGGTTGAGGTTAGCTATCCTTTTGGGCTGGTTGTCATTTTGTATTAAGCTCTCCTAAAGAGTGCATATGTGAAACATGGCATGGGATGTGTGGATTACATGGTTATCTATTATTCTTGGACACATGGAGGATGCATTAGAGGAGATTGATGTTTTAGAAGTATTCGTGGAGACTCTGTAAGTGTATTGTAATGTTTCAATGTTGAATAATACATTGAGTGTGGATGCTTTTGGAGGTTGGGTTTTTTCCCTCTTAAGGGCTTTCCCAAGGTATATCTTGTGTCATCTTGATGAGATGTTTGTATATTCTCTTGCATGGTGGATTATGAGTACTTGTTTGCATATTTATCTCTATTGGGGTTATGTGGAAATGTTTATATTCTTGCAATTTTTCTTTTTGAAATGACAAGAGAATGCCCTTTTCTCCTACACTTTGAGCTCTACAAGGCTTAGGAGGGTGTTACTTTTAGATCTCATGAATATAAATGGTAATGGTTACAAATATAATAGATAATTAAACCATTTTATAAGAAACTATCAACTAAGATTAATGATCATTTATAAGACGTTGACAAGATTTAGGGAATCTTGATAAATTATTCTAATACTATCTACACATGAACCAAGCCTTTTAAAGACACACACATAGACCCATTTTTTCTATCACTAGTCCTCAATGTGTTGATTCATGGCAGAGTTTAAAGAGATCTTTAAATATGAAAGAAATGAGGTATCCATAAACACAAAAGCAAATGTATTCAAAGTATGATCATTATAGAAATTTCATCTATACCATTAAGTGAAGTGTGGAAAAATAAATCAAAATAAGTTACACTTCAAAGGATTTTTCATTTTAAAACATAAAGTGAGTGATTAGAACCAATCATAACTGGTGCCTTTTATCATGTGCAATAGAGCCAAAAATCAAAATATCAAAGCAACCACACATGCAACCTATGGTTTCAAATAGATTTGATTTATGAAGCTTTGTCTTGCAAATATCAATCCCTCAATTGCATTTTCATTTAATAGAATATAAATCATGCTTAGTTATCCTTTATTATAATTGATTATCTCACATATTGCATCCAAAAAATTACAAATAATACTTGATCGTAGACTAATTAAATCAATACAAATAAGTGTGCATCTAGAAGTTAGAGAAGACATCTTGAAATGACCAATCAAATGATTGAGATAATATGCATAATATGAATCAAAATAGGTCTTACATTGATTTATAATTGGAGAAAGCATACATGTGCATTTATAGTTATTTACGCAAAAAATGGCTCCTAATACTACCTACCTAATTTAATTCTTGAACTACAATTTGGTATACAAAGTTTCTATTCCTTTTTTGCATCCTTGATAACTTCTATTTATAACTAAGTGATAAGTCTCATTTCACTTGAACGATTGACACTTGTCACCTAGTGTTACAATCTTTTCAAATGTTGTTATATTTTCAAATACTACCTAGGCTAAAAATATTTATGGGGGTTGTAATTAACTTAAATGTAGGCCTTAAAATAAGAGGATATAATCCTTCTAAAAATCTAGGCATGCGAAGGAGACAATCCCTCATGAGTAGTTTAACCTTTGGGATTGCATACACAACATTTTTTCTATCAATCAACCTAGAAATGAGAACCACCTTAGGAGGAGGTTGGATCTAACTTCCCTCCTACATCTTTCATATTGATTACTATAGTAGTATTTTGCATTAAAACACTAAGAAAACCCAGACTGGAACTTTGAAAATACTCATGTTCTCCCTTGATCAAGATTCATAAGATAACAATTACAAACTTCACAATAATCTTGATCCATCCTCTCCTTTGTACAAAAATAACTCATCTTGTAAAAATTTATTATGAAAATAAGAGAGTTGTACTTCTTTTATATCATGTAGCATTCACCTCATTACTGCTTTGTATATTTTTTTACATTGTTCAATCCATGTGATAACATAGAATATTGGCATGTATTATCTTGTCACCCTTCCATATGATTCCATTTAAACTAGGGATATATGTATCACTACACCATCCACTGAACTAACAACTCACTGACATTCATGTGACATTATCTTTAATTGTCCAATTACATCAGCTTTATTTTATTTCAACTTTTATTTCCTTTTACTATCGCCTTTCTGATTATGCTAGAGTTGTGTGTTCTCTCCTATATTTTTTCCCTTCAAGATGTGACTATATGTCATGAATTTAAAATAATGGTTCACAAAGTAATAAAATAATGGTTCATAAAGTAATAAATAATAAATAATTAATATTTTTTTTGTAAATAACTCTAACCATTATTTGTATTCCTCATCACTTGGCTAATACCTCTATGATTGTTTTTAATTTATTCATGCTAGCAGTGTATCTAGAATCTAGGGCTACTCTAGTCTCTCTAATTAAATTGTCCATTTTTGTCTCAAGAGCCAAAGCCTTATCTATTTTATGACTAAATAAAATTGGGTCCATATTTTCATCTTTCATTAGAGAACTCATAAAGGACGACACTGAACCATTATATTCATCCTTCCAACTCCAAATCATATTCAATTTTCCACTAGTGTCTTCCATAGCTAGAATGTCAAATACAATAAGAGACAGAACGCCTTTTCTTACCCCTCAAGACCACCATTTTTTATCCATGAAAGTACATACATCATATAACAATTATGTGACCTCATATCTTGTTGTAATTTTATTGGAGCTCCCTAGCACATTTTTGGCATTCCTACATATTGTTTTCACGGGAACTACTCTTGCAATCCATTTGACATTTTTCAACCAATTTGGGACCAAAATCTTTTATTTGACCTAGTGCCATTTGGATATTTATGTTACACTTCCATAGGTCATCAACTATCCTAATAAGATTTTTCACCTTTGCCTTGAGGATACCCTTGATTAGCTCTTCAATGTCTTGCTTGGCCTCCATATCCTTTGCTTTTAATAATATCTTTAAGTTTTTTACTTCTTCCTATAGAGCATGAATATGATAAGGTATATTGGGAGGGGGTAGCAATGCTTTTCTTTCCATGCTCTTCAATTGCTCTTTCAGCTTTTCAACATTTGACTTATCATTTACCAAAGTTTGCTTCAACTTTATTATCTCATTTTTGGCTTCCTCATGTTCCTTATATAACTTTATAGCAAGAGGCAATAATGCAACTTATATGGTCCTATGTTTTAACACTCAAACTATGATCCTTTGGCCTTACAATAATAATAGAATATGTAAAAGAAAACAATAAATAAAGCTCAAAATTACTTATCCTTTATTCACTAAATTATCAATCATGCCAAAAACTAAAGCCCAACTAGATTCATGTCCAAATTATTTGCAAATAAGTACATAAATTATATTCATAAACACTTGACATCTCTTCCAACTAAATATTCCTTCACATAATAAATAAATATCTTTTAAAAGAAAAGCAATGTGAGTTGCAATAACTTTCTTAAGTGTAAACCAATTTGTTATATTTAAGTATGCAATCCTAGATGTTAATTTCAAACATTTCATGTACAAGTTGACATACAATGAACGTATCAAGGAAAGTGAAGCTAGATTTTTACAAATGTAAATACTAAATTTGCACCGGTGATTATGTCAATCATGTTTAGGAGATAGAATCATAGTTATGATTTTGACTAGGATGGGAAAAATAATACAATATGGGTTAGATCTAGACAATAGGGGCTAAATCAAACAAAAGAATGGGACAAGACTAGATTTAGTTAGCTTGTGCACTAAAATTTCTCAAAATAAGCATGAGAATGACACATTTATCAACAAGACTAAAATGAGTACAAAACAAGTGGGAAAATTTTATAATTTTATACTCTATAAATGTAGTGCACGTATGTAGTGGTAAAAATTGCAAAACCATGCCCTTTTCCCTTATGTTTTTATCACACTTTGATTAGAGTGTCTTAAATGTAATAACTAGCATACAAATGGAATATTCTTGCGTGAATTTGGTTTGCAACATGACACATTCCAATCCCCCTTGTCACACATCCTCAAAATTTCATTCATGATCCCTAGACCTATTATTCATCACCCTAGATCAGATTTGTGGGTTTGGACTTTACCTCTATAGTTGTGCATCTAAAACCTCAAATTTTAAAGTCAAAGAATTACCTTACAACCCACTTCACTAGTCATTATCAGTTGACTTAGCACATGCTATGTTGATTTGTGTGCTTGATTATTATATTTAAAGAAACTTATTCACTTGCTTGAAATCAAGCTAGAACATGGTAAATGATATAAGAGTTATGTAAGGACTTATCATTGTGCATTTGTGAGATCATTCTAGTAGTGCTAATTATAGTACATCATCCTAGGTCCATTGCATGCTTGCTTGCTATCTTCAAACCTTTCATTCAAAGCCATAAAGCTAGTTCATTAAGGGTCTAAGCAAGGTGAACTTGACACTTGTGATTTAGTAGATTCTCAAAATATGTTGTGAAACATTGCCTATCCTTATGCATGTTCAAACAACAAATATTAAGGTGAAGTAAATCCCAACAATGCATAGTCTACCAAATTAGGTCCATGAGTTTTTAGGTCCATGCACAGGTTCAAATCCACGCTTGTGAGGATTAGTTCCACGTGTAGGTGATCTAGAGTAAAAAATAATCAATTTATAGAATCTAAGATCTTTATCTGATTCAATCATAAAATTCTAGAAACTGGCAAGTCAACTTATGATGCTTGTTGCAACACTTATCCATCATTAAATTTCAAGCTAAGTATTGCACTTAATTTATTTCATTTTTCACATTTAATTTAATATTTATTTCAATTATCACTCCCACCTCTAAACCCTAGGCTTTGTCACTGGTAAATTGTAATTAAAGCATATTTATTTTCATTCACCATATTTGGTGAACCTAACTACTCTTACACCCCTTACAATTTTGCCTTATGTTTTGTCCATTCATTTAGAGTTTTAGATCTAATTTTTTTTATTGCATTGTCTTATTAGAGTTTGTCCTCCCTTTTATATGTGCTCCATAATTATATCTTCCTTTAGGGTATTGTGATTCATTGCTTGGTCTTGTTTTCATCTACCCCACCCACCCTTTATTTTGGCTCTAAGGTTTCATTTGTTGATTCATTTTTAGATGTAAGTGCTTACTTTAAAAAAATTATATCTTACCTATATTTTGACCTTTAGAGTTTTGTGTATTGTTTGTATGCTAAAATCTCATTCTCGTCCTCACATTCTCTTAAGAAGACGCTCTTGTTTGAATCCTCACATGGCTCAATCTACTGAGAATGGTGTTCCTAGTGGTATTCCATGAGCACTTTCATCACTCATATTATTGAATATGAGGCTAAATATTTTGACCATGAAGCACATTTGGAACTATAACAATTTGCACATGAGCCTGCTAGTTAAGTTGAGGTGGATATTTTTATGAGAATAGATAACAAGTATAGGTGGATCAAGGATGTGATTAAGTATATAATCAAAGGGTACCAAAGAAGGGATAAAGTAGCTATGATAATTTCTAATCAAGCCATTAAGTTAATTCAATAAACCAAGTAGCTTGTTTTCTTTTACTTAAAGATAAGAAACAAGATGGACTAGGGATTTCTACCGTGACTAACTCTAAATTAAAAGGCTTGAGTGGAGTCTTTTCATCTTTTCAAGAAGTGTTCATAGATCCAAGAAGGTTGCTACCAATAAGGGAGGTGGAGCATGATATTAACCTCCTACTAGAATCTCCTTTACCTACTATCAGTTTGTATTGGCAATGACTACTAGAGAGTAATGAAGTCAAGAAGCAACTTCAAGAGCTATTAGAGAAATGGGTTATTCTCCCTAATACTTTACCTTGTGGTTCACCCATAGTGATGGTGTGAAATTGTTGCAGTCACGGTAGGAGGGTTCACAGAATGAACTGTGCAGACTATACAACAAGAGTAAACACAATGGAAACAGCTTAAAGATATGAAACAAATGCAGATTTAGTCATTCAGTGTATCATAGAATCCAAATACAAACTGGTCGGCAATATGTGGGCTTACAATTAGGGCTCAAAGGCTTGACTACATAATATCAGAGTATGCACAAGATATGCCTTTAAAGCTCCGTCGCAAAGAATCCAAACTATCAACTATCTCTATTATCATGAACTGCTTTCCTAGACATCTATTACATCAATATATATCATCTCCAGAACATAAGATTCCTTTGTGTCGACCAAGGAAGATCACAAACTCCAATGAAGAGTTGTAATGTGTGTACATGGATAGGTCAGACCTAATCATGAAGAACTCCACAAATGAATGGAATGATGTGCGGATCTCTGGGAAGGTCGACCACTAACCATAGATCATTGAATGATGTGTCATTAGGCTTCACAAATCAGGAAGTGCTCCGCAAGTCTTCTCCCTTAGTTGATTGTCTAAGAGTGTCAAGATGCTCTATTCTGAGAAAACAGACGATCTTCTGATAGCGATAACTTCCTGGTACTTGATCCAAATGTTCTAAATTTTGGATATGTTGTGCATGAATGTCTCTAGATGCTTAGTCTAGCTCCGTAAGGTCTAAAATGCAACTGCGGACCAAAATACAAAAATTGTTACTAACTAAACTACCTGACTGAATTGGAAAATAAAAGAAACAAACTAAAATGCAAATGTTTTTAGTTGATGCAAGATTGCTCTTGAACTAAGGATGCTCCTACATCAAACATCTGGGGTTATTGAAAAACTGAGTCCCTCACTTTGCTGGGGCTAGAGGAAAACCAAGACGGTCCACCTTAGCTTGAGAAATCCATGATGAATCTTCTTCTAGTCTACCTTTCCACTTCACCAGATATTCTTTGTATTGTCTTCCTTTAGTGTTGCATCCAACTCTGCTATCCAAAATGTCTTCAATCTACTCCAGTGCTTGTTGTGGTAACTATTTCTTGAGGTCTTCTACCATGCTATCACTAAACTCTGCTTCATGATACTGATATAGGTCTGCAATGTTGAAAAGAGGTGATATACCCAATGTCTCTGGTAATTCCACTTCATATGCATTTCCTGAATCAAACTTTCTGAGTATCCTACAAGGTCCAAATTTCATCTTCAACTTGTTATATGTTCCAACTAGAAATCTTTCTTTTCTCAAGTACACCATCACTTCATCTCCAACTCCAAATTCCTTATATCTTCTCTTCTCATCTGCATGTTCTCTATATTTGCTATTCATATCCTCCAAATGTTTCTTCACCTGATCATGCACTGTCCTCATGTGATCTGTGAATTCTTCTGCTTCTGCACTTCTCTTTATCTTTGCACTGATATATCTCAATTATGCTACTCCTCTAGGGTTTACTCTGGTTGCAATCTCAAAAGGTGTTCTTCCGGTACTCCTATTTACTAAATTATTGTATGCAAATTTTACTTGTGAAAGGTTCAAATCCCAACTTCATGTCTTCTCTCGAACCAAACATCTCAACAAGTTTCCCAAACTCATATTCACTACCTCTATCTGTCCATCAGTCTGTGGGTGAAATGTTGAACTGAACTTCAAATCTGTCTTCATCTTCTTCCAAAGTGTCTTCCAAAAATATCTAAGAAATCTGGTGTCTCTATCTAAAATTATGTTCTTAGGTAATCCATGCAATCTCACAATTTCCTTGAAAAATAGGTTTGCTACATGCACTACATCAGTTGTCTTCTTACAAGGTATGAAATGTGCCATCTTTAAAAATCTACAAATATTGATTCATGTCCTCTCTGTGTATTCAGTAATCCCATTACAAAATTCATACTTATGTATTCCCAAGGTCTCTCCGGTGTCATCAAAGGTTTATACAATCTAGTATTCTGACTACTCCCTTTTGCAACTTGACAAACTCTACAATTATGTACAAATTTCCTAACATCCTTATGTATCTGAGGCCAAAAGTAGTTCTCACTCACCAAAGCTACTATCTTATCAATAACAAAATGTCATGCCAATCCACCACTGTGTTTCTCTTTGATCAAGTTGTCTTTCATTGAACTTCTAGGTATGCATAACTAATTTCCTTTGAACAACATATCTTCTTGAATAAAATAGTCCATCCATTTACTCCTATCTATCACAATAGGTTCCTTACAAGCTTTCCAAGGTTCTGCAAAATTAGTGTCTCCCTCATATATATGTTTCAATTAATCAAAGCCTATCACTTCAACTCTCATATCTGTCAATAAGTTCTTTCTCCTACTCAGTGCATCTGCAACTTTGTTTGATTTTCCACTCCTATGCTTCAACACAAAGGTATAACTCTGCATGAACTCTACCAATCTCATATGTCTCTGATTCAACTTACCTTGACTATTCAAATATTACAAAGCTTGATGATCTGTATACAACACAAACTCCTTAGGCAACAAATAATGTCTCTGCTTCTTCAAGGCTTGAACTATGGCATAGAACTCTTGATCATATACCAAATATCGTCTCCTTGCATCATTCAACATCTCACTAAAATATACCATGGGTCTTCCTTTTTTACTTAATAATACTCCAATTGCATTCCCACTTGCATCACAATCCACTTGAAATACCTTATTGAAATCCAGTAATGCCAACACAGGTTGCTCTGTCACTTTTTGCTTCAACAACTCAAAACTTTTGTATGCTCCTGATGTCCACTTGAAATCTTTTCTATCACCTCTCATTGTCTCTGTCATAGGGTTACAAAATGAACTAAATTTTTTGATGACCTTCAGGTAGAAACTAGCTAATCCATGAAATGATCTGACTTCTCCAATGCTCTCTAGTGTAGGCAATTCAACAATTGCTCACTTTCTCAGGGTTCATCTTTCGTCCTTTCGCAGAAATCACAAATCCCAAATATACTAGTTCTTCCTTCATGAAACTACACTTCTTTATGTTTATCAATAGTTTCTCTTCTCTCAGTCTCTGCAAAACTTGTCTAATGTGCTGCAAATGTTCCTCCTTTGTCTTACTAAAAATTAGAATGTCATCCAGATACACAATAACAAACTTACCCAAGAATTTTTTCAAGACCTCATTCATCAATCTCATGAATGTACTAGGTGCATTTGTCAATCCAAAAGGCATCACTAACCACTCATACAATCCTTCATATGTCTTAAAAGCAGTCTTCCATTCATCTCCTTCTCTGATTCAGATTTGATGGTATCCATTCTTCATGTCTATCTTTGTGAAATATCTTGCTCCACTCAAACAATCCATGATATCATCTATCCTAGGTAAAGCAAATCTATACTTAATTATGATCTTGTTGATTGCTCTAGAATCAGTACACATTGTCCATTCTCCATCCTTCTTAGGTGCTAACATTGCAGGTACTGCACAACGGATCAAACTTTCTCTGATCAAACCTTTCCTCAACAATTCTTGTATCTGTCTATTTAGTTCTTCATTCTCTGTCGGTGTCATTTTGTGTGCTGCTTTGTTAGGTAAACTAGCTCTAGGAATAAGATCCATGTGATGACTAATACTCCTGATTGGTGGCAATCCTTCAGGTACATTATCTGATATGATGTCTTCATACTCTATCAAAAAATCTGTTATCTCCTCTGGTTGTGATTCTTCAGTCTCCTTCTTTAATGCTTCAGGCTACTTAGGAATCAAAGCATAACACATATTCTTATGTCTCAAACCATCCAGAAATCTCATTCCATCTACCAAACAGATTCTAGCATTCCTACATACTTCACCCTTAGAATCATCCTCCAAAGGAATCAAAGTAATTCTCTTTCCATTTGTTGTTATAGTGTATGTATTCTTTCTCCCATAATGTATAGCTTTTCTATCATACTGCCAAGGTCTACCCAACAAAATATGACGTACATCCATAGGCATAATATCACACAAGAATTCATCATGATAAGATCCAATATGAAATTTCACCAAACATTGTTCACTCACAAGTACCTTATGATCATCTTTAATCCATGCTATCTGATAGGGCTAAGGGTGTTTCAATCTTTCCAACTTCGGCTTAGTCACCGTCTCCTTTGAAACTAGGTTATCTAAATTACCACTATCAATAACAACTTTACAACATTTACCTCCTAATTTGCATCTTGTTCTGAACAAAATCTTCCTCTGTTGTGGTTCCTCATTTGTCTCTACTTGAAATAGTTCTCTCCTCATCACAAGTGATTCTCCTTTCTCAGGTTTACCAATCGAACTAGGTGATCCAACATGTTCTTCTTCCACATTGGCTTCTCTTCCACTGTTCTCTGTCCTCTTGCTTGTACTCCCCTAATTACATTAAAATGCTCTATGTCTTTCACCTCCACACTTGAAACAAGTGACTCTAAATGTTCTCTTATCGACTCCTTTTCCCTCTCTTCTATGTCCTTCATTCTAGTATGAATTATAATTACCTTTGTGATGAAAATTTATGTCATTGCTCTATTATGCATTGTTATCTCTGTCCTTCTTAAACAAGCTGTCAAACTTGTTTTTCTCCAGATGTTATCTTTCTCCTCCATAAAATGTTCTGCCTCTCTGAAATTTACCTCCTCTTCCTCTCTACCTCTGATCATGCCTCTTATTTAACTTCTCTTCAACTTTTAGGGCAAACTGATATGCTTCCTCCAAAGATGTCATCCTTACCAAACTTAGTTCTTCTTGAATGTTCAATCTTAGTCCATTGATGTATCTAGCCACTTTCTCCTTGCTTGCTTCCCTATGTCATGTCCTTATGATCATCTTATGAAATTCTTCAGTATAGTCCTTCACATATTTCTCCTTTTGTCTCAGGTTCTTTAATCTCTTCAATAATCCCAACTCATAGTCATCAAGTATAAATTGATTCTTCAATTTTGTCACCATTCTATCTCATTCTGTAATCTTTTCTTTTCCTCTTTTATTTTTATCCAACTGAACTTCCTTCCACCATATAGCAGCATGTCCTTTCAACTTTGTCTTTGCAAATTTCACCTTCTCTGGGTCTTCAACTTCTTCATACTCAAAGTACTCATCCATGTCATTTATCCAGTCAATCAACTCTTAAGGGTTCAAATTGCCAGTGTAATTCATTACATCAACTCTAGGTCTCTTTCCAAACTTTGAAATAGCTCGCAACATCTTGATCTAATTCTTCTTCTTCATCACCTCCTAGGGTTTTGCCAATTTGTTCAACAGATTGAAATTTTTCTTCATCATCACTTTCAACATTAGGTCTAGGTATCAATCCTCTTCACCTATCTTCCTCGACAACATCCAATCGAATTCTCATTGTTTTCATCATTTCCATCATCTCATCCATCCTTCTAGCCATTGTTCCAACAACAAGGATTCTCCTCGGGGGCATTTTTCCTAGGATCAAGTGCAAATTGCCTCAAGTTTGATGATTGGGCTACAAGGTGACAACTGCCTCACAATCAACGATCCATTGTGACACAAGTAACCTACCTCAGATTCAACGATCTATCCATAGTACGATCTTACGGAATTCCTTCACCAACTTTGTTCAATTTGCTCCCAAAGATTTGAACTTTCACTCTCATACCACTTGGTGGAGTCACAGTAGGAGGGTTCACAGAATGAACTGTGCAATAAGAGTAAACACAACAGAAACAACTCAAAGATATGAAACAAATGCAAATTCAGTCATTCAGTATATCATAGAATCCAAATACAAACTGGCCGGCAATATACGAGCTTACAATTAGGGCTCAAAGGCGTGACTACATAATATCAAAGTATGCACAAGTTATGGCTTTAGAGCTCCATTGCAAAGAATTCAAACTATCAACTATCTCTATTATCATGAATTGCTTTCCTAGACATCTATTACATCAATATATATCATCTCCGGAACATAAGATTCCTCCATATCGGCCAAGGAAGATCACAAAATCCAATGAAGAGCTGTAACATGAGTACACAGATAGGTCAGACCTAAACATGAAGAACTCCTCCACAAATGAATGGAATGATGTGCGGATCTCTAGGAAGGTTAGCCACGAACCATAGATCATCAAATGATGTGTCATTAGGCTTCACAAGTCGGGAAGTGCTCCACAAGTATTATCCCTTAGCTGATTGTCTGACAGTGTCAGGATGCTTTGTTCTGAGAAATAGATGATCTTCTGATAGCGATAACTTTTCGGTACTTGATCCAAATGTTTTGAATTCTAGATATGTTGTGCATGAATGTGATCTATGGATGCTTAGTCCAACTCTGCAAGGTCTGAAATGCAACTGCAATAGAATGTAGACCAAAATACAGAAATTGCTACTGACTGAACTGCCTAACTAAATTGGAAAATAAAAGAAACAAACTAAAATGCAAATGTTTTTGGATGATGCAAGATTTCTCTTGAACCAAGGATGCTCCTGCATCAGAAATAATAAAGCTTCTTGGATAATGTGTATTCTTTATAAAAATATTAATAAAATCACCATTAATAATAGGTGTCCTCTTCCAAGGATGGTTGATTTTTAGACCAACTATAGCATGCTAAATGTTCTACTAAGTTGGATATTAAGTCTAGTTATCATTAGGTGTGAATTAAAGAAGAAGACACTTGGAAGACTACTTTTAAAATGAAACAAGGTCTATATGAATAGTTAGTACTTCCTTTTGGTTTGAGTAATACACCTACAACTTTTATGAGATTGATGAACGGTGTTTTAAAGGATTTCACAAATAGTTTTTTGATAGTCTATCTATATGACATCCTAATTTTTAGTGTAACTTGAGAAGAAAACCTTGTCCATGTTAAACAAGTCCTACAAAGGTTAAAATAGAAACAACTACTATACAATATAAAGAAATGTGAATTTGGTAAAAAGAACATTGGTTTATTTGGGGCATGTGATGGGAGGAGGATAACTAAGAATAAACCCATCTAAAATTGAAGCAATTATAAATTAGCCTACACAAAGAGGTCTATGGAAACTAAGAGTTTCATAGGGGCTACATGATTCATGAGGAAACTGATTCCTTCTTTTTCTTCCCCAGTCAAACCATTAAATCAAATTGTATCTAAGAGAAGGGTATTTTATTGGGGAAAAAAACATGATAATACATTTGAAACACTAAAATATAAGATAAGTCATGATCTCATGCTTGCTTTTCTTGATATATTAAATTTATTTGAGTTAGAAACAAATACAAGTGAATATGCTATGGGTGACATCTTGCTTTGATGTGTTAAACTTGTTTGTTATCATTTAGAGATTTTCACTTCAATAGTTATAGTATATCCAATATATGATAAACAATTGTGGTGCAGTCACAGCAGGAGGGTTCATAGAATGAACCTTCTAGGCCGTGCAACAAGAGTAAAACACAACAAAAATAACTCAAAGATTAGAAACAAATACAGATTCAGTCATTCAGCATATAATAGAATTCAAACACAATCTGGTTGGCATCATGCGGGCTTACAATTAAGGCTCACAGGCTTGATTATAGAATATCAAAATATGCACAAGATATAGAGTTGAAGCTCCTTTGCACAAAGTCCAAAGTATCAATTATCATTATATGATTCACTACCTTCCTAGGGATCTATTACATCCTTATATATCATCTTTGGTACAAAAGGTTCCTCCGCATCAGCCAAGGAAGGTCACAAACTCCAATGAAGAGTTGTAACATGTGTACATGGATAGGTCGGACCTAATCATGTAGAACACCTCCGCAAATAAATGGAATGATGTGTGGATCTTAGGAAAGGTCAGCCATGAATCAAAGATCATTGAATGATGTATTGTTAGGCTCCACAAGTCAAGGAATGCTCCACAAGTCTTCTCCTTTAACTGATTATCAGAGACTATCAAGATGCTCTGTTCTAAGAAAACATTCAATCTTCTGATAGCAATAACTTCCCGGTACTTAATCCAAATGCTTTGAATTCTGGATATGATGTAGATGAGTGAATCTAGGTGCTAAGTCCAGCTCTGCAAGATGTTAAATGCAACTGCGGTAGAATGCAGACCAAAATATAGAAACTGCTACTAACTGAACTACCTGAACTAAACTAGAAAATGAAAGGAAACAAACTAAAATGCAAACAAACTGGAATGCAAATATTTTTGGTTGATGCAAGATTGCTCTTGAACTAGGGATGCTCCTGCATCAAACATCCAGGATTATTGAAAAAGTGAGTCCCTCACTTTGTTGGGGCTAAGGGAGAACCAAGACAGTCCACCTCAGCCTGAGAAATCCATGATGAATCTTCTTCCGGTGTGCCTTTCCACTTCACAAGATATTCTTTGTATTGTCTTCCTCTAGTGTTGTGTCTAACTCTACTATCCAAACCATCTTCAATCTGCTCCAGTGCTTGTTGTGGTAACTACTTCTTCAAGTCTTCTTCTATGTTGTCACTGAACTCTGCTTCATGATACTGATATAAGTCTGCAATGTTGAAAATAGGTGATATGCCCAATGTCTCCGGTAACTCTACTTCTTCATATGCATTTCCTAGATCAAATTTTTTGAGTATCTTAGAAGGTCCAAACTTTTTCATCTTCAACTTGTTATAAGTCCCAATTGGAAATCTTTATTTTCTCAAGTACACCATCACTTCATCTCCTACTGCAAATTCCTTATGTCTTCTCTTCTCATCTACCTTTTCCTTATACTTACTGTTCATATCCTCCAAATGCTTCTTCACCTAATTATGTATTGTCTTCATGTGATCTACAAATTCCTCTACTTCTGCACTTTACTTTTCTTTCATACCAATGTCTCCCAATTCTACAACTCCTCTAGGATTTACTTCGGTAACAATCTCAAATGGTGTTCTTTCGATACTTCTATTTACTAAATTATTGTATGCAAACTCTTCTTGTGAAATAATCAAATCCCAACTTCCTACCTTTTCTCCAATCAAACATCTCAACAAGTTTCCCAAACTCCTATTCACTACCTCTATCTATCCATCAATCTGTGGATGAAAAGATGAACTAAACTTCAAATCTATTTTTATCTTTTTCCAAAGTGTCTTCCAAAAGTATCCCAGAAATCTAGTGTCTCTATCTAAAATTATACTCGTAGGTAATCCATGTAATCTCACAATCTCCTTAAAAAATAGGTTAGCTACATGCACTGCATCAGTTGTCTTCTTACAAGGTATGAAATGAGCCATCTTCAAAAATCTATCCACCACTACAAATATTGAATCATATCCTATCTATGTCTTTGGCAATCCCATTACAAAATCCATGCTTATATCTTCCCAAGATCTCTCTGGTACTGTCAAAGGTCTATACAATCCAATACTCTGACTACTCCCTTTTGTAACTTGAAAAATTCTACAACTCTGCACAAATTTCCTAACATCTTTATGTATCTGAGGCCAAAAGTAATTTTCACTTGCCAAAGCCACAGTCTTATCAATGCCAAAATGTCCCGCCAATCCACCACTGTGTTTCTCCTTGAGCAAATTATGTCTCAGTGAAGTCTTAGCTATGCATAACTGATTTCCTCTAAACAACATATCTTCCTGAATGAAATAATCTAGCCACTTACTCCTATCTATCACAATAGGTTCCTTACATGCTTTCCAAAGTTCTACAAAATCAGTGTCTCCCTCATACATGTTCTTCAATTCATCAAAACCCAACACTTCAACTCTCATTTCTATCAACAAGTTTCTTCTTCTACTTAACGCATCAGCAACTTTGTTTGATTTTCCACTCCTATGCTTCAACACAAAAGTGTAACCCTACATGAACTCTACCCATCACATATGTCTCTGATTCAACTTACCTTGACTATTCAAATTTACTGCAAAGCTTGATGATCTTTATATAGTACAAACTTCTTAGGTGACAAGTAATGTTTCCACTTCTTCAAGGCTTGAATTATGGCATGGAACTCTTGATCATAAACTAAATATCTTCTCCTTGCATCATTCAACTTCTCACTAAAATATGCTATAGGTCTACCTCCTTGACTTAGTATTGCTCCAATTGCATTTCCACTTGCATCAAAATCTACTTGAAATACCTTATTGAAATCTGGTAATGCCAACACAGGTTGCTCTGTCACCTTTTGTTTCAACAACTCAAAACTTTTATCTACTCCAAATGTCCACTTAAAGTCTTTTCTGTCACTTCTCATTGTCTCTGTCATAGGGTTACATACTGAACTAAAATTTCTGATGAACTTTTGGTAGAAACTAGCCAGTCCATGAAATGATCTAACCTCTCCAATGCTCTCCGGTGTAGGCCATTCAACAATTGCTTTCACTTTCTCAAGGTCCATCTTCAATCCTTTCGCAGAAATCATAAATCCCAAATATACCAACTCTTCCATCATGAAACTACATTTCTTGATGTTTATCAACAATTTCTCTTCTCTCAACCTCTGCAAAACTTGTTTAATATGCCACAAATGTTCCTCTTTTGTCTTACTGAAAATTAGAATATCATCCAAGAATACAATCACAAACTTACTCAAGAATTTCTTCAAGACTTCATTCATCAATCCCATGAAAGTACTGGTGCATTTTTCAATCCAAAGGGCATCACTAACCACTCATACAATCCTTCATTTGTCTTAAAAGTAATCTTCCATTCATCTCCCTCTCTAATTTTGATCTAATGGTATCCACTCTTCATGTCTATCTTTGTGAAATATCTTGCTCCACTCAAAAAATCCATGATATCATCCATCCTAGGTAAAGGAAATCTATACTTAACTATGATCTTGTTTATTGCTCTAGAGTCAGTATACATTCTCCATTCTCCATCCTTCTTACGTGCTAACACTACAGGTACTACACAAGGACTCAAACTTTCTCTGATCAAACCTTTCCTTAGCAACTCTTGTATCTGTCTATTTAACTCTTCATTCTCTTTCAATGTCATTCGATGTGCTACTTTGTTAGGCAAACTTGCTCCAGGTTTAAGATCCATGTGATGAATGATACTCCTTATAGGTGGCAATCCTTCAGGCACATTATCTAATTTGATGCCTTCATATTCTGTCAGCAACTCTGCTATCTCCTCTGGTTGTTCTCTTTCAGTCTCCTTCAATGTTTCAGGGTTCTTAGGAATCAAAGCATGACACATATTCTCATGTCTCAAACCATCTAGAAATTTTATTCCATCTACCAAACAGATTCTAGCATTCCCACATACTTCACTCTTAGGATCATCTTCTAAAGGAATCAAAGTAATTCTCCTTCCATTTGTTGTTATAGTGTATGTATTATTTCTCCCATCTATATAGATTTTCTATCATACTACCAAGGTCTACCCAACAAGATATGACAAACATCCATAGGCATAATATCACATAAAACTTCATCATGATAAGATCCAATATGAAATTTCACCAAACATTGTTCACTCACCAGTACCTTATGATCATCCTGAATCCATGCTATTTGATAGGGTTTAGGGTGTTTTAATCTTTCCAACTTCAACTTAGTCACCATCTCCTCTAAAACTAGGTAATCTGAACTACCACTATCAATCACAACTTTACAACACTTACCTCCTTATTTGCATTTGGTTCTGAACAAACTTTTCCTCTGCTGTGGTTCCTCATTTATTTCTACTTGAAATAGTGCTCTCCTCATCACCAAAGATTCTTCTTTCTCTAGTTTACCAATAGAACTCGACGATCCAATAGATTCTTCTTCAACATAAGTTACTCTTCCATTGTTCTCTATCCTCTTACTTATACTACCCTAATTACATTCAAACGCTCTATGTCCTTCACCTCCACACTTGAAACAAGTACCTCTGAATGTTCTCTTATCAAATCCTCTTCCCTCTCTTCTGTATCCTTCATTCTGGTATGCACTAGGGTTTCCTCTTATGTCATCTCTTTGGTAAGCATTATTATCTTTGTCATCCTTCTTGAATGTGTTGTCAAACTTGTTCTACTCTGAATGTGATCTGTCTCCTCCAGAAAATATTCTACCTCTCTAAAATTTACCTCCTCTTCCTTTTTGTCTTGGGTCGTGCCTTTTAATCAGCTTCTCTTCAACTTTTAGGGCAAACTGATATGCTTCATCCAAAGATGTCATCCTTACCAAGCTTAGTTCTTCTTGAATGCTCAATCTCAGTCCATTGATATATCTAGCCACTTTCTCCTTGCTTGCTTCACTATGTCATGTTGTTATAATCATCTTATGAAATTCTTCAGTATACGCCTTCACAGATTTCTCCTTTTGTCTCAGGTTTTGCAATTATTTCAACAGCTCCAACTCATAGTCAGCAGGTATAAATTGATTCTTCAATTTTGTCACCATCCTATCCCACTTCGTAATCTTTCTTTTTCTCTTCTATTTCTTTCCAACTGAACTTCTTTCCAACATATAGCAGCATGTCCTTTCAATTTTGTCTTTGCAAACTTTACCTTCTCCAGATCTTCAATCTCTTCATATTCAAAGTATTCTTCCATGTCATTTATTCAATCAATCAATTCTTTAGGGTTTAAATTACCAGTTTAGTTTAGCACATCAACTCTAGGTCTCTTTCCAATCTTTAAAATAGCTCACAACATCTTTACTTGATCCGATTCTTCTTCTTCATCACCTCCTAGGGTTTTGCCAATTTGTTCAACAGATTGAAATTCTTCTTCATCATCACTTTCAACATTAGGTCTCGGTGTCAATCCTCTTCGCCTATCTTCTTCAACAACATCCAAATGAATTCACATCATTTCCATCATCTCATCCATTCTACCATCCATTGTTCCAATAGAAACAACTCTCCTCGATGGCATTCTTCCTAGGATCAAGTGCAAACTACCTCAAGTTTGGCAATCAGGCTATAAGGTGACAACTGCCTCACAATCGACGATCGGTTGGGACACAAGTAACTTGCCTCAATTTGGTGATCTATCCACAACAAGATCTTACAGAATTCCTTTTCCAACTTAACTCAACTCACTCCCCAAAGATTTGAACTTTCTCTCTGATACCACTTGGTGCAGTCACTGTAGGAGGGTTCACAGAATGAACTATCCAGGTCATACAGCAAGAGTAAAACACAACAAAAACAACTCAAGGATATGAAACAAACATAGATTCAGTCATTCAGCATATAATAGAATTCAAACACAATCTGGCCGGCATCATGCGGGCTTACAATTAGGGCTCATAGGCCTGATTATAGAATATCAGAATATGCATAAGATATAGCGTTGAAGCTCCTTTGTGCAAATTCCAAACAATCAATTATCACTATATGATTCATTGCCTTCCTAGGGATCTAGTACATCCTTATATATCATCTCCAGTACAAAAGGTTCCTCCCTGTCAGCCAAGGAAGGTCACAAACTCCAATGAAGAGTTATAACATGTGTACACGGATAGGTCAGACCTAATCATGTAGAACCCCTCCGCAAATGAATGGAATGATGTGCGGATCTTAGGGAAGGTTGGCCATGAACCAAAGATCATTGAATGATGTGTCGTTAGGCTCCACAAGTCAAGGAATGCTCTGCAAGTCTTCTCCTTTAGCTGATTATCAGAGACTGTCAGGATGCTCTGTTCTGTGAAAACAATTGATCTTCTGATAGCGATAACTTTCCTGTAGTTAATGCAAATGCTCTGAATTCTAGGTATGATGTAGATGAGTGAATCTAGGTGCTAAGTCCACCTCCATAAGATGTTAAATGCAATTGTGGTAGAATGTGGACCAAAATACAGAAACTACTACTGACTGAACTAGAAACTGAAAGGAAACAAACTGAAATGCAAATATTTTTGGTTGATGCAAGATTGCTCTTGAGCCAGGGATGCTCCTACATCAAATTTTATGCACTAGGCCAAGAAATTAAAAAATGGAGACATTATTTGTTTGGAAAAGAAACTATTGTGCACATCAATCACCAACCTCTACAATATTTACAAACACAAAATAAATTTCAACAAGAAAGGCATTATAAATGGATGGGTTTTTTACAACATTTTGATTTGATGATTAAATATAAAAGTGAACTAACATTGTAGTGGTAAATATGTTGTCTAGGCCACCCATTTTACCTATGGCTATGGTTACTCACTTGGAATCTTCACAAAAGGGGTTATCATTGAAGAGTATGCATACGATAAGGACTTTGGGAAGATATATTAAGAAATTACATTAGAGGTGATTGTAAAAAGTGAATGAGACTTCTATCTAAAAGATGGGTTACTCTACGAGGTAAGAAAATTGTCCACACCAAAAGCATAAGGGCTACTACTAATGAGGGAGTGACATACCTCGAAAGGGTTGCATCACTTTGGCATATGTCAAACAATGTCTCATTTTCAAAGGTATGTATTTTGGCCTAAAATTAAATAATAAGGAGAAACTTTTATTAGAAGTTGTAAATTATATTACACTAACAAATCTAAGACAAGAAAAGAGGGAATGTCTTTGCCTTTTCCAATCCCCACAAGGCCATGAGAAAGTGTTTCTATGGACTTTGTATTGGGTTTACCTATGAGGAGACATGGGCATGACTACTTATTTGTGCTAGTTGACAAGTTTAGCAAAATGTTTATTCTAAAAACTTGTAAAAAGACTATCACAGGAGAAGAGGTAGTTAAGATGTTCTTTTCTAATTTACTGGTGCACTTTGGGCTTCCAAAGTCCATATATTTAGATAAATATATAAGATTTGTTGGTAAGTTTTGGCCTAAATTATGGAGTATGATGGAAAGAAAGATAAATAAAAACACTTGATTTTTCACTTGCAAATAGATGGTCAAATATAAGTGGTCAATAGGACCTTGGTGCATCTCATTAGGGGGTATAATAGTAAGTGTCCCAATACATGGGATGAGTCACTCTCTTACACCTAACATTCTTATAGAAAGGAATTGAATTCTTCTACTAATAAGTTACTCTTTGAGACATCTTTGGGATATTTACCTTCTAGTCCACTTGATGTAGATTTTGATAAGCAAGAGGTATTAAAGGAGTAGAAGTAATGAGCAAATATTATTAAAGAAGAGCATCAATGTAAATACATAAAATAGTGGTTGAATAACCACCAAGTCAGGCATACCCAACCAACCAACTATAACTATCAAAAATAGTTATAAGTTGGTATCATTTATAATATATGAATTATATTACATTATATTATTATAAATAATACAATGGTGTAATAAATCTAACACTCCCCCCTTATTACATCATATGCCCAAGAGAACAAATCAAGAAAGTTCAAAAATCTTTAAACTTCAAAGTTGTAAGTGATTTTGTAAATATGTATGCATGTTGCTCTTGATTCGAACAAAACTAGAACTAGATATTCTATTGCCAAACATGTTCATAGATATAATGGCATTGAACCTCAAAATGGTCGGTACACTCATGAAAAATGAGATTGCAAACAAGCTTCAACACACTTTTATTGTCACAGAACAAAGTGGTAGGACCAGTATCAAGAACACCCATGCCTGTCAAAATGCAATGTAACCAAATCGCCTCACAAATAGCTCCCCCTACGGTGCGATATTCTACCTCTGTGGTAGAGAGAACAACGGTGGATTACTTTTTTCTCCCCCAATAAATTGGACCAGATCCCAAAAATAAAATGAAGCTTGAAGTAGACTTCTTGTAATCCATTGCACCTACATAATCTGCATTCGTGTATCCACACAAAGAAAAATTTACATTCTTCTTGTACTCTAGGCCATATGCCACTGTACCACGGATGTATCTCAAAACCTACTTTGATGCTTTCTAATGAACAACCTTAGGTTCTTACATAAAACCTAGAAAGATAGCTAACAACATAGCTGATATCTAGCCTGGTATAAGTCAGGTAGAGGAGACTCCCAATTAGCTGATGATAAAGAGTAACATTCACCTAAGGTGATGGATCATGGTGGGAAAGTTACAAACTTGTCTCCATTGGGGTCAACATAGGGTTGCAATCTTCCATGTTGAACTTCTTGAGCAATGTCTTGGCATACTTCATCTGAGAAACATAGATCAAAGTCTTTTGTTGCCACACTTCAAGTCCAAGACAACAATGCAGGACCCTGAGATCTATCATGGCAAGTGATTGTTTGAGATCATTCTTTGTTACATCAATCATCTATGGAGAACTCCCCGTGATGACCAGATCATTGACATATACAATCAAAATTCCAATCTCCCCCCTTGCTCTTTAAGGTAGAGATTGGGATCATATGGATTCCTGATGAATCCATGGTTAAGGAGATGCTCATTGATCTTGATGTACCAGGCTTGAGGAGCCTATTTAAGACTATAGAGGGATTTTATTAGTCTACACACTTTGTGTTGCTACCTAAATGCAATGTATCCATTAGGTTGAGTCATGTAGCCTTCTTCTTTGAGATCTCCATTAAGAAAGACACTTTTGACATCCATATGATGAACTTTCCAGCCAAACTAAGCTTCCATTGCCAAAACCATAGGAATTGTCTTGATCTTTGTTGTAGGAGCAAAATTGTCATCATAGTCAATGCCTTCCTTTTGTGCATAGCCCTTAGCCAAAAGTTGGACCTTGTACTTGTCAATGCTACTGTCTACCTTATATTTGATTATGAAAACCCATTTGCATCCAATAGCCTTCTTCCCTGGTGGAAGATCAACAAGTTCCCATGTATTATTCCTCAGTAATGCCTGATACTCTACATCCATTGTATCTTTCCAAGGTGGTGACTCAAGAGCTTGTTGAATTATTTATGGTTCTAAAATATGCATAACTGTACACATAAGGGCCATGTTTACCTCTTCACAAGACTTGTTGTGAGTTTTAGGCCCACTAAAAGATGTGTTTGCAACTGCATCATCTTTAGCATCCTTCATTGTGGCTTGATACCACTTTCAAATCTTTTTGTACATAAGAGATGAGGATTGAGGTGGTGAAAGAGGGGAAAACTCATCCAACAAAAATAAAACCTTGTCTTGAGCTTCTTCATCAAGTTCCTCATCTTTAGGTTCAAGAATTCTTGGTGTTTGTGAACTAACAGTTGATGGTGAGGAAGAGGTGTTGCATCCTTTTTCCTCATCAAAAACAACATCCCTGCTAATGTACACCTTCTTTGTGATTACATCCATAAGCCGATATCCCTTTGGCTCTAAACTATACCCAAGAAAAATACACTTCACAGACTTATCATCCAATTTTGTTCTCTGTACCTTGGGAACATGCATGAAGGTTGTACATCTAGACACTCTAAAATGTTAAATAGAGGGCTTCTTCCCAATCCATGCTTCTTCAAGTGTGATATTATCAAGCACTTTGGTGGGTGCTCAACTCAACAAATACATAGTTGTATGAACTGCTTCAACCCATAATGCAAGAGTAAGATCTACATCCTTTAACATGCATCACACCATTTCCACCATAGTACAATTATGCCTCTTTGCAACACCATTTTGTTGAGGTGTATAAGAAGTGGTCAATTTCTTTAAATCCCATGTTTTTGTAAGTAGGTTACAAACTCCTTACTTGTGAATTCCCCCCTCAATCTAAGAGAAGGGATCTGAGAGATTGACCTGATGACCATTCTACAAGGGCTTGAAACTCTTTGAATTTCTCAAAGGTTTGATCTTTGTGAGCCAAACAATAGACCCACATTTTTCTTGTATAGTCATCCACAAAGAAAAGAAAATACCAGGCATTCCTATGACTGGATGGTATAGGTCCACATAGATAAGTGTGAATCAATTCTAAGGGACTAGAGGCTCTATTTTCTACAACAAGAAAAGGAGCCCTATATTTCTTTCTAGAAAGACAGTGTGAGAAAACAACTTCTATTTTCTGAATGGGGGGAAGTCCTCTCACCATATTTCTCTTACTCAAGGCAAGAAGATAACCAAAACTAAGATGGCCAAATCTCTGATGCCAAAGAGTTATGGATACATTAGTTTTCACTGTAAGGGCCTAGTATTCATGTGAAACATCAACAAGTTGAAACATCTTTCTAACCCCTAAATCATGAGCTACAATTGCACCATTGCAACTTTTGTCTTTGAGAAGACAAAATTTCTCACCATTATGTTGATCAAATTCAACTTGTAGGTTTTGCTCTAGCAATTGACTTACAGAAAGTAGGTTCTTTGTGAGTCTTGGAACATAAATAACCTTAGTAAGTCTGCATTTGTGAGTTTTTAGAGGCAATGATATATCTCCAATGCCCTGAACATCATAAGAGGTGTCACCACCCAATGAAACTTGCCCATAGGAGGTGGATGGAGTGAGATCACAAAACCACTCGTGTCCACTATTGGTTGTTTTAAATTCCCAACCCGATCTCAAGGAAAAAAACATAGGTCTACAGAATAGCCATTTTCTAATAACTAACATGCCTCGAGGGATTGGCCAACGAACAAGAAATAGGGGTTTTCAATCCCTCTTTCCTCTGCACTTTAAGCTCTGTGAAACCAAGGAGGGTGTTCCTATTTTTGGAATCTTTCCCTTTTGGGGAAAAACAGTGTTCTATTCAAATGGATGGGGGTCCCTGAAATACTTTCTCGATAACATTGCTCCAATAACAAATGTGTTCCTTTAAGATTGCTTAAAGAATGTTTGATAAGTAAAGAGATGGGATAGATCCTTAAGCTTTAATTATATTTCTTTGTAGAGGAACATGTAAAATAAACTTAACTCCTAACACCTATTGCTGGAAGGGAAAGTGTGTTGATTTTCTTTAAAATAATGAGGATAGTTAAAGGGATGCAAACTTACTACTGTATTCATGAAAAGATCAGTGTTTGTCCAAGGGCCATAGAGTCAAGAAGCTTGTAGAAACATTAAAGAACATATGATATAATAAAACCTAGTTTACTGTAAAGATATAGTAATGCCTTACATTAAAATACTTTACCAGTCTTTGAGTTAACCATGCTTAGTTATCCCTATAAACCAAGACTGCATTCAATATTTCTCTTGCAACTAATTATTTTACTACTTGAGTAAATGCCACAAGAAAAATACACAAACACAGGAAAGACTGTGATGATGAATAAAAATGATCCTTAATCAAATATATATTCATAAATGTAGAACTATATACATGAAGTAGGAGACAGTATACTTCAAAACTCAACAAGATTTGTAAAATAAATTGTTCAGTAAATTATAACACAACCTTTGTAGTTCTATCAAAACATCTTAAAACTTAGAATGGAAACTTGAAAAAATAGACAACTAAATCTATTGCATAAAACAAACTATTTACATTTCCTCCTTAACCAGATTAATCCCATATTTCAGACTAAGTCTAAAGACATGACCTTGAACCAATGAATTTTCATAAGCCCTGAATTCCCTTTTATAGAGATAAGGGAGCAGACAAGCTTCAGGCTTCAAGACAAAAGAAGTTACAAATTTTCAGTAACCAAAAGATGAAACTACGAGAGGAGGCTAGTGTAACCACTTCACAATTGTATGTCCTACCTTTTTGGCAAGGAAAGGAACCAGGCTTTGATGATTGATGCATTGTTGGATGCCGTTGGAGCTAGGTACTCCTTAAATGCCATCAAAGTACTCAATGAGAGCATTCACTACTCTACCTTTCCAAGCCGCGCACCAAGAAATGAGAAAATGTGCAAAGAACAACATCGAAAGGAAACCCAAGATGTATGAACCTCCTTCACTATTTCTAGGTTCCATTACACGGGTGTGATCCCACCCTCCTAGTTGAGAAGTTTCATGCAACTTCAACCGAGCATAAACTTGGGGAATCCACACCTGGCCGGCTTCAAAAGTATTAGAAGCCAAGCCAAGAGAATAGTAGCAACAACAACAATTCTCCTCTCATCCCTTATCTGTATCATCCTTGTGGGCAATCTCCCTACACCTAGAGTTGATGCTCTATTAGGAAAATTAGATGTAGGGGAGAGGTAGAGGAAGTTGAGAAGCTTCTCTACTCTAGAAGGGAATCTACCAACTCTCAGAAATAAGGAACTACTGGAGCTGGGAGATCAACCCTCAGGATCCACTGTCAGATGAGATAAGAGACCAAAGAAGAAATCACAGAGGTTCAATGGATGCTAGTACTATCCTCAAATTTTCCCTGCACCACCTATTCCAAAGGAAGAAATTGTTGGAAACAAGTTAGATAACTGAGAGGGGGTGAATCAGTTATCTTAAATATTTAACTTTCTTTTCTTCTTTAACAATTAGTGCAGCATCAAAACATATAAGCATACATAATCATGAGAGCAGAAAAGAAATCAACACAAATAACACAAGGATTTTTATGTGGAAAACCCTATTAAGGGAAAAACCACGGGGTGACTAACCCAAGATTGTATTCTCTGTTAAAAGAATAAGAAGTACAAAATAGCACTTGCCAATTAGGGCTCACTGCCCAAGCACACTGCTCACAAGAGGCACACTACCTACAAGAGACTCACTATCTACAAGTTTATAGAAGGTAACTAGATGTTTGAACTGAAGAGAGGCATCCACATATGCTGAGGTTCAGTTCTGGTTAGGCTCAATATACTGATCTACTACACTTCATTCTTCCTCTACTTTAGTGTTGTTGTTCTGTCACATATTGGATTTGTATTGCTGCTTCCACACTTCTCTCTACCTTTTCTTGCACACTATTTCACTACACACACACCTTCATACCAAAATCTATCTGGTATATATATCCGCACCAAGGATTTCAACATTTTTCTAGTCGGCAACTGGAATACTCGAGATATTTACTAAATACTAATCTGTCAGCTGAATCCATGCTTAAAATGTGATGCATATCAAAAACATAGACATAGAAGTCATCAATCATGTCGTCCAACCATGTATGATCCCTCAAATAGCTTGATCACCACCAATTTCTCATCTGGATTAAAGTCTGATGCTCTGCCAATCAGTTCTTCCTCAGTCTACTCTACCTATCAGGAACCCAACACTTAGATGCTCATATATTTTCAGTCATTCATCACTTGAGGCTCAATCTCTTGAATATAGTAGACATGATACTCCTCTCAACTTGCCCAAGTTCATACTTTGCTAAGCTACACCTTCTAAGAGATTCAAACCTGATTGTCGGACCTTGTTGCATGCTTTGTTCTTGTTCACCAGACCAGAACTTCTTTAATCTAACTTCTGGTATAGGCATACTAAGCTCTACGAATGTGTGGGATAGAATTTGTTGCCATCAATGACAACAATCATGAAGCCACACAATGTCTCTTGCCAACAATCTCCCCCTTTGGCATTGATGGCAACACTTAGTGAAAAATGACTAAGTGTCATAACAAACTCCCCCTTGGCTGATGCTCTGTCTTATGTACACTTTTACCAGAGCTCCCCCTTAGCTGGATTCCATATTTTTCACTACTCCTCACTCCCCCTTTGACATCAATGGCAAAGGGTGGAATCCGCACACCAAAATTTTCAAAAATCAACCTATACATAGCCGCATAAGTATATATACATGTTATACTTACATATACTTAAGTATATCTGCAAAAGTAGTCTTCAACTGGACAAATTTTGTTGCCCAACTCTGCTTCATCCTATCCAAAATTGAGATGTGACCACTTAATAAAAATGCAAAAGCTTATGCCCTTCTCAAGTCTACCAGATCACTAGTCCGGGCTATGGTCTGAGCATCAGTTAAGGCCTCACGCATTGCCTCTAACTTAGGGATAATTATCCCTCTTAGTTCACTCATCCTACTTATTCTATTCTTCTTCTCCTTTTCAAGCCTCTTTGTTTCATTTATGGTGGCAATAGTCTGGCACTCTTGATTCATTATGGATGAGGTGAGAGAATCAAAATTTTGAGATAAACTTGACAGTTTATTTTCTTGTTCTTTCACCTTCTTTGCAATGTCTTTTGTCACTATGGACCAAGGTAGACAAAATTTATACATTTCTCTGCCATCTTTAAGAGCATTTTCTAGGCTCTTTATCCCAATATCTAGGGTTCTCCTATCATTATCTATGAGTCCATGTACTTCAAATAATCTCTTTCCCAAAAATTCTTTCCAGACTTTCTCTTCTGTCGATTTCTCCAAACAATCAAAATGGGTGCTAACAGAGTTAACCAAATATTTCAAGCTATCGGATGCAGAGGCCAAAGGATCCTTTTGGAAGGATGGCATGATCTTCTTCAGCATCCCGGATGTAATCTCTATCAGCTCATAGTCTTCCATGTGAGACTTCAGAAGCTTTTCTTTTGCTTTAGCTTGGGCAAAGGATGTTATCTTCATGGTTTGGACTAGAGAGAGAGAATCAAAATTGAGTGGTCCTTGAAAGAGTTCTAGTTCATTTATTTCCATCATCTCTTTGGTCAAGAAGTTTTTCACTGCTTCTGTAGTGTCTCTTGCCGGTGACAGAATCTTCTTTCATTTTGCAGCCTCAGAGTTGTCATCAAAGATCTTCTCTGTGTGTTCTTCTTCTCTTCCCTTTTCCTCCTCTACTTGACTCAATTTCTCCTCTTTTCTTCCTTCTCCTTCAATTCCAGAGTCTGTAGGGGGATCCAGAAGAGAGATGTTAACTTCTTCATGGACTTCCTCTTCCGGAATAGAGGAATCCAAGTCCTTAGTCTTCTTCTCATCCATCTCTTTTGGCCCTTCTATAATTTTCTCAGTAGATTCTTCCTTTGATGCACTTAATCCTTTGACATCCATGGAAGGAGGTTCTTCATTTATGTCCTCTATAACAGGAAGATTGAATTTCTTGAAGGCATTTAGGAGGATGTCTTATGTTTCTTTTGCCACCTAATCAGTCTCTCCAAGCATTAGTTTGTTCATTCTGGCTTTGCTCCAGAACTCATCCTTACAGTCCTTAAAGATCATGGTCATTTGTTTTGGAGTAATGGAAGGATAGAGATGAATTGCAATCTGTTCCTAGATCTCTAAATCCTTTTACTTGGCATTCTCCTTTCTGAGTTCAAGTACCTTCTCTAGACTTTTGGGAATTAAGGAAATGATTTCAATGAATGCTTTATTATAAATGTTTAGGTACTTAATTGTGGCTTCCTCCAAAATTCTTTTGTTAGTATCACTGTAATCATCATAAAATTCTATGACTGGTTGCAGGTTCCCATCCATAGTGATTGCCTTGATGATATCATCAATAGAGAGAGTAGTCCTTTCAACAAATTCTTCTGCCTCTTCTTCTTTGTTTGTACTGGTAGAGGATTCCCTGATGTTTTCTTCTTCTTCCTCATTTTCTTAACTTCCTCATCTAACTTTGTTTCTTCATCATCCTTTTGGCTTTTTTATGACCTTGTGGCCTTTGTCTTTGTTCTCTTCTCTCCCTTTCTGAATGTCTTGGCTTCCAATTTTGAGGCTTTTGGGCTCTTAGAGGTGGCAGGTGTAGAGCTCTTTGAGGATCTAGTCCAAGAGGGGGCTTGCACCGGAACACTTTCTTTTTCTACTTCTTGTCTCTCTTTCTTAGCTCTTTCTACTTTCTCTCTATTTGCATCAACTACCTCTTTTGATATCCCATAGCTCTTGGTGATTTCCTCTACTTCCTTTTTGACTTTTCTTTTTATTTCAGGTTGCCTTAGTTCAACATGAATCTTTACACTCAATTCTTCAAAGGTTCCAAACCTTTCTGTCTCAGGGTCCTTAGGCTGACTCAGCAAATGTTGAATATGCAGTTCCAAGATTTTCTCATCAACCTCATATCTGATCGGCATAATCGAGACTATTCTAGACTCCACTGCCTCCATTAGGCATTGATCAGTGTCTACCATGAAACACACTGTATCCTTGTATTTTTCAACTATAGATTGGGGGATTCTTTCTCTAGCCTGCATCATACTTTGGAAGTTCTTGAAGTATCATCTATACTTTGAGCCTTTGCATCACCAAGCCCATACATGTAGTCTCTAATTTTTATGGCAACCAGTCTTTCATTTTGCCATACCCAACCACTTGATCTGGGTAGCTCATTCATATAGTAAAAGAATAAACACAGTATTAGCCCACCATACTTAAATGAGTTCTTCTTATCCTTCTTTATTTTCTGCAAGTTTTCCAATAGTTGGTTCAGAAGAAGATCACATAGGTCATAGTCAGCATTTTCCCTCAGCATCTGATATGCAGTATATATTACAGTTCCGGACACTGAATTATTCCTGATGGAGTGATAGATTTTATAACCAATTATCATAGAGGCAAATTTGATATCTAGATCTGTGATGTCTTCTATTGTCCTTGCTCTCTTGTCAAACTTTGATCTGGTAGCCTCACTTACTGTCTGATTCTTGATAGATTTGAGAACAGGCAACCCACCGGATGAGTGCAATCTGGTTACTACCCTAATGGCATCTTTTATTATCTTGAATGGCCTCATCAACCACATGAAGTTGTCATGTATTCTGCTAAGAACATACTGGATCCATTCATCTTCTGTAAAACAGGGAAAGTGGATGCAATGTTCCAAATGCTTATCCCAGAGGGCCTTGTATTCAGGTTTAAGTTCAAACATTTCATCTATTAATTTTTTATGATATATATCCATCAGCTTGGATTCCCCAAATTCTTTAATGTTTGCATGTATGTATACCCTAACATCTTCTACGTGCAGAACCCCATGCAGAATGCTAGAGAAGGTGCCTGAGGAATCAACTTCTAAGGATTTGTAGGGATGTTTCTTGAACTTTGGACGCAGTCTATCAGTGATCTTAACAACATTTGGAGTAGCCATCTTGCAAAAGATTTAGAGAGAGATATTCAAGAATGGAAATACTTTTTTACGCTTCTAGGGTTCTCAATATGAGCTAAAAAAATCGCTGGTTGAATCAAATTCTGTGGTTGATCTTTGAGAGGGTTGAAATAATCTTGTTACAGAGCTCTTCCTTTCTTCTTCTCGAATGCAAATGTGCAAATGATGAATAAGAGAGCCCTTTTATTTTTGTACAAACCCTAATTTCATATTGCAATAAATGCACACTTTAAGTCATTCTGGTAGCCTTGTTCTTCCTTGTTCTGAGAGAGATCTTTCTGAATCACTGAGATGCACTTAGAATTAATTTTAGTGAAACTTGACAATGTATCTACTTTCCTCCAATCGTGCCATTTATCCGCAGATCAAGATATAACAATTTTGAATCATACTGGATCTAACTGTGAAAATCTTGCTTTTATCAGATGGTTGTCAAACCAGATCAATCTTGGATGATTAAACTCTTCAAAACTCCTTGCGGATCTTTCATATTTTTACCAAGGGTTATTTAGATATTTCTCTAAGAACCCTTTAATCCGCAACATTCCATGTGCCAAATTTAGGCATCAATTGATTGGCTGGGGGAATTTATTTTCCTTTGTGACTCCCCCTGAGCCAGAGCTCATCTATTTAGTTTTCGGAAGGAATGTCAACACCAGATTCTGGTGAGGATCCATCCCCAACATTTTATGTACTTCTCTTCACCCAAATCTTGTTCATCTCCCTTTGAACTTCATTTGCATTCACTTTTCTTTTTCCTTTGTCTTGATATTGATTATGATGCACCGAACCCCTTTTATCCAGATTCTTACTTCTACAGAATTTGGCAATATGACTGGATCTATTGCAGTTGTAGCAAACAACATTTCTTTGCATATTTGACTAATATCCTCTTGATCTGCATTGATTAGCCATATGTCCCATTCTATTGCAAGCAAAGCATCTACCATTGAATGAATTATTTATTTGTATATTTTTGTATTCATGAGATTTATGACCATACCTTTTGCAGTTGAAATGCTATCTGGAGAAGGATGCATTAGTCTGATTCATTATTCTTCTGCACTGAGTTGCTTTATGACCGAAGTTGTTGCAATTGTAGCAATAACCATTGAAGGATGGATATCTTTGAGCATTTGGTTGCCTTACCAGAGGTCTTCTAGGCCTATTCCTTAGATTTCCTGATCCAGAGTTCTTCTGACTAGATCTAGAGCTTTCACCTTTCTAATATCCCAAGCCATGCTTGTCATCTACCCTCTTTTGGCTTTCAAGAAGAACTTCAAGTTGAGTAGAGCTTATCTTGAATTTCTCTTTGTATTCATTTGTTGTTTGAAGATCCCTTTTAAGAGTGTCTATCTGATTCTCAAGTTGTTCTTCATTATCTCTAGCTTCTTCAAGATTAGATTCCAGATGCCTAATTATTCTATCCATTTTGTGGCAGTCTTCTAACTTCTCCTTGAGAGATTGTTTTAGATTATCTTCAATTTTTCTTTTCTCTTCAATTTCTTGGGTGAATCTCATAACCCTGATTCCATTTCATGTCTTACCATAATGACCTCTTTTGATAGCTTTTCACATAACTTATTTTTCTCATTCCGATCTTCATTAGTATCTTTGGCTTCACTTAGACTTGCTAATTGTTGAAGTAGTTCCTTTCTCTTTTTCACAGAGATACTCAGTTTTTCTTTTAGTTCATTTATGAAATCGTCAGCTTGTTTGAGTCTTTCCCTCAAGTTATTGACTTCAGAGTGAGATTGCTCAAGATCATCTAGGGCAGACTAAAGTTGTTCCCTCATACCATACATATCCATTGAGATTCCCAGATCTTCCTCAAGCTGTTCAGCTCTGTTTAGAGGAACTTAGCTCTGATACCAATTGTTGGAAATAAGGTAGATAACTGAGAGGGGGGTGAATCAGTTATCTTAAATATTTAACTTTCTTTGCTTCTTTAACAATTAGTGCAGCATCAAAACATATAAGCATACATAATCATGAGAGCAGAAAAGAAATCAACACACATAACACAAGGATTTTTACATGGAAAACCTTGTTAAGGGAAAAACCATGGGGTGACTAACCCAAGATTGTATTCTCTATTAAAAGAATAAGAAGTACAAAATGGCACTTGCCAATTAGGGCTCACTGCCCGAGCACACTACTCACAAGAGACACACTGCCTACAAGAGACTCACTGTCTACAAGGTTATAGAAGGTAACCAGATGTTTGAACTGAAGAGAGGCATCCACATATGCTGAGGTTCAGTTCTGGTTAGGCTTAATAGACTGATCTACTGTACTTCATCCTTCCTCTGCTTTAGTGTTGTTGTTCTGTCACATACTGGATTTGTATCCCTGCTTCCACACTTCTCTCTACCTTTTCTCGCACACTATTTCACCACACACACACCTTCATACCAAAATCTATCTGGTATATATATCCGCACCAAGGATTTCAAAATTTTTCTAGTTGGCAACCAGAATACTCAAGATATTTACTAAATACTGATCTGTCAGCTAAATCCATGCTTAAAATGTGATGCGTATCAAAAACATAGACATAGAAGTCATCAATCATGTCGGCTAACCATTTATGATCCCTCAAATAGCTTGATCACCACCAATTTCTCATCCGGATTAAAGTCTAATGCTCTGCTGGTCAGTTCTTCCTCAATCTACTCTGCCTATCAAGAACCCAACACTTAGATGCTCATATCTTTTCACTTATTCATCATCAGAGGCTCAATCTCTAGAATATAGTAGACATGATACTCCTCTCAACTTGCCCAAGTCCGCACTTTGCTGAGCTACACCCTCTGAGAGATCTGGACCTGATTGTTGAACCTTGTTGCATGCTCTATTCTTGTTCACCAGACCAGAACTTCTTCAATCTGACTTCCGGTATAGGCATACTAAGCTCTGCGAATGTGTGGGATAGAATTTGTTACCATCAATGATAACAATCATGAAGCCACACAGTGTCTCTTGCCAACAAAAACTTCAAGTCTCTTAATTTTTTAAGGACAAGTTAATAACCATGAGAACAAGGAAGAAAATCCAATAGAATAGGGGAGCAAACAGAACACACAGGAACATGGGAGATCCATACTGCTGGCATGTTTTAGATAGTATAAGGGGTAACACCAGCAATTGCCTATTTATAGAAATTCTGGGATGCAAGCATACATCTGCACATCTTTGGTTTAATAAATTCCAGTCACTTCAAAGCATTCCAGTCATAAATGGAAAGCTTGTGAAGATTACTATAAATGAACAGAAAGATTGGATCTCATAATTCCGCATAACTGAGAACATCACTTCTTGTATTGAATATGCTAGGTCAGGTGTCTTGATTTCCTCAACTTAGCATTGTCATCATGTCAAATTTCATCACACAGCAGATGAAATGTCATTCTTGGTAGCAGCGTGCAGACTTCCAAAGGTCTAGCCTGCATAAGCCAAATCTTTCTGTTAATAAATTCCTTCATAGTGTCAGCGATGGAGACTCTGCACATGCTTGAGCAATTAATGCTTGCAATGAAGCATCATCAGATTAGCATCAACTCATCTCTCTGTTACATTTTTAAATTATGGCCTTCAATCATGATCCTAGCTGGCTTGACTTCAATGGCACTGATTTGGCCCTTTAAGTAGTAGGAGGATTATGTTTACTTTTCCCAATGACTTGTCACCTGGATAGCTCTCCCAACCACAATCCTGAGAAAATATCCTCGTTACAGTATAGTTAAGACCATATTCCGCAATTCCGCACGCAAAGGATATGGCCAAAGATATGGTCTCAGCAAAATGGTGGACAACCGTTGGATCAGCTGCACGCGATCAGGACAACTCTCCAGCAAGTGGCCATGTCCATAGGACTATGACATGTCATGTTCTTGTTATTCAATGCACCAGTCCCATCTTTTAGAATGCCACATGTCAAAATTTCTGCCATTCCACAATCGCCTAGAATGACCCCTTGGTGAAGTATGGCAGAATGGTGGAAATAATAAAGAAACCATTTTACACTATCTGGGGCCCACCATCCTTCCCTCCTCCAGCTGTCACTCTTTTCGCAATTCCACAGGTGCCAACTTCGTCAATATTTTAGTGTTAGAGGAATGGTGGAAATGAAACCACCACTACCACCTACTAGAAAAAGAATTAGTAGGACTGGACCTTAGCATCTATGCTTTAAAAATATCCTTTTCTTCCCTAGGAAAAGGGGGCCAATGGGTCTAAAAAATAAAGCTTTTCTGGGTGTGGGCTAGAAAAGGTAATTGTTCAGAGAGGAGCTGATCAAATAATGTTTCAAGGGGACATAAGGGAGCAACTTAAACACCCGGTAATAGGAGACAAGCGGTCATTGAAGAAATATTACAAATGTGACCCTTACATTTAACTTTGGCATGGGGGTTTACGGTTTAATGCCTCTTTTGGTATGCAAAGAACCCTAAGTCTAGAAATCCTTCAACCTAATGACATAAGCCTGAGGACAAAAATACTAGAACTATGAAAATTTGTTATATGGTTCCATTATTCACCTGTCATATGCCTAGATGCACTAAAATCAACATACCAGACTAAATTTTTTGAGGTGGAGGCCTTAGTTTCTGTAGCATACAGGAACTATTATTCATCTAAATTACCATGGATGCAACATTGCCTTGTTACTTATTTGTCTTTTTCTACCAATGGGGAATCTTGTTCTTGTCCCCCTGAGAATATTTTTGTGGCTTTCGTTGACTAGATTCATCATTAGCATAGGAATTATACCAGCAATCTTTTAGTTCATGTCCCTTTCTTCCACAAATGAGGCATTTCTTTTTCTTGGTAGAAGAGTTGTCTTGATTTGGTTTAGACTGACCTGATGGACCATTCTGATGTTCAGGTTATTTTCCCTTCTACTTTGAGGTGAGGGCCTGATTGTCTTGGGAGTCTGAAGTCTCACCATGGATTGCTTCTTCTTGTTGAAGCAAATTGACCAATTCTTCAAATGAGAGTGTTTTATTAGCCACATTTAAACATGTGACAAACACTCAAAATGAAGGGGGTAGTTCTCTTAGGGCAATAGGTACAAGAGAATCATCTATGATATCTTCCCCTAACACTTGAAGTGTTGTTCTAATTTTGGCAACTCTTCTAAAAAATGCGTGTACCTTTTCACCACATTTGCTACACCTCAAACCTTTGTTTGTAGATTTCATCACTTTTGTTTTAGATGCCTCCTTTTATGTGAAGTTTATCACACCTTATTTCATATGGTTCTTCTAATCCTTTTATGGTATATGGTGTTGCCTTCAAAAGTTTCTTAAATGCCTTTTTCTTAAATGAGACATCTTAGATTTACTCGCTCGACAATCTATCGCCTTACACAATATATTTCAACGTCAATCAATACGAGATGCCTTATGTTAAATGTCATCTCCAGCTGCCTTTGGAATCTTCTTTTACTTTTGATCACACCTCACCTATGGCATTCTATGCAGGCTTTGCATTGCACAATCCTTCATTCTTCAATGCATAAGTTTAAGACTGAGACTAAAGTATTCCTCACATTTCCTCCATAAATTCTTCATTCATTAACCTCCAGATTCTAACACACAGACTCAAGAATTATCTTGCTCTGATACCATATTAAATGAGCAAAATCAATTACCAAATTATATTAAAGAAGAGAAGCAATATAAATACATAAAATAGTGGTTGAATAACCACCAAGTCGGGCATACCCGACCAACCAACTATAACTATAAAAAATAGTTATAAGTTGGTATCATTAATAATATATGCATTATATTATTAACAATAATACAATGATGTAATAAATCTAACAAGAGGAACAAATAGCGAAAGCTAATGAGGTGACTAAAACATCAAAATTTGTTGAGAAGATCATACAAATACAACTTAAAGTTAAGGAATAGTTTGAACAAACATAAACTGAAACTTAAGGTAGGGGAGAAAGTTATGTTTTCCTTAGGTAGAGAAAGGCTACATGGGCAAAAAAATAATATTAATCCATTAAGATATGGACTCTTGAAAATTTTGGAGGCCATAGGTGAAAATGCATTCAAATTTGATTTCCCTCCTTTTATGAAGACATACTCAATTGTTAATTGTGAGTGCTTGTATCTTTATGAGCCCTCCATAGTTGATGAAAGAGAAAAATATGTGCTACCCCCTTAGAAGATTTGGGTGTGGAAAGAAGAGGTTATTCACGTATGATGTGGTGATAGAAAATAAGACAAGGGAGTCCTAAATTAGAGTTCAAGAAACATGGAAAATATGACTCAAAGATCACAAGGCGAATCAAACAAAGTGGTATTCCAAAGAGAGTGGGAGAACTCCCCCACTTATTGTAGACTCATTAAGATTTTGCAGGAACAAAGCCTCCTAAGAAGAGAGGTGTGATCCATTTTGGATATGGAAACTCTATGAGAAATATGAACTTGAATATTTAAATGAATTCAAACACAGACAAGTTTAGAAATATAACTCAATAGGAAAATACACATGGACAGGATGACAATTGTGATTGCAACCTAGTTAGGACCATGACCATGGTAAGGTCCACTAATAATGAGTGCTTCAAATTTAGAATTTAAATTGAACAATAATCATTTTAAATTCTTGTGCACATGGGAATTCTTCTAGGGTTTGACAGAACCCTACTATTCACAATAATCTATATAAGGGAGTAGAAAAATTTAAAGTGTGATTTGTTTTGTTGGAGGATAGGAAAAATGTTGTATGAGAGTTAAAATATTCATTGGAGGAGATAATGAGAAGTAGATGACATAAATATGAAGTCCCACTTGTTGGAATTATCTTCCCAAGATAATAAAGAAGGTAACAAGGCCATTTCCACTACCATAAGATTAGTTTTTCTTCTACATTGAGGGTTTCCAAGATTAAACTATGAGTTTTGTGTGAGATTTTACAAGTTTAATTTTTTTTTTCCTCATAATATTTCATTCTCTAAAATCAAACTTCATCTGTAATAACACTTGTAGCAAGTAATTTTAAGATTTGTTGATTCATGAATTTTATTTGAAGAGTTTATGCATCGCCTACTTCCATCACTTGTTCTATTCCAAGCTCCATTTCCCATTCCATACCCTCTTTTGTATCATATTCCATACCACACTCTAGACCTCCTACCATAGGTATATATTTACCTTATTACTCCCTTTCCCATCATCCTCTATATAATTAATTTTTTGTTTCCCATGCTCCTCACACCACTATTATTCCTACCTCTACCTTGGATACATTGCTCAAATACTTTGATCAACTTAAGAAGAAAGTGGATGATATGCCTATTAAACAAGATTTCATTACAAACAACCCTCCATATTGCACACAACTTTCATTTGAGGTCATTATAGATCCATTGTATATGGGCTTTGTGGCACCTATATTTAAGTTATATCATGGCAAAGGAGATCCTTGTATTCATTTACAAGATTTAAATGTTACATGTTTGGATTTTACATATGAGGATAAAGTGTTAGCTAAGTTGTTTCCACAAATCTTGAGAGATTATGCTATTCAATGGTTCTATTCTTTACCTCCTAGTTTTATCCTTACTTTTGATGAGTTGACCACGACTTTCTTGAGACACTTTCATGTTAATATGGGTTTGAAGACAACTATGGTTGATTTAACTAAATATGCCCAAAGAAGTAACAATCATATTCATGATTAAGTTTTTCAATTTCAATCCTTATGTGGTAAGATGAATCATCAATTTGATGATGATAAGTTGCAAACCATTTTTCTTGAGGGACTCCTTCGTACTATAAAAAGTAAAGTGCACTTGGGTAGTTTTCCTTCTTTTATGGAAATGTGTACTCATTTAAATAATCTCAAATTGAAATTGCTTGCATCTAATACACTTAGTATGTATCATCATCTTTTGTGTCTTCCTACCCTTCAAAATTCAATAAGTCCAATAATTTTTCAAAGGGTAACAAGTTTAAAGAGATAAAGAATAATGTGCATCATGTTGCTAATATTTACAATGTGCTATCTTTTAAGCCTCGTGCTTTTAGGAAGTTTACTAAATTACAAGAACCCTTGGATACTATGATTCAAAGTCTATTGATCTCTAATTTGATTATTCTTCCACCTATATGTCCATTAGATCTATCTATAAGGCTAAAAAAGAAAAACAATGAGAACACATTTTGCAATTTTACTAGAGTTAAGGGACTTCATACTCAAGGTTGCATGACATTGAGACATAAAGTGCAAGATTTTATTAATAATAATATGATCCATATTAAGGTTGTTAATGATGGGGGGCAATAAAGTAGTTCCCCTAATCAAAATTTGAAGATTTATACCAATCCATTTCATAATCATTTCAATAACATAAATGCATCACATGAACTGATTCTCTTTCTATGGATCACATGCATATTGATAGATATGCCATGGATGATTGTTATGATTCTCATGCACCATAACATATGGATATTTTTGTGGGTACTATACATTATAGAGATACATTTTCCTCCTCTCACGCAACCTTGTTGATCATTTTTTGATAAGGAGACACACTAACTATTATTGTCCATTATATATCTTAGCAAATTATATGCACTTCACCAACTTAGCTTCTAATCGATCCTGCATGTCAATATAACGTATGCACTGAATAACACTTCTTTAATAGTCATATTAAGAATCAAGAATATGCACATTCAAGAGTATCATTGAAGATAACTAATGGAATTTTGATTAAAACTTTGGGTTGAATTATTCTACACTTGAAAGTTGATTGTAAAGAACTAGTGATGTTTTGTCATTTCATTCCATCTTCATATAAACTTGGTGTATTACTTGGTAGACCACGGATTGAGAAATAAAAAGTGGTATCTTTGGTTTTACATCATGTAAATTTTTTACATTAAGTCAAGTTAATCAAAGTTGATAAGGCTCATTATAAGCCATTATCTAATTTCAGTCACTTTACACTGGACAAATTTATCAAGACACCTAAAGAAGTACCATATGAACGAAAAGATGACATACATGATTTATGCAAGTTTCACTTAGAGGAACAATAAAGAGAGAACATTCATACAAATTATGAATCTACAGACCTAAATGGGCTCAAGTTGAATATCCTACTATATCTAAGCATAAAGGTTTTGATATATGCATGCCTTCTAATGATCCTCATGAAGAACAAATTACTCGTGCTAAGGAAGAAAGAAAGAAATAAAACTAATACACCTAAAAACTCACATTTCATTCCAAGGGTAGTACTTCTTCATAGGTTCCAAATACAACCATTATGGTGCAAAAAATACAAAATCTTTTTATGAATCCACCTCCAAAGCAACAAGAAATATGCGTAAAGAAAGATGTGGTTAAAATTACACTTGTTGATAGTGTTTGTGATGCCCCAACATTAAGGCATTGTTTAAATTAAAGACTTAAACATCATGATAGAAGTTGATGAAGTTGCTCTCATGAAATATGGCATTTAGTCCATTTGAATAATAGAGATAATTGTGTATGTATTAATAATTAATACATATATTTAACATTATTAATATATCATATATTTATAACAAGATATATTATATTTAATTATAAATATTTATTTTAATTAAATATATTATTATATTATATTTATAAATAACAAAAATAAATATCAATAATATAAATATGAATATAAATAATATTAATATTAATATTAATATAATTATACATAAAATTAATATAAGGCAATGGTGATCAGATCATAGGATCGATCCATGTGAAAAGGGAAAGTATTTACAAGTGATGCGATTTAAAGTCAAGGAGGCAACAATTATTATAAGCCTTGCAACTAATTCAAAGACAATGAATATATATAGTTCCTAAGACAAAACTAAGCAGTGCTCATAATAACTATTGATTAAGCCAATGATTACAATAAGGCAGCAAATATTATACAAAAGAGAGCACTCAGCATAATTGTTAAAATAGTAAGTTCCTAAGAGGTATGATTGCATAATAAAAAGGCTGTGATTGTTTGAAGGGTATGCTCTTTCATAGGGATGCCTCCCTTCATAAGGGATATATGATATAAATTCAGAGAGAGATGGAAAATATAAGGACACAACAGATTTATAGAGAATATATATATATATCTGATATATTCATCAGAAGTTTTAAGAACATATTAACACTCTAATTTAAGAGAAGGAGAAAAGCGGAGTAACAATATATATTCAGATGTTAAAGAACATATGTAGCAGTATATGAAGACAATGTGCAGATGCGTATGATAAACAAATTATTGTAAAGAATAAATAGGAAGAACAACACTAAAGAGAGGAATACAATCCTTAGATCTCTAAAGGATGCAAAGGCAAGAGTTATCTACTGGTATGATGTATCTAACCCTATGTTTATTATGATGAATGCCATGTGGTAAGTAATGACAAATAATATAATTGAAAGATTATCATTGGTATCATTACACAAGTATATATAAGCATTGTGAAACTTGTTATGAAACATATAAGGAAAACATCAATAGATTATGTTCATGATACATTGAAGTAGTGATATGTTCAAACCCAATGCCTATTTCTAGTGATTCCAACCTTAGGAGAGGCGAGGTGTTGTTAGGGAGAGGTGGAGTAAATCCATCCAATAGGATGGGCCCCAAGGGTGAAGGACAAATGTTCCAGAATTTGGGTCCATGCTCTCAAGGTGGTGTCATTGCGCCCTAGATAAGTAAATCCCCATCCAAGGTTGAGGATTAGAAGAGAAATAAGGATTGAGGTTTGAGCATAACCAACACAGAATGTGCTAAGGTATATCAAGTATATCCAAATTAATACTTAGTTATTTCTATTGCCTCTAACCTTAGGAGAGGAGAGATGTTGTTAGGGAGAGGTAGAGTAAATCCATCCAATGGGATGGCCCCAAGGGTGAAGGATGAATGTTTCAAAATTTGGGTCTATGCTCTCAAGGTGGTGTCATCGCGCCCTAGACAAGTAAATCCCCATCCAAGGTTGAGGAATAAAAAGGAAGTGAGGATTAAGATTTGAACATAGTCGATATTGAATTGTGTTATGAATTGAACTGAATGTGGATTATGCTATGATGATTTGATCTCGTTATTTATGTTATGTAATATTGTTCTCATTATTAATTATCCTATTATAGATGAATTTAATATGAATGATGGTAGGAACTGAATATTATCGATCTTTCATATTTCTAATGTCCCTTTCTAGTGATCTAATTGTGTTCAAGTAAAAAAACAAGAATATCCTAAAAGGGGACATTACAAGTGGTATCAGAGCATCCTTCCTACCATCCTATGAATGATAGTGGATGCAAAGTGTATTCATGTGTATACTTCATGCCTTACATGCTTCATGTCTTACATGTATTCAAGTGTGTATTCTATGACTTTGTATTCAAGTGTATACCTCATGACTGTGTATTCGAGTATGACTTTGTATACTCTATGACTTTGTATTAAAGTATATACTTCATGACTATGTATTCGAGTGTATACTCTATGACTTTGTATTCAAGTGCATACTTCATAACTATGTATTTGAGTGTATACTCTATGACTTTGTATTCAAGTGTATACTCTATGACTTTGTATTTATATTCGAGTGTATACTCTATGACTTTGTATTCAAGTGTATACCTTGTGACTTATGTGTATTCAAGTGTATACTTCATGGCTTATGTGTATTCAAATGTATTCAAAGGTATACTTTATGACTTATATGTATTCAAGTGTATACCTTGTGATTTATGTGTATTCAAGTGTATACCTTGTGACTTATGTGTATTCAAGTGTATGCTTTGTAACATATGTTCATGTGAATACTTTGTGACTTATGTATGTTCAAGTGCACACTTCATGACTTACTTGTATACTTCATATTTGTGAATTTCGTGCATGCTTCATGCTTTATGTGTTATGTACATGTATTGCATGTATTCTACATGCTTGTGTATTATGTGCGTATACTTTGTATGCTTCATGCTTTGGGTATCAAGTGTATGCTACATGTTTCATGTATTACACGCGTATACTTGTGTATTACATACTATGTCCATGCTTCATGCTCCATGTATTAAGCATATAAGCTTTGTGTATGCTTCATGTATTACGTGTATTTATGCTTTGGGTTTTACACGTATACTTCATATATCACATGTACGATTCATGCTTCACATATATTTGTGTGTGTATACTTCACATATTTCATGTATCTAATGTATATGCTTCATACGTGTATACTTCGTGTATCATGTGTACTTATGTGTATGATTCATGCCTCACATGTATTTAGGAGTATACTTCATGTCTTACATATCACATATACATCATATAGCTTACTCCATGTGTGAATTAAGATTACTTCATGATTAAAATTTATGAAAATGCCAAAACCATCTGTCAAACCCTTCTTGGGTTGTAACTAATGAGACTCCCTCAAACTTGAGGTGAAAAAGGGGGGAGCATTTCATCTAAGAAAGACATCCAATAACATCATTAAATAATTCTATTGAGATTTGGGTCCACTAAGGTATCATATCTGATGGAGTTAGGTTGTCATTGATGTCAAAAAGGTGTTCTTTTAGGTTGTCATAGATGTTGGGATTGATCTTCATATCAGGACATCAATATCATCAAGATAGTCAGGAGTTATAATGTTAGTTCATGTTTTGATAAGATCATCATCATGTGCAAGGTTGATATTGGTAAACATTTGAGTAGGAGACATCATCTCATGTGTTCTTTCTATTGTCATATCACAGCTTGTTATTCTCAAGATTGAGTTACATCAGGATGTCAGTGATGTGTTTGAGGATGTTGATCATATAGGAGCTCAAATAGGTCTAATGCAGAGTTGTTTCATGTTCACAGATATAGGTTATGTCAGATACAAGACTCATGGTTATCTTGTTTGATCTGCTTGTTTACATCATTTGTTAATGCTCACATATTATGGACAGGTGATATCAAAGGTTGATAGGATCTCAGTTGAACAATATATGATACTTGTGCTTCAAATGTTGAATATTCACATTCAATTATCTCACTCTCATTGGTGGAATGCAGTTCTGATGATCTTGTTTAAGGTTGTCATTATCATCAAGGATCTTTATCAGAGGATAGATGTTATGCATTAAGGTCAAGCTACTAGGACATCAAGGAGTTGGTATTGTTCAAAATGTTCATCATCAAGGATGCCTTATTACTTAGAAGCTCTGTTGATCATTAATGGAATGATATCTTCAGAGTTGGTGTTCAATATTACATGATGCCAATCAAGTGATTTATAATCTCTTGTTTCTTTGTGCTTGTACATAGCTACTTACATTTCAGATTGTGGAGTTGGTGAAGGCTTGATATCTGTCTAACATTTGATGTTAATATCCATGATGTTAGTATTGTAAGTGTATTTCAAGGAAGTTTATTGGATAATAATCAAGGGTTCTAAAAAATTGATTAACATCAAATATCCCAAGTCATTTATCTCATTCATGGAGAGCACTTTTGTTCTAATCTACTGTTGACCTGATATCCCAAGTCACCTCACTAAAGGAAACCTGCAGAAGGGTTAAAATGACCATAGGGCAACCGGCCCCTTTCCACATTTTACCAATCCTCTACATTGGCGGGCTTTCTATGTTTTTAAATTTAAAATCTTATCCAAAAAAATCAAGAGGGCACGGGTTTATGTGAGCTCCATGCTTTAAGGAAAAAGGCTATTATATTTCCTTGAAAATTTGTGAAGAATTTAGAAATGTTTGAAGGCCGAATAGTTTCTTTTTTAAAACTTAATAATTTCCTTCTAAATCTTTGGTCGGTCCCTTATGTGATAAATAAGGAGTTTTTTTTTTTATATAAGAAGATTTTTATTATTTTTTCTAAAAGAGAAAATTCTTTTTGAAGAGATTTTTGTGAGGACAGAAAAGAGATAAACATCAACATTTTTTTTTGAAGAGATTTCTTCTTGAAGGCAAAATATCTATGGAGAATTGGAAATGTTTTTTTTGCAAAATAAAGATTTTTTTTTGAGATACAGAGAAGATGAAAGGTTTTCGGAGATAATTTGTCTTGTGAGAAAATAAATGAAGATTTATTAATTTATTTGCAATCAGAGAATGAGAATGTGTTTTTTTGCAGGAATATGAATCAAAATTTGAGCAGATTGAAGGGAATTTCAAAATGAAATATTTTTATGACAAGACAATTTGGTATTATCTTACAGATTGAGAAGATTATTTTTTGAAGAGGATAATGAAAAATTTGTTTGAAGGAATATGCAACAAAGAAGATAATCAGATTGAAGGGTTTTGTGTTTTGGAGAATATGAAACATCATGCAGAGATTGTAGATATGAGCAGAGAATATGAAGATTTTTCTATAGGGTTTGATATTATATGATCCTATTTTTAGATGGTTTTATGTAGGTATTGAAAAGGTTTTCATGGAGAAGATTTGTCTTGTAAGAAAAATAAAGAATTCTATTTTATGAATCAGGGAGGAAATAATGTATTGAAGTTGGTTGTTAATATTTTGTGAAGATAAAGAGTTTATTTGTAGGGAGATGAATAAATTGAAATGAAAGGTCTCAAATATGAAAAGATATTCTTTCATCTCTAAAAGAAAATATAAATGGGATTTTGGTTTCGTAAATCTGAAGAATGTGAAAGGTTTTGGATTAGATATATGTTCTTTTATTTTTGCAAGTGACAATATAAGATGTATTATTTTTGAAGACATTAAAAAGTGAAGATGAAAGGACAAAATGATCTTCAGTGAGAGCAAATGACTTTGCAGAATGTGAAAGGTGAAAAGACATCCAATTTGCATATAATAGTTTTTTAGGTGCATTGATTGTAAGACTTGTGAGACAGAGATGAAACATACAGAGAAGTGAAGTGTAGTTAAGTATATCCAGATGAAGGATTGTTTGAATAGAATGGACATTTGACAGACACAAGAAAGAGAAGAAATGTTTTGTATTGAAATAGAGAAACCCTCTGAATTCTAGTTTTTAGTTTGTTCTATATTAGGGGTTGGTGCTCCTTGAAGCTGGTGCTTCTAAACAGTATGCTAGTGAGGCTTTTAGGTTAGTAAGACCTCTCAATTGTCAGTGAGACATAATATTTAGCCAGTGAGGCTTTGTAAGATATTTTCAAAGTTAAGCCAGTGAGGCACTTCATGAGTGGTTTTTCTACCCCTGAGGGTTTTCCACTCGGTAAAAAGGTTGTGTCTTGATTTCTTCTATGTGTGTGCATATTATTGGTTTGATCATGTTTTGTTTACATCTGTTATTGTAAGTCTTGTGCATATAAACTCAACAAATCATTAATGTATTCCTTTCTATCTGTTCTGTAAGAGAAAGCTTGCAAAAAGTTGTAACATGTTTGAAAACTAATACAACACTGATTCACCCCCCCTCTCAGTGTTGTCCGGACTCCTACAATTGGTATCAGAGCCAATTTCCCTCTTGCAGCTTAATTAGCTTAGGTAGGTCCTGTGTGTGGAGTTCAATGGGTAAGTGCAAGAGAAATAAGAACATGAGAAATGTTAAGATTCATTCTGGTAAAAAGACATCATCCACATCAAATCCAGATTTTGATAAAAAGTCAGTTGATAAAGTTGTTCTCCAAGTTGAATCTGATATTGTCTTAGAAGAAAATTTTTCAGATGTTCCTTAGTTTGATGGTTCAAATTTTTCAGTTTGGTATGTTAGAATGCAAGTGTATTTATCCTCCTTAGGATATGATGTTTTAATGTCAGTTGAGAATTGTAATTCTGCAAATAACAAAGAAGCTCTTGAATGTAATGATATTGCAAAGAAGGCTATATTGTCTGCTCTGTCTAATGATGTTATTTGTAAAGTTATGGATTGTGTTATAGCTCAGGATATGTGGAGGAGATTGAAAAGAATTTACCAAGGTAATGATAAAGAAGAGGACACTCTGGTGTGTCAAGAAAGTGGCAATGAAAGGCAATCACATGAAGAAGTTGAGACCCAATCAAATTCAAAAGATGATGATGATCAGGATTATGATGAACAAGACTGTGAGATTGATCTGGAAGGAGAGCTTATATATGCTCTGAGTGAGCTCAAGAAGTATAAGAAGGAGAACCAAAAATTAATGTTGCAGCTGCAACAAGAAAGAGATTTAAAAGACAAAGTTCTTACAAATCTTGAAGAGGCCGAATGTCAAATTATTAGTTTAAAGACATATATTGATGATTCAGACAAACTAATTGATAGATTAAAGACAGAAATTGAAGAAGCTAAGAGGATAGCTGATGGTTCAATTTCTAACCTTGAGGTTTCAAGGATTGAAAATCTAAAACTGGAGAGTGAAATTATTAATCTGAGAAAAGAGTATGATGGTCTCAAGGTTTTATCTAAGAAATATCAAGTGTTTGATAAGATGCTTGGTAAGCAAAAACTATATGAAGACACTACTGGACTTGGTTTTGAAGAAGGAGAATGTTCAAAAGCTAGAGAGACACCTAGAAAGAAGATTGATTTGAATGCTGCCACTGAAAACAAAATGCATAATCAAAGAAGAAGAAATTTCAGAAAAAGTGCTCCTGTTAGACAAGCATACATGTATAGGTATAATTATTCTTTTAATGGTCATTGTTATGCTTGTAATCAATTTGGACACAGATCAGTTAATTGCAAAAGAAATACCGATATTATTTGTTACAAGTGCAATAATGTTGGACACATTTAAAGAAACTGCAAAATGAATAGAATGTATGATCCTACATGGAAGAATAACATAATTGCTTAGGAGATGTCAAAAAGGTATCAGTCATTTGGTTATAACATAGTTTGTTATAATTGCAATTCTTTTGGTCATAAAGCTCATAGTTGCAGGAAAGCTTCACCTGATTTAAAAAGGTGGAAAAGAAAAGAAGCAGAAAAGGTTTGGAGGAAGAAAGCACCTATGAAAATCTGGAAGCAGAAAGAAAGTAAAGAGAAGTCAGAATCTAAGCTTGTGCATCTTGCACAAGTCATTTCATCTGTTGCATAACATAGCATGAAGTAAGGGGGAGGCATCAAATGTTCTATCAGTTAACCCCAAGAAGTTTCAAGAAAAAGGATCATTTGATATAATGATCTTGTCTGTCTTGCCATGCTTTGAAATAGTTGATAATGATGTTGCTAACAATGTTGATGTTTAGTATGTGATAGTGTTTCAGGTGTTCTTTGGCCTATTATACTTTCAAGATATTGAAAAGGTGTTCAAATGCACAAATTGTTTAACAAATGATCTTGATCATGTTTATGATTACAAAGGATTGGATTGTTATGGTATTGCAATCCAAAGTGTTTTTGAAAATGTTATTTGAATGGTAATGTCAAGAGACAGAAATTCTTGTTGATTGTAGTTTATTTCAGATGTGGTTTTGTAACAGAATTGACAAGTGTCTTGTGCAGAACAGGAGGATAGTTCAGATGGTCTTCTGTCTTTGTCATGTCAAAAAAGGTGTCAGAATAGTTTGGTTGCAGGATGTTAGTTCATATCAAAGAAGTCAATTTGATGGTCATATCAACTACCTTGTTGTGTAATGTTTTTATGGCATATGTTTGCATAAGTATTGAAAATTTTTAGGTGATTTGGAGATAGTGTTTCACTTGTTTCATTGATGATCTTCCATGTTTTAGACAGAGTTCTTCAAGCTATGACATTGTTGGTGATATCCTGCATTTCATCAGAGGAAGGTATGTCTTGTATTAGAAATAACAGATGACAATGTTCAAAAAGGTTGGTCTTTTGCTGGTTTCAGGACTATTATCATCATAAATCATTCTTGTTCAAAGGATAACAGGAGTTTATGTAATTGTTATTATCATGCTATAACATCTTTTCAGTGGAGTTGTTCTCAGGGGGAGTTATTTCAGGTTTTGTCATCAGATGTCAAAAAGGGGGAGAAAAAAAGTGCATCAGGTGGTTTTGCCATCAATGACAAAGGGGGAGATTGATGGAGTCAGGTTGTCATTGATGTCAAAAAGGTGTTCTTTTAGGTTGTCATAGATGTTGGGATTGATCTTCATATCAGGACATCAATATCATCAAGATAGTCAGGAGTTATAATGTTAGTTCATGTTTTGATAAGATCATCATCATGTGCAGGGTTGATATTGGTAAACATTTGAGTAGGAGACATCATCTCATGTGTTCTTTCTATTGTCATATCACAGCTTGTTATTCTCAAGATTGAGTTACATCAGGATGTCAGTGATGTGTTTGAGGATGTTGATCATATAGGAGCTCAAATAGGTCTAATGCAGAGTTGTTTCATGTTCACAGATATAGGTTATGTCAGATACAAGACTCATGGTTATCTTGTTTGATCTGCTTGTTTACATCATTTGTTAATGCTCACATATTATGGACAGGTGATATCAAAGGTTGAGAGGATCTCAGTTGAACAATATATGATACTTGTGCTTCAAATGTTGAATATTCACATTCAATTATCTCACTCTCATTGGTGGAATGCAGTTCTGATGATCTTGTTTAAGGTTGTCATTATCATCAAGGATCTTTATCAGAGGATAGATGTTATGCATTAAGGTCAAGCTGCTAGGACATCAAGGAGTTGGTATTGTTCAAAATGTTCATCATCAAGGATGCCTTATTACTTAGAAGCTCTGTTGATCATTAATGGAATGATATCTTCAAAGTTGGTGTTCAATATTACATGATGCCAATCAAGTGATTTATAATCTCTTGTTTCTTTGTGCTTGTACATAGCTACTTACATTTCAGATTGTGGAGTTGGTGAAGGCTTGATATCTGTCTAACATTTGATGTTGATATCCATGATGTTAGTATTGTAAGTGTATTTCAAGGAAGTTTATTGGATAATAATCAAGGGTTCTAAAAAAATTTGATTAACATCAAATATCCCAAGTCATTTATCTCATTCATGGAGAGCACTTTTGTTCTAATCTGCTGTTGACCTGATATCCCAGGTCACCTCACTAAAGGAAACTTGCACAAGGGTTAAAATGACCATAGGGCAACCGGCCCCTTTCCACATTTTACCGATCCTCTACATTGGCGGGCTTTCTATGTTTTTAAATTTAAAATCTTATCCAAAAAATCAAGAGGGCACGGGTTTATGTGAGCTCCATGCTTTAAGGAAAAAGGCTATTATATTTCCTTGAAAATTTGTGAAGAATTTAGAAATGTTTGAAGGCCGAATAGTTTCTTTTTTAAAACTTAATAATTTCCTTCTAAATCTTTGGTCGGTCCCTTATGTGATAAATAAGGAGTTTTTTTTTTTATATAAGGAGATTTTTATTATTTTTTCTAAAAGAGAAAATTCTTTTTGAAGAGATTTTTGTGAGGACAGAAAAGAGATAAACATCAACATTTTTTTTTGAAGAGATTTCTTCTTGAAGGCAAAATATCTATGGAGAATTGGAAATGTTTTTTTTGCAAAATAAAGATTTTTTTTTGAGATACAGAGAAGATGAAAGGTTTTCAGAGATAATTTGTCTTGTGAGAAAATAAATGAAGATTTATTTATTTATTTGCAATCAGAGAATGAGAATGTGTTTTTTTGCAGGAATATGAATCAAAATTTGAGCAGATTGAAGGGAATTTCAAAATGAAATATTTTTATGACAAGACAATTTGGTATTATCTTACAGATTGAGAAGATTATTTTTTGAAGAGGATAATGAAAAATTTGTTTGAAGGAATATACAACAAAGAAGATAATCAGATTGAAGGGTTTTGTGTTTTGGAGAATATGAAACATCATGCAGAGATTGTAGATATGAGCAGAGAATATGAAGATTTTTCTATAGGGTTTGATATTATATGATCCTATTTTTAGATGGTTTTATGCAGGTATTGAAAAGGTTTTCATGGAGAAGATTTGTCTTGTAAGAAAAATAAAGAATTCTATTTTATGAATCAGGGAGGAAATAATGTATTGAAGTTGGTTGTTAATATTTTGTGAAGATAAAGAGTTTATTTGTAGGGAGATGAAGAAATTGAAATGAAAGGTCTTAAATATGAAAAGATATTCTTTCATCTCTAAAAGAAAATATAAATGGGATTTTAGTTTCGTGAATCTGAAGAATGTGAAAGGTTTTGGATTAGATATATGTTCTTTTATTTTTGCAGGTGACAATATAAGATGCATTGTTTTTGAAGACATTAAAAAGTGAAGATGAAAGTATAAAATGATCTTCAGTGAGAGCAAATGACTTTGCAAAATGTGAAAGGTGAAAAGACATCCAATTTGCATATAATAGTTTTTTAGGTGCATTGATTGTAAGACTTGTGAGACAGAGATGAAACATACAGAGAAGTAAAGTGTAGTTGAGTATATCCGGATGAAGGATTGTTTGAATAGAATGGACATTTGACAGACACAAGAAAGAGAAGAAATGTTTTGTATTGAAATAGAGAAACCCTCTGAATTCTAGTTTTTAGTTTGTTCTATATTAGGGGTTGGTGCTCCTTGAAGCTGGTGCTTCTAAATAGTATGCCAGTGAGGCTTGTACATCAGTAAGACCTCTCAATTGTCAGTGAGACATAATATTCAGCTAGTGAGGCTTTGTAAGATGTTTTCAAAGTTAAGCCAGTGAGGCACTTCATGAGTGGTTTTTCTACCCCTGAGGGTTTTCCACTCGATAAAAAGGTTGTGTCTTGATTTCTTCTATGTGTGTGCATATTATTGGTTTGATCATGTTTTGTTTACATCTGTTATTGTAAGTCTTGTGCATATAAACTCAACAAATCATTAATGTATTCCTTTCTATCTATTATGTAAGAGAAAGCTTGCAAAAAGTTGTAAAATGTTTGAAAACTAATACAACACTGATTCACCCCCCCCTCTCAGTGTTGTCCCGGACTCCTACAATATCAACCTAGGAGGATCAGTCTCTAAAAGCCAAAACAACAATTCTTTGAGGATATCGATGGTTTTAGAGGTATCATAGTTATAATTGCTTGAGGACAAGCAATTGGACTGTAATGTCCCAATATTAAGGCATTGTTTAAATTAAAGATTTAAACATCGTGATAAAAGTCAGTGAAGTTATTCTCGTGAAATATGACATTTAGTCCATTTAAATGATAGATAAATGATAGAGATAATTGTGGTTGTATTAATATTTAATACATATATATAACATTATTAATATATCATATATTTACAACGAGATATAGTATATTTAATTATAAATATTTATTTTAATTAAATATATTATTATATTATATTTATAAATAATGAAAATAAATATGAATATAAATAATATTAATATTAATATTAATATAATTATACATAAAATTAATATAAGGCAACGGTGATCAGATCATAGGATCGATCCATGTGAAAAGGGAAAGTATTTACAAGTGATGCAATTTAAAGTCAAGTAGGCAACAATTATTATAAGCCTTGAAACTAATTCAAAGACAACGAATATATATAGTTCCTAAGACAAAACTAAGCAGTGCTCATAATAACTATTGATTAAGCCAGTAATTACAATAAGGCAACGAATAATATACAAAGGGAGCACTCAACATAACTATTAAAATAGTAAGTTCCTAAGAGGTATGATTGCATAATAAAAAGGTTGTGATTGTTTGAAAGGGCATGCTCTTTCATAGGGATGCGTCCCTTCATAAGGGATATATGATATAAATTCAAAGAGAGATGGAAAATATAAGGACACAACAAATCATTTACAAAGAATATATATATATATATATATAGATATAGATATCTATATAGATATAGATATATATATAGATATATATATAGATATATAGATATATATATATATATATCTATATATATATATAGATATATATATATATCTATATATATATATAGATATATATATATATATCTATATCTATATATATCTATATCTATATATATATAGATATATAGATATATAGATATAGATATATATATATATCTATATATATATATATAGATATATATATATATAGATATATATATATATATATATCTATATATATATAGATATATATATATATAGATATATATATATATATATATCTATATATATATATATATATATCAGAAGTTTTAAGAACATATTAACACTTTGATTTAAGAGAAAGAGAAAAGAGGAGTAACAATATATATTTAGATGTTAAAGAACATATGCAGCAATAAATGAAGACAATGTGTAGATGTGTATGATAAACGGATTATTGTGAAGAATAAATAAGAAGAACATCACTAAAGAGAGGAACACAATCCTTAGATCTCTAAAGGATACAAAGGCAAGAGTTATCTACTGGTATGATGTATCTAACCCTATATTTATTGTGATGAATGCCATGTGGTAAGTAATGACAAATAATATAATTGAAAGATTATCATTAGTATCATTACACATGTATATATAAGCATTGTGAAACTTGCTATGAAACATATAAGGAAAACATCAATAGATTATGTTCATGATACATTGAAGTAGTGATATGTTCAAACCCAATGCCTATTTCTAGTGATTCCAACCTTAGGAGAGGCGAGGTGTTGTTAGGGAGAGACAGAGTAAATCCATCCAATGGGATGGGCCCTAAGGGTGAAGGACAAATGTTTCAGAATCTAGGTCCATGCTCTCGAGGTGGTGTCATCGTACCCTAGACAAGTAAATCCCCATCCAAGGTTGAGGATTAGAAGAGAAATAAAGATTGAGGTTTGAACATAACCAACATAGAATGTGCTAAGGTATATCAAGTATGTCCAAATTAATACTTAGTTATTTCTGTTGCCTCTAACCTTAAGAGAGGTGAGATGTTGTTAGGGAGAGGCGGAGTAAATCCATCTAATGGGATGGGCCCCAAGGGTGAAGGATGAATGTTCCAGAATCTGGGTCCATGCTCTCGAGGTGGTGTCATCGTGCCCTAGACAAGTAAATCCCCATCCAAGGTTAAGGAATAGAAAGGAAGTAAGGATTAAGATTTGAACATAGTTGATACTGAATTGTGTTATGAATTGAACTGAATGTGGATTATGCTATGATGATTTGATCTCATTATTTATGTTATGTAGTATTGTTCTCGTTATTAATTATGCTATTATAGATTAATTTAATATGAATGATGCTAGGAACTAAATATTATTGATCTTCCATATTTCTAATGTCCATTTCTAGTGATCTAATTTTATTCAAGTAAAGAAAATAAGAATATCCTAAAAGGGGACATTACAATGTTTTTACCAAGAGTGCCAATTCTTATCAAGAGGAAACTCATATAATTGAAAAATAAATCCATGTAATTGAAGATGAGGAACTTGATGTCACATATTGGGATGAGGATGACCTCTTATATGATGACCATTCTAATAAATTGTTGTTTGAGATCTTACAACATTCATGCACTTTATATATATATATATCATTTACTACTTTTATTTGTGTCCTTATTTAATGCCCCAAGCTTTTGCTCAAGGTATTAATGGATAATAAATGGATGCACAATTTTTTTATAGTATAATTGTGACACAAACATGCCACAATGCACACCTATGCACTAGAGATGTCATGACACAATGCAACAATACTCATCAAGCACGATGTCAATACATAAAGAATGACTACACAAGCATAAGACTTAAACATTGTTATGTGATGCCCTCAACATGATAGTAATATGTGAGGGTAGAGTTTCCTCCAACCATGGTGAAAGGGTACAATACCACTAATCCCCATCTATCATGAATGAATAAGAAATGAATGAGAATGAACCTTCATTTCTTGGTCCAATGAAACCTAAGCATTGTTCAATCCTTCAATACAAACCAACACACACACACACACACACACATCCAAATTATGTGGAAATGACATCCAAACACAAGAAATGTCAAACTGGGAGGTTGAACAACAAGGTGAGTCACTATCTCGACCCAGTCTCACAAGAGATTGTTCATTTTTGTTCATATCATAAAACTTATTGTATCATAAAAATTCAACCAAAATCTACAACTTTTTTTTAAATAATTTATTTAGATATAAAACAAGAACACACCATCCTCATTGTAGCAAAATCAATAACTTGAGCAACATTTCTATGAAGAATAAAATGTCTAAACTATATTCCTACAAGAGAACCAACTGCATTTCTCAAGATAAACAAATTCAATAAATATTCCAATTCCAAACAATTTAGCTATTTATCTTAACAACACTTTTCAAGAATCTATTCATTTCCAAATCAAGTTTAGAATTTATGGTTTCTAATTTTCATATCAACTACATTCATGTTTAAAGCAAACATATTAATACCTTTTCATTCTTGCAATATGACTATCCACTCTTTCATTAACTTACAAGTACAATATACAATAATCAATGTACAAATCAAAAGACCATTGTCTCAATATACAAATGTGTCTCCGAGTAAAAAGCTTGTGGCGTACTAAGCTATTGTGTGGAGGGAGAGCATCATTTGGGTGATTTACCTCGATCTGCATACCAACAGTCCCCCACACACCTTCCTACTAGAAGTGGCCCTACCCTTTGTGAGGGTAGTAGATAAAGAGATCCACGAGTGTACCATGTGAATTGAGAGTTGAGTGTGTAGTATTGACTCTATCATAGGAAACTTGCCATACAATCCCTGGATTTCCTCTAGCTAGGTATGACATTTGGTTAACATGCAACCTATGAAGTACCATGGATTGACAATGCACGCAACATATGCATCACTTTGGAAAAAGCAATTTTATAGTATAAACACATCCCTAAATGGAATTGTGGATCATTTGTCCACCACTCCTATCTTAGCTTGACTCGACAATATCAAGACAAAACTACTCAATTCACACAAAAACTCAATAACTTGAGTGATAATAAAAACTGAATATATGATTCTGCTTTAATCAAAAGAAAACCCATAACTTGACAATACACCAAATTTAGATTTGACAGAAATATAGTGGGTTTAGTTCTTATCAATCACACTTATATGACTTCGGAAGTGGGTAACCCAAATAAGTTTTTCTGACAATAAACCAACCTCTTTTCTTTTACAAGATCAAACCTATTATAACTTAGATAATTTGAGTGCTTTTTCCATAGCCTCAACTAAGAACAAATCACATACTTGACTATTATTTAACACTTCCTTAAGTCCATAGTAATAAAATATGTAGTGCCCCTCAACTTGTCGTCTGTCTGATTGATGTTTGCTTAGTAGTATTAGACATTATGACAGTATCTTAGATCATTTGATGATGGATTCCTTGTTATTTTGTTAATTCATTATGGACCTAATCGTTATGAAAACAGTTGTTGATGTTGGATTCTATTATTTTATGCTTTACAACTTGATTAATATATTAGATGTTATAGTTGCTTTAATGTTAATTGCTATATTTAAAGGTGAGATAATTGATTGTTTTATGTTGTTGATAAGTAATCAGAAATCTTGTTCAATATAGTTATTTATTTATACATGAACGTGAATGGAACAGTGTCATATTACTCGCACTCGAGTACCCTACCCCACTGCAATTTTCATTCACTATATGACTGCATGTGGATATATATCTTGTGATGTTTAACCGTGCGTTTGTTGTAGGATGCAGGTACTAGGCACCGACTCCACCTGATTTACTAGGTTTGAGCGTGCCTTCACCAATGGAATAGTTGTTTGGAGTTAACGTGAGGTCCCTTGTCAGTGTTGTCTGGTTGTCAGTTTACCCTTGTGGTCATTGTCTGTCGTTTTATCATGACTTGCAGACAGGTAATGTTATACCTTGAAGTCTAAGTAGGTCCGAAGGTGTCTAAGTGTGTAAGGTAGTGTTGTGCATTAATTAGAATCATTATACGGAAATTATAATGTTGATAATTAAATATATTTGTAAAAGTTGATAATTGAGCATAATTGTAATTGTCGATAATTGAGTATAATTGTTGTAAATAAATTATAGTTTTATGGGGAGTAAAATTGTTAAATAAAAATTATAAGAAACTTTGTATTGTTGAATGTAGTAATTAGTTGTAATGAATATTTAAATAAATAAATTAATTGTAAGTCATGTTGTGATTCGTGATTTGTAATTTAATTGATAAAATAAATTATAATAGAGTTGTAAAAATTATAGATAGATGTAATGTTATAACTTTATTAATAAAAATATAGTTGGTTGTTCATAAAAAGAATAAATTTGGTTGGAATCATCTATTTATATTAATAAAAATCATAAATTTTAATAAAAATCAACTTGTTGGGCATTAAAATAATAAAAAAATATATTTTGAGGATGGAGGAGGCATAGGATCACGTGTCGCATCCTTACAAGGTGGAAGGGTTTGTTTGATAAAAAGGAAATTGGCAGAGAGAGAGGAAGGAAGAAGGATTGCAGGAGGAGAGCAGAGAAGAAGACTGGAAGAAGCTTGGCCTGCAGCAGTTGGAACAGAATTGTCAAGTCGACGTCGCAACCAGGTTCCATTAAACGTTTAATTTCTTCCTCTAATTCTTATTCTAAATCTGCAAATGTTGGTGTTGGTTGTTTATTTTATTCCAAATAGTTTGTTTTGGTTGAATTTCTGCTTTAAGCTATACTCCCATCTGCAATCAAATTATATTCTAAGTTTTTCACCACCGAATCTTAAACCGGGTGCTCATTCCTGTAGCCTATCTCCTCTACGTTTTGGCAATATAGTTCTTAGGTTTTAAATCAAATTCGGCTTAGAGGATTCATTGTGTAATTACTTTCCTCCCACTCTATTTGCCGGCAAACATAGTGCATTCCTTTGGGATCGTAGTTTGGATGTTGTGTCATCGCAACATTCTGTAGAAAATGCTTTTACCCATTGCAATTGATAGAAGGTTTTGAACACTATCGTTATAACCCATCCTCCGTGATTGTAGCGAACTTTGTTAAAATTTTGCTTTAAGCACTTCACAACTCATGAGAAATCTATCCTCAAGATTGGTGCATATCTCAGATGGTTGATGATATGGGCACCTTGAGAGGTCCGTCCCAGATCTCTAAGGAAACCAGTCGTCTTTCGTGTTTTGTTTGCAATATCATTTAGTCTTAGCCGTCACTATCCACAATAGCCTTCAATTGGCTAGATTTAAAATGTCACCGAACCCTAGTTTTTGTTGAAAGAGAATAGATATAGATAATGGATGGGGTGTTTATAATCTGCATCTATTTAAATCGCAGTTAAAGCCCTATCAAGAAAGCCTAAATTCCTGAGATTCACGTGTACCTTCGACTCAGGTCAATATTTAATTATTTGTTCTATATTCGCTTATTCTTATAAGCTTGTTTAGTTGTCAAAACCTTGGGTTGTGCTTTAATGTGTTACACGATACAGATAATTGATGGGTTTCCACTTTTTATCATCTGTTCATTATTTCAGTGATACCAAGAATGAGGTTGAGAGCATTTGGCCATAAAATGTACATGAAGAAGGTAGTCTGTACATGTAGGTTGTGGCACCAGAAGCTTACTCTTAGTCTATCTAGCTTATTCACAGAGCTGTATATTTTTGTGTATTTTATTCTAAGACGTCTGTCTGCAGTGGTAAACATTATTCTTCTTAAAGCCAATAGGCATCTCAGTAAACTGTGGAGGGTTTATCCATGCAGATCACACCCTTAGTGCAGTTCAGCGTCCTTTTTTCTCATATCCAGTGATCATTTCATAACCTTAGAATCTCAGACTTTAACCTGCAATCATTCCATTCTTGTAGATCACTATTTGTTTTGCAGAGCGCACCTTTTTATTACAATTCAACGTCTGTTTATAGGCTTGTCTGTTAGCCTGCTGTCATAAGTTTATGCGTGATAACCTTAGGCAAATGATAAGATTACCTCATCATTATCAAACCTTATTATAACAAGTCTCTGCCCTCAGTTTAGCATAATCTTCAGGTGTGCAGACTCACGTATGAGAGATAACTGAAGTGCGCTTGCAATTATTAAACCTAGGATTCCAATATTGTGAACATATTACCTGACGATCTCATGCTTGAAAATCCGTTATGTATTTATGTTGCTTAAAACCTACAATCATTTCATTTTCAGACTAGATTGGATTGTTCTTCTTTTAATTCAACATTTTCTTAAAGCAATCTACATCACTAGCGCAGCCTCTGGAGGATCGAGTATGCATGTAATACGACTAGTTGTTTATACTATGCAAATAAAACCGTAGTCGGCTGATGTCTGTCAGAAATAATCTCACAGTAATGTTAAAAACTGTAGTCGTACTTTCTTGATTGGAGCTCTGCATAGTGGTTGGAATCAATGCTGAGTCGCTGGGCATTAGAAATGCCCTTGGAAAACTACAAAATGTCTTTTCTCAAACTTTTTGCCTTTGACCATCGTCTTACAGAGATATTTGGATAGAGAGAGAAAACTGTCAAAGTTGATACCGATTTGCAAGGCGCTACCATAAGTCATTGGATTGAATAAATATCATCCATGTCAATGGGAAAATAGGCAATAACAATTTTACACCGCCTCTACGATATATGCCAATTCATTCATGATCTTTCTTGCAATTCGATAGGTCTACTTTCAAAATAGTTGTATCTAGAGCATCTACGTGAAAACGGGAATGCCTTGGAAACAAATGCAACTACCAAGTGATGAATGACCATCCCGTTAGAATGAAATCAGCGTTGATAAAATCATTTTCCAAGACGTTCTTATCACGAATATTGTCAGCATATTCTTTTTATCATTGGAAATGGTAATTTGGTCGGTAAGACAATTTGTTATCGTAATTTGTTTTCGGTTGAAGCGTTATTGGTTAAATCGTTAGATTATTCTCAAGTCGGAAGAAATTCATTCGAGAGGGTCAAAAGATATACCTTGTATCGGTTGTTCAACATGATAGGGCAAACAGTTGTAAACGTATATCTTGAATGAGGATAACACAAACTAAATAATGTAGTTCAGTCGAAAGATTCTCTTGGAATGGATTGTAAAAGCTTGTTTGGTTAAATCTTGTGATTTATTTCTAGAAATAATACGAAGAGTATTTAGATAATTTAAGTTGTAATGTATTAATATAATTGTTGCATTAAATTTAAAATCAATTGGTTCGGTTAAAAGATTTAATGTAATTCGCTATTGATTTTATGACAAAGTTATTTACAAGAAGGAATTTTAGTGTAAATCTAGAACTTGAATTGAATTGTATGAATTAAGAATTCTTGTTGTCGTAATATGGTAAATTGTTAATGGTCAAAATTCCAGAGGCATAGTATGTTGTGTTTTGAGTACAACCAACATGTGGATAGGTGTTCTAGTGTTGTGGTGTTTTAAACATGTGATTCTAATTGATTATGAAGTACAATTTATTACGAATGTAGAATTGTTGAAAGTTGTTAATGTATTTTGTGGATATAATATTCTCGGAATGAGATATTTAATTCCTTGTGACTATCTTGTATCCATTTTGTCAAAATTGTTGTATGGAGAGACTTGGAATCTGTAAAGAGTAAAGTGTTGTAATGCTATAAGCGATGGATAACAATTGGTGTTATGATTATGTTTTGTATGCAAGAGGGTAGTGCCTTGCAGTTATTGTGAATATTTATTATTTTTAATGCCTTGTATGATGGTTAAGGTTTACTAGGTGTCAGGAAGGAGAGTGGCTTTCAATGTGGGGCCAGCACCCAAAGTGGTCACCAGGGTAACCCATTGAAAGTAGATTAATCAAGTGATAACTTAAAATGAACTAGGGGGTTAAAGGTAGATTTCACATTAAACAAGATAAATGGATTCCTCTCCCATGGCCTGTAGTGCTCGTTTAGACTAAGGATGGGTAGAGAAGGCCTGGTCGGCAAGATTGACTTCCTTGTCCTCACGAAAGGAAGGTCGATTCCGCATGTGTCACCCTATGGGGCCGGAGTCTAGTGAGAGACTACCAGGGTAACCATAGATGGGGGTCGGAGTCTAGTGAGAGACTGCCAAGGTAACCCATGCTAGGATCGTGTGATGACACTCTCCCTACTACAACCTAGCATTCCTTGTATGGTCTCTCCAATTATGTTATGTGTCGCCTCTGGAAGTTGAGTTGTGGTGTTTATGTTATTGTCATGTGTTGTATTGGAGTTTGGTCATCCTTCGTTCTTGTTAAGTCTTTTGTCTACCTGACTGTTGTTGTTTGGGACCTCATGTTAACTCCTAGCTCAGGGGGTGGACCTTAGGGTTCCACATGGTCGGGTGGAAGAGCTTTCTTATCCATTGGTTATTCCTTGTCAAAGTTCATGTGCAGAAAAGATTTATCTCAGTTTACAGACAATTGTACTTGTACCAGTTGATGAAGATGTATGTAAATCTTGTACCAGACTTGTGTAATAAATCATTCATAATGTATGTAATTTTAATGTAGTCAGAAGATGGCATTGTAAATAACGCAATGATGTACTTATATGTAAGATTATGTATTTGATCATGTAGATTATTCGATGTCATGCAATGAATAAGAATATGTTATTTAATTGTGCATTGGATTTAGATCAGTTACTGATGTTAGTAATGTATGTTAAATTATGTTAGTTGAATTGTTAAGTAATGCAGCCTTGAAACCTTGGAGAACATGTCGTAAGTTTAATGGTGTAATTAGTTATGTTAACATTACTTTGTTATCTTAATCAATTTTTTTTAAAAAAAAAAATTCATGTTTCATATAGCATAAATGTGAAGTTCTCTAAGGTGTTCAAGGCGAGGCGTTACAAAATACATGTTAATATATATATATAGGTGTGTACCTAAAAATTATCCTATACACACTTATATATATTTATATTTATAAGCATTTTTTATATCAATCAAATTGAAAATAACTACTAACAAAACATAGGTCTGACTGTGTTTGAGTTTGTCACCAAGGAATGTTGATATAATAACATTGATTTCTCATAATGACTTACAAAACTATCCTTATCAGAGTGAAATCATTATGCCCTATATTTGTTTTAAAATTCAGGCATACTAAACTTGTAAATTTTCTTAATAATCCCTAAATGTTCTTCCTATATACACATACTTATGAGTATGAAAATGGGATGATAAGCTCTGTATCGTATCATCTCATATCCATACTTCATAAGTTATAAAATTTGCTTGGATTTGTACTTCTATTGTATAAACATTTGATAATGTGCAAACAAGGGTGGAGTTTTACTTTGTTTTCCCTAATTTAAAAACTATTTATAAAGCGAACATATAACTAATTTAATTTCAATGTTTTCCATAATCCAAGTGTTTGTTTTCTACACAATTTTAGTATAAGGATAATAAAATTCCTTTTGTTATTTCTCTCTAATACTAAACTATAGTTTAACTTCAGAATTTTCTCTTTGTAATATGCAAATTAATATTGGTTACTGTGATATAGACTTCTAATGTCTTTGATTGTGTTTGCAGGCTATATGAAAATAGGGTACATTAAGTTGTCTTAAATAATCTAAAACATATTCAGAATGATAGACTTTCAAAATTTATGTGGCGGCTAAAGCTTCAAAAGAATGTTGTTCAAAGATATTTACAATATATATAGTTGAAATAATGGTCCAAGTTGACCATAACATGCATCTTCATTCTAGTAGTTACAAACCCTTTATTGGCCTCATATAAATCAGCCTAACGAACACTTTATTTACATAGCAATTAACAATTATTGTTAGCCAGATTTATATCACCCAAAGAAATCTTCCAGTGTAGTTTCTTATTACTATTAAATGGTAATGCTACGACCTAAAATATGGATAGTTTATATCATGAAGCGACCATGAAATATAATGTATTAATATTTCTATACATATGTGTTTATATGTACACACTCAATATACATATATATGTATATGTATACAAAATTAATCTCATGAATAATATTGAGAGATTACCTAATATAAACCCATGAGAAAATGTTTGGATAGAATCTCAAATCCCTAAGCAGACCTGAAGGATAACAAGGTCTTCAACAGAGAAAAGTCCAAAAAGAATTCATTTTTAAATGTGACCTAGTGAGAATTTATAAACTCCTTAAGCATCTCATATTCACATAGGGTTTTGAATGCAAAAGAAAATTCTTATTCTCATTTTTGTAGAAATATTTAAGACATAGAATCCATGATTTATTCCCATTGAAAAAGAAATACAATGGTTTAGATTAACTTCTGACCTGAGATGTTTTCTTTTGTTCTACTTCTTTGCTAAACTCCTTCCTTCTTCTCTTCTCTCGCCTACTTTCCTCTTGCTAAAATGATAATTCCAAAAATGTGCCCTAACTCCCTGCATTCTTCCCTTTTATTCACAGTACCACGTCCCCTCAATTGTTTGTTTCTCTGCCAACAACTTGCATGTAATTTACTTCCCTCACTTCCACTCCAGTTCGTTGGAGAAAACTAATTCATTCAAGGAGAGAATGGTGGAGAGTGGTAACCATTATGGCCAACACACTACAGTCATAAATTCCCACTTTACAAAATTAAACTCAAACAGTTTTCTTATGCCCTTCCTCAACAAATTCTCAAAGGTGAATTTATTTTTTCTCTACTATTGTTTTTAAACAAAACTCTATTTCTTTTAAAATCAAAGGACTTATTTATTTTCAAAAATTCTAACTCCACAATAAACATGCTTAATGGACACACAGAGAGAAAAGACTTCTAAACACATGATAGAGGTTGTTAAATCAATCTTGACTCGACATGACGAAATTTTAGAAAAGACATTATTTTGTCAAATCTATTTGCAATCAAGGTGGTAACAATAATGATCATGACATTTATGTAAACTCAAAGACAATACACCTACCGAATGCAACACGACTAGGGTAGACCATAACATACAATGCTATAAATGACTAAACATCAAAAGACATGACATACAGACCAATGGTGTGTTCGTAAATGAGTTCTCGGCACATGGTACATAACACTAATTTTGCTTGATCTATGACCCTCTCCCCGATGATGCTCTCCCTCTACAATTGGGAGGAGATTGAACTTTATCCCACATTCACCTCATCAAAACAACAAGGTAGTTAGTCCAATCATATATAAACATGTATTTGTATAAAATTGATAACCATATCATATAAATTATGGTGTAGTCACAATTAGGAGGGTCCACAAAGTGAATTGTCCAGACCGTACAGCTAGAGTAAACATAACAGAAACAACTCAAAGATATGAAACAAATGCAGATTCAGTCATTCAGTATACCATAGGATTCAAATACAAATTGGTTGGCAACATGTGGGCTTACAATTAGGGCTCACTGGCTTGATTTCATAGTTACAAAATATGCACAAGATATAGCTTTGAAGCTCCTTCGCAAGAAATTCCAACTATGAACTAATGATCAACTACTTTCCTAGGCATCTATTACATCAATTTGTATCATCTTCAGAACATAAGATTCCTCCACATTGGTAAAGGAAGATCACAAACTCCAATGAAGAGTTGTAATGTGTGTACACGGATAGGTTGAACCTAATTAAGTAGAACTCCTCTGAAAATGAATAGAATGATGTGTGGATCTCAGGGAAGGTTGGCCATGAACCAAACAACATTGAATTATGTGTGAATTAGCTCCGCAAGTTGTGAATAGATCCACAGGTCTTCTACTTTAGTTGATTGTTTGAGACTGTCAGGATGCTCTATTCAGAGAAAACAGTTGATCTTCTAATAGTGATATCTTACCGGTACCTGATCCAAATGATCTGAGATTTGGATATATTGTGCATGAATGTGTCTAATGCTAAGTCCAACTCTGCAAGGTCTGAGATGTAACTGTGGTAGAATGTGGACCAAAATATAGAAACTACTATTGACTGAACTGACTATATTAAACTAGAAAAATGAAAGAAAACAAACTAAAATGCAAATGTTTTTGGTTGATGCAAGATTGCTCTTGAACTAGGGATGCTCCTGCATCAGATATCCAGGGTTATTGAAAAAGTAAGTCCCTCACTTTCTTGGAGCTAGAGGAAAACCAAGACAGTCCACCTTAGCCTGAGAAATCTCTTCTTTTGGTCTGCCTTTCCACTTCACAAGATATTCTTTGTATTGTCTTCCTCTAGTGCTACATCTGATTCTACTATCCAAAATGTCTTCAATCTACTCTGGTGCTTGTTGTGGTGACTGTTTCTTCAAATATGCTTCAATTCTGTCACTGAACTATGTTTCATGATACTGATATAGATCTACAATGTTGAAAATAGGTGATATTCCCAATGTCTCCGGTAACTTTACTTCATATGCATTTCCTGAATCAAACTTTTTGAGTATCCTACATGGTTCAAACTTCTTCATCTTCAACTTGTTATATGTCCCAACTGGAAATCTTTCTTTTCTCAAGTATACCATCACTTCATCTCCAACTACAAAGTCTTTGTGTCTCCTTTTCTCATCTGCCTTCTCCTTATATTTATTGTTCATCTCTTCCAAATGCTTCTTAACCTGATTATGCACTGTCTCCATGTGTCCTGCAAATTCTTCTACTTCTGCACTTCTCTTTTCTTCCATACTAATGTCTCTCAACTCTGCTACTCCTCTAGGGTTAGTTCCTATCACAATCTCAAATGGTGTTCTTATGGTACTCCTATTCTTTGAATTGTTATATGCAAACTCTGCTTGTGAAAGAATCAAATCCCAATTTCTTGCCTTCTCTCCAACCAAACATCTCAACAAGTTTCCTAAACTCCTATTCAATACCTCTGTCTATCCATCAGTCTGTGGATGAAATGCTGAACTAAAATTCAAGTCTGTCTTCATCTTCTTCCAAAGTGTCTTCCAAAAGTAACCAAGAAATCTTGTATCTTTGTCTGAAATCATGCTCTTAGGTAATCCATGCAATCTCACAATCTCTTTAAAAAATAGGTCTGCTACATGCACTGCATTAGTTATCTTCGTACAAGGTATGAAATGTGCCATCTTTGAAAATCTATCTACCACTACAAATATTGAATCATGTCCTCTCTATGTCTTTGGCAATCCCATTATGAAATCCATGCTTATGTCTCCCCAAGGTCTCTCCGGTACTGTCAAAGAATTGTACAAACTAGTATTCTGACTATTTCCTTTTGCAACTTGACAAACTCTACAACTCTGCACAAATTTCCTAACATCCTTATGTATCTAAGGCCAAAAGTAGTTTTCACTTACCAAAGCCATTATCTTATCAATGCCAAAATGTCCTGCTAATTCACCATTGTGTTTCTCCTCAATCAAATTATCTCTCATTAAACTCCTAGGTATGCACAACTGGTTTCCTTTGAACATGTCTTCCTGAATGAAATAATCCAACCACTTACTCATATCTATCACAAAAGGTTCCTTACATGCTTTCCAAGGTTCTACAAAATCAAGATCTTCCTCGTACATGTTCTTCAATTCTTCAAATCCCAACACTTCAACTTTCATCTCTGTCAACAAATTCCTTCTCCTGCTCAATGCATCTACAACTCTATTTGATTTTCCACTCCTATGCTTCAACACAAAAGTATAACTCTACATGAACTCTACCCATCTCATATGTCTCTAATTCAACTTTCCTTGACTGTTCAAATATTGCAAAGCTTGATGATCTATGTACAACACAAACTCCTTAGGCAACAAGTAATGTCTCCACTTCTTCAAGGCCTAAATTATGGCATAAAACTCTTGATCATAAACTAAATATCTTCTCCTTGCATCATTCAACTTCTCACTGAAATATGCTACATGTCTACCTTCCTGAATTAACATTGTTCCTATTGCATTCCCACTTGCATCACAATCTACTTGAAATACCTTATTAAAATCTGGTAATGCCAACACAGGTTGCTCTATCACTTTCTGCTTCAACAATTCAAAACTTTTATCTGCTCCTGATGTCCACTTAAAGTCGTTTATGTTACCTCTCATTGTTTCTATCATAGGGTTACAAACTAAACTAAAATTTTTGACGAACTTTCGGTAGAAACTAGCAAATCCATGAAATGATCTGGCTTCTTGTAACACCCCGCCCGAACACCTTAGAGAACAACACATCTACGCTATGCAAAAACAGAATAAATTTTTTTTTTTAAAGAATAAAGTAACACAGTAATGTTTAACACATCACTACACATCAATAAACTATCAACTAGTCCTCTAAGATATCATGGGAGCATTACTTGTTAAATCAAACAACATAATATGACATACATCCTTAACTAACATTAATAGATCATTCAGAACTTTTGAAATCAATAAACATTTACATTTCCATAACATCAAATAAATAATCATCAGGATCTAGTACGTAGTTACAATTCTTTTCACACATGAGTACATCATTGCATTGTTACTTAACACCTTCTGACCACATACATTATAAATCAACTGATACACAAACAAGTATATGAATACAAATCACTTACTTCATATCTGGTACAAGATCTGACGGCTGATACACGAGATACAACATTCTCGCACACGAACAAAAGCAAGAGGACAAACCAATGGATAAAAGCTCTTCCACCCGACCATGTGGAACCCTAAGGTCCACCCACCGAGCTAGGAGTTAACATAAGGTTCCCACTACAACATCCAGTCAGGTAGACAACAGACTATAAGAACAAGACAACACATAACTCCAACAACACAAGTCATTAACACAAACAACTTAACAACACTTCCAGAGGCAACCACATAACGAATGGGGAGAGTACAACTAGGGAAAGCTAGGCTGCAGTAGGGAGGAGTGTCATCACATGGCTTGTCATGGGTTGTCCTGGTAAGCCTTCCTAGGCTCCGGCCCCCATCTTGGGTTGTCCTGGCAACCTCTCCCGACTCCCGGCCCCCATACAACGCTCATGCGGAATCAACATACCTTTCGTGAGGACAAGGTAGTTGATCTAGCCATTCCAGGCCTTCTCATCTCATCTTAAGCCTAAATGAGCACTTGAGCCATGAGTGAGGCATCCACTTATCTTTATTTAGGTGTGATTAACTACCCAACCCCCTAATTCATTATTTAGGTTATCACTGAGTTATCAAACTCCCACATGGGTTGTCCTGGATGCCACTTTGGGCTCCAGCCCCCATTGAGAGCCACTCCCCTACCTGCAACTAGAAAACCCCACTCAACAAGCATAGAAAACATCATCAGGACAACGAGGATACAGGAATCATGCAAGGAATCAACCATCTTGCACACAATTATCCTCATATCAACATGTGTATATAACAATGCAAGGAATTAACCATCTTGCATGTCATCTTAATCACAAGGACAACTAACAAAACATTGTCCATAGCATTACATAAACATTACTCCATTACTGTACTCAATGTCTCCCATTGTCTAAACCAACACAACATCTCAAACAATTAAATACATCATAACATCCATGAAGGACCTTTTACACATCTTGATGAATTTACATCTTAGCATATGAAATCAAGACATAACATTCTACGCCTCTGGAAGACCCTATTACGACCAACAAATTTCACTTACAATTTGCAATTAGACTTCACCATTTAATGCAATACTTATAAATCAAGTTTCCATTACATTATTTATATACTTATTCCTAACCCAAACATCATAAGAAAATGTAGTAAATTCAAAACTAAGTTGAATTAAATTCATCAACACTAATATTTATTCATATAAAATTTTATTTATTCAAACGATATCACAAATTTGCTTATCTTATTCCATTTTCATAATAAGTTTAATGAGCCCAATTTTAATCCTATAAATTTCAAAAACTTGATTTAAATAAATTAAATGACTTAACTATAATATTTAATCTATACTTGATTTTAGCAACTAACAAAATATATTTTCACTTGATCATTTATCTAGGGGTTTTCTCCATCATGAAGTTTATACCATTTCGATTAACTTTCACTCATACACTCCCCAGGTAGTTTGGGGATTACAATGATTACTTTGAAATAATAATAATACATCAACTAATTTACTCATTAATTACTCTTCGAAATATAGATATCTCACAATTTGAACAATTACCATTATGATTTATAACTAATTTTAAACCCTAATTGCCCTAGTAAATTAACTTCCTAATGAATTATCGGTAACATTATTTAAGCATTTATATACTCAATAGAATGGAAAAAGAATTGTACTCCAATTATTAATACTTCTAATAATAATAATAATTACCGTAGATTCAAGAATGGTAAATAATTTCGTTTACTTCTTCGACCCCTTCTTCTGTGGGCCGTCCAGATGATCTGCAATTCGATATAGAGCGAGCTCCATAAGGTTAGAAACCACTACAAAGTTCTTCTTTCGGTACTCGGCAAAGCATACAAACTTGGAAGCCGCTCGCATTATTTTCAACAAAACCTTGGTTGGAAAAAAAAATAAGGCAACACAGCTTCCTGAAATTTGTTCACATTATGATTTACAGCAAGCTCAAAAACTCCACGAATATCTCTAAACACATTCCTTTCAAGAAAACGCTCACATAGGGCCGTCAAAATGAAACAGAACATTCTTAACAGAAGCCCTGTAAGGTGCAACGCCATGACATTCCAAGTTTCTTTGATTTATTCTGCCTATATACAGAAAATCAATCAGCGGAGGCAATTCTTCAGCGGTCATATCTGTTATTTTCAGTTTACAGCTAGCAGACTCGGACATTCCTGCCCTCAGCATTGCCTTAAAAACTCTAGACTTCCCTGCCGAAACAACCTTATGAGCCCTCATAATTCCTCCATCGCTTCCCTCCAATGAGAAATCGGTGGAAGGTTCAAGGAAAATATCTTTATCCCAGGTTTGTAGGAAAATATGGTCAGTTATTTATACTGTATAGATTTATCAAATCAAAAAAACTATTAAAATAGATTTAAAGGCTGTCATTTCAAAGAATAAGTCCCAGTTTTCTTTTAAGAGGGATTGCTGTTGAAGAAAGGAGAAGACTGATCAAACCAAAGCCAACGATTAAAAGGCTAATGCAGAATTTTAGAGTGTGTCATTGGTGTTGATGAGTTGCAAATATGAGGTATTTGATAGAAAGAATAGAGTTCGCTGTCACTGCAGTTTTTGGATTCCAAATATAGCTATCTAAGGAAAAGAAGGAAATATATAAATTTTCATTATAGAAGTTGATTGCGTGGTTACATTCTATGGTATTTTTTTTTAGAACTAGCAGATCCATCGTCAGTAAAGTCATCTGTGTGACGGCAGCCAAAGGAAAAGGTTTAAGGGCATAGCTCAAAATCTGCCAAAGGCGAATTCACAAGGAAGATAATAGTGAAGTGTAGCAGATCGCTGAAAAAGGAGTCCAGATCATAGGCATATAAAGATCCCAGTCCACAGATATGTTAAAAGATCTTTATTTGTTGAACAAACCACTGTTAAAGAGATAAGGTAGTTTTTTTTGTGAGCCGTTGAGATTACACGAGGGTTTTTTTGAGTCAAAATAGATCGCTGAATTTCCAAATTGCTAAAAGTAAGGATCAAGGCGATACCTGTTAAATCAGTAGGGCATTTTCTGCAGATAACAAATGAATATCAGCCTAGGAGTATTTACAGCGAGCCTTCCTTTTGACTACACAAACTATGCTCTTTTCTCAGACATCTACGCAGAAGAGGCCTAGTGCGGTGCGTTTCAATTGATGAAAGGAATTGATAAGATCACTGTGTGCAGTTGGATTTTCAAGCCGTAGAATGGTTCACACTTTTCATGTGGCAGACGTATCACATCCAAAAGCGCAGGAAGTTTTGCATAGTTGGGAAAATTAGCACGGAAAAAGAAGGTAGCCGTGATCTAAATGTCATCATACGGAATGCAATAAATGTAGGATATACACCTAATAAATTCATTGCAAAGGCTTAAACATCCATCAACACATACTCGGAGAACAAATAATTGCTATTCTGGCCTTACAAACTTTCAAGCAAATGCACTCGGCAGGAATGAATTGGATAATACGAAAATTCAGAGTATAATGACCACAGAATAACTTAAAAATGCTTTGAATGAGTAGAGGAATGTGCAGAATAAAAACCCTAGATATAATCCTTGCTTGCAAGATGAGAAAATAATATTAACATATTTGAAAGAACCTGTATACGCTGCAATGTCCTCAATCTGTTCTTTGCAGCTCCGTCTTTCTTCCCGGATCTCCAATTCCCGTCCTTTTTCCCCTTCCTTCTCTCTGCTCATTATATAGAATTTCCTACCCTGATTGCTTGTACTCCACCTCACGATCCAATGCAAACCGAAAATACCGCTTACTTTCATTTAATTTTTAATACCATTACAATATAACCCCGATTCCTTTATTTACTCAAGGGTAACTTTCATTTAATAAAATACAACTTATAATTTTTACTTTATTTAATTTAGTATTTTATATTGATATTAATATATAACAACTCATAAATATTTATTACTTTATTTAATCATTTATTTACTTGGCCACATATATTTACTTTCATGTTGATTTTATTAATTATAGAACAATTCCCCAACTATAATAACACTTTATAACTAATTATCTCCTTAATTATTTATTTTTATTTATTTAATATTTAATATACATTTGTTATATAACAACTATTAATTATTTATAAATCTATTTAATAAACATTAATCAAATTTATCTATTTGTATACCACAATTAACCAATCATAATCATGCAATTACTCGACCATCAATCGTGCAGGGAAAGCAAGACGACAACCCATGAAGACAAACGAAACTGAGAACAATGACTAGACGCAAAACTAAAGACTTATCCTCTACAAGGATGACGGACAACTAGGGAACCTTATGTTAACTCCCATCAACAATTCCATTGGCTAGGGCACGCTCAGACCTGCTAGTTCAGGTGGAGTCAATGCCTGGTACCTGCATCCTGCAGCAAACCTCAAGGTTAAACATATATATACAACATGGAGTCATGCACACAGTAAACAGAAATCGCAGCGTGGCAGGGTACTCAGACACGAGTAATGCGACACTATTCTGTTCACATACATCCACAATTAAATATTCAGTTGTCTACAAGAACATAGAATAATCAATACGATATGATCTAGTAAAACAATTATTGTTAGAGCATCATAACCCTGATTAAATATCACATTAAACTCAGAAATAGCATTAATCCATTATATCAAATATGTCCATCAAACTATGAAACATAAAATATCAATAATCCAATCTCATCAATCGTCATCAAAGAAATAGGTCCATAAACAACTCAACATAATAACAAGGAATCCATGTCATGATATCTAATCCTACCAGGAGTACTATCAGTCTGACGGAAGCAAGGTGAGGGGCACTACACTTCTCCAATGCTCTCCAGTGTAGGCCATTCAATAATTGCTCTTAATTTCTTAGGGTCCATCTTCAATCCTTCCACAGAAATCACAAATCCCAAGTATACCAATTCTTCCTTCATGAAACTACACTTCTTGATGTTTATCAATAATTTCTCTTCTCTCAATCTCTGCAATACTTGTCTCAACTGCCACAAATGTTCTTCTTTTGTCTTACTGAAAATTAGAATATCATCCAAATATACAATAATAAACTTACCCAAGAATTTCTTCAAGACTTCATTCATCAATCTCATGAAAGTAATCGATACATTTGTCAATCCAAAAGGCATCACTTTAACCACTCATACAATCCTTCATTTGTCTTAAAAGTGGTCTTCCATTCATCTCCTTCTCTGATTCTGATCTGATTCTATCCACTCTTCAAGTCTATTTTTGTGAAATATTTTGCTCCACTCAAATAATCCATGATATCATCCATCCTAGGTAAAGGAAATCTATACTTAACTATGATCTTATTTATTGCTCTAGAGTTTGTACACATTCTCCATTCTCCATCTTTCTTTGGTGCTAACACTGCAGGTACTGCACAAGGACTCAAACTCTCTCTGATCAAACCTTTCCTCAACAACTCCTGTATCTATCTATTGAATTCTTTATTCTCTACCAGTGTCATTCTGTGTGTTAATTTATTAGGCAAACTAGCTCCAGGTATAAGATCCATGTGATGACTGATAATCCTGATTGGTGGCAATCCTTCAGGTACATTATATGATATGATGTCTTCATATTCTATCAACAACTCAGTTATCTCCTCCAGTTGTGATTCTTCAATCTTTAGATTTTCAGGCTTCTTAGGAATCAAAGCATAACACATATTCTCATGTCTCAAACCATCCAAAAAATTTCTTCCATCTACCAAACAGATTCTAGCATTCCCACATACTTCACTCTTAGGATTATCTTCCAAAGGAATTAAAGTAATTCTCTTTTCATTTGATGTTATAGTGTATGTATTCTTTCTCCCATCATGCATAGCCTTCCCATCATATTGCCATGGTCTACCCAACAAAATATGACATACATCCATAGGCATAATATCACACAATACTTCATCATGATAAGATCCAATATGATATTTTACCAAACATTGTTCACTCACTAGTACCTTATGATCATCCTAAATCCAGGCTATCTGATAGGGCTTAGGGTATTTCAATCTTTCCAACTTTAGCTTAGTCACCATCTCTTTTGAAACTAAATTATTTGAACTACCACTATCAATTACAACTTTACAACATTTACCTCCTGATTTGCATATGTTTCTCAACAAACTTTTCCTCTGTGGTGGTTCCTCATTTGTCTCTGCTTGAAATAGTTCTCTCCTCGTGACAAGTGATTCTGCTTTCTTAGGTCTTCTAACTGAACTCAGCAATCCAACAAGTTCTTCTTCCACATAGGTTGTTCTCCCACTATTCTCTATTCTCTTGCTTGTACTCCCTTGATTACATTCAAATGCTCTATGTCCTTCACCTCCACATTTAAAATAGGTTCCTCTGAATGTTCTCCTATCAGGTCCTCTTCCTTCTCTTTTGTATCCTTCACTCTGGTATGGACTAGGATTTTCTCTGCAGTAGAAAGTTTTGTCATCTCTCCAGTATGCATTGTTGTCTCTATCCTCCTTGAAAGTGCTCTCTTGTCTGTTCTACTTTGCATATGATCTCTCTCCTCTAGGAAATCTTCTACCTCTCTGAAATTTACCTCCTCTGCTTCTCTATCTCTAATCATGCTTCTTGTTCAACTTTTCGGGCAAATTGATATGCTTCTTCTAATGTTGTCATCCTTACCAAACTTAGCTCTTCTTGAATGTTCAATCTCAGTCCATTGATGTATCTAGCAACTTTCTCTTTGTTTGCTTCACTATGTCATGTCCTTATGATCATCTTATGAAATTCTTTAGTGTATTCCTTCACAGATTTTTCATTTTGTCTCAGCTTTTGCAATCTCTCCAATAGTTCCAACTCATAGTCAATAGGTATAAACTGGTTCTTCAACTTTGTCACCATTCTATCCTACTTTGTAATCTTTTCTTTTCCTCTTTTGTTTCTATCCAATTGAACCTCTTGCCACCATATAGTAGCATGTCCTTTCAACTTTGTCTTTGTAAATTTCACCTTCTCTGGATCTTCAATTTCTTCATACTCAAAGTATTCTTCTAGGTCATTTATCTAATCAATCATTTCTTTAGGGTTTAGATTGCCAGTATAATTCGGTACATCAACTCTAGGTCTCTTTCCAATCTTTGAAATAGCTCGCAACATCTTGACTTGATCTGATTCTTCTTCTTCTTCTTCTCCTAGGGTTTCACCAGTTTGATTAGCAGATTGAAATTCATCATCATCATCACTTTCAACATTAGGTCTAGGTGTAAGTCCTCTTTGTCTATCTTCTTCAACAATATCCAAGTGAACTCGCATGGTTTTCATCATTTGCATCATCTCATCCATTCTTCCATCCATTGTACCAATAGAAGGGATTCTCCTCAGTGGCATTCTTCCTCAGATCAAATGTAATTGCCTCAAATTCAGTGATCGAGCTACAAGGTGACAATTGCCTCACAATTGGTGATCAGTTGCAACACAAGTAACCTGACTCGACTTCGGCAATCTGTTCACAACAAGATCTTATGGAATTCCTTCACCAGCTTCACTCAATTTGTTCCCAAAGATTCAAACTTTTGCTCTAATACCACTTGGTGCAGTCATAGTTAGGAGGGTCCATAAAGTGAATTGTCCAGGCCATGTAGCTAGAGTAAAGACAACGAAAACAACTCAAAGATATGAAACAAATGTATATTCAGTCATTCAATATATCATAGGATTCAAATACAAATTGGTCAGCAACATGCAGGCTTACAATTAGGGCTCACAGGCCTGATTTCATAGTTACAGAATATGCACAAGATATAGATTTGAAGCTCCTTCACATGAAATTCCAACTATCAACTATGAACTAATCATCAACTACTTTCCTAGGTATCTATTACATCAATTTATATCATCTCTGGAACATAAGATTCCTCTATGTCAGCCAAGGAAGATCACAAACTCCAATGAAGAGTTGTAACGTGTGTACATGGATAGGTCAGACCTAATTGAGTAGAATTCCTTCACAAATGAATAGAATGATGTGCAGATCTCAGGGAAGGTCAGACACAAACCAAACAACATTGAATGATGTGTCAATTAGCTCTGCAAGTTGTGAATTGCTCCGCAGGTCTTCTCCTTTAGCTGATTGTTTGAGACTGTCATGATGCTCTATTCAGAGAAAACAGTCGATCTTCTAATAGCGATATCTTACCGGTACCTGATCCAAATGATCTGAATTTGGACATATTGTGCATGAATGTGTCTAGATACTAAGTCCAACTCTACAACATCTGAGATGTAACTGTGGTAGAATATGGACCAAAATACAGAACTGCTACTGACTGAACTTATTGTATTGAACTGGAAAAATGAAAGAAAGCAAACTAAAATGCAAATGTTTTTGGTTGATGCAAGATTGCTCTTGAACCAGGGATGCTCCTACATCAAATTAGTAACATCATAATATGAAACATGGAATCTCGTTAATCATTCATATTCATTCATGCATATCATTTATCTAACAACTATTTCTAATAATGATACCAGCCAAAGTTTAAATTTCACAGTCACTCTAACATTTAGATCTGGTATTAATTTATACATTCACATGAGTGCATGAAATAAAAATCATCATATTATAACCATTTCTATTTAAAATATAAAAGAAAATCATGCTTTTTCCAATCATCTTCTAAATACCATAATTTAAGTTAATAAAACATGTCTTCAATAATTGTTCCAAAAATGAGGTGTAACAATTTCCTTCCAAGGCATGAAATCCAACACAAGAGAAAGAATAAATAGAAAAGGACATAATGTATCATGAAACCAAGATGATAGGCACTCAAGGTAGGCCCCAGGGAACAACTTTCATTTAGGATCTTTTTTGTAAATAGTCAACAATTAACCACTAGCATAGGATCACCCTTTGAGACCCAAATCACCTCTTTTGCCACTATAGAATCACCTAGATGATTTGGAGGTCACCCTTGGCTATCCCAAGATCACCCTTTTCATCAGTGAAGTTTCCCATTTTAAAGAGGCAATTTAGGACCACAAGGATGCCTTGTTTTGGATAGCGAGTCCTTTAGAGACTCCATTTTTTATTCTAAAGAAGGTGTAAGGATTCCCTATATGCCTTTTATCCAAAAGGACATAAAAACAATATGATAAACATCAAAACAAGTACAAAGCACTAAAAGCTAGAAACTATAACGTTGTCAGGCCAAGGCAAGCTAATAAGGTCAAACACAAAACATGTCATATCGTCCTCATTTTACAAGTTATTATAAAATAGTTTGAAATAATCATTTCCAATAAACTTAGGGTTCATTTCAACATGTCTAAGACCCATGGAATCACAAGTTCATTTTAACCAAAGCCACAATTACTATTCATGAGTAAACACACCTTTTCAACCAATGCAATAGAAACATACATGATGACCTAACTCCTAACCATAGAGATAACTATACAACATCATACAATGATTATAACTTAATCATGGCATCAAATATAAATCATAATATAAGTCACAAGTATCATTTCAACATCAAAGCAAACTAATCTTACACATCTCAAAATTATGATCTTTCACATCATAATAAATCCTCACAAGATGAGATGCCAAACAAACTCAAAGGATGACATATACATATCAAAATGTAATGGATATCATCCCAAATATGGATGGTTTAATGTAAATACAATCAAATTCAATAATATATAAATTATCACTATAATCAAGGATCACAAGATTCCTTGATACAACTTTTGCAATAAACTAGAAATTGAAAGCTACAACTATTAAGATATAACAAGAGCCTTGCATGCCCTCTAATGATAATCTCCAAGAATCCATCTAGCCCTAATGGTGATCAACACTACCCAACCATGTGGGAGCTTGAGGCCCACCTCTTTGTACTAGGAGACCATCGACTAGGTAGTCCAACAACACTCTCACAAAACAAAGCAGTTGAACAATCACGCATCATAATCACATTTCATACATGAGGCATCCAATAAGCATACATATTTCAATCACAACATCAACCAATGATAGACAATGAGAATGACAACAACCACCAATTACAACAAAGGAATGGTGATAAGCACTAATTACAAACAAATAAAATTGTGATAACCATCAATTACAAACAAAGGAAATGATGATAACTACTAATTGCAAAAAAAGGAATCACATACACACATCAGATACAAATGACCTAATAATCAAAAGGAATATGCTACTAGTAGATATAGGATGTAGAGTGTCATCATGATGGTGTTAAATCCACATGAAGTTGAGAAGTGTGCCTTAATTTATAATGGGAGATCCTCAATGAAATTCAAACAATCGTGAATGGATTGCAATAATGTCCCTCACCATCATTCATGAACCCTCTAAAGGATGTTTGATACTGAAGTGGATTATGTCTTCATTATGATTATTTATTTTTAACCCCATGGAATTTTATCTTTTTAGATTTTATCCCTCTAAAGCCTCCATATCTTGGATCTCATTCTAATTTGAATGGCTATGAGGGTCCACTCTACTCCTAACTCTAGGGCTCATCCTAACACAAAAGGTCAAAACAATAAAAAGAACATGTGACACAAAAATCAAGGTCAAAATTTAAGATGCTCATATCCAAAAGATAAATAAACTTATTTCCATAAGGAGACTTTTCATCCCATAAAATTAAAAGGTTTTACATGGTCTAAATTTCAATTTTGACATTATCAACAATATCAAGAACTGTGCAATTTTCCAAAAACACCATTGATAAACTTGGGAATTTCTTCAATTTTAAAAATACAAAATTTTAAAAAATGAAAACACCCTTTAGAACATAAAAATGATTAGATTACTCTCTTCCAATCACACAATGGTTTTAGAAAAAAAAATCACCATAGTTTTGGTGCTATTTTGCATTTTTAAATGAAAATATATAATTTTAAATTTACACAAATATTCTATAAATCCTAAACCAATTTCAATCCTACTCAAGGAAGCAATATGCCAACCTCCTAATGTGGAGCATGACAAAACATGAAATCTTTTTAAGCATGTGCATATAAATCAGAAGAGAAGAATACCATCATAGAGCAAAACCCTCAATAATGGAGGTCGTCCTTCTCTAATGCAATACACACATTCCTTTGGAAATCCTCTTCAAGATCCAATAGAAAGCTCCCAGTCCACAAGCAAGCTTAAAATAATCTTTTTGCAAAACAATAGCTCACAGCATGGAGGAGAGGAAAGAGAGAAACAACCAAAATGAATAAGTATTTTAAAAAATGAGTTTGCTTTTCCTTTTGTCTCAAAAAAGATCTAAACCTCTAATTCACTTTTTCCCTCCTTTCGCACATAGATAATTTCATTTTTAAAATGACTAATACCTTTCCAATGATTTATGCACAAAGGCATTTTTATTTCAATGATTAATGCGTACCCTTTTTAAATGGATCTATTTAACCTTTCACATTTTCTTGTCAATATGAAAATTACTAAATTGTATAACACTTAATTCACTATAGAATTTGATGATAACAATATCCTTTTAACATATAATATGCAAATTGTAAAAGGCCTTTCTACTAAGGTATTACTCAATTAAACTCTTTTCGACTCAACAACATATTAGATGTTTCATAAATATTTAAACAATTATTTTGAAGAACAAATACGTGCAAACACAATAAGAACTAAATAACTCATGTAAATCAATCACACACTTTATGAGTTGATACAAGACACGAGAATCTAAAATTAACACTAATTCAGATCAAGGTTTCATAGGGCTCATTTCGCAACTCAGATCAAGTGAGATGGGGAATTAAGCATATATATTTACCAAAGCAAATCATCTCTAGAGTAATCACCATTGGGGAACTTGTGCCTGCACACTTAATGTAAATGTAAAGTGCATTTACACAATACACTAGTTGAAGTTGTATAATCTAACCAATGGGAAATGAAATCAAACAAGCAATACATAACATCCTGCTATTATGTCATACCTAATCAACTCAGTATAAGCCAATCATGATATTAAAATGTGACAACAATCAATTCAAATTTAATCATTAATCATCTCATAATATTGAACTTGTAAACTAACTCATTAACAACATATATCAATAAATTGGTAAATTTGTAAGTCAAATAGTCTCAACGTGCAATAATGATCACATCCACTTAAAGAACATCTACCCTAACATGATCTACATAACAAAAGATGCAAAATTTATAAACCATGGGTGAACCAAAAAATATAATCATAATCACATATAAAGTGAAAATAATGAACGCTAAAACATTGCTAGAGTTCAATATATATAATCACAACATATACATCCAAAAATATATTGTCAAATATCCAAATGCCTATAGAAAACATCATTGATAATATTGAAAGTATCAAAATTGAATAGTAATCAGACACATATGCTTATGGGCCTTACACTTTATGCTTGACACTTAAATGTTTATGCCTTATTTGTTGTGCTTCTCCTATTCTCATTTCATCTTCTATAATACATCATGTTTGAGAGTTTCTCATATCCTTATTTCACCTTTGATATTATTCTTTACACTTTGTTTCCCCATTTAGGGGCATCTTCTTCATGATTGTTACATGCTTCCTTTAGTTCTTATGTTCCATGCTTATCCATGTTACATGTTTATGATATTTAGATCCTGGCTGCTGCTTTTGTTTAGTGCCTATAGTGTCCTATACTTTTTTTGGTTTCCCTACCTCTTGTGTTCCATATTTTCCACTCATAATGCCATATGTTCCTAGTTATATTCCCATGACTCTTGATGTTCCTATTATTCCTTATGTTCCATGATTAGGATGTGTACCTCTTATACCATACCATGATCATCATGTTAATATTTTACTTATAAATGTCTATAATGTATGTGCTTATCATATTCACATGCCTTACATGTTTATGATCATTATCATGCTTATGATTCTATGTTTATGATCATTATCATGCTTGTGATTCTATATTTATGATCCTTATCATGCTTATGTGTTTTACATCCTATCTGTGTCTACATGATCCTTATCTAGCCTTTAGGGTATGTAAGCACTAAAAAAATGCATGAGCCTACGTGGTAATCTGATGATTTGTAGTTCTAAAAATGTACATGTAAGCATGTAAATATAACCTCTTAGTAGTATTCCTCTTAGTGACATGTGGATTGATTTTATTTACTTTGTTTGTACCTCCCTTATCTTCTAGCTAACCTTCTAAGGTCTTACATCTTCACCAATTACCCTATGTCGACAATCCATTTTTATCACTTTCTAACCATGTCAACTTGACCTACCAGCATTACAGGATGGGAAATTCACTTTCCCTAAGCTCCTTTCAACCATTTCAACATTCTAAAGGCCTCTAATTGACCTCCCAGACAACCATCAATTTCAACACCCGTTTCCTCAATTTTGGGTCACCCCCTTTGATTTCCAGATCTCTCGAGGGAGATCTAGCCACTCAAGCGGATGTCCCAGGGGTGACCTACCTTGGTGAACTGGGTGACCCACCCTCTTTCAAGCCAATAACTTGTCTTCATGTCCTGAAGTCATCTTTAGCCCCCTACATCCAATCTTAGCCTCTGAAACCACCTGTAGAACCCATTCCTCGTGAGTGGCCCCCTTTGAATTTTGAATCTCCCAAGGGAGATCTAAAATTTTAAGTGAATCTCCCAGGAGTGACCTGCCCCAGCAAACTAGGTGACCCAATCATGTTTTAACATGTGTGTTTCTCTTCAGTTTGAGCCCAAATTAGCTTCATTTTTGCTCCACTTTGCATGGATCTTTGACCCTAACTAAGCCTAATCTATTTCTAACTCATTCTACACTCCTAATCACTCTATTCTTAGCTCCCACTAAGCTATTATTATCTCCCTATCCTTCTCGTGCTAACTTCGTTATTCCTCCAGTGATAAGCTTTCAAAGTTTGTTCACTCTCTAATAAGCCCAATTCACTGTTCAATCAATTTTGTTAACTCTCCAATCAATTCCACCATTCATGAGCTTCTCAAACCTATAAATATCCCCCTCCTATATGCATTATGGGAGGAAAATTCATTGTTGCACATTAATTCTAGCTTTGCTTTTTTCTCTCCATAGAATTTATGTGCTCATTGCAGGACTGTGTGATCCTTTTTTATTTTCTTATCTTAGTTGCCAAAGCTTCAATAGCTTCATACCATTGTTATGCTTGCCAATTGATTTCAAAATCCCAAGCCATAGTGTTCCCATAACTTCCATTACTCAATTATATTCAAATCCATTACTTCTATCTTCATCCCTGTTGCTAGGAGGAGAACCCCATTGCTACAGAGGAGAAGAGATTGCAAAAAAAAATACTTCTGAGGAAATGCCAAACTCATGCGCCAAAGTCATACCAAGTTTTTCATGCTTTTAATTGGTAATTAGCTCACATTTTGGCTCTTGAAAAAGTAATCTTTGTGTTGCTCTTTCCTTGATAGGATTTACTTTCATACAATTAGATTAGCATTGCTTTACTTTAGTTTCATTTCATTGATTAGATTGCATTTCAATTCTTGTAATTTTAATTTCTAGAATAGACCCAAAATCGCTTCACAAAAACAAAAAACATAGGATTAGGTTGCATTTGTGAAAACACATATAGTTGCATTTATATTTCCATTTCTAGTTAATTAGATATCTTCTTTATTCAATTTGGACAAAGGAACCAAATGTTTCTTTGTATTCATCGAGGTTGCATCTCATAAGAAAATCACAAAACATAGTGAAAACACAAAAAATTCAAAAACTCCTCGATTCCATCATGAGGTTGAAAAACACATTAAGTGTAGCAAACCTTTGGTTCCAACACAAACTAAACACTTAGTCAAACCTAAGTCAACATAGCTAAACTCTTTCTCTAGCATTTGATGTGCCTAGGGATTAGAGGGGATTGGGTTAAATCTATTCTCTAAGAGATAGAGGCAATCCATCCTAGACCATAAAATACACCATAAATGGTTGAAGAGAAAGAACACACTCTTAGAATCATTTAGGAAAGGAAAAACACACAACAAATCATTCAAGCACACGAGAACATATTATAACACCTTAGGATAATCAACGAATAAAATAGTCTTAGCACTAGGCGTTGGAACTTATGAAACCCCGACAAGAGACTTAAAACTAGTGACCCTTTCGGTCATATAGTTATCTCCACAATGAAGGTCATAGAATGTGATCACTAAGCATCAATATTTAATCAACCTGCAGATTGGCCAACCACCCTCCATGACATTCTACTACCACATGAACAAAACCACCCCCAGGGTACACCTCCACTCGACTGACTTCTGCCATGAGAGCGAGAGTGACTTGGAGGTCACCCATTGCAAGGAGACAATTGATGTGTGATATTAGAGCTGACTCATTTGTGTTGTGCTTGAGTCATGTTTTGAAGCATACAGGTCCATCCTTACCTTATTACTTGCCTTTATTGGGGTGTCTTGCATTTCCTTTTTTAATCAATAAGCAAGGGATTAGGGTCCTCTCTCGTTGTATTTATATATTGAAAGAAACAAAAAGATTACATAAGGAATCCTTTCATACCATGGAAAGGATGAGTAGTTCTTACAAAGATGTAGAGATAAGACAATTACATCATAGAAAAAGCTATTACAAATTGCACTTAAACCCCTATAGCATATTCTATTAGGCCTACTATAGACAAAATGCCTAGACATAGACTTAAAACCATATACATATGTTCCAGAGACAACTATATGATTAGAATAGATCGCTGGAATCAGGTCCATAAGACCCATCCTCCATCTTGACAAGAGCAACATGCTTTTCCAAAAACTTTATAGCCTTTTCTGCTTTGGCTACATTGAAGTGCACTCTTATTGGGGTGAAGAATTTATTGGTCGAATAAGTTCAAAAACATTTTGTTCAAGATGATAGAGAGATTTACCACCCTCCATAGAGAGATGTTTTTGAATTGCTACCATTGCTTGTATGAAATCTTCAAGGCACTTTTCAATAAACCTCATAGCACTAATCAAAGCCTAGCTTGCGACATTCATACCTAGTCATTGGGAGAGAGTAAAGCCTCTGCACTATAGCATTGTCAACCACCTCATCTAGCCCAACCCTAATTTATCCCATATAAAATTTTCCCCAGAGCTTTGATGATCTCTTTGTCCCCTATCAACATGAGTAAATTCTCCACAAACATTGAAGAGATTTTAGAGTTAACCCTATGCCTAGAGGCCCCTTCCATGAAATCTCTCCCCAAAATTTCCATAGTAGCTTCCAATACCTCCTCCTCTTGATAAAATAACACCTTACACATTTTGGCCACTGATACTTCCTCATCGAAAGCCATCTATCTCATTGTGGATCCCAGCTATAACCTAGGCTCCATGACATGGTACTGGTAGAAAAAAAGGTAAGTTTTGAGATGCAAAAATGAAAGGGAGCTAGTCATTTCATATATTAAATATTAAGGTAGTAAAAATGAGTGTGGAATACTCCCAACTAGAACCATAATTATCTAACACCCATTGTCACCATGTTCAACATTAATTTTGATTAGCATCATAATAATTGCTTATTATGGAGTGGACATCTATCCAACATGAAATATTTCCCTCAACCACCATCTTCCAACTGCCCAATGCCTTGATTTGATAAATAATGTACTAACATATTCCCTTCCTGGTAACAATATTTAATCAAATAATTTAGAATGCCATCTAATACAACCAAAGCCTCCTTCAAAATGTTCATTTTCTTCTAATTCATTGAATGTTTGTTCCTCAAATAGAGTGTAACAACCATCAAGTTAACCTTGATAATGATGTTATCAAGGTGGTAGGATTTGACCAATTGCAATCCTAGAAATAACACTTTAGCCTCGACTTCATTGTTGGTTCCTAGATTCATTTTTCTAGTTGTGACTTTGATAATCTTACCTAAAGAATCTTAAATAATAGACCTTGCACCAAATGGTCCTGGGTTGCCTCGAGACACGTCGTCAAAGTTTTATTTCCATGTGCCTACTTGAGGTGGGATCCATTTGACTTGTGAGCGATCTATTGATGGAATCTAATAGGATTAGAGATCCCATGAATGGTAAAGTATCTTTCCTTTCTTTTATTACACATACTTTCACAATTATCTCCTACTTATGTTCTTACATACTTATCATATGATGACATCTTTTACTATGTTACATGCCTTATCATGTCTATATCTTTTTCTCCTCCACTCTAATTCCCTACATCCTTTGTATGTAACCAATTGGAGGGGGGATATATGTCACTAACATTCCTTCTTGTGAGTTATGTTTTGCAATGATAGGCTCATAGTCTTTCCTGTTTCCATGGGAGCTTTTATAAATCCATTCACATTGCCAAAATCTTCCACATAGTCTGACCTTTTATCACTTTTCATAACAAGCAGAATCTCTCATCCCCATCCTTTTCCTTTTTCCATTTTTGAAGATAGTTCCTTTAAGCAAGTTGTGATTATGCTCAATTTTAAATGTGCAACAAATGTTACTCATTGTATGCTTTTATAGTTTGTAGGTTTCGAAAGGACCATTCATTGCAAGAAGAATTGAAGAATGATCTCTTACTTTAAACACAAATTTGTATCCTTTGAGTGTGAAAAGTATTTAATTTACATATCTAGTAGCTTGTTTTATTTTGAGATGCATTTGCCTAGTATTTCACATGCACATCAAAGTTGGAGGAAAATATAATAGTGAAAATTGCATACCCATGCCCTTTTCCCTTATGTTTTGGGCTTACTCTGATTAGAGTTTCTTCAATGCAATAACTGGCTTACAAGTAGCATATTCTTGTGTAAATTTAGCTCATGACATCACACATTTCATTCCCCTTTATCACTCCCCCATAATTCTATTCCTGGTCCCTAGACCTATTATTCATCACCCCAAATCAAATTCGTGGGTGCAAATTTGACTTAGGTCACTTTTGTAATTGTGGATTGGAACCCTAAACTTTTAAAATTCAAAATTATAACTATTACTTCATTGACCACTTCACCAACTATTGGGAGTTGACTTAGTGCACATTATGTTGATTTGTGTGCTTGGTTGTTGTATATAAAGACACTCATTCACTCATTTGAAATCATTGGAAATGTGGGGAGATCATCTATGAGTTATGCAAGGACTTGTCATTGAGCATTCACGAGAGCATTCTAAAAACATTTATCAGAGCACATCATCCTAGGTTTGTTGTATGTTTGCTTGTTGTCTTTGAAACTTTCATTCAAATCCATAGAGTTAGTTCATTAGGGCTCTAACTGAGGAGAACTTGACACTTGTGATTCAATAGATTCCCCAAAGGTGTTCCTAAAACCTATCTATTCTAATGCATATTTAGACAACATATATCAAGGCAAGGCAAATTCTACTAGTGCATAGTTTGCTAGAGTAGATTCTCGAGTTTCATATAAGGTTGGTGCACATGTTGAGATCCACACTTGTAGAGATCAATTTCACACTCATGCAGGTGATCTAGAGAAAAATATAGTCAATTTAGATCTTCATCTAAGTCAATCCTAAAATTCCAAAATATTGGTGAGTCAACTTTTGACATTTATCATAACATTTGTCCTATCATCAAATTTTGAGCTAAGTATTGTATTTAATTTATTTCAATTTTCACTTTTAATTTAACATTTATTTCAGTTATCCCTCAAAGCTCAAAACCCTAGGTTTTATTATTATTTATGCTGAGAGGCGTTCTTTAGTGGCAACATAGAGCATCATGTCATACATAAAAACTAAAACATAGTCAACATATTGTAGACATCTAAATTTAACCATATTCTAGTGTCACACTAACTAACTTTCTCACATCATTGAATTAATTAAATAAATCATATTTATTTAATTGATTTAGCCATTATTCTAATATTCCAACATTAATTAAATAAATTATATTTATTTAATTAATTTGTCCATTCTTCTATTATTTCAACATTAATTACGCCGAAGGCATTCCCTTTGGCAAATAGAGACTTGGGGCAGAAGATCAACGATCAGTATTGTTCTATTTCCGTGCAAGATGATTGAAATAGATCAGATCGTCCATTTTCCATTCTATCGCAGTTTTTCTCCGTCGTGTTTTCATTCAAATTCTTTTCCTGGCTGCCAAAATAGAATCCCGTGCGTAGAGTCAGGCCGTATAGTGTAAGGGTTAAATATAGCTTAAATTGAAACTTTGGGCCGTAGAGTCAGGCCATGTACGGTGTAATGCCCCTCGCTTTTTGGCTTGTGATAGATATTAGTTTCATATTTCTCTCTGACAGTTCTAAAACAATTGATAATTTTTTATTGCATATTTATAGTTTCGAGACATCTGGATTAGTATGTTATGGTTTATGTTCTCTTTGACCTTGATGGACTATGTTCGATGGATATATTTAGACATGTGTTATGAGTGATGATGACATTATGATTACTTCAGTTATGATGTGTTGGACATGTTTAGTAATGGATTATTATTTACATGTTTTATTAGATTCGTTGATATTTGATTTTTAATGTTGTGATTATAATCTTGTTCAAGAGCAGGGACGGCGCAGCATTACTCGCTTCGAGTACCCTACTGTGCCGTGATTCTCTAACTCTCCGTGTACAAACATATATGTAATTGATCATATACAACAAGTTGTTTGGATGCAGGCTGCAGGTACCAAACCTTGACTCCACCTGATAGAGCAGGTTTGAGCGGGTTCTTTCACCAATGGATATTAGTGATGGGAGATAACATGAGGTCTACTCCACTAGGTCGGTCCTTGTCTTTTGTTGTGGTCTCAAGTCGTGTTGTGTCACTTGGTCTCTACCTTGTTATTATTGGTTGTCTTGTGTCGTGGTGTATAGTTGAGTTGTGTTTTATAATGTTTAATTATGTTCATGTGTGGTTGGAAGATACTTTAATGAATTAGTGTTATTAAGAATGCTCCTATTTTGTTTGTTAGATCATTATTGAATTAGCTTAAAACTTTGAATGACACCTTGGTTAAATTTTATAATAGTTTGGAATTAAATTATCTTCTATGTTAAAATATTTATGTCATTAATGGAGTTACAGGTAATTAGTGGTTATTTGGTACAGAATAATTTGGCAGGCGAAATTAATGCCTTGTGTCATCAATTTCGTAATTAGAAGATTTGGAATCTCTGGTTATAGCAAACTTTTTTTAAATTCACAGGGAGTGGGTTGTTGGGTAACGAATGCATGTCTGCATTTATTTTAGGAGTTGAGTCATTTTTGTTTTGGGAAAAGAAAAAAAATCTTGTTTGAAGGGGGTTGGAAGAGAACGGAGAAATTGGGAGAAGAGCAGAGAATTGGTTGCAGGATTGGGAGACATTTCGAAGAGGGTTGAAATCCAGGTATGTGATTTGTCTCTCTCTGTGAAAATTGCAGTTGTTGCAGCTTTAAGTTAAATTTTATTACAGTATGCACTATGTGTGATCTAGCTGTCCTATTTGTGATACTTGCATGTAACTTGGAATTTAATTATCCTTGTGTGTGTCCTGTGAGGTTGAATGCTACTCCAACCCCTGTAGGTTTCGCTAAAATGGATTCTTCTGGTGGAACCTTTGTTTTAATCCCTCTGAATTCTTGTTCCATAATCTGTAAAACTTGCATTGTGATCTCCATCTTGTAAAATAAATGATTAAGTGTTAAGCTTTTATCAAACTCTTGACCCTGTAGTTTTTGCATTTTTTTGTTTTACCTCACTTTTCTATCTCTCTAATAGAGGAGAATTGCCCAGTAAGAAGGGTTTTGGGTCTTTACATATAACCTCCTTGCAACCTGTCAGTGCTTACAACCATGCATTTGACCCTCATATGTTTCATATTCCTGTTTACCTGAGATTCTGTGCTTCCACCTGTGTAACCCTGATGGAAATCTTGTAGCTCCAACACTACCTTCACAAGTATGTACCTTGCAAGCATGTTTGGGTTTTGCAACCAAATCGTGTGAAGCTTTCTTCATATTCCCTTCATTTCTGCATTAACATTTTCTTGAGGACTTTGTGATATCCGTGTATTTCATCTTTTGCAATAGTTTTATAAACTCAACTTGAAACATTTAGAAGGTTTTATTTGTTTGATCTTGGAACTCACCTTGTTTAGGCTTTGAATTTGGAACACTTTTAGAATTTTCTATGTCTATCTGCCAGGCAGCTTGCAAAACTCTCTCTCTTCATTTCACTGTCACCGTTAGTCAGGTTTTGTCTCATAGCGAATGCTAAGGAATCAAGGAAATGAGTTTGCTTGGTTAGTGTAATGCTTAGAGGGCTATCATAATGTCAATCTTGGAATGTTTCTTTTTAAAAACCATTTCTTCGTGTCGGCCTATCTGACCAGCAAGTTAGTTGGGGCGTGCTTCATTGGTTTAGGAATTGCCTTGGGTGGTCGGCCGCTGCAGTAGAAGTCATGTCTGTGCTGTCGCCTTTGCTAGGCACTACAAGTCGAAGTATAATAGGGTTGGTCACATTTTCTTTCCCTTGTCGTTGTTGGTTAGTCTTGGCGGTCGAAATGGTTCAGGAGGGTGGTCGGCCCGAGTAGCAAGTGTTGTATCGAATGTATGTGGTTGGTTTTAAAGTTAGTGGGGTTGGTAAGGGAGATCATTGTGTTAGGTGTTGCATTAGCTTCTATTGTCACCCTTTTAGTGGGCAGGTAGTCGTCGGAAGCAGTCGACGGTCTTAGCTATAGTTTTATATTGTATTTTGAATGCCCAAGTCGGTAGGGTCGAATGGATATATTAGTGGCTTGTTATTAGAAGTTAGTGGTAACTTGTTGATCAACCCTTGCTTTTAGGGAAGTTTATATGTGTAGTTTGGAAGCCAGATAATGTTAGTAGAGTAGGAAATTAAATATGTCTATGAAATCGTAGCATCTTATGTGGAATCCACGAATTGTTAGAAATTGCATGTGTCTTGGTTTGTGTTCAAGAGATGTATTTGTTGAAGGGTTCATTTGAAACTTATGCTTATTGTAAATAATTCCTTATAGAGGTTTTATTAGAAATGGTAAGTTAAGCTTTTGTAATGTTGTTTATAAAAGCTTTTAAGGGAAACGTAGTGGTCATCATAGATGGTAATATTAGGTTTATAGGAGGCTATAGGCTTTTATATAGATGTTGTTTAAGTAATTGGTTTGTTTATTAGAAAATTGATTTAAGGGAATGAAGCTCTTTAGAGTTGAAATAATTAGGTTTTGTAAAAGGGTAAGATGATAGGAAAATGATTATTAACTTATTGTATTTTCTTCAGATATTTCAATGGTGGACGTAAAATGGTGATTTATGTTTGTTTGTAACTATGTTTAGCTTTTCGTTTTGAAATTGTTTTGTGAAATATGAAATGGTAGTATATGCTTATAAGTAATTTATTGCATGTATAATTGTTTAAAAGAAAATTGTATTAATTGGTTGGTTGTCGAAAAGTTAAATTATATCTTATAGTGGTTTATTTTAGAATGTAGCTTAGACGGGAAAATTTATGTTAGCAAGTGTATATTTTCGTAAATTGAGGTTGATCTTATTAGGATGTGAAATTTACAGTATAGTTGGAAAATTACGTTATCGTTATTTTATGGTTATTTTAAAAGAGAGGATGTTTATTAGGGATTAGTTAGGAAACTTATTTCTTCTTGTAGTAGTAGAGAAATTGTTATTCCTGGAAACTTGTATCTTCTTTGGAATGAAGTTAATCTTTGAGTAATTTCATGTTATGGTTAGAAGTACATTGAATCACTCTTCTTGACTATTTTCCTTGTCATGACGAAATGTGTCAGTGGGTCGTTGTGTCTATTTGGGGTTGAGTTTCATCTATGTTATGGGCAAGAATGAAGTCTAAATCTTGAGGGATATTGCATGAACTTGGTGTTAAATGCAGAAGCATTGTCCTTGTCAGCTAATGGTGATCCTTTCATTAGTTTTGTACCTAACTCCAGAGGTGTGTTGTGTTGGGCTTTGGTTCAAATAGTGGCATGTCAATGCAATGGGATTTGTATTGTCAAGTGCAAGTGAATGGCTTGAGTTTTGTTTGAAGTCGTTTGTATCTTATCTTTGCTCGTGGTGATTTTGGTTGTTTGTTTGAGATTGCTAAGGGAATGGCTTCTATGGTGGGGTTGGTGCCTAGTGAGAGGTTGCCTAGGTAACCCCATGGAAGTTATGAGCAAGTGAAAACTTAATAACTCATTAGGAGGGTTGGGGTAGTGAAACACTTAACAAGATTAGTAAGATACCTCACCCATGCCTTGAGTGCTCTCGTAGGCTAAGGATGGGATGAGAAGGCTTGGTTGGCAAGGCCGACCTCCTTGTCTCCATGAGGGGACCTGTCGGCTCCGCATGTGTCACCCTATGGGGCCAGTGCCTAGAGAGAGGCTGCCAGGGTAACCATAGATGGGGGCTGGCTTTTGGTGATAGATAGCCTGGGTAACCCATGCCAGGACCATGCGATGACACTCTCCTTACGCAACTTGGTTTCTTCCTCTTTATTTTGTTGTTATCTCTGGAGTATAGTCTTGGCTTCATATTTGATCTTGATTAGATGTTGGTTCTGTCTGGTGGATTACTGTAGTTTCTGTGCAGTCTTGTTAGCTTGTATGTCTGTGAGGAGTCTATTTCTTATTGTTGTTTCACTGTTGTAACTTTGACCTAGTGGAGCCTCAATGTTATCTCCTAGCTTGGTGGGGTGGACCTCAGGGTTCCACATGGTTGGGAAGCAGAGCTATCCATTGGTCTTCTTGGAGATTAGGTTCGAGTCTTGCGCAAAGATGTTCTAGTTCCAGATTGCTTTCTACTTTCGGTGATGTGTATACTTCTTTATGTATTCTTTTGTAAAATGACATGATCGGTCATGTAATCTTGTACATAAATCTTGTAATCAAATTATCTTGCTATTGTAAAAGTTATTTTGGTAGTCATAGGTTTATCACTTGTGTGGATTAGCTTTCATTGCACTAATGCAGTTATGTTGCCCTAGAGTGTTAGAAGAGCAATTACCTTTATGTTGTGTATTATGATATGATTGGTTACTGTTATCGCACTATCTTGCTTTCAAAAAAAAATATTTCTATAATTTTTGCACTTTCTGTCTAGCACTCTAGGGTTGCATGACGGGGCATTACATACGGTGTAATGTTGGGAAACGTAAAAGGGCGCAAATCTTCCCACAAGATTTAATTATTGGAGTTATTGTGCCTCATACATAAATTCAATTGAAAATTAAAAAATCTTATTATCATAATTAGTATGTGCATTGCTTTAAGGTGTCGTGGGTTCCCAATATTTTTACGTAGTGGTTTACTTCAACACATACAATTTTCCTAATGATGTTTTGGCCACTTAATTTTGAATCTTATATTAGATTTTCTCAAATCTTATATTAGATTTTCTCAAATCTTATATTACGATATATTGAGTAAATATGCATTTATATTAGAAATTGTTTTCAATTTTTTAAATTTAATTTTGACCATTATCCTCATTAATTTATATTTTTATATTTCATTAAAATATCAAATCAAAATTAAAATTTGTATTGAGCATCATTTTTTTTGTTTTCTAAAGATTGAGTGAAGTTGAAGTTAAATTATCGATAAGTGTATATTACAATCACATAGCTTGAAAAATCAGCTCAAGATATATAGAAAAATGCTATAGAAAACAACTCAATATTTATCCACAACAGAAATTGGATAATTCACTTCAACTTTCGAGGACCCTTTGTTATAGAAAATTAATGTTTGTTTAAGTTGCTCTAATTGATTTTTAATTGAGAGATATATTATCGAATTGTTCAAATCTTTTTGCCATTTACTTGTTTACCTTCAACACTTCCTACATATAAAATCTCAAAATTACAATTAGAAGAGAATGTATTTAAATGATAGTTTCTACATAAAATCACAACATAGTAAAAAATGATTTACATCTTTCTTTCCACTATAATATTTATATTTTAAAAAATATATTGTGTTTTTTGTGTTTTCTATAGTTTTTGTGATTTTATCCACTTTTTTTTTTTCTTCAACCTTTTCCACTTTTTCTTTTTCATTTTTATTTTTATTTTCCAATAATATTTGTTTTTTTTAAATTTTTTTGGTGATTTTCTCCAGTTTATTTCCAATTTCTTTTTTGGTTTTTATTTTTTATTTTCATGAAAATGACAATCCCATAAGATATGTTTAACATGTTCAAATAACGTACAAGATGAACAACTCAATGGCTAGGTTTGGTAGAATCTTAACCCTTCTCCTACAAAACTAGACAATACAAATTTACAATAAATGTTAATGCCCACTAAACTTATAAAAGAATAGAATGAGCACACATAGAAGGGACATATATTCTAATTAATAATATTTAAAATCACATAAAAATTAAAAATAAAAGAAAACCAAAAAATTAAAATGTTGTTATTTAAAAAAGTATTAATAATTAATTATTCATTCATTTACCATTAATAATTTTTGTTTACTAAATAATAAGTTTTATTTTTCTACCTTTTCTACATTTAGCATCACTTAGATAAAATGAGTGGTAATCATTCGTACTAATAAGAAATAAGTTTTTGTAAGTGTAATATAATTTATATTATATGTATTTATATTTTGTAATATTATATTAAGAAATTTTCACTAAACTATATTTATAATCTAAAATATTAAAAAAAAACATTTTGAAAAACAAATATAATTATATTCCATTGATTTAATATAAAATAAATAAATCTCTCTCTCCACTTCCTTGTTCACCCACCTCAACTCCCTTCTCACTCACATGATATCTAAAATCACATAGAATTGAATTTAATATTAGATAAAAGTCTAAAAGGGGAAAAAATGACAAGTTAAATTCAATACCACATGAATTTTACAAAATAAAATCACTAATAAAAGAAAACACATCTTCCCATGTAAAAATAATAAGAAGAAAAGCCCTGGATTAAAAAAGTGCTTGGATTCAAATTATTTATGCTTAGCTTTTAAAGCAAATCAATTGTAAAATCTCTTTTTCAAGCCCTAAATTGAAATCATTTATGCTTAGTTTTTTAAGAAAATTAATTGTAAAATATCTTTTTCAAATGACTAAATTTATTGCATAGAACACTATTTAGGGGAGTGAAAATGGAACAAACTTAAAAATTGAATATGTTGCCATCAATTTTTTCTTGCATTTTAGTTACTTTCTAGTGAATATACGCTTTAAATGGACTAGGAAATTCACACCAAGCCTTCTAGATTGAATTGAACCTTTCACATTCAAAAAGATGTGCAACTTTAGTGAACAACATTTTAGAATGCAAGGGCACTACATCACCCAAGTAGGTGTCTCATCTTTTCCCTTCAAATTATGAAGTTGTGTGTAGCGACAAAATTGCCATGTGGCAATATACCTTTTTTCATTCCCATTTATTTTATAATTTAATTTTAAATATTTAATAATTATATAAGGATTATAATTTAGTAATTGTTTAAAATAGATAGGATTTTTTATGTGAATACTAGTTACTAAAAATTACTTCAAAAATTTGGATAGTGGATATTTTAGAAAAATAAGTTGAACAATTGCATGAGATCATGTTGTTAGAGGCATTTCTATACTTTTGGTAGGTAGTGATTATTCTTATTTTGATGAATTAATATCTTATATACTATTTTGTATACATAATTATATTACACCATATCCACATAAAAAATGTGGGTTGAAAAACATCACACTACAATGTTTATGCAAGGCCAAGACTTAAATGATTATATCAAAAGAGACAAAATATAAAGTAGTGAAAGCACTAAGCAACAAGAGATGTAGATCCAACAAGAGGTGAAGGTAGGTCATGGTCATGAAGCTTGCACCAACCATCAGGAAGGTCTTGTTCATTAGGAATTGACTCTCAACCCATAATGGCACCTTCTTCATTAACATGCTCTCCATCTAGTGACTAAATTTCATTCTTGGTGGGGGTTTGCCCCAACCATTAGGAAGGTTTTGGTCATTTGGAGTTGACTCCCAAACCATAATAACACCTTCTTCATTAACATGTTCTCCATGTAGTGACTAAATTATAAATTCCTTATTTTTTTATAGCCAAGTTCCACCCAAATTGAAGAGGCTACCAAAAACAAATATGCAAGATGATTGAAATATCATCAGCCATTCGATTTCACTATCACTATTTTTTCTTCTCCATCATTGTTCTTCCCCTCTCTGCAACCATTGAATTTTATTAATGGCATCATTTGAGATTTAGCAGGGAAATTTCCTCAATCATTGGGTGACTTACTATAGCATATTGTTTTTATTTTAATTGTAAAAAGGAAACAAGGCCAAGTATATATGCATGTTGATGCACTATTCATACTACACAACTACTTCTAAGATTCACATGTCATTCACATTGTCATGGGATAAGAATGTCATCCCTCATTAAAAAAACAATATTCATATAAAATATAGTCTCGTGAACTTATGTTGTAGAGATGATCCTTTGTTGGGGGAATTTAAGACAAACATCTTGGAAGAAAGGGGTTTTATTTGAGATACTATTTTTTAGTACATGAATACTTTATTTTTTTATTGAATAATATTGAGTAATTTATGGTTATAGTAACAATTTTAAGATATATAATTGATAATTGTTAAGTATATTTGATTTGAAGGGAAAGACTTTCTTTTTTGGAGTTTGTTGGAATGATTTCTTTTTAGATTTTTTAGTCACAAAATAGGAGAGACCAAACAAACAAGCACACATATTCATTTGCAACTATGTAGCTACTTCATGATTATATTAGTAGGACTGTCAATTCCATTGTGACATCAACTCTATTGACATAATGATTATGATATACTAAAGTATATATGTTGCCATAGACCATGCCTTTCAATCAATTTAGAATTAATTTTTAAGAATAAGAAATTTATATCCATAGAAATAATTCCAAGACACATAATTTTTAGTCATGTCTAACTTGAAGAGAAAGGTATTTTTTAGAATCTTGTAGGAATTGGAAATTTTTATATTTTTTAGTCGCATTAAAGGAAAGGGAAAGTCAAGCAAGAAAACAAGCATATTCATTAATAACCAATCAAACATTATATTAGGAAGACCACTTCCATTGTGATTACCCATCTTGACATAAAGATCGTGGTCTATTGGTGTGTATATGTTGTTGTGGACTAAACCTTCCAACCAATGTGAAACTACTTTCTAAGGATGAAGATTTTATAGTCATTAAGACAATTCCAAATCACACAGTTTTTAGATGTATCCAACTTGAGGGAAAATGTATTTTTTAAAGTTTGTAAATGTTTTTGGGGATTTTTTTTAGTTAGAGAAGTGGAAAGGGGAAATACGTGTTTTAGAGGTTTTCGATAAAGCAATCGAGTGCTCTTTGATAAGGTACTTAGTGGCTTGTATAAGTCATGAGCTCAACCTCATCTCATATGATATTAGGCACAAACCCAACCTCATCTTTTATATTATTGATAATTTGAAGATATATAATTGATAATTGTTAAGTATATTTAATTTGAAGGGAAATAATTTCTTTTCTGGAGTTTGTAGGAATGATTGTTTTATAGATTTTTTAGTCACAAAATAGGAGAGACCAAACAAACAAGCACACATATTCATTTGCAACTATGCAACTACTTATCGATTACATGACTAGGGGCATCAATTCCATTTTGACATCAACTTTATTGACATAAGTATTATGATGTACTAGAGTATAGATGTTTCCATAGACCATGTCTTTCAATCAATTTAGGATTACTTTTTAAGAATGAGAATTTATGGCCATAGAAACAATTCAAAGACACATAATTTTCAGTCATGTCTAACTTGAAGAGAAAGGATATTTATCCCCTTTAGATAAATAGACTTCAAAATAGAAAGAATATCTTCTCTATTATTCTCTCTTCCTCTATCACTCTCTCTCTCTCTCTCTCTCTCATGATTGGACCCCCTTTCACTCTACTTATTTTTAGAATATACTAGGATTAATACAAGAAAAAAATAGAATTTAGGGTAGCGATCTAGATAAAAAAATTTGTAACTATTTATTTTTTTAATTTTTATAAAATTAAATTTGCAACCATTCAAATTATATAGTAAAATCTTCTCTCCGTATCTACCTCTATTTCTCTCTATTTTTCTCAAAGTACATTTTCATGAGACTCCAGTGGAGTTAGATGATCTAGACCAACCCATACCAAGCTCCACTTTTTACATTGTAAAAGTACCATAGCCTAATCTTTAATGTAGGGTTTTCTGTTATAACATGCTTGACCATAGACCCAAGTCTATCGCCCAATGATTCAACACTTTTTTCTACTATGTTTATGCAATTAAACTTAGTTTTGTAATCCCGTCATGGTCAATGAATTTGTGTTTTAGGAAATGTCTCTTCAATTGTCATGGATGGTAAATGTAAAATCTGAAAATAATTATTCATAGGAAGGTTATGCATGTAGGCATGTTTTCTACTTGAATCTAAGAAAGTACATTGAATCCACAAATTTTAGTTCAACATCATACATAGATAAGGATATGGTTTGCCCATACACAAAGAGAGATGGGGAAAATAGAGAATGAGAGAAAGATAGAGATTCTCTTTTCAATTCTCTATGTAGTCCTGATTTCTTCTCTTAGAGGACATTTAATAGAGCACTCCATTTTGTTATCCATCAAATGATTTGCTAGAAATTCATTCACTACAATGGCATTTTAACATACATGAGAGGAGATTCTCACTAACCCCATATCCACCAAGGCTTAATATCCTTCGCAAACACAAAATCTACAAGGAAGCCTTATTGGCTACATTTCACAACATCAAGACAATTGTTCCTACCACTCCTCATGTCTAGATTGTGAGCATAGAGATCTAAATGTTCTTATCTCCTTGTAATCAGACCCTCTTTTGCTCTACATATTTTCAAAATATAGTAGGAGTTTTACAAGAAAAAAACACTGAGTTTAGGATGCCAATCTAGATAACAAGATAAAATTAAATTTCCAGTCATTTAAATCATATAATAAAATTTACTTATATAAATAATTTTAAAGCACAAATAGTTGATACATTTTTGCATTAGTAAAAGAACTTGATTTTGCATTTTTTTTGTTTTCAATTTTAGTTACTTTACCTATTCAACTGTGTATGTTTGTTTAAATGTAAATGATTTTTGGTTAATTTTATTTCAACTAACATGAAAATTACAATGTGCTACCAAATTAAATATATATCATAAATTTACAGTCGTAATTTTCAAATTGATTTTGTGTATCAACTTGCTTCTAACTTGAAACTCATCACCCAATCTATGAACTAGGTCACACAACATGACATAGTCCACCTCATATCCCAAAACCTAATGTCGAGATCTCAAGTCAATCCATAATGAATATAGTCATTATCCTATTGATACACATGCCAAAATTTCATTGGTAAAGCATAGGAAAAGTGCATATAGAAATCAAGTGTTGTTAAAATTGTTCTTAAGATATATAGTAGATTTTAGACATTTTATGTTAAAGTCTAAATTTAGGCGTAACATCACTACATTCAACTTCTTGCATCTACATTATTCATGTGATGTGTTTAAGAGGATAAGCTTGTTTTGGGTAAATTTATTGAGGTGGAAGATGTGTAGAATTTCCCAAAAGAAAGACTTGATGAAATTATTAATTCAATTGGAGGTTTTTATGTAATAATAGGTGGAAGCCCCTATCATAATCTGATAGGAAACAACATTAACACAAGGAATGGGCTAGATGGGGGGCGTTCCTCTATTTTCTATGAATTTCCACATATTGGGAATTATGTAAGGCATGCAATGCATTCAAGTGTAACTTGACAGTATAATGAAACCTTATATTATACTAATTTGAACTTTAATAAACTATAAATTCCTTATTTTTTATTGCCAAGTTCTAGCCCAAATTGAAGAGGCTACCAAAAACAAGTATTGAAAATTATGGGCATTACTATTATTTTGATTCTATGAATCATGGGACTAATTGTAAGTTGCCAATTGTAGACCCATATGGTATTCTAGTAACGAATTCTTTATTTTGTACTTGCATCCAGTTAAATAGATTAGTAATTTCTTGTTTTTTCATAGTAATGTTGCCCCAAATTGAAGAGGATAGAAAAACAAGTATTGAAAATTATGGGCATTATTTTATTTTAAGGAGAAAATTTATTTGCACAATCAACATGGCACTAATTGTAGGCTTGCATGTTTCCAATTACAATGCTAAACATGGTTGATTCAAAGGTAGAATCTTACACATTGAGGTTTATATTTCTTTTTTGGGATTGTTCACTTCTCATTAGAGGTGTCAAAATTAGCCCATGGTATTTTTGAAATGACAAGTTGTTTATACAATGGAATTTTTTTATAAATATAACCCTTGACATAGCCTTTAGATATCATTTGGATTGTATTGTAGGGATTTGTATGCTTTAGTTTAGGTCTAAGTATCAACATGCTATTAAAGTGTTAACACATGGGCTACAACATTCATAATGATATTAGTTCATTAAAGCAAGATATTACAACCCATTGGGAAAGCCTTTTAAACAGTTACCATCCATGGAATTTGCACCATACATCTCTAGATCCATTGGCAGGCACTGATGATGAAACTCCTAACTACGGACATGCAATGCAAGAAGATGGTCCTAAATTCCATATTAGTACAAAATGACCTGCTATATTTTTAATCACATCACCCCCCAATTAAATTTTTAAAAAGAACCAATACATGTAAAAGACCAACCTAATAAATGAACACAAATGCACCAATATATGTTCACAACATTTGTACATGTTCACAAATGCACCAATACATGTTCACAACTCCAATAAATTAACCAATGAAATGAAGACAAGTGCACAAATGTGATGGCGAGTGGTTACTAGCACATCGTTGCACATGTATGGGGTGACATGTTGAAATGACACTTTTTCGACCCATGTGCACATAACACATCGTACGATGAAATGTATAAGTGCCCAGAAGTTGAAAGAATAGCTTTAAGCTCTTAAGTCGCATACGGAGAATAAAAAAAAAATCATCGAAATCTGATATGTCTAGCTATGAGCTTGACGTGCGCAAAGTTAGGGTGGGCGGCTACTAGCCCTCTGCCCTAAATAAAAAATAAAAACCAATAAAAAAATGGATATGAGGCAAAATAAAAATAAAAATTAAAAAAAGAAATTGAGAAAATCACAAAAGCTATAAAAACACAAAAAGTACAAACAAAACAAGAAATATTTCTGGGCATATGGAGATATGTTTTTTAAATTTCTTAATTATAATTCATATATACTCATATCCTATCACATCTCTTCTAAAATTCAATTCTATTTCTATTGGTGTATCTAATTAATTAATCATTAATTATCCTTTTTCAATCCTATCTTATCATTTTTTATTTTTTTACATTTCTAAACACTAATTAAATAAATTAGCTAATTATCCATTCATCTTATCCTTTTTTATTTCTTTCCATTTCTAAACACTAGTTAAATAAATTAAATGCTAATAGTAATTATTCATTCATATTATCCTTTTTCATTTTTCTTTCCATTTTAAACACTAATTAAATATTTATTTAATTAGTTAATTATCCATTCATCTTATTCTTTTTTATTTCTTTCCATTTCTAAACACTAATTAAATAAATTAAATATTTAATTAGCTAATCACCCTCATCTTATCCCTTTGGATTTTTTTAACTCATGTGCAACTAGTTAAATGAAAATAAATCAAGGCTCCTCATCTTTGTCCTATCTTATTTTTTCCAAAAATTATATCTTTATCCACCTTAAAATTTTATTTTCATCCATCCACAATTAAAAATTTATAAATTGAACATCCTAGAAGACATAATATCACGATCCTAAATACACCCCTGACATCTGCCATAATTTTCATATTTTAATCTATTGTTTATTCACATTTTATTGTGTATTAAAAAATAAAATAGTACTAGAGTAAAATAAAATTTCTATACTAAGCAGTGAATTATTTGTCGTAGGTAAATTGTAGAGAAACGCATCTTTATTCCTATTAAATATCAAATACAAGACATCTGTTCGAGTACGAAAGCCATAAAAAACTCCTTTTGAGAGTGCAGTGGAAACAAAAACAAAGTTGGAATACGTAGCAGGCAATCACTCTAAATGGACTTAAAAAACTGCTAATTAACAAAGCAATCTGCGATCTGAGTTAGCAGACAGAATCCCTAATACACTAAATTAAAAGCTCTGACTCTGTTGATGAAGGATTACAGAAGTGTAGCCAGTCTACAAGTCTGAAGATTCCCAAGACTCTGAAGGAAGGTGAGGAAAATACAATGGCATGGTGTTGTTTTTGAGAGATGGGAAAGATTTGCACCATTGTATGGTTCCGAAGAGACCTTCGAGTGGAGGACAATCCTGCTCTGGCAGCTGCTGCAAGGGGTGGAGGTGGAAATAATGTCACTGTGCTTCCTGTTTACATTTGGTGTCCCAAGGAGGAAGGCAAGTTTTACCCTGGTCGAGTTTCGAGATGGTGGGTGAAGCAGTCTCTCATCCATCTCCATCACTCTCTGCAGGTCATGGGCTCCCCTCTTATAATTATTAAAGCACAGGATACCCTTTCGGCCCTTTTGCACTGTGCTAGATCTACTGGGGCTACTCGGATCTTTTACAATCATCTCTACGGTTAGTTACTCCATTACCCATCTCATTGAACTATCTCTATGATTACTTATTCCCTTACCATTCTCATTTCACTATCTCTATGACCCATCTCATTTCATTATATATTGATTGCTGTTGTCAGCAACACTGCACATGAAAGATGGATCCTCATATTACTCTCCGTGACTAATTTATTAAATGGTGGATAGGTCTCATAGTTTGGTAATTTGCTTATATTGGGGATATCAACTCATCTTTATTCGGCCTGAATTGGCATTAAAATCCAGGGATAAAAACACGTTTTTCGTAGTGAATTCAGTTGGTTTGTGCCAACCTTTGATCGCCTGTTTAATTCCCCCTTGTTTGGCATTCAAAACAGGATACTGTTCATTGGCTGACGTGCTTCTGTTGGGAGTTACACAGGCCTTAATGCAATGAGAAGATGCATTTTGCACAGAATAAATCCTGACGAACACTTCCGTGATTAACATATTCTTTTGGACAAGATCGGCATTTTGGGTGTATTTTATTTGTTTTTTCGTCCAGCTGAACACGTTTATAATGTAGTGGATTCAGGCGGTTTATTTGAACTTCCAGTTACCTTGTCCATTCACCCAGTCAACATTCACAGTTAGGACAATGCTCATTAGCTGAGTTGATATACCCCTGTTGTAGTTAGATGATCCCCAAAGACATAAGCAGATGCATCTTGCACATAATACATCCCAATGAGCAGAGAGTGAATCCCGATTAGCACCCACATGATTAACGTATCCATTTGAGGATAACGCTAAAATGTGGAAGGAATATGCTCCTTTTGTGGAATTTTTCTACTTCTATTCTGAAATGGATTTTCTCTTCTGTCTGAATGCAAATATTTCCAAAAATGTATGTTTCTCCTAGTGAACTCAAGTCGTTCATGCCAACCTTTGGTCACCAGCTCAGTTCCCCTGGTCCGCCATTCACAAAGAGAACACATCTACGGGTGTATGGATGGTATACCATTGGAAATTAAATTGGCCCAAATTGCATGAGCAGATACATCGTAATTCACTAAGATGTAGGATTCTTCAGGATCCATAAATGCTCAATTCCCCTGATTTGGCATTCACAGATAGGATACACGCTATTACCTAAAAATTGCTTAAAAAGAAGGATTTCCAACCCTTATATAGTTTCACAATTGGTCCTTCATAGGGTCTTGCTCAGAGATAGTGAGTTTTTGACTCAACTAGTTGATACAAAAATTAGATGGAAATCCCAATCTAATGGTTCAAACACGATTTCAGGTTTGAAATCTAAGGGTTCTAAAACAACCTAAATTTGATGTTTGGGGCAACAAATCCCTCGCAGCAGTCCTCTCTATTAACTGATTTCTCATGTGGCATGTAACTAAGCACACCTTCCCATGCATGCTTGTTCCTTATGTCTTATAGCATATTTTTACAAACATTAGTCCTCTTCATAAAGGACCTAGAAACATGGTTTAAACTGCTTCTTATGATTGGTTGACATGAATTTCAAGGCCACTTTCATGTTGCAAAAGTCTTCTTATCTCACTTCCAAGGCTCATGTTCGAATGGTTTCATCCTTTGTCATGTTTTAACATGATCTTTTAGTTTCTTCACATACAATCCCATGTTCTCTTGCTATTCATTTTTAGGTCAAATCTTCATATCTGTTCTCTTCTTCGTTTCCATGGTAATATAGGGCTTTTTAGTAAATATGATTTTGCACAATCCTTTGGTAACTAGTCTATCAGTTCAAAAGGTCTTCTTAATTTTAGCTTCCATTCTACAGCTTCAGCAATCAACTTTGTACACAGGATCTAACTCTCCATGTTTTCATTGCTTCAGCAATATGCTTCTCTATTTACAAGGTTTAGGCTTCTTGATCTTTTTAGGAAATACAACATTTCCTTGGTTTTGACATATCATTATAGCCCACACAAGACTATTTGGAACTCAGGTCAACAGTGCCATCTACATGGTCTTCTTCAAAGCTCAAATCTGCAATAAAAAGTAAACACAATAGCATCAACTTCCCTTTTTCATAGCAATGAACAATTCAGTCAAAATAGCTATGGCCATAGTTATTTTAAACTTTAGAAGAAGAAATCATCCATTATCCCAAATCATGAATTCTACCTAATAGGTATAGATAAACGCTCTACTTCAGATCTGCAAGTCAACTCAAGTGCTAATCTAAATAAATCAATTTAAGTCCCCTTTAAATCTTGTCTTCATCCAATATTTAAATACCTCTGTTTGTTCACACTTTCTTCATTCTTGTTCTCTATCAGTGTAACCATGATAATATTTTCAAGCGATTGGACTCAGATGTTTATAAGGATTGTAATGTCTAAACTTGAAAACTCGCTCCCATGTGTCTGTTTCCAGGATATCCCTATATTTGTTGTATGTTAATTGTGTTTTCCTTTTACAAATAGACCTAAAACACAAAATCATCATTTAAAATGGGCCCCATTTTGCATATTTTTTTATTCATGACCTAAAATGCATAATTAAATGTTCAACTAGAGTCTACAAATCATGCCCATGGCGGTGGAACTTTTATCATTCACCATGTGTAGAAGCAGGTCTTAATCCTTGCTCGCGTGTGAATTTGAGGTGTACAAATGAAAAGTGGAAACTTAAAACCGATTATCAGGAAGGTTCTGTTTGTTTCATGGTGTCTGGGTTTAAGGACATGCTTTGGATGGGCAGAGTTGCCTTCGGCATGCTCATGACGAGCATGTGAGTGTTATTTACATAGAGAGTGGCCGTCAAACTTTTATTGCTTAGGTGTTAATGCACGGCTGCTAGCCTCAAGATGGATCTATGGCTCAAGGTAAGAATAGAAGATTTTTAACGTCCACGAGGCTAAAAAAATAGCCTACGAGATAGCAGACCTTGCTAGTTTTGCTTCCTGAAGTGCTAACTGCACACATGCTAACTTCGGTGATGACATACATGTTGATGTTTCTCATGCTTATGGATTTCAGAATATACAATTGTGGACATGAAATCTTTGGTCAATTCCATTTTATTTGCGGCCTTGGTTTCGTGAATGTTTTAAGTTTAGAAGTTCGGAGCCAAGCGGGCCAATGAATAATGCTTAAGCAAGCTCTTCAATTTTGGGCCTATGTGGCATCTATGCCATCAATCCGCAAACTTGGTTAATTCATATTGCAGACTTCAACTGGATGGTTAGGTAGATTCTAAAGGGAGCTCAGGTCCATGAAGAATTAAGCTTTTGATATCTGGACCCGAGCAAGCGAGTAAATTCCAACTCATCAGACGGTTTGAAATTTGGTGATGTGGCTTTTGCGGATTTAAACAGTATAAACTTCGGATTTATCCCCCTTGGTTAATCATGTTGCACACGGGATCTCAGGTCTAAAAATGTTTATCAAGTTATGAAGTTGGAACCGAGTAAGTGGATAAATCCTAATTCGGCGGACTTTTGAATTCTAGATTTATGTGCTTATTTAATAACCTGTGAACTCTTGACACTTTAAAGTTTAAACTATGGACTTGATCATTACTTTGGGAAAGACACACATTCATGGTTTTAAAAGCCACAAACTTCAAGATTTTAAATTATGGATTTAAACCCAAACTCCATACTTGATTTCATTAGTCAAACATATTTGATAAAGGCTCTTGGCACTGGAGTTAGCTTCATGTTTCAAGGCCAGAATTGCTTGTGCAGATGCATTTGAGCTTACTGGTCATTTTAAATTCAGGGTTAACATGAATTTTATGGTTTAGGACACCTGTGGACTTACACCAGCCAAATTGTGGACCTGAGCTATGTAGTCAACTATATTTCAAAAGGGAACTTGGGTCAGTGAAGAGATATGCTTTTGAGGTCTGGACTTGAGCATGCGAGTCCAAACCAATTTACCAGCATTTTGAATTCCGGATACACATGTTTTAAAGTCTGGAAAGCTAGTAAGCAAACTACTATGGATTTGACTACCTTGGTCACTCATTATTAATAAAGGACTCGGGTTTGTTATCTTAGGAACATGACTTTGGGGACATGGTTTAGGTCTAATAAATGGTATAATCATGGATTATGAATTTTGAAAACTAATATCGCCAAAGGCCCTAAAGACCAAAATAAATATAAAAAGTTGGACTTATCAAAATTATCATTTGGATCACTTAAAGGGGAATACCTTAGGCCAAACAGGAAGTTGAACCAGAATATACATGAATGACTCTCATAAATAGAGCTCCCAGGCCCTTGACATATACAGAACCAACGATATTTTGATTGAAACTAGAAAGAGGAATGTGAATAAACTAGACCAAAATTGATTAAGATTGCTAAAGCAATAAATTGGTAAAATTCAACAATTGGGTAAGATATCAACAAAATTTGTGGATACTCTAAACAAAGATGGAATTGATTCAACTAGGGAAACTTGCAATCAAAAGGCTTGAAACAAAATTTGAGAAAGGGGTTCGGTATTTTTCTTAGGGAAAATAGGGCATGTTGTGTCAACAACAACAAATGGTTACATTGCTGGTGAATACTCTTAGAGTATTTTAGAATAAAGAACAAGTTTACAAACCCAAAATCTTTGACTAAAACAACACATACAGAGGGTACATCCATGAATAGACAGGAAGGATTCACCACATAACAAAATTTGACATTTTGCTTAACCAAGTGTGTACTCGTGAATTTACTTCTTTTCTGAATTTATAAAGACTAATTAGGATAACCTGGATATCAAGTTGTTATTTAACTTTATTTTCATGTGAGGAGTGGCCTATTAGAATAAACAAATATTTATGTAGACATGATTGCAGATTACTTGGACATTGCTCTATTGTCTACCAGGCATCTATAGCCCCGACGGAGATATCTCTAGTCCTACTCTAGGCATAGTTTCTACTGCCAGCCAGGTGTCTATAGCCTCAGTAGAGGTTACTTGATTCACCCAGACAATTGAGTTCTTTGTGATATGATTTTCGTTTCCTTTTATATTTCTCATGATTTTTCTTTTCACTTTTCTTCTCTTTTTCTTTTGTTCTTTTCTTTTCTCTTGTACAAAGCTATCTCAATTTATAGGCAGTGAAGCCTGTTTCTGGGTCGGGGACCATAGTGGCAATCAAGAAAGTAAAATTTTCTGGTTTTTCACCTGATTCTGATTATACTAACTAACCTAAGCAAATTGAAAAATCATTAACATATATTTCGTGTAAATTTTCAATAAAAATGTCATCCTGGGTCCAAATAGGTCATCAAAACTTGTCAAATCATGGATAAAATCAGAGTGTACATTGTTGTTCTATCAAGAAATTTGAACTGAAAACATGCCTTTTATGTAATGCCCCCTCCTTAAAGTCCCTGCGATTTCTTTAAGGAAGGGTAAATTAATAATAAACTAAAATTAAAATTAAAGTTTAAGTTTAATAAAGGTCAAGAGGCATGTGAAAAGTTATGTCCATTGAAGGAAAAAGGTATATAAGGAAGACCAAACAAGGAGAGGGAACAATCAATGACCAAGTACATCTTTTATTGTCTGATTATTACTCCTTTGGAGCATGGAACTGCGGTTCAATTTGACCTAAGGACAAAACCCCTTAAGATCTGGAATTAGAGGACGAAATCCCTCTGATTTCCATTACTGAATTAGAGAAAGAAAACCCCTGATTTCCATTACTGAATTAGAGGACAAAAATCCCTGATTCAGATCTGGGGCAATCTCACCCAGAGATTGCATGGAAGCTTCATGTGTTAGACAATTAGAATTGCTGCCAATAACTAGTGTACAGTTTTGGAGACCTTTCAAAGACATTCCAATTAATTGTAATTTGCTGCAGATTTAAATTTAACTTATTAGCCGCTGCTGAAGATAAGTCTGAATTCTCTGAGCAGAATTCTAAATATAATATCTAATAAAGAATCAAACATATTAACTGATATTTCTGAATCGATTTCATCAAGAAGCAATAAATATTAATTGTGCAGAAATTATCATAATTGTCTGCTTAGGGTTTGATAAATACAAAAATTTCCGAACAGGACATTACACTTTACCATAAGAATTCAGAAATATTTATCAGCAAATAGTGTCATTGTCATAAGCAAACATCCGTCTTCCAAGGGATTAAATAGTCATTCTTAGGGAAGAAAAATCTGACCTGAAAACTAAACAAAACCAGCAAAATAATATCGAAAATCAAACTTAACCAACTGGAAACAACACAAAAACAGTGAATCAGCAACTGAGACCAGACTGAAAACACACAAAACGACGAGTAAAAGGAACTATGTAGTAAATAAATACAAAGCAAAACTTGTGACAACTTAGGCATGAAAATAATGTTTTAGAAATTGTCCATTGATAGGCAATGAAACAACTTCGCCACTCAAAGTTTGAAGCTTAGAAATTTGAAAAGGACCAAGCCAAAGCATGCCAAACTTCCCATGCTCCTCCTTCTCATGTGCTTTTTCCCAAAGTAAAACTAAATCAGCTATCCTAAAAGCCTTGTCTCTTGTCCTTTTGTCAAACCATATTTTAATCACAGCTTGATGTTTACTAAAACGTTCTAAGACTGCATTTCTTTTCTCTTCTAGTTGCAACATGTTCTACAATCTAGCTTCAACTTTGTGATCACTTTCTAGGTAATCCCTCATGAATTGCAAAGTAGGAATCTTAGAATTAACAAGAAAAACTGGTTCTTTTTTGTACATTAGATAGTAAGGAGATGTACTTAAGGAAGACATAACCCTTGTCCTATCAGACCATAAAGCAAATTAAAGCATGGTATGCCATTCTCTAGGATTTTTATTCAAGAATTTTTTGATCACATCCAAAAAATTGTTGTTTGTGGACTCAACAATTCCATTACCTTCCAGATAATAATTAGAAGAGAATTTGAGAATTACCTCCTTATCATATGTCCACTCTCAGAAATCTAAATAGAAGAAAAAGCTGGGCCATTGTCATAGGCATCTCAAACTTGGTGACAATGTGCTCCTCAAGATGCCCGATAACAATGTTTGTGGTGCAATTCTTGTATGGCTGTGCTTTGGTCCATCAAGTGCAATAATTTGTAGTTGTGAGAATAAATCTATGTCCTGTAGAAGAATGGGGATTAATAACACCAATATTATCAAGACCCCATTGGGAAAAGGGACGAACCTCTATGATGGGCTGCAAAGGCATGGCTGGGTTCCTTTCCCTGTGAGCTATAACCTGACATACATAGCAATTTCGAACATGTGCATGAGCATCCTTGGAAACATGTAGCCAATAATAGCGGGCTCTGAGTATTTGATGTGTTGTAGAACACCTAAACCATGCCCTATACCAAACCTCTCATGAAAATCTTTCAACACTTGGGCTGCTTCAACTTTGTTCAAACATCTCCAGTATATGCCCATGTTTTCTCATGTGTATAAAATCCTTGACTTTGTCATGAAGTTGCTGCTCTTAAGGTGTAAAGACCTTCTTTGTGTTGAATTCATCTCATCTGGACACTTATTCAGAAAATAATGAACCAAATCAGGATACTAGTCATCATCGGTAATGGATTGCACTAAATACTATTGACAAATTATCTTAAGGATCAGTTTCAGCCATAGCCTTTCTCAAGCCTTTTCCTCTCACAATCTTCATTGGCTGAATCTCCAAATCAAAATCTTGCAATACGGTCATCCACTTACCTCTTAGTTCACCCAATTCATTTTGCATCAACATAGCTTTTATTGTGCAATCATGAACAATAGAAAACACTTTGCTTTATAAAATGTAATGTCAAAATTTCTATACAACTTTAAACAATGCAAATATTTGCTTATCAATGCTAGAATACTTGATTTCTGCATTATGGAATGAAGAACTCATAAAAGCAATAGGCCTCTCATCTCCAACCTCTTTTCTTTGAGCCAAAACAACACTAGAATGCTCTGAAGTAGATGAACAAGTGTAGAATGACTGCATATAATCAGGGCTAATTAAAACCGGTGTATTAGCGATTGATCTCTTGATTTCTGAAAATGTAACTTGTTGTTTAGTGTTCCACTCAATTTTAGCATCTTTTTTCAACATTGCATTAAGTGGTGTGACAATTTCAATGAATTTTGAGACAAATTTCCGAACAAATTGATCTTACCGAAGAAGGATTTCAGCTCTTTCTTGCTTCTAGGCAAAGGGATCTTCAAAATAGTCTGAATCCTTTCTGGATCTATAGATATACCTTTTTCAGGAATCACATGTCCTAGTAATTTACCTTCTGTTACTCCGAAATTACATTTCTTTGGATTCAAAGAAATACCATGCTTTCTACACTACTGTAATACTTTCCTCAAATAATTCACATGGTACCCATAGTTCTTGGAAAACATTATCAAATCATCTATGTAAATCATAACGCACTTACTGATCAGATTTTTGAATACTGTGTCCATGGCACGCTGAAATGTAGCCTTTGCATCAGTCAATCCAAATGGCATTCTCTTGTATCCAAAGGTTCCCTATTTTGTGGTAAAAATTGTATTTATCTAGTCTTCATCATTTACCATCACTTGATTATATTCAGAATAACCGTCTAAGTGTGAACCATTGAGAATCTGCAAAACCTCATCTAGAGAAGGGAGTGGATAATTATCCTTTTTTTAAGCTTTGTTCAAATTCTGGAAATCGACACATAATCTGATCTCACCATTTTTTTTTCGGATTAAAGTGAGATTAGCAACCGAAGTGGATTGCCTAATAGGAAAAATGATCTTAGTTGATAATAATTTCTGTACCTCTTTGAAAATCAAAGGCTGAAGCAATGTATTTACCGATTTCTCTCTTTGGTGGAAAGGTTTGACACCTGGCTCCAAAGGAATGGTATGTGTCATGATGGTGTCAACAACTTTCAAATCCTCGTAGCCCCAAGCAATAACACCATGGTAATCCTAGAGAGCCTATATAATAACTTTTCTCTCTGCCTTTGCACAAAATTTTCCTACAAAAATATTCTTAGGGTCTTCTGCTGTCCTGAAATTGTGAGGATCATGCTGTGCACGTATAGAAGAATTTGATGTCTGCTTGTTCTCTTGATTATCCATGTCAAACAATCTCTCCACTGAGATCATGCCTTTTGGAATGTTGTTTGTTTTTAGATTTATGACTTCATCTTCATCAAACTCAAAGTCCTCTCTTTGATCTTCATCTATAATCTGAGATTCTGAGTTTCAAAAATACGTGAGTTCGTGATAAAATCTATGATGTGTTGGTCATTTTGAAATACCCACAAATTCTTGACTTTAGTAGGCACTGAAGGGAATGAAACAAGCTCAATTGAGAACCTTTTAAGTCTACTACTGGTTCTCAGGTACTTGCAGCCTCTGCCGAGGCATCAACAATATTGTTCTTTCTCAATGAAATAAGCTGAATATTGAAGGCATCAAAGTCTTCAATCAAGTTCCATACTCTGCTTCTATATCTGGATAAAAAATCTGTCATTACATGCAGACTGATTCCTTGTTTGATGACAAGTTCAGAGTCCTCGAGCACTTTTAGATTTTTTACTCCTTTACTAATTGCAAACTGTAATCCATGTATGAGAGCTTCATACTTAGTCGAGTTGTTGATGCAAACAAACTGAAACCTAAATGTACAAGAAATGATTTACCTCTTGGATTTGTCAGTTCAATTCCTGCACTTGATCCTTGTTTGGATGTGGAACAATCAAACTTAAGAATCCAAATCTGATCACTTGCTTTTTGTTGCTTATTTTGTGAATTGAACACAACTAAATCAACACTAACAGGTCTAGAGATACCAACATTTATCATGTTTACCTCAAGGTCTTTGCATGAACATGTATCGTATTCTTTGCTGGATATATCTTTTGTTAAATCCATTTCAAAGTCACTTGTATAAGCATCCACAGAGTCGTCAGGTTCAACCTAGGTTAATTCAGTCTGTTTAGACAAAAAATCAGTCCTAGGAATTGTTTTCCCCTTTTTGATCACTTCTAGCACCTCATGGAATTTAGGGCAACTAAGTTCTTAGTGTGATTCTAAGTGAATCCTGCACCACTGGGGCAAAGAAAACTGTGCCAAATCCATGGAAAGTCCCAAAATCTGCCTATCCTAAATATGTTATTAACTCCCCTATTATGTATTTCAGCTTTTTGACATGGACCATTGGCTACATGAGTGTTAGGTTTAAATCTGAGCCCATGATGGGAAGATCTTATTAGGCATATAGGCCCGTTCGTATTCATGGTGGGAACGCCTAGTGTGTTTGTGCTTACCAGATAAATGTACATTGGCACATGCATTAGACTTGTTTGACTCAATTCTGCTGTGCTTGTTAGACATTTCTATGTTCCCATGGTCAGAATAGCTCATACATATGTCGCCTTTGTTGTCTTGACTTTTTGGCTCTAAATTCAGTGTCTGAATACCTGACACAATACATTCACGATTTGCTAACTTTGTGGCATTGACTGCTGCTTTGGCTGCATCTATGTTTTGCTGGTCATTACATGTTTTATATGTTGCTATGTATATTAGCCTGGATCCATGGGCCTCGTTTGTGTCTGCGTTGAATTTGCTATTCTTAGACCTCTCCTCTGCTGTCAACACTAGACCAGATCTGCTATTGGGATTAACATCATTCATTATTTGAACTAAGGATTTTTGACCTCATATGCAGTGTCACAGCTTGTGGAATTGAACTTTGCTACATTCATTTGGTCACATCCTTGTTTTTGGACTGTTTTGTTGTCAATGCTAGTCTCTTTTGTGCACCCTCCATGATTAACACAATTTGTTTCCCTCCTTGAGTAACAAAGCTTTGTATTTAAAACTGGATGTGTGTGCACGGGTCCCAAATTTGTTTACCTATATAGTTCTGTTCACCAGTAGGGAGTTCTTTGATTGCAATATTTTTAACAAATGCTGGTATAAATTGAATGGGCATAATTTCGTCAGAGTTTCTCTTAAATTAAATGGCACAGGCCTCGAGTTCTGGTGTAGTAAATAAGATTTCATTTGTCTTGTTATACTCGGTAATCAAATGTTTCAACTTTCATCCATGGCTCTTTGTCAATTCTGATTTGATTTGTCACCTGATAAAAATCAGTAGCCATGTAACTGTTCAATGTTCTTGACCAATCTCGACTAAGCAACATGCCACAGACATCCAAGATATCTATTATTTGAATGTCAATAAACTGTTGAATCTGTGGGTTTGAAGCTAATCGCATACGTATGTTGTTCAGCTCTCCCACTACATTTATCTGAGACTTATCCAACTGTACTACTTTCCAATTTGACTTGGCTGGAGTTATTCCTAATCTTTGACACATGTAGAATGTCATAACATTGCTGGAAGCATCATAATCTACTAAGCAATTATGCAAATTCTTATTGAAAATCCAGATAGTCAAGAGAAAAGGAGGTGACTCTACCTTCTCTTTGTAGATAGCCATGTGTGCATCAGCTGCTTTGTTTGTTTCTTTTCCTTTCTCTTTAGATTCAGACAAAGCTTTTATCAAGTCTTCTTTCCGATTTGTCATCTGAATCAGTTCAAACATGGAGATATATGCCTTGGTTTTCTTGAGATCATCGACTATATTATAACTAAACTTATCCGTGTCTACCAATTTGTCATTTGGAGGGGTGGCATACTCTGTTTAGGTTGAGAAGATGATGCCACACCCTTAGGTGGGACATGATTATTACTTGTCTTTTCATCTAGTGGAACTTGGAGGTTCTTTGGTGGAGTAGAGGTAGTGATAGGCCCTTTGGCCTTTACTCCTGATCATGTAATTGTTCTCTTTGAAATTGCTGATAGGCTTGTACTTCATCTAGATTATCTTTTGGTTCATTGTCATCTTTGAATGGAAACTCATAAGTTTCTAATACTAAGTCTGTCCCATAGCTATCAAGAATCTTGTTCGTGTTATTGTCATTTGCAGGCACATTTCCAGATTTTCAATCCTTTTCTGAAATATATTAGAGGTTAATTTAAATTCCGGGCAATCAGCTTTTGAATGTGCATTGTCATGAAATCTACACCATGTGGGTAATGCTAAATCAGCCAAATTCACTGCTGCACCAGTACCATTAGTATTCTGATTTGTATTCTCAAGTGGGCTAGGCACATTCCTATTGTTAGGTCTCATGTTCCATTGTCTATTCAGCCTTTGAAAGTTACAATTTCTATTCTCAAAATTACTTGAATTCTGATTTTGAGGCATTTGCCTTTGTAGCTGCTGAATAAAATCAGTGCTTAACTTACTCATAATTCTCCAGATATCCTCTATTTCTGAATTTGTGCTTGAAGGCTGATGTAGAGGTACATGTCAACTTGCATTACTTGTAGATGCCTATGTATTCAAAGGTGGAAGTGCAAGCTGATTATTTGCTGTCATAGACTAATTTGGAACAACACTTAATGCTCCTGGATTATTTAGAAATCTTGGACCAATTCGCAGATTCCCAGAGAAGTGATAAGATTGTACGTGTTACTAGTTTGCTGATTTGTTAATTGAGGAAATCCTTTATTTTTAGGCATCATTTTATTTAATGGGGCTGCATTATAAATCTGATTATGTCCTGAATACAAAGCACCTAGAATTGGATTCATCAAAGGAGTATTGAGTGTCAAAGTTTGACTGATCATGGGAATTTGATTATACATTCCGGGCTTCCCAAAGAGGGTAATGGGCCAGCAGCATACCCTTGTGATATCATTTCTTGTTCTACCTTGACGGCTTCATTGTATACCAAAGACAAAAGCAAGAGTAGTGGAAGTTCTTACAAAAATGGAGGTGAGTGGATTTAGAGCCCTAAGATAAGTTTGAACACCAATAGCCTCTGTTTGTGTATACAGACCCTTCAGTCTATTATATAATTTATGAAATCAAGTATTAAACATGCTTATTGGTTTCTTTGGCTCTCAATGATCAGTTTCAAATTGATGGTACAACATTGTTGGGTCAATAAGAACTCTGAAATGATTTAGAAATGTAGTGAAATTGATGGTTTCTAGCTGATTCCAATTTGTAATGAATCCATCGGGTAGACCAAGATACCAATTGTAAGTTGTTTCTTCTAATGTGTACGGAAATAATTGACAAGCCACACCTCAATGTTGAATCTGACTTTTGATTATTGCATCTTTGAAAGTTTGAATGTGTTCTTCTGCTGTTCTTCTTGGGGAAATCATGTGCAACGCCCAGAATGGCCAAAGGACAATTTCCCACACCAAGCAAATTAGCCATTGATGGGTTCTGAGGGGTAGCAAAAGGATTAACAAAAGGAGCAACTGATCTTGGCGATGTATTAGCTAAATGAATGTGCCTTGATCTCTGTTTTCCTTTGTCAATTCTAGTTTTTCTATGCTCGGTCAGGTATAGCAGCTCAAGGTCTCTCTCAATGGACTTTGATCTTGTGATAATTGTCCTCCTTTTTAGCTTTCTAATCTGAATCGTGCAATGTAAATAATATAAACTCTGAATTCTGAACATTTGGATGCAGCCCACCTTCTAGTGCCAATCCGTTGATGCATGGTTTAACACACCACAACTTAGGTAAAACACGAATATATTCTACCTCTCCTGAAAGGAAATCAGATTTCCCCGAGGTCTATATCACCAGGTCATTGCCATGCGAAATAACTCAATTGATTGATGAAATACTGTTCTAATTCAAGGGACTCCAGTGTATTCAAGATAAATCAGATAAAACTTGGTTATTGCACGAGAGAAGTCAGTGTTTTAAGATTTAACAAATTAATTTGATTGATTTGTAAACCAATTTATTGCATATATTTATTATTTCACGGTTAAAATCAGCAGTGAAAACCATGTGCAATTAGGAAAATAAAGCTTTATAAATCAGATCACAAGTAAATTTCTAATCTAAATTCTAATCTAATTAGGTATATAAAAAAATGCAAAAGATAACAAGAGAGGGGGAAAAGAGGGAGCCTGTTTTGCAGTGATATGAAGTCAGAATTCTGTTGAGAAGACAAAATCCCAGGGTAATCACTCTTGATTGATTAGTTTTACATGTAATCAAGAACACAAGATGATGCAAAAGTTTGAGGAGAGATCAACTATGAAGAAATATGTAATGGACTACCATGCGCATGTACAAATCAGAAACAGAGTCCTTGACAGCCTTGAATTCATAATATATTCGGTTAAAACATGAAGAAATTTGCCACATCTCAGTTGAATTTCATAAAATACATTACTAACAACATAACTCATTGTTTGAAAACCCAGTAAGACAGACAAAAAAGCTAGTTAAAAGTCTAAAAATTGCTTGAAACAATGGGTTTCCAACCCTTATACAGTTTCACAGTCAGTCCTTTATATCGCTCAGAGAGAGTGAGTTTTTCGACTCAACTACTTGATACAAAAATTAAATGCAAATCCCAATCCAATGGTTCATGCATGATATCGAGTTTAAAATCCAAGGGTTCTAAAACAGCCTGAATTTGATGTTTGGTGGAACAAATCCCTTGCAACAATCCTCTTTCTTAACTGATTCCTCATGTTGCATGTAACTAAGCACACCTTCCCATGCAAGTTCGTTCCTTATGTCTTATAGCATATTTTTGCAAACATTAGTCCTCTCCATAAAGGACCTAGAAACATGGTGTAAATTGCTCCTTATGATTGGTTGACACAAATTTCAAGGCCATTTTCATGTTGCAAAAGTCGTCTTATCTCACTTCCAAGGCCCATGTTCGAATGGTTTCATCCTTTGTCATGTCAACATGATCTTTTAGTTTCTTCACATACAATCCCATGTCCTCTTGATATTCATCTTGAGGTCAAATTTTCGTATCTGTTCTCTTTTTTGTTCCCATGGTAATACAAGGCTCTTTAGTGAATAGGATTCTACACAATCCTTTGGTAACTATTAGATCAGTTCAAAAAATCTTCTTAATTTCAATATCCACTCTATAGCTTTAGCAATAAACTCTGTTCACAGGTTCTATCTCTCCATGTTTTCATTGCATTAGCAACATGCTTCTCGATTACAGGGTTTAGGCTTCTTGATCTTTTCAATGAATCTAACATCTCCGTGGTTTTGACATATTGTTATAGGCCATCCAAGGCTATTTAGAACTCAAGTCAACAGTGCCATCTACATTGTCTTCTTCAAAGCACAAATCTGCAATAAACAATAGCATCAAATTCCCTTTTTCATAACATTGAACAATTCAATCAAAGTAGCTATGGCCATAGTTATTTTAAACTTTAGAAGAATAAATCATCTATCATCCCAAATCATAATTTATACATAACAGGGACAAATAAACACTCTACTTCAGATCTGCAAGTGAAATTGTGCTAATCTATATAAATCAATTTATGTTCCTTTTACATCTTGACTTCATCCAATGTTTGAATACCTCTGTTTGTTCAAACTCAGTTCAGTCTTATTCTCTATTAATTTAATAAGGATCTATAATGTCTAAACTTTAAAAATCATTCCCATGTGTCTGTTTCCAGGATATTGCTGTATTTGCTGTTGTTAACCCCATTTTCCTTTTACAAATAAACCTGAAACACAAAATCATTGTTTGAAATGGGCCCCATTTTGTATATATTGTGATTCATGACCTAATATGGATAATTACGTGTTCAACTAGGGTTTGCAAATCATGCCCATGGTTGTGGAACTTATCCTGTTCAACATGTGTAGAAGTAGGTTTTAATCCTTATTCATGTGCGAATTTGATCCCCAAGCTCATACTTGTGTTTACAATGAACAAATAGGTGTACAAATGAAAAATGAAAACTTAAAACCGATTATCAAGAATGTTCTATGTGTTTCATGGTGTCTGGGTTTAAGGATGTTCTTTGGATGGGTGGAGTTGCCTTTGGCATGCCCGTGACGGGCGTGTGAGTGTCATTTACACAGAGTGGCCATCAAGCTTTTATCGCTTAGCTGTTAGTGCATGGTCACTAGCCTCAAGTTGGATCTACGATTTGGAGTAAAGACTTTAGATCTGACACATTGGTTATTAATTGCACATAGGATAGGCTAACTTCGGTGGCAATGTGTGTCTCATGCTTATGGACTTTGGAATCTAAGTGTGGACATGAAATCTCTGGTCAAATCCATTTTATTCACAGCCTCAGTTTCGTAAATGTTTTAAGTTTAGAAGTCTGGAGCCAAATGGGTGAATGAATTTTGATTAGTGAGCTCTTCAATTCCGAGAGATGTGGCATCTACAACATCAATCTATAGAACATTGTATATTCATATTGTGGACTTCAACTAGATGGTTAGGTAGATTGTAAAGGGAACCCAGGTCTATGAAGAATTAAGCTTTTGAGATTTGGACCCAAGCAAGCAAGTAAATTCCAACTCATTGGCAGTTTGAAGTTTGGTGACATGGCTTCAATAGATAATAAACAATATAAACTTTGGATTTATCCCCCTCAATTAATCATGCTACATATGGGATCTCGGGTTCGAAAATGTTTATCAAGTTATGAATCCGGAAGCAAGCGAGCGGATATATTCTATTTCACCAGACTTTTGAATTCTGAATTTATGTTCTTATTTAATAACCCGTGGGCCCTTGACACTTTAAACTGCAGACTTGATAATTACTTTGGGAAAGACACATGTTCATGGTTTTAAAAGCCACAGATGTCATTTAACCTAGACTTCGGGTTTGATTTAATGCATATTGGCTTTCAAGTCCAGAACTGCTTGTGTGGATATATTCGAGTTTACCAGTCATTTTAAATCTGAGTTTAGCATGACTTATATGGTCTAGGATACCTATGGACTTACACCTAGCCAAGCTGTGGACCTTAGCTGCATGGTCAACTATATTTCAAAAGGGAACTCAGGCCCACGAAGAGATATGCTTTTGAGGTCTGGACCTGAGCATGCAAGTCCAAACCAATTTATTGACATTTTGGCATATAGATACACATGATTTAAAGTTCGGGAAGCTTGTAAGCAAACTACTCTCGATTTGACTGCCTTAGTCACTTAGAATTAATAAAGGACTTGGGTCTATTACCTTAGGAACATGACTCCAGGGACATGGTTTAGGTCTAATATATGGTATAGTCACGAACTAAGAATTTTGAAAAGTAATATTGCCAAAGACCTTGGAGATCAAAATAAATATAAAAAGCCAGACCTATCAAAATTATCATCTCGATCACTTAAAGGGGAATACCTTAGGCCAAGCAGGAAGTTGAACCAAATTATACATGAATCACTCACATAAACAGAGCTTCCAGACTCTTGACATACATAGGACAAGCGATATTTTGACTGAAACTAGAAAAGGGAATGGCAGTAAAGGCAAGAAACAAGACTAAAATTGAGTAAGATTGCTAAAGCAATAAATTGAGAAAATCCAACAAGGCACACCAGCAAAAGGAAATTTTTGCAAGGGTAAGATATCAACAAAATTTGCAGATACTATAAACAAAGATGGAGCTGATTCAACAAGGGAAACCTGCAATCAAAAGACCTGAAACAAAAATAGGGTGTGTTGTTTTAGCAACAACAAAGTTCAGTTTGAAAACATTCTTATCCACTTGTTCAACAGTTTCAAATGGGCTATATTGTATTGGCTTTAGCTTCTTGGCTTCTCCCTTAAGTCTTTGCTTGCTTAAGTACAACCAAACTTTGTACCCAACTTGGAACTTATGCACAACATGATGCTGGTCATGTTTTGTCTTGTAGTTACCCTACTCTCTCAACCTCTCTTGGACTTAGAGGTGTATTTGTTGAATTTTCTCAATGACCCTTCTAGCCTTGTGAACTTTAGAATCCACTTTATCTTCTTCCCTGAGTTGCCCTCCCATCACAACATCAAAGGGACTTGGTGGGAAGTAATCAAAACATGTTTAAAAAGGAGATTTATTAATAGAAGAATGTAAAGCCCTATTGTAGGAATGTTGAATATACACCAAATTTTCATCCCAAGTCTTGGGATACTTCCTGTTGTACCCTTTCAAGAGTTGAACCAGTTTCCTATTCACCACCTCGATTTGCCCATTCATTTGAGGATGGAAAGAAGTAGGCTTCAATTTTGTGCCCATTTTCTCCCATTACTGACTTGTGATCTCATCCACAAGTACAACTAGTAGTAGAAATTAAGAACCAATACAAGTTTGGACTATGCTACTCATACCTAAATAAATGATGAAGGAAAGAATATTGTAACAAGACAAGTACATACACAAGATTTTATCTTAGAAATCCTTCAAAGGGATAAAACCAACTTTGATAGTGGCACCTCATGACACCTGCTCGCACTAGCTCTTTCCCTTTGGTGTGATCTCTTATCAAATTAAGAGCCCAAGGGTGATTATAAATAAATTTTGTTATGTTTCTTGCATCTTCTACAACCGGTCTCACCAAATCAAGTTTGCCAATGTCCTCCAAAAGAAGGTCAAGGCAATGTGCTGCACAAGGGGTCCGAAAGCGTTTTGGATGCCTCTCATGGAGCAATCTCCTAGCCGCCACATACATTGCTGCATTGTTAGTTATAATTTGCACTACATTCTCTATGCCCACCTCTAAGACAACTTCCTCCAACATTACACTCAAAGTTTCTGTATTTTTTATTTTGTCAAAGGCATTAACTGACTTCCAAAAAACTATCTCACCATTTGAAGCTACCAAAAAGTTGATATGGGTGCGATTCTTTCCATCCGTCCACCCATCTGAGAGAATAGTGCAGCCATATTTTTGCCATTGCTTCTTTTGTTCTTCCACAACTATCTCTGCATCTTCAACTACATTCACGAGCAACTTCCCGCTTAAGTCTTTTTGAGAGGGTGCCTTGTAGCTTTTTCCTGCAACTGTCAATGCAGTTACCAAATTCTCCCATTACGAACTCTCTGCCACATTGAAGGGAAGGTTGTTGAAATCATAGTTCGCATACTTGGACTTAGCAAAAACCTGGCGGACCCAAAATTTTTGACTTGGCGAAAACTCGGCAAACTAAAAAAATACTTAAATTTCTTAAAAGTCACAAATTTTATGTAGAATTCAATTACAAAAAATATTCAATGAGTCTATAAAACATTGGGAAGTGTTTTCTATTAGATTTGAATACATATATATTATAGAGAACAAAATCCCATCATCATGCGGATATAATAGCTAGCTGATAACTATTGTGAATTTATGATGATTGTTTTGAAAATCATCATCATAAATTGCATATCTATGTGTTGTACCCTATCAAAATTTTTGCTTCATTAAGGCATTTTGTAAGAATCTAGAAAATTTTTCGTCAAAAAGTCAAAAAGGTCAAAATTTCTATAAATAGAAATTTCTATTTTTAGAAAGTTTCTAAAAGTAGACGTCAAATTAGGTTTTCTGGGTTTCTTGAGATACGGATGTTGTCAAAATTTTTTAAAAATAGAAAGTTTCTAAAAATAGAATCTCTGATTTAGATGTCATGCCTAATTCTGATTGGCTGATTTTGCTTCACGATCAAGGTGGTTCAGATGAAATCTGCAAAAGGTCGTGTTTTCTCTACTGGGTCAATTCTGCTTTTTCAGAAGGCGAAGCACAAGCTCCGAGGCTATTCATGAAGGTGTTTCATTTGCCAGGGTTCAGTTTCAGGTTTTCAAGGCTGTTCAGATAACGCAGAACCGACGAACAGTCGTCGATTTGACGAAGAAACAGAGAGTGGAGCAGAATGAATTCGGAAGGTGAAGAAAAGTTGAAAATCCTCAAAATTGGTTAAGTCTGGAAATCCTAGGCGCCCCTGGAGGTTGGGGGTGCCCAAACCTCTCAAACTTAGAATATTTTTCGTGTTTTCTAGAAAATGCGAAAAATGTCTCCGTTAGTCAGTTTCTGGGTGGAGAAAAGCAGTCATTTTGGTCAGTAGGTCCTGAAAAGCTAGAATTCACGTCAGATATGCCTAGGCTATCCAGTCTATTCCTCATCCAGTAGCAGTTGTGTTGATGTTTTCTTGACAACAACATTAGAATAAAACACCAAGTGCTCTATCCTCTCTTCAACAAAGCGTCTCGAATGCTAAACTACATGATCAAACAAGAACGCTCCAAGGTTCCTTGTACGTGATTTGCAACGGATAGCCTCGGTGGTATGATGTGATAATGTTGTTTACACAAAGGGACTTACGCAAAATTTATTCATCACTCCATTCAAATATGTACTCTTTCCTTGTGAAATGGAACTTCTTCTAATCAACTACAAAAAGAAAAGGCAAAAGGCAAGGATTAAGAGGGCTAATTTAAGCACGATGATATAATGCACATGCTATGATAGACAAATTCCCTTCCACAACCTAGCTCCGCTTCACCATGAGAACCAACAATTACACGGAGTAAGTGCAATCTCCTAAGGTAATCATATGATTTTCATGTTGTGAACTTCCATCCAACACCCACAGCTGGCGCAGTTTGAACGAGCATCCACAATTGAACTTATGCAAACATGCTATGATAGACAAATTGCCTTCCACAACCTAGCTCCGCTTCACCATGAGAACCAACAATTACATGGAGTAAGTGCAATCTCCCAAGGTAATCATATGATTTTCATGTTGTGAACTTCCATCCAACACCCACAGTTGGCACAGTTTGAACGAGCATCCACAACCGAACTTATGCAAACAAGGTTTAGGCTAACTTTGCAAAGTGAGTTACCTTTGACAATCCACGAAAAGTATGAACCAAAAGGGATTCATCAAATATCTTCACATAAGAAACATTATATCAATGAACTTCTAATTTGTCAACTAAGCTACTTTGGAAACAATTCTTAACCATCTTGGAGACAATGAAGACCATGCTAACATTCCAAAATCACAAGATCACCACGAAACATTCAACAATGAGCTTGCATTAATCTTGAAGTGTATCTTTACAACGATCTCTCAATATCTCTTCAATGACTTCGAAGAGTCTCCTCTACTCTACTCCTTTCTAATCTAATGTATATATCTAATGTATCCTCTAATGTCTCCTTTTCAAATGAGAGAAGTGAGCTTTATATAGAGCTCAAGAATTACATGAAAGGCCAAGATTGATTTAGCAATCAACGGCCGAGATTGAGACAACAAGGTGGTTTTTTACAAAATTTGCTATTTTTAGAACATGAAAGAGGTAATGAAGGCACGTTTCCCAATGTGATAAGCATCTTTGGAGCATCTTTATGGTGGGCCCTCTTTATCCACTTGTTTGTTATAGATGACCTGGACTTGAATGAATGATATGGCAGAATGTGATTGGCTTGATGATGTGTACGTGCCACCTCAACATCTTTAAACGAACCAGTCTGGTTCATTTCATGTTCACTTAGAATATTTTCTTCTTGTTGTCTTGATGTAACTCATGGATCGCTTTGATGATCATGCTCATCTCTCATCTTGTGATGTCCTTGTGCTTGAGCAAGATTATGCCTCTGGACACTTGCATGAAGTAGAAGATATGTTGTGCACGAGTCCTTGGAGTAGATTACATGATGATTGTCCTTTTGGCGCATGGAATGAATCACTGGAAGATGACTCCCTCTCATGCGTGGCGTTGATGTCTTCCTCATCCAGACATACGAAGTCTTCAAAGTAAGATGAACTTGATGTAGGAGCTCCTCCGTGTGGTGATGATGACAAATTTGAGCAACTTTCCATTCACCTCCCAAACTTCTCATGTATGAGCTCTTGCAATTCACCTCCTTGGATCCTCCATCACCTACAAAAAGAAACACATCAAATTAAGACTTGATATAAAGGATTTTCAATAACAAATTACATTCATCTTATGCATGTGGGATCAAAAAATGACATTTTAAAACATACCCTTTCACGTGAAATCCATGCCTAAGTGCCTAGGCAGGTTTAGAGGGGTAGTATAGAGGGGTAGTATGGATTGATATGTGTGAAATTCCTTGTCTCAGTGCCCAGGCTGACCTAGCCAGGCGAGTTTGAAGGGCCTGTGAGGAATGTGTGATGAAAATCCAAGGGTCATGGTCTAGGCCGCCTAGGCTGGGTGGGCTGGAAGAGGGTGTGAGGATTTTTATACTTAGGCAATTCTGGCTTCATTTTCATGATCTTTTCCTTCCTCCTTAGCATGACTTAGGGTTCTCTTCATGTTCTTCATGTAAATTACCTTCATTTGAGTGAAGTCAAGAAGTGATCTGAATGACATTTGAGGTATTCTCCATGTGTAATGGTGGAGACTGCCTATGATGAGTAGCCTTGAAGGTGATGTGTGGATTTGACTCCAATATTTGTGATTTTCAATGATTTCACCTCGTCATTGGACTTGCATGTGTGTGGAAGCAGATAGGTGGAGTTGGTAGGCAAATGATGAGTGGCATGAGTGCTCAAACACTTGATTCCATGCTCACCTCTCTAGGCCGCCCAAGTAAGGCGGGTTTGGGAGTATGGTGTGGATTTTGACTAAAACATGCTTATCTTTGTCTTTGAACAAGCTCCTTATATTCCATGGTTGCAATTTGCCTTTATCATCATCATCATCTTCATCTTTTGCTTGCAAGTTTCCTAAGATCTTTCTCTTGAATGGTTTGGAGGGTTGAATGTGGAGTAGTTCATGTAAAGATCAAGGAATCCAAGACTTCATGTCTACGCTGCCTAGGTAGGGCGGGTTTGAGTGACCCTTGGATTTTATACTTTAAAAAGTTTTTCATCCACTTTGATTTGATTACCTCATCCTCCAAGTGTTCATCTTCATCGTTTTCATTCATTTTACTTGCAAACTATATTGTTCTCACCTTGGGTGGATCTGGAAGCAGTGTGTGGAGAGTGCATTGTGAGACATGACAGAGTACATGAGCACCTCTTGAGGCGGCCCAGGTAGGGCGGGTTTGGAGGTGACCCTTGGATTTTTGCTTGAAATGCATTTGACACCTTCAAACTTACAAAATTTGCTTGGAATTTCATCATATCCTTGTGCTTTAAACTTAAAACCTTGTAAACTTGATGCCTTTCTCCCTTGGGGTGGGTTTGAAGGGAGTGTTTGGATAAACTCTCATGGTGATGACATTGTCCATGAGCACCTTGTGAGGCCGCCTAGGCTAGGCGGGTTTAGACATAGAGTGAGGAATTTCTTGCCTTCGTCAAATTTTGGATTTTCCTGAATGGAAGTATATTGAAAAATATATTTAAGTATAAGTTAGATCAAATATTTTTCAATATACTTCCAGGATGTTTGAGATAGGTCCTGGATCCATGGGATTTACCATGCAGATTCTAGATTTTTGAGGATCCACCAGATTTCAGACTTAGTCATTTTTTCAGGATTTTTAAGATATCAGACTTAGTCATTTTCAAGGTCTTAGGGACGTGCATCAGGATGATGGCATATAGACCTTTAGCAAGAAACTGTTGAGACCTGGGCAAAACAACACTACCAAAACCCTACAAGCTCAGAGGAAAACTAAACCTAAAGAAAAACAAAGACAGAAAGCAAGAAAAAAGAGGGGGTCCCCATTTGCAATGGGGCGATGTGTGATTACATCACAACAAGTCGTCCGACAAATAGTCAAAATCAATGATAGAAAGCAGCTGTCGGCATGGGAAATGAGTGAAACTACAAACAGAAGTTGAAAATCGTAAATTTTTCTAAGGCATGAACATCCAAGCGCCCCTAGAGGCTAGGGGCGCCCATCAAGCAAAGACTTGGAATTTTTTTCATGTTTTTCGAGAAACGTCAAAATACCTCCGTCAGCCTGATTCCGAAGGGTCAAAATCAGTCAAAACTTAGTCGAAACGTCGGTAAAAGCTGGAAATTCATCTTAGGTATGTTCAAGCTACTCAGATCACCTCCCATCTTGCTCCATCAGTCAATCGGACAACCTGACACGAAGATTGAATGGGACCTGCGGCACGCGAAACGGAGAAAAGTAATAAAAGTTGAAAAAATCCAAAAATTTTCTAAGGCACAAAATCTTAGGCGCATCTCCAACCTTAGAATATTCTCCATGTTTTTTTGAAAAATGACAAATCTTCCTTCGTTAGCCTTTTCGGATTTGCAGAAAACCAGTTTGGCTCAGTTTTCGAGGTAGACAGAGGGTACAATCAGCTCAGTTTTCATCAGGCTTACCTACCTACCAGATCATCAGTCTCAGTTTCACTCCGGCAGGCGAGATTCAACATTAGAACTGGGTCCAACGGTCATCGGAACGCGTGCGAAAAACAAAAAATAGAAAAAGTTGAAAATTTCAAAAAAATGGCTAAGGCATGAAAACCTAGGCGCCCCTGGAGGTTGGGGGCGCCCAAGTTTATCAGAGTTAGAAATTTTCATGCTCTGTTGAGGACATCCATCAGTTATTTCCCAAACTTCGTCCGGCAATAGTTTCCAGGAGTCAGATTTGCAGTCAAACGTCAAATCGTCAGTTCGAGGTTGGGGATGAAATCAGAGTTGATAAATCTTCAAGGTGCTATGATCAGTCAGCTTTTTCAGTCAAATGGTGACAGTTTGCCGTCTTGTTGAAGTCAGAGGCAGGCCATCTTGGAGTCAAAACGAGTGCAAAAGTTTCAAAACGAAGGAAAAATTGGCTAAACACTTTTGCAACCTCGTGTGTTTGATGACATCATCAAAAAAGATATTTTTAATCATCACACACATGAAGCCATAGGCAGCGATAAAATAGGGATTCTTCCTATTTGAGTATATTAACTTGGATTTGTGCTTTAAAATATGCTTTCTTCATGGATAAGATTCAAGCTTTATTCTTTCACAAAGAAAGCTACTTTTTGGCCCTAAAGTTCTATAAAGACAAGCTTTTGGCCTCTTTATTTTATTACTTTTGCAGGTTGCATCCAGAGGAAGATTTTTATTTTCTTTCCATGAAGATTCGAAGATCCAAATGGAGTGCTTTTTCAGCGTTCTTCATAGTTTCGAGATGAGGAAGCACGGAGGCACGCTTTTTCAAGGTCCATCTTTTTAGGGGATCGTTTTTCAGAAACAGGGCCGGAGCTTTTTCAATTTTCATCGAGCTGGGTCCATCTAGAATTTCATCCTCTTGAAGATTAGGAAATTTTTATCTTTTCGAAAATCTGCTTTTTTGCTGCTTTTTCGGGAAATCCTCAGCGTTTTCCAAATCCGACGATCAGGGGTACTTCAAAATGGGATTGCCTACAAAACCCATGTGCCAACTTTTTCACTCACATTCTGCTTTTTAGAAGAAATCAGCAAACAACTTTTAGCCTTTTGTCCAAGATTTTTCCGACGTAGGCGTGTTCAAAGTCATTCTTCAAGTCTTTCAGTATGCAGTACTCTCCAATAGAGATCAAGCCTAAAACGACGTTGGTTCACGATTACCTGAGAACTTTCGAGACAGATTTATATAAGGTGCTCCCAGTGTTCAATTTGCATCCTTTGGAAGATGCAAGAAATACAGCTATCAGGAATCTGAACCACTCCGGGTTGCTTGCAGCAGCTTCATTCCCCTTTATAGTGCAAAGCATCGAATTCGTAATTGCTTGTATGAAGCATTACTATTCAGTCACAAGAGAAATCCAATCAGCAGATGGATGTGTGCTCTATAGCCTCAGGCCAAATGATATTGAGAAGTGTTTTTCAATACCAATATGGAAGGAGAACTTAGTCATTTCAATTGAAGAATGCAAGAGGGTGTGGCATAATGATAAAAAAAAGTATTGGAAAAAGATTGCTCAGAGATGGTTGAAAGAAAAGTAGAACGTTTTGCCAAAAAACGTTGGACGTGGAGAGTTCAAGGAAGAACATGCAATAATGATTACTTTGCTAGGCCGAATCACAGGTCAAGTAGATGCTAACAAATTTCAACCTTGGATGTTTTACATCATGTCCCAGATCGTTGACGGAACTGAATACTATGATTGGGCAGCACTCATCAGTGATAGTCTCCACCATCAGATAATTGATTTTCAAAGGGCCCATGAATTCCACATGATGTCATATCTCGTATATCTAATGGCTTTTCAAGGTCAATTTAGAGGTTTGAATATTGTTGGAACTCTGAGCATACATGTATATCACCATTTCCCGCAGTTAGAATTTTCTCAGGCTGAGCGACATTATAGGTGGGTAAATGATGCATTCCTCATGCATACGGTGCGAGATCTGGATAATGAGTTGCATATATGATTTTCAACTGACACCAGATTGGCAATGGTGGAATGGGCTGATTGGTTTATCCGATTTCCCACTTTCTCCTACATCAGAGTATATGGCTTCTCAGGAGAGCCTGCCATGCTGCCAAGATATCCTACAGTTGAGGTAGCGTTTATGGAATTTCTGAGGCAAGTCTATAAAGTTCATACATTTCTGCGTAGCAGGCGTAAAGCGGCTTTCAGTTTTCCGATTGGGATGGGTATTTACAGATGCAGATCTGGAGCAGATGCCAAAGTAATTGGTAGTGAATCGTCCAAGTATGGTCTTAAGTTTTTCGACAGGTGGACTTTATATGGTCCTCGTGGTGTTTTTGCATCACACCTTGGTCAAAATTGTGTACATACACCAGCAGTTGAAGATTTTTGGGCTAATTGTGCAGATGAATTTGAAGTACGGAAACGTAGTTACAACAGGTTTACCCTTCGGTAGTTGGCTGATATCCTGTCAGAAGATGTAGAGGGCTTGTTAGATGATGGTGAACTTTTACTTCCCACATATTTCAGAGATTAGGTCGAGCAATAACCATTGCCACCAGTCAATTGGTCAGCCAAAGAGCACCTCGATCGAGTAAAGAACGAGCCGGGTTATCAAAAACAGTATGATATTCTTGAAAAATAAGTGGAAAGAAGCCATTCCGTTTGCAGAGCCGCCAATAGTTAAACCATCAGTCCCTTCCACTTCCAAACCAAAACCAAGGGTTAAGGCTATGAGTGTCCTTCCGGAAGGAACAAAGATGGCCAAGTTGAAGAGGAAAAAGGTTGAGTCTCCAGTTCATATTTAGCAGGAACAACCGGCAGTTGCATCAAAAGTTCCCATGTTGAAACATTGCCTTCAATTCATGTTGCTCCACCTTCATCATCGAGCTCTTCTCCCATTCACATAGATTTAGAGCCAAATTCGCCGGTTCGTAACATTGAGACACATATTGGTTCATCAGGAGTTGATGAAGTTAGAACCGAGTTTCCAAGAGAGGATGGCTCATCTTGGCTTGAGAACATTTTGGGTCGGAAAAGGAGAAAGCCTTCATAACAGTTGAACTTGACAGAGATTAATAGCGTCTACCAAGACACGCTAGACAGGGAACTTAAGAAGCAAGTTCACATTGAAAAGAATGCTAATGGAGAAATGATCCTTGAAACTGCAACATCGTCAGCAGATAAGAATGTTAATGAGATTGAGGTTGATGACTTCAAGGTTGTCAAAGCTAATCTTGGTAGGAGTACCTGACACACAGATGTGAATCTCTTTGAGGTTGCAGCAGATAATCTGAAAGAGAGAGTGTTGAAGGACAGAGAAGATAAAGCAGCGCTCAAGGCTGAAATTAGGCAGCTGTGGCAATATATTTCCAATCTTTTTCACGGCACATCACAGGCCGATTTATTGCTTCCTCCGATTCTAGAATCATTGGCCGATCAGCAGCAGTTCAGTCAGTTGGTCATTTATGGGAGGCACATGAAGGATTGGGTGGAAGAATTTGTGACTAAAGGTAGAGTTGTACTTTCACAGATCTATCAATTAAAGTATAACGCTCATGATCTGCGTCAAGGCATTCAGGGGTTACAACAGACTTTGGCTGAAAATAGACCGGTGTTTGAGATCATTATCTTCGGCTTGAAGATAGCATATAATTCTCTTGATTCAGCTGAAAATAAGAAGATTGTTTCTACTTGGAAAACACAGTATCTTTTCACAGTAAAAACTTATGACGGTATAATCTCAGAGTTAGCAGAATAGAAAGAAAAAGTGGTAAATGTTCTCAAGTTCGTGAGATTTTTTGTTTTTCAGATCCTGTGTTCATATGAGAAAGAAGATGGTACCCTGTATGATCTTAGGGAAGTACAGACAGAGTTCCAGACTCTCGTCTGCAACAATTTTAATGGTGATATTAGTGCCGGCAAGATGGATTGTTTTGCTACGATGACAGTAAAGTTTGATAAAGCTGTGGGCGAAGTTCGTGAATTTCTCCAGACGGTTGCAGATGGTGAAGAAATGTGGGAAAATCAGAATATCATCTTAGAGAGTATCAGTGTTCCTGGCAAAGATGCGGTCACTAGCTTTTTAGAAGATATTATTTCCCAAAATATCAATGGATGACATCACCAATAAAGAAAGAATGTAGATGAGGATGTGACTCAAAGGAAAGCAACTTTAACTCAAATGCTTTTTGTTTTAAACCATTTGCTTTCATCCAAAGCTTGTCCATCCTTAAAATAGTAAAAAGTCACTTTGTAATCGTTGGAGCTTTCTTTGCTTTAAAGCATTTGTTAGTTGTAATCTTTGTCTTAGAACAGAAATAAAGCTTGCGAGTTGGCAAGTTAGTTAGGTTAAATCAAGGAGATAGGGTTCCCTACTCCTTTGATTTAATATAAATAAGGGCAACCTTGCCCATTGTAAGTAATGGTAATTGTGATAGCAAAATTTGCTGTGCCTCTTCTAGCCTGCAGAAATTGTTATTTCAGCTACTTGTTCACTCTGTGTTGTTTGTTTTCCAGTGTTTGATCGCATATTGTATGCCTGCCTTTTGCTACAATATTGTTGTCTTGGAGTTGTAAGAACTTTATGATATTGGGAATAGAAATCTTATGCCTGCTATTTGCTTTGATTCTCTATCTCGCGATCATCTTGTTTTGTCGTCAAATGTGTGGCTTGGGTAATCTTTCTTTCAGTTTTCATCTTAAAGTACAATGAGTCTTTTGATGTGATCTGGAAGGAGTTATTTGAGTTTTATGTTAAAACAAATCATTCTCTATCAACTTTTAATCCCTTTGCTCTGAATTTACTCAGGTGATTAAAAGCGTCATTTAGTTTAGGCCTAGCTTTAGTTAGAAGTTTTAAAAAGGAAAAACCTCTGCTGCAGTGAATAGAGTTTTAGAACCTTGTGCTCGCAGCTGAGAAATAAAAAGATAGGCGAATTTAATTTATTTATCTTTTTAGCAAACATCAGCAAAAAGGGAACTTCCCCTCATAATAGAAGAGCAGTTTATCTGTGCATAGCTGTCTGTTACCAACTCACATTCCAGAGGTGCGAATTGGAATGCCAACACGAAGCAAGTTACAAATCACAACATTTTACAATTTCCTCTCCCCAATAGGGGAGAGGATCTAGTCCTCGCAATTTGACTCGGCTACAGCTCCTCGCTCAACAAAGAAGGTTGTGCCTATGGCTCCACCCTGCTACCAGATGGCAATGACTCCTCTTCAACCACATCAATATCATCCAATCTAATCTCTCCCGCTTTTGCTGCAGCCACACCCTCCATATCCCGCCTCTTAAAATCAGCAATATCTATAAACAATGAAAGCTCTTCATCTTGTGCAGTCCAATCATTAAAGGGATCAATGTCATCCAAATCAGTAAGCTCCTCTGGTTTGTCCTCCACCTTTTTTGTGTGAAGCCGAAGGTTGTTTTGCACAAAAACTAGGTTATTGAGACGCTTTTGAGTCCACTTATTGTGTTTCTTTGTGTGAATGGCGTCAAACAAACTCCAATTGCTTTCACAACTAGAAGTGCTACAAGGTCAAGCCAAAATTCGAAGGGCTAACTTCTTAAGATTTGGGGTATTTCCACCCCAATCTTCCCACCAAGAACCTACAAATAAGATATTCAAAACTTTGTAAGCAACCAATATTTTATTAATAATTGTAATTTGTAACATGTAAGATATAAGACTTCAATTTTGTTACTTGGCGTCTGGGTGGATCTTCCTCAGATAACCAATGGCGAAGTAAAGAGCATTCCCCTAGTGTGCTTGTAATTCTGTAACTCCTGCATAATGAGGTCCTTCACCTTAGTGTCAGGTATCATCCTCTCAATGCATATTGAGAGGCCCTCCATAACCTCACCATTAGGATCTATGAAGTTACCAGAGAAGAAAAATTTGGAGTTGAGGTAGTACCTTGCTGCATGAATGGGTTGGTGGGGTTGATTGTTCCACCTCCGATCAATGATCTTCCAAATGGGATCAAATCTAGCTCTATCCCTGCTATAGTAGTTTCAGATGGCCTCTTTGGCCCTATCCATGGCCTCATAAATGTACCCCATTGGGTTTTGATCCCCATCCACTAAGCGCAAAACTCTCACCAAAGGCTTCAACACCTATAAGTAGGAACAAATTAATGTTACAAATTTACAGTGAAATTAAATACTTTTAAAGTTTAAAAATAAAGAATTCAATTTAAAATTTAAATTGAAGTTTGAGGTTACCTTGACGATCTCTATAACTCTCTTTGCAAAGACTCACAAACATCTGCTTCAATATGATGAGTCTAGCCATGCTTGTAAGATCCCTGTCTTATCTAAACTAAAAATTTTCATTGTTGGTCTGAAAATTTCTGATTTGATTTGCTTGCAATGTACTTAGATTTTTTGACTTTTGTTTTCAACAATGGGTTTGCAATATCATGAAGATGGAAAGGTTGCAAACATACATCCAACTAACATGAAATGAACATGAAATATTGATATTATTCAATCAAACAACTCACATAAACATAGATGAACATATCCAGCATTGAAAGCTTATCTTCTTTATTGAATATGTAATGTCCCTTTTTGGGATTACCCTAAATCTTGCCCTATAATAATTACAAGTTAGGGTTACAACTTACCAATCAAATGCTGTAAGCAAGATAAACCCTGGTTTATGTAATGTCCCTAATAATAATTATAATAATTTTATCCTAAACTATCAACTTTCCAAGCAAACAATGGATTTAGAGAGTACCTTGGCCTGACTTAATCCCTGCACCAGTAAGTCCATAGCAAATTAGTTAACTCAATTAAACCTTACCTTGGGATGGTCAACCATGGGGAAGCATGGAAGAGAGTGACTCGATGGGGTATCCATGTCTTTATGTGGTGCATCCAATTCATATAAGGTGCCCTCGATCTAATGTGGCGCATGCCATTCATAAGAGATCGCCTCGGCCTCATGTGGCGCATGCCATTCATATGAGGTCACCTCGGACTCATGTGGCACATGCCATTCATCTGAAGTCCGTTATCCCCTCATCTTGCCATCTTTTCCCGTTTCCCATGATTGATCTCCCTGTATTGTTACAACATGATAGGAGAGTGAGGTTACGAAGGTGTCCTGGTAGCCACTCTCTAAGCCCAGAGGCAGTACCCTTTATGCTAAAGGTAGAACCCCTCTGGTCCATGTGGGCTCATTGCGTCCCCCCCGGGTGGCGTACCTAGAAGAGAGCCCTCTCACCGTTCCATTTTGCAATTCTCATCTCCCTGTATTGTTGCACCATGATTAGAAAGTGAGGTTACGAAAGGTGTCCTGGTAGCCAAACTCTCTAGGCCCAGAGGTAGTATCCTTATTGCTGAAGGCAGTACCCCTCTGGCCCATGTGGGCTCATCTTGTCCCCCCGGGTGGCGTACCTAGATGAGGGCCCTCTCGCCATTCCCCTTTGTAATTCTCCTTTTTTCCATCATGGGTGAAGGTGTGTGTAGAATGAACTAATCAAATTCAAATTTATAAATAATCACATCAGCAATAATAATTAACGAATATGCTACCATATGATAATAACAAGCATAGACCATTAACCATATTAAATTATGTATTATACTCCCATATGAGTATCCTATCACAAGTAGATTAATGGACCCTTCCTCAATTTAATGCCTTTTCTATATATTTTGATTGCAGATCTATATATATATTTTTCTCTTTCCTTGTTGTTATGCTTAGTCACAAGTAATCAGCAAGATGTATTTTTCCTCCATTTGATGCCTCCATTATATATATCTACGGCAGATCTCAATGTCTGAAATATATATATATATATATATACACACTCAGAAGTATCCATGAATTTCCTCCCCTTTTTTCACTTCACCCATGGCACTTTATACATACTTGAATAGCACACCCCTCATGAAAGAATGCACCTTTTTATTAATGCAACTCTTAAAAAACACGCTTCATATAATACAGATTTTGTCTTTTAGTTAACTTTTTCTTGTCCTCATATGAGGAGCGATTCACCCTTAACAAATTGGTTTCCTCTAAAACAGATCGCTGGCTTGCTTTACCTCTGCCCCTTCATAACACTAATCGCTGCACATCATGAAGTTTGCTGCCTTTTAAAACCTTTTCTTGTTGCCCATTATTAAAGGTAATCACTACTTTTAATGATTCGTATTATATGAAGTTGATTTTATATGAACAACTTGTCATATATGGATTCTTATTAAAGTTTGTCTTATTATAATTTATATTCATTTTTATATTTACATATTATATATATAAATATATTTATTAATATATTATATTATAATAATTATAATTATGATAATATTTAACTTGTTAATATTAATATTTATATTTATATTTGTATCTATATTTGTTATTTATAAATATAATAATATATCTTGTAAAATATATTATATTTTGTAATGTCCCCTTCTTAGCCCATGCAAATAGATGGAGAGTTAGTCTATTATTGAGTTCTCGTAGACTAACCAGTGTGGTTAGGGAACCACTGTTGGCATTGACTTGGATGGGTTTGTCAGTATTTGAGTGAATGTTGGTATGGTTTCGGTGTGATTTTCAGTTTGACACTTTCTGAGGTGGATTTGATTGCTTAGGCCTGGACTTACTATTTTTGGTAAATTAGGGTTTTTGTCCATTTTGGGATTTTCAATGTTGGAGATGAAGCGTCTTGGTGTGGCCTTTCCAACGGTCTATAGAGCACTGAATTCCGAGATCATTTCGGCCGTCGTTTTATAAGTCCGTAAATTATTAATGTTTATTTAATATTGGACTTTGGGTTATAATGGTTAAGTGTCAAAAATGAAATATTAATAAGTCACTATAGCCTTAATGTTGAGCGCTCACCTTGAGATTATAAAAAAAGTGACTTAAGTTATGACTTAAAGTTATGTGCTAGGAGGTGTATGCCTCATGTGAAGATATGGGAGTAAAAAATAAAATAAATAAAATAATAAAGTAACCCTCTTCTTGGGCGTTGGAAGCCAAGGGCTTATAAAAGGACATTGTGAGCTCATTTTTATGATTATTCACTCTTGGTAAAATGATATTGTCGTGCAAGCTTTGAAGCTTGGCTTTGGAGGTTGAACAAGGGTTTTGGAGAGACGAAAACCTCTGTGAGATCACTCTCTTCGTGCTTGAGATATAGCATCAGGAGGGTTGCTGGGAGCTTCATACGGAGACTTCGCTGGTTCTTTGATTGATAATTTTCATGAGGGTTTTTACATAGTTTAATATGCAGATTTTATGAAGAGTAATGATGAGTAACTTGCAGATTTCAAGAAGGATTCGGGGAGTATTGAATGCTGGTTCAATTACCATGCTGGCCGTACCACTTTGAGGAGAGCCGTACTATCTCTAGAGGCAGATTTTGGAGGTTTGTTGGAGTCTGATCACTCTTACCTTGGCGTGGACTGAAGTTAATGTTGTTGCAGTGAATATCAGTGGAGAAGAATTTAGATTTTCATTAGTTTGCTGTGATTTTTACTCCAGCCTGGCCGTACAAGGGCAGATTGCCAGATTGTGATGTGGGTCCCTAGAGGGGGTTCGCTAGGCATTTTGGGGCCTCATTTCACTGCGTTAGAGGCATTGGGAGCCTTGGAAAAAGACTTGCATCTATTGTACGTGGAAACATCTGAAGAAGGTTGCATTTGTAGTAACTTTTAGACCAAACCCTAGCTGGTTCATGTACAACAGAAAGACAAAGTTGAAGAACCATGAAATGGGTATGCATCTGTAATTCATTTTGAATGATTCTATGAACTGGGTCTTTGTTATTTTCCTCATATCTATCATAGTTTTTTTGGGTTATCATTGCATGTTATATATTTCATTGGTATTTGGCAAAACAATCACATGCAAAAACAAAACCTCTTCTGCAACTTCTGTCTAGTCTGAAAGATCACAAAACAAATAAAAATAACATAATATAATAAAAGAAAATAAACCAGGCCAGTTCATTACATATTTTAATTATATTAAAAATATTTATATAATAATATTATTTATTAAATAATATATATTAATAATATTATATATGTTTATTAAATATTCATATATGCACAATTTCTACCAGAAGCACTCTCTATTACAAGAAAGCAACTTCATCGTTTTACCATGACGTTTAAATCTTTAATTTAAACAATGCCTTAATATCGGGATATCACAAAATATAGAGCTGATTACAAATTGAAGATGGCTGGGAATTACAATCAGTCAAGTCTGATTTGAATTTCAGACCTTCAAATACATTCAAAAGTGCCAAAATATATGTCCAAACCCTAGCCGTATGAGTGGAAGATGAAGCTCTATCAAGTAGTGATGAGGTACCCAACAAATGATGACTGAAAACACCCTGTAGCAGCTGATCAGAGGTCTGATATACAATCCCAGCAAGCTGTGTGATGATAAACAATCCAAATTGTGCCTCCAAAATGAAGCGCCAATATGCCCAAGTGGTGTGATGAGACCCTAGGTGCCAAATATGATCAAATTATGCCCAAACATCAACCAATCTGAATCTGTTATGAATTTTTAGAGGTCTGATATGCAAAATCTGATTGTAAATCTTTGCTACCAAGTACAAAATCTCCCTCTAACGCCAATCGCTTGCTATTTGATAAATGGATGAAATCACTACAAAATTCTGCGTCAATTATGCAATCCAAGTCTTAAATATGCCAATGAAACCTTCAAACCCTAGCTGAATGCAAATATCTCTATCAAGCCCTAGCCGATTGAAGTAATAACACCATCAAAATTCACCAGTTAAGCATAATGATGAACTCCATATGAATTCACCTTTCATGGTGGATTGGGATCATCTCCAAACCACAATAATTCAAGGGAACACCACTTTGAACAAACTGAAAATCACTTTCAGCCAAGAGCAAATACTCAAAATGCAAAGTTTACCAAATGATCAAGATGCCAAAAATGATGCCAATGACCTCTTTTTATACTTTTCTCCTTGGGCGACCCAATTAAACAAAATATAAACAATTTTCAAGTCCACCGCCAATATCAAATCTTTAATTTGATATTTTATTAAATATTTTCTCCTTATCCACCTTGGACGCCAATCCATGAAATAATAAAATAATATTATTTTATTATTTTTTGCCTTTTCTCTCTAGGCGCCGATTTTCCTTGGCAAAAATAATATTTATTATTATTTTTTTCTCTCTCCTTGAGCGCCTATTTTGCCCAATAAAATAATATTTTAATATTATTTTATTTTGTCTTTTTCCCACTTCCAATTCTCCAAGCCCTTGATTTTTGCCTTGGCTAAAATATAATTATTTTTGGCTTTATAAAATATTATAAAATATTGCTAGCCAAAAATACAATTAAAATAGAGTGTTGAGCCAACTTTCTAGTTTCCAAGCCTTCAAGGTCCTAGCTCGAACACAATTCATTCCCTTACCAATAGAGTTAGCCTACAGGAATGGTGAATAGGCCAACAATCTCCTCCATAGGTGATCACTCTGGAAATGGGGACATGACAATGCTTGACTCACAAACATTTGCTTCAACGGTGTCAACAAACTTGTAATGCTTTTCAAGGTTAAGAAGTGCGTTGCAAACCTTGTGACAATTGGTTGCACAAGCTCTTTCCCCTTGGTGTGATCTCTCATCAAGCAAAGAACCCAAGGGTGATTGTAAATATATTTTGTGATGTTTCTTGCATCTTCTACAACTGGTCTTACCCAATCAAGTTTTCCTATGTCCTCCAAAAGAAGGTCAAGGCAATGTGCCAAACAAGGGGTCCAAAAGAGTGATAGATGCCTCTCCTGAAGCAATCTCCTAGCCGCCACATACGCCGCTGCATAGTCAGTAATAATTTGCACCACATTCTCTATGCCCACCTCTAAGACAACTTGCTCTAATATTAGGCTCAAAGTTTCTGCATTATTTACTTTGTTAGAGGCCTCAATTGATTTCAAGAAAACCATGTCGCCATTTGAAGCTACCAAAAAATTGATAAGGGCGGGGTTCTTTCCATCTGTCCACCCATCAAAAAGAATAGTGCATCCAAATGTTTTCCGTTGCCTCTTTTGTTCTTGCAAAATTAACTTTGCATCTTCAATGGCATTTTGGAGCAACTTACCACTTAAGTCTCTTGAAGAGGGTGCCTTGTACCCTTTCCTTGCAACTGTCAATGCTGTCACCAAATTTGCCCAATACGGTCTCTTTGCCACATTGAAGGGAAGGTTGTTGTAAAATCAGAAACTTGCACACACCTTATTTGCTTCTTGGTGCATCTCCTTGTTCCACCCTGTACTTTGCAATGAAGGTTGTGCTCCAGGTATGTTTGTAGGTACAAAAAAGCCTTGTGTATGCACTCTACTTGAGCTAGATGAGGTGGATTTGCTTTGTTTGTGTGGACCACGACTAGAACACACAATGCCTATCAAATCTTCATCTATATACTCTTCCATGTCCGGATTAATGGCTGCTGCTATGGCCGCTTGTGTTCTCGCCCTCTCTAATTTCTTCTCATCCAACAATGCAATGAGTGCTTGCAGCTCACGTTTTTCCTCTTCCTTATCTTTTGGACATGTCTTGGTGTCACGATTAGGAATCCTTGCAATATGATATTTGAGGCAATTGATGCCTCCACTGATCTTCTTTGTACATCTGATGCAAATCACACTCCCTGTTGTTGGTCCTATTACAACATATTTCCACGTAGGGTCTTTGTTTCCTGTAGGACGACATCTAGTAATTGGAGTTGAGTCAGATGCCATCATATGACGTATCTAACCTGAAAATAAAATATCCATTACAATTTATCCAATTCATCCCAAATCTATATTTATTTTAAAAATTAACAAGACCCCCCTGATACTGGATGGTGCAAGTTAAATTTTGACAAATCTTCTAAGGGTAACCTAGGTCAAGCGGGTGGGTGGCATTATAAGAGATAATAAGGGTCGGGTTATTGGAGCTTATGTTGAGAGTTTAGGCATCCAGACAAGTAATTTTGCTGAAGCTAATGCAACTTTGCAAGGTATAATGATGGCTGTTGATAAAGGCATAAAAGACCAGACAATAGAAGGTGACTCCAAGAACGTGTTGGATATGTTAAGCTCTAGAGCTACCCCTAGTTGCGCTTACCTAGACATTATAGAAGAAATTAAGAGAACTTTGGAAAAGTTTGAGAAAATCAAAATTCGACACATCTTTAGAGAGGGAAATAGCTCGACCAATCCCCTAGCCAACTATGGTACCATTTTTGAAGGTATCACTACTTGGAATGATTTTGAATCACTTCCAAGTCATATCGCTTCTGTCATAAAAAATGAAGCGTCTCACAATAAATAATCAAATGCATCGGGTTGTCCTCGGGATGACGATTCACATGAGTGTAAGAACTCGTTGGAAGAAGGTTCATTATGGTAAGGAAGGGTTCTCCTCTCTTGCCATTAACTGTATTTTGTCTAATAGTAAGTTCTCGCCTATCACCATTGCCTGTTTCATGGATTATCTCTCGATTGTTCCTATCCACTTCACCATGGGAGGAGACCTAATTCAAACTGAGCCTACCAGCTGTGATAATCTTAGGATTGATACAGAGCTTTGGAGTATTCTTCAGAGGGGCCATCTTGCCTCTTACTGTGAAGCTCTGAATGGGTTCAACACCATGATTTCAAGAGAGTTTGCTAGGTCTTGGAAGGCGAGGGTTGTCTATGTCCGTGGCATCTCGTTTAGGGTGATTGAAGAATTGATCGCTATTGCAACGAACCTTAAGATGGATGGGACTCGGCTTCCCAAAAAGGTGGAAGGTCACTACCAAGATGCTATGCGGAAATTTTTGAAGAAGGGTGAGAATGTCAGCAGGTTACAAAACGGATTCAATAGGGAGGATCTCCCAAGCGTTTCGAAATGGGTGGCGGTGGCCCTCATGAGGTACATAACCCTAGAGGGGTGTTAAAAACGGTTCCATGCTTAAACATTTTCGTCACAATATTATTTTGAATTTTGCTTACTGGTTGTTCACTTCCTTTGAGGAGTTGGTTCACAAAGTTCTGATTTGTGAGAGAGATCTGCCTTTGCACCAGGGGCTCATATACACCTTGTATCGTTTTGAGCTTGCCCTTACCCCGACCCTCCCTTTTAGGCCCCGCATTTATAACCTCTCTCTGGTGGAACAACATTCCTTTGAGGAGCTTCCTGCAAAGAAACCCAATTTTGGGAAGCATTCATCCTCTACCAGTCAACACCCCCCTGTTTAAGCTACCGAGATTCCCCCCCCCTCTCCTCTAGCAAGAAGAAGCTTAAGGTCACTTTCAGTGAACCCTTGGTTGATCCCTTGTTGAGCGTGCCCCGAGTGATTCTGTGCATACCCCTGGCCACTCTGCCTTTAAAGGCAAGACCAAGCTGCAGAGGAATCCCTCGGTGACCACCCCTTCCTCCCAGCCTAGGTCCCCCTCGTCTGAGCCATATCATCTGCCACTTCGTTGGGATCACTGCCTATTGGAGCTCAGTATACATCTAGGGATGTCCTTTTCTTCCATTTGTCCTCCAACATCTTCTGCATAAGTTGTTTTTATTGTTATTACTGTTGGAAGGGACTCTGATTTGTCTAAAAAGGGGGATAATGTAGACCATGGAAATAAATAAGTGTTTTGTTTCATAAGCAGATGTTATGTCCTCGTCAGCATTAGGTAGTAATATAATGACTTGAGGTTCGGTTGTTGGCTATAGCAAGTCTTATGTTAGGGTAGGGGTGCTGTATTTCAGTTCCTCCCTGTACCGAGCAATTTGTATTGAAGGTCACCTTTATATGAAGCTTTGATCATTTCTATATTCATTTTGTTGTACAATTACCTTGGTTACTGATGCAATTGATATTCTTGGTAGTGTAGAATTTACTAGAAAATAGAAGAGAAAGTCCTCTCATAGATTGAATCATATTAGCTATTTTGGGGTTAAGGCCTCTTAGATAATACAAGAAGGCCATACCAGGTGGGGGTCATACCTCCACTAATATTAGTTGCCATATCTTTTTGAATTTGACATTAAGTCTGAGATTGATCCTTTAGGAGCCCTCTTGATAGTAGAAAACTATTTCACTAGATATTAGTTGTCTTCCATCTCTTTTTAGTGGTTGTATAGTTGCCTTCCAAGGGCATCCCAATCCACCACCGAACTCAGGGCCAAACCCTTGAATCAATGGAGTGCCTTCCCTTTAAAGGATGCAGGCAAAATCCTGAGGGCTACATTGAAATATCCCTAATAGGATCTGCCCTAGAATTCTGATTTTCTGCCCTAATTTTCTGATTTGTTTTTTCTGCTCAAAACCTAATCTGAATTCTGATTTTTATTTCTGAAGTAAACATAATCATGGGCAGCGAATGTACATGTGCCAAAACACTCAAATAAACATGCCAAACATGTGTGCTTATGAAGATAACATTGAACATGTATTTCACCACATAATATGATCATTCCAATGAGAACCAAATGACAAAGTTCTGATTTCTGAATGTGAATTTCTGCTGCTACAAATCAGACTTCTCAAACATGAAATTACAACAAGTTTCAAGGCCCAAACATGCCTAAACACAACTCAGATCTCTGCTGTTCCAAAACAGTCCATTACATTGACAAACAATTGCCTATACATACCAAAATAGTGGAGAATGATGTCTTCTTAGATGGGCGATCAGATTTAGCACTTGAGGTTGCTCCAAAAACTCCACAATTCCTTCACAATGAGCTAGGGTTTCCTTCACAATGATGGCGCTCCCTTGTAAGTGATGTAGACATGCAAGAATGAGGGTGGCGACTAGGCTTTAGGACCTTCCAAGTCTGAAATTCTGCTCCTTATGGATGGTGCTCCTCTTAGGGCACAAACCCTAATAATATTCTTTAAATTAGACCTCCAAAATGAAGCTGAAAACCTGCAAATAAATCTGATTATGAATCTCCCTTGGCAGCGGCTAGGGTTTGGTTTCCAATGCTCCAACAAAATGCAAATCGCCCTCCTTGATGTTGGCGCTCACCTTAGGGTAAAACCCTAGCAGAAATCTTCATTCAAACCCTCCAAAGAGTGGCGCTCCCAAGCTGATCTGAAAATCTGAATATATCTTCAATCTTTGAAATTGTATTTGGCACAAATCTCACAATTTGGCCTTAGGGTTTTTGTTGATGATTGTTTTTAGACGGGTCAACAATAGGGTAAAAACACTAAGTTTCCCACTCTCTCTTGAATAAAGCTCTTCACAAGCTAAACAATGTGATCCAGTGAAGTAACTCCCAAGGTTCCTTTTTTATAACTTATGGTGGATAAACTCAATGATTACATGTGATCTTGCTGATTATCACAAAGGGACTTACGTTAGACTTCTTCATTCAACTTATTTCTCCTCTTAGTGTGGATGATGTATCAATAATAAAGAAAAGCAAAAGATAAGGGTTCAGAAAAGGCTAATCTAAGGTCAATGAAGTAAATGATGATGCGTGAATGATAAACCTAACTCCATTTCGCCAAGGATGCCTATAATTACATGAAGTTGGTGCAATCTCCTAAGGATAGCGAAAGGTTTTCAAATCATGAAGGCTCATATAAGCACCCATCGAATGGCGCAGCTCAAACAAGCATCCACAATCGAACTTAAGCAAATGATAAGGCTCAGACTAGCTTTACACAACACTTCACCGGCGATGAATGTTAAAAGCATGAGCTAGGAGTTGATCAAATATTCAATACATACATGCATAACATCAAAGAACTGCTAATCTACTTCTATTCTACTTTGAAACGTCTCTCCACTTCATCAAGATACAAGAAACCATGTTATTTCACAAGATAACACTTAACACCAAACAAGCTCCCATGTCTTTGCATTAATCTTGAGAAATATTTACAACAACTTCAAGCACTCTCAGAGAATTTCGAGAGTCTCTTCTATTCTACTCCTACAAAACTATTGACTACTGATTTTACAAATGAGGCAACAAGGCCTTTATATAGAAGTCCAAAAATACAATGAAAGGCTAGGATCAATTCACGTAGCCAAGGGCTCAGATCATGCCAACTCAGTAGGTAGTTACAACAACTTGCTATTTTTAGTACATAAGAGAGGCAATGAAGGCACATTTTCCAAGAAGATAAGGATAAGATGAAATCTTTTAGAGCATCTTCCACATGGAAGTCCTCTTTGGCTTCTTGCTTCTTGTAGATGCATTGAATGTAGTCATATGATTTGGCTGATTATGATTGGATGATGATGTGTACTTGCCACATAGGTGCCACCTCAGCAAACTTGTGGATTTCAATTGTTAATTAAATATGCTTTTGGGTATATTCCCAAATTGTATTGTCTTTGTGATGTCTTCAATATGATTGCTTTGAACTTGTATGCTTGAGTAATACTTTGTTGATCCTGCCTTGTTCATTGTAAGTAGTATGATATATGATACTTGTAGCTCATTTATCTAACTCTGTGTTTCTCCTCTTCTTCTTGTAGGTAGGTTGATGATCTTCTTGGATGATACTTCCTGGAGAATAGATGAGGATAATGATGCTCCTTCATGTAGAGTAGATGATGATAATGATGTATACATTGATAATGGAGTAAGAGACTCTCTAAGACTTGAAGTTTCAGGAGGGACTTGAAGTTGAATGGATGAATGTCTTCGAACATGATGCAATTGATGAAGTGTTCTAACAGGATGATCTAGAAGTGATCTCCAAGAGTGGCAACATGATGTCTCTTCCGCCGTAGTAACTTCTTGACTGCCTTGAATGAAGGTGACTCAGGGTGCTAGCTCCTTAGGTGACTTGTTAGCTCAATCCAAGCCCCTGCAACACAAACAAAACAATCATATTAAACAATTGATAAGATTGCATTTCATAGCATATAAGAACTAATCTTAAGCATTCAACATCCCTTCTAGGTCTAGGCGCTCATCTAGGTGTAAGGAGGAGCAAAGTATGCCTAGCACATATAACTTCATAATTGTCATTTTAAATGATTTTAAACAATTGTAATGGCTTAAAATGATTTCTCCTCTCATGGCGCTCACTTTTGGACATGAATTTGAGTGATTTTCCTTAGGGCGCAATTTATGTTGGGATGGGAGGAAAGGTGCGCCTAGGCCAAATTGGGTTTTATTTGCTATTTTAATGATTCTGAATGATTAAACATGCCTTTAGGATGATCCTTCCTATCTAAGCGCCCACTCCAAAATGTTATTTCATGTATTTTTCTTCTAGGCGCCCATTCAGGCGCACGGCGGAGTAAGAGTGCTCCTAATCTCACTAGCTTGTTTATTGACCTTTTCTCACATTTAGGCTTCCCATGGACTTCTTCATTGGAGCGCCTATCCTTAAAATTTCAAGAGTTACTTTCAAGCTTCATATCCTCTAGGCGCCAAAAATGACCAAAACGGCAAGCAAATGCGCCTAGCTTCCTTGAGACCATCATACTCATCTTCAGGGCACAATTTAAGGTTCTTTTGGTGACAAGATGCGCCTAACCTCATTAGCTTCTTCCTAGGCGCTGAAAATGGCTAAAACTACAAGAAATAGCGCCTAACAATGATAAGTTGTTGACAAGGCTGCAAGGCGCCTAGACTTCCTACCTTAGTTTCTTTACCTTAAACTCTTTCAAAGGCTTATCCAAACTTGCAAGAAACTCTTCTATCTTCCATTTGCTATACTTCATACTCAAGGCGCTCAAAATGACCAAAACGGCAAGGAATGGCGCCTTGTTTAGGCAAGGTGTTCTCTCCAACTTAGGCGCATATCCAAGATAAAATGAGTTGAAAAGGGTGCCTAGCCTTCTTTTGATGAACCTTAGGCGCAAATTGATGATCTAGGATGACTCTAAGCGCAAATCCAAGGTGATATCTCTCTAGGTGCAATCTTCATTAAGTTTAGACTTCATTTTACATCAAGGCGCCAAAATGAGGTTAGAGAGAGGCAAAATGCGCCTATAGGTATGATGCTCAGTTTGATGTATTTGATCAACTTTGATAATCAAGATGAATTGCCTCCCTTAAAGCGCCCTCCTTTATACTTCAAAATATCCTTTCAATATCAAGGCGCTCAAACTGGCAAAAATAATAGGAAATGGCACCCAAGGTGTTCACTTCAAGCTAAGGCGCACTTTGAAGGTCATTTGGATGTGAATTGGCGCCTAGACTTAAATGTCTTATTTTTGTCAAATTTTCAATGCCTAAGGTCTTTTGGCAACTTTTTCAATCAAGGTGCCTTGATGTAACTTCTCCTTGCTCAAGACTCAATCTTGAGGTTGTCTGGATGATAAAAGGCGCCCGGAGGTCTAGGCGGAGCTTTGAGGTTGTGCAAGTGGAGAAATGTGCCTAAGGTCTTAGAGCAAAATTCGCGTCTAACTTTGAAAGTCCCTGAGGTAAGGTATATTGAAAAATATATTTAAGTATAAGTTCTTATACTTTAAATATTTTTCAATATACCTTTCAGGGTGTTTGAGATAGGTCTCGGATCCACCGGATTTAACATGTAGATTATAGAATTTGGAGGATCCACCAGATTTCAGACTTAGTCAAATTTTCAGGATTTTCAGGATATCAGGATACCAGACTTAGTCATTTTCAGGATCTCAAAACATTAGGATCAGGATATCAAGACATCAGGGGACTATTGGACTCAAACACCACTGACTTCATCAAATAAATCTAAGACATCATCCAAGACTAAAGCAAAGCACTGGAGCTCGAAAAAAAGGGGGTCCCCATTTGCAATGGGGCGATGTGTGATTAGGTCACAACAGTTTCTACAGAAACAAATGTATCTTTGTCGCTCCTTTCCTTCCAAATCTCCAATGAAGAACAAATATGAACTCCGTATGAGTCCACCTCCAAAATGAGATTGAGTTTTCGTCCAATCCACCTATATTCCTAAGGGTTTTCGTCCTTGGAATAAGCTGAACCAAAGTTGCAGCCAAAGAGATAAATCTCCAAATGAAAAATGATATGAATGGATGATAATGATCTCCAACTTGCCTTCTTTTATAGGCATCCAAATAGACCCTATAATGGCCGACCTCCTCAAGCAACAAATACTTCATTTTATTTTTATTCTCTTCCCTCTTGGCTGACCTCCCTTGTCCACTTTTTCTATATTTTTTTATCCTTGATTTGGGTTGCACACCTTTTGGCAATTTCCTTTAATTTATTTTATTTTACCAAAAGGCTTACAAAAATAAGAGAAGTCATTCCATAACACAATTTGGTCAATCAAAATTAGTAAAATATATTATTTAACCAATTAGGTTATTCCCTTGCCACCTCGACCTAGCCCATGGGAATAAAATAGGCTCGCTGACTCCGTCGGGTGATCACTCGGGAAAAGGGGACATTGCATACATCCAGGGCTGTAATATGATGCACAAGACGTTTATTTGCCACATTGTGGATGTGGTCAATGGGAGTTGTAAATTCATCTCCAAATAGTAGGGATTGTTCCACTATTAGTGATCTTTCATTAATTGCTTCAACACACATAATTACACAGAGCCTCGAAGGCTAGAAGGCAGATTGAAATACAGAACAAGAAAATGCTAAGACTAGATTTTTATCAGGGCTTTAGGAGCTACAAAATTTTAAAGATCAAATATATTTGCAAGGGAGGAAGAGTTTGCATATATACAACCAAAAGAAGTTGGAAAATTGTGCCATATGCATTGATCTGTTCTGCACCACTTAGGCACACATGACACATGTTTGTCTGGGCAATTGGATGATCGGATGATCTTTGAAAATGCTTGATCGATGGTTGGTCATTTCTCATTCAAATTTACTTAGCAAACTTGGTCTCTGAGCCAACCTCCATAAACTGCAATGATTTGGGGAGTCACACGCCTTGTCTTGATTGGATGATGGCTTGCGGCCTGATTTGGAATGGATGGTGTATGGAGGGCCCCAAGGGGAATCTTGATACTCAAAAGGGGATCTGAAAGATCCTAAATTCCTTTGGGAGCCATTGGGGAGGGACCACATATCATAGAGCCATTTGTGGTGAGTGTAGCAGTTGGAATCTCCCTCAAAGTGCTTTGGCTGTTGGATCATGCTGTTGTGAGGAGAGATCAATGGTAGGCACGACTTTGAGAGGCTGTTAAGTCTCTGGGTCGTTTGATTTAATGTGTGTGCGCTACATGTCTCTTCTTTTTTGTCTTTACTTTGGAATGGGAGGGCCCCATGGCAACCTCGATATGGGCTGTGAAGAAGCCTTTAAAGTTCATCATTTTCCTCTGCACCATTCGATTGGATGGTGATCAATGGTGGGGGAACATTAGAAGTGTGTCAAAGCAAGAACCCTACCAAAATCCCCTGGGGGTGACATGTCAGAGTCTGCTGCACTTTATATACAAAAATGCAAGGCACAATATTTTTAAGTAGCCTGCCGCCTGTTGGATGAACAGTGAATTTCTTGTGGGTGTGTTTTTGAAGTTTGAGCTGTGCCCAATCAAGGCAAAGTTCACTGATGAACTTCAAGGTGAATCTTAACATTTGGTGTTGAAGGCTGTTGCTTGCAATGGAGCTTCTAGGCGCTACAACAATCAAATGGATCTAGATAATTTAAAAAATCAGCACTTTGTTATTCGTCTTAAGATATATGTTACATATTTTACTCTGCAGGTCTAGAAATTCAGAATTTAATTTTGTCACTACAATATCCTCCTCCATTCTTTCTGGATTCAAAATATCTAAAGCTTGTGAATAATTTTTTGCACAGATTCATTATCATTTACTCTGACTAAGTTTTTACAATTATTGATCCTATTTCTTTGCTTGTGTTTTTTAAAGTGAGTTTAACTTTGTCTTACTCACACTCAATTGAAATTGATTTGTTCTAGGGGTAGCACTAGACTATGATATTTATTGTATATAAACTATAGGTTGCAAGTATGGAGTGGCAAATTGTTTGCAACTGTATTTGCATTCTAAGACATATAACAGGTCCACTTGGCTTAATAAAAGTCAACTGTTTTCATGCAGATCCTGTGTCTCTTGTTCGAGATCATAATCTTAAGCAGCAACTTTTAGATCGTGGATTTACAGTTCAGAGTTTCAATGGAGATCTATTATATGAACCTTGGGAAGTATATGATGACAATGGACAGGCTTTTACCACCTTTGATGCATACTGGAAAAAATGCTTAAACATGCCAGTTGAACCTGAGGCACCACTTCTTCCCCCAAAGCGGCTGGTGCCACCAGAAGGCAAGTATATCCTCTTATCATGAAATAGAACTTGCATTTGTTGGCCAGGTACCTCCTTTCTTTAAATACTGTCTTTGCTCAAGCTTGAAAACTATTTAGCACAGGTTATGCAAGGAACAGTGTCAGATTCTCAAATTTAAATCTTTGGTATCCTTGAAATTCTAATCTGCCATTGGTATTTCTCATCTGATTCACTCATTAACGTAAAATCCATCTAAAACATTAGTGAAATTTTAATTGAAGCCTAACTTTTCCTTAATAACTTTTTTTCTGGGGCATATTTAACTCTCAATATATTCTCATCTTCTCATACCTGACACAGTAAAAATTTACTTTTTGCAAATTTATTTACCATTTTTCAACCATGATATTCTTGGGGCATCTTCTTCACTGTCTAAATAAGAATGACATGTAGCCTCACCCAGTGCATAGAACTCTTATTGTTTTCATTCTGCAACAATTTCTGAACTTATTAGTGTAAGTGATAAAAACAAATGGACTTGAATAAGGGTTACTAACTTGTTAGTCTGAATAATTATATTGAAAATGTCATATAGCTCTCCACAAAGGTATTCAATTTTTTCTTTTCACATGTCAAATATTTTGACATGTTTAAATATGTGTTTCAAACATGCTCCAAGTTCTTTTGGCAGAGACATCAATCAACCTTTATGCCTTAGAATGATAATAATAACCAGCCAGCAAATATCATTTTCTTACACTGAGAATCTTTCTTCTCTTTTCCGGTGGAACAAAAACATAAGAATTTGAACTCAATTTTTGGAAATGACTTACCTTGAGTTTTCTGCCTGGACAAGCCTAATTGAGTGTAATGCCTTGAAGTTCCTTATAAGGGGTTATATCGAGCAGATAGACAACAGTAGTCATTGCTTTTGCCCAATATTTATTTGAATTTCCTTTCCTTTCAACATGCTCCTCACCATGTTCATAACCGTCTGATTGCATCTCTGCAGCATAGCATTTTGCTGAGGTGTATATGGGGTTAGGAGTTGCCTATTGTTGCCCCCATAAAGGGATAACCCTTCAATTAGGACAATTAGAAGTTAGCTTTAAACATGGAGTCTACTTTTATGAAACTTGGGTTCCTGGAGACATTTAGAAATGGGTTTGTGACATCAAATATGGTTCATACATAGTTTTACTGTGGTTGGAGTTAATGAAATATAACATTTATCATCTTTTTTGCTCGATGGATAAGATGTTAGACTGAAATTTGACTTCATTAGAGAGTCTTCACACATTGTCAAGTGACCTAGGTGTCAAATTGTCTCTTCAAAGTTCAAGTCAAAGTCTAATTATGCACTTACGGACATGAAGGGACCCCTTAAACTATTATTAGTCTTTGCATATAATTAAATTTATTCAATTATCTTTAGAATTAATAAATTATAAAAGTGTGCAAACTTAAATTGAATTATTTTTAGAATTAATAAATTACAGAACTGCATATGAACCTCTATGTGCTTGGTTCACTCATGGTGGACTGAGATCCAAGAAATCAGTATGGCATTATGGTTGTCACAAAATATGATAGATGGCCATTTGAACTGGATACCAAACTCAATGAGAATATGTTGACACCAAATGGCTTGAGTGGTTGCATTGACAGACCCTCGATACTTGACTTTAGTGGAAGATAGAGCAATAGTATGTTTCTTTTTGCTCAACCAACATATAGAACCTAAACCAAATAAGAAGTAGTTTGAAGTGGACTTGCGATCTGAAGAATTGCTCGTCCAATTTGAATCAGTATACCAAACTAGTCAATATCCATACCTACTGCATAATGAATCCCATAATTGTATGTACCTTGTATGTAGTGGAAAATCTGCTTGGTTGCCTTCTGGTGCAACTCATGGGGCTCTTGCATAAACCAAGAGACCATGCCAATGGAGTATGAAATGTCAGGATGTGTACGAGTTAGGTAAATGAGGCTGCCAAGAAGTTGTCAATGCAAAGTAGCATCAACCAATAGTGAAGAATGCTGGGCCTCAAGTTTGAGTCTTGAAAGAAAGGGATTTAGAGTAGACTTGTAGTTAGCCATGTGGAACTGTGAGAGCAAATCAAAGGCATACTTGGATTGTGCAATGGTAATCTTGAAAGTACATTGAGATATCTCAATCCCGAGAAAATAATGCAACAAACCCGTCAGTCATAGAAAACCTATCATGAAGGGCAGTTTTCACTATTGCAATGGAGGATGAAGAACTCGTGATCAGTAGGTTAGGAGAGAATTATCTTGTTGCAAGATGTAGACGTTCGGATCAATGATTGAGAGAACCCAACTGTGAGAAGGAAGGAATCTGTTTTTAGGCCATAGATAGATTTTAAAAGTTTACAAAGAAACCCTTGCGGCTGCTGCTCCATACATATCTAGTCTTTAAGGTCTTTGTGAAGTAAAGCACTCTTCATGTCCATTTGGTAAACCTTTGAGTGATGTGCTATAGTGATAGCAAGTGTGAGTTGGATAGAGTTCATCTTTGCAACTGGTGCAAATGTCTTAGAGTAATCAATGCCAAGAACTTGTGAAAACCCCTTTGCGACCAGCCATGCCTTGAACTTATAAACTGACCCATCTGTTGCAAATTTTGTCCGATTATGCATTTACACACAATTTTCCTTGCCTTAGGAAGGGGGACCAAATCCTAAATGTGATTCCTAACCAAGGAACTGCACTCCTTTTGCATACCTACGTCCCACTCAGGGATGCCGGATGCCTCCCAAAATGACTATGGATTGGAAGTAAAGGTGGATGTCCTCAGAATTGTGATCTTGCACGCCTAATATTTGAAGGATCCCCAACCCAATCACCTATAGACTGCAGAATTTGTCTAGCCCAAAGTGGATCGGTAGCCGGAGAATCGGGAGGGGAATCCTTAACCTCAAAATGATAACTGGGAGAGGGAGGTGGATCCTCATCATCACTCTCGTTAGCCAAAGTAGAGGAAGAAGAGTCCTCATCATTAGGAATGTGCCTAGGTGGATTTGAATCCTCAAATTACTATCATCAATCCCAAGTGAATCCAATGTGAATGTAGAAAGACAAGTGTCAAGAGTAGAACTTGAAGAGCCCTCCTAAAGCTACTCTCAACGAACAACTTGTGTGGTAGTGTGGAGAAGCCGATATCCCCTAACACCATTTGGATACTCTACAAAGATGCAAGACCTACTTTGTGCATCCATAGCCCTTCATAGCTTTAAGCGGAACTCGGTTCTGGATATAACTTGCATAATTAATGGCTTTTGCCTAGTACTGTGGTGCAAGAGATCTAGAGTGAATCATACAGCTAGTCATTTCCTTCAACGATCTATTTTTACACTTTGAACGCCGTTTTGCTAAGGACTATATTGAACTGTGTGCTAAAAATCAATGCCCTCTAAAGTATAAAATTGCTGAAAACGATGGCCACTATTATCATCGCATAGAATCTTGATGGCTTTCCTTGACTACTTCTCCACAATTGATTTGAAGTCTTGAAATTGGTCAAAGACCTCTGACTTTTGCCAAAGAATTACACCCATATATACTCGGAAAGGTCATCAATGAAGGTCAATATATATTTAGCCCTACTGAATGAAGGATGTGGAAATGGACTTTCGTGGCTGATGTTGCATACAGATGCATGAGAATGGGTGGTAGGCTGTGACACTTGCCATGTGGAAATGGACTTTCGTGGCTGATGTTGCATACAGATGCATGAGAATGGGTGGTAGGTTGTGACACTTGCCAAAGGGTAGGAAAGCCATTGAAGAGAGACTACATGCCACTCTCACGTTCATAGCCTCAAGAACTATTTGAAAGGTGGGGATTGGACTTCATAGGTCCGTTGAACGTTAGCCAATTATATCAGTGTCGGTACATAGTGGTGGCGACCGAATACTTGACAAAGTGGGTAGAGGCTTGAGCATGCGAAGACAATACAACGTTAAGAATTGCGAGGTTCATTTATGAACAAATAGTCACTAGGTATGGCATTCCTATCCAGCTAATGAGTGATTGAGGAGGGCACTTCATCAACCACGTGATTTGGTTGATGATGAGTGAATTTAAAATATTCCATACACTATCAAGTCCTTATTACTCAAGAGCCAATGGGCAGGCAGAATCAACAAACAAAGTATTAATCTCAGTTATCCATAAATCATGTGGCATCGAAGGGATAGATTGGGAAGAGAAATTGCTAGTAGTACTATGGGCTTACCATACGACATACAAAGTGATGACGAGACACCATTTCAATTAATGTATGGCCAAGAGGCTATGGTCCCTGCAGAATACATGGGTCCAAGCCTCCGGATTGTTGTGGAAAATAGGCTCGACGATACAGAAAGTTTAAGAGAGATTATTTCAATTAAACAAGTTGGATGAACGTCGAGTTTTGGCACAATGGGCCACAGAGGTAATGTAGAAGAGGAGGAAGTATTGGCACGATAAACACCTCCGATGAATGGATTTCCGACAAGGCCAGTTAGTTTTGAAATATAACGGCCGCAACGAGATAAAACCCGGTAAGTTTAAAGTGAGGTGGTTAGGACCGTTCCAAATATGGGAAATAGTGGAAAATGGGTTATAAATCTCGAGAATCTCGATGGTACGCTAACCAAAGACACAGTGAACGGGTCCAAATTAAAAAGTTACAAAGAAAGGCATGAAGCTGTAGCAATAAATCTAATGGAGTTTGGATACAAAGACAGTGAGTTTGAATATGAAGGAATGGAAGAACGAAGTGTAACCATGGACATGAATGTAAAGATCGACGGAGTGGTTTTCCCAAGCACAAACCTAGATAAAGTTACAAGCCTTTATGGGCCGCGGGAACTATGGAGAAAAATTGACAACCAATGGATGATACATGCCCCTTACATTGGTATAATAGAAGGAATAGTCGAAGACAATAACTGGGACCCATGGAAGGATCAAGATGACAGGAGTAAGGAAGATGAGTGGGCACCAAATTATGAGAGCATGATGGATAAATATGCATTTTTACTCCCAAAGGAAGTAGTCCCACCACCAAGAAATTTCGCGGATAGCATACGCATCATAGAATGCTTAGGTTATTATGACGCGGTTCGGGAATTTAGTGAAAGAAATCTACCTGAAGGGGCACCTCGGAGTGCACCTCTACCAAAATCATGGATGTGGCGAGCGGTCTACAATCCACGACAATTGATAGTGGATGGGAAAATAGTAAGATGGCTACAAGAACCAGAAGGGGTAAACTTAATGGACGGGACTTCGGGGAGGCAACTATATAAAGGTACGGGGGAATTAAATTTAATAGATCAAATTTTTAAATTAGAGCCCGTTGAAGCATGTTGTAGTAATGGTTGTCTTAGAGGGGCATATGCAAATTGCATTTTTCGTCAAGAGACGGAAATTAAAAAACGAACTGATGGGGATAAGGAAATCTCGGAAAAAAAAAATGGAGCACGGAAAAGAAAAATGACAAAGAAAGGGGAAAAAAAAGAAAAAAGAAAACGTAAAGGTTGAGGAAGAAAAAATTAAAAGACGTGAAAAAATAAAATTAATGGAAGAATTGGAGGAAGAAAAAGAAAAAATAAAGCAAAAATTAAAACAATTAGAGTCTATAACTCAACCGTGGGACTGGCTTGGCATACACTATCAATTCTCAGGGGTTTGTTTGACCTAACCGTACGAACCCCAGTTGTGCAAATTCGGCCTGCCGAGTGCTAGGAACCTCAGGCTGGATGACTTAGAATTTTGGATAAACACCTAGCAGCCGTACGATCTGTACTTGAAACAGTATGACTTCCTCTTTATTGCTCTATATGACTTTATCCTTATTGCTTCGTACGACTCTTTGCATTCCCTACCGTACGCCCTACAAATAATCTCCGCCGTACGCCCCATAATTCTCCTGAAGGTTGCTTCATACGGTTTCCTCATACACTTGCCGCACAAGTCACTCCCTTCATCACTCTCAGAGTACGACTTGCAATAAACACTCTGCCATACGACTCACTGCCTCCATCACTCTCAGAGTATGACTTGCAATAAACACTGTGCTGTACGACTTAGAATTGTTCTCCTTGGCTCTACGTCTTCCTGCATCATTATCATTTGTTGCCGTACGCCTGCCTGGTCTTTCCACCATATGCCTCAACCTATCCATTGTACACCTAAATCTCTCCATCGTATGACTTGAAGAGGGATTCCTTGCCGCCGTACGACTTGGTTGCTTTGACATTGTACAACGTGATGGTTATCTTATGCTGTATGTGGTGCGGGAGGATAATACTTTCAGTGTCTGGCCTACCATTTCACTCCAGACAATACAATTATTTCTGCAGAGATATCCGAGCAGCCTAAGTATTCCATCATTCTCACAGTTATTCAAGCCGCCTCTTGGCTTTAGCATTGTTGAAAATACAGAGGGGTTGCCCGTCAGTTCATAAGGAGTAGGGAAGTGGACTTGGAAGTGGCATGGGCAATCGGGAAGCAATTATAATAATGACATGTCCTCATTTCCGGCATTATCACCTAACGGGAATTTGAGTTAGCCTATCTTCATTCCTGTAGGCTAATTTGTGAATTGAGGGAATGCAGTGGTTGAGCTATGGAAATTTGGAAAGTTGTTTTTATGAGGCTCAACTATTTTTCCTAGTCTTGGCAAAGTTGGAAAATGAATTAATGTATTTTTACATTTATTATCAAAAGGCTAAAAATAATAAAGTAATTGTTTTTGAATTTGGGCGACCCAATTGGGAGAATAAAATAATATTTTAATTGGAGTCCTAGCGCCCATATTGGAGGAAAATAAATTAAATAATAATATTTTGTTATTATTTAATTGGTGCGCTCAAGATTGTGGAAAAATAACAAAAATAATAATTTCTATTGGAGCGCTCAAATAGAGGAAAATAATATTTAATGTTGGGCGGCCACTTGGGAGAAAGAAAATAAATAAAATATTGGTCCTTGGCCGACTTGGACGAAAAATGTAATTCAAATCTTCAATTTGAATTTGTCGGCCTACCTCGGAGGAAAAAGAAAACCCAAGTATAAAGGAAGGTCATTGGAGCTTCATTTGATCATCATGAACCTTTGGCAACTTTGGCATTTTGCTTGGCAATTGTATTGCAGGACTTTCCAAGGACGAAAACCCTTGTGGAAGGAGGTGTATCGGACGAAAACCCAATCACATCTTGGAGGTGGATTCATATGGAGTTCACACTTGCACTTCATTGGAGATTTTGAAGATTCATTGAGCATTCATGCTACATCATTCACAACAGATTGGTTGAAGGCTTTGATTGAAGATCCATTTCATCACTAGAGCGCCGAATTTTTGAGGAGAATACATTCATGCTTGAGCGCCGATTTGGGAGGGAGACATCCATCATCTTGTGCCCTGACTCTTGGAGAGGAAAATTCAGAATTTGGATTTGCTTGTTTCAGATCTGCAGACCAGCAGTTGTAGCAGTCCTAAAACCCTAACCGCCACCTTGCCATTTCATCATTGGAGTTGCATTTGTCTACCTTTCATCATCTTGGAGTGGTCGACCTGCAATTCTTGGCACCATAGTGCAGGCCAAACAGCTTGTTTGCATCTTGGGCTTCTATTCACATCATACATCATTGCCAAGGAAGGGCGATCGGCATAGGAGAAGGGAGATCAGCTTTTGTGGTACCTCATCATCATCTATTTGCATCAAATACCATCATTTGAAGACAACATTGCCATCATTCATCATCCTATTGAAGGCTGATTTGATTTGAAGAGGTTCGCCCACCTTGTTTGACAATTTGACATTATAATTGGTATGTGATATTCATCATTCATCTCTGCATTTGTAACAGCAGCCTATGGATGTAATCTGGCTATGAAAGAGCCTTGCAAATTGATGTAATTGTGCCATTGATCAATCTGATTTCATAGCAGCAGTATTCTGATTTCATTTGTCCATCATTTTGGCTATCTTCCTAGTGTGGATTGTGTAATTCATTGTGTAATTCAACTAGGGTTTGATTGTCCATTTTGGCATGTTGTTTATGATGCAATTGGTATGATAATTGAATGATATAAGTAGATGCTTAGATCTGAAACAAAGAAATCAGAATTCAGTCCTAGGTTTTCAAGTTGGAAATTTGAAAATTCAGAAATTTTGGTCAAAACCCTACTCGGGACATTTCAAATAACTACCTGCAGGGAGCATTAAGTTGTTGAGAATTCGTTCAAAAATTCATTTCAGGGTGTGAGGTACACCACAATTATAAATTTTCGGGAAAGTGTGGCCAGCAGCAAAGGACAGGAACAATGGCAGGGAAAATAATCCGAGAAGAATCACCAGTAAAGTTTAGACCGAAGATTGCAACAGATACTAAAGCGAAGAAGAAGCAGCAATCAGCTATCAAGGGAAAAGCAAAGGAAAAAAATATACTAGACTCATTGCAATGGGAAAGTTTGACAGCGGCTGAGTGTAGGACTTGGTGGTTGAACCATCTAGCCGACCACCCTCTCAAAACAACACTTCAAAATGCTCGAGTAGACAAGGTAATCGAGGCACCATATTTTAATTTTCGGGACTTTGAAGCTTTTCTTAAAAACATGGCTGCAAATTACAACAGGCAGTCCCAGCAAACAGTGATAGAATATAAGCATGCATCGGTCACTATTACTTTTAGATTGGAAGATTTTCAACACATTCTCAACATTCCATGCTACGGATTTTCAGTGACCAAAACCTTGAGAAAAAATTCACAGAATCACAGATATGCTACCATCCAAAAAGTGTGTAGGACTGCTCTAAGTGACAAGGAGAAAGAGAATTTTCAGAGCTTAGGCCATAGAGGGTTACGTCAAGAACATCTCGCGAATGATGAATGGAGGTGCCTGAAGGGTGTGATCCGAGCGAGGTTGATCGGAGCCGCCCGATCGTCCGATATCCCACTTTGGATGACTGACTACATGGTCGGCCCAAGTGAAGGGACTGTGTATAGCTGGGCGAATGTATTATCGGAGAGGATACAGGAGTTTATGGCAATGCCACACAAGACCTTCTACACGACACAGTATGCCATAACATGCTTTTTGGATGCAATTTATATTTAGGTACCTTCACTAGAAGGAGGCCCATTCCAACCGAATGAGGAATATGATTCTACCTGGCCTACAATATTCCGGTGGAAAAACTTACGAGCACAGGTATAGGCTGGGAAAGGGGAAGAGCTTAAGTCGGCTAGCAAGAAAAGAAAGTCATTTGCATTGTAGTTATCTTCAGAGGATTCACATATTGCAGAGATAGAGCGAGGAAGAGGATGATTGCATTGAGGTCACTTTGTTGGCCTCAGCCACTCTACCACCGATGGGTGATATTCTAGTGCAGTCGGGTGATATTATAGCGCCATCGGGTGATATTCCCGCACCCCTTCCTATTGGTGAGATCACTCCAGCTGCTACTTCCAGGTGGTCACCTGAAGGCTTGACACAAGTAGATAGTTGGTTACAGTTGCTAGGAGCCCCCATTCCAATCATAAACTTTCCCCTTTTGAGCCCTTCTCGGGAACTAGAATACCCTGAGAGTCAGCTAGCCATCATCATTACACATTCTACCATTCAGGCGTAGGGAGAAGAGACAACACAAATAGAGTCAGGTGGTCCCTCGGTAGAGCATGGACCTACAACTAGTCCCGCCAGGGTTGAGGGGAATTCTCTAGCAATAGAGGACTCATCAGCACATTCGGGACCTAGTAGTCCACAGGAGCTAAACATACAACTATTTAGACCTGACCCACAAGATTTGTAGGGCATGGTCTTGAGGTATATCTAGTACCTCCAACCCATTGGGGCAATCATTAATGAGGTTGCGGACATTGCTCGAGGATTAGATAGTACTCATTCTTCGTTGGTCCTTCAAGAGGCCCAACGGATTGAGATATTTGTGATGGAGGACTATGAGATTGAATTCACATGTATTTTTAGAGCCAAAGGGTGGCCAACTACATCCATCAAGGAGATGAACGCTACTTGGCAGCCTAATAGGATTGTTCCCTCCTTTGGCAATGATGGTCATGTATTGGCCGCCTTGTATACCATTGAGGCTCATTATCAGACACTATTTTATATGCGGCAATTTGAGCTCGCAAACATGCCCGCGGTGACGACACGAATTGAGGAAGCCACTAGAATGTCTCAGAAGCTCAGAGAGGCCATGGATGAACAAACTATATAGTATTAGCGACAGTTGGCCCAACAAACCGAATTGATTGAACAGGAGAAGGCCAAGGTAATTGCGAGGGAATATGCATTGGAAGATAGTGCGAAGGAGTTGGCAGCAAAGGAGCAGGAAATGACTGACCTCCTTAGTGCTCACGAGAAGACAAAGCAAGAAATGGCCGACCTCCTTAGTGCTCACGAGAAGACCAAGAAGCAGCTCGAGGAGGTAGTACACATGGTCAGGGTGACTCGAGAACGGGAGCTCATGGCAGCCCATCACCTCAAGCTACGGATGGAGGAGGTCTACCGGCTGTGACACTTGGTTTCCCAACAACACACTTCTACTCCCTCAGTGTACACACCACTAGCGACGTCCCCTCCCCCTGCTTCTCAATAGAGTCATATTATGGGTTTTTGTTAGTCCTAGTCGTCCCAGACGACTAAAAATTTTGGGGGGGATGATGTAAGCATGAAAATAGTCTAGTTATAGTTGATTACTTTTTGATTGGTTTGGTTGGTGAGGTTAGTTGTCCTCCCAATGGTTGTAAGTAGTTGGTGACGGTTGGCAGTTTAGAGCAACTGTCGGCCACCTTTATATGCTGGTCATGTTATTGTAATCAGGACCGCATTTTGGATGCAAGATATTCTTGTATACATCTGTAAGTGCATAATTCTGAGAATATAATGATATCATTCTGTTATGAATATTTCATGAGCAATGGTTATGAAGCTGTTATATTTTCTGCATAGCATATTCCGTTTACTCTGTATAATTCAAGCATAATCAAATAGGCAGTAAACATCCATCAGCTTTACATTTTCCAAAAAACCTCTAGTAGAAATCAAATTTTATAACCATCTTGGCCACATACTCAAACATGGCTGGCCACCAATGTTCTGCCCTTAGAATTTTATGAACAGTGGTTTTATCCATGAAATGACCTCCACATGCTCCCTGATGACATTCCTCTACAATCTTTTGAGACTTAGCTGCGCTTACACATTTGAGCAATATCCCTTCAGGATTCTTCCACATCGATTCACCATGACTAAAATATACTTCTAGGCAGTAAGCTTAGAGATCTCTGCTTATTAGCATCCAAGCTAGATAGACATATCAGATTCACCAAATAAAATATAATATTTGTATACCATGGATCATCCTTTAAAGCACAAGGTTCTGATGCACAATTTTCACTTACAGTTTTGACTTGCACAACTTTTAGATTTGTCTTAGTCATCAGCTTAGTGAACCCTTGACCTCTGACAAGTTTTGTAATTTGTATCTCTAGTTCAAATTCTTTGACCTTGTTGATCCATCCAAGGAAGCAAAAAATCGGCAAACCAAAAGTATAAAACTTTTTCAAAAAATTGCGTTTAAATCGTTCAAAAATCGGGAAAAAATCGCAGGGGTAAAAATCGGCAAACCAAAAGTATCGTGATTTAAACAGGAATAAATCGGAAAAAAATCGGATTTCAAAAAAACCATTAAAAATGTAGAAGGGACAAAAACTTCTTGTATTTTAAATTTAAAGGCATTTCCATAACATAGAGATATAGAGAGCAAATAAAATCGAGAGTTTTGCCCATGACTTGTAAAACATAGATTGTAGTTGTTTATATTCGTATCGTTGAATCACTGATTACATTGCATTGCACAAAGCATACTTCATAGTGCATAACTAATAACTAGATGTTGAAAGTTGACAAAATTTCAATTACAATCCAGTTTATACAATGTCAATATAGAAACTGAGTACAAAATTCCAAAAAACTAGACGTAGCCAATGAGTCTTGCTACTACAAAGAGAGCTACACTAGAGAGTTGTAGGTCTTGATGATGAAGCTCCCGGGTCAGAGCCTATCCTAACTCGTTCAAGCAATTCACTACTCATGTTGCTCTCCATTAGGATATCAAGATTGTCAGGTTCAAGAAAATCATCATCATCATCATCAACAGCGGCAATCCACTCAGACTCTGGATCAATTTCATCAAGGTCAATTGGCGCGTCATCCTCAACAGTACCTGATTTTGTCCATATATATAAATTAGTCGTGGCAATAGAAAGTGAAAAACATAATGAATACAATTATAACTATGATTGCAAGTATATTAGAAGTCTAACCTTGAGCTTTCTTTAGCTTCAAGCGGAGGTTGTGGTGAACGAACACCAAATTATTCATCCGTTCTTGTGTTAGACGGTTGCGTTTCTTGGAATGTATGTGTTCAAAAACACTCCAAGTACGCTCACAAGCGGATGAACTACATGGTTGGCTCAATATGCGCCTTGCCATCCATCTAAGATTTTTGGTTTCTTGACCAAAAAAATCCCACCATTGTGCTGAAAAACACAAATTATTACCATGATGATTTCATGTTAGATATATTAAAATCTTAACATCTTTAATCTACATGTCCACAATAAAGAGAAATTGTCCAAAGCTAATAGAGTGTACCTGGTTGGTAGGTCTCCCTGCCTTGCACCGCAGCCGTACTTGAGAAAACACCCCTCGTCTGCTTGTACATTGGCAACTCTGCCATAACTGCGTGCAACTTTCCTGGGGTAGGGAACAATTTCTCCATGCATATGAATAGGCCACGTGTGACTTCAGAATCATCATCTTTGAATGAGGAGCTATAGAACAAGGATGGATTGAGATAATGCCCAGCAGCATGGAGAGGGGAGTGCATCTGTTGATCCCATCTCCTATCAATTATGTCCCACAATGGCATGTACCTGTCCTTGTCATTTTCCATCCTACCCCTCATCACCTCCTTAGCCCTATCCATGGCCTCATACAAATAGCCCATGGGGGATTTATCCCCATCCACTAGCCTCAAAACTTTGACTAGAGGCTCAGAAAATTGTACAACTTGTTCAATTGCATCCCAAAAACTTGTAGAATAAATGTACTGTACCACCTTTTTGCCATCTGCTAGCCTTGTGAAGCCAGACTCTATCCACTCAGGAGAAAGGAACATTCGCTTCAAATTTAATTGTTGTTGCCAAAGAGTCTGCAATGCAAGGAAGTGCGTAGCAAATCGTGTCACCCCTGGCCGAATTAGCTCCTTGCCCTCTGTGAAGGAGCGCATTAGACACAACAGCCTCGTGTGATTGTAGATGAACTTGGTAACTGTGCGAGCCTGTTGCAATACCTCCATCACCCATTCAAGTTTTCCAAAATCCTCTAGGGTTAGATCAAGGTAGTGTGCCGTGCACAGAGTAAAAAAACATAGAGGGATACTTGTCCGTCAGGAGTTTACCAGCAGTGACACAAGCAACAACATTGTTTGTAATAAATTGTACCACATATTCTGGCCCTACATCCTTGACCACATCATCAAACAACTCAAACATTTCAGCTACAGATTTGATCCTATATGATGCATCCACAGATTTAAAAAAAATGGTGCCAATATCACAAGAGACAAGGAAGTTGATGAGGGTTCGGTTCCTTCTATCTGTCCATCCATCTGACATTATGGTGCAACCAGTCTTTGTCCATGCTAGTCGATGTTCAGAAACAACATCATTAACATCCTCTATTGCATCATTGAGCATACCAACTCTCAATGTCTCATGAGATGGGGCTTTGAACCCAGGACCTTCACTTGCAATCGCAACCACCATACCTTGCCAATATGGAGATCTGGCAACATGGAACGACAAGCTAGAGTAGTACCAGAAATTTGCAATTGCCTTCTTTGCATGTTCATGGACGTTCTTTCTCCATCCTGTACTCTCCAAAGTGGTCTGTGATCCTGGTGTAGTACAAGGTGCAAAGAAAGAATTAATGTTTCCTCCACCTGTGTTTGGGCCATGTGTTGTAGAAGAAGGCGTTGACATAGACTCCTTGAAAGACATTTGTTCACTGCTTGCCTCATTCGAAGGATTGCTCTTAGCATATGTAGAATTTAATGCCATTTCTGTCCCAGTTCTTGCCCTTTTTGCCTTGTTATCAGAAATCGCCCCAAGAGCTAGCTTTGCCTGATATGTGACATCTGCAGGGCAACCTTTGCAAATAATGGTCTGATGTCCTACCTCCTTTGCCAAATGCCATTTGAAGCGATAAATGCCACTAGGTACTTCAGCTTGACACCAATTGCATTTGACCCTGCTTGTACCCGAGACTGATGTGCAATGAGTCCACACAAAGTCTCTTGGACGTGGCATTATGATCAAAGCTGTAAAAGCATTTGAATTCAGTCTTTCATGATAAATAAGTTTCTACACGAAAATGATGTGCTAACTATTAAAACTTTGAGATTTGTACAAGTTAATATTTGAAGTCATATATTTGGATATAACTGTCGTCAGATCTTTCCTTCCAACATTTCAGGTTCAGAGACATTGAAAGAAAAGGGTGTAAATATAATTGAAAAAATTGCAACTATTTTTAATCTGACCTCTTTAACAGTTTTTGAAAATCACTAATAATAACAGGATAGAATATGAAACAGGCAGAGAAACGAACAACTAAGGAACTATTTTTCAGCTCCTAAAGCAATAAGTAAATATATTACAAGAGAGCATTCAAATGGGATGAACTCAATAGGTAAATCATCAGGGCTTTCATAGTGGACCATGTTCAAAACCCCAGGGAACATGTTACAGAATTAAATGTACAAAATATTGAATGTTGAATCAGGTAAACTACTGCATCCAATTCTATGTGTGGTGTACCCCAAGAGACAAGACCAAGTACAGGTCCTGGGTGAATTCAACAAAAGAGATACCCCTTGGTCGTTGTATCTAAGCCAAAAAGACACCCTGACTCAGCTTGCAACTAGGCCTACAGATTTTCAACTCACTGAATTTGGAAACTATGTTGAATATGCTTACAGATTTTCTCGAGAGTTCAGTGAGAACTCACTGAGTTCGGAAACTAAGGTGAATTCTGAAGATCTCCACTAATGGAGAAGGCAATCTTTCTGCTGCCAATCATATTCCTTCTGAGCTTAAGACCAATTGACAAGATGAGCAATGCATCGTTCAAGAAGGGTGATTCAAAGCCACTTTTCATCAATTTCAAACCTTGATAAGAGCTATATCAAGTTTGTGATTATCAATGGAATTGGACCTTTGAGCAGATGCAGGAACAGAAGGGTTTGCAGGGTTATCAGATGAAAGAGAAAGAATCCTGTTGTTGTTGCCTAGCCTCTGAGTCTCAAGGGACTAAGTTAAAAGTTTAGACTTCATTTCTCTATAGTTGCAGACTATGCTTCATTTGAATTGTAACTGCTACGTAGATGCAAACTATTTTTCATTGCAAGCTTGACTTGGCTGTATTTTAACATATAAAACCATAGAGAAATTGCCAAAGTAATAAATATGGAAGAGACCTGTTCAAATGTTTCCTAGTTCCTTTCTTCATAGCAAGAGTAGAGGAAGCACACAATTCTCTATTGTTGCAGGCAAAATGCTGGTGCTTACAAATAAAGGAATAAAATATTACTTTTAACATTTTTGTTGCTCAGATGCTTTCTCTTTAGAGATTTTAGTAATCCACAACCTCAGTTACATAATATATAATCTTCTTAGACTCAAGTTTATCATGGCACCGTAGTCCTTTTAAGTTTATACTTTAATTAAGTTAGACTGTTAGATTACTATGCTTTGCAAGTGGAAGGAACTATAGTTGCATCTCCAGACCTAGCAAATTGGAAGAATCAGTTAACATGGTTTCTATTTCAACTTGGTTTCGCTAGAAATGGTGGCTTGAATGCAGGACAAACAATCTTCATGTAAATAAAGAAAGTGCTCTAAAAGGCATTGGTGGATATACAACACCTACATTTTTGGCTGAAAGCTGTTACAGATATGTTATCCCTAAAATTTGTTAGTAGTGTGCAGGGTTCATAGTCTCCCCTCTATTTGTAGAGGACTAATAAAAATCGTGAATGGTTCCAAACTTAAAACAGCTCTATCTATCACCGAGTAAATTACTAAATGAAGGGGCAGGAGTAAATTACTAAATACTATCACTGAGGTTGGAACAAATAAAATAAGTTAATAGGGAAATACCTTAAGCTTCGACGCCAAAAACAAACTCGCCAAATCCAGCTACGATTTGCAGAAGTCCAGATTCCAGACCTCCAGCTACGATTTTTGCTTCCTTGAGAGACAATGTGGGGTAAAAATGCCTAAAATAGGCAGAGACGAGACGCGAATACGCAGGTAAAATTCTTGCGGAAATTATGAACGAGACAAAAATCGCGAAATTACGATCCCGCCGAAATTACAAGACTAAAAATCGCGATTTAATGCCGTTTAAATCGCGATTTAAACGGATAAAAATCGTTGAAAGTCGCTGGTCAACGGTCGCGCGATTTTTTAAGGGTAAAAATCGGGTTTCTTCCCGTTTCGCGATTTTTTACAGAAATCGCGATTTATATCCGATTTCTGCTTCTATGGATCCACCTACATCGCCTGCTAGAAGCCTCTTGTTGAGTAAAAAAATCTTTTTCTGTTGAGTGAGGTATGTATGCTATAGTTCTAGCTCCAACAAGATAAGGCTTGGAATTCTTTATGGCTTTTCCTAAAGCATAGGTTTGTTTCTCCATGATGGATTACTTCAATTTAGCATTTTAAAGAGACTTGCTAAATAATGCAATAGGTTGCTCAAAACCTTCATTGTTCTTCTGGAAAAAAACTGCTGCTATAGTGTGGAAAGAAGCAAAAGAAAATAACTCGAAAGGTTTGGAATAGTTTGGAGTCTTGGACTAGTTAGTACAAGTGCTTGCTACAAAGCCTCTTTAATCCCCAATAATGATTCAATGGCTTCTCCTTCCCACTTAATAATTTGCCCTTTTTTCAACATTTTGGAAATGGCTTTGGTGTTCTCGGCAAAGTTTGGCAAAACCCTTCTTACAAAATTTATTTTCCCAGAAAAAGATTGGATTATATGTTCCATAGTGTTTCGGAGATGGGGATGATAGGGAACGTGTTTCAGGGACGCTAGGCCTGGGGGGCCATTTTTTTGGGGATGGCACTGGCAGTATATATAGGGGAATTCAAATTTTTACAAGTTTAACTATACATGCCATCAAAATTTAATTTTAGACATATAATGTATCAAATTCGATATTAAAATTAAATCGAAGTACCTATAAGCAGTTCAGCTGTTTTAAAAGTTTAACCTATAAGTACCCACAATCCCAAGACATGCAATTGAGTGGGATGTACTTGTATTCCAACCAGGGGCAATGCCTGATGCTGCTGCAACCAGGATGTCCACAGAACAAATGCCAACTGGAGCCCCTACAGCTCCCAACCAGTTGGACCAACAAAATGATGAAGTCTATGTTGTCTGCTTGTGATTCAACCACAAAGTGTGTAAATACACGTTCTTTTATCATGATAGCTATTATATATATAGATCACATGGATGTTAAGCTGGTCTTTAGCAACTATAAAGGATTGTATGCTGCTGTATAATAGCTTCTCTTAGGTGCCTGTGGTCTTTGAATGCTTTGCTCTACAATGCCAAGTTAGATGCATTAAGTGTTTTGTTAGTCGAGTGATTTTGTTGTCCAGGGGCTGTTGTGATTTTAATACTCCTTTTTATACTTAATAGAAATTAACCTTTTATCAAAAAATAAAAAAAAACTATAACTACAAGCCAGCTTTGAAATTTGATTTTTTCTTTTTTAACATTGGAAATTTGTTTTTGCTGTCAAGGACAGCTGAACATCCTTGAGATGGTCGAGTGACGTCTTAGATGTCCCTTGCTGTCCTGGGGTTGGCCAAATGTCCCTTCAGCGTTCTAGGTTTTTGCATGGCGTATTGGGGATGTTACCGAAAATTCTTGTAGACAGGGGATGGCCAGGGGATGTCTCCTGGTGTCTTGAAGTCCCAAAAACGGCTATGGGGATGGGGACGGGGGTTTTAGAGGGGGAACATGTCCTTGAGTAACATAGAATTATTTGTTTTTAATGTTTGGAAATTTTGCTGAGTTTGGAGTCTGCGTCTAATTTTATGGCTGCCTAGTTTTTCCTGAGTCCGAGTTTTTGAACCATGCCACAAATCATCGGTCAGATAGGGACAGCGAATTCTTTATCATCCTCTAGTTTACACTGCAGTCCATGATGGACAAGATATTGACCAAGTTCACCACATTCTATCCTTTGATAGATGGACAACCAGAGGTGGTCAATCACATGATTGTGCATCTTGTTGTACCGAATCAAAATTTTTTGCTTCATTAAGGCATTTTGAGAAAGTCTAGAAAATTTTTCGTCAAAAAAGTTAAAAAGTTAAAATTTCTAAAAATAGAAAGTTCCTATTTTTAGAAAGTTTTTAAAAATAGACTTCAAATTAGGTTTTCTGGGTTTCTTGAGATACGGATGCTGACAAAATTTTCTAAAAATAGAAAGTTTCTAAAAATAGAATCTTCGATTCAGGCGTCGTGCCTAATTCTTATTGGCTGATTTTGCTTCATGATCAACATGGTCCAGACGGAATCTGCAAAAGGTCAAGTTTTCTCTACTGGGTCAATTCTGCTTTTTCAGAAGGCGAAGCATGAGCTCTAAAGTCGTCAATGAAGGAAGTTCATCTGCCATAGCTTGTTTTTAAGTTTTCAACGCTATTCCAATGATGCAGAACCGGCGAACAATCGTCGATTCGATGAAGAATGCAAAATGGAGCAGGGTCAATCCGAAGTGAGGAAAAAAGTTGAAAATCATCAAATTTGACTAAGTCTGGAGAATCTAGGCGCCCCTGGAGGCTAGGGGCACCCAGTTGCCCTAGTGTTAGATTTTTTACGCGTTTCTAGAAACGTCAAAAAAGCCTCCGTCAGCTCGTTCCCAGGTGGTCAAACTCAGTCAAACGTCGGTAAAAGTTGAGATTTCATCACAGATGTGTTCAGGCTACTCAAATCATCCCCCATCCTGCCTCAGTAGTCATCCGGACGACCGAAAACGAAGATCAAACAGGACCTGTTGGCATGGAAATTGAGAAACGGCAATAAAATTTGAAATTTCCAAAAAATTTTCTAAGGCATTGAATCTTAGGCGCCCCTGGAGGCTAGGGGCGCCCAAATCCTCCAGACTTAGAATATTTTTTGAGTTTTTTCCAGAAAACGAAAATCTTCCTTTGTCAGCTCGGTCAGGTTCATAGCAGGTCAGTTTGGCGCGTTTCCCGAGGTAGACAAAGAGTACAGTCAGCTCAGTTTTCATCAGGCCTGCCTATCTGCTAGATCATTAGGCTCAGTTTTGTCCTAGCAAACAGAAATCGATAGCCAAACAGGGGTCATCTATCACTAAAACGCGCACGGAAATCAAGAAATTGAAAATGTTGAATTTTTCGGAAAAATGACTAAGGCATTGGAAATCAGGCGCCCCTGGAGGCTAGGGGCGCCCAAGTTCACCAGAGATAGAAAATTTCATGATCTGCTGATATTTTCCGACAGTCGTTTCCAAAACTTCATCCGGCGACAGTTTTCAGAAGTCAGATTTGCAGTCAAACGTCGTCAGAACGTTAGTTGGAGGTTGGGGATGGAATCACAGTTGATAGGTTTCCAAAATGTTGTGATCAGTCATTTTTTTAGTCAGAACTGTCGCCGGATGAAGTTTTGGAAACGACTGTCGGAAAACATCAGCAGATCATGAAATTTTCTATCTCTGGTGAACTTGGGCGCCCCTAGCCTCCAGGGGCGCAGGGACAGGCCATATTGGAGTTAGAACGAGTGCAAAAGTTTCAAAAACGAAGTAAAATTGGCTAACACTTTTGTAACCTCGCGTGTTCAATGACATCATCAAAGAAGATATTTTTAGTCATCTTACACATGAAGCCATAGGCAGCTATAAAATAGGGATTCTTCCTATTCAAAGACATCCACTTGATTTGTGTTTTAAAAGTTGCTTTTTTCATGGATAAGATTCAAGTTTTATTCTTTCACAAAGAAAGTTACTTTTTCGCCCTAAAGATCTATAAAGACAAGCATTTGGCTTCTTTTATTCATTCTCTTTTGCAGGTTGCATCCAGAGGAAGAAGAAATTTTTCTTTCCACGAAGATTCGAAGGCCCAAATGAAGTGCTTTTACAACGTTCTTCATAGTTTCGGGTTGAGGAAGCAAGGAGGCACGCTTTTTCAGGGTCCTTTTTTCTAGGGGATCGTTTTTCAGAAATTGGACCAAAGCTTTTTAAATTTTTATCGAGATGGGTCCATCCATAATTTCATCCTCTTGACGATTGGGAATTTTGCTTTTTTCGGGAATCTGCTTTTTTGCTGCTTTTTCGAGAAATCGTCCGCTTTTTCAAAATCTGACAATCTGGTTTGCTTCAAAACAGAATTGCCTACAAAGCCCATGTGCCAACTTTTTTGCTTGGAATCTGCTTTTTCTAAGAAATCAACAAGTTATTTTCAGCCTTTTGTCTAAGATTTTTCCGACATAGGCGTGTTCACAGTCAATTTTCAAATCTTTCTGTATGCAATACTCTCCAACACAAATCAAGCCCAAAACGGCGTTGGTTCACGATTACCTGAGAACTTTCGAGACAGACTTGCATAAAATACTTCCAATGATCAATTTACATTTTTTGGAGGATGCAGGAAATAATGCTATCAAGAATCTGGGACACTCCGGTTTGATTGCAGCAGCGTCATTCCCCATTTCAGTACAAAGTATCAAGTTCGTGATTGCTTGTATGACGCATTACAATTCGGTCACAAGAGAAATCCAATCAAGAGATGGATGTGTGCTCTGCAGCCTGAGGCCGAACGACATTGAGAAGTGTTTTTCAATACCAATCTGGAGAGAAAACTTGGTTGTTTCAATTGAAGAATGCAAAAGGGTGTGGAACAATGATAAAGAAAAGTATCGGAAAAAGATTGCTCAGAGGTGGTTGAAGGAAAAACATAATGTCATGCCAAAGAATGTTGGACGTGGAGAGTTCAAGGAGGAACATGCAATAATGATTACTCTGCTAAGCCGGATCACGGTGTAATGTCCCCATTTTTGGGTCCTCTTGTAGCGCAGTTGGAGTTCACTTTCTGGGTTGGTGACACCCTGATCAAAGGAGTATTTCGATGTCACCAATGTGTTAAGGTGATCCAGTGGAGCTGTATGACACTTTTCAGAGAGATATCGGACTTGTCCATACTATTTATAGTAAGTGCTTGCATGGCGACAATCTTTCTGGGTTTTTCTGGGTTTGTTCTCTTTGGCCCTTGGAGAACACTGCTATTTATAGTGTCAGTCTGACGTTGTTTTGGTGACTTGACAGACATCCATTGGCTATCTCAGATGTTGCATTGAGCTCAGTGATATCAGATGGTTTGCAGTGATGTCTTTTCAGGCGACTTCGGGCTTTTGGGCTATACTTATTATTTTTAGTAAGTTAGGGTTTCTGTCCGTTTCGGGAATCTCAGAGTTGGATGTGAAGCGTTTCGGCGAGACCTTTCCAACGGTCTATAGATCTCGAGATTCCGATGTGTTTTGAGCCTTCGTTTTAAAGTCCGTAAATTATTAATGTTTATTTAATATGAGACTTTATTATAAAGGGGATATAAATGATTTTAAAGTATACTTTATAATATAAGTTGAAGTGTCATTTTAAAAGGGGAGATATAAGTGACCTTTAAAGTATACTTTATTTTATAAAGTTGTGCACCAAAATTGAAAAGAATGAAAGGTGAGAAATGAAAGTAAATTAAATGAAATGAAAGTCAAATGCAAATTGAGAATTATAAAAGGGCATTTGAAGTTCATTTTATTCATTCTTGATATTACATTTTATGATTCTATTTGCTTTGCAAATGAGGGTTTGGAAGAAATATCCAGCCTTGGCTCTTGGTGACGGAAACCACCATTAGTTTCAGTCTTCTGCAGGTGTGAAAGATCACCCAAGGGGACTCTTGGGCAGCCATACTCAGTGGTTGTATTTGGTACCATTATTGACGGAGTTGGAGATAACAAGACATCTTATTGCAGTTTTGTTGCAGCTGAGAGAAAGTATTAGTGACGGATTGTATTGCAGATTTGAGAGGGTTTGGATGTTTTATTTGCTGCTGTTCCTTTACCCAGGCCGTGTTGTGACCAAATCACACATCGCCCCATTGCAAATGGGGACCCCCTTTTTTTGAGCTCCGATATTTTACATGAAGTTCTGATGATGCCTTAGGTTCATTTCCTCTGCCAATCCAATAAGTCTCTCTCCTAGAAGATTTTGCTTTATAACTGGAGGTCTTATCTGGAGGATGAACTTGCAGTGATGAAGACTCTTGATTGAATTCTATCCAAGTAATGAATAATGAGACCCTTCCTGATGTATGTCTGAGATCCTGAAAAGACTAAGTCTGATAGCCTGAAATCCTGAAAATCCTGAAAAAATGGCTAAGTCTAAAATCTGGTGAATCCTCCAAATTCTAGATTTTGCATGTTAAATCCGGTGGATTCGAGACCTATCTCAAACATCCTGAAAGGTATATTGAAAAATATTTAAAGTATAAGAAATTCTTCAATCTCTCAACTTATACTTAAATATATTTTTCAATATACCTTTACCCTCACGACCCTGAAAAATGCCCGACTCTTCCAGAGGATTCAAAAAGCTCATCTAGTGCGACGGGGCATCTAAGTGGCGCAAAATCGCGATGAAAAGGGCGCTTTCAATTACAAGATAAGATGAGGATTTCCAATTGATCAACCAATGCGCCCATCAAAAGCATAAAGGGAGACGAAAATGTTAAAGGATTTTAAGCCTTCAAGTGATGCGATTTTGGAAGATTTCCACGCCTTTTGATGCGAATTCTAGAGGAATTTGTATATGTTATCTAATGCGCTAAAGTATGAGGATCTCAATGCCTTGAACTAAAGCGCTAAAGCATGAGGATTTCAATCAATTAAGTAATGCGCCCAAACTAAAACATCGTGGTGAGGGAAAAAGACTTCAAAACACTTAAACCAACGCGAAACTCATAGGAATTGGAAACCCTCATCCAAAGCGACCTAAGGAGGAAGGATTTAGTTGAGATTTATTACACATTAAGGGTGAATTTTAGAGGATCTCCAATCCCTCATCTAATGCGACTTCATGGAGGAAGATTCCAAGCGCTTGGAAGGAGGTACATCACAAGGTTTAAATCGATTTTCAGAAGATTCTAATGTGATGGACTAGTGCGCCAAAATTTAGCAAGGAAGATCCTTTGCGATTGATAGGAGGTAGATAAGGGAAAGAGGTTTCAAGGCAAGATCAAGAGGATTCTTAAATCCTCATCCAAGGCCAATTCTTAGAGGATTCTCTATTCCCTATCCAATGCGCCGTACAAGGAAGAAAGCGAAGGTGTCAACCAATAGGGAAATCCTAGACATCCAACCACGGCGAGCACTTCAAAATCCAAGGTCAAGTCTTAGAGGCAAGTTTAGAAGATTTCAAAGTTCTTATCCCAAGCGCCAACATCAAGGATGATTTGGAAGATCTCATCCAAAGCGCTAAAGATGGAAGAAAGTAGGGGGATTCAAAAAACAAATCAAGTACACCAAATGCTATGAGGATTCAAAAGGTATGAACTAGTGCGCCAATCTAGAAGATTCAAAGACCCTCATCTAATCCACAAATAGCAAGAGGATCTCAAATCTTAATCCAATGCGCTAAGGAGAAAGAAAAATGCTGGGTGTCAAGGTGTAAGTTTTGATGTTTCCAGAGGATTTCAAATCCTTAACCAATGCACAAATCTTAGAAAATCCTAACATCTCAAACCAATGCGACCTCTTCAAGAGGAATACAAAGTCAAGTCTCAGAGCAAATTTCAGAGGAAATCAAACCTTTGATCTAATGCGCCACTAGTGGAGGGTGGTCTAGTTTAAGATTTTTGAGGCCAATTCAAGAAGATATCAAATATCTCAACCGGTGCGCTAGCTTTGGAGGATGGGCAAATCTGATCTAAGGTGTATGCATTTCATTTCTTTTAGGAAGACCTTGAATACTTCATCCAATGCACCTAGAAGGATTAAAAATAGTGATTTAGAGTGAAATTTTAAGCAAAGATCTAATTTGGCATCTAATGCACTTGGCTTGAAAATGCATGAAGTGATTCTTATATGTTATAAATCAAGTATTATCAAGGAATTGATGTTGCTTCTTTGTTTGTTTGCAGGAGCTAGGAAATCATCCTAGGAGCTAAAGAGTTATCTCCAAGCGAGGGATGAAGCTAAGGAAAGGAGCTAAAGGCTGGAATCACTTTCATGTAGGAAGGAAAGTCAGGAAGCAGTCCACAAGAAGAAGGCATCATAAGCTGCTCAAAGTGATCACTTCAAGCATCATGTAGCTGCTTCAAAGGAACCTTTCATCATCCTTGTGTTGGAATTCTTCATCAAGTGGCATCAAGTTGAGATTGTCTAGAAGACATCCACCCGAAGGACATCATCTTCATCAAGGCTTCCTAAGGTATCAATTCTACTTCAAGTTCTTCAACCTTCAAGGAAAGTCATCAAGTAGCTGCTCCATCATAAGGAAGGTATCATCATCAAATGTTAGAAGCATTTCATCTATCCAAGCTTCAAGTAAAGTTTTCCTAATCTTCGAGTATCCTTGAGAGGTCATCTATCCAGAGAGGGTGTTGTCATCTACACTCCAAAGGATCACTTCGAAGATCATCATGCAAGATCACTTCATCAACTTCTACATCAAGCGAAGGCATTCAACCATCTAAACTTCAAGACTCTACAATTTCAAGTCCAAGAGAGTCTCCTACTCTTACATGAAGGAAGCATCATCATCATCATATCTCTACTCTACTCTCTTCAAGAGGATGCATCCAAAGAAGATCATTCATATCTACATCCTACAAGAAGAAGAAACATTGCAAAGTTAGTCAAGCGAAGCAACAAGTATCATACATCCAGTTGCAAGGAGATGTACAAGGCAAAGATCTATAAGATATATTCCTAAAAGTTCAAACAATCACATTGAATACATCACACAAAGATGATACAATTTTCAAAGTATGCTGAGTTGGCATCTATGTGGCGAGAACACATCATTTTAAATGCATTAAATGAGCCAGAGGGATTCCTATGTGGAGGAATATTTTAAATGCTTTCGCCTTACCTTATCACATTGGAAAACGTGTCTTCATTGTCTCCCTCTTTTGTACTAAAAATAGAAAGTTGTTGTAACTACCTGTGAGGTGGCATGATCTGAGCCCTTGGCTATCGAATTGATTTTGGCCATTCATTGTATTCTGGGCACTATATAAAGGCCTTGTTGCCTCATTTGTAAATATATAGATTTTAGATTTTAGGAGTAGGATAGGAGAAACTCTCAAAATTGTCTGAGAGGACTTGAAGCTGTTGTAAATATTTTCAAGATTAATGCAAAAGACATTGGAGCTACTTGTTTGGTGTTAAGTATTATCTTGTGGAGTAACATGGTTTCATGAATCTTGATGGATTAAGAGATGTTTCAATTAGATTAGAAGTAGATTAGAAGCTCATTGAAATAATGTATGTTGTACTGAATATCGATCAACTCCTAGCTCATGCTTTTAACATTCATCGCTGGTGAATTGTTGTGTAAAGCTAGTCTAAGCCATATTTACATAAGTTCGATTGTGAATGCTTGTTTGAGCTGTGCCGTTTAATGGGTGCTCATATGAACCTTCATGATTTGAAAACCTTTCGCGTAACCTTAGGAGATTGCACCAGCTTCATGTAGTTGTAGGCACCTTTGGCGAAGTGAAGTTAGGTTAAATCAGGAGTTTGTCTGTTCAATACATCATCATTGCCTCATTGACCTTAGATAGTTTTCTAAACCCTTGCCCTTTTTACTTTTCTTCATCATTGAAACCTTGTATATACATCATCCACACTGAAGGAGGAATAAGCTGAATGAAAGGAGAAGAATCTGCGCAAGTCCCTTTGTGTTTAACAGCAAAATCATACTTAGTCACTGAGCTATCTCTTACAAAATCATGAGAAAGGAACCTTGGAGTCATCTTGTTTGATCACTTCATTCAGCATTCGAGAGGCTTTGCTCAAGAGGGAGTCAGATACTTTGTATTTCACTCTAATTGTTGACTTGTCGAAAAACAATCATCAACAGGCCGTACCAGCACCCAGTAGTGACGTGGGTCTTTGATAGCTACATCTTTGACGGAGTTTATGCATATAGAACACTTGTGTGGGTTTTTACTTGTATCTAGAGCAGCTGTATGCATTTCTATTGGTGAAAGAGATCAAGTTGTAACTTCATATTTGCTGTACCTTTAATTTTCAGACTTGCATTTTGTGAACAGCGAGGTGGGTATGTAAGATACTTCACTATTTTGGCTATCTATTTTTCTGGGTATTGATGTTTTAAATAATAGGGGATATTTTATGAACTGGGTTGTTAATATTCTGTGAAAATACTGAGTATCTAAGCTGATATAAAAATCTGGGATTTTCAGCTATGTATTCCCTATGTAATGTTCAGTTTTGAGTTGAAAATTATTATTGCAATATCTTCTATTTTGCTGCATTATATTGTTGTATCAAACATTGCAAAAATATTAGAGAAAACCAAAACAAACTAAAACAGACAAGTAGAAATCTAGAGAATTAAATATCCTATTAGGGGTGGGATATTACACATGGGTCAAGTAGATGCTAACAAATTTCAGCCTTGGATGTTTTACATCATGTCCCAGATTGTTGACGAAACATAATTCTATGATTGGTCGGCACTCATCAGTGATAGTCTCCACCGGCAAATAACTGATTTTCAAAGGGCTCACGAATTCCACATGATGTCATACCTTGTGTATTTGATGGCTTTTCAGGGTCAATTTAGAAGTTTGAATGTTGTTGGAACTCTGGGCATTCAACATGTATATCACCATTTCTCGCAGTTAGAATTTTTTCAGGTTGAGCGATATTACAGGCGGGTAAATGATGCATTCCTGATGCATGCAGTGCGAGATATGGATAATGAGTTTTATAGACGGTTTTTAGCAGATGTTAGAATGACAATGGCAGAATGGGTTGATTGGTTTATCCAGTTTCCCACTTTTTCCTACATCAGAGTATATGGCTTCTTAGGAGAGCCAGCCATGTTGCCGAGATATTCTACAGATGAAATAACATTTATGGAGTTTTTGAGGCAAGCCTATGAAGTTCATACATTTCTGCGTAGCAGACGCAAGGCAGCTTTCAATTTTCCAATTGGGATGGGTATTTACAGATGTAGATTTGGAGCAGATGCCAAGGTAATTTGTAATGAATCATCCAAGTATGGTCTCAAGTTTTTCGACAGGAGGTCTTCATATGATCCTCGTGATGTTTTTGCATCACACCTTGGTCAAAATTGTGCGCATACGCATGTAGATGAAGATTTCTGGGCTAATTGTGCTGATGAGTTTGAAGTGCGAGAACGCAATTACAACAGGTTTACTCTTAGGTAGATGTCTGATATCCTATCAGAAGATGTAGAGGGCTTGTCAGAAAATGGTGAAGTGCTACTTCCCACGTATTTCAGAGATCAAGTTGAGCAACAACCATTGCCGCCAGTTAATTGGTCAATAAAAGAGAACACTTCCATTGAAGAAATAACGAGTCAAGATGTAAAAAACAGTTTGATATTCTTGAAGAATAAGCGGAAGGAGGACATTCTGGTAGCAGAGCCGCCAGTTGTACAACCATCAAAACCTTCCACTTTCAAACCAAAACAAAGGGTTAAAGCTATGAGTGTTCTTCCAGAAGGAACAAAAATGGCTAAGTTAAAGAGGAAAAAAGATGAGTCTCCAGCTCATGTCCAATAGGAACAACCAGCAGTTGAATCAGAAGTTCCCGTTGAACCAACGCCTCATGTTGAAACATTACCTTCAAATTGTGTCTCTCCACCTTCACCGAGTACTTCTATCCACATAATTTAGAGCCAGATTCGCCGGTTCATAACTCTGATACACATATTGGTTCATCGGGAGCGGATGAAGTTAGAACCGAGTTTCCAAGAGAGGATGGCTCATCCTGGCTTGAAAACATTCTGGGAAGGAAGAGGAGAAAGCCTTCATATCAGTTAGATTTAACAGAGTTTAAAAGCGTCTACCAAGACACGCCAGACAAGAAGCTGAAGAAGCAGGTTCGCATTGAAAAGAATGCGGATGGAGAAATGATCCTAAAAACTGCAACACCGCCAGAAGATAGAAGCGCTGATGATATGGAGATTGATGACTTCAAGGTTGTCAAGGCTAATCTTGGAAGGAGCACTCGGCATACAGATGTCAATTTCTTTGAGGTTGCAGCGGATAATTTGAAGGAAAGGGTGTTGAAGGATGGAGAAGATAAAGCAGCTCTCAAGGCTGAAGTTAGGCAGTTGCAGCAGTATATTTCAAACCTTTTCCATGGCGCATCACATGTTGATTTACTGCTTCCTCCAAATCTTGAATCACCAGCCGATCAGCGACAGTTCAGTTAGATGGTCCTCTATGGGAGGCACATGAATAATTGGGTGGAAGGATTTGTGACTAAAGGGAGACTTGTACTTTCAGAGTTTTATCAATTAAAGTATAATGCACATGATTTGCGTCAAGGCATTTAGGGGTTGCAGTAGACTATGGCTGAAAATAGACTGGTGTTCAAGATCATTTTCTCCGACTTGAAGATAGCACATGATTCTGTTGATTTAGCTGAAGATAAGAAGATAGTTTCTACTTGGAAAGCGCAATATCTTTTCACAGTAAAAACTTATGACAGTATAATTTCAGAGTTAACAGAATGGAAAGAAAAGGTAGTAAATGTTCTCAAGTTTGTGAGATCTTTTGTTTCTCAGATCCTGTATTCGTATGAAAAAGAAAATGGTACCCTATATGATCTCAGGGAAGTGTAAGCAGAGTTCCAGACTCTCGTCTGCAACAATTTTAATGATGATATCAATGCTGACAAGATGGATCGTTTTGCTGCAATGACAGTGAAGTTTGACAAGGCTGTGGGTGAAGTTCATAAATTTCTTCAGATGGTTGCAAACTGTGAAGAAATGTTAGAGAATCAGAATATCATTTTAGAGAGTATCAGTGTTCCTGGTAAAGATGCGGTCGCTCGCTTTTTAGAAGATATTGTTTCCCAGAATATCAATGGATGATATCACCAAAAAGCAATAATGTTGATGAGGATGTGATTCAAAAGAAAGCAGCTTTAAATCAGATGCTTTTTTGTTTTAAAGCATTTGCTTTCATCCTAAGCTCATCCATTCTATATTTAAAAAGAAATCACTTTGTATTAGTTGGAGTTTTCTTTGCTTTAAAGCGTTTGTTAGTTGTAATCTTGTCTTAGAATAGAAATAAAGTTTGCGAGTTGACAAGTTAGTTAGGGTTAATCAAAGAGATTTTAGGGTTCCCTACTCCTCTGATTTAGTATAAATAAGGGCAGCCTTGCCCATTGTAATACGAGCTACTTTTGTGATAGCAAATTTGTTGTGCCTATTCTAGCCTGCAAATCTTGTTATTCCAAGTGTTTGTTCACTCTGTTTTCATTGTAAGGGAACGGTGTTGGAGATAACATATTTTGCTATGCCTGTTCTAGCCTGCAAAATTGTTGTTGAAAGTGCTTGTTCACTCTGTGTAATCTGTTTCCAGTATTTGATCGCTTGTTGTATGCCTGCCTTTTGCTACAGTATTGCTGTCCTGGAGTTGTATCGACTTTGTGATGTTGGAATAGAAATCTCATGCCTGCCTTTGCTCCGATATTCTATCTCAGATCATCAAGTTTTGTCGTCAGATGTGTGGCTTCTGTAACTTTTATTTCAGCTTTCATCATTAAAGTACAGTGAGTCTTGTGATGTAAATCTGGGAGAAATTTACTTAAGTTTTTGTGTTGAAACAATCATTCCTTGTCCACTTTTAATCCCTTTGCTCTGAATTTACTTAAGAGATTAAAAGCATCATTAGTTTAAGCCTAGTTGTAGTCGAAGTTTTAAAAAGGAAAAAACCTCTTCTGCAGCGTTTAGAGTTTTATAACTTTGTGCTCGTAGCTGAGAATCAAAAAGAAGATAGGTGAAGTTTAATTTATTTATCTTTTTAGCGAACATCAGCGAAAAGAGAACTCCCCCTTCCAATAGGAGAGCAGTTTATCTGTGCATAGCTATCCGTTTCCAACTCGCATTCCAGAGGTGCGAATTGAAACGCCAACACATCTCCTTTGGATGTACCATTCAAAATTTCAAAGCATACATGTTCATTTGATGATAGCCTCCCATATGTCCTACAATTGAGCCATTCATGGTTTTTCAGGACAATCCGTTTCATGTATGTCTCGGGTTTTAAGAGGCACTGCCTCATGCACAAAAGGCACTGCACAAGGCAACCAAATTTGTCAAATACATTCAACACATTCAACAGCAGGTCCATGATAATGAGATATTACAGAGGAACAATGAAAATACAATCAACATCATGTCCCTCACAAGTTTTAGGTGGGTGGCAAAGTATGGTTGCATCTTTAGGAGTAGTGCAAGGGTCCAGAGAGGAAGCTCAAATTCTACACACTGTCATCAAACAAGTGGGTAAAAATGCATTTGAACTCAACTTGCTACCCTGCCTCAGTTTGCACCCAATGTTCAATGTAGAATCGTTTCTCCCATACTTTCCACCACTCATCAACACATCAAATGCTGCTGAGCAGCTGCAGAGCACTTAGTTGAATCCTGACCATGTGACACTAGTGAACGGTGATTAGATCATTGATACTATAGTCAGGGAAACAAAGCTCCAATATATTCCACTCTTTTGGGTGGTTAAGGTGGAGCAATTGCTGCATCGGGGGAAAATGGTTTACTGGGAACCAAATTCAGCAGAAGTTTTTCTGCTCGGCATGGAATCTAGAAGCAATGGGGTCATTACTTCTCAAGGAGGGAAGAATGATCTAGGGAGCAATTCTGGTTATCCAGGTGGCACTTTAGGACAGAATTCCAATAGTTTTGGAAAATCATTTTTTGTGTATTTTCTACTTTTTCTTGTTCTGCATTTTCGGGTCTCTTTGGAGTAGAATTTGCCCATGGAAGTTTGTTTGGAAGTCCCTAAATGTTGGTGGGGCTTCCTTTGGGTTATTAAAATGAGTTCATGACCTAAGATTTCCAATGCATATCTGATTTGACCTTTGTGAGACTTTCACATTCCTTTGATAAGCATTTCCCTTCTCACATTCCTTCATATCACCAATATCAGCAAAAAATAGTTGTAATTCATCTCTAGCAGAGATCTTGACCATTAGAAAATGGCTCTTAGAATGCCCGAAATCCAGGACTTATTGAACTCATGAACAACCATTGCATTATTAAATATAATATGATAAAGATGGGTCTTCTGAGGGTCTGGAGGAAGGGGAAAATCTACAAGGGAAATGACAGCAACAACAAGATTAGAGGCAAAGGCAACACAACCCAAATTCTCAACTTGTTAAAGAAAATCAAAACTAGCTTGGGTGGGGGATTTTTGCATAGGTCTTTTTCTCTTGATACCTAGACTTTTAAATTTTTTAAAAGCTTGGAATGGGGTACAGGAGTCAACTTCTTGCTATTCTTCTTGCCACAATAGGAATAAGAAGGAAACAGGAAAAACAGAGGCAACGAAGGACTCAGATTTGCAAAATAGACCCAAGAAAAAAATCCAAATTTTGAAACGCCTAAAGCAAAGAGAGTAGCAGAAAGGTTAACTGGAGAGATCAGGAAGTTCTTTACAATCCCAAACACACCAGACCAGGAGAGCCCAAACTTACTCCAATTGTCTTATCCATGAACAAGCAGAATACCGTTTGAGGGCATCCCAACTCGAAAGTCAGATTGACACCCACTTCTTGAGAATATTCCTCTAGGCAGCACTGGGCAGACTATCACAATGGCCTTCATAGAGAAGATGAAAGAGTCATACATAGAGGACAATAGACTGCATTCTAGCATAGGAAATTTGCAGGAGTGAGAAAGCTAAAAAGAAACAAGGTGTGGGAAATTGTTAACTTTGAACACTTTAAAGGAGAGCAAGAGATGATTGATATTTCCAACTGTGTACCTCAGCTGTCGATTCTCCATTTAGTTGTGCAGTTTGTTGTTTGCAAGGATTTGAGAGTCCATCTTGACAATCGCCTGATAACAATTCTACTCCCAGGCAAGGGAAAGGCCACGGCAGATGGCTAAGACTTTTACAAGGTTCTTGGTCATTATTCCAAGACCCCAGCTAAATCAAAAACACTGTCTCTCCACAGTAATCCTTCCTAAGGTCCCTGGTACCTTACATCAAGAGGCACCATCTGTGTTTATTTTGGCACAAGGTGTGTAGGGGTCTCCCAAATATTTTCTGCATTATCTTTTTTTTTTAAAGTCTATGATTTTGGTACAAGTAGCTGTTGACGTTGGGACTGAGGGGGTGATGAGAGGTCGAATTCTGTAACATAGCTTAAGCTTAGTATTGAGGATGAAGGTCAATAATCTTCAATTCTGCCCAGTCCCCAACCCGGACATTTTGTCAAACTGCTTCACAATTGAAAGTAGGATGGTATGTATCAACGTGCTAGATTACAGTATTGTGATACTCTTTGCTGTTATACTTGCTACAGTCAAGCAATTTGTATACAGTCTTGTGTCAGATACCTGCGTAGGTTTATCCACCATAGTCTATTTATATTTTCTTACTCTGCAAGTATAATTGCTGGCAGCTGAGACAATACAAAACATGAGAATTACTTCTCATTATGCTCTCAAATTGCGCCATGCTATTTACAAAATACTCCATCAGATTCAGCATTTTCTGCCAGACAACTTCTGCACTAACAGACACAAACATTTATAGATCTCAGGTACAATGGGTTGAAATAATCCATGTATGGAAAGTTTGGTAACTGGTTTCTTAATATAGGAACTCAGGTCAAAACCAAAATGCATGGAGAGACAATGACAATTTAGTGCAAGGTCTGCATGCAGAGAGAACGTGGAATTTCAAGAAGGCTGATATATCATTATGAATGACAAGTTGGAAATATTCAGCAACCACCAATTCTGCAGAGATGATAAATTGGAACTAATAATGTTATTTAAAAATGTTACTTCTGGATTATGGACACAAATTTTTTATACAGTAAAAAACACAGATTACAGAAATGAAGCCTTATTGTTCCATTTCTTCTTGAAGTGGTTTTGTATAAAACAAGTGAAGACCTCTCAAGGTTTGATACTATGTGAAATTATGGAGAACAGGCTTAAGATGCAAACTACACAAAAAGATATGCCATAGAAACAGTAAAAAAACATAAAAGATATTCATCAATGCTCCCGAAGACCTCCTTTGCTATTTTCTAAATATGAAGGCTTGAACGAAAGATTCTTCACTTTCCACATCCTATGACACTTCAGTTATACTTGTGCAGCACTTCACACATACTTGCATGACACCTCACACCTTCTATTGACATAAGATATGCCATAGAAACAATAAAAAAACATAAAAGATATTCATCAAGACTCCCGAAGACCTCCTTTGCTATTTTCTAAGTATGAAGGATTGAACAAAAGATTCTTCACTTTCCACATCCTATGACACTTCAGTTATACTGTGCGGCACTTCACACATACTTGCACGACACCTCACACCTTCTATTGACATAAGTATAACTCCTAATGTTGCCTAATATATTTACAGGATACAAATGTTTTTTTTTCCCCAAATATTTCATGGAAACATTTTCTTTTTTCTTGGACAAAGTAGTGCTTGTTTGATGTTCTTTTCTTGTGCAATATGCTGACTTGCTTGTTTAAAAAACAGGTACAGTTTTGGGTTGTAGAGCAGAAGAGTTACCCCTTGAACATGAAACTGAAATATCAAGCAATGCACTACTACAGAAAGGATGGTCTCCAGGATGGAGTAATGCAGATAAAGCATTGGATGAATTCCTTGCTGGACCTTTACTGGATTATGAAAAGAATAGTCAGAAGGCAAATGGTTCCAACACTTCCCATCTGTCCCCGCACATGCACTTCGGAGAATTAAGTGTAAGGAAGGTGTTCCATTGTGTGCGGAGGAAACAACTCCTTTGGGCAAAAGAAGGCAAAGCAAATGGACGAGAGAGTGTGGACTATTTTCTTAGGGCAATTGGTCTGAGGGAGTATTCACGATATCTTTGTTTCAACTTTCCATTTACACATGAAAGGTCATTGCTTCATAATTTGAGATTTTTTCCTTGGAGACGAGATGAAGGCTATTTTAAAGCTTGGAGACAAGGCCGCACTGGTTATCCTTTGGTAGATGCAGGAATGCGTGAACTTTGGGCTACAGGATGGATACATAATCGAATCAGGGTGGTTGTTTCTAGTTTTTGTGTGAAATTTCTTCAACTTCCATGGACATGGGGGATGAAATATTTCTGGGATACATTATTGGATGCAGATATAGAATGTGATGTTCTTGGATGGCAGTATATCTCTGGTAGCTTACCCGATGGTCATGAATTGGATCGCATGGATTGCCCTCAGGTGCATAAGACCAACGTTCAAGCTTAGTGTTCAGCAGTTAAATATTCCAGTTTACACAGAAAAGGTTATTCTGAATTTACTATGATTATGAACTTCTGACTGTTGTGTGTTACAGGTCCAGGGTTACATGTTTGATCCTGATGGAAATTATACACGTCAATGGTTGCCCGAACTGGCAAGAATGCCCACAGAGTGGATTCATCACCCCTGGAATGCTCCTGCGGACATCCTTAAGGCTGCTGGGGTTGAGTTAGGATCAAACTATCCAAGACCGATTGTGGAGCTAGCTTCTGCTCGAGAACGTTTGCAACAGGCTTTGGCACAAATGTGGGAATTAGATGCCAGTGCAAATGCTGCGCTGGCCAATAGAACAGAAGGATTAGGAGATACATTGGAAGTTAGAGGTACAGGGGGTCCATTACATGAAAGGATGGTTGTACCTAGAGTAGTTGTAAAGAGGCAGGGAGCATCTTCCTGTAGTTCATGGCATGATCAACGAGTTCCAAGCATTGTGAGACAAGATGATTCTTCTCAAATCAACAAATTAGAAAGAGATGAACAAATATCTCATCAAGGATCACAACAGGTTTGTGCTACAGATATAGAAGCTACTACAGATGTGCATACTTGTGGCAGTTTGGATGGACCTTCAGAACAGTCATTCTTTTCTAAACATGGGAATATTCCAAGTACAGACAATGATTTACAGTCTACAGCAGAGTCGTCCTCTGTTAGAAAAAGGAGCACTAATAATAATCAATTTAGCTTTGTGCCTCCATCATCTGGGTCATTGATTGGTGATTCTTTGCAAATATCAGAACAGGGGCTTGTATCTCCTGATGTTTTTGACAAGAAAACGTCCAAGCAATTATTCAATGTTAATTCCTTGGCTGAAACCAAGGTAGTTAAAACTTTAGTTCCATTTCGTAGTCTAAGAAGATTGTCTTTTTTCTATGGCCTATACATTGCCACTGATTCTGATATTGCATGCTGTAGAAGTGAATTGTATTTTTCTATGACCTTTTAGCTATAAGTGAAAGTTTGCATCTTCTTTACTTTTAAACTTAGTTTCTTCTTAAAATTATAAACAAAGAAACATGCGTTGTATTAATATTGGTTGATACTTATGTTTATGCAGTTTGACGAAGAGGACGAGATGCCAATTAGACAATCAGCAATCAGAGAAACAAAGAGGCAATGCCATAGTAAAGTTTTGAGAGAGAGATGATATGCCAGCTCCCTTGAATGATGAGGGTTTTAACCTTATAAGAGGACAATATGGCCACAATGTCAAGTTGCATTAGCACTTTCTCTCTTGGTTTCTAAGGAAGTTCTCATCATTGTAGATTCTTCTTATTTCCTTTTGACTTTGGTTTGTTGTACAATATCTGGGATAAGCCTTTAGGTGATAGACATGTGGTTGAGTGGCAATATTTATTTTCCTTGCCTATATGCTAAAAAAAAATAATAAAGTCTTGAGGGGATGGTTGAGTTTGTAAGTTCACACATAGAATCGGGATTCATTAGCTGCAATAAATAATTTTTTACTATTTTACTACTTTGTGTCTTTATTGCTTTTACATGTTGAATGCTGTCTTCAAAGTAGTTTTTTATTTATCCGCTTTCTGTATTGATCTTTACCTTACTCTGATTTGTCATCAAACTCTTTGAAGGGGTCATCATGTGCTGTTTGATGGAAGTTCAATATTTATAGAAAGGATGCATCATCTGTGAAATCTCAATATTTGTCAAAATGTCTGTTCAGTGTTTCATGTGATTATTATTTTCCCTTCTTATTTTTAACTGACATTGCCAACTTTTTTCTTGCCAAATTACTAATATAATAACATTCTAGATTACTCATCTGTTTTGATCTTTTCACATAGATTGGCCTTCCTACGATATATTTGGATGCTGTATATTACAGTTAGGCGGAGCACTTTTGATTGGTAGATCAAGGATGACTTTCATGGTAATTAGTTATTTATGTACAAGTCACGGATGAAAACTGGCAAGTGAGCATGTGAGGTTTTCTAGAAACTGGATAAACTCCAGTGAAAATTTTCCTTACATTCTAAAGTTGCTACATTGCTTCCATAATTCTTCTGTCCTTTTCCTCAAAATATGAAATGTAGTCTCTCGGGCATCTGTTTCCCCCTTTCCTCTTTATTCCGAAGTTTCTTGAGATGCAGATGCAATAAAAGGTGCAACTGTATGCTCTTCTAGGAACCTTTGAATTTTTCGCTGAGACCTTTGTCTAGTCATATCCTATTGTCCAAGTGCATGCATTTTTTGTCTTGTAAATATTGAGCTTGTGAGGAATACGACTTGAAGATCCAGAGGCCAACTTGTTATCAAGCAAATAAAAAGCTGTAGTGCTTCCAGCCCTTTTTGTGTGAGATATTTGACCATTTTGTGAATTATTATTGACTTCTTTTCAGTGCATTTATTTGTTTCTGTTATTCATTTTCTTTGTACAAAATTATTATATTAATGTGCAACAATGACATCCATAATTTTTTATTTCTGAGAAATGAAAATTTCTCGGTGTTTTTTTGGCAAGTATCCTAATAGAAATTGCTACTAAAATAAGGGAATTAAAAGTAAAAAAAATTATAGAAAGGATTAAAGATCCATCCAAAATAATATTTGAGTTTATCTAAGAAGAAATAATGATATGCAATTCACAAGTTGAACTGTTGGCTTTAATCCCCTATGTCTGACTCACCATGCTCCTGCCCATGGCTTTAACCCCCAATTTAGTAACTAAGAAATTCAGAAAGGATATGTAGCTTATTGGTAGAGCAACTTTAGGAAATTGGGTGGTCCTTGGATTGAATCCAAGTTTTTCATGCTTTTCTAACATGGTGTCAGAATCTTATAAACCTAACTATGATCAAGTACAATGGTGAAGGACAATATTTACATCTGTTTGGGCTCTTTATTTGTAAGAACATGTTGTACCAGGTCTTTACATTCAAGCTGGAAGTATGTAAGTTCTGTGATGCCCTCATGAACCTTCTTATCTATATTGTATGCCATAACCTACCGGGTTGGATGTTTGCATCCTTATGGGTTATTGGCATCAGTGACTTCTTAAACACTATCATACATTCTCACCACTACGTGCCCTATTTCCTAGCTCTTGGACCAACTTGGAAACTTCTGAGGTAAGGAGGTGAACTTCAGTCCTTGATATGAAAAATTCAAATGCATATTACCGTAAATGGTTATGGAATGTACTTGAATTCTGGAAAAGTTAGTCACAGAACGTGCTTGTTGGAGCATTGTTACTCTCACGGTAGATGATAACAGGTTGGGGCCTGAGGGACTCAAGTGCAGATGTTTAGTTCTGTATTGCAAATGCATCAGAAACAAAGTACTGTCGTCACATTATGAATTGATTATTTATTAGGTAACTAATCTGAAACCTAGAGAATTCAGCTGATATAACTTTCATATCTTCCTTTAATTTGGCATGAATCTTTTCTTTATTAGCCCTATCAGATGATGGGGAACCATAATGTTCTAGCATACAAAGCAGCAGAGCTTACTTGATGTGTGTCAAGTGTTACAGTTTGGTATATTAGACACTGTAGTTGGCCTCTGATCTTGAAGCTTGTCTTGATCAGATTTGGTCCACCATTAGTCCTTGTACTGGTTGTGGAGTAAGGAATAATGGTGTTGATATTCTCTCTACCTCTTTATAAAGCTGGGGCAACATTGGTTGTATTTTCTATTTGGTTGATTTCATTCCTTTAAGTGTGGCCAATATATAATTTCCATTTTGAGTCAAGAGACCTGCGGGGCTAGGTTATGGGTTAAGGGTTAAACATGAACCAGTACCATATATCAATGATAACTAACTTATATGGAGATCACCAAGGTGGAAATATTTGGTATTACATCTCTGATGAGAAAATTATGTGATATTTTGGCACAACCTGTTGATAGAAGCTGTGCTTTCACCCTTATCTTCAGTTGTATTTGTCATTTCATATCACTAAATCTATGGGTTGATTATTCTAAGAAACACAATTAGGTGCATAACTTTTGGCGTCATACTGAAGTAACAGTACAAGGAAGAAACAATTTTTTTCTTGGTAGTGGATATCAAGGAAGATTCTCATAGTTTTTTTTTTTCTGAGAAACATTTTCAAAACTGCTAGTAAATCCTTGAAAAGTGCTGTAATAGAACATCTAAATCCAAGACTACTTAAAAGACTTCTATATGTACTAAACAAAGCAGTAAAAACAAATGGATTAGGGGGAGATTAAAATGAATGAGGTAACCAGATAGTACCAGGACAAATTACTATGCAAGCAAGAGAATCAGAACTCTTTTGCTTAGGGTTATTGAGCACCATTCTTAAAGAAACAAACGCTATTTGTGAAACTAAACAATATTGCAAATATGGATTTAATATAGACCAGGCCAATCCCAAATAATAATGCTGTTAGTGCCTTTCTTTTCAATACATATGTATTTGACTAGCAAGTTGTCTCTGCTGTCTAGTTCTAGGGCCGAGCATGAAAAAAATGGAATCAAATATGAGAGGCTGTGCTAACTGTTGAACAAGAGAGAAAATTAGGAATTATTGCTGTGCATTGAGAGAATGGAGGAAAGAAGACCACTCTAATGTAGTGGAGCATGTTAGTGATGGATGGATTATGTGGAACTTTTCAAGAGCACAAAATCTATGGTGAAACTTCTACTGTTAAGATAGTCACATGGCCTTGCATGGAACTCGAGGACATTGAGTGTCCATTTTGAGGGTGATGAAGCCAACTACTACTTGACATTGCCACCTTGTGCAGACTTACTAAGGAAGTTGTTTATAGTGACACAAAGGAAGCACATGATAGCTGCACGACATATTGATAAGGTTGGCATATGACATTTAGATGAGCAGATAGTTGAGTTGCGATAATTTTTGGGACAATCCAACATTGTTTTTGACAAGTTTGTTACTAATATTGAAGGTTGAGGTGGACCTATGGAATTCATGCAAGGTACACACAGTTTATTGTGAGTTGGTACCACTATGCATGGACCACCACCTTTGGTTATCATCTAAGAGGCAACACAATGATTGTTGCAAACATTTATTAGGCATGAGGGTACACCATGACATTTGTAGGCATGTTTTAAGAATCTCACACTAAATAAATAAAAAGTAATGTAGCAAAATGATTATTTTAATTAAAATAATATAATAAAATTAATTAAACAAAATAAATCATCATTTTTTTTTTAATACGTAAATTGCTACCTTGGGGGTAGCTCCCTTTGACATTGATTAAAAAAGGGTTACATAAACCATGAGGGCGACAATACAATATCCACGAGGGCACTCATTAGTTACTTGGGGAGTTTGTGCAGGATATACCTCACTCCAGCTGCAAACTCATTGATCCTTTCGACTTTCTTGGGGGAGAGAGGAGGTGTCATATGCCCCACAGAAAAAAAATGTTTCCATGTTCTCCTGAGTAACACTATCCCTAAAAAGGGATATAGCATGTTTTATTTTCCTCGCTCTTGAGCGCCGTTGCAAAATTGAACACACCACCCCAACAACCGTTCTTGGGCTTCTTGTTGAAGGAGATCCCTTTAACTGTCGTTTGCTGCAGATGAGGCACAACTAACTTCTTTGCCCCCAGTTTAGCTAGCCCCCTGAGCAAGTGTGAGCTCTGCGAGAAATTTAGCTAGTAGAAAATGGTCATGGACATGCTTTGTGATGGCATCTGCATTCAGAACTTGCCGCAGAGCCCTCTCCGTCTCCTCATTCTGTACCAAGAAAACCCGTCGGAGTTGGATAGTGAGATCGTTAGTGTTGCAGGGACAATCTGCACCATCAACCTTGATGATCGCCATTTCTCTGCTATCACATTTGTGCTTGATGAGGACGACCGAACAACATTTGAAGGGAAGGTGGCCAATCTCCCAAGGCATCATCATTACCATCAATCCCAAGTCGGTGAGGAAATCTGCCTTAGGATCGACTGCAAGAACCATAAGGGTTTCTTACAGGCAGCTTGGCATGCCATGTGATATGCCTTGATCTTCTCTATACACCTTCGTGCAAGGCACCTTGTCCAGTCGTAAGGATAGACACCTTCCCATGGACAATCTTTGATTTTTCAAATCACCAGCTTACCCCACACATGCGGATTACTGTTAGTGATCTCTAGTTCACTCTGTTCACATGCAAAATTTGCAAGCTGATCCATGGCTCTATTTGCTTCTCGAAAGCAATGCATGAGTATGAAGTCTTCAATATCCTCTAATATGGCCCAAATCCAATTTGCAATATTCCTAAGCTTCCAATTCAGAGAATTGTGGCTAGAAATTGCATTAATGCAAATCTGCAAATCACCCTTGATGTCAAGTTTGGAAATGTTCCTGTCTTTGCACATTTTGAGGCCTACCAGAAGGGCCTGGAACTTCACTTCATTGTTAGTTCTAGGCATTAGCTTCTTCAACAAGGCCCAAATCAACTTCCCCTCTTTGTCTCTTAGAATGCACCCCATGCCAGAAATCCCAAGATTAAAATAAACCATCATTACTCAATATAAAGTTTAGTAAATTAAGCGTAATGTTTAGTATGTTTTTTTTTTAACAGAGGTTGACTATACAACTTTTACGGAAATACACTTAAGGACCGAGTCATTTTATAATCATGAAGGCTTTAAAGGTTCAATCCTAAAAGTATCATAACAAATATACTATCACATAATTTGAAAATGGGTGTGAGCGGGAAGCTAGGTTCGACCGTTGCTCGAGTTTGCTGGTTTGAACACTGCTGTGGGCTTGTCCTCCGGCTCTCAGGGGAGTAAGGAGTCTGTGGGCATTCTTGGTGACGGGGTCCCCACAGAAAATTTAAAGGCGGCCACGTGCGAAGTGCAGGCAACGATTGGTGCTTCCTCAGGAGGGGAAGGGGATCCCTTAGGAAATGCAAATGTTGCAGACGTTGTGCAAGTAGTGGGGTTGGATTCGTCTGTTCCTGGGCAGCAGGCTCTGGGTGTTCCTCGTTCATTTGTGGCTGTGACGGGTTCGGGTGCTTGCCGTCCTCAGGGTGGGGTCCGACCAGTCCCTTGTGCCCGCACCTCCCCTGTTGTGGTGTGTGGCTCGAAGGTTGCTGAAAATGAAGAGTTTTACCGTAATATATGTGTGATTTGCAGGTTTAATGGTTTTTGGCCCTCCCTGCCAGATATCCACAATTGGGTCATTGAGACTTGGAAACCGTTTGTTGTTGCTAAGATTGAGCTTTTTTCCAGTGCACGTGGCTTCTTCATCGTGACTTTTGCTTCCTCTGAGTAGTGAGACTTAGTGCTTGATGGTAGGGTCTGGATGTGGGGGGTGCATTCCCTTTTCATTGAACCATAGATGCTTTCTTTCAATCCCCTTACCAAACCGCTTAATATCAGACAAATCTGGGTACGTCTTCTGAACCTCCCTCTCCAATTTTGGGAGGACTCCTGCTACAAGAACATTGGCAATGCCATTGGTCGTTTCCTGAAAGTTGATTCTGCCACCTCCTTCATGGGGCACTTCATGGTTGCCTGAATCTTGGTTGACATTGACATCTCCAAACCTTTGTTTGGAGATGTTGTGTTAATGGTTGGGGACCGGCCTTGGAAACAACTGATTGACTATGAGGGTATCCCCTTCAGATGCCGGCGTTGCTTTGCTGTTAGTCATGTGGCTTCCGATTGTCATCTTTCATGCTGCAAAGGCGCTGCAACTTGGTGGAAGGATGCTCTCCTGGATCACTTGACTATCAGTGCTTCCCAGGAGGTGGGTTCATCTCTTGGGGATGATTCCTCTCAGGAGGATGAGGTCCCTCTTGAGATTGATCAGGTGGGGGTGGTGGAGACTGTTGCTAACCCCTTGACTTCATTGGATTTTGCAGATCATATTGCGGCTCCCACGTCGGCTCCTGCTCCAGGCCGGATCATTTCTACTTCTGCTATTGGTCTTTCTTCGGTTGGCATGGTTGCTTTGCGCACGGAGGCTTCAGGTTTGGTTGCTTCTTCCTCCTCTCTGGTCTCTCTTTCGGCTGGGCCTGTTTTTGGTTCAGCCTCTGTGCCTTCCTTGGTTGTTGCTGCAGGGGATGTTCCCCCCTCTCGTCACTCTCTGAGGACTTTGACTCTGAGGTTTCTTGGACTGTGGTTCATCAGCGTAAGAAAGGGCTCCCCAAATCTTTTGTGGAGTAGCGCCCTAAGGCTAAGGGTGTTAGGTTTGCTTGTTCGGGATCGTCTGTTGTTTGATCCCCAATCTGATTTTTGTGCTGTCAGTGCGCGTCCGGTGCACTGTTTGGGTTGCCTTCTGGGCTGTTGGGTTCTTTCCGTTTTGCTACTTCTGTTTGGTTGTGACCTGCTTGTCTGCCCTTGGGGCCTTGTTTCTTGGCTCCTTTGGGCTGTTTTGTATATGGGATTGGCACCCTTGTTTTGCCGCTTATCATAATAAAAAACAAATATACTATCACATGACAGTACTTCATGAAGTCATTATCTTCGAAACATGGAGAGGAAAGAGTACCATGGGGATGATTTTTCACCTAACACTTGAAGTCTAAGCTTCTTTGCGATAGCTCCTGTTGATGTTTGTTTTTAGACAGGTCAACAATAGAGTAAAACACTAGAGTATCCCACTCTCTTGAATAAAGCTCTTCAAAGGCTGAACTATGTGATCCAGTGAAGTAACTTCAAGGTTCCTTTTTTATGATTCATGATGGGTTAACTTAGTGATTACATGTGATCTTGCTGATAATCACAAAGGGACTTACACAGACTTCTTCTATTTCATTTAGCTTATCTCTCCTTCAGTGTGGATGATGTATCAACGATAAAGAAAAGTAAAAAGATAAAGGTTCAGAAAGGCTAATCTAAGGTCAATGAAGCAATGATGATGAGTGAATAGACAAACTCCTTGATAAACCTAACTCTACTTCGCCAAGGATGCCTACAACTACATGGAGTTGGTGCAATCTCCTAAGGTACGCGAATGGTTTTCAAATCATAAAGGCTTATACAAGCACCCATTGAACGACACAGCTCAAACAAGTATCCACGATCGAACTTGAGCAAAAGATAAGGCTCAGACTAACTTTACACAACACTTCACCAGCGATGAATGTTAAAAGCATGAGCTAGGAGTTGATCAAATATCCAGTACAACATACATTACATCAAAGAACTTCTAATCTAATTGAAACATCTCTTCATTCAATTCAAAGTACAAGAAACCATGTTACTCCACAAGACAACACTTAACACCAAACAATGCTCCAATGTCTTTGCATTAATCTTGAGAAATATTTACAACTTCAAGCACTCTGAGAATTTCGAGTCTCTCCTATTCTACTCTAAAATCTAATCTCTAATCTCCTCACTACTGACTTTACAAATGAGGCAACAAGGCCTTTATATAGAGGTCCAGATTTACAATGAATGGCTTGGATTGATTCAAGTAGCCAAGGGCTCATATCATGCCACCTCAGTAGGTAGTTACAACAAACTGCTATTTTTAGTACAAAATAGAGGCAATGAAGGCACACTTTCCAAGAAGATAAGGATAAGATGGAATCTTTTAGAGCATCTTCCATATAGGCGTCCTCTTGGCTTCTTTTATTAAATGATACATTGAATGCATTTGAAATGATGTGACTGATTATGATTGAATGATGATGTATGTCTGCCACGTAGGTGCCACCTTAGCATATCTGATGGATCCCAACTTGTATCACCTTGTATGATGTCTTCAATGGGATTGCTTTGATCTTGAATGCTTGGGATGTATCTTGTAGATCTTGCCTTGTTCATCTTCTTGTAAACTAGATGTATGATACTTGTTGCTCATCTGGTTTAACTTTGTGATGCTTCTTCTTCCTGTAGGTAAGATACATGATGATCTTCTTTGGATGCAACTTCTTGAAGAGTATAGTAGGAGAGTATATGATGATAATGCTTCCTTCATGTAAGAGTAAGTAATGATGATAACATGAAGTAGAATATATGATGATGCTTCATTCATGACTTGATGAAAGAGACTTCTCTTAGACTTGAAGATTCAGGAGTCTTGAAGTTGAATGGATGAATGCCTTGGATTGTTTGATGATGAAGTGTTTCAACATGATGATCTTAATATGATGCCATTTGATGAAGAGTTCCAACAGATTGATGAAGAAGCTAGTGTACTTGCCATGTATCCTTGAACTTGATGTAGATGATGAAATACTTCCTTGTTGATGATCTTGAAGAGAGTCCTTTAGAATAGAGGTATTTGATGATAACATCCTTATGACTTCTCAAGGAGACTTTGATGGTTGAATGATTCTTGAAGTATAATGGCTGAAGTGTCCTCGAACATAATGCAGATGATGAAGCATATGAAACTCGATGTGATGCTCTCTTCTCCTAGCATAAAGGTGGTTCCGGATGTTAGCTCCTTTGCTGATTCTTTAGCTCAATCTTTGCTCCTACAACACAAAAGGAAGGAAACAACATCAATCCTTTTAACTGATTTCACAATACATAGAGATCATTTCAGATATATAAAAAGCATATTTAAACATTCAACAATCCTTATCATCAAATTGACTTCACTCTTGATATCTCACTGACTTCAAACAATAGGAAATGACAAAAAATAATGATACTTCAAGCAACCCAACATGACATGAGGCGTAGCAGATAGGAATTTTGTCTTCTTCTAGAACTGGCGTATTAGATCTGAATTTTTATCTCTGAAAACCCCCTCCTAGCAATGGCGCATTCGTTAGCCATTTTGATTTCTTCTTGTTTCTTGGCGCATTAGCTAGCTATCTTAGATCTTCTAAGGGCTGGTGCACTAGTTGAAAGTCATTAAGTTTTCTCCTTGATAGTGTGTCAAAAAAACAAATCAGTAACCTCTTACATGTGTGGCACATTATATCAAAAGTTTGAATCCCCTTGGAAGTATGTTTAAGACTTACAAAAGTTAAAGGCTTTAACCTCTCATCACAAACTCATCTAAAACTCATAATGGTGCATTCGATTAGAAATCTGAATCTTCTCTTTAAATATGTTCAACATTTGGATGTGACGCTCTAGATGAAGGTCTTGACTTCTTCTTCAACATGTCAAAACTTAAATCACCTTCCAAAAGGCGCATTAGATGTTGATCTTGAATCCTCTAAAGTCAGCACATTGGATGAGTATTTTAGATCCTGATATGAGAAGTATCATAAGACTTGAATTTAGTCCCCTTCATAAGGTGTATTAGATGTGGCAATTTCAATCTTCTTTGACTTGGGCTGACTGATTGAAGATTCTTGATCTTGATTTGAAAGTCATCAAGTGGTGCGGTGGTTAAGAATTTTGAATCTACTTAACATTCATCAAGGCATCGCATGAGTTGGAGGAATGGATCTTATTTGAAACTATATTGCATTGTGAGTATTATTCCATCCTTGAGATCATCCTACTCAACTCCCTTTGAGGTGGTCGCATCACTTGAACATTTTGGTTGCTTCTTGATTGAGGTTTTGAAACCAATTATCCCTCCTTCCTCAAGCGCATTAGATCAAACTTTGATTCTCCTTGTAGGATGTCTTGATGATGTCAAAGGTTGGCGCATGGGATAAAGGTTATAAGGTCCTCTTGTTATGGGGGACTAGATCAGACTTTTGAGTTCTTGTTAAGCATATTAGATCACACCTTGGAATCTTCCTTGTGGGCATGACACAGTAGATGGGAGATTTGGATCCTTATCCAAAAAATCAGACTTAAAACTTAAAATTCTTCTCATACTACATGGGTGCACTAGATATGACAACTGACCCTTTACCAAATTAAATCCTTCCCTATGCCACATTAGATAAGACTTTGGAGTCCACTTGCCAACATATTTAGAAGGAAGCGCACTGGATCAGACTTATGAGTTCCTCTTCCCAAAACTTTTTAAAATTAACCTTCAAACCATCTTTATTGGATCAAGATCTTAAAACTTTCTAAGGGTCAGCGCATGGGTTAGTGATCTTGAAGTCTCCATTTCACTTGAAGGACTGATTTGTGATATGAAAGCGCATTGGTTGAAGGAATTAATCTTCTCTTCAAAGTCATTAAGGCAGCGCCTGGGTTAAAGCCTTAGGGTCCTTCTTAGATAATTTTACAACTTGTCTTTATGTAACATCCATACCACCCTGAAGAACACAGTACTTAAGACTTTTGGGATCTCCATTTGACTTGAAAAACTCCACATTATCCCTTGGCGCATCATATCAATCTTCTGAAATCTCCTTGATTGATATCTTTCTTGAAAGGGCGCTATGGTTTAGCATTTTGATAGCCCCTTGAACTTGCATTGAGCCCTTACCTTGAGGTGGCGCAGCAGATCCAAGATCTGAATCCTCTTATTTTCTAACATCATGACAACTTCTTAAAACTTGATTTATGACTTGGGCGCTTTAGATCAAGAGTTTGGAGTCTTCATCTTAAATTGTATTCTGATCATCAAAGAAGGATCACCTACCTTGTAGTGGCAGATTAGATGAGTTGTAATGGATAAGGATGTTGATCCTTCCTTGAATGCCTTTATGAAAATCAAAATGCAACACTTTATACTTTGGCGCACTAGATGAGGATTTTGGATCCTCTTGGAATACCTCTTAGAACTTGCAATCGGCTTATCTTCTTCAAGCGCATTGCTTCAAGGTTTTGATGCTTGGCTAAAATATGTTCTAAAACCCTTACCTCTTCTTCACAAGGGCGCATTAGATCTTGATTTCATGCTCCAATTGAATGATCACACTTTGAAGACTCCAACAAACTTCTTTGAGCGCACTAGATGGCAATTTTGAATCCCCTTGGTATTGGCGCACTAGATGGCCATTTTGAATCCCCTTGGAAGGTCTCTTGAAATTCGCCACTCTATCCTCATCATTCCTTGGCGCAATGGTTCACCATTTTGATCTCCGGTTGGAAGATGTCTTTGATGATCAAAAATCCTTTCATTCTGGTGCATTAGATCAAGGTGCATTGGTTCAAGATTTTGTGCTCTGGTTGGAAGCGCATTTCACCAAGATTTTGAGCCACATCCAAGCCTTGTCGCACTGGATCAAGATTTTGGATCCTCTGGAGTAGTTAGTCATTTTTCAGGGTCTCTCAGGGTAAAGGTATATTAAAAAATATATTTAAGTATAATTTCTTGGGTAAGTGCAAAAAGATGGGGGGCCAAAAAGTGGCCAAAAAATTTTCAAAAAAAATTTAGGCATAACGCGAGCGCGTTATAACGCGCTCGCGTTATGGCTTGGCAATGACAAGCCTAAGGCTCGTCATTGCCGAGCCATAACGCGAGCGCGTTATAACGCGCTCGCGTTATAAAGCGCTTTATATATATAAAAAAACCGCTGTCATTTCATTTTATCTTATTTCGTTGTGAGTTTTTTCCTCCGCCGCGGCTTAAAACCCTTCAAAAACGCGCTCGCGTTCTACAAAACACCATTCAACACAATAGATTTGTCGATTCATCGCCGAAATGCCGCCGCGACGTCGAGCACCGCCAAAGGGGTGAGTTATCTTTGTTTTTTTGTTTGAATTTCTTCCTAAATAGGTAGGTTTTGTGTTGATTTTTGATGCATATTTTATTAATTGTAGGAAATGTTAATGCACCTCCTCCTCCTCCTCAAAATCCTCAAAATCCACAAAATCTTGAGGAAGAAATACCTGCAGAACAACAACCTCCTCCATTCATTCCTCGACATGCCCCTGGAACACAAGATAATATAATGGGGGAAATTGAAAACAATAAAAAACAAATTGAAGATATAATTGCAAGGTTGAAAGATCCTTCCACTTCAACCTTGCATAGGTCCACGCTTGCCGAATCTCTTGAGTCTATGTTATCAAATGTAAATTCAATTAGCAAGCAAATAACTAGTTGGACCGATAAAAAGAGAGAGTTTAGAGATTACTATGCAGATAAATTGTCATATCAAGATGTCAAAAAATTACAAATTACAAAAGTAGACTTGTGTTCAATTTTCACAAACCCACAAACAAATCAACCTCCACCCATTACATGCAAGAGGTTCCCTATCCATTGGTGCAACAACCAAGCGATAAGGGACAATTTCGGGCAGAGGTGGTGGATGGTTTTTGACCATCCTCCATGCAATAACAATGAGGCAATACTTTTTGAGGAAACTCTACTCCGAGTTTGTCCTCAATAAAGTGCCAAACTATTTTGATATGCGGGACTTCCAGGGTAGAGGTGGGGGCTCAGCACAGGATAGACCAGGGGCACGTCTTGACCCACAGCGGGTAGTGAGACGAGTAATCAGCAGACCAGCCCACGAGCATGTTTCTATTCCTTCCATTGTGAAGGAGAGTGTTGAGGTCGATACACTGAGGTCGATTAGTGCCTTGACCCAGAGCATCATAGAGCATGCCGATCCTGCAACACAGAGTGGGTTGGGAGATAGTGCGAGGAGTAGGGTCCCACCGCATACTTGCCAGGCTTGCGGGTCAGCCTGTGGTTATGACCCCATGGACAGTCAGGACGCAGGTGCACAGGCTACATCTGCAGCTGAGCAGATGGCGATGACAGATACCCTCCTGAGTGAGACTTTCGGCCTTGATACTCAGGTAAATATTAGCAAGTTTATTGAATTTAATTTATTAAATTTTATTTTTGAAATACAAGATTAACTAATTTAAATTGATGATTTTAATGAAATTTCAGGGTCATAGCGTCGATGCAGTTTTCAGTGGTTCTCCACCTACATTTTTCACTAGATCATCTACTGTCGAGGTATGTAACTAGTAAACAATTATAAATATTACATGTGAATAGCATCGTTATATGAATGGTATTCTAATTTCTGATTTTGGATGTTGAATAGGTTAACACTGTAGATTTCATGGCAACACCTGCCAGCGGTGGTGGACTTCAAAGCTTTACGGAGGTAATAAAATAAATAGTTTAATGAATGAATTGTACTTACTAAATTTTTGTATGTGATTTGTGTGTTTTATTGTGTGTACTTCCATGTTTAGATGAGCGTGTGTGTATGTTAGGAGCCATGATTTGCATCACTATTATAGTTTTCGTAATTGAATAATGTTGTTTTATTTCCAGATGATGCAGGCTGCGGATACACCTCCCCATGTTCATAGGGCAATGGAGCAGGGTGTGGCCTCTGCGATTCATAGCTCTATGGCATTGACAGGGGTATGAGGCAGATTAGTAAATTTCAATTTACATTCATTGTTATAGTTGTCTATTTTTGAAAAATCAAAAGATTATTGATTTGAAGTTTAATTTCTATCTGGATGCTTTCTATAGGACATGACATCACCAGGGCCTTTTCCTGCTACTGAGGCAAGCGAGCAGACAGATTATATGTTAGCGGTAAGTGATTATTTTGTTAAATGTTTCATTTTTTTATAACATGTAATTTCTATATATTAATATCTATACTTTTTTTTGTAACAGGTAAAGGTGCAGGAAGAACTAAATAGGAGAAGTAGCCCTCGGGTTCGTAGTAGACCACCCACATGCATGTCTCCATCCCCTAGAAGATCAAAGGCTGCTCGTGATTTATTCTCTTCACCAGCTAGAGGGGAATGACTTTTTATTGTGTTCCTCTGTTGTATGCCTATATGGCATTTGTGGACATATATTTTGTATTGTACATAGTTGACATTGTATGCCTATATGGCATTCTTGTAAGCCTATATGGCTATTTTGTATATATGTTATACTTATATCGACAGATATTGATGTATGCGTATATGGATATTTGGTTAATACAAATCTTTTTTATTGATGGCGTCCATACTTGCATTATAAATCCACTTTTGAATGGATATTTGTAGATGGCTACTTCAAATATTTAAAGTCTGATTGTATTACATAGGATGTTTACATTTTCTTTGATAGGCTTGATAGGCCATGGATTACATGATGGTGTTTGATGGAAAAGTATGGTACTAGAAGACTCTAGTTCATTCTTAATAGGCTTGTGATTGATAATATCTTTGCATGATTGCACTTGATCTTGGATCATGGGCATGTTGTTAGGATTTTGATTGCATTGTGATGTTTGATGGATAGGCATGGTGTAAGTGTAAGATACCCAACTAGTTCTACGAAAAATTTTCCTTACTTAAACACTTTTACTTGCTAACAATTCATCAACTACTTCAATAACATAAAGATATACATCAAGATAACTATTTGAATGAAACAACATTAGAGTTGGGTACTTGTTTTGTTACTTGATTCAATCAACTTGCAATGTCTTATTACATGGAAAATGCTTTCAATAGCATGAAGTACAACTCATTCAATGGAAATACAAGGACAGGCCTTGAAGCCTTGATGTTACAATGTCTTCCTTATTTGAGCAACATTTGAAGATTTGGAATGTTCAACTCATCACCTCACAAGGTAGGCGCATATTTGAAGGATTTACAGGTTTTTTTGACTTGGGCGCCAAGTTGAGGTGACCTCCTCCTGAAGTTGCGCCTTGTCAACATTAGGTGCCAATTAGAGTTTATGGATGCTCTGGATTGTTTCCAAGAGTAGGCGCCAAAACATCATCATTATGAAAGTGTTTTAAATGCTAGGCGCCCAAATCAGCCCTCTGGAGTCTAGGCGCTCCTTTCATGCATTCTGTGTTCTAGGCGCCAATTGAAAGGAGTGGAGAACAGGGCAAGCGCCTTCCAAACTAGGTGTTTCCTTGAGGTGACAAGGACTTAGAAAGTGCGCCTAAGGTGAGTGCCTTGAGTGAAAAGGTCTAACAAACATCTTTGAACCCCCTTTCAAGGTTAGGCGCATTCTGGAGGTGGAAACAAGTAGAAGGTGCGCCTTAGCTTCCTTTGTCAATTCTTGCAAGTCTTTGTTGATTAGGAAGGTGGAATGCTTCATTATAGAATGAGCGCCTATCTTCTAATGTCCAAACTACTTCTTCTGGCTCACTCTGTGGCTAGGCGCCAGAGCTAAACTGTTCACACAAGGGAGTGCGCCTAGACTCACTTGATGTTTTCTTACTACTTCAACCCCTGGAAGATGTTCCAAGGTGTTCCCTTTTACAAGCACCTGACCTCCCAAGTTCCTTCATGTGCTATTCCTTGAAGGTGCCAAAACTGAGCTCCAGTGCCATGGGATTGTGCCTAACATCTTTGAAGAGTTTCTAAGCCTTTTGCAAGTTGATATCCCAAACTCATCTTCTAGGCGCAACAGGAGCTTTCCAAAGGAGTTTCCAAGTTTTAGACGCCAAGCGAGGTCATGGGTGAATGGAACTGCGCCTTAGGAGATGACTGGATCCTAAGCGTCAGTCTGGAGTTACAGTGGAATTGATATGCGCCTCAACTAGCTTAGGCGCCCATTTGAAGTGATTCCTTTAACACTTCTCTGTCAATCTCAACTGCAAGGATGATCTCCTAATCCAATTTTGATCCTCTGGAGATGCAAATAGCTTTACATTTCACTAGGTTCCATCAATGATGATCATCAACCAAAGCACATTTCAAAGGTGAGATAGGCAAGTGAGGCGCCAAACTAGTCCTTAAGACTTATCTCCTTCTATCAAGTCAATTTCAACTATGTGAGAGAGTTCTATTCTAGGCGCAAAATGGAAATATTTCATCAATTGGTGCATCTTACAAAGCTCCCAATTCTAGGCGCCAGAGCCAAAGAGTTTTTCCCAACACATGCACCTGGGCTAGGAATTCACGTAAGAGACATCACTTAGCTTTAAAACTTTCAATCTATAGCCATCTGGGCTAGGCGCTCCAATGGAGGATCCTTGAACTCATGCATTGGCGCCTTCTAGTTCTAGGCACCCATTTTGGATGATTCATCCTGATACTAGCGCCCAAAATGACTAGACTCTCTTCATTATCCAATTCACTTAGAAGACTCAAGTTGAAGACTTAGTTGTCTATCCATGTTCTCTGGAAGATTCATTGTACCTCTATGCACTATCTCCTTCAAGGCGCACATTTAGCTCCAAAACGCAAATTTCCATCATCAACCCATCAAGGTGCATCATCTTCCCTTTGTATCCCCTTCAAGGCGCAGACATTCACTTCTTCACACTCAAACTCACTCTCTGGCGCCAGAATAGGTGTATAACTTCAAATAAGGCGCTAATCTTAGGTTTCTAAGTACTTAGTTTGATCTTAAGGCTATCCTTCCTCTAAGCACTCTCTTCAACTCCCTCACTGAAGGCCCTCTATAAGTTTGGGCGCATTTCATCCCAAGGCGCTTCAACATCATCCAAGGCGCAAATTCACTCTCCAAGACAAGGTGCAAAAAACCCTATCCTAAGGCGCTCAAATCTTGCTTCTAGACCTAGGCGCACAAACATGAGATTAAGGATCATTCTGGCCACCATCACTTCCCTAAAGGCGCAAAATTGGTGTAGATACATTCCATTTATTAAGGATCATTCTGGCGCCCAAATCTTGTCAAAGCAAAGGATCAATAGGTTCTCTCTAAGGCGCACTCCAGGGTTTGATCTTGCAAGACTTCTCACGTCAAAATTTTGACCAAGACACTCAAGGCACTAGTCTTTATCATCTAACCCTACAGTGCACTTACTCATTATGATATACTCCTCAACTTTGTATTCAACCTTGCCCAAGGCGCATATTCACTATAAGGCATTCTCACGTTGTCAAGGCTCAGAGGGCTTCAACTTGCTAAAGGGTAGAGGTCTAGGCGCATATCTGACTTGAAGCTCAAGGCGCTCCAACCCTCTTGCTCTGGAATTCATTCTAGGCACTAAGTGACTTCTCCAATTCCTTGAAAACATTTGAAGTGTTTTACCTTCTCAAGGTGCTCCTTCGAACTTGACTCCAAGGTGTTATAATCTCAAAGGTGCTGACATCATCTCAACCAAAGGCGCTCAATGATTCATCCCATATCTAGGTGCTAAAACACTTAATCAACCAAGTCATTCAAGGCGCCATTCAGTAAACTCATCTTCCATGATATTCCTATCAAGGCGCATATCACTTCTCTCATGGGCTTTAGGCGCTCAGTTGAGTGTTTCAATACTATTTAGGTGCCAAATTCATTTTAATGCACCAAACACAAAGAGCTTTCAAACACTGGGCGCTCACAAAGAGTCTTCCAACCTTGGGCGCTAAATTAGGTCTTTGCAACTATCCAAGGCGCATATCTTCGTTTGAACAACTTATGGTGCCAAGACAACTTCTCATTAGGGCGCTCAAAACACTTGTGTTTACATTTGAAGTGCTTTACCTTCTTAAGGTGCTCCAGACTAACCTGACTCCAAAGCGCTCCATCATCATCCTTAAGGCGCTAAAAACATCATCTCCACTCTAGGCAAAAACATCATCCAACTCCTTAAGGCACTTCACTGTGAAAGTCTGAAGGCGCTCTACCTAGACCTTTCCCCTAGGCGCCAGAACTCCTAAGCACTCACCAGATAACTCTCTTCTTCAAGGCGCAAATCTTCCTATACTATGATTGCCTCTAAAACGCCGATTAACGTGATGTGAGGGTGCAAAGGCTACTCCAATCCTCAGTGAGCGCCTAGTTTAAACAAGGAGAAATAAAGCATTCAAAACTATCCAAACGATCATCCCCTTCCTAATGTCTTCACTGCTCCAGAAAACCTTGGCCAAAATGACACATAACAACTCCTATGAGCGCCCTTATGCCCTAGGATCATCTAGTTTGTGCGTCTTGTAATGAGTAGTTCATGTAAGTTTGGAATGAGCGCCTTGAATAAGTGTAAACTAGCCTAGAGAAGGGTATGTGCGCCTTGAGCATTCCAGAGATAACTGTGCGCCTAGAATAATATGAGTGCTCATGATGATGATTAACGCCCTGATGAGACTATGAGCGCCTTGTTCAGGAGATACCTTGTTTGATCATAAAATGCACCTTGAGTCTTGAAGGTTTTGAGCGCCTAGGTGATTTGGATGTTGGGATGTTGGTATGCGCCCAAGATTGAGGTAAGTGAGCGCTTGTAATGGAGGAGAGCAATGAGATGAGGTTTAGCGCCTCCAAGTAAGGTCAGAGGTGAGGTTAGAGGTGAAATGCGCCTTTGGACCATTCTGGCGCCTTGGATGAAGAACCTATATCTTGAGCCCAAGAGGTAAAATTTGCGCCTTAGTGGATTTGGAGAGTTACAGAGATTAGAGAAAAGCGCCTTGAAGACAGAGTTGTTCAAGGCGCATGTGTGATTTGGTCAAAAACAGGCGCCTAGAGTGAATAGGCTTTCATCCTGACTTAATACACTGCCTCCTTCTGACGATTTTTGGGGCAGCAGAAAACCTTTCACCACGGGCAAATGCCTCAGAGCTATAAAAAACCGAGAGAGGTTATTGTAGAGGCACTCTACGTGATCCCGTTGCCTCAGACGGAATGTTTCTAAGTGACACGGTTTTCGAGTAACATCTCGTCAAAGATTGCTGCCTTTTTGCACTTTGGACTCTTCAGGGATATCGTCGGTACAATGTAGCTCCGACTGTTTCGACATGTTTGGGTGAGAAATAGGACCATGCCTAGCATAAATGTACCCATTCGGACGCGTTGGAACAGTCAGTTTGGTCGCATCAGGAGCAGGACGAAAGTTACACCCCTTTGCAACTTTACACCGCCTCCTTCTGACGATTTTTGGGGCAACAGAAAACCTTTCACCACGGGCAAATGCCTCAGAGCTATAAAAAACCGAGAGAGGTTATTGTAGAGGCACTCTACGTGATCCCGTTGCCTCAGACGGAATGTTTCTAAGTGACACGATTTTCGAGTAACATCTCGTCAAAGATTGCTGCCTTTTTGCACTTTGGACTCTTCAGGGATATCGTCGGTACAATGTAGCTCCGACTGTTTCGACATGTTTGGGTGAGAAATAGGACCATGCCTAGCATAAATGTACCCATTCGGACGCGTTGGAACAGTCAGTTTGGTCGCATCAGGAGCAGGACGAAAGTTACACCCCTTTGCAACTTTACACTGCCTCCTTCTGACGATTTTTGGGGCAACAGAAAACCTTTCACCACGGGCAAATGCCTCAGAGCTATAAAAAACTGAGAGAGGTTATTGTAGAGGCACTCTACGTGATCCCGTTGCCTCAGACGGAATGTTTCTAAGTGACACGATTTTCGAGTAACATCTCGTCAAAGATTGCTGCCTTTTTGCACTTTGGACTCTTCAGGGATATCGTCGGTACAATGTAGCTCCGACTGTTTCGACATGTTTGGGTGAGAAATAGGACCATGCCTAGCATAAATGTATCCATTCGGACGCGTTGGAACAGTCAGTTTGGTCGCATCAAGAGCAGGACGAAAGTTACACCCCTTTGCAACTTTACACTGCCTCCTTCTGACGATTTTTGGGGCAACAGAAAACCTTTCACCACGGGCAAATGCCTCAGAGCTATAAAAAACCGAGAGAGGTTATTGTAGAGGCACTCTACGTGATCCCGTTGCCTCAGACGGAATGTTTCTAAGTGACATGATTTTCGAGTAACATCTCGTCAAAGATTGCTGCCTTTTTGCACTTTGGACTCTTCAGGGATATCGTCGGTACAATGTAGCTCCGACTGTTTCGACATGTCTGGGTGAGAAATAGGACCATGCCTAGCATAAATGTACCCATTCGGATGCGTTGGAACAGTCAGTTTGGTCGCATCACGAGCAAGACACCAAAAATGCAAAGGTTGCTTTGTGCAACTTGACAACATTGACACTTTTTTGCAACATGACTCAAAGACTCAAACTGACCCCAAATGACTCAAAGTGACTTAAAATCACCTTGATTATAGAGGTCAAGGTGCTCCTTATCATTCATTCATTATGAGCGCCTTGGGAGAATGGTATATAGGTCATCATCATGATTGGGCGCCCTGGATCCAGAGTGTTGGAGAGATCATCAAATGGTGTCTAGTAGGGTGAGTTATGAGTTTGGTCGCATCAGGAGCAGGACACCAAAAATGCATAACATGATGATGGAAAAATATGTACATATGTGTAAAAATGCAGGAGGAAATAAAAAAAGACAAACCTTACAAATTAATGTGCATACTTACAACTCAATGTAACATAACTTTACAAAATCAATGTGAATACTTACAAATTAATCCAATGAACCATCTGGATCTGCTCTACTCTTTATTGTGTCAAGTATTGCTTCATGGTCAGACTCACGCACCTTCCACAATATTTTGTTCAAAGGTCTACCCCGATACTTTATCAAATGAACATTGGATGCCACGATAAGGTTCGAGTAATGAAGAATCTTTCGATGCATGTCAAAGTCCTGAAATAGCCAAATATTAACACTCTTATGTGGGTACCTTCTAAGCCATGTTCCAGTAATAACCACTGATCCTGTAGGGTATTCGATGTTTTCTCCATCTGTAACAGGGGCCTCCAATTTCTTTTTGGCCTCAACACAACGTCATAAGTAATAATCTGTTCCCTCTTCATTATCTTCATCTGCAATAACTGCATATACGTGTCCTACATTGATATGTGTAGCAAATTAGATGAAATTAGTCAACATTACAAAAACACTACAAAGTAAGATGACATTACCTGGTTGAACTAGATGAAATTAGATGCATATATGTGCCCTATATTACCTGGTTGAACTAAATCTGATATGTGGTCAAAGTCAACTGACGATTCCATCTGTGTTAGTTCCAGTGCCGTCGGGGGTCGATACGTGTCAAGTGGGCTAAGATAACTTAACTGCCATTCGTCAACCCACTCCTTTGACTCGCACTCATCCCAGACTTGAATTGTACAGGAAGAACAAAAGCATGACATCTTTCGTGTATGGATACTCCATGAACCTGCAATTGAACTTCTGAAAGAGTGCATCTCATTTGATCCTGTCAGTGTACAACAATCCTCATATGGTGCAATGTTAGTATCATCTATCAACCAAAAAAATCTACGAACTAAAGACTTACCTTCATTACCTGGACCCATGGAAGCATTACACCACTCGACAATCGATTTTGCATCTGTCAACTTTGCATTGTCTTTATACTTTAACTCTTCTCGTGCTATGGCTCTTTTGATACATGCTCCTGCACCATCATGCTCCCCCTTTCCATGCCCGGCCTCACAAAAGTTCCACATATGGCACAACCCTGCAAATCATTGTTAGTATGCATATCTAAACATATAGACCTATAAGCATCAAAATGGTTAGAAAATTCAATATGTAATCTACAACAACAAGTAGTGCGTGTGTGATTTATCTTAACATAGAAAGGTTTTAGCATTTCAAAATATCTTTGACAAATTTTAATTTGAGGATACTTCTCTAGAAATTTACCATAAAACTGTGTTTGAGTCTCATCCAAAAAATGCTTTGGATGTGGCTCGCGGTTCTGACTACCAATTCTCCTTCTTACCACATCCCTTTGATTCGGAGATACCCTTGTGTAATTCTTCCAAAAGTCTTCAATTAGTGACCTCAATGCTTCAACAATTGGTTTATCTTTTCGTGGTAGTCTCCCCGAGAACGCCCATAATTCATTGGCATTAGTGTCCTCAATTCTTTGGCGTCTTCCAACAGCTCTTGATAAAGTTTTCCTATTAATTCTCAATTTTTGACTTGTCTTTCTAATAAGACGAGCTTTCCTCGTTTGACTACTTACTATAGTCGATGTAATCACACGCCGTGTTGCATTACTATCTTTTGTGCGTGAGGTGTTACCCACACTCTCATATGCACTCATTAGATTCTTGACAATAGATTTTTCACTTGAAGCCTCTGATGTTCTCAACCCAAGAATCTTCATGATAGACCTATACTTTATACTTCGCATCATTTCAACGAATAGTTGACATCTTGCAGTCTCATTTAACTTTTCAAAGAACAATCTCCAAATCTTATTAGCATATCTTCTACAAGTGCGTTTTGGAATCTTACCTTCCATTGGCTGCAAAATATTCTCATCAATATCAATCAAATACTTTGGCTTTCTATGCAAAATTCTAGGTGGTGTCAAGTTAGGTAAATTCATCTCAACATTAGGAATTTCATCAATATTTAAATGAGATGGGTTAGATGGCATACCTTCGATCGAAGATGGAATAGATGACATACCTTGAGGTTGAGGTGGGAACGATGGCGTACCTCCTTCATCACATGTGAGTGATGATGTACTCTCAACTTAAGATGTGGTAGATGGTGTCCCTACATGTTGTCTTGCGATAAAGGATGTGTCTCCAACTATGGTATTTAAATCTCTCGTACCACAAAGTTTTTGCATTCGTTCTCTTTGTGCCGCCAATACCATATCTCTTTGTGATGGTTGTGGTTCCTCTTCAATTGGTATGTCTTCATTTATCGTGTCCAATTTCCTCTTCTCACGAAGTTCCCTCATAGCCATTGCTTTCTTTGCATTCTTAGCTTCTATCTCTTCCTGTGTTGGTTTAATTCTTGATCGTTTCCTCGGCATGACGGAGAATTTGTCTGTAGCATGATAAAGAGACCAATATTAGTTTCAACGTCAAACCCTAATCCCTCAACCCTAAACCCTATCCCTAAACCCTCAACACTATACCTTAAACCCTAAACCCTCAACGCCAAATTCTAATCCCTCAACCCTTCACTCTAATCCCTCAACCCTAAACCCTATCCCTAAACCCTCAACACTATACCTTAAACCCTAATCCCTCAACCCTAACCCTAAACCTTGTCCCTAAACCCTAATCCCTTCAACCTCAACCCTATCCCTAAACCCTTGACCCTCGAACCTCAGCCCTCGACGTCAAACCCTAATCCCTCAACCCTTAACTCTGATCCCTCATCTCTCAACCCTAACCCTAAACCCTCAACCCTCAACATCAAACCCTAATCCCTCAACCCTCAACCCTAATCTATCATCCGTCATCCCTCCACACTCTACTTTAACCCTAATTCCTCGACCCTCAACCCTATCCCTAAACCCTTGACCCTCGAACCTCAACCCTCAACCCTCAACGTCAAACCCTAATCCCTCAACCCTAAACCCTATCCCTAAACCCTCAACACTATACCTTAAACCCTAAACCCTCAACGCCAAATTCTAATCCCTCAACCCTTCACTCTAATCCCTCAACCCTAAACCCTATCCCTAAACCCTCAACACTATACCTTAAACCCTAATCCCTCAACCCTAACCCTAAACCTTGTCCCTAAACCCTAATCCCTTCAACCTCAACCCTATCCCTAAACCCTTGACCCTCGAACCTCAGCCCTCGACGTCAAACCCTAATCCCTCAACCCTTAACTCTGATCCCTCATCTCTCAACCCTAACCCTAAACCCTCAACCCTCAACATCAAACCCTAATCCCTCAACCCTCAACCCTAATCTATCATCCGTCATCCCTCCACACTCTACTTTAACCCTAATTCCTCGACCCTCAACCCTATCCCTAAACCCTTGACCCTCGAACCTCAACCCTCAACCCTCAACGTCAAACCCTAATCCCTCAACCCTAAACCCTATCCCTAAACCCTCAACACTATACCTTAAACCCTAAACCCTCAACGCCAAATTCTAATCCCTCAACCCTTCACTCTAATCCCTCAACCCTAAACCCTCAACACTATACCTTAAACCCTAATCCCTCAACCCTAACCCTAAACCTTGTCCCTAAACCCTAATCCCTTCAACCTCAACCCTATCCCTAAACCCTTGACCCTCGAACCTCAGCCCTCGACGTCAAACCCTAATCCCTCAACCCTTAACTCTGATCCCTCATCTCTCAACCCTAACCCTAAACCCTCAACCCTCAACATCAAACCCTAATCCCTCAACCCTCAACCCTAATCTATCATCCGTCATCCCTCCACACTCTACTTTAACCCTAATTCCTCGACCCTCAACCCTATCCCTAAACCCTTGACCCTCGAACCTCAACCCTCAACCCTCAACGTCAAACCCTAATCCCTCAACCCTAAACCCTATCCCTAAACCCTCAACACTATACCTTAAACCCTAAACCCTTAACGCCAAATTCTAATCCCTCAACCCTTCACTCTAATCCCTCAACCCTAAACCCTATCCCTAAACCCTCAACACTATACCTTAAACCCTAATCCCTCAACCCTAACCCTAAACCTTGTCCCTAAACCCTAATCCCTTCAACCTCAACCCTATCCCTAAACCCTTGACCCTCGAACCTCAGCCCTCGACGTCAAACCCTAATCCCTCAACCCTTAACTCTGATCCCTCATCTCTCAACCCTAACCCTAAACCCTCAACCCTCAACATCAAACCCTAATCCCTCAACCCTCAACCCTAATCTATCATCCGTCATCCCTCCACACTCTACTTTAACCCTAATTCCTTGACCCTCAACCCTATCCCTAAACCCTTGACCCTCGAACCTCAACCCTCAACCCTCAACGTCAAACCCTAATCCCTCAACCCTAAACCCTATCCCTAAACCCTCAACACTATACCTTAAACCCTAAACCCTCAACGCCAAATTCTAATCCCTCAACCCTTCACTCTAATCCCTCAACCCTAAACCCTATCCCTAAACCCTCAACACTATACCTTAAACCCTAATCCCTCAACCCTAACCCTAAACCTTGTCCCTAAACCCTAATCCCTTCAACCTCAACCCTATCCCTAAACCCTTGACCCTCGAACCTCAGCCCTCGACGTCAAACCCTAATCCCTCAACCCTTAACTCTGATCCCTCATCTCTCAACCCTAACCCTAAACCCTCAACCCTCAACATCAAACCCTAATCCCTCAACCCTCAACCCTAATCTATCATCCGTCATCCCTCCACACTCTACTTTAACCCTAATTCCTCGACCCTCAACCCTATCCCTAAACCCTTGACCCTCGAACCTCAACCCTCAACCCTCAACGTCAAACCCTAATCCCTCAACCCTAAACCCTATCCCTAAACCCTCAACACTATACCTTAAACCCTAAACCCTCAACGCCAAATTCTAATCCCTCAACCCTTCACTCTAATCCCTCAACCCTAAACCCTATCCCTAAACCCTCAACACTATACCTTAAACCCTAATCCCTCAACCCTAACCCTAAACCTTGTCCCTAAACCCTAATCCCTTCAACCTCAACCCTATCCCTAAACCCTTGACCCTCGAACCTCAGCCCTCGACGTCAAACCCTAATCCCTCAACCCTTAACTCTGATCCCTCATCTCTCAACCCTAACCCTAAACCCTCAACCCTCAACATCAAACCCTAATCCCTCAACCCTCAACCCTAATCTATCATCCGTCATCCCTCCACACTCTACTTTAACCCTAATTCCTCGACCCTCAACCCTATCCCTAAACCCTTGACCCTCGAACCTCAACCCTCAACCCTCAACGTCAAACCCTAATCCCTCAACCCTAAACCCTATCCCTAAACCCTCAACACTATACCTTAAACCCTAAACCCTCAACGCCAAATTCTAATCCCTCAACCCTTCACTCTAATCCCTCAACCCTAAACCCTCAACACTATACCTTAAACCCTAATCCCTCAACCCTAACCCTAAACCTTGTCCCTAAACCCTAATCCCTTCAACCTCAACCCTATCCCTAAACCCTTGACCCTCGAACCTCAGCCCTCGACGTCAAACCCTAATCCCTCAACCCTTAACTCTGATCCCTCATCTCTCAACCCTAACCCTAAACCCTCAACCCTCAACATCAAACCCTAATCCCTCAACCCTCAACCCTAATCTATCATCCGTCATCCCTCCACACTCTACTTTAACCCTAATTCCTCGACCCTCAACCCTATCCCTAAACCCTTGACCCTCGAACCTCAACCCTCAACCCTCAACGTCAAATCCTAATCCCTCAACCCTAAACCCTATCCCTAAACCCTCAACACTATACCTTAAACCCTAATCCCTCATCCCTCAACCCTAAACCTTATCCCTAAACCCTAATCCCTCAACCCTCAACCCTAATCTGTCATCCCCCAACTCTAATCCTTCATCCCTAAACCCTAAATGCTATCCCTATTCCTACACCCTCAACAGAATCGATACTATACCTTAAACCCTAATCCCTTATCCATAAACCCTCCAACCCTATCCCTAATCCTTATACCATCCACACTCTACTTTAACCCTAATTCCTCGACCCTCAACCCTATCCCTAAACCCTTGACCCTCGAACCTCAACCCTCAACCCTCAACGTCAAACCCTAATCCCTCAACCCTTAACTCTGATCCCTCGACCCTCAACACTATACCTTAAACCCTAATCCATATCCCTCAACCCTTAACCCTTAAAACTTAAACCCTATCCCTACACCCTCAACACTTGACACTATATCTTAAGCCTTAAACCCTCATCCCTAAAGCCTCAACCCTCAATCCTTAAACCTTAAACCCTAAACCCTATCCCTAATCCCTCTACCCTCAACACTCTAACCCTAACCTCGACATTAAATGCTAATCCGTCAACCCTAAACCCTAATCCTAAACCCTCAACCCTAAACCTTATCCCTAAACCCTAATCCCTCAACCCTCAACCCTAATCCATCATCCCTCAACTATAATCCCTCATCCCTAATCCCTAAATGCTATCCCTATTCCTAAACTCTCAACAGACTTGATACTATACCTTAAACCCTAATCCCTTATCCCTAAACCCTCCAACCCTATCCCTAATCCTTACACCCTCCACACTCTACTTTAACCCTAATCTCTCGACCCTAAACCCTATCCCTAAACCCTTGACCCTTGAACATCAACCCTCAACCCTTAATGTCAAACCCTAATCCCTCAACCCTTAACTTTGATCCCTCGACCCTCAACCGTAATCTGTCATCCCTCATCCCTAAACCTTAAACGCTATCCCTATTCCTAGACCCTCAACGGGCTCGATACTATACCTTAAACGCTAATCCCTTATCCGTAAACCTTTCAACTCTATCCTTTATGCCTTAACCCTCATGATGAATAGCCTTGAGTGTAAAAAAATTTGAGTGGGACATAAAGCGAGCGCGTTATAACGCGCTCGCGTTATGTCAAACATGGGAAAAGACAGGCTTGCGGGAAAAATGTAAGGCAATAAATAACGCGAGCGCGTTATAACGCGCTCGCGTTATTTCTTGCTTTGGGAATCCCAAGCCTTGGGCTTGGGATTTGCTTTGGATTTCCAACCCAAAGGCTTGGAGTGCCTTATGAACAGTCACAGACGTGTTTTTCTGTATTCTTCAAAATTTCACATAATTTCGTTCGTGCTAACCCTCAGATTTGCACGTGTTTCAAGGTTGAACAAATCGAACACATGGGTAATGTTAGGCTTTCTCTTAGCTATTTGACAATGTGATTTTTTTCACATTTTAACAATGTTAAGCCTTTCATCTTTAATTTCTTTTGTTTGTGTGTCCGTTTTTATGCAAACACCACTGTTTGGTCTTTTTTTCATTGTAAAATAACTATTCATTCAAATTTCAAAAAAATTACATATTTAGAAACTAGACTCCATTCTACAAATATTAAAAAAATAAAAAAATGATTTTCAATTAGTTTTCAAAATTTATAGGGGTAGCACGGCCAAAATTCTGTTTTTTAGGATGTGTCCACTTTAAAAATTAGTAAAAAATCAAATATTCATCAAAAAATTATCAGAAAAATCGGGCATAAACTACATGCTATTAGCTAATTTCTCACCGAAGCGATTTTAAAAATACCAAAAAAAAGTTGACCTTTTGAGGGAGCCACAAAACATGCTATGTTATGTTTTTTTGACAGAAACAACACCAATTTCTGTGGCTCCCTCTTTTGAACCCCTTAATCTATGCCATTTTCAAAACAAAATAGTAGTTTAGAAAGTAGACTCGGAGCACTACGAACATTGTTTTGGTTGCATCTCTAAATTTTGAGTGTAACTATGCTCAATTTCTCATCCAAGGCCAGTATTTCCTGATTTCAGAAAAAAAGTGGCCACTTAAGACCCCTTTTTGGCCCCCCATCTTCTTGCACTTACCCTCTTATACTTTAAATATTTTGCAATATACCTTTCAGGATGTTTGAGATAGGTCTCAAATCCACCAGATTTAATATGCAAAATCTAGAATTTGGAGGATCCACCAGATTTCAGACTTAGTCAAATTTTTAGTGTTTCTAGATTTTAGGCTACCAAACTTAGTCATTTTCAGGATCTCAAACATACATCAGGATGGGTCTTAGTGTTCATCATTTGGATGGAATTTGATCAAGACTCTTCATTACTACAAGTTCATGTTCCAGATGAGACCTCCAGTTATAAAACAAAAACCTTCTAGGAGAGAGACTTATGATTGGATTGGCAGAGGAAACGAACCTAAGACATCATCCAAAACTAAATGCAAAGCATCAGAGCTCAAAAGAGGGGGTCCCCATTTGCAATGGGGCGATGTGTGATTTGGTCACAACAGCTCCGATATTGGAGAAGCCTGACCCTTCAACAAAGGATCTAAAAAAATGTAACCGACATGAATGAGAGAATTTAGTGCAACATGTATTCATTGACATACTAGTATACTACCTAATGCACGTCTTTAGAAAATATGATATGAATAGAGAATATAGAATTAAATTAAGTACCATACTTAATTCAAATTAAAGCTTTGGTCAAAGCATCATTTTATATGCAATACTATATCAACATATTATGTTGTAAGTTAGTTTACTAACTCACTATTCTTTGGTTATTTCATATTTGGCACCTGTCTTGTCTCTCTAGTGAATTGCTAAGATTATAGGAACACTTTTAAAATTGCTAAATAGCATATGACTTTCTAGACAATTGGTAACATATCCTGTATAAATTAAAAATAGACTATTTAAAATCAAAATATAATGGACAATTGACAATCAAAATGCCACATAACCATACGGTGCAATGTAATGATGTCCTAATCAAAACATAATGATATCACGACATTCTTAAAGATGTTGGAAAGATTCTATTTACCAACAAGGAACAATACTATCTGAGTTAAGTGCTACCCAAAGTTTGCAACATAGTCCATGCATAGAGATAATATGTATCACATAAGATAAATGTACTCTAAATGCTATCATTATACCATTAGTTAGATAAATGTACTCTAAATGCTATCATTATACCATTAGTTAAATCATGAACATGGCCCAAATTTACGCAATGAAAGCATATTCTCTATTCACATATATTACATAATTTAATGTAACTATAAAAAAAAAAGACCTTTTAAATCAAGACAAATTATCACTTCTTAGCCACATCTGTTTTTTTATTATTCTTAGTTCAATTGCATGAGAAACCATCATTCTTAGTTCAATGCAATAGATACATTGCACAAGAAACCATCAATGACAATACTATTGAAATCTTGGATATTCAACACTTTTATTTGTGTTCTTTACATTCTATATATTTTACTTATCAACTATACATTCACTATGTTATACAATAGAGATAAAAATTTTAAGTACATGTGCTTCTTTTCTTCATTGATATAGACAAATGTAGACATTGCAACTAAGCAATAGGCTCTAATTACCATATGGCAGCCCTAATCTAAAACAATCTCCATAAGACAACACATTTATAGCATGTTATGCAATAGAGAGAAAATTTTTAAGTACATGTGCTTCTTTTCTTCATTGATATAGACAAATGTAGACATTGCAACTAAGCAATAGGCTCTAATTACCATATGTCAGCCCTAATCTAAAACAATCTCCATAAGACAACACATTTATAGCATGTTATGCAATAGAGATAAAAATTTGAAGTGCATGTGCTTCTTTTCTTCATTGATATAGACAAATGTACACATTGCAACTAAGCAATAGGCTCTAATTACCATATGGCAGCCCTAATCTAAAACAATCTCCCTAAGACAACACATTTATAGCAAGTGGTAAAATTTTCTCATTGATATCGGGTTCCTTAAGTTATCATAACTATTTTCCTCTTCTCAAGTAAAGATTGGAATGTAGGAGAATAGGGGGAAATGGTCTCCTAAGGAATACCATGGCATAGAGCACATATTAAAAAAAACGTTTTGTCAAATATAGGAAAAATATGGATAGTTGAAGGCACACACTACATTTTCAAACTTTCAACTGATACATATGTAGCAAGGAGAAGCATTGATTGTCAATTATAGATGGAACAACATCTGTTATGAAATCAAATTCATATCTAAAGTTGAAAGTAGATTCACTTTTAGTATTTGAAGGGTAATGGATACAGTATCAAAAGATGAATTGATGAATCAAATAGTTCATTCTTCAATTTTCATGATATACATTTTTCCACACCACTTATACATGCATAAATTTAACTACTGTGATATTAAGATATCAAGCAATCAAAAGGTTAAAAGATTTGATAGGAACTTGTCACCAACACCAAGGATGTATGTGATAATACAATAACCAACATAGCCTTTTTATAGCGCTTCAACTTTGCAACTCATGATGTTCGCATGAAACTTTTGCAAATTGATTCTTATAATAAACACAGCCTCTGTGGCATAACTTTTCTTCACTATATTAAAGAATCCTTTCATTTCTAGAAGTGGACATAACATCCATTAATCATGTCAAAATGATTGGATGCATAGCTCCGCCACAGAAAATTCATCCTTATCAACAGGTACAGTCTAAAGCTTCTGAAACTTGGGTTGTTTATAGTTTATACCCCACAGATCCGAAATTAATGGTAAAAAAACCATTTGCTCACATGAGGAAAGTAACCACATTGAATGAAATCTCATTTACATAAATTAAATCCCTATCACAGACACCGAAAATGTCAACAAAGTTCTTGGTAAAGGGATAGATCTAGTCAAACCAAAATAAATTTCACCTAGATTGGAGCCCCAAAAATTGACTGTATAAAACATAACTTTAATGGGGTAGCTAAGGGGTAATTGAGCTGCATAGGGAGGTGGAATACTCCAAGATAGCAAGGAAATACCAATCCTTATTTAATATTAGACCTTATGGTGTATTATAGTTATAACCTTGAAAATGCTTGAGCCCTCTTAAGATTACTAAGAATAGCAACACAAAACAGATAAGAGGTACCTGGTAATAGAAGCAGATACACAAAATATCATTTAGGTAGCCATCAATATGTTTAGCCCAAACTAGCAAATTCACAAAGGTGATCCAAGATTGCTTTGCTATTATCCAAACCAGCAATATTAAGTTCATCAAGCACATACGAGCTTTACCAACTAGTATTTTGCCATAGCAAAATTGTCTGTTCCTTAGAACACTGATGAAACTAAACTTAGTCAAAATAAGAAAATAAAAGTGAATGAAAGCGAAGTTGGGGGAAGATAGGCTACCTTCTTATGTAATCAGTGGATAATCAGAGTTACTGAGGTTGATAAACCATTCCCATTCTTTACTTTGTTCTAGCAGATTTGCCACAACATGTAGAGTACAAGCTATCATAATCGACCCTTTATATGTAACGAGATTGGTCGATAAAGCAAATCCATTTCCTTCATTTATACTCGAAGAATATTTCAATGCACCATGCTCGTTGAACAGTATAGTTTTAATTCTTGAATGCTCCGCTAACCTTCCCTTCTCTTATCAACTAATATCATGTATATCCATTTATTAATTGCCTTCCCCTTTTCAACGTACACACCACTCCTTTTATCGTTATCCACGTTCCATAACTAACTACGACATGCCTTCATACCCATAATCCTAATTTATCTTCATCTCTTTTTATTAAATTTCACTTTAATTCAATCCACTTTAAGATTCACTCATATAATTGAATCATATAATTTATTTATAAATTTATTTAGATATGAATTTATTTTATAAACTAGCATGCCTATATTTAAAAAATATATCTAAAGTACGCCGAGAGATACGTATGTTAGTTTTATAAAGAATCTCGATTGGAATCTTATAAGTTTATGAAGAAATTTTGGAATCTTTCAACTCTTGTTTTCCATCCATGTTGTGAATGTAGGAATGCCTCTCGGCATAAATATAAAAACACTTAATAATAAAAGAAAAAAAACATTTTCTTTCAAAAAACCAAACATACTAATATGCAACTTGAACAAAGTAATTCCTAAGTGCATGAGTGTTTAATGTAATGTTCCCTTTTTGGCACATAGACCTTTTGTGTGCATTATGTTTGTTCCTAGTCTTCTGGAGGCTTTCTGTCATGTTTGGAAGAACTCCAACGTTCTTGGAGTGGTCATGGTTCAGTCTTGTAGAGCAATTGTTTGTGGTTTTAAGTTCGACGAGTCATTTGGAGTTCATAGATGCTTTCCGAATTCAGTTTCGACTTCTCAGGTGCTCTCCAACCTTCTTGGAGAAATATGCTATTTTTAGACAGTCCCCTGACAGTGTCCAATTTTTCATCCCAAGTCTTCTACTACACTTTGATATGGTCAGAGTTGTTTGATCAGTGCATTTCTATGCTTTCTGTAGCTTGGAACTATTATCTGGCAGTTTAATTAATACTTCACTAAGGTTGCCTAAGGTTTGGAATAAGTATTAGTAACTTAGTGTAATATTTATTATAATGTAGTATTCCCCTCTTGGAGTGGATTCTTTTCTATGGCATTGAGCTCAGTTGGTGTTCAGGATTACACTGATGCTTTCAGAAGCACTTTCAGCTTTTCGGTTTGCTCTCCAAACTTCTTGGAGAAGCAGTCTATTTATAGTAAGTCTCCCAGTTGACATCATTCTTCATCCCAAACCTTCAAGATCATGTTGGTATGATTTATTTTGCAATTTGCTTCAGTTTGAGATTTTCTATAAAGTTGGGTGAATTATTGAGCTATTAATTATTAAATTCACTTAAGTTATCTAATGTCGTAAATATTTTAAAAGATAACTTAAGTGTAATAGCTCTTTGGAAAGGTAATTAAGTGTTTTAAAAGATAGACACTTAAAAAAGGGACCTTGCACATGAAATATTAATATTATTTCAAATAAAGGTCTTTTGGAGAAGAAAAAAGTATTATAAATTTGAGGAGAAAGATGAAGAGGTAAAAAGAATATAATATTCTATTTCCCTCAAATGTTATAAAAGGAGGACATGAGCTCATTGTTTTGGGTTATGCTGGAGAATTATATTGTTATGCTATGGGATTGAACTTGCATGTTCTTCCATCTCTTGAGGATGAAAACCCTCTTGTAGATTCCTTCTTGAGGACGAAAACCCTCTTGAAGTTGGTGTGGTTTCATACAGGATTCACCATTTGTGTTGAAGGCAGAGTTTTTGGAGCAATCTCATACAGAGTTTGCCATTGTACTCATTTGGTTTTTATATGTTCTAAAGTATTTTTGGTATCATATAAATGTGGGATCATTTGCTATAACATTCTAAGATTTTGAAGGGTTTTAGTGAGGAATACAACTTGCTGGGTCATACCAATCCTCTATGGAAGTCGCACCCTTATAGTTGCAGATTTATGAAGATAAATTAACAAATCATGAAGCAATTAGACAAGCCCCCACATCTCAAGGTGTATTTAGTAATAGAGATTAGAAATATTAGTTTTTGCTGATGCTATTTGCAAGCAGTATTGCCCTAGAGCAGGCCATAAGTGTTGCAAATATGTGCCTAATTGGTGTTGTCATTGATGTCAACATATCTTTGTTTTCATTGGTATCAATTTTATCCCATTCTAGAAGACTTGTATGTTGAGGATATTGAGAAAATTAGCCTCTCTAGAAGAAACAAATGAGTTACATATCTCTCTGCAAGAGACAGTGAAGACCATCTAGTTCAGTGAAGTAGTTTGCTACACATTTCCAGTGAGATGAAGATCAGAGTCTGCGGACCAAAGGGTGTTGTAAAGGATTATCTAAAGTTGCTCCAGTTATGATTTGAGGGATTCGCATGAAGAATTTGTGAAGATATGGCCATCTGAGTAGAATGGGGTTTTGTAGTTGTTCAGAGGTGACAGAGTGACAGAAAATTGGTCCGAATTGATCTGCATTGGAATATTATGATCTACGGATCTAGAGGACTGTTTGGGATGTTGGTGTGTATCCTCAATTCAAATGGTTCATGGTTTGGAGGTCCGCAAGCAATCTTTCTAGCATGACAATCATAACAGTTGGTGTTCTTGAGTTCCCAGATGAAGGTGCAAGTGTTTCTAGTGATCTGAGGTGGTGCGGTTGTTCTTGTTGATTTCATTGTGCTTGTGGCGGTCTCTAGATTGTGTGCCTACTGTGTTGATGGTCTGCATTAAGGATTGAGCTCGTGGTTGAAGATTTGTCCTTGGGTGTTGCTGTTCTTTCTAGTCTTGGCCGACTGGATGCTTTGTGCATGTTGCAGATGATCTAAGAGAGATTCTATGAAGTGTAGCATGTTGTTCGAGGAAGATTTGGGTCCCAGCAATGTTTGGCCGACAACATAGTGATTCACATTAATTCAAATGTTTGTAGTGCCAACCTTGATGTTTATTCCAAGGTTGATGAAACATATAAATATGTGTGGTTGAGTTGTGGAAATGCATCCTTGTGTGAAAATGATAAGATCTTAAGAAAGGAAGAAAGGTAGAGAAGAGAAGAGGAAGAGCAGAAGAGGAAGAGCAGTAGAGGATGAGGAGATAGCAAAGAAGTGTTTGAGGGGCACAGCATAAGTGTTGTGCGCATCAATGGAACTGACCTTAGCATGAAGAAGATGATATCTTCCAGTTCAATCTTTCTGTAATAAACTTATAAATATTTCTCTAGGAAGTGAGCCTCTTTTGAGTAGTGAACTTTGGGCAATGCACCCTGAAGGCAAGTGCCTTCCCCATTTTTCTATTCTTTTAACAAAAAATAAATCTTGTGGGTTAACCCCCACCATGGTTTTTCCCTTAACTGGGTTTCCACGTAAAAATCCTGGTGTTATATGTGTTGATTTCATTTCTGCTCATGTGTTGTTGATTCATGCTTTCATGGTTATATCATTCATCTGTTAATAAGTGGTAAAGAAGTTTAAGTTATAGCAAATGATAAAAGTTTTGTGATAATTGATTCACCCCCCTCTCAGTTGTCTACCATAATTTCAACAATTGGTATCAGAGCCGGTTCCTCTAAAAGAAGCTTGACTGCTTGAGGAGATCTAAGATATCGACTTACAAGAAGGATAGTCTGAGATTTGATGGGAACAAATTACTCTCTTTGGAAGAGTCGCATGGAGTGCCATTTGCAATGCATGGGTGATGCTTATTGGTTGATAACTAAGGATGAGTATAAGCCTTCAGAGAAAGGTCCTTCAACTCCAGATCAACTCAAAGATGCTGAAAACAACATTCAAGCCAAAGAAGCTTTGCTAAGTGCCTTGACTGATACAGAAATGACAAATGTCCTGGAGTTAAAAACTGCTCATGAAATCTGGAAGAAGTTGGAAACTCTGTATGAAGGTGATGAATATGTCAAATGTGCTAAGTTGTAGAGCTTGAAGGGTAGATATGAAAATTTGAGGATGAGTGAAGATGAAAACATCACTTCCTACATGCAGAAAGTGAATGAACTTGTGTGCAGTATCAGGTGTGCTAGTGGAACACTAGAAGAATCAGAGATTGTTGGCAAAGTGCTTAGATCCTCACCTGCTTCATACAAGCATAGAGTTGCTTCTATTGAGGAAATCAGGACTGTGACAATTGTTACAAGGGACTAGTTGGTTGGCAAACTCTCAGCATTTGAAATAAGTGAGTTTGGTGATTCTCTTCCTAAATCTAAATCTGCATTTAAGACCAGTGTTTATGGAAAGCAAATATTTGACCCAGGTGAAAACTCTTCAAGAAGACTAACCAGATTTAAGAAGGCAAGGAAGGAACTTGAAGAAGATGAATCAGAGTTTGAAGAACTTGAAGCCTTGTTTGCCAAAAGATTACCAAGAGGATCTGGTAAGTATGAAGGAAAATTGCCCTTCAAATATTTTTCTTGCAATAAGATTGGTCATTTTGCTTCAAGATGTCTGGAGAGGGTTTCAAAGCCTAACCCTAATAGACCTAGGGTTTAGAAGAAATGCTACTATGTCCAATAAGCTACTAAAGAAGGAGTCACTGATGGTGAATCTGATAAGGGAAGTACCTCAGGAAATGAATGGGTGTTCATTGCTATCAAAGAAGAAGATCTGGTGCCTATTGAATCTGCTAGCTATGTGAATGTGGAAAGAGCCTTAGCTGCTCAGGTTGAAGAAAAGGATGAATGGGTAATTGACAGTGGATTCTCTCATCATATGACAAGTGATAAGAGTAAGTTTGTAAGTATGGAAAGGTATGAAGGTGGAATTGTGAAGTTTGGAGACAATTCAGCTGGTAGAATCCATGGCAAAGGATCCATCTCTCTTGATGGTAAGAATAACACTAATGATGTTTTGTATGTAGAAGGGTTGAAGCATAATCTTCTCAGTGTTGGACAGTTGGTTGACAAAGGATATGATCTCCGATTCAAGGATGGAAAATGCAGAATTGTGGAAAGCTTTGAAACTAAGATTGCATCCGATACATAGACTAGAGGTAACATCTTTCATTTAAGTGGTATTGGTAAAAGTTGTTTGATTGCTCAGAGTTGGCTATGGCATAGGAGAATGTGTCATGTAAACTTTGACAATATTGTCAAGATAAGTGCTACTCAGGTTGTGAGAGATCTTCCAAAGCTTGTGAAACCTGCTAATAGCATGTGTAAGGAATGTCAGTTGGGTAAACATAGCATAACTACATTCAAGAGTAAAGAACAATCTTCAAGTGGATTGTTGGAACTTGTGCACACTGATTTGTGTGGTCCTACCATGATTAGGAGTTTGCAAGGAGACAGATACTTTATGTTGCCGATTGATGATCACTCCCGGATGATGTGAGTCACTTTCTTGAGAGAGAAATCAAATGCTCTTGACAAATTCAAATTGTTTAAGGCTAGGGTGGAGAATGAGATTGGTGTGAAGATAAAGTGTCTGAGATATGACAGAGGTGGAGAGTTTACCTCCGGTGAGTTTAATGTATTTTGTGAAAAGCATGGAATAAGAAGACAATTATCTGCTCCTAGGACTCTTTAGTAGAATGGAGTTGTCGAAAGGAAGAACTAGACTATTCAAGAGGCTGCTAGAACCATGATGATGGAAGGAAATGTTCCACATGTCTATTGGAGAGAGGTTGTGAGTACTGCTATCTATACTCTTAATCGGGTGTAGATCAAAGGTAATTCTAGTAAAACACCTTATGAACTATGGTTTGGTAATGCTCCTTCTGTGAAATATTTCAGAGTTTTTGGTAGTAAATGCTATATCAAAAGAGATGAAGATTTAGGCAAGTTTGATGCAAGATGTGATGAAGGAATATTTATGGGTTATTCTAATCAAAGCAAGGCATACCAGTGCTTTAACAAGAGATTGAAAAAGATTGTTGAAAGTGCTAATGTCAAGGTTGATGAAAGCAAGAAGAGACCTTCAAGGTTTTGTGGATATGAATTAGATGATCAAAATGAAAGTCCAAATGAAGGAAAGCAAGTTTAGTTTACTCTGGAGAATCCAGTAACTCAAGAAGTTAATGCAGATGTTGAGGAACAAGCTCAAGAATCAGAAATTGAAGAAAATCCCAAAACTCCCAGGTATGTAAGATTGAATCATTCTAAAAATCAGATCATAAGAGATAAAAATAAAGGTGTTTAAACTAGAAGAAGAATTACTGAAGAACAAGAGGAGTATTGTTTGATTTCAAAGATGGAACCAAAATCGGTGAATGAAACTTGTAATGATGAAAGTTGGGTAAAAGCAATGGAAGAAGAATTAATGTAGATTGAAAAGAATCATACTTGGGATCTTGTTCCTAGACTTGAAAACAAGAATGTAATTGGAACTAAACGGGTCTTCTGGAATAAATTGAATGAAGATGGTGAAGTTGTGAGAAACAAAGCAAGATTGGTGTGCAAATGTTACTCTCAAGTAGAAGGAATTGATTTTGAAGAAACTTTTGCTCCAGTGGAAAGAATTGAAGCAGTAAGATTATTTTTTGCCTTTGTTGCTTACAAAGATTTCAAAGTCTACCAAATGGATGTCAAGTTAGCATTCCTAAATGGAGAGTTGGAAGAAGAGGTCTACATTGAGCAACCAGAAGGATTCTAGTTGTCTAATCAAGAAGATAAGGTTTGTAGGTTGAAGAAAGCATTGTATGGACTTAAACAAGCCCTAAGGGCCTAGTATGCAATATTAGATAAGTATCCGCTAAAGTTAGGCTTTAGCAAAGGCACTGCTGACAGTAATCTTTATTTCAAAAGTGATCATGAACACATCTTGATTGTTGAGGTATTGTTGATGACATCATCTTTGGTGGAAATGAGAGTATGTGTAAAAAATTTGTTGATCAGATGCAAAGTGAATTTGAGATGTCCATGCTTGGTGAAATGAATTTCTTCTTAGGTCTGCGAATCATTCAGTTAGAAAAAGGCATTTTCACATCTCAGTCTAAGTATGTGAAAAAGTTGTTGAAAAAGTTTGGAATGGAGGATTCAAAACCAGTGAGTACTCCTATGGTAACCGGATGCAAGTTGAGCAAAGATGATGATTCCCCTAAGGTAGAACAAAAGAGGTATAGATCAATGATTGGAGGATTGCTTTATCTGACTCATACTAGACCTAATATTATGAATGTAGTTGGCCTTGTTTCTAGATTTCAAGTTGATCCTAGAGAATCTCATGTTGTAATAGTCAAAAGAATTTTTAGATATCTGAAGGGAACATCTGACTATGGTTTATGGTATCCTAAGGGTGATGATTTCACTCTTCATGCATATACAGATACTAATTGGGTAGGAGATGTGGATGACAGGAAGAGTACTAGTGGAGGTGCATTTTTCTTGGGAAAGAGATTAGTTTCGTGGTTGAGCAAAAAGTAGGAGGCAATACCTTTGTCTACTGCAGAAGCAGAGTACATAGCAACAATAAGTAATTGTACTCAAGTTTTGTGGATGAAGTAAATGTTGAAGGATATCAGGGTTGTGTTTGAAGAACCTATTACAATCTTCTATGATAATTCAAGTGCAATGAACATTTCAAAGAATCTGATGTTGCATTCAAAGACAAAGCATATATCCATCAAGTTTCACTTTTTGAGAGAGAAGGTAAATGAGAATGAAGTCAGATTGGAGTTTGTGTCTTCAAAGGATCAGATTGTGGATATCTTTACGAAGCCTCTACCTAAGGATACTTTTGAGTATCTCAGAGGGAAACTAGGGGTCATTACCCCTCTTGTTCAGAACTAAGGTGCACTAATGTGCATCAGTCTAGTGGAACTCACTATCATATCTTGTGGTCCAGATTGGTGTTAAGGGAATGCTACTTAGGGGGAGTAGTCAGTATGTTCTGAGTTCAGTTTGAGTTTATCTAAGAAACAAAAGGGGTGAGAGATGACTGCAAATATGTGCCCTTTGCCATTGATGTCAAAGGGGGAGAGAAGTCATGTGAAAAACTTGGAAGTGAGTGGTTGCTGATGAAAGGGGGAGCAGTAAAGAAAATGGTTGCAGGTGTGATAAGAGAAAGGGGAGAAGTTCTTGTCTTGATGGTTGAAATAATTTTTCACATCATATGTTGCCATCAATGACAAAGGGGGAGATTGTTGCAAATATTTGCCTAATCGGTGTTGTCATTGATGTCAACATATCCTTGTTGTCATTGGTGTCAACTATATCCCATTCTAGAAGACTTGTATGTTGAGGATATTGAGAAAATTAGCCTCTCTGGAAGAAACAAGTGAGTTACATATCTCTCTGCAAGAGACAGTGAAGATAGTACAGTTTAGTGAACTAGTTTGCTTCACATTTCCAGTGAGCTGAAGATCAGAGTCTACAGACCAAAGGGTGTTGTAAAGGATTGTCTGAAGTTTCTCCAGTTACGATTTGAGGGATCTGCATGAAGAATTTGTGAAGATATGGCCATCTGAGTAGAACTAGGTTTTGCAGTTGTTCAAAGGTGACAGAGTGACAGAAAATTGGTCTGGATTGATCCACATTGGAATATTATGATTTGCGGATCTAGAGGAGTGTTTGGGATGTCCATGTGTATCCTCAATTCAAGTGGTTCATGGTTTGGAGGTCCACAAACAATCTTTCTAGTATGACAGTCATAATAGTTGGTGTTCTTGAGTTCCCAGATGAAGGTGCAAGTGTTTTTGGTGATTTGAGGTGGTGCGGTTGTTCTTGTTGATTTCATTATGCTTGTGGCGGTCTCTGGATCGTGTGCCTACTGTGTTGATGGTTTGCATTGAGGATTGAGCTCGTGGTTGAAGATTTGTCCTTAGGTGTTGCTGTTCTTTCTAGTCTTGGCCGACCAGATGCTTTGTACATGTTGCGGATGATCTAAGAGAGATTCTGTGAAGTGTAGCATGTTGTTCGAGGAAGATTTGGGTCCCAGCTGTGTTTGTCCGACAACATAGTGATTCACATTAATTCAGATGTTTGTAGTGCCAACCTTGATGTTTATTCCAAGGTTGATGAAGCATATAAATATGTGTGGTTGAGTTGTGGAAATGCATCCTTGTGCGAAAATGATAAGATGCTAAGAAAGGAAGAAAGGCAGAGTAGAGAAGAGGAAGAGTAGTAAAGGATGAGGAGATAGTGAAGAAGTTTTTGAGGGGCAGAGCAGAAGTGTTGTGCGCATCAATGGAACTGAACTTGGCATGAAGAAGATGTTGTATTCTAGTTCAATCTTTCTGTAATAAACTTATAAATATTTCTGTAGGCAGTGAGCTCTGGGTAGTGTGCCCTGAAGGCAAGTGCCTTCCCCATTTTTCTATTATTTTAACAAAGAATAAATCTTGTGGGTTAACCCCCATCGTGGTTTTTCCCTTAACCGAGTTTCCACATAAAAATCCTGGTGTTATAGGTGTTGATTTTATTTCTCCTCATGTGTTGTTGATTCATGCTTTCATGGTTATATCATTCATCTGTTAATAAGTGGTAAAGAAGTTTAAGTTGCAGCAAAGGATAAAAGTTTTGTGACAACTGATTCACCCCCCTCTCAGTTGTCTTCCCTAATTTCAACAGTAAGAACCCAAGAAGGGGACATGAGAGTTTGTGGGCTGATTCAACCCTTCTTTGCTATTCAATCTACCCTATTTGGAGGCACCTTGAGCCGAGAGGAGGTTTTAAGGGAGTTTGGTATTGTTCTATAGTGTTTTCAGTGAATGCATGAGAAGTTGTAGGTTTTCAAAAATATGCAATTCAGAAAATTAAATCAGACCTGTTATAACATAGTTCTGGAACTATTTTGAGTAGAGTAATCAGAGTTTGCAACATTTTAGACTTTGTCAATGCAGTTTGAAGACACCTTCTTTTATTTGTAGCATCTGGGTTATAATGGGTATGATTCAGTTTGAAGTTATTTATTTTTTGGTGATATTCTAATACAATTTTATTACTACACAAGAGCTATTTGATTGAAAATCATATTATATTACTTAACTACAGCTTCCTTGATATTGTATTTCATTGCAAAATTATATGATTGTAATTCCTGGAAGGTATTACCACCAGTGAGAGTTGTCTATTTCCTTGATACATGTTTCTCACCCCATTGAATAAGTGGTCTTATTTGTAAGGGCTTCCCACTGAATAAGTGGACGTGCCTATGTTTACTTTTAGTTTACCCATTAAATAAGTGGAAAATACCCACTGCATAAGTGGATATCCACTGCACAAGTGGATTCCCATTGAATAAGCAGAAGTTATATTTAATTTGCATTGCATTATAATTGCTTAGTCTGAAGCACTTGTATGTTCTCACCTCACCCATTTGGGAACTTGGTGATCAGAAGGTGTGAAGGAAATTATTTATGCATTTCAATTCTAATGGTGTTTGTGATAGCACTGAAGATTTTGAAAAAATCTAGGGGTGGAATATTACAGTGGTATCAGAGTTGATGATCTTGTCAGGCTGTTTGGGGAGCTAACCGGTTGTAGATCTTCAGTTGAGGAACATAATTTCAGCTTTGCATGTTAGTGATCAACATTTGCATGTGAGTGTTCAATGAATTTCAGCAGTGGTCTAGATGGGCAAACTTGACTCTCTTAGAGAAAATCATGATAGGATGCTTGAATCTCTTAGGGAAAGTCAAAATGAGATGATAAGAACTTTCCAAAGGTTCTTACAAAAAGAAGAAGATGAGGAGGCGATATTGAAAAGAGGGGCCACACAAATTATTGATGAGTACCAGGGCTTACCAGATGATTTTAAAAATCAAATTTCCTTTGATGTTTTTTTGAGAATACTTGAAGAAGGGAATCCAAGCAAGATGAAACTATATAGCTACATTAGAAAATTGGGAAAGAAAGAAGAGAAATCAGAAGTTGTCCAAGAGATCATTGAGAAAGAAGAAGTGCCAAAGACTAAAAACTATTCCAAGGCATCACCTTCGATCCAACAGAAGGACTTTCCCATTATAAGGAAAAATGATGACAACAAGAATGAACTTAGGAGAAGAAATCTTTGTTTCTTATGCCAGGGATCTTGGGAACCTAGCCACCAATGCAAGAACAAAGTAGAAGAGATAGAAAAGATGTTAGAACCAAGAACAGATGTTGGTGAAGCTGAAATTTCAATTGCAATTGTAGAGGAAGAGTGTTGGTGTTTTCTTGTAAGAGTCAAAGAAGATCCAAAAGCAGAAGGAATGGACTTTGAGAGTCCTAAATTTGATGAGGAGTTTGATGATTATGAAAATGCCTTTTCACTAGAAATTGAAATGAGAATAATTGAAAGGATGCTAGAAGGTGATTTATCAAGCGAGCCTAAGATTATTGTAGTAGAGTGTCTTGACGAGGATGTGGATAAAAGTTTATTTGCAACAGTTGAAGAAATTGATGCTGTTGAAATTTTCAGAACAACACTTAATGTTAAGAATCTCTGTCATTCTAGTGAAGGCAATTCTGATTGTGAGTGGGAATTTCACATACAAAATGAAGATCAGTTTGACCTCTTAGAGAGTTTATATGAAGAGCATGTTGAAGGGGAGCTTGTTGAAAGCTTTAAATCAGCCCAAAGTGTTGACTCATTGCTTGGGTTTGGAGATACCATCTCATTGGATCAAAGTGATTGTGAAGAGGAGCCAGACTTCAAGGAACTTATTGCTCCTAAAGAAGAGGAAATATTAGGATCTTTTCCACTTGAAAAACTGAGACACTTGGGTGAGCATATTCCTAGTGAGTTGAGTGAATTAAAGAATCAACTCTCAGTCTTTGAAGAGAGAGAAATTCAATTCCTCATTGGTTTGGACAACACTCACAAGATCCTAGAAGACTTAATGCAGAAGGGTGAGGGTAGAATTACTCCTACCAACTTGCAATTCATCAAAGGTTCCATGGAGCTAGTGAAGACATAATTCTTGCATGTGATTAGAGACCGTGATCATGCTTTTGATGTTGCTAGAGAGAAAGAGAAAAAGGTTAATAAGCTCATCCTTGGGCTTGATACAACAAAAGACTTGTTGCAAGGTTCCCATTTGGCACTTCAAGAAGTCGAAGAACAACTTGCTGTTGTTACAAACTTGAGGGAATTAGAAAAAAAGTACAATGATAGAAGAAATCAAGCTAGTGATTGAAGAACTTGATAGTGTTCAAGAGAAGTATGATTTGGAGATCATGCCGATAAAGTCAGAAGTTGCATATGCAGATTTGGATGGTTTCGAGCAAGAGGAAAGTGATGATATTCATGTTTTTGATAACCCTCTCTTTGTCTTAGATGTAGAAGAAACTTATGATAATCCTCTTTTCATAGTGGACAATGAAACAAATCATAATAGAGGCAACACATTTGATGATAACATTAAGATTTGGGATCTAGGAGCAGTTCCAAAAATTGAGTTAGAACACGGTTCTCTTTCTGTTGGTGTAACAGAATCATATCACAAGTATGTGCCGAGCCTTATGGTTGGTAATCCTCCTGGGAGAACACTTGATGAAGAAAATGCAAGTGAAGATGTAGTTTTTTCATGGGACGTATTGAATCATGAAGACTTTTACATTTCAATTTTTGAAAAGTTTCCAAACAATATTTTTGAGCTTGCTGGAATTTTCAGAACAACAAGAAGAAATGTAAGTTTAGAACTTGTTTGGCATGAAGATTGACATCTATTGGCTCTATACCTTTAGTGGAAAAATCTTGCATGGTTGAGTTGCAAGAAGTCCAAATTGTTACCATTCACTGTGATGAACAAGAAGGTGTGATCAAAATGAGTGTAAAATTTTTATGCTGATCTTAATGTTGAGGAGGTGCAGTTTGTGGATAGCCCTTGGATGTGTTGCATTAGGGGCATTTTGTTTGGGAAATATGCCTTGGGTTGCACTAGAAGATCTTCTGATGAGGCACGTATGAAGAGTAGAGTAGTGCAACACAAGCATGGTGGAGCTATTTCGTTACTTCAAATTTAGCATAGTGGTCATCGACAAAGTATGCTGGAAGAATTTGGTGACCAAAGAGATGTTCCTTGGAAGAGGATAGTTCAAATTTTCTATTTAAATTTCACCATTTTGTTGTAGGACAACCACCTCACATTTTGGTTTGATTACATTCATGAGTGTTGGCAAAATGTTTCTGTTAAGGGAAGTAAGAATTTTCAGATGGAGGTTGTTTGGGAGTTTCTCATAGCCTCTTCCATGTTGTCTTTGAGCAAAACAATGCTTATTTTTCATGTTTATGCTTGGAGACCTTATTTTTGTAGTTGTTGTCCCACTTCTAAAGTGTTGATTTTGATAAAATTAGGCTATGATCTGCTGTTAATTTCCTTGGATAGCCACATGTTGATTACAGTTTGGGCTCCTACACCTTGGTTGGATGATGGATAAAGCATTTAGATGTGGGAGAGTAATATTTCAACCTTCCTAGCTTTAAATTGGGTATGGAAATTTCAAGTCCATGCTTTTTTTTAATGTTTTAATTATTCATATAGCATATAAATAGGATTGCTTTTTTTTTCATTATAAATCAATTACAAACAAGATAAATTCGCATTTTTCTAGTGCAAGGGAGTCCAAGAAATCTTTGAGAGAAGAATTTTCAAGTCATATTTTACAAAGGAGATGGGAAACAAAATGACAAGGCAAAATAAGACTACACGAAAGTATTCTGCAGAAACTACAGCAAGATTGAATGAAGAAAGATTGGAAAAATATCATAAACAAAAACAACGTATGCATATATATTTTTTTCTATTTTTAATCTAGGTCATTTTATTTATGTTTAAATATATACATGTATTGATGAATCATGTAGCAGGATGTCATTTAATCTAGGTCACTTGTTTTATGCTTAAATATATACACATTGATTTCATGTAGCTCCGATGTCATTTATTTTAAGTCATTCCTCATTCTTGACTATAATCTCCACCTCTCTACCTAGAGATAAATACCTACCTCTCTCTCTCTCTATCCACCACTCTCTCTCTCTGTCTCAAGTTGCCCACTCTCTTTACCTCTACCTCTCCCTCACTGGGGACTTCGTAGCTATCTCTATCCCTCTCTAACTCTCCATATCCCTCTCCCTATCTCCAACTCAACTTCATTGTTTTTTCTAAAGTGGTAACATATATTTCTATTATAATTTATTAAAAAAATCAAGTTCACTTTTCATTTTAGATTATTTATTTTTATTTAAAAATTCTTTTAAATCTAAAATCTTTATATTTAAAAAGCCACACTTCCTAATTTTAAAACAAATTCTTATGGCTGTTTTTTTGTTTTCTTTCTCTAAAATATATTTTATAATAATTGTTAGCTTTTTTTTATCCAATAAATTTTTATCATGAATGTTTTTTTAGCTTTTTTATTTGTGTTTTTATGATTTTTAATGCTAAATTAAGGAATAAAAGAATTTTTTTAAGAAAAGATTTGTTGAAATATTTTTAGAATGCTTTTTAGATTTTCTTTTTCCTAAAGAATGAAATTATTTTTTAGAAAACATAATAATTTATACATTGTAGAACTTAAGAGTATAAATCAATAAAATAAAAAGAATGTTTATTATTTAGAAAGTTTTATTTTATAAAATAAATAATTTTATTTTTATTTTAATATGTATTTCCTTCATTTGTGATACAGAAAGTGGAGCAAATGTTGTTGAAGAACACATAGTTGATGTTAGTCAAGAGGAGGCCCAAGTGCAAACAATGGATATTGGAGAGGGGTCAGGATCGCTTCCTTTGACTAGTATGGATGAGCATATTAATCTAGCTGAAGAGGTGAAAAGAAAAATTTCTTATAGAAATTTAGATCATTTACTTAAAATGGATATTGAGAAATTGAAAGATTATGCTAGACAACCTAGACGTATTGATAGGAGGTCATTGAATAAAACTACAGAGGAAATAATTGCTCATTTCAATAATCTTGATACACTTGGCCAAACCCAATTGTTGTCAATTGTAATTCTTAGTAAGGAGCTACATGAGCCATTACAATTGTTGGGTGTCGATTTGTCATTGAAAAAGGGGAAAGGTTCACAGCTAGAAAAAGATATTGTTGAAAATGTTAAAGAAGGTTTGGCTTCCATCGAGAAAAAATCTTGATTTGCGGATAAGTCCATTACAAGAAGAGTGATGTTCACAGGTGTTGTAAGTGAAAGAAATTCCAGAAAAAGACAATTGTCTTTAGTTTCATCTAAGATTGATTTCAATAGAAAGACAATAACAAAATATGTGAAAAGGAGAAAATTATTGGATGATAGTACCTCGGAAGGCAATTGGGCAATTATGTGTAGAGCTCCTCGATTTGACAGGATTCAAGATGTTGTGAGAAACTTGATCTCAACCTTTTGGAATGATAATACTCGTGCTTCATTAAATAGTAGAGATGTTATCAAACACAAAATTGGGCCCAATAGTTATGAACTACATACAAAACATTGGCTAGAGATAACACAACATGAGATGTATGTGAACTTTTGTAATTCAAATCCAAATATAAAGATTGGGCAAACAATGTTTGAAATGTTAAGGCCATATTATTTGAAGACAAACAAGGTTTTTGAAACTTGTTGTTGTCGTTATTATATTGAATTTGATCTCTACTATCAGGTGTTTCGAAAGATTTGTGAAGACAGTGATGGTCTTGTAAATGCATCTCCTAAACGGGCAAGTCAGTTCATAGCATCCATCTTATGTGATAAATCAGATATGATGATGGTAATGGTCAAATAAACTACATAAAAGGTCTTTGTGAAAATGTGAAAATTTGGATAAAATGCCTTTGAGAAATGAAGATATTGACCAAATGAAGTTGGTAAGTTGCAAGAGGTACAAGTATGTAAAGTTTCAAACAAAACATGGGAAAGAATTCACAAGGTTAGATTATGTAGAAGAGGAGATACCTATTGGAACATTTATGGAAAATTTTTTGTAAATTGATTCAACCATACATGCATCATGCTTTTTTTGCTAAGTGGCAAGCACAACAGTTTCAAATATTAAGAGATACTTTCCCACCTAGAACAATTTTATCAGTGGTTGACTTTGCAAAAAATTACTCTTTTGTACATCAAAAAGAGATTCAATCAGAATATTACTTTTTAGAGCAGATCACTATTATGGTGCATGTGTGTTATCGACATGCACAATTGGATTTAGATGGTGTTGAAAGTACATTTCAAGCACGAGTCATCAAGAAACAATATCACTTTTATATTAGTGATGATAAAGAGCATGACACACTTTTTGTACAACATTGCTTTAAGAAGTTTTTTGGATATTTGGCAAGCAAGGGTGTAAATTTTGAAAGGCATTTTGTATGGTCAGATGGATGTGCGTCACAATTCAAATCAGCAAGGCCATTTTATGCACTATGTAGATATCATCGAAATAACAATATACCACATGTTTGGAGTTTCTTTCAGAGTGGGCATGGAAAGGGTGAACATGATGGCACATGAGCTTGCATCAAACGTGCTCTAAGGAACATCAAATGAATTATGATGGAGACTGTATAGATGATGCAATGATGTTGTTGAATGGTGTAAGTTACACTTTGCACCAAATGAGGCTGGCACATCTTCAAGATACATTCCACATAGAGTGTTTTGGGAGATATCAGATATGTATTGTTTGAATTTATTTAATGTATGGATGTACTTTAAATATATATATTCATGTATATGATATATGTGTACACACAAGTTTATTTATTTTAGTTTGAATTTAATTATTTAGATATATTTTATTCATAATGTATTTGATATATAATAAATTTATAGGTGTGGATAGAAGATAAATGTATGGATGCAAAAGGGTAGAGAAAACAAGATCTTTGCATTGTGTCATGAGTATAGATAGCCCTACATGGATGTTGGACACTAGGGAGTACTATTATTTTTGTTATGAGTGCATGTTGGGAGATTTTGAGAATTGTAATAACCAACAACGTGGATATGTCAGTGAATGGGAAAATGTGCCACTAGTTGTTACCAACACATACAATGAAGATGAGGATGAAAGATTTGAAGACATTCCTTTGATTTCAACTAATTATAACCATATTTCAGGATTGATTAAAAAAGGTATGTGTGTGTATATATATATATATATATATATATATATATATATATATATATATATATATATATAAAGTATCTCTAAATTTTTTAAGTTACAAATTTTGGACATGTAAATTTTTGGTGCAGGAGATGTTTTTGTTGTCATAGCAGAGGCTAGAAATATAGAACAAGTTAGTTATTATTTATTGCGTTGCACAAAAGAGAGGCAAAAGCTAATAAATCCAAAAACAAGTGATGGAATGGTGTTTCCCACAGGTTTAACTTTATTGTAATAATTTTTAAATAATTTTCAATTTGTTACATATGTATATGTCAAGTACCTCAAGAGTGATTTAAAATGTGTTCAATTTTTATATTATAATTTATGTTATGTCTTACCAAGCAATGATAATGCTATACATGTTCATAGATACATGTATGTTACATTTACCTTGAAAATGTTATGTCTTACGGTGTGGAATGTTGTTTCCCACATGTTCAGTTGTAGTGCAAGGGACATATCTCAAACAATCTTGACATATCTCAAACAAGTCAAGATTGTTTAACATGGGATTCACTTTATTGATTATCAAGTATATCAGTATAGCCACCTAGTAATTGCTACCGACCTAACTCTTCATATAGTTTCAAACACACATGGATGCCATAAGTGGAGACTACATAGTGAAGATCATCAAAGAATATTAGATGTGATTGAAGAGCGAGCTAACCACTTGATGTGGTATGAAAAATATGGATGAAGAACTTACAATTTTTTATGTTTTGAAGACCTAAATTCACTATTTAGATGTATGTTCATGTATTAATTATTTTACAATCTATGCAAGTTAAATTAATAGTTCATTTGTTGAACAAATTTTAAATTTCAACCATGGCAGTTCTTAATGTACAAATGATCTCTCTATTAGAAGTCATGTAGAGAATGCCCTAGATTCTTATTCAAGCATGCATCGATATGATAATTTTTGAATGCTTTTATTTAATGCTATATATGCTCTTTGAACTGTGCTACAATTTACATGTACATGTATATGCACTAGAGATGTCATCTATAAAGTTTATAGATATATATAACCATCTTACATCTATAAACTTTTCAACCAATAAAATTTCACGTGACAAATGTAAAAAGAGAGATCTTAATTATTCCAGTTTGAAGTTGACAAATCATTTTAGGCCACCGATACAAACATTGAAATTCCCACAATATCAATAAAAATGAAATATTTGGCACACAACCTTGAGCAACCTTTGACTAACATCAATTTCATGATTTTTATGGGCATTCAAGTATGACAGATAGTGACAATTGACTTTACATCTTGACATGAACATTTTTGATAAATTAAAATGTCCAAGTTCTTTTCCTGAATCACCTATGATTGAGACTATTTGACATTAATATTTTTGACTTGATCAAAGCTGGATGACAACAAACTTTTACAAATGAATTGAAATACTTGCACAACCTTTGAGAAGATGAGTTGATTGATGGACTTCGACTTGGTAGACTCAAAAGTTTAAAATTGTCATGATAAAAATTTGAGGACATCCTAGGCTCCATTTATATATGTTCTCATGTAGTAGCTTCCCTAGGTTATCTCTTGTATCATGTCCATTTGAAACATCTTATGGTATTTCATTACTTAATGATGTAGTGTCTTTGAATTTCCATTTTGTTAATGAATGCATGTTTTTCCTTCAAAATTTAGTTGAAGAGATAACTAATACTACTCTATGTGTCCTAGAGGTCTATATCATGTTGCATCAAGTTCACAACTTTCAATGCACAAAACTAAATACATGATGACCTCCTTTAGGCATTCTCCACTAGATCCCCCAAAATGGAGTCATCTTCAAAGCATGACATGATATGCAAAAACCTAGGCATTCCTTTTGGTTACTTACAAACATGTGGAAGTAGTTTCTAGACAAGCTAAAAAAAGGTCCTATGTTAGAAAAATAGATTCCTCTTCATGGCTAGAAGAATTCAAGTTGCCAATAAATTACTCATAGCCAACCATGTATGCATTTCTTCATGTTAGTTTCTCTCCAAATCATGCTATAAATAGCTAACAAAGATTATAAGATGCTTTCTATGGGCCAATGGGGTAATAATCGAGGGATGTCAAGCTCTACATGGGCACATTATCTCTAACCTAAAGATTGTGGTAGGCTTGGAATCTTAGACCCCTAGACACAAGGAACATGCCTCATGATGAAGTGGATCTTTGGAGAATTGCAAGAATTAGGTACTTGAAAATCTTATTTTAGTTTCAAGTGCAAACTACCATAACTTTAGAAGTTTAGTCTTCTACTAGCCAACTATATGTAAGGTTATCTCAATTGTATGCTAGTTATAATTGTTCATGCTTGATATGCTAAATATCGGAGGATCTTCTAAAGGCAATAATGTCTACTAAAATTTTTAGTTGATATCATTAATAGATTTAATGGTATAATAATCATTGTTTATTGCCATGTAATTGAAAAACATCACTAATAGTATTTGACCGCACATAGGCCCAAAAATAATTTAACAATACAACAATTCCAAACAAATTTTAATTGCACCAGTGAATACAAATTACATTGATTCCCATTTTATTTCAAAATAAATTTTGGAAGTTCTTCAATTTAGAGTGCCACTTATTGCTCCTCTTCTATCATTTCACATTTGTTTCTTATCATAGGCTCAGTACCTTCCCTTCTTTTTATTCCTCATATTCATTTAGATTTAGGTAATATGTGTCGTAAATAACAACATTCATCAAATAAATGTTGTTTAGGGTCCAATGCAATTTCAAACAAACACATGATGATAAGGAATGTATGGGTAATGTTGCCATTGTATTTCAAAACATTTTATCCCATAATATTACTTTTCTCAATGATTAAGCAAAATATTAGCACTAGAATTGTAATAAAAGACATGACATTTCCACAGTCCATGATGATGAGAGATAGTGTTTGTAGATTTAATTTTGTTTTGTTTCACATATCAAGACTTTTTTGTAAACTTTTGTTTTATTTGGAGGTCCATTTATTTATATAATATTTTTTTGTTTCACATGTATCAAGAATTTTTTGTTTTTCACTTTTCTTTATACCCATAAATGAATCACAATTTGCAATTGTAATTGAGTTTGTAAATTTACAAATTTTAAAATCTATATTCTACATGTATTGAATTACATAAACACCTAACTATTTTGCATTCAAATGTTGATGTCAACATAACCATGACACCCTTTCAAATAACCCAATTGCTAGTTTGTAGAATGTGAAGGAGAAATCATCATTATTTTGTTGTGGCTTGCATATCCCCACATCAAATAAAAGCAATGTGAACAATTATATTTATAATCAAGTAAAACTACAATAAATTTCATGTTTGGAATTGTATTTGATGTTTTCATTGTATGATAAGTGTTCATCACTTGGTTTACGCAAAGTATTAGCACCACATAACTGTGTTTAGATTTGTTTATGTCATGGTAGATTTTTTCTAATGACCTCTTTTGGGAGAATGGTTTTGTCTTTAATACAAGGCAATCATTTCTAAATGAATCATTTCTAAGTCTTAACTATTCATAATATTGTTTTGTTTCATGTATATCAAGACTTTTTTGTTTTTCACTTTTATTTATACCCATAAATGAATCATAATTCAAATGCAATTGTAAATTTACATTTTAAAACCTATATTCTACACTTGTTGAATTACACAAATACCTAAATAACTTCTCATGGCAAAAACAATCATAATAATCATAAATAGAAATATCCTCATAAATGTCCACAAACACACAAATGTAGATAGAAATGTCCTCATAAATGTCCACAAACACACATGTAGATAGAAATGTGAGGTCATAAATGTCCACAAACACACATACATGCAAATGTATCTAGATAGAAATGTCCTCATAAATGTCTACAAACACACATGTAGATAGAAATGTTAGGTCATAAATGTCCACAAACACACATACATGCAAATGTATCTAGATAGAAATGTCCATACATAAACATGTACATCTATAGAAATGTCTGCTCAAACAAATATAAGATCTAGAGAAATATCTGGAGAAACACATGTCTACGAAGTGCTACCAATAGCTTGGTCATCATGTTGACTGCAAGTTGAGCAACCCGAGTCTAATTGAGCATCCTGATCTGATGGTGCGCTGAGCCCTGGAGATAGTACAACACATGTATGTATAAAAGTTTACAAATTATGTTAAAATTTAAATAGAATAATGTTATATATATATGTGTACATGCACACGTACAAATTATATGCATTTACATGTATGTAAGTTGTAATGATTTAAAAATTTAAAATTCACCTGTCCACTAAAATTACTACCATCAGTTGATTCATGCCTGCGTACACGGTCTATCCCCAGAGTAGGTGTAATATGAGCTAACCCCTACAATATATATATATATATATATATATATATATATATATATATATATATATATATATATATATATATATATATATATATATATATATATATATATATATATATATATATATATATATATATATATATATATATATATATATATATATATATATATATATATATATATATATATATATATATATATATATATATATATATATATTACTTTAAATTACTCTGCTCTAGATAGAGTCCTAATGTTGTATATATATATATCTATATATACAACATTAGGACTCTATCTAGAGCAAAGTAATTTAACTTACTTTAATTTAAGTTCAAGTTTAAATCATGCATGCACATGTACATACGCATGTAGATACCTATGTATCAAGTGCTGTAGGATGATCCACTGCAATGATTGTATCTGGTGCCTCCTTGGCTAGCTCAAGTAATGAAGTTTGAAGTGGACTAACCAGGCGACTGGGCAATGAAGAGGCTGAATGAAGAAGCATATCCACAACACCTGAAATTGATCCCATCTGCAACTGCACCTCCTCAAGTCAATCTAGGGAGGGCTAGGATGTCTGATGCTCAACATGAGGCCTGAAAGGTGTATCTGCTTCTACAAGAACCGAATGATCTGAGGGTGGATCAAGATGTGGAGTACTCACAGGCACCTGATGAGAAGGTCTCATAGCCTGACAGGGTTGTGACACACTCTGTGAATGGAAAGTGCTACCCACATGTCCTTGAATCTCATGCAAAGGGATACCAAGCTCTGATGCAATAAAAGCATATGACTCCAATAGGTCCTAAAAAAGATAACTCGCTATAGTCTGAAGCATATGCTCTCTTGTCAGACCATCTATGTCTATAGGAGATGGGACACTTGTGATAGCATAAGGATTAGTAGCATGATCCAATGGTCTGGATTGTCCAGGATGACTCATCAAATATCTTCCCACATGATTAGAAGATATAATAGATGTGATAGCTGCAATATCACCTACATTGTCGATTGCTTCCCTTTGGGAAGCTGACAACCCGATCAGCAACAGGGGCCAGGGATAGGGAGATAGTAAGCATCCTCTCCCCAACCAAGGCCCTATAAACTAGAGCCTATCAATCTAGTCAATGATAGGCATCTCTATTAGCAACCCTACCCCTCCCCTAACTAAAATATTCTGGCAAATCCAAGTAGTTCACCTTGAGGCCCATATGAACCTCTGCATATAACTGTTGTGCAAAATATAAGGGAATTTGGTCGTTATTGGGATAACGACCATGAGCAGTAAGAAAATGTGGATATATCAATGGGGCCATAAGAGGGTCTACACATCTAGTCACTTGGCAGCCCCTCACATTAGGCTTACCAACATAAGATGGGAAACATTGGGATTTGATAGTCTCTTTAGAGACACTAAGATGAATAGAAGCAAGAGAAACATCACCAGTAACCTCTTGTCACATCTAGGCAAGAATAGAAACAAGAGTATCACTCGAATAAGCACAGGTATCTCCTAGACTCTGTCTAATGCACTGCAAGTTGGTTAAAATTGATTGACATGTGTCCCTATAAACACCTGTTGTGTTGGGCTCAGAAAGAAGAGCTGTTAATTTATGAATCTCAATATCTGTACGTGGAAATATAGAAGGTCTAGGAGGTGGTGGCACATGTGCCATGATATATATATATATATATATATCAACCTGAATTTTGTGCATGTAAAAATAAATTACTTATGCCAATACATACATACATGTGCATTAGGATGGCCATGTTGAACCAATTCTCTAGAAGTATGACTGATATGTCACACCAACAATATAACATGATAGTGTCTACTTTGGACTATGGAACAAATATATCAACATACACGTCCTACATTAGAGTAGATAGGGATGTTGTGTTGCACTTGCCTATATCAACATACATTTCTTCTATGATGTACATGTGTGTACATTTGATATATTGTTCCACAACTTCCAAACTTAGACACTAGTTATCACTGGTGTTGGTGAGGCATATCAGTCATCTTGTAGAGAATTGGTTAAACATGACTGGATCCTAATACAATTCCAACACGTTAAATAAATAGTTGAACAAGAGGGAAGATTTCATTTCTAAAATGCATGGATGATTCTTTTCCTTTTCAACTTGGAGAGAGACAGATTTTAACTTTTCCAAATCTACACATACATGTGTAATGTTGAACATGTATCTGTGTCATAAAAATGAATACCATGTGTGCAATAAAACATTTAAGTAATTCCTACTCCATATACACTTTATTTCTTTACAGTGTTCACACACGTACCAAGGGAGAGAGATAAAGAGATTTATTTTGAAATCATTATAGCACATCTAGGTAACTCAATAGTTAAAGATATAAAATAATGAACATTACACACTAAGAACATGGATACAACCAATGACTATACATATCTAGTTACCATGGAAATATATGACTATTACATTACTTTAATTGATTAGGCAAATTATATAATTTAGTTTGATTCATTTTGTATTAAACTTATAGTACATTCACTAAATTAGACATGTTTTTATTAAAGTATTTTTCTTGACCTTAAGTGATTAAGGATGCTATGAATTTGTCTATATTTTCTTGCTACATCTATAAAAAGCATATGTGTTAAGTATAGAAAACATGAATCCCAGGTCTACTATATCTAGTTGGCACATCCCACCACTGCCAGTTTTGTAGAAAATAGCATAAAGTTCTAAGTATTCCAAAATCATTGAAGGAAGCTAGTTAAATATGAAGTTCATCTTATGAAATTAAAATCTAGCATCTATTATGTGTTCAAATACTCCTATTGGAAAAAATGTTTAATAGATAGTTAAGATATATAATTCACATGATACTCAACTGCATTGGAATCATAAATTTACCAAGTCCCATTAGGCTGAGCTAAGTAAACAAATGATTTACAAAATTTATCTCAATTTTTTCAATCAGTTGCAGAGCAAACAAGTCACATAGTTCAATTCAGCTTCTAGGACTCTAATTGTCCTCCAAAGAATTCTGGAAGGTGCCCTAAAATGAATGGAGCCATGAGATGGCTTCGTATTCATTCTCGTTCTTAAAAAATGGAGGTACTTCATTTTCTGGCGAACAAGTCCACCTAATAAACAGATCTCTTCACATTGCACAACCACCACTCGTTGGCCATTGAGGAGCTCCTTGGCTAGAATGGAGATGCTTGAGGCATCCAAACATGTGGTGATGTACATCCATCGCAACTACCTTGGCATAGATCCTTGAATCACTCACCATTTTGTCCTCTACTCTCCTCTACACAACATTATACTTCCAAATTTTGCATACATGGCTACTTCCAGACATTTGCAACAATAGATCTTAAGGAGGTTCAACTTCTTGTGAGGGATCATGGCCTATCTAAGGTAGGTGTGGCCCTCTTCTAGTTGCAGTGTAATTCTTTTTAATGGTTGTCCCTCCCTTTATCAGTAAAACAAAATAAAATAAATGTAGCAAAGCTACTACCATTATGTTACCAAAATGCTATCAATGCCAATTACTCTATAATGGCTGCCACTATCATGCACTCAACTTGTTAATTTTTACATTATAATAAATTTTCTTAAAAGCCTTTTCTATCCCTTACTAACTACCAAAACTACTTATGGGAAAGTAACTCCCAAAACTAACAATAATAAACTAACATTTAATTATTTAAATGCTAGAAAAAGTCACTAAGGTGACTTTATTTGTAATATATTTATTTATTAACTATATACTAAAGATGTAATAATTCCAACAATTTAATGAGAACATTTAGGAAATTTAGTATGAGTCTCAAATGATTTTAGTGTAGATATTTTATTTTTGATTTTTTAAACTCCTGTAATGGTGAAAAGTCCATCCCTAATACGTTTCCCTAATCATTTTGGACTTATTTTGACCTATTGTTCTTGATGTCATAACTAATGTCTAAATGACATATTTTGTGTAGAGAATTGACATCCAATTTATACCTTATTTGAATAAATGTCCTTGTTCTAGATAGTGGTCCAAACCTATCCCTTTGAATATATTTTGTTTCTTGTTGTAGTTTAAAATTGTAGTTATGATTTTGAACTTGGTTCAAAACCACATGTGCGGTATTTCCCCATTTTCTAAAATAAAATTTAAGCATGGGCCCAAGCTAACTTGCCTCAAACTAGTTGTTACCCACGTGCTGATTGAAACACAAAATATTCAAATTTGTTCACTAGGTTACATTGTATTAGAGGTTGAAGCCCTAGTTAATTTAGACATCCACATGATTAATTAGAGTATCATATCATTGTATCATTTGAACATCTAGGAGCATTGCATTATCATTTAATCATAAGGATGGACATAGGCATTTACATTTCTACTTGGCATGTCTTCAAACTTGTTCCAAAAATTGTTATAACAATCCACTTGAGTTTGACTAAGGTACAAGGGGGAAGTAATTTGACACATGTTGAATATCATAAGCACAAAGATCAAGGCCATATTTAAGGCTCAAAATTGAAGCAAAATGGTAAAAACTGTAGATGCACATATTAGAACTGCAAGTGCAAGTTTTGAAAATTCGGCAAGAACATGGTCTGCAATGCATATCTTACATTTATATAAACCCTTCAAGTAGATATGCTAAAGTTAGAAAAAATGGTTCAAGTTATAATCAAAGTGTTTGATAATATTACTCTTCCTATTATCATGTAGGATTGTTTGTACCATTGATGCACTATTTCATGTGATTCCAAGGCATTTAACATAATTTTTTGATTGGGGCATCCATGGATTCATGCAATGAATTAAATTCCATCTAATGTAAATCAAAAGATAAAGTTTAAGTATGGGAAAAGTTTTATAATAAATATGCAAATGAACATCCATTTATTCATTGTTAGAGGGTTGAGGAAGAAAAAATTGTTTACATAGAAGAAGTCAACACAAGAAATGCCTAAAAATAAAAAAAACAGTCATACAAAAGAATAGAAAGAGGAAGATTCCCCACAAGATGGTATTAATGTTAATTATGGAAATGCTTTAGGTTCTTTAGATTTTGCATCTTCCTTTATGGGAGAGTATAAGATAAATGATCATGATTTTCATAGTCCACCTTATACATGGATCCATCTATATATGGGCAGATGCCACAAAAGAAGAAAGATACTACTAAGGATTCTAAAGTGGCTTGTGTATGTGATAGAAACTCAAAGACTAATACCTCTAGTGCAAATTTTTGTATCTTATCTACATCATTTGTAAAGACATATATTACCATAACCCTCCTTCCTAGACCCTTTTTTTGTTTATTTAGTTGTCTATTTTTGTCATACTTATGTTTACAATAGAAAAATTATGAAATTATACATTCATATATTTCCATGGTAACTCAATATGATTTATAGCATATCTAGTACAAGAAACATCACAAAAATACATAAATTTATATACATAAATTTACACATGTAAACTACAAAATTTGTGTCACTATCCAAATAATGAGCTTCTTGAGGTCTACATATGGTGAACAAGTCTAGGATCTTGACATTCATGTGACTTGTTTTTCCATGATTCATCTTATCAAGTGAGGGATTTTTGTGCTCATGAGTATGTGTTATGTTTATCTTCCATTTTCTATAATTTCTTGAATTTTACGTATTGATGCAATGCCTCTATGCTTAGAATATCCATATGTGTGATGAATTTAGTAGGTTTAGTATCTGTATAAGCCATATGGGAAGGAGGATCTAACAAGGATCAAAAGATAAATGGTCCTAGTTTGCCAAAGTAGGGTTTGTCAAATTAGGGTGAAACTAAATTCATCTTTTCACCCTAATTTGACAAACCCTAATTTCTTTTGAAACTCTAGGGTTTGGGGTTTGATAGTTCTTTCATTGTCTCAAGAAATTTTTTATTTTTTAATGAAATTTTTCTCTATTTTATTAATTGTAATGACAAACCCTAGTTTAGGGTTTGTCAAATTAGGGTGAAACTAAATTCATCTTTTCACCCTAATTTGACAAACCCTAGTTTCTTTTGAAACTCTAGGGTTTGTCAAACCCTAGTTTGGCAAACTAGGGTTTGATACTTCTTTCATTGTATCAAGAAAAATTTCTATTTTTTATGAATTTTTTCTCAATTTTATTGATTGTAATGACAAAGCCTAGTTTACCAAACTAGGGTTTGCCAAACTATTCTAGTTCTTTAATTGAATTCATCAAATTCTTGCATTTAATTGAATTTTTCTATATTTCATTAATTGTAATCATAAATCCTATTGCCAAACTAGGGTTTCATAGCAGGAAATCTTCTTTATTTAATTGACTGTAATGGAAGCCATGGAAGGCCCTGTCGGTAAGAAATTGGTGTATTCAAGTGAACATCCAAGCATTACATATATACAATATTAGAAATGGCATGACAAATTTATGCACCTGAATATGGGAGTTCACTTGACGTGTATGGTGATGTGGCCCGTATTCAACTATGACTGGAGCTCGTCATGTATGGAGATGCTATCATGTGGGGTCTTCACCTTCGTGGATGCCATTCCCTTTCACCTTCATGAACTCCATTCCCTGTCGCCTTTGTTCTGCTGCGAGCTCTCAAATGACAAAAAAGATTATCATTTGAGTCTTAACCTATTTTATAAAAATAATAATAAAATAATGCCTTCACTCGAAGACTCTCTTCTATCAAAGGCATTATTTTATTGTTTTTTATTTGGCGCTCAATCACCTTCGTTCGCAGATCCCCTTTGAATGAAGGTGCTGACAATCTACTTTTTGACTTGGCTGACAAGGCCTTCATTTGAAGAGTCAACCTTCAAATGAAGGTGTCTGCTAAAGATTTTTTGGCACCTTCAATTTTTCTTTGTCCACAAAAGTGTAACCCACTATTGTGGGTTGACCCATGGGATGCTTTGAAATGTTCCAAGTGTTTTCCTACTGCTTTGTTTATGAGGAGGGTAACACATGTTGACAATTTGATGGGAAGGTACGCATGGTGGAATTGGATGGTGATGTTAGGTCATCCTGCCTTGGAATTGCTTAAGGACAAACAATTTTGGGGAGGGAGGACTGTAATGTTCCCTTTTTGGTGCATAGACCTTTTGTGCACATTATGTTTGTTCCTAGCCTTCCAGAGGCTTTCCATCATGTTTGGAAGAACTCCAACATTCTTGGAGTGACCATGGTTTAGTCTTGCAGAGTAGTTGTTTGTGATTTTGAGTTCGATGAGTCATTTGGAGTTCATAGATGCTTTAAGAATTTAGTTCCAACTTCTTAGGCACTCTCTAGCCTTCTTGGAGAATTATGCTATTTTTAGACAGTCATTTAATGATCTCTAATTTTCATCCCAAGTCTTCTACTACACTTTGATACGGTTAGAGTTGTTTGATCAGTGCATTTCTATGCTTTCTGTAGCTTGAGACTATTATCTGGTAGTTTAATTAATACTTCACTAAGATTGCCTAAGGTTTGGAATAAGTATTAGCAACTTAGTGTAATATTAATTATAAAGTGGCATTCCCATCTTTGATTTGATTCTTTTCTATGGCGTTGAGCTCAGTTGGTGTTCAGGATTATAGTGATGCTTTCAGAAGCACTTTCAACTTTTCGGTTTGCTCTCCAAACTTTTTAAAGAAGCTATCTATTTATAGTAAGTCACCTAGTTGGCATCATTCTTCATCCCAAACCTTCAAGATAATGTTGGTATGATTTATTTTGCAATTTGGTTTAATTTGGGATTTTTCATAAAGTTGGGTGAATTATTGAGCTATTAATTATTAAATTCACTTAAGTTATCTAATGTCGTAAATATTTTAAAAGATAACTTAAGTGTAATAGCTCTTTGGAAATGTAATTAAGTGTTTTAAAAGATATACACTTAACAAAGGGACCTTGCACTTGAAATATTAATATTATTTCAAATAAAAGTCTTTTAGAGAGGAAAAAAGTATTATAAATTTGAGGAGAAATATGAAGAGGTAAAAAGAAAATACTATTCTATTTCCCTCAAATGTTATAAAAGGAGGATAGGATCTCATTGTTTTGGGTTATGCTGGAGAATTATTATGCCGTTGGATTGAACGTGTGTGTTCTTCCATCTCTTGAGAATGAAAACCCTCTTGTAGATTCCTTCTTGAGGACAAAAGCCCTCTTGAAGTTGGTGTGGTTTCATACAGGAATCACCATTTGTGCTGAAGGTGGATTTTTTGGAGCAATCTCATACAGAGTTTTCCATTGTACTCATTTGGTTTTGATATGTTCTAAAGTATTTTTGGTTTCATATAACTATGGGATCATTTGCTATAACATTCTATGATTTTAAAGGGTTTTAGTGAGGAATACAACTTGCTGGGCCATACCAATCCTCTATGGAAGCCACACCCTTATAGTTGCAAATTTATGAAGATAAATTAATAAATCATGAATCAATCAAACAAGATGCCACACATCAAGGTGTATTCAGTGATAGGGATTAGAAATATTGGTTTTTGCTCCTACTTTTTGCAAGCTGTACTTCCCTAAAGCAGGCTATAAGAACCCAAGAAGGGGATGTGAGGGTTTATGGGCTGATTCTGTTGCAAGTATGGGCCTAATCAGTGTTGTAATTGATGTCAACATACTCTTGTTGCATTAATGTCAAGGATTGGATGAGCTATGTACTGAGGATATTGAGAAAATTAGTCCTATTAGAAACATTGAAGATAGTGAAGCTCTATGAAGTGAAGATCCCAACTAGATGAAGATCAGAGAATGCACATCAAAGGGTTTGTAGATATGTGTCTAAAGATGATCCAGTCAAGATTTGAGAGGTCCGCATGAAGATTTGGAGAAGTTATGGCTATATGAGTAAAACTAGTTCTGGCAGCTATTTAGAGGTCATATAGTGACACAAATAGGTCCGGTGAGATCCAGAAATGCAATATCTTGTTTTGCAGATTTGGTGGAATGTTTAGGAAGCTAATGTGAATTGACAACTCAATTGGTTCATGGTCTAGAGGTTCACAAGCATTTATTCTAATGTGATAGTGATGACAGACTATGTTCTTGAGGTTCCAGATGAAGTTGCGAATTATTTTAGTAAGTAGAAGTGGTGTGGATGTTCTTGGTGATTCAGGTAAGCTTATGGGGGTCTCTAGATTGTGTCCAGTTCATGTTGGTGGTCCACATTGAAGATTGAGCTCGTAATTGAAGATTTACTCTTGGGTGATGGTGTTCTTCCTAATCATGGCCGACCAGATGTTTTACACATCTTGCAGATGATCTTGAAGATGTTCTATGAAGCATGGCGCGTTCCTTAAAGAAGATTGAAGTCCTAGATATGTGTGGCCAACAGTGTAGTGATACGCATGAAGTCTTTGTAACAAATCAAGTTGTATTTTTGTAACTACTTTGTAATAAAGTATGTTGTGCCAACTTTGATGATTATCCCAAAGTTGATGTCTTGTATAAATAAGATTTGTGAAGTCATTTCAAAGTATCCTTGGTTGAGATGAGAAAGTGGTAGAGAGGAGAAGAGTGAAAAGTAGAGTAGAAGTGTTGAGCTTAAATGGAACTATCTCAAGCATGGTGAAGATGCTAATCTCCAGTTCAAGTATGTAATATTTATATTATTTTGTAGACAATGTGTCTCCTGTAGGCAGTGGGCCTCTTGTGAGAACTGTGCTCGGGCAGTGAGCCCTAATTGGCAAGTGCCATTTGTTCTTCTTATTCTGTTAATAGAGAATACAATCTTGGGTTAGTCACCCCATGGTTTTTCCCTTAACTGGGTTTTCCACGTTAAAATCTTGGTGTCATATGTGTTAATGTGTTTATGCTCTTGAGTTATTGCATTGTGCTTCCATGATTGAATCATTATTATGCTGTAGAAATATAAGAAGGATTTAAGTGTTCAAAGAAAAGAAAGTTTTGGTGACAACTAATTCACCCCCCCTCTTAGTTGTTTGTCCTAAAACCAACAATTGGTATCAGAGCTAAATTCCTCTAAAAGAGCTTAACCACTTGAGGAGATCATGTCTTCCTATAAGAAGGATAGTCTGAGGTTTGATGGAACAAACTACACTCTTTGGAAAAGCCGCATGGAATGTCACTTGCAATGTATGGGATTTCAATATTGGAACATGACTATAAAGAAGTATATTCCTCCAAAGAATGGTCTGACAACTACAGATGAAATCAGAGATGCTGAAGATAATCTTCGAGCTAAAGAAGCCTTACTAAGTGCCTTATCTGATTCAGAGCTGACAAATGTTATGGATTGAAAAATTGCATATGAAATTTGGTCAAAGCTGGTATTTCTGCATGAAGGAGACAAATATGTTAAATGTGCCAAGCTACAAAGTCTGAAAGGAAAATTTGAAAACTTGAAGATGAATGAAGATGAGAATATCACTACATTTATGCCAAAAGTAAAAGAGCTTGTTTGTGGCATTAGATGTGCTGGTGGAACCTTGGATGAAGATGAGATTGTTGCCAAAGTTCTCAGATCCTTACCTCCTGCTTACAAACACAAGGTTGCTGCTATTGAGGAATTCAGATCTTTATCAAATATTTCAAGGAATTAATTGGTTGGGAAATTAGCTGCATTTGAATTGGCTAAGTTTGGAGATGCACCTCCCAAGACTGAATTTGCATTCAAAGCTAGTGCATCTGTAAAAGGCAAACAAAGGTATGATCCAGGAGAAATTTTCTCAAATAAATTATCATGGTATGAAAAAGCAAGAAAAGATCTGGAAGAAGATGAGGCAGAATCTACTCAACTTGAAGCCCTTATTGCAAAAAGATTGCCAAGAGGATCTGGTAAGTATGAAGGAAAATTGCCCTTCAAATGTTTCAACTGCAACAAGATTGGTCATTTTGCCTCAAGGTGTCTGGAAAGATTTTCAAGGACAAATCCAAATAGATCAATATTTCAAAAGAAATGTTACTATGTTCATGAAGATGATGATGATGAAGGAGTAACAGATGATAAATTAGAGATAGAAAATGAATCTGGAAGTGACTAGGTGTTTATTGCCGTCAAGGAAGAATATCTAATGCCCACTTAATTTGTCAATCATAAACAGGTAGAAGGAGCTCTGGCTACTCAAGTTGAAGAAAAGGATGAATGGGTCATTGACAGTGGATGCTCCCACCATATGACTGGTGACAAAAATAAGTTCATAGATCTCGAAAGATATGAAGGAGGAGTTGTAAAATTTGGTGATAATTCTGCTGGCAGAATCAAAGGCAGAGGAACTATTTCTTTTGATGGAAAGAATAAAACTAGTAATGTACTGTATGTTGAAGGTCTGAAGCATAATATTCTCAGTGTTGAGTAGTTGGTGGACAAAGGCTATGATCTTTGATTCAAAAATGGAAAATGTAAGATCTTTGAAAGCTCTGGAACAGAAATTGCATCCGGTACTCAAATAAAAGGTAACATCTTCCACTTGGTTGGTACTGGCAAAAGTTGTTTATTTGTTCAAATTGATCAGAGTTGGTTGTGGTATAGGAGAATGTGTCATGTAAATTTTGATAATATCATCAAGATAAGAAATACTCAGGCTGTAAGAGATCTTCCAAAACTGGTGAAACCTACTAACAATTTGTGCAAAGAATGTTAGTTGGGTAAGCAAAGCAGAGTCACATTTAAAAGTAAGGAACAATCTTCTACTAGATTGTTAGACTTAGTACACACTGATCTATGTGGACCAGTAAGAATCAAGAGTCTGCAAGGTGATAGATATTTCATGTTACTGATTAATGACCACTCCCAGATGATGTGGGTGACCTTCCTAAAAGAGAAATCTGAAGCTCTTGAGAAGTTCAAAATATTCAAGGCTATGGTACAAAATGAAACTAGGTTAAACATAAAATGTCTTAGGTCTAATAGAGGTGGTGAATTCACATCCGGAGAATTCATAGAATTCTATGAGAAACATGGGATAAAGAGACAATTATCTGCTCCAAGGACTCGACAATAGAATGGAGTAGTGGAGAGAAAGAACTGAACCATCTAGGAAGCATCTAGAACCATGATGATGGAAGCAAATGTCACTTAGATCTATTGGAGAGAAGCTGTAAGCACTGCTGTCTATACTCTTAATCGAGTACAAATTAGAAGCAATACTGGTAAGACTCCTTATGAACTTTGGTTTGGCATCACTCCTACTGTGAGGTATTTTAGAGTCTTTGGTAGTAAATGTTATATCAAAAGAGATGAAGACCTTGTCAAATTTGATGCTAGAAGTGATGAAGGAATATTCTTGGGTTATTCTACTCAAAACAAAGTATACCAGTGTTATAACAAGAGATTGAGAAAGATTGTAGAAAGTACAAATGTGAAGGTTGATGAAGGCATTAAAAATCCCTCAAGGTTTTATGAGTATGAAGCAGATGATCAGAATGATGTTTCTATCCAAGAAGAAAAAGTCCTAACTACAATTCATATTCAGACTAATTTAGAGAATCCTGAAATATAGGAAGAAGAAGAGACAAGTTTGGATGAACCTATCCAAGAAATAGAAGTGTAAGAAATTCCCAAAACTCCCAAGTATGTAAGACTGAATCATTCTGAAGACTAGATCATAGGTGATAGAAGCAAAGGTGTTCAAACAAGAAGAAAGATTGCTCAAGATTCAGAGAAGTATTGTCTAATTTCAAAGATCGAACCAAAAATAGTAAGTGAAGCATGCAATGATGAAAGCTAGGCCAAAGCAATGGAGGAAGAGTTGATGCAGATTGAGAAAAATCACACTTGGGATCTTGTTCCCAGACCTAGAAACAAAAATGTGATTGGGACCAAGTGGGTCTTATGGAATAAACTGAATGAAGATGGTGAAGTAGTTAGAAACAAAGCTAGATTGGTCTGTAAGGGTTATTCTCAAGTAGGAGTTGACTTTGAAGAAACTTTTGCTCCGGTGGCAAGAATTGAAGCAGTCAGATTATTTCTTTCTTTTGCTACCTTCAAGGATTTCAAAGTATATTAGATGGATGTCAAGTCTGCCTTCCTGAATGGTGACTTGGAAGATGAAGTATACATTGAGAAACCGGATGGATTTCAATTGTCTGATCATGGTGATATGGTCTGTAAGTTGAAGAAAGCATTGTATGGACTCAAACAAGCCCCAAGGGCCTAATATGAAAGATTGGATAAACATATTTGGAAGATTGGTTTCAACAAATGTACTGCTGATAGTAACTTGTACTTCAAGATTGAGCATGAAAATATCTTGATTGTTGAAGTATTTGTTGATGACATCATTTTTAGAGGAAGAGATAGTATATCAAATGAAAAGTGAATTTAAGATGTCTATGTTTGGGGAAATGAATTTCTTCTTGGGTCTGCAAATCACTCAAACAAAGAAAGGAATCGTCATATCACAAACCAAATATGTGAAAGAATTGTTGAAAAAATTTGGGATGGAAGATTCAAAGCCAATGAATACTCCCATGGCAACCGGGTGTAAACTGAGAAAAGATGATGAATCTCCTAAGGTTGATCAGAAAAAGTATAGGTCAATGATTGGAGGACTACTGTATCTTACTCAAACTACACTTGACATTATGAATGCTGTTGGTCTTGTTGCCAGATTCCAAGCTGATCCTAGAGAATTTCATGTCATGGCAATCAAGAGAATTCTCAGATATCTAAAGGGAATAGTTGAGTATGGTTTATGGTATCCTAGGGATCATGATTTCTCTCTTTATGCATATACAAATGTTGATTGGGCAAAAGATGTGGATGACTTGAAGAGTACCAGTGGTGGTGCATTCTTTTTTGGGAAAAGATTGGTTTCTTGGTTGAGCAAGAAATAAGAGGCAATATCTCTATCCACTATAGAAGTAGAATATATTGCAGCAACAGAGTTTGTGAGGCTGATTATTTTTCCTTCCTTATTTTTGATCATTTTACATTTTAGTTGATGACATTATCAAACTTTTAGAGACTATTCTTCCATTATGCAGATTTGATTATATCTCTTGATTTTGATTTGACATTGATTAGACATATGGTGATTCGATTTGATCCTATTATGATGCTATGTTGAGACTAGACATACGAGATATATTAGATGATGATTATTAATGTGATTTCTAGTTCATTATGTGGGTTCATTAATTGATGATGATTATGTGACTTTAGATAGAAAATATAGTTTAATCTTGAATTATGTTGTAAATGATTAATGTTGTATTCAATAGCATGAATTTAATTCCAGTTGCTTCAGCTATGATTATTCATGATATGATTGACACTTGATCTAGATGTGTAGGATTATATTCTCAGGCCATGGGAAATTGGAGGTAGTATTCACACATATGTTATTCCCTGTGAAACTGATCCATTCCCAAGAGGGATGAGGATCACGTTTGATTTGGATGATGTTTAAGTACTTGTTTTGTTTTATTATTTTGGCCTAGTACCCCTTGTTTAATTAATTTATATCATGTGTTGTATATTTTTATTGTGTTACACCACTTGGTATTATTTTTATTTTTGGGCCATTTAAAGTGAATTTATGACTCCCTAGGTGAACCTTAGTGTTCCAAAACTCACCCTAGGTGGTTACCCATGGGTCTAGGGTCAATTTTGACTAACTAAACCTTGGGGTAACACACTTTTGGTCACTCTAAACTGAGGTTTAGTCAAAGTGACGAATTTTGAAATGGCTAAGGGTGGGATATCAGTCATGCCTTGGGAAAGACTCATCTCCCTTCCCAAAGTTTGGGGATCCCTTCACCAATAAGACTTGGGAGGTCTCCAAGACTCCCAAGTGTGTGGGATATCCCTCCAAGACTCTCACACATGTGTGAGAACATCTTGGAGGGAGATGGCTCTCTTGGAGAATAAGATGATGCCATATGGCATCCCTTATCCTCATGGAGGCTTGAAGGGAAATGCCACCTCACCACTTGGTCTCTCACACATGTGTGAGAGCACAAGTGGATAAGGTGAGGATTGGGATGGAATTAGAGGGTGACACTTGTCACCCTCACACTTTCTCTCCCTTGCAAGTGGCATAGGATGAGGAAGGAGAAGGTGACAAGTGTCACCTTCTCATTCCTCAAGGCCAAATTAGAAGGCCTATATTACCTCCTCTTGAAGAGGAGTGTGGGGTTCTTGTATTTTGGATATTTTTCTTTCTATTCTTTCTATTCTTTTGGAATGTTAGAGGAATTTGGAGATTGGAAGACTTGGAGAAGCTTAGAGCTCTTCACCAAATGTGCTTCCATTTTTAGGGCTTATGAAGGTAAGCTCCATGGCTATGGCCATTTACCCTTGCGTATTTCATTTATGTTGTTGTTTGTGTTTTTATGTTGTTGGTTGTTTTCTTTTTGTGTGGGTTGGGAGTTTGGTGAGAGCACCTCCATTTGGAGGTAAGGCTCAACTTGTATGGGGTAGGGGAGAGTGAACCTCCTCGAGGTCACCTCCTTATTTTTGTGCTACTTATAGCCTTGAGACTTGTTGTTGAGAACATTTTTTATGGCAAGAGTGCCATGATAGTTTTTGAGTTATTTGGAGATATGTATTTTGGAGGTTATGGCTTGAGGCATTGAGACTTGGTGATTTGAGATCATGGAGTGGCCTCTTGAGTTGAGGGGTCCATTTCCCTACCCCCGTTAAACTCATTTTCATGAGTTTTGTTATGTACAAATCCTTGGGTGATTGTTGAGTTGTTTTTGTGATCTTTGTTTTGGTATGGTTGTGAAATTGTGTGATTCCTACCTCCCTAGCTCGGGGGTAACCCACTAGCAGGTCTATGGTAGGGAGGAGGGCATTTCGTAGTGGCTTGGTTTCCCCTTTATGGTGTATTTATTGTAGGGATCTGTTATTGGAGAAATGGAGCTTTGGAGTATTCCATTTTTATCTTTTTGCATTATTTTGTTGGTTGTTGAGAGCCAAGGCCTTAGAGGCCTTATTGTAATTATTGACAAATTATCACTCTCCTTTGTGTTACTGTTGTAAGAGATTTAAATGTGAAAATTGGTTGTAGAGACTTTTGTAATGTGTAATAAGTTGATTGTTTGTGTGTATGTGGTTATGAGGGAGTTGGGTAAGAGAAAAATATATGCTGCCGTTTTATTTATTTATTTTTAAAAAGGGATTAAAGTAAAATTGTTATTTACTTCAAGTAAAAACCAGAAAATAGTTTAACTCTATAATTCAATGGTTTATTTTTTTTGAAAGATGTTTATTTCCTCATAATGCGTACTGTTTTAATGGAAAGGGGAAATAATGTGGTTAGAAGGATCATAGGACTGGTCATTTTATTATTGCTGACAAAAGAAATAAAAAGTGTGGGAAAGAAATAAAGGAGAATAATGAAATAGTTAGACTTATTTTTTACTGTCAAAAATAAAAGAGCAATCTGTCCTATTTTGTTGTTAAAAAAAGAGAGAGAGAAAAAGGGAACTCTGTATTTTTGTTTTATTTATCTTATAACAATTTTTTTTTTACCCTTCTGGTTGAGTTATGTTTTCAATCTGGTCATAATATTTTATTTGGTGAATGTGAGAGCATATATATATGGAATATAATATATATATATACACACACACACACACATATATGTATACTACACATATATGTATACTACACATATATTTATTTCTGTTTATACATCTAATGTAAACCATTGATGACACTGTATATATAAATATATAAATACACACACATACATCTATGTATTTTCCAACAAAAAAAAAACTATTTTTAAATATAATGAAATTGAGTAACATTTAATAGACTGCATTTTTTTTACAGTATAAAAAAAGGGAGACTGAGGCTGATGGCTGTACTCCATGTTTGAGGGTGTGAAAGTTTTTTTTGAGCAAAAAAAAGAAGGCTAGGGAACGGCAAACTGGCCGCCGCCCCCCAAACCCTCGCTGCCCCTTTAATCAATTGTGGGGGGGACGATCCCCCCCACTCACCTTCCACTATGTAGTGGGTGGTAGGTGGGAGGACCACCTCCCCCACCCCAAACCCTTTTTCAGTTCAAGGAAAATAGCGGCAGATTTGGCAGCGTCACTGCCACTGTGCCTGATGTCGACCCTTACTCTAATTTGCATGACATTCGACCCTGTTGGGGTCTGAGCATTTGTTTTAGATCTGTGAAAATATAGTAGTAAATATATATAGATAGACCTCTGTGGATTTACCAAAATAAATAAATAAATATATATAGTATACCATTTACCCCTAGTTTTGCAAATAATTATAAGCAAAATTAAAAAAAAAGGAAACCCTTAATATATATAAACACTAAGTATACCTCTATGAGAGGATTCTAACATGGCGGCCATGGCTCTTCATCAAACCCTACCTGCAAAAAAAACAAAATGGGAAAACAAAGAGAAGGAGAGAAGACAAAATGAGAGAGAGGCAAAACAAAAGGATAAGTTAGGGCAACCTCCTTAAGGAAATGAATAAAATATTATTAGGGCTTTCATAGAGAAAACAAATATAATAATGGAATTAGGGTTGAGAGATGGATGTGAGGGAGGTGGTTTTTGAATTTTATTTAAATTCTATTTTTTCTTCTTGTGCATGGAATTTCTTTTCCTTAATTCTTGATCTTGTTGGCTTTTGGAATTATTTGACCTCCCTTGGGGTTTAAATTATTTGATTTTATTTCTTTTGGGGGGGTTAATTCATCTTTCCTTGAGAATTTAGTTTTATGGGAATTGGGATTTTAATTTGGGTGTAATTCTTATTCCCATGTTAGTTATTTATTTTATACACCTTTGTTAATTATCCTATGTGTTCGAATTTTATGGCATTTGGGAAATCTTGTATTTAGTTATTCATTTAAATTTTATCGATTTTATTATTTTATGGGGAGAGATGCTTTAATCTCTCCCCTTCCTATATATATATTTTAATTGAGTTAATTAATAAATATAATTGTCAAAATCATATTTATTAAAGGACTCAATTATTGGATTTTAATTTGGTCATTTATTTCTTTTGGAATTTTATAATTTTGTTGTGTGAATCAATTAATTTCACTTTGAAAATTTATTTAATATTACTTACGATTATTTATTTTAATTTTTGTATTAAATTCTTCTTAGAATCTTTCTTTTAAAATCTTTATTTCATTTATTAAAAATGTGTTATGCTATCGAATTTTTCCTAGATTTTTAGGGTTTTATTTTATGACCATTTGGCGACTATCGATTAATCACTCCATCTTATCTCGCGACCATCTTACCGTTGATTTTCTTATTTTTATTTATTCAAGTTTGGATATGCATTAAAGTTAGGGTTTGGTTTTGAATCTGATGAAATCACCTTTTCACCTAGGAAACTTAGGGTTCGGATTAAAACCATTCTAACCCTAGAAGCGGCACACTTCGCATCATATACCCCCTAGACGACTTTCATCATGCAGGGGATGGCGTGGGAAGATGCACTTCCCCATATATGTATGACATGTCTACGCCTCTTGCATATTGCCACCGAGGACGCAAACACATGTGAGGGGGTTCCTAGGGACGTGTAGAAAAGTTTTTTTTCGTGTCATGACCACATGTCAAATGTGGACATGACACATGTGTTACGTGTCGTGACCGCATGGGAAATGTGGGCATGACATAGTTGCACTCAAGTATTGTGGATGAAGCAAATGCTAAGAGACATCAGAGTGGAGTATGAGGAACCTATCACAATCTTCTGTGATAACTTAAGTGCAATAAATATATCAAAAAATCTGGTGTTGCATTCAAAGACAAAACATATATCCATCAAGTTTCACTTTTTGAGAGAGCATGTGATCAAGAATGAGGTCAGATTAGAGTTTGTGCCCTTAAAGGATCAGATTGCAGACATTTTTACTAAACCTCTAACTAAGGACTCTTTTGAGTATCTCAGGGAGAAGTTAGGGGTTATTACCCCTCCAGTCTTGAATTAAGGTGCACTGATGTGCATCAGTCTGGTGGATCTCATAGTCATATCTTGTGGTCCAGATTGATGTTAGGAAGCTGCTACTCAGGGGGAGAAGTCTGTATGATTCTGAAGTATTGATGCAAGTATGCACCCTTTGCCATTGATGTCAAAGGGGGAGAGAAGACATGTGCAAAACAAAAGTGGTTGCTGATCAAAGGGGGAGAAGTAAAGAAAGAGAAGACATATGAATGATTGCTATTGATAGGGGGAACTATGTTAGTTAGTGAGAAGAAGTTCTTGTCTTGATGGTTTTTCACATTATATGTTGCCATCAATGACAAAGGGGGAGATTGTTGCAAGTATGGGCCTAACCGGTGTTGTCATTGATGTCAACATACTCTTGTTGCATTAATGTCAAGGATTGGATGTGCTGTGTGCTGAGGAAATTGAGAAAATTATTCCTATCAGAAACAGTGAAGACAGTGAAGCTCTATGAAGTGAAGATCCCAGCTAGATGAAGATCAGAGAATGCACATCAAAGGGTTTGTAGATATGTGTCTAAAGATGATCCAGTCAAGATTTGAGAGGTCTGCATGAAGATTTGAAGAATTTATGGCCATATGAGTAAAACTAGTTCTGGCAACTGTTCAGAGGTGACAGAGTGACACAAATAGGTCCGGTGAGATCTGGAAATGCAGTATCTTGTTCTACGGATTTGGTGGAATGTTTAGGAAGCCAATGTGAATTGACAACTCAATTGGTTCATGGTCTGGAGGTCTGCAAGCATTTATTCTAATGTGACAGTGATGACAGACTATGTTCTTGAGGTTCCAGATGAAGATGCGAATGATTTTAGTAAGCAAAAGTGGTGTGGATGTTCTTGGTGATTTAGGCAAGCTTGTGGGGGTCTCTAGATTGTGCCCAGTTCATGTTGGTGGTCCACATTGAAGATTGAGCTTGTAATTGAATATTTACTCTCGAGTGATGGTGTTCTTCCTAATCATGGCTGACTGAATGTTTTACACATCTTGCGGATGATCTTGAAGATGTTCTGTGAAGCATGGGATGTTCCTCAAAGAAGATTGAAGTCCTAGATATGTGTGGCCAATAGTGTGGTGGTACGCATGAAGTCTTTGTAACAAATCAAGTTGTATTTTTGTAACTGCTCTGTAATAAAGTATGTTGTACTGACTTTGATGATTATCCCAAAGTTGATGTTTTATATAAATAAGATTTGTGAAGTCATTTCAAAGTATCCTTGGTTGAGATGAGAAAGTTGTAGAGAGGAGAAGAGCAAAAAGTAGAGCAGAAGTGTTGAGCTTAAATGGAACTTGTCTCAAGCATGGTGAAGATGCTAATCTCCAGTTCAAGTACGTAATATTTATATGATTCTGTAGACAATGTGTCTCTTGTAGGCAGTGGGCCTCTTGTGAGCAGTGTGCTTGGGCAATGAGCCCTAATTGGCAAGTGCCATTTGTTCTTCTTATTCTTTTAACAGAGAATACAATCTTGGGTTAGTCACCCCATGGTTTTTCCCTTAACCAGGTTTTCCACGTTAAAATCTTGGTGTCATATGTGTTAATGTGTTTATGCTCTTTAGTTATTGCATTGTGCTTCCATGATTGAATCATTATTATGCTGTAGAAATATAAGAAGGATTTAAGTGTTTAAAGAAAATAAAGTTTTGGTGACAACTAATTCACCCCCCCTCTCAGTTGTCTGTCCTAAAACCAACAGATTCAACCCTTATTTGCTGTCCAATCTGCCCTATTTGGAGGTAGCTTGAGATGAGAGGAGGTTTTGAGGGAGTTTGGTATTGTTTTATAGTGTTTTCAGTGAATGCATGAGAAGTTGTTGTAGGTTTTCAAAAATATACAATTTAAAAAATTAAATCAAACTTGTTATAACATAGTTCCAAAACTATTTTGGGTAGAGTAATCAGAGTTTGCTACATTTTAGACTTTCTCAATGCATCTTGGAGACATCTTCTTTCATCTATAGCATCTGGATTGCAATGGGTATGATTCAGTTTGAAGTTATTTGATTTTCAGTGATATTCTAATATGATTTTATTACTACAACAAAGGTATTTGATTGAAAATCAAATTATATTACTTAACTATAGCTTTTTTTGATATTGTATTTCATTGCAAAATTATATGATTGTAATCCCTAGAAGGTATTACCACCAGTGGGAGTTGTCTATTCCCTTGATACATGTTTCTCACCCCACTGAATAAGTGGTCTTATTTGTAAGGGCTTCCCACTGAATAAGTGGATGTGCCTATGTTTACTTTTAGTTTACCCACTGAATAAGTGGAGAATACCCACTGCACAAGTGGATTCCCACTGAATAAGCAAAAATTGTATTTAATTTGCATTGCATTATAATTGCTTAATTTGAAGCACTTGTATTCTCTCACCTCGCCTTCTTGGGAACTTGGTGATCAGAAGGTGTGAAGGAAATTATTGATGCATTTCAATTCTAATGGTGTTTGTGATAGAATTGAAGATTTCAAAAAAAAATAGGGGTGGGTTACATTTAGATTCCATCATTTCATGTTACCTTAAGAACCCTCTAGATGCCTTCTCCCTGATGATTCTCTCCCTTTGTGAGTTGTATAGAGCTTCAAAATTTTCCTATCTCACTCATGCACACTAGAGACATGTAGTTAGTTTATGTCAAAATCATGATTTAGATCTAACAATTATAACACCTTTTAAAAATAAACAATAAACATGTCATAATTTACATCCATATACCTCTTAAATGTTTAATAACTTTACTTGTAATCATATCTATTAACAAGTCAAAATGATGTTCAAACATAACATAATTTCCTTCACTATATTTTTTTACTAAATTACATCAACATAATTAAATACATAAAAGTACTTTTTAAATAAGGCATATTAACTGGGATGTGACACATGTGAAGTTGCTTGGCTTGTGAAAATTAAATTAGACCCCATATGTAAAATCTAGTTGTTCACAATTTATTTGGGGTGTGGAGGGGGGGGGAAGTAGGGGGTGAGGGTGGGTGTGGGGAGGGAAGAGGGTTGCACACAAGATTGGTATGCACATTTCTTATTGGTAGTAAGATGGATCTTGAAATAGTTTTCCAAGGCTTCTTAGATAAGTTTGAGTATGTAGAACTTGAGCCCCAAAATATTGCTACACTTACAAAAATATATTAATTACCAAGAGAGAAGATAAGATTTATGATTAATGCTTCAAAGATTTAATTGCAAATTTGTAGTATAGGATTGATCCCACCTTGCATTGTAAATGGTTTATAGGGGGCTTAATCACCCACATCTAATGTGAGTTAGGTTTAAGAAATACTAGTATCTAAAAATAGGTTTTCAAGGAGGTCTTACATCTTGAAGTTGTTGGAGATCCATTAGGAAAAATTGGGACTAGTTCATGGTTGGAATCTTAGATAAGACATGGTTGCATGTGTTGTACAATTGGCTAATTTTACTACATAAAATATTTATGGGTTATGGTGCATGAAGTGTTGCCATGGAGGGCATAGTAGCATAAATTGCCTTGCAGTGAGAACACATGTTATTGGTGTAATTATCTACATTGGCTCTCCACACATATCCCATTGTACCATTTTTCAAGATTGTCATGAGGCCCCTTATTCTGCGGTGTTGCAAAAATTGGAGAGAATTTAAGTTAACTATTGGTGTGAAGTTTTCTCAACTACTACACATGACATGATTGGTTGTTGAGTTGTACAAACCTTGCATGGTTTCTACAGGGAAAAGGTCTTAAACAAAGTTGCATGACCACCATTGGAAGTTCACATGCCTAGATTTGGAGGATGTACATGTTTGTGTTGGTGGATGCAAAAACTTAAATTGTTATTGATGTGAAGAATATGACATATCAACTAGAAATCCCTGTAATATCTAATAAGTGGATATTGTGATTTAGAGCATAAGACTCATGGATATTATGATTTCTTGCAAAAATGAGAGATCAAGATGACAACTAGTATGCGCATATTTTCTCTAGTCATCCCTTGGGGCCACTTATTGACAAAGTGACAAGTACAAGTGCTTACATGTAATTATGTTCATACTAATCAAGGTGATCCACTAGCATGGAATAAAAAAAGTTCAAAAGGCTACCTATCAACTTGTATCTTTGCACCCTATTCTACATGAGAATATTTAAAGATGTTGCTCACATATTTTAAGGCACACAATGATTTCACTGAAGAATGTGCTACATGAAGTGAAATGAAAAATCTCAAGGTTTCTTTTGCCAACTTTTGAGGCAATATAGTATGCTCTACAAAATCAAGGTCATGTTAGAAAGTATTACGTTGAACATAAGAAAGTTATCAATTTGTGTAACACAAGTTTTGATGCAAAGTTGCTCTTAATCCTTCTTTGAATGGATATAAGTTGCATGAAGTGGTCACTGATACTAGATCAAATAAAGGAATCATGGATTGTGATAGGGCACTCATGTTTACAACCTATAAATGCATATTTTGTACATGGCCAATGAAACTGGGGGAAGGCACCTTGGAGTTTTTGGTGAAGTTGAAGTAGATATAGGGGTCAATTTTTTTGGTTGATTGAGGTTCTTGAAATGGTTGAGGCAAATTACTATTCGATCATCTTGGGGATGCCTTTTTGTTTTGAACTATCTATGGATTTTCAATTTAGCCATTGAACCATGAACATTTAGAATCTAGAGAATCACATGGTTATTCAATTGGATGCTACGTAAGGACCTATTTTTACTGAAACCATATATCTATAGGAGGATTTGGAGCACATATATAGGGTTATTGCTAGGAGGAATGAGTATATTGATCCAATGCATGATAGGTTATTAGAATTAGGGAGGGTCTACTCTTACTCCAATGTTGCTATGGAGCAGTGGATTTGAGGTGATTATGAACTTATAGGGAACGATTCTGCCACTTTACAACCACACAAAGTTTACACTCATCCAAAAATGTCATCAATTACCACTACCTCAACACTTGATGCAAAGAAATAAACACTTAATAGTAAACTTGATGTAGAGGTGTCAGGTCTCCAAAGGTAATTTAACAAGATCAAAAGATTTGAAACAATAATGGCTTGTGGGCTTCAATCAATAAGACTTCACTAGTCTTCCCTTTGCCTTAAACTCCACCAAAGGGATCAAATTTGGATCCCAACTTCTCAGGTGAAATATTGCACCTTCTAGGGTCTCAAACTACCCCAACCAACAAGGTTCAATAGGTTTCATACACCATTTTGCTTGGTTCTTGACAATTCCACTTGACTAGGCCTAATCCTAGTAGCCCTGTTTAGCGACTAATTTGCATTTTTCTCTCAACTTTCCCAAAGCACTCTAAAAAAACATGACTGATCTGAGTACCCTTTATCAATTTATAAAACATATCCCAAACTTACCTACTTTTGTTTTGGACCAAATGTGATTGTCCTAACACCTTGCTGCCTTCCTACAAGGCCTAAATTGACCATTTTACAAAGGAACCCTATGGAAAACTTGTCATCTACTCTCAAAACCTAAAAAAAGTCTTAGGAAAGGGTTCAAGAAAAAGGATTTTCTAGGTTTGATCAGGTGGTTTGCACATTCAAAAGTTCAAATACAAAAACCTCATTTCTAGGGCCTAAAACTTAGGGTTTCCTAGATCTCCCACTTCCAATCACTTCCAGACCTCATTCAAAGATCTAACACCATCTTCTTGGCCATAACAAACAATACCAATCATAAAAAAGTTACCTTGTTAAGACGAATCTCCGGCTGCTATAACCATGCCACCATTCTCATGTTCTTTTCACATGCAAAACTAGACTTCAAATGGTGATCACCTTCCAGTTTGAACTCCTCCTACCTTGCAAAGGTTAAAGAATCATAGTATACATGTTATCAAGGACCTATCCCATGAGAACCAGGGTCTTACATTCATGGGAAGGCCCAAAGATGCATTGTCACCTCTCAAACTACACAGAACAATCTGCTGTTCTTAATGACAGTCAGAATAAACAACAATAAACTACCTATAAAAACCTTCTCAGAGCATGGAGTAAGTTTAATACTTATTCAATGAATGTTTCAAACATTTTCCAATACTCCACAATCCAAAAGACCAATAGAAACAAGGAGGAAAATGCAAGAAAACTGAAAATTTCTGTTATTCTCCTGTCTGCCGTACAAAACAGACCTCCAAATACTATTGTCCGTACCACCAAATGACTTGACTAGGTTTACATAACTTATATCCAACCTCTACAACTAGTTCCCATCGGTTGGGGATGGTTAAACTACCAAAAACTACTCACTTTGGACTTTCCCGCTCAAATGCACAATTCAACTATTTGAATTTCAAACTTTGGTTTAGTGAATTTCGTCCTTATTTAATGAACTTCTACCTTATTAATTGACTATGTTTGATCTTCTTAGGTTCATTAAGCCTTATTCCTATCCTTGGACACCTATTTTTGACTCTAGGGGCACTATTGGCCCAACTTACATCATTTTTGGTCCTAGGGTCCTTACCAAGACCCTCAGGACATTTGATCATTACATCATTATAACATGTCATGATTTGTTTTAAGATGTTCCATTTGATTGGATGGTTTCCATGGGCTTCTCCTGTGATCATTTGTGTCCTCCAGGGTGTTCTCTTAGGTGCTCCTGCACCAAAACTCAACCATGCATCATGTCATCATAAAATCCATAAACAACAAAAAACTCTAGCCTATGCACCAACCTCCCACACAACCACTACAAATGGGTACATGCACAAAATTCTTGAATCATGTAACATATTTTCTGCATTATGAAGTGTAATCCTAAGTTATATGGTGGAAATCCACCTTGTGAGTATTGTCACTAGATGGAAGTACACTTTCCTAATGAAAATGTGATCATGCACCATATTATGTACATCTTATGAGGCATTGGAACATGATGGTGGGTGACACATTAGTCTAATAATTTCTAACTATGTTTAATTCATAGTTATTTTCCTCTAGAAATTTCCTAGTGTCCAAGTGCATAAATCACCAAAATATTTCGGTGATGATAAGGCATCCAAGCAACACATTATTATTTGTGATGGAACCTAAGGCACTGCTATGGAAAATCAAATCCCATCTCTTTGGGTACATGAGTTCTACTATACCTCATTTCATTGGGTGAGGGTTTGGTCATCCATTAGGGAACACATAGACCAACTGTAAATTGGGAATTCTCAAACTTTGACTTTTCAAACATTCATGTTTACTACCCTTGTGCCACATATTGACATTATTTTGGTAAGTTTGCATAATTTATTATATAATAAACAAAATCAAGTTGAAGATAGGGTGCACACAATGTTTTAGGATGTATCTCATGGCTTCGAAAAAATGTTTTGTGAAGATGATTTGGGACTTGTAAGTATGGAAAAGGTGCATAGATCAACATGAAAATATGATGATGATATATAGATCCAAATTGTGGCCCACGAAGGTGTGAATTATATACCTCTTAGTAATATCACACTTGATAATATGTACCTTAGAATTTTCCCCCTCGTGACCATCTTTTCCAATGTCTAAACTAGGTTCTAGGACTTCACAAATGCTAAACAACCCTTTTTAGATCCTTAGTAGGAGGGTCACCCGGGTGACCTATCCTTAAGTTGCAAGGTTACCTAGGTGACTTGCCTTGGAAAAAGGGGTGATCTTGTCATGTGTGATTTCTCCCAGTTCTACCTAGTTTACTTCCATTTTTAGATTTTTAATGTGAGTTTCTTCCTGCACAACTAAACCATTACTTGCACTCACTATTTGTCAACTCTCAATCACTTTTTTGTTCACTCTTGATCAATTCATAGTGATCTTCCAATTAGTCTTCTATTTTCTCCTCTCCAGCTCTTGTGATCTCCCAATCAAACCTAGTTATCTCCTCAACCAATCCTCGTTAACTCCCTAATTAGCCCCACCTATTTTTCCCATTTTCTACCTATAAATATCACCTCCTCTATTGTTTTGGAGAGGCTAAATTTTTATATCCATTTTAGTTCCCAATAGAATTTCTATGCTCATACAAAATCTAATGAGCCTTTTCTTTCTATTTTTCTTCTAAGCCCTCACTCCCAATAGGAGGCTAATTTTCTATTTCTATTTTAATCTCCAATAGTATTTCTATGCTCATATAGGACCTTGTGATATTTTTTTTCCTATTTTTCTTCTAAGCCTTTTCTCCCAACATGATGTTGAGAATTACTTACATTCTTGTGTTGTTTAAGACTTTGCATAAGTAGCCCCCATAGCACTCTTGTGCTGTGCATGACTACATGTGCCTTTTATTTCCATTTTGTTGTTTCTTGTAAGCCCAAATCCATTTCCTCATATCCCCACCTTTGTCCTTGTCATTAAGAGGACTCCATTGCTACAAAGGAAGAGATGATTGCTATAGGATATCTATAGTTTGTCCTATCACAAGCTATAGGGAAATGACCACCCAGATGGACAATGAGGTGAGCTATCTAGAAAGAAACTTGGAATAATTTTAGGAAGCTCGAGAAGCTATCCATGTTAGGTGATCTGCTATGTGTCATTCATCATTAGAAAACATTTTGGAAGAAAGAACCAATTAATCAATGTAATCATAGGAAAACCCACCTCAAGGTGGAGGAGTTCAATAGACAGAGGCGACAACACCTGCCAAACTTATAGCCACCTTGGTCCAATGGGTTAGGATGCTAGAGGATGGAGGTGCTGAATAACCCCAACTAGAAAAAATTGAAGAAAGACCTACAGTGAAATCTAATCTTTATTTCTAGGGTTGAGAAAATCCAAGGGGAAACTCAAACCCCACCTTATTTGAACTTCTATTCTTGAAATTATAGTAATGACATAGTTCCACCATTTCAAAAACCAGTGGAGTCTATTCAACACAAAATTTTTAGGCTCTCCCAACATATCAACCCATTAATGTCAAACCAATGTACCTAGTCATGCCTAGAAACCCACAAACATTCAAAATCAACAAGTCCCACCCATTGAGCTCATGTTCATAGGAACAATGCTATCTTCCCAAAACCCATTTTTAAGGGACATACTTAGAGTACCTAAATGAACCCCTCAATTACAACATCCACAATGTCCTCTTACTACATCTCCTCTTAGAATTATCAAAATTCAAAGGAGAGGGAGACCAAAAAATTTGTATATCAAAGCATACACAATGACTGTGAAAGAACTCCTCCGATGGAATGGAGTTGTAGCCAAGATATCTTCCAAGATCTTTGAAGGAATTGTGTTAGATTGGTACTATCACCTCCTAGATTCTTCTATACATTCCTTTTAAGAATTCATAGGTGAGTTTGTGATGAATTTTGATATGAAAAGGTTGGTCAAGATAGGCATTCAAGAGTTCTTAACTATGAAGAAAGAAACAAACGAAATAGTGAAACATTTTGTCATATGTTGGAGGCAAGTCCTCTACTCATTGACTAGTGCCCCAAATATAGATCTCATAGAGAACTATGTGAAATCATTTCACATGCCCTTAATAGGGATATAAGGGAGGAGGTCTAGGAATTACCTTACATATCTTACAAAGAGGCTTTGGAAAGTGCCTTGAGAATCAATCATCACTATCAATAATGGGTGAAAAGTTTATGGAGAAAATAGACAATGGGTAACTCATCAAGAATCTAACAATTATGGAAGCAACCCTTTTACTATCAAGATCCTAAGAAATAATCATAACATGATGACCGATTGAGTAAATGATACACCCCTTACAAAAGGAAGTGATCCAAGTGGGAATGATTGTCCCAACTCTACAAACAAAAATGTTAATACCTTTGGGCATCCTTAGAATAATAGAAAACCTTGCCAAAAATCCTAGAGAAATTTCTAAGGGATGTATCATCATCTCTATGATCTTTACATGTACTATTTATCTCACAAGGTGAAGGGGCATGAGGGAAAGCTATGCTACAATTTTAATAAGACCATTTCAAAACTTTTTTATGAGTAGTGCCAAAAATTCATGATACTAGTATTTATTAAACCTAACTGACATTGGATTTGGGTGATTAAGCCCCCTATGAGGGGATGTAGCTGTGGATCTGTGAGTGTGATAGTCTCATTGTCTAAACTCATGAAGTAGAGGTCCACCTATGGACCCCAAGGATGGCCATCTCTTAAAGTAAATCATTTTTAACCTCTATTGTAGTAACTCTAGTCTTGTGAGATGCCATATCCTGGCCAACATGATAAGTCAGAGTGAGAAGATATTTGTGTTGACCTGCTAGTGTAGGCATCCCAATGTCAAACAAAAGTGCCTCTTTGGTTCATTCTCTAGTAGGGACCAAGATATCTAAAGAATCATTTTTTAAAATGTCACTCTATTTGTTAACAATGCTTATCAAAGCACAATAAAGGAAAGTGTTAATCAAGTGTTAGAGCATGGTGCAGTCATGGATAGGAGGGTCCACAAAGTGAATAGTCCATATTGTGTAGCAAGAGTAAACACAATGGAAACATCTCAAAGATAGGATGCAAATGTAGATTCAGTCATTCAGTATATCATAGATTCAAAATACAAACTAGTCAACAACATGCGGGCTTACAATTAGGGCTCACAGGCCCGATTTCTTAGTTATAGAGTGCAAGATATAGTTTTGAAGTGCCTTACAGAAGAAATTTGAACTATCCAACTTGTGAATTATGCTCACTAATTTCCTAGGCATCTATTACATGAATATATATCAGCTCCGAAACATAAGATTCCTCCGTGTCAGCCAAGGATGATTACAAACTCTGATGAAAGAGATGTAACGTGTGTACATGGATAGTTCAGACCTATACAGATGGGGATCCTCTGCAATTGAATGGAATAGCATGCGGATCTTAAGGAAGGTTGGCCACGATCCAAAGTTCCTTGAATGATGTGTCGTTTAGCTCCGCAAGTCGTGAAATGCTCCATAGGTCTTCTCCTTTAGCTGATTGTTTAAGACTATCAGGATGCTCTTCTTTGAGAAAATAATCGATCTTATGATAGCGATATCTTTCTGGCACCTAATCCAAATGATTTGAATTTTGGATATTATGTGCATGAAGGTGTCTAGATGCTAAGTCCATCTTTTCAAGGTCTGAAATGAAACTGCAGTAGAATGTGGACTAAAATACTAAAACTGCTACTGACTAAACTGACTGGAATGAACAAGAAAATGAAAGAAAACAAACTGAAATGCAAATGTTTTTGGTTGATACAAGATTACTCTTGAACTAGGGATGCTCCTACATCAGACATCTGGGGTTGTTGAAAAAAATGAGTCCCTCACTTTTTTGGGGCTAGAGGAAAACCAAGACGGTCCACCTTAGCCTAAGAAATCCAAGATGAGTCCTCTTCCAGTTTGCCTTTCCACTTCACAAGATATTCTTTGTATTGTCTTCCTCTGGTGCTACATCCAACTCTACTATCCAAGATGTCCTCAATCTACTCCAATGTTTGTTGTGGTAACTACTTCAAATCTTCTTCCATGCTGTCACTGAACTCTTCTTCATGATATTGATATAGGTCTATAATGTTGAAAATAGGTTATATACCCAATGTCTCTAGTAACTCCACTTCATATGCATTTCCTAAATCAAACTTTCTGAGTATCCTACATGGTCCAAACTTCTTCATCTTCAACTTGTTATATGTCCCAACTTGAAATATTTCTTTTCTCAAGTACACCATCACTTCATCTCCAATTACAAATTCTTTGTGTCAAGATCTCTTCTCATCTGCTTGTTCTTTATACTTACTGTTCATCTCCTCCAAATGCTTCTTAATTTGATTATGCACTGTCTCCATGTATCCTGCAAATTCTTTTGCTTCTACACTACTCTTATCTTCCATGCTAATGTCTCTCAACTCTGTTACTCCTCTAGGGTTAGTTCCTGTCACAATCTCAAAAGGTGTTCTTCCAGTACTCCTATTTATTGAATTATTATATGCAAAATCTACTTGTGATAGAATCAAATCTCAATTTCCTGCATTCTCTCTGACTAAACATCTCAACAAGTTTCCCAAACTCCTATTTACTACCTCTGTCTATCCATCAATCTGTGGGTGAAATGCTAAACTAAACTTCAAGTCTATCTTCATCTTCTTCCAAAGTGTCTTCCAAAAGTATCTAAGAAATTTGGTATCTCTATCTGAAATTATGCTCTTAGGTAATCCATGAAATCTCACAATCTCCTTGAAAAATAGGTCAGCCACATGAACTGCATCATTTTTCTTCTTACAAGGTATCAAATGTGCCATCTTTGAAAATCTGTCCACCACTACAAATATTGAATCATGTCCTCTCTATGTCTTCGGCAATCCTATTATGAAATCCATGCTAATGTCTTCCCAAGGTCTCTCTAGTACTGTCAAAGATTTATACAATCCATTATTCTGACTACTTCCTTTCACAACTTGATAAACTCTACAACTCTGCACAAACTTCCTAACATCCTTATATATCTGAGGCCAAAAGTAATTTTCACTTACCAAAGCCACTGTCTTATCAATGCCAAAATGTCCTGCCAATCCACCACTATGCTTCTCTTTGATCAAATTGTCTCTCATTGAACTCCTAGGTATACACAACTGGTTTCCTTTGAACAACATATCTTCCTGATTGAAATAATCCAACCACTTGCTTCTATCTGTCAAAATAGGTTCCTTACATGTTTTCCAAGGTTCTACAATATCAAGATCTTCTTCATACATGTTCTTCAATTCCTCAAATTCTAACACTTCAACTCTCATCTTTGTTAGCAAGTTCCTTCTCCTACTCAGTGCATCTGCAACTTTGTTTGATTTTCCACTCCTATGCTTCAACACAAAAGTATAACTCTGTATGAACTCTACCCATCTCATATGTTTCTGATTCAACTTTCCTTGACTATTCAAATACTATAAAACTTGATGATCTATATACAATGCAAACTCCTTAGGCAACAAACAGTTTCTCCACTTCTTCAAGGCTTGAATTATGGCATAGATCTCGTAATCATAAACTGAATATTTTCTCCTTGCATCATTCAACTTCTCACTAAAATATGCTACAGGTCTACCTTCTTGACTTAACACTGCTCCTATTGCATTTCGACTTGCATCACAATCTACTTGAAATGCCTCATTGAAGTCCGGTAATGCCAACATAGGTTGCTCTGTCACTTTCTGCTTCAACAATTCAAAACTTTTATCTACTCCTAATGTCCACTTAAAGTCTTTCCTATCACCTCTCATTGTCTCTGTCATAGGGTTACATATTGAACTAAAATTTCTGATGAACTTCTGGTAGAAACTAGCTAATCCATGAAATGATCCGACTTCTCCAATGCTCTCAGGAGTAGGCCACTCAACAATTGCTCTTACTTTCTCAGGGTAAATCTTCAATCCTTCTGTAGAAATCACAAATCCCAAGTATACCAATTCTTCCTTCATGAAATTATAGTTCTTGATGTTTATCAACAATTTATATTCTCTTAGTCTCTACAATACATGTCTTAGGTGCCATAAATGTTCTTCCTTTGTCTTACTGAAAATTAGAATATCATCCAAATATATGATAAAAAACTTACCCACAAATTTCTTCAAGACTTCATTCATCAATATCATGAAAGTACTCGATGCATTTGTCAATCCAAAAGACATCACTAACCATTCATACAGTCGTTCATTTGTCTTAAAAGTAGTATTCCATTCATCTCCTTCTCTGATTTTGATTTGATGGTATCCACTCTTCAAGTCTATATTTGTAAAATATTTTTCTCCATTGAAACAATCTATAATATCATCCATCCTAGGTAAAGGAAATCTATACTTAAATGTGATCTTGTTGATTTCTCTAGATTCTATACACATTCTACTTTCTCCATCCTTCTTTAGTGCTAACACTACAGGTACTGTACAAGGGCTCAAACTTTCTATGATCAAACCTTTTCTCAACAATTCATTTATCTGTCTATTCAGTTCTTCATTTTTCGCTAGTGTCATTCTGTGTGCTGCTTTGTTAGGCAAACTAGCTCCAGGTATAAGGTCCATATGATGACTAATACTCCTGATTGGTGGAATTCCTTTAGGTACATTATCTGATATGATGTCTTCATACTCTGTCAACAACTCATTTATCTCCTCTAATTGTGATTCTTCAGTCTTTAGATTTTCAAGCTTCTTAGGAATCAAAGCATAAACATATTTTCATGTCTCAAACCATCCAAAAATTTCCTTCCATCTACCAAATAGATTCTAGTATTTCCACGTACTTCACTCTTAGGATCATCTTCCAAAGGAATCAAAGTAATTCTCTTTCCATTTGATGTTATAGTGTATGTATTCTTCCTTCCATCATGTATAGCTTTCCTATCATACTGCCATGGTCTACCCAACAATATATGACATACATCCATAGGCTAATATCACACAATACTTCATCATGATAAGATCCAATATGAAATTTCACCAAACATTGTTCACTCACCAGTACCTTATGATCATCCTGAATCCATGCTATTTGATATGGCTTAGGGTGTGTCAATCTCTGTAACTTTATCTTAGTTATTAGAACTACTACTATCAATTATAACTTTATAGCATTTACCTCCTGATTTACATTTGGTTCTGAACAAACTTTTCCTCTGCAGTGGTTCCTCATTTGTCTCTGCTTGAAATAGTGCTCTCCTCATGACAAGTGATTCTCCTTTCTCAGATTTACCAACTGGACTCAGTGATCCAACATGTTCTTCTTCTACATAGGCTATTCTTCCACTGTTGTGTATCCTCTTACTTGTACTCCCTTGATTACATTCAAATGCTCTATGTCCTTCACCTCCACACTTAAAACAACTTCCTCTGAATGTTCTCCTATCAGGTCCTCTTCCATCTCTTCTGTATCCTTCACTCGGGCATGAATTAGGGTTTCCTCCATGATAGAAAGTTTTGTCATCTCTCTGGTATGCATTATTATCTCTACCTCCTTGAATATATTATCTTGTCTATTTTGCTCTGTATATGATCTCTCTCCTCCAGAAAATGTCCTACCTCTTTGAAATTTACCTCCTCTACCTCTCTGCCTTTGCTCATGCTTCTTGTTCAACTTTTCTTCAACCTTCAGGGCAAACTGATATGCTTCTTCTAATGTTATCATCCTCACCAGACTTAGTTCTTCTTGAATGTTCAATCTCATTCCATTGATATAGCTAGCCACTTTTTCCTTGCTTGCTTCACTATGTCCTACCTTATGATCATGTTATGAAATTCTTCAGTGTACTCCACAAATTTCTCATTTTGTCTCAGGTTTTGGAATCTCTTCAACAGTTCCAACTCATAATAATCTGGTATAAACTTATTCTTCAACATTTTCACCATTCTATCCCACTTTGTAATCTTCTCTTTTCCTCTTATGTTTATATCCAACTAAACTTATTTCCACCATATAATAATATGTCCTTTCAACTTTGTCTTTACAAATTTCACCTTCTCTGGGGACTCTTCAATTTCTTTATACTCTAAGTAGTCTTCTAGGCCATTTATCCAATCAATCAGCTCCTTAGGATTCAAATTGTCAGTGTAATTTGGTACATCAACTCTAGGTCTTTTCCTAATCTTTGAAATAGCTCACAACATATTTACTTGATCTGATTCTTCTTCTTGATCTCCTGAGATTTTTCCATTTTGATTAGTGGATTGAAATTCTTCATCATCATCACTTTGAACATTAGGTCGAGGTGTCAATCCTCTTCACTTATCTTCTTCAATAATATCCAATCAAACTTGCATCATTATTTTTATTTCCATTATCTCATCCATTCTTCTAGCCATAGTGTACCAACATTAGGTATTCTCCTTGGTGGCATCTCTTCCTTGGATCAAGTGTAACTAACTCAAATTCGGTGATCGGGCTACAAGGTGACAACTGCCTCACAATCAGTGATCGATTGATAACACAAGTAGTCTGCCTCAGATTTGGTGATCTGTTCACAACAAGATCTTACATAACTCCTTCTCCAATTTCACTCCCAAAGAATTCAAACTTCTCTCTAATACCACTTGGTGCAGTCACGGATAGGAGGGTCCACAAAGTGAATAGTCTAGACCGTGCAACAATAGTAAACAAAACAAAAACATCTCAAAGATAGGATGCAAATACAGATTTAGTCATTCAGTATGTCATAGATTCAAAATACAAACTGGTTGGCAACATGCGAGCTTACAATTAGGGTTCATAGGCCTGATTCCTCAGTTACAAAATATGCACAAGATATAGCTTTGAAGTGCCTTACATAAGAAATTTGAACTATCCAACTTGTGAATTATGCGCACTACTTTCCTAGGCATCTATTACATGAATATATATCATCTCCGAAACATAAGTTTCCTTTGCATCGGCCAAGGATGATTACAAACTCTGATGAAAGAGATGTAACATGTGTACATAGATAGGTCAGACCTAAACAGATGGTGATCCTCTGCAAGTGAATGGAATAGCGTGCGGATCTTAGGGAAGGTTGGCCACAATCTAAATTTCCTTGAATGATGTGTCATTTAGCTTCACAAGTTATGAAATGCTCCATAGGTCTTCTCCTTTAGCTGATTGTCTGAGACTGTTAGGATGCTCTACTCTAAGAAAATAGTCAATCTTTTGATAGTGATATCTTTTCGGTACCTGATTCAAATGATATGAATTTTGGATATGATGTGCATGAAGGTGTCTAGATGCTAAGTCTAGTTCCACGAGGTCTGAAATGAAACTACAGTAGTGTAGACACTTAAAAATGTCATGGGCCTGCGAACATCATTTTTGCACATAATTCATCTCAATTTCGTATTCTGCTAGTAATTAAATAATTTTAATTATTTAATTAATTCATTTCCTCTTACGCTTTTAATTAAATAATTTTATTTATTTAATTACTTAAGCTATTTTCTTCTAATTTCCTCTATAATTAAATAATTTAACTATTCATTACTCCAACGTTCATATTCCCTCTTTAATTTAAATAAATACTTAGTTATTTAAATTATGAACCTTACCTTAATTAAATAAGTCCCCATTTATTTAATTAAAATCCCACTACATTACCCTTTCCTCTAAAAAATTAAATGAATGCATATAATTTATTTAAATTCAAAATCATCTCCCACCTCACCATTTCCTTTAATAAAAAATTATCTTTTGTCTTCTAATGGCTGGGAACTGTAGTCAATCTCAGCGCTTGATTTTGGCTCCAAAGTCAACTCTTGATCACAACCATTCATTCAAAATCCCTCTTCTATAAAACCACCCTGTCCCTCTCATTCTCACATCTTACCACTTGCATAATTTGACTTTGCCATTGGCAACCCTTGAGCTCTTCATAGAATTTACAGGTCTGCAAATATGAGTGCATTAGTGAAGCATAGCTTGATAGAAACAATGGAGGATTTGCACTATTAGCCTAGGGTTTCATGTTCTATGCTTTGCTTGCTTGATTCTAGATTATTAGGGCTCCATTGGGTAGTTAGGATTTGGAAAATATTGTTTGCAAGGTTTTTAGAGTGTTTTTCCTTGACTTCATTTGGTGAACTCGACGTGAATGATCATACATTCCATGAATTTTATGTTTTTGAATTTGTAGGAATAGTATGAGGCATAAGCTAGTTCGTGCAATGCTTAAGCTACTTCGTGTGACGCATGAGCCATACGGTGTGACACTTCCTCTGGAGTCTGCAACGCATATGACTGTGCTTAGGGAAGAATTTTGTTATTTTGATTTTATAAACCTAACCTAGTTGATTTTGTAGGAGTGTAACATGATTCTGATGCTCTGTTTGCTTTGTTAACTCTCTGTTTCATGTTAGTTAGCTCATTAAGGTTTTTCTAAGAATTAGGGTTTGATATTTCAAGGGTTTTATCTAGGGCTTCTTGCTAACTTGTTTGAACATTTGGGTATATCCTGTGAGTGTCTGAAAGATTACCATCTTTTTGGCATCAAGGAAGCTACCTTACAACCCTTGGGTTTGATATTTATCACTGAAATACATTTTTCACTCGCTGTTAGGGTTTTTTTTTTCTGTCAAATTTTGTTTGTAGAAATAGTGTGACACCTGCGTAGGTTCATGCGACACCTCTGTTCTATCACTTGCATGACTCGATGCAACACAATCACCTTTCCATGCAATGCAGTAACCATTCTGTGCGACGCCTCTGTGCCTTACTGCACCGCCTGTGACTGGTAAAAAATAGAAAGTTTTTAAGTTGCTTTCATTCGGCTCTTTTCTGTTTACATAGTAAGGTTAGGGTTTATTCTCTATTACTAATCTCTGGTTTGCAGCTTGTGGTATTGGAGGAAAACCTCGGTTAAATCATTAATCTATTTTTGCAGGGTTTTATTTCATTTCATATGTGTGGTTAATTTAGGAACATTTTAAATTAGGTTAAAAAGAACACAAATCTGTTTTCTCTGACACATTCATTTGGATTAAAATGAACCACACTCATTGGGTTAAAAAGAACCACAATCTTTCATATTCACATTTCATTGGGTAAAATAGAACAACTTTGCATTTCACATTCATTTGGTTTAAAAAGAACTTGCAATTTTCACTCATTTAAAAAGATAAAAACAAATTGCATCATTGTTTGCCATGCTTGGTGGTTTTTGTTTATGAAATGGAGAAGTGTATGGTCTTCCCCTGCACCCTTGGTGATCTTGGGAATCAAAAGCTCTCCACCACACTTGCATAAATCACACCACACCTAAACAAGACTAAGGGTTAAATGAACATTGTCTAGTGTGGCTAAAGTAAAAAATATGTATGCTCTCCCCTCACATCATCCTATGAACTTGGGGATCAAAAGTATTTTTGTACTTGAACCACTTTTGCTACCCTTTAGAGTGGGATTGCCCTTGAGACACAGCCGCAAGGAGAACTCATTGGCAACCCCAAGTGGTACTTTCATTCGGTCCGCTATACAAAATAGGATAAGGCGAAAGCCAAGTCCAAACCTGTATTAATGCTTACCGTACGTCACTAGTTTGAAAGGAGGCATACTTTTCTTATATGAGACTCCTAGTAGGACTAGTTAAAGCTTTAAGTAGCTTGATGGATGCTTGTAATGTATTGGTCCCCTAAATATTCGCTAAGAACCATTTGTTTTAGAGGCCAAAATCTCTTTACTTGCTAGTGCAGGAGGTCAAACCTTTGAAGCCACCCCATGTGTACTATTCATTGTGGAGATAGGAATTCCCTCGGTCCTTAGGATCAAAGGGTAAGAGAAGTTGGTGTGCCTGTGCCACGTAAGGGGGAGCGAGTGTCACCAAATTCTCTAGCTGTCTACCTTGTCTAAGTATTTGGATAAATCCAAGTGAGGACTCAGTAGGTAGTATCCTTGACTCACCTAGGATCATACATGTCTTCAAAGTGCCTTCAAAATGCCTTCAAAATGCATAAAAAATTAAAAACATCTCAAGAGTCACAGCTAGAATTGAATGCTGAGTGTTTTATGCGTGATATGTTTTCTAGTTTTTCAAACAAATTGCTAAACAAACTTAGAAAATTGATTCTAAGCTCCTCATAAACTATGAAATGCATCTACAGCCTAGTGAAACACATAAGAAGCTTCCTACAATGCATAGGAAATAGTGAAACACCTCTACCAATTTCTGCAATGCCTCTGCAGGCCTGTGCAATGCATCCGCTTGCAAATAGAAAAACTTTAGAGGATCCTTTAAAACATTATTCTTCCTATCAAATCTGATTGCAATCGTGTCAAAAACATTTTAGACCTGCTAGTTTTGATTCATCCATTTCAAATTCATCCCTTTAGGATCCATTTGCAAAATCATCTCATCTTTTTAGGATTAGGTTGCATACTCAAACCCCATTCCTTTAGAATTAAATTTCACTCCCATATTGCCCATATCACTTGGGCAACCTTAGAACATTAAGATTTCAGCCCTAGACATCTATAGAGGATTCCAAAATTAATCTTCCTAAAGTTGAAACATAAGGAGAAACTATCGAAGTGTGACTACTTCATAAGTACAAAATTGGACCAAAAGACCTTGGTATCATTTACATCCAATCGATCACAACGGGGGCTTAAACTCACTAGACTAGTTTAAGTCCACCTTTCAAAGTGAAGTCTCAAACTCACGAGCTCGCTTTAATCAACCATTACTCTCACAAACAATATTCCAAGGTCTTGATAAACCCAACTAATACTTTGAAGGTCATTAGTAGACAATAGTATCCTATTGGAGCTAAACTTTTTGAAGATTAACTTCATTAGCCTCTACTATAGTCTTGGGTATATTCCCTTAGTTACATATCAAAGGCATAGGACTCATTCCCCACCTTAGTTACACTCCCAAACATTCCAAGAAAATACCAAAAACATATCTCCATTCCCATTTACATAAAAATACCAAAAACATTTAGACTTCTTCCATTAGCATAAGCTCATTTCCAACCTTAGTTCCATTACCATCGCACCCCAAAAAAATAACACAAACATAGTGCATCCCGTCCGTCATAAACTAGCAAGGTCTTTTATGGTTGAAACATGGTTGCAAAGGAAAAGAAAGGGAGAAGAAGTCTTAGAACATTCCCATGATCCTCACACCGACATAATGAGATCTGGTACCCCTTCTAACGAACAATCCAACCAAAACATGAGGAACCCTTTTGACAATCTCCTTTTGAAAGATGATGAACCTAGGGTCACACAACAGAACATTGAGGATGTATCCCAAGATCCGAGGATATTGAGAATCCTATATGAAATGATTTCCACAGACCCCCAAAGCTATCTTATATGTCTTTTGCAAAATGGAACCAAACTTATTGAAGGTGTTGACATAAATATGCTCGTACCCACATCCTCTAATGCTATCATACAAGGTCTAGGTTATGTCTCATCCTCTAATAGTCTCGTAATCTTGAGCCAAGAACATGTCAACATACCCATAAGGAAAACCTCACTTGAGTCCATCAAGGTGAACATACCTCCCCCTTTTAGGGATAACAACACGAATGTCTTGAATCAAACTTCAAATCCTTTTGTCTTTGTGGAAAATCCCCAAGGTCACACTAAAAGAACATGAAGGATACACATAGTGACCTCGCAAGCCCAAAACTAAGGGGTCAACACCACATCAAATACAAACACAAACTTTGGGTCCAACATGAATAATCTCAATACGAACCCCTTGAACCAAAATACCAATATGACTAGCCAAGGTGTGGGCACATCCCATGTCCACTTAAACCCCATATATCCCCTTGTAGTTAACAACAATGTGACTAGTGCCTCTCATATCAACCCCATTCAACAACAAGTGGATCTTAACATCTCATTCCAAAACCTAAACACTACCATGCCACATCATTACTGATACATTAATCCTAATGTGACCTTCATGACCAATAATAAAAAACAAAACATGATACCATCATGCACTCCTGTCAACATGAACACCAACATCAACACACTTGTTGGAAACATGGGAAATTATGACATACCTAACAGAGGGGCAACAAATGCCTACCAAAACATGGTCACAAATACCGCCAACATGCTCATTGAAGTCCTCACTCAAGAGTTGGATAAACTAAAGCAACAATTCTCTAGCTTACAAGTTTCGGGGACCAAGAAACCATACTCTATGGAGGACTTATGCCCATATCCATTCGACAAAAGCATTCACATGCCTCCTTTCCCTGCGAATTTCACCGCACCAAAATTTAACAAATATAGGGTAAAGGGGAGTCCCGTTGAACATGTACGGGAGTTCCATACTGCTTGTCTCGAGATTTCTTATGACCGCACATATTTATTGAGACTCTTCCTAAGGAGGCTCGTTGGCCAAGCTCTTGAATGGTTCACACATCTTCCCGTGGGAATACAAACATGGACTAAACTCACAAATAAGTTCATATCACATTTTTCCTACAACATAGAAATGGACGTAAACATTGCTACCTTGTGTCAAATGAAACAAGAGGATGGAGAAACCTTCATCTCTTTCTTCCAAAGGTGGATGGGCCTAGCAAGTAAATGCCCTTGTCACATCCCTGAGAATCAGTTAGTGCCTATCTTTGTAGAACATCTTAACAAAGAGCTTATGAATCAATTACAAATCCATTGTTGCACCTCCTTCGGTGAAGTTGTCGAGAAGGGGACATCCATTGAAAAGGATCTCATTTCCAAAGGCACGATCAAAATTTTCAATAAAAATCAAAACACCCAAAACACACCCTATGACGAGCAAAACTTGGGCCTGAAACAAAAATGTTACCAATGATGGGGTGGTGGATGCTAAGACATTTAGGGCTGGCCCCGTTATCACACTTAAAGCGCCTCTTGTGATAAACAATCAACCACATGTACAACAACAACAATAACTACAACCACAACAACAAGTAGCCAACACAATTCAAAACAATCAAAGGTGACCACCTCTAAGGAATAACACCCCTCGATGCAATTACACACCTTTGACATAGCCAATCGAATCAATCTTGAAGAAGTTATTGCAAAACAAGCTCATTCAACTGCCAAAAATTAGACAGTATGATCTGACCTTTAAACCTCCCACGTGGAATGACAATGACTTCTACGATTATCATCAGATTAAAGGTCACAAGACATCAAATTGCTACAAATTGAAAAATATCATTCAAGACTTCATTGACAAGGGTGACATAGTTGTGGATCAACCATCCGAGTCCTCCAACACTGACCATACCATCTTCACAGACCCATTGCAAAATCACGGATCAGGAAAAACCTCCTCATCAGGAACCAAACCACATGATAGTGTTAACTACAACAACATTGCCTATGAAGACACCATCAATAACATCTGTGGATACGATAATAATATTTCTATGATTACCATCAAGTCTTGTCCAGAATGCGTTGTCACCATCGCAAAGCCAAGATAACGCTGCAAAGCGCTCCATCCAATCCTTCCAATACATCCATTCCACAAGAAAAAGGCCAATATAACCTTGTGGATCATTTAAAAAAGATCCTAGCCCAAATATCCATCTTTGAATTACTTTGCCTTTCACTAGAACATGAGGCTATTTTGGGCAAAGTACTTATGGAATCCTCCATCCCAATAGACATAAATGTAAACCAATTTCAGGCCATAGTGGGACACCTAGCCACCGTTAATAATGTGACATTCATGGAACGTGACTTGCCTCCACACTGACCTAATCACACTGATCCCCTACACCTTTAAGTTTTCATCAATAAGCATAAAATCTGATGAATCCTGGTAGACAGTGGAGCAGGATTAAACATATGTCATTTAAAGTTGGTAATAATAATGGGGTACTCTGAGGCTTGCATTGGTCCAACTAAGAGAATTGTTATCAAGGCATACGACGATGCTGAGTTCTCTTCTAAAGGAGTAATCACATTACCCGTAAGGGTTGGACCAGCCATACAAGATACCGTATTCCATGTCTTGGATATCAAGATCCCATATAACCTCATCCTTGGCCGACCATAGATCCATGCCATGAAGGCCGTCCCCTAAACATACCACCACCAATGCATCAAATTCCGTTATAATGGCATGGAAATCACTATTCCAGGTGATCCTAATGCCTTTCAATACTGCAGCCACCTAAGAGAGGTACTCCAACATCAGGCACCTGTAAATAGGGGAATCCTACCATCCACTTCATCTCATTATGTTGACCTATCCACATTATCCAAATATGCCACTACTTTTACTTCGCCAATCAACCCTAAGATTCAAATCCAAGACAAAGGATGTGGTGAATACAAGATGGAAAGTTCATACTGCATCAGAAAGTTGCCTACATCACCTAAGTCTTGAGGAAAGCCCATCCCCATTCAGTCGAAGAAAACTATGTTTGTTGCTCCCACCACATTCACAAAATGGGGTGAATTAAGTAAAGAGGACATCAATGAAGACATCTCTATATGGCTCTATAAGGAGGAAGATGAGGTTGAACATGTCAAATTGCCCTTAGAACAATATGGTAAAGGGTATGAATTTGTGAAACAACAAGGATATGATGGACACAGTAGGCTTGGGCCCAACAGAGATGAACAAACTGAACCTCTCCAACCAACTATGTGGCCACACAATAAAGGGTTAGGATATGCCTCACGAAGAGAAAATTCTCCACGTACTAAGTTACTTCTAGGTAGGGACGCAAGTATCTCCAAGGATATCGAGACATCAAAGGATCCTCTTAAACCTGAACTACAATCATCCCACCTTGAATTAACCGATGGTGCCACCTAGATCAACATCTTTTGGGATCTAGATAACACCTCCATATGCACTCTTACCCTTGTCTCTCTAAGCTTCCTTGACATTGATGATGGCTTACCTCTCATTCACCCTGAACTTATAGACTAGGACCAACAAACAACACCTAACTTAGATTTATTTGAGAACGATGAAGCTATCACCGAGTTCATGGGACTTCATGAGGGCATACCACTAGGGGATCATAAGGTTGGCTACATCATGGACTTGGATAACTCAGCATACTTCCGAGAGTCTACTCCGCTCTCTAGTTGCAAAAGTGAAAATGAAAAAGTAAAAGAAAATAGGTCTTTGGGTGAAAACTGAAAGGTGCCCTTAGACCATAAGAAAGTAAAAATAAAGGACGTATCCAAGGGTGAAAACCTCTTTGTCATTTGAGGTGCCAAAGGATGGAGGGATGGATGTGCTTCCCATTGGACACGAGAGATCACCACTACTAGTAGAACAAACTGTTGAAGCCAATGTTGGTACAAAAGATGCTCCAAGGATTGTTCACTTTGCCGCCTCACTCACTGAATAGGAAAAGCCAGAGTTTACATATTTCTTCTCTACGTGTCAGATTAACTTTGCCTAGTCATATTTTGACATGCCAAGCCTTGATCCACATCTTGTCCTACATCATTTACCATTGTTGCCGAACACAAAACTAGTAAAGCAAAACTAAGAAAGATGCATCTGTAGATTGCCCTCTTAGTGAAAGCAGAGTTAAAGAAGTTACTTGATGTTGGATTCATTCATCCCATTGACTACCCAGAGTGGATATCCAACCTTGTGCCAGTTATGAAACCTAATGGACAAATCCAAATTTGTGAAGACTTCAGAGACTTAAACAAGGCATGTCCAAAGGATGATTTTCCATTGCCAAATATTGATATCATAGTTGACCTCACTGCTGGCTTTGAAATGCTTTCATTAATGGATGGTTTCTTGGGGTATAATTAGATAAGAATAGCCCCTAAAGATCAGTACAAGATGACTTTCACCTGCCCTTGGGGCACGTACTATTGGAATGTCATGCCCTTCAGCCTTAAAAATGCTGGAGCAACATATCAAAGGGCTATGACCACAATCTTTCATGATTATATGCACACCTTCATGGAAGATTATGTAGATGACCTATTGGCTAAATTAGTGACAAGAAGAACTTAGTTAGAAGTTCTAGATAATGCCTTCACACGAAATGAGGAATACAAAGTCAGACTGAATCCCAAGAAATGCATATTTGGAGTCACTTTAGGTAAACTACTTGGATATATAGTCTCTCGCTGGGGCATTGAGGTCAACCCTACTAATTTAAAGCAATTATGGACATGCCTTTTCCAACAACTCTAAAGCAATTACGCAACCTATAGGGAAAATTATAGTTGATAAGGAGATTCATCGCTCAACTTGTTGATAAATGTCAGCCATTCCAACATTTTCTCCACAAAGGAATCCCTTTTGTATGGACTGGAAGCTGTCAAGACACTTTTCAAAAGATCAAGGATTATCTAATGTCACCACCAGTTCTCATGCCCCCGATTCTAGGATAACATTTTCTATTGTATATATCAACCACACCTTCAACTCTCAGGGCATTATTAGCACAAAATGATGAATAGGGAAAGGAAAGAGCCATTTACTATATCAGTAAAATACTAGTTGGCTACAAACTTAACTATACCTCTATTGAACGCTCATGTCTTGTGGTGGTCTTCACCACTCATAAACTGCATCACTACATGCTGAGTCATAAAATAAGCTAGTCACAAAGATTGACCCTCTGAAGTACTTGCTCAACAAGGTAGCCCTCACAGGACGCTTAGCTAAATGGGTCATGATACTGAGTGAATTTGATATAGAGTATGTGGATTAAAAATCAATAAAGGGACAGGTTATCACAGATCAATTAGCAGAAGCACCTACAGCAGCCGACCATCCTCTAATTGCAGATTTCCCTAATGAGTCTATTTTTTCCCTAGAGGTGCCTAATACATGGACACTATTCTTCGATGGTTCTTGTACCAACCATGGCTTAGGAGTAGGTATCTTGTTCATCACACCTCAAGGTGATGCTATTCCTAAGGCATTCCACATAGCCTTCCCATGTACAAATAATATTGCTAAATATGAGGTTCTACTTATAAGATTACATATGGCCGTCAATTAGAAAATAAAGAAACTACAAGTCTTCGGTGATTCACAACTGGTCATTAAATAGGTCAACAATTAATACAACACCAAGGATGAAAAAATTATGCCATACAAAATGGTGGACAGTTTTAGGCTCTATTTTGACATAGTTCTCTTTGATCAAATTCCTAGGGTTCAGAACTGAGCAGCCGATGCAATGGAAACAATTGGATCTCTCCTGGACATTCCAAGTAATGTAACTTAGTTTGAGTTCTTGGTGGAACAACTCTTGGTCCCCGGCTTTGATATCCTAGAATCTGAGTTAGTTTGTGAAATTGTTGGTCCCATGTCACCTTGGTACAATGACATTTACACCTATTTGCATGACCAAACCTTACATGCTGACCTGTCATCTAACCAACAAAAATCGTTCATCCACCAAGCTTCCAAATACATCATCATCAGTGACACCCTTTATCACCGTGGCTTTGATAATACCATCCTAAGATGTCTCAACACTGAGAAAGCACAAACAACCCTACGCGAAGTACACAAGGGTATATGTAGAGCTCACTTGAGTGGTCCTACCCTTGCCAAGATAACCATTAGAGCTAGTTATTACTGGCCTACCATGGAAAAGGATGCCTACCATTTCACAAAGAAATGCAAATAGTGTCAGATACATGGAGATCTTGTACATGCACCAGCTCAGGACCTATAGCCACTCACATTTCCATGGCCTTTCTCTCAATGGGGACTTTACCTCATGGGAAAAATCCACCCTACTTCTGCTAATGGTGATAAATATATCATCACTGCCACTAAATATTTCACAAAGTGGATTGAAGCCATTCCCATGACATACATTATTGGCAAACAAATTGCTAAGTTTATCCTTAATTATATCATAAGCCGGTATGATGTCCCACAATCTATTGTAATGGACAATGGCCGCCCATTCAAAAATCAAGATGTCTAAGAACTTTGTGAAAAATTCCACATCCAGTACCACTTCGCCACTCCATACTACCCACAAGGCAACGGTCAAGCTGAGGCATCGTGATGCAGAGGCATCCACACTAAAACCTTGACATATAGCATGTATGTCTACAACCCATCATCATCATATTTTCTGTTAACATTGTCAGCATCATCATATTTTCTCTTGCCGACCGATATCCTCCTGCAAACAAACCTTCGACCTTTCGCCTGTCAGCAGCATCATCATATCCGGCTATTGGCAGCATCATCATATTCGGCAAGCGCAAACATCCTCCTGATGTTCACTGTTCATCTTACCGCTAGACTCTTTCTGCAGCATCATGATGTTTGACATCATCTTCATCAGCAGGATATAAAATATCCGGTTCCCTCCATATATCCTGATGATGACACTTCACGCACCTTTCCTTCGATGCTTACGTCACCCCGATATCTGACTACTTAAACAACAGCATCAGGATATGACTTATCCGGTCCTATTGAAACATCCTGATGATGATACTCAACTTTATACTGATGATGAATATTCTGCCGAATATTCCTCTCACGATCCACTTAACTTCTCAATGCCTTTTGCTGATACCAAAACACTTATGGTCAGCAGGATAAACCTTTATCGGGTGATATTTCGGAATGTCCTGATGATGATGATGTCATATGCAGTTCCCTCAATATCCTGCTATCAGCCAAACTTAACATTATCGGCCCGCAATGGAATTGTCAACCCGATCTTCTACCTTATGCCGATATGCTCTTCCTCGGCAACACCTGATGATGATCATCCCGAAACGTTTTCCCCTTATGCAAACGATTGCATCATGCTCACCTCCATCTACTCGGATGACACCCAAAGTAACTGCAGGATATACACAGAAATATCCTGATGATGCCATTGTGACGAATTTTCCAACCTTAGCGGATTTTCACCGTTCTGATCTGCCGAACCTCCTGAGGTGACCCGATCTGCTTCCTGGACAATTTTCCAGATTCGAACTACCAGCACGACCTAGCACATACCCATGCTAGGGTTCTCAACACCTCTCGATGACGATCCTGCAAACATACATGTAAACAAACAGAAAATGCAAACTAAATCCTAAACTATTGTACATAGCCATTCCACCGATTTGATGAATCAACCGGTGGAATGGATCAGTGAATCCATGTAACCACCAGAATAGCAACTCGATTACACAATGGAATCCAAACAGAGAATTGACACAAACAGGATCTCTTTATTGATTTCAAAAGATGCAAATACAATATTCTGTCTTTCTCTCTCTGTCTCACTTTGTCTCTCCTCTTCAATGCCATCTCTAAAATCAACCGATCCTAATGCATAAATAGGATCTGCTTGCGAGTACTACCACTCGATTCCCAGCGGCTGGGAGCTTCCAAGTGGCTGGGAGGATCCAACTGAACTAACAAACTATACAGCTGTTATCAGCTGTCATAACAAACTACCTAAAAATAGAAAAGCACGGTCAACATAGACCTTATTACATGCATTGGTCTTATAAGACCTTCTTGGAAACATTAACAAGACCTATAACAAACTAACTGCCTCAGGGAGGCCAGCTGTCAGGTAGGTGCTCCTGCACCACATTGAACAAAACCATCATAAAAATCCTCAAAAAGACTATCAATGATGCTGGCTGTGACTAGCATATCCAACTTAACCTTGCCCTATGGGCTTACCGCACTGGCATCCACATGCCTACCAGAGCCACCTCATATTCCCTTGTTTACGACTCCAAAGCTATCCTACCCATCAAGGTTGAGTTGCCCTCCTTGAGAGTGTCACTGCAGTAGCTGGTTGATGATGAAGAATACATAGTATCTTGACTACATGAACTGGAGTTACTAGATGGAAGGAGACAAAAAGCATTAACCCATTTACAGGCATATCAGAATCATCTCCGCCACAACTACAACAAAAGGGTTCGAGTCTGACACTTCAACATTGGAGACCTGGTCCTAAAAGAAAATCCCAAAAATTAGATGGAATGGGAGAAGCCAAGGAAATTTGAACTGAACTGGTTAGGGCCTTATGTCATCACTACAGCTCATGGATCTAGCGCATATCAGCTGGCCACTCTTGAAGGTGAACCATTACTAGAGCCAATCAACAGCATGCACCTTCGGCGATATTATACTTAAAAAAGTACAAAAAAATAAAAAAAAGTAAAAAAAGTCAAAAAAATCATCCAATAGTGAAAACCACTTCGGTGGTGCTATTAGACAACAAAAAAATAGTAAATAAAAATAATCTATCCAAAAGTGAAAACCACTTCGGTGGTGCTTTGGATAAGTACCATGGTGAAAACTTGGCAAATAAGTGCCATGTGTAGTTGATCTTTGCTCCATTGTCTACCATCACTCTATTCCACCTTCCATCTTCTTCAATAAACCCTGCATGGTCCATATCATAATCCAGACTCCAAATCCATAATAAATCACATTGTTCCTCCCATGGCCTGAGAATAAATTAACATTTAGTGTCTTCACATCCCACCCTGTCTTGGTCATAACATTATCATGCACCTAGCTGGGGGCAATTCCTGATCCTGAAATCAATATTGGAGGACACTTATCTCAAAAAACACAAAAAACATTCAAATATCTCAAAAAAACACAAAAACATTCAAATATCTCAGAAAAACACAACATTCAAATATCTTAAAAAAACACAAAAATGTTCAAATATCTCAAAAAAACACAAAAAAATTCAAATATTCTCAAAAACACAAAAACATCCAAATATTCCCCAAAAAACTCCAAAAACATCACAAAATGTCAAAAAACCACAAAAGATCAAATAGTCAGCCAAAAATCCCAAGCAATAAACAGTGTCAAACCGGTAAACCAAACTACGATGCCTTTGAGCTTTCACGTAGGCAAGGCCATCTTCAATATGCCCCTAAGGCATTCCCCTTAGGTTTTAGGTCACATCATCCACCCACATGGTCGAACTATGATGCCTCTGAGCTTTCACGTAGGCAAGGCCATCTTCGATGCACCCCCAAGGCATTCCCCTTACACTAGTAGAATTTTGGCAAATAAATGACTAAGTGAGTAAAACTTCTAGTCACAATAACTAAAAATGACTAAATTCTACTATTTTTTTGCAACTCAGCTATAAATGAGTAAATAAATGACTAATTTGGTTGTTGACTAAAAAATTATTTAGTTATAAAAATAAAAATGACTAAATAGTTAGTCACGCAAATACAAATTAGACAAAATTTTAAAAAAAGTTTGGGGAAATTATTGGCGGGATGTATTGGTGTGATTCATTATTTGTGTTCATTGTAGAATTCCCCCTTCGTTAGTTGGGAAGAAGAACATCCTTGATATTGGTGACACCGAGATCATTGAGCAAATCATCATTGCAAACACCGGAGCTCACAATTATGAGTTGGCAATGGACGTGCACCATCCAGAAGCCCACAAACACACCATAGCTATGGCCCATCACCATCACACTCTTCACTTGCAAGCACTCTAACATGCTCTTCACACACTCAACTTGGAATATCTCTGACTGTTCAGAGCTGCTTGTGGTGGACTCGCCAAAAAACAAAAGGTCAAGAATGTAGAGATCAAAGTACTTTCCTAGAGCTACTTCACACTGAGGCGTTTTGAGTTATAGAAGATACCTGCATGGGCGATAAAGAGGAGAGGAGATAGAGACTTCTAAAAAGGCAGGCAAGGAATTCAGAGTTTGTTGCAACAAATTTGAAGTCAGCGAGGCCCTCTGCAGTGAAGTCAGATTTGGGGACACCCTCTGTAGTGAATTCAGAGGTAATTTAAAAACTCATTTCATTTATAAACACAAAATCTATAGCTTTGTGATTGGTAACTTATAGTAGTTACAATGTACTACTCTTAATAATGTTCTTTTACAATCTTGCCACTGTTCTACTTCATAATGTGTTCGAGCTAAATATAATAAAATTTGGGTGTGAGTGCCAAAATAGAATTTCCTCAAACAATTTTGATACATTTTTATTGTAAGCGCAAACTATCCTTGTGCAAAGTAAACATGTGCTAGATTTACCCACACATTAGGCATCTTAACAAAGATGTTTCCTACTGCAGCTTCTTGTACCTGTGTAAAAATTTCCTTTGCAATATCAAATTGACCCCTTTCAACTAGCACAATGGCTGCCCCATTTGCAACATAAACATTTCTTGGTCTCTGTGCCAACACTTTACAAGATAATTCTCTAGCCTTCTCAAGATGTTGTGTCTTCACCTTTGGATCCCTCCTCTCATTGTGAAAAGCTGCAAAATAATTCCAATTTCCAAGTGAAATGTCAACATAAGAATTCTTTGCATCTGATTCACTTTATGCAGCTTTAATTGTTTCTTTTTGTTTAAGCCAGTCGTATGTTTTCAGTTCCATTTTTCCAAGCATAGATAAAGCATTTGATGAGTTTTTATCCATCTTAAGTGCATCCCCAATCAATTGTAGGCTTAGTTGGATCTCATTCTGAGCCTGAGCCATGGCTGCAAGACATAGATATGCATCCACATAATCAGGAAACTTGAACAATATTAGCCTGTATAAAAGATTTTGTTTTTCAGTATCATGTAGTTGTTTAAACAACCTAGCAAGATTAAGTAGTGTTGTGACTTTATCCCATGGTAGCTCAAGTGAAACACCACCTTCTTCTAGTCAATGGAAGAATTCCATATCCTTAAAGAGCACAAGAAAAACTATAGAATTGGCACTCGGGCTTTTATTTATGAATTCAACCCAAATGCCATTTCCTAATGCCTCCATAAAAGTTTGTTGAGACAAATCTAATTCATCACGCTCAAAATGAAGAACCCAAATATTGTTTAACAATTAAATGGGTACTTCTTCTCTGCTCTTCTTCAGAAGAGACTTTGCTGTCTTGAGAGAATCTAAGGCTGCACTGGGGTCTGATGATACTAATAACTCACCCATCTTGATAAATGCATGGGCATCATGTGGATCTATGCGAGTTGCCTTTCTTAAAATTTCCAAAGCTTTCTCTGCCTGCCCTTGCTGAGCATATATATGGCCTACAACTTTTAATCTCTCACAATTCTTAGGGTGGACCTTCAGAACCTTTTCAAAATTGAGAGAGAACTCTTAAGATCTCCTAGCTTCAATTGAACATGTCCACAAAATCTTGTGGTCTCTAGCTTTCCTTGACTGATGCCATGTAGTAGTGGCCAGTGGTGTCATAATCACCTTTACTATGATAAGATCATGCAAGATTATAATATGAATGAGATTTCATGAGAGGGTGGTCAGTTGAAACAAGAGCTATCTCAGTCAACTGTTCCACAAGAAAATGCTACCCTGTGAAGAAAAAATGGTTTTCTAAATGATTCAATGCCATTGCATAGTATGGGTATAATTCAAAGGCTCTATGCATCTTTTCCATTCCTTCATGAACACTACCTTTTTCACTAATTGTGAGAATCTTACAAGTAAAAAATGCACAAAAATGACCACATAGATTTATGTAGAGGCAGAACATGATGTAGAGGAAGGACTCACACACAATAACCTTGACACATCCCAAACAAAGTTTCAATACACTTGATGCAAATCTACACCCTTGTTCATTCTTGACAATTTGCTCCTAAGCCTAAAACATGGAAACAACACCCTAGTGACACTCAATCATTGAAGGCAAAATGGAATATGGGCAACTTGGTTTATTCAGACCTATTACAACATCTTCTAGGGGTTTCCAAATATACATGACCTAACCAAGTGATTAACACAATGATTTATGCAATTTAGGTCTTGCTGCCACTAGGTGCATTCAAGGTGATGACTCCAAACGAAGGTAAGAACACTTGTCATATGAATTCCTAGGCTTGTGCAGGCCCTAACAACATGCCACTATGATTCTTCACCCCTCCATTGACATACAATGCATAGATTATTCAAAGCAACAAAGAACCTAGGGTTTTAGGACTATCTCACAACAAATCTACATACACAGTCAATCTTATCTTCTTCACATGTGCCAGTCATGAGTTGTCCTCTTGCAAGGATGTGGATAGGCATGGGATAGAGCTTTCCACCAATTTTTAAGATTTTTGGATGGTGGAAAATCTACCCATGATCAAGTTTTGCTCCCTGGAAACCCTAGGTAGGGTTTAGATCTGCACTCACCAAAAATGCAATATCTCACACAAAACTTGATGAAATTATACCAAACCAAATGCATTTGAAAGCTAGATTTTTGTTACTAATAGATTTTTGTCTCTATGTGTAGAAAATTATAGATGGATCAACATCAAAGGTTGACTATGGATCAATACCATGCATTTGATGAGAGAGTAGCCAATGAGAGGGACATGGACAAATATCCATGTCCATGTAAAGATTGTCTTGGTGGAAATGTGAGAAATAGAAAACTGATTCTTTGACATATGATAAGATATGGGCATAGTGGTATAAGCCCTTGGGATTACAATTATTATGAAGATATGATAGAATTGCAGAGTGTGAGAGATGAAGAGGCAACAAACACAGATGAAGTGGCACCAAACTTAGATGAAGAGGCAACAAACATAGATGAAGTGACACCAAACATAGATGAAGAGGCAACAATGTTAGATGAAGGGTTTGAAGTTTATAGAATGTTGAATGAGGGTCTAGACGATGATTGGGCCAAGCTGATGGAGGATGCTTTAAAGCCTGTGTATGCTAATTGTAAGTTAAGTCATTTGACAACAATCCTTCAAATTTTTAACTTGCAAGTGGTGCATGGTTGGACAAATGAGAGTGTAGATTAGTTATTGGCATTATTAAGTTTGTTGTTACCACCTGACTCCATATTGCCAACAAAATGAAGTCAATGTAAAAAGAAAATCACTAAGCTAGGCTTAGGGTATGAAAACATTTACACATGTGTGAATGGTTGTGTATTATTTCACAATAATCTTGCAAGTGAGAGTGACTGTCTGAAATGTCATGAAGCGAGGTATAGACAAGGGTTGAAATTAGCTATGATTCCTAGAAAGGTTCTTTGCCACTTTCAAATAATCCCATGATTACTCTGAATGTATACGTGCAGAGACATTACTAAACTTATACAATGGCATGCCCAAAATAAGAGCACCAATGGAAAACAATGACATGTGCCTGATCTAAGACATGGATGGAATTTGATAACAGATGGCCTGATTTTTCTTAAGATCCTCATAATATAAGGTTGGGTTTGGCTCTAGATGGGGTGAACCCATTCTTAGATCAAAGTATTAAATGGTCAACTTGGCCAGTGTTTTTAATAAATTATAACTTACCTCCATGGTTAGCAACTAAACCATTTTTCTTAATGTTATTATTGATTATATTAGGAAAGAAAAGTGTGACTTCAGATACAATCAATGCTTTTATAGATCCATTATATGATGAGCTAATGGAATTGTGGAAAGGAATTGAAGCAATTCAATGTTTAAGGGATGGTCATTCAATCAAATTCACTTTAAGAGCTTCCTTATTGTTTACAATTCATGATCTTCTTGCATATGGAACATTGTCTATAATCACTGTTCATGGATACCATGGATGTCTTGCTTGCAACATTAAGGATTTTGTGAGGCACTCAAGAAGTTTGCGTAAGTGTATTTATTGTGGACATCATTCTTACCTTAAAATTGATCATCCATATCATTGACAAAAAACACATTTCAATGGTCAAGAAGAGTATCGTGAAGTACCATTGCTAATAAAAAGTGATTACATTGTTGAGAATGGATAAAAAAGAATGTCATTTATTGAGAATGATGGGATTTCTAGTAGTAGGTATGATCCATGTAGTGAAAGTGGTGTAAAATAGTTGTGCATATTCTATAAGTTGCCATACTTTAAGGATATAACCATTAGGCATACTGAGAAAAATATAGCCTATGCAATAATAGAAACTCTTTTTGGTGCTTTTGATACTGTTTCATCATGTGAAGACTTTTGACAACTAAAGATTCATCAAAATCTTTGGGTTGAAAAATGTGCTGATGAAAAATATAGAAAACCTAGTGCTCCTTATGTCTGGACAAAGGAACAACGTGCACAATTCTTACAGTTGTTGTCTCAGACTCGCTTTTCCACTGGATATGTAAGTAGTAGTATTAGAAGCCAAACTGACATTAATGTCTTAAGAGGCCTCAAGACCCATGACTATCATGTCATAATCGAGAATATTTTACCTATTGTGGTAAATATATCAAGTTTGGAAAAGGGGCCAAGATTGGTAGTTATAAGGTTGGGCCTAATTTTAAAGATAATGAGTTTACATGTATTAGATCCTTCAAACTTTGATAGTTTGAGGGAGGATGTTGTTGAAGTCCTTTGTCTATTGGAACGGGAATTTCCACCAACAATCTTTAACATTTCTATGCATCTTTTGATACATCTAGAATATGAACTAGAGCATTGTGGCCCAGTAAGAATGAGATGGATGTATCCTATAGAATGATATATGAAGGTTTTCAAAAAAATTGTTCGTACTAGGGCAAAACTGGAAGACAACATGTCTGAGGAATATTCAATGTAAGAGGCCATGGGATTTTGCATAGAATATATGAAGGATTTTAAAAATGTCAATCAACATGTATGGGATGATGACAAAGATGAAAGAGTTGCAGGTGAAGTATTAGAAGGCAATGGATGTCACTTCAAGCTATCACATCAAGAAAGAAGTGCGATACATGCCTATATTCTTCAAAACACAACTTAGTTCGATAAGTGGCATAGGTAAAAAAAATTTACACAATAATTTATTTACTCAATTGCATTTACACATTTATATTATTAATCTTACTATTTGTATGTTAATATTCTATGTAGAAAATAAGAAGAAGAGAATCAAACTTGGATGCAACATCGACCTCAAAAGCGTAGATGTCATGATTTGATTGGAGGTGATTCTTTTCCAAAATTTGAAGAATGGATTGCTAATGCAGTCAGTGATTCAAAAGAAGAAGGTTAAGATGTAACAACGAAGGAAAGTGAGCTTTCACAATCTCCACATATATGGGCTATGTATTATAGTGGAATGTGGGCCTATGATAGACATTTAAGAGTGGAAGATAAAGACAAAGGAAAGACAAATTGTGATTGTGCTGTTAGTTCTTAATTTCTTCATGAAACTGAGAAGAAATTTTATGTTGGATTCATCCAAGAAATTTTTTAAGTGGATTTTGGTGAAAATAGTCCTATATTATTAAAATGTAAGTGGATCCGACCATCCATAGTACAATTTGATGAGTATGGATTTGTACGCGCAAATACAGGGCACTTTTTATCAAAGATGGATGAGCCGTATGTTTCCCCTCTTCAAATTAACTAATCATTTCTAATTGATGATGTAAGAAGCCTAGGATGGTCATATTTCATTCAAACAAAGTCTCGTTCCAAATGAAAATTCATGGAAGTTGTCAATATAATGCTTGATGGGCAATATGTTAATTTACAAGAAACATTCAAGGAAGTGGATGAAGATGATGATGGAGTGTTTGAAGAAGAGATTTTGATTACCAATGAAGAGATTGGGAGAGAGAATGAGCAGCATGTCATAGATGAGGACGAGGAAGAAAATCAAGTAGATGCAGACACGAGTGATCAGGATTCTGATCTTGCCAGCAATGTAGATGATTATGATGATGTTTTGTCACCTTAACTAGCCTATCACCTTAAGAGGTTAGCTTGTCACCTAAACTTTGGTTATATGTATGGTGTAATTTATTATTGAATGTAATAAAGATCTGAGTATAGGTATGCTTATTCACTATTATTTAACTAATACATTTCTGAATGTAATCATCATTATTGTGCTGGTACATTGTATACAAAACCTGAGATGTTCACTGCTGATTTGAAGTACATTTAAAGTTAGGTTCAATCATTCTTCTTAGTTTTCTTACTTTGGTTGAAATTAATTTTGTTTAGTTAGAATATAATTTCTTGTATGTCCTATATGTTTTCTAGATGCTAGACTTTTCTTGTATGTTCTAGATGATAGCTTTGGTTTGTAATATAGATTCTAGCCTCCACATGCATTGAATATGCTTGTGTGAAGGAAATAATAATGAACATTCATGATTTAATAATACATCTAGATATCTTAACATTAGGTGCACTAAGCCTCCTCATTACAAACAAAGAAATGATCTCTTAGATATCTTAACTAGAATTTGAGCACCAGATTAAATATTCTTCTCCATTGATTGCTTCAAATAGATATTACAATATAACAGAAGTCTCTGACAAGGTGTCATTGTACCTCATCATTTAATCATATTCCAGATGTCAAAATACAGGGGCTGTGTCCTTGGCTATCTGTAATTAGAGATTCTACAGTTACTAATTTTTCTAGCTAATCTTAATGACTTCTACTAATTTGAAGAGATTGATCTTGTCTACTTTATTGAATGAATTTAAGGAATGCTGAAAACAAAATTAAACTGAAGTCACTTAAATAAATATTAAAAACAACATGCATCTATCTATAAAAATCAGTAAATACTTTTAACAGTAAAATCTGAAATAACAAAATAGTGGTACTAGCTTTCTGCCTTGGTGGTGAGAGTGGGCCCTTGCTCCACACCTTTGGGGTTGAAGGCTATAGTAGGGAATCAACACAAAAGAATAAGATCACAACTAAATTTGGTCCAATTCCATTCACTTTGCATTCATGAAAAATATTGATATCAAAGAAACTGAGATTACCGAGAATCAGAATAATCCCATCTTTGTATATATTTTCTACTGTTTCTATAAGTATATATAAAATTAGTGATGACATATCACTTATCTTATCTACCAGTTCTTCTATGAGATGACATCCATCTCTTTATTATACTGGCTATCTAACTATGGAAAAATAACCATGCAAATAAAAGTAGATTGAGTGGAACAGAAGTCCACTCTGAATTCTAAGTTTGAGTCTTAATACATTTGGGCAATGAGGCCCTAAAAATATGGATATTGAATCAGTTTTATCAGTTACTCATGCAAAAACTTTAAAAAGATAAAAACTCTAGCAGTTAACTAAAGATGACCATTCACCACTCAGGTGATGATTTGAGTGAAATGAGGGGTATCATGATCACTGCTGAAAGTACCTGATTGGCAGCTTATGCTAGAAATATGCCCTGCTCTCAGGAGCTGTCAGAGATATTTGTCCTTGTCTGCAACTCTAGAGATATGTCTGTAGCTCTAGAGATATGTCTGTAGCTCCGAAGATACCATTGTGGCCTTCTTGTTCAGCTCCAGAGATGCTCTAGACTCCCATCCAGCTCCGGAGAGGCTTTTCTCTTTACTTCAAAACTTCTGGTGTTGTGGTATTCTGGTATTGTCTCGGAAGATCATTGAAGACTACATCCGGAGATGCATAAAATTGCCATTCCAAGCATCTATACTTGTTGATCCAAAAAGAGAGAAGTTTTTCTGCATTTTTCCATCAATTCCATGCACATTAGTCCTTTAATCATAAATTATGATCTTAAGTAATTTATCTTCAATTAATCATTATCTAGAACAATCTTGCTAGCCTATTCGGGTGCATACATTAAGAAAGATGGGATTAGGAAGGAGAAAAAGAGAGGTAAAAAGATGTATTTCATGGGTGCTACTTGGTACTCATCATCCCCCCATACCTAAGGTTTGGCAGGTCCTCCTGCTTCTCATAGTCTGGATTTATTCTGGTGAAGTAGCCTGTCCATCAAGCTATAATCTTGTGCATAGGTAGACCAAGTGGTGCAGTTGGTATTGTTGCAAGTATGGGCCGAACTGGTGTTGTCATTGATGTCAACATACTCCTATTTCATTAATGATAAGGATTGGAAGAGCTGTGTGCTGAGGATATTGAGAAAATTAGTCTTAATCAAGAACAGAGAAGAACAGTGAAGACATTAAGGTAAAAGTCCAAGATAGGATGAGGATCAAAGGATGCAGTTCAAAGGGTTTGTAGATATGTGTCTTAAGGTGATCTAGTAAAGATTTCAGAGGTCCGCATGAAGATCTAAAGAAGTTGTGGCTGCTCAAGTAAAACTGGTTCCGGTAGGTGTTTAGAGGTGACAGAGTAATACAAACAGGTCCAGTGAGATCCAGAAATGCATTATCCTATTCTGTGGATTTGAGGGAGTGTTAAGGAAGTCTTTTTAAAGTGTCATATCGATTGGTTTGTGGTTTGAAGGTCTGAAAGCATCTATTCCTTTGTAACAGTAATGACAAACTGTGTTCTTGATTTTCCAGATGAAGGAGAGAAGGATTTCAGTAAGCAGATGAAGTGTGTATGTTCTTGGTGATTTAGGCAAGCTTGTGGAGGTCTTTGAATCTTGTCCAGCTCATGTTGGTGGTCCGCATTGGAGTTGGAGCTCGCAATTGAAGAATAACTTCCTGATGATGATGTTCTTCCTGAGATTGGCTGACCAGATGAGTTACTCATCTTGTGGATGTTCTTGTAGATGTTTGCCGACTTAGATGATTATTCCTAAGTTGATGTCTTGTATAAATAAGGGATTGTGAAGTCATTTCATAAGTGTCCTTGTGGAGATGAGTGTGTGGTAGCAAGGAGGAGAGCGAAAGGTAGAGCAACAGTTGTGAGCTTAAATGGAACTGATTCAAGCACGGTGAAGATGCTATACTCTAATTCATGTATGTGATACTTACTATTTTGTAGATAATGTGTCTCTTGTAGGCAGTGAGCCTCTTGTGAGCAGTGTGCTTAGGCAGTGAGCCCTAATTGGCATGTGCCATTTTTTTCTTTCTATTCTTTTAACAGAGAATACAATCTTGGGTTAAGCACCCTGTGGTTTTTCCCTTAACCAGGTTTTCCACGTCAAAATCTTGGTGTCTAATGTGTTGATGTGTTATTGCTCTTAGTTTAGTGCATTATGTATCCATGATTGAATTGTTATTATGCTATTAGACATGATGTTTCCACAGTCCATGATGATCAATTTGTAAGTTTTTGAGAAAAACTATGTTGCTTTTTTTTGTATCAACGTTTCGGATAACATCCATTTGCATTCTCTTCTTATCCTGATGATGGATTACAAAGTGTGATCTGAAACGTTGATACAAAAAAAGCAACACAGTTTTTCCCAGAAACTTACAAATTGATGTTATTATGCTACTGAATTACAAAGTGAATTTAAGTGTGTAAATTGGAAGAAAGTTTTGGACAACTGATTCACCCCCCCTCTCAGTTGTCTATCCTGAATCTAACAATTGGTATTAGAGCCAAGTTCCTATAAAAAAGGCTTAACTGCTTGAGGAGATCCAGCATGTCGTCCTACAAGAAGGATAGTCCGAAGTTTGATGGAACCAATTTCAATCTTTGGAAAAGTCGCATGAAATGTCATTTGCAATGTATGGGAATGCAGTATTGGAACATGGCTTCAACAAAGTATACTCTTCCTCAGGGTTGTCCAAAAGCCCCAAATGAGATCACAAATGCTGAAAATAATCTATGGACTATAGAAGCTCTTCTAAGTGTATTATCTGACTCAGAGCTTTCAAATGTTGCTGACCTACCAACTGCTTTTGAGATTTGGCAAAAACTAGAACTTCTGCATGAAGGAGACAAGTATGTTAAGTGTACAAGGTTACAGAGTCTGAAAGGGAAATTTGAAAATCTGAAGGTGACAGATGATGAAAATATTACTACTTTTATGCCAAGAGTAAATGAGATTGTTTGTGGAATTAGAAATGTTGGTGGAGTCTTGGATGAAGATGAGATTGTTGGCAAAATTCTCAGATCCCTTCCTGCTTCTTATAAAATCAAGGCTGCTACCATTGAAGAATTCAGAGTCCATACAACTGTCACAAGAGATCAATTGGCTAGTGAATTGGCTACATTTGAAATGACCAAGTTTGGAGATGCCCCTCCAAAGACTGAATCAACATTCAAAGCCAGTGCTTCTGTAAAAGGTAAACAAAGATTTGGTCTAGGAGAGAACTCTTCAAGGAAACTATCATGGTATGACAAAGAAAGAAAAGACCTAGAAGAACAAGAAGAAGAAACTTCTCAACTTGAAGCCCTTATTGCAAAAAGACTGCCAAGAGGATCTGGTAAGTATGAAGGAAAATTGCCTTTTAATTGTTTTAATTGCAATAAGATTGGTCATTTTGCCTCAAAGTGTCTGGAAAGATTTTCAAGGCCAAATCCTAACAGATCAAGGTTCCAAAAGAACTGTTACTATGTTCATGAGGAAGATGATAATGAAGGGGTAATAGATGATGAATCAGAGACAAGAAACAAATCCACAAGTGATTGGGTGTTTATTGCCATCAAGGAAGAAGAACCATTGACCTCTGAATTTGTCAATCATAAATTTGTAGAAAGAGCTCTGGCTGCCCAAGTTGAAGAAAAGGATGATTGGGTCATTGACAGTGGATGCTCTCATCATATGACAGGTGACAAAAATAAGTTCATAGATTTGGAAAGGTATGAAGGAGGAGTGGTAAAGTTTGGTGATAATTCTGCTGGTAGAATCAGAGGAAGAGGAACTATTTCTTTTGATGGAAGGAACAAAACTGCTAATGTACTGTATGTTGAAGGATTGAAGCACAATCTTCTCAGTGTTGGATAGTTGGTGGACAAAGGCTATGATCTCAGATTTAAGAATGGAAAATGCAAGATCTTTGAGAGTTCCAGAATAGAGATTGCATCTGGTACCCAAACTGAAGGTAATATCTTCCACTTGATTGGTACTGGTAAAAGTTGTTTATTTGTTCAAGTTGATCAGAGTTGGTTATGGCATAGGAGAATGTGTCATGTGAATTTTGATAATATCATCAAGATAAGAAATACTCTGGCTGTAAGAGATCTTCCAAAATTGGTGAAGCCTATAAATAGTCTATGCAAGGAATGTCAGTTGGGTAAACAAAACAGAGTCTCATTCAAAAGTAAGGAACAATCTTCTACCAGATTATTAGACTTAGTTCATACTGATTTATGTGGTCTGACAAGAATCAGGAGTGTGCAAGGTGATAGATACTTCATGTTACTAATTGATGACTGTTCCCGGATGATGTGGGTAAATTTTCTAAAAGAGAAATCAGAAGCTCTTGAGAAATTCAAAATATTCAAGGCTATGGTAGAGAATGAAACTAGATTAAAATTAAAATGTCTAAGGTCTGATAGAGGTGGAGAATTCACATCCGGTGAGTTCATAGATTTCTGTGAGAAACATGGAATAAAGAGACAGTTGTCTGCTCCTAGGACTCCACAATAGAATGGAGTAGTTGAGAGAAAGAACTGGACCATCCAGGAAGCATCTAGGACAATGATGATGGAAGCAAATGTTCCTCAGATCTATTGGAGAGAAGCTGTCAGCACTGCAGTCTATACTCTCAATCGAGTTCAAATCAGAAGCAATATCGGTAAGACTCCTTATGAACTTTGGTTTGGCATCACTCCTACTGTAAGGTATTTTAGAGTTTTTGGTAGCAAATGTTACATTAAAAGAGATGAAGATCTAGGAAAGTTTGATTCTAGAAGTGATGAAGGAATATTCTTGGGGTACTGTACTCAAAGCAAAGCATACCAGTGTTATAACAAGAGACTGAGAAAGATGATAGAAAGTACAAATGTGAAGGTTGATGAAGGAATTGAAAAACCCTCAAGGTTTTATGAATATGATGAAGATGATCAAAATGGTGTTATGATGAAGATGATCAAAATGGTGTTCTGACTCAAAGAGCCCAAGCCTCTTCTAAAAGTCAGATTCAAACTGATCTGATAAATTAGGAAGAAGAGATGAGTTTTAATGAGCATGATCAAGAATCATAAGTGCAAGAAATTCTCAAAGTTCCAAGGTATGTAAGACTGAACCACTCTGAAGATCAGATCATAGGTGATAAAAGAAAAGGTGTACAAACTAGAAGGAGAATTGCTCAAGATTCAGATAAGTATTGTCTGATTTCAAAGATTGAACCTAAGACAGTGAATGAATCTTGCAATGATGAAAACTGGACTAAAGCAATGGAGGAAGAGCTGATGCAAATTGAGAAAAATCACACTTGGGATCTTGTTCCCAGACCTAGAAATAAGAATGTGATTGGAACCAAATGGGTCTTCCAAAACAAATTGAATGAAGTTGGTGAAGTAATTAGAAATAAAGCCAGATTGGTCTACAAGGGCTATTCTCAAATAGAAGGAGTTGATTTTGAAGAAACTTTTGCTCTGGTGGCAAGAATTGAAGCAGTTAGATTATTTCTTGCATTTGTTGCCTTCAAAGATTTCAAAGTGTATTAGATGGATGTCAAGTCTGCCTTCCTGAATGGTGACCTGGTAGAAGAAGTGTACATTGAGCAACTAGATGGATTTCAATTGTCTAATCATGGTGATATGGTCTGCAAGTTGAAGAAAGCACTGTATGGACTGAAGCAAGCCCCAAGAGCCTAGTATGAAAGATTGGATAAACATCTTTTGAAGATTGGTTTCAACAAAGGTACTGCTCACAGTAATTTGTATTTCAAAATTAATCATGAGAATACCTTGATTCTTGAAGTGTTTGTTGATGATATCATTTTTGGAGGAAGAGATAGTATGTGTAAAACCTTTGCAAATCAAATGAAAAGTGAATTTGAGATGTCCATGCTTGGGGAAATAAATTTCTTCTTGGGTCTACAAATCACTCAAACAAAGAAAGGAATCTTCATTTCTCAGACCAAATATGTGAAAGAACTATTGAAGAAATTTGGGATGGAAGACTTAAAGCCAATGAGTACTCCCATGGCAATCAGATGTAAGTTGAGAAAGGATGATGACTCTCCTAAGGTTGATCATAAAAAGTATAGGTCAATGATTGGAGGACTGTTGTATCTTACTCAAACTAGACTAGACATTATGCAGGCTGTTGGTCTTGTTGCTAGATTCTAGGCTGAAGAATCTTATGTCATGGCAATGAAGAAGATTTTTAGATATCTAAAAGGGACAGTTGAGTATGGTTTGTGATATTCTAGTAATCATGATTTCTCTCTTCATGCATATACAGATGCTGATTGGGCAGGAGATGTGGATGACCGGAAGAGTACCAATGGTGGAGCATTCTTTTTGGGGAAGAGATTGGTTTCTTGGCTGAGAAAGAAACAAGAGGCAATATCTTTGTCGACCGCAGAAGTAGAATATATTGTAGCAGCAGGTAGTTGCACTCAAGTTTTGTGGATGAAGCAGATGCTAAGAGACATTAGAGTGGAGTATGAGGAGCCTATCACAATCTTCTGTGATAATTCAAGTGCAATAAATATATCTAAGAATCCAGTGTTGCACTCAAAGACTAAACATATATCCATCAAGTTTCACTTTTTGAGAGAGCAAGTGAACATGAATGAAGTCAGATTGGAGTTTGTGCCTTCCAAGGATTAGATTGCAGATATCTTTACTAAACCTCTACCTAAGGACTCTTTTGAATATCTCAGGGAGAAGTTAGGGGTTATTGCCCCTCTGGTGATGAACTAAGGTGCACTGATGTGCATAAGTCCAATGGATATCACAGTCATATCTTATGGTCCAGACTAATGTTTGGGAGCTGCTACTCAGGGGGAGCAGCTGGTATGAAGTGTTGAAGTTGCAAGTATGTGCCCTTTGCCATTGATGTCAAAGGGGGAGAGAAGACATGTGAAAAACAAGTGGTGGCTGATCAAAGGGGGAGCAGTAAAGGGAGAGAAGACATGTGAAAAATAAGTGGTGGCTGATCAAAGGGGGAGCAGTAAAGGAAGAGAAGATATATGAATGGTTGTTGTTGATAGGGGGAGTTGTGTCAGTAAGAAAAAGTTCTTGTCTTAATGGTCCAAACAGTTTTTCACATCATATGTTGCCATCAATGACAAAGGGGGAGAGTGTTGCAAGTATGGGCCTAACCGGTGTTGTCATTGATGTCAACATACTCCTGTTGCATTAATGATAAGGATTGGAAGAGCTTGTGCTGAGGATATTGAGAAAATTAGTCTTAATTAGGAACAGAGAAGAATAATGAAGACATTAAGGTAAAAGTCCAAGATAGGATGAGGATCAGAGGATACAGTCAAAGGGTTTGTAGATATGTGTCTTAAGGTGATCCAGTAAAGATTTTAGAGGTCCGCAAGAAGATCTAAAGAAGTTGTAGCTGCTCAAGTAAAACTGGTTCCGGTAGGTGTTCAGAGGTGACAGAGTAATACATATAGGTCTGGTGAGATCGAAAAATGCATTATCCTATTCTGCGGATTTGAGAGAGTGTTAAGGAAGTCTTTTTGAAGTGTCAAATTGATTGGTTCATGGTTTGAAGGTCTGCAAGCATCTATTCCTTTGTAACAGTAATTACAGACTGTGTTCTTGAGTTTCCGGATGAAGGAAAGAAGGATTTCAACAAGCAGATGAAGTGTGGATGTTCTTGGTGATTCAGGCAAGCTTGTGGAGGTCTTTGAATCATGTCTAGCTCATGTTCGTGGTCCGCATTAGAGTTAGAGCTTGCAATTGAAGAATAACTTCCTGATGATGATGTTCTTCCTAAGACTGGCCGACTGGATGTGTTACTCATCTTGCAGATGTTCTTGTAGATGTTTGCTGACTTAGATGATTATTCCTAAGTTGATGTCTTTTATAAATAAGGGATTGCGAATGCATTTCACAAGTGTCCTTGTGGAGATGAGTGTGTGGTAGCAAGGAGGAGAGTGAAAGGTAGAGCAACAATTGTGCTGATTCAAGCATGGTGAAGAGGCTATACTCCAGTTCATGTATGTGATACTTACTATTTTGTAGATAGTGTGTCTCTTGTAGGCAGTGAGCCTCTTGTGAGTAGTGTGCTCAGGCAATGAGCCCTAATTGGCATGTGCCATTTTGTTCTTTCTATTCTTCTAACAAAGAATATAATCTTGGGTTAATCACCCCGTGGTTTTTCCCTTAACCGGGTTTTCCACGTTAAAATCTTGGTGTCTGATGTGTTGATGTGTTATTGCTCTTGGTTTAGTGCATTATGTATCCATGATTGAATTGTTATTATGCTACTGAATTACAAAGTGAATTTAAGTGTGTAAATTGGAAGAAAGTTTTGGACAACTGATTCACCCCCCCTCTCAGTTGTCTGTCCTGAATCTAACAGGTATTACCATTGCCTTTGTATTGATCAACCTGCTTCAACCAGTCCTGCAATTTTTCATCTTCCATCTACTCAGCCCAGATAGGGAGTGGTTCAATTATGAGAGGGGGCCTGAACTGTCCACCTATCCATTCCTGCTTATGCTTATCCATCATTTTGGCTATTAACTTTTCTTTTCTCATAAATAATCTTAAGTTTGTAGGGGTGACCACCTCTCTCATTTTCTACTCCGAGGTCAAAACATTCCATTTTTTCTATGGCAAGTACTAGATTTGCTAAACTATTCATGAAAAGACCAAAATTGATTGAGCACTCTTGCAAACGTTTTAGGTATAATGGTAAAATTTTGTTCTGACTCTAAGGGTGATAGATATAGGACTTGAATTGGGTCTTAAAAGAATTGGGAATGGGATATTCCTTCCTGATGAAGAGATCTGTTTCTATATCTTTCTTGAGATGATCTTCCATTCATTCATTCTAGATCTGATGATTCCTCATTAGGGACATAAATGATTTAAGCTGGCATTCCCCCACAAAATAATTAAGAATGAAAGTTATGTCATTAACACAGAAACCATGCAGATATAATTCACATAGGAAATTCTTGTCTACATCATTACTCCTTGTATATGCTATCATGAATCCTTCTACTGTCTCTGTATTCTCAACCAGGTTAGATAGGACCAAAGAGAATTTCCTCTGCAGGACTCTTTCCTGTAAGAACATAGAATAGCTGGCACTTGGAGGCCTGCAAGATAGAATTTTATAAGAAAGGGAGGCCATCTCAATAATTTTTCCTTCCAGAGTTTCTATTCTTTTTGTCTTGGCAGTGACCGCCCTTTGTAATTGTAGCATAGGCTTGGAAGCCTCATATTCTCTACATTTTTTCTCCCAATGGAATAGGACCTTAGGAATGTCAATGGGGATTGGACCCACATATGGATCTATTTGTATCTCCTGCTCATTGGTTGCCCTTGGGCCAGCCAACTCTTGAATATATTCCTCCTGATCATCTAGTTTATTGTTGGGCCAAGTCAACTGTCTATCTTGGCTATGTATTTTCTCAATTAATGCTTCCATTATTATAAGGCCATTATCTCTAGCCATGGTGAGCTCATAAACACTCTGTGCTACCTCTATCTCCTTTTCTTCCAACAGTTTGACTGTCTCAGTTTTTTGGGCCTCCAATTATGCTTCCTTCTCCTGGATGATCTGGTTTTTGCTCTGGAGCTCTATTTGTAGATTTTCAATGACTTGTTTTTGCTCCATTTCTACCTCCATCCTGAACTTCTAGAGGTCAGTAATAATCTGATTCTTTCCCCATAGTAGTCTCTTTAGGTTGTCAATTTCTTCTAACATTTGTTGTTCTTTTGAAATCTCAACTTCCTCTTGATTAGAGGGGTGAGGGAAAGTTTCTTCTGCTTCTGTTTGCTGAACATCAGGGTTTTCCATTGCCATCTGCCCTACACCGTCAACCACACCCATTTGCCCTGTTTCATCTTTTCCTGTAGACTCCCTATCCTGAGGGTCCTCTTGGGGTTCCTCTGCTTTTGCTGGCACCGATGAAGGCCCAACCTTCTCCTCATATGTTCTAAAACCCAGGAGTACTTAGCTAGGAGAGCAGTATCTTTCTCAGCCTGTGAGAGCTATCTTTTCCTTTTGCTTCTCCATAGCATAGGTGGGGCAAGTGCCTCCGGAGTAGGTCTCTCAGCTCAGAATCTAAGGAAATAGTAAGAGTTTGTCTATGTTCTGTCTTCAGAGCATGTGATGGTTCTGAAATTGGGCTTGACCCTAGATAGACAAATGGTGCTGGGGAAACTTCTCTTTGTCTTCTCTTCCTGACTAGAAGGATCTCATCTGAAACATGAGATGTTTCTTTAGCCTAGGTTTTCTTTGTTTTCTATCTTGACCTCTCCCCTATTAATTCCTTAGGGAAAGATTCCTCAGTTAGAGCCATCTTTCTCCTAACTGACCGAGTCATGTATGGGGTTTGTTCAGGAGCAGACTCTCTAATTTCTTTGCCTTTCTTCTTTTTATCAGGAACAAGGGTTGTAGATGAAGTTGCCTCCTGTGAGGACTTCTTTCCTCTTTGAATAACTATGGAGGAGGTTGATGGCTCTGTTTCTTCTTCTTGGTGGGTAGAGGAACCATCACCTTCTGTCTGTGCCCTCTTTGGTTCTCTGTCCTGGAGATTTTGTTCAAAATTTTTTTGCCATACTTCTTCCCCGTTGGCTTGAGACATGAAGTGGTGTTTAACTACTAGAAAAATGAGGCCATGATGTTTCATAGGACCCTTGTTTTGCTGATATTTTTCTGCAGTTGCCCTGATGGCAGAATATAGGAAATTGGGAATGTTTATGCTAAATTTAGGGTGTCCATTCCCATGCCTTGGAAAAATCAGCATTTTCATTATTGGTCCTAAAACTAAAGAGAATTGACCATCACAAGTGAAAATTTTCATCATCTAGGTAGCTACAGATTGCCAAGGGTTTGGAAGTGTGGACCTAAGAATTTCTTTTACTTCATTTTTATTTGAATGTAGTTGTATTGCAGGTTCACCTTCAATAGAGAAATTCTTAATCAAATCAGTATATAAGGTTTTCAGATGATAAAACCTCTCACCTTGTTCAGGCAGCCCAAAAATATGACTGATAGTGGTTGAGGAGAGATTGATTTAGACTCCTCTGACAACTGTCTGATTGTGCCTTAGATTTCTTAGGAATTCATCCATGATATCTTCTTGAAACCCTTCAATTTTTTCTAGAAAGTCCAACCATCCTACAGTTCTCAGAATGTTTGCTGTAGCTTCATCTTGCAAAAGACCCACAACACTCTCTCGTTCAGACTTCTTCTTTACCCCCATTGCTAAATTGGTTCCACCTTCTGTGCTTAATTCCTCACTCTTCTATCTGCAGTTTGTCTCTTCTTAACTCCGTAGGCTCCAGAGGACTGTTCAATTTAGTCTATTCTTCAGGGTATTTCAAAAGTTCGAATGAGGATTATTATGTCTCTCAGCTTAGGCTTATGGAAGATTTGCAAAATAGTTAGAGTACCTAGGTGGTCATAAATGCAATAGAGTGATAGGACACTCTAGAGGCAAGGTGACAGTACATCATAGATGGCATCATGCGTGAATTTGGAAAAGAAAATGATGGTAGGAGGACGTGTCATAATGACGGCACCCAAAAATAGAAAGACAAGACAGTTGATATTTAATGCTTAATTTAAGATAGAATTACCTGAACCATTTTTAATGATGAGGAGCGATGTACTCAGCAAAGATGCTGCGGCATTTTATGAGACTGCACACGATGTGGCACATGAGTAGCTTTTGGTGGTTTGAGATGATGCCAACTACTTCATTGGTATGCAACCTGCAATCATTCTGTTGAGTGGTTCGAGAATCCACGTTCCTTGGGTGACGTCAGCATCATCTTTGTAAATACCCCTACAAATGAAATAAGTGCTGACTTTATTTTATTCCTGTCATAAAGTAGAGGATGAGTCATGATGACCTCATCATTTGATGTTTCCACTTTATTGCTTGGAGAGGTGGATCCCCTCCCCCATTGTTGTAAATGACTCTTTATTGATGGAGCATCGGAGGTGCATTTGACTAACTCCTGGCACCTTATCACCTCCATATCTTGATTGTTTTCAACTATCCTGAAGAAGGGAACCGCCATTTGCTAGTTTTCAACTCCCTTGGTCGAGAAAGACAGCCATTTATTGGTTTTCCATCTTTCTCCTTTTTTTTTAGAAGGCCGCTATTTGCTGGTTTTCAACTTTTTTTTAGTCCAACACTGTAACAGAGGAGGTATCCCCTGTATCAAAACACAAATCATTAAGAAACTCTTCTTTAGTAGATGGTCTTTTATAGAGTCTGATTCAGTGACCATTTACTAAGAATGTGTCTGTGCCTCCATCAATAGGTTCCAATAATACTATTCCATTTTCAAAAACTTCCTTTATTTGATAAGGACCCATCCAATGAGTTTGTAATTTCCCTTTGAACTCTTTGAATTTAGAATCATAAAGAAGAACCTAATCACCTTGTTGAAATGTCCTCCTTTTGATGTGCTGGTCATGCTCTTGCTTCCTTTGATACTGAACCAGTTCTATTTGTTGAATGGCCTCTATCTGAATTTCATCCAACTCATTGAGCTGAAGAATTTTGTTCGGTTGAGTTATAGACAATGGTAGACGAATATCCAATATAGTTTTAAGTGTTTGGAGTTTAAATTCTATAGAAAAAATAGGCTTTTTCCCATAAACCAATTCATATGGTGAGAACTTTGTTGTGGACTTCCAAGTGGTATTGTAAGCCCAAACTACTTCAGGTAATCTCTTAGCCCAATCTTTTCTATTCATTGCTACTGTCCTTGTCAGAATATTTTCAATTTCCCTATTAGTTGCTTCTACCTACCCATTGGCTTGAGGATGGTAAGGTGAAGATTTTCTTTGCTTGACTTGATATAAATCTGTGAATGCTCTGATTACCTATGAAGTAAACTGAGGTCCTCTATCTGAAACTATTGATCTTGGGGCTCCAAACCTTAAGAAAATCTTATTATAAAGGAAATCAACAACTTTTTCTTCTCGTGCAAATTGTAATGCTTGAACCTCAGCCCATTTAGTAACATAGTCTGTGCATACTAGAATGTACTCCTTACCTGATGACGGTGGAGAAATTAGTCCCACAAAGTCTAAACCCCACTGCTCAAATGGTTCCATCATGACTTGAGGATGTAGTAACATCTCCTGGGTAAAGGTTGGTTGTCCCATCCTTTGGCACTGGTCACAGTGCTGCACATACTTCTTTGTATCTTTATGAAGAGAGGGCCAGTAGTAACCAGCTTTGAGGATCTTATGGACTATTCAGTGGGAGGAGTAATGGCCACCAAATGGTTCATCATGACATGCTCTCAACACATCAAAAATCTCATCAGCTTTTAAACACTGCATAGAATGAAATCAGGACCACATTTAAATAGTAAACCATTCAACCATTTGTAAGATAAAATTTCTTTAACTAAAATGGGATGGATACAAGCCTGTAGCTAAAAGATTAGCTATGTTAGCAAACCAAGGTACAATAGAGGAGATAGCAAAAAGATGTTCATCTGGGAACTTGTCCTCCACTGGTTGGTTTTCTCCTCTTGTATGCAATCTTGACAAAAAATCAGCAACCAAATTAAACTTACCTAGATTATCAACTATGGTAATATCAAATTCTTGCAACAACAATAACCACCTGATGATCCTCGCACCCACTACTGGCTTATTCATTAGGTACTTGATGGCTACATGATCAATGTGTACAAATATTTTATATCCAGTGATGTAATGCCTGAATTTATTTATAGCATAGATGATTGCCAAGAATTCTTTTTTAGTTGTGGTGTAATTTCTTTCTGTAGAGGTAAGGTTTTTGCTGATGTAATAAATGGCATGCATACTCTCTTCTTCCTCCTTTTGTCCTAAAACTACCCCAATGGACTCATTTGAAGCATTAGTCTATATGTGGAATGGTAAAGTCCAATTAGGTCCTCTCAAAATTGATGTGAGAGTAAGCTTCTCTTTCAAGGTTTCAAATGCTGATTGATAGTCTTCTGTCCATAAAAATTTTGTGTCTTTGTTAAGCAAGGTAAATAGGGGGGCAACTATTCTGCTGAAATTTTCTATGAATCTCCTATAGTAGCCTGCATGACCTAGAAAACTTCTAACATCTGTCTAATTTTTGGGTGAAGGCAACTGTGTGATCACTTCTATCTTGTTTTGATCTACTTTGACCCCCTTTGCTGAAATGTGGTGTCCCAAAACAATTCCTTCCTCCACCATCATGAAGCACTTTTCATGGCTAAGGGATAATTGATTTTTCTCATAGCATTTCATTACTTTCTCAAGGTTTGTCAGAACTTCTTCAAAATTATCCCCATACACAGTAAAGTCATCCATATAGACCTCCATGCATTCATTAGCTAGTTCAGCAAAAATAGCTAAAACAAGTCTCTGAAATGTAGCTGGGGCATTGCATAGTCCAAAGGGAAGAACTTTATAAGAAAAAGTTCCCTAAGAGTAGGTGAAGGTGGTTTTGTCCTGGTCTTCAGGTGCCACTTGAATTTGGTTATACCCACTGAATCCATCTAGAAAAGAAAAATACTTCCTCCCAGTGAGGTTGTCCAACGCTTGGTCAATGAATGGTAAGGGACAGTAGTCCTTTTTTATAGCTTTGTTGAGCTCCCTATAGTCAATACACACCCTCCATTTCCCATTCTTTTTAGACACTATGACAAGGGGTGAGACCCATTCACTATCTGAGATTGGATATATAAACCCTGCTTGCAGTAATTTTTCTATTTCAATTTTAACAATGTCTTTTAAAGCAGGATTCAATCTTCTCTGGGGCTGTCTGACAGGTTTAATATCCTCAGTGTATATATGATGGGTACAGATCTCAGGAGGTATTCCCTTCATATCTTGGTATTCCAAAGCAAAAGCTGTTGAATGGGAAATCAGAAGTTGGATAAGTTTTCCTTCCTGATTTGTTGTTACCTAAGTATTGATATTAAGTGTTTTCCCTGTAAAATCATGACCTGTTTTGTGATTTGATCCATAGATGTAGTTAATCCATACATTGGAGTCATGGTATTGAGAGGACAAGAATGTGGAAGCAACATGTGGGAATTGGCTAAGTCTCTGTAAAAGGTTTCTCCACAAGGAATGATGTTGGAGAAGGTACAATGAGTAGAAGTAAGAAGTTCTCTCCTAGAATCTTGGGTGAGTGGTGCGGGAGAACCTAACACAAGGTGGCCTCCATGAGGCATTTAACTTTATGATGTGTCTAATGTTCATTTTACTATTTTCAATAAGGTCCTAAGCTGACCATTCAATGTAATAAGGTCTGTTTGACCAATGCATCTTGAGTTAGTTTTTATCTAGGTTTCTATTGTAAGTCCCAAGGACACTTGTCGATCTATAATCACAAGGTTGTTAGATAGTTAGAGGTTGTTAGTCAGTTGTGATCTCCCAGCTGCTTAGAGCTAATTTAGTACTACTAAGGGTAAGAAGATAAATACCCAAGATCAAATCAATTGTGGTCATGATAGATAGTAGTAGTGTGAAGTTGAGTTGTGCATTTGTGAGAATAGAGCATCTGTATACATTTTTGAAAGCATAAATAACAAGGTCCTGATCTATGTCGTGCAACTTTTTGTTATTCAATCTCATTAGGTTTTCCTCTGTAATAATCGATTTGCTATTTTGGGATCGAGATAGATCGTTAATCCATTCCACCAGTTAGATTTCTTCAAAATCGGTGGAATGGCTATACAGTGTTTTTGTTTTGTTTTTCTATTTGTTCGATTTCATGCTTGCAGGATTGGGTATGGGATGCATTGAAAGATCCTAGCATCCTCATGTGCTAGGTTGGGAAAGTCTAAAATTTGTGTTAGATTGTTAAGGAAACAGATCTATGAAGTTGCAGGGTTTGCAGTGGTTCGAATCGGCAAAATTTCACGTTATTCCATTAGATATACAGTTTGTGTGTATATTGCATTTGCATGCCAAAAATACATTCCATGTGTATATCGCATTTGTCTGTTGAGTGTGTATGTCACAAAGCATATCGGGAAGCATTGAGGTGTTGTATGTCAAGATTCTAAACATACATTATGAATATACATTCTGTGTGTATATCACTAATGTATGTCAAGTTCATTTTCTGTGTATCCCACAGTTGTAAGTCGTGAGTATCTCACAAAGGGTTATCGAGATTGTATGTAGTGAACATACAGTGTGAATGTGCAAGTGTATTGGCATACAAAGGAGAGAAAATTGAAGTTTCCAATCGGCATACAAAGGAGAGAAAATTGAAGTTTCCAATCGGCATACAAGGAAGTCAACTGCTCGGTCAAACCCATCAAATGCATGTCTGGATTGCATGTTGTGAATGTACATCGCAAATGTACATCAGGTTCATATACAAATGGGGTTAACTGTCAAATGTATATTTGGCGAAGCATGTTCCGATTGTATGTTGAGAACATACATTGGGTAAAAGTGTTGGTCGAATGCATGTCCCTAGTGCACATTTGGTTGTATGTTTTGAATGTATATTGGAATATACATTTTGCAAACACATTGAATTGGATACAAAGTGTGACCGACAGTGACGGTAGAGGATACCGGTGTTCACAGGTCACGCGATGCACATACAAGCTTTTGTTTTGCCGATAGATGAAAGGTGTAGGTATATACATTAGAAAATGCATGTTAGGCGAAGTATAGACATACAATGGGAAATGTATGTTAGGGTTTTCATGGGTGCTCTGCATCATAATGGTATCAGAGCTCAGAAAAAGGTCTGGGCTATTGTGTGTTGATTCTGTCACTAAGAAGGCAGAAGTAGAAGGATTGAGAGGTTGACAAGATGCCTCCAAAAGGTAATGGTACTACTAGAGAGTTGCAGGAGTTGAAGGAAACACATGCTAAAGAGATACGGAAGATGAAAGAGCTTGTAGAAGCCCTTCAAGCCAGGCTTGCAACCTTGGAGACAAATAAAAAAAGAGAAATGGAAGATAGTGAATCAAAAAAAGAAGATGATGGTGAAGAATTTGAAGAGGTAGATGAAGATCTGAATCCTAAAGATCAGAGATTTGCAAAACTGTTAAGGGTAGTTTAGAATGATAAACCTAAGGTAAAGATTGATGTTCCAAGGTACACTAGAAGTTTAAATGAGGAAGAGTTGCTTGATTGGATTACTACATTAGATAATCATTTTGAATGTGAGGAAGTTCCTGAGGAGCAGAAAGTAAAGATTGCAAAGGCTAAATTAGGAGGTCATGCTTTGGTATGGTGGGATTATGTACAATCAGAGAGGGGAAAGCAAGGTAAGTCAAAGGTTTCTTCATGGGACAAGATGGTAGCAAGGATCAAAGGCAAATTTTTACCCAAGGATTATGTAGTTCAAATGTTTAAGAAGCTTCAATTTTTAAGGCAAAAGGAAATGGATGTGAAGGCATATACTGAGGAATTTTATAAATTGAGTATGAGGTCTGGTCATCATGAGAATGAGGTTGAAAAGGTTTCTAGATATTTGGCTAGTTTGAGATTGAACATACAAGATGAGTTAGTTTTGGCTAACCCTAGGAGTGTAGAAGATTGTTATCAAATGGCAATCAGGATTGAGGAAAAGACGAAAAGGAGATAGGATAAGTCCATGAGAGGAAGAGGCAGCAATATAAAGGGGAGAGGATCAGCCCCTGCAACAAGGCAAACTAATGAGGACCAGGAAGAGACTGGTAAAGGACAGGAACAGTTTGATTTCAGAGGTGGATGGAAAGGCACAAGAGGTAGATTTGGAGGTGGTAGAGGTTCTAATGTTTTCACTGGAAGATGTTATCATTGTAATGAAATTGGTCACACAACATTCAAGTGTCCAGACGGGCAAGGTTCATCATCAAGAGATGATAGGAAGAATGACAAGAGGGTTCAATTTGTGCAAGAAGAGAAAGTAGATGAAAGTGTTAACTCTCCAATGGGAAGTGCAGCCCCAGATGAAGATGGAGAATCATTGATGCTGAGGAGAACAATCTTGAAGACATCCAAGGAGATGATACAAAGGAGAGCACTTTTCAGGACCAAATGCAAAACTAAAGGTAAACTATGCAAGGTAGTAATAGATTCTGGTTCAACAGATAATATGGTATCTCAGGAAATGGTGGATAAACTGCAACTGGAAAGGATTCCACATCAAAATCCTTACCAAGCATCTTGGGTAAGTGATAATCAATCACTTTTGGTATATGAATAGGCATATGTTGATTTTCAAATTGGAGAATATCAGGATAGGGTTTTATGTGACATATTGCCCATGGAATGTTGTCACCTACTTTTGGGTAGGCCATGGCAATTTGATAGGAGAGCATTGTATGATGGATATGCTAACACATACACCATCAAGAAGGATGGGAGGACTTTTGTGATGACACCATTACAGGAGGATGCTGTAGTACAGAAGGCAACCAAGGTCATATTAGTGGGAAAGAAAGAGTTTGTGAAGCTCAATACAGAAGACACAAAGACAGTTGAGGATACCTCAGGGGAATGGGGTTACTAAGGATAAAAGTTTGTAGGTACTTTCAGCTTTGACTGATGGAGATCAGATGGACCGACAGAAGGTCAAAGAGTAGGTTTATAAGTAGCCACAAGTTGATTGGCAAGACAAGGATGCAATCCTAATAGGGTCAATTGTTTGTCCTCTAGAGCCAACAAGAGTTGAAAGGCCAACATATTCTGCCATAGCAGCAGTACAAGCAGCATTACCCAAGGTTTATAATGCAAGTGTTTAGGTAGAGCTGATAGTAAGAACGAATGGTATGAGAGGTGCCTACAATGCAGTCCAGAGATCATGGGGAAGACATGAGACAACAGAGTATACAGCTGGAGCAAGACAAAGACCTAAATCATGTGGCATGAGTTCTTTTCAAGGTGGGGTGTATGGTGCAGGAGCACCTAACACAAGGTGGCCTCCATGAGGCATTTAACTTTATGATGTGTCTAATGTTCATTTTACTATTTTTAATAAGGTCCTAAGCTGACCATTCAATGTAATAAGGTCTGTTTGACCAATGCATGTTGAGTTAGTTTGTATCTAGGTTTCTGTTGTAAGTCCCAAGGACACTTGTCGATTTGTAATCACAAGGTTGTTAGACAGTTAGAGGTTGTTAGTTAGTTGTGATCTCCCAGCCGCTTGGAGCCAATTTAGTACTACTGAGGGTAAGAAGATAAATACCCAAGATCAGATCGATTGTGGTCATGATAGATAGTAGTAGTGTGAAGTTGAGTTGTGCATTTGTGAGAACAGAGCATCTGTATACATTTCTGAAAGCATAAATAACAAGGTCCTATTATGTGTCGTACAACTTTCTATTATTTGATCTCATTAGGTTTTCCTCTATAATAATCGATTTGCTATTTTGGGATCAAGATGGATCATTAATCCATTCCACGGTTAGATTTCTTTAAAATTAGTGGAATGACTGTACAGTGTTTTCATTTTGTTTTTCTGTTTGTTTGATTTCATGCTTGCAGGATCGGGTATGGGATGCATTGAAAGATCCTAGCATCCTCATGTGCTAGGTTGGGAAAGTCTAAAATTTGTGTTAGATTGTTAAGGAAACAGATCTGTGAAGTTGCAGGGTTTGCAATGGTTTGAATGGTGAAATTCCGCGTTATTCCATCAGATATGCAATTTGTGTTAATATCACATTTGCATGCTGGAAATACATTCCGTGTGTATATCAGAGTTGTCTGTTGAGTGTGTATGTCACAAAGCATATCGGGAAGCATTGAGGCATTGTATGTCAAGATTGTAAACATACATTGTGAATATACATTCTGTGCACATATCGCTAATGTATGTTGGGTTCATTTTTTGTGTATCCCGCAGTTGTAAGTCATGAGTATCTCACAAAGGGTTATCGAGATTGTATGTAGTGAACATATAGTGTGAATGTGCAAGTGTATCGACATACAAAGGAGAGAGAAAATTGAAGTTTCCAATTGGCATACAAGGAAGTCAACGGCTCAGTCAAACCCATCAAATGCATGTCTGAATTGCATGTTGTGAATGTACATCACAAATGTACATCAGGTTCATATACAAATGGGGTCAATGGTCAAATGTATATTTGGCGAAGCATGTTCCGGTTGTATGTTGAGAACATACATTGGGTAAAAGTGTTGGTTGAATGCATGTCTCGAATGCACATTCGGTTGTATGTTTCAAATGTATATTGGAATATACATTCTGCAGATACATTGAATTGGATACAAAGTGCGACTGGCAGTGATGGTAGAGGATACCGATGTTTACAGGTCACGCGATGCACATACAAGCTTTTGTTTTGCCGATAGGCGAAAGGTGTAGGTATATACATTGGAGAATGCATGTTAGGCGAAGTATAAACAAACAATGGGAAATGTATGTTAGGGTTTCCATGGGTGCTTTGCATCAGCGAGCTCCATCACATCCTTATTGATTAGGATGTGAGTAATGTCTTCTGTTGTATCATAATAGATTTCTTCTTCTAACTCTCCCAGATGTTCCCTGATGGTTACCATAGCTACTAAGGCACTGCTGTCATTGTTCTCTGGTTCATCCACCCATACTCTCCCTGTATATTGTATTGATGGTTTAGCTGGAGGATACAAAGATATTTTCTTTAAATCTACCCCATTAGAAATGACCATATCCCCAGTTCAACAATCAATAGATGCTGCTACTGTAGCCAGCCATGGTCTTCCTAAAATCAGTGGGTAAGCATTTCTCTAGTTTCTCAGTTCTAATATTAGGAAGTCTACTAGAAATTCCCATGATTCTATTACAACTGGTACATTAGTTATTACTCCTTTTGGGACATCTACTAACTGGTCAGCAAGTTGAAGGATTGTAGTTTTGGATTGGATACCTGATAAAGCTAATTAGTCCTATCATCACATTAATTGCTGCTTCCAAATCAACCAGAACATTTGAAATTTCTACCCCTGAGATGAAAATAGTTATGATAGGATTTCTAGGGTCTCCATATTTTGGGAGGAGCATTTCTCCCATCAACAGATCTACTACTTTTCCTTCCACCTGTATTGTGGAAGGAAAGTTTTTCTTCCTACCTTGTGTTTTGATACAATACTATTTAATGAACTGATTTAGTTCTAGTACATCTCTGATTGCTTGGAGAAGAGGAATTTTGATGTTTAGTTGCTTGATTTCTTGTAAAAGTTCTGATTCTAGGTTGGTTTGGACTTGTTTTTGTAAGATCTTTTTCTAGGGAACATACTGTTTAAGTCGTTTTGGGTATGGTGCTAGTTTTTCCATCTCCGGAGCATCTCCGGAGCTCTTGTCAGAATTATGTTTGGGAATGTTCTCCGGAGTCAATTTTTTAGGAGCAACTCTGGAGTTATCCAAGGATGATTCTTTTAGCACTTTTTTGTTATTAATCTCCTCCAGGAGTTGAGTGGACAAATTTTCAAGTTCCTCATCATTGGTTACTTCAACTATAGTTGGAGGAGATGGTCTTGGGAATGCTTTCCCAGAACACAGCTAGAGATTATTTGAAGATATAGCATTAATACTAGCCATATTTTCTTGTTCTGTCATGTAAACAGCTGCTCCCTGTTTATTTCGTGGGTTTGGTATAGGCTGAGCTGGTAAATGTGGTTGGCTAACTGGTTCATTTTGTGATTGACCTTGTGTGTTGGAGGCTCCAATTAGTAAAGCTTGTTGTTGAGGTTGGAAATGTCTAGGTTGTCCCTGGTATTGTTGATTATATCCCTATTGAGAATGCCATTGAGGTTGCATGTTTTGGGATCCAAACTGTGGTGGCCACTGTTGATTTCCCCAGTGCTGATTTTGCCAATTTTGGTTTTGCTAATGTTGACTTGGCCAATCCTGCTGTCCCTAAGGAGGATTATTCTGAGGCCCATGCCAAGTTAGATTCCATTGATTATTTCCCCAATTAGAAGGACCCCTATAAGAAGGCTGGTTTGGATACTGATTATAAGGGAAATTCCCAGCTTGTTTTTGTGCCACATAGTTCAATTCTTCTTCCATTACAGCAGTCTTTTTGCTTAATCTTTTAAAGGTTGGAAGTTGACTACATTAACTGGTAGGATGTTCCCTATCATAGATCTGACAAATCTTTGATTTGTCCAAAGGACATTATCTCAACATATGTTTATTTCTACACCTAGGACAATAGATGGAGAGTGGTTTAGTTGTTCTAGTTTTTGCTTGAATTCCATCCAATGTGGTATTTAATTGGACCAGAATATCTATTTTTAAATTTGCAATCTCTTCCATTAACTGTCCTATTTCATTTTTCCCTTTAAAAGTTTTGGATGATCTCACTCCATCTTGGGTTCTAGAATAGTTCCTACAGAGTTCTTCTATAGTAGGTATATCTATTTTGTTGTTATTTCCTTTTCCTATTAGATCCAGTGCCTATTTTGATTCTTTATCCAATCCTTTTACAAACAGGGTTCTGGCCAAGGAGTGATCTACTAGGTTGCCATACCTTCTCAAGGCAAAATTAAACCTGTCCACATAGTCCTCTAAGGTCTCTTCCTCTCCTTGCCTAATTTTAAACAATTCTTCATTTTTATTACTGGATCTACAGTAATCTTGGTATTTTCCCAAAAATTCTGTTTCCATCTGATCCCAAGAATGGATAGAATTCTGGGGTAAACCCATAAACCATCTCATCACATAATCTTTTAGGGTTGAAGGGAATAGTTTGAGTTTTTGGTTATCTGATCCATAATCATAAGTTTGGCAGACTACTTTGAATTCAAACAAAAACTAATCTGGATCCTTAGAAGAAAGTCTTTTCCTCTTAAATTTGGCAAGTGTGATGGTGAGATATTCTTCATAGGAGCATTGTCTCCAACAACCAAAACAATAGGATATGAGAAGGTTCTTGGAGCCTAATTTTCCTCTTCTTCATGATTATCATTGTCTATGTTTAGTACTGGTTCTTCTCCCTAAGGTTCTAGGAAATTAGGTTCTATCAAAGGATCTGCCTGAAACTTTTGTTGTAATTCCTGGATATAATCGGCAAGTGGAAGATTTGGAGGATCTAAGGGATTATTGATTTGAGGTGCAGCTTCCAAAGTAGGTTCTAGGTTTCTCTCTTCAACAAGATCTTGTACCACCCCACTGCTTTCCCCTATGGCTTGTTGATGGGGTGTCTGTTTTATATATCTTCTTTTTAAATCTCTAGGTCTAACCATACAGATCTATCCTAAAAACTGTTTTAGCTAAGTTTCCCTAATTAACAAAAGATATTCCTGGCAATGGTGCCAAAAATGACAAGGTGTTGTTGTACCTCATCATTTAATCATATTTTAGATGTCAAAATCCAGGGGGTGTGTCCTCAACTATCTGCAATTAGGGATTCTATAGTTACCAATTTTTCTAGCTAATATTAATGACTTCTACTAATTTGAAGAGATTGATCTTGTCTTCTTTATTGAATGAATTTAAGGAATGCTGAAAATAGAATTAAACCAAAAGTCACTTAAAGCAATCTTAAAAACAACAACATGCATCTATCTATCAAAATCAATAAATACTTTTCACAGAAAAATATGAAATAACAAAACAGTGGTACTAGCCTTCTGCCTTGAAGGTGAGAGTGGGCCCTTGCTCCACACCTTTGGGGCTGAAGGCTACAGTAGAGAATCAACACAAAAGAATAAGATCACAACTAAATTCGGTCCAATTCCATTCGCTTTGAATTCATGAAAAATATTGATATCAAAGAAACTGAGATTACCAAGAATCAAAATAATCCCAGCATTGTATATATTTTTTGCTATTTCTATAAGTATATATAAAATGAGTGATGACATATCACTTCTCTTATCTACCAGTTCTTCTATGAGATGACATCCATCTCTTTATTATACTAGCTGTCTAACTATGGAAAAATAACCATGCAAATAAAAGTAGATTAAGTGGAATAGAAGTCCACTCTAAATTCTAAGTTTGAGTCTTAATACATTTGAGCAATGAGGCCCTAAAAATATGGATATTGAATTAGTTTTATCAGTAACCCATGCAAAAACTTTAAAAAGAGAAAAACTCCAACAGTTAACTAAAGATGACCCTTCACCACTCAGGTGATGATTTGAGTGAAATGAGGGGTATCATGATCACTACTAAAAGTGCTTGATCAACAGCTTATGCTGGAAATATGCCCTGCTCTCAGAAGGCGCCGGAGATATCTGTCCCTGTCTGTAGCTCCAGAGATATGTCTATAGCTCTGGAGATATGTCTATAGCTCCGGAGATACCATTGTGGCCTTCTTGTTCAGTTCAGGAGATGCTCCAGATTCCCGTCTAGCTTCAGAGAGGCTATTCTCTTTACTTCAAAACTCTTGGTGTTGTGGTATTTTGGTATTGTCTCTAGAGATCATTGAAGACTACCTCCAGAGATGCATAAAATTGCCATTCTGAGCATCTATACCCGTTGATTCAAAAAGAGAAATTTTTCTACATTTTTCTATCAATTCCATGCACATTAGTCCTTTAATCAGAAATTATGATCTTAAGTAATTTATCTTCAATTAATCATTATCTAGAACAATCTTGCTAGCCTATTCGGGTGTAGACATAAGAAATATGAGATCAGGAAGAAGAAAAAGAGAGGTAAAAAGATGTATTTCATGGGTGCTACTTGGTACTCATCAGTCTCCTCATATATGTTTCTATAAATTCCTATGGTGATGATATCAAAATTTGGTCTTGGTTTCTCTTTTATAAGAGAAGCAACAAGCTTCAGACCATTGCAAAATATGGCATCTTTTCAAAATTCATGCCTCTTTGTATAAACTAAACATTAATTTTGCTTAAAACATAAATAAGAGAAAATAGAGAAAGTAGACAATATTGATTGGAAGCCCGCAACACTTGCAATAAACTTGTAGTCCATTAATCAACATAGGAGACCCGTGATCATCCTGATCTGGAAAAGTCCCCCTCTCCATGATAGAGTGTTTGAAGGCTCAGTTCTTCCACTACAATATCTTCAAGGCCCTATTCTTCTAGAGGAGCCAAATACTCTTGCTCCCATTGGTATACTGTGTAGTCATGAGGCCATGATGCTCATTGCTCCTCTGCACGTATAGCCTATCTATTCATTAGCTTGAAGATACTTCTACTGCCATTGAAACACAACATAATCACTAGGTCACTTATAATCTTGAATTTGGAGCAAGTTGGCCTGTGTGAGGCCTACTTTTTACGCTACTGTTCATGAGACTATTTGTAGTGATATTGCTATTATTTATATGTTGAGAGACTATTGATCTTGAATCTTGTTTATTAAACCTAATTGATTTTTAAGGAAATAATTGTGCGATGATATTTAGATATTGCTTTTAAGAAAATGATGAATGGATATGGAACTTCAATGTGATTATATGGTAGAATGTTTAGGATGCATGTATTTAAATTGCTTCGGCTATGATATCTCTATGTGATATTGACTTCGAGTTTGAGTGTACAGGTATTGCTAACAAAACCACAAATACAGGAGATCATCCCATACCTATGTTGTATCCCTTGTGAGCCGATCTAGTTCTATGAGGAACTAAGATCAACCTCGTGTTTGGAGGAATGTTGTAATGTTGTAATGTGTTAATGTTGCATGAGGTCAAGGGAATAAGGGCTATCTTTTGATTTACTTTTATTATGATAAGTGTTGTAAGAAATGTTGTTTTTAATCTTGTTTAAACTTTATTTCTTTTAGACCCTTTTTCTTATGTTTTTATTTGACTCTTGGAGTTCTAACTAGGCAAAACTCAACCCTGGGTTATACCTCATGGGTCTAGGGACCTTTTTGACTAGGTTAACCTTGGGTTAACCTCCATATGGTCACTTAAACTTCACAGTGAAGTTAAGTGACGAATTTGGAAGCATGGGGACAATGAGATGAGTGGAATCCACACTCAGGCCCACTTCCAAGTCATGGAACAACTCCATGATCCCCTAATAATGGAGTGTTTGTCTCCTTGTGCCTCTCTTTTGGTGGGGTTTCCCCTTATTGAGGGTAGTGTGTCATCCACTCCCTTTGTATTTTTATTTTACTTATTATATTTTAAATTCTCCATGTGTTGTTAAGAGGACTATAGTGGGGAAACTATTGAGTGGGGGTTAATTGTTTTATGACCATTAGGATAATGGATGAGTGGTGGATTAGTTGTTTAATGCCACTTGGGAAATTAGGAAAATAGAGGGAATTAGTTTTTAAAAGAGAGAGGAGGAGGAGAGTAAGGGGGTTGAATTATTGTGGAAAGAAGGAGATTTTGGAGAAGGAGGCTAGAGAGGAGCTCTTCATCAAATTTTATCCATAATTGGGCTTTGAAAGGTTGGTGAACAAGACTACTCTCTTATGTGAACTATTGCTTAATATGTATGTTTGTTTCTTGCTTGATGGATGAATGTGCAAATGTTTTCTATGAGTTTTCTATTATTTTTGGGATATGTGTTGGGTGTAGAAAGAGCTCCTTCCAGTTGGAAGGCAATGCTCATCTTGTATAGGGAAGGGGAGGTGTGACCCTCCTCGGGTGTCATCTTGTGTTCTTGTTATAAGAAATGCCTTGAGGGCATGTTGATACTTTTAGCCTAGAGGGCTTTAAGGCTTTGAGAGCCTATTGAGTTATCCCTAGTAATTTGATTAAATTGGAAGGCTTGAGGCCTTGTGGAAGAGTAATTTGTGGCTTGAGGCCTTGTAATAAAATGTGCTAAAATGTGAAAGGATGACACCAAGAGGTAGAGATGTCTACTTCCCTACCCTCCTTGAACTCACCTAAGCTGAGTCTTTGTAATGTGAGTAAACCATGGGTGTGTGTGTGTATATTTGATTTGTTGTTGTTGTTCAATGTTGTGTTGTATTTTTTTTGGTCTATTCTACCCTGGGTATGAGGATGGTCTCCCTAGTTCGGGGGTGACCCTCTTGCGGGTCCAAGGTAGGGAGGAGAGCTAGATGGTTGTTGCTGTCTCCCTTGTTGTCTTGCAGGTTACTGTTGGAGCATGGTTAAGAGGATTGAAGATAGATTTGCCTTGTTAAAGAAAATACCTATTTTCCTATTTTCTATAAGAGCTTGGTCCTTATAAGTTTCAATATGTAAGAGTTTTAGAAGAGAGAACTTCTCTCTTGAATTTGTTGTAAAAGTGTTACCTTGGGAGTGGAGAGATAATCCTCCCTTATTATGTTAATAGTTGTGACTTAAAGTTGGTTATTACAATACATCATTGTATGTTTGGGGAAGGAAGGTAATTCCTCCTTTAGAGTGTATTTGATTTGTGGAATTCTTACAATTGTTTGTCATCTTTTGGTTTTATCAAAATGTAAAGTTGTGTGAATGTTTGTTGAGTTGGATCAGTTGTTTAAATTACCTCTTGTATTATTTAGTGAGAAAGTTGTATTGTTCTGTATTATGGAAGTTGCAAATTTACCTTGCAAAATGAAAATTAAATCTTGAGTTAAGTTTGCAATGGGAATTAATCTAAATTGAATTTCTATTTGACTATTGTGTGTTATTGGAATGGAAAGATTCAATAGTTTCCTGTATATATTTTTGATCCTTAATTCCATTTGAATTGGAAAATTTACTTGATAGATAAAAGAAAAGGCAAATACAGATTTAAATGATTAAATGTTCTTTTTCATTTGATTAATTGTTATATTAAAATTATAATGTTGAAAATAGTGTGAAAAGAATTTTACCATGAATTATCGTTTTATAAATAAAAATATATATTTGTATATATATATATATATTTATATACATCATTTTACTTTTAAATTTAGTTGTGAAAATTTGATATATCTGTATTTACATTTGTATTTGTGAAATTGAAATATATATATACTTTAATATGTATTTTAATGGTTCATTTTAAATGAAATTATTGTTACACTTGTGAACATATATATATATATATATATATATATATATATATATATATATATATATATATATATATATATATATATATATTTTGAATAGTTTTAAAACTAAATGTAATCGAGAAAATGATATATACACATACATACATACATATATATATCATTATTTTATATTAAATTGAAAATTGAAAATTTAAAATGAATTCAATAGAGGACGTTCGCTGGAAAAACACAGTCGCCAATATACAAGAGAGGAGTGGTGGGGGGTTAAACCCCCACCGTAGCATATATAGAAGGGGGTGTGGGGAGGGGTGGAGCCCCACCCACACCCACGAAGTGGGGTGGGGTGTGGGTGGGGCTCCACCCCTCCCCACACCCATGCGACTGCTATTTTCCCCATCACACTTCCTCCCACGCGTTGCCTCCCCCTCTACTGCGCTGTGCAGCCTTCACCGTCGCTGTCCGCGCCACTCCCTACCACATCTCCACTGCCATTCCGACCTCCACCCACAGCTCCCTCACAGATCCACCACCGCCATAGCTCCCATGCCCTGCAACAATACAATTCAAACACTCATCTCACAATTAAAATTAGGGTTATTTAACCCTCTCCTCAATGAGATGGTATTCTATTTTAAAATGATATTAAAATGTAAGTGGAATTTCCACTATCATTACGTTATAACATATATATATATATATATATATATAATTTTGTAAATTGAATGAGCTTGCACTAAAAGGGTATTTAATGGATATATATATATTTTACCCTTACCCTTATAAACATGGTAATAATATGAGTTGGTGTTATGCAAAATACTCTATAAAATTTTAAGTGGGATTTCCACTAGTATGGGGTATAAAGATTTAAAATTAAAATAAATGTATGTATGTATGCATATATATATATATATATATATATATATATATATATATGTTGAGTGAATATATATATATGTACATATACAAATACATTTATATATGTTAAATGTGGAGTTTTCAATTTACAAGAAAAGAAAATTAAGTCATTGGAAAGATTCGTATGAATGATGAATTATTATTATATACATTCATATATAAATATATATATAAATTTATATAAATATATAATTGTATTGTAAGTTTAAATGTAGATGAGTTTATAAGAAAAGCTATATGTTTGTGATTAATTATTTAATCTTTGTGAAAGGGGTTCTTTGAAATAAAATGTATATTTAAAAAAAAAAGAAAATATTTAAATAAGTAATTATATTTAAATATTTAAGTAAAGAATAAATGAGACAAATTATTGATTATTAACTAATCGAAAATTCATTAGTTAGAAACCGTGATCTCGATTTAAGATATTAAACCTAATGGTAGACTAGGGAATGATAAAAATTTGTTGAGATAAATAGATTAAATATACAATGGTGAAGAATTTATACCGTAGCAACAATCACTTTGTCAACCTAAACAAACACAACCGAGCACGCTTACGCGTGCGAGGGGGGATTTCAAGTAGTAAAGGAAAATTTTTGTTAGTTCATATCATGTCTACATGTCATATGTGGGCATCACATGCGTGTATTGCATGTTGTGAATGCATGTGAAATGTGGGCATGACATTTGGTATCAGAGCACAGCCATTTTAAAACACTGGGCTTATATGAGCACATTATCACTTTCACGACCAAACTGACTAGGGATTACCTCATTTTGTAGGATGCCTCCCAGACGAGTTCGGCAACCAATGTCCTGCTGCACTCCAGCCACCAAGGTGCACACTGATTCTTCAGCTGTGGGACTGGAATAGCTAGCCCCACTGAAATAGCCAATTCCACAAGTTCAGCCAGTTTTACAGGCATAACCAGTACCTCAGGTACCGCAAGCACCACCAGCCCCACCGGATATGGGACCATAGATATTGTAGGCCTTTCAGGCTATCTTGGATAGGCTTCCACCGTCTGTAGTTGAGCCACGCGTAGAGCCACATGACAAGCCCCGCGATGTTCCGTGAGAGGAGCCACGCGTGGAGGCATGAGCTGAGTCTCATGTCAAGCCACGTGAGGAGCCCCGCGTAGAGCCGTAGGGGGTACCACGTGTGGAGCTATATGTCGAGCTGCCTGATACAGAGGAGGTTGGCTCGGCTGGTAGGGCTTGTAGCAGGAGCCCCACACATCATGCCAGGCATGACGAGACAGTGAGAGTAGAGCATTTTGGTCCCAGGCCTTATGAGTATCATATAGATGAGCCTTACAGGGGGCGCAGTGACAGAGGAGATCCCATTAGGGATATACTGAGATTGAACCCTCCTACCTTCATTAGAACCATAGAGGGAGCCGAGGCAGAGGCCTAGCTTATTAGTTTGGACAGGTGCTTCACGTTGCGTCCATATGCAGGAAACATGAAGGCTCGTGTAGCAGTGCACTTATTACGGGATGCAGCAGCTACATGGTGGCGCACTGAGGAGTGCAAGCACTGCCTTTACTTTTATTGAGTGCTTCAATGCGCGATATCTATCAGACCACTACCAACAGTGTCGTATAGATGAGTTTCATGATCTACAGTAGAGGGGACTCTCAGTGGCACAATATGAGAGTAAATTTATAGAGTTATCTAGATATGCAGAGTATCTCCATGATGAGAAACTCTTGGTGCATAAGTTCATCAGAGGTCTAAACCATAGTATAGCAGGACCTGTTCGGATGACAGATCCCCAAACTTTGAGTGATGCTGCTGAGAAGGCTTACATTACTGAGGAGATTCAGGGACAGGGGCAGAATTCTCACCCTCAATTCTAGGATCAGGGACAACAGCAGCATCAACAAAATTTCTGTAGGACAACACAGCCACCCCCTAGAGGAGGATACAGTTCCACACCATTACCTCCTAGGCCCCTACAACAATAGTAGTCATAGCAGCAACAGAAAGCTAAAACACAATAGAAGTCATATGGGGGAAATAATAGAGGTTGGCAGTAGTAGGACCCGCGCAGAGATTAGAGACAGCAGGGACCACCTGTGGGACCCGCGAGACCGCAGCAGTCGTACAGGGGTTCACAGGGGTCTACTAGCAAAACAGGACAACAACAGTCAAGTAGGACTCAGACTATATAGGTACAGGTTAGAGGCCCTTGTTATACTTATGGTGAAACAAGACACATAGCTAGAGAGTGCCCACAGGGTTATACAGCTGGGGGACAACATCATGCAAGAGGTTCTGAGCAGACTATGGGTGACATGGGTAAATCCCATTGTATGTTTGCAGTGGTTGACAACCGCCAGGCTAATTTTCAGGCCTCAGTTATTGAGACAGCAGATATGATTGTAGAATCTCCCATCTCTATCCTTTTTGACTCTGGAGCTACCGACTCCTTTATATCTACATTGTTAGTGGAATATTACAAGCTGGTGGCTTCTAGGAAGGACATTAGGTGGGAGGTCGAGTTGGCCTCTGGGGCCAGGATGTCAGTTGATTCCATTGTCTGAAATTGTGAAGTTTCCTTGGGGTCATTCACTACAACATGGGATCTTAGGGTGATGCCATTAGGAACCTACGGCATAGTCCTTGGCATGGATTGGCTTGCGGCTCATAGAGCCAAGCTAGATTGCCGTCAGAAGACGATTCGTTACACAGACGATCATGGCACACCGATAGAGATAGTGGGCATATAGAAGCCCACAACTACTCAAACAGTATCCACTCAGCAACTTAAACATTGCATGCGGAAGGGATGTCAGTTATTTGCTATCACAGTCAGTGATAGATTAGAAGATGAACCTGAGACTACACTAGATGATCACCCCATCCTGAGAGAATTTGCAGATGTTTTTCCACCAGAGTTACTTGGTATGCCTCCACATAGAGAAGTTGATTTCCACATTGATTTGGTACCAGGGGCAGAACCAGTATCTCGAGCACCGTATAGGATGACTACACATGAGCTTACAGAGCTTAAACTGCAATTAGAAGAATTATTAGAGAAGGGACACATCCAACCTAGTGTTTCTCCATGGGGTGCACCGGTTATCTTCGTAAAGAAGAAGGATGGATCTCTTCGACTATGCATGGACTACAGGTAGTTGAACAAAGTAACGGTGAGGAACTGATATCCTCTACCAAGGATTGATGATCTCTTTGACCAGATGCAAGGAGCTAGAGTGTTTTCAAAGATTGACCTAAAATTTGGCTATCACCAATTGAGAATTACAAAGGCAGATATTCATAAAACTACTTTCTGAACCAGATATGGTCAGTATGAGTTTACAGTGGTACCCTTCGGATTGATGAACACCCCTGTAGTGTTCATGAGTCTTATGAATGGGGTGTTCCGTACTTACCTAGATCAGTTCATGATCATTTTTCTAGACGACATCTTGATCTATTCACGGACCAAGGAGGAACATGTGGACCATTTACGTCAGGTAATGCAGTGTTTATGTGAGAATCAGCTGTATGGCAATCTGGCGAAATGTGCTTTCTTTAGGACAAAGGTGTAGTATTTGGGACATATATTATCAGGCGATGGTATCTTCGTAGATCCATCAAAGATTAGGGCAATTCAAGACTAGCCAGCACCCACCAGTGTTACAGAAGTAAGGAGCTTTATGGGACTAGCCGGTTACTACCGTAGGTTTGTCGAAGGTTTCTCCAGAATAGCTCATCCTATCACTTCCCTTTAGTGAAAAGGGAAAGGATTCTCTTGGACTAAGCAGTGTGAGAAGGCCTTTGGGATCCTTAAGGAACATCTTACCAGTGCTCCCATATTAGCTGTTCTTGATCCGGTAGAAGATTTTGTTGTCTGCACGGATGCATCTTTAGAGGGATTTGGTGCTGTGCTTATGCAAGGTGGTAGAGCGATTGCTTATGAATCACGAAAACTTAAAACACATGAGCTAAACTACCCTACCCATGATCTAGAGCTAGTAGCTGTTATTCATGCTCTTGTTCGTTGGAGACACTTTCTCCTAGGCTGACGTTTTGAGCTCCATTTGGACCATCATAGCTTGCAGTATATTTTCACTCAGCCGAATTTGAATGCCCGCCAATGGTGTTGGATGGAGTTCTTATGTGAGTACGACTTTGATGTCCAGTACATCAAGGGAAAAGAAAACGTGGTCGCTGACGCTTTGAGTTAAAGGTGTGACGAGATCCTAACTCTGACTTTGAAAGTGGATTTGAGAGAACGTATTCTACAGCATCTGCCTGAGGATGAGTGGTTTCTTGAGGTGCAGCAAGAGATTCAGAATCAGAGGGTCCTGAAGGGTAAATTCATAGGATATTCCCTGGAGTTAGATGGATTACTTAGACATAAGTAGCACATCTATGTACCCCATGCGGGTGATCTGTGTGCAGTGATACTCTCTGAGGCTCATAGAGCACCCTATGTAGCTCATCCAGGAGTGAAGAAGATGCATACGGACTTGCTGTAGTTATACCATTGGGCTAGGATGAGACGTGATATTGCAGAGTTTGTTGCTCGATGCCTTGAGTGTCAGAGGGTCAAGGCCGAGCATCAGCATCCAGTAGGACTCTTATACCCACATGAGATACCTGAGTGGAAATGGGACACCATTTCCATGGACTTCATTGTTGGTCTACCTATGTCATCACGACGCCATGATGCCATCATGGTGACGGTTGACAAGTTGACCAAGGTGGCGCATTTCTCACCAGTACGCACAATGTACAATGCACCATCGGTGGCGAGGGTGTTTCTAGATCAGATTATCAGACTGCATGGAGTACCTTACTATATCATATTTGATAGAGACTCTATTTTCACATCTTTATTTTGGAGAGCTTTACATTAGGCGTTGGGCACACAGCTCAACTTCAGTTCTGCTTACCATCCTGAGACCGACGGCCAGACAGAGAGAGTAAATCAGGTGTTAGAGGATATGCTGCACATGTATGTTATGGATCATCAGTCTAAATGGGTGGAGTACCTGTGTCTAGTTGAGTTCAGCTACAATAATGGGCATCACAACTCGTTGGGTATGCCTCCTCACCAGGCTTTATACGGTAGACCTTGCAGAACACCTTTGAGTTGGGATCGGTTAGAGGACTAAGTTGCCATTGGTCCCGAAATAATCTAGGATATGGAACAGCAGGTTACTTTGATTAGGCAAAGACTGCAGGAAGCTCAGGATAGACAGAAGAAGTATGCAGATGTGAAGAGGACAGATCGAAGCTTCTCAGTAGGTGACAGAGTATTCTTGAGAGTGCGACCGCATAAGAGTCCAATTCGTTATGGAAAAGGCTCTAAGCTCACACCCCGGTTTGTAGGACCTTTTGAGATCCTAGAGAGGATAGGACCTGTAGCCTACCGTTTAGCCTTGCCACCTAGCCTGTCTCGTATCCACGATGTCTTTCATGTTTCAGTTTTATGTCATTGTATATTTGACTTGTCTCACGTATTAGATTGGAGTGCTCTTCAGGTAGAGGCAGACGGACAGCTGGCTTTGGAGCCAATATGCATATTGGCTCGTTAGACGCTAGGCCTTCGAGGTTGAGAGCTGCACCAGGTTAGGGTCTAGTGGGATATGTACGATGAGGTCACTGCTACATGGGAAGATGCTACGAGGCTGAAGACGCTTTACCCTCACCTCTTTGATGACTTCCAGGAGGAAGTACAATCTTAGGGGGAGAGGATGTGAGGCCTACTTTTTACACTACTGTTCATGAGACTATTTGCAGTGATATTGCTATTATTTATATGTTGAGAGACTATTGATCTTGAATCTTGTTTATTAAACCTAATTGATTTTTAAGGAAATAATTGTGCGATGATATTTAGATATTGCTTTTAAGAAAATGATGAATGGATATGGAACTTCAATGTGATTATATGGTAGAATTTTTAGGATGCATGTATTTAAATTGCTTCGGCTATGATATCTCTATGTGATATTGACTTCGAGTTTGAGTGTACAGGTATTGCTAACAAAACCACAAATACAGGAGATCATCCCATACCTATGTTGTATCCGTTATGAGCCGATCTAGTTCTATGAGGAACTAAGATCAACCTCGTGTTTGGAGGAATGTTGTAATGATGTAATGTGAGCCGATCTAGTACTACTATAGCTAAACATGGGTGACAACATTAATCCAGAGTTCCCAGTGCTGAAACTTGGCTCTGATACCAAATGTAATGTCCCCTTCTAGCAAGCCAAAATTTTTGCACCCTTGCAAACAATTTCAACTTACCAAAAGAGAACATTAGTATTCCATTTTTCATTTCCTTTTAATCTTGATGATAATTATAAACATAACCATATACTATTTGCCATTTCATAAATTCATTTTTCCATAGATCATGATTCTCCTCGGGTGAGATAATCCTTAGGCCTCTTATTAACCTCACCTTCCACCTTGTGAGAGAAGATTCGTCAGGTAGGTGATGTCATCTCAATCCTATGGGTCCATTAATATTATTCCTTAGTTTGTCAACCAATGCCCATAATTCCTTAGTTCGTCAACTAAGGCCTATAATTCCTTAGTTCGTCAACTAAGGTCCATTTCTTCAATACTTAAATCAAAGGTGTAATGCCCCTCACTTTTTTTCCTGTGACAGATGTTAATTTTCGTGTTTCCTATGACAGTTCTGGTTTAGATGATAGTCTTGTAGTGCATGTTTACAGTTTCGAGATGTTTTGGACTTTTATGTTATGGTTTATGATCTCCTTGAGCTTGATGGACTCTTTGATATTATGCTAGCTGATTATGGATCTTTGTTAGGATGATGCTTGATTACTTGTACTTTGTGCTTTTATAGTTGATGGACATGATTATGGATTGATATTACTGTTAGTTTAATATGTTGTTCGATCATGATTATGATGTATGACTGGTATTAGTTATTTAATGATGTGTTACTTGAACAGAATAGTGTTGCATTACTCATGTCCGAGTACCCTACCACGCTGCGACTTCCGTTCATTATGCTTGTGATTACATGGTTATAGATGTATATATGCACAACCTTGTTGTTTGTTGCAGGATGCAGGTACCGGGCATCGACTCCACTTGAATTACCAGGTCTGAGCATGCCCTAGCCAATGGAATTGTGGATTGGAGTTGACATGAGGTTCCCCTAATTAGTCAACACCCTCAAGGAGGATGAGCTTTCAGTGTTGTACCTTGTCGTCACCGTCAGTGGACCATTGTCGTCATTTGTCGTTATGTCCTATGGCTTCACTTTGGTCAGGTATCACCTTGTAAATTAGGGTATATCCAATTTGAGTGTCAATCCATGCATGATTAATAATTTATTTAAATAAGGTTAAATTAAAGCTTAAATTAAATAAACATTGCTAGGGGATTATGTGTGTGGTTTATTAATTATAAATAATTTAATTATTGATAATTAGTAAATAAATAAATTAAACTAGATAAATGATTTAACGAAATATTAAATTGCAAGTTGTAGCAGATTAAAATTAAATAGAAAACAAATGCATATGTGAAAATGAATAAACATCTATAACGTTGATAAAATAAATCTAAAATAAAGTAATAGTGTGGTAAATTTGGATTACAGATATTTTAACGGTAAAATGACATTGATAAGGATAAAATGACCATGTTGTGGAGGGAGAGATCCGACCAAACCTATTAAATTTATATCGGATCATGATGAGTTTAATTAGTTCTTTATTGAATAGATATTTATTATATAAAAAGAAATTATATTTAGTCAAGAATTAATAAAATTGCTTCTCTACGGATAAAAAAAAATTATTATCCAATGACCTATGGGTTTGTTATTGCCTTCACTATTACTATTATCATCACTACGATTATTTAGGTACATTATTAAATATAATCAGTTTTTGATAGATATCGCTAACATTTTTTTTGGTTTAAAAATTAGGGTTGTCATATTTGGGGACATGCAAATTTACATCAGGTGCTGTCATTGGTAAAATTGAGGAATTGGGAGTCTCAGAGATAGTTAATTTTGCACCCCACGAGAGAGTGGGTTGTGGGGGAAAGGAAGGAATGTCTCTACATTTACTTGAGGAGTCCATCCCAGGTTTTGAGAAAGTGGGATGTCAGAATGTTCCCGACATTTATCCGGGGAGCTGAGTCCTGGTTGGGGATAGTTTTTCTGGAAGAGAAGGAAGGAGGGGCTTGTAGAGGAGAAGAGATTTTGGGAAAAGCTTAACAAATTTTAGGTATGCACTATATATGATATATGCCTATTTCTTATGAAATTTTAACAGAATTAGGTTAATTGTGTTTTCTCCATTGAAGGGATTTACTCAGGGTTCGTGTTAGATTTTTGTTAATGGCAGACTTGTAATCCTTGTGACCGCCAGCCTATATTCAGTCTGAAACTGGTCACAATTTCCTTTCTGCTTTAGATTCATTTTAGTGGTTCCCCAGTCTCCACCTCCATGCAATTCTGCACAATTCCACCCAATTGACCATTTTGCTCTTAAATCACATAGGTCTTTTCTCTATTCTCCGTGATTGCAATCCACTGAGCTTTAGCCCACAATCACTAACCTACACTTTTAGTGTGTCCCTTAATAACATGGTCATGTCCTCTTGTCAGAGGGTCTTGCCTGGTGATCCTCTCAGTAAACGTTTTCCATTAGAGGGCTTCCATGGCATTAAAACTGGTGCGTGCCCCCAATCAAACTATACCTGCATCTAAGAAGTAAGGTAGGGTCTACATTGCTGCTAATATAGTATTGCCTATCCAGTGCTCCATTTAGTATGATATAACTCACCACACAACGCATAATGGATACATTACAATTTATTTGGTGTAAATTTTCACCACTCTACGTTGTGCAAACAAAATGTTGCATCGACCCACTTGCTCCCCAAAATACCAAAATGGAACTCGATGGCTGTTTGGGCATGGCATTACTTCTGAGCTTTGTTGTGGCCCGTAGGGTAGAGATACATTGTAATCTCCTTTTGATGTTCTCGGAGAAGTATTTCTACTTTTCCTTAAAGGTAAACTGAAATCTCATTTTTCTGTAATATATATATGTCTAGCTTTGCAAAGGTGGTTCGAGCATGTTAATTGCACCATATTGTTCAGACTTTTAGCACAAACACCATAGCCACAACTTCTTTGACTTGATTCACACATCTTAATTACCCTATTCTCATCCCCCTTTCTTGATAAGAGAGGGTTTTATCTAGTTGCCCATGCAAGGGGGCTCCTTTCTAGATGCTATGAGAATCTTGGGATATTTACATCTAATTACAAAACCAGGAAGCTGCAAACACAGTCATAACAACTTGGCTAAATAGGCACTAAGCGGGCAGATTCATCAATGTCGAGGATGATCGTGAACAGGAATGCGAATTGGTACCAAAGCTGTGGATTCTTTCCCATCCTTAGTCCAGGGGAGGGCTGTTAGTTTCTATCGTGATAATCCATAGCGAGCTACCGATCCTCTCAAAGTATTCATAGCGGCTGTGAACTAAGTGGGCTTAAAAGGGGGTCAACCTTCCATCTCTAAAATCTACTGAATAGTCCATTACATTTTTTTTAAACTTATGATTCTTGTCTGTAGCTATCCGGACAGCCAATATTAGGAGAGGCAGACACCTTCATGGGATCTGGCCCTTACTACTCCCAAGCCCAAGAAAATACTATTTTGGGTGGCCAACTTATACATTCCCATGTACTAAAAATCTAATGAGATGGTTGAAACAAGTCTTTAAAATTAGTCTTACAGAGAAATAACTTTAATACTTATTGCACAGTTCTAGCAATATAGCTATCCACATCTTTCCACTACCTACAAAGACTATACTTCAAAGAATCCATCAAACAAAGGTAGGAAAAAGTTAGGTTCATCATTTTCAATTACACAACTTCCTAAAAAAAAAAAAAATTGCATTATATTTATAGCTAGTTCAACAACAGTAAATCGTTATTGGTCTTTTAACTATCAAATGTAGCGACAGTTATAGATAGGCAACCCAATCATGCCACATCTTTACTTCGCCACCTTGTGCACACAACTATCAGAGCATTCCCACAATAATATCTGACAGATGCTGAGCGTCTGGTTATACACCTGTAATTTGCATTTTCGCTTAAGAGGTTCTTGAGCCGTCACCAATCCAATGCTGTGCGTAGCTTGCACCTCCCCACACAATACGCTGTTGATTAGAGGACGCCAACGACACTTTAGGGTTAGGTTGTTTGCCACGGTATTTCCCATGCATAGGATTTACTCAGAGAGTTCTTACCTTTAGGGTTGCCTTTCATAAGTAAATTACCGTGTCTTGAGTAGTTTGTTCTATTATCTTTCCCCAGATTTAAATCAATGTTCTTTTCTCTATGCAAACTTAATGCTTATATTCATTCTTACTTTGAGTTTAATCACTATTTGATTAGTAGTTTAAATTAAATGTAGGTTGAATAGTATATTTATTCGCATGATATAATTAGATTAATTTCGGAGATTACGGGTTTAAATTATGAGATTTTTTTTGATCTGTCAATATGGTTGATATAATCATACTGCAACGATACAATTTATATAATATTAGAATGAGGTGGTTAATTATCTATAGTAAAATTGTAAATAAGATGTAACGTTAATTATTTAACGATCTATGGAATTTTAATATAATTATTGTTGTCACTGTTATTATTATTATTACTATTATTAATATTATTATTGTTTTTAACATCATTATTATTATTATTTGTATCACGTGATTTATTTAAATCAAGCCATCAAAATTGATATAATCTATTATCGGGATTATTAAATGATAAATTTAAATGTATATCAGATTTGGGATAAGTGAATATTCAATATGTTGATTCGTAGAATGGATAAATGTATCTAACGTAGTATTTAAATCTATCACCTTCTCTTTATTAATAACTTGTTGAACTAGATTTTGTTCATTGTAAACATACTTTGATATTCTCATGAATGTTGTGATAGATAGACAATGGTATGTGATCTATAGGTAGTTGTAATCGTTAATTACATAGAAGTGATTTACATTGTTCCTCTCTTGGTTATAAATTAAATCGGAATACTCAAACTTATCAGTATGAAATGAATTTAAACTTTCCTTATAATCCTTTAATCAATTTGAGATTATAATACTGACAATAGAAGTTTATTTTAGTTACGTCAATGGTAATTGTATCATGTAGATTAATTAAATGATTATTTTTAATACATATTTAAACATAATTCACTTTAATGTAAGTCATAGGTTTATTCCTTGTAAGAATATGATCAAACTACAAGCTTTATCTTGATGTTTGTTATACCCATGTAACAACTTAGTCAAGTACAAATTGCTATAGTGGAAGTAGTTGTAAGAAGGCATAATTGGATCATAAGTATAATTGATTCTCGTAATATATTGATTCAAACTGTGGGTCATAAATCCGTTCTTATAGCCTTTGATTGTGTATCTTCCCGTGTGGCTAGAGTTCCAGAGGCTTAGCTTGGGATGTCTTGAATTCATGGGTTGTGTGGTTAGATGTCTTGAGATCATGATGTTATAAGAAGCCTTGTTGTCTCTAGTTATGTATGGACTAAATGGCAAATGAATGATAAATGCACTTCTTGTGGTTGTATTGATATCCAATTGATTGTTCTAGTCTTGTATCTAGTGTTGTGGTAAGATATGGAATAGGGTGACATGGAAATCTTAGAGTTGTAACGAATATGTGTTATCATGGGCAATGGTCTAGGAGTCCTACCCTTATAATTATGTTACGGAGGGTTAATGCTTTGTATTGTTATATATGGATAGTTGTTATGCAAGATGGTCAATGCCTTGCATGGTTTCGTACCCTCGTTGTTGTGATGTCTTGCTATGCTTGTTGTGTAGGGTTTCCTAGTTGTAGTTAAGGGAGTGGCTTCCAATGTGGGGGCCGGTACCAAGGGGCTAGCTAGGGTAACCCACTGGGAGTTGGTAATTTAGTGATAACATAATAAAATACCTAGGGGTTGGGTAGTTTTCACATTAACAAGATAATAAGTTCAGACTAAGGATGAGGGGAGAAGGCCAGGATTGGTAGACCTACTTCCTTGTCATCACAAAAGGAAGGTTGATTCCGCATGCATCATCCTATGGGGCCGGTGTCTAGAGAGAGACTGCAAGGGTAACCATAGATGGGGGCCGGTGTCTAGAGAGAGACTACCTGGGTAACCCATGTTAGGACCTTGCGATGACACTCTCCTTACTACAGTCTAGCACTCCCTAGTTGTACTCTCCCCATTTCCTAAGTGTTGCCTCTGGAAGTACTATTGTGTTGTTTGTGATGGTGACTTGTGATAGTCATGTGTTGTCTCATAGCCTACTGTCTATCTAACCGTATGTTGTAGTGGGGACCTCATGTTAACTCCTAGCTCAGGGGGTGGACCTCAGGGTTCCACATGGTCAGGTGGAAGAGCTTTATCCATTGGTTTTTTTCCCTTGCTGTTACTTGTAAGCGAGAGGGGACACTCCTTGTGTATCAAACATCAGATCTTGTACCTATTTTGAAGACACTTATTGTGCTCATGTTCTAGCCGGTGTATCAATGGATTCAGATTGTATGTATTCAAATATCATCAGAATAGTAATGATGTAAATTACACAATGATGTACTCATTTGTATAGACTTGGAATATGTGCATGTAATCTTGATTAAAGTTGAGTATCTAATTGATGCCACGAAATGGAGATGTATATGTATAATCAATATTGTAATAGAGTTAGAAAGATTTGTCGATGTTAGTTAGTTATGCATGTGTATTATGTTGGTTTTTTTGTCAAGTAGTGCAACCATGGCACCTTGGGAGACAAGATGATAGTTAATGATGTGTATTGAACTGCTAAACCTTACTTGTTATCTTATTCAAAAAAAAAAATTCTACTTTACTTGTTTGGATGTGTTGTCTTCCATGGTGTTCGTGGCGGGGCACTACAGAAGGTCCATAGTAATATCCTTGATTTGTCAATCAAGGCCCATAATATCCTTGATTCGTTAATCAAGGCCCATTCCCATGGAATGATCTATACCTACCATAACTATCTACCCCACCTTCTTAGTGTTAGGTGGTTAATTAGGAAGTCTCGTATCTACCCGTAGGAATTCATGCCTTTATTAATCTCTAGGTTTTACCCTAAAGCCTTCATTAATCTTTAGGTTTTATCCTGGAGCCTTCTCCTTAGGTTTTACCCTAAGGCCTTAATTAATCTTCATCTATACATATACATACTTGTTATCTCTCATACATCATTTATTAACAACTTATGAATTCAAATCATACAAGATACATATTTAAAATATAAATTTTAGACATAAATATATATATATATATATATCACATATATCAATTTCTACTTAATAACCTTATTATTTATATCTTTCAAGTTATAAATTGAACAAGTAATTATACATTTTTACAAATCATAAATTGAATAAGCAAATATAAATACTTACTTACTTGCTTTACCTGGGATTCCTTACCTATGCTGCGGTAATATAGTCTTTATTGTATTGCTGTTATAAAATGCAGATCTAAATATATGTATTTATCCCATACTCTTTTTATATTTTCTCCCCATGATCCTTTTCCTTGGCTGCCCTCGTGTCTTCCTTGTGATATTTTCTTGCTGTGTCTTTGATGAATTCAAATGATGTTTCTTCTTTATTACCTTTATTGAATTCACAGCTGTTTATTTATTTCTTTTTATTACTTCATTCTTTCGATGATGATTTCCTTCTATCTCACAACCTTTATTTATTTCCCTTTCAAGGGATATGTTCGAAGAGGTATGTCTCTTATTATTTTTATTACTTTATATTAATTCCCTTTTGTGGTAAAACTAGTTCTAACCATACGTAACTCCCTTATCATAAGAGGATAGGTTAAAAGATGTTTATTATTATTTATTTACCTTATTTGTATTTATATTATATCATTATAATAAATGATATATTATTTATATTTACATTACAATATAAGATAATAACAATAATAATATTTGTATTTATATTATTAGATATATTTATAATATATTATTTATTAATGTACTGCACTTATAAATATCTTCCTTCGACCTCCCCTTAATCTTTTTAAAGTACAATATTTATATAATATATATAGTATAAATAAATACTTCTGTTATTAAGTACGAGAGCTCTTTTATTTTATTTTATTTCCAAGCATATAATATGGTGGGATAATGTTTGTCTTATTAGACTTTTATTTTTATATGATTTTATTTTAAATTTAACCTTTTGTTTAACCGTATTACTTTGTCTTATTCCAAATTACTTTACTTTCTAAATTACTTTACTTTCTAACTTTAATAGGTAAGACTCTTCATAAGATTTATTTTTATATATAATAATATATCTTATTAATTACTCACATAAATATTATATTAAAATATTTATATTTATAATATATCTAGTTAATTAAAATATAAATATATATATTTCATATATTTTATAATATTTAAATTATATTAAATTAATAATATTATTTATTAAATAATACATATTAATAATATATTTTAAATAAATATATTATATATTTAGTTTATATAAGGCTAACTTATTATTTAAATAAACAATTCAATTATAAATCATTATAGGGACATGACAACCCTCCCCACCCAAGATTGCTTGTCCTCAAGCAATTATAATTAGGTATCCTAAAGTAATATTTAATAACATTATATTTTATTAGGTTTCCTTATATAAAATAAGGTTTCACTCACCAATAATATAAAATAACCTCTAGAAAATGTAACAAATTAATATAGCTAATAAACTATAGTGCTATAAATAATATAGGGGCATAAAACAATAATTTATAAATTTGGGTTTACCCTTTTAAATTTTTAGCACTAAATTTGCATAAAGGCATTTCTATTTATTTAATTATCAAAAATGTTTTAATGACTACTAATATTATTTTAATGCCATGATTAACCAATAGCATCAAATGAACAATCCAAACCAAATAACCAAATGTCAAACATACCTGACACAACCAAAGTGAAAACGGAGGGGCACTACATCCTCCCCCCTAAAACTCGACTTACTCCTGGAAGTCGCAGCTAAGGTGGAAACATTACAAGTTAGTAACAACATTAAAGCTGATTCATTTCATACAATAATACACACTAAAATATAAACTTATATACTCCATTTCAAAAATAATCTACACAATCAAAGCTTGTAATTTCAAAAGTGGTTTCATAATGCATAAACCACTCCCAATCCTTACAAGTTAGCATTGACACCCAACCAGTTTCTTCAGAACAAGGAAAACATTGCACCTTTTTATTCCTAACTTGTAAAAATTATCATATCATAAACATATGAAGCATTCTATTTTATAAATACACCACCATTGTAATTTCTCTACCAATCTGCTGTTAAGCAAACCATAGGTCAGAATGCTACATTTTCACAAAATATCAACATATTCATACACCTAAAACACACCTTTTTCACTAAATCTCATAGCATTTTCAACAAGGTCATGAATTTCTTTCACCTTTTGAATCATGGAAACACACTTTATCATTTCATAAATCCATTTTCATGATTTACCATATATTCTTCACATACACACAAATTAACATTACCGGGATTCACATCACAAGGCTACACAAGGGTTCATCTGTATACCAGAAAAAACATACTAATCCATGAGCCAAGAGCCAAAATCCATCTCACATAATCTATACCTCACACGTAGTGGCTTGATGGTGTTAGGCCACACACACATGGTGAGACCATCCAAACAAGACCACAATGACCTATCTCTTGTTGTATAAGGTAGTTAGCCTCCAAGAGATAGTCATCACACATAGGTGGGTAGTGGGTCCTAGCTGTGTAACAGCCTCACATACCCCCATCCTCAAGGTTCCCTGCGTCTGCTTCCTCGTAGACACTCATCAAGTATGCCTCATATGTCCTTGGAGAGGAATCACAATACGACACATGGCCGACATCGAAAAAAATAAGGAAAAACTAGTTTAGCCACCAATGTCATAAAGAAAGATCAAATAAAAATTCAATTTCAACCATAAAAAAAGAAATGTGCACAATTTCAACACTAAATCAAATGTAACCACGATGGCTACATGCAAATAAGATCACAAGGTGTGGCTAAACCATCACAATTAAATATAAACAAAGTGTCAGCCTTCACAATTAATAGAAAATCATCAACAACCATAAAGAAAGTCCACAATCTTCAAAATTGAACCGTACAACATTGCGTGACTAGATATTAGCCACCAAACGAGGAAGGAGGGAACAATGTCAGGCTATAGCAGTAGCCCTCATGTGGTGCGGAGTGAGCACGCCATCCACATGGCTCAAGGTGTACTCCTTAGCTACACCCTACATCGCGTCGTCACGTGGCATGGACTAACCAAGTGGTCCGCACACTCCTTGGCTGCCGGCATGGAACGTGCACCTCAGCCACATCTCGCATCGTATCTCAGCGTGACATGGTCATACGCCAGCCGGAGAAGGCACGTACTGGCCGTATGCTGCATGGCAGTGTGTCTGTGGCTTCACGGAAGTAGGCATGCATAAAACACACCCCGCATAGCGATACCTCGTGAAAAAGACACACATAGGTACTCACCGTAGCCAGAGGTATACATGGCTAGGACCTACCCATATGCTAACTGACCCAACACTGTCGAAAGCAAATATGGGTATCCCTCTACAAGTGTGCGAGGCCCCATTATGCTCATCACACAAGTAGGCTATAACACAATCTCATAGTGCACCTTCACGTGGCTATACACGTGGCATCGTGTGCTCAAGCCTAGCTCGCTACCATCAGCAAGACGGCATCATCACCAACACTATGTCAGAACATCAGTGGGATGTGGCATCGTACCTATTGCATCATGTCAGAACATGTATAGATACAAAATCTGTCTCAATATGGGTAACAAATCTCTCTCCACATGCTGGACCTCAAATATACATGGGGCACATGGTCTCACTTGGGTTATCCATGCAGGTCCTAGACCCTGGCCCCCAAATGACGACTCATGTCATCGCATAGTTCCAGTTGGGTTATCCTTGCAGGTCCTAGACCCCGGCCCCCAACTGACAACTCATGTGGCATATCATACCTTTCGTGAAGACAAGGTAAATGATCCTCCAAGAAATACCATCTAGATGCTCAAAAACTGTGGGGATTTGGCTAACACATATGAATCAAGTACCCTGATCCATCATAAGGGAAAGTAGTTAGTACGTTTCCTCAGGTTTGGTTGAGCGAGGGACTGCTCTGCGTCATCATAAGCGTACGCTGTACACTCTGCCCAAGGAACTTTGTGGCTGCTACTACCCCTTCACAGATTGAGGGACTAGTGAACCAAAAGAAGAGAATCTATGAATCTAACTTTTGGCTACTCTTTTATATATATATTTTCAACCACGCAAAGGTTGGCCCTCAATTGGGTAACAAACATACAAACACACATAATGGTATGGTTGATTCCACACCTAAAATACACATTTCCCCATGGATGGGTACCCAGTATCACCATCTCAAGGGCACACCAAGTAAGTACGGGGTATTCACAACACTCAACCAATGCACAGTTACTGGTTTCACACTTTTACATGGGAAGACTACTTTTATATACACAATTCCATTACTACCAATATGATTCCTATTTGCAAAATCATAACATTACCTGTTATCCACTTCGCTATTCTAGTTTCCTTTCACTCTACTTTTCTGCGTATCACACGATGCTAAATCTCAATCTCATGATCATCTATCCAATACATCAATCTAGGTGTATAGATCAAGCATAGTATCCTACTCAGGAGTTTCCTACCACTTGCATAAAAAGGTACTACTATAGCTAAACATGGGTGACAACATTAATCCAGAGGTCCCGGTGCTGAAACTTGGCTCTGATACCAAATGTAATGTCCCCTTTTAGCAAGCCAAAAATTTTACACCCTTGCAAACAATTTCAACTTACCAAAAGAGAACATTAGTATTCCATTTTTCATTTCCTTTTAATCTTGATGATAATCATAAACATAACCATATACTATTTGCCATTTCATAAATTCATTTTTCCATACATCATGATTCTCCTTGGGTGAGATAATCCTTGGGCCTCTTATTAACCTCACCTTCCACCTTGTGAGAGAAGATTCGTTAGGTAGGTGATGTCATCTCAATCCTATGGGTTCATTAATATTATTCCTTAGTTTGTCAACCAATGCCCATAATTCCTTAGTTTGTCAACTAAAGCCTATAATTCCTTAGTTCGTCAACTAAGGCCCATTCCTTCGATACTTAAATCGAAGGTCCATAGTAATATCCTTGATTCGTTAATCAAGGCCCATAATATCCTTGATTCGTCAATCAAGGCCCATTCCCATGGAATGATCAATACCTACCATAACTATCCACCCCACCTTCTTAGTGTTAGGTGGTTAATTAGGAAGTCTCGTATCTACCCTTAGGAATTCATACCTTTATTAATCTTTAGGTTTTACCCTAAAGCCTTCATTAATCTTTAGGTTTTATCTTAGAGCCTTCTCCCTAGGTTTTACCCTAAGGCCTTAATTAATATTCATCTATACATATACATACTTGTTATCTCTTATACGTCATTTATTAACAACTTATGAATTCAAATCATACAAGATACATATTTAAAATATAAATTTTAGACATAAATGTATATATCACATATATCAATTTCTACTTAATAACCTTATTATTTATATCTTTCAGGTTATAAATTGAACAAGTAATTATAAATTCTTACAAATCATAAATTGAATAAGCAAATATAAATACTTACTTACCTGCTTTACCTGGGATTCCTTTCCTATGCTGCGGTAATATAGTCTTTATTGTATTGCTGTTATAAAATGCAGATCTAAATATATGTATTTATCCCATACTCTTTTTATATTTTCTCCCCATGATCCTTTTCCTTGGCTGCCCTCGTGTCTTCCTTGTGGTATTTTCTTGCTGTGTCTTTGATGAATTCAAATGATGTTTCTTCTTTATTACCTTTATTGAATTCACAGCTGTTTATTTATTTCTTTTTATTACTTCATTCTTTCGATGATGATTTCCTTCTATCTCACAACCTTTATTTATTTCCCTTTCAAGGGATATGTTCGAAGAGGTATGTCTCTTATTATTTTTATTACTTTATATTAATTCCCTTTTGTGGTAAAACTAGTTCTAACCATACGTAACTCCCTTATCATAAGAGGATAGGTTAAAAGATGTTTATTATTATTTATTTACCTTATTTGTATTTATATTATATCATTATAATAAATGCTATATTATTTATATTTATATTACAATATAAGATAATAATAATAATAATATTTGTATTTATATTATTAGATATATTTATAATATATTATTTATTAATGTACTGCACTTATAAATATCTTCCTTCAACCTCCCCTTAATCTTTTTAAAGTACATTATTTATATAATATATATAGTATAAATAAATACTTTTGTTATTAAGTACGAGAGCTCTTTTATTTTATTTTATTTTCAAGCATATAATATGGTGGGATAATGTTTGTCTTATTAGACTTTTATTTTTATATGATTTTATTTTAAATTTAACCTTTTGTTTAACTGTATTACTTTGTCTTATTCTAAATTACTTTACTTTCTATATTACTTTACTTTCTAACTTTAATAGGTAAGACTCTTCATAATATTTATTTTTATATATAATAATATATCTTATTAATTACTCACATAAATATTATATTAAAATATTTATATTTATAATATATCTAGTTAATTAAAATATAAAAATATATATTTCATATATTTTATAGTATTTAAATTATATTAAATTAATAATATTATTTATTAAATAATACATATTAATAATATATTTTAAATAAATATATTATATATTTAGTTTATATAAGGTTAACTTATTATTTAAATAAACAATTCAATTATAAATCATTATAGGGACATGACAACCCTCCCCACGCAAGATTGCTTGTCCTTAAGCAATTATAATTAGGTATCCTAAAGTAATATTTAATAACATTATATTTTATTAGGTTTCCTTATATAAAATAAGGTTTCACTCACCAATAATATAAAATAACCTCTAGAAATGTAACAAATTAATATAGCTAATAAACTATAGTGCTATAAATAATATAGGGGCCTAAAATAATAATTTATAAATTTGGGTTTACCCTTTTAAATTTTCAACACTAAATTTGCATAAAGGCATTTCTATTTATTTAATTATCAAAAATGTTTTAATGACTACTAATATTATTTTAATGCCATGATTAACCAATAGCATCAAATGAACAATCCAAACCAAATAACCAAATGTCAAACATACCTGACACAACCAAAGTGAAAACGAAGGGGCACTACAGGAATCCACACTCAGGCCCACTTCCAAGTCATGGAACAACTCCATGATCCCCTAATAATAGAGTGTTTATCTCCTTGTGCCTCTCTTTTGGTGGGGTTTCCCCTTATTTAGGGTAGTGTGTCATCCACTCCCTTTGTATTTTTATTTTACTTATTGTATTTTAAATTCTCCATGTGTTGTTAAGAGGACTATAGTGGGGAACCTATTGAGTGGGGGTTAGTTGTTTTATGACCATTAGGATAATGGATGAGTGGTGGATTAGTTGTTTAATGCCACTTGGGAAATTAGGAAAATAGAGGGAATTAGTTTTTAAAAGAGAGAGGAGGAGGAGAGTAAGGGGGTTGGATTATTGTGGAAAGAAGGAGATTTTGGAGAAGTAGGCTAGAGAGGAGCTCTTCGTCAAATTTCATCCATAATTGGGCTTTGAAAGGTTGGTGAACAAGACTACTCTCTTGTGTGAACTGTTGCTTAATATGTATGTTTGTTTCTTGCTTGATGGATGAATGTGCAAATGTTTTCTATGAGTTTTCTATTATTTTTGGGATATGTGTTGGGTGTAGAAAGAGCTCCTTCCAGTTGGAAGGCAATGCTCATCTTGTATAGGGAAGGGGAGGTGTGACCCTCCTCAGGTGTCATCTTGTGTTCTTGTTATAAGAAATGCCTTGAGGGCATGTTGATACTTTTAGCCTAGAGGGCTTTAAGGCTTTGAGAGCCTATTGGGATATCCCTGGTAATTTGATTTAACTGGAAGGCTTGATGCCTTGTGATAAAATGTGCTAAAATGTGAAAGGATGACATCTAGAGGTAGAGATGTCTACTTCCCTACCCTCCTTGAACTCACCTAAGCTGAGTCTTTGTAATGTGAGTAAACCATGGGTGTGTGTGTGTGTATTTGATTTGTTGTTGTTGTTCAATGTTGTGTTGTGTTTTTTTTGGTCTATTCTACCCTAGGTATGAGGATGGTCTCCCTAGCTCAGGAGTGACCCTCTTGCGAGTCAAAGATAGGGAGGAGAGCTAGATGGTTGTTGTTGTCTCCCTTGTTGTCTTGCATGTTACTGTTGGAGCATGGTTAAGAGGATTGAAGATAGATTTGCCTTGTTAAAGAAAATGCCTATTTTCCTATTTGCTCTAAGAGCTTGGTTCTTATAAGTTTCAATATGTAAGAGTTTTAGAAGAGAGAACTTCTCTCTTGAATTTGTTGTAAAAGTGTTACCTTGGGAGTGGAGAGATAATCCTCCCTTATTATGTTAATAGTTGTGACTTAAAGTTGATTATTACAATACATCATTGTATGTTTGGGGAAGGGAGGTAATTCCTCCCTTAGAGTGTATTTGAGTTGTGGAATTCTTAAAATTGTTTGTCATTTTTTGGTTTTATCAAAATGTAAAGTTGTGTGAATGTTTGTTGAGTTGGATCAGTTGTTTAAATTACCTCTTGTATTATTTAGTGAGAAAGTTGTATTGTTCTATATTATGGAAGTTACAAATTTACCTTGCAAAATGAAAATTAAATCTTGAGTTAAGTTTGCAATGGGAATTAATCTAAATCAAATTTCTATTTGACTGTTGTGTGTTATTGGAATGGAAAGATTCAATAGTTTCCTGTATATATTTTTGATCCTTAATTCCATTTGAATTGGAAAATTTACTTGATAGATAAAAGAAAAGGCAAATACAGATTTAAATGATTAAATGTTCTTTTTCATTTGATTAATTGTTATATTAAAATTATAATGTTGAAAATAGTGTGAAAAGAATTTTACCATGAATTATCGTTTTATAAATAAAAATATATATTTGTATACATATATTTATATACATTATTTTACTTTTAAATTTAGTTGTGAAAATTTGATATATCTGTATTTACATTTGTATTTGTGAAACTGAAATATATATATATATATATATATATATATATACTTTAATATGTATTTTAATAGTTCATTTTAAATGAAATTGTGAAAACGAAATTATTGTTACACTTGTGAACATATATATATATTTTGAATAGTTTTAAAACTAAATGTAATCGAGAAAATGATATATACACATACATACATACATATATATATCATTATTTTATATTAAATTGAAAATTTGAAATTTAAAATGAATTCAATAGAGGAGGTTCACTAGAAAAACACAGTCACCAATATACAAGAGAGGAGTGGTGGGGGGCTAAACCCCCACCGTAGCATATATAGAAGGGGGTGTGGGTGGGGCTCCGCCCCTCCCCACACCCACGCGACCCCAAAACCCCTGTGGTTGCCGTTTTCTCCATCACGCCTCCTCCCATGCGTTGCCTCCCCCTCCACTGCACTGCGCGGCCTTCACCGCCGCTGTCCTCCCCATCCACCATCCGCGCCACTCCCTACCACCTCTCCACCACCATTCCCACCTCCGCCCACAGCTCCCTCACAAATCCGCCGCCGCCATAGCTCCCATGCCCTGCAACAATACAATTCAAACACTCATCTCAAAATTAAAATTAGGGTTATTTAACCCTCTCCTCAATGAGATGGTATTCTATTTTAAAATGATATTAAAATGTAAGTCGAATTTCCACTATCATTACATTATAACATATATATATATACACACACACATCTCTGTATATATATGTATATTTATATATATAATTTTGTAAAGTGCATGAGCTTGCACTAAAAGGGTATATATATATATATATATATATATATATATATATATATATATTTTACCCTTACCCTTATAAACATGGTAATAATATGAGTTGGTGTTATGCAAAATACTCTATAATTTTAAGTGGGATTTCCACTAGTATGGGGTATAAAGATTTAAAATTAAAATAAATGTATGTATGTATGCATACATATATATGTTGAGTGAATATATATATATATATATATACATATATAAATACATATATATATATATATATGTACATATATAAATACATTTATATATGTTAAATGTGGAGTTTTCAATTTACAAGAAAAGAAAATTAAGTCATTGGAAAGATTTGTATGAATGATGAATTATTATTATATACACTCATATATATATATATATAAATTTATATAAATATATAATTGTATTGTAAGTTTAAATGTAGATGAGTTTATAAGAAAAGCTATATGTTTATGATTAATTATTTAATCTTTGTGAAAGGGGTTCTTTGAAATAAAATGTATATTTAAAAAAAAAAAGAAAATATTTAAATAAGTAATTATATTTAAATATTTAAGTAAAGAATAAATGAGACAAATTATTGATTATTAACTAATTGGAAATTCATTAGTTAGAAACCGTGATCTCAATTTAAGATATTAAACCTAATGGTAGACTAGGGAATGATAAAAATTTGTTGAGATAAATAGATTAAATATACAATGGTGAAGAATTTATACCATAGCAACAATCACTTTGTCAACTTAAACAAACACAACCGAGCACGCTTACGCGTGCGAGGGGAGATTTCAAGTAGTAAAGGAAAATTTTTGTTAGTTCGTATCATGTCTACATGTCATATTTGGGCATCGCATGCGTGTATTGCGTGTTGTGAACACATGTGAAATGTGGGCATGACAACCTGGTGATCCTTCCACCTTTTGTCCAACAATCCTTTGACATCAATTACAAACTTTGTATATCTAGCATCCAAACCAATTACTCTATCCAGAATGATGTTGAAGCTGAGAATATTGATATCTTCATCCTTTTAAAAAAATTCCATGACCTTAGGAACTATATGACCAAATTCATCCTTCCACGCATCAAAATCCTTGATTTGTCATCCTCTGTTAGGATTGATGGAATGAACTGGTGTTTGAAAGTGGCAAAAGAATCAATCTTTGTCTGCATTCTTTGATTCTCACTATTCACATACTGATACTCATCCAATATCATCTTGATCATTTTCTCTATTGGCTTTAGAGCTGCAGGAGCATCTTGATTGTATTGTAGAACTTTACATAGAGTGATCAGTGTGTGATGTGTTGATTGCCATCTTTGATACAAGGGATCTAAAATAGAAAAATTTACTTTCAACCATTCCATGGCTTGAGACAAGAAAGAATAACATTCATGCACATCTCTCAACTTGTCAACATCCATTTTCACTCTATATTCCAAAATTTTCTCAAACACTTCAAGAATTTTTCAATTTTGCCTCATTCTTTGTTTTCTTGTTTTGGCTTTTCAATTTCAAAACATTGAATTGTTCAGCAGTCACTGTGGTATCACTAGTCTCTTGTGGTACAGGTGTTTGAAATGGCACAATTGATTGAATATGAGAAGAACTCTCACCCTTTAGTTGTTCAAGTTTCAACTTTACATTTTCAAGATACAATCTATTTACCTCATCATTCATCTCCATCTGAGTTCTCTCATAATTAAACAATCTTTGCTCTAGCTTTTTAACAACAACTTGTGTAAATATTGCAGTATGCACAGTGAGGGTTGCTGCTTCAGTTATTGATGTGTCCTGGAATGTCTTGACCATAGCTATTGCCATTATTTCTTGGACCACATCAAGTAATCTTGGTTTGCTGGTGTTCTTTTGTGTTGCTCATATTGCCAAAGTCTCTATTTTTGGATTGAAACCACAACCACTAACACCTTCCTCATAGTCAAATTCAGAAACTAGCATGGGGTCATCTTGATTCCTGACTTGGTCTAACATAAACATTTTCTTCAAATCAAGCTCAGGAATGATCAACATGTTGCTCCTTAATACCATTTGTCTAGCCTCATCAAGGCTGACACTTATTTCATCTATTTTCATATTCTTGAAAGTTTGTGAAACAATTTGCTCATGCTGAGATTCATCAACACCCATTTATTTATTTCCACTTGTTCTTGAAATTCTTTCATCTTCATCTTAATCCAAAAATCTTTGAATTCAGGAGAATTAATGAAATCATCAACCTCCATAAATCTCATAGAACCCACAATTATTTCATCTTCTTCTAATTTAGGCTCCCCTTGTGCCTGTTCGGCCATTCTGGCCTTGGTTTGTGTGCTTCTGTTTCTTGGCCAACAAGTGGCTAGTCTTTTTCTCCTTCATCTCCCATATTTCTTAGGATACTAGCCACTTCGTCAGTGTCACCCCCTCCTTCACTCAATTCATATGGAACTAGTAGAGAAACATCCTCAATCCTTTGCCTTTTGGTAGGTGGTGAATTAGGGACATGAGATGGATCCTGTACTGACATTGCATCTAGTGTAGGCTCTTGATTCATAACTCCTGATGGTCTTTTAACACTGAGCTTGGTAGCCTTTGAAGGCTACTTCTCAGACTTGCTATATATTCTTTCAAAATTGTCAATTATCAGATCTATTCTTCTCAAAGGATCCCTCTCTTCAACAAAGAATCCAGGAAAATTAGGATATTGTTTTCTCTTATCATCCTCAATCCTTTTCAAAATCTCCCATTTTCTTTTCCTATCATACACTTCTTGAAAGGTGACAAGATTTCTGATCACATCCTCATCAAAATTGATTTGATGGGATATTCCCATTCTTGTGAGGATCGTTTGTCTAACAAAGTTCATGTGACCCTCTAGATCACAAACCCTCTCTACACCTGATTTCAAAGAATATTTAGCCTTCCAATAGGCTTGCAAATCCTCTAAAGTATCAGAACCAATGGACCAATCACCAAACACTGTGGAATCAGGAAGAAATGTGTCTTTCTTCTATTTCTTCATTACATCCTTCTCCATCCACATCATTTGCCACATGAATTCAAGGAATGCAATTCTGTTTGGCACAAATTTGGGCAACACATGTGGTGGCTGAGTACACCCATATACCCTGATTATAGTATGAACTGGCAAGAAAAACTAATTAGCGTAGTTATGCTTATGACCCTATTTTGGCCTATGGGCAAGAGGCCTCAACATTTCCCTGATCTCTTTTGTCAATCTGGGACAAAATCTACCAAGAGAATTCATTATTCTAAATGAGAATAAATCATGAAACACAACATAGTCACAATGGCTATCCCATTTGTAACACCAGCACTGTGTTGGCAATCTTTGTCCCTTTTCATCAATCATGCTTAGACCCATTCTACTGGGCCACTTCCTTTTATTTTGATACGAAATCAAATGACATAACAAAGAGTAGTATTTGAAATCTATGGGCAATTTGTTTTCTCTTATTTGCAAAAATCCATCATGCAGTTTATTTTCAATGAATGTTGCAAAATCATATTCAAGATTAGCTTCTAGATTTTGAATTCTCATGGCCATCATCATTAGGCTAACATGAATTCTACCTTGGGGCATCAATACCCAACACCTGACACAAAGAAAAATATGTTCTTTTGAAATAGACAACAAAATCTTCAACTTAGAAAGGTTTAATTGCAGTGGATGGGATTTCAATTCTTCTATTATTTGTCCCTTTCCTCATGTGCATGGGCACCTCATCCCTTCTGTGTGTTTTTCTCAAACTATTGTGCTCCTGCTCACTCTTCTGTAGATATACTTGTGTGAGGGCTTGCTTGCTCAACATGAAGCAGTCTATGATTGCATTCCTATCCACAACCACTAATGGTGACCCATTTGGTAGTCTGATTGTTTTGGTGGCTAAGTGATAGTGTTGTGCCAATGTTCTAACCAAATCCACATCAACAAATACATTTGGTACCACAAGATTTGCCAAATCCAAATTCCATGGGTTTCCAACTGGTCCCTATCCATCTTTCTTTCCACAAAATACCAAAAAAAGTTCCATCCAGAGATAGGGATTGCAACATCCTGACATCCTTCTACAACATCCTTGAACAATTTCTTAAACTGCTTGTCAACTAAATTTGGTAGGATGTCAAACAATGATTGTTGGAGTGATCATTTCTTGGGAGTAGGGGGTCAGTGCTCTTACTCATAGACTCAATTTTTTAGGTGCCATATTTTAGTGCCTCTACGAACTAGGGTTTTGATATTTTACTTGCTTTACCAAACTAGTTGAAAACATAGCACAAACCAAACACCAACTTTTATAAAAAGAGTGATGGTGCAGACTTACTTGGTTGGAAAATGTCTGAGGATAGCACACAAAGCTTGAATTCACCTTTTGCAATCAACACTGAATTCGCTGGAATGAAGAAATACAAAGAAATCCCAAGTTTTATCATGCCATAAAGTTGGTCATTTCGCCATTAACTCTGGTTCGTGCCACAAAATTAACAAATCTTAGCATTGAATTCTTTTCAAACATAGACCATTGATTTGATCCAATCTAATGGTTGGGTGAGTATTTAGAGACTTGCAGTCCTTTCCTTGAAAACTAGAATCCCGCAGACATCAATGATAACCATTGCGGGGCAACACTGAAGTCATTTCAACATTTAATTCCTTACCACATCACCGCAAGACCAACTTAAGTCAATTGCAGGACCATGAGACCTCTTGGACAGTTATGTTCATCTTCACCACTTGCTGCCACCCCACAAGCCTTGTTGTACACCACCACGGGATGATGGGATGCATGTTATCCCTTATGTCTTTTACCGCGCCACCACCAATCTTTGGCCCGATCCTTTGGTCTCCCATTTATTGTTTACCACATTACCACCAGTTAAAGTTATCAGCATCGTAGGGCCATGGTATGTAGCATTACTAGTCACTTGAACTCCTTATATCGCAACACTGCAGGCTCGACTTGAAACTGTCATGGAGGCACAATGAACACTTTATCCTGACTCCTTCCTACCACATTTTTGCCAGTCATCTCCTTACCTACGACGTTGGCATGGTAACATATTATGTGCCACTTGAGTTTATACTACAACATTGCAACTAAATTTTTTACATGTTGTGGGGAAGCAGTAACTGTGTATTCACATCCTCTAATTCCTGTACACCCGCCAAGGCTGTTTGCATGTACTGTGGGGCTGTGGTAAGAGACAAAAACACATCAATGGTCAAAAATATAAATTTGTTTCACATAGACCTAATATGAGATGCTCATAAATGACTCTTGGAATAATTCTAAAAGGAATATGAATCCCTAATTATAAACTTATGGAAGGAAAATGTATGAAACAGAGTGGGACTATGTGAAATTTTGAATGGTTCTAACACACCTCATGATGAACTAGACTATGTTTTTCCTTCATCCTGCTTGTGTTATGTTTTTATGAGTTATTTTCTTGTGAATATATCCCTAAGGAAAATTTGTCTGATACCTGTAGTTGTAAACATCTTCTTGGTTTTTGATTGCAAATTATTTTTAATCTGTAAATTGAATTCTGTTTTAAGTTTTCGTTTACAGTTATCAGCAGCTTGGAAAGTCAACAATTATCAATTTATGAACTCAATAAATTTTTACTGATTCAAGTTGTTGATTTATACATTATTGTTTATTTGGACTTCAGGAAATGAAGAAGACTGTAAGGCACAAATTAGATGATAGTGATCATAATGTTGAAACTTCATTGACAAATTATGGGCACCTTCGTAGAGAAAAAGTAGCCAAGAATAATGAATATTTATTGAGTCTTGGTATGACAAACAGGAAAGTTGTAAATCCACTAAGTAGTATATTATTTGTTTAATAGTGTTTAATGAAATTTTATAGGCAAGATATTTATGTATATAAGACATAATATGATATTATTTTTTGTTTTATAGGCAACAAAAAGAGTGCAAAGAAAATGTGGAGAAAAAATAAAAGGAAAGAAAAGATACAGTGCTGCCATCTCGTAGAAGCCACCACTTTTGTGATTCAACCAATGCAGTTGGTGAAAACAATAGTTACAATGATGATCATGTGCAGCCTGATATAGCATATGCTGATGTGTAACCTGATATAGCACATGGTGATGTGCAGCCTAATATAGTACATGGTGATCATGTACATCCTGATATAGCACATGGTGATCATGTGTAGCTTGATATAGCACATGGTGATGTGCAATGTTGTGATGATCTCTTAGAACAAAGTCTAATAGAGATTATTGAAAAACATCAGAGCATTAAAGGAACAACAGGTCTGCAGATGATTTATTCAAGATTAAAGGATGTGTTTGAAGTGAAATCTGTGGAGACCGGTACTCATGATCTACCTACTGATGCCACACCTGATGTAGCCAAGGAGCATGATGTTCTAATTAATGAAAGTCATGAAGAGAGACCACTTGCATCTACTGTGCCTCAGAGTGCACCTATTGTATCTAGAACTTTTGATGGAACTAGTGGATCAACCAGAAATACTAGTAGTGGTTTACTAGAAGATGTGGATACTTTTGTCAAAAGACAAAGATTGAGTCAAGATTTGTACAAATCTACAGAAAGGAATGCAAAAGTAAGAAAATTAGAAGGCAAGAAGTCATTCTTACTTGAGGTATTGAGAGATGGTGAGCCCATTGGGCCAAATGCTGCAAAGTGGGCCTCCGAGTTGGGTGTAAGATGTAGGGCCCATTTGGATATTTACAAATCAAGTTTTGCAGAGAAAGATCCATGATCTATGGATAATGTTATACAAAAAATGGAAAATGCTTTTGAGACTACTAGTGGACAAATCTCTAGAAAATATTGCAAGCAAAAGATGAGAATTTTGATGAACAATTTTAGATATAATTGCAGAAAAGCAATCATGGAGGGAAAAGAGAGGTTAGATTCCACTCTATGTCCCAAATAGTGGGAGGAATTGAAAGAAAGTATGCATTCTGAAGAATATTTGGCAAAGAGTAACAGAGACAAGAGAGCAAGAGATAATGTGAGGGTTGGATATACATTTGGCTGAGGTGGGTTGCCGGCCAAAATGGACAAATTTGGAGTAAGTGTATGGCTTTTTGGTTTAATTTACATTGTGTTATTTATTTCAATTTTTTATTGAACTGACTATATGTTGAAATTAACATTGTCTTTTAGGTGAAAAATAGTAATAGAGAAGCAGGTGTAGAAGATATTGTCAATTATATGGCATCACTAGATCCTAGTAAATCTAAGAGTAGGATGAAGTGGAAATCTAGTTCATCAACAGAGATTTCATAGCCATCTATTACATGCCTAGTAGGATCAGCCTCTCCAAATCATGTCAACTTAAATGAAGGGTACCAACATGTACTGAATTGCATATACGGTCTCAGTCAACAAGTTTTGCAGTTGGTTGCCTCCTTTAACCCTATAGTTTCTGCATGGAATGAGCATAAATCCATAGATTCAGATGAGGTAAGAGGCTCTATTGATCTCATTTATTCTTGTTTGGCAATTCTATATACAAATGCCTCTTAATATGTAGATTATTGAAATCTGAGCGTAGGAGAATCCAACCCAGTTTCTTTATTGTTGGAGTGATCCAAAAAATGTTCTTTTGGACAAATTTATAGCTTGCATTCTTTACTTGACTATTGAATTCTTTGTATATTTTTTTGCATGATGGTTAAACCACATGCAGAGCAATTTTTTCAAAGTAGTAGGAAAGCAAAAATGCCTTCATGATGTCAACAAAGATGCCAATATTGATAGTGATGATCATGATGAACTAGACAAGAATGTGCAACATGATCATCATAGTTACGCTGAAGTTGAGGTAATATAATAGTTGTCAGTTATATGTCCCAAGTTTTTGTAATTCTTCATGCTTAAAATGTTCTTTTAGACAAAAAATATAGCTTTTGAATTCTTTAAGTTGTAAGTTAATCTATCCCAATGTTTTGTTATTAATTCTTCATGCTTAGAATTTTATTTTGGACAAAAATTTATAGCTTTTGCATTCTTTACTTGACATATATTAATTTTTGCATGATGATTAAACCACATGCAGAGTAATTATATGAAAGCAGAATGAAAAGAAAAAGGCCCTGTCAATAGAGCTCTCTGCAAAACTGTACAACTTCATGTCAATGTTGATAGTGATAATTATGATGATGAACTAGTCAAGCATGCACATGATATTCATAGTAGTAGTCATGCCAAACTCAAGGTGAGTGCTATGAAACCACATGCAAGTAAGTACTATTCAAGTAAGTAATGGTTGTTTTATTATGTAAATAAGGGTAGTCATTACCTATTTGATAGACGCTGGTTAGAATAGTAGTGAAGTGTAATTAGCTAGTATACATAGATTATAGATATAAGGGAGAACATATAACTTACATATGGAAGCTTAGAGCTTAGTTGTAATAGAGTACATACATAGATTTTGACTATGCATTAGTGCATTGTGTTTAGGGATGTCATGGTACTCAGTTGGGGGGACTTCATTGCCAATCCGTGTCTCTTTCTAGATTACTCATATAGTCTAGCACTATTGTAGTCTTGCCCTCCATTTGTTTGTACCTCTCAATGAGTTAGTTTTTTTTTTCAGAGTAAAAAGTTGCTTATTTGTTATTCAATAGAATAAAAAAAACACATACAAAAATTGATTTGTTCCAAGAGATAAGACATTACATACAATTGTCAAAAACAATATAATGTGTGTTTTATATCTCAATATAATGTGTATTTTTTTTGTTTTAGCAAACATTTAATATTGATAAACTCTAAGAAGGGGATAAAGTTTGAGTGTTGGATATGTTTGATGGTGCTACTGTGGGCATTAGGTGGATTCACTCACTATCTATTGTACATGGAGTCAAATTGAAAGGAACAAGAGATGCAAATGTAAATATTTTAAAGGTCACAAGTAACATACCCCTTGCTTATGAAGACAAAATAGATGGAGTTGTCCGTCTGAAAGAGAAAGAAGGGACGTTCACATGGTGGCCACTAAAATATTTGAAAAAAATGACATAGTTGATGTTTATCATGTACTAGCTATTAGATAACTTGGCCCACTACTTTATGCAATAGTTTGAATGTGTTGTTCAGGGATCTTAGTGTTTTTTGTTTGTTTTGGAGCTGTATAAGCAAATAAAGCCATTGTAACTCAGTTTTCTTAGTCACAACACTGAGAAACACACTTTGTAACACATTTTTCAAAGCAAAGACACATATTTAAGTCTTATGGGTTTTTTGGACTTGATTTTATGTTGCTTTTCCTCCCTAAACATTCAACATCACTGCCTTATATGCCTTTATGAAAAGATTCTAGGGTTATTGTTGGCTACATTGAAGGAGAGAGCTTAATATATGGGACACGATCAACACTCAGTCATGAAGACTCAAGGAGCATAAATGAGAGAGCTTCATAAAGGAGAGAGCTTCATATATGAGATGTCATGAAGACAGTCATGAAGACTCAAGGAGCATAAATGACAGTGAGCAAGAGATAAAGTACACAGTTCATGCCATAGACAAAGTGAGATGAGTCTTAAGAAGCCGTGATCAAGGGTGGTGTGTTAGTTTTTGAGAAAGGAAGGGCAATTGACAATGCACAAAGATCAATGAGGAAGATTACAATCATAAGGTGATGATCGACATTTCATCAAGACTTTGGAAGCAACTAGTAGACAAATTTATAGAAGTCTTAAATAGCAAAAAGGACAGCCACTAATAATGCTATTATTACAAGGCATATATTCTACATTGCACTATAGTTGTAGGAATATGTCAGTTTCATAAACCTATGACAGTCTACAAATGAAAGTATAAATTATGTATACTTATGGGTGACTGTTCTATAACATATAGATAATGAGTGCATAGAGATAAGATGTTCATGGTGAGTGGCAATGGTCAATGGTTCCCAGGGATACAGGCATAGTAAACATGGTTTCAGTGGCATGAGCAAAGGAACAAAGGACTGCAGTGTTAGCATTAAAAGGCAAGTATATGAAAGTTGCAGGGAAATCATCTAGAAAGCAAGTATGCATAGTTCAGTCACCACAATGAGTGAAGACCAAGGACACTAAATATATATGACTGCCTACCAAGTGTCCAATGTAATAGAGGCAGGGTAAGTGAATGGTTTAGACTCAAAAAGAGGCTTTTGAAGATGCATTAATGAAGGAAGAATCTAATTCCATGCCCTAAGAGGACCTGATATCTTCAAACTCAATAAAAACATGTCCCATAAGTAGTGCTAAGGAAAGTACAAGACACAACAATACAGTGATGTTTCATTAAGGAAGCCTGATCTAGTCCATGTTTCACATTATGAATATCCTATCACAGACCTGACTACATATGACAGTGTATTTCCTTTGGTTGTAGTCAAGGACAAGTGCTAGATTGATGGGGCAGATTAGATGACCTGTGGCAGCAATTAGGCTGGTTGAGAATCAGTTACTGACAGTTTACTTTTTGGTAAAGCATTGTAAACTTGGAGAAGTTTCTTTCTTGTCATTTTGGTGCATTGTAACTCAGATTTGCAGTCTTGTGACTGAAAATAAACATTGTAATACTCTATTTCTAAGCATTTTTCAAGCAAGATAGATATTTCAGACTTGTGCAACCTGTAAGAACACCTTTCTTTTAATAAAGTTTAGCGATTTTGCCTTCTCAATGGTTGTCTTTATATTGTGTGTAATTAATTGATGATTGATGTGTATTTCTATGTTTTATGTTTAAATCCTCAAATATCAATCAATTAAAATGATTAAATATACTACTAATTGATGTCAATTAATAATGAAATTGACTAAATATACTACCAATTGACAGAAATCATTAACAGTGAATAAATATGACTAAATATACTACCAATTGATAGAAATTAGTGAACAGTGAATAAATATGACTAAATATATGACCAGTGTTAAATCAGTGAATAAAAATGACTAAATATACTACCAAATTGATCAAAATGATGATTAAAATTAATGACTAAATACACTACCAATGGACAAAAATCAATGAATAAAAAATGACTAAATAAGTGACTAGTTAAAAACAATCAATGACTAAATTAATGAATAAATATATTAGTGAAAAATAAATGACTAAATAAGTGACTAGATTATAGCAATCAATGACTAAATAAACTACCAAATTGATCAATCAAAATAAATAATAAATGACTAAAAATGGTTTAGTCATCAATTTGGTCGCGTTATAAATGACTGACAATAAACTACTAATGGTCATGCGACCATGTTTAGTCATTTATAAGTAGTTTTTAGTAGTTTTTTTAGTAATATATTGCTGTTTCTGTACTAGTGTTAGGTCTTAGGTCAAACCAGGTCTACCCTTGTCAAACTATGTTGCCTCTAAGATTTCATGTAGGTAAGTCCATTTTTGATGATCCCCCGAGGCACTAGGCTAGTCCCTTAGGGCCCGTCGAGTCAAACCATCATAATAAGTTATCCTTTAATGAGATGGACACTTTGAGTAGACAAAACAATCAATCTTTCACAAGACAACAACCTCCAAACAATCAAACAAGACAGTTTAACAACACAACCAAAGCCTTGTCTCTCATCACTCACATGATAATTGAACATCAATATGGCCAACCAATGATCCCAATCACATGTCTAACAACAAGCATGGGACATAATTGAAACCAGGCTTTACGCCTTAGATGGCACGTCTCATCTTTTGGACATAATCATTTGTCACAACCAACCATTTCCCAACTTGTGACATTCTCAAAACCAGACCACGTGTCTTATATGAGATGTCCTAACCCTATCATCTACCTTATATAGGTGGTTACATTGCCAAAACTAGACTCGACGTCTTATACGACATGCTTCCTATCCTAAACTAGGCATTATCCAACCAATCATAATCAATCAGACAAACACATATACACTCACCAAATGACCTAATGGCTGTTGGCTCTATCTTATCTTTCATTTGGATCTTTTTCTTCGGTCTCATTCTTATGCTTCTCAAGGCAATCCCTAAGTGATGAAGAGAAGCGAGGATAGAGCGTGTGTATAGGAAAAATTGAGAGGTTGAATGATAAGATTAAAAGTAATGATATTAACAACTCAATTACCCATAACATCAAAAGATCTATCTGAGCAATAATCAAATCAATGAATAAATCAAATTATGAACAAAGAAGCTATCACCTAGATTATTTGGATCTCTTGGTCGAATGTGGATTGCTTCATAAATTGTGAAACCATGTTTGCAACAAGCAAATGTAGATTGTGTTTGTGCTCAAAAGGTAGAAGTGTGCTCAACGATGCGATGAATGATCAATGCGCTAGAATGCCTGTGAATAAATGATCGAAGAGGATTTGTTATGGAGATGAGGGGGGTTTATATAGGTTTCAAACATGATCGATCAATGGTCCAGATAATTCAATGGAATCAACGGATGAGATAAATCTAGAATTCATGATGAATGTGCACCTAACATGTATCACACAAAAAGATATTTTTGTTTGAGTTAATTGCTTGATTTGGCATAAAAAGATATGGAACAAACATATTTTTAGATTTCATAAAAATGGAAAATGCTTTTTTCTAATTTATGAGTTGGTGATAAAAACAATATTGATTAAGTCAATTAACTCAACTTATAATTTGCTTTTTGCATGATTTGAGATAAATTAAATAATACATTATTTAATTTTGTGTGCATGATGAAAGACATAGAATAGATTTGAAGATTTAAATAGATTAAACAAATAAATTGATTTAATTTATTTTGCATGATTGAGGATAAATAAAATATTTGTTTGTATTTTATTTTTAGAGATTGAGATTCAATTTAAATAAATTTGAATGATTTATTTAAATTTGGAAGAATAGTTGATTTAATTAAATAATTTAGAATTATTTAATTATAGATATGAGGATTTGAATAATAAATTAATTAAATAATTAATTTAATCAATTGATGTGGATTTGAAGTTTGAAAGAGGATAATGGTTTAATTAAATAATTGAAATTATTTAATTTTGGAAGAATAAAGTTGTTTTTTGATGAAATTAATTAAATAAATACAATTCATTTAATTAATGTCGAAAATAGGAGATTTGGAAGAATTTGATGATTTTGATGAAATTAATTAAATAATTAGATTATTTAATTAATATTGAAATGCAGGTGATTTGACAGATTTGATGAAATGCAAGTGATGTGATGACATGGTCATTTTTGGGTGTCTACATTTTGCCCCTCTTTGATGAAATGCAGTTTATAGCATTGCTTCAAAGAAAATGATTGTTGAAGACATGATACAGATTTGATGATTCCCCAGTGTAGCTAGTTGCCCCAGTGTAGCTGATGTAGGATGCCCCCTCGAGAGGAAAGATAGGGAAGCGATAGAAGAATTGGGTTAACACTCGACTAGAAGATTATGTTTGAGATAGACAAGGTTGGATGGAAGAAAGTGGAGATATAATAGAACATGGTAGAAAGACAATTGATCGATCCTATGCTTGAATAACTATATAATGACATGAATAAATGGATGGTTAAATGGATGAGCTTGTTGCAATGGTTTCACAAATGTTTATAAAGAGCAATCCTTATTTCTGATATAGCATGTGGATGTTATAGACCAGGGTATAGAAGACCAAGGTGATGATGTATCCAATGTATAGGACATTGACTCTACAAGAAAAAGGTTTGAACTTAGATCCCTTAGACATAATATAACCTTGTTGGATATCTGAATGAGCCATAGTCTTGAACATAAAATAAACTTCAATACATAAATGCAAGAAGAATATTAATATGTAAGATGCTAGGTTGTAACACACACACAAGATAAATATGCTACTAAGAAAGATACTAAAAATCATTCCTCAAACATGGCACACAAAAAACAATGACTATGCCCCCAATCCATACTGCATTGCAACATACCAAGATATAGATAAATCAAGGTAGTCTTGAATAGGTAATGGGAAGGGACAAAATGATAAACCAAAAAAGCAAATTGACTGACTTACAAAGTAAACATATAGCCAACATATTCTCTTGCCAAAGAGGTTGCTTATGATAGATTGGATTGACATGGGTAGATAACAACCTTATTGTAGGAACGATGTGTCCATTAAAGGGTGTTATCTGTTGAAAGGATAATGTCTAGTTTCAGGAAATGAAACATGTCGTATAAGACGCCTAGTCTAGTTTTGACAATGGAACATCTTGTATAAGACAAGTGTGTTGATCTGTTGCTTGGTTGAGATTGATTTAGTTGATGTTGGAAATTGATATGTAGGACAACAGGTGGCTTTGCAAGTAGGTGTTTTTTCTTCAGGTTTGTTTAAGGACTTTTTCTTTGAAAGGATGCATTTGTTTGTTGTTTTTTTGCTTGAGTTAGTCAAGTCGAGGTGAATGGATTTTGATAAATGGAAGACTAGGAAGATGGAATGTCAATAGATTGAGATGGGTAAAGAATGATGAATTGTATGTGCCTAAGTACTAGAAACTTCCTTCATATTCCAGACTGCCTACATACCCTGTATCCACGGGATCAAGGCATATTACCATGAAAGATGAAAATGATAAATATGTAGTTCTAGGTAGAGTGATGAGTGGGTCAAAGTGATTGAGCTTGGAGAGGTGAAATGATGACATCTTATGTACCTGAGTACTAGAAACTTCCTTCATATTCCAGACTGCATACATACTCATATCCATGGGATCAAGGTACCTTAAGATTGAGATGAGACGATATGTAGTTCTAGTTAGGGTGATGATGTAGGATATTTTTGTCATTATGGGGAATGATATATCCCTAGATCAACACAAGGATGAAGGTGTCTAGTTTTAGAAATGAAACACCTCATATAAGACGCTTGGTCTAGTTTCAAGCATGTGACAATCTATATAAGATAGTTGATATGGTTGATTGGTTTGGTTTGGTGTGTTTGTGTTGTGTATTTGTTTTTGTTTTGGTTTTGAAGTGGTTTTGTTCTTGTTTGTGCTTTGCTTTGAAGGATGAAGTGTTTGTGTTTTTGAAGTGTTGCAAGTGTTTGAAGTGTTTGTGTTTTTGTGAACCATGAACAAGGATCCATTCCTAGACCTAGGGGAAGGAAAGGGTTGCCCCCATTCCGGTAGCAGTGTTACGATGGATAACTGACATAGGATAGCTGATGATGGAGAACTTGATAACTGACATAAGATAACGATGATGGACAAGTGAGAACTAACATGTGATGACGACGATGAACATTGACAAATTTCCAAGCTATTTTAGATAGGGAGATGGAAATGCAAACAAGGTCAATGGTTTTATTAGGGATGGATGGATGAAGTTTATTATGAAAGAGACATGGAATGAACAAAAACTTGATATATGATGGATGCTGACTCTACACATAGTGCATGTTTGCCAGGTTTTCACTATGGTACTTATCTAAGGCACTTGTTTACCATGTTTTCACCATAGGACAAATTATTTTTGTTTTTTTTTGACATGAGCCATAGTCTTGAACATAAAATAAACTTCAATACATAAATGCAAGAAGAATATTAATATGTAAGATGCTAGGTTGTAACACACACACAAGATAAATATGCTACTAAGAAAGATACTAAAAATCATTCCTCAAACATGGCACACAAAAAACAATGACTATGCCCCCAATCCATACTGCATTGCAACATACCAAGATATAGATAAATCAAGGTAGTCTTGAATAGGTAATGGGAAGGGACAAAATGATAAACCAAAAAAGCAAATTGACTGACTTACAAAGTAAACATATAGCCAACATATTCTCTTGCCAAAGAGGTTGCTTATGATAGATTGGATTGACATGGGTAGATAACAACCTTATTGTAGGAACGATGTGTCCATTAAAGGGTGTTATCTGTTGAAAGGATAATGTCTAGTTTCAGGAAATGAAACATGTCGTATAAGACGCCTAGTCTAGTTTTGACAATGGAACATCCTGTATAAGACAAGTGTGTTGATCTGTTGCTTGGTTGAGATTGATTTAGTTGATGTTGGAAATTGATATGTAGGACAACAGGTGGCTTTGCAAGTAGGTGTTTTTTCTTCAGGTTTGTTTAAGGACTTTTTCTTTGAAAGGATGCATTTGTTTGTTGTTTTTTTGCTTGAGTTAGTCAAGTCGAGGTGAATGGATTTTGATAAATGGAAGACTAGGAAGATGGAATGTCAATAGATTGAGATGGGTAAAGAATGATGAATTGTATGTGCCTAAGTACTAGAAACTTCCTTCATATTCCAGACTGCCTACATACCCTGTATCCACGGGATCAAGGCATATTACCATGAAAGATGAAAATGATAAATATGTAGTTCTAGGTAGAGTGATGAGTGGGTCAAAGTGATTGAGCTTGGAGAGGTGAAATGATGACATCTTATGTACCTGAGTACTAGAAACTTCCTTCATATTCCAGACTGCATACATACTCATATCCATGGGATCAAGGTACCTTAAGATTGAGATGAGACGATATGTAGTTCTAGTTAGGGTGATGATGTAGGATATTTTTGTCATTATGGGGAATGATATATCCCTAGATCAACACAAGGATGAAGGTGTCTAGTTTCAGAAATGAAACACCTCATATAAGACGCTTGGTCTAGTTTCAAGCATGTGACAATCTATATAAGATAGTTGATATGGTTGATTGGTTTGGTTTGGTGTGTTTGTGTTGTGTATTTGTTTTTGTTTTGGTTTTGAAGTGGTTTTGTTCTTGTTTGTGCTTTGCTTTGAAGGATGAAGTGTTTGTGTTTTTGAAGTGTTGCAAGTGTTTGAAGTGTTTGTGTTTTTGTGAACCATGAACAAGGATCCATTCCTAGACCTAGGGGAAGGAAAGGGTTGCCCCCATTCCGGTAGCAGTGTTACGATGGATAACTGACATAGGATAGCTGATGATGGAGAACTTGATAACTGACATAAGATAACGATGATGGACAAGTGAGAACTAACATGTGATGACGACGATGAACATTGACAAATTTCCAAGCTATTTTAGATAGGGAGATGGAAATGCAAACAAGGTCAATGGTTTTATTAGGGATGGATGGATGAAGTTTATTATGAAAGAGACATGGAATGAACAAAAACTTGATATATGATGGATGCTGACTCTACACATAGTGCATGTTTGCCAGGTTTTCACTATGGTACTTATCTAAGGCACCTGTTTACCATGTTTTCACCATAGGACAAATTATTTTTGTTTTTTTTTGACATGGATACTCTAAGGATCAGGCATAGAACTTCTTGAGATGAACACTATTGAGTGGCTCATCTAGAGGAATGCCTTTAGGTGTTGCTAAAGTATAAGCTCTTGATCCATATGCTATTGTGATAACAAAGGGTCCTAACCAATTAGGCTCAAACTTGCCCTTCTTTTCTCGATCTGCTTGATTTCTCTGATTTTCTTTTAAGAAAAGATCACCCACTTGAAACCATTTTTCTTTGATCTTTTTGTTATAATTACGCTGGAGGTAGTTTTGATAGACATGGAGATGATTAACAGTGGCAAGGCACCTCTCATCTAGTAGTTCTAACTTAGCTACTCTGGAAGTGCGATACCCCTGTCCATCAATCAGGTTCTGCATGGATACTCTGAGGGATGGGATCTTGACCTCTATGGGTAGGATGGCTTCAGAGCCATAGACCAAGGCATAGGGTGTTGCACTAGTTGGTGTTCTAATACTAGTGTGATAGGCCCATAGGGCGAGATTAAGTTGCAATGTCAATCACAACCATCTTCATTGACTATTTTATTGAGGATTTTGAGAATGGTTTTGTTAGAAGCCTCGGCTTGGCTATTACTCTATAGATAGTAGGGAGTGGAAAAGCGATGCTAGATATTGTATTAGGTGAACAAGGCACAGACATCTTGATTCTTGAATGGTCTCCCATTATCAGTGACAATGTCTTGGGGGATACCATACCGGCAAACGAGGTAGTTAAGGATAAACTTGGCTATTTACTTGCTAATGATATAAGTCATGGGAATAGCTTTGACCCACTTTGTGAAGTACTCAGTGGTAGTAATGATAAATTTGTGGCCATTGGATGAGGATGGGTGGATTTGTCCTACGAGGTTGAGACCCCATTGTGAAAAAGGCCATGGAGTTGACATAGGTTGTAGTTCATGAGCTAGTGCGTGAATCAAATCTCCATATTGCTGGCATTGTAGACACTTCTTAGCAAACTGTAAAGCATCTTGTTCTATAGTAGGTCAATAATACCCTGTGCAGAGTATCTTCTTAGCGAGGTTAGGACCGGTAGCATGTGCACCACAAACACCTTCGTGTATGTCTCGTAAGGTAGCATTGACTTCTTCAGCATTAAGACATCACAGGAGGATACCATCAAGACTCCTATGATATAGTGTATCACCTAGAATGGTGTAATAGGAGGATCGATGGATAAAGGTTTTGCGTTGGGTGGTAGATAGCTCAAAGGGAAAGGTACCATTTTTAAGGTATTCATAGATATCTTCGTACCATGGGTAATTGGGACCAACAAGTTCACAGATGATTTCGATAGTTGGAACATTGACGGTTGGTATCAACAATTGTTCGATCAAGAATTCACATTTCTGTGTGTTTGCAGGCATGTCTATAAGTGACCCCACAAAAGCCCTAGAATCTGTAGCTTTGTTATGCTCTCTTAGAATCTAGTCAAAAGTGATGCATGAAAAGTGTGGTTTGTAGGCATCCACTAATTGCTTGTAGGGGACCAACTTTTCATCCTTTGTTTGGTACTCATCTATGACTTGTCGAATGACTAGTTGTGAGTCTCCATATACCTTTAGTTCTTTGATGTCCCATTGGACTGCTATATTGAGACCTATGAGGAGTGCTTCATACTCGGCTATGTTGTTAGTGCAAGGAAATGCAAGTTGGTATGATTTTGGGATATAGTCATTTTGAGGCGTGATAAAAAGGATTTCGGTCGCTGATCCATGCTGTGTGTAGGAACCATCAAAATACAACTTCCACATTACTGAGGTAGAAAGAGTGAAGAGATTCTCATCCGGAAAGTCATATACCATAGGATGTACATCTGTCATAGGTGCTTCTACTAGTTGATCTACTAGGGCTTGTCCCTTAATTGCTTTACAATCCACATACTCAATGTCAAACTCACTAAGGATCATGACCCATTTAGCTAGTCTGCCTATGAGAGCTGCTTTTGCTAATAGATACTTTAATGGATCAATTTTAGCTATTAGATTTGAGTGTTGATTTAGCATGTAATGCCGCAACTTTTGGGATGTGAACACTAAGGCTAAACAAGCTCTTTCCATAGGTGAATAATTGAGTTCATAACCCACCAAGGTTTGACTAATATAATAGATTGCATGCTCTTTTCCTGACTCATCATGCTGTGCTAGAAGAGCCCCTAGGGCTGCAGTTGTAGTTGAGATGTACAAGATCAAAGGCCTATCAGTGACTAGTGGTACCAAGACAAGAGGTGCAACTAGATATTCTTTGAGCTGATCAAATGCTGCTTGACACTTATTATCCCATCGAAATGAGACATCCTTTGGGAGCAAGTGTTGAAATGGTTGACATTTATCCGCTAGCTGTGAGATAAACCGCCTAATGGATTGTAACCTTCCTTGAAGGCTCCTTAGTGCTTTCAGATTCTTTGGTGGAGGCATCTCTACTATAGCCTTGACTTTTGTTGGATCTACTTCAATGCCTCTATGAGATACAATGTATCCCAATAGTTTTCCTAAGGTTACCCTGAAGACACACTTCTTTGGATTGAGTCTTACTTGATATTTTTTGAGTCTGCCAAAGATTTGTCTAAGAACCTATATGTGATCTACCCTAGAATATTTTTCTAGTATATCATCCACATAGTCCTCCATGATATGATGAAAGAGATCGTGGAATATCACTATCATTGCTCTTTCATAGGTTGCACTAGCATTTTTAACACCAAATGGCATGACGCACCAATAATAGGTACCCCATGGACAAGTGAAAGAAGTTTTATGTTGATCTTCTTCCACTATCATTATCTAATTGTAGCCAGAAAATCCATCCATTAGAGAAGGCATTTCATGACCAGCAGTCAAGTCTACTATGAGATCAATGTTTGGCAATGGAAAGTCATCTTCGGGACATACTTTGTTGAGATCTCTGAAGTCAGAACACATGCGGATGCCCCCATTTGGTTTAGTCATCGGTACAATGTTAGAAACCCATTCTAGATAATCAATAGGCTTGATAAACTTTGCATCTAACAGTTTTTGTATTTCAACTTTCACCAAGAGAGCGATCTGTGGATGCATCTTTCTTAGCTTTTGCTTGGCTGGTTTAGCTTTTGGATCAACTGTGAGATAGTGAACTACTAGTGAAGGGTCTAACCTTGGCATATCGGCATAAGTCCATGCAAAGTTGATGGTTCTTTGTAAGAAGTTGGTAACATTCTTGTGCTCTTGTTCTGAAAATGATGCTGCAAGGAATGTTGTCTTTGGATTTTGCTCTATGCCAAGATTTATCTTTGTAGAATCTTCCACTAGGAGAGCTGATTTCTCTTAATACTTAGATGGTAGGGGAAGGTCAAATCCTCCATCCTTAGGTGCCACAATTGGGTTTTCACCTTTGGATATGTCCTTTATTTTTACTATTTTGTGATCGGGAGGTCCCATAGTGTGGTTTTCACATAGAGATCTCTCTTTATTTTTACTTTTACGACTGGAGGATTTGACATTCTCACCAAAATAAGTAGTTTTCTCTAGTTCCATTACAAAACTAGCTTTTTAATCACCAAGAGGGATACCATCCCGAAGTCCCATGAACTCAGCAATAGCTCCATCATTCTGAAATACATCTAGAACGGGGGCCCCTTGTTGGTCCCAATTGATAAGTTTAGGGTAGACAAGTGTTACAATCTAGGTGTTGGTGGTGGATGTTAAGGATACAGATGATAGCATAAATATGGAGGATTTAGTGAATAGGTTAGTCATATGGAGGTAAGAGTCATTGATGATATCCTTTTTAGACATCGAATCTGCAAGAGAAGTTTGTTCTACCTCCTCGAGAATACCCTCGATGTCCAAAGCACGTGGTAACTTCCTACCAAATCCTAACCCCTTCTTGTCTAGTTTCTTCTGCACAATAATGGGTTCTATTTCACCTTGATTATCTCTCCCAAGGCCACCTTTGCCTTTGTATCCCATGTTTTTGACAATTCTTAGGCCATTGCCATATTGATTGACTGGTATGGTGACTGGTTCTTTCTCTTTATAGAGCCAAAATGAGATGTCTTCAATAGTTTCCTCTGCCAATAATTTTCCCTCTTGAAATTGGGTTAGAGATACTGGAGGAGGGATATCTACTTTCCTAGTTACTTGGCTATGGGCGGTTTGCTGTAGGATTTAGGGGATAAGTGCATCCACCCTACACAACAAGATTTTGAAATATCATATTCTCCAAAGCCTATATCACGGATGTGAGCTTTGATTTCAGGAATAAGATGAGGATTAGGTTCAACTTTGGAGGCTTTTTTTAGTTTTTTAGAGTCGACATACAATGGGGATTCATGGGATTTTTCATTGTTTGGCACTTGGTTGGAATTCTTATAACTGCCTTGCAAGACACGACAAAATTCAAAGGGATTAGGATCTCCTGGGATAGTGATCTCTATAATGGGAACTTGAGAGACTGATGGTACATGGAGGGAATAGCTTTCATGGCATGGATCCATGGGCGTCCTAAGATAATGTTATAAGGTAGCTCAATGTCAAGGACTTGGCACCTAGTTTCAAGCATGATGATGCCTACTTGTATAGGTAAGTGGATAACACCTTCTAAACGACACTCAACATCATCATACCCTTTGATTGTAATGGATTGATCAATGTTAACATGATCCCTAGAGTATCCCACTTGTTTAAGTAACTTGAGAGAATAGATATTGAGACCAACACCGCCATCTATGAGTATGCGTTTGATCTTTCATTTATGGATAAAAACTTCAATGTGAAGGGCATCATTATGACATGGATTGTCGGATCGGAGGTCTTTTTTAGAAAAGATCACATTGTAAGGTGAGGTAATGTTACCTATTATAGCTTGGAAATCCATGTCCGCTATGTCATTAGGAACCGAAGACTCTTGTAAGACTATTTCTAGCACAGCTTTATGTGCGATTGATGACCGTAGAAGGTCCAAAATAGAGATCTGTGTAGGGGTTTTCCCTAGATGTTCGACAAGGTTGTAATCAGATTGGGTTGGGATACTTTGTGTAGGACCACGCAGGGTGACATGACCGCGATGAGTTGTGATTGTGCAATCTATAGATTTACCTTTGATAGTGATGGTAGACACATGACTTTCTTCAAAATGGCCTACAATAGAGTTGTAGGAAGTTGAAGCTTTGTTAACACCTTTACCTTTGTCGGGATTTTGACCTTGACCATGGTTAGGGAATGGTTCCTTGTACGTGTTGAGATCTTTGTTTGTGTTTTGATTAGGAGGTGCATCAAATTTGATTTCACCTCTATCAATAAAGTTTTGGATCATGTGCTTGAGTTTCATGAATGATATGGTTTGGTGTCCTTTAGTCCTATGGTGTTCACAATATTCATTGTCTTTGTACCATGTGGGTTTGTAAGGAGGTTCACCATATGGGGGAGCATCTGGAAGCATGACGAGTCCATTTTGCATATTTTTTGTAGAACTGACTCTATAGGCTCTCCCAAGGGTGTAAATTTACGCCTTGGAGGGTAATCTTGGGGAGGCCACTCTTGTTGATGTTGTTGGTTTTGGTTTTGTTATCATTGTTGTTGGTTTTGTTTGGATGAAAGATTTAGGGGTGTTGTAGTGTTTGGAATCAACTACACCATCATTGACCATGTTTTTGTTTTTGTTCCAATATTTGGGCTTATCATTTGATTGTTGTTGAGGAGCATTGTCTTTAGTTTCTTTGAAGATTTTTACCATGCCTTTAGCGACGAGGGCCTTTTCAATGTTGATGCCCTTGTAGGTAATTTTGTTGAAGGTTGTAGCACTAAGAATTTGCAAATGGAAACCCAATTCTTGGTTAAAGTTCTGCACAAATATCCTAACAAGTTGCTTTTTAGGTATCTTGAATAGGAATTTTCTAGCCATTTGTCTCCATCTTTGAAGGAAGGAGATGAGAGTCTCCCCATTTTTCTGTTTATTGTTGCATAGGTCAGTCATAGAGACCTCATGTTCTATGTTGTAGGAGAAATGGGTGGCAAATTTCTTCACAAGTTTGTTAAAACATTTGATACCCATGGGTAGGTACGAGAACCATTCTATAGCTTGACCTCCAAGACTGTGAAGAAAGAGGCACATAATATATGTGTTGTTATGTGAGACCTCGAAGCAAGTGAGATAGAATTCTCTAAGATGGTCTTTTGGGTCTCCTTTTCCTTTGTATTTATCAAATTTGGGAATAGTGAAGTTATGAGGAAAAGGGATCATTGGTAATGACTAATCAAATGGATAAGGACAAACTTCTTCCAAAGAGAAGGTTTTCTTGGTGTGACCAAATGTAAGATCAAATATTTGTTGTTGAATCTCCGCAAGTTTTAGTTCCATAGTTGTGGGAGGGTTTGGAAATAGCTCCTATTGTCCTAGAGGTGGTTGTTGTTGCCCATATGGAATATTGTAGTGGAAGCCATGGGTATTGGTGTTATAAGGGTCGTATGATTGGTTAGGGTCATATGTGTTGTATGTTGGTTTTGGATTGGGTTGGTTTTGGGTGTTTTGATTTTGGGGAGGTGGGGGTGGTGCTAGGTAAGAATGTAGGCTTTGTGATGGTTGTAGATTATAGTTTTGGTATTGTGGAGGTGGTGTGAAGGAAGAATTATGTGGAGGAAAGTTGAAGTTTTTTGGGTTTGGTTGTGATGGTGGAGTATAACCATAGGAAGTTTGGTTTTGAGAATGTTGAGGGTTGAGATAAGTGTTGGTTAGGTTGAGAGGGGTAGATATTTGTGGAGGGACATCGGTAGATGGGTTTTGTGATGGTTGGGGTTGATTAAGATATGTGTTGAAAAAGTTTAGTGTAGATGATCATTTTGGTACAGGGACATAAGTAGATGGGTTTTGTGATGGTTGGGGTTGATTAAGATGGGGATAGGTAAGATTGAGTATGGAAGAATGTTGTGGTGGAGGGATATAGGTTGTGTTGACATTTTGTGATGGTTGGAGTTGCATGACATTGTTTGGGTTAATGATATGGAGGGTTGATGTTGTTGGGGGTGGTGTTTGTTGAGACCCTTGTTGCATGGCTACATAAGTGTTTCCTAGATTGTAATTTGGTGGGAAACCGTCTCGTGATGGGGTAGCCAATATTCCACTTGCAATTAGTGTGGGCATTTGTGACATGTTAGGAGGTTGCTGTGTGTTTGATTTAGCTAGAGCGGCCTATCTTGCTAGTTCTGCTTGATGATGTAGAGTCTCTTATTGGTGTTTATAAATCTCCATAGGAGTCTTAAGAGGTGATATGGGTCATTTTGCTATTGGATTTTGATAAAGAGGATTCTCATATTGTGTTTCAAAAGGTTTAGTTGCTCTCCCTTGTGAGATTTGTTTGGGTATGGGAGTGGTCATAGTTGACATAGTTTGGACAACCAGTATAGCGTCATGGTATTTGTTTGGCTTTTTAAGATTGGATAGATCAAAATCTTGAGGTAATTGCACTCCTTGTTCTGCTAGTAAGTGAAAGAAATGATCTCGGCTCTCACTAAGGATTTTGTCAAACGCAGCTATGGCTCTAGGATCTTGCATGATTTCATCAAGGTCTTGTCTATCTTCTTGAGAGGATTGACCTTCTTCAAAGTGTCTCTCTTCTTGGGATGGGACTTGAACCATGGTATAACCGGGTGTAGCAAAATCATGAGGCATGCTGGTAGTGAATTGAGTTACATCTACCAAAGGGACATTACCTTCTTAAGGATTGGTTGGTTGGTCATGTTGCGGCTTATTTTGAGAGTTGGTTGGTCTTTCCATTGGTGTTTTTGGAGTACCCTTTGGAGTCATGTTGGATTAGCTTGGTTGAGGTGTATGAGGAGGCAATTTGTGCTTCCTTTGTTTAGCCTTCATAGATTGCTAGAGTCTAGTGGTTACCATGGGATGCACTAGGACAATATGTTTTGAGATGTTGCTAAGATTTTGCTAAGACAGTTTGAAAAAATAGTTTTCTGGACCAAAGGCGATGTACTAAGTTGCAAATACATGGGACTGTGTTACCAAGGGCACTGGACAGTGCTACCAAAGGTGAGCTACTATTATACCAAAGATGAGTTGCTATTATACCAAAAGTGCTGAAGTAGTGTCAGTGATGTTTATAAGGAAAATTTTGATAGATTTGGTTTTGATTTTGATTGGATTTACTTTGGAAAGAGAAAAAACATCAAAATAAGTGGCAAAAAAGGACTGACACAAGAAATAGTGTATGTTCAAGGCTCACGAAAAAGCCCAATGTTTCCACAGGTATAAGATAAACTTTGTGATCCATCATGAAGATGAGAAAAAAGATAAAAGGAATTACAAACTTAGCTCACTAAATAATTGGTGAGGACTTGGGTATGTAAGAAGGGAGTGGGAATCAAGAAAGGTAACAAAATGTAAAGAAAAATAAAAAAAGTAGAAAGAAAAAAAATACAAATACTAGTAATATATTATTGGAAAAGAAGAGGATACATCTCATAGAGGGGTTAAAAACAATGTAAGTTAAAGTAGGGATAATACAATAAAATTGAGAATAATGAAAATATAGCAACCTTAATATTGCATAAAATTATAAGTAGTAAAATATATTGATGGTGTAGAAAAAGAAAAAAAAGAGGTAGATGAAAATACCAAGGAAATGATGAGATGATGAGGTTGCAAGTTGATAGAAGAATTGAAAAAATCAACATAATACTCATACAAATATTAAAGATAAATAACAAAACATAAATTTAAACAAAAACCTAGAGAAGATGATACAAGTATGAAAATAGTAATAAAAATACATTACCATATTATTAATAATAATATCAATATTGTAGTATTACGATAATTATATTATTATTATAAAGAAAGCAATTTTCTTCTTATAATAAACACATTCTAAAACTAAAAATATAAATATCAATGCTATAGTATTGAAACTAATAGTAAAATTAATCATATAATAATAATATTATACTATAGTATTATTAATTATAGTAATACTATTATACTATTAATACTATATCAATTGGTTATTATTATATTGCTAATTGGATTATTATTCATATGATAAAACTTTCTTATAACTAGAAATCACCGTGCCCATTTTTTAGCATAGATGGTACAATTATTGCCACACAAATTCATGGTGCAAAAATAGGAAAGCTCACCCTATCATTTGTAGACAAATGATACAATAGAATCCTTCAATAAAATTCTAAAAAAAATATTATTAAAAGTATGTGAAGTTGGGAAGAGAGATTGGGATGATAGAGTACCATTATTAATATGGGCATACAGGACTTCTTGTAAGCAATTGATAGGATACATTCCATTTCAGTTAGCATAGGGGAAGAAACAATAGTCTAGGGAAATGTTTGGTTTTGATTCCGTTCATTACTTAGGCTATGTACTCAATTGATGATGAGTTTCTAAGATAAGGAGTATTAAATATTATGCATATGGAGGAGATGTTTGTAGCATAATGGAGTTAAGGGGTCATAATGTAGAAAGAGCACACAATTTGTTGTATACTTCTATTTAAAGGAAAAATTTGGGGAAGTTGTAGGTGTACTTGGTTGGTCCATTCATAGTAGATGAACTATTACTAAATGTTATAGTGCACTTAACTTGTCTAGATAGATGCACATTTAAGAGACTATCAATGGAATTCAACTTAAGTCATACTTCTAGCAATGATCACACTAAATTTGGAACACCTTAATAAGGTCACAAGATGATGTAGTCATGGATAGAGGATCTAATGAAGGATTATCCAACCATGTAATAAAATTCAAACAAACAACAATCACAATAAAAACTTCATAAAATAACAACACGATCTTTATTGAATCCACAATATTGAAGGATTAGAGTCTACCACAATGGGATTCTTACATGCTAGGCCACAACCATTTGATTACTAGCTATAGGATTTAATCAATACACTCCAACATTCTATGCTATCTGCATCATCCTTATCAAACTCCATTTTGAACCTTCATACTTAAGTTCACACTCAAACCTCTAACTCTTCATCTAATTATTCCTAAATCTCTCTTGATGCCTTCAAATTATTGTGAGTGATATATATATATCTTGACTCTTCATGATGATCTACATCAGCTTCAAGGTGGTGCAAAACAAAATGTCGAGCATGATAAATGTAGTCAGCTAGTGTGTTAACAAATCTCTGAATCAATGTGGTAATAATGGAATGGGGAATCTTAGTGCATTTCTCATAGTACATCCTCCTAGGTCTAATGAATCTTCATATTTTTGGTGCAAACTCTAAAAAACCTAGTGTGAGTGGGAATACTTAAAATTGTGCAAGTCTGTCAGCCCAATAAATGTTCATGAACCAAATTTATCCCTTTTGGTGATCTAATTCTTCTCAAACATGGATATGACATGGATGTATCTTTAGAAAAAGTATCCTCAAAATTGTGAGGCTAGATGTAAACTTGTGGTGATGTGTGGTGGCTTCTTTTGTAGCTAACTGGTAAATGAAAACATACAAAAAAATAAATAAAGTGAAAGCAAATATCTTTTGTTGATGCAAGATTGGTCTTATTCCCCGGGATTCCCTTACATCAGACACCTAGGGTTATTTTAAAAGTGAGTCCCTCACTTTCTAAAGACTAGAGGGAAACGAAAATGGTCTACCTCAGTCCCAAAAAACTAGCTTGAGTCCTCCTCTAACCTTCCTCTCTAATTTACCAAGTGCTCCTCATACTTCTTATTCTTGGTTCTTCCTATCTAATAGCTCTTTAATATCCTCCTTTGGCTATGGTGGTATGTGGATTTTCCATTGTTCTTTTATGCTACTATCTATTGAGTCTCTTTCATGATATTGGTATAGGCCCATAATGTTTCAAAGACTAGAGATATGCTCAATCCTTCTGGTAGCTTTACTTCATATGCATTTCCTAAATCCAATCTCTTCACAATTCTATGAGGGCCAAACTTCTTCATCTTCAATTTATTATATGTCCCAATTGGAAATATTTCCTTAATGAGGTATACCATTACTTCTCCAACTACAAAGTCTTTGTGTCTTCTAGTCCTGTCATTCTCTTCTTTGTATCTATCATTCATCTTCTCCAAGTGACTCCTTAATTCCACATGCACCTTCTTCATGTGTTCTTGAATTCTTCTACCTCTACACTCCTTTTCTTTTCCTTACTGATGTCGCTTAACTCTGACACTTTTCTTGGACTATTGCTGTATACAATTTGGAATGTTATTTACCCTATACTTCTATTTATTGAATTGTTATATGAAAACTCTACCTATCATAGAACCATGTCCTAATTTCCTACCTTTTCTCCAACTAGACACCTTAGTAAATTCCCAAAGCTCCTATTCACAACTTCTGTCTATCCATTAGTCTAGGGTGATATATTGAACTAAACTTTAAATCTGTCTTCATCATTTTTCACAATTTCCTCCAAAAGTAACTAAAAAATTTAGTATCCCTATCTGATGTTGGGAATTGATGTGTCTCAACCTTGGTAACTTCGTAGCATTTATTATTTGATTGTATATTTATTTAATTGCCTATATTGTATTTAATATTGGTCATCCAGTTTTGTCATTTAGTGTATAGTGGCATTTTGACATGTCATCCCACTTGGAAGGTGACTTGGATGGTCAAGTCAACATTTAAAAATTTAGGCATCCCATTTTGAGGTGGTATTATTACCATGTGTCGACAACTTATGGGTTGTGTAAGAGGTTATGACATATGATGGATTCTATGACATGTAAGAGATAGAAATAAAGATTCTATGATAGGTGTGACAAGTGTCAAGAAGCATCTTTGCATGGACAAAATAGGTGCCCAAGTTTGACTATGACAAGTTGTAAGAGAATCATTTATTAATAGTCAGTTATGATAGATTCTCTTACAACTATAAGTGTTGTCATATATGATAGATTTTATGACACTGTAAGAGCATCGATCATACCTATTTTGGGAAATTTTGGGGCACCCAAGTATGGAGGGTTGTAAGGGGTGAAAGGGAATCTTTGACAAGTGTCTTTTGCATGCTTTATGGCCTTGGAATTTGGGCCATGTGGATTGGATGAGATTCTTTTATGGCTTGCTCTAGAAGCTACCTCCATCCTTGATATTTCTCTATACATACAGGTGGTTGGAGTTGGAGTGGTATGGTTCATTTGTAGGTATCGTTATGCTATTGGAATTACTCAAATATTCGACATTTGTGAACTCCTGAAAGAAACTTGCATTGCAAGTGTATTGTAATCTTCTTTGGATTTGATAATACATTGTGTAGGTTTTGGAGTGTGGGGTTTTTCACCTGAAAGAGTTTTCCCCATGTATATCTTGTGTGATGAGCTTTGTACTTTCTTTTGGATGTCTTCTATTACCTTTCTATTAAAGTGCATCTTAATTTGTAACTATAAAAGTTTAAATTTACATAAATCCTTCCTCAATAGATCACTGTAGGAAGTGTTTTTGCATACCTTACTTCCTTTCATATGAAATTATGATCCTTGGTAAACCATGTAATTTTATGACCTCTTTGAAAAATAGATTAGCTATGCGTACCACATCATTTATTTTCTTACATGGGATAAAATGTGCCATCTTAGAAAATCTATCCACTACTACTAATGTTGAATCATCCCCCCTTTGTGTTCTTGGGAATCCTAAAATAAAATCCATACTTATGTCCTCCCAAGGTTTCTCTAGTACTAGCAATGGCCTAGTACAATCCAACATTGTAACTATTTTCTTTGACAACTTGAAAAAATCTACAACCTTGAACAAATTTTGTTACATCCTTGTATATGTGTGGCCAAAATAGTTCTCACTAACTAAAGAAATTGTCTTATCTACCCTAAAATGTCTAGCTAAACTTCCACAATGCTTCTCCTTAATTAGATTTTCCCTCATATAACTCCTTGGTATTGTTGTGTGGTTACACAACACGCCCCATTTTGACTTGGCAAAACAGGGACCCAATTTTTGGTTTGGCTTGTGCGTCTGCTTCTGGGCGGTTTGGTAAAAGTAAGTCGAGTGCATCATCATGCAAAATCATGATGAGGTAAGTCACCATGAGGTTAGTTTGTCAAATTTTGTATTTCATCTCTGTGACCTCATATTTTGAAAGAGCATTAAAATTCAGGCAAGTTTGCCTTTTACATCACCTTGATATTCATCAGGATATAAGAGTTACGAACAATCAAAGTTTCGGTCAAACCTGATATTCATAAGAGGAAGGTCATATTGTTGAAGTTCATCATCATATTTGAAACATTCCCTCCGATATGTCATGCGGTTCAAATATCCGGACGTCAACTTTAAATGGTAGTAAACTCTTCCCGTCAAACAGTTTTATCTATCGCGAACGTCATACTTTGCATATAACCCGATGTGTCTTTATATCCTCCTGACGCAAATATCACCCTTAGCAAATATCCTAATGACATCATCCGAATACGATAAACGGAGGAACATACATCCTGATGACATCATCATCACATTTACATTGTCGTAGGATTTTCTCTAAAACATGATCATGTTAGCCTAATATGATGATGACGTCATGATGCACTTCTGATACAGAGAGCGAATATCAGGATGACGTCATCCGATATTCCAAAAGAGAGAGACATGTAAGTTTGTCTCGTCATCATCATATTTTTTTTGAAACATCACCCGATACACCGAAATATCCTCCTGATGTACTATGCAGAAATAAAAGTGCTTTTGTCACCCAAATCTTGTCGCGATAACAATGTTAATAAGAGGGAGGATGATATTGAAACTCAACCTGATATTTGCGAATATCATCCTGCCTTCATCATATCCTGTCATAGGGATATTCCCTGCTCCCATTGCCGCCATTATCATTTAATGCGCGCAAACATGGTAGGTAGTTCCCGCCGACCCCGGAACCCAATGAAACACCTGGCGAGATCCTGTATTTTCGCACGGATAATCAAGGAACATGATCTAATCTATCAGAGTTGCCCTAAATGCACCCTAAATGTGAGGTTAAAAGGTAATTCAACCACCATTTTCACATTTACCTTGTGATAAACTTGTTTTACAGAGCACCAGCTTCCATATCTGCATACCAGCTACCGTTGCGCGATTTGAGCTCACGAGCAAAAAGAAGAAGGTGATCATCAGCTAAATTAAGAACGTCTCAGCAATCTATTGGTATAAAAGGAAATCTGCATAACCAGGTAAGTAAATAAAACCCTCATCATATTGTTTCTATTCTGGTACGATGATGTAAGCTCTGGTTTATGCACCCGTATGATTAAGTAATGTTGGAATTCATACAGTAGGCATAATGATTTACAAATTCAGCTGCAGTATGCATGCATATATGTACCTGTTATGAGATAGGATTGTTGCTAATTACAAGCACTCATGGCTGAGAAGCGATTGGTCAAGTGTCAGGAAGAGTTCAGCAAGCCCATGTTCTCTGCTCAGAGGGGGGTCCTGTTTAAATATGGAGCAATCACAGACACCCATCAGGGAAGCACTAATTTGGAAGCCTGGTCAGCCAAGCTAAACAATGGACATGACAAGAGTCCTGTGCTGGACGTAGTGTTCGTATCAGGATTATGGAATGCCGTTGGTTTTCCATACTCCATAGAATCTCTGGAGCTCATCATTGAGTGTGCCCAGAATTATAACCCTCAAACAAGGCAAGTAGTGAAGCATGGGAGGGTATATGTAGACCTTTCCATCAAAGGTCTCTCCCAGACATTTGGATTGCCACTGGGCAGTAAGGTCAAAAGTGTAGACTTGAAGAAGTCTGAAAGGGAGTATGAGGTGAATAAGAAATCAACCAGGAAGAACATGTATCCGTGGCGGGCTGAGAACAACACCTATAATGCAGCCGCCAAGCTTCCTGTGCACCTGTTCAAGTATGATTTCAGTGAGGAGTATCAGTACATGATCGCACTCCTGAACAGAGTAACTAGCCAACCTGATACTGGCAGTTTTAGGGATTGGATGTACAGGATAATAATGATGTGTCTATATTCAGACACCAAGCCACTGTGGGGCCAAATTATAAGTGATGCTCTGCATGAGCAACTGATGAACCTGGGAGGTTCGAATTGTGCGTTTTCATGTCCTCATATATTGTTTATTCTTGTGCCTATAGAGGCACTTTTGATGCCTTGGTTACAGATGGGAAGCTCATAGGCACCAATGCGGCATATATCTGGGATTATCATCCTTAGCTGCAGAGAACCAATTACCTAAAAGATTACAAACTGGTCAATGATGCATTCTCTATGCATCTAGTAAGGACCATGGAAGAAGACAGAACAAAAAGATTGAGCATGGAGCCTCAAGAGGCAGTCTACAGGCATGGGGACTGGTACATACAATTTGCAACCTTTTCTTATATAAGGGTTGAAGGTTTCGAGGGACATCCCCTGATGCTGCCAAGGTATCCTACCAATGCCGTGGTACTAATGGAATTCATCAGGCAGGGCTCCACCATGATACAGATGTACAAGGATGCCAAGAAGCTGCCACCAATTTTGTTCCTAGTCAGCATTGGCAATTACATGTGCCCTGACTCTGATAACATCAAGAAGGTGATGGTCACCCTGAATAAGATGAATCTGCAGCCGTTTCCAATAACAAGACCATATGATCCTTACGGCAGGATACAGAAGGTGCTAGGAAAGCTTGTTCACCAAAGGCACCTAGAGGATTTTTGGGCTAACTGTGAGGATGAGGCAGAAGCCAGAAGAAGGAGGTATCAGAGGTTAACTCTGAACCAAGTTAGAATTTTTGATTGCATCTCCCTTCCTCAACAATTAAAGAAGGATGATGGCTGGACAATGGCAGACGAGTATGAGCAGAAAAAGATATATAATGACACCATCTCTGCACCTGACCTCACTATGCAGGAGGACATATCCTCGGACCTGTTCATTGCTAGGACCCTACGCCTAACCCAAGCTTGGGTTGATGAACAGATAGAAGCATTGAAGAAGAAGGGTGTGGCCATTATGGTGGACAACAAGAAGAAAGGGCAGGATATCCTCGTAGATGAATATGATGACTTCCTGCTAGAGAAAAGGAAGACCAAGGGAGATAGAGTCCCTCCACCACAACAGCAGAGCAAAAGAGCCCCAAGGGGCAAGAAGGTGGAACAAGGACCAAAGGGGATTTTAATTGAAAGGGCAGTGTTTGCAGTGGAGCAAGCGACAGGGTCAGGATCTGAATCAGCATCCCCTCCAGAGAAGGAAAGGCCCAAGAAAAGTAAGACAGCAGAGGCTGGAATCACTGAGACCCAAGAAGTGGGTCAATCTTCTAAACAACTAGGAGTAGAGGGTACCCTCATAGAAGAAGAGCCTGAGGAGGAGGAGGCTCCATTGATAATAAGAAGGAAGAGGAGAGCTCCACAGGTGCTGGTGTCTTCCCCACCAAAGAAACAAAGAACCTCCATGAGGGGTGGAATAAGCCAACCCCCTACTTCATTACAAGGGGAAGCTAGTGAAGTGCACAAGGAACTTCAACATAATGTTCCACTTCCTACCATTGTTAAGTTCAAAACTGAACTTGCTGAGGAACAATTGAAAGAGACCTCCTAGACACAAGCAGAAGGGCATGTCTCGCTAGACGAGACAATAAATTTGTCTGATGATGAGGTGGTGCAGGATGTGGCTGCATAGGAGATGGAAACACTTGCTGCTGATGTAAGTGTGACTCCTCACAAGCCTCCAACGGTTCAAACTGTGCTTGAGGAGATGAAACAAGCGGAAGAAGAGCAAGAAAAGAGCCCAGAGCAAGTAGCTCAGGAAATAGGGCTAGATACATTGATCACAGAGGTGACCAGTCCTGTAGTGGTGGATCTGACAGAGAAACAGGATACAAGTCCTGAACAGCCAACAGGATCACCTGATAAGGGTCACCTAACAGAAGAGATAGAGATGGCAGAGTCAGAAGGCCATGCTCTCAAAACTGGCCAACAAAGTCCACAGGATCCAACAGAAGAACCTGCTATAGTAGAGGTTCAGGAAGCGAAGGCTAGTGAGAAAGAAGCACTAGAGGATCCAGCTGCCAAAGTATAAGAAGTGGATGGTGCAGGCTCAGAAGAAGTAGTAGCTGCAGAGCAATCACTAACACATCAGGCAGAGTCCCCAATATCTGGTGCAGTGGATAAACCATAAGAAGAAGAAGAAGCGGGAACAGATGAAATAATGGCAGAAGAGGGTCATGATCATCATGATCAGCATATAGCTGCACCTCAAGGTTCCCCACAACATATAGATGCCCCTCAGAGGTCCCCACAGCATGAAGATGCTCCTCCGGAGAAGGAAATCCCTCAACAGGAGGAGGTGCTGCAAGATCAACAACAAAGGGAACATCAAGAAGAAGAACTGAGAAAGTCACCATCTCCACAACACTTGTTGATAGAAACGGGAGATATAGGTGAACATCAGGATGATGTTGAAAAACATGATCAGGTGCCTCCATGGTTGGCAAAGGAGGTAAGTGCTGAGGAAGAGCTTGAAATTCAGGAATTCGACGTCTCCACCCTGTTCTCTGCTGATATAATGAAGCCAAAGAGGAAGGCCAGAATGACTTCGGCCATCAAGAGAGATCCGGCAATAGGGAGAAGGACCGCGCAAATTGCCATACCTACGGTGGAGAAGGAAAAAGGTAAAATCACTGTCGATGAATTTCAGATTAGTACAATAGATTTGGGCTTTGCCAATGAGGACCAAGAAGGTCAGGAGGGCAAAGATATCATTGACTCTCTAATTCAGAAAGTGAAAAGAGAGAAGGAGAAAAATAAGCAACATAAAGAGCACATTGCTCAGTTGCATGCCTATATCAAAGGGCTGACCAATCCTGATGATACCACAACTGAACATGCAGTCCCATTGACTGCCATTTCTCAGGAGGAGGTAAATAAATTGGACCTCATGAAGCATGAGGTGTCCGTAATAAGGAGATGGATGTCATCCACATTGGATGATGCTGTAGAAATAATGAAGGCCTCTTTGAAGAGGTGGAGCACCCTAAGTGACTCTAAGGCCAAAGTGGATAAATTGCAAATGCAGACCGGAAAGAGGCCTTACAAGATGGAGAGAGTCCTGACCCTGTTAGGGGAAATAAGAAATATAAATCCACAACTGCTTATCAGTAAGCAGGTACTGAATAATAATACTGCATTATTAATTGATATTTGGTATAAAGACACTCAGTTTGAGTGCACAGTCCTCAAAAGGTGTAATAATAAGCTGAGGGATATCAGCATGAGGCTGCGAGATTTAATGGCTGAAGAGGCGGTGATACTGGAGGCTTTGGAAGGCAAGGTGGAAGGAAAAATAGAGAATCAAGATGAAGATTCTGCTATTAAGGCTGTACACAGCAACTTCCAAGTAGAGACAGATGGTCCACCTATCCCTTTGATAGAGGAATTGATAGATAAAATAATGAGGATCAAGGTCCAGATGGAGAAATACAAAGAAACACTGCAGGACAAGAAAAATAAGCTTGACAATAGCCGAGACAAATATGAAGCACATAAGCATGCCATTGTCAAAGCAAAGACTCAAGATGGCGGAGGGATAGATCAAGTTGTGCATTCATACGAGTAGGTCCGTAGTAGTATGCAGCCCCATATGCAGCCGCGTCATCATCAGGATAGTGAAAGTTCGGAAAGTGAGGCACATGATGATGACCTACATGAATCAGCTGAAGAGCATGATGAAGATACATCATGAAGGGGGATAATAACATAAGTAGTATAGATAGTTGCCAGCTGGCAACTTGTGTCTTTTTGTAAAGATTTACAAAATCAAGTGAATCAGGACCGTAGATGTGTATTGATAAATCTAGATCGTAGATCTTTTGTAACGGATTCCTCACCTTATTCTATAAAAGGTGGTGGAATGCCTTATTGAAACATTCGAAACTTAATTGAAATCTGTTTGCTGAAATATTCAGGGCTTATTTCAAAGTTATTGCATATGTACATGTCTTTTGCATACTTAATGAAAGAGAAGAGTTTTTCGATTACAAATCTTTGTAAATCTTGAGTAATCTGTGTCTGAATTCTGGATATGTGCTTTGATTTGCTGCGTCCCTTAGAGTGCTCATCATGTTGCATATATTGTTTTCATTCATCATCCTCTGAAGTTTGCATCAACTGTATCTAGCTGTGGAATATCCTGGTGAACATATGATTTGATTTCTTCTCGTCATGATAGTATCGAGTATGTATGTGGATCAATAGCTGAAGATTCAACTTTAAATTGTAGTATTCCTTTAATTTCTTTCAATTTCAGAACATTTCATTATCACAAGGGCGAATAATTGATAATCCTAAGTAAATAACGCAAATATGCAGACATCTCGTAGGTAATCGCAAATATTTAGCATATTTGAATGCAAAGCATGCACAATTGAAAATATCATGCAAAGATTGAGGTATTTCTACATCTTTTCATCTAATAACTGCATAGTATGACTTCCCTGTAAAGAATTTCTGCAGGAATGTCATGATGATGGCACAATTTCACGTAAGCCCCCAAAATGGAAACAGCAACACACATTAACCTCTGAGTAACGTCAGATGATTAAGACCTAATCACCAGAGACTTGGGATCCCAAATTCCTCGAATTCATAGTATCTTTCAAGATGAATAAAGGTTAATGTGTACTTTTATTCTATGCTTGTTTATGACTAACATCATGACCAACAGGTATACATAATTGACTTCCTTCAAATAACATCTCATTTTGGATCAAATATTCCAATCATCTATTCCTATCTATGCTTACTAGTTCTTTACATGCTTTCCATGCCTCCACAATCATGATCAAATTTATACAAATGTTTTATCTCTTCAAAACCAACTACATCTATTCTAACCTTTGTTAGCAGTTTTTGCTTCCTACTTAATGTATCAACAACCTTGTTTGACTTTTTGCTCCTATGTTTCAACACAAAAAGTGTAACTCTGCATGAATTCAACCCACCACCTATGTCTCTATTTTATCTTACCTTGGATATTTAAGTATTGTAGTGCTTGGTGGTCTATGTACAACATGAACTCCTTAGGTAACAAGTTATGCCTCCATTTCTTTAATGCTTGAACTATGACATAAAACTCCTAGTCATAGAATGAATATCTTCTCATGGTATCATTTCACTTTTCACTAAAGTAGGCTATTGGTCTTCATTCTTGGCTTAGTATCACTCCAATTTCATTTTTACTTGTATCACCATCAACTTGGAATATGTTATTGAAATCAAGTATGGCTAGCACTGTCTATTCTATTACCTTCTTCTTTAGCAACTCAAATCTCCTATCTACTCCATTGGTCCACTTAAATTCTTTCTTATCCCCCTCATTGTCTCAGTCAACAATGCACAAATACTATTGAATTTACTAATAAATTTTATATAGAATCTTTCTGATATAGGAGGATCCAATGGTGTAAGGGCAATTTTGCATCACCCAAAAAGAAGTTAATTCAAAATCATTGTATTTGTTTTCATTTCTGTCCATAATTAGTGTTTCTAGTTCCATAATATCCAGAATAATGATGTAGGACTTTTAGTTTTTCCAAAATTACTAAAAATAGGAACCTGTCTGTTTTGGAAAGTGTACCTGCCATTTTAGGAAAGTTTGCATTTGGGCACAGATTGAAGCAAAAACTTACAAAAAGTTATATAACAGAAATATAAGACCTTTTGGCGAAGGAATTAGGCAAAGATCATTTGTAAGCTAAAAGAATATGAATTAGAAACTGCTCAACTTGAAGCCCTTATTGCAAAAAGGCTGCCAAGAGGATCCGGTAAGTATGAGGGGAAATTGCCTTTTAAATGTTTTAACTACAATAAGATTGGTCATTTTGCCTCAAGGTGTCTGAAAAGATTTTCAAGGCCAAATCCTAACAGATCAAGGTTCCAGAAGAATTGTTACTATGTTCATGAAAATGATGATAATGAAGGAGTAACATATGATGAATCAGAGATAGGAAACAAATCCGGAAGTGACTGGGTGTTTATTGCCATCAAGGAAGAAGATCCAATGCCCTCTGAATTTGTCAATCATAAAATTGTAGAAAGAGCTCTGGCTGCCCAAGTTGAGGAAAAGGATGATTGGGTCATTGATAGTGGATGCTCTCACCATATGACAGGTGACAAAAATCAATTCATAGATTTGGAAAGGTATGAAGGAGGAGTAGTAAAATTTGGTGATAATTCTGCTGGCAGAATCAAGGGTAGACGAACTATTTCTTTTGATGGAAAGAACAAAACTAGTAATGTACTGTATGTTCAAGGCTTGAAGCACAATCTTCTCAATGTTGGATAGTTGGTGGACAAAGGCTATGATCTCCGATTCAAAAATGGAAAATGCAAGATCTTTGAAAGTTCTGGAATAGAGATTGCATCCGGTACTCAAACTAAAGGTAACATCTTCCACTTGGTTCATACTAGTAAAAGTTGCTTATTTGTTCAAATTGATCAAAGTTGGTTGTGGCATAGGAGAATGTGTCATGTGAATTTTGATAATATCATCAAGATAAGTAACACTCAGGCTGTAAGAGATCTTCCAAGATTGGTAAAACCTACCAATAGTTTGTGCAAGGAATGTCAGTTGGGTAAACAGAGCAGAGTCTCATTCAAAAGCAAGGAACAATCTTCTACCAGATTATTGGACTTAGTTCATACTGATCTATGTGGTTCGGCAAGAATCAGGAGTGTGCAAGGTGATAGATACTTCATGTTATTAATTGATGACCATTCCCAGATGATGTGGGTGACTTTTCTAAAAGAAAAATCAGAAGCTCTTGAGAAATTCAAAATATTCAAAGCTATGGTAGAGAATGAAACCAGATTAAAATTAAAATGTTTGAGGTCTGATAGAGGTGGAGAATTCACATCTGGTGAGTTCATAGAATTGTGTGAGAAACATGGAATAAAAAGACAGTTGTTTGCTCCTAGGACTCCACAGCAAAATGGAGTAGTGGAGAGAAAGAACTAGACCATCCAGGAAGCATCTAGAACCATGATGATGGAAGCAAATGTTCCTCATATCTATTGGAGAGAAGCTGTAAGCACTGCAGTCTATACTCTCAATCGAGTACAAATTAGAAGCAATACCGGTAAGACTCCTTATGAACTTTGGTTTGGCATCACTCCCACTGTGAGGTATTTCAGAGTCTTTGGTAGCAAATGTTACATTAAAAGAGATGAAGATCTAGGAAAATTTGATGCTAGAAGTGATGAAGGAATATTCTTGGGTTATTCTACTCAAAGCAAAGCATACCAGTGTTATAACAAGAGATTAAGGAAGATTGTTGAAAGTACAAATGTGAAGGTTGATGAAGGTGTTGAAAAACCCTCAAGGTTTTATGAATATGATGAAGATGATCAAAATGATGTTTTTGTTCAAGAAGTCCAAGCTCCCTCTAAAATTCAGATTCAGACTGATCTGATAAATTAGGAAGAAGAGATAAGTTTGAATGAACCTGTTCAAGAATCAAAAGTGCAAGAAACTCCCAAAGTTCCCAGGTATGTAAAACTGAATCACTCTGAAGACCAGATCATAGGTGATAAAAGCAAAGGTGTTCAAACAAGAAGAAGGATTTCTCAAGATTCAGAAGAGTATTGTCTAATTTCAAAGGTTGAACCTAAGACAGTGAATGAAGCTTGCAATGATGAAAACTAGACTAAAGCAATGAAAGAAGACCTGATGCAAATTGAGAAAAATCACACTTGGGATCTTGTTCTCAGACCTAAAAACAAGAATGTGATTGGAACCAAATGGGTCTTTTGGAATAAACTGAATGAAGATGGTGAAGTAGTTAGGAACAAAGCCAAACTGGTCTGCAAAGGTTACTCTCAAGTAGAAGGAGTTGATTTTGAAGAGACTTTTGCTCCGGTGGCAAGAATTGAAGTAGTCATATTATTTCTTGCTTTTGCTGCCTTCAAGGATTTCAAAGTATATCAGATGGATGTCAAATATGCCTTCTTAAATGGTGTCTTGGAAGAAGAAGTATACATTGAGAAACCAAATGGATTTCAATTGTCTGATCATTGCGATATGGTCTAAAAATTGAAGAAAGCATTGTATGGACTCAAGCAAGCCCCAAGAGCCTGGTATGAGAGATTAGATAAGTACCTTTTGAAGATTGGTTTCAACAAAGGTACTGCTGACAGTAATTTGTATTTCAAAATTGATCATAAAAATATCTTGATAGTTGAAGTGTTTGTTGATGATATCTTTTTTGGAGGAAGAGATAGTATGTGCAAAACCTTTGCAAATCAAATGAAAAGTGACTGTGAGATGTCGATGTTTGGGGAAATGAATTTCTTCTTGGGTCTACAAATCACTCAAACAAAGAAAGGAATCTTCATTTCTCAGACCAAATATGTGAAAGAATTGTTGAAGAAATTTGGGATGGAAGACTCAAAACCAATGAATACTCTCATGGCAATCGGATGCAAATTGAGCAATCTCCTAAGGCTGATCAGAAAAAGTACAGGTCAATGATTGGAGGATTATTATATCTCACTTAAACTAGACCTGACATTATGTATGTTGTTGTTATTGTTACTAGATTCCAAGATGATCCTAGAGAATCTCATGTCATGGCAATCAAAAGAATTTTTAGATATCTGAAAGGGACAGTTGAGTATGGGTTGTGGTATCCTAGAGCATAATTTCTCTCTTCATGCATATACTGATGCGAATTGGGCAGGAGATGTGGATGACCAGAAGAGTACCAGTGGTGGAGCATTCTTTTTGGGGAAGAGATTGGTTTCTTGGCTGAGAAAGAAACAAGAGGCAATATCTCTGTCCACTACAGAAGTAGAATATATTATAGCAGCAGGTAGTTGCACTCAAGTATTGTGGATGAAGCAAATGCTAAGAGACATCAGGGTGGAGTATGAGGATCCTATCACAATCTTCTGTGATAATTCAAGTGCAATAAACATATCAAAGAATCTGGTGTTGCATTCAAAGACTAAACATATATCCATCAAGTTTCACTTTTTGAGAGACCAAGTGAACAAGAATGAAGTTAGATTGGAGTTTGTGCCTTCCAAGGATCAGATTGCAGATATTTTTACTAAACCTCTACATAAGGACTCTTTTGAGTATCTCAGGGAGAAGTTAGGGGTTATTACCCCTCTGGTTCTAAATTAAGGTACACTGATGTGCATCAGTCTGGTGGATCTCACAGTCATATCTTGTTGTCTAGATTGATATGGGAAGTTGCTACTTAGGGGGAGCAGCTGGCATGATTATGAAGTAATGCAAGTATATGCCCTTTGCCATTGATGTCAAAAGGGGAGAGAAGACATGTGAAAAACAAGTAGTTTCTGATCAAAGGGGGAGTAGGAAAGGAAGAGAAGACATGTGAATGGTTGTTGCTGATAGGGGGAGTTGTGACAGTAAGGAGAAGCTCTTGTTTTGATGGTCAAAATAGTTTTTCACATCATATGTTGCCAGCAATGACAAAGGGGGAGATTGTTGCAAGTATGGGCCTAACCGGTGTTTTCATTGATGTCAACATACTCTTGTTGCATTAATGATAAGGATTGGATGAGCTGTGTGTTGAGGATATTGAGAAAATTAGTCCTAATCAGGAATAGAGAAGAACAGTGAAGACAATAAGGTAAAGATCCCAGTTAAGATAAAAGTCAGAGGATACACTTTAAAGGGTTTGTAGATATGTGTCTTGAGATGATCCAGTAAAGATTTTAGAGGTCTGCATAAAGATCTAAAGAAATTACGACCACTTAAATAAAACCAATTCTCGCAGGTGTTCAGAGGTGATAGAGTGATACAGATAGGTCCGGTGAGATCTGGAAACAAAATATCTTGCTCTGTAGATTTGGTGGAGTGTTTAGGAAGTCCATGTGAAGTAACAACTCAATTGGTTCATGATCTGGAGGTCCGCAAGCATATATTCCAATATGACAGTGATGACAGACTATGTTCTTGAGGTTCCGGTTGAAGGAGAGAATGATTTCAGTAGACAGTAGTAGTGTGGATGTTCTTGGTGATTCAGGAAAGCTTGTGGAGGTCTTTGGATTGTATCCAATTTGTGTTGATGGTTCGCATTGAAGTTTGAGCTCATAATTAAAGATTTACTTCCGAATGATTATGTTCCTCTTAATTCTGGCTAACCGGATGAGTTACACATCCTGTGGATGATCTGGAAGGTGTCCTGTGAAGAATGGCATGTTCCCAAAGAAAGATTGAAGTCTTAGATTTGTGTAGCCGATAGTGTGTTGATCTGCGTGAAGTATTTTTGTAATAAGTCATGTTGTATTTATGTACTTTCTCTGTTATGTATGCTGACTTGGATGATAATTCCTAAGTCGATGTCTTGTATAAATAAGGAGTTGTAAAGTCATTTCAAAGGGTGTCTTATGGAGATGAGAGTGTGGTAGAGAGGAGTAGAGTGAAAGGTAGAGTAGAAGTATTAAGTTTAAATGGAACTGACTCAAGCATGGTGAAGATGTTATTCTCCAGTTCAAGTATGTAACACTTATTATTTTGTAGACAATGTGTCTCTTGTAGGCAGTGAGCCTCTGTGAGTAGTGTGCTCGGGCAATAAGCCCTAATTGACATGTACTATTTTGTTCTTTCTATTCTTCTAACAGAGAATACAATCTTAGGTTAATCACCCCGTGGTTTTTCCCTTAACTGGGTTTTCCACATCAAAATCTTGGTGTCTTGTGTGTTAATGTGTTTCAGCTCTTGATTTAATGCATTATGTTTCCATGATTTATTTATTATTATGCTGCTGAATTACAATGTGGATTTAAGTGGAAGAAAGTTTTGGACAACTGATTAACCCCCCCTCTCAGTTGTCTACCTGAAATCTAACACAAATAACATCTCATTTTGGATCAAATATTCCAATCATCTATTCCTATCCATGCTTGCTAGTTCTTTACATGCTTTCCATGCCTCCACAAAATCATGTTCAAATATATACAAATTTTTTATCTCTTCAAAACCAACTACCTCTATTCTAACCTCTATTAGCAGTTTTTGCTTCCTACTTAATGCATCAACAACCTTGTTTGACTTTCTGCTCCTATGTTTCAACACAAAAAGTGTAACTTTGCATGAACTCAACCCACCACCTATGTCTCTAGATTAGCTTACCTTGGATATTTAAGTATTGTAGTTCTTGGTGGTCTATGTACAACATGAACTCCTTAGGCAACAAGTTATGCCTCCATTTATTTAATGGTTTAACTATGACATAAAACTCCTAGTCATAGAATGAATATCTTCTCATGGTATCATTTAACTTTTCACTAAAGTAGGCTATTGGTCTTCATTCCTGGCTTAGTATCACTCCAATTTCATTTTTACTTGTATCACCATCAACTTGGAATATGTTATTGAAATCAAGTAAGGCTAGCACTGTCTGTTCTATTACCCTCTTCTTTAGCAACTCAAATCTCCTATCTACTCCATTGGTCCACTTAAATTCTTTCTTATCCCCCTCATTGTCTCAGTCAACAATGCACAAATACTATTGAATTTACTAATAAATTTTATATAGAATCTTTCTGATATAGGAGGATCCAATGGTGTAAGGGCAATCCTGCATCACCCAAAAAGAAGTTAATTCAAAATCATTGTATTTGTTTTTATTTCTTTCCATAATTAGTGTTTCTAGTTCCATAATATCCAGAATAATGATGTAGGACTTTTAGTTTTTCCAAAACTACTAAAAATAGGAACCTGTCTATTTTGGAAAGTGTACCTGCCATTTTAGGAAAGTTTGCATTTGGGCATAGATTGAAGCAAAAACTTACAGAAAGTTACATAACAGAAATATAAGACCTTTTGGCGAAGGAATTAGGCAAAGATCATTTGTGAGCTAAAAGATATTAAAGTTTTTGTTTTCTGAAAAGCCCCTAAAAATTTTGGAAACAAGATATGACACCCTAAAACATCCCATAACATCCCAAAATGTTGATAGAAATCCATTTATGAATTTTTGGTGTGATAGTTCACATCGCAAGCTTTCTGGTGCTTAAAACGTTTCGTCAATCAGACACCCGAATCAAAAGTTATGCTTCTCGGAAGTTGACCTACTTTTGGAGGGAGTTGTAAATTTTGAAATTTCGCTGGAGGCCGCCAAAAAGTGCTATTTATGACTATTTTGGGAACCTTGGGTGGTAGTAGAGTTAAGGGGGGGGGTAAGTGTGGAGTCAAGAATAAGTGGGAAAATAGAAACCCTAGCTGATTTGGGGTTATAGAAGGTAGAAGATTCCAGAGCCTGGTGAGGTGTAGCTGTAGTGTGTTACAGCCTGTAGAGGATTGATTCCTCTGATTGTAATTGAGCCTTTGTAATGTAATGAGTTTCCTAGATCAATAAAAGAAAGTTCTATTTCCTATGTTCAATTTCTGTTGTTATGTGTTTTGTGATTTACCCCTTGCATCAAGTGGTATCAGAGCAAGGGTTCCTGAGTGTGTAGATAGATCATCGATCGTGAGGTAGTTTGCACCAGGACCTGAGGTTGTGTGTTTGCTGTGGAGATCAAGATGCCTCCACAAAGAAATTGTATTGAGAGGAATGCTTTAATGGAAGAGGGTTTTAGAGCCCTGCAAAGGCAAATTGATGCATTGCAAGAGGAGCTACGAAGAGGGTTTGACTCGACAACAAGAGAACAAAGTGAAGATGAAGCTGAGGAAGAGCTATCTGAGGAAGAACAAGAAGTTGCAGGAGATCCTGTAAAAGTTAGGTTGTTGAGTGCCATTTCAAAGATTGGAAAGAGGCCTAGAATTAAAGTTTCTACACATTCTGGAGATTTGAATCTGGAAAAGCTTATCGATTGGATCAATGACATGGAGGAGTATTTCAAGTATGAAGATGTGGAGGACCTAGATCAGGTTAAGTTTGCAAAAACAAAGTTGAAGGGCCACACCAGTATTTGGTGGAAGGAGGTCCAATTAGAGAGGATTAGAAGAGGAAAAGGAAAGATCACCAGATGGGATTAGATGTTGGAGAAACTGAAGAAGCAGTTCACTCCTGTGGACTATGAGATGGAGTTGTTGAAGAAGTTGCAAGGACTAAAGCAAGGTAACAAGTCTGTCAAGGAGTATACAGAAGAGTTTTATAAGATTACTATTAGGACAGGCCATGTAGAGCCCAACAAGGAGAAGGTAGCCCATTACATTAATGGGTTGAGGCCGAGTATTCAAGAGGAGCCGAGCCTAGTCAGAATGACCACCATAGAAGATGTATACCAGTTTTCCCTGAAGGTGGAAGAGAAGTTGAATAAAAGATTTGACAGCAAGCAAAGGGGAAGAGGTTAAGGTGGAAGGACTGGTGGAAGACCCTATGTGGGCCAAATGAAGATGCAAAGAAAAGTGAAGAAGCTGGCACCAGTTGAAATCCGAGAGGAGATAATACCTACTGCCCTCATGACCAGAACAATGGTGAGCAAAGAGGAAGAGGAAGAGGCAGACCTGGGCAAGGACTTGGAAGAGGAGGTTTCGGAGGAACATGTTTCCAATGTGGAGAAGAAAGGCATCAAGCATATGAGTGTCTACAACATCAAGGAAGGACAAATAGAAGACTTGAAGGTAATGCATGAGTTTCACATGTAGATGAAGATGTGCAATCTAAGCGTTTTGAAGATGCTGAAATGGGAGAAACCCTAGTTGTCAGAAGAACTTTGCTGAATGAGGAGAAAGAACCAAATTAGAGGAAGAGTTTATTCCACACAAGGTGCAAATGTGAAGGTAAGTGTTGTGACATTATTATTGGCAGTGGAAGTACTGACAATCTTGTTTAAGAGGAGATGGTTGATAAGTTGAAGTTGACAAGAAGAAAGCATCCACATCCATATCGGATTGCATGGTTGCAGAAGGATGATGAAGGGGGTAAATCACAAAACACACAACAATAGAAATTGAACACAGAAAATAGAACTTTCTTTTATTGATCTAGGCAACTCATTACATTACATAAGCTCAATTACAATTAGAGGATCAATCCTCTACTGGCTGCAACACATTACAACTTTCCCAACCTCAAGATTCTAGAATCTTCAGCCTTTTGTAACCACAAATCAGCTAGGGTTTCTATTTTCCCCACCTATTCTTGACTCCACACTTGCCCCCTTAACTCAACTACTACCTAGGGTTCCTAAAATAGTCATAAATAGCACTTTTTGGTAGTCTCTAGCTAAATTTCAAAATTTGCAACTCCCTCCAAAAGCAGGTCAACTTCCGGGAAGCATAACTTTTGATCCGGGTGTTCGATTGACGAACTGTTTTATGCACCGAAAAGCTTGTGATGTGGACTATCATTCCAGAAATACATAAATAGATTTTTGTCAACTTTTTAGGATGTTATGGGATGTTTTAGTGCCTCATATCTTGTTTCAAAAATGTTCAAGGGCTTTTCAGAAAACAAAAACTTTAATATCTTTTAGCTCACAAATGATCTTTTCCTGATTCCTTCGCCAAAGGTTTTATATTTCTGTTATGTAACTTTCTGTAAGTTTTTGATTCAATCTGTGCCCAAATGTGAACTTTCCTAAAATGGCAAGTACACTTTCCAAAATAGACAGGTTACTATTTTTAGTAGTTTTGGAAAAAATGAAAGTCCTACATCATTATTCTGGATATTATGGAACCAAAAACACTAATTATGGAAAGAAATGAAAACAACTACAATGATTTTGAATTAACTTCTTTTTGGGTGATGCAAGATTGCCCTTACACCATTGGATGCTCCTGCATCAGTCACCCAGGGTAATTTGAGAAGTGACCTTGTCACATCTCAGATGTTTGTGTGAGGAAAACCCAAACAGTCAACCTCTTCATTAGACAACCAAGAAGAATCCTCAACATGCCTTCCTTTCCATTTTACTAGATATTCCTCATATTGGTTGTTCCGAGTACTTCTTCCCACACGGCTATCCAAGATCTCTTCTATCTCCTCCATTGAAGTAGATGCTGGAATACTCCACTGCGCTTCTGTTGGTCCATCCTCTATTCCACCTTCATGATATTCTGATAAATTAGCAATGTTGAAATAGTGGAAATATTGATCCCACTCGGCAGCTCTACCTCATATGCATTTCCTGAATCATGCTTCTTCAGGATTTTGCATGGTCTAAATTTCTTCATTTTCAACTTATTGTATGTTCCAATTGGGAACCTTTCTTTTCTCAAGTGAACCATGACTTCATCTCCTACCTAGAACTCCTTATACCTCGTCTTCTAATCTGCCTTAGCCTTGTACTGAATATTCATTTTATTAATGTGCTTTCTCACCTCTTCATGCAACTTCTTTAGATGTTCTGAAAAGTCTTCAGCTTCAACACTTGTCTTTTCTCCTTTGTCCAGCTTCCTTAACTCAGAAGCATTTCTCAGGCTATTGCCATAGACAATTTGGAATGGTGATTTACTAGTACTCCTATTGACAAAATTGTTGTAAGCAAATTCTGCCTGTGGTAAAATCAAATCCCATCCCTTGGGCTTATCTCCTACTAAGCATCATAGAAGGTTACCCAAACTCCTATTCACCACTTCCATCTGTCCATCACTCTATGGATGGTCTACAGAATTGAACTTCAGATCTGTCTTCAACTTCTTCCATAATGTCCTCCAAAAATAACCAACAAACTTGGTATCTTGATCTGAAACTATGCTCTTTGGTAGACCATGTAATCTCACCACCTCCTTGAAAAATAACTCTGCAATATGAACAACATCATTAGTCTTCTTGTAAGGAATAAAATGTGCCATCTTTGAGAATCTATCCACCACCACAAAAATGGAATCATGTCCTCTCTATGTCCTTGGTAAACCAAGAACAAAATCCATACTACTATCATCCCATGGCTTTTCTAGTACAGGTAATGATTGATATAGCCCTGTATTCTGACTGGTCCCTTTTGCCATTTGACACACTCTGCAACTCTACACAAATTTCCTCACATCCTATTGCAACTGTGGCTAATAATAATTTTCACCAACAATAGCAATGTTCTGATCTCGACCAAAGTGTCCAGCCAATCCCCCACTATGCTTCTCCTTAATCAGGTTCTCTCTCATAGAACTCCTTGGAATGCACAACTGGCTTCCTCTAAACAACATGCCATCTTGGATTATGAAATCCAACCATTTTGTCCTATCCAAATTAATAGGTTCCAAACAAGCTTTCCAAGCCTCTGTAAAAGTTGGATCTTCTGGATAGAAACTCTTGAGCTCATCAAACCAAACAACCTCCATCTTCATTTCTATCAACAAATTTTGCCTTCTGCTTAAGGCATCTGCAACTTTGTTGGACTTCCCACTCCTATGCTTTAAAACAAAGATATAACTCTGCAAAAACTTAATCTATTTTAAGTGCCTTTGATTCAACTTTCCTTGGCTATTAAGATACTATAAAGCCTGATGATTAGTATATAAAACAAATTCATTTGGCAACAAATAATGTCTCCATTTCTTCAAAGCCTAAACTATTGCATAAAACTCCTGATCATAAACATAATACTTTTTCTTGGCATCATTAAGCTTCTCACTAAAATAGGCAATGGGCTTACCTTCTTGACTCAAAACAGCTCCTATACCACTACCACTAGCATCACAATCTACCTGAAATACCTTATTGAAATCTGGAAGTGCCAAAATAGGTTGTTCTACAACTTTTTGCTTCAATGTATCAAATCTCTTGTCTGCTCCTTTAGTCCATCTAAACTCTTTTCTATCCCCTCTCATTGTCTCAGTTAGGGCTGCACAAATGCTACTAAAATTCCTAATAAACTTTCTATAAAAACTTGCCAAACCATGAAAAGATCTTACCTCTGTTGCACTCCTTGGTGTAGGCCATTCAATGATAACCCTTACTTTTTTTGGGTCCATCTTAAGACCTTCTTCTGAGACAACAAATCCTAGGTACACCAACTCCTTCTTTGCAAAACTACATTTCTTCATATTAATCAGCAACTTCTCCTCCCTCAGCTTCTCTAGAACTCTTCTGATATGCATCAGATGCTCATCCCAAGTCTTATTGAAAATAAAAATATCATCCAAATAAACAATAACAAAACTTCTAAAAAATTCTTTCAGTACCTCGTTCATGAGCCACATGAATGTGCTCGGTGCATTGGTTAGCCCAAATAGAATGAATAACCACTCATACAAAACTTCCTTAGTCTTGAAGGCTGTCTTCCACTCATCTCTTTCTCTGATACAGGTCAATCTTCATGAAGTACTTGGCTCCACTCAAACAATCCATTATGTCATCCATTCTGGGCAATAGAAATCTGTACTTGATTGTGATCTTATTGATGGCTTGAGAGTCTGTACACATTCTCCACTCTCCATCTTTCTTTGGTGCTAGTATTGTAGGTACCACATATGGACTTAGGCTCTCCCTTATCATTCCCTTCATCAACAACTCCTAAACTTGTATGTTCAGCTCTTCATTCTCTGTAGGGGTCATTCTGTGGGATACCTTATTCGGCAAACTGGCTCCTGGTATCAAATCCATTCGATGGCTTATCTTCCTTACTAGTGGTAAACCTTCTGGTACATTATCAGAGATAATATCCTCAAATTCTTCCAACATAACTGAGACTTCTACTGGTACATCTTCACATTTCTCCTGACTAATCTTAGGGATTAATGCAAAGCAATGACATTCATGCTTCATACCCTCCAAAAATTTCCTACCATTTGCCAAGCAAATTCTGGCAGCTACATACATTTTTCTTCCACCTCCTTCAAGGGCTTCAACTTATGACGAACTCCATCCTTTGTTAGGGAATATGTGTTTGCATGGCCATCATGGACATCACTCCTATCATACTGCCATGGCCTTCCCAATAGCATATGACATGCATCCATTAGTATGATATCACATAGCACCTCATCATGTTAGTCCCCAATCTTGAACTTCACTAAACACTACTCATTGACCAAACCTTTGTGGTCCTTCTGTAACCATGCAATCTGATATGGATGTGGATGCTTTCTTCTTGTCAACCATCTCCTCTGAAACAAGATTGTCAGTGCTTCCACCGTCAATAATTATATCACAACACTTACCTTCACATTAGCACCTTGTGTGGAATAAACTCTTCCTCTAATTTGGTTCTTTCTCCTCATTTAGCAAAGTTCTTCTGACAACTAGGGTTTCTCCCCTTTCAGCATCTTCAGAATGCTCAGAATGTGCATCTTCATCTACATGTGCAACTCGTGCATTACCTTTAGGTCTTCTATTTGTCCTTCCTTGATTTTGTGGACACTCATATGCTCGATGCCCTTCTTCTCCATATTGGAAACAGATTCCTCTGAAACCTTCTCTTCCAGGTCCTTGCCCAGATCTACCTCTTCCTCTTCCTCTTTGTTCACCATTGTTCTGGTCATGAGGGCAGTAGGTATTATCTCCTCTTTGATTTCGACTGGTGCCAGCTTCTTCACTCTTCTTTGGATCTTCATTTCAGCCTCCATAGGGTCTTCCACCAGTCCTTCTGCCTTCACCTCTTCCCCTTTGCTTTCTGTCAAATCTTTTATTCAACTTCTCTTCCACCTTCAAGGAAAACTGATACGCATCTTCTATGGTGGTCATTCTGACCAGGCTCAGCTCTTCTTGGATACTTGGCCTCAACCCATTAATGTAATGGGCTACTTCTCCTTATTGACCTCTGAATGATTAGTTTTGATAGTAATCTTATAAAACTCTTCTGTATACTCTTTAACAGACTTGTTACCTTGCTTCAGTCCTTGCAGCTTCTTCAGCAACTCCATCTCATAGTCCACAAGAATGAACTACTTCTGCAGTTTCTCCACCATCTGATCCCATCTGGTGATCTTTCCTTTTCCCCTTCTGTTCCTCTCTAACTGGACCTCCTTCCACCAAATGCTGGCATGACCTTTCAACTTTGTTTTTGCAAATTTGACCCGATCTGGGTCCTCCACATCTTCATACTCAAAATACTCCTCCATGTCATTGATCCAATCAATAAGCTGTTCTGGATTCAAATCTCTAGAATATGTAGAAACTTTGATCTTGGGCCTCTTTCTGATCTTAGAAATGGCCCTCAATAACGTTACTTTAGTAGTATCTCCTGCAGCTTCTTGTTCTTCCTCAGATAGCTCCTCTTCAGCTTCATCTTCGCTTTCTTCTTTTGTTCTCGGATCAAACCCTCTTTGCAGCTCCTCTTGCAATGCATCGATTTGCCTTTGCAGGGCTCTAAAACCCTCTTCCATCAAAGCATTTCTCCCAACACAATTTCTTCATGGAGGCATCTTGATTTCCGCAACAAGCCCACAACCTTAAGTCTTGGTGCAAACTGCCTCACGGTTGGCAGTCTGTCTACACACTTAGGAACCCGGCTCTGATACCATTTGATGAAGGGGGTAAATCACAAAACACACAACAATAGAAATTGAACATAGAAAATAAAACTTTCTTTTATTGATCTGGGCAACTCATTACATTACATAAGCTCAATTATAATCAGAGGATCAATCCTCTACTAGCTGTAACACATTACAGCTTTCCCAACCTCAAGACTCTAGAATATTCAGCCTTCTGTAACCCCAAATTAGTTAGGGTTTTTGTTTTCTCCACCTATTCTTGACTCCACACTTGCCCCCTTAACTCAACTACTGCCCAGGGTTCCCAAAATAGTCATAAATAGCACTTTTTGGTGGTCTCCAGCTAAATTTCAAAATTTACAACTCCCTCCAAAAGTAGGTCAACTTCCGGGAAGCATAACTTTTGATCTGGGTGTCTAATTGATGAACTGTTTTAAGTACCGGAAAGCTCGCGATGTGAACCATCATGCCAAAAATTTATAAATGGATTTTCGTTAACTTTTCAAGATGTTATGGGATGTTTTAGTGCTTCATATCTCATTTCAAAAAATTTCAGGGGCTTTTTGAAAAACAAAAACTTTAATATCTTTCAGCTCACAAATGATCTTTGCCTGATTCCTTCATTAAAGGTCTTATATTTCCGCTATGTAACTTTCTGTAAGTTTTCACTTCAATCCATGCCCAAATGTAAACTTTCCTACTAACCATCATTGGCTCATCACCTGCAGGCTCCTTATTTACCTGCACTTCTTCAAATGGGATATCTTCTTCCACTTCTTGTTGTGAGGCTTGAGCCTCCTCCTATACTTCTGCAGTCTTAATATCTGGGCTCAAAATCCTCTTTGTCTTAGGCTTGTCAATTAGAGGTTGTGCATATGATGTGGATGCTTAACCTGATGTTGATGCACTTGCAGCTGGTGTGGTAACCCTTTCAATTATCACCCCCTTAGGTTCATCTTTAGTTTTCTTACCTCTAGGGGGAACTTTCCTCTATTTCTATGTGGGTAACCTCTCTCCATTGGATTTTCTTTTCTCATTGAGGAAGTCATCATACTCCTCATCAACTAGTTCTTGACTTTTCTTTTTTGGCATCAACTGTAAGGGCCACACCCCTTTTCTTCAATCTAATTATTTCCTCATCTACCCAAGCTTGGGTTAATTGTAGCACTCCACCTGTAAACTGATCCAGGGATATGTCTTCCAGCTGTGTTAGATTAGGGGCTGATATGGTGTCATTGTACACCTTCTTGTCTTCATATTCATTAGACATAGTTTTTCCATCATCCTTCTTTAGCTGTGCTGGCACTGGGATGCAGTCAAAAGTCCTTATTTGGTTCAAGGTGAGCCTCTGGTATTTTATTCTTCTCACCTTAGCTTCATCCTCACAATCAGTCCAGAAATCCTCTAGATGCTTCTGATGTATTTTATAGGTTTTCCTACTATTTTCTGCATCCTGCCATACGGGTCATAAGATCTGGCAAGTGAAAATGGCTACAGATACATCAGTTTTAGGCCTCCCATGGCATGTTTTGTGCTCTCTGAGTCTGAGCACATATACCAGCCCATAGACACTAGAAATAATACCAGAGGTATCTTCTTTTGTTCTTTGTATGCTATAAGTATGGTAGATACTTGTCTAAGAAACTCCATCAAGACAACCCCATTAGTAGGGTATCTTGGTAGCATAAGGGGATGTCCTTCAAATCCTTCTATCCTTATATATGAGAAGGTGGCAAACTAGATGAACTAGGCACCATGTTTGTAAACAACTTCCTAAGCCTCCATGCTCAGTCTCTTGGTTCTGTCTTCCTCCATGGTTCTGACTAGATGCATAGAGAATGCATCATTTACCAATTTGTAATCTAGGAGATAGTTATTTCTCTATAGTTGAGGATAATGATCCCATATGTGGGCATCATCTAGATCACCACTAGCTTTACCCACTGTAGTCAAGGCATCAAAGGTTCCCTTGTAAGTACATGAGTACACAACATATGAGGTCATATGAAACATGCATGCCTGACCTCCCAAGTTCCTCATGCCTTCATCTAGTGCATCACTGATGACCTTGGCCCATAATGGCTTATTATCTGTGTATAGGACCATCTGGATGATTCCAAACATCTAATTCTCAAAATTTCTTGCATGAAGCTTACCTATCATCCTGCTTAACAGGGCAATCATGTACTGGTACTCATCGTGAAAATCAAATTTGTACAAGTGTATGAGCAATTTAGCTGAGATATTGTAGGTGCTGCTCTTCAACCTCCACTGATACATCCTCTTCCTTGCACTCTTCTTATTGTTTTTGTATTCTATGTCCAACTTACGTAGATCTACACTAACCACCTTCTTTCCAAGTAGCAGATTAAAAGTAGAGGTGATGCCCTTAATTGAAAAGTCGGCATATACTCTTCCATGCTTCTCCACCTACCTGGTCTCAGGGTTATAGTTCCTGGTACATTCCACTACCAGCTTTGGGGTGTCCATGGCATATGGAAATCCAGTGGCATGCCACATTCCTAAAACATATATTGCATCTAGAAGGGTATTATCCTTATCATGATCTATTCTTGTTGACCATCCTACCAGGTCTGTATCTCCTTGGTGAGTGTCACCAATGATGCCATACTTAAATTGTACCCCCTTAGGCTAAACAAACATAGGCTTAAGAAACTCTAAATTAGACCTATTCCTTCTAAGATCTGCCATGGACTCCTACAATAAACATGATCTGTCTTACCTTACAATATCGATATGCATTCATACAAACACTATGTATCTCTATAACATCATGCATACCTGAATCTATTATTCTTTACTACATCATGATATGCATATTCATTGATTCAAACCATAAGAAAGAACATATACTCTACCTGAACATCCAAAAAATGACAATAGGAGGGTTTTCAATTGCTTACCTGATAGTGCTTTCCTCTTGGGTTAGATGGGTGATTATGGAAAAGGGCTGTAAATGCTGAAGATCACCCATTCCGTTACGTTGAAAGATCTAGTCTGTTAACATGTAGCAGTATGAGGATTTGACTTCTTTCCTCTGTAATTTCTCATTTTTTCGCAAGGTAAATGAAAATAACCTTGGAAAATTACCTTTAAACACATCCGTAGGGCAGATTAGGGTAAAACTGAAATGGGATGGATTAAATCCGTTGATCCTCTGCAGAGAATTCATGGATGATGCTAAGAGCTTGAATTGTATTCGTAATTGACGGGAATCCATCTATTGCATTTAAGTCCATTTAATGTCAGGAAACAGGGGGTGATCTTTGAAAGATCGGGTGATATTCAAAATATGACCCCCACCTGGATAAAATGACCCTCCACCTTTGAGCGGCAAAATTAATGCAAAAGAATTGGGTGATGTGGTCAATGTTGACCATGTGTATATTAGGTCATGAATTTAAGATCAGGGGACGTTCAAAGTATGACCTTGCAACTAAAATGACCCCCCTTGGGAAAAAGATTGGGATGACATCAGCATGTCAATGACTTTGTTTAAGCATTTTGTTGTAATGACGTCACCATCATGTTGTTGAATATGGTGGGCATTGGATATATACCTCCACAAGGTAGAACAGAATGATGACATCATCATCAGGGTGGTTTCCTTCATTTGCTGGACTTGGATGATGTCATTGTCATATTGGCATAGGGTGATATTTTATGACGAGGGTGATATTCATAAGATGACGGATATTAAAAATACGACCCCCCACAAAATATATGAAGTCATTTGATGGGCAGACAATGACCCTTATGTAAAATTGATATCCACACTTTGCGGATTAAGTGATTATCGAGTGAAACGCAATATCGAGGTGATCTTATATAATGTGACTAATGTTTGAAATATGACCCCCCCTCAGAATATCAGGTTTGACCGAAAATTTGACTTAACATAACTTTCTTCCCTTAGATAATTTCGGGGTGATCTACAAGGCAAACCTGCATGGAATTTCGTGCACTTTCCAACCATGAGGTTAATAATGTGAAATAATGACTTTGACAACTAACCTCATCATGGGGACAAATCCACCCCCTACAGGGTGTTCATGCATGACTAATTTTACCAGACCGCCCAAAGCAGAAAAACAACAAGCCAAAGTAGCCAGCAAAAGTTGGGTCCCTGTTTTGTCAGGGCAAAATGGGGCATGTTGTGTAACCACACAACATGAGGCTAGACCACAGGTATGTCGTCCTAACCTGACTTTGTGATTTTAGGATTTGGGTTAGGGTAGGGGGTCAGAAAATGGATAGTTAGGTAGATTAGCACTATCACATAGCTATGTAGTGCTATTGGGGTGTGGTTTAGCACTATTGGGTAGTTTAGCTCACCAAATGCAAAAAGGGAAATTTGGGTTGTTTAGCGTCATCTGCTAGTAGTTTAGTGCTATCAGGTGGATTAGTGGAATGTGCATGGGATTTAGTGCTATGTTCTACATTAGCACCAAAATTTAAGGGTTTTTTAAGTGTAATGGAGGATTAGAGCCATGAGGTCATGGATTAGTGCTAATAGGTGGATTAGTGCGATGTGGTCAAGGATTAGTGCTATCCTCTGGATTAGTACAATTAGGGTCTGGATTAGCGCTATCCTCTGAATTAGCACAATGTGGCTCTGAATTAGTGCCATCCTCTAGTTTAGTGCAATATGGCTCTGGATTAGCTCCAAAGTATTGTTTTAGATAAAATGGGTTGACTTAGGTGATTTTTTGGATGCAGATTGATGAAGAGGTGTTGCAATTGCAGAAGCGATGAGTTCCTTCAGTGATAGCTTTGAGGGCATAGTTCACAAATACAGATATAGATCAGTTATGCAGGATTGAGCTTCACACCATCTTAGAGATGCCTTAGTTACGGGCTCATAGGGCCATGATGATGACCTTGGTAGAGAGATGGAGGAGCAATACATGCTCCTTCTTATTACCGACGGGTGAGATCACTATCACCCTAGAGGATGTATGGAGGATCCTTAGGATCCCCATAGTTGGAGAGAGGGTGACGTATGATATTCCCTCTAGAGTAGCAGCATTAGACTGAGCATTTGCACCAACATGTCTGAGGTATACTTAGGATAGGTTGGAGATGCATTATGGAGCTACCAATGTGGGGAGAGGTCATTGTTTTGTGTTGTATGTCTATGGGTTGATCAGGGGTAAACTGATGCCTGATCGAAGGTTACAGGACTTATCAGTTGGTTGGGGTCAGGTTATCGAGGCTATCATGATTCAGGACATAGTGTTTGCATGGGGGCCTTACTTGTTGGTCCAACTTTATCATGAGATGTACCTAGTGGTGTATTAGGTGGATGTGAGCTTGGGGGTAGGGGTGACATTGCTCCATGTGTGGGTTGGGAGCATATCCGTATCACGAGGCCTAAGTGTGCATATGTGAGGGCGCAGTTTGAGCCCTTTGTATTTTTGTAAAGAGCACCTCTTTGGCACATGGTTGGGGCCCCTGAGATATCATTGATGGCTATTGGATGACATGGATATGGTCATATGGTGACCATATATAGGGGTAGAGGCATGGATGGATGATCATGTGCATATGCCATACACCTTTCAGCCTCAGTACATGATGGAGCGGATGGAGCATATTATCGACAAATATATTCTGTCATGGGTTATGTGCCACTTCAGGATGAGGCAGGACCTGCCTTAGGTCATGGCTATCATTGGGTGGGTATGAGTAGATACAATAGATTGGCCTCTAGAGTTGTAGCCACAGGTGGTGTTATTAGATTGGGCAGCACTGCAGGTAGTGTAGTGGGATTGGGGGAGTCAGATAGTGGATGTAGGGAAAACCTCTACATATGATACATGGTGGCAGTAGGCGAGGCCAGTACGTATTATTGTCCAAGATGTACATCCCATAGAGGAGGAGGAGGAGGAGGAGGAGAAGTGGGAGGAGTATGTGATGGAGGAGCTTGAGGTAGAGGAGGAGGGAAATGGGGGTGGAGGGGGCGGAGGAGGTGATGGTATAGATGTTTTGGTGGTAGTAGTAGGTCTCATAGATGTAGGGTGTCATTGCTATCACCAACATGGCATAGATGTGAGGGGATTACACTATAGCACAACAACAACTTAGTCAGGTACAACAATAGCTAGCTGATCAGAGAGTCAAAGATGAGTATTATTATGGTGCATATCAAATGATTGTGCCTGAGGGATAGAGAGTACTAAGCTATAGTCAGTGTAAATAATCTAACATTTAGGTTCTCACTAATTAGGCCACTCTCAGAGATTAGTTCAGTAGCCTCATCCTTAGCAGCAACAGTCGTCTCAACAGTAGGAACCTATGAGGCCACCTCCTCCTCATCGACCCGACTATCCTACTAACTTTGCTAGAGGTTCTTCAGCCCATGGTTGACATGTATTTTGTATGCCTTCGGTCGTTATGTATTTTGATGTACTTTCAGTCCTTAGGGCACACATTTTTTTGTATCATGACATTATTTTGAGCAATATATGTATGAGGATTTTTGGCAGTGATATATGATGTGTAATGATGTTTATGTTTATGGTTTTTATTATGCATTATGGATTATGATGTATGTTATGCATTTATGATGTGATGATTATGGTTTGTGAATGTTTTTATTATGATGATGATGATTATGTGTAGATGTATGGATGTTTAGGATGATGATGTATGGTATGCATATGGATATTTTTATGGTTCTATGGATGATTATGATATAGATTATGTGGATTATGATGTGGATTATGTGGATAGGATTTTATGAGATGGAAATGGAATATATGCATAGATTAATAAACATATATTATGTATGGATAAATTTAATGCAATGGAAATATATGCTTAGATTAATAAACATATATTATGTATGGATAAATGAAGTGTAATGAAAATATATGCTTAGATTAATAAAAATATATTATGCAAATGGATAAATGAAGTGTAATGGAAATATATGCTTAGATTAATAAACATATATTATGCATGGGTAAATGAAGTGTAATGGAAATATATGCTTAGATTAATAAACATATATTATGCAAATGGATAAATCAAGTGTAATGGAAATATATGCTTAGATTAATAAACATATATTATGTATGGATAAATGAAGTGTAATGAAAATATATGCTTAGATTAATAAATATATATTATGCAAATGGTTAAATGAAGTGTAATGGAAATATATGCTTAGATTAATAAACATATATTATGCAAATGGATAAATGAAGTGTAATGGAAATATATGCTTAGATTAATAAACATATATTATGCATGAGAAGTGATGTGATATATGGATAATGCAATGTAATGATTATGATTATTGATTAATGTAATGATAATGCAATGATATGGTGGTTTATGCTAATGATGATGTTGTGTATGCAGGATGATAGATGTTTGTCATGATACATTCTGATGCTTAGAACCTTGGGAGATGGGGTTGGGAGGTTTGGGGGATGGTTAGGCTAGGTTGGGAATGGTTTATGGATGATTGGGATAGGTTTAGGGATGGTTGGGGTAGGTTAGGATAGGTTTAGTGATGGTTGGGATAGGTCACTAGACGCCACACTATTAGACGGGCTTTGTTGAGTTGGTTGGAATTTGGATAGAATTGGTTAGGGTGGTTGTGGGATGGGATTGAGTGATTAGGGGATGGGGTTGGGTGGGTCATTTTCTTCATTAAATATAAAGCCAAGATGATGATTTTGATGAATGGGGGATGAGGATAGATTATGGATGATGGCTTGGGATGGGATATTGTGTTGATGTTTTTAAGAGCAATCCTAGATTTATTATAGCAAAAGGGGATATTTTCACCAAGGTATGAAAGACCAAGATGATGATTCATATCCATCTTTGCATGGACTAGACTCACAAACAATAGGATGATCCCATGCATGCCCAAGGTAGTACGATCTTGCCTAGATGAGGGAAGGGGACTCATAGCATAAGTCCTTAGTACATAAAAGGTATGATGAACCTTAGATATAAAAGGGGAACAATATGCTAGAACCAACCCTATATTTATAAGATATGAATACTAGATTTGGAGTAATGAGACCAACCCACAAGCACATCATACAAAAACAATGACCATGCCCCATTCCATGTATTTTCCACCACATACCATGATGTAGTGAGATCAAGGTAGTTTTGGAGTGATCCTTAGAATGAGACAAAAGATAAAAATTAATAATAAAAAAGACCAATGAACCAAACAAACAACCATTGTATCTCTTTCCAAGATAAGTGTTGATTTGATAGGATGATGGATTCTGCCTATTGTAGGAATGATATATCAGTTAAGGCAGGAATTGATAGGATGATTAGGAAAAAATTGAAAGGTGGGAAAAAGGATAGTAGGCCATGTGTCATGATTGTAGTTGGTTTGTTAATTGATGATTTTTGTGTGCGATATGATGCTTTTGGAAGTATGATTAGAAAGTGTATTGCTCTTAGATTGAATATAAGTTCAGTGAATAGGGACCATCCAAATAGGTTATATGGGTGCATCTTATGTACCTACATACTGGATACTTCCTTCATATTCCAGACTGCCTACATACCCTATATCCATGAGATCAAGGAGCATTAAGATGCAGGTGGTGATGATATGTAGTTTTGGTTCATAGTGATGATCTAGGAATGGGTTGCATGATGGAATGATGAGTTGGATGATTATTTTTGGGATTTTATAATTTTTTGATTTTTTTAGGGTTTTTGGATTTTCTAATATTTTTAGATTTTGGTGATTTTCTTTTTTTTTTGGATTTTGGTGATTTTATGCTTTTTTTGGATTTTTCAAATTTTATGCTATACAAGGAGGACATACAAGGATCCTCTTTTTAGGAATCTTCCTCAAGTGGGAAATGAAGGGATGGGATGGTTGATGTTGAATGTTTTTTATTCCAAGCCATGGGATGGAGGTGATATAGAGTGATATGGATAAAAGTGAGGACTTACTAAATTGTAGGACCTGTCACTACACATGGCACCTAAGACAGGTTTTCACCATGGTACTTATCCAAGGCATCATCGATGTGATTTTCACCATTGGATGAATTTATTGCACTTGAGTTTTTCTTGATTTTTTTTATGTTTTTTGATTTTTGATTTTTTGACTTGGGATACTCGATGGGTTAGGCATAGAAATTTTTCAAGTGCATGATGTTCATTGGCTCATCAAAAGGTTGCCCCTCAGGTGTTGCAAGCCGATAAGCTCCTGATCCATATCTAGTTGTGATGACATAGGGTCCCAACTAATTAAGCTCAAACTTACCCTTCTTGTGATGCTCTTGTAGGTTCCTCTAATTTTCTATAAGAAGAATTTCACCTATCTCAAACTAACGGTTCTTGATCTTCTTATTATAGCTTCTGCATAGGTGATTCTGATAGGTCTATAGGTGATTTAGAGCATTCACGAAGCACTTCTCATCCAGAAGTTCTAGCTCATTTAGTCTTGCAACTCGATACTCCTCCTCAATAATGATATTTTGCAGTGATATTCTGAGAGAGGGGAGCTTGACCTCAATTGGTAGGGTGGCTTTGGAACCAAATACTAAAGAGTATGGAGTGGCTCTTGTAGGGGTACGGATGCTTGTGCAATAGGCCCAAATGGTAGGATTGAGTGGGAGGTGTCAATCACAGCCAACTTCATTAACCATCTTCTTCAGGATGCGTAAGATGGTTTCATTGGAAGCTTCAGCTTGACAATTACCTTGAGGTTAATATGGTGTGGAAAAGTGATGTTGGATGTGGAAGTTTTGGCAAAGGCTAAGGACTTCTTAGTTTTTGAACAGTTTCCCATTATCGATGATGATGGAAAGGGGGATACCATAGCAGCATATGATGTAGTGGAGGATAAACTTGGTGATTTGGATTCCAGTGGTGTAAGTGAGTGGAATGGCTTCTACCCACTTAGTGAAAAATTCAATAGCGGTGATTATGAACTTATGTCCATTTGATGATGGTGGGTGGATTTTGCCTATGAGGTTAATCCCCCATTGTGAAAAGGGCCAAGGGATCGTGATCAGTTGCAATTCATGTGATGGTGCGTGGATGAGATCACCATGTTGCTAACACAAGAGGCATTTCTTCACAAACTAATGGGTGTCCTATTCCATGGTAGGCCAATAGTATCCTATCCTTAGAATCTTCTTTCCTAAGGTAGGTCCACTAGAATGTACCCCACAAATACCCTTGCGTACCTCTTGTAAGGCCGTTTTGACTTCTCTAGAATTGAGATGCGTGTGAGGAAAATTGATAGATCGAATGATAAAATCAAAAACTATGATAATAACCAAATCAATAACCCATAACCTAAAGAGATCTATCTAAATAAAAAGTCATGATCAATAAATCAAATGAAATAAGAAAGCTTTTACCAAGATTGAGTTGTTCTTTCTTGTCAAATGTGGATTGCTCAAATATTCTACAAAACCATGTTTGCAACAAGCAAGTATAGGTGCTCAAAGATCAATGTCAAAAGATCGTAAACTGCTCAATGACACGATGTATGCTCCAAGCGCTATAAAGAATGCCTGAGAATAAGTGATTGAAGAGGATTTGTGAAGAAGATGAGGGGGGATTATATAGGTTTCAACAAAGATCGATCAACGGTCTAGATAATTCAGAAGAATCAACCAAGGAGATAAATCAAATAACCATGATAAATGTGCACATGACATGTGTCAATCCATAAGGATATTTTTAGTAAAATATGATGAAAACAAGATTGATTGAATAGATAACTCAACTTGTAATTTTGCCTTTTTCAGAATTCTAAAAATAAGACTAATTATGAACATGAGTTAACAAGATAATTTAAGAGGAATTGGAAGATAATTGAAATTAAATAAATAAATTTATTTAATTGATTGTGCATGATAGAGGAATACGAAGATTATAAATAAAATATTTGATTTTATTTATTTTTAGGGGAAAAAGATAATTTAAATAAATTTGCATTATTTATTTAAATTTAGAAGAACAATTGATTAAATTAAATAATGTAAATTATTTAATTGTAGATAAGAGAGGATTTCGATGAATTAATTAAATAATTGGATTTATTTAATTAATGGAGACTTGAAATTTGAAAGAGGATAATGATTTAATTAAATAATTAAAATTATTTAATTTTGGAAGAATAAAGAGGATTTTAATTTAATTAATTAAATAAATAGAATTTATTTAATTAATGTTGAATTTTGGAGTTTTGGAAGAATTTGATGAAATTAATTAAATAAAGAGAATTTATTTAATTAATGTTGAAAATGCAGGTGATGCGATCGATTAGACGAAATGCAAGTGATTCAAAGACCTGGTTATTTCAGGGTGTCTACATGAGGCATTACAGAAGAGTACCATCAAGACTTTTGCAATATAAGGTGTCACCTATGATGGTGAAGTGAGAGGCTCGACAAATGAAGGTTCGGCGTTGTATGGATGTGTGGTTAGGTGGAATGATGTTGTCATGGAGGTAAAGGTAGGTTTCTTGATACCATGGGGATAAGGGACCAACAATATCACACACTAACTCAGATTGTGGAACATCGTAGGCCAGTGTCGAGAGCTCTTCTATTAGGAACTCACATCTTTTGTTGTCTTTCTTCACATCAACCAAAGAACCTATGGTACCCATGGCATCTGCTACTTTATTGTTCAACCTTGGTAATTTTTCAAAATGAATCTCATGAAAATAATCTTTGAAGTCGTCAACCATTCTTTTATATGGTAGGAGCTTATCAACTTTTGTTTTATACTCATTGTTGACTTGTTTTATGACCCGCTAGGAATCGCCATAAACTTTGACCTTTTCAATTTTCCACTGGATAGCCATACAGAGCCTTGTGATCAATGCTTCATATTTTTCTACATTGTTGGTATAAGGAAATATGATTTTGTAGGACTTTGGTATGGTTTCTCCTTGAGGAGTGACAAACAAGATGCCTACCCCTGAGGCATGATTTGTATAGGATCCATCAAAATACATCTTCCATGTTTTTGTTGTTGGTGCTACCGTAAGAATGGACTCATCTAGAAGTTCTCAAAGCAAAGGCTACTCTGTCAGGATGGGTACATCAGCTAATTGATCTATAATTACCTATCCTTTGATGGATTTTCATTCTGTATATTCAATGTCAAAATCACTTAGGATCATTACCCATTTTGCCATTCGTCTAGTGAGAGCTGCTCTTGTTAACAGGTGCTTTAGTGGGTCAATTTTTGCAATGAGCTTGGTCTTATGATTGAGCATGTAATGTCTTAACTTTTGAGAGGTAAAGACAAAAATGAGGCATGCTCATTCAATGGGTGTATAGGTTATCTCATACGCCACTAAAGTGTGGTTGATGTAGTATATGGCTCTTTCTTTTCCTTGCTCATCATGTTGTGCCAACAAGGCCCCTATCATTGTTTTTGTTGTGCAGATGTAGAGTAAAAGGGGTTGTCCTTGTTTTGGTAGTATAAGGATGGGTGACATAGTGAGATATTCTTTCAACTACTAGAAGGCCTTCTGACAATTCTCATCCCATACAAATGTTGCATTCTTTCGGAGAAGATGTTGAAATGGTTGGTACTTATCTGCTAGCTAGGCTATAAAGTGTTCGATGGACTGAAGCTTTCCTTGAAGGATACGGAGTTGTTTGAGTGTTTTGGGTGGATGCATCTTCAATATGGCTTTCACCTTTGCAGGGTCAACTTCAATACCTCTTCTTGATACAATGTATCTTAGGAGTTTGTCGGAGGTGACTCCAAAGACACATTTCTTAGGATTCAAACATACTTTGTATTGCTCTAGGAGGTTGAAGATTTTTGCTATCACATTAAAATGTTCTTCTTTGGTTTTGGACTTTCCCAACAAGTCACCTACATAGTCTTCCATTATGTTGTGGAATAGGTCATGGAAGATCACTATCATAGCTCTCTGATATGTAGCTCCTGCATTTTTAAACCAAAGGGCATTACAAGCCAATAGTAGGTTCCCCATGGACATATGAAAGAGGTCTTGTGTTGGTCTTCTTTTGCTATCCTGATTTGATTATAACTAGAGAATCCATCCATGAGGGATAACATTTCATGCCCAACCATTAAATCAACAATGATATCTATGTTTAGAAGCAAGAAATCATCTTTACGGCATGCTTTGTTGAGATCTCTGAAATATGTGCATACGCGGATGACCCCAGTGACTTTATCTACCAGGACAATTTTTGACACCCATTCAGGATAGCCAATAGGTCGAATGAATCCTACATCCAAGAGCTTCTTGAGCTCCCCGTTGACTAATAGTGTAATTTGAGGATTCATTTTCCTAAGCTTTTTCTTCACCAGTTTAGCTTCAGGATGAACAACAAGATGATGTACCACTAAGGTGGGATCCAATCCTAGCATATTAGCATAAGTCCATGCAAAGTTATGGCTTCTTTGTTTGAAGAAGTCTAAGAAGGCCTCTTGTTCTACTGTTGTAAGGGACGTTGCTCAAAAGGTGATCTTAGGTGCTTCCTTGGTACCAAGGTTCATTTCTTGTGATGCTTCCACAAGGATTGGTGACCTTTTTTTATATAACTCCGAGGCTTTAGGGAGGTCCATTTTCTCATCCCATAGTGCCTTAGAGAGGTTTTCATTAGGGGATATGTCCTTTATTTTTATTTTTTCATCATCCGAAAGTGCCACAAAGTGGTTTTCACTAGGGGATGTTATTTTTATATTTATATTTTTATGACTAAGAGATTGGATTGTCTCTCTGAAGTATGTGGAGGTGTTGAGTTCCATTATGTATTCGACTCTATGATCTCCAAGGGGCATATAGTCTCTAACCCCCAAGAAATTTGCAATGGCTTCATCATTTTGTGTGATATCAAGGACAGGAGGTCCTTGTTGATCCCAATCTATGAGTTAGGGGTAGACTAGAGGAAGGTCGGTGGATGTTGATTGCATAGTTGATAGGGTGTAAATGGTACCTATGGAGGATTCGAAGAATTCAGTGAAATTGGAAAAGGAGTCTTGATGGTCCTCTTTGTTGACCTTATCAATCTAGAGAAAGACCTAGCAACCTCACTCAGGATATACTCAAGTTCGGTGGGGGTAGATTCTTGTTTTCCATATCGTAGTCTGTGGAGATAAGGATTCCTTGATGCTTGAATAGGCTTAATAATTCCTTGTTCATGTAGGCCCATGCCACCTTGTCCTTTGTAAACCATATGTTTGACAATTTTGAGATCTTTTCCATATATCTCAGTTGGGAGGATGGAGCTTCTTATTGTTCATCTTCATCTTTGTACAACCATAAGGATATATCTTCAAGGACATCTTGTTCCATGAGGTGCTTTCACTTGAAGATTAGGGATGGCTTGCATTTGATGATTACCATAGATACTTCATTTTCTTTAGGAGCACCAAATTCCTTAGGGGATGGTGGAAGCAAGCCTATGCAAAATGTGCCATGTAGATCATATTCACCACATCCCATGTCACTCATTTTGATCTTGACCTCAGGAGGGGTGGAAGGTTATGATGTGGATGTGATGTTTGAAGGATCGATGTATGAGGTGGAAGGTTTTGGATTGGAATTAGAATTGGATACTTTGGTGGCATTGTTGTAAGGACAAAAGGTTCTACCATGTCCTTCCAAAAAGCTGTAATATTGAAAGGGATGAGGGTTGGCATAGATAGTAATCTCAATGCCATTATATGGGAATTTGAGACATTGGTGGAATGTGGAGGGAACAACTTGAATGGCATGGATCCATGGATAGCCGAGGAGGATGTTGTAGGGAAGGTCAAGATCAAGAACATGACATTTGGTTTCTAGAATCTTCTATCTCACTTGAATGGGGAGTTTAATGGTGCCTTCAGACAATCTCTCAGTATCATCATATCCTTTTATGGTGATGCATTCACTAGAATCCACAACCACATTGGAGTATCCCAAGAGTTTTAATAATTTGAGAGTGCAAAGATTTAGGCCAAAGCCACCATCTATTAAGACTTGTTTTATGATGTGTTTATGGATAAGGACTTTGATGTGAAGAGCTTTGTTGTGGGATGCATTGGATGTAGGAAGATATTTTTCAAAGAATGTGAGAGGATGTGGTGAGGCAATGTGTCCCAACATGGCTTGGAATTGGTTGACATTCAGGTTGTTATGGAAATGGGTTTCCATTAAGGCTTTATCAAGGATGTCCTTATGGAGGGGCAATGTACGAAGTAACTCAAGTATGGAAATTTGAGCGGGGGTCTTCCAAGGTGATCGAGGAGATTGTACTTATGAGTGGATGGAGGATTGGTAGGTGTGAAAGTAGTGGCTTGATCATAAGCGGGGGCTCCTCGAATGGAGATATAGCCACGACAAGTAGTGATGGCACAATTGGGTGTTTTGGCTCAAATGGTAATGGTGTTAACATAGTTGTATGATTCTTCTATATGACCCATGACTGAATTGAAAGAAGAGGGAGGTGGAACTATGTTGTAGGATTGGTTAGAGGAAGAGGCTTTTCTTTTTTATGATCCGGAAGTGGATCCTTTATGCTCCTAATTTTGTGTTAGGTGATTATTTTGGAGGTTCATCAATGGTTATCTCACCTATATCTACAAGGCCTTGGATGAAATGTTTTAACCTCATGCAGTTATATGTTTTATGCCCTTTAACATGGTGGTATTAATAATAGGCATTCTTATCAAACCAAGAAGGTTTCAATTGATTGTTGTTATAGGGGCGAATGGGTGGCAATGTGATTAAATCTGCCTTGACGAGGTTTCTTGAAACATCTTTGATAGGCTCTCCTAGAGGTGTGAATCTCCTCTTAGGTATGTTGTTTTGCTTAGGTGGTCCCTTAGGAATATTTATGTTGTTTCTCATTAATGGGTTTGATGGTGTGGTGGTTTGTACATTTTGGACACTCTTAATATCGGTAACACCATCGTTAAGGGTATTTTTGTTTTTCCCACAAAAGCAGGGTTTTTTTGTGGGATGGATTATTGTTGTTTGTGTTGAGGGTGTTGGTGTTGTTTCCATTGACCTTGTTGTTGTTTTTTTTTGTTGTCGTTGTTGTCAATTTTTATGGCTCCCTTAGCAATAAGGGCTCTCTCAATGGTTGTTCCTTTCTCTATAACCTCTTCAAAGGTTAATGCACATTGGATAAAATTGTAAATGGAAGCCCATCTTTTGATTTAAATTCATCACAAACATGGTGACTAATTGTTTCTTGGAAATAGGCCAAGGGAGTTTGCTTTCTAGTCTTCTCCACCTTTGTAGAAAGGTAGCGAAGGATTCCCCAATCTTTTGTTTCATATTGCAAAGGTCTGTCATAAATATTTCATGTTCAAAGTTGTAGAAATGGTTGACAAGTTTCTCCGCAAGCTCATGAAATGTTTTAATGCTGGGGGAAAGATGAGCAAACCATTCGGTGGCTTCACCACCTAGGCTTATAGGAAAGAGTCTCATCAAGTATATGGTATCATATGAGACCTTTAGGCAAGCAATGTAAAACTCCCTAAGGTGTTCCCTAGGGTCCTCTTTCCCTTTGTACTTGTCAAATTTTGGTGTTTCAAAATTTTAGGGAAAGGTGGCATGGGGATGGTTCTATCAAATGGGTATGGGAAAATATTCTTGAATGAGTATTTTTTTCTTTTGTGCCTATGTTGCATATCATAAACCTTTTGGATTAAGGTTTTCACAATGTTTGATAAGTCCTGGGTTGGTGGAGGTTGGGTTATGTGTGTTTGTTATTGGATTAGTTGTTGAAGGAAGTTAGGTATTTGTTGATGTTGGGGTGGGGTTTGATTTTGATTTTGTTGGGCTTGGTGTTATTGGTAGGCAAGGAGTTGTTGTAGGACGTATGGTGGGATTTTTTGATTTTGATTTTGAATGGTTTGATTAGAGGATACAATGGGTGTTTGTGAAATAGGAGGTTGGGAGACAAGGGGGTTGTATGTATGTGAAATTAGATGAAGGGTTTTTGCATGGATTATATTTGGATGTGTTGTAAGGTGGTTGGGAAAATAATTGTCTCATGAAGGCTATAGTGTTGGCATCAAATTGGGGTACACTTGTGGAAGCACTTGTGTATGTGGTGTTGGTGGGGATGTTGAGGGTGATTTGGAGAGTGGATGTGATTATGGTTGATGTTGATGTGGAGATAGGGATGGATATGGTTGATGTTGAGATAGGATTTGATGTGGTGGTGTTTTAAGTTTGGAATGTGTTAGGGACATTGTTGGATGAGGATGGTTGTGACAAGGTGGGTAATGCAGCACCATTTTGGATTAGGAATTCAAGATATTTATTTGGGTTCAACTTTAGGACTCTATCTATTATGTCCATGGACTCGGTATCTTGCATAAAGTCTAGGACATCTTGATTGATATTATTGGTGTTGGATGGTGGTCCTAGTGGTTGAATTCCAAAAGGATTTATCATAGCATTGTAATCAAATTATGTTTGTTGTTGGCCTATAGCAGCATTATTTTGATTAGTTTGAGGCAACCCAAAGCTAATTCTAAAAGGTTCCATTTCCTTGTTTTTTCTAGCTTGGGACCTTATCAAGGGCATGTAATGGATTGGGTATGGATTAATTTGGTTTTGAAAGGTGGGTAAAGATTATGACCTTAGAGAATTGATTTCAAAATATTGGACCCAAGGATGGATAAATGAAGAGATAAATTGGTAATGAGAGATAATGGATGGGGTATGGATAAATTTTATTTTGATGAGGATGAGTGAAGGTTATGACCTTAGGGATTTTGGAAAGGATTTGGTGCTAAAAGGTGGATGGATAAATGGGTGATTTGGTGACCTTAGAGATTAATTTTAAGAGATTTTAGACCAAAGGCAAATGGATATGAGGGTGAAAATAATTTGGGGATGCCTTTTGGATGGGTGATTTTGGGGTAAATTTGGGGGATGATGATTTTGGAATGGATGCCCAAGGTATACTTAGGACAACTTTGGATGATAATTGACCAAGGATACTTGGGTGATGATTTTGTATAGGGTTAGATGATCAAGGATTTTGGACAAATTTGATGATGTTTTGAAAGGATGTTCAGATCAAAGTAGAGTTCAAATAAATCTAGATCTTTTGGATTGCAAAGGATGTTCTCTTCTTACCTAAGATAGACTAATGACCTTAAGCAAAAAGGGAAAAGGATTATTTTAATTGAGGGTAGACTAATGACCACCAAGCAAAATGGGATACCTTAGAATTTACCAACTTAGGAGTTATCTAGGCTCCTAAGTTAATTAATCTAAGGGTTGATAAAGGCTTGATAAAGGCTAGTTTATAAAACAGCTTAAGGTAGAAAAATTCTTAAGCTCCCTATAAATTAGAGGATGGTGAGATCTAGATTTAAATTTTGAACAAACTTGATTTGAAGGATGTTTTTGGATGTTGGTTTGATTTTGATTTTTGGATGTTGATTGATGTTTGTTGATGGTTAATAGGATTTGGACAATGTTGATGATGAGGCTGATTGGACTTAGACTAAGGTTGGGATAATTTTGTAATTTTGAAATGAAATGTTGGGATAATGGTTAATTTGGATGAAATGGATAAGATGCAAAGGTCCGAAATGAAAATTAAGGAGTTTCTCTATAGTCTAATAGATAATGGAGGATGATGAACTTGGATTAGGGTTTGGATGAAAAGACTCTTGGATTAGGATGACAATGAAGTGAAAGGTTGAAGATAATAATTGATTGATGAATGAACTATGGTCAAGGGTCCAATATTAAAATGATGCTTTCTCTAAGGTCAAATGGACAGATATAAATGGAATTGGACAAAGGATGGACTTGATTGAGGATGGAAATATGGACAAAGGTTGGGTTCAAATGGATGTTTTGATTTTGGGTGATTTTGACAAGGTTTTAAAATGCTAAGGTCATATTAATCTTAGGAATTTAGGTACAAATTAGTTCATGGAATTTGGACATGGTACAAAAGTGACACTAATTCAGGCCTAGATGGCACTAACAGAAAGACAAATGGCACTAATAGAAGTGCAAATAGCACTGATTGGTGAGTAGATGTCACTAAAAGGAAGGAGCTAACAGTTGAGTGTATGACGCTAAATAGTGAACATATGGCGCTGATTGACAGTCAGGGATTGAAATTTTGATTGGAATTTTGGTAAACTTGGATCATTTGGATTTTTGGCTCAAATGTTGGATTTCAAAGGTTTAAATGTTGGATTTGAATAATTTCAAAGGTTAATGACAAGCACAAAATCAAACAAGAGAACACAATGGCTTGAATCAAGGTGGACTTTGGATATTTGGCTTATACGAGCTTCAATAATGAAGACACACCATTCACATGAACATCCTAGTAATTAGTCAAGTGGGAGTATCATACCTTGTAGATCTCACAAAATGGTTGTGGGTCAATCTCAACTCAATAGTGAACCAAGATTCCCACCCCCATTAATACCTTTGATGCTATAGATTGGATAGATAGGGAAAGCAAGGTCATGGACCACCTTACCCCCTTACCCTGTAGACTTTTCTCTTGCCAAAGGTAATGCCTATCTCAAGTATAGTGGTATGGTGAGCATATTCCCCTCCTCTGTAGAGGTACACTACAAGGTATGATGGCTAAAAGGTCTTAAACTAGGATATTACAAGCTTCTAGGGAGTCCTCTTCATATACAAGGTACATGAGGCCCAAGACCGTGAACAAGATCCCACAATGATGAGCCACAAATGTCACTAAACCAAGTCTCGACAGACCGAGGGTTTCGGGGTTTAATTTGGACCTATCAGGTTCACCATTAAGGTACAACTTTTACTCTCCCCTCTTTATATACCCTGCCGGTACACGTGGTTGAGGTCATCCCTTAGGGTGATGAAATCCCCAAGCAAGCCTCCTAAGTAGAAATCACCCTTGCTTTTGATCACCCAAGATCACATGAAGCGCAAGGGGAGAGCATATGTAATAAAGTGACCCCTTCGGGATAACACTTAAAAGCAATAAAATGTTTTAGTGTAGACTTTTGATCCCCAAGATCACCCTAAGGTGTGAGGGGAGAGCATACATCTACACACAAACCAAACATGACAAACAAGATTTTATTCCCACCTAAGCTACTTTAGCTCAAATACTCTAGTAAAAACAAACAAGACTTGGACAAGCGAAACATGCACCAAAATGTCAGTAGTCTAATAAAATAGCCTAGGAGAAACGTGTTAGATACCTACAAAAATATATTAGACCCTGCATAGACTTTGAAAACCTTTGTTAGAAAATAACACTAAAATAGAGGTATATGGCACTAACAGATAAGCAAATGGCACTAATACAGAAGAAAATAGCACTACCGTAGAAGTGTATAGCACTAAAATAGAGAAAAATAGTGCTAAATGATAGAGACAGAGAAAAAAATGGTTATACTTGTCTGGTAGAGGATTTGGTGGCACTATTCTAAGTGCAGATAGCACTAATCCATGGAAATTAGGGACCTACACAAAAACAAAGACCAAACATGCACGAAATGATGAAAATATGAGATAAAATAGCCTGCAAGATTAGTCAAAGGTGAATTGCACAGTTGGTAACCTAAAAATAGGGTTAGCTTGCATTAGGTAGTGAAAAATAACTCAAGCCTAGTTATTCTTAAAATATCTCAAGAAAAATGAGCATAATAACCCCTTAGGACCAAGAGACCCTGTCAAAAAATAGAGGGAAAAAACCTGCAGACAATGATGAGGAACACAAAATAGATATAAAAATTTTCTTAACTGAAAAATGTTAGCACTGTCGTAAGAAAATGGTGCTAATACAAACATGTGTGGTGCTAATACAGACATGTGTTGTGCTAATATAGACACATGTGGTGCTAATATAGAGGAGGATAATGCTACAACAAAGACAAATAGCACTAATCCTTGATTATATAGCACGACTGCGAGAGAAGATATCGCTAAACCAAGTTGTTCATCAAGAAACCTTTACAAAAACTTAAATGCAAGTTAGATTAGGATCGGGCATGCCAAATGAAAGCATAAAACATGAAAAGAAATCAAGATGAAATGATTATACCTTCCCAAAATGCCTTGAAGTCCTTCACTCCTTGATAAGGTAGAAGGAGTTGCACCCAAACTCCTTAGCTTCACCCAAACTCAATGAAAGTATATAGATATGCTCTTCAAAAAACACAATATAAATTTAGCATAATAAGGGTATGATGAGAGGATTTGGAGGCTATTTTGGCATGGTAAGATTGCTTGAAAATGGATGATCAAAATAGCTTGTGGAGGCTTGTATTTATAGGCAAATTGAGGGGGAATTTGATCCAACAGTGGAGATTGAAAGTTGAGATCAATGGTGGAGATGGGATGAGAGGATGAAGGGTAGAGATTTGATCAACAAGATTGGAGGGTGGAGAATATTTTGCAATCTTTTATTCATTTTTGGGGAAGGCTTTGCATTTAATGTGATTTAGACTCAATGAGGATATAAAAAAAGGGATGAGATGGAATTTAAAATTCCATTTTATGTGGAAGGGTGAGAGTCATGTGACACATGCACATTTTTAGCACCTTACATGTATAATCTACTTTTATGGAGAAGATTTTAACATGAAAATAGAAAGGTGAGGTGGAAGGGTCATGTGACCTTTTGAATTAAAAGGTAACTTTTTATTTGTGGGATGTGGGAAAAGGTGTTAATGATGGTTTAACCAAGTTAATCAGGGTGATTAACTTAATTAATATGGCTAGAGAAAATTAGTGGATGGGCTAATGAAGGATTAAAATTAATTAAATAATGTTTTATTTAATTAATTTAGGTTTAGGGGTCATGTAGGCTAGGGTAGTTGATTAAATAATGGCTATTTAATCAACTAGGCTAGGTTTAGGTGGTAGAGTAGGGTTGATTAATTAAATACGTATAATTTATCTAGTTAATCAGGTTTAGGGAAGTGGAAAAATTAACCAAATAAATATTTAACATATTTATTTAATTAATTGGAATGATGTTATAGGGTGTAGTGCCGAATTAATTGAATTAGTTCAGGACTAAGGATAAATTGATGATAGAAGGTTAAGGATGGATAGTCATGGATGATGTAGGGTTAATTAATTAAATAATTATAAATTTATTTAATTAATCGGATGAAAGGGGAAATTAGTGATATGGATGCATAAAATGGTTAAAGGTCAAGACATTTTTAGGTGTCTACATTAGTATTGGTCTAGAAATTTTATTAGAAATGGAAGAACATATCAAGCTAATTAGAAATAGATTGGCGGAAGCAAATCATAGACAAAAAAGTTACACTAATGCCAAGCATACATCAAGGCAATTTTTAGTTGGATAAAAAGTTCTTTTGGGAGTCAAACCTCAAAAGAGTTCCATAAAGTTTGGAAAGTCTTCCAAACTATGTCCTCAATATGTAGGACCCTTAGAAGTTCTTGAAGTGATCAATCTAATTGCCTACAAAATCACTCTACCACTAGCTCTTGCCAGGATGCATAATGTTTTTCATGTTTCATATTTCAAAAAGTATATAGCAGGTGATAGTCATATTCTTGCTTGGAATGCTTTAAAGGCTCAAGACCCAAGAGTGGTCATGATTGAGCCTCTCAAGGTGCTTCAAGTTTGCAAGATCCACTTGCATAATAGAGAGGTTACTCAATGCAAGGTTTAGTGGGACTGGCATGCAGAGGATAGTGCCACATGGGAGGAATACCATGATTTTTATAAGAGATTTCCTCATTTGTTTTAAACTTATCAATGTTGAACAAAAAAACTTTATATTATTATTTTGAATACACTAGATCATCAAGGATGATGAATCTTATGGGGGGAGATATATCACACCCTAAATTTTGACCATGTTTTACTTTTTACTTGCACGTAATTAGTAGTTTATTATGCATGAATTAATGATTTGACATTATGTGAAAATGTTAGGATAAATCAATGAAATCATGAGTTTATGTTTATATGGTTAGAATTTAGACATGTGATTATAAGATGTCATGTTTATTGATTCCTAAAGCTTATGAATTGAGTAATGATGCACTAATCCCAGTTTGGTTATTGCAAGTTATCTTTAGGAAATAGGTTTTCCACCCTTTGAGAAAGAGAGGGAGAGAATCGTCAGAGAGAAGAGAATAGACATATGGATAGGAACAGATCATTTCCATCTAAGTCTCATACTTTCATAGTTTAGTTAACCTTATGGTAAGTTGTGTTTGACCAATTGGTCTAAGTTTGGTTTTGACTCGACAAATCATCGATTGTCATCTAGACCTAGTAAGATGAGGTTTTGTCAAAAACTGAGTCAGGATAGTTTATGACCGTCGACAAGAAATAATCGATAGTCATTATTTCTTTACATGATATGAATATAGTTTATATTATTAGAATAGATTAAAATATTAGTAGTTAAACTACTTAATTATCAATAAATTCTAATAGGAATTCCATTATGATAATCTATCTATTTTGATGTTAAGCAATTTTGAAAGGGGGAGAATACCTTGACCCCATTCTCATATATTAACATGTATTAGAAACAACATATGTATACATTTTATTCAATGATATTATGTTGTTAAATATCTATTGATATGAACAATAAGTTAAACCTTTTTGTTTTGATGTCGATGAGCATTTAAGGGGAACATGGTAATTGCAAATTTAATGCAAACCACTACTTTCTTTTATGGTCATTCGACTCATATCCTCCACGACAGTTAAGGAGGTAGAGAGAAGTTTTGGAATAGATGGGAGTGGTCTTTAATGGCCAATAACACCATCACTGTCCACACGCCATTCAAGAGTGATGATAGGTGAAGGCATGACCAAGATCTCTGTGGTAATATGGAGAGGTTAAGACTTTTTAAAAGGCTATATCATTGAAGGAAATGAATACATGAGGTGGGCATGGGAGCAACTCCAAGTGTTTAGAAAAGGGAAGGACTGTGTTAGACATAGGGCTATATATTCTAAGCAAGAATTCATACAAGGTTTTGAGAGTGATGATAGGCGAATGCACGACTAGGATCTCCATGGTAAAGGTTAATCTTTTTTAAAAGGCTATATTATCAAAGGAAATGAATGCATGAGGTGGGCATGGGAGTGACTCCAAGTGTTTAGAAAAGGGAAGGACTATGTTAGAAAAAGGGATATATATTCTGAGCAAGAATTCATATGAGATGAAGACTTTATAAAGAATACATAGAACTCTATTAGAATACAAAGGAGTCCTATTAGAGCTTAGAGAGCTTTGTTCTCCTAAAGGATCTATGGGAAATAGCTTAGAAAATAGTTATTTTTGAAGGAGACTCTCTTAGTGAGAGAGTGATGGGAGAAAGAGAAGGTCAGAGTACAAGAAAAGGCCCAAAGAAATGTACTAACCTATACTCAGGTGAGTCTATCTTTTCATTAAAGACTATATAAAGATTGTAGAGATAGTTTTTTATGTTTATCTAAGTTCAGTAAGTATAGAGCTATGATAGTAATGTATAAACTTGTGAATAACAGTGGTTTTACTTATGCTTAAGTAACCATGAATGTTTTTATGTGCTTAGAGAAGATAAATGGAATGCTATTCCTATGTAGTAGAGAGCCTTATGACTATATCTTTCAATATTTATATCTCTATTTGATAGGGAAGCCTAATAGGCTATGTAGAGCCATTGATAAATTGGCCATAGAGTTTTTATTTGGAAACTATGTATGGAAGCTACGAAATATAATCTTAGATTATTCCTATCAACTACATTTACTTAAGTTATAAATATTGAACTTATTTTCTATACTAGTTGAGTATACTTTAAAGTTTTAACAATAGGAGTATACAAGAGTACTAAATGATCTTATTACAATCACTATACAAGTAACTTGGTTGTGCATTAAATAAAATGATTCTATGATTGAGTATGCCAACTGTGAATGAATAACTTTGAGACTATCAACATAGGAGTTGAGATGAGTAAATTTAGATAGAGGTAGTTTCACATTTTTCTAATGTTATATATATAAGTTTTATTATTTATAATCAAAAGTTGATGTGTTAGATAATCACTTTTATAGAATATATAAATGATAATGGTATCATTGAAAATACTTAAAGATAGTGATTTAATATCACAGTTGTATTACTCAAATAATGATAAGCATTATCATGATAAACAAAGGATGTTAAACATGAGTTCCTAACCTATCCTATATCGAGAGTCGGTGGACTTAAGAAGACCAAGAGGTCGAAGATATTGTATTATTATTATTGTAGACTCAAACCTATTTAGGTTATAGATTGAACTTAGTCAAGAGTACTTATGATAATGATAGCATTCATTAAGACCTTATTTGAATGAGGATTAAAATCATGTTCTATGTTTATACGTGATATGAGAATGTGAATTCAAACAATGCCAAGTGGTCAAGAGTAGACTAGAGGTTATCATTTCCATGTTATATTATTGTGAATTTTGGGATCAAAATAAGAGTATTGATATTACAATGTATTGGGTTAGAGAAGTTAAAACCCTAGAATCAACCCAGAAGGGTTTAGAATACTTGAAAACTCTTAAATTGATTATAATATTCTTTTAGTCTATTATTTATTATAGTTGATAGTGAATGGTTGAGAAACCATAGATCGTAACAAGTATAACTTAAGAAGAGTCTATATAGTAATTATGATAAAGTAAATGATTTCTTGATAAGAGTCAGAAACTTGATATATAACACAAGAGTCTTCAGTCTTGGGTCATTGAGTAGAATGACAGGAAGTCATAGACCTTGGTATTTGTAGTATGCCATAAGGGACTCTTTGGAAGGTCAAAATCACCTAAACCTTATATTACATTTATCCTAGATTAAGGAATAAATTCTAAGTTAGATTGACTAGGATTTGAGTTTAGTCAAGACAAATTATGTCTAGAGATACTAGTCAAGCAAGTCAAACTGTAGGATGAGGTAGTTTCCAAGTTGAGTTAGAGGTGTGTGAAAACACAATTATGTTTATTGAAAATGTCTATTTATATAGAAACTTTGGCCAAAGTCATGTATTTGTCTCTACATGCATTAGCCGATTCATTGTGTCTAGATTGTGTGACATGTTAGAATGATCATACTTAGCTAGAATATTGTCTAGAGTTGTATGGTCAATTGAGTTACGTAGGACACAAAACTAGGACTTAGATGGAAACCTATTGGTTCCTTATGTCTATACTCTTCATGAAGGGTAGGGCCACTTCCATGAAGGAAGGTGTGCGGGAGACTTCCGGTCTATGGTTGGAGGAAAACCACTTGAATGATGCTCTCCCTCTACATCAGAAGACTCTTCGAGACTTGTGAGATAGATATCAAATTGCAGATGTAGTATACTTCATGATTGACTTATGATTTTCAAACTTATGTAAAATTGTTCATATTGCCAAGTACAAATTATTTGTAAAGTGATATGATTTCACTATGACTTTATTTTTGAATATGTATGTATTTTCAAGGTTGAAAAATATTTAGAAAAGATATGTATTTAATTCTATGAGATTATGCAAATGTTAAAAAAATTTCACTCATGTTTAAATATGCTTATTTACTTAGTAAATTTTGTGAGTAATTTCAAGTTATATGAGATGGTATGTTACAGGTACCCTCAAGTCCATCCCACTATCCTAAGAGATGATCATATTAGATACAAACACACTCATGCAACACATATGTCAATCAAATGCATACAACATCACATGTGGCAACTCATGCCAAATTGAAGCATATTATATAACAAGTGGCACACATGCCAATAAAATCATACATAAATTATCACAATTCATGTTGAATAAAAAATCTAATTGAAGGAAAAGATGAGGATCCTAAAGATAAGAATATGAGTGTCATCACAGTAGCATGCCGCTTATGCAGAGTTTGTGAGTATAACTTCCTCATATGAAGCTACTCAATGAGATTCACCAACACCCAAGAGTTGTGACATGTCCTTCATGACCTAGATGAATCCTTCCAATGCATTCAATCAATGTACGAGCATCTTAATTAATCATGTTTTATTATCCCGATGTGTAATACATTAATAGTTAATTAAAACTCTCCCCCGTTCAATCTTCATGTGAATACCAAAAACATACACTTGACAATGATAGACCATGCTTAGAGGATATGTATGAAGGTACGGATCAAAGAGCAATGGTCTTCACCACATACTATTAGAATGAGAAACAACTAATGGATTGTGGGATTGTAGTCTCACAAATGTGAAATGTGATAGCAATGCCTTAAACATGATGACCATGATAACATTAAGATGGACTTTGAAGAAAATTTAATGATTAGAGGATCATTTTGAACATCAAGATTGTGCACATAGCAAGTATCAACTTGCATAGAATTTACACAAAGGAATCCCTTACTACATTTGTTGGCTATTTGTTTAGTCAGAAACTATAAAACCAAGATTGCTATTTTAAAGTTCGTTCAAAGTTTTGTTTATATTTCCTTTTTCAAATGTTCTTATATTTTGAGCACAATAAATGTATTATCACTACATAAGAAGATTGATTAGCATCTGTGCAAAATCATATTGATATATATTAATCAAATACATTAAGTAAAATCATCTCAACTTAACAAAGGCTCAAGATATTTATGTTCGTTCAATTCTGTCTTGTATCATATCAAATATGTGCAGTACCTGGTTGGGCCCACCATGATTTTTGATTTTGACATCTCATAAAAATAATGATGAGGAAGAGTAACCTTCATGAATCTTATATCAAAGAATACAATGAGGCATTCTTACAAGAACTAACTCACAACCTCATTGGTAATGGTCAAACATATGGTTGTAGTTTGAACCCTGCTCTATCAATATCAAATTTGGCAGGCAAGAGACCAAATGAATCAAGACATTGATTATGAAATAATTATATATGCTAAACTTTTAGCAAATTTGTATAAAATACTATTTTTTTCCAAACTCTAGTAACATATGGTATGCACTTGAGCTAACAAAACTATTATTTTGGAGACTTCATTTTCCATTCTAATTTCCTGCTTCACCCAATCCATAGATTTAAACCTTGGTTCTCAACACCTTGAAAACTTTGACCTCTTTTCAATGAATAATATGAGTTAATATATTTGAATTTCAGTTTCAATTCTCTTTCAAATATGTAAAATCTACAATATTTTTCACTCTACTTCACAGTTTAGAACAAAGAATCAAATAGTCTAGGACATTAAAGTAAAAAACAAAAGATGCAGTTAAATTCCTTAATCCTAAATACAACATGAAATGTACCTTCAACTAGAGCTAGCAAAAATCTCCAAACATAATCCCAGAATTGTCACATCAAGCTAAATAGGTAAAATCTGTTAGAATCTTGACTCATCTAACCAGCTGCAGTCCATTCTTTGATGAATGCAGTCATCCAAGGACTAAGATCAACCTTCAAATAGGCCATTCACAAAGATTTGTCCATTGGTTTCCTCAATTATGACCCTGATTTGCATATTATGGTATTGGATAACCTACTCTCCTAATAGTCATGAATTGTCACACAAACATGCATAGAAAGTATGTTTATGTCCCAAGACTCTAGCTTTTTGATGTCAACAACTCAAGTAAATCCACTTGCTTGACATACTCCAGCCCACCTCTAGGTAAAATTTTCAAAACTTCAGTCCTAAAGTGCAACTCCAATGACAAAAGGGGCTAAATGAACATTACATAGTAATACAAATGAAACATGATATCCAATAAGCATGCTCAACACTAAACTTAATTTATGGAAGCATCTCCCTCTCTCCTCCCTAATGATCTCATCAGCCTTTTATTGATGACTTGCATGTTTGGACACAAACACCTTTATCATTACACTAAACCATCTTTTGTGACTGGATAATGGCAACTTATCCCTTTAAATAACCAAATTTGGGCGTCTAAATTTAAATCCCCCAAGGGCCAAAATGTGTGTTAGATAACTCTCATCATCCCTCATGTGTGAAAGCTTTGGGGACATTTTTGCATAATAAACATGCTCCTACCTTATTTGTGACTGACTTTAGGCATGTCCTACAAACTAGAGCAATCCATACTACCATCTAATGTAAACCAAGCAAGATACATTTGCAAAGCACCAAGAAAGCATAAAATGGAATCACTCACTCCAATGAGTAGAAGAAATGCAATTACTTGTTTAATGATATTGACAATATCAAGATGAAAAAATAACACATCAATAAATCTGTCCAATGCACATATTAAAAGATGTTCTAGTAAGTTCCATGAAAAATATAATTATTCTTAGAATGTATAGATACTAATTGCATTAAAATCCTAAAGAGAACATTGTTTGAGCATATATCATTCATGAAGTTATTACATGAACCTGGCAATTGAATAGAATCAAATGATAACCTAACCAATCAACTACATCCTATTCTCACATGAATGTTCAACAAATTTCAATCTTGTATGAATGTTGTCTTTCAAAGAGTAATGTAAAGCAGCAGACAAAAATGCAGCACCTTGCAAACCTGATTTTGCTAAATTTCAAGCTCAAAGTAAGGAATGAGCTCTAGCATAATTTCCAATGGTTATTGCAGTTTACACATGTGACAAACACAGTCATAGGTTCATCTGCACTTCTTGATTGCAGTTGATAATAGGTACACTTAAACTAGTCTATTGTAGCTTTAGGATTCTGGCCATGTTCACATTCAAAAAGAGCCTTATCTTTAATTTGCTTATTCTTAGGTTTTCTTTGATCACTAGCTAATGTTTTGCAAGATATAAATAAATGCTAAAGAAGAGATGAATTGGTGATGTGATGTCTTATTAATAAATGCCATATATCAAGATTTCAAGAAAATTTTCTTCTTATTAATAGGATACAGTTGCTAAAATTGATCTTAGTAATAGTCTTAAGGTATTTTTGTTTGGGCTCATACATTTCCATACATGCTCTGCCTGATGTTCACCACTTTTTACACTCAGATCTATGAGCCTTCATTATTTGAATATGTGATGGATCATGTTGTGAACGTGCTATGAGCTATATGCTTTTGCATATGATGTTCAGTTATGAGAAATTATGCTTCTTGCAGAATGTAAGTGCACTTCACAAAGGTTTTACATATGAAGTGATAATATTTAATTTCAGGTGAAGCACCATCAAAAGTAGATGGAAAAAGCAATGATTAGAGAGCCAACACTCCCAGGTCCAAGCACTCTGCAACTGAGCAGCACAGACGGAGCAAGATCAATGATAGGTGAGTTATACCTTTGGTGTTCTTCAGTCTTGCATCTCAAACGAATTTACATCTATTCTCTTTGCAGTCATGCATCTGAAATGAATTTACTTCTATTCTTTGTATAGTCCTGCATCTCAAATGAATTTACTCATATATTTTTTGCACATTCATTTCAAGAAGGTCTTCCCTTTCATCCACAACATTATCATAAAAAATTTTGTAGTCCAATTCAACATGTATTCTACTTCAATATAATATGGGAACTTGCCAAGCCGTCATCCTGGCCCTTTGCAATTATAGTTGTTGGATACTACAGATTCCATTTTCTGGTGTTCTCCAATTGATTTAATGTTCTGACCTTTATGATTTATTGTGGCATTCAACCTTAAATCACACGAGTCAAACTGCATGCCTAATGTACCTAATCCATTTTCTAATAATTGGAGAATAAATTTGTGTTCCATCTCTAGCTTGATTATCCTTTTTTGTCTTTAGGTCAGTCTTATGACAAGTGAAGCCTGACTTTTACAACTCTTGTGGATGTTCAATTATGGCCTCGTTTATGGGATGTAATTTTCTTTTTTGTTCAGAGGATAATGTTCTTGAATTATGGTTACTTTAGCTTTCATTAACAATACATAGTACAACAGAATGGAAGTTCACTAAATGTTTCATAAATGTTTTGTCTTTCTTCTCTCAACTGATGTTGCCTTGTATTTTTGTTTGCTATGATTTTTTCTATTACTCATCTCAATCACATAGGATTATGTTGAAGGAGGCACTGCACATTCTACTTACCACACACAACCCTCCTAAAGACTATTCTACATATCTTCACTTATTGTAGGCCTGCATTCTTAAGAACAAGCTTTCACAAGAGAAAACAGTGCACTTTTTCATCAGTTATAGGCAATTTACATTTGCTACATGCACAATTTTTCATAATAATCTTCTTTACATGTATGTAAAGTGTGAAAGTTTGGAGGATGCTTGAAAAGTCTTTGATCACATTTGTCAACGTTCTCCCAGCCTATGCCAAAATGGGAGCTTTGGAACAAGGAATGGACATCCATCAAAGCATAATGGAAGGGGGATTTTTTTTAGATATTATAGTTCAAAATGCTCTGGTAGACATGTATGCAAAATGTGGTAGCATACACAAGGCACAGAAATTGTTTGACAGAATGCCTCAAAGAGAAGTCATATCATGGAATGCAAAGATTGCAGGATATACACAAAATGGATTTGTTTACAAAGCTTTAGAAACATTCAAACAAATGCAATTGGTAGGTGTAAATCCAAATTGTACAACCTTTGCTAGCATCCTCCCTATGTGTACCATAATGGGAGCTTTGGAACTGGGTATGGACATCCATCAAAGCATAAAGGATAGAGGAATTTTGACATATGTTGTAGTTGCAACTGCTCTAGTAGACATGTATGCAAAATGTGGAAGCATAGACAAGGCACGTGAACTATTTGACATAATGCCTCAAAGAAATGTGGTCTCATGGAATGCCATGATTGCAAGAAATGCACAAAATGGATTTGTTGAAAAGGCTTTAGAAACTTTCAAGCAAATGCAATTGGCAGGTGTAAAGCCAAATTCCACAACCTTTGCCAACATCCTCCCTACCTGTCCAAAATGGACACTTTGGAATAGGGTGTTGACATCCATCAAAGCATAAAAGATAGAGGAATTCTGTCAGATGTTTTAGTTGCAACTGCCATGGTAGACATGTATGCAAAATGTGGAAGCATAGACAAGGCACATGAAGTGTTTGAAAGAATGTCTCAAAGAGATGTGGTCTCATGGACTACAATGATTGCAGGATATACACAAAATGGATTTATTGAAAAGGCTTTAGAAACTTTCAAGTAAATGCAATTGGTAGGTTTTAAGCCAAATTCCATAACCTTTTCTAGGATCCTCCGTCACTGTGCCAAAATGGGAGCTTTGGAATAGGGTATAGACACCCATCAAAGCTTAATGGAAGGGGGAATTTTATCAGATATTATAGTTGGAAATGCTCTGATAGACATGTATGCAAAATGTGGAAGCATAGACAAGGCATGTGAACTGTTTGACAGAATGCCTAAAAGAGATGTCATCTCATGGAATGCAATGATTGTAGGATATGCACAAAATGGATTTGTTGAAAAGGCTTTAGAAACTTTCAAGCAAATGTAATTGGAAGAAGTAAAGTCGGATTCCACAACCTTTGCCAGCATTCTTCCTACTTGTGCGGGTGCCGCCACAATAATGGGTTACACTTTCTGGGACATCCTATTTTTTGCTGAAATCACATATTTTTAGAAAATTTAATGATTTAATCCTCAAAAGGTTCCATTTAAAGGATTTTAATTAAAGAGGGTTTGATCAAACCCCCTTGGATAGAACCCCACTAGTTTTAAACCATACCTATAATGAAGTCTCCTCTGCACCTATCAAAATGATGATAAAAAACCACTTTTGATTTACCTTTTGGGAGATCAAATGAATTCATTTAAAATTTATGTTGTGTAAGTATGTAGTCCTTATTATAAGCTTCCCAAAAAGTATAATTTTAAATATATTTAATTTGATTATCATATTTATTTTTTAGTTCTTGTGAATGTAGGCTTTTCACCAAATATCAAGTTCTCTGTTCTACACACATGGAAAATTAGTAAATTAGCAAAAAAAAAATTCTTAAAAATATCTATGCCCTAGGTATTGATGTCCTTGTTTCAACAAAAAAAAATTGAATTTCGATACATATAGAAAAAGTTATGTTTTACGGAATACGCCTATGTCTAAATTATAATTGGTTTGACTTCAAAACTTAATTAAAAAATATATATTTAACAAAACATTATGAAACCAAATGCATACCCTATATATCGGTGTTACCAATCTAAATTCAAAAGAATCAGAATTTTATCCTTTGTAGAAAAAAAGTTATGTGCTACAGAATACACATCACTTTAAAAAAATGTTGTTTACTATTAAAAACTAGTTATCAAAGGAGATACAAAAAAATGTACAATTTAACTCCAAATTTTTTAAAAAATATATATTTAGAATCTACAAACAAAATCTCACAAATCACTAGTTTGTATCATCTACAAATTCCTAATGGTTTAGCAGCTATAGGTGTCAGAAAGTGAAGATTTAGTTTAAAATGTTGATTTCAATGTCAAGTTTGGCCAAAAAGTGGAACCCATTATTGTGGGATGACCTGTGCCAAAACGTGTGCTTTTGAAAAGGGTATGGACATCCATCAAAGCATAAAGGATAGAGAAATTCTATTAGATGTTGTCGTTGCAATTACCCTAGTAGACATGTATGAAAAATGTGGAAGCATAGACAAAGCATGTGAATTGTTTGACAGAATGCCTCAGAGAAATGTGGTCTCGTGGAATGCCATGATTGCAAGATATGCACAAAATGGATTTTCTAAGGATGCTCTTAAAATCTTTGAACTAATGAAGCACTCTGGAACATATCCTGACATTGTAAGTTTTGCTTGTGTTCTATGTACATGCAGCCATGTAGGTTTAGTGGATGAGGGTTGTACATACTTCAATAACATGAGTAACCCTTATTGCATCACACCTACAATTGATCATTATGTGTGCATGCATGCATGGGCAAGTACAGAAGTGCACCCAATGTGATGACGTAGAATGAATATTCCAAAGAATTGCATTTGGGTATTGGGATGGGAGACGTAGATTTGGTTTTGGATCATCATTTAGGATTAAAACTAGAGAAGGATGAATTGAAGGACAAGATCCTCATTCAAGCTTAATTTTTTGTTAGGGGTTTGTACAAAATATGGCCCCTAGAATGTGGAAGAATTGTTTTAAATTGTATATAAATATTTCAACCACCTCCGATTAATATTTTCTAATTTTATTTTTGTCCTCAAATTGTGGATTGTCATTTTTATTTATAAATTTTTTCAACTACCTTGTGTGTGTATATATATCTCTTATATTATTTTGTATGAAGAGTTGAGACTTTCTTTGCAATCCATTTTAGTTTAATATACATCTATGAAAATTTTGTTTTGAAAGAATCCACAGTGCACAGCAATAAGTAGGTTTTTTTGGAGTCTAGTCTTATTTTAATGTAAGATATTTAATTTTCCATTTGCAGGCAATCCTTTGTTCATCCAGATGATGTAGTTACAAAAGATGTAAGTCTTTTATCTAAGACTACAATCCATGTGTTTGTTCTTTATTCATTTAATTTTTCAATGCATTTTCTTTGTGCATCTTATTTGGTTTCAGTCTAGTTTGATATCTAAATTTGTGACTTTTCTTGAGTTCCAGATTGTTGTCAGACTAAATAGTCCAAGAGGATCTCATTTTCATTGTGCAGGACCAAGGAAAAAGGTATGTCTCTTTGATGAGAATAGATTTCAAATTAAAATTTCAAGTTTGCCCAACTTGAATATGTGATGCTGATTTTTCTTAACAGGTCTATTTTAAACCAAATGAAGTGTGTGCCTGTATAGTAAATGGGGAGGTCTATGCCTAGGGCTTAACACTGCATATGCATTTCTTCTTGAATATCAAACCTATATAAATGAGCTATGGAGTTTGACTATCAGACCTGTATATGTATTTCTTCTTGAATACTTTCATAATATATGCCTATATTGCTCTAAAATTCCTTATCATCCCACTTTGTTTTCATATTTCAAAGTTTCATAAATCTTTTAAAAATATTAACAAATTTTGAGTTTTTTTATTGTGGATAGTAATAGAGCAAGGAGAAAATGCAAAACCAGTGCCTTCTAGATGCATTTACAGCCCTCCCCATGTGTAGCAATGGCATCACTAAAGACATTTATTCACACTGATGGCTTTTTAGCTTTAGTTTTATTTTTTTAGTTTTAAAAGAATAATAAATCAGAAGTTTGCATATTGCAAAAAGATTTTGTCTTGAAAACTCTATATATAGAGTTCTTTGTAACATATTTTATATACAGTTTGAATATACAGTGAATTATTTTCTAGCATTGTTGTTTCAATCCTTTGAGCAGATTTGTTGATAAACGAGATCTTTGTAACATATTTTATATACAGTTTGAATATACTGTGAATTATTTTCCAGCATTGTTGTTTCAATCCTTTGAGTAGATTTGTTGAAGTTTATCAACAAAAAATAGCATAGTTGATGTTTATCATGTACTAGTTGTTTATATATGACCAGTTGATGGAAAAACAATGATTAAAATGACCAAATATACTACCTGTTATTAGAAAATGTAAACAATAGCATAAACAAACTAATTATCTAATAATCTCAATGAAATTGAAACAAATAAGATCAAACACAAATAGCACAATACCTTGCAAACCTTTCTATTCCGTGACTTCCATTGGTCACCTATCTCGAATTGATCTTGTGTATGAATAGAGCCCTCAGAAGGTGTACTTCCTTGCTTTTTTCCAAGATGACAATGGAGAATGGTTGTTTGATAGGTTTTTGCAATGAAGAGGATCTTCACAATACAATGATAATGGTGATAAATGGTGATAATTGATCTCAAGCTATGGAGTGATTTGTGCCAAAGGCGCGCTATGATTCTGGCAGAGTAAGTTTATAAAAAGCTTGGATTGATTCAAATGGAGGAATAGGGGTTGTATTTATAGATTTGTGAGAAAGAAGATCAACAGTAGAGGAAATTTGAGAGGATGTGCGTGAATAGGGAGAGGACAAGTGTCTTGCTCCTTCATGCATCAAGGGAGTTAACAAAATAGATTGAAGAGTTAACTGAGATGACTAATCAATTAACATAATAGATTGGGGAGTCAACAGAATAGATTGAGCAATGAACTCAATTGACTAATTAGTTAACAGATTTGATTGATGAGTTAACTAATCTGACTAGAGGAGAAATAGGACATGTGGGTGAGGGAATATTAGCTAATTAAATATATAAATAATTTAATTACATGTGCACATGGATTAATTGATTTATTTTTGGTATTAATTCAATTTTGGAGGAAATAGACAATTTAAATAAATATTTGGATTTATTTAAATATAGAGAATGATTTGACATTTATGGATTTGAAGACTTTGGAATTTAGAAGAATTAATTAAACAATTTGGTATTATTTAATTTAGAATGATTTTAGAAGAATTTGGATGATTTAATTAAATAAATGATTTATTTAATTTTTTGGAGAAATATGAATCGAATAAATAAATTGATTGATTTATTTATTGATAGAGGAATTTAAAATGAAATAAATATTTAAAATATTTATTTAGCCAGAGTTGCGTCACTTTAGGTGTATACATTTTGCCCCTCTTTGATGCAATATGTTTTATCACGTTTCCAAGAATAAAAATTTCTGCGATTTGACACATGCCCCAGTTTGCCCCTGGTATAGGTTTAACGATGGTAGGATCCCCCCTCAGGAGATTGGACGGGAAGAAAATGCTGAGGGTGTGAGACGGACAATCTCATGATGAAGAAGGTGAAAGAACAGGTTAGGGTGAAGAAAAATGGGATGAAGAAAGAGTTGAATGACATGTGATGCAAGATAAAATGATAACACACACAAGAAAGCAAGCAAGTATGCACAAATGATACAAGAACAAACAAGGTATTGCCCCTGTCAAGCGGTAAACTAGTAATTAATCGATAATGATTAACGATAGTGTTGTCATTGTGGGGAACGATATATCCCTAGATCAACACAAAAGATGTGAGAAAGATATATCCCACTATCAATGATGATTGATTGATTTGGTTTACGACGAGATTAGGATCAAGACCACTGATTGCGATTGGATAATTTGACAAGATTGATTTTACTTGATTGGTATGGATTAAGGATGGACTTGCATTTGGATCATTGCTTGGATTGATTGAAAAGGATGAATGGATCACATGGATAATTGGAAGATACAATTGGATAAACTGTCAGAAAGGACTTGGATCTTTTGTCACTTGGAAAAGGTTTATTATGGAATGAAATGCAATTTGATACATATGGATGTGGATTTTGTCATCTTCATATATGCAAGTATTTTAAGTACTTTGTTTCATCATTGAGCTTTTATTATGTTGTAAGAAAATACAAGCATCTAGGTATAATTAAACCATGATGACTTGAGTATTACTTACATGGATTTTGATATAGCAAGTTAATACAAGCATCTAAGTATAATTGAACCAAGATGACCTGAGTATTGCTTGTGTGTCAACAGACAAGGATTGCCCTATTTCATGTTTAGACCTATAATGTCCTCAATGATCTTTTGTTGATCATGTCGCTAGACAAAAGTCGTCACATTACTAAAGATTGATCCACACACAACAAACAAATAAAATGATTATGCCCCCATCATAGCTTCTCTAGTCTTTGATATCCTTGAGTACCATAGAAAGACATAATAACAAAAATCAAGACTTTGTGACGTAACCTGTTTACAAACACAAAACCTTCTTGCCATAATTTAGATAACAACATTTTGAGTGTTTAGGCACTTATTTGTTTTGCTTAGGATGGCTTGATATCATGCGTCAAAATTTATGTTTGGAAGCGTGCTTTGTTGCGCATGTGTGTCTAGTGAAAGGTATCACAATCCTTATTGGTGTCCTCTTAGAACATGTGGCATTGCAGAATCCAACTCCGCAACTAGGTCAAGGACTTGCCCCCAGTCAAGAAAACATTTCTAGTTTATTATGGATGAAAAATTGTGAGACGCTTATGGTAGACTCAATGGGACGAGCCTTAAGGGACTGACCTAGTGCCTCAGGGACTCATTGCTAAATGGCCTTGCATTTGTGACGATGCAGAGGCAACGTAGTTTGAGGTGAACTTGATAGACCTAGGATCTAGGTGATGGGAAACAGTGCGGATGTGGATGGACCAAGAATGGGTGATAAGGTATGGAACGGATGGGTAGGAGCCTCAGGGGCACATCGATACAAGATGGCCTTGCCTATGTGAAGATGCAGAAGTGACATAGTTCAGGGGGATAAGATACTGACGATGGACGCTATGACAAGCTAACATTATGGATAGGATACTGGATAAACCTTAGGTAGTAAGGTGATAATGTTGATAGAGTATGAAGCCATGATAGGTTATTGTTAGGTGGTTTGTGAAATGAATATGATTAGACGATGGATGATGGTAGGAAGAACGGATGCAAGGCGATGGTTTCCCAAAGATGGAGGAAGCGGTTTGAATCACAAAGAGTGCCTGTTTGCCAAGTTTTCACTACTTTACTTTTATTGCGACGGTGGCCAAATACACATGACACCTATTTGCCAGGTTTTCGTCATGGTATCTATCCAAGGTGCCTATTTACCAGGTTTTCACTAGAGGACAATTTTTTTTTTTTTTTTAAAATTTTTTTGCTATTTTTTTTTCTTTTTTTTCATTTTTTGTTATTTTGATTTTTATGCCCCCTTACATTGGGGTTCTCTAGGTATAGAACCAGCGAAGATGCATATTATTGATTGGGTCATCAAACAACTCACCTTTTGATGTAGCTAAATGGTATGCTCCTGATCCATAGGTAGCAATGATTACATAAGGACCAAGCCAGTTGGGTTCAAACTTTCCTTTCTTCTCCCGATCCTATTGATTGTGGAAATTTTCTTTGAGCACTAGATCACCAACATTAAAGACCCTCAGATGGACTCTATGATTATAGCTTCGTGCCATTCATTGTTGGTAGGCTTTGAGATGGTTGAAAGCAGTCTATCCTTCTCCTCCAATAGTTCTAACTCTTGTAGTCTGGAAACTCTGTATTCCTCATTAGTTATAAGACCTTTTAACGACACCCTCAAAGATGGTAACTCGACCTCAATGGGCAAAATGGCTTTAGAACCATAGACAAGGGCATATGGTGTGGCACCTATGGGAGTGCTTATGTTGGTTTGATAGGCCCACAGAATTGGATTGAGTTGCATGTGTCAATAACAGCCAGCATCGTTGATAGTTTTCTTGAGGATTTTCAAGATGGTTTTGTTGAATGCCTATGCCTGACCATTGCCTTGTGGGTAGTATGGGGTAGAGAAGCGGTGTTGGATTTAGAACTTCTCACAGAGCTCTTGGACATCCTAGTTTTTGAAGGGTCTTCCATTATCCATGACTATGGATGAGGGAGTTCTGTATCGACAAATGAGGTAATTAAGGATGAAGGAGGCAATTTGCTTGCTGGTGATAGTAGTGAGTGGGATGGCTTCAATCCACTTGGTAAAATACTCAGTGGCAGTTATGATGAACTTGTGGTTGTTGGATGATGGAGGGTGGATTTTTCCCACAAGGTTGAGTCCCCACTGACAAAAGGGCTAATGTGTCATTAAAGGTCACAGTTCCTGAGCTGGTGCATGGATGAGGTTCCCATGAATCTGACATTGTTTGCATTTCTTGAAAAAATTGAAAGCAAGCTAGGTGTGCAGAAATCACTTCCTACACTAATCTAATGAGGAGAGGAGAGTGCAAATTCAATTTTATCCTTACTATTACAGCAATGTTAAACCCACTAACAGAGATATTGTAGCAAACACATAAACAAGAAAGTGAGATAGAAGAAGAGAGACACAAGATATACGTGGGGAAAACCCTTATCGGGTGTAAAACCCCACACTCCAAAACTTGTACAATGTATTAACAAAATTGAAATGGTTTACAATACACTTGCAATGCAAGCTCTCAAGAGTCTTCGACACTCGTATCTGGAGACAAACTGGTAGTATAATAGTACCTATCAAACCTGTAATATATCTCCTCCAAGCACCTGTTTATATAGAAAATACAAGGCAAAATTGCCTCTATCTTGGAATGGGTGTCCAACTTGGCCTCATGGCCCAAAACCCATGCCTATGGACACTTGGTCAACATTGTAAGATGCTTCTGACACTTGTCCACACACTCCATCCCAAAGAGGTCACCTATTTCCAAAATGGGCTATGACAGATGCTCTTACGACCCTTACGACCATCATAGAATATGTCATAATCTGTCATACACAGGCTATAAATAGCATATTCTCTTACAACATGTCATAGTCCACCTTGGGGCACCTAAAGATGCTCTTTGACACATGTCTTCACATGTCATAGAATCTCATATTTCTGACTCTTACATGTCATAACTTCGTCATAGGAATCTGTCATGACCATTACGGTCAAAATTCCCTTACACAACATCCAAGATACTGACACATGGAAAAATATTCCCACCACAAAGTGGGATATCTATCTCCTCATGTGAGGAAAAAATTATAATTTGTCATCTTCCATGTAGGATGACACATCACCGTACCACATCCCACAAGATGACAATATAAATTTACAATTTAATTTACAACATATGCAATGAATAAATAAATACAATGAAAATAATACAAGGAATTACCAAGATTGAGACACCTTAATTCCCAATATTCTCCCACTTGTTGAACACCTTGTAAGAGCCAATAGAATTAACAAGATTTAACTGCTATGGGCCGAGAGGCCCATAGACTCTGAACACCATCTAAAATTCTATGTGCCCACTGGTTTCGTCAATGCATTTGCAACATTCTTCAAAGTATCTATCTTCTCCAAATTTACCTTTCCATCCTCTACCATGTCTCGTATGAAGTGAAACTGTACATCAATATGCTTTGTTCTGGCATGGAAAGTTAGATTCTTCACAAGGCAAATCACACTCTGACTATCACAACAAATCGTAATTTGTCCTGCATCAACACCAATATCTAAACACAATCTCTTAAGCCAAATGGCTTCCTTACAAGCATGAGTTGCAGCCATATACTTAGCTTCTGTAGTGGACAAAGAAACCACAGGTTGTCACTTACTCATCCAACTAATTGCACCACCAAACATTGTGAACACATATGCATTGGTGGATCTCATGCTGTCAATGTCACCTACCCAATCAGAATCCACAAATCTATGAATACAAACTAAATGCAGAGGTCCTATAGCATTTCCATGATAGTAAATGGAATATTTCAAAGTACCCCTCAATTATCTGAACACTCGCTTAACTGCATCCCAATGTACCTGTCCAGGATTAGCCATAAATTGACTAAGGACTCCCACTGCTTGGGCAATGTCTAGTCTTGTGCAGACCATAGCATACATCAAACTGCCAATAGCACTAGCATAAGGTACTCTGCTCATGTCCTCCACCTCACTAGGAGATTTTGGACAATCACTAATAGATAACTTTGTCCCTAATGAAACATGAACAAACAATGGTCTACAATCTGCCATGTTGAACCTATCCAACACGGTCTTCACATACTTACTCTGGCTTAACCAAAGTTTTTTGGTAGCTCTGTCTCTTTTGATTTCCATTCCTAGAATGTACCTAGCTGCCCCTAAATCTTTCATTTCAAACTGTGCTGCCAACTGAGACTTAAAATCAAAAATCATATTCTTACCCTTCTTAATCAACAACATATCATCAACATATAATGCAACAATAAGAATACGATCACCATCAAACTTATAATACAAATAGTGATTCGATATCAATCTCACAAATCCAATTGACAACACAAAGGCATCAAACTTCAAGTACCACATCCTAGGAGACTGCTTCAAACCATACAAAGACTTTTTCAATTTGCAAACCAAATTTTCTTTACCTTTCACTATGTAATGCTCTGGATGTGACATGTAGATTTCTTCCTCCAAATCACCATGAAGGAAAGTTGTTTTCACATCCATCTATTCTACCTCTAAATCTAATGGATGTCAGCATTGCAATAGGAGAGAAAATTTCACCATAATCAATTCCCTCCACTTGTGAGTACCCCTTCGCAACCAATCTAGCCTTGTACTTTTCAACACTACTATCTGCACCAAATTTCTTCGTGAACACCCATTTGCATCCAACAGGTTTCTGTCCATCAGGCAAAGGCACCAAGCCCCATGTTTTATTCTTTTCCAAAGAAGCCATCTCATCTTCCATGGCCTCCTTCTAGGAACCTGCATCTTTCATACCCATTGCCTATGACATAGTTCTAGGTTCATCAGTGTTAGCAAGTAAAGAAAAAGCACAACTAGAATCAAGTAATGAATAACCAAACCTATCACGTTGCTTTCTTGTTCATGTAGACCTCCTTAATGGCTGAGGTTGAGGTTCTACTTCTTCTCTTGAGCTTTCAGAGATGCTAGAGTTCTCCTCATCATCAGGTCTCATAGGTTCTATCTATTTAGTCTTCTTAGGGGTAGAAAGAAACTAAACCGCATCCTCTTTCTTTTTTGTCTATTCTAGTTGTCGAACAATGAAAGAAGGTGTTAGCTCTCTGAAGATAACACTTCTGCTATACAACACTTTTTTAGCCATTGGATCCAAAAGCTTGTATCCTTTCAAACTGACACTATAGCCAATGAAAATACATTTAACATCCTTATTCTCCAATTTAGACCATTTCTCCCTAGGCACATGTGCATATGCCTCACAACCAAAAACACAAAGATGTCTAACTGAAGGCTTCTTACCAAACCACACCTCCATAGGTGTCTTACCAACAAGAGCTGATGTAGGAGATCTGTTTACCAAATAGCAAGCAGTGGCAACAGCTTCAACCCAAAACTTTTGTTCAAGGCTTGCTCCACTAAGCATACTCCTAGCCTTCTCCATCAGTGTCCTGTTCATCCTCTCTGCAACTCCATTTTTCTGCGGGGTGTATGGAGTTGTCTTAGCCTTTCAATCCCTTGCTCTTTGTAGAACTTATCAAACTCTACTAAACAAAACTCACCACCGTTGTCAGTTCTTAAACACTTAATCTTTTTACTAGTTTAATTTTTAGTAAAGGCTTTAAACTCCTTAAACTGACTAAAGAGCTCAGTCTTGCTTCTGATAAAAAACCCATGTCCTACTATAATCATCTATGAAATATATAAAATATACAGATTTAAAAATTGAAGGAACATTAACAGGACCAAACACATCAGAATGAATAAGATCCAATACACCAAAAGACTTGTGAGAACTAGAGTAAAGCTGAACACAGTTTTACTTTCCATAAATGCAATGTTTGCAAAAGTCAAACTCGAGATTACAATCATTTAACCCCTCAACAAGGTTTTTATTTTTCAGGGTACGTAGACCCTTCTCACCAATGTGGCCATATCTCAAATGCCATAACATAGTCTTTTCAGCAAGAAGCTTAGCTTCCATAGCATGTGCACTACCATCAGAACTAGTTACAACAAATTTCTTTATTGCTCGTTCAGATGGTGGGGATGAAGTGACTACAGCTCATTTCTTTGAGTCAAAAGAACTATTGCACTATGAAGTGCATGCCTCCAACTGAAACAGAGTACCTCTCCAAGTACCCTTTGCAAACACCATAGATCCTCTAGTCATCTTGCATCCATCCTTCAAAAAGACAACTTGTACACCTACATCATTCAACATACTTATAGAAAGCAGGTTTCATGCAAGGCTTGGAATGTGCATAACTCCAGTGATCCCCTTCACTCATCCATTAGGGAATTGGATTGAGACTCTTCCACGACCAACAATCTTCAGATGAGAATCATCACCTAGGTACACTCTTCCACCATAAAACTCTTCATACTTCTTGAACCAGTCTCAATGTGAGTTCATGTGGAATGATTCACGAGAATCAATCAGCCACACATCATCAGATGCATGGGTGGCCAGGGTTGCGATGAAGGCATCACCATCATCTTGTGACTTGTCAAAATCTGAATCAGGAGCTTTCTTCTTCTTTTTCTTCTCCTCTTTGTATTCCTTTTAGAAATGCCTAGTTTTTCCATAGTTCCAATAGAGAGCCTTGGACTTTCTAGGAGATTTGGATCTCCCATGGAATTTGGATCTGCCCTTATCACCTTTCTTGTCCTTCTTCTTCCCTTTCTCTTTGGGTCTTCCACAAACTGCAAGAGCCTCTTTGGCTACCTCAGAAGACTTTCTCTGCATCTCTTCAGATAATAGCGAAGATACCACATCTTCCATCTTGAAGGTGGTAGTGGTGCTTCTGATAGCCATGACAAGATGATCCCATGAATCTGGCAAAGAACAAAGTAGGTTTATGCATCGATCCTCCTCCATTTTCACACCCACAGATGTCAACTATGCAATGATCATGTTGAAAGCATTCATGTGATCTGCAATAGATCCTCCATCTTCCATCTTCAGAGAAAACAACTTCTTTTTCAGAAATTTTTTTTTTACCAAGGACTTGGTCTGATAAACATAACCCAACTTCTTCCAAAGATCTTTCATTGTCATCTCCTCATGGACATTCAACAGGACAGAGTCAGCTAAACAAAGTCTTATGAGACCCTTAGCCTTCCAATCTTTGAGATCCCAATCAGCTTGTTGCATTACTGTGGGTTTTACACTGGATACCATTTCCCATAGGTCACGATCACAAGTAGGTCCTCCATCTTCAATTTTCACAACTCGAAATTAGTGCCATTGAATTTCTCAACCTCTAAGCTTCCGGATGTGGTTGCCATCTCCTTGCTACAACAAGATATGAATACTCTACACAACACTCCCACTTAACCTAAGATTAGCTCAAAAAACTCCTACCCAGCAGCTAGGACCAAAACTAGCCAGGCTATGATACCAACCGAAAGGAAGCTAGGTGTGTGGAAATCGCTTCCTACACTAATCTAATGAGGGGAGGAGAGTGCAAATTCAATTTCATCCTTACTATTACAGCAATATTAAACCCACTAATAGAGATAACAGAGATATTGCAGCAAACACATAAACAAGAAAGTGAGACAGAAGAAGAGAGACACAAGATATACATGGGGAAAACCCTTATCAGGTGAAAACCCCACACTCCAAAACCTGCACAATGTATTAACAAAACTAAAATGGTTTACAATACACTTGCAATGTAAGCTCTTGGGAGTCTTTGACACTCGTATCTGGAGAGAAACTGGTAGCATAACAATGCCTATCAAACCTATAATATATCTCCTCCTCCAAGCACCTATTTTTGTATAGAAAATACAAGGCAAAATTGCCTTTATCTTGGAATGGGCATCCAACTTGGCCTCATGGCCTAAAACCCATGCCTATGGACACTTGGTCAACATTGTAAGATGCTTCTGACACTTGTCCACACACCCCATCCCAAAGAGGTCACCTATTTCCAAAATGGGCTATGACAGATGCTCTTATGACTCTTACTACCATCATAGAATCTGTCATAGCAATTACAACTTACAGTTGTAAGAGAATCTGTCATACATAGGCTATAAATAGCATATTCTCTTACAACATGTCATAGTCCACCTTGGGGTGCCCAAAGATGCCTTTTTCAAAGATACTTTTTGACACATGTCTTCACCTGTCATAGAAACTCCTATTTCTGACTCTTACATGTCGTAACTTCATCATAGGAATCTGTCATGACTGTTATGGTCAAAATTCCCTTACACAACATCCAAGATGCTGATACATAGAAAAATATTCCTACCACAAAGTGGGATGCATATCTCCTCATGTGAGGACAAAATTACAAGTTGTCATCTTCCATGTAGGATGACACATCACCGTGCGACATCCCACAAGATGACAATATGAATTTACAACATAGGCAATGAATAAATAAATATAATGAAAATAATACAAGGAATTACCAAGGTTGAGACACCTTAATTCCCAACAAAAATGATACGAATCTGTCTCCATATTCGACCAATAGTATCCCAAACGCATGAGTTTCTTAGCTAAAGTAGGACCACTAGAGTGTGATTCACATATTCCCTTGTGTACTTCCTGTAATGTGGTTTGATATTCATCACGTTCAAGACATCTGAGTAGAGTACCATCCAAACCTTGGTGGTAAAGGGTTTCAACGATAATGGTATAATGAGATGTTTGGCAAATAAAGGTACGACGTTGGCTATTGGATAAATTAGCTGGTAAAGTGTTATCCTTGAGGTAAGTGTAATTTTTACCATACAAGGGTGAATCAGATCTAACTAGGAGGCAAATGGATTATGTTTTAGGGACATCATAAGCTGGTTGCATGACTAACTCCACCAAGAACTCAAAATGTGACTCATTCTCTGGTATCTCAAGAAGTGAGGTGATGGTTTCCATGGCATCTGCTGCTTTGTTCTCTATGTGAGGAATCTGTTCAAAGGAGATTATCACAAAGTATCCTTTAAAGTCATCTACCATATGCTTGTATGGTATTAGCTTGCCATCTTTTGTCTAATAGTCATCATTCACTTGGTTGATCACTAGTTGTGAATCTCCATAGACACGTAGCTCTTTCACTTTCCACTCTATTGACATCTTAAGACCAATGACTAAGGCTTCATACTCTGCAATGTTGTTTGTGCAAGGAAAAAGTAGACAATAGGACTTGGGTATTGTGTCACCTTGAGGAGTGACCAATAAGATTCATGCCCCCGATCCATGGTTTGTATAAGAACCATCAAAGTATAGCTTCCATGAATGTGTTGTGATACTGAAAATTGATTCATCGAGAAACTCGAATGTCATTGGAGTGGTATCTTGCAATGGTGCTTCTACCAATTGATCTATGATTATCTGACCCTTGATAGCTTTCCTTTCCACATATTCTATGTCATACTCACTTAGTAGCATTACCCATTTTGCTAGGCGGCCTGTTAGGGCTGCTCTGCTTAACAAGTATATGAGTGGATCGATCTTTGCAATTAGCTTGATGGAATGTGCAAGCAAGTAATGGCATAGTTTTTGGGAAGCAAAAACCACAAAAAGACAAGATCTTTCAATTTTGGAATATTGCAATTCACACCCCACCAATGTGCGACTGATATAGTAGATTTCCCGTTACTTGCCTTCATAGTCTTGTTGTGCGAAAAGGGCTCCAAGAGCTATTGGTGTTGCAGATATGTAAAGATATAATGGCTTGCCTTGGATAGGTGGCGTCAAGATAGGTGGATTCATGAGATACTCCTTCAATTTGTGGAATCCTTCTTCACACTTCTCATCCCATCTAAATGGAACGTTCTTATGCAAGAGATGAGTGAAAGTTTGACACTTTTCTGCCAATTGTGAGATAAACTAACGGATTGCCTGTAATTTTCCTTGTAAAAACCATAGTTGGGTTATGTTCCTTGGTGGTGGCATCTCCATAGCTTTTACCTTCGCAAGATCTACCTCAATCCCATTGGCTGATACTATGAAACCTAAGAGTTTGCTGGAGGTGACTCCAAACACACACTTTTTTAGATTCAATCAGACCTTGAATTGTTCTAGCTACTGAAAGACCTTCTCTAGGACATCTAAGTGATATTCCCTTGTAAGTGACTTGGCAAGGATGTCATCCACATAATCTTCCATGGTGACATGCATCATGTCGTGGAAGATAGTAGTTATTGCACGTTGGTATGTTGCTCATGTGTTAGTCAACCCAAATGGCATGACATTCCAACAAAAGGTACCCCATGGACAAATGAATATCATCTTATGTTGATCCTCTGGCACTATTCTGATTTGGTTGTATCTAGAGAAACCATCCATAAGAGAGAACATAGTGTGTCCAGCTGTCAAGTCTACGATGATGTCAATGTTGGGCAATGGGAAATCATCTTTGCGACAGGTCTTGTTGAGATCTCGAAAGTCATTACATAATCTAACTCTTCCATTGGGTTTTAATACTAGTACAATGTTTGATACCCACTCTGAATAATCGATTGCTCTGATGAACCTGACATCCAATAGCTTCTTTAGTTCCTCTTTGACTAGCAATGCGACATGTGGATGCATTTTCCTAAGTTTTTGTTTAACAGGTTTAACTCCAAGATCTAGTGGTAGATGATGCAAGATCAAGTCTGGATCTAACCTAGGCATATTGGCATAGGACCAAGCACATTTGACCTATTTATTTTTGAAGAAGGGTACAAATTTCATCTTTTCCAGCAAAGATAGAGACTTGGCAAAGTGTATGATCTTTGGATTACCTTCTATGCCAATGTCAATAGGTTCTATAGGTTCTACCACAATTTGTAACTTCTCCTGATACATGCTCTTGGGGAGAGTGTCAAGCCTTCCATTGTCTAGTGCCTTAGAGAGGTTTTCACCATCAAATGTGTCCTTTATTTTTACTTTTTTGGGATCTAACACTACCACAGAGCAGTTTTCACCATCAGATCCATGTTTGATTTTTATATTTTTGCGACTGGAAGGCTTGGCACCCTCTTCAAAATAAGCTACGGTATTAAGTTCTATGGCAAATCTAGCTTTATGATCTCCTGTGGGTAGGTGGTCTCTTAGTTCCATGTAATTAATGTGGGCATCATCATTCTGGAACATGTCTAGTTGGGGGGTTCCTTGTAGATCCCAATCGATAAGCTCAGGATGTACCAGGGGGAGGGAATCGATAGGTTGATCTAATTCTATGGGTGTGATGGTAAGGATGGATATATGATCAGGATTGGGAGTGATAGGAACAAGAAATATGATGGTACTCTCTTCAATATTGTTTATCTCGTGAGATCTTCAAGCTTCCTCGTAAGTTGTTCTCTCAAGAATAGGAGAATCACACTCTACTAGTCTAGGCCTTAGAGTTTGTCCCTCACGATAAGGGCTATAGGTACGAATAGTATCTATTCCTTTGTCTTCATAGAAATGTTTTGAAAGGTCATCCCATTCATATTCATTAGAATCTATATCACTATCCTCCTGGAGGTTATGGATCTGTTCCACAAAACAAGTAGTAGCCTTAGCTTTGCCTTTGCCATTGTCTTTAAATCCTAGCCCTCTTGTGTCTTAGTCCAATGAGGATGAAGAGGGTTGAATTGGTTTAGTTATTCCTTCTTTTCTTAGGCCAATGGGACCATATCCTTCCTAGCCCATTCTGTGTAAGATAGATTGACCACGCCCATAGATTTCTATTGGGAGCTTTAGTTGTTTGTCTTGCGATGTGTCATCTTCGTCTATGTAGAGCCAGTGCAAAACATCTCTTTCTTCACTCTCATCTGATAAGGTGCCCCATTTGACAAAGGGAGATTTGGGAGGTTTAGGAGGAGCAGATGGTTTTGGGAAGGGTGTAGGTTGCCCAAAGGAATTCAAAGATAAAGGCATTTTGGCTACACTAAAGGAATGTTTAATGGAGTACTCTCCTACCCCTGTTTCTTTAATCTTGACCTTCTACTCTTTGGCCTTGGATGTGGAAGATTGGGAGCTAGCATCTTGCTAGGAGGTGGAAGATATGGAATCTCTATTATTAGGGATGTTGAAATTTGGCTTTGATTGGATAGTGTTACAGTGTTGAAAAGGATCAAGGTCACCTTGGATGGTGACCTCTTGGCTGTTGTGAGAGAACTTGATACATTGGTGATAAGTGGAAGGCACAACTTTCATGGCATGTATCCAAGGTCTTCCTAGGAGAATGTTATATGCGAGCTCCCTGTCAAGGACTTGGCAAACAACTTCTGTCACTAGTGGTCCAATTCTTAGCAGTAACACCATAGTTCCCTTGGTTGTCCATTCTTCTTCATCATAGGATTTTATTGTGATCTTCTTTCTTGGATCGACTGTAGTTTCTAAGAACCCCAATGTAAGGACTAGTTTCAGCGTGCAAATGTTCAAACCTATTCCTCCATCAATGAGAACCCTTTTGATGTGATGTTTATTAATGAAGGCCTCAATATGTAAAGATGCATTATGGGGTTGAGATATAGGTAGATCATCCTGTTCAGTGAATGATAGGATGTTAGGCGAGGTAAGATGACCTACCATGGCTTGAAACTTCTCTTGGGCCAAGTTGGTGGGCATAGTGGTTTCCACTAGGGCTTTATCAAGAATATCTTTGTGGGAAGGTGATAGATGCAATAACTCTAATATGGATATATGGGCCAGAGTCTTTCATAGTTGGTCAATGGCATTGTACTTGGGGTGGGTAGATGACAAGGATGATGACCTTGGTGTTGGAATCTGATTGTTTGTTAAATGTGAGCACATTGATTTACAAGATATGCTTTGATATGCAATTAACAGTGTAGTCAAATGGCACATTCATGTAGTTAGCATCATTGTTCCCTTTATTGTGATTTTATCAGTTGTTGTTGTTGTTATTATGAGGGTTTTGCCTTTCATGGTTAAGAAGTGGATCCTTGAATGCCACATGTGAGTTGTTAGAGGGATGATCTTTTATGCCCACACGACTTTGGTCTAATAAGTCTTGTATGACATTTTTTCAAGCAGATATAGTCATTAGTTTTATGGCTTTTTCCCCTATGGTACTCACAGAAATCAGTATCCTTCCACCAAGGAAGTTTGACCTAAGGTTCATAGTCACTTATAGTGGGAAGGGTGATCTCAATGTTTGCCAATAACTTTCTCAAAGTGGATTCATATGACTCCCCCAGTGGTGTAAATTTTCATCTAGGAGGAAAGTTGTACCGTTGTCTCAGTTCATTTGATGAAGGTTTGCTCGGTGTTGCATCATTTGATGTTCCTTTGAGATTGAAAATTGGTTGTTTAGGAGCTGCTACTTTAGCATCAACCACTCCATCGTTAACGATGTTCTTGTTTTTGGTCCAAAATTTTGACTTATCCATGGTATAGTTTGAGTTAGGAGTGTCTTTAAACAATTTTATTTGTCCTTTTGTGATCATATCTTTTTCAATTAATAACCCCATCTTAATGACTTTTGTAAATGAGGTAGGGCATTGGATTTGAATTTGGTAGCTAAGATCGGGATTGAGATTATGGACAAACATTTCAAGCATTTGTTTTTTTGGTATATGATGAGGACATTTGCTGGCAAGTTGCCTCCATCTTTGTAAGAAAGTGGTGAAGGATTCACCACTCTTTTGTTTTGTGTTGCAAAGGTCAAGCATGGATACCTCATGTTTTATATTATATGAGAAATGTGTTAGAAATTTGTTCACTAACTCATCAAAGGTACAGATACCCAGGGGAAGTCAAGAAAACCACTCCATGACTTGCCCTCCTAGAGATCTAGGAAAGAGTCTCATGAGGAAAGTTTCATTGTGGGCAACCTCTAGACATGTAGTGCTGAATTCTCTGATGTGGTCTCTAGGGTCACCCTTTCCTCTATACTTGTCAAATTTTAGAACTTTAAATCTAAGGGGAAAGGGGATCATTTTCAAGCTCTTATCGAAGGGATATGGTAATATATCCTCCAACGAATAGTGTTTAGTGGACGTCCCTGTTTGGAGGTCCACTAATTGTTGTTGTAGGGTTTGAACTTATTTTGTCAACATGTCTAAAGGTGTGGTTGAGTCTGTGGTTTTCTTTCCTTTGTCTGTGTCAAGGGTTCTTTCCTCATGTGTGCTCTCTTCATGAGTTCTTTCCTCTTTAGTTTCTTTCAATGTTGTGATGTCAAAGTCTTTGGGTAGCTTAACTCCTTGGTTTGCTAGGTGAAGAAAGAATTTGCTAGGGTCTAGGTTGAGTACTTTATCCATCATATGTTGAAATTTTCTGTCTTGGAGAGCTTCTTCTACATCCTTGTGAGAAATTTCCACGCCACTATCATGAGGAGATACAATTTTGTTGAATGTTTTAGACATTTCAATTTGTTTTTGCTTCTGTGATCTAGTTAGTACCATGCAAGGTGATTTGGAATGAAGTGGGGTGAAATTGGATGCTTTGTTAAGATGTGTTTGGAGGTTGTAGTGAAGGGGATACTTGTGGTGATAAGATTTGGACAAGGGTTTTCTTTGATTAATGGTGTCAAACAAGTCAGTCGATACAAAACGGTAGCCAGAAGTAAGGATGATTGGAATCTGATTACTTGGTAGAGACTAGCTTTGCACTAACACACACTAGTGAAGTTTCAATAGAGAAGGATGATAGATCCTGATAGTGGAGACTTACTAGGGATGCTTGAGTCTGATATGATTAAAAAATAGCTTGTAGTAACTTGGTTTTGATAGTTTGATTTTCTCTTAGGAAGTTTTTGGTGAAATTCTGACGAGGTGAATGACAGAAAAGAGGGTACGTTGTGGAAATGAATGGGAGAAGTGACTGCACGGTTATTTTGATCTCAGAAACTGAAACAAGACTTAAATGGGTGCTCAAAAAGGTTGATGTTTTTCTGACAAGTTGTACGGAAGTGCTCACTGTGACAGATGCGCAGGAATAGATATGTAGGAATAGAGCATATATGCGCAGCAATAGGAAGTAAAAGCACAAGTCTAGTCAAAAGCAAATGCACCAAAACAGAGTGTAAATGTGCAGCTTCAGGAAGTATATGTGCAGTTTTGGTAAAAAAGCATATGCGCAGCAGAAATGTGTAAAAGCATAGCAAAATAGAGTAAATATGCAGCAGAAAGTAGATACATAGTAGGATGAAGCAAATGCGCAAATATGTCGGTTTTGTTTGATTTTGACTTGGTAAAGGCACATTTTTCATTTTTTTTTGGGTTCTTTATCTAAATGTTTCTCTTTTTGATTTGTTTCTTCAATTATGGCAAGAAAGACACATCACACATAAAGAATATTATCATGATTGTTTGATTTTTTTTATTATGTGATTTTTTTATTACAATGCAAGCACAATCCTAAGGTAGGCAAGGACAGTATTCAATGAGTTCCAACTTAGTTTTTACACCAGCCACTTGCATAAAGGTGGATAGCTAATAGCTTGGTAGCACCATCTCCCCTCCATGGCACTCACTTCTCACGCATACTAAGCTATAGTTCCTCTAAAGAGTTGAACTTTTCTATCTCCACACTAAATGAGTGTATGACATTGGATGGCTCTGGAGAATGTTTTCCTCCTATGTCACCGAATAGGGGATTTTGGCTTACTATAACAAAAGGATTTTAGTCAAGGCATCCATTTAGGTGATTACACATGCGGCCATTTGCTTCGATAAGAAGGCTTCCTAGCCTGTAGAGGTTATACTCCACAAGGTTTCGGGGGAAATATTGGTCAGTGTAATACAACAGCACCTGTTGCTTGCAACTTTTGTCACAAACATAATTTATTTATAGTGACTTAGAGGTACTTGGATTTAGCCATTATCGCTTAAGGTCATCCTACTTGGAAGGAAGGAATTCCAAGGGCAGACCTCTCTAAAGGTTACACATGCAAAATGATGATTCTGGCATTTTGGTCACTCAATTAAGGAGAGAGCATAGTCCTATCATCATTCCAAAATCACAGAAAACACTGGTTCTTTCCTCCTAGTTAAAAAGAGAAAAACTAAATGAGTTACTCTATCAGGCACACAAGATTTGTTAACTTTGAAAAAATCTTTTGAGAGCAATTGTTCAATTTTAATCCTCCTAGTTGGGACTATGTTCAAGTTGTGATGCAACAAGTACAAATTACTTCCCTCCTATTTAGATCTAAGTGAAATTTACATGAACAAGCTCAATTACTTCTTTTGCTATTTAGATCTAGATGAGAGTTAACCATGCAACTATATGCCTAACCAACTCTTAACCTGCAAGGTGGATCTAAGAATATTCCTGCAAATGATGTTAGCACTAGAAATTTCTTGAGAAATAGCTCAAAAACCCTAGAAGATTAAATGCGCAGATACAGGAATGAATGCACAGAAATAGATGCACAGTAACAGAGAATGTATGCACTGTAACAGAGAATATATGCACAAATGTAGTGAATGAATGTGCGGAAATAGATCCACAGTAACAGAGAACGTATGCGCCGTAGAAGTGAGTGGATGCGTAGATCTGATAGATGTGCAGCCACAAAGAGTATATGCATTGTAGCAATGATTGGATGCGTAGATTTGACAGATGTACAACAACAGAGAGTAGATGCATAGCAGAATATGATGGATGTGTAGAAACATCCTGTGTATAGATTCTAACACAAAAACTCAATTTTGAAGTTAAATTGGGGCAAGGGCCCCATGGTGGGTGCCATCAATGTTATCAGAAAATGTGAACAATAGCATAAACAAACTAATTATCTGATAATCTCAATGAAATTGAAACAAATAAGATCAAACACAAAGAGCACAATACCTTGCAAACCTTTATATTCTGTGACTTCCATTGGTCGCCTATCTTGAATTGATCTCGTGTATGAATAGAGCCCTCAGAAGGTGTACTTCATTACTTTTTTCCAAGATGACAATGGAGAATGGTTGTTTGATAGGTTTTTGCAATGAAGAGGATCTTCACAATATAATGATAATGGTGATAAATGGTGATAATTGATCTCAATCTATGGAGTGATTTGTGCCAAAGGTGTGCTGTGATTCTGACAAAGTAAGTTTATAAAAAGCTTGGATTGATTCAAATGGAGGAATAGGGGTTGTAATTATAGATTTGTGAGAAAGAAGATCAATAGTATAGAATGAATAAGAAGATCAATAGTAGAGGAAATTTGAGGGGATGTGCGCGAATAGGGAGAGGACAAGTGTCCTGCTCCTTCATGCATTAGGAGAGTTAACAGAATAGATTGAAGAGTTAACTGAGATGACTAATCAGTTAACAGAATAGATTGAGCAATGAACTCAATTGACTAATTAGTTAATAGATTTGATTGATGAGTTAACTAATATGACTGGAGGAGAAATAGGACATGTGGGTGAGGGAATATTAGCTAATTAGATATTTAAAATATTAAATTACATGTGCACGTGGATTAATTGAATTATTTTTGGTATTAATTCAATTTTGGAGGATAGACAATTTAAATAAATATTTGGATTTATTTAAATATAGAGAATGATTTGACATTTATGGATTTGAAGAATTTGGAATTTGGAAGAACTAATTAAATAATTTGGTATTATTTAATTTAGAATGATTTTAGAAGAATTTGGATGATTTAATTAAATAAATGATTTTATTTAATTTTTTGGAGAAATATGAATTGAAAAAATTAATTGATTTATTTATTTATTGATAGAGGAATTTAAAATGAAATAAATATTTAGAATATTTATTTAGCTAGAGTCGCGTCACTTTTAGGTATATACACTACCAATGGACATAAATTAGTTAATACAAATGACTAAATATACTACCAATGGACGGAAATCAGTGACTAAATAAATGACCATTTAACAACAATTAATGACTAAATATACTACCAAATGGATGACTAAATATACTACCAAATTACCAAATATACTACCAAATTGATGAGTAAATATACTACCAAATTAATGACTAAAATTTGTTTGTTCATAAATTTGGTTGCGAGATAAATGATTGGCAATAAACTACCAATGGTCACGTGACCAAACTACTGATCACATGACCAATTTTTGGTAGTTTATTTAGTCATTTATTTCTATTTTTCTACTAGTGTCATGTATCACTCTAGATCACATGGCAAGTGGTGAGAGCTCACTCCTTTCCTACTCTATACCTCAATCCTAAAGGTCCATTGCTCCAAATTCATGATTTGGGTGTGGCACGGAAATTAATGCAACAATTTATTACACATTGCTAAAAGATGCAGAATTCTAAAGTAATAGGGAGAGACATCTTGCCGTAAAATTAAGCTTTCATTTAGGGTTCTAAAATGCAAATTTTATATTTTTTCAAAATTGCTAAAACCATAAAAATTCCCAAATCCTCCATTAATGGAGTTGGGATGCAACCTTCATAATTTCTAAAAAAAATTAACTTTTAAATTAAAACAAACTTCCAAATTTCAAGAGTGCCCTTTTGATTAAAAAATGCACAACAACACTCCCATGAAATCAATTTTTCCAAAACTTAAGAGAAGGATCTTAGAAAACTTTGCCATAACTTGGCCACAAAATGCCCATTTCCAAAAATTAAAAATACAAATTTAAACTATAAATTGAAGCTAAACTACTTTTTCTATGCAAATGCCTTATGTCTCCACCTAATGCAGGCATGGTAGAAGGAAGAAATTTCATTCTTAATGCATAAATAAAAATAGTAAATTACCTCTCCACAAGCTCTCAATAATGGAGGAATTTTCCCTTTGGAGCAAACACATAGACACAAGTAGCTTAATCCTCAAGCAATTCCACTTGCAAGTAATCTCCATCCAAGCTCCAACAATTTCCAATCATTTCTTTCTAGAAGAGAAGAGGGAGAGAGAGAGAGAGGGTTTTATTTTTACAAAATACAAAAATGAGAAGTGAGAAAAAAGTCTTCTCTTTTCTTTCTATACTTTTCCCTTTATTTTCTTTTTTCTTTTTCAACATTCACTTTTTGCAAAATAAATATTTTCAAGAGAAATCAAACGAATAATTGATTTAATAAACTATGCAAGCTAATTTAATTCAAATTGATATTTTCCATAACCAAGAAATTAAATCAATTAAATTAAATTACATTTTAACTAGCAATTATTTCACTAAACCAAATATTCTTTTTTTTAATTTGTGATACTCAGGTTTTTAGCTTGGTTTGAGGCCAGAGAAACCACTTATAGAAGGATCTCTTCCTAGTTGGATTTCCTCCTGAGACCACTACTGGGGGGCCTTGGTCCCCAAGGCATTATCACTTTGTTCAAATCTATGAGCTCAATGGCCTAGCGAAGGCACAGAACCTGTGAGCACTGACTACCCAATGAAGGCACACATCTTGTGAGCACATTAGCCCAGTGGAGGCACATGGCTTGTGAACTTAGTGACCCAATGGGTGTTTGAACTTTGGTGGCCACCACAACAACATTATGACTTGACCATTGCAATGTGCCCTTATCAGTGCCAAATATTCTATTTTGAAGGCTAATTAAATTCATTTAGTTTTCTTCTACCAAAAACTATAATAATGTAATAGACCTTTTTATACTAAGGTATAGATATTATCTTTTTGATGAAATCATTCAATATTTTGCAAACATAGAAAACATACATTTTGAAATAAATTTAAATACAATGCAAAAGATAAAATAAATACATGCAAAGGACTCATACACACTTTATGGGTTACCACAACATGCAGACTCTAGATTCACCATTGATTAGGATCCATGTTTACAAGGGATTTGCAAGACTCATTTCACACTCAAATCGAGTGAGATAGAGGTTAACACACACATGTTTTGCCCAAAGATGACCATCTCCAATATAACCACCATTGGGGAAATAACCTTATACCTACACACTCAGGTCGAACATCAGGTGTACCTACTCTGCATAATAATAGTCAAAGTAACACCATCCACCTAATGCGGTACAAATCATAACATGATATTAAGCCAGCACATCTAACTATAAATCATCTATGACTAGCATGATCCAAGAAATAAGGTGCATAATCAACCATATTTCATAATGTTGAAACAAATATAATAATTACAACTATATTGAATATACTAAAAATACTGAAGTTGAAACACTATAATGATCTAACATATAAAGGAACAACATATGCATCCCATAATGCATAATAAAAAATCCAATGCCAAAACAAAGCCTCATCAAGAACACCTTGATGGTTATACAAAACATCTCCACAAAAGCATCCAAAATTCACCATTAGAACACCTAGATGGCACAACAGACCTCATCAACAAGTTTAGTGCAATGACTCATAGCACATGAATCACATAATACATATATAAAATACTTGATACATGATATATCACATACATGGAGAGCACATAAGGGTGACCCAACAATAGTGTGTCCCACTTTTTGGCCAAAATGGGACGCTCAAAATCAATATTTTTCAACATTTTTCAATTTGTGTCAATTATAGGGAACAAATTGTGAAGAATTTAAGATGACACAAAGTAATGAGTTGTGATATTTTCTATGTAGATTCAAGCTATAATTTTTAAATTTTTTAAAGTGATCATTTCTATCATTTTTTATTTTTATTTTTTCAATCAATTTTTTATTTTTTCTATTATTTTGATTGAGTGACATTATTACATAATGCATAAATTTCACTACAAATAATTTTTTTCCATGATTTATTAGAGTTAGACCATTAACTTCATTGTCTAGTGCATGGATAATTTTTTGGTAATTTTTTATTAAATATTTTATTTATTATTAATTTTTGAATTAGTAATAACAAAAATTTTAGACCTAAATTATTCTATAACACATTTCTCTTAGCATATATATCAAAATTAAAAATATATTTTTTCATTGAAATAAGGATACCTATGTGGAGTGTAGTGTATTTTTTGTGATTTTTATAACAATATTGTTGAACACCTAGAATACTGAGAGGGGGGGGGGGTGAATCAGTATTCTCTTAAACTACTTAAGCATTTAAACATTCATTCCACATAGCATATTTAATTTGCAATAAGAAAGGAAAGCATGAAATCAACCATCAAAATGCATAACACATGAACACCGAATTTTTACATGGAAAACCCAAAAGGGGAAAAACCATGGTGAGGATTAGCTCACATATATATATGATAATAGTACCAAATACAAGTAGGCTTACTACCAAAAGGATTCGCTGTCTAGAAAAGAAGTGCTCACTGCAGGTGGCTCACTACCAAAGGACTCACTATCCTGAATAGAAAGATATAGAAGGGGTGGCTCACTACCAAATATGAACTGCTAGTAATGCATGTGACTTATGCTAAAGATATAGTTCCACTGAAGCTCAGAATATTGACTTAACACACTTCATCTTCACCATAATCTTATCTTATCCTTCTCTACATCAGATTTCGCTCACACACACACACACACATACACACTTCATTCTTTTACATGAACCTCACTACTCCACGCAAGAATTCAATCTTGTTTATATACCACAATCAAGCAAAACATTAAACATGTTGGCATGATAGATGTACCGTGTGACTTCTTGAACTGTTGGCCCAAAACTCAACCCCATACACTTTGTGGAGAGAACCAAAGCATGTAGCACATTCAGATAGGTCGATATAACCTATAATTACTCCCATAACTTTGTTCCATACAGGACTTAACTCCACACAACCTTAGCATCTTTGGGTTAGCACCATTGGTGAAGTAATCAATAGAATGAACCAACTGTTAGTTCTCAACTCAACATGCGGACCACCAAAATGCTTACCACTTGGAGAACATATGTCTCTGACATCTATAAACCTACCCTCAAAGCCACATAGGAAAATATTCATCTGCAGTGGGATGTGGAGCATCCCAATATACCACTAATATTGTCATTATAGAGTTCGATACTCTGTCAACTCTTTCACTGCAGAGGGCTTCAAGACCTGAAACTTTAGATTTAGGCTCCTTTAGTATGCACCAAAAATACCTTATAACCGCATAGCAAGATTCTTCATAGCAGAGCAATGCGAACTAAAATACTGTGATCCTGTCTTAGGTTCTATACTACAAATTCCTTGGCAAAAACTTCAACAATTTATGTCTAAGTGGAGAAAACCAAAATGGAAGGATGTCAATGTAGGCATACAGGGATTCCACAATACACTTAGATATATCATGCTTAGGTGCATTCTTCTCCACATCACACTTAGCAACTACTCTAGACAAACACAACTATATCTTTATACTTTGTTGTCATCGGTGACAACACTACTTACTGTCATGCTCATAAGTCTCTTCATCATCATGCTTGTGTTGCCAACAATCTCTCCCTTTGTCATTGATGGCAACATACGCCAAAACTTCTCCCCCTTTGTCATCAATGGCAAAGGGACCACTTGTATATCTATAGACCAAAAATTCTCATCCTCCCCCTTATTGTTTTACTCCTATACTATAAATTAAAGTATTATATTATCACAAAAATTGTTTTCTTCTATCTTTCTGCATATGTACAAGAGATTAGGATATGAACCTTATTATTTGGTAGGAAGAATCTCCTTGTATATATTCTTTATTTGTAACACTACAGAGTCCCAATGCTTCTTGGCAGAGTTGAGTATTTGTATCTACCTAGTAATCTGCAAAAAAAATTCTTCTACTTCTTCAACTGATGAAGGTGTATTTGCCATCAGAATAACCTTGTTAGCTTCTTTGAACATCCTTGTCAGCACTGCTATCTTGAAACTAAAAATTTCCCTCAAATGACTCATCTAATCCTTATTTGTTCTCTTTGATTCTGAAGTTTCTTGATGATTACATGAGTCTTTTCAATTTCAACCCTCATATCTCCATTGTTATCCTTTAAAGGTTCATATGTTCTAGAGATATTAGGTATCTACATTTCAAGGCCATCAATCTTGTATTTTATATCTTTTGTATTTATACACCGGGATAAGAAGAATTGATACATTACCTTAGCTTCACCTAGGGCATTTTGAATACTCTTTACACTAATACCCAATAGGTTGTGTGCCTTGGAACACTTTTCTGATAGATCTATTAGTCTCTTATTGCTAATTTGTTCCATTACTTTCTTCTCAACTTCCTTCTCTAAAGATGTAGAATGACTGTTAAAGGACTCCAGTAGCTACTTCATTTGTTGTATAGGAGTCAGAGAGGAATCCCTCTTGGTGTCTAGTAACATCTTTACAAAAACCTTTATTGCTTCCTCTAGAAGCTCATTTGCTTCTACCTGTAATTGTAATATTTCTTCTTGGGCAATAGCCTGAAAGATGGTTCCTAGTTGCAACTTCTTCAATGGATAGATATTACACAAATTGATTTGTCAATCCATAGATGGCAATTGAAATAGATGTGGGGATGCAATAGACTAAGTTTGTCTCTATTAAGCCAAGAAGTGTGTGATGGAGTCGATTGGAGAGACTCCAGAACTCTCACCCTTTGTATTTTTCTTCTCCTCTTTAGAAACGGTGACCATGTGTGAACTTGAGATCTCTGAAGGTTAATTTTCTTCATGTATCCCTTCACCTTCTTTGTTCTCAACCTAATTCTTAGAGGTCTCTGAAGGAACATAATCATTGTTCACAATGCTTTCTACTTGTTCATTTTCCTTCAAAACCATCTCACTTTGTTCTCCTTTTTCTTTATATTTCTTTTCCTCTGGATTCTCCTTTTCTTCAACATTCTCTACATTCTTTAGAGGAGGATTAACATATTCTATACTGATGCCTTTTGGAGGAGATAAGTTTCCAACATTATGATCCTCTGTGCTGGTTGTTTCAGTGTTTATTGGAGGAGATGACACATTTTGCTTTGTCTGAATATCTTATTTTATACTCGTTGCTCCAGTCTTTTTATTTTTCTCAGGATTGTCATCATCCTTTTCTCTTTCCTTAGAAGAAGACAATTCTTCAATGATAGTTGTATCAATTTTCATTTCCTTAATGATATTTGTTGTTATCTTCAAGGTCTCCTTTTCTAGCCTCTTTATTTCTCTTTGTCATTAGACATTAAGGTGTTCAATCTCCTTTTTGTTCTAAATTCTTTGGCTAACCTTTGAATAGCCTTAGTCTTTTCTTGAGTAGAGATTGAAGGACACATATTCTCAAATGCCTTATTTCTCATTTCAGTATCATTATTCAAAGCTTCATCTCTTTTCTTTGTTAATACACTAGCAAGTTTTTTAGGTAATTGATCAATAATCTCTATTAAAGTGATATCGAAAGCACCCATGTACCTGATTATTGCCTTTTCAATGGTTGATTTGTCATTTAAGGATCTTTCATCATAAAGTTCTACTACTTTTAGATTTCCATATTCTGTTATAGCACTAATAGTAGCTTCAAGTTGTAGGGGTGCAAGTGGTGCAGTCATGGTAGGAGGGTTCACAGAATGAACTGTCTAGACCGTGCAACAAGAGTAAACACAACAAAAACAACTCAAAGATATGAAGCAATTGCAGATTTAGTCATTCAATATATCATAGAATTCAAATACAGATCGGCTGACAACATGTAGGCTTACAATTAGGGCTCATAGGCCTGATTTTAGAATATGTACAAGATATAGCTTTGAAGCTCCTTCGCACAAAAATCTAAACTATGAACTATCTCTATTATGATGAACTTGATAACTACTTTCCTAGAGATCTAATACATCAATATATATCATCTCTGAATCACAAGATTCCTTTGCATCAGCTAAGGAAGATCACAAACTCCAATAAAGAGTTGTAACATGTGTACATGGATGGGTCAGACCTAATCATGTAGAACACCTCCGCAAAAGCATGGAATGATGTACGAATCTCAGGGAAGGTTGGCCACAAACCATAGATCATTAAATGATGTGAAATTAGGCTCCACGAATCAAGAAATGCTCTACAAGTCTTCTCCTTCAGCTAATTGTCTTGAGACTATCAAGATGTTTTGTTCTAAAGAAATAGTTGATCTTCTGATAGCGATAACTTTCCGGTTCTTGATCTAAATGCTCTGAATTTTGGATATGTTGTAGATGAAAGGATCTAGATGCTAAGTCCAGTTCCGTAAGATCTAAAATGCAACTGCAATAGAATGCAGACCAAAACACAGAAACTACTACTAACTGAACTACCTGAACTGAACCAGAAAATGAAAGAAACAAACTGAAATGCAAATGTTTTTGGTTGATGCAAGATTGCTCTTGAATCAAGGACACTCCTGCATCAGCAAGACTTGATTTCTTTAATTTCTTTGTCTTTTCTTTGCCCTTCTCCCTTGAGACTTCTCTTTCAGCAACTTCATTTTCTCTTTTCTTATTTTCCTTTCCTTTTCCCTTAGGAGACTTGACTCCTTTACCAGATTTCTCTTCTCTTCTTTTGAAGATGAAGCCTTCCTTTTCCTTCTCACTTTCTTCTTCACTTCTGGTATCAACAATATCAATTTTTGCTTTCTTGGTAAAAGGATCTTTTCCAAAGGCTTGAGATGCTCTTTTCTAGACCAACTGAGGTCCTTCTTCTTCTTCCTCTTCTTCCTCATCATCATGACTGATATATCTTTTCCTTGTAGATTTTTCCTTTACTCTTCTCCTCTTGGGAGGCTGTTGATGTATAGAAGCACTGGATGTTGCTTTCTTTTCTGAACTTGTTGCAAACATGGCCCTGGAGGATTTTGGAGCAGCAGGAGAGGAGGTAGAGGTCCTAGTTGACCTTCTTATGCTAGGAGACTCTTCTGGTGAAGCAGGTATGTCTTTTGATTTCTTCACAGAGTTCTTTGGTGATACTATCTCCTCTAATTTAGTCCTCATTTTCTCAACATTTTTCTTTATTTCTTTCTCCTTTTGCTTCAAATGCACTTCAATGGATTTTTCTTCATATGTTCCAAATCTTTCTATAGAGGGATCTCTTAATTTGCTCAACATTAGGTCTCTAAGCCCAATGACTATGTCTTTAGCAACTTCATAGCCCATTTCTAGAATCTAGACTATTCTGGGTTCCACTACTTCCATGATACACTTATCTTTACTAACCATAAAAATGATGTCATCCTTATATTTGTCTACAACCTTTTTAGGAATTATTTCCCTTGCATGCATTTTCTCTTGAAAATTCTTAAAGAAACCCCATAATGTAGTATTCTAGGTTTCTAAGTTGCCTATTATTTTTAATTCATCTCTGATTTGTACTGCAACTAGAATATCTCTCAACCACACTATGTTCTGTTTAGGGAATCTCTCTAAGAAAGTAAAATAGAAATCATATGATTAAGGTACCATACCAGAAGGGGTACTGGGATTCTTTGCTTTTCTGAAGGTTCTCCATCAATCATTGTCTCAATAGTTCACACAAATCAAAGTCTTTGTTTTCTCTCACCATTTGATATGCTATATGTATTGATGTGGCAGAAACAAAGTTTTCTCTGTTTGTGAAGAAAATCTTGTATCCAATCATCATTGATGCATACTTTACTACAGGATCCTCAATATAATTTATAGTTAGAGCTCACTTGTCAAACTTCGCTCTAGTGAGCTTCATCACCACATCATTTTTCATAGATTTTAGTGCCAAAACTATTCCGGTGGAGCATGACCCTGTTACAACCCTAATAGCCTATTTGATTATCATATACAGAAAATCCAACCATATAAACTTATCATGGATGTGAATCAACACATACTTGACCCAAGCGTGCTCATAACAGAAAATAGGAAAGTCATACCAAACATCTAGTTTATTCTCTGTCAAAGCCATGTGTTCATGTTTTAGCTCATAAGTTAGCTCATTCACCCATACTTCTCCCAATTTCACATGATTATATTCTTCCATCTTTGTGTGGATATAGATCCTCACATCCTCTGTGTGCATTACACTATATGGAACACTCAAAAAAGCACCATTTGGATCTGTCTCCATAGATTTGAAAGGATGTTGTTTGAATTTAGGGTGGGGTCGGTCTATAACCTCTACAACTTTTGGGGTAAACGTATTAAAAATACTACTAAAAAACTTAGGGCAAGGTAAGAATCTGTAAATACCTTTAGATCACTTCTGGTTGGGGTTTCGGGCACAAGAATTCTTATTAGCTTCTCCTTGTTCTTCCACTACTCTTCTCTCTTCAAATGTTTACTTGCAAATGATATTTTGTTAAGTAAAATTGCTTATAACCCTTTTTTGCAAAACTTAATTCGCATTCAATGCTTAGATTGATAAAGTTGTCAAAACTCTAACTGTAGTACACAGTCACCTTCAATTGCTCCCCAAACTTCCACAACATGATATTTTTCACTGGTGTTTTCTCCAATGTATCAAGTGTGTTAACTTACACCTCATATCCATGTGCTCAAGGCATCAACACCATATCTTTGGCAGGGGCTTTAAAGTTTGTCTGTTAAAACCCCCCCTAAGCCAGAGCTTCCTACCTAGTTTCCAAAGGAAACATCTACACCAGAGATTGGCACAACCTCATCCTTCACTTTATTTTCTTCTTTCTTTTTCCAGACCTTATCCATTTCTTTCTTCATCTCTACCAAATCCACATTCTTCACCGGATAACTCTTCTTTATTGGATCAATCTTCACATTTTTACTTCTACAAAATTTAGCAATGTGACCTAATTTGTTGCATTTGTAACATCTAACATTTTGAACAAGCTTACTTCCACTCATTCTAGATGTGCATTTGTTAGCCTTATGTCCAAATCCATTGTTGATAGGGAGGACTCTAGGCTGCCTGCTCTGCATCCTGTAGGTGTACAAGACCATTTGACAACACTAGCCTTCCTACCAATTCAAGGTGCTAAAGACATACTCTTTACAGAGATGGAAAACTCTACTTCTCTGCTTGGTGTGGGACACATACATTGTCCTCACTGCTTCCAAGGTACTGCCTCAATGGCACATAACTTTCTGAGCCCGTTGCCCACCCTTCTCACTCTATTCAAGGGTCTGGACTGCTTGGTGCTCACTTTCTTTCTCTCTACTTTTCCACCCCTGCAAATCTATTTTTCCTACTTGTTTATCTAGCTGGACTCCTCACTGAGCTCACCTAGAACAAGCATGCATTGCCTCTAACTGGTGATCCGACCACCCCACAAAAGAAAAACAAACAAAGAGCATGGCTCTGTTTGATGACCTCCATACTGTACAATGGGATTTGAAGAATCATCAAAACAGAGTCATGTCTGGCAAAAGAAAACAAAATAGCAAAAATAAAAAAGACTAATCTACTTCAAAATGATAAACTAAAAATAGAAAAGAAATACACAAATGATCGAACTACTGAATTTGATTTTTATTCAAAAATTGCCTTTACATCAGAATGCTTCTCAAATCAAAATCTTTTTCTTGTTTCTTCTGCTCAACTCCTCATATAGAAAGAATGCTGCTTTTTAAATGTATTCCATGTCCGTTACAGGATGGTTTGATCACCAGAACAGTTCATATTCTAACTGCCCGTTCAGTTCTGTGGTAACGACAAGATATCTTGACTTTTGCATTCATGAGAACTTTTAGTCCCACATGCACCCGTTCAAGTCGGCCACTGCGGTTTATATATCCGACGGCTTAGTAAACTATTGTCGGCACTTTTGCTGCCGACGACCCCTGTCTACCCCCATCGGCACAACTCAAACTGTCGGCACAACCACAACCATGCACTCTGATAGTCCCTTGTCTCACCGATACCAAGTCTTCACCCTTCGTCAGCATGATCACTATGCATCGGCCTAAAGCCTTAAAGCTACACTGATAGAAGTCCTTGTACTGACGTCCAACTCCATCGGAGTAACATATCGCTGTCGGAGTGACTTTCACAGCCATCACCGATAGCAAGCCTCATACCGATGACAAGCCTCGGCAACACTTCATCAGACAGACCATTAATATCAGAGTGACACCCACATCCTTCACCGATAGTGATTCTCATGCCGATGGCCTTCACCAACCTTTACCACTCCATCGGGGTAACACCAAGCGATCGAAGACACAACCACAGGTTCCGCCGATGACCAGCCTCATGCCGATGGACATCACACATTGGTAAGACCTTCAACCGTCGGCCTATGATAAAATCCTCAGCCCGATACTTATACTCACGCCGATGTCTTTGGCCAACTCCACATCGGTGAGACTCGATGTTTATCACACCGATCGGTGAGATGATACACTGTCGGCTCACGATTATTTCCTCAGCCCGATGCCAAGGCTCACACCGATGACCCACTTTGGATAAGTAAAAAGTTCCTCCCGCCAAGGCTTATTAGAAAATTCACCACATCATGCCAAAATGCAATGATAAAAAAATTTCACAACATCACACCAAAAATGTGCAGTATATACATGGGCTCCGAGCCCTTGGTGCTCCTGCACCATACTCCCCCTATGCGGAAGAAGTCAAGTCACCTCCGGTGACAATGAGGCAAAATCAATGCCCCTCTTTTTGAATTCTGACTCTGCAACCCAGGTAGCTTCTGCTTCAGGCAACTGTTTCCATTTGACCAAATGCTCCATGTAGATGCCATGTCTGGTCAGCTTTTGTACTCTTGAATCCAGTATTCTCTCTGCCTACAGTTTGGGTTTTAGTGGCAAAGTCACATCTTTTACTATCTATTCCTTCTCTGAAATGGATCCATTTGCTGCTGACTGAGGACCCCTGTATTGCACCAGGTCTTTGACATTAAACACTGGTGAGATTGCCAAATCTTCTAGCAATTCAATTCTGTAGGCATTATTTCCATACTTGTTCAGGATTTTGTAAGGACCAATTCTCCTCATCTGTAGTTTGGTTGGTATTCCTTTTTGCATTTTGGCTTTGTTCAAGTGCACCATAACTAGATCACCAACCTCAAACTGAATATCCCTTCTGTGGGCATCTACTCTGTCCTTGATCTTCTGTGTGTTCTCTGTCAAGGTTTTCTTCACTTGCTCATGCACTTCTTTCATGGATTGTGCAAAATCCTCTGCATGTCCACTTCTATTCTCCATGTTTCCCATATTTCTGAGCTCACATATACCTCTGGGATGCATTCCATAGACTATTTCGAATGGACTCTTACCAGTAGTCCTATTCACACTGTCATTATAGGCAAATTCTGCCTGATGAATGACAAGATCCCAACTCTGTCCATATTCTTTGGTTATACACCTTAACAGGTTGCCCAATGTCCTATTTACCACCTCTGTCTGACCATCTGTCTGTGGGTGATATGCTGAACTGAATGACAAATTTGTCCCCAATCTTTGCCACAATGTTTTCCAGAAATGCCCCATGAATTTAGCATCTCTGTTAGACACAATACTTGCTGGAAGTCCATGAATTCTGATCACTTCTCTGAAAAACAAGTGTGCTATATGACTGGCATCATGAGTCACTTTGCAGGGAATGAAATGACTCATCTTGCTAAACCTGTCCACAACTACATATATGCTGTCATACCCAGTCTTAGTCTTAGTCAAACCAACTACAAAATCCATACTTACACATTCCCATGGTCTGGAAGGAATGGGTAAGGGTTGGTACAGTCCTACATTTGAAGTGGTTCCCTTAGCCTTCTGACATATGATACACTGCTCTACATACCTTCTGATGTCTTTGTGCATCCTTGGCCAATAATAGAACCTTTGGACTAGCTCCAGTGTCTTATTCAGACCAAAATGGCCACTTAGACTGCCATTGTGTTTCTCCTGTATGAGATTTTCTCTCATAGATCCTCTTGGCACACATAATTGTCCACCTTTGAATAGCAATCCCTGTTGTAAGGTGAAATCTACAAACTCACTGTGAAAGTGATTCTCAAAATCTTGACATACCTTGTATGCCTCAGCAAAATCTTCATCATCTTGGTAAAGATTCTTGAAATCTTCAATTCCAATGCTCTTCAACTTCACTTCCTGCACTGTGAGCAATCTTCTGCTCAAAGCATTTGCAACTCTATTCAGCTGCCCCTTCTTATGCTTAATTGTAAAGGTATAAGATTGCAGGTACTCCATCCATTTGATCTGCCTGCTGCTTAACTTATCCTGTGAGTTTAGAAAACTCAAAGCTTGGTTATCTATGTAGACAACAAATTCTTTAGGCAGGAGATAATGTCTCCACTTCCTCAATGCTTGGACTAGAGCATACAACTCTAAGTCATACGAAGAGTACTTACTCTTTGCTTCATTCAGCCTCTCACTGAAAAAGGCTACAGGTCTATTTTCCTGATTTAGCACTGCTCCTACAGCTATATTACTTGCATCACATTCAATAGTAAATAGCTTATCAAAACTAGGCAACAACAAAATAGGTTGTGTTACTACCTCTTTCTTCAACCTTTCAAAACTTCTATCTGCAGCTGGTGTCCATCTAAATTTTGCTTTCATTCCACCCTTGATTGTATCCAACATGGGTGCACATATTCCACTAAAATTTCTGATAAACTTTTTGTAAAATTGGGCTAAGCCATGAAAACTTCTCACCTCTGTGGCTGCTCTGGGAGTAGGCCAGCTCAATATGGCTTCTACTTTGGACTTGTCCATCTTCAACTCTCCCTGGGACACCACAAAACCAAGGTATACCAATTCCTGCTTCATAAATTCACACTTCTCCAGATTGATGGTTAGTTGTTCATCATGTAATTTTTGCAAAATAGTATTTACATGTTCTAGATGTTCTTTCTTGGTCTGACTAAAAATTAGAATATCATCTAGAAAAACAACAACAAATTTACCAATGTAATCCTTTAGGACTTCATTCATGAGTCTCATAAAGGTGCTAGGTGCATTTGATAGACCAAATGGCATAACAAGCCACTCATACAATCCTTCTATGGTCTTGAAGGCTGTCTTCCACTCATCTCCTTCCTTGATTCTTATTTGGTGGTAACCACTCTTCAGGTCTATCTTGGTGAAATACTTTGCTTTTCCAATACAGTCCATGAGATCTTCAATTCTGGGAATTGGGAATCTATACCTTATAGTTATCTTGTTTATGGCTCTGGCATCTGTGCATAATCTCCATGATCCTCCTTTCTTGGGTGCCAATACTGTGGGCACAGCACAAGGACTAATACTCTTCCTGATCAATCCTTGATCTAGCAACTCCTGCACTTGCCTGGAAATCTCTTTGTGCTGATCTGGAGTCATCTTGTAAGGTGCCTTGTTTGGCAAAGATGCCCCTGGAATCAGGTCTATCTGATGGCTTATTGCTCTCTGTGGAGGTAATGTAGTTGGTGTACCATCACTAATTATGCATTTATACTTCTCCAGTATAGGCTGCATTTCTTTAGGAATCTCTGTCTTCTTATCTTGCTGTCCTTCTTTTGGTTTTACTATAATGGCATAACCAATACCATCCTCCTTAAGAGTATTCAGAAACTCTTTTCCACTCACAACCAAGATATTAGGACTCTTTGTTTGAACTACATCTTCATCTTCCAATGACTGAGTTTTATAGGTGACACCATCCTTCTGAAAAGAATAGGCATTCTTCTCACCATCATGTACTGCTTTTCGGTCATACTGCCATGGTCTGCCCAATAAGAGATGGCATGCGTCCATGGGTAGTATATCACATAATATCTTATCCTTATAGCCACCTATACTAAACTCTACCCAACTTTGTTCATTCACTACCACATGTTGCCCCTTATTCAACCATGTGACTCTATATGGGTTTGCATGAGTAATTCTTTTCAAATTCAGTTTCTTAACTACTTCATCAGAAATAATATTATCAGTAGATCCTGAGTCTATGATAATTTTACATACCTTATTCAAAATCTTGCACTTGATTCTGAATAGTGCTCTCCCCTGGCTTGGTTCAGACTTTACTGGTTCCTTCATCAAGGTTCTCCTTATCATCAGGTTCTCTCCATCTTCTGAGTTCAGATTGACCTCAGGTAACTGGCTGCTGGATGCATTGTCTTGGACATAGTGATTCCTCTTATGACCTCCTTGAGAAGAGGATGTGGTCTTTTCTGGACACCTATATGCCGGATGACCAAGATTGCCACAGTTGTAACACTTCATGTTAGTGAAATACGATCCTCTGCCTGATCCTCCTGACCTTCCTTTGTTAGATCCTCTTCCTCTATGGTTTCCTCTACCACTTGACTCCCCACTCTGCTTTGTGAGTTTGGATTCTGCTTGGGATCCATTGTCAGCATTCCTTCCACCAAAACCTCCTCTGTGTCCTCTGTTATCTCTGCCTCTTCCTCTTCCTCTGCTATTTGAGTCTTGTTTCCTCTTGTTCTTTTCCTCCACTTTCAGTGCCAGCTGATAGCATTTTTGCACTGTGGTAGGGCATAGCAAACTGATTTCCTCTTGTATATTCCACTTCAGACCGTTAAGGTACCTTGCTACCTTTATGCTTTCATCCTCCATTACTTTGGACCTTAAGCATAGCTTTTGGAATTCTTCAGTGTATGCACTGACATCTAATTCCTTTTGTCTCAGATTCTGTCTCTTCCTGTGCAGCTGTATTTCATAATCTTCTGGCATATATGCTTCTTTAATTTTAGCTACCATTCCCTTCCAAGTAGCTATGGGCTTCTTATCTTCTTTTGCTCTTTGAGTCTGCACAAATTTCCACCAGGTTAAGGCAGCTCCCCTGAGTCTAGATTTGGCCACCTTTACTTTCTGTGCCTCGCTTACACCATCACATTCAAAGTGATTTTCAATTCCTTCTATCCACTCCATGACCAAATCTGGGTCCATTTTCCCACTGAAAAGTGGTACTCCTTCCAATGTTTTACCACTCATTGCTTTCAAAGCTCTCAAGAATGGTTCTTCTTCCAACTTAGGATCAGGTGTGGGCTCTTCATCTTCTATAGATACACCCTTTCCCTTATCCTCAGAATATTTAACTCTCTGGCTGACTTCTTCAGTCTTTTGCAACATTAAGCCTAGCTTACTCTCCATTTCTGCTAGTCTTTCTTGTAGGAGTCTATTCTCCTCCTTTTGATCTTCAACTTTCTTTGCTAACTCTGCATTAGTCACCATTTTCTTGGATGAACTAACAGACTCACTTGAACTCGGTGATGACATACAACTCTTCTATTCCTATCTAGGAATAACCCAAATCTTACTGCTCTGATACCAATTTGATAGGGAGGACTCTAGGTTGCCTGCTCTGCATCCTATAGGTGTACAAGACCATTTGACAACACTAGCCTTCCTACCAATTCAAGGTGCTAAAGACATACTCTTTATAGAGATGGAAAACTCTACTTCTCTGCTTGGTGTGGGACACATACATTGTCCTCACTGCTTCCAAGGTACTGCCTCAATGGCACATAACTTTCTAAGCCCGTTGCCCACCCTTCTCACTCTGTTCAAGGGTCTGGACTGCTTGGTGCTCACTTTCTTTCTCTCTACTTTTCCACCCCTGCAAATCTATTTTTCCTACTTGTTTATCTAGCCGGACTCCTCACTGAGCTCACCTAGAACAAGCATGCATTGCCTCTAACTGGTGATCCGACCACCCCACAACATAAAAACAAACAAAGAGTATGGCTCTGTTTGATGACCTCCATACTGTACAATGGGATTTGAAGAATCATCAAAACAAAGTCATGGCTGGCAAAAGAAAACAAAATAGCAAAAACAAAAAAGACTAATCTACTTTAGAATGATAAACTGAAAACAAAAAAGAAATACACAAATGATCGAACTACTGAATTTGATTTTTATTCAAAAATTGCCTTTACATCAGAATGCTTCTCAAATCAAAATCTTTTTCTTGTTTCTTCTGCTCAACTCCTCATACAGAAAGAATGCTACTTTTTAAATGTATTCCATGTCCGTTACAGAACGGTTCGATCACTAGAATGGTTCATATTCTAACTGCCCATTCAGTTCTGTGGTAACGGCAAGATATCTTGACTTTCGTATTCATGAGAACTTTTAGTCCCACATGCACCCGTTCAAGTCGGCCACTGCGGTTTATATATCCGACGGCTTAGTAAACTATTGTCAGCACTTTTGCCACCGATGACCCCTGTCTACCCCCATCGGCACAACTCAAACTGTCGGCACAACCACAACCATGCACTCTGATAGTCCCTTGTCTCATCGATATCAAGTCTTCACCCTTCGTCGGCATGATCACTATGCATCAGCCTAAAGCCTTAAAGCTACGCCGATAGAAGTCCTTGCACCGACGTCCAACTCCATCGGAGTAACATATCGCTGTCAGAGTGACTTTCACAGCCATCGCCGATAGCAAGCCTCATACCGATGACAAGCCTCAGCAACACTTCATCGGATAGACCATTAATATCGGAGTGACACCCACATCCTTCACCGATAGTGATTCTCATGCCGATGGCCTTCACCAACCTTTACCACTCCATCGGGGTAACACCAAGCGATCGGAGACACAACCACAGGTTCCGCCGATGACCACCCTCATAAGACCTTCAACCGTCAGCCTATGATAAAATCCTCAGCCCGATACTTATACTCACGCCGATGTCTTTGGCCAACTCCACATCAGTGAGACTCGATGTTTATCACCCCGATCCGTGAGATGATACACTGTCAGCTCACGATTATTTCCTCAGCCTGATGCCAAGGCTCACACCGATGACCCACTTTGGATAAGTAAAAACTTCTTCCCGCCAAGGCTTATTAGAAAATTCACCACATCACGCCAAAATGCAACGATAAGAAAATTTCACAACATCACACCAAAAATGTGTAGTATATACATGGGCTCCGAGCCCTTGGTGCTCCTGCACCAATTGCATGTATAATAGTAACCATTGAAAGATGAAATAATCATACCCTTATTGTAACCATTCACCATCTAATTCCTGCATTCACTAGCTTTATGACCAATTCTTTGACATGTGAAACATTGACCAGAGAATGATTGAACATTCTGATTCATCCTGCTTCTACATTCCATAGTCTTATGTCCAAATTTATTGCAAGTGTAACAGTAGCTTGAGTACCTTTATACAGTTGATTGTCTGATAGGTGGCCTCTTGAAGTTTTTCTTCTAGTTCTGGACCTGTCTATTACTACCCTTCTTGTCTTTAGTCTTCTTTTGGTTATTCTTCTTCTTCTTAGCATTATTTGAAGTCTGATTTGCTTTTGAACTTTCACCCTTTTCAAATCCTAATCCTTCTTTATCCTTAGGAGCCTTTTGATTTGCAATCATTTCATCAAGTAGTATGGAGCTCTTCTTGAATTTTTCTTCTTGAATCTTTTCTTTTTCCATCTATTTCTTCAAGACCACTATTTCTTGTTCAAGCCTTGAGCATTCTTCATATTTGCTTTTTAGTTTTTCATTTAGGTATTCTTCACTTCTTTTTCCTTCCTCAATTTGCATTTTTAGACTAGTGGTTGTCTCATTTGATTGATTAATCTATTCATTTACTTCCTTGTATCTTTCCTTGAACTTCTTATTTTGCTCTCTCATTTTCTTAATGCATTCATCTACTTCCTTAATATTTTCTTCCAGGTCTCTATTCTCACATTGAACTTTTTCTAGATCTTCAAGGGCTGATTTGAGTTCTCCATTCATGTCAACTATGTAGTCTTCTTTAGTAAATCCAACAACAGGATTTCTTCTAGAGGAATAGGATATCTCCTAGTCATCATGTGTTCACACTTCAAGATCTTCCGCAAGCAGTTAAGCTTCTTCCAAGGAACAGGTCTTTGATACCAATTTTTGAACACCCAGAATACTAAGAGGGGGGGGAAATCAGTATTCTCTGAAACCACTTAAGCATTTAAACATTCATTCCACATAGCATATTTAATTTGTAGTAAGAAAGGAAAGCATGAAATCAACCATCAAAATACATAACACATGAACACTGGATTTTTACATGGAAAACCTAAAAGGGGAAAAACCATGGTGAGGATTAGCTCACATATATATATATATATATGAATAATAGTACCGAATACAAGTAGGCTCACTGCTAAAAGGACTCACTATCCTAAATAGAAAGAGATAAAAGGGGTGGCTGACTACCAAATATGAACTGCTAGTAATGCATCTGACTTATGCTAAAGATACAGTTCTAATGAAGCTCTGAATATTGATTTAACACACTTCATCTTCACCACAATCTTATCTTATCCTTCTATGCATCAGATTTCACTCACACACACACTTCATTCTTTTACATGCACCTCACTACTCCACACAAGAATTAAATCTTGTTTATATACCGTAATCAAGCAAAACATCAAACAGGTCAGCATGATAGATGTACCATGTGACTTCTTGACCTGTTGGCCCAAAACTCAACCCTATACGCTTTGCAGAGAGAAACAAAGTGTGTAGCACATTCAAATAGGTTAGTATAACCTATAATTACTCCCATAACTTTGTTCCATACATGAATTAACTCCACAAAACCTTAGCACCTTTGGGTCGGCACCATTGGTGAAGTAATCAATAGAATGAACCAGCTATTAGTTCCCAACTCAACGTGCAGACCACCAAAATGCTTACAACTTGGAGAGGATGTCTCTGACATCTGTAAACTTGTCCTTAAAACTGCATAACAAAATATTCATCTGTGGTGGAATGCAGAGCATTCCAATATACCACTAATATTGTTATTACACTATCATTATAGAGTCCAATACTCTGTCAACTCTATCTTTCACTGCGGAGGGCTTCAAGACTTGAAACTTTGGATTTAGACTCCTTTAGTATGCACCAAAAATACTTTACAACTGTAAGAGTCAATGTGACTCAGCAAGCCAGGATCCCTTCAATCAAGACAACCTTCCACACAAAGATAACAGAGAAGATGCTAAAACAATGGAGCAAGATTCTATACAACAAAGTGTGTGAAACTATATTAAAGTATCATACTGCATGTAATACAATGAGAGATAACCTTGCTTATAAAGGCAAGGATGACAAACTAGGAGTTCTAGTCATGTGACAAGTGTCACATTCCTATCACATGTGACAACTAGAGGATAAGATGCCAACTAGAGTACGTGTGTAGGATAAGACAACTCACTACAACTATCAACAACTAGAAACAACTAGTGACATCTAGAAGACTCACTAAGTCAACTTAACATGTGAATTATGTGCGATGTGTGAATATTATTTAACTAATAAATAGTTAAATAATATGAATTATCCACACAAGGGTAAATCAGTTAGGTAATAACCCTGTTCACACCAACAACCCCCTTAAGTGCAACTTAGGGAGTAGCTGACTAAAACAAAGATGCAATGATGAATGGGTCTCGACTACTAGGCCATGTTAGGTACCCATGTATAAAAAATCTCAAGTGGAGAAAAGGAGAAAACCTTATGGGAAAAAACTCCTCTCCAAAAGTGAGAATGCAGAAACAAATGAAATGAAAGATGTGATGGAAGGACTCAAGACCCCCAAGAACTACATTCAACACATATGTACAATCAATTAACCCCCATAGGAGAGCAAGTGTGAGAATATAGATCCCTCCCACAATGAAGTAGCTCCTGTGCCAATGGTTTATGCCTGAAGAAGAATGTTGAAGAGAATCCAAAGCTTGCAAACAACATTCTACCCCTTAGGAAGAAACAAGTCCAAAGGCTGATGTAAAAGGAACTCCATCTCAAGGTATGAAGGAAAAAGCCTCATGATGTATGTTGTCTCTAAAAATTGCTCAAGTGTCCACATGTCACAACCAAAAGATGTCACATAATCAGGAGCTACATGCCCAATCAAAGAATGTGACAATCCAAGACAAGATGAAAACTCAAGATCATCAATCTCCAAAGAAAAAGTATCCTCCGAACGATTCTCAAGATACTCCAACTCAATGCCAAACTGTGACAAGTGAAGAGGAGAAGATAGTGCCTACTCATCCGAAGTAGAAGAATCAACTCCTTCAAAGAGGAGATGAATGTCATCAATGATGTCCTCTAAGTCATCAAGATAGGACTCACAAAACAAGTCTGAAATACATGTCAAGTACTCATCCCACAAACCTGTATCTGGAAGACAAAGAATATCTTGCTCAACTAAAGTGGATGAAGCTATCAATGCTAATCTCTAAAGAAGCAGGAGGAGGAAGCTCAAAACTAGTCTCAAGAACCGAAGTAGATGCAAGAACACCAAGGTTCAAGTGACCAAAATTCTCCTCAGAAACATGATTCACACTCGATGCATGAGTGTGAATAGCAAACAATGGATCTACATCATCATCAAAAACAAAATGGGAGAAAGTATACAAGTGAGATGCATGATCAGCCATCCTAACAGCAATGATATCTTTGCTCTCCAAGTCTCGTATGATCACATAATCAGGAGTGAACTCAACTGTCTTCCCTGCACCACAATGAGTAATCTGATAGATGGAAAGGAGATTGGTTGTCAAGGAAGGTACACACAACACATTGTTGAATGTATTCTCATCACCATCAATAGTTCCTTTTCCAATTGCATGCATGTATGTATTGTTACCCATAAAAATAGGTGGTGAAGTACATGACTGAAATGAAGAGAACATCCCCTATGAAGATGCCATATGATGAGAAGCTCATGAATCAAGAAACCATCTATCTGACTATAGGCTTGTTGAAGCAAAGAGTACCTATTCTTTTCCTTTGTCTGGCCCATTTGCAAACCTTGTTATCTTTGGCTGTATAGATGATGATGGTGTTGAAGAAGAAGAATTGGGTAAAACTATTGTTGATGAAGTATACTCAATGTTATGTTTTTGAAGAAGTGGCATCTCATCAATTTTTTTTTCATAACATTTCCAATTTCTTACAATAAGAACACTTTGGCTTCTTCTTATTATTGGAATCCTCTTTGGAAGAAGAGTTGGGGGTTTTCTTTGATTCTTTCTCTTGCTCATTAGACTTTGAATCCTTTTGTTTCTTTCCCTTATTATGTGAAGCCTTAGGATCTTTGTGCTTTGTGTTGCAACTAGAGCCTATTTTCTAGGAGACTTCAACGTGCCCATGTGTAGTAGCTTGGCTTGTTCTCTAGTGAGTTGTGCAGAAAACTCCTTAAGTGAAGGTATAGTAAACTTACTACCAAAAGCATCCATTATAGCATAAAAGGTAGAAACATAAACTGAATATGTAGGACCCAATTTTGTAAGAATAGATAGAATCAATTGTTTATCTTCTTTCCCAAGATCACTTTGTTTGAGTTGCAACCTAAGAGACTTAAACTTGGTGAAGAAATCTTTGATTTGATCAAAATCTTGAGGATTAAGTGCAATTAGCTCATTCTCCAATTTCAAAATTCTTATTTTATCTTACTTTCCAAAGAGATTGTCTAATGTTGTCCATATCTCATTTGGTGTTGTGCAAGACTCAACATGAAATCTAAGATTTGGAGAAATAGCAAGACAAAGTGTGCCATAAGCCTCATCTCATCTATCTAACCATTTTCTTCTCTCAGTAGCACTTGTGGGTTCAAGATCTATGCCTAAAGTTATTCTATGTAACTTTTGTTTATACAAAACAAACTCCATGTTTTTCTTCCATTCATAATAATTATATGGAGTTAAAAATGGAATTTGAGGCACATCCATGATGAAAAAGAAAGACATCAAGACAACAACACCCCTTTACCATGTAAGAGAGCCCCCCCAATTTGTTGTGGCACTTTATACTTAGTGTGATTTACAATTGTCCTCAAAGGACCAAAATTGGGAAAACAATCAAAATCTCTTTAAAAAGATATCCAAGTGAGATTACAATCACTCACAATGATATATTATAGAAAACAAATCCTCTCAAAACAAATTTCACCTCCTCAAGTATCAAAATGCCCAAGTTATCACTCAAAAGCCAATAAAAATGATAATTTAAATAAAATTCACCTAGAGCAGAATATGAGAAAGTGCATGTATGGATTGAAACAACTCATGAATACCTTCCTGATGTTGCAAGAATCATGAAAATAGGTGATCGTAGCAGAAATTTATGAGCTCAGAAGCCAAAAAAGAATATTTGTCTTCAACCTAGAATAAATTCTATCAAACAGTAAAATCTATGAAATGACTGATATCACTGTGAAGTGCTCTCTGTCAACTTTCCGTTGATATCTCGTTTGCCTGATTTTGACATCTGGGGCAAAGTTATGCAAAAAGCAAAAAAACCCTTATTTTAGGACTTTGAGGGGCAAAACAGGCCCCCTTGGCAGAATATTCTGTTTCTGGGCAGAATATTGCCTTTGCCACAAAACCACTATCAAAAACTAGAAATTGGTTGTATAAGACATGAAACTACCTAAAAAGATGAAACCACCAGTTTGAGTTTCAAAACCACCTTTAAAGGTCAAAACCATCAGATTTAGCTGGGTGAAAACCGCTAGTAAAAAATGAAACCACCCTCCAATAAGCGGTAAATTGCTTTCAGGTGATGGAATGCCAATCGGGGTTTTGAAATACCACCGCTGAGTGGAAAGGCCCACCCTCTGGGGAGTTTTGAAGTGTCAGCCCATGGAAGAAAGACTACTCAATAGGAGATTGCGATAATGCTGCCGGTCAAAGTAGTCTAAGCCGCCGAAAGAACAACCGACGAGCTTAGAAAATTTTGTAGTGAGTTTTATTAACCGCTGCAAACTATGATATGACCACTGCTTCAAAATATCAAACCACCTGACTAGAAGACCATGGAACTTGTGGATTTGATCACCATGGATTAAATGCTGGATGATAGTCAATGGTCGACCGTGGATGGTTGACTGTGAAAACAACGACGACAAAACAAATTCAAATAGCTGTTTTGGCTCAATACCGTCGAAATGTTGGGAATGTTTGTTGGTCAGAGATGGTTAATGACCACCAAGGGTGGATCAGACTATCACTTATGGTTGAATGCTAAAGGTTTTGGGTCGACCGTGAAGCATTAACCGTCAGTGGATTTTGAAGACCTACAGATTTCCTTTTATCGTTGTCAGAATTTGGTCAACGTTTAAAGAATTGAAGACCTGTGAATTATATTAGGCTAAATCCTATGATCAAGGGTCCCATCCCTCTTGCAAGGGCTATGGCCCAATAGGGGTATGTGCCCTAATTAAAGGGCCTACAGTCCTCTTGGGCCCATAGATCTTGTAGTACGGCTTGCATAAGCATAGCACAGGGCCTGTACAATGCCTAAGATTTTATATCATTTTTTAATTCTTCTGAAAAAAACTTTGCAAAGGCCCTTTAAGACAATGTTTGCAAAAATATTAACCAATAGATAATGAAAACAAATTTACCGGGAGAACCACCAATGCCGATCGATTTGATAGTCTATGACGTAGATCTAGGTACAATGCTGACATAGTGTTTACACAGTGATAGTACAATGACATAGACTGGTACAAGTACGGTATAGATTTTTTGCCAAGGGACTAGAGGCAAAAAAAATTGTTTTTTCTGATGATGAAATTCGGCATTTGGATAGCCAATCTATACTGATTTGGGCCTCCTGATCACAACAGTGATGTTTGTTTCACTCCATGACGCTCCTAAAATGTAGCTCCCAGCAAAACCTCTCCAATGAGGGAAGGAATTTGCATATCAGGTTCTGATACCATGTAAGAATCAATGTGACTCAACAAGCCAAGATCCCTGCAATCAAGAGAACCTTCCACACAAAGATAACAAAGAAGATGCTAAAACAATGGAGCAAGATTCTATACAACAAAGTGTATGAAACTGTATTAAATTATCATCTACTGTATATAATACAATGATAGATAACCTTGCTTATAAGGGGAAGGATGACAAACTAGGAGTTCTAGTCATGTGATAAGTGTCACATTCCTATCACATGTAACAACTAAAGGATAAGATGCCAACTAGAGTACATGTGTAGGATAAGACAACTCACTACAACTATCAATAACTAGAAACAACTAGTGACATTTAGAAGACACACTAAGTCAACTTAACATGTGAATTATGTGTGATGTGTGAATATTATATAACTAATAAATAGTTAAATAATATGAATTATCCACACAAGGGTAAACCGGTTAGGTAATAACCTTGTTCACACCAACAACAACTACATAGCAAGATTCTTCATAGCGGAGCAATGTGGACTAAAATACTGTGATCCTATCTTAGGTTCTATATTGCAAATGCCTTAGGAAAAACTTTAGCAATTAATTTCTGAGTACGAAAAACCAAAATGGAAGGATGTCAATGTAGTCTTACGGGGATTCCACAATACACTTAGATATATCATGCTTAGGTGTATTCTTCTCCACATCACACTTAGTAACTACTCTGGACCAACACAATTGTATCTTTATACTTTATTGCCATCAATGACAACACTACTCACTGTCATGCCATCAGTCTCTTTATCATCATGCTTATGTTGCCAACAAATATATGTTATTTTTCCTAGTGTCTTGAATAAAGGTCATTGTTTTTTCAAAATGGACCTACATTCATTATAAACTTTTTAAAATATATAATACTAAAGAAAACATAATACATATTGTAGTTTTTGGAAAGATAATACTAAGGGATACATACTTAGAAAATTGTATTTCCAAATGACTTCATTTGATCCTAGAAAAGGTGAAGGAAAATTGCTTTTTTGTCAACAATTTGATAGGTGTGGAGGAGACTCTATCAGGGGTTTGATTTAATCCTAGAGGGTTCTATCCAAGGGGTTTGATCTAACCCTCTTTAATTAAACCCCCTTAGATGGAACCCCTCTAGGCTTAAATCATTAAATTTTCAAAAAAATATGTGATTTTAGGAAAAAAATAGGATGTCCCACAAGTGGGACATACTATTATGGGATCGGTCACAATGCATAGACACCATTGGGGATTACAATAATACTTAAATGGATTATGTAGTGGACATTAAAATTTGATAACTATTTATTGTTTTAGCACTTGGGCTTAAAAACAATAGTGTTAGCACATTGTATAAACCTTTGCACATGATTCTCGCTACATATAGTGGGTCAGGTTTGCAAATTAATTTATAGACTATGAAAAAGGTTGTGAACCAGGTTCTGGTTCTATATTTGGTGGTCAATAAAGTGATCTTGTAGTATAAAAACTCTCTCATTGGGAGGTTCTTGGGGAACAAGTCTAATATTGACGTCGTTAGAAGTTGGACAAATAGAAAATGGTTGTGTTGTGGCCATGGAAAATATATTTCTTTTATTTACCCATTCAAATCATGAAGATTGTGTGAAAGCTTAGTTGGGTGGCCCAAGGTTTATGGGCAGATTTAGGCTTTTCTCTGCAGAAGTGAGCTCTAGGGTTCAATCCAAAGAAGGAAAACTTCAACAAAGACCTTATGTGGGTTAGACTTCTGAGTTTGCCCATGGAATATTAGGAGGAGATCTTGAGAGGTATTGCTTCTACTTTTTGGCCTAAGTGGGACATGCAAAATCAATATTTTTTAGCATTTTTAATTTTGTTTCAATTGTAGGGAATAAATAGTCAAGAATTTAGGGATGTTGTAAACTAGTGAGTTGTAGAATTTTTTATGTAGGTTCAAGCTATAATTTTTTTATATTTTTAAAGAATTATTTATATCATTTTTTAATCAACTTTTAATTTTTTCTATTATTTTTTATTGGGTGACATTATTCCATAACACATAACTTTCACTAAAAATAAAAAATTTCCATGATTTATTGGAATTATACCTTAACTCCATTTGCTAGTGCATGGATATTTTTGATAATTTTTTATTAAATTTTATTTATTATCAATATTTGAATTAGTACTAATAGAAAATTTAAACCTACATTAATCCGTAATGCAATTATCTTAGTATATATATCAAAATTTTATTTTTTTTCATTGAAATAAGGACATCTATGTGGAGTGTACTGTATTTTTTGAGATTTTTCTAACAATGTTTGTTATTTTGTCTAGTGTCTTAAATAGAGGTCATTATTTTTTTGTAATGGACCTACATTCATTATATTTAAAAATATATATATAGTATTAAATAAAACATAATACATAATTTTTATAAAGGTGATACTAAGGGATACATACAAAAATGCCATTTTGAAATGACTTTATTTGATCCCCCAAAATGTGAAGTAAAATTGTTTTCTTGTCAGTAGTTTGATAGGTGCAGAGGAGACTCTATCCTGGTTTTGATTTAATCTTAGGGGGTTCTATCCAAAAGGGTTTGATCTAACCTCCTTCTATTAAACCTCTCTAGGCTTAAATCATTAACTTTTCTAAAAAATATGTGATTTTAGGCAAAAATTAGGATGTCCCACAAGTGGGACACACTATTGTGGGATCAACCCATATCTATAAAATGTTTAGTATTGTTATAATTTGTGTATAAATGGATGCGAGCATGATGCTTCCATCTTCTATTACCTTGTATTCCAAGCTAGGTAAATGGGAGAATCATATTATTTTTGAGGAATCCATGATTATGTCAAAATTATCTTATGGCTAGTGATTCCACTTGGTGTTGCTATGTCAATAAGAAACTACAATAGAAGGAAAAGGAGGAATATCCCTCAGTGCATGGCCCTCCTCAGGAGAAGAGATGTAGAACTTGGATGCTATGAAGGATGTCTCTGGTGAACTTCCTTCACAGGTTGATCATACAATTTAATGTCTTGGCAACATGGTGAAAAGAAAGGAATTTTTTATTGTGCTTACTGTTTGCTAGTTCTTGCCAGATGGTTCTCCTCCTCCTAACGAGAATGAGATTTCAAGCAAGAAGATGAAACGTTATGATCAATCAATCAAGGTTGATGTGGTCTGGACCAGATTCAAAATAGATCAAGAGGCTCTTTGAAGGGTTTCAAAGGGAAAGTTCAATGTTTTGTCAGTTTCAAAACATTGTGAGTCTTATGTTTCTTTTTGTGTTTAGAATTTTGGTTTGTCTTTTTGCTAGTTTTTGGTTATTGTTGTAATTTGGCAGTTGTGTAGTTGTTATGCTGATGCATAGCCATTTTGTTTGTACCATGGTTGTAAAAGGGTTGGGTCCCTTTTAAAATTCCCATTTTTACCTTTAATCAAAAAATGATACTGATCCTTGAACTAGCCATTGTGTTTTTATAATAGTGACAAGGTCTTGACAAATTACATGATAGTGGTCTTAATTGTTACTATTATATTTAATAAAGAACTCAAGCAATACTAAATCTCCCTAGGAACAATAACAACAAGATGAAACTAATTTAAATACAAATAAGATGTGAATAATATAACTCTAAAGTATGAATTCAAGGCATGTAAAAGAGGAAATAGACTAAAATATATACACTCTAGGATGTATAACTTAGGGTGACAAGTGTCCCATAGAGGGTTGAGTTATCCATAGTGATTTTTGATTGATTCAACATGTAGGATCAAATGTGTCAAGTGAACTCACTTTATGAGGGTGTGGTGGCACGTAACCACTATCAATCAAGGAGATGGCATGTGCTCTTATTTCCTAATTTAACTAAATAAATAAATGAAATTACCTAAGTATAGATGATATAAGATGTAATTATATAATTACACCAATAATAAATAGGTCCCCAACAAGACAAGCCATATGGGGTAACCATGTACAATCTAAAAGACTTGAAGGTACAAAGAGAGTGTATCCCCCCCCCCCAAAAAAAAAGGAGAAAAGTTGTAGGGAAAAGTTCCTTGCCAAGGAGAGGAAAGATGGAGGATGAGAGAGCCCCCCAAAAGTGCATTGTCTCCTACAATGGTGATGAAATGATGAAATTCAAGTCTAATGAAGATCCATGTGTGCTAAACAACATTCCTTTTCTTAGGTAGTAGTCAACCCATAGGCACATGTAGAAGGTCTTCCCAATCCAAGAAAGAGAATGAGGGAAGAAAACACAAAATTTACTTCTTTGGACTTTGTGCAATGGTCCTCATGTTGGTGATGAGTGGTGCCAAGATCACATTAGAAGTCCCAAGCCTAACTAAAGAGGATTATTGCTCAAGACCATGTGGAAGGTGATGTACAATAGGTGCTAAAGAAGTAGTATATGGATGTGGAATCTCAATGCATACCATGTGGCTACATTATCATCCCATGAGATGTATTGCTATGAAGAATCACTGGAAGCCCTTAGTGAAGCATATCTAAACCCTATAGAAGCAACAAGTGCAGGTGGAATCTTAGTGCATGTCATGTGACTACAATACACATCTCACAAGATGTCCTACTATAAAGAATTACTAGATCTTAGTGAATTGACTTGAAGCTCTATAGTGTCAACAAGAGGAGCTGGTTGAATCATAGTGCATATCATGTGACTAAATTGATCATTCCATAATTTTGTGTCCACACTATATTATTGAGTATTAACAATAGTGGATGGAGTATCGGAAGGAAGAGAATCAATATTAGTCTCAATATCATCCATATGTGTAGGTTTCTCCAAGGAAGCATCAATTTCATATGATGATTCATGATCTCCATGTATTTTCCAAAAGATAGGGTAAGTAGTAAAGGGCACTTGGTGTGCTTAATTTGATGCTCAACATCTTTAGAAATAATAAGACATATTAGTTCATAGACTGTGTAATCTTTTGTTTATAGTCATTTGTCTTAGGAACAAACCCAAGGAGATAGGGAAAAAGATCCTTTTGAGGATAGTGATACTTTATCCATTTTATCCAAGACAAATAGTTCTTTAAATTTATCTAGACAATAGAATAGTAGAATTTAATACCCAAAACCATGATGAAACCCTCTAAAATTACTCAATCAAGAGATTCCCCTAGGATGGAACTTTATTTCAGCTCATGGAGTACAAGTTTCCCATGTGTAAGCCCTCCCAAAGACAAGTACAAATGAAATGAAACTTTATAATTGAGTGCATTTGTATTAACACCCCCCAAATTAGCTCAATTATGACACCCATTAAAGTATAGTTTTTGGCACTTTATAAATTAGTGTGATTACAATGCTTATTTATGTTTTCCAACTATTTTAAAACTTAGGAAAGGGAGAGGAAGATAAAATTATAATATCATGGTAAAAATAGATCAAACAAATGACATCATTGTGTAGTGTTTGGAAAATCCCACACTTTCAAAAAATAGCTTGTTGATTGGAGTCCATATGTGAAAGTTACGAGTGTTTGAAGTTGCAAAAATGAGAAAAATACAACTCGATCTCTAAGAAACTAAGTTTTCTAGAAAATTGGCTATTTTGAGTAAAAACCAACCACATCACTATAAAGTACATGAAATTCTAGCCTATTTCAAAAAAATTGCACCAAAAATACCTCTATATGGCTGAGATATTACCTCCTAAAGTTCACCTAAGTTGAAAACTACATTAAGAGGAGGGTACTTGCCTAGGTGGTGGTCCAATAGCTAGCAAGAGGAAAACAAGCATTATTTTTTGTCGATAGGTGTCAACACTAGTGGAGGTGGTTCCCTAGTAGTATGGTAGTGGTGGCATGATAGAGGCACATAGTTGTAGTCTGGTGGTGACATGTTGGAACAATGGTGGAGATGTTGGGACAACAACTAAATGGAGGGAAGAGTAGATCAATAGGCATGGGTGGTGGACTAGTGCTTGTAGGGTCATATAATAGCAGATGTGATTATTGGGGAAATGATTAAGTGGTGGTTGTTGAAATATATGTTGTCAAAACTAAGAAGGAAGCAATGAAATGTAAATTAGTATCTAATTGCACCATCTCTCACAAAACCCAAATTTCCTTAATACAAAGAACAAAAGGTCCCATGACACTCTATAATATGCCTTATTCATGTCCAATTTTAGAATCAAACCATCCTTATTTCTACATTTGATAGAATGAATAACCTCATGAGAAATCACAGTACCATCCAAAATCTAACAACCATTCAAAAACTACTCTGCTCTTCTAAACTTATGCTTGTCAAACTTTTCTTGAGTCTAATTTAAATAGGCTTAGTGACCACTTTATAAATTGTGCTATAAAGCACAATGGGCCTAAATTCATAAAAAAAATTTGGGTTCTTATTCTTGGGGATAAGAGATAGGAAGGTAGAATTCTAACTTTTCATCATAGATCCCCTACACTTGTACTCTTCAGTAGCCAACTAAACCTCCCTACCCACAATATCCTAGAACTTCCAGAAAAACCCAACTTGAAAACCACCAAGATCTGAGGCCTTTTTTTCCCCCAAGGACAAGGTAGAAAATCTAATTTCCTCAAGAGAGAATGGTTTGAGGCTTGATCAATATTATATTCTTTAGTGATCAATGAGGGAATGTGCCATAAAAAAATATTCTTGAGCCTCCAAGTCCACCTTTGGCTCCATGGCAAGTAGATCTTTGAAAAAATTAGTACCCTCCTTCCTAATAGCATCTCTATCTTTGACAATTGTCCCATTGGGGAGCTACACACTAACAATGTAGCTTCCCTATCCTCTTGATATTAGTGGAAAGGTGGAAAACTTTTGTATTCTAATCCCCCTCTTGTAACCATTGGACCCTATATTTTTGATGCCAAAAGATTTCCTCCATTATAAGGATACAAGTCAAATTTCTAATAGATCTTTAGTCTTCGAATACCCTTCCAAACTTAATCCATTCTTTTCTATCCCTACTTTTACCTTCTACAATTCAGCTTCAACTTCTAGCTTCTTCTTGAAAATATTACCAAACTCCTCCTTATTCCAAAATTTGACCCTTCTTTTAACTTCCTCTACTTTTTTTTAGAATGAATTTGTGACATCCTTTAAACTCTATTTTCCACCATTCTCTAAACTTATCCTCAAACTTAGGGTGCTCAAACTAGAAAAAAATCCATCTTAAAAGGGCATCCACCATCCTTCTTATCATTTTGAATCAATACCTCAATAGGTTAGTGGTCTAAACTACCATAATGGATAACTCTAGAGAAAAATGTGATCAGATTCAACATCTAGTATGAACTGACTAAATATATATCCAACCCACACCAAATACAATCTTCCCCAATATATTTGTTATTCCATGTATACCATCCAGACTTGCGAGGACTATCAGTTAAAGATTAAAAAAAAACTACAAAAATTTGTAAAGGTCATAGAACCCACTACCAAAAGGTTGCAACCACCTAATTTCTCCTTTGGTAAAAAGAATATCATTAAAGTCCCTACCTAAAATCTAATTGTTACCTTTAAACCCATCTCTCATTCCCTTGATCTCTTCCCAAACTTTTAATCTTTCTAATTCAATGTTATGCCCATACAAGTTGGACTTGACCATAGGCACATTATCTTGAACATCAATGCAAGAGACATTCATACAATTGGAGGAATGAGAAACCATCCTACCCACAACTTTCCTTGAATCCCATAACATAGCTAGACCACCTATCAAGCCACATGAGTCCACCACACATCCTTCCCCCATATTCCATTACCTCTTAAGAAAATCTTGAATAGTAGTGGAATCAACTTTAGTTTTCTATAATAACAAAATATTAGATCTTTACAATTCAATTGACTATTTCAATAAATGATGTTTCTTGGGGGTATTGAGCCCTCTAATGTTTCAACTTAGAATATTCATATCTTCCTATTTGCAAGGAGGTGCTCAATTCCATTATTGACAAACTTCCAAATAGATGCTTGAGTGCCATTCTCTAATTCCTCCATAGCTTTTAGATTAGCCTTACTAAATTCTATTTTCCTACCCTTGACATTGAAACCTCTGACATCCATTGGAGGAATAGATCCTTTACTTTCATTTCTTCTTCCACACTTGGTTGAAATACTCCACTCAAGATCATGTTCTTTTTCCCTATCATCTCCTTAGAGGAATCATCTTCACTCTCCATTCCAATCTCCATTTTCAAAATTTTAGTGACAACCATCAAGGGCATGCCCATATTATCTTCTAAAACTAACTCTCTTGGCTTTAATTCACCTTCCTTCCCAAGCAATTCATTCTCTGGAAGGACTTGAATTGTAATGCCCCTCACCTTTTTTGGCTTGTGATAGATGTTATTTCCATATTGCTATCTGTCAATTCTGGAACAGTTGATAGTCTTATATTGCATATTTACAGTTTCGAGACATTTGGACTAGTATGTTATGGTTTATGTTCTCCTTGATCTTGATGGACTATGTTCGATGGATATATTTAGACATGTGTTATGAGTTATGATGACATTATGATTACTTCAGTTATGATGTGTTGGATATATTTAGTAATGGAATATTATTTACATGTTTTATTAGATTTGTTGATTCTTGATTTTAAATGATGTGATTATAATGTTGTCCAAGAGCAGGGATGGTGCAGCATTACTCACTTCGAGTACCCTGCTATGCCGTGATTCTCTGACTCTCCAGGTGCAGACATATATGTACAACCTTGTTGTTTGTTGCAAGATGTAGGTACCAAGCATCGACTCCACCTGAACTACCAGGTTTGAGTGTGCCCTAGCCAATGGAATTGTTGATTGGAGTTAGCATAAGGTTCCCTACTCAGTCAACATCCTCAAAGAGGATGAGTTCTCAGTATTGTATCCTGTCATCACCGTCAGTTGGACTGTTTGTCATTATTTTGTCGTCATGTCTTGTGGCTTTACATGGGGGCAGGTATCATCCAGTAAGTTGGGTTTATCCAATTTAAATTGTTGATTTAAGCCTAGTTAGTACTTCATTAAAATAAGGATTAAATTTAAGCCAAAGTTAAATAAACATTTGCTAGGGAAGTTATGTGTTGTTTATTAATTATAAATGATTTAATTGTTTGATAATTGGTAAAATTAACATGAAAATAGTAAATAAATAAATAAATTTGATAAATGATTGAATGAAATAATAAATTACAAGTTGTAAACGAATAAAATTAAAAAGAAAACAAAATACATAAATAAAGATGAATAAACAATTATAAATTTTGATAAAATAAATTTATAGTAATAAAGATAATATTTTAAGGTTAAAATTAGGGTTGTCGCTTCGTATCATGTATTCAGTATTTTGGGGATATGCAAAATTAATGCCGTGTGCCGTCAATTGCAAATTGGAGGATTTGGGAATATTTTGATATAGTTAATTTTTTAATCTCACGAGAGAGTGGGTTGTTGGGAAAAGAGAGGCATGTCTTCTGCATTTATTCGAGGAGTTCAATCCTTGTTTTGAGAAAGTGGGTTGTTGGGAAGAGAGGCATGTCTCCTGCATTTATTCGAGGAGTTGAGTCCTGGTTTGGAAGGAGAAAGATTTATGGAAGAGAAGGGAAGGGGATTTGCATTTGGAGAGGAAAGGAGATTCTGGAAAAGCTTAACAAACTTCAAGTATGCAACTGTATATGATTTATGCCTATTGCATATGAAATTTTAATGGAATTAGATTATTTGTGTTTTCCTCCATTGATGGGATTTATTCAGAATTTGGTATTAGATTCTTTAAGAGCAAACTGGAAATTACTCTTGACCTCCAACCTATCTTTAGTTTTGAGACCTGTCACAAATTTTCCATTTGCTTTAGATTCAATTGAATACAATTTGTTTCCCATTCACCACATCCGTGCATTCAACACAGTTTTATTTGTGTTTTAATGTCAAGTTTAGATTATCCTAAGATACCCTACATTGTCATAAAGATTGCAGAATTTGCCTTACTCCTGCCTTTTTGCATTTGTTTAAATGCTCTAAGGTTTTACTTGCAAATCTGTCTTGTGTGTGTACCCTACAATCGATTTATCTATAACCGTTTGTGCGCATCTAGCAACCATAACATTTGGAATCGTTCTACTATCCTGTGATCATCATTGTCATGCATTCTGCAATCACCTGAGCATATCCTGCAATCCTTCTTTTGGCGTTGTGTGAGGAGGGTAGATATATTATAATATCTGATATTATTTTCCCCTATTGATAATGCTTCACCGACATCCATATCCTCTATCTTTTATCAATCTCCTTAGTCATTCAAACTCCATCATTTGGTCATTATCAATACACCATCACCTGTTAGTGAGGCAACATTTTGTGATGGATAATTTTGAAGCACCCAACTTTTCACTCAATCTCAATTTTGAGTCACAGCAACCCTTCTTCTCTCTCAGCTTCGACATCGACCTCGATTCAAAAATTCCACCTACCAAAAGCCAACCCTCAGACATCATACACATACAAGTCTCACAGGAGTCTTTAGATTGGGAACTTGAATGGCAAAATTAGAACCCTGGACCCACCGCTCCTCAGAATTTTGGAGATGAACTCATACATTGCTCTGACAAACATGAACTGCTTTCCACCCTAAAAAGACTCAGAAGAGGCCCCCTTGTAAATGCAAATGCAAACGATTTTCACACACACCCACCGCTAAGATTTAATCCTTCCAGATATGGGGCAATAATATCATTCATTGGCTCGTGTGCTCAAACGGAGAGAATGTGGTAAAAGTTGCGTAGTCTGGCTTTTCTCGCGCTGATTGCTCTTGCTTAAAAGTTTCTAAAGTCTTTTTAACGAATCCATTTTGTGTAGATCCTGCAACAGCAGTAATTCCTTGATGGTGACCTTTAGTAGTGAGTTGATCCTCCAAATATACTATCTTTCAATGGCTGGCATAAAGGTTAAATCTCAACGGCTTGGGAGTAGTTTTATCCAATGGCCTTATCTTGTTCTACCAGTACTAGAAATTGGTCTCTCACCATTGATTTGACCTCATCTAAACACCCTGCTCATAATTCAACTTAAACAACCACTGCCGAACCATGTGGAGCAGATTACTATTGGATGGATCAATTTTGGGTCGGCATCCTTAATGTTATTCTTTAACCTACTAAACCACCAAATCAGACTTGCTATTTGAATGTCTCAGTAAGCCCTCTTTCATTTGTAAATCCAAGCTGAATGTAAGTCATACAGTCTTTGAAAGATTTAAGATTGGACAATGTTCAACAAGAGATATAAACTGTCAGTATTTGATATGAATTGTATGAATTTACTGTAGTAGATGACAAATTCACTGCCACAGTTACATTCTCGCAGCTTGCAACAATCGGTGATTTCACCAAAGTAGGTAGAAACTCAGCATAGAAGATCTTTCCTGCACACTTGAATCAGTACGTGGATGTCCCACATCATCCTGAATGTTTTCCAAGAAGTTGTCTTTCCCAAAGCATACCTCTATGAGCTATTTTTCCATTGTCAATCGATTAGCTCATATAAAATACCCCAAAAATTAAGTTTGACAAGTTACAGCTGTATTTAAATATTTTTGGCTGCAAAATATAATTGACTTTATCATGTGAAAGAAGAGATTGTGAGCAAACTGTTAATATTTATATAAGATTATGATCATATGTATTTTAGGTTTCATATGAATTACTTATAATTAAGTAGATCATAGTATTTAAAGGTATTATTGAATAGTTAACTGTTATACAGAGGGGAAATTAAATGATAGTCAAGATTATCATATTTACTTCTCTTTGGATGAAAAATATTTACTATGTAATGAGCTATGGTATTTATATTATTATTATTATTTCAACCATAGAAGTTGATTAGTTAAATGCTTAGAACATTAGAAAATTCATAATATTGTTATCCGTAAAATGATTAGGTTAAAATGGGAAAACTAGTGTTTATCTTTTAAAACAAATATTAGCACTATTGTGGTAAATTGTTGTTTGACTATAGAAGGAATGATGTTGTGTAAAGTAATTAGAGTTGTTTCTTTTTACTTTTAAGTTAAATATGTTATTAAGTAATTTTAGAGTTTTTACGTGCTTATAAAATAAATAGGATCCCTCATATTTATTGTTTAGGGTTGAATTTAAACTGCATTATAACTAATTAATTAACTTGTTTTATAAAGAAAACAAATAGTGGTTTATATATATTTGTATCTTTAAAATTTAATTAAATAATTGTTTTAATAAATATTTACATGTAGTTATTTTTAATGTAATTGTAGATTTATTCTTAATAAGAATACAATCAATGATACACTATGTTTAAATATTAATATACTAGTTTTCTTTGCAAATTAATTATAGAATAATGTTATTATTAATTTTAGGGTTGGGATTTAAATTACAAGTAGATATTTACCCAATTTACATTATAGGTATTATAGTTTTCTAACTATACATTTTGATATGTAATTATATCTATATCCTCGTATTTTATTTAAATCTAAGACAATATTAAGGAGGCCTCAAACTGGATAACAAAGTTTATGCCTTAGAAATTAAATATTCTTTTATAATAAGAAGAAGTATATTTATATTGTGTTTATATCTTTTAGAATGTAACTGAATATATATATTTAGCCAATAATCTTATGTAAGCTATTGATTTATTCTAAATTAAAAAAATGAATTACAAGTTATGTTTGAATTTGATAATGTTAATTTATTTAATTGACATTATTAATTGAAATCTAATATAGTCAATTAGTGTTTAAAATAAACATAAATTATTTATAAAATGGCTTCTTGTTGAGTACAATTTGCTTACATAACAAGGTTATGAAACTTGATTTGTGGAAAGTGAATTAGATATGTCATCATGGTCCCTATGTTATTACATCTACCTGAGTGGTTAGTTCTAGAGGCATAGGATGTTTATGTCTTGACTTCATCCATTGGATTGATAAGTGTTTCGAGATAATGAAGTTATAAAAGTATGTTGCCTTTTGTTATGTATGAGAGTTTGGTAAGTGATAATGTGAATAAAGCATGATCTGAGTTGTGAATGTATCTTGAGGAGGTAATAACTCCCTTGGGGATGAATTGTTGTCCATTTAATTGTATTTATCTTTTAATGAGTTTTGAGTTAGATTTTGTGAATGGGGAGACATCAGTAAATGCAAGAGAATATTGTGTATAGTTTGCTTCACAGGGGAGCTATGGGCAATACTTCGTAAAAATTGTCCTTGTGATTAAATTGGTTTGCAAGATGGTTAATGCCTTGCATTGTTATGTATATTTGTTGTCATGATGATAGTTGTTATGTTTAATGGATAGGGTTTCTAGGTGCAAGTAGGGGAGTGGCTTTCAATGCGGGGCTGGCACCAAAGTGGCTGCCAGGGTAACCCATTGAAAGTTGGTAAACATGTGATAACCTAAAATGAATTAGGGGGAAAGGGTAGATTTCACACTAAATAAGATAATTAGATTCCTCACTCATGTCTGTAGTGCTAGTTCAGACTAAGGATGAGATGAGAAGGCCTGGTTGGAAAAATCAACTTCCTTGTCCTCACGAAAGGAAAGTTGATTCTGCATGTGTCACCCTATGGGGCCAGTGTTTAGAGAGAGACTGCCAAGGTAACCATAGATGGGGGCCAGTGTCTAGTGAGAGACTGCTAGGGTAACCCATGTTAGGACCATGCGATGACACTCTCCCTACTGTAGCCTAGCATTCCCTAGTTGTGCTCTCCCCATTCATTATGTGTTTGCCTCTAGAAGTGATGTGGAGTTGTTTGTGATATTGACTTGTGTTGTTGGAGTCATGCATTGTCTTTGTTCTTATAGTCTTCTATCTACCTGGCTGTATGTTGTAGTGGGAACCTTATGTTAACTCCTAGCTCAGGGGGTGGACCTCAGGGTTCCACATGGTCAGGTGGAAGAGCTTTTATCCACTGGTTTTTCCCTTGCCGATATTCATGTGCGAGGAGGATATATCTTGTGTATCAGGCATCAGATCTTGTACCAATTATGAAGGAAGTGATTTATATTCATGTACTAGTCTTGTGTATCAGTTGATTCATAATGTATGTATTCAGAAGGTGATAATGTAACAATGTAATGTTGTACTCATATGTGAGGAGAAATTGTAACTGTGTACTAGATCTTGACGATTACTTATCTGATGTTGTGATATGGAGATGTAAATGTTTATTGATTTAATGCAATAGGTTCAGAATGATCTACTGATGATTAGTTAATAATGTATGTTAAATTATGTTAATTGATTTGTCAAGTAATGCAACCATGGAACCTTAGAGGACAAGTTGTTACTTTAATGATGTGTATTGATTTGTTAAACATTACTTTGTTATCTTATTCAAAAAAAAAAAAATTATCCTATTTCATATAGCATAAATGTGAAGTTCTCTAAGGTGTTCATTGTGGGGTGTTACATCTAGTATCAAAGCCAGGTTTAAACACTAGGTACCTTGGTTATATTTGAGCCCATTATGTAACCTAGTGCTTAAACTCTGTAGAACAATTTAACCCCTGTTGTGACCCTCTTCTTAATGTAATAATTTGCCTTTTGTGTGTACGTTAGATGCCTAGACATAGGGGCCGAGGTTGGGGTAGAGGTAGGGGTTGTGGGAGAGGTGGTGGTGGTATTCCTCCCCCTAGTTCTCCTCATGCGAATGGCCATGAAGGCGGGGGTCAGAACATGGAGGGTCAGGGTCAGCCTAATGGAGCCCAGTTGAGACAAATTCTTGAGGAGGCCCTTGCTCGTTTAGGACCTAGATAGGTGGGTGAGCAGCCCAGAGGAGGTCAGGTAGTAGACCAGCCAGGTCCTAGAGAGAGAGAGAGGTCTCCCAGGCATAGGGAGTTGACAACTGAGTAGGAGGTCACACTAGCCAGCCATATGAGGGATTTACTAAGAGTACACCCTCCCATCTTTAATGGAGCTGGTAGAGGACTTGAGGCAGAGACCTGGTTATTAGACTTAGGCAGGTGTTTCGCCATGCATCCATATGGCAGCAATACAAAAGCTAGATGTGCTATTTTGCATCTCCGATGGTTTGCTTTGACTTGGTGGGGGCTAGAGGAGTAGAAGCTACATTTGGACATTAGCATTGTGTCTTGGGAGTTATTTGTAAAGAGATTCAGAGGCCACTTTCTTTCTGACCATTGGAGGCAGCATCGAGCAGACGAGTTTCATGAGCTAAGGCAGTTGGCCATGACAGTTGAGCAGTATGAGCGTAGATTTTATGAGCTCAAACAGTATGCAGGTATCGGGGATGACGAGTCTATATTGGTGCTGCATTTTATCAGGGGCTTGAATGCCTAGATTAGTGGAGGGGTTCATGCATTCGAACCTAAGACTATGGAGGTTACCGTGGAGAAAGCCTGGCTAGTGGAGGAGATTTTGGTTATGGCCCTCGGTGGGCATACAGGTGTGCACATTGGCAGTGCACCTTTGTTAGGATATGGTTCTCAAGGTGGTCACACTCAGGCATCAGGTTCTCATGCACCCTCAAAGGGTGGTTAGCAGCAGCAGTATTTGTAGTCCAAATCAAAGAATTCTTAGCATTAGCAAGGTAATAGGTTTCAAAAGGTCTTGGCAGTGAAATAAGCGCAACCATTTTGATCAGCCAGCTCAAAGTACACACTCCGCAGTGAGCAGAGGTAGTTTCCAGCAGTCTAGTGCTTTCCGAGGTGATAGAGGTTTTGGTAGAGGCACCGGGTGTTTCTCTTGTAGCCAGCAGGGCCATATTGCTAGGCAGTGCCCGCAGAAGGGTGCATTAGGATTTGGACATCAACCGGCGGCATCTGAGTTGATGGTTGGTGATGCAGGCAGGTCACAGTGAGTCTTTGCAGCAGTGGATGACCGACAGGCAGAGCATCAGGGCACCATGGTGGAGACTTCTGGTCGTATGTGAGGTATTGGTTTTTCTATTCTTTTTTATTCCAGTGCATCTGATTCATTTATATCTCCTTCTCTTGTGGAGCATTGTGGCTTAGTGGCAACAAAGCAAGATGATAGGTGGTAGGTTGAGTTAGCCTCTAGAGCAAAGATAGCAGTTGAGTCTCTAGTTTTAGGGTGTGACTTGATGATTGGCTCTCTATCTACTTCTGTGGACCTTCACATTCTACCCTTGGGTTCATATGACATAGTTTTGGGGATGGATTGGTTGGAGGCCCATCAAGCAGTGATAGATTGTCGGCACAAGTTTATTAGATGTGTGGATGATTCTGGTGTTGAGGTTAAGGTTGTAGGAGTTTAGAGACCTATTTCCCTACATATGATCTCTGCTATGCAACTCAAGAGATGCATGCGTCAGGGATGTCAGCTTTTTGCAGTGACTGTTAGTGATTTGGAGATGGAGGAGAGTCGAGAGGCATCTCTTGACGATCACCCACTCTTGAGGGAGTATGCGGATGTTTTTCCTTCTGATATTCCAAGGATGCTACCTAAGCTTGACATCAATTTCAGGATTGATCTAATTCCCGGTGTAGAGCCTATCTCACAAGCTCCATATAGGATGACCACTCAGGAGCTCAAGGAGCTTCGACTGCAGTTGGAGGAGCTATTAGCCAAAGGGTTCATACAACCTAGTGTTTCTCCTTGGGGAGCGCCTGTGATCTTTGTGAAGAAGAAGGATGGATCTCTACAGCTATGTATCGACTATCGGTAGCTCAATAAGGTAACAGTGAGAAATAGGTATCCCTTGCCTCGGATCGATGATTTGTTTAATCAGATTAAAGGAGCAAAGGTATTCTCTAAAATTGACCTTAAGTCGAGATATCACCAGTTGTGGATTTTTGAGGCAGATATTCACAAAACAGCATTTCGCACCCATTATGGACATTATGAGTTCACAGTGGTACCATTTGGGTTGACGAATGCACCATCAGTTTTCATGAGCTTAATGAATGGTGTGTTTTGCACTTATCTCGACCAATTTGTCCTCATATTTCTTGATGATATATTGATCTATTCAAGGACTATGGAGGAATATGAGGAGCATTTGCGTCAGGTGTTACAGTGTCTAAGAGAAAATTAGCTGTATCTGAATTTGTCAAAATGTGCGTTCTTCCAGACAGAGGTTAAGTATTTGGGTCATGTCATCTCTGGAGAGGGTATTGCAGTGGATCCCTCAAAGATCCAAGCTATTATGGACTAGCCTGCACCCACTAATGTTTCTGAGGTCCGTAGTTTTATGCGGTTGGCAGGTTACTATTGTCACTTTGTTATGGGGTTTTCAAGAATTGCTCACCCTATTACTTCTCTTCAGAGGAAAGGGAAGAAGTTTGTTTGGTCAGAGAAGTGTTAGGAAGCCTTTCAGACTCTTAAGGAATAGCTGACCAGTGCACCTATATTAGCAGTTCCTGATCCTGATAGGGACTTTGTTGTTTGTACCGATGCTTCCTTGGAGGGTTTGGGAGCAGTCCTGATGCAGGATGGTCGCGTGATTGCCTATGAGTCTCGCAAACTCAAGGATCACGAATTGAACTATCCCACTCATGACCTAGAGTTAGCAGCTATGGTGCATGCCTTGGTGAGGTGGAGACATTTTCTATTAGGGCATCAGTTTGAGCTACACAGTGATCATCGTAGTTTACAGTATATTTTCATGCAGCTAAACTTGAATGCAAGGCAAAGGTGTTGGATGGAGTTCTTGTGCGAGTATGACTTCGAGGTCAGATATATTTAGGGCAAGGAGAATGTGGTAGTAGATGCTCTTAGTCGTCGAAGGCATGAGATCTCAACAGTTTCTCTTACAGTTGATTTGAGAGGTCAGATTCTCACTGCTCTTCCTACTGACAGTTGGTGCTAGGAGGTGAGATCCGAGATTGAGTCTGGTAGACCTTTAGAAGGTAGGTTCTCTGGTTACTCTTTTGAGTCAGATGGTCTTTTGCGACAATTGGGTCATATCTATGTTCCTAATTCAGAGGGTCTTTGCACCCTAGTTTTGTCTAAGGCACATCGGGCACCCTATTCTGCCATCCGGGTGTCAAGAATATGCATGCAGATCTGCGTCAACTGTACTTTTGGAGTGGTATGAAGTGGGATATTGCTGATTTTGTGTCGAGATGTCTTGAGTGTTAGAGGGTGAAGGTGGAGCACCAGCACCCTGCAGGTCTTTTGCAACCTCATTTGATTCCAGAGTGGAAGTGGGATATCATTTCGATAGACTTCATTGTTGGTTTGCTGATGCCCTCTCAACGACACGATGCTATTATGGTCACTATGGATAGGTTGATGAAGGTAGCTCACTTTTCTCCTATCCGTGCTTCTTACAATGCCTCTACGGTGGCTAGAGTGTTCATGGAGGACATCGTCAGACTTCATGGGATTCCTCGTAGGATCATCTCTGACAGGGATCTAGTGTTCACTTCCACCCTTTGGATGTCCTTACAGCATGCCTTGGGGACACAGTTGAACTTTAGTTTAGCTTATCATCTTGAGACTGATGGTCAGACTGAGAGGGTTAATTAGGTTCTCAAAGATATGTTGAGGATGTATGTGATGGATCGGCAGAGCTGTTGGGAGGACTACCTTTACCTAGTGGAGTTTGCCTATAATAATGGTTATCATAGTTCTATTGGCATGTCTCCATTTCAGGCCTTGTATGGTCATCCTTGTAGGACCCCTTTGAGTTGGGATCGTTTGGAGGATAGAGTTCTTTTGGGTCTAGATATGCTTAGAGATATGGAGTAGTAGATTGAGAGGATTAGAGAGCATTTGGTGGCAGCTCAGGATAGGCAGAAGAAGTATGCAGATGCTTATAGGATCGATCATCAGTTTTCTGTTGGGGATCGGGTGTTCTTGCATGTGCAACCGTGAAAGAGTCCAATCCGCTATGGAAAGGGCTCTAAGCTAGCACCACACTTTGTTGGACCTTTTCAGGTCTTGGAGAGGATCGGTCCAGTTGCTTATCATCTTGCTTTGCCGCCTAGCCTTTCACGCATCCATGATGTGTTTCATGTTTCTGTACTTAGACCTTACTATCCGGATATTGCTCATGTTCTTGATTGGACTGCTCTGCAGGTAGACGGGCAGCTGGCTTTGGAGCCCATAGGCATTCTTTAGCACAGGAGACTCACTCTCAGGGGCAGAGATGTGGAGCAAGTCAGGGTCCAGTGGGACCCTAATGATGAGACCTCTGCTACCTAGGAGGATGCTACCAGGATGAGGGAATTATATCCTCACTTATTTGAAGGCTTCCAGGAGTAAGCCTAGTTCTAGGGGGGAGGATGTAATGCCCCTCGCTTTTTTTGGCTTGTGATAGATGTTATTTTCATATTGCTATCTGTCAGTTCTAGAACAGTTGATAGTCTTATATTGCATATTTACAGTTTCGAGACCTTTGGACTAGTATGTTATGATTTATGTTCTCCTTGATCTTGATGGACTATGTTCGATGGATATATTTAGACATGTGTTATGAGTTATGATGACATTATGATTACTTTAGTTATGATGTGTTGGATATATTTAGTAATGGAATATTATTTACATGTTTTATAAGATTCGTTGATTCTTAATTTTAAATGATGTGATTATAATGTTGTTCAAGAGCAGGGACAGTGCAGCATTACTCGCTTCGAGTACCCTGCTGCGCCACAATTCTCTGACTCTCCAGGTGGAGACATATATGTACAACCTTGTTGTTTGTTGCAGGATGTAGGTACCGGGCATCGACTCCACCTGAACTACCATGTCTGAGCGTGCCCTAGCCAATGGAATTGTTGATTGGAGTTAGCATAAGGTTCCCTACTCAGTCAACATCCTCAAAGAGGATGAGTTCTCAGTATTGTATCATGTTGTCACCGTCAGTTGAACTGTTTGTCGTTATTTTGTTGTCATGTCTTGTGGCTTTACATGGGGGTAGGTATCATCGAATAAGTTGGGTTTATCCAATTTAAAGTGTTGATTTAAGCCTGGTTAGTACTTCATTAAAATAAGGATTAAATTTAAGCCAAAGTTAAATAAACATTTGCTAGGGAAGTTATGTGTTGTTTATTAATTATAAATGATTTAATTGTTTGATAATTGGTAAAATTAACATGAAAATAGTAAATAAATAAATAAATTTGATAAATGATCAAATCAAATAATAAATTACAAGTTGTAAACGAATAAAATTAAAAAGAAAACAAAATACATAAATAAAGATGAATAAACAATTATAAATTTTGATAAAATAAATTTATAGTAATAAAGATAATATTTTAAGGTTAAAATTAGGGTTGTCGCTTTGTATCATGTATTCAGTATTTTGGGGATATGCAAAATTAATGCAGTGTACCATCAATTGCAAATAGGAGGATTTGGGAATCTTTTGATATAGTTAATTTTTGAATCTCATGAGAGAGTGGGTTGTTGGGAAAAGAGAGGCATGTCTTCTGCATTTATTCGAGGAGTTCAATCCTTGTTTTGAGAAAGTGGGTTGTTGGGAAGAGAGGCATGTCTCCTGCATTTATTTGAGGAGTTGAGTCTTGGTTTGGAAGGAGAAAGATTTCTAGAAGAGAAGGGAAGGGGGTTTGCATTTGGAGAGGAAAGGAGATTCTGGAAAAGCTTAACAAACTTCAGGTATGCAACTGTATATGATTTATGCCTATTGCATATGAAATTTTAATGGAATTAGATTATTTGTGTTTTCCTCCATTGATGGGATTTATTTAGGATTTGGTATTAGATTCTTTAAGAGCAAACTGGAAATTACTCTTGACCTCTAACCTATCTTTAGTTTTGAGACCTGTCACAAATTTTCCATTTGCTTTAGATTCAATTGAATATAATTTGTTTCCCATTCACCACATCCATGCATTCAACACAGTTTTAATTGTGTTTTAATGTCAAGTTTAGATTACCCTAAGATAGCCTACATTGTCATAAAGATTGCAGAATTTGCCTTACTCCTGCCTTTTTGCATTTGTTTAAACGCTCTAAGGTTTTACTTGCAAATCTGCCTTGTGTGTGTACCCTGCAATTGATTTATCTATAACCATTTGTGCACATCTGGCAACCATAACATTTGGAATCATTCTGCTATCCTGTGATCATCATTGTCGTGCATTCTGCAATCACCTGAGCATATCCTGCAATCATTCTTTTGGCATTGTGTGAGGAGGGCAGATATATTATAATATCTTATATTATTTTCCCCTATTGATAATGCTTGGCTGACATCCATATCCTCTATCTTTTATCGATCTCCTTAGTCATTCAAACTCCATAATTTGGTCATTATCAATATACCATCACCTGTTAGTGAGGCCACATTTTGTGATGGACAATTTTGAAGCACCCAACTTTTCACTCAATCTTGATTTCGAGTCACAGCAACCCTTCTTCTCTCTCAGCTTCGACATCGACTTCGATTTAGAAATTCCACCTACCAAAAGCCAACCCTCAGACATCATACACATACAGGTCTTATAGGAGTCTTTAGACTGGGAACTTGAATGGCAAAATTAGAACCTTGGACCTGCCGCTCCTCAGAATTTTGGAGATGAACTCATACATTGCTCTGACAAACATGAACTACTTTCCACGCTAAAAAGACTCAGAAGAGGCCCCCTTGTAAACACAAATGCAAACAATTTTCACACACACCCACCACTAAGATTTGATCCTTCCAGATACGGGGCAATAATATCATTCATTGGCTCGCATGCTTAGGCAGAGAGAATGTGGCAAAAGTTGCATAGTCTGGCTTTTCTCACGCTGATTGCTCTTGCTTAAAAGTTCCTAAAGTCTTTTTAACAAATCCATTTTGTGTAGATCCTGCAACTGTAGCAATTCCTTGATGGTGACCTTTAGTAGTGAGTTGATCCTCCAAATATACTATCTTTCAATGGTTGGCATAAAGGTTAAATCTCAACGGCTTGGGAGTAGTTTTATCCAACGGCCTTATCTTGTTCTACCAATACTACAAATTGGTCTCTCACCATTGATTTGACCTCACCTAAACACCCTGCTCATAATTCAACTTAAACAACCACTGCCAAACCATGTGGAGCAGATTACTATTGGATGGATCAATTTTGGGTCAACATCCTTAATGTTATGCTTTAACCTACTGAACCACGAAATCAAACTTGCTATTTGAACATCTCAGTAAGCCCTCTTTCATTTGTAAATCCAAGCTGAATGTAAGTCATACAGTCTTTGAAAGATTTAAGATTGGACAATGTTCAACAAGAGATATAAACTGTCAGTATTTGATATGAATTGTATGAATTTACTGTAGTAGATGACGAATTCACTGCCACAGTTACATTCTTGCAGCTTGCACCAATCGGTGATTTCACCAAAGTACATAGAAACTCAGCTTAGAAGATCTTTCCTGCACACTTGAATCAGTACATGGATGTCCCACATCATCCTGAACATTTTCCAAGAAGTTGTCTTTCCCAAAGCATACCTCTATGAGCTATTTTTCCACTGTCAATCAATTAGCTCATATAAAATGCCCCAAAAATTAAGTTTGACAAGTTACAGCTGTATTTAAATATTTTTGGCTGCAAAATATAATTGACTTTATCATGTGAAAGAAGAGATTGTGAGCAAACTGTTAATATTTATATAGGATTATGATCATATGTATTTTAGGTTTCATATGAATTACTTATAATTAAGTAGATCATAGTATTTAAAGGTATTATTGAATAGTTAACTGTTATACAGAGGGGAAATTAAATGAAAGTCAAGATTATCATATTTACTTCTCTTTGGATGAAAAATATTTACTATGTTATGAGCTATGGTATTTATATTATTATTATTATTACTTCAACCATAGAAGTTGATTAGTTAAATGCTTAGAACATTAGAAAATTCATAATATTGTTATCCGTAAAATGATTAGGTTAAAATGGGAAAACTAGTGTTTATCTTTTAAAACAAATATTAGCACTATTGTGGTAAATTGTTGTTTGACTATAGAAGGAATGATGTTGTGTAAAGTAATTAGAGTTGTTTCTTTTTACTTTTGAGTTAAATATGTTATTAGGTAATTTTAGAGTTTTTACGTGCTTATAAAATAAATAGGATCCCTCATATTTATTGTTTAGGGTTGAATTTAAACTAAATTATAACTAATTAATTAACTTGTTTTATAAAGAAAACAAATAGTGGTTTATATATATATTTGTATCTTTAAAATTTAATTAAATAATTGTTTTAATAAATATTTACATGTAGTTATTTTTAATGTAATTGTAGATTTATTCTTAATAAGAATACAATCAATGATACACTATGTTTTAATATTAATATACTAGTTTTCTTTGCAAATTAATTATAGAATAATGTTATTATTAATTTTAGGGTTGGGATTTAAATTACAAGTAGATATTTACCCAATTTACATTATAGGTATTATAGTTTTATAACTATACATTTTGATATGTAATTATATCTATATCCTCGTATTTTATTTAAATCTAAGACAATATTAAGGAGGCCTCAAACTGGATAACAAAGTTTATGCCTTAGAAATTAAATATTCTTTTATAATAAGAAGAAGTATATTTATATTGTGTTTATATCTTTTAGAATGTAACTGAATATATATATTTAGCCAATAATCTTATGTAATCTGTTGATTTATTCTAAATTAAAAAAATGAATTACAAGTTATGTTTGAATTTGATAATGTTAATTTATTTAATTGACATTATTAATTGAAATCTAATATAGTCAATTAGTGTTTAAAATAAACATAAATTATTTATAAATTGGCTTCTTGTTGAGTACAATTTGCTTACATAACAAGGTTATGAAACTTGATTTGTGGAAAGTGAATTAGATATATCATCATGGTCCCTATGTTATTACATCTACCTAAGTGGTTAGTTCTAGAGGCATAGGATGGTTATGTCTTGACTTCATCCATTGGATTGATAAGTGTTTCAAGATAATGAAGTTATAAAAGTATGTTGCCTTTTGTTATGTATGAGAGTTTGGTAAGTGATAATGTGAATAAAGCATGATCTGAGTTGTGAATGTATCTTGAGGAGGTAATAACTCCCTTGGGGATGAATTGTTGTCCATTTAATTGTATTTATCTTGTAATGAGTTTTGAGTTAGATTTTGTGAATGGGGAGACATCAGTAAATGCAAGAGAATATTGTGTATAGTTTGCTTCACAGGGGAGCTATGGGCAATACTTTGTAAAAATTGTCCTTGTGATTAAATTGGTTTGCAAGATGGTTAATGCCTTGCATTGTTATGTATATTTGTTGTCATGATGATAGTTGTTATGTTTAATGGATAGGGTTTCTAGGTGTAGGTATGGGAGTGGCTTTCAATGTGGGGCCAGCGCCAAAGTGGCTGCCAGGGTAACCCATTAAAAGTTAGTAAACATGTGATAACCTAAAATGAATTAGGGGGAAAGGGTAGATTTCACACTAAACAAGATAATTAGATTCCTCACTCATGTCTGTAGTGCTAGTTCAGACTAAGGATGAGATGAGAAGGCGTGGTTGGAAAAATCAACTTCCTTGTCCTCACGAAAGGAAAGTTGATTCTGCATGTGTCACCCTATGGGGCTGGTGTCTAGAGAGAGACTGCCAGGGTAACCATAGATGGGGGTCGGTGTCTAGTGAGAGACTACCAGGGTAACCCATGTTAGGACCATGCGATGACACTCTCCCTAGTGTAGCCTAGCATTCCCTAGTTGTGCTCTCCCCATTCGTTATGTGTTTGCCTCTGGAAGTGATGTGGAGTTGTTTGTGATATTAACCTGTGTTGTTGGAGTCATGCGTTGTCTTTGTTCTTATAGTCTTCTATCTACCTGGTTGTATGTTGTAGTGGGAACCTTATGTTAACTCCTAGCTCGGGGGGTGGACCTAAAGGTTCCACATGGTCGGGTGGAAGAGCTTTTATCCATTAGTTTTTCCCTTGCCGATATTCATGTGTGAGGAGGATATATCTTGTGTATCAGGCATCAGATCTTGTACCAGTTATGAAGTGATTTATATTCATGTACTAGTCTTGTGTATCAGTTGATTCATAATGTATGTATTCAGAAGGTGATAATGTAACAATGTAATGTTGTACTCATATGTGAGGAGAAATTGTAACTGTGTACTAGATCCTGAACATTACTTATCTGATGTTGTGATATGGAGATGTAAATGCTTATTGATTTAATGCAATAGGTTCAGAATGATCTACTGATGATTAATTAATAATGTATGTTAAATTATGTTAATTGATTTGTCAAGTAATGCAACCATGGAACCTTAGAGGACAAGTTGTTAGTTTAATGATGTGTATTGATTTGTTAAACATTACTTTGTTATCTTATTCAAAAAAAAATTATCCTGTTTCATATAACATAAATGTGAAGTTCTCTAAGGTGTTCATTGCGGGGCATTACATGAATGGTCATCTCTTCAACAATTTTGAAGGGGGTGTCCTTATCTTCACTCTCCTTCTAAACTTGGGATTCTTCCACTATCTTAGTAAGATCCTCCTTTATATCACTCTTTTTATTAAGGGATGATTTATCACACTTATTGGTCATGTGCCCAACCTTCCAACAATTGAAGCACCTAATGGGGAGGCATTCATAGTCTAATTCTTGAATCTAATCCCTAAGAAAGGATTTCAACTTGATTTCTTGTTTTAATGATTGTTTAGGTCCATCCTAACATATATTCTAGAATAAGTAGCAAGTTGTACCCCTACCATAGTTGAAGAACATTGAACAAATTCACCCAAGGAGTTGCCAATTAGTTTGAACACTTCTTCAGACCATAATTCTTAGGGCAATTTGTACATTCAAACCTAGAGGGTTGCCTCCTTGATTAAATCCTAATGGGGATCAAACCTAGGAGACCAAGCTCTAATGTATAGTCTAGCGTGGCCCATGAAGCAAGGGCCACCTCTAAGAATATTTTTCCTATCAACTTTTGAATGAAAGGTGATCATACAAAACCCAAATCTAGAAAACATACATATAGAATTTGGTAATTCAACCACTTCCCTTCCATCCAAGCTTTGATCCTTGCCATAGCTAGCCAAATACCAATGAATTTGGTAATAATCACCCTCTTTTTTATATTCCCCATGGTTTGGTTCAAGAAATTCTTAGGAACATTGATACACAAAATGTTTGGATCAATCTCCACATTAACATTGAACACTAAGATTTTATGCAGAATTTGAACATCTTTCTCCCTTCCATCCGTAGTCTACTCACCATCCAAGGCCTCCAAAAAGAATTACAAATTCTAACTACTAGTGGTGAGAGCATGGTTAACATCACCATCTAATTCCAAAATATTATTTTCTAGAGTTTCACACTTTTCACCAACTTTCATTGAAAATCACCAATTTTTGTTATTTTTTCCATCTTCTGCTCCTTTCGCCATTTTCTCTCAATATTTTTAGAATCTAAATTTTAAACATTATTTTAAAATTTGATTTTATTTGTACTTGTAGTGTTAAGAAATTAACAATGGGCATACTAACACACAATTTTCAATTTCTATTTAAGAATTAACAATTTAACATATTATTATCTTCCATTGTTCTATTTTAGAATTTTAAATTTAAACATTTTACTTAAACCATAAAATGTCATCCCATGCCCATAACAAAACATTCTTAGTAATCTGTTATTTATATTGAATACCCCACACATTATCTCAAAAGTTTTACATACATTCAACTAAATGCATATTAATCAACAACAATAGCTCATATACAACAAATGTGTATCTAGAAATCAAGGATTTCCTGAACTAAGAAATAAAAATTTACACTCTCAGTCTCCTTGGGATCCAAAATAATTGTCACAATATCTATGTCATCAATAAGGATACTAGATACAACTTGTTGTTGGGAAGGCTATGGATTCATAGGATGAAGGTAGTTCCTTCCACTTTGTTTCAGGAAGTTCAATTCTTACATCTTGAAAAGATTTATGTTGTGAAGGGATATCCTAAGCCATTCATCATGATCAAAATGGATGTAATCTAGAAGAAGATAGGTATTCCTATTGACCATGAGTTATCAATGAATAAAATTACCAAGCCACATCCAACCCCTCAGTCTACATGCATGAAAAAGATAGAAGAACCTATTGAGATGGTGAACAATGCAAAATTAAGAATGTTCAAGAAGGGATAATCATTGAAACAAAAATAGGTGGTTCCAAAAGAAGCTATGACCAAGATTATGAAGTTATTGATAATGGATGGCCCCATACAACTTCCCTTAGATGTATGCACTATCAACATGTTCTCTGATGTCAAGCAAGAAAAGACTAGTCAACCCATCTTGATAAAATAAAGTATAGGTGAAGTTCATCCCATAATGAAGTGGCCTAGGCTCGAAGAAAAAATTTAGACTACAACAATAGATCTAAGAGATGTGGATCCTAGTTCTTTTTTTGATCCTGAAGAAGAAACATTAGAGAGATATACTCCTCTAACACCATCAAGAGAAATTTCATCAAGCGAATCATACATAACTCTAACTTAGGTAGTGAGTGATTCTTATGTTATACTTTTATCACTTGAAGAAACTTACACACCCTGGACACCCTCGACACGAGTAGAATCAACTAATCATGAAAAATCTTATTCATACAATAATGAATCTACAAATGCTCCAGGAGCCTCATCTAGAGCTTTCACAACTCCAAGCACTCATGAACTTCACTCCACTTCAACCTTGATACAATCTAATGATACATGGGAAGAACCACAAGTTCAAATCAAGATAATTGAGAGGTTTCCTAATGAAGATGAAGTTAGTGAAGGAGAGTTTCATAAAGAACACAAATTACAAATAACTATATAGGGATAGAAGACCATGCTATTCTTGAGCTACCAAAAAATACATAGGATACTCCATGGACTTATGACCAGAAGCAAATGACAAGATGAGTATAAGTTTTGTTCCCCCAAAAGAGAAAAGGGAGCCTCAAACTCCTTTCAAGCTATTTCAATTCTTGTAGAGTATCCAAGAACGTGTTGAAGTCAAAGTTTATAGGCAAGATGATTTTGATTTTCTCATGGAATTATTGAACTAAAATGGAGTCTTATATTGGACCCCTTATCATCAAAAATATTACAAGTCCTTAGCCTATCTTACTTTAACCTGAAAACTATAGAAAATACCACTAGAATGAGAGAATCCAACAAGACCTTATAGAGTAGGGGAGATAGTCCTTAGGAAAGGAAGCACTAAAAATAAGAAGCATAGAAGAAAGGGAATTTTAAGAAGACTAGAAAGGTCCATACATGGTTAAAGAAAATATTAGAAATGGTGCTTATCTTTTGTGCACAATGGAGGGTGAGGAAATCGGTGAAATGGTTAATTCCTTTCACCTAAAAAGGTATTATGTCTAAAAAAATCCTAATAATATTAAAAAATCACAAAAATCCAAAAAAATGAAGTAAACTCAAAAATCTATAAAAAGTATAAAATTTCCAAAAAATCAAGAAAAAGAAAAATATGCATTCTTCATTTTGTTCTACCATGCATTTGTGAGTGATATGCTCTTGTTCAATTTTTCTTAGTAAGGAGTTTAAGGTTGCCTAGGTATAGGTAGGCCCTCTAAGTCTTTGAGATTCCCTAAAATCATCTTCACCATCAATCATTCCCCTTTACATTCCTAACAAATTCAAAATAAATTCAAGCTCTTAGTTTTATACTAATCCCAATCTTAACAAACTGTGATATGAAGTCTAAGAGAAGTTAGTATTTGAAGCTATAATACCTAATAGAATCTTGCAAGTAGACCTTCCCCATTCCTCCTTAGTGAATAGGAAGTCTAACAAGATAGTGTTATCTTTCCTAGCCAAAAATGCCAGCGGGATCATAACTCTGCAGGAAGCAATGAAAAAGATAAGAGTGCAAAAAAGAGAAAAGAGATCATTAAAAATCAAAAGAAAAAAAATGAGAGAAAATACAAAAAATGAGAGAATCAACAAAGGATACTACCAAAAAAAGCAAAAAAAGAGAAAAATACAAAAAAAAGAGAAAAATAAAAATAGAGGATTGTTGATGTCCATACTCTTAGGGGGAGATAAGTCTAAGCTCGAAGCTACAAGGGTGGCATCTATAGAAGAAAATAAAAAGAGAGAGGTACACACACACACACACACACACACACACACACACACACACACACACACACACACACACACACACACACACACACACACACTAGTTGGGTAAAGCCAAGAGTCTAACTAACTTTAGGAGCATCTTTTTCTCTAGAGCCCTTCCTCTATCCACGTCTATCTTGTTGACCATCTCTGATCTAATTCTAGAAGTTACCAATAAAATTTGTTGCTTGTCTAAGTTGAAAACTTGTTAGAATGTTTCATTTAGATAAGGATAAGTATTTAGCCTTTTACAAAGATAAATTTAGAAATTGTTTCATCTCCCTCCCATTCCCACTTGAGTCCTTAATAAAATTCAATCCCAAAAAGTTTAGTAGGTCTCCCTATACGAAGTCAACTTGCAATCCCATAGGTCAAAAATCCTACTAAAGAGCAATCACATATTTGTTTCATTTGCATACTTCTATCATGAAAAATCAAAGCAATAACTCATGTTAGACCTCATGGCATGCATAGGAATAGGAAGTAGGAAATTGTGTTACATTTGCATCCATGTGTGCTTTGCATCCATACACTTCATATTACATCTTATGCATTTCAAAAAAGACCAAAAACATAGCATAATCATTGTGTTCGATCCATATGTGAGTCGTAGCATTCAAAAAAATAAGATTCCTAAACTAGCCATGTGTACAAAAGATAAAAAAGTGTGAGATGTCAACTATGATCATAAGTGGAACTTAAATGAAGTAATCATAAATATAGTGCATACCAAAAGTCTAAGTACATGTCACTCCACTATTGGAGTTCAAAGGGCTAAATATAGTGCACTCAAGCGTGCAGATCTCCCCATGCAGGGGCAAAATCAAAACTCAATACAAGATTAGGACTTCAAGGATGATTTTGACCAGCAGAACCTTGAGGGATCCTACTCTAAGGTCTCCTTTGACTGTACACAACATCAAAAACTCTATGTGTTCTATGGGAATGAGAAGGAATCTGGCTAGGGACCTGCGAATGAGGTGGACCTATTATCTAGGTCTGTGAAGACTTCCTATGAACTCTTAAGTAAACCATCTCTCAAAACAAGGCATTCTTAGCCTCTACTATATGAAGCCTAACTCTCAAAGAAGAAATCTCCTAACCTACATGATAAGTGGGAGTCATGATATTTGTATGATGGCCCGTTGAAGAAGGAAAGTGAGTATCAATAAGAAGAGCCTCTCTCGATCGACCAGTAACATGAAGCAATATGTCTAGGGAAGCATTACGAAAAAGGTCCCTCCATCCATTGGTAGTGCTTGTGAGAAGGTGATGAAGATAAGAGTGTTAATGTAAATAAGGTCATTATGTAACTAGTTAGGATAACACCTTTACTAGAATTGACCTATTCACACTTAGCTTAAGTTTACTTATCTATTTTAGACTTTGTCTCACCTCATGGTGAAGACATGTGTCCTCATCATTTGAAAACACCTCTTGCATGTTTGATTGCCACTTGCATGAGCACTTGTCACTTATCTCACAAGTGTCGTATCTTTGGAGGGGTACTCAGTTGTTGACTCCTACCTTCCTACCTCCTCTCTCATGCCTATTTATACAAGACATCTATGTAAATTTTTAACAATCTCTTGAATATATCAAGTAGGCTTTTTATGTGCAATTGTCTCTTGTGGAAGTTGTTTGGTCTTTTCTTGCTGATTTTGGCTACTCCAACAAAGAGAAAATTGATCCAAGAGTTGAATCCACATCATTTTTTAGAAAGAGAAAGAATAACAAAGAAAGGAGTAGGTTATGAAGTTCACATGAGGATCACCTAGCTAACATGGGGGATAAATAATTCTAATATCCTCCTTTGACAGCCCTAAGGGATGAACCTATCCATATCTAGGTGGAGATACCATCATCACTGCCTCCTCATCTATAGGAATTTCTACATCTCCTCCCAAGTCCACCTCATCTCACTCCTCTTCATCAGAATCATAGTATTCATCAATGGAATCATCAATCCCCTCTTCTATAGCTACAAGTCTCTGAGAGTGATGTACCCACACCCATCTATGGCTAAACCCATGAGTTGGTTTTGTGATTGGAACCCTAGGAGCTAGTGGAACCCAAAGAAGTGCCCTATGTTGAGAATCCCCCATCTCTTGTACAGATCTGTAACAAGTGGGTATTGGGGGCAAGTCCTTTGGAAAGTCAGCTCCAAATTGTTATAGTACTCAAGTAACATGGTGAGCCTCAACCAAGCCACTTATGTTCGTTAAATGGCTCACCTCTTAGTCGTAATCTCACACTACCCTATCACCTAGCCATAGCCCCTCCATGTCCACATAGGGGTTAAAAGTGAAATTTTCATCTGTTAGTGTAGCCACATGATGGGTAGTAGCATCAAAGTGACCAAGTCACCCCCACCACATAGCTCTCAATAATCTAGGATTTGAAAGGGGCATATCCCTCTAAACCAATCCAATATGCTCAAGGATCCAAGTCATGACAAGAAAAGGATGACTAAAAGAAAGCACCCCTCATCATGAAATATGATACAAATCTTGGTATACCATAGAAAGGATGTCAGTCCCCTAAGTAAAGACTGAACCCTGCTCAAGACCCTGAATGATTGGTGCTCAACAACACTTGAGTTTAGAAGCACCCTTGTCTCCTAACAAGTGAGAGACAATAAATCTAATGCAAACCTTCTATAGGGGTGGAATGGTGAGACTGGGAACTAAAGTAAGATGAACACCATGATGATCCCTAGGATGACTAACCCCCATGATAGCTGCCCAAGATAGCCTCTCCCTTTTGGATTCACTCTCAAGGAGTGCAAGTTTCTTGCCTCTAACAGGGACTTCTAAGATATGATACACATCATATAAGGTAATAGTCCACTCTTTTGAGACTTGAGAAAATCAGAATGTGTTCCAATCAACATCCCAATAAGTCAATATGTCACAACAAATATGAGATGAAGGATGCACTATAGGAACTCAAGCCACTTTGTCCAACCCTATTCTCTTCATGATAGCATGGTCCCCAGCTAACAAGGCCTCAAGGGCCTTCAAGAACTAAAGATGCTCATGAGTTGCATTCCATCGAATGCATACATCCTACCAAACATAAAGAGCCATGTGTCAGATCATCAAAAACTTAGAAAAACCACAAAAAAACATAAAACATTCAAAATCTCCAACAAAAAATAACATATTATCTAAAAAATTATAATAAATTAATAATTTAGTGTCAAAGAAAAGAGAAAATTGAGTGTCAAAAGTGTCAAACTACCTAAAATTCCATCTGGAAAACTTCTAGTTGGGTTGCCTCTTTTACTAGGGTTGATCTCTAGGGGTGACCCAGAATCTCAGGGTAGGTCTCCTAGAGTGACTTGCCTTGGTGAAAGGGGTGACCCTACTCCATGCCCTAGAATGATCTAGAAGGCCTAGAGAGTAGTAAAAATGACCAGAATCAAACAAATAGAAAATCACAAAATGATAAAAGATAAAAACCTAGGTGAATGTAATGACAAAACATGAAAATAACAAATTCATTCAAGTGAAATTGATAAAACAAAATATAACGTTTCAATAAATTAATTTCTCATTTCTCATACTTGGTGATCTGTGAGAGGGAGATTAGCAACCATATTCTTGATCTCCTCATCGATCTCTCTCTGTTGATTGTCCACTTGCATGATTCCATCATTGTTTGACCTCTCTACCTATAGACTTCCCTCTTCCTTCTTATATTAGCTTATTTTCTATTTATGAATTTGGTTTGTTTAAATCTTGTAGTGCTTGTCATGTCTTCATCTTGTGTGTATTTCATCTTTACAGGTCTTCATGATGAAGCGAGGTGACTCAAGTATATTCAGAACTCACGCATAAATGGTGCATCTTCTTTTTTCTATTTCAATGATTCATTTCAAATACATCATGAAGTTGAACTAATGCTTGTTATTTTAGGTACAAACATGAGACAATGACAACAAGTATAAAGCCTAGTTCAAGAACAATACCTACCTTTCATGTAGACTACCATCCCCGAGGGGGAAAATATGTAAGCATGAAAAATGAAGATGATCTATAGTCCTAATAATGTACATGTAAGCATGAAATATATACAACATCTTAGCATATTTCCTCTTGGTGACATGTTTTCATTGATTTTTCACTTTGTTTGTGTTTCTCCAATCCCTAAACTATCATTCTAAGGTCTTGCACACTATCATCCTAGTCACCTAACCCATGTTCAACAAGTCATCCAATCACCTTCTATCCCTAATAACATGACCAATTCACTTCACAAGAGGGAAAATTCACTTTCCTTATGGAATTTTTCATCATTTCACCCTTCTAGAGCCATCTAATCAACCTTCACAACCTTTCTTTACCCTCATTTTTCCTACACAAGTCCTTTGTTTTGGATCACCCCTTATGTCTTCAAGGTCTCCAGGGGTGACCTTTCCATTGAAGTAGGGTCTCCAGGGGCAACCTACCTTGGTAAAAGGGGCAACCCACTTTGTAGAAGTCCAATAACTTGTTTCAAGGTCTCAAAACCATTTTTAACCCTTCTAGATCATTCTCCAACCCTAAAACCACCTGTGCAAACCACCCCATGTGGGTCTCCCCTTATGTCTTAAGGGTCTCTAAGGGTGACCTTGTATTTTAAGTAGGATCTCCAAGGGTGAACTACCCTAGTAAAAGGGGTGACCAAATTCTTGAAAGGGGCAACCCTATTGTCTTTTGACATGCATGTTTTCTTCCAGTTCTAGCCCCAATTTGCTCCAAATTGAGTTCTAATTGTAGGATTCTTCATGTCTAATTGATTGCCAACTCCCCCTAACCAATTCATGACTATCAATAAACCCAATATCATCTTCCAATAAATCTTTTTTTATCTCCTAATTAGTCATGTGTTATCTCCCTTTCTTCTTCTGTGATATGCTTTCTAACCTTTGTTCATTCTCAATCATAGTTAGATCACTCCCCACTCAAATTTGTTAACTCCCTAATCAAATTCTAGGCAAAAGTGGTTACTAATACTTATTACCTTATTAGTAGGTCTCCTACATAAACTCTTGTTGCAAGACTCCTATGGGGGTGTGGATGGTCAAAAAACCTTCATTACAACATCTTTGTGTTTGTTGTTCCAATGCATATGCACATGTACCTAGGAAAAAGTGGTCAAAGTTTGAGAACAAGGTAGTAAAATGTATTGGCATTAGCTATGGCATTGGTATGAAAGGGTACAAGCTTTGGGACCCTATGACTAAGAGTTTTCTATATAGAAAAGGTGTTATATTTAGAGAGATTGAACCTTCTTCCATAGTGTTGCATCTAGAAGAAAACAAGAAGAAAGATGTGGTTTAGTTACTCCTAGACTAAGAAGGTTGAACCAAAAGCTCGTGAATGGCTTGAAGAGGAGAAGGTTTTAGATAGTTTAATAGTTTTAAAGAGGAGGTAGAATGCCCACATCAACTCTTGGGGAGGTCCATTAGATAGAGACAATAACTAGAATTGTATACCCCTTCTAATTGGAGATATATTTTTACTTTGATTACTAATAGTGATAAGCCTATAATTGTGAAGGAGGTGATCAATATGGATGATGAGTCTTAGAGAGTGGCTATAGATGAGCATATGGTTGAATTGAAAAATAATGATACATGGGACTTTGTATTGTTGCGTGATGGATGTAAACTTGTTCATTGTAAATGGGTGTTCAAGAATATTGGTTCAGATGGTGATGTTGAAAAGTATAAGGAAATATTAGTTGTGAAAAGATATTCCTAGGTTGAGGGTATAGAATTTGGTGAGATTTTTCTCTTGGTTTCTAAGTTGATTTCTATTAGGTTCTTGTTATCTATAGCAACAACTTTTGATTTAGAGATAGAATATATGGATGTGAAAATAATATTCCTACATGGTCACTTGGAAGAAGAGATTCACATGACACAACAAAAACACTATGTTGTAAAAGGTAAGAAGTCATTGGTTTGTAGATTGGAAAATCATTTTATGGTCTCCAACAATCTCCTAAAATGTGGTACTAGAAGTTTGATTCCTTTATGTTGGGAATGGGTTTTTTGAGATCCAAATCAAATCATTGTGTTTACTATAAATTAGATGGTGATTGATTCCTTTTTATCACATTGTGCATTGATGATATGTTGTTTTTAGTAATAGTAAGGATGTGTTTGTTATTTGAAGTCTCAAATTTAAACATAGCATGGAGATCATAAGAGACATAGTGAACATAAAACTTTAGCTAGGCTAGAGTAAGTATGTGAACTATGTAAGTACTGTAGTTTTTCATTATGGAAGATAGTAGACCATTGGGTGTTCCAATTTTTGTGGGAATAAGATTTCAGTTGAGTAGTGTCCAACACCACCCACAAAGATGGAGGATATTGATCATGCTCCTTACATTAGTGTAGTTGGGAGTTTGATGCATGTTATGATTTGTACTAGACCAAATATTTCTTAAGTAGTGGGAGTCTTGAGCCACTTTATGGATAATTCTAGATGAGATCATTGGGATGTAATTAAGAGGTTCTTGAGATATTTGAGAGGTACCTAGAAGTACTCTATTTTTTATCATGGTGATTCTATAGGGGACCATCACTTAGTGGGTATTCATGGATTCAAATTGGGTAGGATATTACGATAATAGAAGATCTACTAGTGGAAGTGTTCAATTTATTTGGTGGTGCTATTAGTTGGATGAATACATGATATCTTTTGGTCACTTTGTCCACTATAGAGGTTGAGAACATAGAAAATACTCATGCTTGTAAAGAAGCCATCTAGCTTAAGAGATTATGTTTAGATGTAGGGTTGAGTTAGGGAGCTATTAGAGTTCTTTGTGACAATTAGAGTGCCATATGTTTGGAAAAAAACTAACCTTTCATGTGAGGATGGAGAACATAGATGCCTAGTACCATTTTATTTGTGATATGGTAGATGATGAGATGGTCATGCTAAAGAAAGTTGAAACTTTGTAGATGCATTAACAAAGCTAGTCATCATAGAGAAGTTTAGGTGGTGTAGTAAGTCTATGGGCCTATTGGCCCCTAGAAGATAGTTGATAGTATTAGTATTCCATTTACTCTTTCAATGTGTTAGAAAAGTGAGATAATTTTAGGAAATATGTCTCAACCTTGCATCTTAATGTTAAGTATAAAAAATATAATTTTTGGGCTATAGAACATAAAAATGCAATTCTAAGATATACAAGTTGATTTTAGCCTAAAAAAATTATCAAAACATGCCTTAACTAGAGAAAACTAGTTATGGTGACATGGAGCTCTTTGAGACCTCCAATTTAAAAAAATGGGTTCAATTGGCTTCCTGAATCAAAAGTTATGGCCACTAGAAGTTAGGCCTCCCACATTAGGAATGTAGGAGTATCTATGATGCGTAAGAGAGCGGTAAGAGGGAGTTACACTTGTTGACCAAATTATGATGCATGTTATGACATGTCATAAGGTATATTTGAATGGAGATAATGGAGCCAGAATGGAGTGTCCAATTTGGTGAGTGGATTATGACGAGCTTATGATAGGTGTAAGGAACATACTATTTTTAGATTGTGGACTCATCTTGGGATTTGGGCATTGAATTTTGACTAGGGATTTGGATACCACATTTTGGATGGTTTTAGCTTATGGTCTCTTAATTATCATTTGATGGTTTCATGTATTGCTTCTCCTATTTATTGAGTGTTTGAGATGGATGTTTCATAGTGAGTTTTGTAGGTACTGTTATGTTTCCATAATTGTTCTAGATTTCTTCTTGGTGATACTCTTGTAAAGTCTTAGACTCAAATGTATTTTAACCATTGATTAATAAATAATACATTGAGTTGCTTTAAAGTGTTGGATTTTTCTCCCGAAAGGGTTTTCCCCATGTAAATGACTATATTATGGTATATTGCTTTTGTGTTTATTTCCTTTCATTGGTCCACAAAATAAAGTGGCTTGGGATTGAGGGGTGTTTACGAGCTTAAATCCAAATTTATTAAGAACAAGGGCCTTTGGGGAAACAAGGGATATGAAATTTTGAATAGGTCATTGTTCATATAACAACTTCATAAACCTTAAAGGGAAATCATAAAATTTTGAGTTCAAATGGTACATGACAGAGTTTAGGATGTAACCTCTTATTGAATAAAAAATATTGCTACCAATAATTATAGATAGGAGGAAAGGTGGTATGCCTTGTTAGCTCCCTAGGTCAATAACTCTAAACTTCAAAGGTTGAATATCCTATGAGGAGAAACGTATTTTTTATATTCCATTCTCTTCTATTGGAATATAGTTCATTGTATTTCCTACTAAATTACCCACTCACTTGATAAAGAGTTAGTTCAATCCCTCCTTAAAGGGAAGAAGTGATACCTTTTAATGAATGTTAAGGTCTATCCTAAGAAATTTGGACTATATGTGCAACTGCCTATGCACAAGGAAAGGCTACACTACGAGCAATCTGATGAAGAGTAAAGTTGCTCCTAGGATGAATTTCTCAATGACATGTTGGAAATCTATTATTTTGTGAAATTGTCTTTTCATACTTTTCAACAAAAAAGAAATAAGGACAAGGTTGTCCTAAAATGTCTTTTTTGATAAGTAAGTATGGGGATTGCTAATCATGTAATTCATTTCTAAATGGAAGAGGCGAAAGACTGAATGGACCCTTAAATGTGGGTTTAACTATGGATCATGGAGTTCCTTACATAAAGTATGTAGTAACAAACAAGGTGTCATATATTTGTGTAATTCTCTGGCTAGAGCAATGCTGTTATATAGATCAAGAAGATATGTGGACCATGGAGATTTGTGATTGGTGGTAGATACAACTATGTTAATAGTTAATGAAGAGTTGTGTGTTGGAACATTTAATAAGGTGGTGGTCAGTATGATCAAGAAGATATGTGGACCATGGAGATTTGTAATTGGTGGTAGATACAACTATGGTTAATAGTTGATGAAGAGTCATGTGTTGGAGCATTTAATAAGGAGGCGGTCAGTAGGATCATTTAACTTTAAATATACTCTTGGTCATTTGAACTTCTTTTCTTTCTTATTTAGTATTGCAAGTTTTGAATTTATTGCTGCAGCAACTATTATTCATTGTTGCAATGATTATATTCAGTTATTTGATAACTATCTTCCTTTCGCTGTATTTATTGCTATTCTCTAATCAATAATTCTTGCTCATTGCTGTCATTAAATACTCATATGGTATCAAAGCATTTTTGTCCTTGTTCCTGTGATTGAAGGACATAACAGAGAGAATAAAGGCTATTCTAATTTTCTGCAAGCCGTCCATTTGTGAGGCGTATAATCATAGAAGAAAAATGGCAGGTAAGAATTTAGCCGTGGAAAATAAGGAGCAATTGTCGCCATTGTACTTAGACGTCATTCTTTATACCGCGGGAGGGAAACACCCGGGAATAGAAAAGTACAAGGTGTATTTGTTTTTTTCTTTTTTCTCCAAATGAAGTTTGAAGAATATAAAAGTTATTCGTTATGGGGTTAATTTTTTTTTTTTTAAAAGATGTATATGAAATATTTAAATTTAAATTTGTAATAAATAAGTAGCATTTGGTATAATTAGTGTTTTTGATTCACATTTACAAGTCAATTTGTTGTGTTCAATTATTGCATCTAACACTTAAGTTATAATAACAATGTTTGTGGCATCAACCCTGTAAATTGTTAGGAGAAATAATGACTATTTTTGTCAGTAAAAATGACTTCAAATGCTCTCAAAATTATACTTTTGGATTCTCAGTTGTTGAGAGGTGATAACTATTTCTCTTGGAAAATAAAGGTCCAAACATAATTGGAGTTTGAAGACCTATGGCATATTATAAATGATAAATCACTACAGAGAAGATTTGATAAGGTCGATCAAAATGCCAAGCTAACCATCCTATTTAGATTCTCTATTGAGATTCAACCTCATATTAGAATAGCCCAAAGGGTGAAAGACACATGGGGTGGACTAAAAATTGTTAATGAAGCAATGAATCAAACTCTGATTCTTCATCTACAGAGTTAATTGCATTATTTGAGAATGCAAAGTAGTGAAAAATTGGAGGTATTGTTATGAAAAGTAGTAGAATTGAGGATATCACTCTAAGTATTGGGGGAAACAATTGTAGACAACTCTCTTGTACCAATTGTCTTGAGAGAAAACCCTTTCCTTTTGAGTGTTTGACACCTATTTGAATGTGGCTAACAAAAAGCCCACATTTGAAGAGTTGGAGAATTTGCTTTAATAGGAAGAAGCAATTTAAGATGATATCACAAACTCCACAAAAAATTGGAATCTCACATCACATTAGTGTGAAAAGAAACTTGAATATTGAGTGGTCCATCTAAATAGAAATAAGACAATCAATCTACAAAAATAGAAGAAGTGGGCCTCATTTGTGGCAAGAAGGGGCATACACCAAGAGTATTGGTACAAATCTTTACAAATGAAGAATCAAGATAGAAAAAGGAACACTAGAAATCATGGGGAGACAAATAGAAGAATCAAGCTAGCAAAAGCCACACTAGAAATCTCAGGGATGCAAATAGAAGAATCCCTAATACAAGAAGCAAGACTTACAAGCAACAAGGAAATGTTGATTCTATAGAAGATTTTGATTAAGAGGACCCTCATGTAGAAACATACTCATCTTCCACAAAGCAATTAGTTTGGTATGTTGATTTTGGTGCTTCCAGACAATGATAGGAAAAAGGGTGGTTTGTTAACTTGACCACATTGACTTCATACATTCAATTGTAGACATGATATTTCCACAGTCCATGCTAATAATTGAGGCAAAAAAAAAAAAGCAACACATAGTTTTTCCAAAAGCACTTCAATTTTCATACATTCAAGTTTAACTTGGAGATGACATAGTGTAAGGCCCAGACATTTGTACTTTTCTCTTCATCTTGCATTAGATATTATATAGGATACTCTATGATGTTTTGTATTGGTTGGTGATTACTTCTAGATACAAGTAAGTGTGTGTGTGTGTGTGCACGCGCGCGCGCATGCGTGCGTGCGTGTGTTTAATTTTTTGATTAAACTTGTATCTCTCTTTGACCTTCATTGTTTTCATATTAAATTCATATGTTAGTTGATTATTTGTGCTAGTTTTGTATCAACATGATTTGATTATATGTAGTGTAATTTTGCATCTTGTATTATCTTTATTATGCTTAATTGATAAAGTAATATTGAGATGTATATGATGTGATCACAAGATGAGTATGCCTTGTTTAAATTATAATCACATTGGTTTTTATATTATGTACTTTATCTATTTATATCATGTAGGTGCACTTGATGTGTTAACTAAGTGTGTAGGTATAGGATTAAAACCAACGGTAGTTAATTCAAAGTTGGTTACATGGTTTATTTAATTTTGTAACCCATCTTAACTCTATATAAGATGGAAGACATGTGATGTGTGAAACCAATTAGCTTTATTTAAATTGTTTGCAATTCATGATCCCTATTGTGTTAAACTAGTAAAAGTGTTTTCTTTTCCTTGTGTGATCATAATTATTTCCTTGTAAGAAATTGTTTGGATTAGTGGAAATGGTTTACTAGTTGTGATATTATGAATTGCACTTAGGTAGAGGGGGCCGTTTGGGATTGAAATGATAAAACTAAAGGTGTTCAAAAATATCATTTTTATACTTTATATGCAAAAATGACTTAGGTTTTATATGTACATGCTTTGGGAATGTTTCTATCTTGTTTAAAAGGTGAAAAATGATTTACTAACCAAATAAAAAGGTCATATTAGATATTTTATTTTAATAAATATATTAGCTCTAAGTGAGTTGTGAGTGTGAAAGGAGAAAAATGTTAGCAGGAATTAGAGATTGATATTTATGCAAAAAATAGTGTTTATTTTTATTCTACCTTTTAATATCTTATGCATTATTGATTCCTTGTACATGTTTTGGGAAGAGATTAAAATAGAGCTTAAGGAACTTGTGAATTTATTTCCTAAGATTTAGATTGCTTGATTGATTGTGAAAAAAAATTGTTGGATAAAGAAGTAGATTCTATGGAGTAGCTTGGTTCATTTTTGTGATCAAAGATTCTCAAATCCTTGGACTTCTACTTTTTGAAAGTGTTATGTCGAAAAATGTCCTCTTGGGGACCTTTCCCTCCTAAGGTTTAGCTCCCAGGTCCTTTAGATTACATTTAGGTCATCTTGCATGTTAATGGTGACTTCCGATGAGAAAACCCTGAAGTTTCATGGCAAATGGGACTTAGGGGATGTGCTTAACATGAATCCTGCCTGAAATAGGGGGGCAGGACTTGGGCGTCCGCGCCCTAGTCCTGCCCTATTTTAGGTTAGGACCTATTTTTGTGTGTCGGTTATGTAACTGTTATTAGGTCCTAGGTCAACACCTCAAGTTTGAATTATGAATTTCTTGGCGGGAAGTTGTTTAGTTGCATATATAAGCATGTTTAGGCATTCATTTGTAAACTAGATGGACATTGTGAACTTGTGGCTTTATGTGAAAGTGATTCAAAGATATCATTGTGTTGCATAGTAGTATTTGTGTTGTTATAGTGTGTGTGATTGCAAATTTGATTACATCTCATCATCGCATGAAGAACATCTTTCTTCCATGAGATCTACACTACAAGGTGATATTAATTATGTTTTTTATCATTTATCATTTGCATTTTGCCTCTATCCTATAGGGATACACACTCTTTATCTGACAAGGGTGTTCAGAAGACTTGAATGTCTCTCCAAGGCTTGACTAAGGCAAGCCTCTAAACACCACAACCCCCAACCCTCTTTTTTGTGATTGCAGGTTACAGGTTGTGGAAGTGAAAGAAGTAAAGTTGTAGGTAAGTAGTGTAGACTATTAGAAGTGCACAGGAAAGTGGAAAATAGGGACCTAGACTAGGGCACCCACTCATTAGTCCTTTGGATCCCGCAACAGTAAAATATTTGGAACAACATAATCAAGTTGTAGACAACCTTCCCAGATCTCGACAAAAACTAGTACATTGGACTAGGGCACCTGCTCATTAGTCCCTGACAGTTCCAAACACTAAACTTTGAAATCTACTATGCATTTGATTATCATTTGATATCTCTATGTGCGAGCTTTTTTCCATTATTCGTTTGTTTGTTTACGATTTCATTGAATTAGGATTTTAAGCATAATTAGACTTAATTGAACAACAAATTGATACAATTCCAAATTCCCCTTCTATTCCAAGTGACAAGAAATCTATAGTAGAATCCTCTACTTGATTGAATGTCCTTGAATGTTGATGTGAAAGGAGGATTTAACATAAACCCTTGAAATTACCATCTTCCCTATTTTCATATGAAACATTTTGGTGAACCCGTATTTTAAGGATTTTTGCGCCTTGCTGAGTGTTGTATTTCATATTTACATTCATTCATTCATTTAGTTTTCATCTTATTGCATTTGACAAATTACAAAAAAAATTGAAATATTGGAAAAATTTGAAAAAAATTGGCATTTTTAGCTTGCATTTTCAAATAATTTGAGTTAGTTGGAATTTAGTTTCATTAAATTTATGTCATTATTATCATATATGAGTTAAAATATAGGAATTCATCATTCGTCATTCATTTACATAGCATTTTCATGATTAAAATGTTAAAAATTGCTTAAAATTGTGCATTTATCATAAAAACCTAGTTTTGCATTAGCTAGGGTTTGTAGTCAAAATCTTGTTTCAGATTTTACTACTATTTTCAAACACTCATTAGGATTGATTTCTAACTGTAGTTTTGCATCATAGTGGTTTCCTTGCAAAATTTCATGTCTAGGGTTTGAAAATCTTGCATTTTTCACTAGATTTGGCCTTATCGTCTTTCTAGAATTGCATCATAGGTATGTTGTGAAGGATTTTTCTGCATTTATTGGTTATTATTAGGGTTATAATCTACTTCCCTTCCTCAAATTCTTTACAACACCCTTTCTATTGGGCCTTTGCATTGAAAATTGATGAAAAATTGCATGTTTTTGTTGTATTTTCACTAGGTTTTGGCTTATCATCATTATAGGATTGCATCAAAGGTGTGTTGTGAAGGATATTGTTGGTTTATTGGATTGATATTAGACATATTATTTTCTTCCCTTCATCAATTTCTTTACAACACCTCTTCTTTCACTTATTTACACTGAAAAAAGTTGAAAAATCAAGCATTTTAGGTCATTTTCACATACAGTTTTGCACTTGTTACTTGCATAAATTTTGAAAAGCTTTTAAAATCTAATTTCACATTGATTTAAAAACATATACACATGGCTTCTAATCACAAAAATACCACTAGGTTCCCTCGTAGGCCTTACATGAAAAGAAAGGTCCCTGAACCCGAAATTGTGTTTACACCTCATGATAGAACAATTAGAGATACTGAAGGACCTCTTTATATCATTATGAAGATAATGGGAAATCCTATGGATGGAACACTTATTGATCCTAATTTCATGACCAATGTAGCAACGAAATAATTCCTTTATTCACATGGTTTGATACAAGACTTCTATGACCCTTCGGATATGATGATTAAGACACATAAGGGAACCTTTGTAAACACTACTGGGAAGATATCTTTATTGATTACTTGATGAAGGGGGTAAATCACAAAACACACAATAACAGATATTGAACATAGAAAATAGAACTTTCTTTTATTGAACTGGGCAACTCATTACATTACAGAAGCTCAATTACAATAAGAGGATGTATCTTCTACTGGCTGCAACACATTACAGCTTTCCCAACCTTAAGACTCTAGAATCTTCAGCTTTCTGTAACCCCAAATCAGCTAGGGTTTTTGTTTTCCCACCTATTCTTGACTCTACATTGGCCCCCTTAACTGTACTACTGCCTAGGGTTCCCAAAATAGTCATAAATAGCACTTTTTGGCGGCCTCCAGCTAAATTTCAAAATTTACAACTCCCTCCAAAAGTAGGTCAACTTCTAGGAAGCATAACTTTTGATCTGGGTGTCCGATTGAAGAACCGTTTTAAGCGCCGAAAAGCTTGTGATATGAACTATCACACAGAAAATATGTAAACAAATTTCTATCAACTTTTTAGGATATTATGGGAAGTTTTAGTGCCTCATACCTCATTCTAGAAATTTTCAGGGGTTTTTCAGAAAATAAAAACTTTAATATCTTTCAGCTCACAAATGATTTGCCTGATTCCTTTGCAAAAGGTCTTATATTTCTATTATGTAACTTTTTGGAAGTTTTTGCTTCATTACGTGCCCAAATGCAAACTTTCTAAAAATAGCAGGTACACTTTCTAAAACAGGCAAGTCGCTATTTTTAGCAGTTTTGGAAAAATTAAAAGTCCTACATTATTATTCTGGATATTATTGAACCAGAAACACTAATTATGGAAAGAAATGAAAACGACTACAATGATTTTGAATTAACTTCTTTTTGGGTGATGTAAGATTGCCCTTACACCACTGGATGCTCCTGCATCAGACACCCAGGGTAATTTGAGAAGTGACCCTGTCACGTCTCAGATGTTTATGTGAGGAAAACCCAAATGGTCAACCTCTGCCTTAGACAACCAAGAAGAATCTTCAACAGGCCTTCTTTTCCATTTTACTATATATTCTTTATATTGCTTGTTCCGAGTACTTCTTCCCACACGGCCATCCAAGATCTCTTCTATCTCCTCCATTGAAGTAGATGCCGGAATACTCCACTACACTTCTGTTGGTCCATCCTCTGTTCCACCTTCATGATATTCTAATAAATCAACAATGTTGAAAACAAGGGAAATATTGATCCCACTCAGCAACTCTACCTCATATGCATTTCCTGAATCATGCTTCTTCAGGATTCTGCATGGTCCAAATTTTTTCATTTTCAACTTATTGTATGTTCCAATTGGGAACCTTTCTTTTCTCAAGTGAACCATGACTTCATCTCCTACATGGAATTCCTTATATCTCCTCTTCTGAACTGCCTTAGCCTTGTACTGAATATTCATTTTATTAATGTGCTTTCTCACCTCTTCATGCAAATTCTTTAGATGTTCTACAAAGTCTTCAGCTTCGGCACTTGTCTTTTCTTCGTTGTCCAGCTTCCTTAACTCAGAAGCATTTCTTGGGCTATTGCCATATACAATCTGGAATGGTGATTTACCAATACTCCTATTGACAAAATTATTGTAAGGAAATTCTACCTGTGGTAAAATCAAATCCCATCCCTTGGGCTTATCTCCTACTAAGCATCGTAGCAGGTTACCCAAACTCCTATTCACCACTTCAGTCTGTCCATCAGTTTGTGGATGGTGTGCAGAACTGAACTTCAAGTATGTCTTCAACTTCTTCCACAATGTCCTCCAGAAATAACCAACAAACTTGGTATCTCAGTCTAAAACTATGCTCTTTGGTAGACCATGTAGTCTCACAACTTCCCTAAAAAATAACTCTGCAATATGAACAGCATCATTAGTCTTCTTACAAGGAATAAAATGTGCCATTTTTGAGAATCTGTCCACCACCACAAAAATAGAATCATGTCCTCTCTGTGTCCTTGGTAAACCAAGAACAAAATCCATACTAATATCATCCCATGGCTTCTCCGGTATAGGTAATGGTTGATACAACCCTGTATTCCGACTTGTTCCTTTTGCCATCTGACACACTCTGCAACTCTACACAAATTTCCTCACATCCTTTTGCAACTGTGGCCAATAATAATTTTCACTGACAATGGCAATGGTCTTATCTCGACCAAAGTGTCCAGTTAATCCCCCACTATGCTTCTCCTTAATTAGGTTCTCTCTCATGGAACTCCTTGAAATGCACAATTGGATTCCTCTAAACAACATGCCATCTTGGATTATGAAATCCAACCATTTTGTCCTATCCAAAGTAACAGGCTCCAAACAAGATTTCCAAGCCTCTACAAAATCTAGATCTTTAGGATACAAACTTTTGAGCTCATCGAACCCAACAACCTCTATCTTCATTTTTGTCAACAAATTTTGCCTTCTGCTCAAGGCATCTGCAACTCTATTGGATTTCCCACTCCTGTGCTTCAAAACAAAAGTATAGCTCTGCAAAAACTCAACCCATTTTAAGTGCCTTTGATTTAACTTTCCTTGACTATTAAGATACTGCAAAGCCTGATGATCAGTATATAAAACAAACTCTTTTGGCAACAAATAATGTCTCCATTTCTTCAAAGCCTAAACTATTGCATAAAACTCCTAATCATAAACAAAATACTTTTTTTTGGCATCATTAAGCTTCTCACTAAAATAGGCAATGGGCTTACCTTCTTGGCTCAAAACAGCTCCTATACCACTACCACTAGCATCACAATCTACCTGGAATACCTTATTAAAATCTGGAAGTGCCAAACCAGGTTGTTCTACAACTTTCTATTTCAATGTATCAAAGCTCTTGTCTGCTCCTTTAGTCCATCTAAACTCTTTTCTATCCCCTCTCATTGTCTTAGTTAGGGGTGCACAAATGCTACTAAAATTCCTGATAAACTTTCTGTAAAAACTTGCCAAACCATGAAAAGATCATACCTCTGTTGCACTCCTTGGGGTAGGCCATTCAATGATAGCCCTTACTTTTTTTGGGTCCATCTTAAGACCTTCCTCTGAGACAACAAATCCCAGGTATAGCAACTCCTTCTTTGCAAAACTACATTTCTTCAGATTAATCAGCAACTTCTCCTCCCTCAACTTCTCTAGAACTCTTCTGATATGCATCAGATGCTCATCCCAAGTCTTACTAAAAATTAAAATATCATCCAAATAAACAATAACAAAATGTCCCAAAAATTCTTTCAGTACCTCGTTCACGAGCCGCATGAATGTGCTCGGTGCATTGGTTAGCCCAAATGGCATGACTAACCATTCATACAAACCTTCCTTTGTCTTGAATGTTGTCTTCCATTCATCTCCTTCTCTGATATGGATCTGGTGATATCCACTCTTCAGGTCAATTTTTGTGAAGTACTTGGCTCCACTCAAACAATCCATGATGTCATCCATTCTTGGCAATGAAAATCTATACTTGATCGTTATCTTATTGATGGCTCGAGAGTCTGTACACATCCTCCATTCTCCATCCTTTTTTGGTGCTAGTACTGCAGGTACCGTACATGGACTTAGGCTCTCCCTTATCAGTCCCTTCCTCAACAACTCCTGAACTTGTCTGTTTAGCTCTTCATTCTCTGTAGGGGTCATTTTGTGGGCTGCCTTGTTTGGCAAACTAGCTCTTGGTATCAAATCCATTTGATGACTTATCTTCCTTACTGATGGTAAACCTTTTGGTACATTATCAGAGATAATGTCCTAGAACTCTTCCAACATATCTGAAACTTCTACTGGTACATCTTCACATTTCTCTTGACTAATCTTAGGAATCAATGCAAAGCAATGACGCTCATGCTTCATACCCTCCAAAAATTTCCTACCATCTACCAAGCAAATTATGGCAGTACTACATACCTTTTCTTCCACATCCTTCAAGGGCTTTAATTTATGACGAACTCCATCTTTTGTTAGGGAATATGTGTTTGCACAACCATCATGGCATCACTCCTATCATATTGCCATGGCCTCCCCAGTAGCATATGACATGCATCCATTGGTATGATATCACACAGCACCTCATCATGGTGGTCCCCAATCTTGAACTTCACTAAACACTTCTCATTGACCAAAGCTCTATGGTCTTTCTACAACCATGCAATCCGATATGGATGTGGATGCTTTCTTCTTATCAACCATCTCCTCTGAAACAAGATTATCAATGCTTCCACTATCAATAATAATATCACAATACTTACCTTCACATTTGCACCTTGTGTAGAATAAACTCTTCCTTTGATTTAGTTCTTTCTCCTCATTCAACAAGGTTCTTCTGACAACTAGGGTTTCTCCCCTTTCAGCATCTTCAGAACGCTCAGACTATGCATCTTCATCTACATGTGCAACTCGTGCATTACCTTCAAGTCTTCTATTCATCCTTCCTTGATGTTACAGACACTCATATGCTCGATGCCCTTCTTCTCCACATTGGAAACAGGTTCCTCTAAAACCTCCTCTTCTAGGTCCTTGCCCAGGTCTGCCTCTGCCTCTTCCTCTTCCTCTTTGCTCACCATTGTTTTGGTCATGAGGGCGGTAGGTGTTATCTCCTCTCTGATTTCGACTGGTGCCAGCTTCTTCCCTTTTCTTTGCATCTTCATTTCGGCCCCCATAGGGTCTTCCACCAGTCCTTCCACCTTGACCTCTTCCCCTTTGCTTGCTGTCAAATCTTCTATTCATCTTCTCTTCCACCTTCAAGGAAAACTGGTATGCATCTTTTATGGTGGTCATTCTGACCAGGCTCAGTTCCTCCTAAATACTCAGCCTCAACCCATTAATGTAATGGGCTACCTTCTCCTTGTTGGGCTCTGCATGGCCTCTCCTGATAGTAATCTTATAAAACTCTTCTATATACTCCTTGACAGACTATTTACCTTTCTTTAGTCCTTGCAGCTTCTTCAACAACTCCATCTCATAGTCCACAGTAATGAACTGCTTCTTCAATTTCTCCACCATCTGATCCCATCTGGTGATCTTTCCTTTTCCTCTTTTGTTCCTCTCTAATTGGACCTCCTTCCACCAAATACTAGCGTGGCCCTTCAACTTTGTTTTTGCAAACTTGACCTGATCTGGGTCCTCCACATCTTCATACTCGAAATACTCCTCCATGTCATTGATCCAATCAATAAGCTGTTCTGGATTCAAATCCCTAGAATATGTAGAAACTTTGATTCTGGGCCTCTTTCTGATCTTTGAAATGGCCCTCAACAACCTAACTTTTGCAGGATCTCCTGCAGCTTCTTGTTCTTCCTCAGATAGCTCCTCTTCAGCTTCATCTTCACTTTCTTCTCTTGTTCTCGGATCAAACCCTCTTCGCAGCTCCTCTTGCAATGCATCGATTTGCCTTTGTAGGGCTCTAAAACCCTCTTCCATCAAAGCATTCCTCCCAACATGATTTCTTCGTGGAGGCATCTTGATCTCCGCAGTAAACCCACAACCTTAGGTCCTGGTGCAAACTGCCTCACGGTCGGTGATCTGTCCACACACTCAGGAACCCATGCTTTGATACCACTTGATGAAGGGGGTAAATCACAAAACACACAATAACAGATATTGAACACAACAAATAAAACTTTCTTTTATTGAACTGGGCAACTCATTACATTACAGAAGCTCAATTACAATCAGAGGATGTATCTTCTACTGGCTGCAACACATTACAGCTTTCCCAACCTCAAGACTCTAGAATCTTTAGCCTTCTGTAACCCCAAATTAGCTAGGGTTTCTATTTTACCACCTATTCTTGACTCTATACTGGCCCCCTTAACTCTACTACTGCCCAGGGTTCCCAAAATAGTCATAAATAGCACTTTTTGGCAGCCTCCAGCTAAATTTCAAAATTTGCAACTCCCTCCAAAAGTAGGTCAACTTCTGGGAAGCATAACTTTTGATCTGAGTGTTCGATTAACAAACTGTTTTAAGCACCAGAAATCTCGTGATGTGAACTATCACGCTAGAAATTTGTAAAAGGATTTCCATCAACTTTTTAGGATCTTATGGGAAGTTTTAGTGCCTCATATCTCGTTCTAGAAATTTTCAGGGGCTTTTCAGAAAACAAAAACTTTAATATCTTTCAGCTCACAAATGATCTTTGCTTGATTCCTTCACCAAAGGTCTTATATTTCCGTTATGTAACTTTTTGGAAGTTTTTGCTTCATTATGTGCCCAAATGCAAACTTTCTAAAAATAGCAGGTACACTTTCCAAAACAGTTAGGTCGCTATTTTTAGCAGTTTTGGAAAAACTGAAAGTCCTACATTATTATTCTGGATATTATGGAACCAGAAACACTAATTATGGAAAGAAATGAAAACAACTACAATGATTTTGAATTAACTTCTTTTTGAGTGATGCAAGATTGCCCTTGCAACACTGGATGCTCCTGCATCATTATTGTATTTAAGAAATCTGTAGAACAATTATTTTATGTTGTCCCTATTTCTGACCTTTTTTGCATAAAATTAGGACACCCATGGTTAAAGACTATGAAAGTTGTCCCTTCAACAATTCATAACTGTGTAAAATTCCCTTTAAATGGACACGTGCATATTATCCCTCGCAATAGATACAAACATTTGGTTACAAGACAACACTTTAGCCTTGATTATTTTTGGGAATGGTCTGAACCGGAACCAGAGCCACGAACATATTTTAACTTCTTTGGATATAGAAACTACAAAACACAATTATTACATTGAGTGGTCGATCCTTCTATTCAAGAAACAACAAGAGATGAACAACCCGCATTTGAAGAACATCCTAGACTGAAAGGAAAAGGACCTTATGCTAAGGTTCCTCCTCCATCATCCTTACAAGGATCGGGAGGTAGTCGTCGACAACAAAACATTCCACCAAGACAAATGAAATTTGAACCTGGTGCTTCCTCCTCTAAAACACAAAAACCTATGGAAGAAAAAGACACTGTTTTGAAAAGAGATAAATAATAAGACAAGAAGAAATAGACAAGCAAGAGAAAGGAGGAAGAGAAGACAAGAGTTTGCCTAATGAAACACATCTCAACAAGAAAACATCTCACCAAACATTGAATCAAACCAAGAAAACCTTAAGAATGGACAACTTGAAGACAAGAATAAAATTTGGGCTATGGTACCTTACACATCTCTTTCCTCTAGCATTCAGGATTGGGAAGACAATGATCTATTCAATGATGACCCCTAGCTCGGTCATCTCTGTAGGTAAGTATTTCTACCCTTTACCTCTGTATTGTGTTCCCCTATGATGTGTTATGTGTTATTTAGGCCTCCTGGGATGACCCTTGATTCTCTTGTAAGGTCAAGGATACTAGGAGATTGCCTCTATTGTGACCATTCTTCTATTTTTATCATCATTTTTCTATATTGCTTCTCCTCTATTTTCATCATTGTGTGTTGTGTCTTATGGACATAGCGTTGCGGTTGGTGACCTAGGGGTACCCTCCTATATGATTGTTCCTAAGGCACTTGTTCTCCTCTCTTGATTTGTTATTTACCCTCCTCTAGTGATTCTATCTAGCAGGCGGATGATGAAAACAAATAATAACTGATATGGACCAAGTGTCCCTTCAGCGAGAAATCAAAAAAATGGACCTAGTCCATCATGACGACTGGGTTGGTATATATATATATATAATCTGATGCTTGGCTAGTAGAATCACTCCTTGTGATATTTTGATGTTATCTTATCGCACTAACAAACCATAACAATACAGTTGCTCCATGTACTTTGTTTATCTTTGAATCTCACCTTGTTTACATTCAATTCTGAGATCTTGCAGTATAGCCCCATGGTTATACTCGGTTTCCAAATCCATAGTGTAACCTTGGCTTCTTGATATGATGATTTGTCATGCATTTCTTTTATCATGTGATGTGGTTATTATCTTATGAAAAGATTTCTAACCTCTTTCTTGCAGGAATGTGTTTGTCGGAACATTTGGCGATCGTAAAGAACATGTCACCTCTGGGGGCATGGGCTTTGCGAGAGCTCATGTTCCCTTATGTGTTTTCTTCCTACCTTAATGTGCTTGATATCGGTACATGATATCAACCACCTTAAGGTGGGGGCATCTAAGGTAAGCTGTTTAATTTAGATGCTAGCAAAGTGTGTTTGTGAAATCTGAAATCTGTTGCAATCATTAAGCCCTCTGTGGAGGCAGGATTTCATGCATATCCTTTTTATCTTAAGCCCTTTGTAGAGGCAGGGATGGTGTATTTCTTGAGGAAATTACATAATCCTGTCATTTTGTAAATGTCCTCCAAGTAGGTGGGGAGCAGATCTAGGACTATCCTAACCCTTAAGTGTGTCTTCGGCGATTGTTGTGGCAAAGCCCAATTTTTGGTGTGTGCCTGTAATGTGCTTGAGATGGCTACGAACCTAGCAATAGGTTTCTTCCATCGCTTATTTGTCATGTTTTCTCTGTGTCTTCCATGTATGTGTGTATGGCGTGTTTGTTCCCAAGCATAGTTTCAAGAGTGGTGGCGATGAGCTCCTCCTATGCTTTGGGATTTGTATGGCGTATTTGTTCTCAAGTGTAGTTTCAAGACTAGTGGCAATGAGCTCCTCCTACACTCTTAGATTTGTATTGCATGTCTATTGCCCCTTATGCAGTTTCAAGACTGGTGGTGATGAGCTCCTCCTGCATCTGGGTTGTGTGTTTACTTTCCTTGTACTTGCATTTACATTTCATTTATATGAGAAAATGAAAAAGAAAATAATCACTATATTCATTGTGTTTTGCATGTCTTCAATGCTGTCTTCTCCATGTTTTGCGTGACTGTAACTGTCTTCTCCATGTTTTGCATGCCTGTTATTGTCTTCAATGTGTTTGGCATGTCTTCACCGTCCTTGGTGTGTCTGTTGTGTTTGTTGACCTTAATTTAATGCATGTATTGGCCTTGCATTTATACATACATTAAAGTGGGGGCTAAATGTTATGTCAAAAAATGTCCCCTTGGGGGCTTTTCCCTCCTAAGGTTTAGCTCTCCAGTCCTTTAGATTACATTTAGGTCATCTTGCATGTTAATGGTGACTCCTGATGAGAAAACCTTGAAGTTTCATGGAAAATGGGACTTAGGGGATGTGCTTAACATGAATCCTACCTGAAATACGGGGGAGGACTTCACCCTAGTCCTGCCCTATTTTAGGTTAGGACCTATTTTGTGTGTCAGTTATGTGACCGTTATTAGGTCCTAGGCTGACACCTCAAGTTTAAATTATGAATTTCTTGGTGGCAAGTTGTTTAGTTGCATATATAAGAATGTTTAGGCATTCATTTGTAAACTAGATGGACATTGTGAACTTGTGGATTTATGTGAAAGTGATTCAAAGATATCATTGTGTTGTAGAGTAGTATTTGTGTTGTTATTGTGTATGTGATTGCAGATTTGATTCCATCTCCTCATGGCATAAAGAACATCTTCCTTCCATGAGATCTACACTACAAGGTGATATCAATTATGTTTTTGATCATTTGTCATTTGGATTTTGCCTCTATCCCGCAGGGATATGCACTCTTTATCTGATAGCAGTGTTCGAAAGACTTGAATGTCTCTCCGGGGCTTGACTGAGGCAAGCCTCTAAATACCACAACCCCAACCCTCTTTTCTGTGTTTTGTAGGTTACAGGTTGCAGAAGCGAAAGAAGTGAAGTTGCAAGGAAGCAGTGCAAACTGTCAGAAGTGCAAAGGAAAGCAGAAAATAGGGACCTGGACTAGGGCGCCCACTCATTAGTCCTCCGGATCCCACAATAGTAAAATCTCCAGAATAGCAGAATCAAGTTGCAGGCAACCTTCCCAGATCCCGACAAAAACTGGTACATTGGACTAGGGCGCCTGCTCATTAGTCCCCGACATTTCCAAACACCGAACATCAAAATCTGGTATGCATTTGATTATCATTTGATATCTCTATGTGCGATCTTTTTTCCATTATTCATCTGTTTGTTTATGATTTCATTGAATTAGGGTTTTAAGCATAATTGGACTTAATTGAACAATAAATTGATACAATTCCAAATTTCCCTTCTATTCCAAGTGACATGAAATCTGTAGTAGAATGCTCTACTCAATTGAATGTCCTTGAATGTTGATGTGAAAGGAGGATTTAACATAAACCCTTGAAATTACCATCTTCCCTCTTTTCATATGAAACAAAAAGGTTAAGGTATTCATTTTTGTAATGATTTTTATCTTTTTTCAAATGCTTTAGAATATGGAAATAAAATGCTCCGAAAACTTGTAAAATTTTCATGAAATTTATGTAAATGAAAAGTGTATTCCTTTTTATATTTAGAAAAAAATGTATGTTTAGATTTTTTATTTGTTGAGTTTCATTTTTTGGTAAAAAGATTGAGGTCCTTTAATGGAGAAACTTGACTTTTGTATGGTTCTTGGAGAAATTTGAAAAGATTATTTTTGAGAGGTTAGATTTATTTAAGTCTTATAGTTTGTGGCTTTATGAATGGTTAAAGGTAGTGAAATGGCATAGGTGGGGATTTGGTATGTGTGTTCCAAATCTAATTTGTCACATCCTAAGAACCACTTGTATGAACAGTCTCTTTAGATTGTTTAGGAATTGAGAAATGAATAAAGGCTTGGAGTGGCCATGCTTTCTTCGACTCTATTAGATTACATTTAGGGTTAAGACTGAAGGAATTGATTCACTTTTTTAATAAAATATGGGCTCATTTAATTAATATAGAAAAGAATTACAAACAACATTTTCCTCCAAACCCTATTGGATTATATCTAGAGTTTGATGTAAATGTTGTAGGCAAGAGAGGATTATCTTCCAAACTTTATGGGACTAAATCTATTGTTTGTTGTAAATGTTTAAAGGAAAACATCCATTATTTATGGGTGTTACTTGAGATGGTCATGTCTCCCTTAAATTCACTATGTCTATATAACCAAGGTGAAGAAACTCCATATCTTAGGCTTCCTTTCTCTTCCTCTTACATAATTGATTTCTTGTGTGAGACCAATTTGTGGATAGAATCCATGCTTGATTGTGTTGTGTATGTGTTTTATGACCATAATGTTCATCTCTTAGCCTAGTGGGGTGGGCCTCAACGTGCTACATTGGTCAAATGGTAGACACCATCATTGATTTATTCTTTTAGAGCCTTGGAGTGTCACATTATAGGTCCTTGGTGAAGTTCTTAAATTGTTTAATTTTCATTTATGCTTTATAATATGAGTAAAGGTTGTAATTGGGTAATTAATGCCTTTTATTTTGTAAATGATTTCAAAACATGTCCAACCATGTATCCATTGGACATGGGATTGAATTTGTAACAATTAATGTATATGAAAATGATCATGCAGTTGAGATAATCCATTTGAGCAATATAACTATCATTTTTCTTCAATTTTGAAATGTGAAATTGTAATAATTTAATTGATATTCATGATGCTATAAATGTGTGGAATTCAATGATGTTGTACATTTAAACTTAGATTTAATTGGTTAAGAGTTATGCACAAATACATAATTTGTGTCATTGGATTATATTTGCGTGACCATGTTTTGGTAGATGACCTTTTTGGTCTTTCTAGTCATTTTTTAAATTATATCTTGGTTCTAGGGGTTGGTTAACTTGTTTTTTCATTAGGGAAACCTTTTACCATGTTTATTTTCAAATTTGGAGTCAATGGGATCCCACTATTCAAATTTGGCTTGTTCTTTGTTTAATGTTGTTTGTTTTCATTTAAGGGGTGATCTTGCTCAAAAGAGGCCTTCCTAAAAATGACAAGGGTGTTGCCACTCAAAATGGGTGATCTTATTTTTTGTAATGGGGCGTTATTTCTCAAAACATGGGTGATTCTATCATAGCAGGTTGCAAATGACATTTTTCAGAAAAATTCCTCACGGAGAATTAAACCTTAGGGTTTGCTTTCCCTTCCCATCTTCTTTGTTTAATGTATTTCCATGTTCTTTTGTTACTCATATATAATTTAATGTGTTTTCGTGCTCCTAAGTGTGTCTAGTAAATCTCTTACAAGACCTAGGAGAGTTGTTGTATCTCCCTTGTGACAAACCACTTATGGTATGTTTGAGAGAGTTTTTTGGTGTTGTGAATTCATTATTTTGGATGTTTGTATGTATGCTTGTAGGATTGGATGAGTAATGGATAAGATTTATCTTGTGCTTTAGCCATTTCCATTCATTCTCTTCATTATGTCAATGATGAGAGTTGAGCACTCTATCATCGTTTAAGAGGAGATTATATCCCTTCTTTCTTTTGTCATGTTAGTGTTATCCCATGGTGGTCATGTATGTCTACCACTAGTTTAATTCTACATTTGTGTTTGTAGACCTTGTGAAGTCATTCATTAGGTATTATGACCTTATGCATTGTCCTGGTGTTGTACTATTAGTGATATTGTAGTGTGTGAGCATGCTTTGCAACATGAATGTGTTGTTATTATAATACAAAAAAATTGTTATCTCATTCATTGTCTAGGTTAATGTCTTGATCTAAAAGTTGGGACATTATAATCAACCTATGAAATATGAGACATCGGTGACATTTGATTGGCACTCAAAGCCCACATGTGTTGACTTACGAAGGTGATTTAAGTTCCAAGGCTAACTAAGAATCTCTTCTCTATAAGTCAATTATTGGAGCACAACTTGAAAATTGAGTTTGACAAGTATGATGGTGAGAAACTATGTATCATTTGAGACAAGACTCATTATCAAGAAGTTGTATCTTGTGCCTTTAGAAGTGGTTAAGAAGTTTGAATTGGTTGATGTTTTACATAAATACAAAGCCCTTATAGTGAAGGCACATTCATCCACCACACTTTGGCTATCTTCTTTCCTTGAGTAAACAAGACATGGTGCAAGGAATTCCCCCCAGAGAAGACATAAGATCTTTTCTCTATCTATCTTGTTAGGAAACAACATTGTTCTCCCTTTCTTTTAGTAGATAAATGGGTCCCTAGTCCTTTAGATTTGATGGATATTGATCTGTGTAGACCAATGACATTATGTCATAATTATTCCTAGTGTTTTCAACACTTTATGGATGATCACACTAGGAATGTGTGGGTATATTTCTTGACAAGAAAAACAATCATTCTAGAAGTTTAAAGAGTTTCAATCCCTTGATGAACAACCATATAGTCATCTTCTAAAGGTGGTGTACTCAAATGAAGGGGGGAATTCATCTATAATGAGTTCTCTACATATCTAAAATAACATGGGATCAAATGACATTTGACCACTACATATACACCTCAATTTATGGTGTTATAGAGAGGCATACTTGTACCATTATGGAAATGGTGCAAAATATGTTAAAGGATTCATATACGATTCTTGCATTTTGGGCAAAAATAAATCATATCGTAGTGTATTTGTAAAATATAGCACCTACAAAGGTGCTTGATGACATCAATCCTAAACAAGTGCATGGACTAGAACAAATCCCTCATTGCATCTAAAGGTGTTTATATGTACAACTTTCATGCATGTTGGCAAGGTGTGGAGGACAAAGTTGGATGAAATAGTTTTGAAATACATTTTTAGATACAATTTAAAATTAAAAGGGTATTGGCTCCTAGATCCAACTACAAAAAAGTTGAACATGATAAAAGGTGTTATCTTTGATGAAGAGAGTGTTTAAAAAACACCTACCTCACCAACTATTATTTTTAAATAAGTACCAATGATTCGTAAGAGTGAAGAAGAAGAAATTGAGGATGCCAAACATGAAGAAAGTGGTGAAGATTGTTTTGTTTAGAACATCCACCCTTTTCCTCATCTACTATGCACAAAATATTTAATTTGTATTACACCACCATAAATTATGTAGAGCCATATGCTATTTTTGATAAATTTGATATACGTCCAAAGACTCGCAACAAGGCTCGAGAAGAAGTAAATTTGGCTCTTATGTGCATAGAGATATAAAACACTAAACCAAAAATAGTGAAACGAGCTCTTGAATTGTATTCTTGGAAAGATGCCATGGATGCTAAATATCAAACATTGATTAAAAACAACACTTGGGAACTTATTGATCTTCCATTAGGGAAGAAACTTGTTATATGGAAGTAGCTATTCAAGATAAACTACAAGGAAGATAGTAGCATTGACAAGTATAAGGATCAACTTGTGGCTAAGAGCTATGCACAAAAGCAAGGCATCAACTCTAAGGAAAATTTTTCCCCACTACAAAGGTTAAGGCCATCAAAATAGTTCCAACAATGATAGCTCAATTTGGGTGGAAAGTTCATTAGATGGAAGTTAAAAGTTCTTTTTTGAGTAGAGATCTCAAAGAAGAAGTCTTTATGACTCAACTAGAGGGATGCACCACACTTGGATAAGAGTATAAAGTTTGCATACTTGTGAATTGTCTCTATAGTATGAAACAAGCTTTCAAATCCTAGTACATCAAGATCAATGAGCATCTCATAAGTCATGGATTCACAAGGAATTCATATGATCCCAATCTCTATCTCAAAGAGCAAGGGGAGTTTGTGATTTTGATAGTATTTGTTGACAATTTGGTCATCATTAAGAGTTCTTAGAAGATGATTGAAGAAATGAAGACTGATTTCAAATTATTGTTTGAAATGACAAATCTTGGGCTACTTCATTACTGTCTTAGAATAGAAGTGTGGAAAAGAAAAAAACATATATTTGTAACTCAACCAAAATATTCCAAGAGACTATTTGAGAAAATTTCAACGGAAGATTGTAAACCAATGTCAACATCAATAGAGATAGGTTTTAAAATTTCATAAAATATACATCACCATAAGTAAATTCAACTCTTTATCATTAGTTTATTGGGAGTCTCCTTTACCTTACCTACGCTAGGCTAGATATTAGCTATGCTATTAAGTATCTTTCAAGGCTCATGGAGGAAACTATAGTGTGTCACTCAAAAGTAGCAAAGTGAGTGTTGAGATATATCTATAGTATAGTGAAACATGAATTAGAATATAAGCATAACGACAATTTTAATTTGATTAGATACATGGATGTGGACTATGTAGGATCCTTAGATGATAGGAAATCTACTTCTGGATTTGTATTCTTTTTGGGGTCTAGTCTAATATCATGGGGGAGAAAAAAAACAAACCATTATTTCTCACTCTTCCATAGAAGAAAAATATTTCACCATAGTTGGACCTATTTACATGGTGGTATGGTTATATCAATTTTTGAAAGAAATAGGCATACTTGTGACACAGTGTATACTTCTATTCTATGAAAATCAAAGTGTGTTGAAATTTGTTTGAAATATAGTGTTTCATAAGTGCACACAACACATTAAGGTTTAGTTCCACTATATTTGAGAAAATATTTATCTCAAGTATTACTTGTTAGTGTAAATAAGGTCATATTATATCTAGTTAGGATATAACGTCTCTAAGATTGACTTATTCACACTTAGCTTAAGTTTACTTAGGCTATTTTAAAATTTTGTCTCAATTCAAATGGTTGAGACATGTGTCATTATCCTTTTGAGACACCTCTTGCATGTTTACTTGCCACTTCTATGAGCACTTGTCATTTGAGCTCACAAGTGTCACATCTTAGGAAGGTTAGTTAGTCATTGTGTTCAACCATCTTACCTCCTCTCTCATGCCTATTTATACAAGGCATCTATGTACATTTTACTTATCTCTTGAATATATTATTTGGCTTATTATGTGTAACTATATTTTGTGGAAGTTATTCTAGTTTTTTGCTTGTTGATCTTAGTTGCTCCAACATGGTATTAGAGCCATGCTAGCAAAACCCTTCTTGTATTCAGACATTCTCGCACCAAGCCGCGTCAAGAGTTCCTCGTAGAGCCAAACAAACCTCACCATTGAGTCCAAAAGGCCCGAGATAGTAAGGGAAAAGACCTAATAGGTGAAATAGTTTCAATGGTTGAAATAGTATATGTGCATTTAAGGACCAATATTTTTTGAAGTTTAGTACTAGTAGTTATGACTTAAGGTTGTTAGTGTTACTATAAGTACTAATAATTGAATGAAATGTGCCCTTTAGATTTAAAAAGCAACCAATCGTGTGATGCCACATCAACCCACCAACAAAACATGACTTAATGCACACCTATTGGTCCACTTTTTTTTGGGGAACTATTTGACACCTCAACAAAAAGCATCTTGATGTGGCATCATATTTGATGATTTAGCCCTGAAACCTTAGTTATAAGTAGGGGCCTTGCCAAATAAACTATTGTAAATTTTTTGGAGTAATTCGAAATTGCCACGTATGATTTTGAGAGGCGTGAAGTTAGGGTGCACACTACTGGGTCCTCTCCCCTAAGAATAACCCTTCATTAAAAAAAAATTGGTGAAGTTTTTTTCAAACTTCTTTTACCCAACTAGGGTTTGTACGGCCACACGGCCTCTAAATCTGCACTGTACGAACTTTTAAATAAAATATTGAAAATTTTTCTAGAAAAGGGCAAATTTTCCTCCTGCCATTGGTTTCCATTGTCATTTTTTGGTGTATGCAAAGCTTTTAAAGGGTTTTTTTTTAGGCCAATTGACTTGGTTTATTGGCACTGGCTGAACCCTGGTTTTGGCCTACACTTTCTTGATGGCCCTCAGCTCTTCAACTCGGCCAACGACCCTGTGAATCGGCTCGTCCTTGAAGCTTTATCCCATTTCGGGACTATTTTGAGCACATAATTAGTTCAAGTCTTACCGGATTACATTCACCATCCAATGCCCAATTTTGGGCTTTCCTCTGTTGTTCAGTGCCCCTGCGCCTGCCATTCATAGAGTTATGTCCGCTTGGGACTAGAGTCAGGGACTTAGAGTCCAGCTTTGGACTCTCAGCCACAAATTTGAGAGCCATGTTTAGGTCTCTTTGTCCTTGGATTCGACAGTGACCTCCTCCAGTCCAATTCGGACTCTATGACACTTGTCTCCAGCTCGTGGTTTCCACAAATTTGTATAGTCATGGTTAGCATTTGGTTGCTTACATTTGTTATTACAACAAATGTCTATTGTATAAATTATTCTCTAGTTTCATTATTATTTATAACATAGAATTTTATTAGTCTTGAGTGCTTCAGGTTTTAACTGTGTATAAGTTTTTTACTCAACATTTCGGATTGCACTCTGTGATCCATCATCAGGGGAGTTGGACACGGAGTGTGATCCGAAACGTTGAGTAAACAACTTATACACAGTTAAACCCTGAAGCACTCAAGACTAATATCATGGACTGTGGAAATCTGATGTCTATCATAGAATTTTATGCTATATGTAAATCTAACAATTATTAGGAGGTCGGTTATGTGACTTTCAAAGTCACTTAAACATTACATTTAAAGTTAGCACTTAATGTTAACATATAAAGTTAACATTAGCATTTGATGAAACCAATACACACTTATTGTAACCGTGATACTTTTTGCTAACCCTTTTGTGGTTAATTAATCACCAGAGATTTGACTTTTATGTTAGACGGAGACTGCCAGGGCTCTTCAAAGTCCCTAATCTAGGGCTTTTTTTCATTTTGCAACAACTTTTCCCATGGAGGTGAAATTTGATGTTTTTATAGTTGACAGGAAGCTAGTTCTGTCACCAACACGGTGGTGTCAATTTTTTTCCAAAATTGTGCTATTTTGTAAATTTTTTGGCCTCTGAAGTTCACTATTGTAAGCAAATTTCGACGAGGCATAACTTTCAACCCAATTATCCAAAATTTGTAAACTTTTTTTGAGACATATCAAAATTTCACAAGGAATATAAACACACATGCAATTTTAAGATTTGGATAGCCCATTTTGTAAAAATCATCATACATTATAAATGGTCGATTTGGCATCCAATCTTCACACAAGTTGTAATTTCTCTTGCACATCTTTCTGGTGGGCCTATGTTTCAACACTATTCATTTTGAGGGGAGGCTACATGGTTAGTCTTCTCATATCTTTTTTGGGAGAATCCATCTCTTCACATGGAGTTCACTCCATATTTTATGGGGGGGTTGCATTGACCTTCTCATCTTTTCTCTCCTATGGGGGGAACATATATTGTACATTAGTGTTAGCAGTAGTCCTTGGGGGGTCATGTTGAGTCCTATTTTCTTCTTATTCACTTGTACAATTTTATCATGTATCATTTCTCTTTTAGAGAGGGGTTTTTCCCATTGGGTTTTCTCCTTTACTCCACTTATGAGAAAATTGTTTGTGCATGGGTACCTAACATGGCCTAGTAGCTGGGACCTATCATCTTTGTATCACTTCTCCCTAAGTTGCACTTATGGGGGGTGTTAGTGTAAATAAGGTCATATTATATCTAGTTAAGATATCACTTTTCTAAGATTGACCTATTCACACTTAGCTTAAGTTTACTTAGGCTATTTTAAGAGTTTGTTTCAACTCATATGGTTGAGAGACGTGTCCTCATCCTTTTGAGACACCTCTTGCATGTTTACTTGCCACTTACATGAGCACTTATCATTTGAGCTCACAAGTGTCGCATCTTAGGAAGGTTAGTTAGTTGTTGTGTTCGACCATCCTACCTCCTCTCTCATGTCTATTTATACAAGGCATTTATGTACATTTTACTTATATCTTGAATATATTATTTGGCTTATTGTGTGCAATTTTGTTTTGTGGAAGTTATTCTAGTTTTTTGCTTGCTGATCTTGGCTGCTCCAACATTACTCAACTCAAGAGCAACATGAATTTTCTTTTACCAAATCTTTTTTATTAGTGAAGTTCAAATCTTTTTGACACTTTCTCACTTATGTTCTTGAAAAAATGATGTAATAATAGGGGATTGAAGAATACAATAATATATTACATTATAAAGTAATGTTAAACAATACAACAATATGATTATTATTGTTCTATTTATTGCTAGGTAGTTGGATAGTTGGTCACTTGTACTTAATTGTTTGATAATCAACTTCAGTTTGCTATACTTATTCCTATTCCTTAATCAATAACATTTTCCTAGTGCTCTCAATTAATACTAATAATTTATATCATATTAACTACTACATAGCTATATTCTTTATATTGAACTATATAAGTAAGAGTCGTATACTATGGGTTAAGTTGGGGGCATATTCTGTTTAATGCTTTATGAGAAGAATTATAGTATAATAGTAGTAACATGTTCCATGTTTGTGACTATGATAACTTGGGAAGATTACCTTAGTTCTATGTAATTTTATAGAAAAGTATCTTAGTTCTATGTAATATTACTTGAAATCATGTGAATTATTATACTTGATATGTTTGTAAAATACTAAATATAGTGTGACTTGAAAGAATGAATCCATTGAAATAATGTTGAATCAATTGTGAGAAGTGATATTTTCAACAAGCAAGGCCCTACAAATAGAGATTAAGAATGTTGTATAGGATAAGTGATCCTAATTATTCTAGAATAATGTCGCAACATGTGCATTTAAATGTATACAATGATTCATGAAGGGAAGAGAACTTTGAGTTTAGCATGAGAATAAAGAATGTATAGAACATTCTTGTTGAATGTTTTATGCATGTGGAATGCTATTTATAGTCATGTTAATATATATATTAGAATTATATGAATGATATTATGTTGGATCAACCCATGAGATGACAACTTTATTATTAAATAAAACAAATAAATACATGGTGGGGGAGGATAAAAAATGAGCTAATGTATCATTTGCATATAATGATTGGATTGAATATGTGGTCTAAAAAAGTAAATGATTTAATATAAATGATAAAATAAAAGGATTATTAGAGTACTAAATAGTCTCAAGAACCTTAGTAGAGTGGTGAATGTGGAGTTGATAAACCAAACAGGGGTTCTATTAATGTACTTTCTACAAAGTCTTGATAGACAAAGGGTCAATATGGGAGTATTGACACCTTTTGGGTTGAGTATAAATTCTCATGTAATCAAGTGACATATAACTCAATGAGATCATGTCAACAAGTATTCTAAAGACATTAGGTCTTCAAATACTTGTAGTCTACTAATGGCCAACCAAATAATTATGATAACTTGAGAGTAATTTTAAAACATTAAATAAGGTAAACCTTGAAAGACACCTCTGTTGAAAGGTTTGGAACGTATAAGGAACTAAGTCTAAAATTGTATGTTGAGATCAAGCAACCAAAGATCAAGAGAAAAGTTTAGAGGCAAATTGAAAAGTATGCTAAAAGCATTGGCCTAACCAAAGAAGCAGTGAAGCAAAATAGAGAAAGAATTGAAAAGGATGAAAAGGGGAAACGTGATAAGAAACAAGAAGATGCTCCAGTAGAATCATCCTCCACTTCAAGGACTACTAGAATCTCTATTTCTGCCTCTATTCCCCTTAAACTTGCAAAACTGGAAGACAAATCATTCGGTAAGGAAAAGAAAAGAACAAAAATAATGGCAAAAAGGCCATATGAAAGTTTGGAAGAAAAGGATGAAGAGAAGATAGATACAGATGATGAACTTAAGGAGCTAAATGCCACAGGTGCTAAAGCCGTTAAAGTATCTGAAGAGATGCCTTCCGGAAGCAAGAAGACAATAAAGAGACAAAAATCAGAAACTGATGTTGAGAAGAAAATTCCCTCTGTGAAAAACATTGTCAAGACAATCACTGTTGATGGGAACTTAAAACCATTAACTAAATTCTATGATCTCTACAATAATGCTAACACAAGACTCTTGGAAGAAGCTACTATCAAGTACTTGAATGTGTTCAATCGAGCATTAGTAGAAATTTTGTTAGAAGTTCCAAAAAGTCTGAAGGATATATTGGAAATTAGGAAAGAAGCTGCCAAGGCAAAAGATATGGAGTTAAGAGAACATGTACTGACCACTCTATGTCCAGTAATCTCCAGCAGAGAAGCAAACAAAATCTTCAAGGAGCTCAAAAATGAATTCAGGGGCAAGAAGAGAATGAATAAATTGATGATTGGAGAGATAGATGAAATAGTTCAAGAAATTGAGCAAATTTTGAGAAAAGCATTGGACAAGAACAAGTTCTTTGTTGTGTTAGATGAGCCTGTTGATGACACACCAGTCCCAGATGAAGAAGAGCAGTAGAAGGATGAGCAACAATAGGGAATAGATGACTCCTATGTTCCAGAAGTGAAGCAATTAAACAAGGAAGATAGAGAGATGGTGGATAAAACTGATGATGCAGGAGAAACTCTAACTCCACCTGATCAATCCGAAAAAAAGACAATGATGAGAATACTGCTTCTACACTAGATCCTCTAGAATAAATTTCAAATGGTGAGGACAAAGGAAAGAACCCCTATAGATGACACAAAGAAAGGTGAAGCATAGAAAGAAGAAGTCAAAGGTAAGGAAGACAAATCAGAAGAAGATGGTGCAAATGTTGATGCACCCAAACAAAATGGTCCTGTCACTGAGAAAACCCAAGGAAAGGAAGGTGGTCCAGAAATTGTGGCAAGAGACACTGCAAATGTAGTGAAGAGTTTTTTGAGTAAAGAGATGCTAGAGTTTGATGAACCTAAACTGATTCAAGGACCACTTAACCTAGATACTCTCTCTCCGGTCCAAATGATGAAGATAACATCTTTCACACAAGCAAAGGCAAGAGAAAAGGTATTGAAATCTCACATAGAGGACAATGAGCTGCTAGGCCTTGCATCCAGTATATTGGAGAAGATAATGCCAATGTTCTAGAAGAATCCATCTGATTCTCCCTCCAGAAATCTGAAGAGCCTTGTAAATTTGGTAAGTACACACTTTGAGTCCTTTGAAAAATCTACAGAATTTAAAGTTTAGAATGAATTTATTAGCAAACTATTTGATGCACTCAAAGGCATGATTGGGGTAGATAGATTGGTGCTATATAACCGTATACAGAATATTCAAAATGCTCTTTCAGAAGGAGGCAGTATATATAAATTCTGTTTATCTACTCCTAAAGTCACAGAGGATATAGAAGATAAAATAAAGGAGTCCAAATAGAAATTGTCAGTTATGTCCCAAGCTTTTGATCCATTGACAGTATCAGTGGCAAGTAAGGAGTGTCAAGCAATCATCCTGATGGAAGAAATAAAGAAATTGATAAGAGAAAAGGAGAACATTGAAGCAAGAATGGGTGAGCTCCAGGGATTGATTTCCCCTAAGCTAGAAGCAATGTTTAATCCTGTAACAGAAGCCCAAACTGCTACTCAAATAGGTGATCTCATTGACCTCTGGAAGGCTGAAGCACAAGCATTTTTGTTCAATGGCCACATTACAACTTTGAATCATATGAAGAAGAGTTGGGATACAGAGTTGGCCCTGCTGAGGAATATTTTTGGAGATGTACCTAAGTATATGTAAATATAACTTAAGGATTGGTTGTACATATGCGGCATTGTATATAGAATTTTTGGGTGAATTTTGGTTTGCAAATTCCATCCTTTACCATTGATGTCAAAGGGGGAGTGAGAGATAGTAAAAAATGAAAGAAAATGAAGAATCCATCAAAGGGGGAGCAGTGGAAGAATATATAAGTGTACACAGTAGGGGGAGTCAATCATGACACTTGGTCATTTTTTACTAAGTGTTGTCATCAATGCTAAAGGGGGAGATTGTTGGCAAGAGACACTGCAAGGCATGTCATGTGTTGTCATTGATGGCAACTAAGTCCATTCCACACATCGGTAGTGTGGTATCAGATCATACTGGAAGTCAGCTCCAAGATTTGTCAAGTCCGGATAGACATGAACAGGGTATATGGCAGAGTTCAATATTTTGGTCAGTGGATCTCTCCAGTTAATTATTGTGTGTTGTGAATCTGAGGAGTGTAGAGGAATGCTAGGACAATCTAAATCTAAGATTTCAACCTCTAGTGACAAAGAGATTAAAAGTTATGAGCATTTGAGTACCAGGTCCTAATATGACATAATAGTTTAGTGAAGAACATGCCAACTTGTGTTAGATCCTTGTGCGGATCTTGTAGAAGTGTTTTGGTAAGTTGCGTATGGGATATAATGTTAATGGCTGACATGTATGGTGACCTACAAGTGTTATTCCTCGTATGCATCAATATTGATGTATGGATTCAACCGACATAATAGAGTACTTGTATTGTTTATTAAGTTCTTCATAAGGCCGATAGAAAAGTGATTGAATTTCTTGAGACAGATATATATAGCTGATGGATTCGAGTGTATTGGTATGAATGTGGTATGCGATGATGGAATAAGTGTGAATAGGAAGATTAAGGTGCAGAAGATAAGAGATTTGAGGTCTGGATTATGTCAGAGTAGTAAACAGGGTAGAATAAAGATGAAGTGTGTAAGATCAGTATTCTGTGATTAGCCAAAACTAAATTCTTGCATTGGAAGATGCTATTCATTAGTTCAAACAATTTGTAATCCTTTTGTAATCATTCTTGTAGGCAATGAGCCTCTCTTGAGCAGTGAGCTCTGGGCAGTGAGCCTGAAGGCATGTGCCTTCCCCTTTTGTAATACTTTTAACAGAGTATAATCCTTGTCGATTAACCCCCACCGTGGTTTTCCCCTTAACTAGGTTTCCATGTTAAAAATCTTGGTGTCAAGTGTGTTATTTGTGTTTTTGCTCATAAGTTATTGATTCTTGCTTTTCATGATTATATCATTAATCTATTAAGAAGTTGTATAGAGGAAATTAATTGCATCAAGCATTAAAGTTTTATAACAACTGATTCACCCCCCCTCTCAGTTGTCAGCGCTAATTCCAACAAATAGGGATAATAAGCTAAGAGAGTTATAAATTTCTCAAAAAACTTGTTAAACCAAATGCTAATTTGAAAAGGGTGAGAATTTGAATAAGTATATGCAGGAAGGAATTGAAGTTAGCAAACCTTGGCCACAAAGATAAAAGTGGATTGGGATTAAGGGGTGTTTATATAATTATTTCTCTATCACACTCCCACACAAATTTTGGTTACATGATAAACATATAAGGAACACATGATAAGGATAAATGATTAGATGGCATGTATCATCTCCCCATTCTACACAACCATAACCTTCATAAATATATAAATATTGTAGGAAGTGTTGTGTAGCTTAGTTGTTCCTAGTGGAACATCAGAAGAGTGAGCCTACAAGGTTATGCCAATCTTGTGAACTAATAATTGTTGATCCCTTTTAACCCAAGCCATATAATTTTTTCACATTCCTTATTGGTCAATTAGAGGATTAAAAATTTTCACTATTGGTGTTATACCAAGGGCATGATGGTAATTTATCATGTAGGTTGGGAAATTATACGTTGGAATCACATGTTTAATGAAGGATGCTTTAGGAAAGTGATGAATGGTGTTTGTACAAAGGTACAAAAAGATCAATTGAACACATAAGTATAGTTCAAGAGTTATTAACATTAAATAAAATACATTTTTATTTTAAATTTTGGGTAACGTGTTAGATAGTTAGTAGGGGGCACTATACTAAATCATGGTTGAATTTTATAGGCTAATAGGTCACCATGTAAAGTGTGCAAGAATGTAGTGCATGAAAATGTGTATGTGTTTAGCATAACATGTTTCCTCCTTAGTGATGATTTGTAGGAATAAAGATGGAAATAATAAGACAAAGGCACATATCATTTAACCATCATGAAACATAATATACTCTAGAGAGGATAAAATAGAAACTTAGTTACAGAAAGAGAAATTAAGAATGCATTGAAGAAGAGGAAATACCATAGAGGATGATTGACATGGATATTTTTTTGGTATTAAGAGAACTTAGGAACATATTACCACTAAGACATGATCAAAGAGAAAGATTATCACTAAAATAGTCACACATAGATGACCATATTGTGCATAAGGGGAGAACCCCTAGTTTGGGACAAAACAAAGTTAGACTATAAGTGTTAAAAGAAAGAATAGGAAAGGAGGAATGTTTGTTAGTTGAAGAAGGTAGCACTAGTAAAATTGAATGGGACAAGGTTTAAAACTAAGGTAGAAGCCTAACTTATTGGTATTTGAAGATGTTTTGATATGAAGAAATGATAAAATAATGAGAAGGTATGATTGTCTATATATTGTGACTTAGCATTTTGAGGTTTTATTATGATGGATCACCAAGAAGGCATGTTAGTAGTAAACTATAGCATGGTAACTTGGGTGCTATTTTTAAAGAAATTTTATAGGTATTTTTTATGAGATTCTTATTTCATTGTTGAAATGAATGTGTTCCACTCATTGAAGTAGCAAGGTATGATCATGGTTGAGTATAATAAGTTTTTGAGCCTTTTGAAGTACTTTAAATATATTTAAGATGAGAAGACCAAGGTGAACTAGTACATTAGTGGTTTAACACTAGGCATTAGATGAAAGGTGTGGATACTAGAACTAGCACCACTCTTTAATACGACATACAAGGTGTAGTTGGTAGAAGAAGAGGTTATTGAGAAGTCCCAATACATATTAGGAGAAATACCAACATAAAAAATTTCTTCTAAAACATGCTCAAAATGTGAGATATTTCTTGTATAATTAATGTAAACACATGTAAAATATGACACCATCATACATGGTGACATCATCTCAAACCAAATTATAACTATTTTTATTTATTATAATGGACTTTCTAAATATTACAAATTAACTCATCGTGGTTAATTTAACCATACTTTATTAATTATTGTTTAGTAATCTTTGAGTTCCAAATAGAAGGTATTAAATTTTTAAATAGAAAGTAACATAAAACTAAAAAATAGTAAGTTCATTAAAATTAAAAAATTATAATGAGGACTATAAACTTTCCTTCAAATTGTTAGTGCTACCTTCTCTAGAATAATCAATCTAGTTGATGTTTACCCTAGGCCTCATAAAGGATTCTTTGGTCTGAAGGGAGAATCCCCCCTAACCAAACCCAATTGACCCCCACTAAGGAAACCCTTCATCCTCTGATGATGATCCCTTCCCATATCCCCAGACCTTAATATTCCTATTAGCTCCTGTAAGGGCCTAATGGTTGTGAAAATTTGTATCTCCTTGGCTGATAATGAGCCCTCAGAGTCTACTCTTGTTATTACTATTTCAAGAGATTCCCCTACCGATAGCTCAACCAAGGTGATCACCCAAAAGGAGAAAGGTAAGATGGTGATGGAGGCCCATCAAAACCCCATCTACATTTTGTCTTCATCTAAGGAGATACCCCTACTCATAGACCATGAATACACCTACTAACTATAGTAGCTATGTTGAGTTAGCCATTAAAGTGAACTAGTTGGAATAAGCCCTCAATCTTTATAATAGTGTCATGAAGGGTTTAGTTTGGTAGATGAAATCACTCAATAAAAGATCATAGTGGATAGAAGATAACAATAGGTAGGGGAAGGATAGTAGCACCAAGGGTGGTGAGGAACTATAGATGGATCCCATCAAACTCAAAACAATCAACAATGAATGAGAGAGAATACAACCAAGATTGATAGGGATGGAGAAGAAGTAGGATGATATCACTAAGGGTTTGGCAGAGATTGTCTCATTCAACAAGAACACCATTAAGAACTTAGCCACAAGCCTAATCATCCTATAAAATGAGTTGTAGAATAGGAAACAAAGTATTGCTAGAGAAGACCCTACTAAGAGGACACATACCAAGGTTGTTGCCGATAGATTAAAGGTTATACATGTTGATGATTACACATTGGGTGTCTCATTTGAAGACTAGGTTAACTTTATGGAAAAGAAGTGAAAGGTAGCCTCAAAGTTGTAGATGATGGTTGAGTAGGACTAGCTTGTCTGTTTATGTTCTTTTTTAATTGTGAGTTATCTTTTTGTTGTTTCTTCTCATTACTTTTGTTATTTCCTAGTATGTCTCACACCTCATGGGACTCGACTCATGGGTTGGGCTATATTTTTGTAAAAGAGTGAGGCCCCTTTTAAAACATCTTTACCTTAATAAGAAACATTTCCTTCAAAATAAAAAAAATAGAAATTATAGTAACTTTTAAGATAGAAAGAAATAAGCAAGTGAAAAACAAACACAAATTAACTAAATAAGAAAATCTTTTAATTTTTGAGACATAAACAAAAATAAATCTAAAAAATAGAAACTTCACTAGAACTCAACATTTACTTTAAAACTAGAAATTAGAAAGAATAACCTTAAGTAATAGAACTGCAAGTTTGACTTATACCTTTAATTTAATTGTTTGTGTAGCTAAGTGTAATTAAGTTATTATATATTATGTGGATTTATGAAGTATAAGTATGGCCATAGAATTTAAAATTAGTCAATAATTCATAAGGTTAATGATTGATTAGTTGTTCTAAGTGGTCTCGCAATGTAATTGGATTTACTTATCACCTAGTTAAGATCATATGTAGTCATAGGGATAGATTGGTTGGAAAGCCATAGAGCTACAATAGACTCTCATAAGAAGTTAGATATATATTTGGATGATAAAGATAATAGTTTAGAGATATAAGATGTTTGTAGACCCATTTATTTGTAATTTACATCATATTTGAAGGTAAAGAGTGATTCATGAACATCTTTAGCCTAAAGCAATCCTGTATCACCAAAAATATTTTTTGTTAACATCCGTTTATGTTGTAGGTATTTTTTATGCTTTCTAGTTTTTTTTATAATAAAATATGGTAAGTTTTCAAAACTGTATTCCTCCACATTTATTTGTATTTTTCCCAAGATTCATATATGTCATTGCAGGAACAATCAACATTTAACACATTATGCAACAATAGATTTTGAATATATTTGATTGTAGTTTGAAACATTGTTAGAATCTATAAATCGGATTATAACCTAGAATCAATTGAAAGAGCTAGAAACAAATACTATAAATGCAAAAGCAATTGAAACAACATAATAATGATACCAAGAGACTGATGTGAAATGCTCGAATGGAAAAATAGCATCAGATAACTATCTCCAATATCGAATGAAAATACAAGCTAGGTAGTGAGTTTATATAGAAAAGAGAGAGGGTGTAGGTGGCATCATTGAAAAATAGAAAACAACCATCTATCAGTCTAAAGATAGCAAAGTATCTTCCCAAGATAGCTAATGGGTGCTCCCTTGTAGTGTTGTGACACCTCATAACCCACTCACTTAAACAACCGACTTTATTAACATAAGCAAGCTAAATAAAAGGTGTAGAAATAACCTTATAATAAGGAGCAAAAAACCTACACTAACACCCCCCTTAAGCACAACTTAGGTGGGTAAAAAAGATGGGTCTCAACAAATCAAGTTTGATGAGGTACCCATGTACAATGAATTCCCCCCAAAGAGAAGAAGCCCCTCCAGAATAAAGTAGAGAGAACACCCCCCAGAATAGAGAGAGAAAAGAGGACTAAAAGACCCCTTGAAGTGGACACTAGCCGCACCCCCAACAAAGCTCATAAATGAAGGAACTTGCTCTCAGTGAAGGGCTTGGTGAAGATGTCTGTGAACTACTCTGATGTCAGGCAGTACTTGAGATCAATGATCTTCTCATTCAATCAACTCCCAAATGTAGTGCATGTGGATCTCAATGTGTTTGGTCCACTGATGATGGACCAGATTGCAAGAGATCTATATCGCACTCTGGTTGTCACAAAAGATGATTGTAGGCTTCTAGAAGGGAATACCAAACTCAATGAGAATGTGCTAAAGCCAAATGGCCTTAGTAGTAGCATTAACTGCTCCTTGATACTTGACATCTATATATGAAAGAGCAATAGCAAACTGCTTCTTACTTGACCAAGAAACCAAACCAGAACCAAGAGAGAAGAAATACCCTGAAGTGGACTTGCGATCTTGAGAATCACCTGCCTAATTTGAATCTATGTATCCCACCAAGTCAATATCCACGCCTGCTGCATAATGAATCCCATAACTACAAGTGCCCTATATATAGTGAAGAATCAGCTTAGTTGCTTTCTAATACAACTCATGTGTCTCCTGTATGAACCTTTAGACTAGGCACACAACATATGAAATATTAGGCCTCATGTGAGTCAAGTATATGAGACTCCCAACCAATTGGCCATACAAGGTAGAATCCACCAAAGGTGAAGAACAAGAAGCCTCAAGTTTGACCCTTGACAGAAATGGATTCAGCGTAGGCTTACAATCAACCATGCAAAATTGGGAGAACATATCAAGTGCATACTTAGGTTGTGCAATGAAGATACAAGAAGGTGACTGAGTGGTCTCAACCCCTAAGAATTAGTGCAGTAGTGTCATGCCCACATTTCCCATGTGGTCATGACACACAACACATATGTCATGTCCACATTTGTCATGTGGTCATGACACGAATTACCAAAAACTTTTCTGCATGTCCCTAGGAACCCCCTTGCACACGTCTGCATGCTTGGTGGCAATACACATGAGGTGTAAACATGTCATACATATTCAGGGAAGTGTGTCTTCCTACGCCATCCCCTACGTGATGAAAGTCATCTAGGGGGTATGCGACGTGATGTGCACCACTTTTAGGGTTAGAACAGTTTTAATCTGAACCCTAAGTTTCCTAGGTGAAGAGGTGATCTTGTCATATTCGAAACTAGATCCTAACTCCAATGCACAAATGAAACCGAATAAATAAAATATGAAATTTAATGGCGTGATGGCACATGATAAGATGGAGTGGTTAAACGATAGTCGCCAAAGGGTCATAAAAATGAAACCCTAAAATCTAGGAAAAATTTGACAGCATAATGCGTTTTCAAAAATTGAAATAATTTTTTTAAAGAAAAACTCTAAGAGGAAAATAATGCAAAAAATCAAATAAATAATCGTAAGTAATATTAAATAACTTTGCAAGGTAAACATAATTGACCACTTAATCAAATTATAAAATTTGAATTAAAATAATAAACGACTGAAATAAAACTCATTACTTAAGTCCATTAATAAATATAATTTCGCAAATTACATTTATTAATCAACCCAAGTTAAAATAAATACAAAGTGGATAAATTAAAAACATCCCCTCTGGGATAAAATTGATAAATTAAAATTAAATTAAATAAAAGATTATCCACAAGGTTAATTTAAAACGTACTAGAATTAAAAAAATAAATGTCCCAAAATAATAACCTACTAAGGGATAAAACATCCCATTCAAAAATTAAAAAAAACAACCCATCCCACTAATGAAATTCCACATGGAATTAATTCAAATCCCCAAGTGAATATTAATCCAATGAAAACAACTTCAATAAGTCAAATAATCAAAAAGACCCAAGGGTAAAAATGGAGGGAACAAAATTTCCCGTGCACAAGGGAAAGGCAAAAAAGAATTAAATTAAATAATAAAACAAAAACCTCACATCCTCAACTCACCCTAATCCATTTTTATAATCATTTCCACAAAGAAAAGCCCTAATCTCTTATTTTATTGGTTTCTCTATACACAACAATGATATATACACACACACACACATATATATATATATATTGTGTTCACTGTGTATATAACATAAGATATGCAGGTCAGACAGTGGAGGCCGATGAAACCGGCGGATGGAGGATGTCTCAGGTGGCACGACCGATGGAACCATCGTACCCTGTGCAAGCCGCGACCTGCATGTAAGGGGGGATCTTGGGGATTTGGGGTGTGGGGAGGAGGTGGTGCCTCCACCCACACCTTTCTACCAAACAAAATGGGGGGGCTGTGGGCGCCACTGCCCATAGCCCTTCCATATTTTTTTTTTGTTTCAACATACTTTGTTAAACAATGAAATAACATGCCCTATATTCCATTACGGTTTGGTCTATGAAATTTTTGTCTGTTGTCTCTGGTTAAAACAGTTTATTTATTATATTAAAATATGTATGTATATATGTTTATATATATATAAAGGTCTCTTTGAGTGGGTTAACTAGGATGAAATTTGACTCATCCTTACAAATGCAGGGTTTCTAGTGTTTTATACTCGTTAGGCTAGATATCAATTTGATAATTAAGATGATTGGGTTGATTTTGCAAGTAATGCTACCACTTAGTAATTATATTCAAACATTTTGGAGCACACAGGATACCCTAATCATAATTAACTCCTAGAGGGACATGGGAAAGTACTTACCTATTTAGACTTTGTTGTCACTCATCAATTAGTCAAGAATTTTGAGACATAGAAACCCACAAACTCTTCATCAAATATTCTTCAAGATTTGCAACAAGTCTTGATGTTTGCAATTCTTTAGGGATATACAACTTTAACTAAAAATTATTCTTCACACTTAGAAATATCCATCGAGATGAGATTTCTTTGTACACACATACCTTGAATGCTTTTGTAGAATTAATGTTCCTTCTCATGGCTAGTGTTAAACTTTTCAATCTGGGTTTGATCAGAGCCATTGATTTCAAGCATGATTATTATCAATGGCTAAAGATGTACTCATATCACATCTACTTTTGAAATTGTGATGGAAGGAGCTCATGTGATGCAAAAGTAACTAGCCACATGTCTTGCCTCATATCACTATTTTTTAAAATAAGTGAAGTTCCCTGCCATCCAATTGGTCAATGGAATTTAGATAATAGGTTGACTAGTGATACATGTGGTACCTTAATAGTGAATATTTTCAACATAATCATGCCAATTTGGATCCTCTGGTTTTGGATGGATCATGACCATCAACTCTCCTTTTATTTTGATCAATGGACATCACATATCACAATCTTGGTTATGGAACCCATATCCAAAACTACGATGCAAAGAGCCTTTGTGATGTACAGGAAAGAGGTCATCTATCACTCCTGTGATATCACTCTATTTTGATATAACCATCTCACCCTTTTTCCAATGTGCTAACCAATTAGGTAATTACACTTGGGCATTAGGACACATAGTTGGAATCAAGTCACCATCTGTGAAAGCCAACGGTATAATACAAGGCCCACCATCTTGTCATTGGATGAAATGAGGACCATTGGATTAACCTCTTTAGGAATAACAATCATCACACATCACAAAGTGTAACATTATAAATTGTACTCACCTATAATTTCATGCTCTATTTGGTGCTCACTTTAGTGCCTGCTCCCTTAGTGTGCTTTCCAAATGCTACTTTGACCTTTTTTTCTTGTCCTATCCAAAAAATGAAAAACATGCCTTAGCCTTGGTAGTGCCTTGAGTCATCCAAACCTTTTGAAATTGAAGTTGCATGGACCAAAGCACTAGGCACAGATGTCTGTGTCATGCATTGGCATCCCGATAACATCTTTCATTTCGCCAACCATTTTTAGAAGGTGCATTCGTACTTGCGTGGCACTTTGAGATTTTCCTAATGTCTATATGTGCCCAAATGGCTCCTTTCCCAACTTTTTGGCCTCTCCAGCACCTCATCTATAAAACCTTGTTGCTTTTCCATTTAAAGGATCAATTCTTTTCCCTAGGAAAGCTCTGCTAAAATTGTGATTGATCTCTCATGTTAGTGAATCTCTGTTGAAATCGTTGCTCATTATCATTTTTCTTGTGTTATTATTATTCCATACTCATTATTTATTTCAAGTCATTGAGAACAATCAATTGATGTGATTTCCTTTTGTATTTTACACTATCCGAAAGGCTCTTGTTTGAGATTTCTATCGTTCAAAATAAAGAGCCATTTTGTTCCCTTACGTGATAGTCTTCCAATGTGATCCTTGTAATCTATTTCTCACCCCTTTTGTGAATTCATCTAGATTAGTATTATCTTGTTGTTGAATATCATTTCTTTATTCATTTTCTTATCAATATTGTAATATCATTTTGTCATTGCTTGCCTCAATTCTAGACGCACTTAGAATTTAGAACACACACTATTTTATCAATATTTAATATCTAGCTATCATTGAGGTGGGAACACCAAAAATGGGGTTTGACTGAGGCAAACCTCTATAAATCCAAACCCTTCTTCCCCACTTGTGATTGGAGGTTGCAAGAGAAAAGGCTTCGAGCGCACAAATTTTTACACTGCCTTTTCCCTTCCTTGTCCATTTCATTATTCTCATATCATTTATATCTATTTACTTCACCTATTGTTTTCTATGTACTGATAACTATATTTGTTATCAATAGGAATTCATTAGAATCCATGCAGAATCATATGGATTAGGGTTTCTAGATTTTAGCGTTGTATAGACTGCAACACTAAGCGTAGATGTCTGTGCCATGCACTATCATCCTAGGAAGTGAGGCTACCCGCCTAGTTCTAGGTTCATCATGATCTATTATTTCCATTTCTATATTAGTTTCTATGAATTGTTTCTTCTATCTTTGTATTTCCTTTGTTTTCTCTAGTCTTAGTAGTGCTTAATCATTCAATTTTAATTGCAACAAAGGGATATAGCCTAGATAATCTTGCTAGATTCCAAATTGGATAGAAGAAAGCTATACATCTTTGGTGGCTAGTATCCTAATGCACAATAGGAAGTTGTTCTGATTAAAGATGGTTTAGTTAGAATCACTTTTGGTGGCTAGTATCCTAATGTGCAATAGGAAGTTGTTCTGATTAAAGCTGCAGAATCGTATAGATTAGGGTTTCTAGCTTTTAGAGCTATATAGATTACAGTGCTAAGCATAGACATCTGTGCCACGCACTATCATCCTAGGAAGTGAGGCTACTCGCCTAGTGCTAGGTTCATCATGATCTATTATTTCCATTTCTATATTAGTTTCTATGAATTATTGCTTCTATCTCTGTATTTCCTCTATTTTCTCTAGTCTTAGTTAGTAGCACTTAATCATTCAAATTTAATTGCAACAATTGGATATAGCCTAGATAATCTTTCTAGATTCCAAATTGGATAGTAGCAAGGCATACATCTTTGGTGGCTAGTATCCTAATGTGCAATAGGAAGTTGTTCTGATTAAACATTTTGGTGAACTTGATGTGCTTGAAACACTTAAAACAACAATAACATTTTTTCTTTCTATTATTCTAAATCCAAAACTTCCTCTCTCAAAACAATTCCTTTTCTTCTAATCTTTAAATTTTAGGGTACTTACTTGTGTGTTGCAAAGCTCTTAGTGGTTTATGATATTCACAAACCAATGCTCCAACTCAGAATTCACTGTTCACAAAAGCTTAAGATTGTTCATGGCTTCCTGTGCTCTTGGTAGCTCTAGCTCCACACAGCTAGAAATAAACATTTTTAACTTCTCAATGGGAAACTCTTGAGTACGACCACCTCTCTTCTCTCTCTAACACTTATGTGATCACTGGACCATAATATTTTAGAGGTACTCTAGATATATACATGTCCAAAGCTAGTGTACCCCAAACCTAAATCTAGATGTTGGATAGTCACTTGGATGACTTTTAGGATTTCTTGGGTACTAAGTACCTAGATGACAAGGTTGTCTCACTCATGGAGAACCTCTAAAAGTTGCTAACCAATGATCCACATGGTGTGGATCTTCTACATATCTTAGCTCACATTGTGATATTAACAATGTTCCATCGCTCTCTAACTGCATAGAAGCTATTACTGAATCACATTCAAACACAACACAAGCTCAATTATTGGTGTCAATATTGACTTCTTCTATCTCAAAATTCACTTCTTCCCACCCCTCTACAAATGCTAATCAATCGGTCAATGCCAACACAAGTTCTATTGGAACAGGCAGGAACCCTATTAATGAATATGGGTGTATCCCCTGACTTCTTCATTATCATTTACTTTTCCTGGAGCTATCCTCAGAGCTTCTCATCCACCCAACAACACCAGTCCATCTGTTACCCAAACTCAATCCACTCACACTGTAGACACCCTAAAATGACCAAGTCACAGCACCACTTGCTTTTCGCCGTCTATCTAATCACCTGCATTTCACACATTAATTAAATAATCTAATTATTTAATTAATTTCACCAAATTCTTCTAAATCACAAAATTGTGACATTAATTAAATAAATCCTCTTTATTTAATTAATTAAATCAAAGTCCTCTATTATTCTTCCACAATTAAATAATTTTAATTATTTAATTAGATCATTGTCACCTTCCAAAATTCACATCCACATTAATTAAATAAACCTAATTATTTAATTAATTCAACAAATTCCCTCTTATCTACAATTAAATAATTTTTAAATTATTTAATTAAATCAAAATCATTCTTTCAAAATCATGCACAACAATTAAATAAATTTATTTATTTAATTTGCTTTCAAATCTTCTAAATTAAATAATTCCAATTATTTAATTATTTTTTCCATAATATCTTCTCTAAATTTAAATAAATCAATTATTTATTTAAATTGCTTTTTCTTCTAAATTTGAGTTATCTCTAAAATAACTCAAGCTTTCTATATTTAATAAAGCAAAATATCTTCTTTTCTCATGCAAATCTCTTCTTCTTGTTTTAAATCACTTAACTAATCATTACATTCTATTAATTGCTTTAACTCATTCTTCTATTCTTGATAACTCCTTTCATGCAAAAGAAAGCAAGACACTTGGCTTCTTCTTATTCGTTGCACGTTCCTCAACTTATCTCCTCCATTGATTCTTCTGAATTATTTGGACCATTGATTGATCTCTGTTGAAATCTAAATAAACCCCCCTCATCTCCTTTATTATCTCTCTCTTTGATCGTATCCTCAGGCATACTTAACAGAGCTTTGAGCATACAAAACATGTTGATTGAACAACTTTACGATCTTTTGACATTGATCTTTGAGCACATTGAGCACACTACTTGCTTGTTGCAGCTATGGTTTCGCAACTTGATTGAGCATCCACACTTCTCCAAAAGGGAACAATACAGGTTTTGGTAAGAGCTTTCATTTTGTCTTTGATTTTATGATAATGGCTTTTACTTAGATTGGTTCGCTTTATGTGATTGGTTTTTGGTTTTATTAGTTTAGATTTAATCGATTTTTCCTCATACACATTCTGGCATGCCTGGTGGGACCCATTAATCTTCTTTTTCTTTGAGAAATTGATTTTTTTTGAAGTCACAGTACGGTACAGCGCAAACGACATCTCAAAGCGCTTCTGGCAGTACCATTAAGCACTATTGGAGGCACATTACAGTGCCCTTGGGGGCACTGTGGCGCTTCTGGCAACATAGAGCGACGCTTTTGGTATCGCAGAACTGCGCGACTGGCAGTATTATTAAGCGCTTTTGGCTGATTAGCTTTTTCTGACTTCGTTTGGTGTTCACAGGGTTTAATTCATTGCATATATGTTGATTTGTCTGACAAGCTATTGTATTTGTCTTGCAATCCACTTTTTGATACTTCCTAAGCTGACTTATTTAGGGGTATCTTTGATCTTTGAGTTAATCTTTTGTGATACTACACTTTTTGAGTTTTTTGGATTTCACTATACAGATCTATCAGATACTACTTCTCAGAACAGTGGATCTGGTTATTTTGACCAAAGTTAACTTTTTTCTGATCTAAGACAGTACAACGCGTTTGGCTATACAGTATCACGCATTGGGTTACACAGTACAACACTTTTGGTTATTGTTCGGCGCTTCTGGTATTATTGTTTTACGCCTCTGGTATGCATCACAACACTTTTGAAAACACAGTGCAGCACTTTTGGTTATTGTTCAACACTTTTGGTATTATTCTTTTACGCTTTTGATCTGCATCACAGTGCTATTGAAAACACAGTTCGATGCTTTTGGTAGCAGAGTGACGCGCTTTTGGTGAGACAATAGCTCGCTTTTGGTCATATTGATTTATTTTGGGTAAACTTATTGGTTTTTGTGGAACTAAACTGACTTGTTGCAGACTCTTACTACTCACATAGAGCAAATAGGTCTTTATAACATGTTCATGCAGGACGAGCATTGAAGAAATCTTGATCTATCTCACTAAGTCTTAGAAACACATTGCATTGTTAAAGGGATAATTGAACAAATCTTTTTTGCAAATCTAAGTCTTAGGAACATACTGCTTTTCTTAAGGGACAATGGACATGTATGTGAAAACACCTCAATTTTCTAAGGGACAACGGACATGAATGCCAAACACTTCATTTTCATAAGGGACAATTGACAACTACAACCGTGTGTGTGCCTAATTTAGTTGCACCTTATTTTTCTTATAATGGGACAATTGAACCTTTGTTTGACGTGCTTGCTCTTACATTTCTGTACTTCCTTTAGAAGGGCCTGCTTTTGGATTGTGCTTCATTCAAAAGGGACGACCCTAAGCAAAGTTTTCCTTTGAACCGCTATATAAGAGGGATAAGGTGAAAGCCAAGTCCTAACCGACGTCAGCCTTACCTTGTGGTGCCAAACTGAAAAGAGGTGTACTAGCTCTTTGTGGAAATGATTTTCACATTGAGCTAAGTGTTTGATACTCTTAGTAGGATTGGTTAAAGCTTTTAGTAGCTTATCGCATTGCTCGTAAGGCGTTGGTCCCTCAAAGTCACTAAGAACCATTCTAGATAGAGACTACCCAACCTACCTCCGAACATTGCGGTAATCATCAGTGCAAGGGGAATCGATTTAACCCTTAAGTACTCACCATTGGTTCCCTTGAGAAGAGATAGTATTCGCTTGGACATAAAGCTCTTGTGACCTACTTGAGCTTTCCAAGGGGAGGGTGAGATATCCCTACCTATCGTCTCTCGCAAAGATACTAAATATCTGACACCTTTATGGAATGATATTTTTATCGACGGAGTATTAAGCTGTGAGCTGATCTACTGCAATGAAACCTTGTCTCTAGGGATAAAAAGTGCTTGTTATTGATTGCAATTGTCTTATACCTGTGGAAACATTGGGCTTGTTTAGAGCCTCAAACATACACTATCTGTTGTGTTAGTCCCTTGTTTTTGCCAAAATTATTTGCTGTGTTTTCTCTTGCCAAACAAATCCAATTAGAAACAGAAACAATCTATCAAAATTTTGCCTTTTAGAAACATCAGACACTACTTCAGTACCCTTGGTATTACAGCAGCTCACCTTTGGTAGTACAGTAGATCACCTTTGGCATAACAGTAACTCACCTCTGGCAAAACTCTACTTCAGCGCCCTTGGTATAACAGTAGCTCGCTTTTAGTCACTGTAGCTCGCTTTTGGCATAGCAGTAACTTGCTTCTGGTAGCTCAGTCCGTTGCCTTTGGCATCACAGTAGTTCACTTTTGGTCACACAGTCCTGCGCCTCTGGTCAAACAGTATAGCACTTTTGGTCCAGTACTTTGTGCATCAGAGTTTGTCTGTTTCTCAAAGCACCTCACAGAATCCCAACATTACATTTTGTCCTAGTGTATCCCATGGTAACCACTAGGCTTCAGCAAACTATGAAGTCCAAGCAAGTTGGCCCTAGGAAGCACAAATCACCTCCTCGTACACCACAATCAGGTCATCTCAACATTACTCCCAAGGTTACTCCTAGTACACCCATGGCAAAACCAATCAGCTCTTCGAACATGCTGCACATTGACCAATCAAGCAATCCTCAAGAGGGTAGGGTCCCTTTGGTAAGTACACCCCAATACACCACCGGCTTGCCTCCAGATTTTGTCCCACAAGGTTATACTGTAGATCTAGCCCCATCTCAAGAAGAGCGACACTTTGAAATAGGTCAATCCTCTCAAGCAGATGAGCAAGATCTTGATGAATTCATACAAGAGCCTAGAGTCGTGGCCGCCTTTGACCAAATCCTTAGTGAGAACCAGGATCATTTCTTTCGCTTACTTGCAGAGCAAGGACCCAAGTTACCTTAGGATTTTGATTTATCCTCTCTCAAGGAGACAAACAACACATTGAGTGCCATACAAGCGGTGCAAACCATGTCCACGGTGACTATGCCCTTACCTGCACAAGGCTCGCAGTATAGGAATCCCCTTTTTCAAAACTCAACAGGAGAGAGGGCCGTATCACCGCTTCTGACTCCTATGGAGATCTATAACAACCAACAAGAAACTCTCCAACATCAAGCAGAGTTAGCTAAGCAAGCCACCTTAGCTCGATCGAATATGCAACCACCTCCTCAAGTGTCCACCCCAATTGCAAGTGGAATCTTGGTTACCCCATCACGGATAAGTTTCTCACCCAATTACAATCCAGGGAACAATTATGTAGCCATGCAACAAGGGTCTCAACAAATACCACCTCCTATATCATCAAACCTTCATGTCTCTCAACCAATTAGAGTCATGCAACCCCAACCACAACATTCTTCTACTCCCATCCTCAATCAACCCCAACCACAACATTCTTCTACTCTCATCCTCAATCAACCCCAATCATCGCAAATCACTTCTACCTATGCCCCTCCTCCACAACATTCATCCTCGTTCAACTTCTTTCACACATTGCCTAGCCACTCTCAACATTCCCAACATCAAGTTTCCCAAAGCTATGTGCCACCATCACAACCTAATCAAATGCACTTTAGCTTTCCTCCACCCAATACTTTTCCTCAACCATCACAAAGCCAACATTCTTACCTAGCGCCACCTCCACCTCTGCCAAATCAAAACCTCCAATTCCAACCCAATCTGAACCAATCATACAACCCGTATGACCCCAACCAATCTTATGACCTTTATAACACCAGTATGCATGGCTTACATTATAATCTTTCATATGGGCAACACCAACCACTTTTGGGACAACAGGAGATGTTACCAACCCCTCCCACGACTATGGAGCTAAAAATCGTAGAAGTTCAACAACAGCTATCTAATCTCATGTTTGGCCACACCAAGAAGACTTTCTCTTTAGAGGAAGTGTGTCCTTACCCTTTTGATCGGTCATTACCAATGATCCCTTTTCCTCAAAATTTCACTATTCCCAAGTTCAACAAATACAAAGGAAAAGGTAACCCAAAAGACCATCTTAGGGAATTCTATCTTGCTTGCTTCGAGGTCTCACATAACAACACATATCTTATGCGTCTCTTTCCTCGCAGCTTGGAGGTCAAGCTATAGAATGGTTCTCACACTTACCCACGGATATCAAGTCTTTCAATGAGCTAGCAGAGAAGTTTGCCACCCACTTTTCTTACAACGCAGAACATGAGATTTCCATGACTGATCTATGCAACAATAAACAAAAAAAATGGGGAAACTTTCATTTCTTTCCTTCAACGGTGGAGACAAATGGCTAGCAAATTCTTCTTTAAGATTCTGGAGAAACAACTTGTTAGCATATTTGTGCAAAACCTCAACCAAGAGTTAGGTTTCCATTTGTAAATTCTCAGTGCTACAACCTTTGACGAAATCACATACAAAGGAATCAATATTGAGAAGGCCCTCATTACTAAGGGTGTGGTCAAAATCTTCAAAGAAATGAAAGACAACGCTCCTCATCAATAGACGAATGATAAACCCAAATACTGGAACAAAAATAAAAACGTGGTTAACGACGGTGTTGTTGATTCTAAACATGTCCAAACTTTGCAAACACCACTGTAGCTCTCCAAACCAAGTCAAGCTCCATCTCAACAACAACAACAATAGCGGCAACCGTATCAAAATCAACAACAATGACAACAGGAGCGACCTCAACAAGATTACCCTCCACGACGTCAATTTACTCCCTTGGGAGTGCCTATGGAGTCGGTCCTACAACAGGTTTTACAGAAAGGACTCATCACCTTACTAGATGCACCCCCATATGGTGAACTGGTTTACAAAACTGCACGGTATAGAGAAAATGAATACTGTGAATTCCATCAGAGCAAAGGACATAGAACTGCATCGTGCATGAAACTCAAGCACCTAATCCAAAATCTCATTGACGACAACCTAATCACTTTTGAGAATGAACAAACGGCTCAAAACACAAACAAAGATCTCAATATGTGTAAGGAACCATTCCCTCATCATGGTCCACCTCCTCCTTAGGATAGAGGTAAAGGTATCAATCATGCTTCCACTTCCTTTGATTCCATTGTAGGTCGTTTTGAAGAGAGTCGAGTGTCTACCCTCACAATCAAAGGCAAATCTACAGATTGCGTTGTTACAACTCATCGTGGTCATGTCACCATTCGTGGTCCTACACCCAGTCTTCTGACTCAATCTGATTATAATCTTGTCGAACATCTCAAGAAAATGCCAGCACAAATCTCTATCTTGGACCTTCTATGGTCATCACCTGCACATAGAGTAGTGCTAGAAAAAGCCCTCCAAGAGTCTTCAGTTCCTAACAACATAGCGGTCGCGGATTTCCAAGCTATAGTAGGTAACATTGCTTCGCCCTACAATGTGGTCTTCTCTGAGAAAGATCTCCCATCCCATGATCCTTGTCACAATGATGCCCTTCATATTGAAGTTCTCATCCATAAGTGCAAAATCAAACGTATACTCATAGATGGTGGTGCTGGTCTCAACATCTGTTCTTTAAAGTTACTTAAGCAATTGGGATACTCTAAGGATCATGTCAACTCTAATCATAGTATTACAATCAAGGGGTATGATGATGCTGAACGCTGCTCAGAAGGTGTTATCCACTTACCTATACAACTCGGCCCTGTCATGCTTGAAACCAGGTGTCAAGTCCTTGATATTGAGTTGCCTTACAACATTATCCTAGGCCGCCCGTGGATCCATGCAATGAAAGCTGTTCCCTCCACGTACCATCAGTCTCTAAAGTTCCCATACAATGGTGCGGAGATCACTATCCCAAGAGACCCCAATCCTTTTGAATTTTGCCGTGTCTTGCAAGGAAGCTATAAAAATTGCAACCAAGTGCCTACAAATGACAAAGCCATGGAATCCCCACTATATGTTGACCCTGCAACTCTCACGCAAGCCTCTACAAGTAACCCAAATCCTCTACCTAAGATCATGGCTCGCATCCGAGATATAGGCTTTGGAACATATGATATCTCAAAATCTTGTTGTGTGGGTCGGATGCCTTTATCTCCAAAATCTTACGGCCAACCACCCATTGCCAAAGTAACCAAAAAAGCAGCTATTCCTCCCCCAACATTCCTAACCCAATTCCAACATGGATGGTTATTGGAAGAGGAAACTATTGAGGATATTTCTTCTTGGCTCTATAAGGAGAAAGAACTAGTCACAATACCAGTCAAGCAATACGACAATGGCTTAAGAATAGTAAAAAATATGGGCTATAAAGGCAAAGGTGGCCTTGGGAAATAGAACCAAGGAACTATGGAACCCATTGTTGTGACAAAGAAGCTAGACAAGAAGGGATTAGGATTTGGTAAGAAGGTATTGCACGCCTTGGACATCAAGTATATCCTCGACGAGGTAGCTGATGCTTTTCCCATCGATTCAATGTCTATAGAGGATATCATCGATGACTCTTCCCTCCATATGACCAACCTATTCACAGAAATCTCCATTTTTACACTATCCTCCGTATCCTTAACCTCCACTACCAGCACCCAGAATGTCACACTTGTCTACCCTAAACTTATCGATTGGGACCAACAAGGGTCCCCCGTTATAGATGTATTTCAGAATGACGAAGCTCTAGCTGAGTTCATGGGACTTCGGGAAGGTATCCCTCTTGGCAATCGTAAAGCAGGTTTTGTAATGGAACTAGAGTCAACGGCTTATTTTGGTGAGAATGCCAAATCTTCCAGTCACAAAAGTAAAAATAAAGAAAGATCTCTAGGTGAAAACCACACTGTGGCACCTCCTGATCATAAAATAGTAAAAAAAAGGACGTATCCAAAGGTGAAAACCCAACTGTGGCACTTGAGGATGGAAGATTTGACCTTCCCCTACCATCTAAGTATCAAGAGAAGTCAACTCTCCTAGTGGAAGATTCTACAGAGATAAACCTGGGCACAGAGCAGAATCCAAAGACCACATTCCTAGCAGCATCATTATCAGAAATAGAGCACAAGAACCTTAACACATTCTTCTTACAGAGAACCATCAACTTTGCATGGACCTATGATGATATGCTAGGGCTAGACCCCAAGCTAGTCATCCATTATCTCACAGTTGATCCCAAGGTTAAACCAGTCAAGCAAAAGCTGAGAAAGATGCACCCTCAGATAGCTCTCTTGGTAAAGGTGGAAATACAAAAGCTGTTAGATGCAAAGTTTATACAACCAATTGACTATTCAAATTGGGTCTCAAACATTGTACCTATGTCTAAACCTAATGGGCGCATCTGCATGTGTAATGACTTCAGAGATCTCAACAAGGCATGTCCCAAAGATGACTTTCCACTACCAAACATTGACATTATAGTGGACTTGACAGCAGGTCATGAGATGCTTTCTCTCATGGATGGATTCTCAGGCTACAACTAGATAAGGATAGTAGAGGAGGATCAACATAAAACAACCTTTACTTGTCCTTGGGGCAATTATTGTTGGTGCATCATGCCGTTTGGTCTAAAGAATGCAGGAGCAACCTATCAGAGAGCAATGACAGTGATCTTCCATGATCTCTTTCATCACATCATGGAAGACTATGTGGATGATATATTGGCTAAATCTTCTAGGGTGAATCACATACAGGTTCTAGGATAGATCTTCGACAGGCTCAAAAAATACCAAGTAAGACTCAATCCAAAGAAGTGTGTATTCGGTGTAACATCAGGAAAGCTGTTGGGATATATTGTATCTTGTAGAGGCATCGAAGTTGATCCAGTGAAAGTAAAGGCTATGGTGGAGATGCCTCCACCCAAAAACCTTAAAGCACTAAGGAGCCTTTAGGGAAGGTTGCAGTTCATTCGGCGTTTCATTTCACAACTAGCGGATAAATGCCAACCATTTCAACACTTGCTCTGAAAGGATGTCTCATTTCGATGGGACAACAAGTGTCAGGCAGCATTTGATCAACTTAAAGAGTATCTAGCTACACCTCCTATATTGGTTCCACCAGTCGCAGACAAACCTTTGATATTATATATCTCCACTACCAATTCGGCCCTAGGGGCCTTGCTAGCACAAAATGATGAATCAAGAAAGGAGCATGCCATTTATTATATTAGTAGAACTTTGGTGGGATATGAACTCAATTATTCACCAATGGAAAGGGCTTGTTTAGCAGTAGTGTTTGCCTCCCAAAAGTTGCGGCATTACATAATGAACAAACATACAAATCTGATAGCCAAGATTGATCCCTTGAAATATCTACTAGCAAAAGCAGCTCTCATAGGCAGACTAGCTAAATGGGTCATGATCCTTAGTGAGTTTGACATTGAATATGTGGATCGTAAAGCAATCAAAGGACAAGCTCTTGCCGATCAACTAACAGAAGCACCTATGCAAGATACACACCCTATGGTAGCAGACTTTCCTGGTGAAAATCTCTTCACTCTTGCTAACTCAATAATGTGGAAGCTGTACTTTGATGGTTCCTACACACAGCATGGATCTGGAGCTGGCATCTTATTCGTCACACCTCAAAATGACTATATTCCAAAATCATATCGGCTTGCATTCCCTTACACCAACAACATAGCCAAGTATGAAGCAATCCTCATAGGTCTCAATACAGCAATTCAATGGGACATCACAGAATTACAAGTATATGGAGACTCACAGCTAGTCATTAGCCAAGTCATAGATGAGTACCAAACAAAAGATGAAAAGTTGGTCCCCTACAAGCAACTAGTGGATGCTTACAAACCACATTTTTCTAGCATCACATTTGAGCAAATTCCAAGAGAGCATAACAAAGCTGCGGATTCTATGGCTTATGTAGGGTCACTGATAGACATGCCTGCAAATACACAGAAATGTGAATTCTTGATCGAACAATTGTTGATACCAGCCATTGATGTTCCCATTACTAAAATCATCTGTTGGTCCCAATTCCCCATGGTATGAAGATATCTATGAATACCTCAAACACAATACTTTTCCCCCTAACCTATCATCCACCCAATGCAAAACCTTTATCCGTCGATCCTCTCGTTACATCATTCTGGGTGATACACTATATCACCAGAGTCTCGATGGTATCCTCTTACGATGTCTTAACGTGGAAGAAGCTGAAGCTACCTTACGAGACATACACGAAGGTGTCTGTGGTGCACATTCTACTGGTCCTAATCTTGCTAAGAAGATACTCAGAACAAGTTATTACTGGCCTACAATAGAGCAAGATGCTGCACAGTTTGCTAAGAAGTGTCTACAATGCCAGCAGCATGGAGATTTGATTCACGCACCAGCTCATGAATTACAACCTATGACAACTCCATGGCCTTTTTCTCAATGGGGTCTTGACCTCGTAGGACAAATCCACCCTTCCTCCTCCAATGGCCACAAGTTTATCATTATCACCACTGAGTATTTCACGAAGTGGGTGGAAGCCATTCCTATGACGTATATCACCGGTAAGCAAATAGACAAGTTTATCCTAAACTACCTCATATGCTGGTATGGTATTCCCCAAGCCATTGTCACTGATAATGGGAGACCATTCAAGAACCAAGATGTCCGTGCCTTGTGCACATAATACAATATCCAACATCGCTTTTCAACTCCCTACTATCCGTAGAGTAACGGCCAAGCTGAGGCTTCTAATAAAACTATTCTCAAAATACTCAAGAAAACAGTCAATGAAGCTGGTTGTGATTGGCACTTGCAACTCAATCCCGCCCTATGGGCCTACCGCACTAGTATCAGAACACCAACTAGTGCCACACCATATGCCTTGGTCTTTGGCTCTGAAGCCATCCTACCTATAGAGGTCGAGATCCCATCCCTCAGAGTTTCCATGCAGGACCTGATCGATGGAGAGGAGTATCACACTTCCAGATTAGCTGAGCTTGAACTATTGGATGAGAGGCACCTTGCCGCACTTAATCATCTCCATGTCTATCAAAACTGCCTCCAGCATAATTACAACAAAAAGATCAAAGAAAGACGGTTTCAAGTTGGTGATCTTGTACTAAAAGAAAATTAGAGAAATCAAGCAGATTGAGAAAAGAAGGGCAAGTTTGAGCCTAACTGGTTAGGTCCCTTCATTGTCACCACAGCATATGGATCAGGAGCTTATACTTTAGCTACACCTGACGACATTCCTCTAGATGAGCCACTTAACAGTGTCCATCTCAAGAAGTTCTATGACTGATCCTCAGAGTATTCCAAAAATAAAATAAAAAATAAAAAAACAAAAAACAAAAAATCCAAAAAAATCCGTCCTCTAGTGAAAATCTGGCAAACAAGCGCCTTGGATAAGTACCATAGTGAAAACCTGGCAAACAGGCGCTATGTGTAGAGTCAGCATCTGTCGTCTATCAAGTCCTGTCCACCCCATGTCTAGTTTGCAGCAAATTTCCATCCATCCATAATAAAACCATTGACCTTGTTTGCATTTCCATCTCCCTATCTAGTATAGCTTGGAAATTTGTCAATGTCGATCATCGTCTCCCCATGTCTTGATCTGTGTCAATAGTTAACACTGTCTTGTCCTAGGTCAAAGATTTCAGTGTCTTCTTCAACAGTCACTCGTACAGATTCCTCTATCGGAATGGGGGCAACTCTTTCCTTAACTTAGGTCTAGGATTGGTTCCTCGTTCGTGTTTCGCAACACATACTTCAATCTCTTTCTCATTGATCACAAGTAACACCCTTTAATGGGCACATCGCTCCTACGATAAGGATGTTATCTTCTCAACACTTTTCCCACATCATCACACTTACCAGAACTACATATTATCTCATTTCAATCTTAAGGTACCTTGATCCCATGGATATGGGTATGTAGGCAATCTGGATTACGAAGGAAGTTTCCAGTACTCAGGTACATAAGATCCCCTCTTCTCAACCCTTTTCCCACATCATCACATCAAACAGAACTACATATTATCATCTTCTCAATCTTAAGGTACCTTGATCCCATGGATATGGGTATGTAGGTAGTCTGGAATATGAAGGAAGTATCTAGTACTCAGGTACATAAGATCTCCCCCTTTCACCCTGACCCATCTCATCACTCTATCTAGAACTACATATTTATCATTTTCATCTTTCATCGTCGTGTGCCTTGATCTCGTGGATACAGGGTATGTAGGCAGTCTGGAATATGAAGGATGTATCCAGTACTCAGGCACACACAATCCATCATTCTCCACCTGTCTCAATCCAGTTGCACTTCATCCTTCTAGTCTTCCATTTATCAAAGTCCATTCGACTCGACTTGACTAACTCAAGCATCAAGCTAGTGCATCCTTTCAAAGCAAACGTTCTTAACAAACCTGAGGCAAAGTGGCTTTCTTCCAGAGTCATCTCCCGTCCTAACTATTCCGATTGCCAACATCAGCTAAGTATCGCTTAACCCAAGCCCTAGATCAACAAGCTTGTCTTCTGCACAGTGTTCCATTGTCGAGACCAACACACGCGTCTCCTGCGACATGTGGCATTCCCTCTAGCAAGATATTGTCTTTTTACGTAGATAGCACCCTTTAACGGACACAAAGTTCCTACAATAAGGCTGTTATCTTTCCTATCCAATCTATCATGAGCAACCTCTTTGGCAAGAGAATATGTTGGCTGTATGTTTACTTTGTAAGTTAGTCAATTTGCTTTTTGGTTTATCTTTTTGTTCCTTTTCCAATATCTATTCAAGACTACCTTGATTTATCTATAATCTTGGTATGTTGCGATGCAGTACGGATTGGGGGCATAGTCATTGCTTTCTGTGTGCCGTGTTTGAGGAATGATCTTTAGTATCTTTCTTAGCATTCTAGTTATCTTGTGTGTGTTAAGACCTAGCATCTTACATATTAATATTCTTCTTGCATTTACATGTATGGAAGTTTATTTTATGTTCAAGACTATGGCTTATTCACATGTTCCAACAAGGTTATATTATGTCTAAATGATCTAAGTTCAAACCGCTTGCTTGCAAAGTCAACGTCCACGCACTCAGATATTACTGCACCTTGGTCTTTTATACCTTGGTGGCGAACTATCCACGTGCTATATCAAAATAAGGATTGCTCTTTATATACAAATGTGAAACCATTGCAACAAGCTCATTCATCCATTCTCACAAACCGTTATATCGTTTTCACTGCAAAGATTGATCAACAGTCTCTGTCTCCGTCTCCTCCTGTTCTCCTCTCTGGTGCATATCTGCAAAACCCACATGTCAGATATCACTAGTCATCACATCTATATCATCATATATCTCTATCATCATACATTTATAAGCATCATATAAGCAACATATGTCATCACGTGAATCCATAATCATACATACATATCATCACATCCATGACATCAAGGAATGCATACACAAAAAGCATGAACAACCGTGAGCTGAATAGATCATCATATATATCATGTAATGGTCATCATAATGCAACATGTCTGTGTCTACATCAATAATACAAAATGTGTATACATCCAAATATACATCAATATAGTACATCAAGGCTATCAAGAGCCCACAAAATATACATCAAAATGCACGCAGGCATCTGTCCAAAATGATACAAAGTACAAGTATCTATCATGATACAGGTATGGTACAAGTATGCTACAATATACAAATGTATGTGCCCTAGTGGGTAGAGCTCCCCTCCTGCTGTGGTCCCTGTCCTCCCCCTGTGCTTGGTGGGGGTCCCCCTGCTGGTCCTCCTCCTCCCCTTGGTGGCAAAAATGGTCCTCTCATTGAGGACACTGACTGCCCTGTTCTACGGGATTTGGATGCCCTAGATCTGCTCCTATCTCTATAACTTGGCTCTCGCTATGCCGCTAGCACCGCACCCGCGTAGAGACCCCTGTAATACTCTGCCTCCCTGCCGACTGATACTAGCTCTCCCTGCACCCAGACGAGCTCATTGTATAGAGTCCTCTGGTCCATGCCTAGTGCACGGCGTGCCTCATCTCTCTCCCGCATCACTCTAAACAGTGTGGCCTCTGTTGTCAACCGCAACTATACCTTTGCATCTCTCTCTCTTGGCCTGTGCTAGCTGCTCGGCATCTGCAGCTGGTGCAGCTGGCGGCTGCACCTGCACCTGTGCCTGTGCCTGTACCTGGGCCTGTAGCTCCGCGTATGCCTATACCTGGGCCTGTACCTGTGCCTGTACTTGTGCTTGGGTTGTCTGTGCTGTTGAGGCTACCTGTGTCTGTGTCTGGGCTGTGGCCTCAGCCTGCCTCGCCTTTGCCCGCGCTGTATCCCTAGCCCTCCTCAGTCGTACCATTCGGAGCTCTAATCAAGTCCTCTGGGCTATCTCCTCCTGTAGCAGTCACTCGGCTCTCTATAAATCAGTCTCTACGACTGGGCCCACTGCCTCCACCATCTCCACATCGGCCTACTGGCCGCTGCCCTCTCCACCTGCCTGCTGACCGCTGCCCTCTCCACCTGCCTGCTGCCTGGCTACCCTGGCCTGTCGTCTCATCCTAGCCTCCCCACCGAGGACTAGTACCTCTCCCACTGCCCCTGCCACCCCTAGTGTTGTCAGCCGTACTGGCCTGTGAGTCTGCCAATACTGATCATACTCTGGCAGCGTCCCTGGGTCTGCCAGCCCTGTGTCCCAATCCCATCTCATGGGGACAAGTCCTCGCACCTCTGCTAAAGCTGTAGCCACTGGGATCTCTGCATCCCACTCTCCCACCTCTCTCCGTGTCTGGGCATGTGTCACCTCCCCCACGGGTAGTCCCTGCGGTAATCCAAACTACCTAAGAACTCGCTCTAGAAGGTACCTCTCTATCATATCTGTCCGTCTCCTGAACAGATAATGAGCCTGTCTGCAATACATCAACTGCTCATGCTCCTCCTCCCACTCCTCACATAGTAGCCAGGGCCTCCAAACAAACAGGTCCATCTCGTCGATCTACCACCTCCAGTGGCTAACAGACCCCATCCTCCGATGTGTAATCACTCCATCATAAAGGAATGCATAGGGTTTGCCTCTATCCTGATGATGCTGTGCCATGGGTCGGATCACAGGGATATGCTCCCACGCCCATACCTGTAACAAGGTCACCCCTGCTGAGAGACTCCTACCTCTCCTATACACGCAGTGATGCATGTCGTGATACAACTGTCCCAACACACATGGCCCCCACGCATATTGTCTGCCATGTGTGAACATCCTAGATAACACTATACCCCATCCAACTGATAATCCCCTGGATCTCCTGTCGGGACACAGGAAGCCGTCAATCAGAGATGCCACTATCCATCTGATCCTATCGTAGAGTCTCGGGACGTCTGCCCATCGAATCTCCCCGTCATCTATCCAAAGGTCATCTGTGCAGAAGACCTCCACCAAGCCTACCTCGCCCCGGGCCGGGTCAAAGTCCACTATATCTCCATCAATCCGAATCCTCAGGATACGGTATACATCCTCTAGTGTCACTGTCACCTCCCTCGTCAGAAAGTGAAATGATGAGGTCTCCCTGTGATATCTCTCTACCATTGTTGTCACTAGTGACGAGCTGTCGCTGTACCTCATCATTTAATCTGTTTTCAGATGTCAAAGAACCAGGGCTATGTCCATGGCTGTCTGCAACTAGGGATTCTAAGTGACCAGTTTATAGCTAATCCTAAAGCTTAAAAGAATGACTAATCTACCTGCTGGTTGAATAAATGTAATGAATGCTATAAAACAGAATAAAACAGGAAATGTACTCAAAGCAAAGAATGATAACATGCATCTATCTACTAAAACAGGAAATGCTTTTATAAAAGAAACTTGAAACAGTAAAACAGAGATACTAGCCTCCTGCCTGATTGGTGAGAGTGGGCCCTTGCTCCGCACCTTTGAGGCTGAAGGCTATTGTAGGAAATCAGCACTAAAGATGATCTAACCAAATTCAATCCAATTCATTCATTTTTATGTTCATGAGAGATGTATGGCTATGACAGAACTGAAATCTCTGAAAATAGAATAATTTTATCATTGTTTTTATTACTGTTTCTGAGAGTATATATAAAAAGAGTGATGATATATCACTGAACTTATCTATCAGTCTTTCTAGGAGATGACACCATCTCTTATTTGTACTTAACTATCAAACTCATGAAAGATCATCATGCAAGAAAGGTAGAATTGAGTGGAACAGAAGTCCACTCAGAGGCCTAAGTTTTAGGTCTTAATACACTTGGGCATCAAAGCCTTGAAAATTAGTTTAATTCATAACTCATGCAAAATCTTTGGAAAGATAAAACTTTGGCAGTTTAACTGATAGTCGACCCTTCACCACTCAGGTGATGATTTGAGTGAAGTGCAGGGGTATTATGATTGCTGCTGAAGTGTCTGATTGGCAGGTTTGACTGGAACATGCTCTGCTCTTAGGAGGCTCCGGAGATCGTTGTTCCCGTCTGTAGCTCTGGAGATATTCCAGACACTCGCAGAGCTCCGGAGATTATTCCAGACACTCGCAGAGCTCCAAAGATATTCCAAACACTCGCAGAGCTCCAGAGATATTCCCCAAATCCTCAAACTCCAGGTGTCACTGTTCTTTGTCATGGTCTCTAGAGATCATGGAAGATGATCTCTGGAGATGCACAAAACTGCTGTTTCTGGTATTTACACCTGCGGACTCAAAAAGGAAGAGAAATTCTGCATTTTTTTATTAATCCCACGCACATTAGTCACCAAATCAAAAATTCTAATCTCAAGTAATCTATCCTAATTAATCACAAAATAGAACAATCTTGCTTAACTAATTTGAGTGCAGACACAAGGAAGATGAACTAAATAGGGAAAAAGAGAGGCAAAAAGGGTGTATTTTATGAGTGCAATTTGACACTCATCATCCCCCCCATACCTAAGGTTTGGCAGGTCCTCTTGCCTTTCACATTCTGGATTTGTTTAGACGAAGCAATCTATCAGTCAGACTATACTCCTGGAGATAGGTTGTCCAAGTAGTTCTATTAGTGTTACCATTCCCCCTGTACTTGTCAACTTGCTTCATCCAATCTTGCAGTTTTTCATCTTCCAGCTGTTCTGTCCACATGGGGAGTGGTTCAATTATCAGAGGAGGTCTGAACTACCCACCTAGCCATTCCTATTTATGCTTATCCATCAGTTTGGATATCATCTTTGCCTTCCTCATGAATAGTCTCAGGTTTGCAGGGGTGACCACCTCTCTAAGTTTTTGCTCTTGTGTTAAAATACTCCATCTTTTCTTTGCTACAGCAAGGACATGATTTGCTGAGTTAATCATAAAAAGTCTAAAGTCAATGGAGCATTCTTGCAAATTCTTCAAATATAATGGCAATATGCTGGTTGCACTAGCAGGATGATAGATGATGGATCTGAATTGGGTTTGGAAAGCAAAAGGATTGGGACATTCTTTTCTGAGGAAGAGCTCTATTTTTGAATCCTTTTGAAGATGAGCTTCCATCCTTTCATCCCAAATCTGGTGGTTCCTCATGAGGGACATGAATGCCCTAAGCTGGCATTCTCCCACAAAGTGATTGATCATGAAGGCTATATCATTAATGCAGAACCCATGTAAGTACAACTCACATAGGAAGTTTTTGTCTTCATCGTTGCTTCTGGTGTAAGCAGTCATGAAACCTTCTGCTATTTCTGTATCCTCATTCATGTCAGATAAGACTAAGGAAAGTTTCCTTTGCAGTATCCTTTCTTGTAGGAACATTGCATAGCTGGCACTTGGAGGTCTGCAAGATAAAATTTTTGAGGAGAGGGAGGCCATTTGAATGATTTTGCTCTCCAAAATTGCTATCCTTTCTGTTCTAGCAGTAACTACCCTTTGCAATTGCAACATTGGTTTGGAGGCTTCATATTCTCTGCACCTTTCCTCCCAATGAAACAGGGCTTTAGGAATGTCTATGGGGATTGGACCAACATAGGCATTTGTTTGCACTTCCTGTTCACTGGTCGCCCTCGGGCCAGACAGTTCTTGGATATACTCTTCTTGGTCATCTAGTCTGTTATTGGCCCAAGTTAATTGTTTGTCCTAGCTCTGTACCTTTTCAATTAGTGCTGCTATTACTATGAGGCCATTGTCTCTAGCCATGGTGAGCTCAGAAACCTTTTGTGCTGCTTCTTTGTCTTTTTCTTCCACCACTTTTGCTGCCTCACCTTTCTGTGTTTCCAACTCTGCCTCCTTCTCCTGGATGATTCTGTCCTTGTTTTGGAGGTCTGTTTGGATTTTTGCAATAGTTTGCTTTAGTTCCATCTCCATTTCCACCCTGACCTTCTTGAGGTCAGTAATAATTAGATTCTTCCCCCAGAGCAGCCTTTTCAAATTCTCAATTTCTTCCATTAATTGTTGCTCTGTTGAGACCTCTATGTCTTCTTGGTCAGAGGGATGTGACAGAGTTTCTGCCTCTTTTTCTATGGCTGGTGGCTGATTATCAAGATTATCCATGGCCACCTGCCCTGCTTCTCCTAATGTATCTACGTGCCCTGTGTCTTCTTCTGTATCTGTGTGCTCTATTTCTCCTTCTGCAATGCCCTTGTTTAGAGGGTCCTCTACTGCTGCTGGCACAACTGAAGGTCCTGCCTTGTCCTCATATGTGCTCAATTCAAGGAGTGCCTCAGCGAGCAGGGCAGTATCCTTCTCAGCCTGGGAGAGCTGCCTCTTTCTTTTGCTTCTCCGGAGCACAGGTGGAACTGGTGCCTCCAGAGTAGGTCTTCCTTCCTCAGAGTCTGAGGAGATAGTAATAGTTGGTAAGCATCCTGTCTCTGGAGCACATGGTGGTGTTGAGACTGGACCCGATTCCATATGAACAGATGGTGCAGGAGAATGTTCCTTCTGTTTCCTCTTTCTGACCAGAGGTACCTCATCGGAGTCATGGGATGGCTCTTCAACCCACCATTTTCCTTCCATTCCCTGCCCTGCTTCTTCCCCTGTTAATTCCCTAGGGCTAGATCCCTCAGGTGAAGTCATTTGTCGCCTGACTGAGCGAGTCATATATAGAGGCCGTGCAGGAGTAGGCTCTACAATTTGTTTGCCTTTTCTTTTCTTGTTAGGAACAGGTGCTGCAGATGATGTAGCTTCCTGTGAGGGTGATATCCTTTTGTGAGAAGCTGTGGAGGAGGCTGTAGGCTTGATTTCTTCATCATGGTGAGAGGGAGAACTCTCATCCTCTATTTGTGGTATCTCTAGTGCTCTGACCTGAGGGTTATGCTCAAGAAAATTTTGAATAGTTCATCTCCATTGGCCTGAGATAAGAAATGATGCTTGACTATCAAGAAGATGAGGCCATGATGTTTCATGGGTCCCTTACCCTGCTGGTATTTTTCTACAGTTGCTCTGATGGCAGAATAGAGGAAATTTGGGATATTTATGTTATATTCGGGGTGCCTATTTCCATGTCTAAGAAAGATGAGCATTTTCATTATGGGCCCTAAGACTATGGAGAATTGGCCATCACAGGTAAAGTATTTCATTAGCCAGGTAGCAACAGTTGCCCAAGGGTTTGGGAGAGTGGACCTCAAAATTCCTTTGACCTCATTCTTATTCATATGCAATTGGATGGCAGGCTCACCACGAACAAATTTTTTTTTAATTAATTCTGTATACAAGGTTTTCAGGTGGTGGAACGTCTCACCTTGTTTGGGGAGTTTGGAGATGTGGATGATAATTGTGGAGGAGAGACTAATTTGGTTCCCTCTCACAGTGGTCTGGTTGTCTCTCAAATTCCTAAGGAATTCGTCCACAATGTCCTCCTGAAACCCCTCGAACTTGTCTAGGAAATCAAGCCATCCAGTAGTCCTTAAAATATTTGCTGCAGCTGCATCCTTTAGAAGACCTGCAGTACTTTCTGGCTCGGACTTTTTCTTGACCCCCATACCTGAATTGATGGCAGTTTCTGTGTTTTATTCTTTTCTTTTGCGATCTGTAGTTTATCTGTCCCGCTGATCTCTATGGGCTCCAGAGTGCTGTTCAAATTACTCTGTAGGCTCCGGAGTGCTGTTTATCTTATGTTTCAGTCAATTCCGAAGGTTTGAATGAGGGATGCAATTATTTTCAGGCTGGGTTTATGCAGATGGGTTAAGGGACCAAAGCAGCCATAATTGTAACGGACTAACAGGGCGCTCCAGAGGTAAGGTGGCATTAATGCACAGATGGCGGCATGCGTGGAGGTGAGAAAGGAAATGATGGCAGAGGGATGTGTCATCATGGCAGCACTCAAATTAGAAGGACAGGACAGTTACTAATTAATGACTAATTAAAAATAGATTTACCTGGATCAGTTTTAATGATGAGGCAATCGTACGCAGGAGAAATGCTGTGTCGCCTTGAAAACTGCATGTGTCGTGGCATTTAAGTGGCGGATGATATGACATCTGCTTCCTACTTGCACGCGACCTGCAATCATTGCACTGAGTGGTACTAAAATCCACGCCCATGGGTGATGTCAGCACCGGCTTGTGGACACTCCTGCAATTATTAGTTTTCTAATTTGTAATTATGTTGTGCGATTAAGTAGAAGATGAGTCATGATGACCTCATCATAGGAGTTGTCTACTTTACCACCTGGCGAGGTAGGTCCCACCCTTATTATGGAAACTATCGGCGTTATTAACAGAGCGCCGAAGGTGCTCCTAATTGGAAAGCACCGGAGATGCTCCTTTTTGGAAAGCGCCGGAGATGCTCCTTATTGGAAAGCACCAGAGATGCATTGGCCAATTTCTGGCAATCGATCATGTCCGGAGCTTGATTATTATAGCTGTCCTGGAGAAGGGAACTGCCATTTTACTGGTTTTCAACTTCCTTGATCGAGAAGACAGCCATTTGCTGGTTTTCCATCTTTCTCTAAATTTTTTTTATTTTTTATTTTAATTTTTTTTGTTGGAAGGCCGCCATTGCTGGTTTTCAACCTTTTTTTTTTTGTTGGAAGGCCGCCATTGCTAGTTTTCAACCTTCTCTCTTTTTTTTTATTATTATTCCAACACCGTGACAGAGGAGGTATCCCCTGTATCAAAACACAGATCATCAAGAAACTCTTCTTTAGTAGACGGTCTTTTGTAGAGCTTTATCTGGTGACTATTTACTAAAAATGTGTTTGTACTTCCATCAATTGGTTGCAATGATACAGTTCCATTTTCAAACACTTCCTTTATTTGATAAGGACCCAGCCAGTGAGTCTGTAATTTCTCTTTGAATTCTTTGAATTTAGAATCATAAAGAAGAACCCAATCTCCTTGTTGAAATGTCCTCCTCTTGATATGTTGGTCATGCCATTGTTTCCTTAAGTACTAAACCAGTTCTGTTTGCTGAACGGCCTCTGTCTGAATCTCATCCAACTCATTGAGCTGAAGAATCCTATTCTGCTGAATTGTAGACAGCAGTAGCCCAACATCCAATACAGTTTTAAGTGTCTGGAGTTCAAATTCAATAGATAGTACATGCTTTTTCCCATAAACCAATTCATATGGTGAAAACTTTGTGGTGGACTTCCAAGTGGTGTTGTAAGCCCAAACTGCTTCAGGTAGTCTATTAGCCCAATCCTTTCTGTTCATTGCCACTGTCCTGGTTAGGATATTCTCAAGTTCTCTGTTAGTTACTTCTACCTGTCCATTTGCTTGAGGATGGTAAGGTGAAGTTTTTCTGTGCTTGACTTGGTACAAATCCGTGAATGCCTTGATTACCTATGAAGTAAATTGAGGTCCTCTGTCTGAAACTATTGATTTTGGGGCTCCAAATCTCAAGAAAATCCTATTGTAAAGGAAATCAGCAACTTTTTCTTCTCTTGCAAACTGCAATGCTTGAACCTCAACCCACTTAGTAACATAGTCTGTGCATACTAGGATATACTCCTTCCTTGATGATGGTAGTGAAATTGGTCCCACAAAGTCTAGACCCCATTGCTCAAATGGTTCCATCATGACTTGAGGATGTAGCAGCATTTCCTGGGTAAAGGTGGGTTGCCCCATCCTTTGGCACTGGTCACAGTGCTGCACATACCTCTTTGTGTCTTTATGAAGAGAAGGCCAGTAGTAACCAGCTCCAAGGATCTTGTGGACTGTCCTGTGGAAAGAGTAGTGGCCACCAGATGGTTCATCATGGCATGCTCTCAACACATCAAAAGTCTCCTCAACCTTCAAACACCTGCGTAGAATGAAATCAGGACCACATTTAAATAGTAAACCATTCAACCATTTGTAGAATAAACTTTCTTTAAGCAAACGTTTTCTCTGTTTTGAAGTAAAATGAGATGGATACAAGCCTGTAGCTAACAAATTAGCTATGTCAGAAAACCAAGGTGTAGTAGTGGATATGGCAAAAAGATGTTCATCTGGAAATTTGTCCTCCACTGGTTGATCTTCTCCTCCTGTATGCAATCTTGACAGAAAATCAGCAACCAAATTAAACTTTCTTGGATTATCAACTATGGTAATATCAAATTCTTGCAAGAGCAATAACCACCTGATGATCCTTGCACCTACTACTGGTTTATTCATTAGGTACTTGATGGCTGCATGATCAGTATGCACAAATATTTTATATCCGGTAATATAATGTCTGAATTTGTTTATAGCATAGATAACTGCCAAGAATTCCTTCTCAGTTGTTGTATAATTTCTTTCTGTAGAGGTAAGGTTCTTGCTAATGTAATAAATGGCATGCATACTCTCTCCTTCCTCTTTTTGTCCTAAAACAGCCCCAATGGATTCGTTTGAAGCATCAGTTTGTATGTGGAATGGTAAAGTCCAATTAGGTCCCCTTAAAACTGGTGTCACAGTAAGCTTCTCCTTCAAAGTTTCAAATGTTGATTGACAGTCTGCTGTCGAGAGAAATTCTATTTCCTTGTTAAGCAGGGTAAACAGGGGAGCAGCTATTCTGCTAAAATTTTCTATGAACCTCCTATAGTAGCCTGCATGACCTAGAAAACTCCTGACATCAGTCTGATTTTTGGGTGAAGGCAACTGTGTGATTACTTCTATCTTGTTCTGATCCACTCTGATCCCTTTTTCTGAAATATGGTGTCCCAAAACAATCCCTTCTTCCACCATCATAAAAAATTTCTCATGGCTAAGGGACAATCAATTTTTATCACAACATTTTAGTACTTTTCCAAGGTTTGTGAGAGCTTCCTCGAAGTTATTCCCATACACAGTAAAGTCATCCATGTAGATTTCCATGCATTCATTAGCCAATTCAGAAAAAATAGCTAGAACCAGTCTCTGAAATGTAGCTAGGGCGTTGCACAGCCCAAAAGGAAGAACTTTGTAAGCGAAGGTTCCCCAAGAGCATGTGAAGGTGGTTTTGTCTTGGTCTTTAGGTGCTACTTGAATTTGATTATACCCACTGAATCCATCTAAAAAAGAAAAATACTTTCTCCCAGCAAGGTTGTCCAGAACTTGGTCAATAAATGGTAAGGGAAAGTAGTCCTTTTTTGTGGCCTTATTGAGTTCTCTATAATCAATACACACCCTCCATTTCCCATTCTTTTTAGGCACAATGACAAGGGGTGAGACCCATTGACTGTCTGAGATTGGATATATGAACCCTGCCTAGAGTAATTTTTCTATTTCAGTTTTGACAATGTCCTTTAAAGCAGGATTCAATCTTCTTTGTGGTTGTCTGACAGGTTTAGTATCCTCAGTGTAGATGTGATGGGTACAGATTTTAGGAGGTATGCCTTTCATATCTTGGTATTCCCAGGCAAAAGAGGCTGAGTGGGAAACCAAAAGCTGAATGAGTTTTTCTTCCTGATCTGCTGTCAACCGAGTATTTATATTAAGTGTTTTCCCTGGCAGAATCATGACCTATTTTGTAATTTGATCCATAGATGTGGTGGGTCCATACATTGGTGTCATGACATTGAGAGGACAAGAATGTGGGAGTAACATGTGGAAGGTGGCTAAGTCCCTGTAAAAGGTTTCCCCACAAGGAATAATGTTGGCAAGGGTACAATGAGAAGAAACAAGAAGTTCTCTTTGAGGATCTTGGGTGAGTTCCATCACATCTTCGTTGATTAGGATGTGAGTGAAGTCTTCCATTGTATCATAGTATACCTCTTCTTCTAATTCTCCCAAATGTTCCTTAATGGTTACCATAGCCAATGAGGCACTGTTGTTCATGTTATCTGGTTCATCCACCCATAGTCTTCCTGTGTAATGCACCGATGGTTTAGCTGGAGGATACAGAGATATTTTCTTTAAATCTATCCCATTAGAAATGACCATATCTCTAGTTTGACAATCAATAGATGCTGTTGCAGTAGCCAGCCATGGCCTTCCTAAGATCAGAGGATAAGCATTTCTCTGGTTTCTAGGTTCCAGTATTAAGAAATCCACTGGGAATTCCCATGAATCTATCACAACAAGTACATCAATGATCACTCCCTTTGGAACAGCTACTGACTGATTAGCAAGTTGAAGAATTGTAGTTGTGGATTGGATACCTGACAGAGCTAACTTGTCCATTGTATGAACTATCATCACATTAATTGCTGCTCCTAAGTCAACCAGAACATTTGAAATTTCTACCCCTGAGATGAAAACAGTTATGACAGGGTTCCCAGGGTCACCATATTTTGGGAGGAGAATTTCTCCCATCAATAGATCCATCACTTTTCCTTCCACCTATATTGTGGAGGGAAAACTTTTCTTTCTGCCTTGAGTTCTGATGCAATACTATTTGATGAATTGATTTAGTTCCGGTACATTTCTGATGGCCTAGAGGAGAGGAATTTCAATGTTTAGCTGCTTGAGCTCTTGTAAAAGTTCAGATTCCTGATTGGGTTGGATTTGTTTTTGTAAAACCTTTTTCTGGGGAGCATTTTGTTTAAGTCGTTCTAGGTAGGGTGCTAGTTTTTCCATCTCCGGAGCATCTCCAGAGCTCTTATCAGAATTGTGTTCTAGACTGTTCTCCAGAGCTGGCTTTTTAGGAGGAACTCTGAAGTTGTCTGTGGTTGATTTTTCTAGCACTTTTTCGTTAGTAATCTCCTCTGGGGGTTGATTGGATGGATTTTCAGGTTCCTCATCATTGGTTATTTCAACTATAGTTGGAGGAGAAGGTCTTGGGAATGCTTTCCCCAAACGCAGCTGGAGATTATTTGAATATATGGCATTAACTCCAGCCAAATTTTCCTGATCTATCATATAGACAACTGCTCCTTGTTTATTCCATGGGTTTGGTATAGGCTAAGCTGGTAAAGGTGGTTGACTAACTGGTTCATTTTGCGTTTGACCCTGTGTGTTAGAGGGTCCAGTTAGTAAAGCCTGCTGTTGAGGTTGGAAACGTCTAGGTTGTCCTTGGTATTGTTGATGGTATCCCTGTTGAGGACCCCATTGAGGTTGCATGCCTTGTGACCTAAACTATGGTGGCCATTGTTGATTTCCCCAAGGCTGGTTTTGCTAGTTCTGGTTTTGCCAATTTTGGTTTTGCCAATCCTACTGACCCCAAGGAGGATTATTTTGAGGGCCATACCAAGCTGGATTCCACTGATTGTTTCCCCAATTAGTAGGACCCCTGTAAGAAGACTGGCTTGGGTACTGATTATAAGGGAAATTTCCACTTTGTTTTTGTCCCACATAGTTCAACTCCTCCTCCATCACACCATTCTTTTTACTTAATCTTTTCAAGGCTGGAAGTTGACTACACTGACTGGTAGGATGTTCCCTGTCACAGATTTGACAGATCTCTGATTTGTCCAAGGGGCATTCTCTCAATAGGTGTTTGTTTCTACACCTAGGACAATAAATGGAAAGCGGTTCAGTTGCTCTACTTTGATTAGTTGTCCTGGTTTTTGCTTGAATCCCATCCAAAGTGGTATTTAGTTGGACCAGAATATCTGTTTTTAGATTTGCAATTTCCTCCATCAACTGTCCTATCTCATTCTTCCCCTTAAAAGTTTTGGATGACCTTACTCCATCTTGAGTTCTAGAATAATTCCTACAGAGTTCCTCTATGTCAGGTATTTCCATTTTGTTAATGTTCCCTTTTCCCATTAGGTCCAGTGCCTGTTTTGATTCTTTATCCAATCCTTTTATAAACAGGGTTCTGGCCAAGGAGTGGTTTACCGGATTGCCATACCTTCTCAAGGCAAAATTAAACCTATCCACATAGTCTTCTAAGGATTCTTCCTCCCCCTGCCTAATTTTAAACAGTTCTTCATTTTTATACTAGATCTGCAATAATCTTGGTATTTTTCCAAAAACTCTATTTCCATTTGATCCCAAGAACGGATAGAACCCTAGGGTAAACCCATAAACCATCTCATCATAGAATCTTTCAGGGTTGAAGGGAACAGTTTAAGTTTCTGGTTATCTAATCCATAATCATAGGTTTGGCAGACTACTTTGAATTCAAACAAGAACTAATCTGGATCCTCAGAGGAAAGTCCTCTGAAATTTGGCAGATGTGCTGGTGAGATATTCTTCATGGGAGCATTGTCTCTAGCAGCCAAAACAATAGGATAAGAGAAGGTTCTTGGGGCCTGATTTTCCTCTTCCTCATGATTATCGTTTTCCATGTTTAATAATAGCTCTTCTTCCTGAGGTTCTGAGGAAGTGGGTTCTACCAAAGGATCTGCCTCAACTTTTTGTTGTAATTCCTGGATATAATTGGCAAGTGGAATATCTGTAGGATCTAAGGGATTGTTGTTTTGAAATGTAGGTTCCAAATTAGGATCTAGGTTTCCTTATTCAAGAAGATTTTGTACCACCTCACTGCTTTCCCCTATGGTGTGTTGTTGGGGTGTCTGTTTAATATATCTTCCTTTAAGATCTCTAGCTCTAACCATACAGATCTATTCTAAAAACTATTTTTAAATCAGTGTCCCTAATTAACACAAACTAGTCCCCGACAAAACAGCGCCAAAAATGACGAGCTATCGCTGTACCTCATCATTTAATCTATTTTCAGATGTCAAAGAACCAAGGCTGTGTCCATGGCTGTCTACAACTAGGGATTCTAAGTGACTAGTTTATAGCTAATCCTAAAGCTTAAAAGAATGACTAATCTACCTGCTGGTTGAATAAATGTAATGAATGCTGTAAAATAGAATAAAACGGGAAATGTACTCAAAGCAAAGAATGATAACATGCATCTATCTACTAAAACAGGAAATGCTTTTATAAAAGAAACTTGGAATAGTAAAACAGAGATACTAGGCTCCTGCCTGATTGGTGAGAGTGGGCCCTTGCTCCACACCTTTGAGGCTGAAGGCTATTGCAGGAAATCAACACTAAAGATGATCTAACCAAATTCAATCCAATTCATTCATTTTTATGTTCATGAGAGATGTATGGCTATGACAGAACTGAAATCTCTAAAAATTGGAATAATCTTATCATTGTTTCTATTACTGTTTCTGAGAGTATATATAAAAAGAGTGATGATATATCACTGAACTTATCTATCAGTCTTTCTAGGAGATGACACCATCTCTTATTTGTACTTAACTATCAAACTCATGAAAGATCATCATGCAAGAAAGGTAGACTTGAGTGGAACAGAAGTCCACTCAGAGGCCTAAGTTTTAGGTCTTAATACACTTGGGCATCAAAGCCCTGAAAATTAGTTTAATTCATAACTCATGCAAAATCTTTGGAAAGATAAAACTTTGGCAGTTTAACTGATAGTCGACCCTTCACAACTCAGGTGATGATTTGAGTGAAGTGTGGGGGTATTAGGATTGCTGCTGAAGTGTCTGATTGGTGGCTTTGACTGGAACATGCTCTGCTCTCGGGAGGCTCTGGAGATCGCTGTTCCCGTCTGCAGCTCCGGAGATATTCCAGACACTCGCAGAGCTCCAGAGATTATTCTAGACACTTACAGAGCTCTGGAGATATTCCAGACACTCATAGAGCTCTGGAGATATTCCCCAAATCCTCAAACTCCAGGTGTCACTGTTCTTTGTCATGGTCTCCGGAGATCATGGAAGACGATCTCTGGAGATCATGGAAGACGATCTCCGGAGATGCACAAAACTGTTGTTTCTGGTATTTACACCTGCGGACTCAAAAAGGAAGAGAAATTCTGCATTTTTTTATTAATCCCACGCACATTAGTCACCAAATTAGAAATTCTAATCTCAAGTAATCTATCCTAATTAATCACAAAATAGAACAATCTTGCTTAACTAATTTGAGTGCAGACACAAGGAAGATGAACTAAATAGGGAAAAAGAGAGGCAAAAAGGGTGTATTTTATGAGTGCAATTTGACACTCATCAACTAGGGCGAGATTCACCCTAATGTGTGTCAAGTGGGCCACATGCCATAGTCCCGCATGCTCCAGGAATGCGTTCTCCTCCCATGTCAACTATACTACCTCATGTGCTATCGGGTGGTGTCGCTCTCGCGACATCAATGGTGGCATAATCATTTGCATCCACAACAAATCACTTGTCAATTCTTCTATAATGAATCCCTCAAAATCTTATCTACCTATATGCTATGCTATGCAACCCCCAACCATCCCTTTCCCCTCTTGTCAGCTTGGATAGGCATCCCTTTTCTCAACCCCCCATTATACTTCAACCCTAATTTTTCTTCTACTTAACCAACAACGCTTTGTTCTATACAAAAGCGCTATCCCTCCCTGCCAACAGTGCCATACTGTGTATCCAGACGCGCTGCGTTTTCTCTACCAAGTGCACCTTGTTTACCAAGTGCGTTGCGCTATGCTGCCAACCACGCCACTCTGTCCTACTAGAGGTGCTTCAATTTTTCCTACCCCTGCCAACCGCGCTATTCTACCCTACCCAAGGCACTTCACTATACTGCCAACAACACTATGGAATTATGCCAAGCGCGCTGCGGTGCTGACCAGTGAACCAGAAGCGCTGCATTTTTACCAAATGCGCTGCACCCGCCTACCATATGCGCTGCGGTGCGCCAAAAGCTCTGCACCCGCCTACCAGCCACGTCGTACAACCCTAAAGCACTTTTGGTTGACATGCAAACTCTACCTAGACCTAGCCCTAATCTACCCTCAAACGATAAATGCAAATGGGGTTTTCGACCACTTACCGCTATCGGAGCTCTTGGTGGCCTCCTATACATCTGCACGAGCTCCGCTCGATGCCTGTGCGCTGGAATCGGCATCTCTCCTCGCTGTCAGCTCCTTCCACTCAACTCTCTCACACTAGTTTCTCCTCTCTAAATTTAGAAGCTCCTAGGGTACAAATGAGGATTGTGGTCCCCATGGGTCCTATTTATAGCATCCCTCCCTCATGTTTTCTTCTCTTCCCACCCCTTTCTGCTTTTCCTCCTACCTGGTCGCGCACTCCTCTAGTCGAGCGTCAACACAATTCTTCAGTCGCTTCCCTGTCTTCCCACTCGAGGGGGCATACGCTGGGGCAACTACCTACACTGGGGCATCAGTAAATTGTATCATGTATTCAACTATCAATTTCTTTGATGCAATGCTATTGACTGCATTGCATCAAAGAGGGGCAAAATGTAGACGCCCTAAAATGACCAAGTCGCCGCACCACTTGCTTTTCACCATCTATCTAATCACCTGCATTTCACACATTAATTAAATAATCTAATTATTTAATTAATTTCACCAAATTCTTCTAAATCACAAAATTGTGACATTAATTAAATAAATCCTCTTTATTTAATTAATTAAATCAAATTCCTCTATTATTCTTCCACAATTAAATAATTTTAATTATTTAATTAGATCATTGTCACCTTCCAAAATTCACATCCACATTAATTAAATAAACCTAATTACTTAATTAATTCAACAAATTCTCTTATCTACAATTAAATAATTTTTAAATTATTTAATTAAATCAAAATCATTCTTTCAAAATCATGCACAACAATTAAATAAATTTATTTATTTAATTTGCTTTCAAATCTTCTAAATTAAATAATTCCAATTATTTAATTATTTCTTCCATAATATCTTCTCTAAATTTAAATAAATCAATTATTTATTTAAATTGTTTTTTCTTCTAAATTTGAGTTATCTCTAAAATAACTCAAGCTTTCTATATTTAATAAAGCAAAATATCTTCTTTTCTCATGCAAATCTCTTCTTCTTGTTTTAAATCACTTAACTGATCATTACATTATGTTAATTGCTTTAACTCATTCTTCTATTCTTGATAACTCCTCTCATGCAAAAGAAAGCAAGACACTTGGCTTCTTCTTATTCGTTGCACGTTCTTCAACTTATCTCCTCCATTGATTCTTCTGAATTATTTGGACCGTTGATCGATCTCTGTTGAAATCTATATAAACCCCCCTTATCTCCTTCATTATCTCTCTCTTCGATCGTATTCTTAGGCATACTTAACAGAGCTTTGAGCATACAAAACACATCGATTGAGCAACTTTACGATCTTTTGACATTGATCTTTGAGCACATTGAGCACACTACTTGCTTGTTGTAGCTATGGTTTCGCAACTTGATTGAGCAATCCACACTTCTCCAAAAGGGAACAATATAGGTTTTGGTAAGAGCTTTCATTTTGTCTTTGATTTTATGATAATGGCTTTTACTTAGATTGGTTTGCTTTATGTGATTGGTTTTTGGTTTTATTAGTTTAGATTTAATTGATTTTTCCTCATACACACACACCATAGATCCTGTTATCACTCAACTCCTTCAGAATGTGAACTACTTACAACAAAAGCTAGACACCATGTTCACAAGTTCATGTCAGCCAACCATCTCATCATATTATACAAGAATCCACTATCCTTAGCCATTCTTTCCTCTCCCCTTCAACAAAAAATTGAATCTCTCATAGATGGTTTAATCCTCTTGTGTTTAGAGGAAATTTCTCCTTAGATTACTTTTGGCCGACACCAACAAAGCCATTGTGACTTCACAATGATTTCTTATTTTTATCATATCATAAATTCAAAGAAAACTACATCACTGAGTTATCCATCAGTGCCTCCTCAACAACTTAACTAGCTGCTACCCCTAATGTCCCTCAATATCTGCCAACTACTTCTATCCCTCCTCTTGTACCACAGACAGAGAAAGGAAAGTAGCCCGAATCGATTGACCTCCCTCAACCCTGAGTGTTTGGAATTTATACATAGGTCCCACCTCTAGCGTCTTACCCAGGACCTAGAAGCACATGACCTGTGTAATCTAATCCTTCTCAACCTTCAGTGGTTTCTCTTGTTCCTCCTACCTCCTTAGAGACTAGAGGAAAGCAACCCATGGTATGGGACCCTTCCCCTTCATCCCTCAATATTTATTGGCAACCTCTATTCCTCCAACTCCTTCGGTGGCTTGAGGAAGGAAGCCCATATTAAGAGACCCTCCTCTAGTAGTACCCCAGCCTTTGGTGTTTCCGTCTATTCCTCTACTTGCTCCTAGAGTGACAAAAGAAAAGGAGCCCACGTTGGGAGACTCCCTAGTTCCTCCTATGGATGTTATGAGTTGCACTAGGCATAACCAACTTGTGAGAGATCTCAAGCATCACCATCGTGTTGTATCTTATGACTGTGTGGAAAGGGAGGAACCCCTTCCCTCTCCCAGGTAGTTGACCCCAGACTTAACCCCACCACCTCAACTTTCTGCACCCTCTCCTTAGCATGATTCTCTCCCACCACCCACTCCGGCCTCTCCATCGATTCATCCAAACGTCAATATCAAACCTAGTACCACTATATTAGAGCCACTCTTTCTATAGCATACATAACACCAGGTGTTCCTTGATGTCCTACATCCTACTACCATAGACATTGACATTCCACCATGGCTGCCTAAATACTAACACGACCATTATCCCACCCCACCCTTTTGCAAACCCAAGTGCATGCCACCCTTGCCTCTGTCGAGTCCTTTCACTTCATCCATTCCAGTTGTGGAGACCTCTACTCCACTAGTGACCACCAATGCTTGCGATCCCACTATCAATATTGAGTGACCACTGATTGTAATCTATTCTGACAGTGACCTAGATCAATCTTCCCCCAAGGAAGATGTATTTGAGTCCTTGGAAGAGACACAGTCTTTATCCTTGATCTTCACACGATCGATGGATGCCACCTTCAATGTGTTGCGGCGGGATTTGCCTTTGGCTTCTTATCTTTTGTGTGATGAACCTGGCACTATAACCAGCATTGCTCTTAATGTGGTCCCTCTAGTAGCCTATCCACCATCCCTATATAATGAGCAAGATTGGGAGGTGGATGACCTAGAGATTAATCCTTAAGTACAGTCCCTTCATGTCATTTGTTATTATTTGTGGTTTTCTTGTGTGTTTTGTAATCCTTGTACCTGAGTATGGTGTGATTGATTATCTGTTAGCTCTCCTTGGAGGAACCTTGATGCCATTGTCCTGTACATGGATACAGGGGGATTGAAATTGTCATGATATTCCTCTATATGTTGCTACATCCTTCTCTATGTTGTATTTGAAATTCTCCTCATTTTGGGGATGTTGCAAAGCATTGGATGATTTAGCATCCTTCCATGTTGACCCCTAATTTTTATTTGTATTCTTGTGAAATTCTTGCTCTGTATTTATAGTTCTATGTGCCCAGGAGGATGATGACAATTACAAAATCAAAAACAAAAATTGACAAAATCAATTACATAAATTATACTATGCAAATCATGCTATATATTGTACTAACTTCAAAGCATGTAGATCTTTTTGTGTTTTTATGATGTTGCTTGTCTTTATGTGACATGTTGTTGTATTGCTCAACATCATACCATGCTTACACAAGCCATTGTGTATCATGCCTACAGTGTCACCTTGGTTGTCCTGCTTGTGGGAAACCCTCTTATGACATATCTCTTTGGAACATATCCTTTAGGTATATGCTTCTTGAAATCTCTCATTCCTTTTATCCCTCTTTTTACCCTAAAATCAATTTCTCCTCCATGATGCAAGCAATTATTTTAAGGTGGGGGCATACCTTTTATATATTGCACATTTAATCACAGGCCACACCAATGGTATGCTCTTTGCAACACTTTTTATAGCGTTCGTGGTCCTAAGCAGATGCACCTATTTAGATTGACCACCTTTATCAGAATTGCCTAGCAAACAACAAATTTTGTTAGTCATGTAATCTATGATACTATTTGATATGTAGCTCACCTAGAAAAGCAATGCTAGTCTATGATGTTTCATTTGCTATCAACACTTCCCATAAGCCTACTAGAAAACAACCTAGCTCTAGTGACTAATGGAAGCTTTTTTAGTATGGTTCCTATCAAACAATGTAATCTGCTAGTTATAGAACCATACCCTTCTACTATTTCTTCTTTGTGTGTTTGCATTATATTAATGTGTATTATACTATATTATTTGCTATCTGCAAGGGTTTTAGAAAAAAATATTTGGCCTAATCCTTCTTTTTATCATCTTTTTACATATATGCATGTGTTAAGAGGTAAAAAGAGAATATGGAATGTGCGAGTACACTAGATCAAACCCTCCTTTTGTTAGATTTAGGACAAACAACTGAGCGGGGGGGTGAATCAGTTGTCCAAAACTTTATTCCTATTAATCACTTAAATCCTTCTTGCAATTCATCAACATAATAATAAATTAATTATGGAAACATAATGCAGCAATTCAAGAGTAGAAACACATTAACACATATGACACCAAGATTTTAACATGGAAAACTTGGTTAAGGGAAAAACCATAGGGTGACTAACTCAAGATTGTATTCTCTATTAAAAGAATAAGAAGAACAAATGGCACATGCCAATTAGGGCTCACTGCCCGAGCACACTACTCACAAAAGGCCCACTGCCTACAGGAGACACACTGTCTATAGAATAATAAATATTACATACTTGAACTAAAGAATATCATCTTCACCATGCTTGAGTCAGTTCCATTTAAGCCCAATACTTCTGCTCTGCCTTTCTCTCTGCTCCTCTCTACCACACTCTCATCTTCGCCAAGATACCTTTGAAATGACTTCACAACTCCTTATTTATACAAGACATTTAACTTTGGGATAATCATCCAAGTCGGCATACATTACAGAGAAAATACATAAATACAACATGACTAAGACTTCACATGAATCAACACACTGTCGGCCACATAGATCTGAGACTTCAATCTTCCTTTAGAAACACTCCATTCTTCACAGAACATCTTCAAGATCATCTGCAGGATGTGTAACTCATCTGGTTGGTCAAACTTAGGAAGAACATCACCATCCGGAAGTAATTCTTCAATTAAAAGCTCAATCTTCAATGTGGACCACCAACACGAGCTGGACACAATCCAAAGACATCCACAAGATTGCCTGTATCACCAAGAACATCCACACTACTTCTGCTTACCGAAATCTTTCTCTCCTTCATCTGGAACCTCAAGAACACTGTTTGTCATCACTGTCATATTGGAATAGATGCTTGCGTACCTCCAGACCATGAACCAATTGAGTTGTCAATTCACATTGACTTCCTAAACACTCCACCAAATCCGCAGAACAAGATATTGCATTTCTGGATCTCACCGGACCTATCTATGTCACTCTGTCACCTCTGAACATCTGCCAAAACTAGTTTTACTCAAGTGGTCATAACTTCTCCAAATCTTCATCTTAGATGGGATCTTCACCTTACTGTCTTCACTGTTCTTATTTGTTCCTGATAGGACTAATTTTCTCAGTATCCTCAGCATACAACTCATCAATCCTTATCATCAATGCAATAGGAGTATGCTGACATCAATGACAACACTGGTTAGGCCCATACTTGCAACAATCTCCCCCTTTGTCATTGATGGCAACATATGATGTGAAAAACTATTTTAACCATCAAGACAAGAACTTCTCATAAGTCCCCCTATCAACAACAACCATTCACATGTCTTCTCTTCCTTTATTGCTCCCCCTTTGATCAGCAACCACTTTTGTTTTTCACGTCTTCTCTTCCCCTTTGACATCAATGGCAAAGGGCACATACTTGCATCACTTCAAAATTATACCAGCTGCTCCCCCTGAGTAGCAGCTTCCCATCATCAATCTGGACCACAAGATATGACTGTGAGATCCACTGAACTGATGCACATTAGTGCACCTTAATTCAGAACCGAAGGGGTAATAAACCCTAACTTCTCCCTGAGATACTCAAAAGAGTCCTTAGGTAGAGGTTTCATAAAAATGTTTACAATCTGATCCTTGGAAGGTACAAACTCCAATCTGACTTCATTCTTGTTCACCTGCTCTCTCAAAAAATAAAACTTGATGGATATATGTTTTGTCTTTGAATACAACACTGGATTTTTTGATATATTTATTGCACTTGAATTGTCACAGAAGATTGTGATAGGTTCCTCATACTCTACTATGATGTGTCTCAGCATTTGTTTCATCCACAATACTTGAGTGCAACTACCTACTACTACAATATATTGTGCTTCTACAGTGGACAAAGATATTGCCTCTTGTTTCTTGCTCAGCCAAGAAACCAATCTTTTCCCTAAAAAGAATGCTCCATCACTGGTACTCTTCCAGTCATCCACATCTCTTGCCCAATCCACATCTGTATATGCATGAAGTGAGAAATCATGACCTCTAGGATACCATAAACCATACACAATTGTTCCTTTTAGATATCTGAGAATTCTCTTGATTGCCATGACATGAGATTCTCTAGGATCAGCTTGGAATCTAGTAACAAGACCAAAAACATTCATAATGTCAAGTCTAGTTTGAGTGAGATACAATAGTCCTCTAGTCATTGACCTGTACTTTTTCTGATCAGCCTTAGGAGAGTCATCATCTTTTCTCAATTTGCATCCGGTTGCCATAGGAGTATTCATTGGTTTTGAATCTTCCATCCCAATTTTTTTCAACATTTCTTTCACATATTTGGTTTGTGAAATGAAGATTCCTTTCTTTGTTTGAATGATTTGCAGACCCAAGAAGAAATTCATTTCCCCAAACATGGACATCTCAAATTCATTTTTCATTTGATTTGCAAAAGTTTTGCACATACTATCTCTTCCTCCAAAAATGATATCATCAACAAATACTTCAACAATCAGGATATTTTCATGATCAATTTTGAAGTACAAATTACTGTCAGTGGTACCTTTGTTGAAACCAATCTTCAAAAGATGCTTATCCAATCTTTCATACCAGGCTCTTGGGGTTTGTTTGAGTCCATACAATGCTTTCTTCAACTTGCAGACCATATCACCATGATCAGACAATTGAAATCCATCCAGTTGCTCAATGTAAACTTCTTCCAAGTCACCATTCAGGAAGGTAGACTTGACATCCATCTGATATACTTTAAAATCCTTGAAGGCAACAAAGGGAAGAAATAATCTGACTGCTTTAATTCTTGCTACTGGAGAAAAAGTCTCTTCAAAATCAACTCCTTCAACTTGGGAACAACCATTGTAGACTAATCTATCTTTGTTTCTAACTACTTCACCATCTTCATTTAGTTTCTTCCGGAAGACCCATTTGGTTCCAATCACATTCTTGTTTCTAGGTCTGGGAACAAGATCCCAAGTGTGATTTTTCTTAATTTGCATCAACTCTTCCTTCATTGCTTTAGTCCAACTTTCATCATTACATGCTTCATTCATAGTCTTTGGTTCAATCTTTGAAATTAGACAATACTCTTCTGAGTCTTGAGCAATCTTTCTTCTTGTTTGGACACCTTTTCTTTTATCACCTATGATCTGATCTTTAGAGTGACTCACTCTTACATACCTGAGAATTTTGGGAATTTCTTGCACTTCTATTTCTTGAGCAGGTTCATTCAAACTTATCTCTTCTTCTTGATTCACCAGATCAGTTTGGATCTAAATTTCAGAAGGGATTTGAACTTCTTGGACCAAAACATCATTCTAATCATCTTCATCATATTCATTAAACCTTGAGGGTTTTTCAATACCTTCATCAACCTTCACATTTGTACTTTCTATAATCTTTCTCAATCTCTTGTTGTAACACCGGTATGCTTTGCTTTTATTAGAATAACCCAAGAATATTCCTTCATCACTTCTAGCATCAAATTTTCCAAGGTCTTCATCTCTTTTAATATAACATTTGCTACCAAAAACTCTAAAATACTTCACAGTGGGAGTGATGCCAAACCAGAGTTCATCAGGGGTCTTACCAGTATTGCTTCTAGTTTGCACTCGATTAAGAGTATAAACAACAGTGCTTATAGCTTCTCTCCAGTAGACCTGAGGAACATTTGCTTCCATCATCATGGTTCTAGATGCTTCCTGGATGGTCCGGTTCTTTCTCTCCACTACTCCATTCTACTGTGGAGTCCTTGGAGAAGACAACTGTCTTTTTATCCCATGTTTCTCAAAGAATTCTATAAACTCCCCAGATGTGAATTCTCCACCTCTGTCAAACCTAAGACATTTTATGTTTAATCCAGTTTCATTCTCTACCATAGCCTTGAAGATTTTGAATTTCTCAAGAGCCTCATATTTCTCTTTTAGAAAAGTCACCCACATCATCCGGGAGTATTAATCAATTAACAACATGAAGTATCTATCACCTTGCAAACTCCTGATTCTTTCCGAACCACATAGATTAGTATGAATTAAGTCCAACAATCTAGTAGAGGACTATTCCTTACTTTTGAATGTGACTCTGTTTTGTTTACCCAACTGACATTCTTTGCACAAACTATTAGTAGGTTTCACCAATATTGGAAGATCTCTTACAGCCTGAGTGTTGCTTATCTTGATTATATTATCAAAATTCACATGCCACGTTATCCTATGCCACAACCAACTCTGATCAACTTGAACAAATAAACAACTTTTACTAGTACCAACCAAGTGGAAGATATTACCTTTTGTTTGAGTATTGGATGCAATCTCAGTTCCGAAACTTTCAAAGATCTTACATTTTCCATTTTTGAATTAGAGATCATAGCCTTTGTCCACCAACTGTCCAACACTAAGAAGATTGTGATTCAGACCTTCAACATACAGTACATTACTGGTTTTGTTCTTTCCATCAAAAGAGATGGTTTCTCTGCCTCTGATTTTGCCAGTAGAATTATCACCAAATTTTACCACTCCTTCATATCTCTCCAAATCTATGAACTTATTTTTGTCACCTATCATATGGTGGGAGCATCCACTATCAATGACCCAATCATCCTTTTCTTCAACTTGGGCAGCCAGAGCTCTTTCTACCATTTTATGATTGATAGATTCAGAGGGCATTTGATCTTCTTCCTTGATGGCAATAAACACCCAATCACTTCTGGATTTGTTTCCTGTCTCTGATTCATCATCTATTACTCCATCATCATCATCTTCATGAACATAGTAACATTTCTTTTGGAATCTTGATCTGTTAGGATTTGGTCTTGAAAATCTTTCCAGACACCTTGAGGCAAAATGACCAATCTTATTGCAGTTAAAACATTTAAAGGGCAACTTTCCTTCATACTTATCAGATCCTCTTGGCAGTCTTTTTGCAATAAGGGCTTCAAGTTGAGTAGCTTCTCATCATCTTCTTCCAGATCTTTTCTTGCTTTTTCATACCATGATAATTTCTTTGAAGAGTTCTCTCCCAAATCAAACCTTTTTTTTTACAGAGGCACTAGCTTTGAAAGCAGATTCAGTCTTGGGGGGTGCATCTCCAAACTCGACCAATTCAAATGCTGCTAATTTACCAACCAGTTGATCTCTTATGATATTTGAAAAAGATTTGAATTCTTCAATAGTAGCAACCTTGTATTTGTAAGAATCAGGAAGGGATCTGAGAACTTTGGCAACAATCTCATCTTCATCCAAGACTCACCAGCACATCTAATGCCACAAACAATCTCATTTACTCTTGGCATAAATGTAGTGATATTTTCATCTTCTCTCATCTTCAGGTTTTCAAATTTTCCTTCCAGACTCTGTAGCTTGGCACATTTAACATACTTGTCTCCTTCATGCAAAAGTTCTAGTTTTTCCCAAATCTCATATGTAGTTTTTAGATCAATAGCATTTGTCAGCTCTAAATCAGATAAGGCACTTAATAGAGCTTCTTTTTCTGAAGATTGTTTTCAACATCTCTGATTTCATCTACAGTTTTCAGACCATTCTGTGGAGGAACATACTTCTTTGAAGCCATGATCCAATATTGCATTCCCATATATTGTAGGTGACATTCCATGCGGCTTTTCCAAAGAGTGTAATTGGTTCCACCAAACTTTAGACTATCCTTCTTGTAGGACGACATCCTAGATCTCCTCAAGTGGTTAAGCTCTTTTAGAGGAACTTCGCTCTGATACCAATTATTAGATTCAGGACAGACAACTGAGGGGGGGGGGCTGAATCAATTGTCCAAAACTTTCTTCCTATTAATCACTTAAATCCTTCTTGCAATTCATCAACATAATAATAAATCAATCATGGAAACATAATACAACAATTCAAGAGCAAAAACACATTAACACATATGACACCAAGAATTTAATGTGGAAAACTTGGTTAAGGGAAAAACCACGGGGTGACTAACCCAAGATTGTATTCTCTGATAAAAGAATAAGAAGAACAAATGGCACATGCCAATTAGGGCTCACTACCCGAGCACACTACTCACAAGAGGCCCACTACCTATAGGAGACACACTGTCTATAGAATAATAAATATTACATACTTGAACTAAAGAATAGCATCTTCACCATGCTTGAGTCAGTTCCATTTAAGCCCAATACTTCTGCTCCACCTTTCACTCTGCTCCTCTCTACCACTCTCATCTTCACCAAGATACCTTTGAAATGACTTCACAACTCCTTATTTATACAAGAAATTTGACTTTGGGATAATCATCTAAGTCGGCATACATTACAGAGCAAATACATAAATACAACATGACTAAGACTTCATGTGGATCAACACACTATCGGCCACATAGATCTGAGACTTCAATCTTCCTTTAGAAACACTCCATTTTTCACAAAACATCTTCAAGATCATCTGCAAGATGTGTAACTCATCCAGTCGGCCAAACTTAGGAAGAACATCATCATCTGGAAGTAATTCTTCAATTATGAGCTCAATCTTCAATGTGGACCATGAACACGAACTAGACACAATCCAAAGACCTCCACAAGCTTGCCTGTATCACCAAGAACATCCACACTACTTCTGCGTATCGAAATCTTCCTCTCCTTCATCTGGAACCTCAAGAACACAGTCTGTCATCACTGTCATATTGGAATAGATGCTTGCAGACCTCCAGACCATGAACTAATTGAGTTGTCAATTCACATTGACTTCCTAAACACTCCACCAAATCCATAGAACAAGATATTGCATTTCTGGATCTCACTGGACCTATTTGTGTCACTCTATCACCTCTAAACATCCGCCAGAACCATTTTTACTCAAGTGGCCATAACTTCTCCAAATCTTCATGTGGACCTCTCAAATCTTTACTAGATCATCTTAAGGCACATATCTACAAACCCTTTGAAGCACATCCTCTGATCTTCATCTTAGCTGGGATCTTCACCTTACTGTCTTCACTGTTCTTCTCTATTCTTGATAGGACTAATTTTCTCAGTATCCTCAACATACAACTCATCAATCCTTATCATCAATGCAATAGGAGTATGTTAACATCAATGACAACACCGGTTAGGCCCATACTTGCAACACCTTTCACTTCAACATTCAAGGACAAAGACCGAGCCAAGCCACTACAAGATGGAAGAGGGCTCAACTACTGGTCTTTGTGCTCTTGTTTGTCAAGGAAATATAAGATTTAACCAAGATTTTATCAAACCCTAGGCTAAATATGAATGAAAACCTAGTTAGAAGATAATCAACTTGAAATAGATGATCAACAATAGAAATTTAGAAACCAAAAGTATAGAGAGGATCAGTAAGATGTCGAAACCTATCTCTTGAAATCAGAGGTGTCAGAGGCCAAATTTGGCAATTGCCCAAGTCTAGATGTTGGAATCTGCCAAAAGTTAGAACTGATGAAATGTTGTGAATGATGCTAAGAACTTAGATCTAGAAGCTTGAGGCCCTATAGAATAGGGCAGCAACCACCCAAGTTTAGTTAAAGGAATATTCCAGAACTATTTCTGGATCTTGAAACTTTGTTTCCTGCACTGCTTCCATCACTGTCATATTGGAATAGATGCTTGCAGACCTCCAGACCATAAACCAATTGAGTTGTCAATTCACATTGACTTCCTAAACACTCCACCAAATCTGTAGAACAAGATATTGTATTTCTGGATCTCACTGGACCTATCTGTGTCACTCTATCACCTCTGAACATCTGCCAGAACCATTTTTACTCAAGTGGCCATAACTTCTCCAAATCTTCATGCGGACCTCTCAAATCTTTATTGGATCATCTTAATACACATATCTACAAACCCTTTGAAGCACATCCTCTGATCTTCATCTTAGCTGGGATCTTCACCTTACTGTCTTCACTGTTCTTCTTTGTTCTTAATAGGACTAATTTTCTCAGTATCCTCAGCATACAACTCATCAATCCTTATCATCAATGCAATAGGAGTATGTTAACATCAATGACAACACCGGTTAGGCCCATACTTGCAACACCTTTCACTTCAACATTCAAGGACAAAGACCGAGCCAAGCCACTACAAGATGGAAGAGGGCTCAACTATTGGTCTTTGTGCTCTTGTTTGTCAAGGAAAGATAAGATTTAACCAAGATTTTATCAAACCCTAGGCCAAATGTGAAGGAAAACCTAGTTAGAAGATAATCATCTTGAAACAGATGATCAACAATAGAAATTTAGAAACCAAAAGTATAGAGAGGATCAGTAAGATGTCGGAACCTATCTCTCGAAATCAGAGGTGTTAGAGGCCAAATTCGGCAACTGCCCAAGTCCAAATGTTGGAATCTGCCAAAAGTTAGAACTGATGAAATGCTATGAATGATGCTAAGAACTTAGATCCAGAAGCCTGAGGCCCTATAGAATAGGGCGGCAACCACCCAAGTCTAGTTAAAGGAATATTCCAGAACTATTTCCAGATCCTAAAACTTTGTTTCCTACACTGCTTCCATGTAGCTCTACTTTTCCCAAAACCTATACTTGTAACTTACACACAAGATGAAAAAAGAGGGCTTTGGGGGTTGTGATGTTTAGGGATTTTCCTCAGTCAAATCATGGGTTAGCATTCAAGCTTTCCCAACACCATTGTTAATGAGAGAGCATGCCCTTACAAGGCAGAGGCTAAAGATAATACAAATGATGAAATGATTCAAATGATTCAAATAGCAATGATGTCACCTTAGAGGTGAAGCCCTTGAGAGAATGAAATCCCTTCAACTCACAAGGAGATGGATGATGAAGCCATATCTACAACAAACACACAAATACAAACACAAATCTGCAACAATAACACACTAAATGCCTTGAATTCTCTTTGCTCCAATATCATAAGTTCGCGTTATCTAGCTATGTGTAAAATGAAGTCATAAACTCACTTATACATGCTTCCCCACTAGCATTTATGAATTTAAATCACAAGAGCCAACAAGGAGAAACATTTTGGAAGGGCCCAAGCTGACATACCAAAAGTTAGCCCTGACCAATTAGAAGAGACATGGGCAGTTAGCGCCCAAGTCTAGGGGCCTAAATTGGATCAATGTTAAGCTAAAGGAGGCCCCAAGGGTTCCAAAATGTCTTGGGTGTCATGGAATTTCTTTTGGGATGATCAATTATAATGTATAATTAAGTGTAAGGAAGCAAATAGAACCTAGGAGCTAAACTAGGAGGTAAAAAGGTATGTAGCCACTTTTTACTCCTTAATATTTAGCCCCCACTTTAATGTATGTATGATCTTACGATCCATACATGCATTAAAGTATGGTCAAAGCACATCAGACACATCAAACACACCCTAATTTTGAAGACTGTCGCTAGCCGCCAAACTTAGGCAAACATAAGCAAACACTTAGTAGTCACATAAGACAGTGAATACAATAAGGAAGCATGCAATACATGGAGAATATAGTGAAAGCATGCGGTACACATAGAAGACATGAATGCAGTCACACAATACACAAAGAAAACATGAAGAGAAGACATGATTAAGCAATTACATATCCATATATATAAAATGTTAACTAAAGTAAATAAAACACACAACATGGAGAAGGACTCATTACCGCACAACTTTAGACCACGCACAGGCACACAAAACACATATAGCGTGGGGAGGCACTCATTGCCACACAACTTTAGACCATACCAAGAACACACAAAACACATAAGGAAGACATGTAAAACACACATAAAACACATAGAATACATGAGCATCATATAGTATACCATTGACACACTATAGATCTTATACATGACAAACACGAGCGATAGGGAGGAGCTCATCACTACTCCACTATCTAAAACATGCCAAACACACCTGACAGTTGAGCTATGCTACCACAACCACCAAAGGCATGCTTAAGGGTGAATGACTCAAGATCCAACCCCGCCTCGCGATGAGGACTTTGTATAAAAGGATGTGCACTAGCTCAAGAGATACACCATGCCACCTCGCGATGAGGACTTTGTATAAAAGGATGCACACTAGATCAAAAGATACGCCATCCCACCTCGTGATGAGGGATTTTTGCTTTCTTTAAAAGGATGTACACTAGCTCAAGAGATACACCATCCTACCTCATGGTGAGGGCTTTCAAAAATGCATTGTCAATGTCAAAAGTAATCAGACAGATACCATTATATATGCCCCCACCTTAAGGTGGTTGATCCTGCTTGTCAGTATCAAGCACATTAAGGTAGAGTGAAAAAAATGCAAGGGAACAAGAGATTTTGCAAAGCCCATGACCCAAAAGGTGACATGTGCCACGATTGCCGAATATTCCCAGAAGCACATTGATATGATTTGTTGATAAGATAATGAACAAGATATAAGCTTTGGTTAGAAAATATTACTCTAATATAACAAACAAATCAATTCTTAGAAGCTATGCATAAATCATGTATTAGATCACATCGAAGACCAAGGCTACACTTACAGGTTTGGAATCAAGTATAGCCATTGGGCTATACTGTAGGTATTTCAGGACTGAGTGTAACAACAGGTAAGATACAAAACAATCCAAAGTGCATTGAAGCAGATTGAGAGTATTACAAAAGTTTGTTACAAGAAATTTCACAAGACAAATCACAACATAGAGTGATTCTACTAGTCAAGCATCAAATATATATATCAACCCCATATTCATATTGGACTAGGTCCATTTTTGCTTTCTTATTGAAGGGGCACATGATCCTTATCAATATTTGTTTGTTTTCATCATCTACTGACTAGTATAGTCACTGAAGAATGTAAAAAATAAAAATAAGAGAGGAGACAAGAGTAATTTGGGTTTACAACATGAGAAGATGCCCCCAAGACATCTTCCATGATGTTATGCCCCCAAGGCACATCACACAATAATAAAATAGATGAGAGGAAAGTAGAAGAATGTAGGAACAAATAGAAGAATGATCACAATAGGGGAAGTCTCCTTGTATCCTTGACCTTACAAGAGTATCAAGGGTCATCTAAGGAGACCTAAACAACATTTAACACAACACGAGGGAACACAACACAACACTATTAACATATATATCTAGGAGGAGGCCACCCTTGAGAGCAAGTAGAATAGGTACTACAACGAGTGTGGCTTAATGAGGGAGAAATACTTACCTAGTTTAGTGGGATATTTCCTGGTAGACAATCCATGTCTATCATCTAAGGATATATCATATTTAGTCTTAAACTTGCTAGTCTTTTGTTAACATTAGTACATTTAGTCACTATCCCCTTAGTGGGTGGAAAAGGTGAATTGTTTTGATTGATCTCAACATCCATCCATAAGGGATTTAATGTGAGAGACCTTTCCTCATCCACTAGTGCTTCATCTGTTAAAGGGAGAGCATAGGAAGGAAGGGAAGGTAAAGTGTTTTGAGGAGAATTGTTAGTGATTATATCTTAATTAGTGATGTCCAAAGGGTTTAAACATTCAACCAAAGGAGGACTACCCATGGTCTTCCCATCCTTAGTGATATCCAAGGAACTGGGATATTCAACTAAAGGGAGGAGATTGAGGATCTTCCCTTCCTTAGTGATATCCAAGGTACTTGAATATTCAACTAAAGGAGGAAGATCAAGGGTCTTCACTTCCTTAGTGATATCCAAAGTACTTGAATATTCAACTAAAGGATGAAGATCAAGGGTCTTCACTTCCTTAGTGATATCCAAGCTACTTGAATATTCAACTAAAGGATGAAGATCAAGGGTCTTCACTTCCTTAGTGATATCCAATTGACTTGGATGTTTAACCAAAGGGAGGAGATTGAGGATCTTTGCTTCCTTAGTGATATCCAAGGTACTTGAATACTCAACTAAAGGAGGAAGATCAAGGGTCTTCATTTCCTCATTGATATCCAAGGTATTTGAATATTCAACTAAAGGAGGAAGATCAAGGGTCTTCACTTCCTTAGTGATATCCAAGGTACTTAAATATTCAACTAAAGGAGGAAGATCAAGGTCTTCATTTCCTTAGTAATATCCAAGGTGCTTGAATATTCAACTAAAGGAGGAAGATTGATAGGATGATCCATAGAGACTTGATGCACTATGGTAGAGATAGAGTTAGATGAATGTTCATTATCTATCCATGGAGTGTTTTTTGTTAGAGGAGGTTCTTCATTCACTAATGCTTCATCTTGAAAAGGGAGAACATCGGAATGAAGAGAGGGTAGGGCAATCTGAAGGGATGTGTCAATGATTTCATCCTCTTGTGCCAAAATGTCCTCATAAGTGGGAACAACTTTGGGAGAGAGATCATAAGGTAAAACTAAGTTACCATCACATGTATTAGAGACTAGATCCAGGGCAGGGTCCTAACCTTTAGAAATAGGAGTCATAGTGGAATGTCCAATAGAGACAAAGTCATCTAGGGCTTCATCTAACATATTGAAGTCATCACTACTAAACGATGCATCATATTTATTATTATCTATGAATTTAGTGAGATCATCTAATATCAAAGGATATATTCCCATGAGAGTTGTAAAACTATCAAAATCAGATATATAACAAAGGATTTCATATGTGGAACACATAGGAATATCAACATCATTTATGAATTCTATTTATTTTAATACTTGAGGATGCTTTTTAATGAATTTGGAGAAATTATCAATAGCTATGATGTATGCAAACAAAGCTTCCAAAGATGCATAACAAGAAGCATCCATGGTGTAAATTATAATAATTAGTTTGAGGAAATCAGGTTTTTGAAGATCAAAAGCACACCAATTTCACTACAAACAAAGTAAATATGATGGAAATAGTGCTACAAAACAAGGCAAGATGAATGATGTAAAATTTGCTCAAATAATTATGAAGAAAGTGTGTAAAAACCCTCGATGTTGAAATACACACTGTGTAATTTAAAAAATTTGAAATTTGACCTAATGATGTAACACTACAACTTAAAATCAGATTTGAATGAGTGTTTAAAGGAGTAGAAAAATTTGAAACAAGATTTTGACTACCAATCCTAGCTTTTGCAAAAACTAGGTTATATGAAAAATGCAAATTTTTAACAAAAACCCTTACAAATGATATATGCAAATACAAGATGTGATATCATGAAATGATTAATTTCTATAGTTTATTTAAGATCTAATGTAAAAATTAGAAATTAAATGTTTCCAATGAGATGCAATGAAATAACACAAAACTATGCCTTTATGCAAGCCTAAAATGTTTGTTTTTTCAAATTTCTTCAAATGTATGCAAGATGTTTCAATGTAAGATGGCAAATATGATATAAATGAATGCAAGGATTGATTAAAACACTCAACAAGATGCAAGTTCAGTTAAAACATAGGTTCACCAAAATGTTAAGAGGTAAAAAGAGGAGAAGATGGAATGTGTGAGTACACTAGATCATACCCTTCTTTCACTCCAACATTCAAGGACAAAGACCAAGCCAAACCACTACAAGATGGAAGAGGGCTCAACTACTGATCTTTGTGCTCTTTTTTGTCAAGGAAAGATAAGATTCAACCAAGATTTTATCAAACCCTAGGCTAAATATGAAGGAAGCCCTAGTTAGAAGATAATTAGCTTGAAACATATGATCGACAATAGAAATTTGGAAACCAAAAGTACAGAGAGGATCAGTAAGATGTTAGATCCTATCTCCCAAAAGTAGAGGTGTCGTAGGATAAATTTGGCAAGTGCCCAAGTCCAGATGTCAGAATCTAGTGAAAGTCAAAACTGATAAAATGCTACGAATGATGCTCAGAACTCAGATCCAGAAGCTTGAGGCCCTATAGACTAGGGTTGCAACCACCCAAGTCTAGTTAGAGGAATATTTTAGAATTGTTTCTAGATCCCGAAACTCTATTTCCTACACTACTTCCTTGTAGCTCCACTTTTCCTAAAACATGTACCTATAACCTGCACACAAGATGACAAGAGAGGGGTTTGGGGGTTGTGGTGTTTAGGGATTTACCTTAGTCAAATCCTGGGTTAACATTCAAGTTTTCCCAACACCATTGTTAATGAGAGAGCATGCCCTTGTAGGGAAAAGGCTAAAGATAATCCAAATGATTCCTCAAAGGTGAAGCCCTTGAGATGATGAAAGCTCTTCAACTCACAAGGAGATGGATGATGAAGCCATATCTGCAACCAACACACAAATACAGACACAAATCTACAACAATAACATAATGAATGCCTTGAATGTTCTTTGCTCCAATATCATAAGTTCACGTTATCCATCTAGGTGTAAAATGAAGTCATAAACTCACTTATATATGCTTTCCCACTAACATTTACGAATTTAAATCACAAGAGCTGAAAAGGAGAAACATTTTAGAAGGGCCCAAGCCAACATACCAAAAGTTAGCCCTGACCAATTAGGAGAGACTTGGGCGGTTGACGCCCAAGTCCAACGGCCTAAATTGGGCCAGGGTTAAGCTAAAGGAGGCCCCAAGGGTCCTAAAATGTCCTGGGTGTTGGGGAATTTCCTTTGGGATGATCAATTATAATGTATAATTAAGTGTAAGGAAGAAAATAGAACCTAGGAGATAAACTAGGAGGTAAAAAGGCATGTGGCCACTTTTTACTCCATAACAACATGCACACCTGACATCTGTTTCATGTGCATATTTTTTGGCCTAACATTATGGTTTTATAGAATCCTAAGTTGGGGGATTTGTCTTTCTCATTTAGCGACATTGTGCATCCTCTACAATACTTGGGTAAAAAGTTTTCTTTTTTTTATGTTATTTGCTTTCTATACTTTAGCTTACATATGCCTGTAGTGTCATACATCCACTAAAGTTGGGGCTAAATGTAGTGTTGTAAACTATGATTGCCCACAATTTCATACTCTATATGGTACTCACTGTGTATGGGGAAACCTAGAATTCTATAGGACATCAACACAATAAAGATTAGTTGCCAAAATCCATCATAACCTTCAAGAAATCAATAATGATATAACAAAGATATGATAAAAGCATGAAACATTAAATGTTACCCATTGCGTGTAATTCCTTGGTGTATTTGCAAGTGTGGATTGCTTATATATAAAAGCATAACCATGATAAGATTGATGGATGGAAGGAATGTATGATTGTTTTAATGAGTGCTCAAAAGTGTTGGGAGATATGGATGCCAAATGCTCAAAATTGTGAAGGGTTTTTGAAGAGGTGAATGGGCGTATTTATAGATTTCAGAGAAGATTGATCAATGGTGGAGTAAATTAGATGAAATCAACAGAGGAGATAAATTGAGGAATCATGATGAATGTGCACATGACAAGTGTTCATGCAAAAAGTTGTTTTAAAGAGTTAACTGCATTGTTGACTAAAGATAGGATTGATTTTCATATAAATAGATTTTTTTTCTATTTAATGAATTAATTGAGAAAAACAAAAATTTTAAAGCCAGTTGAACTCAACTTTTGATTTTCTTTCTAACATGCAAAGGATAAAATTAAATTATAAATTATTTAATTTTCTTATTGACATGCAAAGGATAAAAATTAAATAATAAATTATTTAATTTATGTGCATGGAAGATTTTTAGAAGAAAAGATAAATTTGGAAGATGAGTGGATAATTAGAAATTAAATAAATAAATTTATTTAATTTGTCATGCATGATGAAAGAAAATAAATAAAATAATGATTTTATTTATTGAGAAGATAAGAAAAGTCAACTTAAACAAATTAGAATAATTTATTTAATTTTGTGTTGGTGTTGGAAATAAGCCACACTCGGACTGACGATGGATTGGTCCAAGAGGGGCCAATAGCTCAGTGGTAGAGCACTCCAACAGCAAATGGAAGGTCCTAGGTTTGAGTCCTAGCTGGTCCATGTCTCAACATGGTATCAGAGCCAGGCTCAGGCTAGGAGCCCCAAGCACACAAGAGGTGTGGCTTAAGGGGGGGTGTTGGTGTTGGAAATAAGCCACACCCGGACTGACGATGGACTGGTCCAAGAGGGGCCAATAGCTCAGTGGTAGAGCACTCCAGCAGCAAAAGAAAGGTCCTAGGTTCGAGTCCTAGCTGGTCCATGTCTCAACATTTTGGAGGAATAATTATCTAATTAAATAATTAAAACTATTTAATTATTTGTGGAGAAGAAGAATTAAAGTGGTGAATTAATTAAATAATTGGTATCATTTAATTAATGTGAAATTGATGATAGAAATGGATAATTTAATTAAATAATTAAAATTATTTAATTAAAGTGGATTAGAAGAATAAAATTGATAAAATGTTAGATTTAATCAAATAATTAAAAATTATTTAATTAATGGTGGAAGGGGAATTAAAGTGATGACGTGATGGATTTAATTAAATAATTAGGAATACTTAATTAATGTTGAATTAGAAGAATTGATGAGGAAAATGGTGTGAATAGTGATATAGGAATGCGTTAGTCATTTTTAGGTGTCTACATTTTGCCCCTCTTTGAGATGGTGTTCCGAAGTAACAACATTTCAAAGAAGTTTAAAAAATAGTGTTTGATTTAGAAGATCATGGTTGGAAGAAAATGATTGGATTAGAGATGGTGATTCCCTAGTCACTCAAAGTGAGGGTGACAAGGAAAGATAAATGGTAATTTAATGAATATGATGAATGATGATTATGCCCCCTTGAGAGGACAAGTGGGTTCAAGGAACACAAGTGTGCTCTTGAAAGGAAAGAAGAGGAAATTGTTAGTAGGTAGAGAGATGTAGATGAAGATGAAAAGGTTAGATGAAAGATGGAAGAAGAAGCTATGTAAGATGTAGAAGGATAGAAGAATTGATCAAACTATGAAAGCTATAGATAGTGATTAGGATGTATGGGTGAGATGGATGGGATGCTTTTTCTTAGGTTATTCTTTATAAAATGTAAAGAGCAATCCTTCTTTTGATATCGCATATGGATATTATGCACTAGGGTATAGAAGACCAAGGTGACGATGTATCCAATGCTTAAGACAAGCACACAAAAAGATAAAGGACACAATAAACCCTATACTGATAGGACCATGATATTGAATACAATGATACTATTGTGGTAGGTGTTGAAGACATAGAAGTATTGAGAGGGGGGGTGAATCAATACTTATTCAAATTCTTTCCTTTAAATGCATTAAATCCAAACTGTACATTTAAACCAAAAGAATCATAAGAGCACACACACACATAACACCAGATTTATGTGGAAACCCAAGATGGGAAAAACCACAATGAGCAAGCTACTTGGATTTACTATCCAAATCTAGCCTCACAAATAAAAAGAAGTATTACAATGAGTTTTATGGGCACCAACCCAAAGGACACACCAACTCCCTGATACAAAGTTTTATGGGCTCCAACCCAAAGGAAGAACCAACTATCTAAAGTGCTACAACACTTACAATATGAATTTTATCGACACCAACCCAAAGGAAGCACCAACTCCCTAAAGAGATACAACTCTTACACAATAAGGCTCCAACCTCTATTTTGATACATTCAACTGATTTTGCTAGTTCAATTTCCTCTGCAACATCAATTCTTCTAAAGATTTGACATCCTTGACATATTCTCAATGACTTAAGACTTCCACACTATCCTTTCTACTATCATCATGATCATTTGACTAATTCTGATACCTTAAAATCCTCTATAACATCATCTTCATAAACACTTTGACATTGACTTATTCTAATGACTTCAACACCTTTGCTCAATCATCTCTGCTATCTTCCAAACTCAAAGCACTTCTGCAATGTACTACTCCAACCTTTGCAAAATTAGAATTCTTTCAAGTACCTCTGCTCTATCACAACAACATCACAACTTCTTCAAATATCTCCACAACAACATCACTTCTGCATTGACTTTAACTGAATCGATCTTTTCCACACTTCATCATCATACTGCTTTTGAAATGATCTTATCCACACATTAACATAGTTAACACATTCTACACACACACACACACTTTTTGCAACAATCTTGAACTTACAGTTATATGCTCCGCAAGAATTCAAAACATCATCTTTGTTGGCCTTAAAGAAATGTGTAACATGAAACATGTAACCAACCTTGCTTTTCGGCTCCCAAATCATTTGCGGTAATATAGGAGTGAAGTTCCATAATGCGGTTCATATTAAAGGATCTACTAGACCCAATTTACCTTTGTACACATTTCTATGCTAGCACATACTTCCAAACACATGGCACAATCACTCAAGTATACCATGTCGGCACTACAAACACTTATCCTTTCATACATTAGCTCCACACCCTATACGATACCAGAGAAGAGAGATATCATCATGTGGTTCATGCCATAAACACTATATGACTTGTAAAGCCTTCTCATACACTCCTCTTTCTAATTTATGCTTCTTCTTGTTGGCACAAACAATCAAACATTGATGTCAGTAATCCTTACACAATCTGGTTACACTGTCTTAATATAGAACATTTAAAAACATACTTGCGGTACTCCAGAACACTTGAAATATGAACTGAGCATACATATTGACCATCTAAACTTATCTTTCAAACAATAAATCCAAACTTCAATGTGAGGTGAAATGTGGTGGCTTTCTATTCTATCTCTGATAACCTTACACACCAACATGACTTGTTCTTACTCTGCTAACTCTGGAAAAACTTCTATGGTACTTTGTATCCTTTGAAACTTGAGTATATCATTCTTGTATCTTTGCTTTACCTAATCTCCAAACTGCCAAGTCATACATGCAAATATAGTGAAATGTGATAGCTTTGAGTTTCACACCTGATCACCTTACACAATGATATCCCTATTTTCAGTTTGTTGACTTTCGATGTCCTTGCGATAACTTTTATGATTTGAAACTTGGATCATGCATACCTTATAGCCATCTCTATCTAACCTCCAAGCCACAAGACCATATCGTCATCTATGGTAGAATATAGTACAATGTTTTGAGCTTTTACAATACAATTCCCTATACCTCTAACAATTTTGATCACTTAAACACTTTCCTTCAAATCCCATGCAATGCTTTTCATCAAGAGGTACTAAATGCAACATTCACAACACCATAAGCAACAATCATACCTCTTTTCACCAAAAGCAAGAAGTCACAACTTCTTCATGTTAGGAAATCCTTTAACTTGACAACTTACACCTATCCATGAACTGCAGAGGATGAGGTACAATTGTGTACAGATGATATTGATTCAACAACATGCTCATGTCTTTCATCACCATATCTTTCACGTCAAAAATCCTCTGATCATCACTCCTTTGATTGCTCCTCTTATCATCACTCCTCTGACAACATATGCACCATTATGCTTTCCACATCACAACACTTCTTATCACTACTCCTTATGACAACATGTACAATAGTAGGTAGGTTGCAAGCACCGATGTAGATGCAAGACAAAATATGGAAAGATAAAAGATAATGCTAATAAACAATAAAAAATGATAAGTCGAATACAAGATAAATTGATAACACACACAAGAAAGAAAGCATCATTGCACAAATGATTAAAAAAAATAAGGTTATTGCCCTTGCCAAGATAAAAACTAAGGATTAAGTGATCATGGATTGATTTGATTGATTGAGAATAATGTTGTCATTGTAGGGAATTATATATCCCTAGAACAACATAAGGATACAGGAACAATATATCTTGTTGATGATGATTGGATAAATGATCGATTGATTGATTTTCCAGTAAGGTTGGAACAAAACCAAGGATGTGATTGGCTAGATTACTTGACTAAAGTGGTATGGAGTAAGGATGACTTGCAGGTGGATTTATTTCTTGTATTTTCATAATGTTGTAATATTTTTGGATTTTTTCGAATGTTTTGATTTTTTGGATGTTTCAATTTTTTTGGATTTTTTTGGATTTTTATGTTGGGTGTTTTAATTGTAGTTGGAGAGCCTTAGTGCTAAATACTAATGACAATGGAACATCATGGATAGGTAGATGGATAGACAATAGTGGATAATGGAAGGATAGGTAGAGGTATGGGTGGTAGTGGATAATGGATGTGATCACCAAGGACTATGTCACATAGGAATAACATGTCATAGTCTAGGTATGAGACTCAATATGTGGCATGAAAATGCTTGCAACGATAGGATGGTAGGATATGTTGGGAAGTATTAGATACATCAAGAGTTGTCCAAATCATGTTTCAACATTTTGCCCCTATCTTTATCAAGATCAAAAGGAGGAAAGGAGGATGGATTAGATCAAGGGGATAATTATGCAGATATAATGGATAAGGAAGATATGATAGGAAATAATAGGATGAGATGAGACAAAATGCCCCCAAGTGTAAGGTGCATACACAATCAATCCACACATGATGCTTGTTTACCAGGTTTTCATCATAGTACTTATCCAAGGTGCCTGTTTGCCAAGTTTTCACCATTGGACGAATGATTTCTCTTTACTATTTTTTTTTCTTTCATTTTTTTTTTGACTATTTGGATGGGATGAAGGATGGGGACTCAAGCGTCTGTTTCCAATAGCAAGGTAGCATGTTAGAATTTTAATGCATGTTTGCACATAGACTAGAGTAGGTAGCATTATGCACATGGATGTTGGTAGATGTGGGAATATGGAAATGGAATGTATGATGAATTATGATGTGGATGATGGATGGATCAAAAGCATGGACCATAGAGGTATGATGTGGGAAATATACTGGATAAGGGATATAAGATGGAGGGATGGAGATATGTGGAAATGTCATGGAATTACGGGGAACAAAGACCAATGGTTGCACACATCATGATAGATTTTGAAGTTTTTGACTTTGATGAGGAGTGGGGAGTAATGGGAATCAGGATATAGGATATTTAGGAATCACTGATTTAGGAATTTAGGAACACAAATGAACTTAGGATTTCTAGGATTTTTTTAATGGGGAGCAAGATTTTTGGATTTTGGGGATAGATTGAGATGCGGATGCTTCTTTTGGATCAATTGCTTGTTGCTTGGGGACCCACACCATTTTCATTTTTTCTTTTATGTGTGTGGGCATATGTAGCTTTTGAGATGGATTTGGATATGAATTTGTGTATTGATGCCCTATGGAATGATATTCTTGAGGCTCTTTCAGATATTCTACTATATGTGTGGGAGCATCCAAATTTTTATTTTTCAATCTCACGGTATTGGGAATAGCTTCATATGGGGTCGATGTGTGCATTCATTGGCCATGATTGGGAATGATATGGGGTATAAGGGAGTGAGATGTGTGGATGGAGGGATGAGTGTATTGATGGATGGAGGGATTAGGTGATTGAAGGATAGGAATATTAGGAGTTGGAAGGAGTGGAGGAAGTGTGGATGGAGGGATGAGTGTACTAATGGATGGAGGGATTAGGGGATTGAAGGATAGGAATATTAGGAGTTGGAAGGAGTGGAGGAAGTGTGGATGGAGGGATATGGTCACATGATTTTGCGAATAGTATGATGATGGAGGAGGGATGAAGACATATGAGTTAGAGGTACAATAAGGAGCACTGGGATATGGAGTGGAAGAAGTAGCTGGAGGAGGTGTGGAGGTGGTACCAAAATCTTTGGATTGTTTTGCTTGGGATGAAAAACCAAGGTCATGTTCTCAAGGATGGATTATGACATGGATGGGCTCTAAGATGCCTTGTTGATGAAGGCCTAAACCTTTGCCTTGATATTTCATGTTTTGGAACATATGATATGTAATTGGATGTTTGTTGTTTTAGAAACAAGACATAAGTCCATTATTAGATGTATAAGGTGAGGTGGTGGATGAAGTTTTTTTCTCTTTGACAAGAGAACCACTATGGATGAAAGTAGTAGGACCAATTGGATAGGATAATGGATTTATAATGGGGTCGATAGGAGATGGTGGAGGATCAATATGAGATAATAGATGATCCACAAGAGACAATGTAGAATCATGCAATGGATGACTTGGGATGCTTGGATCTTGACTAACATTATACTTATTAGGAGGATAAGTGATAGGATCCAAGTTACTTGTTTGGTTATCTATGCTTTCTTGGTAATCAAGTATCTCATCCTGGGAAGAGGGTGTTGTGGATGGATGGATATGAGTAATTTGGAGATCTTGCTCATGGATAGTTGTGGGATTATGGATGGGTGAAGTGATAATCTCTAGCTCATGTAATGCATAAAGTGGGCTAAGAGGATCATCATGGATTTCTTGATCATAGATAGGATCTTGATCATAGAGGGGAACTTGATCATAAATGGGAGCTTGATCATGAATAGGACCTTGATCATGGATGTGAGCTGGAGGAGTTTTAATAGTTTGATCTTGACTTGGTAAGGAGAAATGTGGATAATAATTTGAATTCAACTCTTGACATAGATCTTGAGTGTGGATAGGGATGGAGGTGGCATAGATGGACATGATAGGCTTTGGATGTTCAACAATATGGCTACATGATGGGTCTTGTTTTGCATTCATGGTAGGTGACTCTTCAAAGGGATTGATAATCATAGGAATGGATGATGGTGTTGGGGTGATAGACATGCTATGAGGAGGTTCAAGGATACACATTTGAGTACATGATGGTGTTTTATTTTGTGATAGGAGTCCTTGGGGCACATCCTTCATGAATTATGGAGTAAGATATTTATATTGTGGACAGAAATTTATGGCAGATGTTGTGGGGATAGGATTAGGATTGGGTGGAGGGATAATAGGATTTGATGGTGTTTTAGGTAGTGAACTAGGTGGTGGATAGATAAGAGGATTTTATGGTGAATTAGGTAGTGGAATAGGTGGTGAAATTGTATATGAAAATGGATGTTGGGAAATGGATGGAGGTAAATATATAGATAGAGGATGATATGGATGACCTTGATGTCCCTTGTCATAGGATATACAATTAGGTATAGGATTGTGACTTATGCTAGCTAATGTTTGATTGTAAGAAGTTTATATGTCCAAGTATGGATTCATGATTTGATGCTTTGGAGTTTGCATGGACATGTAAGATGATGTTGTTGATGTGATAGCATTAGGAGAATCTCCAGTGATGAGATATGTGAAGGGTTTATCATGGATGAGATTTCTCAATTTCTCCTTAGAGATAGGATCCAATCTTTGATAGTCATGTTTAATTTGTCGTATTTGTGCTTCAAGTGGACTAGGAGATGTGTATGATAGAGTTTGGTATGATAGTGATGCGTGTTGGATTGAAGATATAGATTAAGGATGAGATCCATATATGCATTTAAGTTCCTTGATGTCTATATCATATGGGTATGATGAGGATATGAATTGAATTGGAGATGGAGTGGGGTTTAACCTAGACCCATTGATTATCAAGACCATTTTGATGAGGATTCTTGATGATGTGACTAAAGTTTGATTTGTTGGAGATCTTAGGTTTGATTATGGATGGACTAGTGATGTTTCAACCTATTAATCAAAATCAAATTAGTTTTATTATCCATGAAAGAAATTAACTCTTTAAAACAAACTTTTTGCATGGACACATGTCACTTACACATTCTTCATGTCCTCTCAATTTATCTCATCTCTCGATTCATTCTATTTTTCTCCACCATTGATCATCATCTTGTGAAATCTATAAATACGTCCATCTTCCAAATCATTAACCCTCCATGATCTTTGAGCTTTGAGAATTCATATCATGCTTTGAGAATTTGTTGAGAAGTTCAAATCCATTTTGAGCAATTGAACACTTATCGTTCATCCATTGCAACAAGGTTATGCTTTTGTATTGAGCAATCCACATATCAAAATACCAAGGAATATACATTGTTTTGTGGTAATATATTTTGTTATTTTTTTGGTTTTATTGTTGTCTCCTTTGGTTATTTCTTGAGTTATGTAGACATCGGAATAGGATCTTTATTTTTTCTTATTTGCATTCCAATTTCTAGCATACACATAATGCTTTCCTTCATAATTCTAAATAGGAGCTTAATGCAGTCTATGTAAACAATCCACACAACCATATGAGCATTACCATCACAACACCACTTCAAAGGTTCAATAGAGCACATCCCCACATTACCACTACCTTACCATGAATCAACACCACCATCTATCACAAAACACTCCTTGTGAAGAGAGTGATTAAATCGATGTTATAACTCCATTGCATATGAATATTGTCTCCACCTTTAGTATCCTCCTTCCTTCAAAGAAGGTGGTCCTCTAGAAACTCCTCCATTCCACTCATTTTTTCCAAATGAATAGGATTAATCTATGTACACATAGGCCACACATAAATAATGTATGTGTCACCCTATTTTCCAACTCATACATAGTAGTGGTGAGTATATTTAGAGTAGCACAAAGCCTTGACCATTTTGAAATATTTAAAGAAGTAACTTCATTTGAGGTTTAATGGCCTAGATGTAGGAAACATGGTAGATGTGTTGGTTCCCAAAAATGCAGGTTGCTAACCCTAAGAGGATGCCAGACTCTATGTTTGGATTTGCAACGTTTTTGGACCAATTGACAGAGCTATTAGCTCCCTACACTTCAGGTCCTGCAAACCTAGGCGGGTGTACCTTTGTAACTAAAGTAGACTTAACACTATATGACTTGATTGGATTAGTAAATCTATCACAATGGCATAAAATGTAATAGATGCAAGCTTCTAAACTACTCCTACTCCTAATACTAAGATTTGAGATGTAATTGTTTGAATGAGATTTTATGGAATCCTAAAATGGAATTGGTATGACCAGTGCCTATTTCTGTTGGGCTAATGGAGTCAAGGTGTATATGATATATGATTTACTTATAGGTTACATTCCTAATTGTTTGGCACATGTGTTTGTTTATAGCTTGTATAAACGTGCAAGAATGTGACTGACAAACTCTACTTAGTGATCCACTCGAATCTTACCAGGTTACTGTGACTTATTGAAAGGATTTTTTTAATCCTTGCTTGAAGGAACCGATCAAAAGAATCACACAATGACAGCAAATGTGTATTGACAAATGGAGTTGATGCTCAATTTGAATAACAAGACAATATCGAGTTGGAGACAGTATGGCAATCTTGACAATTATAGGGCTGCTCTTACCTATCCAAATGCTACCTCCAGGTTACTGTAATCAATCAAAAGGATTTTATATCTGTAATGGAAACCAATTAATTTGATTACACGAAAACAACAAGTGTGTCTCGATGAAACTGAAATATCAACTTGGAAACTCAGGTTCAAATAACAAAGAAATAACAGTATGGAGACAACCAAATAATTGCTCAGCTTAACAAACAATAGACACCAATATTAAATCATTTATTCATACATTTTCTCCACTATACAGTTTCGAAAGATTTTACAATGTACAACATAATATTTTGTTTTGGCAACTGGTCAATCCATCCAGTTATCTAACTGATGTTTTTCCTAATCTACTCTTGATCCTAATCTACTGATGATGTTCCTCTGTCCTCCTTTGATTTCACCTTTATACATACTGTGTATTTTAGGGTTGTGACCCTTCGCTTACCGTCCTGTGCGTCTCTTCATTTCCGTGAAGGACAACAATTTTTATTAACGCAAAATATTAGCCTCCGGCCCTTTAAAATTCAATTATTTCTCTTCATCTTTGTTAGGGTTTACTTTCATGTATCTTGATTCTTTATTTAATTAATCTTCCTGGGACTTGTATTCTCACGAAAATAATTTTCCAATATGACTATGATTGTTTGTTATATCCTCTTGCGCATATTTTCTCCCACTGGAAAAATATATTTTACCCTTCGAGTAAGAAACAATTTCTGCTCATGAAATCTTGTTTTTAACAACCTTGTGAAAATATTTTACATCCTTTAGTGAAAATATCTTATCTCCTACAACTTCCTCGGTGAAATATTTTGCATAAAATGTTCTCCAGTAAAATAATTACTTCGCTTGTGAATTTCTTGGTGAAAATGTTTTCTCACCTTTTGCATATACTTCCTCAAAATATTTTTAGGTAAAGTAATTACCTATCTCGTGAATTCGTTGGAAAATATTTTCTTTCATCCTTATAACCCCTTTGGTAAACTATTTCATATTGCATTTTAATATTTTACCTCGGGCATGCAGCTCACATTTAAAATACTTACCACTTTTAATTAAATGACATTTCTCCCCAAAGAGGCATCCATCGGTATGAGGCATAAACTCGGTGTGTTTTAAAAATTTCTCTCCGATTTGCTTGGTCTTGCCGATGAGATTTTCATGGTGCAGTGACTTTAATAATATTTTTTATTGTCTTGCATAAACTCATTTTTTAAGTGAAAATATTTTCATGGGCCATTATACACATTTACACAAAATCTTCAATTAACGGCTTTGTGAAAATATTTCCCATCTTTATTTCAAAAATATTCTACATATTTCTCCTTGCTTCCATATCTCCTTTTCCATTGTTTTACCTCATTACTTTATTTACATAATACTTGGGCCCACAACATCGGTGTGACACATCAAATCGGTATGATTTACAATTTTTACTCCGATTCATTTTCTTCTGCCGATGTATTTTTATGCCTTGATTTTTATTTAGCATTTTACACATTCATATGTTAAGGTTATAACCTTTCTGATGCATCCCTTTATTTAATCAACTATCTTTAGTTTGATTAAATTAATTTCAACCTTTCTAAGCTTTGTATTCCCGTGCAAGATAATTTAATAATAATTATTTCCATCTTTGGCTGACAATCTTCACGCTTTCATTTATTCGTGTGCTTTTTCACCTTCACTGGGCTAGAATAATCATTTGTGTGAAAATAATTACTCCTTATGGTTTCACTGGCCATCTTATGCATTCTCACATAAAAATATTATTTAGGTAAAATAATTACCTATTTGATGAACTTCTCTAGAAAAGTATTTTTCTTCTGAGTAGAAAATATTTTGAATAAATTCTCACCTTATAACTCCTTCCATGAAAATAGGATATTTATTTGCACCTTTTGTAAATATTTATTCTCCTTTGAATAAACCTTTCATCTCACGGGACTCCATCGGCAAGACTTGTTAGATCGGTGTGACTTGAGATTTTCACTCCGATGGTATATCTCTTGCCGATGAGTTTTCCATCGGTGAGACCTATATGATGTCTTGCCGATGAAAATTTTTTTATAGCTTTTGTTCATCAGTGAGACTTTTGCTGAAACTGTGTCCATTGTAGCAAATTGTTATATCACGAAAAAGGATAAAAAGTATTCCCAGTTCTTTTAATTCCATTTCACACACCTTGCATGGTGATCAAAATAGGCCAACTAGCCTTCGAAATTAGCCTGAAAAACTAATCAAAACTTTTCCCGGAGCCACAAAAATACACCAACATGTTGAATTGTGATAGGGGAGTATGGTTGTCAGATGGATTGGCATGAAGTTATTGGGATTAAAAGCTGCTCGCAATCAAAGTAGCTCACTCAGCGTGTTTTGCACCTGTTTTAAACTCAACTGAAACCTATTATTTTGCCTCTTTGGAAAAATATCAAATCTGATATTGAGAAGCTGCCGTCCTGGGGATTAGTTCATTTAGGCCACATGAACATGTGTGCAAAAGGATTTTTCATCATTCCTCTTCCTTCATAAGATATCGGGTGTCAAAGTTGACCTTTCTGAAGCTGCCTGGGAATGCAGTCACAGAACTGTGTAAAATCCATTTGGATTTGCTTTTGAAAAAATATCAAACGAAGTGCTGGGACCTTGAGAATTGGCATGTGAGCACATTAACATGGGAAGAATTTGAGACATCAATTATTTTTTTATGAACACGACCCGATTGTTAGATATTACCTTCCAAATTAACCTCCTTGAAAACTGCCCCTGTCAAAACCTGATTCGAACTCACCACTTGCAATTTTAAAAACCCATTAAATCTCTTCCTGGGAACTTGTAACTGGAAAGTTGAGTTCATTTAGGCTTGATGAGTGCATGTGTAAGAGGATTCTTCTCCATCCATCTTCTGTCATGAAATGTTAAGGGCCAAAGTTGACCTCTCTGCAACTTTCTTGAAACACAGATATGGCAACTGAACTTTTTACATTTGCTTTTGATTTTGAAAAAATAGCAAACGAGATGTTGGGGTCCCATAAACTGGCATGAAAGTACATTATCATGAGGGGAATACAGAACACTAATTAGTTTGTTAGGATCATCATTTAGCTGCTAGATATCAACTTCCAAAGTTGGCCTCTCGGGCTGATTTCACATTGTGCAAGTAACAAACCTTATCAAAACCCTCCAACTTGGTTCTTCAAAACCTAGTCAAAATTGATCGTAGGAAGCTGAAATCAGGTGTGCTCACTTACATATGGCAGACAAACATGTTTATGAAATAATTTTGTATGAAGACGAACTGGCTCCGAATTATAATGCTTCAAAGTAGGCCATTTGAGCATATTGTGCAGGTGTATCTATGAGTGTTGAAATTGAATTTTTCATATGGGAACCTAAAATCTTGCAAAAATTGGTATGAAATTTTAGGTCCCAACAAGATGCTTGGTTAATTAAATTGAAAAAGTACTTTGGACTAAAGTCCCTCTTTGAAAATGAAAAATCTAGAAATGGAGTTTTTTAACTTGATGGAGAGAAGAATCTCTAGTGGGAACACCTTAGTGCCTAAAGAATTATAGCATATAGACTCTTATTTGGGGATAATTTGATGCCCAATTTAGGGAAAAGTATATTATGGTTGTATTTAAAGAGAAGAAGAGGTTTGAATTCTAGCTTTTTCAATCTGGTACCTCTATGGTAGCCCAATATAAATCAAATTTAATGAACTTATTAAGGTATGTTGACTATATGAATGATGAAGAGATAGCAGTCACAAAGTTCAGACTAGGCCTAAAAGAAATAATCATGGCATCAACATGACTAAGCTTACTACTTTGGCTAAAGTAGTAGAGCTGGCCTATAGAGCTAAGGAGAAAGATAATACTTGTCTAAAATAAAGGCAATGTTATAGGAATAAAAAATAGTCAATGGAATTCTAGTGGCTCTGGGCCTAAAGCTTTTCAAGCAAATCTAAAAATAAGAAAGGATAACAAAGAGGAAATAAAAATAATAAAACTACACCCTATCACAGGCCTAAAACTTATATAAAAACATTATCCACTAGGGCTAATGCTATCCTTATGCAACCAAGGAAATCTAATGTGACTATTGGAATTGCAAGAACAATAACTATTTCTCTAGAGATTATTCAAAACCCTATATAAATTAGGTCCTAAATCATTAACTCTATGTCAATCGACAAGGCACTCGAGGATGTAAAAATGTCACTCCTAGAATTGCTAGCAAAGACTAATGATGTTTCTGTATTAATCTTGGTAGACTTGGGAGCTACTAATTTCTTTATTTCACCAAAGATAGTTCAAAAATAAAACTTGAAAAACTAAAAAATTTCTAAATGGAGGTAGTATTTGTTGCAAATGTTATCATTGATATCAAGAAGAAGTTCATTGTCCAAGATTGTTGTCATTAATGTCAAGGAAGGTGTCATTAGAAACTACTACATTCTACTGCAATTGGTTTTTTTGGCTTGCACTTTGAAAGTGATGTAGGAGCATCGAAGGTGTAAGAGCAATCTTACATCACCCAAAAATATTGTTTCTTTTTCAATAAGGGCTAAAATTGGCACGGTTAGTATTTTTAGTAAGTTGACATTTGTGCACATATAGACATGAAATATTACATGGACCTCTAGAATGGTGAATTGAAGCCAATGGTGAGGAAATCACTTCAATATCATTTGTCATTTGTGGGATATTAATATTCTCATTTCTCAAAATCTCGATAAAAATATTTGAAGTCAAATTTGAGGCACTTTGAGGCTCTGAATGGGCCCAAAAATTGGTTGAAAATCAAAATGTACCCTAATGGACCATTTTATAAGAGCTTTCTAACAATATATAATAATTGAAAATCTGACAGTTGGATAAAAAGTTATGATCTCGGGAAGTTGCACTGCTGAAATTAGAAAAAAATTGAAAATATCTTCTTGGTGGGAGTTACATTTTCCATAATATTGTAGGGCAGTTACGCATTCTAGATAAAGGAGGAAAATGGGGGTTTAGTAGTGCAGATGGTGGCTCTAGCTTGTAGATTTTTGTAATCGGAAAGCCCATGTGGTTGTAGCTTGTAAAGTTCTTGAATATTGTAATATCATTACATTGAGATAATAGAAAGCATGTGTTTCTTTCTTGCATTTGTTGTTTTATTCTCTATTATTTTTGTGTGTTTGGGTTGGTAAGGGGAGTGTCCTTCATTAGAAAGATAAGATGAGATCGTCAAGAAGTATGTTGTACTCATGTTTAAGAAGATTTGCAATACAAATAAGAAATCTAGAGGTAGCAGAATGAAGACTATAGTATTGGTTTACATGAAAAATGATTGTTCAGTAGAATATATCACTGAAGACTACTGCATTCCACTGCAATTAAACTTCTAGTCTCATGGTTTGAAAGATAATTAAAGTAATTCAAAAACTATGTTGGATCCAAGATTCAGGAGATTTGAGCTACCACATTAATACCTAAAAGAATCAGAATGAAGACTATGTGACTAGCTGCATGAAAGTTAACAGGGATGCCATGGGAGACTACTATATTTCACCACGAGTGATCGTATGGACTTGCGGATTATAGAGTACACAGAACAAGGCATGAAATATGTTATATCAGGATTCCAAAAAAATGACTTACCACAAAAGTGCATGGAGATCTCTGAGACAAGACCGTGTGACTAACTTATGCAATGGATACATGTGTTGATATTTAGAAGCTTTATCCAGCTGACACGAATAATTTTGGATCGTACACCAAGAACTAAGATCATGCAGAAGAAATATGGGTCCAGTAGAGATTTTGATGTTTTATTCCTACATTACTGCATTTAATTTAGGACCAAATTGTATAAGCAAGGCTGACTAAACATTTCATGTAGCAAAGAGTTATGCACCACCTTGTAGCCGATGTAGATGGTTGGGAAGAGTTGCGGATGATATATATCTACGAATTGAAGTTTTTTTTGGTGTGAAGGTGTATGGTGTACATATGTGTGTGAATGTGAGTAGAGTGCAAAGGAAATAAGCAAAGGATAATTCATGATTCACATAGTATGTATTCATGTTTGCAAGAGCATATTGTTTTATTCCAAATTGCAGATCAGAAGAGTTGAGAATTGTGTGTGAAGTTGCATATTTGAATATGTGTGGAATGAAATTGATCCTATTTTCAACTATTTGAAGTTGGTGCTTCATAATTTGAGTTGGTACTTAGTGATTGGGTTGGTGCTCAGTTTCATAAGGGGAGTGAAGCCTCATGTAGGTTGGTGCCTGCAAATTAGTAAATGGGATTGGTGTCCTCTTGGGTTGAAACTCCATTGGATTTGTGCCTACAAAATATTTGTAATTCAATATTCTTTTGTGAGGCTAGATTTGGGTAGTAGATCCAAGTAGCTTTCTCACCGCAGTGTTTCCCTGCTAGGGTTTCCATGTAAAATTTGGTGTTGTGTACTTTTGTGTGATTATGTTTACTACTTGCTCTATTGATGTTTAGGTTAAAATTCTCAATAATATGTTGATGATTATTGATAAAGTAATTAAGGATAAAGTTTATTGATATACTAATTCACCCCCCTCTCAATATATTTGTATGTTCTACAATTGGTATCAGAGTGAAGTTCCTTGGTGTAGCCTAATAGTTGAAAGAAAATTTTGGATTGGAACACATGGTGGGTCAAGAAGGATCTCATTCAAGTAAGGCTCCAATACTTTATGGAACAAATTATGCATTTTGGAGTATAAGGATGGAAGCCTATCTAACCTCATTAAGGTTTGATGTATGGAAGTCTATTGTGGATAGTTATACTACTCCTAAAACTCCTCCAATAGATCGGACTGGTAAGAAAGAATGTGAAAAAAATGCTAAAGCTAAGAATACAATTCTATGTGGATTGACAAACACTGAATTTGTTAAGGTGATTGCAAGTCTACTAAGGACATATGGAAAAAACTTCATATATTTCTGAAGGAGATGATAAGGTAAAACAAGCTATGCTACAGACATGCAGAGGCAAGTTTGAAAGTTTGAAGATGAAGGAAGAAGAAAACATTGCTAACTATTTTCTCCAGGTGGACGAAATTGTCAATGCTATCAGAGGACTTGGTGAAGAAATGAAAGAATCGGTAATTGTGAAGAAGGTTCTAAGATCCCTTCCCCAAAGGTATGATTTAAAATTTTCTACTATTGAAGAAGCTAGAGATCTAAATAAATTGATTTGTATGGATATCTCACTACTTATGAAATAAGGAATGTGAGTAAGGAGACATCTAAGAAGGAAGTTGCTTTCAAAGCATCTAAGAAAGAAAATAATGATGCATCTAATCCAAGAAATGGGTCTGATGATGAGGAAGCGAACTTTGTGAGGAAGTTGAAGAAGGGCTCTGACAAGTATAAAGGCAAGTTACCTTTCAAATGCTTTAACTATGGTAAAGTAGGTCACTATTCTTCTAAATGTCCCTTTGGAGAAAGTGAAAATAGAGATCAACCTAAGAGTCATAAGGAGTATAAAAAGAAGAATTTTCACAAGCATAAGAAGAGCCTCTATTCAAAAGAGAACAGTAGTTCATCAATAGAATAGTAGTTCATTAAAAGAATGTAATCATTGTTCATCTAAAAGTGAGAGAAGAATCCCTATTTATGGTAACAGAGGTTTACAAAATGAAGACAACCGTATAGAAGATGGTGAAGAAATGCTAAATCTTGATGAAGAAGAATGTGACGTATATCGAGAAGGATAACTCATTTCTACCCTAGATGATCTAAAATTTGTGAGAAAAGAAAAACAAAAGCAAAAAATAGAACTTGAAAAATATGAGGAGATGATTGTAAATTTGAAAGTTCAAGTAGAAGAATGAAAGAAAATTGTAGAGGTTGTGAGATCTGAACTAGAAGTAAAATCAGAGGAATGCCAGAAGCTTGAAGCCAAAGTCATGTCTCTGAAAAAGGAATTAGAGAAGATGAATTTTTAATTAAACAAAAGTCTGAAGCTTGGGAAAAGTATAGATATGCTTGATAAAGTAATAGACAGTCAAAGGGCATGCTTTATGAAGTCTAGCTTGGGATATGATGACATGAATACAAAATCTACTGCACTCCCTAAGAAGACATATACATAAAAGTCTAAGGAAAATACATAAGCCCCTAAGAAGAATGGAGACAAGAAAGAAAAAGAAGATGGATTTCTTAAATTCAATAATCCAAAGAGGAGACTCAGATGACCAGCTTCGACAAGGCAAGCTTACATAACTGGGTTCAATTACTCATTCTCTAGTTACTATTTGTTTTGTAATCAATATGGACATAAGGTTATTGATTTTAAAGCCAGTGTAAGAAGAAATACTTTTGTGAGCAAGAATCCATTTGCACCTTTGGTTGATTTCAATGTCATATGGTATATGCATAATAACTTTGGGTACACAACAAGATTATGTAGAAGTGTGAAGCCTCCCAGATAGAAAAGTAAAGTGGATGCTCCTTCTAAGAAAGTAAAGAAAGTGGATATTCTTAATTTCATGACAATGAACCTAAGAAGGAATGGAAAATGAATAAAGGAGATCAGGAGTCTACGAAATCAATGATTTTTCAAATTGGGTTTCATGCTCAAGGTTAAGAAAATCCATGGGTGATTGACAGTGGATGTTCTAGTCACATGACTGGAGATAGAAGTAAGTTCATCATCTTGATGAAATGGAATGGTGGTTCAGTAAAGTTTGGTGATAATACATCTACAAAAATTTGTGGAAAAGGCACTCTAAGAATTGATGGGAAGACAAAGACAAAAGATGTTCTATATGTTGAAGGCATAAAGTATAAACTACTAAGTGTGAGTCAGATGTGTGACAAGGGTTACAACATTATCTTTCATGCTCAAGGATGTGAGATTAGAAAAGAAAGCACTAGAAAGCTTGTTGCAAAGACAAGTAGGATTGAAAACAACCTATATAATCTCAGTGAGATCAAAGGGAGAAACTATATTTTAGGACATATAGATGAGAGTTGGTTATGGCATAAAAGGATGACTCATATCAATTTTGACCATATGGTGAAGATCAATTCCAAGCATGCTATGAGAGATATTCCTAAGATTGGAAAGCCTTCAAGCACCTTCTGCAAAGAATGTCAACAAGGAAAGAAAATAAGGACAAGATTCAAGACAAAGGAGTATTCATCTACAAGGCCTCTGGAGTTGATTCATACAGACCTATGTGGACCTAGAAAGACAAGAAGTCTGCAAGGTGAAAGGTATTTCATTTTGCTCATTGATAATTTTTCTAGAATGACTTGGGCTTCTTTCTTAAAAGAAAAATATAAAGATTTTGAGAGGTTTAAGATTTTCAAATCTTTTGTTGAAAATGAAATGGGTTCTAAAATCAAATTTTTGAGGTCTGATAGAGGTGGAGAATTTACTTCTAATGAATTTGAATAATTCTATGAAAAACATGGAATAAGGAGATAGTGCTTTGTTGCAAGGACTCCTCAACAAAATGGAGTAGTTATAAGGAAGGATAGAACAATTCAAGATATGGCAAGAACAATGTTGAATGAAGCTACACTACCTGATGTGTATTGGAAAGAAGTAGTCCATACTGTTGTCTACATTCTTAACAGAGGATAGATAAGAGTAAATGATACAAAGACTCCATATGAATTATGGAAAGGTAGACCTGCATCTGTCAAGTATTCCAAAATTTTGGAAGCAAATGTTATATTAGAAGAGATGAAGACAACTTGGGTAAGTTTGACTCAAGATCTGATGAAGGAATTTTTCTTGGTTACTCAACTAGAAATAAGCCATATAGATGCTACAATAAAAGACTACAGAAGATAGTTGAGAGTGTAAATGTTAGGATTGATGAAGACCTACACTCCCTGATATATGATAGAGAAGACAACTACTTAGATGAATCAATCTGCACTGAAGAAGAAGACGAAGTTGTATAAGTGGAATAAAAAAAGGAAAACATAAAGACGCCTACAAAATATGTTCAAAGAAATCATTCTAAAAATAAGATTCTTGGAAACAAGGATGATGGTGTTCTAATAAGAAGAATATTGGAAAATATGAAAGAACAAGTAAATTTTTCTCTATTGTCTAAAACTGAGCCTAAAAGTTTTACAGAAGATAGCAAGGATGAAAGTTGGATTGATGCAATGCAAGAAGAGATAAATCAAATTGAGAAAAATAAAACTTGGGAACTTGTCCCAAGACCTAAAGACAAGAATGTCAATGGCACATAATTGGTGTTCAAGAACAAACTGAATGAGGATGGACATGTGATTAGAAACAAGGCAAGACTCATCTGTAAAGGATATGCTCAGATATAAGGTATTGAATTTTAAGAAACTTTTTCTCCTGTGGAAAGATTAGAGGCAATTAGGATGTTCTTGGCATTTTTCAGTTTACAAGAATTTCAAAGTATATTAGATTGATGTCAAGTCTGCATTTCTTAATGGCAATCTTGAAGAAGAAGTGTATATAGAACAACCTAAAGGATTTCAGTTGATAGAAAATTAGGACCTTGTTTGCAAGTTGAAAAAGGCACTATATGACCTCAAATAGGCTCCTGATGCAGGAGCATCCTTGGTTCAAGAGCAATCTTGCATCAACCAAAAACATTTGCATTTCAGTTTGTTTGCAGTTCAATTTGTTTCTTTTTATTTTCTAGTTCAGTCAGAAGCAGTTTCTGTATTTTTGGTCCAGTTGCATTTCAGACCTTGTGGAGTTGGACATAACATCTACATTAATTCATCTACATCATATCCATAATTCAGAGAGTCGTACATCATTACAGGAAAGATATCGCTACCAGAAGATTGACTATTTCTCATAACAAAGCATCCTAATAATCATAGACAACCAGCTAAAGGAGTGTAATGTCAGAAAATGTCCCCTTGGGGGCTTTTCCCTCATAAGGTTTAGATCCTAGGTCTTTTGCATGCATTTAGGACATCTTACTTTATAATTTGACATCCTGATGGAATGAGCCCTAAGTAACATGACAAATGGGACCTAGGAGGACCCCTTGAGCTAGACCCTGCCCAAAATAGGGGGAGGACTTGGGTGACTGCGCCCTAGTCCTGCCCTATTTTGGGGCAGTCCCAATTTTTGGGTGTCAGTTTGTGACCGTTAATTGGGTCCTATGCTGACATGGTAAGTTTGAATTTACAAAATCTTGGCAGGAGTGTTTGTAGTTGCATATAAAAACATGTTTAGGCATTCATTTAGAAACTAGATGGCAATTGTGAACTTTAGGCATTCTTAAGGTGATTCAAGGCTTTCATTGTGTTGTAAGAGTAGATTTGTGTGGTCTATGTGTTTGTGTTTGCAGATTTGAGCATCCATTTCATCATGGAATGAAAAGCATCTTCCTCCCGTGAGATCTTCACTATAAGGTGACATTATATTGTGTTTGTGATCAATTATTCATTTGGTTTTTGCCTCTGCCTCCCTAAGCATGCACTCTCTATCTGACAATGGTGTTCGGAGACTTAAGTGTCCTTTGGAGCTTGACTGAGGCAAGTCTCTAAACACCACAACCCCCTCCCAAAGTTTTCATGGTTGTAGGTTATAGGTTGTGGAACTGGACAAAGTGAAGTTGCAGGAAGACATCTTGGAGTGTCAGAATTGTAGAACAGGAAGAAAATCTACCCCTGGACTTGGACACCCACTCATTAGTCCTCCAAGTTCTGTGACAAAAAAATATCCAGAACAACAAGAAAGAGTTGCAAACTAAGTTCCTAGATCCGGACAAAAAGCAGGGCATTGGACTTGGGCACCCGCTCTTTTGTCCCTAACTTTTCTGCCTTAGAACCTCAAAAATAGGTACTCTATGATTTGATATTTTATATCTCTTTGCAAGAGATTTTTCTGTTATTCATCAGTTTATTGCCATATTTGCATAATTAGGGTTTTAATGGTCAATTAAGCATAAGAGAAGGAAAATTAATAATTAAACACCCTAATCCAAGTTTCCCTACATCTCACAGCGACCTAAGGTATGATAGTGCATTACCACTTGACCCTAGATCCTTGAATGTTAAGGGTGAAAGGAGGATTCAAACATTTAACAACTAAAACAATAAACAATCCAATTTTCACCTAAAATTTTTGGTGAACCCATGTTTTTGGACTTAATTGCAATTTGCTGAGTGTTTGTCTTCAGATTTGGATTGATTTCATTCATTCATATAGTCTTTCATCTAATTGCTTACTAATTTGCATCAATTCCTTCTAAATTTCCCTAATTCATGATTTTTGGATCAGATCTGATATAACCTATAGAAAATTACAAAAATCCAATAATTTGCATTGCATTTTCATCATTTAATTGCTAGGGTTTTGTACAAATTTTGACAATTTTCATATAACCTAGTAATTCCAAAATCTAGAGTTAGTAGGAAAAATATTCTTTCAAATTTCTATAATGATTTTAGAGGCTCATTCAAACTTGTATTTGTTTGTAGTCTTTTATTTTAGTGTAAATTTGCATTTAGATTTTAAATATTTATATTTTTGCATAGAAAATTTCAACAAAAAACTAGCAATTTTCATGCATTTTCATTAAATTTGCACTTGCATTTTGCATCTTAGAGATTGGAATTCATTTTCAGATCTGAGTACATTTAATTTTCATCAGAAATCAGACTTCAAACCATTCATATAGGATTTTGTGTCAAGATCTCAAACCTAGGGCGTGAAAAACATCGATTTTCACTAAAATTGGCCTTATAACTCTCTAAATTTGCACCATAGGCATGTTGTGAAGAGTATTTTTGAACTAATTGGTTTTTATCAGCATAATTATTTTATGCCCCTTTAAAAATCTTCACAATACTCTTTTATCGGGCTCTTGTATCAAAAATTTGGTGAAAAACTACATATTTTTGCTATTTTTTGCCCTACGGTTTGGCCTAGTTTGCACTCCAAGTGTGTTGTGACAAATTTTATAGATTGAGGTGACTAATATCATTGCTTTTATTTTCTTTACCTCCTAAAATTCATTACAACACCCCTTTTCCTAGGTCTTGTAGTTGAAAAACCGTGAAAAATAACTTATTTTTGCTATATTTTTCACTAGGGTTTGACCTTAAGTGGCACTAAAAGTGTGTTGTGACAAATATTTTGACATTAAGTGGCTGTTATCACTAATATATTTTTATTTACATTATCATTTTCCTCACAACACCCTTTGTCATGCCCTTTTGTATCAAGATTTGGTGAAAAAATTACATATTTTGACATATTTTCACTATATTTTAACTTATCTTCATCTTAGATTTGCATCAAGAGTGTGTTGTGAAGGATATTATTGCTTTTTTAGACTGATATCAGACATATAATTTTCTATCCTTGACCAAAAATCCTTACAAAACCATTTGTTTCAATTATTTGCATTGAAAAAGTATAAAAAATCAAGCATTTACAACATATCTTTCGTCTAAAACTTGAGAATATTGTTGCATGAGTCTAATAACTTGCTGCCCTAAGAGAAATATTCCTTTAAGAAGAAGCATAAGACACAGGGGATCTAGTGCCCTTGAATAATTTGGTACATTGAACACCTTCTTTACAAAGGGAGAAACTCAAATTGCACAAGATATTATACATCCTCCAACCACATTGGAAGAGCAAACTTTTCATGATGTTGATGACACTATTGAGGCGACAGGATATGTATCTGATGAGCAAATAGAAAAATTGGATAAAGAGCTATCCCAATTTCAATCATTTATGGAAAATGAGAGAATAGCTGAAGAAGCCGTTCCTACAAGTCATAACATAAGAGAATTGATAAAAGGACAAGATGGTGTTAAGCACATATTGTACAAACTAACATTATGCCAGTGACCAAATGTGTGCAAGTGATAAATAACACTTTATCACCATCTCATACTCAAGTATCATTACCTATACCGACTACGGGAATATCAACTTTTACATCAATGATCTTAACAACTGATGCAAATGCTTGTAGTAATGCTACCACTAGTATTGGAGTATCTAATGGCACTAATTACAAAGCTGTGGGATTTGATTATTAGAAATTAGTTTCTAAGGGGACCTCCTCTATGTATAATTGTTCTCAACCACCTATTCATTCTACTCATTTTCAGCCACCTATTGATGAGTGCCAAGTTGCACCCATGAAATACATCTTTTTACTTCTCTTTTTCTCCTTTCTGAGTCCATCTTTCCTAATGTATGCACCCAAATAAGCTAGCAAGATCGTTCTAGTTAATGATTAATTGAGATAGATTACTTAAGATTATAATTTCTGATTAAGTGACTAATGTGCATGGAATTGATGGAAAAATGCAGAAACTTCTCTCTTTTTGAATCAACAGGTGTAGATGCCAGGAACAACAATTTTGTGCATCTCCAAAGATAGTCTTCAATGATCTCTAGAGACAATACCAAAGTACCATGACACCTGAAGTTTTGAAGAAATGAGGAAAGCCTCTCTGGAGCTCTACGGGAGTCTGGAGCATCTTCGGAGCTGAACAGAGAAAGCTACAAATATCTCCGGAGCTACAGACATATCTTTGGAGCTACAAACATATCTTTGGAGCTGTAGACAAGAACAGTTATCTCTGGCACCTCTTGAGAGCAGGGCATATTTCTAGCATAAGCTACTGATCAGGCACTCTTAGCAGTGATCTTAATACCCCTCATTTCACTCAAATCATCACCTGAGTGGTGAAGGGTCATCTTTAGTTAAACTGCTAGAGTTTTTATCTTTATAAAGTTTTTGCATGAGTTACGGATAGAACTGATTCAATACCCATATTTTCAGGGCCTCTCTGCCCAAATGTATTAAGACTCAAACTTAGAATTCTGAGTGGACTTCTGTTCTACTCAGTCTTCTTTTATTTGCATGATCATTTTCTATAGTTAAACAGCTAGTGTAATAAAGAGATGGATGTCATCTCATAGAAGAACTGATAGATAGGATAAGTTATATGTCATCATTCTTTTTGATAAATACATGTAGAAACAATTGAAGAAATATACGATGATTGAATTATTCTGATTCTCGGTAATCTCAGTTCTGTGATAGCAATATTTTTCATGAATGCAAAGTGAATGAATTGGATTGGATCTAGTTACGATCTTCTCTTGTACTAATTTTCTACAATAGCCTTCAACCCTAAGGGTGTGGAGCAAGGGCCCACTCTCACCACTAAGGCAGGAGGCTAGTACCATTGTTTTATTACTTCAGCTTTCTGTTATGAAAAGTATTTACTAATTTTGATAGATAGATGCATGTTACTGTTTTAAGATTGCTTTGAGTAAATTCCCTGTTTAGTCCTGTTTTCAACATTCCTTAAATTCATTTAGTAAGTAGACACATTAATATTTTCAAATTAGTAGAAGCTGTTAAGATTAGTTAGGAAAACTGGTAACTGTAGAATCCCTAGTTGAAGACAACCAAGGACATAGCCCCTGGATTATTGACATATGAAAATAGATTAAATGATGAGGTACAATGACACCTTGTCATTTTTGGCACTGTTGCTAGGGAAATCTTGTGTTAATTAGGGAAACTTAGTTAAAACAGTTTTTAGGATAGATCTGTATGGTTAGAACTAGAGATTTCAAAGGAAGATATATTAAGTAGACACCCCAACAACAAGCCATAGGGGAAAGCAGTGGGGTGGCACAAGATCTTGTTGAGGAGAGAAACGTAGAACCTACTTTGGAAGTTGCACCTCAGAACAATAATCCCTTAGATCCTCCAAATCTTCCACTTGCCAATTATATCCAGGAATTACAACAAAAGTTTCAGGCAGATCCTTTAATAGAACTTAATTTCCTAGAACCTCAGGGAGAAGAACCAGTACTAAACATGGAAAAACTCAAACTATTCCCTTCAACTCTAAAAGATTCTGCGATGAGATGGTTTATGGGTTTACCCCAGAATTCTATCCATTCTTGGGATCAGATGGAAACAAAGTTTTTGGAAAAATACTAGGATTACTGTAGATCTAGTAATAAAAATGAAGAATTGTTTAAAATTAGATAGGGGGAGGAAGAAACCTTAGAGGACTATGTGGATAGGTTTAATTTTTCCTTGAGAAGGTATGGTAACCCAGTGGATCACTCCTTAGCCAGAACCCTGTTTGTAAAAAGATTGGATAAAGAATCAAAACAGGCACTGGATCTAATGGGAAAAGGGAATATCAACAAAATAGAAATACTTGCTATAAAAGAACTCTGAGGAACTATTCTAGAATCTAAGATGGAGTGAGGTCATCCAAAACTTTTAAAGGGAAGAATGAAATAGGATAATTAATGGAAGAGATTGCAAATCTAAAAATAGACATTTTGGTCCAATTAAATACCACATTAGATGGGATTCAAGCCAAAACTAGAACAACTGACCAAAACAAAGCAACTGAACCACTCTCCATCTATTATCCTAGGTGTAGAAACAAACATTTGTTGAGAGAATGCCCTTTGAACAAATTAGAGATTTGTCAGATCTGTGATAAGGAACATCCTACTAGTCAATGTAGTCAACTTCCAGCCTTAAAAAAATTGAGTAAGAAAAATGCTATAATAGAGGAGGAATTGAACTATGTGGGACAAAAATAAGTTGGGAATTTCCCTTATAATCAGTATCCAAACCAGCCTTCTTATAGGGGTCCTTCTAATTGGGGAAATAATCAGTGGAATCCAACTTGGCATGGACCTCAAAATAATCCTCCTTGGGGATAGCACAATTGGCCAAATCAACATTGGCAAAACCAAAATTGGCAAAATCAGCCTTAGGGAAATCAACAGTGGCCACCACAGTTTGGATCACAAAATATGCAACCTCAATGGGGTTCTCAGCAGGGATATAATCACCAATACCAGGGACAACCTAGACATTTCCAACCTCAACAACAAGCTTTACTAACTGGACCCTCCAACACACAAGGTCAAGCACAAAATGAACCAGTTAGCCAACCACCTTTACCAACTCAACCTATACCAAACCCACAGAATAAACAGTGAGCAGTTGTTTACATGACAGAGCAAGAAAATATAGCTGGAATTAATGCTATATATTCAAATAATCTCCAGCTGCGTTCTGGGAAAGCATTCCCAAGACCATCTCCTCCAACTATAGTTGAAGTAACCAATGATGAGGAACCTGAAAATTCATCCACTCAACCCCTGGAGGAGATTACTAACGAAAAAGTGCTAAAAGAATCATCCTTGGACAACTCTGGAGTTGCTCCTAAAAGACCGACTTCGGAGAACATTCCTAAACACAATTCTAACAAGAACTCCGGAGATGAAAAAACTAGCACCATACCTAGAACGGCTTAAACCGAATGTTCCCCAGAAAAAGATCTTACAAAAACAAATCCAAACCAACCTGGAATCAGAACTTTTACAAGAAATCAAGCAACTAAACATTGAAATTCCTCTTCTCCAAGCAATCAGAGATGTACCGGAACTAAATTAGTTCATTAAACAATATTGTATCAAAACACAGGGCAGGAAGGAAAAATTTCCCTCCACAATATAGGTGGAAGGAAAAGTAGTAGATCTATTGATGGGAGAAATTCTCCTCCCAAAATATGGAGACCCTGGAAATCCTGTCATAACTATTTTCATCTCAGGGGTAGAAATTTCAAATGTTCTGGTTGACCTGGGAGTAGCAATTAATGTGATGATAGTTCACACAATGGACAAATTAGATCTATCAGGTATCCAATCCACAACTACAATTCTTCAACTTGCTGACCAGTTAGTCGCTATTCCAAAAGGAGTAATCACTGATGTACCAGTTGTGATAGATTCATGGGAATTTCCAGTGGATTTCCTGATATTAGAACCTAGAAACTAGAGAAATGCTTATCCACTGATCTTAGGAAGACCATGGTTGGCTACAGAAATAGAATCTATTAATTTTCAAACTGGAGATAGGTCATTTCTAATGGGATAGATTTGAAGAAAATATCTCTGTATCCTCCAGCTAAACCATCAATGCATTATACATAAAGAGTATGGGTGGATGAACCAGAGAATAATGACAATAGTGCCTCAGTAGCTATGGTAACCATCAAGGAACATCTAGGAGAGCTAGAAGAAGAAATATACTATGATACAATAGAAGACATTACTCACATCCTAATCAATGAGGATGTGATGGAACTCGCCCAAGACTCTAGGAGAGAACTTCTTACTTCTTCTCATTGTACCCTTGCCAACATCATTCCTTATGGGGAAACCTTTTACAGAGACTTAGCCACTTTCCATATGTTGCTTCCACATTCTTGTCCTCTCAATACTATGACTCTAATGTGTGGATTAACTACATCTATGGAACAAATCACAAAACAGGTCATGATTCTACTAGGAAAAACACTTAATATCAATACTCAGTTAACAACCAATCAGGAAGAAACGCTCATCCAACTTCTGATTCCCCATTCAACAACTTTTGCATGGGAATACCAAGATATGAAATGCATACCTCCTAAAATATGTACCCATCATATATACACTGAGGATATTAAACCTGCTAGACAACCCCAAAGAAGATTGAATCCTACTTTAAAGGACATTGTCAAAACTAAAATAGAAAAATTACTTCAAGCAGGGTTCATATATCCAATCTCAGACAGTCAATGGGTCTCACCCCTTGTCATAGTGCCTAAAAAGAATGGGAAATGGAGAGTGTGTATTGATTATAGAGAACTCAACAAGGCCACAAAAAAGACTACTTTCCCTTACCATTCATTGACCAAGTTCTGGACAACCTTGCTGGGAGAAAGTATTTTTCTTTTCTAGATGGATTCAGTGGGTATAATCAAATTCAAGTAGCACCTGAAGATCAGGACAAAACCACCTTCACCTGCTCTTGGGGAACTTTTGCTTACAAAGTTCTTCCGTTTGGACTATGCAATGCCCCAGCTACATTTCAGAGACTTGTTTTAGCTATTTTTGCTGAACTAGCTAATGAATGCATGGAGGTATATATGGATGACTTTACTGTGTATGGGGATAATTTTGAAGAAGCTCTCACAAACCTTGAGAAAGTATAGAAATGCAGTCAGAAAAATCAATTATCCCTTAGCCATGAAAAGTGCTTTATGATGGTAGAGGAAGGAATTATTTTAGGACACCACATTTCAGCAAAGGGGATCAAAGTGGATCAAAACAAGATAGAAGTGATTACACAGTTGCCTTCACCTAAAAATCAGACAGATGTTAGACGTTTTCTGGGTCATGCAGGCTACTATAGGAGGTTCATAGATAATTTCAGCCAATAGCTGCCCCCTTGTTTACCCTGCTTAACAAAGACACATAATTTCTATGGACAGAAGAATGTCAATCAACATTTGAAACTTTGAAAGAAAAGCTTACTATCACACCAATTTTAAGAGGACCTAATTGGACTTTGTGATTTCACATACAGACTGATGCTTCAAATGAGTCCACTGGGGCAGTTTTAGGACAAAAGGAGGAAGGAGAAGTATGCATGCCATTTATTACATCATCAAAAACCTTAACTCTGCAGAAAGAAATTACACCACAACTGAAAAAGAATTCTTGGCAGTCATCTATGCTATAAACAAATTCAGGCATTATTTCACTAGATATAAGATATTTGTGCACACTGATCATGCAACCACTAAGTACCTAATGAAAAAACCAGTAGTGGGTGCAAGGATCATCGGTGGTTATTGTTATTGCAGGAATTTGATATTACCATAGTTGATAATCTATGAAAGTTTAATTTGGTTGCTGATTTTCTGTCAAGATTGCATATAGGAGGAGAAAACCAACCAGTGGAGGACAAGTTCCCAGATGAACATCTTTTTGTTATCTCCTCTACTGCACCTTGGTTTGTTGACATAGCTAATCTTTTAGCTACAGGCTTGTATCCATCCCATTTTACCTCAAAACAAAGAAAACGTTTGGTTAAAGAAAGTTTGTCTTACAAATGGTTGAATGGTTTACTATTTAAATATGGTCCTGATTTCATTCTACGCAGGTGTCTAAAAGCTAATGAGATTTTTGATGTGTTGAGAGTATGTCATGACGAACCATCTCGTGGCCATTACTCTTTCCACATGACAGTCCACAAGATCCTCAGAGCTGGGTACTACTGGCCCTCTCTTCATAAAGATACAAAGAAGTATGCGCAGCACTTTGACCAGTGCCAAAGGATGGGACAACCAACCTTTACCCAGGAGATGTTATTGCATCCTCAAGTCATGATGGAACCATTTGAGCAATGGGGTCTAGACTTTGTGGAACCAATTTCTCCACAATCATCAGGCAAGGAGTACATTCTAGTATGCACAGACTATGTTACAAAATGGGTTGAGGTTCAAGCATTACAATTTGCAAGAGAAGAAAAAGTTGCTAATTTCCTTTACAATAAGATTTTCTTAAGATTTGGAGCCCCAAGATCAATAGTTTCAGACAGAGGACCTCATTTTACTTCACAAGTAATCAAAGCATTCACAGATTTATATCAAGTAAAGCACATAAAATCTTTACCTTACCATCCTCAAGCAAATGGACAGGTAGAAGTAACCAATAGGGAACTTAAAAATATTTTGACAAGGACAGTAGCGATGAACATAAAAGATTGGGCTAGCAGATTACTTGAAATAGTTTGGGCTTACAACACCACTTGGAAGTCCACAACAAAGTTCTCACCATATGAATTAGTTTATGGGAAAAAGCCTATCTTGTCTATAGAATTTGAACTCCAGACACTTAAAACTATATTGGATATTGGTCTACCATTGTCTATAGCTCTGCAAAACAGAATTGTTTAGCTCAATGAGTTGGATGAAATTCAGATAGAGGCCATTTAGCAAACAAAACTGGTTCAGTATCAGAGGAAGCAATGACATGACCAACACATCAAAAGGAGGACATTTCAACAAGGTGATTGGGTTCTTCTTTATGATTCTAAATTCAAAGAGTTCAAGGGGAAATTACAAACTCATTGGATGGGTCCTTATCAAGTAAAGGAAGTTTTTGAAAATGGAACTGTATTATTGGAACCTATTGATGGAAGCACAGACACATTTCTAGTAAATGGTCATCGAATCAGGCTCTATAAAAGACCATCTACTAAAGAGGAGTTTCCTAATGATTTGTGTTTTGATACAGGGGATACCTCATCTGTCACAGTGTTGGATTGAAAAAAAAAAAAAAAAAGGAAGGTTGAAAACCAGCAAATGGATGCCTTTTAAAAAACAAAAAGAAAAAAAAATAAAACAAGGAAGGTTGAAAACTAGCAAATGGCTGCCTTCTAAAAAAAAAAAAGAGAGAGAAAGATGGAAAACTAGCAAATGGCTATCTTTCTTGACCAAGGGAGTTGAAAACCAGCAAATGGCGGTTCCCTTCTTTAGGATAGTTGGAAACATTTGAGCTCCGGAGATGATCAGGTACCAGGAGTTAGTCAAATTCACCTCCGGTGCTTCGTCAAACTAGGAGCACCTCCAGCGCTTCCCAAACCAGGAGCACCTTCAGTGCTTCCCAAACCAAGAGCAGCTCCGGCACTCTATCAACAAAGAAGTCAATTGCAATAATAAGAGAGGGGACCCACCTCTCCAGGAAGTAAAGTGGACACATCACATGATGAGGTCATCATGACCCATCCTCTACTTTACCACAAGAATAAATTAAGTTGGCAAGCATATCATTTGAAGGGGTATTCATAAAGTTGGCACTGACATCACCCAAGGAACGTGGATTCTTGAACCACTTAGTGAAATGATTACAGGTCGCGTACCAACGGAGTAGTGGACGTCATCTCCAGCCACCAAAAGCTGCTCATGTGCCATGATGCGTGTAGTCTCCAACAATGATGCAACATCTTTGCCATGTACATTGCCCTCATCATTAAAACTAATCCAGGTAATTCTATCTTTAATTAATCATTAATAGCAACTGTCTTGTATTTCTATTTTTGGTTGCCACCACTATGACACGTCCTCCTGCCATCATTCTCTTTCTAAAATTCACACATGCCGCCAACTGTGCTGTACCACCACCTTGCCTCCGAAGTGTCTTATCATTCTATTGCATTTATGACTGCTTCGGTACTCTAACTAATCTGCATAAGCCTAAGCTGAGAAACATAACATTCCTCATTGGAACCTCTGAAGTACCCTGAAGAACAGAGCAAACTGTATAGTCCTCCAGAGCCTACAGAGCAAATTGAACAGTCCTCTGGAGCCTACAGAGCAAATTGAATAGTCCTTCAGAGCCTGCAAAGATAAGAGGAAGGGATAAACTGTAGATTGAGGAGGTGAGGAATTAAATACAGAAGGTGGAACTAATTTAGCAATGGGGGTAAAGAAGAAGTCTGAGCCAGAAAGTGCTGCGGGTCTTCTGCAGGATGAAGCTGCAGCAAACATTCTAAGAGTTGCAGGATGGTTAGACTTCCTAGAAAAAATTGAAGGTTTTCAGGAAGATGTTGTGGATGAATTCCTCAGAAATTTAAGGGACAACCAGATAGCTGTCAGAGGAGTCTGAATCAATTTCTCCTCAGCCACTATCAGCCACATTTCTAGACTTCCTGAACAAGGTGAGAGGTTTTACCACTTGAAAACCTTATACACTGATTTGATTAAAAATTTCTCCGTTCGTGGTGAACCTGCTATACAAATGCATTCAAATAAGAATGAAGTAAAAGGAATTATGAGGTCCACACTCCCAAACCCTTGGCAATCTGTTGCCACTTGGTTGATGAAATATTTTACTTGTGATGGTCAATTCTCTCTAGTTTTAGGGCCAATCATGAAAATGTTGATTTTTCTAAGACATGGAAATAGACACCTTGAGTATAGCATAAACATTCCTAATTTCCTGTATTCTGCCATCAGGGCAACTACACAGAAATATCAGTAGAATAAGGGTCCCATGAAACATCATGGTCTCATCTTTTTAGTAGTTAAGCACCACTTCCTATCTCAGGCCAATGGGGAAGAATTATGGCAAAACTTTCTTGAGCAGAACCCCCAAAACAGAGAACTAGAGATGGCACAGCTAGGAGGTGAGAGTCCTCCTACCCACCAAGAAGAAGAAATTGAGCCTTCAACCTCCTCCATAGCTATTCAAAGAGGAAAGAAACCCTCACATGAGTCATCTTCATCTGCAGGCCCTGTTCCTGATAAAAGGAGGAAATGCAAAGAAATTACAGAGTCTGCTCCTAGACAAACCCCATACATGACTCGATTAGTTAGGAGAAAAATGACTCTAACTGAGGAATCTTGCCCTAAGGAATTAACAGAGGGAAGGTCAAGACAGAGAATAGAGGGAACCTGGTGGGCTAAAGAACCATCTCATGATTCAGATGAGATCCCTCTAGTCAGGAATAGAAAGTAAAGAGAAGTTTCCCCAGCACCATCATGTGCTCCGGAGAGTCTAATTTCAGAATCATCATGTGCTCCAGAGACATAACACATACAAACTTTTACTATTCCCTCAGATTCTAAGAGAGACCTACTCTAGAGGCACTTGCCCCACCTCTGCTACGAAGAAGCAAAAGGCAGAGACAACTCTCACAGGTTGAGGAAGATACTGCCCTCCTAGCTGAGGTACTCCTAGGTTTTAGAACATATGAGGATGAAGCTAGGCCTTCATCGGTACCAACAGAAGCAAAGGAGCCCCAAGAAGACACTCAGGACATGTAGCCTAAAGGAAAGGATGAAGTAGGGCAAATGGGTACAATTGACAGTGTAGGGTAGATGGCCATGAAAAACCCTGATGATCAGCCAATAGCCACAGAAGCAGCAACATAAGTAGAAGCAGAAATCTTCTCTCATCCCTCTGATCAAGAGGATGTGGAAATTTCAAAAGAACAACAAATGATGGAAGAGATTGAAAACTTAAAGAGATTACTCTGCAGGAAGAATTTGATTATTATTGACCTCAAGAAGGTCAGAGTAGAGGTAGAAATGGAGCAAAAACAAATCATTGAAAATCTACAAACAGACTCCAAAGCAAAGACAAGATCATCTAGGAGAAAGAGGCAGAATTAGAGGCCCAGAGAATTGAGAAAGTGGCAGAGTTGGAGGCACAAAAAATTGAGGCAGCCAAACGGTTGGAAGGAAAAGAGAAAAAGGCAGCACAAAGTGTTTCTGAGCTCACCATGGCTAGAGACAATAGCCTAAAAATAATGGCAGCATTGATTGAGAAACTACAAAGCTAGGAAAGATAGTTAACTTAGGCCAATAACAGACTAGATGACCAGGAGGAATATATTCAAGAATTGGCTGGCCCAAGGGTAACCAATGAGTAGGAAATACAAACAGATGCCTATGTGGGTCTAATCCCCATTAACATTCCTAAAGCCCTATTCCATTGGGAGAAGAAGTGTAGAGAATATGAGGCTTCCAAGCCTATGTTGCAATTACAAAGGGCAGTCATTGCCAAAACAAAGAGAATAGCAACTCTGGAAGGCAAGATCATTGAAATGGCCTCCCTTTCTTCAGAAATTCTATCCTGCAGACCTCCAAGTGCCAGCTATTCTATGTTCTTACAAGAAAGAGTCCTGCAAGGGAAATTTGCCTTAATTCTATCTGACCTTGTTGAGGATACTGAGACAACAGAAGGATTCATGACAGCATATACAAGGAGTAATGATGAGGACAAGAACTTCCTATGTGAATTATACCTGCATGGGTGTTGTGTTAATGATATAACTTTCATTCTTAATCATTTTGTGGGGGAATGCTAGCTTAAGACATTTATGTCCCTAATAAGGAATCATCAGATTTGGAATGAAAGGATGGAAGATCATCTCAAGAAAGATTTAAAAATAGATCTCTTCATCAGGAAGGAATGTCCGAATCCCAATACTTTCAAGATTCAATTTAGGTCCCTTATCTATCATCCTAATAATAAGAATTTTTTTTTGCCATTATACCTAAAAAGTTTGCAAGAATGTTCCATCGATTTTGGTCTTTTCATGATCAATTCAGCAAACCCAGTACTTGCCATAGCAAAGAAGAGATGGAATATTTTGACCTCGGAGTAGAAAATGAGAGAGGTGGTCACCCCTGCAAACTTAAGATTATTCATGAGAAAAGCAAAGTTGATATCTAAAATGATGGATAACCATAAGCAGGAATGGATAGGTGGACGGTTTAGGCCCCCTCTAATAATTGAACCACTCCCTGTCTGGGTAGAACAAATGGAAGATGAGAAATTGCAGGACTGGATGAAACAGGTTGATGAATACAGAGGTAATGGTAATATCAATCGCACAACTTGGACCACCTATGCACAGGATTATAGCTTGATTGACAAGCTACTTCTCCAGAATAAATCCAGAATTTGAGAAGTAGGAGGACCTACCAAACCTTAGGTATGGGGGGGATGATGAGTGCCAAGTTGCACCCATGAAATACATCTTTTTACTTCTCTTTTTCTCCTTTCTAAGTCCATCTTTCCTAATGTTTGCACCCAAATAAGCTAGCAAGATCGTTCTAGTTAATGATTAATTGAGATAGATTACTTAAGATTATAATTTCTGATTGAGTGACTAATTTGTGTGGAATTGATGGAAAAATGTAGAAACTTCTCTCTTTCTGAATCAATAGGTGTAGATGCCAGGAACAACAATTCTGTGCATCTTCAGAGATAGTCTTTAATGATCTCCGGAGACAATACCAAAGTACCACGACACCTGAAGTTTTGAAGAAATGGGAAGAGCCTCTCCGAAGCTCTGTGGGAGTCTGGAGCATCTCCAAAGTTGAACAGAGAAAGCTACTGTAGACACCCAAAATTGTCCCAACTTTGTGTATGTCTTGCAACACCTTGTTAAAACATTATCCTAAACATCATAAGCCAATTAATTAAATAAATTTTATTTATTTAATTAATTTCCCATTCATAATCCCACTTTCCAATTAATTAAATAAATTTTATTTATTTAATTAATTTCCACATCATATCTTATCCCATCCTATTCATCTACCCTATTAATTAAATAAATTTTATTTATTTAATTAATTTCCAACTATATCACAACTAATTCAAATATTTTATTTGAATTAAGTCCTCACCTTTCACCACATTCCAACACTTGTCCAGTCAATCATGTGTTACAACTTTTATCTTTCACATGCACAACTATTGGGACCTAATTTTAGTATTTATCTACACAAGCACACCTAAGCCTTATCTTCCCTTGCCACATGTCAATTGACTACAATTTCTTGATGTGCAAGAAAACCTAATTTAATCCTATCCATCCATTTCATCTAAAGCCCTAATTGAGCCTAGCCATCCATTTGAACCAAGCCAATTCTATAAATCAAACCCCTCACAAGCCATTAGCAAGGCATTGAGCTTCAAGTAACATTATTCCGCCAAATTATCATTAGCATGCATTGATCCTCAAGTATCCACATGTTGTTGAAATATCATTAGAGCCTTTGCATCCTTCATTCTAGCATCTTCATCTTAATGTTATGCTGCAAAAGTGAGCACCCAACATTCTTTCAACAATAATCCTTCAAAATCTTGCATGCTCATGCGAGGTGGAGAAGAGCAATGGAGATAAATCAAGCATAGCGTGGAGATCGGTTTGCATTTACATTTGTTATTTTGATTTTCATGTTGTCTTGTGCTTCATTGTGTATTGCTAGGGTTTTTATCATTACCGTTTATTCATTTGCCTTAATTTGCAATTTTACCCTAACTACATTTGGCACGCCCGGTGGGACTCACATCCCTGATTAACCCTCTTGTTTGAGTTGTTTTTGTGAAGATCAGATTTGTTGAAGTGTCAATCATTCATTTTTGCAGGTTTATGCACTTTGATTTGTAGGTTGAAGATATTTTATATTGCTGATTTTTTTAATTTAGGACCAGATATGTTGCAGAGGGTTTTTTGTTTTACACAGGTCCTGCAAAAAAGAGATCTTAGATTCGTTGGAAAGAGGACTTCGAGAGCTTTCCGAAAAGTGGTTACATTAAAGATTTGGCTCAGTATTCAAAGAGTTATGACGATTTGAAGTTGACCCTACGATTCTAATTTTTCAGTAATTTTTGACGCGCAACTTTTTGCTGATTTTTTTATTTATGACCAGATCTGTTGCAGAGGGTTTTTTGTTTTACATAGGTCCTGGAAAAAAGAGATCTTAGATTCGTTGGAAAGAGGACTTCGAGAGCTTTCCGAAAAGTGGTTACATTAAAGATTTGGCTCAGTATTCAAAGAGTTATGACAATTTGAAGTTGACCCTGCGATTCTAATTTTTCAGAAATTTTTGACGCGCAACTTTTTGCTGATTTTTTTTTTATTTATAACCAGATCTGTTGTAGAGGGTTTTTTGTTTTACACAGGGCTTGGAAAAAAAAGATCTTAGATTCGTTGGAAAGAGGACTTTGAGAGCTTTCCAAAAAGTGGTTACATTAAAGATTTGGCTCAGTATTCAAAGAGTTATGGCAATTTGAAGTTAACCCTGCGATTCTAATTTTTCAGAAATTTTTGACGCGCGACTTTTAGAAAAAAAAATCATATCTTCTAATCTATCGAACCAAATCACATTTTATTTTTTTGCAGTGACTTGTAGGTGAATCAAAGGAGCTAGAACAACATTTGGATCAATCATAATAGCAACTTGGAAAGTAATTTTTATGAGGTGCACTCATTTTAATCTCTCATCTCTAATCATTATTTGATCACACATTTAGATTTTGGGCATAAAACAAACAACTTGTTTGTCATCACACTTGGATTTAGGCTTTGAAGTGAACATTTGTTTGCTATCACATATTGAAGTTGGGCTAAAATGAACAAGTGCCTTCCATCACATTTTGGACTTGGGATCTAAAAAGAATAAGTGCTTGAACTGTTTGTTACACATTTCAATTTTTTAAAGGGAAATTAACAACTGCGAGTGTGAATCAAGTGACAGCTCACTTGGTTTGCTTTTGTCATACCCTTCTTAGGAGGCCTGCTTGGAGACACACCACTCCAAGGGATGGCCTCAATCGAAGCTGAATCGAAAGACACCCTCATTGGGAGTTGGAATCTTGTCACTCTTGGCTAAGCCCTAAAGAACTTTATACCTTTGGGAAGTGAAGGCGAAGGGTGGGCTACCCCTTTCTCCTGGCTATGTGGCAGGATTTCACTTTCAATTCCATAGTCAACCTTATGCAATAGATAGCCTAAGACCTAATTGGCTATACCCACTTGACTACACATTAAGCTTGTTGATGTGTCTTCCATGTGTGCTTGCATAATCATTACATTTCATTTTCAAAGTCAACAACTTGCTTATGTGTCTTGCGTGAGTGATTCATGTGTGTATATGCATAATCATTTATTTGAGTATTGTCATATCAAGCTCTAAACACCCAAACACATAAATAAATCAATCTAAACACATCATCTAAACATTCCACATCATCATCCAAATCCCTAAGCAAGCACTTGTTAAAAGGACTTAAGACAAACACTTGGTGACAACATGTCTACGCTAGAAGACCCAACAATCAAATTCTAAAGATTCCTCCAAAATATTTATCAAGGATTACAACCCCTAAACCAAGACGCCATTGAAATATTACAATTTTTCATCCAAAAAGCTCAACCCCACGCAAGCCAATCACGTCAACTACAACAGTCCATAGCCCAAGTCCAACACCTTTTAGCCACTAGTCAAGCTCGACAAGTACAACAATCCTCAGCCACTCCATACCAACCTAATCCACCTTATAGCCGCATGTCATATCCATCCACTTCTTATCAACCTAATCTACCTATCCACCAAGTCAATACCACATCAACCTATGAACATCCACCTCAAGCTTATCCAATCTGTCATACCACCATTCCAATGCACTACCAAGCCCATCCACAAAGCCATCAAGTGATATTACAAGAACAACAGCCAAGTCCTAATGGCTCTTTGTACATAAATCAAGTAAGTCCAAATACACCTTTTCAACAAGACCACCAAGCACCATTGATAGATCTAAATCCACCTTTCCAACAAGAATCATATCCAAATCCCAATGGCCCCTTGTACATAAATCAAACAAGCCCAAGTTATCCTATGCAAGATCTAATAACCTTTGACAAGGGAGATACCAATCTAGAGTGGCCACCACCATCCAATCACATGCCATCACATGAACCAACAAGTCCTATCTCAACACCACCATGTGATCCCAATCATAGTCCATTGATCCCTTTACCTTCCAAACCACCAAGCCCTTCATTACCTTCCTCACCATGTCATTCTAATCGTTCACCAAAGGATGCGGCTGAGAGAGTTTTACAAAGGATGCTTGAAGCAAAATTCATTGAACTTCCTAAAGTCAAACCATGTGAAGAAAGTCCATATGATGAACATGATTATTGTGCATACCATAGGACCAAAGGCCATAATACAAATCAATGCCCAATATTTCTCTCAATTGTTTACAAGGTGTACCCACCTATAATGGGAAATCGTGCCACATCATCCCCATCTAGTTCAAATCCTAATCCATCCAATCCAATTAGCTCTCAACCTAATCCCCATCCTAATCCTAATCCAACACCATCTACCATTATCATCCATCCATTATATTTCCCATCCACCCATACACTTGCAAACGATGTGATCCATTGGCTACTAGATAGGAATAAACTACCCCCATGTCAAACACCAATTCATGAGCCTACCAATGAACTTCCAAAGGTTATGTCCAATCCTATAATCTCATCATGTTGTTCACATATCCTTGAGCCTCTTCAAGAGCCTTCCATTAACATACCTAGCCCTTTAAGCCCATCATGTGACCTACAAGCCAACAAGTCTATTCAAGAGTCTCCAACCACAAGCCTAAGTCAAGAGCCATCATGCCTTCATGTTGATAACTATCAAGAGCCTATCAAGTCCACTCAAGAACCTTCCACTTCCATCCAAAGTCAAGAGGTATGTCAAGAGCATAATCTTAAACATGTGGAAATATTGAACCTTAATCTTAATCAAGATCAAAGCACCTCTACATTCAACCTATCCATGACCTACTTATGGGTTGCCCTCAAGCTGTTAGCCATCACCATGACCTCATTCATGAGCAAATTTATCCCTTTTATAGCCCATTTAATCCTATTTTTGCTCATACTTATGATCAAGGTTCTAGCTAAGATCATGAAAACCATGATGATCCATTTGGCAAAACTTTATCTATCTCATGATCAAGATGATATCTATGATGAAGAACCTATTAAAAAGTACCTTGATCCTATCCATAATCCCATAACCATCCATGAGCGAGATATCCAAATTGCTCCTAGTCATCCTCCATCTAGCCCTATCCATAATGAGCAAACATCCACTTGTCATAATGAGACATGTGCCTCTCAAGAACCCATAAGCATAGAAGATCAAACAAATAACTTGGATCTTAGTGAACACAATGCTAATGATCCTCCCTCCATATCTACCATCGATCCCATTTCAAGTCCACCATCATGTCCTAGTGGTCTTACGACCTTCCTCCATGAATGTTCTTCCTTAGGACAACAACAACTATTGTCCTCTCTTTCATCTTCTCCATCTAATAAAGAACTCAAGTCTAGTTCCCAAAACACATCTAGTCCCATAGTCAATCGCATCCTCCAAAACATGAACTACCAAGGTAAAGGTCTAGGCCTTTATGAACAAGGTATTTTGGAGCCAAACCATGTCAAAATCCCTCCATGCTCATATGGCCTTGGATACACACCCCAAGGTAAACAAGGCCAAGATGTTGGTAATCCTTTCATGCATCCTAAACCTACCACTTTCCATCACACCCCCCATCATATACCTAAAACATATGTAGTCATTCCATCTCCATCATCCTATAAATGTCAAAAGCATGTGACCATACACCTTCCACCATCCACCTTGCCTCCACTTTTACCAACTCCAAATATCCCTCCATCCACCTTGCCACCATTGCTTCCAACACCTAACATACATATCATTCATAAGTATCCTTACATCCCTAATCATGGCCAACAAAAGCACACATCGCCTAAGCATAAATCTTCCAATCATTTCATCCACTCCACCCACGCCATGGGATTCAAAAGCAAAAATTTTGATGCCTTGACCTATAAAGCTAAAAGTCCTACCAAAAATCCAAAGAACTATCATGCCTTAGGGCACAAACATGAAAAATCAATGCAAAGAACCAAAGCAAAGCAATCCAAAAAGCTATCCAAGTCTATACCTCCAAAAGCAAAGCCCAAAAGCAAAATGGTTTGGGTTCCTAAGCAAATAGCTAGCAAAGTGAATGAGGCATCCTCATCCACATCTAAGCAACCATCCAAACCCTTACCTCCAAAAGCAAAGCCCAAAAGTAAAATGGTTTGGGTTCCTAAGCAAATAGCTAGCAAGTCAAATGAGGCATCCTCCTCCACATCTCAAGAATCCCAATCACCTACCTCCATCCAAAAGCCTATTTCCATCCAAAACTTCCATTCTTTTCAAAAATCCCACAAGCAAAGCAAAAGCACTAAAAATACTAAATCTATGTGGGTTCTTAAATCACTTCATCAACCATCTCCTAAGCAAACATCCCCATTGCTTCCTACACCACCATCTCATCAAAAGCTTCAATGTTTATCACGGTGTGTGCAGCCGTTGGTCATGGTTCCCTTCCACTCCGCAGCACCGCCACATAACTACATCTCCCCATCTTCCCTCCATTATCCTACATATCTCCCCCATGCAATCTCTATGGTCCATGCTTTGGCATAAACTTTTCATCCATCTTCATTCCATAAGCCTATATAAATCCACATCATAAGCGACTAGCCTACCCTACCATCATTCCCTTCATAATCCACTATCTACCTAATCCATCTCCCATCCATATCTCCCTTACCAACATCTATGAGCATAACAACATGGTCCATGCAAAGACGACATCCATCTCTAAAGGGACAATATCATCTCTCATAGCACTAAACACTTGAGTCCCTCCTATCCATTACCATGGTGAAAACCTGGGAAACAGGGGCCATGTGTAATTGTCATCCCATCCAAAAAAAATAAAAAAAAAATAAAAAAAAAAGAAAAAAATTAAAAATCAAAAAATCAAAAAAGTAAAGAGAAATCCTTTCGTCCAACGGTGAAAACCTGGTAAACAGGCGCCTTGGATAAGTACCATGATGAAAACCTGGCAAACATGCATCATGTGTAGGTTGATCTTCTATGTCACTTACACTTGGGGGCACATTGTCTCATCCAACCTATCCATTTCCAAACTATCTATCCCATTCTATCATTTACCATCCTACCATCCTTAGCCATTACATAAACAAGCCTATCCTATTGAACCCATTTATCCATTCATCCATCCTTCTGCCTTTTGATTTTGATGAAAACATAGGGGCAAAATCTTGAAACATGCTTTGGATATCTCTTGGTATACCTCATACCTTCCTCATCAATCCATATTATCATTATCCACCTATCATACACCTTGTCATGTAAAACCTATCATGTCATCCCATGGTCATGAACTTTGTCATGTAAAAATCCTAAGCATTACCACTAGAATGGGGGCAAGTTCTTCCTATGCAACATAGCCTTTGAAGATCACATCCTAGCTCCCTTATGATCCATCCACTATGGCATATCCTTATCATAAGCTTTCCATCTTATAGCTTATCCCCATCCATTTATCATGAGCTTTCCACTATAGCCTACCTATTTGTTTATCATGAGGCATGCATCCATCCCTTTTATGGCCTATCTTTTTATCCATCCATATATCATGAGCCTTCCATCCCTTGTTGCCCATCCTTTTATCCATCCAATCCCATTCATCCATCTTTGCACCTAGACTTGGTTTTCCCTTGTCATTGGTATCTAGCACAACAGCTACCTAAATTGTAAATCTATTGACATCCCAAAACATTTCAAAAACTACAAAAAAAATCAAATATGTCAAAAAATCTAAAAAAATTAAATATCCAACAAAAAATCCAAGCAATAAGATCAATTCAATCATCATCCAAAACAATCCACTCCATCAACATCAATCAAAATCAAAATCATCATCATCAATTCTTCTTATCAATAACATTCATTCATCCATTTCAATCAATCACTTCTTCCAGTCTTATCAATCAAATCAATCTAAGCAATGATATTAAATCCATGTCACACTAATCCATATCAAGCAAGCTAATGAATCAAGGAACATTATCTAATCAAATCAACAGGTTTTGATCCTAATCTTGTCATGAGCCCAATCAATCATCATCAATCATCATCAATGGGATATAGCGTTCCCACATCCTTGTGTTGATCTAGGGATATAGCTTTCCCCACAATGACAACACTATCTATCTTTATCAATGAAACAATCAATCATTGGTTTATGACTTGACAAGGGCAATACCTTGTTTATTTTACATCCTTTGTGCACACTAAGAACACTTGCTTATACTTAGATTGAGTGGACACTCTCATCATCACACCATCACTATCATCATTCTAAACAAATCCAATCATCAAAACAATCAACTCAGCAATAGCAACCATCACAACCAAAGCACATCAAGCCAACCATCACAACAAATCCTATCAATCATCAGCATTAACACCAAAGAAAATCAACTCAAAGCACATCAATCCAACCATCAAAATAAATCCTATCAATCATCAGCATCAACACCAAAACAAATCAACTCAATCACATCCAACTCCAATCGGAACACATCCAATCACTCCAACAAATCCAAAGCAGCTCAATCCACCACATATCATCCCATCATCAACATTTCATCGAATCAATCTTCATCCATCATTTCATCATCCTCAAAATCATTCCAAACAAAGATCCAACTGCAAGCCCATTCTTAATCCATACCAATCAAGTTAATCAATCAAACCAAGTTATCCAAACGCAATCCATGGTCTTGATCCTAGCCTTGTTGTAAGCCAAATCAATCAGTCAACCAATCAGCCAACCAACTCAGCAAACAACCTTGTGTTGATCTAGGGATATAGCTTTCCTCGCAATGACAACACTCTCAACTATCATCAACAAAACAATCAGCAATTAATCTTTGGTTTACAGCTTGACAGGGCCAATACCTTGTTTGTTTTTGTATCATTTGCGCATGCTTGCTTGCTTGCTTGTATGTGTTATCATTTTATCTTGCATTTGTATCATATCGATATCATTTCCAGCTAATATTCATATCTTGTGTATGTTGGAATAGCTTTTTGCACTATCCTTTGCATCTGAGGTCATATCATACCTTTTGTGCATTAGGACTTCAATGCTCTAAGTTTTCTTCCTCATACGTTAGACAAGGTTGTATTATGCTAGGGCATAAGACACATCGTCACCCTGGTCCTTATACCTTGGTGCATAACATCTAGTGCTATATCAAACATCATGGTTGCTCACTTTCTATTGCAGCATAACGCATCATCCATTTCTTCTATCCATTCCCTTATCTTTCTTTTGTAGCCAAGCCATTTCTTTTCGAGAGCATACTCGTGTTTGTCCAACCCACCTATCCTCTCGAGGGGGCATCACCAACCTATCCTTTCTATCATCATCATCATCGTCGTCGTCAACATCCCTATCAATTATCCATACCTTAACTTCTTTGAAATGATGTTACTCGACACAAAGCTCATCATCTCGAACATCATCTCAAAGAGGGGCAAAATGTAGACACCCAAAATTGTCCCAACTTTGTGTATGTCTTGCAACACCTTGTTAAAACATTATCCTAAACATCATAAGCCAATTAATTAAATAAATTTTATTTATTTAATTAATTTCCCATTCATAATCCCACTTTCCAATTAATTAAATAAATTTTATTTATTTAATTAATTTCCACATCATATCTTATCCCATCCTATTCATCTACCCTATTAATTAAATAAATTTTATTTATTTAATTAATTTTCAACTATATCACAACTAATTCAAATATTTTATTTGAATTAAGTCCTCACCTTTCACCACATTCCAACACTTGTCCAGTTAATCATGTGTTACAACTTTTATCTTTCACATGCACAACTATTGGGACCTAATTTTAGTATTTATCTACACAAGCACACCTAAGCTTTATCTTCCCTTGCCACATGTCAATTGACTACAATTTCTTGATGTGCAAGGAAACCTAACTTAATCCTATCCATCCATTTCATCTAAAGCCCTAATTGATCCTAGCCATCCATTTGAACCAAGCCAATTCTATAAATCAAACCCCTCACAAGCCATTAGCAAGGCATTGAGCTTCAAGTAACATTATTCTGCCAAATTATCATTAGCATGCATTGATCCTCAAGTATCCACATGCTGTTGAAATATCATTAGAGCATTTGCATCCTTCATTCTAGCATCTTCATCTTAATGTTATGCTGCAGAAGTGAGCACCCAACATTCTTTCAACAATAATCCTTCAAAATCTTGCATGCTCATGCGAGGTGGAGAAGAGCAATGGAGATAAATCAAGCATAGCGTGGAGATCGGTTTGCATTTACATTTGTTATTTTGATTTTCATGTTGTTTTGTGCTTCATTGTGCATTGCTAGGGTTTTAATCATTGCCGTTTATTCATTTGCCCTGATTTGCAATTTTACCCTAACTACAGCTACAGATATCTTCAGAGCTACAGATATCTCTAGAGCTACAAACATATCTCCGGAGCAACAGACATATATCCGGAGCTGCAGACAAGAATAGTTATCTCTGGCACCTCCTAAGAGTAGGGCATATTTCCAGCATAAGCTACCGATCGGGCACTCTCAGCAGTGATCTTAATACCCCTCATTTCACTCAAATCATCACCTGAGTGGTGAAGGGTCATCTTTAGTTAAATTGCTAGAGTTTTTATCTTTATAAAGTTTTTGCATGAGTTATGGATAGAACTAATTCAATACCCATATTTTTAGGGCCTCACTGCCCAAATGTATTAAGACTCAAACTTAGAATTCTGAGTGGACTTCTATTCCACTCAGTCTTCTTTTATTTGCATGATCATTTTCTATAGTTAAACAACTAGTATAATAAAGAGATGGATGCCATCTCATAGAAGAACTGATAGATAGGATAAGTGATGTGTCATCACTTTTTTTGATATATACTTGTAGAAACAACAGAAGAAATATACAATGATTGAATTATTCTAATTCTCAGTAATCTCAGTTCTATGATAGTAATATTTTTCATGAATGCAAAGTGAATGAATTAGATTGGATCTAGTTGTGATCTTCTCTTGTGCTAATTTTCTACTATAGCCTTCAACCCTAAGGGTGTGGAGCAAGGGCCCACTCTCACCACTAAGGCAGGAGCCTAGTACCACTATTTTATTACTTCATCTTTCTGTTATGAAAAGTATTTACTGATTTTGATAGATAGATGCATGTTACTGTTTTAAGATTGCTTTGAGTAAATTTCGTGTTTAGTCCTATTTTCAGCATTCCTTAAATTCATTTAGTAAGTAGACAGATTAATCTTTTCAAATTAGTAGAAACTATTAAGATTAGTTAGGAAAACTAGTAACTGTAGAATCCCTAGTTGTAGACAGCCTAGGACAGAGCCCCTGGATTATTGACATATGAAAATAGATTAAATGATGAGGTACAATGACACCTTGTCACCTATTACCTACTCACAACCATCTTCCACCTTTCATTATGTCTAACCACCATTGACATATTCTCAGCCTCCACCTATCATATCGCAAGCTCATTCACCTCCTCACTTTGGTTCCAATTCCTCGCATCAAACTGCATCTCCTAATGATGCCATCCTAAACTAACTTTTATAGGGCATGACTACTTTACAACAAAAGGTAACAAACTTGACAAATTCTTCGCAGCCTAGTCTACCAACATATCATGCCCGTAATCCCCTTTCCTATGCAATCTTGAGAACTCCTGTGCCTAAGAGATTTGAGAATCCCCACTTTGAAAAATATGGTGGAAAAGGTGATCCTAATATCCATGTGGCAGCATTTACAGCTATGTGTAGTGATTTTTATTTTGAAGAGGATTTGTTGGCAAAACTTTTTCTGTGATCTCTCAAAGATACTACTTTAGAATGGTTTTTCTCTTTGCCTTCGAATTCAATAAACTCCTTTTCATAGTTGATTGATCAATTTTTACAACATTTTCAAGAAAATATAAGACCCCAGGTCACTCTTATTGACTCGGTTCAATGCAAACAAGGTTTGAAAGAAAAGTTGACTGAATTCATTAGTTGATATCAAAGGCTTTATGCACAAATTTAGTATTAGATGAAATATGAGGATGTTCAGAAGATATTTATTACAAATCTACAACCTAATATTCGTGATAAGATCCTCTTGACAAAGTATAACTCCTTTCAACATTTATGCACCACCCTTCATGATTATCAACTTTCGTCTTGTCAGTATGAAAACCAAAAATCATCGGCTCAGGTTGGTCAATCCACGGGTGGATCATCACAAAACAACTTGAAGAGGAACAATAATAATAGGAGCTTCATCAAGGTTAATGGACTGAATATGAACAACTTTTTGAATGTTTCAGCTATCAATAATCCAAAGAAAGCATCATATCAACCAAGAAAGTTTACTTTGATATCTGAGTCTTATCACTCCATCATGAACCAAGTTGTGAGTAACAACATTCTGAAGCTTCCCCCGATCAAGCTTGTTGATCCTAGTAAACAAGGACCTTACTTCGATGGTAATGCCTTTTGTCATTATCATCGAACACAAGGACATGACACTGAATGATGTATGCATCTTAAACATGAGATACAAGACCTTATTGATTCAAATGTCATCTAGGTATTGGGTGTGAATGATAATGGAGACAAGTCAACTGCTCTGTCGATTGAAAACTTACAAATCTTCACTAATCCTTTCCGTAAGCATACTAAGAACAATATGGTGGAACAAGGTTTAGTGGAAGTAAATGAGGATGATTAATTAGACTATGATAGTATCGTGGGAATGATTGAAATAGATAAGAAACAAGTGGACAATCCACCTCGTCCATGAAGAAATAGAATTTATGTTGAGGTTCCTCCTCTGTTATCCTTATATGGATCGAGAGATAATCAAAATATATCAGAAAAGAAAGAACAACAACTGATACAGATGAGTAAGATGGTATAGGAAGATTCCTGTTACCTTTTTAGAAAGATTCAATAATGAAAACTCACTAAAAATTAGAAAAGAGTAAGGCAACAATCAACAGTTGGAAATAATAGTGGTTCTCCCCCTCATAATCAACAAAAAGTCTCATTTCAACAAGAAATTACAAAACAAGCATCATATGATAGTAAACAAAACTTTCATAAGAACCACTCAAATTTTGTATTAAACATGATCGAGTACCTCTCCAAGAGGTTTGCAAATTCCAAAATCTAATACGAAGACCCTACAGGTAAGTATCTCTAACCCTTTATCTCTCTCGTGATGTGCTTCCCCTGTGATGTGTTATGTGTTGTTTAGGCCTCCTGGGATGACCTTGGATTCTCTTGTAAGGTCCGGGATACCAGGAGACCACCTCTATTGTGATCTTCTTCTATTTGTATCATCATTCTTCTATATTGCCTCTCTCTAATTTCATTGTTGTGTGTTGTGTTTTACGGACATAGCATTGCGGTTGGTGACTTGGGGGGCACCCTCCTACATGACTGTCCCTAAGACACTTGTTTCTCCTCTCTGATTTATTGTTTCCCTTCATCTAGTGTTTCTATCTAGCAGGTGGATGACAAAAAATATTTATATTGATGTGGACCAGGTGTCCCTTTCCAAAGAAATAAAAAAATGGACTTAGTTCCCAATATGATGATGGGGTTGTATATCTTATCCAAAGCTTGCTAGTGGAAGCACTCATGCTTTCCACGTAGTGAATTTAATGATGTTCCTATTGCATTCACAAACCTTAACAATACTGCTACTCTATGCACCTTTGTTTGTCTTTGATTCTAGCCTTGGTGGTACTCAATTTGGAGAGCTTCGTGATATAGCCCCACGGTTATCCTCGAACTTTGAATTCATAGTATAACCTTGGCTCTTTTTGTCTTTAATAATATGCATTGATGTTGTTGTTTATCATGATTTTGTAGACACTAACATGTTTCTTGCAGGGATGTGTTTGTGGGAACATTTGGCGATCGTAAAGTACATGTCACCTCTGGGGGGCATGGGCTTTGTGAGAGCTTGTGTTCCCTTGTGTGTTTTCTTCCTACTTTAATGTGCTTGATATCGATGCATGATATCAACCACCTTAAGGTGGGGGCATATATAAGGTAAGCTGTCTGTTGTAGATGTTAGCAATGTGTTTGTCCTCAGGTGTAGTTTAAAGACCTGTGTGATGAGTGCATTCTGCAGAGGTTCTGTGACCAACTCAACCCTTAAGCATGTCTTCAGTGATTGTTGTGGCAAAGTCCAATCATCGGTGTGTGCTTGTAATGTGCCTGAGATGGTGTTGGACCTAGAAATAGGTACACTCCATCACTTGTCTGCCATGTTTTCTCTATGTCTTCAAGTGTGTGTGTTTGGCATGCTTGCTTTGTTTGGTGTGTTTTCTACCCCATATGCAGTCTAAAGACCTACGTAATGAGTGCATCCTGCATTTTGGGAGGTTTTACGTGCCTTGCATGTGTGTTGCCCCATATATATAGTATAAAGACTTGCGCGATGAATGCATCCTATATTATGGGAGGTTTGTTTACTTTCCAGTACTTGCATCTACATTTCATATATATGAGAAAAAGAAAAAAAAGAAAAGGATATCATGCCTATCTTCCATGCATTAGTGTGTCTTCTTTGCATTTACTGTCTTCTCCATGTTCTGTGTGACTATAACTATCTTCTCCATATTTTGCATGCCTGTTACTTTCTTCTATGTGATTGGCGTGTCTTCTATGTGCTTGGTGTGTTTGTTGTGTTTGTGATCGTACTTTAATGCATGTATTGGCCTTGTGTTTATACATACATTAAAGTGGGGGCTAAATGTAATGTCAAAAATGTCCCCTTGGGGGCTTTTCCCTCATAAGGTTTAGCTCCCGAGTCTTTTGCATGCATTTAGAACATCTTACTTCATAATTTGGCATCCCGATCGAATGAGCCCTAGGTAACATGATAAATGGGACCTAGGAGGACCCCTTGAGCTAGACCCTACCTAAAATAGGGGGAGGACTTGGGCGCCTGTGCCCTAGTCATGCCCTATTTTGGGGCAGTCCCAATTTTTGGGTGTCAGTTTGTGACCATTAATTGGGTCCTATGCCGACACGGTAAGTTTGAATTTATGAAATTTTGGTGGGAGTGTTTGTAGTTGCATATAAAAGCATGTTAAAGCATTCATTTAGAAACTAGATGGCAATTGTGAACTTTAGGCATTCTCAAGGTGATTCAAGGCTTTCATTGTGTTGCAAGAGCAGATTTGTGTGGTCTATGTGTTTGTGTTTGTAGATTTGAGCATCCATTTCATCAAGGAATGAAGAGCATCTTCCTCCCATGAGATCTTCACTACAAGGTGACATTATATTGTGTTTGTGATCAATTATTCATTTAGTTTTTGCCTCTACCTCCCTAGGTATGCACTCTCTATCTGATAAAGGTGTTCAAAGACTTATGTGTCCTTCAGAGCTTGACTGAGGAAAGCCTCTAAACACCACAACCCCCTCCCAAAGTTTTCATGGTTGTAGGTTATAGGTTGCGGAGCTGGACAAAGTGAAGTTGTAGGAAAACATCTTGGAGTATTAGAATTGCAGAACAGGAAGAAAATCTGCCCCCTGGACTTGGGCGCCCACTCATTATTCCTCCAAGTTACGTGACGAAAAAATATCTGGAACAACAGGAAAGAGTTGCAGACTAAGTTCCTAGATCTGGACAAAAAGCATGGCATTGAACTAGAGCGCCCACTCTTTTGTCCCTAACTTTTCTGCCTCAGAACCCCCAAAATAGGTACTCTATGATTTGATATTTTATATCTCTTTGTAAGAGATTTTTGTGTTATTCATTAGTTTATTGTCATATTTGCATAATTAGGGTTTTAATGGTCAATTAAGCATAAGAGAAGGAAAATTGATAATTGAACACCATAATCCAAGTTTCCCTACATCTCACAATGACCTAGGGTATGATAGTGCATTTCCATTCAAGCCTACATCCTTGAATGTTAAGGATGAAAGGAGGATTCAAACATTTAACAACTAAAACAATAAACAATCCAATTTTCACCTAGATAAGGAGAAACTTGTGGAAGTGTTTCCTGATATGTGAAGCCTAATGACACATCATTCAATGATCTTTGGTTCATGGCTGACCTTCCTCAAAGATCTACACATCATTCCATTCATTTTCTAGAAGTGTTCTATGCATTTAGGTCTGACCTACCCATGTACACATGTTACAGCTCTTTATCAGAGTTTGTAATCTTCCTCAACCGATGCAGAGGAATCTTATGATCTAGACTTGATATATATTGATGTAATAGATCGTTAAGAAAGTAGTTCACAAGTTACTAAGTTCTAAATAGATAGCTTATTCATTTTCTGGTGAAGGAGCTTCAAAGCTTTATCTTGTGCATGTATGTAATAAGGCCTATAAGCACTAATTGTAAACCTGCATGTTGCCGACTGATATCTATTTGAATTCTATGATATACTGAATCATTGAATCTGCATTCATTATATTTATTTGAGCTATTTCCATTATGTTTACTCTTGTTGCATGGTCTAGATAGTTCATTCTGTGAACCCTCCTACCGTGACTGCACCAAGTGGTATAAGAGCAAAAGTTTGAATAGTTGGGAGCGAATTGAGTGAAGTTGGCGAAGGAATTCCATAAGATCTTGTGATGGACAGATCACTAAATTGATGTAGGTTACTTGTGTTGCAACCGATCACCAATTGTGAGGCAGTTGTCACTTTGTGGCCTGATCGCCAAACTTGAGGTAGTTTACACTTAATCCTAGGAAGAATGCCACTGAGGAGAGTTGTTGCTATTAGAACAATGGCTAGTAGAATGGATGAGATGATGGAGATGATGAAAACAATGTGAATTTGATTGGATGCTATTGAAGAAGATAGGTGAAGAGGGTTGACATCGAGACCTAATGTTGAAAGTGAGGATGAAGAAAAATTTAAATTTGTTGAAAAAATTGGCAAAACCCTAGGAGGTGATGAAGAAGAAGAAGAAGAATCAAATCAAGTAAAGATGCTGCGAACTATTTCAAAGATTGGAAAAAGACTTAGAGTTGATGTGCAGAACTATACTGGTAATTTAAACCCTGAAGAATTGATTGACTGGATAAATGACATGGAAGAATACTTTGAATATGAAGAGATTGAAGATCTAGAGACGGTGAAATTTTCAAAGACAAAGTTGAAAGGACATGCTGCTATATGGTGGAAATAAGTTTAGTTGGAAAGAAATAGAAGAGAAAAAGAAAAGATTATAAATGGGATAGAATGGTGACAAAGTTGAAGAATCAATTTATACCTGCTGACTATGAGTTGGAGCTGTTGAAAAGATTGCAAAACCTAAGACAAAAGGAGAAATCTATGGAGTACACTGAAGAATTCCATAAATGATCATAAGGATAGGACATAGTGAAGCAAACAAGGAGAAAGTGGCTAGATACATGAATGGATTGAGATTGAACATTCAAGAAGAACTAAGCTTGGTAAGGATGACATCTTTGGAGGAAGCATATTAGTTTTCCTTGAAAGTTGAAGAGAAGCTAAATAAGAGGCATGATTAGAGATAGAGAGGAAGAGGAGGTAAATTTCAGAGAGGTAGGACCTATTCTAGAGGAGACAAATCATTTCTGGAGCAGAACAAGTTTGACAACCCATTTAAGAAGGATGACAGAGATACTATTGCATACCAGAGAAATGACAGAAATTTTCATCCCAAAGGCAACTATAATTCAACCGGAATGAAGGGTACAGAAGAGAAGGAAGAGAATGGAATAAGAGAACATTTAGAGGTACTTTTTTCAAGTGTGGAGGTGAAGGACATAAAGCATTTGAATGTAATTAGGGTAGTACATGTAAGAGGACAGAAAATAGTGGAAGAACAACATATGTGGAAGAAGAACCTATTGGATCCCCCAGTTTAGTTGGAAAACCTAAGAAAGGAGAATCACTTGTGATGAGGAGAGTACTATTTCAAGTAGAGACAAATGAGGAACCACCATAGAGGAAGAGTCTGTTAAGAACTAGATGCAAATCCGGAGGTGAGTGTTGTAAAGTTGTAATTGATAGTGGTAGTTCAGATAACCTAGTTTTAGAGGAGATCGTGACTAAGCTAAAGTTGGAAAGATTGAAACACCCTAAGCCATATCAGATAGCATGGATTCAGGATGATCATAAGGTACTGGTGAGTGAACAATGTTTGGTAAAATTTCATATTAGATCTTATCATGATGAATTCTTGTGTGATATTATTCCTATGGATGTATGTCATATGTTGTTGGGTAGACCTTGGCAGTATGATAGAAAAGCTATACATGATGGGAGAAAGAATACATACACTATAACAACAAATGGAAAAATAATTACTTTGATTCCTTTGGTGGATGATCCAAAGAGTGAAGTATGTGGGAATGCTAGAATCTGTTTGGTAGATGGAAGAAAATTTTTGGATGGTTTGAGACATGAGAATATGTGTTATGCCTTGACTCCTAAGAAGCTTGAAACATTGATGAAAGAAACTAAAGAATCACAATTGGAGGAGATAAGGGAGTTGTTGACAAAATATGAAGACATCATATTAGATAATGTACCTGATGGATATCCACTTATAAGGAGTATCAGTCATCACATGGATCTTATACCTAGAGCAAGTTTTCCTAACAAAGCAGCACACTAGATGACATCAGCAGAGAATGAAGAATTGAATAGACAAATACAAGAATTGTTAAGGAAAGGTTTGATCAAAGAAAGTTTGAGTCGTTGTACAGTACCTACAGTATTAGCACCAAAGAAAGATGGAGAATGGAGAATGTGTACTGATTCCAGAGCAATAAACAAGATTACAGTTAAGTATAGATTTCCTTTACCTAGGATGGATGATATCATGGATTGTTTGAGTGGAGCAAGATATTTCACAAAGATAGATTTAAAGAGTGGATACCATCAGATCAAAATCAAAGAAGGAGATGAATGGAAGACTACTTTCAAAACAAATGAGAGATTGTATGAGTGGTTAGTGATGCCTTTTGGATTGACAAATGCACCGAGTACTTTCATGAGATTGATGAATGAAGTCTTGAAGAAATTCTTGGGTAAGTGTGTGATTGTATACTTGGATGATATTCTAATTTTCAGTAAGACAAAAGAGGAAAATTTGTGGCATATTAGATAAGTTTTGTAGAGGTTGAGAGAAGAGAAATTGTTGATAAACATCAAGAAGTGTAGTTTCATGAAAGAAGAGTTGGTATATTTGGGATTTGTGATTTTTGTGGAATGATTGAAGATGGACCCTGAGAAACTGAAAGTAATTGTTGAATGGCCTACACCAGAGAGCATTGGAGAAGTTAGATCATTTCATCGATTGGCTAGTTTCTACTGGAAGTTCATCAAAAATTTTAGTTTAGTTTGTAACCCTATGACAGAGACAATGAGAGGTGACAAAAAGGATTTCAATTAGACATCTGAAGTAGATAAAAGTTTTGATTTGTTGAAGCAGAAAGTGATAGAGCAACCTGTTTTGGCATTACCGGATTTCAATAAGGTATTTCAAGTTGATTGTGATGCAAGTGGAAATGCAATTGGAGTAGTATTAATTCAAGAAGGTAGACCTGTATCTTATTTCGGTGAGAAGTTGAATGATGCAAGGATAATATATTTAGTTTATGATCAGGAATTCTATGTCATAATTCAAGCCTTGAAAAAGTGGAGACATTATTTATTGCCTAAGGAATTTGTGTTGTATACAGAACATCAAGCTTTGCAATATTTGAACAGTCAAGGTAAGTTGAACCAGAGACATATGAGATGGGTAGAGTTCATGCAGAGTTATACATTTGTGTTGAAGCATAGGAGTAGAAAATCAAACAAAGTTGCTGATGCATTGAGTAGAAGAAGAAACTTGTTGACAGAAATGAGAGTTGAAGTGTTAGGTTTTGATGAATTGAAAAACATGTATGAGGGAGACACTGATTTTGTAGAACCTTGGAGAGCATGTAAAGAACCTATTATGATAGATAGGAGTAAGTGGTTGGACTATTTCATTCAAGAAGATATGTTGTTAAAAGGAAATCAGTTGTGCATACCTAGAAGTTTAATGATAGATAATTTAGTCAAGGAAAAGCATAGTGGTGGATTGGTAGGACATTTTGGCATTGATAAGACAGTGGTTTTGGTGAGTGAAAACTACATTTGGCCTTAGATACATAAGGATGTTTAGAGATTTTTGCAGAGTTGTAGAATTTGTCAAGTTGCAAAAGGGAGTGGTCAGAATACTAGATTGTATAAACCTTTGACAGTACCAGAGAGACCCTGAGAAGACATAAGCATGGATTTTGTGATGGGATTGCCTAAGACACAGAGAGGACATGATTCAATATTTGTAGTGGTGGATAGATTTTCAAAGATGGCTCATTTCATACCTTGCAAGAAGACAACTGATGTAGTGCATGTAGCTGACATATTTTTCAAGGAGATTGTGAGATTGCATGGATTACCTAAGAGTATAATTTCAGACAGAGACACAAATTTTGTTGGATACTTTTAGAAGATACTTTGGAAGAAGATGAAGATAAAATTGAAGTTCAGTTCAACTTTTCATCCACAGACTGATGGACAGACAGAGGTAGTGAATAGGAGTTTGGGAAATATGTTGAGATGTTTGGTGTGAGAGAAGATAGGTAGTTGGGATTTGATTCTTTCACAAGCAGAGTTTGCATACAATAATTTAGTGAACAGGAGTACTAAAAGAACACCTTTTGAGATTGTTATTGGAGTAAACCCTAGAGGTGTAGTAGGATTAAGAAATATCAGCATGGAAGAAAAGAGGAGTGTAGAAGTAGAAGAATTTGCAGATCATATGAAGACAATGCATAATCAAGTGAAGAAGCATTTGAAGAATGTGAACAATAAGTACAAAGAGAAGGATGATGAGAAGAGAAGACATAAGGAATTTGAAGTTGGAGATGAAGTGATGGTGTACCTAAGAAAAGAAAGATTTCTAGTTGGGACATATAACAAGTTGAAGGTGAAGAAGTTTGGACCTTGTAAGATACTCAGGAAATTTGATTTAGGAAATACATATGAAGTGGAATTACCAGAGACCTTGGGTATATCACCTGTTTTCAACATTGTAGACTTATATCAGTATCATGAAACAGAGTTAAGTGATAACATGGAAGAAGACTTGAAGAAGCAGTTACCACAACAAGCACTGGAGTAGATTGAAGACATTTGGACATCAAAGTTGGATGTAGCACTAGAGGAAGACAATACAAAGAATATCTTGTGAAGTGGAAAGGCAGACTAGAAGAAGATTCATCATGGATTTCTTAGGTTGAGGTGGACCATCTTGGTTCTCCCCTATCCCTAGCAAAGTGAGGGATTCACTTTTTCAATAACATTGGATGACTGATGCAGGAGCATCCATGGTTCAAGAGAAATCTTGCATCAACCAAAAACATTTGCATTTCAGTTTGTTTCTTTTCATTTTCTAGTTTAGTTCAGGCAGTTCAATCAGAAGCAGTTTCTGTATTTTTTGTGTAGTTGCATTTTAGACCTTATGGAGCTGGACTTAGCATTTACATCATATCTAGAATTCAGAAATCCATACATCATTACCAGAAAGATATCGCTACCAAAAGATTGACTATTTCTCAGAACAGAGCATCCTGATAATCACAGACAACTAGCTGAAGGAGAAACTTACGTAAGCATTTCCCGCTCTATGAAGCCTAATGACACATCATTCAATGATCTTTGGTTCATGGCCAACCTTCCCCAAAGATCCACACATCATTCCATTCATTTTCTGGAAGTGCTCTATGCATTTAGGTCTGACCAACCCATGTACACACGTTACAACTCTTCATCGGAGTTTGTAATCTTCCTTGGCCGACGCAGAGGAATCTTATGATCCGGACTTGATATATATTGATGTAATAGATCCTTAGGAAAGAAGTTCACAAGTTACTAAGTTCTAGATAGATAGCTTATTCATTTTCTGGCAAAGAAGCTTCAAAGCTTTATCTTGCACATGTATGTAATTAGGCCCATGAGCCCTAATTGTAAGCCCACATGTCGGCTGATCTCTATTTGAATTTTATGATATACTAAATGACTAAATCTACATTTGTTCTATTTCTTTTTTCTGTTGTGTTTACTCTTGCTACACGGTTTGGATAGTTCATTTTGTGAACCCTCCTACCATGACTGCACCAGCTCCTAGGGCTTGATATTCAAGGTTGGACAAGTATCTGCAACAACAAGGATTTAAGAAAGGTATTACAGATAGTAACTTATACATTAAAACATAAGGTAATCATATGTTGATTATTGTTGTCTATGTTGATGACATTATTTTTGGAGGAAGTGATGACAAAATGTGTAAGGAATTCATAGAAGAGATACAAAAAGAATTTGAAATGTCTATGCTTGGTGAGTTATCATTTTTCCTTGGTTTGTAAATTGCTCAGTCTGATAAAGGCATTTTCATTTCACAAACCAAGTATGTCAAAGAGATGTTGAAGAAGTTTAGAATGGAAGACTACAAGCTAGTTAGTACACCTATGGTGATAGGATGTAAGTTGAGTTGAGATGATGAATCACCTCAGATAGATCATACTATGTATAGATCCATGATTGGTAGCTTATTGTATCTAATTGCATCTAGACCTGGTATTATACAAGGAATATGTATGGTGGAAAGATTTCAAGAAGCACCTAAGGAGACACATGTAAATGTCGTGAAGAGGATTTTCAGATACTTGAAAAGTTCTATTGACTATGGTCTATGGTATCCTAGGAGTGATGATCTCACTCTAATTGCATATACAGATGCTGATTAGGCAGGAAGTGTTGATGACAAAAAAAGTACTAGTGGTGGAGCATTCCTTCTTGGAGACAAACTAGTGTCATGGCTAAGTAAGAAACAAGGTTTAGTGTCATTATCAGTAGCAGAGGTAGAATACATTTTTGCAATGTCATGTTACACTTAAGTGCTATGGATGAAGCAAACCTTGAAGGACATAAAAGTTGAGTATGATGAGCCTTTCTCCATTTTCTGTGATAACACAAGTGCAATCAATATCTCAAAGAATCTTGTGATGCATTTAAAAAAAAAGCATATTTTAATCAAATATCATCTTCTAAGAGAGAAAGTTGTAGATTAGGAAGTCAGATTGGATTATATGGCAAAAAAGGAGTAGATTGTAGATATTTTTACAAAACCCCTTCCTAAGGAGACTTTTGAGTATCTCACGCAGAAGCTAGGAATGATGGCTCCTTCTCATATTTAATTAAATAGATGAAGCATGTGCCTAGGGGGAGCATATAAAAGATCTATTCTTAACCCTTGGAGTATATTAGAGATGCAAAATGGAAGAGATACCCCTCAGGGGGAGTAGACATGTATGTATAGACAAATTCAAGGGGAGCTCATCATTGCATTATTTTATAGCTCCAAGGACTTCTTTGCCATTGATGTCAAAGTGGGAGAAGAGTGCAAGGGGGAGCATTACATTCAGAGGGAGAACTATGCTCATGTTGTATTCCTTTCACAGGTTATTTCTATAAGGTGTTGCCATGAATGACAAAGGGGGATATTGTTGCAAATGTTGTCATTGATGTCAAAATAGAATTCAATATCATTGATTGTTAGGAGAGTCACATAAAGGGGAGAATTATGTTGCCATCAATGACAAAGGGGGAGAGTGTTACAAATGTTGTCATTGATGTCAAGAAGAAGTTCATTGTCCAAGATTGTTGTCATTATTGTTAAGGAAGGTGTCATTAGAAACTACCGCATTCTACCGCAGTTCGTTGTTTTGGCTTGCACTTTGAAAGATAAGATGATTTAGTCAAGAAGTATGTTTTAATCACATTTCAAAAGATTTGAAATATAAATAAAAAATCTAGAGGTAGCAGAATGAAGACTATATTACTAGTTTACATGAAAAATGATTGTTTAGTAGAATATATCATTGAAGACTACCGCATTCCACCACAATTAAACTTCTAGTCTTGTGATTTGAAAGATAAGTAAAGTAAGTCAAAAACTATGTTGGATTAAAGATTTAGGATATTTGAGCTACTACATTAATACCTAAAAGCATTAGAATGAAGACTATGTGACTGGTTGCATGAAAGTTAACAGGGATACCATGGGAGACTATCACATTGCATTGTAGGTGATCGTATGGACTTGCAAATTATAGAGTATGTAGAACAAGGCATGACATATGTTACTTCAAGATTCTAGAAGATTTGAATTACCACAAAAGTGCATGGAGATCTCTAAGACAAGACCAGGTGACTTGCTTATGCAATGGATACCTGTGTTGAAGTTAGAAGCTTTATCTAGTTGACACGAATGATTTTGGGTTGTGCACCAAGAACTAAGAACATGCGGAAGAAATTTGGGTCTAGTAGAGATTTTGATATTTTATTCCTACATTACCACATTTAATTTGGGATCAAAGTGTATATGCAAGGGCGACTACATGTTTCATGTAGCAAAGAGTTATGTGCTACCTTCTAGCTGACACAAATGTTTCGGAATAGATGTAGATGATATATATGTATGACTTGTAGTTTTTTTTGGTGTGAAGGTGTATGGTGTACATATGTACATGTGAATGTGAGTAGAGTGCAAAGGAAATGAGAAAAAGATAATTTGGGATTCACATAGTATGTATCCATGTTTACAAGAGCATATTGTTTTATTCTAAATTATAGAATAGAAGAGTTGAGAAGTGTGTGTGAAGTTGCATAATTGAATATGTGCAGAATGAACTTGATCTTGTTTTCAACCATTTGAAGTTGGTGCTTCATAATCTAAATTGGTGCTTAGTGATTGGGTTGGTGCTCAGTTTCATAAGGGGATTGAAGTTTCTTGTAGGTTGGTGCCTACAAATCAATAAAGGGGATTGGTGTCCTCTTAGGTTGAAACTCCTATGGGTTGGTGCCTACAGAATATTTGTAATTCGATATTTTTTATGAGGCTAGATTTGGGTAGTAGATCGAAGAAGCTTACTCACCATGGTTTTTCCTTGCTAGGGTTTCCACGTAAAATCTGGTGTTGTGTTCTTTTGTGTGATTGTGTTTACTACTTTCTCTATTGATTTTTAGGTTAAAATTATCAATAATATGTTGATGATTATTGACAAAGTAATTAAGGTTGAAATTTATTGATATACAGATTCAAACCCCCCCTTAATATATTTGTGTATTCTATAGTGTTGATTTAGGAACAAGCTAAGGGTGGCTTATCAAGGAATCTATTCCTAAGCTAGAAGTTATGATAGATTCAATGAAAACCATTGTAAATATATTAGTTTTTCCTCTTAGATGTTATGAACTAATCCTAGAAATGGATTCATTTCTCAAGAATGTAACCAAAATTAATTGCAAAGAAAAAAAGTACATTGCTTGTATGAGTCTAACAAGCATGTATTCCCTCATAGATTACAAGGAAATAGAAAGTTTAAAACTCTTTCCACTCTAAAATTGAAGAGGGATAGAAGGGAAGGTTGTTCCTTGTTTGCTATCTATTTTAATGTGACTAAGGGAAAGAAGGAATCTATAGATTTAAATCATCCATTGTTTTGGGAATTTTTGGATGTTTTCTTGAAGAACTTCTTGAACTACCTCCTGAAAGGGAGTATGATTTTTCTATTGAGATTGTGCCAATTTTGGCACTAGTATTTAGATCCCCATACCAAATGAATACCTCTAATTTGCATGAGTTAAAGGTACAACTTAATGAACTTATAGAAAAAGTATTGATAAGGCCTAGTGTCTTGTCATGGGGAGTTCTATCTCTCTTTGTAAAGAAGAAATATGAGACACTTTAACTTTGTAGTGATTATCATACATTAAACAAGGCCACAATAAAGAATAGAAACATGTTGCCTTGGGTAGAAAATTTATTTGATAAAATAAGAGGGGTGGGTGTGTTTTCTAAAATTGACTTAAGGTCATGATATCATCAATTAAGAATCAAGGAAGAAGACATTCACAAAACTACATTTAGGACCAAGTATGGTCATTATGAGTTCATTGTGCTCCCTTTTGGGCTAACAAATGTACCCACAACATTTATGAAATTGATGAACATATTTTAGGATTACTTATATCATTTTGTTTTGGTTTATTCTCAAGACATGGTTTAACATTAATAACATCTAAGATTGGTGTTACAAATATTGAAAGCATAAACTATTTGCGAAAATGTCAAAATGTATATTTTCCAAAATAGAAATACACTATTTGGGTGATGTAAAAAAGAACTCCAATAGATCCAAGGAAATTTAAAGCCATCCTGGGTTGGCCAACACCTCAAAATGTAAAGGAGATAAGTATTTTCATTGGCTTTACATGATATTATCATAGGTTCATGAACAACTTTGCTAAAATTGCTCTTCCCATAAATTCCTTGTAAAGGAAGGGGAGAATTTTTTTATGGTCAAAGGAGTGTGAGGTATCTTTCTATAAAATAAAGAAATTACTCATAGCTACCCCTGTCAGCTTAATTCCTAATCTAAATGGGTAGTTCATAGTGTGGATTGATGCCTCTTCAAAAGGATTGGGAGGGATTTTGACCCAAGATGGTCAAGTTGTGACTTATGAGTCACAAAAACTCAATGACCATGAAAAGAATTATGCTACTTGTGACTTAGAGTTGGCTATTATTATGTGTGATCTAAAGTTTTGGTAGCATTACCTCATGGGTAAAAAATTTAAATTGAAAATCAATCATTATGGTTTGATCTAAAATTTTCCTAAAAACTTGAATGCACACCAATGAAGATGGCTAGAAATTTTATGTGATTTTGACCTTGATATTGCTTATGTTAAGGTTAAGGAAAATCATTTGGTAGATGCATTGAGTAAATGTAGACACTTGGATATAGTATCATGATTGTAGTCTAAATTGAGAAGAAAGATCCTAGAACAACAAAAATAGGATCCAATTTATCCTAAATTTGTAAGTTATCCAATGAAGACTTAGAAAATAAATGTTATTCATTTGATATGGATGAACTTTTGAGATTTTGAGGACACATTTATTTCCCTAAAACTAAAAATTTAAGGTATTTAGATGTCTAAATAACATATAGCACCATATTTTACTCATCTAGGTGTGGTAAAGATGTTACACAAGTTAAAACTATAATTTTATTGGTCTATTATGAGGTCAGATGTAACATAATTTATGGCTAGAGGCTTAGAATGTCAAAAGGTTAAGGTAGAAAATGGACACAGATGGTAGACTATATCCACATGACAATCTTAGCCATAAATGATTTATGATTAGCATGAATTTTATTTTTGGTTTGCTAAGGAATAGGTATAAACATGACACTATACTAGTCATTGTGGACAAATTGACCAAAGTAGCACATTTCATTATTGGTAATGTACATGATGATGTAATAGTTTTAGCATCAAAGTGTATCAATGAAGTGGTAAGGCTTCATGGAATTCTTCATATAATATTTTTTATCGAGACAAGTTGTTCATTTCTTGGTTTTTGACTACCTTAATGGAAGATTTTGGAATAAAATTAAACTTTAGCTCTACCCACCATCTAGAAACTAATGGTCAAACTGAAAGGGTTAATCACATTGTCAAATATATGCTTTGAACGCATGCCATTGACCAACCCTCTACATAGGAGAAATTTATTCATTTTGTTACTTTTGAAGACAATAATTCTTATCATTCAACCCTTAAAATAATACCCTTTGAGGCACTATATGTTAGAAAATGTAAAATTCCTCTTGGGTGAGATGGTCTTAAGAACAAAGTAGTTATGGGGTTAGAATTACTTCAAGAATATGATGAGCACATTATAATTATTAGATAAAGGTTGAAGGAAGCTTCAAATAGAAATAATATTACAATTTGAACAAATAATCTTGCAATTTTTCTATGGGGGATAAGGTATTTTTCTGTGTCAAACCACACAAAAAAATCTATCAAATTTTGTAAATCTAGAAAATTGGCTTCATAATTTGTTGGCTCATTTGAAATTCTAGAAGTGGTCAACCTTGTTGTATATCACTTAGCATCGTCACATTTCTTGGTAAGGATTCATAATGTTTTTCATGTTACATTATTGCATAGGTATGTTGTTGATAATTATCATGTGTTAAATTGGTAGAATCTTCAAGTAGATGGCAGGAAAATAACTCTCAAGCTAGTCTAAATTTTGTACTAGCATAATGTTAATTTATGCAATCACATCATACATTACGTGTTGGTCCAATGGGATCAGATCAATCCCTACAATTCTATGTGAGAAGGTCAATAATTAATGGAAGAAAATTTCCTAGCTTTATTTAACCACTTTTGATAAAATGATTTTTGATACATTAAACTTATAAGATTTTTTATCGATATTTTACAATTTGTACTAAGGATGGTACTATTTTTAAGGAGGATAGGATGTTGCATAGGCCTCCCTTTATAGACCTTAATCTAAACTTTGTAATTTAGTTATAATGAGAAATTGATTATGTTTGGTGTGAAAAAGGGGGAAAGTGTAAATGGCTAGATCCTCCTTTCACTACAAACATTCAAGGACATTTCAACCAAGTTGAATAACACCTTTTGCAAGAGGAATCACCTATAGGTCGAGGGTCACTTGAAATGATTTGGAAATTCAGAAATATCAATTAGTGTATTAATTTAATGCTCAAATATGCTCAAAAACCTAATTATGCAAAATCGTAAGCAAACAGATAAATTATGACAAATGCTCGCAGACTAAGATAGTAGACATAGATTAGTTATTGACCATTTTCAAAGTTTGTGATACGGAATATTCGGGGACACTGGAGCTAACGTCCTAGTCCAATGCAGTGTTTTTTAGGGGATCCTAGACTTCTTCTAATGTTAATTGTTACTGTCATAGAAATTTCTATGTTAGAGATCTGGGGGACACTGGTGTAATGTACCCAAGTCCAGGTCCTACTTTTATACTCAGGTATGGGATCCAAATACTTTGTTCTAGCCTCCTGTAACTCCAATCCTTCAGTTCTGTCACCTATAACCTGTAATCACAGAGAATGGGGTTAGGGGTTGTGGTGTTTAGGAGCTTGCCTCAGTTAAGCCCAAAAGGACATTTGAGTCTTTCAAACACCATTGTTAGATAAAGAGTGCATATCCTTGCAGGATAGAGGAAAAAAAAATTGATAAATGATTCAAACACAAATATATATCACCTCAGAGGTGTAGCTCGCATGTAGATGAAAATCCTTCAACAAATGAGAAGATGAAGCTAAATCTGCAATCACAAACACAACAACAATACTCTGCTCTACAACAATGAATATCTTGAATGCTCTAAAATCACAAGTTTTCCAAAAGTTCATCATCATCTTCTAGTTTACAAATGAAATGCTAAACATGCTTATATATGCAACTAAACACATTCCCACTTTAAATTTCATAATTCAAACTTAAGATGTCAGCAACATAACCTTCTAATGGTCACATATTTGAAATTCAAATTTGGGACCTGCCTAAAATAGCACAGGACTAGAGCATGAGCACCCAAGTCCTTAGGTCTTATTTCATGGTAGGGATAAGTGCAACAATGTCCCTCAAGCCCCATGTGACATGCATTTTAGGCCATTTTCTTCTAGGAGTCAAAATGAACATGATAGATTCAAAACAAGGGACCCAGGAGCTAAACTTAGGAGTTAAAAGTCCAAGGGGGATATTTTATGACATAACATTTAGCCCCCACTTTAATGTATACAAGAATTCAAGGCCCATACATGAATTAAAGTATGGTCAAAACACAACAAACACGCCAGGCACTGGAATCTAATGCATACAGAAAGATTAAGGAACTATTCCTAGCCCCCAGTCTCAAGTAGACATTAGAGAAAATACATTACAAACATGCCAAACATAGTGAAGACAGTAACAGGCATGCAAAACATAGAGAATACAGTAACAGACATGTAAGACATAGAGAATATAGTTAATGCAATGATTATTTTTCTTCATTTTCATATATAAATGAATGCAAATATAGATACATGGAAAGTAAAAATGTAAAACACAACCCAAAATGTAGGAGGGACATATCGCCACACTCTTTGGACTACACATGGAGCAACATACACGCAATACAAATCTAAGAGTATAGGGAGGGACTCACTGCCACACAACTTTAGAATACACTTGAGAACAAACACACCATACAAAAACCTAAGGTGTAGGGATGGACTCATCACCATACAAATCCCAAAGCATAGGAGGGACATTTCACCATGCTCTTTGGACTATACTTGGGAACAAATACATGGAAGACACATGGAAAACATGAGCTCCATATAGTATGCCAAAGACATACTATACATCTAAAACATGACAAACAAGCGATGGAAGGAACTTATTGGTAAGCCCCCACCATCTCAGGCACATTACAGGCATACCTGATGGTTGAGCTTATGCCACAATAACCACCAAAGACACGCTTAAAGGAGGATACACCAACCCTGCCTACCCAGAGGACTTTTGAAATAAAAAGGATGTGCACTAGCTCAAGAGATACACCATCCCTGCCTCCACAGAGGGATTAAAATAAAAATATGTTTATTTGCATGATATCCTGCCTCCATAGAGGGCTTTCTCATTGCAATATAAAATAAAGATGTGCACTCACACGGAGATACAACATCTCGCCTCTGTAGAGGGCTTACAAACATGCTTTGTTAGTACCCAAATCATCAGACAACTTATCTTATATGCCCCCACCTTAAGGTGGTTGATATCGTGTACCGATATCAAGAATGTTAAGGTAGAGAGAAAACACACAAGGGAACAAGAGCTTTCACAAAGCCCATGCCCACAAAGGTGACATGTACTTTACGATTGCTGAATGTTCCCACAAACACACAATTTCTTGCAAGAAGAGAGGTTAGAAATCTCTCTAAGATAATAACCACATCACATGATAAAATAATGCATAAACAAAATCCCATAAGGAGTTAAGGTTATACTATGGATTCAGAAACTGAGTATAACCGTGGTGCTATACCACAGAGATATTAGAACCAAGTGTAACCAAGGCAAGACCCAAGATAAACAAAGTGCATGGAGTAGATAGATTGTTATGGTTTGTTACCAAATATAAGACACCATCAAACTATCACATGAAGTGATTCTACTAGCCAAGCGTCAGATAATATATATCAACCCCATCGTCATGTATGGGCTAGGTCCATTTTTTCTTACTCACTAAAGGGACACATGGTCCATATTAGTATAAATTTGTTTTTTATCATCCACTAGCTAGATAGAACCACTGGCAAAAGTTAAACAATAAATCAAGATAGGAGAACAAGTGCCTTAGGGTCGTCACATAGGAAGGTGGCCCCAAGTCACCAACCGCAATGCTATGCCTCTAAGACATAACACACAACAATGAAAATAAAGGAGAAGCAAGATAGAAGAATGATGATACAACTAGAAGAAGGGTCACAACAGAGGTGGTCTCATGGCATCCTTGACCTTACAATAGTATTAAGGGTCATCCAAGGAGGCCTAAAGAACACATAACACATCACGGGGGAAACACAACACATAGGTAAAAGGTTAGAAATACTTACATGTTGATATGCCCATACTAGAATTTGTGACTTGTGAGCATCTTAGAAAGATGCTCCATCAAGTTTTGTGTGAAGCTTGAGTGGTTCATATTAGAGTGTTGTTTATTGTCATAAAGTTCATGTGGTGCTTGTTTCCCACATCCTTGTAAATTTGAAATCTTTTATTGCTTATGAGGTAGAGAACCACTGTTATTTCCTACTTATGATAACCGTCTTATTCTATTTTGATCCTTTGATTTCTTATTTTGTTGAATTCATCTATCATAGTGAGGACTATCTTCCACTATATCAATCTTTTCCTGTGTCATAATCTCTTGTTTTGGTTATTTTGTTTGTCTTTCCAATGCATTTTGGTTGACTCCTAATCCTTGAAGGGATAATGACGGAGGAACCTCAACATAAATACCATTTCTTCATGGACGAGGTGAGTTATCAAACATTTCCTTATCCACTTATATTATTCCAATTATTTCATCATACTCAATAGTCATCTTCTACTTCTACTGTATTTTGTTCTACCATATTGCTGTCATTGTGTTTAGGAAAAGGATTAGTAAAAATCTTTAAATTCTAATTTAGAGGAGCAACCAACTTATTTCCACTGTCATTCACACCAGATACCTGTATAACATTCGAGTCAATGAGGTCTTGTATTTCATGTTTAAGATGCATACACCATTCAGTATCATGTCCTTGTTGACGATGGTAATGACAAAAAACATTAGCATCAAAATAAGGTCCTTGCATTCTACTAGGATCCAACGGTTTAATTGGAGGAAGTTTCAAGAGGTTATTGCTCATAGCTTGATTCATGATAGAATGTAAGGAGTCAGATATCAGAGTGAATTGTTTTTGTTGTTGTCAATTACAAAATGGTGTCCTCTTTGGATTAGTGATAGTAGACACTTGTGAAAAATTGTTTTAATTCTATCGATTAACCTTGATGAAACTCTTATTATTCCTCTTAAAGTTATTTTTTGAAGGTCCACCCATGGATTGACCAACTTGAGCTGATGAGTTTTGGTTTTCATATTGACTGGACAAAAGTTGGTAATCACGAAGGGTGATGCATAAATGTTGAAAAGAGTTATACTTCATCAAGAGAATCTTATCATGGATGTTAGGTTGTAGATTTGTAATGAATACTTTTTGAACATCCTCATCCTTCATCTGATATTGAATTTGTGCATAAAGAGCTTGATATTGACTAATAAACTTAGTTAATTTCTCTTTCAGACCTTGTTTACAATAAACTAAATCAATCAAAGAGACTTGAGGTCCAATGTTTTCTTGAAAATGTTGTAAGAATTGATCAACTAGTTGTGAAAATGAGTGTATTGAGTTTGGAGGTAAAGAGAAAAACCATTCTAAAGCTGTATCTTTGAGAGATCATGGGAAAATTTTTTCTAACAAGTCCTCTTCAAAGTAAAAATCACTACACATAGTCGTGAATGCTGCCACATGAATATTAGGATCACCTTTTCCACCATATTTTTCAAAGTGAGGAGTTTCAAACTTCTCAAGCATAGGAGTTCTCAAGATTGCATAGGATAGAGGATTATGAGCATGATAAGTTGGTCTATTAGGTTGTGAAGAATTTGTCAAGCTCGCCACCTTTTGTTGTAAAGAAGTCATGCTTGCAAGAGTTGGTTTAAGAGGGCATCATTAGGAGATGCAATTTAAGAATTAGAAGCCATGTGCATGACATTTTGAGGAGATTAATTGTGAGTGGAAATGAAAGCTGGTTGAGAGTAATTATGAATGGTAGGTGGTTGAGAATAGTTGTATGTAATAGGTGGTTGAGAATAAGTGGGATTAAGCAGTGGTTGAGAGTAAGTATTCATAAAAGAAGTCACCTTAGATGCTAAGTTTTGGTAGTTAAATCCCATAGCTTTCTAATTTTGTGAATTATTTCCATTAGATACTCCAATACCAGTGGTAGCATTACTACAAGAATTTACATTACGAGTTAAAATTGTTGATGTAAATGTAGACATTCTAGTAGTTGGTATAGGTGTTGATACTTGCGTATGAGATGGTGATGACATGTTATTAATAACATTTGTACATTCAGTCCAGCATAACATTATGATGTACTATATGCATTAATCCTTGAATTGTGTTAACACCATCTTGTCCTTCTTTTAACAAATCTCTTATGTTATGAATCATAGGTATAGCTTCATCCACTATCCTTTCATTTTCCATGAATGCTTGATAATCGGCTAGTTCTTTATCAAGTTTGTTTATTTGCCCATCAGTTACATGTGTTATCACATCAATAGGGTCCTCAACATCATGAAACTTTTTTTCGTCCATTGTAGTTGTAGGAGGTATAATATCTTGCAAAATTTGTCTCTCCTTTTGTAAAGAATGTGTCAATGGATTTTTAGAGGTAGGAATGCTGTTGCTTTCAGGGGCACTAGAACCCATTAGTCTAATACTTATCCTTAGAGGGATATTCCTATTAGGGTAGTGGGTTATAAGACTCATGCAAAAGCATACAACACTCAATGTGCAAACTAATAGAACAAACCCAAAGAACAAGATGTGTTTAAGATCTAAAAATGCTTGATTTTTTTTTACTTTTTTCAATGCTAATGCCTAAGAGAAGGAGTGTTGTGAGAAAATTAATGAGGGGAAACAAAAAATAAGCTCAATATCAATCCAATAATGCAGCAATATCCTTCATAACACACCTATAATACAATTCTACGTAGATGACAAGACAAAATCTAGTGAAAATGCAAGGTTTTTAAACCCTAGACATGAATTTTTACAAAAAAAGACACTATGATGAAACACTACAATTAGAAATCAGTCCTAAATGAGTGTTTGGAATAGTAGTAAAATCTAAAAACAAGATTTTAACTACAAACCCTAGCTAATGCAAAGACTAGGTTTTTATGAAAAATGTACAATTTCAAGCAATTTTTAACAAATTAAGCAAGAAAATGCAATGCAAATGATTATAATAAGATTAATTTCTGCAATTTATATTAGATCTAATGCAAATATCAGAAATTAAATTAAATTAATGCAAATTATGCCAAAATGCAAGCCTAAGATGCTAATTTTTTCAAAATTTTCAATTTTTTTGTAAATTTTCAAATGGAATAAGATGAAAATTAAATGAATGAAGGCAAATATGAAGGAAACACTTAGAAAGGTACAAAATTCAAATAAACATGGGTTCACCAAAATGTTTGGTGTGAAAAAGGGGGAAAGTGTAAATGGCTAGATCCTCCTTTCACTACAAACATTCAAGGATATTTCAACTGAGTTGAATCACACCTTTTGCAAGAGGATTCACCTACAGGTCAAGGGTCACTTGGAATGATGCAAAAATTTAGAAATATCAATTAATGTATTAATTTAATTCTCAAATATGCTCAAAACCCTAATTATGCAAAATCGTAAGCAAATGGATAAATTACGACAAATGCTCGTAGACTAAAATAGTAGACAGAGATTAGTTACTGACCATTTTTTGTAGTTCATGATACAAAATATTCAGGGACACTGGAGCTAATACCCTAGTCCAAAGCAGTGTTTTTTTCAGGGGATCCTGGACTTCTTCTGATGTTAAATGTCACTGTCACAGAAATTTCTGTGTTGGAGATCCGAGGGACATTGGTGTAAAGTGCCCAAGTCTAGGTCCTGCTTTTCTCCTTATGTATAGGACCAAATACTTTGTTCCAGCCTCCTGTAACTCCACTCGTTCAGATCTGTCACCTGTAACCTACAATCACGGAGAATGGGGTTGGGGGTTGTGGTGTTTAGGAGCATGCATCAGTCAAGCCTCGGAAGGACATTCAAGTCTTCCAAACACTATTGTCAGATAAAGAGTGCATATCCCTACATGATAGAGGTAAAAACAAATTGATAAATGATTCAAACACAAATATATATCACCTCAGAGGTGTAGCTCACATGTAGATGAAAATCCTTCAAGACATGAGAATATGAAGCTAAATCTACAATCACAAACACAACAACAATACTCTGCTCTGCAACAATAAATATCTTGAATGCTCTAAAATCATAAGTTCGCCAAAAGTTTATCATCATCTTCTAGTTTACAAATGAAACCCTAAACATAGTTATATATGCAACTAAACACATTCCCACTTGAAATTTTGTAATTCAAACTTAAGATGTCAGTAACAAAACCTTCTAACAGTCACATAACCAACATTCAAATTTGGGACCTGCCTAAAATAGGGTAGGACTAGGGCACGAGTGCCAAAGTCCTTAGGTCCTATTTTAGGCTAGGGCTAAGTGCAACAATGTCCCTCAAGCCCCATGTGACATGGGTTTTAGGACATTTTCTTTCGGGAGTCAAAATAAACATGTAAGATGCAAAACAAGGGACTCGAGAGCTAAACTTAGGAGGTAAAAGTTCAAGTGGGACATTTTATGACATAACAGATTATAGTTAAATATGTTTTTACTAATCATGTTAGCAACATTTGTGTATAAAGATTTGTATCTTGGTTTGGGGATAGTTTTGATTGTCCATATTTGATATCATTTGTCCTATTATGATAGTGCTATATGATAATTTAATAAGTGATATAATTGGTTTGATCATCATCTCCTAGGTGAACTAAGACTCTACAAGAAATAATACTCATCAATAATGGGCACTAGGTGATGTCTAAACAGTTTTTGGCACTCAACAATCAATTTGTCATTCTTCATCTTGTATGTTTATTTATATTTGATTGTGGTTGGAATTGTTCCTTGTGGATAGTCATATTGGTTGTGCTTTATCATCACATTTTTATATGTAATTTTGTATGCAAAGCTATATGTTAGAGCATTCATATGTGTGTGTGTGTGTCTATATATATATATATACATACACACATATCTTTTCAAAAAAGTCCCTATTTTAACTATTTGAAATCTAATGTAGATTTATAAATATTATAAATTATTATATATAATAATATAGTAAAAATTGTATATATATATAGAATAATGTTAAGTTTAATGAAGTATATATTACATGTTGTAATTTATTAATATCTAATCCCTTGACCTATGGTGTATGGCTATGATAAATTTAAATTTATATAAATCAACTTATAAGTTGGCAAGCTTGGATCTTAAGCTAACCTTAAAATGTAAAAACTATTATTTGATTTTTTCTTATCCTAAAATAGAAAGTTGATAATGGTTGGTAATCTAGAATTAATTATTGTTATTGTCTTATCCATTAGTTTAGTTGGCTTGTCTAGTAGTCTATAGGTTGATTCATCGGCCGTTTGGTACATACATTAATGAAAGTGAATAATCTAGAGTCTTCTCAATGTTATAAAGGTCATTCAAGATTATTTTTCATTCATTTTAGAAAAGTTGCTTTTCCATGTAGAGAAATTTTAGTTGTTAACCTTTAAAACTGTCTATTCATTATCATATACACTTTCTAATGTTTATGGTAGATAGATTATTTAAAAGGTCATTATGGAAGCTATTTGTTATATGGCTATTTGTTACCTAAGGAGATTATTTATATATCATTGTCTTTTGTTTACTTTTGAATCCCAGTGGGATATTTAGTTGAGAGTAGAGTTTGCATTTTGAGTCATAATGATATATGGAGGTTGTGGTAAGGACCAAAAGGATTGGACTAGTCAAGGAAACATTAATGACTTCCACAAGTCAAGGGTGCCTTGTAATATTTTGTTATTGCTCTAAATTATTTCACTCACATGTTTGGATAAGTAGTGTGTGAAAATCCACCTTTAATTATAATAACTAGGTTTATTTGTATTGCATGATGATTGTAATACTTGTGCGTGCTAGTTTAAATATTATGGTGCATATATTATTTGTGGTTTGGATATGATATTTATGCCTCTTGGTTTAAATTTTGTGGTACATGTAATATTTTCTAGGTCTCAATGATATGCTCTATTGGTCTGTTTTAGATTTATCTGTCTTTCTTATATATGGAGTTATTACTTGTGGATTTATGAATTTATTTGGACTTAAAGGATTTTCACTAGTTATGGCCAGTATTTAGGTGGAGGGTTTATGCATATAAACTACTACTAAAATATGAAAAGTCTTATGTTCAAAGGGTTTATCTTATGTTTTAGCTATTGTTACTTGTTTATTGTGAATAAACCTTCTAGTTCAAATGGTTTTCTAGCTCATGTTTAGATTTAAAGTCCTTTAGGCCATATGTTTTTTGATATAGATAAGTGGAAAAACAAGGGTATCGATCCCTAGTACATATCAACCTAAAGGACACATAAAAAAGGCACAAGATACTAGTAACAACACATTAACCCACCAAAGACAATAAACTAGTAGTAGACTCACAAGACACTTGTTGTGTTACTCACAACCCACCCCATTTTTCTCCAAAATAGGGACCCCTCTTTTAGCCTCTGGAATGTAATGCATTAATTTTACTTAGGCAAAATTTTAACTGTTCTACCTTTATGACTGGGTCTTTGTGGATTTAACCTTTTTTTGACTTTCAAACTTTATCCTCCTGACATGACAGAAGGTGGAGGTTAGAAAATCCACGTTTTTAGTCTTTGAACTGATCATGTTTATAGTTTGTGTTGAACACACCAGGATACTGAGAGGGGGGTGAATCAGTATCTAAACAAACTTCAAATCCTCTAGAGTAGATTAAAACTTAATAATTACAGTAATAACATAAACATGAAAGATCAACACAATGCACATAAATACATAACAATAGATATATGAGGAAAACCTGTTGTCACATAGATTTGCACCCAGTGTTTAAGGCTTTTAGGGCTCCAACAATCTATTGAAACATTGAGATGACCTCCATGTGTGGGACCCTATAGGGAGGCTAAATTTCTAGAGAGAGGCTAGTTCCTTTGCTGAATGAATAAATTCAGCTATCTTAAGACTAAACCTAATCTATCCACCATTAAGGAAAAGAGGAAGAGGGATAAAAACTAAAAATTAATGGAGGTAATACACCAGGTTTGAATATGGGAAGGCCCTCAAAACAACCATGTATGCACAAAATAACAATATTCAATAGACCAACATACATGAATCATAAACTACTTGTAGAGGTAAGAGAAACTAAATGAAATCCAAGAGGAAAGATACAATCATAGATGGAGATCAAACAAAAAAATACACAAAGCAAAGAACAATTCGTGAGAAGGTAAAAATTTGATGTCCATTCTCAAAGAGGCATGGTTACAATTGCAAGAGATTTGGTTTTTAGACCAAAAAACTAACCTAAACATATTGCATTCCATGCTTTATATAGAATTTACAATGGAGTACCATTACCTACTATAATGAACGTGCTCATGGGCCTGTCAGAGATATTTCCTCGCCAAAAGGGACATCAATTTGCAATACTTCAATGTAGAAAATATCTAGATCTAGGAGTAGATGGAAGATATTTGTGTCTTCAATGCAAACTGATGGATCATCAAATTGTAACAATTAATGTAAAATATCTGCTCTTACAAGATAGATTACAACACTTCAAGTTGGCCTCTGATATTCATCTTTAGTCGACAACTTATCCTGATATCCAGATATGCATATCCATATCCGGATCATGAATTTTGGATCATAATTTCAAAGTGTGGATATCCCTCAAAAATCCTACCAAATGAAAGAGGGTGCAAATCCAAGTGAATTTGCCTTTTGGATCATGTAGAAATTCCTTGGAATGCGCTAGATATCCATGATCAAAGTTGTGGTCAATAGGCATATGGATATCTCTACATACCTCTTCGGGTCTGCACATTCACAAATATCTAGATGATATATCCTGACTGAAGACTTTAGTCTCAAAATCCTGATATCTGGATGCACCCATCAAATTTACCTTTACGGCATGGAGAAGCCGTCATCTGCATGGATATCTGATGTTAGGATATTAACTTTTAATATGACACCCTTGAATATCCTGATGATGTCATCGACACAGAGAGCTTCATTAGAGAGGGGATTTGGATGATGTCATTAGGATATGAACATTGGAGGATGATATGCTGGTGGCAAAATGTCCTGATGATGTCATCGTCATATGCATTTAATTGGAAAGGATCTAGATAACATCATTGGGACATTCACTTTAAGTATCTGGTCATTGGGGAAGATCTGGGCATTAGCTAAGGTCCAGATATTAAGAAAATATCTAGATATTAGCTAAGGTCTGGGTACCTAATAAGATCTAGACATTAGGAAATATCTAGATGTTTAGGAAAACATCTGGGTATCGATTAAGGTTCAATCATTTAGGAAATATCTAGATCTTAGTTAAGATTTGGATGTTAAGAAATCATCCAGATATCGACTAAGGTTCAGATATCGGCTAGGATTCAGACATTGGCTAAGGTTTGGATATTAAGATAACATCCAGGTATTAGCTAAGGTCTGAATATTGGAAAATATCTAGATATCTAGACAATGGATATCCATACCAAGAAATGACTAAGTAAAAGACAAAGATCTCTGTGAAGGAAGACTTTGAAGCTTACAGGTTTCTGGGTTTTTCAGGGTTTTTTGCAAGGATTCTTCAGATGAAGCTTTTGGGATTTTTGCAAGGTAGAGAACTAGATTTTGAAATATTTAAGGATTGTAGAGTTAGATGCCAAGGGATTTCAAGGGGATTTTCAAGGTGAACTATTTGACTTTGGATAGAGGAAAATAGGTCAACAAAACCCAAGAAGGGAAAAATCACAGTGATGATTAACTCACAATATATGAATCTCAAAATAACAACTTTGTTTTAGGGCTACAACCCAAGGAAGCTACTAATCCTTGGTGAATTTGTTTTAGCGCTACAACCTAAAGAAGATACTAATCCCTGAAGACTTTGATTTAGGGTCACTCCCAAGGAAGCTACAACCCCCTGCTGAATTTGTTTTAGAGCTACAACCCAAGGAAGCTACTACTCCCTAATCTTAGAACAAACTCAGAAAAGATTACAATATGATAGTCCTGCTACTGCATGAAAACTAACTTTGAAGCTCACACTTTGATGATTACAATTATGCTTCTTTTGATGATTGGATCAATTAGGCACACTCTTCACTTCCCTCCTATCACATAAATATCTTCAAGATTAATCAGGACAGCCTCTAACACTTCTACCTTTTCTCCTTCAGTCAGACATCATAATTCATATGATTTTCATATTCTTCTCTTCATACACTCACATATTCATCTTTGCAATCATGCCACACCTAGACCAACTAGGTTTACAATATATATATGGCATTAGATGGATTTCATTACAAGTCAGCCAATACAACAAGAATATTACATTTTACAAGTCATCCAGAGATCACACATCATAATATATGCATAGGACAAGCCTTATTATGAACAACACACTACTCCTAAAGGAACCACACACCTTGCATATCCCAATTCATGCTTATTCTAGTTCTAAACATCATTCTTCAAGGGATAACATCCTCACATTACACAAATTTGAATTAGGTCACCCTTAAGCAAGAATACATGAAGCTTGTGGCACAACATACATTAAATCTTGGTAGTACACATGAATGATAAAATGTTGCTTCTTCTTCTTCTAGATGAGTTAGCAAGACCTATACAACAACAACAAGGTGGCACATACCTTCAACATTCTTCAATTGGCTAGACATAGGCATAACTTGGCAAAATCATCATTTTGGACCACAACTAGTACCAGAGATAGCAGAAATACACCTTATGGAGAAATTGGAGACAACATAAGATCACCAGGACCATCTTTCATTAGTCAATGTATCAGTTCAAGCCACAATAAGTTGGTGCACATCATCAGCATATGTTCTGAGAATAACTAGGCATCTGAAACAATCTCTATCACAACTGTCAATTGAAAACAAGGATTACAAACCTCCAAAATACCTGAAATTGATATGGAAGCACTCATACCTTCTAGAAACATGTCCTCAAAACTGTATAGCCACATCTAGCACTGTAGAGAAATGTAGAGCATTCCAAACAGTCTTCTTCATCACTTAATCCTACTAGAGCACGAACTAGAACTTTGTCTCTCATAACTTTCAATGTGGAAGGACAACTGATCTAAAATTTTAGATTTAGCACCTTCACATCATACTTGACTTAAGTTTTGAAATGCATGACCATATCTTCAAATGCAGATGAATGTGAAGCATTTTACTAGACAGTCTTTCAGGCATTTCACTATGGCAGAAACCTTCACTAACTTTTGAAAGCCAAAATCTTCATATAACAACACATACATCCTTGGAAACAATAGGAAGGCTCATGAAATATGCCATAGGTCCTCAACAACATCTTCTCATCCTCAGCATGGCATAATGTATCATCATTCATCTTAGTGCTTCTAATTCCCATCTTAATATTTCATCATGAAAACATCTTTTGCTGACCAATAATTTGACTTGACATTGATCAGGACATGACATCCAACCATGAACTTCTAATTTTCATCTTAATATATCTTTTCTACTATGATTGGATAAGACATGACATCCAACCATAAACATTAGGAACATCACTGCATCTCACTGCTTTGCTGACCTCAAGCATGCTCAATACACCTTGTTTTGACATTAATCCAGGCATGACATCCAACCATGAACATCAACAACCCACTATGAACCTCAGGAATATCACTGAATATCAGCAACCTTAAACATCAACATCACCACTATATCTCATTGCATCTCTATATCTCACTAGCGTATCATCATGACAAATTGAGTGTTGATCTTAATTTTAGTGTTAACATCAATAACAACACATATTGCCAACAATCTCCCCATTTGTCATTGATGGAAACACATACTCCCCCTTAGATGTACATTTCTCTCTCTCCCCCTTTGACATCAAGGACAAAGGGCAACTGTTTCTTCCCCTTAGGGCACTAATTCTCCTCCTAGGGTGCACAATTTCTCTCTCTCTCTCTCTCTCTCTCTCCCTTTGATGTGAATACCTTCTTTCTTGAAGCAACTCAGGGCTCCCCCTATCAGCAACAACCACTATCTGCTCTCCCTGAGAGATAACCACCACCAGTCTAGGAAAAAGATCTAACATGAACCACTCCCCCTGGACAGATGCACCACTATGCATCTAGCAAGAAGGAGGGGCAATTACCCCTAACCTCTTCTGGAGATCCTCAAAGGTGTCCTTTATAAGAGCCCTAACATTAGTGGTTCATGCTCAAGTGTAACATCTTGGGCATGTCATTTGGTATCAAAGCTAGGTTTATCAAACTTTGGAGCCTTTTGGGTCTTATTGTCGTAAATGAAAATAATTCATGACTGAATATCGTCTAGAATAAAATTCTAGTAGATCACTTTAGACATATAAATGTTGATTGATGAATCCTTATGACTGTAATTTTCTTTGACGATAATAGATGATTTCTGTCAAGCATGTGTAATTTATGTCATATTCTGTGATGATACTAGTTAACTTGTGTATGTTGTGTCTCTGGTTGTGATACAAGGTATCTAACTTGAGAGAAGGGTATTGTGGAAGTTAGTAACAATTCACACATGTATGCCCATCATGATAATTCTATGTTACGGTGAACAATGTGTGTTGTATATTAATGGTTGTGAATTCTTGCTAGGTGTTGAGTTAGAATATTTGTACTGTGTTGGGAAGGGAATTGTTATGTTTGAGAGCTAAGCTCCCTTGAGGGGTGAGAGCCTCTCACGTAATGGGGTTTTGGTGCAGGAGCACCTACCTGATAGCTAGCCTCCATGAGGCAGTTAGTTTGTTTTGAGTCTTGTTAATGTTTCCAAGAAGGTCTGATAAGACCAATGCATGTAATAAGGTCATGTTGACCATACTTTACTATTTTTAGATAGGTTGTTAGGATAGCTGTTATGCTGTATGTTCGGTTGGATCCTCCCAGTTGCTTGGAAGCTCCCAGCCGTTCGGAATCGAGTGGTAGTACTGGCAGGAGATCCTATTTATGCATTAGGATTGGTTGGTATTGCATATCATCGATCATCGATCAGACTGAGCAGAAGAGTTAGATTGCAGAGAGAGACTGAGTATTGTATTGCATCTTTTGAAATCAATAAAGATCCTGTTTGTGTTCATTTTCTGTTTGATCTCCATTGTGTAATCGAGTTGCTGTTTTGGTGGTTACATGGATTCGCTGATCCATTCCACCAGTTGATTCGTCAAATCGGTGGAATGGCTATGTACAGTAGATTAGGATTTAGTTTGCATTTTTTGTTCGTTTGCATGCAGGTGTGTAGGATCGCGATCAAGAGGTGTTGAGAACCCTAGCATGGGTATGTGCTAGGTCGTGCTGGTTGTTAGAGTCTGGAAGTTGTCCAGGAAGCAGATTGGGTCACCTCAGGAGGTTCGGCGGATCGAAATTCGCTAAGGTTGGAAAATCCTTCGCAACGGCATCATCAGGATATTTTTGTGTATATCCTGCAGTTACTTCGGGCGTCATCCGAGTAGGTGGAGATGAGCATGATGTAGTCGATTGCATAAAGTGAATGTGCATTGGGGTGATCATCATCAGGTGTTGCCGAGGAGGAGCGTATCGGCATAAGGTAGAAGATCGGGTTGATAAAACCATCACGGGTCGATAATGTTAAGTTTGGCCGACAGCAGGATATTGAAGGAACTGCATGTGACGTCATCGTCATCAGGATAATCGTCATCAGGATATCAGGGCAGCAGGATATTGAAGGAGCTGCATGTGACGTCATCGTCATCAGGATAATCGTCATCAGGATATCAGGGTGACGTAAGCATCGAAGGAAGGGTGCATGAGGTTGTCGTCATCAGGATATATGGGAGGAACTGGATGTTCTATATCCTGCTGATGAACATGATGTTGAACATCATGATGATGAAGAAAGAGGTTGGCGGTGAGATGAATAGTGAACATCAGGAGGATGTTTGCGCTTGCCGAATGTGATGATGCTGCCGATAACCGGATATGATGATGCTGCTGACAGACGAAGAGTCGAAGGTTTGTCTGCAGGAGGATATCGGTCGACAGAGAAAATATGATGATGCTGACAGTGTTAAGGGGAATATGATGATGATGATGATGGGTTTTAGACATACATGCTGTATGTCAAGGTTTTAGTGTGGATGCCTCTGCATCATAGTGGTATCAGAGCTCAGCAAAAGGTCTGGGCTGTTGTGTGTTGATTCTGTCACCGAAAGGGCAGAGGTAGAGTTGATTCTGTCACTGAAAGGACAGAGGTAGAGAAGTGAGAGGTTGACAAAATGCCTCCGAAAGGTAGTGGTACTGCAAGGGAATTGCAGGAGATGAAGGAAAAACATGCCAGAGAGATGAGGAAGATGAAGGAGCTTACTGAAGCACTTCAAGCCAGGCTTGTAGCCTTGGAGAAGAACAAAAAGAGGGAAGTGGACGACAGTGAATCTGAAGAAGATGAAGATGCTGTTGAAGAGTATGAAGAGGTAGCTAAAGATCTGGATGCTGAAGACCAGAGATTTGCAAAACTGTTAAAGGCAGTGCAGAGTGATAAACCTAAGGTAAAGGTTGATGTTTCCAAGTATAATGGAAGTTTGAATGAAGATGAGTTGCTGGATTGGATTGCTGCACTTGATAATCACTTTGAATGTGAAGATGTTGCTGAGGATCAGAAGGTAAAGATTGCAAAGACCAAGTTAGGAGGTCATGCTTTGGTATGGTGGGATTATGTACAATCCGAGAGAAGGAAACAAGGAAAGTCAAAGATCACTTCATGGGATAAAATGGTAGCAAGGATCAAAGGTAAATTCTTGCCTAAGGATTATGAAATTCAGATGTTTAAGAAGCTGCAATTTTTAAGGCAGAAGGAAATGGATGTGAAGGCATATACTGAGGAGTTTTATAAGTTGAGTATGAGATCTGGTCATCATGAGAATGAGGTAGAAAAGGTGGCTAGGTACTTGGCTGGTTTGAGATTGAACATACAGGATGAGTTAGTTTTAGCTAACCCTCAGAGTGTGGAGGATTGTTACCAAATGGCAATCAGGATTGAAGAAAAGATGAATAGGGGACAAGATAAGTCCATGAGAGGAAGAGGCAACAATATGAGGGGAAGAGGAGCAGCCCCTACAACAAGGCAAACCAATGAGGGTTAAGAAGACACTGGTAAAGGACAGGGACAGTCTGATTTCAGAGGTGGATGGAAAGGTAATAAAGGCAGCTTTGGAAGTGGTAGAGGTTCTACTACATTTTCAAGAAAATGTTACACCTGTGGTGAGTTTGGTCATCCATTTTTCAAATGTCCAGAAAGCAAAGGTTCATCATCCAGAAATGATAGAACGAATGACAAGAGAGTACAACTTGTGCAAGAAGAGAAAGTAGAGCAAAGTGTGCAAAGTTCAAACACTTATCAAGGAGATAGGGATCCTGATGGTTATGGGTATCCTGAGGAGGGAGAAGCATTGATGCTAAGGAGAATTAGTTTGCAGACATCAAAGGATATGATGCAAAGAAGAGCTCTTTTCAAGACCACATGCAAGAGCAAAGGTAAGGTATGTAAGGTTGTCATTGATACTGGTTCAACAGACAACATGGTATCTCAGGAGATGGTGGATAAACTGAATTTGGAAAGGATTCCACACCATCACCCTTACAAACCATCTTGGGTGAGTGATAGTCAATCACTTTTTGTCTATGAACAGGCATATGTTGATTTTCAGATTGGAGCATATCATGATAGAGTTTTGTGTGACATTTTGCCCATGGAATGTTGTCACCTACTGTTGGGTAGACCATGGCAATTTGATAGGAGGGTACTGTATGATGGGTATGCTAATACCTACACCATCAAGAAAGATGGGAAGACTATTAGGTTGATGCCATTGCAGGAAGCAGCTGCAACACAGGGGGCAGCCAAAATCATTTTAGTGGGAAAGAAGGAATTTGTGCAGATGCCTATAGGAGCAGGCATAAAGGCAGGTGAGGACACTGCAGGGAAAGGAGTTGTTAAGGACAACAGGTTGAAGAAAGTTTTAGTTTTGACTGACAGAGGTCAGCAGCAGGTGCAGAAATAGGTTTGTAAACAGCAAACAGTTGAGAGGAATGACAAGGATGTTGTCATAGTTGGGACTATTGTTTGTCTTATAAAGGTTGAAAGAAAGACAGAGTTGAGCATTGCAGAAGTTCAAGAGGCAGTTCAGACAGAGGTTCTGGTCAGACAACCTGACAAACACAAGGTATGTGAGAGAAGGGCCTACATTAACAGGCATGAGGATTTACTTGCAAGACAGCAAGTTACAGTTCAGAAGTCTTGGAGCAGCCAAGAGACAGCAGAGGACAAAGCTAGAACAGGTCAGAACACTGACATGACAAAGTGTAAAGGTGGAGGACTTCCACAACTAAACTCATGGGACATGAGTTCTTTTCTGTTGGGGAGTATGGTGTAGGAACACCTACCTGACAGCTGGCCTCCATGAGGCAGTTAGTTTGTTTTGAGTCTTGTTAATGTTTCCAAGAAGGTCTGATAAGACCAATGCATGTAATAAGGTCATGTTGACCATACTTTACTATTTTTAGATAGGTTGTTAGGACAGCTGTTATGCTGTATGTTCAGTTGGATCCTCCCAGCCGCTTGGAAGCTCCCAGCCGCTGGGAATCGAGTGGTAGTACTGGCAGGAGATCCTATTTATGCATTAGGATCGGTTGGTATTGCATATCATCGATCATCGATCAGACTGAGCAGAAGAGTTAGATTGCAGAGAGAGACTGAGTATTGTATTGCATCTTTTGAAATCAATAAAGATCCTGTTTGTGTTCATTTTCTGTTTGATCTCCATTGTGTAATCGAGTTGCTGTTTTGGTGGTTACATGGATTCACTAATCCATTCCACCGGTTGATTCGTCAAATCGGTGGAATGGCTATGTACAGTAGATTAGGATTTAGTTTGCATTTTTTGTTTGTTTGCATGCAGGTGTGCAGGATCGCGATCAAGAGGTGTTGAGAACCCTAGCATGGGTATGTGCTAGGTCGTGCTGGTTGTTAGAGTCTGGAAAGTTGTCCAGGAAGCGGATCAGGTCACCTCAGGAGGTTCAGCAGATCAAAATTCGCTAAGGTTGGAAAATCCTTCGCAACAGCATCATCAGGATATTTCTATGTATATCCTGCAGTTACTTCGGGCGTCATCCGAGTAGGTGGAGATGAGCATGATGCAGTCGATTGCATAAAGTGAATGTGCATTGGGGTGATCATCATCAGGTGTTGCTGAGGAGGAGCATATCGGCATAAGGTAGAAGATCAGGTTGATAAAACCATCGCGGGCCGATAATGTTAAGTTTGGCCGACAGCAGGATATTGAAGGAACTGCATGTGACATCATCGTCATCAGGATAATCGTCATCAGGATATTGGGGCAGCAGGATATTGAAGGAGCTGCATGTGACGTCATCGTCATCAGGATAATCATCATCAGGATATCGGGGTGACGTAAGCATCGAAGGAAGGGTGCATGAGGTTGTCGTCATCAGGATATATGGGAGGAACCGGATGTTCTATATCCTGCTGATGAACATGATGTTGAACATCATGATGATGAAGAAAGAGGTTGGCGGTGAGATGAACAGTGAACATCAAGAGGATGTTTGCGCTTGCCGAATGTGATGATGCTGCCGATAACCAGATATGATGATGCTGCTGACAGACAAAGAGTCGAAGGTTTGTCTGCAGGAGGATATCGGTCGGCAGAGAAAATATGATGATGCTGACAGTGTTAAGGGGAATATGATGATGATGATGATGGGTTTTAGACATACATGCTGTATGTCAAGGTTTTAGTGTGGATTGCAGTCGATTGTATAAAGTGAATGTGCATTGGGGTGATCATCATCAGGTGTTGCCGAGGAGGAGCGTATCGGCATAAGGTAGAAGATTGGGTTGATAAAACCATCACGGGCCGATAATGTTAAGTTTGGCCGACAACAGGATATTGAAGGAACTGCATGTGACGTCATCGTCATCAGGATAATCGTCATCAGGATATCGGGGCAGCAGGATATTGAAGGAGCTGCATGTGACGTCATCATCATCAGGATAATCGTCATCAGGATATCGGGGTGACGTAAGCATCGAAGGAAGGGTGCATGAGGTTGTCATCATCAGGATATATGGGAGGAACCGGATGTTCTATATCCTGCTGATGAACATGATGTTGAACATCATGATGATGAAGAAAGAGGTTGGCGGTGAGATGAACAGTGAACATCAGGAGGATGTTTGCGCTTGCCGAATGTGATGATGCTGCCGATAACCGGATATGATGATGCTGCTGACAGACGAAGAGTCGAAGGTTTATCTGCAGGAGGATATCGGTCGGCAGAGAAAATATGATGATGCTGACAGTGTTAAGGGGAATATGATGATGATGATGATGGGTTTTAGACATACATGCTGTATGTCAAGGTTTTAGTGTGGATGCCTCTGCATCAGGTTTGAGAGAGGTGTGGAGCCTCTCTTGGGGAATTATTCTACCTCCTAAGAGGGATGATTATCCCCTTCTTTATGGATCAGACTAGTGATTCATTTGTGTTGTTTTTGGTATTTTGGGAGCAGATCTACGCTATTGGGGTTTAAAGCCTCCCATGTGTGGGTTTGAATGAGGTGTGGATCCTCCTTTGGGATGTAACCCATTATGGGGTGAGGTGGGGAGACAATCCCCTCATAGTCACATTGGAATAGATATCCCTTCTGCTCTCCCTCTTTATGGATTCATTAGCAATTCATATGCTTTGTTGGAAACCTATGGGTTGAGGATGGATCAAAGAGTGCATATGGTTCTAGAGTTTATTCATTTTATGATAATTCAATTATGATATCTCAGTTGACATGAGCACTAGTGGAAGCTTCTAGTAGATGGACATTTGATGGTAGCTTGGTCAATATTTATGGGAATCCCTTTCAGATATGAAATTTTGGCAGCATCAGTGGTTACAAATAATTAGACTAAATATTAATTTATGAAAATTTGGGATTTGGAAACAATGATTTTTGGGTAGCAATCTTCTACCTCATTCATAGTTTTTAAACCAACATATTATTACTAAGGACACATAAGATATTGGTTAAATTATCATAATTATAATATCAGCATCTTGTTACCAATAAAAAATGACAGCAGATTGATAAGACATTTCTGATAACAATCAAAGGGTAATGGCTTCTTCTCTCAGTTTTAGTATCAAAGGTTGGGATCTCTACAAAATTGTGGATGGATATCAGATTTCATGATCAATTCCTTTTGTAGCATATGATATTGGGTCTTACATGTGATAGTTTATAGAGACATACTTTTCTAATATATGATATGGTTGTCTCGAGTTGTGTGGGACATACGTATTGTGATATGTTAATCTATTATTGAGCTCTATGTGGTTTGAGACCACCATTCCTTTCCTCCCCTTAGGTGACTTGATTAAAGTCACATGGTGACTGTGATGTAAAGTTTTATAAAAATTGTAGAAACTTTTATTTGATTATTGTGAGTTTTCCTTATTTTATTGAGCTAGCAGATTTAAAATTTTTGAGTTTCTTGATTAATTGAAATTGTGAAAATTGTCCTCATTGCCTCAAGGACTATTTTATTAAGATTTTAGTTTCAAAATTTGAATTGTCACTTTGGTTTCTGCTATTTGATTTTGTTCTATTTGATATTTTATTAGTTGATTTTATTTGAAATTTTATTATTGAAAATTTCATTGTTTCAAGGCTTTATAAGTGTTTATGGCTGCTGGCTTGTGTGGTGTAACGTGAAATGTGTAAACTGCTATACCCAGGAGGGGTCCCTGACAGGATGTATAGGGGAGTAGATGACTAGGGAATGTTTATTGTGAGGATGGGAGTTGCAAATGGGACTAGTATGGGCTGGTCGTAATCTATTTCCCCCTCGTTATATGTTTGTGATCTATTTTGTGCCTTTCCTCATGGAGGCTAACCCCCTTACACAAACAAGAGAAAGGTACTGAGAAATGTATGGAGGCTTCCCCTAGAAGGGCCCTGAGACCATCTTTCCTATGTGACACTTTGGTTCTACTTGGCACTGATCATCCTCATCCCATTGGTTGTATATGTGATGTGTTATATATGGGGTTGAAATTTTGTGGTGTGTAATTGTTGAGAAGTGTAATGAGCAAATGTGGCTGCAATGAATTTGATAAATTATTATATTCTTGATGATATAAACAAGTTCTTTTGGTAAGTGATAATGCAGTGGATGTAATGGATTTTAATGTATAGAATGTATTCTTGAATTATGAATGTTAGAGTCATTTAAACTCATTTCCATTATAATAAGTAATGAAACCTTATCACTATTGCTAGCTATTAGATAAACAATTTTAGTTGTTATTAGTAACTGCAGAATTTACTTATTGATAGAATATGATATAGTGAATTCTAAGTTTCTGTTGTACCTTGTAGTATATTTTGATATTGCATCAATGTATTTCTATGATATCTAACCTTTGATGGATGTGTTGAAGTTAGGGAATATTCTTCCTCTTGAGGACTTCCACGAGGAAGTCCATTCTTAGGTGGGGAGAGTGTAAGGTCACATAAACCCTATCTAGTAACTACAATGATAGACTTATTAGCATTGTAATGATAGGAGAATATTAGGAATTTCTTGAAGTTGGATTTGATACTTATGTAGTTAATATATGTTGTTGATTGAATCTTGTTACCAATTATTATAACACATAATTGTTGGAATATTTTATTTTATGCCTCAATGTATTTATATTAGGACTTATGATTAATTATTTTATTGATATTTATTTTATCAATACTCACCTACACTTCTTGTGCAAGCTTCAAATTATAGACATACAAACTATTTTTCTATGAACAAATAGAGGCAATTAGCATCCTAAACGAGTGAATAGGTGATAATGCTGAGGTATAACCATGCATTGATGTTATGGTATAGAGTTATGCATGTCTAAGATAATGTCATCCTAATTTTTATTTGAATTTTATTGAAAGATAATTAATTGTAAACAGAATAATAAATTTATGAGAGTTTGACTAAATTAAATATTTAGTCAGATAAATTTATAAATTTATATATATACAATATTTCTAATTGAACTAGATATTGTAATATTTCCTAATTGATATGTTAGATTAAAAAAAAATAATATAAGTTTTATTTATTTAATAGATAAAAGCATTTTATTTCTATTAATTAAAATAGTTGTGAGTTGTCAATCAATTTACAAAATATTTTAGTTCCTTTATTATTTGAGTTATCTATTTGGATAGCGGGATTAAATTGGAAATTTAGGAGTGAGTGGGAAAGGAGCTATAATAGTTTTATTTCTTTCTAAATTATGATTTGAAGGTGAAGATTATGGAATGGGAAAGAGTCATTGAAGGATTTGATATCTTTTTAGATAGGAAAATAAATAGTTCATATATATAGTTAGTTTCATAAATAATGTGTGTATACATGAGTTAATTAATTGATTTAATTATTTTATGGATATGTATTGGTTGTTACCATTTTGGGAACTAACTCAATGCTCATACATTAAATAATAAATATAGATATATTAGACCTTTGGAATAAATTTATCTATAGAAAACACTATAGTTAATTAGTATACAACTAGATACAAATATAGAAGATTTTATTTGTTTTCCATCTATCAATCTATATAATTGATATTAAAAAGTTAGAAGTTTTTCTTAATTTTGTAAACTTAGAAATTATTATTTAGTTTCATATTTAGAATTTATTATTTTATTTTTGTTTCAAAAATTTATAAGATAGAAGTTAATATTATCACTTTAGAAAAAAGTGGGAAAATTTACATAGATTAAGGCAGTTTGTCACTCAAAGATTGATGTCATGGAAGTAATGTTGTGATCATAAAACAAAAAAAAATCCATTTTTTATGAATATTCGGCAATCATTGCATTCCAAGAGGACATTCCTTTGAGACATGCTACCAAACAATTTGATGCTTTATCTATGCTTCAACATTTTGAGATCATTTTCAACAAACCGTTTATTTTTTCTAGGATTGTTAGCACCAATGCAGGCAGTATGAGTGACTGATGCACTAGTTGGTAATTGGAGATTTTGTTGGATTTTGTTTGTGTATTTTTTGGGGTGGTATATGTTTTGTGGTTAATGGAAAGAGGAGGAAAACACAACGATAATTTTTTGCATATCACAAATCAAGGAAGGTTAGTAAGCATTCAATTTTGTTATGCCACAAACAACAAAATAAACATAAATATAAATAAGATTGAAATAAAACATTTAAAATAAATCAATTAAAATGTTGGAAGATGAATTTCTTTATTATGAGGCTTGGTGTGATTGAATGAAAACCATAAATCTCAAAGCTTATTGAAGTTGATCTTTTTTCTTGGTGTGAGTAAAAGTTTAATCATGAAAATAAAAATAAAAATCCTTAATCCAATGCCACATTACAGCCATATAGCTATTCCTTGATGCCATTTGATAAATCAAACATTAAATTTATGATATTATATATTTATGAAGAATTGTATTCATTTTATGACTTCAATCTAGACACTGAGAACTATTTTATTTGTCCATTTTTGGGTGTGAACAACTTTTACATGATTCACATTCTATTCAAAACCCTTTTGAGTTTTATTCTCCTATGTTATATATTTCTAAAAAATTTTAAAGTTTTAAATTTTGTTTAGAAATGAGGAAGATATGTCTATTTTACTCAAAAAATATAGTCATTTAGTTTTGCAAACAAAAAAATAATACCAATTTGGATATTTTAATCAGTGATCTTTAGTGTTTTAGTGAATCAATAAGAATAAGGTTCTATTACTATTTATTTATTTATTTAGTGTTCTTCCATTTAAAATGTTCAATCACTTAAAATGTTCATACTTATTATCATTCTTTCTTTCTTTAAAAATGTTTCTCATTCAAAATTTCTATCATCTAGAAATATGCTCTATCATTTAACATTATTTCATTTAAAACATACTATCTTGTAAATCTATTATTTATCTTATAAAGTTAATAGAAGAATAATTCTATTTTGTTTAAACCATGTACTATAAGCTAACATTTATGATTCTTTTAAGTAGGATGTGATTCAAAATAGTAATTAATATGATTTAGGATTTAACTATTCTTTTGTTTATTTGCACAAATCTATTTTTGCAACATTCCCAAATGTAAAAGAATCTCATTAAAGTCATGATTCATATTGGGTCATTACATATGGTATAAATAAATATTTTGAATAATAGAGTAGATGGGTTTATAAAAATATATAGATGTATAGATTTGTAATTCCTTCCCATCTTATTACTCTTTTTATCTTTCTAATATTGACAAAATTCTTCTTTGGTTTGCTGGTGGTTTTTCTATGTTTTTATAATTTTATTTAAGTCGACTCTTAGCAATTGAATTGATATTATTATTATGATTTAATTTAAACCATATACCTTTAATCAACCTTATCTACCAGATGATTGGCTTAGATAAGTGAGCTTTGGTTTTTTTAAAAAATTAGTATGAAGTTGTTAATGTTCCATTATGAATTATCGTGTTTATTTCAACCTTGTGATTGAAAGTTCAAGTTATCAAACTATGAAGCCTCTGTGCATATGTAGGAAAGGCCATCTGAGATGAGCCCTCGAGGCATTAGGTCTGGCCCTTAGGTCATGTTCTTTTCATTATCATGCATTGGAAATGTAATAAGATTAATCCAATTATTTAAAAAGACTAATTATTTCATCCAGTGTTGTAGAAAATAGAACTACATAGGAGGACTGACTTTATAGCAGAACCAACCAATTTGGATCGATCCACATTGAAGAGAAAGGTCTAACATACAAGGTATTCATTATTTTCATATGTTTGAAGTTTAGATTCTCAATTTGTTCATCTAATTTTGAGTGTAAGGTAATTGGAAAAATGATGTGATAATTAGTTATTCATACAAAATAGATTGAGTTCTGTATTAGATGCCTTGTTTCTAAATTAGTAAGGTATTGATTATTTATGTGGAATTTATGTTGAAAGCTAAGCTATGTGTGATGCTCTACATTGTCGTCCAATTTGAAAGTTAGCATTATCCATCATTTGAGAAAGACCAAATGTAATAGTGACTTCCTCTCTTGCATTTCAACCCTTCAGTTGAGCTTGTTGTAGTTGTGTTTTTGAGGTGTAAGAAATGTTTAAACCTTTAATTTTAAATTATGGTGATTGATACAAAAATTCTGTTAGATGCACAAATTTGTTCGATGCATGTAGAATATTGTATGCCACTTTAAAATTTTGTGTTTTTGGTTTTACTATTTTTAAACTAGAGTTAAACATTTGGCAGTAAAGTATGAAAATAATCTAACATTAGTGGTTCATGCTCAAGTGTAGCAGCTTGGGCCTAACACTTTGTGAAAATATTTGCAATCTGATCCTTTGTTGGAACATATTCCAACCATACTTCCTTATCTGCAACCTTCTCTCTCAAAAAGTGATACTTGATTTCTATATGCTAGGTTCTAGAATGCATCATTGGATTCTTGGAAATATTGATAGCACTTGTATTATCACACAAAATAGGAATAGGCTCATCATACAATACCTTGATATCCTTTAGGGTTTGCTTCATCCACAACACTTGTGTACAACAGGATGTTTCTGCAATATACTCTACCTCTGCAGTTGATAGGGACACTAAATCTTGCTTCTTGCTCTGCCATGAAACCAGAATGCCTCCTAAAAAGAAAGCACCACCACTTGTACTTCTTCTATCATCAACACAACTAGCCCAATAAACAACAGTGTAGGCACTCAGATCAAAGTCATTACCTCTTGGATACCATAAGCCATAATCTGGAGTTCCCTTCAAGTATCTAAATATTCTTTTCCTTGCCTTCTCATGTGTTTACTTGGGATTAGCTTGATACCTAGAAACCACACATACTATGTGCATGATATTAGGTCTAGAAACAGTCAAGTACAACAATCCTCCAATCATAGATCTATAGGAAGTTTGATCAACCTCTAGAGGCTCATCATCCTTGCTCAAGTGACATCCACTAACCATGGGAGTACTCATTGGTTTTGAATCCTCCATACCAAACTTCTTCAACATCTCTCTAACATACTTATCTTGAGAAATAAAGATACCATCATCTAACTAAGCAATTTGAAGTCCAAGGAAGAAAGACATCTCACCAATCATAGACATTTCAAACTTTTTTTGCATCTCCTCTTCAAACCTCTTACACATATCATCATCTCCACCAAAGATGATGTCATCCACATATACTACAACTATCAATATCATATCTCCTTCTTCCTTGATGTAAAGATTGCTATCTGTAGTACCTTTCTTGAAGCCCTACTAAAGTAAGTACTTGTCTGACCTAGCATACCAATCCTTAGGTGCTTTCTTGAGACCATACAAGGCCTTTTGGAGTCTGCACACCATGTTCAGATCTTTTGATATTTAAAAATCATCTAGTTGCTCAATGTAGACTTCTTCCTTTAGATCACCATTGAAAAATGTTGACTTGACATCCATCTAATAGACCTTAAAGTTCTTGTGAGTAGAAAGAGAAAGAAACATCTTGATTGCCTCCATCCTAGCTATTAGAGCATAGTGTAGACACCCTAAAATGACCAAGTCGTCACATCACTTGCATTTCATCATTTCTTCCTAATCACTTGCATTTCGTTATCTGTCTCATCACCTGCATTGCAAACGTTAATTAAATAATCTAATTATTTAATTAATTAATCATCAAATTCTTCTAAATCTCCTAAATTCAACATTAATTAAATAAATCCTCTTTATTTAATTAATTAAATTAAATTCCTCTATATTCTTCCACAATTAAATAATTTTAATTATTTAATTTGATCATTATCCTCCTTCCAAAATTCACACCCACATTAATTAAATATATCCCATTATTTAATTAATTCATCACAATTCTATCTTATCTACAATTAAATAATTTACATTATTTAATTAAATCAATTGTTCTTCTAAATTTAAATAAATCATGCAAATTTATTTAAATTATCTCAATCCTCTAAAAATAAATAAAATCAAATATTTTATTTATAATCTTCTGTTCTTCCAAAATCATGCACAACAATTAAATAAATTTATTTATTTAATTTGCTTTTAAATCTTCTAAATTAAATAATTCTAATTATTTAATTACTTCTTCCAAAATATCTTCTCTAAATTTAGATAAATCAATTATTTATTTAAGTTGCTTTTTCTTCTAATTTGAGTTATCTCTAATATAACTCAAGCTTTTTTGCTCATCAATTAAATATTTCTATATTTAATAAAGCAAAATATCTTCTTTTCTCATGCAAATCTCTTCTTCTTGTTTTAAATCACTTAACTGATTGCTTTATTCTTTTAATTGATTTATCTCTTCAGTTAACTCATTCTTCTATTCTTGATAACTCCTCTCATGCAAAAGAAAGCAAGACACATGTCTGCTTCTTATTCGTTGCACATTCCTCAGCTTATCTCCTCCATTGATTCTTCTGAATTATCTGGACCGTTGATCGATTTTCCTTGAAATCTATATAAACCCCCCTCATCTCCTTCATTGAGTCTCTCTCTTCGATCGTATTCTCAGGCATACTTAACAGCGCTTCGAGCATACACAACGCGTCGATTGAGCACTATAACGATCATTTGACATTGATCTCTTGAGCACATACTTGCTTGTTGCAGCCATGGCTTTGCAACTACATTGAGCAATCCACATATCTCCAAAAGGGAACAATACAGGTTTTGGTAAGAGCTTTCATTTGTCTTTGATTTGTGATTTATGGCTTTTACTTAGATTCGTTTCCTTTATGTTATTGGGTTCTTTGGTTTTATTTAGTTTAGATTTAATCCATTTTTCCATATACACACATAGGTCTCCTCAAAGTCAATGCCTTCAACTTGTGAATATCCTTTACACACCAATCTTGCTTTGTTCCTCACAACTTCACCTTCTTCATTCAGTTTGTTCTAGAACACCCACTTTGTTCCTATGACATTCTTGTTGGCTAGTCTGGGAACCAATTCCCATGTCTAATTATTCTCAATCTAATCCAATTCTTCTTCCATTTCTTTTATCCATCCATCATCTTTGCTAGCATCAGCAAAGGTTTTGGGCTCTACCTTTGATAATAAACATAAGTTTACTTGCTCATATGATTTTGCAAGACTTCTCTTGGTCAGTACACCTTTATTCTTGTCCCCAATGATCTGATCTACTGAATGGTTCTTATGAACATACTTTTCTAGTCTTAGGTATCTTCTCTAGTTCTTGTTCCTTTTCTTCTTTCCCTTCTCCTTATTCATCATCAATGCATGGAAAGATATCAGATCTAGACTCCTTTGGTTCTTGTGAGATCTGATATGAGTCTTCATCTACTTTGACATTTGCACTTTCAATCATCTTTCCCAATCTCTTAGCTTACTGTAGCATCTATAGGTCTTGCTTCTAGTTGAGTAACCAAGATAGATCCCCTCATCACTTTTTGATTCAAACTTTCCTAGGTCTTCTTCATCTCTTCTGATATGGCATTTGCTACCAAAGATCTTGAAGTATCTAACAGTGGGAGGTCTTCCTAACCATAGCTCATAAGGGGTCTTAGTGCTATTGAACCTCAACTGTACACTGTTAGTAAGATAGACAACAATGTGAATTGTTTCCTTCAAGTACATGTCAAGTAGACCTGCATTCTTCAACATTGCCCTAGCCATCTCCTGCATAATCATATTCTTCCTTTTCACTACCCCATTTTGATGAGGGGTACTAGGAGATGACAAATGTTTCCTAATACCATGATCTTCACAAAACTTATCAAATTCATTTGAAGTAAACTCACATCTTCTATCACACCTTAAACATTTGATCTTAGTATCCATTTCATTCTCAACCATAGCTTTGAAAACCTTAAACTTATCAAAGGCATCTAATTTTTATCTTAAGAAAGTAACCCAAGTCATTCTAGAATAATCATCAATAAGTAACATGAAAAACCTTTCACCTTGTTGACTCTTTACTCTTGTAGGGCCACATAGGTCAGTATGGATCAGCTCTAATGGAATTGAAGAAGAGTAATCCTTGCTCTTGAAACTTGTCTTTGTTTTCTTTCCCATTTGACATTCCTTGCATAATGTGTTTGCAGGCTTGGTTATCTTGGGCATATCTCTCACCGCATCAATAGAGTTGATCTTTACTACATTTGCTTGTGCCATAGCCAACACTCACTGGATTGAGCTAGTAAGCATGTCCTTCTATTTACCTCCTTCATATGATAGATATCACCATATGACTTGATAGCTTCTACAACTAGTTTTCTGGATCTTGCCTTCCTAATTTCACAACCTTTAGCATGAAAGGTTAGATTGTATCCTTTACTGTACATCTGACTGACACTAAGAAGATTATACTTTTGTCCTTTGACATAGAGAACATCCTCATTCCTATTCTTCCCATCAATAGTTATAGCACCCTTTCTACATATTTGTACTGACTTATCACCACCAAACTTAACAGCTCCACCATTCCACTTCACAAGGCTGATAAACTTCTCCTTGTCACCAATTATATGATTAGAATAACCATTGTCAATTACCTAAACTTTGGCTTCTTCTCTTGCATGAAAATAAGTCCATACCACCATTGATCTATGATTGTTTTGGCCAGCTTGCAAGGTATCAATCTCTTCACATTTTTTAGTAGCATCCTTTTTGTTACCAATATTCAAGGCCATGAAAAGTGTTTCATCATTTGAATCATCATGATCCTCATCTTCTGAAGAACAACTGCTCTCTATGGAATACAAGCTTCTTTCAAACTTGTCTCTCTTGTTACTACCCCTTGAATCTTTAAAAGGATATTTAGAAGCAAAATGACCAATCTTTCCATAATTGAAACATTTGAAAGGTAACTTATCTCTATATTTGCCTATGCCTTCCTTCAATGTTCTTACAAAGTTTTCTTCTATCTCATCAAGGTCATCATCTAGATTAGTTGCTTCATCTTTTGTCTTCTTACTTTCTTTGAATGCCACTCCTTCTCTGGAGCACCTTTGTCAATTTATCTCATTTCAAAGGCTATGAGAGAACCAAATAATTGATCTATTGTGTATTTATCCAAATCCTAAGATTCCTCAATGGTAGACACCGTATGACTCTAAGATTTAGGAAGAGATCTCAAGAACTTCTTCACAATCTCATCTTCTTTCACTTCTCCACCAAGACCTCTGATGCCATTAACTATTTCATCCTCTTGGAGCATGTAACTAGCAATGTCTTCTTTTTCTAACATTCGTAGGGTCTCAAATTTGCTCTTGAAAGTTTGCATCTTGTCTTGCTTCACTTTACTATCTCCTTCATAAATACTTGCAAGTTTATTTCGGACATCCTAAGTAGATGTATAAATCATTACCTTCACAAGTTCTAAATTAGCTAGCCAACTCATGATAGCATTCTTTGCCTTGGCATTGTTATCATACAACTTAATCTCATTTTCATCTATAGGATCACTAGGAGGAATAGTGTAACCCTTCTTGACTAATTGCCAAATCACATACCCAAGAGAAGATAGATAGTTTTCCATCCTTAGCTTCCAAAAAGAATAATTTATTCCATCAAACATAGGTACCTTGAGAGATCCATTGTTAGCCATCCCGGACCTTCCTCAAGCTATTAAGCTTCTTCTAAGTAACCTATCTCTGATACCAATTGTTGAACACACCAGGATACTGAGAGGGGGGTGAATAAATATCTAAACAAAATTCAAATCCTATAGAGCAAATTAAAACTTAAGCATTACAGTATTAACATAAACATGAAAGATCAACACAATGCACATCAACACATAACACCATATATATGTGGAAAACCCAAGAAGGGAAAAACCATGGTGAGGATTAACTTACAATGGATGAAGCTCAAAATAATAACTTTGTTTTAGGGCTACAACCCAAGGAAGCTACTACTTCCTGCTGACTTTGTTTTAGGGATACAACCCAAGGAAACTAATACTCCTTGAAGAATTTGGTTTAGGGTCACTTCCAAGGAAGCTACAACTCCTTGCTAATTTTATTTTAGGGATACAACCAAAGGAAGCTACTACTCCCTGATCTAAGAATAAACTCAGAAAAGATTACAGTATGACAGTCCTGCTACTACCTAAAAATTGACATTGAAGCTCACACTTTGATGATTAAAATTCTACTTCTAATGATTAGATCAATTAGGCACACTCTTCACTTCCCTCCTATCACAGAAATATCTTCAAGATGAATTAGGATGGCCTTTAACACTTCTGCTTTCTCTCCTTCAGTCAGACATTAGAATGGACATGATTTTCATATTCTGCTCTTCACACACTCACATATTCATCTTTGCAATCATGCCACACCTAGAACAACTAGGTTTACAATATATACATGAAACTACTTACAAGTTGGCCAATACATTAAGAATATTACATTTTACAAGTCATCCAAAGATCGCACATCATAAAATATGCATAGGGAAAGCACTATTATGAACAACACGCTACTCCAGAAGGAACCACACGCCTTGCAGATCCCAATTCATGCTTAGTCTAGTACTAAACATCATTCACAACATAACTCTTCAAGAGATAACATTTGCACATTACACAAATTTGAATTAGGTTTCCCTTAAGCAAGAATACATGAAGCTTGTGGCACAACAGACATTTCATCTTGGCGGTACACATGAATGATAAAACATTGCTTGTTCTTCTTCTAGATAAGTCATCAGGACCTATACAACATCTTCAAACACTTCTTGAACTCCACACATCAACAACAAGGTGGTACATACCTTCAACATTCTCTAGTTAGCCAGACAGAGGCATAGCCTAGTAAAATCATCATTCTGGACCACAACTAGTATTGGAGAGAGCAGAAAAACACCTTGCGGAGAAACTGGAGACATCATAAGATCATCAAGACCATCTTTCATTAGTCAATGTATCATTTGAAGCCACAACAAGATCGCGCACATCATCAACATATGTCCTAAGAATAACTAGGCATCGGGATTAATCTCTATCACAATTGTGAACTAAAAACAAGGCTTACGAACCTCTAAAATACCTGAAACTCATATGGAAGCACTCATACCCTTCTGGGAACATGTCCTCAAAACCACAAAACCACATCTAGCACTGAGGAGAAATGCAGAGAATTCCAAATAGTCTTCTTCATCACTTAATCCTACCAGAGCACAAATCAGAACTCTGTCTCTCATAACTTTCACTGTGGAAGGACAAATGATCTAAAATTTTGGATTTAATACCTTAACATCATACTTGACTTAAGTTCTAAATCACATGACCATATCTTCAAATGTGGAGGAATGTGGAGCATTTTACTATACAGTCTTTTAGGCATTTCAGTGTGGCAAAAACCTTCACTAACTTCTGGAAGCCAAAATCTTCATATAACAACACATACATCCTTGGAAACAACATGAAGGATCATGAAACATGCCACATGTCCTCAACAACATCTTCTCATCCTTGACATGGCATAATGTATCATCATTCATCTTAGTGCTTCTAATTCCCATCTTAATATTTCATCATGAAAACATCTTTTGTTGACCAACAATTTGACTTGACACTGATCGGGACATGACATTCAACCATGAACTTCTAATTCCCATCTTAATATATCTTTTCTATTGTCATTGGATAAGACATGACATCCAACCATGAGAATTAGGAACATCATTGCATCTCACTGCTTTGCTAACCTCAAGCATGCTCAATACACCTTCTTTTGACATTAATCCGAGCATGACATCCAACCATGAACATCAACAACCCACTATAAACCTCAGGAATATCATTGAATATCAGCAACCCTAAACATCAACGTCACCACTGTATCTCATTGCATCTTTGTATCTCACTGGTGTATCATTATCACAAATTGAGTTTTGACCTTACTTTTAGTGTTGACATCAATGACAACACATATTGCCAATAGTTTGTTCCACCTAAGCATAGAGACATCAAAGTTTGTTGTTCCATCAGAATAGTAAAGTCATCTCCGATGGCTTGACCAATGGATGTCATCTTGCTTGTGTGGACACCATTTCTTAGGGTTAGTCATCTTAGAATGACTGTAGAGCATCCCCCGATGACCTGCCTCCGAGGACACTAGTGTCGAGTTGGTAGATCACCTACACCGCATCGGGGGTTGGTCTTTTAGCTTGCCATTGGCCAACTTTGCAGCACAGGAATTGATTTCCCTCCACCTACCCTTAGCGATGCATTAATGGCAGCCTCCTGCACATGCAACAAGCCCATTTATTATTTTTTCAAGAACATCTAATTTCATTCAAGCCTTCTTGCAATCCAATTTTCCCTCTGAGCTCTGTGCATGCCCTTGACATATTGAGTTTTTTCGATAACCCATTGCAATTTCACATTTAGATTGAAGATTTGTTGTTATTAGAGTGCAAATTTCTTGTTTTCAACCCCTTTTGTCAAGTTTACATGTATATTCTAGGTTGGTTTCACATTTTTCCCCTTCTATTCACTTTGCATGCTTTAATCTTTTAATGGGAGACCACGACCAATCCTTTGTTGTCATTTTGGTTGTTTTTGCCATACTTTCATGATTTACTGAGAAGGGTTTTACTTTTCTTTGTTTGTTTGGCCATCGAATCCTTTTTCCATGTGGGCTCAATTTTCAAGGTTGTTTGTGCAGTTTATGCCCCTTTACCCTTTATTTTATTTAAACATTGGAGTGTCAGAGATCGAGTTGCTAGTCTTCTCTCCTCCTCTTCATGGATTGAGGTCCTTTCCTTTTTATAAAGTGTTAGAGCATTGGTGATTGGACTTCCGATCTCCTAACCTCCCTTTTAGACAAAGTAGCTTTTCCTTTCTGACTCTGATCTATTCCTTTGCTTTGCGGTAAAGTGTTGGAGTTCAGGTTTCAGAAGTTTGGGTTTTTCATGTATGATTTTAGAAAGAAGGAGATATTCCTATTCCCTAATTTCTTTGTAAAGCATCAGATTTCAGGCATCGAGCCTCCTAGGTTATCCATTCCTATTTTCTTAAGTTAAAAAGGAGCAGACCCTGACCCTTGACTCCTAACTATATATGTTCTTTAGGGACTTGGAACCTTGCCTTGAGTCATGACTACTACCCTTAGAGACTAAAGTGTCAGAGTTCTATCATCAGGCCCTACACCTTGGCTCTTCTTGATCTTTTGACATACTAAATGGGTTGGGTCTAACCCCCGACCTCTGATGATTTGTTAGAACTTGCATATCTTGCTATATTTAGGTATTTTAAAAGGTTTTGATGCTTTATGATGATTTGATGATAACTAACACCATAATTAACATGTAACACTAGTGATGGAATGTATGTATGAATGCAAAGAAATGGTGGAGGCACCACAGGTAGTAGAGAAGAAGTAGGAGTTTAAGGGATATATGTCAGCTTCCAAGCTTGCCAATCCATACCCAAAGATCAGAGACATAGACATTGGCCATCCTGACCCATGGAGCTACCTACAATAGTTGAGGAATGAGGCAAAGAAATCATTTCAAACACACTATATAGAGAACTCCAGGCTCTTCCAGGCTACTACATTTTCTATCTCTATACAAGTGCTTGAACTAATCCTAGCATGTGCCCAAAGATATAAGCCTGATAGCTGGAAGGCATTGGGACCATTAGGGCATGTAGTGTTGGACATCTCCTCCAACATGATAGACAAAGTGTTCAGTTTGCCCACATATGAAGACTAGGACAAGATCACAGAGAACACTGTATTAACCTTCTACAACACCAAGACTGGCACAACAACCAACTACATGAATCAACATATTTTTGTTACACAGAGGAAACATCCTTTGAATATGGCTCTGGTTCAGCCTTACAATGAGTTTAAGTAGGATGGGAGGAGGTTAATCACACTCCTGAGTAGAGTGTTCAGGTTTCCAGTAGCTGACAAATGGCATTTGTAGATGTGCCAATTCTGCATGAAGATTGTAGACGGTAGAGGATCGATTGGAGGTATTTCATCAGTGATAAGTTGGATGAGAAGCTATTTGAGGTAGGAGAGACCAAAGAACTTTATATGACTTCATATTTGGTGTAACTGATGGCATATCAAGCCAACTTTCTAGAATTGTTACAAGTGGGCTCTCTCCAACAAGGAGAAGTCCTTGTTTATGACCACTTCCCCCAACTAGAATTGATGACCAACATGAAGAGCTACTACATTTTCAATGATGCCTTTGTCTACACGATAATCAAGGGTCTTGAAAATGATTATTCTCAAAGGTTATCTATGGAAGTAGTTGAAGAGCTGACTAATTGGGGTAACTGGTATATTTAGTTCCAAAATGTCACTTACATTAGACTCATGGGCTTTGACAAAGCCCCTTATAAGCTGCCTAGGTACCCTAGTGACAGGGTCATTTTGTTGGAGATATGTAGACAAATCTTTAAAGTGTACAAACTCATAGCAGGCAAGCATAAATCAAGTTTCAAGTTTCCTATTAAGATTGAGGAATACTCTTGCCAAAATATCATCAATGCCAGACATACTGAAGTTGAGTTAGCTTCCCTATCTTTGAGCTCATTTGATAACATTAGAAGTAGGTTTGATACAATTGGATGGTCAATCCACTGATAGGAAGCTAGTACATGTTGTGTGGTTACACAACACGCCCCATTTTGACTTGGCAAAACAGGGACCCAGCTTTTGTTTTGGCTTGTGTTGTCTGTTTCTGGCGGTTTGGTAAAATTAAGTCAGGTGCATCATCATCATGAGGGTCACAAGGAGGTAGGTCATCATCATCATGAGGTTAGTTTGTCAAAGTTCATATTTTGTTTCTATGACTTCATGGTTAGAAAGAGCTTGAAATTTCATGCAGGTTTGCCTTTTGCATCACTTGAAAATTCATCCATATGAGGGAGTTGTGAGCAGTCAAAGTTTTGGTCAAACCTGATAATTGCTATATGAACATCATCATCATGATATTTGGAAAGCCCCCGATAATATCCTGAGGTCGAAACATCCGGACGTCAATCTTAAGTGCTGGTGTGTTTTACCCGTCGAGTAACCTTTTCGCATTGCGAGCATCATCATGATATTCCAACATCACCCGATGTGATAATATCATGCTGATGATCATCGTCACCTTGCTTAAGAAATCTGCCATCTGCATAATTTGCGCGCGCACGACCAAGTCTTGGTGATCAACATCATCATGATATTTCGAGACCCGACATTTCCTAATATCCTCCTGACCTCCTTTTGCGTGATCATGATGATCACCTTATCTTTCGAAGCGGAGGGTGATTTTCATTTCTTAAGTCATGTTGAACAAGATCGTCATGATCTTGTTCGTCTCTCCCAACAGTTCGTAATATCATCCTGCCGACGAGTATAACCTTTTGCAAATATGATGATGACGATGACGTCATCATCACCTTCTCCTTCGGCAGGATATTTTCCAAGGCGTGATCCATTTCGCCAATATGATGATGACAATGACGTCATCTTCGAAGATTAACACAAGCCCCGGATATCCTGATGACGTCATCAGGACTTTCAGCAGGATCATATTTTAGATCGCCCAGTGCGAATATGATGATGATGATCATCATCATCCTGATCTTTCGAGCGGGTTGCCTTGGCCGAAAAGGGTCATACTGCTTTCATGACCTGATCATCTTCTTTAGAGGGAACCCGATACTCCATTTACCTCCTGATTTTAACGAAACATGACGATGACGTCATTCCTTTGCATTTTATTGAAGCCTGATGATGACGATGACGTCATCATGATTTTCCTTAGCGGCAGGATCATTTTCGGGGTCCTCCTGTTTGTCTTCATCATGATGATGATGACGATGTCTTTCTTTCCCGAATGTGCAAAAACAAAACATCCTGATGTACTTTCCATCAGAGCATTAGGAAAGGAGGATCATCATATTTTGTAATATCCTGCGGCCACTTTGAAGATATATAGTTGGTCATCATCATGATTTTTGGCGTCGGTATAACTGTTGCCGTCGGCCTAAGGTAAAATTGTCACCCTGATCGTATGTAGTCACGCCGATGGAAATATGATGATGATGCAAAGCCGGATTCTAAGGATGGTTGAAGGGCGTTTATTTCCTTGCATAATTTGAGATCATCATCATCATATTTTGAACCCGATATACAAGAAAATGGGCAAAACATGAAGCGATAGAGATTTGAAAGCCCGACTGCCTGATGTTTGGTCAACGATGGTTGACCTGATTGTTTTTATGCTGTTTATGCATTTAGTGCATATTTTTCACAGGTAAGACCTGTTTGCCTGTAGCTGCACATTGGGAGGTATGTTTAATAAAACGTTTTACTTCCTGTTGTTTATCATGATGATGATGAACCTAATGTTTGTCTGTTTACTTGCAGGAAATAGTCATGATGCTGCTGAAGCTGAACATTACAAGGTTGCGCATGGAGTCAACATGGACCAGACATGAGGAGGATATTGTCAAATATGCTGTTCGCCAGCTGGAGACCGAATCAAGTTGAAGATGCTGGAATATTCTGTGCCAGCTGTACATTTGCTAACTGACGAAGCATGTGCTTTTCATCTGAGCCGTTGTTTGTTATGAGAGGATCCTGATCCTTGGATCATTGTAACCGTTTTCTGGCAGTCGCTCTATATAACATCCAGAGCTTGTCATTTTAAAAGGAGAGGGAAAAAATACACTGAATACACAGACGCATCTGGCGCAAAGAGTCCATTACTGTAGAATAAGTTAGGAGATCGGATTACTGAGACTAATGAGGATAGAATTGTTGAAATGTCAAGGTTCTAACTTCAGATCACTGTAAATGTACCTGTTCTTGAGCATACTGAATGAATATGAAGTTCCAGATTACATCCTAATTGTAAATTTTACGTAATCTTCTGTTGATTTCTGGATATGTACTGGTGAATGCTGTGTTCAACTGGAAGCGCTTTCATTTCATTACATGTTGTTGTCAACTTTCCTTTGAAGCTTTGCACTAGATCATGCGGATTTGTGGAATGTCCTGGTGAAGTATGATTTCTAGTTTTCCTTCTTTTCATTGCAAGTATGGGAGCTTGTATGTGAATCAGTGATCTAGGTCCAGTAATTTTAGGAATCTCACTCTCTAACCCTTTTCCTTTTTTCAATTTCATTAATTCATCACCATAACTGCAAATCATGATAAATAACAAGCAGAAACAGTGAAATATGCTGAAATCCCGTAGGTAACTGAAGATCCTTAGCATATTTGAGTTAAATGCATGTAGTATTGAAAATATCATGCAAAGAATCATAAATAATGGTAGAAATCATGCAAATATTAGCCTGTATGCACATTATTTGACTAAATTTACAGTGCAGAGGTAGAATTGTTGGAGACTTATGCAGAGCGAACATCCAGAGCAGGATATTTGAAGATGATGATGATGAACAGTGCAGAAACACGTAAGGCCCCTGAATGGAAAACAGCAACACACATCAACCACTGAGTAACGTCAGTAGATTAAGACCTAATCAACGGAGACTTGGGATCATGAATTCTTTGAATTCATCGTATCTTTCAAGATGAGTAAAGGTTGTTGTGTAACTTTTATTCTATGTTTGTGAATGACTAACATCATGACCAACATAAATTGGCGCTAGAGGGAGGGCCGAGCTGTTCCTCAGCAAATAAATCCTGTTCAGTTGAAATGATATCCCCTGCCTCAGTTTAGCAGCCCGCTTTAAATCTTGCTAACGTATCTGCAGGCTCCTCGCTTCTAACCCAACATAAATTGGCGCTAGAAGGAGGGCCAGAGTCCGGAAGATCACGTTCATCATCAGTACTTTCAGGTTTGATGACGCTCAGAGTAAGGTAACTTCAGATCATTTGTGAATTTCATCAAATTGCGTAAATATTTGCTGCGACAAGTTTGTAATTGCACATTCTGTGTAAAGATTTCCAAATTTCACATAAATATTGCAAGCTTTACAGTAGATTTCTTTAAATTCACTAAATATTGGCCAAAGATGCATAAATTTGTTCAAGCTTTGAGAATTTGAGCCTTAAACCCGCGAGATCTGGTGCTACCGGTCGAAATATCCCAATATCCTGTCATATTTGCAGTATCTTCGCAAATATCGCGTAAATATTCAGTCTGATTTGCAAGTTGACCGCAAATATCACCTCGTCTGGTGGAATCCAGCCAATATTTGCAAAGTTTCAGCTAATTGGCCTCCAAATCGAGAAATCCTGGCTCACAGGATAAATACCAGGTCTAGACATAGTGAAATTTTTGAAGAATTGCCTGTCAGAGGTTTTAGACCTGGGACTGTAGACGTTCACCATACTCCAGAGTCTAGTACGTCCAGACCTTCACCAGGACCTCCCCCTATAACTCCTGTTGGTTTGCAAATACCTTCCGGTATACCCGTGACACCTTCTGTTCAACCTCAGGGTATACCTTTAGTCCAACCTCAGCCAACTGCACCACCAGTTCAGCCCCCTCAGGTTGCAATGTCGTTCTTTGCAGCAGAGTCACCATTGACCTTTACTGCGTATCATGAGTTACCAAAGTATCCGGACAAGCTTTGTCCAAAATACCATCCTTATCAGGATGCGGATGATCATATCAGGACGTTTAAAGAAGCTTGCTGCAGAGCCAGAATTGAGCATCAGGATGTGGTGTACAGATTATTCCCTTTTTCCTTAGGGGAAGAGGCTTATAATTGGTTCATCAGTCTTGGTCAATCTTCTGTAGGTTCGTGGGCTGTCTTAGAGAAGGCCTTTCTTGACAGATTCAAGGTCCCTATTGATCCATCCATGAATTACCACCTGTTTGCCACAATTAAGAGATTGGAGCATGAACCTATTGCAAATTTCAATGCTAGGTTCCAGAAAATGTTGTCCAAGCTAGTTACCCCATATGTGGTGGCTGATGATGCTGCTAGAAGTATTTATTATTCAGCCCTGGATCCATTAACCGCCATGTTCATCAGGAGAACACATCCTGCGATCACCACATTGACAGGAGCTTTTCAAGAAGCTATCAAGGTAAATCAACAGCTGATACCTGCTCCTACTCCAAATATAGCATTCCCTGCTTTGCCTGGCATGCAGTCACAATATCCAGCACAGTATCCTGCAGCTTATCCTTCGCAATATCCTGCACAATATCCAAATGGAGCAGTGATGCCCCCAGCGATCATGCCTGCACCTTTGCAAATACCTCCATTGAGTATCATGCCTCCTCCTAATGGAAATGGCCAATTGCCACAATATCCTGCACATACTCAGACACCTCAGGGTACAGACCTATCCCACAATAACCATGGATCTTCCTTTTTCCAGCCTCAGCCTGAAAATGTAGTGGCCAAAGCTCAAGAGGAGAAAGAGGAAATCAAAGAAATTGCTGCTCAGTTGAGAAAGCTCACCACAGAAGTAACACACTTGAGAAACCAAGGGTTTTATTCACAGTCAGGTCAGAATAGGAGTTATTCCAATGACAGACCAAATTACCCTGACAGAGGATACAACAATAACTTCAACAGTAATGCTGCAAATAACAATAATCCTCCTAGGCAGCCCAGAGTGTGGAACTCCAGGCCAAATAATGGTTCATTACCATCACCCCTAGACAATCAGCCTCCTGGTGAAGCCAAACAAACTACTAGAGTCAATCTTGCTGAGGCAGCCCTTACCAATTGGTGCAGGATTCACAACACCAATGCACATGCAGAATTAGATTGCCCACAGTTTAGGATTGCTGCCAGCATCTTTCAGACTGAAGTGTCTAATACTTCTGGAAATCCACCTCAGGCAGAAGGAAATGAAATAGTTCCTTGTGGATATGACTCAGCTTTTGTGCTGGAAACATACACTAATCAGCCTCATCAGGATTATAATCAGACCTGTGAAGAATCTGCCTTAACCTTTGAAGCAAATTATGTCTTCCCTTTTGAGGATGAAAATGAACCTACAAGAGAGCATGAGGAAGTACATGCATACCAGCAGCAATACCCTGGTAAGCATAATTATAACCTGAGGAGTAATGCCAACAGACCTGCCGGTCCATTGACATCATCTCTACCTCCAAATAACTTCAACACACCTCCTGATCCTAAGGCTAGCAATAACCCTGGGTTCCCTAAGGTGAATGCTCAGTACTTGTCTCCTCAAAACACAGTAACAAAAGTCGCAGGTGCACCTCATGAGTCTGACAAGTTAGTCAGCTATTTGGCTGATGAAATGAAGAAAATCAAGATCAGCCTGTCCCTATCTGAGTTACTGAAAACTCCTGCCATCAAAAAGGCATTCATGAAGTCGCTGGATGATCCTACTTCTAAAGAGGGTAATCACTTTTCGAGTCAATCCAATAGCAGAGACCATACTGCTAAAGATAGCACTGTCAAGCCCAAAGTGTCAGCCACAGTCCAAGCTGCTGAAACCTCTCACATGACCTTGTACAGAGATAAAACTGAATCACCACCGTTTCTCCTCACCATAAGAATGTTCAGTAAGAATTTGCACAACTGTTTAGTTGATTCAGGAGCCTCAACTAATGTTATGCCTTTGTCAATATGCAACGCATTAGGACTGCATCCTGCTAAATCATTAAAGAAGGTCACTCAACTGGACAAGACAGAAGTAAGTGTCGTAGGAGAACTCACTCATATTCACATGCAGCTAGCGTCTGATCCTAGGATCCAGTATTACATTGACATTCAGGTAGTTGACATACCTGATACATATGGGATGTTGCTTAGCCGGGACTGGTCTAAAACGCTTAACGGATACATGTCCATAGACTTCAGTCACATGTGGTTGCCATGGAAGGGTATACCTAATCAGATCAGGATTGATGCTAAGCCTAGGATGAAACATATGATCACCGAATATAACAGAACAAATGAGATCATGTATGTAAACGTAGAACCTGGAGTTTATCACATCAGGCCGCAAACTGTCCAAATAGAAGAGGTCCTGATGCTTGATGTTCATCATCATCATGATGATGATTATCATGAGGATATGCCAGTTGTAGAACTTAATAGTGATCCTGATAATGACAACGAAATAGATCGCTTCAGGGATTTTCAGATGCATTTATCTACTCAGATAAAACGTTGTCAATTATTAAATGTACCTGCTAATGATATCTTGATTGACGGATGGTGCAGATTGCATGGAGAGGCACACTCGGAAAAGACTTGCGAACCATGCTTGGACATGATCATGCTGGAGCAGACGTATAGTGAAGCATCATCATCATATTCCGAGGTGAGTGCTACATCTGATGATGATGATGATACTAATTTTTATTTGCCTTTTGCAGGAACAGAAGAGTCGACGGATCCTGATGAGGATCATATCCGAAAAACAGAAGAGATCCTGGTGTCCAATCAGACAAATGATGCGAGAAAGGAAAAGATCACTCCTGGTAGTGATTGCTTCATGGAACCGGATTACGAGTTGTCTGATGAGGATAAAGGCAGTGACCTGATGAAGTTCGAAGAATTTCTGGTCAAAGAAATAAAAAAAATGACACAACAGTGTAGATCTCCCCAGGAGGTTTTAATCAAAAGTTGGTGTAGGCTGCATAAGGCGCCTCACTCAGAAACCACTTGCTCACTGTGCTTGCACATTTTGAAGAAGCATGCCGCTGTATGTGCTAAGCATCATCCTCCTGCTAGGATGGAAGAGAAAACAGAAAAGCCATCAGGCTCATCAGATAAAGGAAAGAGGAAGCTTGAAGATGACACACCTAAGTTAAGGTGGATCTCAGGCGGAGCAGCAGCCAGAGCTGCAAAGAAAAAGGAAAGTTCAAATAAATGTCCTGCTGAAGATAAGCCTTGGATCCTGAGGTTTGATGGATCCAAATCTAAGCAAGGTTCTGGAGTAGGGATTGACCTTACTGATCCATCAGGGAAATCCCATTTAGCAGCTTACAGATTACAGTTCCCCTGCACTAATAATGTCACAGAGTATGAAGCTCTGATTCATGGACTGTTGTTTGCCCATAAGAAGAAGGTGAAGATCCTGCATGTCTTTGGAGATTCAGAACTAGTTGTAAGACAAGTAAGGGGAATTTACTCTTGTAACTACAGAAAGCTGTCAAATTACAGACATCGTGTGTGGGACCTGATTGAAGACTTTGATGCCTTCAACATCGTTCACGTGCCAAGAGAACAGAACCAAAGGGCAGATGCACTTGCTCAGGCCGCCAGTACGCTGGAACCACTGTCTATATCTGGTCTGAAGAGATTTTCAGTAGAATTGGTGTCAGTACCTTCGGTACCTGACAATGTGACCAATCTCCAAGTGTTTGATGATGATCAGCACATCCTGGACTTCATATCAAACAGAGATGTATTTGAAGCTCAGATCATAGATGAAAATGGTATGGAAGATCATGTCTGGGAAGAAGATGAGATTTTAGAGTTGCCTGGCAACACAATTCCCAAAGGTATGATTGAATTAGAAAGAGCCTTTGATCTGGATAATATGCTCAAGCATAAGGATCTGCCTAAGGCAGATGGAGGTCAATATTCACAGGTGAATATTGGACAAGCTGATGACAAGAAGAATGTCTTGTTGGGTAAGGTTTGTACACCTGAAGAGTTAGATGGAATAACTCAAGCCCTTAAGGATTATATACATGTAATTGCATGGACTTATGACGAGCTGAAGACGTATGACACTTCTGTCATAACTCATACTATACCCCTCAAGCCAGATGCAAAACCTTTCAGACAGAAGCAGAGGCCAGTCAATGCTCTGCTTGAGCCCATCATCCTTGAGGAAGTCAAGAAATTGTTAAATGCCCGGATAATATTTCCGGTAAGGCATTCCACTTGGGTGGCAAATCTGGTACCAGTCAGGAAGAAGAATGGAGACATCAGATTGTGTGTGGATTTCAGGAACCTGAACAGAGCATCAGAAAAGGATAATTATCCTTTGCCCTCTTTGGATGAAGTTCTGCAGATGGTAAATGGAGCCAAGATGATGTCCTTCTTGGATGGGTTTTCAGGATACAACCAAGTGATGGTTGATAAAATTGACAGATTAAAGACTGCCTTCACCACAAAATGGGGGATATTTGCATATAGACGTATGCCGTTTGGATTGATAAATGCTGGAGCTACATTCCAGCGAGCAATGGACATAGCCTTCAGAGGCTTAATAGGAAAATGTATAGTCATCTACATGGATGACCTGACAGTGTTCTCCAAAGAAAGGGGAAATCATGTTGCTGACCTCAGAAGTGTGCTGAAGAAGTGTGAAGAATATGGAATATCTTTGAATCCCAAGAAGTGCATATTCGGGGTCACAACAGGAAAGTTACTAGGCCACCTAATCACAGAGGATGGGATTATCATTGATCCTGACAGGGTGGAGTCTATTATGAAATTACCACTTCCAGGAAGCAAAAAGGAGCTTAAATCTTATTTTGGTAAGATAAATTTTGTGAGGAAGTTCATCACTGGCTTTGCTGAGATTGTCAGACCACTGAATGCCATGTTGAAAAAAGATGCACAAATTGACTGGACACCAGAAGCCAGAGCTGCTTTTGAAGATATAAAGAAGGCCATTTCAGATGCTCCTGTCCTCATTAGTCCAGATTATACAAAAGATTTCTACATCTACTCATTTGCTTCAGAACATACTTCTGCAGCAGTGTTAACTCAAAGAAATGAAGATAAAGAAGAGAAACCAATTGCCTTCATGAGCTGTCCTTTCAGGGATGCTGAGTTGAGATATGTAGATGTTGAAAGACAGGCACTTGCATTAGTCAGAGCAGTAAAAAAGTTCAGACATTATATACTGAGGAGCAAAGTGATCGCTGTGGTACCAGATGCAGCAGTAAAGATGCTGCTGATGCAAAGTGAACCTGGTGAAAAAAGGGCCAAATGGATTACGGTACTACAAGAATATGACATGGAGATCACACCCATGAAGCTAGTAAGAGGACAGGCTCTGAGCCAGATGATATCTGAAACTGATCCAAACATCATCAGTCAGCAGTATGTGATAGATGAGAAAGACAATAAAGAATGGTATTCAGACATCAAGCACATCCTGATCACTGGAAGATGTCCTTTGAGGATGCAGGCTTCACAGAGAAGAGCCTTGAAGATGAGATCCCAGAAATATATGATGAAGGGAGGAGCCCTGTTTAAAAGGAATTATGAAGGGATATACCTGAGATGCTTAGAGAAACCAGAAGCTAATAAAGTCTTGACAGAGCTACATGACAAGTTTGGAACTGCCCACGGATCAGCGTTGGCCACAACACATGCAATCCTCAGAGCAGGATATTACTGGCCTACAATTTTTAAAGACACAGCTGATCATGTTAAATGCTGTCATGTTTGCCAGGTTGCTGCCAACAGAGAAAAATATGCTGCACAACCATTGCAGCCAGTGATGGAAGAGCGCCCATTTGCACAATGGGGCATGGATTTCATAGGACCAATCAATCCTCCATCTTCTTCAGGCCAGAGGTATGTCCTAACAATTACTGATTATTGTACCAGATGGACTGAGGCTATCAGCAGCAAAACTTGTACTGCTGATGATGTCATTAAATTTCTGGAAAGCAACATTGTCACCAGGTATGGAACTCCTTATGCATTGGTAAGTGATAATGGTTCTGCCTTCATTTCCACTAAATTGTCAAGTTGGGCTTTTGATCATGGGATTATACTTAAGTTCTCATCCAATTACTATCCCCAGGGAAATGGATTAGCAGAATCCACCAATAAGAATTTACTGAGTATCATAAGAAAATTGATAGAGAAAAATCCCAGGGAATGGAACTCATTTCTGAAGTATGCCTTATGGGTAGACAGAACTAGAATGAAAATTGCATTAGGAAACTCACCTTTCCAGCTAGTATATGGGGTAGATCCTATCCTCCCTGTAAACTTGAAAATTCCTACCCTGCAGTTTGCCCAAGACTATCTAGGCATAGATAATAAACAAGAAGTCAGGTTGCTTCAGTTGATGCATTTGGAAGAAAAACGAAGCCAAGCAATTGACCAATTTGCAAAACATCAGGCTGTTGTCAAACGCTGGTTTGACAAGAGAGCCAGAATTAAAGCTTTCAGGATATCAGATTTAGTCCTGATGTGGGATAAAGCCCATGAGAGGAAAGGTGATCATGGTAAGTTCGATAGACTATGGATAGGTCCCTTTCAAATTTCTAAAATTTTAGGAGACAGCACTTATAGGCTTAAGAATCTGACAGGTGAGGATGTCCCGTTGCCGGTCAATGGACAATTCCTCAAACATTATTTCCAGGCCTGAGTGACTTCATGACAGTCTTGTGTATCATATTGTATATTTGTATAGTTGTTTGTACAGTGTTTGCTTGTTGTTGTTGTTGTTTGTTGGTTGGGACCTTGTTCTGGTAAGTCAGGATGATGCACTTCATCACCTAAGAAAATAACTAAATTGTTAGGATTCAAGTGATGATATCAGATTTAGATATAGATTGTAATTCATTCTGATAAATACTCATGATCAGGTTTATGATGTCTTTTCATCAGGGTACTTTTTCTTGTCCAAAGTGAATCAAACACAATGAAACACCTAACAGCCTTGGGTTTGTTGAAGATATGAGTATAGGTGTTAAGTGAAAAATTTAAAGGGACTCCCTTGCTACCAATACAATCTCTAACCTAAAGCTGCAAGTGACTACACCTTGTACAAATGAGCAGACATGATGATATCAAATTTAAATTTTTAAAGGAAAATCAGAAACAAAATAAGATTAGGCCATCTAAGTAACTCTACCGGGGCTATGGACGCCTGCTGGCAGTGGGGCTCTACTTAGGGAGATTGTATAGATAACCTTGCCGGGGTTATAGACACCTGCTGGCAGCAAGGCTCTATCCAGGTTGGCTATGAGGGATGATCTCCAACTATGTAGTTTAACACCAGTTACTTATGTTTTCAACTTGCTTTCAAGATGAGGATAATTAATCATCTGCACACACATGATCCTTTGTTAGCTTTATCACCGTAATGAAATTTTATCATTCAAAGATCATGATGATTTACTTAGACATAATTAGAATGCTATAGATGAATGTGATCACATCACTTGAATCATTTGAATTTTGTTGTTTTCTTTGGTGGCAAGTTGTTGTGTGGTTACACAACACGCCCCATTTTGACTTGGCAAAACAGGGACCCAGCTTTTGTTTTGGCTTGTGTTGTCTGTTTCTGGCGGTTTGGTAAAATTAAGTCAGGTGCATCATCATCATGAGGGTCACAAGGAGGTAGGTCATCATCATCATGAGGTTAGTTTGTCAAAGTTCATATTTTGTTTCTATGACTTCATGGTTAGAAAGAGCTTGAAATTTCATGCAGGTTTGCCTTTTGCATCACTTGAAAATTCGTCCATATGAGGGAGTTGTGAGCAGTCAAAGTTTTGGTCAAACCTGATAATTGCTATATGAACATCATCATCATGATATTTGGAAAGCCCCCGATAATATCCTGAGGTCGAAACATCCGGACGTCAATCTTAAGTGCTGGTGTGTTTTACCCGTCGAGTAACCTTTTCGCATTGCGAGCATCATCATGATATTCCAACATCACCCGATGTGATAATATCATGCTGATGATCATCGTCACCTTGCTTAAGAAATCTGCCATCTGCATAATTTGCGCGTGCACGACCAAGTCTTGGTGATCAACATCATCATGATATTTCGAGACCCGACATTTCCTAATATCCTCCTGACCTCCTTTTGCGTGATCATGATGATCACCTTATCTTTCGAAGCGGAAGGTGATTTTCATTTCTTAAGTCATGTTGAACAAGATCGTCATGATCTTGTTCGTCTCTCCCAACAGTTCGTAATATCATCCTGCCGACGAGTATAACCTTTTGCAAATATGATGATGACGATGACATCATCATCACCTTCTCCTTCGGCAGGATATTTTCCAAGGCGTGATCCATTTCGCCAATATGATGATGACGATGACGTCATCTTCGAAGATTAACACAAGCCCCGGATATCCTGATGACATCATCAGGACTTTCAGCAGGATCATATTTTAGATCGCCCAGTGCGAATATGATGATGATGATCATCATCATCCTGATCTTTCGAGCGGGTTGCCTTGGCCGAAAAGGGTCATACTGCTTTCATGACCTGATCATCTTCTTTAGAGGGAACCCGATACTCCATTTACCTCCTGATTTTAACGAAACATGACGATGACGTCATTCCTTTGCATTTTATTGAAGCCTGATGATGACGATGACGTCATCATGATTTTCCTCAGCGGTAGGATCATTTTCCGGGTCCTCCTGTTTGTCTTCATCATGATGATGATGACGATGTCTTTCTTTCCCGAATGTGCAAAAACAAAACATCCTGATGTACTTTCCATCAGAGCATTAGGAAAGGAGGATCATCATATTTTGTAATATCCTGCGGCCACTTTGAAGATATATAGTTGGTCATCATCATGATTTTTGGCGTCGGTATAACTGTTGCCGTCGGCCTAAGGTAAAATTGTCACCCTGATCGTATGTAGTCACGCCGATGGAAATATGATGATGATGCAAAGCCGGATTCTAAGGATGGTTGAAGGGCGTTTATTTCCTTGCATAATTTGAGATCATCATCATCATATTTCGAACCCGATATACAAGAAAATGGGCAAAACATGAAGCGATAGAGATTTGAAAGCCCGACTGCCTGATGTTTGGTCAACGATGGTTGACCTGATTGTTTTTATGCTGTTTATGCATTTAGTGCATATTTTTCACAGGTAAGACCTGTTTGCCTGTAGCTGCACATTGGGAGGTATGTTTAATAAAACATTTTACTTCCTGTTGTTTATCATGATGATGATGAACCTAATGTTTGTCTGTTTACTTGCAGGAAATAGTCATGATGCTGCTGAAGCTGAACATTACAAGGTTGCGCATGGAGTCAACATGGACCAGACATGAGGAGGATATTGTCAAATATGCTGTTCGCCAGCTGGAGACCGAATCAAGTTGAAGATGCTGGAATATTCTGTGCCAGCTGTACATTTGCTAACTGACGAAGCATGTGCTTTTCATCTGAGCCGTTGTTTGTTATGAGAGGATCCTGATCCTTGGATCATTGTAACCATTTTCTGGCAGTCGCTCTATATAACATCCAGAGCTTGTCATTTTAAAAGGAGAGGGAAAAAATACACTGAATACATAGACGCATCTGGCGCAAAGAGTCCATTACTGTAGAATAAGTTAGGAGATCGGATTACTGAGACTAATGAGGATAGAATTGTTGAAATGTCAAGGTTCTAACTTCAGATCACTGTAAATGTACCTGTTCTTGAGCATACTAAATGAATATGAAGTTCCAGATTACATCCTGATTGTAAATTTTACGTAATCTTTTGTTGATTTCTGGATATGTACTGGTGAATGCTGTGTTCAACTGGAAGCGCTTTCATTTCATTACATGTTGTTGTCAACTTTCCTTTGAAGCTTTGCACTAGATCATGCGGATTTGTGGAATGTCCTGGTGAAGTATGATTTCTAGTTTTCCTTCTTTTCATTGCAAGTATGGGAGCTTGTATGTGAATCAGTGATCTAGGTCCAGTAATTTTAGGAATCTCACTCTCTAACCCTTTTCCTTTTTTCAATTTCATTAATTCATCACCATAACTGCAAATCATGATAAATAACAAGCAGAAACAGTGAAATATGCTGAAATCCCGTAGGTAACTGAAGATCCTTAGCATATTTGAGTTAAATGCATGTAGTATTGAAAATATCATCTAAAGAATCATAAATAATGGTAGAAATCATGCAAATATCAGCCTGTATGCACATTATTTGACTAAATTTACAGTGCAGAGGTAGAATTGTTGGAGACTTATGCAGAGCGAACATCCAGAGCAGGATATTTGAAGATGATGATGATGAACAGTGCAGAAACACGTAAGGCCCCTGAATGGAAAACATCAACACACATCAACCACTGAGTAACGTCAGTAGATTAAGACCTAATCAACGGAGACTTGGGATCATGAATTCTTTGAATTCATCGTATCTTTCAAGATGAGTAAAGGTTGTTGTGTAACTTTTATTCTATGTTTGTGAATGACTAACATCATGACCAACAGTACATTCATGAATATGCCCTTGAGGACCATTGGGAGAACTGTTCTGATGATCATGAGGTCTGAAAGAGGGACTATTATAGGCTCATCCTTCATCTTCTCAAGAGATTGGACTACCTAGGGTTGTCAAAGGTTCCAAAAGGCTTAAAGGAGGAAGGTGTTGTGTTGGATCCTTCTTATGAGAATCAAAAGATATACAACCTTCCATTATCCCCAATCAAATGGGATCAAATTGAAGACATTTCTATGGAAAACAGGGCTAAGGATGTGCTAAAAAGAACAAGGGAATGGATAAGAAACCTTATCTAATGATCAACACCAACCCTACAATGGGGGTAGAGAGCTCTAAAGGAGCTAAGAAGAAAGGAAAGAATATAGAAAAACTAGCCCCAGTTGTAGCTCCAAGAATCGAAGAGAATTACCCTGCTATAATTGAGGGTAAACAAAATATAGTGGCAGTAAATGTAGACTCTAAGGAAGAAGAAGAAGACACTATCCCTTAGCCAGAAAGGTTTCAGCAAGGGCCTCAACCCTTGCCTCTAGGGGTGTCACAATAGTGTCAACTTCCAATCCTACCATTACAACCACCTCTCCTCCTGTCCTCCTCTCCACTGCAGCTGCAACTGAAATTAGGGTTGCTCGATCTTCCACTTCACCACCCTCATTTCACACACAACAAACTTCATTGCTATCACCTACACCTCATTCACCTTCCATTCTATCTTAACCTTCCATTTCCCAACCTCTAATTTCTTCTCAACCCCCACCATCTACATCACTTCCTCCTTCTTCTTCCCTTACTCCTCCTAGCATAGAAACTCCATTGGCACCTGGCCAAATAGTTGGGAAGTAGTTGGAGAAGGAAGACATCACCACAAATAAGGAATAAAGAGAGAAAGAGGATACCCCTCTAGCTACAGAGAAAAGAAAGATAGACCTACCAGAGGTAGCAAAGGACCAACAAACTGAAGTACCTGACACTTTGAAGGAGCAATATATAGAGATTCTTGGGGAGGTCCCCAAGGATAAGAGATATGACATACTTGAGGAGATCTTTGGTAGCCAAGGGCCCACTATGGATGAGCTTGTTGAGAATATCACCTCTGGACAACTGGAGGAAGCGGGCGGGGAGTCCTGATGAGTCAAATACACTACTTAGTTATTTCTATATATTCTTTTGGATGATTTATATGAATGCTTAGTACTTATTCCTTTAGATGAAATCTTTTGACTAATTACAATGAATTCTATTTTCAAATGCATATTTTATGAAATTCTTGCCCAAGTTGTGTGATTGCATGAAAGATACAACAAAGGACATTCTAGAGGCCTCCAGACCCCTTTGGAGCCACTTCCTTCATGAAGAACCCAAACCACAGAGAGCTCCAAATTCTTGTAGCACTACAAGAGAGTTGCCCTCCCCTTGAGTTGATGATTAATAAGGCCAATCCAAGAGTCATTTAGGAATCCAATGATGCACACATGCCAACATGTCTAGCTGTTCATCCTAGTGACACAACTTATTGACAAATCCCAAGTCCAAGTCCACATGTCACTTTGTTTTATGATAACTAAAGTGTCCATCAGTTAGTGCCCACACCACTTCAAGGATCTACTTAACTGTTGATAATTAGATTGATACGAATTCTTCATCTAAAGTTAGATTGCAAAGGAACTGCTAATGCATTAAATAAAGTAATTGGTTCAATCCAAGTTCACTGTAGTTAGGAAGTAGTATAGTTATTGCTTTCAATAAAGCCTCAAATGTATAAGTACAAGCCTAGTAGTCTCACTCAGTTAGTTCAAGTTTTTAGTCAAGTATTGTTGTTTTTTGTCAAGGAACAAATCTTCTTGTTCACTCGTGTATCCATGCCCATTGTTTCAAACTAAATTTTAATGGGTGCCTTGGCCCCTGGCATTCTATCTCTAAGCTTTCTAAAACCTTTGTAAAACCCTAAAAAAAGCCTAAGTCTTATAACACTCACCTTTGTGTTCCTTTTGTTAAAATCTTTCATTGACCACTGATCGACTGTCCCTAATTTCTTAAGTTGTTTTTTATGTACTTTGTTGTCATCTGGTTACCGGCCCCCCTTTATTAGGTTGTTAGTTGCATGGATCCATTTTAAAATAACTTATGTGCATGTGTGTAAATACTCTATTACATTGTGTGGCTTGGCATCCAAGTCATCAATTTACTCCCTCTTCGCAAGAGCTTCCCTATTTGTGGGGCTTCATTTTGAGTCCTAGCGGTACCATGAGATCTGAAGTAGCACCCACATCATGGACCAATCATATTTTTGGGGACTATACACTTTGCTAGACCTTCAATGGTGTTTTGTTGAAAGGTTTGTCTCCATTGGAATTATTCTAAGGTTTATGTTGAATAGCGAAAGGTGTGACATAGTCTGGTACATGAGGATTGTCCACAGTGTGTTCATTATCCAAGGTGGCAATAAATGTAATTATTTTGTGACAGCCAAGGATTTCACCGTAGTTTCAAATAACTCAACATGAGGCTATGAAATTCTACCATGGAGGATACATTCCGTGCCTTTTCCATGATAGCTATCCTTCACTAGAATAATTTCAAATTTTTGTGAAGATCGTTGATCAATGTCAATCCACGGTTGAGTTTCAAAGCAAATAAACAACTTCTTCTAGATGTGCCGACTATCTCTAGTAGCCATTGATTTGGTCCATTAAATTGATTTTATGGCTGGGATTAGACGAGTCGAGAGGATGGAGGAGTGCAGTAAACAATGAGATGATGTTATTAGTTTAGAGCATGGGAAGGAAGAGATCAAGCATTTATCAGGTCTTATTATGCTTTTTTAGCATATGATGGATGTGATTTGAGATGGAAACTTGTCATATGCATAGGTCCCTAGAAAATCCTTTTGCTACCATTGTACAAAGCGATGTGTCTGGTTAAAGAGAATGTTATTTTCTGATGGATTATCAAGATTTTTACTTAGTGTCATGACAAGGCAAAGCAATGAATAGATTGATCAAATTGGGAAACTAATGAAATTGAGAAACCTACTTCAATGTCCTCATTATAGAAGTAGGGGCATTGATGGAACTTGGCACATGTGGAATCATGGGATTGTGAAAAAATGATTTAGAAATCACAGAAGTGCCTCCATTTCCCTATCAGATAGATATGATAGAATCCCTAAAAATTTCCAATTAGGAGTAGGAGTACTGTATTGCTAGCAAAAGTAAGATGGTCTGGTTATAGCAAGAAAGGTTAGAGGATAGAGATATTTGTCCTTTTGGCTATAAATAGGAGATCCTCTTTACCTATTGGTTGTGCTTTCTTTTTCTAGAAAATTAAGTAAATTGTATGTCCCATCCTATCATGTTGTGTCTATTATCCCATATCTTAGGAGCTATTTCTCTTTTCTCGGTTGATGCTCTATGCATATAGAGTCAAGGACTGAGAAGTATTTTTCTAAGGTATGGGTGATTCAGGAAAAATTCAAGTGGTAGGCCAGCATATATTATGTTGCCTTCATTTCCATGCTATCCTTTGGCATCATCTGGGTGAGGGATTTGGTTTCCTATCTTGCAATTCTAGTGACTCTATGTTACTGCGAGTCTCCAGACTGGGCTTGGTGGGAATGGAGTCTCATTAGTCCCTCTTCCCCTCCCTTAGGATAAAGGCACTTGATAGGACAATAGTTTTAATTGAAGGAGTGTTGTCCCCCAAGGTGAAACAAATGGTGATGGAAAGAAATAACTAAACTACCATGAACAATTTTTTCTTTACCTTGCTTAGGCCAACAACTGCTACTACTTCCTTTTTGGTTGGGAGTTTGGAACCACCAAAGTTAGTTATGTGCGGTTTCCACATACTACCTGAGGATCGATGTGGGAGGGGACTTCCTATTGAATGATGGGGAGTCATCTCAATGTGCCTGGAGCATGGTGCAAGATATAAGATGCTTCCATTTGGGAGCTATTGAGGATGTTGTTCCTTGCAGGTATTCTCTTCTGAAGGGTAGTTGAGATCAACATGCATATGACCAACCACACCAGTGAAGAATCATCCTATTATAATGACTTATTTTCCATGAACAGGGATGGGACAGAAAAGTGAAAAAGCAGTTGGCGTTCCCTTTTGGGAAATGATTTGATTTTCCAGTGGGACCACCGGCTTGTTTTGGGCTGTGTTGCAAGGGGGAATTTGTTTTTGTCTTGTTGTGTTGTAAAGATTCCTTTTGGTATATTCTATTAGAACAAGATGGGTTGAAAATTGTCAAATGAAAATATGACATCTATATATGGCCTAAAGCTTGTTTGCTCCCATGTTTCTATAAATGGGAAATCAAGGCCATTTTGTAAGGGTTCCAAATCGTAGGTTTAGGCAGTAGTGTATTCTGTGTTTTGATTCATGAAAATAGAGAAGAATTATAGTTAACTTTGTGTTCAAATCTATAGAGCAATATCATATTCAAGTTTTAATACAATGTTGTACTAGTTATAGAACCCTTTTTGTGTTGCATCTAATGAAGTTGATATGAATTTTAAATATCAAGGATATTTTAGCTCATCTTTACAGTTTTCTGTATTGTGTATATTTTCTCTTGCTTTCTCTCAAGGAGAGGAATAAATGCTTGGAAGATATTCTGTTAATGGTTGTCTGCATTGTGGTTTAAAAGGATAATTCTATATTACTAAGTGAAGGAGGTAATAATGCAAGGTGTTAATATCATTAGTCTTTCAGTAATGAAGTAATATTGCTTGAATGATACACTTGTTTTATGTAATTTGACTTTAAAACCCAATGGATTAGGCATCAGTCTCTCACTGGGCTAATATGTTGATTTAGATCCATCCCAAATAACCAAAATCACTTCTACTTCTATTATTATCTTAAGAATAGTTTTGGATAAATATATGTTCTCAATCATGGTCTAAATTGTATAACCAAAGGATCCAGCCCATCTTGATGGAATTAGTCATTTCCTTGGTAAGATGTTATTGAGAACCTTCTATTTTAATACATCATAGATAAATCTTTTAAATACCTTTAGGTGTTGTAAGGGGTACACCCGCCTTGGTCTTGTAGAACCAAAAGTGCAGAGGATTTTTCAATTCATTGTTGTAATCCTGTTTGTTGGCCATTGACCTAAAATTCCTAAGTATAAGAAATAGTCTAATCTTTAGGGGATTTAGACAATCAGTTGGAGGAACCAACAGATTGGTGACTCTATTGGGGAACTTTGTTTATAAATGATGAGATCAGTTTAGTAGTTTTTCATGGGCATTTAGAGTTGGTATATGTAAAGTGTATTATCATTGCCTTTAGAGAGTGGTGACTCTGCTTGCTTTTGAACTAGTTGATCAAAAGGAAAATTGGCTATGTACAAGAAAATTTGTATGGCTCTGCTATTAGAGAAGACCTAGACTGAAAGTAAGCTTTAAAGAGCTTTGTGTTGTTTAAAGTTCAGTCCTGTGTGAAAAGAGGTGGTGACTCAGTGAGAAGGAACCTGGTAAATGCGTGAAGAATATTTCAACATTCTTAAGTTTCTAGTTAGAAAGAAGATATGCATCAACTATAACACACTTCCAGGTATTTTACATGTTCTTGTCTCTATAAAGGTTAATTTGATGTTCGAAGGTTGTTATGAAAGGCCTTAAAAATAATATGGTTCCTTATTAAGTGAAGATTAAGCACTAAGAGAAAGGAAAAGATTGATAGGCCTATGTACTTTTGTATTACTAGATTGCAGCCTATATTATGTATTGAAGTATACATGTTTTTTATGAAACCCATTTAGAAGATCTCAGGAATGTTGGGATAGAAATATGTATTGTAAAGGCTTAAGATCATGTTGTAGAAGGATGTGAGGCCTACCTTTTTCACTACTATTCATGAGACTATTTACAGTACTATTGCTATTACTTTTATGATTGGGGGACTGTTGATCCCGGATTCTTGTTTATTAAACCTAATTGATTTTTAAGAAAACAATTGTACAATGATAGTTAGATGTTGCTTTTAAGTGATTTATGAATGGATAATATTAGAAATGGAACTTTAATGTGATTTTAGTATGTTTATATGGTAGAATGTTTAGGTATGCAGGTATTTAAATTACTTCAGCTATGATATCTTTATGTGTTATTGACTTCAAGTTTGAGTGTGTAGGTATTGCTAACAAAACCACAAATACAGGAGATCATTCCACACCCTATGTTGTATCCCTTGTGAGCCGATCTAGTTCCATGAGGAACTAAGATCAACCTCATGTTTGGTGAATTGTGGTAATGTTGTAATGCTGTAATGATGCATGAGGTCAAGGGAATTAGGTCTATCTTCTGATTTAATTATATTGTGATATGTGTTGTAAGAGATGTGGTTTTTAAATCTTGTTTTAACTTTATTTCTTTTAGATCATCTTCTTGTGTTTTTACTTGACTCTGGGAGTCCTAACTAGGTTTAAATCAACCCTAGGTTATACCCCATGGTTCTAGGGACCCTTTTGACTAGGATAACCTTGGGATAACCTCCATATGGTCACTTCAACTTCATGGTGAAGTTAAGTGACGAATTTGGAAGCATGGGGATAATGGGATGAGTGGAATCCACACTTAGATCCACTTCCAAGTCATGGAAGGACTCCATGATCCACCAATAATGGAGTGCTTGTCTCTTTGTGCCTCTCTTTTGGTGGGAGACCCCCATAAAAAGGGTGGTGTGTCATCCACTTCCCTTTTATTTCTATTTTTCTTATTATATTTTAATTCACCCATGTGTTGTAAAAGGGCTATAGCGGGGAACCTCTTGAGTGGGGTTAATTGTTTTAAGTCCACTAGGATAATGGATGATGAGTGGGTTTAGTGTTTTAATGCCACTTGGAATAAGGGATAAGGGAGAGAATTTGTTTTAAAGAGGAGAAGAGGGAGAGGGTAAGGGGGGTTGGATTATTGTGGAAAGAAGGAGAACTTGGAGAAGGAGACTAAGGGTGGAGCTCTTCTTCAAAATACATTCCATTATTGGGCTAGAAAAGGTTAGTGAGCCAGTTACTCACCTATGTATGCTTTGTTCTTGTTTGATGAATGAGGAATTACAATGGTTGTCTATGTGTTATTTTTGCTATTTTGGGGTTTGTGTTGGGTGTTGAAAGAGCTCCTTCCAGTTGGAAGGCAATGCTCATCTTGTATAGGGAAGGGAAGGTGTGAACCTCCTTGGGTGTCTTCTTATTTTGGTATATGAAAGCCTTGAGGGCAAGTTGGTAATTTGAGCCTAGAGGGCTATAAGGCTTTGAGAGCCTATTTGGGATATCCCTATGATTTTATTATTTGGATGGCTTGAGGCCATGGGAAAGAATAATTTTGTTGGCTTGAGGCCATGAGATAAGATATGATAATTGTTGAGAAGAATGTCACCTTGGAGTAGAGAGAGTCTACTTCCATACCCCCTTTGAACTCACCTCAGCTGAGTCTTTGTAATGTGTGTAAAACCATGGGAGTTTGAGTGTTGATTGCTTTGACTGTTGTTATTCAATGTTGTGAAGTGTTTTTGGTTAATTCTACCCTGGGTATGTGGATGATCTCCCTAGCTCGGGGGTGACCCTCTTGCGGGTCTATGGTAGGGAGGAGAGCTTGTTGTGTGGTGTATTCTCCCTTGTTTGTAATGTAGGTTTATTTTGGAGCATGTTGAGAGGATTGAAGGAGTTTTGCCTTGTTAGAGAAAATATTCTATCTTCCTGTTTGTAATGAGAGCTTGGTCTCTTTAAATTTCTTCTTGGATAAGTTTCTTTTGAAGAGGGGAGAATGCTCCCTCTGAAAGTTGTAGAAAAATTGTATTGGGAGAGGAAAGTAATTCCTCCCTTAGGATGTTTGTGAGTTGAGGGATCTTCAGTTGTTATTTTGTTTATCAAATTGTAAAGTTGTGGGATTAGTTGTTGTTTTAGTCAAGTGGTTAAAATTTACCTCTTGTATTGTTTAGTGGAAATTTTACATTTACAAGATTAAATAAGATGCAAATTTGCCTTTGAGAACAAAAGTAAAACTAGATTTAAGTATGCAATGGAAAATAATCTAAATCGATTTACTTGTCTTTTTATTTGGTTATTGAAGTGGAAGAATTATTATTTCCCTGTAATCACTCTTAAACTTTAATTTTATTTGAAATGGAATGTTTACTTGATAGATTAGAATTTAGTTGAAATATATGGATTTAAATGGTTATTTGTTTTCTGTTTCTCTCAAGAATTCATTATATTGTAAATTAAAATGTTGGAGAAAATGCAAAAAGAATTCGTTAATTCATAAACTAAATTGTTGTAAGAATTATGAAAATTCATTATGATTTAAATATATATAAATATATATATATATATATTGATTTTTATTTATTTGTAAATGAAATTGAGAAATTGTTACACATGTATATAATAATATATATATACATATATATATGTATATTTAATTAGAATTAATAAAAGTATTATGAAATTAGCAAATGAAATAATAAACAGAGAGGGAGTTCGTTGTTAAAATGTTTACACAACCATAAATTTACAATGTATAATGGTGGGGGTTAAAACCCCCACTGAAATCATATTACAAGAGGGTGTGGGGAGGGGTGGAGCCCCACCCACACCCCACAAAGTGAGATGTGGGTGGGGCTCCGCCCCTCCCCACACCCCCGCCGAGACAAAACCACCGCAGCCTTCACACAGGCCTCCCTCCCGCGAAACACCACGCCCCCTCCACTGCTCACTGTGGCCACTAAACACCTCACCACCGCCACGGCTGAACCACCGCCTATGCTTCCCTTCACCGCCGCCCTCTGCGGCCTCCACAAACTTCCCCTCCGTGGTCTTCAGTCCACCCACATCCGTCAACCCTCCATGGCCATCGCCGCTCCACTTCTTCCCTGCAACACACTTCAACAAAAAAAAGGAAAGGGTTAGGGTTAATTGATTTCAAGGACATGTGGTTTATTTTATAACAAAGCACTTTGTTATTTGAGTGGGTATAAATTTAAAATAATAATTTAGCAATACTATTTATATATATATATATACATGTATGTGTGTGTGTATATATATATATTTATATAATTTAGTGGATAGTGAGGTGTGGATACACTTACTTAAGAAAAAAAAATTCATTTATTCATATATATATATATCCAATTATATATATATAAGGATATTGTTTTTAGATATGGGAATTTTTAATTGATCATTGCACTTATTCATTTAAACAAATAGTGAGAGGGAGATTTGGAAATATAAGTACTAAAAATAAAAAAAAATAAAAAAAATTATATATATATATTAAAAGAAAAATAAAATATTTAAATATATATATATTTTTAAATATTTATAAAAAGAAAAGATGAGACAATTAATTTTGACCTTTAATATTTAAAATACAACAGATCGATATGTAATAGAAACTGCATTCTCAAAGTTAAATTAATAATCCAAATGGTAGACTAAGAAATGATAAAATTTATTTAGATAAATAGATTAAATAAATGATGGAATGTAATAAAAGTAGAAATGCATTCCAATATTGAAATAAACTGAGGAAACCTATTAAAGGTCAATCACTTACCAAGGGAAATCCTAAACGTTGCAAACTAAACCGACATATACATCGTGATCGATACCAACATGCACATGTGTGTAGAATATTCCGTAGCAACAATCACTTGTCAACTTAAACATACACAACCGAGCACGCTTGTGGGTGCGAGGGGGGGCTTTTAGAGTAGTAAGGGGAAAATTTTTGATAGTTTGTATCATGACCACATGACGCATGTGGACATGACACGCGTGTTAGTGTGTTGTGACCGCATGAGAAATGTGGGCATGACAGAAGCTAAATTTTCAATGTGTAACTACAAAGTTAAAGTGAAAAGACTTGTAAAGGCATTGGAAATTATGTCATCAACCTATGCATCCCTATGTGGATCTAAATTAACAATGCACACTATGCCACCCCATGTGTGTTGTCAGAAAGGTTTTGTTATTGAAAGATATTGAGCCATAAATTTTAGTAACATTTTAGGTTTTCCAAATCATAGACCCCATGAGATCTGAGATAGGTTGCCAAAATTCGGTGGTAATGAGTCTGAATCAACAAGTAAACACCTGCAGGATTTCATTAATATAATGGGGGATTATGAGGTGGAATTTGAGGATGTGTTCATGAAGATGTTTGTTCAAACCCTAAAAGATAAAGCAAGGGATTGGTTCTCTTATTTAAAGGCAGGCTCAATCATCTCTTGGAATGAGCTTGGGATAGTTTTCATGGAATAGTTTGGTGAAGAAGTCAACATGAGCTTAGAAATTTGCAAATTCATGAGCATTCAGAAGGAAAGGGATGAGTTAGTTCTAGCATTCAACTTAAGATTTGCACAAGCTTTGTGGAATATCCCTGAGGTCGTAAGACCAAACAATGCAATGTGCTTAGTTGTATACTTAGGTGCATTTGATGAAGAGGTAGGTTACCTAATAAGAGATAAAGATCCTACAATAATTCATCAAGCATATTCTATAGCCATAAGTATTGAGAATAATTTGAGGCATTTCATGACTAGGAGGCACAAGCTTGAAAATGTAGATTGTGCTAAAATTAAGTATGCAAGAGAAAGATGTGGACTAGGAACAAATTGAAATGATATTTGTCAAAAGGAAAATTGTTCAAGTGTCATGATAGATTCATCATTTTATCGTCCAGATGGTTATGGGTTGGATATCATGTATCAGCCTAGAAGTGATATTCCACATATGAACAGTGAAAATGAGAAAAAGTTAGAGGAATCTTATTGCAGTGAAATGGGTGATGCTCATGATCATTTTGTTGGATGTGTAAAGGGGTATAGTCATAATGATTCAGACATTGGATATAATGGGCGAAGGCATAAAAATGATTCCAAGCATCACTGCAAGGTCATTTGCTCAGAGCTAGATAGGGGTACCAATATTCAACATAATAGGGTGTCCCAAAAGGTGCATAATGCTGAAAATGGGTATTCAAATATGCCTGGTGAGGAAGAAGAATAAAACTTTGTGATGACTGAATGTCCATATATCAACTATGAGGATAGAAGTTTTAGTCATTTCTCTAATAATGGTGATGACATTGGTGAAATGAAAACATAATATATTGTTCCGATCCTAGAATTAACAAATATGGAGCATTGTGAAAAGGCATGTTTATCTCTTAATTAATAGATGGCTTGTTTTGATGAAGTTTCAGAGGATGAGTCCGAAAGGATAATTATTGATGATACAAATGAGCCTGAAGGTTTATCTTCATGTTCCTACAACAACTATGACAATTTTAAATATATTGATGCTAAAAAGGATTTAGATCCTCATGTTGGGATGGTGAAAATTTCTTTAGGAACCATGAGCATAAGACAAAATCCCCTTTATGATGAGCTTGTGGATCCACCAGAAATAAGGAATAGTAATCTTCATTGGGGCAGAATTAATCTCCTTTTCAATGAAGACCAAGAGTGTGAGGAGGATGAAGAACCTAATCATGAACTATGTTTCAACAAGGATTTGACTCTATTAGGAGCTAGATTATCTCTACCTAATACCAATGTATATGGTGAACTGAATCAACTGCAACGTGTGGAGGAGTGCAAATTTTTTTCTTTCTAAGAGGAAGTCATGCCTGCCTATAAGTATTGTTGTTCATCATATGAGGAACATAGTCCAGATGATCACACAATGGGTGTGAGTCAGTCCTTTACTTTTGATCATTCTAAATCACCAATCTTAGAGCTGAAATATGACTTTAATGAATCAAAATAGATGTATATTGAAGTGATCCAAGAAAGTGTCAACTATGATTGTTTTAAATTTGACATTGATGGAACAGGTAAAGATAATTTTACTAATATTATCCAATTAATGCACTATGAGTGCTTTCATTTCTCAACTCAAGTTGACAAGTTTTTAAGTTTGCATGGAAGTAATTATAGTGGGCATGATATGGTAGACTAGTGGAATAATTTTGTGATATTTGAAAGAAGGTTGCAATCAGAACTGTGTTACAGGAATCAAGGGAGCACCAACTAGTTTTGTAATGATAAACTCATAAGTTTCTTGGAAAGGATGCATATTCACAACATTAGCCAACAAGATTATAATTGTATCTCCAATCCTAGTTTGGAAAAATCATTGGAAAACAAGATGTATGACAGGGGAAAATCTTATTTCTTCTTTTATGGTGGCTTGGAGCCACATATAAGATATCAAATCTGTGAGATTGGACCCTGAATGGTGAAATCCAAGGATTGCTAGTGCATGGACAGTTCTTGAAGCAATTCCTTACCTAAATCATATCCATGCACATGTATTTTTACTATAAGTAAGTGTGTTTCTTGGTGTGCTTTCCCTATTTGTTGTTTTTGTGGTCTGCTGCCTCCCAGAGATTCATGGATTCTCATGATAACCTTGTAGTCATCTGTCGCCAACTAGAGCCACTATTTGGAACTAGATTTTGATGGGTACCCTGGTCCTTGATGTTCTATCTCTAATCTTTATAAAACCCATGTAAAACCCTAAAAAAGGCCTAGAGTCTTATAGCACTCACCTTTATGTGTCCTTTGTTATAATCTTTCATTGACCATTGATCGGTCGTCCCTGATTTCTTAAGTTATTTTTTATGTGCTTTATTATCATCTAGTTACCAGCCCCATTTATTAGGTTGCCAATCGCATGGCCCCATTTTAAAACAACTTATGAACATGTGTAAAAAATCTATTAAGTTGTGCAGCTTGGCATCCAAGTCATCAATTTACTCCCTCTTCGCGAGAGCTTCCCTATTCACAAGGCTTCATTTTGAGTCCTAGCAGCACCGTGAGATTTGACGTAGCACCCACATCATGGGCTAGTCATTTCATAGGGACTATACATTTCATTGGGCCTTCCAAATTCTCTCTACGAGACTACGAAGTTCGATGTAGTTGCCAGCATGGCTGGGGATTCTATCTTTCAGTGGTGTTTCACAGAAAGGTTTGTCTTTACTGGAACCGTTTTGAGGGTTTTGAGGAACCACAAAAGGTGTGATGTAGTTTGGTACATGTGCATTGTCCATGGTGCATTCATTATCCAAGGTGGCAACAATTGTAAGTATTTCTCTGGAGCTAAGGATTTCTCCATAGTTTCAAATAACTCAGTGTGAGGGTGTGAAATACTACCATGGCAGATACATTCCATGCCTTTTCCATGACAGCTTGCCTTCATTGGAAGAATTTCAAATTTCTGTGAAGATCGTTGATCAATGTCAATCCACTATTGAGTTTCAAAGAAAATAAACAACTTCTTCTGGATGTGTCTACTATCTCTGATGGTCATTGATTTGGTTGATTAAATTGATTTGGCAGCTGGGATCAGATGAGTCAATGGGATGGAGGAGCATGGTAAATAATGAGATGATTCTATTAGCTCAGAGCATGGGAAGGCAAACATCAAGCATGTATTAGGTCTTATTCTACTTTTCTGGCGTATGATGGATGTGATTCGAGAGGGAAACTTGCCATGTGGATAGGTCCCTGGAAACTCCTTTTTTCTACCATTATACAAAGCAATGTGTTTGGTTAAAGAGAACATCATTTTCTGATGGATTATTAGGATTTTTACTTAGTGCCATGACAAGGAAAAGTGATGAATAGATTGATCAAATTGGGAAATTGCTGAAATTGAGAGACCTACTTCAATTTCCTCATTATAGAAGTAGGGGTACTGATAGAACTTGGCACATGTGGAATCATGGGATTGTGAGAAATTGATTTAGAAATGACAAAAGCACCTCCATTTCTCTATCAGACAGATATCTAAAAATTTCCAATTAGGAGTAGGAGTACTGTATTGTTGGCAAAAGTAAGATGGTCTGGTTATAGCAAGAAAGGTCAGAGGATAAAGATATTTGTCCTTTTGGCTATAAATAGGAGATCCCCTTTACCCAATGGTTGCACTTTCTTTTTCCAGAAAATGAGGTGAATTGTATGTCCCATCCTATCATTTTGTGTCTACTATCCCATATCTTAGGAGATATTTCTCTCTTTTCTTGGTCGATGCTCTGTGCATACAGAGTCAAGGATTGAGAAGTATTTTTCTAGGGTATGGGTGGTTCAGGAAAAATTTAGGGGGTAGGCCAGTAGATATTGCATTGCCTTCATTTCCATGCTATCCTTTGGCTTCATCTGGGTGAGGGATTTAGTTTCCTGTCTGGCAATTCTAGTGACTCCATGCTACTGTGAGTCTCCAGACTGGGCTTGGTGGGAATGGGGTCTCTTTAGTCCCTCTTCCCCTCCCTTAGGATAATGGCACTTGATAGGACAACAATTTTAATTGAAGGAGTGTTATCCCCTAGGGTGAAACAAATGGCGATGGAAAGAAAGAACTACACTAGCATGAACAGTTTGTCCTTTACCTTGCTTAGGCTAATGATTGCTGCTACTTCCTTTTTGGTTGGGAATTTGGTACCACCAAAGTTAGTTGTGTGCGATTTCCACATATAGCCTAAGGATTGATGTGGGAGGGGACTTTCTATTGAAAGATGGGGAGTCATCTCATTGTTCCTGGAGCATGGTGTAAGATATAGGATGCTGCCATTTGGGAGTTGCTGAGGATGTTGTTCCTTGTAGGTATTCTCTTTTGAAGGGTAGTTAAGCTCAGCATGCATATGACCAACCACGTTGGTGGAGAATCATCCTGTTATAATGACCTATTTTCCATGAGTAGGGATGGGAAGGAAAAGTGACAAAGTAGTTGGCATTCCCTTTTTGGAAATGATTTGATTTTCTAGTGTGACCACCAAATTGTTTCTAGCTGTATTGCACGGGGAAATTTTTTTTTGTCTTGTTGTCCCTTAAAGATTCCTTTTGGAATATTTTTTTAGAACAAGATGAGTTGAAAATTGTCAAATGAAAATATGACATCTGTACATGGCCTGAAGCTTGTTTATTCCCATGTTTTTGTAAATAGGAAATCAAGGCCATTTTGTAAGGGTTCCAAATCTCAGGTTTAGGTAGTAGTGGATTCTGTGTTTTGATTCAGGGAAATAGAGAAGAATTATAGTTAAATCTATGTTCAAATCTATAGAGCAATACTGTATCCAAGTCTTAATACAATGTTGTACTGGTTATAGAACCCTTTCTATGTTGCATCTAATGAAGTTGATATGAATTTTAAATATCAAGGATATTTTAGTTCATCTTTACAGTTTTATGTATTGTGTATATTTTCTCTTGCTTTCTCTCAAGGAGAGGAATAAATGCTTGGAAGATATTACGTTAATGGTTGTCTACATTGTGGTTTAAAAGGATAATTCTATTATACTAAGTGAAGGAGGTATTAATGCAAGGTGTTACTATCATTAGTCTACCAGTAATGAAGTAATATTACTTGAATGATACACTTATTTTATGCAATTTTACTCTATAGCCCAGTGGATTAGGTACCAGTCTCTCACTAGGCTAATATGTTGATTTAGATCCATTCCAAATAGCCAAAATCATTTCTACTTTTATTATTATCTTAAGAATAGATTTTGATAAATATATGTTCTCAATCATGATCTGAACTGTATTGCCAAAGGATCAAGCCAATCTTGATGGGATCAATCATTTCCTTGGTAAAATGTTATTGAGAACCTTTTGTTTTAATACATCATAGATAAATCTTTGAAATAGATTTAGGTTTTGTAAAGGGTACACCTACCTTGGTCTTGCAGAACCAAAAGTGCAGAGGATTTTTCAACTCATTGCTGTAATCATGTTCATTGGCCACTAACCTGAAATCCCTAAGTATAATAAATAGGCTAATCTTTTGGGGATTTAGAAAATCAGTTGGAGGAACCAACACCCATCTGGGCTTATATTTAATGTAAATAAAATGGAATTTCTTTTAAAGTTGATTGAATTGAAGAGGATCATCTTCAGCTAGGAAAGCAGGGCCTACTTCCTGAATTAGGAGATCTCTCAGTATTTATCCTTTTGTTCTCTTTCTATGTTTTCTATTCACTGTCGATGTTTTATGTGTTGATGTTAGCTTTTGATTTCTTCTTTCAAGTGAATGTTTTAGATACCTATAGGTCTGTCCTTTAAATCTAAAAATACCAAAAAGAAGCATTTATTATTCTGTAAAACAACATTGTTCTATTCAGAGTATGTCATTGATGTGGATTGATAAGATACATTTTGATGTAGCTAATCTAAGTTTCCTTTTAAAGCAATTAGAATAGTTTCAATTTCCAACATGTGTGTTTCTTTCCAAGCAATTAGAATAGTTTCAATTTTCAGCATGTGTGTTTCCTTTAGCAAATAGAATAATTTGAATTTCAATAAGATTCCTTTAGCAGTCGATACAATCCATCCATCCTACAAAGATTTAGACTTCACTCCAACCCCCCAAAAGAAAGTCTTACCATAGATAGCTCTAAACACCTCAAGATTGATAAATTAAATGATGATGAATTAAAAACAACTACAATGACCTCATCATTTTTGGCACCGCTGCCAGGGAAATAATCTACAAATCTTTGTAGGTTAAGGTGTTGGTAATATTTTTGAACGAGTGTATTTTGGATCCATAAGTTTATGAGTAGGCCTAGGGACACCTTAGACTGATTCATAAATAAAACCACAATTAGTACACCAATGGAACCTAATTTGGAAGAACCTCCAAATCATTTAATTGATCAAGGGCCTCCCATACCACCAAAATCTCCCATTTTTCCTAGAATAATTTTCACAATGGGTGATAATCTCTTTGGTGGTGGTGAACAAGATGAACCAGTTAATAATAAAACATTTTCCTATCCAATTTCCATAAATCTCGAGAGGAATGAGCCTCCCATGAAGAATATATCTCCTACATTCCTACCAACTTTCAAAGGAAAAGCCTTAGAGGACCCTGATCAGTTCTTGTTTGAATTTAAGCTTCTTTGTCGTACTTATGATTATGGAACATATAATCAAAAGTTGAAGCTTTTTCCTTCTACTCTCAAGGAATTAGCTTTACAATGGTTCATGGGCATGACAGAAGACTCCATAACTACATGGGATCAAATGGAGATTGTCTTCCTTGATAAGTATCAAGATTATTGTAGAGTTAGGGATTGAAAGGATAAACCCTTTCGAATGGAACAAATGGAGGATGAAAATTTGGAAGATTATGTGGATAGATTCTTATTTGTCCATAGGAGATGTGGCAGTAATCTATATGAAGAGCTTAGTAAAACCATTTTCTTGAAAGGAATTGATGATGAGATTAGAGAAGCCTTAAACCTTATGGGGAAGGGAGACATTAACAAACAAAGTTTCATAGAAATTGTGGAAGTTAGCAAAAATTACTCTCGAACTCGAGCAAGTAACAAAGTGCAGAAGAAAGGAAAAAGTGGTGGCAGTGATGTCACTCAAGTTATGGAAGAACTTTCCAATCTAAAAATTGATAATCTTACTTCATTTGAACACCACTCTTGATGGTATGTAGGTAAGTAAAACTAATACTGAACCCTTGGCCATCTATTTTCCTCATTGTAGAGAGAAGCATCCACTAAGGAAGTGTCCCTTAAATCACACTGAGTTGTGTGGAATCTGTGAAAACAATCAACCCACAAATGATTACAGTTTGCTCCCTAAAATTAAAAAATAGATTAAAAAAACACCATCAGTAGAAGAGGAATTAAATTTTATTGGCAAAAAATAATCAAACTATGGATTTAACTAGTTTTCATGTCAATATGTTCCAAGAGGACCACTGATTTGGGGAACAAACCAGTGGAGTAGACCATGGGGAGGCCCACTTGAACCAATGCAAATGCCACTTCAATGGGAGCCAACATGGCCCTAATCAGAGTGGGTGAACCAATCTTGGGTCACCCCTCAGTGGCCAAACCAAACTCAATATCAAAATCCATGAGCACCCCAATATAACCAAGGACCAAGACAGTTTGGGAACCAACCTCAAGCCTTACTTCTTGGACCCTCACAACCTACAAACCAAAATTAGAATGACCAAATGAATCAACCTCAGATGCCTTCTCAACCCGTACAAAACCCCAAGAATAATAGACCTCAACAACAAGTGTATAACACTGATCCTAATACAACCACCGTGAATGTGGTAGAAATCAATGATATTCAGCTTTGTTCCTAAAACATCCCTGTCAAAACTCCCTCTAAGGAAGTCCCTGAGGAGAAACAGGTGATGCCTAACACTAAAAAATGATAATAGGATAAGGAGCCTAAGATAAAAAACTAGAAGAAATCTCTAAAACAACTCCTATTCCATTTCTAGAATGAGTAAGACGGACTCCTCCAGAGAAATCTAGAGAAATCTAGATCACTCAAGATGACTCTCAGCTAATTAGGGAACTCAAGAAGATACACATATAAGTTCCTCTTTTATAGACAATAAAAGATATCCCTAAGATAAACTAGACAATCAAAAGCTTATATTTAAATCTTCTTGGGAGGAAAGGAAAAATTACCAAACACCATTTAGGTAAAAGGGAAACTTGCTTATGTCTTAGCAAGAAAATTAATTCTTCAAAAGTATGGAGATCCTGGAAGTCTTGTTATCTCATTCATGATAAAGGGAACATCATTTTCAAATGTGTTGATTGATCTAGGTGTTGCTATCAACATAATGACTGTCAATACTGTAGAAGCATTTGCATTAACCAACCTACAACCAACATCAACTATTTTACAACTTGTTGATCTATCCATCACTAAACTAGAAGGGGTCCTAGAAGATGTCATAGTCACTGTGGATACTTGGGATTATTTGGTAGATTTTCTTATCCTCCAAACAAGGAAGAAATGATTTGGATATCCAATAATATTTGGTAGGCCATGGCTGGCCACAACAACAACCCTTATTGACTATTAGTTTGGAAATATGACTATCTCCAATGGGAAAAGATTAAAATAATTCTCAATCTACCCTCCTGCTAAGCCATTTTTGTAATATGAAAATAAACCTTGGGTAGATGAACTAATGGATTCAGGTGAGGAAGATGCTTCCTCATTGGCAATGGTGACGATTGTGGAGCATTTTGAAGAGTACAATGAAGAATACAATGAGATAGAAGAAAACAATGAAACATCCCTTAATAGTGTTGCACAATAGGAGATATCTGGATGGCTCTAGAGAGATCCAAGAGGCTCCTTAAGGGCATTTAAGTGTCCATATTCTAAAGAAATTGTCTCTAAACTAAATTATCAATAAGCAAAAACCTTGCATCAGATTGTACCTCACTCTTGTCATTTAAATACATTGATTAGTCCTTACAAGAATGTTCATTCTATCCACTATGGAAGCAAACAAATAATTGTCCAACTTGAGAAACAACTTTCCATAAGTAGTTGGTTGATAGAAATAGAAGTAAGGTTGAAAAAATTGCTACAAAACCATACACAAGCATTCACATGGGAATATAAGGATATGAGGGGAATTCATCCTAGTGTGTATACACACCATATTTACACTAAAGATGCCCGTCATGTGAGACAACCACAAAGAAGGATAAATCTTGCTCTGAGAGAAATAGCGGAAGAGGAAATAGAAAAATTGTTATAGGTAGGATTCATCTATCCTATTTCTGATAGTCAGTGGGTGTCACCATTAGTGATTGTACCAAAGAAAAATGGAAAATGGCAAGTTTGTAATGACTACAGGGAACTAAATAAGGCCACCAAGAAAGACTATTTTTTGCTTCCCTTTATTGACCAAGTGTTGGAAAATTTGGCTAGTAATCACTACTTCTCCTTTTTGGATGGATTCAGTGGCTACATCCAGATCCAGGTAGCTCCAGAGGATCAAGACAAAACTACATTTACATGTCCATGGGGAACATTTGCCTATAGGGTTTTGCCTTTTGGATTATGTAATGCACTAGCTACATTTCAAAGAGTTGTTTTAGCAATCTTTGCTGATCTGGCCAACATGTGTTGAAGTCTATATGGATGATTTTATAGTGCATGGAAAGACTTTTGATGAAGCCTTGGATAGTCTAAACAAAGTGCTTAAAAGATGTGAAGAGCATCAGTTGTCTTTGAATCATGAAAAGTGCCTTCTCATGATGACTAAAGGAATAGTCCTAGGTCATCACATTTCCCAAGAAGGTCTGAAAGTAGATCCTAAAAAGGTTGAGATCATAGTACAAATACCTATACCTTAGACTCAAACTAAAGTAAGAAGCTTCCTTGGACATGCTGGTTACTATAGAAGGTTTATTGAAAATTTTAGCTGAAAGGATGATCCATTATTTACTCTTCTCAAAAAGGACTCTGAGTTTAATTGGACCACACAATGTCAGAAATCATTTGAAGCTATAAAGAATGCCCTAATGACTACACCGATCATTAAAGGACAAAACTAGAGTGAGCCTTTTCATATACACACAAATGCTTCCAACCAAGTCATTGGGGTAGTTTTAGGGCAATTTGATGAATCTAGAGGTATGTATGCCATATAATATGTTAGAAGAATTTAAATCCTACAAAGAAAAATTACAGAACCACAAGAAAAGAGTTCTTGGTAGTAGTCTATGCAATTAACAAATCTTGAAACTATATTATGGGATATAAAGTCTTCATCCACATGTATCATGCTGCCATTTGATACCTTATGAATAAAGCTGTAGTAGGAGGTAGAATTATTAGATGGTTGCTATTGTTACAAGAATTTGATTTAACTATTGTTGAGAATCCTAGAAAGGACAATGTGGTTGTTGATTTTTTTATCTAGATTGACTGTGCAGGGAAGCAATGAATTATTTGATGATACCTTCCCAGATGAGCATCTTTTTGCCATTTCCATACAATCTCCATGGTTTGCAAATTTGTCTAACTACTTAGCTACAGGCAACTGTCCAGCACACTTTAACCAAAAGGAGATAAGGCATTTTATCAAGGACTATTCCAAGTATAAATGGATGAATGGTATTTTGTTTAAAAATTACCCTGATCATGTGTTGAGAAGATGTCTCTAGGAAATAGAGGTCTATGATATCATCTGAGCCTACCACGATGAACCCTCTAGAGGCCACTTTTCAGCTCTGCAAACTGGACACAAGATTCTAGGAGTTGGATACTTCTGGCCATGAATGACAAAGGACATCTAGTAGTACGTCAGGTAATACAATCAATGTCAGTAGATGGGGAGACCTATGAAATGTCACTCCATCCTCAAGTGGTCTTGGAACCATTTGAGAAATGGGGGATAGATTTTGTGGGACCAATTGATCCACCATCTAGAGGAAACCATTACATCTTGGTTTGTACCAATTATGCCACCAAATGGGTTGAAGCCAAAGCTCTACCAGCTACAAAAGAAGAAAAGGATGCATATTTTCTGTACAAACACATTATATAGAGGTTTGGAGCCCCAAGAGTCCTTGTTTCTGATCAAGGGCCACAATTCATGTCTGCCATGATCAAAGCATTCCTGGAGAGATATCAGATCATTCATAGAAAATCTTATCCATATCATCCTTAGAGTAATGGTCAAGTGGAAGTGACAAATCCAAAACTAGAGAATATCCTCACAAAAATAATTTCAGGCAAGAGGACTAATTGGGTAGAGAGAATGATAGAAGTTGTTTGGGCCTATAACACCACCTGGATAACCACTACTAACTTCACACCATATGAATTAGTTCATGGGAAGCAACCAGTGCTCCCCATTGAATATGAGGTGGAAACTTTAAGGAAAACACTAGAAGCTAGTATTGATTTGACAGAGGCACAACAATGCTCGATAATGCATTTGAATAGACTAGAGGAAATGTGAATGGAGGCACTACATCACATAGAGTTAATTCAGTAACAAAGAAAAGAGTGGCACAATAAGCGTATCATCACCAAGCAATTCAAGAAGGGAGATTGGACCCTATTATATGAGTCAAAATTGTTGCAAGTATGTGCTAACTGGTGTTGTTATTGATGTCAACATGTTTGTGTTGTCATTAGTGCCAACGATATCTTCTGATATTGTTGTTTGTTGATTGATTGAGTTGTCATGTTAAGAACACTGTCTGAGTATTTTGCTCCATATTTTCCCTATGTTGAAGACCAGAGTATGAGATTTGGATATAATTTAGAGAAGTGTTTGAAGATGCTAAATACATAATTTGGTGGTCTAGATCACTGTGCAGAAAAAGTTATTTTCACCAGTTTGAAGACTGTGCCTGGCAATGTTTGCAGAGTGATAGGAAGATAGTATTTTGTTCCGCATTTCTCTACAGGTTGGATTTTGGTCTTGCGGTTCTAGAATTAATCTTATAAGGTCCTTATCCATCTTCATCCCAAAGGATTTGTTATTTGGTGCTCTAGAAAGTAAGTTACTGATTAGCAGAGTTTGACAATGTCTGTTGAGAAGCAATCTGTGATGTATCTTCAAGTGAGATCTGTTATGGTTGGATTTGTCACCTCACAATTGATTCTATGATGTCTCCAAAATGTATTGAAGGTGTGTTCTTGATCCACAGGTTATAATGAAGTCCTTGGAAGCATATATTTAAGTATTCTTGATGTTTGCACTAGTTCTGGCTGACTTGGTTTGTCACACTTGTTGCAGAGGTGATTCATGGATTGTGGAAGCGTGTTGTAGCATGTGAAGATATATTTGGGTCCAAGCTAAGCCATGAAGTGTTCCTCCTTCATTCATTTACTCCACAAGTTTGTTTAGGTCTAGTCCTCATTTGATGTTTGTATGTATGCCAACCTTGGAGATAGTTCCAATGGTTATAGATTGTAATGCTGACCTTGATGTACATTCCAAGGTTGATGATTAGTATAAATGTATGTAATGAATTTGTGAATGAGGTGATATGTTGTGAAGATGTGAAGATAAATTATGAGTTGTAAAAGTAGAGTAGAGCAAAGGAGATATTATGGAACTAAAATCAGGCATGGTGTAGATGATACTATATTAGTTGACCCCGACAGTGAGCCAACCTCGACAGTGAGCCAACCCTTGACAGTGAGCCACCCTTTGGTAATGATACCTTCATTTAGGAAGTGAGTCCTAGGTAGTGAGCCCTAGGTAGTGAGCCCTGGGCAGTGAGCCCTTTGGTAGTGAGCCTTTTTTATATTTGGTATTGTTATTACATAATTATTGTGAGCTAACACTCACCGTGGTTTTTCCCTGTTTAGGGTTTTCCACATAAAAATCTTAGTGTTTATGTGTGAGGCTTTGTGATTGCTTCTTCTGTACTTAATTTTCTTTGTTGTTATCAAATGTGGCAAATGGATTAATGATTTAATAAGTAAAAGGTTTAATAGAATACTGATTCACCCCCCCTCTCAGTATTCTGGGTGTTCAACAAAAATATCAGGATCTCAAGGGAAAATTACACACTCGGTAGTTGGCACCCTATGAAATAAACTAAACTTTCATCAATGGTGATGTTTAACTATTAACTATTGATGGGACCGACTAGTTCTTCTAGTAAATGGACACAAGTTGAAGTTGTATAATAGGCTAGCCTCTAAAGAAGAATTCTGAATAGAAATACAATCTCAGATAGAACATTTCACCATGGAGGATCTTTCTTCCATGGGAATTATGCTCTAAAAGAATATTATAGATTGAATAAAATAGAAAGGCTGAAAACCAGCAATGGCGGTCTTTTCTATCAAAAAAATTGGGCAAAGTTGAAAACTAGAAATGGTGGTCTTTCCTTTGAAAATCCCTTTTTCCCAAATAAAGATCCTTTTTGCAGTTTCTGCAGGTCTCGTATCATAAAAATGTCAAGTAGCTCTAGATGGCTATAGATAGCTTGAGATGGATCCCGATGAAGACAGATACTACTAGTAGAATATCACCAAGCGCCAAGTCACTTTTTTCTTTGGGAAGTGAGTTTGGTAAAAAGTTAAAATGAAATTATCTCAAGAGTAAGTACTTTGCATAAATATATTTCTTTCTTTAAAACTTGTATAATCACTTTAATATGTATATATATGCCATGTGTCCCTCTTATGCTCTGTATGAATTCTCCATTTTTCATGCACTCACCCATGTAGCCGCATAAATTGGCGAAGTCATTTGAAAATCAGACACATGGTAGAAGGGGGTTTGTTCTAAGTTTTTGTACACTATTGGCAAGTAAGAGTACTAGTTCATGATGATAACGGTCATTTCAATAAATGCCACAAATAGAAATAAATGATTAATTGGAAAGGTAATCATGATTATGAATTGTAATCATAAATGGTAATTAATGGCACAAAGGGTGGAGCGACAATAGCTGTCGTTAGCTCCATATTTGAAAAGAAGTGGCATTAAAGGTGATGGCTTGAAATGACTATTCCACATGCTTCAACTCCAATTTGTAGGTCTAGGATACACACCATCACTACTGAAAATATGGATAGAATAATTGCCAACATGTCTGTACTTGTAAGGCCCGCCCTTGTCTGACTGGTGTGTATCCTATTATTCACCTAGCTCTAGATTAAAATGATAAAATGATTGATTATTATATAATATGGTTGCCAGATGGATATAGGTAGTGATTGGTTATACATCCTCATTAATATGTTTAATTTGCTTCAGCTATGATATGTATATGTGGAATTAACTTTGAGATTGAGTGTGCAGGTATTTCTAACAAAAGCACAGATATAGGAGATCATTCTGCACCTTATGTTGTAATCCCTTGTGAAGCCGATCTAGTTCCATGAGGAACCAAGATCAACTCTGTGTTTGGTGCAATGTTGTAATGTTGTAATATTGTCTTGCATGAGGTTGAATGGGTTAGGTCTACCCTTTTGTAAAATTGAATTATGATTTGTGTTGTAAGAATTGTATTTGAATTTCATTTTTTTAATTTAAATTTTTGAGACCCTTTTTTTGTGTCTTAACTTGACCCTGGGTGTCCTAACTAAGTTTAAATTGACTCTGGGTTATACCCCATGGGTCTAGGGTCACTTTTGACCTGGGTAACCCTTGGTTAACCTCCGTATGGTCACCTTAACTTCACAGTGAAGTTAAGTGACGAATTTGGAGGTATGGGAAGGGTAGGATGAGTGGGACCAACACTCAAGCCCATCCTTTCTCCATTTTCAAGGCTTGAAATGACTCCATGGTCCACCAATAATGGAGGGGCTTATCTTCTTGTTCCCTCACTTTTGGTGAGAGTCCCCATGAAATGGTGTGGTCCTTCATGAGTGCGGTTATTTTTTTATCCCACTTGGGATAGTGGGGATATTTTTTAATTCCACTTGGGATAGTGGGGATATTTTATTAATTCCACTTGGGTTAGTGAGGATATTTTATTAATTCCACTTGGGATAGTGGGGATATTTTTTTAATTCCACTTGGGATAGTGGGGTTATTTAAATATTACAATCTTAAAAAAATATTTTTTAATTCATCCACTATGAATTTAAAATTCACAAATAATGAGAGCCCTTGATCTCAACTTTTGATCCTCACCCTCCATCATCTTTTCAAAAATCTATAAATAAGACCCTTCTCTAAGCAATTAGAGAAGACTGGATTTTGCAAGAGAACTTGATTCTTGCAGGGGAACTTCATTCTTGCAGGGGGACTTCATTCTTGCATTCTTATCATGCCTAGTTTCCTCTAGGAAATCTTCTGTTGGCATCCTCATAATGCCCAATTCCTTCTCTATTCTCCTCTTCATAGCCTCATAATGCTGAAATTATTCTAGCCATCCTATATCCTCCATTCATTATCCCTTGCTTGTGATCATAGAGAGATTGTTTTTTTTGAGAAGGGAGATTTGGAGAGGAGGTTGGAGAGGAACTCTACATCAACTTCATCCATTAAAGGGCTTTTTAAGGTTGTATTTCAAGGCCTTTCCTTTGCATTTTCTATTTCTTGCATGATGGATTTGTGAAATGAAATTTGATTTGTTGTGTTGTAAATTATGTAATTGTGGGGAAATTTATTTGGGTGTTGACAGAGCTTCTTCCACTTGGGAGAAATGCTCATCAAGTGTGAGGTAGGGGAGGAGTGATCCTCCTCGAGTACATGCCTTGTTTCTTTTGAGATGTTGAAAGCCTTGAGGACATTTGTGTGACTTTGGGAAATTGTGTTATTTGGCTTGAGAGTCAAAATATGAACTCCTTGGAATCTTTGTTGGCAAGTTGGCTTGAGGCCATGAGAAGGAAACTGTGTTGAAATTTAATTGAAGGGTGACACTCTATAGTTGAGTGTGTCCACTCTCCTACCCCTCTTTAAACTCACAGTGGATGAGTTTTGTGTTGTGTAAATATCTATGGGTGTATTTGTGTTTTGGTGTGTTGATTTTATTTTGTTGTGAAGTGGTATTGAATCCCCTAGGTGTGTGGATGATCTCCCTAGCTCGGGGGTGACCCTCTTGTGGGTCTACGGTAGGGAGGAGAGCAGCTTGTGTGGTGTTTCTTCCTTTGTGTGATATGCAGGTTTTCTGGGAGCTTATGGTGAAGCTTGGAGAAGATTATTGGAAATTAGAAAATATTTTATTTTCCTTTACTCTTAAGGGAGCTTGGTCTTTTAATAGCTTCATCCTTGTTGATTTTACAAGAGGAGAACATTCTCTCTCTTTCGTTGTATAATTTGGTATTTTGGAGTTGTGAGGAAATTACTTCCTTATTGTATTGATAGTTGTAGTTTTATTGTTTGTTTAGTTTTGCCATTTGGAAAGGAAATAAAATTGGATTAAAGTTGTGTAATTGAGTTAAATAGAAACTAATCTCATATTAAAAGTTTGCTTTAATATGAATAGTGAATAGTAACAGAATAGTGAATAGTGAAAAGTGAATAGTGAATAGTAAAAGTGGGATTTATTTATGCATATTGAATAATTTGAATTGAATAGATGCTTAAACTTAGAGTTGCAATTCGGAAATACAATGTTTATATTTGTAAAAAAAAAAAAATTAACTCTTTGCTCTGTTTTTAATGATTTATTGGATAGTAATTTGTTTTAACAAATTATATATATATATATTTATTATATATATATTCTATACTTTCTTTACAGTTAAGGAACTTATTAATGAAATTGTGAGATAAAGTGAACTGAGATAATGGCAGTATATATACATTCATATATATATATATTTAAATTAAATTTTAGAGAAACGGAAGAGAGGGCAAATGATCATGCTTTGTTGAAAAATGATCTATCACCTAAAACAATTGCTGTACAAATGTAATTCGTGAGTGTAATACCCCGCTAACAACTGCTTTGTTTACTCCTTAAGCATACGGCACTGAGCACGCTTACGCGTGCGAGAGGGTTTTTAGAGTAGTAAGAGAAATTTTTTGATAGTTCGTATCATGACCACATGACGCATGTGGACATGACATGCATGAATACGTGTTGTGACCACATGGGAAATGTGGGCATGACAGTACTCCTTATGCCAAGCTCATCATTCAATAATGAACATAACAAAAAAAGTTCATTCCATCTTCACAATCACAAACCTCCATTTCTTTATGTTGATTATGCATTCTTTGGACCGATAAAGAAGAGTTAAACCATGGGAAACAAAAGGAAGGTTGAACTAGAAAATGCAGTGTTTGACCAGGCGAGTGCATATATTTTTTGACAAGTAGGATGGTTAGGTTTCTTGTAGAAGTTTGAGGGATTTGATGTAGAGTTAGTCAAAGAATCCATCACCAATTTCCATCACACATTCTCTACAGTGAAGGGGGTAAGGATTCTTATCAGCCCTGCTATAATTAGTCAAATTTCATAAATTCCAGAAGTAGGTGCCGATTTCTTTCAAACCAAACCATTGTATGAAGAGTTAGTGCAGAGCTTCCATGTTGCTTTGGATCCCTTGCCTCGATATGTCGTGAGCAAAGGGGTAATAAAGGGCATTAAAAGGACTAGTCTTCCTTATCGTGGAAGACTGTGGTCCTGTAGGTGATGAAATTTTTCACATGTGATGGTTAGTATGGGGTAGTATTAGAGCCGGTTATGTTGGAATTAGACCAGACAGTTGAGAGGGGGGGTGAATCAATTGTCCCACAATATAAACTTTTTCTACTTTTAACCTCCTTTATTAACTTACTACCAGATTAATGATGTAAACAATAAAGCATAGATCAACAACATAAGAGAAGAAACATAATCAACACACTTGACACCAAGATTTTGATGTGGAAACCCGGTTAAGGGAAAAACCACGATGGGGGTTAACCCACGAATATTTGTACCTTGTTAAAAGTACTTTTAGAAAAATAGAAGGCACATGCCTTTGGGTGCACTGCCCAAAGCTCACTGCTCAAAAGGGAGGCTCACTGCCTACAGAATATATTTTAGAACTGAATGAATCAACTGAGAAATAGCATCTACTTCATGCCTGGTTCAGTTTTAGTGAATGCTCAGAAACTTCTACTTTGTCTCGAATTCTTCTTTACCAACTTCACACTCTATATTGCTCTCACTTCTTTTCTTCTCTGCTCTGCTTCTGATCCTTTATTCAAATTTTGATCTATTTTGTACAAGGATAAAGTTTAACAACTCTTCAACAAGTATTTATACACTTCATCCATCTTGGAATGATCAACAAGGTCAGCCAAACTTAATGTGGATCGTTACATAGTCAGCCAATCATAGCGAAGACTTGAGTCTTCCTTTATTAAGATGCCATACTTCATGAAATGATCTTTAGATCATCCACAACACACTAGGAACATTCGGTCGGCCAAGACTGGGAAGAACAATAATGACCAAGAGGAAAACTTCTATCACAAGCTCCTTTGTCAATGCAGACCACCACAAGCACAATTAAGTCAACAGGAACAGTCACACCACTTTGCATTACCAGAATCACTTGCATCTTCACACTGAACCTCAAGAACACACACTGTCATGACTATCATACTAAAGAGATTGCTTTTAGACCTCCAAACCATGAACCACTCGAGTTGAGGGAACACACCAACATCTTAGACATGAATCTAGATCCGCAGATCACAATATTCTCATACCGGACCAATTCGGACCAACTTCTTGCCACTCTGTTATTACAGAAGAACTGCAGAAACCTATTTTACTCAGAGGGTCATACCTTCTCCAAATCTTCATGCGGACCTCTCAAATCTCAACTAGAGCAACAACAGACAACCCTATACAAGCCCTTTAATCTGCATACTATGATCTTCACCTTACTGGAAATACTAATCACTCCTCTGCACTGTTTCTGACTGAAAGATTTGTTGACATCAATGACAACACATCAAGCACATATTTGCAACAATCTTCCACTTTGTCATTGATGGCAACATATGATGTGAAACATTGATTCAACCATCAAGACAAGAACTTCTCCCCCTTTCTCTTGTCACACCTGCAATCACTTTCTTCACTGCCCCCCCTTTCACCAACAACTACTTACTTCCAAGTTTTTCATATGACTTCTCTCCCCCTTTGACATCAATAGCAAAGGGCACATATTTGCAATCATCTCTTCCCCTTTTTATTTTAGACTGATCTCCAACATTTGCATTCTAACTACTCCTTAGAGTAGTATTTTCTCAACATCAATCTAGATCTCAAGATATGACTGAGAATTCCACCAGACCGATGCACCTTAGTGCATCTTAGTTTTGATTCGAAGGGGTAATAACCCCTAACTTCTCTCTGAGATATTCAAAAGTATCCTTGGGAAGAGGCTTAGTGAAGATATCTACAATCTAATTTTTGGATGACACAAACTCCAACTTGACTTCATTTTCATTTACCTTCTCTCTCAAGAAATGAAACTTGATAGATATATGCTTTGTTTTTGAATGCAACACTAGGTTCTTTGAGATACTTATTGCACTAGAATTATCATAAAAGATTGTGGTAGGCTCCTCAAACACAACTCTAATGTCATTCAAAATTTTCTTCATCCACAGAACTTGAGTACTATTATTTGCTGCTGCAATATATTTTGCTTCTGCAGTAGACAAAGATATTGCCTCTTGCTTTTTCCTCATCTAAGAGACCAATCTTCTTCCCAAGAAAAAGGCATCACCACTAGTACTTTTTTTGTCATCCACATCTCCTGCCCAATTAGCATTTGTATATGCATGAAGAGTAAAGTCATTGTCTTTTGGATACCACAATCCATAAGCAATTGTCCCCTTGAGATATCTAAAAATTCTTTTGACCACCACAACGTGGGATTCTTTTGGATTAGATTGAAATCTAGCAACAAGTCCAACAACGTTCATGATGTCAAGTCAGGTCTGGGTTAGATAGAGCAATCCTCCAATCATAGATCTATACCTTTTCTGATTTGCCTTGGGTGAATCATCATCTTTACTTAACTTGCATCCGGTTACCATAGGTGTACCTATTAGCTTTGAATCTTCCATTCCAAACTTCTTCAGCAATTCTTTCACATACTTGGACTCAGATATAAAGATACCTTTGTCTGACTGAACAATTTGCAGACCTAGGAAGAAATTCATCCCTCCAAACATTGACATTTCAAATTCACTTTTCATTTGGTCAGTAAATGCTTTGCACATACATTCATTTCCACCAAAAATGATATCATCAACAAAGAGTTCAACAATCAGGATGTCCTCATGATTAATCTTGAAGTAAAGATTACTATCAGCAATACCTTTGCTAAAACCTATCTTAAGCAAATATTTGTCCAATCTTACATACCATGCTCTTGGAGCTTTCTTGAGTTCATACAAGGCTTTTCTCAGTCTACAAACCATGTCACCTTGATCAGACAAATGAAATCCTTTCGGTTACTCAATGTAGACTTCTTCCTCCAAATCTCCATTCAGGAAAGTTGATTTGACATCCATCTGATACACTTTAAAATCTTTAAAAGTAGCAAATGCAAGAAACAATCTGACTACCTCTATTCTTGCCACTAGAGAAAAAGTTTCTTCAAAATCAATTCCTTCTACTTGAGAATAGCCTTTGCATACCAACCTTTCTTTTTTTCTTACAACTTCACCATCTTCATTTAGTTTATTCTGGAAGACCCATTTGGTTCCAATTACATTTTTGTCCTCTGGTCTAGGAACAAGATCCCAAGTGTGGTTCTTTTCAATTTGCATTAATTCTTCTTTCATTGCTTTTACCCAATTTTCATCAGTGTAGGCTTCACCAACTGATTTAGGTTCAATCCTTGAAATCAAACAAATCTCTTCTTGATCTTCAACAACTCTTTTCCTAGTTCAAACACCTTTATTTCTATCCCCTATGATTTGATCTTTAGGATGATTGATTCTTACATACCTGGGGGTTTTGGGAATTGCTTGGGCTTTTGTTTCTCGAGCTTGTTCCTCAACATCTATACTAATTCCTTGAGTCTTTGGAGTTTCTGGATCAATCTGCATTTGAGTCAGAGTTTGAACTAACCTTCCTTGACTTTGACTTTCATTTTGATCATCTAAATCATATCCGCAAAACTTGGAATGTCCTTTCTTGCTCTCATCAACTTTAACATTAGTACTTTAAACAATCTTTTTCAACCTCTTGTTCAAGCACCGATAAGCCTTACTTTGAGTAGAGTATCCCAAAAATATTCCCTCATCACTTCTTGTATCAAATTTGCCTAAATCCTCATCTCTTTTGATGTAGCATTTACTACCAAAAACTTTGAAATATCTCACAGTAGGAGGATGACCAAACCATAGTTCATAAGGGGTCTTACCAGAATTGCCTTTGATCTACACCCGGTTAAGAGTGTAGACAATGGTACTTACATCTTCTCTCTAATAGACTTGAGGAACATTTACTTCCATCATCATGGTCCTGGCAGCTTCTTGAATGGTCCGGTTCTTTCTTTCCACAACTCCATTTTGTTGGGGAGTCCTAGGAGCAGATAACTATCTTTTTATGCCATGCTTTTCATAGAAAGCATCAAACTCATGGGAAGTAAATTCTCCACCTCTGTCAGATCTCATACATTTCAATTTTTCACCAACTTCATTTTCCACCATCACTTTGAACACCTTAAATTTTCAAGATCTTCTAATTTTTCTTTTAGGAAGGTTACCCACATCATCCTAGAGTAGTCATCTATCAGCAACATGAAATATCTATCTCCTTGCACACTCCTAATTCTAGCAGGACCATAGAGATCAATATGTACCAGTTCTAATCATCCATTTGAAACTTGTTCCTTACTTTTGAATGAAATTTTTCTCTATTTCCCCAATTGACATTCTCTACACATGCTATTAGGTTTCACAAGTTTTGGAAGATCTCTCACAGCCTGAGTAGTACTAATTTTGACAATATTATCAAAATTTACATGACACATCCTCCTATGCCATAACCAACTTTGATCTATCTGATCAATCAAACAACTTTTTCCAGAGCTACTTAAATGAAAAATGTTACCTCTAGTTTGAGTATCGGATGCAATTTTAGTTCTAGAACTCTCCAAGATTCTACATTTTTCATCTTTGAATTGAAGATCATAACCTTTATCAACCAACTATCCAACATTGAGAAGATTATGTTTCAGTCCTTCCACATACAGAACATCATTGGTGCTATTCTTACCATCAAAAGAGATGGATTCTCTGCCACAGATTCTACCAGATGAGTTATCTCCAAATTTCACAAGCCCACCTTCATAATTTTGAAAATTCACAAACTTACTCTTGTCTCTAGTCATATGATGAGAACATCCACTATCAATCACCCATTCATCTTTCTCAATACCCTGAGCAAATATAAGGTACTTTCCATATTTGTATAGCTAGCAGATTCAGTAGACATTGGATCTTCTTCTTTGATGGCAATGAGCACCCAATCATTTTCAAGGGAACCTCCATGATCAGATTCATCATCTATGACTCCTTCTCTAGTTTCTTAGACATAGTAAAAATTGTTCTAATTTTGATATCTATTAGGGTTTGGTTTTGAAAACTTCTCTGGACATCTTGAGGTAAAATGACCAATCTTATTACAAGCAAAACATTTGAGTGGCAATTTTCCTTCATACTTACCGGATCCTCTTGGCAATCTTTTGGCAAGAAGAGCTTCAAGATCAGCAGTTTCAAGTTTAATATCTTCAAGATCCTTCCTTGTCTTCACTAATCTATTTGATCTTGTAGAAGAACTTTCACTCAAATCATATCTTTGTTTTCCATATACACTAGCCTTAAATGCAGATTCAAACTTGGGAAGAGAATCACCAAACTCACTTAATTCAAAAGCTGAGATTTTGCCAACTAGATGATCTCTTGTAACATCTGAGACAATCCAAATCTCCTCTATAGCAGCTACCTTATGTTTGTATGAATAAGGTAAAGATTTGAGTATTTTTGATGCAATCTCTAATTCTTCCAAAGTTCCACCGGCACACCTGATACCACACACAAGTTCATTTATCTTTTGCATGTAGATTGTGATGTTTTCATCTTCGTTCATTCTCATAGTTTCAAATTTTCCTCTCAGACTTTGCAGCTTGGCACATTTGACATATTTATCACCTTCATACAAATATTCCAACTTTTTCCAAATTTCATAAGCAGTTTTTTTACCAAAGACATTTGCCATTTTTGAATCAGTCAGGGCACTCAACAAGGCTTCTTTAGCTCAAATGTTATTTTCAGCATCTTTGACTTGATCTGGAGTTGAAGGACCTTTCTCTAGAGGTTTATACTCAACACTGGTTATCACCCAATAGGCATCGCCCATGCATTGTAAATGGCATTCCATGCGATTCTTCCAAACAGAATAATTTGTTCCATCAAATCTCAGAATATCCTTCTTGTAGGTCGACATCTTGGATCTCCTCAAGCGGTCAGGATTTTATAAGAGGATCTGTCTTTGATACCAATTGTTGGAATTAGACTAGACAACTGAGAGGGGGGTGAATTAGTTGTCCCACAATATAAATTTTTTATGCTTTTAACCTCCTTTATTAACTTGCTACCAGATTAATGATGTAAACAATAAAGCATAGATCAACAACATAAGAGTAGAAACATAATCAACACACTTGACACCAAGATTTTGACGTGGAAACCTGGTTTAGGGAAAAACCATGGTGGGGGTTAATCCACAAATATTTGTACCCTGTTAAAAGTACTTTTAGAAAAATAGAAGGCACATGCCTTCAGGCACACTACCTAGAGCTCACTGCTCAAAAAGGAGGCTCACTATCTACAGAATATATTTTAGAACTAAATGAATCAACTGAGAAATAGAATCTACTTCATGTCTAGTTTAGTTTTAGTGAGTGCTCAGAAACTTCTACTTTGCCCCAAATTCTTCTTTACCAACTTCACACCTATATTGCTCTCGCTCCTTTTCTTCTTTTCTCTGCTTTTGATCCTTTATTTGAATTTTGATCTATTTTGCACAAGGATAAAGTTTAACAACTCTTCAACAAGTATTTATACACTTCATCCATCTTGGAATGATCAACAAGGTCGGCCAAACTTAATGCAGATTTTTACATTGTCAGCCAATCATAGCTAAGACTTGAGTCTTCCTTTATTAACATGCCATGCTTCATAAAATGATCTTTAGATCATCCACAACATGCTAGGAACATTCAATCAGCCAAGACTAGGAAGAACAATAACGACCAAGAGGAAAACTTCAATCACAAGCTCCTTTGTCAATGCAGACCACCAACACAATAAGCACATGATCCAGAGACCACCACAAGCACAATTAAGTCAACAAGAATAGTCACACCACCTCGCATCACTAGAATCACTTGCATCTTCACACTGAACCTCAAGAACACACACTGTCATGAATGTCATACTAAAGAGATTGCTTTTGGACCTCCAAACCATGAACCACTCAAGTTAAGGGAACACACCAACATCCCAGACATGCCTCTAGATCCACAGATCACAATATGCTCATACCGGACCAATCTAGACCAAATTCTTGCCACTATATTATTACAGAACAACTGTAGAAACCTATTTTACTCAGAGGGTCATAACTTCACTAGATCTTCATGTGGACCTCTCAAATCTCAACTGGAGCAACAATAGACAACCCTATACAAGCCCTTTAATCTGCATACTTTGATCTTCACCTTACTAGAAATACTAAATCACTCCTCTGCACTGTCTTCACTATTTTTGATAGAAAGATATGGTGACATCAATGACAACACATCAGGCACATATTTGCAATAGGTTATACAGCTAATAACTCATTTGAGACATGGGGCCAATAGGCCAGAGTGTTTAATCAATCTTCCTTCCTTTTTGCACACTTGTCTACTTAATATGATGGTAAAAAGCAAGTGCAATGAGGGCCAGATTAGGCATCATGGGCTCATCCATCTGATAATGAAACACCACTTCATCCAGCAAGAAGATGGGTAGAAGAAGTGGGAAGACTTCTTGGAGTTCAAACCCAAGAAGAAGAAGAAGAAGCATCAAGATTCTACTATGTCAGTCTCAGCCAAATGCACAAATTTAGATGGCTCTAGAAGGTTGCTGAGCAACAGATACAAAAGGAATTGGGTGAGGAAATAGTGGCCTCCACTCCTGCTACAATGCACCACTCAAAAATGTTTGTGATATCATTTAATGAAGAGGATAGAGCATAAGCAGAGCAAAGAACCAGTGACACTTTCAGGGAGTCATTCCTCCCCTGAAAAGAAAGAAAAAGAAGAGGTTGTTGTAGAACAAACCCCCGAGGAGAAAGAAATAGAGGAGGCTGGTGTAGAGGAAACCCTTAAAATTGGACACTGGAAAGGGAAGGAGACTCTGGTGGATAATCCTCTTGGGGATGAGGAGGAAGAAGAAACCCAACATATCTTGGCTCTATCCAAAGAAGAGCATGAGTTGAAACAATGTAGAGAGAAGATGGAAGCCATGACTCTACAGTTGAAAGCTAAAAGTGAAGAACTGGAGCAACAGAAATAGTAGGCTGCTTAAGAGAAGAAAGAAAAGGATAAAACAATTTTTGAGTTTCAAAAAGAGATAGAATTGCATAAAGCAACAATCATGCAAAAAGCTACTCAAATTGCACAGTTTCAATAGTGACCTGCATAGCCAACCCCTGCACCTGTAGCACTAAGCATCTATGAGCTCAATCTTAGGCTATCTCAAGATAATAGAGAGCTCAAGAGGGAAATCAGGTAGCTCTGAAGAGACCTTGAGGCTCTATGGACAGAGAAGGTGGTAGTAGAACAAAGACTTGACTTAGCTTGTCAAACAAGAGACACCCTATTAGCACAACAACCACCTTCAGGTGTGTATGCTTTGTTTTTGAGAGAACAATTTTTGCATTGGAAGTTGCTAAGAATTAGTTATAATTTGCCTTTTCATTTTGAGAATGATAAAGAGTTTATCGAATGCTATGTGTAAAAACTCAAGGAGCAACAAAATCTCTTATGTGAATTCTTCCAACATGGTCGCATAATGGGCCATGTAAATACATCCATGCTAAACTTGTATATGGGTGAACTCCAAATCCAGAGCTATCTATCCCTATTGAGAAACAACAGATTATGAGAAGAGCATATGGAGGAGTATAATGTAGCAACAACAACTATAGTCCTACTTATGAGGAATGAATGCCTGAAATCTACATGGTTCACAAAATCCTTCAAAGTTCAAGTTGATAGGCAAGGCATTACAGACTTGTATGTGCATAACTTGAATTCCTACATTGAAGATTTCCAAGAAATTATAGGATACCTTCCTAATGCATTTGTTACAAATTGTCTTTTTAGATTTGAGGACCTATCAGATTGCTTTAAGAGAAGGGAACCCATCTCTCCAGCCAATATCAGATGAATGTTTGCCATTTCACAAAAAATGGTGGTTGTGATTCAGGAAAACAAACAAGATTGGATAGGAATGTAGTACCAAACACCACTTCTATTAATGCTGACCCCACGCCTCAGTAATCTTCTAGGACAACCCATGAGGCAAAGAAAATTTGACAATTGGTATAGGAAGTTGATGGAAAATGATGGCTTTGCACCAAAAAGTAGGCAACTCTTCAAGTATAAGATAGAGGACTACAATTGCAATGTAATCTTAGAGGGGAAGAATGTGACTGATGATGATGATGTTTTCCACCTTTCTCCATGAGGTCATGGCAGAGACTAAGCTGGGGGGAGTGATGAGTCAAATACATGACTCGGTTATTTCTATATATTCTCTATTTTAAGACTTTGACTTTACAGTATGGCATATATATATATATATTAATGTGATTATATTTGTCTTTTGGATGATTTATATGCATGATTAGTATTTATTCCTTTAGATGAAATCTTTTGACTGATTAGTATGAATTCTATTTTCAAATGCATATTTTATGAAATTCTTTCCCAAGTTGTCTGTGATCACATGAAAGATACAACAAAGGGCATTCTAGAGGCCTCCGAACCCCTCTAGAGCTGCTTCCTTCATGAATAAACTAAACCATAGAGAGATCCATATTCCTTTAGTGCTACAAGAGAGTCATCCTCCCCTTGAGTCAATGACTAATAAGGCCAATCCAAGGGTCATTTAGGAATCCAACAGTGCACACCCACCAACATGTCTAGCTGTTCATCCTAGCGACACAACTTATTGACAACTCCCAAGACCAAGTCCACATGTCACTTTGTTTTATGATAACTAAAGTGTCCATTAGTTAGCACCCACACCACTTCAAGGATCTACTTAACTTCTGATAATTTTAGATTGATACAAATTCTTGACCTAAAGTTGGAATGCAAAGGAACTGTTAATGCATTAAATAAAGCAACCAGTTTAGTCCGAGTTCATTGTAGTTAGGAACTAGTATAGTTATTGCTTTCAATAAAGGCTCAGATGTATAAGTAGGAGCCTAGTAGTCTCACTCAGTTAGTTCCATTTTTTTGTCAAGTATTGTTGTTTTTCATCAAGGAGTAAATCTTCATGTTCACTCATGTATCCATGTACATCTGGGATTATCTTTAATGAAAATGGAAGGGGATTTCTATTAAAGTTGATTGAATTCAAGAGGATCATCTCTGGCTAGGAAAGTAGGGCCCGCTTCCCCAATTAGGAGGAGATCTCTTAGTATTTATCTTTGTGTTTTCTTTCTATGTTTTCTGTTCACTATCCATGTTCTATGTGTTGATGTTAGCTTTTGATTTCTTCTTTGGTGTGAATGTTTTAGATATCTATAGGTCTATCCTTTAAATCTAAAAATACAAAAAAGAAGCATTTGTTATTCTGTGAAACAACATTGTTCTGTTTAGAGTATTTCATTGTTGTGGATTGATAAGATAAATTTTAATGCAACTAATCTAAGTTTCCTTTCAAAGCAATTAGAATAGTTTCAATTTCCATCATGTGTGTTTCTTTCCAAGCAAGTAGAATAGTTTCAATTTCCACCATGTGTTTCATTCAGTAGATAGAATAATTTGAATTTTAGTAAGATTCCATTAGTAGCCTATACAATCCATCCATCCCACAAAGATTCAGACTTCACTCCAACCCCCCACAAGAAAGTCTTACCATAGATAGCTCCAGACACCTCCAGATTGATAAATTAAATGATGATGAATTAAAAACAACTACAATGACCTCATCAAGTCTGATGAATTAGGAAAGACTCAGGTCCTGACTTGTTCATCAACATTATCACCATCTCCATCTCTAGCTCCTTCTACACCAAAAGATGCTACAACTAAGTCAAGCCTCCCAGTTTGGCTCAATAGAACAGTGAAGAAGAGGAAGAGGACCTATATTGAAGAGGAAGACTTGACTACCATTTCCCAAGTGCTAGGGGCACCTCCTAAGAGTAAGAGGGCTAGGACCCTCTCCTATATATCTACCAATGAGCAAGGGATAAGGATTGCTCACATAGCAACACCATTTGTTGATAAAGAGGAGGCAACAATGACCTCTCAAGACTACAACATGCAGTAGGTGATCCTGAGTTCAAGGACCCAGGAAGGGGACAAAGAAGTGTTAACTAATGTTGTGTTTGCAATTTTGGATAGAATGAAGAAAGATGAGGTCACCAAGGAAGAGTTGAAAAGGTAGGCAACACAACTATCATCGTACATCACACACATGGTGGGACCTATTGATTCTTCTACCCCTACTCCTGCCCTAATGGAAGCTATCAATATGGAAAGCATAGTCATAGACCCCTTAGGTGTCCTACCCACCACCACATCTTGGAAGGACACATTGGAGACCCTTAGCAAGGTGACCATTAGGGAAGCATTTAAGATGTATCACAACATTGAAGGAGAGTTGGAAGTAGCCGATGGGCTAATGAGTAGCATCGATGATGAACTTTTGGTTTGGGAGGAGTATCTTCCAATTTTGACAAAGATGGAGGCCACACCTCCAAACATAATTTTGCAGTTAGGTATTTTGGATAAAGGTGATCCGGGAGTGATATTGGAGTGGATCAAAGCAGGGAAGCTCCAAGTTAAGCTATTGCAGAAGTGCAAGGGCAAATTGTAGAAGATGATTGATGTGGCCAAGCAAGGCATAGACATAGTAGAGGCCCTAATAAATTTCATTCCTTGTTAGCTCAAGGATGAGTCTTTAGTAGTTTTTCATGCAGTAAGAATAATAAAAGAGTTTTCAAGTATCTTTTAGCTATAGCTCACAAAACAAGGTTTGATAACTTGGTGAGGTTGAAGACCCTCTTCACCGAGTTCTAGGATTAGTTGGTTGGGTTGGTAGGAATTCAAGATAATCACAAAAGGTCATCATGTTCATAGAAAATCAAACTCAAATATCACAATGGTCCAAATATGAATGACATCCAAGAGGCCACACATTACTTCACAAGTAATTTTGGAGAGGGAGCATATTATCCTTGTTCTTAACTCGCACTTATTCTTTAATTCTTTCTTTCTTTCTTTAATGAGGCCAACCTCATTTGCACCTAATGGTATTACTTTGGCTGACAAGGGAAAAAATATGCAATGTAATGTGTAATAAGGCTGACTGAAAGTCAAAACATATAATATAATCAAGGGAAACCTCATATATAAAAGGGCATTTTGAATATTTGTAAAAGGGGGAAAACATGGAGAACTTGTATGAGTGAAAGATATACTTTTATTTTGGCATGAAAGTGGCATACTTGATATGCATACAGGGTGTGTGAATACTGCTCTTTTGTAATCAACCAACATTTTGTCAGTTAATGAAAATACAAATTATGGGACTTACTCCCATGTTTCTATCCTGTGGTGGTAATGTGCTTGTGTTTCTTTTCCTTGCATATGAGATTGTATTAGGGAATTATGGGATTAATTTTTCAAATCATAAGTTTGGTGGATGAATAAGGGTTTGAATTCTACGCATGTAATATGGTGTTTTCAATTTCTTGTTCTTCTACTCATTTCCCTTAGAATCTCACACTTGTAATGGTCATGATTGTGTGGAATACTGGTCATTCATTGCTTGTTTAATTTGATCTCACTAGTATCTATTATATGAAGTGAAAAGATAGGTACAGAGGTTGTCCAAATCATTTTATATTTTTTCTTTCTTCTAAACCCTAACCCTCTTTTCCCCTTTTTTTATAGCATAGAAGTATGTTAGTACACTGTACTTAACTAAATATCTACCTATCAAAGGTTACTTAGCATTCTAGATTGATATTACCATCATAGGCCCCTTGAACAAACATTCACATTGTCCACTCTATTGTTCCAAAACTACTGTGACCCAACAAAACAGGGACCTTGGGGTAAACTAAAAATCATTAGGCTACCTTTTAGGAGAAGTAGAGTGATCTATCATTCTACTTGAGTTGATGAGAAAAAATAACCATCAACATAACTGACACTAGAAGGAGGGCCTGATCAATATGGATCCACCTAGGTTTCCCCTGACTGTTGAAAAAAGAAGACTAACTAGATCTCGGTCAATTGGAGAAGCTGAATTCCAAGAGCTCCAACATCACCGAAAGATCAAGAGTGACCATGGTAAGCAACGAAGGTTAAACTCTAGGTTAGTTAGCCCTGCTAGATCTGAAAACCTAGAAACCTTCCCTGAAGAACCACCTCAAGCACCTATGGTTGCTTTCTTTGGGGCAGATCACTCACCCCTATCCTCTACAACCCCTCTCCATATTATGCCAAAAAATCATGAGAAATTTTGTCCTAAATTCATTTATGGAGAGAGTAGAAGCATCAAAGAACATATTCAGGCTTTCAAATAAGATATTAGTAAAGCTGCTATTCCCCATTTAGATGTGGTTTTGCACCTCTTCCCTTACTCTTTGGGAGAGGTTGATTATTCTTGGTATTTGCACATACTTGAAGGATCCATTGACACTTGGGAGAAGTTAGAAATGACTTTTACAAAACAATTTAGGGTATACACTAACCCTGGCACCATATACCAAAAATTTGCCTCTTGCAAGATTCAACCTAATGAACCCTTGACTATGTTTAACCCCAGGTTCCACAAACTCTATAAGAGGCTCACTCAATCTTATGTGGTCAATGAAGTAGCCACAATTCAGACTTATCTTAAAGCTATTGATCCTTTCACAATTGTTTTACTTAACAGGACTTGGTAGAACCTTGACACCTTAGCCAAGGTTTATGTTGAGGCCCTCAAATTACATAGAGAGATGTACCCTGTTACTATAGGGGCCTTTGTAAATTTACCTTCAGTTGGTTTTCCAGGGATGCAGAATCAGATACTTGCTATAAATGATGCTCTTATCAACAACACTCCCCTGATTAACCCAGTTCCAAATGCAAGTATGTAGGCTGGACCATAGATTAACTATGCTCAATCTCTTAATTAGATTAGTCCAAACCATATACTTCTTGTACGAGGACAAATTTATAATAATTAGACCACAGCACAACACCCAGGAACTTCCTACTTTGATCAACAACAACATCATAGTACTTCATTCTTTGATTAGCCTATGGTGAATCATGCTAATATGGCTAATTCTCAATACACTCACTAGCCTAGCACAACTGTTGTGGCTTCACAGCCTTTCTCATCTTAGACCTCACAACTAACATCTAAATTAGAGGCTGTGAAGAAGGCATTAGCCCAGGTCACCAATGAAATCACTAGGTCAAAAGTCAACAATCATGGGGAGTCACACCACAATTAGAATAATCAAAATCATGGTCATAACGAGACTTTCAATTCTCAAAAATAGAATAGACCTTGGAACACAAAACCAAACAATGGGGGAGTGCCATCTCCCTTAGATCAAACAAATTCAATAAACTACGCTAAGATAAAGCCATTGCCACATTTCTGTAGGCTTCATGATACCTCTGATCATGCTAAACTCAATTGTGCTGAAATGTCCAAGATAACACAAATCTTTTAGGATGATTGACAGATACAACAAGAAGAAAATTATTGTCATCCTGGGGATATAGGGACTACTATGCAATTTGAGACATTTATTTTCCCTTATGAAGAAGATAATGAGCCTAAAACTAGAGTTTATGTATATCAACAGTTCAAAAGCAATTACTACCTAAGAAACAAAGGCAAAGATCCTCTTAATACATCCACCCCACCAAACTACAACAATGTTCCACCTAATATTAATGCAAATAATATTCTAGCTCCTCCAATAGGACCTACAACTGGAACATTCAAATCCAACCAATACAAAGGACAAAATCTGGTGGGCCCTAGATATGACCTAGTGGATGATCTGAAGAAAACAAAAGCTAACATGTCAATCTTGGATGTAGTACAAGAGTGCCTTGATCAAAGAGAATCCTTACTCAAGGTTCTACAAGGAAAAGATCAGACCAAACATATAGAGGTGAAGGTTGTAACTGATGATGTTTTGGTAGCCTTGTATAAACAGAAAATAGGTACACCACCATTCTTGCTTAGTCTCAGAGTGGCTAGGAAAAATTTACACGACTATTTAGTTGATTCTAGAACCTCTCAAAATGTCATGCCTTATTCTATATGTCAAAAACTAGGCCTCACTCCTACTAAGACCAACCAAAAGGTGGTGCAATTGGACAAAATGGAGGTAAAGGTTGTTGGTAAAATCAAAGATGTTCATATATAATTAGTGTTTGACCCCTACATTCAAAGCCACATTGATATTCAAGTAGTGGATATTCGGGAAGCCTATGGCATGTTACTAAGTAGAGATTAGACTAGGAGTTTAAATAGCTACTTCGTTATAGATTTCTCACACGTGGATCCCTTAGAAAGGAAATGCTAATCAAATTCAGGTCCTTAGTGAACCTAGATTGAAACATTTGATCACTAAGTACAATGCTCCTAATGAGGTGTTCTTTACAGATGTAGATTTGGGTGTTTATAAAGAAATCATGATGGGAATACCATTAAAAATTCAGATGAGTGTTGTATACACCTAAAATTGGCTCGGGTCGAATTAAGTAAATATTTTAATATTTATCTTAATTCTTATTTTCTTCTGTCAATTAAATAAATATTCAAAATTTATTTGATTGTTTCATTATCCCATAATTAAATAAAGTCATTTTATTTAATTAAATTCCCTCAATTCTTCTAATGTCTAAAGTCCAAAATCCACCTCATCTCTTCCACCTCACCATGTTGCACATATAATTAAATATTCTTAATATTTAATTAGCTAATATCCTCCATTTTCCAAAATAAATCTTTAAATCAATTATCCTCCACCAAATTGAATATTTAATTCAATGTCCCCCATTATCCTCCACCAAATTGATTTTTTAATTCAATGTTCCCCACTAGTCTTCACCAATTGAATATTTAAATTCAATGTTCCCCACTAGCCTTCACCAATTGAATATTTAATTCAATGTTCCCCACTAGCCTTCACCAATTGAATATTTAATTCAATGTTCCCCACTAGCCTTCACCAATTGAATATTTAATTCAATTGTCATAATCCACTATTCTCAAATAAATAATTTTTAATTCATCCATTATGAATTAAAGATTCACAAAAAATGAGAGCCATTGATCTCATCTTTTGATCCTCACCCTCCATTACCCTTTTTGAAAATCTATAAATAAACCCTCTTCTAAGCCATTAGGGAGGCACTTCATTTGGCAAGATAACTATACCCAAATTTCTCTTCTTCTCTCATTCATTCTATTTCAAGTGTCCTCCATTATCATGTGTTGAAGCTCACATTCAACACCAAACTCATATCAAAAGCCATTCTTCCTTTGTCATCTTCAACAAGCAAGCAAGCAAGGAAAGCTTCTGAGGGCTTCACAATCAAGATCAAAGAAAGATGCGCAAACAATGGAAAATGACAGGTAAAGGAGTTTGTAAGTATGTTCTTACTTATTTTGGTTTAATTCTTCTTTGCTTTCAACTTCTATTGGTGTTTGGGTTTTGTATGTTTTCATTAATTTGACTAACCTCATTCTCCCCCTCACATTTTGGCACCCACCATGATGAAAAAGATGTCCTACAGTGGTATACAAAGATGAAGCTAGCTCCTCAACACAACATTACCATCCCACTATACCAACAAAATAGTATGGGCAAGGCTACCAAATACTACAAAGAATGGGATATGAAGGACACGGTCCACTTGGATCAAGAAAGGATGGCATCACTGAACCCATCCAACCTTATACCTTAACAGCCCGAGACACTATAGGGCTAGGCTACACTAGAGCACCAAGAAACAACAAAACCAACAAGAACAAAGACAAACAATCGAGAACCTCTACTAGTAATCTGGTTGAACAAATTCAATTAATGCAACTGGGGAGTGAAACTGATTCTAACGAGTATGAATGGGATAGCCTCTCTGAGATGTCTTGTGATGAAAAGGATATTGACATTGTCCACGAGTATGACCTGACCCATGCTAATGAGAGACAAGGTCCAAGGGCTAGGCCATTAGAGTCTGACCCGCATCACAACAATAGTGAAAATCGTGAGGAAGGAATGTCCCCCCCCTTGATGGACCCACTAATAGAGAGTACCATCGCAGACTTTGTCTACTCCTTCAATAACTCTGTCCTAACCATCAACGCCACTGAACCAGACCAACCTAATGATCCCTTACCTTTGGTATATTCTGAGCTTATCGACTGGGACCTCGAAGGTACCACCCCTGAACTAGACACCTTCGAAAATGATGACGTGATCATCGATTACCTTGAGCTTAGAGATCACATACCTGCAGGTGACCACAGAGCTGGCTATGCTATTGAACTCAACGAGAAGGCCTATTTTGGAGAGAGTGCCAAGCCTTTCAGTCATAAAAACATCAAAATAAAAGAATGATATAATGGTGAAAACTGCTCCGCAGTAGTGTTAGATCCTCAAAATAGTAAAAACAAAGACGCATCCAATGGTGAAAACCTCTCTGAGGCACCGAAAGATGGAAGGCTTGACCCTCTCCCCAATCTTACACATCAGGAGAGATCGTTGATATTGATAGAACCAACAGAACCTACCAATGTCAACACAGAGGATGAGCTCAGGATGATCTACATGGCTAAGGCCCTCACTGAACCTGAAAAATCAACATTTACAGCTTTCTTCAAAAGAAAGCAAGTCAACTTCACGTGGACATACGCTGACATGCCAGGGCTTGATCCAAATCTCATCATGCATCACTTATCTTTAGCCCTAGGAGCTAAGCCTATTAAACAAAAGCTCAGAAAGATGCATCTGCATGTGACTCTCATGGTGAAGGAAGAAATGAAGAAACTACTAGATGTCAAGTTTATCAAGCCCATAGATTATCCTGAATGGGTTTCAAATATCGTACCGGTGGCTAAATCGGATGGTAGGGTCAGAATATGTAGTGACTTTAGGGACCTAAACAAAGCTTGTCTGAAGGATGACTTCCCCTTGCCCAACATCGACATGATTGTAGATCTCACGGTAGGTCATACCATGCTGTCACTCATGGACGATTTCTCAAGATATAACCAGATAAAGATTGCACCATAAGACCAGCACAAAACTGCATTTACTTGTCCTTGGGGCACCTACTATTGGTGCGTCATGCCATTCGGTCTGAAAAATGCTGGGGCAACATATCAGAGAGCCATGATAACGATCTTCCATGATATGATGCATACTATAATGGAAGAGTACATTGATGACATTCTAGCAAAGTCTCTCACAAGAGAAGGGCATCTAGCAGTACTAGACAAGATCTTTAACAGACTGGAATTGTTCAATGCGTGACTTAATCAAAAAAAGTGTGTGTTTGGGGTTACATCAGGAAAACTACTGGGCTACATAGTATCTGCAAATGGTATCAAAGTTGATCCCGCTAAGGTGAAGGCCATAATGGAGATGCCACCTCCTAAAAATTTGACTTAATTGATATCCCTATAGGGCAAACTACAGTTATTAGATGGTTCATTTCCCAACTGGCAGATAAGTGCCACCCATTCTCTCATCTGCTACACAAAAATGTATCCTTCAAATGGAACGAGTCATGCGAGCAGGCTTTTCAACAGCTAAAGGAATACCTAATGAAGCCACCAGTATTAATGCCACCAATTCAGGGTAGGCCTCTATTACTATATATCTCAACTACACCAACGGCTCTAGGAGCTCTCCTTGCTCAATAGAACTATGATGGAAAAGAACAGGGTATCTACTATATTAGTCAAACACTCGTCGGATACGAGTTGCAATACACACCAATAGAAAGAGCATGTCTAGCTGTTGTATTTGCCTCACAAAAATGGAGACATTACATGCTATCACATTGTTAAACTGGTGGCGAAGATTGACCCACTGAAATACTTACTCAACAAGGTTGCCTTAACAGGTAGATTATCAAAATGGGTCATGCTTCTCAGTGAGTTTGACATAGAATATGTGGATAGAAAAGCGATAAAAGGACAAGTGCTTGCAGATCAACTAGTAGAGGCACCTTTAACTGATGACAACCCCCTGAGCTTTGAATTTCCAGATGAGTCTATCTTCCATGTCAACATAGCAAACTGGAAAATGTACTTTGATGGCTCCTACACTCAGCATGGATCAGGGGCAGGTATCTTGTTGATCACACCTAATGGCGACACTATTCCCAGGTCATACAGATTAATGTTCCCTTGCACTAACAATGTAGCAGAATATGAGGCTCTGGTCATCGGTATCAAGCTAGCAGTTGAGTGGAACATCAAGGAACTTCAAGTCTATGGTGACTCACAACTGGTCATCAACCAAGTAAATGACGAGTACCAAATGAAGGATGAGAAACTGATTCCTTATAAACACATGGTAGATGACTTCAAGGAGTATTTTGTCAAGATATCATTTGAACAGATACCAAGGATCGAGAATAAAGTTACAGATGCAATGGCTACAATCGCATCTCTTCTTAACATTCCAGGCAATCAAACACGATATGAGTTCTTAGTAGAGCCGGTCTCCTGTCCTGCTTATGACACTCCAGATTCCCATATCATATGCCACATCATAGGAACTGATTCCCCTCTCTATGGTAAAATATTTGCCTATCTAAAAGAGAATACATTTCCACCTGACCTCTCCCATAACTAGAAAAGAACCTTCATCCGGCAGGCATCCTGGTATGCCATTGTCGCTAACATCCTATATCGCCGAGGTCTCAATGGTACTCTCCTTAGGTGTCTAGATAGAGAGGAATATCAAACTGCTCTAAGCGAAATACATGATGGAATATGCAGGGCTCACTCTAGTGGTCCTACCCTAGCCAAGAAACTCATATGCATGGGATACTATTAGCCAACAATGGAACAAGACTCCTATCAGTTTGTAAAGAAATGCAAAAAGTGCCAAATCCATGGGAACCTAATACATGCACCAGCGCAAGAGCTACAGCCACTGACAACTCCGTGGCCTTTCTGTCAGTGGGGACTTGACTTAGTGGGCAAGATTCATCCCCCTTCATCTAACGGACACAAGTTCATAATCACTGCCACTGAGTACTTCACAAAGTGGATTGAAGCTGTGCCCTTAGCCAACATCACTAGCAAACAAATTGCCTCATTCATCTTAAACTATATCATTTGTCGCTATGGTATCCCTTCGTCCATTATCACGGATAATGGATGACCTTTCAAAAATCAGGATGTCAGGGAACTATGTGACAAATTCCACATCCAACACTACTTTTCCACCCCGTAGTACCCCCAAGGCAATGGTCAGGCGGAGGCATCAAATAAAACCATATTAAAAATCCTGAAAAAGACTATCAATGATGTCAGCCATGATTGGCACATTCAACTAGATCCCGCGCTGTGGGCCTACCGTACAAGCATCTGCACACCCACAGGTGCAACACCATACTCCCTGGTCTATGGAGCTAAAGCCATCTTTCCCATTGAAGTCGAGATCCCATCCTTGTGAGTTTCACTAAGAGGCCTCATCTCTGATGAAGAATACATAGTAGCTAGACTGCAAGAGTTAGAACTACTGGAAGAAAGAAGGCAACAGGCCTTTAATCACCTGAAAGCATATCAATAAAGAATGTCCAAAAGCTACAATCATAAAGTAAAGCCCCAAGTCTTCCAAGTTGGTGATCTCGTCCTTAGAGAGAACCCTAGAAATCAGCCAGATAGAGAAAAGAAAGGAAAGTTTGAACCCAATTGGTTAGGTCCTTATGTCATCATCATGGCTTATGGATCGGAGGCATATCAATTAGCCACATCTGAAGGTGACCTATTTGATAATCATGTCAATAGCATGCATCTTCGCAAATTCTATACCTAAAAACCCCGATGTAAGGGAGTCCTGAAAAAAATAAAAAAAATTGAAAAGTGATAAAAAAACAGAACAAAAAAATCAAAAAAATAGAAAAATGACAAAAGGATTGGTACCATGATGAAAACCTGGCAAACAAGCGTCATGTGTACTATTGGCTGTGCGTGCAAATAAAAGTAAGTGGTGAAAACCTGGTAAATAGGCGCTATCTGCGACAAACCACTCCCTCCATCTATGCCGACTTCATTGACTCTTATCTCCATCACACCAAACCAGTCCTTTCAATCTCCCCGAACTACATCGCCTCTGAGCTATCACGTAGGCAAGGCCATTATCCATGCGCCCTTGAGGCTCTGCTTCCCTTTTCATCTCATATCTAGTCATCTATCCTCTAGTCCATCCATGGTCCAAGTCCTGAACTACGTCGCCTCTGAGCTATCACATAGGCAAGGCCATTATCCATGCGCCCCCAAGGCTCCGTTGTCCCATCAGTCCCATATCTAGTCTTTCTATCCAAGTCCATACCACTTCTGCAGATCCACCATCACCTAGGTGTTAGGTCCATCAGGGTTCACCCCGAACTACGTTGCCTCTGCATCATCACGTAGGCAAGGCCATTTATCAATGAGCCACCGAGGCACTAGGTCAGTCCCTTAGGGTTTGTCTCTCCACATCTGTTGTCATCTCACCCATAATAAGTCAATCCTAGTCTAAACTGGGGGCAACTCCTTGACCTAGTTGCGGATTTGGGTTCTTGAATGCCATCATTCTGAAAGGAGATACCAATAAAGGATTGCGATACTTTCATTAGACACCTAGAACAAAGTTCTCGACACATAACATCAACCTGTCCAAAACAAAAACAAAGCAGAGCACCATATTGAAACACTCAAAACAATTCTATCTCAATTATGGCAAAAAGACACATCTAATGCAAGAATGTTTTGTCAACAGGTTAACTTACAAGGTCTTGAATTTTCATCAATTATGTCTTCCTATGCTACTCAAGGATGCCAATAGCTAGAGATGCTATGATGGGGACATAATTTTTCTTTGTCTGTTGCTTGTGGATTAAACTTTAGTAATGTAATGACTTATGTCTAAAGACGTGATCGGCAAAAGATCATTGAGGACTCTGAGGTCTAAACATGAAAAGGGGCAATCCTTGTCTGTTAAAAATGCAAGAATTGCTCAGGTCATCTAGATTCAAGTTTGGCTAGATGCTTGTATCAACTTGCTATATCAAAATCCAGGTAAGGGATACTCAGGACATCTAGGTCTAACTATACCTAGATGCTTGTATTCTCTTACCACATTTCAAAAAATGAAAAATACCAAAACATGCTCGATGATGAAAGCAAAAAACTTGCAAAGATGACAAATCTATATCTGCATCCATCTCATATCCAGCCACTCCATATCATACACACAATAATGCAAACCCTATAGTATATCCAAACGAAAGTTAGTATTTCTCCATGTCTTCTTCTATTCCACTCGTCTATATCATCTCTATGTCGATTGAGTACATCTAGACATATCAAACGCATAGCATATATAATTTGCATATCACATCACATGAGATAGTCATTCACATGATTACATCATTTGAGATCAATTTCCATAAATTTTAGATCATCCGTATACATTGTGCATCCATACATCATATCAAAAGAAAATCAAAAACATAGGTCACATACATATCTAACTACATAACCATATCCATACACATTAGCATTTGCATAACTCAAAAGCATTCTAAACATCCATCTAGTATGCATAACATATACAAACACATCATAAAATCACCTTGCACCCATAGCATATAAAATGTAAGAACACATATATGTAGACCATCAAATAGGTAGATCATCATATAAACATCCAACACATGTCCAAATGTACAATATATCACAAAATCTATCAAAATCCTAGAGTCATGTCATAAGTGTATACAAAAAATGGTGATACATGTCTAAGAATAAAAATACATCTATCGGCTATCTCAGCCATCATAAAAAAGGTGCCACAATACATGTAAAATACAGGTGTTTGGCTCTGACTAACTCTGCTGTCGAGGAACACTGCTCCCGGCACTAGCCTCTCCTCTATCCACCCCTGACGGCGGTGGGCCTCTCACTGAGCCCATAGACCGAGACCCACCTGCTCGCTGCGCTGCCTCTAACTGGCTCCGGAAGCTCGAGGCTCTCTGACTTGCTGGTACAGAACCATGATATAAGCCCTAGTAATACTGAGTCTGTGCCTGAGATCTAGTAAGATCACTCTGTAACTGTGCTACCTAGGCCTGTGACTGTTGTACCTGTGCCACCAAGAAACTGGAAGTCCCATTGGTACCCATGGCCATCACGGCTGCATCCCACTCTGCCCTCATAGCCCGCATACTAGCTAGGGTTGCATCCCTCTCCCAGCTCAACTCTAATATCTGAGTCACATCTGACTCTCTACATGACTCTACTGCTCTCAAATGAGCCCTCAGCTGCCTAGTCTGGGTCTATAAAGAAACTAGAACCTGCTACTACACATCAGGCTATGGAGCTTACTCGGCCTGTGCCACCTGCTGAGGCGGTGACATCTATCTCTATGCTATCTCTGGCTGCACTGGCACCTGGACCTATGCCTGTCCCACTGCCTGTTGCCCCACGAGCCCCTCTCTGACTCTCTGCCTTTGTCTCTGTCTCCCATCATCTCCCTGATCTTGCCTCCTCCTCCACCATCCACCCCTCCCCCTGCCAGCTCCACCCCCTCCGTCTGAGTCACCCTCATCTATATGAGGAGCTACCTCTCCAGGACCTGAGTAGCGAGGAACCAGATGTGCTGTAAACCACTCCTCATAGTTTGGCATCATGCCAGCATCTACTATGTCTCTTCCGATCGGCCAGGCTGCATAGGGAATCTGCTGAAAATTGGCCAATGTCTCCTCATACAATACCACAGGACCCCACCTATACTGCTCAGCGTATGTCCTAGCAAAGCGTGCCTCACCCTGCGGTCTGCCCTGAACACACCCAAACTGTCTCTGAACTCGGCTGACAATCTGTTGCTCCAAAATATACCGAGTCCTACTGATAAGCCACCTCATCTGAAAACAATAAGGGATCTCATCTACCTCATCCTCCCATACCTCATAGTCAAGGTACGGCCGCCAAACAACTGCATCCACTCCATCAAAGGCATGCCTCCAGTACTCAAGCCTCCCCAGCCTGTGCTAGGAAATCACACCTACATAGCCGTAACTATAGGGCTTACCCCTCTGCCTATGAAATACACAGATCGGCCGTGTGATAGCAATGTGCTCCCACAACCAAAATCGTAAGAGAGACCTGCCTGTGACTAAACCAGAGCCTCGGTGGTGCACTGCCTGATGCATGTCTCTGTATAGGTGTGCAAGCACGCACACACCCCATGCATACTGAGTCCCATCGGTGATCATACTCTCCAGCACCTGTCCCCAGCCAATGGGGAAGCCATGAGCTCTCCTATTGGGGCATACTACACCACCGATCAGTCCAGCCACTATGCCTAGGAAGTAGTCATAACAGTCATGCATGTCCTGCCATGAGATCTCCTCCCTTGCCAACTCGGGATCATCAAAAACCTGCCTATACTCCTCCAGCCCAGCGTCATGCTGTAACTCGTACTCAACCAACTCTCCCTGAATAGGGAGGTGCAGAATCTGATACACATCCTCCAGAGTAATGGCCATCTCTCCTGTCGGAATATGGAAGGTCCCATCCTCACTGTGGAATCGCTCCATGGTGGCAGTCACCATCGCCCAGTTCATACGAATGTTGGGCATGAAGAGCACATGACACAAACCCATAGCACCTAGCACCTCTCGCTCCATCTCGGTCAACATATACCGCTACAACAACGGCAACGGGAATAACTCTCGCGATGTCAGAACATCCTGAATATCCTCCTACAACCAAGAAACGCATACCGTCAGTAAAATCCAAATCCATATCAAAAACCTACTCCAAGCAATCAAGTTATCCTATCATTGGCTCAACATATCAAATTAATCAAAATAGCATATCATCTCTCGACTAGATTCTCAACAATCTCAGAGATCGCTAATCAATTAACGCATCGATCAAGATGCCAATTGGGTTAATTTTGTTAAGTCAACTGATTTGCCTAAAAGTGCAAATGCACCAATCCTAGTGGCAAATGCACCATTTCCCTATCATTGGCTCAAACATATCAAATTAATCAAAAATAGTATATCATCTCTCGACTAGATTCTCAGCAATCTCAGAGATCGCTAATCAATTGACACATCGATCAGGATGCCAATTGGGTTAATTTTGTTAAGTCAACTGATTTGCCTAAAGTACAAATGCGCCAATCCAGGTGGCAAATGTGCCATTTCATACCAAAAGCACAACTTCACTATGAATATGCCACTTCCTGACACGTATGCACCATTCTGGCACATGCGCAGCCTATTATTGCAAATGCACAACTTCCCAACATATGCACCATTCCATAGATCGCATGCGCAATACTATCATATGCGCACATTCACAAAACATAAGGAACAAATGCACCACTTCAACACTCAAATGCACAAAAAGAATGGATGCGTACATTCAAGAAACAAATGCACAAAATAATCATATGCGCTATTTGGCGGCGTAAATGCATAATTTTGCAACATATGCACCATTTCAGCGTACATATACGCAAAACTAGGGTTGTTGCGCATTTGCCCTAGATGGTTTTCCTAGCCATTAATACACATAAAAATTGACTTTTGAAAAGTTTTGAAGAACTACATACCGGGGGTCCTACCTCTGCTGGCCGATCGAACCGTCGAATCCGCTCAAACTGATGCTGCTCATGTGGAATATCCACCTCTCTGGCTACCATGCTCTCCTAAGCTCTCTAGAGGACAAATCAACTATGGACAAGTGTACAAATGAATCATACTTGTGGACCCAGCTCCTATATATAGTAAGTTGCACATATCTGACTATATGACCTTATGATGGCTTCCCATGTCTGTTTCTCCGAACCATCACCCGTTTTTCTCCAGCCTAACCGATTTTCACCTTCCTCTTCATGAGATTGTCTGTCTCACGCCTGCTACCTTCTTCACATCCAATCTTCTGAGGGGGTATCCTATCATCATAACCTATACCAGGGGCAAACTAGGGCATGTATCAGCATCAAACTATTCCTATTCTTTGAAACAACGTGATAAAACACATTGCTTCAAAGAGGGGCAAAATGTATACACCTAAAATTGGCTCGGGTCGAATTAAGTAAATATTTTAATATTTATCTTAATTCTTATTTTCTTCCATCAATTAAATAAATATTCAAAATTTATTTGATTGTTTTATTATTCCATAATTAAATAAAGTCATTTTATTTAATTAAATTGCCTCAATTCTTCTAATGTCTAAAGTCCAAAATCCACCTCATCAATCCACCTCATCTCTTCCACCTCACCATGTTGCACATATAATTAAATATTCTTAATATTTAATTAGCTAATATCCTCCATTTTCCAAAATAAATCTTTAAATCAATTATCCTCCACCAAATTGAATATTTAATTCAATGTCCCCCATTATCCTCCACCAAATTGAATTTTTAATTCAATGTTCCCCACTAGCCTTCACCAATTGAATATTTCATTCAATATTCCCCACTAACCTTCACCAATTGAATATTTAAATTCAATGTTCCCCACTAGCCTTCACCAATTGAATATTTAATTCAATGTTCCCCACTAGCCTTCACCAATTGAATATTTAATTCAATTGTCATAATCCACTATTCTCAAATAAAGAATTTTTAATTCATCCATTATGAATTAAAGATTCACAAAAAATGAGAGCCATTGATCTCATCTTTTGATCCTTACCCTCCATTACCCTTTTTGAAAATCTATAAATAAACCCTCTTCTAAGCCATTAGGGAGGCACTTCATTTGGCAAGATAACTATACCCAAATTTCTTTTCTTCTCTCATTCATTCTATTTCAAGTATCCTCCATTATCATGTGTTGAAGCTCACATTCAACACCAAACTCATATCAAAAGCCATTCTTCCTTTGTCATCTTCAACAAGCAAGCAAGCAAGGAAAGCTTCTGAGGGCTTCACAATCAAGATCAAAGAAAGATAGGCAAACAATGGAAAATGACAGGTAAAGGAATTTGTAAGTATGTTCTTACTCATTTTGGTTTAATTCTTCTTTGCTTTCAACTTCTATTGGTGTTTGGGTTTTGTATGTTTTCATTAATTTGACTAACCTCATTCTCCCCCTCACAAGTGTCACTTACAGGAATTCATGCAAAAGTTGTCACATGATAAAGAATTCCTAGGTCCACGGGCCCAAACTATAGAGCTTCTACTTCTAGGCTAGTGCAAGGTTCACCAAGAGTCCCATTTTGAATTATCATGTTTTGAATACCTTACAGCAATGAGCCTCATTAAAGCCAAAGCAGATATGGATGCAATAACTAAGGAGGAAGAGATCATGTGTGTAGAAGTAACTTTGGAACCTCTTAAGGAGACAATCATGATCCTACACACTGAGGTTACTAAAGAGTTTGAGGAAATAAAGAAGGCACCAGCCCAGACCAATCTGGTTCAAAGGGCATTCCCTCCTCAAGATAATGAGCTATGGACCCTTAGATTTTATGGTTCAAAATGCAAACAAGGATATGATGCCAGATTGGAACTGATAAACCCTAAAGGAAGATCATTCTTTGCATCTTACAGACTACAATTCCTTTGCACCAACAACATGGCTAAATATGAAGCCTTGGTGAGAGGATTACTATTAGCTCATTAGAAAGGAGCTAAGATACTACAAGTACAAGGAGATTCCTAGCTGGTAACTAGAAAAGTAAGAAGAAAATATGCCTGCCATGACAAGAGATTAGTTTCATACATAAATAGAGTGTGGGACCTCATTGAGGATTTTGACACATTCGACATAAGGTCCATACCTAGGCAGAGAAATTAGACAACAGATTCACTGGCAATTGTAGCCAATGCACTGGAACCAATGGCAAGTTCAAAATTGATGAATTTCTTGGTGGAATTAGTACCAAGTCCAGTGGTTCTAGTTAAAGTTAGACACTTCTAGGCATTTGAAGATGACAAGCATATTCTAGATTTCATTACTAATATCGGTGTCTTTGAAGCACAAATCATTGATGAGTGTGGCAGGGATCCTTTTGAGATTGATGAAGGAGAAGTCATTAACTTGAAAACAAATAACATTCCTAAGGGTTTGATCATGCTGGAAAGATTGTTTGATATGGACCTGGTAGAAATAGAGAAGAAGAACCCAGGAGAATTTAGAAGGTGGCATTATGACGCTGTCAACTTGGGGGATGAGCAGCAGGTCAAGAATGTTTTCATTGGGAAGGAATTATTCAAGCACTAAAAGACTTCGGAGATGTCATAGCATGGACTTATGAGGATTTGAACACTTTTGACACATCCATCTTCAAGCACACCATTCCTCTGAAGCCCAATTCTAAGCCATTTAGACAGAAGCTCAAACCTGTCAATGCCCTACTGAAACCATTGATATATAAAGAAGTACATAAGCTACTTTCTGCTAGAATCATATTCCCTGTGAGACATTCCACTTGGGTAGCCAACTTGGTTTCGGTTAGGAAGAATAATGGAGAAATAAGGCTTTATGTAGACTTTCAAAACTTGAATAGAGCCTCCGAAAAGGATAATTACCCAATCCCTTCTCTTGATGAGGTTTTGGAAATAGTTAATGGTTCTCAAATGATGTCTTTCCAGATGGATTTTTAGGGTACAATCAATTCATGATTGAATAAGAAGATCAATTGGAGACCAATGTTACTTGCAAATGGGGTAATTATGCTTACAGAAGAATGCCCTTTGGCTTAATCAATGTAGATGCTACTTTTCAGAGGGCCATGGATATTGCCTTTAAAGGATTGACTGGAAAATGCATCATATATACATGGATGATTTGATTGTGTTCTCCAAGAACAAAGTTGACCATGTGAATGACTTAAGGAAGATACTTCAGAGATGCAAACAGTATGGAGTTTTCTTAAACCCTAGGATGTGAATATTTGGAGTAATAGAAGGAAAGATATTAGGACACATCATTTTCAAGGAGGGATTTTCCATTGATCCTGAGAGAGTGGAAACAATCTAGAAGATCCCACTTCCACGCAACAAAAAGGAACTTAAATCCTTCTTTTGTAAGATCAATTTTGTTAGGAAATTTATTACTAGGTTTGCTAAGATTAGCCTACTGAGACTAAGAAAGTCTTTTCAAAGATAAAGAGCACTATTGCTCAAGCTCTTGTGTTAACTAGCCTAGATTATGCTCTCCCCTTCTATATTTATTCCTTTGCATCTGAGATTTCTTGTACAGTTGTTCCAACCCAGAAGAAGGGAGAAGGAGATGAGAGACCCATTGCATTCATGAGTGCTCCTTTCAAGGATGCCAAGACCAGATATCCATATATGGAGAAACAAGCTTATGCTCTGGTCAAGGTCATGAAGAAGTTTAGACACTACATACTAAGGAGCAAGGTCATGGTAATTGTTCTTGATTCGGTGGTTAAGTCTCTATTGATGCAAAATGAGCTAGGAGAGAGAAGAGGTAAATGGACGATGATCTTATAAGAATTTGATCTAGAAATACACCCCATGAAGGTGGTTAGAGGATAGGGCCTTTCCAAGACCATGACTGAATCTGATCCATCTATTGAATATCATCATTATTCGGTGGAGAACATTACTATAGACCCATGGTATCAGGACATAATGCAGTATATGTTGAGCAATAGATGTCTTGGACAGATGAATTCCTCTCAGAGGAAATCCTTAAGGATTAAGAGTCAGAAATACATGATTAAATCTAGGGTTCTGTATAGGAGGAATTTTGAAGGAATATACCTTAGATGCCTGAATAAACAGGAGGCATAATAGGTATTGACAGAGTTTCATGATAGGTTTGACATTTGTAATGGATCAAGAGATGCAACAATACAAAATACTAAGGGTGGGCTACTATTGGCCCCATGTTTTCAAGGATGCTCATCAGCATGTAAGGAGATGCCACACCTGCCAGACTTCTATCTCTAGAGAAAGAAATCCTTCCATGCTATTACAACCAGTGTATGAGGTAAGATTGTTTGCCCAATGGGGCCTAGATTTCATTGGTATGATTAACCCAAGTTCTTCTGCAGGGCATAGATTCATCTTGACAGTGACAGACTATTGCACATGATGGAGCAAGGCATTGGCTTGCAAGGATTGTACTATGTACACCATCATCAGGTTTTAGAAGAGCACACCATTACTAGGTTTGGTATGCCTTTTTCTCTAGTATGTGACAACATCCTTGCTTTTTCTTCTGCTAGTTGTTGTAATGGACTCTTGAAAATGAGGTAATCATTAAGTTTTCTTCCAATTACTATCCTCAAGGGAATGCTATCTCTAAGTATACAAATAAGAACATGATAGATGTCATTAGAAACCTTTTGGAAAGAAACCCTAGGGATTGGCACAATCAACTTAAATTTGCATTATGGGATGATAGAACCTGGGTGAAATCCTCATTGGGCACCTCTCCTTACCAACTAGTCTACGATCAAAGCCCAATTTTCCCTATGAACTTGATAATTCCTATCCTACAATTCATCAGAGATTATCTAGGGGTTGAAGATAAGATAGAGGTTAGATTTCTAAATCTTTTGATCTTAGAAGAGAAAAGGGATGTTGCCTTAGAACACTTCATGAAACATTAGGGGGTAGTTAAGAGATGGTTTGATCAAAGGGCTACAGTCAAGGCCTTTAGGATCAATGACTTGGTTCTCATGTGGGATAAGGCCAAAGAAAAGTAGGGGGACCACTCAAAATTTGACAAATTATAGTTGGGACCTTATCAAATTGCTGAGATTCTTGGAGAAAACACCTTTCGTATCATCTCTCTATCTGGGGAACTTGTCCCATTGCTAGTCAATGGGTGATACCTCAAGCATTACATTCCAAACTAAGAAAGCCTGACAAAGAGACCATCTGGTCTCTTTTTGTACATAGTTAGGATAGGTGTCTTGTTTTGTGTCTGTTTCCTTTTGCTTCTTTATTGTGGTCTATTTATTTGGTTTTATTTTGTTTAGTCGATTATTTTCTTTTTCAGTTGCTTGGGTCTGCTTTATTTTTCAAAGTGTTTAGTTTACTGCTCAAACTCTCAGTTTTAATTCATTTACTAATGGAATCTATTGTTAGATTTATCTTTTGAGCTTTTTGACCCTTGCCTACTCATGAAATGCTTTTGTTTTGGTTGGAAAGGGTTTACCTCTGAATTCTATCCTCTAGATCATTGCTTGTTTATGGGACCAGTCTTTCTCCCATGATTTTGATTTTGTCTTGCATATCAGTTGTGGGTTTATTAGTCTAATTGGATGCTTGCGTGAGTTTTGTGCTTGGGATGATGTTATCATGAAATATTACATATATTATCACACTAATGCTTCTTTTAGTATGCCTGAATGACTTGTCACTATTGGGGGTTGGGTGGATATTTAACGATCTTGTCTTTCTAGGCCACCACCTCTAGTCTAACTTAGGGGTTGTTTCCTCATTGAGGTTATCCTTAACCCCCAACACAACAACATGCTTCATTGCCTATGAGTTGAGAAGGATTAAAAAAGAGAGTGATTAAAAAAAGAGAGTGATTAAAAAAGAGTGACTAAAAAAGAGTGATTCAAAGAGAGAGTGATTCAGAGAGAGAGAGAGAGAGATTAAAAAAGAGAGTGAAAAGAGAGTGGAGAGAATGATTCAACTGTCTTTGTGATCATGCATCTCTATCAGGGCTATAGACACCTAGATGGTAGTAGAGAAATGCTTTGGTGGGGTCAGTGATATCTTCGTTAGGGCTATAAATGCCTGGCTGGTAGTAGACCAATGTCCAAGTGACCACATGAAAGCTAGATTTATCCCACCTGACACAACCTTTGGCTAGTGATTGATGATTTCTTGCATACTTAACGAAGGGTAATGCATCACATGGACACACTTGGATTTGAGATGCATTTGATCTTGTGCTCATTCATTCTTGCTTATGGTTGGGCTTGGTATTCATACTTTTGCCATGGTTGATGAAACTAAGATCTTTGACACCTTGGAATGCTTTGGAGCATTGTTTTGTTTTGGTTGGCATCTGTTGTGTTACTCACAACCCACCCCATTTTCCTCCAAAATAGGGACCCCCTCTTTTGGCCTCTAGAATGTCATGCATTAATTTTACTTAGGCAAAGTTTTAACTGTTCTACCTTTATGACTAGGTCTTTGTGGATTTTAGATTTTTTGAACTTTCAGACTTTATCCTCCTGGCATGATAGAAGGTGGAGGTCTAAAAATCCATGTTTTTAGTCTTTGACCTAATCATGTTTGCAATTTGTTCCACCTAACTATCGAGATGTCAGAGTTTGTCATTCCATCACAATAATAAATTCATCTTTGATGCCCTGACCGATGGACTATCATCTTGCTTGTGTGGACATCATTTGTTGGGGTTAGTCATCTTTGAATGATTGTAGATCATTCCTCGATGGCCTAAATCTGAGGACACTAGTGTCAAGTTGGTAGATCACCTACGCCACATTGGGGGTTGGTCTTTCATCTCACTATTGGCCAACTTTATAGTGTGGGAATTTATTTCTCTCCACCTACCCTTGGCAGTACACTAATGGTGACCTTTCGTGCATGCAACAAGCCCATTTATTGTTTTTTCAAGCTCATTTGATTTTGTTTGAGCCTTCTTGCAATACAATTTTCCCTCTAAGATCTATGCATGCCCTTGACATCTTGAGTTTTTTGAATAACCCATTACAATTTCGCATTTGGATTGAAAATTTACTGTTGTTGGAGTGTGGATTTCTTGTTTTCAACCCCTTTCATCAACTTTATGTGCATATTCTAGGTTGGTTTCACATTTCCCCCCTTTTATTCACTTCACATGTTTTAATCTTTTAATGGGGGATCACGACCAGTCCTTTGTTGTCATTTTGGTTTAAATTAGGATAATTTTGGTAATTTTGGCCATACTTTCATGATTTACTGAGAAGGGTTTTACCTTTCTTTGTTTATTTGGTTGTCAAATCCTTTTCCATGTGGGCTTGGTTTTCATGGTTGTTTGTGTGGTTTAGGTGCCTTTACCCTATTGGTGTTTTTTTAATTCCCAACCTGATCTCACGAATAACCTATGATTTAGCCATTTTCAATACTTAGTTATGGTGGGGGGTTGGCCAACACATAGGTGAAAGTTAAAATAACTTTTCCTCTATGTTTCAGGCTCTGCAAGACCTAGGAGGGTTATCCCTGATAGTATTTAAAATATCATGTGCCAATTATTATCAATATTGTGAATAGCAAATTTGTTCTATGCAGATTTACTTGAAGTTTATGAAAAGTATGAAGACCTGGCTTAAATCATTCAAGCTTTTAGCATTTCTCAAGACCATAGAACAAGGTGAAACATCAATTTAACAAACACTTGCAACTAAGTTTAAAGATTTAAAAGTATTTGGGGTGCATGTTCGGTCTGGGGGTTGAAAACTAGACATAGAAACAAGAGATTAGTGCCTTATCTTAGGGCAACGGAGTTAACTAAATGTCACTTGGAACTCAACAACAACATTCCATATAAGCATCAAAAAGCTTTATAACATTACCTTACAATATTATACTCAACCTTCTTAACAAATCATACTTATCAGATCCTCGTTTTCATTCACACAAATTTAAATTTCCATTAAAGCATTTTAACCTATTCTTTGAATAAGAGCCTTAAATAGAAAGATACATCCATAAGATTTTCATGGAGACAAAATAAATAGTCCTTGACTTATTTATTCATAATTTGCACCAACCATACATCAGGAGACAATTTGATTCAGAATTCTTCTACTGTATTCAATCAAGATGCTAGTACCACTATGAAGTTCACAAGAACAAATAACACAGACTCAAAAATCCTAAGACAAGACTAGATTTCTATTCCCTACATTTTTGCTACAACATTTTCCTAGAGACCAACCAACCACACTTGTAAAAGGCCTTGAAATCTCTTTTATAGAACAAGGGAGCAACAAGCATCAGACCATTTACACATGTCAATAATTCTTTTGACAACTATTACATCAACTGGAAAGAAAATATAACCATTTTTTAACTGGTAAGAGATGCCCTTGTAATAAATTATCTCCTCCAGCAGGCTAAGACAACTACCTTTTATCCTTTATGCTTTCTAATCTTGGCACAGGGGCAAGCAATGATACCTGATGAGACATAAAAATGTCTCATCTATTACCTAAATGAAAGCATGTCTTTTGTGCAATTAGAACCATTGTATGTATTAATGCTATTACATGTTTTACATTGTAATCAACAATTAGTAGACTGAAGAATAAATTCTGTCAAGTTGGAACACCAGAAAACTTCCTAAAAAGAAGCATGAAAAGAGGAAGTTAAAAACATAGTCTTAGTAAAATAGCGCTATCTCCCTCATTTCTCAATGAAATTTGGACTTGCAAAATGATCTAGAAAGCAGGGAACGAGGAAAACAAAACTCAAAAAGCGTTTGAAGTGATTCACCAAAATAAATGCACAGTTTGTGATTGAATTTGACTGAAATAAAAGTGGCATGAAAGAAGGCAGCAAAATCAGAGGAAGAAGATTTAGTTTTTCTCCCCAAAAATAGGATCTCAGATCCACATTCTTGGCAGATTGATTGAGAATAATAATTCTATTAATTCTTTGTAATCAAGGAATCAAATGAAAAGAGTTTTATGAAATAATATAGTTCAGTATTTTAGCAACAATAGTTGTTTGTAGTTTCATTTCTTAGCAGTCATTTCATTTCCAGTTCTTTACATTTCCAGAATTTCCCTTCACAAGTTTCTTAGGATAGATTTGATTCTAGAAATTTCATTTAAAAGCTCTTAGATTATATTTGATTGTAGGAATTTATTTCATGCATTTCATTTCAATTCTATTTGTAGAAAAAGAATGTCATGCAAATGATTTCTTCTCCCTCTTGCATATCACTATGGACACTGCCCTGGTTTGACATTTATAATTAAATGATGAGGACTGCAGTGACCCTCATCAAAACCAACAAAAGGTAGTATGTCAGATACTCTTTTGGGTCTACCACCTTTGATTTCTAGATACTTGTCAATAAGACAAGAATCATCTGCTTCGCCTCTCCATCCTCGCGTGCAAACATGGGAATCCCTGCCAGGACTGAATAAATGAGCAAATTAGAATTCCTTCCATTCTCTCATTCTCTAGGCATAGGAAAGTGGCTCCTCAACTTCTGAGGGGGAGTCTTCAACCATTTCAATCCTTAGAACACTCAAGGAAGCCACACACAATGGGCATTGGCAATGCCAAAATCCTAGTCAAGGAGGAAAAAGAAGAAAATGTCTATTTAAGTTAAATAAAGAACACAACATTCTTGTGAACTTAATTCTCCTTCCCCACTTCCATTTGTTTCATCTAGGGGGAAACACTCCCTTAATTATAGCTAAGCCTCTTTTAGAACCCATCATGCAAAAGGAGGGGAAGAGGGAACTATAAGTTCCCATTTCTTCCAATCCTAATCTAGAAACTCACAGTAATAGGCAGTTACTAGAGTCGGGAGACTGGGATTCAAATCCCTCAACTGGATGAAAGCACAGGGAAACCAAGGGCCGACGTGAGCTCAACACTTCGTGCTTAGCTCCTTTTATTTTTCCCAAACCACCTATACCTTTAGAAGAAACATCTCTAATTCCTTTACTCTATAAGAACACAATATCAACCAGGAAAACAAAGAAGAACCTCTAAAGGAAAGGGGTGACAAAGGAAACATATTATTCAGAAAACCTTCCATTTCATCCACACAAATAGAAAGATATACACAAATAACAACATAGATAGCTATTCATAGATGAACTGGAAGGCTCCCACATTCTGGGTACTTTTATGAGTAATCTGGTTCAGCACGTACCGCAACATATTGGTCATAAATTGAAATATTTTAATAATGTACCAATGCTACTAGAAGTAGAAATGGAGGTTGTACTTCATTCCCATATTTATGTCACACATCCAGTGGCACCTCAAAATGTCAATTCCACATGGTGGCTGCTAGACTTGGTTCATCAATCTCAAGAATTCGTCAATCTTGAAATGTTAATCTCAGCAAATTCTACCACAGCATCCCATAGGACATCCAATCAAATGAGCACACAAATCTCAAGGACTCATTCTATACAAAATGGTGGTGAGGAGATCTCAGTGCATGCTTGAAAAAGCCACCATTGCATAGATTTATTGTTTATTACATGCCACCATTCTGCCTTTCTCATTTTGAAAATGAGCCATCGATCACAATAAAAATCACCCAGATCAATGGTGTATATATAAGTTTATTAAGATGAGAATCCTTGTTATCACAAAGAAAAGGCACAAACCAATAAGAAAGTGCAACCTGGACTGTCACCTTAGATACACTATTAAAAGATGAGCCTAGGGAGTCCACATGGCTGGCCTTCACACCTCTGCAAGCATGAAATCAAACTGAAGATGAAAATCTTGGTTGCTAATGGATCCCACAGCATAGCATGGTAGACTAAATCTTCCAACTGATACATGGCATGCTCCACAGCCTTTGCACATGCTAAAAATATAACATACCTTTTCCAAATAGAAGATGGGTTGAGACACATGGAGCAATGGTGCAATACGAAAGGAAACTCACTTCTACTTTTGTTTATAAATTGTGCTGAGTTGCCACATGGACAAGGGTACAACACGGTGAGATTTTTTCTTTAGGCCTTGTTAGGAGTTGCATTGGGCCAACACGTGGAGCAATCTGCCATGAGCCACAAGATGCAATGTAGAATGGCACATGCTTTTAAAACAATATTCACTCTACTAGGTTAGAAGGGGCCGTGACTTCATTAAGAGGATCAACAAAGCTAAGGCATATGGACAAAATTTTAGCATAGGAAGTAAGCTGTGAACCAAAAGGAGGGGGCCGATAAAAGGATGATATTGATGCAGAGCATCTAGGACAGCAGGACATCAATCTTCAAGACTTCAGAGATAGGTCTCTCTCAAGGTTCATTTGTTACACAACTTCTCATGTTGCAGGGCTTTCACAACACTTTGCATGTTCATAATATGAAAGGAGTAGACTTCCAAACATCTATCTCAGGGTGCCTAACTCCAATCAAAACTCATCTAACCCACTGTGCAGGGTCTGCAGGACAGCAGTCACAACTATGCTTTCTTGAGACAGTCATAACATGACTTGACAGTCACAATATCCTTCATATGGTGGTCTCTATAAAGACATCCTCAACCTCATGCAACAAACCAAATCATTAACTTGCCAAACATCTAACATCTTCCTTGACAAACCAAAAATGTGCCAAACATACATAGTTGCTGCTGTCCTCCTTCAATCTTCCAATATAAGATTTCTGCAGTCATTTACTTGACAAATTTAGTCTACACTATCCTCTTGCCTCCACATTCCTCACAAGACCTTGAAATAACTAAAATACAATCCATTCCACTGATCAAGGACAGAAAAGATCAGTGGAATGGGAATAAAGCCATCGATTTGCTCAAAAGAACCCTAACCTAGGTTTTTGGATAGTCAAGAGAAAACTAGCTGGTTCTTCCTCCTAGTGCAGTGTCAAGACTCTGACTTATGTTCAAACCTAAGGGACTTCAATCCACTAACCTTCCACTACAAACTTGTGCTATGGCTATTCCGTACAGGTATGGATTTCTCAAAGAAACAACGAATTCGTGAAGGAGATAGCAATTTAAAAGATAGTTTTTATGAAACCACCGATATCTTCTGTCTAGATCATTGTCAAGAATTGAAACCAAGCTTAGATTAAAGATAACTCAATCTACTTTCCATCCAACATGTAGATGTTCTATGATGAATCTATACAGTCGCAGGTACGGTAGGAAAACAACATAGAAAAATTAGAAAAACAGAGAAAAAATAGAAAAAACAGTGTTTCTTTGTTATTTCTCTCCAATCTATTGAATGTTCTCTTACAATAAATCCTTCCTTTCTTAAACAAGCCTCTTACAATACATGTAATAAAGTGGGTCGATCCAAACTGCTAAACCATCAAGCTACTTCCTTGATTTTGAACTGCAGTCTTTGAAACTATTTTTAGAAACTTGTCTTTTCTTGGACTCCACCGACTGTTTTATGATTAGAATGCTTTTTAACACTTGATTAACCTTTGGACAAGGTTTTAACACATCAACAAACCTTTGACATGCCTTTAAAGGCTTACAAACACTAAAATTTAATTGACTCCTCTTACAAACATTAAAACATAAATGACTTCCTATGACTACAAGACTGTCCTACCTAGGACTAATAACATAACCATAGTAGACTCTAGTTATTTGGACATAGTCCATTACAAATATGGCTTTCAAGCCTCACAAAAACATTAAGATGGTCTCAAAGACCTTATTAAACAAAAAAAACTACTTGAAAATCTTTCCAAAACCTAGATGTCTTGGTGCTCCTGCACCATACTCCCCGACATGATGAAAACTCTTGTCCCAAGAGTTAGGGGATCTGCTCCATCCATTCTTCCATCTCATTGGAATGTTCCTCTAATTGGGAAACATGAACTCTCCAAGAGTAATCTTCCTCCTTCTCCAACTTGCATGGCTCTTGTAAACAGTGTTAGAACCATAAAACCTATTTTGGTGTCCTTTCCTAGGACCTTGCTGCTGCAATGCTTCAGCTCTTCTCAACAGGAACTTATGATTCATTCCTCCTTGTACTATCTGATATTTGCCTTCCTTCCTCTACTTCTTGATAGGGCAATCAATATCTCCAACCTTGACATAACTCAAGTCCCAAGCCTGCTGCTCTCTAGGACTGTCATCCACCTTCTTTTGTTGCAACTGTTCCTGCTGCTTGCAATCATCCTTAACCTGCACATTCAACTGTAGTTTCTCCCCAAAATAAATGGTAACATGTTCCTTCTTCTCCTCACAAGGTAAAGGAATTAGTTTGAACTTCTTACCATCTTTGTGCACCACATAGGTATTAGTATACCCATCATGTATAGTTCTCCTCAAGTATTGCCATGGCCTACCCAAGATAATATGCCCACATGTCATTGGAATAACATTACACAAAACATAGTCTTGATATGGACCAATTATAAAATCAACATATGCCTTCTTAGTAACCATTACCTATTGCTCTTGACTCACCCAAGTGACATTGTAAGGACTAGGATGATCAAAAGTTTTCAATCCCAACTTATGCACCATTTCCCAAGAAACTAGATTATCATGGGAACCTAAATCTACAATCAACTTGCATATCTTTCCATGGCTTAAACAATTAGTTTTGAAAATAGATACCTATGGTGGTTGCTGCATTTTACCTTTCTCCACCATGAGCATTTCTCCAACCATCATTGGAGAGGCTGACGACATTTCTGGTTCTTCTGGCTTCTCCTCCTCTTGTGCCAAGTGAACTTGTCTATCCTTGGTCTTGTCAACACCATCCTTCTTAGGATAGTTGAAAGATGTGTGTCCCACCTCATTGCAGTGATAACATATGCCTATGAACACTCCTCTACCTGATCCAAATCTACCTCCACCTCTATATCCACCTCTCTGTTCTATAGACATCTCCTTACCCTTCTCATTGCTATTCTGAACTTCAGTAGTAGGTCTGCCCCTACCTCTGTTTCCTCTTCCACTACCTCCTTGTCTTTCTTGCTTCCTCTGTACCCTCTCTTCAGCCCAGATGGCTAATTGAAAACACTCTCCAAGTGAATTTGGGACTGCCAAACCAATCTCATCTTGCAAGTTATACCTAAGCCCATTAAGGTACCTTGCCACCTTCTCTTCTTCATCTTCCAATCCTCATCTAATACTAAGCTTATGAAATTGCTCAGTATAGGACATAACATCCATGTCCTTCTGTTTCAGATTCTGCCTCATCCTCTTTATCTGAATAGAGTAATCGGATGGAAGGAACTGATCCTTCATCAAGTCCTTCATCCTACCCCAAGAAGTGATTCTTGATGCACTTCTAGCCATTCTTTCTGTCTGCACACTACTCCACCAGGTAAGTGTTGTTCCTCTCAGTTTTGTTTTTGCAAACTTGATCTTCTTCTCATCACTCATCTCCTCATACTCAAAAATTTTTTCAAGGGCATCTATCCACCCTAATACCTCTTCACTATCCATCTTCCCCTGATAGATAGGTAACTCTATGTTTGCCTTTGTGCCACTTCCTTGGGCTGCCTTTAGCAATCTCACAAATTTCTTTTCTTCAGCATCCAACTCATCCTCAGGAGGATTCTCATCAGTATCCTCATCTCCTTCTGAACCATCTTGTTCATCCTTTCTAGGATTCTTCTCCAATGCTTCCAATCTAGCCAAGATTGTTGCATTCTCTCTTCTCACTTGCCTCAACTCTCTGTCCCTGGCAGCATCCTGCTCTCTTCTGTCCCTCAATTCTTTTTCTCTAGCCTCTATGGCTTCTCTCAACTCATTGTTCTCCCTGGCCATTTGATTCTTAGGAGGCATCCTCACACCTCTCTCTACCTGTACTGTTTCATAAGATCCACAACACCCTCAAGGATCTACTAGCTAGCTCTGATACCAATATAATGCAGAGCATCTAGGACAGCAGGACAACAATCTTCAAGACTTCAGAGATAGGTCTCTCCCAAGGTTCATTTGTCCCACAACTTCTCATGATGCAAGGCTTTTGCAACACTTTGCATGTTCATAAATGAAGGGAGTAGACTTCCAAACATCTATCTTAGGGTGCCTAACTCCAATCAAAACTCATCTAACCCACTGTGCAGGGTCTGCAGGACAGCAGTCACAACTATGCTTTCTTGAGACAGTCATAACATGACTTGACAGTCACAATATCCTTCATATGGTGGTCTCTATCAAGACACCCTCAACCTCATACAACAAACCAAATCATTAACTTGCCAAACATCTAACATCTTCCTTGACAAACCAAAAATGTGCCAAACATACCTAGTTGTTGCTGTCCTCCTTCAATCTTCCAATATAAGATTTCTGCAGAGTCATTTACTTGACAAATTCAGTCTACACTGTCCTCCTACCTCCACATTCCTCACAAGACCTTGAAACAACTAAAATACAATCCATTCCACTGATCAAGGATAGAAAAGATCAATGGAATGGGAATAAATCCATCGATTTGCTCAAAAGAACCCTAACCTAGGTTTTTGGACAGTCAAGAGAAAACTAGCTGGTTCTTCCTCCTAGTGCAGTGTCAAGACTCCAACTTATGTTCAAATCTAGGGGACTTCAATCAACTAACCTTCTACTACAAACTTGTGCTATGGCTATTCCGTACAGGTATGGAATTCTCAAAGAAACAACGAATTTGTGAAGGAGACAATAATTTAAAAGACAGTTTTTATGAAACCACCGATATCTTCTGTCTAGATCATTGTCAAGACTTCAAACCAAGATTAGATCAAAGATAACTCAATCTACTTTCCATCCAACATGTAGATGGTCTATGATGAATCCGTACAGTCGTGGGTACGACAGGAAAACAACATAGAAAAATTAGAAAAATAGAAAAAAAATAGAAAAAAATAGTGTTTCTTTGTTATTTCTCTCCAATCTATTGAATGTTCTCTTACAATCAATCCTTGCTTGCTTAAAACAAGCCTCTTAAAATGCATGTAATGAAGTGAGTTGATCCAAACTGCCAAACCATCAAGCTACTTTCTTGATTTTGAATTGTAGTCTTTGAAACTGTTTTTAGAAACTTGTTTTTTCTTGGACTCCATTGACTATTTTATGATTAGAATGCTATTTTAACACTTGATTAACCTTTGGACAAGGTTTTAACACATCAACACACCTTTGACATGTCTTAAAAGGCTTACAAACACTAAAATTTGATTGACTCCTCTTACAAACATTAAAACATAAATGACTTCCTATAACTACAAGACTGTCCTACCTAGGACTAATAACATAACCATAGTAGACTCTAGTTATTTGGACATAGTCCATTACAAATATGGCTTTCAAGCCTCACAACAACATTAAGATGGTCTCAAAGACCTTATTAAATAAAACAAACTACTTGAAAATCTATCTAAAACCTAGATGTCTTGGTGCTCCTGCACCAGATACTCCTAGACATCAAGTTGCGACTTCAAGGATACACATGGGCAATAGGTACTCAAATCAAAATTACAACAAATGGTATTATAACACTTTGCAAAAGACACTAGGGCCTAGAGGTTTACACCTTATGGAAAAGAAATTTTTAATACTTTGAAAACCAAAACTTGACCAAAGACCCACAGATATCAAAACCTTGAATAGGGCCCAGAAAATTTATCAAAATCCTTTTAGTGGCTCATGTTTGGGGACATTTGTTCAATATGATTAAAGAGAGATCCCAAAGAAACTTGTTGGTCATGATGTTAGTCATAAACAAGCATAGAATAAAAGTACACATTACCCTTTATTCATCTTGAAAGATACTGTGAATTCAAGGAATTCGGGATCCCAAGTCTCCAGTGATTAGGTCTTAATCATCTGACATTACTTAGAGGTTAATGTGTGTTGCTGTTTCCATTTTGGGGCCTTACGTGAAATTGTGCCATCATCATGACATTCCTGTAGAAATTCTTTACAGAGAAGTCATATTATGTAGTTATTAGATGAAAAGATGTAGAAATACCTCAATCTTTGCATGATATTTTTCAATTGTGCATGCTTTGCATTCAAATATGCTAAATATTTGCGATTACCTACGAGATGTCTACATATTTGTGTTATTTACTTAGGATTATCAATTATTCGCCATTGTGATAATGAAATGTTCTGAAATTGAAAGAAATTAAAGGAATACTACAATTTAAAGTTGAATCTTCAGCTATTGATCCACATACATACTCGATACTGTCATGACGAGAAGAAATCAAATCATATGTTCACCAGGATATTCCACAGCTAGATACAGTTGATGCAAACTTCAAAGGATGATGAATGAAAACAATACATGTAACATGATGAGCACTCCAAGGGACGCAGCAAATCAAAGCACATACCCAGAATTCAGACATAGATTACGAAAGATTTACGAAGATTTGTAATCGAAATACTCTTCTCTTTCATTAAGTATACAAAAGACATGTACATATGCAATAACTTTGAAATAAGCCCTGAATACTTCAGCAAACAGATTTCAATTAAGTTTCGAATGTTTCATCAGGGCATTCCACCACCTTTTATAGAATAAGGTGAGGAATCTGTTACAAAAGATCTACGATCTAGATTTATCAATACAAATCTACGGTCATGATTCACTTGATTGTGTCAATCTTTACAAAATGGCACAAGTTGCCAGCTAGCAACTATCTATACTACTTATGCTATTATCCCCTTCATGATGTATCTTCATCATGCTCTTCAGCTGATTCATGCAGGTCATCATCATGTGCATCACTTTCCGAACTTTCACTATCCTGATGATGACGCTGCTGCATATGGGGCTGCATACTACTGTGGACCTGCTCGTATGAATGCACCACCTGATCTATCCCTCCGCCATCTTGAGTCTTTGCTTTGATAATGGTGTGTTTATGTGCTTCATATTTGTCTCTGCTGTTATCAAGCTTATTCTTCCTGTCCTGCAGTGTCTCTTTGTATTTCTCCATCTGGACCTTGATCCTCATTATTTTATCTATCAATTCCTCTGTCAAAGGAACAGGTGGACCATCTGCCTCTAATTGGAAATTGCTGTGTACAGCTTTAATGGCGGACTCTTCATCTTGATTTTCTATTTTTCCTTCCACCTTGCCTTCCAATGCTTCCAGCATCACCGCTTCTTCAGCCATTAAATCTCATAGCCTCATGTTGATATCCCTCAGCTTATTATTACACCTTTTGAGGACTCCACACTCAAACTGAGTGTCTTTATACCAGATATCTATTAATAATGCGGTATTATTATTCAGTACCTGCTTACTGATAAGCAGTTGTGAACTTATATTCCTTATTTCCCCTAACAGGGTCAGGACTCTCTCCAGCTTGTAAGACCTCTTCTCGGTCTGCATCTGCAATTTATCCACTTTGGCCTTGGAGTCACTTAGGATGCTCCATTTCTTCAAAGAGGCTTTCATTATTTCTACTATATCATCCAATGTGGATGACATCCATCTCCTTATTACGGATGCCTCATGCTTCATGAGGTCCAATTTATTTACCTCCTCCTGAGAAATGGCAGTCAATGGGACTGCATGTTCAGTTGTGGTATCATCAGGATTGGTCAGCCCTTTGATATAGGCATGCAACTGAGCAATGTGCTCTTTATGTTGCTTTTTTTTCTCCTTCTCTCTTTTCACTTTTTGAATTAGAGAGTCAATGATATCTTTGCCCTCCTGACCTTCTTGGTCCTCATTGGCAAAGCCCAAATCTACTGTACTGATTTGAAATTCATCGACAGTGGTTTTACCCTTTTCCTTCTCCACCGCAGGTATGGCAATTTGCGCGGTCCTTCTCCCTGTTGCCGGATCTCTCTTGATGGCCGAAGTCATTCTGGCCTTCCTCTTTGGCTTCATTATATCCGCAGAGAATAGGGTGGAGACATCAAATTCCTGAATTTCAAGCTCCTCCTCAGCATTTACCTCTTTTTCCAACCACGGAGGCACCTAATCATGTTTTTCAACATCATCCTAATGTTCACCTATATCTCCTATTTCTATCAACAAGTGTTGTGGAGATGGTGACTTTCTCATTTCTTCTTCTTGATACTCTCTTTGTTGTTGATCTTGTGGCACCTCCTCCTATTGAGGGATTTCCTTCTCTGGAGGAGCATCTTCATGCTGTGGGGACCCTTGAGGGGCATCTATATGCTGTGAGGAACCTTGAGGTGCATCTATATGCTGATCATGATGATCATGACCATCTTCTGTCATTATTTCATCTATTCCCACTTCTTCTTCTTCTTGTGGTTTATCCACTGCACCAGATATTGGGGACTCTGCCTGATGTGCTGGCAATTGCTCTGCAGCTACTACTTCTTCCGAGCCTGCACCATCCACTTCTTGTACTTTGGCAACTGGATCCTCTAGTGTTTCTTTCTCATCAGCCTTCGCTTCCTGAACCTCTACTATAGCAGGTTCCTCTGTTGTATCCTGTGGACTTTGTTGGCCGGTTTCAAGAGCATGGCCTTCTGACTCTGCCATCTCTATCTCTTCTGTTAGGTGACCTTTATCAAGTGATCCTGCTGGCTGTTCAGGACTTGCATCCTGTTTCTCTGTCAGATCCACCACTACAGGACTGGTCACCTCTATGATCAAAGTATCTAGCCCTATTTCCTAAGCTACTTGCTCTGGGCTCTTTTCTTGCTCTTCTTCTCCTTGTTTCATCTCCTCAAGCACAGTTTGAACTGGTGGAGGCTTGTGAGGAGTCATACTTACATTAGCAGCAAGTGTTTCCATCTTCTGTGCAGCCACATCCTGCACCACCTCATCATCAGACAAATTTATTGTCTCGTTGAGCGAGACATGCCCTTCTACTTGTGTCTGGGAGGTTTCTTTCAGCTGCTCCTCAGCAAGTTCAGTTTTGAGCTTGACAATGGTAGGAAGTGGAACATTATGTTGAAGTTCCTTGTGCACTTCACTACCTTCCCCTTGTAATGAATTAGGGGGTTCGCTTATTCCACCTCTCATGGAGGTTCTTTGTTTCTTAGGTGGGGTAGACACCAGCACCTGTGGAGCTCTCCTCTTCCTTTTTATTACCAATGGAGCCTCCTCCTCCTCAGGCTCTTCTTCTATGAGGGTATCCTCTCCTCTTGGTTGTTTAGAAGATTGACCCACTTCTTGAGTCTCAGTGATTCCAGCCTCTCCTGTCTTACTTTTCTTGGGCCTTTCTTTCTCTGGAGGGGATGCTGATTCTGATCCTGACCCTGCCGCCTGCTCAGCTACAAATACTGCCCTTTCAATTATAATCCACTTTGGTCCCTGTTCCACCTTCTTTCCCCTTGGGGGTCTTTTGCTCTGATGTTGTGGTGGAGGGACTCTATCTCCCTTGGTCTTCCTCTTCTCTAACAGGAAGTCATCATATTCATCCGCGGGGATATCCTGCCCTTTCTTCTTGTTGTCCGCCATAATGGCAACACCTTTCTTCTTCAATACCTCTATCTGTGCATCAACCCAAGCTTGGGTTAGGTTTAGGGTCTTGGCAATAAATGGGTCCAAGGATATGTCCTCCTGCATAGTGAGGTCAGGTGCAGAGATGGTGTCATTATATATCTTTTTCTGTTCATACTCGTTTGCCATTGTCCTGCCATCGTCCTTCTTTAATTGTTGGGGAAGGGAGATGCAATCAAAAGTTCTAACTTGGTTCAAAGTTAACCTCTGATACCTCCTTCTCCTGGCTTCTGCCTCATCTTCACAGTCAGCCCAAAAATCCTCTAGGTGCCTTTGGTGAATAGGCTTTCCTAGTACCTTCTGTATCCTACCGTAAGGATCATATGGTCTTGTTATTGGAAAAGGCTACAGATTCATCTTATTCAGGGTGACCATCACCTTCTTTATATTATCAGAGTCAGGGCACATATAATTGCCAATGCTGACTGGGAACAAAATTGGTGGCAGCTTCTTGGCATCCTTGTACATTTGTATCATGGTGGAGCCCTGCTTGATAAATTCCACTAGTACTATGGCATCAGTAGGATACCTTGGCAGCATCAGGGGATGTCCCTCGAAACGTTCAACCCTTATATAAGAAAAGGTTGCAAATTGTATGTACCAGGTCCCATGCCTGTAGACTGCCTCTTGAGCCTCCATGCTCAATCTCTTTGTTCTGTCTTCTTCCATGGTCCTTACCAGATGCATAGAGAATGCATCATTGACCAGTTTGTAATCTTTTAGGTAGTTGGTTCTCTATAGCTGGGGATGATGATCCCAGATATATGCAGCATTTGTGCCTGTGAGCTTCCCATCTGTCACTAAGGCATCAAAAGTGCCTCTATAAGCACAAGAATAAACAATGTAGGATGTCATGAAAAATGCACAATTTGAACCTCCCAGGTTCATCAGTTGCTCATGCAGAGCATCACTTATAATTTTGCCCCACAGTGGCTTGGTGTCTGAATATAGACACATCATTATTATTCCATACATCCAATCCTTGAAACTGCCAGTATCAGGTTGGCCACTTACTCTATTCAGGAGTGCAATCATGTATTGATACTCCTCACTGAAATCATACTTAAACAGGTGCACAGGAAGCTTGGTCGCTGCATTATATGTGTTGTTCTCAGCCCGCCACGGATACATGTTCTTCCTGGCTGATTTCTTATTGGCTTCATACTCCCTTTCAGACTTCTTCAAGTCTACACTTTTGACCTTACTGCCCAGTGGCAATCCAAATGTCTGGGAGAGACCTTTGATGGAGAGGTCTGCATATATCCTCCCATGCTTCACTACTTGCCTTGTTTGAGGGTTATAATTCCGAGCACACTCAATGACGAGCTCCGGAGATTCCATGGAGTATGGAAAACTGGCGGCATTCCACAATCCCGACATGAACACTACGTCCAGCAGAGGACTCTTGTCATGTCCATTGTTCAGCTTGGCTGACCAGGCCTCCAAATTAGTGCTTCCCTGATGGGTGTCTGTAATTGCTCCATATTTAAACAGGACCCCCCTCTAAGCAGAGAACATGGGTTTGCTGAATTCTTCCTGACACTTGACCAATTGCTTTTCAGCCATGAGTACCTGTAATTAACGATAATCCTATCTCACAACAGGTACATATATGCATGCATATTGTAATTAACTTTATAAATCATTATGCCTACTGTATCAATTCCAACACTACTTAATCACATGGGTGCATAAACCAAAACTTACATCATCATACCAGAACAGAAACAATATGATGAGGGTTTTATTCACTTACCTAGTTATGCAGATTTCCTTTTATACCAGTAGATTGCTGAGACGTTCTTAATTCAGCTGATGATCACCTCTTTCTTTCTGCCCGTGAGCTCAAATCGTGCAAAGGTAGCTGGTATGCAGCTATGGAAGCTGGTGCTCTGTAAAACAAGTTTATCACAAGGTAAATGTGAAAATGGCAGTTGAATTACCTTTTAACCTCACATTTAGTGTACATTTAGGGCAACTCTGACAGATTGGATCATGTTCCTTGATTATTCGTGTGAAAATGTAGGATCTCGCTAGGTGTTTCATTGGGTTCCGGGGTCGGCGGGAACTACCTACCATGTCTGCGCACATTAAATGATAATGGCGGCAATAGGAGCGGGGAATATCCCTATGACAGGATATCATGAGGGCAGGATGATATTCGCAAATATCGGGTTGAGTTTCAATATCATCCTCCTCCCCGCATTGACATTGTTATCGCGACAAGATTCGGGTGACAAAAGCACCTTTGTTTCTACGTAGTACATCAGGAGGATATTTTGGTGAATCGGGTGATGTTTTTTAAATATGATGATGATGAGACAAACTTACATGTCTCTCTTTTTGGAATATCGGGATGACGTCATCCTGATATTCGCTCTTTGTATCGGAAGTGCATCATGACGTCATCATCATATTGGGCGAACATGATCACGTTTTAGAAAATATCCTATGGCAATGTAAATGTGATGATGATATCATCGTTATGTATGTTCCTTCGTTTATCGTACTCAGATGATGTCATCAGGATATTTGCTAAGGGTGATATTTGCGTCAGGAGGATATAAAGACACATCGGGTTACATGCGAAGTATGACGCTCGCGATAGATAAAACTGTTTGACGGGAAGATTTTGCTACCATTTAAAGTTGACGTCTGGATATTTGAACCGCATGACATATCGGGGGGGAATGTTTCAAATATGATGATGAACTTCAACAATATGACTGAGGATATAAACATATGACCTTCCTCTTGCGAATATCAGGTTTGACCGAAACTTTGACTGTTCATAACTCTTACATCCTGATGAATATTAAGGTGATGTAAAAGGCAAACCTACCTGAATTTTAATGCTTTTTCAAAATATGAGGTCACAGAGATGAAATACGAAATTTGAAAAACTACCCTCATGATGACCTCCCTCATCCTGGTTTTGCATGATGATGATGCACTCGACTTACTTTTACCAAACTGCCCAGAAGCAGATGCACAAGCCAAACCAAAAATTGGGTCCCTGTTTTGCCAAGTCAAAATGGGGTGTGTTGTGTAACCACACAACAACTTGCCACCAAAGAAAACAAACAAATTCCAATGATTCAAGTGATGTGATCACATTCATCTATAGTATTCTAATTCCATCTAAGCATAAGTATCATGGTCTTCTGAATGATAAACATTTCATCATGACAACAATGCTAACAAAGGATCAGGTGTGTGCATATAATTAATTGTCCTCATCTTGAAAGCAAGTTGAAAACATGAGTAACTGGTGTTAAACTACATAGTTGGGGATCATCCCTCATAGCCGACCTGGATAGAGCCTTGCTGCCAGCGGGCGTCTATAGCCCCGGCAAGGTTATCTATACAATCTCCCCAAGTAGAGCCCCACTACCAGCAGGCGTCTATAGCCCCGGTAGAGTTACTTAGATGGCCTAATTTTATTTTTGTTCTAATTTTCTCTTTAAAATTTGTATTTGATATCATCATGTTAGCTTATTTGTACAAGGTACAGTCACTTGCAGCTTTAGGTTGGAGATTGTATTGGTAGCAAAGGAGTCCCTTTAGATTTTTCACTTAACACCTATACTTGTGTGTTCAACAAACCCAAGGCTGTTAGGTGTTTCATTGTGATTGATTCACTTTGACCAAGAAAAGGCACCCTGATGAAAAGATATCACAAACCTGATCATGAACACTTCTTACAATGAATCATAACCTATGTCTAAATGTGATCTCATTACTTGAACCTTAACAATTTAGTTATTTTCTGGGGTGATGAAGTGCACAATCCTGACTTACCAGAACAAGGTCCCAACCAACAAAACGAAACAAGCAAAACAGACACACTGTACAAACAACTATACAAATATACAATATGATACACATGACTGTTATGAAGTCATTCAGGCCTGGAAATAATGTTTGAGGAATTGTCCATTGACTAGCAATGGGACATCCTCACATGTCAGGTTCTTAAGCCTATAAGTACTGTCTCCTAGTATCTCAGAAATTTGAAAGGGACCTATCCATAATCTATCAAACTTACCATGGTCACCTTTCTTTTCATGGGCCTTGTCCCACATCAGGACCAAATCGGATATCCTGAAGGCTTTAATTCTGGCTCTCTTGTCAAACCAGCATTTGACAACAGCCTAATGTTTTGCAAATTGATCGATTGCTTGACTCCTTTTTTCTTCCAGGTGCATCAACTGAAGCAACCTGACTTCTTGTTTATTGTCTATGCCTAGGTATTCTTGGGCAAATTGTAGGGTAGGAATTTTTAAGTTTACAGGGAGGATGGGATCCACCCCATATATTAGTTGGAAAGGTGAGTTTCCTAATGCAGTTTTTATTCTAGTTCTGTCCAACCATAAGGCATACTTTAGAAATGAGTTCCATTCCCTGGGGTTCTTCTCTATCAGTTTTCTTATGATACTCAGTAAATTCTTGTTGGTGGATTCTGCTAAACCATTCCCTTGAGGATAATAGTTAGATGAAAACTTAAGTATAATCCCATGGTCAAAAGCCCAACTGGATAACTTGGTGGAAATGAAGGCGGACCCATTATCACTTACCAATGCATAAGGAGTTCCATACCTGGTGACAATGTTGCTCTCCAAAAATTTAATGACATCATCTGCAGTGCAAGTTTTGCTGCTAATAGCCTCAGTCAATCTAGTACAATAGTCAGTAATTGTTAAAACATACCTATGCCCTGAGGAAGACGGAGGATTGATTGGTCCTATGAAGTCCATGCCCCACTGTGCAAATGGGCACTCTTCCATTATTGGCTGCAATGGTTGTGTAGCATATTTCTCTCTATTGGTAGCAACCTGGCAAACATGACAACATTTAACATGATCAGCTGTGTCTTTAAAAATTGTAGGCCAGTAATATCTTGCTCGGAGGATTGCATGTGTTGTGGCCAATGCTGATCCATGTGCTGTTCCAAACTTATCATGTAATTCTGTCAGGACTCTACTTGCTTCTGGCTTCTCTAAGCATCTAAGGTATATTCCTTCGTAATTCTTCTTGAACAAGGTTCCTCCCTTCATCATATACTTTTGGGATCTTATCTTCAAGGCTCTTCTCTATGAAGCCTGCATCCTTGATGGACATCTTCCAGTAATCAGGATGTGCCTGATATCTAAATACCACTCTTTATTGTCTTTCTCATTGATAACATATTGCTGACTAGTGATGTTTGGATCAATCTCAGATATCATCTGGCTCAAAGCTTGTCCTCTTACCAGCTTCATTGGTGTAATTTCCATGTCATACTCTTGCAATACAGTAATCCATTTAGCTCTTTTCTCACCAGGCTCACTTTGCATCAGCAGCATCTTCACTGCTGCATCAGGCACCACAACAATCACTTTGCTTCTGAGTATGTAATGTCTGAATTTCTTTACTGCCCTGACCAATGCAAGTGCCTGTCTCTCAACATCTACATACCTCAACTCAGCATCCCTGAAAGGACAGCTCATGAAAGCAATTGGTTTCTCTTCTTTCTCTTCATTTCTTTGAGTTAACACTGCTGCAGAGGTATGTTCTAAAGCAAATGAATAGATGTAGAAATCTTTGGTGTAGTCTGGACTAATGAGGACAGGAGCATCTGAAATGGCCCTTTTTATATCTTCAAATGCAGTCCTGGCTTCTGGTGTCCACTCAATTTGTGCATCTTTTTTCAACATAGCATTTAAAGGTCTAACAATCTCAGCAAAGCCGGTGATGAACTTCCTCACAAAGTTTATCTTACCAAAGTAAGACTTGAGTTCCTTTTTGCTTCCTCGAAGTTGTAACTTCATAATAGATTCCACCCTGTCAGGATCAATGATAATTCCATCCTCTGTGATCAGGTGGCCTAGTAATTTTCCTGTTGTGACCCCAAATATGCACTTCTTGGGATTTAAAGATATTCCATATTCTTCACATTTCTTCAGTACACTTCTGAGATCAGCAACATCATTCCTCCTTTCCTTGGAGAATACCGTCAAGTCATCCATGTAGATGACTATACACTTTCCTATTAAACCTTTGAAAGCTATGTCCATTGCTCGCTAGAATGTAGCTCCAGCATTTATGAGTCCAAAGGGCATACGTCTATATGCAAATATCCCCCACTTTGTGGTGAAGGCAGTTTTCAATCTGTCAATTTTGTCAACCATTACTTGGTTGTATCCTGAAAAGCCATCTAAGAAGGACATCATTTTAGCTCCATTTACAATCTGCAGAACTTCATCCAATGAGGGTAAAGGATAGTTATCCTTTTCTGATGCTCTGTTTAGGTTCCTGAAATCTACACATAACCTAATGTCTCCATTCTTCTTTCTGACTGGCACAAGATTAGCCACCCATGTGGAGTGCCTGACAGGAAATATTATCCTGGCATTTAACAATTTCTTGACTTCTTCAAGAATTATTGGTTCGAGCAAGGCATTGACTGGTCTCTGCTTCTGTCTAAAAGGTTTTGCATCTGGCTTGAGAGGTATAGTATGAGTTATGACAGAGGTGTCATATGTCTTTAGCTCGTCATAAGTCCATGCAATTACATGTATGTAATCCTTGAGGGCCTGAGTTATTCCTTCTAACTCTTCTGGTGTGCAAACCTTACCCAATAAGACATTTTTCTTGTCATCAGCTTGTCCAATATTCACTTGTGAATATTGACCTCCATCTACCTTAGGCAGATTGTTATGTTTAAGCATATTATCCAAATCAAAGGCTCTTTCCAACTCAATCATACCTTTGGGGATCCTGTTGCTAGGCAACTCTAATATCTCATCTTCTTCCCAAACTTGATCATCCATACCATTCTCATCTATAATCTGAGCCTCGAATATGTCTCTATTTGAAATGAAGTTCAGAATGTGCTGATCATCATCAAACACCTAGAGATTAGTCACATTGTCAGGTAATGATGGTACTGACACCAGTTCTACTGAAAATTTCTTTAGACTAGATATAGACAATGGCTCCAATGTACTGGCAGCTTGAGCTAGCACATCTGCCCTATGATTTTGTTCTCTTGGTACATGAGTGATATTAAAGGTGTCAAAGTCTTCCATCAGGTCCCACACACGATGTCTATAATTTGATAGTTTTCTGTAGTTACAGGAGTAAATTCCTCTTACTTGCTTCACAACTAGTTCTGAATCTCCAAAGACATGCAGAATCTTTACTTTCCTCTTATGAGCAAACAACATTCCATGAATCAAAGCCTCATACTCTACTACATTGTTAGTACAGGGGAACTGTAATCTGTAGGTTGCCAGATAGGATTTCCCAGTTGAATCAATCAGGTCGATTCCTACCCCAGTACCTTGCTTAGATTTGGACCCATCAAACCTCAGGATCCAAGGTTTATCTTCAGCAAGACATTTAGCTGAACTTTCTTTTCCCTTTGTAGCTCTGGCTGCTGCTTCACCTGATATCTATTTTAACTTAGGGACATCATCATCCTTAAGTTTCTTCTTTCCCTTTTCTTGTGAGCCTGATGGCTTTTCTATTCTCTCTTTCGTTTCAGCAGGAGGATGATCTTCTGAATTTGTAGCTGCATGCTTTTTCAAGATGTGTAAACATAGTTAGCAAGTTGTTTCTGAGTGAGGTGCCTCATGCAGCCTACACCAATTTTTAATTAAGACCTCCCGAGGAGATTTATGCTGCCGTATCACCTTCTCTATTTCCTTTTCCAAAAATTCTTCGAACTTTGTCAGGTCACTACCTTTGTCCTCATCAGACAATTCATAATCCGGTTCCATAAAGCAATCACTCCCTGGGGTGATCTTTTCTTTCATTTCATTACTTACTTGGAGAGAGACTAAAATTTCTTCTGTTTCTAGGATAGGATGCTCATCATGATCTATCGGTTCTTCAGTTCCTACAAAAGACAGATAAGAATTATTATTGTCATCATCATCAAATGTAACATTTACCTCGGAATATGATGATGATGCCTTGCTGTATGTTTGCTCTAGCATCATCATCTCTAAGCATGTTTCACATGTCTTCTTTGAATGTGCTTCGTCGTGTAATTTGCATCATCCGTCAATCAAAATATCATTAGCAGGTATATTTAACAATTGACAACGTTTTACCTGTTTAGACAGATGTATCTCAAAATCTCTGAAGCGATCTATTTCATTCTCATTATCGGGATAATTATCAATTTCTATGACTGGCATGTCCTCCTGATCATCATGATGATGATGATGATGTAGCTTAAGCATCAGGATCTCTTCTATTTTGATGGTCTGCGGCCTGATGCAATAAACTCTAGGTTCTACGTTTACGTACATGATCTCATTTGTTCTGTTGTACTCAGTTATCATATGTTTCATTCTAGGTTTAGCATCAATCCTAATCTGATTAGGTATACCCTTCCAGGGTAACCACATGTGACTGAAATCTGTAGACACATATCCATTAAGCGTTTTAGACCAATCGCGGCTGAGCAACATCCCATACGTATCAGGTGTGTCAACTACTTGAATATCAATGTAATACTGGATCTTAGGATCAGATGCTAGCTGCATGTGGATATGAGTTAATTCCCCTACTACACTTACTTCTGTTTTGTCCAACTGTGTGACCTTCTTTAAGGATTTAGCAGGATGCATTCCTAAGGCATTGCATATTGACAAGGGCATAACATTCGTTGAGGCTCCCGAATCTACCAGACAGTTGTGCAGGTTCTTGCTGAACATTCTTATGGTAAGGAGGAACAGAGGTGATTCAGTTTTATCCCTATACAAGGTCATGTGGGAGGTTTCTACAGCTTAGACTGTAGCTGACACTTTAGGCTTGACAATATTATCCCTAGCAGCGTGATCCTTGCCACTGGATTGACTCGAAAAATGGCTATCCTCTTTAGGGGCAGGATCATCTAAGGATTTCATGAATGTCCTTTTGATGGCAGGGGTTTTCAATAACTCAGACAGAGACAGGCTGATCTTAATTTTCTTCATTTCATCAGCGAGATAGCTGACCAACTTGTTGGATTCATGAGGTGTATTCACAATCTTTGATACTGTGTTTTGAGGTGACAAGTACTGAGCATTCACCTTAGGGAACCCTGGGTTATTGCTAGCCTTAGGATTAGGAGGTGTATTGAAGTTGTTTGGAGGTAGAGATGATGTCAATGGACCAGCAGGTCTATTGGCATTGCTCCTCAAGTTATAATTGTGCTTACTAGGATATTGCTGCTGAAATGCTTGTACTTCTTCACGTTCCCTTGCAGGCTCATTTTCATCTTCAAAGGGGAAAACATAGTTTGTTTCAAAAGCTAAGGCCGATTCTTCATATGCCTGCTTATAATTCTGACAAGGTTCATTTGTATAGGCTTCTAGCACAAAAGCTAAGTGGTATCCACAAGGAACAATCTCATTTCCTTCTGCATGAGGTGGATTTCCAGAAGTGTTAGACACTTCAGTCTGAAAGATGCTAGCAGCAATTCTAAATTGTGGCTAGTCTAATTCTGCATGTGCATTAGTATTGTGGATCCTACACCAATTAGTAAGAGCTGCCTCAGCAAGATTGACTCTAGTAGTCTGTTTGGCTTCACCAGGAGGCTGATTGTCCAGGGGTGATGGTAATGAACCATTATTTGGCCTAGAATTCCATACTCTAGGCTGTCTAGGTGGATTATTGTTATTTCCACCATTATTGTTGAAATTATTGTTGTTATATCCTCTATCAGGATAATTTGGTCTGTCATTGGAATAATTTCTGTTCTAACTTGACTGGGAATAAAAACCCTGATTTCTCAAGTGTGTCACTTCTGTGGTGAGTTTTCTTAATTGAGCAGAAATTTCTTTGATTTCCTCCTTTTCTTCTTGAGCTTTGGCCACTACATTTTCAGTCTGAGGCTTGAAGAAAGAGGATCCATGGTTATTATTGGATAGATCAGCACTCTGAGGTATCTGGGCTTGTGCAGGGTATTGTGGCACTTGGCTATTTCCATTAGGAGGGGACATGATGCTCAGTGGAGGTATTTGCAAAGGTGCAGGCATGACTACTGGAGGTATCACTGTTCCATTAGGATACTGTGTAGGATACTGTGGAGAATATGTTGCAGGATATGATGCGGGATATTGTGAATGCATAACAAGCAAGGTAGGAAATACTATATTTGGAGTAGGAGCAGGTATCAACTGCTAATTCACTTTGATAGCTTCTTGAAAAGCTCATATCAATGTAGTGATCTCGGGATGTGTTCTCCTGATAAACATGGAAGTTAATGGATCCAGAGCTAAATAATAGATACTCCGGGCCGAGGCATCAGATACTACATATGGGGCAACTAACTTGGATAACATTTTCTGAAACCTAGCATTGAAATTGGCGATAGGTTCATGCTCAAATCTTTTGATCATGGCAAACATATGGTAATTCATAGATGGATCAATAGGGACTTTGAACCTGTCAAGAAAGGCTTTCTCTAAGACAGCCCATGAACCAACAGAGGCTTGGCCAAGACTAATGAACCAATTATAAGCATCTTCCCCTAAGGAAAAAGGAAATAACCTGCACACCACATCTTGATGTTCTATCCTGGGTCTACAGCAAGCTTCCTTAAAGGTCTTGATATGATCATCAGCATCTTGATAAGGATGATATTTTGGACAAAGTTTATCTGGATTCTTTGGTAGCTCATGATATGCATTAAAGGTCAAAGGTGACTCCGCTGCAAAGAAAGACATTGCAACCAGAGGAGGTTGAGCTGATGTTGCAGCTGGCTGGGGTTGAACCAAAGGTACACCCTGAGGCTGAACAAGAGGTGTCACAGATATCCTGGAAGGTATTTGTAAACCAACGGGAGTTACAGGAGGAGGTTCTGGTGAAGCTCTTGATGCACTAGACCCTGGAGTATGATGAATGTCTACGGTTCTAGGTTTGAAGCCTCTAACAGGTAGTTCCTCGAAGATTCCACTAGATCTAGACCTAGTATTTATCCTGTGAGCCAGGATTTCTCAATTTTGAGGCGAATTGGCTTAAACTTTGCAAATATTGGCTGGATTTCACCAAATGAGGTGATATTTGCAGTTGGATGGCTAATCAAACTGGATATTTATGAAATATTTATGAAGATACTGCAAGTATGACAAGATATTTGGGGTACAATGAACCTAGCACGAGATCTCAAGTATCTAAAGCCTAAATCCTTCAAAGCTTGAACAGATTTATGGATCTTTGGTCAATATTAGTGAATTTAGAATGATCTACTGTAAAGCTTGCAATATTTATGTAAGATCTGGAAATCTTTACACGAAATGAGCATATATGAGCTTCTTATAGTAAATATTTACGTAATATTTGAAATTCACAGATGATCTGAGTTTACCTTACTTCCTGCATCATAGAACCTGAAAATAATGATGATACGCGCAGTCTTCTGGACAGCCCTCCTTCTAGCGCCAATTTATGTTGGTCATGATGTTAGTCATAAACAAGCATAGAATAAAAGTACACATTACCCTTTATTCATCTTGAAAGATACTGTGAATTCAAGGAATTTAGGATCCCAAGTCTCCGGTGATTAGGTCTTAAGCATCTGACGTTACTCAGAGGTTAATGTGTGTTGTTGTTTCCATTTTGGGGCCTTACGTGAAATTGTGCCATCATCATGACATTCCTACAGAAATTCTTTACAGAGAAGTCATATTATGTAGTTATTAGATGAAAAGATGTAGAAATACCTCAATCTTTGCATGATATTTTTCAATTGTGCATGCTTTGCATTCAAATATGCTAAATATTTGTGATTACCTATGAGATGTCTGCATATTTGTGTTATTTACTTAGGATTATCAATTATTCGCCATTGTGATAATGAAATGTTCTAAAATTGAAAGAAATTAAAGGAATACTACAATTTAAAGTTGAATCTTCAGCTATTGATCCACATACATACTCAATACTATCATGACGAGAAGAAATCAAATCATATGTTCACCAGGATATTCCACAGCTAGATACAGTTGATGCAAACTTCAGAGGATGATGAATGAAAACAATACATACAACATGATGAGCACTCCAAGGGATGCAGCAAATCAAAGCACATACCTAGAATTCAGACACAAATTATGAAAGATTTACGAAGATTTGTAATCGAAATACTCTTCTCTTTCATTAAGTATACAAAAGACATGTACATATGCAATAACTTTGAAATAAGCCCTGAATACTTCAGCAAACAGATTTCAATTAAGTTTCGAATGTTTCATTAGGGCATTCCACCACCTTTTATAGAATAAGGTGAGGAATCCGTTACAAAAGATCTACGATCTAGATTTATCAATACAAATCTACAGTCATGATTCACTTGATTGTGTCAATCTTTACAAAATGGCACAAGTTGCCAGCTAGCAACTATCTATACTACTTATGCTATTATCCCCTTCATGATGTATCTTCATCATGCTCTTCAGCTAATTCATGCGGGTCATCATCATGTACATCACTTTCCAAACTTTCACTATCTTGATGATGACGCTGCTGCATATGGGGCTGCATACTACTACGGACCTGCTCGTATGAATCCACCACCTGATCTATCCCTCCGCCATCTTGAGTCTTTGCTTTGAAAATGGCGTGCTTATGTGCTTCATATTTGTCTCTGTTGTTATCAAGCTTATTCTTCCTATCCTGCAGTGTCTCTTTGTATTTCTCCATCTGGACCTTGATCCTCATTATTTTATCTATCAATTCCTCTTTCAAAGGAACAGGTGGACCATCTGCCTCTAATTGGAAATTGCTGTGTATAGCTTTAATGGCAGACTCTTCATCTTGATTTTCTATTTTTCCTTCCACCTTGCCTTCCAATGCTTCCAGCATCACCGCTTCTTCAACCATTAAATCTCGTAGCCTCATGTTGATATCCCTCAGCTTATTATTACACCTTTTGAGGACTCCACACTCAAACTAATTGTCTTTATACCAGATATCTATTAATAATGTGGTATTATTATTCAGTACATGCTTACTGATAAGTAGTTGTGGACTTATATTCCTTATTTCCCCTAACAGGGTCAGGACTCTCTCCAGCTTGTAAGACCTCTTCCCGGTTTGCATCTGTAATTTATCCACTTTGGCCTTGGAGTCACTTAGGATGCTCCATTTCTTCAAAGAGGCTTTCATTATTTCTACTGCATCATCCAATGTGGATGACATCCATCTCCTTATTACGGACGCCTCATGCTTCATGAAGTCCAATTTATTTACCTCCTCTTGAGAAATGGCAGTCAATGGGACTGCATGTTCAGTTGTGGCATCATCAGGATTGGTCAGCCCTTTGATATAGGCATGCAATTGAGCAATGTGCTCTTTATGTTGCTTATTTTTCTCCTTCTCTCTTTTCACTTTTTGAATTAGAGAGTCAATGATATCTTTGCCCTCCTGACCTTCTTGGTCCTCATTGGCAAAGCCCAAATCTACTGTACTGATTTGAAATTCATCGACAGTGATTTTACCCTTTTCCTTCTCCACCGCAGGTATGGCAATTTGCACGGTCCTTCTCCCTATTGCCAGATCTCTCTTGATGGCCGAAGTCATTCTGGCCTTCCTCTTTGGCTTCATTATATCCACAGAGAATAGGGTGGAGACGTCGAATTCCTAAATTTCAATCTCCTCCTCAGCATTTACCTCTTTTGCCAACCACGGAGGCACCTGATCATGTTTTTCAACATCATCCTGATGTTCACCTATATCTCCCGTTTCTGTCAACAAGCGTTGTGGAGATGGTGACTTTCTCATTTCTTCTTCTTGATGCTCTCTTTGTTGTTGATCTTGCGGCACCTCCTCCTATTGAGGGATTTCCTTCTCCGGAGGAGCATCTTCATGCTGTGGGGACCCTTGAGGGGCATCTATATACTATGGGGAACCTTGAGGTGCATCTATATGCTGATCATGATGATCATGACCATCTTCTATCATTATTTCATCTGTTCCCACTTCTTCTTCTTCTTGTGGTTTATCCACTGCACCAGATATTGGGGACTCTGCCTGATGTGCTGGCGATTGCTCTGCAGCTACTACTTCTTTCGAGCCTGCACCATCCACTTCTTGTACTTTGGCAGCTAGATCCTCTACTGTTTCTTTCTCATCAGCCTTCGCTTCCTGAACCTCTACTATAGCAGGTTCCTCTCTTGTATCCTATGGACTTTGTTGGCCAGTTTCAAGAGCATGGCCTTCTAACTCTGCCATCTCTATCTCTTCTGTTAGGTGACCTTTATCAGGTGATCCTGCTGGCTGTTCAGGACTTGCATCCTGTTTCTCTGTCAGATCCACCACTACAGGACTGGTCACCTCTGTGATCAAATTATCTAGCCCTATTTCCTAAGCTACTTGCTCTGGGCTCTTTTCTTGCTCTTCTTCTCCTTGTTTCATCTCCTCAAGCATAGTTTGAACTGGTGGAGGCTTGTGAGGAGTCATACTTACATCAGTAGCAAGTGTTTCCATCTTCTGTGCAGCCACATCCTGCACCACCTCATCATCAGACAAATTTATTGTCTCGTTGAGCGAGACATGCCCTTCTGGTTGTGTCTGGGAGGTTTCTTTTAGCTGCTCCTCAGCAAGTTCGGTTTTGAACTTGACAATGGTAGGAAGTGGAACATTATGTTGAAGTTCCTTTGCACTTCACTACCTTCCCCTTGTAATGAAGTAGGGGGTTGGCTTATTCCACCTCTCATGGAGGTTCTTTGTTTCTTAGGTGGGGTAGACACCAGCACCTGTGGAGCTCTCCTCTTCCTTTTTATTACCAATGGAGCCTCCTCCTCCTTAGGCTCTTCTTCTATGAGGGTATCCTCTCCTCTTGGTTGTTTAGAAGATTCACCCACTTCTTGGGTCTCAGTGATTCCAGCCTCTGCTGTCTTACATTTCTTGGGCCTTTCTTTCTCTGGAGGGGATGTTGATTCTGATCCTGACCCTGCCGCCTGCTCAGCTGCAAATACTGCCCTTTCAATTATAATCCCCTTTGGTCCCTGTTCCACCTTCTTGCCCCTTGGGGGTCTTTTACTCTGATGTTGTGGTGGAGGGACTCTATCTCCCTTGGTCTTCCTCTTCTCTAACAGGAAGTCATCATATTCATCCGCGAGGATATCCTGCCCTTTCTTCTTTTTGTCCACCATAATGGCAACACCTTTCTTCTTCAATGCCTCTATTTATGCATCAACCCAAGCTTGGGTTAGGTGTAGGGTCCTGGCAATGAATGAGTCCAAGGATATGTCCTCCTGCATAGTGAGGTCAGGTGCAGAGATGGTGTCATTATATATCTTTTTCTGTTCATACTCGTCTGCCATTGTCCTGCCATCATCCTTCTTTAATTGTTGGGGAAGGGAGATGGAATCAAAAGTTCTAACTTGGTTCAGAGTTAACCTCTGATACCTCCTTCTCCTGGCTTCTGCCTCATCCTCACAGTCAGCCCAAAAATCCTCTAGGTGCCTTTGGTGAATAGGCTTTCCTAGTACCTTCTGTATCTTGCCGTAAGGATCATATGGTCTTGTTATTAGAAAAGGCTGCAGATTCATCTTATTCAGGGTGACCATCACCTTCTTTATATTATCAGAGTCAGGGCACATATAATTGCTAATGCTGACTGGGAACAAAATTGGTGGCAGCTTCTTGGCATCCTTGTACATTTGTATCATGGTGGAGCCCTGCCTGATAAATTCCATTAGTACTATGGCGTCAGTAGGATACCTTGGCAGCATCAGGGGATGTCCCTCGAAACCTTCAACCCTTATATAAGAAAAGGTTGCAAACTATATGTACCAGGCCCCATGCCTGTAGACTGCCTTTTGAGCCTCCATGCTCAATCTCTTTGTTCTGTCTTCTTCCATGGTCCTTACCAGATGCATAGAGAATGCATCATTGACCAGTTTGTAATCTTTTAGGTAGTTGGTTCTCTGCAGCTGGGGATGATGATCCTAGATGTATGCAGCATTTGTGCCTGTGAGCTTCCCATCTGTAACTAAGGCATCAAAAGTGCCTCTATAAGCACAAGAATAAACAATGTAGGATGTCATGAAAAATGCACAATTTGAACCTCCCAGGTTCATCAGTTGCTCATGCAGAGCATCACTTATAATTTGGCCCCACAGTGGCTTGGTGTCTGAATATAGACACATCATTATTATTCTGTACATCCAATCCCTGAAACTACCAGTATCAGGTTGGCCAGTTACTCTATTCAGGAGTGCAATCATGTATTGATACTCCTCACTGAAATCATACTTAAACAGGTGCACAGGAAGCTTGGCCGCTGCATTATATGTGCTGTTCCAAGCCCGCCACGGATACATGTTCTTCATGGCCAATTTCTTATTGGCTTCATACTCCCTTTCAGACTTCTTCAAGTCTACACTTTTGACCTTACTGCCCAGTGGCAATCCAAATGTCTGGGAGAGACCTTTGATGGAGAGGTCTGCATATATCCTCCCATGCTTCACTACTTGCCTTGTTTGAGGGTTATAATTCTGGGCACACTCAATGACGAGCTCCAGAGATTCCATGGAGTATGGAAAACCAACAGCATTCCACAATCCCGAAACGAACACTGCGTCCAGCACAGGACTCTTGTCATGTCCATTGTTCAGCTTGGCTGACCAGGCCTCCAAATTAGTGCTTCCCTGATGGGTGTCTGTAATTGCTCCATATTTAAACAGGACCCCCCTCTGAGCAGAGAACATGGGTTTGCTAAATTCTTCCTGACACTTGACCAATTGCTTCTCAGCCATGAGTACCTATAATTAACGAGAATCCTATCTCACAACAGGTACATATATGCATGCATATTGTAATTGACTTTATAAATCATTATGCCTACTGTATCAATTCCAACACTACTTAATCACACGGGTGCATAAACCAAAACTTACATCATCATACCAGAACAGAAACAATATGATGAGGGTTTTATTCACTTACCTGGTTATGCAGATTTCCTTTTATACTAGTAGATTGTTGAGATGTTCTTAATTCAGCTGATGATCACCTCTTTCTTTCTGCCCATGAGCTCAAATCACGAAAAGGTAGCTGGTATGCAGATATGGAAGCTAGTGCTCTGTAAAACAAGTTTATCACAAGGTAAATGTGAAAATGGTAGTTGAATTACCTTTTAACCTCGCATTTAGGGTACATTTAGGGTAACTCTGATAGATTGGATCACGTTCCTTGATTATTCGTGCGAAAATGCAGGATCTCGCCAGGTGTTTCATTGGGTTCCGGGGTCGGCGGGAACTACCTACCATGTCTGCGCGCATTAAATGATAATGGTGGCAACAGGAGCGGGGAATATCCCTATGACAGGATATCATGAGGGCAGGATGATATTCGCAAATATCGGGTTGAGTTTCAATATCATCCTCCTCCCCGCATTGACATTGTTATCGCGACAAGATTTGGGTGACAAAAGCACCTTTGTTTCTGCGTAGTACATCAGGAGTATATTTCAGTGAATCGGGTGATGTTTTTTAAATATGATGATGATGAGACAAACTTACATGTCTCTCTTTTTGGAATATCAGGATGACGTCATCCTGATATTCGCTCTTTGTATCGGAAGTGCATCATGACGTCATCATCATATTGGGCGAACATGATCACGTTTTAGAAAATATCCTGTGGCAATGTAAATGTGATGATGATGTCATCGTTATGTATGTTCCTTCATTTATCGTACTCGGATGATGTCATCAGGATATTTGCTAAGGGTGATATTTGCATCAGGAGGATATAAAGACACATCGGGTTACATGCAAAGTATGACACTCGCGATAGATAAAACTGTTTGACGGGAAGATTTTGCTACCATTTAAAGTTGACGTCCGGATATTTGAACCGCATGACATATCGGGGGGGAATGTTTCAAATATGATGATGAACTTCAACAATATGACCGAGGATATAAACATATGACCTTCCTCTTGTGAATATCAGGTTTGACCAAAACTTTAACTGTTCATAACTCTTACATCTTGATGAATATTAAGGTGATGTAAAAGGCAAACCTGCCTGAATTTTAATGCTTTTTCAAAATATGAGGTCACAGAGATGAAATATGAAATTTGACAAACTACCCTCATGATGACCTCCCTCATCCTGGTTTTGCATGATGATGATGCACTCGACTTACTTTTACCAAACCACCCAGAAGCAGAAGCACAAGCGAAACCAAAAATTGGGTCCCTGTTTTGCCAAGTCAAAATGGGGTGTGTTGTGTAACCACACAACAAAACTCTTGGTGAAGCAAACCAAACTAGACCAAACATAGAGAACAGAACCTAACCAAACAAGATGCGAAGAAACAAACAAAAGAGACAGACACAATATATACATATGATACATTGTGCATGGAATATAACATACCTCAAGAGAAGTATAGCTTAAGGAATTGTCCATGTACTGGAAATTCTAGAAGTTCACCTATCACAGACTGCAAAAAGTATGAATCTTCTCCATGGGCGTTGCTAACCAAGTAAGGGCCTAACCATAAGGCATCAAATTTTTTATGTTTTCCCTTATCCTCAGCCCTGCCATTCCACATCAGGACCATGTTTCCAATTTCAAACTTCCTGTGAGAAGACTTCTTGTCATATAATTACTTCACCTATAACTACAACTTTAAGTTTCTTTGCAATGCATCTCTTCTAACTTCATCTAACTCTGTTAGAACATTGATTCTCTGTTGCATTTCATTTGTAATATTTTCATCATACTCTTGGATGAACTTATACACTTATAACAATTTGTTAGTTGGCATTCTAGCTTCCATGCCATAGACAAAATTAAAGGGAGGTTGTTCTATTACCTTCTTGGTGGTCATTCTGTCAGCCCAAAGGGCTTGTCTCAACTTTGAAATCCAAGCCTTCTTGTTTTTCTCTATCACTCTTTTTATGATCTTCATTAAACTCTTATTACTAGATTCAACATATCCATTACCTTGTGGGTGATAGGGGGTTGAGTAAGAGATTTGTATTCCATACTTATTGCAGAAACCTGTGAATTCTTCTAATCTAAAGCACATAGCATTATCTAATACTATCTTTTCTGGTACACCAAATCTGATCAGAATGTTATTCATTAAGAAATCAATTACCACCTTGTTGGTGGCCTTCCTTGTTGGAATGGCTTCAACCCATTTTGTGAAGTAATTAGTGGCTACCAGGATCTAGTAATGTCCACCACTAGATTTCTCTACAATTTCCCCTATAAAATCAATTCCCCACTGCTAAAATGGTACTTACACTGTGACTAGTCTGAGAGGAAAATTTCCTGAGAATTTCAACTTCCCTGAAAATCTTTGACAAGCATCACAAGTCTTTACTAGTTTGTGTGAATCTTTAAATAACATGGGCCACCAAAACCCAACCCTCAATACTTTATGCATGGTTGTTTTGGCCATATAGTGGCCACCACAAGCACCACTACACATTTTAGTTAGGATTTCTAGGGCTTGCTCCCCATTAATGCACTTCAACAATACTCCATCCACATTTCTCCACCACAACTCATTTTCTATTATAACATATTTCATAACTTGTAAATTGAGTGTCCTTTTTTTATTATCATACATCCCTTTAGGGCATGACATATTTTGTAGGTAATATATAACATTCATATACCACCCTATTGTTTGCATATCACAAATTGGAGATACATCAACAAAATCAACATTGTTTACCTGATTGGCCTCTAAATTTATCTCTGCCATCAACTTGGCCAATCCTTGTCCTCTGACCAACTTAGTAATTTGCACATCAATGTTGAATTCTTGAATCCTATTAATCCACCTACATCTCCTTCTAGTGACCTCCTGCTGTGTAAAAATATCTTTGACAACAACACTTGGAACATAAGCAACAATTGTTGCACCAACTAAGTATGGTCTGAAATTCTTAACCACCTTTACCAAAGCATAGGCCTGCGTTTCAGTCATGTCATACTTCAACTCAGCTACTTGTAAGGACTTACTAAAAAAGGCAATAGGATGTTCATAGCCTTCCTCATTCTTCTGCAATAAAACTACAACAATTATGTGAAAAGAAGCAAAAGAGAAAAGTTGGAATGGCTTTGAAAAGTTTGAAGACTTCAAAACTGGGGTCTCCTTGATGGCCTGCTTTATACCCTTGAATGCTTCATTTGGTTCCTCACTCCAAGCTACCTTCTCTCCTTTCTTTAGTATCTTTGAGATTGGTCTAGTAATCTCTACAAAGTTTGTCACAAACCTTCTCAATAAATTAACCTTTCCAAAGAATGATTGAATACCCTTGGCATTTTTTGGTTGTGGTATTTTATCAATGGCATCAACCCTTTCAAGGTCAATCCTTACTCCTTTGGACACAATATGTCCCAATATCTTCCCTTCAGTAACCGCAAAAGTACACTTCTTCGAATTAAGAGATATTCCATATTTTAAGGCTCTAATAAAAATCTTTTCCAGGTGTATAAAATGGTCCTCCTTCTTGGAGAATGCGGTTAAGTCATCCTGATATACTACCATGATGACATTAATCAGGTCAGAAAAAGCTACATCCATAGCTCTCTATAATGTAGCACTAGCATTGGTTAAGCCAAAAGGCATCTTGACATAAACATAAGTCCCCCAAGGAGTTGTAAACGTTGTCTTGAACTACTTAGACTCCTTGAATTTCACCTAGTTGTAGCCTAGAAAACCATCCATCATAGACAATAGCTCACAACCAATGACTCTTTGCAACATTGCCTCCCTATTTGGCAATGGGTAATTATCTTTCAACCATGATATATTGAGATTTCTAAAATCTACACAAAGCCTGATATCACCATTCTTGTTTCTAACAGGTACAAGATTAGACACCCAAGTCGAATGTCTAATCAACTTTATAATTCTGCCCTCTCTTAACTTTGTCAGTTCTTCTTACATTTTAGGTGCCAATTTTGAGTTTATTGGTCTATGCTTCTTCCTGAAGGGCTTTGCATTTGGTTTTAGAGGTATCTCATGCTAAAACAAGTCCTCTCTGTATATACTTTATTTGGAGCATTCTCAGTTCCTAGATTTTTTTCCTCCAAGTCATTTGGATGTGCTAAATTTTGCTTAACAACACTTTTATTAGGGCCCTCAAAGACCCTTCCCAAAGCCACTAGACCTCTAGGAATTTTATTAGTCTTGAGTTGGATTACCTCACATCCAAATACTATTTCTTTGCCATCCTTTTCTTCTACAAATGCTCTAAAATCTATCTCTTGACTTTCATATTGGTCTAGGCATTGCATGAATATCAATATATCTTCATCATTATTGAACACCTGCCAATTCTAAATGTTGTCAGGGATAGAAAGCCTTATTTGCATCTCAACCTTTGAGATACTTGCAAATGTCATATCATTAGGTCTTAATGCTATGTTGGCCAGTAGATATTCCATAGCATTCTTATTTCTTTCTACCCATTCAATGTTAAAAGCATCAAACATTTTTATTGTGTCCCAAACAACATTTCTGTACTACTTTAATTTGCTATTCTTAGGCATTAATACTAATCTTACCTAAGACACAATCAATTCTAAGTCACCTATGACTCTTAACTTTCTTATTCCATGTGTATATGCTACTTTCAACCCAAGAAATAAAGCCTCATATTCAACAACATTGTTTGTGCAAACAAACATTACTAAAAATGAGAACTTAAATGTTTTACCACTGGGAGAAATAAGGATAACACTTGCACCAGATCCTTCCTTGGAACAAGTGCCAAAAAAATACATTGTCAATAATTCATCATTAGATACTTGTTCCCTTACCTCCTTTTCCAAAGGTACATGTTTCTTGTGTTATTCTTCTTCTTGCAACTCCTCGATGTTGAAGTTGTCAATGTCTATATCAACAAAATTGATATGCTCCTCAGGTTCATCTTCCATAATCATATATGGAACCATGGGCTCCCTGTGAAGTTTAACATCCTTGCCATCAATGGGGATGGTGGTAAAGGACATATCACACTACATACTTCCTCCAATGGTAGCAGACCAGTTTCTAGATAGAAGCATCCCATAGGTTGGAGGGATATCCACCATAGTCACACTTATCACAAACTCTTTATTAGGGTATGTTGCCAATATTTAAGGTATTTCCCTTATGATTCCTATGACCAGGACCTCTCTATTATCCATTGCATGCCATTTCCCATAGGCCTTAGTGATTTTCAAACCCAAGGCTTGCATGACTCTAAATGGTATGATATTGGAAGATGCCCCAGAATCAATCATACGATTCTTTATCACCTTGTCGTTTATGATAAGTAATACATAAAAAGGGTCCACCTGATTTGGACACATAGTAAGTGTGGCACCCAAGATCACTTGAGGGTTATCACTATTCCCCTCAACATATTTTTCTTTTGTTCCTACCTTACTCTCTTTAAATTGAATGTTCTCCTTTTTCTCATTGCAGGTTGTACCTACACCACTGATGAAGGCTACTACCTTATTTTTATGCTCTTCAATCCTCATCATCTCAAGAAGTGGGACTGACACCTTGAATTGTGATAATAATTGGAACATGTCAACAAGGGTGTACGTGGGCACATCATGTGCTACCACAAGATTGTCTTCAGATTTCCCATTATTCATATCAGATTTATCAACCTCTTAAACCATATTCCCCCTCTTTTCCTCATCAGTCCTTAACTTTTGAGGCTTGATCAGAGTTTATGAAGAAACCAGTGGTTGATCAATATGTATCTCACCTAGCTTCTTTCCCCATACTTTGGTGTTGTTTGCTTTTGTTTCCTCCCCTTTCTTAATTGTTTGACTCTCCTTAATGAACACACTGCCAGCTTTGCCTTGATAACTATTTACAACTTTATTTCTCAAATGATAATTACTCTTAAAATTGGCCACAACAGCTGCAGTAAGTTTCCTAATATCTTCCTCTGATGGCCTTCTAAAAGTTATATCAGTCTTTTCATTTTCAAGAGCATTCACATTACAACTCTCTTCATCATCTTCATCAGAAAACACTTGTTGGTGAAATGCACTTGCTGCATGTCTTTGACTATTAATAGCAACTTCATTAGTTTCTCCATCAGAAGAACATTCCTCATTAGAAAACAACATATTAATTACCCCATCATGTTCATGAGTCAAGTCACAATCATCACATGTGTTTTGGTCTTCTTCCAAAGATTGTGCTACCACACATTGATGTGGTGAATGGGGTAACTAGCAAGCTAGACACCATGGAGTGTCATCCACAAAATTTGTAGAAATTTTCTTCAATGGATCAGGGGGATCCTTACTCTGCAAATTTCTCTAATTATTAAGGATGGGCTTACCATTTTGCCAATTGGTGTTATATGGTTGATCATGTAACCTTGGCAGCCTTATATTTCTATGGAAATTTGGCCTTTTAATTGTCAGACCCTTTTCTTGTCTAGAAATCTTATAATTCAAGTCCTTCAAGGCATTCATAACCTTATCCATCTTATCTTCTTGTGCTAGGAACTTTTCTTGACCTCTAATGTTTTTTAGTAGTTCTACATCTTCCCTTTTCCCTACTTTCCCTGAGGCCCTCATGTTACTTTCAATGTGTAGAGTAGTCTTAAAAGCTTCTTTAAGACTTTGGGGGTCTTTGTCTCTTAGAAAATAACTTAGCTTTGAGTCGAAGGCATTATAGTACAAAACAAGGCAAACTTGTTCACTCATTCTTAAACCAATAGGGAGCCTAAACATTGCCTTTTGAAACCTTGTGTTGAAATCAGAGATCATTTCATTATGTCCTTTAGAGATGTTAAATTAATTTAGCATAAATTGAGGATCTATCTTATCATCATATTGTTCTTTGAATACTCTTTTTAATTCCTCCCAAGACCCAATGCTAGCTTCAGGATGACCTCTATACCAATCTTTAGCATCCTCAACCAATGATTGCATAAACAACTTCATGACTACATCTTCATTGTCAATCTCAAAATCATCTAGCAAGTTCAGGAAGGCCCTTAAATGGTCTTAGCTAGACAATGCATTGTTTCCAGTAAACTTAGCCAACGTATTTCTGACATCATTGGGAATAGGGTTAGGAAAAATAGGTGTCCCATCAAAAGATAGTTGCTTATACCTATCCATCTACAAGGGTCTCCTCTGGAACTGATCTCTTTGATTGTTATGTTGTGAAATGGCACCACTTCCCCCGGCACCTAGACTTCCCTGTTGTCTCATATTCTAGCCTTTAGACAGGGTAGGTACATGAGAACTAGGGTTAGACTGGTAAGCAGAGGATGAAACATTCATATCAATGGGTGAAGAATTTAATGGGTTGTGAGGAATAGAAGTTGCAGGATTCCCAATAGAGGATCTCAGAAATTCAATCTTCCTCTGTATTTCAACATTTACAGCTAATATCTCTACTCTTTCCAACTCCTTTTGCAACTGTTCATTCTCCTTCAACTTAAGATCTAATGAATTGGACCCTTCAAATGAAGGAATCCCTTGAGGTGACCCACCTTCATTAACACTTATTCCTTTTAGAGGCTTCTTTCCTTTATCACCATGCTAAAAAGAAGGCTTGGTGGAAGAAGGGGCTGTAACAGTGGTGGTAACAACAAAACTGGTCCAAGTATTTATAGGGATAGTGTTTAGTCAGACATTTATAGTATTTTGGCCAAGTATTTGGGAAACATTGGGCTAGTGGATATGACAAACATAGGCTTAGGTTCCCCTAGGCTCGACAACTTCATTCATTCTAGCCTTACCTTAAACCTATCCCTCTCATCCATAGCATTCCTAATCTTCTCCTCTCTTTCCTTAGCCCTTATCATATTCAACTCCTTAACTCTTTGAGATTCCCTTTGTAACTCATTTATTTCCTTCAATAATTCTTCTTCATTAGGCAATGTGGTATTTGAATTAGAAGTTTCCAAGGCACTATCCAAAAGATTTGTAATATTCATATGGAAAGTAGGAGTAGGTGACCTACTAACAAGATTACCAAGTAGATCATAATCTATGGGATCATAAGGGCTTGTTGCTCTAAGAGTCAACAACTTATTAACCAGGAGATTTGAACAGGCTTGTTCTCCTTCAACAAACTCCCTAAAAATGGAGTTATCCTCATTTGTAGTAGGCATACCAAACTCATGATTTCTATAAATTTTCATTATTACTAACAAGAAGACACCTAGATCCTACCAGAGGAGGATAGATGTCAAACTTACTAGTGTCTATAGTTTTCTTCTTCAAAGATTGTCGAATGTTTTGTGGCAATTCACCTTCCAACTTTTGGTCAGGATGATTCTTCATTTGTCCTCTAGTTCTTCTCATCTTTCTACAATCTTTCTCTACTTTCTTTTCTTATCTCATTGAAATAATATTTACATCAGCACAATGGATTTCAGAGTCGCCACCCAAATTATGGTAATATGAAAATATTTAATCAATCTTTTGAGAAATTACAGGTGTAATGTAGAAAAAGAGGGTATGTCGATTTGATTAATAGTTTAGTTAGATCCTCCTTTCACTACACACATTCAAGGACATTTAACTGAGTGGAGTCACAACTTCTACAAGAGGACTCAACTACAAGTTGGTTGTCACTTGGAATGATAGGGAAATTTGGAATTGGTTGATTACTGTGTTGATTTTAGTCCAATTTAGCTTAAAACCCTAATTATGCAAAATCATAAACAAATAGATGAAACTTGATAAATGCTCACATAGAGATAGACCAAATACAAATTAGATACATACTAGATTTCAAGTTTCAGAATATGGAAAAGTTGAGGGCTAAAGAGCGGCCATCCAAGCCCAAGGTCTTGCTTTTTTGGAGGGCTTTGGGATCTTTTCCGTCATTGACTGCAACCACTTTAGAGATTTTCCATGACACAAAACTGAGGGGCAAAATAGAAGGCACCCAAGCCCTTCCTGAGCTATTTCCTGCCTTTTTCTTCAATCTTAATTCCTTATGCTCTGCAACAATCCTCTACAACTCCTCTCCACAAGATTTGACACCTATCACCTACAATCACAAGGAGAGGGGTTGGGGGTTGTGGTGTTCAAGAGCTTGCCTTGGTCAAGCCCTAGAATGGCATTCAAGCCTTCCAACACTGTTGTTAGATAGAGAGTGTGTATCGTTACAGGATAGAGGCAAAAATAATGATAAATGAGTGATTGAAAGCACAAATAGATATCACCTTGAAGGTGAAACCTTCATGGAAGGATGAAGCTCTTTCATGCCATGAGGAGATGGATTGATGAAACCAAATCTATAAAAACCAAACACAATAACAACACAAGTCTGCTCTGTAACACAATGAAAGCCTTGAATATCCTTAGCATAAGATCACAAGTTCACATTATCCATCTAGTTGTAAAATGAAGTCCTAAACATGATTATATATGCATTCTTGTTAAATATTTGTAATTCAAATTGAATAGGCTGCCAAAGGGAAACCTTTTAACAATCACCTTGTGGACATTTTAAATTGGGACCCTGACAAAATAGGGTAGGACAAGGGCGTGGACACCCTTATCCAGGGACCTATATTAGGGCCTGGTTAAGATTTAGGACTCACCCATAGGTCCCATTTGACATGGGTTTCATGGGAATTTGTTCTGGGATTCATTTTTAACATGCATGATTAACTCTAAAGGACCCGTGAGCTAAACTTAGGAGGTAAAAGTCCTAGGGGGACATTTTACGACACAACATTTAGCCCCCAATTTAATGTATGCATGAACTTACAACCCATACATGCATTAAAGTATAGTCCAAAACACAGCAAACATGCTAGGCACTTGAAGCTAAGGCATACACAAAGATTGAGGAACTACTTCTGGCCCCTAGTCTCAAGTAAGCACTAGAAAACACATCGCAGACACACAAAACATGAAGAAGACATCATTGAAGCCACACAAAACATGATGAATACATGAGAGCAATCATGCCAAACATGATGAATACATTTATATAACATTTTCATAACATATTCAAAACATCTTCATATACATATGCATGGAAATAAAATTACGACATAAAACCCCAAGTGTGGGTGGAGAGAACACAAAGGGGGGAAAACATGCCAAACAAACCTCGACTATAGGTGCAACTCATCACTACACACACATAAGAGGGGAGAACATGCCATACAAAGCCCAAGTGGGGGTTAACCACATAAGGGGGAAAACACATAGAAGACACATGGAAAACATGAGTGTCATATAGCATGCCATAAACATCCTATACGTCTTAAAAATAGAAAACACGGTGATGGAAGGAGCTTATTGCTAAGTCCCACCATCTCAAAAATGTTGTCGAAACACCTGACAGTTGGGCTTATGCCACAATTTCCAAAGACACACTTAAGGGAGGATAGTCTCAAGATCCAACCCCGCCTCCAGAAAGGACTTTTGAAATAAAAGGATGTACACTAGCTCAGGAGATACACCAGCCTGCCTCCGCAGAGAGCTTCTGAATAAAAATGATATGCACTAGCTCAAGAGATACATTATCCTACCTCCTCAGAGGTCTTCTTTGATTGCAATATAAATAAATATGTGTGCTCGCGTTGGAGATACAACATCCCACCTCTGCATAGGGGTTACAAACACGCTTCATTAGTACCAAAATCATCAGAAAAATAACCTTATATATGCCCCCACCTTAAGTGGTTGATGTTGTTGCAAGTATGTGTTAACATATGCTGTCATTGATGTCAACATGTCTGTGTTGTCATTGGTGCCAACTGTATCTTCTGATATTGCTATTTGTTGATTAATTGAGTTGTCATGTTAAGAATACTGTCTACGTATTTTGCTCTACATTTCCTCTAAGTTGAAGACTAGAGTATGAGATTTGGATATGTTTTAGAGAAGTGTTTGAAGATGCTAAATCTAGAATTTGGTAATCCAAATCACTATGCAGAAAAAGTTCTATTCACTAGTTTGAAGACTGTACCTAGCAATGTTTGCAGACTGATAGGGAGAAAGTATTTTACTCCGTATTTCTCTGCAGGTTGGATTTTGGTCTTATGGTTCTGGACTTAAGTTTATAAAGTCATTAGATATCTTCATTCTAGAGGATTTGTGATTTGGTTCTTTGGAAAGAAAGTTATTAATTAGCAGAGTTTGACAGTGTTTGTTGAAAAGCAATCAATGATATGTCTTCAAGTGATATTTGTTGTTTTCAAGTGAGATCTATTGCGATTGTATTTGTCAGCTCCCAAGAAATTCTATTTTGTTCATGGATGTCTCTAGAATGTACTGAAGGTTTGTTCTTGATCTGCATGCTATAATGAATTTCTTGGAAGCATGTATTTAAGTATTCTTGATGATTGCACTAATTCTAGCCAACCGAGTTATTTACAATTGTTGCAGAGATGATTCATGTATTGTAGAAGTGTGTTCAAGCATGTGAAGATGTATTTGGGTTTGAACTAAACTATGAATTGTTCCTCTTTCATTCATTTGCTTTGCAAGTTTTTTTAGGTCCAGTCCTAATTTGGTTTATGTATGTATTCCGACCTTAGAGATAGTTACAATGGTTGTAGATTGTAATGCTGACCTTGATGCACATTCCAAGGTTGATGATGTGTATAAATATATGTAATGAATTTGTAAGTGAGGTGAAAGAGTGCGAAGATGTGAAGATAAAGTGTGTGTGTGTTGTAAAGGCAACAAAGGAGAGATATATTGTGCTTCAATGGAATTGAACTCATGCATGTTGTAGATGCTACTATATTAGTTCATTGCAGTGAGCCACCCATCCTAGTAGTGAGCCAACCCTTAGTAGTGAGCCACCCCTTTGCGGTGAGCATTCATTTGGGCAGTGAGCCCTAGGTAGTGAGCCTCTTTGTTATTCGGTATTGTTACTACATTATATTGTGAGCTAACACTCATCATGGTTTTTCCCTTTTTAAGGGTTTTCCACATAAAAATCTAGTGTTCATGTGTGTATGGTGTTGATGTGTTTATGTTTTGATTCTGCAATACATGTTTAATCTTCATATCAGTTTAAGGAGTTAAAGCAAGTGAAAGTGAATGCGATTTTGGTAAAAGAGATTAAGGTTTTTGATACAATTGATTCACCCCCCTCTCAGTTGTCTTGTACCTTTCAATAGATGTCATGTACCGATATCAATCACATTAACATAGAAAGAAAACACACAAGGAAACAAGATCTATCACAAAGCCCATGCCCCCAAGGTGACATGTGCTCACGATTGTCGAATGCTCCCACAAACACATTGATTAGATAAGATATGCTAAGAGATGTTACAAATCTTACTCTAAGATAATAACCAAAGCAAAACATGAAAGCTATGCATGAATTATATATGAAATCACATCCGAGAAACCAAGGCTACACATACAGGTTTGAATCCAATTATAGTCGTTGGGCTTATACTATAGGTACCTCAGAATTGAGTGTAACAACAAGGTGAGATACAAGACAATCAAAGTGCACGGAGTAGATGTATTGTTATGTTTTTTTAGAAAAGATAAGACAACATCAAATATCACATGAAGTGATTCTACTAGCCAAGCTTCAAATATATAAATCAACCCTGTCTTCATATATGGACTAGGTCCATTTTTGCTTTGATTGTTAAAGGGACACACGGTCCGTATCAGTATTCATTTATTTTTATCATCCGCCAACAAGGTAGAATCACTAGAAGAAGGTAAACAATAAAATGAGAGAGGAGAACAAGTGCCTTAGGAATAATCACATAGGAGGATGACCCCAGGTCATCAACCATAATTCTATGCTCCTAAGGCACAACACACAACAATTAAAATAGAGGATATGAACAATAGAAGAATGGTCATGATAGAGGTGGTCTCTTGCTATCCTTGACCTTACAAGAGTATCAAGGGTCATCCAAGGAGACCAAACAACACATATAGCACAACATGGGGGAACACAACACAATTCTAACAACATATATATCTAGGAGGAGGCCACCCTTCAGAGTAACTAGAATAGCTGCTATAATGAGTGTGGCTAAAGGGGGAGAAATACTTACTTGATTAAATGGGATATTTCTTGGCAGACAATTCTTGTCTATTAGCTCAGTATATCTCACATGTCATTTTGGTCTCATTGATATTGCATTAACATTAAGTTTAGGATGACGAGAAGCTTTAGTGGGCTTCAAAGAATGGTATCTAATACCAGCTATATAGTTAATTCCAACAACTTGTAAAGGTACTCTGATTCCTTGTTGATTTACACCACATCCATTACCTACATAATCATAATTTTTGTACAAAATCTGAAATCCACGACCATAGAGGGAGTCCATCTCTTTGGAGGATGGTAAGGCCTCGTAGCTATCATAATATGTAGTATAGGTAAGAGTATTGTTTTTTTTTTCTACTAAGAAGACTTTAGGTTTCTCAGGTGTTTCTAAAGATTGTTTAGATGAGATCAATGCAACTTTTGATGTGTTAGGGTTATTAAGTTTATATTCCCCCATACAGGAAGGAGTAAAATCTAATGAACGCTAATTGTCACCAAAAAGTGCATTTGATGGTTTAGAGTCTTGCACAACATTATCTATGGCAAGAGGTATTGTTGAATCAACCTGTAAGTTGTTTAGGCTCCTATGATTGTTAAATTAATTTTTCTTTTCAATGTGTAAACAACTATCCAGTTGAGGGTCAGCTTCCATAGTGTAGAGCTTGTTTTGATAAATAAAGTTTATTGATTGATGAAGGGTAGATGGAACTACCTCCATGGCATGGATCCACGGTCTACCAAGAATCATATTATATGAAAGTGAACCAGAAATGACATGAAAAAGGGTAGATAAAGTCATAGGACCAACCTTTATAGGTACGGTTATATTACCTATAGATTGTCTACCATGATTATCAAAGCCACGAATGCTAATCTTGTCTAGTTTGATTAAAGAAGTGTTGATCTTGCTTTTGCGTAGCAATTCAATGCCACAAACATTAAGAGCTGATCCATTGTTAATCATAACTCACCTTATCAACTTTTAATTTACTATGACAAAGATCATAAGACGATCATATTAGTTTTGAACTTCAGCTGATGATAATTCACGCGGTTGAAAAAAAATATCCATTTTTGTCACATGCATACAATCTAACAGAGCTGCTACATCATTTGGCTTAACAATAGGTGGTACAATCACCTTTTGTAAATCTTCTTGGAGCATTTCATGGTATGTAGGTGATGTTTGTATTAAATCCCAAAGAGAGATTTAGCTGGAGTAGCACAAAGTTGTTCAACAAGTTCATATTCTTGACCACTTTTATGAGTAAGATGAGGTGGTGGAGGGAGCATAGGTTGAGAACATGGAAGAGAGATAGGCACATGAGGTGCTTTCTTACTTTTCTTGTATTATGGGTGTTATATGTGTGAGCAATCATGGGATGCTATAGCACATTTTGAACACCTTGATTTCTTTGAGTGATTTATTTTGCATAATTTAGAATGTAATCTGGGGGTTGAGGTGGTTTTCGATCACCTTGAACTGTAATCATTGGTTTTAAGTAAGAAGGTGCACTGGGTGCCCCATTTACAATCATCTTAGGAAAATTAGTATACTTATTCACTATCCCTTTAGTAGGTTGAATAAGTTTATTAGTGATGATTGAATTAACATTGTTTTTACTATGATTAAACTCAACATCCATCCCTAAAGAATTTAATGTGAGGGACCTTTCTTCATCTGCCAATGCTTCATCTTGGCTAGGGAGAGCATTGAAATGAAAGGAAGATAAGGTATTGTTGAGGGAACTTTCAATGATTGTGTCTTTAGTGACATCTAAGGGACTTAAAGTAGAGCTATCCATAATCTTCTCATCCAAGGTTCTTGAACATTCAAATATAGGAGTGTTGCAAATATGTGCCTAATCAGTGTTGTCACTGATGTCAGCATATCCTTGTTGTTGTATCCTATTTTGTTGTCTATTTAGAAGATAGGAATGTTGAGGATATTGAAAAAATTAATGCAGATCAATGTATGTAGAGTATATGGCTATGTAGAGGATTGTCTGAAGTAGCTCTAGTTAAGTTTTAAGAGGTCTATATGAAGATTTGAAGAAGTTATGGCCATCTAAGTAGAATCAAGTTTTGTTGTGTTCAGAAGAGACAAAGTGACAGTTAATTAGTCCAGATTGCTCTACATTGAAATATTATGATCTGTGGTTCTAGAGGTATGTTTGGGAAGTTAGTGTGTATCATCAACTCAAGTGGTTCATGGTTTAGAGGTCCACAAGAAATCTTTCTAGTGTGATAGTCATGACAGACAGTGTTTTTGAGGTTCCGAGAGAAGATGCAAGTGATTTTGATGATTTGGAGGAGTGTGGATGTCTTTGTTAAATTCAATGTGCTTATGGAGGTCTCTGGATCATGTGCCTACTATGTTTGAGGTCCACATTGAAGATCAAGCTCGTAGTTGAAGATTTTCTTCTTGGTGTTGTTGTTTTTCCTAGTCTTGGCCGACCGGATGATTCTAGCATGTTGTGGATGATCTAAGAACAATTCTATGGAGCATGGCATGCTGATCAAGGAAGATTTAAGTCCCAGCTATGTTTGGCTCACAGCTTAGTGATTTGCATTAAGTCAGATGTTTGGAGTGTTGACCTTGATGTTTATTCCAAGGTTGATGAAACCTATAAAGGCATGCAATTGAGTTGTGGAAAATCATCCTTGTGCAAAATAATCAAATTCTAAGAAAGGATCAGAGGTAAAGCAAAGAAGAGGAGGAGCAGAGGAATAAGAATAGTAAAGGATGAAGTGATAGTGAAGAAGTATTTGGGAGAAGAGTAGAAGTTTTATGAGAATTCAATGAGACTAAACTAGGCATGAAGAAGATTCTATTTCTCAATTAATTCTTTCTATATTAAACATAAATTCTATAGGCACTGAGCCTCTTTTGAGTGGTGAGCTCTGGGCAGTGTACCTGAAGGCAAGTGCCTTCCCATTTTCAAGTACTTTTAATAGGGTACAAATCTTGTGGGTTAACCCCCACTGTGGTTTTCCCTTAACCAAGTTTCCACGTTAAAAATCTTGGTGTCAAGTGTGTTAATTATGTTTCTGCTCATGTTATTATTTCATGCTTTAATGTTTACATCATTAATCTATTTATAAGTTGTGAAAGAAGATTAAAAAGGGAAAAGGTTAATTTTGTGGGACAACTAATTCACCCCCCTCTCAGTTGTCTGGCCTAACTCCAACAATTGGTATCAGAGATAAGTTCCTCTGAAAGAAGCTTGACCGCTTGAGGAGATCCAGAATGTTGACTTACAAGAAAGACAATCCAAGATTTGATGGAACAAATTACACTCTATGAAAGATGTGCATGTAGTATCATTTGCAATGGATGGTAGATGCCTACTGGTTGATAACTAAGAATGAATATAAGATTCCAGAAAAAGGTCCTACAACTCCAGATGAAATCAAAGATGTTGATAACAACACTCGAGCTATAGAAGCCTTGTTGAGTGCCTTGTCTGATACAGAAATGACAAATGTACTGGAATTGAAAACTACACATGAAATTTGGGAGAAGTTGGAAACACTGCATGAAGTTGATGAACATGTCAAATGTGCCAAGCTACAAACCCTAAAGGGTAGATATGAAAGCTTAAGGATGAGTGAAGATGAAAATATTACCTCCTACATGCTAAAAGTGAATGAACTTGTGAGCAATATAAGGTGTGCTGGTGTAAAAATTGGAAGAATAAAAAATTGTTGCCAAAGTACTCAGATCCTTACCTCCAGCCTGCAAGCATAAAGTCGCTGTCATTGAAGAAATTAGGACTGTGACAACTATTACAAGGGATCAGTTGGTTGGTAAAATTTTAGCATTTGAAATGAGTGAGTTTGATGATTCTCTTCCTAGTCTGAATCTACATTTAAAGCTAGTATTCATGGAAAACAAAAATATGATTCAGGTGAAAGCTCTTTAAGAAGATCTAATAGATTTGACAAGACAAGGAAGGATCTTAAAGGTGATGAAACTGAGTTCAATGAACTTGAAGCCCTTTTTTCCAAAAGATTACCAAGGGATCTAGTAAGTATGAAGGAAAGTTGCCATTTAAATGTTTTGCTTGTAATAAGATTGGTCATTTTTCCTCAAGGTGTCTGGAGAGGGGTTCAAGGCCAAACCCTAACAGACCTAGAGTTCAAAAGAAATGCTACTATGTCCAAGAAGCTAGTGAAGGAGTCACAGATGATGAATTTGATCATGGAGGTTCCATTGAAAATGATTGGGTATTCATTGCTATCAAAGAAGAAGATCCGGTGCCTACTGGATCTGCTAGCTGTACAAATGTGGAAAGTTCCTTGGCTTCTCAGGTTGTAGAAAAAGATGAATGGGTAATTGACAGTGGATGTTCTCATCATATGACTGGTGATAAAAGTAAGTTTGCAAGCTTTGAAAAATATGAAGGTGGAATTGTGAAATTTGGACACAACTTAGTTGGTAGAATCTATGGCAGAGGATCCATCTGTTTTGATGGTAAGAATAATACTAATGATGTTCTGTATGTGGAAGGATTAAAGAATAATCTTCCTAGTGTTGGATAGTTGGTTGACGAGGGTTATGATCTCCGATTCAAGGATGGAAAATGCAGAATCTTGGAAAGCTCTAGAACTAAAATTGCATCTAGTACTCAAACTAGAGGTAACATCTTTCATTTAAGTAGTTCTATCAAAAGTTGTTTGATTGCTCAGATTGATCAGAGTTGGTTATGGCATAGGAGAATGTGTCATGTGAATTTTGATAACATTGTCAATATAAGTTCTACTCAGGCTATGAGAGATTTCCAAAACTTGTGAAACCTGTTGATAGCATGTGTAGAGAATGCCAATTGGGTAAATAGAATAAAATTTCATTCAAGAGTAAAGAACAATTTTCAAGTGGACGGTTGGAACTTGTGCATACTGATCTATGTGGCCCTGCTAGAATTAAGAGTGTGCAAGGAGACAGATATTTTATGTTGTTGATTGATGATTACTCTCGAATGATGTGGGTAACCTTTTTGAAATAAAAATCAGAAGCTCTTGACAAGTTCAAGGTGTTCAAGGTTATGGTGGAAAATGAGATTGGTGAAAAAATAAAGTGTCTGAGATCCGACAGAGGTGGAGAGTTTACCTCTAGTGATTTTGATACATTCTGTGAAAAGTATGGAATAAAAAGATAGTTATCTGCTCCTAGGACTCCTTAGCAAAATGGAGTCATGGAAAGAAAGAACCGGACCATTCAAGAAGCTTCCAAGACCATGATGATGGAAGCAAATATTCCACAAGTCTATTGGAGAGAAGCTGTGAGTACTGTTATCTACACTCTCAACCAGGTGCATATCAAAGGCAATTCTGGTAAGACCCCTTATGAACTATGGTTTGGTCATCCTCCTACTATGAGATACTTCAGAGTTTTTGGTAGTAAGTGCTATATCAAAAGAGATGAGGATCTAGGCAAGTTTGAAGCAAGAAGTGATGAAGGGTTATTTCTAGGTTACTCTACTCATAGCAAGGCATAACGGTGCTTTAACAAAAGATTGAAAAAGATTGTTGAAAGTGCAAATGTTAGAGTTGATGAGAGCAAAGAAGGACATTCTAGGTCTTGCGAATATGAATCAAATGATCAAGATGAAAGTCAAAGTCAAGGAAGACAAGTTCAAACCTAGACTCAGATTCAAATTGATCCAAAAAATTAGTTACTCAAGAGGTTAGTACTGATGTTGAAGAACAAGCTCAAGAAATAGAGGTTCAAATAAATCTCAAAACTCCTAGGTATGTAAGATTGAATCATCTTGAAGATCAAATCATAGGAGATATATATAAAGGTGTTTGAACTAGGAAAAGAATTGTTGAAGATCAAGAGGAAATTTGTTTGATTGCAAAGATTGAACCAAATTTAGTAAGTGAAGCTTGCAATGATGAAAATTGGGTAAAAGCCATGAAAGAAGAACTAATGCAAATTGAAAAGAATCACACTTGGGATCTTTTTCCAAGACCTGAAGACAAAAATGTGATTGAAACTAAATGGGTCTTTCGGTATAAACTAAATGAAGATGGTGAAGTTGTAAGAAACAAAGCAAGGTTGGTCTACAAAGGATATTCTCAAGTGGAAGGAATTGATTTTGAAGAAACTTTTTCTCCGGTGGCAAGAATAGAGGCAATCAGATTATTTCTTGCATTTGCTACTTATAAAATTTTCAAGGTCTATTAGATGTATGTCAAGTTAGAATTCCTAAATGGAGAATTAGAAGAAGAAGTCTACATTGAGCAACCAGAATGATTTCAGTTGTCTGATCAGAGAGATATGGTTTGCAGGTTGAGGAAAGCATTGTATAGACTCAAACAAGCCCCAAGAGCATGGTATGCAAGATTAGATAAGTATCTGCTAAAGCTAGGATATAGCAAAGGCATTGCTAATAGTAATATTTACTTCAAGATTGATCATGAGCACATTCTAATTGTTGAGGTATTTGTTGATGCTATCATTTTTGGTGGAAATGAGAGTATGTGCAAAACATTTGCTGATCAGATGCAAAGTGAATTTGAGATGTCCATGTTTGGTAAAATGAATTTCTTCTTAGGTCTACAAATCATTCAATTAGATAAAGGTATCTTCATATCTCAATCTAAGTATGTGAGAGAATTGTTGAAAAAGTTTGGAATGGAAGATTCAAAGCCAGTGGGTACAACCATGGTAACCAGATGTAAGTTGATTAAGGATGATGACTCCCCTAAGGAAAATCAAAAAAGGTATAGATCAATGATTGGAGGACTTCTCTATCTAACTTAGACCAGACTTGATATCATGAATGCAGTTGGACTTTTTGCTAGATTTCAAGCTGATCCTAGAGAATCCCATGTTGTAGCAGTCAAGAGAATTTTAGATTTCTCAAAGGGACACTTGATTATGGCTTATGGTATCCAAAGGATAATGACTTCACTCTTCATGCATATATAGATGCTGATTGGGCAGGAGATGCATATGATAGAAAAAGTACTAGTGGTGGTGCATTCTTCTTGGGAAGTAAATTGGTTTCTTGGTTGAGCAAAAAGCAGGAGGCAATTTCCCTTTCTACAGCAGAGGTAGAGTATATAGTAGCAACAAACAATTGTACTTAAGTTTTGTGGATGAAGAAAATGCTAAAGGACATCATAATTGTGTTTGAGGAGCCTATCACAATCTTCTATGATAATTCAAGTGCAATAAGCATCTCAAAGAATCCGGTGTTGCATTCAAAGACAAAGCACATATCAATCAAGTTTCACTTTTTGAGAGAGAAGGTTAATGAGAATAAAGTCAGATTGTGGATATTTTCACCAAGCCTCTACCCAAGGATACTTTTGAGTATCTCAGAGAGAAGTTAGGGGTTATTACCCATCCTAATCAGAACTAAGATACACTAGGATGCATCAGTTCAGTGGAATTCACATTCATATCTTATGATCTAGATTGATGTTAAGGAGATACTACTCAGGTGGAGTAGTTAGCATGCAAATTTTGAGATTAATCTAAAATAAAAAGGGGAAGAAAAGATTGTAAATACATGCCCTTTGCCATTGATGTCAAAGGGGGAGAGAAGTCATGTGAAAAACCTATTGCTGATGAAAGGGGGAGTAGTGGAAAAAAGTAGTTATAGAAGTGATAAGAGAAAGGGGGAGAAGTTCTTGTCTTGATGGTTGAATTAGTTTTTCACATCATATGTTGCCATCAATGACAAAGGGGGAGATTGTTGCAAATATGTGCCTAATCAGTGTTGTAATTGATGTCAACATATCCTTGTTGTTGTATCCTATTTTGTTGCCTGTTTAGAAGACTGGAACGTTGAGGATATTGAGAAAATTAATATAGATCAATTTTATATGGACCATATGGCTATGTAGAGGATTGTCTAAAGTAGCTCCAGTTAGGTTTTGAGAGGTTCGCATGAAGATTTGAAGAAGTTATGACCATCTGAGTAGAATTGGGTTTTGTTGTGTTCAAAAGAGACAGAGTGACAATTAATTGGTCTGGATTGCTCTACATTGAAATATTATGATCTGTAGTTCTAGAGGTATGTTTGGGAAGTCAGCGTGTATCATCAACTCAAGTGGTTCATGGTTTAGAGGTCTGCAAGCAATCTTTCTAGTGTGACAGTCATGACAGACAATGTTTTTGAGGTTCTAGGAGAAGATGCAAGTGATTCTGATGATTTGGAGGAGTGTGGATGTCTTTGTTAAATTTAATGTACTTGTGGAGGTCTCTGGATTGTGTGTCTACTATTTTGGAGGTCTACATTGAAGACCGAGCTCGTAGTTGAAGATTTTCTTCTTGGTGTTACTATTTTTCCCAGTCTTGGTCAACCGAATGATTCTAGCATGTTGTAGATGATCTAAGAGCAATTCTATGGAGCGTGACGTGTTGATCAAGGAAGATTTGAGTCCTAGTTATGTTTGGCTGACAGCTTAGTGATTCACATTAAGTCAGATGTTTGAAGTGCCGACCTTGATGTTTATTCCAAGATTGATGAAGCATATAAAGGCATGCAGTTGAGTTGTGGAAAATCATCCTTGTGCAAAATAATCAAATTCGAATAAAGGATCAGACGCAGAGCAGAGAAGAGGAGGAGTAGAGGAACAAGAATAGTAAAGGATGAAGTGATAGTGAAGAAGTATTTGGGAGAAGAGCAGAAGTTTTATAAGCATTCAATGAGACTGAACCAAGCATGAAGAAGATGCTATTTCTTAGTTAATTCTTTCTATATTAAACATAAATTTTGTAGGCAGTGATCCTCTTTTGAGTAGTGAGCTCTGGACAGTGCACCTGAAGGCAAGTGCCTTCCCATTTTCAAGTACTTTTAATAGGGTGTGAATCTTGTGGGTTAATCCCCATCGTGGTTTTCCCTTAACCGGGTTTCCACTTTAAAAATATTGGTGTCAAGTGTGTTAATTGTGTTTCTACTCATGTGTTATTGTTTCATGCTTTAATGTTTACATCATTAATTTGCTTATAAGTTTTGAAAGAAGATTAAAAAGGTAAAAGGTTAATTTTGTGGGACAACTGATTCACCCCCCCTCTCAGTTGTCTGGCCTAATTCCAACAAGGAGGAGTAGGATAACTAATGGAATCCTCATTGTAATCATATATTTTAGCTATTAGTTCCAAAGCATTAAGAGAAGAAGAACTTTCACAGTCATCATTCTCAATGTGTTTTGTTAGATCTTCTACTACCGAAGGGTATGCATTCATGAGAGCTACGAAGTTTTCAAAATCAGATACATAATCAAGGATTTCAAATGAAGAGCATTTAAATATATCCTTATGATACATAGTGTGTTTATAAGTGAGAACATGAGTGTTCATAATAAGAAATTTGTAAATACCAAAGAGAAATGAGATGAAGATGCCATAATGAAATGTCTTGAAACATAAATGGTCAATAAGATCTAGTAATACAAGACATGCAAAGTTTTATGATACTTAATAGACCCTAGATGTGAGACTATTTTGCACCCAAGCACTTGTTTGAAGGAAATAGTTTCTTAAAGATACACAGATTCCATATAAAATAAAGTGGATAGTAGGCAAGAGTAATACACAAAAAGGCAAGGTTGATGGTTTTAAAAGTTTTGATAAAAAAGAAGTGTGAAAAAGGTGTAAACACCCAGTGTTGAAATACACATTGTGTATTTAAAAAGGTACCAATTTTCACACAATGATATGAAATTATACAAAAATTTCAAATGAAAAATGAATACATCTTTGAATATGAGTGCAAGATCTAAAATTCAAGATATCCAAGATGAATGCAATGACACAACACCAATCTAGGCTTATTTATGCTTCTAAAATGCTCAATTTTTTCACTTTTTTTCAATGCAAATGCACAAAATATGCAATGAAATTAGCAGAATGGTGAGGGGTAGAAAATTAAAACCTTTTAATCAATCCAATAATGCAGAAAAATTTGTTAAAACACACTAGTATTACAATGCAAGATGAAAGATTAGCTAAAATGTAAGGATTTTTGAAACCCTAATAGTGAAATTAAAGCATGAAAGTATGCAAAATGATGAAAGAATGGAATATAATCAGATTTAGTGTGTAAAATAACTCATATCAGATTTGAAAATGATGCCAAAATCCTACAATGCAAAGTGGAAGTGAAATTTTAAGGAAATGTGAATGAATATGCCTCTTTTTATTGAAATACACAATGTGTAAATGCAAATTTTGAAATGTAAATGAAAAAATGCACTATGATGAAACACTACAGTAAAAAATCAGATTTGAATGAGTGTGAAAATGAGTAATAAAATTTTAAATAAAATTTTAATTACAAACCCTAGGTTTTGGAATTATTAGGTTATAAGAAAAATGCAAAATTTTCAAGAAAACCCTAGCAAATGAGAGATACAAATGCAAGGTAAATGATAATGAAATGATGAAATGCTGCAACTTATCTCAGATCTGATGTAAAAATCATAAAATTGAATGTTTTCAATAATATGCAAGGAAAATAGTGCAAATTATGTCTAAATGGAAGCCAAAAATGCCTTTTTTTTTTCAAAATTTTCAATTTTTTTGTAATTTTTTTTTTAATGTAGAATGATAAAAATAAGATGTATGAATGCAAAAATGATGTACAACCCTCAAAAATGTGAAAAATTCAATAAAAACATGGGTTCACCAAAATTTAATGTAGAAAAAGAGGGTATGTTGATTTGATTGATAGTTTAGTTAGATCCTCCTTTCACTACACACATTCAAGGACATTTAGCTAAGTTGAGTCACAAATTTTACAAGAGGACTCAACTATAGGTTAGTTGTCACTTATAATGATAGGGAAATTTGGAATTGATTGATTAATGTGTTGATTTTAGTCTAATTTGGCTTAAAACCCTAATTATGCAAAATCATAAACAAATAGACGAAACCTGATAAATACTCACATAGAGATAAACTAAATATAGATTAGATACATACCAGATTTTAGGTTTTGGAATACAAAAAAGTTGAGGGCTAAAGAGCATGCTCCCAAGCCCAAGGTGCTACTTTTTCAGAGGGCTTCATGATCTTTTTCGTCACTGACTGCAACCACTTCAGAGATTTTTTGTGACACAAAACTGAGGGGCAAAAGAGTGGGTGCCTAAGCCCTTTCTGAGCTATTTCCTACCTTTTTCTTTAGATCCTGATTCCTTATGCTCTGTAAGATCCAACACCTATCACCTACAATCACAAGAAGAGGGGTTGGGAGTTGTAGTGTTTAGACGCTTGCCTCAGTCAAGCCCCAGAATGGAATTCAAGCCTTCCAACACCGTTGTTAGATAGAGAGTGCATAGCCTTGCAAGACAGAGGAAAAAACAATGATAAATGATTGATTGAAAGCACAAATAGATATCACCTCAGAGGTGAAACCCTCATGGAAGGATGAATCTCTTTCATGCCATGAGGAGATGGATTAATTAAGCTAAATCTGCAACAAACAAACACAATAACAACACAAGTCCACTTTGTAACACAATGAAAGCCTTGAATATCCTTAGCATAAGATCACAAGTTTGCATTATCCATCTAGTTGTAAAATGAAGTCCTAAACATGATTATATATGCATTCCCACTAAACATTCATAATTCAAATTAAATAGGCTGACAAAGGAAAACCTTTTAACGGTCACTTTGCAGATGTTTTAAATTGGGACCCTGACAAAATAGGGCAGGACAAGAGCACGAGCGCCCTTGTCTAGGGACCTATTTTAGGGCCTGGTTATTATTTAGGACTCACCCCTAGGTCTTGGTCACAAATTCTTTGCCTTTCAGTCTTGGTTGCAAATTCTTACTCTTTCTCAAGGTCCAATCCATTGTCAAATCATGGTTGTTGGTCTGTATGTGTGGTCTAAAGCATTTCTTATGTATTCAAAACATCTGTCACATTGACTTCTCAAGTCACAGATGAGAATTTGAAGGTGTCCTGTCATACTAGTCTTACAACTGAACTGCCACTGTACTTAAAACAATGAAAAGGGAAATAAGTATGTGACTTATGAAGTAATTTGTCCATGCACCAAGGAGCTTGGACCATCTAAAATCTCTTGTCATTGCAATATTTCTTACACTTTGTGATATTCACACAAATGTAAAGCATGGTAGCAGCAACCTAATATCGGTGGAAGACATGAATTCATCTCATTGGCATAATGACAATGTTCATCATCCTAGCAATAAATCATTTGTTGACTTTTCTGTAAAGCCAATGTAGGGTTTTGTAGATAATGTTCTATCTTCTCAAAGGTCACAATTTGGATGGAATAGTATGAGCAGTCTCAATTTTGGATTACCCCTGTCAATGTTTTTCTACTCGATCAGGACTTTCATGATGCTCTAAATGACATACTTTCTAAAAATTTGCATGGCAGTGAACAACTTTCATGGAGGTGAAGAATGAGGATTGCACTTGGCACTGCATATGGCTTGTCCTACTTGCATTATTTATGTAACCCACCATTGTTCTTCCATGGAAAATTTAGTTCATTGAATGTTCTACTAACTGAAGATTATACAACCAAGATTATAGGTATTGAGAAGATATCAGAAAAAGCATTGGAGCTAGATTTGAAACAAGATAAAGAGAGAGAAGTGCAACTATAGACACAGAGAGTGGAGAGTGGCAGAGTTGCTATTGTTTATGCATTTGGCACACTTCTCCTAGAGCTTATTTTAGGCAGACAAGCTTTAACCCAAAGCATTTTCACACTCATCGACTTGGAAAAGCAATATCTCTAATGCAATGATAAGATGACAGACATAGTAGATCCTATATTGAAGAATATCATTCAAAAGGAATTCAATGCTATATGTGAAATTGCTTGTCTATGTATTCTCCAAGAAGTTGAAACCTAGCCAAACATGGAAGCTATCATTCTAATGCTTGTGGAAGCACTAGGTATTGGTTGTGAAATTGCTGCACCTATAATGAATCTGATAACATTAAGAGGCCTTGTAGAAAACATCTAGGAAATTGAAGTTTTTCATTTGGAAGACATGTGGATGAATATTACTAGCAAAAATGATGTTGGTATATCACATTCTTCCAGTTTTAAATCTAAATATGTACCATTCTTTGTTGGAAAAAATATTTCTTTCTTCATGTAGAGTGGAAAAATTCTAAGTGCAATCCAAGATATAAGAAGTAAATTGTACTCCATTTGCAAACATCTTGAAGTCATACTTATTCAGGTGTTGATAATTCAAATGGCAAGTGAAATCATATGAAGTTTCAGACTACAACATAGTGGATGGTGTGATCTCTTGTGGTGGCCAAATTTTTAAAACTTTCAAACAAAGGCAACTGGCAAGTATAATGCCAAATTGTAGTTGGCACCAAAATGGACTGGTTGAAATTGCTTTGATGGATGATGCATGCCAAATGAGTCAGCGTAGATAAGGCTGCCATAGTTTATATTTAGATACACTATCTAATTGAGCGCAATAAGTCATAGTATCTTCACAAATTTGATTTAGTGAAAAGGTTTGGAACTCCAAGAAGGCAGTTGTAATGCCTTCTCTACCAACACATTTTGGCCAGCGCCAAAATAGAAATAGTTACATGCAAAAATCAGGAAACAAGATCTCTATCCAATGCTTTAGAAAAAACATTGATAAACACCTTCTCTATGCGTGCCTTGATAGGAGAATAAGCCTGAGACCTACCCAAAATGAATTTATTGAAAAAGCATTAAAAATGTTCAAGGAAATGTAGTTGGCATTTGTAATGCCAACCTCGGCCACCTCCATCATTATTTCCCTTGTAAGAAGGCATGCAACTTTTTGAATGATACCTCCAGCTCAAACAACATAATGGAAATGAGGCTTTTGTTAGATATTATAGCCGTAGATGCTACGAGCATGCATGCAAAAGTGTGGAAGGATGGGAGAAATAAGTAGCGACTAGGTAAAAAAAGAATAAAACATGCAATGATCATAGTATATGCACAATGGATTTCTTGAAAAGGTTGACAGTTATAATGTCAAATGAAAGCACTCTAGTAGGTAGCATGCATGTAAAAAATGTGAATGCATTTACAAGGCCATAGCCTTTCTAAAATGGGAGAGAATATCTTATGAGTGCAAGATATGCATAGAATAGATTTGTTGAAAGGCTTGAAGATCTTCATGTGCAGTGGCAGCCTGTAGAAGAAACATGGACACTAAAGATTAGAATGTTAATATGCACAAAATGGATTTGTTAAAGGAGCTTAAAGCTTCTGCAAATGCAATTGGCTGGTGTAACATCAAGCTCGACAACCTTTGCCAGCATTTCACACCTAAATAGGAAATCTAATGCCTCATAAAAGAATTTGCCAAATATTGTAGATGGAAAGGCTATGGTGAACGTGCATGTAAAACATTAGAATATAGATAAGGTTTGCTGATATAGAAATGGAGTTGAGTAAAACTAAAAATAAATTTAAAATGGTTGCTTCCATAGTTGATTGGAGAAGGTACACTAGAAGTTTTATCAAGTATATCTACTTCAAAGGCCAAGGCATATTCAGAGAAGATTGAGGATCTTGCAGCAAAAATAGATTTTGATCCTTAGTTGAAGCTTCAAAACCTACAAGAGCATCAGGTGGGTTCTCCATTAAAAAGAAGTGATTAAATTGGGAGAGAAACATGAGCAATGAAGGAATTATTGAATCTACATCCCTGACTCCAGTATTACAAAGAAGGCATGTTATCCTTGAAGATGAAATAGGAATTGGTAAAACTATCCAGAGTAGCTCAATGGGATTTAGTAGCCAAGTTCAAGTTAATCATCCAATACAAGATCTAACTATGTTGGTACAGTGTAGTCTACATTGCCTTGGAATCATTGCTTCCAGTCGAGGAGTAGCAGTTGGGAAACTAATAATATATGAACTTGATGGAGATATTGTAGATTGTATTGTTCTGGGGCTTGCAGGTCATCTCATTAATGGCAATCTGCACTTGCTACAAAAATAGGTCTTTGAGTCGGATGCTACATATGTTACTTTGATGGAAAAGGATGTCATTTTCCAAAGATTGGCTGAATATTGGGTTTATAATCACATTCCAAGAATAATGATCACAGCTAAAGGCTACCCAAATTTGGCCTTAAGGGTTCTTCTCCATCATCTGAGTAGAAGTTTTCCCAATCTTCTTATTTTGGTATTGGTTGATTGGTAGGATTTATCAAACTCAAATTCACTAGTGTTTTTGCTAATCAAGCTGAATCAACTCACAACATGTTGTTTCATTGGAGGAATCCAGCTAGATTGGCAATTGTATGTGCATATAAGTTTGGGAGTATAGCCATGGTTGTGGAAGCATCTAAAAATGTTTGTGATGTTAAGTGTTTAGGGAGTGATCTACAACTTGTACCTTAAAATGCATGCTTTAAACTGAAGCCATGAAACCATTAGTTGGCCCAAAGTTTACTTTCATAAAAAATGTTGCAGAATCGAAGAAAATACAAGGAGAATTTTGATAGGTCAACATTATTGCATTATGAGAAGCACCTGTTTTTGCAAGTTCTCATCTTGTAGGGGCAAAAGAGAAGAGCTGTGAAACAAAGAACACAGGCAAATAGGTAGTTTGAAGAATAAAAAGAATAAAAGATGTTGAAATAAAGATAACCAGCTAGAGTAGAATGGGAAGAGTCATTCATGACTTTCTGATTTTCCTTCTGTCATTTTGCAATATTTCTTGGTGTGAACAGATGGCTTTTGGAATTCCCATCTATGGGAGTCTTTAAAAAATCAAGTGCTATTAATTGAAAAGGATTCCAATTCTCTGTATCTTTTTTGTTGCCTGTATATGGGAAGCTTGGTAATGGGGAAAAACTGGAAACTGTGTGTTCTAAGTTTATTTTCAATAAAGGATTGTTGTTCTTATGTCTGCATTCCTCATGAAGCTAGTTATTCCTATGGCTAACTAGTTTCTTTGCATTTATTTCCTCCTTTTCTCTAATATATAGGTATTTCTAGAGGACTTTGTGCTTCTGCTATTGTATTTTCCTTTCTTTCTCTTGGGGATTTGTATTGTGATTCTTATGTTCACATGCATATTCCTTTTCTTTTTCTCTCTTCCCCTTTCTCTTTCCTTTTTGTACTTTCTGGTTAAAAGTACTATTGTGTGGTTACAAAACATGCCTGATTTTGACTTGACAAAATAGGGACCCAACTTTTTGTTTGGCTTTGCTTGTGTTTTCTGCTTGCTGGTGGTCTGGTAAAAGTAAGACAGTGCAGATGATCCTGCATAATGGGGACTAGGTAAGTCATCATGATGAGGTCAATTTGTCAAAGTTAAATTTTTATGTCAATAACCTCATGGGTGGATAGAGTACAAAATTTCATGCAAGTTTTCCTTTTAGATCACCTAGATATTCCTTAGGGAACAAAAGTTATGATGAGTCAAAGATTTGGTCAAACCTGATATTCCGAGGGGGAGGATCATATTTCTCAATATCAGTCATATTATAAAAGATCACCCCGATCCATATTATCACCTGATAAAATCATTTGCTCTGAACATCCAGACATCAACTTTATTGATAACAATATCTACCTGACAAACAACATCATGTATTTTGCAAAGGTCATATTCCTGAACATCACCCGATATTTGAAATATCTGTCTGTTGCAAAATGTCACCCCAAACCAATGTCTTGCTGATGTCATCCAAACCTGATAATTGAAGAAATAAACATACTGATGACATCACCATCCTTTTTACCTTGTGAAGGTATACTTCCAAACATGACCCTTCCTACATAACATGACGATGACGTCATGGTGCGACAACGATGAACCAAGTCTTTATCCTGTTGACGTCACCCTGATATTTCGACAGGAGGCCACTTTAGTCCAGGGGTGATATTATAAACATCACCAGACATTCCAAACATCCCCTGATATTTTGAATATCACCTGATATTCTCAACCTGACCTGATGTTTCGACATCGGTCTTTCTACCTAAAATGGATGATCATATTATACCAAGGGGGTCATATTCTCAATATCACCCAATATTTAGAGATCACCCCGCACCTCACCACCATAACATTAAATGCACGCAAATATGGTAGGTGGTTCCCACCCATTACGAACCCGATACATACACCTAGCGAGATCTAGAAGTTTCGTACAAGAAAATTGGATGTTGCATTTCATTTGCCCTAAGTTGCCCTAATTTGCCTTAGTGAAAGAGGTTAAAAGTGATTTACAGAGTCATTTCACACTTATCTTGTGATAAAACAAGTTTTTTACAAAGTTCTGAGCTTACAAATCCTCATAGGGCTACCTGTGGATGCATAGAGCTTGAATCAGAATAGGATATGAGAGCACTATTGGTAATTCAGTCCCTTTCACAGATATCAGCATAATCAAGAGGATAAATGCATCAGGTAAGTAATTGAAACCCTCTGGTTGTCATATTCTGCATATCCAGGTATCATGGGGTCTTCTGGTTTGAAATTTCAAATTATGCATGTCAAGATAAATGAAATGTGGAAAGAATAGTAGTATGCATGATGAATAATGAATATGTAATGTATATGCATGCTTGTATATGTATCAATTGTAAGACCAGGTTATGTTAATTACAGGCATCCATGGCAGATAAACGGCTGGCTAAGTCAGAGGTAGAATTTCTAAAGCTGATGTTTGCTCATCCTGAGGGTGTTTAATTTAAATATGGTGCCATCACCGATACACACCAGGGAAATATAGATCTAGCTGCCTAGTCAGTCAAAATGAATGATATAAAGAATAATAGCACCCTGTTGGATGCAGTCTTCGTATCAGGAATGTGGAATGCAGCTGGTTTCCCGTATTCCATGGAAACCCCTAAGCTGGTTATTGAGTGTGTAAGGAACTACAACCCAGAAACAAGGAGGGTAGAGAAACATGGCAGAATATATGCTGATTTGTCAATCAAGGGTATTGTTGCTACATTTGGTTTGCCATTAGGCAAGAAGGTTGCCAACATAGATTTGAAGAAATTAGAAGTAGAGTACGAGAATAATAAGAAGTTTGCCAGGAAGAAGATGTATCAATGGAGGGCGAAGAATAGTCCCTATCCTGCAGCAGCTAAGCTTCCGGTTCATTTATATAAGTATGATTTTGATGACGAGTACCAATACATGATAGCCTTGCTCAGCAGAATGACAGGCCAGCTTGATGCTAGAAGTTTCAAGGACTGGATGTATGTAGTCATCCTGATGTATCTTTACACAGATAGCAAGCCAATGTGGGCTAAAATGATAAGTGATGATCTGGATGAGCAACTGATGAATCTGGGAGGTCTAGATTGTTCCTTCTACATGACATCATATATAGTTTATTCATGTGCCTATAAGGGTACATTTGATGCATTGATTACAGATGAAAAAATTGGAGGCATGACCAATGATGCACACATATGGGATCATCATCCCCAACTGTAAAGAGTGAATTATCTCCAGGATTATAAGCTGGTAAATGATGCATTCTCAATGCACCTGGTAAGAATAATGGAAGAAGATAGAACCAAGAGACTGAGCATGGAGGCTCAAGAAGTTATCTATAGGCATGGAGCCTGGTTTATCCAATTTGCCACTTTCTCCTATATCAGGATTGAAGGTTTTGAGGGGGAGCCTCTCATGCTCCCAAGGTATCCCACAGATGCTATTGTCTTAATGGAGTTTCTAAGACAAATCTCTACAATATTGAATGCCTATAAGGCAAGCAAAAAGCTTCCACCAGTTTTGTTTCCCATTGCAATGGGCTAGTATATGTGCCTAGATTCTGAGAATATAAAGAAGGCCATAGATGGTCTAGCAATGATGAATTTCCAGCCTTTCCCGCTAACAAGATCAAATGATCCATATGGGAGGATGTAGAAGATCATGGGGAAACCCATCCATAGAAGACATCTTGAGGACTTCTGGGCTGATTGTGAAGATGACGCTGAAGCTAGAAGAAGAAGATACCAAAGGTTAACACTTAATCAAATCAAGACCTTTGATTGCATCTCCATCCTAGCACAACTGAAGAAAGATGATGGAATGATAATGGCTGATGAATATGAAGAGAAAAATATATATAATGATACCATCTCTGCACCGGATCTCACTATACAGGAGGATATCTCCCTAGATCTATTCACAGGCAAGATATTACAGCTAACCCAAGCTTGGGTGGAGGAGTAGATAAATGCACTAAAGAAAAAAGGTGTTGTCATCATGGTAGACAATAAGAAGAAAAGACAGGAAGTTCTTGAAGGTGAATATGATGATTTTCTAGTTGAGAAGAGGAAATCCAAAGGAGAGAAGGCACCACCTCTTGAAAAAAGCAAGAGGTCTTCAAGAGGTAAGAAGACTGATCCTGAACCCAAAGGGGTTATAGTTGAAAGAGCCATAGTAACTGCTAGAGATGTATCAGCATCAGAACTAGTGTCAGCCTCCACAGCACCGCCTCCTAAAGATAAACAAAAGGCTAAAAAGATTCAGAGGCCAGCTGTTGAAGCTATGGAAACATATGAGGAAGGTCAAGCCTCACATAAGCAGATAGAAGAGGATATTCTTCTTGAAGATGAATCTGAAGAAGAGGAAGGCCCCATATCCTTCACAAGGAAAATAAAAGCACCTCAGGTGATAGCAACTACACCTAAGAAACCAAGGACTTCTATGAGAGGTGAAATAAGACAAACTCCCATAATGTTGAGGGGAGCAGGTGGGGAAGTATTCAACAAGGAATTGTAGCATAACGTTCCACTTCCCACTATTGTAAAGTTCAAGACCGAACAAGCAGAAGAGCAAATGAAAGAAACCTCTAAGGTAGTACAAAGTGGTCAAGTTTCATTAGATGAGATAGTTGACTTATCTGATGATGAGGTAGTGAAGGATGTAGCTTCACAAAGAATGGAAACCCTTGCTGCCAGTGCCCAGATAGCTCCACATGGGACCCCATCAGTTCAGGCAGTATTAGAAGAGATGAAGCAAATAGAGCAAGAAAAAGAAAAGAGCCTAGAACATATTACACAGCAAATAGGGCTAGATACCTTAGTTGATCATGTAACAAATCCTACAATTATAGATCTGACATATGTAGAAGATGTAGATCCTAAGGATATGGTAGGTGCGCCTGAGGAAACACAGGATAGTGAAGAAATCAAACAGAAAGAAATGGAGAGGAAAGCTCCAAGTATGGGTCAGCAACAGTATGATACATTAGCTGAGCCCAAAACAGTAGACATCCCACCAAAAGACAAGGAGGATAAAGAAATATCAGGTCCTGATGACCATAAGGCTCAAGAGGTAATTAAAATAGGTCCAGTGCAGGTTATAGTTGCAGATCAGCTGGAAGACCCTAAGGTTGATATAGTAATATCTACGGAAACTAATATGCCTCATGATGAAGAAATCACTAAGGTAGATGAGACACCCATGGAGGAAGCAAAAGATCAAGATCATGATAAACATGCAGATGATCTATAGGATCACCCTCCATAAAAAGAAATTCCTCACCAAGAGGATATACCCAAAGATCACCCTCATGAGGAGCATCATGAGGAAGAAATAAGAAGATCACCCTCCCCATCGAACATGATGGTGGATACCGGAGATCAGGGTGATCATCATGATGAAGATGGAGACCAATAGCTAAAGGATCAAGTTCCTTCGTGGCTCGAGAAAGAAATTGGCACAGAACTAGGTATAGAGGCACAAGAATTTGATGTGTCTACATTGTTCTCAGAAACATTAATAAAGCCTAAGAGGAAGGCAAGGTTAACTTCTGCAATAAGAAGGGATCCTGATACAGGTACGAGGATGACACAGTTAGCACTCCCTACAGTTGATAAAGAAAAGGGCAAGATCACTTTGGATGAATTCCAGATTACTACAGTAGATTTGGGATTTGCTAATGAGGATCAAGAGGGCCAAGAAGGTAAAGACATTATTGATTCATTAACCCAAAGGGTGAAAAGAGAGAAAAATAAGAATAAGCAGCATAAAGAGCACAATGCTCAGCTGCATGCATATATAAGAGGGTTAATTAACCCTGACGATACATCTAGTGATCATGCAGTCCCATTGACTGTTATTTCTCAGGAAGAGGTCAACAAGTTGAACCTCATGAAACATGAATCAACAATAATGTTGAAATGGATGTCGTCCGCGCTCGATGGAGCTGAAGAAGCGGCAAAGGCCTCTTTGAAGAGGTGGAATTCTTTGGGCACCTCTAGGAGAAAAGTAGATAAACTGTAGATGGAGATCGGCAGGAGGTCATTTCAATTAGAAAAGGTCATGAGCATTTTGGATGAAATAAAGAGGATTGATCCATAGATTCTAATAAAGAATCAAGTGCTAAGTAACAATAATGTACTGTTGATAGACATATGGTATAAGGACGCCAGATTTGCATGTGATGTACTTACAAGATGCAATAGTAAACTAAGGAATAATAACACGAAGCTACATGATATGATGTCCCATGAGGCAGAAGTTTTGGAAACATTAGAAGGAGATACAGAAGGCAAGATAGAAAATCAAGATGAAGAGTTTGTCATCAAAGCTCTACATAGTAATTTCCAGCTAGTTGCTGAAGACCCTCTCAACCACCTAACAGAAGAAGTGCTGGATAAAGTAATGAGAATAATGGCCAAGGTGGAAGATTATAATGACACATCCAGTAGCAGGAGGAATAAGTTGGAATCTCTCTGGAGAAAATATTAGGTGCATAAACATGCCATCACCAAAGTGAGAACTTAGGATGGCAGAGAATTGGAGAAAATAGTGCAAGCATATGAGAATATCAGGACAGCTATGCAGGTCCATATTCAAAAGGACAATCATGATGATGATGAAGATAGTGAGAGCGGTGAAAGTGATGATAATAACAAAGAACCTGATGAGGAGGCATCATAAAAGGAATATATGCATCAGGTACTTATGAAAGTATAAGTTGCCTAGATGGTTGCCAGCTAGCAACCTATGCCATGTGGAAAAGATTGACTTAGTCAATGAAATGTAAAGCGTAGATTTCAATAGATAAATCTTGATCATAGATCAATTGTAACTGCTCCCTCATTTCAAAGTTGTTCTATAAAAGGTGCAGGGATGCCTCATTTAAAACATTCGAAACTTAATGGAAATTTGTTTGCTGAAATATTCAAGGCTCATTTCAAAGTTGTTGTATACATATATGTTCTTGCATACTTAATGAATGAGAAGATTCTTTTGATTACAATCCATTATAAACCTTGAGTAATTAGTGTGTGAATTCTGGATATATGCTTTGATTTGCTACGTCCCTTGGAGTGCATATCAGCTTGCATGTGTTGTCTTCATACCTTTAGTTTGAAGTTAGCATCGACTGTATCTAACTGTGGAATGTCCTGGTGAACATATGGTTTGATTTCTCCTCTTCATGACTATATCTGATATATATGTGGCTCAATAGCTGAAGGTTCAATTTCAATTTGAAGTATCTCTTTCAATTTCTTTCAATTTCAAAGCATATCATCATCACAATTGCAAATAATTGACAATTTTAAGCAAATAATACAAATATGCAGATATCCCGTGGATAATTGAACATATTCAGCATATTTGAGGTTAAAGCATGTCAAAATGACAAATATCATGCAAAGATTTAAAGATAGAAGCATTATTTGAAGCATATCTTTGTAGAATAACTCTCTGTGCAGCATCATTATAGGAAACATTATCTTACTGATGAGATCTACGTAAGGCCCCAAAATGGAAACAACAACACACATCAACCTCTGAGTAACGTCAGAAGATTAAGACCTAATCAACGGAGACTTGAGATCATGAATTCTCTGAATTCATCATATCTTTCAAGATGAGTAAAGGTTAATGTGTACTTTTATTCTATGTTTGTTTATGACTAACATCATGATCAACATAAATTAGCGCTAGAAGGAGGGCCATAGGATGAGGATCATCATTAGTAATTTAGGTGATGATAAAGATTGTAAGGTAACACTCATACACTGCTAAATTTCCAAGCTAGATGCAAATATTTGTCGTTCTGAGTCGATATACGCTAATCCTATGTAAAGTTTTTGAAATCAATCATAAATATTGCAATCTTTACAGTAGATCATCATGTATTTGCAAAGTTTGGCATTATTTTGGGTAAATTTGTCCAAGCTTTGAGGTATCCTGCTCTAGAAACCCGATATCAACCTGCGAATGTTGCCACACCAAAAATCACCTCCTATTTGCAGTATATCTGCAAATATTCCATAAATACTTGGTCAATTTCCAATCCTGACCATAAATATATTCACTGCTAGTATATTCCAACCGATCTTTACAAAGTTCCAGTTAATTTGCTTAAATTTGAGACATCCTGGCTCACAGGATAAATACTAGGTCACGATCCTCTGGACCTTTTGAAGAATTACCTGTTAGAGGGTTAAGACCTAGAACTGTAGACATCCATCACACTCCAGGGTCTAGTGCATTAGGAGCTTCACTAGAACCTCCTCCTGTAACTCCTATTGGTTTACAAATACCTTCTAGACTATCTGTGACACCTCCTGTCTAGCCTCAACCCCAGGTCCAACCTCAACCAACTGTACCATAGGCTCAGCCTCCTCCAGTTGCAATGTCATTCTTTGTAGCAGAATCACCTTTGACTTTTACTGTATATCACGATTTGCCAAAGAATCTGGACAAACTTTGTCCAAAATATCATCCTTATCAAGATGCTGATGATCATATCAGAACCTTGAAAGAAGCCTGTTGTTGAGCTAGAATAGCACATCAGGATGTTGTATGCAGATTATTTCCTTTTTCCTTAGGGGAAGAGGCTTATAATTGGTTTATTAGTCTTGGTTAGAGTTTTGTCAGTTCATGGGCTATCCTAGAGAAAGATTTTACTAATAGGTTCAAAGTAGCTATTGATCCTTCAATGAATTACCACCTATTTGCCACAATCAAGCGGTTTGAGGGAGAACCTATTGCCAATTTCAATGCTAGGTTCCAGAAAATGCTATCCATGTTAGTTACCCCATATACTGTAGGAGATGCAGCTGCCAGGAGCATCTATTACTCAGCTCTGGATCCATTGACTTCCATGTTCATCAGGAGAACACATCCTGAAATCACAACCTTGACAGGAGCTTTTCAAGAAGCTATCAAAGTGAATCAACAGTTAGTCCCTGCTCCTACTCCAAATATCGCATTCCCTACATTACCTGGCATGTATCCAACATATCCTGCACAATATCCTCCCCAACCACAGTATAATGGAGCTATGGTGCCTCCAGCAGTAATGCCAACACCATTGCAGATATCTCCATTGAGTATCATGCCTCCTCCTCCTAATGGGAATGGTCAAGTGCCTCAGTATCCTGCACAAGCACCAACACCTCAGGGTGTGGATCAGAACAATAACACTGGATCTTCTTTCTTCAAGCCTCAAACTGAAAATGTAGTGGCTAAAGCTTAGGAGGAGAAAGAAGAAATCAAAGAAATCTCTGCTCAGCTAAGAAAACTAACTATAGAGGTCACTCATCTAAGAAATCAGAACTTCTATTCACAGCCTAACCAAAACAGAGGCTATAACAATGACAGACCTAGTTATCCTGATAGGGGGTATAACAACAATAATTTCAACAATAGTGGTGGAAATAATAACAATCCTCCTAGACAACCTAGAGTATGGAACTCCAGACCAAATAATGGCTCACTACCATCACCTTTAGATAAGCAGCCACCTGGTGAAGCCAAACATACTACTAGATTCAATCTTGCTGAGGCAACCCTCACCAATTGGTGTAGAATACACAATACAAATGCTCATGCAGAATTAGACTGTCCACAATTTAGAATTGCTGCTAGCATTTTCTAGACAGAAGTGTCTAATATTTCTTGAAATCCACCTCAGGTGGAGGGAAATGAAATTGTCCCTTGTGGATATGACTCTGCATTTGTATTAGAGAGCTATAATGATCAGCATCATCAGCAGACTGTGTCATCCCATCAGCATTATACCCAAACATGTGAAGAATCTGCCATGGATTTTGAGTCAAATTATGTTTTCCCCTTTAAGGATGAGAATGAGCCATCCGATGAACATGAAGAGGTGCATGCTTACCAGCAGCGATATCAAGGTAAGCACAATTATAACCTGAGAAGTAACTCCAATAGACCTACTAGTCCATTAACCAGTTCCTTGCCTCCAAATAATTTTAACACACCTCCTGATCCCAAGGCAAGTAACAATCTAGGATTTCCAAAGGTAAATGCATGGTATTTGTCACCACAAAACACAGTATCAAAAGTTGTTGGCCTACCTCATGAATCTGACAAACTAGTCACATATTTGGCAGATGAGATGAAGAAGGTTAAGATCAGCCTATGTTTATCAGAGTTTTTGAAAACTCCTGCAATTAAGAAAGTATTTATGAAATCACTAGATGATCTTGCTCCTAGAGAGGATAATCATTCCCCAGGTTAGCCTAGTAATAGAGATCGTGTTGCTAAAGATAACACTGTCAAACATAAAGTGCCAGCTACTGTCCAAGTTGCAGAAACCTCCCACATGACCTTGTACAGAGACAAAACTAAGTCACCACCTTTTCTCCTTACCATAAGGATGTTTAGCAAGAATTTACACAATTTTTTGGTGAATTCAGGTGCATCTACAAATGTCATGCCCCTATCTATATGCAATGCTTTAGGGTTACATCCTGCTAAATCCTTAAAGAAGGTGACATAGCTAGATAAAACAAAAGTAAGTGTGGTAGGTGAATTAACTCATATCCACATGCAATTAGCATCTGATCCTAGGATCCATTACTACATTAATATCTAGGTAGTAGATATACCTAATATATATGGGATGTTGCTCAGCAGAGACTCATCTAAAACCCTCAATGGATATATGTCTACTGACTTCAGTCACATGTGGTTACCTTGGAAAGGGATACCTAACCAGATAAGAATAGATGTTGAGCCTAGAATGAAGCACATGATCACCAAGTACAACAAAACAAACAAGATCATGTACGTGAATGTTGAACCTAGAGTGTATACCATTAGATCGTAGACTATCAAGATAGAAGAGATCTTGATGCTTGACTTTCATCATCATGATGATGATCATCAGGAGGACATACTGGTTGTAGAGCCTAATAGTAATTTTGAAAATGAGAATGAAATAGATAACTTCAAAAACTTTGAAATGCACCTGTCCAAGCAGGTAAAACGTTGTCAATTGTTAAATATACCTATTCATGATATTTTGATTGATGGTTGGTGTAGATTACACGATGAGGTGCATTCAAAGAAAACTTGTGAAACATGCTTAGATATGGAGCTGGAGCAGACATACAGTGAGGCATCATCATCATCTGAGGTAAGTTCCATATCTAGTGATGATGATGATACTAATTTTTGTCTATTTTCTGCAAGAAGCACAAGTGAGGTAACAAATCATGATGAGGATCATATTTTGAGAACATAAGAAATTTTGGTATATGACCAAATAAATGTTAAGAAGAGAGAAAAGATCACCCCTGGGAGTGATTGTCTGATGGAGTCAGATTATGAATTGTCTGAGGAAGACAGAGGCAGTAACCTGACCAGATTTGAGGAGTTTCTATCAGGAGAAATTAAAAAGATGATAGAACAAGAGAAGCATCCACAGGATGCATTGACTGAAGGATGGTGTAGGTTGCATGAGGCACCTCACTCAGAAAATGCCTACTCACTATGTTTACATATTTTAAAATGGCATATAGTACCCAATCTAGAAGGTCATCCTCCTGATGTTGAAAAGAAAGAAAAGGAGTCAGCCTCGAAAAAGAAAGAAAAGATAAAGTCCAAGAATGCTGAAATTGCTAAGTTAAAATGAATATCAGGTGGAGCGTCTGCCAGAGCTGCAAAGAAAAGAGAAAGTTCAGCCAAGCCTCCTACTAGAGATAAACCCTGGATCCTTAGATTTGATGGATCCAAGTCCAAACAAGGAGCTGGAGTAGGGATTGATCTCATTGATCCATCAGGAAAGTCCTACTTAGCTGCCTACAGATTACAGTTCCCCTGCACTAACAATGTGACAGAGTATGAAGCACTGATTCATGGGATACTGTTTGCTCTCAAGAAGGTAAAAATTCTACATGTCTTTGGAGACTCAAAATTAGTTGTCAAAAAGGTAAGAAGAATTTACTCTTGCAACTATAAGAAATTGTCAAATTATAGACACAGAGTGTGGGATTTGATCGAAGACTTTGATGTATTTAATATCACCTACATACCTAGAGAACAATATCAGAGGGTAGATGCTCTAGCCCAGGCTGCTAATACATTGGAGCCCTTATCCATATTAGGCCTAAAGAGATTTTTAGTAGAGCTGGTATCAGTGCCATCAGTACTTGATAATGTTACTAATTTCCAGGTTTTTGATGATGATCAGCATATCCTAGATTTCATCTCTAATAGAGATATATTTGATGCTCAGATCATAGATGAGAACAATACAGAAGAACATGTCTAGGAAGAAGAAGAAATATTAGAGTTGCCCAGTAACAAGATTCCCAAAGGGATGATAGAGCTAGAAAGAGCCTTTGACTTGGATAATATGCTGAACCAGAAGGATCTTCCTAAGGCTAATGGAGGACAGTATTCACAAGTGAATATTGGACAAAATGAAGACAAGAGAAATGTCTTGATTGGTAAAGTTTGCACACCAGAAGAGTTAGAAGGAATAACTCAAGCCCTTAAAGATTATATACATGTTATTGCATGGACCTATGATGAGTTGAAGACATATGACACATCAGTCATAATTCACACTATACCTCTCAAGCTAGATGCTAAACCTTTCAAATAGAAGCAAAGGCCAGTCAATGCTTTGCTTGAACCAATATTTTTTTAAGAAGTCAAGAAGCTGTTAAATGCCAGGATCATATTTCCTGTGAGGCACTCCACTTGGGTGGCTAATCTAGTGCCAGTGAGAAAGAAGAATGGAGACATCAGACTGTGTGTAGACTTCAGGAACCTGAACAGAGCATCAGAGAAGGATAATTATCCTTTTCCTTCTTAGATGAAGTCTTGCAGATTGTTAATGTTGCAAATATGATGTCATTCCTAGATGGCTTCTCAGGTTACAATCAGGTCATGGTTGACAATATTGACAGACTAAAAACTGTCTTCACCACAAAGTGGGGGATATTTGCTTATAGACGTATGCCATTTGGGCTGATAAATGTTGGAGCAACATTCCAGCAAGCAATGGATGTAGCCTTTAGAGGCTTAATAGGAAAATGCATAGTCATATACATGGATGACTTAACAGTATTCTCTAAAGATAGAGGAAACCATGTAGAAGATCTCAGAAATGTACTGAAAAAATGTCAAGAATATGGGATATCCTTGAACCCCAAGAAATACATATTCAAGGTGACAACATGAAAGTTGCTGGGCCACCTGATAATTGAAAATGGGATTATCATTGATCCTGATAGGGTGGAGTCCATTATGAAGTTATAGCTTCCAGGAAGCAAGAAAGAGCTCAAATCTTACTTTGGTAAGATAAATTTTGTCAGAAAATTCATCACTGGCTTTGCAGAAATAGTCAGACCTTTAAATGCTATGCTAAAGAAGGATGCAAAGATTGAGTGGACATTAGAAGCCAAGGCAGCCTTTGAAGACATAAAGAAAGCTATTTTGATGCTCCTATCCTTATCAGTCCATACTACACCAGAGACTTCTATATTTATTCATTTGCTTCAGAACATACCTCTGCAGCAGTGCTAACTCAGAGAAATGAAGAAAAGGAAGAGAAACCAATTACCTTCATGAGTTGCACTTTCAAAGATACTAATTGAGATATGTAGATGTTGAAAGGCAGGCACTTGCTTTGGTCAGAGCAGTAAAGAAATTCAGGCATTATATCTTGAGAAGCAAGGTGATTGCTGTGGTGCTAGATGCAACAATGGAGATATTAATGCAAAGTGAGCCTGGTGAAAAAAGGGCTAAGTGGATCACATTTTTACAAGAATATGACATGGAGATTAGACCCATGAAACTGGTAAGAGGACAGGCTTTAAGCCAAATGATATCAGAGATTGATCCAAACATCACAAGTCAGTAGTATGTTATCAATGCTAAAGATAATGAAAAGTGGTATTCAGATATCAGGCATATCCTGATTACTGGAAGATTTCCCCCAAGATTGCAGGCTTCACAGAGAAGAGCCTTGAAGATAAAGTCCCAGAATTATATGATGAAAGCAGGAGTGCTTTTCAAGAAAAATTATGAAGGAATATACTTGAGATGCTTAGAAAAGCTAGAAGCAGATAAAGTTTTATCAGAGCTACATGACAAGTTTGGAACAAAACATGGCTCATCCTTGGCTACAACACATGCTATCCTCAGAGCAGGATATTATTGGCCTACAATTTTCAAGGACACAGTTGAACACATTAAGTGCTATCATGTATGTCAGGTTGCTGCCAACAGAGAGAGATATGCTGCACAACCTTTGCAACTAGTGATGGAAGCGCGCCCATTTGCACAATGGGGCATATATTTCATAGGACCTATTAATCCTCCATCATCTTCAGGCCATAGGTATGTGCTAACAATTACTGATTATTGTACCAGGTGGACTGAAGCCACTAGCAGCAAGACTTGCAGTGCAAAAGATGTCATCAGATTTTTGGAAAGTAACATAATCACCAGGTATGGGGTTCCCTATGCTCTGGTAAGTGATAACGGCTCTGCTTTTACTTCAACCAAATTATCAAGTTGGGCATTTGATTATGGGATCATATTGAAGTTCTCATCTAATTATTATCCCTAAGGAAATGGATTGGCGGAATCCACTAACAAAAATTTTCTGAATATCATAAAGAATTTAGTAGACAAGAACCCTAGGGAATGGAATACACTTTTGAAATATGCCTTATGGGTAGACAGAACCATAAACAAGGCTATATTAGAAAACTCACCTTATCATTTAGTTTATGGGGTAGATCCAATCCTCCCTATTAACCTAAAGATTCCTACCTTGCAGTTTGCCCAAGAGTACCTAGGCATAGACAATAACCAAGAGGTCAGGTTGCTTCAGCTGATGCACCTGGAAGAGAAAAGAAGTCAGGCAATTGATCAATTTGCCAAACATTAGGCTATTGTCAAATGATGGTTTGACAAAAGAGCCAAAGTTAAAGCCTTTAGGATATCTCATTTAGTCCTAATGTGGGATAGAGCCCATGAGAAGAAAGGAGACCATGGTAAGTTTGATAAATTATGGATAGGTGCCTTTCAAATTTTTGAGATATTAGGAGACAGTACTTTCAGGCTTAAGAACTTGATAGGTGAGGATGTTCCATTGCCAATTAATGGACAATTCCTCAAACACTATTTCCAAGCCTAAGTAACTTCATGTCAGTCATGTGTATCATAATGTATATTTTTTTGTACAATGTTCTTGTTTTGGTTTTGCCTTGCTTGCTGGTTAAGTTTTGGTTTTGGTTAGTTAGGATGATGCAGCTCATCACTCCAAAAAATAACAAAATTGTTAAGATTCAAGTGATGAAAACACATCTATATATAGGTTATGACTCATTTTGAGAAAGTCATCATGATTAGGTCTGTGATATCTTGTCATCAGGGTACCTTTTCCTAACCAAAGTGATTTCTTCACAATGACTCACCTAACAGCCTTGGGTTTGTTAATAATACAAGTATAGGTGTTAAGTGAAAAATCTAAAGGGACTCCCTTGCTACTAATGCAATCTCCAACCTAAAACAGTAAGTGACCATACCTTGCATTCTGAGCTTACATGATGATATCAAATATATGAAGTATAAATATTAAAAAGTCCAAAAAAATATAATAAAATTAGGCCATCTAAGTAACTCTATCGGGCCTATAGACACCTGCTGGCAGTGGGGCTCTACTTAGGGGGATTGTATAGATAACCTTGCCGGGGCTATGAATGCCTGCTGGCAGCAAGGCTCTATCTAGGTTGGCTATGAGGGATGATCTCCAACTATATAGCTTAACACCAGTTACTCATGTTTTCAACTTGCTTTCAAGATGAGGATAATTAATCATTTGCACACTACTGATCCTTTGTTAGCATTGTTACCATGAGGACATTTTATCATTCAAAAAGATTATGATGCTTATGCTTAGAAAGAGTTAGAATGCTATGCTAGAATGTGTTCACGTCACTTGAATCATTGGAATTTTAGTGTTTTCTTTGGTGGAAAGTTGTTGTGTGGTTACACAACACGCCCCATTTTGACTTGACAAAACAGGGACCCAACTTTTTGTTTGGCTTTGCTTGTGTTTTCTGCTTGTTGGCAGTCTGGTAAAAGTAAAACAGTGCAGATGATCCTACATAATGGGGACTAGGTAAGTCATCATGATGAGGTCAGTTTCTCAAATTTAAATTTTCATGTCAATAACCTCATGGGTGGATAGAGTACAAAATTTCATGCAGGTTTGCCTTTTGGATCACCCAGATATTCCATAGGGAACAAAAGTTATGATGAGTCAAAGATCTGGTCAAACCTGATATTCTGAGGGGGAGGATCATATTTCTCAATATCAGTCATATTATAAAAGATCACCCCGATCCATATTATCACTTGATAAAATCATTTGCTCCGAACATCTGGACGTCAACTTTATGTGATAACGATATCTACCCAACAAACAACATCATGTATTTTACAAAGGTCATATTCCTGAAAATCACTTGATATTTAAATATCACCCTGATATTTGAAATATCTGCCTGTCGCAAAATGTCACCCCGAACCAATATCCTGCTGACATCATCCAAACCTGATAATTGAAGAAATAAACATACCAATGACGTCACCATCCTTTTTACCTCACGAAGGTATACTTCCAAACATGACCCTTCCTACATAACATGATGATGATGTCATGGTGTGACAACGATGAACCAAGTCTTTATCCTGTTGACGTCACCCTGATATTTCAACAGGAGGTCATTTTAGTCCAGGGGGTGATATAATAAACATCACCAGACATTCTAAACATCCCCTGATATTTTGAATATCACCCAATATTCTCAACCCGACCCAATGTTTCGACATCGGTCTTTCTACCTAAAATGGATGATCATATTATACCAAGGGGGTCATATTCTCAATATCGCCTAATATTCAGAATATCACCTGATATTCAGAGATCACCCCGTGCCTCACCGCCATAACATTAATGCACGCAGATGTGGTAGGTGGTTCCCGCCCATTACGAACCCGATACATACACCTGGCGAGATCCAGAAGTTTTGTACGAGAAAATCGGATGTTGCATTTAATTTGCCATAAGTTTCCCTAATTTGCCTTAATGAAAGAGGTTAAAAGTGATTTACAGAGTCATTTCACACTTATATTGTGATAAAACAAGTTTTTTATAGAGTTCTGAGCTTACAAATCGTCATAGGGCTACCTGTGGATGCATAAAGCTTGAATCAGAACAGGATACGAGAGCACTATTGGTAATTTAGTCCCTTTCACAAATATCAACATAGTCAAGAGGATAAATGCATCAGGTAAGTAATTGAAACCCTCTGGTTGTCATATACTACATATCCAGGTATCATGGGGTCTTCTGGTTTGAAATTTCAAATTATGCATGCCAAGATAAATGAAATGTGGAAAGAATAGTAGTATGCATGATGAATAATGAATATGTAATGTATATGCATGTTTGTATATGTATCAATTGTGAGACCAGGTTGTGTTAATTACAAGCATCCATGGCGGATAAACGGCTGGCTAAGTCAGAGGTAGAATTTCTGAAGCCAATGTTTGCTCATCCTGAAGGTGTTCAATTGAAATATGGTGCCATCACCGATACACACCAGGGAAATATAGATCTAGCTACTTGGTCAGTCAAAATGAATGATGAAAAGAATAATGGCACCCTGCTGGATGCAGTCTTTGTATTAGGAATGTGGAATGTAGCTGGTTTCCCGTATTCAATGGAATCCGCTAAGCTAGTTATTGAGTGTGCGAGGAACTACAACCCAGAAACAAGGAGGGTAGAGAAACATGGCAGAATATATGCTGATTTGTCAATCAAGGCTATTGCTGCTACATTTGGTTTGCCATTGGGCAAGAAGGTTGCCAACATAGATTTGAAGAAATTGGAAGTAGAGTACGACAATAACAAGAAGTCTACCAGGAAGAAGATGTATCAATGGAGGGTGAAGAATAGTCCCTATCCTGCATCAGCTAAGCTTCCGGTTCATTTATATAAGTATGACTTTGATGACGAGTACCAATACATGATAGCCCTGCTCAGTAGAGTGACAGGCCAGCCTAATGCTGGAAGTTTCAAGGACTGGGTGTATGTAGTCATCCTGATGTGTCTTTACATAGATAGCAAGCCAATGTGGGCTAAAATGATAAGTGATCTTCTGGATGAGCAACTGATGAATCTGGGAGGTCCAGATTGTTCCTTCTACATGACATCATATATAGTTTATTCATGTGCCTATAAGGGTACATTTGATACATTGATTACAGATAGAAAATTTGGAGGCATGACCAATGACGCACACATATGGGATCATCATCCCCAACTGCAAAGAGTGAATTATCTCTAGGATTATAAGCTGATAAACAATGCATTCTCAATGCACCTGGTAAGAACAATGGAAGAAGATAGAACCAAGAGACTGAGCATGGAGGCTCAGGAAGTTATCTACAGGCATGGAGCCTGGTTATCCAATTTGCCACTTTCTCCTATATTAGGATTGAAGGTTTTGAGGGGGAGCCTCTCATGCTCCCAAGGTATCCCACAGATGCTGTTGTCTTAATGGAGTTTCTAAGACAAATCTCTACAATATTGAATGCCTATAAGGCAAGTAACAAGTTTCCACTAGTTTTGTTTCCCATTGCAATGGGCTGGTATATGTGCCCAGATTCTGAGAATATAAAGAAGGCCATAGATGGTCTAGCAATGATGAATTTCTAGCCTTTCTTGCTAACAAGATCATATGATCCATATGGGAGGATGCAGAAGATCATGGGGAAATCCATCCATAGAAGACATCTTGAGGACTTTTGGGCTGATTGTGAAGATGAAGCTAAAGCCAGAAGAAGAAGATACCAAAGGTTAACACTTAATCAAATCAATACCTTTGATTGCATCTCCATCCTAGCACAACTGAAGAAAGATGATGGAATGATAATGGCTGATGAATATGAAGAGAAAAAGATATATAATGATACCATCTCTACGCTGGATCTCACTATATAAGAGGATATCTCCCTAGATCCATTCAGAGGTAGGATATTACAGCTAACCCAAGCTTGGGTGGAGGAGCAGATAAATACACTAAAGAAAAAAGGTGTTGTCATCATGGTAGACAATAAGAAGAAAAGACAGGAAGTTCCTAAAGGTGAATATGATGATTTCCTAGTTGAGAAGAGGAAATCCAAAGGAGAGAAGGCACCACCTCCTAAAAAAAGAAAGAGGTCTTCAAGAGGTAAGAAGATTGATCCTGAACCCAAAGGGGTTATAGTTGAAAGAGCCATAGTAACCACTGGAGATGCATCAGCATCAGAACTAGCGTTAGCCTCCTCAACACCGCCTCCTAAAGATAAATGAAAGGCTAAAAAGATTCAGAGGCTGGCTGCTAAAGCTATGGAAACATATGAGGAAGGTCAAGCCTCACATAAGCAGATAGAAGAGGATATTCTTCTTGAAGAAGAATCTGAAGAAGAGGAAGGCCCCATATCCTTCACAAGGAAAATAAAAGCACCTCAGGTGATAGCAACTACACATAAGAAACCAAGGACTTCTATGAGAGGTGAAATAAGACAAACTCCCATAATGTTGAGGGGAGCAGGTGGGGAAGTATTCAACAAGGAATTCTAGCATAACGTTCCACTTCCCACTATTGTAAAGTTCAAGACCGAACAAGCAGAAGAGCAAATCAAAGAAACCTCTAAGGCAGTACAAAGTGGTCAAGTTTCATTAGATGAGACAATTGACTTATCTGATGATGAGGTAGTGAAGGATGTAGCTTCACAAAGAATGGAAACCCTTGCTGCCAGTGCCCGGATAGCTCCACATGGGACCCCATCAATTCAGGCAGTATTAGAAGAGATGAAGCAAATAGAGCAAGAAAAAGAAAAGAGCTCGTAACATATTGTACAGTAAATAGGGATGGATACCTTAGTTGATCAGGTAACAAATCCTGCAATTATAGATCTGACATATGTAGAGGATGTAGATCCTAAGGATATGGCAGGTGCGCCTGAGGAAACACAAGATAGTGAAGAAATCAAATAGAAAGAAATGGAGAGGAAAGCTCCAAGTATGGATCAGCAACAACATGACACATCAGCTGAGCCCAAAATAGTAGATGTCCCACCAAAAGACAAGGAGGATAAAGAAATATCAGGTCCTGATGACCACAAGGCTCAAGAGGTAATTAATACAGGTCCAGAGCAGGTTATAGTTGCAGATCAGCTGGAAGACCCTAAAGTGGATACAGTAATATTTACGGAAACTAATATGCCTCATGATGAGGAAATCACTAAGGTAGATGAGACACCCATGGAGGAAGCAAAAGATCAAGATCATGATAAACATGCAAATGATCTACAGGATCACCCTCCAGAAAAAGAAATTCCTCAATAGGAGGATATACCCAAAGATCACCCTCATGAGGAGCATCATGAGGAAGAAATAAGAAGATCACCCTCCCCATTGAACATGATGGTGGATACTGGAGATCAGGGTGATCATCATGATGATGATGGAGACCAATAGCTAAAGGATCAAGTTCCTTCGTGGCTCGAGAAAGAAATTGGTGCAGAACTAGGTATAGAGGAACAAGAATTTGATGTGTCTACATTGTTCTCAGAAACATTAATAAACCCTAAGAGGAAGGCAAGGTTAACTTTTGCAATAAGAAGGGATCCTGATATAGGCAGGAGGATGGCACAGTTAGCACTCCTTACAGTTGATAAAGAAAAGGGCAAGATCACTCTGGATGAATTCCAGATTACTACAGTAGATTTGGGATTCGCTAATGAGGATCAAGAGGGCCAAGAAGGTAAAGACATTATTGATTCATTAACCCAAAGGGTGAAAAGAGAGAAAAATAAGAATAAGCAGCATAAAGAGGACATTGCTCAGCTGCATGCATATATAAGAGGGTTAATTAACCCTGATGATACATCTAGTGATCATGTAGTCCCATTGACTACTATTTCTCAGGAAGAGGTCAACAAGTTGAACCTCATAAAACATGAATCAACAATAATGTTGAGGAAAAATCGATTAAATCAAAACTAATAAAACTAAAAACCAATCACATAAAACAAACCAATCTAAGTAAAAGCCATTATCATCAAATCAAAGAAAAATGAAAGCTCTTACCAAAATCTGTATTGTTCCCTTTGGAGGAGTGTAGATTTCTCAATGAAGTTGTGAAACCATAGTTGCAACAAGCAAGTAGTGTGCTCAAGAGATCAATGTTAAGAGATCGTGAGGTTGCTCAATCGACGCATTTGTATGCTCGAAGCGCTGTTAAGTATGCCTGAGAATAAGATTGAAAAGAGAGGCTCAATGAAGGAGATGAGGGGGGGTTATATAGGTTTCAATGAAGATCGATCAACGGTCCAGATAATTCAGAAGAATCAATGGAGGAGAACAGTTGAGGAACGTGCAACGAATAAGAAGAAGACAAGTGTCTTGCTTTCTTTTCTATGAGATGAGTTATCAAGAATAGAAGAATGAGTTTAAAGCAATTAACAGAATGTAATGATCAGTTAAGTGACTTAAAACAAGAAGAAGAGATTTGCATGAGAATAAGAAGATATTTTGCTTTATTAAATATTAATTGCATGAGCAAGAAAGCTTGAGTTATTTTAGAGATAACTCAAATCTAGAAGAAAAAGCAATTTAAATAAATAATTGATTTATTTAAATTTAGAGAAGATATTATGGAAGAAATAATTAAATAATTAGAATTATTTAATTTAAAAGATTTGAAAGAAAATTAAATAAATAAATTTATTTAATTGTTGTGCATGATTTTGAAAGAATGATTTTGATTTTAATTAAATAATTTAAGAATTATTTAATTGTAGATAAGAGGGAATTTGTTGAATTAATTAAATAATTAGGTTTATTTAATTAATGTGGATGTGAATTTTGGAAGGTGACAATGATCTAATTAAATAATTAAAATTATTTAATTGTGGAAGAATAATAGAGGAATTTAATTTAATTAATTAAATAAAAAGGATTTATTTAATTAATGTCACAATTTTGTGATTTAGAAGAATTTGGTGAAATTAATTAAATAATTAAATTATTTAATTAATGTTGAATGCAAGTGATTAGGAAGAAATGAAAAGCAAGTGGTGTAGCGATTTGTTCATTTTAGGGTGTCTACATTTTGCCCCTCTTTGATGAAATGCAATTTACAACGTTACGTCAAAGAAAATAGTTGTTGAAGATATGATACAATTTTTTGATGCCCCAGTGTATGCCCCCTCGAGCGGAAAGATGGGGAAGCGACAGAGGAACTGTGTTGACACTCGACTAGACGAGTGCGCGACAAAGTAGGAGGAAAAGTAGAATGCGGTGGGAAGAAAAGAAAAATGAGGGAGGGATACTATAAATAGGACCCATGGGGACCACAATCCTCATTTGCACCCTAGGAGCTTCTAAATTTAGAGAGTAGAGCCTCCAAACTTAGGGTGAGAGAGTTGAGTGGAAGGAGCTGACAAAGAGGAGAGATGCTGATTCTAGTGTACAGGCATCAGGTGGAGATAGTGCGGACATACAGGAGGCCAGCAGGAGCTCCGACAGCGGTAAGTTTTGAAAACCCCACTTTGATTTGGTGTTTGAGGGCAGCAGTTTAGGGCTATGTCGAGGTAGGGTTTTCAGGTCAACCAAAAGCGCTTTAGGCTAGGATAGCGCTACTGGTATTTGGTTAGGGCACTTTTGGTGCACCACAGTGTGGTTGGTAGGTAAGTATAGCGCGTTTGGTCAAAATGCAGCACGGTTGGCTTTTGGGGTTAGTGCCGTAGCACTTTTGGTAAAATTTCGCAGCATAAATGGCTAGGCAGTGCAGTGCGGTTGGTGAGGGAGTAAAGCACGATTGGAAATGCATGTGGAAAAATGAGTCACGTCTGGTAGCATAGTGCAGCGCAGTTGTGGGTAAAAGGAAGCGCTCTTGTTAAGAACAAGCCGTGCTTGGTGCAGAAAACAAAGCGCCCTTGCAAGGTTAGGAAAGCACGTATGGTACCATAGTACAACGCTCTTGAGGAAATCACGCGCCTTTGGCTTAGATTGGTGAAAGGGGAAGGTAGGTTTGACCGAAGGGTTGATTACTCTAGGGCAGGTTTGACCGAAGGCTCACGGGATAGAATACAAGTAGATAGGAGTCAGGGGATATGATATAAAGAATTGACAAGTGGTTTTTTTGTGGATGCAGAGGATTATGCCACCATTGATGTCATGAGAGCAACACCACACGATAGCACATGAGGTAGTACAGCTGACATGGGAGGAGGATGTGTTTCTAGAGTGTGCGAGATTGTGGCATGTTGCACACTTGACACACATTAGGGTGAATCTCACCCTAGTGACAACAGTGGTGGAGAGGTTTCGCAGTGAGACAGGCTCATTTCACTTTCTGACAAGGGAGGCGACGGTGACTTTGGAGGATGTGTATCACATCCTGAGGATTCAGATAGATGGGGAGAGAGTAGACTTTGACCCAGCACGAGGAGAGGCAGGCATGGTAGAGGTATTCTGCACTGATGACCTGCAGATAGACGATGGAGAGATTCGGTGGGCAGATGTCCCTAGACTCTGCGACAGGATCAGGTGGATAGTGTCCTCGTTGATTGGTGGCTTCCTCTGTCTAGACAGGAGATCTAGAGGATTATCAGTTGGATGGGGCACCGTACTATATGGGATGTTCACCCATGGTAGACAGTACACATGGCGCCCATGTGTGCTGGGATAGTTATACCGAGACATGCACCACTACGTGTATAGGAGAGGTAGGAGTCTCTCAGCAGGGGTGACCCTTCTACAGGTGTGGGCATGGGAGCATATCCCAGTGATCCGACCCATGACACATCGCTAGCAGGCCAGGGGGAGCCATACGCATTTTTGTATGCGGGAGTGATTACACATCAGAGTTTGGGATCTGTTAGCCATTGGAGGCAATAGATCGACGAGATGGACTTATTTGTTTGGAGGCCATGGTTACTATGTGAGGTGTGGGAGGATGAGCATGAGCAGCTGATGTATTACCGACAGGCTCGGTATCTATTTGGGAGACAGACAGACACGATCGAGAGATACCTACCAGAGCAGGTACTGAGACAGTTTGGGTTACCACAGGGGCTACCAGTGGGGGAGGCAACACATGCCAGGACATGGCAGGAGGTCAGGGAACAGGATGCAGAGATTCCAGTGGCTACAGTTTTGGCAGAGGTACGGGGGCTTGTCCCTGTGAGATGGGATTGGGATACAGGACTGGCTAATCTAGGTACACTACCATAGTATGACAGGTATTGGCAGACACACAGGCTAGTGAGATTGACCACACTAGGTGTGGCAGGGGCAGTGGGGGAGGTACTAGTCCCGGGTGCAGAGGCTAGGATCAGATGACAGGCTAGAGCAATGAGACAATAGGTAGTTCGAGAGGCCAGCGGTTAGCAGGCTGATGTGGAGATGGCAGAGGAGGAGGAGCCAGTGGTAGAGACTGATTTGGAGAGAGCTAAGCAGTTATTACAGGAGGAGACCACTCAGAGGACTCGATTAGAGCTCTGGATGGTACGACTGAGGAGAGATAGGGATGCAGCAAGGGTGGAGGTGAGACAGGCCAAGGCCCTATAATAGGTGTAGACACAGGTGGCAACAGCAGCACAGACATCCCTGGCACACTTACAGGTAGGCATGTAGGCACAGGTATAGGCCCAAGTGTAGGCACAGGTACAAGCTGCAGTGCAGACAGCGATACAGGCCCAGGCATAGGCAGCACCCGCACCGGCAGGAGATGATGGGCAGCTAACCCAGGCCATGTGGGAGAGGGATGCCAAGGCACAGTTGCAATTGACAGCAGAGGCCACACTACACAGAGTTAGACGAGAGAGAGATGAGGCAAGCTGTGCACTGGGTGCCGATCAGAGGACCTTATACAGTGAGCTCATCTGGGTGCAGGGAGAGCTAGTATCAACAAGTAGAGAGGTTGAGTATTATAGGGGTCTCTACGCGGGTATGGTACCAGTGGCATAGTGAGAGCCGAGCTATTGAGAGAGGAGCAGGTCTGGAGCATCTGGGTTTTGTAGGACAGGACAGTCACTGTCCTCAGTTAGAGGACCAGTCACGACACCAGGGGGAGGAGGACCAGTAGGGGGACTTGTACTGAGCACAGGTGGAGGACCGGGGCCGCAGCAGGAGGGGAGCTCTACCCACTAGAGCATGTACATTTGTATATTGTATCATGTTGTATCATTTTAGACCGATGCCTACGTGCATCCTGATGTATATTTTGCGGGCTCTTGATAGCCTGGATGTACTTTATTGATGTACTTATGGACTATTGATGTAGACACATACGTTTTGTATATGTGATGACCATCCCATGAGATATATAATGATCTATTCTGCTCATTGATGTTCATGCTTTTGTGTATGCACTTCCTAATGACATGGATATGATAACATGTATGTATGATTATGGATTTATGTGATGATGTATATTGTGTATATGATGCTTATAGATGTATGATGATAGATAATTATGATGATAAAGATGTTATGACTAGTAATATCTAACATGTGGGTTTTGCAGATATGCACCAGAGAGAAGAAAAGGAGGAGATGGAAGACAGAGACTGTTGATCAAGCACTGTAATGAAAATGATATAAAGGTTGTGGGAATGGATGAATGAGCTTGTTGCAATGGTTTCACATTTGTATATAAAAAAGCAATCCTTATTTTTGATATAGCATGTGGATAGTTCGCCACCAAGGTATAAAAGACCAAGCTGCAGTAATACCTAAGTGCATGAATGCTAACTCTACAAGCAAGCGGTTTGAACTTAGATCCCTTAGACATTATATAACATTGTTGGAACATGTGAATGAGCCATAGTCTTGAACATAAAATAAACTTCAATACATGCAAATGAAAGAAGAGTATTAAATATGTAAGATGCTAGGTCATAACACACACAAGATAAATATGATGCTAAGGATCATTCCTCAAACACGGCACACAAAAGCAATGACTATGCCCCCAATCTGTACTGCATCACAACATACCAAGATTATAGATAAACCAAGATAGCCTTGAGTAGGTAATGGATAAAGGAACAAAAGATAAACCATAAAGCAAAGTGACTGACTTACAAAGTAAACATATAGCCAACATATTCTCTTGCCAAAGAGTTTGCTCAGGATAGATTGGATAGGAAAGATAACAGCCTTATTGTAGGAAATCTATGTCCGTTAAAGGGGGCTATCTACCTAAAAAGACAATGTCTTGCTGTAGGAAATGCCACATGTCGTAGGAGATGCATGCGTTGGTCTTGACAATGGAATACTTCGCAAAAGACAAGCTTGTTGATCTAGGGCTTTGGTTAAGCGGGACTTAGCTGATCTTGGCAATCGGTATGCAGGACAGTAAATGATTCTAGAGGTAGGCCTCTTTGCTTCAGGTTTGTTAAGGACTTTTACTTTGAAAGGATGCACTAGCCTACTGCTTGAGTTAGTCAAGTCGAGGCGAATGGATTTTGATAAATGGAAGACCAGAAAGGTGACACACTAATGGATTGGGGTGGGTGGAGAATGATGGATCGTGTGTGCCTGAGTACTAGATACATCCTTCGTATTCCAGACTGCCTACATACCCTGTATCCACGGGATCAAGGCACATTACGATGAAAGATGAAGATGATAAATATGTAGTTCTAGATAGAGTGATGAGATGGGTTAAGAAGAAAGGAGGGGATCTTATGTACCTGAGCACTGGATACTTCCTTCGTATTCTAGACTGCATACATACCCATATCCATGGGATCAAGGTACCTTAAGATTGAGAAGAAATGATATGTAGTTCTGGTGGTGTGATGATGTGGTAAAAGGTGGAGAAGATAATAGCCTTATCGTAGGAACTCTATGTCTATTAAAGTATGCTATCGGCAAAAAAGAGAAAATATTGAAGAGCGCATTGCGAACCACGAACAAGGCACCAATCTTAGACCCAACTTAAGGAAAGAGTTGCCCCCATTCCGGTAGAGGAATTTGTATAGATGACTGATGAAGAAGACCTGGAAAGTTGTGACCTAGGACTAGGCAGTGCAAACTGTTGACACAGATCAAGATGTGGGATGACGACGAGGGACATTGACAAATTTCTAAGCTATACTAGATAGGGAGATGGAAATGCAAACAAGGTCAATGATTTTATTATGGATGTATGGATGAAAGGCGTGCTTTGTGCATTGGACATGGAGTGGACGTGACTCGATAGATGATGGATGCTGACTCTACACATAGCGCCTGTTTGCCAGGTTTTCACTATGGTACTTATCCAAGGCGCCTGTTTGCCAAGTTTTCACCAGAGGACAGAGTTTTTTGGATTTTTTTGTTTGTTTGTTTTTATTTTTTATTTTTTTATTTTTATTTTTTTATAGGAATACTCTGAGGATCAGGCATAGAACTTCTTGAGATGGACACTGTTAAGTGGCTCATCTAGAGGAATGCCATCGGGTGTAGCTAAAGTATAAGCTCTTGATCCATATGCTGCTGTGACAATAAAGGGACCTAACCAGTTAGGCTCAAACTTGCCCTTCTTTTCTCAGTCTTCTTGATTTCTCTAATTTTCTTTGAGGACAAGATCACCAACTTGAAACCATCTTTCTTTGATCTTTTTGTTGTAATTACACCAGAGGCGGTTTTGATAGACATGGAGATGATTAAGTGTGGCAAGGCGCCTTTCATCTAGTAGTTCTAGCTCAGCTAATTTGGAAGTCTGATACTCCTCTCCGTCAATCAGGTCCTGCATGGATACTCTGAGGGATGGGATCTTGACCTCTATAGGTAGGATGGCTTTAGAGCCATAGACCAAGGCATAGGGTGTGGCACCAGTTGGTGTTCTGATGCTGGTGCGGTAGGCCCATAGGGCGGGATTGAGTTGTAAATGCCAATCACAACCAGCTTCATTGACAATTTTCTTGAGGATTTTGAGAATAGTTTTATTGGAAGCCTCAGCTTGGCCGTTACTCTATGGATAGTAGGGAGTTGAAAAGCGATGTTGGATGTTGTATTGTATGCATAAGGCATGGACATCTTGGTTCTTGAATGGTCTCCCATTATCAGTGACAATGGCATGGGGAATACCATACCGGCATATGAGGTATTTTAGGATAAACTTGGCTATTTGCTTACCGGTGATATAGGTCATGGGAATGGCTTCAACCCACTTCGTGAAATACTCAGTGGCGGTAATGATAAATTTGTGGCCATTGGAAGAGGATGGGTGGATTTACCCTACAAGGTCAGGACCCCATTGAGAAAAAGGCCATGGAGTTGTCACAGGTTATAGTGCATGAGCTGGTGTGTGAATCAAATCTCCATGTTGCTGGCATTGTAGACACTTCTTAGCAAACTATGTAGCATCTTGCTCTATTGTAGGCCAGTAATAACATGTTCTAAGTATCTTCTTAGTGAGATTAGGACTGGTAGAATGTGCGCCACAGACACCTTCATGTATGTCTCATAAGGTAGCTTCCGCTTCTTCTGCGTTAAGACATCGTAAGAGGATACCATCGAGACTCCGGTGATATAGTGTAACACCTAGAATGGTGTAATGGGAGGATTGACAGATAAATGTTTTGCGTTGGGTGGATGATAGGTTAGGGGGAAAGGTATTGTGTTTAAGGTATTCATAGATATCTTCATACCACGGAGAATTGGGACCAACAAGTTCGTAGATGATTTCAGTAACAGGAACATCGACGGCTGGTATCAACAATTGTTTGATCAAGAATTCACATTTCTGTGTATTTGCAGGCATGTCAATTAGTGACCCTACCGAAGCCATAGAATCTGTAGCCTTGTTATGCTCTCTTGGAATTTTCTCAAATGTGATGCTAGAAAAGTGTGGTTTGTAGGCATCCACTAGTTGCTTGTAGGGGACCAACTTCTCATCTTTTGTTTGGTACTCATCTGTGATCTAGCGAATGACTAGCTGTGAGTCTCCATATACTTGTAATTTTGTGATATCCCATTGAACTGTTGTATTGAGACCTATGAGGAGTGCTTCATACTCGGCAATGTTGTTGGTGCAAGGGAATGCAAGCTGATATGACTTTGGAATATAGTCATTTTGAGGTGTGATAAACAAGATGCCGGCCCCTGATCCATGCTGTGTGTAGTAACCATCAAAGTATAACTTCCACACTATTAAGTTAGAAAGAGTGAATAGATTCTCATCCGGAAAGTCTGCTACCATAGGGTATGTATCTGTCATGGGTGCTTTCGCTAGTTGATCTACTAGGGCTTGTCCTTTGATTGCTTTACGATCCATATACTCAATGTCAAACTCACTAAGGATCATGACCCATTTAGCTAGTTTGCCTATAAGAGCTACTTTTTGCTAGTAGATACTTCAATGGATCAATTTTGGCTATAAGATTTGTGTGTTGGTTTAGCATGTAATGCCACAACTTTTGGGAAGTGAACACTACTTCTAAACAAGCCCTTTCCATTGGTGAATAATTGAATTCGTATCCCACCAAGTTTCTACTAATATAATAAAGTGCATGCTCTTTTCCTGTGTCATCATGTTGTGCTAGCAAGGCCCCTAGGGCTAAAGTTGTAGTTCAGATGTATAATATCAAAGGTTTATCAGTAACTGGTGGAACCAATATAGGAGGTGTAGCTAGATACTCTTTAAGTTGATCAAATGCTGCTTGACACTTATCATCCCATTGAAATGAGACATCCTTTTGGAGTAAGTGTTGAAATGGTTGACATTTATCTACTAGCTGTGAGATGAAATGCCTGGTGGATTGCAACCTTCCCTGAAAGCTCCTTAATGCTTTGAGGTTCTTTGGTGGAGGCATCTCCACTATAGCCTTTACTTTTGTGGGGTCTACTTCGATGCCTCTATGAGATACAATGTATCCCAACATCTTCCCTGATGTTAGAATAAAGACACACTTCTTTGGATTGAGTCTTACTTGGTATTTCTCAAGCCTGTCAAATATCTATCCTAGAACTTGTATGTGATCTGCCCTCAAAGATTTAGCTAGTATGTCATCCATAAAGTCCTCCATGATATGATGAAAGAGATCGTGGAATATCACTATCATTGCCCTCTGCTAGGTTGCTCCTGCATTCTTTAGACCAAACAGCATGACACACCAACAATAATTACCCCACGGACAAGTAAAGTTTGTTTTATGTTGATCTTCCTCTGCTATCCTTATCTAATTGTAGCCAGAGAATCCATCCATGAGAGAAAGCATCTCATGACCTGTTGTCAAGTCTACTATAATGTCAATGTTCGGTAGTGGAAGTCGTCTTTGGGACATGCTTTGTTGAGATCTCTAAAATCATTACACATGCGGATGCACCCATTGGGTTTAGACATAGGTACAATATTTGATACCCAATCTAAATAGTCAATTGGTCGTATGAACTTTACATCTAACAACTTCTGTATTTCCACTTTTACCAAGAGAGCTATCTGTGGGTGCATCTTTCTTAGTTTTTGCTTGACTGGTTTCACTTTTGGATCAACTGCGAGATAGTGAACTACTAGCTTAGGGTCTAGCCCTGGCATATCAGCATAGGTCCATGCAAAGTTGATGGTTCTCTATAAGAAGAATGTGTTAAGATTCCTGTGCTCTGCTTCAGATAATGATGCTACTAAGAATGTGGTCTTTGGATTTTTCTCTGTGCCAAGGTTTATCTCTGTAGAATCTTCTACTAGGAAAGCTGACTTCTCTTGATAATTAGATGGTAGGGGAAGGTCAAATCCTCCATCCTCAGGTGCCATAGTTGGGTTTTCACCTTTGGATATGTCCTTTGTTTTTACTATTTTGTGATCAGGAGGTGCCACCGTGTGGTTTTCACCTAGAGATCTTTCTTTATTTTTACTTTTGCGACTGGAGGATTTGGCATTCTCACCAAAATAAGCCATTGGCTCTAATTCCATTACAAAACCTGCTTTGTGATCGCCAAGGGGGATACCTTCCCGAAGTCCCATGAACTCAACTAAAGCTTCGTCATTCTGAAATACATCTATAACGGGGGACCCTTGTTGGTCCCAATCGATAAGTTTAGGGTAGACAAGTGTGACATTCTGGGTGCTGGTGGTGGAGTTTAAGGATACGGAGGGTAGTGTAAAAATGGAGGATTCTGCAAATAGGTTGGTCATATGGAGGGAAGAGTCATTGATGATATCCTCTGTAGATGTCGAATCGGCAGGAAAAGTGTCAGCTACCTCGTCAAGGATATACTCGACGTCCAAGGCATGTGGGACTTTCTTACCAAATCCTAATCCCTTCTTGTCTAGCTTCTTTGTCACAACAATGGGTTCCATAGTTCCTTGATTCTATTTCCCAAGGCCACCCTTGCCTTTATAGCCCATGTTTTTTACTATCCTTAAGCCATTTCCATATTGCTTGACTGGTATTGTGATTGGTTCTCTCTCCTTATAGAGCCAAGAAGAAATGTCCTCAATAGTTTCCTCCTCTAATAACCGTCCCTGTTGGAATTGAGTTAGGAATGTTGGGGGAGGAATAGCTACTTTTTTAGTTACTTTGGCAATGGGTGGTTGGCCATAAGATTTTGGAGATAAAGGCATCCGCCCTACACAACAAGATTTTGAGATATCATATGTTCCAAAGCCTATATCACGGATGTGTGCTTTGATTGTAGGAATAGGATTAGGTTCACTTGTAGAGGCTAGTGTCAGAGTTTCAGGATCAACATAAAGTGGGGATTCGAGGGCTTTTGCATTGTTAGGCACTTGGTTGCAATTCTTATAACTGCCTTGCAAGACATGGCAGAATTCAAAAGGATTGTGGTCTCCTGGGATAGTGATCTTTGTACCATTGTATGGGAACTTTAAAGACTGATGGTATGTGGAGGGAATAGCTTTCATTGCATGGATCCATGGGTAGCCTAGGATAATGTTTTAAGGTAGTTCAATATCAAGGACTTGACATTTGGTTTCAAGCATGATAGGGCCCAGTTGTATAGGCAAGTGGATAACACCTTCTGAGTAGCGTTCAACATAATCATACCCCTTGATTGTAATACTATGATCTGTGTTGACATGATCCTCAAAGTATCCCAATTGCTTAAGTAACTTTAAAGAACAGATGTTGAGGCCAGCACCACCATCTATGAGGATGCGTTTGATTTTGCGCTTATTGATGAGAACTTCAATATGAAGGGCATCATTGTGACAAGGATCATGGGATGGGAGGTCCTTTTCAGAGAAGACCACATTATAGGGTGAAGCAATGTTACCTACTATAGCTTGGAAATCCATGACCGCTATGTTGTTAGGAATCGAAGACTCTTGGAGGGCTTTTTCTAGCACTACTCTATGTGCAGGTTATGACCGTAGAAGGTCCAAGATAGAGATTTGTGCTAGTGTTTTCCCAAGATGTTTGACAATATTATAATCAGATTGAGTCAGAAGACTAGGTGTAGGACCACAAACGGTGACACAACCATAGCGAGTTGTAACAGCGCAATCCGTAGATTTGCCTTTGATTATGAGGGTAGACACTCGACTCTCTTCAAAACGACCTACAATGGAATCAAAGGAAGTGGAAGCATGATTGACGCCTTTACCTCTATCTTGAGGAGGAGGTGGACCATGATGAGGGAATGGTTCCGTATACATATCAAGATCTTTGTTTGTGTGCTTATCTGGTTGATCTTCTTGTAGAGATATTTGATTGCCTTTAATGAGATTTTGGATTAGGTGCTTGAGTTTCATGCACGATGCGGTTCTATGCCCTTTGCTCCTATAGAATTAACAATATTCATTTTCTCTGTACCACGTAGTTTTGTAAACAGGTTCACCATACAGGGGAGCATCGGGTAAGGTGATGAGGCCTTTGTGTAAAATCTTTTGTAGGACCAATTCTATGGGCTCTCCCAAGGGAGTGAATTGATGCCGCAGAGGGTAATCTTGTTGAGGCTGCTCTTGTTGTTGTTGTTGTTGGTTTTGATAAGGTTGCCTTTGTTGTTGCTGTTGTTGAGGTGGAGCTTGACTTGGTTTGGAAAGCTACAGTGGAGTTTGCAAAGTTTGGACATGTTTAGAATCAACCACACCATTGTTGACCACATTTTTTTTTTGGTTCCAATATTGGGTTTATTGCTTGGTTGTTGATGTGGAGTGTTGTCTTTTGTTTCTTTGAAGATTTTGACCACACCCTTAGCAATGAGGGCTTTTTCAATGTTGATTCCCTTGTATGTGATTTCATCAAAGGTTGTAGCACTAAGGATTTGCAAATGAAAACCTAACTCTTGGTTGAGGTTCTACACAAATATGCGAACAAGCTGTTTCTCCAGAATCTTGAAAGGGAATTTGCTAGACATTTGTCTCCATCATTGAAGGAAAGAAATGAAAGTTTCACCATTTTTCTATTTATTGTTGCATAGATCAGTCATGGAAATCCCATGCTCTGCGTTGTAAGAAAAATAGGTGGAAAATTTCTCTGCTAGCTCGTTAAAAGACTTGATGCCTGAAGTAAGTGTGAGAACCATTCTATAGCTGGACCTCCAAGACTGCGAGGAAAGAGATGCATAAGGTATGTGTTGTTATGTGAAACCTCGAAGCAAGCAAGATAGAATTCCTTAAGATGGTCTTTTGGGTCACCTTTTCCTTTGTATTTATCAAACTTAGGAATAGTAAAATTTTGAGGAAAAGGGATCATGGGTAATGACCAATCAAAAGGATAAGGACACACTTCTTCTAAAGAGAAGGTCTTCTTGGTGTGGCCAAACGTAAGATCAGATAGTTGTTGTTGAACTTCTGTGATCTTTAGCTCCATCACCGTGGGAGGGGTTGGAAACATCTCCTGTTGTCCTAGAAGTGGTTTTTGTTGCCCATATGGGAGATTTTATTATAAGCCATGAGCGTTGGTATTATAAGGGTCATAAGATTGGTTGGGGTCGTATGCGTTATATGTTGGGTTCAGATTGGGTTGGAATTGGATGTTTTGATTTGGAAGAGGTGGAGGTGGCACTAGGTAAGAATGTTGGCTTTGTGATGGTTGAAGAAAAGAATTGGGTGGAGGAAAGCTAAAGTGCATTGGATTAGGTTGCGATGGCGGCACATAGCTTTGGGAAACTTGATGTTGGGAATGTTGAGGGTGGCTAGGCAATGTGTGAAAGAATTTGAGGGAGGATGAATGTAGTGGAGGAGGGACATAGGTAGAAGTGATTTGTGATGGTTGATTGGGGATGATGAGTGTAGAAGAATGTTGTGGTTGGGATTGCATGACTCTAATTGGTTGAGAGACATGAAGGTTTGATGATATAGGAGGTGGTATTTGTTGAGACCCTTGTTGCATGGCTACATAGTTGTTCCCTGGATTTTAATTTGGTGGAAAACCTATTCGTGATGGGGTAGCCAAGATTCCACTTGCGATTGGTGTGGAGACTTTAGGAGGTGGTTGCATATTCGATCGAGCTAAGGTGGCTTGCTTAGCTAACTCTGCTTAACATTGGAGAGTTCCTTGTTGGTTTTTGTAGATCTCCATAGGAGTCAGAAGCGGTGATACAGCCCTCTCTCTTGTTGGGTTTTGATAAAGGGGATTCTTATACTGCGAGCTTTGTTCAGGTAAGGGCATGGTCACAGTTGACATGGTTTGGACCACCTATGTGGTACTTAGGGTGTTGTTTGTCTCCTTGAGAGTGGATATAAATCAAAATCTTGAGGTAACTTGGCCCCTTGCTCTGCAAGTAAACAAAAGAAATGATCTTGGTTCTCACTAAGGATTTTATCAAAGGCAGCCACGACTCTAGGCTCTTGTATGAATTCATTAAGATCTTGCCCATCTTCTTGAGAGGATTGACCTATTTCAAGGTGTCACTCTTCTTGAGATGGAGCTAGATCTGCAGTATAACCTTGAGGGACAAAATCTGGAGGCATGTCGGTGGTGTATTGAGGTGTACTTATCAAGGGGATCCTACCTTCTTGAGGATTGATAGGTTGGTCAAGCTGCGGCATGTTTGGAGAAGTGGTGGATCTTTCTGCGGGTGTTCTAGGAATGACCTTGGGAGTAATGTTGAGATGACCCGATTACAGTGTGTGAAGAGGCGACCTGCGCTTCCTAGGGACAACTTGCTTGGATTTCATAGTTTGCTAGAGCCTAGTGGTTACCATGGAATACACTAGGACAAAAAAGGTAATGCTGGGTTTCTGCTTGTGCTTTGAAAAAAAGACAAACTTTGATGCATAATGTACTGGACCAAAGGTGCTATAATGTTTGACCAAGGGTGCAGGACTGTGCAACCAAAAGCATGCTACTATTATACCAAAGGCGATGGACTGAGCTACCAAAGAGGAGGTCCTGCTATACCAAAGGCGAGCTATGGAGACCAAAAGTGAGCTACTATACCACCAAGGGCAAGCTGCTGTAATACCAAAGGCACTAAAGTAGTGTCTGATGTAAAAAGTTTTTGTTTCTGATTGGATTTGGTTGTTTTGGCAAGGGAAAACATAGCAAACACAGTTGGCAACCAAAAATAGGACTGACACAACAGATAGTGTATGTTAGAGGCTCACAAAAAGCCCAATGTTTCCACAGGTATGAGACAGTTGCAAACAAAATAATCAAGCACTTTTTATCCCTAGAGACAAGGTTTCATTGCAGTAGATCAGCTCACAGCTTAATACTCCATCGATAAAAATATCATTCCATAAAGGTGTCAGATATTTTGTATCTTTGCGAGAGACGATAGGTAGGGATATCTCACCCTCCCCTTGGAAAGCTCAAGTAGGTCACAAGAGCTTTATGGCCAAGGGAATACTATCTCTTCTCAAGGGAGCCAATGGTGAGTGTCTTAAGGGCTTAAATCGATTCCCCTTGCACTGATGATTACCGCAATGTTCAGAGGTAGGTCAGGTAGTCACTATCTAAAATGGTTCTTAGTAACTTTGAGGGACCAACGCCTTATGAGCAATGTGATAAGCTACTAAAAGCTTTAACCAATCCTACTAAGAATATCAAACACTTCACTCAATGTGAAAATTGTTTCCACAAAGAGCTAGTACACCTCTTTTCAGTTTGGCACCACAAGGTAAGGCTGACGTCGGTTAGGACTTGGCTTTTGCCTTATCCCTCTTATATAGCGGTTCAAAGGAAAACTCCGCTTAAGGTCGTCATTTTTGGATGAAGCGCAATCCAAAAGCAAGCCCTTCTAAAGGAAGTACTAAAATGTAAGAGCAAGCACGTCAAACAAAGGTTCAATTGTCCCATTATAAGAAAAATAAGGTGCAACTAAATTAGGCACACACATATTTGTAGTTGTCAGTTGTCCCTTATGAAATTGAAGTGTTTGGCATTCATGTCCATTGTCCCTTAGAAAATTGAGGTGTTTTCACATACATGTCCATTGTCCCTTAAGAAAAGCCGTATGTTCCTAAGACTTAAATTTGTTCAATTATCTTTTAAGAAGGCAATGTGTTTCTAAGACTTAGTGAGATAAATCAAGATTTCTTCAACGCTCATCCTGCATGAACATGTTAAAAACACCTATTTGCTCTGTGTATGAGGAAAAATTGATTAAATCAAAACTAATAAAACCAATCAATAAAGCGAACCAATCTAAGTAAAAGCCATTATCATCAAATCAAAGAAAAATGAAAGCTCTTACCAAAATCTGTATTGTTCCCTTTGGAGGAGTGTAGATTGCTCAATGAAGTTGCGAAACCATAGCTACAACAAGCAAGTAGTGTGCTCAAGAGATCAATGTGAAGAGATCGTGAGGTTGCTCAATTGACGCGTTTGTATGCTCAAAGCACTGTTAAGTATGCCTAAGAAGAAGATCGAAGAGAGAGGCTCAATGAAGGAGATGAGGGGGGTTTATATAGGTTTCAATGAAGATCGATCAATGGTCCAGATAATTTAGAAGAATCAATGGAGGAGAACAGTTGAGGAACGTGCAACGAATAAGAAGAAGACAAGTGTCTTACTTTCTTTTCTATGAGAGGAGTTATCAACAATAGAAGAATGAGTTTAAAGTAATTAACAGAATGTAATGATCAGTTAAGTGATTTAAAACAAGAAGAAGAGATTTGCATGAGAATAAGAAGATATTTTGCTTTATTAAATATTAGAAATATTTAATTGCATGAGCAAGAAAACTTGAGTTATTTTAGAGATAACTCAAATTTAGAAGAAAAAGCAATTTAAATAAATAATTGATTTATTTAAATTTAGAGAAGATATTATGGAAGAAATAATTAAATAATTGGAATTATTTAATTTAGAAGATTTGAAAGCAAATTAAATAAATAAATTTATTTAATTGTTGTGCATGATTTTGAAAGAATGATTTTGATTTAATTAAATAATTTAAGAATTATTTAATTGTAGATAAGAGGGAATTTGTTGAATTAATTAAATAATTAGGTTTATTTAATTAATGTGGATGTGAATTTTGGAAGGTGCCAATGATCTAATTAAATAATTAAAATTATTTAATTATGGAAGAATAATAGAGGAATTTAATTTAATTAATTAAATAAAGAGGATTTATTAAATTAATGTCGCAATTTTGTGATTTAGAAGAATTTGGTGAAATTATATAAATAATTAGATTATTTAATTAATGTGTGAAATACAGGTGATTTGACAGATTACGAACAGTAAGTGGTGTGGCGACTTGGTCATTTTAGGATGTCGACATTTTGCCCCTCTTTGATGCGATGCAGTTTATAGCATTGCGTCAAAGAAATTAATTGTTGAAGATGTGGTACAATTTATTGATGCCCCAGTGTAGGTAGTTGCCCCAGCGTATCCCCCTCAAGCGTGAAGATAGGGAAGTGATAGAGGACCTGTGTTGATGCTTGACTAGATGAGTGCGTGACAAAGTAGGAGGAAAAGTAGAATGGGGTGGGAAGAAAAGAAAAATGAGGGAGGGATGCTATAAATAGGACCCATGGGGACCACAATCCTCATTTGCAACCTAGGAGCTTCTAAATTTAGAGAGTAGAGCCTCCAAACTTAAGGTGAGAGAGTTGAGTGGAAGGAGTTGACAAAGAGGAGAGATGCCGATTCCAGCACACAGGCATCGGGCGGAGTTAGTGCGGACATACAGAAGGCCAGCAGAAGCTCTAGTAGTGGTAAGTGTTTGAAAACCCCACTTTGATTTGGTGTTTGAAGGCGGTTTAGGGCTAGGTTGAGGTAGGGTTTTCAGGTCAGCCAAAAGTGATTTAGGCTAGGATAGCGCTACTGTTAGTCGGCTAGGGCGCTTTTGGCGTGTCATAGCATGGTTGGTAGGTAAGTGCAGTGCGTTTGGTCAAAATGCAGCGCGGTTGGCTTTTGGGGTTAGCAACGCAACGCTTTTGGTAGAATGTTGTAATGCAAATGGCTAGGCAGTGCAGCACAGTTGGCGGGGGAGTAAGGCGCGATTGGAAATGCATGTGAAAAAATGAGTTGCATCTGGTAGCACAATGCGGTACGGTTGTGGGTAAAAGGAAGCACTCTTGTTAAAAACAAGTCATGCTTGGTGCAGAAAACAAAGCGCCCTTACAGGGTTAGGAAGGCGTGAATGGTACCATAGTACAACGCTCTTGAGGAAATCAAGGTGCCTTTGGCTTAGATAGGTGAAAGGGGAAGGCAGGTTTGACCGAAGGCTCACTGGATAGAATAGAAGTAGATAGGGGTTAGGGGATATGATATAAAAAACTAACAAGTGGTTTGTTGATTGCAGAGGATTATGCCACTGTTGATGTCGCGAGAGCGACACCACCTAATAGCACATGAGGTAGTGCAGCTGATGTGGGAGGAGGACATGTTTCTGGAGCACGTGGGATTATGGCATGTTGCACACTTGACACACATTAGGGTGAATCGCACCCTAGTGACAGCAGTGGTAGAGAGGTTTCACAGTGAGACAGGCTCGTTTCACTTTCTGACAGGGGAGGCAACGGTGACTTTGGAGGATGTGTATCGCATCCTGAGGATTCAGGTTGATGGGGAGAGAGTAGACTTTGACCCAACATGGGGAGAGGCAGGCATGGTAGAGGTATTCTACACTGATGACCTGCGGATAGACGATGGAGAGATTCAGTGGGTAGATGTCCCGAGACTCTGCGACAGGATTAGGTGGATAGTGTCCTCATTGATTGGCGGCTTCCTCTGTCCAGACAGGAGATCTAGAGAATTATCAGTTGGATGGGGCACCATACTATCTGGGATGTTCACACATCGTAGATAGTATGCATGGGGCCCATGTGTGCTAGGACAATTATATCGAGACATGCACCACTGCATGTATAGGAGAGGCAGGAGTCTCTCAGCAAGGGTGACTCTTTTACAGGTGTGGGCGTGGGAGCATATCCCAATGATCTGACCCATGACACAGCACTAGCAGGCTAAGGGGAGCCATACGCATTTTTGTATGAGGGAGTGTTTACACATCAGAGATTGGGATCTATTAGCCATTGGAGGCGATAGATCGACGAGATGGACTTATTTGTATGGAGGCCATGGTTACTATGTGAGGTGTGGGAGGACGAGCATGAGCAGCTGATGCATTACCGACAGGCTCAGTATTTGTTTGGGAGACAGACAGACGTGATCGAGAGATACTTGCCAGACCAGGTACTGAGACAGTTTGGGTTACCACAGGGGCTACCAGTGGGGGAGGCGACACATGCCAAGACATGGCGGGAGGTCGGGGACTGGGATGCAGAGATTCCAGTGGCTACGACTTTGGTAGAGGTACGGGGGCTTGTCCCCATGAGATGGGATTGGGATATAGGATTGGCCGATCTAGGTATACTGCCAGAGTATGATAGGTATTGGCAGACACACAGGCTGGTGAGATTGACTACACTCGGTGTGGCAGGGGCAGTGGGGGAGGTACTAGTCCTGGGTGCAGAGGCTAGGATCAGATGATAGGCTAGAGTAGTGAGACAGTAGGTAGTTAGAGAGGCCAGCGGTCAACAGGCAGATGTAGAGATGGCGGAGGAGGAGGAGCCAACAGTAGACACTGATTTGGAGATAGCTAAGCAGTTATTACAAGAGGAGACCGCTCAGAGGACTCGATTAGAGCTCCAGATGGTATGACTAAGGAGAGACAGGGATGCAGCTAGGGTGGAGGCAAGATAGGCTGAGGCTCTAGCACAGGTGTAGACACAGGTGGCAGCAGTAGCATAGACAGCCTTGGCACACTTACAGGTAGGCATGCAGACACAGGTATAGGCCCAGGTGCAGGCACAGGTACAGGCTGCAGTGTAGACAGCGGTACAGGCACAGGCAGCACCCACACCAACAGGGGATGATGGGCAGCTAGCCCAGGCCATGTGGGAGAGGGATACCGAGACACAGTTGTGATTGATGGTAGAGGCCACACTACATAGAGTTAGATGGGAGAGAGATGAGGCACACCATGCACTAGGTGTGGATCAGAGGACCTTATACAGTGAGCTCATCCAGGTGCAGGGAGACCTAGTATCAGCAGGCAGAGAGGCTGAGTATTATAGGGGTCTCTACATGGTTGATGTGCCAGTGGCACAACGAGAGCCGAGCTATCAAGAGAGGAGCAGGTTTGGAGCATCCAGGTCCCGCAAGACAGGACAGTCACTGTCCTCAGTTAGAGGACCAATCACGACACCAGGGGGAGGAGGACCAGTAGGGGGACCTGCACTGAGCACAGGTGGAGGACCAGGGCCACAGCAGGAGGGGAGCTCTACCCACTAAAGCATGTACATTTGTATATTGTATCATGTTGTATCATTTTGTACCACTTTGTATCATTTTGGACCAATGCTTGCGTGCATCCTGATGTATATTTTGTGGGCTCCTGATAGCCTGGATGTACTTTATTGATGTACTTATGGACTATTGATGTAGACACATATGTTTTGTATATGTGATGACCGTCCCATGAGATATGTGATGATCTATTCTGCTCATTGATGTTCATGCTTTTGTGTATGCACTTCCTAATGACATGGATATGATGACATGTATGTATGATTATGGATTTATGTGATGATGTATATTGTGTATATGATGCTTATAGATGTATGATGATAGATAATTATGATGATAAAGATGTTATGACTAGTAATATCTGACATGTGGGTTTTGCAGATATGCACCAGAGAGAAGAAAAGGAGGAGATGGAAGACAGAGACTGTTGATCAAGCACTGCAATGAAAATAATATAAAGGTTGTGGGAATGGATGAATGAGCTTGTTGCAATGGTTTCACATTTGTATATAAAAGAGCAATCCTTATTTTTGATATAGCATGTGGATAGTTCACCACCAAGGTATAAAAGACCAAGGTGCAGTAATATCCGAGTGCATGAACGCTGACTCTGCAAGTAAGTGGTTTGAACTTAGATCCCTTAGACATTATATAACCTTGTTGGAACATGTGAATGAGCCATAGTCTTGAACATAAAATAAACTTCAATACATGCAAATGCAAGAAAAGTATTAAATATGTAAAATGCTAGGTCATAACACACACAAGATAAATATGATGCTAAGGATCATTCCTCAAACATAGCACACAAAAGCAATGACTATGCCTCCAATCCATACTGCATCGCAACATACCAAGATTATAGATAAACCAAGGTAGCCTTGAGTAGGTAATGGATAAAGGAACAAAAGATAAACCATAAAGCAAAGTGACTGACTTACAAAGTAAACATATAGCCAACATATTCTCTTGCCAAAGAGTTTGCTCAGGATAGATTGGATAGGAAAGATAACAGCCTTATTGTAGGAAATCTGAGTTCATTAAATGGGGCTATCTACCTAAAAAGACAATGTCTTGCTGCAGGAAATGCCACATGTCATAGGAGATGCATGCGTTGGTCTCGACAATGGAACACTTAGCAGAAGACAAGCTTGTTGATGTAGGGCTTTGGTTAAGCGGGACTTAGCTGATGTTGGCAATCGGTATGTAGGACAGTAGATGACTCTGGAGGTAGGCCTCTTTGCTTCAGGTTTGTTAAGGACTTTTTCTTTAAAAGGATGCGGTAGCCTGCTGCTTGAGTTAGTCAAGTCGAGGTGAATGGATTTTGATAAACGAAAGACCAGAAAGGTGACACACTAATGGATTGGGGTGGGTGGAGAATGATGGATCATGTGTGCCTAAGTACAGGATACATCCTTCATCTTCTAGACTGCCTACATACCCTGTATCCATGGGATCAAGGCACATTACGATGAAAGATGAAGATGATAACTATGTAGTTCTGGATAGAGTGATGAGATGGGTTAAGATGAAAGGAGGGGATCTTATGTACCTGAGTACTCGATACTTCCTTCATATTCTAGACTGCCTACATACCCATATCCATGGGATCAAGGTACCTTAAGATTGAGAAGAAATGATATGTAGTTCTGGTGGTGTGATGATGTGGGAAAACGTGGAGAACATAACAACCTTATCGTAGGAACTCTGTGTCCATTAAAGGATGCTATCGGTGGAAAGGAGAAAAGATTGAAGAGCGCATTGCGAACGACGAACAAGGCACCAATCCTAGACCCAAGTTAAGGAAAGAGTTTCCCCTATTCCGGTAGAGGAATTTGTATGGATGACTGACAAAGAAGACCTAGAAAGTTGTGACCTAGGACTAGACAGTGCAAATTGTTGACACAGATCAAGATGTGGGATGACGATGAGGGACATTGACAAATTTCCAAGCTATACTAGATAGGGAGATGGAAATGCAAACAAGGTCAATGATTTTATTATGGATGTATGTATGAAAGGCATGCTTTGTGCATTGGACATGGAGTGGACGTGACTCGATAGATGATGGATGCTGACTCTACACATAGCGCCTGTTGGCCAGGTTTTCACTATGGTACTTATCCAAGGTGCCTGTTTGCCAGGTTTTCACTAGAGGACAGATTTTTTTAGATTTTTTTTTTGTTTGTTTGTTTGTTTTTGTTTTTTTATAGGAATACTCTGAGGATCAGGCATAGAACTTCTTGAGATGGACACTGTTAAGTGGCTCATCTAGAGGAATGCCGTCAGGTGTAGCTAAAGTATAAGCTTCTGATCCATATGCTGTTGTGACAATAAAGGGACCTAACCAGTTAGGCTAAAACTTGCCCTTGTTTTCTCGGTCTGCTTGATTTCTTTAATTCTCTTTGAGGACAAGATCACCAACTTGAAATTGTCTTTCTTTGATCTTTTTGTTGTAATTACGCTGGAGGCAGTTTTGATAGACATGGAGATGATTAAGTGTGGCAAGGCACCTTTCATCTAGTAGTTCTAGCTCAGTTAATTTGGAAGTGTGATACTCCTCTCTGTCAATCAGGTCTTGCATGGATACTCTAGGGGATGGGATCTCGACCTCTATAGGTAGGATGGCTTCAGAGCCATAGACCAAGGCATAGGGTGTGGTACCAGTTGGTGTTTTGATGCTGGTGCGGTAGGTCCATAGGGCGGGATTGAGTTGTAAATGCCAATCACGACTAGCTTCATTGACAATTTTCTTGAGGATTTTGAGAATAGTTTAATTGGAAGCCTCAGCTTGGCCTTTACTCTGTGAATAGTAGGGAGTTGAAAAGTGATGTTGGATGTTGTATTGTATGCATAAGGCACGGACATCTTGGTTCTTGAATGGTCTCCCAGTATTAGTGACAATGGCTTGGGGAATACCATACCGGTATATGAGGTAGTTTAGGATAAACTTGGCTATTTGCTTACTGGTGATATAGGTCATGGGAATGGCTTCAACCCACTTCATGAAATACTTAGTGGCGGTAATGATAAATTTGTGGCCATTGGAAGAGGATAGGTGGATTTACCCTACAAGGTCGAGACCCCATTGAGAAAAAGGCCATGGAGTTGTCACAGGTTGTAGTGCATGAGTTGGTGCGTGAATCAAATCTCCATGCTGCGGGCATTGTAGACACTTCTTAGAAAACTGTGCAGCATCTTGCTCTATTGTAGGCTAGTAATAACCTGTTCTGAGTATCTTCTTAGTGAGATTGGGACCAGTAGAATGTGTGCCACAGACACCTTCGCGTATGTCTTGTAAGGTAGCTTCAGCTTCTTCCGCATTAAGACATCATAAGAGGATACCATTGAGACTCCGGTGATATAATGTATCACCCAGAATGGTGTAACGGGAGGATCAATGAATAAAGGTTTTGCATTGGGTTGATGATAGGTTAGGGGGAAAGGTATTGTGTTTAAGGTATTCATAGATATCTTCATACCACAGAGAATTGGGACCAACAAGTTCGCAGATGATTTTAGTAATGGAAACATCGATGGCTGGTATCAACAATTGTTCGATGAAGAATTCACATTTCTGTGTATTTGCAGGCATGTCAATCAGTGACCCTACCGAAGCCATAGAAGCTATAGCCTTGTTATACTCTATTGGAATTTGCTCAAATGCAATTCTAGAAAAGTGTGGTTTGTAGGCGTCCACTAGTTACTTGTAGGGGACCAACTTTTCATTGTTTGTTTGGTACTCATCTGTGACTTGGCGAATGACTAGTTGTGAGTCTCCATATACTTGTAATTCTATGATGTCCCATTGAACTGCTGTGTTGAGACCTATGAGGAGTGCTTCATACTCGGTGATGTTATTGGTGCAAGGGAATGCAAGGTGATATGACTTAGGAATATAGTCATTTTGAGGTGTGATGAGCAATATACCAGCCCCTAATCCGTGCTATGTGTAGGAACCGTCAAAATACAACTTCCACATTATTGAGTTGGAAAGAGTGAAGAGATTCTCATCTAGAAAGTCTGCTACCATAGGGGGTGTATCTTGCATGGGTGCTTCAGTTAGTTGATCTGCTAGGGCTTGTCCTTTGATTGCTTTACGATCCATGTACTCAATGTCGAACTCACTAAGGATCATGACCCATTTAGCTAATCGGCCTGTGAGAGCTGCTTTTGCTAGTAGATATTTCAAGGGATCAATTTTGGCTATAAGATTTGTGTGTTGGTTCAACATGTAATGCTGCAACTTTTGAGAAGCAAACACTATTGCTAAACAAGCCCTTTCCATTGGTGAATAATTGAGCTCATATCCCACCAAGGTTCTACTAATATAATAAATTGCATGCTCTTTTCTTGATTCATCATGTTTTACTAGCAAGGCCCCTAGGGCCGAAGTTGTAGTTGAGATGTATAATATCAAAGGTTTATCAGCAACTAGTGGAACCAATACAAGAGGTGTAGCCAGATACTCTTTAAGCTGATCAAATGTTGCTTGACACTTATAATCCCATCGGAATGAGACATCCTTTTGGAGTAAGTGTTGAAATGGTTGACATTTATCTGCTAGCTATGAGATGAAATGCCTGATGGATTGCAACCTTCCCTGAAGGCTCCTTAATGCTTTAAGGTTCTTTGGTGGAGGCATCTCTACTATAGATTTTACTTTTGTTGGATCTACTTTGATACCTCGACAAGATACAATATAACCCAATAGCTTCCCTGATGTTACACCGAAGACACTTCTTTGGATTAAGGTGCACTTTATATTTCTTGAGCCTGTCAAAGATCTGTCCTAGAACCTGTATGTGATCTTCCCTAGAAGATTTAGCTAGTATGTCATCCACATAGTCCTCCATGATATGATGAAAGAGGTCATGGAATATCACTATCATTGCTCTCTAATAGGTTGCTCCTGCATTCTTTAGACCAAACGGCATGACACACCAACAATAGTTGCCCCAAGGACAAGTAAAGGTTGTTTTATGCTAATCTTCCTCTGCTATCCTTATCTGATTGTAGCTAGAGAATCCATCCATGAGAGAAAGCATCTCGTGACCTATTGTCAAGTCTACTATAATGTCAATGTTCGGTAGTGGAAAGTCTTCTTTGGGACATGCTTTGTTGAGATCTCTAAAATCATTACACATGCGGATACGCCCATTGGGTTTAGACACAGGTACAATATTTGATACCCAGTCTGAATAGTCAATTGGTCATATGAACTTTGCATCTAACAACTTCTATATTTCCACTTTTACCAAGAGAGCTATCTGTGGGTGCATCTTTCTCAGTTTTTACTTGACTGGTTTCACTTTTGGATCAACTGCGAGATAGTGAACTACTAGCTTAGGGTCTAGCCCTAGCATATCAGCATAGGTCCATGCAAAGTTGATGGTTCTCTGTAAGAAGAATGTGTTAAGATTCCTGTGCTCTTCTTTAGATAATGATGCTGCTAAGAATGTGGTCTTTGGATTTTGCTCTGTGCCAAGGTTTATCTCTGTAGAATCTTCTACTAGGAGAGCTGACTTCTCTTGATACTTAGATGGTAAGGGAAAGTCAAATCCTCCATCCTCAGGTGCCACATTTGGGTTTTCACCTTTGGATACATCCTTTGTTTTTACTATTTTGTGATCAGGAGGTGCCACCGTGTGGTTTTCACCTAGAGATCTTTCTTTATTTTTACTTTTGCAACTGGAGGATTTGGCATTCTCACCGAAATAAGCCATTGGCTCTAATTCTATTACATAACCTGCTTTGTGATCGCCAAGGGGGATACCTTCCCAAAGTCCCATGAACTCAGCTAAAGCTTCGTCATTCTAAAATACATCTATAACGGGGGACCCTTGCTGGTCCCAATCGATAAGTTTAGGGTAGACAAGTGTGACATTCTGGGTGCTGGTGGTGGAGGTTAAGGATACGGAGGATAGCATAAAAATGGAGGATTCTGCGAATAGGTTGGCCATATAGAGGGAAGAGTCATCGATGATATCCTCTATAGATGTTGAACCAGCGGGAAAAGTGTCAGCTACCTCGTCGAGGATATACTCGATGTCCAAGGCGTGTGGGACTTTCTTACCAAATCCTAATCCCTTCTTGTCTAGCTTCTTTGTCACAACAATGGGTTCCATAGTTCCTTGATTCTATTTCCCAAGGCCACCCTTGCCTTTATAGCCCATGTTTTTTACTATCCTTAAGCCATTGCCATATTGCTTGACTGGTATTCTGACTGGTTCTCTCTCCTTATAGAGCCAAGAAGAAATGTCCTCAATAGTTTCCTCCTCTTATAACCGTCCCTGTTGGAATTGAGTTAGGAATGTTGGGGGAGGAATAGCTACTTTTTTAGTTACTTTGGCAATAGGTGGTTGGCTGTAAGATTTTGGAGATAAAGGCATCTGCCCTACACAACAAGATTTTGAGATATCATATGTTCCAAAGCCTATATCACGGATGTGTGCTTTGATTGTAGGAATAGGATTAGGTTCACTTGTAGAGGCTGGTGTCAGAGTTTCAGGATCAACATATAGTGGGGATTCAAGGGCTTTTGCATTATCAGGCACTTGGTTGTAATTCTTATAACTGCCTTGTAAGACACGGCAGAATTCAAAAGGATTGGGGTCTCCTGGGATATTGATCTCCGTACCATTGTATGGGAACTTTAGAGACTGATGGTACATGGAGGGAACAACTTTCATTTCATGGATCCATGGGTGGCCTAGGATAATGTTGTAAGGTAGTTCAATATCAAGGACTTGACATCTAGTTTCAAGCATGACAGGGCCCATTTGTATAGGCAAGTGGATAACACCTTTTGAGCGGTGTTCAACATTATCATACCCCTTGATTGTAATACTATGATCTATGTTGACATGATCCTTACAGTATCCCAATTGCTTAAGTAACTTTAAAGAATAGATGTTGAGGCTAGCACCACCATCTATGAGGATGCGTTTGATTTTGCGCTTATGGATGAGAACTTCAATATGAAGGACATCATTGTGACAAGGATCATGGGATGGGAGGTCCTTTTCAGAGAAGACCACATTATAAGGTGAAGCAATGTTACCTACTATAGATTAGAAATCTGTGACCGCTATGTTGTTAGGAACCGAAGACTCTTGGAGGGCTTTTTCTAGTACTACTCTATGTGTAGGTGATGATCATAGAAGGTCCAAGATAGAGATTTGTGCTAGTGTTTTCCCTAGATGTTCGACAAGATTATAATTAGATTGAGCCAAAAGACTGGGTGTAGGACCACGAATGGTGACATGACCACGATGAGTTGTAACAACGCAATCCATAGATTTGCCTTTGATTGTGAGGGTAGACACGCGACTCTCTTCAAAACAACCTACAATGGAATCAAAGGAAGTGGAGGCATGATTGATACCTTTACCTCTATCCTGAGGAGGAGGTGAACCATGATGAGGGAATGATTCCTTGTACATGGCGAGGTCTTTGTTCATGTGTTGAGCTGGTGGTTCATTCTCAAAAGTGATTTGGTTGCCTTTGATGAGATTTTGGATTAGGTGCTTGAGCTTCATGCATGATACGGTTCGATGCCCCTTGCTCCTATGGAATTCACAGTATTCATTTGTTGTATACCACGCAGTTTTGTAAATAGGTTCACCATATGGGGGAGCATCCGGTAAGGTGATGAGCCCTTTGTGTAAAATCTATTGTAGGACCGACTCTATAGGCATTCCCAAGGGAGTGAATTGACGTCGCGGCAGGTAATCTTGTTGAGGTCGCTCTTGTTGTCGTTGTTGTTGATTTTGATATGGTTGCCGCTATTGTTGTTGTTGAGGTGGAACTTGACTTGGTTTGGAGAGCTGTAGTGGTGTTTGCAATGTTTGGACATGTTTAGAATTGACTACCCCATCATTGACCACGTTTTTGTTCTTATTCCAATATTTGGGCTTATCGCTCGATTGTTGATGAGGAGCATTGTCTTTTGTTTCTTTGAAGATTTTGACCACACCCTTAGCAATGAGGGCATTTTCAATGTTGATTCCCTTGTATGTGATATCATCAAAGGTTGTAGCACTAAGAATTTGCAAATGGAAACCTAACTCTTGGTTGAGGTTCTGCACAAATATGCTAACAAGCTGTTTCTCAAGAATCTTGAAAGGGAATTTGCTAGCCATTTGTCTCCATCGTTGAAGGAAAGAAATGAAAGTTTCACCATTTTTCTATTTATTGTTGCATAGATCAGTCATAGAAATCTCATGCTTTGCATTGTAAGAAAAATGGGTGGCAAATTTCTCTGCTAGCTCGTTAAAAGACTTGATGCCCGTAGGTAAGTGTGAGAACCATTCTATAGCTTGACCTCCAAGACTATGAGAAAAGAGACACATAAGATATGTGTCGTTATGTGAGACCTCGAAGCAAGTAAGATAGAATTCCCTAAGATGGTCTTTTGGGTCACCTTTTCCTTTGTATTTATCAAAATTAGGAATAGTAAAATTTTGAGGAAAAGGGATCATTGGTAATGACCAATCAAAAGGATAAGGACACACTTCCTCTAAAGAGAAGGTCTTCTTGGTGTGGCCAAATGTAAGATCAGATAGTTCTTGTTGAACTTCTGTGATCTTAAGCTCCATCATCATGGGAGGGGTTGGAAAAATCTCATGTTGTCCTAGAAGTGGTTGCGGTTGCCCATGCGGAAGACTATAGTGTAAGCCATGAGCACTAGCATGATAAGGGTTGTAAGATTGGTTGGGGTCGTACGCGTTGTATGTTGGGTTGAGATTGGGTTGGAATTGGATGTTTTGATTCGGCAGAGGTGGAGGTGGCGCTAGGTAAGAATGTTGGCTTTGTGATGGTTGAAGAAAAGTATTAGTTGGAGGAAAGCTAAAGTGCGTGGGTTTAGGTTGCGATGGCGGCACATAGCTTTGGGAAACTTGATGTTGGGAATGTTGATGGTGGATAGGCAAGGTGTTGAAGAAATTGAGCAATGATGAATGTAGCGGAGGAGGGACATAGGTAGAAGTGATTTACGACAGTTGAGGTGGATTGATGATGAGCGTAGAAGAATGTTGTGGTTGGGATTGCATGACTCTAATTGGTTGAGAGACATGAAGGTTTGATGATATAGGAGGTGGTATTTGTTGAGACCCTTGTTGCATGGCTACATAGTTGGTGATCTTGTACTCAAAGAGAATCAAAGAAATCAAGCAGATTAAGAAAAGAAGGGCAAGTTTGAGCCTAACTAGTTAGGTCCCTTTATTGTCACAGCATCATATGGATTAGGAGCTTATACTTTAGCTACACCTGACGGCATTCCTCTAGATGAGCCACTTAACAGTGTCCATCTTAACAAGTTCTATGCCTGATCCTCAAAGTATTCCTAAAAAAAAAAACAAAAAAATCTGTCCTCTGGTGAAAACCTGGCAAACAGGTGCCTTGGATAAGTACCATAGTGAAAACCTGGCAAACAGGTGCTATGTGTAGAGTCAGCATCCATCATCTATCAAGTCATGTCCACTCCATGTCCAGTGCACAAAGCATGCCTTTCCATCCATCCATAATGAAATCATTGGCATTGTTTGCATTTCCATCTCCCTATCTAGTATAGCTTGGAAATTTGTCAATGTCCCTCATCGTCATCCCACATCTTGATCTGTGTCAACAGTTTGTACTGTTTGGTCCTAGGTCACAACTTTCTAGGTCTTCTTCGTCAGTCATCCATACAAATTCCTCTACCGGAATGGGGGCAACTCTTTCCTTAACTTGGGTCTAGGATTGGTGCCTTGTTCGTGGTTCACAATGCACTCTTCAATCTTTTCTCTTTTCCGCCAATAGCATCCTTTAATGGACATAGATTTCCTATGATAAGGCTGTTATCTTCTCCACCTTTTCCCACATTATCACACCACCAGAACTACATATCATTTCTTCTCAATCTTAAGGTACCTTGATCCCATGGATATGGGTATGTAGGCAGTCTGGAATATGAAGGAAGTATCCAGTACTCAGGTACATAAGATCCCCTCCTTTCATCTTAACCCATCTCATCACTCTATCCAGAACTACATATTTATCATCTTCATCTTTCATCATAATGTGCCTTGATCCTGTGGATACAAAGTATGTAGGCAGTATGGAATACAAAGGATGATCCAATACTCAGGCACACACGATCCATCATTCTCCACCCACCCCAATCCATTAGTGTGTCACCTTTCTGGTCTTTCATTTATCAAAATCCATTCGCCTCAACTTGACTAACTCAAGCAGTAGGCTACCACATCCTTTCAAAGCAAAAGTCCTTAACAAACCTAAAGCAAAGAGGCCTACCTCCAGAGTCATCTACTGTCCTGCATACTGATTGCCAACATCAGCTAAGTCTCACTTAACCAAAGCCCTAGATCAACAAGCTTGTCTTCTGCGAAGTGTTCCATTGTCGAGACCAATGCATGCGTCTCCTGCGACATGTGGCATTTCCTACAGCAAGACATTATCTTTTTAGGTAGATAGCCCCCTTTAACGGACACAGATTTCCTACAATAAGGCTATTATCTTTCCTATCCAATCTATCCTGAGCAAACTCTTTGGCAAGAGAATATGTTGGCTGTATGTTTACTTTGTAAGTCAGTCACTTTGCTTTATGTTTTATCTTTTGTTCCTTTATCCATTACCTACTCAAGGCTACCTTGGTTAATCTATAATCTTGGTATGTTGCGATGCAGTATGGATTGGGGGCATAGTCATTGCTTTTGTGTGCCGTATTTGAGGAATGATCCTTAGCATCATATTTATCTTGTGTGTGTTACGACCTAGCATCTTACATATTTAATACTCTTCTTGCATTTGCATGTATTGAAGTTTATTTTATGTTCAAGACTATGGCTCATTCACATGTTCCAACAAGGTTATATAATGTCTAAGGGATCTAAGTTCAAACCGCTTGCTTGCAGAGTCAGCGTTCATGCACTCGGATATTACTACACCTTGGTCTTTTATACGTTGGTGGTGAACTATCCACATTCTATACCAAAAATAAGGATTGCTCTTTTATATACAAATGTGAAACCATTGCAACAAGCTCATTCATCCATTCCCACAACCTTTATATCATTTTCATTGCAGTGCTTGATCAACAGTCTCTGTCTTCCATCTCCTCCTTTTCTTCTCTCTGGTGCATATCTACAAAACCCACATGTCAGATATTACTAGTCATAACATCTTTATCATCATACATCTATAAGCATCATATACACAATATACATCATCACATAAATCCATAATCATACATACATGTCATCAGGAAGTGCATACACCAAAGCATGAACATCAATGAGTAGAATAGATCATCATATATCTCATGGGATGGTCATCACATATACAAAATGTATGTGTCTACATCAATAGTCCATAAGTACATCAATAACATACATCCAGGCTATCAAGAGCCCGCAAAATATGCATCAGGATGCACGCAGACATTGGTCCAAAATGATACAAAGTGGTACAAAATGATACAACATGATACAATATACAAATGTACATGCTCTGGTGGGTAGAGCTCCCCTCCTACTATGGGCCTGGTCCTCCACCTATGCTCAATGCAGGTCCCCCTGCTGGTCCTCCTCCCCCTGGTGTCATGACTGGTCCTCTAACTAAGGACAGTGACTGTCCTGTCCTATGGGACTCGGATGCTCTAGACCTGCTCCTCTCTTGATAGCTAGGCTCTCGCTGTGCCACTGGCACCGTACCTGCGTAGAGACCCCTATAATACTCAGCCTCTCTACCTACTAATACTAGCTCTCCCTGCACCCGGATGAGCTCACTGTATAAGGTCCTCTGATCGGCACCCAGTGCACGGCGTGCCTCATCTCTCTCCCATCTAACTCTGTGTAGTGTGGCCTCTACCGTCAATCACAACTGTGCCTCGGCATCCCTCTCTTGCATGGCCTGGGCTAGCTGCCCATCATCCCCTGTCGGTGTAGGTGCTGCCTGTCCCTGGGCCTGTACCACTGCCTGCACCGCAGCCTGTACCTATGCCTGCACCTGGGCCTTTACCTATGCTTGCATGCTTGCCTATAAGTGTGCCAGGGTTGTCTGTGCTGCTGCTGCCACCTGTGTCTGCACCTATGCTAGGACCTCAACCTGTCTCACCTCCACCCTAGCTACATCCTTATCTCTCCTCAGTCGTACCATCCGGAGCTCTAATTGAGTCCTCCGAGTTGTCTCCTCCTGTAATAACCGCTCAGCTCTCTCCAAATCATTCTCTACCGCTGGCTCCTCATCCTCTGCCATCTCTACGTCTGCCTACTGACCGCTAGCCTCTCCAACTACCTGTTGTCTCACTGCTCTAGCTTGTCATCTGATCCTAGCCTCTACACCCGGGACTAGTACCTCCCCCACTGCCCCTGTCGCACCGGGTGTAGTCAATCTCACCAGCCTGTGTGTCTGCCAATACCTATCATACTCTGGCAGTGTACCTGGATCGGCCAATCCTGTATCCCAATCCCATCTCACAGGGACAAGCCCCCATACCTCTGCCAATGCTGTAGCCACTGGAATCTCTATATCCCAGTCCCCGACCTCCCACCATGTCCTGGCATGTGTTGCCTCCCCCACTGGTAGCCCCTGTGGTAACCCAAACTGTCTCAGTACCTGCTCTGGCAGGTATCTCTCGATCGCGTCTGTCCATCTCCCAAACAGATACCAAGCCTGTCAGCAATACATCAGATGCTCATGTTCGTCCTCCCACTCCTCACATAGTAACCATGGCCTCCATACAAACAAGTCCATCTTGTCTATCTGTTGCCTCCAATGGCTAACAGATCCCAATCTCTGATGTGTAATCACTCCCTCGTACAAAAATGCATATGGCTCCCCCCTGGCCCACTGGCGCTGTGTCATGGGTCAGATCACTGGGATATGCTCCCACGCCCACACCTGTAGAAGGGTCACCCCTGCTGAGATACTCCTGCCTCTCCTATACACGCAGTGGTGCATGTCTCGGTATAACTATCCCAGTACACATGGGCCCCATCTGTACTGTCTACCATGTGTGAACATCCCAGATAGTACGGTGCCCCATCCAACTGATAATCCTCTAGATCTCCTGTCTGGACAGAGGAAGCTGCCAATCAATGAGGACACTATCCACCTGATCCTGTCGTAGAGTCTCAGGACATCTGCCCACCAAATCTCTCCATCATCTATCTATAGGTCATTAGTGTAGAATACCTCTACCATGCCTGCCTCTCCCCATGCTGGGTCAAAGTCTACTCTCTCCCCATCAACCCGAATCCTCAGGATGCAATACACATCCTCCAAAGTCACCATTGCCTCCCCTGTCGAAAAGTGAAATGAGCTTGTCTCACTGTGAAACCTCTCTACCACTGCTGTCACTAGGGCAAGATTCGCCCTAATATGTGTCAAGTGTGCAACATGCCATAATTCCGCGTGCTCGAGAAACGCATCCTCCTCCCATGTCAGCTGCACTACCTCATGTGCTAAGGTGGTGTCACTCTTGCGACATCAACTGTGGCCTAATCCTCTACAATCAACAAACCACTTGTCAGTTCTTTATATCTATCCCCTAACCCCTATCTACTTCTATTCTATCCCGTGAGCCTTCAATCAAACCTGCCCTAGGGTAATCAACCCTTTGGTCAAACCTACCTTCCCCTTTCACCTATCTAAGCCAAAGGCGCCTTGATTTCCTCAAGAGCGTTGTACTATGGTACCATTCACGCCTTCCTAACCCTGTAAGGGCGCTTTGTTTTTTGCACCAAGAGTGACTTGTTTTTAACAAGAGCGCTTCTTTTTACCCACAACCGTGCCGTGCTATGCTACCAGACGCGACTCATTTTTTCACATGCATTTCCAATCGTGCCTTACTCCCCTGCCAACTGTGCTACACTGCCTAGCCATTTGTGCTGCGGCATTCTACCAAAAGCGCTACGGTGCTAACCCCAAAAGCCAACCGCGCTACATTTTGACCAAACGCGTTGAACTTACCTACCAACTGTGTTGTGGCGCGCCAAAAGCGCCCTAGCCGACTAACAGTAGCGCTATCCTAGCCTAAAGTGCTTTTGGCTGACCTGAAAACCCTACCTCGACCTAGCCCTAAATTGCCCTCAAACACCAAATCAAAGTGGGGTTTTCAAGCACTTACCACTGCTGGAGCTCCTGCTGGCCTCTTGTATGTCCACACTAACTTCGCTCGATGCCTGTGCGCTGGAATCAGCATCTCTCCTCACTATCAGCTCCTTCCACTCAACTCTCTCACCCTAAGTTTGGAGGCTCTACTCTCTAAATTTAGAAGCTCCCAGGGTGCAAATGAGGATTGTGGTCCCCATGGGTCCTATTTATAGCATCCCTCCCTCATTTTTCTTTTCTTCCCACCCCATTCTGCTTTTCCTCCTACTTTGTCGCGCACTCGTCTAGTCGAGCGTCAACATAGGTCCTCTGTCACTTCCTTATCTTCCCACTCGAGGGGGCATATGCTGGGGCAACTACCTACACTGGGGCATCAATAAATTGTATCACATCTTCAACAATTAATTTCTTGAATGCAACGCTATAAACTGCATTGCATCAAAGAGGGGCAAAATATAGACACCCTAAAATGACCAAGTTGCCACACCACTTGCTTTTCGTAATCTGTCAAATCACCTGTATTTCACAAATTAATTAAATAATCTAATTATTTAATTAATTTCACCAAATTCTTCTAAATCACAAAATTGCGACATTAATTAAATAAATCCTCTTTATTTAATTAATTAAATTAAATTCCTCTATTATTCTTCCACAATTAAATAATTTTAATTATTTAATTAGATCATTGTCACCTTCCAAAATTCACATCCACATTAATTTAATAAACCTAATTATTTAATTAATTCAACAAATTCCCTCTTATCTACAATTAAATAATTCTTAATTATTTAATTAAATCAAATTCATTCTTCTAAAAAATGAAATATAATCAAATATTTTATTTGTTCTTCCAAAATCATGCACAACAATTAAATAAATTTATTTATTTAATTTGCTTTCAAATCTTCTAAATTAAATAATTCTAATTATTTAATTATTTCTTCCATAATATCTTCTCTAAATTTAAATAAAACAATTATTTATTTAAATTGCTTTTTCTTCTAAATTTGAGTTATCTCTAAAATAACTCAAGCTTTCTTGCTCATGCAATTAAATATTTCTAATATTTAATAAAGCAAAATATCTTCTTATTCTCATGCAAATCTCTTCTTCTTGTTTTAAATCACTTAACTGATCATTACATTCTATTAATTGCTTTAACTCATTCTTCTATTCTTGATAACTCCTCTCATAGAAAAGAAAGTAAGACACTTGTCTTCTTCTTATTCGTTGCACGTTCCTCAACTGTTCTCCTCCATTGATTCTTCTAAATTATCTGGACCATTGATCGATCTTCATTGAAACCTATATAAACCACCCTCATCTCTTTCATTGAGCCTCTCTCTCTTTGATCTTATTCTCAGGCATACTTAACAACACTTTGAGCATACAAACGCGTCGATTGAGCAACCTCACGATCTCTTAACATTGATCTCTTGAGCACACTACTTGCTTGTTGCAGCTATGGTTTTGCAACTTCATTGAGCAGCTATGGTTTTGATTTGATGATAATGGCTTTTACCTGGATTGGTTCACTTTGTGTGATTGGTTTTTGGTTTTATTAGTTTTGATTTAATCAATTTTTCCTCATACACAGGCCTCTTTGAAGAGGTGGAATTCTTTGGGCACCTCCAGGAGAAAAGTAGATAAACTACAGATGGAGATCGGCAGGAGGTCGTTTCAATTAGAAAAGGTCATGAGCATTTTGGATGAAATAAAGAGGATTGATCCACAGATTCTAATAAAGAATCAAGTGCTAAATAACAATAATGTACTGTTGATAGACATATGGTATAAGGACGTCAGATTTAAATGTTGTACTTAAAAGATGCAACAGTAAACTAAGGAATATCAGCATGAAGCTACATGATATGATGTCCCATGAGGCAGAAGTTTTGGAAACATTCGAAGGAGATGCAGAAGGCAAGATAGAAAATCAAGATGAAGAGTTTGTCATCAAAGCTCTACATAGTAATTTCTAGCTAGTTGCTAAAGACCCTCTCAACCACCTGACAGAAGAAGTGCTGGATAAAGTAATGAGAATAAAGGTCAAGGTGGAAGATTATAATGAAACGTCCAGTAGCAGGAGGAATAAGTTGGAATCTCTCTAGAGCAAATATCAGGCGCATAAACATGCCATCACCAAAGCGAGAACTCAGAATGGTGGAGAATTGGAGAAAATAGTGCAAGCATATGAGAATATCAGGATAGCTATGCAGGTCCATATTCAAAAGGATAATCATCATGATGATGAAGATAGCGAGAGTGGTGAAAGTGATGATGATGACAAAGAACCTGATGAGGAGGCATCATAAAAGGAATATATGCATCAGGTACTTATGAAAGTATAAGTTGCCTAGATGGTTGCCAGCTGGCAACCTGTGCCATGTGGAAAAGATTGACTTAGTCAATGAAATGTAAACCATAGATTTCAATAGATAAATCTTGATCATAGATCAATTGTAACTGCTCCCTCACCTTGTTCTATAAAAGGTGCAGGGATGTTTCATTTAAAACATTCGAAACTTAATTGAAATCTATTTGTTGAAATATTCAGGGCTCATTTCAAAGTTGTTGTATACATATATGTTCTTGCATACTTAATGAATGAGAAGATTCTTTTGATTACAATCCATTATAAATCATGATTATTTAGTGTGTGAATTCTAGATATATGCTTTGATTTGCTGCGTCCCTTGGAGTGCATATTAGCTTGCATGTGTTGTCTTCATACCTTTCCTTTGAAGTTAGCATTGACTATATCTAGCTGTGGAATGTCCTAGTGAACATATGGTTTGATTTCTCCTCTTCATGACTGTATCTAATGTATATGTGGCTCAATAGCTAAAAGTTTAATTTTAATTTGAAGTATCTCTTTCAATTTCTTTCAATTTCAGAGCATATCATCATCACAATTGCAAATAATTGACAATTTTAAGAAAATAATACAAATATGCAGATATCCCATGGATAATTGAACATATTCAGCATATTTGAGGTTAAAGCATGTCAAAATGACAAATATCATGCAAAGATTTAAAGATAGAAGCATTATTTGAAGCATATCTTATGTAGAATAACTCTCTCTGTAGCATCATTACAGGAAACATTATCTTACTAATGAGATCTACGTAAGGCCCCAAAATGGAAACAGCAACACACATCAACCTCTGAGTAACGTCAAAAGATTAAGACCTAATCAATGGAGACTTGAGATCATGAATTCTCTGAATTCATCATATCTTTCAAGATGAGTAAAGGTTAATGTGTACTTTTATTCTATTTTTGTTTATGACTAACATCATGATCAACATAAATTAGCGCTAGAAGGAGGGCCATAGGATGAGGATCATCATTAGTAGTTCAGGTGATGATAAAGATTGTAAGGTAACACTCATACACCGCTAAATTTCCAAGCTAGATGCAAATATTTGTTGTTCTGAGTCGATATACGCTAATCCTGTGTAAAGTTTTTGAAATCAATCATAAATATTGCAATCTTTACAGTAGATCATCATGTATTTGCAAAGATCAACCTTATTTCGAGTAAATTTGTCCAAGCTTTGAGGTATCCTGCTCTAGAAACTCGATATCAACCTGCGAGTGTTGCCACACCAAAAATCACCTCCTATTTGTAGTATATGTGCAAATATTCCATAAATACTTGGTCAATTTCCAATCCTGACCATAAATATATTCACTGCTAGTATATTCCAACTGATCTTTACAAAGTTCCAGCTGATTTGCTTAAGTTCAAGACATCCTGGCTCACAGGATAAATACCAGGTCACGATCCTCCAGACCTTTTGAAGAATTACCTATTAGAGGGTTCAGACCTAGAACTGTAGACATCCATCACACTCCAGGGTCTAGTGCATCAAGAGCTTCACCAGAACCTCCTCCTGTAACTCCTATTAGTTTACAAATACCTTCTAGACTATTTGTGACACCTCTTGTCTAGCCTCAACCCCAGGTCTAACCTCAACCGACTGTACCACAGGCTCAGCCTCCTCTGGTTGCAATGTCATTCTTTGCAGCAGAATCACCTTTGACTTTTACTATATATGACGATTTGCCAAAGAATCCGGACAAACTTTGTCCAAAATATCATCCTTATCAAGATGTTGATGATCATATTAGAACCTTTAAAGAAGCCTGCTGTCGAACCAGAATAGCACATCAGGATGTTGTATGCAGATTATTTCCTTTTTCCTTAGGGGAAGAGGCTTATAATTGGTTTATTAGTCTTGGTTAGAGTTCTTTCGGTTCGTGGGCTATCCTAGAGAAAGCTTTTACTGATAGGTTCAAAGTACCTATTGATCCTTCAATGAATTACCACCTATTTTCCACAATCAAGACGTCTGAGGGAGAACCTATTGCCAATTTCAATGCTAGGTTCCATAAAATGCTATCCAAGTTAGTTACCCCATATACTGTAGGAGATGCAGCTACCAAGAGCATCTATTACTCAGCTCTAGATCCATTGACTTCCATGTTCATCTGGAGAACACATCCTAAAATCACAACCTTGACAGGAGCTTTTCAAGAAGCTATCAAAGTGAATCAGCAGTTAATCCCTACTCCTACTCTAAATATTGCATTCCCTACATTGCCTGGCATGTATCCAACATATCCTGCACAATATCCTCCCTAACCATAGTATAATGGAGCTATGGTGCCTCCAGCAGTAATGCCAACACCATTGCAGATATCTCCATTGAGTATCATGCCTCCTCCTCCTAATGGGAATGGTCAAGTGCCTCAGTATCCCGCACAATCACCGACACCTTAGGGTGTGGATTAGAACAATAACACTGGATCTTCTTTCTTCAAGCCTCAAACTGAAAATATAGTGGCTAAAGCTCAGGAGGAGAAAGAAGAAATCAAAGAAATCTCTGCTCAGCTAAGAAAACTAACTACAGAGGTCACTCATCTGAGAAATCAGAACTTCTATTCTCAGCCTAACCAAAACAGAGGCTATAACAATGACAGACCTAGTTATCCTGATAGGGGGTATAACAACAATAATTTCAACAATAGTGGTGGAAATAATAACAATCCTCCTAGACAGCCTAGAGTATGAAACTCTAGGCCAAATAATGGCTCACTACCATCACCTTTAGATAATCAGCCACCTGGTGAAGCCAAACAGACTACTAGAGTCAATCTTGTAGAGGCAGCCCTCACTAATTGGTGTAGAATACACAATACAAATGCTCATGTAGAATTAGACTGTCCACAATTTAGAATTGCTGCTAGCATTTTCCAGAAAAAAGTGTCTAATACTTCTAGAAATCCACCTCAGGTGGAGGGAAATAAAATTGTCCCTTGTGGATATGACTCTGCATTTGTATTAGAGAGCTATACTGATTAGCATCATCAGTAGACTGTGTCATCCCATCAGCATTATACCCAAACATGTGAAGAATCTACCATGGCTTTTGAGTCAAATTATGTTTTCCCCTTTAAGGATGAGAATGAGCCATCTGATGAACATGAAGAGGTGCATGCTTACCAGCAACAATATCAGGGTAAGCACAATTATAATCTAAGAAGTAACTCCAATAGACCTACTTGTCCATTAACCAGTTCCTTGCCTCCAAATAATTTTAACACACCTCCTGATCCCAAGGCAAGTAACAATCCAAGATTTCCAAAGGTAAATGCATAGTATCTGTCACCACAAAACACAGTATCAAAAGTTGTTGGCCTACCTCATGAATCTGACAAACTAGTCACATATTTGGCAGTGAGATGAAGAAGGTAAAGATCAGCCTATCTTTATCAAAGTTGTTGAAAACTCCTGCAATTAAGAAAGCATTTATGAAATCACTAGATGATCTTGCTCCTAGAGAGGATAATCATTCCCCAGGTCAGCCTAGTAATAGAGATCATGCTGCTAAAGATAACACTGTCAAACATAAAGTGCCAGCTACTGTCCAAGTTGCAGAAACCTCCCACATGACCTTGTACAGAGACAAAACTGAGTCACCACCTTTTCTCCTTACCATAAGGATGTTTAGCAAGAATTTACACAATTGTTTGGTGGATTTAGGTGCATCTACAAATGTCATGCCCCTATCTATATGCAATGCTTTAGGGCTACATTCTACTAAATCCTTAAAGAAGGTGACATAGCTAGATAAAACAGAAGTAAGTGTGGTAGGTGAATTAACTCATATCCACATACAATTAGCATCTGATCCCAGGATCCAGTACTACATCGATATCTAGGTAGTAGATATACCTGATACATATGGGATATTGCTCAGTAGAGACTGGTCTAAAACCCTCAACGGATATGAGAACAAAGAAAGAGCCATCTACTACATCAGCTGAACCTTGGTGGGCTATGAGTTACAATACTCACAAGTAGAAAGATCATGTCTTGTGGTAGTTTTTGCTTCACAAAAACTCTGACATTGCATGCTTGCACATCCAGTTAAACTCATTGTAAAAATAGACCCACTGAAGTATCTCCTCAGCAAAGCAGCTCTCACAGGTCGCCTAGCAAAATGGGTAATGCTTCTCAGTGAATGCGACATCAAATATGTAGACAGAAAAGCCATCAAGGGACAAGTCATCACTGATCAACTAGTAGAGGCACCATTACAAGACACCATGCCAATGCAGTTTGAGTTCTAGAAGAATCCCTATTCAATGTGTCAACATCTTCCTGGAAACTATACTTCAACGGATCTTACACACACCATGGATTAGGGGCAAGCATCCTGTTCATAACTCCTCAAGGCGACACAATCCTGAAGTCTTACCAGTTGTTATTTCCATGCACAAACAACATAATGGAATATGAAGCCTTAGTAATTGGTCTCAAAATGGCAAATGAATGGAAAATCCAAGAACTGCATGTCTATGGTGATTCTTAGCTTATAATCAATTAGGTCAACGATGAGTACCAAACCAAAGATGAAAAGATCATCCCATACAAAAGGATGGTCGATGACTTCAAAGAACACTTTGGTACCATCTCCTTCAAGCAAATACCTAGGATTGAGAATAAAGGAGCAGATGCAATGGCCACCATTGCCTCCCTTCTAGAAATACCTAAAAATGAATCATGGTATGACTTCTTAGTGGAAAGTATCTAGCAACCAGCTTATGATCTTCTTGAGAACCATTCCATATGCCTTCTCATTGGATTTGATTCACCTTGGTATAGTAAGACCTACGCTTACCTCAAGGACAACATTCTCCCACTTGACCTCTCTTCTAACCAGAGACAAACTTTCATATGACAAACCTCTCGCTACACCATCATAGCCAATACCCTATACCGACGTGGTCTTGATGGTACTTTGCTTTGTTGTTTAGAACAAGAAGAATCCTTAATTGCCTTGCAGGACGTACACGAGGGGATCTGCAGAACACACTCTAGTGGTCCTTCCTTAGCCATGAAACTCATGCGTTTGGGTTATTACTGGCCAAACATGGAATCAGATTCATATCAATTTGTCAAAAGGTACAAACAGTGCCAAATACATGGGAACCTGATACATGCCCCACCTCAAGAGTTGAGACCTTTAACGGCACCTTGGCCCTTTGGCTAGTGGGGACTTGACCTTGTGGGAAAGATTCATCCACCCTCGTCCAATAGCCACAAGTTCATCATAACTACCACTGAATATTTCACAAAGTGGATAGAAGCCATTCCCCTCACCACCATCACAGGTAAGCAAATTTCCTCATTCATCTTGAATTACATTATCTGCAGATATGGCATTCCTTCATCTATTATCACAGATAATGGAAGACCATTCAAAAATTAGGATGTCCAAGAACTCTATGAATGTTTCAAAATCCAACACTGTTTCTCCACTCCATACTACCCCCAAGGTAACAGTCAAGCTAAAGCATCTAACAAGACCATCTTGAAACTTCTTAAGAAGATAGTCAACGATGCTGGCCATGATTGGCATGTCCAACTCAATCCCGCTCTGTGGGCCTATAGAACCAGTATACGCACTCCCATAGGTGCTACACCATATGCCCTTGTCTATGGTTCAGAAGCCATCCTTCCCATTGAAGTCGAATTACCATCCCTCAAGGTGTCGCTAAAGGGTCTCATATCAGATGAAGAATATAGGGTCTCCAGGCTACAAGAACTAGAGTTACTAGAAGAAAGGTGACAGAAAGCCTTCAATCATCTCAAAGCTTATCAACAGATGATGTCAAGAAGCTATAACCACAAGGTTCTCCCACGATGCTTTAAGGTTGGGGATCTTGTCCTCAGAGAAAATCCTCGCAATCAACAAGATAGAGAAAAGAAAGGCAAGTTTGAACCTAACTAGCTTGGGCCCTATGTGATTGTAGCTACTTACGGATCAGGGGCATATCAGTTGACAACATTTGAGGGTGAGCTATTTGATGATCCAATCAACAACATGCATCTTCACCGGTTTTATACCTAGGAGAACCCCAATGTAAGGGAGGCACAAAATACAAAAAAATTAAAAAAATCAGAAAAAAGTACAAAAAATATCAAAATAATGAGAAAAGAGTAAAAAAATCATCTTGTGGTGAAAACTTGGCAAACAGGAGCCTTGGATAGGTATCATGATGAAAACCTGGGAAGTAGGCATCATGTTTACTTTCTAGCTTCTCGTGCAAATAAAAGCAAGTGATGAAAACTTGGTAAACAGGCATTACTTGTGATAGACCGCCTTCTCCATCTCTGGGGATTCTATCCCCTTGAATCCATTCTTTCTTCACTCGCATCCCATTTGATCCATATCTATCCTATAATAAACACTTGGCAGTTACCTATCATGGCTCGATACTCTCCCTCTTTGTGACCTTGTCAACCAAGGTTCTATCCCATACCGACTCCTCAATGTGAGCCTAATATAGTGTCTCTCATCAGTCTTCCGTGGTCTGGGTCCCTAAACTACGTTGCCTCTACGTCATCACGTAGGCAAGGCCATTATTCCAATGCACCCCTGAGGCTTTCCCTTGTCTCATCCATTCCGTATGTTGTCCTTCTATCTAGCTGAGTTAATCTCCACTTTCTCTTGCCTAGGTCTTAGGTCCGTTAGGGTTTACCTCGAACTACGTTACCTCTGTGTCATCATGTAGGCAAGGCCATTATTCTAATGCGCCCCCGAGGCACTAGGTCAGTCCCTTAGGGTCTGTCTCACCAATAAGGATTGTGTAATCTTCTAACCAGATAAACCAGAGCAGCAAAGCAAGCTACCCAAAAAATAAAAATCTTGACGCAAAACATCAACCTATCCAAGGCAAAAGCAGAACACAATACCAAAACACTTCAACCAATTCTATATCAATTATGGCAAAAAGACACATCTAAGTGCACAAATGTTTTGTGTTGGTTAGATTAAGAGTCTTGATTTATGCTATCATGCCTTTCTATTCTACTCAAGGATGCCAAAAGCTAGAGATACTATGATGGGGGCATGATTATTTTCTTTGTCTGCTCCTTGTGGATCAAACTTTAGTAATGTGACGACTTTTGTCTAACGAAATGATCAGCAAAAGATCATCGAGGACTCCAAGGTCTAAACATGAAAAGGGGCAATCCTTGTCTGTTGAAAAATGCAAGAAGTACTCAGGTCATCTAGATTCAATTTTGACTAGATGCTTGTATTAACTTTCTATATCAAAATCCATGTAAGTAATACTCAGGTCATCTCGGTTTAATTATACCTAGATGCTTGTATTTTCTTACAACATAATAAAGCCCAATGATGAAAGTGCTTCAAAAAAAAACTTGCTATATCAAGGTGACAAATATCCATATCCATATCCATACTGTATCCAACTACAGTTCATATCCATTTCCATATCTATACCATATCCAATTGTGTCTCGTACCCATATCCATATCCGTATCCAATTGCAAGTCTATCCTTAATCCATGCCAATCAAGTCAAGTCAATCTTGTCAAATAATCCAATCACAATCAATGGTCTTGATCCTTGTCCGGTCGTAAATCAACTCAATCAATTAATCAATCAATTGTCTTATACAGGATGTTGCATTGTCGAAATCAGACCAACACACGCATCTTACACGACATGCTTCATTTCCTAAAACCAGACACTATCCTTTGTGTTGCTCTAGGGATCCATCATTCCCCACCATGACAACATGCCTGTCGTGTGGTCTAGGGATATATTGTTCCCTGCCATGACAACACTATCGTATCAAATGTCTTAGACATGATGTTATATTGTCAAAACCAGACCCGGAGTCTTATACAACATATTTCATTCCTGAAAACCAGACATCATCGATCCATATCGTTGGTTTACCGCTCGACAGGGACACTACTTTGTTTGTTCCTGTATCATTTGTGCATACTTGCTTACTTGCTTGTGTGTGTCATCTTTTTATCTTGCATTCCATATCATTCATCCCTTTCTTCTGCATCCAACCATTTCATCTCCTGTCAACCTATCTCATCGTGAGATTGTCTGTCTCTCGCCTTCTACCTTCTCCCCATCCAATCTCCCAAGGGGGCATCCTATCATCATAACATGTACCAGGGGCAAACTGGGGCATGTATCATTATCAAACTTCTTATTCTTTGAAACAACGTGATAAAACACATTGCTTCAAAGAGGGGCAAAATGTATACACCTAAAATAGGCTCAGGTTGAATTAAGTAAATATTCTAGTATTTATCTTAATTCTTATTTTCTTCTATCAATTAAATAAATATTATAAGTTTATTTTATTGGTTCATTATCCTACAATTAAATAAAATCATTTTATTTAATTAAAATCCCTAAATTCTTCTAATGTCTCAAATCCTAAATCCACCTCACAAAATCCACCTCATCTTTCCACCTCATCTCTTCCACCTCACCATGTTGCACATGTAATTAAATATTCTTAATATTTAATTAGCTAATATCCTCTATTATCCAAAATAAATCTTTAATTCAATTATCCTCCACCAAATTAAATATTTAATTCAATGTTCCCCACTATCCTCCACTCTGAATTTTTAACTCATCCACTATCCTCCACTTTGAATTTTTAACTCATTCACTATCCTCCACTATGAATAAAAGATTCACTTTTATTCCTAGCCCTTGATCTCAACTCTTGATCCTCACCCTCCAGTCGTTTTTCAAAAATCTATAAATGAAACCCTCACCCAAGCCATTCAGACACACTTCTTCTTGCATAAAATCTATGCCCAAATTTCTCTCCAATCTCCTCATCATTCTAGTCATCCCATATCTTCCATCATTAGTGTGTTGAAGTTCATCTTCAATCACACAAAACATCTTAGCCATTCTTCTCTTGTCATCTTCAACAAGCAAGGGAGCACATGCTTCTGAGGGCTTCATATTTATCAAGATCAAGAGTTGATTGGCGAACAATGGAAGCCACAGAGTAACAGGTTTTGTAAGTTCGTGATTTGTTTATTCAAACTTGTTATTTGCATATTTCATTGATGTTTGGGTTTTTGTTTTCATTAATTTGACTAACCGATTTTCCCATTTACAGGAGGACATACTGGTTGTAGAGCCTGATAGTAATTTTGAAAATGAGAATGAAATAGATCACTTCAGAAACTTTGAAATGCACCTGTCCAAGCAGGTAAAACATTGTCAATTGTTAAATATACCTGTTCATGACATTTTGATTGATGGTTGGTGCAGATTACACAACGAGGCGCATTCAGAGAAAACTTGTGAAACATGCTTAGATATGATGGAGATGGAGCAGACATGCAGTGAGGCATCATCATCATCTGAGGTAAGTTCCATATCTAGTGATGATGATGATACTGATTTTGTCTGTTTTCTGCAGGAAGCACAAGTGAGGTAACAAATCATGATGAGGATCATATTCTGAGAACAGAAGAAATTCTGGTATATGACCAGATAAATGTTAAGAAGAAAGAAAAGATCATCCCTAGGAGTGATTATCTGATGGAGTTAGATTATGAACTGTCTGATGAAGACAGAGGTAGTAACCTGACCAGATTTGAGGAGTTTCTATCAGGAGAAATTAAAAAGATGATAGAACAAGAGAAGCATCCACAGGATGCACTGACTGAAGGATGGTGTAGGTTGCATGAGGCACCTCACTCAGAAAATGCCTGCTCACTATGTTTACATATTTTAAAAAGGCATACAGTACCCGATTCAGAAGATCATCCTCTTGATGTTGAAAAGAAAGAAAAGGAGTTAGCCTCGAAAAAGAAAAAAAAGATAAAGTCCAAGAATGCTGAAATTGCTAAGTTAAAATGGATATCAGGTGGAGTGGCTGCCAGAGCTGCAAAGAAAAGAGAAAGTTCAGCCAAGCCTTCTGCTGGAGATAAACCCTAGATCCTTAGATTTGATGGATCCAAGTCCAAACAAGGAGCTGGAGTAGGGATTGATCTCATTGATCCATCAGGAAAGTCCTACTTAGCTACCTACAGATTACAGTTCCCCTACACTAACAATGTGACAGAGTATGAAGCTCTGATTCATGGGATACTATTTTCTCTCAAGAAGAAGGTAAAAATTCTGCATGTCTTTGGAGACTCAGAATTAGTTGTTAGACATGTAAAAGGAATTTACTCTTTTAACTATAAGAAATTGTCAAATTATAGACACAGAGTGTGGGATTTGATCGAAGACTTTGATGCATTTAATATCACCCACATACCTAGAGAACAGAATCATAGGGCAGATGCTCTAGCCTAGGTTGCTAGTACATTGGAGCCCTCATCCATATCAGGCCTAAAGAGATTTTTAGTAGAGCTAGTATCAGTGCCATCAATACCTGATAATGTTACTAATCTCCAGGTTTTTGATGATGATCAGCATATCCTAGATTTCATCTCTAATAGAGATATATTTGATGCTCAGATCATAGATGAGAACAATACAGAAGAACATGTCTGGGAAGAAGAAGAAATATTAGAGTTGCCCAGTAACAAGATTCCCAAAGGGATGATAGAGCTAGAAAGAGCCTTTGACTTGGATAATATGCTGAAGCAGAAGGATCTTCCTAAGGCTGATGGAGGACAGTATTCACAAGTGAATATTGGACAAAATGAAGATAAGAGAAATGTATTGATTGGTAAAGTTTGCACACCAGAAGAGTTAGAAGGAATAACTTAGGCCCTCAAAGATTATATACATGTTATTGCATGGACCTATGATGAGTTGAAGACATATGACACATCAGTCATAACTCACACTATACCTCTCAAGCCAGATGCTAAACCTTTCAGACAGAAGCAAAGGCCAGTCAATGCTTTGCTTGAACCAATAATTTTTTAAGAAGTCAAGAAGCTGTTAAATGCCAGAATCATATTTCCTATGAGGCACTCCACTTGGGTGGCTAATCTAGTGCCAGTGAGAAAGAAGAATGGAGATATTAGACTGTGTGTAGACTTCAAGAACCTGAACAGAGCGTTAGAGAAGGATAATTATCCTTTGCTTTCCTTAGATGAAGTCTTGCAGATTGTTAATGGTGCAAAAATGATGTCATTCATAGATGGCTTCTTAGGTTACAATCAGGTCATGGTTGACAAGATTGACAAACTAAAAACTGCCTTCACCACAAAGTGGGGGATATTTGCTTATAGACGTATGCCATTTGGGCTGATAAATGCTGGAGCAACATTCCAGCAAGCAATGGACGCAGCCTTCAGAGGCTTAATAGGAAAATGCATAGTCATATACATGGATGACTTAACAATATTCTCTAAAGATAGAGGAAACCATGTAGCAGATCTCAGAAATGTACTGAAAAAATGTCAAGAATATGGGATATCCTCGAACCCCAAGAAATGCATATTCGCGGTGACAACAGGAAAGTTACTGGGCCACCTGATAATTGAAAATGGGATTATCATTGATCCTGATAGGGTGGAGTCCATTATGAAGTTACAGCTTCTAGGAAGTAAGAAAGAGCTCAAATCTTACTTTGGTAAGATAAATTTTGTCAGAAAATTCATCACTGGCTTTGCAGAAATAGTCAGGCCTTTAAATGCTATGCTAAAGAAGGATGCAAAGATTGAGTGGACATCAGAAGCCAAGGCAACCTTTGAAGAAATAAAGAAAGCTATTTTGATGCTCCTGTCCCTATCAGTCCATACTACACTAGAGACTTCTATATTTATTCATTTGCTTCAGAACATACATCTACAGCAGTGCTAACTCAGAAAAATGAAGAAAAGGAAGAGAAACCAATTGCCTTCATGAGTTGCCCTTTCAAAGATGCTGAATTGAGATATGTAGATGTTGAAAGGCAGGCACTTGCTTTGGTCAAAGTAGTAAAGAAATTCAGGCATTATATCTTGAGAAGCAAGGTGATTACTATGGTGCCAGATGCAGCAGTGAAGATGTTGTTAATACAAAGTGAGCCTGGTGAAAAAAGGGCTAAGTGGATCACAGTTTTACAAGAATATGACATGGAGATTACACCCATGAAGCTGGTAAGAGGACAGGCTTTAAGCCAAATGATATCAGAGATTGATCCAAACATCACAAGTCAGCAGTATGTTATCAATGCTAAAGACAATGAAAAGTGGTATTCAGATATCAGGCATATCCTGATTACTGGAAGATGTCCCCCAAGACTGCAGGCTTCACAGAGAAGAGCCTTGAAGATAAAGTCCCAGAAGTATATGATGAAAGGAGTACTTTTCAAGAAAAATTATGAAGGAATATAGTTGAGATGCTTAGAAAAGCCAGAAGCAGATAAAGTTTTATCAGAGCTACATGACAAGTTTGGAATAGCACATGGCTCATCCTTGGCTACAACACATGCTATCCTCAGAGCAAGATATTATTGGCCTAAAATTTTCAAGGACACAGCTGAACACATTAAGTGCTGTCATGTATGTCAAGTTGCTGCCAACAGAGAGAGATATGCTGCACAACCTTTGCAACCAGTGATGGAAGTGTGCCCATTTGCATAATAAGGCATGGATTTCATAGGACCTATTAATCCTCCATCATCTTCAGGCCATAGGTATGTGCTAACAATTACTGATTATTGTACCAGGTGGACTGAAGCCACTAGCAGCAAGACTTGCAGTGCAGAAGATGTCATCAGATTTATGGAAAGTAACATAATCACCAGGTATGGGGTTCCCTATGCTCTAGTAAGTGATAACTGCTCTACTTTTACTTCAACCAAATTGTCAAGTTGGGCATTTGATTATGGGATCATATTGAAGTTTGCATCTAATTATTATCCCCAAGGAAATGGATTGGCAGAATCCACTAACAAAAATTTGTTGAATATCATAAAGAAGTTAGTAGACAAGAACCCTAGGGAATGGAATACACTTTTGAAATATGCCTTATGGGTAGACAGAACCAGAAACAAGGCTGTATTAGGAAACTCACCTTATCATTTAGTTTATGGGGTAGATCCAATCCTCCCTGTTAACCTGAAGATTCCTACCTTGCAGTTTGCCCAAGAGTACCTAGGCATAGACAATAACCAAGAGGTCAGGTTGCTTCAACTGATGCACCTGGAAGAGAAAAGAAGTCAGGCAATTGATCAATTTGCCAAACATTAGGCTATTGTCAAATGATGGTTTGACAAAAGAGCCAAAGTTAAAGCCTTCAGGATATCTAATTTAGTCCTGATGTGGGATAAATCCCATGAGAAGAAAGGAGACCATGGTAAGTTTGATAAATTATGGATAGGTCCCTTCCAAATTTCTAAGTTATTAGGAGACAGTACTTTCAGGCTTAAGAACTTGACAGGTGAGGATGTTCCATTACCAGTTAATGGACAATTCCTCAAGAACTATTTCCAAGCCTAAGTAACTTCATGTCAATCACGTGTATCATAATGTATATTTGTATAGTTGTTTGTACAGTGTTCTTGTTTTGGTTTTGCCTTGCTTGCTGGTTGAGTTTTGGTTTTGGTTAGTCAGAATGATTCAGCTCATCACTCCAGAAAATAACAAAATTATTAAGATTCAAGTGATGAAAACACATTTATATATAAGTTATGACTCATTTTGAGAAAGTCATCATGATTAGGTCTATGATATCCTGGCATCAGGGTACCTTTTCCTAACCAAAATGATTTCTTCACAATGACTCACCTAACAGCCTTGGGTTTGTTGAAAATACAAGTATAGGTGTTAAGTGAAAAATCTAAAGGGACTCCCTTGCTACTAATGCAATCTCCAACCTAAAACAGTAAGTGACCATACCTTGCATTCTGAGCTTACATGATGATATCAGATATATAAAGTATAAATATTAAAAAGTCCAAAAAAATATAATAAAATTAGGCCATCTAAGTAACTCTACCGGGGCTATAGACGCCTGCTGGCAGTGGGGCTCTACTTAGGGGGATTGTGTAGATAACCTTGCTGGGGCTATGAACGCCTACTGGCAGCAAAGCTCTATCCAGGTTGGCTATGAGGGATGATCTCCAACTATGTAGCTTAACACCAGTTACTCATGTTTTCAACTTGCTTTCAAGATGAGGATAATTAATCATTTGCACACTACTGATCCTTTGTTAGCATTGTTACCATGAGGACATTTTTATCATTCAAAAAGATTATGATGCTTATGCTTAGAAAGAGTTAGAATGCTATGCTAGAATGTGTTCACATCACTTGAATCATTGGAATTTTAGTGTTTTCTTTGGTGGCAAGTTGTTGTGTGGTTACACAACACACCCCATTTTGACTTGACAAAATAGGGACCCAACTTTTTATTTGGCTTTGCTTGTGTTTTCTGCTTGCTGGCGATCTAGTAAAAGTAAGACAGTGTAGATGATCCTACATAATGGGGACTAGGTAAGTCATCATGATGAGGTCAGTTTTTCAAAGTTAAATTTTCATGTCAATAACCTCATGGGTGGATAAAGTACAAAATTTCATGTAGGTTTACCTTTTGGATCACCTAGATATTCCTTAGGGAACAAAAGTTATGATGAGTCAAAGATCTGGTCAAACCTGATATTCCGAGGGGGAGGATCATATTTCTCAATATCATTCATATTATAAAAGATCACCCTGATCCATATTATCACCTGATAAAATCATTTGCTCCAAACATCTGGATGTCAACTTTATGTGAACGATATCTACCCGACAAACAACATCATGTGTTTTGCAAAGGTCATATTCTTGAACATCACCCGATATTTAAATATCACCCCGATATTTGAAATATCTGCCTGTCACAAAATGTCACCCTGAACCAATGTCTTGCTGACGTCATTGAAACCCGATAATTGAAGAAATAAACATACCGATGATGTCACCATCCTTTTTACCTCACGAAGGTATACTTCCAAACATGACCCTTCCTACATAACATGACGATGACGTCATGGTGTGACAACGATGGACCAAGTCTTTATCCTATTGACGTCACCCTGATATTTTGACAAGAGGTCATTTTAGTCTAGGGGGTAATATTATAAACATCACTAGACATTCCAAACATCCCCTGATATTTTGAATATCACCCGATATTCTCAACCCGACCCGATGTTTCGACATCGGTCTTTCTACCTAAAATGGATGATCATATTATACCAAGGGGGTCATATTCTCAATATCACCTGATATTCAGAATATCACCCGATATTTAGAGATCACCCCACGCCTCATCGCCATAACATTAAATGCACGCAGATATGGTAGGTGGTTCCCGCCCATTACGAACCCGATACATACACCTGGCGAGATCCAGAAGTTTTGTATGAGAAAATCGGATGTTGCATTTAATTTGCCCTAAGTTGCCCTAATTTGCCTTAGTGAAAGAGGTTAAAAGTGATTTATAGAGTCATTTCACACTTATCTTGCAATAAAACAAGTTTTTTACAGAGTTTCGAGCTTACAAATCCTCATAGGGCTACTTGTGGATGCATAGAGCTTGAATCAGAACAGGATACGAGAGCACTCTTGGTAATTCAGTCCCTTTCATAGATATCAACATAATCAAGAGGATAAACACATCAGGTAAGTAATTGAAACCATCTGGTTGTCATATTCTGCATATCTAGGTATCATGGGGTCTTCTAGTTTAAAATTTCAAATTATGCATGTCAGGATAAATGAAATGTGGAAAGAATAATAGTATGCATGATGAATAATGAATATGTAATGTATATGTATGCTTGTATATGTATCAATTGTAAGACCAGGTTGTGTTAATTATAGGCATCCATGGCAGATAAACGGCTGGCTAAGTCAGAGCCAAAATTTTTGAAGCTGATGTTTGCTCATCCTGAAGGTGTTCAATTCAAATATGGTGCCATCACCGATACACACCAGGGAAATATAGATCTAGCTGCCTGGTCAGGCAAAATGAATGATGAAAAGAATAATAGCACCTTGCTGGATGCAATCTTCATATCAGGAATGTGGAATGTAGCTGGTTTCCCGTATTCCATGGAAATCCTTGAGCTGGTTATTGAGTGTGTGAGGAACTACAACCTAGAAACAAGGAGGGTAGAGAAACATGGCAGAATATATGCTGATTTGTCAATCAAGGGTATTGCTGCTACATTTGGTTTGCCATTGGGCAAGAAGGTTGCCAACATAGATTTGAAGAAATCGGAAGTAGAGTATGAGAATAACAAGAAGTCTGCTAGGAAGAAGATGTATCAATGGAGGGCGAAGAATAGTCCCTATCCTGTAATAGCTAAGCTTCTAGTTCATTTATATAAGTATGACTTTGATGACGAGTACCAATACATGATAGCCTTGCTTAGCAGAGTGACAGGCCAGCCTGATGTTAGAAGTTTCAAGGACTAGATGTATGCAGTCACCCTGATGTGTCTTTACACAGATAGCAAGCCAATGTGGGCTAAAATGATAAGTGATGCTCTGGATGAGTAGTTGATGAATCTGGGAGGTCCAGATTGTTCCTTCTACATGACATCATATATAGTTTATTCATGTGCCTATAAGGGTACATTTGATGTATTGATTACATATGGAAAAATTGGAGGCACGACCAATGAGGCACACATATGGGATCGTCATCCCCAACTGTAAAGAGTGAATTATCTCTAGGATTATAAGCTGGTAAACGATGCATTCTCAATGCACCTGGTAAGAACAATAGAAGAAGATAGAATCAAGAGACTGGGCATGGAGGCTCAGGAAGTTATCTATAGCCATGGAGCCTGGTTTATCCAATTTACCACTTTCTCCTATATCAAGATTGAAGGTTTTGAGGGGGAGCCTCTCATGCTCCCAAGGTATCCCACAGATGCTGTTGTCTTAATGGAGTTTCTACGACAAATCTCTACAATATTGAATGCCTCTAAGGCAAGCAACAAGCTTCCACTAGTTTTGTTTCCCGTTGCAATGGGCTGGTATATGTGCCTAGATTCTGAGAATATAAAGAAGGCCATAGATGGTCTAGCAATGATGAATCTCCAGCCTTTCCCGCTAACAAGATCATATGATCCATATGGGAGGATGCAAAAGATCATGGGGAAACCCATCCATAGAAGACATCTTGAGGACTTCTAGGCTGATTGTGAAGATGAAGTTGAAGCCAGAAGAAGATACCAAAGGTTAACACTTAATCAAATCAAGACCTTTGATTGCATCTCCATCCCAGCACAACTGAAGAAAGATGATGGAATGATAATGGCTGATGAATATGAAGAGAAAAAGATATATAATGATACCATCTCTATGCCAGATCTCACTATACAGGAGGATATCTCCCTAGATCCATTCATAGGCAGGATATTATAGCTAACCCAAGCTTGGGTGGAGGAGAAGATAAATGCACTAAAGAAAAAGGTGTTGTCATCACGGTAGACATTAAGAAGAAAAGACTGGAAGTTCCTGAAGGTGAATATGATGATTTCCTAGTTGAGAAGAGGAAATCCAAAGGAGAGTAGGCACCACCTCCTAAAAAAAGTAAGAGGTCTTCAAGAGGTAAGAAGACTGATCCTAAACCCAAAGGGGTTATAGTTGAAAGAGCCATAGTAACAACTGGAGATGCATCAGCATCAGAACTAGCGTCAGCCTCCTCAGCACTGCCTCCTAAAGATAAACAAAAGGCTAAAAAGATTCAGAGGCTGGCTGCTGAAGCTATGGAAACATATGAGGAAGGTCAAGCCTCACATAAGAAGATAGAAGAGGATATTCTTCCTGAAGAAGAATTTGAAGAAGTGGAAGGCCCCATATATGTCTGTTGACTTCAGTCACATGTGGTTACCTTGGAAAGGGATACCTAACCAGATAAGAATAGATGTTGAGCCTAGAATGAAGCACATGATCATCAAGTACAACAAAACAAATGAGATCATGTACGTGAATGTTGAACCTGGAGTGTATACCATTAGACCGCAGACTATCAAGATAGAAGAGATCCTGATGCTTGACTTTCATCATCATGATGATGATCATCGGGAGGACATACTTGTTGTAGAGCCTGATAGTAATTTTGAAAATGAGAATGAAATAGATCACTTCAGAAACTTTGAAATGCACCTGTCCAAGTAGATAATATGTTGTCAATTGTCAAATATACCTGTTCATGACATTTTGATTGATGGTTAGTGTAGATTACATGACGAGGCGCATTCAGAGAAAACTTGTGAAACATGCTTAGATATGATGGAGTTGGAGTAGACATGTAGTGAGGCATCATCATCATCTGAGGTAAGTTCCACATCTAGTGATGATGATGATACTAATTTTTGTCTATTTTCTGCAGGAAGCACAAGTGAGGTACAAATCATGATGAGGATCATATTCTGAGAACAAAAGAAATTCCAGTATATGACTAGATAAATGTTAAGAAGAAAGAAAAGATCACCCCCGGGAGTGATTGTCTGATGGAGTCAGATTATGAACTGTCTGATGAAGACAGAGGCAGTAACCTAACCAGATTTGAGGAGTTTCTATCAGGAGAAATTAAAAAGATGATAGAACAAGAGAAGCATCCACAGGATGCACTGACTGAAGGATGGTGTAGGTTGCATGAGGCACCTCACTCAGAAAATGCTTGCTCACTATGTTTACATATTTTAAAAAGGCATACAGTACCTGATCCAAAAGATCATCCTCCTGATGTTGAAAAGAAAGAAAAGGAGTTAGCCTCGAAAAAGAAAGAAAAGATAAAGTCCAAGAATGCTGAAATTCCTAAGTTAAAATGGATATCAGGTGGAGCGGCTGCCAGAGCTGCAAAGAAAAGAGAAAGTTTAGCCAAGCCTCCTACTGGAGATAAACCCTGGATACTTAGATTTGATGGATCCAAGTCCAAACAAGGAGCTGGAGTAGGGATTGATCTCATTGATCCATCAGGAAAGTCCTACTTAGCTGCCTACATATTCTAATAAAGAGGATTGATCCACAAATTCTAATAAAGAATCAAGTGCTAAATAACAATAATGTACTGTTGATAGACATATGGTATAAGGATGTCAGATTTGAATGTGATGTACTTAAAAGATGCAACAGTAAACTAAGGAATATCAGCATGAAGCTACATGATATGATGTCCCATGAGGCAGAAGTTTTGGAAACATTAGAAGGAGATGCAGAAGGCAAGATAGAAAATCAAGATGAAGTGTTTGTCATCAAAGCTCTACATAGTAATTTCCAGCTAGTTGCTGAAGACCCTCTCAACCACCTGACAGAAGAAGTGCTGGATAAAGTAATGAAAATAAAGGTCAAGGTGGAAGATTATAATGAAACATCTAGCAGTAGGAGGAATAAGTTGGAATCTCTCTAGAGCAAATATCAGGTGCATAAACATGCCATCACCAAAGTGAGAACTCAGGATGGCAGAGAATTGGAGAAAATAGTGCAAGCATATGAGAATATCAGGATAGCTATGCAAGTCCATATTGAAAAGGACAATCATCATGATGATGAAGATAACGAGAGCAGTGAAAGTGATGATGATGACAAAGAACTTGATGAGGAGGCATCATAAAAGGAATATATGCATCAGGTACTTATGAAAGTATAAGTTGCCTAGATGGTTCCCAGCTGGCAACCTGTGCCATGTGGAAAAGATTGACTTAGTCAATGAAATGTAAACTGTAGATTTCAATAGATAAATCTTGATCGTAGATCAATTATAACCGCTCCCTCACCTTGTTCTATAAAAGGTGCAGGGATGCCTCATTTAAAACATTCAAAACTTAATTGAAATATGTTTGCTAAAATATTCAGGGCTCATTTCAAAGTTGTTGTATACATATATGTTCTTGCATACTTAATGAATGAGAAGATTCTTTTGATTACAATCCATTATAAATCTTGAGTAATCAGTGTGTGAATTCTGGATATATGCTTTGATTTGCTGCATCCCTTGGAGTGCATATCAGCTTGCATGTGTTGTCTTCATACCTTTCCTTTGAAGTTAGCATCGACTGTATCTAGCTGTGGAATGTCCTGGTGAACATATGGTTTGATTTCTCCTCTTCATGACTGTATTTGATGTATATGTGGCTCAATAGCTGAAGCTTCAACTTTAATTTGAAGTATCTCTTTCAATTTCAGAGCATATCATCATCACAATTGCAAATAATTGACAATTTTAAGCAAATAATACAAATATGCAGATATCCCATGGTTAATTAAACATATTCAGCATATTTGAGGTTAAAGCATGTCAAAATGACAAATATCATGCAAAGATTTAAAGATAGAAGCATTATTTGAAGCATATCTTGTGTAGAATAACTCTCTATGTAGCATCATTACAGGAAACATTATCTTACTAATGAGATCTATGTAAGGCCCCAAAATGGAAACAGTAACACACATTAACCTCTGAGTAATGTCAGAAGATTAAGACCTAATCAACGAAGACTTGAGATCATGAATTCTTTGAATTCATCATATCTTTCAAGATGAGTAAAGGTTAATGTGTACTTTTATTCTATGTTTGTTTATGACTAACATCATGATCAACAAGAAACTAAGATTTAAAACATACATCATACGAGGGAGCTACCTCTCTCAAAGACATAGGAGAATTGTTGCAATCATGACAATTCCTCCATTTGTTAGCACTTTTGTTGTTGCCTATTGGGCAAATTAGGGTGTTTTTATAGTGACAAAAATGTATGCTAACAATTTTTGGTGACTCTGCTAGGGAAAGAATCGAATTGCCAGTGTCTTCTTTCCTTAGAAATTTAATGGTACCTCCACTGGAAGGGAGGTTGGTGACTCTTTTTTTTTTTAAGAGCTCAAAAAATGGTTCAGTACAAGGCAAATCAAAGAAATCAACCCAAATATAGAAGACCACCTATGCCAACAATTGAAGAGATATTGGCTGAAGATGATGAAATACTTCATTTATTGTGGAGCAATCTCAAAGCAAGCATCTTTGAAGCAGAAAAGAAAAGGCTGCATCCATCCCAAGATTACAAATCCACATCACTGCTTAGAAGTTTGTATCACAAGTTTTATCTTCTTAAAGATCTTGAACAAAGGATTCATCACGCAGCTATAGAAAGATTAAGGTTGCTCAAAGAAGAACCAGAGAGAGAAGATCGAGTTTCTTATAACTTTTCTATTCTTGGTGAACAAGATTCTATGCAAACATTTGTTGAGCCCAGAGATTTGTTAGTTCCATGGAATCACAATTAGGAACAAGAAATTATTTTGAGTCAAGCTGAAAATAAAGGACTAGAATCTTTCTCAGTATACATACAAAGGAGTGAGATTGAACAACCATCTACTTTGTTGAAGAGAATAATGAAAAGGTACTATTAGAAGAACCCAATGTCATTCTCATTTCAAACTGGTGCCTGGAAAGATCAGATGATGACTTTTATGTGGAGTCCTAGATGAAGATGGTCACATTACTGAAGTTGAAATGACTGCAGTCACTTGTGTCTCTGATGATATGAAAGAAGGTATGAATGGTACCATATCTATTCCTTCAATTTCTCCTAAATCAGAAATATTTAACTTTGATATGGATGAAAAAGACTAAATGGTAGAAAGTATCTCTTATGAGTCTAAAAAAGGGTTTTTAAATCATAGCTCAGACATGGAAGTTTTTGTCTTTGATGACATTAATTTAAGGTCTGATAAAGTAAACATAGAAGAAGTGAAACAACCAAATCTTTACATCTCCCCTGAATACTCAATGTTTAGGATTCTTGATGAAGAAGATGGAAAGTCACAAGAAGAGGTAGGAGACATTACACAAGCTCATATGGTCTCATTTCAATTTTCTATTACCTGTGATGCTGATTCAATAAATGAAATGTATGGATGCAAAAGTGAGACTAAATTTTTTGATAATATGATGATTGGGCTTGGTGATGGAATGGATAAATTGCATTCCCAATTTGCTTATCCTCTCAGTGAGGATTTCCCTTGTGCAAGAGGAGAAGAAGTTCTTTCTATCAAACTTGATCCCATGCTTGTAGAATGTGATATTCAAAAGTCACTATCAATAGTCACATTTCTAGAGATTGGTTCATTGAGCAATTTATAGAAAGAATTTTTCATTTCTGATGTTTTTTTCTCCGAATCTTGGTGCTGATAATGAAGTTATGATCGATACACAGCCAGAGTATATGACTTTTGAGTCTCATGAAGAAGATGATAAAGGAGAAGTATTGCAGCCAAATCTAGAGTGTGAAGTTGCTGAAGTTCCCACATCAAATCATGGAGAGGCAAAACTGCAAACAAAGGTTGTGGAAAATGATGGTTTAGGTGATGAATCTGAGAATTTAGAGCTTCCATTAGGAAAGCATGAATCATATTCTGAAAGTAAAAGGGAAATTGCATTCAAGCCCAACAAGGTTGTTGTTCATGGTATGAATTTTTAGTTTCTTCTCGGAGGAGTTTATTCAGACTTGATTTCAATTGAGAATGTAAATGATATGCAAAAGAGTTCTCTAGAAAGTATAGAAGTTTTTTATGAAAGATGGATGTTTGGTACACATTTTGGTGAGCTCTTGTCCTTCATAAATCTCAATTTTACATTCATGGTTCTAAATAGGTTGCTGAGTTTACAAGTGCTTCATGAATATACACCTCTATTTCACACTAGCATATATATTTCCTAGCCAGTTAATGGCTTTGCATAATTTCTTGAGAGATTGAGGTGTGTGGTACCTAGTCTGGGTACATAAGTGTCTTAGATTGTTTCATTTCATTTTCTATTGTGTGTTGTCCTATTTCATTTTAGTTTTGGTTTTGTTTAGGTCTCCCATTTTTCTCTTGACTCTATTTGCCCAATTGATTGGCACTGGTCTTCATTTGAGATTCTAGGTTCTCTATGCCCCTCATGGTCCTTGTCCCTAATTAGAGCCTGTTGTTATCCAAAAATTTTGAGCAAAAAAATTTTAAACTTTTCCTGCAATAATACATCTATTTCTTTGCCTTTTAGTCTTGGTTGCAAATTCTTACTCTTTCTCAAGGTCCAATCCATTGTCAAATCATAGTTCTCAATATGTATGTGTGGTCTAAAGCATTTCTGATGTATTCAAAACATCTAGTCACATTGACTTCTCAACTCACAGATGAGAATTTGAAGGTGTCCTGTCATACTAGTCTTACAACTGAACTACCACTGTACTTAAAACAATGCAAAGGGAAAGAAGTATGTGCATTATGAATTCATTTGTCTATGCACCAAGGACCTTGGACCATCTAAAATCTCTTGTTATTGCAATACTTATTGTACTTTGTGATATTCACACAAATGTAAAGCATGCTAGTAGCAACCTAATATCAGTGGAAGGCATGAATTCATCTCACTGGCATAATGACAATGTTCATCGTCCTGGCAATAAATCATTTGTTGACTTTTCTAAAACCCAATGCAGGGTTTTGTAGATAATGTTCCATCTTCTCAAAGATCACAATTTGGATGGAATAGTATGAGTAGTCTCAATTTTGGATTACCCCTGTCAATGTTTTTCTGCTCGATTAGGACTTTCATGATGCTCCAAATGGTATACTTTCTGAAAATTTGCATGGTGGTGAACAACTTTCATGGAGGTGAAGAATGAGGATTGCACTTGGCACTGCATATGGCTTGTCCTACTTGCATTATTCATGTAACCCACCATTGTTCTTCCATGGAAAATTTAGTTCATTGAATGTTCTTCTAACTGAAGATTATGCAACCAAGGTTATAGGTATTGAGAAAATATCAGAAAAAGCATTGGAGCTAGATTTGAAACTAGATAAAGAGAGAGAAGTGCAATTATAGACATAGAGAGTGGAGAGTGGCAGAGTTGCTGATGTTTATGCATTTGGCACACTTCTCCTAGAGCTTATTTCAGGTAGATAAGCTTTAACCCAAAGCATTTTCACACTTATTGACTCGACAAAGCAATATCTCCAATGCAATGATAAGATGGCAAACATATCAGATCCTACATTGAAGAATATCATTCAAAAGGAATTCAATGCTATATGTGAAATTGATTGTCTATGTATTCTCCAAGAAGTTGAAACTTGGCCAAACATGGAATCTATCATTCTAATGCTTGTGGAAGCACTAGGTATTGGTTGTGAAACTGCTGCACCTATAATGAATCTGATAACATTAAGAGGCCTTGTGGAAAACATCTAGAAAATTGAAGGTTTTCATTTGGAAGACGTGTGGATGAATATTACTAGCAAAAATGATGTTGGTATATCACATTCTTCTAGCTTCAAATCTAAATATGTACCATTCTTTGTTGGCAAAAATATTTCTTTCTTCATGTAGAGTGGAAAAATTCTATGTGCAATCCAGGATATAAGAAGTAAATTATACTTCATCTGCAAACATGTTGAAGTCATACTTATTAGGGTGTTGAGAATTCAAAAGGCAAGTGAAATCATATGAAGTTTCGGGCTACAACACAATGGATGGTGTGATCTCTTGTGGTAGCTAAATTTTTAAAACTTTCAAACAAAGGCAACTGGCAAGTATAATGCCAAATTCAAGTTGGCACCAAAATGGACTAGTCAAAATTGCTTTGATGGAGGATGCATTCCAAATGAGTCAGTGTAGATAAGGCTGCCATAGTTTATATTTAGATACACTATCTAATCAAGTGCAATAAGTCACATTATCTTCACAAATTTGATTCAGTGAAAAGGTTTGGAACTCCAAGAAGGTAGTTGTAACGCCTTCTCTACCAACACATTTTGGCCAGCACCAAAATACAAATAGTTACATGCAAAAATCAGGAAACAAGATCTCTATCCAATGCTTTAGAAAAAGCATTGATAAACACCTTCTCTATATAGGAGAATATGCCCGAGACCTACCCAAAATGGATTTATTGAAAAAGCATTAAAAATGTTCAAGCAAATACAGTTTGCATTTGTAACGCCAACCTCGGCCACCTTCATCATTATTTCCCTTGTAAGAAGGCATGCAACTTTTTGAACAATACCTCCAACTCAAACAACATAATGGAAATGGTTCTTTTGTCAGATATTATAGTCGTAGATGCTTAGAGAATGGATGCAAAAGTGTGGAAGCACAAGAGAAATAAGTGACAGCTAGGTAAAAAAAGAATAAAACATGCAATGATCACAGTATATGCACAATGGATTTATTGAAAAGGCTGGTAGTTATAACATCAAATGAAAGTGCTCCAGTAGGTAGCATGCATGTAAAAAATGTGAATGCATTTATAAGGCTACAACCTTGCTAAAACAAGAGACAATATCTTATGAGTGCAAGATATGCATAGAATAGAATTGTTGAAAGGCTCAAAGATCTTCAAGTGCAGTGGCAACCTATAGAAGAAACATCGACACTGAAGATTGGAACGTTAATATGCACGAAATGGATTTGTTAATGGAGCTCGAAGCTTCTTCAAATGTAATTGGCTGGTGTAACATCAAGCTTGGCAACCTTTACCAGCATTCTACACCCAAATAGGAAATTCGGTGCCTCATAAAAGATTTTGCCAAATATTGTAGCTGGAAAGGCTACGGTGAACATGCATTTAAAACATTAGAATATTGATAAGGGTTGCTGATATAGAAATGGGGTTAAGTAAAACTAAAAATAAATTTAAAATGGTTGCTTGCATAGTTGATTGGAGAAGGTACACCAGAAGGCTTATCAACTATATCTGCTTCAAAGGCTAGGGCATATTCAGAGAAGATTGATGATCTTGTAGCAAAAATAGATTCTGATCCTTAGTTGAACCTTCAGAACCTGAAAGAGCATTAGGTGGCTTCTCCATTAAAAAGAAGCATTTAAACTAGGAGAGAAACATGAGCAATGAAGGAAATATTGAATCTACATCCCCGACTCTGGTATTACAAAGGAGGCATGTTATCCTTGCAAATGAAATGGGACTTGGTAAAACTATCTAGAGCAACTCAATGGGATTCACTAGCCAAGTTCAAGTTAATCATGCAATACAAGATGCAATTGCGTTGGTACAGTGTAGTCTCCATAGCCTTGGAATCATTGCTTCTAATCGAGGAGCAGTAGTTGGGAAACTAATAATATATGAACTTGATGGAGATATTGTAGATTGTATTGTTCTAGGGCTTGCAGGTCATCTCATCAATAGTAATCTACACTTGCTACAAAAATAGGTCTTTGAGTTAGATGCTACATATGTTACTTTGATGGAAAAAGATGTCATTTTCCAAAGATTGGCTGAAGATTGGGTTTATAATCACATTCCAAGCATAATGATGGTGCAATCACAGTAGGAGGGTTCACAGAATGAACTATCCAGACCATGTAGCAAGAGTAAACACAATAGAAACAAATCAAAGAAATAGAACAAATATGGATTCAGTCATTCAATATATCATAGAATTCAAATAGAGATCAACCGGCAACATGTGGGCTCACAATTAGGGCTCACATGCCTGATTACATACATGTGCAAGATAAATCTTTGAAACTCCTTCACCAAAAAATGAATAAGCTATCTATCTAGAACTTACTAACTTATAAACTACTTTCCTAAGGATCTATTACATCAATATATATCAAATCCAGATCATAAGACTCCTCTGTGTCAGCCAAGGAAGATTACAAACTCTGAGAAGAGATGTAGCATGTGTACATGGATAGGTCAGACCTAAATGCATAAAACACTTCCAGAAAATGCATGAAATGATGTACAGATCTTTGAGGAAGGTTGTCCATGAACCAAAGATCATTGAATGATGTGTCATTAGGCTTCACAAATTGAGAAACACTTCCGCAAGTTTCTCCTTCAGATGATTGTCTATGATTATCAGGATGCTCTGTTTTGAGAAACAATCAATCTTTTGATAGCGATATCTTTCCAGTAATGAAGTGTGGATCTCTGAATTCTAGATATGATGTAGATGAATGAATGTAGATGATAAGTCTAGCTTTACAAGGTCTAAAATGTAACTAGACCAAAAATACAGAAACTACTTTTGACCAAACTACCTACACTGAACTGGAAGAGAAACAAACTAAACTATAAACAAACTGAAATGTAAATGTTTTTGTTTTGGTTGATGCAAGATTTCTCTTGAACCAGGGATGCTCCTACATCAGACATCCAGGGTTATTGAAAAATGAGTCCCTCACTTTGTTGGGGCTAGGGGAGAACCAAGACAGTCCACCTCAGCCTGAGAAATCCATGATGAATCTTCTTCCGGTCTGCCTTTCCACTTCACAAGATATTCTTTGTATTGTCTTCCTCTAGTGTTGTGTCCAACTCTATTGTCCAAAATGGCTTTAATCTGTTCCAGTGCTTGTTGTGGTAACTACTTCTTCAAGTCTTCTTCCATGCTGTCACTTAACTCTGTTTCATGATAATAATATAGGTCTGCAATGTTGAAAATAGGTGAAATACCCAATGTCTCCGGTACCTCCACTTCATATAAATTCCCTGAATCAAATTTTTAGAGTATCCTACAAGGTCCAAACTTCATCTTCAACTTGTTATATGTCCCTACTAGAAATCTTTCTTTTCTCAAGTATACCATCACTTCTTCTCCAACTTCAAATTCCTTGTCTTCTCTTCTCATCAGCCTTCTCTTTGTACTTACTGTTCATATTCTCCAAATGCTTCTTAACCTAATTATGCATTATCTTCATATGATCTACAAATTCTTCAGCTTCTGCACTTCTCTTTTCTTCCATGCTGATGTCTCTTAATTTTGTAACTCCTTTAGGGTTTATTCCGATAACAATCTCAAAAGGTGTTCTTCTAGTACTCCTATTCACTGAATTATTATATGCAAACTCTGCTTGTGAAAGAATCAAATCCCAACTTCTGGCTTTCTCTCCTACCAAACATCTCAACAAATTTCCCAAACTCCTATTCACTACCTCTGTCTATCCATCAGTCTGTGAATGAAAAGTTGAACTAAACTTCAAATCTATCTTCATCTTCTTCCAAAGTGTCCTCCAAAAGTATCCAACAAACTTTGTATCTCTGTCTAAAACTATGCTCTTAGGTAATCCATTTAATCTCACAATCTCCTTGAAAAATAGGTCTGCTACATGCATTACACCAATTATCTTCTTACAAGGTATGAAATGAGCCATCTTTGAAAATTTGTCAACCACTACAAGTATTGAATCATTTCCTCTTTGTGTCTTAGGCAATCCCATTACAAAATCCATTCTTATGTCTTCCCAAGGTCTCTCTGGTACTATCAAAGGTTTATACAATCCAGTATTTTGACTACTCCCTTTTGCAACTTGACAAACTCTACAACTCTACACAAATCTCTAAACATCCTTATGTATCTAAGGCCAAAAGTAGTTTTCACTCACCAAAGCCACTGTCTTATCAATGCCAAAATGTCCTGGTAATCCACCACTATGCTTCTCCTTGACTAAATTATCTCTCATTGAACTTCTAGGTATGCACAACTGATTTCCTTTGAGCAACATATCGTCTTGAATGAAATAGTCCAACCACTTACTCCTATTTGTCACAACAAGTTCTTTCTTCAAGGTTCTGCAAAATTAGTGTCTCCCTCATACATGTTCTTCAATTCATCAAAACCCAACACTTCAACTCTCATTTCTGTCAACAAGTTTCTTATTCTACTCAGTGCATCGACAACTTTGTTTGCTTTTCCACTCCTATGCTTCAACACAAATGTATAACTCTGCATGAACTCTACCCACCTCATATGTCTCTAATTTAACTTACCTTGACTACTCAAATATTGGAAATCTTGATGATCTGTATACAACACAAACTCCTTAGGTAACAAGTAATGCCTCCACTTCTTCAAGGCTTGAATTATGGCATAGAACTCTTGATCATAAACTGAATATCTCCTTCTTGCATCATTCAACTTCTCACTAAAATAAGCTATAGGTCTACCTTCTTGACTTAATACTACTCCAATTGCATTTCCACTTGCATCACAATCTACTTGAAATACCTTATAGAAATCTGGTAATGCCAAAATAAGTTTCTCTGTCACTTTTTTCTTCAATAACTCAAAACTTTTATCTACTCCTGATGTCCACTTAAAGTCTTTTCTGTCACCTCTCATTTCTCTGTCATAGGGTTACAAATTGAACTAAAATTTTTGATGAACTTCCGGTAGAAACTAGCTAATCCATGAAATGATTTAACTTCTCCAATGCTCTCCTATGTAGGCCATTCAATGATTGCTCTTACTTTCTCAGGTTCCATCTTCAATCCTTCTATAGAAATCAGAAATCCCAAATATAGTAGTTCTTCCTTCATGAAACTACACTTCTTGATGTTTATCAGCAATTTCTCTTCTCTCAGTCTCTGCAATACTTGTCTAATATGCCACAAATGTTCCTCTTTTGTCTTACTCAAAATCAGAATATCATCCAAGTATACAATAACAAACTTACCCAAGAATTTCTTCAAGACTTCATTCATTAACCTCATGAAAGTACTCGGTGCATTTGTCAATCCAAAGGGCATCAGTAACCACTCATACAATCCTTCATTTGTCTTAAAAGCAGTCTTCCTTTCATCTCCTTCTCTAATTCTAATTTGATGGTATCCACTCTTCAAATCTATCTTTGTGAAATATCTTGCTCCACTCAAACAATCCATGATATCATCCATCCTAGGTAAAGGAAATCTATACTTACCTGTGATCTTGTTTATTGCTCTAGAATTAGTACACATTCTCCATTCTCCATCTTTCTTCAATGCTAATACTATAGGTACTGTACAAGGACTCAAACTTTCTCTAATCAAACCTTTCCTTAATAATTCTTGTATTTGTCTATTCAGTTCTTCATTCTTTGTCGGTGTCATCTAGTGTGCTACTTTGTTAGGCAAGCTTGCTCCCAATATAAGATCCATGTGATAACTCATACTCCTTATAAGTGGCAATCCATCAGGTATATTATCTAATATGATGTCTTCATATTCTATCAGCAACTCTCTTATCTCCTTCGGTTGTGTCCCTTCAGTCTCCTTCTTTAATGTTTTAGGCTTCTTAGGAATCAAGGCATAACACATATTCTCATGTCTCAAACCATCCAAAAATTTTCTTCCATCTACCAAACAAATTCTAGCATTCCCACATACCACATCTTTAGGATCATCCTCCAAAGGAATCAAAGTAATTCTCTTTCCATTTACTGTTATAGTGTATGTATTCTTTCTCCCATCATGTATATCTTTTCTATCATACTACCAAGGTCTACCCAACAAGATATGACATACATCCATAGCCATAATATCACACAAGACTTCATCATGATAAGATCCAATATGAAATTTCACCAAACATTGTTCACTCACCAGTACCTTATGATCATCCTGAATCCATGCTATCTGATATGGCTTAGGGTGATTCAATCTTTCCAACTTTAACTTAGTCACCATCTCCTCTGAAACTAGGTTATCTGAACTACCACTATCAATTACAAATTTACAACACTTACCTCCAGATTTGCATCTAGTTCTGAACAGACTTTTCCTCTGGGGTGGTTCCTCATTTGTCTCTATTTGAAATAGTGCTCTCCTCATCATCAATGATTCTCCTTTCTTAGGTTTGCCAACTGAATAGGGTCATCTAATTCAATAGGTTCTTTTTCAACATAGGTTACTCTTCCACTATTTCATGTCCTCTTACTTGTACTACCCTGATTACACTCAAATGCTCTATGTCCTTCACCTCCACACTTGAAACAAGTATCTCTGAATGTTCTCTTATCCAATCCTCTTCCTTCTCTTTTGTACCCTTCATTCCGGTATGAATTATAGTTGCCTCTAGGATGAAAATTTCTTTCATTTCTCTAGTATGCATTAGTATCTTTGTCATCCTTCTTAAATGGGCTTTTAAACTTGTTCAGCTCTGGGAATGATTTGTCTCCGCTGAAATAAGTCCTACCACTCTAAAATTTACCTCCTCTTCCTCTCTGTCTCTGATCATGCCTCTTATTCAGCTTCTCTTCAACCTTCAGGGCAAACTGATATATCTAGCCACCTTCTAAGGAATTCTTTGCTTTAGGGCAAACTGACTTATTTGCTTCACTTTCTTCATGACCAGTACTTATTTATCCATTGATATATCTAGCCACTTTCTCCTTGTTTGCTTCGCTATGTCCTATCCTTATGATCATCTTATGGAATTCTTCAGTGTACTCCTTCACATATTTCTCCTTTTGTCTTAGGTTTTTCAATCTTTTCAACAGCTCTAACTCATAGTCAGTAGGTATAAACTGATTCTTCAAATTTATCACCATCCTATCCCATTTTGTAATCTTTTCTTTTCCTCTTCTATTTCTTTCCAATTGAACTTCTTTCCACCATATAGCAGTATGTCCTTTCAACTTTGTCTTTGCAAATTTCACCTTCTCCGGATCTTCAACCTCTTCATATTCAAAGTATTCTTCCATGTCATTTAACCAGTCAATCAATTCTTTAGGATTCAAATTGCTAGTATAATTCGGTACATCCACTCTAGGTCTCTGTCCAATCTTTGAAATAACTTGCAGCATCTTTACTTGATTTGATTATTCTTCTTCATCACCTCCTAGGGTTTCGCCAGTTTGTTCAACAGATTGAAATTCTTCTTCATCCTCACTTTCAACATTAGGTCTCAGTGTAAATCCTCTTTGCCTATCTTCTTTGATAGCATCCAAATGAATTTACATTATTTTCATCATTTCCATCATTTCATCCATTCTACCAGCCATTGTTCCAATAGCAACAACTCTCCTTGGTGGTATTCTTCCTAGGATCAAGCGTAAACTACCTCAAGTTCAATGATTAGGCTACAAGGTGACAACTACCTCTGAATCGGTAATTAGTTGCAACACAAGTAACCTTCCTTAGTTTGGTGATTTGTCCACCACAAGATCTTATAGAATTCCTTCGCAAACTTTGCTCAATCCACTCCCAAAGATTCAAACTTTCACTATGATACCACTTGGTGTAGTCATGGTAGGAGGGTTCACAGAATGAACTATCTGGATTGTGCAGCAAGAGTAAACACAATAGAAACAACTCAAAGAAATAGAACAAATGTAGATTCAATCATTTAGTATATCATAGAATTCAAATAGAGATCGGTCAGCAACATGCGGGCTCATAATTAGGGCTCACAAGCTTGATTACATACATGCACAAGATAAAGTTTTTAAGCTCCTTTGCCAAAAAATGAATAAGCTATCTATCTAGAACTTAGTAACTTATGAATTGCTTTCCTAAGGATCTATTACATCAATATATATCAAGTCTGGATCATAAGATTCCTCCACGTCGGCCAAGGAAGATTACAAACTCTAAGAAGAGATGTAGCATGTGTACACTGATAGGTCAGACCTAAATGCATAGAACACTTCCAGAAAATGCATGAAATGATGTACAGATCTTTGAGGAAGGTCGGCCAGGAACCAAAGATCATTGAATGATGTGTCATTAGGCTTCATAGATTGGGAAATGCTTCTGCAAGTTTCTCCTTTAGCTGGTTGTCTATGATTATCAGGATGCTTAGTTCTGAGAAACAGTCAATCTTTTGATAGAGATATCTTTTTGGTAATGAAGTGTGGATCTCTGAATTCTGGATATGATGTAGATGCTAAGTCCAGCTCCATAAGGTTTGAAATGTAACTAGACTAAAAATATAGAAACTTCTTCTCACTGAACTGGAAAAGAAACAAACTAAACTGCAAACAAACTGAAATGCAAATGTTTTTTTTTTTTTTTTTGTTGATGCAAGATTGCTCCTAAACTAGGGATGCTCCTACATCAAATGATCATTGCTAAAGGCTATCTAGATTTGGCCTAAAGGGTTCTTCTCCATCACCTAAGCAGAAGTTTTCCCAATCTTCTTATTTTGGTATTGGTTGATTGGTAGGATTTATTAGACTCAAATTCACTAGTGTTTTTGATGATCAAGTCGAATTAATTCACAACATGTTGTTTCATTGGAGGGATCCAGCTGGATTGGCAATTGTCTGAGTATATAAGTTTGGGAGTATAACCATGGTGGTGGAAGCATCAAAAAATGTTTGTGATGTTAAGTGTTTAGGGAGTGATCTACAACTTGTACCTTAAAATGCATGCTTTAAAATGAAGCCACGAGACCATCAGTTGGCCCAAAGTTTGTGTTCATAAAAAATGTTGCAGAATTGAAGAAAATACAAGGAGAATTCTGATAGGTCAACATTATTGCATTATGGGAAGCACCTATTTTTGCAAGTTCTCATCTTGCAGGGGCAAAAGAGAAGAGCTATGAAATAGAGAATGCAAGCAAATAGGTTGTTTGAAGAATAAAAAGAATAAAATACATGTTGAAATAAAGATAACTAGTTGGAGTAGAGTGGGAAGAGTCATCCATGACTTTTTTATTTTCCTTCTATCATTTTGCAATATTTCTTGGTGTGAGTGGATGGCTTTTGGAATTCCCATCCATGGGAGTCTTTAAAAACTCATGCTATTCATTGAAAAGGATTCCAATTCTCTGTATCTTTTTTGTTGCTTGTATATGGGAAGCTTGGTAAAGGTGAAAAATTGGAAACTATGTGTTCTAAGTTTATTTTCAATAAAGGATTACTGTTCTTATGTCGACATTCCTTGTGAAGTTGGTTATTCCTATGTCTAACTAGTTTCTTTGAATTTATTTCCTCTTTTGCTCTGATATATAGGTATTTCCAAAGGACTTTGTGCTTCTACTATTGTATTTTCCTTTCTTTCTCTTGGTGATTTGTATTGTGTTTCTTATGTTCACATGCATATTCCTTTTCTTTTTCTCTCTTCCCCTTTCTCTTTCCTTTTTGTACTTTCTGGTTAAAAGTACCTAAGATTTAAAACATACATCATACTAGGGAGCTACCCCTCTCAAATGTAGAGGAGAATTGTTGCAATCACGATAATTCCTCCATTTGTTAGCACTTTTGTTGTTGCCTATTGGGAAAATTAGGGTGTTTTACAGTGACAAAACTATATGCTAACAAGTTTAAAGATTTAAAAGTATTTGGGGTGCATGTTTGGTTTGGGGATTGAAAACTAGACACACGAACAAGAGATCGATGCCTTGTCTTAGGGCAATAGAGTCAATTAAATGCAGCTTGGAACTCAATAACAACATTCCATCTAAGCATCAAAGAGATTTATAACATTGCGTTACAATATTATACTCAACCTTCTTAACAAATCATACTTATTAGGTCCTCGTATTGCCTTAAATAGAAATATACTTTCATAAGATTTTCATGGGGACAAAATCAATAGTCCTTGAATTATTTATTCATAATTTGTGTCAACCATAAATCAGGAGACAATTTGATTCAAAATTCTACTACTGTATTCAATCAAGATGCTAGTACCACTATCAAGTTCACAAGAACAAATAACATAGACTCAAAAATCCTAAGACAAGACTAGATTTCTATTCCCTGTGTTTTTGCTACAACATTTTTCCAGAGACTAACCAACCACACTTGCAAAAGACCTTGAAATACCTTTTATAGAACAAGGGAGCAACAAGCATCAGGCCATTTAGACATGTCAATAATTCATTTTACAATGGTTACATCAACTGGAAAGCAAATATAACCATTTTTTAATTGGTAAGACATGCCCTTGTAACAAATTATCTCCTCTAGTAGGCCGAGACAACTACCTTTTTATGCTTTATGCTTTCTAATCTTGGCGTAGGGGAAGAAATGATACCAACAAAAGGCAATATGCCAGATACTCTTTTGGTTCCACCACCTTTGATTTCTAGATACTTGCCAATAAGACAAGAATCCTCTACTTCACCTCTCCATCCTCACACACAAACATGGGAATCCCTACCAGGATTGAATAAATGAGGAAATCAAAATTCCCTCCATTATCTCATGCTCTAGGCATAGGAAAGTGGCTCCTCAACTTTTGAGGGGGAGTCTTAAACCATTTGAATCCTCATAATAGTCAAGGAAGCCACACATAGTAGGCATTGGCAGTGCTAAGATCCTAGTCAAGTAGGAAAAAGTAGAAAATGTTTGTTTAAGTTAGACAAAGAACACAACATTCTTGTCAACTCAATTCTCCTTCCCCACTTCCAGATCTTTCATCCAGGGGGCAGCACTCTCTCAATTGAAGCTGAGCCTTTGTTAGAACTCATCATGAAAAGGGACGGGAAGAGGGAATTGTAGGTTCCTGTTTCTTCCAATCCTAATCTGGAAACTCACAGTAACAAGGAGTTACTGGAGTCAGGAGACTGGGATTCAAATACCTCAACCAGATGAAAGTACAGGGAAACTAGGGGCCAATGTGAGCTCAAAACTTCCTTCTTAGCTCCTTACATTTTGCCCAAACTGCCTATACCTTTAGAAAAAAACATCTCTAATTCCTTTACTTTATAAGTACACAATATCAACTAGGAAAATAGAGAAGAACCTCTAAAGGAAAGGGGTGGCAAAGATAGCATATTATTCAGAAAACCTTTCATTTCATCCACACAGACAAAAATATATACACAAATAGCAACATAGATAGCTATTTATAGATGAACTGGAAGGTTCCCACATTTTAGGTACTTTTATGAGTAATCCAGTTCAGCACGTACCAGGGCATATTGGTCATAGATGGAAATCTTTTAATAATGTACCAATGCTACTAGAAGTAGAAATGGAGGTTGTACTTCATTCCCATATTTATGTCACATAGCCAATGGCACCTACAAATGTCAATTTTAAAAGGAAGCTAGGTGTGCAAAAATTACTTCCTACACTAATCTAAAGAGGAGAGATGAGTACAAATTCTTTTTAACCTTTACAATTACAGTGTTATTAACATAACAATAGAGATATTGCAGCAATACACAACACAAGAATGTAAGACAGAAGAAAGAAAGACAAGATATAACGTGGGGAAAACCCTTACTGGTGAAAAATCCCACTCTAAAACCTGCACAATGTATTATCTAAACAACAAGGTTTACAACACACTTTCAATGCAAGTCTTTACAAGAGTCTTCAACACTCATACCTGGAGATAAACTGGTAGCATAACAGTACCTGTCAATCACATAATACATCTCCTCTCAAAGCACCTGCTTAAATAGAAGTTTAGAAGGCAAAAATGAACTTTTCTTGAGATGGGCATCCAACTTGGCCACATGGCCCAAAACCCACACCTAGGGACACTTGTCCAACACTGCAGCATGGTCATGACACTTGTCATAACACCCCATCCCAATATGGTCTCCTATTCCCAAGTTAGGCAATGACAGATGCTCTTACACATCTTACGACCGTCATAGAATCTGTCATACTGATAGTACTTAGAGCTATAAGGGAATTTGTCATACACTAACTAAAAATAGTATATTCTCTTACAATGTGTCATAACTCTCCTTGGGGCACCAAAAGATGCCTTCTTTCAAGATGCCTTGTCACACATGTCTTCACTTGTCATAGAACATTCCATTTACGACTCTTACGCGTCATAGATTCTGTCATAGGAATCTGCCATAACTATTTTGGTCAAGATTCACTTACACACTAGTCAAAGTGCCGACACATGGAAAAATATCTCTGCCACTATCTCCTCATGTGAGGACAAATTTATATGTGGTCACCTTCCACATAGGATGACACACCACTGTGCCAACTCCCACAAGATGACAAAACATGATTTGCATCCTAATTATACAATAGGAAATAAATAAATAGATTACAATAAATAAATGCAAGGAATTACCAAGGTTGAGACACCTTAATTCCCAACATTCTCCCACTTGTCAAACACCTTGTAAGAACCAATAGAAATAACAGGATTTAACTGCTATAGGTTGAGAGGCCCATAGACTCCGAACACCATCTAAACTTCTTTGTGCCCATTGGTTTCATCAATGCATCCACAACATTCTTCAAAGTGTCTACCTTATCCAAATTCACCTTCCCATCCTCTACAATGTCTCACATGAAATAAAACTGTACATCAATATGCTTTGTTCTGGCATGGAAAGTTAGATTCTTTGCTAGGCAAATCACACTCTGACTTCACAACAAATCATAATATGTCCTACATCAACACCAATATCTGAACACAATCTCTTAATCCAAATGGTTTCCTTGCAAGCATGAGTTTCTACCATATACTCAGCTTCTATCATGGACAAAGTGACCATAGGTTACTTCTTACTCATCCAACTAATTGCACCACCAAACATAGTAAACACGTAAGCACTGGTGGATCTCCTGCTGTCAATGTCACCCGTCCAATCAGAATCCATGAATACAAACTGAATGTGAAGGTCCTATAGGATTACCATGATAGTATATGGAATACTCAGAAGTACCCCTCAAATATCTAAACATTCTCTTTACTGCATCCCAATGTACCCATCCAAGATTAGCCATAAATCAACTAAGGACTCCCACTGCTAGGGCAATGTTTGGTCTTGTGCAGACCATATCATACATCAAACTACTAACAACACTAGCATAAGGTACTCTGCTCATGTCCTCCACCTCACTAGGAGATTTTAGACAATCAGTAACAGAAAACTTTGTCCCCAAAGAAATAGGAACACACAATGGTCTACAATCTGTCATGCTAAACCTATCCAACATAGTCTTCACATACTTACTCTGGCTTAACCAAAGTTTTCTGTTAGCTTTGTCTCTTCTGATTTCCATTCCCAAAATGTACCTAGCTACCCCTAGATTTTTCATCTCAAACTATGCTGACAACTGAGACTTCAAATTAGAAATCATATTCTTACCATTCCCAATTAACAACATATCATCAACATATAATGCAATAATAAGAATGCGATCATTGTCAAATTTATAATACACATAATGATCTGATTTTGATCTCAAAAATCTAACTAACAACACAAAGGCATCAAACTTCAAGTGCCACATCATAGGAGACTACTTCAAACCATGCAAAGACTTTTTCAACTTGCAAACCAAATTTTCTTTACCTTTCTCTATGTAATGCTCTCGCTGTGACATGTAAATCTCTTCCTCCAAATCACCATGAAGGAATGTTGTCTTCACATCCATCTGCTCCACCTCTAAGTCATAAGTTGTTGCAAGAGATAACAAGAACTGAATAGATGTCAGTTTTGTAATGGGAGAGAAAATTTCACCATAATCAATTCCCTCCACTTGTGAGTACCCCTTCGCAACCAATCTAGCCTTGTACTTTTCAACACTGCCATCTGCACCAAATTTCTTCTTGAACACCCATTTGCATGCAATAGGTTTCTATCCTTCAGGCAAAGGGACCAAGTCCCATGTTTTATTCTTCTCCAAAGAAGCCATCTCATCTTCCATAATCTCCCTCCAAGAACCCACATCTTTCATGCCCATAGCCTCTGTCACAGTTCTAGGCTCATCAGTGTTAGTAAGCAAAGAAAAAGCACAACTAGAATCAAGCAATGAATAACCAAACCTATCAGGTTGCTTTCTTGTTCGTGTAGACCTCTTCAAGGGTTGAGGTTGAGGTTCTACTCCTTCTGAGCTTTTAGAGCTGCTAGAGCTCTCCTCATCATCAGGTCTCACAGGGTCTATTGGTTTGGTCTTCTTAGGGGTAGAAGGAAACTGAATCACATCCTCTTTCTTTTCTATTTCTTCTAGTTGTAGAATAATGGGAGAAGGTGTTAGCTCTCTGAAGCTAACACTTCTATTATACAACACTTTTTCAGCCATAGGATCGCAAAGCTTATATTGTTTCACAATGACACCATAGCCAATGAAAATACACTTAACAGCCTTGTTCTCTAATTTAGACCATTTCTCCCTAGGCACATGTGCATATGCCTCACAACCAAAAATACCAAGATATCTAACTGAAGGCTTCTTACCAGACCACACATCCATAGGTGCCTTACCAACAAGAGCTGATGTAGGAGACCTATTTACTAGGTAGCAAGCAGTGGCTATAGCTTCAACCCAAAACTTTTCTTTGAGGCTTGCTCCATTAAGCATACTCCTAGCCTTCTCCATTAGTGTCCTGTTCATCCTCTCTGCAACTCCATTTTGCTGTGGGGTGCATGGAGTTGTCTTATGTCTTTCAATTCCTTGCTCTTTACAGAACTTATCGAACTCTACCGAACAAAACTCACCACCATTGTCAATTCTCAAACACTTAATCCTTTTACTAGTCTGATTCTCAACAAAAGCTTTAAACTCTTTGAACCAACTATAGACTTCAAACCTGCTTCAGAGAAAATAAATCCATGTCTTTCTACTATAATCATCTATGAAAGATACAAAATATACAGATTTGGAAATTGAAGGAACACTAACAAGACCAAACACATTAGAATGAATAAGGTCCAACACACCAGAAGACTTGTGAGAACTAGAGTAAAACTAAACATGGTTTTGCTTTCCATATATACAATGTATACAAAAGTTGAACTCAAGATTACAATCATTTGACCCCTCAACAAGGTTTTTTTTTTTCAAGGGTCTAAGACCCTTCTCACCAATGTGGCCAAATCTCTTATGCCATAGCATTGTCTTTTTAGTAGGAAGCTTAACTTCCAAAGCATGAGCACCCTTAGGTACCCAAAATGCACTACCACCAAAATTTGTTACAATAGATTTCTTCACTATTGGTTCAGATGGTGGGAATGAAGTGACTGCAACTCTTTTCTTTGAGTTAGAAGAACTATTGCACTGTGAAGTGCATGCCTCCAGCTGAAATAGAGTACCACTTCGAGTACCCTTTGCAAGCACCATAGATCCTCTAGTCATCTTGCATCTGTCCTTCAAAAAGACAACTTGCACACCTACATCATTCAACTTACTTATAGAAAGCAGGTTCCATTCCAAGATTGGGATGTCCATGACCCCAGTGATCCCCTTCACTTGTCCATTAGGGAATCGGATTGAGACTCTTCCATGACCAACAATCTTCAGATGAGAATCGTCACCTAGGTACAATCTTCCACCATCAAACTCTTCATACTTCGTGAACCAGCTTCGATGCGAGGTCATGTGGAATGATGCACCAAAATCAATCAACCACACATCATCAGATTCATGGGTGGCCAGGGTTGTGATGAAGGCATCACCATCATCTTGTGACTTGTTAGAATCTGAATCTAGGACATTCTTCTTCTTTTTTTTTCCTCTTTGCATTCCTTTCAAAAATGCCCATTTTTTCCATAGTTCCAATAGAAAGCCTTGGACTTTCCAGGAGATTTGGATCTCCCATGGGATTTGGATCTACCCTTCTCAGCTTTCTTGTCCTTCTTTTTCCTTTTCTCCTTAGGTCTTCCATGAACTGCAAGAGCCTCTTTGGCTACTTCAGAAGACTTTCTCTGCATCTCTTCCAATAATAGCAAAGATACCACTTCATCCATTTTGAAAGTGGATGTGGTGCTCCCAATAGCCATAACAATATTATCCCACAAGTCTGGTAAAGAACAAAGCAAGGTCATACAACGATCCTCCTCCATCTTCACACCAATAGAAATTAACTATGCAACTAACATGTTGAAAGCATTCAGGTGATCTGCAATAGATCCTCTATCCTCCATCCTCAGAGAATACAGCTTCTTTCTCAGAAAAAGCTTGTTCACCAGGGATTTGGCCTGATAAACATCTCCCAGCTTCTTCCAAAGATCTTTTGTGGTCTTCTCCTCATGGACATTTAATAGGACAGAATCAGCTAGATTGAGTCTTATCAGACCCTTATCTTTCTAATCTTTGAGATCCCAATCAGTTTGTGCCATTGCAGTTGGTTTTACACTGAAAATGTTTCCCATAGGACTCGATCAACAAGCATGTCTTCCATCTTAAGTTTCCATAACTCAAAATTTGTGTCATTGAACTTCACCACCTCTAATCTTCCGAATGTGTCTGCCATCTCCTTCCTACAACAAGATTATAGAATACTCTTCACAAACTCCCACTCAACCTAAGATTAGCTCAAAAAACCCCTACCCAGCAGCTAGAACCAAAACTAGCCAGGCTCTGATACCAACTGAAAGGAAGTTAGGTGTGCAAAAATCACTTCCTACACTAATCTAAAGAGGAGAGATGAGTGCAAATTCTTTTTAACCTTTACAATTATAGTGTTATTAACATAACAATGGAGATATTGTACTAATACACAACACAATTATGTAAGACAGAAGAAAGAGAGACAAGATATAACGTGGGGAAAACCCTTACAGGTGAAAAACCCCACACTCCAAAACCTGCACAATGTATTATCTAAACAACAAGGTTTACAACACACTTGCAATGCAAGTCTTTACAAGAGTCTTTGACACTCATATCTAGAGATAAACCAGTAGCATAATAGTACATATCAATCACATAATACATCTCCTCTCAAAGCACCTGCTTAAATAGAATCTTACAAGGCAAAAATGAACTTTTCTTGAGATGGGCGTCCAACTTGGTCTCATGGCCCAAAATCCATGCCTAGGGACACTTGTCCAACACTGTAACATGGTCATGACACTTGTCATAACACCCCATCCCAATATGGTTGCCTATTCCCAAGTTGGGCAATGACAGATGCTCTTACGCATCTTACTACCATCATAGAATATGTCGTACTGACAGTACTTACAGCTATAAGAGAATCTGTCATACATTGACTAAAAATAGCATATTCTCTTACAACATGTCATAACTCTCCTTGGGGCACCTAAAGATGGCTTCTTCCAAGATGCCTTGTGACACATGTCTTCACCTATCATAGAACATTCCATTTACGACTCTCACATGTCATAGATTTTGTCATAGGAATTTGTCATAACCGTTTTGGTCAAGATTCACTTACACACTAGTCAAAGTGTCGAAACATGGAAAAATATCTCTACCACTAAGTGGGATGCCTATCTCTTCATGTGAGGACAAAATTACATGTGGTCACCTTCCACGTAGGATGACACATCACCGTGCCAACTCCCACTGTTTGCACCAAATATAGATTTTATTGAAAAGATTTTACAATTAAAACCCTAAAATCTAATATCAAATGCAATAGAAAGATAACGATAAACTATTGAAACTCAGCAAATTAAATGTTACCGAACCCACTTAAATGTGGTTGCTCATTATTTGCATAACTCCAAAGTCAATATTGTCAAGGGGGATAAATGATGGATGCATATGATTTTTATAAGGTTGGGTAGAAGTTGGTTCAGGTAGTTAAATAGATTTTTGGTTCAGTGAACGGTAAGGTAGGTTGATTAACGGGTTTAGGTAAATTAACGAGTTTTGGGTTAGGTTTGTAAATAATAAATTAAAGTATTAAGTTTATTTACGGGAAGGAATATAAGAATTTAATTAATTAAAATTAATTAAATCTTATATGGGGGGAGGATTTAGGATAATCAAGGAATAATTAAGGATAATGAAGGATAAATAGGGAAATAAGGATAAACTAGGAAATTGGTCAATTTTAGATGTCTACATTTTGCCCCTCTTTGAAACGATGTTGTGAAGCAATGTTGTTTCAAAGAAGATTAAAACATAGGTTGGAATGGATCTCGAGTAGGCTAAAGATTCACATGGGGCTCATAAAAATGAAAGAGCAATAGATAATGCCCCCTCAAGAGGATATGCAGGGACGAAGGAGATGAATAGGCTCTTGAAAAATGAAACAAAGGGGAGGGTGGGGAGTTATGCTAATTAAACTTGGAGCAACCTAATGTTTGATATAGCACCTGACATTATGCACCAAGGTATAAAGACCAAGGTGATGATGTGTCCTATGCCCCAGCATAATACAACCTTGTCTAACGTATGAGGAAGGAAACTTAGAGCATTAAAATCCTAATACACAAAAGGTATGATATGACCTTAGATGCAAAGGATAATGTAAAAATCTATTCCAACATACACAAGATATGAATATTAGCTAGAATGTGATTCAAAACATGAAATGATGACACACACAAGCAAGCAAGCAAACAAGCACAAATAATTCAAAAACAAACAAGGTGTTGCCCCTATCAAGCTAAAAAACTGATGATTGATTGGATTTATTGATATTGATAATGATGATGATTGACTGATAGCGTTGTTGATGTGGGAACGATTTATCCTGAGAACAACATGAGGATTGATGACTGAGTGATAGCATTGTGGATGTGGGAATGATTTATCCTGAGAACAACATAAGGATTGTGTTGTTGATATGGGAACGATATATCCCGAGAACAACACTAGGATTAGGAACGATATATCCCATTGATGATGAGGATTGATCGATCAGGATTACAACAAGGCTAGGAACAAGCTCATGGATGCAATTGGATAATTCGACTTGATTGATTGACATTGATTGGTATAGAATAAGGATACTTGCATTTGGATCAGTGTTATTTGGAATGATTTGATTGATTGCGTTGATGGATTGAGGTGAATGATTTGAATTAGTTGGATGAACTTGATTGAAGTGATTTGAAGAATTGATGGTGATTGGATTGGATGTGGATTGATTTTTTTTTTGTTGGATATTTGATTCTTTTGGTATTTTCAAATGTTTTATTATTTTTTTAGATTTTTGACAATATTTTGATGTTTACCATTGCATTGTGTGTGGATAGCTCTTGGATAGATACAAACGACAAGGAAAAACCAAACCAAAAGGTAAGGAGGATGATAGGATGCAGATGAGCAATAATGAATAGGATAGGTAAAACGACTAGATGGATGGATAAGAGCATGGGCAATAGGATAAAGGTAGGTGTATGGATGGATAATGTATGGGAGATATATGATAGATGGATGGAAGGAGCCTAGGATGTGATCTTAAAGGACTACATCACATAGGAATAACTTGCCCCTACTCTAGATATTATGCCTTAGGATTTAACAAGGTAACTCTGATTAGGATGCATTATAGGGATGATGGTTGGAAGGGATGAATGGACTAAGGATGTAGATGGATTTATGGAGGATATTTTTAGAAACATATGGATGGAATTTGGAGTATGACAAGAGGTGTCTAAAAGCATTTTTCAACATTTTTCCCCTATCCTCATCAAGATCAAAAAAAGAGGAAGGGAAGATGGATGGTGCAATGAGGAAGGTACAACAAATATGATGGGTAAGGATGTCAAGATAACATGGAAAATGATAGGATAGGATATGAGATGGGATAGATGTGACAACATGCCCCCAAGTGTAAAGCACATAGATAATCACCTACGCATGACACCTGTTTACCAGGTTTTCATCATGGTACTTATCCAAGGTGCCTGTTTACCAGGTTTTCACCATTGGATGAAATGGTTTCTCTTTACTATTTTGATTTTTTTTTGTAGGGGATAGTCGGATGGAATAGATGGAGACTCATAATTTGTTCTCATCGCAAGGTTTTAATGTCCCATGATGAATAGAATTCACTAAGAGACCACGTCAAATGTCGTTATCATGCAAGAAATGATAGGGGAGAGGAGAATATGATGTGGATGATGATGGAAGGATAGTGGATGAGGATGGAGTTAAAGAGATAGATAGGGCATAGAATTATGATAGAAGAAATAAGTAGGATAGTAGATGGGAGATGGGAGGATGGAGGTATGTGGGAATGTTGTGGAGTTGAAGGGAACCAAGACCAATGGTTGCACACACCGAAATGGATTTTGAAGCTTAGAAGGGGGATTTGGGAGTAATGGAGATGTTATCTTAGGGATTTGCCTATTCGGGTCTTTAGGAACCCAAATAGACTTATGAATTTTAGGATTTTGTGATAGGGAGTGGGATACTTGGGATTTTAGGCGTGTGGATGCTTCGATTGAACTAGATACTTTTTTCTTGGGGAGCCAAACCATTTTGGTTTTGAGATTATCTTTTTGGGATGTGGACTTGGGTAGCCTTTTCGAATTTTGATTTTTCTTTGATTCTTCGTAGTTGTGCCATATGGCATGAGAATTATTGGGATTTTTGGCTTTATAGGTGGAGGCATAAATTTTTTTACTTTTGAATCCCATAGGGGTGTTTAGGATAGCTTCATGTTTATTCAATGTGTGCATTTGTTGATCATGATTAGGGATTGCAGGGAATTTATGGGAACGGGACGTATAAATGGAGGGATTAATAGATTTGTGGCTAAAGTGATAAGGGGATGTGAGAATAGGAATATTAGGAGTTGGAAGGAGGGGAGGTAAAGTAGATGGAGGGATGTTAGGCATTGGAAGAAGTGGAGGTAAAGTGGATGGAGGAAGATGAATGGTCACATGCTTTTTGGGTTTGTAGGATAATGGAGGAGGAATGGAAATATATGTTTTATGGGTGTGATGAGGTGCACCTAGTTTGGGCTTAGATGGAGTGGATTTAGGAGGCAGAAATGTGGTACCAACATCTTGATATTGCTTACCTTGGGGTCTATAACCAATACCATATGGTCTTGGGGAGACTTTGACATGGATGGGTTCCAAGTTACCTTGCTCATGAAGGCCTAAGCCTTTACCTTGATAATTCATGTTTTGGAACATACGATGCGCAATGCGATGCTTACTTTTGAGGATACAAGACACGAGTTCCTTATTAGATGAGGAGGGTGAGGTGGCAGATACAGGTTGTTGCTCTCCTAGGGAAGAACATTTATTTAGGAAGGTAGTAAGAATAATAGGACATGATGGTGGATTTGAAATGGTATTGGTATGAGATGGTGAAGGAGAAATAGGATCTTGATTATGGTCATTATGCTCATGAAGATTCAATGTATTTGTTTGATTATCTATGTGCTTGTGGGGACCAAGTGTCTCATCAAGGGAAGTGGATATTGTGGGATGATGGATAGGAGTGGTGGAGGTTTCTTGAACATGAATAGTATTGGGACTGTGAGTGGAAGGAGTAAGAAGCTCTTGATCACATATAATATATTGATCATAGAAAAGATATAGGCTATGAATAGGTTGAAAGGAAGGGTTTTGATCTTGATTTGGTAAGGAGCAAAATTGATCATGATTTAGATTTGAGTCTTGACATAAATCTTGAGTTTGGATAGGAATGGAGGTCTCTTGGATAGGTTCAATGTATGGTGGAGAGTGAATTGGGCTTATGGTACGTGGATCTTCAAGAACATTTGAAGGTTCTTGGATAATTTGTGGACTAGAAGATGGGATTGGAGAAATAGGCATGACATTTAAAGGTTCTTGGATAGGGATTTGATGGCATGAGGATGGTGGTTGATTCCTTGCTAGTAGCCAATGGATCACATCCTTCATTAGTATATGAGTGGATGCACAATATAATGGATGGATAATAAGGGAGGAAGGTGTAGGATTAGAATGCAATGGAGGGATAATGGGATTAGGTATGATAGGAGTGGGATTAAGATTAGGTGGATGGACAACAGGATTGGATATAATAGGATTGGGATTTGGATGAGGCGTGGGGATGATAGGATTGGTTGTGATAGGATCAAAACTTGGATTGGGCTTAGATGGATGGTTAATAGGATTGGACTTAGGTGGAAGATTTGATGGTTTATACTTTAAGGGTGTTCAAGATTGGCATAACGGATTAGGATTTGGAAGGTTGGAAGGATTATATGATGGAGGTTCCATAGGGATGGATGGATGAGGAGGACTAGTGGATGGATTGGTGTATGAATCCAAACTTGAGGTGGTATCTCCCTTGTCAAGAGTATCATTAAGAAGACTTACGAATTCATGATCATGTTGTGGAGGATTTTGAGACGGATATTGAGGAATATTCATGAGATTGGTTGATGTGGAGAGACTAGGTTGGCATGATGATGGGGGTGACTCAAAGAATTCAGGTTGAACTTGTTGATGTTGTATGGATGATGGAAGTTCCATAGGGATGGATAGATGATGAGGACTAGTGAATGGATTGGGATTGAAATTAGATGGAATTTGTTGTTGTTGCATGGATAAAGGTATGGTGGATGATGTATTAAATGAAGGTTGTGGTTTTGGGCTAAGATTTGTTGTTGTGCTTGTTTTTTTTGGCTTTGTTGTTGAAGATATAAGGTGAGGGGACTTGGTATATGTGAAGATGAAGCATGGGTAGGGATCTGGACCTATGAGGTTTGATATGAGTGGTAGAATGGTTGTGATAAAGATTTGTATGAGGTGGATGGAGATGACTCATAGAGTTGGGGTGTTGATGTGGTAGGATATTGAATTTGTGAAGACAATTGTGATAGTTGTGCCAATTGAAATTTAAGATCTGCCCTTGTTGTAGTTATTGAGCGAGTTGTTGTTGTAGCTGAAGGACTTGGGGATTAATGGATGTTGAAGATGAGACCTGGGTAGGATTATAGTTTTTTGAGGTTGAGGGCATGGAAGGAAAATCTTGGGTTGTGTTAAGATGATAAGAATGTTCTTGTGGATAATGATCATCATAGATATATTGAAGCTCTTGTATTTCCTCATATTCTTGAGATGATAGTGATGTTAGTGGAGGCCAAAATGGGGAGATATATGGTTCATGGAGATCGAAATATGCATCATGATCTACCAAATTCTCATCATTATTATATCTAGGAGGGCCTCTGTAGAGTGTGAGTTTTGGTTTTGGATTTGTCCTGGATTTGTTGATGGTCACAACCATTTTAACGAATAAGGATTAGACTAGGTGGGAAATTAATTAGGTGGGAAATGGATGGATCAATTGAGAGAGCTCCTTAGGATTCAAAGTGACAAGGTTCCACTTGAGATGTGACACAAAAGGATGATAGGTTCCTGATTCTGAAAGCCAAGTTAGGAGACAAGTTGTAGTGATGATGATGATCAGGCACGCACAATCATATAAGACACATGATAATTTGATTGGTTGTTTTTTATGACACTTCAATGTTTTGCAAACACTTGTAAACATGCACGATCCTAGGCTAGGAAAGGACAATACTTGTTGAGTTCCCACTTGGTTTTACCCAGCTGCACCTACTTATGGTGTATAGCTCCAGGAACTTGGGGCATGGGCTCCCCCTTACAATGCACTCACTTCTCAAACACACCAAGTTCCAAGTCCTAGGATGCGCAGATCCTGAGGTACCTTGCTATCTCTACCATAAGCCACTAAAATGTGGGACGGCTATCAAAGTTTCCTCCTGTATCAACAAGTAGAGGGTTTTTGGCCACTAAACAAAAAGGGTTCTAGTGAATATTTGGGGGACCGGCACCTTATGAGCATCCAAGAAGCCACTAAAGGATTTTACTAACCCTACTAGGAGTTTTAATATACACAAAGGTACATCTCCTTTCGAGGTAGCACTATACGGTAAGCGCTAATACTGATTAGACTTGGCTTTCACCTTATCCTCAATTTATATAGCGGACCAGATGAAAGTACCACTTGCATCACAAATGAGTTCTCCTTACGGATGTGTCTCAAGAGCAGGCCCACTCTAAGGATAACAAAAGCAAGGAAAAACATTATTTTTGATCTCCCAGATCATACAAAATGCAAGGAGAGAGCGTACACAATGCCTTTGCCTCACACTTGCATGGGGTTCATTTTAATTCCAAATCCAAATATGTGGGTGGTTATACAAAATGTCAAAGGAATGCTTTTGATTCTCAAGATCGTCTAATGGTGCAAGAGAAGAGCATACGCATTCAATGACAAAATTGCAAGCCACAAGACATCGCAAACACTTGTTAATTTTAACCCTTGCTTATGATGTGATCTAATCTATAAAAAGAAAATGCGATGTTTCAAGATTAGATTCTCTAGCAATCGAACCTGCAACACACTGATTAGTAGTTTGCAAAATAGTCTTTGACAGGCATAAATCTGCAATGAAAACGTTAGACCACAATGAATGAACTTGTAAAAGTCCACACAAGAATGTTAACACACAACAAGAAGAAAATATTTGATGTTTGCAAAATGAAAGTCTGAATTCCAAATGATTATACCAGAAAATTTGAGATGAATTTGAGAAAATAGCCTTCACCGTGATGTAGTTCTCTGAATCAGCTTTCTAATGCCTACAAAAACATGAAAATCTGATGAAAATTAAGAAAGTTATGCAAGTTTTTAAGAAAACAGCCTCCTAGGGCTAGAAAATGGCACTCTGGTGGTTTGCAAACTCTGTTTTTGGTAGTTAAAGAAAATGTTGCATCTGATAGTTAAGCTATCACTGGGGATTTGTTTACTTCCGGTCACATGTAATAGTTTCACATGGTGGTTATCTTTAACAATTAGGTTGGTATTTGTGTAAGGCAGTTTATTTTTGTGGACAAATTATTTTAACCCAAAACCTAAAAATTTTAACCTATAATCAACCAACAATGAGAGCTGTCAGATTAAGCCAGACACAATAATAAATATTTAAATTAAATGTTATAATGATTCTACAAATAAAGATTGTTTGCAGATCTTCAATGCGAGGGTTAAAAAACATTAAAATTAAAGCTTCATTTTCACTATTGTCATAACAGAAGTGAGTATCGTTATCAATGTACAGAAGTAGAAACCATTGTAGTGGAAAAAAACCACCCGTGGACAAAACTAGAGAAGCGAGACAAAAAGATCAAACCTGTATCCTACAATATTTGAAATGTTGAATGTCATGATGATTTTGAATGTGTAGTTCTCTACACACTTTTTTAGAACTGTCTGTTTTATGCAACTCAACATCAGATGTTCAGACTCAAAATTAGTTATTTCAATCAGAAAATTCCAATGGAATCGTTGTAATGCAAACCACTATTATTTTCAGGTTTAACTATTATGCATTACATAACAGTGATAATTAGCATTTGCACCCATAGGAAATTCAAAGAATATTCCGATTGCCACAACCGCTTAGCATAAGACAATCTTCCAGGCACTAGAAACAGACACATCAAAACTTGAAGCCAACGTCTGGTGGCTACGATTCAACCTGAAGCCAATCCATATTCAAATTTTTAAAGGAATTGGAACTTTCACTCAAATTTCCAAATGTGAAAAGTGCAAATTCCATCCAGGTGGGTTGGAGTGCATGTGTATTATCCAACGGGCACTATAATGAGCACAGTAACTATCACTTGCACTTGTAAAAGATTCAAAGGATACCAGCAGCTGTTACCAAGAGGAACGACAGAGGAGTGCAAACTAATATGTGAGTAGCTTCAAATATTAGTGCTAACAACTCAATAGACTAGCCATTAGTTTCAATGTCAAATGTAAGTACTTGGCAGGTTCTTGGCATAAAAATAAATGTTTGGAGTAGCATCACCATTAACATTGAATGGCTATTGATAATGTCGTTTAAAACCCTTAAAACCACATACTAAAGATGATTTGTTAAATCATAACAACAAGGTTCTCGGTCTGAGAGAGTTTCTTGCCCAGTGACAGTAAAGTAATAATGGTGTAGATTAAGAGTCCACATAAAAATTTAACATGTCACAAATCACAGTCAAGGTTAAGTGAATGCCACAGTCTCTACATGATATTAATAGTTAACATTATGCAGTGAGAGTTTCAGACAACTGACTGAAAAGAAAAAAAAAGAAAAATCCCTAATCATTGACCAATAAGTAACACATCATTATGAAACTAAATCTAGCTGATATTGCATACTATCATTAAAAACCAACATTTACACCCATAAGTGATTAAGGAATACGCTAAAGGGAACAACAAACGAGATTAGAAAATTTTTGGAGTGTATGGCATGAGATACTCCTCTAGCACTATAATACTCACATATATCCAACAAGCTCAGAAAGCAATTGCATTTATATGAGGTTCAAGAAATACGCTAATAATCAACAACCCACGAGTTCAAATGTAACACATACACCCATAAGAGATTCAAGGAATATGCTGATAGGAAATAACCCACGAACTCAAACAACGAGCATGAATCTTTTGTTTCATTCACTTGGAAGTTCAAAGAATATGCTAAAAGGAACAACCTTCTCTTTATGTGAGGATTTGAGGAACTATCATAAGATTCCAGCAAGTGCCGCTAACGTTTTATGTTCGTACTCCCCATTTTGTCTCCACCAGTCTCAAAGTATTGATAGGAGCACTCAGAAATAAAACAAGCAAAACCATTAGTAATAAGAAAACTTTTTAATGCTTGAATTGGTTTGCTTTTCCTACAGTACAGAGCGTATTGACCACTATGCCCAACAAATAAATCAAAGCTCAATAAGGATTGTATAAAATCAAGGATATCTACAAAAACTCAACACCAAAGCTTTTACACAAACAAGTAATAATCAGAAGATGAGTTTCACGTCACCAATTGTTTGCACCAAATACAGATTTTATTGAAAAGATTTTACAATTAAAACCATAAAATCTAATATCAAATGCAATAGAAAGATAATGATAAACTATTGAAACTTAGCAAATTAAATGTTACCGAACTCACTTAAATGTGGTTGCTCATTATTTGCATAGCTCCAAAGTCAATGTTGTCGGGGGGATAAATGATGGATGCATATGATTTTTATAAGGTTGGGTAGAAATTGGTTCAGGTAGTTAAACAAATTTTTGGTTCGGTGAATAGTAAGGTAGGTATATTAACGGGTTTAGGTAAATTAACAAGTTTTGGGTTAGATTTGTAAATAATAAATTAAAGTATTAAGTTTATTTACGGGATGGAATATAAGAATTTAATTAATTAAAATTAATTAAATCTTATATGGGGGGAGGATTTAGGATAATCAAGGAATAATTAATGATAATTAAGGATAAATAGGGAAATAAGGATAAACTAGGAAATTGGTCAATTTTAGATGTCTACACTCACAAGATGATAAAATAGGATTTGCATCTTAATTACACAATAGGCAATAAATAAATATATTACAATAAATAAATGCAAGGAATTACCAAGGTTGAGACACCTTAATTCCCAACAAATTCCACACGGTGGTTGCTAGACTCAGTTGATTGATCTAAGAAATTCATCAATCTTGAAAATCTAACCTCAGTAGATTCTACCACGGCATCCTACAAAACATCCCATCAAATGAGCACACAAATCTGAGGGACTCATTCTGTGCAAAATGGCGGTGAGGATATCTCGGCACATGCTTGAAAAATCCACCACTATATATGTTAATTGTTTATTACACACCACCATTCTGCCTTTCTCCCTTTGAAAATGAGTCATCGATTGCAAGAAAAATCACCCAGATCAATGGTGTATATATAAGTTTATTGAGATGAGAATCCCCATCATCAGGAAGAAAAGGCACAAACCAATAGGAAAGTACCATCTAGACTACTACCTTAGATATACTATTAAAAGATGAGCCCAGGGAGTCCACCTGGCTGGCCTTCACACCTCCGTAAACATGAAATCGAATTGAAGATGAAAATCTTGGTTGCCAATAGGTTCCACAGCATAGCATGGTAGAATAGAGTGTCCAAATGACACATGGCATGCTCTATAGCCTTTGCACATGCTATAAAAAATATAACATACCTTTTCTGAATAGAAGATGGGCTGAGACACGTGGAGTGATGGTGCAATGTGAAAGGAAACTCACTCTTGCTTTTGTTTAGAAATTGAGCTGAGCTGCCACATGGAACGAGGGCACAACACGGTGAGAGTTTTGCTTTAGGCCTTGTTAGGAGTTGCACCAAGCCAACATGTGGAGTGATCTACTGCAAGCCACAAGATGCAAAGTAGAAAGGCACATTCTTTTAAAAAATTATTCACTCTACTAGGTGAGAAGGGGCCATGACTTCATTAAGAGGCTTGACAAAGCTAAGGCATATGGGAAAACTTTTACCACAAGCAGTAAGTGGTGAACCAAAAGGAGGGGGTTTGTAAAAGACGATACTCCTAGACATCAAGTTGTGACTTACAGCATCCACATGGGCAATAGGCAGTCATCTTAGAATTAGAACAAAAGGTATTATGGCACTTTGCAAAAGACGCTAGGGCCTAGGGTTTTACACCTTAGGGACAAGAAATTTTCAATACTTTGAAAACCAAACCCTGACCAAAGACCCATGGATATCAAAACCTAGAATAGAGCCTAAATTTTTTATCAAAGTCCTATCATGCCCTTTGTTTTCTTTAAACGTTGGAGTGTCGAAGATCTGGTTTCTGTTCTTTTGTCCTCCTCTTCATGGATTGAGGTCCTTTTCTTTGCTTTAAAGTGTCGGAGCATTGGTTACTGGACTTCTAATCTCCCAACCTCCCTTTTAGACCAAGTAGCTTCTCCTTTCCGACTCCAGTTTGTTCCTTTGCTTTGTGGTAAAGTGTTTGTTACACATATGGTTCCTAAGGTTGTCATTGATGTAAAAATTGTCATAAGGTTGTCATTGATGTCAACACTATCTTGGATGTTGGATGGTGTTCATGGTTGGATGTCATGTCCTATCTAGTAGAGAAGATATAGTTCATGGTTCGATGTCATGTTGAATATAATGTGGTTACTAAAGTTCATGGTTGGATGTCATGTCCTATCCAATAGAGAAGATATAGTTCATGGTTGGATGTCATGTTGAATATAATGTGGTTACTAAAGTTCATGGTTGGATGTCATGCCTTGATTAATACAGAGTTAAGTATGAAGTTATATTAAGATGGGAATTAGAACCATCAAGAAGATACATTAATATGGGAAATAGAAGCAGTAAGATAATCATATGTGTTGATGATGTTGGGAAGATGTTACTGGTGGCCTAAAGCATATTGTATGATCTCTCCTATTGTTCTAAGTTTCATGATGCTTGGATTACCAGAAGGGTGTTTTGCAGTTGATAGTTTGAAGATATTATTGGTTCTAAAGAAGACATTTACTATATGGAAATAGAATGCTCCGCATTCCTTCACATTTGCAGTTATGGCTATATGGTTCTAGAACTGTGTTCAAGTTGCAGTGAAGGTGATAATTCCAAAGTTTCAGATCATTTTCCTTCTGCTGTGAAAGTTATGCATGATAGAGTATCGGCATGTGTTCTGGCAGAGTAAGGTGGTGTTGAAGGCTTGTTGGAATTTTCCACATTCCTTCAGAAGTGAATGTTTTCCTTTTTAGTTTTGTGGACATGTTTATGGATGTGCATTATATGCTTTCTTGTAGTTTCAAGTTTCTTGGTGATCTGTAAGCTTAGTTTTTCAATGACAATATGTTGCAATGTGTTCCAAAGTACTTGTTGTTCTCAGATTTTATGGTTGAATATGTGCAACACAAAATCTTTGATGTGTAAAGGTAAAGGAGTGTTTTGAGATGTATGATTCTTGTAGACTCATCTAGAAGAGTTTCATGAAGATATTTCTTGTTTACAGTACCACACAAGGTTTTCTAGTTGTTGTGGTCGTTATGCTTCAAGTTTCATGTCTTTGCTTAAGTCTATCCTATTTTCAAATGAGCAGTGTGTAGATGTAATCCCTTGATTATTGATGTTGTGAAGGATGTTATGGACCTGGTTAAGCAAGTGTTGATGTCTGTAAGGCATGGGTCTTCTGTTGGTGTAGCGTGTAGTCTTGTTTAGGACTTGTCCTCTACATGTTTCATGTTGTGTGTTGTCTGGCTGACTTGTAAATGTATTTTTCATGTTGTCTCTGGCCAACAAGAAATATAATCAATGTAATATCATGTATAAATTATAAATCAAATTAAGGTAGGTGAGGTGTGGTTGCAATGTGATTGATAAGGTTCGCAAGCAAAAGGAGCAGAATGAATGCATTATGATGAATGACTAAAGGAAAAAGAGTAGAAGTTGTAGATGTTATCATGATTCATCTTGAAGACATATCTATGACAGTGATCAAGTGTAGAGTGTGCCTAATTGATCTGATCATCAGAAGGAAGTGTGAAGAGGTAGAATTGCAATCATCAAAGATGTGAGCTTCATTGTCAGTTTTTCAGGCAGTAGAGAGATTGGCGTACTATAATCTATTCTAAGTGTGTTCTCAATTTAGGGAGTAGTTTCTTCCTTGGGAGTGGCCCTAAAACAAAGTATTTAGGGAGTTGTAGCTTCCTTGGGAGTGACCCTAAAGAAAAGTTTTTTAGGGAGCAGTTGCTTCCTTAGGTTGTAGCCCTAAAACAAAGTTGTTATTTTGAGATTCATATATTGTGAATTAATCCTCACCATGGTTTTCCCTTCTAGGGTTTTCCACGTATATCTGGTGTTATGTGTTGATGTGCATTGTGTTGATCTCTCATGTTTATGTTTATGCTGCAATGCTTAACTTTTAATCTGCATTGGAGAATTTGAAGTTTTTTTAGATATTGATTCACCCCCCTCTTAGTATCTTGGTGTGTTCAACAGTGTCAAAGGTTAGGTTTTAGGAGTTTGGGTTTTTCATGTATGATTTTAGAAAGAAGGAGATACTACTATTCCCTGATTACTTTGTAAAGCATCAGAGTTCAGGCGTCAGGCCTCCTAGGTTCTCCATTCCTATTTTTGTAAGTTAAAAAGGAGTAGACCCTGACCTTTGACTCCCAACTATATATGTTCTTTTTGGGACTCGAAACCTTGCCTTGAGTCATAACTACTACCCTTAGAAACTAAAGTGTTGGAGTTCCCATGTCAGGCCTTACACATTAGCTCTTCTTGATCTTTTGACATGGAAAATGGGTCAGGCCCGACCCCCAACCTCCAAGAGAGTTGTCAGAACTTGCATATCTTGCTATATTTAGGTTTTTTTAAAGGTTTTGATGCTTTATGATGATTTGAGGATAAGTAACGCCATAATCATCATGCAACACTAGTGATGGAATGTATGTATGAATGCAAAGAAATGGTAGAGGCATCACAGGTGGCAGAGAAGGTGCAAGAGTTTAAGGGATATCTATTGGCTTCCAAGCTTGCCAATCCATACCCAAAGATTGTTGACATAGACATCAGTCATCCTAATCCATGGAGTTACCTGTAACAACTAAGGAATGAGGTGAACAAGTCATTTCAAATGTAGTGTATAGAGAACTTCGAGCTCTTCTAGGCTATTACATTCCCTATCTCTGTACAAGCACCTAAACTTATCTTGGCATGTGCCCAAAGATATAAGCCTAACAACAAGAAGGTATTGGGACCATCACAGCATGCAGTGTTGGGCATCTCCTCCAACATGATAGATAGAGTGTTCGGTCTACCCACATATGCAGACTATGACAAGATCATGGAGAACACTATATTAACCTTCTACAACACCAAGACTAGCATAGAAACAAGCTACATGAATCAACATCTTCTAGTTACACAAAGGAAACATCCTTTGAATATGGCTCCGGTTCAGCCTTACAATGAGTTTAAGTAGGATGGGAGGAGGTTCATCACCCTTCTGAGAAGAGTATTTGGGTTTCTAGCAGCTGACAAATGGCACCCATGGATGTGCCAATTCTGCATGAAGATTGTAGATGGGAAGAGGATTGGTTGGGGGTCTTTCATCAATGATAAGCTGGATGAGCATTTGTCTGAGGTAGGAGAGACCAAAGAATTTTATATGACTTCATATTTGGTGTACTTGTTGGCATATCAAGCCAAGTTTCTAGGCTTGTTATAGGTGGGCTCTCTCCAACAAGGAGAAGTCCTTGTTTATGACCACTTCCCCCCAGCTAGAATTGATGACCAACATGAAGAGCTACTACATTGTAAATGATTCCTTTATCTATGCACTAATTAGGGGTCTTCAAAATGATTATTTTTAAAGGTCATTTGTTGAAGCAGTTGAAGAGCTAACTAATTGGGGTAATTAGTATATCCAATTTTAAAATTTTACTTACATCAGAGTCATGGGCTTTGACAAAGCCCCTTATAAATTGCCTAGCTACCCTAGTGACAGGGTCATTTTGTTGGAGATATGTAGACATATCTCTAAAGTGTACAAACTCATAGTAAGAAAGAATAAATCAAGTTTCAAGTTTCCTATTAAGATTGGGGAATACTCTTGCCAAAATATCATCAATGCCAGACATGCTGAAGATGAGTTAGCTTCCCTATCTTTGAGCTCATTTGACAACATCAGAAGTACATTTGATCCAATTGGATGGGTTAGTACACTGATAGGAAGCTAGTACATTCATGAATATGCCCTTGAGGACCATTGGGAGAACTATTCTGATGGTCATGAGGTCCAAAAGAGGGACTATTTCAGGCTCAACCTTCATCGACTCAAGAGATTGAACTACTGGGGGTTTCCCAAGGTTCCAAAAGGCCTAAAGGAGGATGGTGTTGTGTTGGATCCTTCTTATGAGAATCAAAGTATATACAACCTCCCTTTAGACCCAATCAAATGGGATTAAACCAAATACATTTCTATGGAAAACAGGGCTAAGGAGGTGCTAAAGAGACCAAGGGCCTGGATAAGAAAACCTTATCCAATGATCAACCCCAACACTACAAAGGAGGCAGAGAGCTCTAAAGGAGCTAAGAAGAAAGGAAGATAAAAAAACTAGCCCCAGCTGTAGATCCAAGAACTGAAGAGATTGACCCTACTACAATCAAGTTAAAACAGAAGGCAGTGGTAGTAAATGTGGAGTCTGAGGAAGAAGAAGAAAACACTGTGACCTTAGCCAAAATTTTTTCAACAAGGGCCTCAACCCTTGCCTCTAGAGGTGTCATAGTAGCATCAACTCCCTATCCTACCATTACAACCACCTCTCCTCATGTCCTCCTCTCCACTGCAGTTGTAGCCAAAATCAAGGTTGCTCTATCTTCCACTTCACCACCCTCATCTCCTACACAACAAACTTCATTTTCATCACCTACACCTCATTCACCTTCCATTCTAACTCATCCTTCCATTTCCCAACCTCCAATTTCTTCTCAACCCCCACCATCTACATCACTTCCTCCTTCTTTCCCCACTCCTCCTAGCACAGAAACTCCATTAGCACCTAGCCAAAAAGTTGGGGAGTATTTGGAGAAGGAAGACATCACCACGACTAAGGAACAAAGGGAGAAAGAGGATACCCCTCTAACTATAGAGCAAAGTAGGATAGACCTACTATAGACACCTAAAAATGACCAAGTCATCACATCACTTGCATTTATGTCTAATCACCTGCATTCAAACATTAATTAAATAATCTAATTATTTAATTAATTTCATCAAATTCATCCAAATCACTTATTTTCAACATTAATTAAATAAATCCTCTTTATTTAATTAATTTCATTAAATTCCTCTATATTCTTCCACATTTAAATAGTTTTTATTATTTAATTAAATCATTATCCTTTTCAAATTTCAAGTCTACATTAATTAAATAAATCCCATTATTTAATTAATTCATCACAAATTCTCTCTTATCTTAATTAAATAATTTTCATTATTTAATTAAATCAATTGTTCTTCCAAATTTAAATAAATCATGCAAATTTATTTAAATTATCTCAATCCTCTAAAAATAAATAAAATCAAGTATTTTATTTATAATCTTCATATTCGTCAATCTTGCACAATCAATTAAATAAATTTATTTATTTAATTTCAATTATCTTTCCAATTGCTCTAAAAATATCATGTTAACTCATGTGCACAATCAGTCTTATTTTTAAAACTCTAAAAAAGACAAAACTAAAGTTAAGTTAATTGGCTTTAATTTATCTTGTTTTTATCATCAACTCATGAATTAGAAGAAAAAAACATTCTAATTTATGAAATCAAATCTATCTTTATCAAAAAAGCAATAATCTTAATAATAATACCTTTTTGGATTGACACATGTCGTGTGCACATTCAGCATGAGTTATTTGATTTATCTCAACTATTCATTCTATGGATTTATTTCATTCATTGATTGATCATGTTTGAAACCTATATAAACCGCCCTCATCTCCTTCACAAATGCTCTTTGATCATTTATTTGCAGGTATCCTTTATAGTGCATTGAGCATTCATCGCATCGTTGAGTACCCTTGAGCACTTTGAGCATGAATAATACCTACACCTGCTTGTTACAAACATGGTTTCACAAAGTTGTTAAGCAATCTACATTCATACAAAGAGAACTATACAATCTCGATGAAGTCTTTCTTATTTTAAATTGATTTATTCATTGATATTGGATTTTATTTAGATTGATCTCTTTATGTTATGGGTAATTGAGTTGTTATTATCATTGCTTTGTGATTTTATCATTTGACCTCTCAATTTTCCTCGTACACATTCTGGGATGCCCTGTGGGACCCACTAATCCCTCTTTTTCTTTGAGAAATTGATTTTTTTTAAAGTACAGTATGGAACAATGCACCTAACATAGAAAAGTACCTTTGGCAGTACAGTGAAGCACCTATGGCAGAATAGTACAGTGCTTTTCATAGCACAGTATAGTTCTTTTGGTACCACAGTGAAGCACAATTGGTATAACAGTAAAGCACTTCTGGTATCTTAGGGTTTTTTTGATTTTGTTTTGTGATTTACAGGGTTCTAACTTATCATATCTATCTTGCATTGACTAACAAGCTAATTTATTTGTCTTTCAATTATCATTCATACTACCTAAGTTGACATATTTAGGAGTATTAGCATTTTTTGAGTTAATTTATCATTTTTTGCGGCATCTTGTGAGTTGGTCTTGATTCCAAGTTATAGATCTTATCATCCATTACACCCTAGATCCTCGGGTCAACCATGAAATCATATTTTGATCTAGCTTTTTTGATGAAATGTCACTTTTTTTAGATCTAGGGTAGCAAAATGCTTTTGGTAGCACAATACCACGCTTTTGGAGGCACAATACAACACTTCAGGTAGCACAGTAGGTCACTTTTGGTTATGTAGTAACTTGCCTTTAGTAACACAGTGCAGTGCTTTCAATAATACAGTAAGTTGCTTTTGGTTATACAGTAAAGCACTTTTGGTCAATTGATTTATTTTTGCTAACTTTTGAGTTTGTGTGGAACAAATCAACTTGTTATAGCTTCTTATCACTCACATAGAGTAAATGGGTTTTTCTAACATGTTCATACAAGACAAGCTTTGAAGAATTGACAAATTTATCAATTTTTGGTCTTAGGAACATATTTCCTTCTTAAGGGATAATTGAACAATCATCTTTGCAAATCTTAGGAACATATTGCTTTCTTAAGGGACAATGGACATGAATGCAAAAACACTTCAAATTTCTAAGGGACAAAGGACATGAATGCCAAACACTTCAATTTCATAAGGGACAATTGACAACTACAATCGTGTGTGTGCCTAATCTAGTTGCACCTTATTTTTTTTATAATGGGACAATTGAACATTTGTTTGGCGTGCTTGATCTTACATTTCAGTTATTCCTTTAGAAGGGCCTACTTTTGGATTACGCTTCATCCAAAAGGGACGACCCTAAGTGGATTTTTCCTTTGAACAGCTATATAAGAGGGATAAGGTGAAAGCCAAGTCCTAACCGACATCAACCTTACCTTGTGGTGCTAAATCAAAAAGAGGTGTACTAGCACTTTGTAGAAATGATTTTCAAATTGTGCGAAGTGTTTGATACTCTTATTAGGATTGGTTAAAGCTTTTAGTAGCTTGTCACATTGCTCATAAGGCATTGGTCCCTAAAAGTTACTAAGAACCAATCTAGATAGTGACTACCAAATCCACCTCTAAACATTGTGGCAATCATCAGTGCAAGAGGAATCGATTTAAGCCCTCAAGATACTCACCATTGCCTCCCTTGAGAAGAGATAGTATTCCCTCAGCATAAAGCTCTTGTGACCTACTTGAGCTTTTTGAGGGGAGGGTGAGATATCCCTACCTATTGTCTCACGCAAAGATACAAATATCTGACACCTTTATGAAATGACATGTGATCGACAAAGAATTAAGTTGTGAGCTGAACTACTGCAATGAACCTTTGTCTCTAGGGATAAAAAGTGCTTGATATTGTTTGACTTGTCTTATACCCATGGAAACATTAGGCTTTTTTATTAGCCTTGAACATACACTATATGTTGTGTCATTCCTTTTTGCCACTTTGTTTGATGTGTTTTCTCTTTCCAAAGCAAAACCAATAAAAAATTAGACCCAAATCTATCAAAATTTGCCTTATAAACATCACTGACACTACTTCAGTGCCTTTGGTATAATAGTAGATTGCCTTTGGTATAACAGTACCTCACCTTTGGCAAACCTACTTCAATGCCTTTGGTATAACAGTAGCTCACTTTTGATATAACAGTAGCTCACCTTTGGTATAACAGTATCTCGCCTCTGGCAGCTTAGTCCAACACATTTGGTAACATAGTAGCTCACTTTTGGTAACACAGTCTCGTGCCTTTGGTCAAATAGTATAGTGCCTTTGGTCTAGTAAATTGTTCATCAAAATTGTCTTTTCTAAAAACACAGCAAAATCCCAACAAGCATCTCAAACAAAGTATCCTAGTGCTTCCCATGGTTACCACTAGACTCCAGCAAACTATGAAGGATAAACAAATTTTCCCAAGGAAGCGCAAATTGCCTCCTCGTACACCTCAACCAAGCCAATCCAACATGACTCCAAAGGTTACTCCAAAAACACCAATGGAAAGACCAACTAACTCACAAAACAAGCCGCAACAGGACCAACTAAACAATCTTCAAGAAGGTAATGTACCTTTGGTAGATGTAACTCAATTCACTATCGGCATGCCTTATGATTTTTCTACACCTGGTTATACCATGGTTCAAGTCCCATCTCAAGAAGAGCGACACTTTGAAGAAGGTCAATCCTCTCAAGTAGATAGATATGACCTTGATGAAATCATACAAGATCCTAGAGCCATGGATGCCTTTGACAAAATCCTTAGTGAAAACCAAGATCACTTTTTCTGCTTATTGGTTGAACAAGAAGCACAATTACCCCAAGATTTTGACCTATCCAATCTTAAAAAGTGAAACAAAACCCATGACGCCATAACTGCAGTCTAAACCATGTTAATTGTGACCACTCCCATACTTGAACAAAACTCACAAGGGAGAACAATTGCACAATATGAGAATCCTCTTTATCAAAACCTAATGGAAGAGAGACCCATTGTTAGATCTAGGGCACACAACTGAGAGGGGGGGTGAATTAGTTGTACAAAAACTTGCTTCTACTTCAAACACTTGATTCTTCTTGTTAGTTAATAGCATATCAATTAACCATTCATGAAAGCATAATCCATAAACACAGGAGCAAATAAATATCAACACATTGGACACCAAGATTTTGATGTGGAAAACCCGGTTAAGGGAAAAACCACGGGGTGATTAACCCAAGGATTATTCTCTATTAGAAGAATAAGAAAAATGAATGGCACATGCCAATTAGGGCTCACTACTTGAGCACACTACTCACAAGGAGGCACACTGCCTACAAGAGACACACTGTCTACAAGATGATAAGTTTTACAAACTTGAACTAGAGATTGACATCTTTACCATGTCTGGATCAGTTCCATTTAAGCCCGAGATACTTATACTCTACCCCTCGCTCTCTCACTATTCCACACTCATCTGCTCCACAACACACATTGAAATGAATCTAAAAACCTTTATTTATACAAGGCATCAACTTAGGAACAATCATCTAAGTTAGCAATCATCCACAAGAACATTCGCAATATGAATAACTCATCCGGTCAGCCAGTCTGAGTAAGAACATCTTCATCCAGAAGAATATCTTCAATTTTGGGCTCTAACACTAATGCGGACTAACAACACAACTTCAACATGATCCAAGAACCTTCACAAGCTTGTCTGAATGACTAGGTACATCCGCACTTCCTCTACTTACTGGAATCTCTTCTCCTCTTCATCCAGAATTTCAAGAACACAGTCTATCGTGACTGTCAAATTGAAACAGGTTCTTTTGAACCTCCAAACTATGTACAAACTGAGATGACACATCACAAGGACATCCCAAACACTCCTTCCAATCCACAGAGTTTGACAATGAACCTCCGGATCTCACTAGACCTTTTTGTAACACTCTGTCACTTTGGAGCATCTCCCGGAACCGGTTCTACTTGACCGATCACAACTTTTTCATATCTTCATGTGGACCTCTGAAATCTTAACTGGATCATCTCAAGACTCATATCTACAAACCCTTTAATCTGCATCCTTTGATCCTCATCCTATTGAGTACATTTGCCTTCTTCTCATCACTATTCTTCACTGTTCCTGATTGAGACTAATTTTCTCAATATCCTCAGCACACAGCTCACCCAATCCTTCTTACCAATGCAATATGAGTATGTTGACATTAATGACAACACTGGTTAACCTCATACTTGCAACAATCTCCCCCTTTGTCATTGATGGTAACATATGATGTGAAAAACCATCAAGACAAGAACTTCTCTTTTCTGTCATAGCTCCCCCTATCAGCAACAACTCTTCACATGTCTTCTCCTCCTTTACTGCTCCCCCTTTGATCATCAACCACTTGTTTTTCACATGTCTTCTCTCCCCCTTTGACATCAATGGCAAAGGGCTCATGCTTGCACTTGTAACACATCAAAATCGTACCAGCTGCTCCCCCTTAGTAGCAGCTCCCCATCATCAATCTAGATCACAAGATATGACTGTGATATCCACCAGACTGATGCACATCAGTGCATCCTAGTTCATCACCGGAGGGGCCATGACCCCTAACTTCTCCCTGAGATACTCAAAAGAGTCTTTGGGAAGAGGTTTAGTAAAAATATCTACAAGTTGATCCTTGGAGGGCACATACTCTAATCTAACTTCACCCTTGTTCACTTGTTCTCTAAAAAAGTGAAATTTGATAGATATATGCTTGGTCTTAGAATGCAATACCAGATTCTTAGAAATATTTATTGCACTTCAATTATCACAGAAAATTGTGATAGGCTCCTCATATTCTACTTGAATATCCCTTAGCATTTGCTTCATCCACAAAATTTGAGTGCAACTACCTGCTGCTACAATGTATTCTACCTCAGTTTTAGACAGGGATATTGCTTCTTGTTTCTTGCTTAGCCAAGAAACCAACCTTTTTCCCAAAAAGAATGCTCCTCCACTTGTACTCTTCCTATCATCCACATCTCCTGCCCAATCTGCATCTGTATATGCATGAAGAGAAAAATCCTGATCTCTAGGATACCATAGGCCATACTCAATTGTTCCTTTTAAGTACCTAAAAATTCTTTTGAGTGCCATGACATGAGATTCTCTTGGATTAGCCTAGAATCTTGCCACAAGACCAACAGCTTGCATTATATCTGGTCTAGTTTGAGTGAGATACAATAGTCCTCCAATCATTGATCTATACTTGGTCTAACCTATTTTAGGAGAGTCATCATCTTTGCTCAACTTACATCCGGTTGCCATAGGAGTTTTCATTGGCTTTGAATCTTCCATTCCGAATTTCCTCAACAATTCTTTCACATATTTGGTCTGAGAGATAAAAATGCCTTTCTTTGTCTGGGTAATTTGTAGACCCAAGAAGAAATTCATTTCACCAAGCATTGACATTTCAAACTCACTTTTCATTTGATTTGCAAAGGTTTTACACATACTGTCTCTTCCTCCAAAAATGATATCATCAATAAATACTTCAACAATCAAGATGTTTTCATTATCTATTTGGAAATATAGATTACTGTCAGTAGTACCTTTGTTGAAACCAATCTACACAAGATGCTTATCCAACCTTTCATACCATGCTCTTGGGGCTTGCTTCAATCCATACAGTGCTTTCTTCAACTTGTAGACCATATCATCTTGATCAGACAATTGAAATCCATCTAGTTGTTCAATGTATACTTCTTCTTCCAAATCACCATTTAGGAAGGCAGACTTGACATCCATCTGATATACCTTGAAGTCTTTGAAGGTAGCAAATGCAAGAAATAATCTGACTGCTTCAATTCTTGCCACTGGACCAAAGGTTTCTTCAAAATCAATTCCTTCTATTTGAGAGTAGCCTTTGTAGACCAATCTGGCTTTGTTTCTGATTACTTCACCAACTTCATTTAGTTTGTTCTGGAAGACCCATTTGGTTCCAATCACATTCTTGTTTCTAGGTCTGGGAACAAGATCCCAAGTGTGATTTTTCTCAATTTGCATCAACTCTTCCTCCATTGCTTTGGTCCAGTTTTCATCATTGTAAGCTTCATTTATTGTCTTAGGTTCAATCTTTGAAATTAGACAACATTCATCTAAATTTTGAGCAATTTTCCTCCTTTTTTGTACTCCTTTTCTTTTGTCACCTAGGATCCGATCTTTAGACTGATTTAGAGTTACATACCTTGGAACTTTGGGAGTTTCTTGTACTACTATTTCTTGATCAGGCTCATCCAGACAAACTTCTTCTTCCTGATTTACCGAATCAGTTTGAATCTGACCTTTAGGAGAGGATTGAGTTCCTTGAATCAGAACACCATTCTGATCATCTTCATCATACTCATAAAACCTTGAGGGCTTCTCAATTCCTTCCTCAACCTTCACATTTGTACTTTCTATTATCTTTCTTAGTCTCTTATTGTAACACCGGTATGCTTTGCTTTGAGTGGAGTATCCTAAGAAAATTCCTTCATCACTTCTAGCATCAAACTTTCCTAGATCTTCATCTCTTTTGATGTAACACTTGCTACCAAATACTCTGAAATATCTCACAGTAGGAGTTATACCAAACCAAATTTCATAAGGAGTCTTACCGGTATTGCTTCTAATTTGAACTCGATTGAGAGTGTAGACTGCAATGCTGACAGCTTCTCTCCAAAACATATGAGGAACATTTGCTTCCATCATCATTGTCCTAGAAGCTTCCTGGATGGTTCGGTTCTTTCTCTCAACTACTCCATTCTGTTGTGGAGTCCTAGGAGCAGACAACTGTCTCTTTATACCATGCTTCTCACAAAAGTCTATGAATTCACCGGATGTGAATTCACCACCTCTATCAGACCCTAGACACTTCAGTTTCAATCTGGTTTGATTATCTACCATAGCTTTGAAGATTTTGAACTTCTTAAAGGCTTCTGATTTCTCTTTTAGAAAGGTAACCCACATCATCCGAGAGTGGTCATCAATCAGCAACATGAAATATCTATCACCTTGCATACTTTTGATTCTTGTCAGACCACATAGATCAGTATGAACTAATTCCAATAATCTGGTAGAGGACTGATCCTTGCTTTTGAAAGAGACTCTGCTCTGCTTACCTAGCTGACATTCTTTGCACAAACTATTTGTAGGTTTCACCAACTTTGGAAGATCTCTTACAGCCTGAGTATTGCTTATTTTGATGATGTTATCAAAATTTACATGACACATCCTTCTATGCCATAACCAACTCTGATCCACTTGAACAAACAAACAACTTTTATTAGAACCAACCAGATGGAAGATATTACCTTTTGTTTGAGTACCGGATGCAATCTCAGTTCTGGAGCTTTCAAAGATCCTGCATCTTCCATTTTTGATCCGGAGATCATAACCTTTGTCTACTAACTGTCCAACACTGAGAAGATTGTGCTTCAATCCTTCAACATACAGTACATTACCAGTTTTTCTCTTTCCATCAAAAGAAATAGTTCCCCTACCTCTGATTCTACCTGTAGAATTGTCACCAAATTTTACCATTTCTCCTTCATACCTTTCCAAATCTAAGAACTTGTTCTTGTCACCTATCATATGGTGAGAGCATCCACTGTCAATAACCCAATCATCCTTTTCTTTAACTTGGGCAGCCAAAGCTCTTTCTACAACCTTATGTTTGACAGATTCAGAGGATATTGGTTCTTCTTCCTTGATGGCAATAAACACCCATTCATTTCTATATTTGTCTCCTATCTCTGATTCATCATTTGTTACTCCTTCATTATCAGCTTCTTCATGAACATAATAACAGTTCTTTTGGAACCTTTGTCTGTTAGAGTTTGACCTTACAGATCTTTCCGGACATCTTGAAGCAAAATGACCAATCTTCTTGCAGTTGAAGCACTTAAAAGGTAACTTTCCTTCATACTTACCGGATCCTCTTGGCAATCTCTTTGCAATGAGGGCTTCAAGATGAGCTATTTCTACTTCTTCCTCTTCCATGTCTTTCCTTGCTTGATCATACCATGACAGCTTCCTTGAAGATTTTTCTCCTGGATCAAATCTTTGTTTGCCTTTCACATAGGCACTGGCTTTGAACGCAGATTCAGTCTTGGGGGGATCATCTCCAAACGCGATCATTTCAAATACAGCCAGTTTGCCAGCCAATTGCTCTCTTGTGATAGTTGCATGGGCTCTGAATTCATCAATGGCAGCAACCTTGATCTTGTAGGCAGTAGAAAGGGATCTAAGAATTTTGCAAACAATCTCATTTTCATCCAGAACTCCACCAGCATTCCTGATTCCACACACTAGCTCATTCACTCTTGGCATAAAGGTAGTGATATTTTCATCATCTCTCATCTTCAATCTTTCAAATTTCTCTTTGAGACTCTGCAACCTTGCACTCTTAACAAACTCCTCTCCTTCATGTAGAAGTTCCAATTTAATCTAGATCTCATAAGCAGTTGGTAGGTCAATAACATTGGAGAGCTCTGAGTTGGTTAATGCACTTAGAAGAGCCTCTTTAGTCTGCAGATTGTTTTTAGCATCTGTGATTTCATTTAGAGTTGTCGGACCACCCTGTGGAGGTTTATATGCTTTTTTGACCATGGACAAGTATGCCTTTCCCATACACTCCAAGTGACATTTCATGCAGCCTTTCCAAAGAGTGAAGTTGGTTCCATCAAACTTCGGATTTTCCTTCTTGTATGATGACATCCTGGATCTCCTCAAGCGGTTAAGCTCCTTTCAGAGGAACTCAGCTCTGATACCAATTGTTAGATCTAGGGCACACAAATGAGAGGGGGGGTGAATTAGTTGTACAAAAACTTGCTTCTACTTCAAACACTTGATTCTTCTTGTTAGTTAATAGCATATCAATTAACCATTCATGAAAGCATAATGCATAAACACAGGAGCAGATAAATATCAACACATTGGACACCAAGATTTTGATGTGGAAAACCCAGTTAAGGGAAAAACCACGGGGTGATTAACCCAAGGATTATTCTCTGTTAGAAGAATAAGAAAAATGAATGGCACATGCCAATTAGGGCTCACTACCCGAGCACACTGCTCATAAGGAGGCACACTGCCTACAAGAGACACATTGTCTACAAGATGATAAGTTTTACAAAATTGAACTGGAGATTGACATCTTTACCATGTCTGGATCAGTTCCATTTAAGCCCGAGATACTTCTACTCTGCCCCTCGCTCTCTTGCTATTCCACACTCATCCACTCCACAACACACATCGAAATGAATCCAAAAACCTTTATTTATACAAGGCATCGACTTAGGAACAATCATCTAAGTCGGCAATCATCCACAAGAACATTCGCAATATGAATAACTCATCCGATCGGCTAGTCTGAGTAAGAACATCTTCATCCAGAAGAATATCTTCAATTCTAGGCTCTAACACTAATGCGGACTGACAACACAACCTCAACATGATCCAAGAACCTTCACAAGCTTGTCTGAATGAACAGGTACATCTGTACTTCCTCTACTTACTGGAATCTCTTCTCCTCTTCATCCGAAACTTTAAGAACACAGTCTGTCGCGACTGTCAAACTGAAACAGGTTCTTCTAACCTCCAAACTATGTACAAACCGAGATGACACATCACAAGGACATCCCAAACACTCCTTCCAATCCGCAGAGTCTAACAATGCACCTCCGGATCTCACCGAACCTTTTTGTAACACTCTATCACTCCGGAGCATCTCCCGAAACTGGTTCTACTTGACCAATCACAACTTTTTCATATCTTCATGCGGACCTCTGAAATCTTAACTAGATCATCTCAAGACTCATATCTACAAGCCCTTTAATCCGCATCCTCTGATCCTCATCCTATTGAGTACATTTGCCTTCTTCTCATCACTATTCTTCACTGTTCCTGATTGAGACTAATTTTCTCAATATCCTCAGCACACAGCTCACCCAATCCTTCTTACCAATGCAATATGAGTATGTTGACATCAATGACAACACTGGTTAACCTCATACTTGCAACACCCATATCACCACTTATGACTCCTATGGAAATATACAAACACCAAGAAGAGACTCTACATCATTAAGAAGAACTAACCAAACAAGCCACCCTAGCTCAATCAAACACACAACACACTCCTAAAATGCCCACGCCAATCGCAAGTGGAACATTGGCTACCCCATCACGAGAAGGTTTCCCACCAAATTACAATATGAGAAACACTTATGTAGCCATGCAACAAGGGTCTCAAAAAACACCACCCCCAACATCATCAACTCTTCATATCATTAACCCAAACAATGGCATGAAACCCCAACCATCACAAAACATCAACACCACCTATGCCCCTCCACCACAAATATCTTCCACTCTCAACCTAACCCGCACCTATCTCAGCCCTCAACATTCCCAAAACCAAACTTTCCAAAGTTATGTTCCACCACCGCAACCAAACCCAACATACTTTAGCTTTCCTCCACCAAATTCTTTCATCACACCACCACTGCAATACCAACAATAGAACTCTTATCTACAACCATCATAAAGCCTACATTCTTACCTATCACCACCCCACCTCCCCAAAATCAAAACACCCAAATCCAACCCAATCCAAATCCAACATACAACACATACAACCCTAACCAATCATACGACCCTTATAACACCAATGCCCATGGCTTCCACTACAATTTTCCATATGGGCAACAACAACCACCTCTCAGACAATAGGAGTTTTTTCCAACCCCTCCTCCAACTATGGAGCTAGAACTTGTGGAGGTACAACAACAACTATCTGATCTTACATTTGGCCACACCAAGAAAACCTTCTCTTTGGAAGAAGTTTGTCCTTATCCATTTGATCGGTCATTACCCATGATCCCTTTTCCTCACAATTTCACTATTTCCAAGTTTGATAAATAAAAAGGAAAAGGAGACCCAAAAGACCATCTTGGAGAATTCTATCTCACTGGCTTCGAAGTCTCACACAACAACACATATCTTATGCGCCTCTTTCCTTGTAGTCTTGGAAGTCAATCTATAGAATGGTTCTCACACCTACCCATGAGTATCAAATCTTTTAATGAGCTTGTAGAGAAATTTGCCACCCATTTCTCTTACAACACAGAACATGAGATCTCCATGACGGACCTATGCAATAATAAACAAAAAAATGGGGAAACTTTCATTTCCTTCCTTCAAAGATATAGACAAATGGCTAGCAAATTCCCATTCAAGATACCTGTAAAGTAGCTTGTTAGCATACTTGTGTAGACCTCAATCAAGAATTGGGTTTTCATTTGCAAATACTGTTGGCAAGAGACACTGCTATGCATGATAGGTGTTGTCATTGATGGCAACTAAGTCTATCTTACACATTCGCATTACATAATTTGTTCATACCAGAAGTCAAAGTGAAGATTTGTCTAAGTCTGGGTAGTCAGAAATAGAGCATGTGATAGGGTCCAATATCTTGGTCTGGATGAAGAAAAGTTGTTGGTTAAGCAATTTGTGATAATTAGTGGTATTTGCCGACATGATTGATGATTTGTGAACACAAGTTTTTGGTCCGCATTATTGATTGTGCATGGATTCAGCTGACAAAGCAGAGTTCTTAACAAATGTTCTAAGTTTTCTTGAAGCCGACTACAGTTGATTGAATTTCTTGATGCGGATATATATAGTTGATGAATTTGAGTGTTTTGAGGTATGCATGTGAAGTGGTGATGGAGTAAGTGTGAAGATAAAGAACTAAGCTTGGATTATGGACTAAGAGTGAAACATAATAGAATAAGGATGAAGTGTGTAAGATCAGTATTCTATACTTAACTAGAACTAAACTTCTATATTGGTAGATGCTATTCATTAGCTCAAATAATCTGTAATCTTCTTGTAATCATCTCTATAGGCAGTGAGCTCTAGGCAGTGTTCCCTAAAGGCATCTCCCTTCCCCATTTGTAATAATTTTAATAGAGTATAATTTCTTGTGGGTTAACCCCCACCGTGGTTTTTCCCTTTACTGGGTTTCCACATAAAAATCTTGGTGTTATGTGTGTTGATTATGTTTCTGCTCATGTGTTGTTGATTTATGCTTTCATGGTTATGGCATTAATTTGATAATAAGTGATAAAGAAGGTAAATTGCTGCAAGTGATAAAAGTTTTTGTGACAACTGATTCAACCCCCCTCTTAGTTGTCTACCCTTATTTCAACAATTGGTATTAAAGCAAGGTTCCTTGGAAGAAGCCTAATAGCTTGAGGAAGATCTAGGAAGGAGTTTCAATGGGTTCACTCAAAGAACAACTTCAATTGGCTTTAGAAGATCTTGATTAGTCCAAAGCAAAAGTAAATGAATAGAAAGCAAACCTTAAAGATGCTGATGATTGTATTGAGATGTTAAAAGAAAAACTAAAAAAATGTATGGAAAGGAGGTAGAAGCTACTTTAGTAGCTAGCTAATTTTATTGAAGAAAATTACATGAATGAGGCTTTGGAAGAAAATACAAAGGAATGTGAAAAGTTGACAAAAGAAGTTTCTGTTCTAAAACATGAGATGGAATCTGGGGTGATGAGGCTAACCAAAGAAATTGAGGAAAGGACTGAAGAAGACCTGAATCAAACTCTGAAGGAAAGAATAGAAGAATGTTGCAGAATGGATAGAACAATTGGCCACCTAAAATTTGATTTACAAGAATTCAGATATAATGAGGAGGAACTTGAAAGATAAATTGTCATTCTCAGACATGACCTAGAAATTGCAAATGAATACAAGGAAAAGTTCAAGATAAGCTCAACTAAACTTGAAGTACTGCTTGAGAGTCAGAAGAAGGTAGATGATAAGCATGGTCTGGGATATGAGAAAGGTGAAAGCTCTAGATCTAGTCAAAATAAATCCTAAACCAAGGAATCAAAGAAACAAACCTAGATGGCCTCTGGTAAGACAACCCAATGCTCAAAGGTATCCATCTTTCAATGGAAATTGTTTCAATTGCAATAAATTTGGTCATAGAACTACTCAATGTAGAAATAGAGTGAATCAAAATGGTCCATCTTTCTTTGGTCAATGCTTCAATTGTAAAAGGTATGGTCATAGATCCAATGAATGTAGAAGTATGATGAACTACTCTAACAACAAAAGAAATGTCAAGTCTTTCAATGGCTACTATTTTGCATGCAATAGATTTGGACATATGGCTAGTCAGTGCAGATCAAGAGGAAATCAATCAAATGGGAAAGGAAATGTTGTGTGCTTCAATTGTAAGCAATCCGGTCATGTTGCAAGATTCTGCAGAAGTAGGAATGATGACAGAAAAGGTCCAGTAAACAAAAAACCAGATGGGTAGAGATAAGACAAAGGAAAGGGCAAAATTGATGTGAATGAGGACTAGAATGAAATGAACAAAACATGGGTAAAGAAAGGTAAAATTAATGTTGACAATGGGTCTGCACTAGAATCCGGTGCTGATAATTCCTTCATGAATTGAATTAGGAGATATGGCTCATAGGGAGCTGCATTGAAAATCAAATTCCCTCATCCAATAAGTGAGTGCCTAAATCTGGCACAATGAATGAACATAGAAAAGCCTATTTCAGATCTGTTAAAACAAATTCCAAAAGAAAAGAATCAAATATGATTGATTGTGGAGTAATTGAAGTTCAACTGTATGCAGAAACAATGTAACTAGATGTATTAGGGCAGAGCATTTATTACATTGACAAATTAGGTTTTGCGAAGGATAAAAAGTCATTCATTCAATCATTTGGATCACTTTGTACTTGAAGAGAATGAACAGAAGAGCATCTGAGCTAAGATTTCAAGGATTTGAAGTGCGACCAGCGAATTCATTAGTTAACCCTAATTCCATGGAAGAAAAAGGTATTTTTTTGCGAAGCTTTGAACTCGTAATATTTTGCAATGGCTACACCATTGGTTGTTGATATTACTGAAAGGCCCCAACCCAAATTCAAGAAGCATCCACACAAATCAGTAGAAGTCAACCTGTTAGGTGCATTTTCAAATGTTCCATATGGTGTATTGCATGTTGAAGATATTAGGGCCTATATTCATGCTAGTATAGATGAATTTGGGGACTCAAGGTTTGTAGATTTGTTCAAGAATCATCTAAGGGATGAAATTCATGGTCTTAAACCTGAGTATAAGGCACTGCACGATAAATATTTCATCCAGATTATAGGGTTTCCATCCTTCGATGAAGATGAATGGGTCCAGTATGTTTTAAGATGAATGCATGATGAGTTTTTGTGGCTAATGAAACCCTTCAAGATCACCAAGGACACCATCAAGGCTGTGATAGGGTTAAACTCATCTAGGAGACTGCCAATGTTGAAAGCAGTAAAGAATCAAATAGTAACTGATGCTACCAGTTCAAGGTTTGACAAAAGGGCAATGACAATCAATGACATTATTGATCCAGATGTTAAGTTTGCCTCAATGGTAATTGGTTACAAAATTTATCACTCCAACAGGGAGAACTCTATTTCTGGAATGTCCATATATGCTGCATACAAAATGTTAAGAGAGAATGTTGATTAAGACTTGTGTGAATTGTTGTAGAACCAGTTAATGGAAAATTTGAACAAGGTAAAGAAGGATAAGAAGAACATCTTCAAATATGGTACACTGATCTTATGTTTATTCTTCTATTTCATGAATGAGTTTCCCAGCAAGAAAAACATGTGTTGGACAAATGACAAACCTGTTGCTATATAGATAAGAGAGCACTTGAACAACATTGGGGACTCTAAAGCACAAAAAATTACATTCTGGGGTTACTTCAAGAATTTTTAGAGTATGATGCATTCTAGGGAAAGAATTCCTAAATCAGTTGTTTAGATATGCTTCATGGTGGATACTGATTAGTGCTTAATGGAAGCAGTAGAACCCAGAACTGTCTAGATCATGCCCATGGTGTATGAGGTAGATGAGAAAATTTTGGATATGTATGCTCAACATCTCTTGAGAAAACCCAAGGATGATTCTGTGGAGAGATTTGGACATATAAGGAGCTCTATTTGAAACTGCATGTTGAGCTCAAAAAACCTAAAATCAAGAGGAAAGTTTAAAAGTAAGTAGAAATGTATACTGAAAGCATTGGCATAACTAAGGAATTTATGAAGTAGAACTGAGAAAGGATAGAAAAAGTTGAGAAGGAGATGCAGGATAAGAAATAAGGAAGTGCTTTGGAAGTCTCCACCAGCTAGCCTAGAAAAACAAGAAGCTCTGTTGTTGCCTCTGTTCATACAAAACCTATCAGAACAGAGAAACTAAAAGAAAAACCATCTGGTAAAGATGGTAAAAGAATGAAGACTAAAGCATTAAGAACATATGAGAGCATTAAAGATGATGAGGAAACAGAATTAGATGAAATAGTGAAGGAAATAAAGATAGAAAGCAAAAGCTTCAATGACTACAAAAGATAAGCCTTCTAAAAGTATGAAGGTAAGTAAAAGACAAAAGACTGAAACCCAAACTAGAAAATCCACTTTGTCTGTAGAAGAAATTGTGAATACTATGACAATTCATGGGAATCTATAACCCATAGTAAAATACCATGACACTTTAGATGATGCAAACAAGAGAATTTTGGAGGATGCCACTATAAAATACTTAAATACATTTAATAGAGCTCTTGTGGAAATTTTATCTAAAATTCCTAAGAGTCTGAGTAACATTTTGGAAATGAGGAAAGAGGCTGCAAAAGCTAAAGATTTGGAGTTGAGGGAACATGTGTTATCTAGTTTGTGTCTGGTGATCTCCAACAAAGAAGAAGATAAAATCTTTAAAGAGGTCAAGAACGATTTAAGAAGAAAAACAAGGATGAATAAGCTGATGATTGGAGATATGGATGAATTTGTCAAAGAAACAAATAGATTCTAAATAAATTACTTGACAAGAACAAGTTTTATGTGGTTAAGAAGAATCAGTTGATACTGAGGATGCATCAATTCTGAATGATAAAGAGCAGCAGAGAGATGAGCAACAAACTAAGATAGATGACTCCCCTGTTTTGGAAGAGGAAGCAATAAACAAAGAAGATGAAAAGATGATAGATAAAACTAATGATGTAGGAGGTATTCAAACTCCTCTAGATCAATCTGGTAAAGAAGATACAGAAATGAATATTGAAAGAGATGAAGATGATTCATTGAAAAATAAAGAGCATGAAACAGAAGAAGCTAAGGACCAAGAAGCAGAAAAGGCCAAGGACAAAAATGAAAAGGAAGAAGAGATTATAAAGGTTGAGGAAGAGCCCAAGAAGGACAATTCAGTTGACAGTACCAGTAAGAATCAAATAGATACATCATCATCTTGGGAAAGAGATAAACAAATTGAAGAAGATCAGGACATAATACAAGGTCCAATAAATTTTGATACCTTGTCTTTGGTGCAAAAGATAAAATTGGCCTCCATTTCTCAAGCCAAGGCTAGAGAAGATATTCTAAAGTCTCACATGGAAGACAATGAGCTACTTGGTCTTGCATCTAGGATTCTAGAGAAAATCATGCCAACATTCCAGAAGGATTCATCTGCATCTCCCTTCGGCCAGTTGAAAAGTCTAATAAACTCTATAAGTTCTCATTTTGAATCTCTTGAAAAGTTTGCAGAGTTCAAGGTTCAAAATGAATTCAATGATAAAAGATTTGATGCTCTGAAAGAGATGATTGCATTAGATAGAATTGTGTTGGATACCAGTGTTAAGAATATTCAAAATGCTCTTACAGAAGGAGGGAATGTATACAAATTTTGTTTATCTTGTCCTGAAGCTATAGAGGACATTGAAATAAAAATAAAGAAGTCTAAGGAAAAACTATCAAGTGTATCCCAATCTTTTGATCCCCTGACAATATCAGTAATGAGCCAAGAATGTCAAACAATTAGCCTGATTGAAGAGATAAAGATATTGATGAAGGAAAAGGACAACATTGAGACAAGAATGTGTGAACTCTGAGGACTGATTTCCCCTAAGTTGGAAGCAATGTTCAATACCTTGACAGAAGCCCAAACTGCTGCTAAATCAAGTGATCCTACTAACTTTAGAAAAATAGAGTCTCAAGCATTCCTATTCAGTGGTCACATCTTAGTTTTGAACAGTATGAAGAAGAGTTGGGACAATGAGTTGGCGCTGTTGAAGAATATCTTTGGTGATGTGTTCAAACTTATGTAAATAAGTCATAGGGTTGTTTGTATATATGCCCATGTATATAAAATGTTTTGTTGAATTTTGGTATGTGGATTTTGTCGAGTTTGATGCTCAATTACAAAAATTGGAACTATTGGACCATAAGGCAATATTCACTTCTGGCTATAAATTTGTATTACATATATACTCCATTGTGGAAGAATGTGAGATTATGGAATTGTTACATCCAAAAAGTCTTTTCCATTGATGTCAAAGGGGGAGTGAAGAGTAGTGAAAAATGAGGAATCCAGCAAAGGGGGAGCACTGGAGAATAGTGAAAAGCATAAGTGTACATAGTAAGGGGGAGTTGTTCTGACACTTAGTCATTTTTCACTAAGTGTTGCCATCAATGCCAAAGTGGGAGATTGTTGGCAAGAGACACTGCTATGCATGATAGGTGTTGTCATTGATGGCAACTAAGTCTATCTTACACATCTGCATTACATAATTTGTTCATACCAGAAGTCAAAGTGAAGATTTGTCTAAGTCCAGGTAGTCAGAAATAGAGCATGTGATAGGGTCTAGTATCTTGGTTTGGATGAAGAAAAGCTATTGGTTAAGTAATTTGTGATAATCAGTGGTATTGGCTGACATGATTGATGATTTGTGAACACAAATTTTTGGTCCATGTTGTTAATTGTACATTGATTCAGCCGACAGAGCAGAGTTCTTAACAAATGTCCTAAGTTTTCTTGAAGCTAACTATGGTTGATTGAATTTCTTGATGCGGATATATATAACTGATGGATTTGAGTGTTTTGAGGTATGTATGTGAAGTAGTGATGGAGTAAGTGTGAAAAAGGTAGAAAGAAGTGTGGAGATAAATATCTAAGCTTGGATTATGGACTAAGAGTTAAACAGGGCAGAATAAGGATGAAGTGTGTAAGATCAGTATTTTGTGCTTAACCAAAACTAAACTTCTGCATTGATAGATGTTATTCATCAGTTCAAATAATCTGTAATCTTCTTGTAATCATCTTTGTAGGTAGTGAGCCTCTTGGAGCAATGACCTCTAGGCAGTGCACCCTAAAGGCATGTGCCTTCCCCATTTGTAATACTTTTAATAGAGTATAATTTCTTGTGGGTTAACCCCCACCGTGGTTTTTCCCTTAACCAGGTTTCCACGTAAAAATCTTGGTGTTATGTGTGTTGATTATGTTTATGCTCATGTGTTGTTAATTTATGCTTTCATGGTTATGGCATTAATTTGTTAATAAGTGATAAAGAAGGTAAATTATTGTAAGTGATAAAAGTTTTTGTGACAACTGATTCAGCCCCCCTCTTAGTTGTCTGCCCTTATTTCAACAAATACTTAGTACTACAACCTTCGATGAAATTACCTATAAGGGCATCAACATTGAAAAGGCCCTCATCGCTAAAGGCATGGTCAAAATCGTCAAAGACAACAAAGACAATGCTCCCCAACAACAATCAAATGACAAACCAAAATTTTGGAACAAAAATTAAAATGTGGTCAATGATGGTGTGGTAGATTCCAAACATGTCCAAACATTGCAAACACCCCTTCATCTTTCAAAACCAAGTCAACCTCTGCCTCAACAAAACCAACAACAACAAAGACAACCAAACCAAAACCAACAACAATGACAACAAGAGAGACCTCAACAAAATTACCCTCTGCAATGATAATTCACTCCCTTGAGAGAGCCTATAGAGATTGTTTTACAGAAACTTATAAATAATGGACTAGTCACCTTACCAGATGCTCCCCCATATGGTGAACCTATTTACAAAATCGCACGATACAGAGAAAATGAATATTGTGAATACCACAAGAGCAAAGGACACATGACCTCATCATGCATGAAACTCAATCACATAATCCAAAACCTTATCGATGGAAACCTAATCTCTTTTGAGGATGAACCACTAACTCAAAACACCAATAAAGACCTCAACATGTACAAGGAACCATTCCCTAACCATGGTCAAGGTCAACATCCTGACAAAGGTAAAGGTGTTAACAAAGCTTCAACTTCCTATGACTCTATTGTGGGTTGTTTTGAAGAAATTTTTGTATCTACCCTCACTATCAAAGACAAATCTATGGATTGTGCAGTTACAACTCATCGTGGTCATATCACCCTTCGTGGTCCAACACCAAGTCTCCCAAATCAATCAGAATACAATCTTGTCAAACATCTAGGGAAAACCCCTGCACAAATCTCTATCTTGGACCTTCTACGATCATCATCCGCACACAAAGCTGTGCTAGAAAAAGCCCTACAAGAGTCTTCAGTTCTTAACAACATAGCGGTCATGGATTTCCAAGATATTATAGGTAACATTGCCTCACCCTACAATGTGGTCTTCTCTGAAAAAGACCTCCCATCTCATGATCCATGTCACAACAATGCCCTTCACATTGAAGTCTTCATCCATAAATGCAAGATCAAATGCATACTTATAGATGGTGGTGCTGGTCTCAATATCTATTTTCTCAAGTTACTTAAACAATTGGGATACTCTAAGGATCATGTCAACATTGATCAAAGTATTACAATCAAAGGGTATGATGATGCTGAACACCGGTTAGAAGGTGTTATCCACTTGCCTATACAAGTAGGCCCTATCATGCTTGAAACTAGGTGCCAAGTCCTTGACATTGAGCTACCTTATAACATTATCCTAGGATGCCCATGGATCCATGCCATGAAAGTTGTTCCCTCGACGTACCATCGGTCTCTCAAGTTCCCATTTAATGGTGTAGAGATAACTATCCATGGAGATCCTAATCCTTTTGAATTCTGTCATGTCTTGCAAGGTAGTTATAAGAATTCCAACCAAGTGCCCAATAATGACAAAGCCCTTGAATCCCCATTATATGTTGATTCTAAAAATTTGACAAAAGCCTCTGCAACTGAACCCAATCCTCATCCTATTCTTGAAATCAAAGCTCACATCTATAATATAGGCTTTGGAGAATATGATATCTCAAAATCTTGTTGTGTAGGGTGGATGCCCTTATCCCCTAAATCCTATGCCCTAAATCCTATGGCTAACTTCCCATAGCCAGAGCAACTAAGAAAGCAACTATTCCTCCCCTAGCATCTCTAACCTAATTCCAAGAGGGAAAATTATTGGCAGAGGAAACAATTGAAGACATCTCTTCTTGTCTCTACATGGAGAAAGAACCAGTCATAATACCAGTCAAGCAAAATGGCAATGGCTTAAGGATAGTAAAAAAACATGGGCTATAAAGGCAAAAGTGACCTTGGAAAATAAAATCAAGGAACAATGGAGCCCATTATTGTGATGAAGAAACTAAACAAGAAGGCGTTAGGATTTGGTAGGAAGGTACCACGCACCTTGGACATCGAGGGTATTCTCAACAAGGTGGCACAAACTTTTCCTGCCAATTCGACATCTAATGAGGATATCATTGATTACTCTTCCCTCCATATGATTGACCTATTTAGTGAATCCTCCATATTCATGCTATCATCTGTATCCTTAACATCCACCACAAACACCCAGATTGTAACACTTGTCTACCTTGAACTTATTGATTGGGACCAACAAGGGTCCCCCATACTAGATCTTTTTCAGAATGACGAAGTTATTGCAGAGTTCATGGGACTCCGGGATGGTATCCCTCTTGGTGATCACAAAGCTGGTTTTGTAATGGAAATAGAGAAAAATGCTTATTTTGGTGAGAATGTCAAATCATCTAGTTGTAAAAATAAAAATAAAGAAAGATCTCTAGGTGAAAACCACACTATGGCACCTCCTGATCACAAAATAGTAAAAACAAAGAACATATCCAAAGGTGAAAACACAACTATGGCACCTAAGGATGGAGGATTTGACCTTCCCCTACCATCTAAGTATCAAGAGAAATTAGGTCTCCTAGTGGAAGAGTCTACAGAGATAAATCTTGGCACAGAGAAAAATCCTAGAACAACATTCCTAGCAGCATCACTATCAGAAAAAGAACACAAGGATCTTACCAATTTCTTCTTGTAGCACACCATCAACTTTACGTGGACCTATGCTAATATGCTAGGGTTAGACCCTAAGCTAGTAGTTCACTATCTCATAGTTGATCCAACAGTTAAACCCATCAAGCAAAAGCTAAGGAAGATGCATCCACAGATTGCTCTCTTTGTGAAAGTGGAAATACAAAAGTTGCTAGATGCAAAATTCATCAGGCCTATTGATTATCCAGAATGGGTCTCAGACATTGTACCTATGTCTAAACCAAATGGGGGCATCCGCATGTGTACTAACTTCAAAGATCTTAACAAGCATGTGTCAAAGATGACTTCCCACTGCCAAACATTGATCTCATAGCAGAATCGATTGTGGGTCATGAAATGCTTTCTCTAATGGATGTATTTTCCAGCTACAATCAGATAATGATAGCAAAAGAAGATCAATATAAAATGTCTTTCACTTGTCCTTGGGGTACCTATTGTTGGTGCATCATGCCATTTGGTCTTAAGAATGTAGGGGCAACCTATCAAAGAGCAATGACAGTGATATTCCACAATCTCTTTCATCACATCATGGAGTACTATGTAGATGATATACTAGAAAAATCTTCTAGGGTAGATCACATACAGGTTCTAGGACAAATTTTTGATAGACTAGAAAAAATATCAAGTAAGACTCAATCCAAAGAAGTGTGTCTTTGGGGTAACATCAAGAAAAATGTTGGGATACATTGTATCTCGCAGAGGCATTGAAGTAGATCTAGCAAAAGTCAAAGCTATAGTAGAGATGACTCCACCAAAGAATTTGAAAGAACTAAGGAGCCTTCAAGGAAGGTTACAATCCATTAGGCAATTTATCTCATAGCTAGCAGATAAATGTCAACCATTTCAACACTTACTTCGAAAGGACGTCTCATTTCAATGGGATGATAAGTGTCAAGAAACATTTGATCAGTTCAAAGAATATCTAGCTACACCTCCTATCTTGGTACCACTATTCACCGATAGGCCTTTAATCTTATACATTTCAACTACAATAGCAACCCTAGGGGTCCTTCTAGCACAGCAAGATGAGTCGGGAAAGGAGCACGAAATCTACTATATCAGTCAAACCTTGGTGGGTTATGAACTCAATTATTTACCTATGGAGAGAGCTTGTTTAGCCTTAGTGTTCACTTCCCAAAAGTTATGACATTACATGCTAAATCAACATACATATCTCATAACAAAAATTGATCCATTGAAGTATCTCCTAAGAAAAGCAACTCTCACAGGCAAACTAGCTAAATGGGTCATGATCCTTGGTGAGTTTGACTTTATGTGGATCATAAGGCAATCAAGGGACAAGCCCTAGAAGATCAACTAGTAGAAGCACCCATGACAGATGTACATCCTATGGTATCTAACTTTCAGATGAAAATGTCTTCACTCTTTCTACCACAATAATGTGAAAATTGTATTTTGATGGTTCCTACACACAACATGGATCAGGGGCCGGAATCCTTTTTATCACACCACAAAATGACTATATCCCAAAGTCATATCAGCTTGCATTTCCTTACACCAACAACATAGCTGAGTATGAAGCACTCCTCATAGGTCTCAATACAGCAGTTTAATGGGACATCAAAGAACTACAAGTGTATGGAGACTCACAACTAGTCATTCAACAAGTTACAGATGAGTACCAAACTAAACATGAAAAGTTGGTCCCTTACAAGCAACTAGTGGATGCATACAAACCACTCTTTTCTAGCATGACTTTTGAGCAGATTCCAAGAGAGCATAACACTTATAAACATGCTTGCAAATACACAGAAATGTGAGTTCTTCATCGAACAATTGTTGATACTAGCCGTCGATGTTCCAACTACTGAAATCATCTGCAAACTTGTTGGTCCCAATTCCCCATAGTAAAAAGATATCTATGAATACCTTAAACATGGAACCTTCCCCTTTGAGCTATCTGCAACCCAACGCAAAACCTTTATCCGTTGATACTCCCGTTACACTATTCTGGGTGATACACTATATCTCCAGAGTCTCAATGGTATCCTCTTATGATGTCTTAATGTGGAAGAAGCTGATGCTACTTTACGAGACATACATGAAGGTGTCTATGGTGCACATTCTACCAGTCCTAATCTCGCTAAGAAGATACTCCGTACTTGCTATTACTGGCCTACAATAGAGCAAGATGCTTTACAGTTTGCTAAGAAGTGTCTACAATGCCAGTAGCATGGAGATTTGATTCACACACCAGCTCATGAATTACAACCTGTGACAACTCCATGGCCTTTTTCACAATGGGGTCTCAACCTCGTAGGACAAATCCACCCATCCTCATCCAATGGCCACAAATTTATCATTACTGCCATTGAGTACTTCACAAAGTGGGTCGAAGCCATTCCAATGACATATATCACCGACAAGCAAATAGCCAAGTTTATCCTTAACTACCTCATTTGTTGGTATGGTATCCCCAAGCCATTGGCACTGATAATGGGAGACCATTCAAGAATCAAGATGTTTGTGCCTTATGCACCTAATACAATATCCAACATCACTTTTCTACTCCGTACTATCCATAGAGTAATGGCCATGCTGAGGCTTCCAACAAAACCATTCTTAAAATCCTTAAGAAAATGGTCAATGAAGCTGGTCGTGATTGGCACTTACAACTCAATCCCATCCTATGGGCCTACCGCACTAGTACCAGAACACCAATTGGTGCCACACCCTATGCCTTGGTCTATAGCTTTGAAGCCATTCTACCTATAGAGGTCGAGATCCCATCCCTCAGACTATCCATGCAGAACCTGATTGATGGAGAGGAGTATCGCACTTCTAGAGTAGCTGAGCTAAAACTACTAGATGAGAGGGGCCTTGCCACACTTAATCATCTCCATGTATATCAAAACTGCCTCCGACGTAATTATAACAAAAACATCAAAGAAAGATGGTTTCAAGTTGGTGATCTTGTCTTAAAAGAAAATCATAGAAATCAAGCAGATCGAGAAAAGAAGGGCAAGTTCAAGCCTAATTGGTTAGGACCCTTTGTTATCACAGCAACATATGGATCAGGAGCTTATACTTTAGCAACACCTGAAGGCATTCCTCTAGATGAGCTACTCAACAGTGTTCATCTCAAGAAGTTCTATGCCTGATCCTTAGAGCATCCATGTCAAAAAAAAAGAAAGCAAAAAAAAAACAAAATACAAAAATAATCCGTCCTATGGTGAAAACTTGGTAAACAGGTGCCTTGGATAAGTACCATAGTGAAAACCTAGCAAATAGGCGATATGTGTAGAGTCAGCATCCATCATCTATCAAGTCTTGTTTATTTCATAACCATTTCACAACAAACTTCATCCATCCATCCATAATAAAAACATTGACCTTGTTTACATTTCCATCTCCTATCTAGAATAGCTTGGAAATTTGTCAATATCCATCATCCTCATCCCACGTTTTGATCTATGTCAACAAGTTATCACTATCTGGTCCTAGGTCAAACTTTCTATGTCTTCTCTATCATCCATGGTTATCCTATGTCAGTCAACCATAACAACACCTCTACCAGAATGGGGGCAACCCTTTCCTTAACCTAGGTCTAGGAATAGATCCTTGTTCATGGTTCACAACAACACAAACACTTCAAACACACAACAAACAAAACACAAACACTTCAAACATAAACACAAGCACTTCAACCATCTCCCCACAACGACAACACTTTTCTACTTCATCACACAAACTAGAACTACATATCATCTCATTTCAATCTCAAGGTACCTTGATCCCATGATATGGGTATGTAGGTAGTCTGGATTACGAAGGAAGTTTCCAGTACTTAGGTACATAAGATCTCATCATTTCCCCTAACCAAGCTCAATCACCTTGACCCACTCATCACTCTAACTAGAACTACATATTATCATTTTTCATCTTTCATCGTAATGTGCCTTGATCCCATGGATATAGAGTATGTAGGCATTCTTGAATACGAAGGATGTATCTAGTACTCGGGCACATACAATTCACCATTCTTCACCCATCTCAATCCATTGACATTCCATCTTTCTAATCTTTTGTTTATCAAAATCCATTCACCTTGACTTGACTAACTCAAGCAGCAAAACAACAAACACATGCATCCTTTCAAAGCAAAAGTCCTTAACAAACCTGAAGCAAAGCAGCTTACTTACAAAGCCATATACTATCCTACATATCAATTGCCAACATCAGCTGAATCAATCTCAACCAAGCAAGAGATCAACACACTTGTCTTATATAGAATGTTCCATGATCGAAACTAGACTAAACGTGTTATACAACATGTTGCATTTCCTAAAACTAGACATTATCCTTTCAACAGATAACACCCTTTAACAGACACACCATTCCTACGATAAGGCTGTTATCTATCTAACCACTATAATCTATCCTGAGAAACCTCTTTGGCAAGAGAATATGTTGGTTGTATGTTTACTTTGTAAGTTAGTCAATTTGCTTTTTGGTTTATCTTTTGTTCCTTTTCCAATACCTATTCAAGACTACCTTGATTTATCTATAATCTTAGGATGTTACTATGTAGTATGGATTAGGGGCATAGTCATTGCTTTTGTGTGCCATGTTTGAGGAATGATCTTTAGTATCTTTCTTAGCAACATATTTATCTTGTAAGTGTTACAACCTAGCATCTTACATATTAATATACTTCTTGCATTTATGTATTGAATTTTATTTTATGTTCAAGACTATGGCTCATTCACATATCCAACAAGGTTATAATATGTCTAAGGGATCTAAGTTCAAACCTCTTTCTTGCAAAGTCAATGTCCATGCACTTAGATATCATAGCACCTTGGTCTTTTATATCTTGGTGGCAAACTATCCATGTGCTATATCAAAAATAAGGATTTCTCTTTATCAACATTTGTGAAACCATTGCAACAAGCTCATCCATCTTACCCATCCATTTATCCATGGCCCTTTATAGTTTTCAAGCAATGATCGATCAAACAGTCTTTCTCTCCTTTCTTCTATCTCCATCACCATCTGGTGCATATCTGCAAAACCCACATGTTAGATATCAAATGTCATAGCATCTGCATCATCACATAAATCCATAATCATACATACATGTCATCACATCCATGTCATAAAGAAATGCATAAACAAAAGCATGAACATCAGTGAGCATAATATGTCATCATATGAAAGGTCATCAAAATACAAATGTCCATGTCTACATTCCATATGTATACATCCAAATATACATCAATAAGTACATCACGGCTATCAAGAGCCTGCAAAATATACATCAGATGCACGTAGGCATCAGTCAATATATACAATGTCCATCATGATACAAATATGATACAATATACACTAGTAAAAACACCAAATGTGCTATCAAATGGCCGATAGGCACAAATATTTATAGGCCTATCACTAAATAGTTTATATTTTTATTTTTATGGAAAGTCATTACATGTAGAACTTGTTGGTAGACAAGGCTATAAATACAATAAGAAATTCATTTTTTTTTGCAAATAAAAATAATTGAGTGGTATTAAATGAATAAGCACATGAAGTAAATCGTGAATTTGAACTAAATAAATTCTAAGTAATCAAGAGATTAAGTGAACAAATGAAAGATTTAAGAAACTTTGTGTAGAATACAATTGAAAGATTTGAAATTCTTTATTTTGTGTGTGTACAAATGATCCTTGGATATCATTTTGTGTAAAGTGTATGAATGAACTTTGATGTTCACTTTATGTGGAATGTGCTTGAAAGAACTAACATTCCTTTTTTTGTGTGTGTACACGAATGAACTTTGGATATCATTTTGTGTGATGTATGAATAAACTTTGATTTTCACTTTTTGTGGAATGTGTCTACAAACAAACTTCAATGATGTTCATTGTGATTCTTTGTGTGTTTGAAAATTTTTTCACTTTTATTGTGTGTGTGTGAATAAACTTTGACATTCATTGTGTGCATGTTTGAAAGTTAACTTTGGCATTCACTTCATGTGAAGTGTGTGTGTGTGTGTGTGTGTGTGTGTGTGTGTGTGTGTGTGTGTGTGTGTGAAAGTTATTTAGTTTTGTCATTGATTTTGTGTCAAGTGTGTGCCTATGTCTTTGAATGAAATTTGTCACACTCTGTGTGTGCATGCATGTGTCTGTGAATGCGCTTTGGCAGTCACTCTATGTGTGTACAAAAACATTGATGTTCACTTTGTGTCAAGTGTATGTGCGTGTGAATTAACTATGGTTTTCATTGTGTGTGGGTGGGTAGGTTTGAAAGTTAGCTTTGGTATTCACTATGTGTGCACATGTTTATGTGAATGAACTTTGGCATTCACTATATGTGTGTGAGATGTGTATGAACTAACTTTCACATTCACTTTGTGTGTGTGATTGAACTAAATTTCACATTCACTTGGACTTGAGTCATTTGTGTATTGCCATCCAATTTACTTATATGAAGCATATGTTTGAACTTTGGCATCACCTTAAAATCATATCGTAAAATTAGAAATTAAATCTAAGTTAAGCTAAAAATAAAATTATAAACTCTAACCCTTAGTATAGACCTTTGAGTAGCCTCTTTGAAAATAGTATGAAGTATGTGGCTTCAAGGCCTTATGAATCTATGATCATCCTCAAATAATTACTTTATGTACCTTCTTTTGATCTTTAGAATATTACATTTTGAATACCCTAATTCTAATCCTGCTCCTAACCTAAACCCTATTTGTAGACCCTATCCCTAAATGTAACTATAACCTAACCCTACTTGTATCCCTAACATTACATAATTAATTTTAGGAAAAAATAAACATATAATATTATTAAAATATTAGCACCATTAATTAATTTTAGCTCATCACATATTTCATTATTAAATAGTCTTATAAAAAGTTTAATTGTAAGAAAATTTATAATAAGAGAAAAAAATTAAGCAACTCCAATCACAATAAAAACTAATAATAATAATTACTTGACATGAGTGGGCTTGGAAGTAGCCATCCTCTTAAGAAAACTTAAAGATAAAGAAAGAAGCCATCCTCTTAAGAAAACTTAAAGATAAAGAAAGAGGGGTAAATCGGATGCATACAAACATTCCCCTTAAATAAATAAAACAAAATAATTTAACGAACACAAATTAAAGATCTTAGAATAAAGAGATTCTCACCTACCAATAATAATTGAAATGTTCTATTTTTCAATTTGAGATAGCAAATACATTCAACAAATAATTTTGAACATTACAAATAAATAAAAAATAACCATTTTTTAACATTAGAAATAAATAAAAAATAATTAAAAAATAAAATTTGTTAATAAAATTTTATTTATTTAATGCGAATACTATTGCAACATATAAATGTTAGTTGAAATAGGTTTAACACACAAAAATATAATGCTTGTTTTAAGATCAGAGATGAAGGGTGGAGACTATCTGGTGGCCTCATTAAACCCAATCCAATACGGTTTCTATGGCATAGGTGGACATAAAAGTGCTTAAATACTCCTGAGACCTCGTAAATGAGATCCACCGACACCCATGAATCAAGGTCATAGTTTAAGGCGCCAAATTAGGCATGCATAACGAAAACTTTCCAGTCCAAAACTATGGGTAGGATAGAAACATTAACACCTAATAAGGCCATAGAAATGTTCAAACTACAAAATGGCCAGAGTCAAAGAGGAGCGCAAACATAATGGATTATGCTCTAAGGTAATCATTTCAAGAATACTGCCAAAAGGGGATTGGTTGCTATGGATGGTTTACAAAGAACAAATGGCCCACTAATAATTCTTTTGAATGTCACTGCTATTTTTGTAAAACCTCTTAGGCAATAACCTTATTAGAATTTACGCTTTATAATTAAGCACAAATAAAATACAGATAGAAGATTCAATTTAAAGTACTAAACAACTTCTAGTCGACTAAGCATATAACACATAGACATGCACCCAATCGCAGATAAAACGTAACAAGATTTATAGAAAACTTCCAATTCTAATTTAAGAAACATCTTAGACCAATGCCATGTATTAGACAAAAAGGAAAAATGGACTGGATATTTTAAAACTCCGTTGAAGGTCCAATGCTAGCATATTTAAATTCATTGCTAGTCCCCTCACATACACAAGCATATATACTGTAGATAAAAATTAGATATAATAACTGGAAATGCTTTGGTACACATGCATGAAAAATACGAAAGAATAGACAAGGTGTAATGCCCACTAAACACATTCTTCCTAACTAACCATTTGCTTAAATTATACTTTCATTAAATTATCAAAATGTCAATCATATAAAAAAGGCTCATTAAATAGATAATTTAGAAGAAAATAAATATAAATATGAGTAAATTCTCAAAATAAAATCAACTTCCTCCTAAGGTAACTCAATATATTCTCATTATAGACAAAGCTATATCTTTAACTTTATAAAATCCAATAACCATCTATCCCAAATAACATCATATTTTTAAAATCATAACATATTCATAATATCTAACTCCTACTAAATAATTTAAAACCAATTAATTCTAAATATAAAAAGATTCTAGACAAATAATTTAAGATTTAGTTTCTAATATAATTTTAGTTAATAGAGAATCAATGAGGATTAGAAGAATCTAATTTCTAAAACTAAAATGCTTATATTTTCTTTCCTTCTTATTATTTTGTTTAAAAATTAGGAAGAATACAAGACATTTCTAATACACATGTATCTGACATCTAAAAATATTTAACTAAATTATTTCTAACAAATATTCAAAAAGAAAGCATGAAATAACTATTGATATCAAATTTCAAAAAGGAGTCATATTAACTAAAAAAAAAAAATTAATAACATTCATACCTACAAGAGAAAAGTTAGATTCTAATCATTATATTTAAATAAAACATTCTATCTATAACTTCTATTTAGTCTACTTAAAATACCTTTGTGGAAAACAAATCTTTACCAAGAATAGCTAATAATCAACAATAATCCTTGTATCTTTTCTTTAGAAAAATGATATTCCAACGATTTGATTTATGAACTTTGCTGATAATTTCAACACTACAGCAACAAAGGGTTAATTATAAATAGTCACTTATACATAAAGATCACCGTTTCCACATTAGACAAAAGGATATCTTTGCTAATCAAATCATAGATTGCAATGGATGTAACATTAAGAGATTGAATGTAACAAGTTTGCTGAAGTTATATAAAAAGAAAATACTAGATATATTTTGCATTATCATAAAAAGTTGTGTGAATGATTATTTTGGTATGCACCATAAAAGAAAATAAAAATAGATAGTATGTATGATAGCAAAACCCCCAAAACCAATTTCATACTCCACGCTACAGCCAAAAATAGACAAAAGATGTTTATGCAAACAATTGGCACGTATGAGATGGTGAATAGAACATGAAAGATTATATGTGTTTGACACATTTTGTGTAGGTCCAATCACATATAAAATTAGCACATAAATTCTTTAAAAAAAATTCATTCAAATCCCTTCATATGGTAAAGCATTTACCTCTTCCACAGGATTTTAGAAGGTCTAGAAAAGCATTTCAAAATGCCACCTAAGCCTTTAGAAAGGGATATAAATGAATAAAAAAATTAGAACTTGCGTTAGTAAAAGTAAACAATAAATACCTTGACACCTTATTAAACTAGACTTATAGCTTACCCAATGAATTGGTATAAGTAAACAATAAATGTGTAACATTTTCAGCACAGATTACAAGTTCTTTATATCTATATAATCTCCAAAGCATATATTTTTATCAAATGACTAAAAAGAAAACTAAGAAAATTTATAGGAAGGATTTCTATGCTAATACGGAGTTCGTCATCACACAGATCTAAATAATTCTTAATCTATTCTCCAAAACCTTATAATTCATACTTAACCAAACAATATAAACATTAGCTACAATAAGCTCCTTGCTTGCCTTGTAAACTAGCATCATGGTTATTAATTCATACAGACAATTCTGCATATGACAGACTAAAAATAACTTTTACCTTGTTTGGAGTATAAACACTAGGATCACTATCCATATTAGTGAAGCTACTAGATTAGTGTCTCAATAGATGTTATTTTAGAAATATGAATCAAAACCAAAGACCATATAAAAAGTGCACATAGACCAGACAGCCGCCTTTCAGATTTAGTGCTAGCATTTTGCTTCACTTTTGAAAGTGAACCTGACAATCATATCAGACATAATTTATGCAATAGATTGATTACTAAGATTAAATTCCAAGTATAAATTTATAAACACTAACTTTATATTAAGAACTTCCACTAAGATAACCCCAACTGCGGTTACAGAAAGATCTCCAAAAGCTGACGACTCAAGACAAGATGGGATACTACAGTTATTTCGGTGCTAAAAATAGTTATTTTCCTATTTCAAATATAATCAGGGATACTATGGTAGACATGATTTGTAAAAAGTGAAAACATAGACTAGGCGCGTGAACTTTAAACAGATTGTCTCAAAGATACGTCATATTATGGAATGCAATGATCATAGGTTAGTACAAAGCGGATATGTTGATTAAGGAACTTTCAAGCAAATGCAATCAGTAGGCGGCAGGAGTGAAGCTAGAAACCATGAGCCGACACATTTAGAAACTTTCTGGCATGAATCTTTTTATTGTCTTTCTCTGGGAGGTTCTTTCTTTGAGGTCCTTCCCTTGCCCTTACTTTTCTCTAGCGCATGAGCTACTATGGAACTTTCTGCCTGGGAATCAAAAGACTTTGCACCTAAAGCGTTTCTATTCTTTAAAGAAGACATGATTACTTGCTGTATACTGCATGCAAATAACAGAGTAAGGAGAGATTTAAAAACCTAAAAAAATCTTCTTACAGAAATGAAAAGCAAAGAGAATTTACCAAAACCCAAGAAACAAAGCCAAGTTATAGAGAAACAAATGAAAGTAATCAAGAGGGCAAGCAAAGCAAGTTACCTTGTCAATCCGTATTCTCAAACAAAAGCCTTCCCAAATCTGCCTCCTATTCTAGAGGCTAAACATGAAAATATATAAAAAAGAACATACCATTATCTCTCCTTGTAATGTCCACCATGACTCTTCCACTTCCACTTCCGAGAAAAAAAATTGAAAGACTACCAAAAAATGAAGGACTACCAAAATTTAAATTTGTGGATGATGAAATTAGTGGGACTACCAATTTTTTGGAAGTTACAAGATGTGTGCACATATAGAATGGCCTATCGGCCAAAAAATACATGCTCTAGTGGGTAGAGCTGCCCTCCTACTATGATCCCTGTCCTCCGCCTATGCTCGAAGAAGGTCCCCCTGCTGGTCCTCATCCCCTTGGCAGCACAAAGGGTCCTCTAACTGAGGACAATGGCTGCCCTATCTTGCATGACCCAGATGCTCCTGACCTGCTCTGCTCTCGATAGCTAGGTACCTGCTGATCTGTCGGCACCACCCCAACATAGAGACCCTTGTAATACTCGGCCTCTCTACCTGCTGCCACAAGCTCTTCCTGTACATGGATGAGCTCACTATATAAAGTCCTCTGATTGGAACCCAATGCACGGTGTGCCTCTTCTCTCTCCCGTCTAACCCTCTATAGGGTGGCCTCTATTGTCAAACGTAGCTATACTATTGTGTCACTCTCCAAAGTCAACTGGGCAATCTGCCCATCGTCTGCTGCTAGTGTTGGCACGGCCTGTGCCGCTATTGCTGCCTATGAATGTACTTGAGCCTAGGCCTCACCCTGTCTAACCTCTACCCTCGCTGCATCCCCGTCTTGTCTCAATCTAACCATTTGGAGCTCCAAGCGAGTCCTATATGCATTCTCCTCCTATAGCAACCGATGTGCATGTACACTCAAAATTGTGACTGTGGTTGCCTGAGGCTATCGGGTTGGATTTCAGCACACACACAAACCCTTCCCTCCTTGCCACAGGAAGATCCACCATATCACTCTCGCTCATGTGGAATTAGCCAGTCGAGAGGAGGCGAGACACGGTGGGGGTCTAGCTCGTTGGAGAGCTAGACTTTGTGGAGACGGGTTGGCAAGTTCTGTAGCCTTTGTTGTTGTGCGTTTTGTTGAATGTTTCACTCAATTGATGTGGTAGTTGAAATAACCCTATGACCCGAAGGGTCACTAGTCTCTATTCATCTATTTGGATTCCTTAAATTCCACCTTTGTGTGGGCAATCAGTTGTTTTCATTGATGGCTTCTACTGTTTCTATATCCCTAAGAAATGCTCTGTCTAGCCGTAGTTGCCTAATGTCTTCAATCAACAACAGAACAAATGGGTCTTCTTGTGGTGGAATGTGTTTGTTGTTAAGGTTGCAGATGCAACTCCTTGATCTCGTCGTAGATAGCCCTTACCCACTCTCCTCTTGCTCCTAAACACATTCATGAATCAGGATAGAGAGAATCATATAATTGCTAACTCTAACTAGATCTAGGGTTTTAACCTAGGGTTTGACTTTCATTCAACTGTGATTACCTCGTGATGGAATCGGGGGTTTACAATGTTGTCTATTTTAATAGATCTATATGAATGCAAATTAAATGATAACATGCAAAACATCTTTTTGGTATTTTTAGAATATTTTGGAAAGGAAAATGCTTCTAATCTATGAAAGAAATATGTATGCAATCCTATATGTCTTTTCAAATGCAAAGTTTAATCTATGTTTTTGTGGGTTTTTTGTGTTTTCAATGCAATCTAATTTAATGGAAAGGGAAGATGCTTTTTTTAACAAAGTAGATCTAGGAATGTAAAAATGATTAATCTAGCATGCAAGATCTAACCTATCAAGGAAAAAGCAAAATGTTACTATTCCCAAGAGCAATGTGATTATCTAATTACTACGAAAGCAATGAAAGAACCTAAAAGAGATGAAGATTTGTTGACTCCACTACCCTCAGTATCCTTGTATAGGTAACCTCAAATCCTTCTGTGGCAGCAGGTGATCTCTTGACAACAAAATGACCTAAAGAAGAAAAGAGAAGCTTTTGTGAAGCTTGTATGAGTTCGATGTGAGCTTTGAATTGAGCACAATGGCTAAGAATTGAGCAGCGTTGCATTTCTTGATTGAACAAAAGAAAGTAAAAGGCACTTACGTCCTGTATGAGCATATGAATGCTAGGTTGGAGAGAAAACTTGGCAAAAGCTGGTGCACAATGAATTTGCCTCCCTTTATGTTTGAGGAAGGGGGGTATTTATAGGTTTGAAGAAGGGATTGGATTGATGAGTTAACAAGAATAGATTGGGGAGTTAACAAGGTTGATTGCCCAGTGAACTCAGCTGATTAGGGAGTGATGAAGCAATGATAGCTTATCACTGAAGAAAAAATGGAGGTGTGGGAATGCATGAGATTGATTAGAGAGTTAATTATAGATCAAATAGAGATAATTATGTATGTGTGGGTGCATGAAATAGTTAACTCCATATCAAGGATAAAAAATCATGCAAACAAAAAGAAAAATGGGCAAAAACAGAGCAAAAACGAGAAACTCAAGTTTTTCCGTGAGTCAAAAGATGGAAGGGTCACCACCTTTGTCAGACAAGGTCACCTAGGGAGATCATGGGTCATCCTAGGGGCGGTCCTAGGTCACCCGGGGAGATCTGGGATCAAAAGTGTAGAATGCAGAAATATAGGTTGACAGAAGGTACAGGGGAGGAAAAGGATGATTTATGCATCAAGAAATAGGTTAGTCATGTGGAAGAATCCATATCTCCACTTGCATCTTCAAGATCCCTAGTGGGGATCTGGAAACAATAGGGGGAGATTTGGATTGGTTGGTCGAAATCAAAAACTGACAGCGGGAGATGGGTCGGGAGACCTCTAGAAGGCTTCTATGAGGTGCACTAGAGGAAAAACAAAGAAGAGAGGTGAAAACTCACCTACAAGACTCTCACAAGGCTTAGGATCAAGGTCGAAAGCCAGAAGACACAATTTGACAAGTGTCGCAACAAGTGTTGAAAAGCGTCACAAATGAGGAAGGAAGGGAATTGACAAAGCAGAAATGACACAAGACAATAAAAGAGGACATGTCGTCGAGAGGCCTGTTGCCCAAAGGATTTATTTTCATGCTTACATGTACATGACAAGGATTTGAATCATCATAGGGGTCCTCGTGGAGGCAGTGCATGATTTTGTGCTTACATATTTTCCCCCTCGAGGATGGTAGTCTACATGAAAGGTAGGTACCGTTCCTGAACTAGGCTTTACCTATTGTCAATTTTCTGCCATTTGTACCTGCAATAACTAGTATCAGTCTGACATCTAAATATATCAAAATGAATAATAAAAACTGAAATAACAAAATTACCATGGATCGTTTGAGTTTGACTAGTCTCTTGCTTTTGTCAGTTTGGACCTATAGGCATGAGAGCACGCAAAACAATGCATGAAACAAAATGCATAAAATTAAATTAAGCTAAGGGAAAACAAAGAGAGCCAAATTGTGAGATCGGAGCGAAACAGTGACAGAATCATTCGTGTGAGTAGTCGATAGAAAGGTATCGTTGAGGGGATTGCAGAGATGGATGCCTCTTCCTCAACCACAGAGAATCAGGTAAGTAATTAGTGAAAAACCCTCCTCTAAATACTAGGTTGTATTTTGCAAAAAATCTCTTGAAATTGTCTATTTTTGGTGATTTTTCCTGTTGCATTGCGTTCGTCTCATTGTTTAGAGCAAGATTGGTCTTTTGTTTTCCGAAATCGGCTGAGAAATAGGTTTTTTTGGACTGATTTTTTCTTGAGGGGGTCACTCTTAGGGTCTCCCCTTTTGGTAGGAAGGGTTGCCTAGGGAGATCATGTCTGACAATAGGGTTGCCCTGGGGGATTGTGCTTTGTAACAAGGTCGCCCAGGGAGATCCTGACTGACATCTAGGTCGCCCGGAGGGTGACCCTGTGGGACTAGTTTTTGGCTACATTTGTCATTGTTTAATGCTTCTTTCTCTCTAAACTGACATGAATTGGTCACTTAATCTGCCTATTTATTACAATTTTTTATGGTTTATATGATTTTTTTGTGTAAATGTTTCTACAGTTTTACGATTTTTAGGGATTTTTGCGAGTTTGCGAGATTTAATCTAAACTTCTCTTTTTTATTTTTTGTAGGAGATGCGCATTTGATGGAATGATGGACAAGAGCAAGGGTGGCTTTTAGGGATGTTCACTTCACTTAGTGTAGAGGATCGTGCCATACTCAAGAGGACAGGCCTTGGCAGAGTTTGCCATGATCCCATGATCCATCCTGTATCTCATATATGTTGTGATATTCTGACTTACTAAGATGCAAATAGGAACACATTCAGGTTCTTGCAGATTTTAGGAGAGTGGAATATCACTCTTTATGATGTGTATCGCATTCCTGGGGTCCCTATAAGAGGACAAACTCTATTTCTTCCTACCAATGAGTCATTTGAGAACAAGGTTTCTTGGGCTAATTTTATGGGGGTTAATCATCTCAGGGACTAGACAGGAGTTCTACTTTCTTCAATACCACGACTTTGCATCCCACTTTTGAGGAGGTTTCTGATTGGCTTGATTGCTTTGAGGTTGTCGAGAGATAAGGCCTTGGCTTGACTGAGATGGTGTTGGGCACCCATCCTTCATGGACTAGAGGAGGGCATAGTTTACGCATGGGGACCTCATATCCTGGCTATGGTCTACAAAGATTTTTATCGGATCTCTCAGCGAGGGGCTCTAGCTTTCAGCAACTCTTCTTTGATTATGACATGGATCTTTGAGCACATGAAACCCTACCAAAAGATTATTCCTCTTCCAGACAGGTGACTACTGAGAGCAGCGAGGTGGGCACACATTGGTCATTATGATGCTACTCTTTTGACTATTGCTACCCTTACAGATGATGACATGATTTCCGACCCCTGCCATGACATGGAGGGGGCTTGGGCCTAGGATGGTGAGATGATGGCATACTTTCGTGAGGTTTTAGAGATCACTAATCGTAATGGTCAAGTTGAGGCTCACTGGGTGGATCGAGTCTTACAAAAATTTAGTGAGGATGTCCAAGAGGACTTGCCCCATGTGTCTACTTGTTACAGGATCGTTCAGGAGATGGAGGAGATTGGACAATGGGGTGTCATTTGGACACCTTTGACTCCAGGTGTCTTCATCACTAGATCTTCTAAAGGAGGACGGAGGAGAGGGAGAGGGGCTCCTTCCTGATCTGTGACTGCAATAGTTGATTCAAAGTCCACTAACGAGGACTATGTTCCTAATAGTGATGATTCGTCAGATGAGGCCCCCCTCGATGATGAGGATTTTGAAGACATTGATGTCCCAAATGAGGTTCTTGACATACCTAAGGGTCCTCCTGTTGTTCCTTGACCTCGTCATTCAGATGAGGTGATGCATCAGCTTGACCCTGACTAGCAGCATAGAGATCCATGTGAGTTCTAGTCTTCTCGGTCTTACTTTGGGTTTGTCTTTTCTCTTCTCATGTGGCACTGACTTGGTCTTGACTTTGATTTTGCCTTTTTAGGCAACATCAAAGAATGGAGGGACTTGGTTTGGGAGGTTAATGTTGGATTAACCTTTCCCTTTACTAGGATGACCCATGATCATCTCTTGGATGATCCTGGTGTGCCCCCTACTGCAAGATGACACATAGACATTTTTGCTCCTATTTACCATGGGTGTGAGATGATCACATAGCTGAGGACCTAGGTAAACACACTTCAGGGTGAGAACAAAGTACTTAGGGAGATGGCTCACCTTAATGTTGGGTGTTTTGGCACTAGCATGGCGGGGCCTTCACAATTGTATGCCCACATCAGAGCACATCATTATCACAGGTCCCATGGAGCAACGAGTAGTACTCATAGATGGAGGAGCTGAAGTGTCGAAGGTTCTATTGGAGGGAACCAACCTTGACTTGCTTTTCTTGAAATTCACGCCCCCTTGCATGGGGAACCTCTACTTCTCTTGAGAGCATTTTGTCTTAGCTCTATGATACCTATTGTATATGTAAACTTTGGATGTATCGCTGAAAGTTTATCCTTTTCTATAGTTTTTCTCTTTGTCAAATTCTGTACTCATCTCTTGTGCATGTTTGGAAGTTTTTAGGAACTTTTTTTTTTATCATGGTGACCTTTTCAACTCTTTTAATAAATGCAATTATGACAACGATGACATGTTTTTGTAATTTTTTAGGACATATATATGATATGCAGTTTATGATATGATAATGCAAGAACACAAGAAATGTAGTAAATGAAACTATAACATTTTACTAAATGTCACAAGATATGACACTTTGACTTTATTGCTTTGAGACTCCTTTTCTGATTTTGATATGGATGCAATGTGGAACAAACAAAATGATTGCTCGTAAATATGATCAGGGGATTGCAGGTTGTCTTGATATAAGAGACCTATTCAAGGCTATGAGATAGGATTTAGAGAAAACTCAAGTGGGGAGTGAAATGAATCATGGAGTGTTTCTGATTTCTAGGCTTTGCTAAAGGCTAAACACTGATCCTTATCTAGATAAGACAATCTAACAAGCTTTCAACTTAGACAAGCAACAATTTTTATAGGTGTTTGCTAGACTTAGATCATAGATGGAAAGAAAGATAGACCTAGGGTAAAGGATATCTGGGAAAGAACAAGGGTCCCTAGATAGAAGATGATCCTAGAGACTACTAGACTCTTTAGTTTTGCTTAGCTAGTGCATGTGTGTGCTTTGTACCTTTCTTTCACTCTTTTTTTGTATCTCTCTTGGTTAGACTGATCTCCACCCAAGAGTATGGACATTCAACAACCTTCTCTCTTTCACTCTTTTTTTGTATCTCTCTTTTTTTTTGCTTTTCACTTTTTTTGTATTTTCCTCACTTGATTTTTCTCATTTTTTTGGATTTTTGACTTTTCAAGAAATGAATTCTTTTGGGACTTTTGCTATGCAATGCTTTGATCTCTCAATTCTTACTTTTCTACACTCGTATTTTGATCACTCATTTTTTTATTCATTTGAATTTTAGATTGCTTCCTTTAGAGTTTTGATCTTCTTAACATTCTTGGCCAAGAAAGATAAGGGGCTGAGCACCACCTAAAGTTTTTGTAATCTGGTTGGACTTCTCTACTACTAAAGGGAAAATAGTACAAGAGCAAGCCATGACCTACAATGCATGATGAACAGAATGAAGCTAAAATGCAAGAAACAAATTATTTTTGGCATTTTGAGTTTTTATAATTTTTTTGTATTTTTATGTTTTCTGTATCTTTTTTTTTTAGACGTAATATTTCTTGAGGTGAAAGACATTGACTGTTTCACCAAATTCCTCTTCCTCCATTGTGCACAAGAGATAAGCAATGTTTCCAATATCTTCTTTAATCATGTAGGGGCCTTTCTAGTCTTCTAAAAAGGCTCTTTTTCATCTTTTTTTTCTTGTTTTTCATGCTACCTCTTCTTAGGACAAGTTCTCCTATTCGGTAAGGTTTATCACTTGAGTCTATTGTTTCTAATTCAATGATTTCTCTGGGCATTGTGAGATGCAGTAGATCTTGAAAGGCATGTTGGTGGGAGGGGGTCCAATATAGGACTCCTTTGCAATTGACTAATTTTGTCAAGAGATCGAATTGTTCTTGCATGTAGATTTTTATTTCAGGTCTCTCTTGGATTCTTTGCAAGAATTAGAATAGTTCAAGAGGAGTTTGTGGATCCTTTTGTTCGTTAGGATGGACAAAACTTATACTTGTCCTCCCATTGGATTCTGGTCTCAAGTTCATGGCACACCTAATATAAATTTTTGGTAGTTCAAAGATGACAGGATCATCGATACCAACTGTCACCCTCATCTTCCACTCTTTGTGAAAGATTTCTTCACTTTCTTCATCTTCATCAGGCAATCTCTCCACCATTTCTATTTGTACTCAAGGTCCTTCCCATTCACCAAGTTCATTTGATTAAATTAAGGCAGAAGTGGTTGGTTTCTCTTGAGGTTTGGACACTACAAACATCCTTGGTAACACCCCTATAGCATTGGTTGACTTGTTATCCATGGAATATGCCTCTTCCATGGGTAATATTGGTTGATGTGGGTCCTTGGTTGGTGTGAGGGGCTCATATGATTCTGTTTCTTTAGGTGTATTGGGGAGATGTGACTTACTTAGTGGTGACAGTGGGCTATAACCCTCTGTTATGTCTTCCTCTACATCTAAGAAAGCATGTGGGTCCACATCTCTTAGATCTAATTTTGTAGTTTGAAATACCAGTTCTTCAGTTCTATGAGGTTTTTCCCCTATGCATGGGAAGAGTTTATAGACTTCTTGGAATCCAATGGTGAGTATCTCTAGGGGGAATTGGAGTGGTCCATCCCTTTCGATCAACTCCATGATCTCGATTGTTTTTTCCTTGGGGACCACTTCTTTCTGCTTTGGTTGTGGCCCATTTTCCAAAGTTTTGATATCTACTATATTTATGGTCTTTTCTAGGGTTCCCATCATTTTTCGATTGGGGTGTTGGACTTGGGATGGTTAACTTGTTGGTAGGGAGTTCGTAGTCTATTGGAATTCCTATGCATTTGTTTGGGGTATTAGAGTTTATCATGCTGAAAGGTTCTGGATCTCCCTATGCAACATATACCTTCCCTATGTGTAGGAACTGAACTTCTTGAAATAGTGTGGATGGTACAACTCTCATCCTATGTATCCATGGCCTTCCAAGAATCAAGTTATACCCTGTGTCCTTGTCTATGACATAAAAAGTAGTTGGAATGGTCTTGGGACCCAAGGTCACTGGAAGGGTGATTTTCCCTATGGTGGCTACCTTCAGATTATCATATCTGCTTAGAGTATCCCTTGAAGCGGTGATGTTGGTGTGTCCATAGCTCATTCTCTCCAAAAGGGAAAAAGGAACTATATTCACTGCAGCTCCATCATCGACCAATGTTCATTTGATACATGTGTCATAGACCCACACTTGAAGATATAGTACGGGGTCTCTTTTTTTAGTTAACTCTGCCTTAGAGGGCATCTGTTGAAAATCAAAAAAGAACCTTGGATCTTTAAGTTTTGAGTTTGGTGGCTTGAGATCGTAATCCACATGGTTGATTTGTTCACTAGGTGGTGGCATGATTTGATCAAGATATTTTAGACCTATTGCTTGAGCAATGTGGAGCGATATGAGGGGGAGTTCTTGAGTAAATCAATGAACAGAATGTGTGTGTATGTTTTCTTTAGATCTTCTATGAGATCATAGGGTCCAATGGGAGCTAGTATTGGTTCTACTATTGAGATGGTACCCTCATATAGTTCTGTTTACTCATCTTCTTACTCATGATCCTCCTCCTTTTCTTCATTATGCATGATCTCTACCAACCCATCAACCTAGTTTCTCCTTTTTGTCCTAGTTGAGGTGGGACTTCAGAGTTACTATTTTGAGTTGCTTTATCCATGTTTGTTGTTTCAGTGTTCTTGTGTGTAGGGAACGGGTCCTGATAAATCCTCATATTTGCATTTTGTGGTGCTATGGGAGCTTGATTTTTTCTTGTATCTTTGATATCTGGAGTGACCCTTTTTGGGTTCAAGAAAATTTCTATGAACAAACGTTGTTGGTCCTCTGGAAGTTTTTCTATGAATCTGTTGTATTCCCTACAACATTCTATGCTATGGCCCTTTGTTCTATGAAAAGAACAATACTAATTGTATTCATAAGAGGGGCTCTCATACCTCTCGTCATTTCCGTTCCCATTTCTGTCGTAGTTCCAGCTTTGATAGTTGTCCCGAGGATAGTACCCATTGTTTCTAGGTCGATCTATGGCATTTATGTTAGGAGGCTAGTAGTCTCTCCCACTGTAATCATCTCTTACCCTTTTGACTGAGGGTTGATCTGTCACCCCATCTATGGTTGCACTCCTATTATTTTTGAGAATCTTAACAATAGAGGTACTATTTCCCATGTCTTCTTTTGTTGTTTTTTCGTTTGAACTGTAAATTTTTCGTCCATTGTCAATAGCATCTTGATCAATTCTTAAAGTACTTTCTAGTGCTTCTTTGTAGGACCTATATGGTAATTTCTAAACTTCTTCTCTCATGTCTTTGTTAAGGGCGTGCAAGAAGAGGTCACATAGTTCTTGGTGGTCCATGTTTGGAGCGCTGGTTGAAGAGTAGAGCACTTGTCTCCATCGGGTGACGAAATGTGCTACAGATTCATTCGGTTCTTGTTTCATTGTGAGGAACTCTCTAATCCCTCTTTTCATGAGTTTTTTCATGTCAAACGCCATGACAAACTCTCTAATTAGTTGTCTGAATGAATGGATCAAAGCCTTTGGGAGACGATAATACCAATCTAAGGCTATGCCTTCAAGCATTTTTGGGAAAATTTTTGCGACAACTCCATCCCAAGGAAGGAGTTCCCTTATGGTTGTGGTATAAGCTTTGATGTGGGAGTTTGGGTCTCCCTCTCCTTTGGGAGATCTAGTAATGGCTGGGGTAGTTGTAGACTCCTTATATTTTAGTCTAGAGGCTCTTTTAGATATTTGAGATATGTTCTTAAGAAAGCACTTTGAGATTGTGGGGTTGTTAGTAACAACCCTATGGGTGGGTTTTAATAGCCCATTATTGGATTTGTTAGATTGTTTTGAATAGGAGGATTCCCATTTAGACAAGTGTCATTACTAGCATGTTGTAAATAGTAAATGAGGTAGGGGGTTTTGAGATGCCCCTTGGTACTGTTTGTGAAATTTTATTCTTTTCTTTGGAGCAGCTTGTTCTACTTCTAGGATCCTGATTCTTTTCACTAGAGTTGCGATTACATTTGCCGGAGTCGTAGCTCTAGGGTTTTCTTCATTTCTAGGATGTCCTCTTTGACCACTTTCATAGTGATGGGCTTCCTCCCATGCGGCCTTCTCTTTTTGTTCTTCTTCTAAGGCAATCCTCAATGCTTCTTGAGTGTCTTTGGTTTCCTGTAGATGCCTTTCTAACCTTCTAACCTCTTTATCAAGGCATGTATTTGATGTACTTGTGGAAGGTTGTTCTGGTTGATGTACTTCCGATCTTATCCTTCTAGCCTTATGTGGCACATTGGGTATGACTAGATTGTTCTCCCAAGTAGGGTTGTTGAAAGATAGGGAGTGCCTAGATTCCCTTGGATCTTTCTCATAGTCTGAGTCTTCATAGTCATAACAATTGGTAACAGGTGCATTAGGATGAGGTGGCACATACCTATCAAAAGAAGGGGTTTCAGGTTCATTTGAGGGAATGCTTCCTTGTTTCAAGTCTAGTTCCGTCATATTTGGGGGTGCCATAGACACCACAGAATAAATGGAATGGATGATGGCACAAAAGATGGAAGTTGAAGTGGCTATGAAAAGTAACGAAAGGATGTTTGAATGTTTTTGAAATGTTTTTACAATGGGAATGCAAACTACAAGATCAGAAGATTCTACAATTCATGTCAGGTTCACCAAAATATGTATGCTTGAAATCATGACTCTAGTTGCTTGAGGCTATCAGGTCAGATTTCAGCACGCACACAGACCCTTCCCTCCTTTCCATGGGGTGATCCACCACGTCACTCTCGCTCATGTGGAATTAGCTAGTCAAGAGGAGGCAAGACACAATGGGGGTCTGGCTTGTTGGAGAGCTGGACTTCATGGAGAGGGGTTGACAAGTTTTGTGGCCTTTGTTGTTGTGCATTTTGTTGAATGTTTCACTCAATTGATGTGTTAGTTGAAATAACCCTATGACCTGAAGGGTCACTAGTCTCTGTTTGTCTATTTGGATTTGTTAAATTCCACCTTTGTGTGGGCAATCAGTTGTTTTCATTGATTGCTTCTACTATTTCTATATCCCTGAGAAATGCTTTGTGTAGCCGTAGTTGACTAATGTCTTCAATCAACAAGAGAACAAATGGATCTTCTTGTGGTGGAATGTGTGTCCATTGTTGATGTTGTGGATGCAACTCCTTGATCTCGTCACGGATAGCCCTTACCCACTCTCCTCTTACTCCTAAACACATTCTTCAATCAGGATAGAGGGAATCATATAATTTCTAACTCTAACTAGATCTAGGGTTTTGACCTAGGGTTTTGTTTGACCTAGGGTTTGACTTTCATTCAATTGTGATTACCTTGTGATGGAATCAAGGGTTTGCAATGTTGTCTATTTTAATAGATCTATATGAATGCAAACTAAATGATAACATGCAAAATGTATTTTTGGTATTTTTAGAATATTTTGGAAAGGAAAATGCTTCTAATCTATGAAAGAAATATGTATGCAATCATATATGTCTTTTCAAATGCAAATTTTAATCTATGTTTTTGTAGGTTTTTGGTGTGTTTAATGCAATCTAATTTAATGGAAAGGGAAGATGCTTTTTCTAACAAAGTAGTTCTAGGAATGTAAAAATGATTAATCTAGCATGCAAGATCTAACCTATCAAGGAAAAAGAAAAATGTTACTATTCCCAAGAGCAATGTGATTATCTAATTACTACAAAAGCAATGAAAGAACCTAAAAGAGATGAAGATTTCTTGACTCCACTACCCTCAGTATCCTTGTATAGGCAACCTTGAATCCTTTTGTAGCAACAGGTGATCCTCTTGACAACAAAATGATCTGAAGAAGCAAAGAGAAGCTTTTGTGAAGCTTCTATGAGCTCGATTGGAGCTTTGAATTGAGCGCAATGGCTAAGAATTGAGCAGCATTGTGTTTCTTGATTGAACAAAAGAAAGTAAAAGGCACTTACATCCTGTATGAGCATATGAATGCTAGGTTGGTGAGAAAACTTGGCAAGAGTTGGAACACAATGAATTTGCCTCCCTTTGTGCTTGAGGGAGGGGGTATTTATAGGTTTGAAGAAGGGATTGGATTGAAGAGTTAACTCATTTGATTTATGAGTTAACAAGAAGAGATTAGGGAGTTAACAAGGTTGATTACCCAGTGAACTCAACTGATTAGGGAGTGATGAAGCAATGATAGCTTATCACTGAAGAAGAAATGGAGGTGAGGGAATGCATGAGATTGATTAGAGTTAATTATAGATCAAATAGAGCTAATTATGTATGTGTGGGTGCATGAAATAGTTAACTCCATATCAAGAATCAAAAATCATGTAAACAGAAAGAAAAACGGGTGAAAACAAAGCAAAAACGAGAGAGAAACTCAAGTTTTTCTATGAATCAAAAGATGACAGGTTTGCTACCTTTGTCAGATAGGGTTGCCTAGGGAGATCATGGGTCATCCCAGAGGTGATCCTAGGTCACCCAGGGAGATCTGGGATTAAAAGTATAGAATGCAGATATTCAGGCCGGTAGAAGGTACAGGGGAGGAAAAGGATGATTTCTGCATCAAGAAATAGGTAATCATGTGGAAGAATCCAAATCTCCACTTGCATCTTTAGGATCCCCAGTGGGAATCTATAAATAATAGGGGAAGATTTGGATTGGTTGGTCAAAATTGAAAACTAACAGCAGGAGATGGGTCAGGGGACCTCTAGAAGGCTTCTGTGAGGTACACTAGAGGAAAAACAAAGGGGAGAGGTGAAAACTCACCTAAAAGACTCTCACAAGGCTTAGGATTAAGGTTGAAATCTAGAAGATGCAAGTCAACAAGTGTCATAACAAGTGTCAAAAAGCATCGTAAACAAGGAAGGAAGGGAATCGACAAAGCAGAAATGACATAAGACAAGAAAAGAGGACATGTCATCAAGAAGCCTGCTGCCCAAAGGATTTATTTTCATGCTTACACGTACATGACAAGGATTTAAATCATCATAGGGGTCCTCATGGAGGTAGTGTGTGATTTTTGTGCTTACAGTGCCTGCTACAGCTCAATCTCTATGATTGGATCCTCTACCTCTGCCATCTATACATTAGCCTGCTAGCTTCTGTCCTCTCCACCCACCTATTATCTGGCCTTCTCTCTCACCTCTCGTCTAACCCTCATCTCTCCACCAGGCATTAATACCTCTCATACTGCTCCATCCACTACTGGTGTAGTTAGCCTCACTGGCCTGTGTGTCTACTAGTACACTATCATACTCTGGTAGTGTACCTAGATCTACTAGTCCTAAATCCCAATCGCATCTCACTAGGGCAAGTCCCCACAACTTTGCCAATGTTGTACCCACTGGAATCTCGGCATCCCAGTCCCCAACCTCCCACCGTGTTCTACCATGTGTCATCTCTCCAATAGGCAACCCCTATGGTAAACCAAACTATCTAAGTACCCTCTCTGGTAGGTATCTTCCAATGGTATCTGTGTGTCTACCAAACAAATATCACACCTGTCTGCAATAGATTAGCTGTTCATGCTCATCATCCCATGCCTCACATAATAGCCATGGTCTCCAAATAAAGATATCCATCTCATCAATCTGTCACCTCCAGAAGCTCATAGATCCAAGCCGCCTGTGTGTGATGAATCCCTCATATAGAAATGCATATGGCTCTCCCCTCTCATGGCAATGCTAAGTCATCAGTCTAATAACTAGGATATGCTCCCAAGCCCATACCTATAACAAAGTAACTGCGGCTGATAGGCTCCATCCTCTCCTGTAGACACAGTCATGGAGGTCTCAGTATAGCTACCCTAAAACACAAGGGCCCCATGCATAATGGATACTGTGTAAACATCCCTAATAGTATAGTACCCCATCCAATAGATAACCCTTGTAATCACCTATCTGGGTAGAGGAAGCCACCAACCAAAGCAGCTGCAATCCATCTGATCTTGTCACATAGTCTCAGAACATCAGCCCAACGGATCTCACCATCCTCTATCTAAAGATCATCAGTGTGGAATACCTCTCTCATGCCAGCCTCGCCATGCCCTTGGTCAAAGTCAACTCTCTCTCTATCAATTGGGATCTTGAGGATGTGATATACATCCTCAAGTGTCACTGTAGCCTCCCCTATCAGAAAGTGGAATGAACAGGTCTCACTATGGTATCTCTCAACAATAGCAGTCAAAAGGGAGAGATTTGCCCTAATATGCATCAAATGTGTAATGTGCCATAATCCCATGTACTCCAAGAACACATCCTCCTCCCACATAATTTGTACCACCTCATCTGTAATGACGTGGTGTCACTCCCTCGACATCAGAGGAGGAAGGACTCTCTACATCTACAAAACCACTTGTCAGACCTTTTGCAAATTTTCTAAGTCTACTCAAGTCACTAAGGACATCTACAAGCACAACAATGTGACATAAATAAACCCTAGGTCAACCCTGTACATATCTAACCTAAGTGGTCAACTCCTAGGTCAACCCTAGAGACTCATGTTCAACTCAACCTAGCTCAACCTATCTCAAAAGACAAAAGCACCTTGTTTTTTCCAAGAGCGCTTCACTGTTCTACCCTAAGCACCTTATTGTTTGCACATAAGCACTTTACTGTTGAAACCAATCACGACTTGATTTTCCCAAGTGCTCTTTACTGTGTATTCAAATGTGCCTTACTATGTTGTAAGTGCACTACATTTTTTTGCAAACCCTAACCGATAGCACCTAACTACCCACCCAATAGTGCCTTACTGAACTATCAAACACGCTTCGGTGATATACCATCTGTGCTGTAGCACATGGCCTAAAAGCCAAGTGCGTTGAGATCTTACTAGATGTGCTTTACTACACTACCAACTATGCTTTAGCACACCAAAAGTACTTTGTTTGACCACCAAAGGCACGTTGGCATTGTGCAACACTTTTGGTTGACCTAAACTAAAACCTAGAAAACACCCTAGAAATGACCTAAAAATTCAATGAAAAGAGGTTATCGAGCACTTACCACTACTAGTGCTCCCACTGGTCTCTCGTAGGTCTGCACCCGCTCCACCTGATGCTTATGCATAGGGATCGGCATCTCTCCACACTCCAAACTCTCTCCACTCAAAGCTCTCACAAAACTAAGCTAGGAGGCTACAAGCTCTAAATTTGACAACTCTAAGTGTGCAAATGAGGTATGTTGACCCTTTAGAACCTATTTATAGTGTCCCTCCCCTTTTGAAAGATTGTTTCCACCCCATGCTATTTTCTACATTATCACACAATCTTCTAGTCGAGCGTCAACCCAGTCCTTTTGTCGCTTCCCTGTCTTTCCTCTTGAGGGGGCATCCTACGCCAGTTACAGTAGGGCAGCTAGCTACACTGGGGCATCAAAACTGTATCATGTCTTCAACAATCATTTTCTTTGAAGCCACATTGTAAACTACATTGCATCAAAGAGGGGCAAAATGTAGACACCCAAAAATGACCAAGTCATCACATCACTTGCATTTCTGTCTAATCACCTGCATTCAAACATTAATTAAATAATCTAATTATTTAATTAATTTCATCAAATTCATCCAAATCACTTATTTTCAATATTAATTAAATAAATCTTCTTTATTTAATTAATTTCATTAAATTCCTCTATATTCTTCCACATTTAAATAATTTTTATTATTTAATTAAATCATTATCCTTTTCAAATTTCAAGTCTACATTAATTAAATAAATCCCATTATTTAATTAATTCATCACAAATTTTCTCTTATCTACAATTAAATAATTTACATTATTTAATTAAATCAATTGTTCTTCCAAATTTAAATAAATCATGCAAATTTATTTAAATTATCTCAATCCTCTAAAAATAAATAAAATCAAGTATTTTATTTATAATCTTCATATTCATCAATCATGTAAAATCAATTAAATACATATATTTATTTAATTTCAATTATCTTTCCAATTCCTCTAAAAATATCATGTTAACTCATGTGCACAATCAGTCTTATTTTTAGAACTCTAAAAAAGGTAAAACTAAAGTTAAGTTAATTGGCTTTAATTTATCTTATTTTTATCATCAACTCATGAATTAGAAGAAAAAAATATTTTAATTGATGAAATCAAATCTATCTTTATCAAAAAAACAATTATCTTAATAATAATACCTTTTTAGAGTGACACATGTCATGTGCACATTCAGCATGAGTTATTTAATTTATCTCAACCATTCATTCTATGGATTTATTTCATCCATTGATTGATCATGTTTGAAACCTATATAAACCCCCTCATCTCCTTCACAAATCCTCTTTGATCATTTATTCTCAGGCATCCTTTACAACACATTGAGCATTCATCGCATCGTTGAGCACCCTTGAGCACTTTGAACATGAATAATACCTACACCCGCTTGTTGTAAACATGGTTTTGTAACATTATTGAGAAATATACATTCATACAAAGAGAACTATATATCTAGGTGAAGTCTTTCTTGTTTTAAATTGATTTATTCATTGATATTGTATTTTACTTAGATCGATCTCTTTATGTTATGGGTAATTGAGTTGTTATTATCATTGCTTTGTGATTTTATCATTTGACCTCTCAATTTTCCTCATACACACCTACCAAAGGCATAAAAGGACCAATAGGATGAAGTGCCTGACACTTTGAAGGAGAAACATATAGAGATTCCCGTGGAGGTCCCAAGGATAAGACAAATTAAATACTTGAGGAGATCTTAGGCAGCTAAGGGCCCACTCTAGATGAGCTTGTTAAGAATATCACCTCTGGACAGTAGGAGGAAGTGGGTGGGGAGTCGAATGAATCCGGAAAGACTCAGGTCTTGACTCCTTCACTAAAAAGATCACCATCTCCACCTTTGGCTCCTTCTCCACCAAAATATGCTACAACTAATTTAGGCCTCTCATTTTGGCTCAATAGAATAGTGGAGAAGAGGAAGAGGACCTATACTGAGGAGAAAGACTTGACTACTGTTGCCCAAGTACTAGGGGCACCTCCTAAGAGTAAGAGGGCTAGGAACCTCTCCTATATATCTATCAATGAGAAAGGGATAAGGATTGCTCACACAAAAATGCCATTGGTTGATAAAGAGGAGGCAACAATGTCCTCTCAAGACTACAACATACAATAGGTGACCCTGGGTTCAAGGACCCGAGAAGGGGACAAAGAAGCTTTAACTGATGTTGTGTCTGCACTTTTGGATAGAATGAAGAAAGATGAGGTCACCAAGGAAGAGCTAAAAAGGTAGGTGACACAACTATCAGCCTACATCACACACCTGGTGGGACCTATTGATTCTTCTACCCCTACTCCTCCCCTAATGGAAGCCATCAATAAGGAAAGCATAGTCACAGACCCCTTGGGTATCCTACCTACCACCACAACTTGGAAGGACTCATTGGAGACCCTTGGCAAGACAACCATTAGGGAAGCATTCAAGATGTATCATAGCATTGAAGTAGAGTTGGTAGTAGCTGATGGGCTAATGAGTAGTTGATCCAGTCTAGGGTCACTTGAGTGGTATTTTTGGGAAAATATCGAAAATATAATTTTTGGTATTTTCTACATCTTAGTAAATTGTATTTTCAGAGGCCTTCCGAGTGGAATTAGGGCTCAAGAAATGCCAATCAATTGAGAAACTCAAACTAGATAATTAGTTATCTTTCCAACAAGTTCAATAAGTTCAAATTCTGATAAAATAACTAGGAGTTATGACCCTGCCAAGGGGAAGATCAAAAATTTCCTAATTTTTTAAGTTTTTTTGAATTTTTGTAATTAGTTTCACCTTCTAGTAGCTCTTTTTGTATTCCAAGGGTAATGTGACCCTTCATATGATATGTAAGCCTATATATTTCAAGTGGAAATGAATAAAATTTTTTTTTTGTAGGCAATTCACAACTCTCAGCGAGTTTGCCTATTAAAAAGAAGCTAGGTGTGCGAAAATCGCTTCCTACACTAATCTAATGAGGAGAGATGTGTACAAATTCTTTTTAACCTTTACAATTATAGTGTTATTAACCCAACAATAGAGATATTGCAACAATACACATACACACAAAAAGTAGATAGAAGAGAGAGAGACAAGATATACGTGGGGAAAACCCTTACAGGTGAAAAACCCCACACTCCAAAACACAGCTCAAATGTATTATCTAAACAATGAAGTTTACAACATAGTTACAGAGCCAATGCTCTTGCAGGAGTCTTCAACACTCATATCTGGAGATATTTTGGCAACATAACAGTACCTGTCAATCACAATATACATCAAATCTCAAAGCACCTGCTTAAATAAAAGTTTACAAGGCAAAAATGAGCTTTTCTTGAGATGGGCATCCAACATGGCCTCATGGCCCAAAACCCATACCTAAGGACACTTGTCTAACATTGCAGCATGGTCATGACACTTGTCATATCACCCCATCCTAAAATGGTCACCTATTCCCAAGTTGGGCAATGATAGATGCTCTTATGCATCTTATGACTATCATAGAATCCGTCATAACTGATAGCTCTTACAACTATAAGAGAATCTGTCATACATTGACTAAAAACAACATATTATCTTACATGTCATAACTCTCCTTGGGGTACCCAAAGATGCCTTCTTCCAAGATGCCTTGTGACACATGTCTTCACCTGTCATAGAACATTCCATTTATGACTCGTACGCACCATAGATTTTGTCATAGGAATCTGTCATAACTGTTTTAGTCAAGATTCACTTACACACTAGTCAAAGTGATGACACATGGAAAAATACCTCTACCACTTACATGTGGTCACCTTCCACGTAGGATGACACATCACCGTGCCAACTCCCACAAGATGATGAAACAGGACTTGCATCCAAAATACATTAATAGGCAATAAATAAATAAATACAATTAATTAATACAACGAATTACCAAGGTTGAGACACCTTAATTCCCAACATTCTCCCACTTGTCGAACACCTTGTAAGAGCCAATGGAAATGACAAGATTTAATTGCTATAGGTCGAGAGGTCCATAGACTCCGAACACCATCTGAACTTCTTTGTGCCCATTGATTTCATCAATGCATCCACAACATTCTTCAAAGTGTCTACCTTCTCCAAATTCACCTTCCCATCCTCTACCATGTCTCGCACTGATTAGGTGAATATTGGATTGTTTATTGTTTTAGTGTTAGATGTTTGAATCCTCCTTTCACCCTTAACATTCAAGGATCTAGGGTCAAGTGGCAATGCACTATCATACCCTAGGTCACTATGAGATGTAGGCAAACTTGGATTAGGGTGTTTAATTATCAATTTTCCTTCTCTTATGCTTAATTGACCATTAAAACCTTAATTATGCAAATACAACAATAAAATGATGAATAACAGAAAAAGCTCTTGTAGAGAGATGTAAAATATCAAATCATTGAGTACTTGTTTTCAGGGTTTCGAGCCAGAAAAGTCAGGGACAAAAGAGCGGGCCCTAGTCCAATGCCTTGCTTTTTGTCTAGATCTGGGAACTCAGTTTACAACTCTTTCCTGCTATTCTAGAGATTTTCTCATCATGGAACTTGGAGGACTAATGAGCAGATGCCCAAATCCAGGGGGGAAATTTCTTCCTATTCTATAATTCTGACACCCCAAGATGTCTTCCTGCAACTTCACTTTGTCTAGCTCTGCAACTTGTAACTTGCAACCATAAAAACTTTGGGAGGGGGTTGTGGTGTTTAGAAGCTTGCCTCAGTCAAGCCCTGGAGGACACTTAAGTCTCTGAACACCTTTGTTAGATAGAGAGTTCATGCCTAGGGAGGTAGAGGCAAAAACCAAATGAATAATTGATCATAAACATAATATAATGTCACCTTGTAGTGAAGATCTCATGGGAAGAAGATGCTCTTCATTCCATGATGAAATGGATGCTCAAATCTGCAAACATAAACACATAAACCACACAAATCTACTCTTGCAACACAATGAAAGCCTTGAATCACATTGAGAATGCCTAAAGTTCACAATTGCCATCTAGTTTACAATGAATGCCTAAACATGCTTTTATATGCAACAACAAACACTCCCACCAAGATTTTGTAAATTCAAACTTACCGTGTCAGCATATGACCCAAATAACAGTCACAAACTGATACCCAAAAATTAGGACTACCCCAAAATAGGGCAGGACTAGGGTACGAGCGCCCAAGTCCTCCCCCCCTATTTTGGGCAGGGTCTAGCTCAAGGGATCCTCCTAGGTTCCATTTGTCATGTTACCTAGGGTTAATTCCATTGGGATGCCAAATTATGAAGTAAGATGTCCTAAATGCATGCAAAAGACTCGAGAGCTAAACCTTATGAGGGACGTTAGCTAAACCTTATGAGGGAAAAGCCCCCAAGGAGACATTTTCTGACATTACATTTAGCCCCCACTTTAATGTATGTATAAACATGAGGCCAATACATGCATTAAAGTAAGGTCACAAACACAACAAAGATGCCAAGCATGGAGAAGACATGCCAATCACATAGAAAATAGTAACAGGCACGCAAAACCCAGAGAAGACAGTTACAGTCATGCAGAACACAAAGAAGATAGTAAATGCATAGAAGACACATTAATGCATGGAAGACATGTATGATATCTTTTCTTTTCTTTTTCTCATATATATAAAATGCAGATGCAAGTACTGGAAAGTAAACAAACCTCCCATAATATAGGATGCACTCATCGTGCAAGTCTTTATACTGTATATATGGGGCAACACACATGTAAGACACACAAAACCTCCCAAAATGTAGGATGCACTCATTGTGTAGGTCTTTAGACTGCATATGGGGCAACAAACATGCCAAACATAGCAAGCACACCAAACACACACACTTGAAGACATGGAGAAAACATGGAAGACAAGTGATGGAGTGTACCTATTTCTAGGTCCAACACCAACTCAGGCACATTACAGGCACACACTGACAATTGGGCTTCGCTACAACAATCGCCAAAGACACGCTTAAGGGCTGAGTTAGTCACAGAACCACTCCCCGTCTCTATAGAGGACTTTTGCAAATGATAGGATGATGTAATCTACTGAGAAATACACCATCCACATCTCTGTACAGGGCTTAAAATAAAAAGGATATACACGATATCCCGCCTCCATAGAGGGCTTACATGATTGATTGATTGATTGATTGCAAACAAACTTAGGATGCAGGGTGCGCTCATCGCGCAGGTCTTTAAACTGTACCTGAGGACAAACACATTGCTAACATCTACAATAGAAATCTTACCTTATATATACCCCCACCTTAAGGTGGTTGATATCAGGTATCGATATCAAGCATGTTAAGGTAGGAAGAAAACACACAAGGGAACACAAGCTTTCACAAAGCCCATGCCCCTTGGAGATGACATTTACAATCGCCAAATGTTCCCACAAACACATCCCTGCAAGAAACATGTTAGTGTCTACAAAATCATGATAAACAACAACATCAATGCATATGATTAACCACACAAAGAGCCAAGGTTATATAATGAATTTAGAGTTCAAGGATAACTGTGGGGCTACATCACGGAGCTTTCTGAATCAAGTACCACCAAGGCTAGATTCAAAGACAAACAAAGGTGCACAGAGAATCACTATTGTTAAGGTTTGTAAATGTGATAGAAGCATCATCAAATTCACTACACAGAAAGCACAAGTGTTTCCACTAGCCAAGCGTCAGATAAGATATACAACCCCATCATCATAGTAGGAACTAAGTCCATTTTTTGATTGCTCTCGAAAGGGACACTAGGTCCGCATCAGTATAAATATTTTTCATCATCCACCCACTAGATAGAAACACTAGAGGAAGGGAAACAATAAATCAAAGAGGAGAAACAAGTGTCTTAGGGATAGTCACGTAGGAGGGTGCCCCCAAGTCACCAACCACAACGCTATGTTCATAAGACACAACACACAACAATGAAATCAGAGAGAGAGGTGATATATAAGAATGCTGATACAAATAGAAGAAGGTCACAATAGAGGCAGTCTCTTGGTATCCTAGACCTTACAAGAGAGTCAGGGGTCATCCTAGGAGGCCTAAACAACATATAACATATCACATGGGAAGCACATCATGAGAGAGATAAAGAGTTAGAGACACTTACCTATAGGGTCTTCGTGCTAAGTCTCATCATCAAGTAAATCATCATCATCTTCCCACTCCCTAAAGTTAGAGGAAAGTGGGACATAAGGTACCATAGCCAAATTCATGTCTTCCTCATCATGTTGTTCATTGTTAGGATCATGTTTGTTTGGTTCAATGTTAGGATCAATGTTTTCTTGTTGAGAGGCAAGGTTTATAGCATATTATTGTCTTCTTCTTCTTTCTCTAGCTTTTCTATTTCATTTTGTTTTACTACTTATCTTTTGTAAGGTAGGGCTATCCTCTTTTGTAGGTTTGTGCAATTTAGAAGATGAAGCACTAGAATCAAATCTCATTTGTCTAGGTGGAATATTTTGTTGTTGGTAATGACCTCCTGATCCTTGTAAGGATTTCAGGGGAGGGACCTCAGCATAGGGACCTTGTCCTTTCAGTCTAAGGTTCTCTTCATATGCGGGTTGTTTATCTTTTGTCATTTCTTTCCTAGAAGGAGCGGGTATTTCAGTTTTATCCCAAAAGTAGTCTAATATGTAATGCTTTTTCTCAACCAAAGGTTTATATTTGTTACGAAGGACAGTAACCATACGTCCATCGAAAGGGAATTTTAGGCAATGGTGTATTGTTGAAGGGATAGCTTTCATTTCTTTTAGCCAAGGGTGTCCCAATTTAATTTGGAAGAGGTCAGAAATAGAGACAACATCAAACCATTGTTTGACATGTTTTCTAGATAGTGTTACCAACAATGATAGCTTACCCAAAGGTTTGATAAAGGTTCCCTTATGTGTCTTAATCATCATGTTCAAGGGGTCATAAGAACCTTGTATTAATTGATGTGAAAAGAGGAACTCTTCAGTGGCAACATTAGTCATGTTATTAGAATCAATAAGAGTTCCATCCATAGGATTTCCCATTATTTTCACAGTTATATAAAGAGGCCCTTTAGAATCTCCAATTGTTCTATCATGCAGTGTAAATGTAATTTTGGGTTTAGTTTCTTTTCTTTTCATGTAAGGTCTAGGAGGGAACCTATTATTGTTGTTGTGATTAGAGGCCATGTTTATATGCTCAAATCAAACTTAAATTTTTTTTCAAAAGTATATCAAAGGCAAGTGCAAAATAATATGTCCAAAATAGCCTTAACTGCTTAATTTTTGTACTTTTTTCAAAGCAAATAAGTGAAACAAAGGGTGTTGCAATGATTTTGACCAGGGGCAGAAAATTATATGTTTGATATTAGTCCAAAACATAAATAAGATCCTTCACAACACACTCTTGATGCAGATCTAAGATAATGCCAAGTCAAAATATAGTAAAAATATGTCAAAATAGGCACTTTTTTCACCAAATTTTGATACAAAAGAGCATAACAAAGGGTGTTGTGAGGAAAATTATGATGGAAAGAAAAGTATATTAGTAATAACAGCCACTTAGTGATAAGATATCCATCACAACATGCTTTTAGTATCACTTAAGGTCAAACCCTAGTGAAAATATAGCAAAATTAGGTTATTTTTCACAGTTTTTCAGCTCCAAAACCTAGCAAAAGGGGTGTTGTAATGAGTTTTAGGAGGTACAAAAAATAAAATCAATGATATCAGTCACCTCAATCAATAAAATTTGTCACAACACACTTGGAGTGCAAACTAGGCCAAACCCTAGGGCAAAAATAACAAAATTGTGTAGTTTTCACCCAATTTTCAATACAAGAGCCCGTTAAAAGGGTGTTGTGAAGTTTTTAGGAGGGGAAACAAATTATTACCTTGATAAAAGATAATTAATGCAAAAATACCCTTCACAACATGCCTATGGTGAAAATTTATAGAGTCGATAAGGCCAAATCTAGTGAAAATCATTGTTTTTGAAGCCCTAGGTTTAAGATCTTGAAACAAAATGTTATGTGAATGCTTTGAGGTCTGAATTATAATTAAAATTAAATACTCTTAGATCTTAAAATAATTCCAAGCTTTAATATACAAAATGCCAATGCAAATCTAATGAAAATGTATGAAAATTGCTAGTTTTTTGTTGAAATTTTCTATGCAAAAATGCAAATATTTTAAATCTAAATGAAAATTTAAACCAAAATGAAAGACTAAAGACAAATTATAATTTGAATGAGCCTCTAAAATCAGTAGAAAAATCTGAAAGAAGATTTTGCCTACTAACCCTAGATTTTAGAATTACTAGGTTTAATGAAAATTGTCAAAATTTCTACAAAACTTTAGCAATTAAATGATGAAAATGCAATGCAAATTTCTAAATTTTTGTATTTTTATATATTTTATATCAGATATAATGCAAAAATCATGAATTAGGGAAATTTAGAAAGAATTGATACAAATTAGTAAGCCTAACAATGCAATTTTTTTGAATTTTTCAAAAATTTTAATTTTTCTCAATGCAATAAAATGAATGATTATATGAATGAATGAAATCAATCCAAATATGAAGAAAAAACCTTATAAATTTGCAATTAAGTCCAAAAACACAGGTTCACCAAAATTTTTATGTGAAAATTGGATTGTTTATTGTTTTAGTGTTGTTAGATGTTTGAATCCTCCTTTCACCCTTAACATTCAAGGATCTAGGGTCGAGTGGCAATGCACTATCATACCCTAGGTCACTGTGAGAAACTTGGATTAGGGTGCTTAATTATCAATTTTCCTTCTCTTATGCTTAATTGACCATGAAAACCTTAATTATGCAAATACGACAATAAACTGATGAATAACGGAAAAAGCTCTTATAGAGAGATGTAAAATATCAAATCACAAAAGAGTGGGCGCCCAAGTCCAATGCCTTGCTTTTTGTCTAGATCTGGGAACTTAGTCTACAACTCTTTCTTGTTGTTCCAGAGACTTTCCCATCATGGAACTTGGAGGACTAATGAGCAGGCGCCCAAATCCAGGGGGTAGATTTTCTTCCTGTTCTACAATTTCAACACCCCAAGATGTCTTCCTGTAACTTCACTTTGTCTAGCTTCGCAACCTGTAACCTACAACCATAAAAACTTTGGGAGGGGGTTGTGGTGTTTAGAGGCTTTCCTTAGTCAAGCCCTGGAGGACACTTAAGTCTCTGAACACCTTTGTCAGATAGAGAGTGTGTGCCTAGGGAGGCAGAGGCAAAAACTAAATAAATAATTGATCACAAACACAATATAATGTCACCTTGTAGTGAAGATCTTAGGGGAGGAAGATGTTTTTCATTCCATGATGAAATGGATACTCAAATTTGCAAACACAAACACATAAACCACACAAATCTACTCTTGCAACACAATGAAAGCCTTGAATCACCTTGAGAATGCCTAAAGTTCACAATTGCCATCTAGTTTACAAATGAATACCTAAACATGCTTTTATATGCAACTACAAACACTCCCACTAAGATTTCATAAATTCAGACTTACTGTGTTGGCATAGGACCTAAATAACAGTCACAAATTGATACCCAAAAATTAGGACTGCCCCAAAATAGGGCAAGACTAGGGTAGGGGCGCCCAAGTCCTCCCCCCCATTTTGGGTAGGGTCTAGCTCAAGGGGTCCTCCTAGGTCCCATTTGTCATGTTACTTAGGGATCATTCAATTGAGATGCCAAATTATGAAGTAAGATGTCCTAAATGCATGCAAAAGACCCAAGAGCTAAACCTGATGAGGGAAAAGCCCCCAAGGGGACATTTTCTAATGTTACATGCATGAAGTGAAATTATACGTCAATATGCTTTGTTATGGAATGGAAAGTTGGATTCTTTGCTAGGCAAATCACACTCTGACTATCACAACAAATTGTAATCTGTCCTGCATCAACACCAACATCTAAACACAATCTCTTAAGCGAAATGGCTTCCTTACAAGCATGCATTGCTGCCATATACTCATCTTCTATTGTGGACAAAGAAACCACAGATTTTCACTTTCTCATCCAACTGGTTGCACCACCAAACATAGTAAACACGTAAGCACTGGTGGATCTCCTGCTGTCAAAGTCACCTACCCAATCAAAATCCACAAATCCATGAAGGGTAAGTGCAAAAAGATGGGGGGCCAAAAAGTGGCCAAAAAATTTTTAAAAAAATTTTAGGCATAACGCGAGCGCGTTATAACGCGCTCGCGTTATGGCTTGGCAATGACAAGCCTGAGGCTCGTCATTGCCGAGGCATAATGCGAGCGCGTTATAACGCGAACGCGTTATAACGCGCTCGCGTTATAAAGTCCTTTATATATTAAAAAAAAACGCTGTCATTTCATTTCATTTTATTTCATTGTGAGTTTTTCCTCCGCCCGCGGCTTAAAACCCTTCAAAAATGCGCTCGCGTTCTACAAAACACTGTTCAACACAAAAGATTTGTTGATTCATCGCCGAAATGCCGCCGCGACGTCGAGCACACCAAAGGGGTGAGTTATCTTTGTTTTTTTGTTTGAATTTCTTCCTAAATAGGTAGGTTTTGTGTTGATTTTTGATGTATATTTTATTAATTGTAGGAAATGTTAATGCACCTCCTCCTCCTCCTCAAAATCCACAAAATCTTGAGGAAGAAATACCTGCAGAACAACAACCTCCTCCATTCATTCCTCGACATGCCCCTGGAACACAAGATAATATAATGGGGGAAATTGAAAACAACAAAAAACAAATTGAAGATATAATTGCAAGGTTGAAAGATCCTTCCACTTCAACCTTGCATAGGTCCACGCTTGCCGAATCTCTTGAGTCTATGTTATCAAATGTAAATTCAATTAGCAAGCAAATAACTAGTTGGACCAATAAAAAGAGAGAGTTTAGAGATTACTATGCAGATAAATTGTCATACCAAGATGTCAAAAAATTACAAATTACAAAAGTAGACTTGTGTTCAATTTTCACAAACCCACAAACAAATCAACCTCCACCCATTACATGCAAGAGGTTCCCTATCCATTGGTGAAACAACCAAGCGATAAGGGACAATTTCGGGCAGAGGTGGTGGATGGTTTTTGACCATCCTCCATGTAATAACAATGAGGTCCCGCAATACTTTTTGAGGAAACTCTACTCCAAGTTTGTCCTCAATAAAGTGCCAAACTATTTTGATATGCGGGACTTCTAGGGTAGAGGTGGGGGCTCAGCACAGGATAGACCAGGGGCACGTCTTGACCCACAGCGGGTAGTGAGACGAGTAATCAGCAGACCAGCCCACGAGCATGTTTCTATTCCTTCCATTGTGAAGGAGAGTGTTGAGGTCGATACACTGAGGTCGATTAGTGCCTTGACCCAGAGCATCATAGAGCATGCCGATCCTGCAACACAGAGTGGGTTGGGAGATAGTGCGAGGAGTAGGGTCCCATCGCATACTTGCCAGGCTTGCGGGTCAGCCTGTGGTTATGACCCCATGGACAGTCAGGACGCAGGTGCACAGGCTACATCTGCAGCTGAGCAGATGGTGATGACAGATACCCTCCTGAGTGAGACTTTCAGCCTTGATACTCAGGTAAATATTAGCAAGTTTATTGAATTTAATTTATTAAATTTTATTTTTGAAATACAAGATTAACTAATTTAAATTGATGATTTTAATGAAATTTCAGGGTCATAGCGTCGATGCAGTTTTCAGTGGTTCTCCACCTACATTTTTCACTAGATCATCTACTGTCGAGGTATGTAACTAGTAAACAATTATAAATATTACATGTGAATAGCATCGTTATATGAATGGTATTCTAATTTCTGATTTTGGATGTTGAATAGGTTAACACTGTAGATTTCATGGCAACACCTGCCAGCGGTGGTGGACTTCAAAGCTTTACGGAGGTAATAAAATAAATAGTTTAATGAATGAATTGTACTTACTAAATTTTTGTATGTGATTTGTGTGTTTTATTGTGTGTACTTCCATGTTTAGATGAGCGTGTGTGTATGTTAGGAGCCATGATTTGCATCACTATTATAATTTTTGTAATTGAATAATGTTGTTTTATTTCCAGATGATGCAGGCTACAGATACACCTCCCCATGTTCATAGGGCAATGGAGCAGGGTGTGGCCTCTGCGATTCATAGCTCTATGGCATTGACAGGGGTATGAGGCAGATAAGTAAATTTCAATTTACATTCATTGTTATAGTTGTCTATTTTTGAAAAATCAAAAGATTATTGATTTGAAGTTTAATTTCTATCTGGATGGTTTCTATAGGACATGACATCACCAGGGCCTTTTCCTGCTACTGAGGCAAGCGAGCAGACAGATTATATGTTAGCGGTAAGTGATTATTTTGTTAAATGTTTCATTTTTTTATAACATGTAATTTCTATATATTAATATCTATACTTTTTTTTGTAACAGGTAAAGGTGCAGGAAGAACTAAATAGGAGAAGTAGCCCTCGGGTTCGTAGTAGACCACCCACATGCATGTCTCCATCCCCTAGAAGATCAAAGGCTGCTCGTGATTTATTCTCTTCACCAGCTAGAGGGGAATGACTTTTTATTGTGTTCCTCTGTTGTATGCCTATATGGCATTTGTGGACATATATTTTGTATTGTACATAGTTGACATTGTATGCCTATATGGCATTCTTGTAAGCCTATATGGCTATTTTGTATATATGTTATACTTATATCGACAGATATTGATGTATGCGTATATGGATATTTGGTTAATACAAATCTTTTTTATTGATGGCGTCCATACTTGCATTATAAATCCACTTTTGAATGGATATTTGTAGATGGCTACTTCAAATATTTAAAGTCTGATTGTATTACATAGGATGTTTGCATTTTCTTTGATAGGCTTGATAGGCCATGGATTACATGATGGTGTTTGATGGAAAAGTATGGTACTAGAAGACTCTAGTTCATTCTTAATAGGCTTGTGATTGATAATATCTTTGCATGATTGCACTTGATCTTGGATCATGGGCATGTTGTTAGGATTTTGATTGCATTGTGATGTTTGATGGATAGGCATGGTGTAAGTGTAAGATACCCAACTAGTTCTACGAAAAATTTTCCTTACTTAAACACTTTTACTTGCTAACAATTCATCAACTACTTCAATAACATAAAGATATACATCAAGATAACTATTTGAATGAAACAACATTAGAGTTGGGTACTTGTCTTGTTACTTGATTCAATCAACTTGCAATGTCTTATTACATGGAAAATGCTTTCAATAGCATGAAGTACAACTCATTCAATGGAAATACAAGGACAGGCCTTGAAGCCTTGATGTTACAATGTCTTCCTTATTTGAGCAACATTTGAAGATTTGGAATGTTCAACTCATCACCTCACAAGGTAGGCGCATATTTGAAGGATTTACAGGTTTTTCTGACTTGGGCGCCAAGTTGAGGTGACCTCCTCCTGAAGTTGCGCCTTGTCAACATTAGGTGCCAATTAGAGTTTATGGATGCTCTGGATTGTTTCCAAGAGTAGGCGCCAAAACATCATCATTATGAAAGTGTTTTAAATGCTAGGCGCCCAAATCAGCCCTCTGGAGTCTAGGCGCTCCTTTCATGCATTCTGTGTTCTAGGCGCCAATTGAAAGGAGTGGAGAACAGGGCAAGTGCCTTCCAAACTAGGTGTTTCCTTGAGGTGACAAGGACTTAGAAAGTGCGCCTAAGGTGAGTGCCTTGAGTGAAAAGGTCTAACAAACATCTTTGAACCCCCTTTCAAGGTTAGGCGCATTCTGGAGGTGGAAACAAGTAGAAGGTGCGCCTTAGCTTCCTTTGTCAATTCTTGCAAGTCTTTGTTGATTAGGAAGGTGGAATGCTTCATTGTAGAATGAGCGCCTATCTTCTAATGTCCAAACTACTTCTTCTGGCTCACTCTGTGGCTAGGCGCCAGAGCTAAACTGTTCACACAAGGGAGTGCGCCTAGACTCACTTGATGTTTTCTTACTACTTCAACCCCTGGAAGATGTTCCAAGGTGTTCCCTTTTACAAGCACCTGACCTCCCAAGTTCCTTCATGTGCTATTCCTTGAAGGCGCCAAAATTGAGCTCTAGTGCCATGGGATTGTGCCTAACATCTTTGAAGAGTTTCTAAGCCTTTTGCAAGTTGATATCCCAAACTCATCTTCTAGGCGCAACAGGAGCTTTCCAAAGGAGTTTCCAAGTTTTAGACGCCAAGCGAGGTCATGGGTGAATGGAACTGCGCCTTAGGAGATGACTGGATCCTAAGCGTCAGTCTGGAGTTACAGTGGAATTGATATGCGCCTCAACTAGCTTAGGCACCCATTTGAAGTGATTCCTTTAACACTTCTCTGTCAATCTCAACTGCAAGGATGATCTCCTAATCAAATTTTGATCCTCTGGAGATGCAAATAGCTTTACATTTCACTAGGTTCCATCAATGATGATCATCAACCAAAGCGCATTTCAAAGGTGAGATAGGCAAGTGAGGCACCAAACTAGTCCTTAAGACTTATCTCCTTCTATCAAGTCAATTTCAACTATGTGAGAGAGTTCTATTCTAGGCGCAAAATGGAAATGTTTCATCAATTGGTGCATCTTACAAAGCTCCCAATTCTAGGCGCCAGAGCCAAAGAGTTTTTCCCAACACATGCACCTGGGCTAGGAATTCACGTAAGAGACATCACTTAGCTTTAAAACTTTCAATCTATAGCCATCTGGGCTAGGCGCTCCAATGGAGGATCCTTGAACTCATGCATTGGCACCTTCTAGTTCTAGGCACCCATTTTGGATGATTCATCCTGATACTAGCGCCCAAAATGACTATACTCTCTTCATTATCCAATTCACTTAGAAGACTCAAGTTGGAGACTTAGTTGTCTATCCATGTTCTCAGGAAGATTCATTGTACCTCTATGCACTATCTCCTTCAAGGCGCTCCTTAAAATCATTGGAAGTGCTTAGGACTTACCTTAGTCCAAAGCGCCACAATCCATTCCTTAAAGCACAAAGAATTCTCAAAGGCGCCCCTATTTACCTCTAAGCACTCAAATATCATTTAGATTCAAGGTGCACATTTAGCTCCAAAACGCAAATTTCCATCATCAACCCATCAAGGTGCATCATCTTCCCTTTGTATCCCCTTCAAGGCACAGACATTCACTTCTTCACACTCAAACTCACTCTCTGGCGCCAGAATAGGTGTATAACTTCAAATAAGGCACTAATCTTAGGTTTCTAAGTACTTAGTTTGATCTTAAGGCTATCCTTCCTCTAAGCACTCTCTTCAACTCCCTCACTGAAGGCCCTCTATAAGTTTGGGCGCATTTCATCCCAAGGCGCTTCAACATCATCCAAGGTGCAAATTCACTCTCCAAGATAAGGTGCAAAAAACCCTATCCTAAGGCGCTCAAATCTTGCTTCTAGACCTAGGCGCACAAACATGAGATTAAGGATCATTCTGGCCACCATCACTTCCCTAAAGGCGCAAAATTGGTGTAGATACATTCCATTTATTAAGGATCATTCTGGCGCCCAAATCTTGTCAAAGCAAAGGATCAATAGGTTCTCTCTAAGGCGCACTCCAGGGTTTGATCTTGTAAGACTTCTCACGTGAAAATTTTGACCAAGACACTCAAGGCACTAGTCTTTATCATCTAACCCTACAGTGCACTTACTCATTATGATATACTCCTCAACTTTGTATTCAACCTTGCCCAAGGCGCATATTCACTATAAGGCATTCTCACGTTGTCAAGGCTCAGAGGGCTTCAACTTGCTAAAGGGTAGAGGTCTAGGCGCATATCTGACTTGAAGCTCAAGGCGCTCCAACCCTCTTGCTCTGGAATTCCTTCTAGGCACTAAGTGACTTCTCCAATTCCTTGAAAACATTTGAAGTGTTTTACCTTCTCAAGGTGCTCCTTCGAACTTGACTCCAAGGTGTTATAATCTCAAAGGTGCTGACATCATCTCAACCAAAGGCGCTCAATGATTCATCCCATATCTAGGCGCTAAAACACTTAATCAACCAAGTCATTCAAGGCGCCATTCAGTAAACTCATCTTCCATGATATTCCTATCAAGGCGCATATCACTTCTCTCATGGGCTTTAGGCGCTCAGTTGAGTGTTTCAATACTATTTAGGTGCCAAATTCATTTTAATGCACCAAACACAAAGAGCTTTCAAACACTGGGCGCTCACAAAGAGTCTTCCAACCTTGGGCGCTAAATTAGGTCTTTACAACTATCCAAGGCGCATATCTTCGTTTGAACAACTTATGGTGCCAAGACAACTTCTCATTAGGGCGCTCAAAACACTTGTGTTTACATTTGAAGTGCTTTACCTTCTTAAGGTGCTCCAGACTAACCTGACTCCAAGGCGCTCCATCATCATCCTTAAGGCGCTAAAAACATCATCTCCACTCTAGGCAAAAACATCATCCAACTCCTTAAGGCACTTCACTGTCAAAGTCTGAAGGCGCTCTACCTAGACCTTTCCCCTAGGCGCTAGAACTCCTAAGCACTCACCAGATAACTCTCTTCTTCAAGGCACAAATCTTCCTATACTATGATTGCCTCTGAAACGCCGATTAACATGATGTGAGGGTGCAAAGGCTACTCCAATCCTCAGTGAGCGCCTAGTTTAAACAAGGAGAAATAAAGCATTCAAAACTATCCAAACGATCATCCCCTTCCTAATGTCTTCACTGCTCTAGAAAACCTTGGCCAAAATGACACATAACAACTCCTATGAGCGCCCTTATGCCCTAGGATCATCTAGTTTGTGCGTCTTGTAATGAGGAGTTCATGTAAGTTTGGAATGAGCGCCTTGAATAAGTGTAAACTAGCCTAGAGAAGGGTATGTGTGCCTTGAGCATTCCAGAGATAACTGTGCGCCTAGAACAATATGAGTGCTCATGATGATGATTAACGCCCTGATGAGACTATGAGCGCCTTGTTCAGGAGATACCTTGTTTGATCATAAAATGCACCTTGAGTCTTGAAGGTTTTGAGCGCCTAGGTGATTTGGATGTTGGGATGTTGGTATGCGCCCAAGATTGAGGTAAGTGAGTGCTTGTAATGGAGGAGAGCAATGAGATGAGGTTTAGCGCCTCCAAGTAAGGTCAAAGGTGAGGTTAGAGGTGAAATGCGCCTTTGGACCATTCTGGCGCCTTGGATGAAGAACCTATATCTTGAGCCCAAGAGGTAAAATTTGCACCTTAGTGGATTTGGAGAGTTACAGAGATTAGAGAAAAGCACCTTGAAGACAGAGTTGTTCAAGGCGCATGTGTGATTTGGTCAAAAACAGGCGCCTAGAGTGAATAGGCTTTCATCCTGACTTAATACACTGCCTCCTTCTGACGATTTTTGGGGCAGCAGAAAACCTTTCACCACGGGCAAATGCCTCAGAGCTATAAAAAACTGAGAGAGGTTATTGTAGAGGCACTCTACGTGATCCCGTTGCCTCAGACGGAATGTTTCTAAGTGACACGGTTTTCAAGTAACATCTCGTCAAAGATTGCTGCCTTTTTGCACTTTGGACTCTTCAGGGATATCGTCGGTACAATGTAGCTCCGACTGTTTCGACATGTTTGGGTGAGAAATAGGACCATGCCTAGCATAAATGTACCCATTCGGACGCGTTGGAACAGTCAGTTTGGTCGCATCAGGAGCAGGACGAAAGTTACACCCCTTTGCAACTTTACACTGCCTCCTTCTAACGATTTTTGGGGCAGCAGAAAACCTTTCACCATGGGCAAATGCCTCAGAGCTATAAAAACCAAGAGAAGTTATTGTAGAGGCACTCTACATGATCCCGTTGCCTCAGACGGAATGTTTCTAAGTGACATGGTTTTCGAGTAACATCTCGTCAAAGATTGCTGCCTTTTTGCACTTTGGACTCTTCAGGGATATCGTCGGTACAATGTAGCTCCGACTGTTTCGACATGTTTGGGTGAGAAATAGGACCATGCCTAGCATAAATGTACCCATTCGGACGCGTTGGAATAGTCAGTTTGGTCGCATCAGGAGCAGGACGAAAGTTACACCCCTTTGCAACTTTACACTGCCTCCTTCTGATGATTTTTGGGGCAGCAGAAAACCTTTCACCACGGGCAAATGCCTCAGAGCTATAAAAAACTGAGAGAGGTTATTGTAGAGGCACTCTACGTGATCCCGTTGCCTCAGACGGAATGTTTCTAAGTGACACGATTTTTGAGTAACATCTCGTCAAAGATTGCTGCCTTTTTGCACTTTGGACTCTTCAGGGATATCGTCGGTACAATGTAGCTCCGACTGTTTCGACATGTTTGGGTGAGAAATAGGACCATGCCTAGCATAAATGTACCCATTCAGACGCATTGGAACAGTCAGTTTGGTCGCATCAGGAGCAGGACGAAAGTTACACCCCTTTGCAACTTTACACTGCCTCCTTCTGACGATTTTTGGGGCAGCAGAAAACCTTTCACCACGGGCAAATGCCTCAGAGCTATAAAAAACCGAGAGAGGTTATTGTAGAGGCACTCTACGTGATCCCGTTGCCTTAGACGGAATGTTTCTAAGTGACACAGTTTTTGAGTAACATCTCGTCAAAGATTGCTGCCTTTTTGCACTTTGGACTCTTCAGGGATATCGTCGGTACAATGTAGCTCCGACTGTTTCGACATGTTTGGGTGAGAAATAGGACCATGCCTAGCATAAATGTACCCATTCAGACGCGTTGGAACAGTCAGTTTGGTCGCATCAGGAGCAGGACGAAAGTTACACCCCTTTGCAACTTTACACTGCCTCCTTCTGACGATTTTTGGGGCAGCAGAAAACCTTTCACCATGGGCAAATGCCTCAGAGCTATAAAAAACCGAGAGAGGTTATTGTAGAGGCACTCTACGTGATCCCGTTTCCTTAGACGGAATGTTTCTAAGTGACACGGTTTTTGAGTAACATCTCGTCAAAGATTGCTGCCTTTTTGCACTTTGGACTCTTCAGGGATATCGTCAGTACAATGTAGCTCTGACTGTTTCGACATGTTTGGGTGAGAAATAGGACCATGCCTAGCATAAATGTACCCATTCGGACGCGTTGGAACAGTCAGTTTGGTCGCATCAGGAGCAGGATGAAAGTTACACCCCTTTGCAACTTTACACTGCCTCCTTCTGACGATTTTTGGGGCAGCAGAAAACCTTTCACCACGGGCAAATGCCTCAGAGCTATAAAAAACCGAGAGAGGTTATTGTAGAGGCACTCTACGTGATCCCGTTGCCTTAGACGGAATGTTTCTAAGTGACACGATTTTCGAGTAACATCTCGTCAAAGATTGCTGCCTTTTTGCACTTTGGACTCTTCAGGGATATCGTCGGTACAATGTAGCTCCGACTGTTTCGACATGTTTGGGTGAGAAATAGGACCATGCCTAGCATAAATGTACCCATTCGGACGCGTTGGAAGAGTCAGTTTGGTCGCATCAGGAGCAGGATGAAAGTTACACCCCTTTGCAACTTTACACTGCCTCCTTCTGACGATTTTTGGGGCAGCAGAAAACCTTTCACCACGGGCAAATGCCTCAGAGCTATAAAAAACTGAGAGAGGTTATTGTAGAGGCACTCTACGTGATCCCGTTGCCTCAGACAGAATATTTCTAAGTGACACGGTTTTCAAGTAACATCTCGTCAAAGATTGCTGCCTTTTTGCACTTTGGACTCTTCAGGGATATCGTCAGTACAATGTAGCTCCGACTATTTCGACATGTTTGGGTGAGAAATAGGACCATGCCTAGCATAAATGTACCCATTCGGACGCGTTGGAAGAGTCAGTTTGGTCGCATCAGGAGTAGGATGAAAGTTACACCCCTTTGCAACTTTACACTGCCTCCTTCTGACGATTTTTGGGGCAGCAGAAAACCTTTCACCACGGGCAAATGCCTCAGAGCTATAAAAAACCGAGAGAGGTTATTGTAGAGGTACTCTACGTGATCCCGTTGCCTCAGACGGAATGTTTCTAAGTGACACAGTTTTCGAGTAACATCTCATCAAAGATTGCTACCTTTTTGCACTTTGGACTCTTCAGGGATATCATCGGTACAATGTAGCTCCGACTGTTTCGACATGTTTGGGTGAGAAATAGGACCATGCCTAGCATAAATGTACCCATTCGGACGCGTTGGAATAGTCAGTTTGGTCGCATCAGAAGCAGGACGAAAGTTACACCCCTTTGCAACTTTACACTGCCTCCTTCTGACGATTTTTGGGGCAGCAGAAAACCTTTCACCACGGGCAAATGCCTCAGAGCTATAAAAAACCGAGAGAGGTTATTGTAGAGGCACTCTACGTGATCCCGTTGCCTCAGACGGAATGTTTCTAAGTGACACGGTTTTCGAGTAACATCTCGTCAAAGATTGCTGCCTTTTTGCACTTTGGACTCTTCAGGGATATCGTCGGTACAATGTAGCTCCGACTGTTTTGACATGTTTGGGTGAGAAATAGGACCATGCCTAGCATAAATGTACCCATTCGGACGCGTTGGAACAGTCAGTTTGGTCGCATCAGGAGCAGGACGAAAGTTACACCCCTTTGCAACTTTACACTGCCTCCTTCTGACGATTTTTGGGGCAACAGAAAACCTTTCACCACGGGCAAATGCCTCAGAGCTATAAAAAACCGAGAGAGGTTATTGTAGAGGCACTCTACGTGATCCCGTTGCCTTAGACGGAATGTTTCTAAGTGACACGGTTTTTGAGTAACATCTCGTCAAAGATTGCTGCCTTTTTGCACTTTGGACTCTTCAGGGATATCGTCGGTACAATGTAGCTCCGACTGTTTCGACATGTTTGGGTGAGAAATAGGACCATGCCTAGCATAAATGTACCCATTCGGACGCGTTGGAACAGTCAGTTTGGTCGCATCAGGAGCAGGACGAAAGTTACACCCCTTTGCAACTTTACACTGCCTCCTTCTGACGATTTTTGGGGCAACAGAAAACCTTTCACCACGGGCAAATGCCTCAGAGCTATAAAAAATTGAGAGAGGTTATTGTAGAGGCACTCTACGTGATCCCGTTGCCTCAGACGGAATGTTTCTAAGTGACACAGTTTTCGAGTAACATCTCGTCAAAGATTGCTACCTTTTTGCACTTTGGACTCTTCAGGGATATCGTCGGTACAATGTAGCTCCGACTGTTTCGACATGTTTGGGTGAGAAATAGGACCATGCCTAGCGTAAATGTACCCATCTGAATGCATTGGAATAGTCAGTTTGGTCACATCACGAGCAAGACACCAAAAATGCAAAGGTTGCTTTGTGCAACTTGACAACATTGACACTTTTTTGCAACATGACTCAAAGACCCAAACTGACCCCAAATGACTCAAAGTGACTTAAAATCACCTTGATTATAGAGGTCAAGGCGTTCCTTATCATTCATTCATTATGAGCGCCTTGGGAGAATGGTATATAGGTCATCATCATGATTGGGCGCCCTGGATCCAGAGTGTTGGAGAGATCATCAAATGGTGTCTAGTAGGGTGAGTTATGAGTTTGGTCGCATCAGGAGCAGGACACCAAAAATGCATAACATGATGATGTAAAAATGTGTACATATGTGTAAAAATGCAGGAGGAAATAAAAAAAGACAAACCTTACAAATTAATGTGCATACTTACAACTCAATGTAACATAACTTTACAAAATCAATGTGAATACTTACAAATTAATCCAATGAACCATCTGGATCTGCTCTACTCTTTATTGTGTCAAGTATTGCTTCATGGTCAGACTCACGCACCTTCCACAATATTTTGTTCAAAGGTCTACCCCGATACTTTATCAAATGAACATTGGATGCCACGACAAGGTTCGAGTAATGAAGAATCTTTCGATGCATGTCAAAGTCCTGAAATAGCCAAATATTAACACTCTTATGTGGGTACCTTCTAAGCCATGTTCTAGTAATAACCACTGATCCTGTAGGGTATTCGATGTTTTCTCCATCTGTAACAGGGGCCTCCAATTTCTTTTTGGGCTCAACACAACGGCATAAGTAATAATCTGTTCCCTCTTCATTATCTTCATCTGCAATAACTGCATATGCGTGTCCTACATTGATATGTGTAGCAAATTAGATGAAATTAGTCAACATTACAAAAACACTACAAAGTAAGATGACATTACCTGGTTGAACTAGATGAAATTAGATGCATATATGTGCCCTATATTACCTGGTTGAACTAAATCTGATATGCAGTCAAAGTCAACTGACGATTCCATCTGTGTTAGTTCCAGTGCCGTCGGGGGTCGATACGTGTCAAGTGGGCTAAGATAACTTAACTGCCATTCGTCAACCCACTCCTTTGACTCGCACTCATCCCAGACTTGAATTGTACAGGAAGAACAAAAGCATGACATCTTTCGTGTATGGATACTCCATGAACCTGCAATTGAACTTCTGAAAGAGTGCATCTCATTTGATCCTGTCAGTGTACAACAATCCTCATATGGTGCAATGTTAGTATCATCTATCAACCAAAAAAATCTACGAACTAAAGACTTACCTTCATTACCTGGACCCATGGAAGCATTACACCACTCGACAATCGATTTTGCATCTATCAACTTTGCATTGTCTTTATACTTTAACTCTTCTCGTGCTATGGCTCTTTTGATACATGCTCCTGCACCATCATGCTCCCCCTTTCCATGCCCGGCCTCACAAAAGTTCCACATATGTTGAATACCTGTAAAATTATGCCTCCTACTCAGCCAATAGAAATTTCGCGAGTTCTTGAATTGTGATGCACAATTATCCGACCATATGATATGCTGACTGAACGATATGCCCCTTCTAGCCAAATCATTATAGAACACCTGAAAGCAACCTTGCACGAACTCCGTAGAATGTGTGCGATCATCACTAATATAGAAATGATACTCCCTTATGATCTTTCTGTCATCCTCTGTACTATCATTCGCATGAATGAATGCGATGTGCACAAATATAGAAACCTGTGTGGAGTTGTAATATTGTGATTGCACCTCACGCTGTGGCTGTAGACTGTAGTTCTCTGCAAAGTCGACGACTGAAACAATGCTACCAACTGGAAATGTGTCCTTGCATAACTTGAATTGCAAGTCCAACCATCGAGCTCTATGGGCATGTCTTGCATACTCATACACTATGTTGTCACGAAATATAGGCATAAACTGATACACTGGAATCTTTTCAATAACTAATTCACACCTCTTTGCTTCTTTACCATCTTTTGTATTGTATGCCACTGTTTTATACTTGCCAAATTCTACTAGTTCATTTCCAACCGCATGTGTTATTTCCATATGTTCACATATTGGCAAATGTTGCAAGCCACCACAACGATGACATGTGCCATCCAAGCATAATTTCTTGTAGAATATTTGACCTTCCTCTCTTTCACATAAAATTCTTGATATGAAATCTCTTGAAGATGTTGGTGGGGCACATATGGCACAACCCTGCAAATCATTGTTAGTATGCATATCTAAACATATAGACCTATAAGCATCAAAATGGTTAGAAAATTCAATATGTAATCTACAACAACAAGTAGTGCGTGTGTGATTTATCTTAACATAGAAAGGTTTTAGCATTTCAAAATATCTTTGACAAATTTTAATTTGAGGATACTTCTCTAGAAATTTACCATAAAACTGTGTTTGAGTCTCATCCAAAAAATGCTTTGGATGTGGCTCGTGGTTCTGACTACCAATTCTCCTTCTTACCACATCCCTTTGATTCGGAGATACCCTTGTGTAATTCTTCCAAAAGTCTTCAATTAGTGACCTCAATGCTTCAACAATTGGTTTATCTTTTCGTGGTAGTCTCCCCGAGAACGCCCATAATTCATTGGCATTAGTGTCCTCAATTCTTTGGTGTCTTCCAACGGCTCTTGATAAAGTTTTCCTATTAATTCTCAATTTTTGACTTGTCTTTCTAATAAGACGAGCTTTCCTCGTTTGACTACTTACTATAGTCGATGTAATCACACGCCGTGTTGCATTACTATCTTTTGTGCGTGAGGTGTTACCCACACTCTCATACGCACTCATTAGATTCTTGACAATAGATTTTTCACTTGAAGCCTCTGATGTTCTCAACCCAAGAATCTTCATGATAGACCTATACTTTATACTTCGCATCATTTCAACGAATAGTTGACATCTTGCAGTCTCATTTAACTTTTCAAAGAACAATCTCCAAATCTTATTAGCATATCTTCTACAAGTGCGTTTTGGAATCTTACCTTCCATTGGCTGCAAAATATTCTCATCAATATCAATCAAATACTTTGGCTTTCTAGGCAAAATTCTAGGTGGTGTCAAGTTAGGTAAATTCATCTCAACATTAGGAATTTCATCAATATTTAAATGAGATGGGTTAGATGGCATACCTTCGATCGAAGATGGAATAGATGACATACCTTGAGGTTGAGGTGGGAACGATGGCGTACCTCCTTCATCACATGTGAGTGATGATGTACTCTCAACTTGAGATGTGGTAGATGGTGTCCCTACATGTTGTCTTGCGATAAAGGATGTGTCTCCAACTATGGTATTTAAATCTCTCGTACCACGAAGTTTTTGCATTCGTTCTCTTTGTGCCGCCAATACCATATCTCTTTGTGATGTTTGTGGTTCCTCTTCAATTGGTATGTCTTCATTTATCGTGTCCAATTTCCTCTTCTCACGAAGTTCCCTCATAGCCATTGCTTTCTTTGCATTCTTAGCTTCTATCTCTTCCTGTGTTGGTTTAATTCTTGATCGTTTCCTCGGCATGACGGAGAATTTGTCTGTAGCATGATAAAGAGACCAATATTAGTTCCTAAGAAATGAATACATGATAATAGTGGGATTGTATTTTTTTTATGTTGTAAGGATTTATTCTTGTATAGTTTGACATCATGGTATGAACTAAGGTTTGTTTATTACACATAATTATTAAAGAGCCCAAGTGTAGAAAATATACATGGCATCATGTGAGATTGTAGGTTGCTTTCTTGATTGGAAATGTGTCTATTTTAAACATGTATGATAATGCATGATAAAGTAATTCAATCCGAAATAAGGAAAATGTAAAGAACATGCATGTAAAGACTTGACATACCTAAAAAATGAAGATTTGAATGGAGAGAGTACCCAATTATGTAGTGTTTTTATCTTCTTGCATCAAACTCCTCAACAATTTGAGTTTTTCACCACTTGCTTCCTTTTCAATGTTAAATTCTTAAAATTGAATCAAAATTAACATTGCAATACTACAAAAATTGAAACTTGTATAGATATATATCAAATTTGGTTTGAAAACTATGTTATTTCCTCCTTCTCAAGTTGGCAAAGCAGAAAAGGTGGTGGAAAGATCATGCAAAGGTGGTACAATGTGTCAAATGTGCATGTGAACTTCCCAATAGCATGAAAGCACTTCTTTTTTGTCAGAGCACGTGCAGAATCAGTAAGAAAACAGAGCATGTGGGCCTGGATCACGGGGGTAACCACTTTTTTACCGTTTCAGTAGAATTACAAAATGCAAGCGCGTTATAACGCGCTCGCGTTTTGTCCTGCTATAGATCTCTAAACCCTCAACTCTAATCCCTTGACCCTCAACCCTCAATGTCAAATCCTAATCCCTCAACCCTATCCCTAAACCCTCAACCCTCAATGTCAAATCCTAATCCCTCAACCTCAACCTTGTCCCTAAACCCTAATCCCTTTAACCTCAACCCTATCCCTAAACCCTTGACCCTCAAACCTCAGCCCTCAACGTCAAACCGTAATCCCTTGATGCAGAGCGAAACAAGTTGAACATTAACACAGTTGAAAAAATCCTTGAAAGTCCACAAAATAACCTTTACAGTGTATATCGGTAAGACAATTTAAATGTCACACCGAAATGTACCTCAACCCTCAACCCTCAACATCAAACCCTCGAACCTCAACCCTCAACCCTCAACATCAAACCCTAATCCCTCAACCCTTAACTCTAATCCCTCGACCTTCAACCTTGATCCTAAACCCTAAACCCTCAACGCCAAATTCTAATCCCTCAACCCTTCACTCTAATCCCTCGACCCTAAACCCTATCCCTAAACCCTCAACACTATAACTTAAACCCTAATCCCTCAACCCTAACCCTAAACCTTGTCCCTAAAACCTAATCCCTTCAACCTCAACCCTATCCCTAAACCCTTGACCCTCGAACCTCAGCCCTCAACGTCAAACCCTAATCCCTCAACCCTTAACTCTGATCCCTCATCTCTCAACCCTAACCCTAAACCCTCAACCCTCAACATCAAACCCTAATCCCTCAACCCTCAACCCTAATCTGTCATCTGTCATCCCTCCACACTCTACTTTAACCCTAATTCCTCGACCCTCGACCCTCGAACCTCAACCCTCAACCCTCAACATCAAACCCTAATCCCTCAACCCTTAACTCTAATCCCTCGACCTTCAACCCTGATCCTAAACCCTAAACCCTCAACGCCAAATTCTAATCCCTCAACCCTTCACTCTAATCCCTCAACCCTAAACCCTATCTCTAAACCCTCAACACTATACCTTAAACCCTAATCCCTCAACCCTAACCCTAAACCTTGTCCCTAAACCCTAATCCCTTCAACCTCAACCCTATCCCTAAACCCTTGACCCTCGAACCTCAGCCCTCGACGTCAAACCCTAATCCCTCAACCCTTAACTCTGATCCCTCATCTCTCAACCCTAACCCTAAACCCTCAACCCTCAACATCAACCCCTAATCCCTCAACCCTCAACCCTAATCTATCATCCGTCATCCCTCCACACTCTACTTTAACCCTAATTCCTTGACCCTCAACCCTATCCCTAAACCCTTGACCCTCGAACCTCAACCCTCAACCCTCAACATCAAACCCTAATCCCTCAACCCTTAACTCTAATCCCTCGACCTTCAACCCTGATCCTAAACCCTAAACCCTCAACGCTTCACTCTAATCCCTCAACCCTTCACTCTAATCCCTCAACCCTAAACCCTATCTCTAAACCCTCAACACTATACCTTAAACCCTAATCCCTCAACCCTAACCCTAAACCTTGTCCCTAAACCCTAATCCCTTCAACCTCAACCCTATCCCTAAACCCTTGACCCTCGAACCTCAGCCCTCGACATCAAACCCTAATCCCTCAGCCCTTAACTCTGATCCCTCATCTCTCAACCCTAACCCTAAACCCTCAACCCTCAACATCAACCCCTAATCCCTCAACCCTCAACCCTAATCTATCATCCGTCATCCCTCCACACTCTACTTTAACCCTAATTCCTCGACCCTCAACCCTATCCCTAAACCCTTGACCCTCGAACCTCAACCCTCAACCCTCAACATCAAACCCTAATCCCTCAACCCTTAACTCTAATCCCTCGACCTTCAACCCTGATCCTAAACCCTAAACCCTCAACGCCAAATTCTAATCCCTCAACCCTTCACTCTAATCCCTCAACCCTAAACCCTATCCCTAAACCCTCAACACTATACCTTAAACCCTAATCCCTCAACCCTAACCCTAAACCTTGTCCCTAAACCCTAATGCCTTCAACCTCAACCCTATCCCTAAACCCTTGACCCTCGAACCTCAGCCCTCGATGTCAAACCCTAATCCCTCAACCCTTAACTCTGATCCCTCATCTCTCAACCCTAACCCTAAACCCTCAACCCTCAACATCAAACCCTAATCCCTCAACCCTCAACCCTAATCTGTCATCTGTCATCCCTCCACACTCTACTTTAACCCTAATTCCTCGACCCTCGACCCTCAAACCTCAACCCTCAACCCTCAACATCAAACCCTAATCCCTCAACCCTTAACTCTGATCCCTCATCTCTCAACCCTAACCCTAAACCCTCAACCCTCAACATCAAACCCTAATCCCTCAACCCTCAACCCTAATCTGTCATCTGTCATCCCTCCACACTCTACTTTAACCCTAATTCCTCGACCCTTGACCCTCGAACCTCAACCCTCAACCCTCAACATCAAACCCTAATCCCTCAACCCTTAACTCTAATCCCTCGACCTTCAACCCTGATCCTAAACCCTAAACCCTCAACGCTAAATTCTAATCCCTCAACCCTTCACTCTAATCCCTCAACCCTAAACCCTATCCCTAAACCCTCAACACTATACCTTAAACCCTAATCCCTCAACCCTAACCCTAAACCTTGTCCCTAAACCCTAATCCCTTCAACCTCAACCCTATCCCAAAACCCTTGACCCTCGAACCTCAGCCCTTGACTTCAAACCCTAATCCCTCAACCCTTAACTCTGATCCCTCATCTCTTAACCCTAACCCTAAACCCTCAACCCTCAACATCAAACCCTAATCCCTCAACCCTCAACCCTAATCTATCATCCGTCATCCCTCCACACTCTACTTTAACCCTAATTCCTCGACCCTCAACCCTATCCCTAAACCCTTGACCCTCGAACCTCAACCCTCAACCCTCAACATCAAACCCTAATCCCTCAACCCTTAACTCTAATCCCTCGACCTTCAACCCTGATCCTAAACCCTAAACCCTCAACGCCAAATTCTAATCCCTCAACCCTTCACTCTAATCCCTCAACCCTAAACCCTATCCCTAAACCCTCAACACTATACCTTAAACCCTAATCCCTCAACCCTAACCCTAAACCATGTCCCTAAACCCTAATCCCTTCAACCTCAACCCTATCCCTAAACCCTTGACCCTCGAACCTCAGCCCTCGACATCAAACCCTAATCCCTCAACCCTTAACTCTGATCCCTCATCTCTCAACCCTAACCCTAAACCCTCAACCCTCAACATCAAACCCTAATCCCTCAACCCTCAACCCTAATCTGTCATCTGTCATCCCTCCACACTCTACTTTAACCCTAATTCCTTGACCCTCGACCCTCGAACCTCAACCCTCAACCCTCAACATCAAACCCTAATCCCTCAACCCTTAACTCTAATCCCTCGACCTTCAACCCTGATCCTAAACCCTAAACCCTCAACGCCAAATTCTAATCCCTCAACCCTTCACTCTAATCCCTCAACCCTAAACCCTATCCCTAAACCCTCAACACTATACCTTAAGCCCTAATCCCTCAACCCTAACCCTAAACCTTGTCCCTAAACCCTAATCCCTTCAACCTCAACCCTATCCCTAAACCCTTGACCCTCGAACCTCAGCCCTCGACGTCAAACCCTAATCCCTCAACCCTTAACTCTGATCCCTCATCTCTCAACCCTAACCCTAAACCCTCAACCCTCAACATCAAACCCTAATCCCTCAACCCTCAACCCTAATCTGTCATCTGTCATCCCTCCACACTCTACTTTAACCCTAATTCCTCGACCCTCGACCCTCAAACCTCAACCCTCAACCCTCAACATCAAACCCTAATCCCTCAACCCTTAACTCTAATCCCTCGACCTTCAACCCTGATCCTAAACCCTAAACCCTCAACGCCAAATTCTAATCCCTCAACCCTTCACTCTAATCCCTCAACCCTAAACCCTATCCCTAAACCCTCAACACTATACCTTAAACCCTAATCCCTCAACCCTAACCCTAAACCTTGTCCCTAAACCCTAATCCCTTCAACCTCAACCCTATCCCTAAACCCTTGACCCTCGAACCTTAGCCCTCGACGTCAAACCCTAATCCCTCAACCCTTAACTCTGATCCCTCATCTCTCAACCCTAACCCTAAACCCTCAACCCTCAACATCAAACCCTAATCCCTCAACCCTCAACCCTAATCTATCATCCGTCATCCCTCCACACTCTACTTTAACCCTAATTCCTCGACCCTCAACCCTATCCCTAAACCCTTGACCCTCGAACCTCAACCCTCAACCCTCAATGTCAAATCCTAATCCCTCAACCCTAAACCCTATCCCTAAACCCTCAACACTATACCTTAAACCCTAATCCCTCATCCCTCAACCCTAAACCTTATCCCTAAACCCTAATCCCTCAACCCTCAACCCTAATCTGTCATCCCCCAACTCTAATCCTTCATCCCTAAACCCTAAATGCTATCCCTATTCCTACACCCTCAACAGAATCGATACTATACCTTAAACCCTAATCCCTTATCCCTAAACCCTCCAACCCTATCCCTAATCCTTATTCCCTCCACACTCTACTTTAACCCTAATTCCTCGACCCTCAACCCTATCCCTAAACCCTTGACCCTCGAACCTCAACCCTCAACCCTCAACGTCAAACCCTAATCCCTCAACCCTTAACTCTGATCCCTCGACCCTCAACACTATACCTTAAACCCTAATCCATATCCCTCAACCCTTAACCCTTAAAACTTAAACCCTATCCCTACACCCTCAACACTTGACACTATATCTTAAGCCTTAAACCCTCATCCCTAAAGCCTCAACCCTCAATCCTTAAACCTTAAACCCTAAACCCTATCCCTAATCCCTCTACCCTCAACACTCTAACCCTAACCTCGACATTAAATGCTAATCCGTCAACCCTAAACCCTAATCCTAAACCCTCAACCCTAAACCTTATCCCTAAACCCTAATCCCTCAACCCTCAACCCTAATCCATCATCCCTCAACTATAATCCCTCATCCCTAATCCCTAAATTCTATCCCTATTCCTAAACTCTGAACAGACTTGATACTATACCTTAAACCCTAATCCCTTATCCCTAAACCCTCCAACCCTATCCCTAATCCTTACACCCTCCACACTCTACTTTAACCCTAATCCCTCGACCCTAAACCCTATCCCTAAACCCTTGACCCTTGAACCTCAACCCTCAACCCTTAATGTCAAACCCTAATCCCTCAACCCTTAACTTTGATCCCTTGACCCTCAACCGTAATCTGTCATCCCTCATCCCTAAACCTTAAACGCTATCCCTATTCCTAGACCCTCAACGGGCTCGATACTATACCTTAAACGCTAATCCCTTATCCGTAAACCTTTCAACTCTATCCTTTATGCCTTAACCCTCATGATAAATAGCCTTGAATGTAAAAAAATTTGAGTGGGACATAACGCGAGCGCGTTATAACGCGCTCGCGTTATGTCAAACATGGGAAAATACAGACTTGCGGGAAAAAATGTAAGGCAAGAAATAACGCGAGCGCGTTATAACGCACTCGCGTTATTTCTTGCTTTGGGAATCCCAAGCCTTGGGCTTGGGATTTGCTTTGGATTTCCAACCCAAAGGCTTGGAGTGCCTTATGAACAGTCACAGACGTGTTTTTCTGTATTCTTCAAATTTTCACATAATTTCGTTCGTGCTAACCCTCAGATTTGCACGTGTTTCAAGGTTGAACAAATCAAACACATGGGTAATGTTAGGCTTTCTCTTAGCTATTTGACGATGTGATTTTTTTCACATTTTAACAATGTTAAGCCTTTCATCTTTAATTTCTTTTGTTTGTGTGTCCGTTTTTATGCAAAAACCACTGTTTGGTCTTTTTTTCATTGTAAAATAACTATTCATTCAAATTTCAAAAAAATTACATATTTAGAAACTAGACTCCATTCTACAAATATTAAAAAAATAAAAAAATGATTTTCAATTAGTTTTCAAAATTTATAGGGGTAGCACGGCCAAAATTCTATTTTTTAGGATGTGTCCACTTTAAAAATTAGTAAAAAATCAAATATTCATCAAAAAATTATCAGAAAAATCGGGCATAAACTACATGCTATTAGCTAACTTCTCACTGAAGTGATTTTAAAAATACCAAAAAAAAGTTGACCTTTTGAGGGAGCCACAAAACATGCTATGTTATGTTTTTTTGACAGAAACAACACCAATTTCTGTGGCTCCCTCTTTTGAACCCCTTAATCTATGCCATTTTCAAAACAAAATAGTAGTTTAGAAAGTAGACTCGGAGCACTACAAACATTGTTTTGGTTGCATCTCTAAATTTTGAGTGTAACTATGCTCAATTTCTCATCCAAGGCCAGTATTTCCTGATTTCAGAAAAAAAGTGGCCACTTAAGACCCCTTTTTGGCCCCCCATCTTCTTGCACTTACCCTGAATACAAATAGAATGTAGAGGTCTTGTAGGATTACCATGATAGCATATGGAATAGTTGGAAGTACCCCTCAAATATCTGAACACTCTCTTTATTGCATCCCAATGTACCCATCCAGGATTAGCCATAAATCGACTAAGAACTCCCACTACTTGGGCAATGTTTGGTCTTGTGCAAACCATAGCATACATAAAACTACCAACAACACTAGCATTTGCTCATGTCCTCCACCACAGAAGGAGATTTTGGACAATCATTAATAGATAACTTTGTCCCCAGAGAAATAGGAACACACAATGGTCTACAATCTGCCATGCTGAACCTAGCCAACACGGTCTTCACATACTTACTCTAGCTTAGCTAAAGTTTTCTGTTAGCTTTGTCTCTTTTAATTTTCATTCCTAGGATATACCTGGCTGCCCCTAGATTTTTCATCTCAAACTGTGCTGACAACTGAGACTTCAAATCAAAAATCATATTCTTACCATTCCCAATTAACAACATATCATCAACATACAATGAAATAATGAGAATGTGATTATTGTTAAATTTGTAATACACACAATGATCTGATTTTGATCTTAGAAATCCAATCGACAACACAAAGGCATTAAATTTCATATACCACATCCTAGGAGAATGCTTCAAACCATACAAAGACTTCTTTAGTTTGCAAACCAAATTTTCTTTACCTTTCTCTATGTAATTCTTGTTGGCAAGAGACACTGATATGCATGATAGGTGTTGTCATTGATGGAAACTAAGCCTATCTTACACATTCACATTACATAATTTGTTCATACCAGAAGTCAAAGTGAAGATTTGTCTAAGTCTGGGTAGTCAGAAATAGAGCATGTGATAGGGTCCAGTATCTTGGTCTAAATCTCTCTAGTGGTAAATCATAGTGTGCTGCAGATCTAAGGGAGTAACAAGGATTGTCAGGACCATCTAAATCCAATAATTTAGCCTCCAGTGATGAAGGATTCAAAAGTTATAAGCATCTGAGTATCAGGTTCTAGTTAGTTAGTACAATCAGAAGAAGAATAGGCTGACCTAGTATTTGATCTTGGTCTGGATGAAGAAAAGTTGTTGGTTAAACAATTTGTGGTAATTAGTGGTATTGGACGACATGATTGATGATTTGAGTACACAAGTTTTTGGTCCATGTTGTTGATTGTGCATGGATTCATTCGATAGAGTAGAGTTCTTAACAAGTGTTCTAAGTTTTCTTGAAGCTGACTATAGTTGATTGAATTTCTTGATGTGGATATATATATAGCTAATGGATTCAAGTGTTTTGAGGTGTGTGTGTGTGTGTGAGTGTGTGATAAAGTAAGTATGAAAAAGGTAGAAAGAAGTGTGAAGATAAAGATCCAAGCTCAAATTAAGACCTAAGAGTGAAACAGGGCAGAATAAGGATGAAGTGTGTAAGATCAGTATTCTGTGCTTAACCAGAATTGAACTTCTACATTGGTAGATGCTATTCATCAGTTCAAACAATCTATAATATTCTTATCATCTCTATAGGCAGTAAGCCTCTTACAACAGTGAGCTCTAGGCAGTGTGCCTTGAAGGCATGTGCCTTCCCCATTTGTAATACTTTTAACAGAGTATAATTTCTTGTGGGTTAACCCCCACCATGGTTTTTCCCTAAACCAAGTTTCCATGTAAAAATCATGGTGTTATGTGTGTTGATTTTGTTTTTGCTCATATGTTGTTGATTTATGCTTTCATGGTTATATCATTAATTTATTAATAAGTGATAAAGAAGGTAAATTGCTGCAAGTGATAAAAGTTTTGGTGACAACTAATTCACCCCCCTCTTAGTTGTCTACCCCTATTTCAACAATTGGTATCAGAGCAAGGTTCCTTGGAAGAAGATTAACAACTTGATGAAGATCTGGGAAGGTATTAAAATGGATCCATACAAGCTCTTGGAACAACTCAAACTTGCTTTAGAAGATCTTGATCAGTCTAGAGCAAAAGTTATTAAAGAACTTCAAGAGAACCTTAAGGATGCTGAAGACTTCATTGAGACCTTAAAAGGAAAATTCATCAAATCTAATGAAAAGAGGAAGGAGCTACTTCTTCAACAAGGAAATTTGAATGAAGACAATGACAAGGATAAGGCCCTAAAAGAAAAGCCAAGGGAATGTGAGAAGTTAGCTAAAGAAGTTGTTGTCCTAAAGCATGAGATGGAATCCAGGGTGATGAGGCTAACCAAGGAAATTGAAGAAAGGAAGAAGACTGAAGAAAAACTAAATCAATCTCTAAAAGAAAGATTAGAAGAATGTTGCAGATTGAACAAAATAGCTGGCCATCTAGAGTTTGATCTACATGAAAGTGGAGATAATGAGGAAGAACTTGAAAGACAAATTGTTATTCTCAAATATGACCTAGAAGTTGCAAATGAATACAAGGAGAAGTTCAAGATAAGCTTACCTAAACTTGAAGTGTTGCTTGAAAGTCAAAAGAAGGCTAACAATAAGCATGGTATTGGGTATGAGAAAGGTGAAAGCTCTAGACAAGGAATGGGAGAAACATACCTAGAAGACCTCTGGTAAGATAGCCTAATGCTCAAAGGTATCCATCTTTCAATGAAAATTATTTCAATTGCAATAAGTTTGGTCATAGGGCTACTCAGTGCAGAAGCAAAATAAATCAAAGTGGTCCATCCTTCTCTGGTCAATGCTTCAAGTGTAAGAGGTATGGTCATAGATCTAATGAATGCAGAAGTATGATAATGAATAACTCTAACAATAGAGGAATTGGCAATTCTTTTAGTGGCAAATGCTTTGCATGCAATAGATTTGGACATATGGCTAATCAATGCAGATCAAGAGGAAATCAATCAAATGGGCAAAGAAATGTTGTGTGCTTCAATTGTAATTGATCTGGTCATGTTGCAAGATTCTATAGAAGTAGGAATGATGACAGAAAAGGTCTGGTAAATAGAGAACTGAACGAGCAGAGATAAGACAAGGGCAAGGGCAAAGTTGATGTGAATGAGGTCTAGAATGAAATGAACAAAACATGGGTAAAGAAAGGTGAAATGAATGTTGACAATGGGTCCGCACCGGAATCTGGTGCTAATAATTCCTTTGGGAATTGAATCAGGAGATATGGCTCGGGGGGAGCTATGTTGAAAATCAAATTCCCCCAACTAGCAAGTGGGTGCCTGAATCTGGCATGATGAATGAAGATAGAAAAGCTTATTTTAGATCTGTTAAAGCAAATTCTGGAAGAAAGGAAGAAAATATGATTGATTGCAGAGTAATTAAAGTTCGACTGTATATAGAAACAGTATAACCAGATGTATTAGGGAAACACATTTATTACAATGAAGAATTAGGTTTTACAGAGCATAAAAAGTAATCCTTTCATCATTTGGATCAATTTGCATTCGAAGAGAGAAAGTAGAAGAACACTTGAGCTAAGATTTCAAGGATTTGAAGTGCTACGGATGAATTCATCAGCCAACCCTAATTCTGTGAAAAAGGTATTTCTCTGTGAAGCTTTGAACTTGTAATCTTTTGCAATGGCTACACCTTTGATTATTGATATCACTGAAAGGCCCTGACCTAAATTCAAGAAGCATCCACGCAAATCAGTAGAAGTTGAATGTTAGGTGCATTTTCAAGTGTTTTGTATGGTGTATTGCATGTTGAAGATATTAGGGTCTATATTCACACGAGCATAGATGAATTTGGGGACTTAAGGTTTGTAGATTTGTTTGAGAATCATCTAAGGGATGAAATTCATGGTCTTAAATCTGAGTATAAGGCACTGCATGATAAACATTTCATTTAGATTATGGGGTTTCCAACCTTCAATGAAAATGAATGGGTCTAGTATGTTTTAAGCTGAATGCCTGATGAGTTTATATAGCTAATGAAACCATTCAAAATCACCAAGGATGCCATCAAGGCTGTGACAGGGTTAAACTCATCTGGTAGACTACCAATGTTAAAGGCTATAAAGAATCAAACTATGACTGATGCAACCGGTGCCAAATTTGACAAAAGGGCAATGACTATCAATGATATTAGTGATCCAGATGTTAAGTTTGCTTTAATGGTAATTGGTTAAAAAATTTATCACTCCGGTAGGGAGAACTCTATTTCTGGAACAACTATATATGCTACATACCAAATGTCAAAAGAAAATGCAGAATATGACCTGTGTGAGTTATTGTAGAACCAACTGGTTGACAACTTGAACAAAATCAAGAAAGACAAGAAAAAACACCTTTAAATATGGTACATTGGTCTATGTCTATTTTTTACTTCATGAATGAGGTCCTTGGAGTAAAGGGTGTGCACTAGACTAATGATGAACCCATTTCTATTCAGATAAAAGATCATCTACACAGCATTGGTGACTATAAAGAACAAAAAACTGCAATCTGGGGATACTTCAAGAATTTTTAGAATATGATGCATTCTAGGGAAAGAATCCCTAAATCAGTTGTTGAGAAGTACAAGAATGAAATCTATTTCATGGTGGACACTGATCAATGCTTAATGGAAGTAGTAGAACCCAGAATTGTTTGGATCATGCCCATGGGGTATGAGGTAGATGAGAAAATTTTGAATACATATGAACAACACCTTTTGAGCAAGCCAAAGGACACAACAATTGAAAGATTTGGGACATATGAGGAGCTAAGTGTGAAACTGCATGTTGAGCTCATAAATCTTGAAACCAATGGGAAAGTAAGGAAAGAAGTTGAGTAGTTGGTCAAGAATCTAGGCCTCACCAAGGAAGCTGTGAGGCAATTTAGGGAAAGAACTGAAAAGGCTGAGAGGGAAAAGCAAGATAAGAACAAGTAAGTGCTCCGATAGAATCCTCCTCCACACCAAGGACCACTAGGAGCTCTGTCATTGCCCCTATTCCCCCAAAACCTACAAATCCTAAAAAAATGGAAGACAAATCATCTGATAAGGAAGGGAAAAGAATAGAAGTAATGGAAAAAAGGCCATATGGCAATTTGGAAAAGGAGGATGAAGAAAAGATAGATTCAGATGATGAGCCTAAAGAGCTAAAGGCCACAGACACCAAAGTAGTCAAAGTGTCTAAGGAGAAGCATTCCAGAAGCAAGATGACAAATAAGAAGTAGAAATCAGAGGTTGATGTTGAAAAACTAACTCCTGTTGTGGAAGACATTGTCAAAACAATCACTGTTGATGGTAATCTCAAACCAATAATTGAGTTTTATGATCTATACAATGATGCTGACAAAAGACTTTTGGAAGAAGCCACTATCAAATACTTGAATGTATTCAATCAAGCACTGCTAGAAATTTTGTCAGAAGTTCCAAAAGGGTTGAGAGATATTTTAGAAATTAGGAAAGAAGCTATCAAAACAAAAGATATGGAGCTAAGGGAACATGTGTTAACCACTCTATGTCCGGTGATCTCTAGCAGAGAAGTAGATAAAATCTTTAAAGAGGTAAAAAATGAATTTAGGAGTAAGAAAAGAATTAACAAACTGATGATTGGAGAGATAGAAGAAGTTGTCCAAGAAACTGAACAAATTCTAAGGAAAGCATTGGACAAGAATAAGTTCTTTATAGTTTCAGATGAACCTATTGATGACATACCAGTTCTAGATGATGAAAAACATTAGAAGAATGAGGAACAATTTGGATTAGATGACTCCTCTATTCTGAAAGAGGAAGCAACAAACAAGGAAGATGAAAAGATGACAAATGAAACTGATGATACAAAAGGTATTCAAACTCCTCCAGATCAATTTTGCAAAGAAGATACATAGATGAATGTTGAAGCAGGTGATCAAATTAAAGATGATTCTTTGAAGAATAAAGAGCATGAATTAGAAGAAGGTGAGGACCAAGAAGCAGAAAAGGCCAAGGAGAAAAATGAAAATGAAGAGATTGAAAAGGTTGTTGGAGAGCCCAAGCAGGACAATCCAGTTGATAGTATCGGTAAGGATCTGATAGATACACCATCATTTTGGGCAAGAGACACTGCAGAAGTAGTGAAGGAAATTTTGGAAAGAGACAAACAAATTGAAGAAGATCAGGACATAATTCAAGGTCCAATAAATTTTGATACCTTATCTCTGATGTAGAAGATAAAGTTGGCTTCTATAGCTCAAGCCAAAGCAAGAGAAGATATACTGAAGTCTCATATAGAAGACATCGAGCTACTTGGTTTGACATTAGGGATCCTAGAAAAGATCATACCCACTTTTCAGAAGGATTGTTTAGAATCCCCCTCTAGACATTTAAAGAACTTGATAAACTCTGTAAGTACCCATTTTGAATCTCTTGAAAAGTCTGTAGAGGTAAAAGTTCAAAAGGAATTCAATGATAAGAGATTAGATGCTCTAAAAGGGTTGATTGGAGTAGATAGAATGGTGTTGGATGCTAGTTTAAAGAGTATTTAAAATGCTCTTACAGAAGGAGGAAATATATATAAATTTTTCTTATCTTGTCCTAAAGTTATAGAGGATATTGAGGATAAAATAAAAGTGTCTAAGAAAAAACTATCTAGTGTATCCAAATCTTTTGATCCCATGACAACATCAGTGGCAAGCAAGGAGAGTCAGGAAATCAGCTTGATTAAAGATATAAAGAAATTGACAAAAGAAAAGGAGATCATAGAGACAAGGATGAGTGAGCTCAGGGGACTAATTTCCCCTAAAATGGAAGCAATGTTCAATGCCCTGACTGAAGCCTAAGATGCAGCTCAATCAAGTGATCCCATTGATTTGTGGATGGCAGAGTCACAAGCATTTCTTTTCAGTGGCCACATCTCAATTTTGAACACTATAAAGAAGAGATGGGATAGTGAGCTAGCACAATTGAAGAACATTTTTGGTGATATACTTAAGTTTATGGAAATAGGACTTAAGGATTGTTTGTACATATGTGGCCTAGTATATAGAATTTTTGTATAAATTCTAGCTTGTGGACTCCACCCTTTTGCCATTGATGTCAAAGGGGGAGTGAAGAGCAGTGAAAAATGAGGAATCTAGCAAAGGGGGAGCATTGGAGAATAGTGAAAAGCATAAGTGTACTTAGTAAGGGGGAGTTGTTCTGACACTTAGTCATTTTTCACTAAATATTGCCATCAATGCCAAAGGGGGAGATTGCTAGCAAGAGACACTGCTACGCATGACAAGTTTTGTCATTGATGGTAACTAAGTCTATCTTACACATTCAAATTACATAATTTGTTCATACCAGAAGTCAAAGTGAAGATTTACCTAAGTCCGGGTAGTCAGAAATAGAGCATGTGATAGGATGCAGTATCTTGGTCCAGATCTCTCCAGTGGTAAATCACAGTGTGCTACGGATTTGAGGGAGTAACAAGGATTGTTAGGACCATCTAAATCTAGGAATTTAGCATCCGGTGATGAAGGATTCAAAAGTTATAAGCATTTGAGTATCACGTTCTAGTTAGTCAGTACAGTCAGAAGAAGAACAGGCCAACCAAGTATTTGATCTTGGTCTAGATGAAGAAAAGTTGTTGGTTAAAAAATTTATGGTAATCAGTGGTATTGGACGACATGATTCATGATTTGAGAACATAAGTTTTTGGTCCTTGTTGTTGATTGTGCATGGATTTAGCCGACAGAGCAGAGTTCTTAACAAATGTTCTAAGTTTTCTTGAAGCCAACTACAGTTGATTGAATTTCTTGATGCTGATATATATAGCTGATGGATTCGAGTGTTTTGAGGTGTGTGTGTGAGTGTGTGATGGAGTAAGTGTGAACAAGGTAGAAATAAGTGTGAAGATAAAGATCCAAGCTCAAATTATGACCTAAGAGTGAAACATGGTAGAGTAAGGATGAAGTGTGTAAGATCAGTATTCTGTGCTTAACCAGAACTGAACGTCTACATTAGTAGATGTTATTCATCAGTTCAAATAATCTATAATCTTCTTATCATCTCTATATGCAGTGAGCCTCTTGGAGTAGTGAATTCTGGGTAGTGCACCCTGAAGGCATGTGCCTTCCCCATTTGTAATACTTTTAATAGAGTATAATTTTTTGTGGGTTAACCCCCACCGTGGTTTTTCCCTTAACTGAGTTTCCACGTAAAAATCATGGTGTTATGCGTGTTGATTTTGTTTCTTCTCATGTGTTGTAGATTTATACTTTCATGGTTATATCATTAATTTGTTAATAAGTGATAAAGAAGGTAAATTTCTACAAGTGATAAAAGTTTTGGTGATAACTGATTCACCCCCCCTCTCAGTTGTCTGCCCCTAATTCAACAATGCTCTGGCTATGACATGTAAATCTCTTCCCCCAAATCACCATTAAGGAAAGTTGTTTTCACATCCATCTGCTCCACCTCTAAGTCATAAGCTATTGTAAGAGATAACAAGAACTGAATAGATGTTAGCTTTCCAACGGGAGAGAAAATTTCACCATAATCAATTCCCTCCACTTGTGAGTACCCCTTCACAACCAGTTTGGCCTTGTACTTTTCAACACTACCATCTACACCAAATTTCTTCTTGAACACCCATTTGTATTCAATAGGTTTTTGTCCTTCAGGCAAAGGCACCAAGTCCCAAGTTTTATTCTTCTTCAAATAAGCCATCTCATCTTCCATGGCCTCCTAGGAAACTGCATCTTTCATGCCCATAGCCTCTATCATAGTTCTAGGCTCATCATTGTTAGTAAGAAAGGCAAAACCACAACTAGAATCAAGCAATGAATAACCAAATCTATCAGGTTGCTTCCTTGTTGGTGTAGACCTCCTTAAGGGTTGAGGTTGAGGTTTTTGCTTCTTCTTCTGAGCTTTCAGAGATGCTAGACTTCTCCTCATCATTAGGTCTCATAGGGTATGTCAGTTCAGTCTTCTCAGGGTTAGAAGGAAACTGAACCACATCCTATTTATTTTTTATTTGTTCTAGCTGTAGAACAACAGAAGAAGGTGTTAGCTCTCTAAAGATAACACTTCTACTATACAACACTTTTTCAGCCATACGATCCCAAAGCTTGTATCCTTTCACACTGACACCATAGCCAATGAAAATACACTTAACAACCTTGTTCTCCAATTTTGACCTTTTCTCCCTAGGCACATGTGCATATGCCTCACAACCAAAAACATGAAGATGTCTAACTAAAGGATTCTTACTAGACCACACTTCCATAGGTGTCTTACCAACAAGAGCTGATGTAGGAGACCTGTTTACCAGGTAGCAAGCAGTGGCTATAGCTTTAGTCCAAAACTTTTGTTCGAGGCTTGCTCCACTAAGCATACTCCTAGCCTTCTCCATCAGTGTCTTGTTCATCCTCTCTGCAACTCCATTTTGATGTGGGGTGTCTGGAGTTTTCTTATGTCTTTCAATCCCTTTCTCTTTACAAAACTTATCAAACTCTACTGAACAAAACTCACCACTATTACCAATCCTCAAACCCTTAATCTTTTTACTAGTCTGATTCTCAACAAAAGATTTAAACTCTTTGAACTAACTAAAGACTTCAGACTTGCTTCTAAGAAAATAAATCCATGTCCTTCTACTGTAATCATCTATGAAAGATACAAAATATACAGATTTGGAAATCGAAGGAACACTAACAGGACCAAACACATCAAAATGAATAAGGTCCAACACACCAGAAGACTTGTGAGAACTAGAGTAAAACTAAACATGGTTTTGCTTTCCATATATACAATGTTTGTAAAAGTCAAACTTGAGATTACAATCATTTAACCCCTCAACGAGGTTTTTATTTTTCAGGGTTCTAAGATGCTTCTCACCAATGTGGCCAAATCTCATATGCCATAACAATCTCTTTTCATTAGGAAGCTTAACTTCCAAAGCATGAGCACCCTTGGGTACCCAAAATTCACTGCCATTAGAATTTGTTACAACAAACTTTTTCACTGTTGGTTCCAATGGTGGGGATGAAGTGACTATAGTTCTTTTCTGCGAGTCAGAAGAACTATTGCACTATGAAGTGCATACCTCCAGTTGAAACAGAGTACCTCTCCAAGTACCCTTCACAAGCACCATAGATCCTCTAGTCATCTTGCATCTATCCTTTGAAAAGACAACCTGCACACCTGCATCATTCAACTTACTTACAGAAAGCAGGTTCCATACCAAGCCTGGGATGTGCATGACCCCAATGATCCCCTTCACTCATCCATTAGGGAATCAGATTGAGACTCTTCCATGACCCAAAATCTTCAGATGAGAATCGTCACCCAGGTACACTCTTCCACCATCAAACTCTTCATACTCTGTGAACCAACTTTGATGTGAGGTCATGTGGAATGATGCACCATAATCAATCAACCACACATCATTAGATGCATGGGTGGCTAGGGCTGCGATGAAGGCATCACCATCATCTTGTGACTTGTCAGAATCTAAGTCTAGGACATTCTTCTTCTTTTTCTTTTCCTCTTTGCATTCCTTTCAGAAATGCCCAGTTTTTCCATAGTTCCAACAGAGAGCCTTGGACTTTCCAGGAGATTTGGATCTACCCTTCTTAGCTTTCTTGTCCTTCTTTTTCCCTTTCTCCTTGGGTCTTCCACAAACCACAAGAGCTTCTTTGGCTGCTTTAGAGGACTTTGTCTGCATCTCTTTAGATAACAGCAAAGATACCACTTCATCCATTTTGAAAGTGGATGTGGTACTCCCAATAACCATTGAAGAGACCTAATGTCTCATATTACTATTTGGAACCTCATATAATTCACATGTTCTTCATCGAGTTGACATAACACTATCAGCGTAACCTTGTTGTGCTCTACCAATGACATGTGTTTCATTGATGGTAGTGACCATCGGGAAGAAATCTTGTATTAGCGGGCATTAGGAGTCTTACACCAATCTGCAAGGTCTCACCGAGGGTAGTGGACTATCGGCTAGACTTTTACTATCAGTAGGAGTGATAAGCCCTTGGCCGATATGCAAGGTTTCAATGATATGAATGTATCGACGTGAGAACTTCTATCGACCTAGCTTTCATAAGTCCCTCTGATGCTAACGATCTCACCGATGGTGATTTGTCTAGACGATCAGCAAGAGGATGTTCATCAATGCAGCGTAAATCCTTTGGACTAATGGCAGAGATCACTCCGATGAAGAGTTGGCATTGTGTTGGCATCGGTGGGACAAGGAGCCATTGGAGTGAGTGTTGACGTGTTCGCCGATGGTGTAGGTTATTTCGATGAGCCTTTAGACTGGCATCGTCAGAAACAAAATTGCCGATGATAGTGTTACTGAGTGATTATGTTTATAAATCAGAGAGTCCAACGTGACCTGGTGAATGTGGGACTAAAGGTCTCACATGAATACAAAGAGTTGCGATGGTTGGAAGGCAACGATGCTAAGTCTGTTGGATCGAACAATTAGGGCAGAAGTTCAAACAACTTTTACTCTTGAAGGCTGTGTAAATACAGATTTGATGTGGGTGTCTAGTGATCTAGGTTGAAGTGATTTGATCAAGTAGTTCATTCTATAAATGTACAGTGGAACCAAATTGTTTGTATGATCTGAGAATCGATACCTAAGTAAGAAGACTGGTATCTTTGTTGTAACTTTTAAGTTTAATGTAATAAAGACTGTCTCTCTTATGGTGGTGGGTTTTTTACCAGAAAGGGTTTTCCCATGTACATCTAGTGTTCATCTTTGTTATCTTTAATGTTTGTTCAGTATTTTCTGGTGTACTCATTTGTGTTTTTTGTATTAAACGTTACATGTCTGCATTATCCCCTTTGAATTGACATTAGGGAAGCTGTATTCCACACCTATGCTTTCCTTACAAGTGGTATCAGAGCCTGGTCAGTTGTGTTATCATTGTTGGTAGGTTGGGTTTTTTGTGTTAGTTCTAGGAGTGGGAGTTATGTAGAGGTCTATTTTGTTAAATTAGATGGCAAGTACATCAGGCAAAATAGACATTGAAAAGTTCAATGACACAAACTTTGATTTGTGGAAACTTAAGGTTGAAGATATGTTGGTTGACAGAGATCTTTGGGTTGCTATGTCTAGGGTTCAACCTACAGGCATGAAGAAAGAAGATTGGGATCTGGCAGATAGGAAAGCCAGAGGACTGATAAGATTAAGTTTAGCGGATTCTATTCTATTGAACGTCCATGAGGAGAAGTCAGCCAAAGATTTGTGGAAGAAGTTGGGAGATATTTACTAGGGCAAGTCCTTGGTGAATAAAATTTTCCTCATAAAGAAGTTGTATTCTCTAAAGATGGATGAAGGAGCATCTATAGTAGATCATCTGAACACATTTAATACAATTGTTGCACAGTTGATTTCTGTAGGTGTAAAAATAGAAGCAGAGGACCACTGTATGCTCTTGTTATGTTCCTTACCTAACTCATGGGATCATCTTGTGATGGCTATTGGAAGTACAACAACCACATTTATAACTGAAGCAGTTGTTGCCTCAATATTATCTAAAGAGATGCAGAGGAAATCTTCTAAGACGGCCAAAGAGGCCCTGTTCGTTCAAGGTAGATCAATGGAAAGAGACAAGAAGAAGGACAAGAAGTCTAAGTCCAAATTAGAGGGGAGATCAAAATCTCCTGGAAAAAAGTCCAAGGTGAAGTGCTGGAATTGTGGGCAGAAAGGACACATCAGAAAAGACTGTAAAGAGGAGAAAAAGAAGAAGAAAAACTTCTCTGACTCTGATTCTTCTCAAAGTGATGCTGATGCCTTCATTGCTGCCTTGGCAACGCTTGCATTTGAAGATGTATGGCTGGTGGATTCAGGAACATCTTTTCATATGACATCTCATAGAGAATGGTTCACTAAGTATGAACCTTATGCTGGTGGGAAGGTGTTCCTGGCAAGTGATTCGACACTAGAAATTGTTGGCCAAAGAAGAGTCAGAATCTAGTTCCTAGATGGCAGAATAAAGGGAATGAATGGAGTACTACACATACCAGGTCTAGCTTGAAATTTACTTTCTGTTAGTAAGCTTAATGATGTTAGAGTGCAAGTTACTTTTGTGAATGGTGGCTGTAAGATTACTAGAGGCTCTATCGTTCTGGTAAAGGGTGAATGCATTGGAACTTTGTATAGGTTAGATGCTAAACCACTGTGTTGTAATAATGTCTCTGTGAAATCTGAAAAAGCTACTATTGTAACACATGATGCAAACTCTATGGAAGTTAAACTTCCTACAGAGAAAACAATGCTTTGGCATCATAGACTTGGTCTCATAGGTGAAAAGGATTTAAAAACCTTGAAAAACAAAAACCTGGTAGATGGGCTGATTGATTGTAATCTGTAATTCAATTTTTGCTAACATTGCATCTATGGAAAATAGAATCGTGTTTCTTTTTACTCTAGTTCTCATAAATCTTTTGGTGTTCTAGACTATGTACATTCTAATGTTTTTGGTCCAGTTGATGTTCCTTCTCTATCTAAATCAAGATACTACGTATCGTTTATTGATGATTATTCAAGGAGACCATTTATATATTTTTTGAAAAATAAATCAGAAGTGTTCAGTCGATTTAAAGATTTTAAAAAACTTGTGGAAAATCAGACTGGTAGAAAAATAAAATGTTTGAGAATAGATAATGGTGGTGAATATTGCAATGTAGATTTTGATAAGTTTTGTCTTGATCATGGAATTAAAAGGCATAAGACTACACCTTATACTCCACAGCAAAATGGAGTTGCTGAAAGGTTGAATCGATCATTGATGGAGAAAGCAAGAAGTATGTTGAGTTATGCTCATCTTGAACAAAGGTTCTGGGCTAAGGCAGTTGCTACAGCTTGTTACTTGCTGAATCATTCTCCTACTTCGGCATTGGTTGATAAGACACCTATGGAGGCATGGTCTGGAAAGAAACCCTCTCTCAGACATATTCATGTCTTTGGCTGTGAGACATATGCTCATATCCCTAAGGTAAAAAGATCTAACCTAGATTACAAGGCAGTCAAATGTATCTTTATTGCCTATGGAGTCAGTGTTAAAGGGTACAAGCTTTGGAATCCTAAAACTGAAAAGGTAATTTACAGCAGGAATGTAATTTTCAGAGAGCTGAAACCTTTGGTTATTGATCCTCAGCCAGAGAAGATAGAAGAGAAGAAAGAAAAGAGTGTTGTTAATATTCCTCTGACCCCTGTAAAAGAGGAACAACAAACACCAAGTGTAGATGGTTCAGAAGTGAGTTCAAGTAGCTCCAAAGATTCAAATCTAGAGCAAGAATCTGAACCAGTACCTCAGCCATTGAGGCGATCTACACGTGAAAGAAGACAACCAGATATGTATGGATTTTTAGTAATTAATTCAAGTTGTGCCTATGCTTTGCTTACTGATACTGATGAACCTAGGACTGTGAAAGAAGCTATTAGTTTACCTGATTCAAATTCTTGGTTGGAAGCCATGGATAGCAAAATGTCATTGTTGGAGAAAAATGGAACTTGGGATCTGGTGCCTTTGCCTGAAGGTAGAAAACCCATGGGCTATAAGTGGGTATTTAAAAGGAAGTATGGTCCAGATGGTAGTATTGAAAAGTACAAGCAAAGACTGGTTACTAAAGGGTATTCTCAAAAGGAAGGTATAGACTATGGAGAAATCTTTTCTCCTGTAGCTAAGCTAACATCCATTAGATTTTTGTTGTCACTTGCAGCAGTGTATGACTTTGAAATTGAGCAAATGGATGTGACGATAGCATTTCTTCATGGGGACCTTGAAGAAGAAATTTATATGTCCCAACCAGAGCATTTTGTGGAAAAAGGAAAAGAACATCTGGTATGTAAACTTAAAAAGTCTCTTTATGGCTTGAAACAATCTCCCTGAATGTGGTATCAGAAATTTGATACATATGTTTTATCTTTAGGATATGTGAGATCTAAATTTGATCATTGTGTTTATTATAAAACTGATGGTGATCAGATTCTTATTATTGCATTGTATGTGGATGATATGTTATTCATTGGCAATGGTAAGGGGATGATCTCAAAATTAAAATCTCAATTGCCCTTGAAATGAAGAATCTAGGGGCAGCAAAGTACATTCTAGGAATGGAAATCAAAAGGGATAGATCTAAGAGAAAGCTTTAGCTCAGCCAGAGCAAGTTCTTGATAAATTTAATAAGTCTGATTCCAAATAGTTAGTTGTTCTAGTTTTATAGGGAACGAAACTATCTATTGAAGATTGTCCAGAATCTTCGAATCAAATTGATGACATGAAAAAAGTGCCTTATGCAAGTGCTATTGGCAGCTTGATGTACGCAATGGTCTGTACTAGGCCAGACATTGCCCAAGCAGTGGGAGTTTTGAGATGTTTTATGGTGAATCTAGGCAGATCACATTGGGATGCTATGAAAAGAGTTATGAGGTATTTGAAAGGGACATCTAACCTTGCTATTTGCTATCATGGAAACTCAGTTGGATCTCAAAGATCTATAAGCATTCAGGGATATGTTGATTCTGATTGGGTAGGGGACATTGACAGTAGAAGATCCACCAGTGGATATGTATTCACATTAAATGGTGGTGCTATCAGTTAGATGAGCAAGCGGCAGGCTGTAGTCGCTTTGTCCACAACAGAGGCAGAGTACATGGCAGCTACTCGTGCAAGCCAAGAAGTCGTTTGGTTGAAGAGGTTGTGTTCTGATGTCAATTTTGATGCAGGGTAGATACAAATTCATTATGACAGTCAAAGTACTATATGCTTGGCGAAGAACCCTACATTTCATGTGAGGACAAAACATATTGATGTCCAATATCACTTTGTTCGTGATATGGTGGAAGACAGGAAGGTGAAGCTAGAAAAGAATGACACTTTGGAAAATGTTGCTGATGCCTTAACTAAACCGGTGAGCACAACCAAGTTCAAATGGTGTTCAAATGCAATGGGTCTTCAGGCCCATAATACTCAGTAATCGAATGAGGATTAAGAGGTAGCAGTAATATCTTTGACAAGTGGGAGATTGAAGAGACCTAATGTCTCATATTACTATTTGGAACCTCATATAATTCACATGTTCTTCATCAGGTTGACAAAACACTATCAGTGTAACCTTGTTGTGCTCTACCGATGACATGTGTTTCATCGATGGTAGTGACCATTGGGAAGACGTCTTGTATCAGTGGGAGTTAGGAGTCTTACACCGATTTGTAAGGTCTCACCGAGGGTAGTGGACTATCGGCTAGACTTTTACTATCAGCGGGAGTGATAAGCCCTTGGCCGATATGCAAGGTTTCAACGATATGAATGGATCAGCGTGAGAACTTCTATCAGCCTAGCTTTCATAAGTCCCTCTGATGCTAATGATCTCACTGATGGTAATTTGTCCAGACGATCAGCAAGAGGATGTTCATCGACGTAGCATAAAGCCTTTGGGCTGATGGCATAGGTCACTCTGATGAAGAGTTAGCATTGTGTTGGCATCAGTGGGACAAGGAATTGTCAGAGTGAGTGTTGAAGTGTTCACCGATGGTGTAGGTTATTCCAATGAGCCTTTAGACTAGCATCATTGGCAACAAAATTACCAATGATAGTCTTACTGAGTGATTATGTTTATAAATTGGAGAGTCCAACGTGACCTGGTGAATGTGGGACTAAAGGTCTCACATGAAAACAAATAGCTATGATGGTTGGAAGGCAGCGATGGTAAGTCTATTGGATTGAACAGTTAGAGCAGAAGTTCAAATGGCTTTTGCTCTTGAAGACTGTGTAAATACAAATTTGATGTGGGTGTTTGGTGATATAGGTTGAAGTGATTCAATCAAGTAGTTCATTCTGTAAATGTACAATGGAACCAAACTATTTATATGATCTAAGAATCGATACCTGAGCAAGAAGACTAGTATCTTTGTTGTAACTTTTAAGTTTACTGTAATAAAGACTGTCTCTCTTGTGGTAGTGGTTTTTTACTTGAAAGGGTTTTCCCACGTACATCTAGTGTTCATCTCTGTTATCTTTAATGTTTATTTAGTATTTTCTGGTGTGCTCATTTGTGTTTTTTGTATTAAATGTTACCTGTCTGCATTATCCCCTTTGAATTGACATTAGGGAAGCTGTATTCAAGACCTCTACTTTCCTTACAACCATAACAAGATGATCCCATGAGTCCGGCAAAGAACAAAGAAAGGTCATATAATGATCCTCCTCCATCTTCACACCAACAGAAGTCAATTGTGCAACTAACATATTGAAAGCATTCAGATGATCTATAACATATCTGCATTTAGAAGATATTGTGACATACTAGCCAAAAATATAAGGATAGGCATGATCAGCATCATATACCTCATCATTTCAATGTTGGAGATAAGGTATGGCTTCACCTTCAAAAAGTGACTTCAAGGTCCATACAAGAAACTTCACCCCATTTGATATGGGCCATATACTATCACACAACAAATAGGTGAGAATGCTTTTGAGCTTAACCTACCATCTTTTCTTGGATTCAATCATGTTTTCAATGCTAAGTTATTGTGTCCCTACTTTCCACCATTATTGGATACTTTAGAAGTGGTAGAACATATCAGCAACACAAAATTAAATCCAGACACCACTGCTCCACTCACAACTAATTAGATCAATGATGTCTTGGTCAAGACACTAAAGAGACAACAAATTCCCCTCTACCATGTGGTTTAAGCAGGTAGACTTCCTCATCAAGGCAAATGGTTCACCAGGGATCAAATTGAAAAGTAGTTTCCTCAGCTGATGCCGACTATAGATGTAGTGGGGCCCATTGCCTCTCAATCAGGAAGCATTTACTAGTTTAGGGTCATTTGAGTGGTATTTTTGGGAAAATATCAAAAATATAATTTTTGATATTTTCTACATCTTAGTAAATTGCATTTTTGGAGGCCTTTAGAGCAGAATTAGGCCTCAAGAAATGCCAAGCAATTGAGCAACTCAAACTAGATAATTAGTTTATCTTTCCAATGAGTCCAAAAAGTTTAAATCTCTGATAAAATGGCTACGAGTTGTGATCCTGCCAAGGGGAAGATAAAAAATTTCCTAATTTTTTAAGTTTTTTTGAATTTTTGTAATTAGTTTCACCTTCCAATAGCTCATTTTGTATTCTAGAAGGGTATTGTGACCTTTCATATGATATGTAAGCCTATATATTTCAAATGGAAATGAATAAAAATTAGTTTTTTGGAGGCAATTCACAACTCTCAGCAAGTTTGGCTATTTGTAGAAACTCAATTCTTGTTTGTTTATTTTATTGCATTACAATACCACAGGCTCAGCATTAGGTATTGTCTAGATTAGCAGCATCGATGATGAACTATTGGTTTGGAAAGAGTATTTGCCAATTTTGACAAAGATGGAATCAACACCTCCAAACACAATTTTGTTGTTAGGAATTTTGGATAAAGGTGATCCAAGAGTGATATTGGGGTGGATCAAAGTAGGGAAGCTCTGGCTTAAGCTATTGCAGAAGTGCAAGGGTAAATTGCAGAAGAGGATTGATGCAACCAAGCAATGCATAGGCGTAGTAGAGGCCCTAATAAATTTCATTCCTTGTCAGCTCAAGGATGAGTCTTCAATATCTTTTCCTGTAGTAATAATAAAGAAATAGTTTTCAGGTATCTTTTAGCTACAACTCATAGAATAGGGTATTGGTAACTTGGTGACATTGAAGACCCTCTTTACCGAGTTCTAGGAGCAATTGGTTGGGTTGGCAAAAATTCAAGATAAGCTCAAAAGGTCATCATATTCATAGCAAATCAAACTCAAATATCACAATGGTCTGAATATGAATGACATCCAGCAGGCCACCAACAACTTCACAAGTCATTTTGGGGAGGGAGCATAATATCCTTGTTCTTCACTCTCACTTATTCTTTAATTGTTGTTTTGTTTGTTTGTTTCTTTTTTTGATGAGGCTGACCTCATTTGCACCTGATTGTATTGCTCTAACTGAAAAGGGAAAAAATATTCAATGTAATGTGTAATAAGGTTGACTTAGAGTCAAAATGTATAATGTAATCAAGGGAAACCTCATATATAAAGGGACATTTTGAACATTTGTAAAAGGGGGGGAAACATAGAGAACTTGTGCGAGTGCAAGCTATACTTGTATTTTGGCATGTAAGTGGCATACTTGATATGCATACAGGGTGTGTGAATACTTCTCTTTTGTAATCAACCAACATTTTTCTAGTTAATGAGAAGTCAAATTATGGGATTTATCCCTATGTTTTTACCCTGTGGTGGTAATGTACCTGTATTTCTTTCCCTTACATATGACATTGTATTAGTGAATTGTGGACTTAATTGTTAAAATCATAAGTTTGGTGGATTAATATGGGCTTGAATTCTACGCATGTAATATGGTGTTTTCAATTTCTTATTCTTTTGCTCATTTCCCTTATTCTTTTGCTCATTTCCCTTAGAATCCTATACTTGCAATGGATGATTGTGTGGAATACTAGTCATTCATTGCTTGTTTAATTTGATCTCACCGACATCTATTATATGAAGTGAAATTCCAGGTACAGAGGCTATCCAAATCATTTTATATTTTTTCTTTCTTCTAAACCCTAACCCTCTTTTCACCTTTTTTATATCATAGAAATAGGTTAGTACACTGTACTTAACTAAATAGCTTCCTATTAGAGGTTACTTAGCATTCTAGATTGATATTACCAGCATAGGCCCCTTGAACAAACATTCACATTGTCCACTTTGTTGTTCCAACACTATTGTGACCCGGTGAAATAGGGACCTTTGGGGTAAACTAAAAATCATTAGGTCACCTTTCAGAAGAAGTAGAGTGATCTTTTGTTCTACTTGAGTTGATGAGCGAAAACAACCATCAACAACAACGATCCACAAAAAACAAAATAGATCAAAACTATAAGCACTAAAATTGTGCATAGCCTCCACGAGGACCTCGATGATGACTCACAATCCTTTTCATGTACATGTAAGCATGGAATAATGCCCTCTCAGTAGCAATTCTCTTGGTAACATGTGGTTTCTTCTTCCTTTTGTTGTTTCCCCTTTGTCATGCTAACCCTTTCTTCACTTTCAAAACTTTTTGACACTTTTCAATTTGTGTTTCTTGTGCTTTAGACTTCATCCCTAAGCCTTGTATTCATCCATTTGTTGTGTTTTAACCTTTCCCTAGTGTTTTTCATCCATTCCCACACCTAGGAGCTCTCTAGAGGACCTCCCAAGCCATCTCCAAAATTTCATTTTTAGTTTCAATCAACTAGTACAAATCTCCCTTATTATTTCCAAATCTCCCCTAGGAGATCTGACATTTGAAAGTGGAGATTTGGTTTTTGACCCTTGTTTGACCTGTTTTTGGAGGCAGTTCATACCCTTTTCCCCTCCTCTTTCATCTCCCATCTTGCACTCTCACCCAGCACCCCTCCTCTGAGGGTTGCCAATGGGTTTTCCCCGAGTGATCCTGACTAGTGAAAGGGGTGACCAAGTGGTGACCATGCCATATTTTCCAGTCACAATTAAACTCAAGTGTTTGGCCAAAAATAGCTATGTTTTCACCCATTTTTGGTTTTGTTTGCATGGAATTTTGTCCCAAAGATAGAGTTAACTATTTGATGCTTTCACCCATGCATATTTATCTCTTTTTTATCTTTATTTCTCAACCCATGCATTCCTCTAACTTAATTTCTTCTTCAGTGATAAGCTATATTGGTTAGATCATTCCAATTTTAGCCCAGATCACTCTTGTGTCTTCTAAGTTAACTCTTCATCCTCTCCACCTCTCATGCCTTCTTCAAACCTATAAATATCCCCCTCCCTCAAGCACAAAGGAATGTAATTTCATTTGTGCACATAGTTCTTGCAGGTTTTTTCTCTCCAATCAAGCATTCATATGCTCACACAGGACATCTGAGCCTTTTTTTTTTATTGTTGTCTTATCTAGATTTGCTAAAAGCTCATTTAGGGTTGATACACTTCTCACATCACAAGCCATGGTTCTCACAAAGCTCACATTGAGCTCTCATCCAAGCTTCCAAAATCTTCTTTTTCCATCCATTTCTTATTATTTCCAAGAGGATTTCCCCGCTACTACAAGAGGATAAGAGGTTGCCATACAGGGATTTTTGAGGGTAGTGGAGGGTCACGTGTCTCTTTATTCCTAGGTTCCTTCATGATTTTTATTTCATAGTAATTAGAAAATCACATGTTCTCTTAGAAATAGTAATGCATGTTGTTTTTTTCTTGATAGGCTAAGTAGATCTTGCATTGTTGAAGTAACTTACTTTCAAAAGTTCATAGATTAGATTCATTTCAAAGCAATTTCCCTTTCCTAGAGTAATTGTTCCACATATTTAGAAAAACAAAACAAAAACATAGATTCAATTGCATTAGGTAACTTCATATTAGTTTGCATACATTTTCTAATTCCTAGAATAGAAAAAAGTACTTTCATTTCTATAAATAGAAAAAAACATAAAAAAATTGTTTTTAACTCATATAGGCTTGCATGCATCCAAAAACTGAAAAGAACAAAAACATTAGCATCATAGAGCATTCACAAACCCTTGATCCTAGCACAAGGTCAACTTTGGTCAACATTAGTCAAAACCCTTGGTTTCAACATAATTGCAACACAAGGTCAATGCAAAGTCAAACCTTAGGTCAAACAAACCCTAATTCAAAACCCTAGGTCAAATCAAGGTTAGCTTTAACTATCTCTCTTGGTTTGGGCTCACGAATGTGCCCTAGCCTTAGAGGCGAGTGGGTGAAGGAAATCCTCGATGAGATAGAGGAGATCCACCCTAGACCACAACAAGACCAACATATAATTCAACAACAACAAGAAAGGTTATGGAAATTCCAAATACAAGATTTCATCCAACAGTTCAAACAACGACGCCAACTTGAAAGAAGCATTAACAAAAACAACAGTCAACCAACACACAACATTGGAACCTTAGAAACCCAAATAGAAGAATGGTGACTAGTGACCCTTAAGGTCATATAGTTATTTTAACAACATTGGTCACAAAACACCACATCTGAACAAACACACAAGAAAGGCCCCAGGACCGACTAACCACTCTCTGCAAAGTCCAACTCCCAAGCAAGCCAGACCACCCTCGTGTCCCAGCTTCTCTCGATTGGGTACTTCCACAAGAGCGAGACTGACATGGAGGTTCACCCCGTGGAAAGGAGAGGGGTCCATGGTGAACCTAAAATGAAATTACATCCTTCTGGAACAACTAATTTTGTGTTTCAAACTTCAAAAATTCAATCATTAACACTTTTGTTTTTGCTACCATCTTCACTGCTTCCACCTTTGCCTTTGCTCATTCCATTTATTTTGTGGTGTTTATGACACCCTCAAATATGATAGAACTAGACTTGAACCTAGGGAATATTCGCTCAAGGGAACTAGAAACTCCCTCTTTTGATAGGTATGTGCCACCTGACCCAAATGCATTAGTTTCAAACTGCTATGATTATAGATTCAGACTATGAACAAGACAGAAGAGAACCCAGACATTCTGCCTTTCAACAACCCTACATGGGAGGATAATCCTATCATGCCAAGCACACCTCACAAAGCAAAAAGAATACAAATGAGGTCAGAAGTCCATGACATGGATCAACCCTCCACAAGACACTCAAGCACTCATCTTGATGATGAAGTAAGAAGGCTATAAAGGAATTTACAAGAAACCAAAGATGCTCAAGAAGCCCTAAAAGTTTCCCTACAAGAAGAGCAAAGAGAAAATTCTATATGAGAAGAAATGCAAAATCATAACAACATTCACAATAAAAACCCTAGAAACGAGGAAGTGCCTAGAGGTCCCACACCTGCGGACCTCATTGCAATGTTGGTACAAAGAATCAGAACTCTAGAGGCAGAACAACATGTCCAAGAAAGAAGACAAAAATTGTATGAACACATCAGAATTGAATAGGACCAAGAGGCATCTCAGAATCTCCCTTACCTCAACTACTAGTCATGAAATGGGAGTAATGACACATTCCCAAATGGGAACCCTCTTATTCAAAATAATCAAGTGATACAGGGAAATCAAATGAATCAAACAATAGCATTGGGTTATCAATGCCCACCAATGGGGATAATGTTGTCAACTCTGCAATCACAGAGTGCCTTTTTAGGCACATACTATTGAAAACAAGGCAGATAACTTAGAGGGGGGTGAATCAGTTATCTCAAAATTTCCTTAATTTTCTTTTCTTTCGTTATCTCAATATTTAGTGTTATATCAAAACATGAAAGCATATGTAAGCATAAGAACAGAAATAAAATCAACACACATAACACAAGGATTTTTATGTGGAACCCTGTTAATAGAAAAACCACGGGGTGACTAACCCAAGATTGTATTATTTATTAAAAGAATAAAGGAGTACAGAATGGCACTTGACAATTAGGGCTCACTGTTCACAAGAGGCACACTATCTACAAGAGACTCATTGTCTACAAGAATTACAGAAGATAATCAAGTGTTTGAACTGATGAGAAGCATCTATAAATGCAAGAGTTCAATTTCAGTTAGGCACAATATATTAATCTGATGCACTTCATTCTTCCTCTGTTCAATGTTGTTATTCAGTCACATACTGGACTTGAATTGTTGTTCTCACACTTATCCCTACTTTTCTTCACACCTTATTCCTTTACATCTTCAATACACACTTTTACATGATGGAATCCATCTGGTATATATATCCGCATCAAGGATTTTCATCAACTTTCTAGTCAGCAACAAGAACACTCAAGATATTTGCAAGTTATTGATCTGTCGACTAGATCCATGCTTGATTTGTGATGCGTATCAAAAGATTAAGCATAGAAGTCATTAATCATGTTGGCCAACAATGTATAATCCCACAAATTGCTTGATCAACACCTTTTACTCATTCAAATTGAAGTTTGATACTTTGTCAGTCGGTTCTTCCTCTATTTGCTCTACTTGACTGGAACCCAACACTTAGATGCTTATATCTTTTTCATGCTTTAACACCGGAGGATAAATCTCTGGAGTACAATAGTAATGATACCCCTCTTGACTTGTCCAAGTTTGCAACTTACTGAGTTACACCATCTAAGAGATCCGGACCTAATTGTCGGACCTTGTTACATACTCTATTCTTGTTCACCAAACCAAAATAATCTTCAATTTGACTTCCGGTATAGGCATACTATGTACTGCGGATGTGTGGGATAGACTTTGTTGCCATCAATGACAACACTTATGAAGCCACACAGTGTCTCTTGCCAACAATCTCCCCCTTTGGCATTGATGGAAACACTTAGTGAAAAATGGCTAAGTGTCACAGTAACTCCCCCTTGGCTGATGCTCTGTCTTTTGCACTATTTTACTGGAGCTCCCCCTTAGCTGGACTCCACATTTTTCACTACTCTTCACTCCCCCTTTGACATCAATGGAAAAGGGCAGAATCTGCATACCACAATTTTGCAAAAATTATTCTATACATGGCCGCATAAGTACATACATATCATAAGATAAACTTACATATACTTGAGTATGTCTACAAAAGTAGTCTTTGGTTGTACAAACTCTGTGGCCCAGCTCCTCTTCATCCTATCCAAAATGGAGATGTGACCACTCAAAAAAAATGCATATGCTTCTGCCCTTCTTAAATCTACTAGATCACTGGTCTGGGTTGTGGTTCGAGCATCTGTCAAGGCCTCATGCATTGCCTCTAGCTTAGGAATAATTATCCCTCTAAGTTCACCCATTCTATTCATTATGTTCTTCTTTTCTTTGTCCAGTTTCTTTATTTTTTTTATGATAACAATAGTCTAGCATTCTTGATTCATTAGAGAAGAAGAAAGGGGGTCAAAATTTTGAACTATACTTGACAGTTTTTCTTCTTGTTCTTTCACTTTCTCCTTAATGTCTTTTGTCACTCTAGGCTAGGTCAGACAAAATTTGAATAAGTCCCCACCATCTTTGAGAGCATTTTCAAGGCTCTTTACTCAAATGTCTAGGGTCCTCCTATCATTAGCAATAAGCCCTTGCACCTCAATGAATCTTTTCCCCAAAAACTTTTTTTGGACCTTTATTTCTAGTGATTTCTCTAAAGATTCAAAATAAGTGTCAGCAGAATTGACTAAGTTTTTCAGATTACCGGATGGTGAGGCTGAATGATCCTTTTGATAGGTTGGCATAATCTTTTCCAATATCTCAGATGCACTTTCCAATAGCTCACAATCCTCCATATGTGATTTCAAAAGTTTCTTTTTAGCCTTGGCTTGGGCAAATGATGCTATCTTCATCATCTATACTAGAGAGAGAGTGTCCAAATTTAGGGGCCCTTGAAACAACTCCAGTTCATCTAACTCCACCATCTCTTTGTTCAAGAAATTCTGTACTATCTCTGCAATGTCTCTTGGAGATTCAGACTTCTTCCCTTTAGAAATATCAGGACTACCCGGTTTGGATGTGTTATCACAAACCTTTTCTGCATGTTCTTTTTCTTTAGCTTTATCCTCTTTTTCTTGCATCTCCTTCTCTTCCCTTTTTCTTTCCCCTTTAGCTTCAGTGTCCAAAATGTTTGTCTTGGTAGCTGTGAGATCTGGAGGAGTGATATGGCCAGTGTTTGTTGCTTTGTAAACTTCCTCTACCAGAATAGAGGAATCTAAGTCCTCAAACTTCTCTTCATCTATTTTCTTTAATCCTTTGACATCCTTGTCAGAAAGTTCTTCATTGATTACATTTAATCCTTCAACATCCATGGTAGATGGTTCTTCATCTATTTCCTCTACAATAGGAAGATTAAATCTCTTCAAGGCATTTCAGAGGATATTTTTTGTTTCACTTGCTACTTGGTCTATTTCTCCAAGCATGAGTTTATTCATTCTCGCCTTACTCCAGAACTCATCCTTACAATCCTTGAAAATCATGTCCATTTGTTTTGGAGTGATAGAAGGGTAAAGTTGTATCATTATTTGCTCCTGGATTTGTAAGTCTTTAATCTTTGCATTCACCTTTCTTTGTTCCAACACTTCTTCTAGGATTTTTGGAATTAATGAAATTATTTCAATGAATTCTTTGTTATAGATATTCAAATACCTTACAGTAGCTTCCTCCAGAATTCTCTTGCCAGCATCATTGTATTCATCATAGAGCTCTGTCATCAGTTGCAGGTTCCCATCCATAGTAACTGCCTTGATGATTTCATCAATGGAAAGAGTGGGCTTTTCAACAAATTCCTCTACCTTCTCTTCCTCATTTCTTCTTACAAAGAACTTTCTGGATGTTCTCTTCTTCATTTTCTTGATTTCTTCATCTGATTCTATTTCTTCATCATCCTTATGGCTTGTATATGTTCTTGAGGCTTTGGTCTTCATTCTCTTTTCACTTTTTTTGGATGGCTTGAATTCTAGTTTGGTAGCCTTTGATATTTTAGGAGTGATAGGTGTAGAGCTCTTGGAAGATCTAGTCTGGGAGGAGGCTTGCACCAGAACATTTCCTTTCTTTGCTTCTTGTCTCTCTTTCTCTGCCTTCTCCATTTTCTCTCTATTTGCATCTACTGCCTCTTTTGATATGCCAAATCTTTTGGCAACTTCTTCAATTTCCTTTCTTACTTTTTTCTTCATCTCAGGCTTCCTTAACTCAACATGTATTTTTATGCTTAGCTCTTCAAAGGTGACAAACTTTTCTGCTTCAATATCTTTAGGTTGGCTCAGCAAGTGTTGGACATGTAATTCCAAAATGTTTTCATCGACCTCATATCCCATGGGCATTATCCACATAGTTCTTGGCTCAACTGCCTCCATTAGACATTGATCAATGTCAATAATAAAGCAAACTATGTCCTTGTATTTCTCAACTATGGACTGTGGCATTCTCTCTCTAGCTTGCATCATGCTTTGGAAGTTCTTGAAGTAACCCCAAAGAGCAGAGTTTTGGGCTTGTGCATCACCAAGTCCATACATGTAATCTCTAATCTAAATTGTAACAGGTTTGTCATTTTGCCAGACCCAACCATTTGATCCAGGTAGCTCATTCATATAATAGAAGAACAGACACAGTATTAGACTACCATATTTAAAGGAATTTTTCTTATCCTTTTTGATCTTTTGCAAGTTCTCCAATTGCTAATTTAGAAGAAACTCACATAGATCATAATCTGCATCTTCCCTCAACATCTGATATGCAACATAGATTGTTGTACCAAACACAGAATTCTCCCTGCTTGAATGGTAGATTTTGTAGCCAATTATCATTGAAGAAAACTTGACATCTAGATCTATGATGTTATCTATAGTCATTGCTCTTTTGTCAAAATTTGATACGGTGGCTTCAGTTACCATTTAGTTCTTCACATATTTGAGTGTGGGTAACCCACCTGATGAATGTAGTCTAGTCACTGCCCTGATGGCATCTTTAGTTATCTTGAATGGCCTCATTAGCCACATAAAATTATCATGCATCCTACTTAGAACATACCAGACCTAATCATCTTTTGCAAAACATAGTAAATGTATGCAATGTCTAAAGTGTTTGTCCCAGAGGGCGTTGAATTCAGGTTTGAGTTCAAAATTCTCATATATTAGCTATTTGTGATAAATATCCATCAATTTTGAGTCTCCAAATTCTTCAATGTTTGCATGGATATAAAACCTAACATCTTCTACATGAAAGAATCCATGCGAAATGCTAGAAAATGCACCCAAGGGATCAACTTCTAGAGATTTGTAAGGGTGTTTCTTGAATTTAGGTCTTGGCCTATCAGAAATATTGACAACCATTGGAGTAGCCATTTTGTAAGAGATCTGGGGAGAGTTTTTAGAAGGGAAGTACCTTTTCATGTTTTAGGGTTTGAAGCCGATGTCGAAATGATTTTCTTGTAAGAATTTGATCTTCAGCTTGAACATGAGTGAACAGTAGAATCTCTTCTCAGAGCTCTTCTCTCTTCTTCATTTTGAATGAAAAAGTGTGATAAATAGCGAGTGAAGACCCTTTTATCCTTTCGCTAAACCTAATTTATCTTTTCTAATAAATGTACAACTTAAGTCATCCAATTAGCTTGTATTTGAGAGATTTTCTTGAATCAATACATGGATCTTAGAATTATTGCCTATGAGGGTTGACAACATATCTACACCCTTTTCAAATATCTCATAGGTCCACAGATTAAATTATTTCAATTTTGGATCATACCAGATCTATCTATGAAATTCTACTTTACCGGATAGTTGCTGATATAGGATCTCCTCATAACTTGCTCAAATCTACATGCAAATTTGCCAAATTTTGACTGGATGACTTTCAAGTGAATCTCCTCAAACCCTTTAAACCACAACCTCTTATTCTAACTCAATGTGCTGAATTCGGGCACTTACTAGCTGGCTAGGGGAAAAGGATCTTCTTTGTAGCTCCCCCTAAGCCAGAGCTTACCTTTTAGTTTCTGGAAGGAATATCAGCACTAGATTCTAGTACGAATCCATCTTTAGTATTTATTGTACTCTTCTTTACCCAAATCTTGCTCATCTCCTTTTGAACTTCATCCACATTCACTTTACCGTTGTCCTTATCTTGTTTCTGATCATGTTCCACTGGACCCTTTCTATCCTAATTTCGGCTTCTACAGAATTTGGCATTATGACCAGATCTATTATAGTTGTAACATACAACATTTCTTTTCTTATTTGATTGATATCCTCTTGATCTGCATTGATTAGCCATATGTCCCATTCTATTGCATGTAAAGCATCTACCATTGAATGAATTGTTTATTTGCATATTTCTGCATTCATGAGATTTGTGACCATACCTTTTGCAATTAAAACATTGTCTGGAGAAGGATGGATTATTTGGATTCATTCTCCTCCTACACTGAGTTGCTTTATGACTGAAATTGTTGCAATTGAAGCAATATCCATTGAAGGATGGATATCTTTGGGCATTTGGTTGCCTTACTAGAGGTCTTCTAGGCTCGTTTCTTTGATTTCCTAATCTAGAGTTCTTCTGACTGGATCCAGAGCTTTCACCTTTCTCATATCCCAAGCCACACTTATCATCTACCCTCTTTTGGCTTTCAAGAAGAACTTCAAGTTGGGTTGAGCTTATCTTGAATTTTTCTTCGTATTCATTTGCAATTTGAAAATCTTGTTTAAGAGTGTCTATCTAATTCTCAAGTTGTTCTTCATTGTCTCTAGCTTCTTCAAGATTAGATTCAAGATGCCTAATTATTCTGTCCATTTTGTGATAGTCCTCTATTTTCTCATTGAGGGATTGTTTTAGATTATCTTCAATCTTTCTTTTTTCTTCAATTTCTTGGGTGAATCTCATAACCCCTAATTCCATTTCATGCCTTACCATAATGACTTCTTTTGATAGCTTCTCACATAGCTTATTTTTCTCATTCAGATCTTCATTAGTATCATTCACTTCACTTTGATTGGCTAATTTTTGAAGTAGTTCCTTTCTCTTTTTCATAGAGATACTAAGTTTTTCTTTTAGCTCATTTATGAAATCATCAGCTTGTTTGAGTCTTTCTCTCAAATTATTGAATTCAGAGTGGGATTGTTCAAGATCATCTAGGGCAGACTAAAGTTGTTCCTTCATACCATATGCATCCATTGAGATTCTCAGATCTTCCTCAAGCTGTTAGGCTTTGTTCAGAGGAACCTTGCTATGATACCAATTATTGAAAACAAGGCAAATAACTGAGAGGGGGTGAATCAGTTATCTCAAAATTTCCTTAATTTTCTTTTTCTTTCGTTATCTCAATATTCAGTGTTATATCAAAACATGAAAGCATATGTAATCATATGAATAGAAATAAAATCAACACACATAACACAAGGATTTTTATGTGGAAACCTTGTTAAGGGAAAAACCACAGGATGACTAACCCAAGATTTTATTCTCTGTTAAAAGAATAAAGGAGTACAGAATGGCACTTGCCAATTAGGGCTCACTACCTGAGCACACTACTCATAAGAGGCACACTGCCTACAAGAGACTCACTATCTACAGAACTTACAGAAGATAATCAAGTGTTTGAACTGATGAGAAGCATTTACAAATGCAAGAGTTTAGTTCTAGTTAGGCACAATATATTGATCTGACGCACTTCATTCTTCATCTATTCAATGTTGTTATTCAGTCACATACCGAACTTGAATTACTATTCTCACACTTATCCTTGCTTTTCTTCGCACCTTATTTCTTTACATCTTCAAAACACACTTTTACATGCTGGAATCTATCTGGTATATATATCTGCATCAAGGATTTTCATCAACTTTCTAGTTGGCAACAAGAACACTCAAGATATTTGCAAGTTATTGATCTGCCGGCTGAATCCATGCTTGATTTATGATGCGTATCAAAAGATTAAGCATAGAAGTCATTAATCATGTTGGACAGCATTGTATAATCCCACAAATTGCTTGATCAACACCTTTTACTCATCCAGATTGAAGTCTGATACTCTATCGGTTAGTTCTTCCTCTGTCTGCTCTGCCTGATTGGAACCCAACACTCAAATGCTCATATCTTTTTCATTCTTTAACACCAAAGGCTAAATCTCAGGAGTACAATAGTAATGATACCCCTCTTGACTTGTCCAAGTCCACAACTTACTAAGTTACACCATCTGAGAGATCCGGACCTAATTGTTGGACCTTGTTACATACTTTATTCTTGTTCACCGGACCAAAATAATCTTCAATCTGACTTCTGGTATAGGCATACTATGTACTACGGATGTGTGGGATAGACTTTGTTGTCATCAATGACAACACTTATGAAGCCACACAGTGTTTCTTGCCAACACATACTTGGAGTACTTAAAGGAGCCACTTGACATAGCCATAATAAGTGTTCTATTACCTTGACCATTACTAGATCTCCTAAAGTTCAAAGGAGAAGGATACCCTAACTTGCACATTAAGGCTTATACAACTGCAATAAGAGAACTCTTACCTTGGGATGGAGTTGTCGCCAAAATCTTCCCTAAGACACTTAAAGGAATAGCCTTGGATTGGTATTATCACCTTCTAGAGGTCTCGATACACTCATTGAAATAATTAATTGAAGAGTTTGTCATGGCTTTCAACATGAACAAACTCATGAAGATAGGGATCCAAGAATTCTTAACCATGGAACAAGAACCAAATGAATCGGTGGCCCATTTCATCACTTGATGGAGGCAGGTCATTTATTCTTTGACAAGTGCACTAAACATGGATCATCACGAGTTGTGTGATCTCTTCTTGCATGCCTTAAACATGGATATGAGAGAAGAAATCCAAAAGTTACCTTACAAGTCCTATGAGGAAGCCTTGGAAAGTGCCATGCAGATTGACCAAGCAACCATTGATAGTGGCCGAAGAACTTATGACACTAATGGAAAATTCAAAGTCTCAAAAGGACTAAGAAGAATACCTCAAACATATCAATAGATAAATACATTAATGTGATAAGGAGTGCACCCAATAAAGATAAATGGTGTCAAAAAGGAAATCAAGGACCAGGCTGTTTCTCCTATGATCCTGACACATATCATTGGTTCCATGGACCAAAAGGTCATGACATAAAAACCTATTACAGATACAACAAATCTATCTCAAAACTTATCCCAAAGAAACAACAGAAGTTCCTTATTCTCTTACAATCCCAAAGAAAGGAGAAGGAACCTCAGAACAAGAAAGGACATACCGATAAAAAGGTCTAATCATGTGGAACTAAATCAAGAAGTATTTGTGATCCAAGAAGAGCAACAAATAGACCAAACATAAAGTGTTTTATCACAAGTAGTGAACCTCTTGAAAGTCTCCCCTTCACTCCAAAAAACATTCTTGGAAGTATTAGAAGTGGGATGCTCAACACAAGAAGAACCAACCCCTCTTACATTCAACATTTCAAGACTCATGAAAGATGAGGGAAATAAGAATAAGGATTCACCATTATACATATAGATTCAAGTCGAAGAGGTCATCATAAAGAGAGTGGTAGTAGATGAAGGGTCATTAGTCAACCTCTTACCAATTTCCTTCCTATGAAGGATGGGGTACAGTAAAATAGGCATAAAGCAACAAGCTGCCACCTTAAGGATATACGACAGTCAAGACATTCAAACAATTGGGAAAATTAGTCTTTCGCTCACTTTAAAGTCTAAAATAGTTCCCATGGACATCTATGTCATCAACAAAGAAACCAATTACATCATGATCCTTGGAAGACCTTGGGTTCACGCAATGAAGGTCATAGCCTGTTGGGTCTCAAAAATGCTAGTTTTAGACCACAAGAGGGTGTCAGTCTCTTGATAGGATTTTGGTCAACAAGACAGGGTTTATGTAATTGGAAACCCCCTACTCTTTAGGTTTTTTTAACAATAAGGCAAATTTAAAATCTAAGTGGATTTTGATTTGGACAATTTTACTCACTATGGCACACAAGTGTGAGATAATTGCAAAGATTACTTACTAACTCCTAATGAAAGATTGAAGTATGAAGGATGTGAATTATACTTATATAAAGAGTTCTAAAATTGATCAGTGCCTAATCTATTGGGTGGATGGAGTTAATGGAGAGATGATCTGATTATGGAGACAGGAGTGTACGATTGGCAAATTTATTTCTCAGCTTAACTCTAACAGTTGGGTATTTTTGAATGTTTGTACCTTATACAGATGTGCAAGTATATTAGTTATTTGAACTCTTCTTAATGATCCCAGTGATATCCCCTTATGTTACTGTGAACTTGTGAAAGGATTTTAATTCAAATGTGAGGAGAAGCCAATTAAGATAATCTATTCAAGAGGATTTTAATCCATACATAGGAACCAATCAAATTAGATTTCTCAAAAGGTAATTTAGTCCTTTTGCACACATAAACCAATCAGCAGCATCACACAATTACAGCAAATGTGTATTGACAAATCAAATGTATTTTCACACTTAATTTGAATAACATAAACAATCACTTTGGAGACAACTTAAATGACATATGAGCAAAGTAAATTTAGACAACTGTTGAACACTAAAAATAGATCACCACATAAGATAAGTCTGCTCCATTATATTGTTTCAGATAATATATAATAATTGCATAAGTCTTGAAATATGAAAATGGATGGGTGGGATGGATGCAATCTTCTTACTAATGCCCTACCTAAAATTAAAATGGTGATGATATTTCATTCCTATTCTCCTAGCTTATATAGCTATATTTTGAAGAGGATGTACCCCTTCACAAGTGTCTTTTGGAATTTTAGTAACAACAAAAAAATTATCATTAGGCTCTAATAAGCCATAAATGAATTTTAGTGATATGATCCAAGTATTTTTGGCTTAGATGAGTATCTGCACATTCCACAACACACTTTGCAGCAAATTCCATTGTGACCATTTTCTCCATGCATGCACAAGCCTCCTCCAATGCTAGATTTTCACATTTCACTACTTCCAAGGCCTCGTGTAGAATTAGTTGGCATTCCTTCATCCAGTCTTGCTTACTTTTCAAACTCTTATCATCATTGCATAATGCAGGCACTCCTTGTTTAGAAGCATTAATGAACTCATTAGATTCTTCTTGAAGATCTTCATGAAAACATGTATGTACCTTGATCAAGTCCTCAGCATTGCTAATGGCCTTAGTATCAGGAGGATCTCTGTTTTGTATTTCTAGGAAATTCTCTTGGAGTCTGTCAGCCAACCTTTTGTGTTCTTGGAGAGCAGTTTAATTTTTGAAATGAGTACTCTAGAATTTATTCATCCATGTCATCATGTTAGTATGTCTCTTTTTGAATACTGTGGAAAGTGCATTGAATCTATCTTGGGTTATTTGAGTATTGACCTATGATGTTTCACCTTTGTCCATTGTCTGGGAATTTTTCCTCTAGGTTAATAGTTTGGTAGGAACTAAATCCTTCAGAAAATAATTTTCCTTTTGCATTCTCTCATAGCTCAATTTATCCATGTCTCTTTCTCGGATCAACATTTGAATCTATGTTTTATTTAATTTAGCCCCATTAATATCAATTTCTGTAGTAACCATAGGATCGGTCTCACCCACCTTCAGTGTCATCACATGGCCAAATACCTTTTCTGTGTCAGTAATGGCAAGCTTCTAGTGTGGAGGGTATAGGGCCCATATCATAAGAGATTCTTCATCAGGATTGTATAGTGATCTGATGTACACCTCTGTCACACCTTCTAAACTGAGTTTATGTTTGGCACTGTCATTATATAGAAAGCTATCAAAAACCAAAGAAGATTTCAAATCCAGACTAGGAAAAATCATCACACCAACTTCTTCTAAGAATTTCCTCCCTTTTCTAAGGTCATGTCTTTTATCTCATTTTCAACATCTATTTTAAAAGTAATTAATAACTATTTTTCATTATCTAGTCTGATATCTAGAACTAATTCTTTAATTGCTTTACCTTTATGCTTATATAAGAAAGATTCTAATTCTAGGGACTGAATGAACTGATCATCTAAAATAAAAGATCTGTAAGCCAATTGGCTGGCATCAATATCAGATGTATCTTTAATCTCTAGCTCTCTGTCAAGAAGCCTGGATTCTTCAATTCTAAGTTTGTGGATTATGTCAAGCTGGTCTTGGGATATTTTGTTAGGAGATCCTTCACTATTAGAGGATAACACCTCTACCTCTTGTATCTCCTTCCTCCTTTTTTCCATTTCTTGATTATATTCATCAATGGCCAATTCAGCCTCTGTCTCCTCCATGTTTCTGATAACATCATCATGAGGAAAGGGAACATGAATATATCCACTCATATTTTGCTTTTTTCTTGCAAAATCGATGAAACCTTTAGGGTCAAACCCTTTTCTTGGTATTTCTTTTCTCAAATTAAAATGTAACAATTTTTCATGAATAAGGTCATAACCTTCTCTTGACAACACAGTAAAATCCCCAAAGCATAATGTGCTTTGCATGAAAGATTGCTTATCATAGGCACTCAAATTCATAACATTTGAATAGTCCATCTGCCTGACAATCTCCATGTATGTGATTATGTTTGGTACAGTTTTAGGTAATAAAAATGGTGTATCCTCAAATCCATACACTCATCGAGAAAACAATACCAATCACCCCAGTTGTGGTTCATAGTATGTGGTCCTCTGAAATCCTTGGGCCTTAAAAACTTTTTGATTTCATCTAACATAGAATAACTACATGGATATCCATAACATCTGTACAGTATTTTAACAAAGAATTCTTCAAAATGTACATAACTAGAATTCACAAATCTACTATCCCATATGGAAGTTCATAATTGTATGGGTAGTGTTTGACCATCCTTGTCAAATTGTGAAATTTTCAAGTGTTTTGGCCACATTTTTAACTCTTGTCCATAATATAACACCATATGCATAAGAGAAAAGTAATGCTTAAAACTCATGGTTGGAGACCCATTCTTGATGGCCTTCAGTCCTGAATTGATTCCCCTAAAGAGGTGTGAAGCATAATCAAAAGTTCTAGCATGATGACATTGTACATCTGCAAAGATGACCATGGGTTCTATGGACATGAATTTAGGGACCTCTATTCCCAAAACTTGTCGCACTAAATAATATGTATATTTCATATAGGGTTCAAATAAGTCAACATGAAAAGGGGGTCCATCACCTTCCTCAAATGGCACTAAATTTCTTTCTTCTTTGGGTCTATGCAGTGGCAATCTCCATCCCTTATAAGTGGTATCCATTCTCAAATACTCCCTTTCTAAATCTTGTTATATTATGGGAGTATTACATGTGTTATCCAGGCCAAAAACTTCACATATTGCATTCTTAGACACGTGAACAAATGGTTCCCCTTGCAGGTTGCAGATGGCTTCAAGGTCAGAGTCATAATGATAGGCCAAGAGTTTTATGAGATCTATATTTACAAAGATATCTGTGACAACTAGCTTGCCTAAGTTAAGATTCCATGGGTTACAAACAGGTTCCAACCTATTCATTCTATAGTAGTAAAACATAAATAGTTCGTATCCCCTGATAGGGGTCCATATGTTCCCTACATTTTTTATATTTATCTTCCAATTTCTGTACGTCTACCCTTAATTATGTAATTCTCCTAGCCTTAGGGCCTGAATCAGGCAATTGCTCTATAAGGTCTTGATTGAGCTTTCATTCTTGTGTTTTCTCTCCTTTCCCTGTTTCGACCTTTTGTCTTTTGTTTTTGGTTTGGCTAGTTTTAGTTTGTTGTTTTCTTTTTATTTTCAAAGAAACCTCCATTTTATCTCTACACTAGACACCGGATTTAACCTTATAATCTATTAGTAACATGAATGTTTGTAATGCTTACTTGTATATGCTCAGCGTCATGAATTTCTTGGTCTCTTGGTGAATTTCCCACCTTTCCACTACAACCCTCAGAGATTTCTTTTGATTTCAATTCATTATGAATCAGAGCAGTTTGTATGAGATTATGCTCAAGCGGCCATTAATGTTGGCCACCATAATTGAATGCAGTAGGCTCCTCGGGCTTTGAAAATGTCAAATCATATAATGAATTGTGTCGGGAAGATATTTTAATCTCATGCCGATCTATATGTTCATTTTGGCACCATTTTTTGTTTATACATTCCCAATCAATTGCCAGGACTATCTTAATGTCTTTTTGATGGGAGGTGTTCTTTTAGTTTTCTGATTTTGTTAGGGAGGCTCTCATTGATTTTGTTCAGATCCCCATTTCTTGCTTTTTTCTATTCTCAACATTTTGGGAAGACATTATAGATTTCACCTTGAGATCAAGGTGGTCCTATCTGTCAAAGTTGCTTTTGGACATTGATGAGTGTTTTCCCGATGAGCAGTAGTTATCTTGTAGGCATCAGGTTGACAATCACTATCACTAAGAGAACAGAATGTTCTTTCAATACATCAAGTCTAGCTGATAGTGCTTTCTTATATCTTTTGTCCATGGAGAACAATCAGTGGGATTCTTGCCGAACTTTGTAATACCTTCTTATCAGGGTGACTTTGCATAGTCGGAAAGATATAAAAAATCCATTTTGATGGTATATGTCATGCCAATACAACTAGTGCATCGACTCATTAGCGAGAGTGCATACATTTCTTGATGAACTTATGTCCATTGGCATGACTTCTGAGATTAGTGTAGTTTGAAATTTTCACTCTGACTTTATCTCTCTTGCTGATAAGCTTTTTAATGACGACACAATATGTAGTCTTCCCGATTGTTGCACAATTGTTACCCCTGGGTTCTTTGATCGGTGTAACTTTATTTAGGTCTTCCTGATATAAATGAAAATGTTCATTAGAGGATTATGGATTATTTGATCAGAAATACATGCATATGATCTTGCCGATAGGGATCAATTGTTCATTTTGCACAACTATGAGTAGGGAAATGCTAATCTCAAATGTCACATTTATGGAATCATTAGTCATCATGAGCTATAATATGGATCTTGTAACACAAATTTTATCAATCTATATTAATCAAAAGGCAAATATGGAGGACAAGTGAGTGGTGGTTAATGGAAAATGTGAAACTTTTTTAGTTCTAACAGTGGCTCTGATTGGGGATGAATGAGCATGAGACCATTGCAAGAATCTAGAAAAATCTATGGGAAGCATACCATATGGTATGGAATTTGGAATGTATTGGGATTTGGTATGGATGAGTAATGGAAGTGGAATGAAATCCTATACTACTGTGCATGGAGAACATATTGTAAAAAGGCAATTTTGAGAATTGTCCATGCACTAGCAATTCTTAGCCTTTTCCTAGACTACTGTGCATGGAAGTTTTTAAGAAAAGAAGTGTTTCAAGAATTGTCCATGCACTGGCAATTGCTAATCTTCTCCTGACATATTTTGTAGATAATATGAATCTTCTCCTCCTTTTCCAATAATAACAAAAGGCCCAATCCAGAGAGCTTAAAACTTTCCATGCTTCCCTTTATCTTGGCACCTTGCATTCCACAGTAGGACCATATCATTTTCATTGAATTTTTTGTCCTTTGCCATTTTGTCAAATAAATACTTCATTTGTGATTGCATCTTAGTATTCTATTCTTGGGCCAATCTTCTGATCTCATCTAATTCCACCAACTATTCCATTCTTTCTTCCATTGGTTCAGGGACATCTAGATCTTCTTGAAGTATAAATTTGTATATAGGTAACAGGTTTTGTATGGGCATTCTAGCCTATGCTCCATAAACTAGCTCAAAAGGTGATTTACCAGTTGATTTCTTTATAGTGATTTTGTCTACCCATACTACCATCTTCAATTTAGAATCCCATGCCTTCTTATTTCTATCCAGGATCCTTTTAATAATTTTTAGGATACTCTTATTACTAGACTCAGCCTGTCCATTTGCATGTGGATGGTATGGTGAGGCATATGAAATCACAATACCATGATTCACAAAATTTCCTGAATTCATCTAATCTAAAACACATTCCATTGTCTTTGATTATCCTAGTAGGGGTCCCAAACCTTGTAATGATGTTATCCATCAAGAAATTAATCACAACCTTGCTAGTGACTTGTTTAGTTGGGATGGCTTCTATACATTTCATGAAGTAATCAGTTGCTACCAATATCCACTTATGACCTCCACTAGATTTTTCTGATATTTCTCCAATAAAATCGATTCCACATTGGTAAAAAGGAGCCTTAACTTGCATTGGCTTGAGTGGTAGTGCTTCTTGATATTTCATCGTTCCTAAGAACATTTGACATGCTTCACACTTCCTTGCATACATGAAAGCATCATTGAAAACTCTTGGCCAGTAATAACCAACTCTTAAAATTTTATGGGCTGTAGTTTTGCTTGAAAAGTGTCCTCCATAGACTCCTTCATGCATTTCTTTTAATACTCTTTTTGCCTAGGATTCATCCAAACATAGTAGTAGTAGCCCATCTCTATTCTTCCATTATAAATCACCATTTATAAAAACATATTTAGAGACATGTAGTTTCAAAGTTCTCTTTTGACTATCATTCAAATGTTCGAGACATTTCTAATTTTTTAGGTAATACATTATATCAGTGTACTAAGCTATTTTTTCAATGCTTGGAATCACAGTCTCTTCTTTTCCCACATTGTGAACTTGAGAAGCCTCCAGATTTGATTTAGCCATTAGTTTAGCTAAACCATATCCTCTCACTAATTTGGTGATTTGGATCTCTATGTTAAACTCCTAGATTCTATTGATCCATCTACATCTCCTTCCAGTAACTTATGCTTGTATAAACACATCTTTAACCATAGCATTGGGAACATATGCAACCACTTTTGCCCCTACCAGGTAAGGTCTGAAACCTTTCACTACTTTCACCAAAGCATATGCCTGTTTCTTTGTAATATCATAGTTCAATTCTGTTCCTTAGAGTGATTTACTAAAAAATGATATAGGTTGTTCATATCCCTTATTGTTCTTTTGTAACATTACTACAACAATAGTATGGTATGATGCAAATGAGAAGACTTGAAATGGATTACTGAAATTAGGGGATTTCAATACTGGGGCCTCCTTAATCGCTCTCTTTATGGCTACAAATGCATCTAGTGCATCTGCAGACTAATGTATCTTAGCTCCCTTCTTCAACATTTTTGAAATGGGTTTGACAATTTCAGCAAAGTTTGGGATAAATCTTCTTACAAAATTTATTTGCCCAAAGAAGGATTGGATGGCTTTGACTATTTTAGGAATAAGAATCTTGTCTATGGCTTCCACTCTTTCCAGATAGATTTTAACCCCATCTTTGGACACTATATGTCCTAGCAATTTGCCTTATGTTATTGCAAAATGACATTTCTTTGGATTCAAAGAAATTCCATATTCCAAAGCTTTGACAAATATCTTTTCAAGATGATCAACATGATCATCCGCTTTCTTGGAGTATACAGTGAGGTCATCTAGATAAACTACCATTATAACATTAATCAGTTCAGCAAAAGCAATATCCATGGCTGTCTAGAATGTTGCACCAGCATTTGTAAGTCCAAATGGCATTCTAACATATACATATGTGCCCCAAGGAGTAGTGAATGCAGTTTTATATTATTATGATTCTTTTACTTTCACCTGATTATAACCCTGTAGACACCCAAAAATGACCAGGTCTTCAAATCACTTGCATTTCGTCAATCCTTCCAAATCACCTGCATTTCAACGTTAATTAAATAATCTAATTATTTAATTAATTTCATCAAATTCTTCCAAAACTCCTAAATTTGACATTAATTAAATAAATTCTATTTATTTAATTAATTAAACCAAAGTCAACTTTATTCTTCCAAAATTAAATAATTTTTATTATTTAATTAAATCATTATCCTCTTTCAAATTTCAAGTCTACATTAATTAAATAAATCCAATTATTTAATTAATTCATCACAAATCCTCTTATCTACAATTAAATAATTTACATTATTTAATTAAATGGAATTGTTCTTCCAAATTTAAATAAATCATGCAAATTTATTTAAATTATCTCAATCCTCTAAAAATAAATAAAATCAAGTATTTTATTTATAATCTTCATATTCCTCTATCATGCACAAACAATTAAATAAATTTATTTATTTAATTTCAATTATCTTTCCAATTCTTCTAAAAATATCATGTTAACTCATGTGCACAATCAGTCTTATTTTTAGAACTCTAAAAAAGGGAAATCTAAAGTTAAGTTAATTGGCTTTAATTTATCTTATTTTCATCAACTCATGAATTAGAAGAAAAAGCATTCTAATTTATGAAATCAAATCTATCTTTATCAAAAAAGCAATTATCTTAATAAAAATATATATTTTGAGTGACACATGTCATGTGCACATTCAGCATGAGTTATTTGATTTATCTCAACCATGCATTCTATGGATTTATTTCATCCATTGATCGATCATGTTTGAAACCTATATAAAGCCCCCTCATCTCCTACACAAATCCTCTTCGATCACTTATTCTTAGGCATCCTTTAAAACGCATTGAGCATACATCACATCATTGAGCACCTTATGATCTTTTGACATCGATCTTTTGAGCACAAATACCCCTACATCCACTTGTTGCAACCACAGTTTTGCAACGTTATTGAGCAATCTACATATCTACAAAGAGAACAATATAATCTAGGTGAAGTCTTTCTTGTTTTATTTGATTTAGTCATTGATATTGGCTTTTTACCTAGGTCGATCTCTTCATGTTATGGGTTATTGAGTTGTTATTATCATTGCTTTGATTTTATCATTGGACCTCTTGATTTTCCTCATGCACATTCTGGCATGCCTGGTGGGACCACCACTAATCCCTCTTTTTCTTTGAGAAATTGATTTATTTTTAAATACAGTATGGAACAACACACCTAACATAGAAAAGTGCTATTGGCAATACAATGCTATGCATTTGGTACTATAGTACAGCACCTTTGAGTGATATTGTGGCACCTTTGGCAGCATAGTACCATGCTTTGGGTACCATAGTGCAACACAGTTGGTATAACAGTAAAGCGCTTCTAGTATCTTAGGGTTTTTTTAATCTTGTTTTGTGATTTATAAGGTTCTAACTCATCATATCTATCTTTCATTGACTGACAAGCTAATTTATTTGTCTTTCAATTATCATTCATACTGCCTAAGCTGACGTATTTAGGAGTATTGTCATTTTTTTTAGTTAACCTCTCTGTTTGTGGCATCTTGTGAGTTGTTCTTGATTCCAAGTTATAGATCTTATCATCCATTACATCACAGATCTTCAAGTCAATCATGAAATCATCTTTTGATCTAGTTTTTTTTAATGAAGTATCACTTTTTTAAGATTTGGGGTAGCAGAGCGCTTTTGGTAGCATAGTACTACACTTTTGGCAGCACAGTACAGTGCATCTGGTAGCATAGTAAATCTCTTTTAGTTTTGCAGTATCTCACCTCCGATAATATAGTGCAGCACATTCAACAATACAGTAAGTCATTTTTGGTTATACAGTAAAGCGCTTTTGGTCAATTAAGTTGTTTTTTGCAAACTCTTGAGTTTGTGTGGAACTAATCAAATTGTTGCATCTTCTTATCACTCACATAGAGAAAATGGGTTTCTTTAACATGTTCATGCAGGACAAGCTTTGAAAATTGCCAAATTTATCAATCCAGGTCTTAGGAACATATTGCTTTCTTAAGGGATAATTGAACAAATCATCTTTAAAATCTAAGTCTTAGGGACATATTTCTTTCTTAAGGGACAATTGAACAAATCATCTTTTGCAATCTAAGTCTTAGGAACATATTGCTTTCTTAAGGGACAATGGACATGAATGCAAAAACACTTCAATTTTCTAAAGGACAATGGACATGAATGCCAAACACTTCAATTTCATAAGAGATAAGTGACAACTACAATCGTGTGTGTGCCTAATCTAGTTGCACCTTATTTTTCTTATAATGGGACAATTGAACCTTTGTTTGATGTGATTGATCTTACATTTCAGTTATTCCTTTAGAAGAGCCTGCTTTTAGATTGTGCTTCATCCAAAAGGGATGACCCTAAGTAGAGTTTTCCTTTGAACCGATATATAAGAGGGATAAGGTGAAAGCCAAGTCCTAATCGATGTCAGCCTTACCTTGTGGTGCCAAATTGAAAAGAGGTGTACTAGCACTTTGTGGAAATAATTTTCATATTTTGTGAAGTGTTTGATACTCTTAGTAGGATTGGTTAAATCTTTTAGTATCTTGTCACATTGCTCGTAAGGCGTTGGTCCCTCAAAGTTACTAAGAACCAATCTAGATAGTGGTTATCTGATCCACCTCAGAACATTGCGGTAATCATTAGTGCAAGGGGAATCAATTTAAGCCCTCAAGATACTCACTATTGCCTCCCTTGAGAAGAGATAGTATTCCCTTGGCCATAAAGATCTTGTGACCTACTTGAGCTTTTTGAGAAGAGGGTGAGATATCCCTACCTATCTCTCACAAAGATACAAATGTTTGACACCTTTATGGAATGACATTTGGTCGACGGAGAATTAAGTTGTGAGCTGAACTACTGCAATGAACCTTTGTCTCTAGGGATAAAAAGTGCTTGATTTTGTTTGCAATTGTCCAAATACCTGTGGAAACATTGGGCTTTTTGTGAGCCTTGAACATTGTTGATAAATAGATTTGTCACCGCGAAATAACATTTGAAACTGACTCGTTGCCCTTAGATCAGTGACTAAATTGTCCCGACAGTTGGAGAAGTTGTTATTGGACTAACAACTTTCCTCTGTGTTTGAGAGGGGTAGCTCCCTCATATGATGGGGGTGTTTGTGGTTTTTGTGTACTTTTATCCTGAAAGTACAAAAAGGGAGAAAACCAAAATAACAGGAGAATTGGGTATGTAGAAACCCTCATGGTAGACGTACGAAAACTAACAGGACTTTTACAATCCTATTGAAAAGTATGAGGGGGTTTTACCACAAAGCCAAAAACCACTTTCCTAAACTCCATGATGAATTTCATGACATAAATGCAACAATGATGAAGAAAGATGGCAAATCTCAACATACGAAGAGATAATTTATCTTGACACTTTCAAATCAGGATACTGAGACATGATTGTGCTTCATCACCCCAATTGCAAGCTTCAATGGATAACTTTGATTTACACAAATACATAGAAAGATCACCAATTTGACATACGAGAAACTAGTAATCATAACTCAAAAATACATCAAGAACATACGAACTAAAATGCATTCTTCATTATCTTTTTGAAATTATATAATTTCAAAAGTAAACTATACAATGTGTAAAACCAAAAATGTTCCAAGAGGTTTATTCGTAAGTTCCCCTTGCAAAAGTTCTCTCTAAAGAGTTCCCTCCCCCACTTTACATTTCAAATATCCTTATATTTATAGGCTTTTTCCCATAACCACCTAGTAACCACTTTGTAACTACCTCACAACTACCGAGTAACTACTTTTTTGAAATACAAAATATAACAAACCTTATTTTGGTTATATTTTACATCACTTTTCTAGAAATAAAGTTCATTTTCTAACTTTTTAGTTACAATAAGTGACCAAAGTCACTTTTATAAAAAGGTAACTAGAACTTGTAACTTTCAAGTTGTGGATTCTGCTAAGTTCTCTCCATCTCCATTTTCTTCATTTTAACAATCAAAGCTTGCTAGATTTTGATAACTCTTCTGAATACATGTACTTAAGGAAATTAATAACATAGAAGTATCGAGACAATTCCAAACCAATTAATCCTAGGGCATAATGGCAATATTAATCATAACCCTCGATTGATTACACAATAGCTTTGTATCCACTGGAAAACCCATATCTTCCTTAACAAGACCACTACTCCCAAGATTTGAAGATGTGAAGAGATACATCCGATGACCCTCTGAACCAACCACAACAGGATGTGTTCATTTTGACTTCATTATAGACACAATTGCAAATGAGACAAAAGATGTCTTCTAGGCAACATAGATGTTTCCCTACTGCCCATTGGTTGATCACCTCCATGATGGCTATCATGATTACTCAAATTTCTATTTCCTACAACTTTCATAGGAAGATCAACTCCCTCCTTCCCTGAATCTTAGGCTCTTACCGTAATCATAAAATGTCATCACCATCCACTGATGTTTTGAGAGTCATTCTTATATTTAACATGAATGTGTGCATTATCAATCACCAAAAGCATTTAAACCATGCACAATGCAATCTTGAGATGAAGAGCAATAACAATTTGTAGGATCTCTTCATGGTCCAATGCACTTAAGTCATACTCATTGTATTCACTTCCTCATTTTTGTAAACTATTCCAAAACCCTATTCAAAGGATGTAAGTAGAAGTTGAAGAGTTTGGCCTTGCATCTACCAATTGTATCTATATACACCTAAAATTGACATGACTCTACTTAAATAAATATTTTAAATATTTATTTCACCTTCATATTCCTCTATCAATAAATAAATAAATAAATTTATTTATTTGATTCACTTCTTATTTAATTAAATGAATTACATTTATTTAATTAATTAAATTCATCTACACCAACTTCATTCTTGTAAATAATTAAATAATTTTAATTATTTAATTAAAATCTTTTATTCTTCCAAATTTAAATAAAATGCAATTTTATTTAAATAAAATCTTAAATCTCCACAAAAATAAAATATATTTATTATTTTATTTTATTCCTCCAAATTATCTACAAATAATTAAATAAATCTATTTATTTAATTATGCTTTCTTATCTTCAAAAATCCTTCTTATCTTCTAAAAATACATTCTTCTTGTCATACAAAAGCAAAAGCTGAGTTAAAGTAACTTTAGAACAACTTTTCTCTTAAATTAGAAAAATAAATTCTAATTTAAGAAGATCAAAACTCATCCTCATCAAGAAAGCTTTTAACTCAACAAAGCTTCTTTTTGAATGACAGATGTACTTCTATTTGTTGCACGTTCCTCAACTATCCTCCTCCGTTGATCTTCTCATTTCTTCTCAACCATTGATCTTCTCCTACTCAACTCTATAAATACAACACTCTTCTTCTTCATTTCATATCCATCGCTTGAGTAAACTTATGCTGTAGAAACAGTAGCGTGCCTTTGGCACCCCCATCTCCATAGCACTTCATATCATCCATTTCATTAGTGTGTTGAAGCTCATCTTCAATCACACAAAGTATCATAGCCACTCTATTCTTGTCATCTTCAACAAGCAAGGGAGCATTCACTTCTAAGGGCTTCATTATTATCAAGATCGAGAACAAATAGGTGAATAATGGAAGACGTAAGGTAAAGGTTGTAAGTATCATCTTGTTCTTATTTTAATACCTTTTATCTTCATATTTCATTGGTGTTTGGGTTTACATTCTTAAATTGATTTTCCCATTTTTACCCTCACATTTTGGCACCCACCGTGGGGCCCTTGCCCCTTTATCTAATAAAAATCTAAGTTTTCTTGTAGACAGGTTCCGTACAGGTGTCGCACAGGCTTCTGACAGATTAATCCGGTGCATCTGAGCAATCCTGCGACGCTTCTACTCTCTATTTCGATGCATGCAGAAGTTTGGCACAAACACTCTCTAAATCGGTGCTTCTATCTTCTATTCTGGCACCTGTGACTATCCAGTGCATTCATCCTCTGATATGGCACATCCGAGTCCTATTCCAGTGCTTGCATCGTCTCGGCACATATACCTCACCAAACGGCGCTTACACTCTATTTCATGGTGCATTTGTTCATTTAATGCATTTATATCATATTCCAATGCTTTTGACACCTATCTTAGCGCATATGTACAACGATGCATGCAATCTCTATTTCTGCGCATTCAGACTGCATAGCGGCGCTTCTGTCTTGCACTATAGCTTTAAGGTTTCAGCTATTTTTTTATGTTTTAGCTAACATTTGTCTTGCAGGATTAGAGGCTGGATTAGATCATTTAGCTGTATTGACTAGTTCATTTAGATTAATTAAGGGAAAAAGTAACAAAAAATGCATGCATACAAATTTCACGTAGTCCATAACTAGGAAGAAAGTAATTGAACCACTGCTATATCTGCATACTGCTATCTTCTTTAGTTAGATCATTGCCATCTTACAAATAGGAAAATGAACAATGCTATCTTTTTAACAACTTCAAAGTTAACAAATGTGTGAGTGCACAAGTAGATAGCCCATTTAGTTGTTTTCCTTTTAACTAGGATTGGATTAATCAGTGTTCTCTGTGATTGTTGAATGACAATAGGCTTATGCTCTCCCCTTTACTGGGTGATTAGAATGCTAGATTTGTTATTCCATCTATTTAACCTTTAGAGGGGCCTACCCTTGGATGCACACCTATCCAAGTGGGAACGACCCTGATTGGTAATAGGCTAAAGCCAAGCCCTACCAATCCACTTAAAATAAACTGTGCTTAGGGTGAAAACCTCCTGCAAAGAGTGCTGCTGTGTTACACCAATGGCCAACCTTCCCCAAAACCCTCTAAGGCATAACCCTTTGAGGCTGGGAGACTCCATAACAGAGAGTAGTGCCGCCACACATGTAACCACTCGAATGGTTACCTTGACTATGAACCATTTGTGTAGTATACCAAAAATCCCTATTTGTTGACACAAAGGGCAGAGCTCTTGAAGCGGCCTTGATTCATGTGATTCTTAGTAGAGGTAGCAAGGATAATCCTATGGTTTGGTGGGGGTATGAGCCTAAGAAAAATTGGATTTGGTATGTGTGAGAAGTGAGTGCCGTGGAGGCGAGCCAGTGCTACCAGATCCTGGAGCTACACACTTTGAATATGCACAACTAGAGGATTCAACAAATATTGTCCTATCCAGCCTAGGGTGTACTTGTTTTCTTGTCAAAAAGTCCCAAAAATACAAAAAAAATAACATAAGATAAAATCATGAAAACTTCTATGTGTTTGCTGTGTCTTTTCCATAATTGAACATCAAATTTCAAAAACACCAAGTTTTCAAACCAAAAAAATAGAAAAATCTTAAAAAATGTTCCAAAAACTTTGAAAAACCAAGACAAAAACCAGAATTGCACATTTGTCACGACCTGTGGTGCATCTGATTCAACTTTTAGTGCATTTAAACTCTATTGCAACGCTTTTGAAAAATCACCAGTGTTGCACATTTGATCAAACTTGTGGCGCATTTACTGTTGCGCATTCAATCCAGAGAGCAAATCCATACCTTCCAAGAGAAAAATTATCAACTGTTCAAATCCATTTCAAAACTTGTCTCAAATTATTCCAAAATCTGATTAAGATCTTACAAAATCAACCATTTCCCTCTCTTTCCACACCATAACTACTTTTTCATCCAAAATCTCGCAAAACTCTTCCAAAATCCAACAAGGTTAGAACCAAGTTATTCTTGATTGCATCAAATCTCAAACAAACCTAGTGAGTCTCCCCTATCAAGGATCACTTATCCTTTTCTCTCAGAACTTACTAGTGGATTGTGCTAGACTAGTAACCATCAAGTAAACGGATTTCTATCATCCTTACTTTGACTATCATTTTGTGCACCCAACCTTGTTTGACACCAATTGATCTAAGGAGAACCTTGCTAAAATCTTGTCACCTTCTAGCACCTTCGCTCAAAGCTCTCAAACTCACTTCATCCCATATCTAGTCGCCACTTGCATGGTCTTAACACGGTCTCAAAAACAAAAGCAGATTGAAATGGCTAAGAAAATTATTCCAAATGCTCACAAAAGTGATGAAGAAATTTCTATGGAAGAGATCCTTCAAATGCAACATGACCCAAAATTTCAATGCCTATTGGAAAAGGTACTTGCCCAAGACCCTACCAAATTCTTTTTACACCTAGCACAACTAGGAGTTAAGCTCCCTAAAAATTTTGATGTAGAGGCTCTAAAAGAAATTGAGGAAGAAAGAAACCCTGAGGGAAGTAGACATGAGGAAGAAACACCTTCAGATAAAAGTAAAACGACCACTGATACTACGGATGCCCTAAGTCTAGTGAATCAACAAATCTAAGCTTTACAACAACAATTCATAGACATGAAAACAGGAGCATCGACTAACCATTACACCCTTGAGGATTTCTCACCATATCCTTTTGATAGGACCTTGATCATGATACCTTTCCCCTCTAAATTTGAGGTGCCAAAATTTGATAAATATTGAGGAAAGGGTGATCCAAGGGACTACATTAGGGAATTCAATGCTGCTTGTCTTGAGGTCGCACATAATGACACTTACCTTATGCAACTATTTCCTCGAAGCTTGGGAGGACAAGCCATGACATGGTTTTCTAGACTACCACTCGGCATTAAAACATTCAATGAAATTGTAGACAAATTTGTCACCCACTTCTCTTACAATATTGAGCACGACATCTCAATATTGGATCTTTGTAACACCAAGCAAAAAGGTGGGGAATATTTCGCCGCCTTCCTACAAAGATGGAGACAGTTAGCAAGTAAGTGCCCACACCAAATGCCTAAAAAGTAAATGTTGGAAATGTTTGTCCATAACTTACAAACTAACCTAAGCTATTAGATACAAATCCAATGTCCTACTTCCTTTAGCAAGGTCATTGAAATGGGTTTCATCATTGAAAAAGCTTTAATCACCAAGGGTCAAATAAAGCTATATAAGGACACTCCTAGTACCAACACCAACACTGACAAACCAAGATTCTGGACCCAAAAAAATGTGAATGATGGGGTGGTAGAAGCCAAGAATACGGCACCCAAACAACCAATCTTCAATTTATCGGCTCCTCAAAACAACCCCCCGCAAAACAAACCAAGAAACACTGAATCATGGTTTACCAATTTTCAACCTAGGAGAAAGTTCACACCTTTGGGAGAATCATTGGAAACTGCCCTACAAAATTTAATCACAAACAAGATCATAACGCTTCTCTTAGCACAAGAATATGAACCAAAAGTCAAACCTCATTGGTGGAATGACAACAATTTCTGTGAGTACCACTGAAACAGGGGGCACAAAACCAATGACTACATCGTGCTAAAACACACCATCCAAGATTTGATTGAGCAAAACAAAATATCCATTGACGGACATACCTCTAATAGTAATCATCAAGCATTCAAGGATCCTCTTCCCAACTATGAGCAGGGAGAACCCTCCAATAAAAAACAACGGTGGATATAATGCAAATTACACATACGTTGGCTTTGACTATGTTGTTAACCATATCTCAGAAAGTGATTCACACATCAATGTGATCACTATAAACAAAGATCTGGATTGCAATGTTACCACCTGTAGTAATAGAGTCACTCTTAGAGGAACATCTGCCACCCTGGAAAATCAGTACAGTATCTTGGATCAACTCCATAAGACACCTACACATATATCTCCATGCTTGAACTTCTACATCTATCCCCGTCTCATAGGGCCATTCTTGACAAAGCTTTAGCGGAAGCCTCCATTCCCACAAACCTTGCTGAAGAACATTTTCAAACTATGGTAGGTCACATTACCTCACCTCACTCCCTATCATTCATTGAAAAGGATGATATGTCAATCACCCAACCCCATAACGCCTCTCTTCACATCGAAGCCTTCATACACAAACACAAGATAAAGAGAGTTCTAATCAATGGAGGAGTTGGTTTGAATATTTGCACCTTGAAGCTAATCCTTACATTGGGGTTTTTAGAAAAGGCTATAGATCCAAAAAAGAAAATCACTATCAAAGCCTATGATGAAGAGGAGAGAACTTCCAAGGGAATTGTTACTTTACCAATCAGAGTGGGACCTATAGTAAAAGTTGTGGCTTGCCAAGTCCTTGATATGGAGCTAGCATACAACATTCTTCTGGGGAGACCATGGATACATGCTCTAAAAGCAGTACCTTCAACATACCATCAATGTATCAAGTTCCCCTATGAAGGCCAAGAGATCACTATACAAGGCAACCCCAATCCATTTCAGTACTACAACTCTATTCAATCTAAACATGAAGTTGTGGTCCCTAACAACTATGCCTCTACTTCATCATCATCTCATGTTAACCCAACTACACTTGCTTCCTCTTCAAAACCATCCCAACCCAACCTCAAACTCAAGGATAAGGGTTTGGGTGAGTACACAATTTCCCAATCCCTCTGCTTGGCACAGCTTCCCCTATCTCCAAGATCATATGGAAGACCCATTCTGAGCAAACCTAAAGTAGATAAAGATACAAAAGGACCATTTGTCAAATGGGGAAGCCTTGAAGATGAAAGTGATGAAAAAGATATCCTGCAATGGTTATACAAGGATGAAGGCAGTTCATTGACACAACATGACCATCCCACCATACAAACTACACAATATGCTCAAGGTTTCCAAATGCTACAAAGAATGGGGTATGAAGGACACAGTCCACTCAGCTCAAGGAAGGATGGTATCACTAAACCCATCCAACCTCATACCTTAACAGCCTGAGACACTACAGGGCTAGGTTACACTAGAGCATCAACAACCAACAAAGAAAATAAGAATAAGGACAAACAAAAAGAAGCATCTACTAGTAATCTGATTGAACAAATTCAGAAATGCAAATGGCGAGTGAAACTGGTTCCAATGAATATGAGTAGTCTCTCAGAGCTATCTTGTGACGAGAAAGATATTGATGTTGTCCACGAGTATGACCCAACCCTTGCAAATGAGAGACAAAGTCCAAGGGCTAGACCACTAGAGTCCGTACCGCATAATAATGATAGTGAGCATCGTGAGGAAGGAATGACACCCCCTTGATGGATCCACTAATAGAGAGTACAATCACAGACTTTTTCTATGCTTTTAACAACTCTATCCTAACCATCAACGCCATGGAACCGGACCAACCCAATGACCCCTTACCTTTGGTGCACCCTGAACTCATAGATTGGGACCTATAAGGCACTACCCCTAAGCTTGATACCTTTGAGAATGATGAAGCCATAATAGACTATCTTGAGCTTAGAGATCATATACCCGCAGGGGACCACAAAGCTGGCTATGACATAGAACTCAATGAGAAGGTCTATTTTGGAGAGAGTGCCAAGCCTTTCAGTCTAAAAAATATCAAAATAAAAGATAGATCTAATGGTGAAAACTGCTCTACGATAGTGTTAGATCATGAAAATAGTAAAAATAAAGATGTATCCAACGGTGAAAACCTCTCTGAGGCGCCAAAGGATGGAATTATTGACCCTCTACCCAATCTTACACATCAGGAGAGATCTTCAATATTGATAGAACCAGCAGAGCTGATTAATGTCAATACATGTGATAATCCCAGAATGGTCCACATGGCAAAGGCTTTAACAGAACAAGAAAAACCAACATTTACCGACTTCTTCAAAAGAAAACAAATCAACTTTGTTTGGATATATGCAGACATGCCAGGGCTAGATCCGAATCTTATAATGCATCACTTATCTTTGGCTCTAGGAGCTAAACCAGTAAAGCAAAAACTCAGAAAGATGCACCCACATGTAGCCCTCATGGTGAAAGAAGAGCTAAAGAAACTGTTAGATGTCAGATTTATCAGACCTATAGACAATCCTGAATGGGTTTCAGACATAGTACCAGTTACCAAACTACATGGCAGAGTCTAAATATGTAATGACTTCAGGGACCTAAACAAAGCTTGTCCAAAAGATGATTTCCCTCTGCCAAACATTGACATGATTGTAGATCTCACAGCAGGGCACACTATGCTATCACTAATGGATGGTTTTTTCAGATATAACTAGATAAAAATTACACCTGAAGACCAACACAGGACTGCATTCACATGTCCTTGTGGCACCTATTGTTGGTGTGTCATGCCATTTGGTTTGAAAAATGCTGGTACAACATATCAGAGAGCTATGACAACAATCTTCCATGACATGATGCACACTATAGTGGAAGACTATGTTGACAACATTCTGGCAAATTCACTCACAAGAGAAGGACACCTGGCTGTATTGGACAAAATCTTCAATAGACTAGAAAAGTTTAATGTGTGCCTTAATCCAAAGAAGTGCATGTTTGGAGTAACCTTAGGTAAGCTACTCGGATACATAGTGTCTACAAATGGAATCAAAGTTGACCTAGCTAAAGTGAAAGCCATCATGGAAATGCCACCTCCTAAGAATCTCACTCAGCTAAGGTCACTACAGGGAAAACTACAATCTATCAGAAGATTCATTTCTCAATTGGCAAACAAGTGCCACTCATTTTCTCACCTTCCACATAAGAATGTCCCTTTCAAATGGAATAATTCATGTGAGCAAGCATTTCAACAATTAAAATAATACCTAATGAAGCCATCTATATTGATAACATTGATTCAGGGAAAACCTTTGCTCTTGTATATCTCAGCAACACCAACAGCTCTAGGAGCTCTCCTTGCACAGAAAAACTATGACGGGAAAGAACAAGCAATCTACTATATTAGTCAAACACTTGTTGGGTATGAACTGCAATACACACCAATCAAAAGAGCATGTCTAGCTGTGGTCTTCACTTCACAAAAATGGAGACATTACATGTTGTCACATTTGGTCAAATTGGTAGCAAAGATTGATCCACTCAAGTACTTACTCAACAAAGAAGCCCTAACAGGTAGATTGTCTAAATGGGTCATGCTTCTCAGTAAGTTTGATATCAAGTATGTAGACAAGAAAGCAATAAAAGGTCAAATACTTGCAGATAAACTAGCAGATGTACCTCTAACAGATGATAGCCCTTTGAGTTTTGAATTTCTAGACAAATCTATCTTTCACATAACCACAACCATCTGGAAAATGTACTTCAATGGATCATACACTCAACATGGATCAGGGGAAGGTATCTTATTGATCACACCTAGTGGCGACACAATTCCTAAATCATACAGATTAATGTTTCCCTGTACTAACAACGTGGCAGAGTATGAAGCCCTAGTCATTGGTATCAATCTAGCAGTTGAATGGAATATCAAAGAGCTTCAAGTGTATGGTGACTCATAGCTAGTCATAAATCAAGTAAATGATGACTACCAGACAAAAGATGAGAAACTGATCCCTTACAAATGAATGGTAGATGAATTCAAAGAATACTTCATCAAGATCTCTTTTGAGTAGATACCAAGGATTGAGAACAAAGCTACAGATGCAATGGCAATGATAGCATCTCTCCTTGACATTCCAGATAATCAATCATGTTACGAGTTCTTGGTAGAGCCGGTGTCCTGCCCTACATATGACACCCCTGAATCCCATATCATTTGCCACATTGTCGGAACTAATTCTCCCCTCTATGGAAAAATATTTTCCTATCTTAAAGAGAATACCCTCCCACCTGATCTCTCCAGTAACCAAAAATGAACCTTTATCCGTCAGGCATCCCGGTATGCCATTGTCGCCAATACCATATATCGCAGAGGTCTCTATGGTACTCTCCTTAGATGTCTCAATAGTGAGGATTATAAAACCACCTTGAGCAAAGTGCATGATGGTATATGCGGGACTCACTCTAGTGGCCCTACCCTAGCCAAGAAATTCATATGCATGGGATACTATTGGCCAACAATGGAACAAGATTCCTATCATTTTGTAAAGAAGTGCAAAAAGTGCCACATCCATGGGAACTTGATACATGCACCAGCATAGGAGCTACAACCATTAACGACTCCTTGGCCTTTCTGTCAGTGGGGACTCAACTCAGTGGGCAAGATTCACCCCTCTTCCTCCAGTGGCCATAAATTCATAATCACTACCACTGAGTACTTCACGAAGTGGATTGAAGCCATACCCTTAGCCAATATCACAAGCAAGTAGATTACCTCCTTTATCTTGAACTATATCATTTGTCGTTATGGTGTCCCTTCGTCCATTATCACGGATAATGGGCGACCTTTCAAAAATCAAGATGTCAGGGAACTATGAGAGAATTTCCATATCCAGCATCACTTTTCAACCCCCTATTACCCCCAAGGCAATGGCCAGGCTAACGCTTCAAATAAAACTATCCTAAAAATCCTAAAGAAAACTGTCAATGATGCCAGCCGAGATTGGCATGTCCAATTAAATCCTGCGCTGTGGGCCTACCGTACAAGCATCCGCACACCCATAGGTGCAACATCATACTCCTTAGTCTATAGATCTGAAGCTATCTTTCCTATTGAAGTCAAGACCCCATCCTTGTGAGTTTCGTTAAAAGGCCTCATTTCTGATGAAGAATACAGAGTATCCAGACTACAAGAGTTAGAGCTGCTCAAAGAAACAAGGCAACAAGCCTTTAACCACCTAAAAGAATATCAACAACAGATGTCTAGAAGCTATAACCATAGGGTAAAACCCCAAGTATTCCAAGTTGGTGACCTAGTCCTCAGAGAAAATCCCAGAAATCAACAAGATAGAGAAAAGAAAGGCAAGTTCAAACCCAACTGGCTAGGTCCCTATGTCATCATTGAACCCTATGGATCGGGGGCATATCAATTGGCTACATCTAAAGGTGAACTATTTGATGATCCTATCAATAGCATGCATCTTCGCAAGTTCTATAACTGAAAACCTCAATGTAAGGGAGTCCTAAAAAAATCCAAAAATTTTGAAAAATGATAAAAAATAAACAAAAAAAAATTTTTAAAATGAGAAAATAACAAAAAAATCATCCTTTGGTGAAAACCTAGCAAACAGGTGCCTTGGATAGGTACCATGATAAAAACCTAGCAAATAGGCGTCATGTGTACTCTTAGCTTTCGTGCAAATAAAAGAAAGTGGTGAAAACCTGGTAAACAGGTGCTATCTGCGACAAACCACTTCGTCCATCTGTAGTGACTTCATGCCTCTTGTGCCCATCATATTGTTCATCTTGAACCAGTCCTTTGAACCATTGTCGAACTACGTCACCTCTAAGTTATCACATAGGCAAGGCCATTCTTAATGCACCCCCGAGGATCCTCTCCGCTCCACTCCCTTCCTTTCCTGTCCATTTTGTTCGGCATCATCTGTCCTGCTATCCATACTATTTCTACAACTTTGCCATCACCTAGGTCTTAGGTCCATCAGGTTCACCTCAAACTACGTTGCCTCTATGTTGTCATGTAGGCAACGTCATTTATCAATGAGCCCCCGAGGCACTAGGTCAGTCCCTTAGGGTTCATCTCTCCATGTCTGTTTGTCCTATCACCCATAATAAGTTGATCCTTTGTCTAAATTGGGGGAAACTCCTCGACCTAGTTGAGGATTAGGATTCTTGAATGCCACTTCTTCTAAGAGGATGCCAATAAAGGATTGTGATACTTTTCACTAGACAAGCAAGCGCAACAAGAACAAGCTTCCCAAAATGAAAAGCTTGACCCAAAAACATCAACTTGTCAAAAGCAGAGCATCATACCAAAACACTCAAACTGATTCTATATCAATTATGGCAAAAAGGCACATCTAATTCAAGAATGTTTTTGTGAACAGGTTAACTTAACAAGGTTTTGAATTTTTGTCATTATGTCTTCCTATGCTACTCAAGGATGCCAAAATCTAGAGATGCTATGATGGGGGCATAATCTTTTACTTTGTTTGCTACTTGTGGATTAAACTTTAGTAATGTGACAAATTTTGTCTAACGACATGATCAGAAAAATATCATCGAGGACTCCAGAGGTCTAAACATGAAAAGGGGCAATCCTTGTCTGTTACAATGCAAGAAATACTTAGGTCATGTAGATTCAAGTTTGACTAGATGCTTGTATCAACTTGCTATATAAAAATCCATGTAAGGAATACTCAGGTCATCTTGGTCTAATTATACCTAGATGCTTGTATTTTCTTACAACATTTCAAAAAGGGAAAAATACCAAAGAGTGCCCAATGATGAAAGTAAAAGACTTGTAATATCAAGATGACAATCCATATCCATCCCATATCCAAAAATCCATATCAACCATGCAATAAGAAAATCCTACAGTATATCAAATGAAAGCCTGTATTTCTTCATTTTTCCTCTTCCACCTAGCTATATCATCACTGTGTCGATTGAGTACATTTTGGACATATCAAAAACATAGCATAGGTCACATATCATACCACATGAGATAGTAATTCACATGATTAAATCATTTGCATACATAATAAAGTGCATTAGGTCATCCACATACATTTGCATCCATATATCATATCAAAAATTCAAAAACCATGGTCAAAATACATATATAGCACTGCATAATCATAACCATAACATGTCAGCTTTACGTTTGCATATCAAATCATCCTAACATCCATCTAGTATGCATCACATACCAAAACATCATAAGATAGAGTGCATCCATAGCATATAGACATAGAACATGTGCATGTAGAACATCCGTAAACTACATCATCGCATAATCATCAAAACATGTCCAAATGTACAACATATAAAAATATCTGTCCATTTCTCAGAGTCATACAATGTATACAAGGAACAAAAAAATGGTGATACATGTCTCGGGGCAAAAATGGTACATATATAGGCTATATCAGCCATAAAAAATGTGTACGTAAGATCAAAAATTGGTGCAAGCTAACCCTGCTGCCGTGGAGCACTGCTCCCTGCACTGGCCTCTCCTCTATCTCCCCTTGACTACTAGGGGCCTCTGACTGATCCCACAGATCGAGACCCACCTGCCCTATGGGATGCCCCCGACTAGCTCCTGAAACTGGGTACACGATGCTCTGCTGACACTGCTCCATGATATAAACCCCTATAATACTAGGCTTGTGCCTACATCCTGGCAAGCTCACTCTATACCTAGGCTAACTGTGTCTGTGCCTACTGCACCTGTGACACAAGAAAGCTAGATGTACCATCTGTACCCATAGCCGTCACAGCTGCATCTCTCTCTGCTCTCATAGCCAGCATGCTAGCTAAGGCTGTGTCTCTCTCTTTGGTCAACTTGGATATCCATCCTGCATCAGCATCTTTGCAAGAATCTGTTACTCTCAGATGAGCACTCAGCTGCCTAACCTGTGTCTATAATGATACCATAGCCTGCTGCTGTAAATCAGACTATGGAGCCTATTGTACTGGCACCTACCCCTATACTTGCTGCTGAGCTACCTGCTACGGTGGCGGCATCTCTCTCTCTGGTACCACCTACTGTGATGGAACCTGTCCCTGTCTGACAGCCTGCAGCTGTCCAACTGCCTGCTGACCCGAAGGTGCCTCCCCCAACCTCCTCCTCTATCTCGGTCTTCCACCTCCTCCATCTCCTCCTCCATCGTCTACCTGATCTCCTCTCCCCCTCCTCTGTCCTCCCCTCCTCCTACCAACTGCACCCTCATCATCTAAATCCTCCTTCTCAATACAAGGAGCCAACTCTCCTAGTCCTGAGTATCTAGGAAAGGGATGAGCAGCGAACCACTCCTCATAATCTGGCGTCATGCAGCATCCACTATCTCCCTCCTCATGGGCCAAGCTGCATATGGGATCTGCTAAAAATCTACCAAGGCCTTCTCGTATGACGCCACGGGACCCCACCTGAATCTCTCTGCATGAGTTCTCGTGAAACGTGCCTATCCCTATGGTCTGCCCTGTACTCTACCAAATTGTCTCTGAACCCTACTAACAATCTGCCTCTCTAGTATGTACCTGGTCCTCCCAATTAGCCATCGAGTCTGAAAGCAATAAGGTAACTCATCACCCTCATCCTCCCATACCTCTCAGTCTAGGTATGGGTGCCATATAACTGCATCTAGGTTATCAAATGCATGTCTATAGTACTCCAGCTTCCCTAGTTTGTGCTAGGAAATCACACCTGCATAGCCAGAACTGTAGGGCTCACCTCTCTACCTGTGAAAAAGACATACTGGCCATGTGATAGCTATGTGCTCCCACAACCAAAACTACAAAAGTGATGTTGACAAGCTGGCTCCTCTATGATACACCACCTGGTGCATATCTCTATATAAGTGTGCAAGCACGCACACACCCCATGCATACTGGGTCCTGTCCGTGATCATGCTCTCTAACAACCTCCCCCAGCCAATCAGGAAGATGTGTGGCTTCCTATCGGGGCATACTATGCCACCAATCAATCTCGTCACTATGCTTGGGAAGTAGTCATAGTAGTCATGTATGTCCTGCCACGAAATCACCTGCTCCACCAACCCTAGGTCATCAAAGACGCGTCTGTACTCTGCCAAGCTAGCGTCCTGCTGTGACTCATACTCAACCAACTCTCCCTGAATAGGGAGGTACAGAATCTGATATACATCCTCAAGAGTGATTTCCATCTCCCCCGTAGGAAGATGGAATGTGCCATCCTCACTATGAAATCGCTCCACCGCTGCAGTCAACATAACCTGGTTCGCGCGAACCTCAGGTATGAAACAAACATAATGTAGACCCATAGCACCTAGAGCCTCGCAATCTATCTCAGTCAACATGTATTGCTGCAACAATGGCAACGGGAACTGCTCTCATGACATAAGGGTATCCCGAATATCCTCCTGCAACCAAGAAAAGCATAACATCAAAGAAATCCATATCCAAGTAAACCTACCCAAAGCAATCAAACTATCCTATCAATGTCTTAACATATCAAATTAATCAAACAACGTATCATCTCTTAACTAGATTCTCAGCAATCTTGGAGATATCTTATCAATTGACGCATTGATCCAGGTGCCAATTGGGTTAATTTCGTTAAGTCAACTAATTTTCCTAGTGCAAATGCATTGATCTAGGTAGCAAATGCGCTGATCCATATCATAAGCACCTCTTCACCAGGAATGTGCTGCCCTTTGATGTGTATGCACCATTTTGACACATGCACCACTTCTCATGTCACATCTGCAGCTTAGCAATAGATGTGCCAAACCATCATATGCACTGTAAGATTAATCAAATGCCCAACTTAGAAGCATATCCACTGAATGACAGTTCGGCGCATCTGTCCTAGTTAGTTTTCCTAAAGCATTTATTGCCCTAATAGATGACTTTTAGAGAGTTTTGATGAACTACATACCGGTGGTCCTGCCTCTGCTAGCCGATCGAACCATCAGACTCACTCAAACCGGTGCTCCTCACGCAGAATATCCATCTCTCTGGCTGCCATGCTCTCCTAAGCTCTCAAAAGACCAATCAACTAAGGACAAGTGTACAAATGAATAGAACTTGTGGACCTAGCTCCTATATATAGTAAGTGAACCATATCTAACTGTATGACAACTGTGGCTACTTTCCATGTCTATTTCTCTGAACCATATCCCATTTTTCTCCATCCTAACCCATTCCTGACCTTCTTCTTGGTGAGATTGTCTGTCTCACACCTTCTGTCGTCTTCTCGTCCAATCTCCCAAGGGGGCATCCTGTTGTTAAACTTGTACCAGGGGCAAACTAGGGCATATATCACTATTGAAAATTCTTATTTTTTGAAACAACATGATAAAACACATTGCATTAAAGAGGGACAAAATGTATACACCTAAAATTGACATGACTCTACTTAAATAAATATTTTAAATATTTATTTCACCTTCATATTCCTTTATCAATAAATAAATAAATAAATTTATTTATTTTATTCACTTCTTCTTATTTAATTAAATGAATTACATTTATTTAATTAATTAAATTCATCTACACCAACTTCATTCTTGTAAATAATTAAATAATTTTAATTATTTAATTAAAATCTTTTATTCTTCCAAATTTAAATAAAATGCAATTTTATTTAAATAAAATCTTAAATCTCCACAAAAATAAAATATATTTAATATTTTATTTTATTCCTCCAAATTATCTACAAATAATTAAATAAATCTATTTATTTAATTATGCTTTCTTATCTTCAAAAATCCTTCTTATCTTCTAAAAATACATTCTTCTTGTCATACAAAAGCAAAAGTTGAGTTAAAGCAACTTTAAAACAACTTTTCTCTTAAATTAGAAAAATAAATTCTAATTTAAGAAAATCAAAACTCATCCTCATCAAGAAAGCTTTTAACTCAACAAAGCTTCTTTTTGAATGACAAATGTCCTTCTTCTATTTGTTGCACGTTCCTCAACTATCCTCCTCTGTTGATCTTCTCATTTCTTCTCAACCATTGATCTTCTCCTACTCAACTCTATAAATACAACCCTCTTCTTCTTCATTTCATATCCATCGCTTGAGTAAACTTATGTTGTAGAAACACTAGTGTGCCTTTAGCACCCCCATCTTCATAGCACTTCATATCATCCATTTCATTAGTGTGTTGAAGCTCATCTTCAATCACACAAAGTATCATAGCCACTCTATTCTTGTCATCTTCAACAAGCAAGGGAGCATTCACTTCTGAGGGCTTCATTATTATCAAGATTGAGAACAAATAGGCAAATAATGGAAGGCGTACGGTAAAGGTTGTAAGTATCTTTATTTGTTATTTTGAATCTCTATTTCCTTCATATTCTATTGATGTATTGGGTTTGCTAATTGATTTGATTAATCCACATTTCACCCCATATAGTATCTACTCAAATGTTTCAAGAACCTTCTAATCAAATATATTTTGAATGTATTCTACAACCATTGCATTACATTCGCCCATGTTTCCTTTAAATCATTCTATCAAACATTTTGAGTATTTACACTAGATCACATTTCTCAGTAACACATAGTAACCAAAAATCCTTTGCACATGATTTTGTGTGAAAGGTTTTACTCATTGGATCTCCCATTCCTACATGCACAACATCCAATCATCAAGTTATAGGTAACAATAGCCGGCATCAAACCCCATCAACAAATTCATACTACTGAGCCTCTGCTTCAAGCATCTTACTTTCTTTGCAAATCCCATTTATAAGAGAGCTGTAACTAACAAGATTAGGCATAATGCCAATTCTCTGCATTTCTCTCTATAAGAGGAAAGCTTCCTACATGTTACCAGACCATCATATTTCATGAGGAAGAAGATGTATGTGGCTTGTGATGCCATCTTGACCTTAGCATAGGCCTTGATCACCAAGTTCAAAAGAGCTAGTTTTAATTGAGCAGCCATGATTGTTTTAAATATAGATTGGGAAGCTGTATTACATGTCTTTAGGAGAACAAGAGACCTTATTGCAGATTGGGCTTGGACCCACCTTTTCTATTTCAGAAACCGCAATTGCTTTAAAAGTTTCTAAAACCCTTTTGACAATTCGTGAATATCCTACAAACATTACAGTCCATAAGACCACGTTTCATGATTTCAAATAGCTCACATAACTTCTCTATATTTTGCTTTACACATCCACCAGAGCATTTCAAGCAATAATATCTAAGAAAACTCTCCTTGGATTAAAGTTTGTGATTTGGCACTAGTTGTGAGGAGGCCGAGAATGGTTGTGGAATAGATTTATAATAGATTCTATCTTCTTGATGGTTTTTAAAACCTCTTCAAGAAACCTACTTAATGTATCTTCCTCATTTGGCTTTGACAGAAATTCATACCCGATTTAAAAGTTCCCATATGGGCGTGGGCCATGAGGATGATGGCAACGGTTATGGAATTTGGTTTGAAATGTGCCAATGCATATCCTGCAATCATTGTAAAATGTCATACCACATTTCTTTGAGGTAGTTATTCAAAGCTCCTTTGGTTCTATGATCCCTTCAAGGTTTTATTGTCTCATATAAACAGTTAGCATATTCTTGTGCACAGGCAATGCTTCCTTATTCTATATATATGTATATTGTGGCATTTGCAACTATAATATCTTGGATGGACATTCAGACCCGATTCGAAAGCTCCTATTTTGACACCAGTCATAAGGGAGATATAAAGGTTGTAGAACTTGACTTTACGCTAGCCAATACCACTTGATTGATAGATTTTCAAAACCATTTTAACATCTCCATTGTTGAATGCTATGTAGGGTGCGGGTTGTTGTGAGAAGAATGTGCAGCACCTCCTTTCATATGCTCAGCCAACATTTACATTTATTTGAAATGTTCTGTCTTCCAGCACAATGTCTATACTTTCATATTTAACATATAGGTCCATCAGGGCATTTTAAACTATAATATTTGACAAAAATTATTGTTTCATTGTGCTTTGATGGATGCCAGTGAAGGTCTTGGAATCTAATTTTACACCCGCTAGTCATATGTGCCTCAAAGTTTTAAAGACTTCTTCAACAAATCTGTTATTATGAATATCTTGCAACCATTTTCTTGGTAGAGTTGGTATTACTTTGTGAACTTTAACTGGACAGTTTATAATCTTTAAAAGCGTTTTCATCCAACACATTTCCCAGTTGAGAAAGATCCAGTTTCAATTATACTTTAATCAATTTTTACAACTCGACCAATGCAGATCTGAAGATATTAATGTACAAAATTTCCATTAACTGGTTCATCCCATCTTCATCGGCATGTGATTATGATATTGAAGACAACTTTTAACGTCTCCTGCATGCTTTGATGCCAGTAAAAACTACCGCATCTTGCTTTAAAGCCCATATTGATTCTTGATATGGGAACAATCTAATTTTGAGGAGTCACGACTTTCAAAAATAATGGTCTCATTATTTAACTTCACATGTAGGACGTGTACACCTCTACTTGGCGGTTGTAATTGTTTTACTATGCATTTGCATGCTTTTGATCAATACTTTTAATCTCATAAAACTTTAGCTCTGTTAAAGATGTCTATTTACTTCCCATGAGTATAGGTACATTGTATGGAGAGTGGAAGACTTGCTTCGCCCATCATATGCCAGGTCACATGCAGAGTAAAGAGAATTGGGAATCCTTTCCTTGATTATAGGAGACATTATTGGACGTGGAGGAGCAGAGTTATTTATGTTCATAAAAAGTGAACCTTCAACTTGAAAAATTACACCTTTTAGTTAGCAAAAAGATAAAACATGTGAACTTAGCCAAACTCAAAAGTTAACGCGAACTTAGTGGAAAAAAAAATAGATGCAAGGTTTGTGAACAATGAAAGCTGATGCATAGTGAACTTTGTGAAAAAAAAAGTTGATGTGAGCTTAGTATGAAATGAAAGTGGACACGAAATATAATATTACTAAGCCGATGCAACATAAATTTTGACTTGGGATGATATTGAATGAACCAGAGAAAGTATGACGTCTTGTTAACAAGTTACTGACATGATTGACATGCACGACATTGGAAAATTGTAACCAAAAGGATGACTTGGCACATAAGTTTTGATGTGCAAAAAGTTAAAATTTTGGGTAGTTTAAAATGAGGCCAACAACTATCTCTAACTGGGGAAAAGGACCTTGTGGACGCCAGAACGAACCTAGAATCTCTGGAAATGAATAGTGCCTTAAATTCATTGGGCTATAGAGCCAGGAAATAACACGATGTACAAGGAGAATAAGGAGGCTCAAGTGAGAGACAATAAAGAGACAAGACAACCAAAAAAAGATGCACAGGAACTGAAACAAGACAGACACAACAAAAATTCCTAATTAACCTATGTACATGGTAGGTGACTCCTACCTCAAACTACTTCTAGATGATCAAGTGAAGCCATTAACAGGTTGAGAAAAATAGGCACCTATACAAAAAAGAGAGGTGCACCGATGGGGTGCCTGTGAACTCAGTAACCATCTCAAAATGAAGAGAACAATAAAATGCATGGAATATGAGGGCTCCTTGAATAATACACCAAACAACCATTTCTCATCACAAGTATAGGAAGCCTCTGGATTTTCATTTACACTTCTTTGTTCTTCATGCACTGCACTGAGTATACTGATATTCTCTATTTGAATATATCTTAAATTATCTAGATCAAAAGAAATCAGATCATGAATTGGACATCCTTTGTGCAATCTATGAGGTGAGGAGACCCTTTCAAGTGTAAATGATGAATTTAGTTTTTGAATATCAACTCCTACTTGCATATGACTATTTCTTATTATAAAGTCCCCCTCTTCCTTTGCAGCAAGAAACTCAAGCAATGTCTTATCAAAAGATGATGAAAAGAGCAAAGAAGAAGACCAATTTGTATCTTGTGATTGACCCATAGAAGTGATTTTATTTACACCATGGTCACCTAATCTAGTTTGTACATCTCCCTTATGAGTAACATCCTTGTTTATTGTGGAATAATCTCTTGTAAAATAAAATTCCTCCTCTTTTATCACAACTAACCCAGAATGCCCATTATCCAAAGACGGTACACGAGGAAGAGAAAGTAATGGATCTGCATCATAAATTTTATCATCTTGAAAATCTTCTTCTACAATTGATGAGGAATAGATAATATTTTCATCCCTTAGATGTAGTAAAGGAGAACAAGTCAGAACATGTAGTTGCTCATCAATACTTTGCATATTTGCAATCTTGTGCATGCTCTCAAAAACACTTCTCACACTAGCTTCTTCAGCACTCTCATTAGCATCCAAAGGATAAAGGTCTTGAGAATAGGATATACCAAAACCATTAAAACAAGGAGGTTCAGGCACAAACTTGTTTCTAACCTCTCTTTGCACATATTCATACCTAGTATCCTTATGATCTTTTTGTGCATTTGGAGTACTCAACTCTTTGTCTTGAGTAGTACCTTTATTTTCAATAGCTGAGTATTCTTGTTCAACATATGATAAAGGAGAAAGGATGGCTTCTTCTTCACAAACAAAATCATCAACAAGAGTATTGAGACACCAATCTGTGATCAAAACCTCATGAGAGAGATCTTTCGGTACCATTTCATCATGATTCTCCTCTTGCTTGAATTGCATGCATGATAAGAGAACATTTCATGACTCATCTTCATCCTCTTCATTTACACTTTTTGTATTTCCTTGAACATTAGCCATGTCACAGAAATCTTTTTTGGAAGATATAGTTGTGGAACCAGAACAAGTTGTCACAAGAGGCGTGCCATCATCTGGAAAACTTTCTTCTTCATTATTGCATGTTTCCATACAATCTTCTTCTTCCATCTCCATCACTTCTTCTTCTTAGTCTTCATTAAGTGGACATGCGTCTTCTGTTGAGTCTATTTCGGACACTTCCTTCAATACAGGTTCATTTGTAGGAAAAATCTTTGCCTCTTCATTGTTGCCCTCATCATGCAAATGATATATCTTAGCATAATTTCTTTCATCTTCTGATGCATGAATCTCCTCTGATAGGGAATTGTGACCATGAGCAAGAAAATGAGTCTTCTTCCCATCATTTTGTTCAATCTTCTGCAACGTTTGAAGCAAGGAAGGATGAACTTGGCTAGAAGCGAGTTGCATGCCACCATAGAAACTCTTCATAAACTCCACTTGCTTAGGGTCATCAAGAACTTGATTTTGTTGAGCAGAGGATGCAGAAAAAGGTTAATCTTCATCTTCACTGTCACTATCTGATTCAGAAAACTGCAAATTATGCATCTGGTTTCTTGGATACCAAACCATCTTTCAGGATTCTTCTTTTAGATAGAGTTGCCAATTTCTTTTGTGGAGAGATAACTGTAGATTTTGAGGAATGAAAGGCACCAACACTTCAATCAGTCCCCAATAGAGTCACCAAAAATCTATTGGTAAACAGATTTGTCACTGCGAAATAACGTTTGAAACTGACTCGTTGCCCTTAGATCAGTGTCTCAATTGTCCCAACAATTGGAGAAGTTTTTACTGGACTAACAACTTTCCTTTGCATTTGAGAGGGGCAGCTCCCTCGTATGATGGGGGGTGTTTGTGGTTTTTGTGTACTTTTATCCTAAAAGTACAAAAAGGGAGAAAAGCAAAATAACAGGAGAATTGGGTATGTAGAAACCCTCGTGGTAGACATACAAATACCAACAGAAGTTTCACAATCTTATTGAAAAGTATGAGGGGGTTTTACCACAAAGCCAAAAACCACTTTCCTAAACTCCATGATGAATTTCACGACATATATGCAACAATGATGAAGAAAGATGGCAAATCTCAACATACGAAGAGATAATTTATCTTGACACTTTCAAATCAGGATATCGAGACATGATTGTGCTTCATCACCCCAATTGCATGCTTCAATGGATAACTTTGATTTACACAAATGTATAGAAAGATCACAAATTTGACATATGAGAAACTAGTAATCATAACTCAGAAATACATCAAGAACATACGAACTGAAATGCATTCTTCATTATCTTTTCAAAATTATATAATTCCAAAAGTAAACTATAGAATGTGTAAAACCAAAAATGTTCCAAGAGGTTTATTCGTAAGTTCCCCTTGCAAAAGTTCTCTCTAAAGAGTTCCCCCCCCAACTTTACATTTCAAATATCCTTATATTTATAGGCTTTTTCCCATAACCACCTAGTAACCACTTTGTAACTACCTCACAACTACCTAGTAACTACCTTTTTGAAATACAAAAATATAATGAACCTTATTTTGGTTATATGTTACATCACTTTTCTAGAAATAAAGTTCATTTTCTAACTTTTCAGTTACAATAAGTGACAAAAGTCACTTTTATAAAAAGGTAACTAGAACTTGCGACTTTCAAGTTGTGGATTCTGCTAAGTTCTCTCTGTCTCCATTCGCTTCATTTTGACAATCAAAGCTTGTTGGATTTTGATAACTCTTCTAAAAACATGTACTTAAGGAAATTAATAACATAGAAGTATCGAGACAATTCCAAACCAATTAATCCTAGGGCATAATGGTGGTATTCATCATAACCCTCGATTGATTACACAATAACTTTGTATCCACTGGAAAACCCATATCTTCCTCAACAAGACCACTACTCCCAAGATTTGAAGATGTGAAGAGATACATTTGATGACCCTTTGAACCAACCACAATAGGATGTGTTCATTTTGACTTCATTATAGACACAATTTCCAATGAGACAAAAGACGTCTTCTAGGCAACATAGATGTTTCCCTACTGCCCATTAGTTGATCACCTCCATGATGGCTATCATGATTACTCAAATTTCTATTTCCTGCAACTTTCATAGGAAGATCATATCCCTCCTTGTTTGAATCTTAGGCTCTTACCTCAATCATAAAATGTCATCACCATCCACTGATGTTTTGAGAGCCATTCTTATATCTAAAATGAATGTGTGCATTATCAATCACCAAAAGCATTTAAACCATTCGCAATGCAATCTTGAGATGAAGAGCAATAACAATTTGTAGGATCTCTTTGTAGTCCAATGCACTTAAGTCATACTCATTGTATTCACTTCCTTATTCCTATAAACTATTCCAAAACCCTATTCAAAGGATGTAAGTAGAAGTTGAAGAGTTTGGCCTTGCATCTACTCAAATGTTTCAAGAACCTTCTAATCAAATATATTTTGAATGTATTCTACAACCATTGCATTACATTCACCCATGTTTCCTTTAAATCATTTTATCAAACATTTTAAGTATTTACACTAGATCACATTTCTTCGTAACACATAGTAACCAAAATCCTTTGCACATGATTTTGTGTGAAAGGTTTTACTTATTGGATCTCCCATTCCTACATGCACAGCATCTAATCATCAAGTTATAGGTAACAATATCTGGCATCAAACCCCATCAACAAATTCATACTACTGAGCTTCTACTTCCAGCATCTTACTTTCTTTGCAAATCCCATTTATAAGAGAGCAGTAACTAACAAGATTGGGCATAATGCCAATATTCTGCATTTCTCTCTATAAGCAGAAAGCTTCCTACATGTTACCAGACCATCATATTTCATGAGGAAGAAGATGTCTATGGCTTGTGATGCCATCTTGACCTTAGCATAGGCCTTGATCACCAAGTTCAAAAGAGCACTTTTAATTGAGCAGCCATGATTGTTTTAAATATAAACTGGGGAGTTGTATTACATATCTTTAGTAGAATAAGAGACCTTATTACAAATTGGGCTTGGACCCACCTTTTCTATTTCAGAAACTGCAATTGCTTTAAAAGTTTCTAAAACCCTTTTGACAATTCATGAATATCCTAAAACATTGTAGTCCATAAGACCACGTTTCATGATTTCAAACAACTCACATAACTTCTTTGTATTTTGTTGTACACATCCACTAGAGTATTTTGAACAATAATATCTGAGAAAACTCTCCTTGGATTAAAGTTTGTGATTTGGCACTAGTTGTGAGGAGGTTGACAATGGTTGTGGAACAAATTTATAATAGATTCTATCTTCTTGATGGTTTTTATAACCTCTTCAAGAAACCTACTTAATGTATCTTCCTCATTTGGCTTTGACAGAAATTCATACCCGATTTAAGAGTTCCCATATGGGTGTGGGCCACAAGGATGATGGCAATGGTTATGGAATTTGGTTTGAAATCTGCCAATGCATATCCTACAATCATTGTAAAATGCCATACCACATTTCTTTGAGGTAGTTATTCAAAGCTCCTTTGGTTCTATAATCTTGTCAAGGTTTTATTGTCTCACATAAACAGTTAGCATATTCCCATGCATAGGCAATGCTTCCTTATTCTGCATAGATGTATATTGTGGCATTTGCAACTATAATATCTTGGATGGACATTCAGACCCGATTCAAAAGCTAACACCAGTCATAAGGGAGATATAAAGGTTGTAGAACTTGATTTTATGCCAGCCAATACCACTTGTTTGATAGATTTTCAAAACCATTTTAACATCTCCACTGTCGAATGCTATGTAGGGTATGGGTTGTTGTGAGAAGAATGCACATCACCTCCATTCATATGCTTGGCCAACATTTACATTTATTTGAAATGTTCTATCTTCCAGCACAATATCTATACTTTCATATTTAACATATAGGTCTGTCAAGGCATTTCAAACTATAATATTTGACAAAAATTGTTGTTTCGTTGTGGTTTGATGGATGCTGGTGAAGGTCTTGGAATCTAATTTTACACCCGCTAGTCATATGTGCCTCAAAGTTTTAAAGAATTCTTCAACAAATCTGTTATTATGAATATCCTACAACCATTTCGTTGGCAGAGTTGGTATTACTTCATGAACTTGAACTAGACAGTTTATAATCTTTAAAAGTGTTTTCATCCAATGCATTTCCCAGTTGACAAAGATCCGGTTTCGATTATGCTTTAATCAATTTTTACAACTTGACTAATGCAGATCTGAAGATATTAGTGCACAAAATTTCTATTAATTGGTTCATCCCATCTTCATCGGCATGTGATTATGATATTGAAGACAACTTTTAACGTCTCCTGCATGTTTTGATGCGAGTAATAACTACCGCATCTTTCTTTAAAGCCCACATTGATTCTTGATATGGGAACAATCTGATTTTGAGGAGTCACAACTTTCAAAAATAATGGTCTCATTATTTAACTTCACATGTAGGACTTGTATACCTCTACTTGGTGGTTGTAACTGTTTTACTATGCATTTGCATGCTTTTGATCAATACTTTTAATCTCATAAAACTTTAGCTCTGTTAAAGATGTCTATTTACTTCCCGTGAGTATAGGCACATTGTATGGAGAGTGGAAGACTTGCTTCACCCATCATATGCCAGATCACATGCAGAGTAAAGAGAATTGGGAATCCTTTCCTTGATTATAGGAGACATTATTAGATGTGGAGGAGTGGAGTTATTTATGTTCGTAAAAAGTGAACCTTCAACTTGAAAAATTACACCTTTTAGTTAGCAAAAAGCCAAAACGCGTGAACTTAACCAAACTCAAAAGTTAACGCGAACTTAGCGAAAAACAAAAATAGACGCAAAGTTTATGAAGAATGAAAGCCAACACATAGTGAACTTTGTGAAAAACAAAAGTTGATGCGAGCTTAGTATGAAATGAAAGTGGACGCGAAATATAATATTACTAAGCCAATGCAACATAAATTTTGACTTGGGATGTTATTTAATGAACCAAACAAAGTATGACATCTTGTTAACAAGTTACTGACATGATTAACATGCACGACATCGGCAAATTGTAACCAAAAGGATGACTTGGCACAGAGGTTTTGATGTGTGAAAAGTTTAAATTTTGGGTAGTTTAAAATGAGGCCAACAAACATACACTATCTGTTGTGTCAGTCCTTTTTGCCACCTTGTTTGATGTGTTTTCTCTTGCCAAAGTAAATCCAATCAAAATCAAAACAAAATCTATCAAAATTTACCTTATAAAATAGCACAGACACTACTCAATACCTTTGGTATAATAACAGCTTGCCTCTAGTATAACATCAGCTCGCCTTTGGTATAACAGTACCTCACCTCTGGCAAAACCTACTTCAGTGCCTTTGGTATAATAGTAGCTCACTTTTGGTCTAACAGTAGCTCACCTTTGGTATAACAAAAGCTCACCTCTGGCAGCTTAGTCCAATGCCTTTGGTAACACAGTAGCCCACTTTTGGTAACACAATCCTACACCTTTGGTCAAACAGTATAGCACCTTTGGTCTAGAAAATTATTCATCAAAATACCTTAATAAAACTTAAGTAAAAATCTCAAGAGCACATAGTCCTAGTGTATCCCGTGGTAACCACTAGACTCTAGTAAACTATGAAGTCTAAGCAAGTTGGCCCAAGGAAGTGCAAATCGCCTCCTCATATGCCTCAACCAAGCCAATCCAACATGACTCCAAAGGGTACTCCAAAAGCTTCAATGGAAAGACCAACTAACATTCAAAACAAGCCACAAAATGACCAAACAAACAATCCTCAAGAAGGTAATGTTCCTTTGGTAGATGTGACTCAATTCACCATTGGCATTCCTCATGATTTTGCTAGACCTGGTTATACCACGGTTTAACTCCCATCTCAAGAAGAGCGACACTTTGAAATAGGTCAATCCTCTCAAGAAGATAGACAAGACCTTGATGAAATCATGCAAGATCCTAGAGCTATAGCCATGTTTGAAAAAATCCTTAGTGAGAACCATGATCATTTCTTCCACTTGCTAGCCGAACAAGGAGCCAAATTACCCAAAGGTTTTGATCTATCAAATCTTAGCGAGCCAAACCAAACCCATGACACCATAACTGCGGTCCAAACCATGTCAACTGTGACCACACCCATACCCGAATAAATCTTACAAGGGAGAACAATTGCACAATATGATAATCCCCTTTATCAAAACCCAATGATAGAGAGACCCATATCACTGCTCCTGACTCCTATGGAAATCTACAAACAACAAGAGACTCTACATCGTCAAGCTGAACTAGAAAGACAAGCTATTATATCAAAATCAAACACACAAAACATTCCTAATTTGCCCACACCAATCTTAAGTGGAACATTGGCTACCCCATCATGAGAAGGTTTTCCACCAAATTACAATCCGGGAAACACTTATGTAGCCATGCAACAAGGGTCTCAACAAACACCACCGCCAACATCATCAACCCTTCATATCCTTCAACCCAACAATGTCATGCAACCCCAACCATCACAAAATGTCCACACCACCTATGTCCCTCCACCACACATTCTTCTACACTCAATCTTAGTCAACCCCAACCATCACAAAACACATCTACCTAAGTCCCTCCACCACAAAATTCATTGACACTAACCTTTTTCAACACATTTCCCAATCAACCTCCACCATCACAAAACACATCTACCTATGTCCCTCTACCACAATGATTTTCCACTCTCAACCTAACCCACATCTATCCCAAACCTCAACATTCCCAACACCAAACTTCCCAAAGATATGTTCCACCACCGCAACTAAACCCAACAAACTTTAGCTTTCCTCCACCAATTTCTTTCATCACACCCCCTCCACAATACCAACAACAAAACTCTTAATAACAACCATCACAGAGCCTACACTCTTACCTAGTACCACCCCCACCTCTCCAAAATCAGAACACCCAAATCCAACCCAATCTAAACCTTACATACAACACATACGACCCTAACCAATCATATGAACCTTACAACATCAATGCCCATGGCTTCCACTACAATATTCCATATGGGCAACAACAACCACCTCTCAGACAACAGGAGATATTTCCAACCCCTCCCACAACTATGGAGCTAAAACTAGCAGAGGTTCAACAACAACTATCTAATCTTACATTTGGCTACACAAAGAAAACTTTCTCCTTGGAGGAGGTTTGTCCTTATCCATTTGATCAGTCATTACCCATGATCCCTTTTCCTCACAATTTCACTATTCCCAAATTTGATAAATACAAAGGAAAAGGAGACCCAAAAGACCATCTTAGAGAATTCTATCTTGCTTTCTTTGAGGTCTCACATAACGACACATATCTTATGCGCCTCTTTCCTCGTAGTCTTGGAGGTCAAGCTATAGAATGGTTCTCACACCTACCCACGGGTATAAAATCTTTTAATGAGATTGCAGAGAAATTTTCCACCCATTTCTCTTACAACATAGAACATTGGATCTCCATGACCGACCTATGTAACAATAAACAGAAAAATGGGGAAACTTTCATTTCCTTCCTTCAAAGATGGAGACAAATGGCTAGCAAATTCCCATTCAAGATACCTAAAAAGTAGCTTGTTAGCATATTTGTGCAGAACCTTAACCAAGAATTGGGTTTCCATTTGCAAATCCTTAGTGTTACAACCTTTAATGAAATTACCTACAAGGGAATTAACATTGAAAAATCCCTCATTGCTAAAGGCGTGGTCAAAATCTTTAAAGACAACAAAAATAATGCTCCCTAACAACAATCAAACAACAAACCAAAATTTTGGAACAAAAAAAAAATGTGGTCAATGATGGTGTGGTAGATTCCAAACATGTCCAAGCACTACAAACACCCCTTCATCTTTCAAAACCAAGTCAACCTCCGCCTCAACAAAAGCAACAACAAAGACAACCAAACCAAAACCAACAACAATGACAACAAGGGCGACGTCAACAAAATTACCCTCCACCACGTCAATTCACTCCCTTGGGAGAGCCTGTTGAGAATTTTTTACAAAAACTTATAAAAAATGGACTCGTCACTTTACCAGATGCTCCCCCATATGGAGAACCTATTTACAAAACTGCATGGTACAGAGAAAATAAATATTGTGAGTTCCATAGAAGTAAAGGACATAGAACCTCATCATGCATGAAACTCAAGCACATAATCCAAAACCTCATCGACAGAAACAAAATCACTTTTGAGGATGAACCACCAACTCAAAACACCAATAAAGACCTCAACATGTACAAGGAGCTATTCCCTAACCATGGTCAAGGTCAAAATCCTGACAAAGGTAAAGGTGTTAACAAAGCTTCAACTTCCTATGACTCTATTGTGGGTCGTTTTGAAGAGAGTTGTGTATCTACCCTCACTGTCAAAGGAAAATCTATGGATTGCACTGTTACAACTCATCATGGTCGTGTCACCCTTCATGGTCCTACACCAAGTCTCCTGACCCAATCAGATTACAATCTTGTCGAACATATAGGGAAAACCCCTACATAGATATCTATTTTGGACCTTCTACAGTCGTCACCTGCACCTAAAGTTGTGTTCAAAAAAGTCCTACAAGAGTCTTCGGTTCCTAACAACATAGTAGTCATAGATTTCCAAGCTATTATAGGTAACATTGCTTCACCCTACAATGTGGTCTTCTCTGAAAAAGACCGCCCATCTCATGATCCATGCCAAAATGATGCCCTTCACATTGAAGTCTTCATCCATAAACGTAAGATCAAACACATACTTATAGATGGTGGTGTTGGTCTCAATATCTATTCTCTAAAGTTACTCAAATCATTGGGATACTCTGAGGATCAAGTCAACATTGATCAAAGTATTACAATCAAGGGATATGATGATGCTGAATGCCGGTCAAAAGGTGTTATCCACTTGCCTATACAAGTAGGCCTTGTGATGCTTGAAACTAGATGCCAAGTCCTTGACATTGAGTTACCCTACAATATTATCCTTGGACGCCCGTGGATCCATGCCATGAAAGTTGTTCCCTCCATATACCATCAGTCTCTAAATTCCCATTTAATGGTACAGAGGTAACTATCCCAAGAGATCCTAATCCTTTTGAATTTTGTTGTATCTTGCAAGGCAATTATAAGAATTCCAACCAAGTGCCCAATAATGACAAAGCCCTTGAATCCCCATTATATGTCAATTCTGAAACTCTGACAAAAGCCTTTGCAAGTGAACCTAATCCTCATCCTATTCCTGACATCAAAGCTCACCTTTGTGATCTAGGCTTTGGAGAATATGATATCTCAAAATCTTTTTGTGTAGGGCGGATGCCTCTATCTCCTAAATCCTATGGCCAACTACCCATTGCCAAAGCAACTAAAAAAGTAGCTATTCCTCCCCCAACATCTCTAACCCAATTCCAAGAGGGGAAATTATTGGCCAAGGAAACTATTGAAGACATCTCTTCTTGGCTCTACAAGGAGAAAGAACTAGTCACAATACCAGTCAAGCAATATGGCAATGGCTTAAGGATAGTCAAAAACATGGGCTATAAAGGCAAAGGTGGCCTTGGAAAATAGAATCAAGGAACAATGGAACCCATTATTGTGAAGAAGAAACTAGACAAGAAAGGGTTAGGATTTGGTAGGAAGGTACCACGTGCCTTGGACATCGAGGGTATTCTCGACAAGGTAGCACAAACTTTTCCCACCGATTCGACGTCTAATGAGGATATCATCAATGACTCTTCCCTCCATATGACTGACCTATTCACAAAATCCTCTGTATTTATACTATCATCTATATCTTTCACATCCAACACAAACACCCAGACTGTAACACTTGTCTATCCTGAACTTATCGATTGGGACCAACAAGGGGGCCTCGTACTAGATGTTTTTCAAAATGACAAAGTTATTGCAGAGTTCATGGAACTTTGGGATGGTATCCCTCTTGGCGATCACAAAGCTAGTTTTGTAATGGAACTAGAGCAGAATGCTTATTTTGGTGATAATGCCAAATCCTCTAGTCACAAAAGTAAAAATAAAGAAAGATCTCTAGGTGAAAACCACACTGTGGTACCTCCTGACCACAAAACAATAAAAACAAAGGATGTATCCAAAGGTGAAAACCCAACTATGGTACCTAAGGATGGAGGATTTGACCTTCCCCTACCATTAAGTATCAAGAGAAATCAGCTCTTCTAGTGGAAGATTCTACAAAGATAAACCTTAGTAGAGAGCAAAATCCAAATACAACATTCCTTGCAGCATCACTATTAGAACAATAGCACAAGAATCTTACAAACTTATTCTTATAGAAAACCATCAACTTTACATGGACCTATGCTGATATGCTAGGGTTGGACCCTTCGCTAGTAGTTCACTATCTCACAGTTGATCTAAAAGCTAAACTAGTCAAACAGAAGTTAAGAAAGATGCATCTACAGATTGCTCTCCTAGTGAAACTTGAAATACACAAACTATTAGATGCCACATTCATTAGGCCTATTGATTATCCAGAATGGGTCTTAAACATTGTACCTATGTCTAAACCAAATGGGGCCATCCGCATGTGTACCAACTTCAGAGATCTTAACAAAGCATGTCCCAAAGATGACTTTCCATTACCAAACATTGACCTCGTAGTAGACTTGACTACTGGTCATTGTTGTGTGGTTACACAACACGCCCCATTTTGACTTGGCAAAACAAGGACCCAACGTTTTGGGTTGGCTTGTTTGCTCTCTGGTGGTCTGGTAAAAGTAAGTCAGGTGCATCATCATGTGGAGTCAGGATGAGGTAAGTCACCATTATGAGGTCAGTCTGTCAAAATTCATATTTCATTTCTGTGACCTCATAGTTTGAAAGAGTATTAAAATTCACACAAGTTTGTCTTTTACATCATCTTGATATTCCTCAGGAGGTGAGAGTTATAAATAGTCAAAGTTTCGGTCAAACCTGATATTCGCAAGAGAGGAAGATCATTTTTTATAACCTGTCATCTTTTTGAAGATCATCATCATATTTGAAAAATCTCCAGACATATCCTGCGGCTCAAATATCCAGACGTCAACTTTAAGTGGTAGTAAATCTTCCCCGTCAAGCGGTCTTTTGCAGCGCGAACATCATGTTTTCAAATGTAACCCGATATTTCTTAATATCCTCATGACGCGAAATGTCACCCTTAACAAATATCCTGACGATGTCATCCAAATTGGATAAATGAAGAAGCAAACATGACGATGACATCATCATCACATTCATATTTCAGCAGGATATTTTCTAAAACATGATCATGTTCATCTAATATGATGATGACGTCATGATACCTCTCCGATACTAAAAATGAATATCAGGATGACATCATCCTGATATTCCAAAAGAGAGACATGTAAGTTTGTCTCATCATCATCATATTTTAAAAACATCACCCGATACATCGAAATATCCTCCTGATGTACTAAACATAAACAAAGGTGCTTTGTCACCCGAATCTTGTCACGATAATGATTTCAATAAGGGGAGGAGGATGATATTGAAACTCGACCCAATATCTGCGAATATCATCCTGCCTTCATGATATCTTGTCATATGGATATCCCCCTGCTCCTGTTGCCACCATTATCATTTAATACGCGCAGACATGGTAGGTAGTTCCCGCCGACCCTAGAACCCAATGAAACACCCGGCGAGATCCCACGTTTTCACACGAATAATCAAGGAATGAAATCTAACTTGTCAGAGTTGCCCTAAATGTACCCTAACTGCGAGCTTAAAAGGTAATTCAACCACCATTTTCACATTTACCCTGCGATAAAATTGTTTTACAGAGCACCAGCTTCCATATCTGCATACCAGCTACTGTTGCACGATTTGAGCTCACAGATAGAAGGAGCAGGTGATCATCGGCTGAATTAGGAACGTCGTTGGCAATCCACTGGTATAAAAGAGAAATTTGCATAACTAGGTAAGTAAATGAAACCCTCATCATGTTATTATTGTTCAGGTATGATGATGCAAGTTCTAGTTTATGCATCCATATGATTAAATAATGCCAAACAGATACAGTAGGCTTAGTGATTTATGAAGTTAACTGCCATATGTATGTGTGTATATCCGTTGTGAGATAGGATTTTGTTAATTGCAGGTACTCATGGCCGACAAGCGGTACGTTAAGTGTCAAGAAGAATTCAGTAGGCCTATGTTCTCTTCTCAGAGGGGAGTCCTGTTCAAGTATGGAGCAATTACAAACACCCATCAGGGGAGCACTAATCTAGAGGCCTGGTCAGCTAAACTGAATGATGGACATGACAAGAGTCCTGTGCTGGACGCAATATTTGTGTCAGGAATGTGGAACGCTGCCGGTTTCCCATATTCTATGGAATCCCCGGAGCTGGTTATAGAATGTGCCCAGAATTATAATCCTCAGACGAGGCAAGTAGTGAAGCATGGGAGGATATATGCAGACCTCTCCATCAAGGGTCTCTCCCAGATATTTGGACTACCACTGGGTAGTAAAGTTAAGAGCGTGGACCTCAAGAAGTCAGGAAAAGAGTATGAGGCCAACAAGAAATCAGCTAGGAAGAACATGTATCAATGGCGGGCTGAGAACAACACATATCCTGCAGCAACCAAACTTCTTGTGCACATGTTCAAGTATGATTTCAGTGAGGAGTACCAATATATGATTGCACTCCTGAACAAGGTAACGGGCCAGCCTGATGCTGGTAGTTTCAGAGATTGGATGTATGGGATAATAATGATGTGTCTGTATTCAGACATTAAGCCACTGTGGGGCTAGATAATAAGTGATGCTCTGTATGAGCAGCTGATGAACCTAGGAGGTTCAAATTGTGCATTTTACATGACATCTTACATTGTTTACTCTTGTGCTTATAAAGGCACTTTTGATGCCTTAGTTACAAATGGAAAGCTCACAGGCACAAATGCTGCTTATATCTGGGATCATCATCCCCAGCTGCAGAGAACCAACTACCTCAGAGACTACAAACTGGTCAATGATGCATTCTCTATGCATCTGGTAAGGACCATGGAAGAGGACAGAACAAAAAGATTGAGCATGGAGGCTCAAGAAGTAGTTTACAGGCATGGAGCCTGGTATATCTAGTTTGCAACCTTTTCTTACATAAGGGTTGAAGGTTTTGAGGAACATCCCCTCATGCTACCAAGGTATCCTACCGATGCAGTAGTATTAATGGAATTTATCAGGCAGGGCTCCATGATGATAAAAATGTACAAGGATGCCAAGAAGCTGCCACCAATTTTGTTCCCAGTCAGCATTGGCAACTATATGTGCCCTGATTCTAACAATATAAAGAAGGTGATGGTCACCTTGAATAAAATGAATCTGCAGCCTTTCCCAATAACAAGACCATATGATCCTTAAGGTAGGATACAGAAGATACTAGGAAAGCCTATTCATCAGAGGCACCTAGAAGATTTTTGGGCTGACTGTGAAGATGAGGTAGAAGCCAGGAGAAGAAGGTATCAGAGGTTGACTCTGAACCAAGTTAGAACATTTGATTGCATCTCCCTTCCCCAACAATTGAAGAAGGATGATGGCAGGACAATGGCAGATGAATATGAACAAAAAAAGATATACAATGACACTATCTCTGCACCTGACCTCACCATGCAGGAAGATATATATTTGGACCCATTCATTGCCCAGACCATATAGCTAACTCAAGCTTGCGTCGATGATCAGGTGGAGGCATTGAAAAAGAAAGGTGTTGCCATTACAGTGGACAACAAAAAGAAGGGACAGGATATTCCTGGGGAGGTATATGATGACTTCCTGCTTGAGAAAAGGAAGACTAAGGGAGATAAGTTACCTCCACCACAACAACAGAGCAAAAGACCCCCAAGGGGAAAGAAAGTAGATAAACAACCCAAAGGGGTTATAATTGACAGGGCAGTGTTTACAGCTGAGGAGGCGGCCGGATCAGGATTAGGATCAGGATCAGAGTCGAAATCCCCTCCAAAGAAAGAGAAGCCCAAGAAGAATAAGACAGCAGAGGCTGGAATCATTGAGACCCTGGAAGTGGGTCAATCCTCAGGGAAACATGATGAAGAGGATGTCCTCATGGAGGAAGAGCTTGAAGAAGAAGAGGCTCTGTTAGTAATAAAAAGAAAGAGGAGAGCTCCACAGGTGTTGGTCTCTACCACACCTAAGAAACAAAGAACCTCCATGAGAGGTGGAATAAGTGAACCCCCTACACTATTACAAGGGGCAGGTAGTGAAGTACCGAAGGAGCTTCAACATAATGTTCCACTTCCTACCATCGTCAAGTTCAAAACTGAACTTGCAGAAGAACAAATGAAAGAAACCTCTCAGACACAAGCAGAAGGACATGTCTCGCTTGATGAGACAATAAATCTGTCTGACGATGAGGTAGTGCAGGATGTGGCTGCACAGAAGATGGAAACACTTGCTGCTGATATAAGTATGACTCCTCACAAGCCTTCACCAGTTCAAACTATGCTTGAGGAGATAAAACAAGTAGAAGAAGAGCAAGAAAAGAGCCCAGAGCAGGTGGCTCAAGAGATAGGGCTAGAAGCATTAATCACAGAGGTGACAAGTCCTGTAGTGGTGGACCTGACAGAGAAATAGGATGCAAGTCCTGAAGAGCCAGCAGGATCACCTGATAAAGGCCACCCAATAGAAGAGATAGAGATGACAGAGTCAGAGGGCCATGCTCTTAAGTTAAGCCAACAAAGCCCACAGGATACATCAGCAGAACCCGCTATAGTAGAGGTTCAGGAAGTGAAGGCTGATGAAAAGAAGGAAGCACTAGAGGATCCAGCTGCCAAAGTACAAGAAGTTGATAGTGCAGGCTCAGAAGAAGTAATAGCTGCAGAACAACTGCCAGCACCTTAGGCAGAATCCCCAGTATCTGGTGCAGTGGATAAGCAACAAGGGGAAGAATTGGGAACAGATGAAGTGATGATGGAGAAAGATCATGATTAGCATGATCTACATACAGATACACCGCAGGGTTCCCCACACCAAGATGATGCTTCCCCAGAGAAAGAAATTCCTCAATAGGAGGAGGTGCCGCAAGATCAACAACAAAGTGAGCATCAAGAAGAAGAAAAGGAAAAGTCACCATCTCCACAACATCTATTGATAGAAATGGGAGATATGGATGAACATTATCATGATGCTGAAAAACATGATTAGGTACCTCCATGGTTAGCAAAAGAAGTAAATATTGAGGAAGAACTTGAAATTCAAGAATTCGATGTCTCCACCTTGTTCTCCGCGGACATAATGAAACCCAAGAGGAAGGCCAGAATGACATCGGCCATCAAAAGAGATCTAGCAACCGGGAGAAGGACCGCACAAATTGCCATACCTGCGGTGGAGAAAGAAAAAGGTAAAAACAATGTGGATGAATTTCAAATTAGCACAGTTCATTTGGGCTTTGCCAATGAAGACCAAGAAGGTCAAGAGGGAAAAGACATTATTGACTCTCTAATTCAAAAGGTGAAAAGAGAGAAGGAGAAGAATAAGCAACATAAAGAGCACATTGCTCAGTTACATGCCTATATCAAAGGACTGACCAATCCTGATGATACCACAACTGAGTTTGCAGTCCCATTGACTGCCATTTCTTAGGAGGAGGTAAATAAATTGGACCTCATGAAGCATGAGGCATCTGTGATAAGGAAATGGATGTCATCCACATTGGATGATGCTGTAGAAATAATGAAAGCCTCTCTGAAGAGGTGGAGCATTTTGAGTGACTCCAAGACTAAGGTAGATAAATTGCAGATGCAGACCGGGAAGAGGTCTTACAAACTAGAGAGAGTCCTAAGCCTTTTAGGGGAAATAAAGGGGATAAATCCTCAACTGCTTATCAGTAAGCAGGTGCTAAATAGTAATACCGCATTATTGATAGATATCTAGTACAAGGACATTCAGTTCAAATGCGGAGTCCTCAAAAGATGCAATAATAAGCTGAGGGATATCAGCATGAGGCTACGGGATTTAATGGCTGAAGAGGCAGTAATTTTGGAAACATTGGAAGGCAAGGTGGAAGGTAAAATAGAAAATCAAGATGAAGAGTCTACCATCAAAGCTATACACAGCAACTTCCAATCAGAGGCAGATGGTCCACCTGTCCACTTGACAGAAGAACTAATAAATAAAATAATGAGGATCAAGGTCCAGATGGAGAAATACAAAGAAACACTACAGGACAGGAAAAATAAGCTGGATAGCAGCAAAGACAAATATGAAGCACATAAGCACACCATCATCAAAGCAAAAACTCAAGATGGCAGAGGGATAGATCAAGTTGTGCATTCCTATGAGTAGGTCCGCAGTAGTATGCAGCCCCATATGCAGCATCATCATCATCAGGATAGCGAAAGTTCAGGAAGCGATGCACATGATGATGACCCACATGAATCAGCTGAAGAGCATGATGAAGACACATCATGAAGGGGGATAATAGCATAAGTAGTATAGATAGTTGCCAGCTGGCAACTTGTGCCATTTTGTAAAGGTTGAGAAAGTCAAGTAAATAATGACCGTGGATTTGTATTGATAAATCAAGATTGTAGATCTTTTTGTAACGGATTCCTCACCTTATTCTATAAAAGGTGGTGGAATGCCTTATTGAAAACATTTGAAACTTAATTGAAATCTGTTTGCTGAAGTATTCAGGGCTCATTTCAAAGCTATTGTATATGTACATGTCTTTTGCATACTTAATAAAGGAGAAGAGTATTTCGATTACAAATCTTAGTAAATCTTGAGTAATCTGTGTCTGAATTTTGTATATGTGCTTTGATTTGCTGCATCCCTTGGAGTGCTCATCATGTTGCATGTATTGTTTTCATTCATCATCCTCTGAAGTTTGCATCAACTGTATCTAGCTGTGGAATATCCTGGTGAACATATGGTTTGATTTCTTCTCCTCATGATAGTATCAAGTATGTATGTGGATCAATAGCTAAAGGTTCAACCTTAAATTGAAGTATTCCTTTTAGTTTCTTTTAAATTTCAGAGCATTTCATCTCCATAATTGCAAATAATTGATGATCTTAAGCAAATAACACAAATATGCAGACATCTCATAGATAATCATAAATATTTAGCATATTTGAATACAAAGCATGGACAATTGAAAATATCATGCAAAGATTGAGGTATTTCTGCGTCTTCTCATCAAATAACTGCATAATATGACTTCTCTGTAAATAATTTCTGCAGGAATGTCATGATGATGATAAATTTCCACGTAAGGCCCCAAAATGGAAACAGCAACTCACATTAACCTCTGAGCGACTTCAGATGATTAAGACCTAATCACCGGAGACTTGGGATCCTGAATTCTTTGAATTCATAGTATCTTTCAAGATGAATAAAGGTTAATGTGTACTTTTATTCTATGTTTGTTTGTGACTAACATCATGACCAACAGTCATGAAATACTTTCTTTAATGGATGGATTTTCCAACTACAATTAGATAATGATAGCAAAAGAAGATCAACATAAAATAGCTTTCACTTGTCCCTAGGGTACCTATTGTTGGTGCGTCATGCCATTTGGTCTAAAAAATGCAAGTGCAACCTATCAAAGAACAATAACAGTGATATTCTACGATCTCTTTCATCACATCATGGAGGACTATGTGGATGACATACTGGTGAAGTCTTCTAGGGTAGATCACATACAAGTTCTAGGATAGATCTTTGACAGGCTCGAGAAATATCAAGTTAGACTCAATCTAAAGAAGTGTGTCTTCGGGGTAACATTAGGAAAACTGTTGGGATACATTATATCTCATAGAGACATTGAAGTAGATATAGAAAAAAGTCAAGGCTATAGTAGAGATGCCTCCACCAAAGAATTTGAAAGCACTAAGGAACCTTCAAGGAAGGTTACAGTCTATTAGGCACTTCATCTCATAGCTAGCAGATAAATGTTAACCATTTCAACACTTTCTCCAAAAGGATGTCTCATTTTGATGGGATGATAAGTGTCAAGAAACATTTGATCAACTCAAAGAATATCTAGCTACACCTCCTATCTTGGTACCACCAGTCGCCGATAGGCCTTTGATCTTGTACATCTCAACTATAACTACAGCCCTAGGGGCTCTTCTAGCACAACATGATGAGTCAGGCAAAGAGCATGCAATCTATTATATCAATTCAACCTTGGTGGATTATGAACTCAATTATTCACCTATGGAAAGAGCTTGTTTAGCCTTAGTGTTCGCTTTCCAAAAGTTGCGGCATTACATGCTAAACCAACACACAAATCTAATAGCCAAAATTGATCCATTGAAGTATCTACTAGCAAAAGCAGCTCTCACAAGTAGACTAGCTAAATGGGTTATGATCCTTAGTGAGTTTGACATTGAGTATGTGGACCGTAAAGCAATCAAGGGACAAGCCCTAGCATATCAACTAGTAGAAGCACCTATGACAGATGTACATTCTATGGTCTCTAACTTTTTGGATGAGAATCTCTTCACTCTTTCTACCTCAGCAATGTGGAAGTTGTATTTTGATGGTGCCTACACACAACATGGATTAGGGGCTGGTATACTATTTATCACACCACAAAATGACTATATCCTAAAGTCATACCAGCTTACATTCCTTGCACCAACAACATAGCTGAGTATGAAGCACTCCTCATAGGTCTCAACACAACAGTTCAATGGGATATCACAGAACTATAGGTATATGGAGACTCACAACTAGTCATTCGACAAGTCATTGATGAGTACCAAACAAAAGATGAAAAGTTGGTCCCCTACAAGCAACTAGTGGATGCCTACAAACCACATTTTTCTAGCATCACATTTGAACAAGTTCCAAGAGAGCATAACAAAGCTGTAGATTCTATGGCTTCTATAGGGTCACTTATAGATATGCCTACAAACACACTAAAATATGAATTCTTGATCAAGCAATTGTTGATACTAGCCATCAATGTTCCAACTACTGAAATCATCTGCAAACTTGTTGGTCCTAATTCCCCATGGTACAAACATATCTATGAATACCTTAAACATGAAACCTTCCCCTTTGGACTATCTACCACCCAACACAAATCCTTTATCCGTCGATCCTCCCATTACAACATTCTAGGAGATACACTTTATCATCGAAGTCTCGATGGTATCCTCTTACGATGTGTTAACACGGAAGAAGTCACTGCTACCTTAGGAGACATACACGAAGGTGTCTGTGGTACACATTCTACTAGTCCTAACCTCACTAAGAAGATATTCCGAACAAGTTATTACTGGCCTACTATAGAACAAGATGCTTTATAGTTTACTAAAAAGTGTGTACAATGCCAGCAACATGGAGATTTGATTCACGCAGCGGCTCTTGAACTACAACCTATGACTACTCCATGGCCTTTTTCACAATGGGGTCTCAACCTCATAGGACAAATCTACCCATCCTCATCCAATGGCCACAAATTCATCATTACCACCATTGAGTATTTCACAAAGTGGGTCAAAGCCATTCCCATGACCTATATCACCAGTAAGCAAATAGCCAAGTTTATCCTAAACTATCTCATTTGCTAGTATGGTATCCCCAAAGCCATTGTCACCAATAATGGGAGACCATTCAAAAATCAATATATCCATGCCTTATGCACACAATACAATATCCAACATCGCTTTTCCACTCCCTACTATCCATAAAGTAACAGCCAAGCTGAGGTTTCCAACAAAACCATTCTCAAAATCCTCAAGAGAATGGTCAATGAGACTACCTTGATTTATCTATAATCTTGGTATGTTGCGATGCAGTACGGATTGGGGGCATAGTCATTGATTTTGTGTGCGATGTTTGAGGAATGATCTTTAGCATCTTTCTTAGCAACATATTTATCTTGTGTGTGTTATGACCTAGCATCTTACATATTAATATTCTTCTTGCATTTATGTATTGAAATTTATTTTATGTTCAAGACTATGGCTCATTCACATGTACAACAAGTGAATATTATGTCTAAGGGATCTAAGTTCAAACTTCTTGCTTGCAGAGTCAACGTCCATGCACTTAGATATCACAGCACCTTGGTCATTTATATATTGGTGGAAAACTATCCATGTGATATATCAACAATAAAGATTGCTCTTTATCAACATTTGTGAAACTGTTGCAACAAGTTCATCCATCTACCCATCCATTTTTCCATGGCCTTATATTGTTTTCAAGCAAAGATCAATCAATTGTCTTTCTATCATTTCTATTCTATCTCCACTTTCTTCTATCTATCATCAATCCAACCTTGTCTATCTTATCCAACTCAATCTTCTAGTCGAGTGTCAACCCAGTTCTTTTGTCCCTTCCATGTCTTTCCTCTCAAGGGGGCATCCTATGCCAGCTACACAGGGGTAGCTAGCTACACTGGGGCATCAAACTTGTATAATGTCTTTAAAAATTGATTTCTTTGAAGCAACACTATAAACTGCATTGCATCAAAAAGGGGCAAAATGTAGACACCCAAAAATGACCAGGTCTTCAAATCACTTGCATTTCGTCAATCCTTCCAAATCACCTGCATTTCAATGTTAATTAAATAATCTAATTATTTAATTAATTTCATCAAATTCTTCCAAAACTCCTAAATTCGACATTAATTAAATAAATTCTATTTATTTAATTAATTAAACCAAAGTCAACTTTATTCTTCCAAAATTAAATAATTTTTATTATTTATTTAAATCATTATCCTCTTTCAAATTTTGAGTCTACATTAATTAAATAAATCCAATTATTTAATTAATTCATCACAAATCCTCTTATCTACAATTAAATAATTTAAATTATTTAATTAAATCAAATTGTTCTTCCAAATTTAAATAAATCATGCAAATTTATTTAAATTATCTCAATCCTCTAAAAATAAATAAATATCAAGTATTTTATTTATAATCTTCATATTCCTCTATCATGCACAAACAATTAAATAAATTTATTTATTTAATTTCAATTATCTTTCCAATTCCTCTAAAAATATCATGTTAACTTGTGCACAATCAGTCTTATTTTTAGAACTCTAAAAAAGGCAAATCTAAAGTTAAGTTAATTAGCTTTAATTTATCTTATTTTCATCCACTCGTGAATTAGAAGAAAAGGCATTCTAATTTATGAAATCAAATCTATCTTTATCGAAAAAGCAATTATCTTAATAAAAATATCTTTTTGGAGTGACACATGTTGTGTGCACATTCAGCATGAGTTATTTGATTTATCTCAACCATTCATTCTATGGATTTATTTCCTCCTTTGATCGATCACGTTTGAAACCTATATAAACCTCCCTCATCTCCTTCACAAATCCTCTTTGATCACTTATTCTTAGACATCCTTTATAGTGCATTGAGCATACATTGCACCGTTGAGCACCTTACAATCTTTTGACATCAATCTTTTGAGCACGAATACCCCTACATCCGCTTGTTGCAACCACGGTTTCGCAACATTATTGAGCAATCTACATATCTACAAAGAGAACAATAATATCTAGGTGAAGTCTTTCTTGTTTTATTTGATTTATTCATTGATATTGTCTTTTTACCTAGATCGATCTCTTTATGTTATGGGTTATTGAGTTGTTATTATCATTTCTCTGATTTTATCATTCGACCTCTTGATTTTCCTCATACACAAACTCGAAAATCCATCCATCATAGATAACAACTCACATCCTGTGACTCTTTGCAGAATTGCCTCCATATTTGGAAGTGGATAGTTGTCTTTAAGGGATGAGATATTTAGATTTCTAAAATCTACACATAACCTTATGTCACCATTCTTTTTTCTGACTGGCACCAAGTTGGAGACCCACAAAGAATGTCTAAGAGGCTTAATGATACATCACTCCCTGAGCTTCATAAGTTCTTAATGCATTTTGGACTACAAGGTTAGGTTTATTGGTCTCTATTTTTGTCTAAAAGGTTTTGAATCAGGTTTGAGTGGGATCTCATGCTCAAACAAATCATCTCTATATGCCTTGAGATCATCATAAGACCAAGAAAACACTTGCTTATATTTCCTTAATAAGGCTATCAACATCTTCCTGATTGTTGGGCTTATCCTCTTCCCAATGTATACCCTTTTTGGTAACAATTTAGTACCCAAGTTAATTTCTTCAAGGTCTTCCCTTTTTACTGGTGTCTGATTCATAAGAGCTTGGTCATGTCCATCAAACACCCTTTCTAGTGCCACAAGCCCCTTAGGGATTTTGTTAGTCTTAATTTGGACAATTTCCTTTCCAAACAAAGTTTGCTTGCCATCTACTTCTTCCACAAATGCATTAAAATCAATTTCTTGAGCCTCATATTGATCAACACAATGTAAGAATTTAATCAGATCCATGTCATCATTAAAAACTTGCCAATTATAGATATTGTCTAGGATTGCAGGTCTAGTTTTAAACTCAACTTCAGTAATGCTTGCCAATGTGACATCATCCCTTTTCAAGGCTATATTTGCTAGGAAGTCTGCCATTATATTTTTTGATCTATCTACCCAGTTAATGGAGAAAGCATCAAATAATTCAATATCATCCCAAACATCATTTCTATATTGTTTTAATCTTCTATTCTTGGATGAATACTTCTCTTTGACCTAAGATATAATCAATTACGAATCCCCATACACAACAAGGCACTTTATTTTATGCTTTATGGCAATGTTCAGGCCAACAATCAAAGCTTCATATTCTGCTATGTTGTTGGTACACTCAAATGTTAGCAGGAATGAATACTTGAAAGTTTTACTAGTCGGTGAGATAAATAATACTCCTGCTCCATTACCAGCCTTACTAAAAGCACTATCAAAATACATTTTCCATACACCATATTCATCAATTTGGGCTTCTTGGTGTATTGGGTCAGTGTTCTATAATTCTGGTTGACTTTTCTCAATTCTGAATGCACCAAGGTCTATATCACAGAAGAAATTTACTTGATTCTAGTCAATGTGTTCTATGATGTTCTCATACCTTGGTTCTCTACACAACTTAATTTCTTTTTCTCCCATTGGTATAGTGGCATAGGATAGATCCAACTGGACATCTCCTCTGGCTATTGCAGTCCATTGTCTAGATAGCAGCATTCCATAGTAGGGTGGGATGTCCACTACATTGATATCAATTTTATATGCTACTTTAGGGTAAGCAGCTAACTTTATCTCTACATCCTTCATAATATCCATGACTAGGATGGATCTGTTGTCCATTGCATAACATTTTCCATATGTGGTCTCAACCCACATTCCTAACTCCTTCATGACTACTATTGGCGTGATATTTATAGCCGCCCTAGAATCAATCATACAATTCCTTGCCAATTTTTTTTAATAAGCAAGGTAGTGTAGAAAGGATCTACCTGAGAGGGATTCCTTGTTAAGGTGTCACCCAAATACACTTTTGAATTTTTAACAGTCTCTTGTCAAACATTGTTTATTTTGACTTTGGGTTCCTGCTTCTTTTTTTATACATATGAAATCATCTTGACCACTGTATTTCTATATTGATCTACCTTCATCATTTCAAGTAGTGGTACTGATATTTTGACTTGGGACACTGGTTGGGCTATGTCAAACGAGGGAGTTTTTGTTTGATCAACTTTTTTTGTTTTGTTATACCCCTTTTCTTCAACTAGTATTTTGTTTTTTATCTTCCCTTGTTCGGTCTTTGCTGATTCTTTAGATGTATTTTTCATATTGTCCCTATTATGACTCTAATCTTTTACAAACACACTTCTAGGTGTTCCTTGATCTATATTGACTATTCTATTTCTCATATTATAGTTATTTTTTTCCTGTACTATTGCGACAATTGTGAGAGCCCTTCTTTCTTCTTTAGTTGGTTTTCTCCATTGGTCATATGGTGGCATATTATGACCATAAGCAGTTTCCTCATAATTATCTTCTTGATCTGAGAATACCTCCTATCTTCCCATGTTAGTGTTATTTCTTTGATTTCTCACATCATATTCATATCCATCCTACTTTGTGGATGAATACCCTTCATCTATCTGATGAGGTCTGAATGCTAGCATGTTTATAGTATGGTTATCTCTTTCCTGCCAATAAGATGTTCTTTCTTCCTGTATTGATTGTACCACTACACAATAATTAGGTGAGTGAGGCAGGCTACACACTAAGCACCATGGATTATTCTCCACTACATGTGTTCCATTTCTTTTAAGAGGATCAGGAGTATCTTTCCCATAATTTTGCTTTCTATTGTTTTCTAAAGGTCTTCAATCCTTCCAATTGGTATTATAGGGCATATCGTGTAACCTTGGTCTTTCATTTCTATACTGGTATTCTTGTTTATTTTAAGGGTTATTAAATTATTGGGGCATTCTAAAGTTATCCCTTTTTCCAGTCATGCCTACTACCTTCTTATTATTTTCAATACTGATAACTGCCTTTTGTGCCTCTGTCAAGGTCGTGGGAGACTTATTCCCAAGTTCATATCTAGTTTTCAGATCAAAATCCTTTAGATAAATAATCAGAGCTGCTGAATCAGTCAATTTGTATCCATGTGGTATCTTATTGTGCAATTGGAAGAATCTTTGATTGAAGTCATATACTGACTCATTTTGGTATTTCTGGATGCTTATTAGCTCATGTGGGGTAGATTTAGGGGCATACTAGTTTCCATATTGTTCTTTGAATTAGTCATGGAAGTCTGCAAAAGAATAAATTGAGGCATCTGGTAAACCATTAAACAAATCCCTTGCATCTTCAGTTAGGGACATCATGAATAATCTCATGTTTACATCCTCGTGCTCCATGCCAATGTCCTGTATAAAGGCATTGAAATTCCTAATGTGCTCTTCAACTGATATCCCATTATTCCCAGTGAATTTGGGGACCATATTTCTTCAGTTGCTATCCATAGGGTATGGATATAATTGGTATCCTTTTAAATCAAATTGCATACATACACTCATGAGGTTTTGTGGAGGCATATTTATAGGTGGTGGATTGGGGTAATATTGATATCCATATGGAGGTTGATGGTAGGCATTTGACTGTATGTTTTGCTAAGGGTGTATATTCTGAGGTGGTATATGTTGCTGGTGTTGTGGGACACCATGGTGACCTAGTGGTGGGTGATATTGGGGAGTATTTCTAGTACTAGGGGATTGGGGTCTTTGTGATGACATACTATGTTGATCATATTGTCTAGAATTACGTCCTACATTATGGGGCATTCTTGAAGTACTCAAAGCAGTTGTATTTTGAGATATCCCATGTGAATTGGCATTACTACCTTGTTTATGTGGAGGGACATATCTTAGAGGTTTTTCTATTTGGATTTTTAATTGTGCCATTTGCCAGTCTATCTCATGGCTTTCCTGTATCATCTGTTGTCTTCTTCTAAGTTGTTATCTCTACCACTCCAAATGTATTTCAATCTCTTGATTACTCATAGCCTCAAAATCAATAATATGGTCTATAGATCCCTCCTGGTTTTCTCCTCCCTGTTGTGATAAAATCCCTTATCAAATTCTTCATGTTTTTGTCTCCTTTCTTCATTCATCCTTTCCTCAAATTTAGTCACTTCTTGAGAATCTGTCTTGTAATTGAGGATGTTATCATTTGTATTGATTTTTTCAGGAGGTGTTGAGGGATTTTCACCATCATTGTACATTGGGGAATTGAATATTGTAAAGGGTTGTTCTGATGTGTTTACATTTTCTTCAGCTTGTTTGGGTACTGCTTCACCCCTATTCGTATTGTTCTTTCCACAAGGAGGTCCATGCTTGTCTGTCCACTTGCCATTGTTTTTCTTGGGACTTTCTTGATGCATAGATCTCCTTCCATTCATGTTGAAGGATATAATATATCTCTGATGTCTATTGTCTATCCTTTCTAGTATGATATCTATTTCATCAATCATAAAACTTTAGAGTCGTCACCTACTTTTTTGTAAGGAGGAAAATGATTGTAGTTCTCCCCAGCAGAGCCTTAAATATGTTATGATGCTTTGAGATAACTCTGTGATGGAAGACTAAAGTTCAAAATAGGCGTAATCCACAGTAGAGTCACCAATTTGTTGGGTCTCAAAAATGCTAGTTTTAGACCACAAGAGGGTGCTAGTCTCTTGATACACTTTTGGTCAACAAGACAGGGTTTATGTAATTGGAAACCCCCTACTCTTTAGGTTCTGCTAGACCTAGGCGAGTACACCTAAACAATAAGGCAAATTTAAAATCTAAGCGGATTCTGATTTGGGCAAATTTACTCACTATGGCACACAAGTGTGAGATAATTGCAAAGCTTACTTACTAACTCCTAATGAAAGCTTGAAGTATGAAGGATGTGAATTATACTTATATAAATAGTTCTAAAATTGATCAGTGCCTAATCTATTGGGTGGATGGAGTCAATGGAGAGATGATGATTATTATGGAGAAAATGGTGTAGGATTGGCATATTTATTTCTCAGCTTAACTCTAACAGTTGGACACTTTTGAATGTTTGTACATTATACAGATGTGCAAGTATATCAGTTATTTGAACTCTTCTTAATGATCCTAGTTATATCCCCTTATGTTACTGTGAAGTTGTGAAAGGATTTTAATTCAATGTAAGGAGAAGCCAATTAAGATAATCTATTCAAGAGGATTTTAATCCATACATAAGAACCAATCAAATTAGATTTCTCAAAAGGTAATTTAATCCTTCTACACACAAAAACCAGTCAGTAGCATCACACAATTACATCAAATGTGTATTGACAAATCAAATATATTTTCACACTTAATTTGAATAATATAAACAACCACTTTTGAGATAGCTTAAATAACATATGAGCAATGTAAATTTACACAACTGCTGAACACTGAAAATAGATCACCACATAAGATCAGTTTGCTCCATTATATTGTTTCAGATAATATATAGTAATTGCATAAGTCTTTTGAAATATGAAAATAGATGGGTGGGATGGATGCAATCTTCTTACTAATGCCCTACCTAAAATTAAAATGGTGATGATATTTCATTCCTATTCTTCTGGATTATATAGCTATATTTTGAAGAGGATGTACCCCTTCACAAGTGTCTTTTGGAATTTTAGTAATAACAAACAAATTACCATTAGGCTCTAATAAGCCATAAATGAATTTTAGTGATATGATACAAGTATTTTTGGCTTAAATGAGTATCTACACATTCCACGACACACTTTGTAGCAAATTCCATTGTGACCATTTTCTCCACGCATACTAATGCAGGAGCATCCAGAGGTGTGAGGGCAATCTTGCATCACCCAAAAAGAAGTTAATTCAAAACCATTGTAGTTGTTTTCATTTATTCCCATAATTAGTGTTTTTGGTTCCATAATATCCAGAATAATAATGTAGGACTTTCAGTTTTTCCAAAACTGCTAAAAATAGCGACCTACATGTTTAGGAAAGTTTACCTGCTATTTTTAGAAAGTTTGCATTTGGGCACGTAATGAAGCAAAAACTTCCAAAAATTTACATAATGGAAATATAAGACCTTTGGCAAAGGAATCAGGTAAAGATCATTTGTGATCTGAAAAATATTAAAGTTTTTGTTTTCTGAAAAGTTCCTAAAAATTTACGGAACGAGATATGAGGCACTAAAACTTCTCATAATGTCTCAAAAAGTTGATGGAAATCCATTTACAGATTTCTAGCATGATAGTTTACATCGCGAGCTTTCCGGTGCTTAAAATGGTTCGTCAATAGGACACCCGGATCAAAAGTTATGCTTCCTAGAAGTTGACCTACTTTTGGAGGGAGTTGCAAAATTTGAAATTTAGCTGAAGGCCGCCAAAAAGTGCTATTTATGACTATTTTGGGAACCTTGGGCAGTGGTAGAGTCAAGGGGGCCAGTGTGGAGTCAAGAATAGGTGGGAAAATAGAAACCCTAGCTGATTTGGGGTTATAGAAGGCTGAAGATTCTAGCATCTTGAGGTTGGGAAAGCTGTAATGTGTTGCAACCAATAGAGGATTTATCCTCTGATTGTAATTGAGCTTCTTTAATGTAATGAGTTGCCCAGTTCAATAAAAGAAAGTTCTGTTTGCTGTGTTCAATATTGGTTATTGTGTGTTTTGTGATTTACCCCCTTCATCAAATGGTATCAGAGTGAGGGTTCCTGAGTGTGTAGACAGATCACCGACCGTGAGGCAGTTTGCACCAGGACCTGAGGTTGTGGGTTTGTTGTGGAGACCAAGATGCCTCCACGAAGAAATCATGTTGGGAGGAATGCTTTGATAGAAGAGGGTTTTAGAGCCCTACAAAGGCAAATCGATGCATTGCAAGAGGAGCTATGAAGAGGGTTTGAGCCGAGGATTAGAGAAGAAAGTGAAGGTGAAGATGAAGAAGAGCTATCTGAGGAAGAATAAGAAGCTGCCGAAGATCCTGTAGAAGTTAGGTTGTTGAGGGCCATTTCAAAGATCGAAAAGAGGCCCAGGATCAAAGTTTCTACATATTCTGGAGATTTGAATCTAGAATAGCTTATTGATTGGATCAATGACATGGAGGAGTATTTTGAGTATGAAGATGTGGAGGACTCAGATCGGGTTAAGTTTGCAAAAACAAAGTTGAAGGGCCATGCCAATATTTGGTGGAAGGATGTCCAATTAGAGAGGAACAGAAGAGGAAAAGGAAAGATCTCCAGATGGGATCGGATGGTGGAGAAACTAAAGAAGTAGTTCATTCTTGTGGACTATGAGATGGAGTTGCTGATGAAGCTACAAGGACTAAAGCAAGGTAACAAGTCTGTTAAGGAGTATACAGAAGAGTTTTATAAAATTACTATCAGGACAGGCCATGCAGAGCCCAACAAGGAGAAGGTAGCCTATTACATTAATGGGTTGAGGCCGAGTATTCAAGAAGAGTTGAGCCTGATCAGAATGACCACCATAGAAGATGCATACCAGTTCTCCCTGAAGGTGGAAGAGAAGCTGAATAAAAGATTTGACAGCAAGCAAAGGGAAAGAGGTCAAGGTGGAAGGACTGGTGGAAGACCCTATAGGGGCCGAAATGAAGATGCAAAGAAAAGTGAAGAAGCTAGCACCAGTCGAAATTAGAGAGGTGACAATACCTACCACCCTCATGACCAGAACTATGGTGAGCAAAGAGGAAGAGGAAGAGGCAGACCTGGGCAAGGACCTGGAAGAGGAGGTTTCAGAGGAACCTGTTTCCAATGTGGAGAAGAAGAGCATCGATCATATGAATGTCCGCAACATCAAGGAAGGACGAATAGAAGACCTGAAGGTAATGCACGAGTTGTACATGTAGATGAAGATGCATAGTCTAAGCATTTTGAAGATGCTAAAAGGGGAGAAACCCTAGTTGTCAGAAGAACTTTGTTGAATGAGGAGAGAGAACCCAATCAGAGGAAGAGTTTATTCCACACAAGGTGCAAATGTGAAGGTAAGTGTTGTGATATTATTATTGACAGTGGAAGCACTGATAATCTTGTTTCAGAGGAGATGGTTGACAAGAAGAAATCATCCACATCCATATAGATTGCATGGTTGCAGAAGGACCATAGAGCTTTGGTCAATGAGCAATGTTTAATGAAGTTCAAGATTGGTGACTACCATGATGAGGTGTTGTGTGATATCATATCGATGGATGCATGTCATATGTTGTTAGGGAGGCCATGGCAGTATGATAGGAGTGCTGTCCATGATGGCCGTGCAAACACATATTCCCTAACAAAGGATGGAGTTCGTCATAAGTTGAAGCCCTTGAAGGAGGTGGAAGAAAAGGTATGTAGTACTGCTAGAATTTCCTTGGTAGATGGTAGGAAATTTTTGGAGGGTATGAAGCATGAGCGTCATTGCTTTGCATTGATTCCTAAGATTAGTCAAGAGAAATGTGAAGATGTACCTGTAGAAGTTTCAGATATGTTGGAAGAGTTCCAGGACATTATCTCTGATAATGTACCAGAAGGTTTACCACCAGTAAGGAAGATAAGTCATCAAATGGATTTGATACCAGGAGCCAGTTTGCCAAACAAGGCAGCCCATAGAATGACCCCTACAGAGAATGAAGAGCTGAACAGACAAGTTCATGAGTTGTTGAGAAAGGGACTGATAAGGGAGAGCCTAAGTCCATGTGCGGTACCTGTAGTACTAGCACCAAAGAAGGATGGAGAATGGAGGATGTGTACAAACTCTTGAGCCATCAATAAGATAACGATCAAGTATAGATTTCTATTGCCAAGAATGGATGACATCATGGATTGTTTGAGTGGAGCCAAGTACTTCACGAAGATTGACCTGAAGAGTGGGTATCACCAGATCCGTATCAGAGAAGGAGATGAATGGAAGACAGCCTTCAAGACAAAGGAAGGTTTGTATGAGTGGTTAGTCATGCCATTTGGGCTAACCAATGCACCAAGCACATTCATGTGGCTCATGAATGAGGTACTGAAAGAATTTTTGGGAAGTTTTGTTATTGTTTATTTGGATGATATTTTGATTTTCAATAAGACTTGGGATGAGCATCTAATGCATATCAGAAGAGTTCTAGAGAAGTTGAGGGAAGAGAAGTTGCTGATTAATCTAAAGAAATGTAGTTTTACAAAGAAGGAGTTGGTATACCTAGGATTTGTTGTCTCAGAGGAAGGTCTTAAGATGGACCCAGAAAAAGTAAGGGCTATCATTGAATGGCCTATGCCAAGGAGTGCAACAGAGGTAAGATCTTTTCATGGTTTGGCAAGTTTTTAGAGAAAGTTTATCAGGAATTTTAGTAGCATTTGTGCACCCCTAACTGAGACAATGAGAGGGGATAGAAAAGAGTTTAGATGGACTAAAGGAGCAGACAAGAGCTTTGACACATTGAAGCAAAAAGTCATAGAACAACCTGTTTTGGCACTTCCAGATTTTAATAAGGTATTTTAGGTAGATTGTGATGCTAGCAGTAGTGGTATAGGAGTTGTTTTGAGCCAAGAAGGTAAGCCCATTGCCTATTTTAGTGAGAAGCTTAATGATGCCAAGAAAAAGTATTCTGTTTATGATCAAGAGTTTTATGCAATAGTCTAGGCTTTGAAGAAATGGAGACATTATTTGTTGCCAAAAGAGTTTGTTTTATATACTGATCATCAGGCTTTGTAGTATCTTAATAGTCAAGGAAAGTTAAATCAAAGGTACTTAAAATGGGTTGAGTTTTTGCAGAGTTATACTTTTGTTTTGAAGCACAGGAGTGGGAAGTCCAACAGGGTTGCAGATGCCTTGAGCAGAAGGCGAAATTTGTTGACAGTAATGAAGATAGAGGTTGTTGGGTTTGATGAACTCAAAAGTTTGTATCCTGAAGATCTAGATTTTGTAGAGGCTTGGAAAGCCTATTTGGAACCTGTTACTTTGGACAGAACAAAATGGTTGGATTTCATAATCCAAGATGGCGTGTTGTTTAGAGGAAGCCAATTGTGCATTCCAAGGAGTTCCATGAGAGAGAACCTAATTAAGGAGAAGCACAGTGGGGGGTTAGTTGGACACTTTGGTTGAGATAAGACCATTACCATTGTCGGCAAAAATTATTATTGGCTGTAGTTGCAACAGGATGTGAGGAAATTTGTGCAGAGTTGTAGAGTGTGTCAAATGGCAAAAGGAACAAGTCAGAATACAAGGTTGTATCAACCATTACCTGTATCGGAGAAGCCATGGGATGATATTAGCATGGATTTTGTTCTTGGTTTACCAAGGACACAAAGAGGACATGATTCTATTTTTGTGGTGGTGGACAGATTCTCAAAAATGGCACATTTTATTCCTTGTAAGAAGACTAATGATGTTGTTCATATTGCAGAGTTATTTTTCAGGGAAGTGGTGAGACTACATGGTCTACCAAAAAGCATAGTTTTAGACCGAGATACCAAGTTTGTTGGTTATTTCTGGAGGACATTATGGAAGAAGTTGAAGACAAACTTGAAGTTCAGTTCCGCACACCATCCACAGACTGATGGACAGACAGAAGTGGTGAATAGGAGTTTAGGTAACCTGCTACAATGCTTAGTAGGAGATAAGCCCAAGGGGTGGGATTCAATTTTACCACATGTGGAATTTGCCTACAACAATTCTGTCAATAGAAGTACTAGTAAATCACCATTCCAGATTGTATATGGTAATAGCCTGAGAAATGCTTCTGAGTTAAGGAAGATGGACAATGGAGAAAAGACAAGTGCTAAAGCCAAAGACTTTACAGAACATTTAAAGAAATTGCATGAAGAAGTGAGAAAGCACATTAGTAAGATGAATATTCAGTACAAGGCTAAGGTAGATCAGAAGAGGAAGTATAAGGAGTTCCAAGTGGGAGATGAAGTCATGGTTCACTTGAGAAAAGAAAGGTTCCCAGTTGGAACATACAATAAATTGAAAATGAAGAAATTTGGACCATGCAGAATCATGAAGAAGCATGATTCAGGAAATGCATATGAGGTAGAGCTGCTGAGTGGGATCAATATTTCTCCTGTTTTCAACATTACTGATTTATCAGAATATCCTGAAGGTGGAACAGATGATGGACCAACAGAAGTGCAGTGGAGTATTCTGGCATCTACTTCAACAGAGGAGATAGAAGAGATTTTTGATAGCCGTGTGGGAAGGAGCACTTAGAACAAGCAATACGAAGAATATCTAGTGAAATTGAAAGGAAGACCTATTGAAGATTCTTCTTGGTTGTCTAAGGCAGAGGTTGACCATTTGGGTTTTCCTCACACAAACACCTGAGACGTGACAGGTTCACTTCTCAAATTACCTTGGGTGTCTGATGCAGGAGCATCCAGAGGTGTAAGGGCAATCTTGCATCACCCAAAAAGAAGTTAATTCAAAACCATTGTAGTTGTTTTCATTTCTTCCCATAATTAGTGTTTTTGGTTCCATAATATCTAGAATAATAATGTAGGACTTTCAGTTTTTCCAAAACTGCTAAAAATAGCCTACCTGTTCAGGAAAGTGTACCTGCTATTTTTAGAAAGTTTGCATTTGGGCACGTAATGAAGAAATAACTTCCAAAAAGTTACATAATGGAAATATAAGACCTTTGGCAAAGGAATCAGGTAAAGATCATTTGTGATCTGAAAAATATTAAAGTTTTTGTTTTCTGAAAAGCCCCTAAAAATTTACGGAACAAGATATGAGGCACTAAAACTTCTCATAATATCTCAAAAAGTTGATGGAAATCTATTTATGGATTTCTAGAGTGATAGTTTACATCGCGAGCTTTTCGGCACTTAAAACGGTTCGTCAATCGGATACCCGGATCAAAAGTTATGCTTCCCGGAAGTTGACCTACTTTTGGAGGGAGTTGTAAAATTCAAAATTTAGCTGGAGGCCGCCAAAAAGTGCTATTTATGACTATTTTGGGAACCTTGGGCAGTGGTAGAGTCAAGGGGGCCAGTGTGGAGTCAAGAATAGGTGGGAAAATAGAAACCCTAGTTGATTTGGGGTTACAGAAGGCTGAAGATTCTAGCGTCTTGAGGTTGGGAAAGCTATAATGTGTTGCAACCAGTAGAGGATTTATCCTTTGATTGTAATTGAGCTTTTGTAATGTAATGAGTTGCCCAGTTCAATAAAAGAAAGTTCTATTTGCTGTGTTCAATATCGGTTATTATGTATTTTGTGATTTACCCCCTTCATCACATACACAAGCCTCCTCCAATGTTGGATTTTCACATTTCACTGCTTCCAGGGCCTCGTGTAGAATTAGTTAGTATTCCTTCGTCCAGTCATGCTGACTTTTCAAACTCTTATCATCATTGCATAATGTAGGCACTCCTTTAGAAGAATTTATGAACTCCTTAGATTCTGCTTGAAGATCTTCATGAAAACCTGTATGTGCCTTGAACAAGTCCTCAGCATTGCTAATGGCCTTAGTATCAAGAGGATCTTTGTTTTGTATTTTTAGGAAATTCTCTTGGAGTTTGTTAGCCAACCTTTTGATTTATTGGAGAGCAGTTTGATTTTTGAAATGAGTACTCCAGAATTTATTCATCCATGCCATCATGTTAGTATGTCTCTTTTTGAATACTGTGGAAAGTACATTGAATCTATCTTGGGTTATTTGAGTATTGACCTGTGATGTTTCACCTTTGTCCATTGTCTAGGAATTTTCCCTCTGGGTTAATAGTTTGGTAGGAACTAAATCCTTCAGAAAATCATTTTCCTTTTGCATTCTCTCACAGTTCAATTTATACATGCCTCTTTCTCATATTATTTGAATCTGTACTTTATTTAATTTAGCCACATTAATACCAATTTCTGCAATAACCATAGGATCGGTCTCGCCCACCTTCAGTGTTATCACATGGCTAAATGCCTTTTCTATGTCAATAATGGCAAGCTTCTGGTGTGGAGGGTATAGGGCCCATATCATAAGAGATTCTTCATCAGGATTATATAGTGATTTGGTGTACACCTCTGTCACACCTTCTAAACTGAGTTTATGTTTGACACTATCATTATGTAGAAAGCTATCAAAAACCAAAGAAGATTTCAAATCCAAACTAGGAAAAATCATCACATCAGCTTTTTCTAAGAGTTTCCTCCCTTTTTCTAGATTCATGTCTTTTATCTCATTTTCAACATCTATTTTAAAAATATTTAATAACTATTTTTCATTATTTGATGTGATAGCTGGAACCGATTCTCTAATTGCTTTGCCTTTGTGCTTATACAAGAAAGATCTAAATTCTAGGGACTAAATGAACTGATCATCTGAAATAAAAGATCTATAAGCCAATTGCTTGGCATCAGTATTAGATGTCTCTTCAATCTCTAGCTCTCTATTAGGAATCCTATATTCTTAAATTCTGAGTTTGGGGATTATGTCAGGCTGGTCTTGGGATCTTTTGTCAGGGGATCCTTCACTATCAGAGGATCACTCCTCTAACTCCTATATCTCCTTCCTCCTTTTTTCTATTTCTTGATTATATTCATCAATGGCCAATTCAGCCTCTACCTCCTCCATGTTTCTGATAACATCATCATGAGGAAAGGGAACATGAATATATCCACTTAGATTTTGCTTTTTTCTTGCAAAATTGATGAAACCTTCAGGGTCAAACCCTTTTCTTGGTATTACTTTTCTCAAATTAAAATGTAACAGTTTGTCATGAATAAGGTCATGACCTTCTCTTGACAACATAGCAAAATCCCCAAAGCATAATGTGCTTGGCATGAAAGATTGATTATTATAGGCACTCAAATTCATAACATTTGAATAGTCCATCTGCCTGACAATCTCCAGGTATGTGATTTTGTCTGGTATAGTTTTAGGTAACAAAAATGGTGTATCATCAAAGCCATACACGCTGATCATGGTCGAATCGAGAAAACAATACCAATCACCCCAGTTGTGGTTCACAGTCTGTGGTCCTCTGAAATCCTTGGGCCTTAAAAACTTTTTGATTTCATCTAATAAAGAATAACTACATGGATATCCCTAACATCTATATAGTGTTTTAACAAAGAATTCTTTCGAAGTGTACATAATTGGAATTCACAAATCTACTATCCCATATGGAAGTCCATAATTGTATGGGTAGTGTTTGACCATCCTTATCAAATTGTGAAATTTTCAAGTGTTCTAGCCACATTTTTAACTCTTGTCCATAATATAGCACCATATGCATAAGATAAGAGTAATGTTTAAAACTCATGGTTGGAGAGCCATTCTTAATGGCCTTCAGTCCTGAATCAATTCCCCTAAAGAGGTGTGAAGCATAATCAAAAGTTCTGGCATGATGGTATTGTATGTCTGCAGAGATGACCATGGGTGCTATAGACATGAATTCAAGGACCTCTATTCCCAAAACTTGTCCCACTGAATGATATGTATATTTCATATAGGGTTCAAATAAGTCAACATGAATAGGGGGTCCATCACCTTCCTCGAATGACACTAAATTTCCTTCTTCTTTGGGTCTATATAGTGGCAATCTCCATCCCTTATAAGTGGTATCCATTCTCAAATACTCCCTTTCTAAATATTCATATATTATGGGAGTATTGCATGTGTTATCCAGGCCAAAAACTTCACATATTGTTTTCTTAGACAAATAAACAAATGGTTCCCCTTGCAGGTCACAGATGGCTTTTAGGTTGGGGTCATAATGATAGGCCAAGAATTTTATAAGATCTATGTTTACAAAGATATCTGTTACAACCATCTTGCCTAAATTAAGATTCCATGAGTTACAGACGGGTTCCAACCTATTCCTGCTATAGTAGTGAAACATAAATAGTTCGTATCCCCTGATAGGGGTCCATATGTTCCCTATATGTTTATATTTATCTTCCAATTTTTCCACGTCTGCCCTTAATTGTGCAGTTCTCCTAGCCTTAGGGCCTAAACTAGGCAATTGGTCTATAAGGTCTTTATTGAGCTTTCATTCCTCTATTTTCTCTCCCTTCCCTATTTTGACCTTTTGCCTTTTGCTTTTGGTTTGGCTAGTTTCAGTTTGCTACTTTCTTTTTATTTTCAAAGAACCCTCCATTTTATCTCTACGCTAGACACCGGATTTAACCTTATGATCTATCAGTAATAGGAAGGTTTGTAATGCTTACTTGTATGTGCTCAGCATCGTGAATTTCTTGGTCTCTTGGTGAATTCCCCGTCTTTCCACTACAACCCTCAGAGATTTCTTTTGATTTCAATTCATTACGAATCAGAGTAGTTTTTATGAGATTATGCTCAAGCGGCCATTAATGTTGGCCACTAGAATTGAATGCAGCAGGCTCCTCGAGCTACAAAAATGTCAAATCGATATAATGAATTGTGTCAAGAAGACTATTTGAATCTCATGCCAATCTATATGTTTATTTTGGTGCCATTTTTTATTTATACATTCCCAATCAATCGCCAGGACTATCTTAATGTCTTTTTGATGGGAGGTGTTCTTTTAGTTTTCTAATCTTGTTGGGGAGACTCTCATTGATTTTTCTCATATCCCCATTTCTTGCTTTTTTTTGTTCTCAACATTTCAGGAAGACATTATAGATTTCACCCCAAGATCAAGGTGGTCCTATTTGTCAAAGTTGCTTTTGGACATCGGTGAGTGTTTTCCTGACGAATAGTAGTTATCTTGGAGCCATCGAGTTGAAAATCATTATTGCTAAGAGAACAGAATGTTCTTCTGATACATCAAGTGATGTAGAGGCAAATTGGATGGGAAAGGATAGACAAACTAGACAAGGTTCTACTACACCTACAAGCCCAAAAACAAAGATCTTTACACAAAAGTGGGAACAGAAATTAAGAGCTTTGAATTCTTCATGGAAATGGTGTTTAGATATGTATTGGAACCCATCCCATCCATTGGCAAAGGTGGATCAAACTTCAAAGTAGTACTTCCTTCACAAACCCCCAAAATGGCTTATAGCCCTCCAAAATGAGAACAGTCCAAAAACATTTTGACTTAGACCTCCAAACCTAGATATTAGACAATCAATAGATACCCATTATGGCCCTCTATCACATATCCCAAACTTAGCATAGGTTGTTTTGGATGGAATGTCTCAACCAATAACCCCTCTCAGTGACCAAGAACCCCAATTAGGCCAAAATTACAAAGAGACTACTATAGAATGCAAACCCAGAGCTCAAACAAGGATTTGAACATGTAGCATGTATGCCAAAACAAAGGATTTTGTGGGTTTTACCCTTCTCCAATCTGCTGTTCCAAGAAATATCTCTTAGGTTCCTTCAAATGGCTTAATACATGGTCTTATTAAGCCTTTTCTAGCAAAACTTGCACACACCAATTCTCCCACTCTTGAAAATAGTCAAAACACTTAAAATACAAATTAATACATCCATCCCACTAGTATTATGGCCTTGAAAGATAGTGAGATGGTCAATGCCTCATCATTGGGAGCAAACCCTTATCTAGGTTTTTATGAGACTGTTTTTAAAGAAAACCTTAGAACTTTCTACCACAGGAGTTTCAAAGCACCAAACTAGATTCAAATGAAAGATAAATCCATTCTCTAACTTATCAAACCATGAAAAAGTGGAAACAACCTTGTACCTTTGTACAGTACGGATTGTAGCAGCAAAAAAAACTCAGAAAATGCAGATTTTTAGCAACCTGTTTTTGGGAAAACATTCATAACTTATTCTAGACAGGGTGTGGAGACCTCTAACTAGATTAAAATGAAAGGTAAGACATAGGGATTTCCAAAAATTCCAACCTCACCTTCTAATTCATCTGTATGAGAAATTTATGAACGTTATAGCAGCAAAAATGCAGAAAATTCTGGAAATCATAGTGTTTATTTGTATTTCTTGATCACCAACTCCAACTACTACCTTGCCTCGACCCTTGGGAGGCATTTTAAGCATGTTATTACAATTCCAACTATCCCCAACTACTTTTCAAGAGGGTTACCATTGGTGTTTTTATAGTTTTACCCTTTGCAAGGCTTACAACATGAAATATATGATTGTCCTTATATGCCTTAATAAAGGCTTCCAAACATGACTACCTCCTACAACATGAGGATAGATATTTGGACATAGTCCTTATTCCTTATTACAATCATGAATGGTCTTCTAAGACCTTATTGAACCAACAAAGCAAAAATGAACAAGTCATGAAATTGAATGCCTCATGGAGGCCACCTTGTGTTAGGTGCTCTTGCACCATCAAGTCTCATCGATAGTGCTTTCTTATATCTTTTGTCCATGGGGAATAATTAGTGGGACTCTCACCGAACTTTGTAACACCTTCTCATCGAGGTGACTTTTCATAGTCGGAAAGATATAAAAAATCCATTCCAATGGTATATGTCACGCCAATACAACTAGTGCATTGACTCATCGACGAGAGTGCATACATTTCCTGACAAACTTATGTCCATCGACATGACTTCTGAGATTGGTGTAGTTTGAAACTTTCACTCTGACTTTATCTCTCTTGCCGATAAGCTTTTTATCAGAGACACAATATGTAGTCTTCCTGATTGTTGCACAATTGTTACCCCTGGGTTCTTTGATCAGTGTAACTCCATTTATGTCTTCCCAATATAAATGAAAATGTTCATTAGAGGATTATGGCTTATTTGATCAGAAAGACATGCAAATGATCTTGCCAATAGGGATCAATTGCTCATTTTTCACAACTATGAGCAGGGAAATGCTAATCTCAAAGGTCACATTTATGGAATCATTAGTCATCATGAGCTACAATATGGATCTTGTCACACAAATTTTATCAATCTGTATTAATCATAAGGCAAATGTGGAGGACAAGTGAGTGGTGGTTAATGGAAAATGTGAAACTTTTTTCAGTTCTAACATAGCCTCCACATTATTTCAAGAAATCCATTTCCATTATCTGGGAAAAGACACATCATAAAGGCAGATCATGACCCTTTTAGTGTTTATAGGAAGGAACGGGAAGAAAAGGATAAAAAGTTAAACATGTAGGATAAAACAAAGAAAGAGACTCAAAATCCTCAGCCAAATGCAATTACTCTCAACATATCATATCAAAACATGGATCACCTCAGAGAATTCCCCTTTGATACCCACACCACCAAGTCTCATGCTCCATTTGGCTTAGCAGTCATCCCTTGTATGGATGAGTATGACATCAAAAACCTCTCAATTAGGACAATAGAAATCATCGAAGAAGGGGAGGAAAAAGAGAAAAAGTGAAAATTAACTTACAAATTTGGAGAAACAACCCAATCACAAAAAAATCAAGACTTATAGACTCTCCACTTTGACGGAGCCTACTATAAAATAGGGGTAGGAATGGAGATAATCCTCACCTCCTCAGAAGGGAAAGTTCTCCCTTTCATGTTTAGATTGGATTTCTTTTATGCAAACAACATTGCTAAATATGAAGCCCTATCCCTGGGAGTTATGCTAGCCATGAGGATAGGAATCAAGAAGGTCTCCACTTTTGGAGACTCTCAGCTTGTGATCAACCAATTCATAGATAATTATGAAACAAAGTCAGAGTGATTGCAACCATACAAAGAAACTATTAGAATGTTGGTTCAATTCTTTGACTTCTTTTCCATAAAAACAATACCTAGGGAAGAGAACCAAGTTGTAGACTCAATGGCCACTTTGGCTGCCCTATTTTCACCTCATGTTCAACTCTAGAATTCAGAGTTCACTGTGTCAATTCATGGAGGACAACTATTGTAAAGTAAAGAGTTACCAAACATTCTAGACTATGCCACAAATAAAACAAAGAAACCAACCTAAGATTATGTTGAGAATGATGAAGCCATCCTAGAATGTTTGCATGCTTATGATGGGCTTCCAAGGGTGTACCACAAGAAAGGATACATGTTCCTTCCTCATCCAGATGATTATTTTGGAAGCAAGAAATAAATCCTCCAGATTGAGGGAAATTTGGATTTACCACATGTGCCTTAGAAATTTGAAGAGGGACATCTGTCATTAACTAGAGACACCATTGATGTCTATGATAGATGAAAATTTGCAATGCAAAGATCAATGAAAATAAACCAAACAAACAAGTATACCTTCCTTTGCACACAAATCCAACCTCATCGATTGAGTGTATTGAAGTGCACCCAAAATCCAATGGATTTTACTCCTTAGATAACTTGATATGTGGATTGCTCAGCTCAAGCATAACCAGCTATATGAGGATGATAGATTGACTTGATCTAGAATGATTTCAGCAGCATGATGTATGAAGATGAGAGATGGTCAGAGATTAAGAAGGATGCTCAACTTATAGACCATTATAAATGAAGATAAATGGTTGTGAATGATCAAAGAGATCAATGGCTAGAATTGGTTGAGTGGATGTGAGAAAAAGAGAGAGTGACAAGTATCCTTGTCCTCTCACAAATTAGTAGAGCCAACATAATTGATTGATGAGTTGACTGAGTTGATTTCTCAGTTAACTAAATTGATTGACTAGTCAACTAAATTGATTGATTAGTTAACTAGATTGATTGACTTGTTAACGGGTTTGATTGATTAGTCAACTAAACTGATTGACTTGTTAACTGAATTGATTGATTAGTTAAGTGATCTAATTGAGAGTGAATTATGGTGAGGGGGAAAATAGGAAATTAAATAAATAAATTATTTAATTTCATGTGCACATTGAAAATAAATAAAATATTAAATTTTATTTATTTTGGAGGGAATGGAATATTAGCTTTAATTAAATAAATAATTTAAATTTATTTAATTAATGTGTGAGGAAAATTAATTTAATTACATAATTAGAATTATTTAATTAATATGGAGGAATAAGATGGAGATCAATGAATGAAATTAATCAAATAATTAAGAATTATTTAATTAATGTCAAGTATGGTAGATGACTGTCTGATCTAGGAATGGGACAATTTTAGGTGTCTACATTTTGCCCCTCTTTGAGATGGTGTTGCAAAGTAACATCATTTCAAATAAGTTTAAAACATAGTGTTGTGTTGTATAGAGGAAGATTTTAGTTTGGAAGAATATGATTGGATTAGAAATGATGATGCCCTAGTTGGGTAGAAGAAGTAGTTGGTAGATTAATTAATGGGTTGAATGATGCCCCCTCGAGAGGATGTGTAATTTGGAAGAATACGTGTGTACTTTCGAAATGAATGGATGTAAGGAGAAGGGGGAGCGAAAAGATGGAAAATTGGGGGAAGAAGAAAAATAGAGAAGATAAAAGGATGGATGCAAGAATGATGGATTGATTATGAGGAGTAGTTATGCTAACTTGAGTAGAGCAATCCTATAGTTTGATATAGCACTGGACATTATTCACCAAGGTATAAGGACCAAGGTGATGATGTGTCCTATGCACCTAGCGTAATACAACCTTGTTTAGACGTATGAGGAAGGATACTTAAAGCATTAAAGTCTAAATGCACAAAAGGTATGATATGATCTTAGATGAAAAGGAGAATGCAAACAACTATTCTAACATACACAAGATATGAATATTAGCTAGAAAGATAAGGACTTGATATAAATGCAATATAAAATGATAACACACACAAGCAAGCAAGCAAGCTTGCATAAATGATTCAAAAACAAATAAGATGTAAACCAGAGTCATTATATGATTTGAACAATTGAGGATGTTCTTAAACCAACCAATATTATCAAGAAGGACTGGCTGATTTGTGACATTATTAAGTGAGTTTGAACTAACTTACGTCAATCAAAAACCAATCAAAGGATAGGTAATATCAAATTGGCTAGCAGACAACCTGACTCCTCAAGAGGAGCCTATTAATGAAGACTTCCCTGATGAAGAGATGTACGCTATCAATCTTGAGAAATATGCTACATCATATTGGTATAGAGATATCATAAACTATCTAGCAAACAAGACTTATCCAAAGGACATGACTCCATTAGGGAAAAGGTGTTACGTGTCCTAACTGCAAGATATGTTTTGATTGATGACGTGTTATACCAGAGAGTATTGGATGGCATGCCGCTTCAATATGTTGATAAAGAAGAGACACATAAAATCTTGGAAGAATGCCACAGTGGAATTTGTGGACATTTTGGTGGTCATGTTACAACAAGAAAGATACATCGGTTAGGATATTTCTGGGCCATGTTTGGAAGGAGATGCAATCAAGTTCATAAAAAGGTGCCCAAAATGTTAGGCTTACACACATGTTCATCACATGCCAACAAGAGATTTACAACCCATAGTTACTCCTTGGCCCTTCTCTACCTAGGGCTTGGACCTTGTGGAAAAGACCTCCCTGCCATTAAGGGATGGACATTTGTTTATCATCACATCAACAACAGAGTATTTTACCAAATGTGTAGAGGCCATGCCTCTAACCATAGTTTTAGGAATAGTAATTGAAAAGTTCATACTAAATCAGATCATATGTAGATTCAGGATTCTCCAAGTGATAGTGATAGACAATGCGTTATCATTCAAAAAACTACAAGTAAGAGAATTATGTGAAAGATTACATATCAATCATAATTCTACTTCAGTTTACTATCCTCAAGGGAATGGACAAGCAAAGGTGACAAACAAAACATTGAAGTCAATATTGGTTAAGATTGTGAAAGACTCTAAAAGAGACTGGCATCTACAATTATATCCAGCTCTTTAGGCTTAGAGAACAAGCATACAAACTCCAATTGGGACCACCCCTTATGCCCTCACTTTTGGTTTAGAGGTAGTTTGATCGTTGGAAGTAGAGTTATCCAGTCTAAGAGTGTCACTACAAGGCTGTTGCAAGTATGTGCCTAATCAGTGTTGTCATTGATGTCAACATATTCTTGTTGTCATTGGTGTCAACTATATCTTATTTTATTATCTACTTAGAAGACTTGTATGTTGAGGATATTGAGAAAATTAGCCTCTCTAGAAGAAACAAGTGAGTTACAGTGAAGTGCAATACAGATAATGAGTTGTATGCTGAAGAACAGTCTAGTAAACTGCTTCGAATTTATCCCTACTTGAAGATAGTGGTCTGTGGATTGGAAGTAAGTTAGAGGTATGTCTAAGGATGCTACATTTTGAGTCTGAGTCATCCACATGAATATCTGAGTGAGTTGTGTTCACCAGAGTGAAGCCTTCTTTTTCTATAAATTCAGTTGAGACAGGAAGACAGTATTTGGCTCTGCATTCCTCTGCAATAAAGTATTTTGTTTTGCAATTCTAGAGGGAAGTCTGGGATGATGATAAGTACCTATAGTTGTATTGGTTCATGGTTTGGTGGTCCACAAGCTATCTTTCTTTTATGATAGTTGAAGACAATAAAGGTCATATGTTTCGGTGAGAAGATTCCTATGGATAAAGTGGTTAAGGTTCGTGTGGTTGCTCCTGATGACTATAGTGTGCTTGTAGATGTCTTCTTATCACGTTCCTTTCTAGACTTTGGTCCTCATTAAGAAATTGAGATGGTGTGTGAAGATTATTCCCAGTTAATGTAATGTGTAACTAATCTTGGCTGACCTGGTTGATCCTAGTGATTGCAAAGATCTCTAGAAGATTGTGGAAATGTATTGTGGCATGGAAGATTGTGTTTGAGTCCCAGCTAAGGCATGGCGTGATCTGCATTTCATTCCCTTTGCATGATGTTGCAATAGGTCAGGACCTATTTTGTAAATGTTTGTAATATTGACCTTGGAGATTGTTCCAATGGTTGATGTCGACCTTGATGATCATTCCAAGGTTAATGTAGTGTCCAAATACTTGTAGCTGAGTTGTGGAAAAGGTGTCCTTGAGTGCAAATGATAAGATATTAAGAAAGGTCCAAGGGCAAAGTAGAGAAGAGGTAGAGGAAAGAAGAGAAAGAGCAGTGCAGAGGAAGAGGAGAGCAGAGCTGAGGAATTGTTTATTCATAATAAAGAAAGGTGTTGATCATGGCAGTGAGTTTGGCAGTAAGCCACTAGTAGGGTTTCACAACCCTCAGGGTTTAACAACACTTATTGTAATCTTGCTAGGTTTAGGGTTGAGATAGTGAGTTTGCTAGATCTAGTTGTTCTTCATGGTAGTAAGCCAGTATGTTTAGGCCCATGGAGTGACCAAGCTTGAACATCACTATTTCAAGATTGCAATATATATTGAGAGTTAATCCTCTCCGTGGTTTTTCCCCACCTTGGGCTTTTCCATGTAAATCTGGTGTCTCTTGTGTTTGATGTTGTATATGTTGTTAAGTTTCTGATTTCATGCACTCATGGTTAAATCATAATAATTGTGGATAAGTGATGAATGTTTAAATTACAAAAAGTGTAAGTTTTGTGACAACTGATTCACCCCCCCTCTCAGTTATCTGGCGCATATCAACAAAGGCTTGTTAGATAATGAAGAATAATGAGTTGTAAGATTGGCCGAGTTAGAAATGATGGATCAAAGATGAATAAAAATTGTGCAAAGACATGACTCCTACCTTGCAAGATTAAAGAAGCAGTATAACAAGAAAGTTATCCCAAGACCATTTCAAGTGGGAGACATAGTACTCAAGATCGACAATCTAATCGATAAAAGAGTTGCTGAAGGATGCAAGTTCAGACCCAACAAGATAGGTCCCTATATGGTTAAAGAAGATGTTAGTAATGGTGCCTATCTCTTGTGCACAATGGAAGGTGAGGAATTTAGAGAAATAGTCAATGCCTTTCACCTCAAGAAATACTATGTCTAAAAGTCCTAAAAACCATAAAATATAAAAACACAAAAACATCAAATATTCTAAAAATACAAAAAGAAATTATAAAATAATAAAAGATATAGAAATGAATTTTGTTTCTTGCATTTCAATATCATTTTTTCCATCTTACATTACATTGAATGACTTGCTCTTATATTATTTTCATTTCAATAAGGAGTCTAATGTTTCCTAGGTATAAGTGATCCTTTTAGGTTTTGAGATTCCCTATTTTCACAATCGTCATTCTCCCCTTTCATTCCTAGTGTTTCTAATCAAAGTCTAGCTCTTAGCTTTACACTAATCCCAGTCTTAATGAGCCATAATGTTAGGTCTAAACAAATTTAGTATTCAAACCTACAGTGTTCAAAGGAAACTTGCAAGACCTTCCCAATTCTTCCCTAGTAGAAAAGAAGTCCACTAGATTATAAAACTTTTTGTGGTACATAGCCCCTTATCTTTCCTGGCCAAAAATGTCAGGAGGATCAAAACTCTAAAGGAAGCAATCTAAAAGGTGAGTGAATAAAAAAATGAGTGATCAAAATAAGAGTGATGAGAAAGGTGAGAATTAAGAGATCAAATTATTACATCTCTAAAATCCAAAAGCATTCATTTTCAGAAAAATCAAAAATCCAAAAAATGAGAAAAATCAAGTGAGGCATTCTAGAAAATACAAAAAAAAAGAGAAAAAAAAGAGAGAGAGTTACAAAAAAAGCATGATAGCGAGAATATTGTTGAATGTCTATTTCCTTGGGTGGAGATTAGTCTAAGATCAAAGCTTCAAGGGTGACATTCTATCAAAGAAGATAAAAGAGAAAGGTACAAAGCACACACATGCACTGGCTAAGCAAAGCCAAGAGTCTAATAGTCTTTAGGATCATTTTCTATCTAGGGACCCTTGTTCTTTCCCATTTGTCCTTTACCCCAGGTCTATCTTGCTTGCCATCTATGATCTAAGTCTAGCAAACATCAATAAAATTTATTACTTGTCTAAGTTGAAAGCTTGCCAAATTGTCTTATCAAGATAAAGGATTAGTTTTTAGCCTTTAGAAAAGCCTAAAATTTAGAAGCACTTCATCTCCTCCCCACTCCCCAGTTGAGTTCTAAATCCCTATCTCACAAACTTGAATAGGTCTCGTATACTAGGATAACCTACAATCCCTTGGATTGAAAATCATATTAAAGAGCAGTCATATTGTTTGTTCCATAATGCATTCATACCAAAATTAGAAAAAGAGTTCCAAAGCAATAACATCAATATCATAACTCATGGCATTCCATAGAAGTGGAAGTTTTATTTCAGCATCGCTTGTGTTTTTGTATCTACATATCATCCCTGGCATTCATATATATATTCCAAAAAAGAGCTAAAAATATGTCATCATTATCATACTTGCATTCATAGAGTTGAAGGTATAAACATAATCAAAGAGTTCTATACAACTTTCAAAGTACACAAGAGATGAGTATTCATACAATAAGAAAACAACTATAAAGAGACAACTTTTCATAGATAAATCAAAAGTTCAAGTTTTACAAGAGTACAAGAGCTAGGACAAAATACTCTCAAAAGGAAAGTAAGGCTCCCCATGCAAGGGGGCACAATGTCAAAACAAGTAGGCAAACAACTTCAGGGATGATTCCATCCAATAGAACCATCAGGACTCCTACTCCTCTACCTCTGAATGGCACTAGTATCTCCATGAGATCTATGAGAATGAGAAACCCTGCTCTGAGTTCAAGAATGGGAAGGACTTGTAGTGCTAGACTCTAGATGCCAAATCCCAAGGCAGGCCATCTCACGAAGAATGACATTCTCACCCCTAACCTGATGAGAACCTCTAACCTCAACGAAGCATTCTCCTTATACCCATGGTAGGAAGGATAAAAAAATGTTAGTGTGTCAGCCAACTCTAGGAGGCACACCAAGATCTACCAAAAGCATCTCTCGTGGTAGACCAGTGAAGGGACTCATCAAAGAAATAGAAACCTCATGAACAAAATCCCTCCACTCCTCGATGCTACCTAAAAAACAAAGGTAAAAGAAGTGATGATTCATAACTTCAAGTAAAGAAGGATAGTGTGAAATTAGAAAGCAAAAGAAGACTTACAAGGATCGCCAAGCTGCTAGGAAGGATCAGAGCATCACATCACCTCATTAGAATGAGGAGGTCTAGGGCCTAAAAAAGAAGCCTCTGGTATCTCCCCCTCATTGGAATCAATCTCCTATGCATCTCCCACTAATCCCTTGTTTGACAAATCAACTCCATCTGGGATGTAGTCCTTGTCCGTAGAGTTAGAATCCTCCATGCCAATGAGTCCATAGGAAGGAGCTCCTCTCCCTCCCCTTTGTCCACCTCTCGAGGTCCTAGAGGTCTTGGTAATAAAAAAATTGGGAGTCAAAGGTTTCCAAATGATGGGCCTTTGTCCAACCTCACCCATCTCCTCGACATATTTCTAGCATGTAGGAACTGGGGGCAAGTCCTCAGGAAAATCATCACCTAGCTACTAAAGAACTCGCTCTAATATGTTGCGATAGTAATATCTAGTCTATCTATCATGAGACCACATACCATCCATATCCACATAAGCGTCAGCAATCATATATGTGTTGGTAAGAGTGGCCATAGTATGCAACGAAGTATCAGAGTGGCCCACATGAGCACATCTAATGGCTCTCATTAGTCTATGATTAGGAAGAGGAATCTCCTTTTGATAGGGGCTGATATGGTTAAAGATCCAAGTCATGATCAAAGAGGAGTGGCTAAATGCAACAGCTCCGCATCAAGTAATATGATAGAAATCTCTATAAACCATCACAAGAATATCAAGACCCCATACAGAAATAGTACCCTTCTCAATGTCCTAAATAATGGGTGCCAAGCACCAATGTAGACGAGCCAAGGCCTTGTCTCTAGACAACCTCAAATAAATTAATCCGATCAGGAACTTCCTCAAGGGAGGAATGTGAAGTCATGGTATTGTAGTAAGATAAACACTAATATGGTCCTCAGGATGGCTCATGCCCATGATCTAAGCCCAAGATGCCTTATCCTTGGAGGACTTGCTAGAAGGTAAAACAAGTGGATGCTCTCTCATAGGAACCCCAAGAATGTGATACACATCATATAAGGTAATGGTCCACTCCTCTAAAACCTGGGGAAATCTAAAAGTGTTCCTATCAACATCCCAATAGGTTAAAATATCACAACAAATACATGAAACGAGATGAATAACTGGCACATGACAAATCCTCACCAAGCCTGCCCTCTTTAGAACAACAAGATTATTAGAAGATAGAGAATGGTACATATCAAAGATCCATAACTTCTCATGATTGGAATTCCAATGAATGCACATATCCTACCAATCTAAAAAGAACTTTAGATTAGATCCCATCAACTCAAAAAATCCCTTAAAATCATATAATTTGTGAAAATTTCACAAAAAAAGCATATAAACCTTCAAAATTGCAATAAATTGATAAATTCAGTGTTCAAATTAGACCAAAATAGAGTCAAGTATGCGTCATAAAACATCAAATTTTAGTCAAAATCAATCTTTCAAGGTAGCCCCTTTCATCAGATCGGATCTCCCCCAAGTGACCCAGATGTTCAGTAGGATCTCCCCCAGGCAACCTTGTTGCACAGGTAGATCTCCACCAGGTGACCCTATTGCACAGCTAGATCTCCCCCAGGTGACCTAGACTGGAAAAAGGGGTGACCATGTTTGCCTACCTACATGCTAAAAAATGCTTGAAATGCCTCAATTTTTGACCAATTTTGACGAACAAAAAACCAGTTATACTCTAAATAATGAAACAAACACAATGCAACAGAGAAAGTCAACAAAAACTAACAATTTCATGAGATTTTTCAAAAAATGAAAACTAGGGTTTAGAGAAAGGTTTTTGACTGATTGTGCAACTGACTCTTAGTGTTAAAAGAAGAGGCAACCATCTTTGCAATCCACTCGGCAATACCTTCCCAATGACTGCTTGCACAATTGATTCCATCAACATTTCACTCCAATCTCACTAATTTATTCACTCTTTTCCTCTCTTACTTTAGTTTGCATTATGTATTTTTAGAGTAGTTTTTGTTTTTATCCATCTCTTGTGCTCTCATTTTGTGTGCTTTCATCCCTATAGGTCTCTTCGACAAAGGAAAAAAACTAGGTGAATTCACATGATCTATGGTATCTTCATCATTTCAGTTTTCTTTACTTTGACAATATTCAGAAATTGAATTAATACTAGTTATTGTAGGTACTATTACAGAAAAATTGACAAGTAAGGCCTAGTTTAGGAACTATACCTACCTTTCATGTAGACTATTGTCCCCAAGGGGGCAAATATGTAAGCACCAAAATCACACACAGCCTCCATGAGGACCCTAAAGATGACTCACAATCCTTGTCACATACATGTAAGTGTGGAATAATGCCCTCTCAACAGTGATTCTCTTGGTAGCATGTGGTTTCTTCTTCATTTTGTTGTTTCCCCTTTGTCATGCTAACCCTTTCTTTGCTTTCAACACTTGTCAATTTGTGTTTCCTGTGCTTGCAACTTCATCCCTAAGCCTTGTATTCATCCATTTGTTGTGTTTTAACTTTCCCCTAGTGTTTTTCATCCATTCCCACCCCTAGGAGCCCTCTAGAGGACCTCCCAAGCCATCTCCAACTTTCAATTTTTAGTTTCAATCAACTAGTACAAATCTCCCCCTATTATTTCTAGATCTCCCATGGTAGATTAGACATTTGCAAGTGGAGATTTGGTTTTTGACCCCTGTTTGACTAGTTTTCGGAGCCAATTCACCTCCTTTTCCCCTACTCTTTCATCTCCCATCTTGTACTTTCACCCAAGACCCCTCCTCTAAGGGTTGCCCATGGGTCGCCCCCAGATGACCTTGACTGGTGGAAGGGATGACCAGGTGGTGACCCTGTCGTCTTTTCCAACCGCGATTAAACTCGAGTTTTTGGCCAAAAATAGCTCCATTTTCACCCATTTTGGCTTCTATTTGCATGGAATTTTGTCCAAAAGATAGAGTTAACTATTTCATGCTTTCACCCATGCATATTTAGCTCTTTTTTAATCTTTAGTTCTCAACCCATGCATTCCTCTAACTCCATTTATTCTTCAGTGATAAGCTATATTGGTTAGATCACTCCAATTTTAGCCCAGATCAATCTTGTGTCTAATAAGTTAACTCTTCAATCAAAGGGAGTTAACTCTTCATCCTCTCCACCTCTCATGCCTTCTTCAAACCTATAAATACCCCCTCCCTCAAGCACAAGGGGAGGCAATTTCATTTGTGCACACAATTCTTGCAAGTTTTTTCTCTCCAATCAAGCATTCATATGCTCACATAGGACATCCGATCCTTTTTCTTTTTATTTTTGTCTTATCTAGCTTTGCTAAAAGCTCATTTAGCATTGATACACTGCTCACATCACAACCCATGGTGCTCACAAAGCTCACATTGAGTTTTCATTCAAGCTTCCAAAAGCTTCTTTTTGTATCCCTTTCTTATTGTTGCCAAGAGGATTTCCCCACTGCTGCAAGAGGATAAGAGGTTGACGTACAAAGATTTATGAGGGTAGTGAAGGCTCACGCATCTCTTTATTTCTAGGTTCCTTCATGCTTTTTATTTCATAGTAATTTCAAAATCACATTTTCTCTTAGAAATAGTAAATGCATGTTGATTTTTCCTTGAGAGTGTTGGGAATTAAGGTGTCTCAACCTTTGCAAAGTCCTAGCATATGATATTCATTTATCTATTTATTTATTTTCCTAATTTGTATTTACTTCCACATCTTGTTTTGTCATTTAGTATAGGGTAGCATTGTGACATGTCATCCTACTTGTGATATGACTAGGATGGTCAACTCAAACACATGTGGATTTCGGTGTCCCATTTGAGGTGACACTAATATGCCATGTGTCGGCATCTTGTGGTATGTCGACAGAGGAGTTATTTTGTATGACAGAGTCTATGACGCATAAGAGCCAAGTATAGAGATTCCTATGACAAGTGAAGACAAGTGTCAGAGAGTATCTTTGCATGTGAGGAAGGCATCTTTGGGTGCCCAAGTTGGGTTATGGCATGTTTTAAGAGGAATAAGCTATATTTAGTCTTATATGATGGATTCTCTTACAACATTAAGTGTTGTTATGTTTGGCAAATTTTAGGACAGCTGTAAGATGGGTAAGAGCATTTGTCATAGCCTATTTTTAGCCTGGAGTGCTCCATTCTTGGGAAGTCAAATCTGCCATGTATGACAGATGTAAATGAGATGTATACATGTTGGACAAGTGTCCTTGGGTGTACAAAATGGGCCATGTGGCCAAGATGGGCGCCCATCTATAGAAGCTTCTTGTTTATGCCTTGTAACTCTATATAATGTGATGCTTGGAGTAGTAGTATTCATAGTGTTTGTACATGTACTATTATGCTACCGAAATTACTCTAGAAATGACATTTGAAGACTCCTAAAAGAACTTGCATTGCAAGTGTATTGTAAAGTCCTTTGTTTTGATAATACATTGTGTAGGTTTTGGAGTGTGGGATTTTTCACCTGAAAAGGTTTTCTGCGCGTACATCTTGTGCCACTTGTATTATGTGTGTTGTTGTTTGCTGATTTAATCTCCATGATATATGTTAATACACTTGTAATTGTAAGGATCTAAAAATTTGCACTCCATTCCCCTTATTAGATCGGTGTAGGAAGCATTTCTGCGTACATTGCTTCCTTTCAATTGGTATCAAAGCTTGATCACCTTTGATCCTAGTTGTTGGTTAGGGGTTTTTTGTACTGATCTTCGATTAAGTGGGAGTCTGTGCAGAGTATTGTGTGATCTTGTTGCAAGAAGAAGATGGTAGGTACATCCAAAAAGATAGATTTGGAAAAATTTAATGGCAACAATTTTGAGTTGTGGAAACTCAAAATGGAAGACATGCTTGTTGATAGAGATCTATGGGAAGCTATATACGGCATAAAACCAATGGCAATGGCTCAGGTAGACTGGGATCTCAAAGATCGAAAAACTAAGGGTATTGTGAGACTATTTAGCTGATTCCATCCTGTTAAATGTTCATGAAGAGAAGACCGCGAAAGAACTATGGAAGAAGCTTGGAGATGTTTATCAGGCCAAATCCCTGGTAAACAAGTTATTCCTGAGGAAGAAGTTGTATTCTCTAAGGATGGATGTGTTGGAGTCTAGGACAACACTGAGAGGGGGGGTGAATCAATATTGTATAAATTTTGAAACCTTTTTGTATTTCTTAACTTTCAAGACACAAAGAGAGAAAGTCATCAATGATTTATTACACATATGCATATAACTAAGAATAAAAGGAGTGAACACAAAACTCATGAGAAAAATATTAACATACACACATACAAATGAAAACAACATGAATCATGACACAAGTTTTTGCATGAGTGGAAAACTCTCCTAGGGTAGAGAAACCACTCCAAAACTACCTCAATGGCTTAACTAAAAAACATGCCTCACTGGCTACATATAGGTCTCACTGACCAGGCAAGCCTCACTAGCTACAATATATGTCTCACTGACAAATGTAAGGTCTCATTAACCTACAAGCCTCACTAGCATACTGTGCCTCATTGGCAAACACAATCATTAGAAGAGATAAACAAAATCAGAGGGTTACTTTGTTTTCATTCAATTCATTATTCCATCTCTACATAATATAGACTCTTTCGATCAAAATAGATTTCTCTATGTATGTCTTGAAACGACATTTGATGCACAATCAATTCACTTGATATAGTGTATCTCTATACAAACAATTGCATATTGTCTTGACATGCTTCAATTTGTAAGTTTGTTGCATAATGTCTTCATCCTTGTTTGATTCATTCCTACATAAACATAATCTCATATGTATTTTTAAAATGTCTTTATCACTGCATTTTGACTCACACAATCATTCATATGTATCATCAAATTATCTTCATCATTGATTTGCACAACAACAACACCATCAAGGCACCTGTGATGACATTAAATAAAGAAATTGAATGTCCTCTCATGAATTTTCACATTCTTCATCTTCTCTGCTTTTCCAATTTCACTTTCATTTTCCTCTTTTCAAAAATATGTTCCACCTGCAATGTTGAACTTTATCACACTGTGGAACTCCTGATTCAAAAGAGAATACATTGTGCTCTTATGTCCTTGAGAACACATTATCAACATGAAGAGATCTTGAGCATACTAAAGCAACACACATCCTATCATGAAGTATAAGACCCAAGATCCTAAAGCATGATGAACTATAAATAGGAACCCAATGTATCATATAACTTTCAACACCAACACTAGCCACACAACATGAAGCCATCAGCAAAAGCCATCTAACATAAATCAATTCTTTATAACATAACATCCTGACAATAATATCAAGGCATCCTAACAATATTAAGATATCCATTCAACAACTCAACACCTTTTTGACATCAAAGACAACCTGTCTCCATCAAACTCCCCCTTTATCATTGATGGCAAAACTCCATAAAGCATTCTTTCTTTCTCCCCCTTTTTGACATCTGATAACAAAGACTGAATTAACTCCCCCTGAGAACAAGTCCACTGAAAGAAGTTATAGCATGATCATAACAATTACAATCACATTGCATTATGAGGACATTGAAGACATAAACTCATGTTATCCTATTATCCTCATATCAACCAAAAAATTGCGATACCACTTACCAAAAACTTTAATACCAGTTGTCTTTCAAAAGATTGAAGGCATTGAACACTGATGCAATTTGTTGTCCTAAACTTATCCTGAAATCTCTATCCTTGCACATCTGCATCTTGAACAACATTTCAACTTGAGAGAAACAAGACATCATGAAACACACATCTGAAAATATACATCCTGAAGCACAATACCACTTCTTGTTACAATACCACTTATGAAGATGAAGACTGACACACTCCTGATGACATCACATGTGATAGAAAGATAAACTTTCCAAACAAACAATTCTTCTTTAATCATCAACACCATTGACCAATAAACATCAACATAAAGACTACAACTCACACAATTCACAATTCATGATGATATGATGATCACACAAGAGATGTCCATGCCAAAGACTTCCATGACAACAATCAATCTGCAACAATCTACAATCACTTTACTCTTTCACACACTTCTTGGCATGATAAAGAACAAAGACCAATCTCAAAGGAATAAAGACTATCTTGATGAAGACCATTATACTGATCCTGCACATGACACTTTTTACAACACCATGTCAAATCTGATATAAACATAATCATTATCAATACTTGTATACACCTAAAAATGACACGACTTTGTCTAAATAAATATTCTTAATATTTATTCCATTTAATTCCTCTATCAATAAATAAATAAATCAATTTATTTATTTGATTCATATTCCTCCCATTAATTGAATAAATTACCTTTATTTAATTAATTCCATCGAAGTCAACTTTATTCTTCCAAGCAATTAAATAATTTTAATTATTTAATTAAATCATTTATTCCTCCAAATTTAAATAAATCAATCAAATTTATTTAAATTATCTCAATCTCTAAAAATAAAATATAATAAAATATTTTATTTATTCTTCCAAAGCATGCACAAACAATTAAATAAATTTATTTATTTAATTTGCTTTCTTATCTTCAAATTCCTCAAAAATCTTCCAAATCTTCTAAAAATAAATCTTCTTCTTCATGCACACAAAATTAAATAATTTATTATTTAATTTCTCTCAAATCATGCAAAAAGAAAATCACAAGTTGAATTAATTGATTTATTCTATCTTTTTTTATCAACAACTCTTAAATTAGAAAAAATCTTTCTAATTTATGAAATCAAATCTTATCTTTATAAAAGAAAGCAGTTAACTCAAACAAAACAACTTTTTGTGTGACACTTGTGTTCTTTCTATTTGTGTACATCCTCTCAAGGTTTCTATACCATTGATCTTCTTATTCTTTCTATACCGTTGATCTTCCTTCTCTCATGCCTATAAGTACAACCCAATTCCTCCATTTCTATCATCCAAGCTTTTAGTGCCCTTACTCTATAGGAATTTAAGTGTGCCTTTGGCACCAAACCATTCCATTGCTTGCGATTAACTTGTTACCATCACCATTACCGTTGTTGTGAAGCTCATCTTCATTACAATAGCCATTCTCTATTGACATCTTGAAGAAATAGCAAGGAAATGCACCTTCTGGGGGCCATATTCATACACAAGACTGATCGAGATAGGCGACCAATGGAAGCTATGAAGTATTGAGGTTTCCAAGGTTTTAGTTCTTTGTTTGTTTGATCTTGATTATTTTCTTTTCCACTGAGTTTATTGGATTACTTTGATACTATTGATAATCGTACCAATTTTTCAATAACATTTCTAGCACCCACCGTGGGGCCTTGCCCCAATTTAACCCAAAAACTAAGTTTTTGTGCTTAGGTTATATACACAGGAGGATTTTGCGCATTTGTTCATTTCTAACACACATTTGAGCTCTGTTTCCACACATCTGACAGATCGGTGCATCCATACTCTATTTCAACACATTTGCCGTCTGATTCGATGCATTTGAAAATTCTATGCATATATCTTTTGTTTCTGCACTTTTGTCCTCTGTGACTGCACTTTTGTAATTAGGCACATATGTACTTTGTAGCTATGCATTTGTTCTGAATATGATTTTTAGGGTTATTTCTTGTGGTTTTGCTAACATTAACACTTTTCACAGGAATATTCTCTGATCTACTTGCAAATTAGGTGCTAGTTTAGTCATACAGTTGCATTTGTAAACTCATCTCTTGATCTAAAGGAAAGTAAATGGATTCTCATACAAATCTCATTTAGCTCTAACTAGGAGGATTGTAATTTGATCTTGTTGCATCAACAAATTGAATATAGTCCCAATGCTAGGATGATACAATTGAACCATTGCTATCTTGCTTTCAAAGTTAACAAATTGTGTGTGTGCCCAAGTAGCTAACTCATTTAGTCTTTTTCATTTTAACTCGGGGAAAAGAACCATTGTCTTTTGTGTTTTTGGAATGATACTAGGCTTATGCTCTCCCCTCTTTTGGGTGACCAAAATACCAAACATATCATTTCACATGTTTTTCCTTTAGAGAGGCCTGCCCTTGGATATCCTTCCATCCAAGTGGGAACGACCTTAAGTGGTAACAAGATAAAGCTAAGCTCTACCTAGCCACTATAAAGAAATTGTGTTTGGAGTGAAATCTTCAAGAAATGAGTGTTGTTTTGTTATACCAATAGCCAACCTCCCCCAAAACCCTCCAAGGTATAACCCTTGAAAGCTAGGAGACTCCATAACAGATAGTAGCGTTACTGTACGTATAACCACTTGAACAATTGTACTTGCTAATCATCCTTTGTTTTTAGTAGCCAAAAACCCCTATAAGCTAGTGCAGGAAAGGGCGATTATCACCTCCTAAAGATACCTCAACTAGAAATAGCGAGAATTCAATTTTTGTAAGGAAAGCAGAGGTGCAGAATATAGCTTTCCTAATGTTAATTCAAAGGGGAAAATGTAGATAGGTGACTTTCAATTTAATACACAGATAAACACACTGAAAAAATATAGTATAAACAAAACACGATACAGAGAATGACACTAGATTTACGTGGGAAAACCCTTTCGGGTAAAAAAACCCACCACCACAAGAGAGACTATCTTTATTACAGCAAACTAAAAGATTACAATAAAGATTTCTAGCTCTAATGTTCAGGTATTGATTCTTTTACAATTGTACAAAGCTATTTATAACATCTGCACATTCTACAGAAATAAACAGTACAAAATAAATCATTTCAACCACCACCTGACGATGTCAGTAGATCAATTTTTATATTCTCCAGTCTGCAAGAGGAAAGACCATTACTTGTCTGTTGCCCTAACTGATTGTTCTAACTTCCCAATCACCACTACTTTTCAACAGTCATAACTATTCACATTTCCATGAGATATATAATCCCACATGCACCAGGTCGTTGTCAATGTTCTGGTTTATGTTGCCAAGCACTCGGTCATTCTATCATCGGAAAATTTGTTGCCGACGATGCCAAACCAAAGACCCATCGGCCTAACCTGCTCCATCGGTGATCACATTGTTTCCTTCACCGATACTATATAGTCTCCGCGATCCTCAAGTTCACCACCCTTCATCGGATAGACCTTCGCCATTGGTTCAAACACTTTCCATTTGTTCCAATGAACAATCTCTTACCGACCAACTTCGTATATTGTTGAACCTGTTGGACCATTGAACCTCGACGCGAGGTTCAATGGTTCAATAGAGTGATATCTTTAGCTAAGACAAAGGACCATTGAACCATAGAACCGATGAACCTATCCCATTGAACCAATGTCGAACCATTTGAACTAATGTCGACAAACCATCAAACCGTTCGGTTGAACCATTGAACCACAGAACCGATGAACAGTTCAACGAAACAATTCAACGAACAATTGAACCCGATGAACAATTCGAACCTGACACTTGAACAATTCAACAAAGAATGACTATGAAATAGGAGATTCAAGTAGTAAAATTGAGACACAAGTTCTCTTCAATCTCCCACTTGTCGAAGAGATTACTACTACCTCTTAGTCCTCTTTCAATTATTGAGAACTATAAGCCCATAGACCCATTTCATCTGAACACCATTTGAACTTGGTCATGCTCATTGGTTTAGTTAAGGCATCAGCAACATTTTCCAATGTGTCAACCTTTTCTAGCTTCACCTTCTTGTCTTCCACCATATCACGAACAAAATGATATTGGACATCAATATGTTTTGTCCTAGCATGGAAAGTAGGGTTCTTCGCCAAACATATAGCACTTTGACTATCACAATGAATTTGTATCTGCCCTGCATTAAAACCAACATCAAAACATAACCTCTTCAACCAAACAACTTCTTGGCATGCACGAGTAGCTATCATGTACTCTGCCTCTGTTGTGGACAAAGCAACTACAACCTACCGCTTGCTCATCCAACTGATAGCACCACCATTTAACGTGAATACATATCCACTGGTGGATCTTCTACTATCAATGTCCCCTGCCTAGTCTGAATCAACATAACCCTAAATGCTTATAGACCTTTGAGATCCAACTAAGTTTCCATGATAGCAAATAGTATAATAAGAAGTTCCCTTCAAATACCTCATAACTCTTTTCACAGCATCCCAATGTGATTTGCCTGGATTTGCCATAAATCAGCTCAAACTCCCACTGCTTGGGCAATGTCTGGCCTGGTACAGACCATTGTGTACATTAAACTGCTAACAACACTTGCATAAGGCACATTTTTCATGTCATCAATTTCACTCAAAGATTCTGGACAATCTTCAACAGATAGTTTCGTTCCCTACAAAACTAGAACAACTAACTATTTGGAATAAGACATATTAAATTTCTCAAGAACATTGGTAATATACTTGCTCTGGTTGAGCCAAAGATTTCTCTTAGACCTATCCCTTTTGATTTCCATTCCCAGAATGTACTTAGCTGCCCCCAGATTCTTCATTTCAAATTTCAAGGACAACTCAGATTTTAATTCTGAGATCATTCCCTTACCATTGCCAATGAACAACATGTCATCCACATACAATGCAATTATAAGAATCTGATCACCATCAGTTTTATAATAGACACAGTGATCAGATTTAGATCACATATCCCAAAGATAAAACATGTATCAAATTTCTTATACCACATTCTGGGAGACTGTTTCAAACCATAAAGAGACTTCTTAAGTTTACACACCAAATGTTCTTTACCTTTTCCACAAAATGCTCTGGCTAGGACATATAAATTTCTTCTTCAAGGTCCCCATGAAGAAATGTTGTCGTCACATCCATCTGCTCAATTTCAAAGTCATACCCTGCTGCAAGTGACAAAAGAAATCTAATGGATGTCAGCTTAGCTATAGGAGAAAAGATTTCTCCATAATCAATACCTTCCTTTTGGGAATACCCCTTAGCAACCAGTCTTGCCTTGTACTTATCAACACTACCATCTGGACCATATTTCCTTTTAAATACCCACTTACAGCCCATAGGTTTTCTACCTTTAGGCAAGGGCACCAGATCCTAGGTTCCATTCTTCTCCAATGATGTCATTTCACTATCCATGGCTTCCAACAAAGAATCTGAATCAGGTAAGCTAATAGCTTCTTTCATAGTCCTAGGTTCATCAGTATCATTTAGTAAAGCATAGGCACAACTTGAATCAAGTACTGAAAATCCATACCTATCTGGTTGTCTTCTTTCACGTGTAGACCTCCTCACAGGCTGAGGTGCAGGTTCAGGTTCTTGCTCTGGATTTAAATCTTCAGAGCTTCTCGAACTCACATCTTAACCATCTACACTTGGTGCATGTTGTTCATCTTTTACAGGGGTCAGAGGAATATTCACACCACTCTTTTCTTTCTTCTCTTCTGTCTTTTTCAACTGAGGATTAATAACCAAAGGTTTTAGCTCTCTGAAAATTACATTTCTGCTATAAATTACCTTTTTAGTTTCAGGATTCCAAAGCTTGTACCCTTTAACACTGACACCATAGCCAATAAAGATACATTTAACTGCCTTGTTATCCAACTTAGATCTCTTTACCTCAAGAATATGAGCATATGCCTCATAGCCAAAGACTTGAATATGCCTTAGAGAGGGCTTCTTCCTAGACCATGCTTTCATAGGCATCTTATCAACCAACACCGAAGTACGAGAACAATTCAGAAAGCAACAAGCTATAGCAACTGCCTTAGCCCAAAACCTTTGTTCAAGGCTAGCATAACTCAACATACTTCTTGCTTTCTCCATCAACGATCGATTTAACCTTTCAGCAACTCCATTTTGCTGTGGAGTATAAGGTATAGTTTTATGCCTTTTAATTCCATGATCTACACAATACTTATCAAAATCCGCATTGCAGAATTCACCACCGTTATCTATTCTCAAGCATTTTAATTTTCTACCAGTCTGATTTTCCATAAGAGTTTTAAATTCTTTAAACTGACTGAACACTTCTGATTTATTTTTCAAAAAATATACAAATGCCCTCCTCAAATAATCATCAATAAATGATACATAGTAGCTTGATTTAGATAAAGAAGGCACATCAGCTAGACCAAAAACATCAGAATGCACATAGTCCAGAACACCAGAAGATTTATGAGAACTAGAGTAAAATGAAACACAGTTTTGTTTTCCATATATGCAATGTTTGCAAAAATCAAATTCTAGATTACAATCAATCAGCCCATCTACCAGGTTTATGTTTTTCAAGGTTTTTAAACCTTTTTCACCTATGTGACCAAGTCTATGATGCCAGATCATTGTTTTCTCTGCAGGAAGTTTGACTTCCATTGAGTTTGCATCATGTGTTACAATAGTAGTTTTTTCAAATTTTACAGAGACATTATTACAGCACACTAGTTTAGCATCTATCCTATATAGAGTTCCAATGCATTCACCCTTTTCCAGAATAATAGAACCTCTAGTCATTTTATAACCACCATTCACAAAAGTAACTTGCACTCCAACATCATTAAGATTACTAATAGAAAGTAAATTTTGAGCCAGACCTGGTATGTGAAGAACTCCATTCATTCCCTTTTATCCTGCCATCTGGGAACTGGATTCTGACTCATCCTCGGCCAACAATTTCTAGTGTTGAATCACTTGCTAGGAACACCTTCCCACTTCATACTTTGTGAACCACTCTCTATGAGATGCCATATGAAAAGACGCTCCTGAATCCACCAGCCACACATCTTCAGATGTAGGTGTTGCCAAGGCAACAATGAAGGCATCAACATCACTCTGAGAAGAATCATTGTCAGAAGAGTTCTTCTTCTTCTTCTTTTTCTCCTCTTTACAGTCTCTTCTAATGTGTCCTTTTTGCCCACAATTCCAGCACTTCACCTTGGACTTTGTGCCAGGAGATTTTGATTTCCCCTCTGATTTGGACTTAGACTTGTTGTCCTTCTTCTTGCCTCTTTCCTTTGATCTACCTCAAACATACAGAGCCTCTTTGGCCATACCAGAAGACTTCCTCCACATCTCTTCAGACAACAACAAGGCAACAATAGTTTTTTTTAAAACTTGGTTGTTGTACTTCCAACAGCCATCACAAGATGATCCCATGAGTTAGGTAAAGAACACAACAAAAGCTATAGTAGTCTTCCTCTTCTATTTTTACACCTATAGACGTCAACTGAGCAACAATCAAATTAAATGAATTCAGATGGTCTGCTACAGATGCTCCTTCATCCATCTTCAGAGAGTACAACTTCTTTTTGAGAAAAAGCTTATTTACCAAGGACTGACCCTAATAAATATCTCCTAACTTTTTCCACAAAAGGTTTGCAGTTGTCTCTTCATGAACGTTCAATAGAATAGAATCTGCTAAACTTAATCTTATCAAACCTCTGGCTTTCCTATCTGCCAGGTCCCAATCTTCTTGCTTCATGGCTGCAGGTTTAGTTGTAGACACAACAACCCAAAGATCTCTATCGACCAGCATATCTTCAACTTTGAGTTTCCATAACTCAAAGTTTGTGCCATTGAACTTTTCAATGTCTATCTTTCCTGATGTACTTGCCATCTTATTTAATAAAAAATAGACCTCTGCAGAACTCCCACTCACAGAACTAACAAAAAATTCAACCTACCAACAAGGATAACACAACTGGCTAAGCTCTGATACCACTCGTAAGGAAAGCAGAGGTGTGGAATATAGCTTCCCTAATGTTAATTTAAAGGGGAAAACACAGATAGGTGACTTTCAATTTAATACACAGATAAACATATCAGAAAAATATAGTATAAACAAAACACGATACAGAGAATGACACCAGATTTACATGGGAAAACCCTTTCGGGTAAAAACCCACCACCACAAGAGAGACTATCTTTATTACAGCAAACTGAAAGATTACAATAAAGATTTCTAGCTCTAATGTTCAGGTATCGATTCTTTTACAATTGTACAAAGCTGTTTATAACATCTACACATTCTACAGAAATAAATACTACAAAATGAATCATTTCAACCACCATCCGACGATGTCAGTAGATCAGTTTTTATATTCTCCAGTCTGCAAGAGCAAAGACCGTTACTTGTCTGTTGCCCTAACTGATTGTTCTAACTTCCCAATCACCACTGCTTTTCAACAGTCATAACTGTTCACATTCCCATGAGATATATAATCCCACATGCACTAGGTCACTGTCAATGTTCCAGTTTATGTTGCCAAGCACTCGGTCATTCTATCATTAGAAAATTTGTTGCTGATGATGCCAAACCAAAGACCCATCAGCCTAACCTGCTCCATCGGTGATCGCATTTTTTCCTTCACCGATACTATATAGTCTCCACGATCCTCAAGTTCACCACCCTTCATCAGACAGACCTTCGCCATCAGTTCAAACACTTTCCATTTGTTTCGATGAACAATCTCTCGCCAACCAACTTCACATATTGTTGAACCTGTTGAACCATTGAACCTCGATGCAAGGTTTAATGGTTCAATAGAGTGATATCTTTAGCTAAGACAAAGGACCATTGAACCATAGAACCGATGAACCTATCCCATTGAACCAATGTCGAACCATTTGAACCAATGTCGATGAACCACCGAACCGTTTGGTCGAACCATTGAACCATAGAACCGATGAATAGTTCAACAAAATAGTTCAATGAAACAATTCAATGAACAATTGAACCCAATGAATAGTTCAAACCCGACACTTGAACAGTTCAACAAAGAACGGCTATGAAATAAGAGATTCAAGCAGTAAAATTGAGACACAAGTTCTCTTCAATATTGTCCTGGCTAGCCTAGGATTTGTACTTGTTTTTTAGTAAAAAAGAGTCCAAAAATTACAAAAAAAGCTCAAAAATCATAAAAAAATTCTTTGTGTTTGTTGTGTCTTACTTGCCATAATTGGGAAAATCAAATCAAAAAGACCAACTTTCAAACCAAAGAAATCAAAAACATCAAAAAATGTGCCAAGAAATTTACAAAAACAATCAAGAAACTAGAGCTGCACATTTATCTGGTAGAGCTGCGCATCTGTGTTGACCTACTGTGCATTTACTAGGACTTTCTGTGCATTTGTCATCTGTTACTGTGCTTTTAACATTCACCAGAGCTGCGCATGTACATCAACTTGCTGTGCTTTTATCCTCTGTTTCAGCGCATTTATTGTTGTGCATCCATAACAGTGAGCATTTCTCAGTCTTTTGAGAGAAAAGTTTCAACCTTTCTGAGTACCCATTTCAGCCTTGTTCTAGTTTTAGAGATCATATTTACTGTACAGCCACTTCTCCTATCCATTTTCCATAGCATACCCTCTTTTTTGTTAGTCATCTCGTCCACCTCATCCAAATCTTCCCAAAACTGAGTTAAAAGTATCAAATCAGGTTACAACAAGATAATTCTAGATCATATCAAACCTAAACAATCACTGGTAAAGTCTCCACTATCAGGATACATCATCCTTCTCTATCAAAACTTTTCACTAGTTGTGTTGGCGCAAGACTAGTCCCTTTCAAGTAAACAGATTACTAACATCCTTACTTATGGCTATCATTTTGTATCAACCGATTTGTCTAAAATCATAGATCACAGAAAACTCTTGTCAGAATCTTTTCACCACAAGTATCCCCTTTACCACAACCTTCAAACTCACCTTGTCAAAGTGTCCAAACTCATAACATCCCATCCCAAACCACACCGCATGGTCTTAACTAGATCCCAAAAACAAAGGCAACTTGAAATGGCTGGAACATCAGACAAAATTATATCCCCACACAACAGTGATGAGGAAAACTCACAGAATGAAATACAACAAGCCATTCAAGATAGGAAATTCCAACGCATGATGGACAAAGTCATCAACCAAGACCCTTCAAAGTTCTTCCTCTACCTAGCAAACCAAGGGCTTAAACTCCCTGCGGACTTTGATGTCAATGCATTAAAAGAACTAGGAGAGGAAAGAAATCACAAAAAGAGCACAAATGAGGAAATCACCCATGACAAAGACAAAGGAAAGAAAACAATGGAACCCAACATACCTATAGACACGTTGACGAAACAAATTCAGACCTTGAAATAGAAATTTGAGGACCTCCAAACAGGGACGTCCACCAAAACTTATTCATTGGAGGATATCTCACCATATTCCTTTGACAGAAGCTTGAATATGGTACCCTTCCCCTTTCGGTTCAAAGTTCATAAGTTTGACAAATACAGAGGAAAGGGTGACCCCAGGAACCACATCTGAGAATTTAGCGCCGCGTGTCTAGAGGTAGCCCATAATGAAACTTTCCTCATGAGACTTTTTTCCTTGATCACTAGGAGGACAAGCCATGGAATGGTTCTCTTGACTATCCCTGGGTATCAAAAATTTTGATGAGTTAGTAAACAAGTTCATCACACATTTCTCATACAACATTGAACCTGAGGTATCTATGCTAGACCTATGCAACATGAAATAGAAAAGTGGTGAATCCTTCGCCGCCTTCCTACAAAGGTGGAGACAACTAGCAAGCAAATGCCCTCATCATATACCAGAGAGACAAATGGCAGAAATGTTTGTCCACAACCTCAACCCTAATCTTAGCTACCAAATACAAATCCAAGGTCCTACCACATTCACTAAAGTGATTGAGATGGGATTATTTATTGAAAAAGCTATGGTCGCAAAGGGGCAAATAAAATTATTCAAAGACAATCCTAACTCTAACTACATTGTGGACAAGTCAAAATTTTGGACCAAGAACAAAAACATAGTCAACAATGGAGTGGTTGACACCAAAGCAGCAGCCACAAAACAATCAATCCTCAACCTCATGGGTGCTTCAAACAACACAACACCCAACAAACCTCCATCAAATAAGTAGAGACAATCACCTTGGGATTTCTGTTCTACATGAAAGTTTACACCATTAGGAGAATCACTTGAGTCTGCCTTGAGAAAGTTCTTAGCAAATAATGAGATCACCCTTCCCTCCACAAACAACTATGAACCCCAAGTAAAACCTCCTTGGTGGAATGAGACCCACTATTGTGAGTACCAGAGGGGAAGAGGACACAAAACTAAAGACTGCATTCGTCTAAAAAATGTCGTTCAAGACTTGTTAGACCAAAACCATCTTGGCACAAGAGATCATCCAAATAACAAATCACATGTGGTATACAAGGATCCACTCCCTAACCATGACAGACAGCACAACAACAATAACCACAACAAACAACATAATAACAACAATCTACAGAATTAGAATAATGGAAACAACGATGCAAATTACACAAACATGCCATTTAATTACACCGTTAATAGCATAATTGAGCATATCCTGCAGATCAATGTGCTCACATTCAATGAACAACTGGATCCCAATGCCAAAGTTGATTGTACCATCATTACCCGTAGTGGAAAAACTACTTTGCACACACTTCCTCCAAGGTCGTCAAACTCATTGTCTATCCCTCACCAATACAATGTCATAGACCAACTATGGAAAACTTCGGCCAACATTTTCGTCTATCACTAGCACACAAAGAAACTCTTGAAAAAACCTTAGTGGAAACTACCATCCCCACCAATTTGGCCTAGGAGAAGTTTCAAGCCATGGTAGGTCACCTTACCTCACCCAATATCCTCTCATTCACTGAGCAGGATGATCTATCCGTGTCACAACCCCATAATGCCTCATTACATATCAAGGCTTTCATCCACAAACACCACATCAAAAGGGTTCTCATTAATGGAGGGGTAGGTTTGAATATTTGCACATTGAAACTAGTCCTTACATTGGGGTTCTTATAAACTACAGTGGATCCAAGGAAAAAGATGACAATCAAAGCCTATGATGAGGAAGAACGGACTACCAAAGGAACTATGGTGTTACCACTAAGAGTTGGACTAGTTACAAAAGAAGTTATGTGTCAAGTCCTTGATAGGGACCTCACCTATAATATTCTCCTAGGAAGACCTTGGATCCACGCCATGAAAGTTGTGCCTTCCACATACCACCAATGCATCAAATTCCCTTACAATGGCCAAGAGATTACCATCCAAGGTGATCCCAATCCCTTCCAACATTGCAACACCATTCATTCAAGACCTGAAACCATCATCCCTAAAAATAGATCTTCCACTTCCCCCATCTCCCAATGGGACCATAGCTCCCAAGCTTCCACATCCAAGGTCAATGAGCAAAAAGTCAAGATCAAAGAAACTGGGGTAGGAGAATACTCCATCGAACACAGCCTTTATCTATCCAAAATGCCTCTATCTCTAAAATCCTTTGGATGACCTTCACACTACCCAAAGCCATCTACAACGTCTAAATCTCCTATTGCTCCCTTTGTCAAATGGGGCACCTTATAAGAAGAAAGTGATGAAAGAGATGTTTTACAATGGCTCTACATTGATGAAAATGACACACAACAAGACTAGCAACCTAAGCTCCTAACAAATATCTATAGGCGTGGAGAATCTATTTTACACAGAATGGGTTATGAAGGACAAGGCCCCATTAGCTTAAGAAAGGAAGGATCATCAAACCAATTCAACCTTATTCATCCTCATTGGCTCGAAACACAACAGGGCTAGGAAACCAAGACAAAGCTAAAGGTAAAGGTAAAGCTATGGCTACCACTTGTTTTGTAGAAATGATCCATAACCTTCAAGAGGACAATGACACAGATTCCAGTGAATATGAATGGGATGAACTCTCAGAATATTCCTATGAAGACAAAGGAATTGATACCATTCAAACCTATAGCCCCTACCATGAGGGACTAATGCCTAAGCATAGACTGATAGAGTGTGATTCACCTATTCCTGAGAGCACAACTTACGAGGAAGGTTAGAGTTCACACAAGATAAACTATCTTGAGGAAAGTACCATACCAAACCTTGTTCCCATAACTCCCCATCCTAACAACATATCTATCCTTACCATAACACCCACTGAATCAGATCAATATATCGATCCCCTCCCCCTAGTACATCTTGAGCTTATCAATTGGGATCTACGAGGAACCCCTCAACTTGACATATTCCAAAATGATGATGCCTATATTGACTTCATGGAACTAAGAGAGCACTTACCCGTGGGAGATCATAAAGCTGGCTGCGCCATAGAACTCAATTCTGTAGCTTATTTTGGAGAGGGTGCCAAGCCTTCTAGTAGAAAAAACATAAAAATAAAAAATGGATCTAATGGTGAAAACTGCTTTACGGCAGTATCAGATCCCAAAAAAGTAAAAATAAAGGATGCATCGAATGGTGAAAACCTCTTTGGGGCACCAGATGATGGAAGGCTTGACACTCTCCCCAATGACATGTATCAAGAGAAGTCACAAATTGTGGTAGAACCAACAGAACTAGTGGACATCGGTACAGAGGGTAATCCTAAGACCATACACTTTTCTAAGTCTTTATCTCCACTAGAAAGGAAAAAAATTATACCCTTCTTCACAAGGAAATAGATCAACTTTGCCTGGTCATACGTAGATATGCCCAGTCTAGATCTAGACTTGGTCTTACATCATTTGCCACTCGATCCTGGGGTAAAACCTCTAAAGCATAAACTCAGAAAAATGCATCCTCATGTTGTACTACTAGTCAAAGAGGAACTCAAGAAGCTGCTAGATGTCGGGTTTATTAGACCAATAGACTATCCTGAGTGGATTTCAAACATTGTACCTGTCACCAAACCAGATGGAAGAGTTAGAATTTGTAATGATTTCTAAGATCTTAACAAGGCTTGCCGCAAGGATTGTAAGGAAAGCACAGGTGTGGAATATAGCTTCCCTAATGTTAATTTAAAGGGCATAATGTAGATAGGTAAGTTTTGATTCAAAAATATAGATGAATACACCAGAAAATATAGAATAAACAAACAAGATACAGAGAATGACACATGATTTACGTGGGAAAACCCTTTCAGATAAAAAACCCACCACCACAAGAATCAATCTTTATTACAATAAACTTTATAGTTACAATAAAGATCTCAACTTTCTTGCTCTGGTATCGATTCTCAGATTATATTTAGTTCAACACACATCTGTAAATCTATAGAATGAACCATATAATCGAATCTCTTCAACTACTCTTCTCTTCCGAACCACTCCATCAGATTTTCTATATTTTTTTTCAAGAGTAGAAAACCATTATGCTTCATCTACCCTAACCAACCAATCCAACTGATCCAGCACCAAGACTTCAACCATCGCAACTGTTTGTATTCTCGTGAGACCATTGGTCCCACATGCACCAGGTCATGTAAACTATTTCAGTTTATATCCACAATCAATCCATAAGTCTATTGTTGGCAATTTTTTTGCTGACGAATCCAACCTACAAACCCATCGGCCTAACATGCTCCATCGGTGATCGCATATCACCTTCCACTGATATACAAAGTCACCTCGATTCCTTAGTTTAACGCCCTTCATCAGACAGACACTCGCCATCGGCCCAAACAATTTCCATTGGTCCGATGAACAATCTCTTGCCGACCAGTATGGAACTATCAGAGTGACATTAGCTATCGGAGCCACTTCAGAACCTTTCGCCAATCAACAAACTTAGGCCGATAACCTTTCTATTAGAGTGACCTCTATCCATCGGCCCAAAGTTCAAACCTCATTCCGACGGTTCCTTGTCTCACTAACACCAACACAAAACCTTCATCGGAGTGACTTATGTCCATCGGCCTGAAGCCTTTAAGCAGCACCGATGGATGCCTTCTCACTGAGAACAAGAAGAAACCACCATCGGTGTAACCTTACCATCAGAGGGACATCACAAAGCTTGACCAATAGAAGATCTTATGCCGATAGATATAAGCCATTGGTGAAACCATTGCCATCAGAAAGACTTCAAAATGTTGAGCTAACAATAGTTCTCACACCGATATATTCTATCAGTGAAACCTTACATATCGCTCAACTGCTTCTCACTCCCGCCGATAGCGTAAGTCATCCCGATGGATTGAAGAATAACTATAAGACATGAAGTTCAAGCAGTAATTTGAGACATACATTCTCTTCAATCTCCCACTTGTCGAGGAGATAACTGCTACCTCTCAAACCTCATTTGATTATTGAGAACTATGGGCCCATAGACCCATTTCATCTGAACACCATTTGAACTTGGTCGTGCTCACTGGTTTAGTTAAGACATCGGCAACATTTTCCAAAGTGTTAATCTTTTCCAGCCTCACCTTCCTGTCTTCCACCATATCACGAACAAAGTGATATTGGACATCAATATGTTTTGTCCTAGAATGAAACGTAGGGTTCTTCACCAAACATATAGCACTTTGACTGTCACAGTGTATTTGTATCTGCCCTGCATTAAAACCAACATCAGAACACAACCTTTTCAACCAAACGGCTTCTTGGCATGCATGAGTAGCTACCATGTACTCTGCCTCTGTTGTGGATAAAGTGACTACAGCCTGCCGCTTGCTCATCCAACTGATAGCACCACCATTTAATGTGAACACGTATCCACTGGTGGATCTTCTACTGTTAATGTCCCCTGCCCAATCTGAATCAACATATCCCTAAATGCTGATAGATCTCTTAGATCCATCTGAGTTTCCGTGATAGAAAATGGCATAGTCAGAAGTTCCCTTCAAATACCTCATAACTCTTTTCACAGCATCCCAATGTGATCTGCCCAGATTTGCCATAAATTGGCTCAAAACTCCCACTGCTTGGGCAATGTCTAGTCTGGTACAGACCATTGCATACATTAAACTACCAACAGCACTTGCATAAGTCACTCTTTTATGTCATCAATTTCATTTGAAGATTCTGGGCAATCTTCAACAGATAATTTTGTTCCCTGCAAAACTAGAACAACTAACTATTTAGAATCAGACATATGAAACTTATCAAGAACATTGGTAATATACTTGCTCTGGCTGAGCCAAATATTTCTCTTAGACCTGTCCCTTTTGATTTCCATTCCTAGAATGTACTTCACTGCCCCCAGATTCTTCATTTCAAATTTCAAGGACAACTGAGATTTTAATTCTGAGATCATCCCCTTACCATTGCCAATGAATAACATGTCATCCACATACAGTACAATTATAATAATCCGATCACCTTCAGTTTTATAATAGACACAATGATTAGGTTTAGATCTCACATACCCCAAGGATAAAACATATGTATCAAATATTTGATACCACATTCTGGGAGATTGCTTCAAACCATAAAGAGACTTTTTTAGTTTACATACCAGATGTTCTTTACCTTTTACCATAAAATGCTCTGGCTGGGACATATAAATTTCTTCTTCAAGGTCTCCATGAAGAAATACTATTGTCACATCCATCTGCTCAATTTCAAAATCATATGCTACTGCAAGTGACAACAGAAATCTAATAGATGTCATCTTAGCTACAGGAGAAAAGATTTCTCCATAATCAATACCTTCCTTTTGGGAATACCCCTTAGCAACCAGTCTTGCCTTGTACTTATCAACACTACCATCTAGACCATATTTCTTTTTAAATACCCACTTACAGCCCACACGTTTTCTACCTTTAGGCAAGGGCACCAGATCCCAGGTTCCATTTTTCTCCAACGATGACATTTTGCTATCCATGGCTTCCAACCAAGAATCTAAATCAGGTAAGCTAATAGCTTCTTTCATAGTCCTAGGTTTATCAGTATCAGTAAGTAAAGCATAGGCATAACTTGAATCATGTACTGAAAATCCATACCTATTTGGTTGTCTTCTTTCACGTGTAGACCGCCTCAATGGTTGAGGTGCAGGTTCAGGTTCTTGCTCTGGATCTGAATCTTCGAAGCTACTTGAACTCACATCTGAACCATCTACACTTGGTGCTAGTTGTTCCTCTTTTACAGGGGTCAGAGGAATATTAACAACACTCTTTTCTTTCTTTTCTTCTATCTTCTCTGGCTAACAAAATACTAACCAAAGGTTTCAGCTCTCTAAAAATTACATTCCTACTGTAAATTAATTTTTCAATTTCAGGATTCCAAAGCTTGTACCCCTTAACACCGACTCCATAGCCAATAAAGTATATTTGACTGCCTTGTTATCTAACTTAGATCTTTTTACCTCAGGAATATGAGCATATGCCTCACAGGCAAAGACACAAAGATGTCTTAGAGATGGCTTCTTTCTAGACCACGCTTCCATAGGCGTCTTATCAACCAATGCCGAAGTAGGAGAACGATTCAGCAAGTAACAAGCTGTAGCAACTGCCTTAGCCCAAAACCTTTGTTCAAGACCAGCATAACTCAACATACTTCTTGCTTTCTCCATTAACGATCGATGTAACCTTTCAGCAACTCCATTTTGCTGTGGAGTATAAGGTGTAGTTTTGTGTCTTTTTATACCATGATCTACACAATACTTGTCAAAATCCACATTGCAGTATTCACCACTATTATCTGTTCTCAAGCATTTTATTTTTCTACCAGTCTGGTTTTCCACAAGAGTTTTAAATTCTTTAAATCGACTGAACACTTCTGATTTATTTTTCAAAAAATATACAAATGCCCTCCTTGAATAATCATCAATGAACGATACATGTATCTTGATTTAGATAAAGATGGAACATCAACTGGACCAAAAACATCAGAATGTACATAGTCCAGAACACCAGAAGATTTTTGGGAACTAGAATAAAATGAAACACGGTTCTGTTTTCCATATATACAATGTTCGCAGAAATCAAACTCTAGATTACAATCAATTAGTCCATCTACCAGGGTTTTGTTTTTCAAGGTTTTAAAACCTTTTTCACCTATGTGACCAAGTCTATGATGCCAGAGCATTGTTTTCTCTGCAAGAAGTTTAACTTCCATAGAATTTGCATCATGTGTTACAATAGTAGCTTTTTCAAATTTTACAGAGACACTATTACAGCACATTGGTTTAGCATCTAATCTATACAGAGTTCCAATGCGTTCATCCTTTGCGAGTACTATAGAACCTCTAGTCATTTTATAACCACCATTCACAAAAGTAACTTGCACTCCAACATCATTAAGCTTACTAACAGAAAGTAAATTTTGAGCCAGACCTGGTATGTGAAGAACTCCATTCATTCCCTTTATCCTACCATCCGGGAACTGAATTCTGACTCGTCCTCGGCCAAAAATTTTTAGTGTTGAATCACTTGCCAGGAACACCTTCCCACCAACATACAGTTCATACTTTGTGAACCACTCTCTATGAGATGTCATATGAAATGATGCTCCTGAATCCACTAGCCACACATCTTTAGATGTAGGCATTACCAAGGCAACAATGAAGGCATCAACATCACTCTGAGAAGAATCATTGTCAGAAGAGTTCTTCTTCTTCTTCTTTTTCTCCTCTTTATAGTCTCTTCTGATGTGACCTTTCTGCCCACAATTCCAGCACTTCACCTTGGACTTTGTGCCAAGAGATTTTGATTTCCCCTCTGATTTGGACTTAGACCTATTGTCCTTCTTCTTGCCTCTTTCCTTTGATCTACCTCAAACAAATAGGGCCTCTTTGGCTGTCTCAGAAGATTTCCTCCACATCTCTTTAGATAACAATGAGGAACAACTGCTTCAGTTGTAAATCCAATAGCCATCACAAGATGATCCCACGAGTCAGTTAAGGAACACAATTGAAGCATACAGTGGTCTTCCTCTTCTATTTTTACACCTATAGACGTCAACTATGCAACAATCAAATTAAATGTGTTCAGATGGTCCACTACAGATGCACCTTCATCCATCTTCAGAGAATACAACTTCTTTCTGAGGAACAATTTATTCACCAAGGACTTGCCCTGGTAAATATCTCCCAACTTCTTCCACAAATCTTTGGCTGACTTCTCTTCATGGACGTTCAATAGAATAGAATCTGCAAGACTTAATCTTATCAGTCCTCTGGCTTTCCTATCAGCTAGGTCCCAATCTTCTTGCTTCATGCTTGCAGGTTTAACCCCAGACACAGCAATCCAAAGATCTCTATTGACCAGCAAATCTTCAGCCTTAATCTTCCACAACTCAAAGTTTGTGCCATTGAACTTTTCAATGTCTATTTTTTCCTGATGTACTTGCCATCTTATTTAACAGAATAGACCTCTACAGAACTCCCACTCACTGAACTAACACAAAAAACCAAACCTACCAACAAGGATAACACAACAGGCCAAGCTCTGATACCACTTGTAAGGAAAGCACAGGTGTGGAATACAACTTCCCTAATGTTAATTTAAAGGGGATAATGCAGACAGGTAACTTTTGATTTGAAAATACAAATGAATACACCAGAAAATATAGAATAAACAAACAAGATACAGAGAATGACACATGATTTACGTGGGAAAACCCTTTCGGATAAAAAACCCACCACCACAAGAATCAATCTTTATTACAGTAAACTTTATAGTTACAATAAAGATCTCAGCTTTCTTGCTCAGGTATCGATTCTCAGATTATATTTAGTTCAACACACATCTGTAAATCTATAGAATGAACCATATAATCGAATCTCTTCAACTACTCTTCTCTGCCGAACCACTCCATCAGATTTTCTATATTTTTTTTCAAGAGCAGAAAACTGTTATGCTTCATCTGCCCTAACCAACCAATCCAACTAATCCAGCACCAAGACTTCAACCGTCGCGACCATTTGTATTCTCGTGAGACCATTAGTCCCACATGCACCAGGTCATGTAAACTATTTCGGTTTATATCCATAATCAATCCATAAGTCTATCATCGGCAATTTTGTTGCCGATGAAGCCAACCTACAAACCCATCAGCCTAACATGCTCCATCGGTGATCGCATATCACCTTCCACCGATATACAAAGTCACCCTGATCTCTCAGTTTAACACCCTTCATCGGACAGACACTCGCCATCGGCCCAAACAATTTCCATTGGTCCAACGAACAATCTCTTGCCAATCAGTATTGAACTATTAGAGTGACATTATCTATCGGAGCCACTTTAGAACCTTTCACCAATCAACAGACTTAGGCTGATAACCTTTCTATCAGAGTGACCTCTGTCCATCGGCCCAAAGTTCAAACCTCATTCTGACGGTTCCTTGTCTCACAGACCCAACACAAAACCTTCATCGGAGTGACTTATGTCCATCGCCCTGAAGCCTTTAAGCTGTGCCGATGGATGTCCTCTCGCCGAGAACAAGAAGAAACCACCATCGGTGTAACCATTACCATCGGAGGGACATCACAAAGCTTGACCGATAGAAGATCTTACACTGATAGATATAAGCCATCGGTGAAACCATTGCCATCAGAAAGACTTCAGAATGTTGAGCTGACAATAGTTCTCATATCGATATATTCTATCAGTGAAACCTTGCATATCGCTCAACTGCTTCTCACTCTTGCTGATAACATAAGTCATCCCGATGGACTGAAGAATAACTATAAGACATGAAGTTCAAGTAGTAATTTGAGACATACGTTCTCTTCAATTTTCCATTGCCAAACATAGCCATCATTGTGGATTTAACAGCTGGTCATACTATGCTTTCTCTTATGTATAGTTTCTTGGGATACAATCAAATTAGGATAGCACTAGAGGATCAACATAAGACAACATTCACTTATCCATGGGGTACTCTCTGTTGGTACATCATGCCTTTTGGGTTAAAGAATGTAGGAGCAACATATCAACGTGCTATGACTACTATCTTCCATGATATGATGCATGTAACAATGGAAGACTATGTGGATGACATCCTTGCCAAATCACTAACAAGGGAGTCTCATCTGGATGTATTAGAGAAAGCCTTTCAGTGACTAGAATAGTTCAAAGTTAGATTGAATCTGAAAAAGTGTGTGTTTAGGGTCACCTTCGACAAGCTCTTAGGCTTCATAGTATCAGCAAACGGGATTGAGGTAGATCCTGCAAAAGTCAAGGCTATCATGGAGATGCCTCCACCAAAGAACATTACCCAACTGTAGTCATTGCAAGGCAAATTACAAGCAATCCATCGATTCATCTCCCAACAGGCAAACAAATGCCAACCTTTCAATCATCTCTTACATAAAAACATTCCATTTAGATGGGATGAGAAGTGTGAAGAAGTGTTTTGTAAACTTAAGGAGTATCTTATGAATCCACCTATCTTGATGCCTCCTATACAAGGCAAGCCACTATTACTTTATATATCTACTACACAGACAGCTCTGGGTGCCCTTCTAGCACAACAAGACAATGAAGGAAAGGAAAGGGTCATATACTACATCAGTTGCACATTAGTGGGGTATGAACTGCAATACTCTTGTCTTGCTATGGTTTTTCTTCCCAAAAACTATGACATTACATGCTTGCACATTCCATCAAACTTATTGCAAAGATTGATCCCCTAAAGTACTTGTTAAGCAAAGTGGCTCTCACAGGTCACCTAGCTAAGTGGGTAATGGTCTTAAGAGAATATGAGATTGAGTATGTAGAACATAAAGCTACCAAAGGTCAAGTCATTGCCGATCAGTTGGCAGATGTGCCATTACAGGATACCACTCCAATGAAGTTCGAGTTTCTAGATGAATCAATCTTCACTATCACAACACAGTCATGGACACTCTATTTTGATGGATCATATACAAACCATGGATCAAGGGCAGGTATCTTGTTGGTCACTCTTCAGGGTGCTACAATACCTAAGTCTTATCATCTGCTTTTTCCATACACAAACAACATAGAAGAATATGAGGCCTTGGTCATTGGTCTTAAACTAGCAGCAGAATGGAAAACAAAAGAACTTCATGTCTACGGTGATTCACAACTCATCATCAATCAGGTCTGTTGGTGCCTGCATGAGCAGTCAGTTTTCAAGCATATAAACATGTAGGCACCTTCCCAAAAAATCCAAAAAGTTCTAAGTCTTTGGGCCTCCTTAGCATGTTTTAACATCAGCATCATATTTTCTTTGGAGGAGGTCATCATCATCATGTTTCCAGACATCACACTGATGTTGCTTACGAGGGTCATCATATTTTCTGTCAGCATGATCTTTCACTAGGGTGATATTCTAACATCGGGTGATCTTGCTTAAGATCATCCTGATGATGTTGCTGCAAAGTCCTAAGTATGATCCGATCTTCATCGGGGTCATCATATTTTGAACGTCAGGATGATCTTAGTCAATATCATCCTGATGTTGTTGTATCACTTCATGTTCGTTGTTTTATCACCCTGATGATGCTGACGTCATTCTTATGTCAGGGTGATATCTATTTCTCTGCCTATCTGCATCATGATATTTCTGAAGGAGGGGGTGATATTTTCATATTTGAATATCACCCGGATGTATGTTTGTTCCAGCATCATGATGATGCTGATATCAGGGAGATATCCGCCTGTTGGCTTCATGCATTATCCAGTGGGGGGTGATCATTTCAAATATCTGTCATATTCATATATCACCCCAATCTTATAGCGGAGCTACAGTGCAGCATGATATTTGTGCATCAGGATGATATTTCCAAATATCCGGTTATCTTCCGAATATCATCCTGATGCCGACATGTGGTGGTGACGTCATCAAGGTCCGGGGGGTCATATTTCTAACATTACTCATCTTATGAAGATCCCCCAATGTTGCGAATATGACGATGACGTCATCCGGATATGAGGAGGTGCGCAGTAGGCAGATATGCTGATGACGTCAGCAGGATATGATGGTGACGTCATCAGGATGTTCATCGGCCAGACATTTGATATTGGTTAAGCAGGAGGATCTTCCTCCGATGGATCAGGTTGTGCCGATGAAGGCGATTATCATGCAGGTTATATTGCGATATGATGACGTCAGGGTGATATTTCAAGCAACAGGATATCATGCTGCTGGAGGATGATGATGAAGGTTTATACTAGTGTCGTCGGGAGCAAAAGCACCGACATCATATATGCTCGTGACCTAGTATATAAGGTGATGAGGAGGTTGCTGCGGGGTGCATGTGGGATAATTCAACCCTGCATATTTTCAAATATCATGACAATGTATCTTGGCAGGAAACGGTTGCGACGCACAGTATTCTGCATTTCCCAAGGCCGCGGGTTGGTGCGCCATTAATGGCGATTGTTGCAGAGGTATGGGCGATGGTGTGGACGGATCTAGTACCCGATTGAAGATGTGGATCCCTAGGCGGCGGCGCAAGGCTCGAGATTTCTTCCTGTCTCCTCTCCCACCTGCTGCATTGAATGTTTGAGCGCCAATCTAATGATACTGTGTATCTGGTGGGTTTTTTTTGGTCAACTATGTAATTAAGGCTAAGGACCTCCTTGCTGTATATAGCAGGTTGTGTTGCTCATTTGAAGGTTGTTGAAAACTGGATATTTTGGCTCTGTAATAAGATACAACTAGTTTTGGTTGCTCTGTGCAGCTAAACTTGTGAGTTTATGTATCTCCTGTTGTACGATTTGGCATGAATCCACTGATTTCATGGTTAATCTTATATGAATAATGCTGTGTTTGCATGTGTTATGTTGATTCTGTCTCTAGTTTTGCATGTATCTTTCTTACTGCAATAGGGATGCCATAAGTATAGACAGCTTAACACTCTTTATTGGGAGATATCTGTAAGGCAGATATCATGTGTATCCCCCTAAAATCCAGTTTTAGCTATTCATGCTGATCATTCACAGGTGTATGTCTACCGACTCCAAGCCCTGGATAGGCACCAATCTAGCTCTGTGTTGAGGTTATACACCATGTCCAGCTTTGCATCCAAAATTCAAACTAAACCATCTCATCCTTCCACCTGTTAGTTGTAGGAGTAGGATTAGGAACCCCCTGCATGCTCTCATACCCAACCAGACATCATGTCCAAGAATGTTGCCAACCTTGTGATCTATCATACAGATCTTGGTCCATACATGAGAGTATTCTGCCTGTTGTTGCAAAGTTAAATCTTTCTATCTTTGAGCTAGTCAAGGTTACATCTTGAGTTATAGGGATACCCCCCTTGGTGCGGCAGAACCAGAAGTGAAGGGGAGGCAGCTCACGCAACCTCCTGTATTTAGTTGGCTGAATCTGCCTGTGCATTAGAAGTGGCAAACCCTAATGCTGATTCAGAAGAAAAACCAACAAGGTCAATGATGACTATCAGACAAAAGATGACAAGCTCATTCCCTACAAGCGTATGGTGGATGATTTTAAAGAGTACTTTGTGATCATCTTCTTTGAGTAGATACCAAGGATTGAAAACAAAGCAGTAGATGCCATGGTAACCATTGCCTCACTCCTTGACATACCAGAGAATGAGTCATGTTTTGAGTTCTTGGTAGAAACAGTCATGCAGCCAGCTTATGACATCCCTGAAACCTAATCCATTTGCCTTCTCGTTAGATCTGATTCACCCTTGTATGGTAAGATCTACACTTACCTCAAGGACAACACCTTACCACTTGACCTATCCAACAACCAACGCTGGACCTTCATTCGACAAACATCCCGTTACACTATTATCAATGATACCCTATACTACCAAGGTCTGGATGGTTCTTTACTTCGATGTCTTGAAAGTGAGGAATCCCAAACCACCTTCTAAGAAGTGCATGAAGGAATATGTAGATCACACTCTAGTGGTCCTACTTTAGCTAAGAAACTCATGTGTTTGGGATACTATTGGTTGAACATGGAGATGGACTCCTATCACTTTGTCAAGAAGTGCAAGCATTGTTAGATACATGGAAACCTTGTGCATGCACCAGCTCAAGAACTGTGACCTTTAATGACACCATGAACCTTTTGTCAGTGGGGACTTGACTTTGTGGGTAAAATCCACCCTCCCTCATCCAACAGCCACAAGTTCATAATAACCTCCACTAAGTATTTTACCAAGTGGATTGAAACCGTTCCACTCACCAATGTCACAAGCAAACAAATTGCCTCATTCATCCACAATTCCCTCATCCATAGTCATGGACAATGGAGGACCTTTCAAAAACTAGGATGTCTAAAAGATTTGTGACAAATTCAAAATCCAACACCACTTCTCAACACCTTACTATCCACAAGGCAACAGTCAGGCAGAGGCATCCAACAAAACAATCTTGAAAATCCTCAAGAAGATAGTCAATGATGCCGGGTGTGATTGGCACATACAACTCAATCCTGCTCTGTGGGCCTATCAAACCATTATACACACTCCCATAGGTGCTATGCCATACGGTCTTGTCTATGGATCAGAAGCCATTTTTCCCATCAAGGTTAAGTTACCATCTCTAAGGGTGTCATTAAAAGGTCTTATCACTCATTAAGACTACAGAATTTCCTGACTGCAAGAGTTAGAACTGTTGGAGGAGAAATGGCAAAATGCCTTCAACCATAACAAGGCATACCAGAAAAGGATGTCACGTACAACCATAGAGTCCGTCCCAGGGTATTCAATGTTGGTGATCTAGTACTTAAAGAAAATCCCTGCAATCAATAGGATTAGGAAAAGAAAGGAAAGTTTGAACCCAATTGGCGTGGTCCTTATGTAATCATTGCTACTTATGGATCAGGAGCATATCAGTTAGCTAATTTAGAAGGTGAGCTATTCGATGAACCAATTAATAGTATGCATTTTCACTGATTCTATACCTAGAGAACCCTAATGTAAGGGGGGCATAAAAACCAAAAAAAATATAGCAAAAAAATAAAAAAATGGAAAAATAACAAAAAAAAAGTAATCATCCTCTGGTGAAAACCTGTTAAATAGGTGCCCTAGATAGATACCATGATGAAAACCTGGCAAACAGGCGCTCTCTGCAATGTGAAATGCTTCCTCCATCTTTGAAAAACTAGTCACCTTGTGTCCATTCCTCCCACTATTATCCATTATCCAATCATGCTAGTTTCACAATAAGCATCTTGCATAACAAAATGATTGATCTATCATGGCTTGATACTCTATAACCATTGTCACCTTAATACATAAGGTTGTCAAAGTACCATATCCATAGTGTTAGCATATCTTAGCATCCATCGTCAGAATCAAGGTTCACCCCGAACTACATTGCCTCTATGTCATCACATAGGCAAGTCCATTATCAATGCGCCCCCAAGGCTCCACTTCTCATCCATTCCACCACGTGTCATCTGTCCTTCTATCTATCTATGTCCACACCATTTCCTATCACCTAGGTCTTAGGTCCATCAGGGTTCACCCCGAACTACGTTGCCTTTGCGTTGTCACGTAGGCAAGGCCATTTAACAATGAGCCTCTGAGGCACTAAGTCAGCCCCTTAGGGTTCATTTCTTCATATCCATTAGTAGTTCATCCATAATAAGCTAGATACCTCTACTTGACTGGGGGCAAGTCCTCAACCTGGTTAAGGAGTTGGGTTCTACAGTGCCACTTTGTTCACTAGGGACACCAATAAGGATTGTGTTACCTTTCACCAGGCATGTAAGTGCAGCAAAGCCCTCTTTCAAAAATAGAAGTCTTGACGTAAGACATCAACCTATCAAAAACAAAGCAAACAAGTACCTACACACTCAAACTTATTTTATCTAAATTATGGCAAGAAAACACATCTGATACAAGAATGTTTTGTGTTTTTTATCAGGTTAGGTTACAGCGTCTTGATTTTTGTTATCATGTCTTTCTACGCTACTCAAGGATGCCAAAAGCTAGAGATGCTATGATGGGGGCATGATTATTTTCTTTGTTTGTTGTTTGAGGATCAATCTTTAGTAATGTGAAGCCTTATCTAATGACATGATCAACAAAAGATCATCAAGGACTTCAGAGGTATAACCATGAAAAGGGACAATCCTTGTCTATTGATACACAAGAAATACTTAGGTCATCTCGGTTCAATTATACCTAGATGCTTGTATTAACTTGCTAAATCAAAATCCATGTAAGCGATACTCAGGTCATCATGGTTTAATTATACCTAGATGCTTGTATTTTCTTACAACATTTTAAAAACATAACAAAACAAAAAAAGCCCAATGATGAAATAAGCACTTCAAAATACTTGCAATATCAAGATGGCAAAACCATTCGCATCCAGAAAGCATCCACAAAGCATCCATATCGCATGCAATAAAAATCCTATCTAGAGTATCAATGTTTGCAAATAAAAGCTTGTGATCCTTTCATTCACCTTTCCTCTGTTAGTCAGTCTTCTACCTATCATTGTGTCATTTCTGTGTCAATTGAGTACATTTGGACATAACAAAAAAAACATGGCATAGTTTGCATATCATATCACATGAGATAGTCATTAACATGATTAAATCATTTGCATACATAATAGTACATTACATCATCCATATACATTTGCATCAGCATAACATAGTGTCAATAGAAAAAATAAAAAAAATAGACAAGTACATGTAGATCATCACATAAACTACATAATCATATAGATAACATTCACATTTACATATTAGATCATCAGAAATCATCTAAGTTTGCATTAGATCATCATAAAATCATACATAATCATCATATCTCATAAAGCATCATAATGTCAAAAACATAAACTGCATTATCATAAAGGCATCGCATAACATCATATAGACAAAATAAATGTGTGCATCACATATGAAACATCATAAGATAGAATGTATCCATGGCATATAGCATAAACAACTGCATATAGGGATCATATAGTTGCATCATCATATAAATATAACATAAATATGTCCAAGTGTACAATATCAAGTGTTTGTCATCCATGAGTTAGAGCCATATAAAGCATATACATCACAAAAATAATGATACATGTCTCAGTATCCATACAAAATGATATAAGTAAATATACATATTAGGCTATCCATGAGCCATCAAAAATGTGTATGCATAAGCAAAAATTAGTACAAAATCAAAGACTAACCTTGATGGCATGGGATGCTACTCCCAACACTACCCTCTCCATCCCCTCCTCTGCTAGCCCCTGACTGTTGTGGACCCATGGCAGACGCTGCAAATCGTGAACCCCCTGCCCTTTGAGATGTGCCTGCCACAAACTGGCTCTTGTAGCTAGGTAACCTCTAGTCTAATGGCACAACCCCATGATATAGACCCCTGTAGTACTGAGTTTGAGCATGTGCTCTAGCAAGCTCACCCTGAGCCTGGGCCTACGCTCTAGCAAGCTCACCTTGAACTTGCGCAAGCTGGGTCTGAGCCTGCTGCACCTATGTAACTAAGAAACTGGTGGCCCCATCAGTACCCAAGGTAGATAAAGCTGAGTCTCTCTCTAGTCTAAGTGTTCGCACCCTCACCAATGTTGTATCCCACTCTGCACTGAGCCCAAATATAATCCCTGCATCTGCCTCCCTCCAAGACTCTACCATCCTGAGCTATGCCCTAAGCTATCTGACCTGGCCCTGCAACATGGTAATAGACTACTTCTATTGGTCATACTGGGCAGGGGCCTGAGGAACCTATGCCTACACCTGCTATTGGGGCACCTACTAAACTACCTACTGGGGCACTTGATGCAGTGCCGACACTTGTATCTACTGTGCAACCTGCTACTGCGCCACCTACTGCTAGGAGGATCCCTCCCCAACCCTCCTCCTCTATCTCTGTCTACCTCCATCTCCACCATCCCCTCCATCATCTCCATCTCCTCGTCCTCCTCTCCCCCTCCTCCATCTCCTCCTCCTCCTGCCTCCACCATCCTCATTGTCTGAATCTACTTCCTCCAGGCGAGGAGCCAACTCTCCAGGTCCTGAATACCTTAGGAATGGGTTGGCCACAAACCACTCCTCGCAATCAGGAGTCATCCTTGCATATACCACCTCCCTCCGCATCAGCCAAGCCATGCAAGGAATCTTCTAAAAGTCTACTAAAGCCTCCTCATAGGATTCAACTAGGCCCCATCTCAACTGCTCTACATGTGTCCTGGCAAACAGTGCCTGTCCCTATGGTCAACCCTATACTCTACCAAAATACCTCTGTACCCGGCTAACAATCTGCCTCTCTAGTATGAACCATGTCCTCCCAATGAGCCACCAAGTCTGAAAGTAGTAGGGTAGCTCATCGTCCTCATTGTCCCATGGCTCACAATCTAGATATAGGTGCCAGATAACTGCATCTACATTATCCAACGCATGTCTCCAATACTCAAGCTTTCCCAACTTATGTTGGGAAATAACACCTACATATCCATAACTATAGGTCTCACCTCTCTTCCTAGAAAACATGCAAGTGAATCAAGTGATGGTTATGTGCTCCCATAACTAGAACTATAGCAGTGAAATGCCTGCCGACAAGCTAGCTCCTCTATGGTAGACCACTTGATGCATATCGTGGTACAAGTGAGCCAAAACACAGACACCCTTTGCAAAGTAGGTGCCATCTATGATCATCCTCTCCATAGTCCTACCCCAACCAATAGGGAACCCATGTGACCTTCTATCAGGGCATACCACACCTCTGATTAGTCCTGGCACTATCCTCGAGAAGTAGTCATAGTACTCATGTATGTCCTGCCATGAGATAACCTGACCCTCTAGCTCTGGATCATCAAAAAACTGCCTGCACTCTGCTAGTCTGGTATCACACTAGGTCTTGTACTCTACAAGCTCACCCTAGATCGGTAAGTGCATGATCCTATAGATGTCCTCCAAGGTAATGGCCATCTCACCAATAGGCAATTGGAACGTCCCATCCTCGCTTTGGAAACACTCCACTATGGCATTCAACAAACTGAGGTTTGCACGAACCTCGAGTATGAAGCACACGTAGTCCAATCCCATAGCACCAAGTGCCTCTCGATCTATCTCAGTAAGCATATACCACTACAACAACGACAAAGGAAAATGCTCCCGTGACATGAGTATGTCACGAATGTCCTCCTGTAATCAAGAAAATCATAGCATCAACCATAACTGAATCTAAGCAAACCTACTCAAGCTATCAAACTATCCTATCACTTACTTAACATATCAAATTGATCAAAATAGCATATCATCTCTTGACTAGATTCCTGCAATCTCAAAGATAGCTTATCAATTGACACATCGACCAAGATGCCAATCAAGTCAATTTTGTTAAGTACACTAACTATCTAAAACACATGTGCTGAACCAGAAGGTACATGCACCATTTCATAGTAAATGCACCACTTCTGGCAGATGCACCATGGCATTGAGTAAATGCGCAGTTTCATATCAAAAGCACAACTTCAACATGAATGCACCGAAACAGGTAGTGCATGCATAGCTTTAATGTATGTGCAGTTTCCCATATGAAATGCACTAGTTCATAATGTATGCATCAACTCATATCATGTATACGCAACTTTATCAAATACACAGCTATATGTCTCAAATGTCCAGAATCATAACGTATGTGTGGTTTTGAAGCGCATATGTGCCAAAACATGATTTAGCGCATATATTCAAGCAAGTTTTCCCTAGCATTTATTAGCCTAAGAAATGACCCTAGGCAAGCTTTGTCGAACTACATACCGGTGGTCCTACCTCAGTTAGCCGCCTGAACCGTCGAACGCACTCAAAGCAATGCTCCTCATGTGGAATATCCATATCTATATCGACTGCTCTAGCTCCTATGCTCTCCTAAAGCTCTGAGGGACCTATCAACAAAAGCTAAGTGTGCAAATGACTAGTATTGTGGACCTAGCTCCTATTTATAGCAAGTGAACCCTAGCTAGCTATGTGGTGACTGTGACTACTTCCCAAGTCTGTTTCCTCCCATTTCTTTGAACTGTGACCCATTTTTCTTCAAACCTAACCTATTTTTTACCTTCTTCATCATGAGATTGTTCGTCTCATGTCCTTATGTCTTCTTCCCATCCAATCTCCCAAGGGGGCATCCTACCATTGTTAAACCTATACCAGGGGCAAACTAAGACATGTATCATTATCATAAATCTATTCTTTGAAACAACGTGATAAAACACATTGCATCAAAGAGGGGCAAAATGTATACACCTAAAAATGACACGACTCTATCTAAATAAATATTCTTAATATTTATTCCATTTAATTCCTCTATCAATAAATAAGTAAATCAATTTATTTATTTGATTCATATTCCTCCCATTAATTGAACAAATTACCTTTATTTAATTAATTCCATTGAAGTCAACTTTAATCTTCCAAGTAATTAAATAATTTTAATTATTTAATTAAATCACTTATTCCTCCAAATTTAAATAAATAAATCAAATTTATTTAAATTATCTCAATCTCTAAAAATAAAATATAATCAAATATTTTATTTATTCTTCCAAAGCATGCACAAACAATTAAATAAATTTATTTATTTAATTTGCTTTCTTATCTTGAAATTCCTCAAAAATCTTCCAAATCTTCTAAAAATAAATCTTGTTCTTCATGCACACAAAATTGAATAATTTATTATTTAATTTCTCTCAAATCATAAAAAAAGCAAATCACAAGTTGAATTAATTGATTTATTCTACTTGTTTTTATCAACAACTCTTAAATTAGAAAAAAACTTTCTAATTTATGAAATCAAATCTTATCTTTATAAAAGAAAGTAGTTAACTCAAACAAAATAGCTTTTTGTGTGACACTTGTCTTCTTTCTATTTGCCCACATCCTCTCAAGGTTTCTATACTTTTGATCTTCTTATTCTTTCTATATTGTTGATCTTCCTTCTCTCATGCCTATAAGTACAACCCAATTCCTCCATTTCTATCATCCAAGCTTTTAGTACCCTTACTCTGTAGGAATTTTAGTGCGCCTTTGGCACCAAACCATTCCATTGCTTGTGATCAACTTGTTACTGTCACCATTACCATTGTTGTGAAGCTCATCTTCATTACAAAAATATCAGAGCCATTCTCTATTGACATCTTGAAGAAATAGAAAGGAAGTGCACCTTCTGAGGGCCATATTCATACACGAGATCGATTGAGATAGGCAACCAATGGAAGCTATGAAGTATTGAGGTTTACAAGGTTTTAGTTCTTTCTTTGTTTGATCTTGATTATTTTTTTTCCATTGAGTTTATTGGATTACTTTGATACTATTGATAATCATACCAATTTTCTAATAACAATACCTTTGCAAAACCAAATGTGCAATGAATTGACTTCTTTCATTTGCAACTTCCTCAACCAACATATGCTAACATATGATAAGAGCTCTTTAAAAACATCTTAAGCTCTTTGCCATGACAATCGATACTCCACAATATCAAGATTACATTGAACTACAACATCATAACAACTCAACCTTTGTAAGTATCAACATGATATGAACAAAATAAAAATAGGATCATTTATAAACCAAGTCACTCAATATCATCAAATACTGTGTGCATTGAACTCTTGAACATCTTAGCAACATCTTGAAAGAACAACAAAGTTATCAACCCCATCATGAACTTCATTTCATAAAACTGATATGAGTAGCATCTTAGCAAAAAATGATCAGGCATGAATCAAAACAAAATCATCAAACACCAAATAATTTCCTCCTAAGACTTCTTGGGGATAATAGATAGGACATGGACAACTCCCCCTAACTTCATTCCATATGCTATAAAATTGATGATGTGACTTGTGCAAGATGCACAAGTTTAGAATTTATCTTCTCTTGGCTCTGTTTTAGTCTCCACACTTTCACCTCTTTCTTTTGTTTAGGTTTCTTCTTCCAAACCTTTTTCTTTTTCCAACTTATCAAACTAGATGATGTTGTTCTTTCATACACTCTGCAACTATATGCCTTGTGATCTGGAGAATTACACTTGAAACATACAACATTAGTATTCCATATTGAGGTGAATAGATTTTTTCAGCAATTAATTGCTTTGTGTCCAAAGTGATTACAAGTGTAACAATAACCATTAAATGAATAATTATACCTATACATATATGCATATCTAATTGGAGCAGTCCTCTTTGAATTTCTCTTTTGATAATTCATTTTGATAAACTCATCTTTAGTTTTCACCTTAGCTTTAATCTTCTCTTTGCCTTCAGGAGCAGCAGTATGATAATTCAAATCAATTTTCTTTCTCAGAGTCTCTCTAACTTTGGGACACTCACCTTCTTCAAAACCAAGTCCAATAGTGTCTCCATATAGTTTTTGTTTACCAAACATCTCCTATAAATTGCATGTGCTTTCTTCAAATTTGAGTTTCTTTTCCAATTGCTTCCTAACATCCTCAAGATCTTTTCTTAAAGAAATTATTTCTCCTTCAAGCTTTTGGCATTCAACTGATTTAGCTTCCAACTTAGACTTTGTTACATCATCTATCATCTTAGCTTCCTCAACCTCTGTATTTAGATTGATAACTAATTTATCTAATTCACTTACTTGATTCCTTAAATCCATAATCAAACTTTTAGTATCTTCAAGGTCTGATAGTGCTTTGTCTTTTAAGTCTCTTTCTTGTTGCAACTACAACTCTAATATGTGATTCTCCTTTTTATATTTCTTAATCTCATTCAGTGCACATATAAGTTCTCCTTCTATGTCAATCTCATAGTCTTGTTCATCATACTCATGATCATAATCATTCATAATATGATCTACTTCTTCTTGTACTTCATCCCCTTCATGTGAATGACTTCCATCATTGTCACTCTTTTCAAATAACAAACTCTTCTCTTCAGGTACACCACCTTGATAAATTTTTATCAACTCCTTCCACATCTCCTGAGTTGTTTCACAATGTATAACTTGACAAGAGACATCATTAGATAAAGTAGACATAATGACCTTCTTTGCTATATAATTACATTCATAATATCTTTATTATTTGCATGATTAGGAGATTGAGAGGAAACATAACACCCATTCTCAACTGACATCAAAACACCATATCCTAAAGAGGATAAATATACTTGCATTCTCATACAACAAACTAAGAAATCTGAACCATCAAAGAAAGGAACATCTTGTGGAACATTTTGTATATCAACTGATTGAATACCAACATCTGAATTTGATACAGACTACACCTTTTGATCAGAATAAGACTTGACATTTCTCATATTCTTATTTCTTTTCCACTTACCCATGGTACTCCACTCACAAGACCTACCCAAGTTGATTAAGTTTCTAAAGGGAACTTGGCTCTGATACCACTTATTGGAGTCCAGGATAACACTGAGAGGGGGGGTGAATCAGTGTTGTATAAATTTTGAAACCTTTTTCTTTTCTTAACTTTCAAGACACAAAGAGAGAAAGTCATCAATGATTTGTTACACATATGCACATAACTGAGAAAGAAAGGAGTGAACAAAAAACTAATATTAACATACACACATACAAATGAATACTAAATGAATCATGACACAAGTTTTTACACGAGTGGAAAACCCTCCTAGGGTAGAAAAACCACTCCAAAACTGCCTCACTGGCTACATATAGTTCTCACTGACTAGGCAAGCCTCACTGGCTACAAAGAACCCTCACTAGCTACAATATGTGTCTCACTGACAAATGTAAGGTCTCACTGACATACAAGCCTCACTGGCATACTGTGCCTCACTGGCAAACACAATCATTAGAAGAGATAAACAAATTAGAGGGTTACTCTATTTCCATTCAATTCATTATTCCATCTCTGCATAATACAAACTCCTTCAATCAAAATAGATTTTATTGTGTATGTCTTCAAATGACATCTGATGCATAATCAATTCACCTGATCCAGTGTATCTCTGTACAAACAATTGCATATTGTCTTGACATGGTTCAATTTGTAAGTTTGTTGCATAATGTCTTCATCCTTGTTTGATTTATTCTTGCATAAACATAATCTCATCTATATTTTTAAAATATGTCTTTATCACTGCATTTTGATTTACACAATCATTCATCTATATCATCAAATTATCTTCATCATTGAACTGTACAACAACAACACCATCAAGGCACCTGTGATGACATTAAATAAAGAAATTAAATGTCCTCTCATGACTTTTCACATTCTTCATCTTCTTTTCTTTTTCAATTTCACTTTCATTTTCCTCTTTTCAAAAATATGTTCCACCTTCAATGTTGAAATTTGTCACACTATGCAACTCCTAATTCAAAAGAGGATACATTGTGCTCTTATGTCCTTGAGAACACATTATCAACATGAAGAGATCCTCAGCATACTGAAGCAACACACATCCTATCATGAAGTATCAGACCAAAGATCCTAAAGCATGATGAACTATAAATAGGATTCCAATGTATCATATAACTTCCAACACCAACACTATCCACACAACATGAAGCCATCAACAAAAACCATCTAGCATAAAACAATTCTTCATGACATAACATCTTGACAACAATATCAAGGCATCCTGACAACATTAAGATATCTAGTCAACAACCCAACACCTTTTTGACATCAATGACAAGTTGTCTCCATCAGGATGATGAAGGATCTATTGTAGATCATTTGAATGCCTTTAACATGCTAGTTGCACAGTTGACTTCCATTTGTGTGAAGCTGGAGGAGGAGGATCATTGCATGACCTTGCTTTGTTCTTTGCTAGACTCATGGGACCAGCTTGTTATGGCCATTGGGAGTACTACAACCACCTTCAAGATGGATGAAGTGGTTTCTTCACTGTTGTCTGAAGAGATGCGGAGAAAGTCTTCTAAGTCAGCTAAGGAGGCTCTTGCAGTTCGTGGAAGACCCAAAGATAAAGGGAAAAAGAAGGACAAGAAAGCTAAGAAGGGCAGATCCAAATCTCATGGGAGATCTAAGTCTCCTAGAAAGTCCAAGGCACTCTGTTGGAACTATGGTAAATCTAGACATTTCTGAAAGGAGTGTAAGGAGGAGGAGAAGAAGAAGAACTCTGATTTAGATTCTGAAAAATCACAAGATGATGGTGATGCTTTTGCTGCAGCCTTGCCCACCCATGTATTAGAAGATGTGTGGTTGATAGACTCTAGTGCTTCTTTCCACATGACCTTGAACATCAAGGTTGGTTCACTAAGTATGAAGAGTTCAATGGTGGGAAGGTGTAACTGGGTGATGACTCTCACCTGAAGATTGTTGGCCATGGAAGAGTCTTGATCTCATTCCCTAATGGATGAGTGAAGGGGATCAATGGAGTTTTACATATCCCTAGTTTAGCATGAAACCTTCTTTATGTAAGTAAGTTGAATGATGTGGGTGTGCAGGTTGTCTTCTTAAGTGGAGGATGCAAGATGATGAGGAGCTATGGTGCTTTCTAAGGGTACTCGGAGAGGTACTCTATTTCAGCTAGATGCATGCATTGTTCAATGCAATAGTTCTTCTATTTCAAAGAAAAGAGCTTTAGATTCTTCATCCTCACCATTGGAACCAGCAACAAAGAAGTGTGTTGCTTCAACTTCTGATGGTTGTGCTTTCTAGGTACCTAAGGATGCTAATGCTTTGGAAATGAAACTTCCCACTGAGAAGACAATGTTATGGCATGAGAGACTTGGTCACATTGGTGAGAAGGGTCTTAGAGCCCTAAAAAATAAAAACATTGTTGAAGGTTTAAATGATTGTAATCTCAAGTTTGACTTTTGAGAACATTGTGTATATGGAAAGCAAAACCATGTTTAATTTTACTCTAGTTCTCATAAGTCTTTCTGGTGTGTTGGATCTAATCCATTCTAATGTGTTTGGTCCTATGAATGTTCCTTCAATTTCTAAATCATTATATTTTGTATCATTCATAGATGATTATAGTAGGAGGACATGGATTTATTTTCTCAGAAGCAAATCTGAAGTCTTTAGTTGGTTCAAAGAGTTTAAAGCTTTTGTAGAGAATCAGACTGGTAAAAAGATTAAGTGTTTGAGAACTGACAATGGTGGTGAGTTTTGTTTGATAGAGTTTGATAAGTTATGTAAAGAACATGGGATTGAAAGACATAATACAACTCCATACACCCTGTAGCAAAATGGAGTTGTAGAGAGGATGAAAAGGAAATTGATGGAGAGGGATAAGAGTATGTTTAGTGGAGCTAGCCTTGAACATAAATTTTAGGCTGAAGTTGTAGCCATTGCTTGTTACCTAGTTAATGGGTCTCTTACTTTAGTGCTTGTTGAAAATACACTCATGGAGGTGTGGTCTAGTAAGAATCCTTTGTTAATACATCTTCATGTTTTTGGTTGTGAGGCATATGCACATGTGCCTAAGGAGAAGAGGTCAAAATTGGAGAACAAGGTAGTTAAGTGTATCTCCATTGGCTATGGTGTTGGTGTGAAAGGGTACAAGCTTTGGGATCTCGTGGTCAAGAAAGTCTTGTGTAGAAGAAGTTTTATTTTCAGAGAGGTAACTCCTTCTCTTGTTGTTCTATATCTAGAAGAAAAAGAAAAGAAAGAGGATGTGGTTCAGTTTCCTACTACCCCTAAGAAGATTGAATCGAAAGATCTAGTTGGACTTGATGATGAGGAGAGCTCTAGCAGCTTTGAAAGTTTAGAAGAAAAAGAAAAACCTCTACCTCAGCTTTTGAGGAGGTCCATATGAATCAGGAATTAACTTGAGAGTTTTGGTTATTCATTGCTTGATTCCAGTTGTGTTTTTGCTTTGATTTCTAACACTAATGAGCTGAGAACTGTGAGAGAGGATATGGGTATGAAAGATGCAGGTTCCTGGAAGGAGGCCATGGAGGAAGAGATGGCTTCTTTGGAAAAGAATAAAACTTGGAACTTGGTGCCCTTGCCTGAAGGATGGAAACCTGTTGGATGTAAATGGTTGTTCAAGAAGAAATTTGGTGTAGATGGCAGTGTTGATAAATATAAGGCCAGATTGGTTGCAAAGGGGTATTCTTAGGTGGAGAGAATTTATTATGGTGAGATTTTCTCTCCCATTACAAAGCTGAAATCTATTTGGTTCTTGTTATCTCTTGCAGCAGCTTATGACTTAGAAGTGGAACAAATGGATGTGAAGATAACTTTCCTTCATGGTGACTTGGAGGAGGTAATCTATATGTCACAGCTAGAGCACTAGGTGGTGAGAGGTAAAGAAAATCTAGTTTGCAAGTTAAAGAAGTCTTTGTGTGGTTTGAAATAGTCTCCTAGGATGTGGTACCCAAAGTTTGATTCCTTTGTGTTTAGTATTGGATTTTTGAGATCGAAATCAAATCATTGTATGTATTTCAAATATGACAATGATTGTATTCTCATTATAGCATTATATGTTGATGATATGTTACTACTTGGGAATGGTAAAGGTTTGATTTTTGATTTGAAGTCTCACTTGTCAGCACAGCTTGAAATGAAAAACTTAGGGGCAACAAGGTACATTCTAGGGATGGAGATTAGAAGAGATAGAGAAAACATAAAACTTTGGTTAGGCTAGAGTAAGTATGTTAACATTGTTTTGGAGAGATTCAATATGGTGGATTGTAGACCATTGATTGTTCCTATTGTGATGGGGACAAAGTTATCTGTTGGTGACACAGTAGAGATTAAAGAGCCTTATCAGGCTATCAATCAAGTAGCAAAATCACACAAACATACAACAACTTTCAATAGGAAAACAATTCTCCATTTATTGCAATCAAAAGAGTATAGATTACAATCAAATATCAATTACAAAGTATTTCTTAGAGACACCAATTTGACTTTTCCATCAATAGCCTTTCCCCCCCCAATTCCTCCTTTAGATCAATCCCCCTCCTGAACATCAACACTTTCCCTCCTGTCACCTTCCTCTGTTCTCAGGTTCCCCTGTTCTCCAAGGAAAACCATTTGTTTTCCAACTTCCCTGTCGAATGACCTTCCCCAATAATTTAACTATCAAAATTTCTCAATGAACCATTGCACCACAAAATCTTCAACTCCATCTCATTGGCAAATTGAGGAGACAGCAAAGAGACTCCCTTCAACATAGAATGTCCCAATGATAAATCATGTAGTACCACACATCCTCACCAACATACAAAATTGTCCTATCGGATCATCAAAGAGATCGAGTTAATAGTCTTGGTGACATCCAATCTCCCAGCAATGAAAGTCAAGGCTTGTATCAGCATTTTGAAGAGATAGCCAAATGAGTCCCACTGAAATAGAAACTCCCTTTGATATAGACTTTCCTGCCTTTACACTGTGCATAAACTTACCATCAGGTATCAAAGAGACTATATTCAAAGTCTCTCCAAAGTCATAGGGTCCCACTATTGAAACATAGCTTCACATCAGATTGTCGAGGGAACTAGATTTAGAGTCCCTTTGATGTCACATAGTCACACCTATGAAACTCAACTTGGCATCAGGTTGTCAAAGGGACACCACCAAGAGTCCCACCGAACAGACGAGGTCATACCGATGAAGAAAGACACCCACCAATGGGCTAGGGTTTATCAAAACTAAACTTCAATGTATCTACCTCACACAACAAAATTGAAAACAAAATTTTACCTATGTACATATTGATGCAGATAGATTGAGATCCCGAGATGCTCTTGCATCAAACACCCCAGGAAGGAGAAATGTTCCATAAGTGGAGACGTGAGAACATTGAGGCCAATCTAGAATCAACATTCCAAACTGAACTAACTCATGTGCCTTCAACAAAGATGCTTCATCCATTGATTTTCCCTTCCAGCGAACCAGGTACTCCATGTACTCTTTACCACATGTTTTCTTTATAATCTTGGAATCAATGATCTCGTCTACTTCTTTAGTTTACTTCTCAGGTAGCTCCTTCAAACAATCTATATTATCCATGATATTTGTAGACAAATGTGGTTGAGTACTTGTCTCCCCTTCAAAATGTTTGTCCATATCAATGACATTGAAGATATGAGATATATCTATATGCTCTGGAAGTTCAACTTCATGAGCATTGGCTGAAAACTTGCGTAGGATCCGGCAAGGACCTATTTTCTTCCAGTTTAACTTATTATAGGTTTTCTTGTGGAAACCTTTCCTTTCTCAAATGAACCCAGACTAGTTCCCCAAATTGAAATTCTTGCTCTCTCTTGTGACGATCAGCAAATTCCTTGTACTTTGTTGTACTATTTTCCAACTTTCCTTTCACCTCTTGATGTAAATCCCTAGTATACTCTACAAAATCCTCCACCATAGCACTTGTTCTCACCAGATCTACACTATCTCTGAGTTCATCTATGCCCCTAGGGCTGAAACCATACACCACATTGAATGGACTTTTCCCAATACTCCTATTAATTGAATTGTTATAGGCAAAATTTACATGTGGCAATAGAAAATCCCACTATTTTGGTTTGTCTCCAATCAAACATCGAAGGAGATTACCCAAACTCCTATTCACAACTTTAGTTTACCATTTGTTTGTGGATGGTAGGATGAACTCAAACCCAAATGTGTGCCTAAATTCTTCCACAATGTGCACCAGAAATGGCCAACAAACTTTGTATCCTGATCATATATGATACTCTTTGGAAAACCATGCAACTGAACTACTTATTTGAAAAGCAAATTGGCTATATGGGAAGCATCACTAGTTTTCTAACATGGAATAAAATAAGCCATTTTCAAAAATCTATCAACAACCACAAAAACTGAATCATTACCTCTTTGAGTTCAAGGTAGTCCCAGAACAAAATCCATGCTAATGTGTTCCCATGGTCTTTCTAGAATTGGCAATGGCTGATACAGTCCGGTATTTTTCTTCATACCCTTTGCATACTGACAAATTATGTATCCTTGTACCATTTTCTTGATATCAATTCTCATTCCTAGCTAATGATAACTCTCATTTAGTAGAGCTATTGTTTTATCTACTCCAAAATATCCACCCAATTTGCCACTATGCTTTTCTCTGATTAGATTCTCCCTCATGGAAGCTCTAGGAATACATAATTTCTTTCCCTTGAATAGTAGATTCTCTTGAATGAAATACTCTAGCCATGGAGTTCGATCCAATTCCACTAGGTTCTTGCATGCTAACCATGCCTCTTTGAAATCTAGATCTTATTTATACAACTCACCCAAAGCATCAAAACCAACAACATTCACTTTTATCTCATTCAACAATAAAGTTCTCCTACTTAGTGCATCAACAACTTGATTGGATTTACCACTCCTATGTTTTAACACAAAAGAATAACTTTGTAAAAACTCAATACACTTCATATGCCTCTGGTTCAACTTACCTTGACTATTTATGAACTACAGGGCATGATTGTCTGTATACAACACAAATTCTTTTGGCAGCAAACAATGCCTCCACTTTTTTAGTGCTTGCACAATTACACAGAACTCCTGGTCATACACAAAAGACTTCCTCTTAGCTTCATTCAACTTCTCCCTAAAGTATGCTATTGGTCTTCCCTCTTGGCTGAAAACTCCCCCTATTGTTGTTCCACTTGCATCACAATCCACTTGAAAAACTTTTCGAAAGTATGACAGCGCCAATATCGGCTACTCTGTCACCTTATTCTTTAGCAAATGAAGATTTTTCTCTACTGCAACTGTTTACTTGAACTCTCTTCTAGTTCCCTTCATCATCTCTGTAATGGGAGCACATATCCCACTAAAATTTCTTATGAAATTCCTATAGAAGCTCGCCAATCCCATGAAAACTACGGGCTTCAAAAGTACTCCTTGGTGATGGCCATTCAACAATAGCCTTACCTTCTTAAGGTCCATTTTCAACCCTTCTTCTGATCTACAAATCCCAAATACACTAACTCCTTCATGAAAGTACACTTTTTCAGATTCACCATTAGTTTTTCTTCTTTCAATCTTTGCAGGACAACCCTAATATGTTCTAGATGTTCTTCTTTTGTTTTACTGAAAATTAAAATATCATCAAGGTAAACTATGACAAACTTACCAAGATAGGGCTTCAACACTTGATTCATCAACCTCATGAATGCACTGGGTGTATTTGTAAATCCAAATGGCATGACCAGCCACTCATACAATCCATCCTTCATCTTGAACACTATCTTCCACTCATCCCCTTCATGGATTCTGATTTGATGATACCCACTTTTTAAATCAGTCTTCGTGAAGTATGTTGCACCACTTAAACAAACCATTAAATCATCCATTCTGGGTAGTGGGAACCTATATTTGATGGTGATCTTATTAATTGCATGGGAGTCTGTACACATCCTCCATTCACTCCCTTATTAGGCGCTAATATTGTAGGTATAGCGCATGGACTGAGACTCTCCCTAATCAGCCCTTTGTCCAATAGCTCCTAGACTTGTCTATTTATCTCCTTATTCTCTTGAGGTGTCATCCTATATGGCACCTTGTTTGGCAAATTTGCACCTACGATTAAATCCATAAAGTGATTGATTTCTCTCACTGGTGGTAGTCCATCAGGCAACTCCTTCATCATTATATTAATATGTTCATCAACCAATTCCTGAATCTCTACTAGCAGGGTAAATGCACAAAGATGAGTCCACTTAAGGTGGAAGTTTTAGACTTAGAAAAAAACTAGAAATCGGGTTAACTAAAATAGGATCCTACTTTTTATGAAACAGGATCCCATTTTGCTTCAGGATTCTGAACCAAAAGCGGGATCTCATTTTCTAGAAACATGATCCCGTTTTGAGTTTCATAAAAGGTTAATATTTTAACCTTTATGAAATGGGATCTCATTTCATAAAAGATTAAAATATTAATCTTTTATGAAACGAGATCCCATTTCTAGAATGGGATCCCATTTCATAAAATTTGAATTTCTGACCCACTTTTTGCTATAGGTATTGGATCAGAAAAAAAGCTTGGGAACCTGACCCTTGGCTTTGGACCTGGTTTGACCTGCAAGTTGAAGGTCCTATCAATGTCACAACAAAATAGTGACTTTGGGCATATGTCTGAAGGCCTTTTTGGTAGAATTTTTTGACAAAATTAAAACCCATTATAGAGGAGATAGTGTAGATTCCAAATATGTAATTTTTTTTACAATTGGATTATTTTTCTATTTTTCAATTAATTTCTGATGAAACAGGTACATAAACTTAAATTATCAGGTTTTTTTAGTATTTTAATAACTTTTTATTAAAAAAAAAATTGTATGAAAATGTACTTCAGACAGTTCTTTTCATTTTGAAAAAAAAAATTCAAAAAATGATAAGCTTAGGTCATCTTATGCGTGACATACATGACAATTTTTTAAAACACCAAAAATGGCCAATAAAAAATTAACAAAAAAAAATCAATAAAAAATTACAAAAAAAAATGGAAAATGTGATTCAGTGAGTTACAAATCTTTTCCCAAAAGGATTTAGAAAAATATGATTATTTAGGTCAAAATATGGATGACGTACATGTGCATGGTACAGCAAAAAAAAAGTGACTTTTAAACAATGGTTTTTAGAAACGCATATTAAAAATCAATTTGTATCATTTGAGTATTAAAAAAAATTACATATTTGGAAACTAGACTTTGAGTACTACATTTCATATTTACTAACTTTTTTCAAGATTCCACCTTTAAGTGCTTCAAATTTTCAGGGAAAACACTTCCACTTTTTGGCCAAAAAGTGGACTCAACTTCTTTCACACACTTAGCTTCTCTTCTTTTTCTGTGGTCATGTTTTGAAATGGTTGGGTAACAAATGCATAACAAACACCATCTTTCTTTAGATCCTTCAGGAATTTGTTTCCCAAGATAAGACACACCCTAGAAACACCTTTTGCATCTTCATCTTTATCCTTCATAGGATTCAGAATAAACTCCTATCCATCCTTCTTAATGGTATATGTATTTCTCTTACCATCATGAACAAATTGTCTATCAAATTGCCATGGTCTTCCCAGTAAGATATGACAAGCATCCATTGGCATTACATCACAGAGTATTTCATCTTTGTAATTACCAATTTAAAAATTAACCAAGCATTGTTCTCTTACCACTAATTGGTTCTCCTTCTACAACCACAAGACCTTATATGGGCTGGGATGCTTCATTCTTTTCAACTTCAACTTCCTCACCATTTCTTCAGACACAATATTATATGTGCTACCACTGTCTACAATCACTTTACAACACTTGCCATCTTACTTGTATTTGGCCTTGAACAAATTTCTTCTTTGTATTGGTTCTATTTTTGCCTTCTCAAGACTTAACAAAATCTTTCTTATCATTAAAAACTCTCCATCCTCTAGGTCTTCACCATGCTTTGAAGTTTCTACCACTTCATCTTCTACTTGGGCCACATGAACTTTGGCCTCTTTTCCTTTACCTCCACCTTGAATTTGTAGACATTCAAAGCACCTATGCCTGATCTCACCACATTAATAGCATGTACCAATGAAACCTCTGCCTCTTCGTCTTCCAAAATTACCTCTTCCTCTAAAAGAGTCTCCTCTTCCACAAAAGTTTCCTTTGCCTCCCTTTTCTTGAGTCTGAGAGGTACCATCTTCATCTTGTTTGGTAGAATATCCTCTTCCACCACTGCTCTTCCCTCTTCCATGAGCATTTCTGTCTCTATCCCTATTATTATTTTGTTGTTTCCTATTCAGCTTCTCTTCTGCCACCAATGCACATTGGTAGGCTTCTTCCACACTTTGCAATCTAAGCAATCTAATCTCATCTTGTATGGACACTCACAAGCCATTTAAATACCTTGCAAATTGCTCAATCTCATTGTCTATATGGTCTGCTCGAATGCTCAATTGGTAAAATTCTTTAGTATATTCCTTGACACTAGATTCTCTTTGCTTCAAGTTCTATAATTTTCTAAACAAATTTATCTGATAGTCTGCAGGCATGAATTTCATCTTCAATTTATTTATCATTCAGTCCCATGACCTTATCTTCTCCTTGCCTCTTCTTTGTCTATTAGTCTACAAATGATCCCACCATAGGGATGCATGCCATTTCAACTTTGTACAGACATATTTCACCTTCTTGTCTTCTTTTATACCTTCAAAGTCAAAGCACTTTTCCATCTCTGTCATCCAATCCAAAAATTCATCTAAATTTAAGTTACCAATATAGTCTGGAGGGTTAAAATAGGGTCTGGTATTTATTTTTGTTAGGGCTTGAATGAACCTCTCTTCTCCCTAATCAAGTTTAGGTTGGTTTTCTTCTCCTTCATCTTCAACCTACTCTTCTTCATCATCACTCATGTCTTCGACATGATGACCTCTTCTTTGTGTAGTTTCAATGGCTTCCAATCTAGTCATAATTCCCCTCAACATCTCCATCAAGATAGGGTCTGCATCTCTTCGCACCCCTCTTCCTCTGCCACATCCTCTCTGTGCCATTTTACACAAGTCCTCTATAGTTGTAGGTCTTCTTCCTTTTACTCACTTACCCACAACAAATTCCCTTCAGGACTTCATAATCTCTTTGACACTTTCTCCAAGAGCAAAACTTGCTCTGATACCACTTGACATAGTCGAGATTGAAGAGCCTTATCAGGCTATCAATCAAGCAGCAAATCACACAAACATACAACTTATAAAAGGAAAATAATTATTTATTTATTGCAATCAAAAGAGTACAGATTACAATCAAAGATTAATTACAAAGTATTTCTTAGAGACCCCAATTTGACTTTTCCATCAACAACCTTTTCCCCCCAATTCCTCCTTCAGATCAATCCCCCTCCTAAACATCAACACTTTCCCTCCCATCACCTTCCTCTATTCTCACGTTCCCTTGTTCTCCAAGGAAAACCGTTCATCTTCCAACTTCCTTGTCAAATGGTCTTCCCCAATGGTTTAACTGTTAAAATTTCCTAATGAACCATCACACCACAAAGTCTTCAACTCCATCTCATTGGCAAATTGAGGAGACGTCAAAGAGACTCCCTTCGACATAGAATGTACCAATGATAAAACATGTAGTAGCACACATCCTCACCAACATATAGAATTATCCTATCGGGTCGTCGAAGAGACTGAGTTAATAGTCTTGGTGACATCTAATCTCCGAGTGATGAAAGTCAAGGCTTATATTGGCATTTCAAAGAGATAGCGAAATGAGTCCCACTAATATAGCAACTCCCACCAATATAGTGTTGGATCTAGGGCATACAACTGAGAGGGGGGGGGTGAATCAGTTGTATAGAACTTGTTCTCTTTCAAACACTTTATTCTCTGTTGTTAGTTAGCAGCATATCAAATAAACATTCATGGAAGCACAATACATAAACACAAGAGTAGATAAGCATCAACACATTGAACACCAAGATTTTGACGTGGAAAACCCGGTTAAGGGAAAAACCACGGGGTGACTAACCCAAGAATTATTCTCTGTTAGAAGAATAAAAAAAAAATGAATGGCACATGCCAATAAGGGCTCACTGCCCGAGCACACTGCTCACAAAGAGGCCCACTGCCTACAAGGAGACACACTGTCTACAGAGTGATAAAAATCACAGTCTTGAACTGGAGAATGACATCTCTACCATGTCCGGATCAGTTCCAATTAAGCCCAACAATCTCTGCTCTGCCTTTCGCACCTTTCTTCGCTACACCATGCTCATCCACATGCCACTCACTGAAATGAATTCACAAATTATTATTTATACAAGACATCGACTTAGGAACAAGCATCTAAGTCGGCAAACAACCATAGGAGTATCCGCAAGATGAATAACACATCCGGTCGGCTATCACAAGAACATTCGCAGGATGAACAACTCATCCGGTCGGCTAAACAGAGCAATAACTTCATCCGGAAGAATAACTTCAATTCCGGGCTCTACCATCAATGCGGACCAACAACACAACCTAAACATGATTCAAGAGCCTTCACAAGTCTGTCTGAATGTCCGGATACATCCGCACTTTCTCTGCTTACTGGGATCTCTTGTCTTCCTCATCCAGAACTTCAAGAACACAGTCTGTCGCCACTGTCATAATGCAGGAGGTACTTCCGGACCTCCAAATCACACACAAATCAGGATGACACATCACAAGGACATCTAAAACACTCCTTCCAATCCGCAGATTATGATAATACAATTCCGGACCTCACCGGACCTTTTTGTGATCCTCTGTCACCTCCGGATACTTGCCGGACCCGGTTCTATACCGGCAGCCATAACTCCTTCAGATCTTCATGCGGACCTCTGAAATCTTAACTGTAGCATCTCAAGACTCATATCTACTAACCCTTTAATCCGCATCCTCCGGTTCTCATCCTATACAGTATATTTACCTTCTTCTCATCACTGTTCTTCACTGTTCCTGACTGAGGCTAATTTTCTCAATATCCTCAGCACAAAGCTTCATCAAATCCTTCTTGTCAATGCAGTATGAGTATGTTGACATCAATGACAACAATGGCTCACCTCATACTTGCAACAATCTCCCCCTTTGTCATTGATGGCAACATATGATGTGAAAAACCATCAAGACAAGAACTTCTCTTTTCTGTCACAGCTCCCCCTATCAACAACAACTCTTCACATGTCTTCCTTTACTGCTCCCCCTTTGATCATCAACCACTTGTTTTTCACATGTCTTCTCTCCCCCTTTGACATCAATGGCAAAGGGCTCATACTTGCAACTCTCATGCATCAGAATAATACTAGCTGCTCCCCCTTAGTTGCAGCTCCCCATTAGTCCGGATCACAAGATATGACTGTGATTGCCACCGGACTGATGCACATCAGTGCATCTTAGTTCATCACCGGAGGGGCCATGACCCCTAACTTCTCCCGGAGATATTCAAAAGAGTCCTTGGGAAGAGGTTTTGTAAAGATATCTGCAATCTGATCCTTGGAGGGAACATACTCCAATCTGACTTCTTCCTTGTTTACTTGTTCTCTCAAAAAGTGAAATTTGATAGATATGTGCTTAGTCTTAGAATGCAATACCGGATTCTTGGAAATATTAATTGCACTTGAATTATCACAGAAAATTGTAATAGGCTCCTTATATTCAACTTTGATGTCTCTTAGCATCTGCTTCATCCACAAGATTTGAGTGCAACTACCTGCTGCTGCAATGTATTCTGCTTCAGTTGTAGACAGAGATATTGCATCTTGTTTCTTGCTTAGCCAAGAAACCAATCTCTTCCCCAAAAAGAATGCTCCACCACTAGTGCTCTTCCGGTCATCCACATCTCCTGCCCAATCTGCATCTGTGTAAGCATGAAGAGAGAAATCCGGATCTCTAGGATACCATAGACCATACTCAACTGTCCCTTTCAAGTATCTAAAAATTCTTTTGATGGCCATAACATGAGATTCTCTAGGATCAGCCTGGAATCTTGCCACAAGACCAACAGCTTGCATTATATCTGGTCTAGTTTGAGTGAGATACAACAATCCACCAATCATTGATCTATACTTTGTCTGATCTGCCTTTGGAGAATCATCATCTTTGCTTAACTTACATCCGGTTGCCATAGGAGTGTTCATAGGCTTTGAGTCTTCCATACCAAATTTCTTTAACAATTCTTTCACATATTTGGTCTGAGAAATGAAGATCCCTTCTTTTGTTTGAGTAATTTGCAGACCCAAGAAGAAATTCATTTCACCAAGCATAGACATTTCAAACTCACTTTTCATCTGATTTGCAAAAGTTTTACACATACTATCTCTTCCTCCAAAAATGATATCATCCACAAACACTTCAACAATCAGAATGTTTTCATGATCAATTTTGAAATATAAGTTGCTGTCAGCAGTACCTTTGTTGAATCCAATCTGCACAAGATGCTTATCCAACCTTTCATACCATGCTCTTGGGGCTTGCTTCAATCCATACAAAGCTTTCTTCAACTTGCAGACCATATCATTATTATCAGACAATTGAAATCCATCCGGTTGTTCAATGTAGACTTCTTCTTCCAGATCACCATTTAAGAAGGCAGACTTGACATCCATCTGATATACCTTGAAATCTTTGAAGGCAGCAAATGCAAGAAGTAATCTGACTGCTTCAATTCTTGCTACCGGAGCAAAAGTCTCTTCAAAGTCAATTCCTTCTATTTGAGAGTAGCCTTTGCAGACCAATCTAGCTTTGTTTCTGATTACTTCACCAGCTTCATTTAGTTTGTTCCGGAAGACCCACTTGGTTCCAATTACATTCCTGTCTCTAGGTCTGGGAACAAGATCCCAAGTATGATTTTTCTCAATTTGCATCAGTTCATCTTCCATTGCTTTGGTCCAATTTTCATCATTGCAGGCTTCATTTATTGTTTTAGGCTCAATCCTTGAAATCAGACAACATTCATTCTGATCTTGAGCAATATTCCTTCTAGTTTGTACACCTTTGCTTCTGTCACCTATGATCTGATCTTCAGAGTGATTCAGTTTTACATACCTTGGAATTTTGGGAGTATCCAGTACTGCTGTTTCTTGATCAGGCTCATTTAAACCTAACTCTTCTTCCTGATTTACCGGATCAGGCTGACTCTGTTTCACCGGAGAGGATTGAGTTCCTTGAACACTATCTTGGTCATCTTCATCAAATTCATAAAATCTTGAAGGCTTCTCAATTCCTTCATCAACCTTTACATTGGTGCTTTCTATCATCTTCCTCAATCTCTTATTGTAACACCGATATGCTTTGCTTTGAGTGGAGTAGCCCAAGAAAATTCCTTCATCACTTCTAGCATCAAACTTTCCTAGATCTTCATCTCTTTTAATATAACACTTGCTACCAAATACCCTGAAATATTTCACAGTAGGAGTGATGCCAAACCAAAGTTCATAGGGGGTCTTACCGGTGTTGTTTCTGATTTGAACTCGATTGAGAGTGTAGACTGCAGTGCTGATAGCTTCTTTCCAAAACATTTGAGGAACATTTGCTTCCAACATCATTGTCCTAGCAGCTTCCTGGATGGTCCGGTTCTTTCTCTCAACTACTCCATTCTGCTGTGGAGTCTTAGGAGCAGACAACTGTCTCCTTATACCCTGTTTCTCACAAAGGTCAATGAATTCACCAGATGTAAATTCACCACCTCTATCAGACCTTAGACACTTTAGTTTCAATCCGGTTTGATTCTCCACCATAGCTTTGAAGATTTTGAACTTCTCAAAAGCTTCTGATTTTTCTTTTAGAAAGGTAACCCACATCATCCGGGAATGATCATCAATTAACAACATGAAATATCTATCACCTTGCAGACTCTTGATTCTTGTCGGACCACATAGATCAGTATGTACTAATTCCAACAATCCGGTAGAAGACTGATCTTTGCTTTTAAAAGAGACTCTGCTTTGTTTGCCTAACTGACATTCTTTACACACACTGTTTGTAGGTTTTATCAACTTTGGAAGATCTCTCACAGCCTGAGTATTGCTTATTTTGATGATGTTATCAAAATTTACATGACACATTCTTCTATGCCATAACCAACTCTGATCAATTTGAACAAACAAACAACTTTTATTTGAACCAACCAGATGAAAGATGTTACCTCTTGTCTGAGTACCGGATGCAATTTCAGTTCCGGAGCTTGTAAAGATTCTGCATTTTCCATTCTTGAACCGGAGATCATAGCCTTTGTCCACTAACTGACCAACACTGAGAAGATTGTGCTTCAATCCTTCAACATATAGTACATTACCTGTTTTGCTCTTACCATCAAAGGAAATAGTTCCCCTACCTCTGATTCTGCCAGCAGAATTGTCACCAAACTTTACCATTCCTCCTTCATATCTTTCCAAGTCTAAGAACTTATTCTTGTCACCAGTCATATGGTGAGAGCATCCACTGTCAATAACCCAATCATCCTTTTCTTCCACTTGAGCAGCCAAGGCTTTTTCAACAACTTTGTGATTGACAGATTCAGAGAGCAAGGAATCTTCTTCCTTGATGGCTATAAACACCCACTCATTTCCGGATTTGCTTCCTGGATCTGATTCATCATCTGTTACTCCTTCATTGTCATCTTCTTCATGAACATAATAGCAATTCTTTTGAAACCTTTGTCTGTGAGTATTAGATCTTGCAGATCTCTCTGGACATCTTGAGGCAAAATGACCAATCTTATTGCAGTTAAAACACTTAAAGGGTAGTTTTCCTTCATACTTACCGGATCCTCTTGGCAGTCTCTTTGCAATGAGGGCTTCAAGTTGAGCTGTTTCTGCTTCTTCTTCTTCCATGTCTCTTCTTGCTTGATCATACCATGACATTTTCCTTGATGAGTTTTCACCCGGATCAAATCTCTGTTTGCTTTTCACATAGGCACTGGCTTTAAAAGCAGACTCAGTCTTGGGTGGATCATCTCCAAACTCGGTCATTTCAAATGCAGCTAGTTTGCCAGCCAATTGTTCTCTTGTGACAGTTGTGTGGGCTCTGAATTCATCAATGGCAGCAACTTTGATTTTGTAGGCAGCAGGAAGGGATCTTAGGATTTTGCAGACAATCTCATTTTCATCTAGAGTTCCACCAGCATTTCTGATTCCACATACCAGCTCATTTACTCTTGGCATAAAGGTAGTAATGTTTTCATCATCTCTCATTTTCAATCTTTCAAATTTCCCTTTCAGACTTTGCAACCTTGCACTTTTGACAAACTCATCTCCTTCATACAGAAGTTCCAGTTTAGTTAGGATCTCATATGCAGTTGGTAGGTCAATGACATTCGAGAGATCTGAGTCATTCAATGCGCTTAGAAGAGCTTCCTTGGTCCGCAGATTGTTTTCAGCTTCTGTGGTTTCATCAGGAGTTGTCGGACCACCTTGTGGGGGTATATATGGTTTTGAAATCATAGCCAAGTATGCTTTTCCCATACATTCCAAATGACACTTCATGCGACCTTTCCAGAGAGTGAAGTTGGTTCCATCGAACTTCGGACTATCCTTCTTGTATGACGACATCCTGGATCACCTCAAGCGGTTAAGCTCCTATCAGAGGAACTCAGCTCTGATACCAATTGTTGGATCTAGGGCATACAACTGAGAGGGGGGGGGTGAATCAGTTGTATAGAACTTGTTCTCTTTCAAACACTTTATTCTCTGTTGTTAGTTAGCAGCATATCAAATAAACATTCATGGAAGCACAATACATAAACACAAGAGTAGATAAGCATCAACACATTGAACACCAAGATTTTGACGTGGAAAACCCGGTTAAGGGAAAAACCACGGGGTGACTAATCCAAGAATTATTCTCTGTTAGAAGAATAAAAAAAAAATGAATGGCACATGCCAATAAGGGCTCACTGCCCGAGCACACTGCTCACAAAGAGGCCCACTGCCTACAAGGAGACACACTGTCTACAGAGTGATAAAAATCACAGTCTTGAACTGGAGAATGACATCTCTACCATGTCCGGATCAGTTCCAATTAAGCCCAACAATCTCTGCTCTGCCTTTCGCACCTTTCTTCGCTACACCATGCTCATCCACATGCCACTCACTGAAATGAATTCACAAATCATTATTTATACAAGACATCGACTTAGGAACAAGCATCTAAGTCGACAAACAACCATAGGAGTATCCGCAAGATGAATAACACATCCGGTCGGCTATCACAAGAACATTCGCAGGATGAACAACTCATCCGGTCGGCTAAACAGAGCAATAACTTCATCCGGAAGAATAACTTCAATTCCGGGCTCTACCATCAATGCGGACCAACAACACAACCTAAAGATGATTCAAGAGCCTTCACAAGTCTGTCTGAATGTCCGGATACATCCGCACTTTCTCTGCTTACTGGGATCTCTTGTCTTCCTCATCCAGAACTTCAAGAACACAGTCTGTCGCCACTGTCATAATGCAGGAGGTACTTCCGGACCTCCAAATCACACACAAATCAGGATGACACATCACAAGGACATCTAAAACACTCCTTCCAATCCGCAGATTATGATAATACAATTCCGGACCTCACCGGACCTTTTTGTGATCCTCTGTCACCTCCGGATACTTGCCGGACCCGGTTCTATACCGGCAGCCATAACTCCTTCAGATCTTCATGCGGACCTCTGAAATCTTAACTGTAGCATCTCAAGACTCATATCTACTAACCCTTTAATCCGCATCCTCCGGTTCTCATCCTATACAGTATATTTACCTTCTTCTCATCACTGTTCTTCACTGTTCCTGACTGAGGCTAATTTTCTCAATATCCTCAGCACAAAGCTTCATCAAATCCTTCTTGTCAATGCAGTATGAGTATGTTGACATCAATGACAACAATGGCTCACCTCATACTTGCAACATATAGACTTTCCCACCTTTACACTGTGCATAAACTTACCATTGAGTATCAAAGAGGCTATATTCAGAGTCTCTCCAAAGCCATAGGGTCTCACCATTGAAACATAGCTTCACATCAAATTATTGAGGGGACTAGATTTAGAGTCCCTCCGATGTCATAGTCACACCGACGAAACTCAACTTGGCATCAGGTTGTCGAAGGGACACCACCAAGAGTCCCACCAAATAGACAAGGTCATACTGATGGAGAAAGACACCCACCAATGGGTTAGGGTTTATTAAAACTAAACTTCAACATATCTGCCTCACACAACAAAATTGAAAACAAAATTTTGCTTATGTACATATTGATGCAGATAGATTGAGAGCCCGAGATGCTCCTGCATCAATTGGTGATTGTCTAAAGTCTCCTTCTAAGATGGAGGATATGAGTAGAATACCTTATGCTAGTGTAGTTGGTAGCTTGATGTATGTTATGGTCTATACAAGACCAGACATTGCCTAAGCAGTGGGAATCCTTAGTCAGTTTATGGCTAATCCTGGATGGATACATTGGGATGCAGTGAAGAGAGTGTTTAGATATTTGAGGGGTACTTTTGAGTATTCCTTATGTTATCATGGTTATCCTACAGGACCTTAGAATTCTATGAGTATTCATGGATTTGTGGATTCTGATTGGGCAAGTGACATTGACAACAGGAGATCCACTAGTGCTTACGTGTTTACTATGTTTGGTGGAGCTATTAGTTGGATGAGTAAGTGATTACCTATGGTTGCTTTTTCCATGATAGAAGTAGAGTACATGGCAACAACTCATGATTGTAAGGAATCCATTTGTCTTAATACGTTATTTTCAAATATTGGTTTTGATGTAGGACAGATTACTATCTGTTGTGATAGTCAGAGTATGATTTCCTTAGCAAAGAATTTGACTTTCCATGCTAGAATAAAGCACATTGATGTATAGTTTCATTTTGTTTGTGATATGGTAGAAGATGGGAAGGTGATATTGGATAAGGTAGACACATTGAAGAATGTTGTAGATGCATTAACAAAACCCGTGGGCACAGATAAGTTCAAATGGTGTTCGGAGTCTATGGGCCTCTTGGCCCCTAGTAGTTAAATCTTGTCTTTCTATTGGCTCTTGCAAGGTGTTTGACAAGTGGGAGAATGTTGGGAATTAAGGTGTCTCAACCTTTGAAAATTCCTAGCATATGATATTCATTTAGGTATTTATTTATTTGCCTAATTTGTATTTACTTGCACATCCTATTTTGTCATTTAGTATAAGGTGGTATTGTGACATGTCATCCTACTTGTAATATGACTAGGATGGTCAAGTCAAAAACATGTGGATTTAGGCATCCCATTTGAGGTGGCACTAATATGCCATGTGTCGAAATCTTGTGGTATGAAAGAGGAGTTATTTTGTATGACATAATCTATGGTCTACATAAGAGCCAAGTATAGAGATTCCTATGACAAGTGAAGACAAGTGTCAAAGAGTATCTTTGCATGCGAGGAAGGCATCTTTGGGCACCCAAATTGGGTTATAACATTTTGTAAGAGGAATATGCTATATTTAGTCTTGTATGATAGATTCTCTTACAACATTAAGTTTTGTTATGTTGGACAGATTTTATGACAGTTGTAAGATGTGTAAGAGCATCTGTCATAGCCTATTTTTAGCTTGGAGCGCTCCATTCTTGGGAAGTCAAACCTGCCATATATGATAGATGTAAATGAGATGTATGTATGTTGTATAAGTGTCCCTAGGTGTGCAAAATGTGCCATGTGGCCAAGATGGACGCCCATCTCTAGAAGCTTCCTGATCATGCCTTGTAACTCTATATAATGTGATGCTTGGAGTAGTAGTATGCATAGTGTTTGTACAGGTACTATTATGCTTTTAGAATTACTCCAGAAATGAAATTTGAAGACTTCTAAAAGAACTTATATTGCAAGTGTATTGTAAACTCCTTTATTTTGATAATACATTGTGCAGGTTTTGGAGTGTGGGGTTTTTCACCTAAAAAGGTTTTCCCCACGTACATCTTGTGTCAGTTGATTATGTGTATTGTTGTTTTCTAATTTAATCTCTATGTTATATGTTAACACACCTGTAATTGTAAGGATCTAAAAATTTGCACTACATTCCCCTTATTAGATTAGTGTAGGAAGCATTTTTGTGTACCTTGCTTCCTTTCAGATAGGATAAGTAGATCTTGCATTGTTGAAGTAGCTTACTTTCAAAAGTTCATAGATTAGATTCATTTCAAAGCAATTTCCCTTTCCTAGAGTAATTGTTTCACATATTCAAAACAACAAAACCAAAACATAGATTCAATTGCATTAGGTAACTTCATATTAGTTTACATACATTTTCTAATTCCTAGAATAGAAAAAAACATTTTCATTTCTATAAATAGAAAAAAGTGCAAAAAAATTGTTTTGCACTCATATACACTTCCATGCATCCAAAAACTAAAAAGAACAAAAATATTAGCATCATAGAGCATTCACAAACCCTTGATCCCAATACAAGGTCAACTTTGGTCAAAATTAGTCAAAACCCTTGGTTTCAACATAAGGTCAACGCAAAGTCAAACCTTAGGTCAAACAAACCCTAAATCAAAACCCTAGGTCAAATTGAGGTTAGATTTAACTATCTCTCTCTTGGTTTGGGCTCACAATGTGCCTTGGAATTAGAGGTGAGTGGGTGAGGGCAATCCTCGACAAGATAGAGGAGATCAACCCTAGACCACAAAAACACCAACAAATATTTCAATAAGAAAGGTTAAGGACACTCCAAATATAGGATTTGATCTAATAGTTTGAACAACAATGCTAACTTGAAAGAAGTATCAATGAAAACAACAATCAACCCTCACAACGTTGGAACCTTAGAAACCCAAACAAAAGAATGGTGACTAGTGACCCTTTGGGTCATATAGTTATTTTAACAACAATGATCATAGAACACCACATCTAAACAAACACCCAAGAAAGGCCCCAGGACTGACCGACCACTCTCCATGAAGTCCAACTCTCAAGCGAGCTAGACCACCCTTGTGTCTCACCTCCTCTTGATTAACTACTTCCACAGGAGTGAGAGTGACGTGGAGGTTCACCCTATGGCAAGGAGAGGGGTCCATGCGTGTGTCAAAGATGACTCGACCACTTAGGCCACTAAGTCATGTTTTTGAGTGTACAGAAACACCCCCAGAAGACTAATTAAAAAGCTACTCCCAACATTCCATGAGAAAGTTGTACATATCATCATAATCTTTCACTTTATCCTTCCCAATGCCATGTTTTTTCATCTCTAAGTCTTGGAGCATAGCTAAAGTAGTCATCGATCAGTGCATTACCTTAGTAGCAAAGTGAGCAAGGACCTTAAATTTCTTTCCTAGCACTATTAGCCTGGCTTCCATGCCTACAAGATCTGTCACATCCTTGGAACTGATATCACTTTCTTTGTTGGTAGCAACATGATCTTCAGTCTAGTTGTCTAGAGTCTCTGAGTTAGAACGAGGAAGGTTCATTTTAGGGAACAAGCTTGGTCCTGTTGTGATGCTCACAACACACCCCATTTTACTTCTTAGCAAAATGAGGACCCCTGCTGTAGCTGGCTTTTGTTGCTTGTTTGTGTGGGCCTTCATGGTGGTAAAGGGAAAAAGGGAACTAAAAGTTACAAACCTGATTGGAAATAATGAAAAATCACATTGAGTACCAGTGCATAGTATGGGTGAATTCCTTGTGGAAAATGAGCAGGGGTTACTTTTTGAACCATTTTAAAATTCACAGTATTTTGCAAGTTATAAGCATTTTTGGTAAATGTACAATTAGAGGGTTTGTGGTTTGTCTATACAAAGTTGTTTGTATATACAAAATCATTTCATATACAAATGCATTTGTATATCATGCTTTTGTGTTAGTTGCAAAAGGGGAAGTTATCAGGTTTTTGTATGTTGTTATACTTGTATACATTTCTTGCTAAATATTTTATCTTCATATACAAGTTAGGCCTGAAATGAGTTAAAGTTGAAATGAATAAACATTGAAATCTACTATGTATTTTTCGCTTCGTATATTTTGCAAAATGGAAAATATACAAAGTTAATATACAAAGGATTATACATAGCACAGAACTAAAAAAGTATTAAAGTTGACATAATCGTTGTATGTTTTGCACTTCGTATATGTATGTGTTGGTTATATACATTGTGGTTTATATACAAAGCGAAATCGAAGAGATCATGAAATAGGGAATAATGGATGTATATTTTAGGGTTTGTATGTAAGGTTTTTTAAGACATACATGCCGATATACATTGCTCTTTGTACAAGTGTCGGAACCAAAATAGTTATAAAATGGAGTTAAACTATTGTATATTTCCGCGCTTGCATGTATGTTCTAAAACATACATTGTTTTATACATACAAGCCAGAACTCAAGGAAAATGAAATATGATGAATACAATGCATCACGTCCAATTTGTATATTAAGAGATGCATTGATTTATATACGTTGTGGAACTGAAGGTAAGTGCAATATGGTTTATAGAAAGGACAAGTTCGAAAGGTTGTATAAGGAAAGGTTGTTTGTACATTTTTGCTTATATAATGACAATGTATATTTAGCGATATACAAGCGGATGTACATTTAAAAGATACAAGCTAATATACAATCCTGACATATAAAGAATGAAAGGCGTTGCAAGAGAGAGAAAGGTAAAGACATGACTGTATAAGGTGTTTGTATGTGCACTTATACAACAAAATATACAAGCGAGATATACAAAACAAAAGATGCAAAGGTGTACGGAAAAGCATGAAAAGGGGTAAAAGTGTTAGTTGGTTCTTTGCATATAATGCTTCTATGTTTAAAGATACAACGAAGACATACAAAGGAAACATACAATGAAATATACAAAGAAAAGGGTATGCATGTTGAATTTCACTAAAGGTAAAAAGTTCAAAAAACTTAAACACTGAAGGAGAAAGCCGAAGGTTGTAGTACATTAATTGCCATAATTAATGTAGATTTAACACTCAAACAAAGTGAAATTTAACGAGGGTTAGAGCAATTTCAATGTTATTTTTCTTTTGAGTATATTGTTAAGAGTGAAAAATTGTAGAAAAGAGAATTGTTGCAGTGAATGAGCAGAATTTACCAGAGTGACAAAGTTACAATAGCTGGATAAAGGTGAAAATGGTAAAAGTAAGTCAACGGGTAAATGGTCGTGAAAAACAAGTATTTATCCAAAACGACATTTATTTTCAGTTGGTAAAATACTGTTAATTTTAGTAATTTCATTGCAAAACATAGGCATTGGTCAAATTATTGTTTTAATTGTTAATTAGCTGAGTAGAGCTTAATGAATTTAAAGGTTAAAATAGAAAAAGGAAAAAATGAATTAGGGTGAAATAGTAAAAATAGAAATTCATGGTAAAAACCCTAGACTAAAAATTGAAACAAAAGTTAAAAGAAGTATGTTTCTACAGGATGGCTCCTAAACAGAAGAAAGATATAGGGGAAGAGGTGAAAAAAGAAAGGAAACCCCGAAAGGAGGTAGAGAAAGAGGAATTGCCCATTCATAGGGGTTATCCATCTCTAATTAGTACAAGTGGAATGGGCACAAACATGAACATTGGAAATTATGATGCAGAAGATGTGATAAAGAAAATCACTGCTGCTGATGCTTCTCCTTATATGAAACATATCTGGCATAGTGGATTATATAGAGCTGTAGGTTTCCCGCTGGCAATGGAGGCTAGGGATTTGTGTTTGGACTGTGTTACTTTATATGATCTGTCTACAAGGAAGGTCATGTTATATGATAGATTAATTGTTGATCTAACCACAGAAGGCATTGCAAGGACATTTGGATTGGAGATTACTGAGAAGATGAGTGATATTGATATCGACCAATATAATGAAGACTTCCATACCAATGAGAGAATGCAAGGGTAAAATATTTCACAACTGGTATAACCCAGAAAATAAACCTAAGGCTATAGCTAGGATAGCAAAAAACTTGATGAGAGTATACTTCAAAGAAGAGATTTATTTGATGATCACCATGCTGAGTAGGTTGGTTGGAATGAGAGATGGAACTAAATGTGAACCATGGATGTTCACTGTTATTGAATTCATAAGAACAGGAAAAAGGGAGCAAGGGCAGATCCATTGGGCCAAAGCAGCACAACTATCTGGAGGCAGGCCATGCAGAGAAAATAGAAAATGTTGCCCTTTTATTTGTCTTCTTATGTGTTATACTCCTGTGCTGTAGAAATTAGAGCCTACATTCATGGAATAGAAAGGGTAGGTACCTTAGGAAATGGTCCTAATCAGAGATTAGTGTATGAACACTACCCTATCCTACAGGAGGAAAATGCCTTAAAGAATTTTGCTTTGGTTAATGATGTTTTTTATACTTACCTAGTAAGGATATTAAGAGAAGAGCCAGACAAGAGGTTATCTAAAGGGGCAGAGAATGCAATTGGATTGCACATTTCTTGGTTCATACAGTTTGAGAATTTTACTTACATAAGGACTGAGGTTTTTGAAGAAAAACCATTTATGTTGCCTAGGTATCCTTTTGACAAGTTGATTGTGTTGGAGTTTTCAAGATAGAATTTGAATGTTTTTAGAATGTACAAAAAGAAGTTCAATAATAGAGGAAATGTGAAGCTACCTTGGGCTATTGATAGATACTCCTGCTATAGTGAAGAGGTTGTAGGGTATTCTGAACAAGAACTAAGATATTATGGTTTTCAAGAGTTTGGTTTAACAAGGAGATTTGATCCTTTAAATAGGATCTAGAAATTTGTAGATAAAAATTATAAACATCTGATACATATTGAAGATTTCTGGGCTGACTACAAGAATGATAGGGAGGTAAAAAAAAGAGCTCACAATAGATTAACTATTGAGTAGATGAAATCTATAGGTAATATATATGTGCCTCCAGAGGTTCAAGATGATGATAGATTGTTACATCACATCTATACAGTAGCAAGGTTGGCTCCTATTATAGAGCCTGATTGGTCAAAACCCTAGAATACATCTCTGGATGTAGTGTCTGAACCAATAATATTATTTTCAAAAACATGGCTAAAAGATAAAATTGAAGAACTCAAAGCTGAAGGAAAAGAGGTCACCTACCCAAAGAAGGGGAGGAAAAGAAAGGCGGAGCCTAGTGAAGACCTACAATGTTTTTTATAAAAAGAAGAGAAAAATTATTCAGGCCAAAATTGTAGAAAAGGATAAAAATACTACTTTAATGGATCCATATGCTTTGGGGATAACAATAGCAATAACATCAGATAATTTTTTTGATGCAAAGTCAATGAGTCATGAAATAAGTGCAGAAGAGGCACAGAATGCTAAAGAAGTAGCAGAACAACAAGTTAGAAGAGTAATTCCAATAAGTTTGTCTAAAGGTGAAACTTCTAAATTAGCTGGTGTAATCGAAGCACATGAAGTAGGTGAAAAGATGGGTAATATATCTAGTGCCTCCACTTCACCTGAGCAAAGAAAAACATATGTTAAAGTAAAAGCAGAATTGGCTGAAGAGATACAACAAGAGTTAGAAATTCACAAGGTTCAACAAACTATGGAAACTGTGAATATTGAGAGTAGTGATAGTGAGGAAAGAAAAATGTATAAAGGCAAAGAGATTGACATAGAAGAAGATTCCAGTGATTTTCTGAGCGAAGAGGAAGGGCCAAGCACTCAAGCTGAAATAGGAATTGAGCATGGCATGGAACATGAAGAAGAAAAAGTACAAGAAGAAGCAGGATTAGTGGATTCATTTGGTACTTTGGTGCCACCTGAAATTATTAAGGATGTGTAGGAAGAAGCACATAAAATTAAGGAACTTGAAAAAGAGGAGGTACCTAAAGAAATGATTACAGAAATACATGCTTCAGCAGAAGAGGAAACAAAAGAAGACACCTCAGGTATTGATGCTTTAAATATGTTGAATATGTATGGTGAGCCAGGTGAGGAAGAGAAAAATACAGAAAATATGCAAGAACAAGAGGAAAAAGTAAAAGAAGATGATGCAAAAGTAGGTTCACCTATAGATATAGAGCAAGTACAGATAGAAAATACAGACAAAACAGAAGGTGAGGTTAAGATGCCTGAAGGTACAGAAGAAATAGAAAGGATGGATGAAAATGAACCTGAAGAACAAGCTCATGCTAAAGATGATCAGGAGAAAAGACCATCGGAAGGAGAAGCTCATGAAAAAGAGATTGATACTGGAGGGGATACTGAAATAGAAGAGGAAGAGGATGAGGTTGAATCATAAGAACAGCTAAATAATCCCATATAACAAGAGCCTCCACTTCAGCAGCAAACTTCACAAGAACAACAAGAACAACAGTAGCAACCAGAGAAACAACAGCAGGAATGCCAACAACAAGAAGAAGGAGAAACAGATAGACCTCATGAAAAGGTGATTAATGAACTTAAGACTACATAAGGCACAAAGGAAATTCCTACCTGGTTAGGAGGAGAATCAGAAAAGAGAAAAAAGAGGTCCATTTAGCACCAATTGACATTAAAAGTTTATTAGGTGAGAAGACTACTCCAAGAAAAGAAAGGAGAAAAGCTAGGACAATGTCTACTATTTAGAGAGGTCCAAGTTGATCTAGAATGTTAAACCTAGCTATACCACAGAAAGAAAAAGCAAAAGGTGAGATATCCTTGGAAGAATATAAGATATTGAATATTGACCTGGGGCATTCCACAAGAGAACAACATATTAATGAATGGGAAGACATGCATCAGGTGACAATAGAGATGCTGAAGAAAGACAAAGACAAACAAGATTATTTAAAAGGACACATTGTCCAACTTCAGCAATTCATTAAAGAGATATTTGATCCCAATGCCCCAATTCCAAAATTACCTACTAACATAGCAATAATATCAAAAGAAGAAATAAAAGACATGGAGAACAAAAAGATTAAGGCTAATTTTTTTGATGAATGGTTAAACGATTTTATGCAAGAAGGTGAACAAACAATAAGACAAGCTATGAGAAGTTGGAAGGTAAGTGTAGAAGAAAAGAATAAATGTATGATGCTTACACATAAGTGCCAAAACAGAAAAGAAGAATGCATATCTGAAATTGAATAGTTGACAGAAGTGGAAGGAAGAGAAAAAGAATTGATTAATGAAGGACCACTTATTGTCACATTGGCAAATCAAGTGCTACAAATAATATTAGAGCTTAAATTTCAGGAAGACAAGCTCAGAAAATGTACAGAAGTTGTACAGGATTTAGAAGAGAGAGCAGATGAGATGATCAAGATACATAAGAGGATAATAGAAAGACTCCTGCAACATGAATGTATGGAAATGCCAGTGTATGACTTAGAAAGGGCATTGATAGAGTTCAATGCCATATTTGCACCCTGCATAGAAAATCCTAATGCGAATCTCAGCAAGCAGATGATGGATGCATTGATGGAAGAAAGTGTTAAAATAAAGAAGTACAAGAAGAGAAGAGAGGGCTCAGAGAATAGAGAAAAGAAGTTGAAGGAGGGAGTTGTGATGTAGGAGTACATTTTGGTAAAGAGTCTAGGAGGGGACCGCACCTTTATAGAAGTTGTAATCAGCAATTTCAAGAAATACTTGAAAAGGTGAGAAGACAAGCAACAATAAAGGTTTGAAGAAGAAGTCAAATAAAGAACCTCAACGAGAGAAAGTCAACAATGAAAAGGGGAATCTTATTTTGTAAAAGATTCCAAAGGCATCCTTTAAGGGAAAGAAAAGATGCCAAATAGATATTTTGGTAGATGGTTAGAAACAAAGATACACCATTGATCAGAAATGGAAGGATCTCAACCGTGGATTAAAGTGGTAACCGTAGTGATTTGAAAGTTCAAAATCTATATAATGAACATGGCTACTTGTATATTAGGGACACAGGAATTTGTAGAAACTAGCTGGTAATTGTAATTTGTTTTGAAACTTTGAGTAGAAGGAGTATTTTAGTTTAGAGGAGGTCACCTATGTCTGCACTAAGGAATGCGTGGAATGTCCATCTTTCTTATTGTATCTGTAAAGCATTGTAAGTTTTTGTGAATTCAATTAATGAAGTTAAGAGTCATTCATACATTGTAAATCTTATATGACTGTTTGTTTTAAATACAATTGAATCCAGAATTTTGCGTGTATTTTTTGAGTGTCTTCTGGCGCTTCTTTGTATTTAAAATAGTTTCTCTTAAAGCTCGCAATCTTGAATGCATGTTTGTGAAAATACTCAGGACATTTGCATCTAATGATTTAGTCTGCTGATTTAATTGACTTTGTTGTAATTCTTACCATGTGCATAACAGAGCATTTAGATCCTGTAGCAAGTGATGTTGAATTTGAATTTTCTCTAACTTTTCCCAAACTTTGAAATACTTAGCTTAAACACAGAAATCTTAAGGAGATTGTCTAACATTTGAAGAAATTAAAAATAATTGAGTTGATATTTGGCAATCTTTATACACATTTGAAAGGAAAAGCATGTTTTAACATAAATCATTCAAAGCTTTGATATACAGTAATAGATTTATGCAAAGGAATAGATAATTTGTTGATATTTGTAACAATTTGCATAATAGAGTCCAGTAAGTTATCAATCACCTTAAATCACGTAAGGCCCCTTGCATATTATAGCTTCATAGTAACCTATTGAACTATCCAACAAGTCAAGACCTGACCATACAGAAACTTGGGATTAAGTAATCTTAATTGATTTCTTCATATCTTTCAAGACAGTTAGGTTCATCTTATGAATTTTAACTTTTGTTATGAATGTGTAAAAACAATCATCAATAGTTTTTGGCGCTAGAGGGAGGGCCTGATTGGAGTTAAGGTTGAATTTAAGTAAAGCTAGCTAATAACAGTAGTAGAGTGACCAGGTCTAGATCCAATCCAAAGGACATATTTGTGCAATTACCTGCTAGGAGACAGAGTAAAAGTCCTTTAGTTTGGAATCCTAAAATATCAAATATAGGAAGTTCATCTGGAATGCCTCCTAGATCACCTTTTAACATCCATAATATTGTGAGTCCTGACAGTTCTTCATACAGATTCTTAAATCTTTGTTCAGGTCCTCCTAGAGGTCCCCGTCCTCTAAGAAATCCAAGTCCACCTAGAAATCTAGGTATTCCTGTAGGTCCAAGTCAAGCACAAGTACCTGCAATGGCTTATTTCAATGTCAACTCTCCCATATATTTTGTGGATTATCATGAGATGCCAAAGAACCCTAAGAAAATATGTCCTAAATACTAGTTGCATCAAGATCCAGAGGATCATATTAGGATATTTAAGGAGGCATGCTTTAGAGCAAGGGTAGAACATGAAGATGTGGTGTGTAGATTATTTCCTTACACCTTCAATGAGCAGGCTTCCAACTAGTATGTGAATTTACCTAGTGGCTACATTTCTTCTTGGACACTTATGGAAGGACACTTATGGAAGAAGCATTTATGTCTAGATTTAGGGGACCAGTAGATCCTTCTATCTTATATCATAAATTGGCTACAATCAAAAGAGGTGAAGGGGAACTAATTGATAACTTCAATGACAGGTTTCAAAAGGCTTATTCTAGGTTGGTAGCACCATACACAGTAGCTGCTGATACATTGTTAGCTATGTATTATGTTTCTTTAGATCCATTAACTACCATGTTTGTCAAGAGAAAGCCTAACATAGATATTGTATCCAAAGCCTATAAAGAGGTAGCCTTTGTAAACCAAGAAATGAGGTAGACAACCTATAATCCATTTCTTAATGGAGGAAATCCTGGAATGCAAAATCAAGTACAACCTTGGAATGGAGTTCCTACATAGAATACTCCATTACTAAATCCAATCCCTACATACACACCTATGTATAATCTTGCCCCAATTCAGGCTATAGTACCTTACACTGGTAATACTGCCAATTTTAATTAGAATAATGGTCAATCTTTCTTCCAACCACCTCAGGATACATTTATAGCAAAAGAACAAGAGGAAAGGGAAGATATCAAAGAAATTACTGCACATTTAAGAAGATTGACCACTGAGATGACATAATTGAGAAATGAGAATTTCTATAGTAGAAACAACCAGGGATATAATCAAAACTATAATCAGAGTCAAAACCAGAATTACAACCCCAACCATAACCAAAATCAGAATTAGAGTTATAACCAAGGTCAGGGTTCTAATCAGGGTCAAAATCATACTCAACATCAGAGTCATAATCAGGGGCAACAGATGCAAAATAGAGGACCAACTATAGATAACAGAGCCTAGAATAACAATAACAGGAATCAAAATCAGCCTAGGCCACCCAAAACATGGAACACAGGGCCTAATAATGGCACTCTGGCTTCTCCATTTGAGAATGTAGATAACCAGGATATGAAGCAAACAACTAGGATTCAAATGGCCAATGTAGCATTGAAGAATTGGTGTAGAGTCCATAATACTAGTGCCCATGTTGAATTAGATTGTCCTCAGTTTCATTTGGCAGCAAGTATTTTTAATGTGGATGTACAAGCTCCTACTTCTAAGTTCTTAGTTCCCAAAGGTAATGAAATAGTACCCTTAGGATATGATACTTCTCTAGTCTTAGAAACTTTTACCTTCAGAGAAGAGGAAGATGACCAATTGTTAGAGGATGAACCATATTTTTGTGAAAATTTATATCCTGAGACAGCCTTAGTACTAAATTCTTTTCAGTTTCCATTTGAAACTAAAAATGAGGTGTTGTATGAGACAGAGGAGGTTCAAGCCTACCACTTCCACTCCTAATAATTTCAATACACCCCCAGACTAGAATGCTAGCAATAATCCTACTATACTAAAAGCTAATCATAATGCAAATAATGGAACAATAGCACAAAAGGTCCAAACCAGTAAAACAGAGAATGTAGAGACAATGAGACTGATGAGTTATCTGTTAGAGGAGATAAAGAAAATTAAGATCAGTATACCTTTGTGTGAATTGTTGGAAGCTCCAGGGGTTAGAAATTCTTTTATTAAATCCTTGGATGCATATGTGACAGGTGAGGTTTCTACTGAAGTAAATGTTCCTAATAGGGATACATAGTCCAAAGAAAAAAGTAAGAAAGCTGAGCAACCATGCAACACCAATGTTGTAATGTACATAGATAAAAAAGATGCTCCTCCTTTCTTGTTAACTATTAGACTGTGTGGAAAGAACATACACAATTGAATGGTAGATTCAGGTGCCTCAGCCAATGTAATGCCCTTAGGGATATGTAAAACTTTAGGGCTGACCCCTACCAAATCTACCAAAGTTGTTACATAGCTAGACAAAACTGAAGTTAATGTGATTGGAGAATTAATGCATATTTAGATGCAATTAGCTTCAGACCCCAAGGTAAGTCAGTTCATTGCCATCCAAGTAGTGGATATACCTGTAAATTATGGGATGCTATTGAGTAGAGACTGGTCAAAGACTTTGAATGGATATATGGCCACCGATTTCTCACATATGTGGTTACCTTGGAGAGGTGTGCCAAATCAAATTAGAATAGAAGTTGAACCCAGGATGAAACACATGATCATAGAGTACAATAGGACTAACGAAATATTGTATGCTTCTGTTGAACCTGGTGTTTACAGAGTTACTAATAAATGGGTACAGATTGAGGAAATCTTAATGCTGAATTTCAGAGAAAAGTCTGTCAATAAGGAAACAGTATTATTTATTGAGTCTGATGGAAATTCTTCTGATGAAGAAAATAATGCACTGAATAATTTTAGTCAGGTCATTAGACAAGAAATGGAAAAGTGCATAGAACAAAACATTCTAGTTCAATGCAAGTTATACAAAAATAAGTGTAGAGTTCATGATAAGCCACATTCTGAAGAGAATTATGGAATGTGTAGAGATATTGTTGAATATCAGTACATAAAATGCACAAAGGGGATGGAACCCCAAGAAGGAAAGGTTAATCAACTAGAGAGTTATTTTTAGAACAACATAAATGGATCAACTCCAAATTTAGGAAAAGAAGCAAAAGGTATAAGTGTCTGTCATTCTGATCTACAAACTGAAAAGACAAGTGTACAAGTAAGCCATAATGAATTGCCATTGAATAAACAAGATAGCAATGCACATGTGATAGAAAAGGTAAAACATGCTAAAGTAAAAAATCAAAAGAATAAGGATGGCATGTGGACATTAAAATGTGATGGTTCCAAATCTAAACAGGGTGCAAGTGCTGGGGTAGAACTCATAGATCCTCATGTAAAATCATACTTAGCAGCATATAGGCTACAGTTTTCTTGTACCAACAATGTTGTAGAGTATGAAGCTTTAATCTATGGACTAGTCATGGCTATAAAGAAGAAGGTAAAAATGATCAGAGTGTTTTCAAATTCTGAGCTAGTAGTCAGATAGGTAAGAAAATTATATGCATGCAACTACAAGAAAATGGTTTGTTATAGGCATAGGGTATGGGATTTAATAGAGTCATTTGATGCTTTCAATATAGAGCATATCCCTAGAGAATTAAACCATAGGCCAGATGCATTAGCAGTTGCTACTAGCACTCTAGAACCTTTAACACTATCAAGATTGAAAAGATTTGTTGTAGAATTAGAGAATGTGCCCAGTGTGCCAGATAATGTAACTCATTTTTAGGTATTTGAGGGGGATCAACAAATTGTAGATTTTCTAACTTGCAATGAAGTATTTGAGGCCCAAATTATTGATGAACAAGAGAGGCCTGATGTGTCTTGGGATGAAGAAGACATAATCAACTTAAAGAGCAATTTCTTACCCAAAGGGGTGATTGAGTTAGAACAAATCTTTGACTTTGATGAAGTAGTAAAACATAAAGACTTGCCTAAAACAGAGGGAGGTAAGTGTGATCCCTATAACTTAGGAATATAGCAGAATCCCCAAAATGTACAAATTGGAAAGGCCTATTCTGAGAAGATTAGAAAATAAATTATTGATGTTATGAAAGATTATAAACATGTTATAGCATGGACATATGAGGATTTAAAGACATATGATACGTCCATCATCACTCATGTGATACCTTTGAAACCAAATATCAAACCATTCAGGCAAAAGCAAAGGCCTGTGAATGTAATTTTAGAACCTTTGATATTTGAGGAAGTGAAAAAACTGCTGTCTGCTAGAATAATTTTCCCTGTCAAACATTCAACTTGGGTAGCTAATTTAGTACTTGTTAGAAAGAAAAGTGGAGACATCAAGTTATGCGTAGATTTTAGGAATTTAAACAATGCATCTGAAAAAGACAATTATCCTTTACCTCCCATGGATGAAGTGCTGCAAGCAGTGAATGGGGCCAAGATGATGTCTTTTCTGGATGGATTTTCAGGGTATAACCAGGTCCTAGTTGATAAAGAAGACAGGTTGAAAACCACTTTTACATGTAAATGGGGTAATTATGCTTACAGAAGAATGCCATTTGGTCTAATCAATGCAGGTACCACTTTTTAGAGAGCCATGGATATTGCATTCCGTGGACTGACAGGTAAGTGTGTTGTAATTTATATGGATGATTTAACTGTTTATTCTAAAGATGTGTCCACCCATGCTGAGGATCTAAGAAGAGTCCTCAAGAGATGCGAGAGGTATGGAATTTTGCTTAACCCTAAGAAATGTGCATTTGGAGTAACATAAGGAAAACTATTAGGACATGTCATTTCTAAGAATAGGATATCTATTGATCCTGATAGAATAGAAGGAAGTAAGAAATTGCAATTACCAAACACTAAAAAGGAATTAAAATCATTTTTTTGGTAAAATTAATTTTGTTAGGAAGTTTATTACAGGGTTTGCAGAGATTGTGCGACCATTAAACGCCATGTTGAAGAAAGATGCAGATATAGAATGGACACCAGTAGTAAAAGTTGCATTTGAAGATATCAAGGAGGCAATTTCTGAAGCTCCTATATTGGCAAGTCTAGATTATGAAAAGCCATTCTATATTTATTCTTTTGCATCCACACATTCAGTTGTAGTTGCTTTGACACAGAAAGGAGAAAATGATGAAGAGAAGCCAATAGCTTTTATGAGTGCACCTCTGAAAGATGCAGAATTGAAATATCTTGATATAGAAAGGCAAGTGTTTGCACTGGTAAGAGCAGTAAAAAAGTTTAGACATTACATCTTACGCAGTCAGGTTAAGGCTATAGTACCAGATGCAGCAGTGAAGATGCTGCTGATGCAAAATGAACCTGGAGAGAAAAGAGCTAAGTGGATCACAACTTTGTAAGAATTTGATATGGAAATCATTCCAATGAAGTTAGTCAGAGGACAAGCTCTAGTGCAAACCATAGCCAATACAGACCCAAATTTGGTAAAACAACAATATGTATTGAATACTAATGAGACATCAGGATGATATGATGATTTGAACACTTTTCTAATATCAGGAAAGTACCCAAGCAAGATGAAATCTTCACAAAGAAGAGCTTTAAAGATCAAAGCACAAAAATACATGGTACAAGGAGGTCTTCTATTCAAGAAGGACCACGAAGGAATATATTTAAGATGTCTAAATAGAGATGAAGCAGATAAGGTATTGCTAGACCTACATGATAAATATGGAACTACTCATGGTTCCCATTTAGCCATAACACATAAGATATTGAGAGCAGGTTACTATTGGCCTACTATGTTTAAAGATATAGAGAGTCACTTTAGAAGTTGCCACAACTGTCAAACTACAGTAGATAAGGGAAGAAATCAAGCCAATCCATTACATCCAGTGATTGAGTCTAGGCCATTTGCACAGTGGGGCTTAGATTTCATTGGAGTCATAAATCCTCCATCATCTGTAGGACACAAATTTATACTGACAGTGACTAATTACTATACAAGGTAGACTGAAGCCACATGTTGCAAATTTTCTACTACTAAGGTAATCATCAAATTCCTTGAAGAGAACATCATAACTAGGTTTGGGCCTCCTTATTTGCTGGTATGTGACAATGGCCCTGCATTCTTTAAAATTTTCTAAATGGGCATTTGAACATGGAATTGTTTTAAAGTTCTCTTCAAACTATTATCCTCAGGGTAATGGGTTAGCTGAGTCTACAAACAAGATTTTATTATATATAATCAAGAAGATAATTGAAAAGAACCCAAGAGAATGGAACACCTTACTGAAATATGTGATGTGGGTAGATAGGACTAGGGTTAAATCAGCTTTATGCAGTGCACCCTATCACTTAGTTTATGGGACTGATCCCATACTTCTAGTTAATTTAAGAATACCAGTTTGGAAGTTTGCTAACAAATACTTAGGCTTTGATAATCACAGAGAAGCCAGGATAATCCAACTGTTGGAATTAGATGAGAAAAGAGCTCAAGCCATTGAGAAGTTTGCTAAACATCAAGCAGTAATAAAGAGATGGTTTGACAAAAGAGAAAGAGTCAAAACATTTAGAATTTCAGACTTGGTGCTGTGTTGGGATAAAGCACATGAAAAAAAGGGAAATCATGGAAAATTTGACAAGTTATGGTTAGGTTCATTGCAGGTGTCAGAAATAATAGGAGACAACACTTTCAGGCTCAAGACCTTGACTGGAGAAGATGTGTCATTACCAGTTAATGGCCAACACTTGAAACATTACTTTCAAGCTTGAGGTATGGGTGGTTGGTCTGTTGTATCATAGTGTGAATAATGTACAGTTGTTTGGTTTTTTGTTTTTTGTTTTTGCTATGTTTTCATTTTGTTTGTTTTCTGTTGTGTATTGTGTTGCTTTAGTAGGAATGTTTTTTTTGTTTTAGAGTATAAAGGAGAAAACTAACAATCATTGAAAACAATAGAAAATTAAGAACATTCAGGTGAATTATTTGAAATTTGTGCATAATTTGTTGTGACTGTCATGAATATAGAAACTTAGTTAACTTGTGAAATTTTGTATTCAATAACTGTGGGTTGAGTATTCAAGGGAAGTTTCTCACAATGACACACCTAAAATCCTTGGGTTTGTTGAACCTACCAGTGAAGATATTAGGTGAAAAATTAGAGGTCACCCTTACTACCATTACAATTCTCAGCTTAATTTTAGCAAGTGACTGTTCCTTGCATCATGAAGTTACAAGTGAAATATCTTATGAAATATCTATCAAGTACAAAATATAAATAAATAAATAAAATGGATTTTACTGAAATCTAGGTTAAGTCATTTAAGTAACTCTACTAGAGCTATAGACGCTTGCTGGCAGTGGGCCTCTACTTAGGAGAATTGTAACGATAACATTGCCAGGGCTATAGATGCCTGCTGGCAGCAACGCTCTATCTGGTCAGCTATGAGGGAATGACATCAACTAGGTAGTCTAATGTCAGTCACTAGTTTTTTCAACTAATTTTCAAGATGAGGATTATTAATCACATGCACCCACTTAAACTGAAAATGAAAATTCATGCACCTTATTGAATACATTAAGTCTCAAGTTAAATGATGATTTGCATAAAAGATAGTTATAAATTATGAATTTATTTCATTTTGTTTTCTTTAATGGTTTTAATTTAAATATTTTATTTGGTTGCTAGTTGTTGTGATGCTTACAACACGCCCCATTTTACTTCTTAGCAAAATAAGGACCCCTGTTGTAGATGGCTTTTGTTGCTTGTTTGTGTGGGTCTACTTGGTGGTAAAGGGAAAAAGGGAACTGAAAGTTACAAACTTGATTGGAAATAATGAAAAATCACATTGAGTACTAGTGCATAGTACGGGTGAATTCCTTGTGGAAAATGAGTAGGGGTTGCTTTTTGAACCATTTTAAAATTCACAGTATTTTGCAAGTTATAAGCATTTTTGGTAAATGTACAATCAGATGGTTTGTGGTTTGTATATACAAAGTTGCTTGTATATACAAAATTATTTCATATACAAATGCATTTGTATATCATGCTTTTGTGTTAGTCGCAAAAGGGGAAGTTATTGGGTTTTTGTATGTTGTTATACTTGTATACATTTCTTGCTAAATGTTTTATCTTCATATACAAGTCAGGCCTGAAATGAGTTAAAGTTGAAATGAATAAATGTTGAAATCCACTATGTATTTTTCACTTTGTATATTTTGCAAAATGGAAAATATACAAAGTATACAAAGGATTATACATAGCGCAGAACTGAAAAAGTATTAAAGTTGACATAATCGTTGTATGTTTTGCACTTTGTATATGTATGTGTCGATTATATACATTGTGGTTTATATACAAAGCGGATTCAAAGAGATCATGAAATAGGGAATAATGGATGTATATTTTGGGGTTTGTATGTAAGGTTTTTTAAGACATACATGCTGATATACATTGCACTTTGTACAAGTGCTGGAACCGAAATAGTTATAAAATGGAGTTAAACTGTTGTATATTTTCGCGCTTGTATGTATGTTCTGAAACATACACTATTTTATACATACAAGCCAGAACTCAAGGAAAATGAAATATGATGAATACAATGCATCACATCCAATTTGTATATTAAGAGATGCATTGATTTATATACGTTGTGGAACTGAAGGTAAGTGCAATATGGTTTATAGAAAGGACAAGTCCGAAAGGTGGTATAAGGAAAGGTTGTTTGTACATTTTTGCTTATATAATGACAATGTATATTTAGTGATATACAAGTGGATGTACATTTAAAAGATACAAGCACCTTAATCCCATCATGCTAAATCCTATCTATGATCAAGATACCATCTATGATGAAGAGCCTATCTATGATGAAGCAGACCATGATGATCCTCTAAGCCCACTTTATGTGTTCCATGGTCCTGAGCATATAACCCCATCTAGTCCTATCCAAGATCCAGCAACTTCCACTTCCCTTGATGAGACACTTGCCTCCCAAGCAAGCATAGAAGATCAAACCAAAAATACTCATCCGCCATCCGTTATCGACCATGCTGCAAATCCCCCATCGTATATCCTTGGTCTTACCACCTTCATTCATGAATGTTCTTCCTTAGAACACCAACAACCATTATCCGCTATCTCGCCTTCCTCATCCAATAAGGAACTCGCTACTAGTGCACCTATACATAATCCCATGGTCCACCGCATACTCTAGAATATGAACTATCAAGGTAAAGGCTTAGGCCTTCATGAACAAGGTATTTTGGAACCTATCCATATCAATGTTCCTCCCCCTTCATACGGCCTTGGATACATACCCCAAGGTGAGCAATCTCAAGATGTTGGTACTTCTTCCACTCCTCCTAAGTCAACTACTTTCCATCGCAAACCCTATCATATCCCCAAAACATATGTTGCCATTCCACCTCCATCATCCTACATTTGTCAAAAGCATGTGACCATACACCTTCCACCATCCAATCTACCTCCGCTACTTCCAACTCCTAATAGCCCTCTATGCATCCTACCACCACTTCTTCCAACACCTTATCCATGCATCTATGAATCCTCTAAATATCCCAATCATGGCTGACAAATGCACATATTGTCTAAACAAGGATCTTTCACAAACCTCACTTCCACCATCCCACGGGGATTTAATGACAAATATGTGGATGCCTCTACCTATAAAGTCACAAATCCTAAGAGTCCTCATGACCTAGGATATAAAAACCAAGAATCAAAGAATTATCCATATCAAAAGCTGCATACACCCACACACCTCAATGCCAAATTAAAAAAAGTGTGGGTCCCCAAGCAACAAATAATTCTCTCAGAAGCTGCACAAACACTGCATACACCCAAACCCATACCTTCACAGGTACTATCTAAAAATAAAATGGTTTGGGTGCCTAAGAAAAAACCCCTCAAGTTACATGAGGCATCCACCTCTCAAGAATTCCAAAGATTCACTTTCTCCAATTCCATCCAAAAGTATCAAATCCTTCCATCCCACATGACAAACAAAAATCAAAACAATGCAAAGTCTATGTGGGTCCCTAAAGGCCTATATCATTCATCCACCAAGAAAAACTCTCCATTGCTTCCTACCCCACCTTCCCATCATCAGCTTCAATGTTTATCACAATATGTGCAACCGTTGGTCATGGTTCCCTTCCATTCCACAATACTTCCATATAACTCCATCTCCCCTCCCCTCCACTACTATCTTACATATCTCCCTCATCCTATGGTCCATGCTTTTGCATAAACCTTCCTTCCATCCTTGCATCAGTCCTTTTGTATTCTGCATCATCATCCACTATCGCACCTTCCATAATCCGCTATCTACATACTCATATCTCACTTTCATACACTCCCTTACCAACATCTATGAGCACACTTGACATAGTCCATGCGACAACATCCATCTAGCGAGACTCTCACCTTTCAGGGAGCTAGATGCTTGAGTTTCTGCTTTCCATATCCACCTTCCCCTATCTAAATATTCAAAAAAAAAAAAAAAAATCTTCGTCCAACGGTGAAAATCTGGCGAACAGACACCTTGGATAAGTACCATGATGAAAACCTGGCAAACAGGCGTCATGTGTAAGTTGATCTTCTATGTCACCTACAATTGGAGGCACCTTGTCTCATTAGCATATCACTTTTCTCCTACTAGTTTCCTTTCATACCATTTCCTATCCTATCCTCTATCCATTGCATAACTATACTATCCCATCCATCCATCTAATCTTCCTTTCCTCTATTCTTTGGTCTTGATAAAGATTGGGGGCACAATGTTGACAAATGTTTTAGATGTCTCTTGGCATACCTTACCCCTCCAAACCATGCAAATCGTTCGTTATCCTCTCATCCTCCTATCGTCATTAGCATTGTCATGGAAAATCCTACGTACTCTACCTACAATGGGGCATGTTATACTTATGCGACATAGTCCTTGGAGATCACATCCTTATATCCACTATTGCCCATCCTCATACCTACCATTCCATTCTTTATCACCCATGCATCTACTTATCCGTGGTGTTTCCTTGTCATCAATATTATTTGATCCATATCTGTTCCATATCATGTCTTATCTGTTCCATATAGTGTCTTGTCTGATCCATATCTATTCCATATCGTGTCTTATCTGTTCCATATCATGTCTTGTCTGATCCATATTTGTTCCATGTCTGATCCATATCCATTCCATATTGTGTCTTATCTATTCCATATTGTGTCTTGTCTGATCCATATCTATTCCATATCATGTCTTATCTGATCCATATCGGTTCCATATCTGATCCATATATGTTCCATGTCTGATCCATATCTGTTCCATATCGTGTCTTATCTGAGCCATATCTATTCCATATCTGATCAATATCTGTTTCATATATGATCCGTAGCTAATCCATATCTGATCCATATCGTGTCTCATCTGATCCATATCTTAGGTCCAGTAGGGTTTTTCCCTGAACTACGTTGCCTCTGCGTCATCACGTAGGCAAGGCCATTTAGCAATGCACCCCCGAGGCACTCGGTCAATCCCTTAGGTCCATCTCCCCAATAAAGATTGTGGAATCTTCTCACCAGGCAAGCAAGCACAAGCAAAGTCCACTTTCAAGCAGAAATTTTGATGCAAGACATTAACCTATCCAAAGCAAAGCAAACAAACTCCTAAGGCCTTCTAAATGATTTTACCCAAATTATGGCAAGAAACAAACACATCTAAATGCAAGAATGTTTTGTGGATTGGAACCATGGTTAAGTTACAGAGTCTTGATTTTTGTTATCATGTCTTTCTATGCTACTCAAGGATGCCAAAAGCTAGAGATGCTATGATGGGGGCATGATTATTTTCTTTGTTTGCTATCTGTGGATTAAGCTTTAGTAGTGTGACACCTTGTCTAAGGACATGATTGGCAAAAGATCATCGAGGACATCAAAGGTCTAACATGAATGGGGGCAATCCTTGTCTGTTGAAATGCAAGGAACACTCAAGTCATCTAGATTCAATTTTGACTAGATCCTTGTATTTACTTGCCAAATCAAAATCCATGTAAGCGGTACTCAGGTCATCTCGGTTCAATTATACCTTGATGCTTGTATTTACTTACAACATTTTAGAAAATGTACCAAAAATAAATCACCCAATGATGAAATAAAGCACTCCAATAGCAAAGCATCGATCCTATATCCATTTATACATCCATACCATACTCCATGCAATAAAGATCCAACAATGTAGAGTATCAATACAAATAAAATCTTGTGAGTCCTTCTTTCGAGTCTTTCTTCTATCAATCAGATTTCTATGTATCATCATATCTTTCATCCTTATCTAGTCAGTCTGAGCAATGATCCAAATGCAAGGTCCATCCTTAATCCATACCAATCAAGTCAAGGCAATCTTGCACAAATGATCCAATCACAATTAGTGGTCTTGATCCTTGTCTAGTCGTAAACCAACTTGATTAGTTAATCAATCAATTGTCTTATACAAGATGTTGCATTGTCGAAATCAGACCAATACACGTGTCTTACATGACATGCTTCATTTCCTAAAACCAGACACTATCCTTCATGTTGCTCTAGGGATCTATCATCCCCCACCATGACAACACGCCTGCCATGTTGGTCTAGGGATATATCGTTCCCTGCCATGACAACATTGTCGTATATCATTATCAGTATATCGTTGGTTTACTGCTTGACAGGGGCAATACCTTGTTTGTTCTTGTATCATTTGTGCATACTTGCTAACTTGCTTGTGTGTGTTATCAGTCTATCTTGCTTCACATATCATTCGGCTCTTTCTTCACCCATTTTCTTCAAACCTAACCTTCTTCTTCATGAGATTGTCCATCTCACGCCCTTCTGCCTTCTTCCCATCCAATCTCCTGAGGGGGCATCCTGTCGTCAAAACTTGTACTAGGGGAAAAGTGGGACATGTATCACTGTCAGACTATCGATTTCTTTGAAACAACATTGTAAACAACATTGCATCAAAGAGGGGCAAAATGTATACACCTAAAAATGACATGATTCATTCTAAATAAATATTCTAAATATTTATTCTGTTCTTCTACCAATTAAATAAATATTCTAAATTTATTTAATCGATTCACTGTTCCATAATTAAATAAAATCTATTTATTTAATTAAAATTCTTCTAAATGTCTCACACAATTAAATAATCATAAATTATTTAATTAATCATAAATTCCTCTATCCTAAGTTCTAATTCCAAAAATCCACCTCACACTTACACCTCACTTTTCCACCTCACCTTGTCCACCTCATCGGGTTGCACATGTAATTAAATATATTAAATATTTAATTACCTATTTTCCCCCTCACCCACATGTCCTATTTCTTCTCGAATCAAAAGTTAGTTAACTAATCAATCAAAAGTGTTAACTAACTAGTAAATTGAGTTAATCCCTTAATCAATTTAGTCAATTCCATAAATCATTCTTCCAACTGACTAATCAAGTCTGTTAACTGATCAGTTAAAGGAGTTAACTCTCCAATCAATGTTGTCAAATCCCCTCTTTCATGATGGAGATGAGACACTCGTCATATTTCTACTGGTTGCACATTCCTCAACCATCCTCAGCCATTGATCTTCATATCTCCTCTCAACCATTGATTCTCATTCTTCTGAGTCTATAAAAGAAGCTTCATCCCTCCTTTCTAATCATCCAGGCTATTCATATTGTTACTCTGCAGAAATCCATCCGCGCGTCTTTGGCACCCCAATACTATTTGCTTGAGATCACCATTGTTGCTTCGAAGCTCATCTTCTTGGCACATTCATTATCACAGCCATTTACTATCGACATCCTACAACATAGCTAAAAGAGTGCACTCTCTGAGGGCCTACTTCACCAGCAAAGGACAATTGTAATAGGTGAACAATAGAAGCTTTGAAATGGGGAAGGTTTGCATTGTGTTCTTCATTGCTTCATTTCATTGAATCTTTCTTGTTTTCATTATTCTGTTGATGTTTGGGTTTAGTATTGTTCATTTGATTAATCCACATTTTACCCTAACACAAGCTAATATACAATCCCAACATACAAAGAATGAAAGGTGTTGCAAGAGAGAGAAAGGTAAGGACATGACTGTATAAGGTGTTTGTATGTGTGATTATACAACAGAATATACAAGCGAGATATACAAAGCAAAAGATGCAAAGGTGTACGGAAAAGCATGAAAAGGGGTAAAAGCGTTAGTTGGTTCTTTGCATATAATGCTTGTATGTTTAAAGATACAACGAAGACATACAAAGGAAACATACAATGAAATATACAAAGAAAAGGGTATGCATGTTGAATTTCACTAACGGTAAAAAGTTCAAAAAACTTAAACACTGAAGGAGAAAGCTGAAGGTTGTAGTGCATTAATTGTTGTAATTAATGCAGATTTAACACTCAAACAAAGTGAAATTTAACAAGGGTTAGAGCAATTTTAATGTTATTTCACTTTCGAGTATACTGTTAAGAGTGAAAATTTGCAGAAAAGAGAATTGTTGCAGTGAATGAGTAGAATTTACCAGAGTGACAAAGTTACAGTAGCTGGATAAAGGTGAAAATGGTAAAAGTAAGTCAACAGGTAAATGGTCGCGGAAAATAGGTATTTATCCAAAATGCCATTTATTTTTAGTTGGTAAAATACTGTTAATTTCAATAATTTCGTTGCAAAATGTAGGCATTGGTCAAATTACTATTTTAATTGTTAATTAGCTGAGTAGAGCTTAATGAATTTAAAGGTTAAAATAGAAAAGGGAAAAAATGAATTAGGGTGAAATAGTAAAAACATAAATTCATGGTAAAAACCCTCGACTAAAAATTGAAACGAAAGTTAAAAGAAGTATGTTTCTACAAGATGGCTCCTAAACAGAAGAAAGATATAGGGGAAGAGGTGAAAAAAGAAAGGAAACCTCAAAAGGAGGTAGAGAAAGAGGAATTGCCCATTCATAGGGGTTATCCATCTCTGATTAGTACAAGTGGAATGGGCACAGACACGAACATTGGAAATTATGATGCAGAAGATGTGCTAAAGAAAATCACTGCTGCTGATGCTTCTCCTGATATGAAACATATCTGGCAGAGTAGATTATATAGAGCTTTTCTCGCTGGCAATGGAGGCTAAGGATTTGTGTTTGGACTGTGTTACTTTATATGATCTGTCTACAAGGAAGGTCATGTTATATGAAAGATTAATTGCTGATCTAACCACAGAAGGCATTGCAAGGACATTTGGATTGGAGATTACTGAGAAGATGAGTGATATTGATATTGACCAGTATAATGAAGACTTCCATACCAATGAGAGAGAATGCAAGGGTAAAATATTTCACAACTGGTATAACCCAGAAAATAAACCCAAGGCTGTAGCCAGGATACCAAAAAACTTGATGAGGGTATACTTCAAAGAAGAGATTTATTTGATGATCACCATGCTGAGTAGGTTGGTTGGAATGAGAGATGGCACTAAATGTGAACCATGGATGTTCACTATTATTGAATTCATAAGAATAGGAAAAAAGGAGGAAGGGCAGATCTATTGGGCCCAAGAAATAAGAACAGCTATCTAGATGTAGGCCATGCAGAGAAAACAGAAAATGTTACCCTTTTATTTGTCTTCTTATGTGTTATACTCCTGTGCTGTAGAAATTAGACCCTACATTCATGGAATAGAAAGGGTAGGTACCTTAGGAAATGGTCCGAATCAGAGATTAGTGTATGAACACTACCCTGACCTACAGGAGGAAAATGCCTTAAAGAATTATGCTTTGGTTAATGATGTTTTTTATACTTACCTGGTAAGGATATTGAGAGAAGAGCCAGGCAAGAGGTTATCTAAAGGTGTAGAGGATGCAATTGGATTGCATAGTTCTTGTTTCATACAGTTCAAGAATTTTACTTACATAAGGACAGAGGACTTTGAAGGAAAGCCATTTATGCTGCCTAGGTATCCTTCTGACAAGTTGATTATGTTGGAGTTTTCAAGATAGAATTTGAATGTTTTCAGAATGTACAAAAATAAGTTCAATAATAGAGGAAATGTGAAGCTACCTTGGGCTATTGGCAGATACTCCTACTACAGTGAAGAGGTTGCAGGGTGTTCTAAACAAGAACTAAGATATTATGGTTTTCAAGAGTTTGGTTTAACAAGGAGATTTGATCCTTTCCATAGGATCTAGAACTTTGTCGATAAAAATTATAAACATCTGATACATATTGAAGATTTCTGGGCTCACTGCAAGAATGATAGGGAGGTAAGAAAAAGAGCTCACAAAAGATTAACTATTAAGCAGATGAAATCGATAGGTAATATATATGTGCCTCCAGAGGTTCAAGATGATGATAGATTGTTACATCACAGTTATACAGTAGCAAGGTTGGCTCCTATTACAGAGCCTGATTGGTCAAAATGCTGGAATACATCTCTGGATGTAGTGTCTGAACCAATAATATTATTTTCAAAAACATGGCTAAAAGATAAAATTGAAGAACTCAAAGCTGAAGGCAAAGAGGTCACCTACCCAAAGAAGGGGAGGAAAAGAAAGGCGAAGCCTAGTGAAGACCTACAATGTTTTTATAAAAAGAAGAGAAAAATTATTGAGGCCAAAATTGTAGAAAAGGATAAAAATGCTACTTTAATGGATCCATATGCTTTGGGGATAACAATAGTAGTAGCATCAGACACTTTTGTTGATGTAAAGTCAATGAGTCATGAAATAAGTGCAGAAGAGCACAGACTGCTAAAGAAGCAGCAGGACAGCAAGTTAGAAGAGCAATTCCAATAAGTTTGTCTAAAGGTGAAACTTCTAAACCAGCTGGTGTAATCAAAGCATAGGAAGTAGGTGAAAAGATGGGTAATATATCTAGTGCCTCCACTTCACCTGAGCAAAGAAAAACATATGTTAAAGTAAAAGTAGAATTGGCTGAAGAGATACAAGAGTCAGAAATTCACAAGGCTCAACAAACTATGGAAACTGTGAATATTGAGAGCAGTGATAGTGAGGAAAGAAAAATGTATAAAGGCAAAGAGATTGACATAGAAGAAGATTCTAGTGATTTTCTAAGTGAAGAGGAAGGGCCAAGCACTCAAGCTAAAATAGGAATTGAGTATGGCATGGAACATGAAGAAGAAAAAGTACAAGAAGAAGCAAGATCAGTGGATCCATTTCGTACTTTGGTGCCACCTAAAATTATTAAGAATGTGCAGGAGGAAGCACATAAAATTGAGGAAGCTAAAAAAGAGGAGGTACCTAAAGAAATGATTACAGAAAGACATGCTTCAGTAGAAGAGGAAATAAAATAAGACACCTCAGGTATTGATGCTTTAAATATGTTGAATATGTATGGTGAGCCAGGTGAGGAAGAGAAAAATACAGAAAATATGCAAGAACAAGAGGAAAAAGTAAAAGAAGATGATGCAAAAGTAGGTTCACTTGTACATATATAGCAAGTACAGATAGAAAATATAGACAAAACAAAATGTGAGGTTAAGATGCCTGAAGGTACAAAGAAATAGAAAGGATGGATGAAAATGAACCTGAAGAACAAGCTCATGCTGAAGATGATTAGGAGAAAAGACCATTAGAAGGAGAAGCTCATGAAAAAGAGATTGATGCTAGAGGAGATACTGAAATAGAAGCGGAAGAAGATGAGGTTGAATCAAAAGAACAACTAAATAATCCCATAGAACAAGAGCCTCCACTTTAGCAGCAAACTTCACAAGAATAACAAGAACAACAGCAACAACCAGAGCAACAACAAGAGCAACAATAGCAGGAACGCTAGCAACAAGAAGAAGGAGAAACAGATAGACCTCATGAAGAGGTGATTGATGAACTTAAGACTACAGAAGGCATGAAGGAAATTCCTGTCTGGTTAGGAGGAGAATCAGAAAAGAGAAAAAAGAGGTCCAATTAGCACCAATTGACATTAAAAGTTTATTAGGTGAGAAGACTACTCCAAGAAAAGAAAGGAGAAAAGCTAGGACAATGTCTGCTATTTAGAGAGGTCCAAGTTGATCTAGAATGTTAAACCTAGCTATACCACATAAAGAAAAAGCAAAAGGTGAGATAGACTTGGAAGAATATAAGATATTGAATATTGACCTGGGGCATTCCACAAGAGAACAACATATTAATGAATGGGAAGACATGCATCAGGTGACAATAGAGATGCTGAAGAAAGCCAAAGACAAACAGGATTATTTAAAAGGACACATTGTCCAACTTCAACAATTCATTAAAGGGATATTTCATCCTAGTGCCCCAATTCTAGAATTACCTACTAAGATAGCAATAATATCAAAAGAAGAAATAAAAGACATGGAGAATAAAAAGCTTAAGGCTAACATTTTTTATGAATGGTTTAATGATTTTATGCACGAAGGTGAGCAAACAATAAGGAAAGCTATGAGACATTGGAAGGTAAGTGTAGAAGAAAAGAATAAATGTATGAAGCTTACACATAAGTGCCAAAATAGAAAAGAAGAATGCATATCTAAAATTGAACAGTTGACAGAAGTGGAAGGAAGAGCAAAAGAATTGATTAATGAAGGAGCACTTACTATCACATTGGCACAAATAATATGGGAGCTTAAATTTGAGGAAGATAACCTCAAAAAATGTATAGAAGTTGTATAGGATTTAGAAGAGAGAGCAGATGAGATGATCAAGATACATAAGAGGATAACAGAAAGACTCCTGCAACATGAATGTATGGAAATGCCAGTGTATGACTTAGAAAGGGCATTGACAGAGTTTAATGCCATATTTGCACCCTGCATAGAAAATCCTGATGTGAATCTCAGCAAGTAGATGATGGATACATTGATGGAAGAAAGTGTTAAAAGAAAGAAGTACAAGAAGAGAAGAGAGGGCTCAGAGAATAGAGAAAAGAAGTTGAAGGAGGGAGTTGTGATGCAGGAGTACATTTTGGCAAAGAGTCTAGGAGGGGACCACACCTTTATAGAAGGTGTAATCAGCAATTTCAAGAAATACTTGAAAAGGTGAGAAGACAAGCAATAGTAAAGGTTTGAAGAAGTCAAATAAAGAACCTCAGTAATAGAAAGTCAACAATGAAAAGGAGAATCTTATTTTGTAAAAGATTCCAAAGGCATCCTTTGAGAGAAAAAAAAGATGCCAAATAGATATTTTGGTAGACGGTTAGAAACAAAGATACACCGTTGATTAGAAATGGAAGGATCTCAACTGTGGATTAAAGTGGTAGCTGTAGTGATTTGAAAGTTCAAAATCTATATAATGAACGTGGCTACTTGTATATTAGGGACATAGGGATTTGTAGAAACTAGTTGGTAATTGTAATTTGTTTTGAAACTTTGAGTAGGAGTATTTTAGTTTAGAGGAGGTTGCCTGTGTCTGCACTAAGGAATGCATGGAATGTCCAACTTTCTTATTGTATCTGTAAAGCATTGTAAGTTTTTGTGAATTCAATTAATGAAGTTAAGAGTCATTCATACATTGTAAATCTTATATGACTGTGTGTTTTAAATACAATTTAATCCAGAATTCTGTGTCTATTTTTTGAGTGTCTTCTGGAGCTTCTTTGTATTTAAAATAGTTTCTCTTAAAGCTCGTAATCTTGAATGCATGTTTGTGAAAATACTCAGGACATTTGCATCTAACAATTTAGTCTACTGATTTAATTGAATTTGCTATAATTCTTACCATGTGCATAACAGAGCATTTAGATCCTGTAGCAAGTGATGTTGAATTTGAATTTTCTCTAACTTTTCCCAAACTTTGAAATACTTAACTTAAACGCAGAAATCTTAAGGAGATTGTCTAACATTTGAAGGAATTAAAAACAATTGAGTTGATATTTGGCAATCTTTATACATATTTGAAAGGAAAAGCATGTTTTAACATAAATCATTCAAAGCTTTGATATACAATAATAGATTTATGCAAAGGAATAGATAATTTGTTGATATTTGTAACAATTTGCATAAATAGAGTCCAGTAAGTCAGCAATCACCTTAAATCACGTAAGGCCCCTTGCATATTACAGCTTCATAGTAACCTACTGAACTATCCAATAGGTCAAGACTTGACCAGATGGAAACTTGGGATTAAGTAATCTTAATTGATTTCTTCATATCTTTCAAGACAGTTAGGTTCATCTTATGAATTTTAACTTTTGTTATGAATGTGTAAAAATAATCATCAACAGGTCCATTAACACCTATAGGAATTTCTTCTTAGAAATATTAGTCTCCTCCATATTGTAAACATTATCTTGGTTGCCTTCATCCTCATCTTTCTTATTAGAACCACTGGAAACAACCAACTCCTTGAGGGAAGAAGTGGGTTTGCCATCTAGTTTGCTAGACCTCTGAGCAGTAGGTTTCCTAATCAACTTTCCCTGAGGATTATCATTACTATCATCCTTAGTATATTCATTGCCCTCATAATCCTCCATAGATTTAGACATCTCCTACCCTTTCCCCATTTTATCTCCCTCCTTATTGAGTAGTTTACCGACATCAACAAACCTGCATTTTCCATCCTTATACTCCATAATCCATTTCTGCTTTTTGTCACCCATACTACTAGAAACTTCCAGTTTTCTCTTAGATACCGTCTTCGTAAAACTTTACCAGTGCCATCTTTGAGTTCTACCAAGTTGTTAGTAGCTTCAAGGCTGGGAGGGGCTTTGGTATATTTAGCGGTTTTAGCAAGGCTTTGCTTAAAGCTACCCTTCTTCTTAGTCGCAAAAACCCTAGTTTCTATCATCTTCTCTAAGGAATTCTCAGGTGTGAACTCCCTAGTCACAACCCCATGCACAAGTTTACCTCTAGATGATAGGGGAGAGATAGCAGAAGGGCTACTAACCAAATTAGCAACAATGGGTTTAGAGGACAGAAAGAAAGGTGGAAATTGTAGAGCTGAAGAATATGCCCCTGATGCAGTGGGATTAAAGGCTTTTCAAGATTATAATAGTGAATTTTAGTAACATACTTCATGGAAGCCTCGAGAGATGAGAGGAGATAAAAAAGGGAAACTTATCAAAAGATTACACCTGAAGTGGTTGAGTAGTACAAAGTGATAATGGTAAAACCTCCTAAAAAAACCTTCAAGTGTAAAATATTTCATGAGCATAAAGCTAACCTCATCCCATGGCTTCAGAAGATTTTCATGATCAAACCCACTTTATAGATTGTACAACTCATCTCCTTTTAGGAAAATTGTAAGATTTTTAGGGTCTGGAATTTTGCATTGTCTCTTTTGCTTCTTAACCTTCGTCAACATGCCCATTGCAAGACCAATAACCTCTTCAGAGATTTCAAACCCCACCCCTCCAATATGAACTTTCCTATTGTTCCAGGAGGCCACACATTGAATGGAGATATTTTCATCATGCCCATTAAGGCACTCTAGAAAAGAGGCAACCCCCCTTCACAACATATGTGTCATAAGGTCTCCTTTTGTTTGAATTCCTCACATGATATTGGCTCAATCCTCATCATATCTCCTCCCATGGTGAGAAAGACTAGAAATTTAGTAAAGTATGGAAAACATAAGAAGTAACATTGTGAATAGGTAGCCATTGAATAAGATGGAAAGTATTTCTCTTGGAAATACAACTAATATGTTCTGGAGATCAAGAACTTTCCCATCCACATCCACGATGGATCATAATGCCATAATGAATTAAGTTCATTTTATGTGAACTTAAATAATTGTACCACCCAAGATGGTCTTCATTATTATTAGATGCCACCAACAATATGAAAATCTCCACCCCATTACCCTCTGGTCCATGTGAGGAACCACGTGAAGATAAAGTTGAATCAACCGAATCATCCTCCTGACGTGTCTTATAAGACTGCCACCCTAGCCGAAATAATTCACACGCCAAGGGTTTAAATTCAAATTCAAAACCCTACTAGTCTTGTCATCCATCATTAATAATTTAAAGACAGCTCCTTATGGAGGTCTTGTAAAGGCCTAGGGAGATTATCAACCTACTGTCAACATCTCTAATTAGTAAAATTTTGTCCTAGGTTAGCTAGGCCATCATCCACTTTATTACCCTCATGGTAAATATGGGCAATTTCCTTTTCCTTGAACCCCATCAAGAGACCCTTATTATCCCCAAAAGTATCATTGAGTTGCCACCCAGATTTAGCATTACCAGTCACAACATCTATAATGATTTTGGAGTCACCTTCAACCTAGATTTTATCAATCTTCAAAGAGAACAATTTTTAAGCCCCAAAGCAAAGCCATACCTTCATCCACATTATTAGTCTTATCTCCAAGCCCTCTAGCATAGACCACTACAAGGTTACCACAACAAGATCTAATGATCCCTCCACCACTAGCTAACCCTAAGCTACTTTTAGCAACTCCATCAAAATTCAACTTATACCAATCTTGAGGAGCAGGTTTCCATATAGTTTTTTGATGAGCTCGCTTCTTGGAGTTATAAAATTTAGAAATGTCAGAGGATATGCTCCAATTTCTAGCCAACTGAATCTCCATAGGGGTAGGGGACTTTGAGCATCCTTCAAATTACAATTAGAAACATTCTCTGCAAGAATTTTAGAGAAAATGATAAAAACCTCTTTAGGATTTATAATGGTATCTTTGAATATTTTGTTGTTTCTCTCTTTCGAAATGCTCCAATGTTGGGGGGAACCTATCTCCAAAGTTCTCTAATCCTTGAGTTGGAAAAGGGGGCTTTCCAATTCTCCACAACCTCAGTCAAATTTTCATTCATGACCCAGTCTATTCATAACTTTATGAGGATCATACCCCATAATTATTTAGCAAACTCACAATGGAATGTTATATGATAAATTGTTTCTTCCTCCTTAAGGCATAACACACATCTATTTGGCATTAAGAAACCCCTCTTCTTAAGATTATCCAAAGTCGGGGTTTTGTTATGAGCAGTTGATCACCAAAAAAAAATTGGGAGTCAAATGGTGATTCCAAATTAAATGCAAAACCTCTTACTCATACCTTGGTCTAACAGCAGATCATAAGTAGTCTTGACGGTGAATAACCCCTAGCTATCTTGAAACCATATCATTTCATCCTATCTAGGGAAGATGGGAATTCTGAAATTACTAAGTCTTTGTTGTAAGGAGCTAATCATATGATCCATGTTGTTGTTGTTAGGACTTAAATCAACTTAGTCCCTCTACTTTCTAAGCCCCTGAATATAAATAATATATTTATTCACTCTTTGCCCAAAGGAACTGGTGGCCAAGTAGGCCAGATTACTATAGATTTCCTAATTTATGAGAGGCTTTTGCTATAGCCAAGAGTCCTTCCAGAATCTAATCAGATTACCATTACCAAACTTCCATTTAATGCCTTTTGATAGGAGGTTTCTAGATTTCAACATTTTGTTCCAGATTATGGATCCTTTAGGTAGGCCCTCTTGGTTAATAAATCTACCATGCTCCTCATTGTGAAGATATTTTTGTTGCAAGTATGTGCCTAACCGGTGTTGTCATTGATGTCAACATATCAGTGTTGTCATTGGTGTCAATTGTTCTCTTGTTTTGATGTTAGTTAGATGCTTTGTACTTGCCTATGTAATGTTGGAGATAATGAGTAAGTGATCTTGAGATTGAGTTTCCAAGTGCTTTTGAGAAAATTTGCTTCTCTGGTGGAAACAATGTATAGAAGAGTATCTTTGATTACAGTAGAATAGTCTAGTAGATTGCTCTGCATTTCTTGTAGAATGAATATCCTTGTCTGCGGATGCGAATTTCTTTAGATGCATGTCTGAAGATGCTATATTTTAAGTTTGAGCCTCTAGTATGAAGATTAGAGTGAGTTATGTTCACTAGAGTGAAAATTGCTTTTTCTGTATATTTGGTGGTGACAGGGAGAATGTATTATGCTCCACATTCCTCCGCATTTAAGTATTTCAGTTTGCTGTTCTAGAATTAAGTTTTTAGTGATGTTATGTGCCTTCAACTCCAATGGTTCATGATTTGGTGGTCTGTAAGCGATCTTTTCTTTATGACAGTAGCTGGCAGTGTTGTTTATGTGCTCCAGTCTGAAGAATCTTCTTGATAGAGTGGTTAGAGCTTGTGCTATTGTTCCTGATGATTATAATGTGCTTATGGATGTCACTTTCTTGTGTTCCTACCTTTGGATTGGTTCATGAAGAGAAATTTGGATCATGGAGGAAGACTGTTCTTGGAAGTCTTAATGTGAACACCAGTCTTAGCCGACCCGGTTGTTTTCACTAATCACAGAGATGCATAGAAGATTGTAGAAGCATGTTGGTGCATGGAAGATTATATTTGAGTCCTAGCTAAGGTGTAGCATGATCCATATACATCTTTACATCTTTCCCTTAGCTAATTTTGTATTAGGTTCATACCTATTTCTATGTATGTTTGAAATGCCAACCTTGGAGATTGTTCCAATGGTTGATGAATGTAATGCCGACCTTGATGTTCATTCCAAGGTTGATGAGTTGTATAAAAACATGTAATGAAGTTGTGAAAAAGATGTCTAGGTGTGAAAATGCAAAGATAGGTAAAAATTTCTAAGAAGAGCAGAGCAAAAGAGTTATATTGTACTTCAATGGAACTAAACTCAGGCATGGAGTAGATGCTATCAAATCAGTTCACCAATCATTAGCAGTGAGCCACCACTTGGCAGTGAGCCGATATTGGCAATGAGTCCTAACATTTGTAGTGAGAATTTTGGGCAGTGAGCCTCTATTTTTCAGTATTTCTATAACATATTTATCTTTGTGGGATAACACCCACTATGGTTTTTCCCTTATAGGGTTTTCCTCATAAAAATATGGTGTCTCGTGTGTTCATTATCTTGTTGTGTTGAAGTTTCTTGTTTCATGCTTTCATGACTAATCTAAATAATTATAAACAAGTGTTTGAAGTATTAATGCTGATAAGTGGTTAAAGTTTTGGAGACAACTAATTCACCCCCCCACCCTCTTAGTTGTCTGGTACATTTCAACAATTGGTATCAGAGCAGGTTCCTTGGAGGTAAGCCGAATAGCTTGAGGTCGATCTAGGATGTCTTCTAAGAAGGAAGCTCCATAGTTTGATGAGATAAATTATGCATTGTGGAAGGTACGAATGAAAATCCATCTTCTTTGTCTTGGTTATAGAGTGTGGAAAGTGACAGAGACAAAGTATACCATGCCTCAAAATGGTTTAACAACTGAAGATGAAATCAAGGAATATGAGTTAAATATAAAAGCTAGAGATGCTCTGTTAAGTGCTTTATCTTACACTAAGTTGGTAAAGGTCATGGATCTAGATTTTACTAATGAAGTCTGGGAAAATCTAAAAAATCTATATGAAGGGGATGAATCTATAAAAAGCGCCAAACTGTAGGGTCTGAAAGAAAAATATGAAGGTTTAAAGATGAGCGAAGATGAAAACATAACGGACTTCATGCAAAAGGTTGATGAAATTGTCAATGGAATAAAAGGTATGGGAGGAACTATTGATGAGAAGGAAGTTGTGATGAAAATTCTTAGGTCCTTGCCTAAATCCTATAGTCACAAGGTAGCTGCAATTGAAGAACTAATGACTGTGAAAGGAGTTACTAAAGATCATTTGCTTGGAAAGATTACAACCTTTAAAATGAGAGAGTTTGGTGATGCCCTACCAAAAATTGAAACTACTTTCAAATCCAACTCTTCAGAGAGGATTTCTAGATCTAAGAAGTACAAGGTGGAGCCTATTGGTGACCTTGATGAAATTGAAGCCAATTTCATTGACATTCTGCAAAGAGGTTCTGGTAAGTTTAAAGGAAAATTACCTTTCAAATGTTTTACATGTGGTAAGATTGGTCATTATGCTTCTAGGTGTCCTAAAATAATTGAAAGGAATACAAAAAGATTTGAAAATAGACCTAGAGTTCCAAAGAAGTGCTATTATGTTAGAGATCTTTATGGTGAAGGTGTGTCAGATTATCAATCTGATGATGCTAGTACTAGTGCAAATGAATGCTTGTTTATTGCAATTAAAGAAGAACATGTGTCTACTAATCCTTCTAGTTGTGTGAAGGAAGAAAAACTAGTGAAAGAAAGTGCTTTGGTTGTTCAAGTTGAAGAAGATAAGGATGAATGGGTTATTGACAATGGATGCTCACATCACATGACTGGTGACAAAAGTAAGTTTGTAAGTTTGGAAAAGTATGATGGTGGACTAGTTAGGTTTGGAGATGATACATCTAGTAATATTTGTGGAAGAAAATCCATTTCTTTTGATGGGAAGCACAATACTGATGATGTTATGTATGTGAAGGGTTTAAAGTACAATATCTTGAGTGTTGGTTAGATGTGTGACAAATGTTATGATCTGAGATTCAAGGACAATGGATGCAAGATCATGGAAAATTCTGGAATAGTGATTTCTACTGGTAAGAAGACTAAAGGTAATGTTTATCATTTGAAAGGAACTAATGACTACTATTTGTTGGCTTAGATTGATGAGAGTTGGTTGTGGCATAGAAGGATGTGTTATATCAATTTTGACAATTTGGTGAAGATAAGCTCTGCACAGGCTGTAAGAGATCTGCCTAAAATTGTGAAGCCTGCCAATACCATTTGCAAGGAGTGTCAATTTGGAAAACAAACAAGGACAAGCTTTAAGAGAAAAGAATAATTCTCTATTGGTTTGCTAGAGCTAGTACACACTAATCTATGTGGTCCCACAAGAACAACAAGTCTACAAGGAGACAAGTATTTTATTTTGCTTATTGATGATTACTCCAGGATGATTTGGGTCACTTTTCTAAAAGATGAATTAGAAGCCCTAGACAAGTTCAAAGCCTTCAAGGCAATGGTTGAGAATGAGTTAAAGTTGAGGATCAAATGCTTGAGGTCTGATAGAGGACGTGAGCTCACATCAAATGAATTCAATATTTTCTGTGAAGAACAAGGGATAAAGAGACAATTGTCTGCACCTAGAACTCCTCAGCAGAATGGAGTTGTTGAAAGAAAGAACAGGACAGTTCAAGAGGATGCTAGGACTATGTTGAAGGAAGATAACCTACCAGAAGTGTACTAAAGAGAAGCCATACATACTGCTGTGTACATCCTAAACAGAGTTCAAGTCAAAGGTAACAGTGTTAAAACTCCTTATGAATTGTGGTATGGAAGAGCTCTTACAATAAAATATTTCAAAGTTTTTGGTAGAAAATGTCACATCAAAAGAGAAGAAGAACTAGGCAAGTTTGATGCTAGGTGTAATGAAGGAATTTTCCATGAATACTCTACCAAAAGTAAGGCCTACCAGTGCTACAATAAGAGACTAAAAAAAATTGTTGAGAGTGCTAATGTGAAGGTGGATGAAGGAAAGGAAAGAATATCATATTTGAGTGGCTTTGAATTAGATGAACCCTCTTCTATAACAAATGAAGAAAAAGTTGAACAAGAAGATAGTCAAGATGAAGAAGAAAAGGCTCCGAACAGTGCTGCTAAGACTCCCAGGTGTGTAAGAATTAATCATTCTGAAGATCAGATTATAGGGGACAAAAGAAAAGGAGTATTGACAAGGAAAAGAGCTACAAAAGAATAGGTGAATTACTATTTTCTTTCAAAAGTTGAATCTAAAACTATGAATGAAGCTCACAATGATGAAAATTGGGTAAAAGCTATGGAAGACGAGCTAATGTAGATAGAAAAGAATCAAACTCAGAAACTGGTTCCTAGACTTGTTGATAAGAATGTGATTGGCACCAAATGGGTTTTCAGAAACAAGATGAATGAGAATGGAGTAGTAAGGAACAAAGCAAGATTGGTATACAAAGGATGCTCTCAGGTTGAAGGGATAGATTTTGAGGAGACCTATGCTCTTGTGGAAAGAATTGAAGCAATTAGAATGTTTGTGGCATTTTTTGCATTCAAAGATTTTAAGGTGTATTAGATGGATGTTAAGTCTACATTCTTGAATGGTGAGTTGGAAGAAGAGGTCTACATTGAGCAACCGAAAGGGTTTCAATTATATAAATAAGGTGATATGGTGTGCAAATTGAAGAAGGCCTTGTATGGATTGAAGCAAGCCCCCAGCACTTGGTATGCAAGACTAGATAAGTATTTGTTGCAATTAGGGTTCAATAAAGGCACTGTAGATAGTAATTTCTATTTCAAAATCAATGATAATCAAATCCTGATTGTTGTAGTCTTTGTTGATGACATTATCTTTGGAGGCAATGAAGGTATGTGCATGAAATTTGCAAAAAGAGTTTGAGATGTCTATGTTTGGTGAAATGAATTTCTTTCTAGGTCTACAAATTACTCAATTAGATAAAGGAATCTTCATTTCTTTGTCTAAGTATGTGAAAGAGTTGTTGAAGAAATTTGGGATGGAGGACTCTAAACCAGTATGTACTCCCATGGTGACTAGTTGCAAGTTGAGCAAAATTGATGAATCACCTAAGGCTAATTAGAAAAGGTATAGATCTATGATTGGGGGATTACTTTATCTAACACAAACCTGACTTGACATAATGCATGTAGTTTGTTTTGTGGCAAGATTTCAAGCATATCCAAGAGAGTCACATGTGACGGCAGTTAAGAGAATCATGAGGTATTTAAAAGGCACACCAGATCATGGCTTATGGTATCCAAAAGATAATAATTTCACTCTCAATGCTTATATAGATGCAGATTGGGCTGGAGATGTTGATGGCAAGAAAAGTACAAGTGGAGGTGCTTTCTTTTTGGGCAATAGATTGGTTTCATGGTTGAGAAAGAAGCAAGATTCAATTTCCTTATCCACTGTAGAAGTAAAATATATTGTAGTAGCATGTTGTTGCACTCAAGTTTTATGGATGAAGCAAACATTGAAGGACATAAGAGTTTTGTATGAAGATCCAATTGCAATCTTTTGCGACAATACAAGTGCTATAATCATTTCAAAGAATCTAGTGATGCACTCAAGAACAAAGCATATATCTATAAGGTATCACTTTTTGAGAGAGAAGGTGACAAAAAATGAAGTTAAGATGGAATATGTGTCTACAAAGGATCATATTGTAGATATTTTCACTAAACCTCTACCTAAGGATACTTTTGAGTATCTCAGAGAAAAGTTAGGAGTTATTACCCCTCCCGCTCTGAACTAAGATGCATAGGAATGCATCAATCCAGTGGTGTCTAGAGATTCATTCATTGATTTGGGTTGATGTTTTAAGAGCTACCTCTCAAGGGGAATATCTAGAGTTCCTGACAATAAGCAGTAAGTATTGATATCAGTGAAGTCTCAGTTTGATCAGAGCGACAGAGTGCAAGTATGTGCCCTTTGCCATTGATGTCAAAGGGGGAGAGAAATCATGTGAAAAAATTAGGGGAATAAAGAGGAATAAAGAGAAAGGGGGAGAATCTTGTCTTGATGGTCTTTATAGTTTTTCACATCATATGTTGCCATCAATGACAAAGGAGGAGATTGTTGCAAGTATGTTCCTAACAAGTGTTGTCATTGATGTCAACATATCAGTGTTGTCATTGGTGTCAATTGTGCTCTTGTTTTGATGCTTGTTAGATGCTTTGTACTTGCCTGTGTAATGTTGGAGATAATGAGTAAGTGATTCTAAGATTGAGTTTCCAAGTGATTTTGAGAAAATTTGCTTCTCTGGTGGAAACAGTGTATAGAAGAGTATCTTTGATTATAGTAGAACAGTCCACTAGATTGCTCCGCATTTCTTGTAGAATGGATATCCTTGTCTGTGGATTGTAAGTTATTTAGATGCATGTTTGAAGATGCTATGTTTCAAGTTTGAGCCTTCGGTATGAAGATTAGAATGAGTTATGTTCACCAGAGTGAAAACTATTTTTTCTGTATATTTGGTGGTGACAGGGAGAATGTATTATGCTCCACATTCCTCCACATTTAAGTATTTCAATCTGTGGTTTTGGAATCAAGTTTGTGGTGATGTTATGTGCCTTCAACTCTAATGGTTCATGATTTGGTGGTCCGCAAGTAATCTTTTCTTTATGATAGTAGCTGGCAATATTGTTTATGTGCTCTAGTTTGAAGAATCTTCTTGACAGAGTGGTTATAGCTTGTGTGGTTGTTCTTGACTATTACAATATGCTTGTGGATGTCTCCTGATTGTGTTCCTACCTTTGGATTGGTTCATGAAGATAAATTTAGATCATGGAGGAAGACTATTCTTGGAAGTCTTAATGTGAACACTAGTCTTAGTCAAACCAGTTGTTTTCACTAATCATGGAGATGCATTAAAGATTGTAGAAGCATGTTGGTGTGTGGAAGATTGTGTTTGAGTCCCAGCTAAGGTGTAGCATGATCTGCATACATCTTTACATATTTCCCTTAGCTAATTTTGTATTAGGTTCAGACCTATTTCTATGTATGTTTGACATGCCGACCTTAGAGATTGTTCCAATGGTTGATGAATGTAATGCCGACCTTGACATTCATTCCAAGGTTGATGAGTTGTATAAAAACATGTAATGAAGTTGTGAAAAAGATGTCCAGGTGTGAAAATATGAAGATAGGTAAAATGTTCTAAGAAGAGCAGACCAAAAGAGTTATTTTGTGCTTCAATGGAACTAAACTTAGGTATGGAGTAGATGCTATCAAATTAGTTCACCAATCATTGGTAGTGAGCCACCACTTGGTAGTGAGCCGATCTTAGCAGTGAGCCCTAACATTTGTAGTGAGCATTTTGGGAAGTGAGACCTAAGGCAGTGAGCCTCTATTTTTTGGTATTTCTATAACATATTTATGTTTGTGGGCTAACACCCACCATGGTTTTTCTTTTATAGGGTTTTCCATGTAAAAATCTGGTGTCTCATGTGTTGATTATCTTGTTGTGTTGAAGTTTCTTGTTTCATGCTTTCATGATTTCTCTAAATAATAGTAAACAAGTGTTTGAAGTGTTAATGCTCATAATAGGTTAAAGTTTTAGAGACAACTGATTCACCCCCCCTCTCAGTTGTCTAGTGCATTTCAACAAATTTTCCTTCATAATACATCCTCAATCTTTATTATCCTTCATGAAACCCTAGCCCACCTTATCAAGAAGAGTTGTGTCCATCAAATAAATCTTTCTAATACCAAGACCTCCCTAAGATTTAGGAAGACAAACTTTATCCCATTTAACCAGAGAAATTCTCTTCTTCTCTTCCACCCCTATCTAGAGAAAAGTTCTTTGAATTTTCAATCTTTCCATTATATACCCAGGCTTTTTAAAAAAAGTGAGAAAATAAGTGGGAATACTTTGTAGGGATGCTTTAAGGAGTTGATACTTACTAGCTTGGCTTAATAACTTACCCTTCCATCCAACAAAATTCTTTTGGATCCTTTCAAGAACAACATTCCAAAAGGGGTCACTTCCTTAATAGTTAAGAGAAGACCAAGATAAGTAGAAGGTAAAGTAGCATCAGCACAACTGAGGATGGTTTTGATCTTTTGTTGAAGGTCTAGGTTGGTGTTAAAGAAGAATATGTTGCTCTTATCATAATTAATACATTTCTCAAAAGCCATGGCATACTCATTTAATAAATGTTTCCACTTCCTAGCTTCCTCCACTAAGGCAGCCCTAAAAAGGATGGTGTCATCCATAAATTGTTGGATAGCTAAGGGATTAGTAGTAGATGCAGCCCTTATCCCTTTTAACTCTTGTCTCCTTAAAAGGTTCAAAATATTCCTTCCCAAAACCTCAGCCATTATTATGAAAAGGTAGGAGGATAAGGGGTCACCCTGCCTAATTCCTCTTCTAGAACTAAAAAAGCCATGAGGGATACCATTAACAAGCACTGAATACTTTACCATGGTCATACTTTCTTTTATCAGTCTCATGATGTTGTCCTAAGAAACAAATTTCTTAAGAACTTGGAACATGAAGTCCCAAGATATTTGGTCATAATCTTTAGAGATATCGAGCTTAAATACCATACCCAAGATATTACTTCTATCCATAGAATGGATTAACTCATGCGTAGAAATAGCCACATAAACAATTTGTCTCCCGGGGACAAACCTCTTTTGACATCTAGTGATAAGACCATCCAATAGGGATTGTATTCTATAAACCAAAGTCTTGGGGAAAATCTTATAGATAGTATTGCAAACACTTATAGGATGAAACTTAGATCCCATAGACATAGGATCCAGCTTCATGGGAACAAGGGCAATAAAAGTATTATTAATCTATTTGAGAGTCTTAATAGTTTTGAAGAAATCTTTGACAGCCACTGTGACATCAAAATTGATAATGTCCCAAAAATCCTAGAAGAAAGAAGGAGGAAACCCATTAGGCCCATGAGCCTTAAATGTCCCCATAGATAAAACAACTACCCTGAACTCTTCTTCAATAATAGGATTCAACAAAGTATAATTATCCTCATCAGAGAGCAGAGTAGGTATGTTATCCGATAGCTTCCCAACTAGGGTAGGAGTAGGATTGACATTTTGTTCTGAAAGTAAGGTCTTAAAGTAATTAGCAGCAAGCTTACCTATCTCTTCATCAGTATTAGCCTCCCTACCTCTATCATTTAAGAGCTTAGTAATCCTATTATTTTTACTATGTCTCATAGCATATTGATCAAATAAAGTGGTATTCCTATCCCCTTCTGTCAACGAATTTGAATTCTAGATTTTTGTTTCCAGAAAATTTCTTCCTTCTTCATAAGATCCTCCCATTCTTGAAGCAAAGAGTTTTCTAAATGGATAGCATTATCACTCTTATCCCCATTGGAAATTTTATCTTCAATATCAGCCAAGTTGGCAAAATATACTTCTTTTGATTCAGAACATTACCAAAGCAGAACTTATTCCATCCTTTAACCTTGTGTTTAACATGGAAGAGTTTCTAGGGTAACCTAAACATAAGAGATCCCTGAATAGTAATGCTCCATGAGTTAGAAATGCAATCCCTAAAATCCAGGTGTGAGGCCCACATAATTTCATATATGAATGGAAATGGCCCTTTGAAAGTTCCTTCCCACTAGGTGAATAGAAATGGGTTATGATAAAAAATAGTTCTAGGAAGAGCTGAAAGTTTGGAGTGAGTTATGGTATCCCAATTAGCAAAAATCAAAAACCTATCAAGCTTAACTTGAATAAGTTGTTCCCCTTCCTTTTGTTAGTCCAGGTGAAGAGTTGGTCATTCAAATCCATATCCATAAGACTAGTTATATTTAGGAAATCAACAAGATCAGCCATGTTGTCTGAAAAGTCTATAATACCCCATAGACTTTTCGAAGGATACAAAGGGGTATTAAAATCTCCAGCCATCATCCAGTAAACTCCCTTATCAGCAACAATGTGAGAAGTTATCTCTTCCCATAAATCCTTCCTAGCATTCCTAGTATTGGGAGCATAAATATTCATGAGGATCCATTCTTTGTTATTAGAGACAAACTTCACTTCCAGACTATTCCTATTAAGAAACCCATAAACACCATTTAGGTGATGTTTATTCCACATAGTAACCAACCCCCTTGAAGCTCCAAAGGAAGGAATAATATAATAATCAGTAAAGGGCCATAATTTATTGGCAATTACTTTGAAATTATCCTTAGACATTTTGACTTCTTGAAGAAGCAAAATATCTACCTTATTCTCATAAATGTAGTTTTGACCAAAAACTACTTTTGAGGACTATTTAGTCCTCTTATATTCCATGATAAGACCTTCATTTATGGAATTTCCTTGAGTAAATCTCTAGGGTATGTTGCCTCCCATTAGTAATTTCCTTTGTTTCTTCCCTCTGCCTAGTTTCCCTTTGTGAAGGTCTTCCAAATATGTCGTCTATTCCCACATCTTTTGATTCTTTCATTGGGCCTTTTCCTTTTCTCCTGGGGGTAATCCAATCTTCTCAGTCACACATACTCCAAGCTATGTTTGGCCCTGCCCCAGGGGTTAATTTCCCCAGAGAAGAAAACCCCCCTTTTTCCCCCTTCCCTTTCCCTCACACAATAGAGCAAGGAGATGTCTGAGGGATAGTCTTGATCGCAGGGTCTGGGATTGTCATTCCTCAATAATAGTTTCCTCCATAATAGGTAGGTTATCTGTTAGGGAGTTCAAGGAATCTTGAATTTCTCCCTCTTATTATCTTCAGGCCTCATGGGGGGAGCCTCTGGCTGAATATGCATGTGTTCATCAAACTATTGTTCAAGCCCTGCTTCTATGCCATTAGTTTTTTCATGATTAGCCATGTTCTCTATATTCATCCCTTCATGCTCATAGTTCTTATTCGGGGAACTTAGGATATAAAGGATATACTCTTTAAAATGGCATTCCTTTGCTTCTAACTCATTTTTCACAACTTCCTTGGACTTAGGGGCTTGGTTCTTAAGGGTTTATATTTTGAAATCAGGGGGCCTGTTTTAGAACAGTTTTGACAAAAGGTAGTAGTATTTTCATAAAAAATCTATTGCTCCCAACTCCCAAACTTAGATTCAATACTTATAGAAATGGGTAATGTTTTCTGAATATCCAAATTAACACAAAAACAAGTAAACACTAACCTAGATTTGTTACCTGTAGTGTTATCCAGAGCTATGAATCAACCAAATGAATTAGTAATCCAAATAAAAATGTCTTCATCCCAATATTCTAGAGGAAGGCCAGGTAACATAACCTAGACTGGGGTTGATTTATTTAGCTCCATAGCTACATCAAAACCAAGTTTCCAAAATCAAAGAGATAGGTTGTGCTTGCCATATATCCAAGGGCCTCCTTCAAGAACTAAAACTAGGTCCTCCTTAGATGTGAAATTGAAAATAAAAAGTCCACCCGTCATTGCATTGATCAAGATGCTACCTTTTAGTTGTCATCTACTAGAGACCCACCTCCGAACCATGTCTATGTTAGGTCTCATGAGAAATTATTTCCAACCAAAGATAGATCCATTGATGAAACTATCTTTTCTACCATAGAGTCAAGGAGTTTTAAGGTTGTTCCTTTAGCTGACTCCAACAACATAGGAACAATAGTATCTAAAATGTCATCTCATTCTTCCACCCCAAGGAGGGCATTCTTCCATGCTTAGGAACTAAATCCAAAGCTGGTATCACAGGATCTAAAGGATTGCTTAAGGTAGTACTTACTACAACTTGTACTTTTAGGATCCCAAAGAGGGAGTAGGGTTTCCCCGAGATGACTGAATCCATACCCTAAACAAATTCAAAATAGTCGAAAGGCAGGAAGTTGCAAAGCTCTAATACAATCTCTGCTATGTGTTTTCATTTAGGCCATATGGTTATTAAGTTGTGGAGTTACTGAATTCTTATATGAGTTTAACGAGTCATGAAAACATCTTTGGAGTTTAAATAGATTTATGTTTCAATGTTTTTTATCAACCCTAAGGGTTTACTTATCACAAAATGGCAAGTCTATGTTAAAATGGTTGTGAGATTTTATGGGTTAAACCCTAGTAACAAGTGCTAGTCTAGGATATTAATACTTGGAAGATAGATCTCTATAGACATGGTTAAATCTTTAACCTTAGTGGTTATTGTCTAGGAAGGGGATTGGGCTAGACTTAGTAACCCATCATTAGGGTTCTCTGATGAATATTGTCTTGTAGTTCATTATTAATGGATACTTGAAATATGGAAATTTTGCATTTCTTATTACATTTGTAAGGTAGCAAGCTAGAAAGAAGTTATTTTATGTATTTTGAAAATGATTTATTCTCTACAATTTAGATTGGATCTAATTATTATAAAATTAGAATTACACACATTGTTAAATGTTTACGATTGATAAATAGATTTTTTTACATTATTAATTATAATTATTTTTGTGAAATCCAATGATTATTTGAAAGTTGATTATGACTATTGTGTGGATTAATTATTACATGTTTGCTATATTATATGAATTTTAGCAAATTGTTGCAATGAGTAAATTGTTAGATTAAGGTCATTTTGAGTAGAAATATAAAATGGCTAATTTGCAAATAGAATTATTATAACTTGCAGTTACCATTATTGAAATATTTTTAAAATTATCAAATTCTCACAATAAGTTAGAATATGATAGTGATGTACTATTTCTCTTGTTGATCAATATTAGTTAATTCATGTTTATTTTCAACAACTTATACAATTTCAATTTCTAAAACAAACTATTAATCTAATATTATCTAAATAAGTCATCTGAAAGAAAAAATGTAAGTAATAAATCACACTAATAATAATCTATTAAGTAAAGGAGAAGACTTTCAAAGCTAAGAGAAATCTTTATTAATTGTACTACTTAACTAATTATAACCAAATAGTGACTCTACTAACATGATGCTTAATTAACTGTTACTTTGGTAATCTAAATGGTATTTACAACTTATTAAACAAAATACAATAACATTTAGTTATTTGAGTTAGGGAGGGCTTGGAGTTAGGAAGATCTCCACTCTCAATAAAGCCTTGTTGGCTAAGGTGGGTTGAAGACTTATTTATTCTAGTAATGAATGGACAAACATAATGAAGGAAAAATATATGAATGGAAATGGGGGATCGTCCCTTATGAATATCCAGCTACTGTCCTCAGGATCCTCCATTTGGAACAATGTAGTTAAGTCCAAATCTACTCTCTCCCAGGGGCTCTATTGGTAGGTGGCCGGTAAGAGTGACAAAGTTTGATTCTGGGAAGACTCATAGATTTCTTTCCCGCCCTTGTATTATCACCCCATATGTTCGGCCATCAAAGATATCCTATAGGAAAGAATTCAGAGGTATGTCAACAATTATTGGAACATGGAAGGAGGTTAGATGGTTTGGAAATAATTAGTCTAAGTTTGATTATCTGCTAAATACTACAACTTTTACCTTTCTAAAGCAACTCCAAACCATAGATTCCATAGGAAATTCATGGAAGACAGAATAGTCTGGAAAGAAGACCATATTGGTAATTACATGGTGAAATCAGGATACAACAACCTAGATAAGTTTTACAAGGATGGTTTCAACTAGAGTCAAATATGGGGGAATTCAGACACAATAACCCAGCCAAAATAACCTCGGACACAATAAGCCAAGGACAAAATATCCCAAGGTTATAATAACCCAAGGTAAAAATACCCTATTAAATACTTATCTAGTGAACATAATATGTTTCTATGTTTTTGAAGGGTTATTTTTGCCTTGGGTTATTATAACCCCGAGATATTTTGTCCTTGGGTTATTGTGACTGGGTTATTGTGTCCAGGGTTATTTTGGCTAGGTTATTTTGTCCTATAACCAAATATGGGGAAATAAGTCTATTCCTAAGGTCAAATTCTTCTAGTGGATAGTGAACCATAATAAAATATCCTTACTATCGACAACCTCCAAAAATGTGGTTTCCATTTGGCCAATAGGTGTCTGCTTTGTGAGAAAGCTGAGGATAACATAGACCATTTGTTGTTCCATTGTAACTATGCATGGAAGACCAAGAATAAAATCATGAATAAATTCCTCCTCCCTTGGGTATGGAAAGGAAAGGTGAAGGTAATTACAAAAAGCTAGGCCTCTCTATTAAAACATCCCCTAATCATTGAGTTATGGTGGTAGGATTTATTACATGTTGGATGGGGGCTCTAGAGGGAAAGAAACAATAGAGTTTTTAGGGAAGAAAAGAAAAAGTGGAAAAGTTTTAGCAAAGATAATCAAACTCAGAATCATAGAAAATGTAAAAGTGATCGACCTTAAAACTCCTAATCTTAACCTTACTAAATTGGAATCTAGAATTGCTTAGAACTAGGGGATTCAAGATAGGCTCATCAAAGTAGATCAAGACAAGAGGGCTATCAAAAGGAACACTTTCTAGTTCCCCCTGATATAGGTTGGATCAAGCTTAACTTTGATGGGGCTTCTAAAGGAAATCATGGTCAGCTGAGAGGGGGTGGTCTCTTAAGGGATAGTAAAGGTCAAGTGGTGGGAGCTTATGCTGAGAACTTAGGTTTTTAGACTTGTAACTTTGGGAAAGCCAGCACTGCTTTCCAAGGTATAAAAATGGCTATCAACAAAGGCATAAAGAACCTTTTTGTAGAGAGAGACTCTAAAACTATCCTCAATATGCTTCAATCCAAGGCTAAGCCATGTTGGTCCTTTAAAGACCTCATTGATATAAGTAAAAACTTGATCACAACTTTGGAGAAGGTGGCTATACATCACATTTTTAGGGAAGGGAATGGGCCTATGGATGCCCTTGCCAACCTTGGCACTAAAGTCAAAAATATAATCAGTTGGAATGAAGGGGAGAACATCCTAAATCATATTAAAACCATTATCAATAATGAAGGAAATAAATCCACATAAGGTTATGAGTACCTCTGGCAATGAGAGGACCTCACACATGAGGGAGGTAATTCAAAGGACTGATACTAATTATGCTAAGTTATGTATCAGCCTCAACATTAATATTTCACACTGCATTACATTACTTATCCTCATTACTGTGGATAACTATTGTATGGTGTTTGAAATTGTTGTTCCAAATTTATCTGCCATTGGAGGGGATCTGATGCAAACAGAGCCGAGCAACCATGATTTCTTCAAGAACAACACTGAACTTTGGGGGATTCTAGAGAGGGGTCTCTTCACCTCTTATATCATGACTATGAATGGATTTGATGCTCTTCTTTCTCAAGAATTCACCACCTCATGGAAATTCAGAGTCATCTATGTCATGGGAATATCCTTTAGAGTGACTAAAGAACTTATTGCAGAAGTCACTAGTTTGAAAATGGAGGGTATTCACCTTCCCAAGAAATTGAAAGGAAATTACCAAGAGTACATGCAAAGGTTTATGAAAGAGGGTGAAAAAGTTAATAGGTTGTAGAATGGCTATTTCCAGGATGACATTCTGGGAGTATGGAAGAGAGTAGTTGAGGTGCTTATTGTTGAAATACATAGAACAACTGAGAGGGAGGGTGAATCAGTTGTCACAAAAACTTAACACTTTATGACTGTTAAAATATCAACTACTTAATCATTGATAATCAGATTCAACCATGAAAGCATGCAACCATAAACTTAATCACAATCACATATTCAACACTTGGGACACCAGATTTTTTATGTGGAAAACCCTATAAGGGAAAAACTACGATGGGTGTTATCCCACAGAGATATATAAGTTATAACAATACCAAAAATTAGAGGCTCATTTCCTATGGGGCTCACTATCCAAAAATGCTCACTGCAAAGATCAGCTCACTACCAAGGGGTGGTTCACTGCCAGGGATTTGTGAGTTGATTTATTAGCATCTATTCTATGCTTGAGTTCAGTTCCATTGAAGTACAATACTTCTCTTCTCTTCTCTACTTCACACTTATCTTCACATCTTTCACCAGTACATCTTTTTCTCAACTACATTACAAGTCTTTATACAATTCATCAACCTTGGAATGTACATCAAGGTCAGCATTACATTCATCAACTGTTGGAACAATCTCCAAGGTTGGCATTACAAAACATACACAGAAATAGGTCTAGACCTATTATAAAATTTAGCTAAGGAAAGATGTAGAGAAGTATGATGAACACATCATGCCTTAGCTGGGACTCAAATGTAATTCTTCATTCCATGACACACTTCCACAATCTTCAAGGCATCTCTGCAATTAGTGAAATTAACCAAGTTGGCCAAGACTGGTGAAAACACTAGGTCTTCAAGGAATAGACTTCATCCACGATCGAAATTACTCTTTGTAGACCAATCCAAAGGTACGAACATGATCAGGAGACATCCACAAGCACATTGTAATCACCAAGAACAACCGCACAACCTTTAACCACTCTGTTGAGAAGATCCTTCAAACCAGAGCACATAACAAACGCTGTCGGCCACTGTCATAAAGAAAAGATCACGTGTGGACTACCAAATCATGAACCATGGGAATTGAAGGCATATAACATCATCTCAGACTTAACTCTAGAACCACAGACAAAAATAATTCAATGTGGAGGAATGCGGAGTATAATACTTTCTCCCTGTCACTACCAAACATATAGAAAAAAAGTTATTTTCACTCTGGTGAACATAACTCACTCAATTCTTTATATCAAAGGCTCAAACTTGGAACATAGCATCTTTAGATGTGCCTCCAAATAACTTCCAATCTGTAGACAAAGATATTCATCTTTCAGGAAATGAGGAACAATCTATTGGATTGTTCTTCTGCAATACACAAGAAACTCTGCAACACAATATTTCCACTAGAGGAGCAAATTTTCTCAATATTCTCAATATCTAGATCTCCAATACTTACATAGGTAAATACAAAGCATCTAACTCTTTACAATAAATCATCAAAACAAGAGCACAGTTGACACTAATGACAACATTGATATGTTGACATCAATGACAACACCAATTAGGCAAATACTTGCAACAATCTCCCCCTTTGTCATTGATAGCAACATATGATGTGAAAATTTGTAAAGACCATCAAGACATGATTCCCCCCCTTTCTCTTTACACATCTGCACTCTTTTCTTTTCTATGTTTTATGATTTCTCTCCCCCTTTGACATCAATGGCAAAGGGCGCATACTTGCACTCTGCTGCTCTGATCAAACTAAACTTTTGCAACCAACTCTTTTGTCATCATTCAACTACTCCCCCTGAGAGGTACCTCTCAGAACATCAATCTAGATCAAAGAATGAATCTTTGGACACCACTAGACTGATGCATTCTTTTGTATCTTAGTTCAGAGCTATAGGGGTAATGACCCCTAATTTTTCCTTGAGATACTCAAAAGTATCCTTAGGCAAAGGCTTAGTAAAAATATCTACAATCTAATCCTTTGTGGACACATATTCCAACTTAACTTCATTCTCTGTCACCTTTTCTCTTAGAAAGTGATACCTTATAGATATATGCTTTGTTATTGAGTACATCACTAGATTCTTTGAAATGTTTATAGCACTTGTATTATCATAGAAAATTGCAACTGGATCTTCATACACAACTCTTATGTCCTTCAATGTCTTCTTCATCCATAACACTTGAGTACAACAACATGCTGCTGCAATATACTCTGCTTCTGGTATTGATAAAGAGATTGAATCTTGCTTCTTGCTCAACCATGAAACCAATCTATTTCCCAAAAAGAAAGAACCTCCACTTGTACTTTTTTGTCATCAACATCTCCTGCCCAATCAACATCTATATAAGCACTAAGAGTGAAATCATTATCCTTTGGATACCATAAGCCATACTCTGATGTGCCTTTTAAATACCTCAAGATTCTCTTTACTGCCATCACATGTGACTCTCTTGGATCTTCCTAAAATCTTGCCACAAGGAAAATTACATGCATTATGTCAAGTCTGGGTTGTGTTAGATAAAGTAATCCTCCAATCATAGATCTATACCTTTTCTGATCAGCCTTAGGTGATTCATCATTTTTTCTCAACTTGCAACCAGTCACCATAGGAGTAGCTACCAGTTTAGAGTCTTCCATCCCAAACTTTTTCAACAACTCCTTCACATACTTAGACTGAGCTATGAAGATTCATTTATCTAATTGATTAATTTGCAGACCCAAAAAGAAATTCATTTCACCAAACATAGACATCTCAAACTCATTTTGCATTTCACCTGCAAACTTCATGCACATACCTTCATTGCTTCCAAAGATAATATCATCAACAAAGACTACAACAATCAGGATATAATCATCATTGATTTTGAAATATAGATTGCTATTAGAAGTGCCTTTACCAAACCCTAATTGCAACAAATATTTGTCCAACAGTGCATACTAGGTTCTAGGATCTTTTTTCAGTCCATACAAGGCCTTCTTCAATTTGGACACCATATCATCTTATTTAGATAGTTGAAATCCTTTTAGTTGCTCAATGTAGACCTCTTCTTCCAGCCCACCATTTAGGAATGCAGACTTAACATCCATCTGACACACTTTGAAATCTTTGAATGCTGCAAATGCCAAAAACATTCTGATTACTTCAATTCTTGGCATAGGAGCATAGGTCTCCTCAAAATCTATCCCTTCAACCTGAGGATATCCTTTACATACTAATCTTCCCTTGTTACTTACTACTTCTCCATTCTTATTCATCTTATTTCTGAAAACCCATTTGGTACCAATCACATTCTTGTCAGCAGGTCTGGGAAGTAATTCCCAAGTTTGATTCTTTTCTATTTGAGTCATCTCCTCTTCCATATATTTTACCCAATTCTCATCAGTGTAGGCTTCATTCACAATTTTAGGTACAACTTTTGAAAGAAAACAGAGATTCACCTATTCTTTTGTAGCTCTTTTTCTTGTCAAAACTCCTTTTCTTTTGTCCCCTATAATCTGATCTTTAGAATGATTAATTCTTACATACCTGGGAATCATAGCAGTACTTTCTGGAGCCCTCTCTTCTTCATCTTGACTATCTTCTTGGTCAACTTTTTCTTCATTTGTTATGGTAGTAGGTTCATCTGATTCATAGCAACTCAGATATGATATTCTTCCCTTATCTTCATCAACCTTCACATTAGCACTTTCAATTATATCTTCTTCAATCTCTTATTATAGCACTGGTAGGCCTTTCTCTTCGTAGAGTATCCAAGGAAAATTCCTTCATCACATCTAGCATCAAACTTGCTTAGATCTTCTCTTCTGGTATAACACTTGCTACCAAAAACTTTGAAATACCTCAATGTAGGAGCTCTTCCAAACCACAATGCATAGGGAGTTTTAACATTTGATACCTTTTACTTGAACATTGTTTAGGATGTACACAACAATATGTATGGCTTCTCTCTAGTACACTTCCAGTAGGTCAGCTTCTTTCAACATAGTCCTAGCAGCCTCTTGAACTATTATGTTCTTTCTTTCAATAACTCCATTCTGCTGAGGAGTCCTAGGTGCAGACAATTGTCTCTTTATCCCTTGTTCTTCATAGAAAATATTGAATTCATTTGATGTGAACTCACCTCCTCTATCAGACCTTAAGCATTTGATTCTCAAATCCAACTCATTCTCAACCATTGCCTTGAAGGCTTTGAACTTCTCTAGGGCTTCTAATTTATCCTTTAGAAAAGTGACCCAAATCATTTTGGAGTAATCATCAATAAGAAACATAAAATACATGTCTCCTTGCAGACTTCTTGTTCTTGTGGGACCACACAGATCTGTATGCACTAGCTCCAACAATCCGGTAGAGAACTATTCTTTTCTTTTGAAACTTGGTCTTGTTTATTTCCCAAATTGACACTCCTTGCAAATGATATTGGAAGGCTTCACAAGTTTAGGAAATTCTCTTACAACTTATGTAGAACTTATCTTCACTAAGTTGTTAAAATTGATATGACACATCCTTCTATGCCACAACTAACTCTCATCAGTCTGAGCCAACAAACAATAATCATTAGTTCCTTTCAAATGATAGACATTACCTCTAGTTTTCTTACCACTAGAAATTATTGTTCCAGAGCTTTCCATGATCTTACACCCATTGTCCTTGAATCTTAGATTATAACCTTTTTCACACATCTAACCAACACTCAGAAGGTTATGCTTTAAACCCTTCACATATAGAACATCATCATTATTGTGCTTTCCATCAAAAGAAATAGATCATCTTCCACAAATCTTACTAGTTGTTTCATCTCCAAACATAACCAGTCCACCATCATACTTTTCCAAACTTACAACCTTACTTTTGTCACTAGTCATGTGATGTGAGCATCCACTATCAATAACCCATTCATCCTTATCTTTCTCAACCTAAACAGGTAATGCACTTTCTTCCACTAGTTTTTCTTCCTTCACACAGCTAGCAAGATTAGTAGACATGGGTTCTTCTTTAATAGCAATGAACAAGCATTCATTTTCACTAGTACTAGCATCATCAGATTCATCATCTATCACACCTTCATCATCAAGATCTCTAACATAATAATATTTCTTTGGGATCCTAGGTCTACTTTCAAATCTTTTTCTATTTCTTTCCATTCTTTCTAGATACTTAGAAGCATAATGACCAACTTTACCACATGAGAAACATTTGAAAGGTAATTTGCCTTTGAACTTACCAGAAGCTCTTTGCAGTCTGTCAACAAAGTTGTCTTCAATTTCATCAAGATCATCATCAGGTTCCACCTTGTACTTTTCTTCTCTAGAGATCTTCTATGAAGTACTAGCTTTGAAAGAAGTTTCTACTTTTGGCAGAGCATCACCAAACTCTCTCATTTCAAAAGTAGTAATCTTACCAAGCAACTGATCCTTATTAATATTTTTCATAGTCATTATTTCTTTAATTGTAGCTACCTTGTTTGCGTAGGATTTAGGTAATGACCTGAGAATTTTCATCACAACTTCAGTTTCATCAACAGTTCCTCCCATACCTTTGATTCCATTAACAAGTTCATCAACCTTTTGCATGAAGGATGTTATGTTTTCATCTTCTCCCATCTTAAGACATTCATATTTGTCTTTTAGTCCCTGCAATTTGGCACTCTTTATAGATTCATCTCCTTCATATAGATTACTCAGCTTATCTCATACTTCTTTAGTAGACTCATAATCCATGACCTTTATCAAATAAGAGTTAGTCAATGCACTCAACAGAGCATCTCTGGCTTTTATATTTACCTCATAGTCTTTGATTTCATCTTTAGTTGTCAGACCATTCTTTGACATAGTATAATCAGTCTGTGTCACTTGCCATACTTTATAACCAATACAAAGTAGATGGGTTTTCATGCGAATCTTCCAAGTTGCATGATTCGTCTCATCAAACTGTGGAGCCTCCTTCTTGTAAGACATACTGGATCTACCTCAAGTTGTGAAGTTTACCACTGAGGAACTTAGCTTTGATACTGTAATGTTAGAAAATGTCCCCTTGGGGGCTTTTCCCTCATAAGGTTTAGCTCACGGGTCTTTAAGCTGCATTTAGGACATCTTGCATCATATATTGACATGCTGATGAAATGAGCCCTAAGTTTCATGACAAATGGGACCTAGGGGGATCCCTTGAACCTAACCCTAATCAAAATAGGGAGGAGGACTTGGTCACCTATGCCCTATTCCAGCCCTATTTTGGGTCAGTCCCAAAATTTTAGTGTTGGCTTGTGACCGTTATTTGGGTCCTATGTCGACACGGTAAGTTTGAATTATGAAATTCTTGGTGAGAGTGTTTGTAGTTACATATAAAAGCATGTTTAGGCATTCATTTGTAAACTAGATTTCCACTAGATGATTACTAGCTAGCAATTTGGATTCTCAAGTTTATGTGAAGGTGATTCAAGGCATTCATTGTGTAGCAAGAGCAGATTTGTGTTGTCTATGTGTTTGTATTTGCAGATTTGAGCAATCATCTCCTCATGGCATGAAGATCTTCTTCCTCCCATGAGATCTTCAATACAAGGTGACATCATTTGTGTTTTTGAGCATTTATCATTTAGTTTTTGCCTCTGCCTCTAAGGGCATGCACTCTCTGTCTGACAACAGTGTTCAAAAGACTTGAATGTCTCTCTGGGACTTGACTGAGGCAAGCCTCTAACACCACAACCCCTTCCCAAAATTTTAGTGATTGCAAGTTACAAGTTGAAGATACAGGAAAAGTGGAGTTACAAGAGGGCATTACAAAGTGTTGGATTTGCTTATCAGAGTTGAAAATAGCACCCTGGACTTGGGCGCCTGATCTTTACTCCTCTAGATTCTATGATAGGAAAATCTCTAATGTAGCAAGAATAGGTTACAGATCAAGCTTCCAAATCCCCACAAAAACCTAGGCATTGGACTTGGGTGCCTTCTCATTAGTCCTCAACTATTCTGCTTCTAATCCCTGAAAACATGTGCATAGTTATTTGTCATTTTACATCTTTTTGTAGCAGCATTTTCTGATACTCGTTTGTTTGCTTCCGTATGTGCATAATTAGTGTTTTGATGTATAATTGAGCATAATTGATAATCAAATCATACAAATACAAGTTCCCTACATCTCATAGTGACCTAGGGTATGATAGTACATTGCAACTTGACCCTAGGTCCTTGAATGAAAGGGTGAAAGGAGGATACATACACAAAACTACCAAAAACTCAACTATCCAAATTTTACCCTTTACATTTTGGTGAACCCATGTTATTGGAATTGTTTGCACCTTGTTGAGTGTTTCACTTCAGATTTGTAGTTATTCCATTCATTCATAGTATCATTTAGCTTATTGCATTGGAAAACTTACAAAAAAATTAAAAAATTGGAAAATTTGGAAAAAAATGGCATTTTAGGGTTTGCATGTTGCATTAATTGATTTGAATTTCATCAAATTTATGATTTTTTCATTATATCTGAGGTAAATTGCATAAAATTACAAAAATTCATAGCTTGCATTGCATTTTCATCATAAAATTGCTAGGATTTTGTTCGAAATTTTGAATTTTTCATATAACCTAGTAATTCCAAAAACTAGGGTTTATAGGAAAAATCTTGTTTCAGGTTTTTCTACTAATCTTAGACACTCATTAAAATATTCATTTGGATATAGTATTGAATTTTAGTGTAAATTTGCATTTAGATCTCAAAATTTTGCATTTTTACATAGAAAATTTCAACAAAAACTAGCATTTTCATTGATTTTTCACTAGATTTGCACTTGTCTTTTGCATCTTAGGACTTGAAAATCATTTTAAGATATGAGTGGACTTAATTTTCATCATAAAACAGATTACAAGACATTCATATAGCATTTTACATTAAGATCTCACACCTAGGGCTTGAAAAACCTTGATTTTCACTAGATTTGGCCTTATCGACTCTCAACATTTGCACCATAGGCGTGTTGTGAAGAATATTTTTAAACTAATTGGCTGTTATCAGGGTAATTATCTCCTCTCCCTCCTAAAAATATTCACAACACCTTTTTATTGGGCTCTTGTATCGAAAATTCAGTGAAAAATTGCACATTTTTGTTATATTTGCCCTAGGGTTTGACCTAGTTTGTACTCCAAGCGTCTTGTGACAAATTTTATGGATTTATGTGACTGATATCAGTGCTATTATTTTATTCACTTCCTAAAATTCTCTACAACACCTCTTTTTCTAGGTCTTGGAGTTGAAAAATCGTGAAAATTTGCATATTTTTGCTATATTTTCACTCAGGTTTGATCTTGAGTGGCACTATAAGCATGTTGTGATGGATAGTTTGGTAGTAGGTGGCTGTTATTATTTATATAATTTGTTTTCCATCATAATTTTCCTCACAACACCCTTTGTCATGCTCTTTTGCATTGAGATTTGGTGAAAAAATCGCATATTTTAGTGTATTTTCACTAGGTTTTGGCCTATCATCATCTTAGATTTGCATCAAGAGTGTGTTGTGATGGATATTATTGTTGTATTGGATTGATATTAGAAATATTATTTTCTGCCCCTGATCAAAATCCTTACAACACCTTTTCTTTCATATATTTGCATTGAAAAAGTACAAAAAATCAAAGCATTTTGGGTCATTTTTGCATATAGATTTGCATTTGTCTTTTGCATACTTTTGGAAAATTGTTAAAATCTAATCTTACATATACATATGGAACCTTCACATAATTTTCCTATGATATCTCTGCATTCATTTATCAAAGATCTTGATTTTGACAAATTTTTAATCCTCATGAGTGAACATCCTATGATATTAGAAAGCTTAACCGAGTTCCTCTCCATGAGTAGCAATTGAAAAAGACAATGGTGATAGCACTTCTCCTACATCCACTACATGTGATGATGACATAAATTTATCCTCTGGGCATTCTATGAAAAATGATTCTTCTCATGAGGATATACTTGTACAAGACAATGATACCTTGCCAACAACAGAAGAGACACAACTTTTGCAAGACATCATGCCTCCTACAACCACAATAGATGAACAAAAATCTCATGTTGAGGATCCTATTAGTGTGATATCATATGTATCTAATGAAAAAGTAAATAAACTTGGTAAAGAGCTAGCCAATTTTCAAGCATTTATGGAAACTGAAACAATAGTGGTAGAAGTTGTACCTGTGATTCACAACATAAGAGAATTGGTAAAAGAAGGACAAGATGGTATAATTTTGTTCAAGGCTTAGCATACATTTTACACAATAATTTGATACCTCTATATGATATTATTAATGAAATGGTATCATTAGCTAAAACTTATGGTGCTAAGGATGATAAGAATACAACAACTAAACCTCTCGAGAACAGTTTACTTTCCTTTCAATCCAATGCTCTCCCTAGCCAAGAGGAAACATTAGTGAACATAGAAAGACATTGCACATAACCACAACCTTATTATCAAATTTATCAAGGTGACTACCTGGAAATAGATAATATAGTTTCTATTATAGAAGTGCATAAGGAAAATTTTGAAGTATTACCTAGTCCACTAAGAGATGACATTTATGTTGAGGTCCATCCTATTGGCAAGAGACACTACTAGGCATGTCAGGTGTTGTCATTGATGGAAACTAAATCTATCTTACACATCCACATTGTATTAGTAGATCATACCAGAAGTCAAACTATAGATTTGTCTAAGTCCAAATAGACAGGAACATAACATATGACAGGGTTTAGCATTTTGGTCTCCATTTCTCCATAGGTAATCATATTGAGTTGCAGATCTGAGTGAATGTTAGGGGATGTCAGGGCTACCTAAATAAAATATTTTATCCTCCGATGATGAAGGGATTATAAGTTACAATCATCTAAGTATTAGGTTTTGGTTAGACAGTTCAGTTCGATGAAGAACAAGCTGACTAGGTGTTTGATCCTTGTGCAGATAAAGAGAAGTGGTTGGTTGAGTAATTTATGAGATCCAGTGGTATTGGATGAAATGTGAGATAACTTGGATACATATGTCTTGGTCCGCATTGATGTTTGTTCATGGATTCAGCCAACAGAACAATGTTCTTAAAATAGTTTCCAAGTTTTCATAAGGCCAACTGCAGTTGATGTAATTTCATGTAACGGATATATATGATCGATGGATTCAAGCATTTTGGAAAGTGAGAATGCAAATATGAAGGGATAAGTGCAAAGTATAGTAGTATCAAGTGCAAAGCAAGGAGATCTAAGCTCCAGATCATGACAGAACAGTAAAGTAGGGTAGAAAGAGATGAAGTGTGTGAAGTCAGTATACTGAGCTTAACTGGAACTACAATTATGCATGGTTAGGTGCTATTCTTCAGTTCAAACATTTCAGTGAACTCTTGTAATCAATTTTGTAGGCAGTGAGCCTCCTTTGAGCAGTGAGCTCTAGGCAGTGTGCCCAAAGGCATGTGCCTTCCCATTTTGTAATACTTTTAACAGAGTATAAAATCATGTGGGTTAACCCCCACCATGGTTTTTCCCTTAACCGAGTTTCCACGTAAAAATCCTGGTGTTATATGTGTTGATTATGTTTCTTCTCATGTGTTGTTGATTCATGCTTTTATGGTTATATAATTAATTTGTTAATAAGTTGTAAAGGAGAAAAAGATAAAGTTTTGAGACAACTGATTCACCCCCCTCTTAGTTGTCTGCCCTAATTTCAACAATTGGTATCAGAGAAAGGTTACTTTGAAAAATCTAATAGCTTGAGGAAGATCTGGGAAGGTGGTTCAATGGGTTCATCCAAATATTCTGATGGCATCAATGAACAACTTCAAGTTGCTTTAGAAGATCTTGATCAGTCTAGAGTAGAAGTCAAAGAACTACAAGAGAACCTTAAAGATGCTAAGGATTTCATTGAGGCTTTAAAAGGGCAACTGAGAAAATCCATGGAAAAGGGGAAGGAGCTACTTCAATAGTTTGCAAATCAGTATGAAGACAATGGCATGAATGGGGCTCTAAAGGAGAAGACAAAGGAATGTGAGAAGCTAACAAAAGAAGTTATTGTCCTAAAACATGAGATGGAATCTGGAGTGATGAGGTTAACCAAGGAAATTGAGGAAAGGAAGAAGAATAAAGAAAACTTGAATCAATCTCTGAAAGAAAGAACAGAAGAGTGCTGTAGATTGGACAGAATAATTGGCCATCTAGAGTTTGATCTTCAAGAAACCAAGGATAATGAGGAACAACTTGAAAGGCAAATTGTTATTCTCAAACATGACCTAGAAGTTGCAAATGAATACAAAGAGAAGTTCAAGATAAGCTCAGCTAAACTTGAAGTGCTACTTGATAGTTAGAAGATGGTAGATGATAAGCATGGTCTAGGATATGAGAAAGGTGAAAGCTCTAGATCTGGTCAAAGAAATCCTAAATCAAGGAATCAAAGAAACAAACCTAGAAGACCTCTGGTAAGACAACCTAATGCTCAAAGGTATCCATCTTTCAATGGAAATTGTTTCAATTGCAATAAATTTGGTCATAGATCTACTCAATGCATAATTAGAGTGAATCAAAATGGTTCATCTTTATCTGGTCAATGCTTCAATTGTAAAAGGTGTGGTCATAGATCCAATGAATGCAGAAGTATGACAATGAGCTACTCTAACAATAGAAGAAATGTCAATTCTTTCAATGGCAACTATTTTGCATGCAATAGATTTGGACACATGGCTAATTAGTGTAGATCAAGAGGAAATCAAGTAAATGAGCAAAGAAATGCTATATGCTTCAATTGCAATAGATCTGGTCATATTGCAAGATTCTATAGAAGAAGGAATGATGATAGAAAATGTCTAGTAAACAAAAACCAAAATATGCAGGGATAAGATAAAGGCAAGGGTAAAGTAAATGTGAATGAGATCTAGAATGAAATGAACAAAACATGGGTAAAGAAAGGTGAAGTAAATGATGGTGATGGGTCCACACCAGAATTCGGTGTTGATAATTCATCCGAGAATTGAATCAGGAGCTCTAGCTTAGGGGGAGTTGCATTGAGAATCTAATTCCCCTTACCAGCAGTGGGTGCCTGAATTTGGCATGATGAATGAAGAAAAAGAAGCCTATTGCAGATCTGTTGAAGCAAATTCTGGAAGAAAAGAAGCTAATGCGATTGATTGCAGAGCAATTAAAGATTGACTATATGCAGGAACAGTGTAACCAGATGTATTAGGGTAGAGAATTTATTACAATGAAGAATTAGGTTTTGTAGAGGATAAAAGGTCATTTATTCAAACACTTGAATCACTTTGCATTCAAAGAGAACAAGGATAAGAGCATTTGAGCTGAAATTTTAGAGATTTAAAGTGCGAAGAATGAATTTGACAGCTAACCCTAATTCTATGAAGAAAAAGGTATTTCTCTATTAAGCTTTGAACTTGTAATCTTTTGAAATATCTACACCTCTAGTTGTGAACATCACTAAGTGACCTAGGCCAAAGTTTAAAAAGCACCCCTTCAAGTCCACTAAAGTTGATCTAATGGGAGCATTTTCTGGGGTTCCATATGGAGTTCTTCACACAGAAGACATTAGGGCTTACATTCACGCGCCTCTAGAGGACCATGACGACTCAAGGTTTGATGATCTATTTATGAATCACTTAAAAGGTGATGATTTTGAGCTCAAACCAAAGTACAAAGTCTTGAAAGACAAGAAGTTCATATAATTTGTTGAGTTTCTGAGTTTTGCAGAGGATGAATGGGTCCAGTATGTCTTGAGCCGTATCCATGATGAATTTTAATGGCTGAATCATCCATTCAATATCACAAAAGATGCAATAAGGGTAGTTACAAGATTGAATTCAATCGGTACTCTACCTTAGTTGAAGGTTGTGAAGAATTAGGAAGTCACAGAGGCAACCGGATCAAAATTTGACAAGAGAGCCATGACTATAAACGATATAGAGGATCATGGGGTTAGATTCACATCAATGGTGATAGGGTACAAAATATACTTCTATAGCAAAGAAAATTCATTGTCCAGAATAGCCATCTATACTACATATTAGATGGTAAGAGAAAATGCAGACTATGATCTCTGTGAACTGTTGCTGAAGTAGCTTAAGGAGAATCTAAGCAAGATAAAGAAAGACAAGAAGTACTCGTTCAAATATGTTACACTAATTATATGTCTTTTCTTTTATTTCTTGAGTGAGCTCCCTAAGAATAAGAATATATATTGGTCCAACAACCAATCAATAGCAGTCCAGATTAGAAATCATTTGAGTTATCTGGGTAATTATGATGCACAAAAGACTGCACTTTGGGGATTCTTCAAAAATATCCAAAGTATGATGCAATCTAGGGAGAGAATACCTAGGGCTGTGGTTGAGAAATACAAGGATACCATTTGTTTTATGGTTACTATTGATCAGTGCAAAATGGAAGCAGTGGAGCCTCGAGTTGTGTGGATCATGCCCATGGGGTATGAACTAGATGGACAAGTATTGGAGTTGTATGCACATCATCTATTGAGTCGGCCCAGGGATCCAGCTGAGGAGAGATTTGGAACATATAAAGAGATTTCACTAAAATTGCATCTTGAATTCAAGGCTCTTGAAATCAAAAGGACTATGAGGAAATAAGTTGAGCAATTGGCTAAAAATTTAGGCCTTACCAAGGAAGCTGTGAGACAATATAGGGAAAGGATAGAGAAAGCTGAGAAGGAGAAGCAGAATAGGGAACAGGGAAGTGTTCCAATAGAAACCCCCTCTAAGTCAAGGACTACTAGGAGTTCTAGTTCAGCCTCCAGTGCATCACCTTCTCCTACTGTAGAAAAACTTATTGGTAAGGAAGAAAAAAAGACAAAGGTAAAGGGAAAAAGAACATATGTCAGTGTGGAGAAAGTAGATGAAGAAGAAACTGACTTAGTTGATAAGGTTAAAGAGTTGAAGGCCTCAGGCACCAAAGCTGCTAAAGTGTCTAAGGAGAAGCCCTCTGGAAGCAAAAAGTCAAGGAAAATGCATAAGCCAGAGGCTTATGTTAAGAAGCCTACTCTTCATGTAGATGACATCATTAAGTCAATCAATGTAGATGGAAACTTGAAGCCAATGATTGAATTTTATGATCATTACAGTGATGCAGATAAGAGAGTTTTGGAGGAAGCAACAGTCAAATACTTAAATATCTATAGTAAGACTCTATTTGAAATAACTTCTAAAATTTTAGAAAGCCTTGCAAATATTCTAGAAATAAGAAAAGAGGATTCAAAAGCTAAAGATTTTGAGCTCTGAGAGCATGTGCTGATAAAATTATGTCCTCAAATTACTCCGGATCAAAAGAACCTGATATTCAAAGAAGTGAAAGAGGATTTCAAGAGTAAGATGAGAATGAATATGCTCATGCTGGGAGAGATTCATAAGATAGTTGAAGATACTTAAGAGATTCTTCTGAATGCATTGAAAAGGCATAATCTTCCCACTGTTGAAGAAGAAACTAATGTTGAAATTGATTCCTCCATTCCAGATGTTGAGGAATTTGATATAAGTGATGATAATGCGGCTGATGAGGATGCACAAAATCCTCCAAAAAAGAGCACATAAGACATTTTTGATAAAGAGGATGCCTCTACTGGTAATGCAGAGAAAGTAGAAGCAGAGAAAAAGAATGTAAGTGATGAGCAAAACACTATGGTTGACTCCAAAAAGGGAGAAGATGGAGGCCGTGAAGAGCATAAATCTGAAACTTCATATTGGGCAAGAGACACTGCAGAAGCAGTTAAAGAATTTTTGGAAAGAGATAAACAAATTGTAGAAGATCATGATATAATACAAGGACCAATCAATTTTGATACTCTATCACCAGTACAGAAGATGAAGTTGGCCTATATTGCATAAGCTAAGGCTAGAGAGGAAATCTTCAAATCCCATATTGAAGATAGTGAATTGCTTGGTCTTGCATCTGGGATTTTGGAGAAAATCATGCCTACATTCCAAAAGGACTCATCATCCCCCTCCAGTCAGTTGAAGAGTCTGATAAACTTTGTAAGTATTCATTTTGAAACTTTTGAGAAGTCAGTAGAAGTTAAAGTCAAAAATGAATATAATGAGAAGAGATTTTCTAAAATAAGGAAATTAATTAGCTATGATAGATCAGTGCTTGATACCAGTGTAAAAAATATTCAAAATGCCCTCTTTGAAGGTGTAGAGATTATAAGTTTTGTTTAAATCGGTCTAAAGCTGTTGAAGATATTGAGAAGAAGATTAAGGACTTAGAGCTCAAACTGTTTAACATTTCTCAGTGCTATAGTCCTTTAACTAGTCTGTAGCAACTAAAGAATGCCAAGTAGTGAGTTTACAAAATGAATTGAGTAATTTGGAGAAGGAAAAGGTCAAATTTTTGGGCAGATTGGATGAGCTCCAGGGACAGATTTTCCCCAAGTTAGAAACTATGTATGATCTATTGGCACAATCCCAAGCTACTGCAGCTACTAGTGATCCTACTGATTTGCAAAAGGTAGAATCACAGGCATTTTTGTTTAGTGGGCATATATTTGTTTTGGGTAGCATAAAGAAGAACTATGATAGTGAATTGTCACGGTTGAAAAACATTTTTGGTGATATCTTTTTGTTGATGAACAAGGCTTAAGGACTATGTGTTCATATGCGGAAGTATATACTTAGAGTTTTGACCCATGTACATAAAATTTTTGTATGAATTTTGATATGCAGATCCTAGCCTTTTACATTGATGTCAAAGGGGGAGAGGAAAAGTAGTGAAAAATAAGGAATTCATCAAAGGGGGAGCATTAGAAATCACAAGTGCACATAGTAAGGGGGAGTTGTTCTAACACTTAGTCATTTTTCACTAAGTGTTGCCATCAATGCCAAAGGGGGAGATTGTTAGCAAGAGAAACCTGTAGGCATGTTAGGTGTTGTCATTGATGGCAACTAAATCTATCTTACACATCCAAATTGTATCAATGGATCATACCGGAAGTCAAACTATAGATTTGTCTAAGTCCAGATAGACAAGAACAGAGCATATGACAGGGTTTAGCATTTTGGTCCGTATTTCTCCACAAGCAATCATATTGAGCTGTGGATATGAGGGAATGTTAGGGGATGTCAGGGCTACCTAAATCCAAGATTTTAGCCTCTGGTGATGAAGGGATTGTCAGTTACAAGCATCTGAGTATCAGATTTTGGTTAGACAGTTCAGTCCGGTGAAGAACATGCCGACTAGGTGTTTGATCCCTGTGCGGATAGAGAGAAGTGGTTGGTCAAGTAATTTTTGAGATCTAGTGGTATTATCTGACATGTGAGGTAACTTGGATACATATGTCTTGGTCCGCATTGATGTTTGTGCATGGATTCAGCCAACAAAATAGTGTTCTTGAAATAGTTTCCAAGTTTTCTTAAGGCTGACTGCAATTGATGTAATTTCATGTAGCGGATATATATGATCAATGGATTCGAGCATTTTGGAAAGTGAGAATTCAAATATGAAGGACTCATCATCATCCCCCTCTGGTTAGTTGAAGAGTCTGATAAACTTTGTAAGTATTCATTTTGAAACTTTTGAGAAGTCAGTAGAAGTTAGAGTCAAAAATGAATATAATGAGAAGAGATTTTCTGAAATAAGGAAAATAATTAGCTATGATAGATCAGTGCTTGATACCAGTGTAAAAAATATTCAAAATGCCCTCTCTGAAGGTGTAGAGATTATAAGTTTTGTTTAAATTGGTCTAAATTTGTTGAAGATATTGAGAAGAAGATTAAGGACTTAGAGCTCAAACTGTCTAACATTTCTCAATACTATAGTCCTTTAACTAGTTTGTAGCAACTAAAGAATGCCAAGTAGTGAGTTTGCGAAATGAATTGAGTAATTTGGAGAAGGAAAAGGTCAAATTTTTGGGCAGATTGGATGAGCTCCAGGGACATATTTCCCCCAAGTTAGAAACTATGTATGATCTATTGGCACAATCCCAAGCTACTGCTGCTACTAGTGATCCTATTGATTTGCAAAAGGTAGAATCACAGGCATTTTTGTTTAGTGGGCATATATTTATTTTGGGTAGCATAAAGAAGAACTGTGATAGTGAATTGTCACAGTTGAAAAACATTTTTGGTGATATCTTTTTGTTGATGAACAAGGCTTAAGGACTATGTGTTCATATACGGAAGTATATACTTAGAGTTTTGACCCATGCACATAAAATTTTTGTATGAATTTTGATATGTGGATCCCAGCCTTTTCCATTGATGTCAAAGGGGGAGAGGAAAAGTAGTGAAAAATAAGGAATTCATCAAAGGGGGAGCATTGGAAATCACAAGTGCACATAGTAAGGGGGAGCTGTTCTAACACTTAGTCATTTTTCACTAAGTGTTGCCATCAATGCCAAAGGGGGAGATTGTTAGCAAGAGAAATTACTAGGCATGTTAGGTGTTGTCATTGATGGCAACTAAATCTATCTTACACATCCACATTGTATCAATGGATCATACTGGAAGTCAAACTATAGATTTGTCTAAGTCTGGATAGATAGGAACAGAGCATATGACAGGGTTCAGCATTTTGGTCCGTATTTCTCCACAAGTAATCATATTGAGATGTGGATATAAGGGAATGTTAGGGGATGTCAGGGCTACCTAAATCCAAGATTTTAGCCTCTGGTGATGAAGGGATTGTCAATTACAAGCATTTGAGTATCAGTTTTTAGTTAGACAGTTCAGTCTGGTGAAGAACATGCCGACTAGGTGTTTGATCCTTGTGTGGATAGAGAGAAGTGGTTGGTTGAGTAATTTATGTGATCTAGTGGTATTGGCCGACATGTGAGGTAACTTGGATACATATGTCTTGGTCCGCATTGATGTTTGTTTATGGATTCAGCCAACAAAATAGTGTTCTTGAAATAGTTTCCAAGTTTTCTTAAGGCTGACTACAATTGATGTAATTTCATGTAGCGGATATATATGATCGATGGATTCGAGCATTTTGGAAAGTGAGAATTCAAATATGAAGGACTCATCATCATCCCCCTCCGGTCAGTTGAAGAGTCTGATAAACTTTGTAAGTATTCATTTTGAAACTTTTGAGAAGTCAGTAGAAGTTAAAGTAAAAAATGAATATAATGAGAAGAGATTTTCTGAAATAAGGAAAATAATTAGCTATGGTAGATCAGTGCTTGATACTAGTGTAAAAAATATTTAAAATGCCCTCTCTGAAGGTGTAGAGATTATAAGTTTTGTTTAAATCGGTCTAAAGCTGTTGAAGATATTGAGAAGAAGATTAAGGACTTAGAGCTCAAACTATCTAACATTTCTCAGTGCTATAGTCCTTTAACTAGTCTGTAGCAACCAAAGAATGCCAAGTAGTGAGTTTGTGAAATGAATTGAGTAATTTAGAGAAGGAAAAGGTCAAATTTTTGGGCATATTGGATGAACTCCAGGGACAGATTTCCCCCAAGTTAGAAACTATGTATGATCTATTGGCACAATCCCAAGCTACTGCAGCTACTAGTGATCCTACTGATTTGCAAAAGGTAGAATCATAGGCATTTTTGTTTAGTGGGCATATATTTGTTTTGGGTAGCATAAAGAAGAATTGTGATAGTGAATTGTCACGGTTGAAAAACATTTTTGGTGATATCTTTTTGTTGATGAACAAGGCTTAAGGACTATGTGTTCATATGCGGAAGTATATACTTAGAGTTTTGACCCATGTACATAAAATTTTTGTATGAATTTTGATATGTGGATCCCAGCCTTTTCCATTGATGTCAAAGGGGGAGAGGAAAAGTAGTGAAAAATAAGGAATTCATCAAAGGGGGAGCATTGGAAATCACAAGTGCACATAGTAAGGGGGAGCTATTCTAACACTTAGTCATTTTTCACTAAGTGTTGCCATCAATGCCAAAGGGGGAGATTGTTAGCAAGAGAAACTGCTAGGCATGTTAGGTGTTGTCATTGATGGCAACTAAATCTATCTTACACATCCACATTGTATCAATGGATCATACTGGAAGTCAAACTATAGATTTGTCTAAGTCTGGATAGACAGGAATAGAGCATATGACAGGGTTCGGCATTTTGGTCCGTATTTCTCCACAAGTAATCATATTGAGCTGTGGATATGAGGGAATGTTAGGCGATGTCAGGGCTACCTAAATCCAATATTTTAACCTCTGGTGATGAAGGGATTGTCAGTTACAAGCATCTGAGTATCAAGTTTTGGTTAGACAGTTCAGTCCGGTGAAGAACATGCCGACTAGGTGTTTGATCCTTGTGCAGATAGAGAGAAGTGGTTGGTCGAGTAATTTATGAGATCTAGTGGTATTGGCCAACATGTGAGGTAACTTGGATACATATGTCTTGGTCCGCATTGATGTTTGTGCATGGATTTAGCCAACAAAATAGTGTTCTTGAAATAGTTTCCAAGTTTTCTTAAGGCTGACTGCAATTGATGTTATTTCATGTAGCGGATATATATAATCAATGGATTCGAGCATTTTGGAAAGTGAGAATTCAAATATGAAGGAATAAGTGTGAAGGATAGTAGTATCAAGTGTGAAGCAAGGAGATCTAAGCTCCGGATCATGATAGAATAGTAAAGTAGGGCAAAAAGAGATGAACTGTGTGAAGTCAGTATACTGAGCTTAACTGGAACTATAATTTTGAATGGTTAGATGCTATTCTTCAGTTCAAACATTTCAATGAACTCTTGTAATCAATTGTGTACGTAGTGAGCCTCCTTTGAGCAGTGAGCTCTAAGCAGTGTGCCTGAAGACATGTGCCTTCCCATTTTGTAATACTTTTAACAGAGTATAAAATCTTGTGGGTTAACCCCCACCATGGTTTTTCCCTTAACCAGGTTTCCACATAAAAATCCTAGTGTTATGTGTGTTGATTATGTTTCTGCTCATGTGTTGTTGATTCATGCTTTCATGGTTATATCATTAATCTGTTAATAAGTTGTAAAGGAGAAAAAGATAAAGTTTTGAGACAACTGATTCACCCCCCTCTCAGTTGTCTGCCCTAATTTCAACACATCCTTCATTATCCCTTCAAGGATCAGGAAGTGATCAAAATACATCAAATTAGCAAATGGAACAACATCCATGTTTTTCTAGCATTCAGATTTGGGAGGATGATGACGTCCTCGATGATGGCCTCTAGCACGAATATCCTATTGTTAGACTTAGGGCACACAACTGAGAGGGGGGGTGAATCAGTTGTGCAAAACTTTCTCCAATTAAACACTTAAATCTTCTTTAGTGATTAGCAGATTATTAATCATGAATCATAATGCATTCAAATCAAAAGCAGAAACACATCAACACATAAGACACCAAGATTTTGATGTGGAAAACTTGGTTAAGGGAAAAACCATGGGGTGATTAACCCAAGATTGTATTCTCTATTAGAAGAATAGAAAGAACAAAATGGTACATGCCAATTAGGGCTCACTGCTCACAAGAGGCTCACTGCCTACAAGAGACACACTGTCTACAAAGGAATGAATATCACATACATGAATTGGAGAATAGCATCTTCACCATGCTTGAATCAGTTCCATTTAAGCCCAATACATCTGCTCTGCCTTTCGCTCTCCTCCTTGCCACCACACACTCATCACCACAAGACACACTTTGGAAAGACTTCACAATCCCTTATTTATACAAGGCATCAACTTAGGAATAATCATCTAAGTCGGCAAACATCTACAAGAACATCCGCAAGATGTATAATACATCTGGTCGGCCAGTCTCAGGAAGAACACCATCATCCAGTGGTTATTCTTCAAATGTGCACTCTAACTTCAATGCGGACCACCAACATGAACTAGACATGATCCAAAGATCACGACAACCTTTCCTGAATCAGTTAAGAACATCCACACTTCATCTGCTTGTTGGAATTCTTCTCTCCTTCATTCAGAGCTTTAAGAACACAGTCTGTCATTACTGTCACAAAGGAATAGGTTCTTCCAGACCTTCAAACCATGAACCAATCGAGTTAACACTTCACACGGACATCCTCAACACTCCCTCAAATCTGCAGAATGGGATGCATTTTCAGATCTCGCCAGACCTATCTGTGTCACTCTGTCACCTTTGAACACCTGCCGGAGCCGGTTCTACTTGAGCGGCCATAACTTCTTCATCTTCATGCGGACCTCTTGACTGGATCATCTCAAGACTCATATCTACAAACCCTTTGAACTGTAACCTCTAATCTACATCTTAGTTGGGATCTTCACTTCACTGTCTCTATTGCTCCTCTCTACTCATCCAATCCTTCTCATCAATGCAACATGAGTATGTTGACATCAATGACAACACCGGCTATACCCATACTTGCAACAATCTCCCCCTTTATCATTGATGGTAACATATGATGTGAAAAACCATCAAGAAAAGAACTTCTCCTTACTGTCACAACTCCCCCTATCAGCAATAACCATTCACATGTCTTCTCTTCCTTTACTACTCCCCCTTTGATCATAAACCACTTGTTTTTCACATGTCTTCTCTCCCCTTTGACATCAATGGCAAAGGGCTCATACTTGTAACTCCAATACTTTAGAATCATACCTGTTGCTCCCCCTGAGTAGCAGCTCCCATCAATCTGAATCACAAGATATGACTGTGATATCCACTAGACTGATGCACCTTAGTGCACCTTAGTTCATCACCAAAGGGGCAATAACCCCTAACTTCTCCTTGAGATACTCAAAAGAGTCCTTAGGTAGAGGTTTAGTAAAGATATCTACAATCTGATCCTTGGAGGGCACAAACTCCAATCTGACTTCATTCTTGTTCACTTGCTCTCTCAAAAAGTGAAACTTGATAGATATATGCTTAGTCTTAGAATGCAACACCGGATTCTTAGATATATTTATTGCACTTGAATTATCACAGAAGATTGTGATAGGCTCCTCATACTCTACTTTAATATCTCTTAGCATCTGCTTCATCCACAAAACTTGAGTGCAACTACCTGCTGCTGCTATGTATTCTGCTTCAGTTGTAGATAGGGATATTGCCTCTTGTTTCTTGCTTAGCCAAGAAACCAATCTCTTTCCCAAAAAAAATGCTCCACCACTGGTACTCTTCCAATCATCCACATCTCCTACCCAATCTGCATCTGTATATGCATGAAGAGAGAAATCATGATCTCTAGGATACCACAAACCATACTCAATTGTTCCTTTTAGATATCTAAAAATCCTCTTGATTGCCATGACATGAGATTCTCTAGGATTAGCCTAGAATCTCGCAACAACACCAATAGCCTACATTATATCTGGTCTAGTTTGAGTGAGATACAACAATCCTCCAATCATTGATATGTACTTTGTCTAGTCTACCTTAGAAGAGTCATCATCTTTGCTCAACTTACATCTAGTTGCCATGTGAGCATTCATTGGCTTTGAATCTTCCATCCCAAATTTCCTCAACAATTCTTTCACATATTTGGTTTGAGAAATAAAGATTCATTTCTTTGTTTGAGTAATTTGTAGACCCAAGAAGAAATTCATTTCACCAAGCATAGACATCTCAAACTCACTTTTCATTTGATTTGCAAAAGTTTTACACATACTATATCTTCCTCCAAAGATGATATCATCAACAAATACTTCAACAATCAAGATGTTTTCATGATCAATTTTGAAATATAAGTTACTATCAACAGTACTTTTGTTGAAACCAATCTTCAAAAGATGCTTATCCAATCTTTCTTACCAGGCTCTTGGGGCTTGCTTTAATCCATACAGTGCCTTCTTCAACTTGCAGACCATATCACCATGATCAGACAACTGAAATCCATCCGGTTGCTCTATATACACTTCTTCTTCCAAGTCACCATTTAGAAAGGCAGACTTGACATCCATCTGATATACCTTGAAATCCTTGAAGGAAGCAAAGGCAAGAAATAATCTGATTGTTTCAATTCTTGCCACCGGAGCAAAAGTTTCTTCAAAATCAATTCCTTCTATTTGAGAGTAGCCCTTGCAGACCAATCTGGCTTTATTTCTGATTACTTCACCAACTTCATTTAGTTTGTTTCGAAAGACCCATTTGGTTCCAATCACATTCTTGTTTCTAGGTCTGGGAACAAGATCCCAAGTGTGATTTTTCTCTATTTGCACCAGCTCTTCCTCTATTGCTTTAGTCCAGTTTTCATCATTGCAAGCTTCATTCACTATCTTAGGTTCAATCTTTGAAATCAAACAATACTCTTCTGAATCTTGAGCAATTCTCCTTCTTGTTAGTACTTCTTTACTTTTGTCACCTATGATCTGATCTTCAGAGTGGTTCAGTCTTACATACCTGGGAACTTTAGGAATTTCTTGCACTTCTAATTCTTGATCAGGCTCATTGAGACTCATTTCTTCTTCCTAGTTTACCAGATTAGCTTGAATCTGACTGACAGATGAGGCTTGGGCTCCTTGAGTCAGAACACCATTCTGATCATCTTCATCATATTCATAAAACCTTAAGGGTTTCTTAATTCCCTCATCAACCTTCACATTTGTACTTTCTATCATCTTTCTCAGTCTTTTGTTATAACACCGGTATGCTTTGATTTGAGTAGAGTAACCCAAGAATATTCCTTCATCACTTCTAGCATCAAACTTTCCTAGATCTTCATCTATTTTAATTTAACATTTGCTACCAAAAAATCTAAAATACCTTACAATAGGAGTGATGCCAAACCAAAGTTCATAAGGAGTCTTGCTAGTATTACTTCTGATTTGAACTTGATTTAGAGTATAGACTGCAGTGCTGACAGCTTCTTTCCAATAGATATGAGGAACATTTTCTTCCATCATCATGGTCCTAGAAGCTTCCTGTATGGTCCAGTTCTTTCTCTCCACTACTCCATTCTGTTGTGGAGTCCTAGGAGCAGACAACTGTCTCTTTATTCCATGTTTCTCACAGAACTCTATGAACTCACCGGATGTGAGTTCTCCACCTCTATCAAATCTCAAACATTTCAATTTCAATCTAGTTTCATTCTCTACTATAGCTTTGAATATTTTGAATTTCTCAAAAGCTTCTGATTTCTCTTTCAGAAAAGTTACCCACATCATCCGGGAATAGTCATCAATTAGTAACATGAAGTATCTATCACCTTGCATACTCTTGATTCTTGATGGGCCACAAAGGTTAGTATGAACTAAGTCCAATAATCCAATAGAAGATAGTTCCTTACTCTTGAATGTGATTCTGCTCAGCCTACCCAACTGACATTCTTTGCACAAGCTATTGGTAGGTTTCACCAATTTTGGAAGATCTCTTACAGCCTAAGTATTGCTTACCTTGATGATATTATCAAAATTCACATGACACATTCTCCTATGCCAAAACCAACTTTGATCAACTTGAAAAAATAAGCAACTTTTACCAGTGCCAACCAAGTGGAAGATATTACCTTTAGTTTGGGTACCGGATGCAATCTCTATTCCGGAGCTTTCAAAGATCTTGCATTTTCCATTCTTGAACCGAAGATCATAGCCTTTGTCCACCAACTATCCAACACTGAGAAGATTATGTTTCAAGCCCTCAACATATAGAACATTACCAGTTTTGTTCCTTCCATCAAAAGAGATAGTTCTTCTTCCTCTGATTCTACTAGTAGAATTATCACCAAACTTCACCACTCCTCCTTCATACCTTTCCAAATCTATGAACTTATTTTTGTCACCTGTCATATGGTGAGAGCAACCACTGTCAATGACCCAATCATCCTTTTCTTCAACTTAGGTAGCCAGGACTCTTTCTACAACTTTATGATTGACAGATACAGAGGATATTGGTTCTTCTTCCTTGATGGCAATAAACACCCATTCACTTCTGGATTTGTTTCCAGTCTCTGATTCATCATCTGTTACTCCTTCATTACCATCTTCTTCATGAACACAATAACAATTCTTTTGGAACCTTGATCTATTAGGATTTGGCCTTGAAAATCTTTCCAGACATTTTGAGGCAAAATGACCAATCTTATTGCAGTTAAAACACTTAAAAGGCAATTTACCTTCATACTTACCAGATCCTCTTGGCAGTCTCTTTGCAATAAGGGCTTCAAGTTGAGCAGTTTCTACTTCTTCTTCTTCCAAGTGTTTTCTTGCTTTTTCATACCAAGATAGTTTCCTTGATGAGTTCTCTCCCAGATCAAACCTTTGTTTACTTTTTACAAAGGCACTGGCTTTAAATGTAGATTCAGTCTTGGGGGGATCATCTCCAAACTCGGTCATTTCAAATGCAGCTAATTTGCTAGCCAATTGGTCTCTTGTGATAGTTGTATGGGCTCTAAATTCATCAATGGCAGCAACCTTAATTTTGTAAGAGGCAGGAAGGGATCTGAGAATTTTGCCAACAGTCTCATTTTCATCCAAGACTCCACCAGCATTTCTAATTCCACAAACAAGCTCATTTACCCTTGGCATAAAAGTAGTAATATTTTCATCATCTCTCATCTTCAGTTTTTCAAATTTCCCTTTCAAACTCTGTAACCTTGCACATTTAACGTACTGGTCTCCTTCATGCAAAAGTTCCATTTTTTTCCAAATATCAAAAGTAGTTGGAAGGTCAATAACATTTGAGAGCTCTGAATCAGATAATGCACTTAGAAGAGCTTCTCTAGTCCACAGATTGTTTTCAGCATCTGTGATTTCATTTGCATCTTTTGGACCACCCTGTGAAGGTACATACTATGTTGTAACCATGGTCCAGTATGCTATTCCCATGCATTTCAAGTGACACTTCATGCAACCTTTCCATAGATTGAAATTGGTTCCATCAAACTTCAGACTATCCTTCTTGTAGGACAACATCCTGGATCTCCTCAAGTGGTTAAGCTCTTTTCGTGGAACTTAGCTCTGATACCAATTGTTAGACTTAAGGCACACAACTGAGAGGGGGGGTGAATCAGTTGTGCAAAACTTTCTCTAATTAAACACTTAAATCTTCTTTAGTGATTAGCAGAATATTAATCATGAATTATAATGCATTCAAATCAAAAGCAGAAACACATCAACACATAAGACACCAAGATTTTGATGTGAAAAACCCGGTTAAGGGAAAAACCATGGGGTGATTAACCCAAGATTGTATTCTCTGTTAGAAGAATAGAAAGAACAAAATGGCACATGCCAATTAGGGCTCACTACCCGAGCACAGTGCTAACAAGAGGCTCACTACCTACAAGAGACACATTGTCTACAAAGGAATGAATATCACATACATGAACTGGAGAATAGCATCTTCACCATGCTTGAATCAGTTTCATTTAAGCCCAATACATCTACTCTGCCTTTCGCTCTCCTCTTCGCTACCACACACTCATCACCACAAGACACACTTTGGAAAGACTTCACAATCCCTTATTTATACAAGGCATCGACTTAGGAATAATCATCTAAGTCGGCAAACATCTACAAGAACATCCGCAAGACGTGTAATACATCCGGTCGGCCAGTCTCAGGAAGAACACCATCATCCAATGGTTATTCTTCAAATGTACACTCTAACTTCAATGCAGACCACCAACATGAACTGGACATGATCCAAAGATCACCACAACCTTTCCTGAATCACTTAAGAACATCCACACTTCATCTGCTTGCTGGAATTCTTCTCTCCTTCATCTGGAGCTTTAGGAACACAGTCTGTCATTACTGTCACAAAGGAATAGGTTCTTCCAGACCTTCAAACCATGAACCAATCAAGTTGACACTTCACACGGATGTCCTCAACACTCCCTCAAATCCATAGAATGGGATAATGCATTTCCGGATCTCACCGGACCTATCTGTGTCACTCTATCACCTCTGAACACCTGTCAGAGCTAGTTCTACTTGAGCGGCCATAACTTCTTCAGATCTTCATGTGGACCTCTAAAAACTTGACTGGATCATCTCAAGACTCATATCTACAAACCCTTTGAACCATAACCTCTGATCTGCATCTTAGCTGGGATCTTCACTTCACTGTCTCTATTGCTCCTCTCTGCTCATCCAATCTTTCTCATCAATGCAACATGAGTATGTTGACATCAATGACAACACCGGTTAGACCCATACTTGCAACACCTATAGGTAAGTATCTCTAACCCTTTATCTCTCTCATGATGTGTTATGTGTTGTTTAGGCCTCTTGGGATGACCCCTGATTCTCTTGTAAGGTCTGGGATACCAGGAGACCGCCTCTGTTGTGACCTTCTTCTATATTGCCTCTCTATCTGATTTCATTGTTGTGTGTTGTGTCTTACGGACATAGCGTTGCGGTTGGTGACTTGGGGGAACCCTCCTATGTGACTATCCCTAAGACACTTGTTTCTCCTCTCTTATTTATTGTTTCCCTTCCTCTAGTGTTTCTATCTAGTGGGTGGATGATGAAAAACATATTAAACTGATGTGGACCTAGCATCCCTTTTGCGAGAAATAAAAAATTGGACTTAGTTCCTAATATGATGATGGGGTTGTACATCTTATCCAACACTTGGCTAGTAGAAGCACTCATTCTTTTTGCATAGTGATTTTGATGGTCTTTATCTCACTTACAAACCTTAACAATATTGCTACTCCGTGCACTTTGTTTGTCTTTGAATCTTGCCTTGGTGGTACTTGGTTTAGAGATTTTTGTGATATAGCACCATGGTTATCCCTGATCTCTGAATTCATGGTATAACCTTGGCTCTTTGTGTGATTAATCATATGCATTGATGTTGTTATTTATCATGATTATGTAGACACTAGCATGTTTCTTGCAAGGATGTGTTTCTGGGAACATTTGGTGATTGTAAAGTACATGTCACCTCCGGAGGGCATGGGCTTTATGAAAGTCTGTGTTCCCTTCTGTGTTTTCTTCCTACCTTAATGTGATTGATATTGATGCATGATATCAACCACCTTAAGGTGGGGGCATATATAAGATAAGTTGTCTATTGTAGATGTTAGCAATGTGCTTTTCCTCAGGTGCAGTTTAAAGACTGGTGTCAATGAGTCCCTCCTGCACTCTGAGTTTGTTTGCAATCAATCAAATCAATCAATCAATCATCTTAAGCCCTCTATAGAGGCAGGGATGGTGTACTTCTTGAAGTAGATTACATCATCCTACCATTTTCAAAAAGTCCTCATCAAGAGGCAGGGAGTAGTTCTATGACTAACTCAACCCTTAAGCATGTCTTCAAAGATTGTTGTGGCAAAGCCCAATTGTCGGTGTGTGCCTGTAATGTGCCTGAGATGGTGATAAGCCTAGAAATAGGAACACTCCATCGCTTGTCTGCCATATTTTCTCTGTCTTCAAAGTGTGTGTGTTTGGCGTGCTTGCTTTGTTTGGCATGTTTGTTTCCCCATATGCAATCTAAAGACCAGCGCGATGAGTTCTTCCTATATTTTGGGAGGTTTGGTGTGTCTTGCATGTGTTGGCCCATATATGTAGTTTAAAGACTAGTGTGATGAGTGCTTCCTGCATTATGGGAGGTGTGTTTAATTTCTTGTACTTACACCTGCATTTCATATATATGAGAAAAAGAAAAGAAAAGAAATCATTCCTATCTTCCATGCATTAACTGTCTTCTATGCATCTATTGTTTTCTCCATGTTCTACGTGACTGTAATTGTCTTCTCTATGTTTTGCATACTTGTCATTATCTTCAATGTGATTGACATGTCTTCTTCATGCTTGGCGTGTTTGTTGTGTTTGTTGACCATACTTTAATGCATGTATTGGCCTTGCGTTTATACATACATTAAAGTGGGGGCTAAATGTAACATTAGAAAATGTCCCCTTGGGGGCTTTTCTCTCATAAGGTTTAGCTCCCAGGTCTTTTAGCTACATTTAGGACATCTTGCATCATATTTTGACATCCCAATGAAATGACCCCTAAGTTTCATGAAAAATGAGACCTAGGGGGATCCCTTGAACCTAACCCTAACCAAAATAGGGGGAGGACTTGGGTGCTCGCACCCTAGTCTTGTCCTATTTTGGATCAGTCCCAAATTTTTAATGTTGGCTTTTGACCATTATTTGGGTCCTATGCCAACACGGTAAGTTTGAATTACAAAATTCTTAGCGGGAGTGTTTGTAGTTGCATATAAAAGCATGTTTAGGCATTCATTTGTAAACTAGATTTCCACTAGATGATTACTAGCTAGCAATTTGGATTCTCAAGTTTATGTGAAGGTGATTCAAGGCATTCATTGTGTAGCAAGAGAAGATTTGTGTTGTCTATGTGTTTGTATTTGTAGATTTGAGCAATCATCTCCTCATGGTATGAAGATCTTCTTCCTCCCATGAGATCTTCAATACAAGGTGACATCATTTGTGTTTTGAGCATTTATCATTTAGTTTTGGCCTCTACCTCTAAGGGCATGCACTCTCTATCAGACAACAGTGTTCAGAAGACTTCAATGTCTCTCTGGGACTTGACTGGGGCAAGCCTCTAAACACCACAACCCCCTCCCAAAGTTTTAGTGATTACATGTTACAAGTTTAAGATACAGGAAAAGTGGAGTTGCAAGAGGGCATTATAGAGTGTTAGATTTGCATATTAGAGTTGAAAATAGCACCCTGGACTTGAGTGCCTAATCTTTACTCCTCCGGATTCCGTGATAGGAAAATCTCTAATGCAACAAGAATAGGTTACAAATCAAGCTTCCAAATCCTAACAGAAACCTAGGCATTGGACTTGGGTCTCTGCTCATTAGTCCTCAACTATTCCGCTTCTGATCCCTGAAAATAGGTGCACAGTTATTTGTCAATTTACATCTTTCTGTAGCAACATTTTCTAATATTCATCTGTTTGCTTCCGTATGTGCATAATTAGTGTTTTGATGTATAATTAAGCATAATTGATAATCAAATCATACAAATCCAAGTTTCCCTACATCTCATAGTGACCTAGGGTATGATAGTACATTACCACTCGACCCTAGGTCCTTGAATGAAAGGGTGAAAGGAGGATACATACACAAAACTACCAAAAACTCAACTATCCAAATTCCACCCTTTATAGATACCAATTATTGAAATACACAGGACAAATGAGAGGGGGGGTGAATCAATTGTCACAAAAACTCAACACTTTATGACTGTTAAAACATCAACTACTTAATCACTGATAATCAGATTCAACCATGAAAGCATGAAACCATAAACTTAATCACAATCACATATTCAGCACATGGGACACCAATTTTTTTACGTGGAAAACCCTATAAGGGAAAAAGCATGGTGGGTGTTAGCCCATAGAGATATATAAGTTATAGCAATACTAAAAAATTAGAGGCTCACTACCTACGGGGATCACTACCCAAAAATGCTCACCGCAAAGATCGGCTCACTGCCAAGGGGTGGCTCACTGCTAGGGATTTGTGAATTGGTTTATTAGCATCTACTCTATGCTTGAGTTCAGTTCCATTGAAGCGCAATACTTCTCCTATGTTTTGCTCTACTCTACTTCACACTTATCTTCACATCTTTCACCAATACATCTTTTTCTCAACTACATTACAACTCTTTATACAATTCATCAACTTTGGAATGTACATCAAGGTCGGCATTACATTCATCAACCATTGGAATAATCTCCAAGGTTGGCATTACAAACATACACAGAATAGGTATAGACCTATTACAAATTTTAGCTAAGGAAAGATGTAGAGAAGTATGATGAACACACCACACCTTAGCTGGGACTCAAATGCAATTCTTCATGCCATGACATGCTTCCACAATCTTCAAGGCATCTCTGCAATTAGTGAAATCAACCAAGTCAACCAAGACTGGTGAGAACACTAGGTCTTCAATGAATAGACTTCATCCACAATCCAAATTACTCTTTGTAGACCAATCCAAAGGTAGGAACATGATAAGGAGACATCCACAAGCACATTGTAATCACCAAGAACAACCACACAACCTTTAACCACTTTGTTGAGAAGATTCTTCAAACCGGAGCACATAACCAACACTGTCAACCACTGTCATAAATAAAAGATTGCTTGCGGACCACCAAATCATGAACCATGGGAGTTGAAGGCACATAACATCATCTCAAACTTAACTCTAGAACTACAGACAAAAATAATTCAATGCGAAGGAATGCAAAGCATAAAACTTTCTCCCTGTCACTGCCAAACATATAGAAAAAAGTTATTTTCACTCTAGTGAACATAACTCACTCAATTCTTCATATCGGAGGCTCAAACTTGGAACATAGCATCTTCAGATGTGCCTCTAAGAAATTCCAATCTGCAAACAAAGATATTCATCTTTCAGGAAATGCAGAGCAATCGACTAGACTATTCTTTTGCAATACACAAGAAACTCTACAACACACTGTTTCCACTAGAGGAGTAAATTTTCTCAATATCCTCAATATCCAGATCTCCAACACTTACATAGGCAAATACAAAGCATCTAACTCATTACAATCAAACATCAAAACAAGAGCACAGTTGACACTAATGACAACACTGATATGTTGACATCAATGACAACACCGATTAGGCACATACTTGCAACACTTATGAGGTATGTTACTCTTGATGGTCACTTTAAACATTTTTATGCTTACCTATTTCTACTACTCAACCATTTCCATCATAATATTATGGTTAATTTTCCTTACTGGTTATTCACCTCATTAGAGGATTCTGTTCAAAAGGTCTTGGTCAGAGAAAAAACCCTCCCGCTTCATTAGGAGTTGATTTATGCTATCTACAAGTTTGAACTATCTCTTACCCCTACCCTAGCCTTTAAGCTAAGGATTTACAATCCCTCCCTTGTTGAGAATGTGCTTGATGACCTTCCCTTCAACAAGAAAACTTAAACTCATAAACCCTTGCCCTCTGTTGAAACTACCCCTATTAGCTCTATTGAGACAACCCCTGTTAAGGTCTCAAAAGAAACCCCTACCCTAGCCTCGGCAAGTAAGAAGAAGAACAAGGTTATCTTTCAGAACCCCCTGAGATTAGCAATGAATAGGGAATTTCCAATGCTCCCAGTAAAGGCAAATAGAAGATTTAGATTGATTCCCCTATTTAGGGAGTCAAAGATAAAGGAAAAAGAAATGTTCTGGGAGATTCCCTGGTTGTTATTGATTTGTCTCACACAGGCAGTATGCATAAAGTCAAGGGCAAAAGAATTTTTTTGGAGACTATGGACAAATAGATTCATAAACCCTGAGTTCAAGCCATTCCCCCTAAGGTTGTTTAGTCCACCCCCACCCCCAGTAGTCCCCCTGTGACTACTCCCAGCATTGAGAAAAGTGACTGTAAGTCCTACCAGCAACTGGTTGACAAGGTGGCTACCCTATACCAAGCTCTTGACCTTCAAAATCAAGTCTTGAAGTGGCATCTTGCCCAAATGCATCATGTGAAGAGAAAACTCCAGCACCTCAAGGTCGTTACTCAACTTGAAACCTCTTAGTGGCCAAAGGAAAATGAGGATGAATTGTGGCAGGAGGTTGATAACCTAGCCAAAATGTTTGAAAAATGGGAAAACATGGTAGAGGAATTAAACAGGATAAAGAAAAATCAAGAGAACATTAAGAAGAACATGGAGGAAATAGTGGCCTTCAGCAAAGAAACTATCAAGAACTCTACCATGATGTTGTATGTGTTTCAAACCTAAATGGAGAAAAAGAAGGTGGCCAGAGAGGGAAAAACAAAGACATCTTTAGGTAACAATTCACTGCAAACTACTACTACAAGACCTGCTAACAAGACCAAAGCCAAAAGTAGAGACATCAAAGGAAAGGAGTTATGCAAGGACTCCCCAAATGATTAGGACATGAAGGTGTAGGAGAGATCATTTGAAGATAAGATTGAATTTCTGAATAAGGAATGACAGGCCATCAGTGGCCTTAAGAATCTGTCTAAGTAGTAAAGTTTTTGCTACTGGTCTAATGCTGGCCTTTTTGGCAGCCACTATTTCTGTGTCTATTTTCTACTTTTAGATATGCACTTGTTTTGTGTTCTATTTTACTCCTCATAAAACTCTAACTATTCAACTTTTTGGACTTTATGTTATGGGTTCGAGCCCTTCCTAATTATCTAATTCAAAACATTTAGTTATTTTCTTCTCATATAGTATTAAGGTATGAATAGTAGGGTAAATTGAATTAAGTTGAAGGTTCATTTTTATTAATTAAGAATTTAAAACTTTTCTAGCAAGACTCAATTGTTGTTTGTGCACATTAAAAGAAAATATATAGTTAAAGGTTAGGGAATTGTAATGTCCCTTTTTTGGTCCATTCCAAGATTCTTGGAGAATTCATCCTTGGACAATGTCAACTTTCTAAGGTGTGGAAAAATAATTAAATAAATAACATAAATTGTCTAAAGGATATTTTATATATTTAAAGATAGCTTATGTTTAATTATTTATTTTAAAGGAAGTATGACCAATGTTATACACTATTTTTTAAAAGAGCACCAAAAGTGATAACACTAGGCATGGGGTACAAAATGGTGAAAAGCAAATTATAAAGGTGACTTTGAAAATAAGGATTAAAAAGGTACTATCAAATTAAAGCTTTTCTAAGAGTCACTTTATTTATTATTGATTGTTATGTCATAAATTATCCCCTAGGACTTTTTACCTCCTAATTTAGCTCCTAGGTCCCCTTAGTTTAATCATGCATGTGTAAAACTTATCCGAGAGAAAAATCCCCCAAAACCCATGACAAATGGGGCTTAGGGGACCATCCTAAATGATAATCAAAACCAAAAATAGCCCTCTGGACTTTGGTGCCTGTGCCCTAGTCTAGACCTATTTTGTCAGGACCCAATATTAAAAGTGCCAGTTTATGACCATTAAAAGGTTTCCCTTTGTCGACCTTTTCAATTTGAATTAAGAATATTAGTGGGAATGCATATATAAACATGTTTAGGACTTCATTTTAAACTAGATGACTCCTAGTTGATGAAGGTGAATGTATGGTCATCAAGAAAAGAGCATTCAAGGCATTCATTGTGTTCAGAGTGTTAGATTCAAGATAGATAACTGAGGGGGGTGAATCGGTTGTCCCAAAACTTTCCTTTTATTAACCACTTAAATCCTTCTTGTAATTCAGTAGCATAATAAATCAATCATGAAAACACAATGCAACAATTCAAGAGAAGAAACACATTAACACATATGACACCAAGATTTTAATGTGGAAAACCCAGTTAAGGGAAAAAACTGTAGGGTGACTAACCCAAGATTGTATTCTCTATTAAAAGAATAAAGGAGTACAAAATGACACTTGCCAATTAGGGCTCACTGCCTAAGCACACTGCTCACAAGAGGCCCACTACCTACAGGAGACACACTGTCTACAGAATAATAAATATTACATACTTGAACTGAAGAATAGCATCTTCACCATGCTTGAGTCAGTTCCATTTAAGCTCAACACTTCTACTCTACTTTTCGCTCTTCCTCTCTACCACATTCTCATCTTCACCAAGATACTTTTGGAATGACTTCACAACTCTTATTTATACAAGACATCAACTTTGGGATAATCATCAAAGTTGACATACCTTACAGAGAAAATACACAAATACAACTTGACTAATTACAAAAGACTTCATGCAAATCACCACGCTATCAGCCACACAGATCTGGGACTGCAATCTTCTTTGAGAAACATGCCATGCTTCGCAGAACATCTTCAAGATCATCCGCAAGATGTGTAACTCATCTGGTCAGCCAAGCTTAGGAAGAACATCATCATCTGGAAGGAATTCTTCAATTACAAGCTCCATCTTCAATGCGGATCACTAACATGAACTAGACACAATCTAGAGAGCCTCACAAGCTTTCCTAAATCACCAAGAATATCCATACTACTTCTGCCTAATGAAATCATTCTCTTCCTCATCTAGAACCTCAAGAACACAGTTTGTCATCACTGTCATATTGGAATAGGTGCTTGTGGACCTCCAGACCATGACCTAATTGAGTTGTCAATTCACATTGGCTTCCTAAACACTCCATCAAATCTGCAAAACAAGTTATTGCATTTCTAGATCTTACCAGACCTATTTGTGTCACTGTCACCTTTGAACACCTGCCAAAACTAGTTTCACTCAAGTGGCCATAACTTCTTCAAATATTCATGCGGACCTCTCAAATCTTGACTGGATCATCTTTAGAGACATTTCTACAAACCCTTTGATGCACATTCCATGATCTTCATCTTAGCTAGGATCTTCACTTCATAGAGCTTCGCTATCTTCACTGTTCTTCTCTATTTCCGATAGGACTAATTTTCTCAATATCCTCAGCACACAGCTCATCCAATCCTTGACATCAATGTAACAGGAGTATGTTGACATCAATGACAACACCGGTTAGGCCCATACTTGCAACAATCTCCCCCTTTGTCATTGATGGCAACATATGATGTGAAAAAATGTTTTAACCATCAAGACAAGTACTTCTCCCTAACTGACATAACTCCCCCTATCAACAGCAACCATTCACATGTCTTCTCTTCCTTTACTACTCCCCCTTTGATTAGAAACCACTTTTTATTTTTCACATGTCTTCTCTCCCCCTTTGACATCAATGGCAAAGGGCACATACTTGCATCACTTAGAATCATACAAACTACTCCCTCTGAGTAGAAACTTCCCATCATCAATCCAGACCACAAGATATGACTGTGAGATCCACCAGACTGATGCACATTAGTGCACCTTAATTCAAAATCGGAGGGGTAATAACCCCTAACTTCTCCTTGAGATACTCAAAAGAGTCCTTAGGTAGAGGTTTAGTAAAAATGTCTGCAATCTGATCCTTAGAGGGTACAAACTCCAATCTGACTTCATTCTTGTTCACCTGCTTCTCAAAAAGTGAAACCTGATGGATATATGTTTTGTCTTTGAATGCAAAACCAAATTTTTTAAAATGTTTATTGCACTTGAGTTATCATAGAAGATTGTGATAGGTTCCTTATACTCCACTTTGATGTCTCTTAGCATTTGCTTCATCCACAATACTTGAGTGCAACTACCTGCTACTACAATATATTCTGCTTCTGCAGTGGATAGAGATATTGCCTCTTATTTCTTGCTTAGCCAAGAAACCAATCTTTTCCATAAAAAGAATGCTCCACCACTGGTACTCTTTCGGTCATCCACATCTCCTTCCCAATCCACATCTGTATATGAATGAAGAGAGAAATCATGATCTCTAGAATACCATAAGCCATACTCAATTGTTCCTTTTAGATATCTGAGAATCCTCTTGATTGCCATGACATGAGATTCTCTAGGATCAGCTTGGAATCTAGCAACAAGACCAACAACATTCATAATGTTAGGTCTAGTTTGAGTAAGATATAGTAGTCCTCCAATCATTGACCTATACTTTTTCTGATCAGCCTTAGGAGAGTCATCATCTTTCCTCAATTTACATCTGGTTGCCATGGTCTGCCATCCCAAATTTCTTCAACAATTCTTTCACATATTTGGTCTATGAAATGAAGATTCCTTTCTTTGTTTGAGTGATTTGCAAACCCAAGAAGAAATTCATTTCCCCAAACATGGACATCTCAAATTCACTTTTCATTTGATTTGCAAAAGTTTTGCACATACTATCTCTTCCTCCAAAAATGATATCATGAACAAATACTTCAACAATCAAGATATTTTCATGATCAATTTTGAAGTACAAGTTACTGTCAACAGTACCTTTGTTGAAACCAATCTTCAAAAGATGCTTATCTAGTCTTTCATACCAGGCTCTTTGGGCTTGTTTGAGTCCATACAATGCTTTCTTCAACTTGCAGACCATATCATCATGATCAAACAATTGAAATCCATCTGGTTGCTCAATGTATACTTCTTCTTCCAAGTCACCATTCAGGAAGGCAAACTTGACATCCATCTTATATACTTTGAAATCCTTGAAGGCAGTAAAGGAAAGAAATAATCTAACTGCTTCAATTCTTGCCACCAGAGAAAAAGTTTCTTCAAAATCAACTCCTTCTACTTGAGAATAACCCTTGCAGACCAATCTGGCTTTGTTTTTTACTACTTCACCATCTTCATTCAGTTTATTCTAGAAGACCCATTTGGTTCCAATCAGATTTTTGTTTCTAGGTCTGGGAACAAGATCCCAAGTGTGATTTTTCTCAATTTCCATCAGTTCTTCTCTCATTGCTTTAGTCTAGCTTTCATCATTGCATGCTTCACTCACTATTTTTGGTTTAATCTTTGAAATTAGAAAATATTTTTCTGAGTCTTGAGCAATCTTTCTTCTCATTTGAACACCTTTGCTTTTATCACCTATGATCTGATCTTCAGAGTGATTCAGTCTTACATACTTGGGAGTTTTGGGAATTTCTTGAACAGGTTCATTCAAACTTATCTCTTCTCCCTGATTCTTCGGATGTCTAGATCTAAATTTTAGAAGGGGCTTGGACTTCTTGGACCAGAACATCATTCTGATCATCTTCTTCAAATTCATAAAACCTTGAGGGTTTTTCAATACCTTCATCAACCTTCACATTTATACTTTCTATAATCTTTCTCAATCTCTTGTTATAACACCGGTATGCTTTGCTTTGAGTAGAATAACCCAAGAATATTCCTTCATCACTTCTAGCATCAAATTTGCCAAGGTCTTCATCTCTTTTAATGTAACATTTTCTACCAAAGACTCTGAAATACTTCACAGTGGGAGTGATGCCAAACAAGAGTTCATAAGGGGTCTTACCAATATTGCTCCTGATTTGTACTCAATTAAGAGTATAGATAGCAGTGCTTACAACTTCTCTCCAGTAGATCTGAGGAACATTTGCTTCCATCATCGTGGTTTTAGATGCTTCCTAGATGGTCTAGTTCTTTCTCTCCACTACTCCATTCTGCTGTGGAGTCCTTGGAGAAGATAACTATCTCTTTATCCCATGTTTCTCATAGAATTCTATGAACTCTCCAGATGTGAATTCTCCACCTCTATCAGACTTGAGACATTTTATGTTTAATCTAGTTTCATTATCTACCATAGCTTTGAATGTTTTGAATTTCTCAAGAGCCTCAGATTTTTCTTTCAGAAAAGTCACCCACATCATCCAGGAGTGGTCATTAATTAATAATATGAAGTATATATCACCTTGCAAACTCTTGATTCTTGTCAATCCACATAGATCAGTATGTATTAAGTCCAACAATTCGGTAGAAGATTGTTCCTTACTTTTGAAAGTGACTCTGCTCTGCTTTCCCAACTGACATTCTTTACACAAACTATTAGTAGGTTTCATCAGTCTTAGAAGATCTCTTACATCCTGAGTGTTTCTTATCTTGATGATATTATCAAAATTCACATGACACATTCTCCTATGCGACAACCAACTCTGATCAAGTTGAACAAATAAACAACTTTTCCTAGTACCAACCAAGTGGAAGATGTTACCTTTTGTTTGAGTACCAGATGCAATCTCTGTTAAAGAACTTTCAAAGATTCTACATTTTCCATTTTTGAATTAGAGATCATAGCCTTTGTCCACCAACTGTCCAACACTAAGAAGATTATTCTTTAGACCTTCAACATATAATACATTACTGGTTTTGTTCTTTCCATCAAAAGAAATAGTCCCTCTACCTCTAATTTTGCCAGCAGAATTATCACCAAATTTTACAACTCCTCCCTCATATCTTTCCAAATATATAAACTTATTTTTGTCACTTGTCATATGATGGGAGCATCCACTATCAATGACCCAATCATCCTTTTCTTCAACTTGGGCAGCTAGAGCTTTTTCTATCATTTTATGATTGACAGATTCAGAGGGCATTGGATCTTCTTCCTTGATGGCAATAAACACCCAGTCACTTCCAGATTTGTTTCCTATCTTCATTAATCATCTGTTACTCCTTCATCATCATCATCTTCATGAACATAGTAACATTTCTTTTGGAATCTTGATCTGTTTGGATCTTCCCTTGAAAATCTTTCCAGACACCTTAAGGCAAAATGACCAATCTTATTGTAGTTGAAACATTTGAAGGGCAATTTTCCTTCATACTTACCGGAACCTCTTGGTAGTCTTTTTGCAATAAGGGCTTCAAGTTGAGTAGCTTCTACTTCATCTTCTTCCATATCTTTTCTTTCTTTTTCATACCATGATAGTTTCTTTGAAGACTTCTCTCCTGGATCAAACTTTTGTTTGCCTTATACAGAGGCACTAGCTTTGAATGCAGATTCAGCCTTGAGGGGTGCATCTCCAAACTTAGCCAATTCAAATGTAGCTAATTTTCCAAATAATTGATCTCTTGTGATATTTGAAAAAGATCTGAATTCTTCAATAGCATCAACCTTGTATTTGTAAGCAGGAGGTAGGGATCTGAGAACTTTGGCCACAATCTCATCTTCATCCAAGATTCCACCAGTACACCTAATGCCATAAACAAGCTCATTTACTTTTGGCATAAAAGTAGTGATGTTCTCATCTTCACTCATGTTCAAGTTTTTGAATTTTCCTTTTAGACTCTATAGCTTGGCACATTTAACATAATTGTCTCCTTCATGTAGAAGTTCCAGTTTTTCCCAAATCTCATATGTAGTTTTTAGATCTATAACATTTGTCAGCTCTGAATCAAATAAGGCACTTAATAGATCTTCTTTAGCCTGAAGATTGTCTTCAACATCTTTGATTTCATCTACAGTTGTCAGACCATTCTTTGGAGGAACATTCTTCTTTGAAGCCATGATCTAATATTGCATTCCCATACATTGCAAGTGGCATTCCATCCAGCATTTCCAAAGAGTGTAATTTGTTCCATCAAACCTTAGACTATCCTTCTTGTAAGAAGACATTCTGGATCTACTCAAGTGGTTAAGCTCCTTTTAGAGGAACTTGGCTCTGATACCAATTGTTAGATTCAAGATAGACAACTAAGAGGGGGGGTGAATCAGTTGTCCCAAAACTTTCCTTTTATTAACCACTTAAATCCTTCTTGTAATTCAGTAGCATAATAAATCAATCATGAAAACATAATGCAACAATTCAAGAGCAGAAACACACTAACACATATAACACCAAGATTTTAACGTGGAAAACCTGGTTAAAGGAAAAAACCATGGGGTGACTAACCCAAGATTGTATTCTCTGTTAAAAGAATAAAGGAGTACAAAATGGCACTTGCCAATTAGGGCTCACTTCCCGAGCACACTGCTCACAAGAGGCCCACTGCCTATAGGAGACACATTGTCTATAGAATAATAAATATTACATACTTGAACTGAAGAATAGCATCTTCACCATGCTTGATTCAATTCCATTTAAACTCAACACCTTTTCTTTGTTTTTCATTCTTCCTCTCTACCACACTCTCATCTTTGCCAAGATACTTTTGGAATGACTTCACAACTCTTATTTATACAAGACATCAACTTTGGGATAATCATCAAAGTCAACATACCTTATAGAGAAAATACACAAATACAACTTGACTAATTACAAAAGACTTCATGAGAATCACCATGCTATCGGCCACACAGATCTGGGACTGCAATCTTCTTTGAGGAACATGCCATGCTTCGTAAAACATCTTCAAGATCATCCACAAGATGTGTAACTCATCCGGTCAGCCAAGCTTAGGAAGAAAATCATCATCTGGAAGTAATTCTTCAATTACAAGCTCCATCTTCAATGCGGATCACCAATACAAACTAGACACAATCTAGAGACCCCCACAAGATTTCTTGAATCACCAAGAATATCCATACTACTTCTGCTTACTGAAATCATTCTCCTCCTCATCTGGAATCTCAAGAACATAGTTTGTCATCACTGTCATATTGGAATAGATGCTTATGGACCTCTAGACCATGACCCAATTGAGTTGTCAATTCACATTGGCTTTCTAAACACTCCATCAAATCTGTAGAACAAGATATTGTATTTCTAGATGTCACTCTATTACCTCTGAACACCTGCAAGAACCAGTTTCACTCAAGTGGCCATAACTTCTTCAAATCTTCATGTGGACCTCTCAAATCTTGACTAGATCATCTTTAGACACATGTCTACAAACCCTTTGATGTGTATTCCATGATCTTCATCTTAGCTAGGAACTTCACTTCATAGAGCTTCAATGTCTTCACTGTTCTTGTCTATTTTTGATAGGACTAATTTTCTCAATATCCTCAGCACACAGCTCATCCAATCCTTGACATCAATGCAAGAGGAGTATGTTGACATCAATGACAACACTGGTTAGGCCCATACTTGTAACAATAGAGTAGTATTGTGTTGTGTTTGTATGTGTTGGTTGTAGATTTGGCTCCATCAACTCATCTCCTTACGATTTGAAGGCACTTCATCTCCATGAGGGTTTTTACCTCCAAGGTGATATTTATTTTGTGTTTCAATCAATCTATCTTATCATTTTAGTTTTCCTTTTTCCACCAAGGACACGTACTCTATCTAACAATGGTGTTGGAAGGCTTGAATGCCATTCTGGGGCTTGGCTAAGGCAAGCTCCTAAACACCACAACCCCCAACCCCTCTCTTGTGATTGTAGGTTACAAGTGCTAGATCCTGCGGAGTGGATTTGTAGGAGATCAAAGTAGAGTATATAGATTTGGGATTTGAAGAAAAGTGAAGAGAATATTCCTTTCTGAACAAGGGCGCCCACCCTTGTGTCCTCCTAATTGTCCTTGCTAGAAACTCTAAAGCAGGTTGCAGTCTTCATTACCTCATAGTTCCAGATCTATAGAAAAAGTGGATTGTTGGACTAGGGCATCCCCCCTAGTGTCACCAAAGTTTCCTCCTTTGGAAATCTGAATCTTGGTATGTTTCTAATTTGTATTTAGTGTCTTCTTGTGTGATCATTTGTTGTATCTTGTATGTCTGTATCTAGAATCATATAATTAGGGTTTAAGGCTTAATCAGACTAGGGTTTGACATAACTATCAATCTATTCTATCTTTCATATCATTCCTAGGTGACACTCAACCTACAGTTGAGTCCTCTCCATCTATAGTGACTTGGCTCAGTTGTTGTCCTTGAATGTATATGTGAAAGGAGGGTTTGATTGAATCTAATCATTCCAACTTTTCATAAATAACATTTTGGTGAACCTATGTTTCTAATGAAATTGAATCTTTCTGAGTGTTGTAAATTAGTTTTGCATTCATCTATATCATATTCATCATCATACATTCAATAATCTTGCATAAATTTGAAAAAAAAAAATTTAAAAAGTATTTTTTGCTTGCATTAAGGCATAGTTTGCACTATTTTCCTTGCATATCATAAAAAATATTTCATTTTCTGATATTTATATCAGATCTAAGATAAATTACAGCATTTCATATTTTTATGATCATTTACCTCGCATTTGCATATCTTATTTGCTAGGGTTTTGCTTGAAAATGCATTTTACATATAACCTAGTAATTTCAAAAGCTAGGGTTTGTAGTTAAAATGTAATGATGCTAAAATCTTACTTACTAAAACTAGGAACTCAAAAGAAAATGTAATTTTAAATTTGGAAAGAAAAATGATTCAATACTCAAATATTCATAGTTGCATAAAGATAGCAAGTTCCAATAATGAAGTACAAATTTAATCAATCAATAAATTACATTTCCATATACTTTCACCAAAAAGGGTGTTTCAAGACATTTGATTCCATGTTACAAGAGATTGTATCAATATTTCAATTACTTCAATAAAAGTCCAATTACAATTGGGCTTGAGCAAGCCATACAAAATTAATACAAGTATATCCATAAGAATCATATGTATATATATAAAGAATCCTCTCATCTCAACTACCATGACCCCAATGGTCTTCCATGAGTTGAGGTCAAGAATGTGGTCAATGTGCTTTTTCCACCCAACCACAAAGTACTAGACTTCCCCAGTTCCCTTCCTAACTTAAAGGAAGCACCGACCCTGCAAGAGGAGCCTAGCAACCCAGAATGGTAAAGGCAAGAGGGAGCTCTCGATGCATGCCTAGTGCCTGTATGCATTCCTAAAATATACTAGAAATGACATAACTCTCGCAATAGGATGTGGCAAAGACATATAAATAATTCTAGGCTTTTCAAATCCATCTTTTTCAATGGTCTATCAGCTTGGCCAAGCTTAACAAAACAAAATGGTAATCTAGAAAAAGTAGATTACCGTCTCTGGAGCCCACATTCGACATCCTGTCCCAGAAGTAAAGTAACTCTCCATTATAACATAGAATTTATCCAGACAGAAGGAATAAATCAATTTCCAAAGTTTAAAGTACTGCTTCATAGTTTTTAAGTTTCAAAAAAATCTAAAGGGTTATAATGATCTTTCAAAAAATAGACGTTTTCTAATTTGGTAAGAAATTATTGTTGAAACAAAAGTTTATTCTATTACTTTACTTTGGTGCTAGTACATTTTCATCCTATTGGGTTTGGTATATTTTCGGATAAAAAGTTGGACAATATGATCCCACTAACATGTTTTTTCTACAAAACCAACATAGAAAGTTTTTAATCAATTATATTCATTTATTGTCCAATATTTGAAAGAAATAATAAATTCGTTTATATTCCATGAAAATTTTTGAGTAAAACATTTATATTTTTGATAAAATCAAATAACTAAATTAAATATATGTTAATATTATTCCATAGACATAATCATTAATATATATATATATCCCATTATAAAAATAGAGTAAAATAAATATATTTCTGATAGAAATCAATTAAACCCAATATATATTAATAGTATAATTTCCACTAATAGTATATAGAAATCAATTAAACCCAATATAGAGTAAAGTAAATGATTCTAACTCAAAATTTCCAGCAAATGTTATAGATAGAAATTTCAGCGAATGATAAAAGACTAGCAAATAGTATAATTTCCAACAAATAATCCTCATAGAAAAACTAATGTTCGGCATATGAAAACACGTTGAAACAAAATTTAACTTAATGTATAATATTAAATATCTTTAGTGGGAGCAATAGTAAAAATCATTCAATAACAAATTATAATGTGCAACATGTAAAATTTGCAAGTGATTTTATTATATGAATCGGATGTTCTATATATATATATATATACTGCTTGTATATATATATTTATATTGCATTAAAATTAATATTTTATATATATAATATTATAATTTTACTACAATCACCATTACATATCTGAGAAAATGCTTTCTCAATAACTTCAGATCTATGTGATAGATAAAAATAATAATATAAATACAGCAGTGATATTAAGTTTATAAATATATGAATATATAAAATTGAAATTTGATATAAGAAAATGATTTTAAGTTTTCACAGAAAAATGATCGAATATATAAAATAAATTATGCATAGGAACCTGGTTTTCTATTCTTCTGTTGATCTCTTGATATTCCTCTTTTCCTCTATTTTTTCCTCTTCATTATTCTCTCTTTTTGCACTAATTTTCTCTTTGGCTTTCAAATTCCTGTGTGTATTTTCTGTGTGTGAATAATGAGAGTTAAATCTTTATTTAAATTCCTTTATTTCCTTTTTCCAATTTCCTTACTATATTTCCCAGTTCCTAATTTTTGTATAGATTTTGTCTTTTTCTAAATTTGTGTCTTTTTCCATTTTTCTATTTGTTTTTTTCTTTTTCTAAGTTCTTTATTTCTAATTGTCAATTAAAACAGATTTTTCTAATTTTGTAACACACATATAGGACTAACTTAATTTATTACTAAATCTTGGAATAAATATAGATAATAATTCTAATTTCGAAAAAGGCATAATTTTAATAACTAATGTGATTCTAATAATAAATTTGCCACATAACTTATTTCTAAAATAATAATTAAATAAAATATAATTATTTCCCTCACATACAAATTAAAATAAAATATATAAATATATAACTATGTAAATATATAATTTAATTTACTTTATATTTCATATAGAATATTTTTAATATAAATAGAATAATAACTAGAAATATAAGGTATTTTTCTTTTCTAAAATAAAATAATAAGAAACAATGTTTTAATAATGCAATACTAATGCATCTATATGCCATCTACATGTGTGTGTGTGTGTGTATTCGAGAGAATCCCCTCCATCCTAACCCTACCAGGGAGCTAACCACCTCAACCTTGACCACACCCTTGTCTTTGACAACCTGTAATTCATGAAACTCAAAATTTCTGTTAATAGGTTAGTGTCCAATAGCTAAAGCATCACAATTTATTAAATAAAATAATATTCACTTTATCATTTCAAATAATATTCACTTATTCCATCTTTTAAAATAAAATTCCATCTATTTAATTCAAATCAAAATAAAATAAGTGTATGTATTTAATTCAAGTCAAATTAAAATAACATTTATTTAATCCACATATAATTATCTAAAAATAGCTCTAAATATATTAAGTTCATAATGTAGTAGAGTTTGAGACATGACATCCTTCCCTACTTGGAAGAGACATCGTCCCGATGTCTTATTACAAAACATCTACATAAAAAAAATCTTATACAACAAATATCAATAACATAACTAAGTCATAATTATATAGAAAAAAAAAGTTTATGCTGAAATTTCAAATATATTGAACATAAAACAATTGCATACCTTTTTCCAACTTGTTTTTACCTTAACATTACAACTAGTCCACCTAATCCAGAGGTTAATTATTTCAAAAGTACCTAATGCTTAAACAACAAGTCCTTGTGTCTAACAATCATCACTTGCACAAGTAGTTAGATCATTAGTAGGTAAAATTAAATAACCTTTTTGAAGCTATTTCATTAGCACAAACAAGATTGCATCGAACCTTTATAGATAAGGCAAGCATGAAGAGATAATTATTATTTACAAATTCATCACATAAAATGTATTACTTGGATAAAGTACACAAAGTATGAGTACAATTCCAAAATCAAGTAATAAAGAAAGATAAAAGTTCAAATCCTAGATTCATTCATATGCACAACTAATTAAGATAGGAGATCCACTTCTTAACATTCTAGTTCTAACCCACTATCATTTCTAAAGTTTTACATAGTTGTCCTATACAAAAGTATTTATTAAACCAGGTATCATATAATTGTACCCTAGAAATGTCAACACTTAAGAAGATATATTAATCATAACTCAAGTTATGCAAAATTTCTACCTACTCAAGGTATTCTTCATTGATCTATACATCAAAAACAACATCTTTTATTACATAAATGAAGTTATAATTATTCCAAATTTGATCACATGCATACAAGTCTACATACTCATTGTTCTAGGATCTCTATTCTTCTAGCATGGTTCTAGATGTTAGACATCATTGTTTCTTATCATTTCTACATACAAAGATTCAAACAAATCTTATCACAACCTAAGACATTTGCATACCAGCGATTTCTATCCAACATACTTACTCAAGAGGTATAACTATGTACTAAATCGCAAAAAGTCACTCATATAGAAAGAATACAATCTATTCATTTTGTCAACATACCTACTCGCATGAGACATCTGAACAATTACCACTATGATGATAAACAAGCATCCCATACTACTTTTTATCATCATTGGAAAATAAACAACACTAAACAAAAAGAAAAAGTTTCAATAATTAAGATTCAAGGAAATATCAACACTACATTTTAAAATGTGTTTCAACAATAAATTACAACAAGATCATCAACATGATCAGCAACATAAAAGATAAGAAGATCATTGAAGATCAACATTGAAGTGTGAAGATCAATAAGTGTAGTGCCCCTCATCTCGTCGTCCATCAGATTGATGTTTGCTTAGACTTTATGATAGTGTCTTAGACCGTAGATGATGGATCTCTTGTTATCTTGTTACTTCATTATGAACCTGATTGTTATGATAATAGATGTTGATGTTAGAATAGGTTATTTTATGCTTTAGAATTTGATAAATAAACTAGATGTTACAGATGTTTGATGTTAATTGCGATGTTGGATTGTAAGAGGATTGAATGTTTTATGTTGTTGATTAATATCAGATACCTTGTTCAACATAGTTAATCGTTTATTCATAAACGTGAATGGAACAGTGTTGTATTACTCGCTCTCGAGTACCCTACACCACTGCGATTTCCATTCACTATAGGACTGTATGTGGATATATATTGTTATGCTTAACCGTGCGTTGTTGCAGGAATGCAGGTACTAGGCATCGACTCCACCTGATTACAGGTCTGAGCGTGCCTTCGCCAATGGATTAGTTGTTTGGAGTTAACGTGAGGTCCCATGTCAGTGTTGTCGGGTTATCAGTTTATCCCTTGTGGTCATTGTCTGTCATTCATGATTTGCAGACAAGTAATATTACACCTTGGAGTCTAACTAGATTAGAAAGTGTCTAAGTGTGTAAGGTATCGTTGTGCATTAGATAGAATCATATTATGGAAATTATAATGTTGATAATTAAATGTATTGATAAAAGATAATATTGAGTTGATAGTTGTTAATTATTGTTGTAAATAAATTATTATTTTATTAGAAGTATAGTTGTTAAATAAAGATTGTAAGAGGATTTGTATTATTTAATATAATATTATTTACAATAAATATTTAAATAAATAAAACAGTTGTAAGTTATGTTGTAATTAGTGATTTGCAACTAAATTAATAAAATAAATTAATATATAGTTGTATAATTAAAGATTGTTGTAATGTTATAACTTTATTAAATAAAATATGCTTGGTCGGCTATAAAGTAATTAAATGTTGTCTGAACTGTGTGTTAATATTTAAAAAAGGTATAACCTCTTGGGAGTATGAAATTAAATAAAAGTCTATCTCGAGAAGGGAGATGCATGAGATCACATGCCGAGTTCCTTGGTAGATGAGAGAGACTGTGTTATAAAAGAAAAGCTTGTAGAGGCAAAGAGGACAGCATTTGCAGGTAGAAGAAGAGAGTAGAAGGCTGGGAAATAAAGCGTGGAACTTCAGCAATTGAAATGGACTCAGCGATTCGATAATCAAAGCCAGCTAGTTGTAGTCATTTCCACCGTCGACGGATGTCTGAAAATTTCGTTGCTAAGACGTGTAATATTTAAAAAGGTGAGGTTGGACATTGTGTGCTTCTGGGTGGAGATTTCCATCCCTCTGTAGATAGGGCGCATTCAAACATAAAACGCAGCAAATTTGTAAGATTTCATCTTCGCCCCTTTGAGAAATTATTCAAAGTAACAACTGACCGATTACTCTGCAAGAGAAGGGAAACAAAAAAATGAGATGGGGGAGTCAGAAATAGAAAATGCAGTATTGGTGCATTTGAAGAGGAAGGGTTTCCGTCAAACAGAGCTTGCGCTTCAGAAAGAGCAATGGAAGACATCTTCCTCGGCCGCCAAGATAGACCCTGAGATCGCCAAACAGAATATTGCATATGCAGGGTTACAGAAAGAGTGATTTTCCTTTTATAGCTCCATTCCCAGGTTGTTGGTTGATCGTATTAAATTTGAACATGAATTACATTGTTGTCAGCCGAGTGCTTTGCTCTGCCTTAATGAATTTGGTTACTTTCATTGTCCCGATTGAATCCACTACCGAAGAAAAATTCACATCCAGAGCTGTTACTACACTTAATTTCCGCGGGCACCATTTATATTGTTCGAATTATTGAAACCTTAGACTCTTTACTTTGGTGGGCTCTAATCTATTTCCTGCTTGACAATAGGAGATTACAACGAGTCCGGCTATGAATTTTCAGGTAGTAATATTAGCAGGTGGTACGTCAAAAAAAAAGCTCTTCCCTCTCGTCTCCAAGGATGTTCCCAAGGCCTTACTACCAATGGCAAATCGGCCTGTGCTATCGTATGTTCTGGAGCTTTTGGAGGCCAGCAATCTCAAGGATCTAATTGTGGTGGTGGCAGGTCAAGATGCAGCAGTCCAAGTTGGTGGCTGGATTTCTGAAGCTTATCATGATCGCCTTCATGTTGAGGTAGAATGTACTTTGTTAGTATGCATAATAACTGCACAGAATCTGATGCACTTCACTGAGAAGAAGTCACATTTTGGAGGCAGAAACAGAGTTTTCTTATTTACTTTCCATGCATTAAGGTTTATCGTTTCAACTCTAGTCTGCAGAAGCCCGTCATTGTTAAACCAGGTTAGTTGTGCTTTCTTGTATGCATTTCGTCTGATTGGCTTAGATTAACCCTAAGGAATGTTTATTTTCTTTACAATGTGTTTGAATGCATGTGTGTATTAATAGTAGTACTATTGATATCCATGCTATTATTAGTATCATTGTTATAATTATAGTTATTATTATTATCATTATTGTTATTATTACAATAATAATAATTATTATTATTTTTACTATTCTTATTATTAGGTCAAAACAGAAAGATGATGGTCAAATACCTAATTTAATAATAATGTTATTGCTATTCCATTGTAGGAACGATTAGGTTTTATGGTAGGATAATTTTTTTTGTATTATTGCTTTCTAGAGCCAATTCAAGGAAAGGGTTTATTGAGGATTTAGTGAGCAACATGATTTGGAAGTTATGAATAATTAATTCATAATGTTCTTGATTAGTGCAATAATACTTTTAATGCTTCAACCGTATAATTGATCCATAATCCTTTTAGGTCTAGCTATTAGCATTCTCTATAAGTTCAATTTCTTATAACCTTGAAACTTTAGAAATTGGAGTATATGATAATTGAGTGCATGAGTACTAGGGAACTATGGAGAAATGACATAGGATACTTCAATTATTGTTGTGTTATGAGTTTTATACTATAGAAGGATTTGTATAATCTAATGAGCTGTTTTAAGAGATGGATTTGTTTAATTTAAATATTTATTGGTGATGAATCAATTGATGAATGTTTTGAAGTTATTGATCATTATTGTTTGGATTCTGGTTTAGGATCTTGATACAGAAGGAACTTACTATTGGTTGCAAAAAATAGTTATAAACTAGGATGGTAATTGTTCAAATCATTGATATATTTATATTTTGAAGAGGAATTGAATTAGATAATTAGTTGATATATTATTATTATTATTATTATTATTATTATTATTATTTCAAAAGTATAGTTGATTGTTTAAAAGCCAAATGAAATTTGGAATTTAGAATAATGTTGTCATTATGTATTTAAAGAAAATCATTGTGATTATATATATTATGGTTAATGAAATTTAATTTAGATTGACATCAGTTTTAATATGGTTTCTTCATTTTGTTAAGATAATGGATTAAGGATTAGGATTATGATTGTTGTATTGGAAATTTGATTTAAAGGTATTAGATAATTAGTTAGTGTGAATTGATATTTTTTGAAATGGTCAAAGTGTAAGTTGTCAAGGGTTCATTTCCAGAGGCCAAGGTGGTTGTGTTTCGACTTCATGTAATGTGTTGATAAGTGTCTTGAGTTATTGAAGTCGTGTCGCCTTTTGTCATGTATAAGGAATTTGGTTATGGTGTAGTGGAAGAATGTAAATATTCTGAATGCATCGTGATGTGTAGAAAAGTTCTTCATGAATGTTGTGATTTATTTACTTGTTTGTTCGGGATGTTGTGTTGGATTAGACAATGGGGAGATGTCGGTATTCATGAAAAAGTATTTTTCTTATGAGTTACTTCATTGGAAGCCATGGAAAATGTATTAAGAGTATGTCTTTGTATTTGAGATGATATGCAAGAAGGTGAATGCCTTGCATTATTACATGTATATGTTCATATCAGAATAATGGTTATGCAAGATGGTTAATGCCTTGCATGGTTTATGTATCATCGTCGTCATGATGATGTTTGCTATGTTGTTGAGTAGGGTCTTCTAGATGCAGGTAGGGGAGTGGCTTTCAACGTGGGGCCGGCGCCCAAAGTGGCAGTCAGGATAACCCATTGGAAGTAGATTAATCAAGTGATAACCTAAATAATGAATTTGGGGGTTGGGTAGTTAGGCACACTAAACAAGATAAGTGGATGCCTCACTCATGGCTCAAGTGCTTGTTTAGGCTTGAGATGAGATGAGAAGGCCTGGAATGGCAAGATCAACTACCTTGTCCTCACGAAAGGTATGTTGATTTCCGCATGAGCGTTGTATGGGGGCCGGGAGTCGGGAGAGGCTACCAGGACAACCCAAGATGGGGGCCGGGGCCTAGGAAGGCTTGCCAGGACAACCCATGACAAGCCATGTGATGACACTTCTCCCTACTACAGCCTAGCATTCCCTAGTTGTACTCTCCCCATTTGTTATGTGTTGCCTCTGGAAGTTCAGTTAAGTTAAGTTGTGTTGTGTTGTTTATGTTATTGCCATGTGTAGTATTGGTGTTTGGTCGTCCTTTGTTCATGTTAGTCTTGTCTACTTGACTGTTATTGTTTGGGACCTCATGTTAACTCCTAGCTCAGGGGGTGGACCTTAGGGTTCCACATGGTCGGGTGGAAGAGCTATTTTATCCATTGGTTACTCTCATTGAGTTCTTATGCAGAAAAGATTTATTCCAGTTTGCAGACAATTGTACTTGTACCAATGATGAAGATGTATGTGTATAATCATGTACCGGATTTGTGCAACAGAACATTCATAGTGTATGTGATTTTGATGTAGTCTGAAAATGGCAATGTAATGATGTCATGATGTACTTATATGAAAGCATTTCAGTTGTGTATTTGATCATGTAGATTACATTATCTGACGATATGTAATGAATATGAATTAGTTATTCAATTGTGCATTGGATTCGAATCAGTTACTGATGTATGTAAATAATGTTAGTTGGTTTATAAAGTAATGCAGCCTTGTATCCTTAGAGAATATGTCGTAATTAGTTATGTTAACATTTCTTTGATATCTTAATCATTTAAAAAAAAAAAAATGTTCCTGTTTCATGTAGCATAAATGTGTATTTCTTTAAGATGTTCAAGGCGGGTGTTACAACAAGTCTTCAATACTAAATCATTGAAGATCATCACTCACAAAAGATCATCCATACTAGAATAAGAATTTTAACTTGATTACAACACTAAACCAAGAATATTGGAGGTTATGTAGGTCATCATGATCTTGATACTAATTCATAGATTAAGTAGTACTAAACAAGATGATTGAAAACTAGTTCATTGAAAGTCAAAAGGATCATCATAATTTTCATCACTAAATCAAAAGGAATATTTCAATAGATGTATTTTGTATCAACAAGACTCTTAAGTCAAAAGAGAATTAAATCTCAAAGGTAGACATTCAAACTTTTAAATCATGGAGAGTCAAATCTCAAAAGTAAGTGAAGCCACTTCATTTCAACTGATTGAAAACGGTCAAGCAAGGAAAGACTTCAACAATTGCTATCAACTCAATATAGAAGGTTTCCATAAATATAATCAATTGAAAATATTACAATACTAGCCTTCAGGTTTTGACATTGAGAATGGAAGTCAACACTTGGTTGGCAAAGTTTATTATTTGACCAACTTAGTCAACAAGGAGTTTTCAAAAATAAAACTAGATTCAACATTAAATCTTGAATGTAAAAGATCAACATCTCATCAAAGGTTATCAAGTTTTGTCACCAACCAACTAATGTGGTTGACAAGAAAGAATTTACACATAATCAAACACAATCAAAACCGTCAAGAAAGGTTTGTCAAATTTTGAAATATTTAAGCGAAGAAACTCATCATCATTAAAGAAAAGGTGATAAGAAGATCTTCAATAACATAGAGAAATCATTATGGTCATGAAAGATAAACAATCACAGATAAGTCAAATCATCATCACATAATATATGACTAAATTTCCAAAAAGATCCTTTCAAGTTTTCTTAAAGTAAAACTAAGTTTCATTTGTATAGAAGTACACTGCATAGTATTAAGTACCTAATTCATTTCAAATAATACATACTGCAATCCTTCAAAATACTTTTCAATTCAAACAAGAAAATTTTCCACACATATCTATCTCATAAGCATTCCTTATTCCTAATGCATCACTTGCTTACTAAGTTATGAAGTAACACATTAGAACAAACATATAACATTACTCATTCATGAACACGCAGTCACATAGTGCACATAGCATGAATAATTAGCAATCATGAATACATAAACCCTAGGTGCATAGCTCACACAAGGTAAGAATACATATGTATCATTCACGAAAAGTATATCACACATACTTGTAGTGCATCACTTGCATAAGGCATTACTTTCTATGAACATTACTCGTTCAAGTACAAGTATAATAATTATGATAAGTGCATCTCTTGCACAAAATATGAAATATGCATAACATGCATGATTATAGGGATCATCACTCAACCCATATAACACAATGAATACAAAAGGTGCATCTCATACACAAATTATGAAGGCAATCATTACTCAAGTGCTCAAAAGAATCAATAACTTACTCTAGTGCATCACTCAAATAGAGACAACAATGCTATGAATCATCAACACTAATAACAATCAAGCATATAGGACTCACAACATCCATCATTCTTGCCTATAAGATAGATCAGAATAACTTCTATCATGAATCATTAACAAAGATCCTTAAGACATCTTAACCATGCATTCTCCAAATATCTCATGGATTCTACTAGATCCATACTCACATCCTGAAAGAATAAGATGTTTCTCAACATTCAACTTGCCCAAAGCCTAGTACTAATACAAAAATTCTTACTTTTAAAACATCCATCTTAAGATTTCCTTCCTCCGAAAAGGCTCAACCAAAAAAAAATGTATCCAACATTGTCGACTTTATTTCACAGGTGATTTTCCTTCTTCCTCTTATCAACTTATCCAACCTTTACATTATTAGAGAGATCTCTCTTCTCAATATTTTTCTATTAATTCACATCATCACTCTTGTGTTATCACCACATCTTTCTTGAATCAGGTATAGCTATCCAACTTACCTCATCATTAACCCTTTTAATTCCAAAATGATTTCCAATCCATCATTTTTGCAGAGAGTCCTATGGCAAACACAACTAAAGTGATGAGGACTAAATCAATTAATAACATTTCTAGACATAGAACGGTTGAACTACATCTAAGCTCCTACTTGGTTCCAACTGAACCATCTAAGAATCAACAAGATTCCATCTCATCAAAAGAATCTTTAACCCATAACTAGGGTCCTCAATACACTCAATGCACCTACGACTTTAGGTCATCAATAGGTTCTCATTACTAAGCATAGGAGACTCGAGGCCTGAGTGTTGAACCTAGGAGCTCTAATACCAAATGTAATGATGCTAAAATCTTACTTACTAAAACTAGGAACTCAAAAGAAAATGTAATTTTAAATTTGGAAAGAAAAATGATTCAATACTCAAATATTCATAGTTGCATAAAGATAGCAAATTCCAATAATGAAGTACAAATTTAATTAATCAATAAATTACATTTCCATATACTTTCACCAAAAAGGGTGTTTCAAGACATTTGATTCCATGTTACAAGAGATTGTATCAATATTTCAGTTACTTCAATAAAAGTACAATTACAATTGGGCTTGAGCAAGCCATACAAAATTAATACAAGTATATCCATAAGAATCATATATATATAAAGAATCCTCTGATCTCAACCGCCATGACCCCAATGGTCTTCTGCAAGTTGAGGTCAAGAATGTGGTCAAGGTGCTTTTTCCACCCAACCACGAAGTACTAGACTTCCCCAGTTTCCTTCCTAACTCGAAAGAAGCACTGACCCTACAAGAGGAGCCTAGCAACCTGTAACGGTAAAGGAAGGAGGGAGCTCTCGATGCATGCCTAGTGCCTATATGCATTCCTAAACTATACTAGAAATGACATAACTCTTGCAATAGGATGTGGCAGAGACATATATATAATTCTAGGCTTTTCAAATCCATATTTGTCAATGGTCTATCATCTTGGCCAAGCTTAACAAAACAAAATGGTAATCTAGAAAAAGTAGATTACCGTCTTTGGAGCCCACATTCGGCATCCTATATCGGAAGTAAAGTAACTCTCCAATATAACAGATAATTTATCCAGACAGAAGGAATAAATCAATTTCCAAAGTTTAAAGTAATGCTTCATAGTTTTTAAGTTTCAAAATCATCTAAAGGGTTTTAATGATCTTTCAAAAAATAGACGTTTTCTAATTTGGTAAGAAATTATTGTTGGAAACAAAAGTTAATTCTATTACTTTACTTTGGTGCTTGTCCATTTTCATCCTATTGGGTTCGGTATATTTTCGTATAAAAAGTTGGACAATATGATCCCACTAACATGTTTTTCTACAAAACTAACATAGAAAGTTTTTAATTACATCGAGAGGCGTCCTATAGTGGCAGCAAGGGTTGAAAGATTCTGATTCCCGTAAACAATTAAGATTCTGTAAGCAAAAATCATAAAACAAAATTGATTTAAAAAAAAATTAAAAAAACCAATTAAGATTCCCTAATTTAAAATATATTATCGGATGGACAGAATGGCATATCCACTAACATGAAAAGAAACGTTACATAAATGACATATGAAAGGACACATATTCACATAAAAGAATAGCATTGCAGAAGAAATTGATCAAAGGCGTATCACATTATATTATAATATATCATATTATTTTATAATAGTATATTATAATATTATATAATATATTATAATATTGTATCATATTATAATATAATACTATATTATAATATTATATCATATTATAATATTATAATGTCATCTTAAAGTGTCAAAATAGCAATGGACTTTACTCTACATTCTATTTTAAATAAAAATAATAATATATTATAATATTATATCATATTATAATATTATAATGTTATCTTAAAGTGTCAAAATAGCAATTACAATGGACTTTAATACTCTACATTCTATTTTTTAAAAATACAACATAGAGTAAACATAGTTTAAAAAATCAATGCTTTTTTTTTTTATAAAAGTATTTTAATTTTTTTTAAAAGACTTTACTCTACATTCTATTTTAAATAATAATATATTATAATATTATAATGTTATCTTAAAGTGTCAAAATAGCAATTACAATGGACTTTAATACTCTACATTTTATTTTTTTAAAATATAACATAGAGTAAAAATAGTTTAAAAAATCAATGCTTTTAGTTTTTTATAAAAGTATTTTAATTTTTTTTAAAAGACTTTACCCTACATTCTATTTTAAATAAAAGCACAACATAAAATAAAAATAGTTTAAAAAATCAATGTTTTTGTATTTTTATAAAGAGTATTCTAATTTTTTAAAAAGATAGCATACAGTATATAGTATATATACATACACACACACACATATACATACACCCTCCCCTATAATTTATTAAATTTGTTTTGATAATTTAACTCTGTACTTCCTTATCCTACCAGCATATAGATTAATATATTATGTTTAATTTTAATACATACATATTATTAATTGGGTATATTTGGTATATTATACTATTTTTAAAATGATAGACCTAAAATAATTGAAACCCAATCATATATAGATTATATGTGTAAACCCACTAAGAAAACCGAGGTTTTTGGATCTACATTTTTTTTGCAATCTTCTATACTTGCATTCAAACTCTAGCTAAATATCTCATTTTCCTTCCTCTTAACCTACATGCATACCATCTTCCCAGTGAATCCTGTAGCTGCACAACTTAATTGATAAAATAGTTAAAATAATTTGTAAAACACCTCCATTCCAAATTCTTTCATTGTGCAACCCTCCATGCAGACCAAGACGAAGAAATTTGAGGGAAAAAAAAAAACAATAATGGAGAAAATTAAAACAAGGTAGTGTAAAACTAGAGTTTTTATATGTTTTTTATATCATTTTGGTAAGTTTTAATAGTTACTAAAATTAGAGCTCCACAACTCCCTATTTTCTAAATGATCTCTTTCAAAATTAAATTAATGTGCAGTAGTTAAATTAGAATTTTAGGGAAAATCTTGTATGATGTTTAAAATACAAATTGTTTTTATAATTGTGAATTTAAAATTAAATTAATCTCCAGTGGTTAAAGTCAAATGGTTTATAGCATCACTTAGTTAAATTAATAATATGGTGTATATAATATATATCAAATTTAATATGAGGTTTTGTATAGTATAAGTTTTAAGCTATATTTTAAAAGTATAAGTTATGTTATTAGAATTGTTACATATAATATGTTAAAATGATAATAATAAATTTAATATTAAAGTATACAATATTTATTTTAAATTTATAGTTATGTCTCATTATATTTGAGAAAAATGCTATTTAAATTTACATTTAATTTGTGAGTTTTAATTACTTTCATGCACATTTAAAAGTTAAAAATAATTTTAGAATATTATTTAGTTTTATTATTTCATTTCTCTAACTTTTATATTTCAAATAAAGTGGTGGATTAATTTGCTATATAGTAACTTGTGGTATCGTTATCCAACAAATGCTATATTTTTTAAGAATTTATTTAGGAATGTATAATAAATATTTAGAAATTTAATTATTTTTTAAATTATGAGCACCAATAGTGTTAATTTATTAAAATCATGAAATTAATAAATGAATTTATGAATTGAGTTAAATTATTTTGAATGATAAGTTTTAAATATTCAAACTTATTAATCTATGTTAGATATCTCTACTAATATTAAGTTTTTGTTTTTGCTTTTGTTTTTTAATTTAATTGGTAACTTAAATTAATTGGTTTTTGTAGTTTACTAAAAAAAAATAGATGACTTATCCAAGTCATTATAACAATTTTTTTAATTTTAGAAAAAACAAACATGCATTTTAAATTTAAATTTAATTTTATGAATTTATTTAGTTTTAAATTATTTACATGCTCTTAAAATTAAGTTTTAATTTTTAGAATTTATTAGTTTTAATTATATTGCATGATTTTCTTAGACTTAATATTATGGACTTATATAATTAAATTAATTAATTATTGCCTCTTCTAGGTCCACTTTGGAAAGTGTGTCAAGGGGAAGTCTTCACAAATAATTTACATATATCAATTTTATAAATAGGGTAAGGGTTAGGATTAAAATTATTGTTAAGGTTAGGGTTGGGTTGGAATTAGGTTAGGATTAGGTTTATAATTAGAGTTAGAATTAAGGTTAAGGTTAGGATTATGGTCATAATTGGGGTTACAATTAGAATTAGAATTAAAATTAAAATTAGAGCTAGAGTTAGAGTTAAATTAGGGTTAGGGTTAAGCATAGAATTAAGGTTAGCGATAGAATTAGGGTTAGGGTTACAATTCAAATTTAGAATAGAATTAGGGCAAATATATATAACCAAAGTGTTGGGATTAGAATTATGATTACAGTTAGGGCTACATTTAGGTTTAGAATTACAATTAGAATTAGAGTTACAATTAAGGCAAATATATATCCAAAAATATTAGGGTTAGAATTAAAGGGTTTGGGTTAGGGATAGAATTATGATTAGTGATAGAATTAGGGTTAGGGATACAATTACAGTTAGGTTATGATTGGAATTAGGATATAGTTAAAGGGAAAATATTTTTAACTAGGAAATTGTATGGGTTACAATTATAATTATAGTTATAGTTAGGAATAGAATTAGGGTTATAATTAGGGTTAGGGTTAAGGATAGAATTAAGGTTAGTGATACAATTATGGTAAATTTATGTTAGAATTAGGGCTAATATATATAAACAAAGGGTTGGCAGTAGAATCATGGTTAGGGTTAGGGCTACAATTAAGGGTAGGGTTATGATGAGAATTAGTGGTACAATTAGGGAAAATATATAAAACAAAAAGTTAGGGTTATAGTTAGAATTATAGTTAGGGTTAGGAATAGAATTAGGGATAGTGAAATAAATAAGGTTTGGGATAGAATTATAGTTAGGGTTATGATTAGGATTAGGGTTAGGGTTACAATTAGGGCTAGGGATAAAATTAGGGTTAGGGTTAGGTTTAGGGATATAATTAGGGTTATGGGTTTACTTATACTTAGGACAAATATATAAGTAAAAAATAATAGAACTAGAACTAGGGTTAGAGTTAAATTAGGGTTAGGGTTAAGGATAAAATTAAGGTTACATTTAGGGTGACAATTCAAATTAGGGTTATAATCAGGGCATATATATAACCAAAGGGTTGGGTTTAAAATTAGGTTTAGGGATAGAATTATGGGTTTAGTTATAATTATAGTTAAAATTAGGGTTAGGGTTAGGGATAGAATTAGGGATAGTGAAAGAAATAAGGTTTGGGATAGAATTACAATTAGGGAAAATATTTATAACAAAAGAAATTGTTAGGATTAGAGTTAGAATTAGGGTTAGGGTTAGGAATAGAATTATGACTAGGTTCAAAATTAGGGTTATGAATATTTTAGGGTAGGGGTTAGAAATTTAGTTAGGGTTAGGTTTAGAATTAGGATTAGGGTTGGGGTTATTCTTAGGGTCAGAATTAGGGTTAGGGTTAGAATTAGGGTTAGGGATAAATTAGGGTTATAGGTTTAGGGATAGAATTAGGGTTATAGGTTTAGTTAAAATTAGGGCAAATATATAAGTAAAAAATAATAGAACTAGAACTCTAGGGTTAGAGTTAAATTAGGGTTAGGGTTAAGGATAAAATTAAGGTTATTGATAGAATGAGGTTTACGGTTAGGTATAGAATTACAACCACGTTTAAAATTAGGGTTATGGATATAATTAGAGTAAGGGTTAGAAATTTAGTTAGGGTTAGGGTTAGAATTAGGATTAAAGGGTCGGGGTTAGTCTTAGGGTTAGGTTTAGGTTTACAAATAGAATTAGATTTATGTGTTTAGTTACAATTAGGGAAAATATATAAGTAAAAAATAATAGAGTTAGAGTTAAATTAGGGTTAGGGATATAATTAGAGTAGGGGTTAGAAATTTAGTTAGGGTTAGGGTTAGAATTAGGATTAGGGTTGGGGTTAGTCTTAGGGTTAGGTTTAGGTTTACAGATAGAATTAGAATTATGGGTTTAGTTATAATTAGGGAAAATATATAAATAAAAAATAATAGAACTAGAAATAGGGTTAGAGTTAAATTAGGGTTAGGGTTAATGATAAAATTAAGGTTACCAATAGAATGAGGTTTAGGGTTATTGTTCAAATTATGCTTACAATCATGGCATATATAACTAAAGGGTTGGGTTTATAATTAGGTTTAGGGATAGAATTATGGGGTTGGTTATAATTATAGTTAGAATTAGGGTTAGGATTAGGGATAGAGTTAGCGATAATGAAAGAAATAGGGTTTGGGATAGAATGACAGTTAGGGTTATGATTAGAATTAGGTTTACAACTAGGGAGAATATTTATTACAAAAAATTGTTAGGGTTGGAGTTAGAATTAGGGTTAGGGTTAGAGTTAGAATTAGGGCTAGGTTATGGATAGAATTATGACCAAGTTCAAAATTAGGGTTATGAATATAATTAGGGTAGGGGTTATAAATTTAGTTAGGGTTAGGGTTAGAATTACGATTAGGGTTGGGGTTAGTCTTAGGATCAAAATTATGATTAGGCTAGGATTAGGGTTAGGGTTAGGTTTAGGGTTACAATTAGTTTTATGGGTTTAGTTATAATTAGGGAAAATATATAAGTAAAAATAATAGAGTTAGAGTTAAATTAGGGTTAGGGATATAATTAGAGTAGGGGTTAGAAATTTAGTTAGGGTTAGGGATAGAATTAGGATTAGGGTTGGGGTTAGTCTTAGGGTTAGGTTTAGGTTTACAGATAGAATTAGAGTTATGGGTTTAGTTATAATTAGGGAAAATATATAAGTAAAAAATAATAGAACTAGAAATAGGGTTAGAGTTAAATTAGGGTTAGGGTTAACGATAAAATTAAGGTTACCAATAGAATGAGGTTTAGGGTTATTGTTCAAATTATGCTTACAATCATGGCATATATAACTAAAGGGTTGGGTTTATAATTAGGTTTAGGGATAGAATTATGGGGTTGGTTATAATTATAGTTAGAATTAGGGTTAGGATTAGAGATAGAGTTAGCAATAATGAAAGAAATAGGGTTTGGGATAGAATGACAGTTAGGGTTATGATTAGAATTAGGTTTACAACTAGGGAAAATATTTATAACAAAAAAATTGTTAGGGTTGGAGTTAGAATTAGGGTTAGGGTTAGAGTTATAATTAGGGCTAGGTTATGGATAGAATTATTTCCAAGTTCAAAATTAGGGTTATGAATATAATCAGGGTAGGGGTTATAAATTTAGTTAGGGTTAGGGTTAGAATTACGATTAGGGTTGGGGTTAGTCTTAGGATCAAAATTATGATTAGGCTAGGATTAGGGTTAGAGATAAAATTAGGGTTAGGGTTACGTTTAGGGTTAGAATTAGTGTTATGGGTTTAGTTATAATTAGGGAAAATATGTAAGTAAAAATACAATAGAACTAGAATTAGGGTTATAGTTAAATTAGGGTTACGGTTAAGGATCATAAAATTAAGGTTCTCAATAGAATGAGGTTTAGGGTTACAATTCAAATTAGGGTTACAATCAGGGCATATATATAACCAAAGGTTTGGGTTTACAATTAGGTTGAGGGATAGAATTAGGGTGTGGGTTAGGTTTAGGTATAGAATTAGGGTTATGGGTTTGGTTATAATTAGGGTAAATATATAAGGCAAAAACACTAGAGTTAGAACTAGGGTTAGAGTTAAATTACGATTAGGGTTAAGCATAAAATTAAGGTTAGTGATACAATTAGGGTTAGGATTACATATCAAATACAGGATAGAATTAGAGTTAGAGTTACATTTCAAATTTAGGATAGAATTAGTGTATCGTTATTGATACAATTATGACAAGTTGTGCTAACATTACACTTAGCATATATTTCTATGAACATAACCATAAATTTAATTAGATTACAACCATAACCTTGATATTATAATATAGGTTAGATATATAATTATAATTATATATTATATTATATAATTAATATAATTATAATTATAATATAATATATTATATAATTATAATATATTCTTATAATTATATAATATAGTTATAATTGGGCTTACCGCTGCAGATGCTACTAGCATACCTATATTTAAAAAAATATATCTAAAGTACACCGAGAGATATGCTTCTCAAGGCGCCTATTTTTAATCAATATACCTCACAAAGGTGGAATAGGCGCCTTGAGAAGGATATCTCTTGGCGTACTGTAGATATATTTTTTTAAATATAGGTATGCTAGTCAATTATATTCATTTATTGTCTAATTTTTGAAAGAAATAATAAATTCGTTTATATTCCATGAAATTTTTTGAGTAAAACATTTATATTTTTGATAAAATCAAATAACTGAATTAAATATATGTTAATATAATTCCATAGATATAATCATATATATATATCCCATTATAAAAATAGAGTAAAATAAATATATTTCTGATAGAAATCAATTAAACTGAATATATACTAATTTAATTCCAAATATATATAAATTAAATAATATGTATATATATATATATATATATATATATATATATATATATATATCAGCAAATGATTCTAAATCAGAATTTCCAGCAAATGTTATAGATAGAAGTTTTAGCTAATGATAAAAGACCAGCAAATAGTATAATTTCCAGCAAATAATCCTCATAGAAAAACTAACATTCGGCATATGAAAGCACGTTGAAACAGAATTTAACTTAATGTATAATATTAAATATCTTTAGTGGGAGCAATAGTAAAAAACATTCAATAATAAATTATAATGTGCAACATGTAAAATTTGTAAATGATTTTATTATATGAATCGGATGTTCTATATATATATATATATATATTGCATAAAAATTAATATTATAATTTTACTACAATCACCATTACATATATGAGAAAATGCTTTCTCAATAACTTCAGATCTATGTGATAGATAAAAATAATAATATAAATATAGTAGTGATATTAAGTTTATAAATATATGCTATTCTTAGTAATAATGTGACAAAATGTGACAAAATAATGAGGTATTTTATAGAAGACCTTTGCATTCACAGCAGAGTTTCTTTTTTGAAGCGGTTAGGGCAAGAAGGTGATTTTCCTCTCGGGATTTTAGAGGAGAAGGGTTTCAAAGATCTTTCTAAAATAATGGGCAATATCATTTCCAGCCTCGATATGGTTCATTTGGTTTTCATAACAATGGCTCTTTTGGTTTCCATAACAATAGAAGGTTCAATGCACAGAAGCCATTTTTTCCAAATAATCAAGCTTCAGTTTTAGGAAAGGTGGAATTTGGAAATGGTATTCGCCAGGTGTGGAGGGAAAAACAAGTTCCTCTTAAAGAGAATACTCTTGAAAAAGCTTCTAAAACTGATGCAAGGGTTTCTGCAGAAATTGCTAATGTCCAAATTCCTGATGATATGGTGAACTCCTATATTGAAGATCTTGGTACAAGGGCAATTATCAATAAGGTATGGAATCCTAATTTTAATTTGATGTCTTCCTTAATTGGGTAAGGGTTTCTTGGAAAGGGGTTTCAGATGTTTTTTTCTTGCAAAAGGATATGTGTTTTTACGATAATTTTTGAGAACGGATGTTTTCGTGATGAAACCCTAAAACAAAAATTATGGTTTTACCAAGGCAAAGGGATTTGTATTCAAAAATGGGAGCCTAATTTTGATCCAATTAAAGCTAACATGAATTTTGTCCCTTTTTTTGGATTACATTGCCGAATTTACCTCTTGAATACAAGGATCTTAACATTATTGAATTTTGTGCTAAGAAAATGGGTTTCTTTATTAAGCATGATATGTCTAATTTTCAAAAACTAGAATTGCCAGTAAGGTTTTCCTTAATTCTAAATACTTCATTTCCTTTTCCTAAATTTATGGAATTCCATTCTAAATATGGGTCTTGGAAGTAATCAGTTGTTTTTGAAAATCCTATGTCTATGGAAAAGTTAGAGCTTCTTGAACCAACATGGGTTTGTGAGGATTCAGAAAAAGATAAATTTTCAAGGGAAGATCTTGATTCTGTTAATTTAGGGGAAGCATCTTTAAACCATTTAATTGATTCCTCTATTTTGGATGGGGGGCAATATTATGTTAATGATCTTTTAGAGGACTGTTCTTTTGAGTTTGATATTGGTAAACATGAAGAATTAGACACCCCTAATTTTTCTCACAAAAATATAGTAAAAAAGAATTTACTCTCTTTTAATAAAGAGGAAGATAATTACATTCCAAATGGTGATCAGTAGGATGTTTCAAATTTGGTCAACTTCTCTTTTTCTAAGGAGGAAGCAAAAGCTTTTGTTGATAAGACCATTCAAAAAGTTGCTTTTGGTCTCATTGATGAACTTGTGGATGAGGTAATTGCATAAAAAGAATCCCATACAATTGAAGAAATTTCTATTGTTAATAACATTTTTTATTCAAATTTAGTAAGTGATAATCAATTAAATTTGGGGAAGTCAGACTGGAAGATTATGTTAGGTGATGGGATGGGTAGTGAGGTTTTTGATTGTTCTACTAAAATGTCTATTTCCCAATCTTTAAGTCAGGATTCTCCCTCAAAACCTACATCTGCTTCTCCTTCCAAGAGAGGTCATAAACCAAAGTCTTTCAAAACTCAGGAAGAAATTAAGGCCGGGGTGCAGGCTACCCTAGAAACCTGTCTGAGATTGGGGAGAGTGAGAAACTCTCCTTGAGAGCAATGAAGATCCTATCTTGGAATGTTAGGGACATTAATGCCCCTAACAAGAGATGCTTGGTAAAGCATCAGATAGATTCTTTAGGTATGGATATTGTTTTTCTTTAGGAGTCAATGTTATCCCAAGCTCAAGCTGATATTATTTTTCCAAATTGGTTTAAATGGAAGTTTCATCATTTTCCTTCTCAGGGGGCTTCAGGAGGTTTGGTTATTCTCTAGGATAGTAAAAGCTGTGATGTAGAACTAATTTGTTCTACTTCAAACTTTTTATTAGTTAAGATAGTTTCCCCTTCGCTAAATTTTTGGTTATTTAATATTTATGGACCAACTTCGACTAGTGAAAAAAAAGTTGGGATAATTTAAATGCACTTTTGGAATAGTTATCTAGAGAAAAATTTATTTGAGGGGGAGATTTTAATGTGATCACTTGTTTATTAGATAAATTTGGTGGGATTTGCCCTCCTCATAGGGTAATTGAAGATTTTAATAATTTTATTTCAAATAATGCATTGGTTGATAGCCCTTTATTGAATCAGAGTTTCACTTGGTCTAATAGAAGAAAGGATTTTTTAAATATTACAGAAAGGTTGGATAGATTTTTGTTCTCTTCTAAATGGTGTTTTGACTATAAAATTTCTAGTACATATGTTCTTCTTTTCTCTGCATCAGATCACTTTCCCATTTCTCTTCATCTGGATTTGGATTTGATTAGAAAGAAATTTAGATCTTCTTTTAAGTTTCAAGCTATGCGGTTTAGAGATAATAACTTCTTACTCCTATTGGAATCTTGGTGGAAGAGTGCCCCTTTTGTGAAAGGTTCTTGCATGTTCTGGCTTAATGAGAAGTTGAAATTTATAAGGGAAAAAATTAAGGAATGGAATAAGTTTTCATGTGGTAACATTTTTTCTCAAAAAGAAACATTACAATCTCAACTAGAACAGATGAATGCAATCATTATAAGAGAAGGTATGAATACTGCTTCCTTTGAATGTGTAAAATCTCTTCAATCTAATTTAGAGGAAGTTTTAGCTCGAGAAGAAATCTTTTGGAGACATAAATCAAGGGAGACTTGGTTGAGAGAAGGAGATCGAAACACAAAATTCTTTCATGTATTAGCTATGGTAAGAAGACATAAGAATTCTATTTATGCAATTAAAGACTCTATGGGGAATATTTTGCAAGATGATGTTCTTATTCAAAAAGGAGTTAATTTTTTTCAGAAGCTCCTTTCTAAAGAAAATATTATAGTCCCCATTTTGACTGTGCGAGAAGTCTTAAATCATATCCCTACTTTGATTTCTCAAGAAGATAATTTGGAATTGATGAAACAATTTTCTTTAGAAGAAATTAAGGTAGTGGTTTTTTCCTTAGACCAAGACAAATCTTCTGGTCTGGATGGCTTTACCCCACTTTTCTTTCAAAAATGTTGGGATTCTATAGGTAAGGATGTATGGTTGGCAGTATAAGAAGCCTGTAGAAATTGAACTGTTTTGAAAGAGATTAATTCTACCTTCATTGCTTTGATTCTGAAAGTTGCTAATTTCAGACCCATTTCTCTTTGTAATACTTTATATAAAATCATTTCTAAAGCAATTACATTAAGACTTGCTATTTTTATTCCAAAAATTATTTCCAATGAACAAGGAGGTTTTGTTCTAGGCAAGGAAACATCTGAAGGTGCTCTGGTGGCTCATGAGGTTTTGCATTCAATTCATGAACATAAACTTCCTGCTATGTTGGTTAAACTGGATATGTTAAAAGCATATGATAGAGTATCTTGGGACTTTTTGTTCCAAGTTCTCCTTAAGTTTAGATTCTCTCCTAAATGGTGTAAGTGGATTTCCTCATGTATTTCTAGTGTAAGTTTTTCTGTTCTAATTAATGGCTCTCAATCTAAATTCTTCAAGTCATCTCAAGGGATAAGACAAGGTGACCCTTTGTCCCCTTTTCTTTTTATAATTATGGCTAAAGGTTTGAGTCGATTGATTATGAGGCAAAATTCCTTGGATAATTAGAAGGGGATTAAAATTCCTAGAGTTCTTTTTTCTATTACTCATGCTTTGTTTGCAAATGATACTTTGTTGTTTGGGCAACCAATGATGTCAGAAGCTAAATTTATGAAGGATGTAATTTCTAAGTACTATTTAGTTTTGGGACAAAAAGTGAATCAGGACAAATCTAATTTTTTTTTCTTTTTTTCTTCTCCTTTAGTGCAAGAAAGGGTTGTAAATTTTTTGGGTTTCCAAGTGGATGTCCTCCCCTCTAGATATTTGGGAATTTCTCTTTTCTCGGGGTGTATTAAAAATATGTTTTGGGATAAGCTTATTACAAGTATCAAATCTAAAATTTCTTCTTGGAAAGGTAAATGGTTAACTTTGGCTGGCAAAATTCTTATGATTAAAATAGTTTTATCAGCAGTGCTTGTATATATGCTTTTAGTGCTTATGGTTCCCAAGTCTATCCTTTCTTGCATTGTGAGTATTTTGAGAATTTTTTTGTGGAATGGCTCTAATATGAATGGGAAAAAGATCCCTTTAATCTCTTAGGACAAAATTTGCATTCCGAAGTAGAAAGGAGGAACTAGGATCCATAACATTGAAGCACATAATAAGGCCCTTGGAGCCAAACTAGTTTGGAATTTGTATGAAAAGCTAGAATCAAAGTGGGGAAAAATTATGTTTGCTAAATATTTAGATTCTTTTTCTCCTAAAAGGATCTTTACTATTCTTAATCCAAAGGTGGGTTCTCATATTTAGAATTTTTTGATAAAATGTAGAGAGGTGATTTCCTCTTTTCTATCTTGGGTTATTCATGATGGAAATTCTACTCTTTTTTGGGATGATTCTTGGAATAGTCATCAACCTTTGTCTACAATAGAATGCCTTCAAGAAATTAAGCTATTTTTGTGCCAACCTTGGGGAACAAAAGTTAGAGATTATATTGAAATTGATTATAACTCGGGTTTTAATAAAGTTATGTGGAGAAATTTTGATAATTTTTCGATTCCCCAAGAACAGAAGGTCCTGCTTAAAGATATCTTGAAGGAAAGAAGAATTTTTATGTCAGGAGGAAAGGATAAACTTATTTGGGTCCCCTCAAAGTCTGGGCATTATACGATTAAACAAGGATATCTAAGTATCATTAGTAAGGATTCTAATTCACCTATTAATTGGCCTTATAAGCTTTGTTGGAGTGGTCCTTGCCTGCCTAAAGTAGGAGCTTTTGCCTGGTTAGCTCTGAATTATAGAATCCTTACTAGTGATAGGTTAGTTAGGCTTGGGGTTACTAATCCTTTCTTATGTCCTTTTTGTTCTGAAGTTGAGGAAACAGTGGATCATTTGCTGGTAAGTTGTAATCTTTCTTCAAAAGTTTGGTATTGGCTTCTTTCAAAACTGTTTTGGCATGGCCCCCTTCCTTCCTCTCTCCTTCAAGTGTTTCAAAGATGGCCCATCTTATTCTCAAATTCTACATTTTCTGCACTATGGTTGGTCTCGCCAAGTATTGTAATTTGGTATATGTGGCTGGAAAGAAATAGTAGAATTTTTAAAAAAATTAGCAATCCTTTTGATGTAATTATTGGAAAAATTGAGAAATCCATTTCAGAAGTAGTGTCAGCTTCACTATTTTCTAGAAAGGTAGGCTCTTTAGTTTTTACATCTTGGGATGATTTGATGTTAAAAAGTTGGAAGTTATTAAAATTGCATAATTCAAACTATTTTAGTGTTGATTTCAAGATTTCAAGATTCTCTATTAAATGGATTCCACCGCCTGTATCTTTTATAAAACTAAACTTTGACGGTGTGAGTAGAGGTAATCCTGGTAATTCTAGTGCTGGTTGTGTTTTGAGAGATCATAATGGTTTAGTTCTAAGGGCTTTGTTAGTTAAGCTTGGTTTGTGTTCAAACAATGAGGCAGAAGCTTTGGCATTAATAGGTGGCTTAAACTTAGCTTTAAAATGTGGCATTACAAATCTCATAGTGGAAGGGGATTCTTTGAATATTATTAGATCTTTTTCAATTAAATCTTCTCCTAACTGGAAAATTGATTATATTTTAAAATTTGGAAGGAATCTACTTCACCTCTTCCAATCTTTTAAAATAATCCATACATACAGGGAAGGTAATTCATTAGCAGATTTCTTGGCTAACTTTGTTTTTGGCATTATTAACTCTTCTAAGGAATGGGACTCTAATTATTTTTTGTTGATCCCTGGAGTAACATTTTGGCCAAGGAAAGTATTAAATAATTTGTGGAATGTCCTCCATAACACTAGATTGTTTTCTATTCTGTTAGTTGTAGTTGTTTTTGTATGAACTATTTTGGTTACATGAGTCGCAGAGGTTTTATATCGGGGTTGTTGGAGAAAAGGGTATGTGTAACTGTAGAGGTTGTAGAGGAAGTTGTCAGTGATTTTTGTGTTGCTTCATGAAATATACAATTTGTGTATATATTGCTAATGTATGTTGAGAACATTTCTTGTGTATATCACAAATGTATGTATCATTTCGTGTGTATCCTGCAATTGTTTGTCGAGGTTGTATGATTGTGAATGTACATTGACAAGATACTTTGAGTTAGATACAATGGATGACTGACTGTATCAGTGACATTGGGGAAAGATACATTAGTTTACCGGCTATAGCAAGTCAAGTCTTGTATATTCAAGGTTAGTTAATTGGTGTATCGGTGAAGTAAACATACAAAGGATTCTCTGTATTTAACCTTTTCTTCATGTCCGGTCTTTGTATTTGTAACTTGTATCTCCTCATCAGCGTAATCACAACAGTCGACTAGACAAATCCAACCCTCATCGATAACAAATGTTACACTGAAGAGCAAGATACATACAAATTCTTTTGTATGTGCTTTGGACTTATCGCTCCTTATAAACCACAACTTATTCACCTTCAGTTCTGGGACATGTATAAAATGCAATGTATCTTTCAATATACATTCAGATGTGATGCATGCTTTATACCATATATTAATCCCCTTTGAATTCCAGCTTGTATGTATAAAGCAATATATGTGTTAAAACATATATACAAGGTGCGGAATATACAGGCATTTACTTCCTTTTCATAATGACTTCAAATCCGCGGCTTGTAAGTAATCAATGCACATCACAATATATGGAATATACAAGCATTTAACTATTTTTCATATCAATTTCAGATCCGTAGCTTGTATATAATCAATGCACATCGCAATGTATGTAATTAATATACATTGCACAAAACTTACAATGACTTAATCATCTTTAATAACTTTTTGGGTCCGTGCAATGTATACGGCCTTGTATGTCATGGTGAAGGAAGTCTTTGGGTGGCTGATAGTGTAAGTTCTTTGTGTTGTTACACCGAATACACAATTCGTGTATATATCGTTAATGTATGTTGAGAACATTTCAAGTGTATACTGCAAATGAATGTGAGTATCATTTCGTGTGTATCCTACAAGTGTATGTCGAAGTTGTATGTTGTGAATGTGCATTGAAAAGATACTTTGAGCTAGATACTTAGTATGACCGGCTATATCAGTGACTTCGGGGAAAGTTACATTGTTTTATCGGTTGTAGCGAATCAAGTCTTGCATATACAAGATTAGCTCTTTGGTGTATCAGTGAAGGAAGTATTTGGGTGGTTGAAAGACTTGCCGATAGGTGAAAAAGAGAATCTCCATTGGTAAGAGATGTGAGATCGGGAGGCAAGATTAAAATTATGCCGACAGAAGTTTGTCACAGTGAAGAAGGAGTCATGGATACTCTGGCATGAAGTATGTCCACAGGTGGCAGCTTTTGCACTTTGGTAAATCTATGCAAGAAGTTTTTCTTAACCCAAATTTTTGTAGGAAGTTTTTAATGCTATGGTTTTTTTGCAAAAACTTTGATATGGTAAGAAATTTGAGCCTTATGTTTGTTCAAAATGCTCTTTTTCCTGTAGATGCTTTTATTAATGTTTTAGAGGATTTTGTTTTGCATTCAGGTACTGCTCTTGTGGGAGGTTTGAGTGTAGGGATCTTTCCAATTAACAGGCGATAGTTGGGGAGGCATTTGGTAGAAGAACAGGCTCTTGATCTGCAGGGTCTTGTTGATGAAAATGGTAGGAGGCTAATTAAAATCTTTGTGTTTTGTAGACAGTTTTGTTATTTGTTGACTCTATCAGTTGGTTAGTTTGTAATAGTGTTGTTTGCACAAAGTTTTATTCTTGTAAGGCTTTAAGCCATAGACTTTTTTTGGAGTTGACTCATCCTTCTGAGTCAATTTTGTATTGTATCTATTTTAAAGGCTACAACCAGAGGTTTTCTTTGCCAATTCTTTCCTGCTGGTATGCCTTATTGAATCTGGCATTTTGTAAATTTCATTTTATAATTAATATAATTTTAGTGGCTGCCACTTTTTCTTACAAAAAAAAAAGTTTATAAATATATGAATATATATAAAATTAAAATTTGATAAAAGAAAATGATTTTAATTTTTCATAGAAAAATGATCGAATATATAAATAAATTATGCATAGGAACCTGGTTTGCTATTCTTCTGTTGATCTCTTGATATTCCTCTTTTCCTCTATTTTTTCCTCTTCATTGTTCTCTCTTTTTGCACTAATTTTCTCTTTGGCTTCCAAATTCCTATGTGTATTTTCTGTGTGTGAATAATGAGAGTTAAATCTTTATTTAAATTCCTTTATTTCCTTTTTCCAATTTCCTTACTATATTTCCCAATTCCTAATTTTTGTATAGATTTTGTCTTTTTCTAAATTTGTGTCTTTTTCCATTTTTCTATTTGTTTTTTTCTTTTTCTAAGTTCTTTATTTCTAATTGTCAATTAAAACATATTTTTCTAATTTTGTAACTCACATATAGGACTAACTTAATTTATTACTAAATCTTGGAATAAATATAGATAATAACTCTAATTTCGAAAAAGGCATAATTTTAATAACTAATGTGATTCTAATAATAAATTTGCCACATAACTTATTTGTAAAATAATAATTAAATAAAATATAATTATTTCCCTCACACACAAATTAAAATAAAATATATAAATATATAACTATGTAAATATATAATTTAATTTACTTTATATTTCATATAGAATATTTTTAATATAAATAGAATAATAACTAGAAGTATAAGGTATCTTTCTTTTCTAAAATAAAATAATAGGATAATAATGTTTTTATAATGCAATACTAATGCATCTATATGTCATCTACATGTGTGTGTGTGTATTCGAGAGAATCACCTCCATCCTAACCCTACCAAGGAGCTAACCACCTCAACCTTGACCACACCCTTGTCTTCGACAACCTACAATTCATGAAACTCAAATTTTATGTTAATAGGTTAGTGTCCAATAGCCGAAACATCACAATTTATTAAATAAAATAATATTCACTTTATCATTTCAAATAATATTCACTTATTCCATCTTTTAAAATAAAATTCCATCTATTTAATTCAAATCAAAATAAAATAAGTGTCTATCTATTTAATTCAAGTCAAATTAAAATAACATTTATTTAATCCACATATAATTATCTAAAAATAGCTCTAAATATAGTAAGTTCATAATGTAGTAGAGTTTGAGACGTGACAAAATCTTGTTTCAGATTTTACTACTCATAAATCTAATTTTGTTGTAGTGTGGCTGTATTGTGTGTCTTTTCATTTACGTTTGCATCATTAGCACATTTACATTGAAAAAAGTGAGAAAAATGAGCATTTTAGGTTCATAAACAAGCATAGACTTGTATTCTTTCATTGCATTAGTCATAAATATCTTTCATTTTAGATCTTGATTTCATTTTCAAGCATACACTCATTGGTCATTTGAAAATTTTGCATCATTTCACCTTATTGTGTGAAAATTGGCATATTTTTAATTACACAATGTGTATTTCAACATCAGTAATTTAACCTCTCTTTAATAGTTCTTTGCAAGAAATCTTAAAAGCGGTCTATAATACCTTTTGTACAGAACTTTTTACACCTTAATCACTCCATTTGTAAGGACACCAGTGTGAGTTTTTTTTTGGTAATAAGCTTCAAAACCCCAATTTTCTCAAATTAGTGTTGTGGTGTACAAATGTCTCTCAATTGGTTATATTTGATAAATGAAAAGATCTTATTGTGCATTGATATTCCAAGACATTTTATTATGGCATCTTCACCTGATTTCTCTTTGGTATCTTTACATGCATATATCAAAAACTTTGAGAATTTCTACAAATTCCTTAATATGAATCCTCATGTTCTCACTCATATACAATCCATGTATCATAAGGATATATTTAAATTTTCTTCATTTGAAATCCTTTATTATGTATCTGATTTTGACAATTTCATAGCTCTAATAAATACATATCCTTCGGTATTAGAAGATCTAACTGAGTACATCTCCATGAATAATAATGAGAAAGATGTTTGTAATGACTCTTCTACTACAAGTCGAGACCATGCCTTAGATCTAACCTCTAATACATGTTATGGTGACCTACATTCATCTATTCCACATAATGATTCCTCTCCCTATGAGGACAACTTGGCACAAAAAGATGAAATCATCGATACATTCCTTAACATCACCCTACCCTCTCTTCATTCCAATGGGCCATCCCTTTGGAAGAGAAAGCATTAGCAAATGAAGAGCCTCCTCTCAAAAAGGATCCTCCATGGGTAGTTAATAGATGTTCATCTAATAATCACATGGTACATAAGGCTGCTATGGCTCATCTGATGGACCTCCCTACTTTGATTGAACATTCAAGTACCTTGGATATCTCTAAGGATGTGAAGACCATGGATAGCCCTCCTTTGGTTGCATGTTCAAAACCTTTAGATAAAAACAATAAAACGTTACCTTCCCTTTGTTCCAATGTTTTCCCTCCACAAGATGAAGCATTGGTGGATGAAGAAAGTAAAAGCAATGTTAATTCAATTATCTTTAATAGATTTCTTCCACCTACTAAGGGAATAGTGGATAAGTGTATTAATGTTCCTAAAATGATTGTACAAGGGGTACCTAATCCACCTTCTTGCTTAAAACTAGTGATTATGATTCAAGGTGATCCAATACCACCTTGACCCCCAGGTTTCATTTTAAGCATTGCAAGACAAATCACTAAAGAAACAAAGGTGTTCAAAATGTGTCATAGCATCACATGATTACTCACACATACAACACCTGTGATAAAAAGAAAAGTAAGCAAGCACCACATGTGCTTGTCTCTCTTATAGCTTCTCAAATTATGCTTCCTTTGCCACCTTGTCTTACTCATAAAGGTAGTCAAGATTATGATCTTGTTGAGTAGCTTCATGCTACTCTCGCCAAGATCTCTCTTTGGAAACTCATATGAACATCACCTACATATCATGGAATGCTCCAAGAAAATTTACAAAAGGTGATTGTACCACCTGTTGTTAAGCCGAATGATGTAGTAGCTTTGTTAGATTATATGCATGTGATAAAAACATATATTCTGTTTCAACAACATGAAATATCATTAGTTAAAGATGAATACGATCCTCTTATAATATTTGTCACGATAGATAAGAAGTCGGTAAAGTGAGTTATGATTGACAATGGACTAGATCTTAATGTTTGTGGCATCGACTTACTACATAAAATCAAGATTGACACATCTTTAATCAAACCAGATAGGATTAGAATTCATGGCTTTGATAACATGGGTAGACAATCCCTAGGTACCATAACTTTACCTATAAAGGTGGGACCCGTGACATTATCTACCCTTTTTCATGTCATGCCTAGTTCACTTTCATAAAAAATAATTCTTGGTAGATCATGGCTCCATGCATGGGGGCAGTGTCGTCTACCCTTCATTGATCAATAAAGTTTATTTATGAAAACAAGCCCCACACCGTTGAAGCTAATCCTAAACCGAATAATTATTTACATATTGAAATGCAAAATAGGTTAACAATCATATTAGTCTAAATAACTTATGAGTTTATTCATCAACACATCTTGCCACAGATAATGTTGTGTAGGATTCTAAACCATCGAATGCACTTTTTGGTGACAATTGGGGTTCATTAGATTTTACTCCTTTCTATGTGGGGGAATATAAACTTAATAACTCTGACACATCAAAAGTTACATCGATCTCATCCAAGCAATCTTTGGAAGCACTTAAGAAACCTAAAGTCTCCTTGGTAGAAAAAAAAGACAATACTCTCATTTATACTACAAATTATGAGACCTATGAGGCTTCACCATATTCTAAATAAATGACATCCCTATATGGTTGAGGATTTAAAATCCTTTATAACAATTGTTACTACATAGGCAATGGTTGTGGTGTAAATCAACAAGGAATCAGAGTACCTCTACAAGTTGCTAGAATTAATTACAAGACTATTATTGGATACCGTTATCTAAAGCCCACCAAAGCCTGTCGTCATCCTAAACTTAATGTTCATACAATATTAGCAAATATGATATATCCTGAGTTGAGAGACATGGAATGTCTACTAGGAAATATCCCATTGAATCAGGTAAGTATTTCTCCCTCCTTTAGCCACACTCGATGCAACACCTATTCTAGTTTCTCTCAAGGGTGGCCTCCTCCTAGATATATATGTTAATAGTTTTGTGTTGTGTTCCCCCATGTTGTGTTATGTGTTGTTTAGGTCTCTTGGGATGACCCTTGATACTCTTGTAAGGTCAAGGATACTAGGAAACTGCCTTTGTTGTGACTATTCTTCTATTTGTTTTATCATTCTTCTATCTTGCCTCTCCTCTATTTTATTGTTGTGTGTCATGCCTTAGGGGCATAGCGTTGTAGTTGATGTCTTGGGGGAATCCTCCTACATGGTGTTTCTTAGGCACTTGTTCTCCTCTCTCATTTTTATTGTCTACCTTCTTCAAGTGGTTCTACCTAGTTTCCGAATGATGAAAACAAATAAATACTGATACAGACCATGCATCCCTTCAGCGAGAAAGAAAAATGGACCTAGTCCATATATGAAGATGGGGTTGATCTATATATATATCTGACTCTTGACTAGTAGAATCACTCCATATGATGTATCATCTTATGGCATTTCTTGTGACTAACATTCTACAGTCCACTCAATCTTCTCTTGTACACTTTGTTTTGTATCTCACCTTGTTATTACACTTAGTTCTGAGGTACGTACAGTATAATCCCAATGGCTATACTTGATCCAAACCCGCCAGTGTAGCCTTGGTTTCGTGAACGTGATCTAATACATGCATAGCTTTCATAATGTGATATGGTTGTTATATTAGAGTAATATTTTCTAACCATCTTGTTGATTATCTTAGCATATCTTATCAATGTGTTTGTGGGAACATTTGACGATTGTAGTACTTCTCACCTCCAAGGCATGGGCTTTGAAAGAGCTCTTGTTACCTTGAGTGTTCTCTCTCTACCTTAATGTGCTTGATATCGGTAAGTGACATCAACCACCTTAAGGTGGGGGCATATATAATGGTATCTGTCTGATGATTTTGACACTAACGAAATGTGTTTGTAAGCCCTCTTTACGAGGAATGATGTTGTATCTATTGAGCTAGTGCACACCCTTATTTAAATTGCAAGCAAAAATCCCTCTCCGCAAGGTGGGATAATGTATCTCTTGATCTAGTTTGTCCTTTTATACAAAGCCCTCATCGCAAGGCAGGATGGTGTATCTCTTGAGCTAGTGCACATCCTTTTATACAAAGTCCTCATTGGGAGGCGGGGTTGGATCTTGAGCTATCCTCCCTTAAGCATGTCTTTGTCAGTTGTTGTAGAATAAGCTCAACCATCAAGTGTGTTTAGCATGTTTTAGATGGTGGGACTTAGCAATAAGCTCCTTCCATCGCTCATGTTTGTCATGTTTAAGACATATAGTATGTCTATGGCATGTTATATGGTGCACGTGTATTCTGTGTGTCTTATTTACATGTCTTCCCCCTTGTGTGGTTTCAAGGGTGTAGCGATGAGATCCTCCCACACTCAGGTTTTGTTTGGCATTTTTTCCCCATGCTATAGTGTCAAGGGTGTAGCGATGAACTCCCCCTACTTTTGGGTTTTGTATTGCATATTTTTGGTAGTTTCAAGGGTGTAGCAATGAGTTTCCCCTACCCCTTAGTTAGGATTTTATTTCATATATGAAAATATTATATCAATGTATTCATCTTATTTTGCATGACTACTCTCATGTCTTCATCGTGTATTACATGCTTCCACTGTATTCTCAGTGTTTTGCATGCTTCTTACTAGCTTCATCATAACTTGTGTGTCTTCAATGTGTTTTCTAGTGCTTACTTGAGACTGGGGGCTAGAAATAGTTCATCAATCTCTGTGTATGCCTTAGCTTCATGTTCCTGGCATGTTTAATGTGTTTTCAACCATACTTTAATGCATGTATGGATTGTAAGATCATATATACATTAAAGTGGGGGCTAAATGTTATGTCGTAAAATGTCCCCCAGCACTTTTTACCTCATAGTTTAGCTCCTAAGTCCCCTTAGTTTAATCATGTATGCGTAAAACTTATCCCAGAGCAAAATCCCCTGAAACCCATGACAAATGGGGCTTCAGGGCCCATCCTAAATGATAATCAAGACCAAAAATATCCCTCTAGACTTGGGCACCCACACCCTAGTCCAGACCTATTTTGTCAGGGCCCAAATTTAAAAGTGTCAGTTTATGACCGTTAAAAGGTTTCCCTTTGTCAGCCTTTTCAATTTGAATTACGAATGTTAGCGGGAATGCATATATAAACATGTTTAGGACTTCATTTTAAACTATATGACTCCTAGTTGATGAAGGCAAACTTATGATCATCAAGAAAAGAGATTTCAATGTATTCATTGTGTTGCAGAGTAGTATTGTGTTGTGTTTGTATGTGTTCATTACAAATTTGGTTCCATCAACTCATCTCCTCATGATTTGAAGGCACTTCGTATTTGTGAGAGTTTTCACCTCCAAGGTGATATCTATTTTGTGTTTCAATCAATCTATATTATCATTTGATTTTGCCTCTGTCCACCAAGGAAATGTACTCTATCTAACAATGGTGTTGGAAGGCTTGAATGCCATTCCAGGGCTTGGCTAAGGAAAGCTCCTAAACACCACAACCCCCAACCCCTCTCTTGTGATTACAGGTTACAAGTCCAAGATCTTGCGGAGTGGAGTTAAAGGAGATCAGAGTAGAGTATATAGATTCAGGATCTAAAGAAAAGAGTGGAGAATATTCCTTTCTGGACAAGGGTGCTTGCCCCTATGTCCTCCTGACTGTTCTTGTTGGAAACTTTGAAGCAGGTTGCAGTCTTCATCACCTCACAGTTCTAGATCTACAAAAAAGTGGCTTGTTGAAATAGGGCACCTGACCTAGTGTCCCCAAAGTTTCCACCTTCAAAAATCTAAATCCTGGTATGTTTCTAATCTGCATTTAGTGTCTTCCTGTGCGATCATTTTTTGTATCTTGTCTGTCTATATCCAGAATCATATAATTAGGGTTTAAGGCTTAATCAGGCTAGGGTTTGACATAACTATCAATCTATTCTATCTTTCCTATCATTCCTAAGTGACACTCAACCTGCAACTGAGTCCTCTCCATCTATAGTGACTTGGCTTGGTTGTTTTCCTTGAATGTATATGTGAAAGGAGGGTTTGATTGAATCTAATTAAACACACTTCAACCTCATTCCCACTTTTCATATATAACATTGATAAAGTGAAATAAAAGAGAAAACCCTTGGGTTTCCCTAAATATGTCTATAAAAGAAGGAAACTAGAGTAGAAAAGGACATTCTAAACATTTTTATCAAACCCTTGTTTATTGGGAGATTAATGAACTTAGTTCATTCTTCAACTAAAGGATGAAAACCCTTTTGGAAATTAGTTTTGTCGATGAAAACCCACCTAGATGATCGAGTGATTTCACCAAAAAATCACCATTGTACTAAATGTAGGAAGATATTGGGTTTGGGGATGAAAACCCTTACATCCATCGGAGCAATTTCATATAGAGGTTGCCATTGTGTTGAACGATTTGTGTCATTGTTATTTGTGTGAAGTTTTCAGGAATTTTGGTACTTTGGTGATTTAGATGAATGCTGGTAATTTTCAGGTTTGAGATTTAGCAAAAAATCATTTACAAGCAAATATTATCAATTTCTAATTATTACCATGATTCTAATTTTTTATTGAGAAGATATTTGAAAATATATATCTTTATATTTTTAATCAACATTCTATAGCTCTCTGATATAATTCAGAAATTTCACAAATTAATATAATGAATGGGAATATTGAATGGGTGAAGCAATCATTTTTGGTGGGGTCCTCAGACTCTTTTAGCCACTTCTATCAAGTTTGTTGTACAAAGCAAGTGAAGGGCAATTGGAATTTTCTATTTGCATAGGATTTGTGGGTCCCAATAAGAAGGTTTGAATGTTTTTAATGAGACAACTCATTTTAGAGGATTTAATTAAGAATATTATATCTCCTAAATAGTTAATCGCAACCTTTGTAAAGATTTCTGAAGAAGTTTGAAGTGTCATACCTTATATGTTGTCAAACCAAGTAAATCTTGAGAAGCATGGGAAATTAAAGGAATAGTTTGAAGTTGAAATTGGAGTATAGGCATTGAAGATTAGAAGATATAAGGAGGCATTAAAGATTTAAAGATCTTGTTTGGAGTTTTGGAAATTCCACAAGTTGTCATACCATTCTTCTAAGGAATATGCTATTGTTGGGAGTATAAGCGCTACCTTCTTGGAATGTTTTGTGGTCTATATATTTTGTACTGCATACTCTAGGTACTTGGATGCCACTTTGGAGGTGGTTTAAAGGTTATTCGTATCTATAGCCTATTATTTATCATTGATAAGCGGCCAAACAACTATAGGTTTGCATTTTATTATGTATTAGTTGAGTTGAATCTTAATTTAGAATTTTTGAGTATTTTGAATCATTCTTATATACCATCAATCATTAAACAACTCTAAATCAGTGCTCAAGATCTTCATATATTCATATTTCAGTTGAGGGGAGTTTTAATAATATTAACATTTTGATATTTTTCTTTGAGGTCAGTCAATTGTTTGCTAAACTTTCCCAATCAAACTCAATGAATGCAAAGTGTTTGTGATTATAAAATTTTCATTTAGATGAAACTATTATGAGTATTTAAATTTATACATATTGAATGCATCGATGTTGCATTAACTATTTGACAAAATGTTTGTGAGTTAAAGTTGAAAAATTGCAAGTTTGTTGAAATATCTTGGTAGGGACATTACAGTGGTATCAGAGTTGGTTTTCCTACCAACTTGTTAGAAATTTAATAAATTGATGCAGAATGATGAAGACATTTTAGGAATCTATGGTGGAAGTATTGAAAGTATCAGGAAAATATTAGAAGGATCTAACAACATTGATGAGGGAGATGGACAAAATAAATTATGAATGTGAGGCTACCAAAACTATTGATCAGTATCAAGAACTTCCTTATGAATTTAAGACCAAGTTTCCCTTGATGATTACTTGGAGTTACTTGAAATAGAGCATCCTAACAAAAAGGGCCTTTATAACTACATAAGAAGGTCAAGAAAGAATGATGAAAAGACAAAATTTTCCAAGGAATTGGAGATGAGGAAAAAAATTTGAAGGAAGAAGAATTAGAATCTAAAGTGGAGACATAAAATAAATAGGTGGGAGTAAAATAATATGTGTCCAACAATATTTCACAAATTGAGCCTTTACATGATGAAGACAATTTTTAGCATAGTTGCAAAATCCAAAATGATGGTGTCGATCTTACAAATGTGACAACAAAAGAAGATGAGTACTCCAGTGATTTCATATTAGAGTATGAAAGACATGCCTCAATGTAAAGTATATATGAAGTGGAATTTTAGAATGCACAATAGGAGAATATCTTAGCTGAAAATTATGATGAATCTAAATTTTTAGAAACATCTGTGGAAGTAGTGGAGTATTTGAGTTTTCTTGAAAATGATGAAATAGAAACAGACGAGTGCATGAACTTCTTCGATGATGACAAGAATGTTCCAATACAAGAGGATTGTCAAACTATCCTTCTAAAGGACTCAGTAAAGGAGTATACTAATTTGGAACTTGCTAAAATATTCAAATCAACATCTATTGATAAGAAATTTGACCACAATCATGGATCCAGAATTGAAGATATGGAGTTCTTGATGATTCATTGCTTAAGCATTGTACTGTCATGCTATCTATTCAAGAAATTTAAAAAGCAATATTTAGAGAGGAAGTTGATTTTGAAGATCAGGTTACACTTATAAATGAAGATATTTTAGAATCTTTGTTGTATGGAGAGCAAAATTATATGGAAGAAAGGGAATAAAGGCCTAGAGAGATGCATGGGTTGATTGGTCACTATTGAGAAAGAGATACAAGTTCTCACAAGTTTGGATAATACACACAAGTTCATTGAAGAACTCACTTTCAAAGCTCAAATTGAGGAAAGTTAGAAAGGCATTAAGGGCAGAGCTACTCTTGCATACTTGCAAACTATCAAAGAAACATTAAAGGAAATAAAATTAGAATGCATTCAGTTAATCAAAGATAGAGATCAAGCAATCAAATTTGTAGATGAGGCCTTAATGACAACTAGGGTAATGGAGATTAAGATTGATGAGCTCACATTTGAGATTAAATCCACTAAGAGCTCTTTAAAAATAACCAAATGGCACTTCTAGAGGAGAAAAATCAGCTTGTTACTAAAGAATAGTTCGAGGGGCAAGAGAATGAAGAAATAGCAAAGGAAATCAAGTAGATGATTGATGAAATTGATAGTCTTCAAGAGGACTTTGATTTAAAACATTTTCTAGAGAAATCATGAGTTGCATTTATAGGTCTTGGTGAACAAGAAGATGGGTTTGAGCAAGAGGATAAAAATAACTTTCAATCTATTGATAATCCACCTTCTGAAATGGATGCAGAATTATTTTTTGATAATCCACTTTTTGTGATGAATGATGAAACATTTTATGATTCTAGTAACATAGCTTGTGACAATCACAGAATATTGGATCTATAGACACCCAAAAATGTCCATCTCTCACAACATTACATCATTTAGGCATCTTGTAGCATGTTTTTCCCTAGGTACCCATGTCATCACCTAATTAGTTAAATAAATCTTATTTATTTGACTAATTTCATTTATTTCCTTTCTATTCATAACCCCTTCTTCATCCTAGCACTTCCTCTAATAAATTAAATAAATCTAACATTTATTTAATTTATCCCATCCCTTCACATTATTAAATAAATAAATTTTATTTATTTATTTAATTTTAATTTATCACTTTGTCTCCCCACTTAAAATAAATAATTTTATTTATTTTATCCTCACATTCCTCATGATTTAAATAATATTAAATTATTTAAATTATTAGCTCACCTTCCATTTCCATATCTCAAGATGACTCAAATCATCTCTCAAGTTAACTTCATTCACCTTCCATTTCTTCTCTCTTGTTGCATGATCAACTTTCTAATTCCACTACTGCTCACAAAATGGAAGTTTTATCCCTACATTCTCTCACCTTTGTCTATAAATTAAATCACAACCAAGTCATTTGCATGGATGCGATTTTAAGTACCATTACTTTGTCAAAATATTTTCTCAATCTTTCATCCATCCATCATCTTTCATCTATCAAATCATCATCCTATTGTTATGTTGTGAACGTGAGCAATCAACATCCAATCATTCAAACAATCAATCATGCATGCATCAATCTTTCAAGGTATCTAAGGTATTCGAAAGGTTTGGGTTGAGGTAATGCATGTTATTTGTTTTATCTTTCTTTTGTCCAAATTTTTTGGTCCACATTCTGGTATGCCTGATGGGACTCACTTCTCCTGATCAAATCTTATGTTTTTACAAGCTTTGTTATAAAAATTTGTGTTTTTCTAACCCCTGTTGTCAAGTTTTGCATGTGATCTGTCAAAAGTGATCTCCTGGGCTCAAACCGACTGTACCATTGCATTCGAAAGGTTGTTTCCATGATTTTTGACTATAAACTTGGCTATGTTTTATGACTCTAAATTTTCTCAAAAAATTTTGATTTTTTTAAAAACTTGTAGACCGTACTATATGGATCCATACCGTACAGATCCACCGCACCTCCTACAAAGAGGTCTAGGGTCTCATTGTTCTTTCTCATTTTCTGTGGTGTTTAACATTTGTATTGTAGGAAAATTTGTCTTTGCAGGTTAATAATGGTGAAAACCTAAGTCCACCGACCATTCTCTGCCAACAGTCCTTAAACTTCCCAAGCTTCACCTTATTGTAGTTTGTGGTCACATTCAAAATCTTAACTCCTATGTGCAAGTCTATATTTAACTCCTAGTCACAACCTTAAATCTTATGGTCGCAGTTTTAAAATCCTAGCTAAATCTCAGTTGCCACCATCCATTTATTTGTCACCCCCTCTTTTGTGTTAGGTAGCTACCAAATCTGCCTCTATCCACCATTTCTCTTCTTGATCTCTGTTCTCTACATAATGCCACCAAGAAATCTCACCACCCAATAAAAATCCCCTACCACCACTGCTTAAAGGAAAGTCACCACCATTCCATACTCCTGTCGCCTCCTCCAATTCACCATCGCCGCCCCTTTTCTGCCACTATCAACACCAATAGACTCTTGGTCAACATCCAAAGGACTCCCCCTCCATCTGGCATGTGGTCGCATAGGTGACTAGGCCTGAGGGTTATTAGATTTTCCTTTTTTATTTTTGACTTAGTGCAAGCCTCGGTCACATTGGTGACTAGGGGTGATGCCCAAGCTAACCTAACCTGCCAGCCAAACATAAACCACCAAGATAAACTATTAGAATAAACCACCAAATGTGACCATTTTTACTTGAAACTGCTAACAGTTAAGTGATAACCGCCAAACCTACCTTGTGCTTCCATAAGCCCTAATAGGGGTATTTTTTTCTTTTTATCATAATTTGGTCATATGAGCTCCAAATTGTGCAAACAAATACTCGTTGGAAAGGTAATAGGACAAACTTTGCAGAGGAAAATATTTTATCAGGTAACTTCATTTTATAAGGTAATTTCTCTATCAAACTTTAGGCTCTTTTAAAACTTCAATCAAGCATATCTTGAGCAAAACGTATTCAATTTCAGCAATTTTTTTTTAAATTGCTTAGAATCGTCTGAACTTTTTGTCTATGAAATTTATTTTTCTGTATCAAATCATCTATCTCAAATTTTTAATAGATCACATCTTTTTGATCTAATCATTTTTGTCTTGCAAGTTTGTTCTTCTTCTTGTCATTGTGCAGCATCTTATCATTTTGTCGAAGAATGGAGACTATGAAAAACTACTAATTTATCTTCTGCAGGCTCAATCGGTTGAACAAAAATATTGTTTTCCCACTAAATTAGGAACATTTGGATTTGGTGCTTAAAAATAACCTTGCATGCTTCGTGTCTATTTTTCTTTTTCGTTTGCTTGATGTGCATGTCTTTAACCTAATTTAACAACAAGAGTATCCTCTCCCCCTGCCTATCCAATGGATCTGGGGTGTAAGGGAAATTGTTATTATCTCTAGAGGGTCTACCTCATGTTGTGAGAGGGAATGACCCAAGAAATAACAAGCTAAATCCAATCTCATTCAAACCGCTATATAAATAATGTGTTTCTGACGAAAGTCATAAAAAATAGGTGCCAATGTGTCATTTCGATGAATGTCTCCCTTAGTACCCTTGTGGTGCATGATTCAAACCTATAGAGCATAACCTTTGTAGGCTAGGAGGCCTCCTAATCAGAGCAAATCACTGCATGTATGGCCACCTAAATGAATGACCTTACTAAAAGCTCTATGTAGGAGCCAAAATCCTTCTATTTGTTGGCATAAGAGGTCAGAATATAGAACTCTGAAGCCATCCCACATTCTTGTAGTTCAAAGTAGAGATAGCAAATTCTAGAGATCTTCGGGTCTATAGGAATTCAAAGTTTGGTGTGCCTGAGAAGTGAGTGCCGAGCAAGGGGGAGCTAGTGCCACCAAACTTCTAAGCTATCCACTCTGAATAAGTGTGGTTGGAGCAATCCAACTAGGAATCTAACAAATATTGTCTCTGCCAGCCTAGGTTGTACATGTTTGTGTGTGTCTTGTGTGTGAGTGTCTTCCATCTTATTTGCTTGTCAAAAATTGTTAAAAAAAGTTGTCAAAAACAAAATCCCTGTCACAGAAAATCTCATCCTAACACACATCCTAAGCCACATCATCCACATCATCTAATCCTAATCATCCTAGTCAATCTTCATTCTGAGAAATTCAATCACTTCATCCTAATCATAAACCAATCAACTTCATCCATTTCATATCCAAATCACATCTTAATCACTCCACATCCTCACATCCTAATCTACCACTTCTAAACATAGAGACCTATGAGAATGATCCTTATGGCACCAAAAGAATGTTTGATGCACTTGAGTGGTTATACAGAAAGGAACAAGTCCCTATGCCACCACAACATCAACAATTCACACAACATCAAGTCATAGGTCAATATCAACAATCCCAAATTCAACACCTTCAACCACAACCCATTTAGCAATTCCAACATCAAATCATCCAACAACAACCAATCGCATCACAACACCATCCAAACCTCCAACCCATTCTATCTCAATCCCATGTATCACCTCTGTCTTCATGTCATATCAATGCCACATCTACCCAACAACATCCACCTCAAGGTCATACAACTACCTATTCTAACATGCCATCTCATCATCAAACCCTTTTACAAGGCCAACAAGTGTTCTCCTAAGAAGCTCATGCAAGCTCAAGTTGCCCATCCTACATAGAGCACTATCCTTTACAAGAAGTACATGCAAGTCCAAATAGCCCCTTGTACATAAGTCAAATGTCCTTAAGTCCACTTTTGGAGCAAGATCCAATATCTTTTGAAAAGGGAGATACCTATGTGTCACCTAATTCTAGCCCAAGTGGCCCTTTGTATATAAATCAAATGAGCCCAAGTCCACTCTTGTAGCAAGACCTAATACACTTAAGTCCACCTATGCTACAAGACCTAATAACCTTTGACTCAAGTCTAAGTGGCCCTTTATACATGAATCAAGTATCATTAAGTTCACCTTTGCAACAAGGCCTAATATCCTTTGATGAGGGAAATACCAACCTAGCCAATGCATCCTATGAGTCACCTCCACCATCCAATCACATGCCAACACATGAGCCTACTAGTCCTATCTTAGCACCACCATGTGATCCTAATCCTAATCCATCCAATCCAAATCCCAAGCCATCCAATCAAATTATCCCTCCATCCAATCCAAATCCCAATTCATCCAATCTAATTAGCCCTCAACCTTATCATGATCATAAGCCTACCACACTATCCACCATTATCATCCATCCCCTATATTATCCATTCACACATACCCTAATGAAGGATGTGATCCATTGGCTACTAGCTAGGAACAACTTATCCCTATGTCAAACACCTATCTTAGAATCTAGCAATGAGCCTTCAAATGCCATGCTTAGCCCTCCAAGCCCATCATGTGACCCACAAGTCATTGAGCCAATTGAAGAGCCTCCTATCATGAGTCCAAATCAAAGTTCATCATAGTCTCTTATGGATGAATATTAGGAACCCATCAAACTCATCTAAGAGCCTCCACTTTCACTTCCATGAAACTACAAGAGTTATATCAAGAGTATGATCCTAAGCATGTGGAAATATCAAGCCCTAGTCTTACTTAAGATCAAATCCTTTCCATTTAGCCCATTCATTACATCTATCTTTTCTATGATCAAGATGACATCCATGAAGAAGCCATCCATGAACACCTTGATCTTATCCATAATCAAATACCCATCCATGAGCAAGATATCCAAATTTCTCCTATCCATCCTCTACCTAGTCCTATCCATGATCTACAAATATTTGTTTCCCTTGATGAGACACATGTCTCCCAAGTGAACATAGCAGATCAAACCAATAGCTTGGATCTTAGTGAACATAATAATAAGAAAGATCCTAATGATCCTTCCTCATCCACCATCAATCCCATTCCAATTCCACCATCACATCCTATTGGTCTTTCCACCCTCATCCATGAATGTTCCTCCCTAGGAACACAACAACCTTTGTCCATCACTTCACCTTCTTCATCCAATAATGAACTCAATTCTAGTTTCTAGCCCACATCTAGACCCATAGTCAATCGCATACTCCAAAAAATGAACTACCAAGGTAAAGGCTTAGGCCTTCATGAACAAGGAATTTCAGAGCCTATCCATGTCAGGGTCCCTCTATGCTCATATAGCCTTGGGTACACATCCCAAGGTAAACAACCTAGAGATGTTGGTAATTCCTCCATGCCTCCTAAGTCTACCACTTTCCTTCACACATCCCATCATATACCCAAAACATATGTTGCCATTCCACCTCCACCATCTTACAAATGTCAAAAACATGTGACTGTACACCTTCCACCATCCAATTTACCACCATTGCTTCCAACTCCTAACATCCCTCCATCCACTTTGCCACCATTGCTTCCAACACCTAGCATTCCTATCATCCATAAATACCTTCATATTCCTAATCGTGACCAACAAATTGACACATCATGTAAACATAAAGCTTCCACTCATTCCACCAAACCCATGGGATTCAAAAATAAACATTTGGATGCCTCTATACCTAAAGGAAAAAATCCTAAGGGTCCTAATTCCTTAGGGTACAAGTGCAAAGAATCAAAGAAAAATCCATCCAAAAAGTTATCCAAACCCATACCTTCACAAGCAAAGTCAAAAACTAAAATGGTATGGGTTCCTAAGCAAAAATTAATCAAGTCAAGTGAGGCATCCACCTTTCAAAAATCCCAACCATCCTCTTCCATCCAAAAACCCCACTCCATTCAAAGTTTCAAATTCCTAAATCCCACAAGAAAAGAAAAAATTACAAAAATACTAAGTCTATGTGGGTACCAAAATGCCTAATCACCCAGCTTCTAAGCAAACATTGCCATTGCTTCCCACACCACCTTCACATCAAAAGTTTCAATGTTTATCATGGTGTGTGTAGCCGTTGGTCATGATTCCCTTCCATCCCACAACATTTCCACATCTTTCTTCCAATATCCTACATATCTTCCCCATTCTATCCCTATGGTCCATGCTTTTTCATAAGACCTCCATTCATAAGTCCTACATAATCTATATCATAATCTGCTATCATTCCCCTCATAATCTACTATCTACCTAATCCATCTTTCATTAAATCTCCTACCAACATCTATGAGCACACTTGACATGGTCCATGTGATGACATCCATCTAATGGGACTATCACTTTCATGGAACTAGACACTTGAGTCTCTCCCATCGATATCCACCTATCCCATCCAAAAATTCAAAAAAGTTAATTTTTTTTTAAAAAAGTAAAGAGAAATCCCTTTGTCCAATGTGAAAACCTAGTAAATATGTGCCTTGGATAAGTACCATGATGAAAACCTAGCAAACAAGTGTCATGGGTAAGATGATCTTCTATGTCACCTCTAGTTGGGGGCACGTTGTCTCATCCTCCTATCATTTTCCAACTTATCATTTTACATCCTATCATGTCCTATCTTACCATATCCTATCTTACCATCCTTATCCAACATACATATACCTATCTTATTGCATCCATTCATATATCCTCCCTTTCTTTTGATCTTGATAAAGATTGGGGGAAAAATGTTGACAAATGTTGGATATCTCTTGACATACCTCATCCATTTTCAAACCAATCCTATCATCATCCTTCATCATAGGATTTGTCTTGAAAAATCCTAAGTATTGCACCTCAAATGGGGCATGTTATTCCTATGCGACATAGCCTTTGGAGATCACATCCTTGCTCCCTTATGCGTACATCCTTTCCATCCATTCTATCCCTTATCACCCATCCCTTTATCCATTCATCCAATTCCTTGCACCTAGACTTGGTTTTCCCTTGTCATTGGTATCTAGAACAAAGGCTACACAAATTGTAAATCCATTAAAATTCAAAACATTTCAAAAATACAAAAAAAAATCAAATATTCCCAAAAATACAAAAAAAAATATTCCCAAAAATACAAAAATATCAAATATCTAATAAAAAATCCAAGCAATAAGATCAATCAATCAAAATCACATCAATCCAATCTATATCAATCCCATCAACATCATATATAATCAAAGTAAATCAATCCAATCAATCAATCAAAATCACATCAATCCATTCACCTTCATCATCACCACCAATGAAACAAAATCAGAACTACATCTCATCTCTATCGTTAAAAGCCTTGATCCCATGGATACAATGTATGTAGGCAATCTGGAATATGAAGGAAGTATCTAGATTTAGGAACAATTGGTAGCCCTTTTCCATCTTTCATCTTTCTTCTAATCTTCACCAATCATCAACTCTCTCCATCTCTCATTTCTTCTATCATATATCTCCCACATCATCAATAAACAACTTCCTCCGATCAATCACATTCAATTGATCAAACTTTCAAAACAATTCTTCCAATCAATCACATTCATTCACATCAATCCAATTCATTCAAATTATTTCTTCAATCACTTCTTCCTTTCATCTTATCAAATCAATCCAAGAAATGATCCAAATGCAAGTCCATCCTTAATCCATACCAATCAAGTCAATAAATCTTGTCAAATTATCCAATCACATCAATGGTCTTGATCCTAATCTTGTTGTAACCCAATCAATCAATCAATCAATTATCATCATTCTTGTGTTGATCTAGGGATACATCGTTCCCTGCCATGACAACACTATTATCAATCAATCAATTAATCATTGGTTTATAGCTTGACAGGGGTAATACCTTGTTTGTTTTTGTATCATTTGTGCATGCTTGCTTGCTTTCTTCCGTGTGTTTATCTTTTATCTTGCATTTGTATTAAATCCGTATCATTCCAGCTAACATTCATATCTTGTGTATTTTGGAATAGATTTTTTGCATTATCCTTTGCATCTAAAATCACATCATACCTTTTGTGCATTAGGACTTTAATGCTCTAAGTTTTCTTCCTCATACATCTAGACAAGGTTGTATTATGTTGGGGCACGAGACACATCATCACCTTGGTCCTTATACCCTGGTACATAACATCTAGTGCTATATCAAACATCATGGTTGCTCAATTTCATTGCAGCATAATGTATCATTCATTTCTTCTATCCATTTCCTTATGTTTCTTCCTTGACCAATCCTTTCCATTTCGAGAGCCTACCCGTGTTTGTCCAACCTGCCTATCCTCTCGAGGGGGCATCCTAATCCTATCATTCCATCCTGACCATATCTTTACATCATCATCTTTTTTCTCTACCCGTACCTTAGCTTCTTTGATATGATGTTACTCGACACAAATCTCATCATCTCGAACATCATCTCAAAGAGGGGCAAAATGTAGACACCAAAAAATGTCCACCTCTCACAACATTACATCATTTAGGCATCTTGTAGCATGTTTTGCCCTAGGTACCCATGTCGTCACCTAATTAGTTAAATAAATCTTATTTATTTGACTTATTTCATTTATTTTCTTTCTATTCATTACCCCTTCTTCATCCTAGCACTTCCTCTAATAAATTAAATAAATCTAACATTTATTTAATTTATCTCATCCCTTCACATTATTAAAAAAATAAAATTTATTTATTTATTTAATCCCCTTTCCTCTTGAATTTAAATAAAATAAATCTTTTATTTTATTTTAATTTATCACTTTATGTCTCCCCAAATAAATAATTTTATTTATTTTATCCTCACATTCCTCATGATTTAAATAATATTAAATTATTTAAATTATTAGCTCACCTTCCATTTCCATATCTCAAGATGACTCAAATCATCTCTCAAGTTAACTTCATTCACCTTCCATTTCTTCTCTCTTGTTGCACGATCAGCTTTCTAATTCCACTACCGCTCACAAAATGGAAGTTTTATCCCTACATCCTCTCACCTTTGTCTATAAATTAAATCACAACCAATTCATTTGCATGGATGATCTTTTAAGTACCGTTACTCTATCAAAATATTTCCTCAATATTTCATCCATCCATCATCTTTCATCTATCAAATCTTCATCATATTGTTATGCTGCGAATGTGAGCAATCAACATCCAATCATTCAAGCAATAAATCATGCATGCATCAATCTTTCAAGGTATCTAAGGTATTCAAAAGGTTTGGGTTGAGGTAATGCATGTTATTTGTTTTATCTTTCTTTTGTCCAAATTTTTCGGTTACAAGATCTAGGTGATGTTTTTAGACATGGGATAGAGGTTGTACTAGAGATTGAATGTGGTTTTCATCATGCAAAAATGTTTAGACTAGAAATTAATGGTAAATACATAAATCATTCTAGTGATGATAATTCATAAAATGATTGGGATTTTCCCATACAAGTGGCTTACCAGATTGACTTCCAGTTAGAATCTATTGAAAGGTATGTTCCATATAAAAAAGCTAATGTTTGTACTAGCATGAGTTTTTTATCATTGCATGATTTTGATCATTATGAAGGTGAATGGGTGAAGAAATAAGGCTACTATAGAGAGCATAATGAACCTTTAATAAAGTCCAAGACAATCTATTCATAAGAATATGGGATCCAGGTGTTTGTTTGAGACACTTGACACTAAAGTTTGAAGTAGAGAAAGCAATGGGTTTAAACAAAATGTAGAAAGGAAATAAAGTTTCTCTTGTTGCACATATTATGTCTATAAATGATTTAGTGAAGTACTTTTTGATAGATGAAACTCATACTGCACCTGTGGTGGTTAATGACCCACTCTCAAAAACCCAAGCAACAAACGTGGATCTTGTTGTTGGAAGGAAACTAACCATTTTGTAAACTAGCATAGAAGATGTAGTGAGGACCCATAAAATGTGTGGTGAATGGATAAGGAGGGCTAGAAGCAAGCTATGTTGATAGCCACTCATGCAAAATAACACCTACATAAAATTAAGGAAAGAATTGTTTACATGGATCATGAAAAGCAAGTTTTTAGGAAACAACTAGGTGCATTTCTTTATCCAGCTTCAAAACTTCAAAGGGAAGATATTGTGATAGTAGAACATGAAGAAAAATCAGATTTACAGGGAGTTGAAAAAGACTTTTGGTAAATTTCAAATATCTTAATCTTTAATACAGTGGAATTGATGCAAATTTAGACTATAAGGCATCAACAAAAGAAGGTAGGATCTTGGATCATTTTTATGATAGCTCAAAATATGAAAGAAATGTTTCAAATAATGAAGCTTATGAGGTGGAGTTCCAAGATGACCATGTTGTGAAGTATGAATTTGAGAAGAGTGCCTCATTAGATATTAATGTTGATTTTTAGCTTGCTGAAATGTTTAGACCAACAACATATGATAAGCCATTTGAAAAATTCTCAGTAACTACTCAATGTATGAAAGTTATGGTATTGGCAGAGGATTGATATTCTTTCAAGAATTTTTTCATCATAAGAAGTATGGAGAAATTATGGTTAAATCCATCACTTTTAGCTGAGGGTATACAAATTATTTCACTCAAGCTTGTCTATTCAAAGAAATTTGGGATCCAGGTAATATTTTGAAACTTCTAATACTGAAGTTTGAGGTGGAGCTTGCTATGGGTCCTTCCTTGTTACCTCATTCTATTGGTTTTGTAATGATTCGTAGTGTTAATCATGAAGTTCAGAAGGCAACTCTCAAGGATGTGGAAGATGATGCATTGAGGAAGGTGGCTGATAGCACATTATGGAGAAGATTGCTTGACAACATTATGAAGGTTTGAAGATTTTTAGTTTCCAATTGTATCAGAGTGGTGCAATAAAATCATGGTGAAGAGTTCTTGAGGTTAATTTGTGATTCTAGTATTTGCAGAAGGGTTCAGTTGGAAGGAGTTGGATGGTTATGTTGGATTAGGTCTAGACAACTGAGAGGGGGGGTGAATCAGTTGTCACATATTCTTGATCTTTTTGTTTCTTTTACAACTTAAAAATAGTTAATGAAATAAACATTTTAGTCATCACATAAGCAGAAATCAAATAACACATTTGACACCGAGATTTTTGACGTGGAAACCTGGTTAAGGGAAAAACCACAGTGGGGGTTAACCCACAAGAATTTAATACCATGTTAAAAGTATTGATACAAAATGGGAATGCACATGCATTTGGGCTCAATGCCCAGAGCTCACTGCTCAAATGAAGGCTCACTACCTAAAATAATATTACAATTGAAAGACAGAGATATGAACGATGATAGCATCTATTTATACAAAAATTTTAGTTTTGGTTGAGTGCAAAAACTAATCTTACACACTTCATCTTAGCTTTATTCTTCTCACTGTTCTACTCTTATTCACACCTTAGATTTCTGCTCTATTCACATCCACTTCCCTTCGCACACACTTCACCTCATAAATGACTGGATTCATCGAATATATATATCTGCAACAAGATCTATAATCATTCTACCAGTTGGCTTCAACAATACTTAGAACACCTAAGAATGCTTAGCCCTGTCAGCTAGATCTATGCATAACTTGGAGTACGGACCAAAAATTACTCTTGCAAATCATTACTCATGTCAGCCATAGTTACTGAATGCCACCATTTGTCCAACAAGAAACTTCCATTCATCCGAAAACAATATCTTCTACAAGGTCTACCCATTCATCTTTTGTCTTCTCTGTCAGACTAGAACCCAATACACAGATGCTAATAACATTTGATTCCTTCATCACCAGATGACAAAATTCTAGATATAGAGTGTATTTGCTATGTTGTCAATAACCTTAGATCTGCAACATACCATGCTTTTCCACCGAAGAGATCTGGACCAAAATACCAGACTCTGCTATATACTCTGTTTCAAGCTCCCGGAATTAGATTATTGTTCTGACTTCTAGTATGATCAGATACTGCACTGCGGAGGTGTGGGACAATCTTAGTTACTATCAATGACAACTCCTATCAATGCTATGTAGTGTCTCTTGCTAACAATCTCCACCTTTGGCATTGATGGCAACACTTAGTGAAAAATGACTAAGTGTCTTAGCAACTCCCCCTTTGTCTGTGCATTCGTGCTCTTCACTTATTTTGATTCTCCCTCTTTTCTAAACTCCTCATTTTTCACTTCCCTTCACTCCCCCTTTAACATCAATGGCAAAGGGTGGGGTCCACAAGTCAAAATTCTCAAAAAAATAGTCTATTTATATTGTCACGTATGTACAACAATTCATCAAGTCTTGTTCACATGAACTTGAGAATGTCTGCAAAACTAGTTGTTAATTGCACAAGTTTAGAGGCCCAAGTGTTCTTCATTCTATCCAAGAGTGAGATGTGCCCACTCAAAAAAAATGCATATGCTTCTACCTTAGCCAGATCTGGAGGATCACTTGTCTGGAGTGCATTCTGGACTTCGGATAAGGCATTATCCATGGCTTCCAACTTGGGGGCAATCAATCCCTGGAGTTCACACATCCTCTTCATAGTATTGATTTTCTCTTTTTCAAGTCTCTTTATTTCATCTGTCAAGCTAATGATCTGACAGTCTTGACTTATGGGAGAGGCATTTAGAAGATCAAAATTTTGGGATAGAACTGATATTTTCTGTTCTTGTTCCTTTATCTTCTTCTCAACATCCTTATTGACTTTAGTCTATGATAGACAAAATTTATATATATATATATATATATATATATATATATATATATATCTCCCATCACTTAGAGCATTCTAAATGCTCTTTATGCTAATGCCCAGTACCACTCTATCACTCCTTATCAGATTCTTAACTTGATTAAATTTCTTATTCAAAAACTCTTTCTGAACCTTTGCCTCTGCAGACTTTTCAAAAGACTCAAAATGTGAGCCAACTGAACTTACAAGATTTTTCAAATGGCCAGAGGGGGAATCATTTTGATTTTCTAATAAGTTGGCATTAATTTCTCTAACACTCCAGTTGCTAACCCCAGTAGCTCATTGTCTTCTAAGTGAGATTTCATCATCTTTTCTCTGGCTTTTACTTGAGTGAAGGATGCTATTTTTCATCAATTGAAATGGAGAGAGTGCATTTGGATTGGTTAGTCCTTGGAGTAGTTTAGGCTCATCAAGCTCAATCACTTCCCTTTCAAGAGAATCTTTCACTGCATATACAATGTCTCTTGCTACATTTATTGAATCATCTGATTTAGGTGCTTTAGGTGTTTCAACATTTGCACCATCTTCTTCTTCTTTGTCTTCTTTGGGTGCTTCAACATTTGCACCATCTTCTTTTGCTTTGTCTTCCTTTTCTTTTTCCTTCACTTTCTCTATATTAATCTTCTCTATGTTCTCTTCTGAGAGACTCATTTCTATTTGCTCACCACTTGCTTCTTGATCTGGAGGGTTCTGAGTGGTAGGAATATTCTCTTTCTTCTTAGAGTGATCAGGTGGAGGAGATATTACTTCATCAATTATTCTATTTATCATCTCTATGTCTTCCTGATTGACTTGTTCCTCTTTCTGAACTTCTCCAATAGTTAGATTTGATGAATCAAGTTCCAGAGGATCTAGAGTGATACTTTGATCATTGATTCTCTTGTCAGTTTTTTCTTCTGGAGAAGTAGGATTGTCTTCTTCATCATACTTTTCTGAGATAATGTAGTACTTATTTTTGTCTACAACCTTTCTCAGAATTTCCTCTGTTTCCTTTACAATTTCTTCAATTTCACCAAGCATTAGCTTGTTCATTTAGACTTTGCTTCTGAATTTATCTTTGACTTCACTGAGGATTTTATCTACTTCTTTTCTAGTTATTATGGGGCATAAAGAGGAGAGAACATACTCTCTGAGTTCTATATATTTTTCTTTGGCTACATCTTTCCTCATTTCCATTACTTTCCTCAAACTTTTAGGAAGCTCTTGTAGGATTTCCAACAAGGCTCTATTGAACTTATTTAGATATATGATAATGGTATCTTCTAAAGTTTTCTTATTAGCTTGATCAAGATTATCATAGTAAATTCTGATAGGTTTTAAGTTTCCATGAACAGTGATTGTTTTTACAATTTCATAAATAGTCATGGCAACCTTACTGGATACTAGCTTTTTACTGGCTCTCATGCTTCCTAATGGTTGATCTTCAAAAATTTTTGAAGTTTTGACCTTTTTAGATCTTATCTCTTCCACTTCTTCATTTTTTTCAGTCTCCTCATCATCTTGTGTGCTCTTGAGGATTCTTGTTGCCTTGGTTTTCTTCTTTTTCCCTCCTTCACCAGATGGAATGGCTTCTAGCTTCTTAGTGTGAGTGGTCTTGAGAGGCTCAGCAAGAGTTGCAAAGCTCCTTGTCTTTCTTAGGGCTTCTGGGGCAATTTTAGGTTCACTTTTTGCCTACTCAGTGTTCTTCTTTATCTTTTCAATCCTTTGTCTGTTTTCTTTCACTGCTTCTTTTGTAATCCCAATGCTTTCTGCATACATCTCTACTTGCTTACGTATCTTTCTTTTTGTTTCTGGCTATCTAAGTTCCACATGTAGTTTTAGGCTTAGTTCCTTGTATGTTCCAAACTTTTCAATAGAGGTGTCTTTAGGTTTGCTCAGGAGATGTTGAGCATACATGTCCAGAGTTTCCTCATCCACTTCATAGCCCATGGGCATTATCCACACTATCCTTGGTTCTATAGCTTCCATCAAACATTTATCTATGTCTACCATGAAACATATTTCATTTTCATACTTTTCAACAACTGAACTAGGAATTCTGTCCCTTGCATGCACCAAATTCTGGAAGTTCTTGAAGTAACCCCAAATAGTAGTCTTTTATGTCTGGGAATTGCCAAGACTACAAAGAAGATACCTAATTTTCCATGCCACTGGTCTATCAGATGTACATTGTATACCTGGAACTCCCAGAACCTCATTCATGAAGTATAAAAAGATACATATCACCAGGGAACCATACTTGAAGGAATTTTTCTTATCCTTTTTTATTTTGTTCAAGTTTTCTAGTAGTTGGCTTTGTAGAAGCTCACATAAGTCATAATACACATTTTCTTTTATTATCTAATCTGCAGTATAAATAGATGTTCCAGAGACTAAGTTCTCCCTACTGGAGTGGTAGATCTTGTACCCAACTACCATTGAAGCAAACTTAACATCTGGATTAGTGATGTCATTGATAGTCATAGATCTTCTGTTGAATTTTTCTCTAGTTGCATCAGTTACTATTTGATTTTTCACAACCTTAAGCATGTGTTGCCCACTGGTTGCATTCAGTCCCGTCACAATTTAGATTACATCTTTTGTAATCTTGAACGGCTTCAACAACCACATAAACTCATCATGTATCCAACTCAATACATACCTAACCCATTTGCTTTCATTAAAGGATGGAAATTCAATAACTTGTATGAAGTGTTTGTTTTCTAGGGTTTTATATTCTAACTTCAATTGGTGATTTTTATCCTTCAAGTGGTTTTCAAATAAATCTAGTAATCTCAGATTTCCAAATTCCTCTATATTGCAGTGAATGTAAGCCCTAATATCTTCAACATGTAAAACCTCATACGGAACTCTAGAAAATGTATCTAATGGCTCAACCTATACATATTTGAATGGATGCTTCTTGAACTTGGGGTGAGGCCTTTCAGTAACATCTACCAGTAGAGGAGTAGCCATTTGCAAAACTTGAAAACTCAAAAGATTTTGCAGAAAATAGAAAATACCTTGCAACTCAGATTGGGGTTTTTTCTTGGAAATCCTTTTCTCGCTTCTGACTTTTGAGAATTCTTAGTCTAGGCTTGTCCACTTCTTTCTTTTTGATGCAAAGTGTTTAAAATGAGGAGTGAATGACCCTTTTAATCTTTGCATCACCTAATTTGCCTTTGTAATAAATGCTCAGCCCTAGCGCATCCGGTTGACCTATTTTTGATTAACCCTTCATGTATCATTCTGCATATTGACATATCCATCTCTTATCTTCTAAAAATTCTTCCATATGATCTGAAGACAATTTAAGATCTCTTTTCTTACTATGCCAGATCTAGGCACTAACTTACTAGCTAGGGGAATTTGATTTGTAAGGTTGCTCCCCCTGAGCCAAGACTTTCAACTTAATTCCTGGAAGAATTATTAGCACTGGATGCGGTGCAAATCCATTGCTATTGTTCATAATGGTTTTCTTAACCCATATCTTGTTTAATTCATCCTGAGTCTCATTCGCACTAATTTTTGAAGTTTTGACCTTTTTAGATCTTATCTCTTCCACTTCTTCATCTGTTTCCGTCTCCTCATCATCTTGTATGCTCTTGAGGATTCTTGTTGCCTTGGTTTTCTTCCTTTTCCCTCCTTCACCGGATGGAGTGGCTTCCAGTTTCTTAGTGTGAGTGGTCTTGAGAGGCTTAGCAGGAGTTACAAAGCTCCTTGTCTTTCTTGGGGCTTCTGGGGGAATTTTAGGTTCACTTTTTGCCTGCTCAGTGTTCTTCTTTATCTTTTCAATCCTTTGTCTATTTTCTTTCACTGCTTCTTTTGTAATCCCAATGCTTTCTGCATACATCTCTACTTGCTTACGTACCTTTCTTTTTGTTTTTGGCTATCTAAGTTCCACATGTAGCTTTAGGCTTAGTTCCTTGTATGTTCCAAACTTTTCAACAGAGGTGTCTTTAGGTTTGCTCAGGAGATGTTGAGCATACATGTCCAGAGTTTCCTCATCCACTTCATAGCCCATGGGCATTATCCACACTATCCTTGGCTCTATAGCTTCCATCAAACATTTATCTATGTCTACCATGAAACATATTTCATTTTCATACTTTTCAACAACTGAACTAGGAATTCTTTCCCTTGCATGCACCAAATTCTAGAAGTTCTTGAAGTAACCCTAAATAGTAGTCTTTTATGTTTGGGAATTGCCAAGACTACGAAGAAAATCCCTAATTTTCCATGCCACTGGTCTGTCAGATGTCCATTGTATACCCGGAACTCCCAGAACCTCATTCATGAAGTATAAAAAGATACATATCACCAGGGAACCATACTTGAAGAAATTTTTCTTGTACTTTTTGATTTTGTTCAAGTTTTCTAGTAGTTGGCTTTGTAGAAGCTCACATAAGTCATAATACACATTTTCTTTTATCATCTGATCTGTGGTATAAATAGATGTTCCAGAGACTAAGTTCTCTCTACTGGAGTGGTAGATCTTATACCCAACTACCATTGAAGCAAACTTGACATCTGGATTAGTGATGTCATTGATAGTCATAGCTCTTCTATTGAATTTTTCTCTAGTTACATCAGTTACTGTTTGATTTTTCACAACCTTAAGCATGGATTGCCCACTGGTTGCATTTAGTCCAGTCACAATTTAGATTATATCTTCTATAATCTTGAACAGCTTCAACAACCACATAAACTCATCATGTATCCGACTCAATACATACCTAACCCATTTGCTTTCATTAAAGGATGGAAATTCAATAACTTGTATAAAGTGTTTGTTTTCTAGGGTTTTATATTCTAGCTTCAATTGGTGATTGTCATCCTTCAAGTGGTTTTCAAATAAATCTAGTAATCTCAGATTTCCAAATTCCTCTATATTGCAATGAATGTAAGCCCTAATATCTTCAACATGTAAAACCTCGTACGAAACTCTAGAAAATGCATCTAATGGCTCAACCTATACATATTTGAAAGGATGCTTCTTGAACTTGGGGCGAGGCCTTTTAGTAACATCTACCACTAGAGGAGTAGCCATTTGCAAAAATTGAAAACTCAAAAGATTTTGCAGAAAATAGAAAATACCTTGCAACTCAGATTGGGGTTTTTATTTGGAAATCCTTTTCTTGCTTCTAACTTTTGAGAATTCTTAGTCGAGGCTTGTCCACTTCTTTCTTTTTGATGCAAAGTGTTTAAAATGAGGAGTGAATGACCCTTTTAATCTTTGCATCACCTAATTTGCCTTTGTAATAAATGTTCTACCCTAGCGCATCTGGTTGACCTGTTTTTGATTAACCCTTCATGTATCATTCTGCATATTGACATATCCATCTCTTATCTTCTAAAAATTCTTCCATATGATCTGAAGACAATTTAAGAACTCTTTTCTTACTATGCCAGATCTAGGCACTAACTTACTGGCTAGGGGAATTTGATTTGTAAGGTTGCTCCCCCTGAGCCAAGACTTTCAACTTAATTCCCAGAGGAATTATCAGCACCGGATTGCAGTGCAAATCCATTGCTATTGTTCATAATGGTTTTCCTACCCCATATCTTGTTTAATTCATCATGAGTCTCATTCGCACTAATTTTTTCTTTGCCATTGTCTTATCTTTGTTCATCCGTTTTTCTGTTTACCGGACCTCTTCTTCCATAGTCTTTACTTCTGCAGAATCTTGCAATATGACCAGATTGATTGAAGTTGAAGCATACAACATTTCTTTTCTATTTTTCTCTTGATCTGCAGTGATTACCCATATGTCCAAACCCATTGCAAGCAAAGCAGTAACCATTGAAAGAATTACTAATTCTTCTATTATTGAAATTATTCATTGTCATACTTCTGCATTCATTTGATCTATGACCATACCTATTACACTTGAAGCATTGACCAGAGAAGGATGGACCATTTTGATTTACTTTATTTATGCACTAAGTAGTTCTATGACAAAATTTGTTGCAGTTGAAGCAATTTCCATTGAATGATGGATATTTTTTAGCATTTGGTTGTCTTACCGGAGGTTTTCTAGGTCTGATTGTCCCATTCTTAGGTTGAGGATTTTTCTATCCAGATTCAGAGCTCTCACCTTTCTCATATCCAAGACCATGCTTGCCATCAACCCTTTTTTGTCCTTCAAGTAGTGCTTCAAGTTTAGCTAAACTTATCTTAAACTTCTCTTTGTAATCATTTGCAATATCTAGGTCATGTCTGAGAATGACTATTTGCCTTTCAAGTTCTAGCTCATTGTCTCTACTTTCTTGCAGATCAGACTCTAGATGGCTGGCTATTCCATCTAATATGCAACATTCTTCAGATCTTTCTTTTAGTTTGTGTTTCAGATCTTCTTCAATCTTCTTTCTATCTTCACTTTCTTTGGTTTACCTCATCACCCAAGATTCCATTTTAATTTTTAGAACAGTGAATTCTTTTGAGAGCTTTTCACTTTCTTTTTTTTCTTCTTCCAAAGTTTCATTCAAATTATTTTCTTTAGGTAAACTAGATATCTGCAAAAGTAGCTTCTTTTTTCTTTGCAAAGATTTCTTTAATTTATCTTTTAACATTTCAATGGTGTCATCAGCATCTTTAAGTTCACCTCTCAAATTACTGATTTATGTTCTATATTGAGTAAGGTCTTCTAGGGCTGATTGAAGATCTCTTAGTGAACCCATTGAACCTTCTTCTAAGATCTTTTCCCTAATTTGTTAGGCTTCTCTAAGGATCCTTGCTCTATTACCAATTATTGGATTAGGTCCGGATAACTAAGAGGGGGGGTGAATCAGTTGTCACACATTCTTAATCTTTTTGTTTCTTTTACAACTTAAAAATAGTTAATGAAATAAACATTTCAGTCATCACATATGCAGAAATGAAATAACACATTTGACACCAGGATTTTTGACATGGAAACCTAGTTAAGGGAAAAACCATGGTGGGGGTTAACCCACAAGAATTTAATACCCTGTTAAAAGTATTGATACAAAATGGGAATGCACATGCATTCAGGCTCACTACCTAGAGCTCGCTGCTCAATGAAGGCTCACTGCCTAAAATAATATTACAAATGAAAGACAAAGATATGAACTGATGATAGCATCTATTTATGCAGAAATTTCAGTTCCAGTTGAGTGCAAAAACTGATCTTACACACTTCATCTTAGCTTTATTCTTCTCACTATTCTACTCTTATTCGCACCTTAGATTTCTTCTCTATTCACATCCACTTCCCTTCACACACACTTCACATCATAAATGACTAAATTCATCAACTATATATATCTACAACAAGATCTATAATCATTCTACCAGTCAATTTCAACAGTACTTAGAACACCTAAGAATGCTTAGCCCTGTCAGCTAGATCTATGCATAACTTGGAGTGCGGACCAAAACTTACTCTTGCAAATCATTACTCATGTCGGCCACAATTACTGAATGCCACTATTTTTCCAACAAGAAACTTCCATTCATCCGGAAACAAAATCTTCTGCAAGGTCTACCCATTCATCTTTTGTCTGCTCTGTCAGACTAGAACTTGATACATAGATGCTAATAACATTTTATTCCTTCATCATCGGATGACAAAATTCTAGATTTAGAGTGTATTTGCTATGTTTTCAACAACCTTAGATCTGCAGCATACCATGCCTTTCCACCAGAGAGATCTGGACCAAAATACCAGACTCTACTATATACTATGTTTCAAGCTCCTGGACTTAGATAGATTATTGTTTTGACTTTCGGTATGATCAAATACTGCATTGCGAAGGTGTGGGACAATCTTAGTTGCCATCAATGACAACTCCTATCAATGCTATATAGTGTCTCTTGCCAATAGGTTAAATCAATTTTGCTTGAGGAAAAGCAATCTTTGAGTGGGGAGGACTTGTAATGTCCCTTTTGTGGTCCATTCCAACATTCTTGGAAAGCTCCAAGATTCTTGGAGAATTCATCTTTGGAGAATGCCAACTTTCTGTAGAGGTGTGGAAAAATAATTAAATAATTAACTTAAGTTTTCTCAAGGATATTTTATATTATTTAAAAACATCTTGTGTTTAATTATTTATTTTAAAGGAAGGATGGTCAATGTCATAAAGTGTTTTTTAAAAGAGGGCCGAAAGTGATAACACTAGACATGGGGTACAAAGTGGTGAAAAGAAAATTATAAAGGTGACTTTAAAAATAAGGATTAAAAAGTACCATCAAATTAAAGGTTTTCAAAGAGTCACTTTATCTTATTATCGATAAAGTGAAATAAAAGATAAAACCCTTGCGTTGTCCTAAATATGCCTATAAAGGAAGGAAACCAAAGCAGAAGGACATTCTAAACATTTTTATCAAACTCTTATTTATTGAGAGATTGAACTCAGTTCATTCTTCAACCAAGGATGAAAACCCTTTTGGAAATCAGTTTCGTGGATGAAAAACCACCTAGCTAATTGAGTAATTTCACCTAGAAATCACCATTGTGTTGAATGCAGGAAGATATTAGGTTTTTGGATGAAAACCCTCACATCCATTGGAGAAATTTCACATAGAGGTTACCATTGTACTGAATGATTTGTGCCATTATTATTTATGTGATTCTTTCAAGAATTTTGGTATTCTGGTGATTCATATGAATGCTGGTAATTTCTAGGTTTGGTTGAAAAAGAAGATAATTTCTAGATTTGTGTTGCAATAGTGAGTCACCATTTCTAGGTTTGAGATTTAGTGAAAAATATATATAAATTAGGATTCTACAGCCCTCTGATATAATTCATAAATTTCACAAATTGATATAAAGAATGGGAATAGAAATGGGTGAAGTGATCATTTTTAGTGGGCTCCTGAGACTCTATTAGTCACTTCCATCAACTCTGGCATACAAAGCAAGAGAAGGGCAATTAGAATTTTCTTTTTGCATATGATTTGTGGGTAGCTAATGTAGAATGGGTCCTAGTAATAAGTTTTTAATGTTTTTAAGGAGGTGACTCATGTTGGAGGCTTTAATTGAGCATATTATATCTCCTAAATAGCTGATCATAGCCTTTGTGAAGATTTATGAATAATTTTGAAATGTTGTACCTTATATGCTACTGTACCAAGTAAATCATGAGGAGTGTGGGAAATTAAACAAATAGTTTGAAGTTGAAATTGGAGTCTAGGAATTGAAGATTAGAATATATAAGGAGGTGTTGAGGATTTGAAGAGCTTGTTTGGAGTTTTGGAAATTCCACAAGCTACCATACCATTCTTCTAAGGAATATGTTGTTGCTGGGATTCTAAGGGCAACCTTCTTGGAATGGTTTGTGGTTTATTTTTTGGACTACGCACTCTAGGTACTTGGATGTCACTTTGGAGGTGGTTTAAATGTGATTCATATCTGTAGCCTATTATTTATCATTAACAAGGGGCCAAACAACTAGAGGTTTACATTTTATTGTGTATCAACTGAGTTGAATCTTAATTCAGAAGTTTTGAGTGTTTTGAATCATTTTTATATACCATCAATCAATAAACAACTCCAAATCAATGCTAGAGGTCTTCATATATTCATATTTTAGTTGAGGGCAATTTCAATAATATCAACATTTTGATATTTTTCTTTGAGGTCAGTCAACTATTTTGGAAAATGTCCCAGTGAAATTCAATGAATGCCAAAATGTTTGTAATTATAAAGTTGTGAGTTAGATGCAACTATTATGAGTATTTAAATTCTAAAATATTGAATGCATCAATGTTCCATCAGCTGTTTGACAAAATGTCTGTGAGTTTAAGTTGAACAAATTACAAGTTTGTTGAGATATCTTGGTAGGGACATTACAAAAACTTAATCCCACCTAAGTCATCTACGAGTTATGTATACATGTTTTCTTAATTAGCTAGTTGTATAATTGATTTAATAGTAAATTTTGAATGTTTAAGTAATTCATGTTGTACTATCATCTTAAAAGGATGTACTTTTATCTATGTTGTACCTGAATTCCTAGTTTAGAAAGAAAATTTTCAGCCCTATTTTGGGTGTATGTGACAAATAGTAGGATAAGTACATATGAAGCCTATGAAAATCATGTACAATAGATGATTCCTAAAAAATAGAATAGTCCATACATAAATTACTATGAACATCCAAAGTTGTAGTGTCATAACCACTTAATGATAAAATATTAGTATCACCCTACATATATGTACCTCTATGATATTTTAATAATATGAATATTATAAGGAACATGAACCACATCATCATGATGGATTAAACATCATATAAAACATTTCCATCAAGTAAACAAGCCCCACTAAGCTCCTCATTAGATAAATCATCAAGAAACAAGGAACAATCATCATCATTATTAGTTGTAAGATTGGTATCACATGAATCATAATCAATATAAGGGATAAAGCACTAAATGCATCAAAGACATCATGAAAAATATCATCATCACACAAAGAAACATCATCAAGAGGTAATTTTTATAATATAAAGCAAAGCATCATTAAGAATAGGCAAATAGGAAAGAGAAACATCACACACCATACCATCCCTAGATGTATCAAATGAATAGAGGGTTGAGGTAAGAGATAAATTTCCATTATAAACCATAAAATAATTATCCTTATCATAAATCATAGTAGCATATAGTGATATTGGTTTGGAAGGAGGAAAATTTGGCATCCATGGTGATTAAAAATAACAATGAAAGTAAAAAAAGATGAATCCAAAGTCTAACTAATGTAAATTAGAAAAATATCAAATCTTAACAAAATATATAAGAAGAGACCTAGATACCCTAATAGATAGGCATGTAAGTTATAGGTTCACCAAAATCAAGGGTGAGAAAACACACCCTTCAAAATATCTATAGATAAATAATTAACTTTAAATGAAGCCCTAGAAAAATAAGGAGTTGATTCTAGACATGTCCCTTGATATGATAAATTAGAAATTGAAACATAAATAAAATAATTGAAATAAATGCATACCTTAAATTCAAAGAGAGGGAGACTAACTTGATTGTAATATAAGGTAGATACCTAGAATCTAAGATTGAATTTAGAGATAGAAGGTTGTGATAAATACATGCTCCATGAAAATTAAAATTGTATAGAGCTATGGATCAAGGTGACCAAAGTGATGTTAACCTTTTGGAATGATCTTGACTTTTTTGTGCTGCCTTGACCTCTAAATCTTCAGTACCTACAAAGAAAAGTTAGCTTGTTTATGTACTTGCAAATCAAAGTCTTTGTGGTGCTAAGAAGCATTGTCAGAACTTACTCAATTAATGGGCCTTAATTGTGGTTAAGACCCCTTAATCAATTCAACAATTTTGTGATAGGTTGGAAGACACAAGGTAACCACACAATAATGTGTCCTAGTTTTAACAGTTTTGGGCCACTAAAAATTAGTTTTATTCAAAAATCATCACATTATTTAAGTTATAAAAAACATATGGTGAATAATTTTAAAATGATGTAAACTAATGATTTGTGATATTTTCTATGTTAAATGTATTTATGATTTTTTGAAGTAAAATATGTATTATATTTGTTTAATTTTTATTTAAGTGTTTATTCTATTTTTACAATGTTGTATTAAGTCATTAATTATAGAATGTAATATTGAACAAAACATAAATATTTTAATAAATTAGTAAACATAACTTGTCCTTAAGAATAACATCTAGTGCTAGGGGTGGTGATTCCAACAATCAACTTAGGAAAGATTTAATTGAGGTCAAGTCAAGGCTTCTTGTTGTGGAGACTAAGGTCAAGGTGTTGGCGACTATGTGCTTGAAGGTGATTCACCAAGTGAATTCTACTTTTACCATTCTACAGGATGACCAACATGACTATGCTGACAAAGATGCGAAGATCACAAGAAAGGAGGAACTTTTGGAGTTCCTAAAAGATGACTGGAATGATCTGTTCAAGTAGCTCTTGCTTTTGTTGTTGTTCCTGGTTTTGGTTCTCTTTCTATTCTACTATGACTACCTGTTGTTAGTTTGCTATTTTTGTGTTGTTTGTGGCCTCTGGCCTATTTTACTGCCCATGGGGCTTTTGTAATAGGGATTTACACCCTCATTTGCAGCTTACTATTATCAAAAACATCTAGTGCTTTTTTGTTTTTAGTAAATTTTTGTTGAATAATTTTAACTAATAATAATTATAATTTAGACATATCAAGTGTCTATAATGCGCTAATGTTTGAATATACATTATCATTAAAAAATATTGAAATAAGGACATTGATATAGAGTGCAAGGTTATTTTTAAAAAATACTTGACATCATAATTTATTATTTTTCTTTATTTTTTGTGTGTAAGTCATTATATTCAATAAAAAACCTATGTTTAATGGAAAAATATATAATATTCAAAATATAAAATACAATTTATATATTTAGAAACCTAAGACATATGTATGTATGTATGTATACATATTTACATGTATACGCATATCCATATGTACATACAATATATATATATATATATATATATATATATATATATATATATATATATATATATATATATATATATATATATATATATATATATATATATATATATATATATATATATATATATATATATATATATATATATATATATATATATATGGATGGTGAGAATGTGGGAACTCACCAAAGGCATGGATAGATCCCTTAGTGTAAGTATTCAAACTATGACGGTGAAGCTCCTTCTAGATCCTAGTTATACCCATGGTAGATGGAATATGACACAGTCATGGCTGGAGGGTTCACAAAATGAACTGTCCAAACCATGCAGCTAGAGTAAACATAACAGAACCTGATGGGACCCTATAAAAAAAAATTTGGTTCTAGTGTTTGGCCCAAGTCTTGTGTTGACATATTAAGGTGGTCTTTGGCCTAGGGTTTTTGCTTTCTAAAATGACTATGAATAGTAGCCCTTAAACCCTAAACCCTTGTGTTATTTGGTATGGGCGATGAAAATTACTTGTTATTTTTGTAAGTTGACTACCTATCACCCATTGCTCAATTCTTAAGTTGCCTCATTATGTCCTAAAGTATGTTGTTTATCAGCCCCTGGCCATACAGTTTACCACCTCTGGCCTGTGCCTAATGTTTTTCATATATGTCAAAATGATTTGCATATTTACCCTTTAGTGGTCCCGTGGCCCCTTCTCTCCTAGTAGACGAAGGTTGTTTTAAAAGATGTATGCTGAGGGTCAGGCTCCTACTACCTATTTTGACAGGTGGCACATGCTAATTCATCTCCATCATTTTACCGATGTTAAAATATTGATAAAAGTATCACCCATGGAACTGCAAAAGGGTGCCATCTAGCAAGAGACCGTTCATTAGCTGCAACAAGAAGAAGTGGTGGGTCCTAAATGCTACGTGGAGACTTCTCAATGGCCTCTTCCATTCCACTGAGCTTCACCAAGTGGAGCCACCAAACGTTCACAGAATGGCAGAAGAATGATAGGTGGCTTCTAAAGTGTAGGGTTATGTCTAGGTGGATGGATGTGCAACATGGCAGGATCTCTCTGAAGCCAAAGGTGCTTTGGGATTTATCCCATCATACGTGGCTAATCCAATAGTTTTTTACCATTCCGCAGAGATCAAATCTCTTGCCAAATCTTTTGAGTGCAGAACTGCGGAGAGTGTCCTGGTTGTACCGTTTAAAAGGTCTTCTTGGGATCATGGTTAGGGTGGCCATCCAAGTGGCTAGATATCATTGGTTGATGCTTAGTTGGAATTAATAATAGACTTTTTCCACATGATGGAATAAACTAGTGTCGTTGATTTGGGCCAGCTCATGAACTGATCGATGACCCATATTCAAAAAATTGATGTAGTGATGTGTTAGCACGTGATCTGAGATCACTAGTAGAAAAATAGAAATAAATGACTAAAAAACTACCAAAAATTGGTCATGTGATCAGTAGTTTGATCATGTGACCATTGGTAGTTTATTGTTGGTCATTTATCTTATTACCAAATTTATGACCAAACAAATTTTAGTCATTAATTTGGTAGTATATTTAGTCATAAATTTGGTAGTATATTTAGTCATTAATTTGGTAGTATATTTAGTCATAAATTTGGTAGTATATTTAGTCATCAATTTGGTAGTATATTTGGTAATTTGGTAGTATGTTTAGTCATCAATTTGATAGTATATTTAGTCATGTGACCATTGGAAGTTTATTGCCGATCATTTATCTCATGACCAAATTTATTTAGTCATTGTAATCATTAATTGTTGTCAATTGGTAGTATATTTAGTCATTTAATTAGGCACTGATTTATGTCCATTGGTAGTATATTTAGTCATTTGTATTAACTAATTTTCATCCATTGGTAGTATATTTGGTCATTTTAATCATTATTTTCTGTCAACTAGTCATATATAAACAACTAGTGCATGATAAACATCAACTATGCCATTTTTTGTTGATAAACTTCAACAAATCTGCTCAAAGGATTGAAACAACAATGCTGGAAAATAATTCATTGTATATAAAATATGTTACAAAGAACTCGTTTATCAACAAATCTGCTCAAAGGATTGAAACAACAATACTGGAAAATAATTCACTGTATATTCAAACTATATATAAAATATGTTACAAAGAACTCTATATATAGAGTTTTCAAGATAGAATCTTTCTGCAATATGCAAACTGTTGATTCATTATGCTTTTAAAACTAAAAAAAACTAAAACTAAAGCTAAAAAGCCATCAGTGTGAATGCATGTCTTCAATGATGCCATTGTTGCACATGGGGTGGGCTATAAATGCATCTATCTAGAAGGCACTAGTTTTGCATTTTCTCCTTGTTCTATACCTATCCACAATCAGAAAACTCAAAATTTGTTAATATTTTTAAAAGATTTATGAAACTTTGAAATATGAAAAACAAAGTGGGATGATAAGGAATTGTACATCAATATAGGCATATATTATGAAAGTATTCAAGAAGAAAAACATATACAGGTCTGATAGTCAAACTCCATAGTTCATTTATTCATATTTGATTGAAACACAGTATGATCTATGCAAATTTAATGTGTTTATACTGCACAGTAGAGTGTAGAAACTAACATAATAAAATCAGTATCATACCAACCTCTCCCTGACTAGGAACATATAATTTTCTGTCCTTCAATAAAGGTGCAAGAACAGAGAGAATATCATATGGTACCTTGTTAGCATCTTCAAAAACTACCCAGAATCCTTTAACCATAGCCTGCATAAAAAAATAAACCACATGCACTTCACAGCTAAGAAAATACTCTAATTGCAAGATAGATATAGATACATGAACTAAGAAATGATACATTCTAGAGAACAAAAATGTATGTCAATTGACGACATAGAAAATCTCACCCTGAGTAAGAGAACTGGGCTGCCACTTGAATTCTCCAGGAATCTCAGTACAAATGTAAGTGCCAATCAATGTTTTGCTGTCTATTTGTTCATCTAAATGGATGAACAAGATATCTAGAAACCAAAGCAATTAAAATATATTAGATAACATTAATATATATAAACCCATTTAAGTAAAATAGTGACTAAAATTAAAAGGACACGATAATAGATTTTCCTACAAGCAGTCACAGAACAACAATATAACTAATTTGTTGCCTATGTTGGAATGATATAATACACTTTTCAAACTAAAAATGCTTATTGCCAAAGAAGACATAGCATGATAGAAATACATACTTATTCAAGTATATTATTTCAAAACAAAATAGCAGTCTAAAATTCCAACACCCAATTGAAAATTGAGGCCACTTTTCTATCATGTAGAAGGCCACGAATAAACCTTGGGGCATACAAAACTAACATTTAACAAATGAGTTTTAAGTATATTAGTCATCAATTTCTGATAGATTGTAGAATGCAACAGTTTGTTTGACTTAGGTGTATTGATGAAGGATACACAAAATTGATTGTTGGATATCCGGTTCTCAAAGAAATGGATAGAAAAACACTGATTGGCACTTACAAAATTGATTGAATGTGAATTGTTTGATAGAATGCCTCAAAGAAATGTGTTCTCATGGACTATAATGATTGTTGGATATGCACAAAATGGATTTGTTGAAAAGGCTTTAGAAACTTTCAAGCAAATGCAATTGGCAAGTGTAAAGCCAAATTCCACAACCTTTGTCAACATCCTCCTTGCCTGTGCAAAAATGGGAGCTTTGGAACAGGGTATGGACATCCATCAAATCATAAAGGATAAAGGAATTCTATCAGATGTTGTAGTTGCAACTGTCCTAGTAGACATGTATGCAAAATGTGGAAGCACAGAGAAGGCACGTGAACTATTTGAAAAAATGCCTAAAAGACATGTGGTCTCATGGAATGCCATGATTGCAGGATATGGACAAAATGGATTTTTTGAAAAAGCTTTAGAAACTTTCAAGAAAATGCAATTGGCAGGTCTAAATCTAAATTCCACAACATTTGCCAGCATCCTCCTTGCCTATGCCAAAATCGGAGCTTTGGAACAGGGTATGGACATCCATCAAAGCATAATGGAAGGGGGATTTTTGTCAGAAATTATAGTTGGAAATGCTTTGGTAGACATGTATGCAAAATTTGGAAGTATAGACAAGGCACATGACTTGTTTGACAAAATGCCTCAAATAAATGTGGTTTCATGGAATCCCATGATTGCAGGATATGCACAAAATGGATTTTGCAAGGATGCTCTCAAAATCTTTGAATTAATGAAGCACTCTGGAGCATATCCTAACATTGTAAGCTTTGCTTGTGTTCTATGTGCATGTAGCTATCTAGGTTTAGTGGATGAGGGCTATAAATACTTCAATCACATGAGTAACCTTTATTACATTACTCCTACAGTCAATCATTATGTGTGCATGGTTGACCTTCTTGCCTGTGCTGGCTATCTTGAGGACAACCTAAACTTTATCATTAAGATGCCACTTAAACCTGTGGTGGTTGTGTGGATGTGTTTTCTTAGTGCCTATAAATCACATATGAATATAGGCTTAGGAGTATTTATAGCAATGCTACTTTTTGATTTAGATCCTAAAAATGCTGCGACTTATGTTCTTCTCTCAAACATATACGCAAAAGTGGATAGTTGGGGTGAGGTTCAAATGGTAAGGAGATTGATGAAAGATAGAGGAATTAAAAAGATCCCTGGATGTAGTTGGATTGAAGGCCATAAAATGATACATGCTTTTTCTGTAGGAGATAGATCACATCCACAGACACAGCATATCTATGCAAAGTTTGAGCAATTGGCTTGGGAGATGAAGGCAGCAGGGTATTTTCTAGATGCAAGATATTTACTTAATGAAGGGTACACAAAATGGTACATTTGAGTTTCAAGTGCTTCATCAAAATGTAGTTCCACTACTTGAAATCTTTGCCTGATTGGCACAAATTTGGCTTACTAATAATGCCATTAATGTTTTAAGTTAATGCAATTGGCAGGTGCTAAGCTAGACTCTAAGATCTTGGCTAGCATCTACCATCTCAAGCTTTGGTGCCTTGGAACAAGTTTTTAATCCATAGAATATTAATTCAACATGATCTTTTGTCTAATATGACATATCAAACACATATGCAAAATGGGCCAATCTTTGGTAGGCACATGACATAGTTGTCATGTTGGCAACCTTGCCAACAACAATGATTGTATGCTACTTAAAAAGTTAAAAGACTATCTTGAGTTATACAAAAGTTTGAACAAGAAATGAACCCAGAATAAAGTTTGTATTTGTTGTCATTTAAGGAGTAATCTTGCTAGGAGAATCTAAGCCTTCATGTTTCAAGATTTTAGTCTTTGGCTATTTTACATAAATCCAGTATATTGTAACCTCAATTGAATATGGACTTAAACACAGAAAAAAAAAAAGAGATTATAAGAAGCTACAATGCTTATGTGATAGAAATCCTAGTTCCCTAATGTCTGGATCATGATCATCCTGCCTAGTCCTTGAAGCCTATGTAGTAGTGTGCACACACACTTGAAAAATAACCATTAAACTTGACATTGAACTTTTCTTCACTGCTAAGTTGGGTAAATTTTGATAAATTGGAAAAGCTCAATTCATACCTGATTGCACTAGTTGGCACAATACTAACATATTTCTTCACTTCTTTATTTCTAAAATACAACTCAGAATTCAGTCCTTGTTATTTGAGCTCTATAGTAACCTGCATTCATTGCATAAAAAATGTTCAGACTGAAGAAAAATGTGAAAGCCTAATAAAATATTTCCAATCTTTGAACCTTACTTTGAGAGATAGACTTTTTCATTCTATGATTGTATGTTCTAGATCCCATTAGAAAAATGAAGCTTGTACAAAGCCAAACCTGAGTGAGCTGGTGTTCAAACTCATTTTGAACATCTTTTGACTATTACTTAAAGGTCATTCTTATAGGAGCATTTGGATGAGCCTTCCAACCATAGAGCCTATCCACCTTAATAAGTCAAGCACACAGTGAAAGCCTTTTAAAAATTAAAATTAATGGAAGATAGATATTGAATACACATTGAAACTACCATACAGACTTACCTTATTCAGGGAAACTAAAAAGGGAGTATGTCACATTTTCAAAAGATTTAGCGACTCAAGTGTTTGTGGTTCCAAGCCATGCATAATATCAACAACCAATATAGTAATATCACATAAGCTAGAACCTTGAGCTCTCAAATTTGTGAAAGATTCATGCCCAAGAGTGTTAATTACTAGTAAACCATTACTAGTGTCAATCTGTAACAAGCAATAGCATTCCTCCATTTAGAATCTAGCAAAAATGGATTGAGATAAGAAATCTCTATTTAAACTAGTGCTGCAATATCAAGCCACTCGTTCTATTAATTGCAAATGTTTAGAAAAAGGGTGTTGTCAATATAAGACTCTACACTAGTTTAATACTATCATGATAATAAAAGATAAGTCACTTCGGCCTTAATGTTAAAGAAACACATTATAGTGGACCATGGGAAGACAATTGCATGGAGCAAATATAAGAATAGTCAGAAAGATTTATTTCTATTATTGATAGCCTTAACACGATGTTCCAAACCCATAAACTATTTAAAATCCTAGTGTAACTGGCATGTAGATAATGTTTGACGAAAGGAATAAATATGGATAAATCTTTCAAAATACAGGAGTGGAGTTGACCTTAGATGTTAAGAAAAGAGAAAAATGGAAACTTCAATTAATATCAATAATCTGAAATCCTGCCTTCTAATTTTACCATACCATTGGATTAGAATTCATTATCTTAAATAGTAATTGAACATGATGGTGTATTGAGTAAAATTACCTCAAGTTGGTAGTGTGAGAAATAGGGTATCTACCTTGTTCAACATACACTTTGGGGTCCAATTGATGGATCTCACTTGGATCTAAAGGGACTTTAACTCTTCATTTCCAATTTGCAGCTACAATTACCTGAGCAATCCGATCGAATGGATTCCCTTGCTGAATTTTGTGCCTGTAAAATGGAGTCTTCACTAGAAATATCATAAGTGATATGATTAGTCCACCAGTGGGGATCACATATCCCACAAAAAATCCCACATTGTCTTGAATATATATGAGAAATGTATGTGCAAACAGTGTTCCTAAAGAGGCACTGAACATCCACCAATTGAAGAAGGAGACCTTCTGAGATCTCTCCTTTGGGTCAAATTTCATCGAATTGATCTACTCCAATGGTGGAGATATTGGGCTTTGTACCACCAATGCCTAGAGCAAGAACGTACAATTCAAAATAAAAAATTCCAACTTGGAGTGAGGAGGCTTTCTTGCAATAGTTGGAATTCACTAGGTATTCTGGTGGTCTCAGAGCTGGCAATGAGATTGCCAATGTCAAGTTTATCATTCTCTGCATGGACCAATGCAGTAAAATATATATGGTAAACTATAACTATATCATACAGAAGAGAAAAAAAGGCAATCTAGAATTAGCTATAACAAACTAAAAACATTTCAATCCAAACTCTCCTAGATTACAATCACATGTTGGAATGATACCCAATTTAAGAAAATTAAAACAATTACATTCCTAATATATCAATACTTTTACAACAGTCTCATTCACCTCTTATATGTTTAAACTAATGTTGTGCAAGTATTCTGCTGGGGTTGTTCTAAATAGAATAGTTAAGTCACTTGTATTTGCTTACTATATTGTTTGTTTTACCTAGAGTTGTATACCAACTAGGATTGCATAATTTAATGGACATAATTGCATACCTTAGGTGCTGATAACTATCACAAATAAAAACAAAAATAATATACCATATAAAGATCAAATATTTATCACCAACAATAGGTCATTCAAATCTTTAAGAAAAAGATATGAAGATTTATGTGCTATATACCAGTATATAAATACATGAAAATATGATAAATGTCCAGTAGTGTCTCCAATGAGTATCTGCAATATATGCCCCAAGGATAGGACTGATCCAAATTGCTCTAGACCAATTGGTTACATTCCTTGAGGAAGTCACAGTACCCTCATGCAACTTACTTGTCAAATAAATCACCAGATTAGAGGCAATTCCATAGAAAGCCATTTTTTCAAACACTTCATACACTGTAACAAAATACCATGAATCTATCAATCATTGCTCTAAAAAACAACTATCATATCAAACCAAATACACTAAAACTATGAACATGATATGGCATTGTAGGAGCTTCCAAAATTTGATTGCAAAAATATTCTTTAACACATAGATCTATTTTCCCATTAAGATTAACTATAATCTCTTCAGTAGTCACTTCTTACCAACAAGGAATGTGCAAGATTTTCATCTTCCAGTTTTAGATCTAAGAACAAGCCTGCCTTTCAGGTTAGAGGATCCATCCAGAGTAAATCTTTGTTGATATTCCATACTACCTTTCTTCACTTTGATTGTTTTCAATTTCTATGTTGGATCTTATAATGTTGGGAAAGATAGCTATGTTCTAATAAACAACTTAAGAAGTATTTCAAATAATTAATAAAACATAAGAAGCTCTTTGAATCTATGACTTTTGATAGGTACTCAGTGTTCTGGAATGATATAGACATTTGTTGACCTCCAATAAAGGTCTCACAGATTTACATCTCATTTTTAAGTTACCAGTTTCTTCCATTTGTATTGTTGTTATCAAGGCAGTCTAGACTAGACAATTGTTTCATTCTTACATATTTTATCACCTTTCTTCCTATAGACATGCTGAGCATTATTTCCCACCCCCAATCTCTAGTTGGGTATATTTTGTACCACACGCTTTCCCGCAAGCACTTCAAGTCATGCCTACGGTGATGCGGGGAAGCCTCGCATCACCGTAGGCATGACTTGAAGTGCCTATGGGAGAGCGGGTGACCATTTTGACACAGGCAAGGAGGATGCTAGCAAAGGTTGTGGAATTTGTCTTTACACCAGCCAATTGCATTTACTTTAAAATTTATATTTGGTTCCAAACTATTTGACAAAATTCGTCAAAGAAATGTGGTCTCATGGACTGCAATGATTGCAGGATATGCACAAAATGGATTTTTTCATAAGGAATTAAAAACTTTCAAGAAAATGCAACTGAATATACATATACAAAGAGAGAGATGTATTTGGAAGCATAGACAAGGAATGTGAACTATTTGACAAAATCCTTGAAAGAAATATGGTCTAATAGACTGCAATGATTGCATGATATGCACAAAATGGATTTGTCTAAAAGGATTTAGAAACTTTCATGCAAATGAAATTGGCAGGGGTAAAGCCATATTCCACAACCTTTGCCAGCATCCTCTCTACCTGTATCAAAATGGTAAGCTTTGGAATAGGGTATGGACATCCATCAAGGCATAATAGAAGGTAGATTTTTGTCAGATATTATAGTTGGAAATGCTCTGATAGACATATATGAAAAATGTGGAAGCACAGACAAGGCACACAAACTGTTTGACAGAATGACTCAAAAAGATGTCATCTCATGGAATGTAATGATTCCAGGATTGCACAAAATGGATTTGTTGAACATGATTTAGAAACTTTCAAGCAAATGCAATTGTCAATTATAAATCCAAAATTTGCAACCTTTGCCAGCATCCTCCTTGCCTGTGCCCAAATGGGAGCTTTGGAATAGGGTATGGACATCTTTCAAAGCATAATGGTAGGGGGATTCTTGTGAGATATTATAGTTTGAAATGCTCTCATAGACATGTATGCAAAATATGGAATCATAGACAAGGCACGCAAACGGTTTGACAGGATTCCTCAAAGAGATGTCATCTCATGGAATGCAATGATTGTAGGATATGCACAAAATGGATTTTGCAAGGACACTCTCAAAATCTTTGAATTAATTAAGCACTCTGGAACATATCCTAACATTGTAAGCTTTGCTTGTATTCTAGGTGCATGCAGCCATGTAGGTTTAGTGGATGAGAGCTATACATACTTCAATCAATTTGTAACCCTTATTGCATTACACCTACAGTTGATCATTATGTGTGCATGGTTGACCTCCTTTCCCATGTCGGCTATCTTGAAGACACCCTAAACTTTATCATTGAGATACATGTTAAATCTGTGCTGGTTGTATGGATGTGTTTTCTTGGTGCCTATAGATCATATATGAATATAGGCTTAAGAGTATTTATAGCAACACTGCTTTTTTATTTGGATCCTAAAAATGTTGCACAACTTATGTTCTTCTCTCAAACATCTATCTAGAAGTGGGCAGGTGTGGTGAGGTAAGGAGATTGATGAAAGATAAAGGAATTAAAAAAATCCTCAGATGCAGTTGGATTGAAGGGCATAAAATGGTACATGTTTTTTTGTGTAGGAGATAGATCACATCCATAGACAAAGAAGACCTATGCAAAGTTGGAGAAATTGGCTTGGAAGATGAAGGCAGCAAGGTATTTTCTAGATACAATAATTTACTTAATGCTATGGAATGATGGGAAAAAGAATTATCTCTCTGCCACCATGGTGAAAAGTTTGCAATTGCATTTGGTTTGTTAAACATGCCCCATGGAACAACTATTGTTGTTAAGAACCTTCAAGTATGTGCTGGTTGCCACACTGCAACAAAATTTATCTCCAAGATTGTCACAAGAGGAATGATACTAACCTCATTAAACAACTTAGAATTGTCCATAGCATGCAAATCCAAGAGCCCTGCTCCAAACTCTCCCCTTAACTTGAGTGTAAGGAAGCCATCCATTGCTAACAATCATGTAGAATTCTGAGGCATAGGAGTGTCCGAGTCAGACCTCGGATCCCCACCTAAATTCATGTTTTTGAGCATCCTATAGAGTTTCTGCTTCTCATCCATCATTTGCCCACCATATCCTTACTCAAAATAGTTGCAAACATGAAACAAAATAGGGTTTACCTTGGTTTCAAGATGGGCGCCAAAATTTTAATTAAATTTTAACCATTTTACTTTTGGTGCCCATTGTTAACATTTTGTAGGTTAGAAGAAAAGCCTCCATATTATTAAATATATTATAATATTATATTATAAATATTATATTATAATATTATATTATAAATATTATATTATATTATTATATAATATAAATATTATATTATATAATCGTCCGATAAAGGGCTAGATCTTTAGGCAGACATGAGAGCTCACATGGAGGGGGTAGAGATAGCCCCTAGACATTTTATGCAAGTCGGCTCTATTTTTTGACAGTCAGAAAGTGCAATTGAAGCCCTCGATAGATGTTGGCAAGGTGGCAAGTAATGATGTTTTTGGCAAGTTGAGGCTGGACAGTCAATTACCTGAGCCCTACGGATCATTAATGTTCATGTTGTGCCATGGCTAGTGCGCTGAGATAGATTGAAGAGCCAAGATTATCTAGCTCCGCTCATGGGAAATGTCTGATCTTTCTCTCTCTTTATTCCTTTGGTCTAAGAGAACATTTATTGCCTTGCCTTGTATTGTCTTTGAATTCATGGATAATGATCAAATTGGAAAGAAAAAAGAATAGAGGAGTAATAGTCATTTATTTAGTCATTTCAACCGATGACTAAATTAGTCATTTATAGCTATGTTGCAAAAACATTTGGTCACGTGACTAAAAGTTTGGTCACGTGACTAAAATTTTTAGTCACTTGGTCATTTATTTTCCATATTTCTACTAATGGATATACCATTGTCGAATTAATTTCTTCGGTGTGTGCAGGGTCTCCATCACCACCACTACAAGGGAATTAACTAATTGAAAGGTCGGCATAATGTAGAATCGACCCTTAGGGATCTATGTTTCTACCAGAAGTGACCTTTCATTTGCTTCATGACGAGTTATGGCAGGATGACTAGGCTAAAATGATGAAATCGAAACAATCAATCTAGCACCTTCAATGCACGAAGTGATGTTTTTAGTTATGCAAAATGATGAAATACTATCTATCTGTTCATTTACGATAATCTTCAAAATATTTCCATTTATGGCTAAGATAACTTGAAATGACTAGAATTTATTAACCATGGATGTAGTAGATTGTGTGAGATCTTTCAAAGTTTCTATACATAGATGCCTCCTGGTGTTGCCTCATATATTATTTGTTCATGCTGATAGTATGGGTACTCCCAGGTTTTGTGTGTTCTTTTTTCTCCCTTGATGTATGGGATTCTCTTCTCTACTCTCATGGTTAGCAATCTGTCCTTATAGAATTAGGAGAATTTGAGGATTTTCTTCTATAGAATGGGAGGAATTGGAAAGAAACCTGTGTAATAGCGGCACCCATTGAGCCTCTATGATTTCTTCTCCCTTCTCTCTTCTCATCTCGATGTGGGCTCTAAGTTAGAATCTCCTACCTCTAGTAGTTTCTTACTTCCATGGAGGTGGTAGATTTTCTTCTCAGGTAGAGAGGCATCATTTCCCTCTCTCCCCCTTCCTTACATCTAATTTTCCTAATGATGCTTTAACTCCAGGTGTAAGGGGTTTCCCACCCAGATGAAACAAGAGGAGGCAAAGAGAATACATGTTGTTGTTGCTACTGCTCTCCTAGTTTGACTTCCAACATTGTCTAAGTCAGCTATACGTGGATTCCTCAAGTTTCTACCTAGTTGAAGTTGCTAGAAACTTCTCAACCAAAAAGGAGGAATCACATCCTTGAAAAGGACATTAGACATAAAGCGAAGAACTCCAGTTAGTGGGGTTTTCTTCTGATATTGTTCCTTGCAACTTTTCTCACTTTTTGGCACGTGGCTTGGATAGGCAAAGCAATGAATCCTCTTGTTGAGTGGTTTGATGGCATTTGAGGAGTGCCTAGCTCTTATGGCATTCAATAGTGTGTCAAACATCAACAATAAACTGGCCCTACTCCTCACCAAAGTAAAGGAGCATACTGTTCAGAAACATGTACCTTAGCATGATGGGGGTATTTTTGTTACAGAGGCATCTCTTTTCAGTTAAGAGATGGTTACACTTGCATCCTGTTACAACTTCATCAAGTTGGTTGATTGAATTGTAACATTTTTCGTCTTTAAGCTGGTAGCTTGTTTTCTTCCTTGTTCTATAAAAGGGAATTCAGGGCTTATTGATAAATATTGGTTCGAGGTCATATTTTCCAGACCTTATTTGAAGTATGGGATCAATCTAATCATGGAGGAGTTGTATTTATATAGCATTTGAATATAGAATTAGTTGTCCAAATTCAAGCTTTGTTCTGAGTTCATATTTTGATGTATTTGTAAGGCTATTTGTAATTTAGTATCAGTTTATTTTATAAATTGTTATTGAGTTTCAACGTATACTATCTCCTACTCATGTATGCATTATTACATTTATGAATACAATCTAATGAATGATCAATTGATTCATCATCACAGTCTTTCTTGTGTTTGCATATTTTTCTTATGGCATTTACTCAAGTAGCAAAATAATAGCTATAAGAGGATATTGAATGTAATATTTGTTTACAAGGATAACTAAGTATAGTTAACTCTGAGACTAGTGAAATATTGTAATGTAAGGCATTATTTTATTGTCACAGTAAACTGAAACTAATTACAGAAGGTTTTTTTCATTTATATCTAACTTTGACTCTATAACCCTTGAAATAGGCAATGATCCTTCAAGAATGTTATACAATACTAAAACCCCTTGGTTATCCTCATTTTAATATCAAAACAAATTTCCATTTTAGTTGTAGGTTGTAGATGTTAGTTTATTCACATTCTTCTACAAAGAATTATGTTAAAGATTAAGAATCTAGCCAATTACTTCACTCTATCAGTAATTCTTCAAACAATCTAGAAATACCATATCTGTTTTAGAATAGTGTTTTGAGCCAGAATTGAGAAACCCTAGTCCAAAAAACACTGTTAAAAGGAACACCCTCCTTGGTCTTGTAGAGCCTAAAATGCAGAGGAAAAGGATTGAAAACCCCTTTCCTATTCGTTGGCCAATCCCTCAAGACAGATTAGTTATTAGAAATGGCCATTTTATAGATTTTTTTTCTTGAGATCGGGTTGGGAATTTAAAACAACCAACAGAACCAACACAATTATAAAATGCAATGGAAGATTCATATATTCAGAATATCAAAGAATTACAATGCTCATATGCCGATAACATGCAGGCTACAATCAAAGGGCTCACAGGCTTGCTTTCCGGATTATAATCGATATGCAAGATGTGGCATTGATGTGCCTTCCCGAAAAAAATCTAGCTTCTTGAACTATCTAAATCATATCATAGAACTACTTACTTCCTAATGCATCTAAGTGTGTATGAGGAAAATTGACTATGATAAACTAACAAAATCAAAAACCAATAACATAAAGAGAACTAATCTAAATAAAAGCCATTACTAATAAATCAATGAAATATAAAAGCTTTTACCGAGATTTGTATTGTTCCCTTTGGATGAATGTGGATTACTCAATAGTGCTGTGAAACCATGGTTGCAACAAGCAAGTAAAGTGCTCAAAGATCAATGTTAAGAGATCGTGAAGTTGCTCAATCAATGCGATGTATACTCAAAGTGCTATTAAAGGATGCCTAAGAATAAGTGATCGAAGAAGATTTGTGAAGACGCTGAGGGGGGTTTATATAGGTTTCAATAGAGATCGATCAACGGTCCAGATAATTCAAAAGAATCAACGGAAGAGATAAATCAAATAACCATTATGAACGTGCACATGACATGTGTCAATCCATAAGGATATTTTTAGTAAAATATGATGAAAACAAGATTGATTGAATAGATAACTCAACTTGTAATTTTATTTTTTTTAGAGTTCTAAAAATAAGACTGATTGTGCACATGAGTTAACATGATAACTTAAGAGGAATTGGAAAGATATTTGAAATTAAATAAATAAATTTATTTAATTGATTGTGCATGATAGAGGAATAGAAGATTATAAATAAAATATTTGATTTTATTTATTTTTAGAGTTATTGAGATAATTTAAATAAATTTGCATGATTTATTTAAATTTAGAAGAATAATTGATTTAATTAAATAATGTAAATTATTTAATTGTAGATAAGAGGGAATTTGTGATGAATTAATTAAATAATTAGATTTATTTAATTAATGTGGAATTGAAATTTGAAAGAGGATAATGATTTAATTAAATAATAAAAATTATTTAATTTTGGAAGAATAAAGTTGAATTTACTAAAATTAATTAAATAAATACAATTTATTCAATTAATGTTGAATTTTAAAATTTTGGAAGAATTTGATGAAATTAATTAAATAATTAGATTATTCAAGTAATGTTCAAATGCAAGTGATTTGGAAGACTTAGACGAAATGCAATTGGTGTGATGACATGGTCATTTTAGGGTGTCCACATTTTGCCCCTCTTTGATGCAATGTAGTTTACAGCGTTGCGTCAAAGAAAATGATTGTTGAAGACATGATACAATTTTTAGATGCCCCAGTGTAGCTGGTTGCCCCTGCGTAGCTGGCGTAGGGTGTCCCCTCGAGAGGAAAGACAAGGAAGTGACATAAGAACTATGTTGATGCTCGACTAGAAGATTTTGTTGGAGACAGACGAGGTTGGGTTGATGATAGATAGAAGAAAGGAGATAGGAGAGAACATGAGAGAAAGTCAGTTGATCGATCTTTTCTTGAAAAACTATATAAGGCCATGGAAAAATGGATGGTGTAAATTGATGAGCTTGTTGCAATGGTTTCACAAATGTTTATAAAGAGCAATCCTTATTTTTGATATAGCACATGGATAGTTTGCTACTAAGGTGCTGTAATATCTGAGTGCGTGGATGTTGACTCTACAAGCAAGCGTTTTGAACTTAGGTCCCTTAGACATAATATGACCTTGTTGTACATGTGAATGAGCCATAGTCTTGAACATAAAATAAACTTCAATACATGTAAATGCAAGAAGAATATTAATATGTAAGAGCTAGGTTATAACACACACAAGATAAATATAATGCTAAGAAAGTTACTAAAGATCATTCCTCAAACACAACACACAAAAGCAATGACTATGCCCCCAATCCATACTGCATCGCAACATACCAAGATTATAGATAAATCAAGGTAGCCTTGAATAGGTAATGGATAAAGGAGAAAAAGATAAACCATAAAGCAAATTGACTGAATTACAAAGAAAACATACATCCCACATATTCTCTTGCCAAAGAGGTTGCTCAGGATAGATTGGATAGGAAAGATAATAGCCTTATCGTAGGAGCTATGGGTCCATTAAAGGGTGCTATCTACCTAAAAAGATAATGTCTTGCTGCAGGAAATGCCACATGTCGCAGGAGACGCGTGTGTTGGTCTCGATCATGGAACACTTTGCAGAAGACAAGCTTGTTGATCTGGTGCTTTGGTTAAGCAAGACTTAGCTAATGCTGGGAATCGCCATGTAGGATAGTAGATGACCCTGGAAGTAAGCTACTTTTCTTCAGGTTTGTTAAGGACTTTTGCTTTGAAAGGATGCGCTAGCTTGCTGCTTGAGTTAGTCAAGTCGAAGGAAATGGATTTTGATAAACAGAAGACTAGAAAGGTGGTGTGCAACTGGATTGGGATGGGTGGAGAATGATGAATCGTATGTGCCTGAGTACTGGATACATCCTTCGTATTCTAGACTACCTACATACCCTATATCCACAGGATCAAGGCACATTACGAGGAAAGATGAAAGATGATAATATGTAGTTCTGGGTAAAGTGATGAGTGAGTCAAGGTGAAAGGAGGAGATCTTATGTACCTGAGTACTGGATGCATCCTTTGTATTCTAGACTGCCTACATACCCATGTCCATGGTATCAAGGTACCTTAAGACTGAAATGAGATAATATGTAGTTCTGGTTGGTGTGATGACGTAGGGAGCGATGTGTCCGTTAAAGGGTGCTATCTGCGGAAAGGAGAAAAGATTGAAGAGTGTGTTGTGAACCACAAACAAGGATCCATTCCTAGACCTAGGTTAAGGAAAGAGGTGCCCCATTCTGGTAGAGGAAAAAGCATAGGATGACTGATGAAGAAGACATAGAAAGCTTGACCTAGGATAAGATAGTGTTAACTATTGACATAGATCAAGACGTGGGATGACGATGGTGGACATTGACAAATTTCCAAGCGATACTAGATAGGGAGATGGAAATGCAAACAAGGTCAATGGTTTTATTATGGAGGGATGAAGTGTGTTGTGAAATGGAATGAACAAGACTCAATAGACGATGGATGCTGACTCTACACATAGCGCCTATTTGCCAAGTTTTCACTATGGTACTTATCCAAGGCGCCTATTGCCAGGTTTTCACTAGAGGACGGATTTTTTTTTTGGACTACTCTGAGGATCAGGCATAGAACTTCTTGAGATGGACACTATTAAGTGGCTCATCTAGAGGAATTCCGTCAGGTGTAGATAAAGTATAAGCTCCTGATCCATATGCTACTGTGACAATAAAAGGACCTAACCAATTAGGCTCAAACTTGCCCTTCTTTTCTTGGTCTGCTTGATTTCTCTGATTCTCTTTAAGTACAAGATCACCAACTTGAAACTATCTTTCTTTAATGTTTTTGTTGTAATTATGCCGGAGACGATTTTGATAGACAAGGAGATGATTAAGCAAGGCAAGGCACCTTTCATCTAGTAGTTCTAGCTCAGCTAATCTAGAAGTGCGATACTCCTCTCCGCCAATCAGGTTCTGCATAGATACTCTGAGAGATGGGATCTCAACCTCTATAGGTAGTGTAGACACCTTAAAATGACCATGTCATCACATGACTTGTATTTCATCTAATCTGTCTAATCACCTGCATTTCAACGTTAATTGAATAATCTAATTATTTAATTAATTTCATCAAATTCTTCTAAAACTCCTAAATTCGACATTAATTGAATAAATTCTATTTATTTAATTAATTAAATCAAATTCCTCTATTATTCTTCCACAATTAAATAATTTTAATTATTTAATTAGATCATTATCTTCTTTCCAATTCTCAAGTCTCAATTAATTAAATGAATCCCATTATTTAATTAATTCATCACAAAGTCCCTCTTATCCAAATAATTAAATAATTCCCAATTATTTAATTAAATCAAATTCATTCTTCTAAATTTGAATAAATCAAATCAAACTTATTTAAATTCTCTCAATCTCCAAAAATAAAATAAATCAAATATTTTATTTATTCTTCCAAATCATGCACAATAATTAAATAAATTTATTTATTTAATTTGCTTTCTTATCTACAAATATCTTTCAAATCTTCTAAAAATAAGTCTTTTTCTCCATGCACACAAAATTAAATAATTTATTATTTAATTTCTCTCAAATCATGCAAAAGCAAATCTTAATTGAGTTATCTATTCACTCAACCTTGTTTTCATCAATTTCTCTTAAATTAGAAAAAAACTTTTTAATTTATGAAAGGAATGTCTTATCTTTATAAAAAAAGTGATTAACTCAAATAAAACCGCTTTTGTGTGACACTTGTCTTCTTCTTATTCGTTGCATGTTCCTCAACTGTTCTCCTCCGTTGATTCTTCTGAATTATCTGGACCGTTGATCGATCTTCATTGAAACCTATATAAACCCCCCTCATCTCCTTCACAAACCCTCTTCGATCACTTATTCTCAGGCATACTTAACAGCGCTTTGAGCATACATCGCATCGATTAAGCAACTTCACGATCTCTTGACAGTGATCTTTGAGCACACTACTTGCTTGTTGCAACCATGGTTTTGCAATACTATTCAGCAATCCACATTCATCCAAAGGGAACAATACAAATCTTGGTAAAAGCTTTCATATTTCATTGATTTATTATTAATGGCTTTTATTTAGATCGGTTCTCTTTATGTTATTGGGTTTTTTATTTGTTTAGTTTATCATAGTCAATTTTCCTCATACACATTCTAGCATGCCCGGTGGGACCCACTAATCCCTCTTTTTCTTTGAGAAATTGATTTTTTTTAAGTTACAGTATGGAACAGTGCAAAAGACACAGAAAAGCACTTTTGGCAGCATCCTTAAGCACTACTGGAGGTACAATACAGCGCCTTCAGGCGATACTGCGGTGCTTCTGGTAACACAGAGAGGCATTTTTGGTAATACAGAACGACACTTTTGGTGGTATTGTTAAGCGCTTTCAGCAAAATAGGTTTTTTGACTTTGGTTGGTGTTTTTTGTAGGATTTTTTTACATATATATATCTTTGATTTGTCTGACAAGCTATTGTATTTGTCTTTCAAACCGTCTTTTTGATTACTTCCTAAGCTGACTTATTTAGGGGTATTTTCGATATTTGAGTTAACCTATCTATTCGCAGCACCTTTTTTGAGTCTGATTGATTGTAGGATACAGATTTAGTAGATATTGCTTCTCAAAACATTAGATCAATCATGGAATCCTATCTGAACCTAGGTATTTTGACAAAGTATGACTTTTTTTAGATTTGAGATAGAACAGCGCTTTTGGTCGCATAGTACAGCGCTTCCGGTAGCACGGTATCGCGCTTATGGTTCTTATTCAGCGCTTTTGTTAGGACAGTGAGTCACTTTGGGTTTACATCACCACACTTTTGGAAACACAGTGAGGTGCTATTGGTATCACAGTAAGTCACATTCGGTAAGATAGTAAGACAGTAACGCACTTTTGGTCAATTTGATTTATTTTTGCTAACTTGTGAGTTTTTGTGGAACTATTTGACTTGTTGCATCTTTTTATCACTCACACGGAGCAAAAAGGTTTTTCTAACATGTTCATGTAGAACAAGCATTGAAGAAATCTTGATTTATCTCACTAAGTCTTAGAAACATATTGCCTTCTTAAGGGATAATTAAACAAATCATTTTGGCAATCTAAGTCTTAGGAACATACTGCTTTTCTTAAGGGACAATTGACAACTACAAACATGTGTGTGCCTAATTTAGTTGCACCTTATTTTTCTTATAACGGGACAATTGAACTTTTGTTTGATGTGCTTGCTCTTACATTTCAGTATTTCCTTTAGAAGGGCCTGCTTTTGGATTGCGCTTCATCCAAAAGGGATGACCCTAAGCAGAGTTTTCCTTTAAACCGCTATATAAGAGGGATAAGGCGAAAGCCAAGTCCTAACCGATGTCAGCCTTACCTTGTGGTGGCAAACTAAAAAGAGGTGTACTAGCTCTTTGTGGAAATGATTTTCACATTGAGTGAAGTGTTTGATACTCTTAGTAGGATTGGTTAAAGATTTTAGTAGCTTGTCGCATTGCTCATAAGACATTGGTCCCTCAAAGTTACTAAGAACCATTCTAGATAGAGACTACCCGATCTACCTCTGAACGTTGCGGTAATCATCAGTGCAAGGGGAATCAATTTAAGCCCTTAAGATACTCACCATTAGCTCCCTTAAGAAGAGATAGTATTCCCTTGGCCATAAAGCTCTTGTGACCTACTTGAGCTTTCCAAGGGGAGGGTGAGATATCCCTACCTATCGTCTCTCGCAAAGATACAAAATATCTGACACCTTTATGGAATGATATTTTTATCAACAAAGTATTAAGCTGTGAACTAATCTACTACAATGAAACCTTGTCTCTAGGGATAAAAAGTGCTTGTTATTGATTGCAATTGTCTTATACCTGTGGAAACATTGGGCTTTTTTGTGAGCCTTAAACATACACTATCTGTTGTGTCAGTCCTTTTTTGACCACTTGTTTGCTGTGTTTTCTCTTGCCAAAGACAAATCCAATCAAAACCATAACCAAATCGGTCAAAATTGCCTTTAAAAATATCACACTACTTCAACGCCTCTGGTATTATAGCAGCTCACCCTTGGTGGTACAGTAGCTCACTTTTGGTCACTGTAGCTCGCCTTTGGTATAGCAGTACCTCACCTTTAGTAGCTCAATCCATTGCCTTTGGTATTACAGTAGCACGCTTTTGGTTGCACAGTCCTGTGCCTCTGGTCAAATAGTATAGTGTCTTTGGTCCAGTTACTTGTGCATCAGAGTTTGTCTTTTTCCAAACACAAGAAGAATCTGAGCATTACCTTTTTTTCCCTGGTGTATTCCATGGTAACCACTAGGTTCTAGCAAACTATGAAGTCCAAGAAAGTTGTCCCTAGGAAGTGCAAATCGCCTCCTCACACACCGCAATCAGGTCATCTCAACACTACTCCCAAGGTTACTCCTAGAACACCTGCGGAAAGATCTACCAATTCTCCCAACGTGCCGCACCTTGACCACCCTAGCACTCCTCATGAGGGTAGGGTCCCTTTGGTTAGTACACCTCACTATACCACTGGCATGCCTCCAGATTTTGTGCCACAAGGATATACTGTTGATCAAATCATGCCTCAAGAAGGTAGGGTCCCTTTGGTAAGCACACCTCATTATACCATTGGCATGCCTCCAGATTTTGTCCCATAAGGTTATACTACAGATCCAGCCCCATCTCAAGAAGAGCAACACTTTGAAATAGGTCAATCCTCTCAAGAAGATGGGCAAGATCTTGATGAATTTATAAAAGATCCTAGAGCTGTAGCCGCCTTTGACAAAATCTTTAGTGAGAACCAAGATCATTTCTTTTGCTTGCTCGTAGAGCAAGGAGCCAAGTTACCTCAAGATTTTGATTTATCCACTCTTAAGGAGACAAACAACACCTTAAGTGCCATACTAGTGGTCCAAACCATGTCAATAGTGACAACACCTTTACCCGAGCAAGGCTCACAAGGGAAAAAAATTGTACAATATAAGAATCCCCTTTTTCAAAACCCAACAGGAAAGAGGGCCGTATCACCACTTCTGACTCCTATGGAGATCTACAAAAGTCAACAAGAAACCCTCCAACATCAAGCGGAGCTAGCTAAGCAAGCCATCTTCACTCAATCAAATATACAACAAACTCCTAAAGTGTCCACACCAATCGCAAGTGGAATTTTGGTTACTCCTTCACGAATAGTTTTCCCACCCAATTACAATCTAGGGAATAACTATGTAGCCATGCAACAAGGGTCTCAACACATACCACCTCCCATATCATCAAACCTCCATGTCTCTCAACAAATTAGAGTCATGCAGTCCCCCCCACAAAATTCTTCTACACTCATCCCCAATCAACCATCGCAAAACACTTCTACCTATGTCCCTCCTCTGCTATGTTCATCCTCGCTAAATTTCTTTCACACATTGCCTAGCCACCCTCAACTTCCCCAACATCAAGTTTCCCACAACTATGTGCCACCATCGCAATCTAATCCAATGCACTTTAGCTTTCCTCCACCCAATTCTTTTCTTCAACCATCGCAAAGCCAACATTCTTACCTAGTGCCACCTCCACCTTTTTCAAATCAAAACATCCAATTCCAACCCAATCCAAATCCAACATACAACACGTATGACCCCAACCAATCTTACAACCCTTATAATACCAATGCTCAGGGCTTACACTACAATCTTTCGTATGGGCAACAACAACCACTTCTAGGACAACAGGAGATGTTTCCAACCCCTCCCACAATGATGGAGCTAAAAATCGTGAAAGTTTGACAACAGCTATCTGATCTTACATTTGACCACACCAAGAAGACCTTCTCCTTAGAAGAAGTGTGTCCTTATCTTTTTGATCGGTCATTACCTATGATCCCTTTTCCTCAAAATTTTACTATTCCTAAATTCGATAAATACAAAGGAAAAGGTGACCCAAAAGACCATCTCAGGGAATTCTATCTTGCTTGCTTCGAGGTCTCACATAATGACAGATATCTTATGCATCTCTTTCCTCGCAGTCTTGGAGGTCAAGTAATAGAATGGTTCTCACACTTGACTATGGGTATCAAGTCTTTTAATGAGCTAGCAGAGAAATTTGCCACCCATTTTTCTTATAATGCAGAGCATGAGATCTCCATGACTGATCTATGCAACAATAAATAGAAAAATGGTGAAACTTTCATTTCTTTCCTTCAACAATGGAGACAAATGGCTAGCAAATTTCCTTTCAAGATTCCTGAGAAACAGCTGGTTAGCATACTTGTGCAGAACCTCAACCAAGAGTTAGGTTTCCATTTGCAAATCCTTAGTGCTACAACCTTCAACAAAATCACGTACAAAGGAATTAACATTGAAAAGGCTCTCATTGCTAAAGGTGTGGTCAAAATCTTCAAAGAAAGAAAAGACAATGCTCCTCATCAACAATCGAGTGATAAACCCAAATATTGGAACAAAAACAAAAACATGGTCAATGATGGGGTGGTCGATTCTAAGCATGTACAAACTTTGCAAACGCCACTATAGCTTTCCAAGCCAAGTCAAGCTCCACCGCAACAACAGCAACAGAGGTAACCTTATCAAAACCAATAGAAATGACATCAAGAGCGGCCTCAACAAGATTACCCTCCGCGGCATCAATTCACTCCCTTGGGAGAGCCCATAGAGCTAGTCTTACAGAAGATTTTACACAAAGGTCTCATCACCTTACCAGATGCTCCCTCTATGGGGAACCTATTTACAAAACTGCGCGGTATAGAGAAAATGAATACTGTGAATTCCATAGGAGCAAAGGGAATAGAACTGCATCGTGCATGAAACTCAAGCACCTAATCCAAAATCTCATCGAAGGCAATCAGATATCTCTACAAGAAGATCCACCAGCTTAGCACACGAACAAAGATCTCTATATGTACAAGGAACCATTCCCTCATCATGGTCCACCTCCTCCTCAGGATAGAGGTAAAGGTATCAATCATGCTTCCACTTCCTTTAATTCCATTGTAGGTCATTTTGAAGAGAGTCGAGTGTCTACCCTCACAATCAAAGGCAAATCTATGGATTGCGCTGTTACAACTCGTCATGGTCGTGTCACCATTCGTGGTCCTACACCCAGTCTTCTGGCTCAATCTGATTATAATCTTGTTGAACATCTAGGGAAAACACCAGCACAGATCTCTATCTTGGACCTTCTACAGTCATCACCTGTACATAGAGTAGTGCTAGAAAATGCCCTCCAAGAGTCTTCATTTCCTAACAACATAGTAGTCATGGATTTCCAAGCTATAGTAGGTAACATTGCTTCACCCTACAATGTGGTCTTCTCTGAGAAAGATCTCCCATCCCACGATCTATGTCACAATGATGCCCTTCATATTGAAGTTCTCATCCATAAGCACAAAATCAAATGTATACTCATAGATGGTGGTGCTGGTCTCAACATCTATTCTTTAAAGTTACTTAAGCAATTGGGATACTCTGAGGATCATGTCAACACTAATCAAAGTATTACAATTAAGGGATATGATGATGTTGAACGCTGTTTAGAAGGTATTATCCACTTGCCTATACAATTGGGCCCTATCATGCTTGAAACTCGGTGTCAAGTCCTTGATATTGAGCTGCCTTACAACATTATCCTAGGCTGCCCATGGATCCATGCAATGAAAGCTGTTCCCTCCACATACCATCAATCTCTAAAGTTCCCATTCAATGGTACGGAGATCACTATCCCAGGAGACCCCAATCCTTTTGAATTTTGTTGTCTTTCAAGACAGTTATAAGAATTGCAACCAAGTGCCTAACAATGCAAAAGCCCTTGAATCCCCACTATATGTTGATGCCGCAACTCTGACTCAAGCCTCTACAAGTGAACCTAATCATATTCCTGAAATCAAAGCACACATCCATGATATAGGCTTTCGAACATATGATATCTCTAAATCTTGTTGTGTAGGGCGGATGCCTTTATCCCCTAAATCTTATGGCCAACCACCCATTGCCAAAGTAACCAAAAAAGTAGCTATTCCTCCCCCAACATTCCTAACCCAATTCCAACAGGGACAGTTATTGGAGGAAGAAACTATTGAGGACATTTCTTCCTGCTCTATAAACAGAAAGAATCGGTCACAATACTAGTCAAGCAGTATGGCAATGGCTTAAGGATAGTAAAAAACATGGGCTATAAAGGCAAAGGTGGCCTTGGGAAATAGAATCAAGGAACTATGGAACCCATTGTTGTGACAAAGAAACTAGACAAGAAGGGATTAGGATTTGGTAAGAAGGTACCACGTGCCTTGGACATCGAGTATATCCTCGACAAGGTGGCCGAAACTTTTCTCACTGATTTGACGTCAACTGAGGATATCATCGATGACTCTTCCCTCCATATGACCAACCTATTTGTAGAATCCTCCATTTTTATGCTATCCTTCATATCCCTAACATCCACCACAAACACCCAGAATGTAACACTTGTCTACCCTAAACTTATCGATTGGGACCAACAAGGGTCCCCCGTTATAGATGTATTTTAGAATGATGAAGCTTTAGCTGAGTTCATGGGACTTCGAGAAGGTATCCCTCTTGGCAATCATAAAGTAGGTTTTGTAATGGAACTAGAGCCAACAACTTATTTTTGTGAGAATGCCAAATCCTCCAGTCGCAAAAGTAAAAATACAGAAAGATCTCTAGGTGAAAACCACACTATGGCACATCCTGATCATAAAATAGTAAAAACAAAGGATGTATCCAAAGGTGAAAACCCAACTGTGGCACCTAAGGATGGAGGATTTGACCTTCCCCTACCATTTAAGTATCAAGAGAAGTCAACTCTCCTAGTGGAAGATTCGACAGAGATAAACCTGGGCACAGAGCAAAATCCAAAGACCACATTCCTAATAGCATCATTATCAGAAATAGAGCACAGGAACCGTAACACATTCTTATTGCAGAGAACCATCAACTTTGCATGGACCTATGTTGATATGCCAGGGCTAGACCCTAAGCTAGTTGTTCACTATCTCACAGTTGATCCAAAAGTGAAACCAGTCAAGCAAAAACTGAGAAAGATGCACCCATAGATAGCTCTCTTGGTAAAAGTAGAAATACAGAAGTTGTTAGATGCAAAGTTCATATGAACTATTGATTATTCAGACTGGGTGTCAAACATTGTACTAGTGTCTAAGCCCAATGGGTGCATCTGCATGTGCAATGATTTTAGAGATCTTAATAAAGCATGTCCCAAAGATGACTTTCCACTACCGAACATTGATATTATAGTAGACTTGACAGCAGGTCATGAAATGCTTTCTCTCATGGATGGATTCTCAAGATACAATAAGATAAGGATAGCAGAAGATCAACATAAAACAACTTTTACTTGTCCTTGGGGTAACTATTGTTGGTGTGTCATGCCATTTGGTCTAAAGAATGCAGGAGCAACCTATCAGAGAGCAATGACAGTGATATTCCACGACCTCTTCCATCATATCATGGAGGACTATGTTGATGACATACTAGCTAAATCTTCTAGGGCAGATCACATACAAGTTCTAGGATAGATCTTTGATAGGCTTGAGAAATACCAAGTAAGACTCAATCCAAAGAAGTGTGTCTTCGGTGTAACATCATGGAAGCTATTGGGATACATTGTATCTCATAGAGGCATCGAAGTAGACCCCGCAAAAGTAAAGGCTATAGTGGAGATGCCTCCACCAAAGAACCTCAAAGCATTAAGGAGCCTTCAAGGAAGATTGAAATCCATTAGGCATTTCATCTCACAGCTCACAGATAAATGTCAATAATTTCAACACTTACTCCGAAAGGATGTCTCATTTCAATGGGATGATAAGTGTCAAGCAACATTTGATCAACTTAAAGAGTATCTAGCTACACCTCCTGTATTGGTACCACCAATGGCTGATAAACCTTTGATATTATACATCTCAACTACAACTTCGTCCCTAGGGGCCTTGCTAGCACAACATGATAAATTAGGAAAAGAGCAGGCAATTTATTATATTAGTAGAACCTTGGTGGGATATGATCTCAATTATTCACCAATGGAAAGGGCTTGTTTAGCAGTAGTGTTCACTTCCCAAAAGTTGCGGCATTACATGTTGAACCAACACACAAATCTTATAGCAAAAATTGATCCCTTGAAGTATCTACTAGCAAAAGTATCTCTTACAGGTAGACTAGCTAAATGGGTCATGATCCTTAGTGAGTTCAACATTGAGTATACAGATCATAAAGCAATCAAAGGACAACCACTAGCAGATCAACTAGTAGAAGCACCTATGACTGATACACACCCTATGGTAGCAGACTTTTTGGATGAGAATCTATTCACTCTTTCCAACTCCATAATCTGGAAGTTATACTTTGATGGTTCCTACACACAACATGGATCAGGGGCCGGCATCTTGTTTATCACACCTCAAAATGACTATGTTCCAAAGTCATATCATCTTGCATTCCCTTGTACCAACAACATTGCCAAGTATGAAGCACTCCTCATAGGTCTCAATATAGCAGTTCAATGGGACATCACAAAATTACAAGTATATGGAGACTCACAACTAGTCATTCGACAAGTCACAGACGAGTACCAAACAAAAGATGAAAAGTTGGTCCCCTACAAGCAACTAGTGGATGCCTATAAACCACACTTTTCTAGCATCACATTTGAGCAAATTCCAAGAGAGCATAATAAAGTTACAGATTCTATGGCTTCTGTAGGGTCACTGATTGACATGCCTGCTAATACATAGAAATGTGAATTCTTGATCGAGCAATTGTTGATACCAGCCGTCGATGTTCCCGTTACTGAAATCATCTGCAAACTTGTTGGTCCCAATTCCCCATGGTATGAAGATATCTATGAATACCTTAAACACAATACCTTTCCCCCTGACCTATCATCCACCCAACACAAAACCTTTATCCGTCGATCCTCCCATTACACCATTTTGGGTGATACACTATATCACTGGAGTCTTGATGGTATCCTCTTACGATGTCTTAACATGGAAGAAGCTGAAGCTACCTTATGAGACATACACGAAGGTGTCTGTGGCATACATTCTATCGGTCCTAATCTCACTAAGAAGATACTGAGAACAGGTTACTACTGGCCTACAATAGAGCAAGATGCTGCACAGTTTGCTAAGAAATGTCTACAATGCCAGCAGCATGGAGATTTGATTCATGCACTAACTCATGAATTACAACCTATGACAACTCCTTGGCCTTTTTCTCAATGGGGTCTCAACCTTGTAGGACAAATCCACCCATTCTCATCTAATGGCCACAAGTTCATCATTACTGCCACTGAGTACTTTATGAAGTGGGTTGAAGCCATTCCCATGACCTATATCACCGGTAAACAAATAGCCAAGTTTATCCTTAACTACCTCATATGTCGGTATGGTATTCCCCAAGCCATTGTCACTGATAATGGGAGACCACTCAAGAATCAAGAGGTCCGTGCCTTATGCACACAATACAATATCCAACATCGCTTTTCAACTCCCTACCACCCATAGAGTAACAGCCAAGTTGAGGCTTCCAATAAGACCATTCTCAAGATCCTCAAGAAAACAGTCAATGAAGTTGGTTGTGATTGGCACTTGCAACTCAATCCCACCCTATGGGCCTACCGCACTAGTATCAGAACACCAATTGGTGCCACACCCTATGCCTTGGTCTATGGCTCTGAAACCATCCTACCTATAGAGGTTGAGATCTCATCCCTCAGAGTATCCATGCAGGACCTAATCGACGGAGAGAAGTATCGCACTTCCAGATTAGCTAAGCTTGAACTACTAGATGAGAGGCACCTTTCTACACTTAATCATCTCCATGTATATCAAAACTGCCTTCGGCGTAATTACAAAAAAAAGATCAAAGAAAGACAGTTTCAAATTGGTGATCTTGTACTTAAAGAGAATAAAAAAAATCAAGCAAATCGAGAAAAGAAGGGCAAGTTTGAGCCTAACTGGTTAGGTCCCTCTGGATGAGCCACTTAACAGTGTCCATCTCAAGAAGTTCTATGCCTAATCCTCAGAGTATTCCAAAAAAAAAAAAAGTTTGTCCTCTGGTGAAAACCTGGCAAACAGGTGCCTTAGATAAGTACCATAGTGAAAACCTGGCAAACAGGCACTATGTGTAGAGTCAGCACCCGTCGTCTATCAACTCATTCCACAAGCTTCACCCATCCATCCATAATAAAACCATTGACCTTGTTTGCATTTCCATCTCCCTATCTAGTATAGCTTGGAAATTTGTCAATGTCCATCATCGTCACCCCACGTCTTGATCTATGTCTATAGTTAACACTATCTTGTCCTAGGTCAAAGCTTTCTATGTCTTCTTCATTAGTCATCCATGCAAATTCCTCTACCAGAATGGGGGCAACTCTTTCCTTAACTTAGCTCTAGGATTGGTTCCTTGTTCGTGGTTCGCAACGCGCTCTTCAATCTTTTCTCCTTTCCGCAGATAGCATCCTTTAACAGACACTTCACTCCTATGATAAGGTTGTTATCTCTCCAACGCTTCTCCTATATCATCACATCTACCAAAACTACATATTATCATCTTTTCAATCTTAAAGTACCATGATCGCATGGATATGGGTATGTAGGCAGTCTAGAATATGAAGGGAGTAGCCAATACTCAAGTACATAAGATCTCCCCCACACCACCTTAACCCATCTCATCACTCTATCTAGAACTACATATTTATCACTTTCAACTTTCTTTGTCATGTGCCTTGATCCCATGGATACAGGGTATGTAGGCAGTCTAGAATACGAAGGATGTATCCAGTACTCAGGCACACACGATCCATCATTCTCTGCCTATTCCAATCCATTAACACTATCACCTTTCAGGTCTTCCATTTTTTAAAATCCATTCACCTTGACTTGACTAACTCAAACAGTAGGCTAGTGCATCCTTTTAAAGAAAAAGTTCCTAGCAAACCAGAAGCAAAGTGGCTTTCTTCCAGAGTCATCTACTGTCCTACTATTCCAATTGCCAATATCAACTAATTCCAGCTTAACCAAAGCACCAGATCAACAAGCTTGTCTTCTGTAGAATGTTCCATTGTCGAGACCAACACACGCGTCTCCTGTGACATGTGGCATTTCCTGCAGCGAGACATTGTCTTTTTAGGTAGATAGCACCCTTCAACGGACACAGAGTTCCTATGATAAGGCTGTTATTTTTCCTATCCAATCTATCTTGAGTAACCTCTTTGGCAAGAGAATATGTGGGCTGTATGTTTACTTTGTAAGTCAGTCAATTTGTGTTATCGTTTATCTTTTTGTTCCTTTTCCATTACCTATTCAAGGCTACCTTGATTTATCTATAATCTTGGTATGTGGCGATGCAGTACGGATTGGGGCATAGTTATTGCTTTTGTGTGCCATGTTTGACGAATGATCTTTAGCATCTTTCTTAGCATTCTGTTTATCTTGTGTGTGTTACGCCCTAGCTCTTACATATTAGTACTCTTCTTGCATTTGCATGTATTGAAGTTTATTTTATGTTCAAGTCTATGGCTTATTCACATGTACTAAGAAGGTTATATTATGTCTAAGGGATCTAAGTTCAAATCGCTTGCTTGCAGAGACAACGTCTACGCACTCAGATATTACTACACCTTGGTCTTTTATACCTTGGTGGTGAACTATCCACGTGCTATATCAAAAATAAGGATTGCTCTTTATATATGAATGTGAAACCATTACAACAAGCTCATTCACCCATTCGTTTGCCTATGGCCTTATATCATTTTCATTGCAAAGATTGATTAGTAGTCTCTGTCTTCCATCTCCTCCTTTTCTTCTCTCTGGTGCTATCTACAAAACCCACATGTTAGATATCACTAGTCATGGCATCTATATCATCATACTTCTCTATCATCATACATCTATAAGCATCATATACGCAATATACATCATCACATAAATCCATAATCCTACATACATATCATCACATCCATGGCATCAAGAAGTGCATATATACAAACATGAACATCAATAGGCTGAATAGATCATCATATATCTCATGTAAATGTCATCATAGTACAAAATTTATGTGTCTACATCAGTAGTCCATATATTCATCAATATAGTACATCAAGGCTATCAAGAGCCCGCAAAATATACATCAGGATGCACATTGGCATCTATCTAAAGTGATACAAAAATGATACAAAAGGATCCAATATACACATATACATGCTCTAGTGGGTAAAGCTACCCTCCTACTGTGGCCCCTGTCCTCCACCTATGCTCGGTGCAGGTCCCCTTGCTGGTCCTCCTCCTCCCCCTGGTGGCACGAATGGTCCTCTCACTAAGGACAATGACTACCCTGTCCTGTGAGAACCTGATGCTCTAGACCTACTCCTATCTCTGTAGCTTGGCTCTCGCTGTGCCGCTGGCATCGCACCTGTGTAAAGCGCCCTATAATACTTTGCCTCTTTGTCGGCTGATACTAGCTCTCCCTGCACTCGGATGAGCTCACTGTATAAGGTCTTCTGATCTACACCCAGTGCATGGCATGCCTCATCTCTCTCCCACCTCACTCTATGGAGTGTAGCCTCTGCTATCAGCCGTAGTTGTACCTCAGCATCTCTCTCCCTCGTCACCTGGGCTAGCTGCCTGTCATCTGCTACTATTGCGATTGGCAGCTATATCTATACCTGTATCTATGCCTATGCCTGGATCTGTAGCTGTGCCTGTGTGTGCCAGGGCTGTCTATGCTGATGTTACCTGTGTCTACACCTAGGCTAAGGCCTCGGCCTATCTCGCCTCAACCCTCGCTGCATCCCTGTCCCTCCTCAATCGTACCATCCGGAGCTCTAGTCGATTCCTCCGGGATGTCTCCTCCTATAGTAACCGCTTAGCCCTCTCCAAATCGATCTCTATGGCTGGCTTCCCCTCCTCCGCCATCTCTACATCTGCCTACTAGCCACTGGCCTCTCTAACTGCATGTTGTCTGGCCGCTCTGGCCTGTCGCCTCATCCTGGCCTCTACACCTGGGACTAGTACCTCCCCCACTACCCCTGCCACACCTAGTGTTGTCAACCACACCAGCCTGTTGTCTGTTAGTACCTGTCATACTCTGGTAGTGTGCCTGGGTCTGCCAGTCTTGTATCCCAATCCCATCTCACAGGGACAAGTCCCCGTACCTCTGCTAAAGCTATAGCCACTGGAATCTCTGCATCCCAGTCCCTGACCTCCCACCGTGTCCTGGCATGTGTCGCCTCCCCCACTGGTAGCCCCTGTGGTAACCCAAACTATCTCAGTACCCACTCTGGTAGGTATCTCTCAATTGTGTCTGTCCATCTCCCAAACAGATACCGATCCTATCTATAGTACATCAGCTGTTCATACTCGTCCTCCCACTCCTCGCATAGTAACCATGGCCTCGAAACAAAAAGGTCCATCTCGTTAATCTGTCGCCTCTATTGGCTGACAGCTCCCAGCCTCCGATGTGTAATCACTCCCTCATATAGGAATGCATATGGCTCTCCCCTATCCTGATGGTGCTGTGTCATGGGTCAGATCATTGGGATATGCTCCCATGCCCACACCTGTAGAAGAGTCACCCCTGCTGAGAGACTCCTGCCTCTCATGTACACGCAGTGGTGCATATCGTGGTACAACTGTCCTAGTACACATGGGCCCCATGCATACTGAATGCCATGTGTAAACATCCTAGATAGTACAGTACCCCAGCCAACCAATAATCCTCTAGATCTCCTGTCTGGGCAGAGGAAGCCGCCAATCAAGGAAGATACTATCCACCTGATCTTGTCGCAGAGTCTCGGGACATCTGCCCACCAAATCTCTTCGTCATCTATCCACAAATCATCTGTACAAAATACCTCTACCATGCCTGCCTCTCCCTGCACTACGTCAAAGTCCACTCTCTCCCCATCAATCCGAATCCTCAGGATGCGATACACATCCTCCAGCGTCACCGTCGCCTCCCCTATCGGAAAGTGAAACGAGCCTGTCTCACTATGGAATCTCTCCACCACTACTATCACTAAGATGAGATTCACCCTAATGTGTGTCAAGTGTGCTACATGCCACAATCCCGTGTGCTCTAGGAACCTATCCTCCTCCCATGTCAGTTGTACTACCTCATGTGCTATAGGGTAGTGTCACTCTCACGACATCAACGGTGGCATAATCCTCTGCAATCAAGCAACCACTTATTAGTTCTTCTATACCATATTCCCCTAGTCCTACCAACTTCTACCCTATGATGCAAACCCCTAGGACCAACTCTTCCCTTGCTCCAACTAGGGTAGTCAACCCTTCGATCAACCTTAACTAGACTTCTCTTTTCATGTAACCAAAATCGCCTTGTTTCACACAACAGCGCTGCTCTGTTTTACCCAAAGTGCCTGACTGCTTATGCATTAGCGCTAAACTGTCTGACCCCACTGCGTTTTGTTTTGTACAAATGCACCTCACTATGCTGCCAATAGCACCTCACTATGCTACCAGGGGTGACCCGATTCCTTCTCTCCCCTCCCAACTGTGCTTTGTTTTTACCAAACGTGCTCTACCTTCCTACCAACCGTGCTACGGAGCACCAAAAGTGCCTAATGCGACTACCATTCGCGCCACGCCACCCTAAAGTACTTTTGGCATAATTGAAAACCCTACCTAGACCTAGTCCTACACCACCCTAAAATGCCAAATCAAAATGGGGTTTTCAAACACTTACCGCTGTTGAAGCTCCTGCTGGCCTCCTGTATGTCCGCACTAACTCCACCCGATGCCTGTACGCTGGAATCGACATCTTTCCTCGCTGTCAGCTCCTTCCACTCAACTCTCTCACCCTTAGTTTGGAGGCTCTACTCTCTAAATTTAGAAGCTCCTAGTGTGCAAAATGAGGATTGTGGTCCCCATGGGACCTATTTATAGCATCCCTCCCCCTGCATTTTTATTTCTTCCCCCCATTTTTCTACTTTTTTTCTTCTACCTTCTTGCGCACTCATCTAGTCGAGCGTCAACTTAGTCCTTCTATCACTTCCCCATCTTTCCGCTCGAGGGGGCATATGCTAGGGCAACTACCTACACTGGGGCATCATAAATTGTATCATATCTTCAACAATTATTTTCTTTGATGCAATACTGTAAACTGCATTGCATCAAAGAGGGGCAAAATGTAGACACCCTAAAATGACCATGTCATCACATGACTTGTATTTCATCTAATCTATCTAATCACCTGCATTTCAACGTTAATTGAATAATCTAATTATTTAATTAATTTCATCAAATTCTTCCAAAACTCCTAAATTCGACATTAATTGAATAAATTCTATTTATTTAATTAATTAAATCAAATTCCTCTATTATTCTTCCATAATTAAATAATTTTAATTATTTAATTAGATCATTATCTTCTTTCCAAATCTCAAGTCTCAATTAATTAAATGAATCCCATTATATAATTAATTCATCACAAAGTCCCTCTTATCCAAACAATTAAATAATTCCCAATTATTTAATTAAATCAAATTCATTCTTCCAAATTTGAATAAATCAAATCAAATTTATTTAAATTCTCTCAATCTCCAAAAATAAAATAAATCAAATATTTTATTTATTCTTCCAAATCATGCACAATAATTAAATAAATTTATTTATTTAATTTGCTTTCTTATCTACAAATATCTTTCAAATCTTCTAAAAATAAGTCTTTTTCTCCATGCACACAAAATTAAATAATTTATTATTTAATTTCTCTCAAATCATGCAAAAGCAAATCTGAAGTTGAGTTATCTATTCACTCAACCTTGTTTTCATCAATTTCTCTTAAATTAGAAAAAAGCTTTCTAATTTATGAAAGGAATGTCTTATCTTTAGAAAAGAAAGTGATTAACTCAAATAAAATAGCTTTTGTGTGACACTTGTCTTCTTCTTATTCGTTGCACGTTCCTCAACTGTTCTCCTCCGTTGATTCTTCTAAATTATCTGGACCATTGATCATCTTCATTGAAACCTATATAAACCCCCCTCATCTCCTTCACAAACCCTCTTCGATCACTTATTCTCAGGCATACTTAACAGCGCTTTGAGCATATATCGCATCGATTGAGCAACTTCACGATCTCTTGACTGTGATCTTTGAGCACACTACTTGCTTGTTGCAACTATGGTTTTGTAATACTATTGAGCAATCCACATTCATCCAAAGGGAACAATACAAATCTTGATAAAAGATTTCATATTTCATTGATTTATTATTAATGGCTTTTATTTAGATCGGTTCTCTTTATGTTATTGGGTTTTTGATTTGTTTAGTTTATCATTGTCAATTTTCCTCATACATAGGTAGGATGGCTTCAGAGCCATAGACCAAGGCATATGGTGTGGCACCAGTTGGTGTTCTAATACTAGTGCAGTAGGCCCATAGGGCAGGATTCAGTTGCAGGTGCCAATCACGACCAGCTTCATTGATCGTTTTCTTGAGGATTTTGAGAATGGTTTTATTGGAAGCCTCAGCTTGGTCGTTACTCTGCAGATAGTAGGGAGTTGAAAAGAGATGTTAGATATTGTATTGTGTGCACAAGGCATAGACATTATGATTCTTGAATGGTCTCCCATTATCAGTGACAATGGCTTGGGGAATACCATACTGGCAAATAAGGTAGTTTAGGATAAACTTGGCTATTTTCTTACTGGTGATATAGGTCAGGGGAATGGCTTCAACCCACTTCGTGAAGTACTCAGTGGTAGTAATGATGAACTTATGGCCATTAGATGAGGATGGGTGGATTTGTCCTACAAGGTCGAGACCCCATTGAGAAAAAGGCCATGGACTTGTCACAGGTTGTAATTCATGAGCTGGTGCATGAATCAAATATCCATGCTACTGGCATTGTAGGCACTTCTTAGCAAATTGTGCAACATCTTGTTCTATTGTAGGCCAGTAGTAACCTATTCTAAGTATCTTCTTAGCAAGATTAGGACTGGTAGAATGTGCGCCACAGGTACCTTCGTGTATGTCTCGTAAGGTAGCTTCAGCTTCCTCCACGTTAAGACATCGTAAGAGGATACCATCGAGACTCCGGCGATATAGTGTATCACCCAGAATGATGTAACGGGAGGATCGACAAATAAAGGTTTTGTGTTGGGTGGATGATAGGTCAGAGGGAAAGGTACTATGTTTAAGGTATTCATAGATGTCGTCATACCATGGGGAATTGGGACCAACAAGTTTGCAGATGATTTCGGTAACAGGAACATCAACGGCTGGTATCAACAATTGTTCAATCAAAAATTTGCATTTCTGTGTATTAGCGGGCATGTAAATCAGTGACCCTAGAGAAGCCATAGAATCTACAGCCTTGTTATGCTCTCTTGGAATTTGCTCAAATGTGATGCTAGAAAAATGTGGTTTGTAGGCATCCACTAATTGCTTGTAGGGGACCAACTTTTCATCTTTTGTTTGGTACTCATCTGTGACTTATCGAATGACTAGCTGTGAGTCTCCATATACTTGTAATTCTGTGATGTCCCATTGAACTGCTGTATTGAGACCTATGAGGAGCACTTCATATTCGGCAATGTTGTTGGTGCAAGGGAAAGCAAGCTGATATGACTTTAGAATATAGTCATTTTGAGGTGTGATGAATAAGATGCTGGCCCCCGATCCATGCTGTGTGTAGGAACCATCAAAATACAACTTCCACATTATTGAGTTGGAAAGAGTGAATAGATTCCGTCTGGAAAGTCTGCTACCATAGGGTGTGTATCTATCATGGGTGCTTCTACTAGTTGATCTGCTAGGGCTTGTCCTTTGATTGCTTTGCGATCCTGATACTCGATGTCAAACTCACTAAGGATCATGACCCATTTAGCTAGTCTACCTGTGAGAGATGCTTTTGCTAGTAGATACTTCAATGGATCAATTTTAGCTATAAGATTTATGTGTTGGTTCAACATGTAATGCCGCAACTTTTTGGAAGTGAACATTACTGCTAAACAGGCTCTTTCCATTAGTGAATAATTGAGTTCGTATCCCACCAAGGTTCTACTGATATAATAAATTGCATGCTCTTTTCCTGATTCATCATTTTGTGCTAGGAGAGCCCCGAGGGCTAAAGTTGTAGTTAAGATGTATAATATCAAAGGTTTATCAGCAACTGGTGAACCAATACAGGAGGTGTAACCAGATACTCTTTGAGCTGATCAAATGCTACTTGACACTTATAATCCCATTGAAATGAGACATCCTTTCAGAGCAAGTGTTGAAATGGTTGACATTTATCTGCTAGCTGTGAGATGAAATGCCTAATGGATTGCAACCTTCCTTGAAGGCTCCTTAATGCTTTGAGGTTCTTTGGTGGAGGCATCTCCACGATATCCTTTACTTTCACTGGGTCTAATTCAATGCCTCTACGAGATACAATGTATCCTAATAGCTTCCTTGATGTTACACCAAAGACACACTTCTTTGGATTGAGGCGTACTTGGTATTTCTCGAGCCTGTCAAAGATCTGTCCTAGAACTTGTATGTGATCTGCCCTAGAAGATTTAGCTAGTATGTCATCCACATAGTCCTCCATGATATGATGAAAGAGATCATGGAATATCATTGTCATTGCTCTTTGATAGGTTGTCCCCACATTCTTTAGACCAAACAACATGATACACCAACAATAATTACCCCACAGACAAGTAAAATTTGTCATATGTTGATCTTCTTTCGCTATCCTTATCTGATTATAGCCTGAGAATCTATCCATGAGAGAAAGCATTTCATGACCTGCTGTCAAGTCTACTATAATATCAATGTTTGGTAATGGAAAGTCATCTTTGGGACATGCTTTATTAAGATCTCTAAAATCATTGCACATGCAGATGCGCCCATTGGGTTTAGACACAGGTACAATGTTTGATACCCAGTCTGAATAATCAATAGGTCGGATGAACTTTGCCTCGAATAGCTTCTATATTTCCACCTTTACTAAGAGAGCTATCTGTGGGTGCATCTTCCTCAGCTTTTGCTTGACTAGTTTAACTTTTGGATCAACTATGAGATAGTGAACGACTAGCTTAGGGTCTAACCCAGGCATATTAGCATAGGTCCATGCAAAGTTGAAGGTTTGTTGTAAGAAGAATGTGTTAAGATTCCCATGTTCTATTTCTGATAATGATGCTGTCAGGAATGTGGTCTTGGGATTTTGCTCTGTGCCAAGGTTTATTTCTGTAGAATCCTCCACTAGGAGAGCTGACTTCTCTTGATACTTAGATGGTAGGGGAAGGTCAAATCCTCCATCCTTAGGTGCCACAAATGGGTTTTCACCTTTGGATACGTCCTTTGTTTTTACTATTTTGTGATCGGGAGGTGCCATAGTGTGGTTTTCACCTAGAGATCTTTCTTTATTTTTACTTTTGCGACTGGAGGATTTGGCATTCTCACCAAAATAAACTGTTGGCTCTAGTTCCATTACAAAACTTACTTTATGATTGCCAAGAGGGATACCTTCCTAAAGTCCCATGAACTCAGCTATAGCTTCATCATTTTGAAATACATCTATAACGGGGGACCCTTGTTGGTCCCAATCGATAAGTTCAGGGTAGACAAGTGTTACATTCTGGGTGTTTGTGGTGGAGGTTAAGGATACGGATGATAGCATAAAGACAAAGGATTTGGTGAATAGATTAGTCATATGGAGGGAAGAGTCACTGATGATATCCTCATAAAATGTTGAATCTGCAATAGAAGTTTCAACCACCTTGTCAAGGATACCCTCGATGTCCAAGGCGCATGGTACCTTCCTACCAAATCCTAAACCCTTCTTGTCTAGTTTCTTTGTCACAATAATGGGTTCCTTATTTCCTTGATTCTGTTTCCCAAGGCTGCCTTTGCCTTTATAGCCCATGTGTTTGACTATCCTTAAGCCATTACCATATTACTTGACTGGTATTGTGATTGGTTCTTTCTCTTTATAGAGCCAAGAAGAAATGTCATCAATAGTTTCCTCCTCCAATAACCGTCCCAATTGGAATTGAGTTAGAAATGTTGGGGGAGGAATAGCTATTTTTTAGTTATCTTGGCAATGGATGGTTGGCTGTAAGATTTAGGGGATAAAGGCATCCGCCCTACACAACAAGATTTAGAGATATCATACGTTCCAAAGCCTATATCCCGGATATGAGCTTTGATTTCAGGAAGAGGATTAGGGTTACTTGTAGAGGCTTGTGTCAGAGTTGTAGGATCAACATATAGTGGGGATTCAAGGGCTTTGTCATTTTTAGGCACTTGGTTGCACTTCTTATAGCTGTCTTGCAAGACATGGTAGAATTCAAAAGGATTAGGGTCACCTGGGATAGTTATCTCTATACCATTGAATGGGAACTTTAGAGACTGATGGTACATTGAAGGAATAACTTTCATTGCATGGATCCATGGGTGGCCTAGGATGATGTTGTAAGGCAACTCAATGTCAAGGACTTGGTACCTAGTTTCAAGCATGATGGGGCCCAGTTGTATAGGCAAATGGATAACACCTTTAGAGCAGTGTTCAACATCATCATATCCCTTAATTGTAATACTTTGATGAATGTTGATATGATCCTCAGAGTATCCCAATTATTTAATTAACTTTAAGGAACAAATGTTGAGACCAGCACCACCATCTATGAGTATACGTTTGATTTTGCACTTATGGATGAGAACTTCAATATGAAGGGCATCATTGTGACATGGATCATGGGAAGGGAGGTCTTTCTCAGAGAAGACCACATTATAGGGTGAAGCAATGTTACCTACTATAGTTCAGAAATCCGTGACCGCTATGTTGTTAGGAACTGAAGACTCTTGGAGGGCTTTTTCTAGCACTACTCTATGTGCAGGTGATGACCGTAGAAGGTCCAAGATAGAGATCTGTGCTGGCATTTTCCCTAGATGTTCGACAAGATTATAATCAGATTGAGTTGGGCGATTAGGTGTAGGACCACAAATGGTGACATGACCATGATGAGTTGTAACAGCACAATCCGTAGATTTGCCTTTAATAGTGAGGGTAGACACTCGACTCTCTTCAAAATGACCCACAATGGAGTCAAAGGAAGTGGAAGCATGGTTGACACCTTTACCTTTATCTTGAGGAGGAGGCAGACCATGGTGAGGGAATGGTTCCTTGTGCATGTTGAGGTCCTTGTTCATGTGTTGAGCTGGTGGTTCATCTTCAAAAGAGATTTGGTTGCCTTCGATGAGATTTTGGATTAGGTGCTTGAGTTTCATGCATGATGAGGTTCTATGCCCTTTGCTCTAATGGAATTCACAATATTTATTTTCTTTGTAACGTGCGGTTTTGTAAACAGGTTCGCCATATGGGGGAGCATCGAGTAAGGTGATGAGGCCTTTGTATAACATCTTATGTAGGACAGATTCTATGGGCTCTCCCAAGGGAGTGAATTGATGCCGCAGAGGGTAATCTTGTTGAGGTTGCTCTTGTTGTCATGTTTGTTGGTTTTGATAAGGTTTCCTTTGCTATTGCTGTTGTTGAGGTGGAGCTTGACTTGGTTTGGAAAGCTGCAGTGGCATTTGCAAATTTTGGACATGTTTAGAGTCGACCACCCCATCGTTGACCACATTTTTGTTTTTGTTCCAATATTTGGGTTTATCATTCGTTTGGTGTTGAGGAGCATTGTCTTTAGTTTCTTTGAAGATTTTGACTACACCTTTAGCAATGAGGGCCTTTTCGATGTTAATTCACTTGTACATGATTTCGTCGAAGGTTGTAGCACTAAGAATTTGCAAGTGAAAACCTAACTCTTGGTTGAGGTTCTGCACAAATATGCTAACAAGTTGTTTCTCAGGAATCTTGAAAGGGAATTTGCTAGCCATTTCTCTCCATCGTTGAAGGAAAGAAATGAAAGTTTCACCACTTTTCTATTTATTGTTGCATAAATTGGTCATGGAAATCTCATCGTCTGCGTTGTAGGAAAAATGGGTGACAAATTTCTCTGCTAGTTCATTAAAAGACCTAATACCCATAGGTAAGTGTGAGAACCATTCTATAGCTTGACCTCCAAGACTGTGAGGAAAGAGATGCATAAGATATGTGTCGTTATGTGAGACCTTGAAGCAAGAAAGATAGAATTCTCTGAGATGGTCTTTTGGGTCACCTTTTCCTTTGTATTTATCAAACTTGGGAATAGTAAAATTTTGAGGAAAAGGGATCATAGGTAATGACCGATCAAAAGGATAAGGACACACTTCTTCTAAAGAGAAGGTCTTCTTGGTGTGGCCAAATGTAAGATCAGATAGCTATTGTTGAACTTCTGCGATTTTGAGCTCCATCGTTGTGGGAGGGGTTGGAAACATCTCCTGTTGTCCTAGAAGTGGTTGTTGTTGCCCATATGGAAAATTGTAGTGTAAGCCATGAGCATTGGTATTATAAGGGTCATATGATTGGTTGGGGTCATATGTGTTGTATGTTGGGTTTACACTAGTTTGGGATTGGATGCTTTGATTCAGAGGAGGTGGGGGTGGCGCTAGGTAAGAATGTTGGCTTTGCGATGGTTGAAGAAAAGAATTGGGTGGAGGAAAGCTAAAGTGTGGGTTAGGCTATGATTACGGTGCATAGCTTTGGGAAACTTGATGTTGGGAAAGTTGAGGGTGGCTAGGCAATATGTGAAAGAAATTTAGCACTGATGAACATAGTGGAGGAGGGACATTGGTAGATGTGATTTGCGATGGTTGATTGGGGATGAGTGTAGAAGAATGATGTGGTTGGGATTCCATGACCCTAATTGGTTGAGAGACATGAAGGTTTGATGATATGGGAGGTGGTATTTGTTGAGCATGGCGACATAGTTGTTCCCCAGATTATAATTTGGTGGGAAACCTATTCATGATGGGGTAACCAACATTCCACTCGCGATTGGTGTGGACATTTTAGGAGTGTTTTGCATGTTTTCTTTAGCTAGAGCGGCTTGTCTTTCTAACTTTGCTTGAAGATGTAGAGTCTGCTGTTGGTGTTTGTAGATTTCCATAGGAGTCAAAAGTGGTGATACAACCCTCTTTCTTGTTGAGTTTTGATAAAGGGTATTCTCAATCGTTCTCCCTTGTAAGCTTCATTCAGGTAAAGGCATGGTCACTGTTGACATGGTTTGGACCGCTTGTATGGTGTCTTGGGTGTTATTAGGCTCGCTAAGCATGGATAGATCAAAACCTTTGGGTAGTTTGGCTCCTTGCTCTACTAGCAAGCGAAAGAAATGATCTTGGTTCTCGCTAAGGATTTTTTCAAAGGCGGCTACAGCTCTAGGATCTTGTATGAATTCATCAAGATCCTACCCATCTTCTTGAGAGGATTGACCCATTTCAAAGTGTCGCTCTTCTTGAGGTGGGGTTTGATCTACGATATAACCTTGTGGGACAAAATTCAGAGGCAAGCTAATGGTGTAATGAGGTGTACTTACCAAAGGAACTCTTTCTTCCAGAGATGGGACTGGATTGGCAGTATAACCTTGTGGGACAAAATTTGGAGGCAAGTTGGTGGTATAGTAAGGTGTACTTACCAAAGGGACCCTACCTTCTTGAGAATTGCTTGGTTGGTCTAGGTGCGGCATGTTTGGAGAGCTGGTTGATTTTGCCACAGGTGTCCTATGTGTAACCTTGGGAGTAATGTTGAAATGACCCGATTGCGGTGTGTGAGGAGGCGATTTGCGCTTCCTAGGGACAACTTGCTTGGACTTTATAGTTTGCTGGAGCCTAGTGGTTACCATGGAATACACTAGGATAAAAAGTAATGCTGGGATTCCACTTGTGTTTTGACAAAGACAAATTCTGATGCATAATTTACTAGACCAAAGGCGCTATACTGTTTGACCAGAGGTGCAGGACTGTGCAACCAAAAGCGTGCTACTATAATACCAAAGGCGATGGACTGAGCTACCAAAGGTGAGGTACTACTATACCAAAGGCAAGCTACAGTGACCAAAAGTGAGCTACTGTACCACCAAGGGCGAGCTGCTATAATACCAGAGGTGCTAAAGTAATGTCTGATGTTTTAAAAGGCAAATTTTGATAGATTTGGTTTGTTTCTGATTGGTTTTGCTTTGGTAAGAGAAAACACAGCAAACAAAATGGCAAAAAGGGACTGACACAACAGATAGTGTATTTTCAAGGCTCACAAAAAAGCCCAATGTTTCCACAGGTGTAAGACAATTGCAATCAATAAGAAGCACTTTTTATCCCTAGAGACAAGGTTTCATTGCAGTAGATCAGCTCACAGCTTAATACTCTATCGATAAAAATATCATTCCATAAAAGTGTCAGATATTTTGTATCTTTGCGAGAGATGATAGGTAGGGATATCTCACCCTCCCTTGGAAAGCTCAAGTAGGTCACAAGAGCTTTATGTCCAAGGGAATACTATCTCTTCTCAAGGGAGCCAATAGTGAGTATCTTAAGGGCTTAAATCGATTCCCCTTGCACTGATGATTACCGCAATGTTGAGAGGTAGATCAGGTAGTCTCTATCTAGAATGGTTCTTAGTAACTTTGAGCGACCAATGCCTTATAGGCAATGTGACAAGCTACTAAAAGCTTTAACCAATCCTACTAAGAGTATCAAACACTTCGCTCAATGTGAAAATTATTTCCAAAAAGATCTAGTACACCTCTTTTCAGTTTGGCACCACAAGGTAAGGCTGACATCGGTTAGGACTTGGCTTTCACCTTATCCCTTTTATATAGTGGTTCAAAGGAAAACTCTGCTTAGGGTCGTCCCTTTTGGATGAAGCGCAATCCAAAAGCAGGCCCTTCTAAAGGAATAACTGAAATGTAAGAGAAAGCTCATCAAATAAAGGTTCAATTGTCCCATTATAAGAAAAATAAGGTGCAACTAGATTAGGCACACACACGTTTGTAGTTGTCAATTGTCCCTTATGAAATTGAAGTGTTTGGCATTCATGTCCATTGTCCCTTAGAAAATTGAGGTGTTTTCGCATACATGTCCATTGTCCCTTAAGAAAGCAATATGTTCCTAAGACTTAGATTGCAAAAGTGATTTGTTCAATTATTCCTTAAGAAGGCAATATGTTCCTCAGACTTATTTTGCAAAGATGATTGTTTAATTGTCCCTTAAGAAAGCAATATGTTTCTAAGACTTAATGCAATAGATTTGTCAATTTCTTCAAAGCTCGTCCTGCATGCACATGTTAGAGAAACCAATTCTCTCTATTTGAGTGATAAGAAGCTGCAACAAGTGATATTATGTCTACATAAACTAAAAAGTTAGTAAGTGTTTGAATTCATAGATTGAAGAATAGGCCAATGCGTGGTCTTAAAAAATAAATGTCAGAAAATCCTTGAAACAATATTACCACTGTGTAGAAGGCAAAAAAATATCAACTTTCAAAAAAAACATCCCCTGAATTCGAGTCCGTTTGTGAAAGTTATGAAGCTTGGAAGGTCTAAAAACTGTGACGAGACAAAGACAGCAGTGAGAAAATTAATTTTCTAGATAAATAGAGAATCTTGAGAAAAAACCAATTTCACCACGATATAGATCATGAAATTCTAGCCTATTTAAAAAAAAATAGTACTGAAATATGTGTCCGTATGACCAAGATAATGAGGTTTGAAAATCGCCTATTAGATCAAAATGCTCAATGAAGAGGGGTCTGTCCTAACCCCCTCTAACTGACCCTTGGTCACTGATGTGACCTGCTGCTGAGATGAAAGAGCTTCTATTTTTTTAAAAAAAACTAAAATTAGTTTTTAAAAGTTTTTTTTTATTTATTTTTATTTTAAGTTTTTTTAAATTTAAGAAAAGTTTCAAACTAAAGTTCAAACTTTAAGAGTTTAAAATAGAGTTTGAACGCATGAGATTGAAAAGTTTTTTAGAATTTTTAAAAAAATCAATGCTGCAGTACGGCCTACACAGGCTTGCTATACCCTGCGCAGGTACAGCTGGCAGCTTTTTTAATTTTTAATTTTTATTTGTTTTCTTTATTTTTTTTTTGCTTTTTTCTTTTTAGGTTTTTGAATTTTGGTTTTTTTGTTATTATTTTTTGATTTTTTTTTAAAACAAAAAGATTTAAAACAAATAAAATAAAAAATATTTTTTTACTATACTTGCACAGTACGCCTCGCGCTGTGTCCCTGGGGAAAATTTTTTTTTGCCTCGCTTTTACCTGCACCGAAATAGGTCAAATTTTATGTTTTTCTTCACCTCTCAACCCTTCCGAACGCAACCGTGATGTCCGTTTTTGCCCAACAATCTTCTTTTAAAAATTCTTTTTCAGATCTCTCCTAAAAAAAATGTTAAAAACCTGCGAAATCAAACTAAAAATTCCACAAATTTTATATTAGATCAGGACCAATGGGTCCCACCGGGCATGCCAGAATGTGTATGAGGAAAATTGACTATGATAAACTAACAAAATCAAAAACCAATAACATAAAGAGAACTAATCTAAATAAAAGCCATTACTAATAAATCAATGAAATATAAAAGCTTTTATCGAGATTTGTATTGTTCCCTTTGGATGAATGTGGATTGCTCAATAGTGCTGCGAAAACATGGTTGCAACAAGCAAGTAAAGTGCTCAAAGATCAATGTTAAGAGATCGTGAAGTTTCTCAATCGATGCGATATATGTTCAAAGCGCTGTTAAAGGATGCCTGAGAATAAGTGATCGAAGAGGATTTGTGAAGAAGCTGAGGGGGGTTTATATAAGTTTCAATAAAGATCGATCAACGGTCTAGATAATTCAGAAGAATCAACAGAAGAGATAAATCAAATAACCATGATGAACGTGCACACGAGATGTGTCAATCCATAAGGATATTTTTAGTAAAATATGATGAAAACAAGATTGATTGAATAGATAACTCAACTTGTAATTTTGCCTTTTTTAGAGTTCTAAAAATAAGACTGATTGTGCACATGAGTTAACATGATAACTTAAGAGGAATTGGAAAGATATTTGAAATTAAATAAATAAATTTATCTAATTAATTGTGCATGATAGAGGAATAGAAGATTATAAATAAAATATTTAATTTTATTTATTTTTAAAGTTATTGAGATAATTTAAATAAATTTGCATGATTTATTTAAATTTAGAAGAATAATTGATTTAATTAAATAATGTAAATTATTTAATTGTAGATAAGAGAGAATTTGTGATGAATTAATTAAATAATTGGATTTATTTAATTAATGTGGAATTGAAATTTGAAAGAGGATAATGATTTAATTAAATAATAAAAATTATTTAATTTTGGAAGAATAAAGTTGAATTTACTGAAATTAATTAAATAAATGCAATTTATTCAATTAATGTTGAATTTTGGAATTTTGCAAGAATTTGATGAAATTAATTAAATAATTAGATTATTCAATTAATGTTCAAATGCAAATGATTTGGAAGACTTAGACGAAATGCAATTAGTGTGATGACATGGTCATTTTAGGGTGTCTACACTAAGATATATATATCATCTTCAAGCTCATGAAATCCTCCACGTCAGCCACAAGAGGTTACAAACTCCAATGAAGGATGTAATGTGTAGAAACAAGTAGGTCAGCCTTCAACATCTAGTAATGCTATGCAAATGGATAAAACTAGGTGTGGACCTCAAGGAAGGTCTATCTAATCCTTATGTGTCATGTATGATGTTTCATTAGGCTCCGCAAGTCATGGAAGTGCTATGTAAACCTTCTCCTTCAATTGACTGTCTGAATGCTCGGTTATGAGAAAATTGGTGATCTTCTTATAGCGATATCTCTTAGTAAACAAATCCAAATGACCTAAAATTTGAATATGATGTAGATGACACAATGAAGATGCTAAGTCCTGCTCTACTAGCTCTGATATGAAGATGTGGTAAAATGTAGTACAAAATGTTGAAACTACAAATGACTGAACTAAACTAAAAATGAAAGAAAACAAAAGAATGTGAGTATTTTTGGTTGATGCAAGATTGCTCTGCAACTTGGGATGCTCCTGCATCAGACACCCAGGGTTGTTGAAAAAGTGAGTCCCTCACTTTGCTGGGGATAGAGGAAAACCAAGGAAGTCTACCTTAGCCTGAGAAATCCATATTGAGTCCTCTTTCGATCTGTCTTTCCACTTTACCAAATATTCTTTATACTGCTTACCTCCAGTGTTGCATCCAACTCTGTTATCCAAGATGTCCTCTATTTGCTCTGGTTGTTGCTATGGTAATTGATTCTTCAAACCATCTTCAATGTTGTCACTTAATTCTCCCTCATGATACCGAGATAGGTCTGCATTGTTAAATATAGGTGATATACCAAATGTCTCTGGTAGCTTCACATCATATTCATTTCCTGAATAAAACTTCTTAAGAATCTTGCATGGTCCAAACTTCTTCATCTTTAGCTTGTTGTGTGTCCCCACTAGAAATCTCTCCTTTCTCAGATATACCATTACTTCATCTCCAACTAAAAATCCTTGTGTCTCCTCTTCTCATCCGCTTGCTCCTTATACTTACTATTCATCTCCTTCAAATGTTTCTTGACCTAATTATATAGTGTCTCCATGTATCCTACAATTTTTTCTGCCTCTACACTTCTCTTATTATCTGTATTGATATCCCTCAACTTTGCAACTTCTCTAGGTTTCACTCTTGTCACAACCTCAAATGGTGTCTTCCCTGTACTCCTATTTACTAAATTATTGTATGCAAACTCTACTTGTGGTAGAATTTGATCCTAATTTCCTGCCTTATCTCCTACCAAACATCTCAACAAGTTTCCCAAAATCCTATTTACTATATCAATTTGTCCATCTGTCTATGGGAGAAATGTTGAACTAAAATTTAGACCTATCTTCATCTTCTTCATCAATGTCCTCCAAAAATATCTAATGAATCTTGTATCTCTTTCTAAAACTATACTCTTAGGTAATCCATGCAATCTCACAATCTCCCTAAAAACTAAGTCAACAGCGTGCACTACATCATTTGTCTTCTTACAAGGAATGAAATGTGACATCTTCAAAAAGTTGTCCACCACTACAAATATAGAATCATATCCCCTCTGTGTCTTTGGCAATCCTAATAAGAAATTCATGCTTATATCTTCCCAAGGTCTCTCTAGTACTGTCAAATATTTATACAAACCAGTATTCTAACTACCCCCTTTTGCAACTTGACATACTCTACAACTCTGAACAAATTTCCTTACATCCTTATATTTCTAAGGCAAAAAGTAATGTTCACTTACCAAAGATACTACATTATCAATTCTAAAATGTCCTGCTAATCCACCACTATGCTTCTCCTTGATCAAGTTATCTCTCATTGAAATCCTAGGTATACACAACTGATTTCCTTTGAACAACATATCCTCTTAAATGAAATAGTCCAACCACTTACTTCTATCTCTCACAATAGGTTCCTTACATGCTTTCCATGCTTCTACAAAATTAAGATCTTCCTCATACATGTGCTTCAACTCTTCAAAACCTAATACTTCTACTCTCATCTTTGTCAACAAATTCCTTCTTCTACTCAATGCATCTGCAACTTTGTTTGACTTCCCACTCCTATGCTTCAATACAAATGTGTAACTCTGCATGAACTCTACCCATCTCATATATCTCTGATTCAACTTTCCCTGAATATTCAAATATTGTAAAGCTTGATGATTAGTGTAGAATACAAATTCCTTAGGCAACAAATAATGTCTCCACTTCTTCAAAGCTAGAATTATGGCATAGAACTCCTGATCATAAACTGAATATCTTCTCCTAGCAACATTCAACTTCACTAAAATATGCTACTAGTCTCCCTTCATGACATAGTACTGCTCCTATTGCATTCCCACTGGCATCACAATCCACTTGAAATACTTTGTTGAAATCTGGTAATGCCAATACTAGTTGCTCGGTCACTTTCTGCTTCAAAAGTTCAAAACTCCTATTTGCTCCTGATGTCCACTTAAAATCATTTATGTCATCTCTCATTGTCTTTGTCATTGGTGTGCATATTGAATTGAAATTTCTAATGAAATTTTGGTAAAAGATTTCTTATCCATGAAATGATCTTACCTATCCAATGCTCTTTGGTGTTGGCCACTCAACAATTGCTCTAACCTTCTTAGGATCCATCTTCAATCCTTCTACAGAAATCACAAATCCTAAGTATACCAATTCTTCCTTCATGAAACTACATTTCTTGATGTTTATCAACAATTTCTCTTCTCTTAGCCTTTGCAATACTTGTCTAATATGCCACAAATATTCCTCTTTTGTCTTATTGAAAACCACAATATCATCCAAGTATACAATAACAAACTTACCCAAGAATTTCTTCAAAACCTCATTCATTAACCTCATGAATGTACTAAGTGCATTAGTCAATCGAAAGGGCATCACTAACCATTCATACAATCCTTCATTTGTCTTGAATATAGTCTTCCACTCATCTCCTTCTCTGATCATTATCTAATGGTATCCACTCTTCAAGTCTATCTTTGTGAAATACTTTGCTCCACTCAAATAGTCCATAATGTCATCCTTCCTTGGCAAGGAAAATCTATACTTAAGTGTGATCTTGTTGATTGCTCTAGAGTCTGAACACATCCTCCATCCTCCATCTTTCTTCGGTGCTAGCACTGCAGGTACCGCACATGGGCTTAAACTTTCTCTGATCAATCTTTTCCTCAATAATTCATGTATCTATCTATTCAACTTTGCATTCTTTGCTAGTGTCATCCATGTGCTACTTTGTTAGGCAAACTAGCTCTAGGTATAAGGTCCATATGATGACTGATACTCTAGATTGGTGGCAATCCTTCAGCTACATTACCTGATATGATGTCTTCATACTCTATCAACAATTCAGTTATCTCCTTTGGTGGTTCTTCTTCTTTTCCAGTAACAGTCTCTGCACGTAGGGTTCTGTACTTCTTTGGAATCAAAACAAAACAAATATTCTCATGTCTCAATCCATCTAGAAATTTCCTTCCATCAACCAAATAGATTTTAGCATTCCCACATACTTCACTCTTAGGCTCATCTTCCAAAGGTATCAAGATATGCTTCTTCCCATTTGATGTTATAGTATAAGTATTCTTTCTCCCATCATGTATAGCTTTTCTATCATACTACCATGGTCTCCCCAACAATATATGACATACATCCATCAGCATAATATCATAGAATACTTCATCATTATAAGATCCTATGTGAAATTTCACCAAAAATTATTCACTCACCAGTACCTTGTTTTCATCCTAAATCCATGCTATCTTGTAGGGATTAGGGCATTTTAATCTCTCTAGGTTCATCTTAGTCACTGTCTCCTCTACAACCAAATTATCAGTACTACCACTATCAATGATCACTTTGCAACATTTACCTCCTAATTTGCATCTAGTCCAAAACACACTTTTCCTTTGTGGTGGTTCCTCAGTTGTCTCTACTTGAAATAGTGATCTTCTCATGACAAATGATTCTCCTTTCTCTAATTTTCCAACTGAACTAGGTGATCCAACAGGTTCTTCCTCCGCATAAGTTTCTCTTGCACTATTCTATGTCTTCTTTCTTGTACTTCCCTAATGACACTCAAATGCTCTATGTCCTTCACCTCCACATTTAAAATAGGTTCCTCTAAATGATCTCTTAACAAACCCTCTTTCATCTCTCATGTATCCTTCATTGCAGTAAGAATTATGATTCCCTCTATGGTAGAAAATTATGTCATCTCTCAGGTATGAATTGTTATCTCTATCTGCCTTCTTGTATGGACTACTTTCTTTGGTTTTCTCCACATAAGGTCTTTCTCCTCTAGAATATCTTCTACCTCTTTGAAATTTGCCTCCTCTACCTCTCTATATTTTCTCATGCTTCTTATTGAACTTGTCTTCAACTTTCAACACAAACTAATATGCTTCTTCTATTGTTGTCATCCTTACCAAGCTTAGTTCTTCTTGAATGTTCATCCTCAATCCATTTATGTATCTTGCCACTTTCTCCTTGCTTTCTTCACTATGTCTAGTCATTATGATCATCTTATGAAATTCTTTAGTGTACTTCACAGATTTCTCCTTTTGCCTTAGGTTTTGCAACCTCTTAAACAATTCCAACTCATAGTCAATAGGTATGAACTAATTCTTCAACTTTGTCACTAGCCTATCCCATTTTATGAACTGTAACGTCAAAAAATGTCCCCTTGGGGGTTTTTCCCTCTTAAGGTTTAGCTCCCAGGTCTTTTGCATACATTTAGGACATCTTAGTTCATAATTTGGCATCCCGATAGAATGAGCCCTAGGTAACATGACAAATGGGACCTAGGAGGACCCCTTGAGCTGTACCCTACCCAAAATAGGGGGGGAGGACTTGGGCGCCTATGCCCTAGTCCTATCCTATTTTAAGGCAGCCCCAATTTTTAGATGTCAGTTTATGACTTTTAGTTGGATCCTTTGCCGACATGGTAAGTTTGAATTACAAAAATCTTGGCAGGAGTTCTTGTAGTTGCATATAAAAGCATGTTTAGGCATTCATTTGTAAACTAGATGATTACTAGCAAGCTATTGTGTTCTCAAGGTGATTCAAGGCTTTCATTGTGTTGCAAGAGTAGACTTGTATGGTTTGTGTGTTTGTATTTGCAGATTTAAGCATCAATTTCCTTATGGAATGAAGAGCATCTTCCTCCCATGAGAGCTTCACTACAAGGTGACATTATATTGTGTTTTCATCATCATTTCCTTTGGTTTTTGCCTCTGCCTCACAATGGCACACACTCTCTATCTAACAACGATGTTCAAAGACTTAAGTGTCCTCTGGGGCTTAACTGAGGCAAGCCTCTAAACACCACAACCCCCTCCCAAAGTCTTGTGATTACATGTTACAGGTGTCACATTTGGGAAAAGTGAAGTTGCAGGAAGGATCAACAGACATCAAGGATTCGAGATCTAAAGAGAAGCATGACACTGGAGTATTTCCAGGACTTGGGTGCTCGCTCCAGTGTCCTCTGCAACTAAATTTCTAGAAACATGAGTTATAGTGTTGATTAGTGTCAAAAGGAGGTTAGGATCCTGTAAAGAAATTGGCACCTTAAACTTGGGTGCCTGCTCCAGTGTCCCTGACTGTTCTGCTTCAAAACCCCAAAAATAGGTACTTTGTGATTTAATATTTTACTCACATCTGCAAGAGCTTTTTTCGTTATTCGTCAATTTACTACCGTATTTGCATAATTAGGGTTTTAATGGTCAATTGAGCATAAGAGAAGAGAAGTTGATAATTAAATTCCCTAATCTAATCTTCCCTACATCTCACAGTGATCTAGGGTATGATAGTGAATTGTCACTCAACCCTAGATCCTTGAATGTAAAGTGGAAAGGCGGATTCAAACATCTAAACACTAAAACATGAACAAATCCAATTTTCCACTAAACATTTTGGTGAACCTATGCTTTTGGACTTAAATTACAACTTTCTGAGTGTGTGTCTTCAGATTTGGATTGATTTCATTCATTCATATAGTCTTTCACTTTATTGCATTGAGAAAAATTCAAAAAAATTGCATTGTTTGGTTTACTAAATTGCATCAATTCTTTCTAAATTTTCCTAATTCATGATTTTTGCATCAGATCTGATATAAACTATAGAAAAACACAAAAATTTAAAAATTTGCATTGCATTTTCATCTTTAATTTGCTAGGCTTTTGTAGAAATTTTGGCAATTTTCATTAAACCTAGTAATTCCAAAATCTAGGGTTAGTAGGCAAAATCTTCTCTCAGATTTTTCTACTGATTTTAGAGGCTCATTCAAATTTTCATTTGGCTGTAGTCTTTCATTTTAGTGTAAATTCATTACAACGCCCCTTTGCTAGGTCTTGGAGTTGAAAAACCGTGAAAAATTACATATTTTGCTATATTTTCACTAAGGTTTGACCTTAAGTGGCACTAAAAGTGTGTTGTGTTGGATATTTTGACATTAAGTTTCTGTTATTACTAATATAACTTACTTTCCATCATCATTTTACACACAACACCCTTTTTTACGATCTTTTGCACTGAATTTTGGTGAAAAAAATGCCTATTTTGACATATTTTCACTATAGTTTGACTTGGCACTAGATTGGATTTGCATCAAGAGTTTGTTGGCAAGGAGATTATTGCTGTTTTGGACTAATATCAGACATATAATTTTATTCCCCTAATCAAAATCCTTACAACACCCATTTTTTCATTCATTTGCATTGAAAAAGTACCAAAAATTAAGCATTTAGGTCATTGTTGCATATAGTTTTGCACTTGTCTTTTGCATAAATTTGGAAAAGCTTTTAAAATCTGATCTTACATAGGAATGGAACCTTCATGTCATTTCTCAATGGTATCTTTGCATGCATTTATCAAAGATCTTGATTTTGACCAATTTTTAACCCTCATGAGTGAACATCCTACGATATTAGAAAGCTTAATTGAGTTCTTCTCCATGAGTAGCAAGGAAAAGGCTGATAATGATCCCATAAGTTATCCTACTTCCCCTATAACAGAATACTCAAATGAGAAGACTAGGAATAGCTTTAGTAATTCCACTACTCTCCTTGGCCAAGATGAAGCATTAGTGAATGAAGAGTTCCCTTTAACAAAGAACATTCTATGGGTAGAAAATAAGCATTCATTTAACAATAATCAAATTCCTACCTCTATGGATCCTCCCTCCAAACTTCTTCCTTTAGTAGATTATTCGCACACATTGGATTTCACTAAGGAAGAGAAGACCTTTAATGTCCCTCCTTTGTTTGAATATTCAAGTCATTTGGACATCACTAAGAGGATAGAGAATAAGTACGATAGTAAGATTCAACAAGAAAACATTCCACCTAGACAAAGGACCTTTGATCTTGGTGCGTCCTCCTCTACAACACAAAAATCCATAACAAGGCAAAGCCCTATGTTACAAAAACTAAGTCATAAAGCACAACAACGTCAACTTGCAAAAGGGAGGAAGAGAAGGCAACGAGCTTACCTTGCCTCTCAACAAGAAAACATTGATCCTAACATTAAACCAAACAAACATGATCCTAACAATAAACAACATGATGAGCAAGACATGAATTGGGCTATGATACCTTATATCCCACCTTCCTCTAACATTAGGGAGTGGGAGGATGATGATGATTTACTTGATGATAAGACTTAGCATGAAGACCCTATAGGTAAGTATCTCTAACCCTTTCTCCCTCTCATGATGTACTTCCCCCATGATGTGTTATGTGTTGTTTAGGCCTCCTGGGATGACCCTTGACTCTCTTGTAAGGTCTGGGATACCAAGAGACTGCCTCTATTGTGACCTTCTTCTATTTGTATCATCATTCTTCTATATTGCCTCGCCCTATGATTTCATTGTTGTGTGTTGTGTCTTACGAACATAGAGTTGCAGTTGGTGACGCTAGGGGCACCCTCCTACATGACTGTCCCTAAGACACTTGTTTCTCCTCTCTTATTTATTGTTTCCCTTCCTCTAGTGTTTCCATCTAGCAGGCGGATGACGACAAACATTTATACTGATGTGGACCTAGTATCCCTTTCGATAGTAATCAAAAAATGGACTTAGTTCCTAATATGACGATGGGGTTGTATATCTTATCCGACGCTTGGCTAGTGGAAGCACTTGTGCTTTCCACATAGTGAATTTGATGATATTTCTATCACATTTACAAACCTTAACAATACTGTTGCTCTATGCACCTTTGTTTATCTTTGAATCTGGCCTTGGTAATACTTGATTCAGAGAGCTTCGTGATATAGCCCCATGGTTATCCTCAAACTCTGAATTCGTAGTATAACCTTGGCTCTTTGTCTGGTTAATCATATACATTGTTTATCATGATGTTGTAGACATTAACATGTTTCTTGTGGGGATGTGTTTGTGGGAACATTTGGCAATCGTAAAGTACATGTCACCTCTAGGGGGCATGGGCTTTGTGAAAGTCTATGTTCCCTTGTGTGTTTCCTTCCTACCTTAACATGATTGATAACGATTAATGATATCAACCACCTTAAGGTGGGGGCATATATAAGGGAAGTTGTCTATTGTAGATGTTAGCAATGTGCTTGTCCTCAGGTGTAGACTAGTGCGATGAGTACTTCCTGCATCCTGAGTTTGTTTGCAATCAATCAATCTATCTTGAAATCTATTGCATATACCTCCTTTTCACCGTAAGGCATCTCTGTGATGTGGGTGGGGTTATATACTTTTGAGCTCATACTCCTTTTCACTGTAAGGCATCTTTGTGACATGGGTGGGGTGGTATGCCATTCTTCCTTTTCATTGTAAGGCGTCTCCATGATGTAGGTGGGGTTGCATGTTCAAAAGTCCTCTTCAAAGGTAGGGAGTGGTTCTGTGACTAACTCAACCCTTAAGCGTGTCTTCAGTGATTGTTGTGGCGAATCCCAATTGTTGGTGTGTGCCTATAATGTGCCTAATATGGTGATGAGCCTAGAAATAGGGAACACATCATTGCTTGTCTGTCATATTTTCTCTGTGTCTTCAAGTGTGTGTGTTTTGGCGTGCTTGTTTTGTTTGGCATGTCTGTTGCCCCATATGCAATATAGATTTTGGGAGGTTTTACGTGTCTTGTGTGTGTGTTGCCCCATATATGCAAAGACCTACATGATGAGTACATCTTGTATTATGGGAGGTTTGTTTACTTTCTAGTACTTGCATTTGCATTTCATATATATGAGAAAAACAAAAGAAAAGAATCATTCCTATCTTCTATGCATTAATATGTCTTCTATGCATTGATTATCTTCTCTATGTTCTATGTGACTGTAATTATCTTCTCCATGTTTTGCATGCCTGTTACTATTTTCTATGTGATTGGCGTGTCTTCTCCATGCTTGATGTGTTTGTTGTGCTCGTGACCTTACTTTAATGCATGTATTGGCCTCATGTTTATACATACATTAAAGTGGGGGCTAAATGTAACATCAAAAAATGTCCCCTTGGGGGCTTTTCCCTCTTAAGGTTTAGCTCTCGGGTCTTTTGCATGCATTTAGGACATCTTAGTTCATAATTTGGCATCCTGATGGAATGAGGCCTAGGTAACATGACAAATGGGACCTAGGAGGACCCCTTGAGTTGTACCTTTCCCAGAATAGGGGGGGAGGACTTGGGCACCCGCACCCTAGTCCTACCCTATTTTAGGGCAGCCCCAATTTTTGGGTGTCGGTTTATGACCGTTAGTTGGGTCCTTTTCTGACACGATAAGTTTGAATTACGAAAATCTTGGTGGGAGTGCTTGTAGTTGTATATAAAAGCATGTTTAGGCATTCATTTGTAAACTAGATGATTACTAGCAAGTTATTGTGTTCCCAAGGTGATTCAAGGCTTTCATTGTGTTGGAAGAGCAAACTTGTGTGGTTTGTGTGTTTGTATTTGTAGATTTGAGCATCAATTTCCTCATGAAATGAAGAGCATCTTCCTCCCATGAGAGATTCACTACAAGGTGACATTATATTGTGTTTTCATCATCATTTCCTTTGGTTTTTGCCTCTGCCTCACAAGGGTACGCACTCTCTATCTAACAATGATGTTCAAAGACTTAAGTGTCCTCTAGGGCTTGACTGAGGCAAGCCTCTAAACACCACAAACCCCTCCCAAAGTCTTGTGATTGCAGGTTACAGGTGTTGCATTTGGGAAAAGTGAAGTTACAGGAAGGATCAACAAACATCAAGGATTCAGGATCTAAAGAGAAGTAGGACACCAGAGCATTTCTAAGACTTGGGCACTTGCTCTAGTGTCTTCCGCAACTAAATTTTTGGAAATAGGAGTTACAATACTGATCATTGTAGGAAGGAAGTCAGGATCCCACAAAGAAACTAGCACCTTGGACTTGGGCACCCGCTCCAGTGTCCCCAACTGTTTCACTTCAGAACCCCAAAAATAGGTACTGTGTGATTTAATATTTTACTCCTGTCTGCAAGAGCTTTTTCCATTATTTATCAGTTTATTACTATATTTGCATAATTGGGGTTTCAATGGTCAATTAAGCATAAGAGGAGAAATTGATAATTAAATTCCCTAATCCAAGCTTCCCTACATCTCACAGCGATCTAGGCTATGATAGTGAATTGCCACTCAACCCTAGATCCTTGAATGTAAAGTGGAAAGGAAGATTCAAACATCTAAACACTAAAACATGAACAAATCCAATTTTCCACTAAACGTGATCTTCTCTTTTCCTCTCCTATTTCTATCCAATTGAATTTCTTTCCACCAAATAGCAGCATGTTCTTTCATCTTAGTGTTTACAAATCTTACTTTCTCTGGATCTTTAATTTCCTCATATTCAAAGTATTCCTCCAAGTCATTTATCCAATCAATTAATTCCTCTAGACTCAAATTTCCAGTATCGTTTGGTACATCCACTCAAGGTCTCTTACCACTCTTAGAAATAGATTTCAACATCTTTGCCTGATCTAATTCTTCTCTTCTAGGGCTTTTTCATTTTGTTTAGCAAATTGAAAATTTTCATCATCGCTTTCAACATCCTGTCTAGGGTTTAGTCCTCTTCTTCTATATTCTTCTACAACATCCAATATAACTTTCATTGTTCTCATCATCTTAATCATTTCTTCCATTCTTCCAACAACATTGGCCATAACATCCATCCTCCTCAGTGGCATCTCTTCCTAGAATCTGGTGCAACTACCTCAATTCGGCAATCTGACTACAAGGTAGCAACTGCCTCACAATCAACACTCTATTGACAAACACAAGTAGACTGCCTTAGGTCAGCATTTGATTCACCACAAGATCTTTTGGAATGCCTTCACTTCCTAAAGGATTCAAAACTTTGCTCTAATACCACTTGGAATAGTCATGGACGGAGGGTTCACAGGATGAACTGTCCAAACCATACAGCTAGAGTAAACACAACAGAAACAACACAATTATAGAATGCAATGGAAGATCATATATTCAAAATATCAAAGAATTACAATGCTCATATGTCGACAACATGCGGGCTACAATCAAAGGGTTCACATGCCTACTTTCTGGGTTACAATAGATATGCATGATGTGGCATTGAAATGCCTTGCCGAAAAGAATCTAACTTCTTGAACTATCTAAATTATATCATAGAACTACTTACTTGCTACTGCATCTAAGAGATCTATATATCATCTTCAAGCTCGTGAAATCCCCCACTTCAACCACAAGAGGTTACAAACTCCAATGAAGGATGTAATGTGTAGAAACAAGTAGATCAGTCTTCAACATCTGCATTAGGCTCCACAAGTCACGAAAGTGCTCCACAAAACTTCTCCTTCAACTGACTGTTTGAATGCTCTATTTTGAGAAAACTGGTGATCTTTTGATAGTGATATCTCTTAGTAGACAAATTCAAATGACCTGAAACTTGAATATGATGTAGATGATACAATGAAGATGCTAAATCATGCTCTTCAAGCTCTGATATGACGATGTGGTAAAATGTGGTACAAAATGTTGAAACTGCAAATAACTGAACTAAACTAAAAATGAAAGAAAAAACAAGAATGTGAATATTTTTGGTTGATGCAAGATTGCTCTATAACCTGGGATGCTCCTACATCAAAATACATTTGACATAGAGTAGTCCTTCACATGTGCTTCCATGTTTTTGACATTAGCTAGCTCCTTCCTACTCCACGATGACATCTCCAATGTTGTCCATCAGTTAGAGGTCCATTTTGACTATTTTTTGAAACATATTCATGCCATCAAAAGGTGTCAACTTTACCTCTAGCATGCCATGGAAGAGATAGCCCTGAGCTTGAAGATTACTCTCCTTGTTGAATCCATCTTGATGGAATTTAAATGCTCTAATGATGATGAAGCGAAGGAAGAAGAGGTAGTTGAGAAGGCTCCTGGTCTGAATACATATTATGAAAAATGTAAGTTTATGTCTAGGGGGATGTGAGGCCTATGTAATTTTCCTCATCCCCCACTTCTTTCCTACAGACTACTTATGAATATATAGCTAGTGGTATATTTTTGATAGGACTATTGGTATATAGTTAGCAGTTAGATATATATCTGGTCCAACTGCTTGTCAAACCTAGTTTTTGTGGCAATGATGTCTAGTTTCACCAAATTTTCTAGTTCCTAGATCCTAAACCAAGTTATATAGAAAAACAAGTACACACACATATATGTGATATTATTTGATCAAAATTTGTGGGTCCAAAGTGCCAAGTTTTAGCTAGTAAAATTGATGCAAATGACATGGAGGAAAATGGTGTCATAGGTTATTTAAGGGACATATATACATGTTGAGGATGTCATCGATAATGAACTTAGTGTATTTTTCTTATGGCCCAATAAGGGGACAAACTATTGTACATCAACCCCATATACTCAATAGTATATGCAACATATGAGTAAATAAATATGATGTGGTGGAATTGTAATTAATGCTTGAGCTAATGATACAATGTGTAATGACCCACTTGGTCATTAATTAAAACCCATCACTTAATCATTTTAGTGTAACACTTAAATAAGTAGTAATTACAATACTTTGATTAATCAACTTAATTTGTTGGGTAATCAAGCAAAGAAAATAACTTAATGACCTCTTTTGTCTATACCAGATAAGTAAATGATGCTTTGGATAGAGACTTGACTCATCAAGACCAAACAAGTATTGACTCACACACTAAAAGACTATAGTTCCCTACTAGACGTGAACCAAAGTCTTTGTCAATTGGAAGAATATAAAGTAAAATAGCTTGTGTCCCACCTTATTATTTATCTCAAAGCCTCAAGGAGAGAAGAAAAATCTATACAAGATTTCTTCTGAGTACCAAATTTATTTTAATACCAAGTTTTAGATTTTAGTTGAAGTTGAAGATGCTATTGAGTTATTAGAGTCAACATGTTCCAATTTTGGAAACACATTGACCACACATGTAAACAGGAGTTTGGTAACCTCCTTCATTTACCTAAACTATCTACATATCTATATCTAACATAAATAAAGGTGTATAAGTATATAGTTTTGATTGTGTTTTCTATTTTTATGTAAATTGTATAAGCGAGCATGCAACCCTTTCTAGGGCACCATTTCCTTAGACAATTTTCTTTTCAGCTACTACCCACAAGTAAAGCAATGATCTAATGTAAAGGTTATATAATACTCAATTTCATAATTTATTAGATAAAAAATTTCATCTTCCATTTTGATAGTTAACACTAAATATGGTTTGGTTTGAATTCATTTTATATTATAACTTGTTATTAATATGTTTATGATGCAGTCAAGCTAGGAGGGTCTGATAAGGGACTGTCCAACCTTGTAACCTTAAACAACTAATAACATGATCAATCAGAGATGTAATGGAAGTAAACATCCAACAACAGAAATGAAAGACATTCATCAGCACATGACATAAGATATATCTTGGGAAAACCCTAACAAGGAAAAACCTAGCCTTCAAAGCTCATTCTTCTTATATTTTGACCACAAAACACATTACAAATGCCACTCAACCTTTTATAGACACTAGGCTGTAGCCTAGGGTTACAAACATTCATATAACAACATTACTTCATGATTTCTTTCACTTACTTCTCAATTATCTACTCTGTAACTTATTTTGTTCTCTGCTCTGCACTCTACTTCACTTCTACTTCTCATTTAGATCAAAACACTTATGAATTTGCTTCATATCTTTGCATAATTATTCATTTTGTCTCTGGTGTCTTGTCACAAATCATTATCCTTCATTTATATCCTCCACCAGCCTTTAAATCATTACCAAGTCAGCCTAATTGCAATGGCTAGTTATGAAATGTGTAGACATGGATAGGTCGGACCTAAACATAAGGTATTGCTCCGCTAGTACATAAAACTTCATGCGGATCTCTATGAAGGTCGACTAGGTCCTAAACTTCATTGAATAATGTTCCTTTTAGCTCCACAAGTCACTAAATTGCTTTGCAAGCTGATTAGACTTCATTGAACACTGTCAGCTCTGCTCTGTGAAAATAGGTAAAAACAAGTAATCTTCTGATAGTGATATCTCTCCAGAATTGAGCCCAAATGATCTAAATTTTGGATATGATGTAGATGACTATGTCTATATGTTAAGTCTAGCTCCGCAGCCTCTGATATGAAAATGTGGTAAAATGTGGTATTCTCCAAGGTCACTCTCTTGATACTCTGCAACTTCACTACTAACTATCTCAATTATTTTGAATGCTTCCAAATGCTCCTGTATTAGACTCTTGAGGTTAATTAAAAAGTGAGCCTGTTCACTTTGGTTTGTATTATGGCAAAATCATTAATGTTGTCTCCTTGAATAGGTTTGGCGATCTGTTCATAGCTACTTGCAACTTCCTCAAGGTCAGTAGTTTGTTCAAGTCCACCCAACAAAACTGCCTCAAGTGTAATCTGGGTTTGACGTTCTACCTACAAGCCTTGAACTACCTCAATGATCGACGGTCTGAGATAGTCTTCTCCACAAGCTACCTTAATTTCTTCATCTTGTCATGTTTAGGTTTAGCTATCTACCTCCAAGTCTTGCACTACCTAAATGATCAACGGTCTAAGCAAGTCTTCTCCGCAAGCTGCCTCAAGTTCAATATCAGATTCAATCAATACATACATGCATCCTCCAGAATAATCAGTTACTTCCCTGATCTAGTCAATACACTTTCTAAATTTCCTCAACAACACTTTCTGATCTTTGGTTCTAGATACATTTCCTTCATACACATCAAAATCTTCTAGTTTCTTTTCTGCATATACTTTTCCCATACTTATCTTTGTTCCTTTATCCTTATTTCCTTTATTCCAGTACACAAACTTTCTCCTCTGGTAGAATATCTGTCATTTCTTCTCTCTCTGCAACATGAATTTCCTTTTTCTGCTATGCTTCACATTTGTCCACACAAACTTTCTCTTGCACTACTTTCTTAGTTCTATAACACAACTCTCCTCAAGACCAATGCTTTACCCTCTTCCAGTTTCTCTATTAAACTCAATGATTCAATAGGTTCTTCTTCCTCCTCCATACAAACTATCTCTACATCATTTTCTTCCAGTTCTTCTGTCAAACTTAGTGATTCAATAGGCTCTTCTTCTACATAAACTACCTCTATATCATTTATTGTTTCCTCATCATTAGTCTCTCCTTCATTATTATCTTTGATAATAGGTTCTTGGTGACTTTTAGTGTTTGATTCTTTTCTCTTCCAAAATTGAAAATAGGTTCCTCTTCTAGCAAATCCTCTTTCATTCTTCTGGTATCCCACACTGTGATAAGAATTATGACTCCTGTCTTCTCTCCCTCTATAGTTTGCATTACTGTTCTCATAAGGTCTTCTTTCTCTACAGCCTAATCCATATCTTCTTTTCTCTTCAACATATGAATACCTCCATCTATACAACCTTCTGAACATATAAGTTACATGTTTCCATTTTGCTCCATCAATCCATCCATAATCCATTTGCATACAATCTGTCATAGGTTTTCTCCTCCTCAATCTATTCCAACACATCCTTTCAAAATGATTGCTCAATCCATAGAACTTACAAGGATGTAGATCCCAACACAATTCTTTTTCATGTCCATGTCTATTACAATGTGAACAATACATACCTCTTCTTCCTTGATTCACTTTGTTTGAATTTACAATAACATCCTTACCTCTGTCATATCCAAGGCCTTCACTTCTTGATCTTATTACTGGTTCAATAGGTTCCATAATTCCTTGATGATGCTTTCCCAATCCTTATCCTTCATATCCCATTCTCAGCATGATTTTGAAACCAATACTATCACCAACAACTGCAAGTTCAGTTACACTATCATCATCAATCTCACTGTCTAAAGAAACTTCTGCATCATCACATGAATCATTAGTATCACAAGAAACATCACAAAACTTAGGTTTAGATCTCAAACTTTCATTCTCTTTTCTGCATACTTCAAGTGACTATTCCAACTGATTAACATGTTCCTTCAACCCTAATATTTCATATTTCATTCTTTTACAAACTATTTTCCTTTTTCAATTCTTCCAAATTGTCTTCTAGATCTATGTTCCTCTCTTCCACCTTCCCAAACAACTTGAATCCTTATTCTAATTCTTCAAATCTCTTTTCAACATCTTCAAACAATTTCAACTCTGCCTCTAAATCTTCATTCCTCCTCTTTACATTTTTTAGTTCTTCTTCAAGAGCATCAAACATGTCTTCTCCTAGTTTTTTCATCCTCTCCAATAATTTTGAATTACACTTCTTGATTTCACATAGTTCTTCTTCCAAAATATCATTTTCGCATATTAGGTTTTCATTTTCTTTCTTCATCCTTTTTCCAATCTTCCCCATTGAAGCAAATCAGATAAACAACTTAATTTGAAAAGTTTACCTGAATCTTTCTCTCCTTGATCTTCTTCAATAGTGACACTTGTTACTTCTAGGGTTTTGTACTTCTTTCATTCTTCCTTCCTAATAGATTCACAACTTCCTATCAAATTTGTAACCAACCCAATAGATTCGAAACCAGCTCTGATACCACTTGATGCAGTCAAGGTAGGAGGGTCTGATGAGGGACTATCCAACCTTGCAGCCTTAAACAACTAATAGCATGATCAATCAGAGATGGAATGGAAGTAAACATCCAACAACATAAAGAAAAGACATTCATCAGCACATGACACAAGATATATCCTGGGAAAACCCTAACCGACAAAAACCCAGCCTTCAAATATCATTCTTCTTATATTATGATCACAAAACACATTACATATGCCACTTAGGATTTTATAGACACTAGGCCATAGCCCAGGGTTACAAACATTCATATAACAACATTACTTCATGATTTCTTTCACCTTCTTCTCAATTCTCTACTCTGTAACTTATTCTGTTCTCTGCTCTGCATTTTGCTTCACTTCTGCTTCTCCTTCAAATTAAAACACTTATGAATTTGATTCATATCTTTGCATACTTGTTCATTCTGTCTCTGGTGTCTTGTCACAAATCATTATCCTTCATTTATATCCTCCGCAAGCCTTCAAATCATTACCAAGTTGGGCTAATTGCAACGACTAGTTATGAAACATGTAGACATAGATAGGTTAGACCTAAACATAAGGCATTGCTCTGTTGGTAAATAAAACTTTGTTCGGATCTCCATGAAGGTTGGTTAGGTCCTAAACTTCATTAAATAATGTTCCTTTTATCTTCGTACATCATGGAAATGCTTCGCAAGATGATTAGACTTCACTGAACATTATCGGCTCTACTCTGTGAAAACAGGTAAAAACAAGTAATCTTCTGATAGTGATATCTCTCCAAAATCGAGCCCAAATGATCTGAATTTAGGATATGATGTAGATGACTATGTCTATATGTTAAGTCTAGCTTCGTAGCCTCTAATATACAAATGTGGTAAAATGTGGTATTCTCCAAGGTCACTCTCTCGGTACTCTGCAACTTCACTGTTAACTGCCTCAATTGTTTTGAATACTTCCGGATGCTCCTGCATCAGTTTACCTCCTTAATCTCCTCTATGATATATGTGTGTGTGTGTGTGTGTGTGTGTGTGTGTGTGTGTGTGTGTGTAAATATAAGTAACTTAAGTTTTACATTCCTTAAGTTAATGATAGGAGTAGCTTTAGGCCCAATAGACTATAAAACTAATAATTTAAAGATCTTCTTCTAGGTCTCCTATTTTACCTCACATTCTCTATAGATTATATTCAATCAAAACTTACATCTCAATACCCACACATGAGGAATTATCCTCTAGATAAATTTTAAACAACTAAGTTACTTTTTAAAACATACAATAAGAACTAATACAAATTAGACTTATTATAAGCATAAACGATAGAGTTTCTATAGAACCTACCTATGAATAGGGATTAGGCATAGGTTGTTAATTTTAGCCTCCTCTAGGTCCCCTTTCATTCACCAAAATTTAACAATACTATTATATTTATGCCACAAATTGATTAATCAACCCTATACATGTGCAATATATAAATTTACAAATGATGATGCTCTATTTTATTCAAATGGAGTCTTCTATTTTAGTGACTACATTTTAAGCCTCAAGCTCTCAACTAGCCATAGGCTATGCTACTCTCAGACAATTTAATACAAATAATCTTACTTTCATAAATAATAAACAAAAAAATACTTTTAAGTATTTAAACAAAGAATTATATGCTATTAAAACTTGAAATGAAAGACAACCTTTGTTGTTTTCATAGCTTCTTCAATTCAAACAAAACCACACTTAAAGACTCATATTTATACTAACTATAAAATTAGTTTATAATGCTTGAAAAGAAAAGATCACATGCTATAGCATTATGGTTTGTAATGGTTTTTGAAGATCAGCTCATGGTAGAAAAATATTCACCTACTTACAAAAGTTTGACCAGTCAAGTAAGCATGCATTGTAATAGCTAGATAATTTTTAATGTGTGCAAACTTTTAAAAATCAGTATAGAGTTATGAAAACAATAGAAGATAATTGCATTGATATATTTGCCCTAGAAGTCTTACTCAGTGTCCATGGCCTTTATAAATTGACACAAAGAAAGAGTAGTCTATGGAAGATGCAACATTTAGACCTATAGGCCCATGTAGAGATTATATTAAAACATGTACAAGTATTAAAAACTTGCAGCTTATTATTAGAGCTCACCATTCTTATGCTAAGATAATCATATAGTGATTTATTTATTGTTTTGACATATCATTTATCAAAATCTAAACAAACTTGAAAATTGAAAATACATAATAATACTAGGCTTAATAGACATATTATGAACCTTTCACAAAATAACCATCAACAAATATAAATTTGTTCTTTCTCTATTTTTTTTACACTTCCATTTTAAGCTGGAGATGAATAGAGGACAGATATATCATGGTGTAAGTTAAAATTTTTAAACTATTTAACCTATAGGTAACCTTACAAGTTAATTCTTACCTCTATATTATGTTGTTGTACCTTTTGTAGCTCTTATTGATTTCTTTTGTAGTGTTTTAGTAACTTCTAGGTGTTCCCCTAAAGCTTCTTATGTACCTCCCATCCTCTTAAACCACAATCATATATTTTATTCTATTTTTTATCAAAAGAGGATGATGTCCTATTTGTACATGAGGTCCATCTAAATAACTTTAATATCCAATATTATCTCCATTATTCCCCCATTTTTATGAAAAATTATTCCTTTTGGTAGTAATATTTACTCTTTCTCCACTTACACATTTGTTTCTATTTATGTGACTTGAAATAATTCCATAGTTAACTCAAACCATCTCCTTAATTTTCTAGTTATCTTACACACAATCAGTCATCTCTAGTTATTCATTTACTTCCATCATGGAATTATAGTTCCATTGAAAATAAATAAATGAATTCCACTATCTAATTTAAATAGAAATTTTATTTTATAGAATATAATTCCTCCCATACTTATTTATTTATTTCAAATAGATATGCTCACTTTTCAAACTAACTCTTTTAATTAATTTGTTTTAAATTTAATTATTCTTTAGAATTGAATTATAATTTTCCTTTCTTATTATTTTATAGATTATTTTTATTATTATTTTAATCACTTGCTCATTATCAAGCAACCTTATAGTTAAATTAATTTAATTTTAAACTATACCATGGAATTCAAATGAAATACTTCTTTTACTACTGTTTTATAAATTGTCATTAAGGTAAATATTATTTAAATTAATTTCATCATTTTTTAATGTAAACATAATTATGACAAAATTAAGGATCTGGGGGTTATGACATCCTCCCCCCTAAGACTATGCATTGTTTTGATACATAATAGTAGTAAATTAAAATCCACTGAGTGTAATGCCATAAAATCATTGACTTAATATCATACAAAATTTAAAATTAACCAAGTATCAGAATAATTGGGGATTAAAGTTGTTGCATCTCAATTGTATCCTCCCACGTAGAACTATCCATAGTGTATTGGTCCCATTGGAACTTACACTTATCTATTACCCTATTGCACAATTGGTACTAGTGCATCTCCAAGGTTTTTGTTGGCTCTATCATTATTATCCTTGGATCTTGCACCTATAAATCAAGCCAATTTAGAATATGCTTGACATCGGGTGCATAACTCTTAAGTGATGACACATAAAAGGCATCATATATTTGACTCGTCTTTGGAAGTAAGGTTAAACAATAAGCCATTGAATTTATTTTCTTAAACAATTCAAAAGGTCCAACATAACATGGTTCTATCTTGGCTCCCTTTCCAAAATATATGAATCTCCTATGAGGTCTCACTCTCAAAAATACTTTCTCCCCAACTGAGAAGCTTCTTGGTGCCTTGTTCTCATCTCCATAGAATTTCTATCTATTAGAGGTTTATTTCAACTTTGGCCTAGTACTCTTTACTTGCTCATCCATTTCCCTCAACATCTTAGGTCCAAGAACAACTATGTCCTCTATATTATCCCAACTCAAAGGATTTTGACATTTCATCCCATATAATGGCTCAAAAGGTATCATTATAAGAATTGTTGATCCATGCAATACATATGCAAATAATCTTCAACAATATAGTTTACTCTCTATTTTCCCGTCTATTTTAAGATGATAAGTACTAAAAATTATACCTAAATTTGATTGTAAAGTGGTCTAAAATCTTGATGTGAACTTGACATTCCTATTGGAAATTATCCTCTCTAAAAATCCATGCAATCTTGATGTGAACTTGACATTCCTATGGAAAGGGTTGGATCATCATTAGTTAAATTACCTAGTATGAAATGGGATACCTTGGTAAGTTTATCGATCACTACCAAATTATGTTGTGTATGTATGGTGACATTGTTAACCCTTGTATAAAATCCATAATGATGACTTGCCAATGGTATGTCAAGGGGATGTAAAATTATTGCAAGCTATACATGTTCTACTTTAACTCTCCAACATCCAAATATTTAGCTACCAAGTGGACTATTTCTTTCTTCATTTTAGGTCAAAAGTACAACTTCCTAATATTTGAATACATTTTATTAACTCTAATCTATCCTAATTATGTAGCATTGTGAGATTTTGATAACAACATGGTTCTAATGTCATGCCCACATTTCCCATGTGGTCACAACACACAACACACGTGTCATGTCCACATTTTCCATATGGTCATGACATGAAACATCAAAAAAATTTCCCACCTGACTCTAAAAACCCCCTCGTGCACAACATGCGTGCTTGGAGACAAACACATGTAGGCGAAGACCTCAGTCAAAGTTAGGGTAATGTGAAGTCCTTTCACATCCCCTGTGAAATGATAGTCTACTAAGGGGGTTGTGTGATGTGGAAAGCGTCACTAAGAGGGTCGAGTTCCCAACCAGGATCTAACCCTAGTTTTAACCTAGATGAGGTGGAGGGGATTTCAACATGTGTCAAAATCCAATCCATAGGAACTATAGCAAGAAGAGATTAAATAAAATTAATTAAAATAACTACACCATAGAAAGCATTAAAAAAATAAAATCTAACATCTAAATTGTTTTCCTAATACCATTAAATAAAGAACCCCATCAAAAGACCCAACAATAATATAAAAATATTAACCCACTAAAGTCAAATAAATATATCTAGGGATAAAATTAATCCACTCAACTAAATTAACTCATAGGATAAAAAGGAACAAATATAAGTCAAATTCCAAAAAGGGATGAGAGAGGAAAGGAATTTCATGTGCATACAAATTTCTCAAATTTTAAATTCTTATTTCCTCCTCAACCCTAAAAGTTTAACTTATAATATTATCTACTCTTCCCAAATGAAACCCTAATCTCCTTATTCTAAGAAGCTCTCTCCTAACCTTATTTTTTTCTTCTTCTCATCTTTTGTTTTTCCCATTCCCTCCTATTTTGTTTTCAGGTTGTTGGAGCTACCATGGAGGCTCAAATATCCATAAGTATACATAGGGTGTGCTTTTTTTTTTTTATTTAAAACATAATATAGTAACGCATTTTCAATAGCAATTAAAATATTCATATCTTCCCTATTTGTATTTTTTTTTTGTTGTAAATAAAAATACAACAACAAGTATTTTCCTCTTTTTCTTAAATCAACCAGTAACTATTATCTTTCCCACATCAACATTATTTAAGAAAATAACTTGTATCTAACTTAAATATCTATGTACATAGAACATTTATAATCAGATGGAATACAAAAAGAGAATAAGAACAACAACCTCATTTATAAAATTTTATTTTCATTACATAGAACAACTTTGCATCCAAAACAAGATTTATTACAACAAAATCCATACAAACTTGAACACAAGAGATTCTCTCTCTCTCTCTCTCTCTCTCTCTCTCTCTCTCTCTCTCTCTCTCTCTCTCTCTCTCTCTCTCTCTCTCTCTCTCTCTCTCTCTCTCTCTCTCTCTCTCTCTCTTTATTTTTTTTACAACAAGGCCATGGCTGTAATAAAGACAGCTATGCAAAAACCATAGAAATTCCAACTCACTCCCAAGCTTCAAACCTACAATAAAACTACAAGGAAATTTCTCATGCCCACAAATTCTCTCCACCCTACCATAGACCCGAAAAAGGGTCACCCCTGAGCTAGGAGATCACCCACACACGGTTTCACACCACAAACACATTGAACAAAAACACTCACAAGCAAGAACACCCAACCATGGTTTTAGCCACAATGAAATCAATGAAGAATAGATTTAGGGGGTAGGAGAGTGGACAACTCTCTACTCAAGAGGTGCACTCCTAAAATCCAAAATCTCATAGATCACAAATACAAGGCCTTAAGCCTTAAACATCTCAAAAATGATATAACATCTCCAAGGCAATCATGCCTTCTAAAAAATAAACTCATAGGCACTCATGCCTTATCAAAATAAACTCCATACTTCTCCAAATACTCTCATGGCCATCAATATGTCACAAAGATAAAGAGGATGACCTTGAGGAGGTTCACTCCTCTCCCACCCCTTACAAGATGTGCTCTCCAAAATGGGATCCTCATCCATACACCCATAATAAACCCCATAGAACAAAAAGATTCAAACACACAAAACCAACAACCACACAATGAAATGTAAAATACAAGAGGAAGGCTTCAAGCCTCAAAGCTTACCTATTCAAACCTAATAATGGAAGAAATTTGATAAAGAGCTTTCCAACCTTCTCCAAGCTCTTGCCTCCAAAGTGTCTCCAAATCCAGCTAACTCTCCCCAAAAGCCATAAACAAAGAAAACAAATGAAAATAGAACCCTCTCCCTCTCTCAAAGAGCGAGTATTATAGGCTACTCTCAAGAGCCTTGAGGAATGAGAAGGTGACACATGTCACCTTCTCCTTCCTCCTCACAACCCACTTGCAAGCTCCATGGGATGTGGAGGTGACACATGTCACTCTCCCATCCCACCAAGCCTCATGCTCTCCACATGTACTCTCACACATGTGTGAGAGCAAGGTGGAGAGAAGGAATCTCACAAGGTGGACTTCAAGAGGATAAGGTTATGCCACTTGTCGTAGTCCTATCCATCAAAGAAATCCCATTCACTCCAAGATGCTCTCACACATGTGTGAGAGCATTGGAGATGGGTTTCTCACACTTAAGAGTATTGAAGACTCCCCAAGTATTCAAGGTAAGGAAACCAAAGTCTTGGAAAGAGGAGTGGGTCATGGTTGAATGTTTGACCCATCCACCACTCCTTCCAAAATTCAAAATTCGTCACTTTACTTTAGGGTGAAGTTAAAGTGACTAGATAGAGATTACCCTAGGGTTTAGCATGCTCAAATGGGCCCTAGACCTTAGGGGTATAACCTAGGATCAAAATTAACCCAAAATAAACACCTTAGGTAGCATAAAATCACATGAAAAGACCATAAAAATAAAAAGCACTCAGTTGTGCCAAATCAACATTACATTTCACAACACCTTAATTCAATCAAGTAAAAAGGGGTAGACCTAATCGAAAGGACATCAAAAGTAGATATCATGAGAAATCATCATGCAATACACATGATCTTGGTCCCTCCTAGGATTAGATTGGTTTAACACAGAATTCACATAGGGTGTGGGATGATCTCTAATTTTCCATGGGCATGGAAAATCATCTGCACACTTATGAAAATAGATTAGTAACACATGTTCATCATAGCCGAAGTGAAAGAATGCACACACACACCAAGTTGCATTATCATCTAATCTTGAATAATCATCACATAACATTAATAACAAGATTCATTATCTGTGGCATTTCTAATTATCAACTCAATATCAAGATTGCATAATAATTCATTCATTAACACAACCACTAACATTTTAATTTCATCAAAATCAATTATGCATAACATTATAATTTCAAATGAAATCTAAAATGTAAATCATAATCAACATCATAACATAGTCTATCTAATCCAAATCAAAGCATATGAAATATATCCTGGAGGTCTACAAACTGGGATCAATAGTCCCAAAGTCCATATGTCATCCAAATGTAAATGTGATGTAAGAAAAATTATAGGAGTGAGATAAGTAGGCCTCACATCCCCCCTAAGACTAAAATTCCTCCTAGAAGTCATCAAAGAGGTGAGGATAAAGTGTCCTCAATCTGGCTGCATCCTCCCATGTAGCTGTGACCTTGTCATAGTAGTCCCACTGAACTCTAACCTGGTCCAGCTCTTGTCCTTGAAGGTCCAATGTCCAACGAGTTAATATGCAAATTGGCTCCAAAGCCAACTATTCGTCTACCTCTATTTGTAGTCTCGATAATGGAGGCCTGAAAGTTAGCCTGACGATTATCAACTGCTGCAAACATGCAGTGGGATCTACCCACATCTCTAATTGTCTGCTCAGATCCTCTAGCATGAGGCTGTCGTCTTGTTGTATATCCCTAAGGGAACTCTCTGGCTAAGTGCCCCACACCCCCACACACATAACAAGGTCCTCTGGTCTAAATCTATCATGTTTGTGTCTTACTAGACTGCTATTGTCCAGGTCAACCTGTGGAATTCTATGATCCTCTAAAGGACTGTTGTGACCTAGCTAGTCCCGCAGTTGGTGCCTGCTATCGCTGATCACTGTGTGGACCCTACTGATGCTGTTGTTGCTGCTGTGGAGGCCTAGGAGGTAGCCGTGTAGAACTAAAACTTCCCTTATGAGGTGGTTGGGGCCTACGAAACCCCTAGTCCTGATGATGGCTACGATCCTAGAACTGTGGCCATGTTCCATGACTCCATCCATAAACCTCCTCTACAATGAGTGCCTTCTTGGTGGCCTCACTCATAGTTTGTGGGTCCAACATGTGAATAGGTCCTACAATACTAGGATTAAGCCCTCTGATAAAATGACTAACCAGGAGCTTCACATCCTATAGGTACTCAACATAATGTGATAGCTCCATAAACTTGCACTCATACTGTGCAACCATAGAACCCCTATGCTACAGATCATGAAACTCATCAATCCTACACTATCTGAAATGCTCTGAGAGGTATCATGTCTTGTAGCACTCAAGGAATGTGTCCTAAGAGAGTGTGTCTAGAAATAGGTAGTGCTTGTGCTCCTCAGTGCAGCACCATGTCGCTGCTACATCACACAGTAAGTAAACTATGACTTGTGCCTTCATGTTGCTCCCATAGGGACACAACGCAAAGTACCTATCAAGACTAATGAGCTAAGCGTCAGCCTTAGCCCCCTTGTCCTGGCAAAAGTGGGTGGATTTAGTCTGAGTAAATCCCTGATAGGGTCCCATGGTCTCTGTGTCCTCTAAATGGTGCATCCACCTCATCTCACTGCACATAGTCAAATGGACCATGGTAGATCTTCTCTATCCTCACTCCTAACACATCGCATGACGTGGAGGGCTCCTACTGCAAGCTCTGTGCACTGACACAATATCCTCTGCTATAGTGGATGGTATCTTTACTAGCGGCTCAACACTTGGCTCAACACATGGCTCAACATGTGGCTCAACACGTGGCTCAACACGTGTCTCAACACGTGTCTCAACATGCGGCTCAACACATGGCTCAGCTACAAATGGTGGTAATCTCTCTAGAACTGACTGTAGCACCTAAAAAATCTGTGGTCCTATTTCAGGTGCCTATCCCTCGGCTGATGAATTGCTACGTATCTTAACTCCTTTGCACTCACTGGCGCGTGAGCGCCCTCATCTTGATCTAGGAGGCATCCTACCTGAACAAGGTATTTACAAATTAATTGAAATTACAGAATAAACAATTTGCCCAAACAAGCCTAGTGTTGTGATAACAACATGGTTCTAAGATCTCTAGTTTTAGGTACATAGATTCTACTTTGATACCTTAGTAATCCATCTCTTTCCAAAGAATACCCTACATACTTGGGAGCTATTGCATGAGTTTATAGAGCTAAACTAAGTTGATCATACCAATAATCATTTTTTTCTCTACCAAAACCTATTGTCTAAAGGTAGTTCTAGATGTTACTATAGCTATTAGATGTCTCCTTCTACTTAAAGAATTTTCTACTCAATTTTCCTTACCCTTAATGTATAAAATTTCAAAATTGTATTCATTGAAGAACTCCAACCACAGTCATTGTCTTTCATTCAAATAAGGTTGAGTGAAAATGTACTTCAACCCTTGATGGTTAATTTTTAATTCAATTGGCTTACCCAAAATAAAATGTCTCCATTTCTATAAAGCATGAAATATGGCTACTAATTTTAGATCATTAAGGGCATAGTTTAGTTTATGAGTCTCCAACTTCCTAGACTCGTATGCGAATATATTTTCATCTTGAATGGGAACTCCTCCCATGCCCTTAGTGGAAGCATCTACAATTATGGTGAATTTTCCATTAGGATATAGAATCCTTAAAATAGGATTTGTAGTTAATTTTTCCTTCAATTTTTGAAAGGATTTGTCACATTGTTTTGTCCGTAGAAATCTTTTATTCTTCCTTTATAAGGAGGTAATGGGATTTTATATTTGAGATAACACTTCAACATATCTTCTATAATAACCTATTGAATCAATAAAACTCCTCACCTCAAACATGTTCTTAGGAATTGATCATTTCATTATATCTTTAATCTTTCCAAGATCCACTGTAATCCCTTTTGACAATATAGTGGTGTGAGGTTAAACAACACACCACATTTTACCTTAGCAAAATAGGGACCCAACATTTTCTACTTTGCTTGGCTTTTTTTGTTTCCCTTTGCTTTGGGTGATATGGTAAAACTAGTAATAGATGCATGTCAGGATCTTGTCCTAGACATATCTGGACCTTAAATTTTGGATCAAATTTTTAAAATAAAAATTTCTCATCATGAAACCTACCAAATGAAAGAGAATAAAATTCTATGTGGGATTACCTTCTGAAGCACCTAGAAATTACCTAAAACTAAGAAGTTATGCCCAGTCAAAGTTTAGTCAACTGGTCATAGGGATGTTCACATTGTCCTTATATCTGGACATTAACTCAATGTCCTAACCCAAGAAGTTGCTAAGTAAAATATAACATCCCAACATTCGCCAATATGCTCACATCAAATTTTAACTCACGATGTAACAAAACCATCATGCACATGGTCGTATAATGTATGGATATTCACAGGTATGCATATTCAATTTTAATATCTGGACATTCGTTAATGTCTAGACATTTCTCAATGTCCATATTTGCTACAATATCATGATAAAAACTTAACATCTGGACATTCACCAATGTCTGGCCTTTTCAAATATCCTGATGACATGTCCAATTTGACTTTTAAAATGCACATTGGACTTTGGACATTCCATTCAAACATCTTAACATCTAGATCTTTCTAACCATCCCGATAACGTCATATGACTTCATCTCAAAAAGAATACTATAATATGATGGTGTCATCTGGATATTAGGGGAATAGAACATTTTGTAAACCTTAATATCTAGACATTTGCTAATGTCCAAACCTCCCAACCATCTTGATGATGTCACTTTACACCTGACCGAGAATTACCTTAAGAGAGGTGACATTATCAGCACATTTGAACCTCGAGATATTTTGCAACTCTTAATGTCTAGATATTTCTTAATATCTATATCCCGATTTCTTGTGAACAAAATTTATAGCTTATCATAAACCAATCAGATGGTGCCATGTGGCACAAAGTTGACTTTTTAAAATGGACATTTTGTAACATTGTCCTAAAATTGGAAGATCAAAGGTAAATACCTTTGGATCTTAATAACCCGATAGCCACCCTCGATTAATGTTGACCAATATGTTGACGTCATATCATATTAATATGCACATCTCGAAAAGTAAGCATATTTTCTTAACATCTAGACGTGTCTTCATATCTAGACCTAGCAATAAATAACACAAAAAAGAGTTGTTGGCCCTTTGAAAATTCAAATTATAGGCCGCCACTTGTAACAATCTCCCAGATGATATGCCAATATCTATGAACTAAGGCAATTTTGCATTAATTATGCCCTAATCTGCCAATTTTAATGCATAAAAGGCAAATTTTGATCATTTTTTAACTTCAAAGAGCATTCAAAGAACGCAAATTACAGAGCTCCAGAGTTTTTTACGGTGGCCATTGCAGAAAATCTGACCTAGAATAGAATGGTGCGAACAACAAATAGCAAATAGTGAATGGTGATTATATAGTAAAGCACATCTAGACATCTTTTAATTAGGTTTTAATTGTAGTAAATGGGTATGTAATGATAAAACCCTAGAGCAAGGGCTACATCAGGAATAAAGAGAGACATAATCTTAGGCAAAAGGGATGCTCAAGTAGTTGTGCTACTATGGATAAGGTAAAGGGAGAAATAAGTGTCGGTGAGTTTTAGATAACCAAAGTGGAATTAGGGCACACTACTGCTGAGCAAGAGGGTCAAGAAGCAAAGGAGAGTATAGATGCATTGGTTGCAAGAATAAATAAAGCCAAGGCTAAGAATCAAGAGTATAAAGAGAAAATTGCCCAATTATAGGCCTTCATCAAGGGATTAGTAGCACAAACAAATGTTCCCATTACCACGTGTGCATCTCTAGCATTAGTATCCCAGTAGGAGATCACAAGATTGGATGCATTGAAGCATCGTGCCAATGTAATGAACTGCTTGTTTACTAGATTCTTAGAAGAGGGGGAAGAAGTAGTGAAGATATCCCTATCCAATTGCGATATGTTGAGCAACATGAAGAGCAAGGAAGATGCCTTGAAGAAGGAGGTAGGTCAAAGATTAATCAAAAGTAGTAAGGATCTGACTACATTGAAAGATATGAGGAAAGCTAACATTAACACCCTCATGACAAAGAAGGTCCTGATGCTTCAAATGTTTCCTCAAATGGACACATGGTTCGAAGACACAAGATTTGAAGTCAACATTCTGAAGAGATGTAATTCAAAGGTAGTTAATATTAGCATAAAAGAACATGAGCTTTTGTCTAATGAGTTTACAATTTTGGATATTTTGGAAGGCAAAGTTGAGGGGAAGGTGGAAAATCAAGATGAAGATTTTGCAATGAAAGCATTCAGAAATAACTTTAGCTCTGCTATAGAGGATCTAGTATAACATTTTTTAGAGGACTCTATTAATCAAGCCATGATCATGAAGTCTAAAATAGATGCATACAATGAAGAACTAGATAGGAGGACTAACAGGTGGATATCCCTAAAGGAGCAATTGAAAGATCAAGAGCATGCAGTTGAAAAGGCTAAGGTACAAGATAGACAAGAAATAGATAAGGCTCTCAAAGCATATGAGCTAGTCCAAGGCATTGGATGTACGATATTTGAGGGGTCATCTATAGATGAAGAATCTGATGGGAATGCAAAGTGAAGAGGTCATGCTGACCAAGTCAAAGATTTAGGGACTATTCTAGATTGCCAGCTATGTTCCACTAGATTGATTGCCAACTGGCGATCATGTGCCATGTTTTCTGACTATTAGATTATCCTGAGATGATCCTAACCATTGGATCAGTTGTAACCACATCCTCTCCTTATTTTATGAAAGGAGATGGATTTCCATTTGTAAAATTATTAGGAGCTTAATTGAGATAAAATTGTTGAGCTTTGTGAGCACTAAGTATACATTTTTCTCTAACTTAGCATTTCCCCATGGTTCTTTCTCAAGACCAATTGTAAATATGCATACATTTGAATACTAAATGAAATAGAGATCTAGATTACAAATTAATCAAAAAAAATCTTGAGTAATCTTTGTGGATAATATCTGGACATGATATTGTGGAGTGCTATGCTCTCTGAGGTGCATTTCAACTAGTGAATGTTGTTATCCAATTCCTTTAAAGATTAGCATTTGATGTGTGTAGTTGTGGAATATCCTAGCAAAGCATGGTTTGATTTCATCTCTTTTCATGACATATTAAATTGTGCATATGGATCAGTGGTTGAAACTCACTTATTTTGCATAATTTTAGAAATTGTAGTTCATTTTATTTTAAATTTCATCAATAATCATCATCAACTGCAAATAATGACAAATGATAAGTAGAAACATAGTGAATATGTAGAATTCTCGTAGATACATGAATATCTTAGCATATTTGATTAGAATAGCACAATCTTAATGAACATCATGCAAATATTGAAGAATAACAGTGAAATACATGTTCATTTGCATAAATTTGAAATAAGGAAGTAAAGATTAGTTCAGATTTAAGTAAATTTAGAAGAACTAATCAAAGTGCAAAGATCACAACAAAATAATCTCAACTACAGTAAAGTTTAGAATAATTGATTAAAATTATGATTAATACAAATGAAGACATGCATATCCTAGATTAGGATTATCATATTTGATGCAATTTGTTGAGATTCATGCAAAGCAGGTAACAAGACAAGCATCAAGACATGATTTCTGGAAAATCTAGACGTAAGGCCCCAAAGTGATTAATAGCATCATCACATCAAACCACTGAGTAATGTCAGAAGGTTATGTACAAACTATCAGAGACTTGGGATTATAAATTTATCCTAAATGTATCGTATCTTTCAAGAGGATAAAGGTTTGTTGTATGAATTTTTATCTCTTTTAATATGACTAACAATTGTATCTATAGCTTTTGGCACTAGAAGGAGGGCTTGATCACTTGAAGTTTGAGATAGTTTGTCATTCAGATATACTTTCCTACATTCCTATGAAGAAATATTTTGAATTTCTTAGTATACTTCGGAGCTTTGCGTATCTCACAAGGCTTCCATTAATATCTAGCAATTTGAGGGATCTGATCATAAATATCGCTTCCCTAAGGATATTTACCCCAATATTAATAGATAAGTTGTTTGGATTTAAAAGATTGAACTAAATATTTGCATTCTTTGCAAATATTCCATAAATATCCTATATCTGGGATATTTGATCATAAATATCCACTCCTTGGAAGGATTTATCCATACCTTTACAAAGATCCTATCTGAATATCCAAAGTTTACCTTGAGCTTTTAAGAGCTGGCTCATCGACCTAACATAAGGTCAAGATACTCTAGACCTTATGAAGAATTGCATGTCCTTAGACCTAGACCATGTTCAATCGGTCAGCCTAGGCCTGTTGTCCTTAATTCGCCAGTAGCACCCTTAGTACCTCCAATGTAGGCTCCAATGTCTTTCTTCGATGTTGAGTCACCACTCCACTTCGCTGCATATAATGATCTTCCTAAAAAATCTAAACAAGATTTGTCCTAAGTATCATCCGTATCAAGATGTGGATGATCATATCAAGACCTTCAAAGAAGCTTGTTTCAGGGCAAGAATACAACATGAAGATGTTGTATGTAGATTGTTTCCTTATTCCTTAGGAGAAGAAACATATGGTTGGTATGTCAGCCTTTCTCAAAATTCCATTAATTCCTAGCAGTTGCTGGAGGATGCTTTAAAGAAAGGTTCAGAATACTTGTTGATGCAACCACCATGTATCACCACTTCACCATTATTAAGAGAGGTGAAGGAGAGTTGATCTCCAATTTTAATGCCTGCTTTGAAAAGATGTATTCAAAGCTAACAACTCCCTATAATGTTCTTGATGAAGCTACTAGGCTAGTCTATTATTCTACTCTAGATCCCTTGACAACTATATTTATTAGAAGAACACACCCTACAATCACATACTTGTCAGGTGCCTTTGCAGAAGCAGTAAAGGTCAATATGGAACTAAAGCCAATAGGACTGTGTCTTGCACCAAACTTAGGATATACTGCCATTCCTAGCCAAATCCAAATCAGTGGAGCTTTGATGCCCCCTGCTACAATGTCTAATCCTTTACAGGTGTCACCTCTTAGCATCATGCCTCCTCAGGGAAATTGTTAAATTGTGCCACATCTTGGACATGCATCTTAGGATGTTGGATAGAATGGCAATGGCAATTTATTTTTTCAACCACATCAATATAATGTAGTAGCTAAAGTGTAGGAAGAAAAGGAGGATATTAAAGAAATATCATCTCAACTAAGGAAATTAACTATAGAAGTCACACACCTAAGGAATTAGAACTTCTATTCTTAGTCCAATTCATAGAACCAGCAAAATAGGGGATATCTTGACAGAGGATATGGTAATAACAATGAAAGATCTAGATATCCTGATAGAGGGTACAAAAATGAAAGGAGTTACAACAACATCAGTAATGCTCCTAGACCTCCAAGAGTCTAGAACACCAGACCAAACAATGGCACATTGCCATCACCTCTAGACTGTAAATACTAAAAACAGAATTGAAAAACCAGGAAAGAACAGCAATATTAAAACAAGAACTCTGAATGAAAGAAACAGAACAGCAAACACACAGAGCAAGAAGACAGTTTAACGTGGTTCGCCAATGTTGGCTACATCCACAATGAAGGGTGATCTTATTATCAACAATACATCTCTCTCCAGTTTACAGAGTATCCCATACATCACTGTGTATGACTGTATATCTTCACAGCAGCAATGCAAGTTCATTCTATATGCTCTCACCAACAGCCTCATACGTTTTCTTCTGCAGATAGATAGGTCCAACCGTTGCCAAGAAGATGGCAGTTATAACAGCGGTTGCCAGAAGGAATAAGACTGAGGGTACAGAAGAGAATAAGACAGAGGATACAGAAGAACTGCAGATCGGTTATACATTGGGCTTCACCTAGATGCCACGTGCCCAACAATCTCCCACTTGAAGACCAATGGGATCGGCAATGAAGCTGCTCAGAGAGAGATCCCCTTCGATGAAAATCAGTGTCACAGAGGAACAAGACCGAGAGAAGATCTACAGAATTCGAACTTCTCTCGAGGAACAATCTTTGTTAATGCATCCGCCGGATTAACCTTAGTGTCAATCTTTGTGACTTGCAACTTGCCTTCATCAATGAGATGGCAGATAAAATGGTAACGAAGGTCAATATGTTTTGTTCGACTGTGGAACGCTACATTTCTTGACAAGTGAATAGCACTTTGGCTATCACAAAATAATGGAAATACAGATTTTGGACAGCCCAGTTCCGTCAACAAATGCTCAAGCCAGATCATTTCTTTGGCTCCTTCTGAGAGCGCTATGTATTCAGCCTCTGTTGATGACAGAGCTACAGTTTGTTGCAAACGAGAGACCCAAGTAATGGCTGCCCCGGCAAATGTAAAAACATAACCAGTGGTAGACCGGCGTTTGTCTAAATCTCTGGCCATATCAGAATCTACATAACCACGGAGCTGAAAGTCAGTACCTCCAAAACATAAACAGAAATGTGAAGTACCTTTCAAATACCGAAGAATCCACTGAACTGCCTACCAGTGAAGTTTGCCCGGATTACTCATGAATCTGCTCACAACAGCAACAGCTTGTGCTATGTCTGGACGAGTGCACACCATTGCATACATGAGACTACCGACTACAGAGGTATAGGGAACAGACCTCATATGTTCTTCTTCTTCCTAATTTTTCAGACACATAGCTGAAGATAAGCGGAAATGATCAGCCAAAGGAGTAGAGACTGGTTTAGCATGAGACAAATTAAATCTGTCCAACACTTTGGCAATGTAGCTTGCTTGGGACAACCTGAGTTCTCTTTTATTTCTATTTCTGAATATGTGCATCCCAAGTATTCTTTTGGCTAGTCCGAGATCTTTCATGGCAAAACGAAGAGCCAACTGTTGCTTCAGCTGAGCAATAATCTGAACACTAGTACCAGCTACTAACATATCGTCAACATAGAGCAATAGTATGACAAACTCACCAGTATGGAGCCTCTTGTAGTAAACACAAGGATCTGATTCGCACCGAATAAAGTGGTTATCAGTCATGAAGCGGTCAAATTTTAAATACCATTGTCTTGGAGCTTGCTTCAGCCCATACAAACTCCGCTTCAACTTGCAAAATAAATGCTCCTTGCCTGGTTGAGCAAAACCTTCAGGCTGCTCCATGTATAAATCCTCATCTATATCTCCGTGCAAAAACGCTGTTTTCACATCGAGTTGTTCAAGTTCTAAATCCCAAATGGCAACTAAACCCAAGACAGCACGAATGGTGTCCATTCTGACAACTGGAGAAAAGATTTCAGAAAAATCAATACCTTTTTGCTGATCAAACCCCTTGACGACTAATCTGGCCCTGTATCGTTTACGTCCTCCGTCTTCGTCTTTCAAGCGATAAATCCATTTGTTCTTAAGAGCCTTTCGATTTGGTGGAAGAGGAACCAAATCCCAGGTTTGATTGACGTTCAACGACTCCATCTCTTCGTTCATGGTGGCCATCCAGTTCTGTGCATTTTCATGCTTGTAGGCTTGTTTATAAGTTGTCGGCTCTGCATAATCAGAGAGCAATAACTCATAGTCATCGTATTTCACCGGTCTCCTCTTTGCACGGGTAGACCTCCTCAATTGTGTACCTTGCTCTGGCTGGATATTGGAATCCAAATTGAGTCTCTGGAGTAAGTGTTGAACATCATCAACCTCTGTTTGTAGAGGCCCCTGCGGAAGACTCCCCTGCCTCTGTATTGTGATTTGTGCACCTTTAGTGCTTTGCTGAGTCAAACTACTCTGTTCAGGTAGTAATCCTTGTATCTGTTCAAGAGAAACCTGTGCAATGGTTTGCGGCTACGTCTGACATAATACAGGCAGCGTATAAGGTTGGGAAGGCAGTACAAGATCTTTTGAATGCTGTGCTGAGGTATTATAGGGCAACGTATAGCTATTTGAAGACTCCAAATGACTGGGTAAAGGCTGCGTGGACTGTGGTGAATGCAACGTATGTCTAAAGGCAGACAATGATGGACATGTAGATGGCAGCGTGGGCTGAGTGGGAAGGCTCAGCGAAACATCAAACAAGTTTTGCGCTGGTAAGTGAAAAGGCAGTGTTTGACTTAGTGAAGGCTGTGCTTCAGGTAAGGAAGGCAGCGTAGATTTAGCAAGGGGCAGCGTCAGTCCTAAGGGAGGCTGCGTTGGCAGTGTAGAAGTCAGCATTTGACTTAGTGATGGTAACATAGTATCTTGGGAGGGCAGCGAATGAGGTAATAAAGGAAGTGATTCATGTGACAAAGGCGGCAACGGGGGCAGAGTTGAACAATCCACTGACTGTGTGGAAACAATGGAAGGCATCGAACCTGATGAAGGCTGAGATGGTAAAGGGCATCCAACTGAAGGTAAAGTAGCTGAAGTAATAGGAGCTCCAGATATATAAGAATGTATAGTAGTAACAAGTGGCTGGGAAAATGTAATGGTGGATTGCCTCACCTTTCCATTATCGAACAAATCCACATCAATATATTCTGGCAGAGGTGAAGTGCAAGAGTGCAAGCCTAGAAACTCCCTCTCGTTAAACACAACATCGCGGCTACGAATGATAGTCTTTGCAACAGGATCCCAAAGACGAAAACCAAACTGATCTTCACCATAGCCGAGAAAAACACACCGTTTTGACTTGAAGTCTAACTTAGTCCTCTGCTCTTTTGGAATGTGAACAAAAGCGGCACAGCCAAATACCCGCAAATGCTGATAGGAAATTCGCTTTCCGAGCCATGTCTCCTCAGGTATGTCAAAATCCAGCCTAGACGAAGGAGCTTGATTGATTAAATACACAGCAGTGTTACATGCCTCTGCCCAAAACTCTTTGCCCAATCCGGCATTGGAGAGCATACATCGAGCTTGCTCAAGGATCGTGCGATTAAGCCTTTCAGCTGCACCATTTTCCTGAGGTGTATAAGGGACGGTTTTAATCCGTCGAATACCATGGTCTGTACAAAAAGAATCAAACTCCGAAGAGCAATATTCTCCACCATTGTCTGTTAGAAGGCATTTAATTTTATGCCCAATCTGGTTTTCAACTGAAGCTTTAAAAATCTTAAATTTTGAAAAAACTTCAGATTTTCTGTTCAACATATAAATCCAGATTTTGCGAGTGCAGTCATCTAAATAAGTGACAAAATAATTGGCTCCACCGAAAGAAGTTACCTGAGTTGGACCGAAGACATCAGAATGAACAAGTTCCAACAGACTGGTTTTCTTGTCATGCCCAGTTCTCACGAAACTAGTTCGGCACTGTTTGCCATAAAGGCAATGTTCACAGAATTCTAAATCGATGGAGTTGAGGCCTGGAAGCTGATTGCGCTGAAGCATAACTTGAAGACCTTTTTGGCTCATATGACCGAGCCTCTTGTGCCATATTTCAGACCCACTGTCCATAGCCGGCAAGGCAGCTCCCACTTCACCAAAACAGTCTAGAATGTATAGATTACCTTGCTTCTTTCCTCTTGCCATTACTAAAAGCCCTTTTGTAATTTTCCATGAGTCAAGAGAAAATTTAACATTGCATCCATTGCCTATAAGTTGACTGACAGAAATTAAATTTCTTTTTAATAGAGGCACATATCTAACATCCGTCAAAGTTAGTTTGTCACCATTTTTCTGATTCAATATTACATCTCCTTTTCCTAAAATCTCACATTCTTTATTGTCACCCAGAAATACCTTACCGAATGTGCCTTCTTGAAAATTTGTGAAAGCTTGACGGCATGAAGTTGCATGAAAAGAGGCGCCGGAGTCGAGGACCCACGAATCTACATTTGTATCACTTGCTGATAGGACCAAAACACCATCACTTGTAGTGTTTGCTTGATTATTTGTGCTCACGTTGCCTTGAGCTTTCTTATAGTTCCAGCAATTTTTCTTATTGTGTCCAGGTTTTCCACAAAACCAACATGAACCGGTTCTGCCCCTAGACTTCGATCGTGGACCAGATTGTGACCTTCTTCTGTTGTTGAATCTACCTCTGTCATTGCTTCTTCCCCTATTGTTTATACTGACAGCTGTTAGAGCATCACCGGCTGAAGGTTCCTGATGTTTCCTTCTCATGTCTTCGCTGAGAAGAGTAGCTGCAACTTCATCAAAAACCAATGTACTCTTGGCTGCTACAGAAGTGCTCACAGCCATGACAACACCTTCCCAGCTATGTGGTAAGGAACACAACAGCAAAATCGCTTTAATCTCAGGATCTAATTTGATGCCCACCGAAGCTAATTGAGAGACTAAGGTGTTAAACTCATTCAGATGATTGGACATCACCCCACCTTCTCTCATTTTCAGGTTATATAATTTCTTCATAATAAAAACCTTATTTGAGGCCGAAGCAATTGCATACATACTAGAGAGCTTTTCCCAAAGCACTTTCGTATTGATCTCATTTGAGACATTAAATAAAACATTGCTTGACAATGAGAGGAATATTGTTGCCTTCACTTTTGAATCTAGTTTTTCCCAGTCTTCATCTGTCATAGTACCTTGTCCTTTGGCTTTCCCCTGTAAGGCGAGAGACAAATCCTGTTTGATGAGAAGAGACTCCATGTGCACTTTCCAAAGACCGAAGTTCTGGCCTGTAAACTTTTCTATTTTCCATTTCTCTGAGTCATCCATTCTGATTGCTGTGCAGGTTCCCAAAAAAAAAGAATTTCACCGTCTCCTGAACTGAGCTACACACAAGCTCTGATACCAATTGTAAATACTAAAAACAGAATTGAAAAACCAGGAAAGAATAGCAATATTAAAACAAGAACTCTGAATGAAAGAAACAGAACAGCAAACACACAGAGCAAGAAGACAGTTTAACGTGGTTCGCCAATGTTGGCTACATCCACAACGAAGGGTGATCTTATTATCAACAATACATCTCTCTCCAGTTTACAGAGTATCCCATACATCACTGTGTATGATTGTATATCTTCACAGCAGCAATGCAAGTTCATTCTATATGCTCTCACCAACAGCCTCATACGTTTTCTTCTGCAGATAGATAGGTCCAACCGTTGCCAAGAAGATGGCAGTTATAACATCGGTTGCTTGAAGGAATAAGACTGAGGGTACAGAAGAGAATAAGACAGAGGATACAGAAGAACTGCAGATCGGTTACACATTGGGCTTCACCTAGATGCCACGTGCCCAACATAGACAACCAACCCCCTCCTGAACCCAAATAGACCACAAGGGTCAATTTAGTAGAAGCTGCACTCAACAATTTGTGTAAGATACATAATACCAGTGCACATGTTGAGTTGCACTATCCATAGTTCAAGATTGTAGCAAGCATTTTTCAAGTAGAAGTTCAGAACACTGCAAGGGAGGTGTCTTTCCCTAAAGGAAATGAAATAGTACCCCTAGGGTATGAATCTGCTATGGTTCTTGAAAGTTCAACAGATCACCAACAACATGTGAACACATTACATGAGAGTTACACCTTGGTATGTGAAGAGTCAACCATGGCATTTGAAACACGTCTTCCCATTTGAAGACGAAAATGAGCTTGAGCAAGAGACTGAAGAAGTCCATGCTTATCAGCAATACCAAAGAGGTCACAATTACAGCCTAAGGAGTAATAACAACCAACCTCGTAGTCCCTTGACTAGTTCCACTCCTCCTAAGAATTTCAACATGCCTCCAGATCATAAGGCCAACAACAACCCTGGACCTCCAAGGGTAAACCAACAACATTTTGTACCAGCTGCATAACAAGAAACAGTGACAAAAGGTATGAATCAATTACCTGAGTCTAATAAATTGGTTGCTTATCTTGCTGATGAGATGAAAAAGATAAAAAGCAGTTTATTCTTATCTAAATTACTCAAGACTCCTATCATTAAAAAGGCTTTCATGAAGTCATCAGAGGAACATATAGCAAAGGGGGATATCCCTAGTCATATCCCCAGTCATGTCCCTAGCAATACTCCTATTAAAGATCATGTACCTAGGATTACTGTTATCAAACCCAAAGAAAAGGCTTCAGTCCATACTACAGATGCAGTCCAGGTGACATTGTATAAAATAAAGTTTGAATCACCTCCTTTCGTGCTCACACTGAGAGGTTTTTGAAAACATTTACACAATTACCTGGTAGATTCAGGTGCATCTACTAATGTCATATCCCTGAAATATGTAAGACATTGGTCTATCCCCTGCAAAGTCACTCAAGAAGGTTACCCAATTAGACAAATCTGAGGTCAATGTCATAGGAGAATTAACTCATATCCACATGTAGATAGCATCTAATCCTAGGGTGCAGTACTATATAGATATCCAAGTAGTTGACATCCCTGATACATATGGCATGCTCCTCAATAGGGACTGGTCAAAAACACTCAATGGCTACATGGCCACTGACTTTTCTCACATGTTACCATGAAGAGGCATTTCCAACCAGCTCTGAATTGATGCAGAGCCTAGAATAAAGCACATGATAACTAAATACCATCAGAATAATGAGGTACTATATCTACATGTAGAACTAGGTGTATACACATTGAGTCCTCAAACGGTCAAGATAGAAAAGGTGCTAATGTGCATGCATATGCATGAAGAAGACAAGAAGAATGAAGTTATGCCTGACACAAGTTTGATAGTAGAATCTTATCACAATTCATCAGATGAAAATGAGAGTGATCGCTTTCTTGAATTTGAAAGGTACATGTCTAAAGAAGTTCAGGAATGTCACCTCATAGGAACATCTGCTAAGGATGTCCTGATGAGTGGATGGTGCAGACTACATGAGGAGTCACATTCAGAGAACACGTGGTTTATGTCTGGATATAGTGGAAAAGGAAGAAATAATATGCCAGAAGAGTAAACAGTCACTATCAGGAATAAGTGAGAACTCACCTACAGATGATAGTGAAAATTTGTTGCTTCATATGAATGTAGAAAAGCATAAAAAAAAAGCATAAGAAATTAGAAACAAGTCAAGAAGTGACCAAATCAAGTCATGAAAAAGGTAAAAGGAAGTCTGATAATGCAGGTCATTATTTAGACTAGATGCTAATAGAAAAGAAAGATCTAAATATCCATATCCTGGATGACTTGATTTTAACAGAGGCACAGCTTGGAGATATCTCAATATCCAAACCACCTGATGTTTTATATCCTATAGCACTAGATGATCCTACATCATCTGGAGTGTCTGTACTCAAATGCATATCTGCAGGAGTGGATGCACATGTTAAAAGAAAAAAGAAGGTCCAGATAAAATTTCAACAAAAGATAAACCATGGACATTAAGGTTTGATGGCTCCAAGTCAAAGAAAGGCGCTGGAGTTGTAGTGGATCTCATCAATCCACAAGGAAATTTCTTAGCAGCATATAGACTACAATTCCCATGCACAACCAATGTAGCAAAGTATGAAGCTCTAATCCATGGCCTGTTGTTTGTAGTGAAGAAGAAAGTAAGGATCCTACATGTCTTTGGAGACTCAAAGCTCATAGTAAAGCATTTATGCATGTAATTACAAAAGATTATCTAGTTACAGACACAGAGTCTAGGACCTGTTAGATGGTTTTGATTCTTTCAACATCACACATGTTCCAAGAGAGTTTAATCACAGTGCAGATGCACTAGCACAAGCTGCTAGTACAATGGAGCCTTTATCCATATCAGGGATGAAGAGGTTTTCAGTTGAGTTGGTGTCAATACCTTCTATTCCAGATAACATCACAAATTTTTAGGTATTTGATGATGACCAGCATATCTTAGACTTTATTGCTAACAAGGATGTATTTGAAGCCCAAATAATGGATGAAGCCAATTTTGAGGATCCCATCTGGGATGAAGAAGAGATAATTGATCTACCTAGTAATAAGATTCCAAAAGGAATTATTATGTTAGAAAGAGCCTTCGATCTGGACAATATGATCAAGCAAAAAGACCTCCCTAAAATAGATGGAAGAGAATATGAGCTTGTCAATATAGGGCATGAGGATGAGGATAAAAGAAATGTCCTGATAGGCAAGGTTTGCACTGCAGAAGAAAGAGCATGGATAGCCCAAGATTTAAAAGATTATATTCATGTCATAGCATGTACCTATGATGACTTAAATACCTATGACACATCTATCATAACTCACACAATCCCACTGAAACCATATGCTAGGCCTTTCATACAAAAATAAAGACAAATGAATGCACTATTGGAACCCCTCATTTTTGAGGAGGTTAAGAAATTATTGGCTACAAGAATCATATTCCTAGTCAGGCACTCAACTTGGGTTGACAATTTGGTCCCTATGCACAAGAAGAATGGAGATATACGCTTGTGTGTGGATTTCAGGAATCTGAATAGGGCATCTGAGAAGGATAATTATCCTTTTCCTTTTTTAGATGAGGTCCTCCAAATGGTGAATGGAGCATAGATGATGTTCTTCTTGGATGGATTCTCAGGCTATAACTAGGTCATGGTGGACAAAATAGATAGATTAAATACTACATTCACCACCAAGTGGAGAATCTTCACCTATAGGTTCATGCCATTTGGCTTAATTAATGTTGGAACAACTTCCAGTGAACCATGGATATTGCTTTCATAGGAATGGTAAGTCAGTGCATTGTGATATATATGGATGATCTAACAGTGTTTTCAAAATAGAGAGGAGACCATATTGAGGATATTAGAAAAGTGTTAAAGAAGTGTGAGCAATATGGGATATCCCTGAACCCAAAGAAGTGCATCTTTGGAGTGACCATAGGAAAGCTGCTAGGTCATGTCATATCAGAGAATGGAATAATAATAGACTCCACTAGGGTAGATTCAATCATGAAGCTTCAGCTTCCAGCAAACAAGAAAAAATTGAAGTCTTAATTTGCTAAGATTAACTTTGTCAGGAAATTTATCACTGGCTTTGTAGAAATAGTGAGACCTTTGAATGCTATGTTAAAAAAAGATGCAAAGATTGAATGGATGCCAGAGGCAAAGGTAGCCTTTGAGGACATCAAGAAAGCAATTGCAGATGCTCCAATCCTAATCAGTCCTAATTACACCAGGGACTTTTACATATACTCTTTTGCATTAGATCACACTTGTGCAACTATACTAACTTAGTGGAGTCATATAAAAGAAGAAAAATTGACTGTATTTATGAGCATCCCATTTAGAGATGTAGAACTGAGGTATATGGATGTGGAAAGATGGGTTCTTGCCTTAGTCAGAGCTGTGAAGAATTTCAGGCACTATATCCTAAGAAGTAAAGTCATTGCAGTAGTACATGATTTAGCCATGAAAATGTTGTTAATGCAAAGTGAACTAGGTGAAAAATGACCTAAATGGATCATTGTACTACAGGAGTATGATATGGACATCACACCCATGAAATTACTCAAGGGACAAGCATTCAGTCAGATGATTGCAGTGATAGATCCTAACTTGACAAGCCAACAATATGCAGTAGATTTTGAAATGTATGATGACTAGTATTCCAACATAGGGCATGTTATGATCACAAGAAGATGTCCACCCAGTATGTAGGCATCCCAAAGAAGAGCTCAAAGGATCAAAGTATAGAGATGCATGATCAAAGGATGAGTCCTATTTAAGAAAAAACTATGAAGGGATATACCTCAAATGCTTAAACACACAAGAATTTGCTAAAGTCCTTCTTGAGCTACATGACAAGTTTGGTACTGCCCATGGATCCCATTTGGCTACCACACATGCCATTTTGAGGGCTGGGTATTATTGGCCCACCATTTTTAAAGATACAGTAGAACACATCAAATTTTTTCACACGTGTCAAATTGCTTCTAACAAAGAGAAGTATGCAGCTCAACCATTACAGCCTATGATGGAGATGCACCCATTTGCACAATGGGGCATGGACTTCATTAGACCTATTAATCCTCCATCCTCTACTAGACATAGGAATGTGCTCACTATCACTAATTATTGCACCAGATGGACTAAGGCCATCAACAACAAGACATGCACATCAGATGATGTGATCAGATGTTTAGAGAGCAACATCATCACAAGGTATGGAATTCCATATGCTTTAGTTTGTGACAATGGTCCTACTTTTGCATCTTTGAAATTTTCTAGGTGGGCATTTGATCATGGTATAGTTTTAAAATTTCATCAAATTACTATCCCCAGGGTAACAGCTTAGCTGAATCCACTAATTAAAATTTGTTAAATATCATTAAGAAGTTAATTGAAAAGAACCCTAGGGAATGAAATACTTTGAGTAAGTATGCCTTATGGGTAGATAGAACAAGAAGTAGGGATGCCTTCGGCAACTCTCCCTATCAATTGGTGTATGGGGTGGATCCAATCCTCCTTGTCAACCTAAAAATCCCAACCCTACAGTTTGCCCAGGAGTATCTAGGCATGGACAATAAAATGGAAGTTAGATTGTTGCAATTGCTACACTTAGAAGAGAAAAGAGATAGGGCAATAGATCATTTTGCCAAACATCAAGCTATTGTCAAATGCTGGTTTGACAAAAGAGCCAAAGTAAAGGCATTCAGGATCTCAGACCTTGTATTATATTGGGATAGAGCCCATGAGAAGAAAGGTGGCCATCGTAAGTTTGATAAACTGTGGATCAATCATTTTCAGATATCAGAGATATTAGGCTACAACACCTATAGGCTTAAGATCTTAACAAGTGAGGATGTCTCATTGCCTATAAATGGACAATTCCTCAAGCATTATTTCCAAGCCTAAGTAGGTAAGGTCAAAACCATGTAATATATGTATATATTGTACAGTTCCTATATAGCTTGCTTTTGTGTGCTTTGCTTTGTTTGTGTGTTTTTGAGTCCTTATTTTGATTAGACAAGATACAACACATTTCTACTTTAGAAAACTAGTGAAATTGTTAGAATTCAAGAAAGAACCACAATTTTTCACATAGGTTGTAACTACTATCAACTTAAGTACTTCTGATCAAGTCTGTGAAATCATATTCATCAATAGTAACACTTGTTGTTCAAGGAAATCATCACATGAATACACCTAACAACCTTGGATTTGTTGAAGGTACTAGTGTCTGTGTTAAGTGAAAAATCTAAAGGTTTGCCCCTGCTACCATTGTGATTCTTGGCCTAAAAAAGCAAGTGCCTACACCTTGCAAATGAGCTTACAAGATCATATCTTATGAATACTGAAAACAAAAAGAGAAATATTGAAATTCTAAAGAAATAAATTCTTTAGGTCATCCAAGTAACTCTACCGGAGCTATGGACGCCTAACTAGTAGTGGGGTTCTACTTGGGAGAATTGCAAAGATAACCTTGCTATGGCTATGGATGCTTTCTAGCAGCAAGGCTCTATCTAAGGTTGGATTAGAGGGTTAAACACAATCATGTAGCTTAACACTAACTACTATCAATTTCAACCTATCTTCAAGATGAAGGAAATGAATCAAATGCACACACCTAAATTCCTTATCATCATATTGTTATTTTAATGAATATAATATCATTCAAAAAGGTCAGGATGTTTATGTTTGATAAGAGTCAGAACTTTATGGCCTAATTTGTCCTCCTTTCTTGAATTATTGGAATTTAATGGTTTTCTTTGGTGGCAAGTTGTGTGGTTACACATGCCCCATTTCTCTGTAGAAAAATAAGGACCCAACTTTTTCTACTTTTCTTAGCTTGCTTTGTTTCCCTTTGCTTTGGGTAGTATGGTAAAACTAGTAACAGATGCATATCAGGATCTTGTCCTAGACATATCTAGACCTTGAATTCTAGTTCAAATTTTTAAAATCAAAATTTCTCATCATGAACCCTACCAAATGAAAGAGAATAAAATTCTAAGTAGGATTGCTTTCTGAAGCACCTAGAAATTCCCTCAAACTAAGAAGTTATGCCTGGTCAAAGTTTAGTCAACTAGTCATAGGGATGTTCACATTGTCCTAATATCTGGACATTAACTCAATGTCCTAACCCAAGAAATTGCTAAGAAAAACATAACATCTCGACATTCACCAATATGCACACATCAAATTTTAACTCACGATGTAACAAAACTGTCATGTGTGCATGGTCATATAATGTATGGATATTCACAGGTATGCATATTCAATTTTAATATCCAGACATTCATTAATGTCCAGACATTTCTCAATGTGCATATTTACTACAATATCATGAAAGAAAACTTAACATCCAGACATTCACCAATGTACATGCCTTTCGAATATCTTGATGACGTGTCCAATCTAACTTTTCAAATGCACATTAGACTCTAGACATTTCGTTCAAACATCTTAACATCCAGATCTTTCTAACCATCCAAATGATGTCATATGACTTTGTCTCAAAAAGAATACTATAATATGATGGTGTCATCTGGATATTAGGGGAATAGAACATTTCACAAATCTTAATATATGGGCATTCACTAATGTCCAGACCTCCCAACCATCTCGATGATGTCACTTTACACCCAACCAAAAATTACCTTAAGTGAGGTGACATCATTAGCACATTTAAACCTCAAGATATTTCACAACTCTTAATGTCTGGATATTTCTTAATATCCGTATCCTGGTCTCTTGTGAATAAAATTTATAACTTATCACAAACCAATCAGATGGTGCCATGTGGCACAAAGTTGACTTTTCAGACTGTACATTTTGTAATGTCTTGACATTCAAAGATCAAAGGTAAATGCCTTTGGATCTTAATAACTCGATATCCACCCTCGGTCAACATTGACCAATATGATGATGTCATATCATATGCATATGCACATCTTGAAAAGTAAGCATATTTGCTTAGCATCTGGATGTGTATTCATATCCAGAACTAGCAATAAATACCGCAAAAGAGTTGTTGGCCCTTTGAAAATTTAAATTATAGGCCGCAACTTGTAACAATCTCCCAAATGATATGTCGATATCTACGAGCTAAGGCAATTTCGCATTAATTATGCCCTAATCTGTTGATTTTAATGCATAAAAGGCAAATTTTGATCATTTTTTAACTTCATAGAGAATTCAAAGATCAAAAATTACAGAGCTCCAGAGTTTTTTATGGTGGCCATTACAAAAAATCTGACTTGGAACAAAACTCGACGTGAACAACAAATGATGAACAATGAATGGCAATTATATAGTAAAGCACATTCAAACATCTTTTAATTAGGTTTTAAATGCAATAAATAAGTAAGTAATGATAAAACCCTAGTTTTGTCATTTTACATCACAATAAAAAGGTAAATTTGCACTTAGGGTAAAATTTTTAGTTGCGTGTGCACATATTATGTTCTATAAACTGTAAATGTCAGGATATTGAGAAGACTAATTGTTAAACCTGATATGTGAAATATATTTTGAGATATGTATAATCTGTAATTGTAGGATAAAAAGTAGGATCGAAAGAACAAAAGTGAGGTGGAGTTCAAGACTCCTATGTTCCCAAGTCCTAGAGGTTCTGGCTTTTGATTTGGACAGGCTGGGGATACTCACTCCAGAAGTACAAGCATTGATGAATGGATGGGAAAATTAGAGCATGGAGGTGGGAATCCCATCCTATAGAACATATATAACTTAGGGATGTGGCATACTGGTGGTTTTCCATATGCAGTAGAGGCTATGGACTTGGTCATCGTATGTGCAGAGAATTACAAAAAAGATAACAAAAAAGTGGAGAAACATGGCCGAGTATATGTAGATTTCTCCATCTAAGGAATTACGAAGGCATTCCAATTGCCTACAGGTCCTAACTTGTTTAGGATGAATCTTGAGGATTTGGAGAACCAATACAAAAGTAAGACTACTGACTACCAAAAGATAATGTTCTCATGCTAGAGAGCACAAGGCAGTAATATTAAGGCAACAGCAAAACTACCGGTTAATTTGTACAAATTTGACTTTAGTCTGGAGGTTCAGTATATGATGGTGGTGATGAGCAGAATGATAGGGAAACCTGATGTGAGCACCTTTGAGCCATGGATGTATGTACTGATCAGGATGGTGGAGACAACTGACACCAAGATAGAATGGGCATCCTTGATCAGTGATAGCCTTGATGAAGGTATGAGGATGTTTGGAGGTAAACTATGCCTTTTCTATATGTCTTCATATGTAGTTTATGCATGCACTGCACAGTCTTCATTCTCTGGTCTGCAGACAAAGGGTAAAATAAGAAGAAACCCAGGAGATGTGACCATCTGGGAGCATTATCCCCAACTGGAGAGGAAATTCTCCATCAAAAACTATAGAAGAATAAATGATTGTTTTGTCATGCATTTGATTAGACTAATGGATAATGATAGAGCTAAAAGATTGAGCACTAAGGCTCAAGAAGTTATTGCTAGAAATGGAACTTGGTTCATCTAGTTCCCTACTTTCACCTACCTTAGGATGGAGGGATTCAGTGGGCAACTCCTCATGTTGCCAAGGTACCCAATAGACAAAATTGTTTTGTTAGAGTTAACCTGGAAGATTGTACCTACATATGAGGCCTTTGTAAAGAGAAACAAGAAGGGTAGTGTCAGGTTTCCTATGATCATTGGATGGTATATGTGTCCTGACATTAATGTAGCCAAGAGTTCAAAGGTTGAGTTATACAAGTTGAATTTGTAGCCATTCCCATTGGCTAGGCAATATGATCCTTATAAAAGGATAGAAAGATTTGTGAGCAAGAAGCCAGTGTACCAAGTGCACTTAGAAAATTACTAGGTGGATTGTCTAGATGATGCAGAGGTGAGAAGAAGAAGATACCAAAGGTTAACATTAAACCAGATCTAGACATTAGACTATTTTGATGTTCCTCCACAGATGCATAATGATGATGGGATGTTGATTTCCAAGGAGTATGAGGACAAAAAGATTTATAATGAGATCATCTCCACTCTTGATTAGGATCAACCAGATGTAACATTAATGGACCTCATTACAGCTAAAGTCATGAAGTTGACTAGAGCATGGCTTAGATTAGGAGATGGATGCCCTAAAAGCTAAGGGAGTACCTTTGACAATAAATAGGAAGAGAAAGAGGCAAGAACTACCTAAAACAAAATATGATGACTTCTTGATCCATAAGAGACAGACCATGGAGACCAAGAAGGCCAAGCCAACTTCATCAAAGGATGCTAAAGAATTTACTAATAGTGGCATCACTATAGCCACAAAACCATCCCCCCAGAAAGGAAATAATCCAGTCCCTATTATCACAATAACCAAAAGGCAAATGGAATAGTTTGCAGAAGTAGAGGAGCCTAGGGTTATCTATCAGGACATGGAGGAGGATAAGGATGAAGTGCCCTTAATAAAAAAGGGAAAAGGTCAGGATATACTACAGGGAACACATATTCCTAAGAAAAAGAGAGGACAGGTGCCAGTGATGAGAGGATCCACTAGTGGACCATTAGAGGTACTGCTCAAGGAGAAAGAAGGTGAAGAGTTCACCAAGATGGAGAAGATTTTTTCTAGACTCAGCAATATACAATAGAAAGAGATGCAAAATCCATGGTGCTAAAGAATAAGAAGGATGTGGAGACAATACCCAAAGGACTGCAACATGATGTACCCATCCCCACCATTGTAAAGTTTAAATCAGAGTTGCCTAAAGAAGCAAGAGAACAAGAAAGAAAGAAGGTGAATGACACATCCTTGTCACTAGATCAAACTATTGACCTCACATATGATAATGTGATAAGGGAGGTGGCATCTAATCCTCTAGAGAACTTAATAAAGAACACAACATTAACACCTCAAGGTATGCCACAAGCACAAAAGAGCACTAGAGATGAGGATGAAGTTGACGATCCTGAGGCAATGGCAAAGAATATAGGCTTGGATGTGTTAGTGGGGAAGGTCACCAGCCCAGCAGTCATTGATCTATCATATGATGGGGGTGAGGTTGAGAAAAAGGATAAAGCCATTGAGGATGTGCATATTGAAAGTAATGAAGCTATGTACATGGATATATCCACACAGAACTGCCTGAGCATAATGTCCAAGAAATTGAAGTAGGACATGCTGAGGCAGAGGACAAAGAACAAGTGTCAACATCTAGACAAATAGGTCCAATGATCACATCCAGATCCCAGAATCTAGAAGATGTAGAAATGCCAACATCTGGACATGAAGGTCCACAAAGTAGGGGTGATGAGGAGAAGATAGAAAAGGTAATAACTGGTGGTGATCAAAGCTCACATGATAGGATATGCAAGATCCTAGCTACCAAAATCTTAATATAAGCCATCCTCAGACCCAGATTGATCAACATGTGCAAGGCTAAACTATAGAAACACATCAGGATGTGCATGTTGAGGGAAAGAAATAAGGTGAGGATGTCCAAATGCATGTCCCTGATCAACAAGAGCCAAAGAAGGAAATAATAAAAGATTAGGACATGGCATCTAGAGATGCTACCCAAGATCAAAATTAGCAACAAGTGCATAAGGAGGTTCCTACTAAGGGGAACCAAAAACCAAGTGTGAACCAAGAGGTTCCAAAAGAGAAAGATGTAGCTGTACAAGATGCTTACATTGAGCAGATAGGCTAGGAAGGCCCAGTATCCAGTGTGCCACATTGGCTTGCACAAGAGGTAAGTAGGCCTCCAGCTCTAGATTCATCAAATTTTGATATTTCTTCATTGTTTTAGCTTGAGGTTTCAAAATCCAAGCGTAGATCAAGGGCTACATCAGCAATAAAGAGAGACCTAGTCTCAGGCAAGAGGATTGCTCAAGTAGATGTGCCTCCTGTGGATAAGGCAAAGGGAGAAATAAGTGTCGATGAGTTTTAGATAACCACAGTGGACTTAGGGAACACTACTACTGAGCATGAGGGTCAAGAAGCAAAAAAGAGTATAGATGCATTGGTTGCAAGAATAAATAAAGACAAGGCTAAGAATCAAGAGTATAAAGAGCAAATTGCTCAATTACAGACCTTCATCCAGGGATTAGTAGCACCAACAAATGTTCCCATTACCACCTTTGCATCTTTGGCATTAGTATCCCAGCAGGAGATCACAAGATTGGATGCATTGAAGCATCATGCCAATGTAATGAATAGTTGGTTTACTAGATTCTTAGAAGAGGGGGAAGTAGTGAAGATATTCCTATCCAATTGAGATATGTTGAGCAACATGAAGAGCAAGGTAGATGCCTTGAAGAAGGAGGTAGGTCAAAGATTAATCAGAAGCAGTTAGGATCTGACTACATTGAAAGGTATGAGGAAAGCTGACATTAACACCCTCATGACTAAGAAGGTCCTATCGCCTCAAACGCTACCTTAGATTGACACATGGTTCAAAGACATAAGATTTGAAGTCAGCATTCTAAAGAGATGTAATTCAAAGGCAGTTGATAGTAGCATAAAATCACATGAGCTTTTGTCTGATGAGTTTACCATTTTGGAGATTTTGGAAGACAAAGTTGAGGGGAAGGTGGAAAATCAAGATGAATATTTTGCAATGAAGGCATTCATAAATAACTTTAGCTCTACTATAGAGGATCCAGTACAATATTTTTTAGAGGACACTATTAATCAAGCTATGATCATGAAGTCCAAAATAGATGCATACGATGAAGAACTGGATAGTAGGACTAATAGGTGGATATCCCTAAAGGAGTAGTTGAAAGCTCAAGAGCATGCAGCTGAAAAGGCTAAGGTACAAGATAGAGAAGAAATAGATAAGGATCTTAGAGCATATGAGCTAGTCCAAGGCATTGGATGCAAGATATTCGAGGGGCCATCTATAGATGAAGAATCTGATAGGAATGCAAAGTTAAGAGGTCATGTTGACCAAGTCAAAGATTTAGGGAATATTCTAGAATGCCAGCTGTGTTCTACTAGATTGATTGCCAACTGGTGATCATGTGCCACATTTTCTGACCGTTAGATTATCTTGAGATGATCCTAACCATTGGATCAGTTATAATCACATCCTCTCCTTATGCTATAAAAGGAGATGGATTTCCATTTGTAAAATTATTAGGAGCTTAATTGAGATAGAATTGTTGAGCTTTGTGAGCACTAAGTATACATTTTTTTGTGATAGTGTTTCCCCATGGTTTTTTCTCAAGACCAATTGTAATTATGCACACATTTAAATACTGAATGAAATAGAGATCTAGATTACAAATTAATCAAAAAAAATCCTGAGTAATCTTTGTGGATAATATCTGGACATGTCACTATGGAGTGTTGTGCTCTCTAAGGTGAATTTCAACTGGTGAATGTTGTTGTTATCCAATTCCTTTGAAGATTAGCATTTGATGTGTGTAGTTGTGGAATATCCTAGCGAAGCATGGTTTGATTTCATCTCTTTTCATGATGTATTGAATTGTACATATGGATCAGTGGTTGAAACTCACTTATTTTACATAATTTTATAAATTTTAATTCATTTTCTTTTAAATTTCAGCAATCATCATCATCATCAACTGCAAATAATGACAAATGATAAGCAGAAACATAGTGAATATGCAGAATTCCAATAGATAAATGAATATATTAGCATATTTGATTAGAATATCACAATCTTAATGAACATCATGCAAATATTGAAGAATAACAATGAAATACATGTTCATTTGCATACATTTGAAATAAGGAAGTAAAGATTAGTTTAGATTTAAGTAAATTCAGAAGAACTAATCAAAGTACAAAGATCACCACAAAATAATCTCAACTAGACTAAAGTTTAGAAGAATTGATTAAACTTATGATAAACACACATGAAGACATGCATATCCTAGATTAGGATTATCATATCCGATGCAATTTGTTGAGATTCATGCAAAGCAGGTAACAAGACAAATATCAGGATGGGATTTCTGTAAATCTAGACGTAAGGCCCTAAAGTGATTAACAACATCATCACATCAAACCACTGAGTAATGTTAGAAGGTTATGTACTAACTATCAGAGACTTGGGATCATAAATTCATCTTGAATTTATCATATCTTTCAAGACGATAAAGGTTTGTTGTATGAATTTTTATCTACGTTAATATGACTAACAGTTGTATCAACATATAGTATGTCCTAAACTTAGTGAATTTGTTTTTGAAAGAAGGAAACTTAGATAACTTCCCATACTTTTGGAAAGACAGTTTTCGTTGCACCAAAAGATCAACCTCTTAATGCCCAATAGAACCGCCAGAGTTAATGAATCCACGGGAGATGGTTAAGCCTTGTCACGAACCTAAGCACTATGTTGCACAACACAAGGAGACCAAGGGCTCACACCTTGCAACTATTCCCCTAGTCCAAGTGAGGGGTTTGAACTCATGACCCAGGCTCTGATACCAATTGTTAGAAAGATGGTTGTTGTTGCACCAAAAGATCAACCTATTAATGCCTGGTACAACTGCCAGAGTTAATGAATCCATGAGAGGTGATTAAGCCTTATCACGAACCCAAGCGTTGCATTGCACAACACAAGGAGACCAAGGGTGCACACCTTGCAACATATACAACTTATGTTCACATAGAATTTTCATAACTAATTGGAGATGCTCCAAGTTATCCTCTTTGTTCTTGAAATAGATCAAGAAATGATCCAAGATCACTAGTACAAATTCAAGTCCAAATAGTCATGAAAAACACTATTCTTTAGGTTCATGAAAGTGGTAGCAGAATTAATTAACCCAAATGGTATGAATTAATGAATGTAAACTCATAATGTGTGTAACTTATTTTGAAAGCTATTTTTTGAATATCATCCTACTCAATCCTCAATTGATGGTATCCTAATCAAAGATTAATCTTGGAAAATACTAATGCTCCCTTAATCTGGTCAAACAAGTCATCAGTGTGAGGTAAAGGATACCATTTCTTACTATCAATTTATTCAATGTTCTATATTTTATGCATAATCTCAAATTTCCATCCTTCTTAACAAAGATAACTTGTGCTTCCCAAGGAAAGGTCCTCTTTGTCATATTAACCCTTTCTCCAAAAGCTCTTGTAACTATATTTTTAATTCCATCAATTCTATCACATCCATCTTGTAGGGATATTTTGATATAGGTTTTGATCTAGGTAAGACTTCTATTAAAAATTCAAACTCTCTTTTAGGTGGAAGTCCTAGTAGATCCTTGAGAAATACATCCCTAAAATTTCTAAGGAATTGAGAGTTTTCAAAAATAGGTGTGTCCTTTTCCACTTCTTCATCAAGTGTGACCAGATACAATTAAGATCCTTTTATTTTTTCCGTCTTTAGTTGCATAGATGAAATCATCTCCACATTTATTTGTCTATAAATCCCTTGCAATGTAGTTCTATGTCCATCATCATCTAAACAGTTCAATGTCTTATTGTAGCAATCCACACTTGCTTGATGGTTAAATAACCAACTCATCCCAATAATTAGATTGTTAAGACCCTAAACGAGATACATATAAGTCGACCCTAGTTTTAAGTTTAGGGAATTGAATTATGGCATCAAACAAGCATTTGTTCACTTCCTTAGTAGCCTCATTCCCATACTACACTATACATGATGTTTCCATATCATTGACTTGTAATAACAACTTGCTTACTAATTTAGGAACAATAAAACATTCAAATGAACTAGTATCTACTAGTACAAAAATTGGTAAGCCAACAAGCATACCTATTGTCTCAATAGGCACATTCTAGAACCAGGCTTGATGACTTTAAACTACTATGCATATATCTATTATGGAGGTGCCTACCATTTTTTACTTTCTCTATACTACTCTTGACTCTTAATAGAATATCTAAAAGAATATTTTTCATCACATATGAAACATCCACTTGGTAGACCTTGTGGAATAGGATTCTCTGTAGGAACATTTCCCACTTCATTATGTTGAGGCAATGTTGTTGGCCTAGTATTGTATCTAAAGTAGTTCTTGTTATTGTTCCCTCTATTATTATTCCAATAATTAGCATTCCTCATATTTTGATTGATTGCTAGTTTCTTTCTACTAACTCCATCCTTTTATATTGAGTGAAATTATGTTTTTCCCTATTATTTCATTTCCTTTTAAAAGAAAGTTTCTATTCCTATTGTTCAAATTTTTCCTTGCTATAGAAAATGCTTGAAGCTTTCTTTCTTGTTTTAATGACTTTTCTAATATATCTTCATTCTTTCAGGACCATGCATTTCAACTTCAACACCAACATTTATATTCAATTCTAGAAGGAACTCCCTTGCCTAGGATATCATCCTTCTGATACATTAAGACATACTTCAACAAATTAGTAAACCAAACCTTAGAATACTACTAAACATTTAAGGATCCTTCCTTTAATTTATAAAACTTTGTCAACTTTTCATTATAGAAGAGTTGTGGCAACTATCTCTTGAAAAAGTGGAGGATAAATTGTTCTCATGTAAGGTTATCCCTTGTATAGTGATTATGCTCTTTTACATTTATCCACTAGTTTATAGCCTCACCTGTTAGATGGAACATACCCCACAATGCCTTTATTAAGTTAGAATAATTATGTCACTTAAAATATTTTTCAATTTTTATTAGCCAATGTTTTGCCCCTTCACCCATTTGTTTCCCATCAAACTCTAGGGGTAAATTTTTCTTAAAATCCTTTGATAACTCCATGAATGCCAAATCATAATTTGGTATAGAAATGTTTAGTTCATTCCCTTGTGGATTTGGATTCTATTGGTCATGATGTTAGTCACAAACAAACATAGAATAAAAGTACACATTAACCTTTATTCATCTTGAAAGATACTATGAATTCAAAGAATTCATGATCCCAAGTCTCCGGTGATTAGGTCTTAATCGTCTGAAGTCACTCAGAGGTTAATGTGAGTTGCTGTTTCCATTTTGGCCTTACGTGGAAATTTATGATCATCATGTCATTCCTGCAGAAATTCTTTACAGAGAAGTCATATTATGCAGTTATTTGGTGAGAAGATGTAGAAATACCTCAATCTTTGCATGATATCTTCAATTGTGCATGCTTTGTATTCAGATATACTAAATATTTATGATTATCTACGAGATGTCTGCATATCTGTGATGTTTGCTTAAGATCATCAATTATTTGCAATTATGGAGATGGAATGCTCTGAAATTTAAAAGAAATTGAAGAAATGCTTTTAATTAAGGTTGAATCTTCAGCTTTTGAACCACATGTATATTAGATACTGTCATGAAGAGTAGAAAACCAAACCATATTTTCACCAGGACATTCCACAGCTAGATATAGTTGATGCTAACTTCAAAGGAATTTGTATGAAGACAACACATCTAAGTAGACATGCACTCCAAGGGACGCAGCAAATCACCACATATATCCAGAAATCATACACTGATTACTCAAGATTTACTATGAATTGTAATCAACACAGTCTTCTCATTCATTAAGCATGCAAGAATATAAATGTATACAAAAACTTTGAAATGAGCTCTGAATATTTCAGCAGACAGATTTCAATTAAGTTTCGAATGTTTACAATAAGGCATTCCACCACCTTTTATAGAATAAGGTGAGGAATCCGCTACAAAAAGATCTACAATCTTGATTTATCAATACAAATCTATGGTCATGATTCACTTGACTTTGTCAACCTTTACAAAATGGCACAAGTTGCCAGCTGGCAACTATCTACATTACTTATGCCCATATCCCTTTCATGATGTATCTTCATCATGCTCCTCAGCTGATTCATGCGGATTATCATCATGCGCTTCACTTCCTAAACTTTTGCTATCCTCATGATGATGATGTTGCATATGGGGCTGCATGCTGCTCCGGATCTGTTCATATGAATGCACAACCTGATCTATTCCTCTGCCATCTTGAGTTTTTGCTTTGATGATGGCGTGCTTATGTGCTTCATATTTGTCTCTGTTGTTATCCAGCTTATTTTTCCTATCCTGCAGTGTTTCCTTATATTTCTCCACCTTGACTTTGATCCTCATTATTTTGTCTATAAGTTCTTCTGTCAAGTGGACAGGTGGACCATCTGCCTCTAATTGGAAATTACTGTGTATAGCTTTGATGGTAGACTCTTCATCTTGATTTTCTATTTTACCTTCCACCTTGCCTTCCAATGTTTCTAATATCACTGCTTCTTCAGCCATTAAATCACGTAGCCTCATGCTGATATCTCTCAGCTTGTTATTGCATCTTTTGAGGACTCCGCATTCAAACTGAGTGTCTTTATACCAGATATCTATCAATAATGCAGTATTATTGTTCAATACCTGCTTACTAATAAGCAGTTGAGGATTTATCCCCTTTATTTCTCTCAAAAGGCTCAAGACCCTTTCCAGTTTATAAGACCTTTTCCCAGTCTGCATTTGCAATTTATCTACCTTGGTCTTGGAGTCACTTAGAATGCTCCACCTCTTCAAAGAGGCCTTCATTATTTCTACAGCATCATCCAATGCGGATGACATCCATTTCCTTATTACAAATGCCTCATGCTTCATGAGGTCCAATTTATTTACCTCCTCCTGAGAAATGGTAGTCAATGGGACTGCATGTTCAGTTGTGGTATCATCAGGATTAGTCAGCCCTTTGATGTAGGCATGCAACTGAGCAATGTGCTCTTTGTGTTGCTTATTCTTCTCCTTCTCTCTTTTCACCTTTTGAATTAGAGAGTCAATAATGTCTTTGCCTTCTTGACCTTCTTGGTCCTCATTAGCAAAACCCAAATCCACTGTGCTGATTTGAAATTCATCAATAGTGATTTTACCTTTTTCTTTCTCCACCGCAGGTATGGCAATTTGTGCGGTCCTTCTTCCGGTTGCTGGATCTCTTTTGATGGCCGATGTCATTCTGGCCTTCCTCCTAGGTTTCATTATATTGGCGGAGAACAAGGTGGAGACATCGAATTCCTAAATTTCAAACTCTTCCTCGATATTTACTTCTTTTGCTAACCATGGAGGCACCTAATCATGTTTTTCAGCATCATCATGATGTTCACCCATATCTCCCATTTCTATTAGCAGATGTTGTGGAGATGGTGACTTTTCCTTTTCTTCTTCCTGATGCTCGCTTTGCTGTTGATCCTGCGGTACATCCTCCTGTTGAGGAATCTCTTTCTCCAGAGGAGCATACTCTTGGTGCAGGGAACCCTGTGGTGTATCTATATGTAGATCATGCTGATCATGACCTTTTTCCATCATTACTTCATCTGTTTTTATTTCTTCCCCTTGTTGTTCATCTAATGCACTAGATACTGGGGATTCTGCCTGAGGTGCTGGCATTTGTTCCACGGCCATTATTTGTTCTAGGCCTGCACTGTCAACTTCTTGTACTTTGGCCACTAGATCCTCTAGTGATTCCTTCTTTTCATCAGCCTTCACTTCCTGAACCTCTACTATAGCAGGTTCTTCTGATGTATCATGTGGGCTTTGTTGGCCTGATTCAAGAGCATGGCCTTCTGACTCTGCCATCTCTACTTCTTCTGTTGGGTGCCCTTTGTCAGGTGATCCTGCTGGCTGTTCAGGACTTGCATCCTGTTTCTCTATCAGGTCCACCACTACAGGACTTGTCACCTCTTTGATTAATGCTTCCAACCCTATTTCTTGAGCTACCTGCTCTGGGCTCTTTTCTTGCTCCTCTTCCACCTGCTTTATCTCCTTAAATACAATTTGAACTGGTGGAGGCTTATGAGGTGTCATACTTATACCGGCAACAAGTGTTTCCATCTTCTGTACAGCCACATCCTACACCACCTCATCATCAGACAAATTTATTATCTCATCAAGCAAGACATGTCCTTCTGCTTGTGTCTGGGAGGCTTCTTTCATTTGTTCTTCTGCAAGTTCAGTTTTGAACTTGACGATGGTAGGAAGTGGAACATTATGCTGAAGTTCCTTTGGTACTTCACTACCTGCCCCTTGTAATAGTGTAGGGGGTTGGGTTATTCCACCTCTCATGGAGGTTCTTTGTTTCTTAGGTGTGGTGGACACCAACACCTGTGGAGCTCTCCTCTTCCTCTTTATTATTAACGGAGCCTCTTCTTCTTCAGGCTCCTCCTCCATGAGGATATCCTCTTCTCCAGGTTTTCTTGAGGATTGACCCACTTCCAAGGTCTCAGTGATTCTAGCCTCTGTTGTCTTACTCTTTTTGGGCTTCTCTTTCTTTGGACGGAATGCTGACTCTGATCCTGATCCTGATCCTGATCCGGCTGCCTCCTCAGCTATAAATACTGCCCTGTCAATTATAATCCCTTTGGGCTATTTATCCACCTTCTTGCCCCTTGGGGGTCTTTTGCTCTATTGTTGGGGTGGAGGTAGCTTATCTCCCTTAGTCTTCCTCTTCTCAATCAGGAAGTCATCATATACATCCCTAGGAATATCTTGTCCCTTCTTTTTGTTGTCCACCATAATGGCAACACCTTTCTTTTTCAGTGCCTCCACCTGATCATCAACCCAAGCTTGAGTTAATTGTATGGTCCGGGCAATGAATGGGTCCAAAGATATGTCTTCCTGCATGGTGAGGTCAGGTGCAGAGATAGTGTCATTATATATCTTCTTTTGTTCATATTCATCTGTAATTATTCTGCCATCATCCTTCTTCAATTGTTGGGGAAGGGAGATGCAATCAAAAGTTCTAATTTGGTTCAGAGTCAACCTCTGATACCTTCTTCTCCTGGCCTCTGCCTCATCTTCGCAGTCGGCCCAAAAATCCTCTAGGTGCCTCTGATGAATAGGCTTTCCTAGTATCTTCTGTATCCTGCCGTAAGGATCATATGGTCTTGTTAGTGGGAAAGGCTGCAGATTCATTTTATTCAGGGTGACCATCACCTTCTTTATATTGTTAGAATCAGGGCACATATAGTTACCAATGCTGATTGGGAACAAAATTGGTGGCAGCTTCTTGGTATCCTTGTACATTTTTATCATTATGGAGCCCTACCTGATAAACTCCATTAGTACTACTGCATCAGTAGGATACCTTGGCAGCATGAAGGGATGTTCCTCAAAACCTTCAACCCTTATATAAGAAAAGGTTGCAAACTGTATGTACCAGGCCCCATGCCTGTAAACTACTTCTTGAGCTTCCATGCTCAATCTTTTTGTTCTGTCCTCTTCCATGGTCCTTACCAGATGCATAGAGAATGCATCATTGACCAGTTTGTAATCTTTGAGGTAGTTGGTTCTCTACAGCTGGGGATGATGATCCCAGATATATGCAGCATTTGTGCCTGTGAGCTTTCCATCTGTAACTAAAGCATCAAAAGTGCCCTTATAAGCACAAGAATAGACAATGTATGACGACATATAAAATGCACAATTTGAACCTCCCAGGTTCATCAGCTACTCATGCAGAGCATCACTTATTATCTGGCCCCATAGTGGCTTGATGTCTGAATACAAACACATCATTATTATTCTATACATCTAATCTCTGAAACTACCAGCATCAGGCTGGCCTGTTACCCTATTCAGGAGTGCAATCATGTATTGGTACTCCTCATTGAAATCATACTTGAACATGTGCACAGGAAGTTTGGCTGCCGCAGGATATGTGTTGTTCTCTACTCGCCATTGATACATGTTCTTTCTGGCCAATTTCTTGTTGGCCTCATACTCTTTTTCTACCTTCTTTAGGTCCACACTCTTAACTTTACTGCCTAGTGGCAGTTCAAATGTCTGGGAGAGACCCTTGATGGAGAGGTCTGCATATATCCTCCCATGCTTTACCACTTGCCTTGTCTAAGGATTATAATTCCGGGCACATTCTATGACCAGCTCCAGAGATTCCATGGAGTATGGAAAACTGACAGTGTTCCACATCCCTGACACAAACACTGTGTCCAGCACAGGACTCTTGTCATGCCCATCATTCAGCTTAGCTGACCAGGCCTCCAGATTGGTGCTTCCTTGATGGGTATCTGTAATTGCTCCATATTTAAATAGGACCCCCCTTTGAGAAGAGAACATGGGCTTACTGAATTCCTCTTGACACTTAACAAACCGTTTGTCCACCATGGATACCTGCAATTAACAAAAATCCCATCTCACACAGGTATATACATGCATACACATTGTAATTAACTTCATAAATCACTAAGCCTACTGTATCTGTTCGGCATTACTTAATCATATGGATGCATAAACCAGAACTTGCATCATCATACCTAAAGAAAAACACATGATGAGGGTTTCATTCACTTACCTGGTTATGTAGATTTCTCTTTTATACCAGTAGATTGCCAAGATGCTCTGAATTCAGCCGATGATCACCTCCTTCCTTTTGTCTGTAAGCTCAAATTATGCAACAATCGTCTGTATGAGGATGGGGAAGCTGGTGCTCTGTAAAATAATTTTATCATAGGGTAAATGTGCAAATGGCAGTTGAATTACCTTTTAACCTCACAGTTAGGGTACATTTAGGGCAATTCTGACAAGTTAGATCATATTCCTTGATTATTCGTGCGAAAACGCAGGATCTCGCTAGGTGTTTCATTGGGTTCCGGGGTCGGCGGGAACCACCTACTATGTCTGCGCGCATTAAATCATAATGGCGGCAACGGGAGCGGGGGATGTCCATATGATAGGATATCATGAAGGCAGGATGATATTCGCACATATCGGGTCAAGTTTCAATATCATCCTTCTCCCTTATATTGGAATTGCTATCACGACAAGAATCGGGTGAGAAAAGCACCTTTTGGTTGCGTTTAGTACATCAGGAGGATATTTCGGTGTATCGGGTGATGTTTCAAATATGATGATCACGAGACAAACTTACATGACTCTCCTTTGGAATATCGGGATGATGTCATCCTGATATTTGTTCTTTGTATCGAAAGGCATCATGACGTCATCGTCATATTATGCGAACATGATCATGTTTTAGAAAATATTCTACCGAAATGTAAATGTGATGATGATGTCATCGTCATGTTTGTTTCTTCATTTATCCGGTTTGGATGACGTCATCAAGATATTTGCTAAGGGTGATATTTCGCGTCATGAGGATATTAAGAAATATTGGATTACATTCGAAAACATGACGCTCGCGATACAAAAGACCGCTTGATGGGGAAGATTTACTACCACTTAAAGTTGACGTCCAGATATTTGGGCCGCATGGCATATTGGGGAATGTTTCAAATATGATGATGATCTTCAAAAACATGACAGGTTATAAAAATATGATTCCTCCTCTTACGAATATCAGGTTTGACCGAAACTTTGACTGTTCATAACTTTCACATCCTGAGGAATATCAAGATGATGTAAAAAGAAAACCTACATGAATTTTAATACTCTTTCAAACTATGAGGTCATAGAAATGAAATACGAATCTTGACAAACTAACCTCATAATGGTGACTTACCTCATCCTGACTTCACATGATGATGCACCTGACTTACTTTTACCAAACCACCAGAGAGCAAACAAGCCAAGACAAAAAGTTGGGTCCCTGTTTTGCCAAGTCAAAATGGGGCGTGTTGTGTAACCACACAACAGATTCCTTGGAGGGAGTCCATCACTATTTCCATATTCTCTAAATTCTCAAAATCTAGTTCAATAATGTTTTCAATGTTTGGTTATCTTGTTCTCAATTCATTAATAGTTTTCTCTAGATTGTTTATCATATCTCTTTTCTTAGTTAATAAATTAAGCATCACCTCTATCCCTACATTGTCATTATTAATAGGTACTTGGACTATAACTCATTAGAATTTGCCCCCATATTATCAGAAGCCTTAGCACAAGAAGCTCTAATTTTAATAATATTGAATTCCCGTTGAAGAAACATTTAATTAAAATTTTCCCATAACTCAAGTTTTGAAGTAAAAAGAAAACATTAATAGTTTATTCAATTAGACATCCTTATTTATTTGAAAATACTTTTTATTGCAATCTAAAAATTTAACTCAGAGTCAACTTCCTCTAGGTCCTCATCCTCAAAGTTTATACTCAAAATTTTAGTGTCAAGATGTAGACATAGGTACTCCTCTAGCACATCTCTACCCATGATAGAAGCATTATGTCCACACCCTAATGGCATGTCATGAACTATACATGGTTTCTTAATCATTGGTTTATCTACATGATTGTTTCTTACTTGTTTTCCTTTATTAATTTGTGCTTGAGGCATGGTTGTTGCCAAGGCCTCAATATAAAAAAATTAGTTAACCTTGTCCTACCATTGGAGAGTAGATGTCCCCTCTTGTTTGGTTGGATTCCCACCCCTTATCTTCTTTCCACCTTGTTTCCCTTGATTAGATCCTCTCATTTTGATTAAGGAGTAATAACAAAATTAGTTAAATCAAGGTTGCATGTAAATCATATTTATCTCATCTAGTTGATTACCCTTTCATTCATTGTATTTCAAAAATTTGTGTGAGGCATAGTAAGTTCAAGACCTATCTTTCAAACCTAGTTCTCTAATACCACATATAATAACCCACTTGGTCATTAGTTAAAATCCATCACTTAACCATTTCAATGTAATGCTTACATAAGTAGTAATTACAACTTTTTTACTAATCAACTTAATCTATTGGGTACTCAGGATAAAAAAAGCCTAATAGGATCTTCTGTCTATATGAGATAGGTAAATGATGTTGTAGTCAAAGACTTGACTCATCGAGATCAAATGAGACCTAAGTCACTCACTGAGAGACTGTAATTCCTTACTAGAAGTGCACTAAGGTCTCTATTTAAAGTAAAATAACTTGTGTCTCACCTTAGAATTCAACCTAAACCCTTAGAGAGAAGCAAAATTTATATGAGATTTCTTCTGAATACTAGACTTACTTTAACATCAAGTTTTTAGATTTCAGTTGAAGTTGAAGATGTTATTGAGTTATTAGAGTTGACATTTTCAAGTTTTGAAAACACATTGATCACACATTAAAACCCAAGTTTAGGCTTCATTTACACAAACTTCCTACATATTTGTATTTTATAGAATCAAGGTGTATGAATATGTAGTCCTAGTTTTGTTTTTATTTCTTTGTAAACTATATTTAGCAGGTACACAACCATTTCTAGGGCACCATTTCCTTAGACAATTTTCTCATTAGTTGCTACCAACAAGTAAAGAAATGATCATAATGTAAAGGCTATACACTACCCACTTTCATAATTTATTAGATATTTAGAATCTCATCTTCTAGTTTTAATAGTTAACACTAAATATGGTTTGGTTCAAGACTTTATCTAATATTTTGATCCATTATCATTATGTTTTACATCCTTTATTCCCTTTAAGATATATATATATATATATATATATATATATATATATATATATATATATATATATATATATATATATATATATATATATATGGTTGTGTGTGTGTGTTTCCTCCATTTTTGTCTAAGTCCTTCATAAATATTCAAAAAAATGAGCAAATTTGCTGAACTTCCCTTGTTGAAGTAGTCTTATGTGTTTTGAGTTCTAGCTCACTTCTTTAATCTCTAGAAGTTCCCCGAAAATTCCAAGTATTTTCCCTTTGTTAGTGAATTTCAAGTTTCTCAAACCTTGTCAAAAAGTTTGCCAATTTGCAAACTCACTAATAACCTAACACAACACTCTTTCTTAAGGATTGCCAGCATTTTCAGAGGTTACCAAACTTCCAAAACCACCAATAGAGAATCTCTTATTAACTTGTCTCATATTAAAGTTGTCAGTGAGTTCCAAGGTTCATGAACCTCTAGAATCATAGACAAAGTTGTTTCATAAGTTCAAAACAAACATCAAAGTTGTATAGAGAAACTTTTTGACAAGTTCACCAGTTCATGAACTTGTCAAAACATTGATGAAGCTTTGAAAGAAGAAAAAAGAAGCAAGACACGAGTAGACTTTTTGGCAAGTTTGTGAGTTCATGAACTCGCTAAAATGCGAACAAAATATAATGAAGACAAACCAAAGAGAAATAAGAGAAAAAAATTCTGAGTTCATGAGTTTTTGAAATCATTGAAATACCAACAGAGTTAAAGAAAGAAAGAAAGAAGACATTTTGGTGAGACTAGCAAGTTCATGAAATCTCTAAAATGCTGAGGTAACTTTAATAAACAAAGTAAATGAATAAAAGAAAGGCTTTTTTGGTGAGTTCGTGAGTTTGCAAAATTTCCAAAACATCAAAAATAATCTTTAAGAAGTAAATTTCATAAGTAATATAAAAGTATTGGTGTGTTATAAAGTTTGTGAAACCTTAATAACACTGACATGGAAAAATGAGTTATAAAAAGAGCTTTCATGACTCATTTTTAAATTAGCAAAGTATTCAAATGAAGGAAGAGTGAGCTACTAGGTGCTCTACAAAGAGTCAACCTAGAAGTGATTGATTGTAGATAAAGCAATCTTTGCATATTATGCTCTAGAGGAGGGATGATACCATCAACCTAGAAGTGATTTGGGCTTTCTGAGATTGTCTAGAAACAAAGAGTCTTGATCCAAATTTTGATTAAAATAAAGAAGTGATATTCCTAGTCTATGTGCCTAAATATTACTTCTTTATGCTATGATTTGTCCTTACATTCAAGTTACATCCTTTCTTCCTAGAATTTTCTATTTTGTGAAAAAAATTAAAGGGTTTCTTTGTATATATGTTTAAGCATTTTTGCAATATGGGTTGTAATAATATCTATTTTATAACGTATGAGTTTGGAAAAACCCTAGTTGAATAAATCTTTCTATGTTAGATTATATTTTGGTTTCCAAATGCTAGTTGTATATTTTTCTAAAATTAATCTTTAAAAATTGGGTTAAATCTTTGTGTTTTTTCCTATTTTAATATGAAACTTATTTTCCTCTAGAAAATTTAGAGTCTCAGCCTCTTATCATCTTGTTAGATCTAAAAAGAGACCTAGTCAATCATACACTAACTAAGTCAATCTTTAGGTCAAACATTGGAACACAAGCCACCAAAGGCTTTGAGCTAGGCTATTGTCCCTTAAGAAGAGCCTTGGCTAGGTTGGTGAGAGATCTGTTCCTTTATTGTAACCAAAGAGATTGAGACAAATAGGCTAGATCTAGGGTTTAAGAACATCTAATGAAGCAAATTTGTAACAAATTGACACACTGAAACTGAGAATAGAGAAGAAGTGTGTAGAGTACCTAAAGAATCTAATTCAAATCTGGATTGAACTAGGCAGGACTACGGCGTCTAGGCACTAGTGTCCTAGGGTTTTCTTCTTTGTAAAAGTTAGTCTTTGATGATCTCAAATCTTGTTCAACAATATGCCTTCTGATCTACAACACCTATTTTTGATTGTTCGCAACTTGCACAAATTCAAGAGGAAAAAGGGTTGAGCCATTTTAGGGGCTTGCCTCATTCAAACCCTGTGCTTGGTGTTCCCATCTCCACAACAACCAAGATTATGATGATAAGAGTGTGTGTTCTTACATAACACAGGCGAAGTCCAATATAAATGTGTTGTAATAAAGAAGCTTTACCACAACATGAAACCCTAGTGAGACTTGGTGTCACAACACAAGATTGCCACAAGGAGATGATGGAGGAAGAAGCTTCCTCTAAAACCTACAATAATATCACAAATATACAACAATAGAGAGGTTCACACAAATCTGCATAATAACATCCACAATAGGGAGTTTTATTAATAGATCACACAATTTGAATATCACTTTTGTTCACATTAATTCCTAATGTTCAAAAGAGAGAGGATGACTTATTTATATATGCATTCCAATTCATTTTTAGGAAAATATTTTGGGAAAAGGCTGACAAAGTGCATCACCCAAGGTAACAAGGATGACATCCAAGGCCACACAAAACTTTATATTTTGCAAATGTCTAGGACACTAGTGCTTGAGCGCTAGTGTCCAGGTGTTTTGTGTCCTTTCAGGGCTTGTCTCTAGAGGACAACACCTAGAATCAGAATCTGCCTCACAACTTGGTCTTCTTTTAACAAAGGTCTGCACATCAGTCCACAAGAGTGTAAACCTAGTGTGAGATTTTTGGTGTCAATAATTTATGACTCTACACATCCATACCTATGGTTTCTTCCTACCCTTAGATTCTAGTTTCTTTTCCTTTCCTACTTTTTGGTTAAAAGCATAGCCCAAAAAATTAAAAATATATCATATAAGGGAGTTGTCCCTCTCAAATATAGAGGAAGATTATTAACTCAATAGCAATCTATCTAAATGTTGTAAACTTTCGTGTTGTCCATTAGGTAATTCAAGACTATTATCAACGTATAAACGTAGTGATAAATTTGTGTGCCAACAATATGTCATATGTTTAAGTGAATAAACCTTACATTCTTTAAGTTAGTGATAGGAATAGCTATAGGACTTATGACATGGGTAGTTATAGGCCCAATAGGCTATAGGATTGATAATTCAAAGGTCTTCTACTAGGTCTTCTATTCTACCTCACATTCTCTATAGATTGTATTTAATCACAATTGACATATCAATACATGTGCATGAGGGATTATCCTTTACATAAATTTTAAACAACTAAGTTATTTTTACAAACATATGATGGGAACTGCTATAAGTTAGACTTATTATAAGCATAGACAATAGATAATAGGACCTACTTATGAATAGGGACTGGGCATATGCTACTAATTGTAGCCTCCTTCAGGTCACCTTTTATTCACCAGCAGTTAACAAGATTGTTCTATTTATGTCACTACTTGATTACTCAACTCTATACATGTGGAATATATATAAATTTACTAATGAGTGTGCTCTTTTTTTCAAATATAAAGTCTTCTATTTCAGTGACTATAGTTTAACCCTCAAGCTCTCAGCTAGATGTAGGCTATGCTACTATTAGATCATTTAATACAAATAATCTTACTTCCATTAATAATAAACAAAAAATAGTTTGATGTATTGAAATGAAAAATTATATGATATTAAAACTTGAAATAGAAGATGACCTTTCTTATTTTCATTGTGTCTTTAGTTCATTCTAAACCAAAATTTGAAGACTCATATGTCTACTAACAAAAAAAAGTAGCTTATAATGCTTGAAAAGAAAAGAATGCATGCTATAACATTATAGGTTGTAGATGTTTTCAAAGATTAGCTCATAGTATAAAAATGTGCACCTGCTTACAAAATCTTGACTGGTGAGGTAAGCATGCAATGCAATAGTTAAATAATTTTCAACATGCACGACCTTTTAAAAATAAACATGGGGCTATGTGGACAATAGACAATAGTTCATGGATATTTATGTCAAGTAACAATCTTACTCAGTGCACGCGACCCTTTACAAATTGGCATAGAGAAGGAATGGTCTATAGATGACACAGTTTTTAGACTTGTAGGCTCACTCAAAAATCATACTAAAACATGTACAAGTGTTAAATGCTTACAACTAATTATCAAAGCTCACCATTCTTACATTGATATAAACATATAGTGGTTTATTTACTCTTTCGACATATCATTTATTAAAATTTGAACAAACTTGAAAATCTAAAATACATAATAATATTAGGCTTAACATATATTGTCAAACCTTTCAAAAACAATCATTAACTAATATAAACGTTTTCTTTCTCTTTTTCTTTAAGACTTCCATCTTAAGATAGAATTAAATAGAAGATAGAGATATCAAATGTTTAAACTAAAATCTGTAGGAAAACTTATATGTTAATTATTACCTTTTTCTTAAGATAGAATTAAATAGAAGATAGAGATATCAAATGTTTAAACTAAAATCTGTAGGAAAACTTATATGTTAATTATTACCTTTTTCTTGATGTTGTTGTACCTTCTATCTAGCTTTGATTGATTTCTCTAGTAGCTCTTCAATAGATTTTGCATATTCCCTTGGAGCTTCTTTTGTAGCTCCCAATCTCATAAATGTGTACAATCATTTTTTTTTCTCCTTCTTTTTTTAAGCAAAAGAGGATGGTGTGTTGTTTGTACTTGAGTTCTATCTAAATAACATCAATCTCCAATATTTTCTCCATCATTCCTCCCTTCCTATTAAAAAATATTCCTTTTGTTAGTTATATTTACTCTTTCTCCACTTCCATGTTTGTTTTTATTTAAGCCACTTTAGATAATTTTACAATTAAATTCAAACCACCTCCTTAATTTTCTAGTTAAAACACAAATAAAATGTATTTAAAAAACTAAAGCTATAAGATAACTCATAAGTAAAGAAAATAAAATAAAATAACTATTCAGTAAATAAAATAACTTAATTAAATAAAAATATCTCCTCAAATAAAATAAATAAATTTATAAAATAATTCTTAATTAGTTCTATAGTAAAATAAAATAATTCTTAAGTAAATAAAATAACTAAAGAAAAATAAATTAATTGTTAGATAGTTCTAAAGTAAAATAAAATAACTCTTAAGTAAATAAAAATATAAAATAAGTCTTACGTAAATAAAATAAAATGAAAAAACTTTTAAGTAAATAACACACAAACCATCCACAACTAAGAAGGAATGATGAACCCTAAATTTTTCTTTTAAGTCAATATAGGAAGTCCTAATCTTAGCATTCCTTTACATATATATATTTTTGTTTCCTATAGTTATGTTAGGTTGAAAACATGTTTGAAATATATACTTACATTCTAAAACAATAAGATAAAATAATTCTTAAGTAAATAAAAATAAATAAAATAACTCTTTAGTAAAATAAAAATAGTTCTTCAAATAAAATTTATTCTAAAGTCAAATAAAATAACTCTTAAGTAAATAAAATAATTTTGATATCCTATTTTTTTAGACTATCCTATCCCTCCAAACTAAAAAATGCTAATTCAAATTATTTTAGACAAAAGAAAAGGTATCTATTCTCCAAAACTAAATCAATTAATTTGGGCACCTTCTAAATCAGGACAATACACTATAAGGCAAAGATACATGGTCCTAACACACAATTGAAAATGAGAATTGGCTTATAAAGTTATACTAAGGTAAATCCTACCTTCCCAAAAAAAGTGCTTTTGTTTGGCTTACCTTAAATAGTAAAATCCTAACCAGCTCAAGACTAGAGAAACTAGGAATATCTCCACCTTTTAATTGTGTGTTGTGTGGATATCAAAATGAAGATACCAATCACTTGCTAATGAATTACATGTATGCATATAATTGTTGGACCTAGTTGTGTAGGAAGTTAAACTGGGAAGGGCCATTGTAGGATACTTTGTTCAATCTTTTCTTAAGCTAGGCTTCCTTTTTTATGAGCTCTACTTTTGCATGTATTTGGTTGTGTTCTCCCTCAATTCTGATCTATAACATGTATGGCTAGAAAGGAACAATAAGGTCTTCAAGAAAAAACAATCATCCCTTGAGGAAGTATTGGTCAAAATAGAGAAGTAAATTGCTAAAAAATTTATGAATCGAGTCTTAAATAAAAGTCCCTTTGATGTAAAATTCTCTAGTTGGGATACATGGATTCTAAAATAATAGGATCTAATAAAATTCCCTACTTTTTTGAATGGCATCTACAATAATAAAATCAAATTGGATAGAAGCAAGATAAAATGGATCACTCCCCCCTCTCCTTCTGTCAAACTAAACTTTTGATGGGGCTTCTCGTAGCAACCCAGAATTGTTAGGTGCATGATGTGTTATTAGGAACTGCAATTGTTTAGTTTTATGTGCTCCAACAATCAAACTACCTTTGGGGGCTAACAATGAGGCAGAGACTCAAACTTTATTGTATGGGTTACCACTACCAAAGAGATAGAATATTAAAAGGCTAATTATAAGGAGGTGACTATGATTTTTATCAATGTTATAAAAGTAGGGAAATAATCAATTGGAAGCTAAGTTATATATTGAAGGAAGTGTGGATGCTTTTAGATGGTCCTGACTATTTTGAATGCTCGCGCTGCTATAGGGAAGGAAACAAGCTAGTAGATTATCTAGCTAATTTAGCAATAGATTAGCCTCAACAAACTATGGAATTTAACCATGTGTCTCTCCATTATCTACCTCAAATAAAGGAAATAAGTATTAATGAACAACAAAATGCCAAGCTCCAAAATTAAGGGATTATTTTTGTTAAACTGTTGGTCTTTGTATGCAGGGTTAATGATAAATTTGCAGGGATTCTGATCGTGTAATCTTGCATCCGTAAGCTTGTTTGTGTGATATCAAGATCAAGATAGATCAAAGTACTAACATCTATTGGTGATGATGTGTATGATGCGAAGTACTTTTATCGAGTTGTCACCATTCACTTGTTGGGTCATCTCACTCCTGTGTTGATCGGTGTCTTTCTCTCTTTATTAATTCATATCGGTACTAATAACGTTATATATTCTCTCACATTGTTGGAAGTCTTAATTATCATATGCAAATTTAATGAGCAATAATTCTATCTAAAGAATGGAGCCTTTGTCAAAGAATAATCACATCTCCTTTCCTATTCCAAAATGGGAGCTTATGAAAAGATGGTCAATTTTTTTTAATAGTGGATTGCAATGTAGTGGAGGATGCAGTATGAGAGATTGTAGGGATGGAGATTCTATGCAACTCTGTGTGGGCTCTATATTCATCTGAGGTTGAGGTAGTGTCTTTGTTCCTTTCTAATATTATGAACCTTCTCCAATGTGTTGTTCTTCTAAGACAATTGGCCTTCAAGTATGTCTAAATCTTTCTTATTATAGATGAAATCCTACTAGGGATGTGTTTAATGATGTTGATCAAGATGTAAATTCTATTTATCCTAAGGCGTTTGATGGTGGGAATTTGGAATAGTTTACTATTCTAGTGGATTCGATGCATGTTTTTGTGGTGCATAATGTTGTTTTTGAGGATACATTGGCTTCTATTTTTTATATTGCTTGATGTGATGTTTAATTTTGTTTAGTAGGTTGGTCTTATTTCTTGGTCTTATGTAATGGGTAGTATTATAACTATGCCCTTCTATTCTATTCTTATGGATATTCTATATGTTCTTTTATACTTAATATAAGTTTAAGTGTTTACACCTTTTATTTTATAAAAATAATTTTGATATCTATAGACATTTTTTAGATAGATATATTTAAGATAGCTATACTTGTTATCTTACACTTACACTTAACCATCTCTAGTTACTCATTTATTTCCATTATGATATATTCTAGTTTTGTTAAAAAGAAATAAATGAATTTCAATATCTAATTTAAACATAAATATAGAATTTATTTCTTTCCATGTACATTTATTTATTTTAAATAAATACTCACTTTTAAAACTATCTCTTTATAAATTTAACTATGCAATAGAATAGAAATATAATTTTCCTTTACTATTATTTTATAAAATTATTTTATTATTATTTTAATCACTTGTTCATTATCAAGCAACCTTATAATTAAATTAATTTAATCTGAAACTATACCACATAATTCAAATTAAATACTTCTTCTAATATTATCTTATAAATATGTCATTAAAATGAATATTATTTAAATTAATTTTCGTCATGTTTATTTAATCTAAATATAATTATATGAAAAAATTAAATAGACAAAATTAAGAATCTAAGAAAGAGGATTATGACACAATAAATGCTTGAGTAGTATACCATGTGCATGAAAGCTAAGTTTGATATTACTAATGTAAGAAGTAGTGGAATCTATTATGTACCTAAGACTATGATATTATAACACATTTAATTGGATGGAGATGCCAACATGTGGTACACATCCCTTAAGTTATTTATATGGGTCATGTGAACAACTTGTGTAATTAATTATATTAGGTGATGAGTAGGCCTTCATTGGGATTACCCCTTTATTATGTTATTAAGAGGAGGTTTATATAAAGGAGTTGATCTTATCATTGTAAGGAGAGTGTTGAGTTTGATATTGTATTTGGGATCTCTTGGAGATATAGTGTGGAGTGGCTTCTTGCATAAGTAGTATTGTACGATGTTACCTTATATCTCTTGGAGATATAGTTGGAGATTAGGGCATCTTGACCCACAAATATCTCATGTTGTGTGAGATCTGTCTTCTGCATTATATTATTTCCATTATTATATGTGTGGATCTTATTAGAATCATTGTGATTGTTGTAAAGATAGAGCTATGACAAAAGGCTTTCTATGATTATGTGTATTTCAATGCATGGTAAATGATGATAATCAATGATCCAAATGACTTAGGTGTGGTCCTTTTACACAAGTCCTAGGCACAAATTTTAACTTTCTAGCATATATGTTGACTAGTAAAGGTAAGATTAAGTTGAGTCAACCTGATGCCCCAATAAATTTGAAATTGCAAGTGAGAGGGTCAAAGCCACCCTAATGGCACCAATTTAAAATCATAACCACCTGGATAGTCTTGGTTTGAACAAAGAAACTACCAATCTAACAATTGAAACTTATCTAAGTAAAGATAAAATAGTATTTTTAAGTGATAGAATCTAAAATTAGTAAGTATGCCAAATTAAACAAGATTATATGTTTTTGATATAGATAAAACATGGGAAAGGGCCTAGACCCATTACATAATGCAGCCAAAAAGGAAAAACAAGAGAGCCTCATGAGAGATGAGACTACTAGACATTAAACATAACAACCAAGGAAAACAAAACAGAGAAAACCAAATAGACCAACCTATAAACAAGATTATATGTTAAGATTATATAAACAAGATTATATGTTAGGAGTAGGGACTATATACTTAAGACATCCATTTCAAATAACATCAAATAACATGAAGTGAGAAAGAAAAGTGTTAAAAGTGTGCACATTTCACCTCTACAAAAAGCAAGATCGAGTTTGCCACACAACCAAAACTAGCAAAAGAGAGTTGGCCACATCAATGCAGCCAAAACCAAGGAGAGAAATGTAATGGTGGTGGTCAGGTGTGAGTAATGTCTTCACTTGTCACCCTAGATAGAAAAGTGGTGATAATCAAGTTTGGTAGGGAGGAAATGTGTGAGTGGACGAGGATTGAAACGTTAGATAGATATCAAAACTGGAAAATAATTTGCAAGCGACTGCCCGCGCAATGAAAATTGAATTGTTGGAAGAAAATGACAAGTCCTAATTGCAGGGGACCATGAGTGGTATTGGAGATGGACAAGTGAAGGCAAGGGAAGAAACGGGCCCGGGGCTATTTAAGTGCGTTGGCGTTGATGGCGACGCCTCGCAGGCGTGTAGCGCACAAACAGCATTAAAGCACAAATATCTCTTCACCCACTGGCCCGCTCCCAACGCTAAGCCATGGATTTCACTTTTAAGTTTATTCTTCTTCAAAAGTCATGCTCATGCATTGACAAAAAGTAGCACCCACCCTGGAGTCTTTTAGGTTTAGGGTTTGCATTTCCTTGTTTTCTTTGCTTTGTATGGATTCTGGATCACAATGTCCACGTTGAGTAAACTCCAAATTATACCTCATGCTATCTAACAAAACCATAACTCAATCAGATGCTTCTAAATTCTAACTAGGGTTATGGTCTGACTGCAAATCTGAAAAAAAAGTATTCTGGGATAAGGAATAAACTACTTTAACAAGCATCTTTTCCATTCCATGGAGATACGCATAACTTGAGCTCTTTCATTTGTAGCAGGAGAGAGCCAAAGTCAGCTCAAGCTTATCGCCAGTCTCTGCTGTAACGAGATATGAGTTATATCGTGCTTGTAAGTTGTCTCAACTGAGCTTGTGGGTGTATGGATTCATCACATCTGGTAGATATGCATGATTTTCTTTTTTAAGTAAATGTTAAATAGATATCGATTTTCATGTTCTTGTAAGTCTGATTATGGATTATGGATTACAGTGTGATCAGAAACGTTGATACAAACAAAACTGAAATAGCTTCTCTATAGAAAGTGGGAAAACCTCATGTCTACTAATAATTTTTATGTTCTTGTAAGTCTGATTATAGATAATGGATTATAGTGTGATCCTAAATGTTGATACAAACAAAACTGAAACAGCTTTTTCAAAAGCCTCTCACTCAAATTCATGGAGTGCGAAAACCTCATGTCTACTAATAATTTTCATGTTCTTGTAAGTCTGATTATGGATTATAGTAAACTGGCACAGCTTTTCCAAAAGCCTCTCACTCAAATTCATGGTGTGCGAAAACCACCTGTCTACTAATAATTTTCATGGTCTTGTAAGTCTGATTATGGATTATAGTAAACTGGCACAGCTTTTCCAAAAACCTCTCACTCAAATTCATGGAGTGCAAAAACTTCATATCTACTAATAATTTTCATATTCTTGTAAGTCTGATTATGGATTATGGATTATAGTGTGATCCAAAATGTCCATACAAACAAAAACTGGCACAGCTTTCCCAAAAGCCTTTCACTCAATTTCATGGAGTGCCAAAACCTCGTGTCTACTAATAGTTTTCATGTTCTTTTACTGCAGATGGAAAATGGCGTACGAATAACAGCCCTTAAGTGAGTGATTGAGACTGCATATCACATGGTGAGATAAACGGTGAGCAGACAGGAAATATTACAGTGATTATATGCCTAGTGTCTTGTGCGTGGATTCTATATTCAAAATGGGTCGATGTATAGCAGCTATCAGATCCGAAAAAGAAATAGGTCCAGTACATGGAGCATGTCTTTTGTACTAATATGCTGCCTGCTGTCTTGCAATATGGTATCGCAGAATGAGATAAGCAAAGTAATTGAAGGTTGGTTGAAAATGAAATGCATGTCATAACAATATTGTAAGGCTTGTGTAATTGGGAAATGCAGAGGGAAGGGTTGTAATTGATTGTAAGTGCAGGATTTCTCTGATCTTGGCCATTGTCAGATGCTCAGTGCCCAGTGCCCAGTGCCCAGTTGCCAGTGGCATCTACATTACCGAAAGACAGCGGGATTCTTTGGATGAGGATCAAGTGAACACCCAGTTTGGTGGTGTTGCCATCAGCCGCAGGCTCCGGCACTATAATTAGATCAGTGCTGGAATACGGGTGTTGTCAGTATTGAAGGTACGCTCAGCAGATGAGAGGTTAAAATTTCAAGTTGATCTCCCCTGTACACGGACTAAATGTGGAGGTATAGTACCCAACAAGACAGTAGGCAATAGTTACCAGCTATATCAACGCTCACAAAGCTCAGATACCAAAAAAACAAGGAAAATGTTGAGATCGAGATCGAGGATTTAAACTGGTCGAATCAGGTCTGGAGGGAAAGAAGGTCAATGATGAATGGAAATAGAATGGATAAGGAATCTTTTTATAGTTTACAATGTCGGACAATGTGATTTTGGGTCTTATAACATATGAGATTATCTCATACTTCCACTATGCAGGAGGCACCTAACTGTGCTTCTAATATGAAGAATGATAATACAAATGGTGGGAACGATGACGGATTTAAGACGCAGAAGCGCAAGATAGTTGAAGTGGAAGAGGAGGAGGAGGTGGGGGGGCTGAGGTGGAGGTCTGGTGGAGGGGCTACTCATCATGAATTGAGATGGGGGATGGGCATGAGTCCTGACTCCAGAATCGTACGAGTCTCTCGTTCATCAGGCGGGAAGGATCGTCACAGTAAAGTGCTGACTGCAAAAGGCCTGCGAGACAGAAGAGTAAGGCTCTCAGTTTCCACAGCAATTCAATTCTACGACCTGCAAGACAGACTTGGCTTTGATCAACCCAGTAAAGCTGTCGAGTGGTTGATAAAGGCTGCTGCCCCAGCCATTGATGATCTTCCCCAACTGGGCACCTTCTCCAATGCCCTTGATACTGACCAGTGCCCGGCTATTGTCTTCACAGGAAACCCATCTGCCCTGGGAATATCTTCAGCTAATACATCGCAGTCCAGCCGAGATGGGCATCAAGGACATTGCGAAATTCTGAAGATGATGATGATGAAGCAGCAGGCAGAGTCCGGCCTTGGGAAGAGCAGCACCAGTACTAATAGCAATTCTGGAGGAGAAGAAGGAACAGGCGATACATCTTTATCTCGCTCAGAATGCCGTGTCAAGGCTAGGGCAAGGGCCAGAGAAAGAGAAAGAGAAAGAGAGAGAGCCAAAACCAATTTTCAATCTTGTGCCAATCCTCCAGCTACTTATTGTCCTGTACAAAAACAGCAAGGAGACAATGATGGGGCAGGCTCGCGTGATACGTTTACAGGTCTATTGAACAGTGTAGCTGATGTTGAGAGCAATCACAACAGTAAATACGATTCTGGAAGGTGTACCTGTGCAGGGTTATCAGTGCAGCAGCCTTATGATCATCTATTCCATGACCCATCTCACCCAACTTCAGTTATGCCACAGCAGTTCTGTCCAGCTTTTGTTAATGCTGCCATTTTCACAGCCAAGAGCACATGCCAAGACCACAAGCATCACACTGATCATCTTCCCTCCCACTTTACATCCAACCCTAGTTTGCTTTTACTGCAGCATCAGCAGCAGCAGCAGCAGCAGCATAATAAGTCTTCCTTCTGTGTGGAGGAGCAGCAGTTGGTTCCTATCAACTTTTCAGTGCCAGCTCTTTCTGGCAGGGAAACCCTTCAGTCCAATTCTTATAACAACATCATGGCCTATTACAATCATTCAGTGGATCAATCATCCATGTTTGCCGCTACGAGGAATACTTACAGGCAAGGAATTTTTGATGGTCGTCTGTTCCAGTGGCCAAATCCAGATTTCGACGCTGTACAAGGATCTCTCAAGGAGAACAAGAAGATACATCAAAACCACCACAGCTGATTGCCTACGGTATGGCTTGCTTCACTTCTTTTCTGTATTTATTGCCATGCCGAATGCTTGCACTGCTTTGAGTATACCAAGATATGGGTGTCATGTTTTTTTCTCCACTCCACTCTCTCCTTTTAGTTTACTCGGCCATCCTCGACTTCACAAAATTCTGCAACAGCTCAACAGTAGAATCAAGATATATCTCTTACGACTGCTAATAGTTCATCTACTCCATTAGAGTAGCAATAACTATGCAGTTTGAAACTGCTTCCACACATCAAACGCTCCGCACAACAGAATCTCCTCCATTAGAGTAGCAATAACTATGCAGTTTGAAACTGCTTTCACACATCAAACTCTCCCCACTACAAAACCAACTACAGAAATAAATAACTGTTTTTTAATATATTCTTGTCATTCACATACAATTTTATATTTTTTTAAAGATTATTCTTATCTATATGTCTACATGCTTGTTTAACTCCTCCATGAATATACTCAAGTTTTACAATTTTCACACATGCATTGAATCTGCATAATATTTTTTTTTTGTTCAAAAAAATGTTGAACATTATGAAGTATGTTTCTTAAGGAATATATTGACTCTTGGGTAGCATCACTTCGTAATAAGAAATAGTAGCATTTGAAAGTATACACCTTTTTCAATAAGAAGCAAAAATTTCTGACATTTTCTCATCAAGATTTATTTGGGTAGCATCATTCCATGATGCTAAGAAGTAGTAGCATTTGAAATTAGACACATTTTTTCAATAAAGGAGCAGCAAAATCTTGTTACAATTTTAATAAACACAACATTAGTAATTTTTATGAAGAATATTGAGTCATTATTATCAAAATTGTTTTGTAAATCATCATTTTAGAGGTCTTGTTCCTTCTTGAAAGTGTTCAAGAGTGAAAATAGTATGAATAAATCTCTAAAGTGTTCCTTTGTTGAGATCAAATTTTGAGGTAAAAAGTGAAAAGGATGTGCTAGGCATACCAAACACGCTTGATACACCCTAACTTCCTCTTTTCTCTTTGTTCCAACTTCCCCAAAGTGTGTGGCACACACTATTTCTCACTATCTATCAAAGTCTAAAAAGAAGCATTACTTAAACCCCCATTTCTTCTCATTACTTGCCCTTTTAAAAGGTCTATAACATGTGCTACATGCACTATCTCCATTGATATATTAAAAAGTAAAAAAAAAAAAGAGCATGGTTGGACACTTCCTTTTCCAAAATGGATAAAATAATTTAAAAGCATGCCTTGCACAAATTACTCTCATTCCTACTTTTCATCTTAATCCACTATTATAAACATAGGCCCCTCAAGAATTTTTCCAAGATGAATTTTCAATGCAATACCAAGTTTTTAGAAGAGAGTACTATGGTTTTGAAGAGGTGTATGTTTTTAAAATCATATGGTTTATGTGGCACATAGGATCTCAAGGAAAGATGTTTACATTGTATGGGAGAGGTGCTAAGATTTAGTGTGAAGGCTATGCTAAGATTTCAGTGATACCAAGTGTTAAAGAAGAATGGAAAACTAGGGTTTGTAAAAGATGCAAGGGTTTCTAAGGGATACAAAAGGAAGTTAGGTAATGGAAGATACAAACAATGGATTTTGGAAAAGGAAGAGTTAAGTTTTATGTGTGAATAGAGTTTTCTCATTACCCAAGCTAGCATGTGAGTACAAAGAGCTACAGGTACAATTTTTATCATTGTCTGGAATATTTATTTCAAGTAAAAAATAGTAGTCAATGTGTTTGGTGACTACTAAGATGAAATATCAACATCAAGCATTTTAGCCTCTTGATACATTCAAAATGCTTACCCTAACATCTAGGATATGAAAGTTGACTATGTTGACCTCCAGAGGCTTGATATCTAGGACCAAGCCAATAAAGAAGATATCCTTACTTAGAGGTTTTGTGAACATGGTTTTCTCTAAGAAAATACTTTTCCCATCTTGGTTTATAATGACAAACTAGCACTAACTTGTTGCAAGTTCTATAATCAAGAGATAAGGGAAATTAAGACTTTTGACAACTAACTCATCACTTTAAGATAAGCACACACTAAATTAAAGAGCCCCTTGGGTTACACCCTTTTGAAGAGGTTTCCTAAATAAATATAAAATGTTATACAAACTAGTAGAATGAAAATCTTGATTAGTGGCAAAATGGGTTTATGGTAGTTGTCTTATGGAGAGAGAAAAAAAAAAATTCTCCAAGGCTCTCAAAAGGCAGAAATTCAACAATTCATTAAGAGATATGATACCATTGTTGAATACAATAACTAGTCAATTGGAAGCTTGAATATCATTTGTTTGATGTTTTACATAATAAACTTGATATGCCTATAGAGGGTAACTTTATCTAGGAAAATTTGATAACTAATTGATTACACAAGTATATGCATGAAGTGATAGATACAAAAGATTTGAAAGGGTGGTCCTTGGATTCCATGAGGAAGATGATTCAAGTTCAAGTAATTAGATTTGCATGTACCATTCACAATTGTTGTATAAACAAATATTTACCCATTTCAAAAGAGTTAATGATGCATTTTTATTTTATTTGATCAAGACAATGGAGGGTACATTTTCACAAATTATCTCAAAAGAAGCCAAGGATATTACTATAGAATGAGGAAATTGGTTTATCATATTTTCTACTTTATCTATATTCATATCTTTGGTTTTGAATTAGCACCACACATGCTTCCTAGATACTTGAGCAATAAGTTGTTTCTCTTAGAATTCTATGTATGAAACTTCACTTGTACTTGAAGTTATTAGATCAAAGCACAATACAAGAGTAAATTTTATTGTAAAAAATAACAGATGCATCATATGTGGGCCAATAATTATCTCCTATTAACTCAAAATTATTTGATAAAAGGTTGTCGTATGATTCTAAGGGAATTATGGAAGAAATATTAGGAAAGAAGTGAGAAGACAATTCTTACTATGAGGAATTTTAGGTCGATCATATTGACAACTTTGAAGTAAGATGTGTGATGCATCCATAGTGGAAGATTCTAGTTAAGGAAGATCTTATCACATAGCACAAAGGCTTAGTAGAAATAAATCACTTGCAAGGAGGGAGGACACAAAAGTGATGGTAGAAATAATGGATTTTATTATTATTGAATCAAGTTTATAGATAGATTATTGAACGAGATATGCTTAAGCCTTACACATGTAGACTCTCAACTTTGGAAACTAAAGATCCCCACTATTTACATGGCTTAACTCTTTATAAAAATTTATAATAAGATTTTAATGGTCAAATTCCACTAGTTGCCATCAATGCAACCCATGCTAACTTTAAAAGTTATCAACTCAAGTACATACATTAAAGACTAAAAATCTATACCACTAATCCAGGAAAAGTCTAAAAGTTAATGTTCATTGATGATCCACCACTATGCACACTAATTGTTTTGACATGCAATGCAATCACCAACTACTTCCTTATGTATCACCATGTGGATGCCTCACTAATAGTTCTCAACTCAAACTGTGTGACCAAAATCATATGCATTCTTTCTTTCTAGCATGTGGGTGTCACATGCCTACCATCTATATGCACACTCTAACTTGTGCACTAAACTTCTAAAACTATAGGATTTCACCTCTATAGTTAGATGCTCCTATATCAAATGCCTTTAGTAGAAAAGAGTGGACCATGATATCTCTCTCATGTGTGGTCATGTCATTTTGTATTGTCACATGTCATACTTGACAAATTTTGGTGAATTCAACCATATTGCATCGACAACTTCTTGACCCTTCCACTTGACCAAATACTTCTTATACTCCTTTTGATGTGTTTTCTTGTGTTTGGTGTCCAGTGCATACTTTACCTCTTTCATGCCCTCTTTGGTAGCATGTACCTCTAGTTTATCTCTCTTTTGGGTGTGCCTTCACTCATTTTATCAAGTTGTCCTTCCTCATGAGGGTATAAGTTTGTGGAATTATAGACCAGGTGATATGTCAATTCCTTCTAATAGCTCTATCTCATATGTTTTTTAATCAAATTTGCGCAATATCTTACATTATCATATCTTCCTCCACTTAAATTTGTTATATGTTCCCTTTGGGTACCTCTCCTTGTGCAAGTGTGCTAGCACCAAGTTGCTAACCTAAATTTTTTGCTTCCCTTCTCTTGTCTACACACTCCTTATATTGTGTGTTGCACTTCTCTAGGTTTTTGTGCACCAACTTGTGAATGTCATGCATGTATTATGTGAAATCTTCTACTTCTACACTTTACCTTTTCTTTCTTGGTATGTTGTGCAACTCCATTACTCCTCTTGGGCTCTACCCTAGACTGTGGAACAGGCTACTCACAACGCTTCATGCTCATTAAGTTTTTGTATGTAAAACTCTTCTAGTGCTAAGACCAAGTCCCAAGGTCCTAGATTTTCTCCTACCATACATCACAATAGACTTCTAAGGATCCTATTGACCAACTCTATTTGTCCATATATTTGTGGCTAGTATGTCTAACTGAATTACAACTAGGTGTTTAGATTCTTCCATAGAGTCCTCTAGGAATGTCCTAGAGAAATTTCGTGTCCTAATCTAGCACAATGGTGAGGGGAAATTCATGTAGGCTTAGGATCTCCATTAGGAACAAGTTGACCACCTATGTGGCATCATTAGTTTGCTTTCATTGTATGAAGTGTACCATCATGGAGAACCTTTTGACCACAAAAATATGGAGTCGTGACCACTACATGTTCTCCATAGCCCAAGAATAAAATCATTACTCAAATGCTCCCATGTCCTCTCAATAACTAGAAAGGGTTGGTATAACTCTATGTTCTAGCTTCTTCCCTTTGCCAATTGGCAAATTTGACATTGTTGCACAATTTTTTGCACATTTAAAAACATGCATGGCTAGAAATATCCTTTGCTTAGTTGTGTCACTATCTTTTTAGTTTCAACATGACTAATTAGACCTCCACTATACTTCTCCTTGATGAGGATTTCATGTATTAACCCATTGGGTATACACAATTGTGTACCTTTGAATAATAGCCGATCTTGCAATAAATACTCTAACCACCATGATTAAAAATTATGCATGTAGAATCTACACACCCCCCATGCTTCCTTGAAGTCCTCATCATGTGTGTAGTAATACGTTATTGAAGCAAACCCTATGACTCTTATGTGCATCTCATACACCAAGGCACACCTTTGACTTAGCATGTTTTCAACTTGACTAGACCTCCTATTTCAATGATTTAGAACAAATGAGTATGATATTGTAGGAGCTTTACCCATTTCATATGCCATTGGTTCGACTTTCCTTGATTATTTATGAATTACATCACTTGACGGTTTGTGTATAACTCAATATCCTTTGGTAACATGTAGTGCCTCCACTTTTTTAATGCTTGTATGAACACATAGAATTTTTTATCACATGTCAAATACCTCCTACATGTGTTGTTCAAGTTCTCATTGAAGTACATGATCGACCTTCCCTTCTGATTTAATACCAAGCTAATTTCCATGCCACTCAAGTTGCAGTCTACTTAGAAAACTATATCAAGCAATGCCAATACTAGTTGCTCTCACTTTGTTTTTTAGCATCTAGAATAGACATTTTTCACCTTCAATCTTGACGAACTCCTTCCTATCACCTCTTATAGTATCTATGGTAGCTTCATAAACCCCATTGAAGTTCTAAATGAATTTATTTTTTAAGCTTGCCAACCCATCAAAGATTCATGCATAAAACATGATCTTGGGAATTGTCCATTCTATGATCACCTTTATCTTATTAGGGTCTATCTTCAACCCCTTCTAGGATAATACACACCCTAGGTACACCAACTTTATCTTCATGAAACTACACTTTTTTAGGTTCACTAATGGCTTCTCCTTGTGTAACCACTACAACACTTGCCTGATGTGTGCCGAATGATCTTCCTTCATTTTGCTAAATATTATGATAGATACATGGTGACAAACTTACCAAGGAATGGCTTCAATACCTTGTTCATCAGGCACATGATAGTGTTGGGTACATTTGTTAAACTAAAAAACATTACCAACTACTCATATAATTCATCCTTGGTTTTGAAGGTCATCTTCCACTTGTCACCTTCCCTTATCCTAATTTGATGGTGCTCATTCCTTAGTTCAATCTTTGTGAATTACACCCACTCAAGTAATCCATCAAATCATTAATGCACAATATGAATTTGTATTTGATAGTGATCTTATTTATGGATTTGAAATCAATGCACATCCTATATTGTCCATCCTTCTTTGGTGCTAGAATTAAAAGTTTTGTGCACGGTCTTAAGCTCTCCTTGAGTAGTCCTTTCACAAGCAAATCTTCCACTTTCCTTCACACCTTTTGACTCTCTTGTGGTGTATCTAATAGGTGTCTTTATTTGGCAAGCTAGATCCCAAAATTAGGTCTATCACACACCGAGAATATCCTCCAACATTATATCAATGTACTCACCAAAAATCTATTTCACCTCATAGAACATCTCCCCACCCTATTTCGTTACCTATTTTGTAATCACAACTTGCACAAGATTGGACATGAGTGCAAGGCATATGCACTCTTTTCTCACCTCCTTCAAGAATTTTTTTCTTGACATTAGTAGCACTTGTGAACTACCCTTTTCTTTGCACCATTATCCATTAGAGGTACTAGCATATAATTTTTCTCATCCTTCTCCAAGATGTAGGTGTTGATGCAACCAACATCTCATGCCTTCCATTCATACTACCATGGTCTCTCCAATAAAAGGCGACATCATTCCATTAGAATTATGTCACATAGGACCTTATTGTCATATGCACTAACCTTAATGTTGACCTTAAACTACTTCTTCACCACCACCTAATGACCCTTAATTAGCCATAACACCTTATATGGGCTCTTAATCTTCAACCTCTATAGACCCAATTTCTTTACCATTTTACTAGAGACTAGGTTGTCAATGATAACCATGCAATTATTTTCTCTCCAAACTTGTAGATTGTATAGAACATGTTTTATTCTTTATTCAAGATTATTCTCCTCTTTCTCTAGCTTCATCACCACCCTTCTCAATGTGAGTGTAGTTTTGTTCTCTAGCTCTTCTTCACATCCTCAAGTAACACATTGCTCTTGGATCTCCCTTGAGCAACATGGTTTCTTTCCACATCTTGACTACATGTATTGTTGCTCTATTCAATGCTTAAGCACTTGAAAGAGAAAGAGCCCCTTTTCTCTACATTTGTAGCATGTTCCAAGAAAAATTCTTCCCCCTTATCCTCACCCTTAGAGGGAAGAATCTTTTCTTTTGGATACACCTCCATAGATTTGTGATGTGCCTTCCCCTACTCCACATGCTTATGGTGTCTTTGCCTTCTCATCACACATTGCACCTCCTTGTTTCTATGTAGGTGTTCATTTTCCTTGCAAAATGCTTTGATATCTGTATAAAAATGACCCTTCCACCTTCAATAGGGTGAAAGCAGGATCATGGTGGGCCAAACAATACCCCTAAGTGGCCATGAAAATGTTAAAAATAGACTCAAGTAAGTTCATGTCAAAATTTGAATGAGTTATCAACACAATTTAAAAATAAGGTAGCAATAAAAGTTGTAGGAAGTTGAATGTAGTTAATTAGATACTACCTTTTCTTTGAAAACTTTAAAAGTTATTTTAGTGAAAATTAGATATTTCAACCAACGTAAAAAGTAGGTGTTATTCCAACCAACCTAAGTATAAGAAAAAGAAAATATTTTTCCTCCAAACTTTGGATTTAAGTAAAGGACACATGAGTGGATGTGATGTACATTTTTTTGAATTTTTTAAATAAATAAATAGGTATTTATGATTTTTTTACTGTGACTATTTAAAAATATTAAAAAGTAACTTTTCGGCCAACCTAACTTTGTCAAAAATATATGAAATTAAAATTTTTAAACCTAAATCCAATAAAGCCTTGAATGTGACACATCTTTTGGATTTAAAAAATGATAAGTAGTTTAAAAGTTATGAATGTTTTTCAATATGTATATCTATTAAGAAATCATACATAGTGTATGTAGAAAATTAATAATAATTACCTATTAAAATTATACTGAGACATATATTATATTTTTAGAATCTTGATAGTTTCCTCTACAAACCTTTTTTGTTTTATTAAATTTATTTACAAAAAGTTTGTCAACTTCAATGATGAAGTCATGGAAAATTGCAAGATAACACTAAATGGCTGGTTTTGCAAGTTTCTTTGGGAAGTTTTAGGACTCCCAATTTCCTAAATCTAGGGTAATCCCAAGGAATTTTTGGAGGTAATCCATATTTAGGCCATAAATATTAAAATTTTCCCATCCAATCTAAATATAATTCTAAATGTTAGCACTTTTTCATCCAAAAAATTATTTTTCCATTGCCACTGTTTGGCCATCATGATAACACACTTACTCAACACGTACTAGCAATCTTATTCCATGGTCTTGGGAATCAGAATACCAAACTCATTTTGAATATATATACAATCTATTCACATACCATGTTACATTCTCCACACCTTCTTCATTCTACCTCAATGAATGGTCAACCAATAAAACTTCTTCGTATATTGTTATGCATTCATCTCTCTTTGTCTCAAGTTTTGGATCTTACTGAATAAAATCATTTTGTAATCTATGGGTAGGAACTTTTCTCTTAGCTTAGCAACCATCTTGCTCCATATGTGGATTTTCTCATTTCCTTACTACTATTTGTCATTTTGGACATGATCTAACCATAATGATGTGTTCCCTTTCAGCTTTGAGTACACAAATCATACCCTCTTGGGATCCTCACCAAACTCATACTCAAAGTATTTTTCTAGATCTATGATCTAGTCAATCAACTCCTTCAAACATAAACTCATTGCATAGCTTGAAATATCCAAGTGTGAGTTGTTACTAATTTTATAAATGGCCTTCATAGTCTCCTCTCTATTAGGTCCTTGTCACCCATATCCATGTGTTGCTCAAGTGCCTTGTCATCACTCGAGTCTACATCATATTCCCTTTGAAGTGTTTTCCATCTCTTCCATCCTTTCCTAGAGGTCTCTTATTACTTCCTCTAGCTCTACCATCCTTTCTCTATTTTACATTCCATTCCTCCTCATGTACTCTCCACAATAAACTCTCTTTCCACACCTTCTACCCAACTAGCTCTATGTTGGAAGAATTCTAAACTACCTTCTACACACTTCATGGTGGACATTAAGTTTTTGCTTTAAAACTCTAAGCCACAACTAGGTGACACTTATCATGCTTTGTAGGCCCAACCTTAGGTTGTGGTACCAAAATGATGTAATCGTGATGGGAGATTCTAGTCAAGTAAAATTTTATCATGTAACATGGAGTCTCAATAGAATTAGATCACTTGCAAGGAGGGAGGACATGAAAGAGATGGTAGAAACAATAAACTTTATTATTATCAAATCAATTTTATAGATATATTGTTGAACATGATATGCTCAATCCTTACACATGCAAACTCTCAACTTTGGCAACTAAAGACCCTAAATATTTACATTGGTCAACTATTTATACAATTTTACAATAAGGTTTTAGAAATGAAATTCCACTAGCCATCATTAATGTAGCCCATGCCAAATTTTTAATTTACCAACTCAATGACATGCATTAACAAGAAAAATCAATCACTGACCTAAGAAAATCTAACAGTTAATGTTGATTAGATGATTCACTACCATGCACACTAACTACTTTGACATGCAATCCAATCGCCAACTACTTCCTTACATATTGCCACTTGTATGCTTCACTGATAGTCCTCAACTTAAATTGTGTGACCAAAATACATGTCTTCATTCTTTCCATCATGCACATGTTGTGCACTCTAACTTGTGTGCTAAAATTCAAAAACTACAAGATTTTGTCTCTATGCCTAGATGCTTGTACATCTATATGTGTGATTTCTCTATCATGATAGTGAATTAGATGATATACATGGATATCACTAATGTAAGTCTTAAGATATTTAATATGATGAAGAAGATCTTTAATCTCCTTTATATAAGAGAAACCAAGTTCATTCAAAATCGTACCTTCAATTGTTTGGTTTGACAAGGTGAACACTTATCTGAAAGAAAGGAAGATAATTATAATGCAAAGGTTATGATATTATTTAAAAATGAAAACATCTCTATGGGATTCAAGCATAAATAATAAGTTATAAAATGGCAATAGCATTTAAATATGATGGAACTTCCAATGTTCACTAGGCTTAAGAAAACCTTGTTGAGTAACAAGTTCTAGTGCTTGCATAAGTCTTAGTATTTCAAATCCAGACAATGGGTTATGGAGAAGAGTAAAAGAGATAAATACAAGGATTAGGAGCCACTAGTGAAAAAGTAGTTCTTCATTCTAGAAGGTTTAAGTTTTAATTAAGAAAGAGGGCTAATTCCCCAATATGCAATTAGTGTTTAATAGTCTTGATAAAGAGATCTTGGACAACCTAGAATCTCCAAGTTCAAGTGTTAACATTTATTGGGAGGATCTTAAACAACCCGCTCTTCACTATTATTTGATCTCCATTCCACCTCATTTGAGCATTCCATCATCTCCCCCTTTCCTTACAACCCGTGTTCCATCTTCATCACATGATCCTTCTATTTAGGAAGAAAGTATGAAAAACTAGAAAACACCTATACAAGTACCTGAGAAGAAAATGATCATAGATACTATGAAGACTGCAATGATGTTGGTTTAGAGTATGAATACCAAAAAGAGGAAACTCAATCTTCCCCTTTAAATCTTGAAATTAAATTCCATCAACACTTTAGCAAGCTCTGATAAAAAAAGACAAATAATCTAAAGATCTATTTTGGAGGGATGCACATGGATAAATGTATGAAAATTTTTCATTTCCATTTCCACATTCAAATGGAAATAAAAAAGTTGGGAGCTAAAATTACATATTGATAGATACACAATCAAGGAATAATATAGTAGAAGCATATTTGAATCTCTTTGAAATTACTTCACTATCATTTTGAGTAAAGAAGTGAGTAATAAATTGAAATTTTTTTCTTTTAACATTTAGTCAAATCATTATCAAAAGATTGATAAACATATCCATCATCTTCTTTTAGTTTGAATGAACTCCAATTGCCAAAATTGGATAAGATTGAATCTTATGGGAGATTAAAAGATTCTTGGATTGAAAAAATGTTACTAAAGGACTTATGCTCTATAGATAAATCAATTAATATGTTTCATAAATTTAAACTACAAAATGTTATGATAAATAATTTAGAGAAGTAAATTTTGAATGATATCATAGTTTGGACTACTTTCTTACCTAAACTTAAGGAAATGGAAGTTAGTAGCAAGTAATCTAGTAAGTGTTGATATTTTCAAGATTAAAGAAACTAAGTATTCATTTGAATGGAACAAAATTATTAATGTTGAGACTCTACTTGAAATCATGTGAGATATTTAGGAGAATTGAGAGATTAGATAGATAGAGTCAAACGTGAAATAAAGCTTACCTTGAATCTATTTCATGTTGTCTGTGTGATAGTAAATGAATGAAAGAGATGTATTTATGTTGAAAAAGGAAATTTGAAAGGAGATCAAAGAGGATCTTGGTAGCATTTTTGGTTTTGATGTAGATAGAGTAAACAAGTTAATGGATCTGGCTCGTATTGTAGACATTAAAGAACAAGAGAAGATGGATTACATCAAGATGTTCATTCAGAATGAAGATGTGATCATTTCAGTTGGATCCAAGGTTCATTTCATTAACTCAATATATCTCGATGATATAAAAGATGTTGTAAGATGTATGAAGCATACAAGCCCCACAAGAGCTCAAACAAGGTTGCCATGAAATTAGTTTGAGACCAATCTACTCATTCTTGGAAAGAGTAGCATGTTTTTAGAATGAGTTATTTTTAGACATGATATATTTTTGAGAGTGTCTTATTTTTAGAGTTCAACTATTTTTATAGATTTTTATTTTTAGTTCAATGGTAGCTATTTTTGGATAACTTTTGTGTGGTTGTAAATTATAATTAAGAGACAAGTTTAGTAAACTTGGTTTATATATGTTATTTTTTGTGAGTAAAATAATTTGATAAGTTCAAGGATTACATGTATCAATTTTGAACTTTGTTTCAAGTGTGTATCATGATGTTAATTTTATTTGCTCTTACTTTACCATTATTTCCATTGCACATTAAATTATATATTATAAAATAATTATTAGTATGTTTACCTTTCATAAGAACATGTATGTGGTTTCTATACTCTCAATATTTATTTAGGAATTCATCTATGTTTGTCTTTGTGAGCAATAAGTATGAAAAGTATTTTTCATGTATGGTATGGACATTATTTCATCTTAAATCTATGTTCATATCATTTTATATCTTACAAGTTTTTATTTCAATGATGTGTCAAAAACCCATATTGAAAATCATGTGCAAAGTGTGAATAAGTTTTATTTTTGTTCATTGTAAAGTGAGCTTCTCATATGTTTTCCATTTTATGCCACAAGATACAAAAAAAACATTAACAAAACTAAAATACATTCACGAGTTAATTTTCTTTGACTAAAGGATGCTACATTTGAACTAAGAATGCAATAAACATATCATTATAAATGATTCTAGTTTAATTGATCCTCCATTAGTTGATGAAAAAACACAACTTGCTGAAATATTATCAACTTGTGACCAAATATATTACTCGTACATTTGAATAAGAACTTGTAAAAAAAAGCAAGCCTTTACAATTTTATCCAAATCAATATATCTTGTCTAAAGACTTGTGAGTCATATATAGAGATACAAATTTTGATGTTAACATTTGAGTGATTTATTTTAATATAATTGGGTTTTCTCAATAATTACATATACTACACGTTTACTTTTAAAATTTGTTAAACTATAGTGATCAAGATGTTTTCAATAATAACCCTGTGTAGCTGATTGCTCAAGCATTAAGGATGAGCTTACTATTTCAAACTATGTTGTTATTTTTTTGTTAAATATATAAAATGGGGGCAGCCCCCTTGGCTACAGTTTATGGATAAAAAAAATGTTTTCAATAATATTAGTGTGTCAAGAACATAACTTCTCACTAAATGTCATGAATTTGTTCAAACTCCTTTCAACCTCTATAGGAAAAAGGTAATGATTGGGTAGGAACATCTTACTATAGCCAAGAGCTCATGTTTGCCAATTTTATCACCAAAAGTATACAATAGAACACAAATTATGGAGGTTTTCATAATGATCTTTTGATATTCTTTTAAGTGCAAATCTCAAAATAATAATAACACGTTACATTTTAATTCCTTAACATGCCAAAATCTAGTTTTGTAGATAAAATGTGGCCTTTGGATTTCCTAGTCTACTATTGGGCATGACAATCCATGTTATAAAAGTTAAATTTAATATTTTGGTATCCCAATTGTAGAAAACTATTAGGTTCTCCATTGAATAGTTAACCTAAATTTATTTTCTAATAAAGTTACTATTAGATCTAACATTATACATAGGTGTTAAGGATTTATAGAGACAGGAATTGATAGATATATCCACATGCTTGGATATAACATTACATTTTATCAAATCTTACGTAATTAATGGATCTCTAGTTTCTAGTCTATTACTCTTGTGAATGAAGCTACCTAGTTGTTGGATAATATTCTCCTCATTAATCTAACATTTTTTTTGTTTATATCAAGAGACATGACTCTATTTTGTTTTACAATGTAAGAAACAAACAACTTGTTTTTTTAAAAAATTTTGAAACTTTAACATATATTTATAAATATTTTAAAATAATTAAAATTACATATTACTTGTAAGTATAAAAATTACAAGTAACACAAAAACATATAGTCCCAAAATACAAAGAAATTGAAAACTAAGATATCTAATATAAAAAGACCACTAAAAAACCAAAATAAATACTAAGAAAGCCAAAGACTAAGACTAAAAAAATAAACTAAGAAGAGAATAAGAAGGTTGAGACTAAAAATAAGAAAACAAAAGAAATTTCAAGAAGGATATGGACTAAGAATAAGAGAAACAACTAGGAATAAGAAGGATATGTTTTAAACAATTAAAAAAATTAAAAGATTATGTCCTATTGTCCAATAAGTTAAAGGGTCCATTTAACTATCAAACAAGTATGACAAGCTTGAGGTGGAATTGTAGGTGCAATATCAAGCTAGTATTGTCATTTAGAGTGTGAATTATTCAAGCGTCATTGATTGAACAAGAAAGTGAGATTGGCAATGGTAAGGTCAACATTGATAGAATCTTAATGAAAGAATTACAATAGGGAGACGTCTTTCTTTTATTGCTCTTCCTACTTGGGAAGCATGGTCCATAGTTCAACTTAGAGTTTTGTAAAATAATCTTCAATCTAATGAACACCATTTTGAGATTCATTAATTAAACCAATTAAATTAGTTTGAAATGATTTTTTTTGCATGGTTAGTGGAACAAGATCTATTTTCTTAATAAATGCAATGATGAATTATTTTGAACTAGACAATGTTACAAATTGTTTCAAATTAAGCTTGCCTTCACCTAATCTTACTTCATAGAACTATAACTCTACCTAATTAAGTTGTGATATTTATTGATTGCAGTTATTCCTTACATATGTTGTTAACTAACTTAGTATAATATTGTATTTATAATTTTATAGAAAGAGATTGAATCATCTATACTACTTTTGCTTAATGAAGAAGCAAATGATTTGTCTAGATTTTAAGTTTTTTAAAAATAGTTATAAAATGATACATTCTAGAACTTTCTAGTTGTTAAATATTGGTTTATATGCATTTTGTTATTGAATATAGAAGAAAGAAAAAGAGAGTGGTAAAGTAGAGCTATAATAAAAGAAAATTAGATTAACAATTGTAAGAAGAAGAAATTAGAACAAATTTTTGTATGCGACTATATATTTTCATCAATATAGTTTATTTAGTGTGTATTATATTCTAGTTATGTGCATCTTTTGCATCAAAACAACATTATTTTTGTGATAAAGTACAATAGTATCTTATAGAAAAATAGAGCACATACACCCCACATTTCCTACACATTGGTATTAGAGTAGGTTATTAATTTCTCTAAGTTGATTCACCATGGTTGGTGTGAGTAGCAACCTTACTCAACCTCAAATTCATCAATTCAATGGAAATTATTATGATTAAATTGGAGTGTATTAATATGAATACTCTATTTTGTTCACAAGATGTATGGTATTTAATAGAGAATAGTTTCATTGAACTAGTTGACCAACTAACATTTATGCTTTGACACAAGTAAAGAAAGATCTTAAGGAGAGTGTAAATAAAGATGCAAAGTCTATGTTCTTCATACAACAAGAAATATATGAATCAATTATTCTAAGAGTTGCAGCACCAATCAACTCTAAGAAATCATGGGAAAGTCTATATATTAGATATCAAGGTACAAGTAAATTTAAACTAGTTAAATTATAGATGTTGAGGAGAGAATATGAGAATTTACATATTATGGATTTTGAGTTATTAGATGTGTTTTTACCTATACAATGGGTGTTAAGTAAGGTCTCATGAGAGAAAGTATAAGATCAAGAAGTTGTAGAAATATTTTTAAGGAGTCTACATGCAAAATTTGACTCTATAGTAGTTGTTATTGAAGAATCAAAGGATTTCTCTAAGTTATCCATTTATGAGTTGATGGGGTCTTTACAAAATCACAAGAAAAAGATGAGTATAAAAAGTTAAAATGGTAGTATATTATTGAGATTCATCAAGAGGAAAAAATGGAGGTAGAGATAGAAGTTTTTCCAGATGTGGAAGATCAAGCAATTTTCATGAAGAAAGAACCAATTCTAGATTATTTATAGTAGGATGATAAATATCATGTACAAAATCATTATTCCAATAAATTTAGTCATTATGCCCATGAATGTAGAAATAAACAATTTGATATGAACAAGTAGAATGCAAATATCTCTAAAGATATAAGTTGTGGTTCCTTTCTCATCACTTATAATGTTGCCAAGGAAAGTAAAAAGAAAAATTGGTTTTTAGATAGTGGTTGTAGTAATCATATGATTTCTAATAAAGACACTTTTGCAAACTTTGATGAGTTTGTTAAATCTAAAGTGATATTGGGGAACAATAAAAAAAATTCTATTATGGGAAAAGGGGGCATTTATATTAGGACTAAGCAAGGTAAATCATGGTAAATGATGGAGAGCAAGAGCTCCTCTTGAAATTGTGCATTCGAAATTGTGTGATTTTCTCAAACACCCTCAATTGGAATTACTTATTATTTATGACTTTCATTAATGATTATAGTAGGAATACTTGGAAGTTCTTCTTGAAACAAAAATTAGACTCCTTGGGGATATTTTAATTGTTGGTGTAAAATTATATTTACACATTATCATAAGTTAATTAGGGAGTTAATTAGGAAAATGTTTTCCTTTATTAATGTTTTCAATCTTATCACATAGGATAAGTGTTGAACACACTAGGATACTAAGAGGGGGTGAATCAATATCCAATCAAACTTCAAAACCTCCAAAGCAGATTAAAACTTAAACATTACAGTATTAACATAAACATGAAAGATCAACACAATGCACATCAACACATAACACCAGATATACCTAGAAAACCCCAAAAGGGGAAAAACCACGGTGAGGATTAACTCACAATATATGAATCTCACTACTATAAAAATTACAACTTTGTTTTAGGGCTACAACCCAAGGAAGCTACTACTCCCTGTTGACTTTGTTTTAGGGATACAACCCAAGGAAGCTACTACTCCTCAAAGAATTTGTTTTAGGGTCACTCCCAAGGAAGCTAAAATGCCTTGCAAACTTTGTTTTAGGGCTACAACCCAAGGAAGCAACTACTCCCTAAACTAAGAATGAATTCAGAAATTATTACTATATGACAGTCCTTCTACTACCTAAAGACTAACATTGAAGAATACCCCTTTGATGATTACAGTTCTTCTTCTTCTGATGGTTGAATCAATGAGGCACACTCTTCACTCCCCTCCTTTCACAAAAATGTCTTCAAGATGAATCAAGATAGCCTCTAACACTTTTGCTCTTTCTCCTTCAATTGCACATCACAACGCATATGATATTCATGCTCAGCGCTTCACACTTGTATATTTCCATTTTACAATCATACCTCAACTAGAACAACTAGGTTTACAATATATACATGACATTGCATTGATTTCATTACAAGTCAACCAATACAACAAGAATATTACATTTTACAAGTCAGCCAAAGATCACACAACACAAAACATGCATAGGGCAAGCCCTATCATGGACTACATGCTACTCTAGAATGAAACACACACCTTGAAAATCCCAAAACATGCTTAGCCTGGTCCTAAACATTCTTCATAATATCATTCTTTAAGGAATAACATATGCATGCTTCACAAATATGAATTAGGTCACCCTTAAGCAAGAAAACATGAAACATGTAGCACATCGGTCTTCACAATCTTGGTGGTACGAGCATGAATCATTAAAAATTGCTTGTTCTTCTTCTAGATGAGTCAGTAGGACCTATACAACATCTCCAATCACTCCTTGAACTCTGTACAATAACAACTTTGTGTCTCACATCATCAACCTTCCTCAGTCGGTCAGGCAAGAGCATAACCTAGCAACACCATCATTCTAGACCTCAGTTAGTTCCGAAGAGAGAAAAAAATATCTTACAGAGCAATAGGGAACATCACAAGATCATCAAGATTGTCTTCCATCAGTCAATGTACCATTTCATGCCACAACAAGTTGGCATACACATCATCAGCATGTCTTGAGAACAACTAGGCATATGGAACTATCTGTATCACAACTATCATTTGAAAACTAAACTTTGTGGACCTCCAAACCACCTAAAACACATATGGATGCACTCATACACATATCTAAACATAACCTCAAAACCACATGGGAAAATCTTCACTTGCGGAGGAATGCAGAGCATTCCAAACAATATTCACCAACACATTATACTGCCAGAGCATGGACTGGAACTCTATCACTTATATCTTTCACTGCGGAAGAGAAAATGATTTGAAACTTTGGATTTAGCACCTTTGCATTATACTAAACTTAACTTCTGAACTGCATGACTATATCTTCAAATGTGGAGGAATGCAGAGCATTTTACCAGACATTCTTCCAGGCAGCTTCCTGCAACAACAACCTTTACCAACATCCAGAGGCCAGAACTTTCTTATAGCAACTCATACTTTCTTAGGGACATCAAGAATGATCATATAACATGCTATAGGTCATCAACAACATCTTCTCATCCTCATCATAGCTTCTAATTCCCATCTTAATATATCATCATTCATCTTTATGCTTCTAATTCCCATCTTAATATTTCATCATTCATCTTTATGCTTCTAATTCCCATCTTAATATTTCATCATGAAATCATCTTTGTTGACCACAAACATTCTCAATACACCTTGTCTTGACATTAATCAGGGCATGACATCCAACCATGAACATCAACAACCAATCATGAACATCAGCATCATCATTGCATCTCTATTACTAATCAGTGCATGACATCCAACCATGAACATCAACAACCATCCATGAACATCAGTATCACCATTGCACATCTTACTACAATCATCATCAAAAACTGAGTGTTGACCTTACTCTAAGTGTTGACATCAATGACAACACATATTGCCAACAATCTCCCCCTTTGTTATTGATGGCAACACGGACCTTGGTAATACACCTACCTATTCTCCTCCTTAGATGTACATTTCTCTCTCTCCCCCTTTGACATCAAGGACAAAGGACAAATGCCTCTCCCCCTTATGGCACAAATTCTCCTCCTAGGGCACATATTTTCTCTCTCTCCCCCTTTTTTTATGTTCATACACTTCTCCTTGAAACAATTCAAGGCTTCCCCTATCAGCAACAACTACTACCTGCTCCCCCTAAAAGGTAGCCACCATCAGTCCAAGGAAAAGATATAGAAATAATTACTCCCCCTAGACAGATGTACCAACTTTGCATCTAGCAAGAAGGAGAGGTAATAAACCCTAACTTCTACCAGAGAAACTGAAAAGTGTCCTTTGACAGAGCCTTTGTGAAAATGTATGTAACCTGATCCTTGGTAGGAACATACTCCAACTTCACTTCTTTGTCAGCAACCTTCTCTCTCAAAAAGTGATACCTAATTGATATATGCTTGGTTCTGGAATGCATTACTGGATTCTTTGAAATATTTATAGCACTTGTGTATAAAATTGAGATAGAATGATAATCAAAAAAATGAAATAATCAACAACCCAATCCTATAACATCAAGATAACGATCTAAGCAATAACCAAATCATCAATGAATAACACAAAAATAATGAAAGCTTTCACCTAGATTGTATTGTTGTCTTGGTTGAATGTGGATTGCTCTTTAAATTGTGAAACCATGTTTGCAACAAGCGGATGTAGATTGTGTTTGTGCTCAAAGATGTTCAATGTGCTCAACGATGTGATGTGTGCTCAATGCGTTGTAGGGAGGCAAAATCTTAAATGATCGAAAAGGATTTGTTATGAGATGAGGGGGGTTAATATAGGTTTCACTGAAGATGGATCAATGGTCCAGATAATTCATTGGAATCAACGAATGAGATAAATCTAGACTTCATGATGAATGTGCACCTGACATGTGTCACACCAAAAAGATATTTTTGTTTGAGTTAACTAATTGATTTGGCTAAAAGACATGGAAAAAACATGATATATGATTAGATTTCATAAAAATAGAAATATTTTTTTTTCTAATTTATGAGTTGGTGATAAAAACAATAATGATTAAGTCAATTAACTCAACTTTAGATTTTCTTTTTGCATGATTTGAGTAAAATTAAATAATAAATTATTTAATTTTGTGTGCAGGATGAATAAGATTTATTTTTAGAAGAATTAGAAGATATACAAAGAAAATTAAATAAATAAATTTATTTAATTGTTTGTGCATGATGGAAGACATAGAATAGATTTGAAGATTTAAATAAATTAAACAAATAATCTAATTTAATTTATTTTGCATGATGAAGGAAAAATAAAATATTTGATTATATTTTGTTTTTAGAAGAGATATTCAATTTAAATAAATTTGAATGATTTATTTAAATTTGGAAGAATAATTGATTTAATTAAATAATTTAAAAATTATTTAATTATAGATAAGAGGATTTAGATGATAAATTAATTAAATAATTAATTTATTCAATTAATGTGGATTTGAATTTTGGAAGATGATATGTGATTTAATTAAATAATTGAAATTGTTTTATTTTGGAAGAATAAAGTTGATTTTGATGAAATTAATTAAATAATTCAATTATTTAATTAACATTAAAATGCAGGTGATTTGATGAAATTTGATGATTTGCAAGTGATGTGATGTCATGGTCATTTTTCGGTGTCTACATTTTGCCCCTTTTTGATACAATGCAGTTTATAGTGTTGTGTCAAAGAAAATGATTGTTCAAGACATGATACAATTTTGATGCCCTAGTGTAGCTAGCTACCCCAGTGTAGCTAGCGTAGGATGCCCCCTCGAGAGGAAAGACAGGGAAGCGACAGAAGGACTGGGTTGACGCTCGACTAGAAGATTGTGTTTGAGAAAGACGAGATTGGATAGATGGAGGCTGACATGATGAAGACGATTAGCAAACACGAGGATAAGATGGATTAGGGGTGGGAAAAAATTAGGGTTGGGACACTATAAATAGGGCCCAAGGGGTCAACACTGCTCATTTTTACACCTAGAGTTCACAGAAGTTAAAGCCATTTGCCTCTTTGCTTTGTTGAGTGCTTGTCATGAAGAGTGAGTTTACAACTTTTAGACATGTTGATTCCTATGCATAAGCACTGAACGGAGCTAGTGAGGACCTACAGGAGACCAGCAGGAGCTTCGGGAGTGGTAAGTGATCGAAAACCTTGCTTGTGTTTGTATTGTTTTAGGTTTGTTCTAGGGTTTGTAAAATTTTAGCCAAAGGCGCTGAGGTTAGGTTGGGAGCTTTTCGTGCCTACTAAAGCACTTTCAGCAAAACTCAGCACCTTTGGTGCATGCTATCATGCCTTTAGCAAAATCTCAGTGTTTTTGGTTATTGGGTCCGCACCGTAGCGCTATCGGAAAATGTCGCAGCACTTTTGGTAGTGCAGTAAAGCGCCACTGGTAGAATAGTTTGGCACACTAGGTCTAGGGTTGAAGCACATTTGCATAGAAACAAAACACTTTTGTTGAGTAGCTAAGTGCCTTGGGAATAATCTAAGCACCTACGGTTTATGGGATCTAAGTGCCTATTCAAAGCATCCAAGCATGTCTGGTATAATAGTGAAGTGCCGTAGGTAAATCTAAGAACTTTTGGTCTTAGGGAAGTTTGAGCTAAGTAAGCTTTGGAAAATGTGCTTCAGAGGCTTAGACTAGAGATGACTAGGTTTGACTAATGGATTTTGCAATGTTTGTACCTAGTAGTTGACTATGTTGACGTTGGATGAAGACTTAGGATTAGGTTGAATTTTGCAATATTTTTAACAAGTGGTCGTCATGGATGCAGATTGTCTTACCACCTTTCCAGTCCCAAGAGAGACATTACCTGATTGCCAACCTGGTTGTACAATTGGACTGGGAGGAGGAGATATTCCTAGAGGTCATGGGATTGTGGCATGTTGCTCATCTAACGCCTATCAGGGAAAACCTTGCACTATTGACATAGATTGTGGAGAGATATCATAGCGAGACCTCGTCCTTCCACTTTTTGACAGGTGAGGTGACTGTGACACTTGAGGATGTTTGGTGCATCCTACGGATTCTGACTCAGGGCGAGAGAGTTGACTATGACATAGAGCGGGGAGAGATAGGCATGCAAGAGGTTTTTGCTATGGATGACCTAGGTGTGCAGGATCGTGAGATCCGATGGGATCGAGTGTGGCGGCTCAGCGATAGGATTCGATGGATTGTTGTAACTCTGATTGGAGGATTCCTATATCCCGATAGATAATCTAGGGGTTTATCTACTAGATGGGGTACTGTGCTATCAGGAATATTTACACACGGCATCTGATATGCATGGGGACCTTGTCTTTTAGGTCAGCTATATCATGATTTGCTTGACTATGTGTATAGATCAAGGAACAACTTGTCAGCAGGGGTGACACTATTACAGGTATGGGCTTGGGAGCATATCCCAGTGATTAAACCAATCACCCAGTAGTACTGAGATCACGGTGAGCCATATGCTTTCCTATATGAGGGTGTTATTACTCATCGGCGGCTTGGTTCAGTGAGTTACTGGCAGAGGCAGTTAGATGAGATGGATATCTTCGTTTGGTGCCCCTGGAGGGACTGTGAGCCTTGGGATGATGATCACAAGGAGCTGGTGTATTGTAGATAGGTGAGATACCTATTTGTCTGACATATTGATTCCATTGAGAGATACCTTCCAGAGAGGGTATTGAGATAGTTTAGTTTACTGCAAGGGGAACCCATAGGCGAGGCTATATTTGGGGGCCAGAGATTGTTGTGGTGACAACATTAGCAGATTTACAGGGACTTTCCATAGTGATATGGGACTGGATTATGGGGGAAGCAGACCTAATTACACTTCCAGCATATGACACCTACTAGTAGACACACAGGCCAGTGAAACTAACTAGACCTGGAGTAGTGGGAGCAGTGCGAGAGGTGGCAGTTGGTGGAGTTGAGGCAAGGGCTCAGAGAGAGGCCCGACAACAAGTTACAACATAGAGATAGGCTGGGGGGATGATAGAGGAGGGCAAGAGGATGTTCAGATGGTCGAGGCTAGGGGACATCAACAAGTGGTTCTACCAGCAGAGACACCATTGCAGCAGGCCTAGAGATTGCTACAGGAGGAGATAGCAAGGGGTGTTGAACTACACCAAACAACCAAGAGAGGGGGGCAAATTAATTGTCCTAAAACTTTTAACCAAATATGATCATCAACTTAACAATTACTTATATTTAGATACAACCATGAAAGCATCAAATGAGAAGCTCAACACAAAAGCATAAACAACATAGGAGACACTAGAGTTTTATGTGGAAAACCCTAAAAGGGACAAACTATAGTGGGTGTTATCCCATAGAAATATATAAGTTATATCAATACCAAAAAATAGAGGCTCACTGCCCAAATTGCTCACTGCAAAGAAAGGCTCACTGCCAAAGGGTGGCTCACTGCCAAAAGAAGGCTCACTACCAAAGAGTTGAACTGAGATAACAACATCTACTTCATGCCAAGGTTCAGTTCCATTGAAGCACAAATACCTCTGCTCTACTCTACTACCTTACTTCACTTTATCTTCACATCTTCACATTTGGATACATTTTCACAACTAAATTACAAGTATTTATATAGTACATCAACCTTGGAATGATCATCAAGGTCGGCATTACAATCATCAACCATTGGAACAATCTCCAAGGTCGACATTATAAACATACATAAAATAGGTTTAGATCTAATACAAATTTAGCTAAGGAAAAGATGTAAGAATGTATGCGGATGACGCCATGCCTTAGCTGGGACTCAAACACAATCTTCCATGCTACAACACGCTATCACAATCTTTGATGCATCTCCACAGATGATGAATTCAACTAGGTCAGCCAAGACTGATGTTAACACAAGTATTCTCAAGAACACGCTTCATGTACGATTTGAATTACATGTTGCGGACCAATCCAAATGTAGGAGCATGATTAGGAGACATCCACAAGCACATTGTAATCACCAAGAACAACCGCACGATCTCTAACAACTTAATCAATAAGATTCTTCAAACCAGAACATAAGAACAACATTCTTAGCCACTGTCATGAGTAAAAGATAGCTTGTGGATGACCAAATCACAAACCATTACACTTGAAGGCATTTAACATCATCACAGACTTACTTGCAGAACCGCAGACCAAAATACTTCAATGCGGAGGAATGTGGAGCAAAAAACTTTCTCACTGTCACCACCAAACACACAAAAAATCTATTTTCACTCTGGTGGTCATAACTCACTCAATTCTTCATATCGGAGGCACAAACTCAGAATATAACATCTTCAGACAAGCTTCTAAATAACTTCCAATCTGTAGGTAAAGATATTTGTTCTACAAGAAATGCAGAGCATTCTTCTAGACGATTCTTCTGCATGTAATGCACTATTTCTATTGCAACACATTGTTATCACCAAAGGGGCTAATTTTATCAATTCCTTGACAAAGTAAGAGCACAATTAACACCAATGACAACACAGATTAGGCACATACTTGTAACAATCCCCCCCTTTGTCATTGATGGCAACATATGATGTGAAAAACTGAAAAGAGTACCAAGACAAAATTCTCCCCCTTTCTCTTTACACATCTTCCTTCTTTCTCTTCTTTCTCCCCCTAAGTTTTTCACACAATTTCTCTCCCCCTTTGACATCAATGGAAAAGGGCACATACTTGCATGTTGCTTCTCTAATCTATTTACTTTACCATAAACATTTAGCTACTCCCCCTGAGAGGTAGCCTTTAGAACATTAATCTAGATCAAGAATATGACACTTTGAGCTCCACTGGATTGATGCATTCCAATGCATCTTAGTTCAGAATAGGAGGGGTAATGACCCCTAACTTTTCTCTAAGATACTCAAAGGTATCTTTAGGCAGAGGCTTAGTGAAAATTTCTACAATCTTATCCTTTGTGGACACATATTCCAACTTTACTTCATTCTCTGTCACCTTCTCTCTCAAAACATGATACCTTATTGATATGTGCTTTGTTCTTGAGTGCATCATTGGATTATTTGAAATATTTATGGCACTTGTATTGTCACAAAAGATTGCAATTAGATCTTCATACATGACTCTTATATCCTTCAAAGTTTGCTTCATCCATAATACTTGAGTGTAACAACATGCTGCTACAATATACTCTTCTTCTGTAGTTGACAAAGATATTGAATCTTGTTTCTTGCTTAGCCATGAGACCAATCTATTACCCAAGAAGAAGGCACCTCCACTTGTACTCTTTCTGTCATCAACATCTCTGGCCCAATCTACATCTGTATAAGCACTGAGAGTGAAATCATTGTCCTTTGGGTACCATAAGCCATAATTTGGAGTACCTTTCAAATACCTCAGTATTCTCTTAACTACCATCACATGTGATTCTCTTGGATCATCTTGAAACCTTGCAACAAGACAAATTGCATGCATAATATCAGGTCTGGTTTGAGTTAGATAAAGCAATCCTCCAATCATGGATCTGTATTTTTTTTATCAGCCTTAGGTGATTCATCAGTTTTTCTCAACTTGCAAATGCAACTAGTCACCATGGGAAAACATACCATTTTAGAGTCTTCCATCCCAAACTTCTTCAACAACTCTTTAACATACTTAGACTTAGATATGAAGATTCCTTTATCTAATTGATTAATTTGCAGACCCAAAAAGAAATTCATTTCACCAAACATAGACATTTCAAATTCACATTTCATCTCACCAGAAAACCTTATGCACATACCTTCATTTCCTCCAAAGATAATGTCATCAACAAAGACCTCAGCAATCAAGATTTGATCATCATTGATTTTTGAGTACAGATTGCTATCTGCAGTGCCTGAACTAAATCCTAATAGCAATAAACACCTGTCTAACCTTGCATACCAAGCTCTAGGAGCTTGTTTGAGTCCATACAATGCTTTCTTCAACCTGCATATCACATCACCTTGATTTGACAATTGGAATCCCTCTGGTTGCTCAATGTATACTTCCTCTTCTAATTCACCATTTAGGAAGGCAGATTTGACATCCATCTGATATACCTTAAAATCTTTGAGAGCTAGAAACATTCTGATTGCTTCAATCCGAGATACTGGGGAAAAGGTTTCTTTAAAATCTATCCCTTGAATCTAAGAATATCATTTACATACAAGTCTTGCTTTATTCCTTACAACTTCTCCATTTTCATTCAGCTTGTTCCTGAAGACCCATTTAGTTCCAATAACATTTTTGTTAGCAGGTCTAGGAACTAATTCCCAAGTTTCATTCTTCTCTATCTGCAATAGTTCTTCCTCCATTGCCTTTACCTAATTTTCATCATTGCATGCTTCATTCACAGTTTTTGGTTCAATCTTTGAAAGTAAATAGTAATTGACTTGTTCCTCTACAACTCTTCTTCTCATTAGCACACCTTTGTTCTTGATCCCTATAATTTGATCTTCAGAATGATTGATCCTTACATACCTAGGAGTCTTGGCAACACTTTCTAGAGCCTCTTCTTCATTCTGATTGTCTGCTTTCTTATCTTTCTCTTTAATTACTATAGTCATAGGTTCATCTGGTTCATAACAACTCAGGTCTAATATTCTTTCTTTGCCTTCATCTACCTTCACATTTGCACTCTCAACAATCTTTTTGAGCCTTTTGTTGTAGCACCGGTAAGTCTTACTCTTGGTAGAGTATCCAAGAAAGATTCCTTCATCACATATTGCATCAAACTTTCCTAGATCTTCATCTCTCTTGATATAACATTTGTTTCCAAAGACTTTGAAATATTTTACTGTGGAAATTCTTCCATACCACAATTCATAGAGAGTTTTAGTACCATTACCTTTCACTTGAACTCTATTTTGAATGTAGACAATAGTGTGAATAGCCTCTTTCCAAAAGACTTTCGGAAGACCTTATTCCTTCATCATTGTCCTAGCAGCCTCCTAAACAGTCCTGTTCTTCCTTTCCACAACTCCATTCTACTGAGGAGTCCTAGGTGCAGACAACTGTCTCTTTATCCCATGTTCTTCACAGAAAATGTTGAATTCATTTGTTGTGAACTCACCTCCTCTATTAGACCTCAAGCATTTGATCTTCAAATCTATTTCATTCTCAACCATTGCCTTGAAAGATTTGAACTTCTCTAGGGCTTCTGATTTATCTCTTAGAAAAGTAACCCAAGTCATTCTAGAATAATCATCAATAAGCAACATGAAGTACATGTCACCTTGTAGACTTCTCACCCTTGTAGCACCACAAAGATCTGTATGCACTAGATCCAGTAAACCAACAGAAAATTATTCTTTGCTCTTGAAACTTGTCCTTGTCTGCTTTCCCAACTAACATTCCTTATAAATTGAGTTGGAGGGTTTCACAAGTTTTGGTAAATCTCTCACAATCTAACTTGAACTTATCTTTACCAGACTATCAAAGTTTATATGACACATCCTTCTATGCCATAGCCAACTTTCATCTACCTGAGCCAATAAATAATAATCATTGGTTCCTCTTAATTGATAGATGTTACCTTTTGTCTTCTTATCGGTAGCAATCATAGTTCTGGAACATTCCATGATCTTTCACCCATTATCTTTTAATCTTAGATCATATCCTTTGTCACACATCTAACCAACACTCAAAAGATTGTGCTTCAAACCCTTTACATACAGAACATTGTCAGTATTATGATTTCCATCAAATGAAATAGATCCTTTTCCACAAGTCTTACCAGCTGCATTATCTCCAAACCTAACTAGTCCTCCATCATACTTTTCCAAACTTACAAACTTACTTTTGTCACCGATCATGTGATGTGAGCATCCACTATCAATAATCCATACATCCTTATCTTTCTCAACTTGAACAACCAAAGCACTTTCTTCTACTAGTTTTTCATCCTTCACACAGCTAGCAGAATTAGAAGAGACAGGATCTTCTTTAATAGCAATAAATAGACATTCATTTTCTCTAGTATTAGCATCATCAGATTCATCATTAGTCACCCCTTCATCATCAAAATCTCTGATATAGTAGCATTTCTTTGGAACTCTAGGCATGCTCTCATATTTCTTCTTATTTCATTCAATTCTTTTAGGACATCTGGAAGCATAATGACCTACTTGACCACAAGAGAAACATTTGAAAGGTAATTTACCTTTGAACTTATTAGAGCCTCTTTGTATCCTGTCAACAAAGTTAGCTTCAATTTCATCAAAGTCATCATCCACCTTGTACTTTTAAGCTCTAGAGATCTCTCTTGAAGTACTGGCTTTATAAGCTAATTCAACTTTAGGTAGGGCATCACCAAATTCTCTCATCTCGTAGGCTGTAAGCTTTCCAAGTAACTAATCTCTATCAATAGTTTTCACAGTCATGAATTCTTCAATTGCAACTACCTTGTGACTATATGACTTTGGTAGTGATCTAAGAATTTTCATTACAACTTCCTTATCACCGAGAGTTCCTCCCATACCCTTTATTCCAGTGACAAGTTCATCAACTCTTTGCATAAAGGCTGTTATGTTTTCATCTTCATTCATCTTCAAACCCTCATACTTCACTTTCAAACTTTGTAGTTTGGCTTCTTTTATAGAATCATCTCCTTCATACATATTTTTCTTCTTCTCCCATACCTCATTTGCAGTTTCAAGGTCCACAACTTTTGTCAACATAGAGTCACTTAAGGAACTTAACAGAGCATCCTTTGCTTTGACATCCACCTCATATTCTTTGATTTCATCTTTAGTCATCAAACCATTTGGAGGCATGGTATATTTTGCTTCTGCAACTTTCCATACTTTATAACCAAGACAAAGAAGATGGCTTTTCATTTGTACTTTCCAAAGAGCATAATTTGTCCCATCAAAATGCGGAGCTTCCTTCTTTTAAGACATCCTAGATCTTCCTCAAGCTATTAGGCTTTCTTCAGAGGAACTGGCTCTGATACCAATTGTTGAATTACACCAGACAGCTGAGAGGGGGGGTGAATCAGTTGTCCTAAAACTTTTAACCAAATATGATCATCAACTTAACAATTACTTATATTCAGATACAACCATGAAAGCATCAAATGAGAAGCTCAACACAAAAGAATAAACAACATAAGAGACACCAGATTTTTATGTGGAAAACCCTAAAAGGGAAAAACCACGATGGGTGTTAGCCCATAGAAATATATATCAATACTAAAAATTAGAGGCTCACTGTCTACAGGGCTCATTGCCCAAATTGCTCACTATAAAGAAAGGCTCACTGCCTATGGATGGCTCATTGCCAAAGGGTAGCTCACTGCCAAAAGAAGGCTCACTGCCAAAGGGTTGAACTGAGATAACAAAATCTACTTCATGCCAAGGTTCAATTCCATTAAAGCACAAACACCTCTGCTCTGCTCTGCTACCTTACTTCACTTTATCTTCGCATCTTCACACTTGGATACATTTTCAAGACTCAATTAGAAGTATTTATACACTACATCAACCTTGGAATGATCATCAAGGTTAGCATTACAATCATGAAGGGTATGTGCAGGATCATGATGGCCCAAACTATACCTCTAAGTGGCAATGAAAATACAGAAAATCAGAATTTATCAAGTTCATGTGAAAATTTGAATGGATTATCTACACAATTTGAAAAAGATGTAAGAACGAAATTTGTAGAGAATTGAATCTAGTTTATAGGCTACTATTTTTTTTTTTTAAACTAAATTTACTTAGTGAAAATTGAATATTTCAATGAACAGCTATTAAATTTTTCAGAAAAAAATAAAAAGTGGGTGTCTGTCCAGCCAACCTAACTATGAGTAAAAATATATATATTTTTTTGAAACTTTCAAAATAAGTAGAGGACTCATGTCCGGATGTGACGCATATTTATTTGAAATTTTTTTCCAATAAAATAATTAGTTATGATTTTTTTACTGTGACTTTTTTTAAAAAATAAAAAGTAATTTTCTAGCCAACCTAACTCGATTAAAAAAAATTGAAATTGAAATTTATTTTTTTTAACCTATAGCCAGAAAAGCATAGAGTGTGACGCAGGTTTCGGATCTCAAAAAGGTGAAATGGTTTGAAAGTTATGGATGTTTTTCAATCAGTGTGTCCATCAGGATTTCAGACACATGGTATATAGAAAATTATTAATAATTATTTAATAAAATGATAACCAAACAAATCTTATATTTTTAGAAAGCTAACAATTTTCTCTATAAACCCTTTTTGTTTTATCAATTTTGCATAAAAAAAAAGTCATCAGCACGAAGGGTGAAGTTTGAAGAAGAGACTGAAACATGAAAACACATTAGAATCCATTAAAAGTCAACAACCAAAATGGATATCCGTCTTGCTTTGTACCAAAGCAAGACAGATATCCGTTTTGCTTTGGTAAAAGCAACTCAAAATGGATATCTGTTTCCAAAACGGATATCCGTTTTCTTGAATGATATTGATACATCATAATGATAAAAAGATATAAATTTCCTGATTCTTTTATACTAAAATAAACATTTGTAAATTTTGATGAATTTATGATCAAATAAAATCCGTAGTGCATTTGATTCAAATTTGACCGGATAGGGATCGAATGGTATAGCCTTTTGAATCTGTTGGAAGCTTTTAAGATAACAACCATGACTATTGCATTCGAATTGTCTATGTTTGCATTAATTGCAATTTCAATTCTCCTAGTTATTGGTGTACCTGTCACACTTGCCTCTCCTAATGGTTGGTTAAGTAGCAAAAATGTACTATTTTTGGGTGTATCATTATGGATTAGATTAGTCTTTTTAGTAGGTATTCTAAATTCTTTCATATCTTAAGATATGTTTTAAGCTCTTTTGGCCCCCCCTCCCTAGAGGGCATTATTAATTCGCAAGGGAATTTCTGATAAATAAAAAAAACCAGGTAATGAAAGTGCTCAAGGGATGGGTTATTTTATTATTGGTATGATCGATAATTGATCCATAAGTCTATTCAAATTTACCTACATAGAATGGGAATATATATGGGTATATATTATACCCATATAACAAGTCAAATGCAGGTATGGTTGAATGGTAGAATTTCTCCTTGCCAAGGAGAAGATGCGGGTTCGATTCTTGCTACCCGCCCATCTGTAGGATAGAATATAACTATGAACTAGTTATTGGTTTAATCGTATTTTTATCTTATTTATATGGTCAATATAAATGGAATGAGAGCATCCTTTTTTGTCTTTGCGAAGACAGGATTTGAACCCGTGACTTCAAGGTTATGAGCCTTGCGAGCTACCAAACTGCTCTACTCCACGCTATCCCTTTATATTATCTTTGTTATAATACCCAAAAATGGGTACATCGAGCAATCCCTTGGGTATGCTATCCTCCCTCCCTATATAGGAAGGGACTTTTCTATCATCACAATAACTTGAAAGAATCCTTTTTTTTTACCCTACCAACTCGATTTTGTTACCCCAGCCAACAAACATGCGTGCGCCATTTCACGGATTATATATCTGAATAATTCAAAGTCTCTATAATTGGCTCTAGGTCTTCCAGTCTTCAAACAACATCGACGAAGACGTGTAGGTGCACTATTACGCGGTGGAGATTGTAATTTTCTATAAATTTCCAATTTTTCATCCAGTGATGAGACTTCGCTCATTTCTTTTTTCAAAGATTGGCAGAGGAAATTATATTTCCTTTCCAATCTTTGTTTCTTTTTCTCTCTTTGAATGAGACTTTTTCTTGCCATAATGATTCAGTCAGTTTATATTCATTATATAAAAATATAGATCAAATTTGAGATTGAGAAGTATTACGTGGATTACTCCTTTTTATCCATAGAGATTATATTGAAAATAGAAATATTCTCTAAAATGAAAAAGAATTAACCAAATTTGCCTGATGTAGAGGCGATTAAGAAAGCTGCATAGGTGAATATATAGCCTACAGAAAAGTGAGCTAATCCAACTAATCGTGCTTGAACAATGGAAAGAGCTACTGGCTTATCCCTCCATCGAACTAAATTAGCCAAAGGTGTGTGTTCACGAGCCCATGCAAGAGTTTCAATCAGTTCTTGCCAATATCCACGCCAAGAAATAAGAAACATAAATCTAGTAGCCCAAACGAGATGCCCAAATAAGAACATCCACGCCCAGACAGATAAACTGTTCATACCAAAAGGATTGTATCCATTAATTAGTTGTGAAGAATTTAACCAAAGATAATCTCTTAACCATCCCATTAAATAAGTGGAAGACTCATTAAATTGAGCTACATTTCCCTGTCATAAGGTGATATGCTTCCAATGCCAATAGAAAGTAACCCATCCAATGGTATTCAACATCCAGAAAACTGCTAAATAAAAAGCATCCCAGGCTGAAATATCGCAAGTACCGCCCCGTCCCAGATCATCGCAAGGAAAACTATAACCAAAATCTTTCTTATCAGGCATTAGCTTAGAACCACGCGCATCTAAAGCACCTTTTACTAAAATCAATGTAGTTGTATGCAAACCTAGAGCAATAGCATGATGAACCAAAAAGTCTCCAGGACCAATTGTTAAGAACAATGAATTTTTATTATCATTAATAGCGTTCAACCAACCGGGTAACCATATGCTTTTACCAGCATTGAATGCTGGATCATTTGCTGAAGATAAGAGTACATCAAAACCATATAAGGCCTTACCATGAGCAGATTGTATCCATTGAGCAAATATAGGCTCAATCAAGATTTGTTTTTCTGGAGTACCAAAAGTAAGCATAACATCGTTATGAACATAAAGTCCCAAGGTATGAAAACCTAGGAATAAACTAGCCCAACTCAAATGAGATATTATGGCTTCCTTATGCTCCAACATTCTTGCCAATACATTATCCTTATTCTGTTCTAGATTATAATCTCTAATGAGAAATATAGCTCCATGAGCAAATGCCCTTGTCATAATGAATCCGGCAATGTATTGATGATGAGTATACAATGCAGCTTGGGTAGTAAAATCTTGTGCTATGAATGCATAGGCAGGTAAAGAATACATGTGTTGAGCTACCAAGGAAGTAATAACTCCCAAAGAAGCTAGAGCAAGACCTAATTGAAAGTGAAGAGAATTATTGATTGTGTTGTAAAGACCCTTATGTCCGCGTCCTAATAAGCCTCCTGGAGGAATATGTGCTTCTAAAATATCTTTTATACTATGTCCGATCCCAAAGTTGGTTCTATACATATGACCAGTAATGAAAAAGACAAATGCAATAGCTAAATGATGATGAGCAAAACTTTGAGTTTGTGGGTGGAATCTTCCAAGAAGAGTTAGAATAGCAGTTCCCGACCCTTGAGAGGTACCAAATAAATGGCTACTGGAATCAGGATTTTGAGCATAAAGATTCCACTGACCTGTAAAAAGTGGTTCCAAACCTTGGGGATATGGTAATACATTCAAGAAATTATCCCATCTTATGTGCTGTCCTCTTGATTCAAGAATAGCGACATGAACTAAATGCCCCGTCCAAGCCAAAGAACTGATTCTGAAAACATATTTCCGTTTCCTTGATCTATGAAAAATTTTGTACCATTGGTTTTGGATGAAGAGAAGCAACATATTTGAAACATCGAGGCAATAATACAAGAAGTTAAAGTTAGTTGGTCATTTATAGGTGTATCTATTGTTTCATATCACATTACACAGAATTCTAATTAACAATCTAGTTTCCTCATTTGGGGGAACATTTTTTTATCCGTTTCTAATGGAATATTTAGTTAAAAATTGGTGGCTCCTTGTCAAAAGTATGGGCTCTTATCAAGTACGCATAACCAAGAAGGTTGATATCCATTTTTCTTACATGTTTGTTGATCACATCTTATGAAACGGATGTTGCTTGGTGATAGTTCTAGGTTTAGTGAACAATATTCTCAAATTTGCTTCTCACAGAAGAAGAGGGAAGAGGGATCACCAATTAGCGGTAAGTGATTGATTACTTATGTCATGTTATATATTTTGAATATTAAATTCTATATTAATGTGCATGTTGTTTGATTGTATTAATAGGTGGAAATTCAAAATCTCTATCGAGGAGGTCTAGTCGATGAGCGATAGAGGATAAGTCATTGACTGGTTCACCATCTTCATGGCCTAGCAAGAGCCATAGATTATTTGATAGCAATCTATAGGAGATTTGATTTTGGGACATTTTGTTACATATGCCTATTTGGCTTTGTAAACATACTTTTGTATGTTATCGATGTATATCGTTGTATATACCCATATGGTTTTATTTGTACATGCCTATATGGCTTGATATATACACTATACAAATTATTTTCATGACATTATGCATATATGTATATATAAGATCCTAACTTGGCACAAGTAGGGAGAATGCTTGCAAAGGTTATGGAATTTGGTTTTAAATGTTCCAATTGTATTTGCTTCAAAGTTTCTAAAGCCTTTTCAAAAAATCCATTTTGTGCATATCTTGCAATCATTGCATTCCATGAGATAGCATCTCTTTGAGGTGTCATGCCAAACTGTTCACATGCCTTGTCTATGCTTTCACACTTTGGATTTACACCTACCAATTGCATTTTCTTAACATTTCCTTTCAATCCTTATCAAAAATTCTGTTTTGTGCACATATTGCAATCATTGCATTCCTTCATTTACAACACATGATTAAATAAGAAGATGCATATTTACAACACTTAAGAATATGTAGTAGTGTTGCTCATGTCACCAATACTATGTTTACATCTTCACATACATGGCTTACAACATGTGACAATATGAAGTGATGAAGAAACTTGTTATTTTGATGTATTTCAACTCCAAACTTGTGCCTAGAAGTGAAGGCGCTAATCCTTGATCAAACTAACCTAAAAGTGCGCCTTGGTACTTAGGGCACTAGATTATGATTGATCAACCTAAAATGTGCGCCTAAGGCTAGATATTGAATTGGAAGGATAAAATGCATCATCAAAGGAGTTTAGTTATTGAAGGCATCAAATGATGACTTGGGCACACATCTACCTCTCTACACCATCAAATGTGCACCTAGATTAGTGAGGCACCACTTCATATCTCTATGACTTTGGATATGCGCCTTGATAATGAATTGATCTTGCAAGTTGAGGTTTTCTCCACAAGTTGAAAGAATGTCCAAAGAATACAAGGCGCCAATTATTGAACAAACAACCTAGAATGAGTGCCTTACTATTTGAGGTGCTAGTTCATGCTTCTAGAACACCAAAAGTGTGCCTAGATGTTGAGGCGCTAGCTCTTGCTCAAGCAACCTTGAAAGTGCGCTTTGACAAGGAGATTAAAATGTATTATCAAAGGATTAAGTTGAATCAAGGAATCATCATTGAAGACAAGTAAAACACGATTGTGAATGAGGTGCACTTTTCATCATCTCCAACCTCACAATTGCACCTTCCCTTGGAAGCTCATATTGTACCTAAAGGAATGGTACTGAGATAACATCCATGTCAATGATTGAGAATGTGTCAACTAGAACAATATTTTTTATTTTTCTCATTGTGGGGTCGAACAGACTGCGCCACTGCATCGAGGTGGGTGGGTAAATGCCAATAGAGGTCTCATTTTGTGTGCCAAGTGTCCCAATCATTCTGGGCAAGAGGCTACCCGCAAAGTCCCTTAAGATCCCTCAGACCAAAAATGTGCCAAACTTTGACGGAGCAGTTCTCAGAATTCATGACAGCTGGGAATGTTGTGTTTGGACCTACAGGTGTACATGGGGTCCGTCGACAATAACCTCTCTCATTTTTGGTCAACTCCATTCTGTTTGACCGTGCCGAAATCAAATGCATTGTTGCAAAATGCTTCATTTGATGCAGTGGAAAGGTGCTAGGTTTAACATTTTTCATTCCATAGCTCGTGGGGTCAAACAGACTGCACCAATGCATCAGGGTGGGCAGGTAAATGGCAATGGAGGTATTGTTTCGTCCTCCAAGCATCCCAGTCGTTCCAGGCAAGAGGCTACTGGCAAAGTCCCTTAAGATCCTTGAGACCAAAAATGCGCCAAACTTTGACGGAGGAGTTCTCAAAATTTGTGATAGCTGGGAATGTTGTGTTTGGACCTATAGGAGCACATGGGGTCTATCGACAATAACCTCTCTCATTTTTGGTCAACTCCATTCCATTTGACTGTGCTAAAATCAAACGCATTGTTGCAAAATGCTTTAATTTGATGCAGTGGAAAGGTGCTAGGTGTGACATTTTTCGTTCCATAGTTTGTGGGGTCGAACGGACTATGCCAACATGTCGGCGTGGGTTGGTAAATGCCAATGGAGGTCTCGTTTCATGCGCCAACCGTCCCAGTCATTCCGGGCAAGAGGCTACCAGCAAAGTCCCTTAAGATCCCTAAGACCAAAAATGTGCCAAACTTTGACGGAGCAGTTCTTAGAATTCGTGATAGCTGGGAATGTTGTGTTTGGACCTACAGGTGCACGTGGGGTCTGTTGACAATAACCTCTCTCATTTTTGGTCAACTCCATTATGTTTGACCGTGCCGAAATCAAATGCATTGTTGCAAAATGCTTCAATTTGATGTAGTGGAAAGGTGCTAGGTGTGACATTTTTCATTCCATAGCTCATGGAGTTGAACGGACTACACCAACGCGTCAGGGTGGGTGGGTAAATACTAGTGGAGGTCTCATTTCATGCACCAAGCATCCTAGTCCTTCCGGGCAAGAGGCTACCCGCAAAGTCCCTTAAGATCCCTAAGACCAAAAATGCGCCAAACTTTGACAGAGCGGTTCTCAAAATTTGTGATAGCTAGGAATTTTATGTTTGGACCTACAAGTGCATGTGAGGTCCATCAACAATAACCTCTCTCATTTTTGGTCAACTCCATTCCGTTTGACCGTGCCGAAATCAAACGCATTGTTGCAAAATGCTTCAATTTGATGCAGTGGAAAGGTGCTAGGTGTGACATTTTTCATTCCATAGCTCGTGGGGTCAAACGAACTATGCCAACGAGTAGGGGTGGGTAGGTAAATGCCAGTGGAGGTCTCGTTTTGTGCGCCAAGCATCCCAATCGTTCTGAGCTGTAAGCTACCGACAAGGTCAAAAGTTGCTAGGATTGAAATTTTGCATTCTACAGGTCTTGGGGCTAAACAAATTGTGCCAACACGTCAGAGTGGGTGAGTAAATGCTAGGGGAGGTCTCATTTTATGTGCCAAGGCTCCCAGTCCTTCTGAGCTGTAAGCTACCAGCAAAGTGACTTTACTGGTAGCTTATAGCTTGGAATGACTGCGATGCTTTGCACACAAAACAAGACCTCCCCTATATTTACCCACCTAGCCCGACGTGTTGGCATAATCCGTTGGACCCCAGGACCTATGGAATGCAAAATTTCAATCCTAGCAACTTTTGACTTTGTTGGTAGCCTCTTGCCCGAAATGACTGGGAAGCTTGGTACATAAAATAGGACCTCCACTAGCATTTACCCACTCACCCCGATGCGTTGGCACAGTCCGTTTGACCCCATGAGCTATGGAATGAAAAATGTCACACCTAGCACCTATCCACTGCATCAAATTGAAGCATTTTGCAACAATGCGTTTGATTTCGGCATGGTCAAATGGAATGGAGTTGAACAAAGATGAGAGATGTTATTGTCGACGGACCCCACGTGCACCTGTAGGTCCAAACACAACATTCCCAGCTATCATGAATTCTAAGAACTACTCCGTCAAAGTTTGGCGCATTTTTGGTCTCAGGGATCTTAAGGGACTTTGTCAGTAGCCTCTTGCCCAGAAGGACTAGGATGCTTGGCACGTGAAACAAGACCTCCACTGGCATTTACCTGCCCACCCTGATGCGTCGGTGCAGTCTGTTCGATCCCACAAGCTATGGAATGAAAAATGTCACACCTAGCACCTTTCCACTGCATCAAATTGAAGCATTTTGCAACAATGCGTTTGATTTTGGCACGGTCAAACGGAATGGAGTTGACCAAAAATGAGAGAGGTTATTATCGATGGACCCCACATGCACCTGTAGGTCCAAACACAACATTCCCAGCTATCACGAATTCTAAGAACTGTTCCGTCAAAGTTTGGCACATTTTTGGTCTCAGGGATCTTAAGGGACTTTGCCGGTAGCCTCTTGCCTGGAAGGACTGGGACGCTTGGTGCATGGAATGAGACCTCCAATAGCATTTACTTGCCCACCCCGACGCATTGGTGTAGTCCGTTTGACCCCATGATCTATGGAATGAAAAATGTCACACCTAGCACCTTTCCACTGCATCAAATTGAAGCATTTTGCAACAATGCATTTGATTTCGGCATGGTCAAACAGAATGGAGTTGACCAAAAATGAGAGAGGTTATTGTCGACAGACCCCACGTGCACCTGTAGGTCCAAACACAACATTCCCAGCTATCACGAATTCTGAGAACTGCTCCGTCAAAGTTTGGCACATTTTTGGTCTTAGGGATCTTAAGGGACTTTGCTAGTAGCCTCTTGCCCAGAATGACTGGGACGGTTGGCGCATGAAACGAGACCTCCATTAGCATTTACCTGCCCACCCCGACATGTTGGCATAGTCCGTTCGACCCCACAAGCTATGGAATGAAAAATGTCACACCTAGCACCTTTCCACTGCATCAAATTGAAGCATTTTGCAACAATGCGTTTGATTTCGGCATGGTCAAACGGAATGGAGTTGACCAAAAATGAGAGAGGTTATTGTCGATGGACCCCACCTGCACTTGTAGGTCTGAACACAATATTCCCAGCTATCACGAATTCCAAGAACTGCTCTGTCAAAGTTTGGCACATTTTTGGTCTTAGGGATCTTAAGGGACTTTGCCGGTAGCCTCTTGCCCGAAATGACTGGGACTCTTGGCGCACAAAATGAGACCTCCACTGGCATTTACCCACCCACCCTGATGTGTTGGTGTAGTCCATTCGACCCCATGAGCTATGGAATGAAAAATGTCACACCTAGCACCTTTCCACTGCATCAAATTGAAGCATTTTGCAACAATGCGTTTGATTTTGACATGGTCAAATGGAATGGAGTTGACCAAAAATGAGAGAGGTTATTATCGACAGACCCCATGTGCACCTATAGGTCCAAACAGAATATTCCCAGCTGTCACGAATTTTTAGAACTGCTCCGTCAAAGTTTGGTGCATTTTTGGTCTAAGGGATCTTAAGGGACTTTGCCGGTAGCCTCTTGCCCGGAAGGACTGGGATGCTTGGTGCATGAAACAAGACCTCCACTGGCATTTACCTGCCCACCCCGACGTGTTGGTGTAGTCCGTTCGACTCCACGAGCTATGGAATGAAAAATGTCACACCTAGCACCTTTCCACTGCATCAAATTGAAGCATTTTGCAACAATGCGTTTGATTTCGGCACAGTCAAACAGAAGGGAGTTAACCAAATGTGAGAGAGTTTATTGTCGACAGACCCCACGTGTACCTGTAGGTCCAAACACAACATTCCCAACTATCACAAATTCTGAGAACTGCTCCGTCAAAGTTTGGTGCATTTTTGGTCTCAAGGATCTTAAGGGACTTTGCCGGTAGCCTCTTGCCCGGAATGACTGGGATGCTTGGTGCGTGAAACGAGACCACTGGCATTTACCTACCCACCCCGATGCATTGGCATAATCTGTTCGACCCCACGATGAGCAAAACCAAAAATATGGCACCTAGCAAGGTTTTTGCTCTTACAAAACAATGTATCGGCAAAGACCCTAGTTTTCATAAGGGGAGACATGTGATTTTAAGAGGTTTTTGGGAATGTGACTTTATCCTTCCACTCCTTATCCAATGGCAAGTTTATTCACAGAGTTTGATGGCTTTTATGAGCATATACATGATGTTGTTTTAGGATAGTCATAAAGGGCAGTTTTTGGACAACCATATGTATCTTTTTAACAATCATAAAGGGCAAGTTGTACATGGACTATGATAGTCCCAAAACTCATATAAATCATCCATTTTGGTGTTTGACAACCTTATAAATCCATTAGATCATTTATACAAACCCTAATGCAACTTATAAACCCTCTTTGTATAGTAATTTCATGAATGACTATCTTGTATGATTGTTTTGTGCATTTTAATAGCCCAATGAGGATTGTATGGTGTTGTCATATTCATGATTTTAACTTGATGTAGAGATAGGATCCAACTCAACATGATAGAGGCATCATTACAAATGGATTGAATTGCAATAGTCGAAGAGCCAACCTCCTATCAATGAGAGTTCAATGATAGTAAATAGAGAGCTACTTGACCATAAATAGGATTTACATACATACATATATATATGATCTCGTAGGCATCTAGGTTTCATACACAAATTACAATAATTGTAGAGCCAACCTATCAACGAGAGTTGAATAATAGTAAATAGAGAGCTTCTCAGCCATAAATGGGATTTGCATACACACACACCCAACTGAAATAGTATCCTTATTGGCCTTATTGGCACCTCCCCCCAAGATGTAAGTTTTTTATGTTTATAATGTACCCCCAGTGTCCTTATTGGCCTTATTGACACCTAAAACACAAGAAAGTAGATTCCACTAGCTTTCAATTACAATTTCTCTTAGGCCCTAACACATCCATATAGGGCTGTACTAAACAAAGAAATAGTAGGAAAATAGTAAAATCTGCAAAAACAGAGTTTCTTGACATTAATTTCATTCAAACTTGTCTTCAATTCATCTTTAAAATGTTTTCAATACATCTCCAATGCCTTTTCCATGAAGGTTTATGCATATTTATACATGATTTGAGGGAAACCTGAGAAACCCTAAACCCCAAACTCCTAAACCCTAAACCCAAGTAACCATAAACCACTATCTCCCTATCTCTCCCTTATCTCCCTATCACCTTTGTCCCTCTACCTCTCAATCTCTCTTGCTATGTCTCTTGCCATGTCCCTCACTCTTTATCTCCCTATCTCTCCCCTCGGACTCTTCTATATCTCCCTATTGGTCTGATGCAGAGTACACAGTGGAAGCTCCCAAAACACAGTGAAAAACCCATCAAAACCCATAGTTCAAATAGATTAAAGCTTAATCATCTTTAAGAAACCTTCTCAAAGTCCCAAATAACATCAAATCATATACATTCTTCCTATCGGCAAGATAAACACTATCGGCCAACTCAAAAATTCTTAAACCGATGCTTCGATCACTCCACTTTTGACGAGCCTTTGAACCTTTTGCTGTGACATATATCCATCGGCCCAACTTTAAACTAGTCTTCTGATCTCCCATACCACCCATTTCTCACTCCACAACCTATATTAACACATGATTAAACCTAACCCCTAACCCCTAACTCGTAAACCCTAAACTTGAGAAACCATAAACCCCTAAATCCTAAACACTAAACCCAAGAAACCCTAAACCTCTATCTCTCTATCTCCCAATCTCACTATCTCCCCATCACTATCATTCCTCTACCTCTCAATCTCTCTCCCTATGCTTTGGCCATGTCCCTCACTCTATATCTCCCTATTGGTCCTCTCTCTCTAAACACTAAACCCTAAACCTCTAAACCTTAACCCATAAACCATAAACCCTAAACCCTAAATAATGCCCCTAAACCTTAACCCCTAACCCCTAAACCCTAAACCCTAAACGCGAGCAACCCTAAACCCTATCTCCTATCTCTCCCTTATCTCCCTATCTCTATCATCGAGCTCTACCTCTCAATCCTTCTCCCTATTTCTCTAGACATCTCGCTTACTCTCTATCTCCTTATCTCTCCCCTATGTCACCTCTATCTCTCCCTATCTGTCTCCTCTCTCTTTCTATCTAGCTATCTCCAAAACTGAGAAACCCTAAACCCAGGTACACCCTAAATCCAATCAACTCTAAACCTATATCTCCATATCTCTCCCCTATCTCCCTATCTCTATCATCCCTCTACCTCTCTTGATCTCTCTCCCTATGTCCCTGGCCATGTGCCTCACTCTCTATGTCCTTATCTCTCTTCTCGATCTCCTCTCTCTATCTCCCTATCATTCCTCTCTCTCTATAAACCCTAAATCCAAAACCCTAAACCTCTAAACCTAACCCCTAACCCCTAAACAATTTAAATCCTAAACCCTAAATAATGCCCCTAAACCCTAACCCCTAACCCCTAAACCTAAGAAACCCTAAACCCCTAAACCCTAAACCCCAAACCCCTAAACCCTAAACCCAAGTAACCCTAAACCACTCTCTCCCTATCTCTCCCCTATTTCCCTACCACCTTTGTCCCTCTACCTCTCAATCTCTCTCCCTATGTCTCTGGCCATGTCCCTCACTCTTTATCTCCCTATCTCTCCCCTCAGACTCCTCTATATCTCCCTATCATTCCTCTCTCTCTATAAACCCTAAATCTCTAAACCTAACCCCTAACCCCTAAACAATAAATCCTAAACCCTAAATTATAATTGCCCCTAAACCCTAACCCCTAACCCCTAAACCTGAGAAACCCTAACCCCAAACCCCTAAACCCAAGTAACCATAAACCACTATCTCCCTATCTCTCCCCTATCTCCCTATCACCTTTGTCCCTCTACCTCTCAATCTCTCTCGCTATGTCTCTTGCCATGTCCCTCACTCTTTATCACCCTATCTCTCCCCTCGGACTCCTCTATATCTCCCTATTGGTCTGATGCAGAGCACACAGTGGAAGCTCTCAAAACACGGTGAAATACCCATCAAAACCCATAGTTCAAATAGATTAAAGCTTAATCAGCTTTAAGAAACCTTCTCAAAGTCCCAAATAACATCAAATCATATACATTCTTCCTATCGGCAAGATAAACACAATTGGCCAACTCAAAAATTCTTATACTGATGCTCCGATCACTCCACTTTTGACGAGCCTTTGCACTTTTCGCTATGACATATATCCATCGGCCCAACTTTAAACTAGTCTTCCGATCTCCCATACCACCCATTTCTCACTCCACAACCTATATTAACACATGATTAAACCTAACCCCTAAACCCTAACCCCTAAACCCTAACCCCTAACCCGTAAACCCTAAACTTGAGAAACCATAAACCCCTAAATCCTAAACACTAAACCCAAGAAACCCTAAACCTTTATCTCTCTATTTCCCTATCTCACTATCTCCCCATCACTATCATTCCTCTACCTCTCAATCTCTCTCCCTATGCTTTGGCCATGTCCCTCACTCTATATCTCCCTATTGGTCCTCTCTCTCTAAACACTAAACCCTAAACCTCTAAACCTTAACCCCTAAACCATAAACCCTAAACCCTAAATAATGCCCCTAAACCTTAACCCCTAACCCCTAAACCCTAAACGCGAGCAACCCTAAACCCTATCTCCTATCTCTCCCTTATCTCCCTATCTCTATCATCGAGCTCTACCTCTCAATCCTTCTCCCTATTTCTCTGGACATCTCGCTCACTCTCTATCTCCTTATCTCTCCCCTTTGTCACCTCCATCTCTCCTTATCTATCTTCTCTCTCTTTCTATCTAGCTATATACAAAACTAAGAAACCCTAAACCCAGGTACACCCTAAATCCAATCAACTCTAAACCTATATCTCCCTATCTCTATCATCCCTCTACCTCTCTTGATCTCTCTCCCTATGTCCCTAGCCATGTGCCTCACTCTCTATCTCCTTATCTCTCTCCTTAATCTCCTCTCTCTATCTCCCTATCATTCCTCTCTCTCTATAAACCCTAAATCCAAAACCCTAAACCTCTAAACCTAACCCCTAACCCCTAAACAATTTAAATCCTAAACCCTAAATAATGCCCCTAAACCCTAACCCCTAACCCCTAAACCTGAGAAACCCTAAACCCCTAAACCCTAAACCGCAAACCCCTAAACCCTAAACCCAAGTAACCCTAAACCACTATCTCCCTATCTCTCCCCTATTTCCCTACCACCTTTGTCCCTCTACCTCTCAATCTCTCTCCCTATGTCTCTGGCCATGTCCCTCACTCTTTTTCTCCCTATCTCTCCCCTTAGACTCCTCTATATCTCCCTATCATTCCTCTCTCTCTATAAACTCTAAATCCAAAACCCTAAACCTCTAAACCTAACCCCTAACCCCTAAACAATAAATCCTAAACCCTAAATTATAATGCCCCTAAACCCTAACCCCTAACCTCTAAACCTGAGAAACCCTAAACCCCAAACCCCTAAACCCTAATCCCAAGTAACCATAAACCACTATCTCCCTATCTCTCCCCTATCTCCCTATCACCTTTGTCCCTCTACCTCTCAATCTCTCTCGCTATGTCTCTTGCCATGTCCCTCACTCTTTATCTCCCTATCTCTCCCCTCGGACTCCTCTATATCTCCCTATTGGTCCTTTATCTCTCTCTAAACCCTAAACCCTAGACCTCTAAACCTTAACCCCTAACCCCAAGACCCTAAACGCTAAACCCTAAATAATGCCCCTAAACCCAAGCAACCCTAAACCTCTATCTCCCTATCTCTATCATCCCTCTACCTCTCAATCTCTCTCTCTCTATGTCTTTGGACATGTCTCTCACTCTCTATCTCCCTATCTCTTCCCTCTGTCTCCTCTATCTCTCCCAAACTCTTTCAGTCCCCTCTTTCTATCTCTCTTTAAATTGTAAACCCTAAACCCCTAAACCCAAGCAACCCTAAACCTCTAAACCCTAAATAATTCCCCTAACCAACCTCTAAACCACTTCTCTATATAGATGCAACTTATACCACTTTTTCATTGTTTTCCACATTTAATTATATTCTTTTCCATTTTCCAAGTCCTACATGTGTCCAAGTTGTATTGTTTGTCAAGTTTTTAGTCTAATTGTTAGTCCCAGCTCTCATGGTTACTAAAATGTTAGTATAGTTAGATTTATCCTTCAGTAACATTAATTTAGACATTGTTGCACAAACAACCACACTAAAACACAACCTTACCTAATTAAGGTTAACCTTTAAGGTTCTTTCATAAATGGCGAGCTTAACAGATCCAACTAGTTCAATGTTCTTATAGTCCATGCTTACCCTTCCAAGAGAGTTCATGCCATGTTAACTTTGCATTATGTCCTAACTATCTCATGAAGGACATCATCATCACAAGGAATAACAATGTCATGAAGGATTACTGAAGGTGTAGCTTCACCACATAAAGTATCATTCATAATTTTATCACTAGAGGGTAAGGGTATATCATGTGTATCCTTCTCAAACCATGTATCATCAATCAAATCATATGAAGGATTGGGTAAAGCAACTTAGGGCATGAAATCCAAAACGCCTCGAAACACATCCCTTGCTGCCCCACCATTCCTATCCCCGAAATATTAGAACATAGTCTAAAAGTGATTATTTCACATGATGAACAAAACTGAATATTTTATTATTGATTATTTGAGTAATTCATTAGTGATGATTCTTAGTGTTTAACAAATCCTTATGGATTAATGTGTAAAGAAGCTACCAATGTTAATTTGCCCTCCTCCTTCACTAGAAATGGTCTGTAAGGAGGTTCATATATTGATGGGAGATCTAAGATTTAAGAGGTATATTTTCAAAAAGACTAAAAAGCCTTTTTCTGAAAATTTTCTAGAAAACGGATATCCATTCTCAAAATGGATATCCATTTTGGTTTGGTATCCAAACCAAAACAGATATCCATTTCAGAGTCAAACTTTCCCAAGTCGCGAATTTGGCTAAGTAAAAACGTGATTTTTTCCCTATTGCCACTGTTTGGCCCACGATGATCCTGCACATACCCTCAACCGTTGGAACAATCTCCAAGGTTAGCATTACAAACATACATAGAATAGTTCTGGACCTAATACAAATTTAGCTAAGGAAAAGATGTAAGAATGTATGTGGATCATGCCATGCCTTAGCTGGGACTCAAACACAATCTTCTACACCACAACACACTATCACAATCTTCGATGCATCTCCACAGATGATGAATTCAACTAGGTTGGCCAAGACTGATGTTAACATAAGTATTCTCAAGAACACGCTTCATGTATGATCTGAATTACACCTTGCAGGCCAATTTGAATGTAGGAGCATGATTAGGAGACATCCAAAAGCACCTTGTAATCACCAGGAACAACTGCATGATCTCTAACAACTTAATCAATAAGATTCTTCAAACCAGAGCACAAGAACAACACTGTCAGCCACTATCATGAGTAAAAGATAGCTTGCAGACCTCCAAATCATGAACCATTACTCTTGAAGGCATTTAAAATCATCACAGACTTACTTCTAGAACCACAAACCAAAATAAATCAATGTGAAGGAATGTAGAGCAAAACACTTTCTCACTATCACCACCAAACACACAAAAAAAGTTGTTTTCACTCTAGTGAACATAACTCACTGAATTCTTCATACCGAAGGCTCAAACTCAGAATATAACATCTTTAGACAGGCTTCTAAATAACTTCCAATCCATAGGTCAAGATATTTGTTCTATAGGAAATGCAGAGCATTCTTCTAGACTGTTCTTTTGCATGTAATGCACTATTTCTACTGCAACACATTGTTATCACTGGAGGGGCTATATCCTTAACAAAGTAAGAGCATAGTTGATACCAATGACAACACATATATGTTGAAATTAATGACAAAACTGATTAGGTACATACTTGCAATAAGGAGGACTCGCTTGGAGCTCCAGATTGTTAGGATGAGGAGAGACAGAGACGCGGCCCGAGCTGAGGCCAGACAAGTTGAGGCACATGCACAGATAAATTCCCAGGCAACAACAACAGCATTGGTGGTAGCATAGGTAGTGCCACCACTACCACCACTAGTAAATGATGGGTAGATTTCCTAGTTGACAATGGAGAGAGATGCAACAGTACAGTTGCATTTGACTGTGAAGGCCACCCTACATAGGGTGAGGCAAGAGAGAGATGTTGTATGCCGTACAGTGAGTGCAGACCAAATGACTTTGTTTAGTGAACTTACCCAAGTTTAGGGTGAGCTATTTACAGTTGGAGAGAGGCTGAGTACTACAGAGGCCTTTACTTTGGAGCAATGTCGGCCAAGCAGAGGGAGCCTAGCTTTCGAGAGCGGAGCAGGTCAGGGGCCTCCTCATCACATAGGATGAGGAGATTAGTGTCATCAGTTAGGTGACCACCACTGCCACCACATGGAGGAGGACCAGCAGGGGGACCTTTGCTGAGTGCAGGCGGTGGACAAGGATCGTAGTAGGCGGGCAACTCCACCCACTAGCTAACACTAAAGCATGTTTTTTGTATATGTTGTATCTTTTTTGTATCATGATGGACATTGTATATTTTGATTGATGCCTGCATGCACCTGATGTATATTTAGAGGGCTCTTGATAGCCATGATGTACGTTTGATGTATATTTGATGTATATATGGACTATTGATGTAGACACGGATATTTGTAGTTTTGTTGACCTCAGATGATGATATATGATGGCATGTGATGATCTTTATGCTCATTGATGTTTATGTTTTTGTTTGTGATGTAATTCTATATGCTATAGATGTGATGACATGTATTTATGATTATGATTTGACATGATGATGTGTATGCTTATAGATGTATGACATATGATGACATTATGACAAGATGATGTTATAGATGCTTATAGATGTATGACATATGATGTCTAACACATGGATTTGCAGATATGCATCAGATGGTGATGGATAGAAGAAAATGGAGATAGAATAGAACATGATAGAAAGACAATTGATCGATCTTATCGTGAAAGTCTATATGATGATTTGGATAAATGAATGGTTAAATGGATGAGCTTGTTGCAATGGTTTCACAAATGTTTATAAAGAGCAATCCTTATTTTTGATATAGCACATGGATAGTTTATGACCAAGTTATAAAAGACCAAGGTGTTGTGATATCCTAGTGCAAGGACGTTGACTCTGCAAGCAAGCAGTTTGAACTTAGATCCCTTAGACATAATATAACCTTGTTGGATATGTGAATGAGCCATAGTCTTGAACATAAAATATTCTTCAATAAATGAATGCAAGAAGTATATTAATATGTAAGATGCTAGGTTGTAACACACACATGTGAATGAGCCATAGTCTTGAACATATAATAAACTTTAATACATAAATGCAAAAATTATATTAATAGGTAAGATGCTAAGTTGTAACACATGCACAAGATAAATATGATGCTAAGGAAGATAAAAGATCATTCTTCAAACATGGCACACAAAAGCAATGACTATGCCCCCAATCCATACTGCATCACAACATACCAAGATATAGATAAATATAGGTAGTCTTGAATAAGTAATGGAAAAGGGACAAAAATATAAACCAAAAAAGCAAATTGACTGACTTATAAAGTAAACATACAACCAACATATTCTCTTGTCAAAGAGGTTGCTCAAGATAGATAGGATTAGTTGGGTAGACTGGGTAGATAACAACCTTATTGTAGGAACGATATATCCGTTAAAGGGTGTTGATCTATTGATAGGATAAGTTGATTGAAGTAGCAGATGTTGGCAATTGATATGTAGGATAGCATATGGCTCTACAAGTAGGTTTCTTTGCTTTAGGTTGGTTAAGGACTTTTTCGTTTAGAAAGATGAATAGTTTGTTTGTTTTGCTGCTTGAGTTAATCAAGTCTAGGTGGATGGATGGATTGTGATAAATGGAAGGCTAGAAAGATAGAATGTCAATGGATTGAGATGGGTGAAGAATGATGAATTGTATGTGCCTAAGTACTGGAAACTTCCTTCATATTCTAGGCTGCCTACATACCCTATATCCACAGGATCAAGGAACATTACGATGAAAGATGAATGTGATAATATGTAGTTCTGGGTGTAGACACCCTAAAATGACCAAGTCTTCCATCACTTGTATTTCATAATCTGTCTAATCACCTGCATTTCACACGTTAATTAAATAATCTAATTATTTAATTAATTTCACCAAATTCTTCTAAATCACAAAATTGCGACATTAATTAAATAAATCCTCTTTATTTAATTAATTAAATTAAATTCCTCTATATTCTTCTACAATTAAATAATTTTAATTATTTAATTAAATCATTATCTTCTTTCCAAAAATCAAATCCACATTAATTAAATATATCCAATTATTTAATTAATTCAACAAATTCCCTCTTATCTAAAATTAAATAATTCTTAAATTATTTAATTAAATCAAAAATCATTCTCCCAAAATCATGCACAACAATTAAATAAATTTATTTATTTAATTTGCTTTTCAAATCTTCTAAATTAAATAATTCTAATTATTTAATTATTTCTTCCAAAATATCTTCTCTAAATTTAAATAAATCAATTATTTATTTAAATTGCTTTTTCTTCTAATTTGAGTTATCTCTAAAATAACTCAAGCTTTCTTGCTCATCAATTAAATATTTCTATATTTAATAAAGCAAAATATCTTCTTTTCTCATGCAAATCTCTTCTTCTTGTTTTAAATCACTTAACTGATTGCTTTATTCTTTTAATTGATTTATCTCTTCAATTAACTCATTCTTCTATTCTTGATAACTCCTCTCATGCAAAAGCAAGCAAGACACATGTCTTCTTCTCATTCGTTGCACATTCCTCAACTTATCTCCTCCGTTGATTCTTCTGAATTATCTGGACCGTTGATCGATTTTCCTTGAAACCTATATAAACCCCCCTCATCTCCTTCATTACCTCTCTCTCTTCGATTGTATTTTCAGGCACACTTAACAGAGCTTCGAGCATACACTATGCGTTGATTGAGCACTATAACGATCTTTTGACATTGATCTCTTGAGCACTACACTTGCTTGTTGCAGCTATGGCTTTGCAATTTCATTGAGCAATTCTACATTCAATCCAAACGAAACAACATAGATTTCGGTAAAAGTCTTTATTGCATTGATTATTCGTCATAGCTTTTATTTAAATTCGTTTTCTTTATGTTATTGGGTTCTTTGGTTTTATTTAGTTTAGATAGATCGATTTTCCATATACACATTCTGGCATGCCCGGTGGGACCCACTAATCCCTTGGTTTCTTTGAGAAATTTGTTTTTTTTTTAAGACACAGTACGGCACGGCGCTTACGGCACTTCACAGCGCTTCTGGCAGTATATTACAGCGCTTTTGCAGGAACAGTTCAGCGCCTTTGGCAGCACGGCCGCGCTTCTGGTAGCACAGAAAAGCGCTATAGGTAGAACAGAGAAGCGCTACTGGTGATGTCATTAGGCGCTTTTGGTTAAAAATTAGGTTTTTGACTTCATTCGGGTTTTTGCAGTGATTTCTCATTTCAGATCTGTCGTTTTGTTGGACAAGCTATTATATTTGTCTTTCAGAACCTGATTTTTTGATATCTCCTAAGCTGATTTATTTAGGAATATCCGTGTTTTTTTGGTGCTAATCTATTGGGCTGATCCATTTTTCTGAGTTTTCCAGATTACACAACCCAGATCTATCAGATATCATCCTTCAAATAATAGGCCCACCATGAAAAGTTATTTTGACCTGGTTATTGTTAACAAAACTAATATTTTCTGTATCTGAGACAGAACAGCGCTTTTGGCCACATAGTATCGCGCTTCTGGTTACACAGTAAAGCGCTCTTGGATATTTTACAGCGCTTTTGCTATTATCGTTACACGCTTTTGGTATTTTTTGTAGCGCTTTTGGAATGACAGTGAAGCACTTATGGTTATTGTTCAAACGCTGTTGGCTATATTCTCTGACGCTTCTGGTCTGCATTACAGCGCTCCTGGTACACAGTAGGTCACTTCTGGTAATGTTGTTCAGCGCTTTTGGTCAAAGTTGATTTATTTTTGCTAACTTGTGAATTTTTGGTGGAACTAACGGAATTGCTGCAGCTTCTTATTACTCACACAGAGCCAATAGGTGTTTTTGACATATTTATGCAGGACGAGCGTTGAAGACCCTTTTTGTTTACCTTACTAAGTCTTAGAAACACATTGCATGCTTAAAAGGAGAAATTGAACAAATCTTTTTTGCAAATCTAAGTCTTAGGAACATACTGATTTTCTTAAGGGACAATGGACATGTATGGACAAAACACCTCAATTTTCTAAGGGACAATGGACATGAATGCCGAACACTTTATTTCATAAGGGACAATTTACAACTACAATCGTGTGTGTGCATAGCTTAGTTGCACCTTATTTTTTTTTATAACGGGACAATTGAACCATTGTTTGACGTGCTTGATTTTACATTTTTTGTACTTCCTTTAGAAAGGGCCTGCTTTTGGATTGCGATTCATCCAAAAGGGACGACCCTAAGCGGAGTTTTCCTTTGAACCGCTATATAAAAGGGATAAGGCGAAAGCCAAGTCCTAACCGACGTCAGCCTTACCTTGTGATGCCAAACTGAAAAGAGGTGTACTAGCCCTTTGTGGAAATGATTTTCACATTGAGCGAAGTGTTTGAAACTCTTAGTAGGATTGGTTAAAGCTTTTAGTAGCTTGTCGCATTGCTCGTAAGGCGTTGGTCCCTCAAAGTCACTAAGAACCAATTTTAGATAGAGACTACCCGACCTACCTCCAAACATTGCGGTAATCATCAGTGCAAGGGAAATCGATTTAAACCCTTAAGATACTCACCATTGGCTCCCTTGAGAAGAGATAGTATTCCCTCGGACATAAAGCTCTTGTGACCTACTTGAGCTTTCCAAGGGGAGGGTGAGATATCCCTACCTATCGTCTCTCGCAAAGATACTAAATATCCGACACCTTTATGGAATGATATTTTTATCGACGGAGTATTAAGCTGTGAGCTGATCTACTGCAATGAAACCTTGTCTCTAGGGATAAAAAGTGCTTGTTATTGATTGCAACTGTATTAGACCTGTGGAAACATTGGGCTTGTTTGGAGCCTTGAACATACACTATATGTTGTGTCAGTCCTTGTGCTTTTTTTTTGACCACTTGTTTGCTGTGTTTTCTCTTGCCAAACCAATCCAATCAGAAACAGAAACATCTTTGCCTTTGAAAAACATCAGTCACTACTTCAGCACCCCTGGTACTACAGCAGCTCGCCTTTGGTAATACAGTAGATCGCCTTTGGTTAGCAGTAACCCGCCTCTGGCAAAACTCTACTTCAGCGCCCTTGGTATAACAGTAGCTCGCTTTTGGTCACTATAGCTCGCCTTTGGCATAGCAGTAACTCGCTATTGGCAGCTCAGTCCGTCACCTCTGGCCCACAGTAGCACGCTTTTGGTAGCACAGTCCTGCGCCTCTAGTCAAACAGTATAGCGCCTTTGGTCCAGTACTTTGTGCATCAGAGTTTGTCCGTTTCTTCAAAGCATCTTACAGATTCGTAGCATTACATTGTGTCCTCAATATTTCCCATGGTCACCACTAGGCTACAGCAAACCATGAAGTCTAGACAAGTTGTCCCTAAGAAGCACAAGTCACCCCCTCGCACACCACAATCAGGTCGTCTCAACGTTACTCCCAAAGTGACTCCTAGTACACCTGCGGCAAGACCAATTAGCTCTCCAAACATGCCGCACATAGATGAACCAAGCAATCCTCATGAGGATAGAACCCCTTTGCTAAATACACCGCAGTATACCACAGGCTTGCCTCCGGATTTTGTCCCACAAGGTTATGTCATAGATCAACCCCCATCTCAAGAAGAGCGACACTTTGAAATAGGTCAATCCTCTCAAGAAGATGGGCAAGATCTTGACGAATTTATACAAGATCCTAGAGCTATAGCTGCCTTTGATAAAATCCTTAGTGAGAACCAGGATCATTTCTTTCGTTTGCTTGCAAAGCAAGGTGCCAATTTACCTCAAGATTTTGATGTGTCCACTCTCAAGGAGAGCAACAACACCCAAGAAACCATACAAGCAGTGCAAACCATGTCCACGGTGACTACACCCCTACCTACTCAAGGTTCGCAGTATAGGAATCCCCTTTTTCAAAATCCAACAGAGGAGAGGCCCGTATCACCACTTTTGACTCCTATGGAGATCTATCAAAACCAACAAGAAACTCTCCAATGGCAAGCAGAGTTAGCTAGGCAAGCCACCTTAGCTCGATCCAATGTGCAACCACCCCCTAAAGTGTCCATCCCAAGCGCAAGTGGAATCTGGGTTACCCCATCACGCGTAGGTTTCCCACCTAATTACAATCCGGGGAACACGTATGTAGCCATGCAAAAAGGGTCTCAATATATGCCACCTCCTATATCATCACACCTGCATGTCTCCCAACCAATTGGAGTCACGCAGCCCCAACCACAACATTCTTCTACTCTCATCTTCAATCAACCCCAACCGTCGCAAATCACTTCTACCTATGTTCCTCCACCACAACATTCTTCTACTCTCATCTTCAATCAACCCCAACCGTCGCAGATCACTTCTACCTATGTTCCTCCTCCACAACATTCATCCACGCTCAACTTCTTTCATACATTGCCTAGCCACTCGCAACATTCCCAACATCAGGTTTCCCAAAGCTATGTGCCACCATCACAACCTAATCAAACGCACTTTAGCTTTCCTCCCCCCAATACGTTTCTTCAACCATCGCAAAGCCAACATTCTTACCTAGTGCCACCTCCACCTTTGCCTAATCAAAACCCCCAATTCCAATCCAATCTGAACCAATCATACAATCCATACAATCCCAATCAATCTTACGACCCTTACAATACCAGTACGCATGGCTCACATTATAATCTTCCATATGGGCAACACCAACCGCTTTTTGGACAACAGGAGATGTTACCAACCCCTCCCACGACTATGGAACTAAAGATTGCGGAGGTGCAACAACAGCTATCTGATCTTACATTTGGCCACACCAAAAAGACCTTCTCTTTGGAGGAAGTGTGCCCTTATCCTTTTGATCGGTCATTACCAATGATCCCTTTTCCTCAAAATTTCACTATTCCAAAGTTCGATAAGTACAAAGGAAAAGGTGACCCAAAAGACCATCTTAGGGAATTCTATCTTGCTTGCTTCGAGGTCTCTCACAACGACACATATCTTATGCGTCTTTTTCCTCGCAGTCTTGGAGGACAAGCAATAGAATGTTTCTCACACTTACCTACGGGTATCAAGTCTTTCAATGAGCTAGCAGAGAAGTTTGCCACCCATTTCTCTTACAACGCAGAGAATGAAATTTCCATGACGGACCTATGCAACAATAAACAGAAAAATGGTGAAACGTTCATTTCTTTCCTCCAACGATGGAGACAAATGGCTAGTAAATTCCCCTTCAAGATTCTAGAGAAACAACTTGTTAGCATCTTTGTGCAGAACCTCAACCAAGAGTTAGGTTTCCATTTGCAAATCCTTAGTGCTACAACCTTCGATGAAATCACATACAAGGGCATCAACATTGAGAAGGCCCTCATTGCTAAGGGTGTGGTCAAAATCTTTAAGGAGACGAAAGATAGCAATTCGCATCAACAGTCGAATGATAAACCCAAATATTGGAACAAGAACAAAAACGTGGTCAACAATGGGGTGGTCGATACTAAGCATGTCCAAACGTTGCAAACACCGCTGCAACTCTCCAAACCAAGTCAAGCTCCACCTCAACAACAGCAGCAACAAAGGCAGCCTTATCCCAACCAACAACAACGACAACAAGAGTGGCCTCAACAAGATTACCCTCCGCGACGTGAATTTACTCCTTTGGGAGTGCCCATAGAATTGGTCTTACAGCAAGCTTTGCAGAAAAGGCTCATAACCTTACCTGATGCTCCTCCTTATGGAGAACCTATCTACAAAACTACACGTTACAGAGACAATGAGTATTGTGAGTTCCATAGGAGCAAAGGTCATCGAACCGCATCTTGCATGAAGCTTAAGCACCTCATCCAAAACCTCATCGACGGTAATCAAATCACCTTTGAGAATGAATCACCAGCGCAACACATGAACAAGGATCTCGATATGTACAAGGAACCATTCCCTCATCATGCTCCACCTCCTCCTCAGGATAGAGGTAAAGGTATCAATCATGCTTCCACGTCCTTCGATTCCATTGTAGGTCGTTTTGAAGAGAGTCGAGTGTCTACCCTCACCATTAAAGGCAAATCTACAGACTGTGCTGTTACTACTCGTCGAGGTCATGTCACCATTCATGCACCTACACCTAGGCTTCCAGTTCAGTCTGATTATAATCTTGTCGAACATCTAGGGAGAACACCAGCACAAATCTCTATTTTGGACCTTCTACGGTCATCACCTGCACATAGAGTGGTGCTAGAAAAAGCCCTCCAAGAGTCTTCTGTTCCTAACAACATAGCAGTCGCAGATTTCCAAGCTATAGTGGGTAATATTGCTTCGCCTTACAAGGTGGTCTTCTCTGAGAAAGACCTTCCCTCCCATGATCCTTGTCACAACGATGCCCTCCATATTGAAGTGCTCATCCATAAGCGCAAAATCAAACGCATCCTCATAGATGGTGGTGCTGGTCTCAACATCTGTTCTTTAAAGTTACTAAAGCAATTGGGATACTCTGAGGATCACGTCAACACTGAGCATAGTATTACAATCAAGGGGTATGATGATGCAGAACGCCGTTCAGAGGGTGTTATTCACTTGCCTATACAACTGGGCCCGGTCATGCTTGAAACTAGGTGTCAAGTCCTTGATATTGAGCTGCCTTACAACATTATTCTAGGCCGCCCATGGATCCATGCAATGAAAGCTGTTCCCTCCACGTACCATCAGTCCCTCAAGTTCCCATACAATGGTACGGAGATCACCATCCCAGGAGACCCTAATCCTTTTGAATTTTGCCGTGTCTTGCAAGGAAGCTATAAGAATTGCAACCAAGTGCCTAAAAATGACAAAGCCCTTGAGTCCCCTCTCTATGTTGACCCTGAAACTCTCACACAAGCCTCTACAAGTGAACCTACACCCCTCCCCAAAATCACAGCTCGCTTTCGGGATATAGGCTTTGGCTCTTATGACATCTCTAAATCTTGTTGTGTAGGGCGGATGCCTTTATCTCCAAAATCTTACGATAAACCACCCATTGCTAAAGTTACCAAAAAAGCAGCTATTCCTCCCCCAACATTCCTAACCCAATTCCAACATGGACGGTTATTGGAAGAGGAAACTATTGAGGACATCTCTTCTTGGCTCTACAAGGAGAAAGAACCAGTCACGATACCAATCAAGCAATATGGCAATGGCTTAAGGATAGTGAAAAACATGGGCTATAAAGGCAAAGGTGGCCTTGGGAAACAGAATCAAGGCACTATGGAGCCCATTGTGGTAACAAAGAAGCTAGACAGGAAAGGATTAGGATTTGGTAAGAAGGTACCACGCGCCTCAGACATCGAGTATATCCTCGACGAGGTAGCTGACAAGTTTCCCGCCGACTCGACATCTACAGAGGATATCACCGATGACTCTTCCCTCCACATGACCAATCTATTCGCAGAATCCTCCATTTTTACACTATCCTCCGTATCCTTAACTTCCACCACCAGCACCCAGAATGTCACGCTTGTCTACCCTGAACTTATCGATTGGGACCAACAAGGGGCCCCCGTTATAGATGTATTTCAGAATGACGAAGCTTTAGCTAAGTTTATGGGACTTCGGGAAGGTATCCCTCTTGGCGATCACAAGGCAGGTTTTGTAATGGAACTAGAGCCCACGGCTTATTTTGGTGAGAATGCCAAATCCTCTAGTCGCAAAAGTGCAAATAAAGAAAGATCTCTAGGTGAAAACCACACTGTGGCACCTCCTGATCATAAAATAGTAAAAATAAAGGACGTATCCAAAGGTGAAAACCCAAATGTGGCACCAGAGGATGGAGGATTTGACCTTCCCTTACCATCTAAGTACCAGGAGAAATCAGCTCTACTAGTGGAAGATTCTACAGAGATCAACCTAGGTACAGAACAGAATCCAAAGACAACATTTCTAGCAGCATCATTATCTGACACAGAACATAGAAATCTTAACAGCTTCTTCTTACAATGAACCATCAACTTTGCATGGACCTATGCAGATATGCCAGGGCTAGACCCTAAGCTGGTAGTTCATTATCTCACAGTTGATCCCAAAGTGAAACCAGTCAAACAGAAGTTGAGAAAGATGCACCCACAGATCGCTCTCCTAGTGAAGGTAGAAATACAAAAGCTGTTAGACTCAAAGTTCATACGACCTATCGACTATTCAGATTGGGTCTCAAACATTGTACCTGTGTCTAAACCTAATGGGCGCATCCGCATGTGTAATGATTTTAGAGATCTCATTAAGGCATGTCCTAAAGATGACTTTCCACTACCAAACATTGACATTATAGTGGACTTGACAGCTGGTCACGAGATGCTTTCTCTCATGGATGGATTCTCGGGTTACAATCAGATAAGGATAGCTGAAGAAGACCAACACAAAACAACCTTTACATGTCCTTGGGGCAATTACTGTTGGTGCGTTATGCCGTTTGGTCTGAAAAATGCAGGAGCAACCTATCAGCGAGCTATGACAGTGATCTTCCACGATCTATTTCATCACATCATGGAAGACTATGTTGATGATATATTGGCTAAATCTTCTAGAGCAGAACATATACAGGTCCTAGGACAGATCTTCGACAGGCTTGAAAAATACCAAGTAAGACTTAATCCTAAGAAGTGTGTCTTCGGTGTCACATCAGGGAAGCTGTTGGGATACATAGTATCTCGTAGGGGCATCGAAGTAGATCCAGCAAAAGTAAAGGCTATAGTGGAGATGCCTCCACCAAAGAACCTTAAAGCATTAAGGAGCCTCCAAGGAAGGTTACAGTCCATCAGGTGTTTCATATCACAGCTAGCAGATAAATGTCAACCCTTTCAACACTTGCTCCGAAAGGATGTCTCGTTTCGATGGAACAACAAGTGTCAGGTAGCGTTTGATCAACTTAAGGAGTATCTAGCTACACCTCCTGTATTGGTTCCACCAGTGGCGGACAAACCCTTGATATTGTACATCTCCACTACAAACTCAGCCCTAGGGGCTCTGCTAGCACAGAATGATGACACAGGAAAGGAGCATGCAATATATTACATCAGTAGAACCTTGGTGGGATACGAGCTCAATTATTCACCAATGGAAAGGGCTTGTTTAGCAGTAGTGTTTGCCTCCCAAAAGTTGCGGCATTACATGCTGAACCAACACACAAATCTGATAGCCAAGATTGATCCCTTGAAATATCTATTAGCAAAAGCAGCTCTCACAGGCAGACTGGCTAAATGGGTTATGATCCTTAGCGAGTTTGACATTGAGTACACAGATCGTAAAGCAATCAAAGGACAAGCCCTCGCGGATCAACTAGCAGAAGCACCTATGAAAGATACACATCCTATGGTAGCAGACTTTCCTGATGAGAATCTCTTCACTCTTTCCAACTCCATAATGTGGAAATTGTACTTTGACGGTTCTTACACACAGCATGGCTCAGGAGCTGGCATCTTATTTGTTACACCTCAGAATGACTACATTCCAAAGTCATATCGGCTCGCATTCCCTTGCACCAACAACATAGCCGAGTATGAAGCACTCCTCATAGGTCTCAATACAGCAGTTCAATGGGATATCACAGAATTACAAGTATATGGAGACTCACAGCTAATCATTCGCCAAGTCACAGATGAATACCAAACAAAGGATGAAAAGTTGGTCCCCTACAAACAACTAGTGGATGCCTACAAACCACATTTTTCTAGCATCACATTTGAGCAAATTCCAAGAGAACATAATAAAGCTGCGGATTCTATGGCTTCTGTAGGGTCACTGATTGACATGCCTGCAAATACACAAAAGTGTGAATTCTTGATCGAGCAATTGTTGATACCAGCCGTCGATGTTCTTGTTACTGAAATCATCTGCGAACTTGTTGGTCCCAATTCCCCATGGTACGAAGATATCTATGAATACCTCAAGAACAAAACCTTTCCCCCTGACCTATCATCAACTCAACGTAAAACCTTTATCCGTCGATCCTCTCGTTACATCATTCTGAGTGATACACTATATCGCCGGAGTCTCGATGGTATCCTCTTACGATGTCTTAATGCGGAAGAAGCTGAAGTTACCTTACGAGACATACACGAAGGTGTCTGTGGCGCACATTCTACCGGTCCTAATCTTGCTAAGAAGATACTCAGAACAGGTTATTATTGGCCTACAATAGAGCAAGATGCCACACAGTTTGCTAAGAAATGTCTACAATGTCAGCAGCATGGAGATCTGATTCACGCACCCGCTCATGAGTTACAACCTGTGACAACTCCATGGCCTTTTTCTCAATGGGGTCTCGACCTCGTAGGACAAATCCACCCTTCCTACTCCAATGGCCACAGGTTTATCATTACCGCCACTGAGTATTTCACGAAGTGGGTGGAAGCCATTCCTATGACCTATATCACTGGTAAGCAAATAGCCAAGTTTATCCTAAACTACCTCATATGCCGGTATGGTATTCCCCAAGCTATTGTCACTGATAATGGGAGACCATTCAAGAACCAAGAGGTCCGTGCCTTATGCATACAATACAATATCCAACATCGCTTTTCAACTCCCTACTATCCGCAGAGTAACGGCCAAGCTGAGGCTTCCAATAAGACCATTCTCAAAATCCTCAAGAAAACAGTCAATGAAGCTGGTCGTGATTGGCACTTGCAACTCAATCCCGCCTTATGGGCCTACCGCACTAGTATCAGAACACCCACTGGTGCCACACCATATGCCTTGGTCTTTGGCTCTGAAGCCATCCTACCTATAGAGGTCGAGATCCCATCCCTCAGAGTATCCATGCAGGACCTGATCGGCGGAGATGAGTATCACACTTCCAGATTAGCTGAGCATGAACTACTAGATGAGAGGCGTCTTGCCGCGCTTAATCATCTCCATGTCTATCAAAATCGCCTCCGACGTAATTACAACAAAAAGATCAAAGAAAGACAGTTTCAAGTTGGTGATCTTGTACTTAAGGAGAATCAGAGAAATCAAGCAGATCGAGAGAAGAAGGGCAAGTTTGAGCCTAACTGGTTAGGTCCCTTCATTGTCACAGCAGCATATGGATCGGGAGCTTATACTTTAGCTACACCTGACGGCATTCCTCTAGATGAGCCACTTAACAGTGTCCATCTCAAGAAGTTCTATGCCTGATCCTCAGAGTATTCCCACAAAAAATCAAAAAAATCAAAAAAGTCAAAAAAATCAAAAAAATACAAAAAATCAAAAAAATACAAAAAATCAAAAAAAAAAATACAAAAATACAAAAATACAAAAACGTTCATCCTCTGGTGAAAACTTGGCAAATAGGTGCCTTGGATAAGTACCATAGTGAAAACCTGGCAAACAGGCGCTATGCGTAGAGTCAGCATCCATCGTCTATCGAGTCCTGTCCACTCCTTGTCCAGTTCGCAACCTGCTTCATCCATCCATCCATAATAAAACCATTGACCTTGTTTGCATTTCCATTTCCCTATCTAGTATAACTTGGAAATTTGTCAATGTCCCTTGTCGTCATCCCACGTCTTGATCTGTGTCTACAGTTAACACTGTCTTGTCCTAGGTCAAGTCTTTCTGTGTCTTCTTCGGCGGTCACCCCTACAGTTTCCTCTACCAGAATGGGGGCAACTCTTTCCTTAGCTTCGGTCTAGGATTGGTTCCTTGTTCGTGGTTCGCAGCGCATACTTCGATCTTGTCTCATTTCCACAGGTAACACCCTTTAACGGACACAGATTTCCTACGATAAGGCTGTTATCTTCTCAACACTTGTTCTACATCATCACGCCCCCAGAACTACATATTATCTCTTCTCAATCTTAAGGTACCTTGATCCCATGGACATGGGTATGTAGGCAGTCTGGAATACGAAGGACGTTTCCAGTACTCAGGTACATAAGATCTCCCCCTTTCACCTTGACCCATTCATCACTCTATCTAGAACTACATATTTATCACGTTCATCTTCCATCGTAAGTGTGCCTTGATCCCGTGGACACAGGGTATGTAGGCAGTCTGGAATACGAAGGATGTATCCAGTACTCAGGCACACACGATCCATCATTCTCCACCCATCCCAATCCATTTGCATTCCATCCTTCTAGTCTTCCGTTTGTCAAACTCCATTCGCCTCGACTTGACTAACTCAAGCAGCAAGCTAGCGCATCCTTTCAAAGCAAAAGTCCTTAACAAACTTGAAGCAAAGAAGCTTCCTTCCAGAGTCTTCTACTGTCCTGCATACCGATTGCCAACATCAGCTAAGTACCGCTTAACCAAGCCCTAGATCAACAAGCTTGTCTTCTTCGAAGTGTTCCATTGTCGAGACCAACACACGCGTCTCCTACAACATGTGGCATTTCCTGCAAGTGAGACATTGTCCTTTTAGGTAGATAGCCCCCTTTAACGGACACAGAGTTCCTACGATAAGGTTGTTATCTTTCCTATCCAATCTATCCTGAGCAACCTCTTTGGCAAGAGAATATGTTGGCTGTATGTTTACTTTGTAAGTCAGTCAATTTGTGTTATGGTTTATCTTTTGTTCCTTTTCCAATACCTATTCAAGGCTACCTTGATTTATCTATAATCTTGGTATGTTGCGATGCAGTATGGATTGGGGGCATAGTCATTGCTTTCTGTGTGCCGTGTTTGAGAAATGATCTTTAGTATCTTTCTTAGCATTCTATTTATCTTGTGTGTGTTACGCCCTAGCATCTTACATATTAATAATACTTCTTGCATTTACATGTATGGAAGTTTATTTTATGTTCAAGACTATGGCTTATTCGCATGTTCCAACAAGGTTATATTATGTCTAAAGGATCTGGGTTCAAACCGTTTGCTTGCAGAGTCAACGTCCACGCACTCGGATATTACTGCACCTTGGTCCTTTATACCTTGGTGGTGAACTATCCACATGCTACATCAAACTAAGGATTGCTCTTTATAAACAATTGTGAAACCGTTGCAACAAGCTCATCCATCTACCCATCCATTCATCCATGGCCTTATATAGTTTTCCAACAATAATCGATCAACAGTCTTTTCTATCATTTTCTCTTCTATCTCTACTTTCTTCTAATCTATCATCAACCCAACCTTATCTGTCTCCAACAAATCTTCTAGTCGAGCGTCAACACAGTTCTTCTATCACTTCCCTGTCTTTCCTCTCGAGGGGGCACCCTACACTAACTATGCTCGGGCAATTACCTACACTGGGGCATAAAAATAAAAAAAAACACATTGTATCACATCTTCAACAATCGATTTTCTTTGACGCAACGCTACATGCTGCATTGCATCAAAGAGGGGCAAAATGTAGACACCCTAAAATGACCAAGTCTTCCATCACTTGTATTTCATAATCTGTCTAATCACCTGCATTTCACACATTAATTAAATAATCTAATTATTTAATTAATTTCACCAAATTCTTCTAAATCACAAAATTGCGACATTAATTAAATAAATCCTCTTTATTTAATTAATTAAATTAAATTCCTCTATATTCTTCTACAATTAAATAATTTTAATTATTTAATTAAATCATTATCTTCTTTCCAAAAATCAAATCCACATTAATTAAATATATCCAATTATTTAATTAATTCAACAAATTCCCTCTTATCTAAAATTAAATAATTCTTAAATTATTTAATTAAATCAAAAATCATTCTCCCAAAATCATGCACAACAATTAAATAAATTTATTTATTTAATTTGCTTTTCAAATCTTCTAAATTAAATAATTCTAATTATTTAATTATTTCTTCCAAAATATCTTCTCTAAATTTAAATAAATCAATTATTTATTTAAATTGCTTTTTCTTCTAATTTGAGTTATCTCTAAAATAACTCAAGCTTTCTTGCTCATCAATTAAATATTTCTATATTTAATAAAGCAAAATATCTTCTTTTCTCATGCAAATCTCTTCTTCTTGTTTTAAATCACTTAACTGATTGCTTTATTCTTTTAATTGATTTATCTCTTCAATTAACTCATTCTTCTATTCTTGATAACTCCTCTCATGCAAAAGCAAGCAAGACACATGTCTTCTTCTCATTCGTTGCACATTCCTCAACTTATCTCCTCCGTTGATTCTTCTGAATTATCTGGACCGTTGATCGATTTTCCTTGAAACCTATATAAACCCCCCTCATCTCCTTCATTACCTCTCTCTCTTCGATTGTATTTTCAGGCACACTTAACAGAGCTTCGAGCATACACTACGCGTTGATTGAGCACTATAACGATCTTTTGACATTGATCTCTTGAGCACTACACTTGCTTGTTGCAGCTATGGCTTTGCAATTTCATTGAGCAATTCTACATTCAATCCAAAGGAAACAACACAGATTTCGGTAAAAGTCTTTATTGCATTGATTATTCGTCATAGCTTTTATTTAAATTCGTTTTCTTTATGTTATTGGGTTCTTTGGTTTTATTTAGTTTAGATAGATCGATTTTCCATATACACACTGGGTAGAGTGATGAGTGGGTCATGGTGTTTGAGCTTGGGTAGGTGAAATGATGTCATCTTATGTACCTAAGTACTAGAAACTTACTTTGTGTTCTAGACTGCCTACATACCCATATCCATGGGATCAAGGTACATTAAGATTGAGATGAGATGATATGTAGTTCTGGTCTTTTGTTTGATGATGTAAGATAAGATGATGTGAGGGGATATGATGATATCTTATGTACTTGAGTACTAGATACTTCCTTCGTATGCCAGACTGCCTACACACACATATCCATGGGATCAAGGTACCTTAAGATTGAGATGAGATGATATGTAGTTTTGGTTTTGTTTGATGATTGATAATGATTGTGTTGTCATTGTGGGGAACGATATATCCCTAGATCAACACAAGGATGAAGGTGTCTGGTTTCATAAATGAAACACCTTGTATAAGACTCCTGGTCTAGTTTTGAGAGTGTGACAATCTGTATAAGACATTTGATATGAGTGATGGATTGGTTGATGTGTTTTTGTTTGAAGGTTGATGTGTTTTTGTTTTTGTTTAAAGGTTGATAAACCTCGAACAAGGATCCATTCCTAGACCTAGGTTGAGGAAAGAGTTGCCCCCATTCTAATAGAGGTGTTATTATGGATGACTAACAAAAGTTAAGATGACATGGATAACTTGACATAGGCTAACGATGATGATTGACATGGATAACTTGACATAGGATAAGTTGAGTATGACATGGATAACTTGACATAGGATAAGTTGACGATGACATGGATAACTAGACATAGGATAAGCTGACAATTGATATGGATAACTAGACATAGGATAATAATGATGGACATTGACATGGATAACTAGATGATGGATGACATGTAAAACAGACATTGACAAATTTCCAAGCTATTCTAGATAGGGAAATGGAAATGCAAAAAAGGTCAATGGTTTATTATGGATGGATGGATGAAGTTTATGATGAAATGGACATGGAATGAACCAGACTCAATAGATGATGGATGATGACTCTACACATAGTGCATGTTTTCTAGGTTTTCACTATGGTACTTATCCAAGGCGCCTGTTTACTAGGTTTTCACCAGAGGATGGATTATCTTTTTATTTTTATTATTGTTTTTTTTTGTTTTTTTGTTTTTATTTTGCTAAGGATACTCTGAGGATCAAGCAAAGAACTTCTTGTGATGAACACTATTGAGTGGATCATCTAGAGGAATGCCTTCAGGTGTTGCTAAAGTATAAGCTCCTGATCCATATGTTGTTGTGATAACAAAGGGTCCTAACCAATTAGGCTCAAACTTGCCCTTCTTTTCTTGATCTACTTGATTTCTCTGATTTTCCTTTAAGACAAGGTCACCAACTTGGAATCATCTTTCTTTGATCTTCTTCTTATAGTTGCACCAGAGGTGGTTTTGATAGACATGGAGATGATTAAGTGTTGTAAGGCGCCTCTCATCTAATAGTTCAAGCTCAGCTAATCTGGTAGTACGATACTCCTCTCCATCAATCAGGTGCTGCATGGATACTCTAAGGGATGGGATCTCGACCTCTATAGGTAGAATGGCTTCAGAGCCATAGACCAAGGCATAGGGTGTGGCACTAGTTGGTGTTCTAATACTAGTGCGATAGGCCCATAGGGTGGGATTGAGTTACAGGTGCCAATCATGACCAGCTTCATTAACCGTTTTCATGAGGATTTTAAGAATGGTTTTGTTGGAAGCTCAGCTTGGCCGTTACTCTACGGATAGTAGGGAGTGGAAAAGTGATGTTGGATATTATATTGGGTGCACAAGGCACAGACATCTTGATTTTTGAATGGTCTCCCATTATCAGTGACAATGGCTTGGGGGATACCGTACCGGCAAATGAAGCAGTTAAGGATAAACTTGGCTATTTGCTTTCCAATGATATAAGTCATGGGAATGGCTTCTACCCACTTTGTGAAGTACTCAATGGTGGTAATGATAAATTTATGGCCATTGGATGAGGATGGATGGATTTGTCCTACGAGGTCGAGACCCCATTGTGAAAAAGGCCATGGAGTTGTCACAGGTTGTAGTTCATGAGCTGGTGCATGAATCAAATCACCATGCTGCTAGCATTGTAGACACTTCTTAGTAAACTGTAAAGCATCTTGTTCTATTGTAGGCTAGTAATACCCTATTCAGAGTATCTTCTTAGCAAGGTTAGGATTAGTAGAATGTGCGCCACAGACACCTTCATGTATCTCTCATAAGGTAGCATTAGCTTCTTCCACATTAAGACATTGTAAGATGATACGACTCTGGTGATATAGTGTATGACCTAGAATGGTGTAATGGGAGGATCGATGGATAAAGGTTTTGTGTTGGGTTGCAGATAGCTCAAAGGGAAAGATGCCATGTTTAAGGTATTCATAGATATCTTCATACCATGGGGAATTGGGACCAAGAAGTTCGAAGATGATTTCAGTAGTTGGAACATCGACGACCGGTATCAACAATTGCTTGATCAAGAATTCACATTTCTGTGTGTTTGCAGGCATATCTATAAGTGACCCCACAGAAGCCATAGAATCTACAACTTTGTTATGCTCTCTTGGAATTTTCTTAAAAGTGATGCTAGAAAAGTGTGGTTTGTAGGCATCCACTAGTTGCTTGTAAGGGACAAACTTTTCATCTTTTCTTTGGTACTCATCAGTTACTTGTCAAATGACTAGTTGTGAGTCTCCATATACCTGTAGTTCTTTGATTTCCCATTAGACTATTGTATGGAGACCTATGAGGAATGTTTCATACAGAGCTTTGTTGTTGGTACAAGGAAATGCAAGTTGATATGACTTTGGGATATAGTCATTTTGTGGTGTGATAAAAAGGATGCTGGCCCCTAATCCATGTTGTGTGTAGGAACCATCAAAATATAATTTCCACATTACTGAGGTAGAAATATTAAAGAGATTTTCATCTAAAAAGTTAGATACCATAGGATGTACATCTATCATGGGTGCTTTTGCTAATTGATCTATTAGGGCTTGTCCCTTGATTGTTTTACGATCCACATTCTTAATGTCAAACTCACTAAGGCTCATGGCCCATTTAGCTAGTCTACTTGTGAGGGCAAATTTTTCTAGTAGATACTTTAATGGATCAATTTTGGCTATTAGATTTGTATGTTGGTTTAGCATGTAATGCTGCAACTTTTGGGATGTGAACACTAAGGCTAAACAAGCTCCTTCCATAGGTGAATAATTGAGTTCATAACCCACCAAGGTTCACTGATATAATAGATTGCATGCTCTTTTCCTAACTCATCATGTTGTCCTAGAAGAGCCCCTAGGGTTGTAGTTGTAGTTGAGATGTACAAGATCAAAGGCCTATCGGTGACTAGTGGTACCAAGACAGGAGGTGTAGCTAGGTATTAGTTGAGACATCCTTTTGGAGAAAGTGTTGAAATGGTTGACATTTATCTATGATCTATGAGATAAACTGCCTAATGGATTGTAACCTTCCTTGAAGGCTCCTTAATGCTTTCAGATTCTTTGGTGGAGGCATCTCTACTATAGCCTTGACTTTTGCTGGATCTACTTCAATGCCTCTGTGAGATACAATGTATCCCAACAACTTTCCTAAAGTTACCTCAAAGTACATTTCTTTAGATTAAGTCTTACTTGAAATTTTTTGAGTCTATCAAAGATTTATCCTAGAACCTAAATGTGAGCTGCCCTAGAAGACTTTGCTAGTATATCATCAACATAGTCCTCCATGATGTGATGAAAGAGATCATGGAATATTACTGTCATTGCTCTTTGATAGGTTGCACCTGCATTTTTAAGACCAAATGGCATGATGCACCAACAATAGGTACCCCAAGGACAAGTAAAAGTAGTTTTATGTTGATCTTCTTCTGCTATCATTATCTAATTGTAGCCAAAAAATCCATCCATTAGAGAAAGCATTTCATGACCAGCAGTCAAGTCCACTATAAGATTAATGTTTGGCAGTGGAAAGTCATCTTTGGGACATGCTTTATTGAGATCTCTGAAGTTAGAACACATGTGGATGCCCCCATTTGGTTTAGCCATAGGTATAATGTTTGAAACCCATTCTGGATAATCAATAGGCTTGATATATTTTATATCTAGCAACTTCTATATTTCAACTTTCACTAGGAGAGTGATCTGTGGGTGCATCTTTCTTAGTTTTTGTTTGACCAGTTTAGCTTTTGGATCAACCGTGAGATAGTGAACTACTAGTGAAGGGTCCAACCCTAGCATATCAGCATAGGCCTATGCAAATTTGATGGTCCATTGTAAGAAGAAGTTGGTAAGATTCTTGTGCTCTTGTTCTAATAATGATGCTGCAAGGAATGTGGTCTTAGGATTTTTCTCTGTGCCCAAATTTATCTCTATAGAATCTCCCACTAGGAGAGATGATTTCTCTTGATACTTAGATGGTAGGGGAAGGTTAAATCCTCCATCCTTAGGTGCCATAATTCTATTTTCACCTTCAAATATGTCCTTTATTTTTACTATTTTTTGATCTAGAGGTGCCACAGTGTGGTTTTCACCTAGAATCTTTCTTTATTTTTACTTTTGTGACTAGAGGATTTGGCATTATCACCAAAATAAGAAGCTTGATCTAGTTCCATTACAAAACCATCTTTGTGATCACCAAGAGGGATACCATCCCAAAATCCCATGAACTCTACAATAGATTTGTCATTTTGAAAAACATCTAGAATGGGGGACCCTTGTTGGTCCCAATCGATAAGTTCAGGGTAGACAAGTGTTACAATCTGGGTGTTGGATGTTAAGGATACAGATGATAGCATAAATATAGAGGATTTAGTGAATAGGTCAGTCATATGGAGGTAGGAGTCATTAATGATATCCTCTTTAGACGTCAAATCTACGAGAGAAGTTTGTGCTACCTCGTCGAGAATACCCTCAATGTCCAAGGCATGTGGTACCTTCCTACTGTATCCTAACCCCTTTTTCTCTAGCTTCGTATTCACAATAATGGGTTCTATGTCACCTTGATTATCTTTCCCAAGGCCACCTTTGGCTTTGTAGCCCATGTTTTTGACAATTCTTAGGCCATTGCCATATTGTTTGATTGGTATGGTGACTGGTTCTTTCTCCTTGTAGAGCCAAGATGAGATGTCTTCAATAGTTTCCTCTGCCAATAATTTTCCCTCTTGGAACTAGGTTAGAGATGTTGGTAGGGGGATAGCTGCTTTCTTAGTCACTTTAGCTATGCACGGTTGGTCATAGGATTTAGGGGATAAGGGCATCCACCCTACACAACAAGAATTAGAGATATCATATTCACCAAAGACTATATCACGGATGTGAGTTGTGATTTCAAGAATAAGATTAGGATTGGGTTCAACTTCAGAGGCTTTTTGTAGATTTTTAGGGTCGACATACAATGGGGATTCATAGGCTTTGTCATTATTTGGCACTTGGTTACTATTTTTATAAATGCCTTTCAAGGTATGATAGAATTCATAGGGATTAAGATCTCCTGGGATAGTGATCTCTATACCATTAAATGGGAATTTGAGAGACTGATGGTACATGGAGGGAACAACTTTCATGGCATGGATCCATGGGCATCCTAGGATAAAGTTATAAGGTAGCTCAATGTCAAGGACTTGGCACCTATTTTCAAGCATGATAGGGCCTACTTGTATAGGCAAGTGGATAACACCTTCTGAATGGCACTCAGCATCATCATACCCCTTGATTGTAATGCATTGATCAATGTTGACATGATCCTTAGAGTATCCCAATTGTCTAAGTAACTTGAGCGAACAGATATTGAGACCAGCACCACCATCTATAAGTATGCATTTGATCTTTCATTTATGGATGAAAACTTCAATGTGAAGTGCATCATTGTGACATGGATCATGGGATGGGAGGTCCTTTTAGAAAAGACCACATTGTAAGGTGAGGTGATGTTACCTATTATAGCTTGGAAATCTGTGACCGCTATGTTATTAGGAACATAAGACTCTTGTAGGGCTTTTTCTAGCACAGCTTTATGTGCGGGTGATGATTGAAGAAGGTCCAAAATACAAATTTGTGTAGGAGTTTTTCCTAGATGTTTGACAATATTGTAATCAGATTGGGTTGAGAGACTCGATGTAGGCCCATGAAGGGTAACATGACCACGACGAGTTGTGACAGCACAATCCATAGATTTACCTTTGATAGTGAGGGTAGACACATGACTTTATTCAAAGTGACTGACAATAGAATCATAGAAAGTTGAGGCTTTATTAATGCCTTTACCTTTATTAAGATTTTGACCTTGACCATGGTTAGGGAATGGCTCCTTGTATATGTTGAGATCTTTGTTGGTGTTTTTGAAAGGAAGCAAGGTACACAGAACACACTTCCTACACCAATCTAATAAGGGGAATGGAGTGCAAATTCATTTAAATCCTTACAATTGTAGAAACATTAAACTAATAAAATAAAGATTACAGCAGCAACACAACATAGAAAGAAGGTGACACAAGATATACCATGGGGAAAACCTTTTCAGGTAAAAAACCCCACACTCTAAACCTGCACAATGTATTATCAAAACAACAATAGTTTACAATACACTTGCAATGCAAGTTTTCCAAGAGTACACAAATGTTGATTCTGGAGTTATTCCAATAGCATAACAGTACCTGTAAAAACACTATGCAACTACAACTCCAAACTATGCATTTTATAGAGATTACAAGGAATATCTTGAGAGCATCTAGGGATAGGCATCCACCTTGGCCACATGGCCATTTTCAGCATAAAAGGACACTTGTCCTTTTTGTCCTTACATCCCTTACATCTGTCATACATGGCAGATTTGACTTTCCCAATGTAGAGTGCTCTAGGCTAAAAATAGACTATGACAGATTCTCTTACGCAACTTACAACTGTCATAAAATTTGCCCATAATAACAATCTTAAATGTTGTAAGAGAATCTGTCATACAATGCTAAATATAGTATATTCTACTTACAACATGTCATATCCCAACTTGGGCACCCAAAGATGCCTTTCCCTCATGCAAAGATGCCAACTGACACTTGTCATCACTTGTCATAGGAATCTCCAAGCTTGGCCCTTATGTGTCATAGATTCTGTCATATGGAATATTGCCTTCCACATACCAAAGATGTCGACACATGAAAAATTAATGCCACCTCAATATGGGACGCCCAAATCCATGTAGGTTTGACTTGACCATCCAAGTCACATTCCATGTAAGCTGACATGTCACCATGCCACCTCACTATGTGACCAAATTGAATGTGCAAGTAAAATACAATATTAGGAAATAATTAAATATACAATTAAATTACCAATGCTAGGAAATTACAAAGGTTGAGACACCTTAATTCCCAACAGTTTTGATTAGGAGGTGCATCAAAAGTGACTTCCCCTCTGTCAATAAGGTTTTGGATCATGTGCTTGAGTTTCATGCATGATATGGTTCTGTGTCCTTTGGTCCTATGGTATTCACAATATTCATTGTCTTTGTATCATGTGGGTTTGAAAGCGGGTTCACCACATGGGGGAGGATCAGGTAGTGTGACAAGTCCAATTTGCACATTTTTCTTTAGAACCAACTCTATAGGCTCTCCCAAGGGAGTGAACTTATGCCTTGGAGGGTAATTTTGGGGAGGCTACTCTTGTTGATGCTGCTGGTTTTGGTTTTGTTGTTGTTCTTGTTCTTGAGGTGGAGGTTGGTTTTGTTTGGATGAAAGATTAAGGGGTGTTTGTAGTGTTTGGAAACCACCACACCGTCATTGACAACGTTTTTGTTTTTGTTCCAGTATTTGGGCTTATCATTTGATTGTTGTTGGGGAGGATTGTCTTTATTGTCTTTGAAGATTTTGACTATGCCTTTAGCAATGAGGGATTTTCAATTTTGATGCCTTTATATGTAATTTCATCAAAGGTTGTAGCACTTAGCATTTGCAAATGGAAACTCAATTCTTGGTTAAGGTTCTACACAAATATGTTAACAAGCCGCTTTTTAGGTATTTTGAATGGGAATTTGCTATCCATGTTTCTCCATCTTTGAAGGAAGGAGATAAGAGTTTCCCCATTTTTCTGTTTGTTGTTACATAAGTCAGTCATACAAACCTCATGTTCTATAGTGTATGAGAAATGGGCGGCAAATTTTTCTGCAAGCTCGTTAAAAGATTTGATACCCGTAGGTAAATGCAAGAACCATTCTATAGCTTGACCTCCAAGGCTGCGAGGGAAGAGGTGCATGAGATATGTGTCATTATGTGCAACCTCTAAACAAGCGAGATGGAATTCTCTAAGGTGGTCTTTTGGGTCTCCTCTTCCCTTGTATTTATCAAATTTGGGTATAGTGAAGTTGGGAGGAAAAGGGATCATTTGCAATGACCGATCATATGGATACTGACAAAACTCCTCCAAGGAGAAGGTTTTCTTAGTGTGACCAAATGTTAAATTGGCTACTTGTTGTACCTCAACAAGTTTAATCTCCATAGTTGTTGAGGGTGTTGGAAGAGCCCCCTGTTACACTAAGGCTGGTTGTTGTTTCCCATAGGGAAGATTATAGTTGAATCCATAAGAATTGATGTTGTATGGGTCATATGATTGATTTGGGTCATATAATAGATTTGGATTAGGTTGGGTTTGGTTGTTTTGATTTTACATATGTGGAGGTGGTGCTAGAAAAGAATTTTGGCTTTGTGATTGTTGAGGAGGGATGATGAAAGAGTTTTGTCATTGGTACTGTTGAGGAGGGGTGATGAATGGATTTTGTGGAGGAAAGTTAAATGTTATTGGATTTGATTGTGATGGTGGAGTGTAGCCATAAGAAGATTGGATTTGAGAATGTATACACCTAAAAGTGACACGACTCTGTCTAAATAAAGATTTCTAATGTTTATTTCATTTTAATTCCTCTACCAATAAATAAACAAATCAATTTATTTATCTGATTCATATTCCTCCACAAAATTAAATAAAATCATTTATTTAATTAAATCCTTCATATTCCTCCAAATTAAATAAATTCATTTATTTAATTAAAATCCTCCAAGTTCTTCTAAATTAAATAATACCAAATTATTTAATTGATTCTTCCAAAATTCCACTAAATTAAATACTATCAAATTATTTAATTACCCCTTCTAAATTCTAAAGTCATTCTAAATTAAATAATGTCTAATTATTTAATTAGTTCTTCTAAACTTAACATCCTCTATATTTAAATAAATCAAAACATTTATTTAGATTATCTATTTCCTCCCAAAATTGAATTAATACCAAAAATAATTCAATAAATCCACATGCACATGTAATTAAATATTCTAATATTTAATTAACATTTATCCTCACACACATGTCCTATTTATCCTCCACTTCAAATCAATTAACTAATCAATCAATTAACTTAACTGATTGGTCTATTTTGTTAACTGATCAATCCACTCAGTTAACTCCTCAATCTATTTCTATTAACTCCTCTAATGCATGGAGCAGGACACTTGTCCTCTTCCTATTCACACACATCTCTCAGCCTTCCTCAACCATTGATCTTCTTAGTTGTTCTACACCATTGATCTTCTCTCTTTCAAACCTATAAATACAACCCCTATTCTTCCATTTCAATCATCCAAGCTTTTAGTAAACTTACTCTGCAGAATTCACAGCATGCCTTTGGCACCTCAACATCATCTCCATAGCTTGCAATCACCCTTTTTATTATATTGAAGCTCATCTTCATTACAAGAAGTATCATAGTTGTTTCTCTATTTCCATCTTGAAGAAAAAAATAAGGAAGTGCACTTTCTGAGGGCTCCATTCACACAAAAGATCGATTGATATTAGGCGACCAGTGGAAGCCGTGAAGTAATAAGGTTTTTAAGGTATATTTCTTTGTGTTTGAATCTTGATTATTGCAATTTCTATTGAGTTATTGGGTTATTTTAATAATCATTGATATTATCCACATTTTTCCTGTAACATTTCTAGTGCTCACCATGGGCCCACGGCTAACACACAATCAGATTCCAACACTAACTTTGATTGCACTATCACCACGAGCAGTGAAAAAATCACCTTGCACACACTCCCTCCAAGGTCATCACCCTCACCGTCTACCATTATTCTCCATCCATTGTATTGTTCATCTACCCATATACTCATGAAGGATGTGATCCAATGGCTATTAGCAAGGAACCAACCATCTCTGTGTAATAAAACACCTATCCTAGAGCCTATCAAATAACCTTCAAACATGTCCATTGCTCCAACCTCATCGTGTAATCCATAACTCCTTGAGTTTATTAAAGAACCTCCTATCATGAACCAAAGTCAACATCCATCATACCTTCATGTTGTTGACCAAGAGCCTATCCAAGAGTCTTCTACCTCCACTTCCATTCAATAAAATCAAAAGTTATGTCAAGAGTACACTTTAGAGCATGTAGAAATATCAACCCTTTATCTAAATCATGATCAAAACACCTCCATCCAACCCATCCATAACATCTATCTTTTCCATGATCAAGATATTACATATGAAGAAGTTTTCCATGAGCAACTTGATCCTATACCCATACATGAAGAAGAAATACAAGTCCAACCCATCCATAACCTATATCTATTCTATGATCAAGATATTATTGTTGATGAAGAATCTATACATGAGCACATTGATCCCATCACACTTAATCCTATCTATGATCAAGATCCCATCTACGATCAAGAGCCTATCTTTATCAAGCAAACCATAATGATCCTCTTAGCCAACTTTATGCATTCCATGGTCAGGAGCTTATTACCACATCTATCCATAACCCCATAACCATCCATGAGCAAGAAACCTCCATTACTCCTATCCATCTTCCACATAGTCCTATCCATGATCTAACAATGCCCACTTTCCTTGATGAGACACTTGCCTCCCAAGTGCACATAGATGATAAAACCAATAACTTGGATCTTATTAAGCATAACGATAATCAAGCTCCTAACAATCCTCCACCATCCATTATCAACCATATTGCAAATCCGTTATCCTATTCCCTTGGTGATCTCACTACCTTCATCCATGAATGTTCTTCCTTAGAACACCAACAACCATTATCCTCTATCTCACCTTCCTCATCTAATAAGGAAATCATTGCTAGTGTCCAAAGCACCCATAATCCCATTGTCCACTGCATACTCCAAAATATGAACTATCAAGGTAAAGGCTTAGGCCTTCATGAACAAGATACTTTGGAGCCTATCTGTGTCGAAGTTCCTCCACCCTCTTATGGCCTTGGTTATATCTCCCAAGAAAAGCAATCTCACGATGTTGGTACTTCCTCCATGCTTTCCAAATCCACCACTTTCCATCACAAACCCTATCATATTCCCAAAACGTATGTCGCCATTCCACCTCCCTTATTGTATACATCCCAAAAGTGTGTGACCATACACCTTCCATCATCCAATCTACCTCCACTACTTCTAACTCCTAACATCCCTCCATGCATTTTACCACCACTTCTTCCAACACCTTATCCATCCATCCATAAATCCTCTAAAAATCCCAATCATGGCCAACAAATGCACATGTTGTCTAAACAAAGAGCTTCCACCAACCCCACTTCCACCATCCCAAAAGAATTCAATAGCAAAAATGTGGATGCCTCTGCCTATAAAGTCAAAAATCATAAAGGTCCTCATGCCTTCAGATACAAAAGCCAAGGATCAAAGAATTATCCATCTCAAAAGTTGCATACACCCACACACCTCAAAGCAAAATTGAAAAAGGTGTGGGTCCTCAAGCAACAAGTAATTACCTCAGAAGCTGCACACAAGCTACATATACCCAATCCCATACCTTCACAAGTGAAGTCTAAAAGCAAAATGGTTTGGGTACCTAAGCAAAAAGCCATCATGTCAAGTGAGGCATCCACCTCTCAAGCATCCCAAACGTTCCCTTTCTCCTCTTCCATCCAAAAATCTCAAATCCTTCTATCCTAAATGATAAGTAAAAATTAGAAAAATACTTAGTCTATGTGGGACCCTAAATGCCTAAATCACCCATCCACCAAGCAAAAATCTCCATTGCTTCCTGCCCCATCTTCCCATCATAAGCTTTAATGTTTATCACAGTATGTGCAACCATTGGTCATGATTCCCTTCCATCCTGCGACATTTCCACATACCTCCATCTCCCCTTCATTCCACTATTATCCTACATATCTTCCCCATCCTATCCCTATGGTCCATGCTTTTGCATAAGACTTCCCTCCATCCTTACATAAGTCCTACATAATATGCATCATCATCCACTATCGCACCTTCCATGATCTACTATCTACCTTCTCCATCTCACTTTCATGCAATCCCCTACCAACATAGATCTATGAGAATATTTGACATGGTCCATGCACCGACATGCATCTCTGATGGGACTATCACCTTCATGGCACTAGACACTCAAGTCTTTCTTGTCCGTATTCCACATATCCTATCCAAATATTCAAAAAAAAATCAAAAGAGTAAAGAGAAATCCCTTCGTCCAACAATGAAAATCTGGCAAACAGGCACCTTGGATAAGTACCATGATGAAAACCTAGCAAATAGGCATCATGTGTAAGTTGATCTCCTACGTCACCTACACTTGGGGGCACCTTGTCTTGTCGGCATATCTATTTTTCTCCTATCATTTCCTTCTATACCATTTCCTATTCTATCCTTCTATCCATTACATACCTATCCTGTCGAATCCATCCATCCTAATCTTCCCTTCCTCTATTTTTTGATCTTGATAAAGATTGGAGGCACAATGTTGACAAATGTTTTAGATGTCTCTTGACATACCTTATCCCTCCAAACCACGCAAATCCTTCATTATCCTCTCATCCTCCTATCGTCATAAGCATTGTCATGAAAAATCCTAAGTATCCTACCTACAATGGGGCATGTTATTCCTATGCGACTTAGTCCTTGGTGATCACATCCTTGCCCTTTTTTGCATGCATTCCTTCTATCTACTATTGCCCATCCTCATACCTACCCATCCATTATCCACTATCACCCATTTGTTTACCTATCTGTGGTGTTCCCTTGTCACCAGTATCTAGCATTTAGGCTATCCAAATTGCCATCCAAAAATCCAAAAAAACATCAAAACATTAGCAAAATCTAGAAAATCCCCAAAAATAGCAAATCATCTGCAATCCCATCATTAGTAACCATTTTTGAACTACGTTGGCTCTGAGCTATCACGTAGGCAAGGCCATTATCAATGCTCCCCCGAGGCTCCTTCCCCATTCATTCCATACCCCTTTTCACCCATCCACTAGTCCATCTGCATTTGTACCAGTTCCCATCACCTAGGTCCTAGGTTTACAAAAGTCTGTCACCCTGAACTACGTTGCCTCTGCTTTGTCACGTAGGCAAGGCCATTTAGCAAAGAGCCCCCAAGGCACTAGGTCAGTCCTTTAGGGTTTGTCTCTTCATATCTATTTGTCAATTCATCCATAATAAAGTTGATCCTTTTATCTAATCGGGGACAAGTCCTCAACCCTAGTTGAAAAGTTAGATTCTGGAATGTCACATGTTCTAAGAGGACACCAATAAGGATTATGATACCTTTCACCTAGACACACGAGTGCAACAAAGCACACTTTCAAACAGAAATCTTGACGCAAGACATCAACCTATCTAATGCAAAGCAAAGCAAGTACCTATACACTTAAAATGATTTTATCTCAACTTCTGGCAAGAAGACACATCTAATGTAAGAATGTTTTGTGTTTTGTGAGCAAGTTAAGTTACAGAGTCTTGATTTTTGTTATTATGTCTTTCTATGCTACTCGAGGATGTCCAAAAAAAACTAGAGAAGCTATGATGGGGGCATAATCATTTTCTTTGTCTATTGTTTGTGGATTAATCTTTAGTAATGTGACGAATTTTGTCTAATGACATGATCATCAAAAGATCATCAAGGACTTTAGAGGTCTAAACATGAAAAGGGGAAATCCTTGTCTGTTGAAACATAAGAAATACTCAGGTCATCTCGATTCAATTTTGACTAGATGCTTGTATCAACTTGCTATATCAAAATCCATGTAAGTAATACTCAGGTCATCTTGGTTTAATTATACCTAGATGCTTGTATTTTATTACAACAAAGAAAAATGCCCAATGATTAAACAAGCACTTCAAAATACTTGCAATATCAAGATGACATATATCCACATCCATAATACATCCATTTACACTTTGCATACCATCCATCAATAAAGATTTTGTTCGCAGTGTCAGAGTTTACAAAAGCTTGTGAGTCCTTCAGTCGAGTCATTCTTCTATCAGTCACATTTCTATCTATCATCTTGTCTTTCATCGAGTCTCTTCTATAATGATCCAAATGCAAGTCATCCTTAATCAATACCAATCGAGTCAAGCCAATCTTGTCAAATTATCCAATCGCACTCAGTGGTCTTGATCCTAATCTTGTCGTAAACCAACTCAATCAATAATAATTATCAGTGGTATATATCTTTCCCATGCTTATCATGTTGATCTAGGGATATATCGTTCCCCGCAATGACAACACTATCGTCAATCATTATCAATTAATCATTGGTTTATAGCTAGACAAGGGCAATACCTTGTTTGTTCTTGTATCATTTGTGCATACTTGCTTACTTGCTTGTGTGTGTTATCATTTTATCTTGTATAGCGTATCATTTCACCCAATTTATTCACCCTAACCTAACTTTCCAAACTATCTCATCATGAGATTGTCCGTCTCACGCCCTTGACCTTTCTTTCCCATCCAATCTCCCAAGGGGGCATCCTAACATCATTAAAGCTCTACCAGGGGCAAACTGGGGTATGTATCATTATCAAAATATTTTATTCTTTGAAGCAACGTGATAAAACACATTGCATCAAAGAGGGGCAAAATGTATACACCTAAAAGTGACATGACTCTGTCTAAATAAATATTTCTAATATTTATTTCATTTTAATTCCTCTATCAATAAATAAACAAATCAATTTATTTATCTGATTCATATTCCTCCACAAAATTAAAAAAAAATCATTTATTTAATTAAATCCTTCATATTCCTCCAAATTAAATAAATTTATTTATTTAATTAAAATCCTCTAATTTCTTCTAAATTAAATAATACTAAATTATTTAATTGATTCTTCCAAAATTCTGCTAAATTAAATAATATCAAATTATTTAATTACCTCTTCTAAATTCTAAAGTCATTCTAAATTAAATAATGTCTAATTATTTAATTAGTTTTTCTAAATTTAACATCCTCTATATTTAAATAAATCAAAACATTTATTTAGATTATCTATTTCCTCCCAAAATTGAATTAATACCAAAAATAATTCAATAAATCCACATGCACATGTAATTAAGTATTCTAATATTTAGTTAGCATTTATCCTCACACACATGTCCTATTTATCCTCCACTTCAAATCAGTTAACTAATCAATCAATTCACTTAACTGATTGGTCTATTCTGTTAATTGATCAATCCACTCAGTTAACTCAATCTATTTCTGTTAACTCCTCTAATGCATGAAGGAGCAGGACACTTGTCCTCTTCCTATTCACGCACATCTCTCAATTTTCCTCAACCGTTGATCTTCTTATTCATTCTACACCATTTATCTTCTCTCTCTCAAACCTATAAATACAACCCCTATTCTTCTATTTCAATCATCCAAGCTTTTAGTAAACTTACTCTATAGAATTCACAATGCGCCTTTGGCACCCCAACACCATCTCCATAGCTTGCGATCACCCTTTTTATTGTATTGAAGCTCATCTTCATTACAAGAAGTATCATAGCTATTTCTCTATTGCCATCTTGAAGAACAAAGCAAGGAAGTGCACTTTCTAAGGGCTTCATTCACACAAAAGATCGATTGAGATTAGGTGACCAATAGAAGCCGTGAAGTAATAAGTTTTACAAGATATCTTTCTTTGTGTTTGAATCTTGATTATTGCAATTTCTATTGATTTATTGGGTTATTTATTCATCATTGATATTATCCACATTTTTCCCGTAACAGAGAATGTTAAGGGTTATTGAGATAGGTGTTGGTGAGATTGAGCATGGATGATCTTTACGGTGGACAGACATAGGTAGATGGGTTTTGAGATGGTTGGGGTTGATTGAGATAGGTATGGGTAAGATTGAGTGTGGATGATTATAGTTTGTGTTGATGTTTTGGGAGTGTTGTGGGGGAGTGATGTTGTTTGTGTTGATGTTTTGGGAATGTTGTGGTTGCATGATGTTGCTTGGATTAGTGATACAGAGGGTTGATGATATTGGGGGTGGTGTCGGTTGTGACCCTTGTTGCATGGCTACATAAGTGTTTCCTAGAGTGTAATTTGGTGGAAAATTGTCTCTTGATGGGGTGGCTAATATTCATTTTCTAATTGATGTGGGCATTTGTGATATGCTAGGAGGTTGTTGTTGGTTTTGTTTAGCTAGAGCAGCTTGTCATTTGAATTCCGCTTGATGATGAAGAGTCTCTTGTTGCAGTTTATAAATCTCCATAGGAGTCAAGAGTGGTGATATTGGTCTTTCTACTATTGGATTTTGATAAAAGGGATTTTCATATTGGGTGTCAAAAGGATTAGTTGTTCTCCCTTGTGAGACTTGTTTGGGTATGGGAGTGGATATGGTTGACATAGTTTGGATAGCAGTCATAGCGTCATGGGATTTGTTTTTCTCTTTAAGATTAGATAGATCAAAGTCTTGGGGTAGTTTATGTCCTTGTTCTACAAGTAAACAAAAGAAATGATCTTGATTCTAACTAAGGAGTTTGTCAAATGCGGCTATGGCTCTAGGATCTTACATGATTTCATCAAGGTCATGTCTATCTTATCGAGAGGATTGACCTTCTTGAATGTTTTGCTCTTCTTGAGATGGGACTTGACCTATGGTGTAACTAGGTGTAGCAAAATCATAAGGCATGCTGATAGTGAATTGAGTTACATCTACCAAAGGGACATTACTTTCTTGGGGAATAGTTGGTTGGTCATGTTGCAGCCTATTTTGAAAATTGGTCAACTAGTCTATCAGTTGGTGTGTGGGGAGTACCTTTTTGAGACATGGTGGAATGACTTGGTTGAGGAGTATGAGGAGGTGATTTATGTTTCTTTGGGGTAGTTTACTTATCCTTCATAGATTGTTGGAGTCTAGTGGTTACCATGGGATGCACTAAGACAAGACAGTTTGATTTGATTTTGGACTTAGAGGTAGATGTTTGACCCAAAAGGTGTGATTTTTGCTGAGATTTGGGAAAGATAGTTTGATAAACAGTTTAATGGACCAAAGGCACTAGAATGTGTTGCAAAGGTGTAGGACTATTATACCAAAGGTGCGGGACTGTGTTTCTAAAGCACTGGACTATTATACCAAAGGCGAGTTACTGTGTTTCAGAAGCGCTGGAGTGTTATACCAAAGGTGAGCTACTATGTTTCAAAGGCACTGAAATGGTGTCAGTGATGGTTATAAGGCAAATTTTGATAGATTTGGATTGGATTTTGATTGGTTTATCTTTGACAAGAGAAAACATAGCAAATAAAGTGGCAAAAAGGATTGACACAATAGATAGTGTATGTTCTAGGCTCACAAAAAGCCCAATGTTTCCATGGGTATAAGATGATTGCAAACAATTCAAGCACTTTTTATCCCCAGAGACATGGTTTCATTGTGGTAGATCAGCTCACAACTTAGTTCTCCATCGACCAAATGTCATTCCATATAGGTGTCATACATTTGTATCTTTGCGAGAGACAATAGGTAGGGATATCTCACCTGCCCCTCGAAAAGCTACAAGTAGGTCATAAGAGTTTATGCTAGCTAATGGAATACTATTTCTTCTCAAGGGTGTCAATGGTGAGTAATCTTGGGGGTTTATACCAATTTTCCTTGCACTGATGATTGCTACAATGTTTGGAGGTGAAACAGGTAGTCACTATCTAGATGGTTCTTAGTAGCTTTGAGGGACCAATGCCTTGCGAGCATGCGGCAAGCTACTAAAAGCTTTGACCAATCCTACTAAGAGTATCAAACACTTCACACAAGGTTAAAATAGTTTTCACAAAGTGCTAGTATGCCTCTTTTCAATTTGGCACCGTTAGGCAAGGCTGACGCTAGTTAGGACTTGGCTTTCGACTTATCCTTCTTATATAGTGGTTCAAAGGAAAACTCTGCTTAGGGTTGTCCCTTTTGGATGAAGCACAATCCAAAAGTAGGCCCTTCTAAAGGAATAACTAAAAGTAAGATCGAGCACATCAAACAAAGGTTCAATTGTCCCATTATAAGAAAAATAAGATGCAACTAGATTAGGCACATACACAATTGTAGTTGTCAATTGTCCCTTAAGAAATTGAAGTGTTTTGCATTCATGTCAATTGTCCCTTAATAAATTGAAGTGTTTTTGCATTTATGTCCATTGTCCCTTAAAAATGCAATATGTTCCTAAGACATAGATTACAAAAAAAGATGATTTTTTCAATTCTCCCTTAAGAAAGTAATTTGTTTCTAAGACTTAGTGCGATAGATTTGGCAATTTCTTCAAAGCTCGTCCTGCATGAACACATTAGAAAAACCCATTTGCTTTGTTTGAGTAATAAGAAGCTACAAAAAGATGATTAGTTCCCCAAAAACTCAATAGTTAGTAAAAACAAATCAAATTGACCAAAAGTGCTTTACTATGTTACCAAAGGCATTGCACTGTGTTACTGAAAGCGCTACATTGTTATGCCAAAGGTGCGTTGTATCTGTCCAAAGGCACATGACTGTTATACCTGAGGCGCGTTACTATGCTAGAAGAGCATGCTACTGCTAATGTTCCTTTTCTTATTGATGTGGGCATTTGTGATATGCTAGGAGGTTGTTGTTGGTTTTATTTAGCTAGAGTGGCTTGTTGTTCAAATTCCACTTGATGATGAAAAGTCTCTTGTTGCAGTTTATAAATCTTCATAGGAGTCAAGAGTGGTGATATTGGTCTTTCTGTTGTTGGATTTTGATAAAAGGGATTTTCATATTGGGCGTCAAAAGGATTAGTCATTCTCCCTTGTGAGAATTGTTCGGGTATGGGAGTGGATACGGTTGACATAGTTTGGGTAGCAGTCATAGTGTCATGGGATTTGTTTTTCTCTTTAAGATTAGATAGATCAAAGTCTTGGGGTAGTTTAGCTCCTTGTTCTACAAGTAAGAGAAAGAAATGATCTTAATTCTAACTAAGGAGTTTGTCAAATGCGGCTATGGCTCTAGGATCTTGCATGATTTCATCATGGTCTTGTCTATCTTCTTGAGAGGATTGACCTTCTTGAAATTTTTTCTCTTCTTGAGATGGGACTTGACCTATGGTGTAACTGGGTGTAGCAAAATCATGAGGCATGCTGGTAGTGAATTGAGTTACATCTACCAAAGGGACATTACCTTCTTGGGCTATAGTTGGTTGGTCATGTTGCAGCCTGTTTTGAAAATTGGTTGGTCTGTCAGTTGGTGTATGGGGAGTACCTTTTTGAGACATGGTGGGATGACTTGGTTGAAGAGTATGAGGAGGTGATTTGCATTTCTTTGGGACAGTTTTCTTAGCCTTCATAGATTGTTGGAGTCTAGTGGTTACCATGGGATGCACTAAGACAAGACAGTTTGATTTGATTTTAGACTCAGAGGTAGATGTTTGACCCAAAAGGTGTGATTTTTACTGAGATTTGGGAAAGATAGTTTGATAAACAGTTTAATGGACCAAAGGCGTTGGACTGTGCTACAAAGGTGCAAGACTGTTATACCAAAAGTGTGGGACTATGTTTCTGAAGTGCTGGACTGTTATACCAAAGGTGAGTTACTGTGTTTCAGAAGCGTTGGAGTGTTATACCAAAGGAGAGCTACTATGTTTCAAAGGCGCTAAAATGGTGTTAGTGATGTTTATAAGGAAATTTTTGATAGATTTGGATTGGATTTTGATTGGTTTAGCTTTTACAAGAGAAAACACAATAAACAAAGTGGCAAAAAGGACTAACACAATAGATAGTGTATGTTCTAGGCTCACAAAAAGCCCAATGTTTCCACGGATATAAGATGATTGCAAACAATTCAAGCACTTTTTATCCCTAGAGACATGGTCTCATTGCGGTAGATCATCTCACAACTTAGTTCTTCGTTGAACAAATGTCATTCCATATAGGTGTCATACATTTGTATCTTTGCGAGAGACGATAGGTAGGGATATCTCACCCTCCCCTCAAAAAGCTACAAGCAGGTCACAAGAGCTTATGCTAGCTGAGGGAATACTATCTCTTCTCAAGGGAGTCAATGGTGAGTAGTTTTGGGGATTTATACTGATTTCCCTTGCATTGATGATTGCTGCAATGTTCGGAGGTGAAACGAGTAGTCACTATCTAGATGGTTCTTAGTATCTTTGAGGGACCAACGCCTTGCAAGCATGTGGCAAGATACTAAAATCTTTGACCAATCCTACTAAGAGTATCAAACACTTCGTACAATGTGAAAATAGTTTTCATAAAGTGATAGTACCCCTCTTTTCAATTTGGCACCATTAGGCAAGGATGACATTGGTTAGGACTTGGTTTTCACCTTATCCCTCTTATATAGCGGTTCAAAGGAAAAATTTTCTTAGGGTCGTCCCTTTTGGATGAAGTGCAATCCAAAAGTAGTCCCTTCTAAAGGAATAACTAAAAGTAAGATCAAGCACGTCAAACAAAGGTTGAATTGTCCCATTATAAGAAAAATAAGGTGCAACTAGATTAGGCACATACATGATTGTAGTTGTCAATTGTCCCTTAAGAAATTGAAGTGTTTTGCATTCATGTCAATTGTCCCTTAAGAAATTGAAGTGTTTTTGCATTCATATCCATTGTCCCTTAAGAAAGCAATATGTTCCTAAGACATAGATTGCAAAAAAAGATGATTTGTTCAATTGTCCCTTAAGAAAGCAATTTGTTTCTAAGACTTAATGCGATAGATTTGGCAATTTATTCAAAGCTCGTCCTATATGAACATGTTAGAAAAACCCATTTGCTCTGTTTGAGTAATAAGAAGCTGTAAAAAGATGATTAGTTCCCCCAAAAACTCAATAGTTAATAAAAAAAATCAAATTGACCAAAAGCGCTTTACTGTGTTACCAAAGGCATTGCACTGTGTTACCGAAAGCGTTGCACTATTCTACCAAATGTGCACTGTAGCTATCTAAAGGTGCATGATTGTTATACCTGAGGTGCATTATTGTGCTACAAAAGCACGCTACTATGATGAAAAAGGTACGACACTGCTCCAGATTTGAAAAACTCAATATTTCGTCAAAAAGTTACATTTGAAAGATGATGTCATGATTGAATAGTGATATAGAATGTTGATAAAGGATAAGATCAGAAACCAATGATCAAAATTTGTTAAGTTAGAAACCCTGCAAAATCATAAAAGCAATCAGAAACCCTAAGAAACCAAAGGCGCGGTACTGCAGACCAGAGGCACTTTACTACACGCGAGAGGTGCGTTACTGTCGCCTGAAGGCACTTTGATGTGTTTGCAAAGGCACTTTTCTATGTTTGGTTGCACATTTCTGTACTATACTTCGAAAAAATAAATTTTCTAAAAGAAAATAGTGATTAGTTGTCCCATCAGGCATGCCAGAATGTGTATAGGAATAAAATTGATATCGAATGATAATCAAAACAATGAAATAATCAACTCAATCCTATAACATCAAGAAAATGATCTAAGCAAACAACCAAATAATCAATGAATAACACAAAAACAATGAAAGCTTTCACCTAGATTATATTGTTAGCTTGGTTGAATGTGGATTGCTCTTTAAATTCCAAAACTATGTTTGCAACAAGCGGATGTAGATTGTGTTCATGCTCAAAGTGCTCAATGTGCTCAACAATGCGATGTATGCTCAATGTGATGTAGGGAGGCAAAAGCTTAAATGATTGAAGAGGATTTGTTATGAGATGAGGGGAGTTTATATAGGTTTCACTGAAGATCGATCAATGGTCCAAATAATTCAATGGAATCAATGGATGAGATAAATCTAGAATTCATGATGAATGTGCACCTGACATGTGTCACACCAAAAAGATATTTTTGTTTGAGTTAACTCATTGATTTGGCTAAAGACATGGAACAGACATGAGATATGATTAGATTTCATAAAAATAGAAATATTTTTTTCTAATTTATGAGTTGGTGATAAAAAAACAATATGATTAAATCAATTAACTCAACTTTAGATTTGCTTTTTGCATTATTTGTATAAAATTAAATAATAAATTATTTGATTTTGTGTATATGATGAATAAGATTTATTTTTAGAAGAATTAGAAGATATACAAAGCAAATTAAATAAATAAATTTATTTAATTATTTGTGCATGATGGAAGACATAGAATAGATTTGAAAATTTAAATAAATTAAACAAATGAATTAATTTAATTTATTTTGCATGATGAAGGATAAATAAAATATTTTATTATATTTTATTTTTAGAAGAGATATTCAATTTAAATAAATTTGAATGATTTATTTAAATTTGGAAGAATAATTGATTTAATTAAATAATTTAGAAATTATTTAATTATAGATAAGAGGATTTAGATGATAAATTAATTAAATAATTTATTTATTTAATTGATGTGGATTTGAATTTTGGAAGATGATATATGATTTAATTAAATAATTGAAATTATTTAAGTTTGGAAGAATAAAGTTGATTTTGATGAAATTAATTAAATAAATAGAATTTATTCAATTAATGTCGAATTTAGGAGATTTGGAAGAATTTGATGATTTTGATGAAATTAATTAAATAATTTGATTATTTAATTAATGTTGAAATGCACGTGATTTGATGAAATTTGATGATTTGCAAGTGATGTGATGTCATGGTCATTTTTGGGTGTCTACAACACTTGTATTATTACACAAAATAGGAATAGGCTCATCATACAATACCTTGATATCCTTTAGGGTTTGCTTCATCCACAACACTTGTGTACTATAGATCCTGATGCAATATACTCTACCTCTATAGTTGATAAAGAAACTAAATCTTGCTTCTTGCTCTGCCATGAAACCAATCTATTTCTTAGAAAGAAAGCACCACCACTTGTACTTCTATCATCAACACAACCTACCCAATCAACATCAGTGTAAGCACTCAAATCAAATTCATTACCTCTTGAGTACCATAAACCATAATGCAAATTTCCTTTCAAATATCTGAATATTCTTTTCACTACCTTCTCATGAGTTTGCTTAGGATTAGCTTAAAATTTGGCAACCAAACATACTGCATGTATGATATGAGGTATGGAAGTAGTCAAGTACAATAGTCCTCTAATCATGGACCTATAAAGAGTCTGATCAACTTCTAAAGGCTCATCTTATTTGCTCAAGTGAGAACCAGTAACCATAGGAGTATTTACTAGTTTAGAGTCCTCCATACCAAATTTCTTCAACATCTCTTTGACATACTTAGCTTGAGAAATAAAGACACCATCATCTAGTTGAGCAATTTGAAGTCCAAGGAAGAAATACATCTCACCAATCATATACATCTCAAACTCTTTCTACATCTCTTCTACAAACCTTTTGCACATATCATCATCTCCACCAAAGATGATGTCATCAACATATATTGCAACAATCAATATCATGTCTCCTTCTTCCTTAATGTAAATATTACTATATGCGGTACCTTTCTTGAAACCTTACTGAAGTAGGTACTTATCCAACCTAGCATACCAAGCTCTAGGAGCTTGCTTGAGACCATACAAAGCCGTTTTGAGTCTACATACCATGTATGGATCCTCTAACAACTAAAAACCATCCAGTTGCTCAATGTAGACTTCTTCCTCTATATTACCATTCAAAAATGTTGACTTGACATCCATCTGATAAACTTTGAAGTTCCTGTGAGTAGCAAAGACAAGAAACATTCTAATTTCCTTCATCCTGGCTATCGAAGCATAAGTCTCCTCAAAATTAATACATTCAACTTGTGAATAACCCTTGCACACCAATCTTTCTTTGTTTCTCACAACTTCACCATCTTCATTCAGCTTGTTTTGGAACACCCACTTTGTTCCTCTAACATTCTTATTGGCTAGTCTAGGGACCAATTCTCATGTTTGATTCTTCTCTATCTGATTCAATTCTTCTTCCATTGCCTTCAACCATCCATCATCTTTGCTAGCATCAACAAAGGTTTTGGGCTCTACCTTTGATAGAAAACACAAATTCACTTGCTCACATGTCTTTGCAAACCTTCTCCTGGTCTTCACACCTTCATTCTTATCTCCAATGATCTAATCTAATGAGTGGTTCCTCTAAACATACTTTGCTAGGGTCTTGGGTATCTTCTCTAGTTCTTGTTCCTTCTCTTCTTTCTCCTCTTCTTCTTCAATGCAATGAAATATATCAGATTCAGAGTCCTCTAATTCTTGTGAGATATGATACAAGTCTTCATCTACCTTGACATTTGTGCTTTTAGTCATCTTTCCCAACCTCTTATTGTAGCATCTGTTGTATCATGCACACACACCCCATTTTGCCAAATGGGGACCCCCTCTTTTGCTTTGGCTTGAAGTCTCAACCTTTGTTACTTATGACAATTAGAAAGTGGAATTGTGATTAGAATGTAGGAGTTGTTTCAAATTTGGGTATTTTGAATGTTTGGAGTGATTTTATGTCATTTGGAGTTGTCTTGAGTGGTCTTGTGCTTAAAAGATTGTCATTTGTTGCCTTTTGTGCTAAAATTAGGTGTTACTGCACTTTTCTCTAAAATCCTATGTCACTAGATATTGTCCTTGAAATTACTACTGCAGGATGTGTCATGTTGAAATTCCTAGTTTCTAGGTCTTAGATTTGCAAAATCATGTCAAATTCTGCAAGATTTCATTAAGGGGTTCATATACTTTCATTCTGACGCATGGTCCTGAGACCCTGATTTGGCTAAGTCTGAAACCCTGAAAACCCTAAAAAATAGCTAAGTCTAAAATCTGGTGGAACCTCAAATCTAGAATCTTCATATCAAATCCTATGGATCTGGAACCTATCTCAAACATCCTGATAGTATATTTCAAAATATTTAAAGTATAGGAAATTCAATATCTAAAATGATCAAGTTCTTGACTGTATCAGCTCACTATATCATCATGATCAGTCATATCAGGCTGATATAATCACTCCAATAGAGTCTCTAGTTGAGTTAGATGAACAAAATCAGGATAGTACACCACCTCAAAGCAACATTGACATCAAGAATCTACTTATAGAGGAAGAAGGAGACCATGCTTCTACTATAGACATAGGATGGACAATTGAAATAGGAAGGTTGTTGATTGGTATAGAGGAAGTTTCCTCAGAACATATGACTAACCTTGATGAAGACAATTCAAGTTTATCATATATTCATCAAACTGATCATGTTTACACCTGTGATAAAGAAGATCTCCACATGGTTGGTGCTAACCCAGTAGTGACAGATAAGAGCATAGGTGGTGCAGGAGCACCTAGAAAATCATGTTTTCTTTTGTAATAAGGTCTATTGACCAATGCATTTTCATTTCAGTTTGTGTCTAGGTTCATTTTGTAAGTCCCAAGTGATTTAGGGGACATTTGTCAATTGTAATCGCATAATGCTAAAAATAGCAATAATGCCAAAAATAGGCAGTAGTGTTTCCCAGCCACTTGGAATCGATCTCCTAGCCGCTTGGAGTCAGTTTGGTACTACCTTGGATGAATCTATAAAAACTAGGGAAATGAACAAGATCAGGTATTAGGGTTTGAGATTATAATCAGTCATATGTTCGAATGTAATCGCAGAGAGGAGGTAGGGTGTGATTGAACATTGTTTCAAAGAGAAATAAAGATATTCTATTCTATCATTTCGATTCCTGTTCTCTATAATTGCAAATTTGTTAGCTGTAGATTTCCTTTCCGTTCTATGTTTTCCCATTGTTGCAAGATGTCGATTTGAAGCATTCCACTGATAAGATTTCTGTCGAAATCAGTGGAATGGCTTCTTGATGTACATATATGTCTTTTCTTGTTTCTGTGTTTGTCATTTGTGTTCTATTCGACGATGGAGAAGATCAGATTGACTGTGCTGCATAGTAGACCAACCTAGCATCTTCATGTGCTAGGGTTTAGTCGAAAGTTAGGCGAAGAGAAGTTTTTCCTAAGTGTTGGAGTACCATCGGCGAGACTAGGGTTATCAATAGAGTATTTAATATTCTGAGTGAAAGTAGTAGTCTGCTCGAAGAGTAGTCAGGTGACCAAGTGCATCGACGTAAGACTGTATTGCTTCACCGGGTATACATTCTATGTGTATCTCGTAGTTGTATGTTCGTGTGTATCTCGCGAGTGAATGTTGTGGTTGTATGTGGTAAATGTGCAAGGAAAGTCAATGGTCAACCTCACCAAATGCATATTCTAAATGCATGTTTCGAATGTATATCCCGAATGTATATTGAGAATATACATTGCGCACATACATTGTGTTAGGTGCAAGAGGTGACCGATAGCAACGGTGAAGGAAATCAGTGATCGTAAGTCGATGGAAGTATATACGAACTATTCTATTGGTGTATTAGGAGCACATACAAAACACTCACCGACGAGGAAGGTTACATCGACAATGTATGTCATCAGGGAAAGTTAAGGGATCGGCTAGATAAATAACAAGGTGGCCGATGGAATATGTTTGGTTGATGAGGACATGTCGCCAAAATAGAAGTCACACTCTCGCCGATATAGTCTATTGTTAAGTTTTTGAAGCTTCCTCTATGCACTCTGCATCAATAGGTATACAATCTGAGAATAAATATCAAACAATCATGCAAGATGATGGCTTGGAGGTTTTTTCATGTCAATCACTTGATCACATCATTGTGTTGGTGTCAACAATGAGCAAAGATATGCTACTTCATGGGAATTCACCGCACATAATAGACTTTTCTTTAGCCAATTCATGTCGAATTCATCCAAATGATCCACATTCTGAAGAAGGTTGTCTAGACTTCCTATTTTCTTGGGAGATTGTTGTAGCATTCATTGATCTAGAGGTATTTGATGCACAAGATATGACCTTTCACAAGCTAAAATTCCTTAAAGATGAGAAGGTATTTGGTACAATGCAACAAGGTGATGAACTTACATCTCCAATTGATGGTACTGCAAATTAGGTTGTATCTTCCCCTTTTTCACTTGGTTTTGATAGTTATCAATTTGATTATGGCGATTTAGGTAAGACAACTTGCATTTGGATTGATCATGGCCCTAATGAATTGCCCCAATTATTGATCCTGTGTGATTGGAATCTAGAACATGAGCCCAGTCTGCCTATACCCTACTTTTTAGAGTACAAAGATGAATTTGCCAAACTTAGGACATTGATCTACACCTCGTTACTCCTGCATGTCTTAAGGAATAAATCACAAGGAAGTGTAAATACTTGTTGTACATAGTTTTTCTTGTTTTCAATTAGGTTTTAGTCAGTAGTATGTTGTTTTAGATTAGTTTTTGCTTTCTATTATATGTTTTCCTTAGTTGTTAGTTTTCTTTAGGTTTAGTTTCCTTGCTTTTCGCTTGTTTTTCTTTTGCCTTCTACTTTGCTTTCTCTTCCTGCACTTTCTTTTCTAGGGTTCTCCATTTCTTGAACGTGGTGGTAGTTGTGCAGTCCTCCAAGAGGTCCTCTTTGGGTAAGTAGTCTAGAATATTTCTTTGAGAAGCTAAAGTTTTCTACTTAGGTCCTCCTATGGGTTCAATGGTTATACTTAGAGGGTATGATGTTTGTTCATGGGAAATGAATCATTAGTCAATGCACTTGAAGTATTTTATAGCCATATATCTTTTAGACACTTTAAAATCCTGAAAGTACCTAAGTGAGTCTTGGTGATCTTACATTAAGTGAAAAATCTAAGGTCCACTTTTTCTGCCATCAGAATTCCACACTTAGCTAGCTGAGTTATCAACGTAACTTGTGCCATCAAAAGCATGTGTTGCAAGGGTAGCAATACTGCATTGTACTCTACCAAATATACGATTAATGGAATATCAAGAAATTATGAAAAGAAAAGAAAAGCAGCAAATCACAATCACACACTATAACTCAATTAGATGGACAATCAAGTAACCTCTACCAGGGCTATGGACACCTAACCAGCAATAGGGCTCTACTTGAGTGAAATTTTGAGACAAACATGTCAGGGCTATAGACACTCACTGGAAGCAGGGCAATGTCTAGGTAGTTCATGAGGTGTGTACTAATCATGTAGCTTAATGTAAAGGATCTTAGATGAGCTTAGTTGCCAAGGGATGGGAATTAATGCAATTGCACACAATCAGGCTTTCAGGATCTGCATAGTTGTACTAAGTTAGTGGTCTCTTCTTCTTTGATATTGTATCATGTTGTCTAGTCTAATATGTGGGAAACACAGAGATTCTGGGTTTGAAACTATCATTTATCTTAGAAATGCTCTAGAGCATTTCTCCAGCAGAGTCACCATTTGTTGTGCCGTGCACACATGCCCCATTTTTCCAAATGGGGACCCCCTCTTTACCTTTGACTTAAAGTCTCAACCTTTGTTACTTATCACAATGAGAAGGTGGAATTTTGATTAGAATGTAGGAGTTGTTTCAAATTTGGGTATTTTGCATGTTTGGAGTGATTTGATGTCATTTGGAGGTGTCTTGAGTGGTTTTGTGCTTAAAAGATTGCCATTTGTTACATTTTATGCTAAAATTGGGTGTTACTACACTTTGCTCTAAAATCCTATGTCACTAGATATTGTCCTTGAAATTGCTACTGCAGGATGTGTCATGTTGAAATTCCTAGTTTCTACGTCTTAGAGTTGCAAAATCATGTCAAATTTTGCAAGATTTTACTAAGGGGTTCATATACTTTCATTCTGACGCATGGTCCTGAGGCCTTGATTTGGCTAAGTTTGAAACCCTAAAAACCCTAAAAAATGGCTAAGTCTGAAATCTAGTGGAACCTCAAAAATCTATAATCTGCATATCAAATCCTATGGATCTGGAACCTATCTCAAACATCCTGACAGTATATCTAAACATATGCTTAAATATATTTTAAAATATACTGTCACCCTAGACATTTCAAAATCTGGCATCAAAAACAACCCCTACTACACTTTGCGCCAAAAATAGCCCCTACTGCACTTAGCACTAAAAATTAGTCCTGCTGCCTAGTGCTAAAACCATCCCTGACTGACTTCCCTCCAAACTACCACTAAGTCGGTCACATCAAAAAGCCCCGCTGAGACAATTTGGAAGAAAAGTGATAAAAACCCACTTCACTAACCTAGCGCTAAAAATAACTTGCACTAACTTGCATTGAAATCACTTCTGACGGACCAAAATTAGTGCTAAAGTTAGTCGGAGCCAAAATCTGCGCTAGGTCAGTTGGAGGCAAAATCTGCACTAGGTTAGTTGAAGGAAAAATCCATGCTAGGTCAGTTGGAGGCAAAATTCGTGCTAGGTCAGTTGAAGGCAAAATCTGTGCTAGGTCAATTGGAGGCAAAATCAACGCTAAGGTAGTGAGACTCAAAATCAGTGCTTTTTGCCATTTTGGGCCTAAAACTCATTTTTTGAAGGGGAAACTTGGATTTTCTTGATGGATTTGAATTGCACAACTAGTTGTCACATCATGATGGACGTTTTTAGAATGTTTGTGTGGATTTTGGGTATGTTTAACGATGATTAATGCTACTACACATGAAAAGTCAGTACCCCCCAAAAATCTCACTTTTTGCCAAAAATGGCTATAAAAATGTGAAATAAGAGTCCCCAAATGGATCCTAATGGATAAAAAAACTTCCCAAATCAATATATTGGCCAAATGGATACTTCAAAATGGTAAAAAAAATTAGAAAATCATGTAAAAATCACTAGATTCATGAGGTTGTTCATAAGATGACATTAACATTGAGTTGTCCTAGACTGAATCTATGACTGCAAATGGACATACTTTGATCAATTTTAATGGAAAATGATTGTTAAGATGAAATTGATGCTTGGGATTATGAATTGTAGGTCTGAGAGCACAAAGGAGCTGATTGGAACCATCTTGGAAGGATGAATACACAGAGGTATCCTGTTGACCTGAACATGAAGAATCAACATTCTATCAGTCAAATCACTGTTGCACCTACAAGAGAAATCCAACATGTTGTCCCAGATGATGGATATGAGTCCTAGGAGCTTGAAAACACTATAGATCAGGCCTACTTCATTATTGTTCATGCAGATCTAGTCCAATGCACAAGACATGTTTACAGTTGCCTACACTTATTCCAGCAGTCCAGTCATCAAAAGTTGAATCCAACAAGCATCAAGTTGGACATTCCTACATCAAAAATGTGCCACATACCCCTCTTGACTAGTCAACACATTGGAGAGGTCATTTGTCCTATTAAACAACTCAAAGGTGACAAGTAACAAGATGATCCAGTCAGCATGAGCAATCTCGTCAATCCACATCAGCTCAACGTTTTACATGTCATATGGCTCTATTTTGACTTCCTTTCACCTTGGAAATTGGTTTTTCCTCATATACATCCAAATGGGTATCCATTTTGTCCAGATTCAATGTATTTGCAAGCTATATTTTGTCTTTTTCCTACAAGACAAAGGTAAATCCGAAAATGTAACTAACTATTGTACCTTATTAAATGCTATGTAATCTGGACCATTAGTGTTGAGTTAATCTTCACCATCCATTGAAAAAATTGATATGGTGCCTTGTCTATAAAAGGGCCATCATTCTCTCATTATAGGAGGTAAGATTTGATGATGAATTGTTGAGACTCTGCCAAAATTTAGTCAATACAAATCAAGTTTTACACATTGCTAGGAATTTGTGTTTCTGTGTTGTCTCATTTTGGATTTCATGGTTCATGTCAATATGAAATTAGTTGATATTCAATTGCATTTGTGATTAATCATTTAGATATTTGATGGATTTCCTATCCATACCATTAATGGCTTGTTGATTGTATGTCATTATGCATGGTTAGTCTAGGCATATTATATGAGTTAAGTTCGATTGTCTGAATTCATTGAGCTGCACCAAGAGTTGGGTGTTTGATGAACCCTCCATGATTTGAATATCTTTATGTTTCCTTAGAAGATTGTACAATCTCTGTGGCATTGTGGGTTTCCTGGTTAAATAGGGATTAGTTTATTATTGGGAATCTGTCTAGCTATGTGTTGATCATTTCTGCAATTGTCTATAGGATCTCTTATCCCTTCTCTCTCTTCCCTTTCCTTTTGCATTTTATTTACATAAAGTTTGGTAGATTTAGGGTTAGGTTATAAGCAGCATCACATTGATCATCTGCTGAAATTTTAGACTTCACAATCTGAACCACCTAGGGTTTCTACATATACTTTGCTGTCATATTTCATAAACCTTGCATTTCATGTAAGACCCCTTGTTGGCACAGCTAGTACATCCCACTAAGATATTCCACGCAAGCTAAGACCTAATTGTATTATCCTCGGGGCAGTCCTATCTTGGATAGGATACCTTTTTCAAGAGAGGTGAGATACATGTATTTCACCTACATTGTGTGCTAAAACACCATCAACAACATCTATAGGCCTTTCTTCTGGTTGAGTAACCAAGAAATATCCCTTCATCAATTCTTGAATTAAACTTTCCTAGGTCTTCTTCATCTCTTCTGATATAGCATTTACTTCCAAAGATATTGAAGTATCTGACAGTGGGAGGTCTTCCATACCATAGTTCATAAGGGGTCTTAGTGCTATTAATTCTCAAATGCACTCTATTAAGTAGATAGACAACAATGTGAACTGCTTCCTTCTAGTACATATCAGGTAGATCTGCATCCTTCAACATTGCCCTAGCCATTTCTTGCATAGTCTTATTCTTCCTTTCCACTACCCTATTTTGTTGAGGGGTCCTAGGAGCTGATAGATGTCTCCTAATACCATGATCTTCACAAAACTTTTCAAATTCATTTGAAGTGAACTCACCTTCTCTATCAGACCTTAAACATTTGATCTTAGCATCCATTTCATTTTCAACCATTGCTTTAAAAACATTAAACTTTTCAAGGGCATCTGATTTTTCTCTTAAGAAAGTAACCCAAGTCATTCTAAAATAATCAGATGTCAATAATGCTCAACATGAAATACCTTTCACCTTGTTGATTTTTTACTCTTATAGGGCCACATAGGTCAGTGTGAATCAGCTCCAATGGCATTGAGGAAGAATACTCCTTGCTCTTGAAATTTGTCTTTGTTTGCTTTCCCATTTGGCATTCCTTGCATAGTGTGTTTGCAAGCTTGGTTATCTTGGGCACATCTCTCACTGCATGAATAGAGCTGATCTTTACCATATTATCAAAGTTAATGTGTCCCATTCTCTTGTGCCATAGCCAACACTCACTGGACTGAGCCAATTAGCATGTTCTTCCATTTACCTATTTTAGATGATAGTTATCTCCATATGACTTGATACCTTCTACAACAAGTTTTTTAGACCTTGCCTTCCTGATTTCACAACCTTTGGCATGAAAGGTAAGATTGTATCCTTTAGTACGCATCTGACTGACACTATGAAGATTATACTTTAACCCTTTGACATAGAGAACATTCTCAGTCATGTTCTTTCCATCAATGGTTATAGCACCCTTTCCACAGATTTGTGTTGACTCATCACCACCAAACTTAATAGCTCCACCATTCCACTTCTTAAGGATAAAGAACTTCTTCTTGTGACCAGTCATGTGGTTAGAGAAACCGTTGTTAATTACCCAAGCCTTGGCTTCTTATTTTTCATGAAAGGTAGTCCATACAACCATTGACTTATCATTGTTTTGGTCAGCTTACAAGGTATTAGTTTTTTCACATTTTCCAATATCATCCTTTTTGTCACTAACATCCAAGGACATGAAAAGTGTTTCATCATTTGAATCATCATGATCCTCATCTTATGAAGAACATTTTTTCTCCATGGAATACTAACTTCTTTTGGGCTTCTCTCTTTTGATATTACCTTTTGATTCTTTAAATGGACATTTAGAAGCAAAATGACCAATCTTTCCATAATTGAAACACTTGAAAGGAAACTTACCTCTGTATTTGCCTGTGCCTTTCTTCAATGTTCTTACAAAGTTTGATTCTACTTCATCAAGGTCATCATCTGATCAACTGCTTCATCTTATGTCTTCTTACTTGCTTTGAATGTTGCTTCCTTCTTTGGAGCACCTTTGTCAAATTCTCTCATTTCAAAAGTTGTGAGAGAGTGAAACAATTGATCTATTGTGTATTTATTCAAATCTTGAGATTCCTCAATAGCAAATCTTTCACTTCCCCACCAAGATCTTTGATGCCATTGAATATTTCATCCACCCAAAGCATGTAACTAGCAATGTTTTCATCTTCTATCATCCTCAGGGTCTCAAATTTGCTCTTAAAAATTTGCATCTTGGCTTGCTTCACTTTACTATCTCCTTCATAAATACTTTCAAGTTTATTCTAGACATCCTAAGCAGGTGTACAACCCATTACCTTTACAAGTTCTGAATCATCTAGTCCAATCATTGTATAATTCTTTGCCTTGGCATTCTTATCATACAAATTAATCTCATTTACATCTTTAGGATCACTAGCAGGAGAAAGTGTAGCCCTTCTTGATAGATTGCCAAATCCCATACCCTAGAGAAGATAGATAGTTTTCCATCCTTATCTTCTAGAAGGAATAATTTGTTCCATTAAACATAGGTGCCTTGTGAGTTTCATTATGAGCCACCCTGGACCTTCCTCAAGCAGTTAAGCTTCTTCTAAATAACTTGGTTCTGATACCAATTGTTGAACACACAAGGATACTGAGAGGGGGTGAATCAGTATCCAATCAAACTTCAAAACCTTCAGAGTAGATTAAAGCTTAAACATTATATCATTAACATAAACATGAAAGATCAACACAATGCACATCAACACATAACACTAAATATACATGGTAAACCCCAAAAGGGGAAAAACCATGGTGAGGATTAACTCACATTATATGAATCTCACTGCTATAAATATTACACTTTGTTTTAGGGCTACAACCCAAGGAAGCTACTACTCCCTGCTGACTTTGTTTTAGGGCTACAACCCAAGGAAGCTACTACTCCCTGAAGACTTTGTTTTAGGGTCACTCTCAAGGAAGCTACAACTCCCTACAAACTTTTTTTAGGGCTACAACCTAAAGAAACAACTTCTCCTTGAACTGAGATTGAACTCAGAAATGATTATAGTATGACAGTCCTTCTACTGCCTGAAAACTGACATTAAAGCACACACCTTTGATGATTGCAATCCTGCTTCTTCTAATAGTTAAATCAATGAGGCACCCTCTTCACTCCCCTCCTACAACAAAAATGTCTTCAAGATGAATCAGGGTCCAGCCTCTAACACTTCTACTCTTTCTCCTTCAGTTGCACATCACAATGCATATGATATTCATACTCAGCTCTTCACACTCTTATATTTCCATTTCACAATCATACCTCACCTAGACCAACTAGGTTTACAATATATACATGACATCACATTGAGTTCATTACAAGTCAGCCAATATAACAAGAATATTACATTTTACAAGTCGGCTAGAGATCACATAACATGAAACATGCATAGGTGATGAAGGGAGGAAATCACAAAACACACAATAACATAAATTGTGCATAGAAAATAGAATGTTATTTTATTTATTTGGACAACACATTACATTACATAAGCTAAACTCCAATTAGATGATGAATCCTCCACAAGTTGCAACACATTACAACTTCCTATCTCTAGATCCTGGAACCTTCTATCTTCTGTAGCCACAAATCTACTAGGGTTTATGTTTTCCAGCATTTTCCTAACTCTACACTTTCCCCCTTATCTCTACTACTACCAAGGGTTCTAAAAAATCATCATAAATAGCCCTTTTTGGTGGCCTCTAGCCAAATTTCAAAATTTGCATCTCCCTCCAAAAATAGGTCAACTATCGGGAGACATAACATTTGATCCGGGTGTCTGATTGACGAACCGTTTGAAGTGTTGGAAATCTCATGGAGTGTTCTAAGTTCTAAAAATCAGCTCTATTGATTCCACCCATTTTTTGGGATGTATGGGGCCTCTAAGTGCCTCAAACTTGACTTTGAAACTTTTTTAAGGGTATTTCAGGAAACAAAAATTTTAATATCTTTCAACCCATAAATGATCTTTGACTGATTCCTTCACCAAAGCTCTTATTTTTAATTTACAAAGCTTCTTATAAATGTTTTCTTCCATAGTGCCCAAATGTAAACTTTCATAAAATAGCAGTTTAGAAAAACTGAAGGTTCTACATCATTATTCAAGTGATTATGGAACTAGAAATATAAATTTTGAAAAAAAATAAAAAAAAAGTCATCAATTTTGAATCATCATTGTTTTTGGGTGATGCAAGATTACCCTTACACCTCTGGATGCTCCTGCATCAGACACCCAGGGAAATTTGAGAAGTGACCTTGTCACTTCTCAGGTGTTTGAGGAAAACTCCAAATGGTCAACCTCTACCTTAGACAACCAGGAAGAATCTTCAACAGGACTTCCTTTCCACTTCACCAGATATTCTTCATATTTCCTATTCTGAGTACTTCTTCCCACATGGCTATCCAAGATCTCTTCTATCTCCTCCTTTGAAGTAGATGCCAGAATACTCCACTGTTCTTCTATTGGTCCATCCTTTGTTCTACCTTCAAGATATTTTGTTAAGTTAGCAATGTTGAACATAGGGGAAATGTTGATCCCATTTGGAATCTCTACCTCATATGTATTTCCTGAGTCATGCTTCTTTGGAATCTTGCATGGTCTAAATTTCTTCATTTTCAACTTATTATATGTTCCAACTGGAAACCTCTCTTTTCTCAATTGAACCATGACTTCATCTCCTACCTGAAATTCCTTATATCTCCTCTTCTGATTTGCCTTAGCCTTGTACTGAATATTCATCTTATTAATGTGCTTTCTCACCTCTTCATGTAAATTCTTCAGGTGTTCTACAAAGTCTTCAGCTTCGGACTCCTCTTTTCTCCCTTGTCCATCTTAGTTAATTCTAAAGCATTTCTTGGACTACTCCCATAAACAATTTGGAATGGTGATTTACCTGTACTCCTATTGATAAAATTGTTGTAAGCAAATTCTACATGTGGTAAAATCAAATCTCATCCCTTGGGCTTATCTCCTACTAAGTATCCTAACAAATTACCCAAACTCCTATTCACCACTTCCATCTATCCATTGGTCTGTGGATGGTGTGTAGAACTGAACTTCAAATATGTCTTCACTTCTTCCACAATGTCCTCCAAAAATAACCAATAAACTTGGTATCTTGATCTAAAACTATGCTCTTAGATAGACCATGTAGTCTCACCACCTCTTTGAAAAATAACTCTACAATATGAACATCATTAGTCTTGTTACAAGGAATAAAATGTGTGATCTTCGAGAATCTGTCCACTACCACAAAAATGGAATCATGTCCTCGTTGTGTCCTTGGTAAACCAAAAAAAATATCTGTACTAATATCGTCCCATGGCTTCTCTGGTACAAGTAATGGCTAATATAGCCCTACATTCTGACTTGTTCCTTTTGCCATCTGACACACTTTGCAACTCTAGACAAATTTCCTCACATCTTGCTACAACTGTGGCCAATAATAATGTTAACAACAATAGCAATGGTCTTATCTTGACCAAAGCATCCAGGTAATCCCCCACTATGCTTCTCCTTAATCAAGTTCTCTCTCATGGAAATCCTCGAAATGCATAATTGGCTTCCTCTAAACAACATGCCATCTTGGATTATGAAATCCAACAATTTTTTCCTGTCCAAAATAACAGGTTCCAAACAAGCTTTCCAAGCTTCTATAAAATCTAGATCTTTAGGATACAAACTTTTGAGCTCATCAAACCCAACAACTTCTATCTTCATTTCTGTCAACAAATTTTGCCTTCTGCTTAAGGCATATGCAACTCTGTTTGATCTTCCACTCCTGTGTTTTAAAACAAAAGTATAACTCTACAAAAACTCAACTCATTTTAAGTGCCTCTAGTTCAACTTCCATTGACTATTAAGATATTGTAAATCCTGATGATTAGTATATAAAACAAACTCTTTTGGCAACAAATAATGTCTCTATTTCTTTAAAGCTTAAACTATAGCATAAAACTCCTGATTATAAACATAATACTTTTTCTTTGCATCATTAAGCTTCTCACTAAAATAGGCAATGGGCTTACCTTCTTGACTCAGAATAGCTCCTATAGTACTGCCACTAGCATCACAATCTACCTGAATACTTTATTGAAATCTGGAAGTGCCAAAATAGGTTGCTCTATGACTTTCTTCTTTAATGTATCAAACCTCTTGGCTGCTCCTATAGTCCATTTAAACTATTTTCTATCCCCTCTCATTGTCTCAGTTAGGGGTGTACAAATGGTACTAAGATTCCTGATAAATTTTCTATAAAAACTTGTCAAACCATGAAAAGATTGTACCTCTATAGTACTCCTTGGCATGGGCCATTCGATGATAGCCCTTACTTTTTCCAAGTCCATCTTAAGATCTTCCTCTGAGACAACAAATCCCAAGTATACCAACTCCTTCTTTGCAAAACTACATTTCTTCAGATTAATCAACAACTTCACCTCCCTCAGCTTCTCTAAAACTCTTCTGATATGCATCAGATGCTCATCCCATGTCTTATTGAAAAACAAAATGTCATCCAAATAAACAATAACAAACTTTCCCAAAAACTCTTTCAGTACCTCATTCATGAGCTGCATGAATGTGTTCAGTGCATTGGCTAGCCCAAATGGCATGACTAACCACTCATACAAACCTTCCTTTATCTTGAAGGCTATCTTCCATTCATATCCTTCTCTGATTTTGAGCTAGTGATACCCAATCTTTAGGTCAATCTTTGTAAAGTACTTGGATCCACTCAAACAATCCATTATGTCATCCATTCTAGGCAATGGAAATCTATACTTGATCATGATCTTATTGATGGCTCAAGAATCTGTACACATTCTCCATTCTCCATCTTTCTTTGGTACTAGTACTATAGGTACCACACATGGACTTAGGCTCTCCCTTATCAGTCCCTTCATTAATAGCTCATGAATTTGTTTGTTCATCTCTTCATTGTCTATAGGAGTCATTCTATGGGTTACTTTATTCAGCAAACTAGATCCTGGTATCAAATCCATTTGGGGACTTATCTTCCTCACTGGTGGTAAAGCTTCTGGTGCATTATCAGAGACAATATCTTAAAATTTTTCTAACATATCTAAGACTTCTGCTGGTACATCTTCACATTTCTCATGGCTGATCTTCGAAATCAACATAAAGTAATGTTGGAATTAAGGTGTCTCAACCTTGGTAATTCCTTGTATTATTTCATTGTATTTATTTATTTATTTCCTATTGTATAATTTGGATGCAAATCCTATGTTGTCATATTGTGGGAGTTGGCACGGTGATGTGTCATCCTACATGGCATATGACCACATGTAATTTTGTCCTCACATGAGGAGATAGGCATCCCACTTAGTGGTAGGAATATCTTGCCATGTGTCAGCATCTTGGATGTTGTGTAAGGGAATATTGACCGTAACGGTCATGACAGATTCCTATGACAAAGTTATGACATGTAAGTCAAAAATAGAAGCTTGTAAGATAGGTGAAAACATGTGTCGAGAAGCATCCTTAAAAAAGGTATCTTTGGGAACCCCAAGGTGGACTATGACATGTTGTAAGAGAATATTCTATTTATAGCCTATGTATGACAGATTCTCTTACAGCTGTAAGTTGCAACTGCTATGACAGATTCTATGATGATCGTAAGAGTCGTAAGAGCATCTATCATAGCCCATTTTAGAAATAGGTGACCTCTTTGTGATGGGGTGTGTGGACAAGTGTGAGATACATCTTACAATGTTGACCATGTGTCCATAGGCATGGGTTTTGGGCCATGAGGCCAAGTTGGACACCCATTCCAAGATAGAGGCTATTTTGCCTTGTATTTTCTATATAAACAGGTGCTTTGAGGAGGAGTTGCATAATGTGATTGATAGGTACTATTATGCTACTAGATTGACTCTAAACATGAGTGTCGAAGGCTATTGAGAGCTTGCATTGCAAGTGTATTGTAAACCATTTCAGTTTTGATAATACATTGTGCAAGTTTCAAGTGTGGGGTTTTTCACACGATAAGGGTTTTCCCCACATTATATCTTGTCTCTCTTCTTTTGTCTTCTTTCTAGTTCTGTGTATTGCTGCAATATCTCTATTATATATTTCATGTTACTATAATTGTAAAGATTAAATTAAATTTGCATAGCACTCCCCTTCTTAGATTAGTGTAGGAAGCGATTTCTGCACACCTAGCTTCCTTTCAGTTGGTATCAAAGCTTGATCACTTGTGATCCTAGTTGTTGGGTAGGGTTTTTTTGAGCTAATCTTTGATTGAGTGGGAGTCTATGTAGAGCATTCTAAATCTTATTGCAGCAAGGAGATGGCAAGCACATCTAGAAGGATAGAGGTGGAGAAATTCAATGGCACTAATTTAGAGTTGTGGAAGCTCAAGATGGAAGACATGCTTGTTGATCGAGACCTCTGGGAAACTATTAGTGGCACAAAACTAGTTACTATGGTACAAGCTAATTGGGATCTCAAAGATCGGAAGGCTAAGGGTCTCATAAGACTTAGTCTTGTTGATTCTGTCCTCTTAAATGTCCATGAGGTGAAAACTACAAACTTGCTTTGGAAGAAGTTGGGAGATGTGTATCAGGCCAAGTCCCTGGTGAGCAAACTTTTTCTGAGAAAGAAGTTGTATATCTCTGAAGATGGAGGATGGAGAATCTGTTGTAGATCACCTAAATTCCTTTAACATGTTAATTACATAATTGACATCAGTTGGTGTGAAGATGGAGGAGGAGGATCATTGCATGACCTTGCTTTGTTCTTTGCCGAACTCATGAGATCGTCTTGTGATGGCTAGAGCACCACATCTACTTTCACAATGGATGAAGTGGTATCTTTGCTGTTATCTGAAGAGATATAGAGAAAATCTTCTAAGGCAACCAAAGAGGCTCTTGCAGTTCATGGAAGACCCAAGGAGAAAGGGAAAAAGAAAGACAAGAAAGTTGATAAGGGCAGATCCAAATCCCGTGGGAGATCCAAATCTCTTGAAAATTCCAAGGCTCTCTATTGGAATTATGGTAAATTTGGGCATTTCCGAAAGGAATGCAAAGAGGAAAAGAAAAAGAAGAAGAAGAACCTAGATTCAAATTCTGACAAGTCACAAGATGATGGTGATGTTTTCATTGCAGCCTTGGCAACCCATGCATCTAATAATGTGTGGCTGATTGATTCTGGTGCATCATTCCACATGACCTCACATCGAGATTGGTTTACTAAGTATGAGGAGTTCAATGGTGGAAGGGTGTACTTGGGTGATGAATCTCATCTGAAGATTGTTGGTTGTGGAAGAGTCTCTATCCAATTCCCTAATGGATGAGTGAAGGGGATCTCTGCAGTTATGCACATCCTAGGCTTAGCATGGAACTTGCTTTCTGTAAGTATGTTGAATGATGCAGGTGTGCAGGTTGTCTTTTCAAAAGAAGGATGCAAGATGACTAGAGGAGCTATGGTGCTTGCTAAGGGTACTAGGAGAGGTACTATGTTTCAGCTAGAGGCATGCATTTCACAATGCAATAGTTCTTCTGACTCAAGGAAGAGGGCAGCAGTCACTTCATCCCCACCATCTGAACCAACAGTGAAGAAATCTATTGTATCTAGTACTTATGGTTATATTCATGCTTTGAAAGTTAAGCTTCCTGCTGAAAAGACAATGTTATGGCATAAGAGATTTGGCCACATTGGTGAGAAGGGTCTTATAACCCTGAAAAATAAAAACTTTGTTGAGGGGTTAGATGATTGTAATCTTGAGTTTGACTTTTGTGAACATTGTATATATGGAAAACAAAACCATGTTCAGTTTTATTCGAGTTCTCATAAGTCTTCTGGTGTGTTGGACCTTGTTCATTCTGATGTATTCGGTCCTGTTAATGTTCCTTCATTATCAAAATCTATATATTTTGTATCTTTCATAGATGACTACAATAGAAGGACATGGATTTATTTTCTCAAAAGAAAATATGAAGTCTATAGTAAGTTTAAGGAGTTTAAAGTCTTTGCTAAAAATTAGACTGGTAAAAGGATTACATGTTTGAGAACTAACAATGGTGGTGAGTTCTATTCTATAGAATTGGATAAATATTGAAAGGAACTTGGGATTGAAAGACATAAGACAACTCCATATACCCCACAGCAAAATGGAGTTGCAGAGAGGATGAATACGACACTGATGGAGAAGGCTAGGAGTATGCTTAGTGGAGCTGGCCTAGAACAAAATTTTTGGGCTAAAGTTTTTGCTACTACTTACTATCTGGTAAATAGATCTCCTAATCAACTCTTGTTGGTAAGACACCCATGGAGGTGTGCTCTAGTAGAAATCCTTCAATAAGGCATTTGCATGTTTTTGCTTGTGAGGCATATGCACATGTGCCTAGGGAGAAGCGGTCAAAGTGTATCTTCATTGGCTATGGTGTCGGTGTGAAAGGATACAAGCTTTGGGATCCTATGGCTGAAAAAGTGTTGTATAGAATTAGTGTCATCTTCAGAGAGCTAACACCTTCTTCCACTTTTTTACAGCTAGAAGAAAAAGAAAAGAAAAAGGATATTGTTCAATTTCCTTCTACCCCTAAGAAGACTGAATAGAAAGACAATGTTGGACCTGAAAATGAGGAGAGCTCTAGCAGCTCTGAAAGTTTAGAAGATGAAGTAGAACCTCCACCTCAGCCTTTGAGGAGGTCCACACGAGTTAGGAAGCAACATGAGGTTTGGTTACACATTGCTTGATTCTAATTGTGCTTTTGCTTTGTTTACTAACAGTGATGAACCTAGAACTGTGTCAGAGGCTATGGATATGAAAGATGCAGGTTCTTGGAAGGAGGCCATGGAGAATGAGATGGCTTCTTTGGAAAAGAATAAAACTTGGGACTTGGTGTCTTTGCCTCCTGGATGGAAACTCGTTGGATGTAAATGGGTGTTCAAGAAGAAATTTGGTGCAGATGGCAGTGTTGAGAAGTATAAAGCCAGATTAGTTGTGAAGGGGTATTCACAAGTGGAGGGTATAGATTATGGTGAGATCTTCTCTCCCGTTGCAAAGATGACATCCATTCAATTCCTATTATCTCTCACATCAGCTTATGACTTAGAGGTGAAGCAGATGGATGTGAAGACAACTTTCCTTCATGGTGATTTGGAGGAGGAGATTTACATGTCACAACTAGAGCATTACATGGTGAAAGGTAAAGAAAATTTGGTTTGCAAGTTAAAGAAATCTTTGTATGGATTGAAGTAGTCTCCTAGGATGTGGTACTTGAATTTTGATGCCTTTGTGTTGTCAATTAGATTTGTGAGATTGAAATCAGATCATTGTGTGTATTAAAAGTATGATGGTGATCGTATTCTCATTGTTAAATTATATGTTGATGATATGTTGTTCATTGGAAAGGGTAAGAATATGATTTCTAATTTTAAGTCTTAGTTGGCAATACAGTTTGAAATGAAATATTTAGGGGCAGCCAGGTACATTCTTAGAATAGAAATTAGAAGAGACAAAACTAACAAAAAACTTTGGTTAAGCCAGAGTAAGTATGTGAAGACCGTGTTGGATAGGTTCAGCATGGCAGATTGTAGACCATTGTGTGTTCCTATTTCTTTGGGGACAAAGTGTTCTATTAGTGATTGTCTAAAATCTCCTAGTGAGGTGGAAGACATGAGCAGAGTACCTTATGCTAGTGTTGTTGGTAGTTTGATGTATGCTATGGTCTGTACAAGACCAGACATTACCCAAGCAGTGGGAGTCCTTAGTCAATTTATGGCTAATCCTAGATGGGTACATTGAGATGCAGTTAAGAGAGTGTTCAACTATTTGAGGGGTACTTCTGAGTATTCTATATGCTATCATGGTAATGTTACAGGACCTCTGCATTCTGTTGATATTCGTGGATTCAGATTGGATAGGTGACATTGACAACAGGAGATCCACCAATGCTTATGTGTTTACACTGTTTGGTGGTGCTATTAGTTGGATGAGTAAGTGACAACCTGTGGTTGCTTTGTCCATGACAGAAGCTGAGTACATGGCAGCAACTCATGCTTGTAAGGAAGCCATTTGGATTAAGAGATTGTGTTCAGATATTGGTGTTAATGTAGGATAGATTATGATTTGTTGTGACATTCAGAGTGTGATTTGCCTTGCAAAGAATCCAACTTTCCATGCCAGAACAAAGCATATTGATGTATAGTTTCACTTCATACGAGACATGGTAGAGGATGGGAAGGTAAATTTGGAGAAGGTAGATACTATGAAAAATGTTGCAGATGCATTGACAAAGCCAGTGGGCATAGAGAAGTTTAGATGGTGTTCAGAGTCTATGGGCCTCTCGGCCTATAGTAATTAAATCATGTTATTCTATTGGCTCTTACAAGGCATTTGACAAGTGAAAAAATGTTGGGAATTAAGGTGTCTCAACCTTGGTAATTTCTTGTATTATTTCATTGTATTTATTTATTTATTGCCTATTGTATAATTTGGATGCAAATCCTATGTTATCATATTGTGGGAGTTGGCACGGTGATGTGTCATCCTATATTGCATATGACCACATGTAATTTTGTCCTCACATGAGGAGATAGGTGTCCCACTTAGTGGTAGGAATATCTTGCCATGTGTTGGCATCTTGGATGTTGTCTAAGGGAATATTGACCATAACGGTCATGACAAATTCCTATGATGAAGTTATGACATGTAAGAGTCAGAAATAGAAGCTTGTAAGACAGGTGAAGACATGTGTCGAGAAGCATCTTTGAAAAAGGCATCTTTGGGAACCCCAAGGTGGACTATGACATGTTGTAAGAAAATATACTATTTATAGCCTATGTATGACAGATTCTCTTACAACTATAAGTTGTAACTGCTATGACAAATTTTATGACGGTCGTAAGAGTCGTAAGAGCATTTGTCATAGCCCATTTTGGAAATAGGTGACCTCTTTGGGATGGAGTGTGTGGGCAAGTGTCAAATACATCTTACAATGTTGATCAAGTGTCCATAGGCATGGGTTTTGGGCCATGAGGACAAGTTGGACGCCCATTCCAAGATAGAGGTTATTTTGCCTTATATTTTCTATATAAACAGGTGCTTTGAGGAGGAGTTGCATAATGTGATTGATAGGTACTGTTATGCTACTGGATTGACTCTAGACATGAGTTTCGAAGACTATTGAGAGATTGCATTGCAAGTGTAATGTAAACCATTTTAGTTTTGATAATACATTGTACAGGTTTTTGAGTGTGGGGTTTTTCACTTGATAAGGGTTTTCCACACATTATATCTTGTCTCTCTTCTTCTGTCTTCTTTTTGGTTCTATGTGTATTGCTGCAATATCTCTATTATATGTTTCATGTTTCTATAATTGTAAATATTAAATTAAATTTGCATAGCCCTCCCCTCATTAGATTAGTGTCGGAAGCGATTTCTGTACACCTAGCTTCCTTTCAAGTAATGGCGCTTGTGCTTCATACCCTCTAAAAATTTCCTACCATCTACCAAGAAAATTCTGGCAATACTATGTACCTTTTCTTCCACCTCCTTCAAGGGTTTCAACTTATGATGAACTCCATCCTTTATTAGAGAATAGGTATTTGCATGGCCATCATGGACAACACACCTATCATACTACCATGACCTCCCCAATAGCATATGACATGCATCCATCGGTATGATGTCACACAACACCTCATCATGGTAGTCTCCAATCTTAAACTTAACTAAACACTACTCATTTACCAAAGCTCTATAGTCCTTCTACAACCATGCAATCCGATATGGATGTGGATGCCTTCTTCTTGTCAACTTCAACTTGTTAACCATCTCCTCTAAAACAAGATTGTTAGTGCTTCCACTATCAATAATAACATAAAAACACTTACCTTCACATTTGCACCCTGTGCAAAATAAACTCTTTCTTTGATTTGGGTCTTTCTCCTCATTCAACAAGGTTCTTCTCATAACTAGGGTTTCTCCCCTTTTAGCATCTTCAGAACGCTGAGACTGTGCATCTCCATCTACATATGCAACTCGTGCATTACCTTCAAGTCTTCTATTTGCCCTTCCTTAATGTTGCAGACACTCGTATGCTCGATGCCCTCTTCTCCACATTGGAAATAGGTTCCTCTAAAACCTCCTCTTCTAGGTCCTTGCCCAGGTCAACCTCTTCCTCTTCCTCTTTGGTCACCATTATTTTGGTCACAAGGGCGGTAGGCATTATCTCCTCTCTGATTTTGACTAGTTCTAGCCTCTTCACTTTTTTGTTGATCTTCATTTTGGCCTCCATAGGATCTTCCACCAGTCCTTCTACCTTGACCTCTTCCTTTTTGCTTTCTTTCAAATCTTTTATTCAGATTTGTTAGAAATGATAGCAACACTACTTCAATGGAAATCTGATACAACATAAATTTCAGCAATCTTTAACTATGTGTTATTAATGGAGATTGTAACACAGAAACAAAACTATGCTTCACAAAAATACAAAATCAGAAATATGAACACAGAACACAATGTTTAATGTTAAGAAAACCCTTTCAGGAAAAAATCCACATAGGAAATAGGCCCAATGGTTGTATTATTCTGAAAATGATTTACAATACAACACTTAAACTCTCTTCACCAGTCTTTAATCTGACAACATTCCAGTAGCACTCGAGTACCTAAAATCTATATTGCAAAAACTAATACATGGCAAATACTTATAGAAACATTTTCTAACTCATCTTAGGTGTTCACCTTCTCTCTCATGAGATTCCCCAACATACAAACATTAAATGCCATCTTACAAGCACCTTCCACTTGTCCAAAAACAGCCATGCAAAGGTTGGATGCCCAATACTAAATCTAGCCTCTTACAGCATCTTATGAGGCATCATAACCATCATAGATTCCACAAAAGATTATCTTTCCAAGATAGAAACCTTGGGCTAAATATAGTAAATATACAACTAACATATATGTCATATGCATCATAGAATCTCAGAATCTTATGACAACTTGCAGTTGTCATAGATTCACTCACCAAACATTATGATAGTTGGCATACATACCAAAAATAGTACATTCCTCAAGGGAGTATGCCTATCCTCATTTACCATGAGTTTTTACATTTTCTAATAATAAAAGTCACTCCATAACTACCATCGGTAACTCCAAAATTACAACTGTCAATGAAACTACCTCATTCCCTTATGGGTAATTACAAATAACAAATAATAAATGGAATAAAATACAATATTGGAATTTACAAGGTTAATGGCACATTATTCCAACATTCTCCCACTTAACATTATACATTTTAAATCAACCCATAGGAAAATAAATGAAAAATAATCAGGCACTAGAAACAAGACCCATGGCCTCTCTGCACCATATAAACTTCTCTGTGCTCACAGGCTTGGTCAATTAATCTGCAACATTCTCTTGAGTGTCTATCTTATTCAGCTCAATCTCTCCATTTGCAACCAACTCTCAAACAAAGTGATACTGAACATCAACATGCTTAGTTCGAGCATGATACATGGGATTCTTGGCCAAACAAATATCACTCTGGCTATCACAACCAATCTAAATGATCTTGCAATCAAAACCAATACCTGTACACAGTCTCCTCAACCAAACTACCTCCTTATAGACATGAGTAGAAGCCATATACTCTGCTTCTATAGTGGACAAAGTAACTGTGGGCTACCTCTTACTCATCCAACTCATTGCACCTCCAAACAGAGTAAACACAGCCACTAGTGGACCTTTGACTATCCAAGTCACCTGCCTAATCTGCATCAACAAAACCCTGTATGTCCAAAGATTTATTAGCACTATCAGTACCAAAATAAACCAAACAATGATCAAGAGTACCTGCAATATATTTAAACACCCTCTTCGTATAGTTCCAATGCTGTCTACCAGGGTTAGACATAAATTTGCTCAAAACTCCCACTGCTTGGGTAATATCTGGTCTAGTGCAAACCATTGCATACATCAAACTCCCTACAGCACTAGCATATGGCACATTAGACATATCCTCAAGATCATCCTTAGTATTTGGACACATATCTAATGAAAGCCTAGTACCAATGGGTAAAGGAACTTTAATTGGGTTACAGTCCTGCAAACTAAACCTCTGCACAATAGTATTCACATACTTACTTTGTGACAACCAAAGCTTTCTGTTAACTTTGTCCCTCCTGATCTCCATTCCCAAAATATACCTTGCAGCACCAAGATCCTTCATCTCAAATGCACCTGAAAGTTGGGCTTTAAGGTCACTGACCATACCCTTAGTATTGCTAAAAAACAACATATCAACATACAAAGCAATAACCAGTATAGAATCATCGACACAATGAATGTAAACACAATGATCCTCCTCACTTCTAACAAAACCCAATTTCAAAACAAATGAATCAAACTTTTGATACCACATTCTGGGGGGCTATTTCAAACCATAGAGAGACCTCTTTAACCTGCAAACCTAATGTTCTTTTCCTTTTACCTCAAAACTAGTAGGTTGTTGCATATAAATTTCTTCTTCAAGATCTTCATACAATAATGTAGTCTTAACATCCATTTGCTCAATCTCCCAATCATAAGCTACAACAATGGATAAGAGAAATCTAATAGAAGTCAATTTAGCAACAGGAAAGAATATCTCACCAAAATCAACTCCCTCTCTCTGGGAGTAGCCCTTGGCTACCAGTCTAGCCTTGTACTTCTCCAATGACTCGTCTACTCCAAACTTCTTCTTGAGGACCCACTTACATCCTATGGCCTTTCTTCCTTTGGTCAAATGAACAAGATCCTAGGTATTACAAGAGTCTAAAGCCATCATCTCCTCTTGCATGGCTAGCTGCCAAGACTCACTATCATCTGTAGAAATAGCTTCCCTGTAGGATCTAGGTTCATCGTTAGTACTCAATAAAGCATATACACAACAAAAATCTAGTGGGCTATACCTGTCAACTGGATTCTATTGTCTTGTGGATCTCCTCAAGGGTGGAGTAAGAGACTCTACTTGTTCTTCTGCATGATCATCTGTAATAACTTCTTCTATAATAATAGACCCATCTTCAACAGAACTACTTGAATCTTCTTCTTCTTCTTCACCCCCCAATCCATCATTATGTTCTTCTTGAGGTGCATCTTGCTGCTCTAAATCAAAGTGCACCTTCTTTACCTTTTCATCCTTTTCTTTTGGCTGCTTAGGTCTAGAAATAGCTCTAAGTTCCCTGAAAATAACATCTTTAGAGAAGATAATCTTGCGGGTTAGTGGATTCCAAAGCTTATAACCTTTTACATTATCACCATATCTAATGAATGTACACTTTTCAGCCTTTAGATCCAACTTAGATCACTTTTCCTTAGGCACATGAACAAAAGCCTCACAGCCAAAAATCCTTAAATGTGAAACAAAAGGTTTATCACCTGTCCATACTTCATAAGGTGTCGAATCAAGAGCCTTATAAGGAGATTTGTTTATCAAGTAGCAAGCAGTACACATAACCTCTGCCCAAAAGCATTTAGCCAATTGTGCATCACTAAGAATACTTCTGGCCCTTTCCATAATTGTTCAGTTTATCCTTTCTGCAACACTATTCTGCTATGGTGTATATGGAGTTGTCTTTTGTCTGATTATACCTACATGCTTGCAAAACTCATCAAATTCCTTAGAACAATATTCCCCTCCATTGTCAGATCTTAATATTTTTATCTTTAAACCTGATTGGTTCTCTACTAAGACTTTGAATTCCTTGAACTTAGTAAAAACTTTAGATTTATGCTTCATAAAATAAATCCATGTAAATCTGGATACATCATCAATGAAGGTTACAAAATAACGAGATTTTCTGATAGATTCATTATCCACGGGTCTAAACACATCCCTATGAATAATTTCTAACTTCTGTTTTGCTCTATTGCTTCCTGAAGGAAATGATTTTCTATTTTGTTTACCAAACACACAATGCTCATAGAATTCAAAGTGCTCATTAGAATAGGAGAAACCATCCAACAATTTTTTATTCTTAATAGTTTTTAATATATTATTGCTTGTGTGGCCCAATCTACGATGCCACAACATACATGCATTTTTAGTATTAGCCTCAGATATATAAGAGGCATTATAAACTGTAGTGGCTTCAAGCTTGAACAGGCTTCCGAATCTCTTCCCCTTTGCTACCACCAAGTTCCCTCTCACTAATCCACAACCATGCTTGTCAAATGTCACATGCATTCCCAAATCATTCAACTTCAAAACTGAAATCAAATTTCTAGCTAATCTAGGAACATGCAAAACACCAGGGAGGGTTTTAATCCTCCCATCACTAAAACACAACAATACCTTTCCTTTCCCGACAATCAGATATGTAGAGTTGTCACCAAGGTAGATATTACCTCCATCATATTCTTCATATGAGGAGAACCATTCCTTATACGGAGTCATATGAAACAAGCATCCTGAGTCAACCAACCAGTGATCATTAGAAACAAGATTACATGCAAAAAGTAAAACTTCTTCACCTGCATTTGAGGACTTATCTAAAGCACTCTCCACTGTTTCTTGGGGTTTCTGTACTCCTTCTTCACATGTCCCCTTTTACCGCAGTTCCAACACTTAACTCTGTTCTTTTTACTAGGAGTCTTACTCTAGGCCTTGGACTTGTCCTTAGCCCCTTTCTAATCTCTTTTAGGTCATCTTTCCTTAGACCTTCCCCTAACACTGAGAGCATCCCCTGAACTATCTAAACTCTTCTTCCTCAATTCCTGTGATAGTAGCACTGAAACAAGAGCATCCAACTTCAGATCCGTGAGGTTAACAGTGATAGCAAGGATAACATTCTCCCAAGACTCAGGTAAAGAACACAGAAGTAAGATACATTTATCTTCCTCACTAACCTCAACATCTACTGAATCAAGCTGACTCACTAACAAATTAAAAGAATTTAAATGCTCTACAACTGATTCACCTTCTTACATTTTCATGGAAAACAATTTTCTTTTTAAATAAAGTTTATTTACCATACTCTTGGCTTGATAGATCTCACCCAACCGTTTCCACAACTTGTATGCAGTCTCTTCCTTTGCGACATTCAATAGGACAGAGTTTGAAAGACACAAACAGATGGTTCCCCGTGCCTTCTTATCCTGTCTATCCCACTCATCTTGAGAGACATCATCAGGTTTCTTCTCTTTTTGAAAAACCAACCATTGGTTTCTTTATTCCAACAAATCTTCTATTTTTAGCTTCCATAACTCATACCCCATTCCGTTGAACTTCTCAATGTCCAATCGAGAGGTTGATGCAACAGTGGATGTAGCCATAATAACAACACAAGATCTACAAAAAAAATAAAACCAAATCTCCCACTGTAGCTACAACTTCCACACTACCAGCCAAGAGTCAAAGTTAGCTAGGCTTTGATACCAAATATTAGAAATTAAAGCAACACTACTTCAATGGAAATCTGATACAAGATAAATTTCAGCAATCTTTAACTATGTGTTATTACTGGAGATTGTAACACAAAAACAAAACTATGCTTCATAGAAATGCAAAATCAAAAATATGAACAATAACACAATGTTTAATGTGCAGAAAACCCTTTCAGGTAAAAAACTCCACACAGGAAACAGGCCCAATGTTTGTATTATTCTGAAAATGATTTACAATACAATAACACTTAAACTCTCTCCACTAGTCTTTAATCTAACAGCATTTCGGTAGCACCTGAGTACCTAAAATCTATATTGCAGCAATTAATACATGGAAAATATTTATAGAAACATTTTCTAACTCATCTTAGGCGTTCACCTTCTCTCTCATGAGATTCCCCAACATACAAATATTAAATGCCATCTTACAAGCACCTTCCACTTGTCCAAAAACATCCATGCAAAGGTTGGATGCCTAAGACTAAATTTGGCTTCTTATAGCATCTTATGATGTGTCATAATGGTCATAGATTCCACAAAAGAGTATATTTCCAAGATAGAAACATTGGGCTAAATATAGCAAATATACAACTAACATATCTGTCATATGCATCATAGAATCTCAGAATCTTATGACAACTTGCAGCTATCATAGATTCACTCACCAAACATTATGATAGTTGTCATACATGCAAAAAATAGTATATTCCTCTAGGGAGCATGCCTATCCTCATTTATCATGAGTTTTTACATTTGCCAATAGTAAAAGTCACTCAGTAACTGCCGCCAGTAACTCTGAAATTACAACTGTCAATGAGACTACCTCATTCCCTTATGGGTAATTACAAATAACAAATAATAAATAGAATAAAATACAATATTGGAATTTACAAGGTTAATGGCACATTATTCCAACAAGCTTCTCTTCCACCTTCAGGGAAAACTGGTATGTATCTTCTATGGTATTTTGACCAAGCTCGGCTCCTCTTGAATACTTGGCATCAACCCATTAATGTAATGGTCTACTTTCTCCTTGTTGTCCTCTACATGGCCTATCCTAATGGTAATCCTATAAAACTCTTCTGTATACTCCTTGATAGACTTTTTACCTTGCTTCAATCCTTGAAGCTTTTTCAACAACTCCAACTCATAGTCTACAAGAATGAACTTCTTCTTTAGTTTGCCCACCATCCAATCCCATCTGGTAATCTTTCTTTTTACTCTTCTATTCCTCTCTAACTGGACCTCCTTCCACCAAATATTGGCATGGCCCTTCATCTTTATTTTTGCAAACTTGACCCATTCTGGATCTTCCACATCTTCATACTCGAAATATTCTTCCATATCATTGATCCGATTAATAAGCTCTTCTGGGTTCAAATTCCTAGAATATGTTGACTTCAATAATTGGTCTCTTTCCAATCTTTGAAATGGCCCTCAACAACCTAACTTCTGCAGGATCTCCTACAACTTCTTGTTCTTCCTTAGATAGCTCTTCTTCAACTTCATCTTCACTTTCTTCTCTTGTTCTCGGCTCAAACCCTCTTCACAACTCCTCTTGCAATGCATCGATTTGCTTTTGTAGGGCTCTAAAACTCTCTTCTAGCAAAGCATTTCTCCCACCACAATTTCTTTGTGGAGACATTTTAATCTCTACAACAAACCCACAACCTCAAGTCCTGGTGCAAACTGCCTCACGGTTGGCGATCTGTCTACACGCTCAAGAACCCTTTCTCTGATATCACTTGATGAAGGGGAGAAATATCAAAACACACAATAACACAAATTATGCATAGAAAATAGAATGTTCTTTTATTGATTTGGACAACACATTACATTACAGAAGCTAAAATCCAATCAGATGATGAATCCTCCATAGGTTGCAACACATTACAACTTCCTATCTCTAGATCCTGAAACCTTCTATCTTATGTAGCCACAAATCCACTAGGGTTTTTGTTTTCTCACCTTTTCCTAACTCTACACTTTCCCCCTTATCTCAACTACTACCAAGGGTTCCCAAAAATGCTCATAAATAGCCCTTTTTGGCAGCCTCCAGCTAAATTTTGAAATTTGCATCTCCCTCCAAAAATAGGTCAACTTCTGGGAGCCATAACTTTTAATCTGAGTGTCTGATTGATGAACTGTTTGAAGCATTGGAAAGATCGTGAAGTGCTCTATGCGCTAAAAACTTGCTCTACTAATTCTGTCCATTTTTAGGGCCATACAGAGCCTCAAACCTAACTTTGAAACCTTTTCAAGGATTTTTCAGGAAATGAAAACTTTAATATCTTTTAGCCCACAAATGATCTTTGCCTGATTCCTTCACCAAAGGTCTTATTTTTCATTTACGAAGCTTCCTGTAATTTTTCACTTCCATATGTGCCCAAATGTAAACTTTCCTAAAATAGCAGTTTAGAAAAACTGAAGGTTCTACATCATTATTCAAGTGATTATAGAACTAGAAATACAAATTTTGAAAAGAAATGAAAACTAAGTCATCAATTTTGAATCATCATTGTTTTTGGGTGATGCAAGATTGCCCTTACACCTCTGGATGCTCCTTCATCAATAGGGCAAGCCCTATCATGGACTACACACTACTCTAGAAGGAAATACATGCCTTGCAGATCCCAACACATGCTTAGCCTAGTCCTAAACATTCTTCACAGCATCATTCTTCAAGGAATAACATCCAAACACTTCACAAATTTGAATTAGGTCGCCATTAAGCAGGAAAACATGAAGCTTTTAGTACATCAGTCTTCACAATGTTGGCAGTACTCATGAATGATTAAACATTTCTTTTGTTCTTCTTCCAGATGAGTTGGTAGGACCTATACAACATCTCCAATCACTCCTTGAACTCCACACAACAACAACTTTGCGCCGCACATCATCAACCTTCCTCAGTCGGCCAGGCAAGAGCATAACCCAGCAACACCATCATTTCAGACCTTAATCAATTTCGAAGAGAACATAAGACATCTTACAGAGAAACAGGGAACATCACAGGATCATTAGGACTTTCTTCCATCAGTCAATGTACCATTTCATGCCACAACAAGTTGGTGCACATCATTAGCATATGTCTTGAGAACAACTAGGCATCTAAAACTATCTGTATCACAACTGTCATTTGAAAACTAAACTTTGCAAACCTCCAAACCACTTGAAACACATATGGATGCACTCATACACTACTCTGAACATATCCTCAAAACTGTATGGGAAAAGCTTCACTAGTGGAGGAATGCGGAACATTCTAAACAATCTTCACCAACACATTATACTTCCAAAGCATGGACCAGAACTCTGCCACTTATATCTTTCACTGTGGAGGAGAAAATGATCTAAAACTTTGGATTTAGCACCTTTGCATTATACTAAAATTAGATTTTGAACCACATGAGCATATCTTGAAATGTGGAGGAATGCAGAGCATTTTACTAGATAGTCTTCCAAGGAGCTTCCTGCAACAACAACCTTTACCAACGTCTGGAGGCCAAAACTTTCTTATAGCAACTCATACTTTCTTAGGATCATCAAGAATGATCATATAACATGCTATAGGTCATCAAAAACATCTTCTCATCCTCATCATAGCTTCGAATTCACATCTTAATATATCACCATTCATCTTTATGCTTCTAATTCCCATCTTAATATTTCATCATTCATCTTTATGCTTCTAATTGCCATCTTAATATTTCATCATGAAATTATCTTTGCTGACCACAAACATGCTTAATACACCTTGTCTTGACATTAATCAGGGCATGACATCCAACCATGAACAACAGCGTCATCACTACATCTTACTGCAATCATCATCACAAACTGAGTGTTGACCTTACTCTAAGTGTTGACATCAATGACAACACATATTACCAACAATAAGATTACTTTATCTACTTTTCCACTTTGCCTATTTTTGAAAAATGTGTATGTATAACTATGTATTATTCCTTTGTGAATAACTAATGCACATGCAAGTATTGATTGCAATATTGCCTCTCATTCTGGCTTCTACTTTTTGAAGAACTCCTCTTTGTAAAAGAAATACTACAAATGATTTTGGGAATATAACATCAATAGTTTAAAGAATTGGTTAGAAATAAAGGTGAATACTTATTAAAATTTTGAGAATAGATAGAGGTGGTGAATATGTGTCTAACGAAATTTTGTGAAAGGAATGGAATCAAGTAGTTTACTGCAAGGTATACACCACAAAAAAATGGTATTTCTAAAAGAAGGAATAGAAAAATCATGGAAATGGATAGAAACATGTTGAAGGTAGAGTGTTTACCTCATGAGTTTTGGGTTGAAGTAGTAGTATGCTCAATATATTTATTGAACTAGTGTCCTACTAAAAGTGTAAAGGATAAGATTCCATAGGAAGCATGGAATAAGAAGAAACATAAGGTATTACAATTGAGATTTTCTTGGTGAATTTATTATGCACATGTGCCTAATGAGAAGGGGAATAAATTGGATGATAAATGAGAGAACAAGTTATATAATCCAATTATAAAATAGCTACCTATGATAGTCATCTCAGTATTATGAATTGTGGGGATTATGATTGCTACCTATGATGTGTCTAAGAAATCTATAAAATGTGATTTGTTGGATGAGCAAGTGGTTGGTCTTTGCTAGTGATGATAACTCTTTTAGGAATTATACTCATCAACTACACATGTTAAATGGTTGAGATATTCAATAGGTAGAAAGAGATGATGTATCTACCTAGAAGAAGGGAGAGTTTTCATGCACAAAATGATAGGAAGATATTTTAGGGTGAGTGTAGGATCATGATGGGCCAAACAATACCCCTAAATGGAAATGAAAGCTAAAAACAAACTTAAGTAACTTCACATAAAAAACTGAATGATTTATCTACACAATATAAAAATAAGGTAGTAATAAAAGGTGTAGGAAATTGAATGTAGTTTATGGGATACTACTTTTTTTTTTTGAAAATTAGTTTGGTGAAGATTGGATATTTCAATGAGGTACTACTAATTTTTTAGAAAAACATAAAAAGTAGGTGCTATTTCAGCCAACCTAAGTATGAGAAAAAGAAAATATTTTACCTCCAAGCTTTAGATTTGAGTAAAGGACACATAAATGGATGTGACATATTTTTAAATTTTTTAATAAATAATTAATTATTTATGATTTTTTTGCTACAACCTTTTAAAAATATTTTAAAAAAATCTATCCAACCTAACTTGGTCAAAAAATATGAAGTTTAAATATTTTTAGAACTATAGCCTATAAAGCCTAGAATGTAATGTATCTTTTGGATTTAAAAAAGGATAAATAGTTTGAAAGTTATAAATGTTTTTTAATATCTATAACTATTAGGAAATTAGATATAGTGTATGTAGGAAATTAATAAAAAATTACCTATTGAAAATATAACGAGACATATTGTATTTTTAGAATCTTGATAGTTTCCTCTATAAACCCTTTTCATTTTATTAAATTTAGTTACAAAAAAGTCTATCAACATCAAGGATGAAGCCATGGAAAATCTTCGGACAACACTAAACAGGAGATTTTGCAAGTTACATTGGCAAGTTTTAGGACTGTGACTTTCCTAAATATAAGGTAATCCCAAGGCATTTCTGGAGGGAATCCATATTTGAGGTAGAAATATTAACACTTTTTCCATTCAAATCTAAATATATGTCTAAATATTAGGACTTTTTCATCTAACATGATTTTTTTCCATTGCCACAATTTGGCCCATCATGATCTTACACTCATGCTTGAGTGGGAAAATATAAGACACTAGGTAGAAAGCCTATATGATTTCCATAATTATAGATATTTGTGCATGGTAAATATTTTTGGTTGAGTGTGTGCATAGGTGGTGGCTACCACATGATGCTAGGGCCTATAGAGGTGATAGATTGTGTCATTTAGTAAAATATTATTGAGAAAAGAATGTGTGTTCTAAAAGCTAAGCCCACTTCTATGGATATGTGTAGGATTCCAAGGATCCTCAATTATACTACCCAAGAAAGTGACCACATTAAAGATGGAAGAAGGGGGAGGTATGTGCTACAAACTTCTCTAGTGAATGCTTAGCACTGAAAACACAAAAATTTTGGAAAATTTTAGGGACTTTTACTTGAAAGAGTAAAAAATGAAGCCTTAAATCCATTAGACCACAAAGTCACCTCAATACAAGTTGATGTGGTGTCCCTCCTAGTAAGGCTAATATTTTAATTGCCCATTTTAAACTTGAAGTGTTTGTTGTACTAAGATCCTTCTCTGTGATCTTCTAGCTTTGATGTAGAGTCTTGGATACTAGGGACTATAAAAACACATTTAGAATGGAAGAACACCAAAAAAAGAAAGAAAAAAAATTCATAGTAAGTGTGTAACCTTTCCCTTCACACTAAGTATCTTTTTTTTGTCATACTTCACAGATCCTTGAGCATGAAAATTGCATACTTATGTAGGTCTCCATATATCTAAAGGATAAGTCATCTAGATTGCCCTCAAACGTGGGTACTTGTCTTCCAATATGAATTTGGTAGATGCATTGGGGTTATTGTTCTCTTTCTTAATACATCATTATCCTCTAAGATACTCTTGATTTCCCTTTAGAGATGGCATCATGGCCAAATGGATTTAATCCATATGCCAATCCTGACCTATGTCAAACCAAACTTGTGCCTCAAGTAAAATATCAAGTCATATCACAAACTATCTCCAAATAGAGAGTGGGTTCTTCAATAGGAGTGACCCATTAAGTCTTCTTATCTATACTCTTCTATTTCTACAAGTAGTGAGTACAAAGTAACCTCAAAAGAGGGTAATCCACTTAAGTCTATGGAGTGTTCATTTTCTTAAATCCTGATTTTTTCCTTGTGCTTATGAGAATTTCTCTATCCTTGAACATATATGAAGATGTGGCACCTTGTGGTATTTATATAGTTTCATGGTCGTTTAGGTAATGTGGTCTAACTATCAATTATGATCCTTTAATCATATCCCAAATGTACTGTGATGGCATGAATATAACTTTTTTTCTTGTGCATGTTGTGGAATGAGCTTGATACATTCATGATCTTCTATGTTAGCACTCTAAGAGGAGGAGTGTTAATTAATTCCACTTATGAACTATTTCCTATCATCCTTTCATGTCAGATCAGGTTCCAATAAGGCTTGAGGGGTCTTCTTTCCTCATCTTTCTATCTTTACATTGTCCCATCATCCTAATTTTTAACTTAATTTCAATCTACCACAATATCCTTTGGCACAAAAAGTTGTTGGCACATCCTAATCTTAGAGAAGAGAAAAAGAGTAATAGGAGAATATAATGGGTTTGTAAGGGGTGAACCCAAGAAGGATAGGCTACAAATTGTTACCAAGGAAGTTTTAAGTAGCCTTAACAAGTACATCCCACTCATCTTTGATAGGTATAAGGATGATCATTTTAATATATCTAGGTTAGTTGAGAGTAGGATCAAAAGGGCATAAGGTAATTTTTGAAATGATGTTGCCTCTAGGTGGATTTCTACATCAATTTTTGTCATCAAATACTACCTATAATGAGCTTGTTGTCACTAAGGAGGTGAAATATTGAAATTTTAATGTGGGTATTTATAGATTCCACCAATAACCTTTATAAGATTTCATCAAATAAAGGAATTTCATTTGGGGCTCTAGGTGATAGGAGTCCCTTATTGACAAGTGAGAAATGTGCCTATGGAAATGTACTTACAATGGAGGAGAGAATAAGAAATCTGTCTTCACACTAATTTATTACATTATTATAAGTGAACACATAGGTGACTTTATTGGACACCTCTAATCATCTAGGAAGACCTACATTTGAATAGATACCAAAGACTGTTCAAGCTACTTTTTTGATTGAATTAACAAACAAAATGCATGAATATATAGTATAGGAAAGGAAACATCCAATATTTTCATCAATCAAAGACATTTCAATTTAAGAACCATGAGAAATAACAAATAATACAAATCATCAAGTTTAAGGACTTTCTCTAAGGAAAGTTGTTAAGAAACACAAAGTAGATAAAATATATTAATTAATGGGTCATACGACATTTATAGAAGGGAGTTAACACATATTAACACATAAAAACAAGGCCTTAAGATTGTACCACATATAACAATTTAGACCACATAAGAATTCTAATATATATAGAATAAAAATAAAGAGGGAGAAGTGTCATGTGGGGAGGATGGTTTTCTTGATGATTATATTGAGATACATATTAGATGAATGAGGTTCTCAATAGGGATGGTAAAGTGTCTTCCACTCTTGTTATAGTCAAAATGTGATCCTAATTAAACTATATCTAATCAGAGTAATTCTTTACTACACATTAGAATACAAACCAATGAATGCTATTCGATCTAAAAGAGTAAAACTATCTTGGCTCTATTTCTTTATTGTAATTGAAAATTGAATGATGGAATACGACTTACCTAAACTAACGAAATACATGATAAAATAGGGAAATAAATAGAGACAGAAAGAGAATGTTGAAAAATAGAACATAGAAATGGAAACTACAAACTAACAAGAACCTCTCACCATGTGGCTAGCCTTACTGCCTAGGACAACAACACATGGCACAAATGTCTACACATCGTGATAGGGTTTGTACGATAGTATACAAGTTTTCACAATTTTCAACAAATTCCTATTAACAAAAAACATAACAATCAATCTATGAATTTGGTGGTTAACAAAAATATAACTGGAAATGATAATATACAAAATGAAAATCATGAAGAAAACAAGAGAAAGGAAAGAGAAAAGAAAACACTCGTGCATTTGAGTTTCCTCCTCTCACAAATCATATAACCTGCAAGAAAGAGGAAAAGGGTTGGGCTATATAGAGGTTTGCCTCAGTCAAACCCTGTTTTGGTGTTTCCACTTCCGCTATAGCCAGATATTGAAATGCATTGAAAAGGAGAGTGTGTGCTCTTGAATCCCAAATGCTTTTGAGATTGCGATGAGTAGTGACAAATGATATTGCAATGAAATAAATCTAAGCAATGCTTTTAAATAAGATAACAATGAATGATTTGCTAATATGAAAAATAAGGAAAACGATGTGAGATCCACAAGGATTAACACTAATCTAAAGGACTTGTAAGGGTTAGAAACCAGAGAAAGGAAAGAGGAAAAGGGTTGGGCTATATAGAGGTTTGCCTTAGTCAAACCCTGTTTTGGTGTTTCCACCTCCACGATAGCTAGATATTGAAATGCATTGAAAAGGAGAGTGTGTGCTCTTGAATCCCAAATGCTTCTGAGATTGCGATGAACAGTGACAAATGATATTGCAATGAAATAAATCTAAGCAATGCTTTTAAAAATGCTAACAATGAATGATTTACTAATATGAACAATAAGGAAAATGATGCGAGATCCACAAGGATTAACACTAATCTAAAGGATTTGCAAGGGTTAGAAAATAAATTATGAGATTCCCATTGGAAGTTTATCATGACCACGAACAAGATGGAGTTATGTTCAAAAGGATATTGATCACACATGAGAACCTTATGGAGAGTACAAATGAAGGTAAAGAGGAATCACATCCACAAGAGAACCTGCAAGCTACAATAACATGCAATAATGATAGCACAAAACACAATGAGCCTAAGTAGAGGTTTTGATAGAGTTTTGTTAGCGTGAGGATTTGATCTTTCAAAATGGAAAAACGATGGGATTTTATAGGCAATGAAAAGGATAAACATCTGGTAAAAGAGTTGTTTGGGCGTGGATAGGCATGTAGGAAAGCTAGGAATACTATGCAAGAAAAAACACAACTTATAAAAATGGTAGTTGAACTAGAATATGCTATCAAGATGCTAGTGTGTCATGCAGACATCCGTGCCTAACGCACCTATCTAGTCAACTTTTACTTCATGAAAGTTTTGAGGACTTGGGGCATTGCCAAGTTTAAGACACTTTTACAATTTTGGGATAGGTTACATAGAAAAAGGGAAAAACAACATTTAGATAGCATCTTTGTGGATTTAGGGTAAGGATAAGGCTAGAAAGTGATCTTAGAAACATACTAAGAGAATGGACCCTAAAGCAATTACTAATTAGACCATGAAATTATGGATGAGCAGAATTTACGATGCTACATTTAGCCCCCACTTTAGCAAGCATATGATACTACATGCATATGAAGGCTAAAGTACAAGAAAGAAAAATTTTACCCATTACTGTAGAGGAAGTAGAATGTCACTAAGTGAGAGGTGTAGATCTCCTAGATTAGTATTCTACAAAACCACAATGTTAGGCCAAGAAAATCTGCATAGGACACAGATGTCAGAAGCATATGTACACATATGTATATAACTAATACTAAGAAGGATTAGACCAAATATTATTTGCCAAGACCTTTGTGGTTAACAAATAATATAGTCTAATGTGCACTAATCTAAACAAACACATGAAAACATGCAAAATGCAAAAGGAAAAAGAGGTATGGTTCTAGGGCTAGCAAAATCCATTGTTTTCTAAGAATCATATCGAAAATATTTCGTAACTCACTAGGGATAACAAATTCTGTTGTTGGCTAAGTGGATTATGAGAAGTGTTGAGTGGTAGCAAACATAACATCATAGACTAGCATTTCTTTGCTACTTGATTTACATGTCAGGCAATATCAAAAATTACAGGACTAACAAAATTTCTTGTTTACTAGGTAATTTTGATAAAGGTGGTATGGATGATAAATGTTGTGCCAATGCTTTAGAGAGCATACAATCGATGTGGTGTGTGATTAAGTGTGTGAGATAGAAAATGTATTCTCCCACCTTAAAATAATTGCTGACATCATGGAGGAGCAATTGGTTTTAAGGTAAAAGAGGGAATAAGGCACGAGAGCTTTTAGGAAGTATATGGATAAAGGATATGTTCCAGAGAGCTATGTCGTGGAAAGGGGTTTCCCCCACATAGGACAACCAAGGTGATGTTGCAGGCATGATACACAAAGGCTTGTGTAAGCATGGCATGATTCCGAGAAACACAATAAGGTGTCACATAATACAAACAACAATCATAAACACAAATGGATCTACATGCTTTAGAGTTAGTACAATATATAGTCTAATCTGCATGGGATGATTTTTTTGTAGTTGATCTTGTCAATTATTTGTAATTAATTTTTAATAATTGTCATCATCCTCCTAAGCACATAGAACTAAAAATATAGAGGAAGAATATCACAAGAAGACAAATAAAAAGTTTTGGGTCAACATGGAAGGATGCTAAATCATCTAACGCTTTGCAATGTCTCCAAAATGTGAAAAATTTTAAGTACAACATAGAGAAGAATTTAGAAACATATAGAAGAATGTCATGACATTTTCATTCCCCCTGTATCCATGTGCCTATAAGGGCATCAAGGGTCATCCAAGGAGAACTAAAAAACAAATATTCATGCCATACTCATATGTGGGGAGTACAAAACATACAGGCAAACCACACATAAAAATAGATGAACAAAGGGACTACACTCAAGGATCAGGCTCTAGTAGGTCATCCACCTCCCAATCTTGCTCATTATAAAGGGATGGAGGATAGCTTCTAGAGGGACCATATTAAGGGTACTGCTAGGCACAACACCTATCTAGTCATGCAGAGAATCAACATCCAAAGGAGGATCTTGTCGTAACTCACTAAAGGTAAGGTCCATTGATCATGTGAAGATCGAGGATAGGGATTGCATTTCTTCCAAGGACTCAAATATATCTTCCTTAGAGGAAGATGGATCTGGGTCACTATCAAAATAGATGACAATCAGTGCTTTCCCAATGCTAATAGTAGGATTGTGAGTATCAGTGGCCATTGGTGGAGCAGAGGTATCCACAACCTAAATAGATGAAGTGAAAGGACTTAGCAGTGGCAAGGGTGGCATGTGCTTGGGCTTGCAAAAGGGCAAGGTAGGGTAATGCTTGTGCTTGTGCTTAGGCATGGGTGGTGGAATGTTCATGTCTATGGTAGCGAGGCACAAGACATCAAGAAATACATGGTGTCAGGTACGTTGTAATGGGAGTGGCTCTAAGATAGTGGTACTATGTGTGGTACTAACTTTTGGCTGATTTGGTGGAGAGGTTGGAATAGGAGATGGGAGAAAAACATGTTGAGGGGAGGGTGCAGGAAGTTGAGGCAATGAGGCCAAGTTAGGGGCTGGCTACATGGGAGAGGGAAGGGGTTCTTTGATGCAGAGCATCTAGGACAGCAGGACAGAAGTCTTCAAGACTTCAATGAAAGGTCTCTCTAGGTTCACTATTTTCTATGACAGAGATCAAACCACCCATGAGGAAGAGTTGTAACACAACAATGTACTTGTTCATGACACAAGGGAGAGGGGACTTCAAGACTCTTATCTCAGGATGCCTAACTCAATCCAAGATTTCATCCAACCCATTGTGCAGGGTCTGCAGGACAGCAATCTTGCCAATGTCTTCAAAAGACAGTCATAACCTTACTACTCTAATGGGATAATAGTCACAATATCCTTCTCATGGTGATCTCTATTAGGACAAATCAATCTTATTCAACCTACCAAATAAATGACATGCCAACATACTTAATGCCTTCACAAATCAATAACACACCACTTACTTAGTGTCTTCCTTATGGTGGCTATCTTCTGGGAGGACTATCAGAGAAAACATAAGGCAAAATGGACTATTGTCTTAGAGAAATCCCTTCCTACTCCTTTTCATAGATCATTGCAAGATTAGGAGCCCCTTGTGTTGGGCCCAATGCATGGCTTTTCGCTGACTGACCACTGAACACAGACAATACTACCACCTAGTTGCTGTTGCCCTTCACTCCATTCCTAATACATGGATTTGCAGAGTCATTTACATGGAAACCTCAGTCCCAACCATCCTCCTGCCCCCAAAACATTCACAAGCTTTAGCATTAACTATTATACAACCCATTCCACTGATCATAAATAGGAAAGATTAGTGGAATGAGGAGAGATCCATCGGGTTTCTCAGAAGAACCCTAACTTAGGTTTTAGGACAGTCAATAGAAAACTAACGATTTCTTCCTCCTAGTGCAATGTCAAGTCTCCAAACAAGATTCAAATCCTAGCTATCTCACACCTCTAACCATCCACTACATTCATGGGTTATGACAAATCTGTACAGAAATAGGTACGGGCTGGAAATAGTGAATAAAAAATAGAAATATGCAGGAAAATAGTTTCTTATTTCATTCCACTTTAATCTTCCTTCACACCCCTGCAAAATGAAAAGTTTCTAGGCTTTTTGAAGCCTGTCCCTCTACCTTTACATGCTCAAAGGCAGTTGAACTGATGGAGGGTGAAAAGAACTGCTCCCAAACCATCATTGCCCGATCTACAACTGTTAACAGTCTTGTAACTGTCCTCTTTTGGACTGTATTAACTGTTTTTATGTTCTAATAATGCTCTCCATCGTTTGGTAACCCTTGACAAGGTTCTTAACATACCTTTTGACCTAAGACATGCCTCCATGTAAGAGGATTGCCTCCTACATACTTTAGGAAGGCTTACATGTAAGAGGATTGCCTCCTACATACTTTAGGAAGGCTTACAAACTTAAATGATTGCCTTTACAAATATGACTGTCCATCTTAGGACTTACAACATGATAATAGTTTTTAGACACTTGGACATAGTCCCTTACACAAGCATGGATTTCAAGCCTTATTACAACATTGAATGGTCTCAAGGACCTTATTGAACAAAACAAACTACTAGAAGATCAAACAAAACCTAGATGTCTTGGTGCTCCTGCACCATACTCCCCAACATGATGAAAACTCTTGTCCCAAGAGTTATGAGATCTGCTCCAAATGTTCTTCAAGCTTGTTGGAATGTTCCTCTAACTAGTGATAGGGAACAAGAATTCTCCCAGAGTTATCTTCCTCCTTCTCCAACCTGCATGTCTCCTGTAAACAGTGTTAGTACCATAAAACATGTTGTGATGTCATTGCCTAGGACCTTGCTGCTGCAATGCTTCTGCTCTTCCTATCTTGAGGTTCTAATGTATTCCTCCCTGTACTATCTATTGTTTGCCTTCCTTCTTTTGCCTCCTTATAGGACAATCAATGTCCCCAACCTTGACATAACTCAAGTCCCAAACCTGCCGTTCTTTAGGACTGTCATCCACCTTCTTCTACTGCAACTGTTCCAGCTATTTGCAATCATCCTTAACCTGCACATTCAACTTCAATTTCTCTCCAAAACAGATAGAAACATATTCCTTCTTGTCTTCACAAGGTAAAGGCACTAGTTTGAACTTTCTACCATCTTTGTGCACCAAATTGTTATTAGTATAACCATCATGAATTGTCCTTCTCGAATGCTACCATGGTCTACCCAAAATGATATGCCCACATGTCATTGAAATGACATCACACAAAACATAATCCTAATATGGACCAATTGAAAAATTAACATATGCCTTCTTACTAACCCTTACTTGCTATTCTTGACTTACCCAAGTGACATTGTAAGGACTAGGATGATCAAATGTTTTCAATCCCAACTTATGCACCATTTCCCAAGAGACTAAATTATCATGGGAACCTGAATCTATAATCAACTTGCATATCTTTCCATGGCTTAAACAATTAGTTTTAAAAATAGATACCTGTGGTGTTTGTTGCATTTTGCCTTTTTCCACCATGAGCATTTCTCCAACCATTACTAGAGAGGCTGATAACATTTCTTGTTCTTCTGGCTTCTCCTCCTCTTGTGCCAAGTGAACTCTTCTATCCTTGCTCTTGTCAACATCATCATTCTTAGGACATTTGAAAGATCTGTGTCCCACTTCATTGCAATGATAACATCTACCTGTAAACACTCCTCTTCCTGATCCAAATCTACCTCCACCTCTATATCCACCTCTCTAATCTGCAGAAAAATCTTTACCTTTCTCATTGCTGTTCTATACTTCATTAGTAGGTCTACCCCTACCTCTATATCCTCTTCCACTACCTCCTTGTCTTTCTTGCTTCCTCTTCACCCTTTCTTCAGCCCTTATGGCCAACTAAAAACATTCTCCAAGTGATTTTGGTACTATCAAACCAATTTCATCTTGCAAATTATACCTAAGCCCATTAAGGTATCTTGCCACTTTCTCTTCTTCATCTTCCAATCCTCCTCTAATACTAAGCTTATGAAATTGCTCAGTATAAGAGATAACATCCATGTCCTTTTGTTTCAAATTCTACCTCATCCTCTTTGTTTGAATGGAATAATCAGATGGAAGAAACTGATCCTTCATCATATCCTTCATCCTACCCCAAGAAGTGATTCTTGTTGCACCTCTAGCCACTCTTTCTATTTGCATAGTACTCCACCATGTAAGTGCTGTTCCTTTTAGTTTTGTTTTTGCAAATTTTATCTTCTTCTCATCACTCATTTCCTCATACTCAAAGAAATTTTCCAGGGCATCTATCCACCCTAATATCTCCTCACTATCCATCTTCCCCTGATAGATAGGTAACTCTATGTTTGCCTTCGTTCCACTACCTTGGACTGCCTTCAGCAATCTCACAAATTTCTTCTCTTTAGGATCCAATTCATCCTCAGGAGGATTCTCATCTACCTCCTCATCTCCTTCTTGATCATCTTGCTCATCCTTTCTAGGATTCTTCTCCAATGCTTCCAATCTTGCCAAGATTGATGCATTCTCTCTTCTCACTTGTCTTAACTCTCTTTCCCTTGCAGCATCCTGTTCTCTTCTATCCCTCAACTCTTTTTTTCTAGCCTCTAAGGCTTCTCTCAACTCACTGTTCTCCCTAGCCATCTGATTCTTAGGAGACATCCTTACAACTCTCACAAACCCTTACTTTTTCACAAGACCCTACTACACCCTCAAGGATCTACTTGCTTGCTCTGATACCAATATGATGCAAAGCATCTAGGACAGAAAGATAGAAGTCTTCAAGACTTCAATGAAGGGTCTCTCTAGGTTCACTATTTTCTATGACAGAGATCAAACCACCCATGAGGAAGAGTTGTAACACAACAATGTACTTGTTCATGACACAAGGGAGAGGGGACTTCAAGACTCTTATCTCAGGATGCCTAACTCAATCCAATATTTCATCCAACCCACTATGCAGGGTTTGTAGGATAGCAATCTTGCCAATGTCTTCAAAAGATAGTCATAACCTTACTACTCCAATGGGATAACAGTCACAATATCCTTCTCATGGTGATCTCTATTAGGACAACTCAATCTTATTCAACCTACCAAACCAATGACATGCCAACATACTTAATGCCTTCACAAATCAATAACACACCACTTACCTAGTGTCTTCCTTGTGGTGGCTGTCTTCTGGGAGGACTGTCAGAGACAGCATAAGGCAAAATGGACTATTGTCTTAGAGAAATCCCTTCCTACTCCTTGTCATCGATCATTGCAAGATTAGGAGCCCCTTGTGTTGGGCCCAATGCATGGCTTTTCACTGACTGACCACTGAACACAGACAATACTACCACCTAGTTGCTGTTGCCCTTCACTCCATTCCTAATACATGGATTTGCAGAGTCATTTACATGGAAAACTCAGTCCCAACCATCCTCCTACCCCAAAAACCTTCACAAGCCTCAGCATTAACTATTATACAAACCATTCCACTGATCATAAATAGGAAAGATTAGTGGAATGAGGAGAGATCCATCAGGTTGCTCAAAAGAACCCTAACTTAGGTTTTAGGACAGTCAATAGAAAACTAACAATTTCTTCCTCCTAGTGCAGTGTCAAGTCTCCAAACAAGATTCAAATCCTAGCTATCTCACACCTCTAACCATCCACTGCATTCATGGGTTATGACAAATCCATACAGAAATAGGTACAGGCTGGAAATAGTGAATAAAAAATAGAAATATGCAGGAAAACGGTTTCTTATTTCATTCCACTTTAATCTTCCTTCACACCCCTGCAAAATGAAAAGTTTCTAGGCTTTTTGAAGCTTGTCCCTCTACCTTTTACATGCTTGAGGGTAGTTGAACTGATGGAGGGTGAAAAGAACTACTCCCAAATCATCACTGCCCGATCTACAACTGTTAATAGTCTTGTAACTGTCCTCTTTTGGACTGTATTAACTATTTTTATGTTCTAATAATGCTCTCCATCATTTGGTAACCCTTGACAAGGTTCTTAACATACCTTTTAACCTAAGACATGCCTCCAACTAAGAGGATTGCCTCCTACATACTTTAGGAAGGCTTACAAACTTAAGTGACTGCCTTTACAAATATGACTGTCCATCTTAGGACTTACAACATGACAATAGTTTTTAGACACTTGGACATAGTCCCTTATACAAGCATGGATTTCAAGCCTTATTACAACATTGAATGGTCTCAAGGACCTTATTGAACGAAACAAACTACTAGAAGATCAAACAAAACCTAGATGTCTTGGTGCTCTTGCACCATTCTTCCTTGGTTGCATGCTCATGAGATGTAGTATGATGATGATGCTTACAATCTCTCACAACTTGGTTGCATCATGAGCGGATCAGAACATCCATCAGAGGAACTAGAGAGGCTCCCAATACAGGCTCCTTTTCGTCCATCACTCTAAGAGCGGGTGAAGGAACAAAAGGAGCTACTAAAGGTTGGGGTACTGCTAGAGGAGGGTTGCTCAATATGGGTTGTGTTCCTGAAGACACCAAAGGGGCTGAAGGAACAGAGGCTTCCACTAAATATTAAAGGATCAAAGATGAAGGTCCTCACACCATGGGCTACTTTCCTCACATCTCCAAAGAGGCAATAGGAACATGAGAAACCACTGATGGTGGAGGAACTAAAGGAGCAAATCCCTACACTACACATTGCTTTCCATGCATCTTTGAAGAGGTAGGAGGATCAAGAAAAACCACTGAAGAGCATGTAGGTCTAGGTTGTGTGGGTCTTGAGTAAGACTCAGGGGGTGGGACCTCGGTGTAAATACCAAATGTGTGGGGACGGGGATGGTCACTCAACTCAGCTTGCTCAACCTTCTTTTCCTGTCAAGAAGGAGGAATGATAGAAGTAGTCGACAGATATCAAATGACCATGGGGCTAGTAGCCAGTTGGATAGACGAGGAGGCACCAATAGATAAGTGGGCTATGTGATTTGCCTTGAATTTTTGATATGACAAAATAGAAAATCATTACAAGGTCACAAATACTTAGTAGGTGTTGGCCAAAAATAGTCCAAGGATAAGTTTCCTCTTAATGCAAGAGGTTTAAACCCATTATGGTAGATAGTGTGTAGCTAACCTTCATAGGGAAACTTCAAACACTTATAGACTACTGAGGGGACCACTTTCATGAAGAGAGCCATGGATGGCCCAACTTCACATGAAATTGGTCAGAAGTGGGGATGATGGTGAAGGAAACGTCCAGTAGTTTAGGTCCTACTCAGACAGGAAGGGTGATTGAATCCAGACTACAATGAGAGGATACATCAAGCACTTGTACCTAGACTTTATATTTCTCGTACCTGTCCTAATACAACTCATGAACATACAGGATTAATGAGTACACCCTTGGTGGACTTTTCACTAATCAGGGCAGTGATGTAGAGGGGTCTATCATATATGTGCATAGGTACATCAATAGGGGTGAAGGAGATTATCAGCTCAGGAATAGGAAAAACTCAACTAGGGTGAGGGAAATCATCCGTCTTGTTAATCATATTGACAAGAGAGGAGGAAGGCACATCAGCAGACACACTAGAGACCATGGTAGGAGGGTGAACCTCAATCAAATTAGTGGAATGATGCAATAGAGGGTTAGTATATATCTGAATGTTCTATTTAGGTGGAGCAACATACTTATTTCCTCTATCATTCACTCTAGAGACGTGGATAATGTTCTAATTAATGAGGTCTTACACATTGTTCTATAGACACATACATCTTTCAATTTCATGCATAGGTACATGGTGAAACTAATAGAAGGCCTTTGGGTCATATAGGAAGGTGCTAAGGTTTTAGAGGAATCAATAGGGTGAATGAGAGGTAGTTGGATAAGGTTATTGTTTAACAGTTGCTATAGGAAAGCATAAAGTGACTCAGAGATGGGGTAAACTACCAAGTCCTTGGCTTGTTCTAGGAAGAGAAGGCCATGGCACTTAGAACAAGTGCCATGGCTACTACTGTTTTACATTATTGTTAGAATTGATTTCAATAAAGTTCTTATTTTTCTTATAATTTTGGAAAGAAGGAGGGGCATTGGATTTCCCATCAAGAGTCTATGAGGAAGATCCATTGTATTGATTAACTGACTGTTGGTAATCTCTGAGTGTTGTACAAAGGTGTGTGAAAGATGGATAATGCATGAGAAAGATCTTATCCCTAATCTAACGCTGCAGGTTTTAGATGAAAAACTATTACATGTCAGAGTCTGAGAGCACATACGGTATCTATGAAAACAAGGTCTATTAATGCCTAATAAAATCAGTTACCTTCTCGTGCACTCCTTACCTATAATGGACGAGGTCAATGAGCATGACCTACGATCCTACATGTTGGCCTAAAAATGCTAGAGAAACTAAATTATGAGCTGCTAGAAAGAATGTAGATTATTTTTCATTGATGTCAAAGTGTTAAGGACCTAGGATGTCCTCATGGTGATGTTGACTAGGATGTTTTCATGTTGATTGATTCATGATGATGTTGACTAGGATGTCCTCATTAATGTTGAACTAGGATGTCTTCATGTTGATTGATGCATTTCCCATGTTTCACAGGCATGTTGATTGATGCTCATGGATGATATTGTGTACACTAAATTTCCTATGCTTCACAGAAGGTTTCATACAAGAGTTCACATGCAGTATCACATGATGTTTATGGAAGTATAAGACATGTTCAATGAAGTTTCATGATTAAGGAGTTGTCATATCAAGTGATGAGGAGTGGTTCATGACAAGGTTACATTAATATCACTATTGATGTCAAAATGTAGTAAAAGAGTTTGTGATGATAAGGTATATGATGTGAGATTTGTAGAGAATGGTCACTTTCACCTTAGATAGAGACTAGTATTACCTGCCGGTATTTCATGTTATTGCAGAAGATTGTCATCACCCTATGTACTCATGCAGGATGCAAGATCAGGATGTCATTGTATGTTGATGCAAGTAAAGGCAGGATACAAGGCTTTGAAATTGATTCAAAGATCTGTAAGTTGGGCTGCAAGTTGATATGCTTAATGTAAAGTCAGACACAAGGTTGTTTTATTAGGGTTTAAGAAATCAAAACCCTAGAGCATTTGTTTGAGGGCACAAAATAGCCCATATACACTTTATTTGTATTTTGACATTAACCTTCGACTATGGGTTAAGTCACTTATAGTGACCTCCTAAAGGGTTTTTAAGTCATTAGAGACCAACCCCTTTACCTAGGGTGATTGGGAGTCTTGGTCAAGAGTTGTGAAATGGGTGCTCAAAATAAAATCAAAGGCTAAAATTTAACATTGTCAAAGGCATGAATTTGAAATCGAAGGTTATGTTTTAAAGTTTTTTCAAATTCCTAACGGCTTGTTTTCTAGCTCAAAATTTGACAGGCAACTCATCTTAGAAGCCCTAACCACCTTGAATTTAGTTTTCTACTAACTTGAAGGGATAGTAAATTAGGTTTCTTGCACTGTTTGACTATTTTTGGAGATGAGAGTTGAATGTGTGTGATCTATAGAGCGATACCTACTTTCCTATGTAGAAATTGTGATGTTTGGTCAAGATATACAGAGATTTTGATTATGTTAAATTTGGAGGATGGATGTTTTGTATTATGCAGGATTTGATAGATAATGACATGAGACTTGAATGTACATGAGGTTGGGGGATAGACCTACCTATCTATGTGCATTTCATGACGTTTGATGTAGGGAAATAGAGTTTTTGAGGGAAGCAATCTTGAAGACTATATTCAGTACATATGTAAGTATAATGTGATCAGTGTGAGATATGAGTTTGTCTAATTCAATTTGCAGAAAGGGATAGAGTGACTTGTAGAGGTATTGACATGTTTTGCAGGGGATTGAAATGTTTTCATGTTATGTAATTATTGACAAATGATGTTGTATGTATGATGAAGAGAGTTAAGTCATTTGGTGTGTTGTAGTGAATCAGGGCAACCCCCTGAATTGGTTTTCTTCTTCTTATGTTATTGGATTTGCCAGTGAGGCATATTTTACTAGTGACGTATTTGTATTTGCTAGTGAGGCATTTTGTGTAGCTAATGAGGCATGGTTTTGATTAAGCCAGTGAGGCATTTTATGAGTGGTTTTTCATCCCTATGAGGGTTTTCCACCCATGAAAAAACATGTGTTATAGTTCATGTTATTTATCTTTAAGTGTGTCCCCTAATGTTTTATCTTTGAGGTCTTGATCATAATGTTTACAATCATACTTGTGCATATGTATTTGATAAATCTTTGAAGTCTCTCTCATTCTCTATCATGTGAGTTAAAAGGTGTAAAAGGTTTTAAAAGTTTGTAGACCATTGATTCACCTGCCCCTCTCAGTGGTCTTATACTCTAACAAGTGGTATCAGAGAATAGGTTCCCTATAGAAGTCTAACATGCTTGGGTAGGTCCTGATAGTGGAGTACCATGGGAAAGTGTAGAAGAAATAGAGAAAAGAAAGATGCCAAGCAAAAGGTTGTACATCTAACCTCAGTCAAGTCATGTGATGAGTTGTTGCATGAGTCTCTCCTGAATGATGATATAAAGTGTGATAAAAAGAATGGTCTTGCAGTTGAGAGTTTTGATAAAAAAGGAAGACTTTATTGTAAGTATAGATGAACAAGAACTTGATGAAAGCAAAGATGATTTTTCTGTTGAGTTTGATGACATAGAAGGAGACCTCTTTGTGGATGAAGATGGACAGGATTTTGATGAAGATGATTGTGAAATTGATTTAGAAGGTGAGCTCTTGTGTTCTCTGGATACAATCAAGCTACTCAGAAAAGAAAATTAGAAATTAAAAGACCAACTTCAACAAGAAAAAGATTTCAAGGACAAGGTATGTTCAAATTTTGTAAAAGTTTCTTTAGAGATTGAAGAGTCAAATAAGCTAATTATCAGCCTAAAGATAGAAATAGAAGAAGCAAAAAGGATAGTTGATTTTACAAAATTTGATCTTGAAGTCAAAACTAATGAATTCCTAATATTAGAGTTAGACATAGTTTCTTTGAGAAAGGAATTGGAAGAAGCATCTTCTAAGTTGCACAAGAATCTGTTGTTTGAAAAGAGTACCGATTGCTTGAATGACATATTGAGTAAGAAAAAGCATCACAAGGACACTACAGGTCTAGGTTATGAAGAAGGACAATGTTCTAAAGGTAGAAATACTCCTAGAAAGAAGATAGATGAATTATCACTTTGTTGCTACTGATGAAGACAAGAAAAAAGAAAAAGACATAGTTTTTGATGTTGGAAGAGGAAGAACAAATAGACTCTCAAGACCTCCACCTGTCAGGCAATACCATCCAATAAGGTACAACTACTCTTAGTTTCATGGTTATTGCTATTCATGTCATGTTTATGGTCATAGAGCTAGAGACTATAGAACTCATTAAAGAAATGGTTTTGGATGGAATAAGGATAAAAAAATTTATAGCTCGTCAAATCAGGACTACAATAATGTTTGTTATAAGTGCAATAAAGTTGGTCATCTTGCAAGAGATTGTTGGATGCATGGAAGATATGATCCTAGAAATCCTTCTTGATTGTCAAAAGAATATGATTATGTTCCTCCTGTTGGTCATAAGATCATATGATATAGATGTCATAGGTTTGGACATAAAGTATTATTTTGTAAGAGTAATTTGGTGAAACTAGTTAATCATCACAAGACTAAAGGAGTTATAAAAGTTTGGAGGAAACATGAAGAAAAATATAAAGAAGAACCTAATCTTGTGCATGTTGCACAAGAGACTCTCATAACTATTTAAAGGATAGCATAAATTGAGGGGGAGTTGGTCTTATGTTATATTAATTAAACCCCATGAAGATATGTAGCAGATTATGAGATCAATCAGCTATGTCACCTTGGACACATCATCATCATCAGGTGTTAGCAAGGTACAGTTCATTCGAGTACTTGTATAGTCTTGTCAGTGCACATTTCATTGAATCAGTATTAGATCAATTTTGGATCTATTGACAATATCAAACAAGGCAGGACTGTGTGTTCAATCAGGATAGTATATTGTAGATGCAGAGATATAGAGAGCCTTCATTGGAGTCCTCATTTCTCTCTAACATAGAAGGGTGTGGAAATAAGGCAACCAAAGGACAATGAGAAAGTCATTTAAATTTCAGATGTTGTAAGGATAGCTTGACAGTTTTTCTTGAAATTTACCAAGCCTAAAATAGAGGCATACAGTCTTAAGAGACAGTAAGGGATTCATAGGTAGAGTCAATCATAGATAAATGAAGAGAAGGAGTCTTGCAAGATGGATGCAATGATATTTGTTGTTATGGAGCCAAAGAAGCTTGAGGGATAGAATCATCAATACCTTTTGTTTAATTGGTGAAGCTAAGAAAGTAGAGATAAAGTTTAAGGATTCAAATCTAGCAATGACCTAAAGCAGTTTGTATGTGCTTTAGAAGACTTCATGTTGGAACCTACACAAAAATTAAAGGTAGAGAGAGACAATACCAAGATCTCTCACATGCAGAAGAGATCAAGACCTGAAACTAAATGTAGATGCAATAAAACATGGTGATAGGCAGCTTGTGAGGGAAGCAGTGCAGTCATAAAAGAAAAGACAAGAAGCGTTCTACATGCTAGACCATTAGTGAGCATAGTTGGGTATATAAACTATGAACACTATAAGAGCTTCATAAGACCTGATGAACAAGCAGAGATCCCTAAAAAGAGAATCACAGTTTTAAAAGGGATAGTGACAGTGATAAAGGGCAGATGTTGTTAGAGAAGATATAGTATGGGATAGTGGTCTTAAGTTTACATCATTATTGGTTTAGTATGAGGCATGTGGGATGATTTGGTAGGTGATTAGACTTTTGACAAAAGCTTAGACAGTGTAAATATCTGTAGGCAAAAAGACAGTCAAAAAGTGAATGAGGTATGCAGTGATAAGTAGCAAAAGGCCATTTGTACATGTAGAAGCATGGTCACAAAGGTATACACTATCTTGGAATAGTCTATGCATCTCATATGAAACTGCCAGAGGTCTTTAGATAGCTAGTACTTGGTTTGACAATGCACAGTAGATTTTGCATGCTCAGTTAGTGGCGTTTCTTGGTATCATAACATTAGAATAGTGGTGAATCATATCAGTGCAAATTCAAAATAGACAAAGTACACGAATCTTGTGACAATTTTCCTCAAAGGAATGTGGTCTAATATCTCAATTAACGATAGTGATCTCCATGTACTTGTGAGTATGTTTTGATGCTCTGATGTAGTTGACAAATGAAAAGGCTTTCAATATTATAATAACAAGTTCTTAACAATGTCAATACTTGTGTATACTGCTGTGAAAGGAAATCCTTCAAGGGACAGTGGTTAGTTTTATGATAGTGGTTTAATGATTGCCTTGATTGATGATAGTGATGACAGTGCTTCAATCCTAACAAGTGCTTAACACACTTTGATTAGTATCTCATTCAAGTCTGATGTCAAAGAAGACATAGACCTCAGGGTTTCCTGTATTTCATCTTGGTCAAACAACAAACTACAAAGCTGTTGCAAACCTTCTTAAATCATTACAAGGCCATAGTTGTCAAATGTGTAGTAAGACAATGGAGTGTAATATCTTTGATAATGACAGTAAGAATACAGTAGCAGTATGAGTGTGACTATACCTTAAACTTTGATTTTTTAATATTTGCAAGATATATTAATACTTAGTGTTGCAACAAAGTGTTCTTTTAACAGTTTATTGATCTTGTGACTATTAGAATGATAATGGACATTTGGTCAGTATATTTTTTATCATTGATGCTTGGACAGTCAAGAGATCATAAGTTAAGTGAAGTGACAATGTTAACATATCCTTTTGTAGTGACATTTGTCACTAACAGTGTTTTAAACTGTGATGCATCTTTTTGATAGTGTATTAGTTGATGAATCACTTGGGTCTTGATGAACAACTTAGATAGTGATGTGTGAGGAAGACATAATGATGTTGGCAGTAATACTTGGTAGAAATAGTCAAGTCTCCTTGTTGGACAATGGTACAGATGTGGAACATTGAATGAGATTGGGTCTTGATCAGGTAATTTACTATGTCATGATCATTTCTTGTATGGAAGTGCTACATCATAGGGGGAGTTGTGCAACCTTTGTCATTTGATGTCAAAAGGGGGAGAGAGAGAAAAATTGGAGTGGTTTTTTCCATCAATGATAAAGGGGGAGAATGTAGATTATTTGTCATTTATGTCAAAGTGTTAAGGAACCAGGATGTCCTCATGGTGATGTTGACTAGGATGTCTTCATGTTGATTGATTCATGATGATGTTGATCAGGATGTCCTCACTAATGTTGAACTAGGATGTCTTCATGTTGATTGATGCATTTCCCATGCTTCACATGCACGTTGATTGATGCTCATGGATGATGTTGTGTACACTGCATTTCCTATGCTTCACAGAAGGTTTCATACATCAATTCACATGCAGTATGACATGATGTTTATGGTAGGATATGACATGTTCAATGAATTTTCATGATTAAGGAGTTGTCATATCAAGTGATGAAGAGTGGTTCATGACAAGGGTACATTAATATATCTATTGATGTCAAAATGTAGTAAAAGAGTTTGTGATGAAAATGTATATGATGTGAGAGTTGCAAAGAATGGTGACTTTCACCTTATATAGAGATTAGTATTACCTACAGGTATTTCATGTTATTGCAGAAGATTATCATCACCCTATGTAATCATGCAGGATGCAAGATTAGGACGTCATTGTATGTTGATGCAAGTAAAGGCAAGATACAAGGATTTGAAATTGATTCAAAGATTTGCAAGTTGGGCTACAGGTTGAGATGCTTAATGCAAAGTTAGACAGAGGGTTATTTTATTAGGGTTTAAGAAATCAAAACCCTAGAGTATTTGTTTGAGGGCACAAAATAGCCCGAATACACTTTATTTGTATTTTGACATTGACCTTCGACTATGGGTTAAGTCACTTAAAGTGACCTCCTAAAGAGTTTTTAAGCCATTAGAGACCGGCCCCTTTACCTAGGGTGACTGGGAGTCTTGGTCAAGAGTTGTGAAACAGGGGCTCAAAATAAAATCAAAGGCTGAAATTTAACATTGTCGAAGGCGCGAATTTGAAATTGAAGGTTATGTTTTAAAGTTGTTTCAAATTCCTAACGGCTCATCTTCCAGCTCAAAATTTGATGGGCAGGTCATCTTAGAAGCCATATCCACCTGATGATGATTTGTTAGTCATAACAATATGCATAAAATTTAACACAACAAACCTTTATTATCTTGAAAAGTATGATCAATTTGGAATGAATTGATGACTCCAAGTCTTCGTGGATTAGGTCATAATCATTTGATGTTACTCAGAGGTTGATGTGATATGTTGTTTCCCATTTAAGGGGCCTTAAACTATTTTGTACTGTGAATTGATGTCTATGCCTTCGATTTTGTGCCTGTTTCCTGTAAAATCTCTCCATAATTGCGGTTAATCCTACTGTATTTGATAGATGATCATGATATTTATAAGTTTGATCAATTCTTCTGATCATCAACTATTATGAACTTATCTTTACTTCTGCACTGTATATTTATCTAAATAATGTGCCTACAAGCATATATTTAAATGATTACCATTGATATTCATATGTATTTGTATGATATTTATCATTCTGACATGCTTTTACTCAAATATGCTCTGTATATTCAATTATTTATGAGATATAGGCATTTTTCATGTTATTTGCTTTAGATTGTTTGTTATTTGCAATTATGGAAATGATTGTAATGAAATCAAAGAAAATTGAAAGAATACTTTCTAGATTTAATGAACCTTTAGCTATTGGTTCACATACATTCCAGATACTTTCATGAAGAGAAGAAACCAAACCATAATTTCACTAGGATGTTCCATAGCTAGGTATGGTTGATGCTGACTTCAAAGGAACAAAGAATGAAAACAACACATGTAGGCTGATAAGCACTCTAAGGGATGCAGCTAATCAATGCATGTATAAAGAATTCATCCACTGATTACTCAAGATTTATGATTATTTGTACTCAAAATAGCTTCTCTTTCATTAGGTATGCAAAAGACATGTACATTGACAATGAGATTTGAAATTAGTCTTGAAAACTTCACCAATCTAACTTTAATTAAGTTTCCAATAATCTACAATGTGCACTCCATCTCCTTTTATATTATAAAGAGAGGAGGCAGTTACATTGATTCAACGATCAAGATTTGTCCATCTAAATCTACGGTCAATATTGCTTTTGACTTTGTCAACACATGTCAACATGGCATAGGTTGCCAACTGGAAATCATCTGGTGGAGTTCAATCACTTTTGTCTTGTTATGCCTCTGACCTCATCATCATGCATCTCTACTTACTCTTCTTTTTCAATGGCAACAGGACTAGGCTTTGTGACAACTTTCTTTTGTTTACGAGGTGCATCAAATGAAGTTCTTGTGACTGATGTGGATGCATCATCTTGTTTTGGTCATGGTTGTCTGATGATCACCACCCCATATGCTTGGGAATCCTTCTTACTTTTCAGCCTTTTTGTATCTTCAGGTGCTCATCTTTCTCCATTGGATTGCCTCTTTGCTGTGAGGAAATCATCACATTCCTCTTTGGACTGTTCTTGTCTCTTCCTCTTATTATCTATGGTAAGGGCTACACCCTTATCTCTTAGTTTCTTAACTTTAGCATCTACCCATTCCTGGGTCCGTTTCATGACCTTCGACATTATTTGGTCTAATGAGACCACCTCTGGTTGGCTCAAGTTAGGTGTTGATATAGTATCATTATATACTTTATTCTTCTCATATTCTTGAGACATTATCTTTCCATCATCTTTATGTAACTGAACCAGTACTAATATGCAATCAAAATTACATACTTTTTTAAGGGTGAACCTTTGGTAATCTCTTCTCCTCACCTCTGCCTCATCATCACAATCAACCCAATAGTCCTCGAGGTGCTTCTGATGAATGGTCTTTCCCAGCAATGTTTGCATTCTACTATATGGATCATAAGACCTAGCTAACTCAAAGGGCTACAGGTGCATCATTTTTAGTCCTCCAATTGCATCCTTTATACTTTCTCTATCTGGACACATGTACCAGCCAATCATGGTTGGAAACAAGATCTATGGAAACTTTCCCCATTCAATGTGAGCTTCCACTAAGGGCAATATTTGTCTAACAAACTCCATCAGGATGACTTTATCATTTGGGTACCTAGGCAGCATAAGAGGTTGCCTTGTAAAGCCCTCTATCCTCGTGTATGAGAATGTGGGGAATTGGATAAACCAAGCCCCATGCTTATATATAACTGCTTGTGCCCCCACACTTATCCTCTTTGTCATGTCCTCTTCCATTGTTCTAACCAGATGCATGGAGAAAGAGTCATTTACTAACTTATAATTATCAAGAGCTTCCCTCCTTTTCAGTTGTGGGTAGTATTCCCATATATTCATATCTTCTAGGTTGCTTCCCAGTCTTCCAACTATTTGTAGTCCATTGAAACTTCCTCTGAAAGCACAAGCATACAAAACATAAGGGTCATATGGAACATGTTGATGTTCCCTCCCAGTCTTGTCATCCCTGCATCTAGGTTGTCACTTATAATTTTGGCCCATAGGGGTATTTCATCAGAATATTCTATCTTCCATATTATACCATACATCCAGTTCTCAAATAATCCAACATTCGGTCTCCTTGTCATTTTACAGAGCAGAACCATCATGTACTGGTACTCTGACAAAAAATCAAATTTGAAAACGTGCACAGGTAATTTGGTGGCTGCCTTATATGTTCTTTTCTTAGATCTCCACTGGTACATGACTCTCTAGCTTCCTTTTCATTGCTCTTATATTCTTTCTCTAATTTTCTCAAACTCAGATGAACCACATCCAGTCCCTTAGGCAAATTGAATGTCGCAATGATGCCTGCAATGGAGAAATCCACATATAACCTACCATGTTTCTCCACCTTCCTGGTTTCTGGTTTATAATTCCTGGCATATTCTATCACCAGCTCTGTAGCTTCCATGGCATATGGGAAACCTCTAGCATTCCACATTCCTGAATTGACTATGCTCATGAGGAGAGGGTTATTAGCTCCCCTATCCAATCTTCTCATCCATGCATCAAGATTTGTGTACCCTTGATGTGTATCATTGATTATTCCATCTCTGAATACCACCCCTTCTAGTTGCAAGAACACAGACATTAAGAATTCAATTTCTGATCTATTCTTCTGAATGGCCATGGTGTCCTACAATAAAAACATGTCTTACCCTAACGTGTCATATGTAGCAGTGGTTTCATGATCTCATGCATCAGATGATGATAATTCTATTGCTCTATTCCATCTTATGCAATCATCATGCTAATTAACTCTATAAAAACTATATTTACCTCATGATTTACCATAAATGACAAAACTAGGGTTTTCAGTTACATACCTAATAATCTTTTTCCCTTCTTACTATAAAGGTGATATTTTTATTAGTATGATTGTGTGACAATTGCCGTTCTCTGTTCTGTTTGAATGTGGGTCCCGTTCTGTTTGCAAGTTGTAGTAAGGGTTTAATCACTCGGAGCTCTGTAAATTTTGCTTAAATGTATGATAAATTTAGAATGACCCCCCAAAATTACCTTTTAACCATTTTACATGTCTTATTAGGGTGTGTTTAATGTCATTTTGCTCATGTCAATTGATTAATATATGATATTAGTAGATGTTGACAAGTGGCGCATAAGTATTTGAAATTCAGAAGGCTTCAACTACCGTCAGGATCTCATTTAATGCGGAGGGTGATATTTGAAAACATCAAGATATTTGAAAATGTAACGGATGTTCAAAATATGATGGTGACATCATCATGAAGATGGTCAATCGTTGACCAATGATTAAGATCGAGTCATTATGCCCTCATCAACAATCAGGACAATATATTGTATCAACATGATCTGGATGATGTGCCACGTGACACCATTTGATTAGTTATCAAGAATCACTGCATCTCGGGTCATTAGGGTTGATATGAATGATATTAAGAAATATCTAGATCTTTAAAACTTACGAAATATCATCTTAATTGGGAAAGTGAAAATGACGTCATCGCAAATATGAGTCTTTGAAATTGTTTGGAGGAATGACATCATCGTCATATTGGTTAAGATCAAGGATGTTTCGAAATATGACCTTCTTAGGTTTATGTCATGAAAGTGACATCATCAAGAGATCGTAATCGCTTTGTATTAGTGAAAGGTGATGTCATCGTCATATTGAGAAATATGACAGACATTTAGAAATGTGACCCTCTCGATATCAGGTATACTAATGACATCATCATCATATTAAGTTCTTTTATAGCTCGAACCAAGATGACGTCAAGGTCATATTTTGTGAAGGGTGATATTTGGGAACATCTGGATATTTGGAAATGTGACCCTACGAAAATATGCCTAAGGCTTAACGGGAAAATGTTCTTTCGCACTTTACTTCAATGTCTTGCATATTAATGAATATACGGATATTGGGTGATCTTCCTATTTTGGGGTCATCTAACGAATGTGATTGACATTTAACAAATATGACCCTACGAGAAATATCAGGTTTGACCAATCTTTGACTTAGCATAACTTTTCATCCTTAAAGAATATCAAGGTGATCCAAAAGGTAAACTTGCTTAGAATTATGTGCTCTTCAAGATTATGAGGCCTATGGAGATAAATTTTGACCTTGATATTCAACCTTCATATATAGGATGCACATGCATGTGCAAGGGTGATATACTTAACTGATTTTTGCCGAACCGCCCAAAGCAAGAAAACACAAGCAAGCAGAAGCAAAAAGTTGGGTCCCTATTTTGCTAAGGCAAAATGGGGCATGTTGTGTAACCACACAACAACTTGCCACCCAAGAAATCAAGAAAATTCAAATGATTCAAGTGATGAAGACACATTAAAATATAGCATTCTGACTTTCTCTAAGTATAAGTATCATGAGCTTGTGAATGACATCATGTTCATTAGTGAAACAATGCTGACAAGGGATCAAGTGTGTGCATATGATTAATAATCCTCATCTTGAAAGTAAGTTGAAAACAATAGCAACTAATGTTAAGCTACATATTTTGGGTTCATCCCTCATAGCCAACTAGGATAGAGCCTTGTTGCCAGTAGGCGTTCATAGCCCTGACAAGGTTATCTTTACAATTCCCCTAAGTAGAGCCCCACTCCTAGCAAGCATCTATAGCCCTAGTAGAGTTACTTAGATGTCCTAACTTTTATCCTTTTGGATTTTCAATATTCATCTCTTTTTTTAATATGTAGATTCATAAGATATCATCATGTAAGCTCAATATGCAAGGTGTGGTCACTTGCTTCTTTAGGTTGGGAATTGTAATGGTAGTAAGGATGACCCTTTGGATTTTTCACTTAACACCTATACTGATGTGTTCAATAAACCCAAGGCTATTAGGTGAGTATCGTGAAAATCTCTTTAATCAAGAAAGGCATTACTGATGAAAAGGGCATCATAGACCTGATCAGGAATACTTCTCAGGGTGAGTCACAACCTATATAAAAATTTGTTCTCATCACTTGAATCCTAACAATTTTATTGGTTTATTTAGGGTGATAAGGGGCATCATTCTCGCCTAAGCAAAACAAAACTCAACAGCAACAAACAAACAAACAAACAAATAAAGCAAAACTATACAAATAGCTACACAATATTCACATTCTAATACAACTGACTTCTCACATGACCCTGCTTAGGCTTGAAAGTAATGTTTGAGGAATTGTCCATTGACTGGTAATGGGACATCCTCACCGGTTAGGGTCTTAAGTCTGTAGGTATTATCTCCTAGTATCTCTGAAATTTGAAAGGGACTGACCCAAAGTTTGTCAAACTTTCCATGATCACCTTCCCTTTCATGTGCTTTATCCCATGTCAAGACCAAATCTCAAATCCTAAAAGCCTTGACTCTGGCCCTTTTATCAAACCAACGTTTGACAATAGACTGATGTTTAACAAATTGATCGATTGCTCTATCTCTTTTTTCTTCTAGGTACATGAGCTGAAGTAATCTGACTTCTTGTTTATTATCTATACCTAAATATTCTTGTGCAAATTGCAATGTGGGGATCTTTAAGTTGATAGGGAGGATAGGATCCACACCATACACTAATTGATAAGGGGAGTTTCCTAATGTAGCCTTCATCCTAGTTTTGTCTACCCATAAGGCATACTTTAGTAGGGTATTCCATTCCCTAGGGTTTTTCTCTATTAGTTTCTTTATGATATTCAAGATAATAGTTTGAAGAGAATTTCAAGATAATTCCATGATCAAATTCCTAGCTAGATAACTTTAGTGATGAAAAAGCAGGTCCATTATCACATACTAAAGCATACGAAACTCTATACCTGGTCACTATGTTGCTCTCCAAGAACTTGATCACATCCTTTGCATTACATGTCTTACTGTTGATAGCTTCAGTCCATCTGGTGTAATAATCAGTGATTGTTAAGACATACCTATGGCCTGAAGATGATGGAGGGTTAATAGGTCCTATGAAATCCATGCCCCACTGAGAAAATGGGCACATCTCCATCACTAGCTGCAAGGGTTGAGCAGCATGTCTTTCTCAATTAGCAGCAACCTGACAAATATGACAAAATTTAATATGTTCTACAATATCCTTAAAAATAGTAGGCCAATAATATCTTGCTCTCAGGATAGCATGTGCAGTCCCAAACTTATCATGTAACTCAGCCAAAACCTTGTCAACTTCTTATCTATCTAAGCATCTGAGATATATTCCTTCATAGTTTTTTTTGAAAAGGACTCCTTTTATCATATACTTTTGTGATCTTATTTTTAAAGCTCTTCTCTATGAAGCTTGTAATTTTGATGGCCATCTTCTAGTTATCAGGACATGCCTGATATCAGAATACCACTCTTTATCTTCTTTGGTATCTACCACATATTGTTGACTCATTATATTAGGGTCAATCTTAGAAATCATCTGGCTCAAGGCTTGTCCCCTCTCCAGCTTCATGGGCATTATATCCATATCATATTCTTGAAGCACTATTATCAATTTGGCTCTTTTCTCTCTTGGCTCACTCTGCATTAGGAGCATCTTTACTGCTGCATATGGTACTACAATGATGATCTTACTTCTTAAGATGTAATATCTAAATTTCTTGACTTCTCAGACTAAAGCAAGTGCTTGTCTCTGTACATCCATGTATCTAAGTTCTGCATCCTTGAATGGGCAGCTCATGAAAGATATAGACTTTTCTTCTTTGGCTTCATTTATTTGTGTCAGCATTGTTGCAGATGTATGTTGTGAAGCAAATGAGTAAATGTAGAAATCTCTTGTATAATCTAGATTGATCAGAATAGGAGCATCTGATATGGCTTTCTTGATGTCCTCAAAAGTAGCTCTTGCTTCAAGAGTCCATTCAATCTTGGCATCTTTCTTGAGCATTTCATTAAGTGGTCTAACAATTTCTACAAATCTGCTGATGAATTTCCTTACAAAATTTATCTTCCCAAAGTAACACTTAAGCTCCTTCTTACTTCCAAAAAGTTGCAGCTTCATGATGGATTCTACTCTGGCAGGATTGATGATGATCCCATTTTATGTTATCAAATGAACTAGTAGTTTTCCTGTGGTCACTCCAAAGATGCATTTCTTGAGGTTCAATGAAATACCATAATGTTCACACTTCTTGAGCACACTCCTAAAGTTTTCTATGTGATCATCCCCGGTCTTGGAAAAGACTGTCAAGTCATCCATGTAAATAACTATGCATTTACCAATTAAGCCTTTGAAAGCTATATCCATTGCACATTGAAAGGTGGATCCAACATTTATCAATCCAAACATCATGCATTTGTAAGCAAATATTCCCCATTTGGTGGTGAATGCACTTTTCAACCTGTCTATTTTATCTACCATCACCTGGTTATACCCTAAGAATCCATCCAGGAAGGGCATCATCTGGGCTCCATTCACTATCTGCAAGACTTCATCCAATTAAAGTAAGGATAGTTATCTTTTTCAGAAGCTCTATTCAGGTTTCTGAAGTTTACACACAAACGAATATCTCCATTTTTCTTTCTTACTAGGACCAAATTTGCTACCCAAGTTGAATGCCTCATTGAAAATATAATTCTGGCATTGAGCAACTTCTTCACTTCTTCAAAGATGATGGGTTCTAACAAGGCATTAACTAGTCTTTGCTTTTGTCTAAAAGGCTTAACACCAGGTTTCAGGGGTATAGTATGAGTGATAATTGAAGTATCATAAGTCTTCAACTCATCATAGTTCCAGGTGATAACATGGATGTAATCCTTCAATGCTTGAGTTATCCCTGCCATTTCTTCCTTTGTACAAACTTTACCAATCAAGACATTCTTTACCTCTTCATTTTGTCCTATATTGATCGGTGAGTATCCTCCTCCATCAGTCTTTGGAAGGTCCTTCTATTTCATCATATTGTGCAAATAAAAGGCCTTTTCTAATTGTATCATACCTTTAGGAATCCTATTGCTTGGCAATTCCATGACTTCTGCTTCTTCCCATGTGTGATCTTCTACATTCTTTTCATCTATGATCTGAGCATCAAATATATCTCTATTTGATATGAAGTCCAAAATGTGCTGGTCATCATCAAATACTTGGAGGTTGGTAACATTATTTGGTATGGAAGGCACTGATACTAATTCAACTAAGAATCTCTTTAGACCAGAAATAGATAATGGGTCCAACATGATAGCAGCCTGCGCCAAGGCATCTGCTCTATAATTATGTTGTCTAGGCACATGGGTGATGTTGAATGCATCAAACTCTTCTATTAAGTCCCATACCCTATGTCTATAGTTAGACAACTTGTAATTGCATGAGTATATACCTCTTACTTGTCTTACCACCAATTCTAAGTCTCCATAGACATGCATAATTTTCACTCTTTTCTTGAGAGCAAACAATTACCCATGAATTAAAGATTCATGTTCTGTCACATTGTTGGTACATGGGAATTGTAGTCTTTATGCTGACAAGTAGGACTTCCATGTTGGGTTGATAAGATCTATCCCTACTCCAGTTCCTTGTTTTAACTTTGATCCATCAAACTTGAGGATCCATGGTTTATCTTCTATGAAAGGCATTATCAGGGCCTTCTCTTTTCTTTTTAGCTCTGGCAGTTGCACCGCTTGATATCCATCTTAACTTTTGTGGTTAACTTCTCATCATTTCTGGGGAGTTATCTAAATTTGATATTTTTCCCCTTTTAACATCTATGGTATCAACTATTAGTGTAGGTTTTTATTTCCTAGTTGGGTTATTTATTTTTCCCTATATTCCTAGGTTTTTCCTGCACTTCTATTAATCTCGCTTAGGTTAATAAAGCATGTCTTATTAGGTGAGTGATTGCGAGGTGTCACCCTCCTACATGTAAGAATCCATTAGCTATCTTGGGAAGATACTTTTCTATCTTTAGTCCGATAGATGGTTGCTCTTGATTGGTTGGTGTTGCCACCTCCTCCCTCTTCCTAGTCTATATAAGCATGCTACCTGGCTTGTATTTTGTATCTTTTTCTTTTGCATCCTCTTAATGCTATTTTTCTTCTAGCATTTGTATTACTCTCTTGGAGACTAACTCTCTATTGCTATTTTGATTTTGTATCATTTGCATTCATAGTTTAAATATCTATTCATTTGCACTAGTTTTCTGGGTTAATAATCTTTTCAGACTCTAACATGGTATCAGAGCCTTGCTATGTGCAAGAGTAGATTTTACTTTCCATATTTGAGAGATTCAAGGGAGGGGACTAATAAATCTTATTACAGTTTTTTGAAAAACCCAGTATGCTCTTCTCTTGCATCTTTGGATGATCTTGAGAATCAAAAATGTTTGACGGAAACTTTTTTAATCTCTAGGCTTTGCACATGTGTTTTATGAAATTTGGGTGATTGCAGTGTTTCTAGTTATACTGGTAGCATTTCTAGCTATTCCAACACATCCAAGAGGCTTGAGAAAGTCAGATTTGGCTTTCGCTTCACCGAAATCAGAGATCGTCAGACACAGTTACAGAACCGGGGTTTCAAGCTCAAATCTGACAACCAGCTTGCATATTTGGTGTTTTCAATCAATATTGTAGGTTCCAGCATGTCTTTGCTTGTCTTAGGTAGCTGATTCATCCTTTGCATGTCATTTTTTGGTTGCTTGGGTCATTTTTTGTTGCTAAAGGTGTTTTGTTTACATTAGAACTACATCTTCTGTACATCAGCAAGAAAAATGCCTTCTGGGTTTTGTTCGCAGCACAAAAAAACCATCTGGATATCTTTCAATTTTTGCATGTAGTCTATATATTTTGTAGAATTAAACTCAAAAAGCTAGAGCAGTACCCCTCTCTATTGGTAGTTGCAGTTTTGAAGGTAGTTTTCAAATGCTCCGTTCTTTCTCATACGGACTCCATTTCCCAGGAATTGTTTTTTAATTTTGGCTATTTTTTCATGCTCTATGTACTAGTGTAGACGTTTTTTGATTTTGATGCAGAAATTTTTCAAAAATTATAGATTCTCAGTCATGACACTGCATAGTTCTCATTTTGGAAACTTTGGAGGATCATAACTTTCACATATCACCTCGTATCGAGGCGATTCTTTTTTTGAAAGTGCATGATTTATTGAGTAGATCACAGTGGTGTTGTTTATTTCTCTGGGTATTGTGCCAAAGTTGTATTTTTAGCATATGCTCTTCATGAGGGTTTTGTAATGCATTAAAATCAAGACCACTTAGTATTTCTTGCTAGTGGCAGTTGTAAACGCACTAATATAAAGTGTTAAATCATATTTTCTTGGGGGGTTCTTTGATTGAGTGAAAAGGGGGGGTTGTCTTGGTTGGGTTCTCTTCTTTTCAGCATTTCTTCTCTGCATTTCTTCATCATGGATCAAACAAATGTACCCATCCTAACTCCATACAATTACTTTGAGTGGAAATCACGCATGACAATTCACTTAAGGAAAGGTAGATTAAATAGGATAACTATGGGACTTGAAACTGAACCTGCTAAAGATAAAGATAAGCCTAAGTGGTTTAACAAATGTGATGAGCCATATGGAACATTGTGTTTGTCTATTTCTCCTAATTTTCTCTTTCACATTGAGTATTTGAATACACCAAATGAAATCTGGACAAAGCTAGAAACACTATTCCGCACACAAGATTCAATGAGGGGTCATATGTTGGAAAATGAACCAATTAGTTTAAGTCCAGATAATTTCAACACAATCCAAGATTTCTTCACTAAATTGAAATCACTAAGGCTACAGTTAAAATAATGTGGAATTGAAAAGAAAGATGGACAATTGATTCTTAGTATTCTCTCTAAGTAAGTTTAGAATATTTTGTGTTTGTTTCTACCTTCTATGCTACTAAGGGTACACTTGGTACTCAATTCACCATGCCATCTTTAGATGATTTTGCTACCAATCTCACTCGAGAAAAAGGACAAGCTAATCCAGATGGGCACTCTTAAGTCCTCTAAGGCACATGCCTTGGCTGCCAACCAAGGCACAAAAGAACAAAAATGACAAAGTAGTAACAACAATAGTAAGGATAAGAAATAGAAGAATAGCAAGGAGAAGAAGGATCAAATACTGGTTGTTTCAAAAGCAACTAATGAGACCCAATCTTCCAAGGAAGACAAGCCTAAGAAAGAGAGGGTCCAATGTGCCTATTGTATTAGACCTGGTCATGATGAACATAAATGTCTGAAGAAACAAATTGATCACTTGACACACATTCTTGAGAAGAATAGTATCAGTGTTTCTGAGTCTATCAAATAGAGTTCTAATGAGGGGTCTAGCAAGGAAAAAAAATAGCAAGGGGAAAGAAAAGGGCAAGGCCCTTGTTGCATTTGCTTCTTCACCATCCACTTGGGTTCTTGTTTTGGGTGCTTCGCACCACATGGCTTCATCTAAGGAAGAACTTGCATCTTTGGAGCCGCGTACTATGCCTTCTATTTTGATGGGTGATGACACTCCTATTGAGGTGTGTGGGAGAGGGTCTGTTGATGTGGGGGATGGCACATTCCATGATGTTCTTTGTGTGCCCTCATTATCAACTAATTTCGTATCAGTATACCAGATCACTCACACAAGTTCAGGCAAGCGGGTTGAGTTCACTCTTGATTTAGTGGAGATTCATGAGTTGCACAGTGGTTCTACAGTTGCAGTTGGGAGAGCAGATCATCAGTCACGTCTCTATTTGTTTTCTCACTTTGTTCCTGATCCTCCTTTGACTATTTTTTGCACTCATTCTAATGATGTGAGTAGATTATGGCATGAGTGGTTTGGCCATCTTAACTTCCGCTACTTGTAGCAGCTTAACCAGTAGAGCATGGTCACAGGGTTGCCTTCAGTTCAATTTTCAAGTGGTGTTTTCCAAGGTTGCATTCTTGGTAAGCATCCTAAGGAAAAGTTTGACAAAGGTAAGGCATGGAGAGCTTCATAGCTACTAGAGTTAGTTCATAGTGATTTGGTTGGTCCATTTCAACATCCTTCTTTCAACAGGGCCCGATATGTCCTCACATTCATTGATGACTTTTCTCGATATACTTGGGTGTACTTTCTCAAATAGAAGTCAGAGGTATTTGACCATTTTAAGGACTTCAAAACTTTTGTAGAGAAGAAATCTAGGAAAACCATCAAAGTTTTGCGCACTAACAATGGTGGTGAGTGTATCAACCATCAGTTTGAGAGATTTTGTACTTTAGAGGGGATTGATTTGCAGCATTTAGTTCCATACAATCCTTAGCAGAATGGTGTTACAAAATAGAAGAATAGGTCCTTGAAGGAAATGGCAAACTGCATGATTCACTCCAGATCTCTTGCACCACAGTATTGGGTAGAGGCCATTAACTATGCTTGTTATATCCAGAACCGTGTTCCTCACTGAGCCTTAAAGGGAGTCACTCCTTTTGAAGATTGGAGCAGTCAGAAACCATCAGTTAAGCACTTTCAAGTTGTTGGTTCTCCTGCATGGGCCCACATTCCTGTAGAGAAATGCAAGGCCTTGGATCCGCAGAGCAGAGCTTGCATATTTATAGGTTATCCTGATGGTGTGAAGGGTTATGGGTTGCTCCACCCTACTACACATGAGCTATTCATTGAGAGGAGTGTTCAATTTGAGGAGGGCTCTTCGAGCTCACTTTCTATCACTTCTTCTCCTTCTACATTGACATTGAAGTCACTTGGGATACATAACAGATCTTCTGATGAGTCAGATTCACTTGAGCAGTCTTCTACCTTCACTTCTAATGCAAAGAGCAATTCAGAGGACTCACCTCCTTCCTCTCCTAGTCATCATTCAAAAGTTGATGATTCTCCTCCAGATTCTCCATCTTCCAATCCACTTTGGGCTAGACAGACCTTGCAGTCTACAGGTGATTGGGTTGGGGATCAATCAGACACCAGGCAGACTCATTCATAGTTCCATGATGCTCCACATGTCTTCATTGCTACTGCCTCATATCCACAGTCTTTTCATGATGCTTCTGGTATTTCTGAGTGGGATACAACTATGTAGGAGGAGTATAGTTCCTTGATGAGGAACAAACTTGGGATCTTGTCCCTCTTCCTAAGGCAAGAAAACTTGTTTGATGTAAGTGGATCTATTGGACAAAATTTGCAATAGATGGGTCGGTTGACAAGCATAAGGCTCACTTGGTTGCCAAAGGATTCTCCCAAGTTCCTGGGATTGACTACTCTAAGACTTTTGCGCTAGTTGCCTGAATGAATTCCATCTAACTTATTCTTGCCATTGCTGCAGCTAATCGTTGGGAAGTACACCAGATGGATGTGAAGAGTGCTTTTCTTCACAGTGACCTTTAAGAGGAGATCTACATGGAGCAGCCACAGGGGTTCATTCAGGATTCTTCACTTGTGTGCCATCTTTGGAAGTCTCTCTATGGCCTCAAATAGGCTCCTCGGGCATGGTATGCCAAGATGGACTCCTTCCTTCTATCAGTTGGGTTCACTCGATACCAATCTGATCCCAATGTCTACATTCTGTAGCAGGATGATTCACTCCTATTTTTGGTTCTGTATGTTGATGACTTGCTGATCATAGGGAGTTCTTCATCCACCATTGGGGCTATCAAAACTACCCTTCATGACAGCTTTTTGATGACTGATTTGGGTTTGTTGCATTACTTTCTCGGGATTGAGATCTTTCAGTCTTCTTCTGGGATCACCATCACACAGTCCAAGTATGCTCTAGATTTGCTCTCGAGGTTTCATATGGCTGACTGCAAGCCTACTCTGACTCCCTTTCTTTTTGGAGTCAAACTTGAGGCTCAGTGTTCTTCTCCACTTGTTGATGGCACTTTGTACCGATAGCTTGTTGGGAGTCTCATTTATCCGACTCATACGAGACCTGACATTTCATATGCTGTAGGCATGGTCTCTCAATTCATGTAGGAACCTCATAAGCTGCAATGGAAAGCAGCCAAGCGGATCCTTCACTACATTCAATGTACTCATATTTTTGGGATTCACTATGCAGCGGGCATTGAGCTTGACTTGGTGGGCTACACAAATTTAGATTGGGCAGGTGATTCTCAGGATCCAAAGTCTACTTCAGGTTATAGCTTCTCACTTGGTTCAGGTCTTGTTTGTTGGTCAAGCAAGAAGCAATCTGCTATTGCTCTATCTTCTACTAAGGCCAAGTATTGGGGGGTTGTGAATGCCACCACTGAGGCTATTTGGCTTCAAAATCTACTCACTGAGTTTGGTATCTAGATTAGACGGCCATCAGTCATATTTTGTGAGAACTAGAGTGCCATTCAAATCTCACAGAATCTGGTCCATCATTAGCAGACCAAACACATAGAGGTCCACATGCACTACATCCGGGAGCTCATCCATGGCCACGTCATCAAACTTTGCTACTGTCTGACTTCTGAGCAAGTTGTTGATTGACAAGGGGTTGTTGTACCTCATCATTTAATCGTATTTCAAATGTCAAAATCTAGGGGCTATGTCCACGGCTATCTGCAATTAGGGATTCTATAGTTACCAGTTTTCCTACCTAATCTTAATAACTTCTACTAATTTGAAGAGATTGATCTCTCTACTTACTGAATGAATTTAAGGAATGCTGAAAACAAAATTTAAATAGGAAGTTACTTAAAGCAATCTTAAAAATAGCAACATGCATCTATCTATCAAAATTAGTAAGTACTTTTCACAGCAAAATCTGAAGTAACAAAATAGTGGTACTAGCCTTCTGCCTTGGTGGTGAGAGTGGGCCCTTGCTCCACACCCTTGGGGATGAAGGCTACAGTAGGGAATCAGCACAAAAGAAGAAGATCACAACTAAATTTAGTCCAATTCCATTTGCTTTGCATTCATGAAAAATATTGATATCAAAGAAAAACTGAGATTACCAAGAATTAGAATAATCCAATCATTGTATATCTTTTATGCTGTTTCTATCAGTATATATAAAATGAGTGATGACATATCACTTATCTTTATCTACCAGTTCTTCTATGAGATGACATCTGTCTCTTTATTATACTAGTCGTCTAACTATGGAAAAATAACCATGCAATAAAAGTAGATTGAGTGGAACAAAAGTTCACTCAGAATTCTAAGTTTGAGTCTTAATATATTTGGGCAGCAAGGCTCTGAAAATATGGATATTGAATCAGTTTTATCTATAACTCATGCAAAAACTTTAAAAATATAAAAACTCTAGCAGTTAACTAAAGATGACCTTTCACCACTCAAGTGATGATTTTGAGTGAAATGAGGGGTATTACGATCACTGCTAAAAGTGCCTGATTGGCAGCTTATGCTAGAAATATGCCCTGCTCTTAGGAGGTGCCAGAGATATCTTTCCCTATCTACAGCTCAGAGATATGTCTGTAGCTCCGGAGATACCATTGTGACCTTTTTATTCAGCTCTAGAGATGCTCCAGACTCTCGTCCAGCTCCGGAGAGGCTTTTCTCTTTACTTCAAAACTTTTGGTGTCATGGTATTCTGGTATTATCTCTAGAGATCATTGAAGACTACCTTCAGAGATGCACAAATTTGCTGTTCCAAGCATCTACACCTATTGATTCAAAAAGAGAGAAGTTTTCTACATTTTCCATCAATTCCATGCACATTAGTCCTTTAATAAAAAATTATGATCTTAAGTAATTTATCTTTAATTAATCATTATCTAGAACAATCTTGCTAGCCTATTCGGGTGCAGACATTAAGAAAGATGGGATAAGGGAGGAGAAAAAGAGAGGTAAAAAGATATATTTCATGGGTGCTACTTGGCACTCATCATCCCCCCATACCTAAGGTTTGGCAGGTCCTCCTGCTTCTCACAATCTGGATTTATTATAGTGAAGTAGCCTGTCAGTCAAGCTATAATCCTGTGCATAGGTAGACCAAGTGGTGCGATTGGTATTACCATTGCCTTTGTATTCATCAACCTGCTTCAACCAGTCCTGCAATTTCTCATCTTCCGTCTACTCAGCCTAGACATGGAGTGGCTCAATTATGAGAGGGGGCCTGAACCATCCACCTATCCATTCTTGCTTATGCTTATCCATCATTTTGGATATTAACTTTTCTTTTCTCATAAATAATCTTAAGTTTGTAGGGGTGACCACCTCTCTCATTTTCTACTCTGAGGTCAAAACATTCCATCTTTTCTTTGCTATGGCAAGTACTGGATTTCCTGAACTGTTCATGAAAAGACCAAAATCGATGGAGCACTCTTGTAAACTTTTTAGGTGTAATGGCAAAATTTTGGTCTTACTCTAAGGGTGATAGATATAGGACCTGAATTGGGTCTTAAAAGCATTGGGATTGGGACATTCCTTCCTAATGAAGAGATCTGTTGCTATATCTTTCTTAAGATGATCTTCCATTCGTTCATTCTAGATCTGATGATTCCTCATTAGGGACATAAATGCTTTAAGCTGGCATTCCCCCACAAAATAATTAAGAATGGAAGTTATATCATTAACATGAAACCATGCAGATATAATTCACATAGGGAATTCTTGTCTTCATCATTACTCCTTGTATATGTTGTCATGAATCCTTCTACTATCTCTGTATTCTCAACCAGGTCAAATAGGACTAAAGAGAATTTCCTCTACAGGACTCTTTCTTGTAAGAACATAGTATAGCTGGCACTTGGAGGCCTGCAGGATAGAATTTCAGAAGAAAGGGAGGCCATTTCAATGATTTTTCCTTCCAGAGTTTGTATTCATTTTGTCTTGGCAGTGACTGCCCTTTGTAATTGCAACATAGGCTTGGAAGCCTCATATTATCTACATTTCTTCTCCCAATGAAATAGGGCCTTAGGAATGTCAATGGGGATTGGACCCACATATGGATCTATTTGTATTTCCTGCTCATTGGTTGCCCTTCAACCAGCCAACTCTTGAATATATTCCTCCTGATCATCTAGTTTGTTGTTGGCCCAAGTTAATTGTCTATCCTGGCTATGTATATTCTCAATTAATGCTGCCATTATTATGAGGCCATTGTCTCTAGTCATGGTGAGCTTAGAAACACTCTGTGTTGCCTCTATCTCCTTTTCTTCCAACAATTTGACTGCCTCAGTTTTCTGGGTCTCCAATTCTGTTTCTTTCTCCTGGATGATCTGGTCTTTGCTCTGGAGCTCTGTTTGTAGATTTTCAATGACTTATTTTTGCTCTATTTCTACCTCCATTTTGACCTTTTTGAGGTCAGTAATAATCTAATTCTTCTCACAGAGTATTCTCTTTAGGTTTTTAATCTCTTCTAACATTTGTTGTTCTTTTAAAATCTCAACATCCTCTTGATCAAAGGGGTGAGGGAAAGTTTCTGCTTCTGCTTCTATTCCTATTTGCTGATCATCAGGGTTTTCCATGGCCATCTACCCTGCACCGTCAACTACACCCATTTGCCTTGTTTCATCTTTTCCTGTAGACTCCCTGTCCTAAGAGTCCTCTCAGGGTTCTTCTACTTCTGCTGGCACCGATGAATTCCCAGCCTTCTCCTCATATGTTCTAAATCCCAGGAGTACCTCAACTAGGAGAGCAGTATCTTTCTCACCCTATGAGAACTATCTTTTCCTTTTGCTTCTCTGTAGCAGAGGTGGGGCAAGTGCCTCTGGAGCAGGTCTCTCATCCTCAGAATTTAAGGAAATTGTAAGAGTTTGTCTGTGTTATGTCTCTAGAGCATGTGATGGTTCTGAAATTAGACTTGACCCTAGATGGATAGATGGTGCTGAGGAAACTTCTCTTTGTTTTCTCTTCCTGACTAGAGGGATCTCATTTGAATCATGAGATGTTTCTTCAGCCTAGATTTTCTCAGTTTTCTGTCCTGACCTCTCCCCTATTAATTCCTTAGGGAAAGATTCCTCAATTAGAGTCATCTTTCTTCTAATTGATCGAGTCATATATGGGGTTTGTTCAGGAGCAGACTCTCTAATTTCTTTGCATTTCTTCTTTTTATCAGGAACAGGGGCTGCAAATGAAGTTGCCTCCTGTGAGGACTTCTTTCCTCTTTGAATAGCTATGGAGGAGGTTGAAGGCTTTGTTTCTTCTTCTTGGTGGGTAGAGGAACCCTCACCTTCTAGATGTGCCCTCTCTAGTTCTCTGCCCTGAGAATTTTGTTCAAAATTTTTTTGCCATAATTCTTCCCCATTGGCCTGAGACAGGAAGTGGTGTTTAACTACTAGGAAAATGAGGCCATGATGTTTCATAGGACCCTTGTTTTGTTGATATCTTTCTGCAGTTGCCTTGATGGCAGAATATAGGAAATTGGGAATGTTTATGCTAAATTTAGGCTGTCCATTCCCATGTCTTAGAAAAATTAGTATTTTCATTATTGGTCCTAAAACTAAAGAAAATTGACCATCACAAGTGAAATATTTCATCATCTAGGTAGCTATAGATTGTCAAGGGTTTGGAAGTGTGGACCTAAGAATTCCTTTTACTTCATTTTTATTTGAATGCAGTTGTATTGCAGGTTCACCCTCAACAAAGAAATTCTTAATCAAATTAGTATATAAGGTTTTCAGATGATAAAACCTCTCACCTTGTTTAGGTAGCCCATAAATATGACTGATAGTAGCTGCAGAGAGATTGATTCAGACTCCTCTGACAGTTGTCTGATTGTCCCTTAGATTTCTTAGGAATTCATCCATGGCATCTTCTTGAAGCCCTTCAAAAATTTCTAGGAATTCCAACCATCCTGCAGTTCTCAGAATGTTTGTTGCAGCTTCAGTTTTTCTTTACCCCCATTGCTAAATTGTTTCCACCTTCTGTGTTTAATTCCTCACTCTTCTATCTATAGTTTGTCCCTTCTTCTTAACTCCATAGGTTCCAGAGAACTGTTCAATTTACTCTATTCTTCATGGTATTTTAGAAGTTTGAATGAGGATTATTATGTCTCTCAGCTTAGGCTTATGGAAGATTTGTAGATTAGTTAGAGTACCTAGGCAGTCATAAATGCAACAGGGTGATAGGACATTCTGGAGGCAAGGTGATAGTATGGAAAAGATGGTGGCATGCATGAGTTTGGAAAAGAAAATGATTGCAGATTGACGTGTCATAATGACGACACCCAAAAATAGAAAGACAAGACAATTGCTATTTAATGCTTAATTTAAGATAGAATTACCTGAATCATTTTTAATGATGAGGAGAGATGTACTCAGCAAAGATGCTGCATCATTTTATGAGACTGCATGCATCGTGGCACATGAGTAGCTTTTGGTGGCTTGAGATGATGCCCACTACTCCATTGGTACATGACCTGCAATCATTTTGCTAAGTGGTTCGAGAATCCACATTCCTTGGGTGACGTCAGCACCATCTTTGTAAATACCCCTGCAAATGAAATGCGTGCTGATTTTATTTTATTCCTATCATAAAGTAGAGGATGAGTCATGATGACCTTATCATATGATGTTTCCAATTTATTGCCTGGAGAGGTGGGTCCCCTCCCCCATTATTGTAAATGACTCTTTATTGATGGAGCGTTGAAGGTGCTCCTAGTTTGTGAAGTACCAGAGGTGTGTTTGACTAACTCCCAACACCTGATCACCTCCGTAGCTTGATTGTTTTCAACTATTCTAAAGAAGGGAACTACCATTTGCTGGCTTTCAACTCCCTTAGTCGAGAAAAATAGCCATTTACTAGTTTTCCATCTTTTTTTTTTTAGAAGGCCGTCATTTGCTGGTTTTCAACCCCCCCTTTTTTTTAGTCCAACACTTTGACAGAGGAGGTATCCCCTGTATCAAAACACAAATCATTAAGAAACTCTTCTTTAGTAGATGGTCTTTTATAGAGTCTGATTCGATGACCATTTACTAAGAATGTGTCTGTGCTTCCATCAATAGGTTCCAATAATATTGTTCCATTTTCAAAAACTTCCTTTATTTGATAAGGACCCATCCAATGAGTTTGTAATTTCCCCTTGAACTCTTTGAATTTAGAATCATAAAGAAGAACCCAATCACCTTGCTAAAATGTCCTCCTTTTGATGTGTTGGTCATGCCATTGCTTCCTTTGATACTGAACCAGTTTTGTTTGTTGAATGGCCTCTGTCTGAATTTCAACCAACTCATTGAGCTGAAGAATTCTATTCTGTTGTTATAGACAATGGTAGACCAATATCCAATACAGTTTTAAGTGTCTGGAGTTTAAATTCTATAGACAAAATAGGATTTTTCCCATAAACCAATTCATATGGTGAGAACTTTGTTATGGACTTCCAAGTGGTATTGTAAGCCCAAACTGCTTCAGGTAATCTGTTAGCCCAATCTTTTCTATTCATTGCTACTATCCTTGTCAGAATATTTTTAAGTTCCCTATTAGTTACTTCTACCTGCCCATTCCCTTGAGGATGGCAAGGTGAAGATTTTATGTGCTTGACTTGATATAAATCTATGGATGCTTTTATTACTTGTGAAGTAAACTGAGGTCCTCTATCTGAAACTATTGATCTTAGGGCTCCAAACCTTAAGAAAATCTTATTATAAAGGAAATCAGCAACTTTTTCTTCTCTTACAAATTGTAATGCTTGAACCTCAGCCCATTTAGTAACATAGTCTGTGCATACTAGAATGTACTCCTTTCCGAATGATGGTGGAGAAATTAGTCCCACAAAGTTTAAACCCCACTACTCAAATGGTTCCATCATGACTTGAGGATGCAATAACATCTCCTGGGTAAAGGTTGGTTGTCCCATCCTTTGGCACTAGTCACAGTGTTGCACATACTTCTTTGTATCTTTATGAAGAGAGGGCCAGTAGTTGTTGCAAGGTGTGACCCTTGGTCTTCTTGTTCAGTGCTGCGTTGCGGTGGTTTGTGACAAGGGCTTAACTACCTCCCGTGCTTGTTAAGTCAAGTGGTTGTATCAGGAATTAATAGGTCGATCTTTTGGTGCAACGGCAACTAACAGTTGGTATCAAAGCCGAGGTCACAGGTTCAAACCCCATGCTTGCGCTAGGGGGGATTGTTGCAAGGTGTGACCCTTGGTCTTCTTGTTCAGCACTGTATTACAGTGGTTTGTGACAAGGGCTTAACCGCCTCCCATGCTTGTTAAGTCAAGTGGTTGTATCAAGCATTAATAGGTCGATCTTTTGGTGCAACGACAACTAATAGTAGTAACCAACTCTGAGGATCTTATGGACTGTCCAGTGGAAGGAGTAATGGCCACTAGATGGTTCATCATGACATGCTCTCAACACATCAAAAATCTCATCATCTTTTAAACACCTGCGTAGAATGAAATCAGGACCACATTTAAATAGTAAACCATTCAACCATTTGTAAGATAAATTTTCTTTAACTAAATATTTTTTTTGTTTTGAGGTAAAATGGGATGGATACAAGCCTGTAGCTAAAAGATTAGCTATGTCAGCAAACCAAGGTATAGTAGAGGAGATAGCAAAAAGATGTTCATCTGGGAACTTGTCCTCCACTGGTTGGTTTTCTCCTCCTGTATGCAATCATGACAAAAAATCAGCAACCAAATTAAACTTACTTGGATTATCAACTATGGTAATACAAATTCCTACAATAGTAATAACCACCTAATGATCCTTGCATCCACTACTGGTTTATTCATTAGGTGCTTGATGGCTACATGATCAGTGTGTACAAATATTTTATATCTAGTGATATAATGCCTGAATTTATTTATAGCATAGATGACTGTCAATAATTCTTTTTCAGTTGTGGTGTAATTTCTTTCTACAGAGGTAAGGTTTTCGCTGATGTAATAAATGGTATGCATACTCTCTCCTTCCTCCTTTTGTCCTAAAACTGCCCCAATGGACTCATTTGAAGCCTCAGTCTATATGTGAAATGGTAAAGTCCAATTAGGTCCTCTCAAAATTGGTTTGATAGTAAGCTTCTCTTTCAAGGTCTCAAATGCTGATTGATACTCTTATAGCCATAGAAATTATGTGTCTTTGTTAAGCAGGGTAAACAAGGGCAACTATTCTGCTGAAATTTTCTATGAATCTCCTATAGTAGCCTACACGACCCAAAAATCTTCTAACATCTGTCTGATTTTTAGGTGAAGGCAATTGTGTGATCACTTCTATCTTGTTTTGATCCATTTTGATCCCCTTTTTTGAAATGTGGTGTCCCAAAACAATTCCTTCCTCCACCATCATAAAGCACTTTTCATGGCTAAGGGATAATTAATTTTTCTCACAACATTTCAGTACTTTCTCAAGGTTTGTGAGAGCTTCTTCAAAATTATCCCCATACACAATAAAGTCATCCATATAGATCTCCATGCATTCATTAGCTAGTTAAGCAAAAATAGCTAAAACAAGTCTCTGAAATGTAGCTAGGGCATTGCATAGTCTAAAGGGAAGAACTTTGTAAGCAAAAGTTCCCCAAGAGTAGGTGAAGGTGATTTTGTCCTCGTCTTTAGGTGCTACTTGAATTTGATTATACCCACTAAATCCATCTAGAAAAGACAAATACTTTCTCCCAGCAAGGTTGTCCAATACTTGGTCAATGAATGGTAAGGGAAAGTAGTCTTTTTTTGTGGCCTTGTTTAGTCCTCTATAATCAATACACACCCTCCATTTCCTATTTTTTTTAGGCACTATGACAAGGGGTGAGACCCATTGACTATCTGAGATTAGATATATAAACCCTGCTTGAAGTAATTTTTCTATTTTAGTTTTGACAATGTCCTTTAAAACAGGATTCAATCTTCTCTGGGGTTGTCTGACAGGTTTAATATCCTTAGTGTATATATGATGGGTATAGATCTTAGGAGGTATGCCTTTCATATCTTGGTATTCCCAAGCAAAAGATGTTGAATGGGAAATCAGAAGTTGGATAAGTTTTTCTTCCTGATTTGTTGTTAACTGAGTATTGATATTAAGTGTTTTCCCTGGTAAAATCATGACCTATTTTGTGATTTGATCCATAGATGTAGTTAATTTGTACATTGGAGTCATGGTATTGAGAGGACACGAATGTGGAATCAACATGTGGAAAGTGGCTAAGTCTCTGTAAAAGGTTTCCCCACAAGGAATGATGTTGGCGAGGGTACAACAAGAAGAAGTAAGAAGTTCTCTCCTAGAATCTTGGGCGAGCTCCATCACATCCTTATTGATTAGGATGTGAGTAATGTCTTTTGTTGTATCATAGTATATTTCTTCTTCTAACCCTCCCAGATGTTCCTTGATAGTTACCATAGCTACTGAGGCACTGTTGTCATTGTTCTCTAGTTCATCCACCCATACTCTTCCTGTATATTGTATTGATGGTTTAGCTGGAGGATACAAAGATATTTTCTTCAAATCTATCCCATTAGAAATGACCATATCTCTAGTTTGACAATCAATAGATACTGCTGTTGTAGCTAGCCATGGTCTTCCTAAAATTGATGGGTAAGCATTTCTCTGGTTTCTAGGTTCTAATATCAAGAAGTCCATTGGAAATTCCCATGAATCTATCACAACTGGTACATCGGTAATTACTCCTTTTGGAGCAGCTACCAACTAGTCAGCAAGTTGAAGAATTAAAGTTGTGGATTGGATACCTGATAGAGCTAATTTGTCCATTGTGTGAACTGTCATCACATTAATTAATGCTCCCAAATCAACCAGAACATTTGAAATTTCTACCCCTGAGATGAAAACAATTATGACCGGATTTCTAGGGTCTCCATATTTTGGGAGGAGAATTTCTCCCATCAATAGATCTACTACTTTTCCTTCCAACTATATTGTGGAAGGGAAGTTTTTCCTCCTACCTTGTGTTTTGATACAATACTATTTAATGAACTGATTTAGTTCTGGTACATTTTTTATTGCTTGGAGAAGAGGAATTTTGATGTTTAGTTGCTTGATTTCTTGTAAAAGTTCTAATTCCAGGTTGGTTTGGACTTGTTTTTGTAAGATCTTTTTTTGGGGAACATACTGTTTAATCCGTTCTGGGTATGGTGCTAGTTTTTCCATCTCCGGAGCATCTCTAGAGCTCTTGCTAGAATTGTGTTTAGGAATGTTCTCTGAAGTCAGTCTTTTAGGAGCAACTCTGGAGTTGTCCAAGGATGATTCTTTTAGCACTTTTTCATTAGTAATTTCCTCTGGGAGTTGAGTGGATGAATTTTCAAGTTCCTCATCATTGGTTACTTCAACTATAGTTGGAGGAGATGGTCTTGGGAATGATTTCCCAGAATGCAGCTGGAGATTATTTAAATATATAGCATTAATTCTAGCCATATTTTCTTACTCTGTCATGTAAACAGCTGCTCCCTATTTATTCCGTGGGTTTGGTATAGGCTGAGCTGGTAAAGGTGGTTAGCTAACTAGTTCATTTTGTGATTGACCTTATGTGTTGGAGGGTCCAGTTAGTAAAGCTTGTTGTTGAGGTTGGAAATGTCTAGGTTGTCCCTGGTATTGTTGATTATAACCCTGTTGAGAACCCCATTAAGGTTGCATGTTTTGTGATCCAAACTGTGGTGGCCATTGTTGATTTCCCCAGGGCTGACTTTGCCAATTTTGGTTTTGCCAATGATGATTTTGCCAATCCTACTGTCCCCAAGGAGGATTATTCTGAGGCCCATGCCAAGTTGGATTCCATTGATTATTTCCCCAATTAGAAGGACCCCTGTAAGAAGGTTGGTTTGGATATTGATTATAAGGGAAATTCCCAGCTTGTTTTTGTCCCACATAGTTCAATTCTTCTTCCATTATGGCATTCTTCTTACAGGCTGGAAGTTGACTACATTGACTGGTAGGATGTTCCCTATCACAGATCTGACAAATCTCTGATTTGTCCAAAGGGCATTCTCTCAATAGATGCTTGTTTCTACACTTAGGATAATAGATGGAGAGTGGTTCAATTGTTCTATTTTGATCAGCTGTTCTAGTTTTTGCTTGAATCCCATGCAATGTGGTATTTAATTGGACCAAAATGTCTATTTTTAGATTTGCAATCTCTTCCATTAACTGTCCTATTTCATTTTTTCCTTTAAAAGTTTTGGATGATCTCACTCCATCTTGGGTTCTAGAATAGTTCCTACAGAGTTCTTCTATAGCAGGTATATCCATTTTGTTGATATTTCCTTTTCCCATTAGATCCAGTGCCTGTTTTGATTCTTTATCCAATCCTTTTACAAACAGGGTTCTAGCCAACGAGTGATCTACTAGGTTGCCATACCTTCTCAAGGTGAAATTAAACCTATCCACATAGTCCTCTAAGGTCTCTTCCTCCCCATGCCTAATTTTAAACAATTCTTCATTTTTATTACTGGATCTATAGTAATCTTGATACTTTCCCAAAAATTCTGTTTCCATCTGATCCCAAGAATGGATAGAATTATGGGGTAAACCCATAAACCATCTCATTGCAGAATCTTTCAGGGTTGAAGGGAATAGTTTGAGTTTTTGGTTATCTAATCCATAATCATAAGTTTGGCAGACTACTTTGAATTCAAACAAAAACTGATCTGGATCCTTAGAAGAAAGTCCTAAAATTTGGCAAGTGTGTTGGTGAGATATTCTTCATAGGAGCATTGTCTCCAGAAACCAAAACAATAGGATATGAGAAGGTTCTTGGAGCCTGATTTTCCTCTTCTTCATGATTATCATTGTCCATGTTTAGTACTGGTTCTTCTCCCTAAGGTTCTAGGAAATTAGGTTCTATCAAAGGATCTGCCTGAAACTTTTGTTGTAATTCCTGGATATAATCAACGAGTGGAAGATTTGGAGGATCTAAGGGATTATTGATTTGAGGTGCAGCTTCCAAAGTAGGTTATAGGTTTCTCTCTTCAACAAGATCTTGTGCCACCCCACTACTTTCCCCTATGGCTTGTTGATGGGGTGTCTATTTTATATATCTTCCTTTTGAATCTCTAGCTCTAACCATACAGATCTATCCTAAAAACTGTTTTAGCTAAGTTTCCCTAATTAACACAATAAATCCCTGGTAACGGCACCAAAAATGACAAGGGATCATTGTACCTCATCATTTAATCATATTTTAGATGTCAAAATCTAGGGGCTATGTCCATGGCTATCTGCAATTAGGGATTCTACAGTTACCGTTTTCCTAGCTAATCTTAATAACTTCTACTAATTTGAAGAGATTGATCTATCTACTTACTGAATGAATTTAAGGAATGTTGAAAACATAATTTAAATATGAAGTTACTTAAAGAAATCTTAAAAATAGCAACATGCATCTATCTGTCAAAATCAGTAAATACTTTTCATAGCAAAATCTGAAGTAACAAAATAGTGGTACTAGCCTTCTGCTTTGGTGGTGAGAGTGGGCCCTTGCTCCACACCCTTGGAGTTGAAGGCTACAATAGGGAATCAGCACAAAGGAAGAAGATCACAACTAAATTTGGTCCAATTCCATTCACTTTGCATTCATGAAAAATATTGATATCAGAGAAAAACTAAGATTACCGAGAATCAGAATAATCCAATCATTGTATATCTTTTCTATTGTTTCTATCAGTATATATAAAATGAGTGATGACATATCACTTATCTTTATCTACCAATTCTTCTATGAGATGGCATCCATCTCTTTATTATACTAGTCATCTAACTATGGAAAAATAACCATGCAATAAAAGTAGATTGAGTGGAAGAGAAGTCTACTTAGAATTCTAAGTTTGAGTCTTAATACATTTGGGCAGTGAGGCCCTGGAAATATGGATATTGAATCATTTTTATCTGTAACTCATGTAAAAAAATTTAAAAGATAAAAACTCCAACAGTTAACTAAAGATGACCCCTCACCACTCAGGTGATGATTTGAGTGAAATGAGGCGTATTACGATCACTGCTGAAAGTGCCTGATCGGTAGCTTATGCTGGAAATATGCCCTACTCTCAGGAGGCACCAGAGATATTTGTCCTTGTCTGTAGCTTCAGAGATATGTCTGTAGCTCTGGAGATACCATTGTGACCTTTTTGTTCAGCTCCGGAGATGCTCCAGACTCCCGTCCAGCTCCGGAGAGGCTTTTCTCTTTACTTCAAAACTTCTGGTGTCATGGTATTCTGGTATTGTCTCTGAAGATCATTGAAGACTACCTCCAGAGATGCACAAAATTGTTGTTCCAAGCATCTACACCTGTTGATTCAAAAAGAGAGAAGTTTTCTGTATTTTGTTTATCAATTCCATGCACATTAATGCTTTAATAAAAAATCATGATCTTAAGTAACTTATCTTCAATTAATAATTATCTAGAACAATATTGCTAGCCTATTTGGGTGCAAACATTAAGAAAGATGGGATCAGGAAGGAGAAAAAGAGAGGTAAGAAGATGTATTTCATGGGTGTTACTTGGCACTCATCACTGATATCTTCACCAAACCCTTCACTGAGAGCAAGTTCCTTCATTTGCGAGCTTTGCTGGGGGTGCAGGATTCTTCATCTTCTAGGGGGGGCTTCTTCCTCTCACTCAGAGTCCTAACTCTCTCTACTTTTGGGGGGGTCTTCTCTCTCTATTTGGGGGGGGGGGCTTTTCTCTCTCTTTGGGAGGGAATTTTATGTACATGGGTACCTCATCAGGCTTGAATTGCCAGGACCCATTTCTACATCCACCTAAGCTTCACTTATGGGGGTTGTTAGTGTAGGTTTTTATTTCCTAGTTGGGTTTCTTATTTTTTCCTATATTCCTAGGTTTTCCCTACACTTCTATTAATCTCGCTTAGGTTAATAAAGCATGTCTTATTAGGTGAGGGGTTGCGAGGTGTCACCTTCCTACATGTGAGCATCCATTAGCTATCTTGGGAAGATACTTTGCTATCTTTAGTCTGATAGATGGTTGCTCTTGATTGGTCAGTGTTGCCACCTCCTTCCTCTTCCTAGTCTATATAAGCATGCTACCTGGCTTGTATTTTGTATCTTTTGCTTTTGCATCCTCTTAATGCTATTTTTCTTCTAGCATTTACATTACTCTATTGGAGACTAACTTTGTGTTGCTATTTTGATTTCGTATCATTTGCATTCATAGTTTAAATATCTATTCGTTTGCACTAGTTTTCTAGGTTAATAATCTTTTCAGACTCTAACATCATCACTATCAGTATCTACTTGTATTTCAATCTCTTCCTTTTTATCTTTTAGCAGATCCCCACTATCAAATGGTTCATTCTTTGAATGGAATATTGCTTGTTTATTCAATACATGCAAGCATAACGAGCATGTAGTCTCTGAATGTGGTGCTTCATGCAATCTACACCATCCCTCAATCAATAGATTCTATGGAGGAATCCCCTGCAACATAAGATTCTAAATTTGTCTTGATAAAGATTCTTTGAACTTTATTAAATTACTCTCTTTATCTTCATCAGACAACTCATAATTTGACTCAATCAAACAGTTAGTTCCTAGGGTGATGTTACTTTCATCTTTGGCAATATCTTCAATATTCATCAGGATTTCCTCTGAATTATGGGTATGACTTTCATCCTGATACGTATCTTCTTCTGATCATGTAGATGATAAACAAGAATCAGCATCATTATGACTATCTATATTGCTTACCTCATTTGAGAATAATTCCTTCTCAATGCATGCTTGTTCTAGCTCCATCATATCCAAGCGAGCATCACAAGTTCTTTCTGAATGTGCCTCATCATGCAACCTGCACCAACCTTGAATCAAAATGTCCTCATGGGATATTTTCAATGTTTGGCAACAGTGTATTTCCCTAGACAAGTGCAATTCAAAGTTTTTGAAATGGTCTACTTCATCACTATCATCTAAACTATAATCAAATTCTATGATCACCCTGTCATCTTGGGGAACATCCTCAAGGATATGTGTATCATACATGAGAATTTCTTCTATCCTAACTATTTGAGGTCTGATGGTGTAAACCCCTAGTTCAACATCTATGTTTAGTATCTCATTTGTGTTATTATACTTAGTGATCATGTGCTTCATTCTAGGTTTATCCTCATTCTTAATTTGGTTAGGAATCCCTTTCCAGTGTAGCCACATGTGACTAAAATCTATAGACATATATCCATTAAGTGTCTTTGACCAATCCCTACTAAGCAGCATTCCATAAGTGTCAAGGATATCCACCACTTGGATGTCAATGTAATACTGAATTCTTGGATCTGATGCTAACTGCATGTGGATGTGGGTTAACTCTCCCACTACACTTACTTCAGTCTTATCTAATTATGTCACTTTCGTAAGTGATTTAGCAGGATGTAACCCTAAGGCATTGCAGATAGACAGGGGCATCACATTTGTGGATGCACCTGAATCCACTAGGCAATTGTGTAAATTCTTGGCAAAAATCCTCAAGGTAAGCAAGAATGGGGGTGTCTCAGTCTTATCTCTATAAAGTGTCATATGTCATGTTCCAGTAGCTTGAACAGTAGCTGGAACCTTGTGTTTAACACTGTTTTCTTTAGCTACATGATCCTTGTTCGCAATCTGGCTAGGATTATGAGCATGATTATCTTCTTTTAGAATAGGATCATCTAAGGATTTCATGAAATCCCTCTTGATAGTTGGGTTTTTAAGTAGTTTAGACAATGACAAGCTGATCTTGACTCTTTTCATCTCCTCTGCTAAATATGTGACTAATTTATCAGGCTCAAGAGATTGATTATTAGATTTCAACATGATGTTTTGAGGTGTACAATACTGGGCATTCACCCTAGGAAGACCAAGATTATTGCTAGCTTTTGGATCTGGAGGAGTGTTGAAATTGTTAGGAGGTAAGGATGTGGTCAATAGACCAGAAGGTCTGTTAGGATTACTCCTAAGGTTATAATTGTGTCTTCCTTGGTATTGCTGTTGGTAAGCATGAATTTCTTCATGTTCCACTGCTGGTTCATTTTCATTTTTGAATGGAAACACATAATCTGTTTCAAATGCCAAAGTAGATTCCTCACATGCTAGTGTGTAATTCTCATGAGTTGAGGCTGCTTGGTGATGAGGCTGATTTACATAACTTTCTAACACAAGGGTAGAATCATATCCACAAGGGATGATTTCATTTCCTTCAATGAAAGGAGGATTTCCTGTAGTGTTGGCCACTTCAGCCTAAAAGATAGTGGCAGTTATTTTGAACTAAGGATAATCCAACACAGCATGTGCATTGGTGTTGTGTATTCTACACTAGTTTGTAAGGGTTGCTTCTGCTAGATTGACCCTAGTAGTTTGTGTTGGTTCACTAGGAGGCTGATTATCTAATGGTGATGGCAAAGAACCATTGTTTAGCCTAATATTCCACACTCTAGGCTATCTAGGTGCATTATTGCTATTGCCATTGTTATTATTATAGTTCCTATCATTATTGTATCCTCTGTCAGGATATCCTGATCTATCATTATTATATCCTCTATTTTGGTTAGACTGAGAATAAAAATTTTGACCTCTCATATGTGTAATCTTTGTTGTCAACTTCCTCAGTTGTGCAGATATCTCTTTGATATCTTCTTTCTCTTCCTGAACTTTAGCTACTACATTTTCTAATTAAGGTTTAAAGATGGAAGAACCATTACCATTGTTTTGTCCCACATCTTGAGATGTTTGAGTATGCCCTGGATATTGTACTATATGACCATTTCATTTGGAGGAGGTATGACATTAAGGGGAGGTACCTATAAAGGACTGGGCATTGTGATAGGAGGCATCATGACTCCATTGGTTTGTTGTTGAGCAGGATATGTAGGATGGGCTATGTTAGGCATTGCAACAGGAATCAACTACTTATTGACCTTGATTGCCTCTTCAAAGGCCTATGTCAGAGTTGTGACACCAGGATGTGTCCTCCTTATGAACATAGAAGTCAGGGGATCTAAGGCTGAGTAGTATATACTTCTGGGTACCTCATCGGCTACATTATAAGGAGCTACCAGTTTAGAATACATCTTCTAAAATCTAGCGTTGAAGTTTGAAATAGGTTCCCCTCTAAATCTTTTGATTGTGGCAAAAAGATGATAAGACATCGAAGGATCTATAGGTATTTTGAACCTATCTATAAAGGTTTTCTCCAAGATATCCCATGAACTAATTGAGGCTTGATCAAGACTAATATACTAGTTGTATGCTTCCTCTCCCAAGGAATATGGAAATAATCTGCATACCACATCTTGATGTTCAATCCTTTCCCTAAAGAAAGCTTCCTTAAATGTCTGGATGTAATCCTCAACATCCTTATATGGATGATATTTAGGACAAATCTTATTAGGATTCTTAGGCAGAGGATGATATGCAGTGAAAGTTAAGGGTGAATTATTAGCAAAGAACGACATTGTGACTAGTGCTTGATGCACTGGAGGTGTATTTGGTGATCCTAGAGGTGTCTGAAGTACAGTTGGAGATAACGGAGATGTCAAAGTATATTGTGATGAGGATGTTGATGCACCTAAGTTAGGAGTATGATGATTATCTGTGGTACGAGGTCTAAATCCACAAATAGGCAACTCCTTAAAGAGTCCAATGGATCTGGACCTGGTATTAGGCCTGAGAGCTAGGATTCTAGGAATTTATGACAAGATATGGATATTTAACTAAATCCTTTACAAAGATTGGAAGAAATGACCTTCCAAATATGATATTTATGACCAGGATTCAAAAATGACTGGATATTTATGTAATATTTGCATCAAACATGCAAATCTGAATAAATATTGAACTTCTGATCACAGCAATAGGATGTATGGTTAATGTAAGCGAATCACTTACCGTAAATTCACAGGACAATATGAATAATGACTCAGCTTCTAATATTTCAAAGATTTGACCATAAAGCTTAAGGTATTCATGCTCAATCATGAAATATTTATGATCAATAGACTTGAAATAGCGAGAAACTGGCAAATCTTTCCACAAACACTCAAAGCATGAACAATTCTGGTGAGATTTGAGAAGATTACCTCATGTAGGCATATGAATTACATGAATAAGACTAATTTACTCGACAGAAAGGAGATGCTTTCCTTCTAGTACCAATTTATGTTGATGATGATTTGTTAGTCATAACAACATGCATAAAAGTTCACACAACAAACCTTTATTATCTTGAAAAGTATGATCAATTTGGAATGAATTGATGACTCCAAGTCTCCGTGGATTAGGTCATAATCATCTGATGTTACTCAGAGGTTGATGTGAAATGTTGTTTTCCATTTAAGGGGCCTTATACTGTTTTGTACTGTGAATTGATGTCTATACCTTTGATTTTACACCGGTTTCCTATAAAATCTCTCCACAATTGCAGTTAATCCTACTGTATTTGACAGATGATGATGATATTTATAAGTTTGATCAATTCTTCTGATCATTAATTGTTATGAACTAATGTTTACTTCTGCATTGTATATTTATCTAAATAATGTGCCTACAAGCATATATTTGCATGATGTTTATCATTCTGACATGCTTTTACTCAAATATACTATGTATATTCAATTATTTGTGAGGTATAGGCATATTTCATGTGAGAGGAACCTCCTACGACAATATAATAAAAAATGCACAAAATAACAGAAATAGCAGAACACAAAAGGAATTTATTGATTGCAGGCCACTTCGAGGGGGCAACCTCTTTTGAGCAAGCTCAATACAATAAACTCGTGGATGCTTTCATTGGCCTCAACATGTACTTATATACTAAGTCTAATCTAAACAACTATTACTTCCCATGAATGTGGGATAATACAATATACTCACATGACAAATTACAAAGCATATGTGTCTAAATGTAATATACTAACAAAGTAAAGAGAAGGGTTAAACGCGAGTTCCTAACATCCCCTCCCTCTTAGAAAAGATTTGTCCTCAAAGCATAAGATGTGGAAATTGCTGTTGAATCTAAAGGAGTGGTTCCCCTATAGAAATCTCTAGGTGCGTTCCATGCCACTAAATTAATACCTATGTGATGGATCGAGAGTGAAGAGGATGAGTGCACCTATCGAGGATTACCTCTAGCTCCAAAAGGATGGATCCTTCGTTATCCAGTTGTGGTAAAATAGTTTGTGCTCTGTCGTTGGCACCAAGAAATTTGTTAGACAAGAGACATAAAATATTGGATGAACATGGGAAGGAGCCAGCTTATGATCCCCAATCTGATCTTGGGTGTGGAGAACTATGTCGACTGCCTAAACTCATGAACTGTTGGGGAAGTATGGAAGGAGTGCTGGTGGTGCCTGACCATAGACTGCTTCATATGGAGTCATGTTAGATGTAGTGTGGGAGGAGGTATTGTACCACCATTCAGTGAGAGGGAGCCACTTTGCCCACCGATGTTGTTGTTTTGAGGTATCACATGCAGCCACAATCTATTGAATTGCCCTGTTCATTCCCTTCCAAAAGAAGTGAGGCCATGCCCGCTCAAAAGTTTTGAGGAACCTAGAGTGCCCTACCAATGGAGAAACATAGAGTTCATAGAAGACAACGTGCAAGATAGATTCCAACCAATTTGGAATAGACATAAAAATAGCTAAAAGAGAAGCTTGGTCATCACATGTGTGAGAAAGAGAATCCTCTACAATATTATCCTTACCCTTTTTGTAAGTGATCTCATAGTCATAACCCATGAGTTTACTAATCCATTTCTGATGTACTAGGGAGGAGACCCACTATTCCAGGAAATATTTTAGGCTCTGGTGAGTAGCCCTAATGCAAAAATGATTCCCTAGTAGGTATGACTGCCACTTCTGTATTGCATGCAAAATAGCCATCATTCATTGTAGAGCCGAAGGAGTAGTGGAGACCACAGATGGTTGCATCTGAATGGAGTGAAGCTAAGCGATGACACCATGTGAATTCTTCTTAAGAAGCTTTTCCAGGTGATGTGAACTTATGATGCTGAGAGACCCCAGTTGGAAGCCCTTCAATGTGTGTTTGTGCCCATTGGCTGAAAACTACATCCAAAGTTCAGCAAAATCCCATAAGATGGGTCCAAGTGTGCGTAACCATCGAGCACCTAAAACCACATCACATCCACCTAAGGGCAAGGCAAACATTTTGGAGTGTAGTTTATAATCTCCAATAGAGATATGCACATTGCGACACTTCCCTTTGCAAGGTAATGTGCCCCCATTGGTAATCATGACTTCAAAGTTTGAACAAGGATGAACAAAACAATCAGTCTGTTTGGCTATTCAAGGGTCAATGAAGTTATGAGTACTACTAGAATCAATGAGTATTGTAAGAGGGAGCTTCTTGAAGTAACCCTTGACCCACATGGTTTGTGGTGTGGTGACACCTGCTATAGCATGGAGAGAGATCTCTGGGTAGTCTTCCTGAGAAGTAGGGTCAATAGGCAACTGTTGAGTTTCAACCTGATCAGCTACTATATCATGAGCATCTGCATAAACTTTAGTTTCAGGCGAAGAATCCACATCCAAGAGATAGAAATTTTTCTCAACACATCTATGTCCCCAAGTGAATTTGTCATCACAATTATAACAAAGCCCTTTTTCTCTACGTGCCCACATCTTTGCTTCACTCAAATGCTTGATAGGAGTTGTTCTAGGAGCTAGCATTATTTGAGGGCCTTGGGAATCCATATTTCTAAATGGAACAAAATTGGATTTGGAGCATTGTTGAGTTGTGATCTTGTCCTTCGCCAACTTAGCCAACCCTAAGGCTTCCATCATTGTGCTTGGATAGAACATTTTAACCTTAGAGTGAGTTGCATCCTTCAAACCACTGACAAAACAACTCCTGAAGAATTCATCAGAAAATCCCTCTATATGATTGGCTAGTTTTCTAAATTTTGTCTGATATTCTCTCACAATGCCTGTTTGGCGTGGTTGTGTGAGTGCTCCTATGAAGTCATCAAAAGCACTAGGGCCAAATCGTTGCAAAATGAGTTTGCAAAAACCTGTCCATTTTGGCTCTTCATGAGCTTTGATGTACCAATGAAACCATTGAAGGGATTCATGTTCCAAATGAAACGAGGCAAGTGGGACTTTGTTGACATCAAAAGTATTATGCAAACTGAAATATTGTTCTGCCCGATATATCCATCCAGTCGGATCATCACCATTGAAGCAAGGAAAATCAAGCTTTGGTCCACAAAAATTGTCAGAAGAAGAAAACTCTATATCTACAGAAGACTCTGGCTGTAGTCTATTGTTCAGGGTTGAATGCTGAAGATTGAACCTAAGAATTTTTTCATCTAGATCTTGGAGTTTGGTCTTGATGGTTGCAAGTTCCTCCTCCATGTTTTTTTCTCCTGCAGGGGTGACAACCATAACTAGGGATTTTTTTTTCTTTTTTCTTTTTTTGGAATGGGTAGAAAAATAAAAACAAAAACTTTTTTAGTAAAGGAAAATTTGGATTTGGGAAAAACTCTGATAGGTAATTGGGGCTTGACTAGGTTTTGGACACTTTCTGAGGGACAGGGAAGCAAAAAATGGGGATTTCAGAAGCGGGGTGAAATAATGGGAAAATTTGTCTAAGAGGGACAAAGGAGCAGAAATAGGAAATGAACACTGGCAAAATTTGAAGGCGATTGGGTGAGAATCGAAGAGGTTATGGAAAACCCTAAAAATAGACAAATGTGGGATTTCTGGCTTCGATAAGTGGAATTTGGGATAGGGTCCTCAAGGAAGGAAATATGCAGAATGGAATTTTAGGGGTTCTACCGAATTTTCAAAGGAAATAGAGCTAAAGCAAGGAAGATATGGCAAAAAAAAAGATTTTTTTTTGGAAATGATCTGCAACGGGATCTATAACGGCTCTAGATAGATGCAATCTGTGAGTTTTCAGCTGGCAATAGATATGGACCCCAGGTATGTTCGGCTTCCTAAAGGTTCAGGGGATTCACTCGGCTACCAATGTTGTCTAATGGCTTACGTATTGGGGTAGTACCCCTCACTCCACGGCTTAGGTAAAAATGATAACCGCTTTGCCACAAATGACAGCTCTTGGTTTACCTCATAGATGGGAACTAGTCAATCAAGTAGGGGTCATTGCCCTTTTCACTGGTAGGTCCTCTCAATGGGCCAGCTACTTCAGGGTTCTTGTGGTACTCCTCACAATGAGTTTTAGGGCTATGCCAAGCACTTCCCACAATTAAGTGGATAGGGATTATTCCCTGATTTGAACCTGCAATTGAAATGAACAATACAGATGCAAAGAAAAAAGAACTACTACAATAATCACAACGCCGGGAGGTCACTGCGAAATTTTTTTGGCAAAAATTCCACCCAACAAGCCCAAGAAAGCGCTCTAATACCAGATGAGAGGAACCTCCTGCAACAATATAATGAAAAATACATGAAATAACATAAATAGTAGAAATAGCAGAACACAAAAGGAATTTATTAATCGCAGGCCACTTTGAGGGGGCAAGCTCAATACAATAAACTCGTGGATGCCTTCATTGGCCTCAACATGTACTTATATACTAAGTCTAATATAAACAACTATTACTTCCCATGAATGTGGGATAATACAATATACTCACAAGATGACTTACAAAGCATATGCGTTCAAATGTAATATACTAACAAAGTAAAGAGAAGGGTTAAACATGGATTCCTAACATCATGTTATTTTCTTTAGATTGTCTATTATTTGCAATTATGAAAATGATTGTAATGAAATCAAAGAAAATTGAAAGAATGCTTTCTAGATTTAATGGACCTTTAGCTATTGATTCACATACATTCCAGATACTTTCATGAAGAGAAGAAACCAAACCATAATTTCACTAGAATGTTCCACAACTAGGTATGGTTGATGCTAACTTCAAAGGACCAAATAATGAAGACAACACATGTAGACTAATAAGCACTCCAAGGGATGCAACTAATCAATGCATGTATCTAGAATTCATCCACTGATTACTCAATATTTATGATTATTTGTAATCAAAATAGCTTCTCTTTCATTAGGTATGCACAAGACATGTACATTCACAATGAGCTTTGAAATTAATCCTGAGAACTTCAGCAATCTAACTTCAATTAAGTTTCCAATAATCTACAATGTGCACTCCATCTCCTTTTATAGTATAAAGAGAGGAGGCGGTTACATTGATCCAATGATCAAGATTTGTCCATCTAAATCTACGGTCAATATTGCTTTTGACTTTGTCAACACATGTCAACGTGGCACAGGTTGCCAGCTAGCAACTATCTGGTGGAGTTTGATCACTTTTGTCTTTTTATGCCTGTGACCTCATCATCATGCATCTCTACTTACTCTTCTTCTTCAATGGCAGCAGGAGCAGGCTTTGTGACAACTTTCTTTTGTTTAGGAGGTGCATTAGATGAAGTTCCTACAACTGATGTGGATGCATCATCTTGTTTTGGTCATGGCTGCCTGATGATCACCACCCCATATGCTTGGGAATCCTTCTTACTTTTTAGCCTTTTCTTATCTTCAGGTGGTCATCTTTCTCCATTTGATTACCTCTTTGCCACGAGGAAATCATCGCATTCCTCTTCGGATAGTTCATGTCTCTTCCTCTCATTATCTATGATAAGGGCTACACCCTTATCTCTCAGCTTCTTAACTTTAGCATCTACCCATTCCTGGGTCCGTTTCATGACCTTCGACATTATTTGGTCCAATGAGACCACCTTTGGCTGGCTCAAGTCAGGTGCTGATATAGTATCATTATATACTTTATTCTTCTCATATTCCTGAGACATTATCTTTCCATCATCTTTATGTAATTGAACCGGTACTGATATGCAATCAAAAGTACATATTTGTTTAAGGGTGATCCTTTGGTAATCTCTTTCCTCACCTCTGCCTCATCATCACAATTAGCCCAATAGTCTTCGAGGTGCTTCTAATGAATGGTCTTTCCCAGCAATGTTTGCATTCTACTATATGGATCATAAGACCTAGCTAACTCAAAGGGCTGCAGGTGTATCATTTTTAGTCCTCCAATTGCATCCTTTATACTTTCTCTATCTGGACACATGTACCAGCCAATCATGGCTGGAAACAAGATCTATGGAATCTTTCCCTGTTCAATGTGAGCTTCCACCGACGATAATAATTGTCTAACAAACTCCATAAGGATGACTTTATCATTTGGGTACCTGGGCAACATAAGAGGTTGCCCTGTAAAGCCCTCTATCCTCATGTATGAGAATGTGGGGAATTGGAAAAACCAAGCCCCATGCTTATATATAACTGCTTGTGCCTCCACACTTATCCTCTTTGTCATGTCCTCTTCCATGGTTATAACCAGATGCATGGAGAAAGAGTCATTTACTAACTTATAATTATCAAGAACTTCCCTCCTTTTGAGTTGTGAGTAGTATTCCCATATATTCATAGCTCTTGGGTTGCTTCCCAGTCTTCCTATTGTTTGTAGTCCATTGAAAGTTCCTCTAAAAGTATAGGCATACACAACATAAGAGGTCATAGGGAATATGTTGATGTTCCCTACCAACCTTGTCATCCCTTCATCTAGGCTGTCGCTTATAATTTTGGCCCACAGGGGTATGTCATCAGAATATTCTATCATCCATATTATACCATACATCCAGTTCTCAAATAATCGAGCGTTTAGTCTCCCTATCATTCTGCAGAGCAGAACCATCATGTACTGGTACTTTCATGAAAAATCAAATTTGAAAAGGCGCACAGGTAATTTGGCGGTGGCATTATATGTGCTTTTCTTAGATCTCCACTGGTACATGACTCTTCTAGATACATTTTCATTGCTCTTATATTCTTTCTCTAATTTGCACAAACTCAGATGAACCACATCTGGTCCCTTAGGCAAATTGAATGTTGCGGTGATGCCTGCAATGGAGAAATCCGCATATACCCTACCATGTTTCTCCACCTTCATGGTTTCTATATTATAATTCCTAGCACATTCTATCACTAGCTCTATAGCTTCCATGGCATATGGGAAACCTCCAGCATTCCACATTCCTGAATTGACTATGCTCATGAGGAGAGGGTTATCAGCTCCCCTATCTAGTCTTCTCATCCATGCATCAAGATTTGTGTACCCTTGATGTGTATCATTGATTATTCCATATCTAAATACCACCCCTTCTGGTTGCAAGAACATGGGCTTTAAGAATTCAATTTCTGATCTGTTCTTCTGAATGGCCATGGTGTCCTGCAATAAAAACATGTCTTACCCTAACGTGTCATATGTAGTAGTGGTTTCATGATCTCATGCATCAGATGATGATAATTCTATTGCTCTATTCCATCTTATGCAATCATCATGCTAATTAACTCTATAAAAACTATATTTACCTCATGATTTACCATAAACGACAAAACTAGGGTTTTCAGTTACATACTTGATAATCGCTTTCCCTTCTTACTGTAAAGGTGATATTTTTATTAGTAAGGGTTTAATGGGTCGGAGCTCTGTAAATTCTGCTTAAATGCATGGTAAATTCAAAATGACCCCCCAAAATTACCTTTTAACCATTTGACATGTTGAATTAGGGTGCGTTTAATGTCATTTTGCTCATGTCCATTGATTAATATATGATATTAGTAGATGTTGACAAGTGGCGCATAAGTATTTGAAATTTAGAAGGCTTCACCTACCGTTGGGATCTCGTTTAATGTGGAGGGTGATATTCGAAAACATTAGGATATTTGAAAATGTGACAGATATTCAAAATATGATGGTGACATCATCACGAAGATGGTCAACCATTAACCAATGATCAAGATCAGGTCATTATGCCCTCGTCAACAATCGAGACAATATATTGTATCAGCATGATATGGATGATCTGTCACGTGGCACCATTTGATTGGTTATTAAGAATCACTGCATCTCGGGTCATTAGGGTTGATATGAATGATATTAAGAAATATTTAGATCTTTAAAACTTATGAAATATCCTCTTATTTGGGAAAGTGAAAATGACATCATCGCGAATATGAGTCTTTGAAATTGTTTGGAGGAATGACATCATCATCATATTGGTTAAGATCAGGGATGTTTTGAAATATGACCTTCTTAGGTTTAGGTCATGAAAGTGATGTCATCGTCATATTGAGAAATATGATGAACATTTAGAAATGTGACCCTCTGGGTATCGAGTATACTAGTGATGTCATCATCATAGTAAGTTCTTTTATAGCTCAAACCAAGATGATGTCAGGGTCATATTTTGCGAAGGGTGATATTTGGGAACATTCGAATATTTGGAAATGTGACCCTATAAAAATATGCCTAAGGCTTAATGGGAAAATGTTCTTTCTCACTTTACTTCAACATCTTGCATATTAATGAATATGCGGATATTGGGTGATCTTCCTGTTTCGGGGTCATCTAACAAATGTGACTGACATTTAACAAATATGACCCATGCGAGAAATATCAGGTTTGACTAATCTTTGACTTAGCATAACTTTTAATCCTTAAAGAGTATTAGGGAGATCCAAAAGGAAAACTTGCTTAGAATTATGTGCTCTTCAAGATTATGAGGCCTATGGAGACAAATTTTGACTTTGACATTCAACCTTCATATATAGGATGCACATGGATGTGCAAGGGTGATATACTTAACTAATTTTTGCCAAACCGACCAGAGCAAGCAAAAGCAAAAAGTTGGGTCCCTGTTTTGCTAAGGCAAAATGGGGTGTGTTGTGTAACCACACAACACCACCTTGAATTCAGTTTTCTACTAACTTCAAGGGCCAGTAAATCAGGTTTCTTGCACTATTTGACTATTTTTTGAGATGAGAGTTGAAGGTGTGTGATCTACAGAGTGACACCTATCTGCCTATGTAGAAATTGTGATGTTTGGTCAAGATATAAAGAGATTTTGATTATGTTAAACTTGGAGGATGGATGTTTTGTATTCTGCAGGATTTGATAGATAATAACATGAGACTTGAATGTACATGAGGTTGGGAAATAGACCTACCTGTCTATGTGCATTTCATGATGTTTGATGCAGGGAAACAGAGTCTTTGAGGGAAGCAATCTTGAAGACTGTATTCAGTACATATGTAAGTATAATGTGATCAATGTGAGATATGAGTTTGTTTGATTCAGTTTGCAGAAAGGGATAGACTGGCTTGCAGAGGTATTGACATGTTTTGCAGGGGATTGAAATGTTTTCATGTTATGTAATTATTGACAAATGATGTTGTATGTGTGATGAAGAGAGTTAAGTCATTTGGTGTGTTGTAGTGAATCAAAGTAACCCCTAAATTGGTTTTCTTATTCTTATGTTATTGGATTTTCTAGTGAGGCACCTGATAGCCAGTGAGGCACTTGATTGCCAATGAAGTACATTTTATCAGTGAGGTATTTGTATTTTCTAGTGAGGCATTTTGTGTAGCCAGTGAGGCATGGTTTTGATTAAGCCAGTGAGGCATTTTTTGAGTGGTTTTTCATCTCTATGAGGGTTTTCCATTCATGAAAAAACATGTGTTATGGTTCATGTTGTTTATCTTTATGTGTGTCCCCTAATGTTTTGTCTTTGAGGTCTTGATCATATTGTTTATAATCATACTTGTGCATATGTATTTGATAAATCTTTGAAGTCTCTCATTTTCTATCCTATGACTTAAAAGGTGCAAAAGGTTTTAAAAGTTTATAGACCACTGATTCACCCTCCCTCTCAGTGGTTCTGTACTCCAACAAAGAATTTATAGAATGGTTAGGAGCACGCAAAACTAATCCAATCTGGTGTCCTTTAGAGACTGTGGTAAAACTTTTCAAGAAGAAAGTCATCAAACAAGAAGTTGCTACACACGGCAGTGAATGCATGCACATGATTCTATGAGTCCCCTTTACCAGTATACTTTTTGAATCTTGGAGCCTCAAAATTTTGAGGAATTTTAGACTGGAGAATGGCTAATGATAACGGATTTCAGGTATAGTATGAAGAAATGAGTGGTTGGGATGCAAATGTTGATATAGTACCTAATTACTATTGGAGGGAGTTAATATTTTGAAGCAACTAGGTGATAACGGGGTCAGGGGTATGTTCAAATTTATTTTGGGTTGCATATGACATGGGATTGCTGGTTTGGGTTGAAATTTTGGGGTTAGCTCCTAAGAGAGTAAACAGTAAAGTAGATGATGGGGTACAAACCCATATTGATTAATGGGGTTTTCACCCATTCTGAGAGAATTTGTATTAGCATTCACCACTTGTGTAGTGAATGTAGAAGGTTGAGAAGAAGTTAAAGTAGTAAGAGGGGGAGTTGGAATGGGAATCAAGAACTAAGCTCTAGATGAGTTTGAACATGACTTATTTATTACTTAAGTGCAACTAGCTAACATAGGAGCATTGTTGTTAACAATGTGAGCTAGGCCACGAATGATATCTACACCATGCAGATCACTATTTAGCAACTTTCTAAGGTTCTCCACGATAGGGACAACCTCTCTAGCTAGGTGCTTGGTACCTAGATACTCTTGAAAGCCAAATAGGTGAGTGTCTAATGCTTGAGTCTAGACAAGGGGCACACTAGCCATAGACATATCTGTATCTAGAGGATCTCTGAAAGATTATATCCGAGGATAGCAGTGGTGGTAGGAAAAGAAGAGAAGAAAGGGGGGTGTGCTCTATAATTCTCTATTGAAATTTTAAATATATCATTTTCTGGTTGGGTGGTGCCAGAGCTACCAGGAGCACAAGAAGCCATGTATAATCTCTGACTTCTACAAATAAGGAATTCAGAGTTAGAGCACTGGATTGTGAAGCTCATAAACTAATAGGATCTTCCTAATACACAAGTACTCTTTAGATTTATAAATAGGAAGAAAAAAGACTTGTTTCAAGAAGAAAGGAAGGTTTTTGTTTTAGAAGATGAAAGAAAGTGTCTTTTTTTTAATTTTTACTTTTTAGAGTTTTTCTATTTTGAAAGTGTTACAAGAATGTCAGGTTCACCAAAATGTTATAGTGAAAATGTGATCCTAATTAAACTATATCTAATTAGCCCAATTCTCTACTACATATTAGAATATGAACAATGAAGATGTATGTTTCACTGCTATCCAATCTGGAAGAATGAAACTATCTAGGTTCTATTCCTTTGTTGTAATTGAAAATTGATTGATGGAATACTTGACTTACCTAAACTAACAAAATACAAGAGAAAATAGGAAAATAAATGGAGACAGACAAACAAACAATTTTGACAAAAAGACCACAGAAATGGAAACTACAAACTAACATGAACCTGTCACCATGTGGGTAGCCTCACTGCCCAGGATGACAGTGTGTGGCTTAGACATCTGGACACCGCATTAGGGTCTATACGACACTATATGGATCTGCAAGATTTTCAACAAATTCATGTTAATAGAAAACACAACAATCAATCTACAAATTTGGCAATGAACAAAAATAACTAGAAATGATAATATACAAAATGGAAATCATGAAGAAGACAAGAGAAAGGAAAGAGAAAAGCAAACATGTTTGAGTTTCTTCCTCTCACAAATCTTGTAGCTTGCAAGAAAGAGGAAAAGGGTTGGGCCATATAAAGGTTTGCCTTAGTCAAACCCCATTTTGGTGTTTCCACCTCCATGATAGCTAGATATTGAAATGTATTGAAAAGGAGAGTGTGTGCTCTTGAATCCAAAATGCTTCTAGGATTGCGGCAAGTAGTGACAAATGATATTGCAATGAAATAAATCTAAGTAATGCTTTTAAATATACTAACAACAAATGATTTGCTAATATGAACAATAAGGAAAATGATGCAAGATCCACAAATATTAACACTAATCTAAAAGATTTGCAAGGGTAAGAAAATAAATTACGAGGTTCCCATTGGAAGTTTATCACTACCATGAACAAGATGGAGTTTTGTTAAAAAATATATTGATCACACATGAGAACCTTATGAAGAGTACAAATGAAGGTAAAGAGGAATCACATCCACAAGAGAACCTGCAAGCTACAATAACATGCAACACTAATAGCACAAAACACAATGAGCCTGAGTAGAGATTTCGATAGAGTTTTGTTAGCACGGGGATTCGATCTTTCAAAATGGAAAAGCAATGGGATTTTATAGGCAAAGCAAAGGATAAACATCTAGGAAAAGAGTCGTTTAGGTGTGGATATGCATACAGAAAAGCTAGGAATGTTGCACAAGAAAAAACACAACTTCTAAAATTGGTTGATGAACTAGAAGATGCTAGCACACCGCATAGACATCCGCACCTAGCACTCCTATGTAGCCAAGTTCAGCTTCTTGAAAGTTCTAAGGACTTGGGGCATTGCCAAGGTTAAGACACTTTTATAGTTTTGGGATAGGCTACACAGTGGTGCAGGAGCACCCCTCCGAAATAAAGAATAAGTCTAATTATAGTATGTTTTACATTATGATGTAATAAGGTCCATGTGACCAATTCTTATGTTTTAAGTCAATCTAGGTTTATGTACAAGTCAGTTAGAAGTTTGTTATGCTAGTTGTCCTCTCCCAGCCGCTTGGAAGTCTCCAGCCGCTGGGAATCGACTCTATACTACTCATGAGGAGTAGATATATATGACCTAGCTCAGTTTGTTTTAGAGATATAGTTGCATAGGAGAAACAGAGAGACATTGTGTTTTGGAGATCAGACTGAGCATTGTGATACAGTGGAGCTGTGATTTTTGTATGCATTTCTGTTATTGAAATAAAGAAGATCCTGTTGGTTCATTTGTCTGATCTTCAATCTATCTATGTAGTCAATTTTGATTTAGCAGGTGAAATGGATTCATTCATCCATTCCACCGGTTGATTCTCTGAATCGGTGGAATGGACATGTACAATAGTTTAGTTTTCTTTTTTGTTTTTATGTTCATGCATTTCATGTTTTTGGGATCGATTTATAGCATGCTATGATCTATCCTTGCATCCTCATGTGCTAGGGTTTGAAGGATAAAATCTAAGTTAAGATTGCCCAGAAAACAAATTAGCCCGATCTCTATGTTTTTCGCATGAAATTTGTGAAGTTTCAAGGGTTTTGTCAAAATGTACATTTGACATATATACAGTGTTTGTATGCGACATATAGTCTATGTGTATATCACATTTGTATCTGTGCGTATATCGCTAAACAGATCGGGTGTTAAAACATGTTAAAAATGCATGTTTTGAAGGGACAAAGGTGAAACAGTTCGGATATACAATTCTTGTGTATATCACTTTTGTTTGTTGGGGACAATTGATGTGTATATCACTTTTGCATCTGAGGGTCATTTCATGTGTATCCGTCATTCGTATATCAGGTTTGTATGTTGTGGATTTGGTAAAGGGTTGATATATAATCTCTATGTATATCACTATTGTACATCGGGTCATACAAGTTTTGTGTATACACCCTTTGTATACATTTTGTGTATATACTGCATTTACATGTTTGATACAGATCCTGTGTATCCATCAAATGCACCTTATAGTTTGCATATACCGAATGTACATTTCAAATGTACATTGAGATGATACAAACGAAGTCAATGGTCAACCGCCATCGGAGGGAATATTCCTAGCTATATTCTGCAGATGTATATTTTGTGGTTGTATATTTGATTGTATGTCCAAATATACATTTCGCTAATACAAAGGATTTTATACAACAGAGTCAATGCCAGTTAAAGGGGAGATTGTATGTTTGTTTGTATTTAGCACTTGTATATTGAAAATATACATCGCGCTTATACATTGTCGAAAGATACATCGGACGACCGGTAGCGGAGGTAATAGGAACTGGTGATAAGAGGTTAAAGTTTGTATGTTAAGGAATGCACATTTTAAATGTACATTGGCGGAGATACAAGTGCCCGATACAACTATGACTGGTCATGGTGGTGAACCGGCATACCAAGCACTGTAGCAAACCGGTACTAATAAGTCAGTTTTGTATGCATTGTTGTGACGATAGCCATCAGAATAACGGAGATTGGTGAAACCGATAGACGAAGTCTTGCCGATAGGCACATAAATGAAAATGCTCATCAGGGTGAAATATCCAGTAGAGAACGTTTCCAGCTGTGGCTCTACATCACACAGAAAGAGGGTAAAAAAACATTTAGATAGCATCTTTGTGGATTTAGAGTAAGGCTAAGGCTGGAAGGTGATCTTAGAAATATACTAGGGGAATGGACACTAAAGCGAGTGCCAAATAGACCATGAAATTATGGGCAAGCATAATTTATGATGCTACAACTCTTTGAGATAATAAAATTGAATGCACTAGAAGGGAATATGATGATTGAATCTGAGAAGCACTTGAAAAATACAGTAAATGTTGGTTATTAGATGAGAAAGTGGCTGGTACTTATTGTTAGCAATGACTTTGCCAAGTGTTGTATTTTTTAGTTGCACATGTCAAATAGTTGAGATCTTTGGCAAATAATACGAGGTGACAATGTTTGAAACAAGGGCAAGGACATGTGCATAGAATGATGAAAAGAGATTTAGGTGATAAAATAGAACTTGTGGTTCAAGAGGGCCTTTATGATTTCCCTAATCATAGATATCCATGCACTCTAAAAGGTACTTGATCAGATGTTCTCATGGTTGTGGGTCCTACATGGTGGTGGGGCCTAGAAAGGTGGTAGATCTATGTCAGCTAGTACAACATGGATAGTGAATGCATGTTTTTTCTAATAGCCATGCTTCAAACCAATGTATGTTTTCCCTTTTTCCTTCTAAACCTTTCTCTCAATATGACCCATTTTTGTAGATGTGTGAAGGACTACAATGACTTTTGAATCAACTAACTAGGTTATAAGTGGATGTGCTAAATATGGATAAAGGGGAAGGGATGTGCCACAAACTTATTTGGTAAATATTGTGCGCTAAAAACACAACATATAAGTCACACTCAAAGGAAGGAGTTTGTTGTGCTAGAACATAATCATCTATATACTAGGCATGTAGTCAACCTTATGTTCTACTCTATCAATATATTACAATAGTTCATCAAGAATGGTAATAGGAATAGTGGTGGTGGGAACATGAGAAATAATGAGAAGGGTAAAAAGAGGATGATGAATGAGAGGTAAGGATATAGAACTAGAGGAAGTAATGTAGTGAGTGTAAGGAATTATAGAAGGGTAAGAGGGAGACTTAACACTAAAATGTATGGCACTAATATCATAACATGAATTTATGGCACTATTAGTATAAGAGAAAGGGATGACACTAGAAACTAGGTAAGATGAAGAGTTGGAACTAGAAGAAGGAATGTGGGACATAGGTGGGACACTAGTGGAATGGAATGAAGATATTACACTAGTAGGGTGAGAACTAGTCATGGTACTAGAAGAAGGAACATAAGGAATAGGTACAATAATAGATATAGGCATAGCATGATAGACATTATAAGTAGGCGTGGTGGCAATGAATGAAAATAATTGGGTCAAAGGGGTGAAGCTACAACATGGAACTATCTTAAAGAGATAAATTTAGTAATAATTCCTTGAAGAACCTCTAAACCAAAGGACTTATCAATCAAAAACTTATAAAGAGCAACAACCAATTATGTAGGAGAAGAAAAACTAGCTAAGGTGGTAATCTCTTGAGCAAGTAACTATTTAGCAAACGAAAAATCATGTCAATCTATTTGTTCCAAGTGTACCTCATGACCAAGACCATTTTCATCATTATGATTATTATCCATCATACTAGAAAATATCTAGTGATTAGCTAAATTTTTAGCCTAAGTAGGATTAATACATGAACCTCTTCTCAAGGAGCAAGTAGGATGATGGTGATACTTTGGATTAAACTCAATATATAAACTCTAAAAGGATGAAAAGGAGAAAATAGGGGAAATTGTACTAAACTAATTCTCAAAAAAATAGAAAGTCTCATATATTAAAAATAAATATAAAAAATTAGAAATAAAACAATAAGGCCAAGACTGAAGTTGTGTAGGATTGGACAAATTCACCAAAATGAAAAAGAAAATAAATGACCTTTTAACCTTTTCTAATAAAATCTAGGGTAAATAAATAATCAAGAAAGACAAACACTTAACCCTAGAAATTCATGAGCTAAGAATGATAATGGTACTAAATAATTGCTCAAAATTAAGTAAGAAAAAATAATGATACTTAGCTCTAAACTTGATGAGGATTCCCCATGACAAATGTCATCAATTGATTCACTAGTTTTTCATAGCCCAAGGAGATATCAAAAGATCACCTCTATAGTACTAATTATTGTATTTGTCACTATTGGTTCACTTTTGTGCCTACAAAATTGATCTTCATGTATATAGATCTCAACCTTGCTCCTAGATCTAAACTCTAACACATAATGATTTGCACATAAATTAATGTCATTAACTTGCTTGCCTTGATGTCTAGATCCTACAATCTAAAATGGTTGGTGTCCATAAAGATCATTTAGGAGTTTTCTAGACTATTATTGTTCTCCTTCAGTCAAACCTATGTTGTTGATTCAATAGTTTGATACAAATGATCAAAGACAACAAGCGAAGATGTAGTGATTCCTAAGACACTAATGCAAGTTGATGATGCAATGTTGATACTCTATGATGAGTTCCTTAATTGATGATGCAAGTTAGAATGAGAGCTCTCAATGGATGGATAATGAATTAAGGTTTATCCTTATATACAACACCCTAGTACACAAATTAACAAATTTTACATTTAAGTTAGATCATAATAACTAGTTGGATGGAATCATCTTAGGCCTAGAATCTAAATTTGAATTTGCAAGTGTTGGAGCTATTTTTGTACCCACAAAACTAAATCAAGTCACTTTTATAGCCACAAATTTAACTCAAATAAGGAATCACTAAATAAAAGAATTAGGACTAGACTCTAGGAATGTGTAGATATAATTAAATTTAGGTTATTTGTGAACTTTTATACTCAAACATGTCACTTTTAGACATTGCATTAGAGACAACCCAATCAAAGTGAGTACAAAATGAAAAGGAAAAGTGCATGGTGTGCAATTTTCACCATTACAAATTGACACAAATTTCAATGCAAAGGTGACACCTTTTCCCTACAATAATGATACTTTCAATGTTATGGTGATGTAACAGTGACTTTAATGTGACATAGGGACTAAATGTTACAATTAATTGTTTTTTAAAGGGTCATGTTTGAGTGAAAGTGGTTTTTTATTTTTAAATGACAATTTTAAATAGGCATATAAATAAAGTTTGTGCCTTGTTTTTATTAATTTTGGCCATATTTTATATTATAAATTGAAGAGAAATTGTAGATGTGTACAAATAATAAATTCTACAAATTATAAATTTTACAAATATTCATTTTGATAAATTGTAAATATCTATTGTAGTCTAATTCTTTTAAATGTTGTATTTAATACACATAACTCCACATAAAATATTATTTCATTCATTAACTTTTAGAATTTAAATTAAGGTGTATTTATATCAAACTTAAAAATTAATACAAGGAAACAGAAGTTAAAACATTCAATTATACAAAAAGTATGGAAGGGCTTAAATTTTTTAAGTTTTCAAATCAAAACAATGTATTGTGCTACATGCCAACTTAAATAATAAATATAAATTTTAAATCTTTTATAGACAAAATATCTATAACTATTTAATTCAATTTATATTAAAAAATTGGAATTATATTTAACTATTAAAAAAATCTATTTATATCAATAAAAATTGGATTTTTATTTGACAGGTATGGTTATTTAAAATTCAAGGTTGGGTTTTAAATTTGTTTTTCAATGAAAAAGCAACAATTTATCCTTATTCTAAAATATCATCCACTTCAATAGTTAAAGGTCAATTTTGACCAATAAAAATAGGACAAATATTTACTATTTTTTATTGTGAACGAGGTGTAAAATTGCTAGTGATTGTTTGACCATTAAAGTGGATGATATTTAAGTAGAGCAACTCTCTATTGAATTCTCCCACTAGCTACACCCATTATGCCCATAAGACATATTAATGGCTTCTCTTGAGCGTTTTTTGGGAGCAAATATTAATGGTCTATAAAAAAAGGTTATATTAAATCATCTGACGGAGAATTGATACATTGACCCATATTGTGGGACGGATGAAATAATTTAATCCATAATTTGATGACGTAAATGTGGAGGAATGGAATCTTATTTCCTGATCAATTACAAATTTGAGAGGGTCTTCTTCCAAGAAGAACTAGAGTACCTGGATCCAAATCCTGGATTGGATTTGGGTTTGTCTTCTAATCTTGGGAGGTTTTTCAGGGGGGATTCTTGCAAAGTTTTAGGAAGGGATGGTGTATGTGTTTGAAAGAAGAGAAGTTTGACTACTTACGGTCTTGAATTATTCTTTCTTATTGGCTGGTTGTTCAATTTGGGGTTCTGTTTTATTACTGTTTCTCTCTTGTTATTGTTTTGCTGTTTTAGGTATGCTGTTCTGAGACTCTCTCTATGTAAAAAGGTTTGGGCACTTTCAAAAACCTATCTTTACCCAATGTTAAAGGTTTGTATTTAGAATTCTATTTTATTACTGTTTGTCTCTTACTATTGTTTGCAGTTTTAGCTATGCTGTTTCCAGACTCTCTGTATGCAAAAAGGTTTTCAAAAACTCACCTTTACCCATAATAAAAAAAAATAATCCATTAAAAAAAAATATTGAAGTCCAACAAAACTTCTACATATTCAATCTTTCATGAATAGATTTGTTAGAAAACAATGAATAACTGAAGAGTGGAAGTGCTGGCAGTTTACTTTGTACCATCAATTAGATGTTGTAGATGTGTCATTGTTAGTTAAGTTTATTGTCAAAGCAAGTTTAGTTAGGTGTCATGTTAGACTCCAATTAAACTTATATCTAACTATAAATGTAATCTCATAATTTGTTTATTTACTGTGCTGTTCATATTTTCTCAATATTTTCTGTTACGATTCACCTCCTATCATAGTTTTTCGTAGATTGTTCACTTCTCTACCTGCTTTCCCTTCGACACAGCCCCACTACTCCACAGATCTGTATGTTTTTTTGTCTGATTGAAAACCAGAAGACAAGATTTAAATGTATACAAGCTATTAAAGCTAAATCAGATAAATAGCTTGTATGAATACGAGTTTGAAAAATTTAGATGAATAAGAATAATTGAATGCAGTCATCTCCGCATACCGGAATTTGTGGATGATCTGAAAGGTCATGAAAGGCCTGGCGTGGCTATATCTGATTGCTTGGCCTGCAAGTTTTTTCTTAAAACTCCGCCTCTGCCCACGCCAGCACTTTGACTTAGAGTTTAACAGCTTGGAATGAAAGGTTCAATTTTCTTCTAAGACTTTGATTTTAAATTGAATATTCTTTCAAGTGAGATGCTCAATCAATAAACATAACTTAAATTTAATATTGATCAAAAGATCTTTGGTCTGGTGAAATTGAAAGGTTTTGAATGAGTCCACTAGAGATCAAGTCTTATTGAGTGCAAGGCCCCCAATACCATAAGGGAGGAGGCCATGATCTCCTAAATTGGATAGTAAAAACCAATTTGTAGATGACCTCCATAAAAAAAATTAAAAAAAAATCAATATTGGAAGCTATTCACCTATTTAAATTAATTAAGATTAAATTAATTTTAATAATTAATAATTAATATTGGAAGCTTATTCACCTATTTACATTAATTAAGATTAAATTAATTTTAACCATCCAAGCCTCAATCAACATTTACACCATAGAATGAGGAGAATTTAAAAGAAATAAATTAATTAAATGTAATATTTAGTTTGAAATATATATGGAGGAATATGTTGTTAAAGATTTTGGGAATTAATTTGTTAATGTCTAAAAAAATAAAGCTTTTCCAGGATGAATGTCTCAAAATTTGTAAATTGACTATATCTCACTTTAGTTTAGATTCATGAGTTCAAATTCATGCCTACAAAATTAAACGGAAGTGAACTTGATGCATGGAAATGAACTTGGCCTACAAAAATGATCTAACATAGAATTGATGACTATTGCAAATGCACCTATGTCTAAAGAGAACCTATGGTGTCGAGAGAAACCATTTGGGAACTTGTTAAGTAAGGATTTGTTCTCCTATGGTCAAGCCTCTAAGAAGACTAATTTAACAACAATGAACAAAAATCAAAGTCAATAAGAAAGCATGAAATATGCATAAAATGATTGTTGATACTCAAATATTATAGCCACATTTATTGGTGTATTAAATATGTTCAAGATTAGCAATGGGAAGTCTTGCAGACAAGAAAATCCAAAATACAAGATGACCTTCGTGATTGAAAGGTTGGCCCCTTCTTCATTCTACATTGGCCTACTTCTTGTCGGAGAGTGAAAAAGAATTAAGGTGTCATCAACCTTGAAAATCCTATGTAATTAATTACTCCTAATATTGTTTGTAAATCATTCATAAAGGATGAAGTATTCACCAAGTAGCAATCTTGTTTCAGCCTCATGTTTGATCCCAGTACCTGACGGATGTAGGTTATCCGAGAGGGTGCAAGGGGTACCCCTCTGCGGGGTTCGGAGGGGCCATCCCCCCGAAGGGGGGTTCGAAAAGCCACATTATATATATATATATATATATATATATATATATATATATATATATATATATATATATATATATATTATCATTGTAAATTTGGACCATTCATCATTAGATCACATATCTGATGGTAGAAGTTATGTTAGGATTTTTTGCCTTAGAATGTAACACTCTTTTAATGAGGGCATTGTATTACGGTTGTGAATGAGTATTATAGGCACTGCTAGATTGAAGACTGAAGAGGAGATTGATAGTGTTGTATTGTAAACTCTATTGAAGTTAATATAGACTAGTACATCTCTTCTTATGTGAAGTTTTTCCCGAAAGGGTTTCTCCAAGTAAATACTATGTTATGTGTTTGATCTTCTATTCTATTATTTATTTGTGTTGATTTCATACCATCTCCATTTTGTCTTTGTACAATTAAATATCTATATTACAGTTGTAATCAATTTTCCATTGATAGTTGTTTACCTTCATTTCTAACAAAACCTAAATATAGAAAGCATAACATAATGATGCAAAGAAGGAAGACCTCATTACTTACTTAAGGATGAAAAGCATGAAATATAATAGTCAATAGATCCTTGAAATAAGCACAAATATAAAAAAATGAAATACAATAATATTTATAAGTTGTAATAAGGCTGGATATAATTAGTCACAAACATAGCATTCCATTAAATGGCAATAGTGTAATAAGGCAGGATAGAATTAGTCAATAATGATGTTTGATGTGTTCTAAATGATTGTGTAGCTATAGTTGACTATCTTCTACAAATTAATTTTTATTTCAAGAATATCCTTCTCCATATTAGTAACCCTATCATCTTGCATTGTAATCTCCACTTTGAGGCTATTGGTTTTCTCTAAATTCTCCCATTGATTGGCTAAAATATTCTTCATTTCCATAGGGGTAAACTCTTCCCCACCCAATCTCTTAATCATAAAGGAGGTTTTGAAGATTATTTTGTTGAATTCATCGTGAAACCATTGAAGAATTTTCCTATGGGGACAAATTATTTGTGCATCTTGACCAATTCTTCTACAATCATGGAAACCATTGAGAACAACATATTCAATTGAATATGTAGGGCAAGAAGTATCAAGGATAAAATCCCTCTCCAATTTTTTAGAATAATAGAATAAAGAGGAAACTCTATCTTTTTCCCTCATAACCTATTTTGTAATGCCCAAAGCTTTTGCCCGAGATATTAAACAAACAACCACCAGATGAATAATTTTTGCACATTGCAAATGCAACATTCACATGTCACATTACACTCCAATATGCACACAAGGTGTTGTGACAAGAACAATGAGACATAAGATGACATAAAAAATGCATCAAGCATGGTGGAACAAAGTGGAAGACTTCACCAATCATGTGACAAAGTCACTATGATGACCATATGAGAGGATGGAGCTTCTTCCATGATGACGATTAGACACTAGTCCACAATTTCATTCTCTTGCAAACACAAAGTAGGATGAGGGAGACAAATACCTCAAATCCATTCCATGATGACATAAAACAACCAAACACAAGAGAAAACCTACAAAAGAGGAGGATCAACTATGAGCTACAAACCCTCAACCAATTGGAATGACAATGAAATGGTTTCATGCAAAGCCATGCTTCCCAATACAAAAGAGAGGATAAATCACCAAGTACAACTCATCTTGAGAAAGTGAGATTATAGGAAGACTAAGAAGACAAAGGGGAATACATTCCATATAGAAAGTTTTTTTCTAATTGATGATCTATTACTAAAAGGAAATAGGTTACAATATAGATGTGCCAAGGAGACCACATCAAACCCATATAGGCATAAAGCAAGTACAAGACATGATAAGTATCTATGAAATGTAAAGCATTTAAGCTACCAAAAATACAAGACTATTTAGAGCATCATATTAAATATTTATAATAGTCATTACTTACTCAAGGATGAAAAGAATGAAATATAATAGTCAATAGATCCTTGAATTATTCACAAATATAAAAAATGAAATACAATAACATTTATAAGTTGTAATAAGGTAGGACAGAATTAGTCACAAACATAACATTCTATTAAATGACAATAGTGTTACAATAAGGTAGGATAGAATTAGTCAATAATGATGTTTGATGTGTTCTAAATGATTGTGTAGCTATAGTCAACTACCTTCTACAAATTAATTTTTATTTCAAGAATATCCTTCTCCATATTAGTAACCCTATCATCTTGTATTGTAATCTCCACATTGAGGCTATTAGTTTCCTCTAAATTCTCCCATTGATTGGCTAAAATATTCTCCATTTCCATAGGGGTAAATTCTTCCCCACCCAATCTCTTAATCATAAAGGAGGTTTTGAAGATGATTTTGTTGAATTCATCATGAAACCACTAAAGAATTTTCCTATGGCGACAAATTCTTTGTGCATCTTGACCAATTCTTCTACAATCATGGAAAACATTGAGAACAACATATTCAATTGAATATGTGGGGCAAGAAGTATCAAGGATAAAATCCCTCTCCAATTTTTTAAAATAATAGAATAAATAAGAAATTCTATTTTTTTCTCTCATAACCTATTTTGTAATGCCCAAAGCTTTTGCCCAAGATATTAAACAAACAACCACTAGATGAATAATTTTTGCACATTGTAAATGCAACATTCACGTGTCACATTACACTCCAACATGCACACAAGGTGTTGTGACAAGAACAATGACACATAAGATGACATAAAAAATGCACCAAGAATGGTGGCACAAAGTGGAAGACTTCACCAATCATGTGATAAAGTCACCATGATGACCATATGACAGGATGGAGCTTCTTCCATGACGACAATTAGACACTAGTCCACAATTTCATTCTCTTGCAAACACATAGAGTAGGATGAGGGTGACAAATACCTCAAATCCATTCCATGATGACATAAAACAACCAAACACAAGAGAAAACTTACATAAGAGGCAGATCAACTATGAGCTACAAATCCTCAACCAATTGGAATGACAATGAGTTGGTTTCATGCAAATCCATGCTTCCCAATCCAAAAGAGGGGATAAATCACCAAGTACAACTCATCTTGAGAAAGTGAGATTATAGGAAGACTAAGAAGACAAAGGGGAATACCTTCCATATAGAAAGTTTTTTTTAATTGACGATCTATTACTAAAGGGAAATAGGTTACAATATAGATGTGTCAAGGAGACCACATCAAACCCATCTATGCATAAAGAAAGTACAAGACATGATAAGTATCTATGAAATGCAAAGAATTTAAGCTACCAAAAATACAAGACTATTTAGAGCATCATATTAAATATTTATAATAGTTGCATATTAGGCTTGTAGACACCCAAAAATGACCATTGCATTATTATCTTGCATACACATAATTATTCTAACATCAATTCTTCTAATTTCCCTCAATTCAACATTAATTAAATGATTCTTAATTGTTTAATTGATTTCATCATTTCACCACCTTTTTCTTCTTTTTTCCCATTAATTAAATAAATCAATTATTTAGTTAATTCACCATTAATTCTTCTATCCGCAAACAATTAAATAATTTTAATTATTTAATTGGATAATTATTCCTCCAAAATTGAGTAAATTATTCTAATTTATTTAAAGTTGACTTTTCAATATCTTCTAAATAAATAAAATCATTATTTTATTTATTTTCTTCCATCATGCACCAGAAATTAAATAAGTAACACCACAAATTAAATAAATTTATTTATTTAATTTATAATTATCCTCCCATCTTCCAAATTTATCCTTTTCTTCCAAAAATATTCCATGCACACAAATTAAATAATTTATTATTTAATTTAATCCTTTGCATGTTAAAAAGCAAACCAAAAGTTGAGTTCAACTAGTTTTTAATCTTTGCTTTTCTCAATGAATTCATTAAATAGAAAAAACATTCTATTTTTATGAAAATCAATCCTATCTTTTAACTCAATAAATCATCTTTTTGCATGTGCACTTGTCATGTGTACATTCATTCATGATTCCTCAATTTTATCTCATCCGTCGATTTCATCAAATTTCCTCCACTATTGATCGATCTTCTCTAAAAGATATAAATATGCCCATTCACCTCTTCACAAACCCATCATGATTTTGAGCATTTGGCATCCATATCTCCCTGCACTTTTGAGCACTCGTTGAAGTAATCATGCATCCTTCCATCCATCAAGATTATCACAGTTATGCTTTTAGTATTTTGAGAAATCCACATTCACAAAATACACCAAGGAATTACATTCAATGGGTAATAGTTAGTACTTCATGCTTTTATCATATCTTTGTTACTCCATTGTTGATTTCTTGAAGGTTACGATGGATTTTGGTAACTAATCTTTGTTGTGTTGATGTTCCATAGTATTCCATATTTTCCCATACACATTTTGGCATGCCCGATGGGACCCACTCCTTGAATTTAACACATATTTGCTTGAAAAAAATTGTTTTATAGGCTATAGGTACAAAGTTGCACTTTCGGCTAACAGAGTTGCACATCTGGTCTGCAGAGTCACACTTTTGGTCAATATAGTTGTGCATCTGGTTTACAGACTTGCACTTTTGGTCGACAGTGTTGCACATCTAGTCTGCAGAGTGGTGCTTCTAGTTTCTGTTGTTTATCTTGTGATTTCTGATTATTGCAGGGGTTTAGGCACTTGATTTATCTTTACATGCAAGATAATGTATTTGCAGGCACTTATTCTTATTTGTTTCACAAGATGATGTATTTGTGGACATATTTTAATTGCCTTTTGACCTAATTAATCCATTATTTTGCCTTTTGTTTTTGGATTTGCGCAGGCCTAGAAGAGTGACACTTCCACATAATTCCTTGGCCTATCCAAGACATTTTTATCCACTTTTTGAACAATAAAATTGTACTTTTGACTATTTCTATTCTCTATTTGTAGGACTGAAACAGAGTTGCACTTTTTAGGAGTAGAGTTGTGCATTTGCACAGAAGAGTTGCGTAGCTGGTCAAAATCATTGCGCTTCTGGTATAATTTTTTCTTTTGGTCAATCCTGTTACACTTTTGGTTAGTGTGTATGAGGAAAAATTGATTATGATAAGATCAAAACTAACAAATCAAAAACCCATAACATAAAGAGATCCAATCTAAATAAAAGCCATTATCAATAAATCAAATGAAATAAGAAAATTTTTACCCAGATTTGTATTGTTCTCTTTGTTTGAATGTGGATTGCTCAATGACGTTGTGAAACCATGTTTGCAACAAGCAAGTATAGGTGCTCAAAGATCAATGTCAAAAGATTGTAAAGGTGCTCAATCGATGCGATGTATGCTCAAAGCGCTATAAAGGATGCTTGAGAATAAGTGATTGAAGAGGATTTGTGAAGGAGATGAGGGGGGTTTATATAGGTTTCAACAGAGATCGATTAACAGTCCAGATAATTCAGAAGAATCAACGGAGGAGATAAGCCAAATAACCATGATGAATGTGCACACAACATGTGTTAATCCATAAGGATATTTTTATTAATATATGATGAAAACAAGATTGATTGAATAGATAACTCAACTTATAATTTTGCATTTTTTAGAGTTCCAAAAATAAAACTGATTGTGCACATAAGTTAACAAGATATTTTGAGAGGAATTGGAAGATAACTGAAATTAAATAAATAAATTTATTTATTTAATTGTGCATGATTTTAGACTAGAAGATTATAAATAAAATATTTGATTTTATTTATTTTTAGAGGATTGAGATAATTTAAATAAATTTACATGATTTATTTAAATTTAGAAGAACAATTGATTTAATTAAATAATGTGAATTATTTAATTGTAGATAAGAGGGAATTTGTGATGAATTAATTAAATAATTGGATTTATTTAATTAATGGAGACTTGAAAGTTGAAAGAGAATAATGATTTAATTAAATAATTAAAATTATTTAATTTTGGAAGAATATAGAGGAATTTAATTTAATTAATTAAATAAATAGAATTTATTTAATTAATGTCAATTTTTAGAAGGTTTGGAAGAATTTAATGAAATTAATTAAATAATTAGATTATTCAATTAATGTTGAAATGCAGGTGATGTGATAGATTTGATGAAATGCAAGTGGTGCGACGACATGGTCATTTTAGGGTGTCTACATTTTGTCCCTCTTTGATGCGATGCAGTTTACAGCGTTGCGTCAAAGAAAATGATTGTTGAAGACGTGATACAATTTTTTATGCCCCGGTGTAGCTAGTTGCCCCAGCGTATGCCCCCTCAAGCAAAAAGACAGGGAAGCAACAAAAGAACTAGGTTGACATTCGACTTAGAATATTGTGCGACAAGGTAGAAGGAAAAGCAGAATGGGATGGGAAGAAAACATGTGGGAGGGAGACTATAAATAGGTCCCAAGGGGACCACACTCCTCATTTAAACACTAAGAGTTGCTAAAAATAGAGCTTAGGGCCTCCAAGCTTAGTGTGTGAGAGTTGAGTTGAGAAGGAGCTGACAGCGAGGAGAGATGTCGATCCTAGTGCACAAGCATCGAGCGGAGTTGGTGTGGACGTACGGGAGACCAGTAGGATCTCCAGTAGTGGTAAGTGTCTGAAAACCTCCTTGTATTTGATGTTGTAGGTCCGATTTAGGGTTTTAAACTAGGTAGGTCACTAGGTCAGCCAAAAGCACTGCAATATGCTAGGGTGCATCTAGTAGTCAGCCTAAGCACTTTTGGCGTGCTGAAGCGCAGTTGGTAGGTCAGTACAGTGCTTTTTCTAATACCTCAGTGCTTTTGATTTTTTAGTTGTCACGCAGCAGCACGGTTGGTAGGGTCCCGCAATGCTATGGGCATAGCAGTAGAGCACTGTTGGCAGGGTAGTGAAGCACGTTTGGAAAGGGTAGGCAGAAAATGAGTCACCTTTGTGAATGCAGTAAGGCGCTAATGGATGCACAATGCAGCACACTTGTATAAAACAAGTCACTTTTAGGAGAAGGAAGAATAGCGCATTTGCATAAACAGTAAAGCGCTTTTGGTAAAACAGTGTAGCGCACAGGCTAAAACAAGGTGCTTTTGGTTAAGGCAGAATAGTGAAGCAATTAGGTTTGACTGAGAGGTTGACCACCTAGGTTAGAGAAGGGTAGAGTTGGTCCTAGGGCTTGCATCAGTGGGTAGATGTCGGTAGGGATTTGGAGAAGTGTACAAAAGGTCTGACAAGTGGTTTTTGTGAATGCAAAGGATGATGCCACCGCTAATGTTGAGAGAGCGAAATCACATTATAGCGAACGAGGTGGTATAGATGACATGGGAGGACACGTTCCTAGAGTACATGGGATTGTGGCATGTGGTGCACCTTACACACATTAGGGCGAATCTTGCCCTAGTGAGAGCGGTCGTGGAGAGATTCCACAGTGAGACATGTTCATTTCACTTTCCGATAGGGGAGGCTATAGTGACACTGGAGGATATGTATTGCATCCTCAGGATTCGAATTGATGGAGATTGAGTTGACTTCAACCTAGTGCAGGGTGAGGTGGGCCTGATGGAGGTGTTCTACACAGATGACCTGAGGATAGACGACGACAAGATTCGGTGGGCAGACATTCTGAGACTCTATGACAGGATCAGATGGATTGTGTCTTCACTGATTGGCAGCTTCCTATGCCCAGACAGGCGATCCAGAGGATTATCTGTAGGATGGGGCACTGTACTATCTGGGATGTTTACACATGGCACTCAGTATGCATGGGGCCCGTGTGTGCTTGGGAAGCTATATTGAGATATGCATGATTGTGTATACAAGAGAGGCCAGAGTCTCTCAGCAAGGGTGACTTTACTGCAGGTGTGGGCATGGGAGCATATCCTAGTGATCAGACCTATCACAGAGTGCCACTGAGAGAGGGGGGAGCCTTATGCATTTCTATATGAGGGTGTTATCACACACAGGAGGCTTGGATCTGTTAGCCACTGGAGGCAACAGATCGATGAGATGGACTTATTCATTTGGAGGCCATGGTTACTATGCAAGGAGTGGGAGGATGAGCACAAGCAGCTGATGTACTATCACCAGGCTTGATACTTATTTGGGAGACGGACAGATACCATTGAGAGATACCTGCCAGAGTGGGTACTTAGATAGTTTGGACTACCATAGGGATTGCCTGTTGGGGAGGCTACCCATGCGAGGACACAAAGGGAGATTGGGGACTGGGATGCCAAGATTCCAGTGGCTATAGCCTTGGTAGAGGTACGAGGACTTGTCCCAGTTAGATGGGATTGGGATTCAAGGCTAGCAAACCCAGGTACTTTACCTGAGTATGATAGGTACTGGCAAACACACAAGCTAATGAGACTGACTACACTAGGTGTGGTAGGGGCAGTGGGGGAAGTACTAGTCCCAGGTGCAAAGGCTAAGATGAGACAACAGGCTAGAGAGGCAAGACAAGAGGTAGGTGGAGAAGCCGGAGGCCAGCAAGCAGACGTAGAGATGGCTAAGGCGGAGGATCCAGTCATAGAGACTAATTTATAGCAGGCTGAGCAGCTATTATAGGAGGAGATAGCCTGAAGGACATGACTAGAGCTACAGATGGTGAGGGTTAGGAGAGATAGGGATGCAGTGAGGGCAGAGGTGAGATAGGCTGAGGCCCTAGCAAAGGTGCAGACACCGATAGTAGTAGCGGCACAAGCAACCCTAGTATAGGCACAGGCCGCACCTGCACCTTTAGGGGATGATGGGAAGTTAGCCTAGGTGACTATGGAGAGGGATGTAGAGGTGCAGCTATGATTGATAGCAGAGGCCACTCTACAAAGAGTGAGGTGGGAGAGAGATGAGGCACGTCATGCATTGGCTATTGATCAGAGGACACTATACAACAAGATCGTCCATGTGCAAGGAGAGCTAGTGTCGGTAGGTAGAGAGGTCAAGTACTACAATGGACTCTACGTTGGTGTGTTTCCAGTAGCCCAGTAGGCACCTAGTTACAGAGAGAGGAGCAGGTCTAGAGCATCCAGGTCTCGCAGGACAGGGCAGTCATTGTCCTCAGTTAGAGGACCCTTCGTGCCACCAGAGGGAGGAGGACTAGCAAGGGGACCTGTACCGAGAATAGGTAGGGGATAGGGGCCACAATAGGAGGGCAGCTCTACCCACTAGAGCATACACATTTGTCTATTGTATCATTTTTGTAGTATGATGGACACTTGTATATTTTGACCGATGCCTGTGTGCATCCGATGTATGTTTTGCGGGCTCTTGATAGCCTTGATGTACTTTATTGATGTAGACACACACAGTGTATATTTTGATGACCTTCACATGATATATATGATGACATATTATGCTCACTGATGTTCATGCTTTTGTGTATGCACTTCTATTGATGACATGGATGTGATGAAATGTATGTATGATTATGGATTTCTATGAGGATGTATATTACTTATATGATGTATGACATATGATGCCATGATGCTGATAGATGTATGACATATGATGACATGATGCTATGACTTGTGATATCTAACATGTGGGTTTTGTAGATATGCACCGAAGAGAAGAAAAGTGGAGATGGAAGAAAGAGAGATTGTTGATCGATCATTGCTTTGAAAATGATATAAGGCCATGGGTAAATGGATGGTAAAATGATGAGCTTGTTGCATGGGTTTGGCAATTGTATATAAAGAGCAATCCTTATTTTTGATATAGCACATGGATAGGTCACCACCAAGGCATAAAAGACCAAGGTGCTGTAATATCCAAGTGCGTGGATATTGACTCTGCAAGCAAGCGGTTTGAACTTAGATCCCCTAGACACAATATAACCTTGTTGTACATGTGAATGAGCCATAGTCTTGAACATAAAATAAACTTCAATACATGTAAATGTAAGAAGAATACTAATATGTAAGATGCTAGGTCGTAACACACACAAGATAAATATGCTACCAAGAAAGATGCTAAAGATCATTCCTCAAACACGGCACACAAAAGCAATGACTATGCCCCCAATCCATACTGCATCGCAACATACCAAGATTATAGATAAATCAAGGTAGCCTTGAATAGGTAATGGACAAAGGAGCAAAAGATAAACCATAAAGAAAATTGACTGACTTATAAAGTAAATACACAGCCAACATATTCTCTTGCCAAAGAGGTTGCTCAGGATAGATTGGATAGGAAAGATAACAGCCTTATTGTAGGAACTAGGTGTCTATTAAAGGGGGCTATCTACCTAAAAAGACAATGTCACACTGTAGGAAATGCCACATGTCGCAGGAGAGGCGTGTGTTGATCTCGACAATGGAACACTCTGTAGAAGACAAGCTTGTGGATCTGGTCCTTTGATTAAGCTGGATTTAGCTGATGCTGGCAATTGGAATAGTAGGACAGTAGATGACTCTAGAAGTAAGTTGCTTTGCTTCAGGTTTGTTAAGAACTTTTTCTTTGAAAGGATTAGTTTGTTTGTTGTTTTGCTGCTTGAGTTAGTCAAGTTGAGGTGAATGGATTTTGATAAATGGAAGACTAGAAAGATGACATGTCAATGGATTGAAATGGGTGAAGAATGATGAATCGTATGTGCCTGAGTACTAGATACATCCTTCGTATTCCAGACTACCTACATACCCTGTATCCATGGGATCAAGGCACATTATGATGAAAGATGAAAAATGATAATATGTAGTTATGGATAGAGTGATGAATGGGTCAAGGTGAAAGGAGAAGATCTTATGTACCTGAGTATTAGAAACTTCCTTCATATTCCAAACTACCTACATACCCATATCCATGGGATCAAGGTACCTTAAGATTGAGATGAGATAATATGTAGTTCTGGTTGGTGTGATGATGTAGAAAAAGTGTTGGGAAGATAACAGGCTTATAGTAGGAACTCTGTGTCTGTTAAAGAGCGTTATCTGTCGAAAGGAGAATGAATAAAGCACTTGTTGTGAACCATGAACAAGGAACCACTCTGAGACTTAGGTTAAGGAAGGAAATGCCCCCATTCTGGTAGAGGAATTCACATGGATGACTAACGAAGAAGACATAGAAAGCTTGACCTAGGACAAGACAGTGTGAACTATTGACACAGATCAAGACGTGGGATGATGATGGTGGACATTGACAAATTTCCAAGCTATACTAGATAAGGAGATGGAAATGCAAACAAGGTCAATGGTTTTATTATGGATGGATGGATGAAGCTTGTTGTGAAATGGGCATGGAATAAACAGGACTCGATAGATGATGGATGCTGACTCTACACATAGCGCCTGTTTGCCATGTTTTCACTATGGTACTTATCCAAGGTGCCTATTTGCCTGGTTTTCACCATAGGACGGATTTTTATTTTATTTTATTTATTTATTTTGGAATATTCTGAGCATCAGGCATAGAACTTCTGAGATGAACACTGTTAAGTGGCTCATCTAGAGGAATGTTGTCAGGTGTAGCTAAAGTATAAGCTCCTGATCCATATGCTACTGTGACAATAAAGGGATCTAACCAGTTAGGCTCAAACTTACCCTTCTTTACCCGATCTGCTTGATTTCTCTGATTTACTTTGAGTACAAGATCACTAACTTGAAACCATCTTTCTTTGATCTTTTTGTTGTAATTATGCCGAAGGCAGTTTTGATAGACATGGAGATGGTTAAGTGCGGCAAGGCACCTTTCATCTAGTAGTTCTAGCTCAGCTAATTTGGAAGTGCGATATTCTTCTCTGCCGATCAGGTTCTACATGGATACTCTAAGGGATGGGATCTCGACCTCTATAGGTAGGATGGCTTCAGAGCCATAGACCAAGGCATATGGTGTGGCACCAGTTGGTGTTCTGATACTAGTGCGGTAGGCCCATAGGGCGGGATTGAGTTGCAAGTACCAATCACGACCACCTTCATTGACCATTTTCTTGAGGATTTTGAGAATGGTTTTATTGGAAGCCTCAACTTGGTCGTTACTCTGCGGATAGTAGGGAGTTGAAAAGTGATGCTGGATATTGTATTGTGTGCATAAGGCATGAACATCTTGGTTCTTGAATGGTCTCCCATTATTAGTAAATGAGGTAGTTTAGGATAAACTTGGCTATTTTCTTACCAGTGATATAGGTCATGGGAATGGCTTCAACCCACTTCATGAAGTACTCAGTGGCAGTAATAATGAATTTATGGCCATTGGATGAGGATGGGTGGATTTGTCCTACAAGGTCAAGACCCCATTGAGAAAAGGGCCATGGAGTTGTCACAAGCTGTAGTTCATGAGCTGGTGCATGAATCAAATCTCCATGCTACTGGCATTTTAGACACTTCTTAGCAAATTGTAAAGCATCATGCTCTATTGTAGGCTAGTAATACCCTGTTCTGAGTATCTTCTTAGCAAGATTAGGACTGGTAGAATGTGCACCACAGATACCTTCATGTATGTCTCGTAAGGTAGCTTCACCTTCTTCCGCATTAAGACATAGTAAGAGGATACCATCAAGACTTTGGCGATATAGTGTATCACCCAGAATGGTATAACAGGAAGATCGACGGATAAAGGTTTTGTGTTGGGTGGATGAGAGTTTAAAGGGAAAGGTACTATTTTTAAGGTATTCATAGATATCTTCGTACCATGGGGAATTGGGACCAACAAGTTCGTAGATGATTTAAGTAACCGGAACATTGACAATTGGTATCAACAACTGCTCGATCAAGAATTCACATTTTTGTGTATTAGTAGGCATGTCTATAAGTGACCCTATAGAAGCCATAGAATCTGAAGCCTTGTTATGCTCTCTTGGAATTTTCTCAAATGTGATGCTAGAAAAGTGTGGTTTGTAGGCATCCACTAGTTTCTTGTAGGGGACCAACTTTTCATCTTTTGTCTGGTACTCATCTGTGACTTGGCGAATGACTAGTTGTGAGTCTCCATATACCTATAATTCTATGATGTTCCATTGAACTGTTGTATTGAGACCTATGAGGAGTGCTTCATACTCGGCAATGTTGTTGGTGCAAGGGAATGCAAGCTGGTATGACTTTGGAATGTAGACATTTTGAGGTATGATAAACAAGATGCCGACCACTGATCCATGCTATGTGTAGGAACCATCAAAGTACAACTTCCACATTATTGAGTTGGAAAGAGTGAAGAGATTCTCATCTGGAAAGTCTGCTACCACAGGGTGTGTATCTGTCATGGGTGCTTCTGCTAGTTGATCTACTGGGGCTTGTCCCTTGATTGCTTTATGATCCATATACTCAATGTCAAACTCACTAATTATCATGACCCATTTAGCTAGTCTGCCTGTAAGATCTGCTTTTGCTAATAGATACTTCAATGGATCAATTTTGGCTATAAGATTTGTGTGTTGGTTTAGCATGTAATGCCGTAGCTTTTGGGAGGTGAACACTACTACTAAACAAGCTCTTTCCATCAGTGAATAATTGAGTTCATATCCCACCAAGGTTTGACTAATATAATAGATTGCATGCTCTTTTCCTAACTCATCATGTTGTGCTAGCAAGGCCCCTAGGGCCGAAGTTGTAGTTGAGATGCATAATATCAAAGGTTTATCAGCAATTGGTGGAACCAATATAGGAGGTGTAGCTAGATACTCTTTGAGTTGATCAAATGTTGCTTGACACTTATCATCCCATCGAAATGAGGCATCCTTTCAAAGCAAGTGTTGAAATGGTTGACATTTATCTGCTAGCTGTGAGATGAACCATCTAATGGATTACAACCTTCCCTGAAGGCTCCTTAAAGATTTGAGGTTCTTTGGTGGAGGCATCTCCACTATAGCCTTGACTTTTGTGGGGTCTACTTCGATACCTCTACGAGATACAATGTATCCCAATAGCTTCCCTGATGTTACACCAAAGACACACTTCTTTGGATTGAGGCGCACTTGGTATTTCTAGAGCCTGTCAAAGATCTGTCCTAGAACTTGTATATGATCTGCCCTAGAAGATTTAGCTAGTATATCATCCACATAGTCCTCCATGATATGATGAAAGAGATCATGGAATATCACTATCATTTCTCTTTGATAAGTTGCCCCTGCATTCTTTAGACCAAACGGCATGACACACCAACAATCATTACCCCAAGGATAAGTAAAAGTTGTTTTATGTTGATCTTCTTCTACTATCCTTATCTGATTGTAGCCTGAGAATCCATGCATGAGAGAAAGCATTTCATGACCCGCAGTCAAGTCTACTATGAGGTCAATGTTTGGTAATGGAAAGTCATCCTTGGGACATGCTTTGTTAAAATCTCTAAAATCATTACACATGCAGATGCGCCCATTGGGTTTAGACATAGGTACAATGTTTGAGACCCAATCTGAATAGTCAATAGGTCAGATGAACTTTGCATCTAACAACTTCTATATTTCCACTTTTACCAAGAGAGCTATCTGTGGGTGCATCTTCCTTAGCTTTTACTTGACTGGTTTAACTATTGGATCCACTGTGAGATAATGAACTACTAACTTAGGGTTTAGCCCTAGCATATTAGCATAGGTCCATGCAAAGTTGATGGTTCTTTGTAAGAAGAATTTGTTAAGATTCCTATGCTCTATTTCTGATAATGATGCTGCCAGGAATGTGGTCTTTAGATTTTGCTCTGTGCCAAGGTTTATCTCTATAGAATCTTACTAGGAGAGCTGACTTCTCTTGATACTTAGATGGTAGGGGAAGGTCAAATCCTCCATCCTCAGGTGCCACAATTGGGTTTTCACCATCAGATACGTCCTTTGTTTTTACTATTTTATGATTGGGAGGTGCCACAGAGTGGTTTTCACCTAGAGATCTTTCTTTATTTTTACTTTTGCGACTGGAGGATTTGGCATTCTCACCAAAATAAGCCATTGGCTCTAATTCCATTACAAATCCTGCTTTATGATCACCAAGAGGGATACCCTCCCGAAGTCCCATGAACTCAGCTATAGCTTCGTCATTCTGAAATACATCTATAATGGGGGACCCTTGTTGGTTCCAATCGATAAGTTCAGGATAGACAAGTGTTACTTTCTGGGTGTTTATGGTGGATGTTAGGGATACAGATGATAACATAAATATAGAGGATTTTGTAAATAGGTCCATCATATGGAGGGAAGAGTCATCGATGATATCCTCATTAGATATCAAATCTATGAGAGAATTTTTAGCCACCTTGTCAAGGATACCCTCGATGTCCAAGGCGTGTGGTACCTTTCTACCAAATCCTAACCCCCTCTTGTCTAGTTTCTTTGTCACACTGATGGGTTCCATTATTCCTTGATTCTGTTTCCCAAGGCCACCTTTTCCTTTATAGGCCATGTTTTTTACTATCCTTAGGCCATTGCCATATTGCTTGACTGGTATTGTGACTGGTTCTTTCTCCTTATAGAGCAAAGAAGAAATGTCCTCAATAGTTTCCTCTTCCAATAATTTTCCCTCTTGGAATTGGGTTAAAGATGCTAGGGGAGGAATAGTTGTTTTTTTATTTATTTTGGCAATGGGTGGTTGACCATAAGATTTAGGGGATAAAGGCATCCGCCCTACACAACAAGATTTTGAGATATCATATGTTCCAAAGCCTATATCACGGATGTGAGCTTTGATTTTAGGAAGAGGATTAGGCTCACTTGCAGAGGCTTCTCTCAGATTTTTAGGATTGACATATAGTGGGGATTCAAGGGCTTTGTCATTTTGAGGCACTTGGTTGAAATTCTTATAACTGCCTTGCAAGACATGGTAGAATTCAAAAGGATTGGGGTCTCCTGGGATAGTTATCTCTGTACCATTCAATGGGAATTTTAGAGACTAATGGTACGTTGAAGGAACAACTTTCATTGCATGGATCCATGGTTGGCCTAGGATAATGTTGTAAGGTAGCTCAATGTCAAGGACTTGGCACCTGGTTTCAAGCATGACAGGGCCCAGTTTTATAGGCAAGTGGATAACACCTTCTGAATGGCGTTCAGCATCATCATACCCCTTTATTGTAATACTTTGATCAATGTTGACATGATCCTCAGAGTATCCCAATTGCTAAAGTAACTTTAAAGAACAAATGTTGAGACCAGCACCACCATCTATGAGTATGCGTTTGATTTTGTGCTTATGGATGAGAACCTCAATATGAAGGGCATCATTGTGACATGGATCATGGGATGGGAGGTCTTTTTTAGAGAAGACCACATTGTAGGGTGAAACAATGTTACCTACTATAGCTCAGAAATCCATGACCGCTATGTTGTTAGGAATCGAAGACTCTTGGAGGGCTTTTTCTAGCACCACTTTATGTGTGGGTGATGACCGTAGAAGGTCCAAGATAGAGATTTGTGCTGGAGTTTTCCCTAGATGTTCGACAAGATTATAATCAGATTGAGTTGGGAGACTGGGTGTAGGACCACGAATGGTAACACAACCATGATGAGTTATAATAGCACAATCTGTAGATTTGCCTTTGATTGTGAGGGTAGACACTCGACTCTCTTCAAAATGACCCACAATGGAGTCAAAGGAAGTGGAAGCATTATTGACACCTTTACCTTTATCCTGAGGAGGAGGCAGACCATGGTGTGGGAATGGTTCCTTGTACATGTTGAGGTCTTTGTTTGTGTGTTGAGCTGGTGGCTTATCTTCAAAGGAGATTCGGTTGCCTTCAATGAGATTTTGGATTAGGTGCTTGAGTTTCATGCATGATGCGGTTCTGTGCCCTTTGCTCCTATGGAACTCACAGTATTCATTTCTTTGTACCGTTCAGTTTTGTAAACAGGTTCACCATATGAGGGAGCATCTGGTAAGGTGAGGAGCCCTTTGTGTAAAAGCTTCTGCAAGACCGACTCTATGGGTTCTCCCAAGGGAGTGAATTGATGCCGCGGAGGGTAATCTTGTTAAGGCCGCTCTTGTTTTCGTTGTTGTTTCTACTATTGAGGTGGAGTTTGACTCAGTTTAGAAAGCTATAGTGGTGTTTGCAATGTTTGGACATGTTTAGAATTGACCACCCCATCGTTGACCACGTTTTTATTTTTGTTCCAAAACTTTGGTTTATCATTTGTTTGTTGTTGAGGAGCATTGTCTTAGGTTTCCTTGAAGATTTTGACCACACCTTTAGCAATGAAGGCCTTTTCAATGTTGATTCCCTTGTATGTAATTTCGTCGAAGGTTGTAACACTAAGAATTTGCAAATGAAAACCTAATTCTTGGTTGAGGTTCTACACAAATATGCTAACAAGCTATTTTTTAGGTATCTTGAATGGGAATTTGCTAGCCATTTGTCTCCATCGTTGAAGGAAAGCAATGAATGTTTCTCCATTTTTCTGTTTGTTGTTGCATAGATCAATCATGTAGATCTCATGCTCTATGTTGTAGGAGAAATGGGTTGCAAATTTCTCGGCACGTTCATTAAAAGATTTGATACCCATGGGTAAGTGGGAGAACCATTCTATAGCTTGACCTCCAAGACTGTGAGGAAAGAGATGCATAAGATATGTGTTGTTGTGTGAGACCTTGAAGCAAGCTAGATAGAATTCCCTGAGATGGTCTTTTGGGTCCCCTTTTCTTTTGTATTTATCAAACTTGGGAATAGTGAAATTTTGAGGAAAAGGGATCATGGGTAATGACTGATCAAAAAGATAAGGACACACTTCTTCTAAAGAGAAGGTCTTCTTGGTGTGGCCAAATGTAAGATCAAATAGTTGTTGAAACTCTGCAAGTTTTAGTTCCATAGTCATGGGAGGGGTTGGAAACATGTCTTGTTGTCCTAGAAGTGGTTGTTGATGCCCATACAGAAGATTATAGTGTAATCCATCGGCATTGGTGTTATAAGGGTCGTATGATTGGTTGGGGTCATATGTGTTGTATGTTGGGTTTAGATTGGGTTGGAATTGGGTGCTTTGATTTGGAGGAGGTGGGGGTGGCGCTAGGTAATAATGTAGGCTTTGTGATGGTTGAAGAAAAGAGTTTGGTGGTGGAAAGCTAAAGTTTATTGGGTTAGGTAACGGTTGAGGAACATAGCTTTGGGAAACTTGATTTTGGGAATGTTGAGGGTGGATAGGCAATGTGTTGAAAAAGTTTAGCACTGATGATTGTTGTGGTGGGGGGACATAGGTAAATGTGTTTTGCGATGGTTGAGTTTGATTAAGGATGAGCATAGAAGAATGTTGTAGTTGGGATTGCCTGACCCTAGTTGGTTGAGAGATATGAAGGTTTGATGATGTTGGGGGTGATGTTTGTTGAGACCCTTGTTGCATGGCTACATAGTTGTTCCCCAGAGTGTAATTTGGGGGGAAACCTTGTCGTGATGGGGTAACCAGTATTCCACTTGTGATTGGTATGGACATTTTAGGAGTTTGTTGTATGTTTGATTGAGCTATATTGGCTTGTTTGGCTAGTTCTGCTTGCCATTGTAGAGTCTCTTGTTGGTTTTTGTAGATCTCCATAGGAGTCAAAAGTAGTGATATGGCCCTCTTTCCTATTGGGTTTTGATAAAGGGAATTCTCATATTGGGTAATCATTTTCCCTTGTGAGCCTGGTCCGTGTAATGGGGTGGTCACAGTTGACATGGTTTAGACTGCCATTATAGTGTCTTGGGTGTTTTTAGGCTCACTAAGATTGGATAGATCAAAACCTTGGGGTAATTTGGCTCCTTGCTCTGCTAGCAAGCGAAAGAAATGATCTTGGTTCTCGCTAAGGATTTTATCAAAGGCAGCTATGGCTCTAGGATCTTGTATGAATTCATCAAGATCTTGTCCATCTTCTTGAGAGGATTGACCTATTTCAAGGTGTCGCTCTTCTTGAGATGGGACTTGATCTATGGTATAACCAGGTGGAACAAAATCTGGAGGCATGTCAATGGTATAGTGAGGTGTACTTACCATGGGGACCCTACCTTCTTGAGATGGGGCTTGGTCGATAGTATAACCTTGTGGGGCAAAATCTGGAGGCATGCCAGTGGTATAGTGAGGTGTACTTACCAAAGGGGCCCTAGCTTCTTGAGGATTGTTTGGCTAGTCAATCTGCGGCATGTTTGGAGAGTTGGTTGACCTTTCTGCGACTATCTTTGGAGTAACCTTGGGAATAATGTTGGATCGACCTGATTGAGGAGTGTGGGGAGGTGGTTTGCGCTTCCTCAAGACAACTTGCTTTGACTTCATAGTTTACTGGAGTCTAGTAGTTACCATGGAATACACTAAGACAATACGCTGGGATTCTGCTTGTGTTTTGGAAAAGACAAAATTTTGATGCACAGTTTACTGGACAAAAGGTGCTGTACTATTTGACCAAAAGCACAGGACTGTGCCACCAAAAGCGAGCTACTGTAATACCAAAGGTGATAGACTGAGCTGCCAAAGGTGATGTACTGTTATACCAAAGGTGAGCTACTATTACCAAAAGCGAGCTACTGTGATACTAAGGGCACTGAAGTAGATTTGCCAGAGGTGAGGTACTGCTATACCAAAGGAGAGCTACTGTAATACCAAAGGTGAGCTGCTGTTATACCAAAGGTGCTGAAGTAGTGTCTGATGTTTTATACAGCAAAATTTGATAGATTTTGGTTTTGGTTCTAATTGGATTTGCTTTGGCAAGAGAAAACACAGCAAACAAAATGGCAAAAAAAAGGACTAACACAACAGATAGTGTATGTTCGAGGCTCACAAAAAAAAGCCAATGTTTCCATAGGTATAAGACAATTGCAAACAATATCAAGCACTTTTTATCCCTAGAGACAAGGTTTCACTATAGTAGATTAGCTCACAACTTAATACTCCGTCGATCAAAATGTCATTCCATAAAGGTGTCGGACATTTGTATCTTTGCGAGAGACAATAGGTAGGGATATCTCACCCTCCCCTTGGAAAGCTCAAGTAGGTCACAAGAGCTTTATGGCCAAGGGAATACTATCTCTTCTCAAGGGAGCCAATGGTGAGTATCTTGAGGGCTTAAATCAATTCCCCTTGCACTGATGATTACCGCAACGTTCGAAGGTAGATCGAGTAGTCACTATCTAGAATGGTTCTTAGTAACTTTGAGGGACCAATGCCTTATGAGAAATGCAACAAGCTACTAAAAGCTTTAACCAATCCTACTAAGAGTATCAAACACTTCGCTCTTTGTGAAAATCATTTTCACAAAGAGCTAGTACACCTCTTTTCAGTTTGGCACCACAAGGTAAGGCTGACATCGGTTAGGCCTTGGCTTTCACCTTATCCCTCTTATATAGTGGTTCAAAGAAAAACTCTACTTAGGGTCATCCCTTTTGGATGAAGCGCAATCTAAAAATAGGCCCTTCTAAAGGAATGACTGAAATGTAAGAGCAAGAATGTCAAACAAAAGTTCAATTGTCCCGTTATAAGAAAAATAAGGTGCAACTAAATTAGGCACACACACGATTGTAGTTGTCAATTGTCCCTTATGAAATTGAAGTGTTTGGCATTCATGTCCATTGTCCCTTAGAAAATTGAAGTGTTTTCACATACATGTCAATTGTCCCTTAAGAAAGCAATATGTTCCTAAAAGTTAGATTGCATAAGTGATTTGTTCAATTATCCCTTAAGAAGGCAATATGTTTCTAAGACTTAGTGTGATAGATTCAGATTTCTTCAGTGCTCATCCTGCATGAACATGTTAAAAAAACCCATTTGCTCTGTGTGAGTGATAAGAAGCTGCAACAGATTGATTAGTTCCACAAAGACTCACCAGTTAGCAAAAATAAATCAATTTGACCAAAAGCGCTGCACTGTGTTACCAAAAGCGACTTACTATAACGCCAAAAGCATTGAACTATGCTGTCAGAAGTGAGTTGCTACAGATCAAAGGTGATGTACTATGTTTCTAGAAGTGTTGTACTGTGCTACCAAAAGCACGGTACAGTGCTACCAAAAGTGCCTTACTGTCTCTAATTTAGAAAAAGTTATATTTTATCAAACAAGGCCAGGTCAAAAATATGATTTCATGGTTGACTTGAAAATCTAAGATGTAATAGCTAATAGATCTATAACTTGGGATCAAAAACAACTCAAAGAATGCCACAAATAGATAGGTTAACTCAAAAATTGAAAATACTCCTAAATACGTCAACTTAGGAAGTATAAACGATAATTGAAAGACAAATAAATCAACTTGTCAGTCAATCAATGATAGTTATGTGAGTTAAAATCTTGCAAATCACAAAGCAAGATCTCCAAAACCCTAATATGCCAGAAGTGCCTTATTGCACTGCTAGTCGTGCTAGACTGTATTACCAATAGTACACTACTGTGCTACCAAAGGCGCTACAGTATCGCCTGAGGGCGCTATACTGTGCCGCCAAAAGTGCTTTACTATACTGCCAAAAGTGCTTTGTTGTGTCTTTTGTGTTGTTCTGTACCGTACTTCAAAAAAATAAATTTCTTAAAGAAAAAGAGGGATTAGTGGGTCCCACCAGGCGTGCCAGAATGTGTATGAGGAAAAATTGATTATGATAAGATCAAAACTAACAAATCAAAAACCCATAACATAAAGAGATTCAATCTAAATAAAAGCCATTATCAATAAATCAAATGAAATAAGAAAACTTTTACCCAGATTTGTATTGTTCTCTTTGTTTGAATGTGGATTGCTCAATAATGCTGTGAAACCATGTTTGCAACAAGCAAGTGTAGGTTCTCAAAGATCAATGTCAAAATATTGTAAAGGTGCTCAATCAATGTGATGTATGCTCAAAGTGCTGTAAAGGATGCCTGAGAATAAGTGATCGAAGAGGATTTGTGAAGGAGATGAGGGGGATTTATATAGGTTTCAATAGAGATCAATCAACGGTCCAGATAATTCAGAAGAAATAATGGAGGAGATAAACCAAATAACCATGATGAATGTGCACACTATTAAAATGAGTGAGCAAGAATACATCTGGTCAAACCATCTTTGCACAGTAAAATAAAAACTATAGAATAATATATTATTATCTTTTGGATGATTTTACAATGCAGTACATTGGCTTTTTAAAGTCTTGTTATTCCCGTATATAACTTCTTATAGGAAAGTAACTTGCCAAAACCTAACTTATAAACTAACATTTATTTAGGTAACAATGTAATACCATTGTGACTATTATGCCAACATTCCCCCCCTTATTACATTGTTCCTACAATATTACCAAGGGACCCCCCTTGAGTGCTAAAATACTCAACACAGCTGACTACATAATATGAATACATATTTTATAGAAGATCTTCTCCCAAAGAACAAATCTTGAACCAAGTGGGGCTCCATCATGCTGTCTCATCTACCCTCAGAAAGGCGTAGCTTCGAGCTATGTTCTTGAGCTATTTAGTCCCAAGCTCTCAAATCATAGAGTCAAGAATTATTCAATAATGAACCCTAAGAGATACAACAGATCTCTGCCATTGTCTAGTGACCGCAAAAGGGTATAATTCTTGATCATATACTCTTTGAAGCTCGCTGGACAACAATCCATATTGAGCTCAACACAAAATTCCAAACCTGTCTCCAAAACAAAATCTTCACAAAACATACATTCTTCAAATCTGTTAGCATCAACAAAGAAAACTAAAACAACCAAAACCAAAAAAGCTTCTCATGCAAAGCATCATCTCAAAGAGAGAAGCTAACTTGAGATGATGGAAAATCCTCCATCCTCTGATGTCACCTGCTTCCAATATGATATGCTTATACTCTATCCATTTTCTTTAGTCTCTTCAATAGCACAAGCATGCAAGTCTCTCAAAATTCTATCAATGATAGCATGGATGGCATCGGAACCACAAACATAATGTGTGGCCATTTTCAAATGTTAAAACCTTATCTTACCACAAAAATTAAATTTACCTCCAAATTAATCTTTTTAAATACTTCCCCTTATTTCTCCTAATTCCTCAAAAGTAAATATTTTAAATACCCTTTCCTTAATACTTATGTCCCCCTTTTAAAAACTTTTCTCCAAAAGAAATTGTAAATTTCTTCCTTAAAACTTTTTAACTTTCTCCAAACAAAATTGTTTTACTCTAGGTGAAAACTTTTCAATGTTTGTTTTAAACTTAATGAAACACAAACTTATAAATGCTTCTTTTACTTCTCATGTATGTCTTTTACCGATCAACACATCTTTTTCTTTTTCACATTGGCTCACATTTCATAATGCATAACATTAATAAATTTCAGTCAATTTTTAAACTCACCTGAGGAATGTCTTCTATATACTACAATAATAGTATTCACCAAACGTTTCATTCTTTCATATGGGTAGACACTTTAGACACTTTCACCAAACTTATGTGCTTGGCATTCATGTAAATAAACTTGTTTTAACTCCCTCCGTAGTCTTTCAAAATGCCTCAAAATGAATGCCAGATGCCTTTAACAAATGCCTCATCAAATCTTCAATGCTTCAGAGGAATGTTTAATACTTGACAATAGTTAATGCAGCAATAAAAAAAATTATGTTTAAATCTGAAAATTGTAGCAGCCAGCATCAAAATTCAACACTCCATGATTTTAAAAACAATGGCACAACTCAGTCAAATTTAGCAGATTTAGATGCCAAACTTGTGCTTTAAACTGCTCATGAAATATTATCAAATTCTTTAAAACATTTCTAAGTTTTATGCTCCTATTCTTCTACTTTCTAGAACATTTTGAATGTTGAAATTTTGTTGAGAAATGAAAATGATATCGAATTTTTACTGAACTGTTATCAAAATAACATACCAATAGATAATTAAAATGCCTCTTTCATATTATTCATGCCTTTTCTCCACACCTTACACCTAGAAAGTTTCATGAAATAGAGGATCTTCAAGCCCCATTCAATTCCAGTGAAAATCTTCTTCCAAATCTACGATCACCTAATTAAAAATATTCTTGACAACACAATCTCAACACATAGGCACATGAATCAACAATGCTCTAATACCATATTAAAATGAGTGAGAAAGAATACATCTGGTCAAACCATCTTTGCACAGTAAAATAAAAACTATAGAATAATATATTATTATCTTTTTGATGATTTTACAATGTAGTACATTAGCTTTTTAAAGCCTTGTTATTCTCGTATATAACTTCTTATAGGAAAGTACCTTCCCAAAACCTAACTTATAAACTAACATTTATTTAGGTAACAATGTAATACCATTGTGACTATTATGCCAACACACACAACATGTGTCAATCCATAAGGATATTTCTATTAAGATATGATGAAAACAAGATTGATTGAATAGATAACTTAACTTATAATTTTGATTTTTTTAGAGTTCTAAAAATAAGACTGATTGTGCACATGAGTTAACAAGATATTTTTAGAGGAATTGGACGATAACTGAAATTAAATAAATAAATTTATTTATTTAATTGTGCATAATTTTAGAATAGAAGATTATAAAAAAAATATTTGATTTTATTTATTTTTAGAGGATTGAGATAATTTAAATAAATTTGCATGATTTATTTAAATTTAGAAGAACAATTGATTTAATTAAATAATGTAAATTATTTAATTGTAGATAAGAGGAAATTTGTGATGAATTAATTAAATAATTGGATTTATTTAATTAATGGAGACTTGAAATTTGAAAGAGGATAATGATTGAATTAAATAATTAAAATTATTTAATTTTGGCATAATATAGAGGAATTTAATTTAATTAATTAAATAAATAGAATTTATTTAATTAATGTCAATTTTTTAAAGGTTTGGAAGAATTTAATGAAATTAATTAAATAATTAGATTATTCAATTAATGTTGAAATGCAAGTGATGCGACATATTTGATGAAATGCAAGTGGTGCGATGACATGGTCATTTTAGGGTGTCTACAATTAGCAGTGCATATGTTTTTGGTCGATTCTGTCCAATTTTGGTCAATACTGAGTCGCTTTTGGTCACTGTACTAACACTTTTGGTTCTAATAGTTCTAATTTGAGTTTTTCATCTAACAATTGGTTTTTTGAAATCTAACATCATTTGTGTAGCCTCTTATCGCCTTTCAAAGAAGCAAGAAAGGGAAACTACTAATGAGTTTGGTGTAGGACACTTGACAAAGATTTGATTTTTCTCACTAATTTAGTAGAACACTTCAATTTCATTAAGGGAATATACAATTTTTGCTATCTTGAATGTCTATGCACAAATGCTCTCTCCTCATGCCAAAAGGTGATCTTAGAGATAAAAAGTACTAGATTATTCACTTGTATCACTTTATTTTCCTTATTCTTGAGGGCCCGAGAGTCATACGTATGCTCTTCTCTCACGTCACAAGACAATCTTGAGAATCAAAAGTACTCGGTATCCTCTATAGAAGGCCTATTAAAGGATTTCATCACCCTTAAGGATGACCTTAACTACGTGTTCTGGTGCAAGATATAAATGTTATGAGAATCAAAAGACTCATTTCAAAGGAAGGACCCTTTTTTGCTTGGCAAAAACCCTAAGATCCTTGGTCTGTCGAGACTTGGTTTGGTTGGCACTCAATCAGATGCTTGGGACACCCCCATTCATAGAATTGAACCCCACCGTACCTCACGTATATTTGAGGGCACTCTAGACACCTTGTTAACCTAGATAAGACCTTCAGTCGTCATATCTTGTGGTGCATCGTTGCAATAGGGGGAGAAGAGCTCATGCTATTACCTCCATTATTTGAGTTGGAATACATTTTGGGCAAGACTTTAGTCTCCAAAGTAAGGGGTGTAAGGTGGTACATGACCTTGCATTCCCTACCCATCCAAGTAATGGTAGATGGTAGAAAGGGGATGGAAGCTGCCATTATCTAATAGTGGGGGTTGAATTCAGACCTAAGTGAGTCCACGGGATATGACACACCTTGATTGAATAAGTATCAGGCTTGTGCAAGAGTGTTTGGCGTGTTTTCTTGTGATCTACTAGTATTTGTCATTCATTATCCATGGAGGTTCATAGCCTTACACACCCAATTCCAAAAGAGTCTACATCCATTGTGTCTTATTGTTTGATTCTCTTCCCAAAGAACTCATTCCATCCTACATACAAACAAACAGTCACAATTTTTCTACTTTTGAGCTACAAAGTTTTGCTTCTAAATAATAAAATTTTGCTTTCAGTCAATATAGTTGCACTTCTAGCACATAGAGTTACACTTCTAGCATACAAATTTGTAGTTGGCAGAGTTGTGCTTCTGGAACACAAAGTTGCGCTTCTAGCATACATAGTTGCACTTTTGGTAAACAGAGTCATTCTTCTATTTTCTACCTTTTATCCACTATCATCCACATATTTACGCTTTTTAGCTATCTTGATATCACTTTTGGCTGACAGAGTTGCACTTCTGGTCTATAGAATTACACTTCTGGTAGACAGAGTTATGCATTTGGGCTATTCTACTACCACATCTACATTATCCTATTGTCACTTCTAGCAAACAATCTTGTGCTTCTAGTTTTACATAGTTTCCAGTTAAACGGTCACCCAAATTTGGAGACCTTTCATATTCAGTTGATTTTACATTCAAAGCTAAGACCTTTCAGACCATCTGCAATAAGCCCTTCAATCATCCAACCATCCTCATTCATCATCATATCATCATATCATCATTTGGACTTTAGTGCCTTATCCCCATGAGACTATAGGGTATTGTCATTATCATCTAACACACATCTTTTGTATCACCCAGCTCTTAACATCAGTTTGTTTAATAGCACAATCTAGATCACATCTACTAGCTTTTCTCTAATTTGAGAAGTTGCCTCTCTTAGATTAGTAGATAAGTTAACACCTATCAAACTAGTGAAATAGCTAGCTTAGGAGAGTGGGTCCTCTTGAGTTGGTGAATCTCACTATCCCATCTTGTCTCTCCTTGAGTTCATTAGTATAGCTCTTGGAAGATAATCTCAATCCAAATCCAATCAACATTGATCTAGATTTATCTTTTATCCAAACATCCAAACAACCAATCATCCTAGAGTCTCAACATTGTCATAAAAAGTCTAAACCAACTCCATTCATCATCCATCCTCACAAGGTCTGAAATATCATATGCCTCTTACTAGGTCCCAATAAAGGAAAGGTATGAAAACTAATCGAAGTAATCCTCAACATGACCTCAACACATCCATTTATGCTACACAATTCACCATGAGTATGAATCCTCATGTCTTCCTTCCAAGTGGGTATACACTAGATCCTTCATCTTCCAATGACTTTGGACAACAATCACATGAAATATCACAAGACCTTGCTAAAGAATTATAAGATCCAGATGTCTTACAAACTATAGATAGGCTCTTAGCATCGGACCCCAATAGATTTTCTTCTACTTGATAAGCAAGGAGCTAATTTGCTTAAAGACTTTGACATGTCTACTCTTAAGGATAAAGACCCTATCAACATTGCAATTTCTGCTATGGGAGAATCACATCCTACTTCTATTCCAACCATGTCTACCATAGCACCCACCATACCAACTACACCTACACCCACACATAACATTGCTTCATCACATTTCACCAACCAATTCACCAATCCACTTTACCAACATCCCACATCATTTGGTCACACTTCTAGTATTCCATCATCTATTCCTCTAGTCATTCCATCCATGTCATCTATAACCCAACCCAATCAAGTCATCACTTCACATGCACCTCAAACATCTCACATATCAACATATCTTACATCACAACCCCAATCTTCCAATCCTCACATCTCATGTATCAATCCACCACATACATTACAACCCCAAACTTCTAATACTTACACATTACCCAATAATCCACCACATATCTATTCATACATCTCGCACACCAACCCCCCTCAAGTGTCCCGACCACCATCATCCAATTATCAGGGTCTTGCTCCAAATCAACATCCCACATTAGAAATTGATCAAAAATTCTTGCATATCCAGAAGCAAATTACAAAACATTCTCTTTAGAAGAATTTTGTCCTTATCCTTTTGATAGGTTACTCCCTATGATACCTTTTCCTTCTAATTTTGAAATGCCAAAATTTGATAAGTACAAATGAAAAGGTGATCCTAAAGAAAATCTTAGGGAATTCTACATCACTTATCTAGAGGTAGTCCACAATGATACATATATTTTATACCTCTTCCCTCGCAGTCTTCGAGGGAAAGCTATAGAAGAGTTTTATCATTTACCCCCAGGCATCAAGACCTTTAATGAGTTGGCTGAAAAGTTTGTAACTCATTTTTCATTCAGCATCGAACATGATATTTCCATGACCAACCTATGCAACAAAAAACAAGGAAATGGGGAAACCTTTATATCATTCTTACAACAATGGAGAAACATGGCTAGTAAATTTCTGTGGCCTATTCCCGAAAAGCAAGAGCATATTTGTTTAAAATCTGAATCATGAACTAGGATTTCACCTACAAGTCCAATGTGCCAATTCTTTTGATGAGATTATCTCTAAGGGAACAAACATACAAAAGGCCCTCATCACTAAAGGACTAATCAAAATCTTCAAAGAAAACAAAGACAATGCTCAATAATCAAATGAAAAACCCCATTTCTGGTCTAAGAATAAAAATGTTGTCAAGAATGGTGTTGTGGATTCTAAACACATTCAAATGTCCACTCACATGTCAATCTTCAAGAAGCCAAAAATGTCACATGTACTCCCAAAGATTGTTGCTCAACCCAGACAAGATTTAGCATCTAGATGCAAATTCACTCTACTGGGAGAACCTATTTAATTTGTCTTACAAAAACTTGTCCAAACTGGACTCATCACACTACCTGAAACACGTCAATATGATGAACCTCAATTCAAACCCTCTTAGTATAAAGATAATGAATATTGTGAATATCATAGAGTCAAATGACATAAAACTCCTAGATGCATGAAACTAAAAAACCTCATCTAGAATCTTATCGATAGAGGAGAAGTAACTATCGATAATCCTCCTAAATAAACTTCAAACAATGATCTCAACATCTACAAGGATCCATTCCTGCCTCATGGTAAAGGAAATACTATAGACAAAGGCAAAAGTGTAAACCAGGCCTCATGTTCCTATAATTCTGTTGTTGGTCATATAGGAAAAGCCCCTAATTGTGCTATCACAACTCATTGTGGTCGTGTTACCCTTCACAAGGCAGCACCAAATACCCATCCAAATTCTAAGTACAACATTTTAGACCATCTAGGGAAAACACCAGCTCAAATATCCATCTTAGATCTACTTCAAGCATCACCTACACATAAAGCCATACTTGAGAAATCCCTTCAATAGTCATATGTCCCAAATAACATTGATGTTTCTCAATCCCAAGCCATGATAGGGCATATTACTTCACCTCACCATCTGGTTTTCACTGAAAAAGACCTTCCATCAAAAAATTCCTGCCATAATGATGCTCTACACATAGAAGTCTATATCCATCAACACAAAGTTAAACACATTCTTATAGATGGTGGTGTTGGCTTAAACATTTTCTCTCTAAAGTTGCTAAAAAATTGGGATACTTTGAGGACGTTATTGATTCAAACATAAGTATAACCATAAAATCATATGATGATGCAGAATGAGAGTTAGAAGGTGTTATCCATCTACCCATCTAGGTTGGTCCTGCAATAATAGAGATTTGTTGTCAAGTACTGGACCTTGATCTTCCTTACAACATCATTTTAGGTCACCCATGGATACATACCATGCAGGTTGTCCATCCACATACCAACAATGCCTCAAATTTCCTTTCAATGGTACAGAAATTACTATCCTTGGGGACCCCAATCCTTTTGAATTTTTTTGAGTCATGCAAGTTTGAAACCAGAATTCTAATCAAATCCTTAACAACATTACTGCTCAACCACCATCCTCACATCTTAATCCATCCACATTAACCAAAGCCACAACTGATACATCTTTTCCTAAGATCAAGGTCCAGTATAAAGACATAGGATTTGGTGAGTATGACCTGTGCAAGTCTTGCTATGTGGAGAACTTGCCCCTATCATCCAGATCATATGGAAAATCACCAAGAGCAAAGGTAGGTCCAAAAGTGGTCATAAAGGCTAACCCCATACTATTCACTCATTGGGGATTATTACAAGATGAGCCCATTGAAGACTTCTCCTCTTAGCTATTCATAGAAGCCCAAGATCCAGTTACATTACCAGTTGAATAGTATAGCAGAGGTCTCTGCATTGTTAAGAACATGGGTTACAAAGACCAAGATGGCCTTGGATTACATGGACAAGGAAACATAGAACCCATATTTCTGACAAAGAAAATAATAAACATGGTTTAGGATACGAAAAGGAGGTGCCACGATCCTCAGACATTGAGTTTATTCTTGATGAAGTAGCAAAATCTTTTCCCACAGTTGTGATTTCTAATTAGGATACCATTAATAAATCCTATTTACACCTTACCGACTTATTCCAATAGACGTCTATCTTCATGATATCCTCTGTATCCCTTACATCCATAACCAAAACCCAAAGCCTCTCACTTGTATACCCTGACCTTATTGATTAGGATCAATAAGAGTCTCATGTTCTTCATATCTTACAGAACAATGAGGCCATCACAAAATTCATGGGACTTTGAGATGGTATTCCACTTGGTGACCACAAAGAAGGAATTTTTATGGACCTTGATCATGCATCATACTTTGGTGAGAATGCCAAATCCTCTAGTCACAAAAGTAAAAATAAAAATGTTAGATCCCCTGGTGAAAACCACATTGTGGTGCCATCAGATCCTAAAATAGTAAAAATAAAGGACATATCCAATGGTGAAAACCTCTCTAAGGTGCCTGAGGATGGAGGATTTGACCTACCCCTACCTTCAACATATCAATAAAATTCTTTGCTTTTGGTTGAGAAATCACAAGAAATCAATTTAGGCACTGCATAGAATCCAAAAATTACCTTTGTAGAAGCATCTCTTTCAAAGCAAGAGAAAATGGATTTCATAGCTTTCTTCATGAAATGGACAATTAAATTTGCTTGGTCATATGCAGACATGCCTGAGTTGGATCCATCATTAGTGGTCCATCACTTAGTAGTATTTCCTATTGCCAAGCTACTTAAACAGAAGCTTCGAAAGATGCATCCCTAGATACCAGTACTTGTTAAGGTAGAACTTCAAAAGTTACTAGATGTAAAGTTTATTCTCCCTATTGATTATCCAGTGGGTTTCTAATTTGGTACTTGTATCCAAAGTCACTAGAGGCATTCATAGCTGTACCAATTTTAGGGATATCAACAAAGCATATCCAAAAGATGATTTTCCTCTGCCTAATATTGACATCGTAGTAGACTTGACAGTTGGTCATCAAATGCTTTCCCTAACAGATGGTTTTTTTGGTTATAATCAAATTATCATAGTACCTGAAGATCAGTACAAGACAAATTTCACATGTCATTGGGGAACCTATTACATTGGCAAGTCATGCCTTTCAACTTGAAAATTGCAGGAGCCACATACCAAAGAGTGATGACTGTTATATTTCATGACCTTTTTCACACCATCATGGAAGATTATGTTGATGATCTATTGGGAAAATTAGCTAATAGAGATGGTCATCTACATGTTCTGGCATATATTTTTGACATGTTAGAACAATATCAGGTTAGACTCAACCCCAACCATAGGTTGGCAAAGATGTGATGAAAGAAACATGAAATCATTTTACTAGACAATGATATAGACCAAATAGTGACTAGACAAAATTTAAGAACTTACAAATTATGAGTGTGATCAACTAGAATAAATTTAATCTTTTTAAACACATTGAAAACATAATTGACTTTAAATTTGGTTAACGTCCATTGAATGTTGTTGTTCATAGTGCTACACACTTTTCTACATAATAGATATCTAATTTATGAAAATTCAAGGAATATAAAGCACTTTAACTTGAGTGTACACATGAACTATATTAAACTCTTACTCTTTCCATTCCTATGAAAGAGCACATTATTTAAGGGTCCATATTGAATAGTACGTTATTTGTTCATATACATATAATAATGGAATACCATAAGCCTTTTGAGATCCACATGAAACTCACCAAAACTATAAGACATAAATTCTAATGGACTCCAATCATCTTCTTGTAAGACACTATGATCATTGACTAGGGGTTCGTTTCAATGTAACACAATTGTTAGATGCATCAACTGTATGGTAATAGTCAAATGGTTTTCCTTTATATTTATTGGTGAACCTAACATTCCATCATGACCTAGGATTTTATAGTAGGGTTTGGCCTTTATTTTAATTATGGTTCTTAGATCTAATTTCTCACTTCTATCTTTTTATTTTAGATTTACCTAGGGTTCGTATTCATCCAAGTGTTTATATTTTCCTATCATATATTGATTAGGGTTTGAGCATGTAAATAGTGATATACCTATTTGATTCTACCTATCAAACCTTGGATAATCTTTTGTGACACATGATCCTTCCATCCCTGATACTCTCATGATATATTTTATATGATGGACCCATGAGGATGTGTTTTCTATGGAGGTGTTATTCTAGATCATATACTTGTTATTACCTCCTTCCCTTGAGGGTAGTGTTTATCCAACATGTTGGATTCACTGTGGTCATAATATTTTATGTATGGATTTAAATGGTACATTTTATCAGTTGTGGTAAACTTGTCCATAAGTTTCATGTAAGAAATGAAAAATAAATTTATAGTACTATGGTTTTTTAAAAAATCACTACAACCTTAAAATTGAAATAACGTAGGTTAGCATCAAAGGAGTTTTGAAGATGTTCTCTAATCTAGTGGGAAAAATAAGCATTCCATGCCTTTTCAAGTAGGTAAATAGTCAATTTTAACTTAAAGAAAACAAGGTGTTGTGGTGAGCATGCTGAATGGAGTGAATGTCATTAGTAATTCCCCTCTACTCAAAGCCAACTTCAACATCTGCTCTACATTATTCTAGGTTATGTATAATATAGTCTTGAAATTCTCCATGCCATCATATGTCTTGGAGAATAGTTAAAGAATAAATCAAGAATTTTAATTCTCAAACTCCAACAACATATTTGCATCTATATTTTACTTCAATAAATAATTTTCTCCTCTCTTGTTTTAGTTGTGATTAAATATGATTTAGGTAACACCAATGTTTTAACTAGTGCAATGGTGGCATTTGCAAACCCATGCCAATTCTCATTTAGTTCTGGGTCTATTATGGTAGATGGATTAATAGAATTACATATCAACATATGGCGTTCAATCTTATATGAAGTTGGGTCATTCATTGACCTTTTACCTACCCTTAGTTCACAAAAATATTAGGGAAAATATTGTTCTACCCTTGGCATCCACATTTTATAGTTTCAAATTTACTACTTAGGGTTTGACATCCACAATTTATGGTTTCAAATAAACATTTTAGGGTTCCAAAACAGATGTTTAGAGTTTCATTTTTTATGTTATAGGGTTTCAAACTAATGTATTAGGGTTTCAAATTTCACATGATAGGGTTTCAAAATGATGTTTTAGGGTTTCAAATTCTCCTATTAGGGTTTGAAAATTCACATAATAGGGTTTCAAAATGATGTTTAAAGGTTTCAGATTGTTATTATTAGGGTTTGAAAAAATTTGATAAAAAAGCACTGAAACCATATTACAATTTTGGCCAAAAAACATTGATGTAAAAAAATGGATTTTTCACAGGGGTGGAAGAAAAATACCCAGTTAAAAATGGTAGAATGCAACCTTACTAATGTTGACCATATGCAGACACCTCTGAGTGAAGCCACATGGCAATCTGGTGGAGCTTCTAGGTGCACAGAGTTGTCCTCTTCACCATGGAGGTAAATAGTTAAAATACATTTAGAGTTCATTATCATTGAAAGTGGCCTATCAGGTAGAAATAACAAGCAAAAATTATTTTTTAACTAGTTATACTCTTTTACAAAAATAATATAATAACTCATATTCAATAATATAATAAGGCTAGACAAACTAGCCTACATCTTACTCTACCTGATTAATACACAAACATCACAACTTACATCAATGATAAACCCATTTACGCACAACAATAACAATGAACAAAGTGTAATGAAACATATCACCAAGTTTTCATTAAATAATACATTACAAAATTTGAAGAATCCAATGTATAGTTTCAAAAGTTCAAAATACAATATAAGGATAACATGATTACATGTAATAGAAAATAAATAGGTCATAAGAGTCTGACCTAGGCCTCAAGGGCTCATCTAAGATGGCCTTACCTACATAATGTGCAGAGGCTTTGTAGTTTGACCCCACAACCCTTCATGCAACTAGTGATTTCATGATCAAGAATTTACCAATTAGAAACAATCTAAACTCACTTATATTTCTAAACATATTCTAGTGAATATTTAAGTATAAAACCCTTTAGGGATAATCATATAATCAATTCCTATATCTTAAGAATGTCCTATCATCCCTCCATGATATCACAACATTCAAAAAGATGGATAAAATATCCAGAGGACAAGTCCATAACTGGTATTCAGTCCTTTAAATAGAATTTAAAAATATAGTTCCAGGGTAATAATTGTTGGGAATTAAGGTGTCTCAACCTTGGTAATTCCTTGCATTTATTTATTGTAATATATTTATTTATTGCCTATTGTGTAATTAGGATACAAATCATGTTTTGTCATCTTGTGGGAGTTGGCACAGTGATGTGTCATCCTACATGGAAGGTGACCCAATGTAATTTTGTCCTCACATGAGGAGATAGGTGTCCCACTTAGTGGTAGAGGTATTTTTCCATGTGTCGACACTTTGAATAGTGTGTAAGTGAATCTTGACCAAAACAGTTATGATAAAATCTATTACATGTAAGAGTCATAAATAGAAGATACTATGACAGGTGAAGACATGTGTCACAAGGCATCTTGGGAGAAGGCATCTTTGGGTGCCCCAAGGAGGGTTATGACATGTTGTAAGAGAATATGCTATTTTTAGTCAGTGTATGACAGATTCTCTTACAGCTGTAAGATATGACAGTTATGATGGATTCTATGACAGTCGTAAGAGTCGTAAGAGCATCTGTCATTGCCAGACTTGGGAATAGATGACCATATTGGGATGGGGTGATATGACAAGTGTCATGACCATGCTACAGTATTGGACAAGTGTCCCTAGGCATGGGTTTTGAGCCATGAGGCCAAGTTGGACACCCATCTCAAGGAAAGTTCATTTTTTGCCTTGTAAACTTCTATTTATGCAGGTACTTTGAGAGATGTAATATGTGATTGATAGGTACTGTTATGCTGCCGGGTTATCTCTAGATACAAGTGTCGAAGACTCCTGTAAAGACTTGCATTGCAAGTGTGTTGTAAACCTTGTTGTTTAGATAATAAATTGTGTAGGTTTTGGAGTGTGGGGTTTTTCACCCGTAAGGGTTTTCCCCACGTTATATCTTGTCTCTCTCTTCTTATGTCTTACATTCTTGTGTTTTGTATTGCTGCAATATCTCTATTGTTGGGTTAATAACACTATAATTGTGAAGGTTAAAATAAATTTTCACTCATCTATCCTTATTAGATTAGTGTAGGAAGCAATTTCTGCACACCTAGCTTCCTTTTAGTTGGTATCAAAGCTTGATCACCTTTGGTCCTAGTTGTTGGGTAGGGGTTTTTTGAGCTCATCTTAGATTGAGTGGGAGTCTATGCAGAGTATTCTATAATCTTGTTGCAGGAAAAAAGATGGAAGCCACATCTAGAAGATTAGAGGTGGAGAAATTTAATGGTACAAATTTTGAGTTATGGAAACTTAAGATGGAAGACATGCTTGTTAATCGAGACCTGTGGGAAACCATATCCGGTGTAAAACCAACCACAATGGCACAATCTAATTGGGATCTCAAAGATCAAAAGGATAAGGGTCTCATAAGACTTAGTCTAGTTGATTCTGTCTTGTTAAATGTCCATGAGGAGAAGACCACGAAAGACCTTTGGAAGAAGTTGGGAGATTTTTATTAGGCCAAATCCCTCATGAACAAGCTTTTTCTAAGAAAGAAGTTGTATTATCTAAGGATGGATGATGGAGGATCTATTGCAAATCACCTGAATGCTTTCAACATGTTAGTTGCATAGTTGACATCCGTTGGTGTGAAGATGGAGGAGGAGGATCATTGTATGACCTTTCTTTGTTCTCTGACAGACTTGTGGGATCATCTTGTTATGGCTATTAGAAGCATCACATCCACTTTCAAAATGGATGAAGTGGTATCTTCGCTATTATCCGAAGAGATGAGGAGAAATTCTTCTGAAGCAGCCAAAGAGGCTCTTTCAATTCGTGGAAGACTCAAGGAGAAAGGGAAGAAGAAGGACAAGAAAGCTAAGAAGGGTAGATCTAAATTGTGTGGGAGATCCAAATCTCCTAGAAAGTCCAAGGCTCTCTGTTGGAACTGTGGCAAAAACTGGGCATTTTTTAAAGGAATGCAAAGAGAAAAAGAAAAAGAAGAAGAGGAATGTCCTAGACTCAGATTCTGACAAGTCACAAGATGATGACGATGCATTCATCATAGCCCTCACCACCCATGCATCTGATGGTGTGTGGTTGATTGATTCTAGTGCATCATTCCACATGACCTCGCATTGAAGCTGGTTCGTGAAGTATGAAGAGTTTGATGATCAAATAGTGTACCTGGGTGATAATTCTCATCTAAAGATTGTTAGTCATGGATGAGTCTCAATCTGATTCCCTGATGGATGAGTGAAGGGGATCATTGGGGTTATACACATCCCAAGCTTGGCACGAAACCTGCTTTCTATAAGTATGTTGAATGATGTAGGTGTGCAGGTTGTCTTTTCGAAGGACGGATGCAAGATGACTAGAGGATCTATGGTGCTTGTGAAGGATACTTAGAGAGGTACTATGTTTTAGCTGGAGGCATGCACTTCACAGTGCAATAGTTCTTCTGACTCGAAGAAAAGAGTTGCCGTCACTTCATCCCCACCATCTAAACCAGCAGTAAAGAAATCTATTGCAACAAATTCTAATGGTAGTGCATCTTGGGTACCCAAGGGTGCTCATGCTTTGGAAGTTAAGCTTCCTGCTAAAAAGACAATGTTATGGCATATGAGATTTGGCCACATTGGTGAGAAGGGTCTTAGAACCGTGAAAAATAAAACCTTGTTGAGGGGTTAAATGATTGTAATCTCGAGTTTAATTTTTACGAACATTGTATTTATGGAAAGAAAAACCATGTTCAATTTTACTCTAGTTCTCACAAGTCTTCTAGTGTGTTGGACCTTATTCATTCTGATGTGTTTGGTCTTGTTAGTGTTTCTTTGATTTCCAAATCTATATATTTTGTATCTTTCATAGATGATTACAGTAGGACATGGATTTATTTTCTCAGAAGCAAGACTGAAGTCTTTAGTCGGTTCAAAGAGTTTAAATCTTTTTTTGAGAATTAGACTAGTAAAAAGATAAAGTGTTTGAGAACTAACAACGGTGGTGAGTTTTGTTCAGCAGAGTTTGATAAGTTCTTTAAAGAGCAAGGGATTGAAATACATAAGACAACTCCATACACCCTGTAACAAAATGGAGTTGCAAAGAGGATGAACAAGACACTGATGGAGAGGGCCAGGAGTATGCTTAGTGGAGTAAGCCTCGAACAAAAGTTTTGGGCTGAAGCTATAGCCACTGCTTGCTACCTGGTAAACAAGTCTCCTACATCAGCTCTTGTTGGTAAGACACCTATGGAGGTGTGGTTTGGTAAGAAGCCTTCAATTAGACATCTTTGTGTTTTTGGTTGTGAGGCATATGCACATGTGCCTAGGGAGAAATGGTCTAAACTGGAGAACAAGGTTGTTAAGTGTATTTTCATTGGCTATGGTGTCAGTGTGAAAGGATACAAGCTTTGGGATCGTGTGGCTGAAAAAGTGTTGTATAGAAGAAGTGTTAATTTCAAAGAGCTAACACCTTCTTCCATTGTTCTACAGCCAGAAGAAATAGAAAAGAAAGAGGATGTGTTCATTTTCCTTCTACCCTTGAGAAGATTGAACCGACAGACCCTATGAGACCTGATGATGAGGAGAGCTCTAGTAGTTCTGAAAGTTTAGAAGAAGAAGTAGAACCTCAACCTCAACCATTGAGGAGGTATAGATGAACAAGGAAGCAACCTGATAGGTTTGGTTATTCATTGGTTGATTCTAGTTGTGCTTTTTCCTTGCTTACTAACACTGATGAGCCTAGAACTATGACAGAGGCTATGGGCATGAAAGGTGCAAGTGCCTGGAAGGAGGCCATGTAAGATGAGATGGCTTCTTTGGAAAAGAATAAAACATGGGAATTGGTGCCTTTGCCTGAAGGACAGAAACCTGTTGGATCCAAATGGGTGTTCAAGAAGAAATTTGGTGTAGATGATAGTGTTGAAAAGTACAAGGCTAGACTGGTTGTGAAGGGGTATTCACAAGTGGAGGGAATTGATTATGGTGAAATTTTCTCTCCCGTTACAAAGATGACATCTATTCGGTTCCTATTATCTCTTGCAACAGCTTATGACTTAGAGGTGGAACAGATGGATGTGAAGACAACATTCCTTCATGGTGATTTTGAGGAAGAGATTTACATGTCACAGCCAGAGCATTACATAGAGAAAGGTAAAGAAAATTTGGTTTGCAAGTTGAAAAAGTCTTTGTATGGTTTGAAGCAGTCTCCTAGGATGTGGTACTTGAAGTTTGATACCTTTGTGTTATCAGTTGGATTTCTGAGATCAAAATTAGATCATTGTGTGTATTATAAATTTGACAATGATCACATTCTCATTATTGCATTGTATGCTGATGATATGTTGTTAATTGGGAATGGTAAGAATATGATTTTTGATTTGAAGTCTCAGTTGTCAGCATAGTTTGAGATGAAAAATCTAGGGGCAGCCAAGTACATTCTGGGAATGCTAAACCATGTTGGAAAGGTTTAGCATGGCAGATTGTAGACCATTGTGTGTTCCTATTTCTTTGGGAACAAAGTTGTCTATTAATGATTGTCAATAATCTCCTAGTGAGGTGGAGGACATGAGCAGAGTACCTTATGCTAGTGTTGTTGGTAGTTTGATGTATGTTATGGTCTGCACAAGACCAGACATTACCCAAGCAGTGGGAGTCCTTAGTCGATTTATGGCTAATCCTGGACGGCTACATTGGGATGCAGTAAAGTGAGTGTTCAAATATTTGAGGGGTACTTCCAAGTATTCCATATGCTATCATGGTAATCCTACAGGACCTCCGTATTCAATTTGTATTCATGGATTTGTGGATTCTGATTGGGTAGGTAACATTGACAACAGGAGATCCACCAGTGCTTACGTGTTTACTATATTCGGTGGTGTAATTAGTTGGATGAGTAAGAGACAACCTGTGATCACCTTGTCCATGATAGAAGCTGAGTATATGGATGCAACTCATGCTTGCAAGGAAGCCATTTGGCTTAAGAGATTGTGTTCAGATATTGGTGTTGATGCAGGATAGATTATGATTTGTTGTGACAGTCAGAGTGCGATTTGCCTAGCAAAGAATCCAACTTTCCATGCCAGAACAAAGCATATTGATGTACAGTTTCATTTCGTGTGAGACATGGTAGAGGATGGGAAGGTGAATTTGGAGAAAGTAGACAATTTGAAGAATGTTACAGATGCATTGACGAAACCAGTGGGCACATAGAAGTTCAGATGGTGTTCAGAGTCTATGGTCCTCTTGGCCTATTACAGTTAAATCTCATTATTTCTATTGGCTCTTACAAGGTGTTTGATAAGTGGGAGAATGTTAGGAATTAAGGTGTCTCAACCTTGGTAATTCCTTGCATTTATTTATTGTAATATATCTATTTATTGCCTATTGTGTAATTAGGATACAAATCTTGTTGTCATCTTGTGGGCGTTGGCACGGTGATGTGTCATCCTACATGGAAGGTGACCACATGTAATTTTGTTCTCACATGAGGAGATAGGCGTCCCACTTAGTGGTAGAGGTATTTTTCCATGTGTCAGCACTTTGAATAGTGTGTTAGTGAATCTTGACCGAAACGGTTATGACAGATTCCTATGACAAAATCTATGATGTGTAAGAGTCGTAAATAGAAGATACTATAATAGATGAAAACATGTGTCACAAGGCATCTTGGAAGAAGGAATCTTTGGGCACCCCAAGGAAGGTTATGACATGTTGTAAGAGAATATGCAATTTTTAGTCAGTGTATGATAGATTCTCTTACAGTTGTAAGATATGACAGTTATAACGAATTTTATGACAGTCGTAAGAGTCGTAAGAGCATCTGTCATTGCCCAACTTGGGAATAGGTGACCATATTGGGATGGGGTGATATGACAAGTGTCATGACCATGCTGCAATGTTGGAAAAGTGTCCCTAGGCATGAGTTTTGAGCCATGAGGCCAAGTTGGACGCCCATCTCAAGGAAAGTTCATTTTTTGCCTTGTAAACTTCTATTTAAGCAGGTGCTTTGAGAGGAGATGTATTATGTGATTGACAGGTACTATTATACTTCTAGGCTATCTCTAGATATGAGTGTCGAAGACTCTTGTAAAGACTTGCATTGCAAGTGTGTTGTAAACCTTGTTGTTTAGATAATACATTGTGCAGGTTTTGGAGTGTGGGGTTTTTCACTTGTAAGGGTTTTCCCCACGTTATATCTTGTCTCTCTCTTCTTCTGTCTTACATTCTTGTGTTGTGTATTGCTACAATATCTCTGTTGTTGGGTTAATAACACTATAATTGTAAAGGTAAAAATGAATTTGCACTCATCTATCCTCATTAGATTAGTGTAGGAAGCAATTTCTGCACACCTAGCTTCCTTTCAATAATGTTTACTACATGATACTCCAAAGGATACTAATCTACACAACATAATTATCTTAATCCACCCAATACTAGGTGATACAGTGGAAATTTAGGTCTTACTACCTCATCTTGATGTAGTTGGACCTAAACTCAATATTACGACTTTATAGCATATTCATAAACCTGTGCTATCAAGTAAAGGAAATCAATGTCTCAAGTAGTATGGAGCAATGAACATCGATGTAATATTTATTGCCCTTATCATATAATGATATCATGACATCTAATATGATGTAAAATATGTCCAAAAGGAAAGGTCCATACTTGATTTTAAAATCCCCTTTAATATAGTTCTCATCCATAAATACTACATGTAAGATCTTTATATTGTGGAAGCTAAATTCCATCTGTTGGTGTAGATTTTTTATTTTCCTTAGGGATATTTCTTCTTCCTACACATTATTAAGCTTGCTTAGGTTTATTAGATGTGGTTAATATGAGGATATGTGGTGAAATATATCAGCTACATGTGTCACTCTCTCCCACACATGGGTAGTTGAGTTACACACCTTCTTTTGGATTATTGTGCCAACTCTCATAACCACTATTCTGTCTTTTCCTAAGTAGGTTATGGGGTAGTTGGGTTTCTCACCCTCTTTTGGATTTATGTGCCACCTCCTTTCTGTCTTCACTTGAGGAAGTTATGCCACATGTTTTGGCATTTACCAAGTAGGTAAAATTTCCACCTATTTTGGGTAGTTGGAGTTATTACACCTCTTGGATGTATTTGCCCATATTTTGCTATATATACAACACTCTCCTCTCACCTTAACTAGTTTGAATACCAGTTCAGTAACTAGTAAGGGAGAGTAATGTGAGAATTCTCAAAATTCTCTTGCAGTTGTCTCTTGTTTTCTCTCTCTTAGGATTCTCTCTCCATCCCACTATTTTGATCTTGGATCATTTGTCGACTGGAGTGTATGTGATCTACGACCGACATCAAATCCTGGTTCAGTTCTCACTTCTCATAGAATCTAACATGGTATCAGAGCCTGTTTGTTTGGTTTAGTTCATTTTTGTAATCTTGATATTTGAGAGATTTGAGACTATTAGATTGATAATATTTTTTTCAAGAATCCAATATGCTCTTCTCTTATATGCTCAGATGATCTGGAGAATCAGAATAGTTTGAAGCAAAAAAAGCATCTATAATATTCTGGTATGTATATTTGTGTTCTTGTGAGATCTAGGTGATTGCAACATTTTTGGTAATCCTAGAGGCATTTTTAGTGTCTCCATAATGTCCAAAAGTTTTGAAAAAGTCAAAATTGGCTTTTGTTTCACCGAAATCAGAGATCAGAGGACCCAGTTGCACAAACTTCTAGGTTTTTTAAGGGGTTCCTGGGGGTAGCTAATAAATTGATGCATTTTTGGCCCAAACAAACCTCGCCATCATGCTTAGAAGGCTCGAATGATAGCAAATTTCCATGTGCAATAGTCATATTTGATTATAGTTATAATATCCATTGGGCTTATTAATTTTGTAGTTATTTTTCTTGACTTTCATATTTTGCATTTAGTATTGTAGTTGAGTTATTGGTCATTATGGTTGTGTACCATAACACACTTGTATTTTTGAAACTCTATATATTGATGCCCTACCTCTTCTTCTACTAAGGCAATTTGGGGCTTTTGTAATTGTTTTTTTGCGATCATCAAATCACTAGTGTTCTTTTATTTGCCTTCATTTGGTATTAGATCCAGTTTATTATGTCTGAAGCAAGCTGCGAGCCATGTAGACAAATCATCTATAACAATAGGAGACTGGTGAATATAAGGTGTAGCAGTTATGAGGACTACCTTTCATTCCCTTATATTTGACTACTTATTTTACTGTTGGTGATACTTACTAGACTTGTGGGACTGTTGATCCCGAATTTTCAGACTATTAGACTTTATGCTGTATGTGGATTTATTATGTTTAGTATGATTACGATGTGATTAGAACTTGATATTGATTTACTAATGAGGTTGGACATATGGTTTATATTATGATGTTATTAGGATACTATTCATGTGATGTTAGTTAGAAATTTATTATGTGATTCTATCTTGGGATGGATGTTTGAAATGTAGAATTTAGGATTTAACTATAATGTGATTTCCTTGATGCTTATATGAACATGTGATGTTGCATGTGCTTGTTTCACTTTTCTTTAGCTATCATATACATGTCAGATTAACATTTCATTTAAGTGTGCAGGTGTTTCTAACGAAGCCACAGAAATTTAGAGATCATCCCACACACTATGTTGTTTTCCCTTGTGAAGCTGATCTAGTTCCAAGAGGAACCAAGATCAACTGTGTATTGCATGATGAATTTTTGTAATGTTTGCGTATGGTGTCCTTTGGGCTAGGTCTACCCTTTTTTAGTTGATTGTATTATGGTGTTGTAAATGTGTAATGTTTATTTGACTCAATTTTTATTTTAATTTTTTTGTGACCCCTTTTCATGTGATTTTCTACATCCTAAGGTGCTAAATTTGGGTTAAACTTGACCCTGGGTTGTACCCCTAGGGTCTAGGGGTCATTTGGGCTTGTGTAACCCTAGGTAAACTTTCATTTGGTCACTTTAACTTCACCTTGAAGTAAAGTGACGAAAATGGAAGCTTGGGAGGGAGAGGATGAGTGGGTCAAACACTCAACCTCTTCCTTTCCTCTTCCCTAGGTTGGGGGAGTCTCCAAGACCCCTTAATTGTGGAGGACTTTATTCCAATTCTCTTCCACAATTGGTGAGTGTACCTTGGGGTTGTGTGGTCCTTCTTAGGAGGAGAGGATTGGGGCACATGTGGCACCCACTCCTTAAGCTCCACCTTTCTCTCCCACATGTTTAAGAGAGGACAAGTGGAGGGGAGAGAGACTTGGTGGGGTGGGTGAATGACATGTGTCACCACCCCATTTCAAGAGTCTTTTTTGTAGTTGGGAGGAGGAGTGAGGAGGTGACATGTATCACTTCCCCATTCTTCAAGGCTCATGAGAAGAGCCTATTTTAATCCCTCTTGGAGAGAGGGATGGGGTTGTTGAATTTTTGGCAATTTTATTAATTTTTATTTTGTGGAAAAAGTTGGAGGAAATTTGGTGGCTCAACTTGGAGAAGGAGTTAGAGGAGCTCTTCTCAACCATCTCCTAATCGGGCTTTATAAGGTAGGTTTCAAGGCTAATGCCTTCCCTTATGCATTTTATTTACTAGTGTGATGCTATGTGTGAGTTTCCATTTTGAGTTTTTACTTGTTGTTGTGAGGGAAAATTATGAGGGAGTTGTAAGAGTCTCTCCTACTTGGGAGAAGATGCTAAACATGTGTGGGGTGGGGGAGGAGTGAACCTCCTCAGGGTCACATCCTTGGTTTTGTGGAGTTGGAGCCTTGAGGGCAATATGTGTATATGTGCAACATGTGAAATGGCTTGAGAGCCAAATGAAAGCTTTGTGAAAACTATGTTTAAATTGTTGGCTTGAGGCCTTGAGAGGTATTTGTATTGGGAAGTTTTGGAGTGGCACTCTTGAGTTGAGTGATGTCCACTCCCCTACCCCATTTAAACTTACCTTGAGTGAGTTTTGTGTTTTGATAGCCATGGGAGTAAATTGTTTTTGGGTGTTGAATGCAATGTTATGTTGTGGTTTGAGTTTTCCTAGTGTGAGGTTGACCTCCTAGCTCAGGGGTGACTCATGAGTGAGTCAATGGTAGGGAGGAGAGCATGTTTTTGTGGCTTCTTTCCCTTTTTGTGTTATTGCAGGATATTGAGAGCTATGTGAAGTTGAGGGAAATTACCATTGCTCTTAAGAGTTGTTATCTTAATTTTTTTTAGCTCTTGAGAGAGCATGGCCAAGTTAGGCTTTGTATCATTTTTAGATTTTAAAAGAGGAGAACCTTGTTCTCTCTCTCATGTTGTAAAAGTGTGATTTTTCTTGTGTGTATGAAACTATTTGTATTGCAATAGAAATTTTAGTTTGTTGATTTCAAATGCTTGTGATTCGACAAAAAAATAGAGTAATGAAAGAATGATATGGTCTTAATGCCATTTTATTTGTATGTTTACTTTAAAAAAAAAATTTATTTGTTGCTAAATATTTGAAGTATTTAATTAAATGCAGTTGCTTTAAAAGAATATATAATGAATAGATTCTTTGAAGGAATGATTATGTGGAAATATGTTTTTACAAAAAAAGAAATCTTCCTTTGCTTTATATAAATTGGATATAAAAAAAAGTGTATCTTTTGCTGTTTGTTTTTAAAAAAGGAAATTCTATGAGTTTTTAGAATGGCAAATAAAATTGAAATTTTAGTTATTTCAAGTATATATAAGTGTTTATATTCAATATATTTAGATTTAGATTCTTTTTAATATACTGTTAAAACAGAAAAAAAAAAGAGACTACATTATATATACAGTAGGATATATATATATATAGATATATATATACATATACATATATATATTTCTTTTGTTATATTTTATTATAAAATAAACTATGTATTGAAATGAAACTGTGTTTTTTTGTTGTGTTTATATATATAAGCCATTTAAAAACAAATTTGCTATGCCAAGAATGAGAACCAAACTATTTTTTTTTTGTTACAGTTTTAAATATATAAAAAGAAAATTTGGAAGTGTTTGGGGGGGGATTCGAACCCCCCCCACGACCGCTACTTATTGTATGGGTGTGGGGAGGAAGCGGAGCCCCCACCCACACCCCACTGTGTGGGATGTGGGTGGGGGCTCCGCCCCCTCCCCACACTCCCACTACCCCCTTCTTCCGCGGGCCTATCCTCCATCGCCCCTGTTACCACCGTCGTGGAGCCTCTTAACCCTGTAGTTTGTCCCTCCTCCATAGCTCCACCACTCTCCACTCAACTCCACCCAACACCTCCGCTGGCCGCCACTGCTGCCTCCACACAACGCCACTCCCCACTATCACAACAAAACTTGGGGTTTAGTAATAAAAATATATAATTATATTAATAGATCCACATCATATAGTATTCACATTATATATATATATATATGCACTTCCATGAATGCCCTCCATTAAACCTGCAACACAAATCTAAAACAAAATAAGAAAAGAGAAAAAAAAGAGAAGAGGAGAAAAACAAACAAAGAAAAAAGAAGATGAGATTGGAGAAAATAGGATTAGGGCTTTTTGCCCTTAAGGAAATTGTTTTTTAATTGAGTGGATTTTAGGGCTTGCATTTAAAAATTGCCCTTACTTTTAATTCCCACTCTTTTATTTATTTTCCTTTCATTGTTTTAAATTTATTTTTAAAAATGGGGTTTTGTGATAAATATAAAATGGGTAATCTTTATTTCATTTGGGAATGTCCTATTTATTTGCTAGTGGCATGGTAATATATAAATTAGATTATGATTAGAGGGATTATATATTTTATAGATTTTTAAATTTGAATTTTAAAAAAAAAAAAATTATTGTTTTATTCATCTTTATACCTATTTAATTATTGAGATGCTTTTATTTTAAACAATGGGGTTAATCCTTTAATTATAAAACTAAATTCGACAAGGTTAATATATAACTAGATTGTTATTAATTTAATAATCCTTTTTAATTATATCTAGAGCAATTTTATTAATTTAATAAAGACGTCATTTAAACCAACTTAGAAACCTAGTAAACTATTTAAATAAAGTTAGTATAACATGTTTCCATGATCTGATCTACCAAGAAATTAGGAATAATGTAAAGGATGCAGTGATAACTCTGATTGATAGAAAATGTGAAGGAGAACAAATTGATCGAGCTTTGTTGAAAAATGTTCAATTAATCTATTTAACTGATCTACCAATTTAACAAGTGTGACATAGGCAATTTAAAACCAAACCAGTAAAGTTTCGATCAAATTTAGTTTTATTTCAATAAACCCTAATCGCGCCCGTGAGGCGTTATGCTGCCAAATTTTTCTAGAGTTTAGGGTTTAGCTAGGTTAGTGAAATTTAACCTTGCTTAGGATTATATTATTGTTTTTCCTGATTATTGACATTAGATTTTTGTATTAAATTATATTTTTCTCATGCACTTGAGTTTGGCTTTTGATTTTGACTTACGTCAAAATCCCATCATTCACATAGGTTAACTTAGGGTTCATCATTGATCCTAACCCTATTGGTGATGTTAACCACGTCACATCGACCCCCTTATTGGCCTTCATTATGATTGGTATGCGCAAGTGAACGCATTACCCCACATTCAACTATCATGTTTATGCCTTATGCGTAATGCCACTGAGCACGCTTACATGTGCGAGGGGGTTTCTAGGGGAGCATGGTAAAATTTTTGATATCTCATGTCATGACCACATGACAAATGTGGACATGACACGTGTGATGCGTGTAGCAACCGCATGGGAAATGTGGGCATGATAGTAGTCTTACAGTCTTGTCGTGAGCACAATCTAATGTAAAGCTAGACAGCGTTAAAAATATTGGCTGATTAAAAAAAGGAAGAGGAGGAGCTACGTGTGGGAGCCACCATCAACATTTGCAGCAAATGAGGAATATCTGCATTACATAGGAGAAAGTTTTCAAAATATTTCTTATGCCTGTTAAGAGGCATGTAGGCCATGGAAAGAGAACAGGCGGGTGAAATTTTTCTTGTAAATTCTTTGTTTTAATCCTCCTTTAAGAGATTTGACTTATTTTGCATTATATTTTAAAGACTTTAAAGCTTTAAGTTTTTAGGAGCCATGTGAAAGGCATCATAAAATATAAACAAAACAAATTTCTATGTGAAAGTCTTATTACCTTTTTTAAAAAAAGTAAAAGCAAAAGCTTGAAGTAAAATTGCATTTTTAAGTTTTAAAAAAGGTATTAAATATTTATGTTGCCTTCTTAATTCTTAAGGAAAGAAGTGCATAGAAAGGATGGCTAGTTGTGATATGTTTAGGCATTGGAATTTATTTTAGAGGGGTTATAAGTTTAAACTTTCTAAAGTGTAATCATTTTATAAAGTGATAAATTAATCATTTGTAATTAAGTGCATTATCGATTGAAACTGACACTTATTCACCAAGACATAATAATGTAAAGATCCTTTTGTATGCGGGTCCTATTTGAAGGGACAAGGGGAGTATCTATTTGCAGAGATCTCTCCGAGATTTTTTCTATTGAGCCTTTAGGATATTGTGCACATTTCTCTTAGGCAAATATGGCAGGGAATGTTATGTCTAATATGCTAATTACTATGTTTGAAGGGGACAACCTTACATATTGGTGTACTAGGATGCAAACCCTACTCAAATCCAAAGATTTGTGGGAAATTGTACAAGCAGGGTATGTAGAACTAGATACAACTACATTTAATGCATTAAATGACCAACAGAAAAGAGAATACAAAGAAAATATAAAGAAGGATAATGAAGCCTTATTTCTGATTCAAGGTGTAATTAATCAGGCAATTTCTCCTAGGATAAATGGTGCTAGTAATTCTAAGCAAGCATGGAAAATTCTCAATAATGCCTATCAAAGTGCACAAACTACAAAATTACAGACAATGAGGAAAATTTTTGAAAATGTAAAAATAGTCAATAGTGAAAGTGTGAATGATTTTCTAACAAAGGTAGAAGGCCTAGTTAGTCAAATGAAGGTTCTAGGGGAAGTTGTGGAGATGACAAGCATGTCATTGAGAAAATTTTAAGAAGTTTAATTCCTAAATTTGACGGCGTGGTTTCTACAATTAAGATTTCTAAAGATCTCACAACTATGCAGATAGATGAACTAAGTGGAATATTGTTAACTGTTGAAGAAAGGATGAAAAGTAATGAAGAAATCTTGGAACAAGCATTTTCCTCTAAAGCAAGCATAAGAGGAAAAAGAAACATATTTTTCAGGAATCAAAATAAAAATGAATGCAAAGGTGAATCTAGCAATTCTAGAGGAAGAGGTAATAGTTTCATAAGAAGAAGTAGCAACTTCAGAGGAACTGGAAGAGGAAGAGATAGAAATAGTGGGGGAGATAAAAAGAATATCCAATTCTTTCATTGCAACAAGTTTGGACACTATGCATCAGAATGTTGGAGTAAAAAGGGTGAAGCAAAAAAGAGAAATTCTCACAATATTGTTGAAGATAAACAAAATTTATTTATTTCTTGTTTCAATGCAAATGTTAGTGAGAATAATGTATGGTAAATTGATTCTAGATGCTCTTCACATATGACATCTAATGAATTTTTTTTATCAAACCAGATGAAAAACATCATAGTACAGTGGTATTAGAAGATAATCAATCTCACATAACCAAAGGCAAGGGTACTATTGAAGTTGCAACAAAATATGGTGAGGTAAAACATATTAATGAAACATTATTGGTTCCAGCACTCAAAAAGAATTTGTTGTCCATTGGACAAATGTTAGAGAAAAATTGTCAAGTGATTTTTGATGAGAAAGAGTGCATAATAATATACCCCTTTTAAGAGGGTCGACAACCTTAAATGCTCGTAGCCTCTATATTAAGGGGTGCTGAACCCCTTAAAGGATGAAGACCCCTTGTTTTATTTGTTAAAGCACTTTGAATAGACATCACATGAAGTGCTTGGTAAATGAGCTTAAAACATTTTTCCCTTTGCTTTAAAAAACTTTTACAATATAGCACTCAGCGCTAAAATTTTTTTTTTTTTTTGAAAAAAATTCCGTACTGTACTGCATAGGAGGAGGGCCGTATGGCCCTAGAAGTAAAAAATTTTGCCTCAGAAAAAACTTTTCCCAAATTTGACTTTTGGACAATCGATCCTTAGGTGCTCTCAATTTGATCTCATATTGTACTTGAGTTGTAGTTTCAGTGTTTTGGCCATTTTGGGCCCTGTAAGAGTCTAAAAATCTGAGACTTGCATTTTAAATTGCACTAATTATAAAGTGCCAAAATTGTAATTTTTTGGGGGGTCATATCAGAAACTAGTGAAAAGGGGGGTGTCTCGTGTCTCTTTTTTTTACACTTCTCTTTCTACATTTTAATTTACTTTTCTACACAAATGGATGCTTCAACAGTTCTTGTTTTAACATCATATAACTATTTTGAATGGAAATCAAAGATGATTACCTATCTCAAAAGGCATGGCTATCACAGGGTTACAATGGGACTTGAAACAAAACCTTCACAGGATGCAAAAAAGATAAAATGGTTTAACAAATGTGATGAAGCCTTTAGCACTCTGTGTATGTCAATTTATTCTAACTTACTTTTCCATATTGAAATTGCTAAAACACCCAATCATGTGTGGACCACATTAGAAAACCTCTTTGGTAAGAAAGATGAATTAAGGGGTCATCAATTGGAGAATGAACTCATAGGGTTGAGTCCTAGAAATTTTGACACCATACATGACCTCTTCACAAAGTTGAAAGCCATCAGATTCTAGGTGAGATAGTGTGGAATAGAAAAAGAAGACAAACAACTGATCTTAAGTATTCTTTCTAAGCTTGGTCTAAACTATTCTGTGTCTATTTCTACCTTTTATGCCACAAAAGTGCCCTAGGTTCAAACTATAAAATGCCTTCTCTAGATGATTTTGTTGCAGAACTCACTAAGGAGCAAGATAAATTGGTTCACATGGGTACAATTAAACCTTCTAAGTCGCATGCCTTGGCTGCAAATCAAGGCACAAAAAAAGAGAAAGGGTTTGACAAACAAGATAAGAAATAAAAGAACCAAGGAGAGAAGAAGAAAGATCATAAACCTGTTGCTCCAAATGCAGCTAATAAGACCTCTTTATCAAAAAGTGAACAACCCAAGAAGGATAAGGTCAAGTGTTCTTACTATAAAAACCCTGGTCATGATGACCAAAAGTGTTTAAAGAAGCAGATTGATCACTTGTCACATCTTCATGAGAAGAACAATATCAAGGTGCCTAATTTTGTTAAGTAGAGATCATCAAAAGGGTCTTCAAATGACACAAAAAAGAGTAAGGGGAAAGGAAAGGGCAAGGCCCTAGTTGTAGTTGCTTCACCTCCTCATACATGGATCATTGACTCGGGTGCTTTGCACCACATGACTTCTTCACAGGATGGTTTTGCCTCCTTAGAGCCATGTTCTAGACCTGCCATACTCATGGGTGATGACACTCTTGTTGAAGTGCATGGGAGAGCTTCTGTTGATGTGGGTGAAGGAAAATTTTAGGATGTTATATGCATTCCATCTTTGTCAAATAATCTCTTATTTGTTTATTAGATCACTCACACTAGCTCTCGCAACCCAATTGAGTTCATACCAGACAAAGTGGTAATTAGTGAGTTACATGATGGGTCAACAATTGCTATGGGAAAAGTAGATCATCATTCCAAATTGTATCAGTTTTTTCTCACTTTATTCTTGACTCTCCTTCGATAGTACTACTCACTCATTCAGATGAGGTGAGTCATTTGTTGCATCAATGGTTTGGCCACTTGAACTACCACTACTTGCATCAGCTTAGTCAACATGACATGGTTTCAAGGTTGCCTTCTATTCAATTTTCTGATGGAGTTTTCTAGGGATGCATTCTTAGTAAGCATCCTGAGAAGAAATATGACAAAGGAAAATCTTGGAGGGCCATACAACTTATGGTGTTGGTACTCAGTGATTTGGTAGGACCATTTCTACACCCTTCTTTCAATAGGGATAGATATGTTCTAACATTCATTTATGATCTTTCCCTATACACTTGAGTTTATTTTCTCAAGCAGAAGTCTGAGGTCTTTAAGTCTTTTTAGGACTTTAAAGCTTTTGTAGAGAAACAATCTAGGAAGGCCATCAAGATTATGCATACATATAATGGTGAGGAATATGTCAACCATAGGTTTGAGTTGTTTTGTGCCTCTAAGGGCATTGATCTTCAGTACATAGTTCCCTATAGTCCACAGCAGAATGGTGTTGCAAAACACAAGAAAAAGTCTTTGAAAGAGATGGCCAATTGCATGATTCACTCTAGGTTAATGGAACCTCAGTGCTGGGTGGAGGCCTTCAACTGTGTGTGTTACATGTAGAACCATGTTCCTCGCAAAGATGTGAAGGGGGCAATTCCTTTCCAATCTTGGACCAGTCAAAAACCCATAGTTAATCACTTTCAAGTGTTTGGTTCTCCTACGTGGGCCCACATTCCAACAGATAAATGTAAGGCTATGGATCCGTAGAACAAGCCTTGCATATTTGTTTGGTACCCAGACAGTGTCAAGGGCTATAGGCTTCTCCATCCCACAAGATATGAGTTGTTCATTGAGAGGAGTGTTTGTTTTGAGGAGGATTCTTCTAGTTTTTGCCTACACTTCTCCATCAACCATCACATTGGAGACATTGCAGCATGATGATAGTTCTTCAAAGGATCTTAATCCCCCTAATCATGATGAGGAGTCTTCTTCCTCCACTTCAGATGGTGACAGTGATGATGAGGATCCACCCTCTCCTCCTAGTCATCATTCAGAGGTTGATGATTTTCCTCTAGATTCTCCTACCATAGGGCCTCTTTGGGCTCATCAAACTTTACAATCAATAGGTGATTGGGTTGGTGATCCTTTTGATACTCAAAGAACTAGTTCATAATTTTAGTAGGCTCCATATCTCTTCACTACTTTAGCTTCTGATCCACAGACTTTTTGGGAAGCTTCTGGTGTCCCCAAGTGGGATGATGCTATGCAAGAAGAGTTCAGTTCCTTGGAAAGGAATCATACTCGAGATCTAGTCCCTCTTCCTAAGGGAAGAAAACTTATTCGAAGCAGGATGATACTCTAACATTCCTAGTTCTCTTTGTTGATGACTTGTTAATCACAAGGAGTCATTCATCCACCATCAAGGCAGTGAAAACTACTCTACATGATCAATTTATGATGTCAAACTTAGGCCTTTTGCTCTACTTAGGGATTGAGATCACTCAGTCATCTTCAAGTATCTTCATGGAATAACCCAAGTATGCACTTGACATACTCTCTAGATTTTGCATGGCTGACTGTAAGCCTGCATCGACTCCATTTATGTTTGAGGTCAAACTTGAGGCTAAGTGTTCTTCACCCTTGGTTGATGGCACTTTATACCGATAGCTTGTTGGGAGTCTCATCTATCTGACTCACATGAGGCCCAACATTTCATATGCCATGGGCATGGTTTCTCAATTCATGCAGGAGCCACATGAGTTGCATTGGAAATCAGCTAAGCGGATTCTCCACTATGTTTAGAGTACTCACAGCTATGGGATTCATTATGCAGTGAGCATGGATTTTGACTTGGTGGGATACACAGATTCAAATTAGGTAGGTGATTCTCAAGATCACAAGTCTACTTTAGGGTATTTCTTCTCACTTGGTTTCGATCTAGTTTGTTGGTCAAGCAAGAAGCATTCTACAATTTCTCTTTCATCTACAATGACTAAGTATTGAGGGGTAATAAATGCCACCACTAAGGCCATCTGGCTTCAAAATATTCTCATTGAGTTTGGCATTCAATTTAGAAATCCCATAGTCATCTTTTGTGATAATCAAAGTACAATACAGATCTCAAAGAATCTAGTCCATCACCAAAGGATGAAACACATTGAGATACATATGCACTACATCTGGGAGATGATTCATGGAAACTTCATTGATCTCAAGTACATTCAGACATTAGAGTAGATCGCAGACATCTTCACCAAATACTTCACTGAGAGCAAGTTCCTTCATCTACGAGCTTTGCTAGGGGTACAGCCAATGTCTACTTCACGAGGGGCTCCTTAGTCCTTAACTTCACTCTCTCTATTCTAGGAGGGTGTTTTCTCTCTCTATTTAGGGGGCCTATTCCTTTATGGGGGGCTTCTTATCTTTTGGGAGGGAATTCTTTGTACATGGGTACCTTATTAGACTTCATTTGCCAGAACCCATATCTTTTCACCTGCCTAAGCTATGCTTAAGGGGGGTGTTAGTGTAGGTTTTTTATTTTCCTTATGGATATTTATTTTTCCTACACATTATTAAGCTTTCTTAGGTTTATTATATGTGGTTAATATGAGGACACATGGTGAAATATATCAGCTACATGTGTCACTCTCTCCCACAAATGGGTAGTTGAGTTACACACCTTCTTTTGGCTTATTGTGTCACCTCTGAAAACCACTATTATGTCTTTTCCTGAGTAGGTTATGGGGTAGTTGGGTTTCTCACCCTCTTTTGGCTTTATGTATCACCTCCTTTTTGTCTTCACTTGAGGAGGTTATGCCACATGTTTTGACATTTACCAAGTAGGTAAAATTTTCACCTATTTTGGGTAGTTAAAGTTATTACAGCTCTTGGATGTATTTTCCCATATTTGGCTATATATACAACACTCTCCTCTCACCTTAACTAGTTCGAATACCAATTTAGTAACTAGTAAGGGATAGTAATGTGAGTATTCTCAAAATTCTCTTGCATTTGTCTCTTATTTTTGTTGGCAAGAGACACTGTGTGGATTCATGATTGTTGTCATTGATGGCAACAAAGTCTATCCCACACAACCGCAAAGCATTGTATGCCTATACCAAAAGTCAGATTGAAGAGTGTTCTAGTCCAGTGAATAAGAATAGACCATGCAACTAGGTCTGACAATCAGGTCCAGATCTCTCAAAGGGTGTAACTCATCAAGTTACAGACTTGAGCAAGTCAAGAGGATGATCATTACTACTATATTCTAGAGATTGAGCCTCCGGTGATGAATCATGGAAAAGATATGAGTATCTAAGTGTTGGGTTCCAGACAGATAGAGAAGACTAAGGAAGAACTGATCGGCAGAGTATCAGACTTCAATCCGGATGAGTAATTGATGTTGATCAAGCTATTTGAGGGATCATACATGGTTGGCCGACATGATTGATGACTTCTATGTTTATGTTTTTGATACGCATCACATATTAAGCATGGAATCAGCCAACAAATCAGTGTTTTGTAAATATCTTGAATATTTCAGTTGCCGACTAGAAAGATGTTAAAATCCTTTATGTGTATATATAGACTAGATAGATTTAGTATGAAGGTGTGAAAAGATATATGTGCGAGAAAAGGGAGAGATAAGTGTGGAAGTAGCAATACAAGTCTGGTATGTGACAGAAAAACAACACTCAAACAGAGGAAGAATGAAGTACATTAGATCAATATATTGAGCCTAACCGGAACTGAACCTCAGCATATATGGATGTCTCTCTTTAGTTCAAACCCATGGTTACCTTCTATAAACATTGTAGATAGTGAGTCTCTTGTAGGCAATGTGCCTCTTGTGAGCAGTGTGCTCAGGCAGTGAGCCCTAATTGGCAAGTGCCATTTTGTACTTCTTATTCTTTTAATAGAGAATACAATCTTGGGTTAGTCACCCCATGATTTTTTCCTTAACAAGGTTTTCCACATTAAAATCCTTGTGTTATGTGTGTTGATTTCATTTCTGCTCTCATGATTATATATACTTATGTGTTTTGATGTTGCACAAATTATAAAAGGAAAAATAAAGTAAAGTTATTAGAGATAATTGATTCACCCCCCCTCTTAGTTATCTACCTTGTTTCTAAAAATTGGTATCAGAGCTAAGTTCTTCTAAATAGAGCCTAACAGCTTGAGGAAGATCTGGGAATCTCAATGGATATGTATGGTATAAAGGAACAACTTCAGTCTTCCCTAGATGATCTTGTACAATCTCACTCTGAAGTCAATAACTTGAGAGAAAGACTCAAACAAGATGATGATTTCATAAATGAGCTAAAAGAAAAACTAAGTATCTCTGTGAAAAATAGAAAGGAACTAGTTCAACAATTAGCAAGTCAAAGTGAAGCCAATGATACTAATGAAGATCTGAATGAGAAAAATAAGCTATGTGAGAAGCTATCAAAAGAGGTCATTATGGTAAGACATGAAATGGAATCAGGGGTTATGAGATTCACCCAAGAATTTGAAGAGAAAAGAAAAATTGAAGATAATCTAAAACAATCTCTGAAGGAGAAGTCAGAGGACTGCCACAAAATGGATAGAATAATCATGCATCTGGAATCTAATCTTGAAGAAGCTAGAGATAATGACGAACAACTTGAGAATTAGATAGACACTCTTAAACAAGATCTTCAAATAGCAAATGAATACAAAGAGAAATTCAAGATAAGATTAGCTCAACTTGAAGTTCTTCTTGAAAGCCAAAAGAGGGTAGATGACAAGCGTGGCTTGGGGTATGAGAAAGGTGAAAGCTCTAGATCTAGTTAGAAGAACTCTGGATCAGGAAATCCAAGGAACGGGCCTAGAATACCTCTGGTAAGGCAACCAAATGCTCAAAGATATCCATCATTCAATGGATACTGCTACAGTTGCAACAACTTTGGTCATAAAGCAACTCAGTGTAGAAGAAGAATGAATCAAACTAATTCATCCTTCTCCAGACAGTGTTTCAACTGCAAAAGGTATGGTGACAAATCTCATGAATGCAGAAATATGCAAATAAACAATTCATTCAATGGTAGATGATTTGCATGCAATAGAATGGGACATATGGCTAATCAATGCAGATCAAGAGGATATTAGTCAAATATGCAAAGAAATGTTGTTCACTACAATTGCAATAGATCTGGTCATATTGCCAAATTCTGCAGAAGTAAGAATCAGGATAAAAAGGGTTTGGTGCATCTTAATCAAAATTAAGATAAAGGAAAAGGCAAAGTGAATGCGGATGAAGTTCAAAGGGAGATGAACAAGATTTGGGTTAATAAGAGCATAGAAAATGTTGGGGATGGATCCGTACTAGAATCTAGTGCTGATATTCCTTCCAGAAACTAAATAGATGAGCTCTGGCTTAGGGGGAGTCACAAAAGAAAATTAATTCCCCCAGCTAGTCAATTGGTGCCTAAATTTGGCACATGGAATGTTGCGGATTAAAGGGTTCTCGGAGAAATATCCAAATAACCCTTGGTAAAAATATGAAAGATCCGCAAGGAGTTTTGAAGAGTTTAATCAGCCAAGATTGATCTAGTTTGGTAGCCATCTGGTAAAGTAGGATCTTCATAGACAGATCCGGTATGATTCAAAATAGAAATATCTTGATCTACGGATTCATGGCATGATTAGAGGAAAGGAGATACATTGTCAATTATCACTGAAAATGATTCTAAGTGCATCTCAGTGATTCTGAAAGATCTCTCTCAGAACAAGGCAACTAGATGACTTAAGTTGTCCATTTATTGCAAAAGGAAATTAGGGTTTGTGCAGAGATAAAAGGGTTCTTTTACTCATTATTTGCACATTTGCATTCGAGAAGAAGAAAGGAAAAGCTCTACATCAATTTTTACAACTTTGTCAAAGATCAACCGTAGAATCTGATTCAACCAGCGACCTGTTCTAGCTCTTATTGTGAACCCTAAAAGCGTAAAAAGGTATTTCCATTTCTGAATATCTCTCTCTAAATCTTTTGCAAAGATGGCTACTCTAATGGTTTTTAAGATCACTGATAGGCTATGCCCAAAGTTCAAGAAACACACCTACAAATCCCTAGAAGTTGATCCCTTAGTCACTTTTTCTAGCATTTCGCATGGGGTTCTACACATAGAAGATGTTAGGGTGTACATCCATGCAAATATTGAGGAATTTGGAGAATCTAAGCTGATGGATATCTACCACAAACAATTAATAGATGAAACTTTTGAACTCAAACCTCAATACAAGGCTCTCCGGGATAAGCAATTTGGACATTGCATCCACTTTCCCTATTTTGCTAAAGATGAATGGGTCTGGTATGTTCTTAGCAGAATACATGACAATTTCATGTGGTTGATGAAGCCCTTCAAGATAACAAAAGATGTCATTAGGGCAGTAACTAGATTGTACTCATCCGATGGGTTGCTTGCACTCAAATCTGTCAAGAACTAGATAGTAAGTGAGGCTACTTGATCTAAAATTGACAAAAGAGCCATGACAATAGAAGATATCACAGATCTAGATATCAAATTTGCCTCTATGATAATTGGTTATAAAATCTATCACTTCAGCAGGGAGAATTCTGTGTCCGGAACTGCAATTTATACAGCATATTAGATGCTAAGGGAAAATGTTGATTATGACATATGTGATCTTCTTCTAAACCAACTGTTAGAAAACTTGTAGAAGATCAAGAAAGATAAGAACTCATTCAAGTATGGTGGCTTAATACTATGTCTGTTCTTTTACTATATGAATGAGCTACCTAGAGCAAGTGGTTGGGTATGGCAAAATGACAGACCAGTTGCCATACAAATCAGATACTATATGTATGGGCTTGGTGATGCCAAGGCTTAAAGTACAACACTCTGGGGATACTTTAAAAACTTCCAAAGTTTGATGCAGGCCAGAGAAAGAATTCCTCAAACAATAGTTGAAAAATATAAGGATATAGTATGCTTCATGGTAGACACTGATCAATTCCTAATGGAGGCAGTTGAGCCTAGAATAGTTTGGATTATACCAATGGGATATGAGGTAGATGAGAAAATCCTAGAGCTACATGTCTAACACTTGCTGAGTCAGCCTAAGGACCCTGAGGCAGAAAGGTTTGGAACCTTTCAAGAATTAAGTGTAAAAATACATGCTGAACTGAGACAACCAGAGATGAAAAGAAAAGTGAGAAGGGAAGTAGAGGAAATTGCCAAAAGATATGGCATATCAAAGGAGGCAGTTGATGCAAATAGGGAGAAAATGGAAAGAGCTGAGAAAGAGAAACAAGAAGCATAAAAAGAAAGTGTTCCTGTACAAGCCTCCTCCCAGACTAGATCCTCCAAGAGCTCTACACCTACCACCTCTAAGAGCTCAAGAGCCTCAAAACTGGAAGCCAAGACATCTGAGAAGGGAGAAAAGAGAATGAAAACAAAGGCCACAAGGTCATACACAAGCCAAAAGGATGATGAAGAAACAAAGTCTGATGAGGAAGTTAAGAAAATGAAGAAGAAGAAAACATCCGAAGAATCCTCTGTCTGTAAAAACAAAGAAGAGGTAGAAGAATTTGTTGAAAGGCCTACTCTCTCTATTGATGATATCATCAAGGGAGTCACAGTGGATGGGAACCTGCAACCAGTCACTGAATTTTATGATGAATATAGTGATACTGACAAGAAGATCTTGGAAGATGCTACAGTCCGTTACCTAAACATTTATAATAAAGCATTCATTGAAATCATCTCTGTAATTCCCAAAAGTATAGAGAAGGTACTTGAACTGAGAAAGGAGAATGCCAAGACAAAGGACCTACAGATCTAAGCACAGATTGCTATTCAGCTCTATCCTTCCATTACTCCAAGACAAATGAACATGATCTTTAAGGATTGCAAGGATGAGTTTCAAAGCAAAGCAAGAATGAACAAACTTATGCTTGGAGAGACTGATCAGGTAGCAAAAGAAATAGAAGACATCCTCCAGAATGCCTTCAAAAGATTCAACCTTCCTATCATAGAGGAAATAGATGAAGAACCTTCTACCATGGATGTTGAAGGATTAAGTGCATCAAAAGAAGAATCTACTGAGAAAAATGTAGAAGATTCAAAAGAGATAGGTGAGGAGAAGTCTAAGGACTTGGATTCCTCTATTCCGAAAGAGGAAGTCCATGAAGAAGTTAACATCTCTCTTTTGGATCCACCTGCAGACTCTAGAACTAAAGGAGAAGGAAGAAAAGAGGAGAAATTGAGTCAAGTAGAGGAGGAAAAGGGAAGAGAAGAAGAACAAATAGAGAAGATCCCTTATGATAGTTCTGAGGTTGCCAAAGGAAAGAAGACTCAGTCTCCAACAAGAGACACTGCAAAGGCAGTAAAGAGCTTCTTGAACAAAGAAATGATAGAAATAGATGAACCAGAATTATTTCAAGGACCACTCAATTTTGATTCCCTCTCTCTGGTCCAGACAATGAAGATAGCATCCCTTGCCCAAGCTAAAGCAAAAGAAAAGCTTTTGAAGTCTCACATGGAAGATTTTGAGCTAATAGAGATTACATCTGGAATACTAGAGAAGATCATGCCATTCTTCTAAAAGGATCCTTCGGCCTCTCCATCTAGTAACCTTAAATCTCTGCTAAACTCTGTCAACACTCATTTTGATTCCTTAGAAAAATCGGCAGAAGAAAAGGTTCGAAAAGAATTTTTGGGAAAGAGATTCCCTGAAGTATAGGGACTTATAGCTAATAATAGGAGAACCCTGGCTATTGGGATAAAGAGCCTAGAAAATGCTCTTAAAGATGGTGGATAAATGTACAAATTTTTTCTATCCTAGTCTAAAGTGACAGAAGATATTGAAAAGAAAGTGAAAGAACAAGAAGGTAAACTGTCAAGTTTATCTCAAAATTTTGATCCTCTCACCACATCCATAATGAATCAAGAGTGCCAGGCTATTACCATTATTAATGAAATAAAGAGGTTTGAAAAGGAGAAGAAGAATATAATAAGCAGGATGAGTGAACTTAGAGGGATAATTATCCCTAAGTTAGAGGCAATGCATGAGGCCTTAACTAATGCTCAAACCACAGCCCAGACCAGTGATCCGGAAAACTTAAGAAGGGCAGAAGCTTATACATTTTTGTTGAGTGGTCACATCTCAATTTTGGATAGGATGAAGTAGAGTTGGGCAATAGAATTTGTACAGTTGAAGACCACTTTTGTGGATATACTTAAGTATATGTAAGTATAACATGTATATATACTTATGCGGCTATGTATAGGTTGATTTTTGCAAATTTTGGTGTGCGGATTCCACCCTTTACCATTGATGTCAAAGGGGGAGTGAGGAGTAGTGAAAAATGTGGAATCCAGCTAAGGGGGAGCTCTAGTAAAATTGTACATAAGACAGAGCATCAGCCAAGGGGGAGTTTGCTACGACACTTAGTCATTTTTCACTAAGTGTTGCCATCAATGCCAAAGGGGGAGATTGTTGGCAAGATACATTATGTGGATTCATGATTGTTGTCATTGATGGCAACAAAGTCTATCCCACACAACTGCAGAGCATAGTATGCCTATACTGGAAGTCAGATTGAAGAGTGTTCTCGTCTAGTGAACAAGAATAGAGCATGCAGCTAGGTCTGATAATCAGGTCTAGATCTCCTAGATGGTGTAACTCAGCAAGCTGCGGACTTGAGAAAGTTAAGAGGAGTATCATTACTACTATATTCCAGAGATTGAGCCTCCGGTGATGAATCATGGAAAAGATATGAGCATCTGAGTGTTGGGTTCCAGACAGACAGAGCAGACTAAGGAAGAACTGACCGGCAGAGTATCAGAGTTCAATCTGAATGAGTAATTGATGTTGATCAAGCTATTTTAGGGATCATACATGGTTGGCTGACATGATTGATGAATTCTATGTCTATGTTTTTGATACACATCACATATTAAGCATGGAATCAGCTGACAGATTAGTGTTTTGTAAATATCTTGAATATTCCGGTTGCCTACTAGAAAGATGTTGAAATCCTTTGTGCGGATATATATACCAGATGGATTTTAGTATGAAGGTGTGTGAAAAGATATATGTGTGAGAAAAGGTAGAGATAAGTGTGGAAGCAGCAATACAAGTCCAGTATGTGACAGAACAGCAGCACTTAAGCAAAGGAAGAATGAAGTGCATTAGATCAGTATATTGAGCCTAACTGGAACTAAACCTTAGCATATATGGATGCCTCTCTTCAGTTCAAACACCTAGTTACCTTCTATAAACATTGTAGATAGTAAGTCTCTTGTAGGCAGTGTGCCTCTTGTGAGCAGTGTGCTCAGGCAGTGAGCCCTAATTGGCAAGTGACATTTTGTACTTCTTATTCTTTTAACAGAGAAGACAATCTTGGGTTAGTCACCCCGTGGTTTTTCCCTTAATAGGGTTTTCCACATTAAAATCCTTGTGTTATGTGTGTTGATTACATTTCTACTCTCATGATTATATATGCTTATGTGTTTTGATGTTGCATAAATTATAAAAGGAAAAATAAAGTAAAGTTATTAGAGATAACTGATTCACCCCCCCTCTCAGTTATCTACCTTGTTTCCAACAGTTTTCTCTCTCAGGATTATCTCTCCATTCCACTATTTTGATCTTTGATAATTTTTCGACTGGAGTGTATGTGATCTACAAATGATATCAGATCCTAGCTCGGTTCTCACTTCTTGCAGAATCAAACACCATCACATAAACAAAACTTAGAATGTTAATGTCCTAATCATCTATATGATATCTTGTCATTCAATCAAAGGATTATTATAATTACTAATACTAACATATTACAAATAGAATTGTGTATGTATCATACTTTTTAGATACTATACTTTCCAATAGATAATAGCTAATGTGTTAATCTCTTACGAAAATTGCCACTTAATTTATAAATAACACATGCATATTTATTAGCCCCTACATACCTATGATGTCATTAGGTATTCACCTATGAATTTTATGGATTAAAATACCACTTAACCACTTAGATGCTCATGAGTTTCTAGAGATATTTAAAAATTTGAAAGACAATTGATAATATGATATTCTAAATAAAATCTTGTTCGTAAATAGGTTTGCAGCAACCTTGAAACTAGAAAGTATGCTTAGTCTTTAAGCTTGGCATTAAGTCAATCACTAGCCAACTGAGATCATAAAAAATTGTAACATGGAATTTTCTTAACAAAGAGAATGATGAATTGAGTTCTTGCATTAAGACTTGTTCAATGCTATTGTAACCATTTTCATTTAAGGCAACAATTCAATATGTTTAGATAGGATAAAGCTAGTCATACGTTATAATCACATTTGTATTTCAAGAGCATTTACAACTATTTTCAAGATGTACTAAGAAGATCCAAGATCTCTGTCAATAAAACAAATGACATATTCCCATTTCTTGCAAGTGGCAAGTTTGAATAAGGTCTTCTAGGTGATATAATGAGATTCAAGAAAAATCACCAAGGAAACCACATAAACATTGTCTCAAAGAAAAGTGGCCCCATCATCCTCTAATTTTGAGATGTACCTCATCATGAGGGCCGTTCACATAAAAACCCACTACCCAAATGTGAAGGCCATGATCTTACAATATTCACTATGTTAGTTAGAAAAAGGTTCTAACACTATATTCTTACTCAATTATATTTTCTATACATTCTACTAATCAATGTTTAATTAGGCAAAGCCAACGGGTTATGACATATGCATTAAAATATAATTAATGTAAAATTTTTGTTTTAAATATTATAATTTTGATTATATCACTATATATTATTAAAGTATATAGAGATACATGGCTTGCCAACAATACATTCAATGAAAGTGGCATTGGCTAGGCCAACAACCATGAACTTTAGATTTTATATTCTTTGGTTTACTAAACTAGGATGAGAAAGTATGCAAATAGGTTCCCATGGATTACAAGGAATCCTCTAGAAAAAAATTATTTAAATAGGAAAAACAATGGGATGTGACATCCTTCCCCTCTAAGAAGGGTCATCATCTTGATGACTATAGCATGAAGAGAGAGTCATCATATTATCAAGCATTATAATTTCGATGCTTTGGTTTACTAAACTAGGATGAGGAAGTATGCAAATAGGCTCCCATGGATTACAAGGAATCATCTAGAAAAAGAAATTATTTAAATAGGAAAAATAATGGGATGTGACATCCTTCCCCTCTAAGAAGGGTCATCATCCTAATGACTATAGTATGAAGAGAGATTCATCCTATTATCAAAAATTCAAAACCAAACCTTATTCCACATCATATCTAATGCAAAATTGGCAAGTTTTATAACTTCTTAATACCTATGTTTACCCTACATTTCTATTTTGAATACCTAACCATTTTGTCGGTAATTGCAAAATGTTCCTAGCATGCTCCTTATGTCTAGTTATCAACTAGACACTCATACTAGTGTTAGCTCATCAGTACCAAAATTAATAAACTTGTAAGAATCTATACCATTGGATCATACCACCATCCCTCATCACTAGAAGCAAAATTAATTCAATATATTTTCAAGTGTTACAAACATTAATATCATTAAGTTTGATCACATACTTGATCATTTATCATTCATGATTAAACAAGGAATACTCATACCTCCAATTTAAAATATTATAATTTTATTTGATATCACAACTTAGTCAAAATATAGGAGTAAGTTACATATAACTAGATTTCCAAATGTAAAAGAGTAATAAAATATACTCAACAAATCATGCAGGTGTATCTACTAAGATTCCATCCACATTCTAATCTAGATGCCACCATTTTTACTTACCTCTTCAGTTTTTATATAGCCAAATTTTCATTTCAACCTATACCTTATTAATCTTATAGGTTGAAATCATAAACAATGCCTTAGTCAACTCTTACTAACATAAGTTGAACATCTGATCATGTACTTTCCTTATTCGTTAGAGGAGAGAGTGAATCTGTGCAAAGAATCTCCTAATATCTAACATCCAATCTAATGTAGATGATCATAAGAAGTGTAATATGACATTGAACAGCAAAATGATCAAAGTAACAATACACAAATACTAGGCTTGGCCATGTACTTATAAGCAGTTCTACACTATCTCATTTATCGTAAGCTCCATATTTGATTACTTTTATTGGTTTTCCATATTGGTATTGTCTTTGGTTCAACCATATCCTATTCTATGACCAAGATAGCTTATCAATAAATTTAAGTGTTCCACAGTTTTATTTGTTTATATTTAAAGGTGTTCACCTTCCCTCAGGTGAGAGACAAACTGTCTCATTAAGGTCTATGGGTAATTATACACATTGACACTCATAGCAGATTATAGTAACCAATGAGTTCGTTTCTATCATTTATGCCTACCTGCACATGACATCGAATCAGTCATCACTGACTAAGTGTTTATGTCAAGAACAACACACATAAGGAAAGAATAAATATGTTCATCTCATGATACATACCTAGCCATATGCAACACCTAAACATTTACAAACAATGAATATGTTAATCTCGTGATACATACCTACTTGTATGTAACACCTGAACATATATGAACAGTGAATATGTCCATCTCATGATACATACCTACCCATATGTAACACATAAACATTATGATCAATGAATATGCCCATCTTGTCATACATACCTACTTGGATGTAACACATAAACATATATGATCAACTTCATTGTTCTTACTGCTCGTAACTAGGCCCTAGTTCTCCCTGGTTCTCTATCAACCATGACAACAATAAACATCCCATAATACTTGTCATCATCATTGACAATCTCTATCATCACTATTTGCAAAAGCATATCAACACTAACCAAAGGCAAGTATCAGCATTCAATCATTAGATCTACCTCAATCATACGAAGATCAACACCATTATTTTATAAGCAAATGATCTCATTTCAAATACATATAAGATCATCAACATTTTAGATAAGATGGTCAATGTGATTTCAACATGATCATTTATTAAGTTTAAAAAGTATATACTTATCAAAAAATACTCAATCTTGTGCAAACAAGATCTAGCATGATTATAATCATTACTAGAATCAATCTCATGGTTCAATCATCACTCAAGGATGCATCACTCACAAAAATACACAAGTAAAAGAACATTTTTTAAACAAAACATGCAAGGCATAGAGGCCTTCATGATATTTCATCCTTTCCAAACATCAAAAATTATTTTCTTTTTTACAAAAAAAGGGAAGATGAGTTAAACCCAGCAACTCCTTATTCTAGGCCGACATATACCAATTTTTTTCCCACTTAGTTCCCATACTGAACCATCTAGGAAGTGACAAGAGCTATCTCATCCAAGAATTCCTTGACCCTATCCTAGGGTCCACAAAACCCTTAGCCTAGCTATACTCTCAGGGAATTTGAAATTTATATTAAGAGAAATACAACTCTGCGAAGTAGACTCTAGGCACTAGTGTTGAACCTAGAGCTCTGATACCATATGTAACATCACCCCATACAATACACAAATCTCATAATAAATAAAGATATGAATTACAATATTGCACTCATTAGATCATGTTTATAACAATTTATCATTAGGATATCAAGAAAGTAAATCTTATTTCATTGACTCCATGCAAGTGATGCACTATGAAATTAGTAATTACATAATGCATCCCTGAAATAGTAATATCATAATATCTTATCTCATCAATGATTACACTAGTAATCTGATAAGCTAAGAATAACTCATATTCAATAATATAATAAGGATAGATAAACTAGCCCACATCTTACTTTACCTAAGTAATACACAAACAACACAACTTACATCAATGATAAACCAATTTACACACAACAACAACAATGAACACAGTGTAAAGAAACATATCAGCAAGTTTTCATTAAATAATACATTACAAAATTTGAAGAATCCAATGTATAGTTTCAAATGTTTGAAATATAATATAAGGATAACATGATTACATGTAATAGTGAAGAAATAGGTCCTAAGGGCCCGACATAGGCCTTAGGGGCTCATCCAAGATGGCCTTACCTAGGTAATGTACAGAGGCTTCGTAGTTCGACGCCACAACCCTTCATGCAACTAGTGATTTCGTGATCAAGCATTTACCAATTAGAAACAATCTAAACTCACTTGTATTTTTGAACATATTCTAGTGAGTAATTAAGTATAAAACCCTCTAGAGCTAATCATATAATCAATGCCTATAGATTAAGAATGTCCTATCATCCCTCCATGATATATCGACATTCAACAAGATGGATAAAATATCCAGAGGACAAGTCCATAACTAACATTCAATCCTTTAAATATAATTTAAAAATATAGTTCCAAGGTAATAATGTTTACTACATAGTTCTCCAAAGGATACTAATATACACAACATAATTATCTAAATCCACCCAATACTAGGTGATACACTAGAAATTAAGGTCTTACTACCTCATCTTGACGTAGTTGGACCTAAACTCAATATTACAGCTTCATAGCATATTCATAAACTTGTGCTATCAAGTAAAGGAAATCAATGTCTCAAGTAGTATGGAGCAACGAACATCAATGCAGTATTTATCGTCCTTATCATATAATGATACCATGACATCTAATAGGATGTAAAATATTTCCAGAAGGAAAGTTCCATACCTAATTTTAATAGCCCCTTTAATATAGTTTTCATCCATATTTACTACATGTAAGATCTCTATATTGTGGAAGCTAAATTCCATCACATAAAAAAACTCAGAATATTAATGTCCTAATCATCTCTATGATATCTTGTCATTCAATCAAAGGATTATTATAATTACTAATACTAGCATATTACAAATAGAATTATGTATGTATCATACCTTTTAGATACTATACTTTCCAATAGATAATAGCTAATGTGTTAAGTTCTTACAAACATTGCCACTTAATCTATAAATAACACATGCATATTTATTAGCCCCTACATACCTCTGATGTCATTATATTAGCTTAGGTATTCACCTATGAATTTCATAGATTAAATACCACTTAACCAATTAAATTGTTGAGTTTCTAGAGATATTTAAAACTTTGAAAGACAATTGATAATATGATATTCCAAATAAAGGCTTTTTCATAAGTAGGTTTGCAGTAACCTTGAAACTAGAAAGTATGTTCAGTCTTTCAGCTCGACATTAAGTCAATCACCAACAAACTGAGATCACAAAAAATTGTAACATGAAATTTTATTAACAAAGAGCATGATGAATTGAGTTATTGTAACACCCCAAATTTTGACTATGTTTTACTTTTTACTTGTACGTAATTAGTAGATAATTTTCCATGAATTAATGATTTGACGTTATGAGAAAATGTCAGGATAAATCAATTGTATCATGAGTTTATGTTTATATGAGTAGAAATTAGACATGTGATTATATGATGTCATGATTATTTCTTCATAAGGTTTATGAATTGACTAAGGATGTACTAATCCCAGTTTGGTGATTGCAAGTTGTAACTAGGAAATAGGTTTTCCACCCTCTAAGAAAGAGAAGGAGAGCATCATCAGAGAGAAGAGAATAGACATATGGATAAGAACATATTGTTGCCATCTAATTTTTGTGCTTTCACAGTTTAGTGAACCTTCGTCAAGTTTGGTAATATATGTTTGATCAATTGGTCTAAGTTTGGTTTTGACTCGACAATCGTCGGTTTGTCAACTAGACCTATTAAGTAGAGGTTTTGTAAAACTAAGTCAGGATAGTATGACCATCAACAAGGAATGGTCAATAGTCGTTAATTCATGTGTGATATGAATATAGATTATATTCAAGAGAAAACATTTATTAGTGGTTAAACTATTTCATTATTGGTAATTTCCTATTGGAATTCCATTATGATAATCTATTTATTTTTGTGATAAGCGATAAAGAGAGGGGGAGAATACCTCGACCGCATTCTCTTATCTTGTTGAGTGTTAGAACAATGTAAGTATACATTGTATACACCATTATTATGTTATTATATATATATATAATGTAAATTATTAGTTTAAACCTTTTTGTTTTGATGTCGATGAGCATTTAAGGGGAATGTGGTTAAGATTGTGAATTTAGTGCAAACCACTACATGCTTTTGTGGTCATTTGACCCATATCTTCCATGATGGTTATGAGGTAAGAGAAGATTATGAATAGATGGGACTGGTCTTTAATGACCAATAACTCCATCACCTTTCACATGCTATTTGTGAGTGAAAATAGGTGATGATATAGCTAGGATCTCTGCGGTTATGTGGAGAAGTTAAGCCTTTTAAAATCCTAATTCATCAAAGGAAATGGCATGCATTGGTATGGAAGGGGAGTGACTCCAATTGTTGACAAAAATATAGGTCTATGTTAAACACAGAGATATACTGAGCAATAATTTCTGTGAGTGGGAGACTTTATCAAAGCTCTGTTAGAAACAAAGTGATTTTTGTTAAGTCTCAGAGAGCTACTTTCTCCTAAAGGATCCACTAAGAATAGCTTAGTAATTACTTATATTCGAAAGAGGCTCTCGTAGAGATAGCGTGGTGGGAGATAGTTAAGACCATGAGACATCAATTATGCTCAAAGGCATGCACTGATCTGTACTCAGGTGAGTTATCTTTTCATAGAGATAGTTTTTACGTCTATCTAAGTCCAGTGAGCATTGATCTAGGATAATATTAGCGGATGATAGTGGCTTTACTTGTGTTTTGGAACCTTAAATGGTTGTATAAGCTTAGAGAAGACAAATGAATGTTATTCATGTGTAGTAGAAGAGCCTTTCGACTATATTTATCATAGTTTATATCTCTGTTTGTTAGAGAAGCTCGATAGGCTGAGAAGAGCCATAGATAGATCGGCCATTGAGTTTTTATTAGGAAACAATGTATGGGAACTACTTAATACAGTCTTAGAATATTATGTTTAATATTTCCTATCAACTATGTTTGTAACCATAAGTTGTAGAGTTTGGACTTATTTCTAGACTGTCTGAGTAACTCAAAAGGGATTAATAGTGGAGTGTTTGAGAGTTCATAATGATCATATGACTGTACAAAAAATCTCGGTTGTGTTTAGTAAACTGATTCTGTGTAGAGTAAGCCGACCTTGTAGGATTAACATAGAGACTATAAACTTAGGAGTCAAGATGAGAATATTTAAACTGAGATAGTTTCACATTTTTTTAATGATATATAAATATAATTTTATTGATTATACTTGAAAGTTGAGGTGTTAGTTATTTTCTTATATAGAATATATAAATGATTTTGATATTATTGAAAACACCTAGTATAGTGATTTAATATAACAATTGCATTAGACAAATAATGATAAACATTATCATGATAAACAAAGGATGTGTATCATGAGTTCATAGTCTATTCTATATCGAGAGACAATGGACTCAAGAAGACCAAGAGGTTGAAATTATCATATTATTATTTTAGATTCAACCTATCTAGGTTAAAAGATTGAACTTAGTTAAATGATTAGTCATGATAACGATAGTACTCATTAAGATCTTATGAATAATGATACACCTTGTTTACCATATTTATACATGTTATGAGAAATGTTAATCCAAAATTACCCAAGAGGTCAAGAGATGACTAGAGGTTATCATTTTCATGTTTTATTATTATAAATTTTTACTTTTGGAAAAAGAACAAGAGTATTTCTATTCCAATGTATTTGATAGAGAAGTTAATACCTAAGAATCAACCCAAAAGGATTTAGAAATCTTGAAAACTCTTTCATTGGTTATAAAATTCTTTGTCTATTGTTTATTATGGTCAATAGTGAATAGTCGATAAACCATAGATCAAGACAAGTATAATTTGGGATGGTCCATGTAAGCACTTATGATAAATAAATGAGTTCTTATTAGAGTCAGAAACATGATATATGACACAAGAGTGCTCAATCTTTGGGTCATTGAGTAGAATGATAGGAAGTCATAGACCCTAATATTTGCAAGTATGCAAAGAGGGACTCTTTGAAAGGTTAAAATCACCTAAGACCATATATTACATTGTATCCTAGATTGAGGATTAAATTCTAAGTTAGATTGACTAGGGTTTGAGTTTAGTCAAGACAATTTATGTCTAGAGTTACTAGTCAAGCAAGTCAAACCGTAAGATGAGGTGGTTTCCAAGTTGAGTTAGAGGTGTGTGAACACATGACTATGTCTATTGCAAACATCTATTTATATAGAAACTTTGGCCAAGGTGATGCATTTGTCTCTACATGCATTAGTCTATTCACCGTGTCTAGAATTAAGTGACCTATCAGAATGATCATACTTAGTTAGAAGATTGTCTAGAGTTGTATGATTGATTGGGTTACGTAGGACACAACACTAGAACTTAGATGGTAACCTATTGGTTCCTTATGTCTACAGTCTTCATGAAGGGTAGGGCCACTTCTAGGAAGGAAGATGTGTGGGGGACCACCGGTCTGTGCTTGGAGGAAAAGCACTTGTATGATGCTCTCCCTCTATAGTAGAAGACTCACCGAGACTTGTGTGACAGACACCAAGATTCCAGATGCAGTATACTTCATGATTGAGTTATGAATTCCAATCTTATGCAAACTTATTCTTATTGCCAAAGTGTAAATTATTTGAAAATGTAAAGTGAAATATTTTCACTATGATTTTGTCTTTGAATATATTGTATTTTCAAGGTTGAAAAATATTCAAAAAAGATATGCATTTAATTCTATGTGTAGACACTTAAAATTCTCCAACACATTCTTCATGTCACTGCATATTCAATTTCCTTTTTTCCATATTAATTAAATAATTCCAAAATTCATCTACCTTCATCTTATTCCTCCATATTAATTAAATAATTCAAACTATTTAATTAAACCAATTTCCCTCCACACTTTAAATAAATAAATTCAAATTATTTATTTAGATATTCCATTTCCCTCCAAATAAATAATATTTAAATAATATATTTATTTACCCATGTGCACATGAAATTAAATTATTTATTTATTTAATTTTCCCATATCCCCTCACCATAATTTCCTCTAGTCAAATCAGTTAACAGATCAATCAAAGAAGTTGACTCCTAAATCAATTATGTTAACAAATCAATCAATTCACTCAACTCCTCAATCAAATCTATTAGACTCTATAATTCATGAGAGGACAAGGACACTTGTCTCTCTCTCATTTTTTCACATCCTCTCAGTTGATTTCAACCGTTGATCTTTCTGATCATCCTCCACCATTGATTTGCATTTTTGAAATTCTATAAATTAAATATCTTCTCAACCTTTCAGCCATCTCTCATAAACTTATGTTGTTGCCATTCAAATCATTCACTTTGGTAGATCAAGGTTATGCTGCTTGAGTTTAAGAAATCCACACAATACTCACATAGCAAGGAGCAAAATCTATTGGATTTTGGTGCACCCAATTCACTCAATCCATTTTGGTTGGATTTGTGTGCAAGGGAAGGTATAATTGTGTCAATTTTGATTTCTTTCTTTGGTCTTTGCATTCAAATTTTCATCCATCACATTTTGGCATGCCTAATGGGACCCAAGTCCCTTTAATCTAACATTTTTTGGAAGAAATTCCATGTATTTTGTGTAACAGGTGCAGAAACATGCTTCTAACTGCAACTGTGTGCTTTTGTCTTAGGTTGGCACACCTTCATTGCAAGTCGGTGTGCTATTTGGGTTGACAAGCCTACAGTCAATTCTTGAGTGCTTGCGGTTTCTTAGTTGACATTGATTTTTATGTTGTTTCAGGGTTGATTTCTCAAGTTTTTCACCTGGATTTGTTTGTTGAGTCTTGCTAACCCCTAGGTCTTCCTATCCAATTATCTGACATCTATTTTTGTAGGGTTTAAGATAGTTTTTCTTGCAGGTTTCAGGTTCTATTACAGAAGCGGCCTTTGGTTTACAATAATGCACCTTTTTTTTTACAACTAGCAGTTTCTATCTAATCAGATTTGACCCTTAAGACCTCTAGATCACCCCATGTCAGTCAAATCTTATTTTCTGTCCAAGCTAACTCTCTATTTTTGGTAGGTCTGTGACATATGCGCGCCTGTGTTTTATATCTATGTGCCTTTGGCTTCTAAAAGCACACTGTTGTATCCTAAAAGTGTGTCTTTAGATTATTTAAGCATGCTTGTGGCCTTCTACCTGTCTCTATGTACATGCGTCCTTGTCATCTATCTTCTATCTTTTGTCTCAAGTCGACATACTTTTGGGTTCTATCGGCATGCCTATGGTAAAAAGGTAAAAATAAGTATCATTTGCATTCTATTTTCTAATTTATTTCTCTATATGAGCACTTCTGACTGTCTCTCGTGCTTCTGGCTTGTTCTTTGTTTAAGCTAACATTTCATTTGGTTTTGAGACTAACTATTTGGTACAACATTTCCTAATTGTCTAAGATCACCTTTTGAAACTACTAATGAGTTTGTTGCAGCTACATTTGTCCAAGACCTCTTTTTCTCACTAGTTTAGGCACTAAATTAGTTAGTTGGTTAATTAACTTGTTTGCCATGTTTTTGGGAATTTTTAAGACTTATTCTCTCTCCATGTACTTCGTGTGATCTTGGAGATTAGAAATCTTGCACTTCCTTTTTGTGTTTAGCTTAAATCCTAAGGTAGGACTAATTTGTGTATGCTATCTCCTTGCGCCTAGTGCGACCTGTTGGGACCTAAAATTTCATACCATTTTTTGGAGAATTTTAGGTTCCCTTATGAAAAATTCAATTTCAACACTCATACACCTGTACAATATGCTCAAGTGGCCTACTTTGAAGCATTATAATTCGGAGCCGGTTCGTCTTCATGCAAAATCATTTCACAAACATGTTTGTCTACCATATGTAAGTGAGCACACCTAATTTCAACTTCCTATGATTAATTTTGACTAGGTTTTGAAGAACCAAGTTGGAGGGTTCTGGTAAGGTTTGTTACTTACACAATGTGAAATCAGCCCGAGAAGCCAACTTTGGAGGTTGATATCTAGCAGCTAAAAGATGATCCTGACAAACTAATCAGTGTTCCGTATTCCCCTCATGATAATATACTTTCATGCCAATTTTTGGGACCCAAACATCTCATTTGCTATTTTTTCAAAATCAAAAGCAAATGTAAAAAGTTTAGTTTCCATATCTGCATTTCCAAAAAGTTGCGGAGAGGTCAACTTTGGCCCTTAACATTTCATGACAAAAGATGGATGGTGAAGAATCCTCTTACACATGCACTCATCAAGCCTAAATGAACCAAAATCTCCAGTTACAACTTCTCAGGAGGGGATTTAATGGTCTTTCAAAATTGCAAGTTGGTGAGCTCGAATCAAGTTTTGACAGGTGCAGTTTTCAAGTGGTTCACTTTGGAACCTAATATCTAGCAATTGGGTCATATTCATGACAAACCAATTGGTGTCTTTAATTCTTCCTATATTAATGTATCTTAATGCCAATTCTCAAGATCCCAGCACTTTGGTTGATATTTTTTCAAAATCAAATCCAAATGGGTTTTACACAGTTTCGTGATTGCATTCCCAGACAGCTTCAAAGAGGTTGATTTTGGCACCTGATATTTTCCAAGGGAAGAAGAGTGAAGAAAAATACTTTTGCACACATGTTCATTTAAGCTAAATGACCTAATCTCCAAGATGGTAGCTCCTCAAAATCGGCTTTGATATTTTTATGAAGAGGCAAGTTGGCAAGTTTCAGTTGAGTTTAAACAGGCATAAAAACATGCAAAGTGAGCTACTTTGATGGCGAGCAGCTTTTAATCCTAATAAATTCATGCCGAACAATTTGTTGCATTAAATTCTCGGGTCAAAAATCTACAATTTTATGCATTTTCATAGCTCTGAGAGAAGTCTTGATTAGTTTTTCAGGCTAATTCCGAAGGCTAGTTGGCCTATTTTGATCACTATGCAAGGTGTCAAAAAATGGAATTAAAAGAATTGGGAATACTTTTTATCTTTTCTTAGTGATTTAACAATTTGCTATGATGGAAAACTCATCAGCAAGAGATATACCATCGGAGTGAAAATTTCAAGTCATACCAATCTAAAAGGTCTTGCCGATGGAGCCCCATGAGATGAAAGGTTTATTCAAAGGAGAATAACTATTTACAAAAGGTTGTAAATAAAAATAAAATGAGGTAATATTATAGTAAAATAAAAATCTAAACGTCATATGAAATAAATATTAAAGTATTGAAAAATACTTTATTATGCAAAGTGAAGATTTTATAAGGTTCTAATATATTTTCACTAAGATATAAAATATCTTAAGAGAGGGAATAAGTGTTTACCTAAAGAAATATTTCAATGACATGGAAGTGCATAGGTAAAATATTTCTAGAGGAGGTAAATAAGATTATATCTCCCAGATTTGGTAAAAAATTAAAGTGAATTCGCCGGTAAAGCATTTGGTAAATAGATTTCACATAGAGGTGAAATGGAAGTGAGAAAGGATTTAAAGGAAAATCAAAATCTAAAAGGAAGTACTTCATGGCTAAAAATGCCAAGGGAATACTTGCAAACCAAATAAATAATCATTTTACCTGATAAATATTTTATGGTGGCCCAGTTATTTTCACATAATGATTATTTTAGCCAACAAAAGGTAAAAGGGTACACAAGTAAGTATGAGTGTGAAGATTGCCAGTAAAAGAGAGATGATAATGATTATCATTAAAATTAATCAAGATACAAATATGAAGAATAAAACTAGATATTTTATTCCTACCAAATAATTGATTAATGAAGAGCTACATCGGCAAAGACAGTGTTTTAATTATACCGTTATCTGAGAAATATTCACAGGAAAACGAGTATCAGCATAAGACTGACGGTCAGTGAGAAAATATTGAGAATCATCAATGAGTAAATTCACACTGATGGCCTTTCGTCAGAAGGAGATGGCGAGGTCATACCGATTAAATCAACATCAGCGTAGAAAAAGTGTGTCGGAAGACATTCCAAAAATCACCCCGACGGTATAAGTTATACCAATCGACAAAGCCATAAAAGCATACAAAGAACCATCGGTGAGATAAAACAAATCAGAATAAGGATGGTGAGTTTGGCCAAAATAAAACTCACAAGGATGTCGGGGACATGTTGTGGAAGTCAATCCAACGAGAAGAGTCAAGGACGGCTATTGGGAAGATAACCATGATCAAGTAGCTTGAAATAAGTTACTCCGATCACATACTTTACTCCGATAGAAATACATTCGTCAACAAGACTTTCTCCAATAACTATATTGGTAACACTTGATAGATTAGGACAATATGATATTTTCACATCGATGGTTTAAATCAAGCCGATGACAATGCAAACAATTATGCCCGCATGAAGTCTCATTAAAATATTTTATTTTACCGAAGAAAATTGAAAAGCTCCCAGATACATAATGTCAACCCGATGATAAAATAAAGGTAATCAGAGATATAATTAATTTACCAAAAGAAAGATTTAATAATCAAAAGTGAAAATTTTCACTTGGAGAATAAAATATTGTCTCCGAGGGAGTTGTGAGAGATATTTTTCACCGAGGAGGTAAAATGAGTAAAATTTTCACCCAAATAAATATAAAGGTGACAAGAGAAATGGGATAAATATTATTTCTTATAGAGTACTTGAAGAATATTAGTATTGGAAATAATTAATTAAAAGAAGAACGAAATACAATAAAGGCACAAAATGGGACAAACCCTAATAAAAGGTATCACTTTAATAACTACAAAATATTTTCCAATAAGTCAAAGCAAAATGGTCCGAGGAATATTTGATGGGTGAAATTATTGGAAGATACTTTATTAGTGCAAAGAGAAAATTAAATTTTTGTGAAAGATAAACAAAAGGTTAATATGTTTTAACCAAACTAATATCTCTTGGGAAACAAAAGGACACACAGGATGAGTATGAAGGGTTGTAACCCATAGAATCTAAAGGGTATTTATCAGAGAAGAATAATCATCAGAAATGATCAGATCAGTAGATTAGAAAAAAACATTCTCATTAGCAGTAGGATATAATACCTACAATTTATAATATTTTCAAAAGACCATGTTGCAAGCACATTATTGAAGGAGTGAATTAAAGTTCTCTAATTCCGTGGTTATATTCTTGCATCAATTGTTTGTTAAGATTATTCAATTTGTGGTTGTCTCTATTTCTGTATTTCCTTGTTATTCAGATTAACATATTAAGTATATATTTAATCTGTCGATACACATTTGCTGTAGTTGTGTGGTTTGATTAATTGGTTTCCATAAAAGGGATTAAAATCCTTCTGATCAGTCACAGTAACTTGGAAGTGTTAGTTTGGATTACTAAGAAGAGACATATAATTAGGATTGCCTTTATGTCTTCACATTGATATTATCTGTCATTTCTTGCATATTTCACTCAATTGGTTCCTTCAAGAAAGGATTAAATTGCCTTCTGGTGAATAACAAGAAATTGGATCATATTCGTTGGATCATTAAAGAAGATTCTGTCAATCATCTCCTTGCACGTTTATACAAGTTATAAACTAGAATTGTGCCAAATAATTAGAATTGGTACCCACTATAAGCCACTAGTCTTAGTCCTTCATTTGACTCTATTACCCAACAAGGCACTGGTCTTAGTTCAATTTATTATTCAAATCCTTTTATTTGCTCAATCATAAAACTCACTTTGATATTGCTTATACCAACCATTCATTAGTTAGTTAATTAGAAATCTTTCATCTATCCTACACCATTTGCCACTGTAGGTAGATCCATTTTCTTAGTCAAAATAGTTGCATTCAATCTGCTTTAAATTCCAAGGTTCACCCACCTAGGTGTAGTAGGACCTAAAGTGTAGGAAATCATCAAACCCTAAAGGTTGATTTCGTTAAGTTAGTTCAAAAACATTGCGAATCTAAGCATAGAGCCTGGCATCCTCTTAGGATTAGTAACCTGCATTTTTGAGACCTAACATGACCCTGGAGACCAAAAGTAATTAGTATCTATCTTTCCTTTTAGGGGGCTTGCTCAAGGATTTCATCACCCCTAGGGACAACCTAAACTAAGTGTTCTAGTGTAGGATATAAACATTACAAGAATCAAAAGACTCACTTCAAAGGAAGGACTCCCTCCCCCTCGAAAAAACCCCAAGACCCTTGGTCCGCCGAGACATGTGTTGGTTGGAACTTGGGTACACAGGGACAACCTCATTCACATATCGTCCCCCATACCTTGTGTATATTGGGACACCCCCTAGATGCTTGTAAAGCCTAGATAAGACCTTCATCTGTCATATCCTTCAGTGCATCGCAGCCACATGGAGGAGAAGAGCTCATGCTATTACCTTCATTGTTAGAGATAGAATATGCTTTGGGCAAGACTTTGTCTCCAAAGTAAGGGGTGTAAGGTTGTCTAGAACCTTGCATTCCCTACCTATCCTAGCAGTGATAAATGGTATCAAGGGGATGGAAACTACCATTATCTAATAGTGGGGGTTAAAGTTGCACCTAAGTGAGTTTGCGAGATATGACACTCCTACCTGAATAGATATATAGGATTGTGCTCAAGTGATTGATGTGTATTTTCTTGTGAAATACCAGTAATAGCCATTTGTTATCCACGGAGGCTACAATCTTATGCACCTAATTCCAAAGATTCAAATAGTCATCATGTCTTCTTTATTTTTTTCCTTGCCAAAGAACTCAAAAACCATCTTCCAAACAAAAAAATAGTCACAAACCATTCATCATTAGTCCTTCTATCACATAGTCATCTACATCCATCCTCACACCATTATTTAGACTTTAGAGTGTCTATCTTCTTGAGACTATAGGATTTTGTCACAATCATTTAGCAAATGCATCACATACACCATACAACCTTTTCCATCATTTTGGTTATTAGTCCATAATCTAGATCACATCCACTAGCTTGTCTTTGATTTAAGAAGTTTCCTCTCTTAGATTCATAGATAAGTTGGCATCCATCAAACTAGTGAAATAACTAGCTTAGGAGAGTGGCTCCTCTTGAGTTGGCAAAATTCACTACCCTCATCTTGTCTTACCTTGATTTCAATAGTATATCTCTTGGAAGATAATCACAATCCCCAATCCCACAACAATTGATCTAGATTTTATCTTTTGACCAAGTAAACAAACATCAAAATTATCCTAAGGTCTCAACTTTGTCACAAAAGTCTAAACATATCTTTGTCCATCATCCATCCTTGTCATATCGAGTTTGAAGTATCACATGCCTTTTACCAAGTCCCAACATAAAAAAATCATGGAAGCTAATCAAAACAAACCTCAAGATAATCTTGACATACTTATTAATGCAACACAATTCACCATGGGAATGAACTCCCATGTTTTTCTTCCAAAGGGGTACACAATAGGACCTTCCTCTTCTAATGACATAGGTCAACCATCACAAGAAGTGTCATAAGACCACACCGAAGAGTTACAAAATCTTAAAATCCTAGACAATATAGATAGGCTCTTAGCCTCAGATCCTAATCTATTCTTTCTTTTACTTGCCAAACAAGGAACCAAGTTGCCTAGCAATTTTGACATGTCAAACATTGATGCAGTCAAGGTAGGAGGGTCTGGTTAGGGACTGTCCAACCTTACAGCCTTAAATAATTAAATCTATGGACATACAGATATGCAACAGAATCCTATAGTTTAACAATAGAAAGATAACACAAGATGTATCCTGGGAAAACCCTAACAGGGAAAAACCTAGCCTTCAAAGCTCATTCCTCATATATTATACTTCAGATTGAATTACACATGCCTCAAGGGATTTACAAATGCTAGGCCATAGCCCAGGGATTACAAAAGATTCATACAAAAAATATTATTTCATGATTTCTTTCCTCTACAGCTCAATTCTCTGCTCTGCAACTCATTCTGCTTCCTACTCTGCCTTCTACTCTGTTCTGCTACTCCTTCAAATCAAAACAACTTCAGATCTCACTGCATGTCTTCATGCCATCAGTCACCTTCTTAGAAATAATCCTTTATCTCTTATTTATATCATCTGCAAGCTTTCAAAACATCACCAGGTCGGCCTAATTGCAACAGCTAGCTTATGTAACATGTACATAAAATAGATCGGGTCTAAACGTAAGATGCTACTCCACAAATGCATAAAACTTCATGTGGACCTCACTGAAGGTCAGCCAGGTCCTTAAACTTCATCAACCAATTCTTCTTTTTGCTCCACAAGTCACGATAATGATCCACAAACTGATTCCACTTCACTAAACACAGTCGGCTCTGTTATGCAAAAATAGTCCATCTTCCGGTAGCGATATCTTTCTGGAATCAAATCCAAATGATATGAATTCTTGATTTGTTATAACTGACTATGTCTAGATGTTAATTCCAGATCCACAACCTCTAATATTCAAAGACCAGAATTCTCCAAGGTCGCTCTCTCTGCAATCTTCAACTTCACTATCAACTATCTCAATTGCTCTGAATGCTTTTGGATGCTCCTGCATCAGACTCCCAGGGTTATTTGAGAAGTGAGACCCTTCACTTAGGTCTATATTAAGTTAGATTCAAGGTTCGGTGATCTATTTTTAGGTACTTTTAACTACCTCAAGGTTGGCGGTCTGTTCAAGTCCACCTTGTAAAACTGCCCAAGTTCATCATCTTGTCATGGTCTAGGTTTGGCAGTCTACATGCAAGCCTTGTACTGCGTCAATGATTGGTGGTCTACGCAAGTCTTCTCCACAAGTTGCCTCAAGATCAATGTCTATCAAATATATTCATGCATCCTCCAGAACAATCAAGTTACTTTCTGATCCAACCAATACACTTCCTGGACTTCTCTACAACACTTTCCTATCTTGAACTTAGATACAATGTCTCTCACACACCTCAGAATCTTACATTTTTTGCTCTGCATATACTGCTTCAATACTTTTCTTTGTTTCTTTATCCACATTTACTTTACTCTGGTACACAAACTTTCTCCTCCAGTAGAATATCTAGTCATCCCCTCTTTCTCTACCACAAGATCTTCTCTACTATGCTTCACATTTGTTCACACAACTTTATCTTGCACTTCTTTATCAGACAATTTTATGCAAACTCTCTCTTACTTTTCTTTCTTGATTCTATAACACAAATCTTCTTAAGACCAATGCTTCTCCTTCTTCTAGTTTCTCTATTAAACTTAAAGATTCAAAAGGTTCTCCTTCCTCTTCTACATAAACTATCTCTGCATCACTTTCTTCTAGTTCCTCTATCAAACTTAGTAAATAAATCATCTCTTTTTCTTCTGCACAAATCATTTCTGTATCAACAGGTTTTTCAACCTCTGCACAAACTATCTCTGAATTACTTATTGCTCCTCCTTTATCAGCTTCTTTAGTTATAGGTTCTTGATGACTTTCCTTGCTTAATTCTTTTCTCCTCCAAACTTGAGAATAGGTTCTTCTTCTTGTAAATCCTCTTTTATTATTCTAGTATCCTGTATTATAATAAGAATTATGACTCCTGTCACTTCTCCCTCTGTAGTTTGAATTTTTGCTCTTGTTCTATTCTGCATAAGGTCGTCTACCTCTACAACCTAATCCAACATATGAATACTTCAGTTTATACCTCCCTCTAAACATACCCGTAACATTTCTCCATACTTGTCCATCAATCCATCCATAATCTTTCTATATGCAACCTGTCATAGATTTTCTCCTCATTCTATTCCAACACATCTTTTCAAAATGATTCCTTAATCCACAAAACTTACAAGGGTAAAGATCCCAACACAACTCCTTCTCATGTCCATGTCTATTACAATGTGAACAATACATACCTCTTCTTCCCTGATTTGATTCGTTTGAATTTGTCATAACATCCTTACCTCTGTCATATCCAAGGCCTTCACTTTTTGATCTGATTATTGGTTCAATAGGTTCTCTAATTCCTTGTTGATGCCTTCCCAATCCTTATCCTTCATATCCTATTCTCTGCATGATTTTGAAACCAATACCATCACCAACAACTCTAGGGTCTGTCACACTATCATCTTTAATTTCACTTTCTAAAGAAACTTTTGCATCATCACACAAATCACAAGAAACATCACAAAATTCAGGCTTAGATTTTTAGATTTTCATTATTTTCTCTGCATGCTACAAGTGAATATTCTAATTGATCTTTCTGCTCTTTTAATTCTGATATTTCACTTTTTTGTAAACTATTCTCCTTCTTCAATTCTTCCAAACTACCTTCTAGATCTATGTTCCTCTGTTCAGCCTTATAAAACAAATTAAATCCTTCTTCTAGTTCTGCAAATTTCTTTTCAACATCCTCAAACAATTTCAACTCTACTTCTAGGTCTTCATTCCTCCTTCTAGCATCATTCAGTTATTCTTCAAGGGCATCAAACTTGTCTACTCCTAGATCTTTCATCTTCTCCAACAATTTTGCATTATACTTCCTGCTTTCACACAATTCTTCTTCCAGAATATCCTTTTCACACCTTAGGGTTTCATTTTCTTTCTTCATCCTCTTTCCAATCTTCCCTATCTAAAACAAAGTAGATAAACAACTAAATTTGAAAAGCTTACCAAATATTCCTTCCCTTGATCTTTCTTCTATGATAATTTATGTATACTTTAGGGTATCACACTTCATTCCAATAGATTTGCCACCTTCTAACAAATTTGTAACCAGCCCAACAGATTCAAAACCAGATCTGATACCACTTGATGTAATCAAGGTAGGAGGGTCTGGTTAGGGACTATCCAACCTTGTAGCCTTAAACAATTAACTCCATGGTCATACAGATATGCAACGGAAGCCTATATTTTAACAACAGAAAGATAACACAAGATGTATCCTGGGAAAACCCTAACAGGGAAAAACCCAGCCTTCAAAGCTCATTCTTCATATATTATACTTAAAATCAAATTACACATGCCTCAAGGCCTTTACAAATGGTAGGTCATAGCTCAGGGATTACAAAAATTCATACAACAATATTATTTCACGATTTTTTTCCTCTACAGCTTAATTCTCTGCTCCTCAACTCATTATGCTTCCTGCTCTGTCTTCTACTATGTTCTGCTACTCCTCTGGATCAAAACAACTTTGGATCTTGCTTCATGTCTTCATGTCATCGGTCACCTACTTAGAAACAATCCTTTATCTCTTATTTATATCATCTACAAGCTTTCAAATCATCACCAGGTCAGCCTAATTCCAATGGCTAGCTTATGTAACGTGTGCATAAAATAGGTCAGGCCTAAACATAAGATGTTGCTCCACAAATGCATAAAACTTCATGTGGACCTCACTGAAGTTTGGCCAGGTCCTTAAACTTCATCACCAATTCTTCTTTTCGCTTCACAAGTCATGGGAATGATCCACAAACTAATTCCACTTCACTAAACACAATCGGCTTTGTTCTGCAAAAATAGTCCATCTTCCGGTAGCGATATCTTTCTGAAACTAAAGCCAAATGATCCAAATTCTTGATATGTTATAACTAACTATGTCTAGATGTTAATTCTAGATCTGTAGCCTCTAATATTCAAAGACCAGAATTCTCCAAGGTCGCTCTCTCTGCAATCTGCAACTTCACTATCAACTATCTCAATTGCTCTGAATGCTTCCGGATGCTCCTGCATCAAACATCAAAGAGAAAGACCCTATAAATATCACCATTGCTGCTATGGGACGATCACACCACACTTCTATTCCAACCATTCTACCCTAGCACCTACAATTCCAACTACACCTACTCATAACGTTCTTCTATCACCATTTACCAATCAACTTGTCAACCCACTTTACCAACCTCCCACATCGCTTGGTCTTACTTCTAGTATTCTTACATGTATTCCTCTAATCATACCATCCATTTCATCTATGACTCAATCTAATCCCACTATCACTTCACATGTCCTCCAATCTTCTCATACCCCAACAAACATAACATCACAACCACAATCCTCTATTCCTCATGTCTCTTATATCAATCCACCACAAGTATCTCAACCACAATCATCTACCCCTCCTACATCATATATCACTCCACCACATGTAACACAACCTCCAACCTCTTATACATTACCTAATAATCCCCCACATGTCTACTCATACATATCCAACACAAATCCCCCTTACATAGCACAACAATCACCATCATCTTTTATTCAACAAATTCTTGCTCAACAACAACCCACACTTGAAATCGATCTTAAATTTTCCAATCTTCAAAAACAAATTTTAAATCTTACCCTTGGAAATGCCAAGTAAACTTTCTTGTTTGAGGAAGTCTATCCTTATCCATTTGATAGGACAATCCCTATGATCCCTTTTCCTCCAAATTTTGAAATGCCAAAATTTGACAAATACAAAGAAAAAGGTGATCCCAAAGAACATCTCAGGGAGTTTTATATTGCTTGCTTAGAGGTTTCCCATAATGATACATATCTATTATGCCTCTTCGCTCGCAATTTTGGAGGGCAAGCTATAGATTGGTTTTCTCATCTACCCCCTGTATTAAGACTTTTAACAAATTGGCTAAAAATTTTATTACACACTTTTCTTTCAACATAAAACATGAGATCTCCATGACATCCCTATGTAACAACAAGCAATGAAATGTGGAAACCTCCATCTCATTCCTACAATGATGGAGGAACATGGCTAGCAAATTTCCATGGCCTATCCCTGAGAAGCAATTGGTAATCATATTTGTTCAAAATTTGAACCCTGAACTAGGATTCCATATTCAAATCTATTGTGCTAACTCTTTAGATGATATCATCTCCAAAGGATCAAATATTGAAAATGCCCTCATTTATAAAAGGATGGTCAAGATCTTCTAGGAAACAAAAGACAGTCCCCAAACTCCCAATGAAAAACCCTTATTTTTGGCCAAAAACAAAAATGTTTTTAATGATGGTGTTGTGGATGCCAAACATTTTCAAACTGTTCAAAAACCACTTCATCTTCAACCTGCAAAAAATATTCCATCTAATCCCAAGGAGCAACCCTAATTAGAATCAATGCCTAGATGAAAATTTACCCCACTCGGAGAACCCATTGAATTTGTTCTCAAAAAACTTGTCCAAAACAGGCTTATCACATTACCTGAAGTATAGAAATATGATGAACTTGTATTTAAACCTTCTTGGTACAAATATAACAAATATTGTGAGTACCATAGAGTTAAAGGACACAAGACACCTCGATGTATGAAATTAAAAAATATTATCCAGAATCTTACTGATCAAGGAGAAGTTACTATAGATGACTCTCCTAAACAAACATCAAACAATGCTCTCAACATCTATAAGGATCTATTCCTGCCACATGGTAAAGGAAACACTTCCTCAAATTCATATGATTGCATTGTTGGTCATATAGGAGAAAGTCATGTGTCTACTCTTTCCATCAAGGGAAAAGCCCCTGACTGTGCCATCACTGCTCATCGTGGTTGTGTTACCCTTCGCTGGGCAACACCAAACATCCATCCAAATTTTGAATACAACATTTTAGATCAACTAGGAAAAATTCCAGCTCAGATATCTATTCTTGATCTCCTTCGAGCATCCCCCATGTATAAAGCTATACTCAAGAAAGACCTTCAAGAGTCATCAGTCCCAAACAACATTGATGTTGCACAATTCCAAGCTATGATAGGTCATATCGCTTCACCACACCACTTGTTTTTCACTGAAAAGGACCTTCCATCCCAAAATCCTTGTCATAATGATGCTTTGCATATTGAAGTCTATATTCATCAATGCAAAGTTAAATGCATCCTTATAGATGGTGGTGCTGGCTTAAATATTTGTTCTCTGAAGTTGTTGAAACAATTGAGATATTCTAAGGATGCCATTGATTCTAATAAAACTATGACCATAAAAGCATATGATGTCAAACAAGAATCAGATGGTTTTATTCATCTACCTATCCAAGTTGGTCATGCCTTAATAGAAACTCATTATCAAGTACTGGACCTTTATCTTCCATACAACATTATCCTATGTCACCTATAGATCCATACCATGCAAGTCATACCCTCCATGTACCATCAATGCCTAAAGTTTTCTTTCAATGGTACCAAAATCACTATTTTTGGAGATCCCAATCCTTTTGAATTTTGTCAAACCATGCAAGGTAGGTATCATAATTCCAATCAAATCCTAAACAACGTCACAACTCAACCATCATCCTCCTACCTAGATCCATCTACATTAGCCAAAGCCCCAACTAATACACATTTTCCTAAGATCAAGGTTCAGTACAAGGATATGGGATTGGGAGAATATGACTTACACAGGTTTTTCTATGTGGGGAATTTGCCCTTATCACCCAAGTCATATGGAAAACCACCTTTAGCTAAGGCAAGTAAAAAGGTAGTCATACAAGCTAACCCAACAATATTCATTCATTGGCGAATGCTAGAAGATGAGTCTATCAAGGACATCTCCTCTTGGATATTCAAAGATGACAAAGATTCAGTCACATTACCAGTTGAACAATATACTAGAGGTCTCCATATTGTAAAGACCATGGGTTACAAAGGACAAGGTGGGCTTGGCATGCATGGACAAGGAAAATTAGAACCCATCTTTGTAACTAAGAAAAATAATAAGTATGGTTTGGGATATGGAAAGGAGGTACCACAATCCTTAGACATTGAGTTTATTTTCAAAGAAGTAGTGAAAGCGTTTCCCACAGCTACAATTTCTAATGAGGATACTATTGACAAATCCTACTTACACCTTACCTACTTATTTTAGGAGACTTCCATATTCATGATATCCTCCATATCCCTCACATCCAAAACTAAGAATGAGAACATTTCACTCATATACCTTGAACTTATCAATTGGGATCAAAAAGAAGCCCACATTCTTGATATCTTTCAAAATGATTAGACTATTGCAGAATTCATGGGACTCTGTGATGGTATTCCACTTGGAGACCATAAAGCAGGTTTTGTTATGGAACTAGACCATGCAAAAAACTTTAGTGAGAACGCCAAATCCTCCAATCACAAAAATAGAGATAAAAACATTAGATCCCCTAGTGAAAACCACACTATGGCGCCTTTGAATCATAATAAAGTAAAAATAAAGGATGTATCCAAGGGTGAAAACCTCTCTCAGGCACCTGAGGATGGAGTATTTGACCTTCCCTTAACTTCGAAGTATCAAGAAAAGTCTTCAATTTTGGTCAAAAAATCATAGGAGATTAATCTAGGAACAACATAGAACCCCAAGATTACATTTCTAGCAGCTTCTCTTTCCGAACAAGAGAGAAAGGATTTCACAGCTTTCTTTACAAAAAGGATAGTCAACTTTGCTTGGTCATATGTAGACATGCCTGGGTTGGATCCTTCATTAGTGGTCCATCACTTGGTAGTATCCCCAAATGCCAAACCGGTAAAACAAAAGATTCAAAAAATGCACCCCCAGATAGCATTACTGGTAAAAGAAGAACTTCAAAAGTTTCTATATGTAAAGTTCACATGCCTTATTTATTATACAGAGTGGATCTCTAACCTAGTACCTATTTCCAAACCAAATGGGGGCATTCATAGCTGCACCTAACTTCAAAGATCTTAACAAGGCATGTCCAAAAGATGACTTTCCTCTGCCTAACATAGACATCATTGTAGACTTGATAGCTACTCATGAAATGCTTTCCTTGATGGATGACTTTTCCAGTTATAATAAGATTATGATAGTACCTAAAGATCAACACAAGACAACTTCCACATGTCCTTGGGGAACATATTGTTGGCATGTCATGCCTTTTGGCTTGAAGAATGTTGAAGCTACATACAAGAGAGCAATGAAAATTATATTTCATGACCTTTTTCATACCATTATGGAAGATTATGTTGATGATCGATTGGGCAAATCAGCTACTAGAGTAGGTCACTTACATGTTTTGGAGCTGATATTTGACAGGTTAGAACAATATCAAGTAAGACTCAACCCTAAGAAATGTGTCTTCAATGTTACATTGGGGAAAATGCTAGGATACATAGTGTCTCACAGAGGAATTGAGGTAGATCCTACTAAAGTCAAGGCTATAGTTGAAATGGCTCCTCCTTCTAATCTTAAACAACTTAGAAGCCTTCAAGGAAAATTGTAGTCTATCAAGTGATTCATATCATAGCTGGCTGACAAATGTCAACCTTTTTTACACTTACTCCATAAGGATACAACATTCAAATGGGATAGTAAGTGCCAGCAAGCATTTGATCATCTAAAAGAATATCTCGCTACACCTCTCATATTGGTTCCACCAGTTTCAGGGAGACCTTTATTATTATACATCTCTACTACATTTGTAGCCTTGGGTGCTCTCTTAGTACAAAATGATGAGTCAGGTAAAGAAGAAGCAATATATTACATCAGTCACACCTTGGAAGGATATGAGCTTAATTATACTCCCATGGAATGGGCATGTCTAGCTGTGGTGTTTCCTTCCCAAAAGTTGTGCCACTACATGTTAAATCAACAAACCAAGCTCATATCCAAGATAGATCCCTTGAAATATCTTCTATCCAAGGTAACTCTCATAGATAGATTAGTTAAATGGGTCATGATTCTGAGTGAGTTTGATATTGAATATGTTGATCAAAAAGCTATAAAAGGACAAGCCATCGTTGATCAATTAGAAGAAGATCCTGTCATAGATACACACCCTCTGCTTTCTGATTTTCTAGACAAAGGGATATTCAACCTCTCTACATCAGATGAATGGAAGCTATATTTTGATAGTTCATATACCCAACATGGTTTAGGAGCTAGTATTCTCTTTATCACACGACAGGGTGACTGCATTCCTAATTCATATCGGCTAGCTTTCCCTTGCACAAACAACATTGTCGAATACGAATCTTTACTTAGAGGGCTCTATATGGCTATTCAGTGGAATACCAAATAGTTATTGGTCTATGGAGATTCTTAATTAGTCATTAATAGGTTACAGATGAATACCAAACCAAAGATGACAAATTTTTGCTTTATAAAAGGATGGTCGATGACTTCATGCAAGACTTTTCCCAACATCTCATTTGAACATATTCCTAGATTGAACAACAAGGCTTTTGATGCTATAGAAATAATTGCATCCCTCCTAGATATGCCTTCTAATACTCAGCATTGTGAATTCTCAATCGAACAACTATTGATACTAGTTGTCGATGTTCCACCTACTGCAATAATCTGTAAACTTGTTGGTCCCAATTCTCCCTAGTACCAGGACATTTACAAGTACCTTCATGATAACACATTTCCATCGAACCTCACCAATACCCAAAAGAAAACCTTCATCCACCGAGCCTCTCAATTTACTATCCATGGTGACACATTATACCGAAGGAATCTTGATGGTATACTTAGATGTCTAAACTCAGACGAGGCTAACCTTACTTTATGAGACATTCACAAAGGTGTCTATGGATCAGATTCCACTGGTCCTAACCTTGCTAAGAAGTTGTTGTACATAGGATACTACTGGCCTACCATGGAACAAGATGCACATAAATTTCCTAAGAAATTTCTTCAATGTTAGCAGCACGGAGATTTGATTCATGCACCAGCACATCAATTGCAACTAGTTACTACTCCATGGTCATTTTCATAGTGGGGACTCGACCTCATAGGTAAAATCCATCCATCATCCTCCAATGGCCATAAGTTCATTATCACTGCCACTGATTATTTCACAAAGTGGGTAGAATCCATCTCTATGACTTACATCACTGGAAAAAACAAATAGCTAAGTTTATCTTGCACTAAATCATTTGTCGGTATAGTATTCCACTTGCTATAGTAACTGATAATGGAAAAAAATTTAAGAACCAAGATTTCCATGCCTAGTACACCCAGTACCATATTCAACACCGCTTCTCCAATCCTTACTATCTGTAAAGCAACGGCTAGGTTTAGGCTTCAAACAAAACTATCTTGAAAATCCTTAAGAAAATAGTCAATGAAGCTAGTCATGATTAGCATTTGTAGCTCAATCTTGCCTTATGAGCATATTGCACAAGTATTAGAACCCCAACTGGTGCTACTTTGTATGCTTTAGTCTATGGCACTGAAGTCATTTTACCTATCAAGGTCGAGATCTCATCTCTGTGAGTCTCCATGCAACATCATATTGATGGGGAGGAGTACATAATTGCTAGATTGCATGAGCTAGAGTTACTGGATGAAAGGCACCTCATAGCATTAAATAATCTTCAAGTCTATCAAAACCACCTTTGTCATAATTATAATAAGAAGATCAAAGAAAGATGCTTTCAAGTAGGTGATCTTATTCTTATGGAAAATCAGAGAAACCAACAGGATCAAGACAAAAATGACAAGTTTGATCCTAATTGGTTGGGACCTTTTGTTATTACAACAATTTATGGATTAGGAGCTTATACATTATCAACACTTGAAGGAATTCCCCTAGATGAACCCATCAACATTTTTCATCTTAAGAAGTTCTAGGTATGATCCTCAGAGTATCCATAGTGGAAAAATACAAAAAAAATAAAATAAAAAATAAAAAAACAAACAAAAAAATTAAAAAAATACAAAAATACAAAAAAAAATTCATCCTCTAGTGAAAACCTAGTAAACAGGCACCTTGGATAAGTACCATAGTGAAAACTTGGAAAATAGGTGCTATGTGTAAGGGTCAGCATCCACCATCTACTACGGATTCCATCCATTTCATCCATCTCATTCCATAATAAAGCCCCATCCATACATAATAAAATTATTGACCTTTGCATTTCCACATACCCATTTATCATGGCTTGGAAATAGTTAGTGTCAGTTGTTACCCTTTAGCATCATCCATAGTCAGTTCACTCATCTATCATTCTCCATAATAAAGCCTCTACCTAAATGGGGGCATGTTTCCTTAACCTAGGTCTAGGAATGGATCCTTGTTTTGACTTGAGAGGAACTGCCACACTTTCACTCACTTTCTGTAAACATCATTCATCTAGCAGAATCCATAATAAATCCAAACTTTCACTTCATCCATCTACCACAATCCATCATATTCACCTACCACCCCAACTTGATTAACTCAAGCAGAAAATGAACTATGCATCCTTTGAAAGCTCAAGCACTTATAAAATCAATAGCAAAACACTACTCCTAAAGCAATACGCTTGCCCGCATGCCGCTTTCCACATATGCTAAATCCATCTATCCTAAATCCAAAGCCTTTAACAGATATATCCTTCCTACAATAAGGCCAAATCTACCATGAGCACCCTCTTTGGCAAGAGAATATGATGGTTGTGTATTTATCAGTTGGTCAATTTCTTTTTTATTTATCTTTTGTTCCTTTCTAATACCTACTCAAGACTACCTTGATCTTTCTATATCTTGGTATGTTTCTATTTAGTATGGATTGGGGCATGGTCATTGCTTTCGTATGTTGTGTTTGTGGGATGATCTTATTATCCTACCATGGCTAATATTTACCTTGTGTGTGTTGGAATTAGCATCTTACATATCAATATCTTTTGTATCTAAGGTTCTATAAAGGCCTTATGTGTATTAAGATTATTCTACGCTAAGACTATTTTCTATTCATATATCCAACAAGGTCCTATTACGTCTAGTAGAAATAAGTTCAAACCATTTGTTTGCAAAGTCAAAGTCTTATGCATTGGATACATTGTCACCTTGGTTCCTTGTACCTTGGTGCATAACATTCATTTTCTCTATTAAATAAAGGATTGCTCTACATATATCAGCAGAACTACTCCCAATAAATCCATCATTCTTACATCTATTTATCTATCTATGCCAAGTTCTTCCCAAAAATTTCATCCTAATCTTCATCACTTTCTATTCATCACATTCCTATTATTATGGTCATTTCTCTCATCATTTCCATTTCATTACCATTATTCATCATCATTATGATTTCATTTTATTACCAAATTCATTATCAATCATCATTATCCATGTTCCTTGTCATTTTTTATCCATTTCATTGTCATTATTCATTTTCATTATCATTTTTTATCCATCTCATTACCATTATTCATTATCATTGTCATTTTCACTTTCATTTTCTTTACCATTACCATTATCCATTATCATTATCATTATTGATTTCATTTTTACCATTCACATTAATATTTTCATTATCATCTATCATTAACATTAAGTCATCATATGTACCATAAAATCATCCTATCTACACTACATAAAACATCATCATTAATATATCATCATCTATTCTAATCCATTTACATCATACATCCATATATTACCATTAATCATAACATCTCATGCAAATATTACATAATGCGTCCATAACACTACATCATCACATAAACATCAACATGTACTATCATATCATCATGACATCATCATATATCATGCAAAATGGCCATAATACGATGTCTATGTATACAAAATACATATCAGCCCATAGGCATCAAATACATAACATTATGATCATCATATCATCTCATGTAGAACTCCCTCTTTCTAAATGTGTCAACAGTGAAGGATGTGGGCTGAATCCTAGGGGAGGAGGAGGGTGTAGTCCCTATGTCCCTACAATCTACCCTAATGGCCCCAGTGGTGGTAGATTCTATGTTGCAGTCACCCTAGGAGGTCCCATCACTAATGGTCCTTATCATATAGACCTAGTTGTCCCAGATCTGCTATGTAAACTGAAGGTCAGTGTTCCCTATCCCTCTAGCACCACACTGTGATATAGAGTACGATAGTACTCTACCCTCTATCCCACTACTGCTAACTCACCTTGGACTCTCATCATGTCAGTCCACATCTACTGCATCCCTCCACCTAATATAACCCCCAGTGTTGTGTCATGCTTCTACTAGAACTGTGAAGCAAATGCCACTTCTGCATCTCTCTCTACCCTAAGCTTATCATGCTCTACCATCACCTGATGTAGTAACCCACCACTGTCACCATCCCTAATAGGTGTCTGTACCTATTCCTGCAACGCTTGTACCTATCCTTGCATGGTATGGATCTTGAGAGGGGCACTATCTCTCTCTGTTGTCAACCTAGTCACAACACCCTGTAGCCACTCCACCTCTAGCTGTAGGCTATACCTAGAGTCTCTCAATGTCTCTAGATCCTCCTCATCTCCAAGGTCACTGCCTCAGCCTCTACCTATCCCCAACCTTCTCCATCTCTACCTTTGTCTCCTAGGATGTCCACATGGCCTCCCTCCACTATCTATCTAACCTATCTCTACACAAGAAGCTTTTCTACCTGTTATGCCTATGTGCCAGGCATGGTGAGTCTCACTAGCCTATGCAAGGCCCACCATGCATCAAACTCCAGACTGGTCCCTGCATCATCTATATCACTACCTAGAGGTACCCATGGTACTGGTTGTAACCCCTAAAAATCTATTAAGGGAACCTAAGGATCCAAGGCTACTCCCCATGTCTGTATATCTTGTCGTACTTTGGGAAAGATAGCCTCATGCAAGGGAACTATCTATCACTCCCCAAACTACCTCAACACCCTGTCTGGCATGTATCTCTCAACTATGTGTGTTGTCCTAGAACTCGTAGTCTCGCCATAGCCTCCATATCACAATATCTATCTCATCTACCACTCTCCGCCAATAGGCCATATCTTCAACCCATTTGTAATGTAAAACTCCTGTATACATCCAGTAATATGGATGGTTTTCACTCCTAGCCCTATCACACACTGGTCTCAGCATAGCTATGTGTTCCCATGCCCATATATGTAACAATATCACTCTGCATGCTAGGTGCTAACTCCTACTGTATATGCAACTATGAAGATCTTTGTATAAGTGATCCAGAACACATGGTCCCCACACAAATACCTTTCCATCCATCATCCTCTCCAAAACATCTCCCCATCTAATGGAAAAATGTTGAGACCTCCTCCTCTTGGGTACCAAAACATATAGAATCAAACCTGCAATAAATAGTGGCAACAGAGCATCTACCTCTAGTCATTTTAGGTCTAGCTGTGTCTCCACTATAGTTATGTCATTGTCTGCAAACACTCTCTCTAGTGCTTGAGTCCTAATCTGTAAATCATATCCCACCAATGATCCATGTATGGGTATCCTTAGTATACACCATATGTCCTCCAAAGTCATCATCATCTCCCCAGTTGGTAGGAGAAACGTGCTCCTGTCGCTGTGCCACCTCTCAATCAGTGTTGTCATCATCGTTGTGTGTGCTCTAATCTCTTGAATCCTAGCTATTGGCAACATCCCAATAGTCGCTAAGAAATTCTACACCTCCTCTGTGAACTAAGGAAATAGTCTCATCATCTGAGGTCTCCACACACATGACTGGATCACCTGTGGACACTCTTTCTCATCATAACATTTCACCAAGTCATTTTTTCATCTCATGAAAAAAACCTCTCTAGTTGACTGCTTTTGCCTCTGTGTAAAAGCGCATTGTTTCTACCATATGTGCCCTTTTTCACAAAGGCATGCCTCTTTTCACCCTTAATGCGCTTTTATACAAAGACTCGCATCTTGTTCCCAAATGTGCATATGTTGGAGACACCTTTGTCACATAGGTGTGCTGCTTTTTCCGTAAGTGCACAGCTTGTGCGCAAGTGCACATTTTCTCCATGGGCACTCATTTACCATGGGAACACCATTCCTATCCCTGGGTGCTTCATTTTTTATCATAGGTGTACTTTTATAAATGCATGCCCACAGTTTTCCATGCATTTTCCTAGCATTTATGACCCCTACCCACCCCCTAACCTACCTGATAGCCCCTAGGATTAGGTACTCACCAATCTACCAACTCCTATTGGTTGTTGGAAGTGTTTGATGTACTCTCCATGATGTCAATGGCGTGGGATAGCTACTCGATCTGCCTCTCTTTTTCTTCTCTCTACAAGGTTTGTTAAGCTTGTGGTGTGAAATGACTAAAAATGGGCCCCCTTGCCACTATTTATAGGCCCCCAACCTTAGTTTTTATCTGTAGCCTTCTTTAACCTTCATGAATCACCCTGTTTTACCCTTAGTCTTCCATTTTTCCTCTATTACCCTTGCATTTCTCTCTCTTTCATGATTTTTTTTCAAAAATGTTTATTTTTTCTGAAAAAATTCTCGAGGGGGCATCCATTATCCTTTCTCTGTTCCATCATCCATTCTCCATTCCTATCATCAACTGGGGCATCTTTTTCTTATTTCTTTGACACGACACCACCTTATGGGATGCCGTATTAAAGAGGGGTAATATGTAGACACTTAAAATTTGCCAACGCATTCTTCATGTCACTGCATATTCAATTTCCTTTTTTCCATATTAATTAAATAATTCCAAAATTCATCTACCTTCATCTTATTCCTCCGTATTAATTAAATAATTCAAATTATTTAATTAAACCAATTTCCCTCCACACTTTAAATAAATAAATTCAAATTATTTATTTAAATATTCCATTTCCTTCCAAATAAATAAAATTTAAATATTTTATTTATTTATCTATGTACACATGAAATTAAATAATTTATTTATTTAATTTCCCCATTATCCCCTCTCACCATAATTTCCTCTAGTCAAATTAGTTAACAGATCAATCAAAGCAGTTGACTTCTCAATCAATTATGTTAACAAATCAATCAATTTTGTTAACAACCCAATCAACTCAGTTAACGAATCAATCAATTTAGTCAACTCCTCAATCAAATCTATTAGCCTCCATAATTCATGAGAGGACAAGGACACTTGTCTCTCTCTCATTTTCTCACATCCTCTCAATTTATTTCAATCGTCGATCTTTCTAATCATCCTCCATCATTGATCTGCGTTTATGAAAGTCTATAAATTAAACATCTTCTCAACCTCTCAACCATCTCTCATTTTCATAAATTTATGTTGTTTCCATTCAAATCATTCACTTTGGGAGGTCAAGGTTATGCTACTTGAGTTTAAGCAATCAACATAATACTCACATAGCAAGGAGCAAAATCTATTGGATTTGGGTGCACTCCAATTTTCTCAATTGGTTTTGGTTGGATTTATGTGCAAGGGAAGGTATAATTGTGTCAATTTTGATTTCTTTCATTGGTCTTTGCATTCAAATTTTCATCCATCACACTATGTTATTATGCAAATGAAAAAAAAAATATTCCTCTCATGTTTAAACATTTTCATTTACTTTCTTAGTAAATTTTGTGAGTAATTCCTAGTTGTATGAGATGGTATGGTACATGTGGTATCAAAGCAAACTAGGTTCAACAAATGGACCTAGGAGCTCACTATGAGAAAACTGGTCAACATTTAGTAGATTGGCTAATGTTTGAAATTTGTTTATACCAAAATGGCATGGAGAAGAACCAAGAAAATTGCTGGGAAATCTATTCCCTAGAACTTACCCAAGATAGTGGTTAAGAAAGAACCAACTAAGGAGGTAAAACTCCAAAAGCATATTAACTATGTTGAGGGTGCATGGTTGGAAGGCTCTGAAACTTTGGTTGATGCTCTTAAGCTTATTCGACTAGAAAAGAAACAATGCAACAAACTGGCTAAGAATCCCATTGTTCCTACTCATGTAGTTAAACCGAGTAAATCATCTGCTAGTCACAACATGTCGTTTGGGTGTGGTCGTGATGCCCCTATTTTAGGAAAAGAGGTGTTGGAGGAGTACCTGCATGTACATCCACCCTCTAAGTTTGTTTTACTAGATTCCAATGGGGAAGAGGAACCTGAGCAATATACTTAACCAACAGTGACATACATGTAGTCTTGTTGAGTTATCTATCTAAATGAGGATGTATTCTGATTAGATTTTATGATGAATTTTGAATTAATGAGAAGCATTATTTTTTAATTCTAATCTATAGTTTAATATGAATATCAATAGTGATATAGAGTATCATCATGGTTCAAACTCGAACAAATCCTAGAGATATTCAAGGAGAGTCGAATCCTTCCGAAAACCTAATGACTAAGCTAGATCATAGATTGACCATGTTGAATGAAACCAAGGAGAGGCTTGGAAACCTGGAACATGAAGTTAGGGGTTAAGGCAGATCTAAAGGAGAAAAAGAGGACTCACATCAAGGGGATGATGATTATGTCTATGAACCCAGTTCTCATAGTGAACAAAGGGAGGATGTTGATAAGACTAAGTCTCAAGAAGAAAGAGAAGTAGACTTGCCTTAAAGTTGTCAAGAGCTATGAACAAAGTGACGCCACCCAAGTTCGATGGAACAGTAAGTGGTGATGCTGTAGAAGCTTGGTTGACAGAGATGGAAAAGTATTTTGAGATCAGAAATTACTCTAAGATAACCAAGGCAATTTGGGGTGCCTATTAGCTGGAAGGTGAAGAGTCCACTTGGTGGATGAACAAGAAAATGGAATTGGGGTTAAGTTCTTTGAGGTTAACCCAGGATCAATTTATGGTCATATTTCAATAAAGGTGGTTACCACAGCTTTTCTTCAACCAAAAGCTAGTAAATTTTTAGAATCTGTGACAAGGAAATATGTCAGTGAAAGAATATTGGAAAAAATTCACCCGTCTCCTAAAGTATATGCCACAGTATCAAAAATATGAAATGTTCTAAATTAGAAAATTCATCATGGGTCTGAATGCCTAGATAGGTGGACAAGTGGATGTGCATGGACCTACCACTATGGACCAAGTTTTTGAGAAGGCAATCAGACAAGAGCAAACACTAAAGTCAATTTCTACATATCGCGAGAAGAATCACCTGAGGTTTAATAAGTCATCAACTTCTCAACCTTTCAAGAAAAGGAATGGTAAACAAGATGTGAATGAGATAGGTGACAAGAGCTTCATAAATAACAGGAATGGATCCAGAAATGAGAAGAAAAATAATAGCAATTTTCAGACGAACGATTCTAGCAAACCTGTTGAAAAGTGAGGACCTCCTAGAGGATGTTTCTCTTGTGGTGGAGATCATTATGCAAATCAATGTCCAGCCAAGAACCAAGGAGTTCAATAGCATGGTAGTGCACTACCTACCCAGCAAGCATCTTTTCAATAGAGGATCCATGCAACATTGGACAACCGCTAGGCGGAGTACCAGATTACTCCCATAGAGATGACAGGTACTTTATTTGGAATTCTTATTTCTATTTTAATTGATACTGGAGAAAATAAAAGTTTTATTTCTCCAAGAATATTAAATAAATTTCCTAGATGAGTTGGATATATGGCTAAACCCTAGTCAGTTGAAAATGCATACCAAACTAAAGCTCAAGTAGAGCAATCCTGTTTGAAGCCAATATCGATCTTCCTAGTTTTTCAACTAAGGTAAATTTATTTGTAGAGCAATAGGTTCCTATGATGTTATCTTAGGAATAAATTGGCTATGGAGACATAGGGCCAATGTCAACTATTTTGCAAAAATAGTTGAGTGTCTAGATGATGTAGGAAATAAAGTCTTTTTGTAAGGAACTCAAAGAGAAGTCAAGATCAGACAAATCTCTGCTATGCAATTGAAGAGGGCTAAGAGAAAAGGATGTCAAATTTTTGCAGTCAAAATGGAGCAAGTAGGGGAGGATCCTAGTAAACCAAATGTAACCTTGGAGAACTATTCTTTTCTTCAAGATTTTTAGGATTTTATTCCAAATGAACTTCTGGGGTTACCTCTAAAGAGAGATTTAGATTTCTCTATTGATATAATACTTGGATCTAAGCTGATTTCAAAGGTGCCATACCGTATGACTACTACGAAGTTGATGGAGTTGAAAGCTCGGCTTCAAGAGTTAGCTAAAGGGTCTATTAGAAACAATGTTTCACCTTGGGGAGAACCTATGATATTTGTCAAAAGGAAGGATGGAACCTTGCGTCTCTGTATAGACTATCATATGCTTAATAAAGAAATGATAAAAAATAAGTATCCTCTACCACGTATTGATGATCTTTTTTATTAGATGCAGGGTGCAACAAGATTCTCAAAGATTGATTTGTGATCTAGATATCATCAGTTGAGAATAAAAGATGAAGATATTCATAAAACAAGTTTTGATGAATAGTGTTTTCTAAGATTGCTTGGATAAATTTGTTCTAGTGTTCCTAGATGACATTATTATTTATTCTAAGAATGAGGAAGAGCATTTACAACATCTGTAGTTAGTTCTGCAGCGGCTCAAGGAACATAAGTTTTTTGGGAAACTTTCTAAGTGTACTTTCTTTTAGAAAGAGATACAATATCTAGGACATATAATATCAATTGAAGGGATTTCAGTAGGCCCTATGAAGATCAAAGCTATACTTGAGTGGCCTGTGCCAAAGAATGTGCATGAAGTGCATAGTTTCATGGGGTTAGCTGGATATTATAGAAAGTTCATATTGAACTTTTCTAAGAATGAAAACCCAATCACTTCTCTTCAAAGAAAAGAAAAGCATTTTGACTAGTCAAAAAAATGTCAGGAGGAATTTAATCAGTTAAAATAAAGGTTGACAACTGCACCAATATTGAAAGTTCTTGATCTGGAAAGTCAATTTGTTGTAATCACTGATGCCTCAGGTGAAGGTCTAGGTGGAATGATTATGCACAATGGGAAAGTGGTAGCCTATGAATCTAGAAAGATGACAACATATGAGCAGAATTATGCTCCTCATGACTTAGATTTAACAGCAGTTTTGCATGCTTTACAACTATGGTGACACTATTTGCTGGAAAGCCTTTTGAACTGAAGTTAGACCATCAAGGTCTTAAGTAAATATTTTACCAACCTCATCTGAATGCTTGACAAAGAAGATGGTTGTATTTGATATCCGACTATGAATTTGAGATAAATTATATAGAAGGTAAAGAGAATCAAGTAGAAGATGCTCTAAGTCAATGAAGCATATCTCATCAATTGTCTCTATCCACTCAAATTTCAAGGATTTAGTGTTACAAAATCATGCAGGTGATGAGTACTATGAGAAATTTAAACAGGCTCTTATAGTAAATCCTTAAGACTCAAGGTATGATGGGTTCTATTTTAAACTAGATGGGCTTTTAATATATAGAGGAAGGATGTATATTTCAAACTCTACAGAATTAAGAAACCTTGTGTCGAAGGAAGTTCATTCTGCACCATATTCAGGTCATCCTGGACTAACCAAACTCCTAGTCGATGTAAAGCCTCTTTCTTTTTGGAAAGGAATGAAGAATGACACTGCAAGATTTGTAGCAAGTTGCCTAGAGTACTAAAGAGTCAAGGCTGAGCATCAACATCTAGTAGGACTCCTGTATCCGCATGATATTCTAGAGTGGAAGTGGAAGGTCAATAGTATGGACTTTATGCAACGTCTTCCAATGCCTTAGAATAGACACAATGCTATTTTAGTGGTGGTGTACAAGCTCGCCAAGGTAGCTCATTTTATACTTGGTAATTTAATAGATGGAGCACCAGTTTTGGCTCGCAAGTTTGTGCAAGAAGTGTTTATATTACATGGAGTTCCTAAGAAGATTATCTCAAACAAAGATGCATGTATGACATCAAGATTTTGGAAAACTTTGTTCTCAATGCTAGGAACTCAACTCAATATAAGCTTGACTTATTACCCTGAGATAGATGATCAAATTGAGAGGGTAAACCAAGTTCTAGAAGATTTTTTGCAGATGTATTGCATGGATCAACAATACAAGTGGGAAGAGTATCTATTGCTTGTGGAGTTTGCATATAACTCCTATATTTCTGCTATCAAGATGGCTCCATTTAAGAATTGTATGGAATAAGATGTTGAACTCCTATAAGCTAGGATAAGCAAGAAGATAGGATTAGAATTGGTCCAGAAATATTATTAGAAATGGAAGAATAGATCAAGTTGATCAGAAAACAGTTGGTGGAAGCAAATGATAGGAAAACAAAGTTATGCTAATGCCAAGTGTATGCCAAGGCAATTCTCAGTTGGAGAAAAAGTTCTTTTGAGCATCAAACCTCAGAAGAGTTCCATAAAGTTTGGAAAGTCTTCCAAACTAGCTCCTCGATATGTAGGACCCTTCAAAGTTCTCAAAGTGATCAATCCAGTTGCCTTTAGAATCACTCTACCACCAGCTCTTTCCAGGATGCATAATGTTTTTCATGTTTCATATTTGAAAAACAAGTGATAATCACATTCTTGATTGTAATGCTTTATAGGTACAGGACCTAGGAGTGGTCATGATCGAGCCTCTCAAGGTGCTTGAAGTTTGCAAGCTCCGCTTGTGTAACAGATAGGTTACTCAATGCAAGGTCCAGTGGGACCAATATGTAGAGGATAATGCCACATGGGAAGATTACCATGATTTTTATCAAAGATTTCCTCATTTGTTTTATGATTTTCAAAGTTAAACAAAAACTTTACATTATTGGTTTGGATACACTAGATCATCGAGGATGATGAATCTTATGGGGGAGATATATCACACCCCAAATTTTTACTATGTTTAACTTCTTACTTGTACATAATTAGTAGATAATTTTTCACGAATTAATGATTTGACATTATGAGAAAATGTCAAGATAAATCAATGATATCATGAGTTTATGTTCATATGAGTAGAAATTAGACATGTGATTATATGATGTCATGATTATTTATTCATAAGGTTTATGAATTGACTAATGATGCACTAATCTCAATTTGGTGATTGCAAGTTGTAACCAGGAAACATGTTTTCCACCCTCCAAGAAAGAGAGGGAGAGTATCATCAAAGAAAAGAGAATAGACATATAGATAAGAACAAATTGTTGCCATCTAAGTTTCATGTTTTCACAATTTAGTGAACCTTCATCAAGTTTGGTAGGTTATGTTTGATCAATTGGTCTAAGTTTAGTTTTGACTCAACAATCGTCGATTTGTCAACTAGACCTATTAAGCAAAGGTTTTCTGAAACTAAGTCAGGCTAATATGACCATCAACAAGGAATGGTCGATAGTCATTAATTCTTGCATGATATGAATATAGATTATATTCAAGAGAAAATATTTATTAGTGGTTAAACTATTTCATTATCGGTAATTTCTGATTGGAATTCCATTATGACAATCTATTTATTTTGGCATTAAGCAATATAGAGAGGGGGGAGAATACCTCAAACCCATTCTCTTATCTTGTCAAGAGTTAGAACAATGTAAGTATATATTGTAAACACCATTATTATGTTATTTAGTAAATATATATATATATATATATATATATATATATATATATATATATATATATATATATATAATGTGAATTATTACTTTAAACCTTTTTGTTTTGATGTCGATGAGCATTCAAGGGGAACATGGTTAAGATTGCAAATTCATTGCAAACCACCACATGCTTTTGTGGTCATTCGACGCATATCTTCCATGATGGTTATGAGGCAACAGAAGATTACGAACAAATGGGGGTGGTATTTAATGACTAGTAACTCCACCTTTCACATGCCATTTGTGAGTGAAAATAGGTAGTGATACAACTAGAATCTCCATAGTTATGTGGAGAAGGTAAGTCTTTTCAAAGGCTAATTCATCAAACAAAATGGAATGCATTGGTACGGAAGGGGAGTGACTCCAATTGTTTAGAAAAACATAGGTCTGTGTTAAACATAGAGATTACCGAGCAAGAATTTTTGTGAGTAGGAGACTTTATCAAAGCTCTATTAGAATACAGAGTGAGTTCTATTAAGTCTTAGAGAGATACTTTCTCTTAAAGGATCCATGGAGAATAGCTCAGTAATTACTTATATTCAAAAGAGGCTCTCGTAGAGATAGCATGACCAGTGAGAGAAAGAGAAGATTAGGAGACATCAATTAAGTTCAAAGGCATGCATTGATCTATACTCAGGTGAATTATCTTTTCAACAAAGATTATAAGAAAGCCAATAGAAATAGTTTTTAATTTTATGTAAGTTTAGTGAGCATTGAGCTAGGATAATATTAGTGGATGACAACAGCTTTACTTGTGTTTTGGAACCATAAATGGTTGTATAAGCTTAGAGAAGACAAATGAATGCTATTCATGTGTAGTAGAAGAGCCTTTTGGCTATATTTATCATAGTTTATATCTTTGTTTGTTAGAGAAGCCCAATAGGCTGAGAAGATCCATAGATAGATTGGCCATTGAGATTTTATTAGGAAACAATGTATGGGAACTACTTAATACAATCTTAGAATATTATGTATAATATTTCCTATCAACTATGTTCATAACCATAAGTTGTAGAGTTTGGACTTATTTTCTAGACCGGATGAGTAACTCAAAAGGGATTAATAGTGGAGTATTTGAGAGTTCATAATGATCATATGATTGTACAAATAATCTCAGTTGTGTTTAGTAAACTGATTTTGTGTAGAGTAAGCTAACCATGTAGGATTAACATAGAGACTATAAACTTAGGAGTCGAGATGAGTATAGTTAGACTAAGATAGTTTCACATTTTTTTAATGATATTTAAATAAAATTTATTGATTATACTCGAAAGTTGAGGTGTTAGTTATTTTATTATATAGAATATATAAATGATTTTGATATTATTGAAAACACCTAGTGGTGCAGGAGCACCCCTTCAACAAGCCAACTATACATCTAAGGGAGAAGACTAAGGTCTTGATATGTTGTTATGTTTTATGCATTTCTATGTTTTTTCATGTTGTCATGTAGTTCTTGTTGTTGTGATTTCATGTTTGTAATAAAGACCCCACCATGTGAACCAGTGTCAGACCCCACCATGTGAACCAGTGTCACAAATTTGGCATCCTGATAAGCCAATTTGGACATCTTGGGCAATTGGGGAATGTGGATAATCAAATCAAGTGTGTTGTGTTTTTTTAGGTGTATTGCTGATGTTGTAGGGTTTTTAAATCATGTCTTATAATAAACATGTGTCTTGTGATTAGTTAGTGTTTTGGCTTACACCCTTGGTTAAGCCAAAATATAAAACATGGAAGTTGTAATGACTCCAACCTCTGGTATTCCAGTTGGAACTGAATGGAAAGAGACGATAAACACCTTGAGGACTGGGATCCCAAGGTAGAGGAGATTATTGATGAAGTTTGGAGAGAATAGAAGATTGAGGAAAAATAATACATTCTGTGGAGACATCGAAGTTTAATTCAGTTTGTGTTTGTAGGTTCTGTGTTCTTTGTATATTCTCTATATTTAACTATTCTAGTTTTCTGTTGTCGAAGATGCAAGACTAAGACCATTCCACTAGTGGATCTTTTTGAAATCAGTGGAATGGACCCTGTACATAGTTTTCTATTTTATTTTCTTCTTGTTCGTGGTCATGGAAGAATGGAATAGAGGATCCAATCTGTAGAAGAGATGTTGCAGTAGAGAGCCTAGCATCTCTATGTGCTAGGGTTTGACAAATAGAGACTATGAGATTTGTTACAGAGGAGGTTATCGATAGGAGATTCGTAGTGTCATCAAATATGTATTTTGTGTATATATTGCAATTGCATGTCGAGAACATTGCGTGTGTATATCGCAATTATATCTAAGTATATCTTGTGTGTATCTCACAATTGTATGTACAATAGTTTGATGTATATCGGTGTATCGGGCCAAGTTTAAAAATATTTCATGCAATTTGTGTGTATATCACTAATGAATCCTATGAACATTCATGTGTATATCACAAGTATATGTGAGAACATGTCGTGTGTATCTTGCAAATGAATGTTGAAGATTGTATGTTGGAATGTACATTTAGAATATACAAGCATCTAAGGATACAAGGAGTAACCAGTAGGAACAGTAGAAGAAACTGGCACCGCAAGTTAAGTAATGTATGTGCAGAGTTGAATGTATCGGTGCATCATCAAAGGCGGTTTGAAGAGTCGTCAAAGTGACTTTAAGCATCAGGGTGAAGCATATCAAGGGCACTGATAAGCCATGTCTGGCTGATGGAGTTTGTCAGAAGGAAAATAGATTTCTCTTGCCGATAGAGAGAAGCATCGTGACTCTGGAGTTTTGGGAATTTGAGACAATCTCTTAGAGCTCTGCATCAAGTGGTATCAAAGCCAAAAGAGTGTCCTTTGGGTAGAAGAAGAAGACAAGATGTCAGATGAAGAGGGGTCAAAAGAGTACCCAGCAAAGATGACCAATGTGGAGTTTATTGTCCTAGTGAAGAAGCAAATGGCAGAGAGCAAAGCAATTAGAGCTCAGAATCAGGCCTTGAGAGATGAGTTAGAGAAGTTGAGGGACAAAGTAGCGAAGGGAGAAGAAGATTCTGGTGAGCAAGAAGACTGGGATGAAGGGGAGATTCCTAGGCAGGAAGAGATGGAGGTTCCTGTAGACCAGAGACCCTTAATCAATGCCCTCAAATCCATGGAGAGAAGGACCATGGATATGAAACTCGACCTGCTAGTGTTTGCAGGCAAAATGGATCCTGATTCAATGATGGAGTGGATAGACTCCTTGAATAACTTCTTTGAGACCGAGGAGATACCAAACCACCAAAGGGTGAAGATGGCCCAATCCAACATGAAAGGGGCTACACTAACTTGGTGGACTTTCATCCAAGATGACAGGTTGAAAGAGGGAAAGATCAAAGTTGCTACTTGGAAGAAGATGGTGGCTTTAGTGAAGGAAGCCTATGTTCCATTGGATTATAACATCCAACTACATAAGAGGAAACAAAACATGAAGTAGAAGGAGTTAGATGTCAGTTTATACACTGAAGAGTTCATGAAATTATGTGTCAAGACAAATGTAAAGGAGAGTGAGGAAGAGAAGGTGGCAAGGTACCTCAATGGATTGAGGTTTGCCATCCAAGAAGACTTAAATCTGCATAGCCTAGAGACAGTCCAAAAGTGCTACCAATTGGCACTCAAAGTGGAAGAGAAATTAAAAAGAAGACAAGAGTAGAACTATAGAGGAAGAGGAAGACAGCAAAGAGGGGGAAGAAGTCCTTTCAGAGGTAGAGGAAATGGATTTGGACACCAAGGTGAATCCAATCAAGAGAGCAGCAAAGGAGATAGCAGTCAAACTCAAGGGAGAAGTTATAATCAAAAAGGAAACTTTAGGGGCAGAAGACCACCATTTAGAGGGAGATCTCAGGGTAGAGGACCTCTCAGATGTTACAATTGCAATCAAGAAGGCCACATAGCCAGTAGATGTCTAGAAAAGGCAACAAGTTCAATGGGAGAAAGGAGGATAAATCTGATCCAAGAATCTAATTGTCAAAGTGTGACAAGCTCAAGAACTTATCAAAGTGTGAATGCTCCTGACAGTTATGGATATCCTGAGAGGGGAGAAGCTTTGATGATTAGGAGAGCAATGACCACCATGAAGGTGCCTGACAAAGAACCCCCACAAAGGAAGTCTCTCTTCAAAACTACTTGCAGGGCAGGAGGAAAGGTATGTAAAGTTCTGATTGACTCTGGATCCACTAAAAATTTTGTGTCCATTGAAATGGTAGAAAAGATTAAGCTTAGAAGGCTGCCCCATCCTTGCCCATACAAGGTCTCATGGCTCACTCAAGGTCAGCAAACAGATGTGGAAGAGTAGGCTTGGATGGAGTTTCAAATTAGACCATACAAGGACAGATTATTGTTTGACATTGCCAAGATGGATGCTTGCCATCTCCTATTTGGAAGACCATGGCAATATGACTTGAAAGCACAACATGATGGAGTTAGAAACACATATTCAATCACCAAGGATGGTAAGGTGATAGAGTTGCTACCATTGATGGAGAATGAGGTGGAATCAAAGGGGAAAGAAGTCAAGGTGATGATGGTAGAAGGCAAACAATTCATGAAAGAGATAGTAGAAGAAGGTGTGGTTGCATATGCTTTAATTCCATGCCTAAAGGTGAACAAGGAGTAGCAGCAGGAAGTCAAGGGAGAGAAGAGGCAAAGGTTCATAGATCTGGCTGTCCAAGAGCTATTGGACAAGTACAAAGGCATCATCTCTGATGGAATGCCAAGGTCCCTACCACCTATAATGGACATCAGCCATTGCATAGATCTGATCCCAAGATCTACACTTCCAAACAAGGTAGCATACAAGCTTACCCCAGAGGAGAATGCAGAAGTAGCAAGGTAGATTGAGGAGTTGTTGGAGATAGGCCTAATTGGCAAGAGTTTAAGCCCATGTGCAGTACCGGCTATCCTAGCACCAAAGAAGGAAGGCACTTGGAGACTTTGTGCTGATTCAAGGGCTATCAATAAGATAACAATCAGGTATAGGTTCCCAATCCCTAGGATAGAAGATTTGCTTGATTGCTTGGGGGGTGCTAAATATTTCACAAAAATAGATCTGAAGAGTGGCTATCATCAAATTAGGATTAGGCCAGGAGATGAATGGAAGATTGCATTTAAGACCAATGAGGGGTTATATGAGTGGAAGGTCATGCCTTTTGGTTTGTCCAATGCCCCTAGTACCTTTATGAGGTTGATGAATGAGGTCTTGAGGGAATTCATAGGCAAATTTGTCATAGTATATCTAGATGACATCCTGATTTTTAGTGAACAAGGGAAGAGCACCTCAAACATATAGACTTGGTCCTCAAAAGGTTACATGAAGAGCAGCTAATGATCAACTTAGAGAAGTGTTTATTCATGCAGGAGGAGATCATCTACTTGGGTTTTGTCATCTCACATGGCAAACTGAAAATGGATCAAGAGAAGGTAAGTGCCATATTGTCTTGGCCAACTCCTAGAACCATGAATGATGTTAGAAGTTTCCATGGGTTAGCAACCTTCTATAGGAAGTTTCTAAAGGGGTTTAGTCATGTTTGTGCACCCATGCTTGACACCATAAAAGGAGGATAGAAGTGTAGATTTAGTTGGACAAAGGAGGCAATGATTCATTTGAAACATTGAAGAAGGTGGTAGAGCAGCTAGTCCTTGTACTTCCTAACTTCAACAAGATTTTCCAAGTAGAATGTGATGGGAGCCACATGGTAATTGGAGCAGTACTTAGTCAAGAAGGTAGGCCTATTGCATTTTTCAATGAGAAAATAAATGATGCAAAGAAGAGATACTCATCCTATGACTCGGAGATGTATGCTCTAGTACAGTCACTCAAAAAGTGGAGGCATTACTTGATGCCAAAAGAATTCATAGTGTTCACAGATAATCAAGCCCTTAGTTTCATAAACAGTCAAGAAAAGCTGAACCATAGACACATGAAGTGGGTGGAGACCTTGCAAGCTTTCACCTTCACACTCAAGTACAAGAAAGGGGTCAAGAACAAGGTGGCAGATGCTTTGAGCAGGAGGGCTCTAACCATTAATCAGATCCAATTGGAGAGTGTTGGCATTGACTCCTTGAAGGCCATGTATGATGTTGATGAAGACTTTGGAGAAATCTATAAGGTATGTACTTCCTTTGGTGACACATATCATGTTGAGTTCTCTGAATTTCTGATCCAAGATGGATTACTTTTCAAGGGTGGACAATTGTGCATTCCACAGTGTTCGATGAGACAGAATATCATTAGGGAGAAATATTGTGGGGCCATGGCAGGACATTTTGGTCTAGATAAGACTCTTGATCTTGTGAAGAGACATTACTATTGGCCCAAGTTGCAGTCAGATGTGAGGAGATTTGTGGAGGCATGTGTGATATGTCAAAAGGCAAAAGGGAGATCCACTAATGCAGGTTTGTATTAGCCACTACCCATTCCTTCTAGGCCATGGGAGAGCATAAGCATGGACTTCATGTTGGGGTTGCCTAGAACAAGGAAGGGATATGATAGTGTTTTTGTTGTAGTAGATAGATTTAGTAAAATGGCACACTTCTTGCCATGCAAAACCACTTGTGATGCCTCATATGTTGTAGATTTGTTTTTCAAAGAGATAGTGAGGATACATGGTTTGCCATTGAGCATAGTGTCAGATAAAGATGTGAGATTTATTGGCCACTTTTGGAGGACTCTTTGGAAGAAGCTTGGCACCAAATTATCCTTGTCATCAGCCTACCATCCTCAAATAGATGGGTAGACTGAAGTGGTTAACCATTCATTGGGAAATCTACTAAGATGTTTGACAAGGCAGCATGGAGAGAAGTGGGATAACATTCTACCACAAGCAGAATTCTCCTATAATGACACCATCAACAGGAGTATAGGGAAGTCACCTTTCCAAGTGGTATGTGGAATTCATCCAAGAGGTATTTTGGAGTTGAGAGATCTGCCTATAGGAGAGTCTATTAGTGTAGATGGAGAAGCCTTTGCATCAGCCATCAAGGAGGTGCATGATCAAGTCAAGACCCAACTCCAATAGACTACATTGAAGTACAAAGCATATGCTGATAGGAAGAAGAGGGATGCAAAATTTGATGTTGGAGATTTGGTGTGGGTTCATCTGAAGAAGGAGAGGCTCCCAAAAGGTAAACATACCAAGCTAATGTAGAGGAAGATTGGACCATGTCTGATTTTGAAGAAGTGTGGGTAGAATGCTTATGAGATCCAACTTCCTCTTGACCTTGGATTATCACCCATCTTCAATGTATGTGATTTAACTCCATACAAGTGTAATACAGATGTAGGATAGGAACCATTGTAGGGTACAGTAGATGATGATATCCCTAAGCAGGATCCACCAAAATTGAAGATCTTAGACTCAAGAGTGGCAAAGAAGACAAGGAACAAAGAGTACAAGGAGTACTTGGTGGCTTGGCAGGGGAAACCTAATTCAGAGGTAGTTTGGATGACTGAAGATCAGATCACAAACCATGGTACAAACCTTCAAGCTCTCATCTCAAGTGGGCTTGATATTTCTTCTCTCAGGGAGTATGGTGCAGGAGTACCCCTTCAACAAGCCAACTATACATCTGAGGGAGAAGACTAAGGTCTTGATATGTTGTTATGTTTTATGCATTTCTATGGTTTTTCATGTTGTCATGTAGTTGGTGCAGGAGCACCCCTTCAACAAGCAAATTATCCATCTAAGGGAGAAGACTAAGGTCTTGATATGTTGTTATGTTTTATGCAGTTTTATGTTTGTTCATTTTGTCATGTAGTTCTTGTTGTCATTTCATGTTTGTAATAATGACCCTATCATGTGAACCAATGTCACAAATTTGACATCCTAATAAGCCAATTTAGACATCTTGGGCAATTGGGGTATGTGGATAATCAAATCAAGTGTGTTTTGTTGTTAGGTGTTCTGTTAATGTTCTAGGGTGTTTAAAACATGTTTTGTGCTAGACATGTGTCGTGTGATTAGTTAGTGTTTTGGCTTATAATCTTGATTAAGAAAAATCTGAAATATGGAAGTTGTAACAGCTCCAACCTCTGGTATTCTGGTTGGAACTGGATAGGAAGAGACTATAAACACATTTTTGGAAGAGGAGATCAGGGACAAATTTTGATTGAAGAAATAGAAATTTTGTCAGTCTGTGTTTACAAATTTTGTGTTCTGTGTAAATTCTCTGTGTATCGAATTGTTCTGGGTATATCCTCTATTTCAAGTTGTTTTGTACATAAGCTAGTTTTCGTTGTTAAAGATGCAAGATTGAAACCATTCCACTGGTGGATTTCTTTGAAATTAGTGGAATGGACTCTATACATAGTTTTTGTTTTATTTCTTTTTTGTTTGTGGTCATGGTAGAATGGAACAGAGGATCCCATCGGTGAACAAGTTGTCGTAGTAGAGATCCTAGCATCTCTATGTGCTAGGGCTCAACAGAATAGAAGCTGCAAGATTGGTTACAGAAGATGTCCTCAGTGTAAGATTTTGATGCTGTCCCAACGAATATACATTTCTTGTATATATTGCAATCGCATCTGAGTACATTCTGTGTGTATCCTGCAATTGCATATCGCAGTTGTATGTTGTGAAGATGCATTGAAAATGTGTTTTTCATATGATGCAAAGAATGACTGGCTGCATTGGTAAATTCAGGTCAGAGATACTTTAGGTCCACCAACGGTAGCAGGTCAGGAAATGCATATACAAGTAGAACTCTATCGACATAAGGTTCGTGGTGTCACCATACATACATTTTATGTATATACTGCAATTGTATGAGAAGGTACATTTCCTATGTATATCGCTAAAGTATATCAGGTATACAACTCTTGTATATACTGCAATTGTATGTCATAGATAGTGTGTGTGTATATCGCATATGTATGCAGGGACATTTCGTGTGTATCCTGCATTTGTATGTCGAGGGGTTGTATGGTGTAAATGTATGTTATAAAGATACATGGGAAATGTGCAATTCAAATGATGCAAGGAGTGATCGGGAGAAGTAGTAAAGGGAACTAGCAATAGTAAGTTAAGTCTTCTATATGAATAGTTGAATGTATCAGTGCATCAGTATATAGATTTCTGTGTTGGCCGATAGTGTATGTTTTGGCCGATAGAGATTAATGAATGCATTTTGGAATTATTTGGGCCTTACGAAGGGGTTCAAAAAGCTATCTGAGTATTATTCTATTTGTATTGAGGTTGATGGGTATTAACACCATGTTTTGAAAGCTTTCCTATGTGCTCTGCGTCAGTAGTTCTTGTTGTTATGATTACATGTTTGTAATAAAGACCCCACCATGTGAACCAGTGTCACAAATTTGGCATCCTGATAAGCCAATTTGGACATCTTGGGCAATTGGGGTATGTGGATAATCAAATCAAGTGTGTTGTGTTGTTTTTAGGTGTTTTATTGATGTTCTAGGGTGTTTAAATCATGTCTTATAATAAACATGTGTCTTGTGATTAGTTAGTGTTTTGGCTTACACCCTTGGTTAAGCCAAAATATGAAACATGGAAGTTGTAACGACTCCAACCTCTGGTATTCCAGTTGGAACTGAATGGGAAGAGACCATAAACACCTTGAGGACTGGGATCCCAAGGTAGAGGAGATTATTGATGAAGTTTGGAGAGAATAGAAGATTGAGGAAAAATAATACATTCTGTGGAGACATCAAAGTTTAATTTAGTTTGTGTTTGTAGGTTCTGTGTTCTATGTATATTCTCTATATTTAACTATTCTAGTTTTATATTGTCGAAGATGCAAGACTGAGACCATTCCACTGGTGGATCTTTTTGAAATCAGTGGAATGGACCCTGTACATAGTTTTCTATTTTATTTTCTTCTTGTTCGTGGTCATGGCAGAATGGAACAGAGGATCTGATCTATAGAAGAGATGTCGTAGTAGAGAGCCTAGCATCTCTATGTGCTAGCGTTCGACATATAGAGACTACGAGATTTGTTGCAGAGGAGGTTATCGACAGGAGATTCATGGTGTTATCAAATATGCATTTTGTACATATACTACAATTGCATGTCAAGAACATTATGTGTGTATATCGCAATTGTATCTGAGTATATCGTGTGTGTATCTCACAATTGTATGTACAACAATTTGATGTATATTAGCGTACCGGGCCAGGTTTAAAAACATTTCATGTAATTCGTGTGTATATCACTAATGAATGCTGCAAACATTCATGTGTATATCACAAGTGTATGTGAGAACATGTCATGTGTATCTTGCAAATGAATGTCGAAGATTGTATGTTGGAATGTACATTTAGAATATACAAGCGTCGAAGGATACAAGGAGTGACCGGTAGGAACGGTAGAAGGAACCGACACGGCAAGTTAAGTAATGTATGTGCAGAGTTGAATGTATCAGTGCATCGTCGAAGGCAGTTTGAAGAGTCGTTAGAGTGACTTTAAGCATTGGGGTGAAGCATATCGAGGGCACCGATAAGCCATGTCTGGCCGATGGAGTATGTCAGAAGGAAAATGGATTTCTCTTACCGATAAAGAGAAGCATTGTGACTGTGGAGTTTCAGGAATTTGAGACAATCTCTTGGAGCTCTGCATCACCTAGTATAGTGATTTAATATCACAATTGCATTAGACAAATAATGATAAGCATTATCACGATAAACAAAGGATGTTTATCATGAGTTCATAGTCTATTCTATTCGAGAGTCGGTGGAATCAAGAAGACCGAGAGGTCGAAATTATCATATTATTATTATAGATTCAACCTATCTAGGTTAAAAGATTGAACTTAGTCAAATGGTTAGTCATGATAATGATAGTACTCATTAAGATCTTATGAATGAGGATATACCTTGTGTACCATATTTATACATGTTATGAGAAATGTGAATCTGAAATTACCCAAGAGGTAAAGAGATGACTATAGGTTATCATTTTCATGTTTTATTATTATAAATTTTTACTTTTGGAAAAAAAACAAGAGTATTGGTATTCCAATGTATTGGATAGAGAATTTAAAACCTAATAATCAAACCAGAAGGATTTAGAAAACTTGAAAACTCTTTCATCGGTTATAACATTCTTTTAGTATATTGTTTATTATGGTCGATAGTGAATAGTCGAGAAACCATAGATCAAGACAAGTATAATTTAGGATGGTCTATGTAAGCACTTATGATAAATAAATGAGTTCTTGTTAGAGTCAGAAACATGATATATGACACAAGAGTACTCAATCTTTGGGTCATTGAGTAGAATGACAGGAATTCATAGACCCTAATGTTTGCAAGTATGCAAAGAGGAACTCTCTCAATGGTTAAAGTCATCTAAGCCCATATATTACATTTGTAGACACCTAAATATGTCTCAACCCTTCTAACCACCCTTCGACATCATCCACATCACCAATTCTCCATCTAATTAATTAATTAAAATTCTATTTAATTAATTATCTCATCCAACCCTAAAATCATTTATCCATTCTTCATCAATTAACCCCTAAAATTGAATTAATTTAATTAATTCAATAGTCACACATTCTAACATTATCCCAATTAATTAAATAAATATGTCAAATGTTTATTTAGTTAATTTGTTTACTTCCCTAAACCTAATTAATAAGGTAAATTATATTTATCTGATTAATCAACCCTACTAAAAAGCCTATCCCTAACCTAATTGATTAAATAGCTATTATTTAATTAGCTACCCTAAGCCTACATGACCCCTAGACCTGGATTAATTAAATAAATCATTATTTAATTAATCCTAAACCCTGATTATCCCACTCACTAATTTTCTTCAACCACATTAACTAAGTTAATCACCCTGATTAACTTGGTCAAATCATGTTTAATACCTTCTCCCACACCCACAAATTAAAAATTGCAAAAGATACATAAACCCTCCAACTCATTTTTACCATTTTCATGATAAAACATCTTCCACATTTTTAGCTTACAAATGTAAGAACCTAAAAGTGTTCATGTGTCACATGTCTCTCACAACTCCACATAAAATGGAATTTTTAATTTCATCTCAACCCAAGGAAATAAATTTTAAATTTCCTCATACACCTAAATCACATTTAATGCTAAGTCCTCCTCAAAATGAATAAAAGATTAATTTTTATTCTCCACCCTCCAATCTTGTTGATCAAATCCTAGCCCTCCATCTCACAATCAATCTCATCCCTTGATCTCAATAATCAATCTCAACCATTGGATCAAAATCCCCTCCAATTTGCCTATAAATATAAGCCTCCACAAGCCATTTCATCATCCAATTTTAGATTAATCGTACTATGCTCAAATTTCTCTCCATCATCTCTATTTTAGCTAGGCTATACTTAAATTTGCATTGACAATTAGGAGCATTTGAATCCATAGTTTGGGTAAAGCTAGGGCTTAAGTGTGCAAAGTCTTCTACCTTATCAAGGAGAGAAGAGCTAGGATTGCATAGGAAGGTATAAATCTTGTTTATTTGCTTTCATTTTGATGTTTTTATGTAATCTTGATTTCCTAATCTTAATTTGGCACACCCGGTGGGACCCCATGGTCCCAATCTAACCATTTTGCTTGAGTTTCTTGCAAGGAGTTGAACAAGTAGGAGCTTCAGTGCCAAAATCTCTCAGTTTGGCACCATCTATTAGTGGAATAGCACCATCCTTCACTGTTTTGATGCCATCTCTTCCTATTTGGGTGCCATGTTCTTGCGTCATTTTCTAAAGTTTAGGCTACATAAAAAAATTAAGTGTTTTTTGGAAGTTTTAGCATATTTTAGGATCTCATGATCTCTATTTTTATCAGAAATACATAGATATAGGGGGTCCTAATGCTAAAAATTGGCTAGGAATACTTGAAATGGTTTTTTGCCTAACCCTAAGTTATTTCACTTTACACCAACTGTTCTTTTTTCTCTAATCTAATTCTTAGTGTTTGTGGACAAGGTAGGAGGCCTTCTAACCCCTTTTGATCTAGTTATTTCAAACTAACACCCTTTTTTTAGCAAGTTTTAGGGAGATTATGTGATTTGGTGCCATATTCACACAGAGCAATGCTATCTGACCATTCAGCTAGGTAAGACAGGTAACAGAAACTTTAACACCATCCTTAGAAATTTTAGCACCATTTCCTAAAATTTTAATGCCATGCTAGATATCAGTGCCATTCTCCTAATTTTTATCACCATTTTTATTCTATTTGTTGTTATCTATTTAATTTTAGAATCAAAGAGTTTTAGCGCCTTCTTTGGTTGTTTTAGCACATTCTTTCTGATTTTGAGCACCATCTAACTATTTTTTAACACCATCTGACTGTATTTTAGCGCCATTTGTTTCTATTTTGGAGCCATCTGGTTAACTAATTTTCAAGATTTGTGCAGGGTACTAACACATCTATGTAGGTAAAAGAACACAAGTCAAAGATAGAAATTGAAACTACTGACTAGTTTTATTGTAGGTTTCATTAGTAGAAGGCTTTTTGTTTTCTCACTAGCTTAGTCGCACTAAAGTAGTTAGAGGATTAAATAACTTGTTTGCTTTGTTTGGTTCACACTTAGTCGTATGCTCTCCCCTCACACCTTAGGGTGATCTTGGGATCAAAATTCTACTTGTGAACATCTTTCATGCTTTTAAGTGTTAACTCGAAGGGGCTACTCACCTTGTGTATGCTCTCCTCTCACACCTAGTGTGATCTTAGGTGATCAAAAATAAAGGGTAGTTTCTTCTTAAGAGGCCTACTTGGGGATTTCATCACCCCAAGGGATGACCTTAACCACATCTCCTGGTGGGGTATATCAAATGGGGGAGAAGGAAACTTGTACCCCAATCTGGTTACATTGTCATTGGGATAGCCTTGGGGCCTCAGGTGATTCCAGACATAAGGTGAAGTGGTGCTTTCTTAACTACTTGGTGCCACATCCCTTCAATGGACCAGTGTTCACAAACTTGGACCTTAAGTACCTTGCATACACTAGAGGACTCCCCTAGAAGCTCATAATTATCCTATCTTAAGACCTTTCAGCTGCCATACTTTGTAGTGCACCACTACAGAGGAGGGGAAGATGCTCACTGTACCGCTATATTTGAGATAGGCACTAACTTGGGCAAGAAGAAAGTCTCCTTGGTAAGGGGGTTAAGGTGGTCCATGACATTTCTTTCCCTATCTATCCAAACTATAGAACCTAAGGTATTAGTCAAGGTGGGGATCCTAGTTCACTTTGAGTTGGGATCGGCCCACGGCCATTTTGTGAGATCTACAAAGTATGGTACTCCTACCTGACTAATGATAGGATTGTTAATGTGCTTGGAGTGTCTTCTTATTGAAACCCATATAAGCCAATTTATCCAAAGTCCACCATTGAATCAAAGCCATTATGATCTCTTGTTTGATTGTTTATCTACTTGCCAAGAAATCTTATCAACATTATCCAAAACCACTTGAACCATTTAAAAAATTAAACCATTGAACATTTGAGCCTTCAAAATTAACCATTTGACCTTTGAAAATAGAGTATTTGACCTTAGAAAATCCAAAATTTTGATCCCAAAATCCAAGATTTGCCAAAAATTTCCAAAACCCTAGTTCAAATCATAGAGACTGTCTCATTTTAGCACCAAAATCTCTCTGTTTGGTGCCTTAAAATTTATTTGTGACACCATTTCCTATGGCACCATAAAATTATATCAGAGTACCATCTATCTATGTTTTGATGCCATTTTCCTCTGTTTTGATGCCTTCTATCCAGAAATTGGTGCCATCTATAGGAAAAATCCCACACGTGTCTGTTGACCTGTCCCGGAATCCTTGGACTCTGTCCAGTCAAAATCCATGGTCACCTTGTCAAAATTTGTCAAATCCAAATCCCCCTTTTGATCATCATCCACAACCTTTTGTCCAAATTCACCCATATCATTCCATTTTGACCTTAGAGAAAATCATTTTGATTATTGGACCTTTGATCATAGACCATTCATCTCAAAATCAAATATAATCCAGCCTTTGTTTAACCTTTTGCCCAAATTCATTTACCCCCTTCCATTTTGACCTTAGATAAACATCATTTTGATATTTCATCTTTGACCATACCCTATCCACTCATTAACCATTTCATTCCAATCCAACATTTTGATTTTCACCTTTGGACCTTTGCTCATCCATTCCAAAATTCATTTTGAATCCAAGTCATCCCAACCTTAGTCCAAATTCAATCATCCAACATCCTCCAACATTTACCCAACCTTATCCAAATTATATCCATATCTAAAAATCCAACATCCACATCCAAAATCAAAAATCATCCAAAATCCAAAAATCAATCAACATCGAAAACCATACCTCAAATCAACTTTGTGCAAGAATTAAATCTAGATCTTACCATCCTCTAGTTTATAGGGTACTTAAGACTTAGTCTATCTTAAGCACTTTTATAAATTAGTCTTTATTAACCTTTAGAATAATTGATCTAGGAGCCTATACAACTCCTAAGTTGATATATTCTAAGGTATCCCATTTTGCTTGTTGGTCATTGGTCTACCTCCAAGTAAAATAATCCTTCCCTTTTTTTGCCTAAGGTCATAAGTCTACCTTAAGTAAAGAGGGATATCCCTTTTATAATCCAAAGATCTAGATTTATTCAAGCTCACCTTGATTTTAAAATCCTTTTCAAACATCATCAAAATCATTCAAAATCCTTAGGCATCTAATATCCCAAATCATCTAAGGTTTTCCTTGGTTGATTATCATTCAAAAATTATCCAACATCCTTAGTCATCCAAACATCCAAATCATCTAAGGTTATCTTTGGTTGATTATTATCCAAACCATACTAAGCTTATGTACATCATAGTCATCCATTTCCAAATTATCATCCCCTTTCAACATTCATCCTAAGGTCATCCCCAAAATCATTAGTCATCTAACTTCGTTTAAGAAATCCTTTTTAGATTTAATCTCTAAGGGTTATCTTATACCTGTTGAAAACCTAGAATACTGAGAGGGGGGGTGAATCAGTATTCTATTAAACCTTTTACTTATTAAACTAGTATACCATTTGCCACAAATAACAACAAAGCAAATTAAATACAGAAGAAGCAACCACAAAGCATCACACATGAACACCAAGAATTTTACGTGGAAAACCCAAAACTGGGAAAAACCATGTTGAGTGTTAGCTCACAATAATTATGTAATATCAATACCGAATTACAAGGAGGCTCACTGCCCAAAGAAGTGCTCACTACAAGATAGGCTCACTGCCTAGAGAAAGAAAGAAGAAAAGAAGAATGGCTCACTGCCAGGTTGAACTACTCTGATTGCATCTACACATGCATGGTTATAGCTCCAATGAAGCACAAAAATATTGTCTCAAAACTCTTCATCTATGACTGCTCTGTTTCACTGCCCTACTCTTAGATGAAAATAAGATCTCTCTTCTTCTGCACTTGTCACCCTTACAAAATTATCATACTTCGCATGTCACACACACATATACTCATATTCACATTTCACCATTCACAAACACTGAATTTGATCTTATATATATATCTGCAACACTTAGAATCTTCACATTAGGTCGGCCTACTTAGATGAAGCATATACTTAATAAACTTGTAGTTTGTCAGCTAAATCAACTCACCAAAATACATAGTAGACCCAAACCACGCTTGAATCACAATCTCATATGTCAGCTCCAACTATAGAATCCCTTAGAATAAAGTTCCTATCAATAGAACTTACCACACTTAGATCAAATTGTCATGTCGGCCTCAAACATAGACTATTACTGACTCAGTCTACCTGCTAGACTGTAACTTTCACTGTGGACCACAAGACCTACTCAAAATCACGTCAAAGATTCTTCATACATCCCCAAGCTTTCCTTTAGAACCATAGAGCATAATATCAATCTACGGTTTAGTGCGGACCAACAGAACTCAGACCTTGTCACAGTCAAACACTGTTAAGCCAAACAATGATATTCAATAGCTCCAAATTATCACTCCAGTGGACTTTAGACTCTGCAACTCTAGATTTAGAGACTTCATACAATTGTTTATAACATCCCAAAACCACATAATAAGATATGCAACACTTGAGGAGTGCGGACCAAAACAAATGAGTGTTCTATTCTGATTACCTCTATTTTCTGTAGTGCCAGACTTAGGCTACTTGAAGATATGCTTCTGGCACATATCAAAAGCTAAAATCTTAGATATAAGATCTTGTAAGGACTATAAACAATATACCAGAACCACATGATTAGGTCTTCAACTGCAGACCAATGCCAATCCAAACACTGTCTCTCTGTCGTTGTCTCTGTACACTGTCAATACTTAGCCAAAATGACTAAGTCTTCTTCACCGAACCAAAATCTCTCTTCCAACCTTGTTCCTTTTCTTGTTGCCATCAATGACAACACCTTCAAACATCAAGCTCAACTAAATTGCCAACAATCTCCCCCTTTGGCATTAATAGCAACACTTGATATGAAAAACTGTTATACTACTCCCCCTTACTCTTTTCACACTGCTCCCCCTAACTTCATGTTTCTCTTTTTATTTTTCAGTTATTTTCTTTTTGTGTTTTTCACATGCTTCATTCTCCCCTTTGACATCAATGGAAAAGGTGTATGATACAGAAATATGTACAAGTGACCAAAACTTCAAAATTGTTTGTATTATCCACATATTTACAAGTGAAATCAAGATGCCTTACTATTTTGTTCAGAGAATATCTTAATAGAGTTTCCTAAATTACACTACATCTTCATCCCACTGGAGGAGTAACTATACTCTGTTCCATGTTTTGTTCCATATTAATCTCTGGAACTGTATTATTAGCACTAACATTCTGTTCCTTTTCATTAGTGCCAGTAACAGTTGGGATTTGCAGCTCATGTAACACTATAACATCAGAAAATGTCCCCTTGGGGGCTTTTCCCTCATAAGGTTTAGCTCTTGGGTCTTTAGTATGCATTTCTAGGACATTTTAGTTCATATTTTGGCATCCCGATGGAATGAGACCTAGGTTCCATGGCAAATTAGACCTAGGTGGACCCCTTGAGCTGTACCCTGCCCAAAATAGGGGGGAGGACTTGGGCACTTGTGCCATAGTCCTGCCCTATTTTGGGGTAGCCCCAATTTCTGGGTGTCAGTTTATGACCGTTATTTAGTTCTTTTACCAACACGGTAAAGTTTTGATTTTTAAAATCTTGGTGGGAATGCTTGTAGTTGCATATATAAGCATGCTTAGGCATTCATTTGTAAACTAGATGATTACTAGCAAGGTATAGTGTTCTCAAGGTGATTCAAGGCTTTCTATTGTGTTGCAAGAGCACACTTGTGTGTTTTGAGTGTTGATGTTTGTAGATTTGAGCATCAATATCCTCATGGCATGAGGAGCATCTTCCTCCATGAGAGGTTCACTACAAGGTGACATATCATTGTGTTTTTATCATTGATTCCTTTGGTTTTTGCCTCTATCTCACAAGGGCATGCACTCTTTGTCTGACAACGGTGTTCAGAGACTTAAGTGTCCTCTGGGGCTTGACTGAGGCAGGCCTCTAAACACCACAACCCCCAAACCAAGTCTTGTGATTGTAGGCTACAGGTGTCGCATCTAGAAAAAGTGTAGTTGTAGGAAGGCTTGGCAGGCATCAGGGATTTAGGATCTGAAGAAAAGTAGGACATGGGAGCAATTCCAAGACTTGGGCGCCCACATCAGTGTCCTCCACAGACAAATTTTAGGAAACAGAAGTTACAGGGTTGATCAGTGTCAGAAGGAGGTCTAGATTCCACAAAAAAGTAGGTACCTTGGACTTGGGCACCTACACCTTAGTCCTCGACTGTTCCGCTTTGGAACCCTGAAAACAAGTATTATGTGATTTGCTATTTTACTCCCATCTGCAAGAGCTTTTTCCGTCTTTCATCAATTTGTTGTCGTATTTGCATAATTAGGGTTTTAATGGTCAATTAGACATAGGAGAAGGAAAATTTGATAATTAATTTCCTAATCCAATTTGCCCTTCATTTTTAAGTGACCTAGGGTATGATAGTGCTCGCCACTCGACCCTAGATCCTTCAATGTTTAGTGGAGAGGTGGATTTAAACATCTAAAATCTAAAAGATTAACAAAATCCAATTTTCCCCTAAACATTTTTGGTGAACCCATGTTTTTGGACTTAAATTACAACTTTTTGAGTGTTTTTCTTCATATTTGGATTGATTTCATTCATTCATTTGGTCATTCATTTCATTGCATTGAGAAAAATTCAAAAAAAATGAAAATTTTGAAAAATACAAAAAAATTGCATTGTTTGGCTTACTAAATTGCATCAATTCTTCCTAAATTTTCATAATTCATGATTTTTGCATTAGATCTAATATAAACTACATAAAAATCCAAAAAATCAGAAATTTACATTGCATTTTCATCATTTAATTGCTAGGGTTTTGTAGAAATTTTGACAATTTCATATAACCTAGTAATTCCAAAATCTAGGGTTTGTAGGAAAAATCTTTTATCAGATTTTTTGTAATGAAACAACTTGCACAATATATGAATATAATAGTAAATATGCTGCAAATACTTGATAATAATATGCCACTTCGAGGGGGCAACCTCCAAAACCACTTCAAGGGGGATACCTCCAATAGTCTTCAATGAGAACACAATACTGAATATAAGATGAAATAAGACTCACTACCTCCTATATATACCTATTTATGCCTAGGATATCACCTAGGCCAACTTAGATGGGCCTATATAAGCCTTAGGCTGACCTAAACAACTAAATAACAATAAACTAATGATAATATGACTTAATTAAGAGTTAAGATAGCCACAAGCCGACTATTCATAACCCTATACACACTATAGGATTAAGGGCATAGCATGCCCCCCCTCTTCAAAGAAGCATTGTCCTCAATGCTAACCAAATGTGGATGCTTTTGAATGAATTCCTCATTCTCCCATGTAGCTTCCTCCACTAGAGAGTTTTTCCATTTAATTAGATATTCTATGATTTCCCTTGTCCTCAGCTTCTTGGTGCGTGTTTGAATAATTCTCTCAGGATCCACAACTATTCTTCCCTCTTCATCAAGCTCAGGTAACTTAGTTTGTGCTACCACTTTATTCCCAATAACCTTCTTCAAGCAGGAAACATGAAAAACTGGATGAATTTTTGTTGATATGGGCAGCTCCAATTTATATGCTACATTGCCAATCTTCTGCAACACCTTATAAGGACCATAGTACTTGGGTGCCAGCTTGTTAGCTTTATGTTGTTGTTTTAGAGACATTTGCTTGTATGGTTGTAGTCGCACAAAGACCCAATCTCCCACTTCAAAAGTTCTTTCACTACGGTGTTGATCAGCTTGTTGCTTCATTCTATTTTGTGCCATTGCTAAGTTCTCTCGAAGACTAGCCAATACCTCTTGCTGATGATGGATGTGTTCTTCGACTGTGTGAACCTTTGGTTGTACCCGCAATGAAGAGATGATTGATGGTGGGTGGTAACCATATAGTGCTAAAAATGGAGACATCTTGGAAGAAGTATGGAAAGAAGTGTTGTACCACCATTCTGCTAGTGGTAGCCATTGCACCCATCTCTCTTGTTTATCTGAAGCAAAACAACGGAGATAGCCTTCCAAGCATTTGTTGACCACTTCTGTCTGTCCATTTGACTGGGGGTGATATGATGAACTACGAGAAAGCTAAGTGCCCAAGCATGAAAATAAGTCAGTCCAAAAATTACTTGTAAATATAGGGTCACGATCATTGACTATAACTTTCAGAGTCCCATGCAGTTTCTGAATAGTATTCATAAAAGCTATTGCTACAGTGCTTGCTGCCAATGGTTGTGCCAAAGCACAAAAGTGACCATATTTGGTGAGACGATCCACAACAACCATGATGACATTTTTTCCTTCAGATCTAGGCAAACCTGTGATGAAATCCATAGATACCTCCTCCCACCTTTGACTTGGGATACATAAGGGTTGTAGAAGACCTGGAGTCTTAACTGTCTCCCCTTTATGTTGTTGACATACCATGCATTCAGCTACAAATTTTTGAACATCCCCTTGTTGGCAAGAGACACTATATGGATTCATGGTTGTTGTCATTGATGGCAACAAAGGTCATCCCACATATCCGCAAGTCATAATATGTCTCTACCGGAAGTTAGAATAAAGAATGTTGTGGTCTGGTGAAGAAGAACAGAGCATGTGGCAAGGTCCGATAGATTGGTCCGGACCTCTCAGAGGAAGTGTCTTGGTACAGTGCGGATTTGGGAAAGTCAAAGAGGACTACCTTGAGTGGTATATTACAAGGATTTAGCCTCCGGTGATGGACAGGGAAAAAGATATGAATGGTTGAGTACCAGATTCCTGAGAGACAGAGAAAATAGAGGAAGAACTGACTGGCAGAGTATCAGACTGCTTTCCGGATGGGTTACTGTTGATAACAGAGGTTGTGAAGGCATGAATCATGTTTGGCAGACATGATTAATGATATCTACAAGTATATGCTTGATCCGCATTGCTTGGTGAGGAAGGATTCAGCCGACAGAATGAAAAGTTTATAAGAAGCTAGACTGTTCCGGATGCCGACTGGAAAGGTGATGAAATTACTTGTGCGGATATATATAGAGGATGGATTTAGTTGTGAAGTGTGGTGTGGGTGTGGAGAGATATGCGAATAAGTCCAGAGAAAGAGCAGAGGTAGCAAAAAGGATCCGGTATGTGAAAGATAGCAGAATAAAGAACAGAGGAAAGATGAAGTGCAGCAGATCAGTGTACTGAGCCTAACCGGAACTGAACTCCAGCATTTGCAGATGCTTCCAATCAGTTCAAGACTGTGATTCTCATCACTTTGTAGACAGTGTGTCTTCTTGTAGGCAGTGGGCCTCTTGTGAGCAGTGTGCTCGGGCAGTGAGCCCTAATTGGCAAGTGCCATTTTTGTAATTTCCTATTCTTCTAACAGAGAATAATTCTTGGGTTAATCACCCCGTGGTTTTCTCCCTTAACAGGGTTTCCACATCAAAAATACTGTGTCATGTGTTTCTTATTTCATGGTTAATGTTTTTGTGTTTGATTTTATGCTGCATCAATTAAAAGAAAAGTTCATTAAGGGAAATAATTAGGATAACTGATTCACCCCCCTCTCAGTTATCAACAATTGGTATCAGAGCTAAGTTCCTCCTAATAGAGCCTAACAGCTTGAGGAAGATCTGGGATTTCAAATGGATGCATATGGTTTAAGGGAGCAACTCAAGACTGCTCTTGAGGATCTTGAACAATCGAATTCTGAAGTCAGTGAATTAAAGGAAAGACTCAAACAGGCTGATGAATTCATGAGAGAATTAAAAGACAAATTAAGTCTCTCTATGAAAAAGAGAAAGGAGCTGCTTCAACAGTTGGCAAGACAAAGTGAAGAAAGCAATACAAATGAAGAATTGACTGAGCAAACCAAGTTATGTGAAAAGTTATCAAAAGAAGTCATTATGTTAAGACATGAAATGGAATCAGGAACTATAAAGTTTACTCAAGAGATTGAAGAAAAAAGAAAGGCTGAAGACAATCTAAGACAATCTCTTAAAGAAAAATCAGAAGAATGCCACCAGATGGACAGGATTATCAGACATCTTGAATCTGATCTTGAAGATGCCAAAGATAATGAAGGAAAACTTGAGGATCAAATTGCCTCTCTCAAAAGAGACCTTCAAACAGCAAATGAATATAAAGAGAAATTCAAGATAAGTTCTGCTCAACTTGAAGTTCTTCTTGGAAGTCAAAAAAGGATAGATGACAAGTATGGTTTGGGATATGAGAAAGGAGAAAGCTCCGGATCCGGTCAGAAGAATCTTGGATCAGAAAATCCAAGGAGCAGGCCTAGAAGACCTCCGGTAAGACAGCCAAATGCTCAAAGATATCCATCCTTCAATGGATACTGCCACAGCTGCAACCACTTTGGTCACAAAGCTAATCAGTGCAGAATGAGAATGAATCAGATTAATTCATTCTTCTCCGGACAGTGCTTCAACTGCAAAAGGTATGGACACAAATCCCATGAATGCAGAAGTATGCAAGTAAACAAATCATTCAAAGGTAGATGCTTCACATGCAATAGAGTAGGTCATATGGCTAATCAATGCAGATCAAGAGGATATCAGTCAAACATGCAAAGAAATGTTATTTGCCAAATCTGCAATAGGTCCGGTCATAATGCTAAAGTTTGCAGAAACAAGAATCAGGACAAAAGAGGTCCGGTGTATAATCAGAATCAAGACAAGGGTAAACAAAAGATGAATGCGGATGAGGTTAGGAATCAGATGAGCAAGATTTGGGTGAAGAAAAGTTCAGAGAATGTAGAGGTTGGATCCGCACCAGACTCTGGTGCTGATATTTCTTCCGAAAATTAAAAAGTGAGCTCAGGCTCAGGGGGAGACTCAAGGAAAATCTTGTTCCCCCAGCCAAACAAGTGGTGCCGGATGTGGCACAAGATGCGGATCAAAGGGTTTGTAGATATGAGTCTTGAGATACTTCAGTCAAGTTTTCAGAGGTCCGCATGAAGTTATGAAGAAGCTGTGATCGATCAAATAAGACCTGTTCAGGGAGATGCTCTGGTATGATAAAGGATTACAAAAAGGTCTGGAAAGATCCGGAAATGCACTATCTTGTTCTGCGGATTGGACAGAGTGTTTGGGATGTTCTTGTAATATGTTACCTCGATTTATTCATGATTGAAAGATCCGGATGATATCCACAGATCAGGACTAATCCGGGATACTCCAAGCTATCCAGACAAGGCAAACCGGAATGATGTAGGTGAAGCATTTATTGCAGACAGATATTAGGGTTCGCGGAGCAATTTAAGGGATTTCTCAAAGGTCATTTGCTCATTCTACACTCGAGAAGAAGCGAAAAGTGGAGCTCTGCAACAAGGTTCATCAAGCACACCAAGGATCTCCTGCCGAAGCTATTGCATAAAGAAATCAATCCAACCACTCCGTGCAAACCGAAGGCGCATAAGGTATTCTCCGTTTTTCATTACCTCACTGCAAATCTTTGAAGAATGGCTACTCCAAACATAGTTAAGATCTCTGATAGACCTCGCCCCTCATTCAAGAAACATCCCTACAAATCATTGGAGGTAGACCCACTAGGAGCCTTCTCTAGTGTTCCTCACGGAGTTTTACATACCGAAGACATTAGGGTTTACATACATGCAAGCATTGAAGAATTTGGGGAATTCAAATTAAGAGACCTCTATCACAAGCAACTGATAGATAATGCTTTTGAGCTTAAACCAGAGTATAAGGTTATTCAGAAGAAACAATTTGAGCAATTTATTCATTTCCCCTGCTTTGAAGAAGATGAATGGGTCCGGTATGTACTGAGCAGGATGCATGACAACTTTCTATGGCTAGATAGACCCTGCAAGATCACAAAAGAGGCAATTAGAGCAGTAACTGGTCTATACTCTTCCGGAGGGGTACCTATCCTCAAATCTGTCAAGAACAACGTTGTAACTGAGGCCACCGGATCAAAATTTGACAAGAGGGCAATGACCATTGAAGATATTTCGGATCCGGATATCAAATATGCATCAATGATAATAGGATACAAGATCTATCACTCTAGCAGGGAGAATTCTGTATCCGGAACTGCAATATACACTGCTTATGAAATGTTAAGAAAGAATGCAGAATATGATCTCTGCGAACTACTGCTAAGCCAATTAATGGAAAACATACAGAAAATCAAGAAGGATAAGAAGAATTCCTTTAAGTATGGTACTCTTATTGTATGTCTATTCTTCTATTTCATGAATGAGCTACCCGGAACAAGTGGATGGGTATGGCAGAATGACAAACCTGTTGCAGTCCAGATAAGAGACTATTTGCATGGACTTGGGGATGCAAAAGCAAGAAATACAGCTCTATGGGGATACTTCAAAAACTTTCAAAGCATGATGCAAGCAAGAGAGAGAATTCCCCAGTCTCTCATTGAGAAATACAAGGACTCAGTGTGCTTTATGGTTGACACTGATCAGTGCCTAATGGAGGCAGTGGAGCCAAGGACTGTCTGGATCATGCCCATGGGGTATGAATTTGATGAACAGATAGTGGAGCTGCATGTTCAACACATGCTAAGTCAGCCCAAAGATCCTAAGGCAGAAAGGTTTGGAACCTTTGAGGAGCTGAGTGTAAAAATACATGTAGAACTCAGGGAACCTGAGATTAAAAGAAAGGTAAGAAAAGAAGTAGAGCACATTGCTCAAGGCCTAGGTATCTCAAAGGAGGCACTTGATGCCAGCCGGGAAAAGAGGAGGAAGGCCGAGGAAGAAGAGAAAAGCAAAGAAAGTGCTCCGGTTGAAACTCCCACCCGGACCAGATCATCAAAGAGACCTGCACCTTCCACAACCAAAAGTTCAAAACCGGAAGTTCAGGCATCCGGTAAGAGATCCAAGACAAAAGCCACAAGGGCTTATGGAAGCCAAAAGGATGAAGAGGAAACAGAATCAGATGAGGGAGTAAGAGAAGTAAAGAAACAGAAGAAGAAAGGATCCGGTAAGCCCTCCACAGGCCAAGACAAGGATGAAATGGCAGAGGTAACTGTTGAAAAGCCCACTTTGTCACTAGAGAGCATAATCAAGTCGGTCACGGTGGATGGAAACCTTCAGCCAATGACTGAATCATATGATGACTTCAGTGAGGCCGACCAAAAGACTCTGCAGGAGGCCACAGTAAAATATCTTAACATATATAATAAGGCTTTCATTGAAATAATATCTCTTATTCCTAAAAGCCTAGAAAAGGAAATGGAAGTAAGAAAGAATAATGCTCATGCTAAAGATCTTGAGATCCGGGAGCAGATAGCTATTCAGCTATATCCTCAAATTGATCCCAAGACAATGAGCATTATCTTCAAAGACTGCAAAGATGAGTTCAGAAGCAAAGCCAGGATGAATCAACTCATGCTTGGCGAGACTGACAAAGTGGCCCAAGAAACAGAAGAGATCCTCCGGAAGGCCTTCAAAAGGTTCAATCTTCCGGTTGTAGAGGATTTAGGTACAGAAACAGCTGAGGACTTGGGACCCTCTGCTCCAGAAGAAGTGGCCCATGAACAAACTAGCATCTCTCCTCCGGTTTCCCCTACAGTCTCCGGATCCAAAGAAGAAGAGCAACTACAGGAGAAGGAAGCAGTGGTGAAAGACAAAGAGGTTGACAGTTCTAAGACTGCAGAAGAAAAGAAACATCTGTCTCCGGCAAGAGACACTGCACAAACTGTTCAACAATTTTTGAGTAAAGAAACTCTAGAGATTGATGAACCGGAGCTTCTAAAAGGCCCATTTGATTTTGACTCTCTCTCTCCGGTACAAACAATGAAGATAGCCTCATTTGCAAATGCCAAGGCAAATGAAAAGCTCCTGAAGTCTCATATGGAAGACTGTGAGTTGATAGAGGCTGCTTCTGGAGTACTTGTAAAGATCATGCCATCAATCCAGATAGATCCGACAGCCTCCTCTTCCGGTAATCTAAAAACCTTAGTCAGCAGTGTTGATACACATTTTGATTCTCTAGAAAAATCAGCTGAAGAAAAGGTCCGGAAGGAATTTTTGGATAAAAGATTTTCAGAAATATTAGAATTAATCTCTAAGGATAGGAAGATTGTAAGCATTGGAATAAGGAGTTTAGAGAATGCTCTTAAGGATGGAGGTGACATCTACAAATTTTGTATATCCTGGTCAAAGGCAACAGCAGCATTTGACAAGAAAATAAAAGAGGAACAGGATAAGCTACAAAGCTTATCTCAAAGTTTTGATCCTCTCTCTTCCTCTATAATAAATCAAGAATGTCAGACCATTGCAGTCTTGAATGAAATAAAAAATCTTGAGAAGGAAAGGAAGAACATCACCAACCGGATGGGAGAACTTAGAAGGATTATAATCCCTAAGTTGGAAACAATGCATGAGGCCATCAGTGATGCTCAGACCACCGCCCAAACAAAAGATCCGACAGATCTCAAGCGGGCAGAAGCTTTTGCATTTTTGCTAAGTGGTCACATTTCAATTTTGGATAGAATGAAGCAAAGTTGGGCCACAGAAATGATCCAATTGTAGACATCCTTTGCAGACATTCTTCAATATATGTGAGTATGTAAATATGCGGCTAAGTATAGGAAATTTTTGAAAATTTTGGTGTGCGGACCCTACCCTTTGCCATTGATGTCAAAGGGGGAGTGAGGAGCAGTGAAAAATGAGGGATCCAACTAAGGGGGAGTTCCGGAAACTGTATATAAAGACAGAGCATCAGCAAAGGGGGAGCATAGTGAAAACACTTAGTCATTTTTCACTAAGTGTTGCCATCAATGCCAAAGGGGGAGATTGTTGGCAAGAGACACTATATGGATTCATGGTTGTTGTCATTGATGGCAACAAAGGTCATCCCACATATCCGCAAGTCATAATATGTCTCTACCGGAAGTCAGAATAAAGAATGCTGTGGTCCGGTGAAGAAGAACAGAGCATGTGGCAAGGTCCGACAAATTGGTCCGGACCTCTCAGAGGAAGTGTCTTGGTACAGTGCGGATTTGGGAAAGTCAAAGAGGACTACCTTGAGTGGTATATTACAAGGATTTAGCCTCCGGTGATGGACAGGGAAAAAGATATGAATGGTTGAGTACCGGATTCCTGAGAGATAGAGAAAACAGAGGAAGAACTGACTGGCAGAGTATCAGACTGCTTTCCGGATGGGTTACTGTTGATAACAGAGGTTGTGAAGGCATGAATCATGTTTGGCAGACATGATTAATGATATCTACAAGTATATGCTTGATCCGCATTGCTTGGTGAGGAAGGATTCAGCCGACAGAATGAAAAGTTTATAAGAAGCTAGACTGTTCTGGATGCCGACTGGAAAGGTGATGAAATTACTTGTGCGGATATATATAGAGGATGGATTTAGTTGTGAAGTGTGGTGTGGGTGTGGAGAGATATGCGAATAAGTCCAGAGAAAGAGCAGAGGTAGCAAAAAGGATCCGGTATGTGAAAGATAGCAGAATAAAGAACAGAGGAAAGATGAAGTGCAGCAGATCAGTGTACTGAGCCTAACCGGAACTGAACTCCAGCATTTGCAGATGCTTCCAATCAGTTCAAGACTGTGATTCTCATCACTTTGTAGACAGTGTGTCTTCTTGTAGGCAGTGGGCCTCTTGTGAGCAGTGTGCTCGGGCAGTGAGCCCTAATTGGCAAGTGCCATTTTTGTAATTTCCTATTCTTCTAACAGAGAATAATTCTTGGGTTAATCACCCCGTGGTTTTCTCCCTTAACAGGGTTTCCACGTCAAAAATACTGTGTCATGTGTTTCTTATTTCATGGTTAATGTTTTTGTGTTTGATTTTATGCTGCATCAATTAAAAGAAAAGTTCATTAAGGGAAATAATTAGGATAACTGATTCACCCCCCCTCTCAGTTATCAACACCCCTTTCAGCCCTTCCCAAAAGAAATCTTGCTTGATTCTATGATAAGTTTTAAGGAATCCTGAGTGCCCACCTATTGGAGAAGCATGTAGTTCTTCCAACACCTTAAGCTTAAGAGTTGAATTCTTGCAAAGGTATAACCTCTCCTTGTACCATAAAATATTTCCTTTCCATGAAAATTTGTCAGACACACTTGATTCCTGTTGGAGTTTCTCAATGAGCCTTAGAGTATCTATGTCCTTCTCCCACTCTTCTCTTGCCTCATTTACCCAGTCTGCTTGTAACATGGAAATGGCAAATAAAAATGACTCTGTGGGTTCATCACGCCTTGATAGAGCATCGGCCACAACATTCTCCTTTCCTTTCTTATATATGATCTCAAAGTCATATCCCAACATCTTTGTGACCCATTTTTGTTGTTCTTCAGATGATAACCTCTGTTGCAAGAAATATTTGAGACTATCATGATCTGTCTTGACCTTAAAGTGTCGTCCCATTAGATAAGGTCTCCATTGTTTGACTGCATGCAAGATAGCCAACATTTCTTTCTCATAAACTGGCTTCAACAAATTCTTACCTTTGAGTTGGCGACTTTCAAATGCTATGGGTTTTCCTTCTTGCATAAGTACTGCTCCTATTCCATGTCTTGAAGCATCACATTCAACAACAAATGTTTTAGAAAAATCTGGGGTAGCTAGGACTGGAGTTGTACACATGGCTTCCTTTAGTTTCTCAAATGCCCTTGTCGCCACTTCATTCCATTGGAAAGCATCCTTCTTTAACAAGGATGTGAGAGGAGATGCTATGCTACCATAATTCTTTACAAATTGGCGATAATACCCTGTAAGCCCTAAAAAACCTCATAAGTTCTTAAGGGTCTTAGGAATTTTCCATTCTACAATTGCTTGGATCTTATGAGGGTCCACCTTGACTCCCTCATGTGACACAATGTGACCAAGGTACTCCACTTCTTTGACACCAAAGATACACTTGGATGGTTTAGCATACAACTGATTCTGCTTCAAAATGTCCAACACTTGATTTACATGTTGCAAGTGTTCCTCCCATGTTTTACTATATATTAAGATGTCATCAAAAAATACCAAAACAAATTTCCTCAAAAATGGCCTGAAGATAGAGTTCATTAAACTTTGAAATGTCGACGGTGCATTAGTGAGACCAAAAGGCATTACCAAAAATTCATAGTGGCCCTCATGGGTTCTAAAAGCTGTCTTATGTACATCCTCATCTCTAATTCTAATTTGATGATAACCAGAACGGAGATCAAGTTTTGTAAAATAAATAGCACCATTAAGCTCATCTAACAAATCATCAATTACTGGAATAGGAAACTTATCTTTTATGGTGAACTTGTTAAGCTCTCTGTAATCTGGACACATCCTCCATGTTTCATCCTTCTTACGCACCATTACCACAGGAGATGAGTAAGCACTTTGACTATGCCTGATAATGCCTGCTTCTAGCATCTCTTGAACTATCTTCTCAATCTCACTTTTTTGAGCATATGGATATCTGTAAGCCCTGATGTTGGGTGGTTGGCTCCCTGGTACTAGTTGAATGGCATGATCATGATCTCTCCTAGGAGGCAATCCTTTTGGCATCTCCCCAAAAACTATAGAATGCTTATCTATAATTGCTTGTAGATCCAATGGTGTAGAAGCCTTTGAGTGATATGCTTCTAATGAAAATAATTGGGCTACCATCCCATCTACCCCCTTCTTCAACATCTTTTGCATTTGGTAAGAACTTACTATCTGTGGTGACTTTGCACGCATCCCTCGTAATTCTATTGTTCTTCCCTCTGATTGAAAGCGCATGAATAGTTCTTGGAAGTTCAATTCAATTGTTCCCAAAGTGGTAAGCCACTGTACTCCCAAAACAATATCTGCCGCACCCATTGAGATAGCATACATTGGACAATTAAGATGATAATCTCCCATGGATAATTTAATGCTATGGCATTTTCCTGAACAACTAACAATACCACCATCTGCAATCAAGACATGAAATTCTGGAGCTAGATATATAAAACAATTTAAACAAGTGGCCAACTTTTTGTTGATGAAGTTATGAGTGCTACCTGAGTCTATCAACACTGTTACTTTTTCTTTCTTTAAGAAACCCACTACCTTGAGAGTTTGTGGGGTACTAAAACCTGAAAGTGCATGGCAAGAAATGATTGGTTAAGTATCTCTTGACTCCTCCTCAATCTCATTGTCACTCTCTACTATTGGTACCTCTTCTTCTTCCTCACTTGGCCCTTCAATATAGAACAATTTCTTTTCAGTGCATTTGTGTCCTCTACTATATTTGCTATCACAATTAAAACATAATCCTTTTGCTCTCTTCTCTTCGATTTGTTGTGGTGTTAGCCTAGTAGGTTGTGGAAGTGACTATGTAGGAGTGCTTTTATCTCTTATGTTTATAAAACCTTGCCTTTTATTAAACATAAATTTTTCCTCTACTTGCCTTGCCATAATCATTGCCTCTGAGATGGAATTTGGACGGAACATGCATACCTCATATTTAATGTGATCCTTTAAGCCACCAATGAATAGCTCCAACAAATTTTCTGTAGACACATTTTCCACTCTTAAAGATAAAGTACGAAATTGATGAATGTAATCCTTGACCATACCTGTTTGCCTTAATTTGGTAATTTGGCTAAAGTAGCTATCCATAAGATTTTCACCATAATGAGTAATGAGTTCTTCTTGGAAAACCGACCAAGTGACAATGCATCCTTTTGCTTTCTTTTCTTCACATAGACAACGGTACCAAATGAATTGATCAGGTTCCAAGTATAAGGAAGCCATGGCCACCTTTTGTTGACATGGAACATGGTGGATATCAAAGAATTGCTCCATTTGACAAAGCCAATTGGTAGGATCTTGACCATCAAACTTTCGCATATCCAACTTTGGTGTGAAATTCCTTGCCATAAAATGAGTGGTGTGATGATCCATCTTGAGATTTGATTCAAACCCAAAAACACCCTTCCCTTTTGTAGAATCCTCTTCCTCCACATCGTGGTGTTGTGACTGCTTATGTTTGGAAAGTATCTCCAGAATTTTCTCAATATCACATGACTTTGCCAACCCTTTCATTTGTTCATCCATAATGGACAAGATTTCACCTTTCATCTTGCTATTTTCTTTATGAATAAGTTCAAGTATATTTTCATATTCTTTTTTATCAACATCCTCATTTTCCACCTCCTCCTTGCCTGGAGTTTTTCCCGGTGTGGTAACATTCTTTTTGCCCCTTGTTGAAGGACCCGTCATGATTGGAAAAAATAATTTTGAAATAAATCACACAAATGAAATGCAAATTCTCTGAAATTTTTACTGTAACTTACTAAGGCCAAGATACCACTTACCCAGAAAAAATTCCAAGAAATTAGCAAATTTACTGCCTTGAGAGCGAATTTGTTGCAAACCCTACTTTTGCAATAACTCGCTTATTTTTGCTCCAATTCCTCTGAAATCTGGACTGTATCTTCTTTAATATTGTCTTCAAAAACCCTTTAAAAGTCTTTAAAAACTTCTCTAAAATCTGAAAGTTATGCTCTTCCCAAAATCACCTCCAATGATGAGAAAAAATTTTGCCTCTACGGTGCCAAGATCATGCTCTGATACCACTTGTAATGAAACAACTTGCACAATATCTGAATATAATAGTAAATATGCTGCAAATACTTGATAATAATATGCCACTTCAAGGGGGCAACCTCCAAAACCACTTCGAGGGGGATACCTCCAATAGTCTTCAATGAGAACACAATACTGAATATATGATGAAATAAGACTCACTACCTCCTATATATACCTATTTATGCCTAGGATATCACCTAGGCCGACTTAGATGGGCCTATATAAGCCTTAGGCTGACCTAAACAACTAAATAACAATAAACTAATGATAATATGACTTAATTAAGAGTTAAGATAGCCACAAGCCGACTATTCATAACCCTATACACACTATAGGATTAAGGGCGTAGCATTTTTCTACTAATTTTAGAGGCTCATTCAAATTTTTATTTGGCTATAGTCTTACATTTTAGTGTGAATTTACATTTAGATTTAAAATATTTGCATTTCTACATAGAAAATTTCAACAAAAAACTAACAATTTTGATGTATTTTCATTAAATTTGCATGGGCATTTTGCATGTTAAGGCTTGAAAATAATTTTTAGATCTGAAAGTAAGTCAATTTCATCATAAATCAGACTTCAAAGGATTCACATAGAATTTTATCCCGAAATCTCAAACCTAGGGCTTCAAAAACAATAATTTTCACTAAAATTGGCCTTATCGACTTTATAAACTTGCACCATAGGTGTGTTGTGAAAGGTATTTTGGAATTATTTTGCTGTTATTAGGGTAATAATTTTTTTCCCCTCATAAAAATCTTCACAACACCCTTTTATCGGGCTATTGTAGTGAAAATTTTGCAAAAAACCATACATTTTGGCTATTTTGGCCCTAGGGATTGACCTAGTTTGCACACTAAGCATGTTGTGATCAATTTTATGGATTGAGGTGATTGATATTATTGATATTATTTTTTGTACCTCCTGAAATTCATTACAACACCTACTTTGCTAGGTCTTGGAATTGAAAAACCGTGAAAAATTGCATATTTTGCTATATTTTCACTAGGGTTTAACCTCAAGTGGTGCTAAAAGCATGTTGTGTTGGATATTTTGGCATAAATTGGCTATTATTATTGATATTATTTTCTTTCCATCATAATTTTCCTCACAACACCCTTTGTTATGCTTGTTTGCATTGAATTTTGGTGAAAAAAGTGCCTATTTTGACATATTTTCACTATATTTTGACTTGGCATTATCTTGGATTCACATCAAGAGTGTGTTGAGAGTGATTATATTTCTATTTTGGACTAATATCAAACATATAACTTGCTTCCCTTGACTGAAATCCTTACAGCATCCTTTATGTTATTCATTTGCATTGAAAAGAGTACAAAAAAATCAAGCATTTTGGCTGTCAATCATATCCTTCTCCTAGGATTTGTTCTCTTGGTTTGTGCATTGTGTGTTGTATGCTTTTGTATAAGCTTTATGACACACTATCCTAAAAACAATATCCCTTTGAGAAGAAGTAAAATATTAATGGGATCTAGTGCTCTTGAAGAAGTTGGTACTTTGGACACCTTCTTTACCAAGAGAGAAACTCAAATTGTGCAAGATATTACACATCCTCTAACCTCAATGGAAGAACAAACTTTTCATGAAGTTGATTACACTATTGAGGCAACAGGATATGTATCTGATGAGCAAATAGAAAAGTTGGATAAAGACCTAGCTGAATTTCAAACATTTGTGGAAAATGAGAGAATAGCTGAAGAAGTTGTTCCTCCAATTCATAATATAAGAGAATTGATAAAAGAATGACAAGATGGTGTTAATGAACTTTGTGGTCTAGCACATATTATACAAACCAATATCATGTCGATAACCGAATGTGCGCAAATGATAAATAATACTTTATCACCATGTCATACTCAAGTTTCCATACCTATACCAAATACAAGAATAGCCACTTTTACATCAATGATCTTAACAACTAATGCGAACACTTGTAGTAATGCTACCACTGGTATTGGAGTATCTAATGGCACTAATTACAAATCTATGGGATTTAATTATCATAATTTGATTCCTAAAGGGACCTCTCCTATGAATAATTGTTCTCAACCTCCTATCTATTCCACTCATTTCCAATACCTATTACATATTCATAACCATCTTCCACCTATCATTATGGCCAACCACCGTTAACATATTCCCAACCTCTGCATATTGTATCTCAAGCTCAATCACCTCCTCACCTTGGTTCCAATTCCTCACAACAAACCGCATCTCCCAATGATGCCATCCTAAACCAACTTTTACTGCTTTGCAACAAAAGGTAACAAATTTGACAAATTGTTTGCAGCCTAGTCTACCAAAATATCATGCCCGTAATCTGTTATCCTATGTAATTTTGAGAACTCCTATGCCCGAGAGGTTTGAGACTCCTTGCTTTGAAAAATATGGTAGAAAAGGTGATCCTAATATTCATGTGGCAGCATTCACAGCTATGTGTAATGATTTTTATTTTGAAGAGGATTAGTTAGCAAAAATTTTCCCACTATCTATCAAAGATACTACCTTGGAATGGTTTTGCTCTTTACCTCTGAATTCAATACACTTCTTTTCATAGTTGATTGATCAATTTTTATAACATTTCCAAGAAAACATCAGACCCCAAGTCACTCTTATTGACTCGGTTCAATGCAAACAACATCCCAAAGAAAAGTTGACTAAATTCATTAGTCAGTACCAATGACTTTATGCACAGATTCAGTATCAAATGAAAGATGAGGATGTTCAAATGATATTTATTACAAATCTACAACCTAATATTCGTGATAAGATTCTCTTAATGAAATATAACTCCTTTCAACATTTATGCACCACCCTTCGTGATTATCAACTTTCGTCTAGTTAGTATGAAAACCAAAACTCATTGGCTCAAGGTGGTCAATCCATGGGCGAATCATTACAAAACAACTTTAAAAGGAACAATAATAGGGGTTTCATCAAGATCAATGGACCAAATACGAATGTGTCTGCTATAAATAATCCAAAGAAACCATCGTATCAACCAAGAAAGTTTACTCCAATATCTGAGTCCTATCATTCCATAATGAATCAAGCCATGAGTAATAACATTCTAAAGCTTCCCCCGATCATGCCTGTTGATCCTAGTAAACAAGGACCTTACTTCGATGCTAATTCATTTTGTCATTATCATCAGATGCAAGGACATGACACTAAATGATGTATGTGTCTTAAACATGAGATACATGACCTTATTGATTCAAATGTCATCCAAGTATCGGGTGTGAATGATAATGGAAATAAGTCGGTTTCTCTACCGAATTAGAATTTACAAATATTCACTAATCCTTTTCCTAAGCATACTAAAAATAATATGGTGGAACAAGGTTTAATGGAAGTAGACGAGGATGATTACTTGGACTATGATAGCATCGTGGGTATGATTGAAGTCGACAAGAAACAAATGGATAATCTACCTCATCCACGAAGAAACAAAATTTATGCTAAGGTTCCTCCTTTGTTATCCTTATATGGATTGGGAGCTAATCAAAATGCATCTAAATGGAAAGAACAACAACTAATACATATGAGTAAAATGGTACAGGATGATTCCTGCTACAATTCTAGAAAGATTCGGCAACGAAAACTTGCTAAAAATTAGAAAAGAGCAAGACGACAATCAACAATTAGAAATAATAGTGGTTCTCCCCCTCACAAGCAACAAAAAGTCTCATTTAAAAAAGGATTTAATGAACAAGCGTCATATGATAACAAACAAGACTTTCATAAGAACCACTCAAATTTTGCATTAAACATGATCGAGTACCTCTCCAAGAGGTTCGAGAGATCCAAGATATAATATGAAGACTCTACAGGTAAGTATCTCTAACCCTTTACCTCTCTCATGATGTGCTTACCCTGTGATGTGTTATGTGTTGTTTAGGCCTCCTGGGATGACCTCAGATTCTCTCGTAAGGTTAAAGATACTAGGAGACTGCTTCTATTGTGATCTTCTTCTATTTGTATAATCATTCTTCTAAATTGCCTCTTTCTAATTTCATTGTTGAGTGTTGTGTCTTACGGACATAGCGTCGCGGTTGGTGACCTAGGGGAACCCTCCTATGTGACTATCCCTAAGACACTTGTTTCTCCTCTCTTATTTATTGTTTCACTTCCTCTAGTGTTTGCATCTAGTAGACGGATGACAACAAACATTTACACTAATGTGGACCTAGTGTCCCTTTCGAGAGCAATCAACAAATGGACTTAGTTCCTAATATGACAATGGGGTTGTATATCTTATCTGACACTTGGCTAGTGGAAGCGCTTGTGCTTTTCGTGTAGTGAATTTGATGATGTTTTTGTTGCATTTACAAACCTTAACAATATTGTTGCTCCATGCACCTTTGTTTGCCTTTGAATCTAGCCTTGGCGGTACTCGATTCGGAGAGCTTTGTGATATAGCCTCATGGTTATCCTCAAACTCTAAATTCGTTGTATAACCTTGGCTCTTTGTGTGGTTAATCATATGCATTGATGTTGTTGTTTATCATGATGTTGTAGACACTAACATGTTTCTTGCAGGGATGTGTTTGTGGGAACATTTGGCGATCGTAAAGTACATGTTAGCTCCGGGGGGCATGGGCTTTGCGAAAGTCAGTGTTTCCTTGTGTGTTTTCTTCCTACCTTAACGTGCTTGATATCAATAACTGATATCAACCACCTTAAGGTGGGGGCATATATAAGGTAAGTTGTCTATTATAGATGTTAGCAATGTGTTTGACCTTAGATGCAGAGACTTGTGCCCCAAAGTAGTGCATTGTGCATCCTGAGTTTGTTTGTAATCAATCAATCAATCATGTAAGCCCTCTACAGAGGCAGGATATCAAGCATATCCTTTTTTCTTAATCACTTTGCGAAGGCGGGGATGGTGTATTTCTCGAAGCAGATTACATCATCCTGTCATTTTTAAAAGTCCTCTACGGAGGCGGGGAGCAGTTCTGTGACTAACTGAACCCTTAAGTGTGTTTTTGGCGATTGTTGTGGTGAAGCCCAATCATCAATGTGTGCCTGTAATGTGCCTGAGATGGTGTTGGACCAAGAAATAGGTACACTCCATTGCTTGTCTGCCATGTTTTCTCTGTGTCTTCAAGTGTGTGTGTTTTGGCATGCTTGTTTTGTGTGGTGTGTTTGTTGCCCCATATGCAGAGACCAGCGCCCTCAAGTAGTGCTTCCTACATTTTGGGAGGTTTTACGTGTCTTGCGTGTGTGTTGCCCCATATATACAGAGACATGTGCCTTAGGTAGTGCATCTTGTATTATGGGAAGTTTGTTTACTTTCCAATACTTGCATTTGCATTTCATATATATGAGAAAAAGAAAAGAAAAGAGATCATTTCTGTCTTCCATGCATTAATGTGTCTTCTATGCATTGACTGCCTGCTCCGTGTTCTGCGTGACTGTAACTATCTTCTCCGTATTTTGCATGCATGTTACTATTTTCTATGTGATTAGCGTGTCTTCTCCTTGCTTGGTGTGTTTGTTATCTTTGTGACCTTACTTTAATGCATGTATAGACCTTGCGTTCATACATACATTAAAGTGGGAGCTAAATGTAACGTCAGAAAATGTCCCCTTGGGGGCTTTTTCCTCATAAGGTTTAGCTCCTAGGTCTTTAGTATGTATTTAAGACATTTTAGTTCATATTTTGGCATCCCAATGGAATGAGACCTAGGTTCCATGGAAAATTGGACCTAGGTGGACCCCTTGAGCTGTACCCTACCCAAAATAGGGGGGACTTTGGCACCTGCACCCTAGTCCTTCCCTATTTTGGGGCAGCCTTAATTTCTGGGTGTTGGTTTATGGCCATTATTTGGTTCTTTTGCCGACACGGTAAAGTTTTGATTTTTAAAATCTTGGCAAGAATGCTTGTAGTTGCATATATAAGCATGCTTAGGCATTCATTTGTAAACTAGATGATTACTAGCAAGCTATGGTGTTCTCAAGGTGATTCAATGCTTTCTATTGTGTTGCAAGAGCAGACTTGTGTGTTTTGTGTGTTGATATTTGTAGATTTGAGTATCAATCTTCTCATGGAATGAAGAGCTTCTTCCTCCATGAGAGCTTCACTACAAGGTGACATATCATTGTGTTGTTATCATTGATTCCTTTGGTTTTTGCCTCTACCTCGCAAGGGCACGTACTCTTTGTCTGACAATGGTGTTCAAAGACTTAAGTGTCCTCCAGGGCTTGACTGAGGCAAGCCTCTAAACACCACAACCCCCAAACCAAGTCTTATGATTGCAGGTTACAAGTGTCACATCTGGAAAAAGTGGAGTTGCAGGAAGGCTTGGCAGGCATCAAGGATTTAGAATCTAAAGAAAAGTAGGACACAGGAGTACTTCCAGGACCTGGGAGTCTGTAACAGTATCCTCTACAGACAGATTTTGGGAAACAAAAGTTACAGTGTTGATCAGTGTCAGAAGGAGATCTAGATTCCCTGAAAAAGTAGGTACATTAAACTTGGCTGCCTGTACCTTAGTCCCCGACTGTTCTGCTTCATAACCTCAAAAATAGGTATTATGTGATTTTCTATTTTACTCCCGTCTACAAGAGCTTTTTTTGTCTTTCGTCAATTTGTTGTCGTATTTGCATAACTAGGGTTTTAATGGTCAATTAGACATAGGAGAAGGAAAATTTGATAATTAATTCCCTAATCCAAGTTTCTCTTCATTTGTAAGTGACATAGGGTATGATAGTGCTTGCCACTCGACCCTAGATCCTTCAATGTTTAGTGGAGAGGCGGATTTAAACATCTAAAATATAAAAGATTAATAAAATCCAATTTTCTCCTAAACAAACACATTTAGTGTTATATCCTCAGTCTCCTTCACCAGTGTCTCAATGTCACCTGACATAAGAGTGTTAACTCTTTTCTTTGTTCTAAACTTTTCACCAAGTATCTTAGTGACTTTGACTCTTTCTTCACTAGTTATGTTTGGGCAAAGTTTCAATAGTACATATTCCCTTATCTCAACATCTTTCACCATAGCCCCTTCTTTCCTTAATGTCATGATGCTGCCAAGACTATCTGATAAGTCATCTATGACTTCAATTAGGGCTTTATTAAATATATCCAAATATTTTACAATTACTGCTTCAATTATCACCTTATTTGCATTGGATCTTTCATCATACATATCAGCAATGGGTTTTAGGTTTCCATGATGAGAAAATGCATTGACTATGGCTTCCAAGGGTATTGTTGCTTCATTTTCTCTTATCTCATTCTTCTCACCTTTCTTCTTCTTGTCCTTAACCTTTTCTGAAGGCTTCTCCTTTTTGCCAGAGGTGGCTTCATCTATTTTCTCTCTTTTTGCTTTGATTTCCTCGTCTACTTTTGTTTCCTCTTCTTCCTCTCCTTAACCAAGGCTCACATACACCCTTTTTGTGGCCTTTGACTTCTTTTCAAGTTCTCCATCAGTTGTTGCTGAAGCAACTCACACAAGTCATAATCTGCATTCTTCTTCACCAATCAAATGTTGTGTATATGGTTGTTGCAGAGACTGAATTCTCCCTGTTTGAGAAGTAGACTTTGTATCCTATCACCATTGATGCAAATCTTACCATTGGATCCTTAATGTAATTTACAGTTAGTTCCCTTTTGTAAAATTTGGCACCTATTAGCCCCATGATACTATGTTATTCTTTATGGCCTTCGAAGCTAGAACTGTTCCGATGGAACTCATACCAGTCATTGCCTCAATGGCATCCTTAGTAATCATATGTGTCATCTCTAGCCACATGAATTCATCATATATTCTACTTAGGGCATGCCGAACCCAAGCATCTTCAAAGGAGGTGGGAAAATCAATCCATGTATCTAATTTCTTCTCATGTAGAGCACTAAATTCTTCCTTCAATTCAAATTTATCTCTAGTTAACTCATTCAAGTAAATTTGCCCTAATTTTAAATGATCATATTGTTGAAATAGACTGGACAACTAAGAGGGGGGGTGAATCAGTTGTCACAAAAACTTAGCTTCATCTAAACATCAAACTATCAACAACTTTAATTGCTTATAATCAGATTTAATCATGAAAGCATGAAACCATAAACTTAATCACAAACACACATCCAACATAGTAGACACCAGATTTTTACGTGGAAAACCCTAAAAGGGAAAAACCATGGTGGGTATTAGCCCACAAAAATATATGAGTTATAACAATACCAAAAAATAAAGGCTCACTGCCAAAGGGTGGCTCACTGCCAAGGGGTGGCTCAATGCCAAAGTGGTGAACTGATTAAGTGGCATCTACTCCATGCCTGGATTCAGTTCCATTAAAGCACAAAATAACATCTCTGCTCTGCTCTTTTATACCTTCACACTTATCTCTTCATCTTTGCAATTAACACACTTTTTCGCAACTCTATTACATGCTTTTATACAATTCATCAACCTTGGAATGTACATCAAGGTCGGCATTACATTCATCAACCATTGGAACATTCTCCAAGGTAAGCATTACAAAACATACACAAAAATAGGTCTAGACCTATTACAAAATTTAGCTAAGGAAAGATGTAGAGAAGTATGATGAACATGCCATGCCTTTGCTGGGACCCAAACGCAATCCTCCATGCCACAACATGCTTCTACAATCTTCAGTGCATCTCTGCAATTAGTGAAATCAACCAAGTCAGCCAAGACTAGTGAGAACACTAGGTCTTCAAGGAACAAACTTCATCCACAATCCAAATTATTCTTTGTGGACCAATCCAGAGGTAGGAACATGATCAGGAGGCATCCACAAGTACATTGTAATCACCAAGAACAACCACATGATCTCTAGCCACTCTGTTAAGAAGATTCTTCAAAAAGGAGCACATAACCAACATTGCTAGCCACTGTCATAATGAAAAGATCACTTGCAGACCACCAAATCACTAACCATTTGAGTTGAAGGCACATAATATCATCTTAGAATTAACTCTAGAATCGCAAATCAAAATACTTCAATGCGGAGGAATGTAGAGCATAATACTTTCTTCCTGTCATTTCCAAACATACAGAAAATGTTGTTTTCACTCTGGTGAACATAAGTCACTCAATTCTTCATACCAGAGGCTCAAACTCAGAACATAGCATCTTCAGATGTGCCTCTAAATAAATTCCAATCTGCAGACAAAGATATTCATGTTTTAGGAAATGCAAAGCAATCTACTGGACTGTTCTTCTATATGCAATACACTATTTCCACTGCAACTCACTGTTTCTACCAGAGAAGCTAGTTTTCTCAATATCCTCAACATTAGGATTACTTACAAAGCATCTTACTCATTACAAGCAAGAAACAAGATAGGAGTATAGTTGATACCAATGTCAACACAGATATGTTGACATCAATGACAACACCGATTTGGCACATACTTGAAACACATATTCTTCCAGATTTGCATTAATATATGCCCTAACATCTTCAATATGCATGATGCCAAATAGGACTTTAGAGAATGTACCATCCGGATCAATTTCTAATGATTTGAATGGGTGCTTCTTGAACTTAGTGTGAGGCCTCTCAGTGGTCTTAATAACTTGTGGGATAGACATCTTTACTGACTCAACACAGAAATTTTTCAAGAGAGAGAGAGCTATAAATACCTTTTGTTTCCGGTTAGGGTTTCTTCACACTAATCATTGAATACTTGAATTCACCTTATCTTTGCTTCTCAGATCTCCTTAGAAACTTGAGGGTTTGAATGCAATGTGATTTCCTTACAAACGAATCCCCTTTTAACCCTTTTTCATCAAAACCTAATCGTCATAAACGCTGGATTCAAAAAGCTATCAAACTCTTAATCTGCCACCCACAGTCAATTCAAATTTCTTTGCAATCTACCACATTAGGTTCTTTTCTACCAAAATCTTCTTCAAAGGCTTTGTCATTCTGTTTTACACCTCATATCTTAGTACTGGCTGTCAGCACTAAAATTTAGGCTAGGGGAATAGGATTTTTCATTGAAGCTCCCCTTGAGCTAGATCTCCCAATTCACTTCCCGGAGGAAGTTTCTACACTAGAGTATGGTGCAGACTCATTCTTGACTTCATGTGCTTCCTTCTTAACCCAAATATTGTTCATCTCCTTGGCCTCTGCCAGATCAACCTTTTGTACCATTTTCTTCATCTCTACCTGATTATCCTTATTCATATTCTTACTTCTATAGAACCTTGCAACATGTCCATGCCTATTGCAATTGAAGCATACAACATTTCTCTAACCTTTGTTCCTTCCAATCATCCTTGATCTACATTGTTAGCCTTGTGTCCAAATTTATTGCATACAAAGCAATTGCCATTGAAGGATTGAGTATTCCTTCCATTATCATAGGTGCTTATTATTTGACTCCTACATTCTTTAGCTCTATGACCAAATCTCTTGCATATAAAATAGTTACCTTTAAAAGTTTGAGCATTCCTTCCATTGTTGTAACCATTCCTTATCTTACTTTTGTATTCATTAGCTTTATGACCTACTTTATTGCAAGTAAAGCACTGACTAGAAAATAATGGAACATTTTGATTCATTCTGCTCCTACATTGAGTAACCTTATGACCAAACTTATTGCATGTATTACAATAACCATTGAAAGAGGGGTACCTTTGAGCATTTGGTTGCTTGACCGGTGGTCTTCTAGGTATGTCCCTTTGACTCTAGATTTGTTTTCCTTTGTCCTTGATTTCAGCATTCTTTTCTTGACTTGTTTTAGAACTTTCACCTTTCTCAAATCCCAAGCCTTCTTTGTCATCAGGACTCTTCTAACGTGCAATTATTCTATCAAGTTTGGCAACACTCACTCAGAATTTTTCTTCTTGAATCCATTCCTGTTTCAGATCAACTTTTAAATCCACAACTTCTTGTTCAAGCTTTGTACATTCTTCAGATTTGTTTTTTCACCAACTGATTTAGGTATTCTTCTGCTTTTACTCTTTCTACAACTTCCACTTTCAAATCATTCAAGGTATCATTTTCTAATTTCAATTGTTCACTAGCCTCTTATGCTTTTCTTTGAACCTCTTGACTTGCTCCCTTAATTTTCTGATGCACTCGTCTACTTCCTTGATATTTTCTTTCATATCCCTATTTTCTATTTCAGTGTTTTCAAGATCTTCAAGAGCAACCTAGAATTATTCTTCACTGACAAGAATGAATTCTTCTTCTATGGTTTCAGTTGAATTAATTTCTTTAGGAGGAGTAGAGTACCTTTTACCTTCCATGTGTTTAATCTCCAAGATCTTCCTTAAGTTGTTAAACTTCTTCCAAGGAACCAGGCTCTGATACCAATTGTTGAACACCTAGAATACTGAGAGGGGGGTGAATAAGTATTCTATTAAACCTTTTACTTATTAAACTAGTAATCCATTTGCCACAAATAACAACAAGGCAAATTAAATATAGAAGAAGTAACCACAAAGCACCACACATGAACACCAAGATGTTTACGTGGAAAACCCAAAACTAGGAAAAACCACGATGAGTGTTAGCTCACAATAATTATGTAATATCAATACCAAATTACAAGGAGGCTCACTACCTTAGGGCTCACTACCCAGGGCTTACTGCCTAAAGAAGTTCTCACTACAAGAAAGGCTCACTGCCAAGACAGGCTCACTGCCTAGAGAAAGAAAGAAGTAAAGAAGAATGGCTCACTACCAGGTTGAACTGCTCTGATTACATCTACACATGCATGGTTACAACTCCAATGAAGCACAGAAATAATATCTCAAAACTCTTCATCTCTAACTGCTCTATTTCAATTCCCTACTCTTACATGAAAATGAGATCTCTTCTTCTGCACTTATCGCCCTTACAAAATTACCATACTTTGCATGTCACACACACATATACTCATATTTGCATTTCACCACTCACAAACACTGAATTTGATCTTATATATATATATATATATATTTTGTTGATAACTGAGAGGGGGGGGGTGAATCAGTTATCCTAATTATTTCCCTTATTGAACTTTCTTATTAATTGATGCAGCATTGAATCAAACACAAAAACATTACCATGAAATAAGAAACACATAACACAGTATTTTTGACGTGGAAACCCTGTTAAGGGAGAAAACCACGGGGTGATTAACCCAAAAATTATTCTCTGTTAGAAGAATAGGAAATTACAAAATGGCACTTGCCAATTAGGGCTCACTGCCTGAGCACACTGCTCACAAGAGGCCCACTGCCTACAAGAAGACACACTGTCTACAAAGTGATAAGAATCACAGTCTTGAACTGATTGGAAGCATCTGCATATGCTGGAGTTCAGTTCCGGTTAGGCTCAGTACACTGATCTGCTGCACTTCATCTTTTCTCTGTTCTTTATTCTGCTATCCTTTCACATACCGGATCTGTCTTGGTACTTCTGCTCTGTTCTGTACTTCTTCACATATATCTTGACATAGTCACACCCTTCACAACTAAATCCATCCTCTATATATATCCGCACAAGTAATTTCATCACCTTTCTAGTCGGCATCCGGAACAATCTAGTTTCTTACAAACTCTGTTATGTCGGCTGAATCCTTGCTCACCAAGCAATGCGGATCAAGCATATACTTGTAGATATCATTAATCATGTCGACCAAACATGATTCATGCCTTCACAACATTTATCATCAACAGTAACACATCTGGAAAGTAGTCGGATACTCTGTCAGTCAGTTCTTCCTCTGTTTTCACTGTCTCTCAGGAGTCCGGTACTCAACTATTCATATCTTTTTCCTTGTCCATCACCGGAGGCTAAATCCTTGGAATATACCACTCAAGGTAGTCCTCTTGACTTTCCCAAATCCGCACTGCACCAAGACACTTCCTCTGAGAGATCCGGACCAATCTGTCGGACCTTGCCACATGCTCTGTTCTTGTTCACCGGACCACAACAATCTTTATTCTGACTTCCGGTAGAGACACACCATGACTTGCGGATATGTGGGATGACCTTTGTTGCCATCAATGACAACAACCATGAATCCATATAGTGTCTCTTGCCAACAATCTCCCCCTTTGGCATTGATGGCAACACTTAGTGAAAAATGACTAAGTGTTTACACTATGCTCCCCCTTGGCTGATGCTCTATCTTTATATACAATTTTCGGAACTCCCCCTTAGTTGGATTCCTCATTTTTCACTGCTCCTCACTCCCCCTTTGACATCAATGGCAAAGGGTAGGGTCCGCACACCAAAATTTTCAAAAATTTTCTATACATAGCCGCATATTTACATACTCACATATACTAAAGAATGTCTGCAAAGGATGTCTGTAATTGGATCATTTCTGTAGCCCAACTTTGCTTCATTCTATCCAAAATTGAAATGTGACCACTCAACAAAAATGTAAAAGCTTCTGCCCGCTTGAGATCTGTCGGATCATTTGTTTGGGCGGTGGTCTGAGCATCACTGATGGCCTCATGCATAGTTTCCAACTTAGGGATTATAATCCTTCTAAGTTCTCCCATCCGGTTAGTGATATTCTTCCTTTCCTTCTCAAGATTCTTTATTTCATTCAAGACTGCAATAGTCTGACATTCTTGATTTATTATGGAGGAAGAGAGAGGATCAAAACTTTGAGATAAGCTTTGTAGCTTGTCCTGTTCCTCTTTTATTTTCTTATCAATTGCTGTTGTTGCCTTTGACCAGGATATACAAAATTTGTAAATGTCACCGCCATCCTTAAGAGCATTCTCTAAGCTCTTTATTCCAATACTCACAATCTTCCTATCTTTAGAGATTAATTCTAATACTTCTGAAAATCTTTTATCCAAAAATTCCTTCCGGACCTTTTCTTCAGCAGATTTTTCTAGAGATTCAAAATGTGTACTAACACTGCTGACTAAGGTTTTGAGATTACCAGAAGAGGAGGCTGTGGGATCCTTTTGAAAGGATGGCATGATCTTTTCTAGCACTCTAGATGCTACCTCCATAAGCTCATAGTCTTCCATGTGAGATTTCAGCAGCTTCTCTTTGACTTTCTCATTTGCAAATGAGGCTATTTTCATTGTTTGCACCGGTGACAAAGAGTCAAAATCTAATGGTCCTTTTAGCAGGTCCGGTTCATCAATTTCTATAGTGGCTTTTGTCAGGAATTCTTGAATAGTTTGTGCAGTGTCTCTTGCCGGAGACAGATGTTTCTTCTCTTCTGCAGTTTTGTCCTTTTGAGTCTTTTCTCCTTCCTTACTCTTACCACTTTCAGTCGTGGTTTTCTCTGTTGGGGTGCTGTCAACCTCTTTTTCTTTAGCTGCTGCTTCTTTCTCCTGTAGTTTCTCTTCTTCTTGGGATCCGGAGACTGTAGGGGAAACCGGAGGAGAGATGTTTGTCTGTTCAGGGCCCACTTCTTCTGGAACAGATGATTCCAAATCCGCAGCTGTTTCTGCACCTAAGTCCTCTACAACAGGAAGATTGAACCTTTTGAAGGCCTTCCGGAGGATCTCTTCTGTCTCTTGGGCCACTTTGTCAGTCTCACCAAGCATGAGTTGATTCATCCTGGCTTTACTTCTGAACTCATCTTTGCAGTCTTTGAAGATTATGTTCATTGTCTTGGGATCAATTTGAGGATATAGCTGAATAGCTATCTGCTCCCGGATCTCAAGATCTTTTGCATGAGCATTATTCTTTCTTATTTCTAATTCCTTTTCTAGGCTTTTAGGAATAAGAGATATGATCTCAATGAAAGCCTTATTGTATATGTTCAGATATTTGACTGTGGCTTCCTGCAGAGTCTTTTGGTCAGCCTCGCTGTAGTCATCATAAAATTCAGTCATTGGTTGAAGGTTTCCATCCACCGTGACCGACTTGATTACACTCTCTAGAGACAGAGTGGGCTTTTCAACAGATACCTCTACCATTTCATCCTTGTCTTGGCCTGTGGAGGGTTTACCGGATCCTTTCTTCTTCTGCTTCCTTATTTCTTTTACTCCCTCATCTGACTCTGTTTCCTCTTCATCCTTTTGGCTTTCATAAGCCCTTGTGGCTTTTGTCTTGGATCTTTTATCGGATGCCTGGACTTCCAGTTTTGAACTTTTGGTTGTGGGAGGTGCAGATCTTTTTGATGATCTAGTCCGGGTGGGAGTTTCAACCGGAACACTTTCTTTACTTTTCTCTTCTTCCTCAGCCTTCCTCCTCTTTTCCCGGCTGGCATCAAGTGCCTCTTTTGAGATGCCTAGGCCTTGAGCAATATGCTCAACTTCTTTTCTTACCTTCCTCTTTATCTCCGGTTCCCTGAGTTCTACATGTATCTTTACACTCAGTTCCTCAAAGGTTCCAAACCTTTCTGCCTTAGGATCTTTGGGCTGGCTTAGCATGTGTTGAACATGTAGCTCTACTATCTGTTCATCCACTTCATACCCCATGGGCATGATCCAAACAGTCCTTGGCTCCACTGCCTCCATTAGACACTGATCTGTTTCTACCATGAAGCATACTTTGTCTTTGTACTTTTCAACAAGGGATTGGGGTATTCTTTCTCTTGCATGCATCATGCTTTGGAAGTTCTTGAAGTATCCCCATAGAGCTGTATTTCTTGCTTTAGCATCCCCAAGTCCATGCAAATAGTCTCTGATTTGGATGGCAACCGGTCTGTCATTCTGCCATATCCATCCACTGGATCCGGGAAGCTCATTCATGTAGTAAAAGAAGAGACAAAGGATCAGATTGCCATACTTGAAGGAGTTTTTCTTGTCCTTCTTGATCTTCTGCAGATTTTCAAAGAGTTGGTTCACAAGAAGCTCACACAAGTCATAGTCTGCATTCTCCTTTAACATTTGATAAGCTGTGTAGATTGCAGTTCCCGGTACTGAATTTTCCCTACTAGAATGATAGATTTTGTAACCAATTATCATAGCTGCAAATTTGACATCCGGTTCAGTGATGTCATCAACTGTCATAGCTCTCTTGTCAAACTTGGATCCGGTTGCATCACTAACTGTCTGATTTTTGACAGACTTGAGAACAGGTAATCCACCGGATGAGTGCAGACTGGTTACAGCCCTAATTGCATCTTTGGTGATCTTGAAGGGCTGGTTCAACCATAGGAAGTTGTCATGTACTCTACTTAGTACATACCGGACCCATTCATCTTCTTCAAAATAGGGGAAATGAATGCACTGTGCAAAGTGTTTGTCCCGGATGGCTTTGTACTGAGGTTTGATCTCAAAGGAGTCATCTATCAATTGTTTGTGATAGATATCCATCAGCTTTGATTCTCCAAAGTCTTCAAGATTCACATGGATGTAAACCCTAATATCTTCCGTATGCAATACACCATGAGGAACACTAGAGAAGGCTCCTAGTGGATCTACCTCCAATGATTTGTAAGGATGTTTCTTGAATGTGGGGCGAGGTCTATCAGAGATCTTAACTATATTTGGAGTAGCCATTCTTCAAAGATTTGCAGTGAGATAATGAAAAATGGAGAATACCTTATGCGCCTTTGGTTTGCATGGAGTGGTGGGATTGATTTCTTTATGCAATGACTTCGGCAGGAGATCTTTGGTGTGCTTGATGAATCTTGTTGCAGAGCTCCACTTTTCGCTTCTTCTTGAGTGCAGAATGAGCAAATGATTTTTGAGGAATCCCTTATATTGCTCCGCAAACCCTAATATATGTTTGCAATAAATGCTTCACCTATATTATTCTGGTTTGCCTTGTCCGGATAGCTTGGAGTATCCCGGATCAGTCCTGATCTGTGAACATCATCCGGATCTTTCAATCATGAATAAATCGAGGTGACACATTACAAGAACATCCCAAACACTCTGTCCAATCCACAGAATAAGATAGTGCACTTCCGGATCTCTCCGGACCTTTTTGTAATCCTCTGTCATACCGGAGCATGTCCCAGAACAGGTCTTACTTGATCGATCACAGCTTCTTCATAACTCCATGCGGACCTCTGAAATCTTATTTGGATCATCTCAAGACTTATATCTTTAAACCTTTTACTCCGCATCTTGTGCCACATCAGGCACCACTTGATTGGCTGGGGGAACAGGATTTTCTTTGAGTCTCCCCTTGAGCCAGAGCTAACTTTTTAATTTCCGGAAGAAATATCAGCACCAGAGTCTGGTGCGAATCCAACCTCTACATTTTCTAAACTTTTCTTCACCCAAATCTTGCTCATCTGATTCCTAACTTCATCCGCATTCATCTTTTGTTTACCCTTGTCTTGATTCTGATTATACACCGGACCTCTTTTATCCTGATTCTTGCTTCTACAGACTTTAGCATTATGACCGGACCTATTATAGATTTGGCAAATAACATTTCTTTGCATAATTGACTGATATCCTCTTAATCTGCATTGATTAGCCATATGACCTACTCTATTGCATGTAAAGCATCTACCTTTGAATGATTTGTTTACTTGCATAATTCTGCATTCATGGGATTTGTGTCCATACCTTTTGCAGTTGAAGCACTGTCCGGAGAAGGATGAATTAATCTGATTCATTCTCTTTTTGCACTGATTAGCTTTGTGACCAAAGTGGTTGCAGCTGTGGCAATATCCATTGAAAGATGAATATCTTTGAGCATTGGGCTGTCTTACCGGAGGTCTTCTAGGCCTGTTTCTTGGATTTTCTGATGCAAAATTCTTTTGACCGGATCCGGAGCTTTCTCCTTTCTCATATCCCAAACCATATTTGTCATCTGTCCCTTTTTGACTTCCAAGAAGAACTTCAAGTTGAGCAGAACTTATCTTGAATTTCTCTTTATATTCATTTGTTGTTTGAAGGTCTCTTTTGAGAGAGGCAATTTGATCCTCAAGTTTTTCTTCATTATCTTTGGCATATTCAAGATCAGATTCAAGATGTCTGATAATCCTGTCCATCTGGTGGCATTCTTCTGATTTTTCTTTAAGAGATTGTTTTAGATTGTCTTCAGCTTTTCTTTTTTCTTCAATCTCTTGAGTAAACTTTATAGTTCCTGATTCCATTTCATGTCTTAACATAATGACTTCTTTTGATAACTTTTCACATAACTTGGTTTGCTCAGTCAATTCTTCATTTGTATTGCTTTCTTCACTTTGTCTTGCCAACTGTTGGAGCAGCTCCTTTCTCTTTTTCATAGAGAGACTTAATTTATCTTTTAATTCTCTCATGAATTCATCAGCCTGTTTGAGTTTTTCCTTTAATTCATTGACTTCAGAATTTGACTGTTCAAGATCCTCAAGGGCAGTCTTGAGTTGCTCCCTTAAACCATATGCATCCATTTGAACTCCCAGATCTTCCTCAAGCTGTTAGGCTTTATTAGGAGGAACTTAGCTCCGATACCAATTGTTGATAACTGAGAGGGGGGGGGTGAATCAGTTATCCTAATTATTTCCCTTATTGAACTTTCTTATTAATTGATGCAGCATTGAATCAAACACAAAAACATTACCATGAAATAAGAAACACATAACACAGTATTTTTGACGTGGAAACCCTGTTAAGGGAGAAAACCACGGGGTGATTAACCCAAAAATTATTCTCTGTTAGAAGAATAGGAAATTACAAAATGGCACTTGCCAATTAGGGCTCACTGCCTGAGCACACTGCTCACAAGAGGCCCACTGCCTACAAGAAGACACACTGTCTACAAAGTGATAAGAATCACAGTCTTGAACTGATTGGAAGCATCTGCATATGCTGGAGTTCAGTTCCGGTTAGGCTCAGTACACTGATCTGCTGCACTTCATCTTTTCTCTGTTCTTTATTCTGCTATCCTTTCACATACCGGATCTGTCTTGGTACTTCTGCTCTGTTCTGTACTTCTTCACATATATCTTGACATAGTCACACCCTTCACAACTAAATCCATCCTCTATATATATCCGCACAAGTAATTTCATCACCTTTCTAGTCGGCATCCGGAACAATCTAGTTTCTTACAAACTCTGTTATGTCGGCTGAATCCTTGCTCACCAAGCAATGCGGATCAAGCATATACTTGTAGATATCATTAATCATGTCGACCAAACATGATTCATGCCTTCACAACATTTATCATCAACAGTAACACATCTGGAAAGTAGTCGGATACTCTGTCAGTCAGTTCTTCCTCTGTTTTCACTGTCTCTCAGGAGTCCGGTACTCAACTATTCATATCTTTTTCCTTGTCCATCACCGGAGGCTAAATCCTTGGAATATACCACTCAAGGTAGTCCTCTTGACTTTCCCAAATCCGCACTGCACCAAGACACTTCCTCTGAGAGATCCGGACCAATCTGTCGGACCTTGCCACATGCTCTGTTCTTGTTCACCGGACCACAACAATCTTTATTCTGACTTCCGGTAGAGACACACCATGACTTGCGGATATGTGGGATGACCTTTGTTGCCATCAATGACAACAACCATGAATCCATATAGTGTCTCTTGCTAACATATATATATATCTGCAACACTTAGAATCTTCATATTAGGTCGGCCTACTTAGATGAAGCGTATAGTTAATAAACTTGTAGTTTGTCGGCCAAATCAACTCACCAAAATACATAGCAGACCCAAATGACACTTGAATCACATTCTCATATGTCAACTCCAACTATAGAATCCCTTAGAATAAAATTCCTATCAATAGAACTTACTGCAGTTAAATCAAACTGTCCTGTCGGCCTCAAACATAGACTATTACTAACTCAGTCTATCTGTAGACTGCAACTTTCACTATGGACCACAAGACCTGCTCAAAATCACACTAAAGATTCTTCATACATCCCCAAGATTTCCTTTAGAACTGCAGAGCATAATATCAATCTATGGTAAAGTGCGGACCAACAGAACTCAGACCCTGTCACAGTCAAACACTGTCAAGCCAAACAATGATATTCAGTAGCTCAAAATTATCACTCCAATGGACTTCAGACTCTGCAACTCTAGATTTAGAGACTTCATACAAGTGTTTACAACACCCCAAAACCACATAATAAATACGCAACACCTGAGGAGTATAGACCAAAACAAATGAGTGTTATGTTCTGATTACCTCAGTTCTCTATAATGCCAAACTTAGGCTACTTGAAGATATGCTTCCGGTACATATGAAAAGCTGAAATTTTAGATATAAGATCTTGTAAGGACTATGAACAATATACCAGAACCGCATGATTAGGTCTTCAACTGCGGACCAATGCTAGTCCAAACACAGTCTCTCTATCGTTGTCTCTGTACATTGCCAATACTTAGCCAAAATGACTAAGTCTTCTTCACCGGACCAAAATCTCTCTTCCAACCTTGTTCATTTTCTTATTTCCATCAATGACAACACCTTCAAACATCAAGCTCAACCAAATTGCCAACAATACCTTTATCCCCAAAAATCATTTTCCAAATTCCTAAAATCATTGTCCACTCCATCCATCCTTTATCCCACATCTTCAATTTATCATTCCTCTTAGGTCCAAAATTTTTAGAAATCAATTCATCCATTTATCTTTGAGGTTTAACCTCTAAGGTTTCACATTCATAATTTACATCATCCTTAGGTTTAAAACTTTTGAGATTTATTTTCTAAAGCTAAAACCTATAACAAACCTTTCCATATCTATGTCATTAATCATCCTTAGGTTTAGAATTTTGATATTTTATTCTCTTCAGACTAAATCTTTATTCCCTTTTACCAAAGTCCACCATCACTTATCCTTGGGTCTAATATTTTAAAATCCATTCTCTAAGGTCTTAATCTTCATCCACCTTTCAACAATCCAACCAAATCCACACCCAAATCCATTGTATGCTCTTGACAAGGTCTCAAGCTAAGAAGAACAAGGACATGGAATCCTTTAGAATCAATTTTGGCATGAGAATGCCTCAAACCGACCAAAACAATGTCCCTACAATCCAACAACAATAAACATTTGATGCCAATACTATGGTAAATCCTTTTCCACCCATTAACACCAACAATGTGGATCAAGATGTCCTAGATTTTGCACAAGACACTGATTCCATGGACATACTTGATAGAGTCCTAAAATCGGATCCCAAAAGATATCTTGAATTCCTCCTTCAAAATGGTGCCACCATACCCAATGTCACTACATCATCACAACCATCCACATCCCATAATATTCTTAATACATCCCAAGCTTCAAATGAACCACATCCACAATTCCTACTAACACATCAACTACACCAAATACCTCAACCATATAAACATCCACCATCACTACATCTACACCACAAATCACCCTTAACATTCCCAACAACACCATGCACACAAGTGCTTCCACAAGCGTGCCTCAATTTGACACCAACACCATAGCCTTCATGACATATTTATTCGCCTAACCACCTTACAATATGTCCACCATTGCCAACAACAATCCATGCAACAACCCTTCATCCAAATTCACATATGCATGACCTCCAACCTCCCAAACACCTATTACATCTTCCATCCAAAGTTCACAACAAAATCCCAATCAAAACCAACAAATTTTGCCACATGTTCTACAATAACTCCTTGCCTACAAAAAACACCTCGCCCATCAAAATCAAAATCAAAATCAAAACAAAACCGCACAAAATCAAACATTCCAACATCAACAAATTCCACCTTTCCTCCAACAATTAATTCAAAACCAACAAACCCACATTCCTCAACCACCACCTACCCAAGATTTACCTAGAATTGTGCAATCTTTGATCTAAAAGGTTGATGATATGCAACATGGAAACAAAAGAAAGCAATATTCTTTTGAGGATATTTGCCCATACCCATTTTATAGAACCTTACATATGCCACCCTTTCCCAAAAATTTCAAAACACCAAAATTTGACAAATACAGAGGAAAGGGAGACCCTAGGGAACACCTTAGGGAGTTTTACACAGCTTGCCTAGAAGTCTCATACGACAACACATATTTAATGAGACTCTTTCCTAGAAGCCTTGGTGGTCAAGCTACCGAATGGTTTGCTTATCTTCCCCCCGGTATTAAGACATTCCATAAGCTTGCAAAGAAATTTGTAAATAATTTCTCCTATAACTTTGAACACAAAATATCCATGACCAGCCTTTGCAACACAAAACAAAAGAGTTGGGAATCCTTCGTCACCTTTTTACAAAGATGGAGAAGCCTAGCAAGCAAACTCCCATGGCCAATTCCAAAAAAATAATTAGTCACCATGTTCGTGACTAATCTCAACCAAGAAATTGGATTCCACTTCCAAATGCAATGTGCATCAACCTTTGAGAATGTTATAGACAAAGGGACAACCATTGAAAGATCCCTTATTGCTAAAGGCTCTATAAAACTTTACAACGACAACAAGACCAACAACAACAAAGTCAACAACAATAACACCAACACTTCCCATACGAACAACGCACAATCCAATGGCAAACCCTATTTTTGGGGTAAGAACAAAAACACTCAACGATAGTGTCACCGATGTGAAGGCCATCCAAAATGTACAAAATCCCATTCCACCAAGTACCTCCAATAACAACAATAATGTCAATGTCCCTAGGGGACCACCAATACAAAACAACAACCCTAAGAGGAAATTCACACCTTTAGGGGAACCCATCAAAAATGTCTTGAACAACCTTGTAAAGGAGGATTTGATAACATTACCCCCTATTCGACCTTATGATGAAAATCAATTTAAACCCTCTTGTTTTGATGAGAATGCCTATTGTGAATACCATCGTGTGAAAGGGCATAAAACATCTAACTGCATGAGGTTGAAATATTGTATCCAAGACCTTATAGATAGAGGTGATATAACCATCGATGAACCTCCAAGATAATCACCTAATGCCAACCTAGGAGCATACAAGGATCCACTTCCTGATCATAACAAAGGAAAAGCCTCATCTTCCAACCAAACATACAATGTCATGCCACCTCCTTCTTCTTTCGATTATGTTGTGGGTCGAATAGAAGATTATTCCAACCATGGCAATACCATCACCATTAGAGCTAAAACACCAAATTGTGTTGTTACTACTTGTCATGGTCATGTTTCCATCCATGGAGCCCCTACCAATGATCAACCCTTTAAATCCGCACCTACCAATCCACCATCCACCCACAAGTACAACCTCTTAGATTGCCTCAAAAAAAACCCCACACAAATCTCCATCCTCAAATTGCTACGCACATCTCCCCTCCATAAGGAAGTACTTGACAAAGCCTTAATGGAAACCTAAGTCCCTACCAAATTGGCTGTTGATCAATTCCAAGCCATGGCAGGCCACATCGCTTCCCCTCACTACCTCACCTTCTTAGAAAAAGGACCTACCCACCTCTAATGCCACACATAATGAAGCCTTACACATTGAAGTCCTAATCCATAAACATACCATTGAACAAGTCTTAATAGATGGTGGATCCAGCCTAAATCTTTGCACTCTAAAACTATTAGAACATTTGGGATACTCTAGTGTGGTTGTGGACTCTAGTGAATATATAACTATCAAAGGATATGATGACTCTGAAAGATTGTCTGAAGGCACCATCAAGCTTCCCATTCAAGTGGGACAAAAGATTTTGGAAACCAAATGCCAAGTACTTGATCTTAACCTCTCATATAACATCCTCCTTAACCGAACATGGATTCATTCCATGCAATCCATTCCATCCACCTTCCATCAATGCCTAAAATTCCCCCACAATGGCACATAAATCACTATCTATGCCGACCTTCATCCTTTCCAATACTGTAGTTTCTTGGAAGGACATGATGGCACTTTTTGCCCTTACAACAATGCTACTAAGGTATCCACCTCTCATCCTAATCCTATGCCATCTACTTCATACATTGATCCATCCAGCAATGCAACCACATCACAAATATCAACTTCTCCTAAGGTCAAGATCAAAGTAAGTGACATGGGATGTCATGAATATGACCTACATGGCACATTTTGTGTGGGCCTATTACCACAATCTCCTAAGACATTTTGTGCTCCTAAGGAAGAGGAAGTCTCTACGGTTGTAATCAAATGCAAACCATCACCTACCTTGGAGAGAAGGCACCTCCTTGAACAAGATGTTCTCGAAGACATATCCTCTTGGTTATACAAGGATGAAGAAAATCAAGAAGCTCCTACTCTCCCAACCGAGATCTATGGAAAAGGTTTTGAAATTGTCAAATACATGGGCTACAAAGGATAAGGCAATATAGGCCTTCATGAACAATGAATTGTGGAACCCATTCAAGCTACAAGGAGTCCATATATCCATGGGTTAGGGTACGGAAAACAAGAGTCTACTGTCACCGATACTGAGTATATCTTAAGTGAGGTTATTGATGAGTGCCAGGTAGCACCCATGAAATAGATATTTTTACCTCTCTTTTCTCCCTTCTTGTTCCATTGTCCTAATGACTGCACCAAAATAGGCTAACAAGATTGTTCTAATGATGATTAATAAGAGATGAATTACTTAAGATCATGATTTATGATTGAAGGACTAATGTGCATTGAATTGATGGAAATATGCAGAAATCTTCTCTTTTTGAATCAATAGGTGCAGGTGTTCAGGTAGAGAACTTTGTGCATCTCTAGAGGTAGTCCTAATGATCTTTAGAGCTGACATCAGCCTGCCATGAATAGCCTCCAATGTTTCAAATTTGATTGGAAAGGTTTTTGGGATAAGGAGGTGAAGCATCTTCAGAGCTGGATTGAAGTCTTGAGCATCTCCGGAGCTGAACAAGAAGGTCACAAATATATCTCTGGAGCTATAGATAGAAATATACATCTTCGGCGCCTCTTTAGAATAGTGTAGATTTCTAGCACAACTGTCGGTCAGACACTTCCAATGGTGATCGGGATGCTCTTGATGTTACTCAAATCATCACCTGAGTAATTGAGGGCAGTCTATAGTTAACTACTGGAAGTTTTTTTTATCTCTTTTTGGTTTTTGCATGAGTTACTAATAAATTGATTTAATACCTATATTTCAGGGCCTCCCTGCCCATTTGTATTTAGAACTAAGACTCAGATTCAGTGTGGACTTCTATTCCACTCAATCTATTTTTATTGCATGGATATTTATTCTGTAGTTAGACAGTTAGTAGGATAAAGAGATTGATGTCATCTCATAGAAGAACTAGTAGTTAAGATAAGTGATATCTCATCATAGATTTAGATATAAAACTTATAAAAGAAACAACAAAGAGGACAATGATTATTATTCTAAATTTTGTAATCTCATTTTGATATCAATGTTTTTCCTGAATACAAAGTTGATGGAATTGGACTGAATCAAGTTGTGATATTATTCTCTTGTGCTGATTGTTTACTTTAGTCTTCAGCCCTAAGGGTGTGGAGCAAGGGCCCACTCTCACCACCAAGGTAGAAGGCTAGTACTATTGTTTGTTATTTTAGATTTTGTTTAAAAGGATACTTAATGTTTTCATAGATAGATGCATGTTTCAGTTTATAGATTTGCTTTAAGTAATTTACTGTTTAGTTCTATTTTCAATATTCTTAGAATTCATTCCATAGCAGATAGATCAGTTTCTTTAAATCAGTAAAGGTCATTAGAGTTAGTTAGATAAAACTAGAAACTATATGATTCCTAATTGTAGATAGCCAAGGACACAGCCCTGGATTTGACATCTGAAATATGATTAAATGATGAGGTACAACGACCCTTGTCATTTTGGGGATCATTACTAGGGAAATATTGTGTTAATTAGGAAAACTTAGCTAAATAGTTTTAGGATAGATATGTATGGTTAGAGCTAGAGATTCAAAAGGAAGATACATAAAACAGACACCCCATCAACAAATTATAGGAGAAAGCAGTGGGGTGGCACAAGATCTTGTTGAAGAGAGACATCTAGAACCTACCTTGGAAGTTGCATCTAAAATTAATAATCCTTTCAATCCTCCAAATCTTCCACTCGCTGACTATATCTAAGAATTACAACAAAAATTCTAGGCAGATCCTTTGATAGAACCTAATTTCCTAGAACCTCAAAGAGAAGAACCAGTACTAGACATGGATGATAATCATGATAATCATGAAGATGAGGAAATTTAGGCTCCAAGAACCTTCTCATATCCCATTGTTCTAGCTGCTAGAGATAATGCCCCTATCAAAAATATTTCACCTACACACTTGCCAAATTTTAAGGGTCTTGCTTCTGAGGATCCAGATCATTTTTTTTGAATTCAAAGTGGTATGCCAGACTTATGATTATGGATTAGATAATCAAAAACTCAAACTGTTTCCCTTAACCCTAAAGGATTCTGCAATGAGATGGTTTGTGAGCCTGCCCTAAAATTCCATCCATTCCTGGGATCAGATGGAGACAGAATTCTTGGGAAAATACCAGAACTATTGTAGAGTCAGTGATAAGAATGAGGAATTATTCAAAATTAAATAGAGAGAGGAAGAGACATTAGAGGATTATGTGGACATGTTCAACTTCGCTTTGAGAAGGTATGGCAGCCCAGTGAATCACTCTTTGGCCAGAACCCTATTTATAAAGGGATTAGATAAAGAATCAAAATAGGCACTGGATCTGATGGGAAAAGGGAATATAAACAAAATAGATATGCCTGCTATAGAAGAACTCTGTAGGAACTATTCCAAAACCCAAGATGGAGTGAGAACGCCCAAATATTTCAAAGGGGAGAATGAAATAGGACAATTAATGGAAGAAATTGCAAATCTGAAAATAGATATTCTGGTCCAACTAAATACCACATTAGATGGGATTCAAGCAAAAACTAGAACAACTGATCAAGGTAGAACAATTGAACCACTCTCCATTTATTGTCCTAGGTGTATGTTGGCATTTCAATTCGCACCTCTGGAATGCGATTTGGAAACAGATAGCTATGCACAGATAAACTGCTCTCCTATTGGAAGGGGGAGTTCCCTTTCTTGCTGATGTTCGCTGAAAAGATAATTAAATGAAACTTCACCTATCTTCTTTTTGATTCTCAGCTACGAGCACAAGGTTATAAAACTCTAAACACTGCAGAAGAGGTTTTTTCTTTATTAAAACTTCTATTACAACTAAGCAAAGACTAATGACACTTTCAATCTCCTGAGTAAATTCAAAGCAAAGGAAATTGAAAGTGAACAAAGAATGATTGTTAACAAAAAAACTTAAGTAGTTTTCCTCCAAGTTTACACCACAAGACTAAAAGTACTTTAATGAATAAATCTGAAATGAAAGCTACAAAAAGCTACACATTTGATGACGATAACTTGATGAATCGAGATAGAATATCAGAGCAAAATTGGCATGAGACTTCTATTCAATATCATAAAGTTTGCACAACTCTAGGACAGCAATGCTACAGCAAAAGGCAGCCATACAGCAAGTGATCGAACACTGGAGAACAATGAACACAAAGTGAACAAACACTTGGAATAACAAGATTTGTAGGCTAGAATAGGCATAGCAAATAAGTTATCACAAAAGCCATTCCAATAAACATAGAGTGAACAAACACTTGGAATAACAATGTTTGCAGGCTAGAATAGGCACAGCAAAATATGTTATCACAAAAGTCATTCCATACAATGGGCAAGGATGCCCTTATTTATACCAAAATCAAAGGAGTAGGGAACCCTAAAATCTCCTTGATTAACCCTAACTTGCCAACTCACAAGCTTTATTACTATTCTAAGACAAAGATATAATAAACAAATGCTTTAAAGTGATTTTCTTTAAAGCAAAGAAGATTACAACTAACACAAAGTGATTTCTTTCTAAATAAAGAATGGATGAGCTTTGGATGAAAGCAAATGCTTTTATAACAAAAAGCATATGTTTTAAAGTTGCTTTCTTTTGAAATGCATCCTCATCAATATTCTTGCTTTTTGGTGATGTCATCCGTTGATATTCTAGGAAACAATATCTTCTAAAAAGTTGATTTTGACTTAAAAAAGATGGCACATGGGTTTTGTAGGCAATTCTGTTTCGAAGCAACCCAGATTGTTGGATTTTGAAAAAGCGGAGATTTTCTTGAAAAAGCAGGAAAAAAACCGTTTCCCAAAAAAAAGAAAAACTCCAATCTTCAAGAGGATAATAATCTAGATGGACCCATCTCGAGGAATACTGAAAAAGCTCTGGTCAGATTTCTGAAAAATGATCCCCTTGAAACGAGGACCCTGGATAAGCAAGCCTCTCTTCTTCCTCAACCTGAAACTATGAAGAACGATGAAAAAGCACTTTGTTTGGGTCTTTGAATCTTCATTGAAAGAAAAATAAAATCTTTCCTCTGGATGCAACCTACAAAAGATAATGAAACAAAGAAGCCAAATGCTTGTCTTTATAAATCTTTAGAGCGAAAAAGTAGCTTTATTTATGTGAGAATAAAACTTCACCCTCATCCATGAAGAAAGCAACTTTTAAAGCATAAATCCAAGTGGATGTCTTCGAATAGGAAGAATCCCTATTTTGTAGCTACATATGGCTTCATGTGCAAGATGACGAAAAATATCTTCTTTTGATGATGTCATCGAACACGCGAGTTGAAAGAAGTGCTAGCAAATTTTACTTCATTTTCGACACTTCAACACTCATTTTGACTTAAATATGGTCTGTCTCTAACTTCAACAAGGTGGCAAAATGTCATTGCTGACTGAAAAATCTTATTGATCCTGACATTTTAGAGAATGATCAACTAAGATTCCATCCCCTGCCTCTGACTGACGATCTGACATTGTTTGACCAAGTTTAACCTCCCGAAAACTATCAACGGGCAAAGATTGGGCACAAAACTATCAAAAAACACTATGGACATGAAAAATATTCTAACACTGCTCAAGTTGGGTGCCCCAAGTCACCTGGGGCACCTCGTTTCCCAACACTTAGCCATTTTTTCAATTTTTGCAACTTCTTCAATTTCTTGATTTGCGTGTGCATTCCGGTGGTGAAGGACCCCTGTTTGGCTATCAATTTCTATCAACTAGGATGAAACTAAATCTGATGATCTAGCAAATAGGTAGGCCTAATGAAAATTGAGCTGATTGTACCTTCTATTCGCCTCAAAAAATGTGCCAAACTGATCAACTCTAAACCAGACCGGGCTAACGAAAGGAGATTCACATTTTTTGAGAAAAACTTCAAAAATATTCTAACTCTGGTGAGTTTGGGTGCCCCAAGTCATCTGGGGTGCCTATCCTTCCATGCCTTAGAATTTTTTTTGAAAAATTCACTTTTTGTACCTTTTCTCGATTTCTATGCCCACAGGTCATGTTTGATCTTTGATTTCAGTCGTTCTGACGACTATTGAGGTGGGACGGAGGGTGATCTGAGTAGTCTAAACATATCTATGATGAAATCCTAGCTTTGACTAACTTTTGACCAAGTTTGACCAACCAGAAACAGGCTAACTAAAGCATTTTCCACGTTTTCTGGAAAAACGTGAAAAAAACTAACACAGGAAAGGTTGGGCGCCCCAAGTCACCTGGGGCACCTAGTTTCACCAGACTTAGTCAAATTTATGATTTCCCAACTTTTCATTCCACCTTGGATCCATCTTACATCGTTTTGCATGCATCATCGAGTCGACGATTGTTCATCAGTTTTGCATCATTGGAATAGCATTGAAAACTTGTCGACAAGCTCTCCCAGGTGAACTTTCCTCTATTGATGACTTTCAAGCTCATGCTTCACCTTTTGAAAAAGTAGAAATGACCCAGTAGAGAAAACTTGGTCGTTTGAAGATTTTGTCTGAACCGCGCCGATCGTGAAGCAAAATCGACCAATGAGAATCGAGCGCAACACCTAAGTTGGAGATACTATTTTTAGAAAATTTCTATTTTTAGAAATTTTTGCCAGCATCCATATCTCAAGAAACCCAGAAAACCTAATCTGACATCTATTTTTAGAAATTTTGCTTTTTTGACTTTTTGACAAAAAATTTTCTAGACTTGTTCAAAATGCCTTAATGAAGCAAAAATTTTGGTTGGGTACAACAACTGGCTCTGTCTGGGGACCATGGCGGATACTTATGGCATAGGAGAACCTAGAATCTATGGATTTTTGCAGCTTGGACCAGTGCCTTGTCCATTGGGCAATAAAGTCAGGTCACTTTCCTAATCACCTAGAACAAAACTTTTCCCTACATCACCTAAAACCGGACTTCCTAAAATCACCTAAGAAGTTGGAACTTCAGAACACAAAGAACACAACTGTCACATTTCAGAAAGGGGAAAAACATTATGACATAACGATCACATTACAGAAAGGGGAAACACATTACGAGAATAGAAAGTGTTCCACGCGCTCTTTTTCCTGAGCGAGGATGAGATGTAATTAGGACTATCACATAAAACCATCAATCGACTCAGAAAATTAAGAACCATCTCTCTTTAGCTGTGAAGATTGTCTTGGTAGCACAAAAATTTTCTTTCTCTGTAACATCTCCTCAAAGAGCCACGATTTAGGAGGGTATTCACATTCAGGCCATGAGAAGTTCTTGAGGAACTGGTTGATATGCCAGAGATCAGGTGGAGCATCTTCCTCTAAAGAAAGCAACCTCTGCAACAAGTGAAGGTACAGAACTTCCTTCTGAAGATATATAGGAAAGTCTTGTGGCCAAAGTATATCTATGGGAATGGTTATCACCACATATTGAATATGAGTTTCATTTATATCTTGTACACACACAACTATGTACTCAGTCAATGCATCATCTTCTAGAAAAGGTGTAAGCTGCTCATACACAACTCTCATTACTGATTCTTGGCTTATAGGATCCACAACTATTGTTGCCCATTTTTCAAGTGCTTCAGGGGCTTCTTCATTAGTTGTGTTTTCATCCATCCACTCTCCAAAGTCTGATGAATTATCAAGATCTGAATGCTCAAACTCTTGAACATCTTCACCTAATAGCTCACTTTCCCATTCATTACCCAGAATCTCATCATCCTCTATAGAGTGATCTTCTTCAATGTAGATATCCAGCATCACTTCATCTTCAGCATTCATGTATCTTTCTTCTATTAAGTGAGTAGAATCAAAGAGAGATCCATCTGAGTTATATACTTCTTCATCTTCTTGATCAATCTCACATACGGCGTATCTCACAAGACATTTGTCAAGAATTTTTGACTTTCAACATCATCCTCCTTAGTGACCAAAACTAAATATTCCATGAAATCTTCTTCTCCATCAACCTCTTCATATGTTGCATTTTGCATTGACTTCATCATATCTATGATGTCTCTTGATTGCACAGGTTTAGGGATAACCTTCAAAAGTTTAGCATCATCTTCTTCACTAGTGTGTATGAAAACTTCTAGAGACAAAGATGAAGACAGGATAAACTATAAAAGAAAATTTATAGTATCCTCTACTGAAGAATCACTTTCCAAGTGATGTAGAAAACTATCGAGATCCAGTGATGAATCTTCCATATGATCTCCATTTTTTAGAAATTCCTCCAATGATGAATCATCTTCAAAATGAAGAAGATCTCATTCTTGCTCCAATTGCAATGCTTCTTTGGTCTCTTCTCCTTTGAATGTATCTGACGCAGGTTCTTCAAACCAACCTTCAAAAGATGAGATGAACAAATTGCATTCTTCATTGCTCTCTGTAACATATTTGATCTCTTCCTCGTAATTTTGCTCTTGTGAAGATTGTTGCACTTCTTCCTCAAAGAAAGTTTGCAAGTTGCACATTTCTTTAGATACTTCCTCTAATTCATCAACCGCATAGACAACTTCCTGATTCTCTTCAGTTATTTCTGACAGCATAACATATGCACCAAAATCTGTATCTTGATATAGCACTTGTGCTTGAGGATCCTAAGATTTCACCACCCCAAACCATGACTTGGTTTCTAGTTCCAATTTTAAACTACCTTTCTTTAAAGGAATGGTCACAGATGACCAATCCAATTGTATTTCTCCTCCAAGATCTTTGCAGAAGCTTCTACTTAATAGCATCTCGTAACTAACTGGAATGTCAGCTACCAAAATAGTCATCATTATTTTCTTTTCGGGGCAAGCCGCCAACCGCACTTGAGCATCCTTCAATTGTCCAACCAATGGCACTGACTTAGACTCAAGTGAATAAAACTTGTCATGCATTTTGGTGCATGAGAGTCCCAAAGCATTCATTACTTGCAAAGGCATGACGTTGTCTGAAGCTCTTGAATCAATGATACAATTGCTCAATTTATAGCCTCCTATATACATAGAGATATAGAAAGGCTTGGGCTTCTCTCCTGTTGGAACGGAAGATTCAAGCAAAGTGGGTTACGTGACAGTCTCTTTCTTGACATACTTAACAATTCTGTCCAGCTGATCTAGATGGTCCTGAAGATACTCCAGTTGAGAAATCTGCACCTTGGTCTTCATCATGGAATCTACTATGTCAAAATTTGTTGAAGATAATTTTGAGCAGCCTGGACATTTTCATGTGGTGGCTTAGCATTGGAAGTGGAAGCCACTTCCTTTTCCTTTTCTTTTGGTCTTTGTCTATCCTCTCCTTCCTTCTGTGCTTTAAAATGTTGAGTACATGTTAACACAAGAGTCGAGAGATTTTCATGGTTCACTGCAAGAGAATATTGACAAAAATCCTCTTGTTCTTCCTTCATTATAACGAGTTCATTCTGGAAGTATCCAGTAGTAGAGTCGCCATCGAAGTTGTCTGTTTGTGGTAAGACAACATTTGTAATTGGGGAAGGAACAATGTTTGAAATAGGTGCAGCATCGGTATATCCCATGATTTGATTCATTCTTAAATTTTTAGGACATGTGGCTCCAATATGTGCATCAGTCTCATGAAAAGAACAAAACACTACATTTTGAGCAGCATCAACTGCTTGTCTTGGTGGTGGTGCTGGCAACCTAAGCCTGTAATTATTGAAAGGCTGAAAATTGTTCCTCTTAGGCTAATATGGTTACTGTGGTTGGTACTGCTGCTATGGTTGGTATTGTGTTTGTGGTGACTGATATGGTTGTTGCACAGGTTGCCCCTAAGTAGGCAACTATCTCTTCATGATAGTCATTTCATTTGCTACCTTATGTAGCAATGGATCCGCAGAACTCTGAACAAGAGGTCTGATTGAATCCATCTTCATCTTGCCAGAGGTGATCATGCCATCCTCTAACTTGATGGCATTTTCTTGTGCATTGGATAATTTTGTTTCATTAGCCGATCTCAAAAAGAAGGCTATCTCATAAGGAAGAGCGTTAATGAAACTACTCAACAGAATTTGTGGAGATGGATTGAGAGTATGAGAAAGGCATGTAACCAGGTGATTAAACCTTGCCACAAACTCCCTCATTGGTTCATTATTTTCCATCTTTGAATTTGAGAGTTGGGAAAACAATCTATGTCTGTCTTCAGTAGGTTTGAACCTTGCTAAAAATTTCTCGCTCATAGTTGCCCAACTTGTAATGAGGCCTGGCTCCAAATGATTGAACCAGTCGGCAACATTTCCCACGAGAGTCTCAATGACGAGATGGACAACAACATCATCATGTGATACATGCAAAACAGCGCACGCTATTGTGAATGCAGAAATGTGTTCATCAGGATGTTGAGTTCCATCGCCATGGAACCAGGGAAAGTGCTTCCTTGACCCCTTTGGTAACTCATGATGTTCTTGTAGGGCCAAAGGTCCAATGTTATTACCCCAAGGCAATGGTGGTGGTCACCTTTGATTTGGATCATTGTGATTGTTGTTATTTGCATCACACATTGCTCTAGGCTGGGTTACTGGTTCTTCTTGTAATTCTTCCTGCTTGACTTCAGGAACTATCTAAATTTCTCAAACTATGTTGGATGCTTCTCCAACTTTTGCAGAATCAAGATCTTGAAAGAAAGGATCTGTAGCACCGCCTTTTCCCTTTCTTGAATAAACCCTATGAGCCAGGATTATCTATTGCCACGTGGGAGGTGGTAACACTGGTCTTCCTACTGCAAGATCTGCTTTGTGTTCTTCTTCGTCAAGGATAACAACCGCATTTCTCCACTAATCAGGACTTTCCTTTTGTGTGAATATGAAACTCCTTAGGCTTCTAATGATGTCCGTTTGCTCTCCTTCCACTCGTACAAGATTTGGTTGAATAGCAGGTGGTGTAAGATTTAGTTGTTGAACTTGAGCAGAAGGACACCAAAGAGTCATTCCCGTGACATAAGCCTAAACTTTCTTGAAGTTTTATGCCTCATGCCCCACAGTGGGCACCAGAAAACTATTGGCATTTCAATTCGCACCTCTGGAATGCGATTTCGAAATGAATAGCTATGCATAGATAAACTGCTCCTATTGGAAGGGGAAGTTCCCTTTCTTGCTGATGTTCGCTGAAAAGATAATTAAATGAAACTTCGCCTATTTTCTTTTTGATTCTCAACTACGAGTACAAGGTTATAAAACTCTAAACGTTGTAGAAGAGGTTTTTTCCTTTTTTAAACTTCTACTACAACTAAGCAAAGACTAACGACGCTTTCAATCTTCTGAGTAAATTCAGAGCAAAGGAAATCGAAAGTGAACAAAGAATGATTATTAACACAAAAACTTAAGCATTTTTCCTCTAGGTTTACATCACAAGACTAAAAGTGTTGATAACTGAGAGGGGGGGTGAATCAGTTATGTAAATTAATTTAACTTTCTATTCTTTAACAACTAGTGCAACATTAGAACAAATAAGCATCCATAACCATGAAAGAAGAAACAAAATCAATACACATAACACAATGATTTTGATGTGAAAAACCCTGTTAAGGGAAAAACCATGGGGTGACTAACCCAAGATTGTATTCTCTATTAAAAGAATAGAAGTACAAAATGGCACTTGCCAATTAGGGCTCACTACCCAAGCACACTACTCACAAGAGGCTCACTGCCTACAAGAGACTCACTATCTACAAGATACAAAGAAAGTAACTAGGTACTTGAACTGATGAGAAGCATCCACATATGCTAAGGTTCAGTTCAGGTTAGGCTCAATACACTGATCTACTGCACTTCATTCTTCCTCTTCTTTGGTGCTACTGTCCTATCACATACCAGACCTATATTACTGCTTCCATAGTGCTCTCTTCTTTTCTTCACACAACACACCACCACACACACACCTTCATACCAAAATCAATCTGGTATATATATCTGCATCAATGATTTCAATCATCTTTCTAGTCGGCATCCAGAATACTCAACATTTTCCCAAACTCTGGTCTATCGGCTGAATCCTTACTTATTAAGTGATGCGTATCAAAAAGATGCTTATAGAAGTCATCAATCATGTCAGCCAACCATGAATGATCCCTCAAGAAACTTGATCACCATCAATAACTCATCCAGAAAAAGGTCTGATGCTTTGCCGGTCAGTTCTTCCTTAGTCTACTTTGCCAAACAGGAACCCAACACTTAGGTGTTCATATCTTCTCACTCTTTCATCACCAAAGGCTTAATCTCTAGAATGTGTTAGTCATGGTACTCCTCTTGACTTCCCCAAGTCCACACTTTACTGAGGTACTTCCTCTAAGAGATCCGGACCTTGCTGCATGCTCTATTCTTGGTCACCTGACCAAAATACTCTTCAATCTAACTTTCGGTATAGACACACCATGTCCTGTAGATGTCAGGGATGGACTTTGTTGCCATTAATGACAACACTCATGAAGCCACACAGTGTCTCTTGCCAACAATCTCCCCCTTTGGTATTGATGGTAACACTTAGTGAAAAATGACTAAGTGTCACACTACACTCCCCCTTCACTGATGCTTTGTTCTAATGTACACTTTATTGGAGCTCTCCCTTAGCTAGATTCCACATTTTTCACTGCTCCTCACTCCCCCTTTGACATCAATGGCAAAGGGTAGGGTCTGCACACCAAAATTTCCCAAAAACAATCTATACTTGGATGCATAAACATATATACATGTTTTAGTTACATATACTGAATTATATCTGCAAAAGTTGCCTTCAACTGGACAAATTCTATTGCCCAACTCTGCTTCATCCTGTCCAAATTTGAGATGTGACCACTCAACAGGAATGCAAAAGCTTCTGGCCTCTTTAGATCTATCAGATCACTGGTCCGGGCTATGGTCTGAGCATCAGATAGGGCCTCATGCATGGCCTCTAATTTAGGGATAATTATCCCTCTAAGTTCACTTAACCTGCTTATTCTATTTTTCTTCGCCTTCTCAAGATTCTTTATTTCATTTATGACTGCAATAGTCTAAAACTCTTGATTTATTATGGAAGAAGTGAGAGGATCAAAACCTTGAGATAAACTTGATAGTTTGCTCTCTTGTTCTTTCACTTTCTTGGTGATGTCTGATGTTACGGTGGACCAAGATAGACAAAATTTGTATAGATCACCACCATCTTTAAGAGCATTCTCTAGGCTCTTTATTCCAATATCCAAATTTCTTCTATCATTTGTTATTAGTCCTTGTATTTCAGAGAATCTCTTTCCCAAAAACTCCTTCCAGACCTTTTCTTCTGTTGACTTCTCTAAGGAATCAAAATATGTATGAACAGAATTTACAAGAGATTTTAGATTACTGGATGAGGAGGCCGAGAGATCCTTCTGAAAGGATCGCATGATCTTCTCCAATACACCAGAAGTAGTTTCTATGAGCTCACAGTCTTCCATGTGAGACTTCAGAAGTTTTTCTTTTGCCTTTGCTTGAGTAAAGGATGCTATCTTCATGGTTTGAACCATGGAGAGGGAATCAAAATTGAATGGTCCTTGAAGTAATTCTGGTTCATCAAATTCCATCATCTCTTTGGTCAAGAAATCTTTGACAGTTTCTACAATGTCTCTTTCTGAAGATAGAGTCTTCTTCACTTCTGCAGTCTCAAAATTGTCTCTTGGGGTCTTCTCTGTTTGGTCTTTTTCCCTTTCCTTTACGTCTTTTTCTTGACTAGTTTGCTCCTCTATTCTTTCTTCTCCTTTAGATCTGGAGTCTGCAGTGGAAACTGAATGAGAGATATTTGCTTCTTTAAGAACTTCCTCTTCTGGAATAGAGGAATCTAGATCCTCAATTTTCTCCTCACCTTCCTTTGTCTCTTCTGCAACTGTCTCAGTAGATTCTCCTTTGTGTATCACCTATGTCCTCTATAATAGGAAGATTGAATCTTTTAAAAGCATTCCAAAGGATATCTTCTGTTTCTTTTGCCACTTTGTCAGTTTCTCTAAGCATAAGCTGATTCATTCTAGCTTTGCTCTGGAACACATCCTTGCAATCTTTGAAGACCATGTTAATTTTCTTTGGAGTGATGGAGGGATAAAGTTGGATAGCAATCTGCTCCCAGATTTCTAGGTCTTTTGCCATGGCATTGTTCTTTCTTATTTCAAGTTCCTTTTCTAGACTTTTAGGAATCAGAGATATAATTTCAATGAATGCTTTGTTGTAGATGCTTAAATACCTGACTGTAGCTTCTTGCAGGATCTTCTGATCAGTTTCACTATAATCATCATAAAACTCAGTCATTGGTTTCAAGTTCCCATCCATAGTGACTAATTTAATTATATCATCAATGTGAAGAGTAGGCTTTTCAACAAATTCTTCTGCCTTCTCTTCCTTGTCTTGACCGTAGAGGGTTCACCAGATGTTTTCTTCTTCTTCTTCATTTTCTTGACTTCCTCATCGGTTTCATTTTCTTCATCATCCTTCTGACTTGTATAGGATCTTGTTGCCTTTTTCTTTGTTCTTTTCTCTCCCTTTCTAGATGTCTGGGCTTCTAGTTTTGATGCCTTTTGGCTTTTAGAGGTGGTAGGTGTAGAGCTCTTGGAGGATCTGGTTTAGGAAGGGGCTTGCACCGGATCACTTTCCTTTTCTATATCTTGTTTCTCTTTCTCTTCCCTTTCCATCTTCTCTCTGTTGGCATCAACTACCTCTTTTGATATTCCATGCCTCTTGGCAAATTCTTCTACTTTCCTTCTTACTTTTCTCTTGATCTCTGGATGTCTAAGTTCAACATGAACTTTTACACTCAACTCTTCGTAGGTTCCAAACCTTTTTGCCTTAGGATCCTTGGGTTGACTCAGCAGGTGTTGGATGTGTAGCTCTAGGGTTTTCTCATCAACTTCATACCCCATTGGCATGATCCACACTATTCTAGGTTCCACTGCCTCCATCAGGCATTGATCAGTGTCCACCATAAAGCACACTGTATCCTTGTACTTCTCAGCTAATGATTGAGGGATTCTTTCTCTAGCTTGCATCATACTCTGAAAATTCTTGAAGTAGCCCCAGAGTGTTGTATTCTGTGCCTTGGCATCACCAATTCCACGCAAATAATCTCTTATTTGTATGGCTACTAGTCTATTATTTTGCCATATCCAACCACTAGTTCTGGGTAGCTCATTCATATAATAGAAGAATAGGCAAAGTATCAAGCCACCATACTTGAATGAATTCTTTTTATCCTTCTTAATTTTCTGCAAGTTCTCCAACAGGTTATTCAAGAGAAGCTCACAAAGATCATAGTCAGCATTATCTCTTAGCATCTAATAAGCAGTGTAAATTGCAGTTTCAGGTACTAAATTTTCCCTGTTGGAGTGATATATCTTGTAACCAATTATCATGGAGGCAAACTTGATATCTAGATTAGTGATATCTTCTATTGTCATTGCTCTGTTGTCAAATTTTGATTCGGTAGCCTCACTCACAGTTTGGTTTTTGACTGATTTGAGAATAGGTAACCCTCCGGATGAGTGCAAACTGGTTACCACCCTAATAGCATCTTTTGTGATCTTAAATGGTCTATTCAACCACATGAAGTTGTCATGTACTCTGCTCAAAACATACCGGGCCCATTCATCTTCTGCAAAATAGGGGAAATGGATACAATGTCCAAAATGCTTGTCTCGGATAGCCTTGTACTGATTTTTGAGTTCGAAAGCATCATCTATTAAAGATATCCATTAGCTTGGATTCTCCAAATTCCTCAATGTTTGCATGAATATATGCCCTAACATCTTCTACATGCAAAACCCCATGCGGAATGCTTGAAGATGTGCCTAGGGGATCAACTTCTAGGGATTTATAGGAATGTTTCTTGAATTTAGGGTGCGGCCTATCAGTAATCTTCACAACATTCAGAGTACCCATCTTTCAAAGATTCAGAGAGAGATTTCAAGAGTGGAAAATACCTCTTACACTTCTAGGGCTCACGATATGAGCCGGATCGAGTTGCTTGGATGAATCAACTTCTGCAATTTAATCTTTGAGAGGATTGAGATAACTTGTTGCAAAGCTCCTTCTCTCTTTCTTTTCAAATGCAAATGTGCAAATGATGAACCAAAGAACCCTTTTATTTCTGCACAAACCCTAATTCCATTTTGTAATAAATGCACAACCTAAGTTATTCTGGTTGCCTTGTTTTCCTTGTTCCAAGAGAGATCTTTCAGAATCACTGGTATGAACTATTAGTTGTCTATCTATCTTTCCCAAATCATTCCACTTATCCACAAATCAAGATACCTCAAATTTGAGTCATACCAGATCTAACTATGAGAATCCTATTCTTACTGGATAACTGTTAAACTAGATCAATCTAGGAAGATTAACCTCTTCTAAACTTCTTGCAGATCTTCCATATCTTTACCAAGGCTCATTTAGATGTTTCTCTGAGAACCCTTTAATCTGCAACTTTCCATGTGCCAATTTCAGGCACCAACTGACTGGCTGGGGGAACTTGTTTTCTTTTGAGACTCCCCCTAAGCTAGAGCTCATCTATTTAGTTTCTGGAAGGAATATCAGCACCAGATTCTGGTGAGGATCCATCCCCAACATTTTATGTACTCCTCTTTACCCAAATCTTGGTCATCTCCCTTTGAATTTCATCCGCATCTACTTTTCCTTTTCCTTTGTCTTGGTTTTGATTATGATGCACCAGACCCTTTTTGTCCTGATTCTTACTTCTGCAGAATTTGGCAATATGACTGGATCTATTGCAATTGTAGCAAACAACATTTCTTTCCATATTTGACTAATATCCTCTTGATCTACACTAATTATCCATATGTCCCATTCTATTGCATGCAAAGCATCTACTATTGAATGAATTGTCCATTTACATATTTCTACACTCATGAGATTTGTGACCATACGTTTTGCAATTAAAACACTGTCCAGAGAAGGATGAATTAGTCTGATTCATTCTTCTTCTACACTGATTTGCTTTATGACCAAAGTTATTGCAATTGTGGTAGTATCCATTGAAGGATGGATATCTTTGAGCATTAGGTTGCCTTACCAGAGGTCTTCTAGGCCTGTTCCTTGGATTTCCTAATCTAGAGTTCTTCTGACTGGATCCAGAGCTTTCACCTTTCTCATACCCCAAGCCTTGCTTGTCATCTACTCTCTTTTGACTTTCAAGAAGAACTTCAAGCTGAGCAGAGCTTATCTTGAATTTCTCTTTGTATTCATTTGTTGTTTGAAGTTCTCTTTTTAGAGTGTCAATCTAATTTTCAAGTTGTTCTTCATTATCTCTAGCTTCTTCTAGATCAGATTCCAAATGCCTAATTATTCTATCCATTTTGTGGCAGTCTTCTGATTTCTCTTTGAGAGATTGTTTTAGATTATCTTCAGTTTTTCTCTTCTCTTCAATTTCTTGGGTGAATTTCATAACCCCTGATTCCATTTCATGTCTTACCATAATGACCTCTTTTGATAGCTTCTCACATAATTTGTTCTTCTCATTCAAATCTTCATTTGCATCATTGGCTTTATTCTGACTTGCTAATTGCTGAAGTAGTTCCTTTCTTTATTTCATAGAGATACTCAGTTTCTCCTTAAGTTTATTTATGAAATCATCAGCTTGTTTAAGTCTTTCCCTTAAGTTATTTACTTCAGAGTGAGACTATTCAAGATCATCTAGGGCAGACTAAAGTTGTTCCCTCATACCATACATATCCATTGAGATTCCTAGATCTTCCTCAAGCTGTTAGGCTCTGTTTGGAGGAACTTAGCTCTAATACCAATTGTTGATAACTGAGAGGGGGGGTGAATTAGTTATCTAAATTAATTTAACTTTTTGTTCTTCTTTAACAACTAGTGCAGCATCAGAACAAATAAGCATCCATAAACATGAAAGTAGAAACAAAATCAATACACATAACACAATGATTTTGATGTGGAAAACCCTATTAAGGGAAAAACCACAGGGTGACTAACCCAAGATTGTATTCTCTGTTAAAAGAATAGAAGTACAAAATGGCACTTGCCAATTAGGGCTCACTACCCGAGCACACTGCTCACAAGAGGCTTACTGCCTACAAGAGACTCACTGTCTACAAGGTACAAAGAAAGTAACTAGGTACTTGAACTGATGAGAAGCATCCACATATGCTAAGGTTCAGTTCAGGTTAGGCTCAATACACTGATCTACTGCACTTCATTCTTCCTCTTCTTTGGTGTTGTTGTCCTGTCACATACCGGACCTATATTACTACTTCCACAGTGCTCTCTACTTTTCTTTGCACAACACACCACCACACACACACCTTCATACTGAAATCAATCTGGTATATATATCTGCATCAATGATTTCAATCATCTTTCTAGTTGGTATCCGGAATACTCAACATTTTCCCAAACTCTGGTCTATCAGCTGAATCCTTGCTTATTGAGTGATGCGTATCAAAAAGATGCTTATAGAAGTCATCAAGCATGTCAGCCAACCATGAATGATCCCTCAAGAAACTTGAACACCATCGATAACTCATCCGGAAAAAGGTCTGATGCTCTGTCAGTCAGTTCTTCCTCAGTCTACTCTGCCAAACAGGAACCCAACACTTAGGTGTTCATATCTTCTCACTCTTTCATCACCGGAGGCTCAATCTCTAGAATGTGTTAGTCATGGTACTCCTCTTGACTTCCCCAAGTCTGTACTTTATTGAGATACTTCCTCTGAGAGATCCGGACCTGACTGTCAGACCTTGCTGCATGCTATGTTCTTGGTCACCAGACCAAGATACTCTTCAATCTGACTTCTGGTATAGACACACCATGTCCTGCGGATGTGTGGGATGGACTTTGTTGCCATCAATGACAACACTCATGAAGCCACACAGTGTCTCTTGCCAACAAAAAGTACTTTAATGATTAAATCTAAAATGAAAGCTACAAAAAGCTACACATCTGACGACGATAACTTGATGAATAGAGATAGAATATCAGAGCAAAATAAGCACGAGACTTCTATTCAATATCATAAAGTTTGTACAACTCTAGGATAGGAATGCTACAGCAAAAGGAAGGCATACAACAAGTGATCGAACACTGGAGAATAATGAACACAAAGTAAACAAATACTTGGAATAACAAGATTTGCAGGCTAGAATAGGCATAGCAAATAAGTTATCACAAAAGTCATTCCAATAAACATAGAGTGAACAAACACTTGGAATAACAATGTTTGCAGGCTAGAATAGGCACAACAAAATATGTTATCACAAAATTCATTCCATACAATGGGCAAGGATGCCCTTATTTATACTAAAATCAAAGGAGTCGGGAACCCTAAAATCTCCTTGATTAACCCTAACTTGCTAACTCGCAAGCTTATTACTATTCTAAGACAAAGATATAATAAACAAATGCTTTAAAGTGATTTTCTTTAAAGTGATTTTCTTTAAAGCAAAGAAGATTCCAACTAACACAAAGTGATTTCTTTCTAAATAAAGAATGGATGAGCTTTGGATGAAAGCAAATGCTTTTAAAACAAAAAGCATCTATTTTAAAGTTGCTTTTTTTTTAAATGCATCCTCATCAACATTCTTGCTTTTTGGTGATGTCATCCATTGATATTTTGGGAAACAATATCTTCTAAAAAGTTGATTTTGACCGAAAAAAGTTGGCACATGGGTTTTGTAGGCAATTCTGTTTCTAAGCAACCCAAATTGTCAGATTTTAAAAAAGCAGAGATTTTCTTGAAAAGCGGGAAAAAAGTAGTTTCTTAAAAAAAAGCAAAACTCCAATCTTCAAGAGGATAATAATCTAGATGGAGCCATCTCAACGAATAATAAAAAAGCTCTGGTCAGATTTCTAAAAAATGATCCTCTTGAAACGAGGACCCTAAAAAAGCAAGCCTCTCTTCTTCCTCAACCCAAAACTATGAAGAACGCTGAAACAACACTTAGTTTGGGTCTTTGAATCTTTGTCGAAAGAAAAATAAAATCTTTCCTCTGGATGCAACCTACAAAAGATAATGAAATAAAGAAGCCAAATGCTTGTCTTTATAAATCTTTAGGGCGAAAAAGCAGCTTTATTTGTGTGAGAATAAAACTTCACCCTCATCCATGAAGAAAGCAACTTTTAAAGCATAAATCCAAGTGAATGCCTTTGAATAGGAAGAATCCCTATTTTGTAGCTGCCTATGGCTTCATGTGCAAGATGACGAAAAATATCTTCTTTTGATGATGTCATTGAACACGCGAGTTGAAAGAAGTGCTAGGAAATTTTACTTCATTTTTAACACTTCAACACTCGTTTTGACTTAAATATGACCTATCTCCAACTTCGACAAGGTGGCAAAATGTCACTGTTGACTGGACAAGCTTACTGATCCTGACATTTTGGAGATTGTTCAACTGAGATTCCATCCCTTGCCTCCAACTGACGATCTGACATTGTTTGACCATGTTTGACCTCCCAAAAACTTTCAACGGGCGAAGATTAGGCACAAAACTATCAAAAAACACTATGGACATGAAAAATATTCTAACACTGCTCAAGTTGGGTGCCCCAAGTCACCTAGGGCACCTGGTTTCCCAACACTTAGCCATTTTTTTAATTTTTCAACTCCTTCAATTTCTCGATTTGCGTGCGCATTCCAGTGGCGAAGGACCCCTGTTTGGCTATCAATTTCTATCAACTGGGATGAAACTGAGTATGATGATCTAGCAAATAGGCAAGCCTGATGAAAATTGAGCTAATTTTACCTTCTGTTCACCTCAAAAAATGTGCCAAACTGATCAACTCTGAACCGGACCGGGCTGACAGAAGGAGATTCACATTTTTTGAGAAAAACTTCAAAAATATTCTAACTCTGGTGAGTTTGGGCACCCCAAGTCACCTAGGGCGCCTATCCTTCCATGCCTTATAAAATTTTCTAAAAAATTCACTTTTTGTATCTTTTCTCGATTTCTGTGCCCACAGGCCCTGTTCGATCTTTGATTTCAGTCATTCTGACAATTGTCAAGGTGGGAGGGAGGGTGAACTAAGAAGTCTGAATGTATCTGTGATGAAATCCTACCTTTGACTGACTTTTGACCAAGTTTGACCAACCAGAAATAGGTTGACTGAAGCATTTTCGACGTTTTCTTGAAAAAACGTGAAAAAAAACTAACACAGGAAAGGTTGGGCACCCCCAATCACCTGGGATGCCTGTTTTCACCAGACTTAGTCAAATTTATGATTTTCCAACTTTTCATTCCTCCTTGGATCCATCTGACATTGTTTTGCGTGCATCATCAAGTCGACGACTGTTCGTCAGTTTTGCATTGTTGGAACAGCATTGAAAACTTGTCAACGAGCTCTGGCAGGTGAACTTTCCTCTGTTGATGACTTTTGAGCTCATGTTTCACCTTCTAAAAAAGTAGAAATGACCCAGTAGAGAAAACTTCGTCGTTTGAAGATTCTGTCTGAACCGTACCAATCATGAAGCAAAATCGACCAATGAGAATCAAGCGTGACACCTGAGTTGGAGATTCTATTTTTAGAAAGTTTCGCCAACATCCATATCTCAATAAACCCAGAAAACCTAATTTGATGTCTATTTTTAGAAATTTCTATTTTTAGAAATTTCTATTTTTAGAAATTTCTATTTTTAGAAATTTTGCTTTTTTGACTTTTTGACGAAAAATTTTCTAGACTTGTTCAAAATGCCTTAATGAAGCAAAAATTTTGGTTGGATACAATAGTGTAGAAACAAGCATCTATTGAGAGAATGCCCTTTAGACAAGTCAGAGATCTATTAGATCTATGACAAGAAACATCCTGCCAGTCAATGTAGTCAAATTCCTGCCCTAAAAAGGCTGAGTAAGAAGAATGCCATCATAGAAGAAGAGTTGAACTATGTAGGACAAAAACAAGCTAGGAATTTCCCTTATAATCAGTATCCAAGCTAGCTTTCTTACAGGGGTCCTTCTAATTGGGGAAATAATCAATGGAATCCAACTTGGCATGGGCCTCAAAATAATCCTCCTTGGGGACAGTAGGATTGGCCAAATCAACAATGGCAAAACCAACATTGGCAAAATCAACCATGGGGAAATCAACAGTGGCCCCCACAGTTTGGATCACAAAACATGCAGCCTCAATGGGGTCCTCAATAGGGATATAATCAACAATACCAGGGACAACCTAGACGTTTCCAACCTCAACAATAAGCATTACTAACTAGACCCCCAACACACAAGGCTAGTCACAAAATGAACCAGTTAGCCAACCACCCTTACCAGCTCAACCTATACCAAAACCATGAAATAAATAGGGAGCAGTTATTTACATGACAGAACAAGAAAACATGGTTGGTATTAATGCTATATATCCCAATAATCTCAAGTTGTGTTCTGGGAAAGCATTCCCAAGACCATCTCCTCCAACTATAGTTGAAGTAACCAATGATGTGGAACCTGAAAAGTCATCCACTCAACTTCCAGAGGAAATTACTACTGAAACATTAAAAAAAGAATCATCCTTGGATAACTCCGGAGTTCCTCCTAAAAGGCTAACTCTGGAGAACATTCCTGGAAACAATTCTGGTAAGAGCTCCGAAGATGCTCTGGAGATGGAAAAACTAGCACCATACCCAGAATGACTCAAACAACATGTTCCCTAGAAAAAAATCTTACAAAAACAAGTCCAATCTACACTAGAATCAAAACTATTACAAGAAATTAGACAACTGAACATTGAAATTCCACTGTCCAAGCAATCAGAGATGTGCTAGAACTAGACCAATTCATCAAACAACATTGTGTCAAAACTCAAGGTAGGATGAAAAACTTTCTTTCTACCATACGGGTGGAAGGGAAAGTAGTAGATCTACTGATGGGAGAAATGCTCCTCCCAAAATATGGAGACCCTAGAAATCCTGTCATAACTATTTACATCTCAGGGGTAGAAATTTCAAATGTTTTGGTTGATTTGGGAGCAGCAATAAATGTGATGATAGGTCATACAAAGGACAAATTAGCCCTCATAGGTATCCAATCCACATCTACAATCCTTCAACTTGCTGACCAGTCAGTAGTGATTCTGAAAGGGGTGATTACTGATGCTCTAGTTGTGATAGAATCATGGAAATTCTGAGTAGACTTCCTGATATTAGAACCAAGAAACCATAGAAATGCATATCCACTAATATTAGGAAGACCATGGTTAGCTACAACAACAGCATCTATTGATTGTCAAACTGGGGATATGGTAATTTCTAATGGGATAGATTTGAAGAAAATATCTCTGTATCCTCCAGCTAAACCATCAATACATTATACAGGAAGAGTATGGGTGGATGAGCCAGATAACATGGAAAATAGTGCCTCAGTAGCTATGGTCACCATCAAGGAACATTTGGGTGAGTTAGAAGAAGAAATCTACTATGATACAATAGAAGATATTACCCACATCCTAATCAATGAGGATGTAACGGAGCTTGCCCAAGATTCTAGGAGAGAACTTCTCACTTCTACTCATTATACCCTAGCAAATATCATTCCTTGTGGAGAAGTTCTACTCATTATACCCTAGCAAATATCATTCCTTGTGGAGAGACCTTTTACATAGACTTAGCCACATTCCACATGTTGCTTCCACATTCTTGTCCCCTCAATACCATGACCTCAGTATATGGATTGACTACATCCATGGATCAAATCAAAAAACAAGTCATGATTTTACCAGGAAAGACACTTAATATCAACACCCAATTAGCAACAAATTAGGAAGAAAAACTTATCCAACTCCTGATTTCCCATTCAGCAGCTTTTGCTTGGGAATATCAATTTATGAAGGGCATTCCTCCTGAGATCTGTACCCATCATATATACAATAAATATATCAAACCTATCAGACAACCCCAGATAAGATTGAATCCTACTTTAAAAGACATTGTTAAGACTGAAATAGAAAAATTGTTGCAAGCAGGGTTTATATATCCAATCTTAGACAGTCAATGGGTCTCACCCCTATTCATAGTGCCTAAAAATAATGGGAAATGGAGGGTGTGTATTGACTATAGGGAGCTAAACAAAGCTACAAAAAAGGACTACTCTCCTTTACCATTCATTGACTAACTGTTGGACAGCCTTGCTGGGAGAAAGTATTTTTCTTTCCTAGATGGGTTCAGTGGGTATAACCAAATCCAAGTAGCGCCTGAAGATCAAGACAAAACCACTTTCACCTGTTCTTGGGAAACTTTTGCCTACAAAGTTCTTATGTTTGGACTATATAATGCTCTAGCTACATTTCAAATGCTTGTTCAAACCATTTTTGCTGAATTAGATAATGAGTTCATGGAGGTCTATATGGATGACTTTACTGTGTATGGGGACAACTTTGAGGAAGCTCTCATAAACCTTGAGAAAGTACTAAAATGTTGTGAGAAGAATCAATTATCCCTAAGTCATGAAAAGTACTTCATGATGGTGGAGGAAGGAATTGTATTGGGACACCACATTTCAGCAAACGAGATCAAAGTGGACAAGATCAAAATAGAAGTGATCAAACAATTACCTTCACCTAGAAATCAGACAGATGTTAGAAGTTTTCTGGGTCATGCAGGCTACTATAGGAGATTTATAGAGAATTTCAACAAAACAGCTACCCCCTATTTACCCTACTTAACAAAGACACAGAATTCTTATGGACAACAGATTGTCAATCAGCATTTGAAACCCTAAAAGAAAAGCTTACTATCACACCTATTTTGAGAGGACCTAATTGGACTTTACCATTCCACATACAAACGGATGCTTCAAATGAGTCCATTGGGGTGGTCTTAGGATAGAAGGAGGAAGGAGAAAGTATGCATGCCATCTATTACATCAGCAAAAACCTTACCTCTGCAGAAAGAAATTACACCACAACTGAAAAAGAATTCTTGGCAATCATCTATGCTATAAACAAATTCAGGCATTATATCACTGGATGTAAAATAATTGTTCATACTGATCATGTAGCCATCAAATACTTAATGAATAAGCCAATAGTGGGTGCAAGGATCATTCAGTGGTTGTTGCTGTTACAGGAATTTGACATTATCATAGTTGATAATCTAAGAAAATTTAATTTGGTTGCTGACTTTCTGTCAAGATTGTATACAGGAGGAGAGAACCAGCCAATGGAGGACATGTTTCCAGATGAACATCTTTTTGCTATCTCCTCTAATGTACCTTGGTTTGCTGACATAGCTAATCTCTTAGCTACAAGCTTGTATCCATCCCATTTTACCTCAAAACAAAAGAAATGCTTAATTAAGGAAAGCTTATCTTACAAATGGTTAAATGGTTTGCTATTTAAATGTGGACCTGATTTCATTTTATGTAGTTGTTTAAAAGTTGATGAAAATTTTTGATGTGTTGAGAGCATGTCATGATGAACCATCCGGTGGGCATTATTCTTGCCACAGAACTATCCACAAGATCCTGGGAGCTGGTTACTACTGGGCCTATATTCATAAGGATACCAAGAAGTATGTGCAGCAGTGTGATCAATGCCAAAGGATGGGACAGCCAACCTTCACCCAAGAGATGTTACTGCATCCTCAAGTAATGATGGAGCCATTTGAACAATGGGGTCTAGACTTTGTGGGACCAATTTCTCCACCTTCATCAGGCAAAAAGTATATTCTAGTATGCACAAACTATGTGACTAAATGAGATGAGGTTCAAGCTTTGCAATTTGCAAGAGAAGAGAAAGTTGTTGATTTCCTTTATAATAAGATTTTCTTGAGGTTTGGGGCCCCAAGATCCATAGTTTCAGACAAAGGACCTCAGTTTACTTCATAGGTAATCAGAGCATTCACAAATCTATATCAAGTCAAGCACAATAAATCTTCACCTTACCATCCTCAAGCCAATGGGCAGGTAGAGGTGACTAATAGGGAACTTGAGAACATTCTGACAAGGACAGTGGCAATGAATAGAAAAGATTGGGATAACAGATTACCTAAAGCAGTTTGGGCTTACAATACCACTTGGAAGTCCACAATGAAATTCTCACCTTATGAATTAGTTTATGGGAAAAAACCCATTCTGTCTATAGAATTTGAACTCCAGACACTTAAAATTGCATTAGATATTGGTCTACCATTGTCCATAGTACAACAAAATAGAAATCTCCAGCTCAATGAGTTAGATGAAATCTGGACAGAAGCCATTCAGCAAACAGAATTGGACTAGTATCAAAGGAAGCAGTGGCATGACCAACACATCAAGAGGAGGACATTTCAACAAGGTGATTAGGTTCTTCTTTATGATTCTAAATTCAAGGAGTTCAAGGGGAAGCTACAAACTCATTAGATGGGTCCTTATCAGATAAAGGAAGTTTTTGAGAATGGAACAGTGCTGTTGGAACCTATTGATGGAAGCACAGACACATTTTTAGTGAATGGCCACCGAATTAGACTCTATAAAAGGCCATCCACTAAGGAAGAGCTCATCAAAGATTTGTATTTGGTTACAGGGGACACATCCTCTGTCATAGTTTTGGACTAAAAAAAAAAAGTTGAAAACCAGCAAATGGCGGCCTTCTTAGAAAAAAAAAGAGGAAGATAGAAAACTAATAAATGGCTATATTTCTCAACCAAGGGGATTGAAAACCAGCAAATAGTGGTTCCCTTCTTCATGTCAAATAAGAATAATCCAACTACAGAGGTGGTTAGGAGCTAAGGGTTAGTCAAACACACCTCCAATGCTTGCAAATAAGGGGCACCTCCGGCGCTCCACGAACTTGGAGCACATCCAGCACTCCACCAATAAAGAGCTATTCAGAATATAATAAATTGGGAGGGGACCCACCTCTCTAGGTAATGAAGTAGAGATGTCATTTGATGAGTTCATCATGACTCATCCTCCACTTTATGATACGGACAAAGATAAAGTTAACACGCATTCTGGGAGAAATCATTACTCTCATTTGCACAGGTACTTAAAAAGGACTACGTTGAAATCACCTAGATAAATGGATTCTCGAACCACTCTATGGGAATGATTACAGGTTGCATCACAATAAAGATGTTGACGTCATTTCAAGCCACGAAGAAGCTGCTCAAGTGCCACATCGCGTCAAGTCTCATCAACGCCGCAACATTTCAGCCAAGTACATCGGTTCCTCATCATTAAGATTGGTTCAGGTAATTCTCTCTTAATTAAACTTAAATTAGCAATTGTCTTGTCATTTCTATTTTTGGGTGTTGTCATTATGACACATCCTCCTGCCATTATTTTCCTTCCTAAATTCATGCATGCCGCCATCTTTGCTACACTGTCACCATGCCTACGGAGTGTCCCATCACTCTTCTACAATTATGACCGCATAGGCACTATAACCAATTTTAAGTTCTTTTTCCATAAGTCCAAGCCATTAAACTAATTGACATAATAATCCTCATTCAAAACTACAAAATACCCTAAGAACAGAGTTAGCTGATACAATCCTCTGGAGCCTACGGAGTTAAAGGAGGAAGAACAAACTACATAGGAGAGTGAGGGAGAATTTTAGCATAGAGGGTGGAAAACGGACTTAGAAATGGGGGTTAAGAAGAAATCAGAGCCAGAAAGTGTTATAGGTCTTTTGTAAGATGATGTTGTAGCAGACATTCTGAGGAATGCAGGATGGATGGAGTTTCTAGAAAAGTTTGAAGGGTTTCAAGAGGATATTGTTGATGACTTCCTAAGAAACCTTAGACAATCAGACAGTTGTAAGGGGAGTTCAAGTCAATCTCTCTGCAACCACTATCAGTCATATTTCTGGATTGCCTGAACAAGGTGAGAGGTTCTACCATCTAAAAACTTTATATGTTGATTTGATTAGGAATTTCTCTATTGAAGGTGAACCTGCAATACAGTTGCATTTAAGCAAAAACGAGGTTAAAGGAATTCTTAGGTCCTCACTTCCAAACCCTTGGCAATCTGTAGCTATATGGTTGATGAAATATTTCACATGTGATGGTCAATTTTCCTTAGTTCTAGGACCAATAATGAAAATGTTAATTTTTCTAAGGCATGAGAATGCACACCCTGAATTCAACATAAATATTCCCAACTTTCTGTACTCTGCCATTAGAGCAACTGTAGAAAAGTATCAAAAAAACAAGGGCCCTATGAAACATCATGGCCTCATTTTTCTAATAGTCAAACATCACTTTCTGTCCCAAGCTGATGGGGAAGCATTATGGCAGACATTTCTAGATAACAAATCCCAGGACACAAAACAAGAGAGGGTTCAGGAAGTGGGTGAGGTTTCCTCTACCCAACAAGAAGAAGAGACAGAGCCTTCAACTTCCTCTGTAGCTATTGAAAAAGGTAAAAAGTCCTCACTAGAGGCAACTTCATCTGCTACCCATGTTTTTGACAAGAAAAGGAAAGGAAAAGAAATTAGAGAACTTGTTATTTAGCATACACCATATATGACTCGCTCAGCAAGGAGAAAGATGACTTTGGCTAAGGAGTCTTTTCCAAAGGAACCAAAAAGGGAAAACCAGGGTCAGAAAATAAAGAGAATTTCAAAGAAAATTGACTTTGACATACATTACTAGGCTGAATAACCATCCCATGACTCATATGACATTCCTTTAATAAGAAAGAAGAAATAGAGAGAGGTTTCTCCTGAGCCATCTATTCATCTAAGTCCAACTTCACTCCTGCTCTGGAGTCAGAACAAAAAGAAACTTATACTATTTCCTCTAATTTTGAGGATGATATACCTGCTCCAGAGGCACCTGCTCCACCTATGCTATGGACAAGCAAAAGGAAAAGGTAGCTCTCCCAAGCTAAAAAAGATACTACTCTCCTAGCTGAAGTTCTTTTGGGTTTTAGAACTTCTGAGGAGAAAGTTGGGCCTTCATCAATGCCAGTAGTTATAGAGAAGACCCAAGAAGAAATTTAGGACAGGGAGGTTGTAGGGGAAGTTGAAGCAGAGCAAATGGATGCAGCTAGCAATGAAAATCCAATGGTTGTGGGAGCCCCTGATATACGGCAAATAGAATAAGAAACAGGAGCATATTCTCACCCCTCTGACCAAGAGGATACTAGAATTTCAAAAGAACAGCAGATGTTAGAAGAGATTGATAATCTGAAAAGATTATTATGGGGGAAGAACCAGATTATCACTGACCTCAAGAAGGTTAGGATGGAGATAGAGATGGAGCAAAAATAGGTAATTGAGAAACTGCAAACAGAGCTCCAAAGTAAACAACAAATAATCCAAGAGAAGGAAGTAGAATTAGAAGCCCAAAAGACTGAGACAACTAAAATCCTTAAGGAAAAGGAGGTAGAGGTAATACAGAACATTTCTAATCTTACCAAGGCCAGAGACAATGGTTTCATAATAATTGCAGCATTAATTGAGAAAGTACAGAGCTAAGATAAATAATTGACTTGGGCCAACAATAAAATAGATTATCGGGAGGAATATATTCATGAGTTAGTTGGCCCAAGGGTAACCAGTGAATAGGAGGTACAAACAAATCCATATGTGATATTTCTAAGGTCTTGTTCCATTGGGAAAGGAGATGTAGAGAATATGAGGCTTCTAAGCCTTTGCTGCAATTACAGAGGGTAGTTATTGCCATGACAAAAAGAGTAGAAACCCTAGAGGAAAAAGTCATTTAGATAGCCTCCATTTCTTCTGAGATTCTATCTTACAAGCCTCCAAGTTCTAGCTATGCTATGTTCTTACAAGAGAGAGTCCTATAGAGGAAGCTATCTTTGGTCCTGTCTGATCTAACTGAGAACGCAGAAACAGTAGAGGGATTCATGGAAGCATATACAAGGAGTTTTGATGAAGACAAAAAATTTCTGTGTGAATTATATTTGCATGGTTTCTATGTTGATGATATGACCTTCATTATTAATTATTTTGTAGGGGAATGTCAACTCAAAGCATTCATGTCACTGATGAGAAATCATCAAATTTGGATTGAGAGAATGGAGGCTCATCTCAAGAAGGATACAGAAACAAGTCTTTTCATCAGAAAGGAGTGTCCAAACCCTCATGCTTTTAAGGTCCAATTTAGAGCATATGTCTATCACCCTGAAAGTCAGACCAAGATTTTTCCATTGTATCTGAAAAATCTACAGGAGTGTTCCATTGATTTTGGTCTTTTTATGAACAGTTCAACTAATCCAGTGCTTGCAGTAGCAAAAAAAGGTGGAACATTCTAACTTTAGAGAAGAAAATGAGAGAAGTGGTGACTCCTACTAACTTAAGATTATTTATGAGGAAGGAAAGATTAATATCCAAAATGATGGATAAATACCAACAGGAGTGGATAGGTGGTCATTTTAGACCCCCTCTCATCATTGAGCCACTACCTATCTAGGTTGAGCAAATGGAAGATGATAAGTTGTAGAGTGGATGAAGCAGGTTGATCAATACAGGGAAAATGGTAATATAGACTGCACCACCTGGACTACTTATGCACAGGACTACAGCTTGAGTGACAGGATACTCCACCAGAATAAGTCCAGATTGTCAGAAGCAGGAGGACCTACTAATCCTTAAGTACGGGGGGATGATGAGTGCCAGGTAGCACCCATGAAATACATCTTTTTAACTCTCTTTTTCTCCCTTCTTATTCCATTGTCCTGATGACTGCACCAAAATAGGCTAACAAGATTGTTAGTTGCTAAGGCCTTCCCCGCAGTAGATAACATCAATGAAGAGGACCATCAAGACTCTTTCAATGATTTCTCTAAGCTTTTAGAATCATCCATATGCACCATCTACACCCTAACCACCATGCCATCTACATCTAATGACCTACCCCTCATTTATCCCCAACTCATAGATTGGGACCAACAAGGACCTCATGTCCTCAATGTCGCACAAAATGACGAAGCAATAGCCTCAAAATGATGGGGGTTAGAGATCACTTTCCCCTTGGAGACCACAAGGCCGGCTATATCATGGAACTAAACACATTTGCATACTTTGGGGAGATAATCCAAACTCTTAGTCACAAAAATATGAAAACAAAAATAACATCCCCTAGTGAAAACCACCTTGTGGCACTTTTTGATGAAGAAAAAATCAAAATAGAGGACGTATCCCCTAGTGAAAACCTCCACGAGGTGCTAGGGGATGAGAGAATGGACCTCCCCAAAGTACATGAGTTCTATCAAGAAAGGTCACCGATCCTTGTAGAAAAATCACATGAGATGAACCTTGGAATAGAATAGGCACCCAAGATTACATTCCGAGCAGAATCCCTCATAGCAATAGAACAAGAGGCTTTCTTAGCTTTCTTCAAACAAAGGAGTCAAAACTTTGCATGGACATATGTCAACATGCCAGGATTGGATCCTGCTCTAGTTTTCCATCATCTTGTTGTACATCTTAATGTAAAATAGGTAAAATAGAAGCTAAGGAAAATGAACCCACAAGTGGCACTCCTTGTCAAAATACAACTCAAGAAAATTGTAGATGTGGGATTCATTCGCCCTATAGACTATCCTAAATGGATATCAAACATCGTACTGGTAGCAAAAGTCACTGGGGGCATCTGTTGTTGCACAGACTTTAGAGATCTCAATAAGGCATGCCCTAAGGATGATTTTCTATTACCCAACATAGACATTATCATGGATCTCACCACAAGACATGAGATGTTGTCATTAATGGATGGATTTTCCAGTTACAATCAAATCAGGATAGTCGAAGAAGATCAACATAAGACTTCATTTATATGTCCATGGGGAACTTACTATTGGGTTGTGATTCCCTTTGGGTTAAAGAACGTAGGAGCTACCTAGTAGAGAGCCATGACAGATATCTTCCATGACCTTTTCCACAGCATAATGGAAGATTATGTAGATGATCTACTGGGAAAATCAAAGACTAGAGAGGACCACTTGAATGTGTTGGCTAAAATAATTGATAGATTAGAGCAATATAAAGTGTGGCTAAATCCCAAGAAATGTGTCTTTGGGGTCACCTCTGGAAAACTCCTAGGATACATTGTGTTGAGAAGAGGAATCAAAGTTGACCCTGCTAAGGTAAAGGCTATAATGGAAATGCCTCCACCTAAAATACTCAAGCAACTTCTAAGCCTTCAAGGGAAACTTTAGTCCCTCCGCCGCTTCATAGCACATCTTGCAGACAAGTGTCAACCATTTCAACATCTTCTCTGAAAAAATACAACATTTGTATGGGATAACTAGTGTCAGAATGCCTTTAACAACTAAAGGAATATCTTGCTACACCACTAGTCCTTATTCCACCAAATCAATGACAACCCATTCTTCTATACATTTCAATGATAGAAATGGCAATAGGGGCCTTGCTAGCACAGCATGATGAAAAAGGAAAAGAGAGAGAAATATACTATATCAGTCACACCTTGGTGACCTATGAGCTGAATTACACTCCTATTGAATGAGCATGCCTTGCCATTGTCTTCACTTATCAAAAGCTATGACACTACATGCTCAACCATAAGACAAAGCTCATTACCAAGATTGATCCACTCAAATATTTATTGACTAGAGCAGCTCTCACAGGATGGATGGCTAAGTGGGTTATGATCCTAAGTGAGTTTGACATTGAGTACACAGAAAGAAAAGACATCAAAGGACAAGTGATTGCCAATCAATTGGCCGATGCACCTATCCCAACAAAACAACCACTGCTTTCAAAATTCCCAGATGAGTCAATATTGACAATAGCACCAACAACAGATACATGAAAATGTATTTTGATGGATCCTACACACATCATGGCTTGGGGGTAAGCATCTTGTTTGTTACCCCTCAAAGAGACACTATTCCAAAATCTTACAAAATAACATTTCCATGCACAAACAATGTAGCAGAATATGAGGCCCTTATTATAGGACTTCGCATGGCCATCCAGTGGAAAATTGAAAAGCTTACAGTTTATGGAGATTCCCAGTTAGTCATCAAACAAGTCAATAATGAGTACAAAACAAAAGATGAGAAGCTCTTGCCTTACAAAAGAATGGTTTATGATTTCAAGGACTATTTCCATGATATCCATTTTGAGCAAATTACAAGGTTGAACAATAAAGAAGCAAATGCTATGGCTACTATAGGATATCTGGTTGACATGAAAAAGGATAGCAAAAAATGTGAGTTCCTGATTGAAGAACTTTCAATGCTGGCCTATGATGTACCACAATCCGAGTTAGTATGTGACATTGTTGGTCCCTTATATCCTTGGTATTAAGAGACCTACATGTACCTCCATGATAACATCATCCCACCAAATCTATCATCTGCACAATGTAAAACCTTCATCTGTCGAGCTTCCCATTTCACCATCATAGGAGATGCCCTATACCAAAAAAGTCTTGATGGTACTCTTTTACAATGTCTTGACTCTAGGGAAGTTGAAGTGGCCTTGCAAGAGGTACACAAAGGCATTTGTGGAGCACACTCTAGTGGACCTACACTAGCAAAGAAGATTCTCATAACAAGGTACTATTGGCCAACCATGGAACAAGATGCTTACAGCTTTGTGAAGAATGTTTACCATGTCAACAACATGGTGATCTTATCCATGCACCTTCACAAGAGCTGCAACCAATAACAACACATTGACCCTTTTCACAATGGGGACTTGACCTCGTATGCAAAATTCACCCACACTCATCCAATGGCCATAAGTTCATCATTACCACTACTGAATATTTCTCCAAGTGGGTAGAAACCATTCCACTCACTTTTACCAATGGCATCCAAATCACCAAATTCATCCTCCACTACATAATATACCATTATGGTGTTCCCTTCTCCATTATCATAGATAATGGGAAACTATTTAAGAACCAAGAAGTCTGCACCCTATGTGAGAAATTCCACATCCAACACCATTTTTCCACACCATATTAGCCCCAAGGTAATGGTCAAGCTGAAGCTTCTAACAAAACCATCTTACGCATCCTAAAAAAGATGGTTAACAAAGTTGGTTGTGACTGACACTTATAGCTTAACCCTGCCCTATGGGCCTATCACATAAGCAATTGCACACCCACAGGAGTCACACCACACTCATTAGTATTTGGTTTCGAATCCATTTTGCCTATTGAGGTCGAGCTCCCTTCTCTCAGGATTTCATTGTAGAATATAATCACTGAGGAGGAGTACCGAGTTGCACAATTGAATGAGCTAGAACTCTTGGATGAGAAATGCCTTGATTCTCTTAACCACCTTCAAGCCTATCAAAACCACCTACATAGGAGCTACAACAAAAAGATCAAGAACAACAAGTTTGAGATAGGTGACCTTGTGAATTAGAGAAACCTGCAAGAACACCACAAGAAAGGAAAGTTTGAGCCTAATTGGTTGGGACCATATGTCATCACAGCTAGCTATGGATCAGGAGCTTATCATCTTGCAACACCTGAGGGGTAGCCTCTAGATGAGCCTATGAACATCATGCACCTGAAAAGGTTCTATGCATAACCCATCAAGTATCCCAAATCAAAAATACAAAAAATTACAAAAACAATCCCACATCATCATCACACTTATCCAAACCACCTAACACATCATTATCCAACATCATCACATTTATCCCAAACCATCCCTACATCATCAAGACAAACCAGAACTACATATTCATCACTACCCGCATCTTAAAGTGCCTTAATCTCATGGATACAGGGTATGTAGGTAGTTTGGAATATGAAGGAAGTATCCAGTACTCAGATACAAAAGATGCACCCATCTAACCCGTTTGGATGGTCCCTATCCCCTGAGCTTACTAAATCCAAACAAACAATACACAAACTAAGCATACTCCTAAAACATCACATCTTACACAAAAATCATCAATCAAAAAACCAATCATAATCACAACATATGGCCTACTATCCTTTTGCCCACCTTTTGAAACATATCCAACAACATCCAACCGATTCTTTCCTTAATGGATATATCGTTCCTACAATAGGTAGAATCCATCATCATATCAACACTTATCTTGGCAAGAGATACAATGGTTGTTTGTATGGTTTGTTAGTCTTTTTTATTATTGATTTTTATCTTTTGTCTCATCTTAGGAATTATTCCAAAGCTACCTTGATCTTACTATATCATGGTACGTGGCAGAAAACACCTAGAATGAGGCATGGTCATTGTTTTGTACACTAGTACAAAAAGAGCAATATATTACTAAAAAAACTACTTATAAATGACCAAACATGGTCACGTGACCATTAGTAGTTTATTGCTAGTCATTTATAACACGACCAAATTGATGACTAAACCTTTTTTAGTCATTTATTGGTTGTTTTGATTCATCGATTTGGTAGTATATTTAGTCGTTGATTTAGTCATTGATTGTTGTAATCTAGTCACTTATTTAGTCATTTTTTATTCACTGATATATTTAGTCGTTAATTTAGTCATTGATTGTTGTTAACTAGTCACTTATTTAGTCATTTTTATTCACTGATTTCTGTCCATTGGTAGTGTATTTAGTCATTAATTTTAATCATCATTTTGATCATTTTGGTAGTATATTTAGTCTTTTTTATTCAATGATTTAACACTGGTCGTATATTTAGTCATATTTATTCACTCTTCACTAATTTCTATAAATTGGTAGTATATTGAGTCAATTTCATTATTAATTGACATCAATTAATAGTATATTTAGTCATTTTAATTGACAGATATTTGAGGATTTAAACATAAAACACAAAAATACACATCAATCATCAATTGCACACAATATAAAAACAACCATTGAGAAGGCAAAATCATTGAACTTTATTAAAAGAAAGGTGTTCTTATAGCTTGTACAAGTCTGAAATATCTATCTTGCTTGAAAAATGCTTAGAAATAGTATTACAATGTTTATTTTCAATCATGAGACTAAAAATATGAGTTACAATGCACAAAAATGACAAGAAAAAAACTTCTCCAAGTTTACAATGCTTTGCCAAAAAATGAACTGTCAGTAACTGATTCTCAACTAGCCTAACTACTGCCACAGGTCATCTAATCTACCCCATCAGTCTAGCTCTTGTCCTATAACTCTTCTGAGGTACCATAGAATTGTGTGTATCTCCTGAAGTTCAATGAACAGAAACAATCCATTAATTAAGATGATCATAAGCATATACACGACTGTAAATGATTGGATATCTTGTAAAACATTCTCTTTAGAAACTAACCTTATTAGGGTCACATATAGTACAAGGACATGTTATACATTGAATGACGGAGTTATGTATCTCCTCCTTGGATAATGAATTGAACATTAGCCAAATAGGTTCAAATGCTTGATGTTGATCTACCATTGGTTCTATTCTTCCATACAAGGGGAGCAATCAAGGTCCAAACTACATTATGAAACACACAGCAACAAGGCAAAAGATCATGTGATTGATAGTTAGACTTGGTAGCTATTGAATATGAGGTGGATAAATCATAATAGAATGAAATAAATATTTATTTTTTCTTTGAACAACATCCTTAATCACATTAGGATCTGGTAAGTATTCAAGTTGCATGTGTGCTAAAGAAACTAGTCTCTAATTCCATCTGCAAAATAGTAAAAACTTTCTAGAAAATGAATAAAATTTATCCCCCCAACCCCATAATAAATAAGGATTACAAAAAGCCTTACCATATAGCCCTACAGCAAGCCATTCATTCACAATCTTCACCCAAGTACTGGCCCATCCAACATCAATACTCCACCTGAAAGAAAATAGTTGAAAATTATAGACTATAAAAAACTATTGACTGTCTTTCTAATGTTTATAATCATATTGGTAAAATTGACAGTGAACATTAAATATCATGATCATATTCTCATTCAAATGAAAACATTTTCAATGACTTGAATACATGAGCATCTAGGTGGTGTGTAGACACTTACTTCTGCATTGTTTTGTGTAAGTTCCAACCAATGAATAGCATAGCAAAGTACATGGCTCCCATTGAGAAAACAAAATGGAACAATCCATAGCCATACGGACCGTCACCATCTTATTCAACTTCATCTTTTTGTAACTTTAGATTATGCATAGTTTTAGTATGAATAGATATGCCATTTTGTTATTTTCCTAAATACCTAATGTTTCCTATTGATATTGAAAAGATAAAGATGCATAAATTAGTAGATTTAGTCCCATGAATTTAAGCAAATATGAGAGAGCTTACTTGAAATGATTTTGAGTCAATGCCAATAGAAAAGGTTGCCATTACTATAGCCAAGACTACAATTATAAAACTCTGCAAATGATTGCAACAAAAATTCAAGTTTCTAACACTATTAGAAAAATAGAAATAAATGACTAAAAAAACTACCAAAAATTGGTCATGTGATCAGTGGTTTGGTCACGTGACCATTGGGGTCATTTATCTCATGACCAAATTTATGACGAAACAAATTTTAGTCATTAATTTGGTAGTATATTTAGTCATCAATTTGGTAGTATATTTAGTCATCAATTTAGTCATTGTAATCATTAATTTCTGTCAATTGGTAGTCTATTTAGTCATTTATTTAGTCACTAATTTCTGTAGCCATGGGAGTTGTGTATGTATGCAGGTTCAAACAAGAGAAAACAACCATTAAATACTTATTTGTAATGTTGTTTGATTGATGTAATGATTTGGCATAATAAAGTGAATTATTGTTTTGTTGCAATCTCGTATGGTTGTAAATTCAGTCTCTATGTTTTGTGTTTGAGTGAATAGCAGAGGGATGTCTTTGCATCACAAAATTAAAATTGAAATAATATATTTGGAGAAATGTTATTACAATATTAATTGTTTAGAATATTCAAAATGAGAACCAATATTATTAGAAATGGTAGTTATGATAAATGTCACTAATTTTTCTTTTTATATATGACTCAAATTTAAAGTCATCTAAAATCTCTTAAATTATCATGATCATTCTTAAGACACTAAGCAACACCTAAAAATACTATCAAATGGTTAATATATCTAAATGTTTATAACTATATCTGCAAAACAACATAGAATAACAAAGAAAATATATATGTACAATGCTTGACAAAAAATATGAATATCCACACAGATACATATACTATTTAATAACACCTTTAAATAGTTTTAATAGTTATATTTTGAGTGAAAAATATATAAAATAACAATATTATAAATTAATTTATTGTAAAAATAAACTAAAACACAACTTTAATAATCAAAATAAAAGAATAAAATATAAATCAAAGATAAAAACATTAATGTGAAGAACAAGAAGTGGTGGATCATATTTACATTCCAAGCTAATAAATGATGATAGATGTATATATAGAAAAGAATACTTGCATGCATAAAAATCATCAAAACTAGGGCTTGACAGCTTCTTAATCATAAAGTCAAGTATATTCTTAGTTTCCAAACCCGCTCGTAAGCACACCCACTAAAGTAGGGTCATAATACATAGCTCACACAAACCCTAGAATCTACTCTACCTATTTTACAAACCCTAGAATGTGCTCCATCTATTTTACAGGCCAAATCTGAACAAACTCTTACAAAAGGGGATCTACAGATCTGATCTCGGGCCTACTATAATATCTACTCTATTACACAATCTTCAAGCCAAAGTAGACATCTCAGACACATGTCAGGCCTTCAATGATGATAAACAATAGCGCGCACAAATCTCATCGATTGGCCACTGCAACATCACCGCATCGCAGACCATCTACTGCAATAGACATGGCAACAAATTATCTAAAAAATAAAACTTGATTGCAAAAAGATTAAAAAAAATTAAATGAAAATGAATGAACAGAAATAGAAAAAGGAAAGAGAAATCTAGACTCCATGATCAACGCGATGAAGCTAATTCTACTCAAACCCTCACATTTAAAGAACCATTTGCTGAAATCAACATCCCTACGCTATCTCTGTGTCTCTTCCTTCGTCCAGAGATCTCTGGTTTAGATTGGCTGACCCCATTATTATGTATTCGTCATCCACTAAAACACACAAAAAAATGACAGATGCTTTTAAGCTTAAGCTAATAAATGAAGAAAACGGAAGTATTGGTTGAGTTAAAAATGCATGTACCAATCATAAGCTTTGCATGGACATAGATCATGAATCCCCTCTTCATCTAGGCATTCCAATAATCAGTGCCCTCTTTTGGAGTCTTAGGAGCCACATATTCCAAAAATCTGTTGAACAATGATCATTATGAACCATTGAGGTATTCAATGCCTTACAAAGAAAATACAGGCCACACTTGTTAGTGTAGATAGGGAAACAAACCAAACATCGACGCCCTGCCAATATAGACCATGAATGAGCCTACACTCCACGGACCTATTTTGTGGGCACCTTTAGAAATAGGTAAGTTGTCGACCTTTATGCATGCCTTGCTACCTTAGAAAAAAACATCAACAAATATAGATGATGACCCACACAAAATTTGGAGACCGATCTGGAATAGCCATAAAAAAAGCCAAAAACAACAAACAACAATTAAACAATAAAAGGCTCCAAATATTTAACCCTTTCATGGACTGCGGCCTGGTGAGAAGGGAGGTGTGGATGACCAAAGACTGTAGTAGAAATGACCACAACCCAGTGATAGAGAGCATGACCTTGGCTGGTGAGTGAAGTCTTTGAGAGAAGCGTGAAATCTGTAAAGATAGCAGCCAGGGGAATGTGGTGACCTCTGGTAGTGGAAGAAGTTGAGACAGTTGGTAGGAACGGCCATGCTCCCTTCCTCTCTTAGTGCATCCCTGATCATTGCATACATCATTTCGATGGTGTTCCAGTTCCAATGCAGAATTGCCTAAACTGTATTGTCCTCATGAATCCCCTCGGGCCACATGGGCATCACCACATACACGGCAAATCTCTCCTTGGCCTGGATAAAGCACCATCGAAAAATGACCAAGCGCCAAGAAAACAAAATAGGTTAGGGTTTACTTTTAGGGTTTCAACGAGAAGCGCCAAAATGAAATGAAATGAAAATTTGGCGCCCATATTATTAAATATAATATAATATTATATTATTATATAATATTAAATATATTATAATATTATATTATATTATAATATAATATTATATTATATTATATTATAGTATAATATTATATTATATTATATTATAATAATTATATTATTTTATAATATAATATAATATTATAATATAATAATATATAATATTATAATATAATATTATAATATTAAATATATTATAATATTATATTATTATATAATATATAATATTGTAATATTAATAATATTATATTATATAATATTAAATATATTATAATATAATATTATATAATAATATAATATTATATAATATCTATATTATATAATATTATATTATTGTATAATATATATATTATTATTAGCCGATAAATATATTATAATATTATATTATTATATAATATATAATATTGTAATATTAATAATATTATATTATATAATATTAAATATATTATAATATAATATTATATAATAATATAATATTATATAATATCTATATTATATAATATTATATTATTGTATAATATATATATATATATTATTATTAGCCGATAGGCTTTTATATATGAGCATTATAGTGCTCGAAATTGTCTCAGGCCATAAAAAATTCACACCAGGAAATTTTCTTAACTCTTTGGATGTTCTTTGCGAAAAGGGTTTAAAAAATAACTCAGGCAAGCATATCAAATTGCAAGATTTGAGGTGAGCTAAAGGGGAATGTGAACAGAAAACAAAAGAATCGCCTTCCGAGGAATCGATCCAAGGTCGTGGAGGAAATCTTCTTTTTAAAAAAGAGGTATTTGCATAGTTCTTTGTTATTCTAGAACAAAAACTAATATCTGTTTGCTGCAATTTCATTACGCACATAAAAACTAAAACCCCATTACACTCGCCTGTGTCCCACTCGCACATCACTTCATGAGGGCCACCTGTGCACATATTATCTGGGTAGATTTGCATCCACTCAATCTTAGAATTTATGGCCTCTGGCACCTTGTATGTTGCTTCCTGCTCTATGCTATCCAACGTTGATTTTGCATAATCATCTGGTTTTACATTAATTGACAGAAATAGGATTCGGACACATATAGCCACAACAAAACAAAGCTCTGTCAATAGAACATTATGAATCTCACAAAGACAGAAATGGTCAGATCTTTGGTATTCCCTGCTAAATTGACAAAAGGCAAATGTGAATGCTATTTGTAGGGCGCGAAACTCCATTATATACAAAAATGTCATCACTTTCTATAAGATATTGAATATAATTTTCCATCCCCATCTATTGTCATTCAAGATCACTAAAGCTTCATAGAGACCATATTCATATTATCTCCCAGTAGGCCTATAGAGCCTCTTATGTCCATCATCCTAAACAAACTCCTACTATCTCCCAGCAAGCCTATAGAGCTTATGTCCATCATCCTAAACAAACTCCCTAAACCCTAAACATGAAACCCTAAACCTAAAACCCTAAACCCTAAACCCTAAACACTAAACCCTTAACCCTTAACCCTTAACCCTTAACCCTAAACCCTAAACCCTAAACACTAAACACTAAACCCTAAACCCTAAACCTTAAACCTAAAACCCAAAACCCTAAACCTAAAACCTAAAACCTGAAACACTAAACCCTAAACCCTAAACCTAAAATCCTAAATCCTAAACCCTAAACCCTAAACCCTAAAACTAAACCCTAAACACTAAACCGTAAACCCTTAACCCTTAACCCTAAACCCTAAACCCTAAACCCTAAACACTAAACACTAAACCCTAAACCCTAAACATTAAACCCTAAACCCTTAACCCTTAACCCTAAACCCTTAACCCTAAACCCTAAACACTAAACACTAATCCCTGAACCCTAAACCCTAAACCTGAAACCTGAAACCCTAAACCCTAAACCCTTAACCCTAAACCTTAAACCCTAAACCTTAAACCCAAAACACTAAACCATAAACCATAAACCCTAACTCAAAACCCTAAACCCAAAACCCTAAACCCTAAACAATATACCCTAAACACTAAACCCTAAACCCTAAACACTAAACCCTAAACCATAAACCCCAAACCCTAAACCTAAAAACCTAAACCCTAAACCCTAAACCCTAACCCTAAACCTGAAACTCGAAACCCTAAACCCTAAACCCCAAACACTAAACCCTAAACCCTAAACCTGAAACCCTAAACCCTAAACCCTAACTCGAAACCCTAAACCTGAAACCCTAAGCTCTAAACCCTAAACACTATACCCTAAACACTAAACCCTAAACCCTAAACCCTAAACCTTAAATCCTAAACACTAAACCCTAAACCCTAAACACTAAACCCTTAACCCTTAACCCTTAACCCTTAACCCTAAACCCTAAACACTAAACCCTAAACCCTAAGCCCTAAGCCCTAAACACTAAAACCTAAACCCTAAACCCTAAACTTGAAACTTGAAACCCTAAACCCTAAACGTTAAACCCTAAACACTAAAACATAAACCCTAAACCCTAAATGGCCTAAACACTAAACCCTAAACCCTAAACCTAAACCCTATACCCTAAACACTAAACCCTAAACCCTAAACCCTGGAACTAAAGTGAACTAAACTCATGCACGACAAGGCAAAAAATTATATTATAATTTTAATTATAAAATTATGAAATTATATTACAATATAATTATTCATTATTATAATACTTAAATAATATGAAATATTATTAAATTATATTTAACTTAAATTATATAATTACTTTGTTATATAAGTTATAAATTATACAACTTAAGTTATTATATTATATAATTTAAATTAATTTAACTTAAATTATACTTGTGCATACTAGACTTGCAAAATTAAATAATTTATCAATATTATAGTATATTTAAAAGTTTTATAATTAATAATTTTTGTCTTTATTTTATTTGTATCTATCCAGTTTGTCTATTTTCTTCTCTTATTTTTAAATTTTTTTATATATTTCCTATTGTATGATTTGTCTTTTTTCTTCTTAACCCTTTGTTCAATCCTCTCTCTCTCTTTATTCCTTTGGTCTAACTAGACATTTATTGCCTTGTCTTGTATTGTCTTTGAATTCATGGATTATGATCAAATTGGAAAAAAAAAATATAGAGGAGTAATAGTCATTTATTTAGTCATTTTTATTTGTCTAACCAATTATTTAGTTGTGTTTTTTGCCCGATGACCAAATTAGTCATTTATTTGGGCATTTATTTAGTCATTTGAATTGATGACCAAATTAGTCATTTATAGCTATGTTGTAAAATGTTTTAGTCACCTGGTCATTTATTTGCCATATTTCTACTAGTGTAAACAAACTGAGTTTTACCATGGACAAGTCAACCATTCAAAATAGAATTTGAAAGTAAATAAGTTCTCTATCAGGTTAAAAATGCAAAATGCATATATCAATATGTCAAAGCACATGTTGACCTAAGTTGCATAATCTCTACCAATTATTACATGAATGTTAGAACCAAAAAATAATATTGGTTTAATAATATAGTAACTGTCTTATTTTGATAATAATATAAGAAAGGGATTGTCACGTCTCATTTTTATGAACAATATGATCATTCTAGTTTAATGAACAATTATTGTGATTGACTTTACTTTAAGTAATTTTGCATACATGGAGGTAATTATTACGAGTTATATTGACGAAAATTAGAAATTGTTTTAAGTATTGAATATTGATGTAAATGCAATGATTTGCTTCGGCTATGTTTTAGGATACACTAACCTATTGACGTCAAGTTGAGTGCAAATGGATGCAGGTACTCGTCGAAGACGAGAGCATGGCTGAGGTAGAGATGATCTAGCCACTTGGCAAGAACTGATGGATGGACTACCCTGATGCAATCACATACATCACATAGTTACATATGCATTATTGAATAGTTCTTATTGCATTAATGTGTGATTTTTAATCATTTTCAAATGCATGATGTGATTACGTTAACTTAATATCTTTTCGAAATATATTCAAATGATGTATTTTGTGTTAGTTAAATAAATAATAAAATATTATTTTTAAGATGTTCGGAAGACAATATGTTCCTTATATATATATATATATATATTGCATTTCTCTTTTGATTATTTAATTGGATTTGTTTAATAACAATAGTTAAATTAGATTAAAAATAGTGTTATTATATTTAGATGAGTAAACAAAAGAATTAACATAAGTTTTCAGTCATCCATGCGACAGTAAGCTGCAAGGATATTATTTTATTATTTTAAATAGCTATTATTTGATTTTAAATAAGAAAGATTGTGAGTTTTAAATTATTATTTTCATGCAAACTGAAAATGAACTCCAGTTGTAAACCTAATTTTGGACTACCAAAATAAGAGTTAGAGAGAAAAATATTAAAAAGGAGCAGATTGCTCAACTAAAAAATTATATACCCACAAATTACAACAGAGGATACATCCATGAACTCTAGAGAGAAAGGCAGAAAACATTGGAGTGATAGAAGCTAGTTTAGAAGCTGTGACAGGAGAGTAAAGGCTGCAACAGGAGAGAAAGCGAAGGGCAGCCACTTCTTCTGCTATCTTCTTCTTCAGGCGACTGCTAATACCAGGTTTTTCTTCTTTATTTTTGTTGCATTTGAATGGCATGTCTATGACTGGCAAAAGTATGTTTTTCTCTGCTTGTTGGGTGCGCAACTGCCTTTGCCTGGTCATTCCCTATTTTGGCAAGCCATCCCTCTTTTTGGTCGCATTCTTTACTTTAGGCCATTGTTTACATTTCTGGCCACCTATTTTTATGCTGGCCATCCTTTATTTTCTCTATGACAATCGATCCCTATTCTAGCCACCGTCCATTCTATGGCCATTTGGCTTGTTTCTTGGGTGATCTAGTAAAGATCAAAGCCCCTTGTAGATCTTGTTTTCATGTTTTAAACCGGTTGGATCAACCCTATTTTTCTGACGACTTAAACCCTAGTCTGACCCACAGATGCTGATAAAACTCTTTTCCTAATAAGACATGATAGTCATTCTCCTTGTTAAAGCTTTGTTTACCTGAGACCTTTCTTTATCCTTGTCGCTTTGCCAACAAGGTAATGATATTCTGATCTATATTTTATTGTTGGAATTTATAGATCGATCCCTTGTTCTTGCTATTGCCTGGTTCTTTATCTTGGCTAGACATATTTTATTTTAAACATAAGACCCATCTTTGGTTGACTCCTTTAAACTTGGCGATTACCTCTGTGCTACGTCAGAGTACAGGATTGTTTCTAGATCTAGTAGTAAAATGATATAAAACTATAATTAAACCTCCAGTTCACTATAGATTTTTCTCTAGAAATTATTTTATGACTATGTTTCTTTTTACGCTAGCTAAAGCAGTTCTGTGTTAAAAATCAACCTTACTATAAGTAAAATGCATATTCTTCAAATTAGAAAAGAAAGTTATTATTATTTCCATAAATATTTTCCCTGTTACTATTGTGCAAAACACTATTTTTTTTAACCATTATCTTGGATGACAGCAGACTTTTACAAACTCTGTGTATTATTTATTTTACCATTCTGTCATAGTTCCTATCACTAAAGCGACAGGAGGGTTAGTGAATAGTTTATACAAACTTATTGGTTAAAACTGAGTAGATCCTGTCGTAAGCAAATGACAGTAAGATTAAATAGAGACTGTAGACTCCTATTTTATGTTTCCTATGAACGTTGTTGATGAAGACCTACTACATATATATTCATGACTGGAAATTGATTAAAACTGTAATCTATGTTCTTTTTCTACAATAGCTCCTGTCACAGTTGCAACAAGAAAGTTTTTTTATTTTTTTATTATTTTTGAAACTTCCTGTCACAGAAATAACAGCAAGATGGATTAATATGTTAGAATGACTTATTGAAGACATTGTGACTAAAATACAAGATTAGAAACTATATCAAATGGATAAACTTGTGAGTTTGATTGTATGCCCAAAAGATGGTTTATTGCTTGAAAGTGTATTTTCTGTATTTGATGTTTTGGGAAAGGGATTAGATTGATTTACTAGAAATCTTGAATTTGTGATTCTTTACTTATTTTCTTGCTTCTTGGGGAAAGAAGTAGTTTTTATATAGGAATGTATCGGGAATTGAACAATTTACTTAAATGATTAGATCTAATTGGAATAACATTGAAATAGATGTTTATTGTCTAGCAAACTTATTTATTGATATCTCTGCTACATCCTGTTGTGAGACAATTTTCTTTTCATTACTTAGAATTGCACATTCAGACATCAGGGTTGCATCGGGTGTTCCCTCTTACAGTTGTTACCAGGGAGCTAGACATTTCATGCAGGACTGGGTTTCCTTCATTTTAGGAAGGGATCCGAGGAAGTGTAAATGCTTCATGGTTCGGTGGAAAAGCACCTGAGCCACGTTCTCGTCTCTCAGTTTGCAGGTGGTGGACCACTTGGTTCATGCAGCTGGAGAGTGTATTGATTTATTTATTATTGATGTACTCATTTATTGTACCTATTTTGGATGTATTATGGTATGTTTGCCAAAGGATTTATGTATATTATTTTATCGTTCTTGTTACCTGGATTAAGCACTTGAATATGTAAGATTTATTGACATTGAGATTCATATTTTTGAGATTATCTTTTATTGGAGATGTTGTAATTAAGTGGATTAATTATACCTTTTACCTTTGAATATTGTATCTAAGTGGATTATTTACTTTTTTTTTATTTTGGTTATTGTGATGTTGTATTTAAGTGGATTATTTACTTCATTTATTTTTGGAGTTGGTTTAAATGCTTTTACATGACTTGTGAAGCTTTATAGGGATACACTAGTCATATAAAAATCTATGATTTTTATTGTATGCCAAAATCCTCAATGCTATTTGTATCAAAATGGAAGGTATAGCTATAGCTAGTTTCTTTTTATTGATGCTTCATCTTGCATAAAGAGAAACACACTATAGTTGAAAAAAATAGAAAATGATTCATTAGATCTCCTCTAGAATTTGAAGCTAAGGACCAATCAATATAGAAATTGATTTTAGAAGTGGCTCTGAAGGCACAAAAAATAAAAATGCAATTTACCATGCATTTTAATAAAACATAAGATATTCCATGGTTAAACAGTCAATAGAAATTTTACTGCTACATCGCATCAGATAAAATGGGTGAAATGCACTAGTAGACATGCAAGCAAAAAGGATTTAGTGTCATTAAATAAGTCTAATTCTAGAACCACATTTTCCTCCTATGAAAGCATTTCTTAAAAAGGAATAAAGGATAAGTAGGAATTTGTTTGAAAAGGAAACAAATTAAAAATAGACAATTGTCATAAATAATGAAGTAATCGATTGAAGTCATTAATGTTCATAAAATTGGATGAAGCTTAAATGATACATAAGGGAAGCACAGATAAAATAATTGCATGGGCGGTAGGACAACAACACAACCTTCAAGCAAGATAACATTAACTAAATATAACTTTCCTTATAATTAATTTAATTATAATATGTATAGATTAGAGGAATAAGATCTAAGCTACAAACTATATTGCTGAAGCAAAGCGCATATTCTAAAAATATACTGGACATATAATTATAAGGAACTAAAATAGAGAATCAGTTTCCATACTAGTTGACACCCTTATGGAAGGAAAGAAGCAGATTAAATGGTTTCAAATCAACTCTGATGCCTTCAAAGAATGCAGGGACAGTTACTTCAAAAGAAACTATTACCATTGTTGCAATTTAAACTCAGATGAAATGTCTTTGAGGACGGGATAGAATACAAATTACAAATAGAGATCCAACTCCTCTATAGCATGTTTAATATACAGTTTTGAAACTAAAAAGGGATAGTATCTTAGAAGAAGTAAAATATAGTTTTGGAATGTTTCCGCTACACCGCACCGTGTCTTTTTGGCTCTTGCGGTGATGCGGGAGGCTCTACCGTGATACCACACTGGCTCCAGGGACCTCTTGCGGTGATGCGGTGAGAGGGCCAGTTGAAAGAGGTGCTGCACATTCTGTTTAACACACACAACTCCCCTAAAGATTACTTTGTATATCTTTAATTATTGCAGACCTACGTTCTTAAGAATGCTCTTTCACCAAGGGAAAATGTCTTCTTTTCCATCGCTCACAGGTGATTTGCATTTGTAACACGCACAATTCTTCATAATAAGCTTATTTACATGCATGTCAAGTGTGGAATTTTGGTGAAAATGGGAGCTTAGAACAGGGTATGGACATCGTATGAAGAACTCTGAGACATCTTTCCCATGTCCCCGCAAAGCCAGATTAAACTGTCTGCGGGATGGCGGACTCTTCCCGCAGCCCCATGAAGGAACCTAAGACTCAGTGTGGTAGAGCAGGTGACTTCCCACTTTCCCACAAGGATCAAAATATTTTGATGTAGGAAAGAGGTGGTGCCAAATAAAATAAAATGAAAGATAAAATATAATGCAATAAAATAAAATATACAGTGGGGAAGGAATTTTATAAAGTATGGTAAGTATTTTTTGGGAAAATTTTTATTACTAGCACTTGCACCCATAGGAAGTTCAAGGGATATGCCAATAGGAAATTTAAATATATATATTTTTAGTCAATATTTAAATATATTTTTTAAGTTAGTTTATAAATATTAAGAATGATTAATGTTTTAATATTACATAATTAATTATATAGCAATTAATCAATTCATACTTTGATTACAAATTTGTGTTTTGATAAGTAATGGCATCTATTTATTCAACCCTCCCAAGACTTGTGTGTCAAGTAAGGTGATCCATTTTCCCACATTCTTAGATAGTCACAAAATATTTTCACAAGGCAATTCCATTGTAGAGGCAATTCATCCATGTTAACATGTGCTCAAATTTACTGAAGATTTAATTTATAGAGTTGCAAAGTTCCAGTCATTGTAAATAAGTGGCCTTGAACAACAACTATGGTCTTATGTTATGGAGATGGAAAATAAAGAAGTCCAAATGTACCATTTCACTTTACTTCCCATTGAGTACAATTTGGATAGCTTAAGGGTCTAACATCTAATTTAAATAAAAAGTGGCTTAGAATCGTAGCTGGGTATGCCTAATAATAAGCATAGGTTTAAGAGATGTAAATTAAAATGCTTATGATTTCAATTAGATAAAATTACAATGGACATATTGACCATCCAACATTCTCTTGCCCAATCATATAACAATGCCAACAACAATGACCATGTCTAGATTCTTTATATGTTGAATGAAAGACATGTATTAGCTTAAACACTAAAATTCATCCCAAAACTCTATTTGGAACACCGGCCTGTTTTTACCAATATCCTCAAAAGCATGTTATTCTCATCATCCCCATAATATTTTTGGCATCCCAACTATTCTCCTCTCCTTGAATATGACCAAAGAGTAAGAGTATTCTACTCCTTGCCCTAAAACCTAGTTTCTAAAAGTAACTTATGGTCTCTTCTAGCAGCTAGATACTTAAAATAAAGCTTGGCGTGTTTTTTCTTATTGATTGAAACCATATATAAGTTTTACATCTCTTTGGCTCCAAGGCCATCACCTAAACATTTGTTTGATGAAAATCTATGAGTTGCATAGATGGAGTAAGCTTCTTCTTCCATTTAGGCTTTAGCATATTAGCTAACCCATAGACCTAAAAGGAAAGACCATCCCTCCCTCTAAAAATACCCCAACTGCCACAATGCTCTCCAACTCTAAACAAGTGTTGAACTAAGATCCCCAAATTCCCCACTCAAACTCTTAAAATGTGGACTATAAACAATTGCATGCTACTCGTTTAAATTACAATGTCAATTGAATATTTTTCCCTCTTTCAAGTAGTATCAGATATTATTAGTTTCACATATAAATGGAAGAGAGAAGTGGAATGACATCAATTCAACTCCTTTAAATGCCATGTGAAATGAAATTTGAATGTTGTGGTTTGGCTAGCCCCTCACATGGCCACAGACAACCTTCATTTTTTGGCCTTAGCAGTTTGGGTAGCCTGTAATTTTTATCCTTGACAATTTGGCTAGGTCATTCTGCCAATATTGTTGTGGTTTGACAATATTCACAACAATGGTGAACTGAACAGTCTTTCCATCCTGTTCCACATAGAATCCTATACTGTAGCACTTTAACCATACATGGACAATAATTACACCAGTAGAGCCCAAATGCAACTCCTAGGTAAATTTGGCAGTTATTATTGTTGTTATGCCTTAAAACAGAGGGTGGTGTTAGTGCTATACAAATTTCACTGAGGTGGTTTGTACCTAATTTCTCTCATAAGTGGCTACATGAATTTATCTCTGACCAGATTTGAGATAACGAACATGAACACAAAAGAAATCCACGTCTAATTGGGATTTGGATAACTTAGCAAGTTAGTATTGTTCCTCTTTGGACACAAAGCTAATTTGATACCATATAAATCATTGATTAATACCAATTAGATGATCCCAAGTGACAACTAGTATATATATTAAGCTTAATGGGAATGGCATTTATTGGTTTTTTAACCATGGCTCTCCCCTGCTCAACTGCATTTTGAGTTTGAACAACAAATAATTCCTTAAAAAGAACCCCAAAAGGATTACTTTAACTTACAGACCTATTTAGAGAAAGTAAGTCAACATGTTTGGAAAAGAGATTCCATCAGTTGATTTGGGAATTTATTAAGGTCGGCTGCTCTTGATCCTATTCATGCAATACCTTCTTTACACCTTCATACCAATTACCTAAATTAAGATAGAAGATTATTAAGGATCATATAATCATAAAAAAAAAATCAACGGTAGATTTTCAATATGATAGGCATACCTATAGTTAAAATATGTATAGTTGGTCTGACTGAATGAGAACTCATAATGATTGTGTTGAAGACTTTGGAAATCGGCATTACTCTATTGGGGGGTGTTACAATTGAAGGTGATTGTGGTTGAAGTTTTGAACTTATGGTTTGCTTCTTTCTATGTTTATAGGAATGGAACAGTGGCATCTGCTTTCATGTCTTAACTTCAAATCTGACCAAATAAAATTTTTGATAAACTCATGAACATTTGTCTAGTTATGGTCTATGTATTTCAATTTGAAAAAAAACATCAACACAAAGAGAAAGAAATCTATATTAAAATAAATGTTTCACAATCTATAGACATGTATTGAGCCATTATAGCCCCCCAAAAAAGTATTGAGCCACCATGGTTCATTTCCTCTTTGGGGGACTAGGGTCATCTTATATAGTACTTTTCCATCTAGTGAGCATAAATTTCCTTTCTCTGAGAACTGTTGTTCCACCAAATTCAAAATTTGACTTTCAGCTGGCTTTTCTTTCTATGTAATGGGTCAATCAAACTACAAAAGTGTATAGATATATGGGGTAAATAAAATGGATTGAACACAATTTTCCAGATATATGTTAAAAAAAATAAAGGGCTCTACCTGCTTATTCACTTTGTATGCCTTTGATAGTTGACAGACCACGAATTTCTACTTTGCATTATTGAACTTTTCTTGTTAGTTTACTAATAAATGGAATTTCAAGATGCAAAGCAGATGAAATAGAAGAAGTGGAAAAGATATCATATCACATACTTAAATTTTGTTCTGCCAAACTCATTGCACAAGACCTCCACTTTGTCTTTTGTCACATTTAGTAAACCCTAGTAGAATTTTTAAAAGGAAATAGGAGACATGTACCAAAGACACTACATGTAACCCAACAAAAACATAGAATGTTTATAAATATTAAATACAAAAATTGTCTGCAAGACAAAAGCTTTAAATGATTTTTTAGCTTGACTTGGTTGCTTGATCTCCACATAGGCACCTAAAAATTGCCTTTGCTTCATTGAGTTAAGAAACTTTAACTTGACCTTTCAATTTTCTTTGGAAACTATTAAAAGACTCCTATATGCTTGCCAACTACCCTCCAAGTCACCCAAACTGACCCCTATATCTTTGCAACTACTCATTATAACCTCCAACACTCCAAAACTACCAAAACCCATTTACCATGTTCATAAGATATGTTTTAAAGCTTTGAAAGGGTTAATAATCTTTTGGAGGTGTTGTGATGCTCACAACATGCCCCATTTTACCTCTTAGCAAAATGAGGACCCCTGCTATGGTTGTAGCTTTTTGCTTCTGTGTGGTCCTACTTGGTGGTAAAGGGAAAAGAGGTAAAGGTTAAAAACTGTGTGGAAAATTGAAAAAATTAGCATTAAGTACCAGAGGGGAATAGAGGAATTCTTTGTCAAAAATGAATAAGGGTTTCTTTTTGAACCATTTTAAAATTCCCAATATTCTACAAGATATGCGTGTTTTTGGTAAAATGCATTATAGAAAGGTTTGTATGTTGCATGTACAAGGTCATTTGTATGTGGAGTCATTGTATTAGTCACATTGAGTGGTCGGGTTTATTTATCATGGTACTCTGTATGCATGTGTTTAGTGTTTTATTCTTTGTATACAAGTCAGACCCGATAAGTTTCAGAAGTGGAGTGGATAAATGGTTAAGTTTGCATTAAATCTTGAGTTGTTTGTTTGTTGAACAAGAAAGATACAAGGCAATATATAGTGCGATATACATGCTGTGGACCTGAAGAGAATATAAAATTTGGTTTTATTAAGGGGAGATAAAAGGTATGTTTCGTTATTTGTATGTTGCATATTTCGGGTTTACATCTTGGGCATACATACAACATGGATTTAAAAAGATAATTAAATTGAGTGTAAGTGATGCATCGTACCTTAATGTTTTTGGAAAAATGCATTCGCTTTATATACATGTATGGATCCGAAAGGGTTATACAATACGGTTAAGAAAAAAATGAAAAGTCTGAGGTAATTGTGTAAGAGTTGCCTTGAATGGAGGCTTGTATCTAAGGGTAGATACAAGTGTTGTTGTTTCGTCGAGATACAAGTGGGGAGGTAAAGTGGGTCCCACCAGTTGTATCTCACGGTTGTATATTGCACAGATAGACAAATATACAAGAGCATATACAAGCTAATACACAAGCAAAGATGCAAGGAACCGTGATACAACATGGATTTCAAAAAGATGTTAAATATAGGTAAGGCTTTGTATGTTTGGGTGATTGTATGTTAACGATATACAATCCCAATATATAAAGAAATGAAAGACATCGTCAGAGAGCTAAAAGGTAAAGAGTGTTTTTATGGGTCACAATTGTATAAACGTTTGTATCCATTTTACATACATTACGATATACAAATAAAAGATACATGCGCGGATATAAAGAAAAAGCGTAACATTGTTTATAACCCATTGGATGTAGGCTTGTATATTAAAAAGATGCAAATTGGCATACAAGAAATAATATACAAGGAGAGATACAAGGAAGCGCGATGTATGCAAAAAGTAAACTAACAGATAGAAAGTTTAAAAATAAAACGTTGAAGTAGAAGGCCGAGGCCGTAGGTGCATTGATTGCTGCAATTAATGCTGAACTAACACTGAAAATGGTAAAATTTAACGGGTTAGGGTAAATAAAAGTTGTTCCTTCATATTTGCATTGTTGAAATTAAAATTGCATGAGGAACTGTTGTGGAAATTGAACGAAAATTCATCACAAGACGGAATCTCGGAAGTGGGAACAGAGTAGAAAATAGTAAAGTTGGTCAATGTTTGTAAGGTTGAGCTGTCAAAAATATAGGTATTTATCTTGAACGTCGTTACAGTTCAGTTAATTGAAAATGCAAAATGATTATCAGTAATTTAATTTTAAAATGTAAGCAAGCTTTAAATTACTGTGTATGATAGTTAATTAGCTGGTTTGGGTTAAATAATATGAAAGTCAAAACTGGAAAAGACAAATGGGAGGTTAGGGTAAATGTATAAAATAGAAAATTCATGGTAAACCCTAGGTAAGAGAGTAAAATGGCAAGTTAAAAAATGTGTTTTTTACAGGATGGCCCCAAAGCAGAAAAAGGTGGATATAGGGGGTGAGGAAAATATTAAAAAGGAAAGAAAACCCCATAAAGAAACCGAGAAGGAAGAGTTTCCAATATACAGAGGGTACCCTTCATTTCTCAGCACAAGTAGAGTAGGGACAGACACCAGCATAGGGAATTATGACACGGATGATGTTTTGCAGAAGATCATAGTAGCTGATGCTACACCTGACATGAGGTGTATATGGGAAAGTGGATTATAACAGAGCTATAGGTTTCCCATTAGCTATGGAAGCTAAGGACCTATGTCTAGATTGCATACACTTATATGAACCAGTTACCAGAAGAGTAATACACCAGGATAGGGTCATTACAGACTTATCTACAGAGGGGATTGCAAAAACATTTGGTCTAGAGATACATGAAAAAATGGTAGATATTGATATTGACCAGTACAATAAGCATTTCAATGATAATGAGAGGGATTGTAGAAGCGAGATCTTCTACAGTTGGTATAATGCGGAGAATAAACCCAAGGCCATGGCAAGAGTACATAAGATCCTACAAAGAATAGACTTCAAGGAAGAGATATACTTGATGATTACAATGTGAAGCAGACTAGTGAGATTAAGGGATGCCACTAAGTGTGAACCTTGGATGTTCACTGTTATCCAATTCATGAGGGAAGTGAAAAAGGAACAGGGACAAATTCACTGGGCTAAGGCTATTAGCATAGCCATATGGAAACAGGCAATGTTAAGAAAACAAAATATGATGCCTTTCTATTTGTCCTCATATGTATTGTACTCATGTGCAGCAATGGTTCAGCCATATATATATGGGATTGATAGAATTGGAACCCTAGGGAATGGCCCAGACCAAAAGCTTGTATATGATCATTATCCTGATTTACAAGAGGATAATGTATTAAGAAAGTATGCTCTAGTAAACGATGTATTTTATACATACATGGTCAGAGTTTCAAGAGAAGAGCAAGATAAGAGGTTATCCGCAGATGCAGAGGATACAATTGGTTTGCACAGTTCATGGTACATTCAATTCCAGAACTTCACTTATATCAAAACTGAGGGCTTTGAAGGAAAACCTTTCATGCTGCCTAGGTATCCTTCTAACAAGTTGATCATTTTAGAGTTCTCAAGGTAGAACTTGAATGCCTTCAAAATGTATAAAAAGAGGTATAATAGGGGGAATCTTAAGCTCCCTTGGGCAATTGGTAGATATTCCTATTCGAGTGAAGAAGTGGTTGGCTACTCAGAGAGGGAGTTAAGGTATTATGGATTTAAGGAATTTGAGTTAGCAAGGAGGTTTGATCCTTTTCAGAGGATCCAAAATATTATTGATTCTAAATTTAAACATCAAATACACATTGAGGATTTTTTATCAGATTGTGAGAATGACAGAGAAGTGAGAAAGAGAGCTCACAAAAGACTAACAGTAGAGAAAATGAGGTCCATGGGAGACATTTATGTCCCCCCAGAAATTAAAGATGATGACAAATTATTGCACCATGGTTATGAAAGTGCCAAGCTTGCTTCTATTGGAGAGAATGATTGGTCACAACCATGGAATACATCTTTGGACGCATTATCCAAACCTGTTATTTTGTTCTCCAAGACATGGTTGAAGGACAGAATTAAGGAGCTTAAGGCTAAGGAATTGAACCTACATATCCAAAGAAGGGCAAAAAAAGAGTGAGGGAACATCAGGATGATCTCCAGTGCTTCTATGAAAAGAAAAGGAAGGTTGTTGAGAAAGACAAAAATGCTACATTGATGGATCCTTATGCACTAGAAGTGACAATAGTGGTATCATCAGGCACATTTGTAGAAGCAAAGTCATTGAGTCATGATACCAGTATGGAGCAAGCATAGGCTGCTAAGGAGTCAACAGGATAGAGGGTTATGAAGGCAATACCAGTAGGGATATCCAAAGGAGAAACTTCAAAACATAGTGAATTTATAGAGGCACAGCAAGTAGGTGCTAAATTAAGTACCATACCTAGTGCATCTACCTCAGCAGAGAAAAGACAAACATATGCTAAGGTTAAAATAGAATTGGTTGAAGAAACACTGCATGGGACAAAAATGCATGAAACCAAACAAGTTACTGAGACTGTCAACATTGAAGATGACAGCAGTGGGAGTGAAGTCAAGGAAGTAGATTCAAGGATGGGAAGAGAAACTAGAATGAAGGAAGAGGAATCTAGTGAATATTCAAGTGAGGAAGAGGAACAAGATACTCAAGCTTATATGGACGTTGAACAAGGCCCAATATCTAAGCAAGAAAATGTACAAGAAGGATTGGAGGCAGTGGATCTGTTTGGTACATTGGTACCTCTAGAAATAATAAGGGATGTGCAAGATGTAGCACATCAAATAGAAGAATCTAAAAAAGAAGATACACCTGAGAAGTAATGAAAGAAACACCAGCTCAAACTAAGGAAGAAATAGGAGCTAGTACTTCTAGTGTAGATGTGTTCTATATTCTAAACATGTATGGGGAACATAGCAAAGAAGAAAAGAATGTAGAAGCAAAGATGAATAAGAAAAAGAGACAAAAGAATCTGATAAGATAGTAGGTTCACCTTCACATGCAGAGCAAGCTAGCATGCCTGAAAAGGTACAAAAGAAAGTTGAAATAGCAGAGGAAACAACAGATAAACCTGAAAGCAAAGAGAACACAAAGAATATTGATGAAGATAATTTTGAACCTGAAAAGCAAACAGAGGATAAGGGCATGGAAAATATGGAACAAGAAAATAAAGAGGAAGATCAAGAAAAGGATTCATTAGAAAAAGAAGGTCCAGAGGAAGAAGATGAGGGTGGAGGAGATACAGAAATTGAACAAGATGATAATGAGGGTGAATCTAAACAGAAAAATGATCCAATAGTATAGGAACCAACCCCTCAACAACATCCTCCTCCATAGAAACAAGAACAACAGCAACAAGAACAACAACAGCAACACCAAGAACAAGGAGAAGTAGAAAAGCCTTAAGAAGAGGTAATCAATGAAGAGAAATCTATTGAAAGCACAAAAGAGGCTCCGGCTTGGTTGGGTGCAGAAGTAAGGAGAGAAAAGGTGGAGGTATAGTTAGTACCCATAGACATCAAAAGTTTATTGGGTGATGCAATGCCAAGAAAAGAAAAGAGGAAGGCCAGAACCATGTCAGCAATACAAAGGGGTCCAGATGGATCCAGAACACTGAATTTGGCCATACCACAGAAGGAGAAAGCCAAAGGAGAAATAACAGTAGATGATTACAAGATACTCAATTTCAAATTAGGACACACAACAAGGGAGAAGCATATAAGTGAGTGGGAGGATATGCACCAAGTTACAGCAGAGATGTTAAAGAAAGACAAAGATAAACATGAATATTTGAAAGGACACATTATCCAGTTACAATAATTTATTAGGGGGATATTTGATCCCAATGCTACAATACCATAATTACCCAGTGAAATAGTAGTATTGTCAAAAGATGAAGTGAGGGATATGGAAAATAAGAGGCTTGAGGCCAATATTTTTGAGGAATGGTTCAGAGCATTCATGCAAGAAGGAGAAGAGGTGATCAAACAAGTAGTGACAGGATGGGAATTGGCTGCAACAAAAAAGAATAAATGCAGTGTGCTTATATATAATTGTCATATTAGAAAAGAAGAATGCAAGTTTGAATTGGGGCAACTAGAGGAAATTGAAGAAAGAGTGGATGAATTAATACATGGAGTCATTACTCCTCAGATGGAAAATCAAGTACCACAAGCCAGGTTGGAGTTAAGGTTTGAAGATGATAGTCTCAAAAGATGCATCACAGTCACTCAGGGTTTAGAGGAGAAAGTAGATAGCATGATCAGGTTGCATAAGAGGATAGTTGAAAAGATCATAGATCATGATGCATGGATGCACCAGCATACGAACTCCAAAGGGCATTAAAAGAATTCAAGGCCATCTTTGGACCATGTCTGGAGAATCCAGATGCGTATTTAAGTAAACAAATGATTGATTCAATAATGGAGGCAAGTGCCAAGATAAATAAATATAAGAAGAAGGTTGAAGGTTCAGGTAAAGAGGAGAATAAATTGAAAGAAGGGGTCATAATGCAAGAATATATATGGACAAGGAGTCCAGGGGGAAATCACAACGTCATAGAAGGTGTAACAAATAATTTCAAGATATATCTGAAGGAGTAGGAAAGTATAAAAAAGGCAAATAATACTAATGAAAGAGTCAATTGAAAAGTATCCACAGGCAAGGTCAACAAAATAGAAGAGGTCAAAAGGGAGGAATCCTATTTTGAAAAGATTCCAATGGCATCCTTTGAGGAAGGAAAAGATACCACAAAGATATTTTGAGAAACAGTTAGGAATGAATGTACACCCTTGATCAAGAAAGTATGAATACTGACCATAGATTGGGTTTTGTAGCCATAGCAGTATGAAGCTTCAAATTCTATATAAGAAGCTCTACTACTTGTATATTTTTTACACAGGGATTTTTGAGTTGTAGCTTGCACTTGTAATTTGTTTGAACATTTGAATAGAGAGGTATTTCTTTTAGTTTAGAAGAGGAGGTCACCTGTGTCTACATTAAGGAATGCGCAAAATGTATGGTTTCCTTACTGTATCTATAAAAACATCTGTAAGTTTTCTAGCAATTTGATTAATGAAACAAAAGGTCATTCATACATTGTAAATTCTATATGACTGTGTGCTTTAAATACAAGTAAACTTGAAATTCTACATCTATTATAGAGTGTTTTCTGACTCTTATTGATATTTGGAGTATTATCCTTTGAAAGCTTGTAATCTTTGATGTGTGTTCGTGAAAATACTCAGGACTCTACATTTGAAGATTTAGTATGTTGATTTGATTAATTTGTTGTATCTCTTAAAGACGCGAGTAATAGAACAATTAGATCCTGTAGTGAAATGATTTTTAACCTAATTTTCTCTAACTTTTCCCCAAACATTTGAAATAATTAGCTTAAATGCAGGAATCTTAAGGAAATTGTCTTACATTTGAAAGAAGCATGAAGAATTGTGTTAATATCTAACAATTTTCATATCAATTTGAAAGGCAAAGCTTGTTTCATTATAAATCATACAAGGCTTTGTGATACAGTAGTAAGTTTATGCAAAGGAATGAATAATTTGTCTATATTTGTAACAATTTGCATAATTTGAGTCTAGTAAGTCACAGATTATCTTAAATCAAGTAAGGCCCCTTGAATATTACAGTTTCACATCAACCTGATGAATTGTCCACAAGGTCAAGACCTAACCATATAGAAACTTGGGATTAAGAACTCTTAGGTGATTTATTCATATCTTTCAAGATAGTTTGGGTTCATTTTTGTGAATTTTAACTTTTGTTATGAATGTGTAAAAATAATCATCAACAGGAGGCATAGGAGAGCTTCAAGGACTTTTAGCTGCCAGCTCCCAATACACTATGATACCATCCCTAATGGCATGGATTGTCCACTTAATAAGTTAATTGTGCATTCTTTTCTCTCCAAAATGTTTATTACTATCAAAACTTGAAAAGGTTTAATCATTCTCATTAAATTCTAGACCATTTCCTAAGACTATCACTTCTTGTAGTTTGTCACTTCCTATAGCTTGTCCCTTAATGTAGTTTGTGTATGACTGCCACTTGAAATATAAAACATGGCAATCCTTTTTACCAAAGTGACAATACTCTTGCAACCAATACAATGTTATTTCATGTGAATGGATATTATGTTCAATGTGTCTTCATGAATTAAAACATAGTTTTACGAAGACGGGTTTTAATCCTCATTTCATGGTAGACAACTTAGTATAGTTTTGACTATCCTACTCATCTATCTCTAATCTCTAAGGCTTACATGACTATCATGTCATAGACTATTACCATGTGAAAATGACTATCCCTTTGAACTTTTTGTATGCTTCCTCTATGAGCTTACCTATCCTCATACTTTTATCACAATCACAGTAGTCCTTCAAGTAATTGCATCACTATCTTCTACCATATCCTTTTTTATTTTCTCCTTCATTTGACAATGACTATGTTTATAAATGATTGTCCTCAGAGCAATGTGTTGGAATTAGGCCGAACAACTAAGAGGGGGGGGTGAATCAGTTGTCCCAAAACTTTAACACTTGCAGCAATTAATTCTTCTTTACCACTTAAAACAAATTAATGATGTAAACATTTAAGCGTGAATCAACAACATGAGTAGAAACAAATGAACACATTTGACACCAAGATTTTTAACGTGGAAACCTAGTTAAGGGAAAACCACAGTGGGGGTTAACCCAGAAGATCCATACCCTATTAAAAGAACTTGAAAGAAATGGGAAGGCACTTGCGTTCGGGTGCACTGCCCAGATCTCACTGCTCAAAGAGGCTCACTACCTACAAAAATATATGTTTAATATAGAAAGATTTAACTGAGAAATAGCATCTTCATCATGCCTAGTTCAGTCTCATTGAAAGCTCACAAAAACTTCTTCTCTGCCCCCAAACACTTCTTCACTATCTCTTCATCCTTTACTGCTCCTCTTCTCTGCTCTACCACTGAATCTTTCTTAGGATTTTATCTTTTTCACACAGGGATGATTTTCCACAACTCAACTACATGCCTTTATATGCTTAATCAACCTTGGAATAAACATCAAGGTTAGCACTACAAGCATCTGACTTAATACAAATCACTAAGCTATCGGCCAAACATAACTGGGATTCAATTCTTCCTTGATCAACATGCCACGCTCCATAGAATTGCTCTTAGATCATCTGCAACACACCTGAATCATTTGATCGGCCAAGACTGGGAAGAATAGTAACACCAAGGAAGAAATCTTCAACAATGAGCTCAATCTTCAATGCGGACCTCCAACACAGCAGGCACACGATCCAAAGACCTCCACAAGCACATTGAATTCAGCAATAACATCCGCACTACTCCAAATCAATAGAATAACTTGCATCTTCATTCAGTACCTTAAGAACACTATCTGCCATGACTTTCACACTAGAAAGATTGCTTGTGGACCTCCAAACCACGAACCACTTGAGTTGATGACACACACTAACTTCCCAAACATGCCTCTAGATCCGCAGATCATAATATTTCAATGTAGAGCAATCCGAACCAATTTACTATCGCTCTATCTCTTCTGAACATAGCAAAACTCAGTTCTACTTAGATGGCCATAGCTTCTTCAAATCTTCATATGGACCTCTCAAGTCTTAACTGGAGCTACTTCAGACAATCCTCTACATAGCCATATGGTCTGCATACATTGATCTTCATTAATTTTCTTAATATCCTCAACATTTCAATCTTCTAAACAGGCAACAAAATTGGATACAGTTGACACCAATGGCAATAGGAATATGTTGACATCAATGACAACACCAATTAGGCACATATTTGCAACAATCTCCCCCTTTGTCATTGATGGCAACATATGATGTGAAAAATTGATTCAACCATCAAGACAAGAACTTCTCCCCCTTTCTCTTATCACTTCTGCAACTACTTTCTTCACTGCTCTCCCTTTCATCAGCAACTAGTTTTTCACATGACTTCCCTCCCCCTTTGACATCAATAGCAAAGGGCACATATTTGCAATCTTGTCTCCCCTTTTTTGTTTCAGATGATCTCTAAAATTTGCATACTGACTACTCCCCCTGAGTAGTATCTCCTTAACATCAATCTGGATCACAAGATATGACTGTGAATTCCACCGGATTGATGCACCCTAGTCCACCTTAGTTCTGATCAGGAGGGGTAATAACCCCTAACTTCTCTCTGAGATACTCAAAAGTATCCTTGGGTAGAAGCTTAGTGAAAATATCCTCAATCTAATCCTTTGAAGAAACAAACTCCAATCTGACTTCATTCTCATTAACCTTCTCTCTCAAGAAGTGAAACTTGATTGATATATGCTTTGTCTTTGAATGCAACACTGGATTCTTTGAGATGCTTATTGCACTTGAATTATCACAAAAGATTGTAACAAGCTCCTCAAATACAATTCTGATGTCTTTCAACATTTGCTTCATCCACAGAACTTGAGTACAATTGTTTGTTGTTGCTCTGCCTCTGCAGTAGACAGAGATATTGCTTCTTTCTTTTTGCTTATCCAAGAAACCAATCTCCTTCCCAAGAAGAATGCACCACCACTAGTACTTTTCCTATCATCCACATCTCCTGCCCAATCAGCATCTATAAATGCATGAAGAGTGAAGTCATTATCCTTTCGATACCGTAAGCCATAATCAGATGTTTCCTTTAGATATCTAAAAATTCTTTTGACTGCTACAACATGGGATCCCTTAGGATCAGCTTGAAATCTAGCAACAAGTCCAACTGCATTCATAATGTCAGGTCTGGTCTGAGTCAAATAAAGCAGTCCTCCAATCATTGATATATACCTTTTTTTATTTGCCTTAGGTGAATCATCATCTTTACTCAACTTGCATCTGGTTACCATAGGAGTACTTATTGGTTTTGAGTCCTCCATTCCAAACTTTTTCAACAATTTTCTCATATACTTAGATTGAGATATGAAGATACCTTTATCTAACTAAGTGATTTGCAGACCTAAGAAGAATTTCATTTCACCAAACACGGACATCTCAAATTCACTTTGCATCTGATCAACAAATTTCTTACACATGATATCATCAACAAATACCACAACAATTAAGATGTGCTCATGATCAATCTTGAAATAGAGATTACTGTTAGTTGTGCCTTTGCTAAATCCTAGCTTTAGCATATACTTATCTAATCTTGCATACCAGGCTCTTGGGGCTTGTTTAAGTTCATACAAAGCTTTCCTCAATCTGCAAACCTTATCTTCTTGATCAAACAACTAGAATCCTTCTGGTTGCACAATGTAAACTTCTTCCTCTAACTCTTCATTTAGGAATGCTGACTTGACATCCATCTGGTAAACTTTGAAATCTTTGAAAGTAGTGAATCCAAGAAATAATCTGACTACTTTAATTCTTGTCACTGGAGCAAATATTTCTTCAAAATCAATTCCCTCTACTTGAGAATATCCTTTGCATACCAATCTTGCTTTGTTTCTCACAACTTCACCATCTTCATTCATCATGCCAGATTCAAGCACCCACTTACTGGTAGGGGGATTAGATTTCAATGTAGCCCCCCTGATCCAAAGCTCCTGATTCCATTCCCTAAGGAATTATCAGCACCAGATTCTGATGCGGACCCATCACCATCATTACTTACACTTTTCTTCACCAATGTCTTGTTCATTTCATTCTAGATCTCATTTGCATCAACTTTGCCCTTGCCTTTGTCTTGTCTCTACTCATCTAGTTTTCTATTTATTGAACCTTTTCTTTCATTATTCCTACTTCTGCAGAATCTTGCAATATGACCAGATTGATTACAATTGAAGCATACAACATTTCTTTGCCCATTTGATTGATTTCCTCTTGATCTACACTGATTAGCCACATGTCCAAATCTATTGCATGAAAAGCATTTTATATTGAAAGAAATGCCATTTCCTCTATTGTTAGAGTTATTCATTATCATATTTCTACATTCATTAGATTTATGACCATACCTATTACACTTGAAACATTGACTAGAGAAGGATGGACCACTTTGATTTACTCTGCTTATGCACTGAGTAGCTCTATGACTGAATTTATTGCAATTGAAACAATTTCCATTGAAAGATGCATATCTTTAAGCATTAGGCTGTCTTACCGGAGGTCTTCTAGGTTTGTTTCTCCCATTCCTTGATTGATAATTTCTTTGTCTAGATCCAGAGCTTTCACCTTTCTCATACCCAAGACCATGCTTATCATCAGCCTTCTTCTGACTCTCAAGCAACACTTCAAGTTTAGCTAAGCTTATCTTGAACTTCTCCTTGTATTCATTTGTAATTTCTAGGTCATGTCTGAGAGTGACAATTTGCCTTTCAAGTTCCTCCTCATTATATATGTATTCTTCTAGATCATATTTTAGGTGGCCAATTGTTATGTCCATTCTGTAGCATTCTTCTATTCTTTCCTCTAGAGTTTGATTCAGGTCTTCTTCAATCTTCTTCCTTTCCTCAATTTCTTTGGTTAGCCTCATCACTCCAAATTCCATCTCATGTTTTAGAATAGAAACTTCTTTTGTCAGCTTCTCACATTCCTTTGTCTTTTCTTCCAAAGCCTCAATCATGCCATTTTCTTCAGTAAGATTAGCTAGCTGAAGAAGTAGCTCCTTCCTTTCTCCATTGATTTCTTTAGTTTTTCTTTTAGCAAGTCAATGCAATCATCAGCATCCTTAAGGTTCACTTTTAGGTCATCCACTTCTGCTTTGGACCGGTCAAGATATTCTAAAGCCAATTGAAGTTATTCTCTAAGTGAACCCATTGAAACTCCTTTCTAGATCTTCCTCAACCTATTAAGCTTCTTCCAAGGAACCTTGCTCTAATACCAATTGTTGGAATTAGGCCAGACAACTGAGATGGGGGGGTGAATTAGTTGTCCCAAAACTTTAACACTTGCAACAATTAATTCTTCTTTACCACTTAAAACAAATTAATGATGTAAACATTTAAGCGTGAATCAACAACACATGAGCAAAAACAAATGAACACATTTGTCACTAAGATTTTTAACGTGGAAACCCAGTTAAGGGAAAACCACAGTGGGGGTTAACCCACATTATCATTTTCCATTTACCATTAAACATTGTCATAATCCATTTATTCATTCTTATCATTAACCATATTCATTTTACCCATTATCATATTCTCCATTACCATTCCTTCACTTAACCATTAACCATTCATTCATTAACACATGTGTTTATTCATTACCATTTACCATTTATCATTTATCCATTTTTCATCACATCATTTATCCATTATCCATTAACATTTATTCATTTAAACATTTATTCATTTTCACATACATTTCATTATCCATTAAACATTTATCCATTTCATTATCCATTAATCATTTATCCATTAAGTACCCATTTCATTTTCATCGACACATAATATATGTTTATTAATCTAAGCATATATTACATTCCATTGCCATCTATACATAATATATGTTTATTAATCTGAGCATATATTCTATTCCATTGTCATCTATATATAATATATGTTTATTAATCTAAGCATATATTCAATTTCATTGTCATCCATACATAGTATATGTTTATTAATCTAAGCATATATTCCATTATCCACATCATAATCCAAATACATCACATCCATCCATAAAAATAAAATGCATCCATAATAAACATCCACAAACATCATCATAACATACATCTATCTATCCATCTACATAATCATAAACCATAAACATCATAACATACATCATCATAATCCATAAACATACATACATCCATCACAAAATAAATCCATAAAACCATAAATACCATAACCATAAATGCATATACATCACCGCCAAAATATACATTGCTCAAAAATAATCATACATGTCATGAAACACAATGCCTCAAGGGCCAAAATACATCAAAGTCTAAAACATCAACCCTGGGCTGATGACCCCCTGGCTGAGTCAGTAGGAGACCCAGGATGCTGTTGTTGTGGATGTTGAGGTGGCTATTGTGGCTACTAAGGTAGCTGTTGTGGTTGTGGAGGTGCCATAGGCTGCTGTACTGATTGTTGGGATCTCCTCGACCTGTATGAACCAAACATCCTCAATCTGCTCCATTGGTTGTAGCTCAGTACACGCTAACCCTCTGGCATTGCAGTGTAATAAGCCTCATAGTAATACTCGGCCCTCGCACGCTACTCTAAAACCTAATCCTACATCTATTGAATATGCTATTGAGAGTTGGACCAAATCTATCCAAACTGGTCCTAGCTACCATCCCCTAAAGGTGAGTAACCTCAACCTATAATCCTATAACTTGTCCCTCCTTATGCTGATCTCTAGCCTCAGTACTCTGCAACCTAGCCTCTGTAGCCTGCTGCAGTGACCTCTTTGTATTCCTCTCTAAGGTAATCCCAGCCACTTGTACTTGCATCTACCTTATTTGGACCCATAAGATCAAAATCTAAGGGTGCCCATCCCCCTCACTCACCCCATCTATAAGGGCTCGAACCTCCTGCAATCATTGTAGCTCATGTCTCTGTCTAGTCACTGTTTCCTCCAAACTGGCCACCTAGGCCCATAAAGTGTCCATCTCCTCCTCCCCATCAGCTCAAGTACAATGACACCTAGTGTGAGTACCTAGAGGAGGGCCAGGTGTTGTACTTGATGTACCTACCTCTGAGGCCCCAACACCTATGAATGGTCCCAACTTCATAGCCTACTCCTATGCCCTCTTCTACTATGGCCTAGGCTACTATCCAGCTTGTTGCTAGGCTACCTGTTGAGGTGGAGCCTATGGCTATGGACCCTACTGTCCCTAAGCTTGCTGGTACTACCGCGGTGCTTGAGGCAGTAGCATCTGCCCTCTCTATACCTACTGCAAAGGTACCTGTTGGGGTACCTACTGCTACTGGGGACCCCTCTGCCTCTAACCTCGTCGTCTCCCTGCTACCTCTCCTATCACTGTTGCTTCCAAGACCCCAATCCCATCACCCTCCTCCATAAGCACCTCCTACATGACATAATCAACCCATACCTTGTCCCCCTCCTCTCCCTCATCCATAGTGAAGTCAGGCTCTGTAGTAGGATCCATCAAACAAATCGGCCTCCACACTCCCCACCATCGGTCATAATCTAGAGTAGTCCCTGCATCGACCATTGTGCTCCTCCAATACCACTACAATGGCTATAGTGTAGAAAAATCCTATATAGACACCTAGGGCTATATCGAAGCTGGTCATCTCACATCTCATGGCATCCTCCCAAAAATCACCATGGCCTAGGGTAAGTCCTGGTACAACCCAAAATGCCTCATAACTCACGAGGGGATATACCTATCAATAGTATGATCCCCTTGGCCCATCAATTACTGAGCGTGAAATGTAAAGGGCATATGGATATCATCATCTGCCCATACCTCTACCCAAATATACAGACGCCAGACAATAGAAACCAAGTCATCAAAAATGCGCCGCCACTATCGCAACTACCCTACATAAGAATAGACAATGGGCGCTCTATATAGAAATACAAATGCCTCAAATGGAGGCCAGTATAGACCGTCTTGAGGCCACATAATACCAATATGCTCGAAGGCCCACACATGCAATAATATCACTCCAGCTAATAGAGCCCCATCTAAGTGATACACAACTGTGTGCATCTCATGATATAATTAAGACAACATACAAGGCCCCCATGCATACATAGTCTCATGCCACACCATCTTCTCAATAACCCCTCCCCAACCAACTGAGAAACCCTACACATGTCAATCTGGCATAACCAGCCCCCCAATCACCACAGATACAAAAAGGGTAAAATCATCCACCCTGACCAACTGAGTCTATCTATAACTCATCTGGCACCAACCCTACACATACACTAGCTGACCAGGGGCAAATGCCCTATCTAATGCTACTTCTCCTATACGAATATCATAAGTAACCCTCGCTCTAGCAATGGGCAATCTCAGAATCCTCCATACATCCTCCAAGGTGATCGTGATCTCACCTGTCGGTAGTAGGAAGGAGCAGGTCTCACTCCTCCATCACTCCACTAGGGCTATCATCATAGCCCTATGTGCCCGTATATGGGGCATCTTGCCCACTATCTGCAATCCTATCCTACCTAATCTAAGTAAGGTAGGCTAATTGAACTGATCCACTAGCCACATAACTAAGGGAACTTGTCACTCTCAGGATGCCACAATATGACCCTAAATCTGCATCTGAAAAAGACCATCCAAAAACTTACCTTTTCTTCCAAACCAACACTATGATGCTAATTCTAGCCCATATGGCACCAAAACAGAGTTTGGCGCCACTTTTTACCCACTTAGCACCAAAACAAAGTTTGGCACCACTTCTATCCCATATGACGTCATTCCGAACAATGGCACCAATCCTTTAGAATTTGGTGCTAAAACAAAGTTTAGCACCAAAATTTCCCCATATGGCACAAAATGCCATTTTCCCTCAAACCCTTGCACCATTCCACAACATGGCGCTAAAACTTCCAAATATGGCACCATTCCAGAGCATGCCACCAAAGTGTCAGTATATGGCGCTAAAACTTCAAACCATAGACCCATGGCATCAAACTAGAGCTTGGCACCAAAAATACCTCTGATGGAGCCATTTCCCCCTATGGCACCAAAATAGACGATAGCGCCAAAAATTTGACAAATGGCACTAAAAATCCTAATTTCCTCATTTAACCTATGGCACCAATATAGAGGATGGTGCCATTTCGATTACGGATGGCACCAAAATGGTTGCGTTATGGTGCCAATCTGCCTAAACTACCCATTTCCTGATGCAATAAATACCTGAAACCTGAAATTGACAAAGTCAAGGTTGACCGACATACATGTGGGTTCGCTAGGGGTGATCTCATGTAAGTACGCACTCACTTAGATCGATGCTCATAGTGGGGGAAAGGTGGTCGCGCCATCTCGTCTCCTATCCCCTCTCATCCAATAACTCAATGTGTGCAAATGTAGTACTTTGGGCCCATATTTTCTATTTATAGAAAGCTATGTCATCCCCCATCACATTTTTCTCTCCCCGTGGTGCAATATATAACATTTTTCGCCTATTTTTCTTCCAGTCCACCTGATTTCTTGTCCTCTATCCATTTTTCACCACCATTTCTTCCTTTCAAGAGATCGCTCAAAAAAATTTATTTTTTCACCTGACCTCTCGAGGGGGCATCCCTCATCCATTTTATTCCTTCCCAGCGACTGCGAAAAATTATTTGACTTGACGCCATATCCCTATTAGGTCACGATGCCACGTCAAAAAGGAGCAAATGTAGACACCTAAAAATGTCTCAACCCTTCTAACCACCCTTCGACATCATCCACGTCACCAACTCTCCATCTAATTAATTATTTAAATTTCTATTTAATTAATTACCTCATCCAACCCTAAAATCATTTATCCATTCTTCATCAATTAACCCCTAAAATTGAGTTAATTTAATTAATTCAATAGTCACACATTCTAACATCATCCCAATTAATTAAATAAATATGTCAAATATTTATTTAGTTCATTTGTTCACTTCCCTAAACCTAATTAATTAGGTAAATCATATTTATATGATTAATCAACCCTACTAATCAGCCTATCCTAACCTAGTTGATTAAATAACTATTATTTAATTAGCTACTCTAAGCCTACATGACCCCTAGACCTGGATTAATTAAATAAATCATTATTTAATTAATCCTAAACCCTGATTATCCCACTCACTAATTTTCTCTAGCCACATTAACTAAGTTAATCACCCTGATTAACTTGGTCAAATCATGTTTACACCTTCCACACCCACAAATTAAAAATTGCAAAAAATACATAAACCCTTCAACTCATTTTTACCATTTTCATCATAAAACATCTTCCACAGTTTTAGCTTACAAATGTAAGAACCTAAAAATGTGCATGTGTTACATGTCTCTCACAACTCCACATAAAATAGATTTTTTAATTCCATCTCATCCCAAGGAAATTAATTTTAAATTTCCTCATACATCTAAATCACATTTAATGCTAAGTCCTCCTAAAAATGAATAAAAGATTCATTTTTATTCTCCACCCTCCAATCTTGTTGATCAAATCCTAGCCCTCCATCTCACAATCAATCTCAACCGTTGGATCAAAATCCCCTCTAATTTTCCTATAAATACAAGCTTCCACAAGCCATTTCATCATCCAATTTTAGAGTAATCTTACTATGCTCAAATTTCTCTCCATCATCTCCATTTTAGCTATGCTATGCTTAAATTTGCATTGACAATTAGGAGCATTTCACATTTCAATCCATAGTTTGGGTAAAGCTAGGGCTTAAGGGGGCAAAGTCCTCTACCTTATCAAGGAGAGAGGAGCCAGGATTGCATAGGAAGGTATAAATCTTGTTTATTTTCTTTCATTTTTGTGAGGCCTACTTTTTACACTACTGTTCATGAGACTATTTGTAGTGCTATTGTTATTATTTTTATGTTGAGAGACTATTGATTCTGAATCTTATTTATTAAACCTAATTGATTTTTAAGGAAATAATTGTGGAATGGTAATTAGATGTGCTTCTAAGAAAATGATGAATGGTTAATATTAGAAATGGAGCTTTAATGTGATTTCAGGATGTTATATGGTAGAATGTTTAGGTATGCATGTATTTAAATTACTTCAGCTATGATATCTCTATGTGTTATTGACTTCGAGTTTGAGTGTGCAGGTATTGCTAATGAAACCACATTTACAAGAGATCATCCATACCCTATGTTGTATCCCTTGTGAGCTGATCTAGTTCCACAAGGAACTAAGATCAACCTTGTGTTTGGAGAAATGTTGTAATGTTGTAATGTGTTAATGTTGCATGAGGTCAAGGGAATAAGGGCTATCTTCTGATTTACTTTTATTGTGATAAGTGTTGTAAAGAAATGTTGTTTTAAATCTTGTTTTAACTTTATTTCTTTTAGACCCTTTTTCTTGTGTTTTAATTGACTCTAGGAGTTCTAACTAGGGAAGAATCAACCCTAGGTTATACCCCATGGGTCTAGGGACCTTTTTGACTAGGATAACCTTGGGTTAACCTCCATATGCTCACTTAAACTTCACAGTGAAGTTAAGTGACAAAATTGGAAGCATGGGGACAATGGGATGAGTGGAATCCACACTCAGGCCCACTTCCAAGTCATGGAACAACTCCATGATCACCTAATAATGGAGTGTTTGTCTCCTTGTGCCTCTCTTTTGGTGGGTTTCCCCTTAATAAGGGTAGTGTGTCATCCACTCCCTTTGTATTTTTATTTTACTTATTGTATTTTAATTCTCCATGTGTTGTAAAATGGACTATAGTGGGGGACCTATTGAGTGGGGTTAATTGTTTTAGATCCACTAGGATAATGGATGAGTTGTGGATTAGTTGTTTAATGCCACTTAGAAAATTAAGAAAATAGAGGGAATTAGTTTTAAAAGAGAGAGGAGGAGGAGAGTAAGGGTGTTGGATTATTGAGGAAAGAAGGAGAACTTGGAGGAGAAGGCTAAAGTGGAGCTCTTCATCAAATTTCTTCCATAATTGGGCTTGAGAAGGTTGGTGAACAAGACTTCTCACTATTATGATCTGTTGTTTGATATGTATGTTTGTTTATGCTTGATGAATGAGTTTGCAAATGCCTTCTATGTGTTTTTCTGTTATTTGGGTTTTTGTGTTGGGTGTTGAAAGAGCTCCTTCCAGTTGGAAGGCAATGTTCATCACGTATAGGGAAGGGAAGGTGTGAACCTCCTCGGGTGTCTTTCTTGTTTTCTTGATATATGAAATACCTTGAGGGCATGTTGGTACTTTTGAGCCAAGAGGGCTTTATGGCTTTGAGAGCCTGTTTGGATATCCCTGGAAATTTGATTGTTTGGATGGCTTGAGGCATTGTGAAAGATTAACTTGTTAGCTTGAGGCCATGTGATCAGTTGTGATATATGTAATATGTAAGAAAGACACCTTGAGTGAGAAGCATCTACTTCCCTACCCTCCCTAAACTCACCTAAGCTAAGTCTTTGTTTTGTGAGTATACCATGGGAGTGTGTGTTATTTGCTTTGTTGTTGTACTCAATGTTGTGAAGTGTTTGGTCCTTTCTACCCTGGGTATTAGGATGATCTCCCTAGCTCAAGGGTGACCCTCTTGCGGGTCTAAGGTAGGGAGGAGAGCTAAATGGTTGTTGTTTTCTCCCTTGTTGTCTTGCAGGTTACTATTGAAGCATGATTAAGAGGATTGAAGAAAAATTTGCCTTGTTAATGAAAGTGTTCTATCTTCCTATTTGTAATAAGGACTTGGTCTTTTGAAGTCTTTTCTGTAGGAGTTTTAAAGGAGAGAACCTCCCTCTTGAATTCATTGTAAAAGTTGTTATCTTGGGATTGGAGAGAAGATCCACCCTTATTATGTTGTTAGTTGTGACTTAATTGGTTATTACATTACATTGTTTGAGTGGGTTGGGAGAAGAGAGTATCTACTCCCTTAGAGTGTATGTGAATTGTGGGAGCCTTACAGTTAGTTGTTCTTGTTTATCTAAATTGTATATTGTGAGAATGGTTGTAGAATGGGATCAATTGATAAAATGTATCTTTTGTATTATGTGGTGGAAAAGCTACATTTACAGTATTATGAAAGTTGTAAAATTGCCTTTGAAAATAAAAAGTTAAACTAGATTTAAGTATGCAATGGAAAAGGTTTTTAAATCAATTTACTTGCTTGTTTACTTGAAGTGAGAAATTCATTAGTTCCTGAATTTACCATATCTCTTTAAATTCATTTGAATTAAATTATGTTTCTTGATAAATTAAAATGTGGTTTAAAAGATTCTGTTTACATAGTTATTTACTTCTTGAATTACTCAAGTATTTATTACATTGCAAATTAAAGGTAGAGAAATTGTGAAATGGATTTACTTTGAAAACTTCATTATAAATTAAATATATATATATATATATATATGAGTTTTATTTTTAAATATAGTTGGGAAAATTTGATATAATTGAATATGTATATATGCATATATATATATATGTGTGTGTGTGTAAACATATATATATGTATGTATGTATGTATATATATTTGTTATTATTAAATGTAGTTGTGTAAATTTTGATATTTTTGTTTATATGAAAATATATATATATATATATATATATATATAGTTTTAAGTTGGATGAAATTGTGAAAATGAAATATATATATATATATATAATTAAGATTAAATTGTAATTTTTGAAGTAGCATATAATTCTAAGTTCACTGTGAGCAATTGTTACACAGTCATAAAATTACAAATAAAGTAATGGTGGGGGGTTTAACCCCCACCGAACAATATCAAGAAGAGGGTCCCCTCCCAACACCATCAAAATGGGATGTGGGTGGGGCTCCGCCCCTCCCCACATCCCCGACACCATAGCCCCACGGGCTGCTCCTTCCCCTGCGTGCTTCGCACCACGGACGCCATAACCCCCCTGCCTCCGCCGTGGTGACATCCCCTGCATAGCCTAAACACCTCCGCCGGCTGAATCCTCCACCTTGCCGCCTGCGACTGCCGCTTGTGTCCGCCGCGCCACTCCTCACACTGCCGCCCTCTACGGCACCACCATTCCCACCTCCTCACTTCGCCCCTGCCAACGTCGACCTCCATTCCTCCGCCCACTACCAATGGCGCCGCTGTCATTCGCCCTTCCAAACCCTGCAACCAAAACAATCACAACTAAAGAAAAGAAATTTAGGGTTATTTAACCCATTAACATGAGTTGGAAATACTCTATAATATGTTTTTAAAACAATAGTGGAATTACCACTAGTATGGGTTATAAGGTTTTTAAATAAAATAAAAGAATATATATATGTATATATATATAGTGATATTTAAATAAATACTTTTACATTCATATATATATATATATATATATATATATATATATATATATATATATATAAAAAGAGAAGTAAAATATTTATATATATATATATTTAAATATTTTTTTAAGAGGTAATGAGGCAATTAACTTTGACATTTAATATTTAAAATACAATAGCTCGATTTGTGATAGATATCAAAGTCAAATTAATAATCCAATTAGTAGACTAAGCAACAATAAAATTTATTGAGGTAAATAGATTAAACAAATGATGAAATTAAACCGACATAAACATTAGTGATAGACTTCAACATGCACATGTGTGTAGAATACTCCGTAGCAACAGTCACTTAGACAACTTAAACATATGCAACCGAGCACGCTTGTGGGTGAGAGGGGGGCTTCTAGAGTAGTAAGGGAAAAAATTTTGATAGTTCGTATCATGTCTGCATGTCATATGTGGAAAAACATGCATGTTTTGCGTGTTGTGACCGCATGCGAAATGTGGGCATGACAATTTTGATGTTTTTATGCAATCTTGATTTCCTAATCTTCAACATTTATCCTATATTAAGGATTAAATTCTAATCAGATTGACTAGGGTTTGAGTTTAGTCACAGAAATTTATGTCTAGAGTTACTAGTCAAGCAAATCAAATTGTAGGATGAGGTAGTTTCCAAATCAAGTTAGAGGTGTGTGAACACATGACTACATTTATTGAAATCATCTATTTATATAGAAACTTTGGCCAAAGTGATGCATTTGTCTCTGCATGCATTAGTTGATTCACCGTGTCTAGAATTGTGTGACCTGTTAGAATGATCATACTTAGCTAGAATATTGTCTAGAGTTGTATGGTTGATTGATTTACGTAGGACACAACACTAGAACTCAGATGGCAACTTGTTGGTTCCTTATGCCTATATTCTTCGTGAAGGGTACAGCCACTTCCAGGAAGGAAGGTGTGTGGGGACCACCATTCTGTGGTTGGAGGAAAAGCACTCAGATTATGCTCTCCCTCTATAGCAGAAGACTCGCTGAGACTTGTGAGATAGACACCAAGATTTCAGATGTAGTATACTTCATGATTGACTTATGAATTCCAATCTTATGTAAACTTATTCTTATTGCCAAGTGCAGATTATTTAAAAATGTAAAGTGAAATATTTTCACTATGATTTTATCTTTGAATATATTGTATTTTCAAAGTTGAAAAACATTCAAAAAAGATATGCATTTAATTATATGTTATTATGAAAATGTTAAAAAAAATATTTCTCTCATGTTTAAACATCTTCATTTACTTTCTTAGTAAATTTTGTGAGTAATTCCCAGTTGTATGAGATGGTATGTTACAATTATTACATTAAAACTTGTTCAAGGCTATTGGTCATTTTCATTAAGGAAAAATTCAATATGTTTAGATAGGATAAAGCTAGTCATACATTATATTCAATTTTGTATTTCAAGAGAAAATACAACTAGTTTCAAGCTGCACTAAGAAAATCCAAGATCTCTATCAATAAAACAAATGACATATTCCCATTTCTTGCAAGTGGTGAGTTTGAATAGGGTCTACCAGGTGATACTAATTATATATATATATATATATATATATATATATATATATATATATATATATATATATATATATATATATATATATATATATATATATATATATATAGTTTTTTAAGAACAAATGTAGCATTGATACAAACACAACCCTCACTATACTGTATACATCAAGGTATAAAACAAGCTATAAACACTAGTTTTTGGGTCCCAAGGAAATGTTTCCCTCTTGAAAATACTATTACCATATTCTTTTATCTTAACTAAATATCCAAATGAATGAACATTGATATGCATCTCGAAAACAAATGAATCTTGTGGTGAATCAATCAAACTAGATACTAACTTAAAAATTGGCCTACATATCATCTTAAAACCCAATTATTGTATTATGAAAGAAGAGGAGAATGAGGGCATAACCATGGCCCGTGTAGATAATGTTCATGGAGGAAAATTTTGGTACAAACCATGAAAGAAAGTGGTAAGGAAGAGCATTTTGCTGACCTTCTCCAAGTTGTGAATCTCACCAGAAATCAAAGAAACAACTCTGAGTCTCTTGGCAATTGACTGTAATTGTCAAAGCTCCTCCAAATTCAAAACCATCATCATCCCATGGTTTGATCACTTGTTTCGCTGCGTAGATGCCCAGTTAAGGGACAAAAATTATTTGGCAGAATACCTTAATGCAATCATCTCTCATAGAATGCAATGATTGTAGGATATGTCAAATGGATTTGATGGAAATTCCTTAGAATCTTTTGTGCAATTGCAATTGGAGATATAAAATAGGTTTCTCCATCTTCGTTAGTATCCTTCCTTTGCTAGCATCCTTCCTACCTTAAGTGAATATCACTGGTAGATATATCAGCTAGGTTCCCCATTCTTCCCCCTCTCCCTCTCTCTTTTCCTATTCAGATATTTTTTCCCCTGCTCTGCTTGACATGTAAGAAAAAAGAGGATGCCAAAACAAAGCATGTCACACGTTGACAGAAGGAATCAAAGAGGTGCTGGAAAAATAGAAAACAAGCATTTGTATCATTTGACAACAAGTCTCAAGAGGTTTCATCGTGTGGAATACAAAGATACAAATTCCTTGATCTAAACAAGATTCAAGAAAAATCACCAAGGAAACCACATAAACATTATCTCAAAGCAAAGTGGCTCCACCATCCTCTAATTTTGAGATGTACCTCATCATGAGGACTGTTTGAACATAAAAATCCACTACCTAAATGTGAAGGTCATGATCTTACAATATTCACTATGTTAGTTAAAAAAAAGGTTCTAACACTATATTCTTACTCAATTATATTTTCTAAACATTCTACTAATCAATGTTTAATTAGGCAAAGCCAACGAGTTATGACATATGCATTAATGTATAAATTTTATTTTAAAGATTATAATTTTTATTAAATCGTTATATATTATTAAAGTGTATAGAGACACATGGCTTGCCAACAATGCATTCAGTGAAGGTGGCATTGGCTAGGCCAACAACCATTAACTTTAGCTTTTATAGTCCGCCCTTAGCAAAAATTAGAATTTCAATGCTTTGGTTTACTAAACTAGGTCAAGGAAGTATGCAAACAGGTTCCCATGGATTACAAGGAATCCTCAAGAAAAATAAAATAAAATTATTTAAATAGGCAAAACAATGGGATGTGACAAAAGGTAACATGAAATTTTTTTTCCCATCCGCCATTAAAAAATTGATGTTCCAAGTTTGGGACTAAGTATTGTGGGATGACCCCAAGGCAAAATGAAATTTCCTCATAGATCATACACCAAGTATTCATAAAATAGAATACACAAGATAGAAAATTCTTCACACAATAACTACATCCCATATTTCATCATGCTAGGAAACCTCCAAACTACCAAGGAGAAACTCCTGCAACAACTAGATTCACAAAACCAGCAACACAACAAGAATAGGGAAATATATAATATAATAAATATATAAATAACATTTGCTTATGCACTTACTAATACACCATCATACCATACACTATGTTGAAACACTAGCGTAGCTATGGAATTCATATCTAAATGACATGATGTACACCTTAATGTTACTTGATAACATCGACTTTGTGTCTAAAACACATCATACACTCCACTAATATTAGAACATTAAAAGGCATGCTAATACAACCAAGGAAAATAGGAGTGAGACAAGCAAGGATAATCCTAGTTGGTGGACTAAGTCAACACCCAACCACATAGTAGATACTAAAAGAAATATGCAAACCATACAAGCATTTCAACATATCGCATCCTCATGGTCAAATAGGTACAGAACAAAATTTAAGCTCATACATGAATTCAAATATACATCAATCACTACCATCTAGGCATGACATCAACACCAAATGACAAGCTTACTTTAAATAAGTGATCCACATGAATAGAAACACATTACATAGTTTTCTCAATACTTCACACAATATTCACTTGCATTCTAATAGAGAATAAATAATTCACATTACCATAGTTCTAATAACACAAACAACAAAAACTAGCATATTCTCCACAATCTACTCCCTTATACAATCCACTAGAGGTCCATCACATGGACATGATAGAGAACAACATTACATGATACATGACCAACAATTAAAATATTTTAGCATAGCCACCATAAAAATAAAAATAACACCAAGGTGGAAGAAATATCGATTCCAACAATAATGCATAAAATGAGCTCAATTTCAACAATAAATTAAGTGTGACCATAAAAGTCACAAGATTAAAAAATATCAAAATTTGGTGGCTAGACTACTCATAAATAAGAATAATAAATCAATTTTGGTCTTTATTGTAAAAAAGGAAAAACTACGATTTAGCTAAGATGTATTAGCCAAATGATTTTTCACTACTTTCACATTAGGATTGTACTAGTTTTTCTACTATTTAATAGATTTATTCTACAATCCCAAAAGTAATTTGAATAAAGGAAATACATAATTTTATTTTCTAGGATAAATGAAAGAAAAAATGATAAAGTGTTAATTACTAAAAATTGAAAAATGATTTATAGATTTTTATAATAGAACTGAAAAGAGGAAGATGAAAGGAACTTGGTGCTAGATGGAATAATCCACTGCACAAGATGCTAGTGCATTTCACATACATCTATGCATTGCCAATTAGTACAGAAAACTAAGAATCTGAAGTTTGTTCTTGACTACTCCACTCAGTTTGCACAACTAGAAGATAACAACAAACCTAAGAGTTTCTAGGTGACAAATAATAACTAGAATTGAAAAGATATTACCTATATGTTCAAATGAAATAAATGAGATGACATAAATAAAGGGGAAGAATTCCAAAACTAGCATGCAGTTGAAATCTCTTCTCTTAAGTCTGTAATCTACAAAGAAACAAGGAGATGTTGGGGTTATTTGGGGGCTTTCCTTCAGGTCAAGCCATATCTAAGTTTTTCAACCTCCACAGATAGCCAATAATGGATATATTGAATATATAATGTGTGATATTACTCTCTAAGTATATCTAGAAAAATAATAGCAATGATAATGAAAATGCAAGGAATGCTAGAGCTAAGTCTACTACAGCTAAAGCAAACTAGTGAACAATATAGAAATGAAAGGATGATGAGAGGAACCCACAAGAATTTTGCACACACACAAGTGGATTACACCAATAGAATAACCATAAGAGGGAAAAATGGAACACAATCACCTCACAAATGAAGATGAAAATCTAGCCATTCAAGAATAAGGCCCAAGGAAGAGCCCAATAGTAAGTAGTGGTTCCACAATCCCTACAAGGATCCACAAATGTTGGCAGATGATCACATGAATTTTAATAACACAATACAACTTCATTGTATGTTTTAAAGAGCTACAAAATATTTCCAAGAATTCTAGTAAAATCTCTCAAGAATGCAACAATATGTTGGAATCAACAATGGAGTTATAGAGAGAGTTTTTACACAAATTGGCAAGAATGTATTAAAAAAGAATCACTTGGAAGGAGAAAAGGGAAGGTAGGTCAAATCAATTCGTTTGAGGGTCATGAAAGCATTACACAAGATCTTGCATGCCACAAAAGGTGGTAAGAAATGCTCAAAGGGAAGTAGATAGGCTTGGGACGCTAGCACATCACACGAACATTTGCACATAACACCAATGTCACAACCCATCTATTTAGACATAATTATTTGATATTTTCAAGTATTTATTTATTTTTTATAGTATAATAGTAGATTTTATGCTATGTTTCGATACAATATTCAATTATTTTAAATCATGGTGATAAGTATTTAATGCATTTATGTGATTAGAGAATTGGGAAGATAATTTTTTATTATTATTGTAAATTTACAATTATTATTGACGACAACTAACTACTTTGTTGTTATTTCCATGAGTACCACATGAATAATTTGACACTCATTATCTTAGAGAGAGTATCATCAATAAGAGAGTTTAGAAGACTCAAATGGCAATGGTTGTGATGGAATCTCTCTCTCACAAACACATAGAAAAATATGTCTTATATTTTAATTGTATAGTTTGTGTGTATGCATGTATGTGTGTATGAATAATTATTGCATGTTTTTAGACTAGACTTGTAGAGGATAAGTAATTCTTTTGATAGATATACGATAATTATTAAGTCTTTTAATTATATTGTGTTCTAGCAAATGTTAATAAGTATTTTATTTTGCTTTTAATTAAACTAGTTATTAATTGATGAGTTGTCAAATTTATTTGGGGAAATAAATTAGCATTTATTCAAAAGTGGATCTTGTTTAATTTCTAGGGCTCAGCAAGCATTTTAAAAGGCACATGCTCTTTGTCTCCCAGAATTAAACAATAGCCGTTAGATCAAAACTATAATCAACATTAATAAATAAAGTATTAAAAATATAAACAACCCTAAAGTACATGATAATGTCGAAATTAATGGCGAATATGGTCCAAAATTAATGGTTGAAATATATTATTAATGGCGAATATGGTCAATATTTTTAAATATATTATAAATTATTGGATCCAATCTTGTAGCCCAAAATCATTTCCAGGGCTCACCAAGCCTTTTAAAAGGCACATGCTCTTTGTCTCCTAGAATTAAACACTACGGGTACTTATTTTTTAATTTAATTTTTAATGTGATATTTTAAAAATATTTAATTTTTGTGTTTTTGTATTTTCAAATCTGACTGAATATTTTGAGATAAATATTTTCTAGAAGCATCCATTCTTTTATTTCATGGAAGGAAAAATGAGTTACAAAAGAAAATAAGTAAAAGATTTATTCCTTTTTTCCTTCTGAAAAATGCAATCTCTCAAAAACCTTGCATGCAAACCAAAATAATAAAACCCTGTACAATCCTCTGCATGCAATCTAAAATAATAAACCCTGTACAATCTCTGAAAAATCTCTGCATGCAACCCAAAATAATAAAACCTTGTAGCTGTAATACAATTGTCAAATAGATCTATAGAAGATTTCTTTTACCCCTACAAGCAAAGCAAAAGGAAAAACATGGACAACAAAATGAGAAGAATAAAAAAAATAGGAAGAAAGGAGAAACCAAAATGAGATCTGTTAAAAATAAGATCAATAAAAATTACCTTCCACTTGCATAACCTCTTTCTCTCATGAAAATAAAACTTCACAGCAAAATGTTTATGAGAAAATGAAAGAGTTAGGTAGCAACAAAAATATTTATGCAATGTTTTATTATTTTAACAAGTTTTTAATATAATAGAAATTACATAGTTTTAAAATAGTTGCACTCATAATAGTATTTGTTTAAGAGTTAGAAAATTTTCATATTTATATTTTATTATTCCATATATAATTGAATTTTAAATATTTATTGTATTTTAAACATGAAACAAAATTCTTTTTTATTAGTTTTATTAGCTTTATTCTTTTTTATTAGTTTTATTAGCTTTATTCTTTTTTATTAGCTTTATTCTTTTTCTCTTGGTGTAATGAATTTTTAATTATTATTTTTTTATTTGACTTAGTTGACTTCACCTTTAGTGGAGTAATTGTTTTAAAATAGTTGCACTCATAATAGTATTTGTTTTAGAGTTAGAAATAAATGTTTAATTAGTATAATTTTCATATTTATATTTTATTATTCCATATAATTCAACTTTAAATATTTATTGTATTTTAAACATGAAAGGGATTTAGCTTTATTTTTTTAATGTTAGTGTAATGAATTTTTAATTATTAATATTTTATTTGACTTAGTTGACTTCACCTTTAGTGGAGTAGCTTGATTTTTTAATTGTTTTTAAATAGTTGCACTCATAGTAGTATTTGTTTTAGAATTAAAAAAAAATGTTTACTTAGTATAATTTTCATATTTGTAATTTATAATTTCATATATAATTCAAATTTAAATATTTATTGTATTTTAAACATAAAAGGGACTTATATTTTATTAGTTTTATTCTTTTAAAATTAGTGTAATTAATTTTTAATTATCATTATTTTATTTGACTTACTTTATCATTTTAAATTGCCTTAGGAAAAGGGTTTAATTTTAGAATTTAATTATAAATTTATCTATTAGTTACAAATTTCATTTTAATTTAATTTATTTCTTAAATGTTTAGACTCTAGATGAGACATCCTTTTTGTAGGAAGAGTACCTATGGTTAAATTTTCTTGGTCGAAACTCATTAAACTTTAGTTGATATAAAAAAATTAGGATGCAAACCAAACTATCCTTAGGTGAGAAAACTATAATCTAGTGATAATTATTAGGTTTATAAAATTGTCTCCTGCCACCACTTCAAAATTAAAAAAAAAAAAGAATATATGGGGTTGACCAAATATGTAAATTTTTAAAGTAAGGATTCGCTATTCTAATTAATTTCTTTAGTAATTATTCACTAAGATTCACCATTGTTTTTTTTTTTTAGCGAGTATTCACTAGGATTCGCCACGATTTTATAACTTTTTTAGTAATGTGCATAGATTCACCAGAAAAATTAATATTTTTTTCAAAAAAAATGAAAGATTCGCCAGGAAAATTAAAGCACTTAGCTAGGATTCGCCAGGATTTTATAACTTTTTTTAGGGGTCTTTTTTTAAAGTTATCCCTACTTTCATTGCATGTTACTCATATTTAGATGTGTTTGGGTTGATCTTGGTCTTAAATGTTATTAGATCACTAGTCTCTAGTACGAAAATCCCATTGATTCACCCCTTGAGTTCACCCCTTTAACTAAAAGATGAGGGAATAGATATTTTGCAACCTTTGTGTGGCATGATAAGGGAAGTTTTTGTAGGTGAACCCCCAAATTTGTTTGGGAAGGTAGAATTCTTGGGTCAGTGTCAAACCTAGGCTACCAATAGTAAACTCTCACCAATTACTGGGGGATCATATCCTAGTTGGCATTGCCTGGTGTATACCTTACCACTTTGAATATGATTTCATGTGTTAGAAAAGTGATCCTAGATTTAGTATTTACTTGGTTAATAGAGCCTTGGTTTTGCCAAATTTACATCAAATACATTTCTCATCTCTCTATATTTAAATTATCTTGGTTCCTTTTGATATCTCTCTATTTCTCAGATCAGATATTTTTACAACTATAATATCAAACAAAAATTCACCTTCTATGATGCTTTGATGGATGTCCTTACCTGTTCCAAATCTCTTAATTGGCACATATAGGGAGGATGTTGGAAAAGGTCATGGAATTTGGCTTAATCCCTACCAAGTGCATTTGCTTGTAAGTTTCTTAATCCCTTTCAATTGATCCATTTTGTGTGTATCCTGCAATCATTGCATTTCATGAGATGACTTCTCTTTGAGCATTCTATCAAATAGTTCACATGCCTTGTTTGTGCTTCCACATTTTGCTTGCATGCCTACCAATGCATTTGCAGCTATAATATCTAGTAGTTTATGTTGTTAGTGTAGGTTTTTTATTTTCTTTATGTTAGGGAATATTTATTTTTCCTACACATATTATTAAGCCTACTTAGGTTATATTAGACATGGTTAATATGAGGACACGTGGCATTATCAAATAGTTACATGTGTCTCTCTCACCCACCTATGGGTAGTTGAGCCTCACAACCTCTTTTGGATTTATTTTCCACCTCTCATAACCATTGGTTTGTCTTATTTAAGTAGGTGTAACCATGTAATATGACATTTACCAAGTAGGTATAACTCCCACCTATTTTGGATAGTTGGGAATTTTTACTTCTCTTGGAAGTATTTTCCCTTATTTTTCTATATATACAACACTCACCTATCCCTTGGCTAGTGAAGTAGTTTAGTGCAAGGGAGTGCTAATTTCATTCATCTCTAGATTTCTATTATTTATTCCCTTAGTTATTTTGATTTTGGTTGGCTTCACAGCCAAATCTAACATGTGTGCCTCTAGTGTGCTTCCACATTTTCTTGCATGCTAACCAATGCACTTCCAACTATAATAGCTAGAAAAAATTTGCCTTCCATGATGCTTTTATGGATGTCCATACCCTATTTCAAAGCTCCTATATTGGCAAGGGATGGAGAACACTAGAAAAGGTCATAGAATTTGGCTTTATACCTACCAATTTCATTTTCTTGAAAATTTCTAAATCTTGATCATTAAATCTTATTTTTTAATTTAATTTAATCTTTGGTGGCTAAATATTAGTTTAGAGAATTTTTTTTAGTAAGCATAGGTTATGCTGGAGTTTATTGTATAGTTGTTACACTTCAACCCTGCTAATTTTGCACCTAAGTTATGGGCTACCTTATTACGTGAGGAATTGAACCAAGTCCATGCACTTAATAATGTTCTTTATTACTGTTTTTTGTTTGTAGAAGTTTTTCTCATCAAAATCATCATTGAATCTTAGTAAGTATTATGCTTGATCTAATTTTTGGTGAGATAATGTTTTCAAAACATCTATTTGAATGCAAAATAATAAAATGGTTTTGTTGGTCTCCACCAAGCATTTAATTATTGTTCTTTTATTAATTTTTGATGTAGCTTATTGTGTGGATGCGATTTAAAGTTCTTTTTAGTTCCTATTTGCATCAGGCCACATGTATGAGGTAGGCATGGCTCTACTAACTAACTAAGATCTATTGAGATTCATGTTCTTTCATCATTGATAAAGTTTCTCAATTCTATTGAAACAACCATACAAAATGAATATGTGTGGTTAAATGTATTTATTCATTTGAATAGTTAATGTTTCTACAAGAATAGAATACTTCTTTAATGCATGCGAGAACTAATGTAAAGCCTCATAATTATAGTTAGAAGGATTTATGGCTCTAAAAATAGTTTAAGTTGACTTGCTTTCCATAAAAAAACTAAAGATTTGTGTAAACAAAATAATTCTACTTTTTCAATGTGATAGATTGTTAGAGACTAGGAAATTTATTTATTTTTTCTTAGATTATTTTAAAATAACAATGTAGAGATAAGTGTTATAAGTCTAGGAAATTGTGAACTAATCTTGTATGATTCTTTATTCTATAAATTAGGTGGTATTTAACCTATGCTTGGGGTGGGAACTTGCATGTTTCTAGGCATTAAAAAAATGATGTGATATCAAATGTGAACCCTTCTCTTAATTTTCATGATTAGAAAAAGGATTCAATTTGAATGTAAACCTATCAAGACTCGAAAATATGTTATGATATATTGCAACTATTTGAATGACCATGGGATCCTAAATCTTACTAGTTGCAACATTGGTATGAATCTTAAGGTATTACTATATAATGTGCTTTGATAATTATGATAATCTTACCTATGTCAAGTATGAAGGAAAACTATAGTATTAATTTCATATAGTATAGATGATATTTTATAGTGTTGGACTTTAGTGAAGGTAAGTTGTATACCTAGGACTATAGAAATAATGAAGTGTATTCTGGGTCTAGATTACAGAAGTGTTGGATTGTTTTGTGCATTAGTTTAACTAAACCATGTGAGATTTTATGTGATTGTTAGATCTTTATCCATTATTCCAGGAAGTTTACGAGTGGTTATGGGGTACTTATGTTTATGATTTATGATGTTTATTTATGTAGTGTTGTGCATATTTTCATCTTGTTATGAATGTCAAGATATCAATTTGTGAGATAAGGATATTAATGCTAATATCTTTAGTCATTTAATAGCATTAATAGAGGCAACTTGACTACTAGTTGAGTGGATTTTTTCTTGGTTCAATTGTATGTTGTTCTCTATGTTTACTTTTGTTGACTTTTGAGAGAGACTGGATGGTTGTTGAAAATGGACTTACAGATAAAGGTAGGTTAATTTTTCTAGCCTACATGTCATTAATACTACATTAAAAATATGCTTTGGCCAAAGCTTGTAATAATCAAATTTAAGTATTTGTACTTAATTGATTTATTTCTCTACAATATCATGATATATGAACATGTGCATTATATACGTTTTCTTGTAAAAGTATTAGATATATATGAATGTTAGAATGTTAGAGATATCATGCTTCACTAGATTCCATCACACTTGCCAGTTTCAGATTATTAGGACCTTCAAGGGTTGGGATTTCTCTAGTTGGAGAGTAAGGCCAAGGAAGCTTGTTGCTTCATGGATGGGTGGAAAAATTGACTCTCTCTCTCTCTCTCTCTCTCTCTCTCTCTCTCTCTCTCTCTCTCTCTCTCTCTCTCTCTCTCTCTCTCTCTCTCTCTCTCTCTCTCTCTCTCTCTCTCTCTCTCTCTCTCTCTCTCTCTCTCTCTCTCTCTCTCTCTCTCTCTCTCTCTCTCTCTCTCTCTCTCTCTCTCTCTCTCCTCACCAAGTTTTTGAAGATTGGTGTGTTGTATTATGTGATACTTTTGTAATGAGCCTATAAGGCCTTGTTTATTTAAATGGACTAAGTCCTAATTATATTTCAAAGATATATTGTCTATCTTATTGTAATATTCATTGATTGAATATATTTGATGTGAGATAATTTTATGAAATTATGTTTTTCATGAATTTGTATTTCTAATAAAAAAAGTACTCACCTTTCTGCATTATTTTATTGGTATATTAGTATAGTTATTACAACTAGTGTCTAAGTGACATCAACTTCTGAACTCTTGGATCACCTTAGGAAAACCAAAACATTATGACATTTAAACAAAATTTCACAAAAACACACATAATAGCTAAAACATAACACAAATACAATATTTTTTGTCTTGGAAAAGGCTAAGGCAAGGCTAGAAATGAACCTATAACATGCTAGGAAAGTGGACACTAAAATGAGTGAAAAACATAGCATGAAATTGCAAGGGTATGTAATTTTCTATGTTACATTTAGCCCCCATTTTAGTGGGATTATAACCCTAAGTGATATGCTATGCTAAAGTACATAAAAGAAATAACATAACAAAGGTTACCCAAAAAGAATATTGTAGAGGACACGGGGAGTTCTTCAAGCAGAGGAATCAAGCCCCTAGATTGAAATTTTACAAGGCCACAGTATTAGGAAACAACAACTTACACAAAAGGAAATGTTAGAACCACATATATAAGATCTACAAGAAAGAAGGATCATATTGAATATAATTTGACAAAAAAAAATGTTAGCAAGTCATATAATCTGATGCACATCAAATATGAACATAAATAATAATACAAAAAGCATACAAGAAAATAGAAAGAAAAGGTATAGAGAAGGCATTTCTAGCATTGTGTTGCTAGAAGGATACCAAGTATGGTTCCAGGGGTAGCAAACTGTGAGGGCTAGGAACCATACAAAACCTCTTTGAATCACAAGAAATAGCAGATTACATTTCTAGATGACTCAGAAGAAGTAGCAAAAAGTAGCAAAAATAGAGTACAACTTGATAGCATTATGTTGCTAGGTGGCTCACATGTCAATATAGTATCAAGAATTACATGGAATAGCATGGCTAGGTAATCCCGATAAGGGTGGTTAGTCTAAGTAAGTGCATCTACTTAGGACCACAAGCTACTAATGCCTTGGGAGCATACCATCAATGTGGTGTGTGTAAATGTGAAAAGCACAAAATATGCTCCCACCTTAAAATAATTGCATAAACCAAAAGTATGCAATTGATTTTAAGGTAGAATAAGGGGAAAGAGGTGAAAGAACATCAGGAAACATATATGACGAGATATGTTCCCAAAGCCATCCTCAAAAGAGTTTCCCCCAAGGAGAGGAACCCAAAGTATGTTGTAGGCACGATACACAAAAATTTGTGTGGTCATGGAATGCCATCGAGCAATGCCAAAGCATGTCACATAAAACCAAGAAACATCACCAACAACACAAAAGGATCTATGTGCTTGTGGTTAGTATAAATATAAAGGAGTCAAATATCATTAATGGATAAGGATAGAATCATCATCATCCTCCAAGCACATAGAACTATGAGCACAAAAGAATAATGTAACATGAAAACAAAAGAAAATAAAAGTTTGGGTCAACATGGAAGGAAGCTAAATCTCCCAATGCTTTGTATCATCCCCAAAATGTTGAAATAGTCAATTAGACAACATATAGAGGAATGTAGATACAAATAAACGAATGAGACAACATTTTTGTTCCCTTATATCTGTGTACCTACAAGGGTATTGTGGGTCCTCCAGGAGTAACTAATAAACACATATCAAGCAATTGTTACGGGGAAAATATAACAAACAAGAAGACACAGACATACACATGAAATGAAGGTGTTTCCCTCATGGGTTAGGTGCCATCAAATCATCTAAGTCCTAATATTGTTTATCATAAAGGGACATAGGGTAGGTTGATAGAGGGACCACATTAAGAGCAGTACTAAGAGAGTTTTCTGCAATAGAGTGGAGAGGATCAACTATAGGGGTAGCACTCTCTTGTGTATTGGCAGAGGCTATTGTCAATGATCATGTAAAGATTGAAGATAATGAAGGAATATCTATGAAGAATTCAAAGAGGAACTCCACTAGGGATTAATCATTTCAATAACTATTAGAATATTGCACAATACGTGGTTTCTTAGTGCTATCAGTAGAAATGTAATCACTAAGAGTCACAAGTGGAGGAGAATCCTCCACTGTAGGAAGAATTGATGAAGAAGGGATTAGAGGGGGTTGAGATGGTTGCATAAGCTTGGGTTTATAGAAGGAAAATGTAGGGTAGTTCTCTAGTTTGAATTTAAGTGGTGGGTGTAGAATATGAATGTTGATTGTGGTGGGGAGCACATTTGAGAAAATTTGGTGGCAAGTGTGATAGAATGGTACAAGTGATGAGAGAATGGTGCTAGAAATTAGACTAAAGTTGGGAAGATCAAGGGGCTTTGACAAAAGAGGCTAATTTGAAATCATTGGAATGATGGTGTCCTTAGTGGATGGGCCAGGACTACATGAACCCTTTTGGGGTTATGTTTATGTAGTGCCCCTCTGTTCTCACCTTGGATGTATAGGTGAACTGGTCAAGGCGCATGAAGATGAAAGTAAAATAACAGGAATATTCAAGGTAAGGTAAATAATTGATGTTGTACAATATAGATAGATGCTTCATCCATGTGTGGTTTCATATGATAGTTAATGTGTTTTATTGATAATCTCTATTGCGGCACTGATAATGTAGGCTTTGGTATTGTTTTGCATTCCAATGATTAAGATGTCGATCTTACTACAATTGTTATATATTAGAATGGATCTCATGTGACTGATTCTATTAGATTTAATTGTTATGATGGTACTTTTGACACTTATGATTTCATGCACCTGTATGTTAAGTGTAGGGTTCGGTTCAGATTAAGAGATAGATTTGATTTGGTTATGATTATGTGTTGAGCTAATCTAGATTGATATGATGTGGAAGGGACGATGTCGTATCACTCACTTGTGAGCGCCCTGTGATATTGCGATTCCTTTTTCCACCTAGTGCTAGCTTATATGCATCTCTACATGCTTGACCGTGACATTTGTTGCAGGATGCAGGTACCAGGCATCGACTCCACCTGAATTAACAGGTTTGAGCATGCCTTGAACCCAATGGATACGTTGTTTCAGAGATAACTTAAGGTCCCACATCCCAAGTCATTATCCTCAATCAGGATGCATGACATGTCTAGTCAACCTGTCAGTTCTGTTAGTATGTCGGTCTTGCAATTAATTTATATTTGATGGAGCTTGTTGGATAAGTGCATTTTGGCCTGACTTGAGAACATGTTTGATTTGGGTTTTGACGGTTGTCCTACTCAGTGGGTTATGTTGTATGCCTATATTTCATTATATAGTCATACTAATATTTGACCCACTTTAATATTTAATAAGGTCATATAATATTCTTATTATTATTATTAATATTTAATAAGACTAAATTGGTAATTGATAATTACCTAGTTCAAATAATTATTTAAAGTTGTTTGAATATGAATTATTTTATTACTACTATTAAATTGATTTAATTAAGGGAAGGTCACTGAACACTAGTAAACGCACTAACCAAACCCTAGAGTAGAGAGGAGACAGTCCTATCATCCAATTGACGAAGCCTAACAATTGGATCAAGAGTGTATTGATTCAGCATTACACTATGGTTACTAATGGATTTGTGATAATATGTTATTTATGATGGATATATTTTGGCTATATATTGTACTAACACTTCTTGTTGAGTGTACATGTAGAATTATTATGTCAATGGATGATGGTGGTCATTTAGCCACTTTATGTCTTTTTGTGTGATGTCTGACCTAGGCATGGGGCCCTAAGGTCTATTGGCCATGATGTTAAGAAATATTATTTTTAGTTTTATGTGATAAAATGATTATGTTCTTGTGTGGGATTTAACCTTGTAACTTTTTAAATGATTTTTAAGTGTTTTTAAGAGGTCTAAGTTGTATTTTATGTTTGAAAAATTGTCTTATGTCCAAGGTACATAGGTAAGAAGTTTATTTTTGGCATTTATAATATTTTAAAAGGTTTTTAGACCCTCCTTTAAGCCCCACTTACAAAAGTGACGAAAATAGGGAGGTGGTTGGTTGAATTAGTTGGGTGGTTGAATTAGTTGGGTGGTTGAGTTAGTTTTGGGTAGGAAGTTACTCTTTCCTTCTCTTTAAAAACTCTTCATGGAGTGGGGGTGACTTGCTCATTTTATGATTTTCATTCAAGGATTCTACCATTAGTGGGACATTGCGATTGAGGTATCATGTTTTCTTTAGTAATTAAATATAAATATTATATGTTTTTCTTTATTGATTAAATGTAAATTTTATATGTTTTTCTTTATTGATTAAATATAAATATTATATGTTTTTCTTTATTGGTTAAATGTAAATGTTGTATGTTCTAAATATTATATGTATCCTTTATTTATTAAATGTAAAGGTTGTTTTTCTAAGGGTTGTTGCTTGTGAAATTGGAAAAGCAAACATTTCAATGTAAATCTTGAAAGAAGCATATTTGTTGCCTTATTTGCATGTCATAAACCTAGATCATCATAGCATGAATTATATTTTTTATTTTTACATTAGATCTTCCTATAATTATAAGATAGTAATCGCCATATATATTGGCATTAAGGTTTGCATATAATCATATGTTATCTATATATTAGTATTAAGATTTCTATATAATCTTATAATTGCTAAATGTTGGTGTTGGATCTTAGAAACGATGGTTTTTATCTGTTTTTAAAAAGGGTTACGAAGTCATCTTGCTAAGGATCTGTTAGTTTGTTCATATCCTCTAATAGATAAACTAGTGATGTTCTTTGTGTACGTAAGTATCTTTGAACCTTGTCAAACAGTTCAAGTACCTTGTCCATTAGAGTATTCCTTACTTCTGCCTTCTATTAGATCTAGATGGAAATGTTTTTCTTATGTGCATTAAGGTCTCAAATAAATATGGACTTTGGATCATATAAAACTGCCCCACTTTTGCATAGATTCTTCAAGATCCAATTCTTATAGTAGATTGTATTAAACATCTTATTAGCTCTTCATTTAGTCAATTTATATTTTGGGTGTCTTGTTCTTTGGTTGTCCAAATCTTCACAGTATTCTTGATTGACCATAATCCAAATCTAGATAACCCATTTAATACAGTGTGCATACTCCTTAAGTCTGTCAAACTCCATCCTCTAGGTGAGACTCCAGCCATGTATAACAAAGGTGTTTCAAATTGGGTGTGGTGGTCTATGAAGTCGTCGCTTGAAGAAATGGAAATGGTGTGGCTGCTACTCAAAGGTAGAGTGGTGTTGTTTATAAACCGTCTAAAATTTGAAGGTTGATTGACCAAATATTACCTTGAGGATAGGAATAACCTACACAAGTGCATGAACATGTATATAAACATTTATGTCATATGGATATTTGTATAGGTATCAATTATTAATTATAAATTAAATATGAATCCATGCATAGTTAAGATACACAATTTAGTAGATGAGTTTGTTGGAGTATATATATATGATATATATATTAACTTATGAAACAAAAGAAACATAGTTGTTATAGTTTAATACGAATGTTTATTAAACTAATCGATATGATCGCATATTTACTGTAATATGGCATTGATTCTATTATAATGGTTTTGTTAGTAGAAATATGATATATGGGGTTGGATTATAAATGTTGTAATTAGCATTTAAGTTATAAGTATTTGTAATTAATATTATTTATGCATTGTTTAGCTTGACGGTTATATGTAACTAATGAGTGATTAATATAATAGATAGTATCGATTTATTTGTTAATGTGAATAGATGAAAGATGATATGGTGATATATTTATTGTTGACATTTTTTTAATTTAGTTGGAATTGATTTATTTACGATTTGTTACAATGGTTTTGTTAAGTTAAAATTTGATAAGAAGGATTGCGATCAGGGTAAAACATTGTATTTGGTTATGCTTTAAATAATTGGTATATTGTAAATGAATCTTGTGTAAGTTGTACCATTGGTCGTAATGGGCTTGAGTGTAGGTTGTAAAGGTTTGTGTTCCAGAGGTATAGGATAATAAGATTTGATATATTGTGTTGATGTTGTAAGAACATGATGTCTCCTGTATGAGAACTTTAGTTATCATAAATAAGGTAGGATGTAGAGTTTGGTTCTTGAGGTTCTTAGTGAGTATTGCATCTTAGTTTAAAAGTGATATGCTTATCATGTTATTGAATTAAGAATAGAATCATTTGTGATCTCTTTTAGATAGTTTAGTTCTAAGCGTTGCTCGTCAAGTGTCTTGTCGAGTAATGGTTATTGCTAACTTTTCCTAGTAGTGAATTAAATGTTGAGAATAAGTGCTAACTCTTTGTTATAAGTGTTTTGGACTTGGATGAGTTGTTGTTTGCATTCATAATGAAGTCCACATTCATGGATCCCATTTGATATAATAAATTATGTTGTTGTTTATATCGTCTTGTTGCAAGGAATAGTAGAATAATTGAAGTGAATGTTATATTGATTCATGGGCATCTTATGAGTACGGTATTGCTATGAAGACCCATGGTTAGTATGTCATATTATATATTGCACTTAGGGTATGTTATTGGATTGGTCCATTTGAAGGAGTTGTGTTTTTAAGAGTAAATGTTAACGTGGGGATTGTTGTGTTTCAGTGGTGTCTAGTGAAAGTTTATTCCAGAGGCCAGTAGGGGTAGTTGTGGGTTTGATCCTTGCATTGTTGCATTATGGTTGAAGAATGAGCATGTTTTGGTTTTATGTGATGTTGACTTCCCTCTACTTATGGTTTATATGATTTTCACAACTGTGTAAGAGGGATAATGCCTTGCTCAGTATATCTAGTCCTATTGTTATGTCTTGAATCCATGTTGTTGAGCTCTTCTTGAAGGTTGTGGTTCCATATTGTGTTGAACTTGTTTTAAAATTCTATGTTGGTCTGTGTAAAGGATTGATTTTGGGAGCAAGAGGACCCATGCCTTGCTCTGGTGATTTATTATGTTGTGATTGGTTGCAAGATGGTTGATGCCTTGCATTGTTATCTATATTTGTTGCTATGATGATAGTTGTTATGTTTGATGGATAGGGTTTCTAGGTGCAGGTAGGGGAGTGGCTTCCAATGTGGGGCCGGCGCCCAAAGTGGCTGTTAGGGTAACCCATTGGAAGTTGTTAATCCAGTGATAACTTAATAATAAATTTAGAGGGTTGGGTAGTTTTCACACTAATCAAGATAATTGGATGCCTCACTCATACCTGTAGTGCTCGTTTAGGCTAAGGATGAGATGAGAAGGCCGTGGTTGGCAAAATCAACTTCCTTGTCCTCATGAAAGGAATGTTGATTCTGCATGTGTCACCCTATGGGGCTGGTGTCTAGAGAGAGACTGTCAGGGTAACCATAGATGGGGGCCGGTGCCTAGCGAGAGACTGTCAAGGTAACCCATGGATGGGGGCCGGCGTCTAGCTAGAGGCTGTCAGGGTAACCCATGTTAGGGCCATGCGATGACACTCTCCCTACTGCAGCCTAGCATTCCCTAGTTGTACTCTCCCCATTTGTCGTGTGTTGCCTCTGGAAGTGATATTGAGTTGCTTGTGATGTTGTCATGTGTTGTAATGGTGCCATGAATAGTCCTTGTTCATGTTAGGCATTGTCTACCTAACTCTTTGACGTTTTGGGACCTTATGTTATCTCCTAGCTCAGAGGGGTGGGCCTCAAGGTTCCACATGGTTGGGTGGTAAGAGCTATCCATTGGTCCTTTTTGGAGATACAGTTCGAGTTCCACGCAGATGTGTTCCAGAACTAGTTCACTCTCCTCCTTCAGAGTCGTATGCTTTCTTATGTATTCTTTTGTAAACTGACATGATCGGTCTTATAATCTTGTAATCATGTAATCCTGTACTGAGACTCTGTAATTAATCTATCCTGTTACAGTAAAAGTTATTTGTATCTATTTTAGCAGTGTAATGGCTATTGCTTCTGTAGTTTTATTTTCTATCATTAATGCAGTTATGTTGCCCTAGAGTTGTTAGAAGAGTAATACCGTGTATATGGTGTAATATGATATGTTTGGTTACTACTTGCACTATCTTGCTTTCAAAAAAAAAATTATTTCTGTAACTTTTGCACTTTTAGTCTAGCACTCTAGGGTTGCATGACGGGGCGTTACAGTTTATCTAGGTATGACTGAGGAGATGTAGGGGTTAGGGATTGGAGAGGTTCAAGGTGGGAAGGAGGAGGCTAAGGCTTAGAAGGAGGAGAAAAATCAAGAGGCGGTCATGTGGGAGGAGGACACTTAGGAATAAACTCCACTTTAGTAGCACACTCTCAAGTTGTAGAATAATGATGACACTTACAATCTCTCACAAGTTGATTTCACTAAATATGAGCTAGAGCTTCTACTGAAGGAGCAAGGGTTTACCAATGTATGATCATTTTCTTTCTCTATTTGGGAGGTAGGAGGAGGAACAAAAGGAAACATTTAAGGTTGGGAAAACATAGAATGAGGGGGAGCGTCTTGTAATGTGGGTTGCTTTCCTCGTGCCATGAAAGAGGTAGAAAGAATATAAGAAACTGCTGAAGGTTGAGAAACTGTAGGGATAAGACATAGTTTATGTAGTAATGGTTGTTTACATATAGCAATTGACTAAGAAGCTAGAGATGAAACTATCGAATACTAGTTAGCTACATGGGCATGGGTAGGGTAACTCAATACATGTTGCTTTCCTTTTATTACTAATGAGACAATAGAAGGAATAGGAGATACTACTAGAGACTAAGAGGCCAAGGGGGAGCAGCCACAAGAGAAGAGGAAGAATGGCCACTAGACAAGAGTGCAATTCAGCTATCTTTGAACTTCTAATAAGACATAAATAATAAGTCATTGCAAGGTTGAAGGGGTTGATAGGGCTAGCCAAAAGTAATCTAAGGATAAATTCCCATGCATCAAGAGAGGCCAAAACCCACTATGATGGATTGTTTGCACTACTCCATCATGTGGGAATTTTAGGCACTTATGGATTACAGAGCAGGCCGCCTTCATGGAAGCAAGCCATGGATGACCTAGCTTCACTTAAAAATGATTTGAGGTATTAATTATTTATCTTGTGTGTGATGAACATAATATCTCAAGCAAGCCAAACCTAAATTACTTATGCACTCTACAACTTCCCACTCTTTTGCTTTTTGAATTCCTAGGTCATGGATGTGGGTGATCCAGGGGGCCCTATCTCCCCACCCCTCTCCTCTTCAATATGGGTTGACCCTAGTATAGCCTTGAGTTGTCCATCTAAACTCATGTCTCTAGTGGAGGCTTTGATTCCCTAAGCTTGGAAGAATGTCCTCTTGGGGAACAATGGACATGTGAACCCTTCTGTTGTCCCTAAGCTATAGGAGTTAGAAGGTGGGACAACTTTAAAACTCCTATACTTTGTAGTAGAGAGGATAGTCTCTTCGATGGAGCATGCTCTGGTGGGAAAATTATTGTCCTTTAGGACAAATATTGATTTGGTCAGAAGATGGGTGGCTGCCAAATGGAGACCAAAGGGCAGTGTGTCCATCAGTGCTATGGTGGGAGGATTGTTTCTCTTCAAATTTCCTTCTAGGGGTGATCTTATCTCTATTCTTGTTGGAGGTCCTTGGATCTATGGCAAGCATAATTTTTCCCTCTATAGGGGGAGGCCAAGATTTGATGCTGCAGCGGACCTAAATAAGATAGCCCTGATTTGAGTTAGATTATCGAGGCTCCCTTTGGAATATTGGGATGAAGAAGTGTTCACCTAGATCACCAACACCTTCAGGCATTTTATTTCTCTAGACAACACTACTAAAGCTAAATCTAGGTTAGTCTTTGCTCATTTTTGTGTTAGTGTTGATATTCATAAAACCCTTCCCAACTCTATAACCCTGGCATCCAAGTATGGTCAATGGACTCAACCCATACTGTATGAAAATGCTACAGAGTTCTGTCAAAACTATTCTAAAAAGGGACACTTGATAACACAATGTAAAGTCCCTTGAATACAACCTAGCAAGACCACTAAAATAGTGGTTTGTGAGAAGGATGATTCTGAGGATCACCCCTTCAAGAAGGGTATCCTAACTATTATAATCTCTCCTCAAAAGGGTAATAAAGGGGAAGTGGAGGAGGAAACTAAAAACCTCAAGGGACAAACAGTAGAGGAACCCAATTCCTAGGATATAATCAACAACTCTGTAATAGTGGTTGATCAGCAAAGTTCTGAGTAGGTAAAGCTACAACAGGAGGGAAAAGATTCACCCCTCTCAAAAGGAAATTGAGGAACGGGAAATTCCCTATACTGAAGAGACTAATCCTAGTCAAAGGGAGAGACTGGCTGATGGGATGGTGTCAACTACAAGGTCAAGCTCTATCCCCCAGCAGCTTAACAGCCCAGTGATCAAGATGGGAATAGAAAGTAAGATAAAAGGAATCTCTTCACCAAGGAATAGTCCCTTTAGCCTAACCCCAAGAGCAGGAACTAGTAGATCAATTATTGACCAGGAGCTGGATGGTTGGTCAACAACTAAAAGGAAAGGGAGGAACCCAGGGAAAAAGATAGTAGATGTGGGAATTAAAACTAAAGCAGGTGGGCCCTCCCAGAGAGAAACAAGGCAAAGGGAAGTGAACAAGGAAATAGCCCTTGGCAGACAAAGGATGTTGGAGGCCACCTCTAGAAAGTTTCAAAAATGAGAGTTCTTTCATGGAACATTAGAGGACTGAATAGTCCTAAAAAATAGTTCTTAGTCAAGAACTCTATTTTAGATTATAAACTTGGCATTCTTCTTTTACATGAGGAACTAGTGGTCAGGATGGGAATAGAAAGTAAGCTAAAAGGAATCTCTTCACCAAGGAATAATCCCTTTAGCCTGACCCCAAGAGCAGGAACTAGTAGATCAATTATTGACCAGGAGCTGGATGGTTGATCAACAACTAAAAGGAATGGGAGGAACCCAGGGAAAAAGATAGTAGATGTGGGAATTGAAACTAAAGCAGGTGGGCCCTCCCAAAGAGAAACAAGGCAAAGGGAAGTGAACAAGGAAATATCCCTTGGTAGACAAAGGATGTTGGAGGCCACCTCTAGAAAGTTTCAAAAATGAGAGTTCTTTCATGGAACATTAGAGGACTGAATAGTCCTAAAAAATAGTTCTTAGTCAAGAGCTATATTTTAGATTATAAACTTGGCATTCTTCTTTTACAGGAGGAACTAGTGGTCAGGATGGGAATAGAAAGTAAGATAAAATGAATCTCTTCACCAAGGAATAATCCCTTTAGCCTGACCCCAAGAGCAGGAACTAGTAGATCAATTATTGACCAGGAGCTAGATGGTTGGTCAACAACTAAAAGGAAAGGGAGGAACCCAGGGAAAAAGATAGTAGATGTGGGAATTGAAATTAAAGCAGGTGGGCCCTCCTAGAGAGAAACAAGGCAAAGGGAAGTGAACAAAGAAATAGCCCTTGGTAGACAAAGGATGTTGGAGGCCACCTCTAGAAAGTTTCAAAAATGAGAGTTCTTTCATGGAACATTAGAGGACTGAATAGTCCTAAAAAATAGTTCTTAGTCAAGAACTATATTTTAGATTATAAACTTGGCATTCTTCTTTTACAGGAGTTAAGATGAGAGCAAACCAATTTCAAGTTATTGCCAAAGGCCTATGGCTTAATGCTAAATCCTGCATAAGTGATGCAATCAGATCTTTAGGGGGTATTGTTATGATGTGGAATAAGAAAATGGTTAAAGGTAAATACCTCTCACATACTAAGAGTAGTCTGGGTGTTAAGTTCTCTTCCCATAGCAAAGTCTAGAACATTATAAATATATATGCCCCTAATTAGAGGAATTCTAGGAAGGAAGTGTGGGAAGAAATGACCTCTTACATTGTGGACAAAAATATGATCAATGGATGCTTGTTGGAGATTTTAATTCTCCCTTGTACCCCTCTAAGAAATTGGGTGGTATTACAGACTATTCTAATAGTATGGATAACCTTGCAGACTTTCTTAATAGTGTTGGGCTTATGGATATAGACCTTCAAGGACAGTTGTTCACTTGGACTAACAGGAGGAGCGGAGATAATATGATTCAAGCTAAGGTTGATAGATTCCTTATTTCCACTAATTGGGATTGCATCAGTTCTTCTCACTTGGAAGCCCTCCCTAGAACTATTTCAAACCATAACCCTTTGATGTTATCTTGGAAAGACAGTGCTCATAAGGGTCCTTACCCCTTTAGGTTTGAAATTATGTGGTCTCACCACCAAAGCTTCAAGGATTGTATTTCTAATTGGTGGAGCACCCCAATTCAAGGATCATTGGTATGTTTAGGCTAGCCCTGGTGGAACCCCTATGTGATTTCCTTGTTCTATGGTGTAAAACCTTTGAAATTGGCTAAGTCTAAGTATATGTAGCTTAAACCCTAAACCCTTAGTATTTTTCATTCAGGCTTGCATTCTATTTTTGAGTTGACCTGTTGTTGGTAGTCACCCAGAGTTTGAGTTATAATGTTGTGTCTTATTTCCTATCTGAAACCGGCCCCTCGAGCCTAGTTATTGACTAATCTAGAGTGTCTAATATTTCCTAAGTCTGGGTAAAAGGTTCTTAAGATTGAATTAATGGTTATTACGGCATCACGAGCTCCAAGTCTGCTAGATATGTTAGAGCTGCACTGATGCGTTGACCATAGATTTCTAGGTAGGTGGGCCCAAAAATCATATCAACCTGAAGCCTATGTCATGCTTGCTCCTTATTGGATCACATGAATATGTCTATCCACAGCTGGGAGATGCCAAGGAATATGCTTTGTGATGCTATGACAAAGTGACACATGTCACATGGGTCATGTCTAGTCCAAGTACACTAAAGCTAGTGCTCGGCATGCTAGCGCCATGGCAGTAGTGTGGGTCCCTCTTGGGCCTACGCTATTGCAATGAGCTATCATGTGGATCTAGAATGGAAATCTTTTGTTGAGGTAGTTAATTTTCATTGGTCTATGCCACTTTGAGTGTGTGAAGTGACATTCAGTGATGGGATTTTCAAATTAGAGTCATAGATTTCCCTGTGGACTGATTGGAATCAATAGTGCCCATTTAAACATAGAGAATAGCTAGTCTTATCTTGTAAGCTGGTACATGATTGCATTAATGATGATCTGATAGAAGATTAGCCAAAATCTTGCTTAATTGATGAAGTAAATGAATAAAATCAATTATTGCTATGAGTACAACCATTGGTAACCAGAATTCTTGTGAGAATCGAGTAGCTCGAGGCAACAATTGAAGAAGTAGGGTTCTCACTTGCAACCAACAAGTAAGTGTGAATTTTCTAGCATATTAATCCATTTGCTTGCAATTTTTATTGATTTCATTTTGAAATTGATTGTAGAGGTTGAATTTGTAAGAATAGTAGGGTGAATTGTTGAAGTTGGTTCCATTTCAAATAAACCCTAGCCTATAATAGAATCCTGTATGATGTAGAGCCAAACACCCTGACCTGCATTTCCCTTTGTATGTCTCGTTTTACTTGCCTATCGGCATAATACTCACCATCGGTGAACATTCATCTCCTCGCACTAATGTATCAATGAACTCCCCTTTGGTGACACTTACCAGTTGTCACCCTGATGTGACCAAGCTTGTATGTGCATCTCATGACCCGCATTCGCCGATTTCCCTCACCACTGCTACCGGTCACCTCTTGCACGTGACTCAATGTATCTGCGCAATGTATGTGTTCAACATACATTCAAAACATAAAACCTGATTATGCATTCGAAAGATGCAATCAAAACATGCATTTAGAATATGTTTTGCCGAATATACATTTGACCGTTAACTTCCTTGTATACTGATCAGAAGCTTTAGCTTTCTCTCTCCTTTGTATGCCGATACACTTGTACATTCACAATGTACATCCGCCACATACAACTACAATGAACATCTGCAAGATACACACGAACATGCAACTACGATATATACATAGGATGTATATCTGGCATACAATTATGATATATACACAAATTGTATGTCTGGTGAAACAACTCAAAATTTCACCAATTTGATCCGCTGTAAATTCGGTAACTTCACGGATCCATTTCTTCGACTACACAGATCTAATCACACAGATCTTTCACTTTGCCAACCTAGCACATGACAATGCTAGGATCTGTCAATGCATACGTATGTGATCCTGCAAGCATGAAATGGACAAAATAGAAAACACAAAATGAAAACACAAATCGATATGTATAGCCATTCCATCGATTTCAAAGAAATCTAAACAGTGGAATGGATTAATGATCCATCTCGATCCCAAAACATCAAATCGATTTATACAGAGGAAACCCTATTGAGATCGAATAACAGAAAGATGCACAACTCAAAACTTGTTTATTATGCTTTCCATAAAATGTGCATACAGATGTTCAATTACAATCACACTAATCTTTGATCGATCTTTCTAATCTCAACTACAATTGAACTGAACTGAACTAGTCTACTACTCACTCCTACTACTGATTACATTCAATGATCTCAGGCATTTATCTACTCGCCCTCAGTAGTACTGACTTGACTCCAAGTGGATGGGAGATCTAACAACCTCCAACTGCCTATTTTTAACATTATTGCTATTTTTAGCATTATGCGATTACAATTGACAAATGTCACTTGGGACTTACAAAACAAACCTAGATACAAACTAAAATGACATGCATTGGTCGAACAGACCTTATTACATGAATGGTCTTCTAGGACCTTATTGGAAAGAACAAAATGAGCATCAAACAGTTGAATGCCTCATGGAGGCCACCTTGTGTTAGGTGCTCCTGCACCATACACCCCACCTTGAAAAGAACTCATGCCACATGAGTTAGGTCTTTGTCTTGCTCCAGTTGTATACTCTGTTGTTACATGTTTTCCCCATGATCTCTGGACTACTACCTGCTTCCATGGAGTCAAAAACTCATGCCTAGCATTGTAGGCTCTACTCATGCCATTCTTTCTTACTGTCATCTCTGCCTAAACACCTGCATTATACACCTTGGGTAATGCTTCTGGTACGGCTTCTATGGCAAAACATGTTTGCCTTTCAATTCTTATTGGGTCTAGAGGACAAATAATTGTCCCAATTATGATTGCAGCACCTTCTTTCCAATCAACTTGTAGCTGCTTACAAACTTGATCTTCGACCTTCTGCTGATCCATCTGATCTCCATCAATCAAAACTAAAACCTTCTTCAAACTGTGGTCTCCACTCCTAGAGATATCCTCAACTATCTTTGACTCTATTTCATTGATCTGCACAAATTCTTTCTTTCCCACTAAAATAACCTTGGCTGCCTTCTATGTTGCAACATCCTCTTGCAATGGTATCATCACAAAAGTCCTCCCATCCTTCTTGATGGTGTATGTGTTAGCATATCCATCATACAATGCTCTCCTATCAAATTGCCATGGCCTACCCAAAAGTAGGTGACAACATTCCATGGGCAAAATATCACATAAGACCCTATCCTAATATTCACCAATCTGAAAATCAACATATGCCTATTCATATACCAAAAGTGATTGACTATCACTGACCCAAGATGCTTTATAAGGATTTTGATGAGGAATCCTATTCAGTTTCAACTTATCCACCATTTCCTGAGATACCATATTATCTGTAGAACCAAAATCTATTATTACCTTGCATAGTTTACCTTTAGTTTTGCATTTGGTCCTGAAAAGAGCTCTCCTTTGCAGCATGTCCTTGGATGTCTTCAAGATTGTTCTCCTTAGCATCAATGATTCTCCATCTTCAGCTAGGGCTGCACTTCCCATTGGAGAGTTAACACTTTCATCTACCTTTTCTTCGTGCACAAATTGGACCCTCTTGTCATTCTTCCTATCATCTCTTGATGATGAACCTTGCCTTTCTGGACATTTGAATGTTGTATGACCAATTTCATTACAATGATAACATCTTCGAGTGAAAACATTAGAACATCTACCACCTCCAAATCTGCCTCTTGTTCCTTTCCATCCACCTCTAAAATTAGACTGCTCTTGTCCTTTACTAGTCTCTTCCTAGTTAGACTCACCACTAGGCCTCTGGTTAGGACTTCTTCCTCCAAAACAGCCTCTAAAATTTCTATCACCTCTTCCTCTATTGTTCTGCTCACTCTTCCTCTTTATCTTCTCTTCAGCCCTTAAGGCCATTTGGAAACACTTGTTCACTGTTTCTGGTGCTAAAATGTTGATCTCATCTTGGATGTTCATCCTTAGGCCATTCAAGTACCTGGCCACTTTTTCTGACTCTTCCTCTTGTCTCTTTGATCTGAGACTAAGTTTATGAAACTCTTGTGTGTATGCATTCACATCAAGGTCTCTCTGTCTGAGGTTCTGCAATTTCTTATACATCTAGACATCATGGTCCAAGGGTAAGAACTGTGCCTTGAGTTTGGTCTTCATCCTTTCCCAAGAGGTTATCATATTCTTCCCCTCCTTGACTCTCTCTCCTTGTTCATAATTCCACCATGTAAGAGCAGATCCCTGCAATCTTTCCTTTGCCAACTTAACCCTCTTATCATTAGGGATTTCTTTATATTCAAAATGATTGTTCAATGCCTCAATCCAATCAATCACCTCTTCAGCTTCCATACTTCCACTATACATAGGTAACCCATCTATGGTGTCCATATTGACTGACTTTAATGCATTTAAAAATGCCCTCTGGTCTGTTGGTATCTCTTTTGCCTTTTTACTGGTTTCCCCAATTTATGTATCTTCTTCATCACTGTCACTGTCATCTTCCTTATCTTTGCCTTTGGACTGCTTGAACTCTCCCAACTTGGATGCAAGTATCTCCTCAATCAACTTCTTGATGGCGTCCTACGACATACTTTTGGGAGGCATCCTCTCCGCCTCTATCTCGCTTTCTTTGTCTGACATAAACATACACAGACAACACCCAAACGCCAATACTCCTGCTACCATCCAAATCTTTTGCTGAGCTCTGATACCACTATGATGCAGAGCCAAACACCCTAACCTGCATTTCCCTTTGTATGTCTCATTTTACTTGCCTATCAGCATAATACTCACCATCGGTGAAAATTCATCTCCACGCACCGATGTATCGATGAACTCCCCTTTGGTGACACTTACCAGTTGTCACCCTGATGTGACCAAGCTTATATGTGCATCGCATGACCTGCGATCACCGGTTTCCCTCACCGCTGCTACCGATCACCTCTTGCACCCGACTCAATATATCTGTGCAATGTATGTGTTCAACATACATTCAAAACATACAACCCGATTATGCATTCGAAAGATGCAATCAAAACATGCATTCAGAATATGCTTTGTTGAATATACATTTGACTATTGACTTCCTTGTATGCCGATCAAAAGCTTTAGCTTTCTCTCTCCTTTGTATGCTAATACACTTGTACATTCACAATGTACATCTGCCACATACAACTGCGATGCACATCTGTGAGATACACATGAACATGCAACTGTGATATATATACAGGATGTATATTTGGCATACAATTGTGATACACACACAAATTGTATGTCTGGTGAAACAACTCGAAACTTCACCAATTTGATCCACTGTAAATTCAGTAACTTCACAGATCCGTTTCTTCGACTACACAGATCTAATCACATAGATCTTTCACTCTGCCAACCTAGCACATGACGATGCTAGGATCTATCAATGCATCCATACGTGATCCTACAAGCATGAAATGGACAAAATAGAAAACACAAAATGAAAACACAAATCAATATGTACAGCCATTCCACCGATTTCAAAGAAATCTAACCGGTGGAATGGATTAACGATCCATCTTGATCCCAAAATAACAAATTGATTTATATAGAGGAAACACTATTGAGATCGAATAACAGAAAGATGCACAACTCAGAACTTGTTTATTATGCTTTCCAGAAAATGTGCATACAGATGCTCAATTACAATCACACTGATCTATGAGCGATCTTTCTAATCTCAACTACAACTGAACTAAACTGAACTCATCTATTACTCGCTCCTACTACTGATTACATTCGATGATCTCAGGCATTTATCTACTCACCCTCAGTAGTACTGACTTGACTCCAAGCAGCTGTGAGACAACCTCCAAGTGGCTAGGAGATCTAACAACCTCCAACTGCCTATTTTTAGCATTATTGCTATTTTTAGCATTATGCGATTACAATTGACAAATGTCACTTGGGACTTACAAAACAAAGCTAGATACAAACTAAAATGACATGCATTGGTCAAAGAGACCTTATTACATGAATGGTCTTCTAGGACCTTATTGGAAAGAACAAAATGAACATCAAATAGTTGAATGCCTCATGGAGGCCACCTTGTGTTAGGTGCTCCTGCACCACTGTATGAAGTAAAAATGGCTAGCAAGTCAGAGAAAAGAAGCTTTGAGTAGGATTTTCTCATTCAGTGTCTGAGCTCATCAAAATGAGCCCTAAATCTTCTTGGAAGGAATAGAGATGATAAATTTATGGATGATTTCAGGGAAGTCAAAGATGCATTTACCCCTGTGATAGGATGGTCCTTGCTTGAGCACTGGCATAGAAAGAGGAGTGCCAGGTCTCCATTGAGTAATGGATGGAATTTGGACATGGGAAAAGTTATAGTCCCAAATATATTTGTAGATGTAGAATTAATTAGACTTGTTGCAAGTAGGTATGATGTTGGCACAAGAAGAGTATTGGCAATTAATGGAAATACTATGCTCTCCTTCACTAAGCCTTACATTACTGAAGTCTTTGGTCTTAACAAAGCCACAAATAAAGCCATTGACTTTGATAAATTTAGAAGATCATATGAGATACATAGGGCCCTGTACAGGTGTGTCAAGATTCCCAGGCATAGACTTAGGACTTATGGTGGCAGAGGATTGCAAGTTTTTGATAAAGAGCCTCTTAATATAAAGGCCTTTGAGGATTACTTCATAAAGACCTATTATTCACTGTGTCAGATTTTGGGAGAGGATGTAGGAGAAAACATCCCTGTCCACCTAATGTTTATGGCCATCAACATCTAGGACAATATCGTAAATACGGTGTTTGATTTTTCTTCTTACATGGTAGATGAAATGCACAAATAGATGGTGGCCCTGAAGAATGGTCAGAAGCATAAATTCAAGTGGTATTCTCATTTGTACCACATGCTCTTGTATTTTGGTAGGAGATAATGGAACCAAACTTTGAGAGTGCAACAGTTTTATGATAATGAGCAACCTTTACCAATACAATGCTATACATATCTATGGGATAGGGATTGCTCAAATTTAGACTTCATTATTTTTTAAGAATTATTTGTAAAAAAATTGATGACATGCATGGGTGAACATGTAGACAGGATACCATCAGAGATAAAGGATTTTCTCAGAGCTGGTGAGGAAACTCCTAGGGTTGGGATAAAGTATAATTGGGGAGATTGGTTTCTTAACCAATATTCAACATATATCAGAGTGTATGGTTTTACATTGAAGCCACACTTATTGCATGTCTATGTATCCAAGAGATTGGCCTATTTAGGAATTGTTTGGAAGTTGAATGAGGTGGACAATTTGCATCTCAGGGGTCAAAAGAAGGGTTCTCTCTTCCCTACTACCTTAAAGTGGTTAGACTTTTGAGTGATGAATAAAGAAGGTCTGGATCAGATATATTCAGTCTTAACCAATTACAAGTTAAGGTATGCCACTGCTAGAGAGCAATTTGATCCAGAGGGATTTATCAATTCAATCAAGTTGAGTATAAAGAAGTCTACTTTCCCACATAAGATAAACTTTGTTGAGGATGTAAGGAATTATCTAACATTTGTAGAAGCTGAGCAGAAAATTAAGAGGTGGAAAAGAATTATCTCTGTAGAAAATGAGAGAAAGAAGAAGGATCCTAAGTTCCCTAGTTTTTGCTCTGAAGAGAAGAATTTGGTTGTTAGAATTGTAAAAGTACTAAAAAATGTAGAAAGGTACATGATTCTTGAGGAGGAAAGGCCTCCTAGTGTGGAAAGAGCTCCAAGTGTGCGGATATTGCCATATGTCAAACCAAGGAATGAGGATACACAAGAAGAAAATGTACTAGATACTGAGGAGGTGGATAGCCAACAGGCCAAGAGACAGAAGATTATTGAGGATAAAGCAGATCATCAAAATAAAGGAAAAGCACCTATGAAGATTGTAGATATTGAAGAAACTTTAGAGGATGTGGGAGCTACTGAGACATTGGAAGGCATGATTGTTCCTCCTATGCCTTTTAATAGAAGTCTAGGTTATTTGAAAGTTTCCAAAGATGAAACTGGAGATGTAAGGGCACTGGCTTGCCAGAAATTCTTGTCTGATGATCAATTTATTAAGACACGAGAGTTCAAATATTTAGTTTTAAGAAGAAAGAAAGTTGCATTCCACAAAAGGCTTGAGGAAGAGAAGAATAAAATGGATCCCTTAGATGATAGTGATCTGGCTAAGAGAATCTTGTTTGAATTTGATTTGAAGCTTGACAACATTACCCCTAAAATGGGAAGACAAATAGTGATGGAAAGTGGTATGTTGTTACCTAATTGGAGTATGGCATATGCTTTGGCATTTGAGACCATAAGAAGGAAAGATGAGGTTGTGTTTTCCACTGAAGAACAAGTAGGAAAGGCTTTTGGTTTTGGTTTTAGCTTATCTCATGAAATGTTGGTTATATGGACTCTAGCACCAGGAATAAATAAACTGGATGTGGTGCAGAGCCTTGATCAGTTGATAGGAAATCTAATTGTGAAAATAGTAGCTGATACTCCAGCCCCTGATGTAGCAGCTTTGGCAATGGACACAACAATGTTTAGCTAAGCTACAATTATGAAATTGTAGAAGGATTACAATGAACTTTAGGAGAGGTATGTAGATGATTTAGCTAGGCTGAGAGCTTTGGAGGATAGGGAATTGGCATCTTCTACTGCTCTTGTGTCAATCATTTCAAGCCTATCAGGAGAGTCTTTTTCATCATATAGGGATACTTTACTTGTAGGAATTACAAATTTAAAAGGCATCGTTAATAATTGAAGTGCTTCTAGAAAAATTGTGTTGTTCTTTTTGCCTCACGAGGTATCGTTAATTCATTGAAAGGAGGTAGACTACAAGTATAGAGTGAAATTGTCTCTGAGATAGTTAACTATAGGTTAACTAAAATTAGTGGGAAGGTAGATGATGCTTACAAGGGGATTGTAGACTTGAATCAAGATTTGGTAAAGCATGAAAAAAATTCTTTCAGTCTACAAGAAATTATTAATAAATGGATGCCGAGAAATGTTACCATCAAGCAAATGATCAAAACAACAAGGTTTGACCCAGACAAACCTATTGGGTTGCGAGGAACATTAGAGATCATGAATATATTGCATGATGTGGCCTCCTACATGGTAAATCTTGATAAGCAGTTGAAAGAAAATGACATCTATTAATCAAATAAAGATGAAGGTGCTTCCCCCTTTCAAAGATTCACACGATCCACCTAAAGCATTGGACCAATGGAAGGATGAATTTGGTACTGTAGGGTCCAAGGTTGTTGCTTTGGTTTGCATTGATAGTGAATTGAAAACATGTCTTCTAAATTTAGTGTTGGATGAATTATTGTCATTGGAGAAGCTATGTGATCACATTGGCAGAGAGTCAAAGGCCATCTTGGATGCCCAATACACATCTCACAATGACAAGGTGGTTCAAAGTGTTAGATTTCCAATGGCCACAAAATAAATAATTTAGAGCTTGGGTGAAGAAGTACGAAGCTAACTGATCTTTGAGCTAGCTTTCAATCAGTCATCAGTTTCCCAAGGATGCCTTGTTTTGGTAGCTTCTAAGTGATACTACGTTTTTGGCTCACATAAATGAATCAAATGTTTATATTAGAGAATTTTTTCAACACACATGTGATTTTAGTTGAATTTTAGTATGAATTGTTGTAATGAGCATGAGCTCCAAATCTATTTTGTATTGTAATAGTCAAAATTTTCTAAAAATAGTTAGTTCTAGGAGCTTAGCCAACATACTTTGTATCTCTCCAATATAAGGAGAAATTCTCGTAGTATCTGACATGATTGATGGTACAGACAGAAGGAGATTGAAATTCTCTAAACATATTGTACAATCCTTGAGATTTTGATTGATTCCAATAAGAAAGGAGTACTACTGGGTTGCATGTTACATTTTCTATGTGTGAGATTATTTGTTCTTTTCATGGCAATATTCTATTCAAGTTGAAGTTAAATGAGAAACACTAAATGTGTGTGTTGTTTATGGTTGTCTTATTGGATATGAATGCTTTTCTTTTGAATTAAGTTGTTAAGGGTTTCTGAATTCATCAGTATACATTTGCCATATTGTGTGTCTAATTTTTTGCATCTATTCAAGGAATGGATTAAATTTCTTTGAATTAGATATAGGGGAAAGTATATTGTGTCAAATGATTATTGAAGAATAACCATAGATAATACTCTTTCTTGGGTTCATTGTTGTAAGGCAGTAGTGATGTTACTACCCTCTAAGTGCAAAGTTTAATTGTTGTGAAGAAAACACTTACATATGGGGTTTTGACTCTATTACCCTGAATAGGTACCAATATGAGGAAGTCTTTCAAGTCCAAGCACATAAAATCATTAAATCAAGAAGGTTAAACTTTTTCCTTTATTTTTGTAGTGTGTAGTAGTTGTTCCATGTTCTCAGAGTTTTGAAATTGATGCATATTGAGGACCTAGCTAATCTAAAGTAGGATCTTTCAGACCTTAGATCATTAGTGAGAACATATTTGCTTAATCAATGTCTCATTATACTTGACAAAATCTTCCAGATATTATTGCAAAGGGAATACCACCCTAGGTCTAGCAGATCATGAAGTGTAGAGGAGAACAAATAATTGTCTCTTGTTCATTGGCCACTGACTTGAGAGTCCTGAGCATTAAGGATAGCTACCTTATAGGGATAATCAGACAATCAGTTGGGAACACCGAAAGGCTCAAAATCTTATCATTGTTAAAACTAGGGTTAAGGGTTGGAACAAAATCCTTTGGAAACATCTTTGAGCATAAGAAAAGGATTTCTTCCAAACTCTCAGAAATCTAGCTACAAATGGCCCAAGGAGATACCTTAGAAGATATTCTCAACAAGAAGATACTCTAAGGAAAGAATGGAATGAAGTGTTGAAGAGGGGGGAAATTTATTGGAAATAGAAATTTAGAGTGCAGTGGTTGGGGGAAGGTGACAGGAATACCGCTTTCTTTCATCAATCTACCATGAGACACATGAGGAGAAATAACATCACAAGGATCATTGATGAACAAGGGACTGAAGCCAATGCTAATATCCAGGTGGAGAAGGTGGCTTCCAATTATTTTCAGAATTTCCTGGCCTATCAAGAGACTTCTGAGTTGGAAGGGGTAGATGAATAGCTCTTGGAGAATATCCCCTCTTCTCTTTCTAAGGAAGATAATGATCTTCTTACTAAACTAGTTTCTAAGGAAGAGCTTAAGGCTAGACTCTTCTCCATGGGAGCCTATAAAGCCCCAGGACCTAATGGTTTCACCCAACTTTCTTTCAGGTGTAATGGGATATTGTTAGTCATGATGTCATGGAGGCTGCTAGAGACTTCTTTAGAACTGGGAAGTTCTAGAACCAATTGAAAAACACCTTTATAGCTTTGGTCCCCAAGAAGAATGACCCCATTCTATGGGGGACTTTAGACCCATAAGCTTGTTCAACATGGTCTATAAAATCATCTCTAAAATTTTGGTTTTCAGACTTCAACCTATGCTGGAAAAATTGATCAGTGGTTGCCAAAAAGGATTTGTCCCTAGTAGACAAATTTTTTATGCTGCCATCTCTACTCATGAAATTCTTCATTCTATGGATAGATGTAATCTTCCTGGTATGGTCTTCAAACTTGATATCTCAAAGGCTTATGACAGGGTTTCTTGGGACTTCCTCTTCAAAGTCCTTGAGAAATTTGGTTTTCAAGACAAAGTCCTCAATCTAATCAAGACTTGTGTTACTACTGTCAAGTTCTCTATTCTTGTGAATGGTATCCCGAGAGGGTTCTGTTAGGAATTGCATGCAGAAGATATCAATTAAATGCAAATAAAGATTAAACAGATGAATGAAAAATACACAAAAATAATAACAGCGAGAGATAATTTTTTACATGGTTCACCCAAACTCGGGCTACATCCACCAACAAAGAGTCCATATTATTATCTAGCAAATCAAATGGATTACAACCAGCAATCCTTGCAACTTAATACCGCTACAAATGCTACAATACAATATCAACCAAAACCCTAACCCTTAGCCATTTTATCAAGACTTATGTCAGTTACAAAATAGGGTTTTTTTTACGTCAGCCAATAGAAAAATAACTCCCAGCGACTTTATAAAATAATAAAAGTCGTTTGAGGTTTTGGGGGCACTACCCCTCGACCTCACCCTTTATCACGATAGGGAGTGCGCCAAGGGTGCTATCCCTGGACCCTGCAAAGGGTACTACCCCTTCAACCTATCTTGGGGACGCTGCCCCCAAACCCCCATTAAATAATTTGGGGGGAAACTGTGATGATAAAAGTGAGGAAAATTTAACCTCTGAGTCTCATTAGGCTCCATATAACAACAATCTCCCACTTGGAGACTGATCAGACTCCACAACATATCATCTCCCACTTGGAGACTGATCATAACACCACTGACCTTGTAGCTCCCACAGGAAATAAAAACCCTAGACCCTACTATTCTGATTTTATTGTTTTTAGTCTTGAAGACCAACTGAAGTTGAAGAGGAGCTTAGCTTCTCCCTTGTCACTGCCTTCGTAAACATATCCGCTGGATTTTCATCTGTATGTATCTTTTCCAATCGTAACTTTCCATCATCCAACACTGACCGGATGAAGTGATACCTTAGCTATATGTGTTTGGTTTTTGAATGCAAGGCAGAATTCTTTGCAAGATGTATGGCACTCTAACTATCTGTAAACAAATAAATGTTAGCCTATTGTTTGCCTAATTCTTCCATGAAAGATTGCAGCCATATCATCTCCTTGCTTGCCTCTATTGTAGCTACATACTCTACATTCGTGGTGGATAATGTAACCACCTTTTACAACCTGGAGATCCAACTCACCGATGTCCCACCTATAGTAAAGACATAACCTATAGTACTCTGCCTAGTATCAATATCCCCTACCAAATCTAAGTCCACATAGCCTGCTAAATCAGTATAGAGCCCCCAAAACATAAATTTTTATTGGATGTACCTCTCAAATATCTGAGAATCCATTTTATTGCATTCCAATGCTCCAATCTGGGATTACTCATATACCTGCATACGACTCCTACAACATGTTTAATATCTGGTCTCATGCATACCATGGAGTACATTAAACTTCCTATAGCTTAAGCATATGGTACCTTGGACATTTTTTCTTCCTCCTCTTGTGTCTTAGGACACATCTCCTTAGTCAATTTCAAATGACTAGGCAAAGGTGTGCTGACAACTTTTGCATTCTCCATATGGAATCTCTGCAACACCTTTTCAACATAATTAGCTTGAGATAGAGTTAATTTTTTGTTCTTCCTATCTCTGCAAATTTTCATACCAAGGATTTGTTTTGTTGCCCCCAAATCCTTCATAGCAAATGATTGTGCTAACTATTGTTTTAACTCTCTTATGTGATCCATGTTAGACCCTACTACAAGCATGTCATCAACATATAAACATAAAATAATGTAGCTGTCATTATCCAACCTCTTAAAATAAACACAATGATCAAAATTACACCAATTGTAGCCTTGTTCAGCCATAAAACTATCAAATTTTAAATACCATTATCGAGGTGCTTGTTTCAAGCCATATAAATTCTTCTTCAATCTGCACACCAATTTCTCCTTACCTTTGACCTCAAATCCCCGTGGTTGTTCCATACATATCTCCTCCTCCAAATCACCATGGAGAAAGGTAGTTTTCACATCTAGCTGTTCCAAATGCAAATCTTTAGTAGCCACAAACTTAAAACAATTCGAATAGAAGTCATCTTAACAACTAGAGAAAAAATCTCATCAAAATAAATACCTTTTTTCTATGCAAATCCTTTTACAACTAACCCAGCTTTAAATCTTTTCTTACCTCCATCTTCATCTTTCAGCCTATAAACCCATTTGTTTGGTAAAGTCTTTTTACCTACAGGAAACTTACATAATTCCCAAGTCTGATTTTTTAGCATGGAGTCCATTTCTTCTTTCATTGCAAGCTTCCACTGAACCTTTGTATCCACTTGCATAGCTTCATCATACCCTTCCAGTTCACTAGCATCTATTAACAAAATAGAATACAATGAGGGAGAAAACCTTTCAGGAGGTCTACTTATCTTTGTTGACCATCTAACATTCACTAGAGTGAGATATTTCTTGTTGTTGTTGTGAAGCATGAGGAACCACTGGAACATCATTATCTGGAGTATCATCCAACATCACATAATCCTTTTCTTTCTTCTCATGTTGCTGCAACTGATCTTTGTACAACACCTCATTGAATACAACATCCCTGCTTCTCACAATTTTTAGATTTTCAACATCCCAAAGCCTATAACCAAATTCATCAATGCCATATCCAATGAAGATACACTTTTTTGATTTTGCATCCAGCTTGATTCTATTTTTAGAATCTACATGTGCAAATGCTTCACATCTGAAGGTTTTGAGAAAAGAATAATTCACCTTCTTACCTATCCATGCTTCCTCTAGAATAGCACAACCCAAAGGAACTGAAGGACCTCTATTAATTAAATATACAATAGTATTGGCATCCTCTGCCCACATGTTTAAAGGTAGCCCAGCATGCAATCTCGTGCTCCTTACATGCTCCATTATTGTCCTATTCATGCGCTCAACCACTCCATTTTCTTGTGGAGTCCTTGGAACCATTTTCTACCTATGAATTCCATTAAAGGAACAATAATCCTCAAATTCTTTGCTGCAATACTCACCACCATTATTAGATCTAAGATATTTTAATCTTTTACCCATCTCATTCTCAACCAAGCTTCTCCATTTCTTAAATTTTTGAAATACATAAGATTTCTACGTAAGGAAATAAATCCAAACCTTCCTAGTTGCATCATCTATCAATGAACATAATACCAAGAGCCACCGAAAGAAGATACTTGAGCCAGTCCCCATACATTTGTATGCACAAGCTCCAACTTTTCATCTTTCTTTTGCTTCCCATCCTTGAGAAAAGTAACTCTCTTTTGTTTTCTATACACGCAACTTTCACAGAAATTCATATTAATACATTTCAGACCTGGTAAAACTTTCTTAAAATGAAGTACCTTCATACATTATTCACACATATTCCCAAATCTATTATGCCATAGTGTTGTCTCAAAACCTGCAGCAATTGTTTCAGTCTCTTCCTGCAAACCCACAACTGTTCTTGAACCTATTTGTTTTTTCTCTGCAACAACTAAAGTAGAAGGAACAGTATGACTTGTATAAAGATATAAGGTGCCTACTTTCACACCTTTTGCTATTATTAAGGCACCTCTTGAAACATTTCAATTTTTATCATTAAAAGTAACTGTGCAACCTTCATCACCTAGCTACCCTGCTGAAATTAAATTCCTACTTAGCCTTGGAATGTGCCTTACCTCTTGTAGTAGCCAATGATTCCCATTATGCAACTTATTCTTTATTCTTCCATTTCCAACAATCTGACAGGGTTTGTTATCTCCCAAATAAACCAGCCCAAAATCCCCTTGGACATAATCAAGAAAATAACTTCTATGGGGCGTAGCATGAAATGAGGCCCTTGAATCTAAAACCCATGAATCTTCAACATTATCTAGGGAAAGAATCAAAGCATCATCTTCAGATTTATTACTTGCCACATTTGCCTCCTTATTGCCTTCTTGTTTGTCTCCTTTATTCTTTCAAGACCAGCAATCTTTCTTCAGATGACCTGGTTTCCCATAGTACCAGCAATCCTTCTGTCCTCTGGATTGGGACCTCTTGTCCTTTGATTTTCCTCGTGACTTCCCATGACCTCCAAAACCTTTTCCTCTCTCCTTTGATCTACCCTTGCTTTCTGCATTCAAAACACTACCTGATGTGGACCCTCCTAAGCTTTTCCGTCGCATTTCCTCGCTAAGGATAACACCAACAACATCATCAAATTTCAAAGTATTTGAACCAGAGATAGAGTTACTTACAGCCATTACCAAGCTATTCCAACTTTCTGGCAAAGAACATAAAACCAAGAGAGCCCTCACCTCTTCATCAAATTTCACTTTTACAGAAGCTAACTGACTGGTAATCGTATTAAACTCATTTAAATGATCTATCATAGATCCACCTTCAATCATTTTCAGATTAAACAAATGCTTCATGAGAAATACCTTATTTGAGGCTAAGGGTTTTTCATACAATTTAGCCAAAGCTTTCATCAGTTCATTTGTTGTTTTTGCTTCTATTATATTGAATGCCACAGATGGTGCTAGGCACAATCAAATGGTTCCTAGTGCCTTTCTATCTAGAAGTTCCCAATCTTCATCAGTCATTGCTACTCGTTTCTTGGCTATTCCTTCCAACGGCCTCCATAAATCCTTCTGATAGAGATAATCCTCCATCTACATCTTCCATAACTGATAGTTCTGTCCATGGAATTTATCTACCTTCAATTTACCCTCATCCACCATTGCTCCCAATTAACCGTGAGACTCCCACTCAATCATGAGACCTCCCTATAGATGATAATCGAGCACAACCTGCTCTAATACCACTTGTTAGGAATTGCATGCAGACGATATCAATTAAATGCAAACAAAGATTAAATAGAGGAATGAAAAATACACATAAATAATAACAGTGAGAGATAATTTTTAACATGGTTCACCCAAACTCAGGCTAAATCCACCAACAGAGAGTCTAATATTATTATCCAGCAAATCAAACCAATTACAACTAGCAATCCTTGCAACTGAATACCACTGAAAATGCTATAATACAATATCAACCAAAACCCTAACCCTTAGCCATTTTATCAAGACTTATGTTGGTTACAAAATAGGGGTTTTTATGTTATCCAATAGAAAAATAACTCTCGATGCCTTTATAAAATAATAAAAGTCATTTGAGGTTTTGAGGGTGTTGCCCCTTGACCCCGGCCCTATATCGCGACAAGGAGCGTGCCAGGAGTGCTGCCCCAAACCCCCGTTAAATAATTTGGGGGGAAACCGCGCTGATAAAAATGGAAAATTTAACGTCTGAGTCCGATTAGGCTCCATATAACAACAAATTCTTCAATGCTAGGAGGGGGCTAAGGAAAGGTGATCCCTTATCCCTGTATCTCTTCATAATCATGGCTAAAGTGATAAGCAGAAATATTATGTGATTATTGAGAGCTAGAGATCTCAAAGGCATTAAACTAAGCACTTTGACTAATCCGACTGCCATTTAATAGTTTGTGGATGATACCATACTTCTTGGTTCTACTTATGTGTTTGAGGCTTGTAAATGGAAGAGATTGTTAAATGAGTATGCCATTGTTTCGGGCCAATGCATTAACTATGAGAAAAGTCAAATATACTTGTTCAACACCAAGGCTAACCTACATCATAAAATTAATGCCATCTTGGGCTATGCTAGAGCTGAGCTACCTAGGACTTATCTAGGTCTCCCTTTATTTGTCGAGGAAGTTTCCCCCATGTTTTTGAATTCTATCCTTGAACGGATCTAGAAGAAGATTGTTGGCTGGAAGGGTAAACCACTAAGCCAAGTAGGTAAGTTTCAGCTCCTTAAGGCCTCCTTTCAAGGGGTCCCCATCTACTTTTTATCTCATTTCAAGATCCCAAAATACCTTTTTGAAAATTTTGAAAAAATTCAGAGGAACTTTCTTTGGTCAGGGGTGGAAGAGAAAAAAAGGATATCCCTCATAAATTGGGATAGAGTCTATTTACCAAAACCTAAAGGAGGGTTGGTGTTAAGGAAAATCCACCTGATTAGTAAAACTCTTATGGCAAAGGTGGGTTGGAACCTTTTGAAAGATAGTAAGGACTAGAGTAGCATCATGATGACAAAATACCTCTCTAATGAGGACCCCAGTTAGTTTCTTGTTGCGGTTGGAGTTCCTAAAGGATCTGCTATATGGGACAATGTCCTAAAATCTAGAGCTCTGATCCAAAAAGGGATCAAGTGGAAACATGGAAATGAGAGAATGATAAGATTTTGGGATGATAACAGGATAAAGGAGTAACCTCTCTCTAGTAATCAGAACCTCAAAAGATTAGCTGATCTGGCCACTAGTTTTTTTGGTGATCTGACTTCTAGTTACATGTTGCAACAGGGTGGAGTTTTCCATTGGAAACAACTATCAAAATATTGTTAGGGCCACAATGACCTATCCCAAATTTTTGATGAGATGCAATAGGAACTCCAAAGATATAGAATTCCTCTATTCCCTACAACGGATGAGATTTTATGGGCCAAAGACAAAATGGACACTCTCTCTATTAAGTCAACGTACAGTCTATTGTTAGACTATGTTGAAGATAATAGTATATGGAGAAAGGTGTGGAACCACAACTTAATCCCTAAGGTGAATTTATTTTGGTGTCTTGCTTCCCAAAATAGGATCCTCACCCAAGATGATATAAAAATTAAAGGATTCCAAATCCCTAATAGGTGTGTTCTTTGTTAGAAGGAGGAGGAATCAATCTCCCACCTTCTTCTTCATTGTGACTTTGCTGGGGAGGTGTGGAGTATAGCCTTCCAAAATCTTGGTATCAATTAGAGTATGAATGAAGATTTGACCTCCTTCATTAATAATTGGACTACCCCTTTTTCCTATCCTATCTGTAGGGAGTTACGGTATCAGATCCCCCCTCTTCTCACTTGGGGCCTGTGGAAGGGGTGTAATAATAGAATCTTTAGGGATAGCTCCAGAACTAATCAGGAAGTTTTTTGTATATACTCCAAGTTTTTGGTTGAAAATGTTTCTAACTGCACTCTAAAATCTATTGAGGCCCATCCTAATAATAAATAAATCATTATCCTTAGGAAGTGGAATGTCCCTCTTCACATTTGCAAGGTTTATAACACTAAAAAGTTAGCCTGCATGAACACTAGATGGACTCCCCCTACTGAAGGATGGATAAAACTAAACTTTGATGGGGTGGATAAGGGTAAGTCTAGAGTTGCTAGTGGTGGTGAGGTCTTGAGGTCCTAAAGGAGTGAACTTGTGGTTGCTTATGCTAGGGAATTGGGAATAAACTCCAACAATATGGCTGAAGCTATGTCTCTACTCTCGGAGGTGAAAGTTGCCTTGTCCATTGGTATAAAAAATTTGCTGGTATAGGGTGACTCAAAACTCATCATTGATGCTATTCAAGGGAAAGCTAGAGTGGGATGGTAGGTTACTAATATCATCTAGGATATTAAATACCTCCTCTTGGGGTTGGATAAGTTTGAATTAAGACATATATATAGAGAGGGAAGTGGTGTTGCAGATGCGATGGCCAACTTGGGGGTTAACCTTAATCCTAAGAGATGTTGGAGAAATATAAACAATCTCCCTAGAAATGTCAAAGATTGCCTATATTTAGAGGTACAACCAATCCCTTCTTAAAGGATGCAATTATTTGGGCTAATGATAAGATGAAATATATTTTCAAATATATTCTCTATAATCATTGGAAGCTTTGCTCGATAACCAATTTTTTCAAGAGGTAAGAAGGGTGATTGTTTCTGGGCAAGGGGACGTTGGCTTAAATCAGTTCATGGAACCTTTGGGAAATGAGATGGCATTGATGAAGACAAGATGGAGGGAAGAGGGCCACATCATCACTTGCCAACTCCTCCAAATCATGTGGCCTTGGATGACATGGTCATTAAGATTTATTCAAAATCTGGTGGTGTCTCCTTCCAATGATCATCTCCTATACATAATTTGGGAGGCTAGTCCAAGTAATGTTTCTTGGCATGGGAGTAAAACTCATAATTACAAAGGCCTTCAGTTGATTAGAAAGTCTAGAAAAATTAGAAACTTCATACTCTGCCTTTGGTTCTTTCTACAATAGTTATACCAAATTTTATACATGGATTTGAAAAGCTTAATTATGGGGGGCGACAAGGTTAGAACAAAACCCATTTCCTGTGAAGAGTTTAGGGCCAATGAAATGCTATGGAGTATTTTCTATGAGGGAGGTATCACTCCATTTCTTAAATGTCTTAACGAGCTTGATGAAAACCTATCTATCTAGTTTGCAATGTCATGGGACATGAGGGTGGTGCAAGTGGGAGGAGTGCAGTTCAAGATTAGTGAGGACACTATAGCTTAGGCCACTGGTTTATCTTGCAAAGGCAAGAAGGTGAAGAAGCAAAACAAAGTCCAAGATAATGAAAGTATGGCTCTATTCTTTAAGAGGGGTGAAACTCCCATGAGAATGCAAGGGATTTCGAAAGGGATAGCTTGGTGCCACCATGGGATAAGGTATATTTTGTGATGATGAAATATGTGAATTTGGAGGGTCACTTTAAATGTTTTTATCACTACCACTTTGTACTTTTGAACCACTTCAGACACAAGGCTATCATCAGCTTTCCTTTTTCTATGTTGTCTTTGTTAAAATCCTCTGTCAAAGTGGCTAAGGATTTCCATGCTAGTAACCCCAATGTCATTGTTGTCCCCCTTCAATAGGGTTTAATTCTTCACCTATATTAGTTTAAACTTTCCCTCTATCCTCCTAAACCTATTCGTGCCTTTCTAGTTGAGGATGTGTTGAACACAATGAGGTACTGAGAGGGGGGTGAATCAACACACACTAAAACTTAAACAAATATTTTCAGATAAAATTGAATAACTTAAAGAGTAGAAAGTAAATCATGCAACACAAGAACACCAGGATTTTTACGTGGAAAACCCTAAAACAAGGAAAAACCATGGTGAGTGCTATCTCACAATATATTATGCTCACTGCAAAAATATTACAACTTTATTTTTGGGTTGCAACCCAAGGAAGCTACTACTCCTTGTATTTTGTGATTACAACAATTACAAATTTGATTTAGGGTAGAACCCAAGGAAGATACTACTCCATGCTTACTGCATTTAGGATTTATAAATATAGATATATGGAGTGTTGAAATCTGACTTATGTTGGTAGTGCAATCTTCTTTTTTTGCTTAAAACATCCCTTCAAACTGATTCTGCACACTTCATATCTTGCCCTCTGCTATATCATATTCACACACACATCTTCACATCTCAAATGAATTTTATCTTCTATAAATATCCTCCATAACACTTCAACACACTAATTAGGTTGGCATTATAAAACATCATTGGATGAAATGTGTAACTCTTCAAGGATCGGCCTCAATACATACAATATGATAAGAAAGCTTGTTGTAGACCTTAGATCTACATGAAAACATTCAAGACTTATCTCTTCACACCTTCCAAAGCCAAAGTGATAGGTTAGGATCTACCATACATACCAGAGACTTAACCTATCTGCTCAAACTGCTCAAAACTGTTAACTGTACATCTTCATACTACTGGGGAGAAGCCAAAATCTTTATGTGAACCAAGAATTCAATCATGTACAACCTCAATAACCTTCATTCACCTTTCTACTGAAGTATCATATCAATCTATACATCCGCACAGTAAGAGATATGATGAATTATAAGAAATAGAGTATTTCAGATCACATGTGACACTTCATAACTCAAGATATAGCATTATAGTATACGAAGATAAGGAATATCTGCATGCAAATTAAACTGAGATATATTGGAACATGTAAGATCTCCACACAACATTTTTATGACTGATCTGCATATATTTCATCTTCCTCAAAAGCTCAAACATATGTATTTAGGCTCCAGAATAGTCTGTATTTCCTCTGTCGCTTGATTTTAGACTTTGCGGACCACCATATCACTTGATACTTCATCATAGCATGCCTTAAAAATCTATGAGCCTGTCTTCAGAACTGCATGACAAAATAGTGTCTTCTGAAGAAATGTGGAGCATTCCATTAAGTCTCCATCATTGGTTTGCCCTATCTAAGTAGTAATCAGTACGATGTCCCTTGTAACTTTTTCTACTGAAGATGTGAAGACTTGAAAACTTGGATATATTATTCAATACCTAGATAAACTTGTCTTCAGAACCACAAGAATAAATATTGCTCTACAGAGAAATACGGACCAAAATAATGTTACTCTATCTTGGGATATGCACTATGAATGCCTTAGATTTCTTATGCTTATCATTAAATGTGGTGCTCCAAACTGATGAGATATTCATGTAGGGATATTGGAACCTTGCAAGGACATGAGTATTTACCTCCACATCATGATTAGATACAAAACTAATTGATGAGAGCCGTTATCTTTTCCTTTTACACCATATTTTAACCTATTTCATACATCTTTATATCCATTCTTATATTCCATTTCCTATCAATTCATAGCATTTATGTTGTTTATTTTTAAAATACATAAGAGGTATTTAATATAGTTTTATGATTAAATATGAAAAATAATTATTAATTTGTTTTTACTAATGAGCATTAGCAAAATAAATTATCCAACAAATTATTTTAGGTTCTTGTTGTTGCTACATGATATTTTATGTTGCCGTGAAAATTATGCTACTCAACAAAGGAGTTACTGCAAAGACAAACTAAAACCCATCATTCACCCACGTGCCACTATGCCAACATTACATCTACGTGGATCCTTTTCTATTGTGATGATTTTCTATTATTTTTTTAGTGATAGCAATGGATGATTAATTGTTACATAATCAATTAAGGAATATTGACCATGAGCCATACAAACATTCATGTGGATGGAATTGGTTTCAAAGATTAAAGGAGTGGTTAAAATTGCTCACTAAAACTCAACCATGACAACAACATCAACACGTCTCTCCTCCCTTGCCAGATTCATATAGCTGTGCGTAGGAGTGGTGGCAATCATTTGTAAAGGTTTTCATGATGCTTCATCAATAGTGTTAATATTTTTTGTGTATTTTTAGTGAATCAGTTCAAGTGCCTTTAGAAAGACTATAAACTGTAAGCTTCAAATTAGATATTCATTTTTCTATGTAAAATCTATATAAGCCATCCTATGCAATAGACAGGGGCAATCCTGAAATAATATAATACCACTGTTATTATCATATGCTGAGCTAGTCTACAAGTTCTCTGATTATTTCCTTCAGTTGGTTTGCTGGGAGGAAGGGCACCCGCTCCTCTGCTACCAGATGAATGTATATATTTTATTTATTTTGCTAGGTGTGTGTGATTTCAATTCTATTTTGCATTATTTTAATTTTGTATTTTAGTTGTCATAATTCTATAATTAATTCTTGTAAATAATTTTAATTGATTTTAACTATCTATTCATTTAGATTAAATTAGTTGTTATAATTTCTATGTGAATTAAATATGCTATCGATTTGAGTTTTATTCCTTCGCTTTGGATTTTATGAATTTGGTAATTGGTGTTCTATTTTAGAATTTGTTGTGTGTGTAAATCCTATCACCAGGAAGTGACAGTTCTTGTCGCCAGTTTTATTTCAATTTATTGAAGGTTAGTTTGCATAGGCTGCATTCATCATCGCTCATCTCATGACTCTCGCCTCTTCAGCATATAGCCCCGACACCTTTCGCGAGTTTACAATCCCCAAATTGACACATATAGACCAAACTAAAATTAATTATTAAACATCAAATCCATTTCACTCTTTGCCCCAATGTTGGCCTATCAGTTTGGTGTCATTGCCGGGGAAAGGTGTCAAAGGTTGGTTAGTTTAGTGAGATGAGTTAGGAACAATGCATTAGGATGAAAGCTCACGCACTTGTCAATCATGCTTAGGTGATTACTCCTATTTTGCATTGCTTAAATCATATAGATGCATGGTTTGATTTTGTAGGTAGATCTTAGTAGATACAATCATTTATATATATTCACACAAGTTGTCGTGAGTTAATTGATAGAAAGAAATAATTTTGAAGAAATAACATAAAAACAATAAAAATGTTGCATTTTTAAGGCAGTTTAAACACATCACTTTTTAAGGAAAAATGCTTCAAAAATGAAGAATTTGAAGGTCACGTAAGAAGTAAAATATCTTAATAAATTTAAAAACAAAAGAAGAAACTAGTGGGGGAATCACGTCAAAACAAAGTGATGTTTTTATAGTCCCTCTTCCTAATGAATGCAACTTAGAATATCTTGATCTTTCATTACCATTGTCCCATGCATCTGCAAATTTTATTTCTATAGATGAGCAAGAACATATAATTGATGAATTTTTAGGACAATGAAATTTTGAAAATGAAGATTTAACCATGTGTTGTTATGATTGTTGCAAGGAGGAAGCTAAGTGCACATGCCAAGTTGATCAAGAGGACGTGCTAATGGATATACAAACTATAAGTGAGCCTCATCAAAATAAAGGTGAACATGAACCAGTCTCCTTTGTGACTCAAGGACAACTTCATGCATCAAATTGGGAAGATCAAGGTATGCTTGATGATGTTAACATGTCTTATCATTTTATTGGATTAGACATACATGTTTCTTCACAAAATGCTTCTTCACCTACTATGTATGGTGAATGGAAAAATGTATGCTCACAACAACCACAATATCCATTATTACCATCTTCATCATTACCATCTTCACTGTACCCGTCCTACTTAGTCCCACATACTATATATCCACAACAATTCTTACCACTTTCATTATCCCATTAATATCATATACTATCCACTTCAACATATCCACTAAGGGCAATTGCAATGCCTAATAAAACATCACATAATAAGGTGGTTCAAACTACATATAATGATGAAATTATAATGATCCCTTTACATTTTGTTAATATGCTTGAAATTGGTGAATCACAATTCAAAACAACCAATGGATGTGATTTTGGTATAAATGAGTTTGAAGAATAATATGATCAATTAAAAGATAATCCATTTAGTTCTTCTTATCTAATTAACGAATCACACCATTTAGAAGGCATTCACACACATAAATAAATGTCTCAATATGAGTCTAATTTTACCATTGAACTCATAAATGTGTGTGTTGAAATTAATCATGCAATAAGAAAAGGTGAATTATATGCCTTAATAATTCAAGAGTTGTGTGAGATACATAATAACATCCTGCAAGATCTATCATTTATAAATATACTTAAACATCTAGATCTTTGGAGGCCTATGGTCACAATACGTATCCCACACACACTTATTGATTTAGGTCCACCAATAATTTATTGATTAAGCACAACTAGAAGGGTTTGAATACATTAATGACCATACCAAACATGCTACAAATGGATGATCATTCATTAAAGATCTAAGATATTGAATATGTCTATTAATTCTTTGGATTATCCTAATACCCTCATGATATTACAATGTGAAATTGAGCTAGGGGAAATCCATTGAATTTTGGAAATCTTTGGTTGATCATTCATTGAACAAGGCCCAAGGTATTCTTAAATACATCAATATCTTTATTCCTTTTTTGGATTATCGTAATGCTCTCATGCCCTTGTAGTATGAAGTTAAGTTGGGGAGGAATCCCTTGAATTTTGACGACTCTTGGTTGATTGCTAATAAATCCTCATTAATTGTTTCATTAGTGCTTCTAATAAAACCACCTATGTGATAATTGGACCAAATAAAGGTACGCATTCTTGTGTTAATTGATTTTGTATTGTACATTCATTGTAATAATATTTATTCATCCAATTTCATTAAGTCTTTATATTAATCACTCTACCCTCTATTTTCTAATGATAAATCATTCATAATGGTGGAGTTATTAAATGGGTGATTTTGTACAAATTTAACACTACTATACTTGATATGCTTGGTCTTGAGAATATGGTTGCAGGTTTATTATCCAGTTTGCCCAACATTTTTTGCACTAGTTGATGATGCTTCTCTACATGAGCATTGAATGACACACTTTGTTGGCTTTGATAACATTTTGTTGGCCTTGATAGCTATATGGAACACATCAAGCATCTTTTGTGAGATCACAAAGTAATTATTGGGAAAAATATGAACAAAATTCATGGGTAGCACTTCTCTTCATGCCAAACCATGTGGAAGATAGAATGCAAATTGGTCTATGAGATCCATAGATCTTGTAGTACTATGTTCTTGAGCTACACATCCAAAGACAACTTGAAGACACGTGAAAGGATCTTGAATACATGATACTGCAAATCATCATACTCCATGAGATTAGTATCCACTTACCTAAAGTTGTATGGACATGTTGAGAGACTACAATTAGTCTTTTTTTACACAACCTTGTCTTTGGTAAGGAAGATGTATTGTTTGCAACTTCAACTTTTCATACAGCTTTGGAAATAGTTATGGATATCTCTCATGCTTAAAAGGAAAGGATAGCACAACTTCATGGTATGTTGATAGGATTTGTTTCAAGTTGGTCATCATGGAACAATGTGCCTTTCAAATATTGTAGCCATTATGAGTAATTATTTCAACCAAGTGAGTGGGTATGTATTCTAAAGTTCTGCAGGCAACTTTCAAGCATGGTGGCAAGAGTAGTAATGGTGCTATGAACTATGCATGGTCAATCTTGATGAAGGTATATTTCTTGTTGATAATCATTTCAAGTTCTACAATCATCTTTTAGATATAGTGGGATGAGCTAAATGAGATCAAGATTGTTTGTAGCGATGGTTATACATTCCAGATTATGCTCAAGTTATTATTGGTCATCATTTCACATACTACAAGCAATTAATTTTCACAGTTACTTTTATTGAAGGGATTTAGATGGAACTCTAGGATTTGGATGGTATCATTTTATCATCCATATGAGAGTTTCATTTTATTTAGTCATTATATGTAGTTTATCAAGAAAAAAATGAAAAAAATGAAAAAAAAGGAAAAAAAATAGCAATAAAAGATCCAACAATGAAAACCTTCGGGCATTGTTGGCCATTTAGTATCTGAAAAGTAGATTCTGGTGGATACTAATTACAGAATAAACTTAGAGGTGAAAACCAATTTTCTAGTGCCTCTAGGCAGTGACAGGTTGAAAACTGGGTTACCAGCGATCTGTTGTCATTATCAAAATTGAAAAAAAAAGAAAAAAAAAGATAAGAAAAAAAAACAAATGCAATAATTTATGCTTTTGAGCTAATCCTTTTTAGGTACACTCAATTTCTTCTCTGATTGTTGTCCTCTATCTAAGTGCCTCCCGCACCTCCTGTTGCTCACTTGTGACATGTGCTCCAATTTGTTGTGGTCAATATGACTTTGATCACCTGTCGCATGAGTCGCACATTTAGTTGAGGTACTCATAAAAGTAAAGACAGGATAAGATACCATCAGTATGATCCACAATGCTTCAATGAGATGGACATCTTTTGTGGTGTTGCAGTTTTTGGTGTAGTATGTGGTTCCTTGATGGCTATTTGCAGTTGCTGAGTTCTTTTGGCTAGCAGATCTTGTCATACGGGGACATGCAAGTTGGTAAAACAATTAATTTTATTTTTCATTATTTTATCTTTTAACTTTATTAACAGTTCTTATTATCTTAATCATATAAAGCAGCTTTCCCCTTATTCTCTCCTTGTTTCCCAAGGACGGTCAACCCTTTAATTTGGGGGGAGGTCCGCCATCCTTATTGTCTATCTTTCACCCATTTCCTCTCACCATCCTTATTTATTTCCTCCTGGTATCCACTATTTTCACCTTTATTGCTCATGAATATTTCCTATCATTTCACCTATTCATATAGCTCATAGAAATAATTTTTATACCTCCTATATATAGCATTTCAAAAATGACACTTTGGAAAGATGAAAAAAGAAGAGAGAAAAATTGAACAAATATGAGAAGAGAAATAACGATCCAAAGGAGGTATGCATATTTGAAAAGCAAAAAAAAAGCTCGTTATGAAGAGCTAAGAAAAAAACCAATGGTTAACCATGAGCTATATCGTCAAGGCTAAAAAGAAATCCAAAATCATAACTTCAAAGGCTATTAGTACTAATAATTGCACAAGGACGTGCAATATGCTAAGTTGGGGGGAATGATGAGGGCCATTATCTTTCCATTTTACACCATATTTTAACCTATTTCATACATCTTTATATCCATTCTTATATTCCATTTTCCTATCAATTCATATCATTCATGTTGTTTATGATTAAAATACATAAGAGGTATTTAATATAGTTTTATGATAAAAATATGAAAAATAATTATTAATTTTTTTTACTAATGAGCATTAGCAATTAAATTATCCAACGAATTATTTTGGGTTCTTGTTGCTGCTACAGGATATTTTATGTTGCCGTGAAAATTATGCTACTCAACAAAGGAGTTGCTGCAAAGACAAACTAAAACCCGTCATTCCACGTGCCACTATGCCAATATTACATCCATGTGGATCCTTTTCTATTGTGGTGATTTTCTGTTATGTTGTTTTAGTGACAACAACACATGATTAATTGTTATAGAATCAATTAAGGAATATTGACCATGAGCCATACAAACATTAATGTGCATAGAATTGGTTTCAAAGATTAAAGGAGTGGTTAAAACTGCTCACTAAAACTCAGCCATGACAACAACATCAACATGTCTCTCCTCCCTTGCTAGATTCATGTAGTTGTACGCAGGAGTGGTGGCGATCATTTGTAAAGGTTTTCATGATGCTTCATCGATATTGTTAATATCTTCTGTATATTTTTAGTGAATCGGTTTAAGTGCCTTTAGAAAGACTATAAACCCTAAGCTTCAAATTAGATATTCAATTTTTGATGTAAAATCTATATAAGCCATCCTATGTAATAGACAGGGACAATCCCGAAATAATATAATACCACTGTTATTATCATATGCTGAGCTAGTCTACGAGTTCTCTGATTATTTCCTTCTATCAGTTTGCTGGGAGGAAGGGCACCCACTCCTCTGTTGTTGGATGAATGTATATATTTTATTTATTTTGCAAGGTGTTTGTGATTTCAATTTTGTTTTGCATTATTTTAATTTTGTATTCCGATTGTCAAAATTCTATAATTAATTCTTGTAAATAATTTTAATTGATTTTAACTATCGATACATTCAGATTAAATTAGTGGTTATAATTTCTAAGTGAAGTAAATATGTTGTTGATTTGAGTTTTATTCCTTCGCTTTGGATTTTATGAATTTGGTAATTGGTGTTCTATTTTAGAATTCGTTGTGTGTGCAAATCCTGTCGCCAGGAAGTGACAGTTCTTGTTGCTAGTTTTATTTCAATTTATTGAAGGTTTATTGGCATAGGCTGCATTCATCATCACTCATCTCACGACTCTCACCCCTTCGGCATATAGCCCTGACACCTTTCATGAGTTTAGGATCCCTGGATTGACACGTATAGACCAAACTAAAATTCATTATTAAACATCAAATCTATTTCACTCTTTTCCCTAGTGTCAGCCTATCACTGATCACCTGACCATACTTAGGTTGTTTTCTCTTCTCCTGGATTGGTTTGCCTTGACCATGCTGACTTTATCTTTGTACAAGTTTGTCCTTATATTTCCATATACTATGTTAACATAAATGACAAACACATATTGCTAAAAATATCCCCCTTTGTCATTAATGGCAACATATGCTCCCCCTTGGGTATATATTTTTCTCTCCCTTTGGCATCAAGGACAAAGGGCTCTCAATGTCAAGTTTTTCAAATTACTTCAAATGTTCTAACTACTCCCCCTTACCACTTCACTCCTATAATTAATTCTTCTTTAATAATTTATATTAGGGAGACTCCCCCCTAATAATGTTATCTCATAAAATTGGCCAAAAATGTACTGCAACATTTTCTAATACTTCTGCATATGTACAAAGAAATCAGAAATTGCATAAGTAAAACAGAAATGTACATTTTCTACTAGAAGAGCACAAAATACCCTTGTAAGACACTTTCAATTTTGCAAGGTGTGTCTCCCAATCCTTCTTGCCAACTTCCTAGTCCTTCTGAGCAAAGACAAGCAGACTGCACTAACTCTCAATCTAAATAAGGAAGTCTTCTCCTTCATTCAGAGAAATGGATACTGGATTTATTTGTGCTATCTTCTCCACACCTATTATTACACTAGTCAAGGAGGTAAGCCTGCACTTACTAAATCTCTAAGCTAACAATACTGTATAATGATGTTTTCTTTTTATTCTTGCAGCTAAAAAATTATCCATGCATATTCTCAATTGTTATTCTTGTTGTACCATCTGCATCATAGACTGGATCATAGATACTAGAGGCCTGAGCAATTTGTTACTCTATTGAATCCATTTGGTCCTTAATTCTCTTTGTAGAATTAGGCCATGTTAAACAAAACTGAAATAAAACTCTAGCTTCTTCTAAGTATTTTTGTACATCTCTCAGATTTTCTTGCAGCTTACAATGTGCAACACTACACTTGTCAGATATTTTGATCAATCTCTTATCAATGGCCTTCTTTGTCATTTCCTTTTCTAATTTTTCTTCTAGACCAACAGAATAATCTTTGAAAGAATCTAACAGAAACTTTAACTTTTCCACATCAGATAAAGAATCGTCAATGGTTCCTTTGGGGATGCCTTCTTTCAACACTTTAACTACTTCTTATATCAATTCTATTCTCTTTTGATGTGTTGACAATATCTCCTTTCATGCAGAGGCATGAAATACATCACCAAGATGAAGCTTTTGCAGGGGAGAGATCTTTATAATATCAACTTGTCCCTGTTGCATTGGAAGTTGTACCAGTTGTGCAGATACTACTAGTTCAAATTGTAACTGCATATCCAATAAGCTCTTTAATGAATCTCCAGAGGATTCACCATCAATCTTTGCATTTTCTTCTTCCTTCCTTTCATCATCACCAGATTTCAGAGGAGAAAAGCTTTCAGTATTTAGTGCTTCTGAGATATTTTCTTCTTTTTGTTTATCATCAACAATATTCTCCACTACCAGAGTGGCATTATCTATAACCATGTCTTCTTTCACATTCTCACCTTTAGACATATTCACATGTTGTGCATTATCAGGCTCATTACTCTTCAGAATAGTTTTATCATGTTGCAATTGCTCTTCATTTTTGGGAGGGACTCTCAGTTCTTTAGCAAGTTCTTCTATTTTTTGCAGAGTCTCATTTCTCAATCTCTCAATGTCCTCTTTGTCTCTTCTCATCAAAATGTTTACTCTCTATTTTGTTTTGAATTCATTGTTATACAGTTGAGCCAATTTTGCTCTATCTTCATCAAAAAATGAGGAACCAGTCTTCTCCAAGACAAATGCCTTTATCTTCCATCCTCTTCTATAGCTTCTTGCCTTCTTGTAGTTAAAACATTTTTCAAATCATTGGGCAATTGATCCTCAACTTTGTGTAGGCCAGTGTCAAACATAACCATATACTTGACTATAGCTTCTTCAATGGTGGCCTTGTCTTCCTTATTGGACTCATAGTACATTTTTGTTGTCTCTTCTAAGAGACCAAATTTTGAAATACTATTGAATAATAAATCAAATTTTAAGGGGTTGTGTTCCCTTACTAGAGGGGATTTGTCCTTCTTCTTCCCCTTGCCTTTTCCTTTGATTTTACCTAATTCTTCTTCTTTCTTTTCCTTCTCAGCTTCTTCTTCACTATCTATCTCAACAGTGCTGATTTTTGCTTTCTTTGCCCTTCTCTCTTCTCCTAGGCCATGAGACATATTCTTCTTCTTCCAGACCAACTAAGGTCCTTCCTCTTCTTCTTCTTCTTCTTCCTCACAGCTGACATACTTTTCACTTTTGGCCTTTTCTTTTACTCTTCTTCTCTTAGGAGGCTCTTGCTGTACTGAGGCACTGGATGTTGCTCTCTTCTTTGTGGGCATAGTTCTGGAGGATTCCAAAATGGTAGGAGAGGGGGTAGAGGTTCTAGCTAACCTTCTTATGCTAGGAGTACTCTTTGAAGAAGTAGGTATGCCTATGGATTTCTCCGCAGGGCTCTTTGGTGTAACAATCTCTTCCAACTTAGTTTGTATCTTTTCAACATTTTTCATTATCTCCTTTTCCTTTTGCTTCATGTGCACTTCACTGGATTTTTCTTCATATGTTCCAAACCTATCTACTATTGGATCTCTTGGTTTACTTAGCATCAGTTCTACAAGTCCTATAATTATATCTTATGCTAATTTATATCCCATTTTCGGAACCCAAACTATTCTAGGTTACACTACTTCCATGATGCATTCATCTCTAGTAACCATAAAGGTTATGTACTTTTTTTATTAATAAACTTTGTTGGTATCCTTTCTCTCTCTTGCCTTCTTTCTTGAAAGGACTTGAAGAAACCCCATAGCATAGATTTCTGAGTATCTAGATCATCAATCCTTCTTAAATGATCACGGTTGAATTGCAAAAAGAATGTTTCTCAACGACACAATATTCTTCACACCAGGTAAATCTCTAAGAAAGTAAAACAATAAACATATGATAAGAGTACCATATCAGCATGGGTATCAAGAATCCTCGGTCTTCTATAGATTTTCCATCAACTGTTGTCTTAAGAGCTCACATAAATCAATGTCTAGACCCTCTTTCACCATCTGGTGAGCAATGTGTATAGCTGTTGCTGACACTGAATTCTCTCTATTTGTGTAATATATCTTGTAACCAATCATCATTGATGCATACTTCACTGCTAGATCATTTATTTCATTCACTGTTAGGGAACATTTGTTGAATTTTGCACCAGTGAGATTCATAACTATTTCATTTTTCACATCCTTTATTGCCAAAACGGTTCCTACAGAACATAATCTAGTAAATGCCTTGATAGCTTTCTTATTGATCATATGCAGCATGTCCAACCACATAAGCTTGTCATGAATACGGCTCAACACATACTTAATCCAATCATTCTCATAACAGAAATTTAGAAAGTTGTTCCACACATCTAGCTTCTTCTCTATCAAACCCTCAAATTCAGGTTTCAATTCAAAATCATCTTCGATTAGCTCATTAACCCAGATTTCCTTTATCTTTGTATGATCAAATTCATCCAATTTCGTGTGGATGTAGATTCGCACATCCTCTGTATGCATAACACCATGAGGAACTTTTGAAAATGCATCTTCTAGATCCGTCTCCAAGGATTTGTAGGAGTACTTCTTAAACTTAGGTCTTTTCCATTCCAAGACATCAATCACTTGAGGGGTAAACATCATGAATCACTTCTGAAACTAGGGTTTTAACAAGAAATGATATAAATACCTCTGAATTTCTTTGTCAGTAGGGTTTCACATAGTAGCTTAGAATTTCTTCAAATTGCTTTTACTATGTTCTTCACTCTTCAAATGTTTGATCACAAATAACTTAATCATATGCAAAATTACATATAAACACTTTTCCATAGACCTAAAGTGCATTAATTGTAGTGAATAAAGTTAGGTAAAAAAAGCTAGCAAAACCTTAATGTGTTGACATGGTCACCTTTAATCACTCTACAAATCTTTGCAATAGGAAATATTATACCAGAAATATCATCAGTAGATCAACAGTGTCGATCTACACATGTACCAGTGTACTGAAAGCATTAGCACCATATCTTTGTCTCTACTAGATTAGCCTTCTTTGTCATTTGAAGCCTTTTGACTAGAAAGTTTATGCAGAAACCAATAACCATTCAGCAATCCTCCGTAGATTAACCAATTTCTCCAGAAATTTATCCAAACCTCTTCATATCATCATCTGAGTATGCTCATATCAAATCTAGCTAGAATACTAAGCAATTCAACATCTCATTCATTTAGGGACCATTTTTAAGAAACTTACAATTGTAACTCCCCCTAAATTAGTACTTCATCCTTTTAGTTACCAGAGGATCCACCTGTACTAAGCAGAGGTCTGGAAACTTCACATTCTTCCTTCTTCCATACTTTGCTCATTTCCTTCTTTTGTTGAGCAATATCAACCTTCTTTTGAGGGGCAGGCCTAACATTCTTTTTAGAATACCCTATTTGATTACACCTATGACAGGTGAATTTTGACTACTGAGCATTACCATTTCTCCTCACCTTAGATTTGCAATTGGTTGCCTTGTGGCCAAACTTGTTACAAGTGTAACAATATCCATGAAAGGGTTGAGCATTATCCCTATTATTCCTTAACATTTTATGTATGCATTCATTAGCCTTATGTCCCATCTTATTGTAAGCATAATACCTTATAGGATTCTGATTTAACTTACTCCTACATTCAGCAGCTTTTTGACCAACCTTGTTGCAAGTATAACATCTTACAACATTTTGATTCATCTTACTTTTACAATCAGTAGCTTTGTGACCAAATTTATTACAAGCAAAGCAATTACCATTAAAACCTTGAGGATACCTGATAGGAGCAGTTTGTTTAGGTGTGAGCTTTCTAAAATTCTTCTTCATATTCTTCCTTTGTCTCCAGACAAGAGTGAATTCATCTTCTTTTGTAACTCTGAAGGCATTCTTCTTAGGATTTTCATTGTAGGTTTCTTCCTTCTTTATTCCAAACTTTCCTCCTGATTGGAAGTTATCATATAAATTTGCAGAGGCACTCATCATGGGACTCTTCCCCTTTTCAAAACCAAGGCCTGATTTTTCTTTTGGTTGCTTTTGAGAGTTAATTATCTCATCAAGGATTTTAGATCCTCCTTTCAATTTTAGTCCTTTTTAAATCTATTCTTTTTCCTTTTCCAGTTCTTTCCTTGGAGTGACAACTTCTTCCTCAAGTTTTGAACATTTAGTTGATTTCTCATAGAGCTTATCATTTAAGTAATCTTGAATCCTCTTTTCTTCTTCAACCATGACTTTTAAATTTGAGGTCATTTCTTCTACCTCCTTGAGCTTTATGTCACCTCCTTTATCTCCTTCTATTAGAGTTTTCAGTTTGCCAATTTCTTCTTTTGATTATTTGGCATTTATCTTCAATTTGTCAATTATCTCCTTTACTTTCCCAAGCATGTCTTCATATTCTATATTCAATTCTCTTGTTTCTTCTAGTTCATCAAGGGCTTACTTGATTTCTCCTTCAAGGTCTACTTCACACTCAATTAGATCAAGATCCCATCCTTCAGGTTCCATTGATTCTAGATCTAGTTCTGGTACAAATACATCATTGTCTATAACTTCAAATTCCATGTGTTCAAGCGTAGGATCTACCTCAGTTGTTAGGCTTCTCAAAGGCACTTAGCTCTAATACCAATTGTTGAACATAATAAGGTGTTGAGAGGGGGGTTGAATCAGCACACACTAAAACTTAAACAAATATTTCCAGACAAAACTGAATGACTTAAAGAGCAGAAAGTAAATCATGTAACACAAGAAAACTAGGATTTTTATGTAGAAAACCCTAAAACAGGGAAAAACCATGGTGAGTGTTGGCTCACAATATATTACGTTCACTACAAAAATATTACAACTTTGTTTTTGGGCTGCAACCCAAGGAAGCTACTACTCCTTGTATTTTGTGCTTACAGTAATTACAACTTTGATTTAGGGTAGAACCCGAGGAAGCTACTACTCCCTACTCGTTGCATTTAGGATTTACAAAGATAGATATATGGACTACTACAAAGTAGGCATCTAACTTATGCTAATAATGCAATCATCTTTTTCTACTCAAAACATCCCATCAATCTAATTCTGCAGACTTCATATCTTACCCTCTGCTATGTCATATTCGCACACACATCTTCACATCTCAAATGAATTTAATCTTCTATAAATATCCTCCGCAACACTTCAAAACACTAATTAGGTCGACATTATAAAACATCATTGGATGAAACATGTAACTCTTCAAGGGTCGGCCTCAATACATAGAATATGATAAGAAAGCTTGTTGTGGACCTTAGATCTACATGAAAACATTCAAGACTTATCTCTTCACACCTTCCAAATCCAAAGTGATAGGTCAAGATCTACCGCACATACCAGAGACTTAACCTGTTGGCTTAAACTGCTCAAAACTACTAATTGTATATCTTCATACTACTGGGGAGAAGCCAAAATATTTATGTGGACCAAGAATTCAATCATGTACAACCTCAATAACCTTCATTCACCTTTCTACTAAAGTATCATATCAATCTATAAATCCGCATAGTAAGAGATATGATGAATTATAAGAAACAGAGTATTTCGGATCACATGTGACACTTCATAACTCAAGATATAGCATTACAGTATACGAAGACAAGGAATATCTACATGTAGATTAAACTTGAGATATATTGGAACATGTAAGAGCTCCACACAACCTTTTTATCACTGATCTGCATACATTCCATCTTCCTCAAAAGCTCAAACATATGTATTTAGGCTCCAAAACAGTCTATATTTCTTCTGTCACTTGATTTTAGACTTTGCGGACCACCATACCACTTGATACTTCATCATAGCATGCCTTATACATATTTGATCCTGTCTTCAAAATTGCATAACAAATAGTGTCTTTCGGAGAAATGTGGAGCATTCCATTAAGTCTCCATCATTGCTTTTCCATGTCTAAGTAGTAACTAGTACTCTTGTTGGATCTAGGGCATACAACTGAGAGGGGGGGGGGGTGAATCAGTTGTATAAAACTTCTTGCTCTTTCAAACACTTGATTCTTTGTTGTTAGTTAGCAGCATATCAATTAATCATCCATGAAAGCATAATACATAAACACAAGAGCAGATAAGCATCAACACATTGAACACCAAGATTTTGACGTGGAAAACCCGGTTAAGGGAAAAACCACGGGGTGATTAACCCAAGAATTATTCTCTGTTAGAAGAATAAAGAAAAATGAATGGCACATGCCAATTAGGGCTCACTGCCCGAGCACACTGCTCACAAAGAGGCCCACTGCCTACAAGGAGACACACTGTCTACAAAGTGATAAAAATCACAGTCTTGAACTAGAGAATGACATCTCTACCATGTCCGGATCAGTTCCAATTAAGCCCAAAAACCTCTGTTCTGCCTTTCGCACTTCTCTTCGCTATGCCACACTTATCCACCACACCACACCTCGAAATGAACTCACAGACCGTTATTTATACAAGACATCAACTTAGGATCAAACATCTAAGTCGGCAAACAATCATAAGAGTATCCGCAAGATGAATAACACATCCGGTCGGCCACCACAAGAACATTCACAGGATGAACAACTTATCCGGTCGGCTAAACAGAGCAAGAACTTCATCCGGAAGAATAACTTCAATTCCGGGCTCTACTATCAATGCGGATCAACAACACAACCTCAACACGATCCAGAGAACTTCACACACCTGCCTGAATGTCCGGATACATCCGCACTTCCTTTACTTGCTGGAATCTCTTGTCTTCCTCATCCGGAACTTCAAGAACACAGTCTGTCACCACTGTAGAAAGTACTTCCGGACCTTCAAATCATACATTATCAATGCGGACCAATGACACAACCTCAACATGATCCAAGAACCTTCACAAGCCTGTCTGAATGACCAGGTACGTCCGCATTTCCTTTACTTACTGAAATCTCTTATCCTCCTTATCCGGAACTTCAAGAACACAGTCTGTCGCCACTGTCATAATGCAAGAGGTACTTCCGGACCTCCAAATCATACACAACTCAAGATGGCACATCACAAGGACATCCCAAATACTATTTCCAATCCGCAGATTAGGATTGTACAATTTCGGACCTCACCGGACCTTTCTGTGATCCTTTGTCACCTCTAAGCACTTGCCGGAACCGGTTCCACACAGACAGCCATAACTTCTTCAGGTCTTCATGCGGACCTCTGAAAACTTGACTGAAGCATCTCACGACTCATATCTGCAAACCCTTTAATCCGCATCCTCCGGTTCTCAACCTATCCAATATATTTGCCTTCTTCTCATCACTGTTCTTCACTGTTCCTGACTGAGGGTAATTTTCTCAATATCCTCAACACACAGCTCATCCAATCCTTCTTGTCAATGTAATATGAGTATGTTGACATCAATGACAACACTGGTTCACCTCATACTTGCAACAACTCTATCCCTTGTAACTTTTCTGCTAAAGATGTGAAGACCTAAAAACTTGGATATATCATTTCAATACCTGGATAAACTTGTCTTTAGAACCGCAAGATCAAATCTTGCTCTGTAGAGAAACACAGACCAAAACAATGCTACTCTGCCTTGGGATATTCACTGTGAATGCCTTAGATAGATTTTTGGTGCTTATCATTAAGTGTGGTGCTTCAAACTGATGAGATATTCATGTAGGGATAATGGAACCTTGCAAGGACATGAGTATTTACCTCCACATCATGCTCAGATACAAAATTGATCACCTTACCATACTTAGGTTGTTTTCTCTTCTCCCGGATTGGTTTGCCTTGACCATGCTGACTTTATCTTTATACAAGTTTGTCCTTATATTTCCATATAGTATGTTGACATCAATGATAAACACATATTGCCAACAAGATGTGCATGAGAATCAACTAGATGAGAAATCCCCTCACTCTACTGTTAGGGAAGGGTCCACTTCTAAAACTTAGATGGTTGTCGATACTCCCTCAAGTAGTTTATCCCTTGCAGTTGGTAGGTCCCCTTTGAGCAAGCCTCCTATGGTTGTTGGGTCCCCCTTGGATTCTACGACCCCTACTATTGAAACCCTCGTGGCTTGGTCTAATAAGAAAAATCAAAAAATTGTGAAAGCTTCTCCGCTTGAGAAGACTACTGTGGTCATTCTTGAGGAACCCATCATCAAACCCTCCCCCCACTCTATTATTGGTTCCTCAATTGGTACCCCTAGAAATTCCTTTCAGAAGGAAGTGGTAGAGGGTCTCTATGACCTAAAGAATAGCACCACCCATTCTAGGGATATGAAGAGGTTGTGGAAAAAAAGTGGCTTGATTGATACCTCTAAGAAGAATAAGGCCAAGAAACCTAAGTGTGATTTGTCTTTGGATAAGGAGGTGGACTGTAAAATGGGAAAGTCTATGGAGTTTACTCCCAAAGAGGATCACAAGAATGACAGTGTTGCTAACATGGAGAAAATGGCAGGGGCAGGATGCAAGGAGGACACGAATAAAAATGTTGGTGACAAGTTGAAGAAGTCTAGTGGTACTGCTACTAGGAAGCCTAGCATATGATACTCCAGTAGGCTTGCTGGCATTCAAACTCCCAAAGTCAAAGTTGCGGAAGAATCAAGTGATTTGGACCTAGAAGAGGAAGTGGAAATTCAATAGGTAAAGCTCACCCTAGAGAAAACTAAATGCCAGGATGGTGCTAGCTTGTTTGAGGAGTTAAATAACTCCTACTATGATATTGAAAAGGAGGACACTGAGCTGGAACTGGAAGAGATTGAGTTGGTTAAGAAAAATTCCCTTATGTAGAGGGAGTATGTGAAGTGTGATCAAGTCAATGGGGAGATATCCAAGCTGAGATTGAGAGTGGACTCCATGGAAGGGAAGATGAAAGTCATGGTTCTTTCAGTTTTAAGGTGATGCATTGTGCTGCTACTACTCTAGCGGTCCTGCAGGATTTCGAAGTGAAGAGACATGGTTTGGATCCTAAGACTTTCATGAACTATGAGGAAATGTATGGTTTCCTTAAGGAGGATTGGAGCTAGCTGGTCCATTAGATTTTCTTTCTGCTTTGGGTTGTATTTTTGGTTATGGTTTTCATTAATTTATCTAGACTTTAATATGTTTGTTTATTGTTAGTGTGCTACTTTTCTGTTGTTGATGGCCTGCTTGGCTTGTTCTGTTACTCGCTGGGGTATTTTGGTATAGGGATTTGTACCCTTGTTTATAGCTTACCATAATCAAAAAACATAATATCTCAAGCAATTGATTATCAAGCTCTTTTATTTATAAGTTTTAATTTTATTTATAAGAAGTATATCAAGTTTTTAAGTCCTTATTTTTGTGGTCACATTGTTGATCTCCTATGTATGGTTTTTGTCACAATTTACAATCTTATCTCTCACTCATAGTTCCTATAGTAGAACGAACTTTTTTTTAGAAATTTATAGCTATTATTTACAATTCATGTAGTAGTTTTAGAAAGAGTGATTTTTCTTTATTTTCTAGAATAGTTGCATATAATTACTCTCAAGTTTACTACCTTTAGCCCTTGCACATATAGCCTTTTCTAAGCTTATGCCCCAAATTGACATAAAGATTAAACTAAATTTAAATCTTAGGAGAAAATTATTTTTAATACAAAGTTGCAAACCACCCACCAAATTAAGCCTTAGTTTTATCCCAACATTTCAATGTCATTGCCGGGGAAGGGAGTAAAAGGCCTATTAAGTGTAGTAGCTTGAGTTAGGACCAATGTTCCAAAACCATCACTCACAATGATAATAAGGAGGAATGGCATGATACTAGTAATGCAACAGCCAACAAAGCAGTGATTAAATTTAATCATAAATAGAAATACCTTTACTACCTCATCACACTAGGGAAAGATCAAGGTGGCACATAAAAATAATAAAATGAAAAGAGAACATCACATTCCTACAAATAGTTGGATAAGAAGCCATATAACATCAAGGAATTTTTTTTTGTTTAATAAGATCCTTTCTAACAAAGGCCACAAATCATTGAATTCACTAAAACATTGGAGAATTGATCTTGAGTGATAGCCTCATTAACAAGTGCATCAACCACCTTCTTGCCTTCTCTGAAACAATGTATAAAAGGAGACATTAGTGATGTGTTGGCAGTGACTATTGCTTCCTCAAGTAGCCTACAAATCTTCTGATTCAGTCAATTTTTATTTTTAAGACAAGTTATAAAATTTTGTGAAACACCTTTAACAATTAACTCATTACACCCTTTTTCTAAATCAAGTTTTAAACTTACCATTGCAGGTAGCCATTCTATTTCATTATTTATTTTATGGACAAAGTGAAGAGAAATTGTATGGAATAAAAAACCTTTAGAATCCTTAACGATGATTCCTCCACTAGCCAAACCAAGATTACCTTTGCATGTGCCTTCAAATTTTAGACTAAGATTCTCCCAAGGAGGTGGTTGCTAAAGGATACTATACTGGAAACACTATCTCTTACCTCATTAATAGGGCCTCTTCAAGTATAGGTTAAAGTAGATAATTTATTTTCATTTCTTTTTGAAAACTTTTGTATGGTTTCTATTATTATTAAATTACTATTTAGAAAATAAAATATATCTTCAAGTAAAAGATATTAGAAATGATATTCATATATATAAATAAGTAATATATGATAATATGTAAATAAAGATTGTGATGTACATATGAAGGGTTGTAATATAATATATTATCACATTAATATTTCAATGTGATGTACAATACACTTTTTTCATGGGCCTTCCCTAACTCCTCTGAAATTATTCTCAGTTGATTTGATTATTACATTATATAATCTGATGTTTCATGACTTATTAGCTATCGATAGATCTTGTGTAGGGATCTACATAGGATATAATGGTTCAATTTGATTTTATATTCAATTATTTGATTATATAATTAAGTGATCAATTTTGATGGATTGTTTGTTAGTCTCTTAGTAAATAAAAATCATACCAAAATAAATATATCTCATTAGAGAAGGGGCACCTTGTAGGCTATAAGTAGTTGACAAGCACTAGGAATATGGTTCACTCTAGATCATTATGTTTGTTCTAGTTTTTATGTCTTATCTATTCAATTTGACTGATGATATATATGATCATTATGTTATGTATTTCTATCATAAGGACCTTTGATGTTTCATCATTTGAGTGTTGTTCTTATCCTAGTATACTCTTAGTTATAGTCTTGTATGCTTGTTGAAATAGATTTTATAATGGTATATTTATATAAATAGATGTATATATGTGTACTTGTATATATGACTACATATATTTAGTATAAACTATAACTAATTTTTATCAAAATTAAACTATTTTTCTATTAAGTAATTTCCTTTTTAGATAACTCATATTATATATGTATTTAATATGGTATGTTATTCAAATATTTTATTGATTGATCTATATGTATAAATACTTAAATCTATATACAATTCTACATAGTCCTTAAGGTATTTTAACATTATATCTCTATTAGTTAAAGTAGATGGACCATTGGTCCTTGACTCATGCATTAATTGTTCCCCTTATTCAAGGTGACTCTTGAGTGAAGACCTATTCGTCATCTATCTTTTGCAATCATTTTTTCATTTAATCCATTCTTGTTTTTAGATGCATGGTGTATTTTGGTTTTGTTTCTCCTATTAAAACTAAGTTTCAATGCATATAAATATGAGGAAGAAATTTGTGAAATGGACACTAAAGGAAGAGAGATAATTTGTTGTTTAATGAAAGCTAGCCTATTCATCTAAGGTGCCTCGTAAAAGTTATTTTCCTATTAAATGTTTTGGTTATGGATTTTTATGGGTATTATTTTGAATAGAGAGTTGGGGGTTATTTATATATTTAAACATTTAAATACTTTTTATTTCTATTATACAAAATATTTCCTATTTTATTGATTAAAATTGTTCCATTATTGAAACATTAGATGATTCTTTGAACTATTATCTATTAGTCATTTTGATGATTATAATTAAAAGCTTTTGGCATTTTGGTTGTCTTTTGATTCTTTTTAAAAGTCTTATGGGCTATTTGATAAGTCTAGGCATGTAATCTTGTAATATTGTTTAAAGGGAAATTTTGAGTATATTGTTAAATTCCTTTCCATTATGTCTCTGTGTCTCAATATTATTGCGATTTACTTAGTCATTGTGTAAATTCCACTTTAAATTCTAAGTCGTTATTATGGAAATATAATATTCAATCTTACATTATTTTTATTTCAAAAAGTCTGCAATTGGGTATGAATAGGGTCTAGCCTTAGTAGTTGGTGAGATATAAGTTTTGTTGCCTACTTAAAAACATGGCTTCCATATTATGGTGATTTATTATTTTAAGTTATGATATTTATCCCTAGTCAAGACCGGTTATATTTCCTTATTGAACTGTTATGATTTTGGATTGATTTGTATGTATAGTGTGGATTGTTATATTCTTGGAATGTTAGATAACTATAATTGAATAATATAGTTGATTTGACAATAATATAATATTATTATTTTTTATTTAACCATATTTTAGGAAGTCAACCTTCTATTAGGATTTTGAGGGAATTTAATGGTTATGTGTCTACTTAATAGAGGTGAAATCATTGTATAAACAACTAGCGCACGGTGTTTTGAATTTTGAATTTCTAGATGGGTAGGATTTTTCTTGATGGGTGATAGTAAGCACCAAAAATGTACATGGGCCTATACAATGATCCGATGATGAGATGTAATCCTAAACACATACATGTAAGCATGTAATTATACCCTCTCATTAGTATTCCTCTTGGTAACATGTGGATTGAAGTTCTTCATCTTGTTTGTGTTTCCCTAGTCTCCTAGCTAACCCTCCTAGGTCCTATTTATTCATCCTTCACCCCTTGCCAAGAAGTCATTTTTGTCACTTTTTAACTTTTTTGATTTAACCCCTAGTGTCACAAGATGGGAAATACACTTTCCCTAAGCTCCTTTCATCCATTTCAATAATTCAGAGGCCTCCAATTGGCCTCCCAGAAGATTCCCCATCATCATTTTTGTCACCCATTTCTTCCTTTTTGGGTCACCATCTGTTATTTCTTGATCCCTTCGGTGACCCATGATTCCCCCTAAGGGTGACCCGTAATCCCTAGGGGTGACCTACCTTGCTACAAGGGGCATCCCACCTTCCCTTTGTCTTTTAGTCTATCTCCAAATTTTGATTCCATCATTAGCCCCTTCTGACCATTCATAGCATCAAACTCACATGAGGACCTTGTCCTTGTGGTTCACCACCTGTCACTTCATAATCCCCCTAGGCAACCCATGGTCCCCCCTAAGGGTGACCCCTAATCCACAAGGCCAACTAGCCCTGTCAAAAGCGGTGACCCATGCATATTTTAAACGTGAATTCCTCTTCAATTCAAGCCCAAATTAGCTCCATTTTGACTCCAGATTACATGCAAATTTGACCCTAACTAAGCATATCCTATTCTAAGCTCATTCTTCAGTCCCAATCATCCATAATTAGATCTCGTTGATCTATTCTTATTTCGCATTCTTCTCATGCTAACTCTCCTTCCCCCATGAGTGATAAGCTATCAAGTTTAGTTCATTGTCTAATCAATTGAGTTATCTGATCAATCAAGTATGTTAACTCTTCAATCAAAAGGAGTTAACTTATCAATCAATCCCACCTCTTTTGAGATCTCCCAATTGTTGATGGGTGTTTTTGCACACAACAATGTAGATGAAATATGAAGTATCCCACCCCTCTTGAAAGGAATCTAATCCTAGAAAACCTAGAAAAAGACTACCCCAAGGTTTATACTATTAGGTCTTGACATGCAAGATAACTCGGTTGGATATGTTTTGTTGTTCCAATCAAGGGGCCTTACAACATGAATTTTTCTTAGGGTTTTGGGAATAGTAACAGTCACTAGTCTAAAAAACCCTAGATAGTTTCAGATCTTAAAGTCTGAAAACTCCATCTATTCTTATCAATGGTGGTGATCCTTCTAACCTAATCTACCAGCTTCTTCAAATAAAATTCAAAAGATAAGGGATAGAGGAAGAAAATGACGACCCTACAGATGAATCATGGCAAAAGGTTATATTTTAGATAGACAAATCCCCTAAAACTAATTTATGTTTAACCAGGTTTCCCACAATGCTGCAGAAATAGTGCAATCTTCAAAGGTGGTAAGGATCTTCAAATCACATTAATTCTTTAAATACCCAATTACTGGCACAATTTAACAAAGTTATATAACTGAACTCAGCTCAATAAATGGGTTCATATTAATCATGTAAAGTAACTTACAATCAATAAGATACAAATGATATGAACTAGGGAATTGCATCAAATATCTAAAACACACATTCAAACTATAACTAAACTTTATCTAATCTGGTAGGAGATGAACCATGAAATCCAAAATCCAATCAAACAATAACACAAAATGCAGCAACACTTGTAAATATGTTTTGTATTAAATTTAGAATTTTGGCAAAGCCTCCACAATTCATTATTCCAACCTTGCAAAATGAAGAAAGTGACTTCCTTTATATAGGATAGGACAACCCACTTTGTTTACAATGGAGGGTGAGGATTAATCCAACACCAACATTCCATATTCATTATTCATCAAATTCAAAGAGAAAGCAATTACAAACTTGGATTTACTTTTGTCCTTTAGGAAAAAGATAAAAATGCAACTCTTGGGCATAAAAGAATAAGACAAAAAGCAACTTTTTGATAAGTCTAATAAGACAAATCAAAATTAAAATGAGGTGACAAGATAGAAAGGCTAGGTGGAATGTTTTTTATCTAAAATATGCTAGATGGAGTTAGCATTGACTATCTGGATAACTGATATCTACCCAAAAATGCATCTCTTCATGTTGCAGGGGAATCGTCCTCAACAGTTACCTTATTGCTCTCTTCCTCCTTTTTTATATATGCGATTAAGGCTTCTAGTGTAAGATTGATCTCTTCTAGAGGGGGATTCTTCACAATTTGGAATTTTAGAGTGTCTACTACTCTCGATAGGTTATGATAAATCATCGACTTAGTTGAGCACTCTTTTTGAATTCCTTGACTTGCAGGTTCAACTTGCTAGCTTTATTCATGTTTTCTACACTAAAAGGGAAGGAATCATCTATTGGATTACCCTATAGTGAATTATTCAAAATCCTTTTGTATTCTTGTACATCTATAGCTTTTATATCATCTAGATATAATCCTATTAGTGCACGAATAAGATTAGTAAAACCATATATTTCCTCCAAGAGTCAGGTTTTTGCTACTGCCCACTTAGTTCTTACTTTATCAAAAATTTCTCTCCGTAGCTTCAGCATCTCTAGCCAGTGGAAATTCATATTCATTTTTTCTTTTTCCAAAATATTCTCCTAAATGAGAACTTCAGAAGACAATTTGCACATCATCTAAATTTAGGGATAGATGTGAGAATGATAGTCATCATATTATTCACAGTCCTTAGTGTTCTCATCCCATTCGTCCTTTAGAGAGAAAAAATCTTTATGCATCTCGCTAACTTCATTGATGGCCTTGTAGCCCTCATTGTAAATCCTTATTATCCAATCTTTGGTCACCAAGGCTATTTGCCTCATCTTATAAAAATTCTCCAACTCTTGCTTGGAAAGAATAGAGGGAGCTATTGCGGTGCCATCATCACTGCATATTGGATTTATCAAATACTTGATACAAGCACGCAACTCTTCATTTTGTTGCTTCAACTGCCTCTTTATGAGATCATCCTTATATATCATGTGGATAATGGTAGAGATAAAGTCTTTGAACTCTTTAATTTATTGTATTCTAGAGGTAGGACCAAGGTTTATTATGGAAATATTATAGTCCCCGAGTCTAACCTCATCTTTATTTATCTAAGCTAGCGGGACTACAACTTCTGCAACCCTAGACCCTAAAGCATCTCTGTATACCCTTGAGTGCACTTTAGCCTGTTTTTGCTTCTTAGGCTTTTCTAGTCAGGCAAGGAAACCTTCCAAACCCAAGTCAACTATCTCAACTTGGGGTTGTTTTCCCTGCAAGCTTTTTTTCAGCCAGTCAAGAACTGTCAAAGAATCAGTAGAGGGCTTCAATTGTCCTCCCTCTTTATTTGGTGAATCACCCTCTCTTGAAATCAAACTCCTCCTCTAAGTAACCTGAGGCTACCCAACCTGTTGCAACTTATCACCTGCGTCTTGCTCAGCCTTATCAAATATTCTCTATTGTTCTAGCTAGCCTTTTGGGGGACTATCCTAAAGATTTACAATTTCTATCGTGCTCATATCCATAAGCGGACTGTCAAATGCATCCTGGATGTGCACTTCCTCACTGATGATGTTCATTTTAGCAAATACTTTCTCAATGCCTTCCAATAAGGGGACTTTGGGAGAAGAGGGCTCAAGATTTATTTCAACAGCCCGAAATGGTTGGGATAAACTACTATTTATTGCAAAGAATGAACCAACGATCACTTCAGGTAACTACACTCTGGAGAGGTTCACAAATATTGCAAACCCTGAGGAAGGTGGAATGGATGGATGAGTGAAGATGGATGGAATGACAATGGGAATGGACAAGATAAGTTGCGGTAGGGAGAAAGAAGGAGGTGAAAGAATAGAGGAAATAGATAGCAAAGTGGAGAATGGTAAGGAGGTGGGTAATGGAATGAAAGAAATGGGAAGAGAAGTGATAAGAGGTGCTTGGGGAAATGAAGAAGTGGGAAATTCAATGGAAGAAAGTGTAGCTCAAGGAAGATGGTGGAGAGATAGAAGGAGTGGTAGCAGTTGGACTGGAAGCGGATGAAAGGTCTATGGTGATGGAGGTGGGAATGGAAGGCAAGGTTATGGAAGTAGATGATGTGGAAATGGACAGCATGGAGGTGGAAGGTGAGGTGGATATAGTTGTGTGATTAGTTTGACTTGACGCAGCGGGAGGTGCAGAGATAGTAGTGACACTTGGTTCACTAGAAGCAGTTGGAGGAGGAGAAGTGGGAACACTAGGAGTAATAGGCCTCACATTTAGGGCAGTGGGTACACTGACATTTGGGAGAGGAGCAGAGGTGATGGCAGCAGTAGTGGGAAGAGCTTGTGAGACTTGAGGGGCTTGGGCTTTTTTGGCAACTCTGGTTCTTTTAGGTTAGACCCTTCATCCTCCCTAGTTTGTCCTAGTTTCCTCTTATATGTTTTGGTTTTAACCAGAGAGATACTTCCCCTCATTACCTTCCTCTTGGGCTCCTTTACTGCTTTGGCCTTCCCTGTTTTGTCAGCTAGAGGCACCTCATCTTCGGTGTCCTCACTATTTGTACCCTTTTCTTGCATTTCCTCTTCCAGACCTGTTACTTCTATGTGCTCATCCTCCTCATTGTCGCTATCCCTTTCTTTTGGAGGATCAATATAAGTCAATGGCACACTTGTAGTGTTTATCTATGCAATCTGGGCATCTACCCAGGCTCTACTATACATGATAGGATTTCTCATAATCTCCTCAAGGGACCAATTGTCAACTTCAACCCAATTTGGAGGGGGAATTAGATGTATAATTACCCCATCTTCAATAATCTGATCTGGGACTGGGGTTATATGGAATTTATTAATAAACTCAAGGGATAACCAGGAGAATTTCTTCTTCTTAATTTCATACTCATCAGCATAGTTTGCCCAGAAATCCTCTAGTTCCTCAACACGAAAGTGTTTCTTGCTGACATGCTTCTCAAGAATGCCAAACGGGTCAAAATGAGACCGATCCTTCTAGTAGATCAAATGTAACTATTGCATCTCTACATCCAATAATTCGGCAATATTGATGGTAATATAGGTGAATAGTCCTCCACCTAGGACAATTAGAAACTTAATGGTTGCTTTGTACAAATCCTTCAGCATGTAATGGTAGGTGTGAAGTTGTCTTGCCGGTTCAAGCAGGACTACCTTATCCATGGGATACTTTGATAGCCTGTATGGTGCTCCCTTAAATCCTTGCACCCTAAGATATGTAAACTTTAGGAATTGGATAAACCAATACCCATAATTATGCACAATGTTGGCAGCCTCAATTGATATTCTCCTAGATAAATCCCCTTGCAACATCCTTGTGATATGCATGGTAAAGGCATTGTTCACTCTTTTGTAGTGAACCAGTGAATTAACATGTTGTAACTGGGGGTAGCAATCGTATACTTTAAACTCCCTGGTAGCATTGCCTACAGTACCCAATCTAGTTAACCTAAGATAGACAAAATTCCTAGCCAACATATACATGACATAGGAAGATAATTGGAAGACTCGGGTCTCTGCTAGGGCTAGAAAGCCCCTATGGATATTATCACTGATTATTTGAGCCTAGTATATCTTCTTATCTCCTTTCAATACCTCCTCAACATACCCAAACATCTAGGGCTCAAATTTTGATGTAGTTGGGAGTCCCGTGATTCTAATTAGAAGATTCACCATGTCCCCTAGCTCTAGCTTAAAATCACTTTTGTATAGCACCTAAGGCACATTAGCCATGGTAGTCCTCCTTACCTTAATCTATTTATCATTAATCACATTTTTACATTTCTCTAGATTTTGATCATACAAGTGTTGGTTCGTCTCCTTGGTTATCATAGTCATTGTTGGAAACACTGGGATATCAAAAGCTTTAGATATGGAAGGAATGGTGAAGTTAGAAACCACCCTCCCACCTGAGTCACTCTAGTACTAGTGGGTGGATGGTACCTTTCCCCATAGGCTACAATAAGTTATGAACACTGAACTGTAGTAGGCTACTTGTTGCTTGAGCAATACCATTATGTCCTATTCTCTTAGCCCAGTCAGTATGGTTGGCACCAAACACCCTCATCTTAAAATCATCCAAATATACATGACCAATATTAGTGTCAACAATATTGTTCCAATTAGAAGTGATCTTGGAGACCAGGGGAACTCCCTTAAACTCGTACTTCATGTTGACAGCCCAAGAAGACATCTACCCTACATACAATACCTTAATGAATATCACATCTTAAAAAATATCAACATGTTTAATCTATCAAATAGGTTAGAAATCATTTTAAAACCAGTGAAACAAAGAATTAGCATAAAATTCAACAACTGGTTTTACTCAGGACCCCCAAATTTCAACCATATTGACAAAAAGCAGGTGTTGCCACTCTCACAGGATATGAGCATTATAAATAGTGCAAAACACTTGATCATGTCAAATTCATATTTCAAACCAATTCAGAGGATTGCATCTTTAAACTCCATTAAACCATGTAAAGGCGTGTGCTATGAGCGGGAAAATAGGTATACACAGGATATATGGGTCATCTCACTGAAAAGTAGGTATGAGGACCCTAACTGGATATGTGGGTCTTTGGGCCTTCACCGGATATATAGGGATCTAGAGGTTGGATGGATATAAGAGTTATCAAGTAAAAACACCACAAGGAAATCATTATGATTTGCAAGGAAAATCAAGCCATCAAGATGTTGCAGGTATCTAGGGTCTAACAAGACAAATCCTGTATCCGTTAAAACTCCCCCAAAAATGGATTTCTTTTGTGAAGCGGGTAACACTAGAGCCAAGAGATGAGCGGGAAAAGGTCACCCAACTGGATTAGTGGGGAATAAGACCTTGAGTGGATAATATCCACATCCGGTAAAAATTCTCATAAAGATCGGTGAGTTCAGGATACCTAATGATTTGTGGGCCCGTGTAGCCTTACTGGATATGCGGGTTCTTGGACCCTTAGTGGATAAAATCCTTCAGTGACCAAAACCTCCACAAAGCTCAACTTTTATACTTAGACCAAATTTAGTACGAATTTTCCATTTTAAAAGAGGTCATGCAGGACATGTAAACCTCATGGGATATCATCCCATGTCCTACGAATCTTCCACAATCATGGTTCAACCTCTAGACAAAGTGATTTTGGAATTTTAAACAATGTCGTAGGTTTAGCTTTGATGAAATTTTTAAACTTTATAAACCAATGGCCTAAATTTGAACGTGTTTACAAATTTTAGATGACACACGCAAAGAGATAAAACATTAACAAAAGATCACGATCATCATAAGTATACTAGGGTTTTAGGTACCAATACTTGACATTCTGGCAAACTTGATTTTTACAACAACATTTTACTCCTTTTCCCATCTAGGAATCAATCTTAAATATAATAATAATTCAAATGCAAAATGGGAGAGGTTTGGAAGCTAACCTAGTTTTCTTGATAATGCTAATGAGGAAGTTCAAAGCTGATGTGAAGAAATGACAAATCGCTATGAGAAATTGTCGAGCATTCAAGGGAACTCATTTGGAGGCTGAAGAAATCACTTGGGAGCTGAAGAAATCTAGGAATTTGAGAGCTTTGGTAATGAACAATAATCAAATCTGCACTTAAATACTATGGAGACTTCACCATTAATGCCTCATACCTTCAACAAAGTGTCTAGCACTCCTCCAGCGACCAAACAAAGTGGGTCTTTGGATGCTTAATAGATGGTCAGGGAAAAGAGGTTCAAGTGGATAATATCCACTACCCTTCGAAACCTCCACAATATTTGGTGCAAAGAAAAAATTTCACTTTTCATTTAAAAGTAAAGAGATATGCCTATGCGGGGCTTTTAGGGGATGTAGGATATATCTCGAGACCATAGGTTTTCCCGCAATATCCACCTAGGGTTAAAACATTCGCTTTTAGAAAAACTATTCAATACTTTTGTGACTTTAGGGAATACAGAGAAGAAGACCACGTCTAATATTATGCAGATGATATGGAAACTCCCACTTTATCCATTAAGGCCACAAATCCGTGCAAAAGGGGAAAATATGAATTCTTCGTAAGGAACAACATATGCAAGTGGATCCAAAGATTTTGTAAATTCATGCACCAAGGTGAGAGTGAAGATTTTCAAAGGCAAAAACACTCATAACCTATTTGAAGCCAACTCACAAAAAAGATCTAAATGTCAAGATTCATACCTTCTAATCATTTCTAATTCAAAAGAACATAAACTTAGGACTCTAGCCAAAAGATGACAAAGCAAAAAGAGGGTGTCCAAATTTAGGTAAAATGGGGCGTCTTTGTAGGGCACAACAAATGGTGACTCTACTAGGAAAATGATCAAGAGCATTTCTAAGATAAATGACAATTATAAACCTAGAAGCTCTGTGTATCCTACACATTTAGACAAGATAGGAATAATGATAAGATCAGGAAGCTAGAACCAAAGGCTTAGAAAACACTATCCATATCCCATAGATCCAAGTGTGTGCAAATGTATTCATTCCCATCCATCAACTACTAGGGTCACCCAAGTTCCTTCTCATTAAGATACATGATTGATACATCACCTCATGAACTACCTAGACATTGCCTCACTGCCAGTAAGGCATCTATAGCCCCGATGAGGTTGTCTCTATGATTCCACTCGAAGCATAGCTCTACTGCCAATCAGGCATCCATAGCCCTAATACAGATACTTGAATCCTCTAGCTAGCTGAGTTTAAGTGATGGGGAGTACTAGAAAGTACCGCCTCACATAATATCACTATGTTTGCCTTAATATATCAATATAAATTAATGATTTGATAAGAGTACTTAAAAGTACCGCTTATCTTTACATCGTATGATTTTGCTTCATGGATGGTGGAACTTCTCAACTTTGTTGGGCTGGGAATCATAGTGGTGGAAAAGGTGAGATCTTAAGATTTTTCACTTAATGAGAAATCACTGAGACTCCCTTAGTAACTTTCAAGATCATTAGTATATGAGAGATGTGAGATCTGAGAATCCTTTAAGTGACCTTAAACACCGAGTTCAAGCCACTTGAATAATCATTATACCACCTAGTACAAAACAACGAGATCCACTAGAACTCCTTAGCCCATAACTCAAGTTTCTCAAAGAAAACTCAAGGCTCAAATGCCAGAGGGTACCACCAAAGTGCCTGCAACTACCTCATTCAAAAAATTAGGACCCCAAGAAAACAAAAGCAAGAAAGGGACTAAACTAAAACAACTAACCTAAACCCAAAGAGAAAGGGACCAAAATAAAATTATGTACACAAAAAGTAGACCCTGAGTGCCTCCTAAGCTAGGAAATAGTGCTTTAAGAACCTCCCATTGATGGGCAGTGGGACATCTTCACTAGTAAGTGTTTTCAATCAATATACATTGTCTCCCAAGATTTTAGCTATCTGATAGGGACCTAGCTAGAGTTTGTCAAATTTACCATGTTCTCCTTTCTACTCATGAGCCTTATCCCAGTATAGTACCAAGTCTACAATATGGAAAGCTTTAACCTTAGTTCTCCTGTCAAATCAATGTTTCAAGATGCCTTGATGTTTAGCAAAGTTTTCAATGGATGCATCATGTTTTTCCTCTGGATGCAGTAGTTGTGTAAGATGGGCTGAAATTTTGTCATTTGACTCTAAGTAGTCATACATAAACTACATAATGGGTATCTTCAAGTGTATGGGAAATACAACTCTAGTCCATAGACCAAATGATAGGGCTAAGTTCCTAGTGCAACTTTGTTTCTTATCCTATCTACCCATAAAGTGAACCTAAGTTGAGTATGCCACTCTCTTGGGTTTTTATCAAGTAATTTCTTAGTGACCTGCACCAAATTCTTATTTGCGGACTCAGCAACACCATTACCTTGCGGATAGTAGTTGGATAAAAACTTTAGTACAATCCCATAATCAAATGTCCAATTAGAAAAGCGTAATGATGAAAATGAAGGCTTGTTATCACAAGCAAGGGCAAACAGATAGCCAAACATGGTAGCTATATGCTCTTCAACAAATTTTAACACAACTTCAGTAGTATATTGTTTACGTGCTTGAGATTTATACCACCTAGTGTAATAGTCAGTAGTGGTTAGAATATACTTATGGACTACAAAGGAAGGTGGGTTGATCATACCAATAGCCCAACCCCCAATGTGCAAAGGGTCACAACTCGATTACTGGTTGGAGAGGTACTGCAACATTTCTCTCCTTGGAAGAGGTGGTATGGAAAACATGGCAGGTTTAATAATATATTGCTCACAAAATCTAGTTGGCAATTGATAATCTTGAACCATGTCCCATACCAAATCTCTCATGGAAGTTGATCAACACTTGTGAAACTTCTAGCTTGTTGAGGCACCATAAATAAATCTCTTCATGATTCCTCTTGTATAATATTGATCCTTTGATCATAAAGCTACTACTTTTCAATCTTAAAGCTCACCACTGAATAGAATTGAGATGGTGAGGACATTGTTGATTAAGCAGATAAAATAATATGTCACTATACCAATCATCTTTACAGATATCTTCTAATACATATTGTTGAGAAACTAAGCCAGAACATGTTTCTGCTATTGTTTGAGTAAGAGCTTGTCCTCTCACAAACTTTATAGGTTGAATTTCTATATCTAATTCTTGCAATATCATCACCTATTTCCCTCTACATTCTCCTAACCTGCTCTGCATCAACAGGGATTTGACAACAGCATCAGGGACAATGACATTCACTTTACTCCTTAAGATATAATATATAAATTTCTTCACAACCTTGACCAAAGAATAACCTTGTTTCTCTGCATTGGGATATCAAAGCTCAGCATCTTTTAGTGGAGTTCTCATGAATACAATAGGGTGCTTGTTTACAATTCCTCTTTTATGTTTCAACATTGTTGCACACGTATGCTCAGAAGCAAAAGAGTAGATAAAAAATGGTAAAGTATAATCCAGATTGATGAGCATGGGAGCATCAACAATAGATTGTTTGATTTCTGTAAATGTCTTCTTTTCCTTGTATGTCCAGTCGATTTTAGCATCTTGTTTCATCATAACATTCAGTGGTCTGAAAATTTCAGCAAACCCCGTTATGAACTTCCTCACGAAATTAATCTTCCCAAAGTAAGACTTGAGCTCTTTCTTACTAGCCAACGGTTGGATTTTAAAGATAGCCTATACTCTATCTAGATAAATTGATATACCTTTTTTGAAATGACATGACCAAGTAACTTACCTTCTATCACCCCAAAGATACACTTTTTAGGATTGAGGGAGATACCATAATTTCTACACCATTGTAAAAATTTTCTTAAATCTGAGATATGATCTTCCCTTTTCTTAGAGAATATAGTTAAATCATCCATATAAATGATGATGCATTTTCTGACTAGCCCTTTGAAATCTATGTCCATCGCACGCTGAAAAGTTGCCCTAGCATTGATCAAGCCAAATGGCATCCTACGATATGCATAAATTCCCCATTTGCAAGTAAATGTTGTCTTCAATTTATCTGCATATTAAACCATCACATCATTATATCCTGAATAGCCATCTAAAATGACATCATTTGATATCAATTAACAATCTACAACACCTCATCCAAGAATGGTAGTGGATAGTTGTCCTTTTTCCAAAGCTCGATTTAAGTTTTTGAAATCTACACATAATATTATTTCCCCATTTTTCTTACGTATAGGTACCAAATTAGCCACCCAAGTTAAATTCCATTCTGGGAATATAATTCTAGCTGCCAAAAGTTTCTTCACCTCTTGGAAAATTAGTGGATCTAGTAAGGTGTTAACAGGCCTCTACCTTTGGCGAAATGGTTTGATTCCTAGCTTCAATGGTATTGGATGTGTGATAATAGAAGTATCATAAGTTTTGAGGTCTTCATAACTCCATGTTATAGCATCACGATAATCCATCGAAGCCTAAATGATTCATTTCCTTGCCTCAGGAGTCTAGACTATATCAATAAAAACATTCTTCATGTTATCAGATGTACCCAGGGTCACATTTGCCTCCAATGGATTTAGCTTGTTTATTGTTGTGGATCGCAATCAAACAACATTTCCAGTTCAACCATTCCTCTAGGAATAGTATTTTTTTCCAAGTTTAAGACTCCCTACAAATCTATTTCAACTTCTTCAACAACTTCTTCATTGCTAATCTAGGCAACAAACACATCAGAGCATGCACGAGAAAATTTAGAATGTGTTTATCATCCTCAAAGACTTGGAAGTTGGTGATGTTATCAGGCATGAATGGTATAGGAACCAATTATACAATGAATTTCTTTAAATTAGACATGGCTAATGGTTCTAAAGTACTAGAAGCCTATGCCAGGGTGGCAACATGTTGGTAATATGTGTTGTCATTGATGTCAACTCAATATGTGTCAACTTGAGGACACAAGTGTATAGAGTTTTTGTATAGAAGTTGAAGAGGCTAAGAAATGGTTAGAGATAGGTTAATTTAGTTGATGGATAGTGAAGTTTTGAGAGAGATGGTTTGACACAGTTGGATACATGGGTCAACAAGTTTAGGGCAAGTTAGTCTGGAAGACCTAGCAGATGGAGAGAAGATGTCTAAGTATAAGGAAGAATAGTGATCATTATGATGTCTAAGTGTGATGTGGAGGTGGGTACACTATTTAAATATGTTTCCAATATACCTACATTGATATCTTACCAGTGTGGTGTACCGCACTTAGAGATAGGTTGCTAAAGTTTTGCTAAGGCATTCACAGTGTATACTCTAAGACAGAGCCATGGTGTTTTGGTCCGCATCCTTCCGCAAAGAAAGATTTGGTCTTGTGGTTTATAAGATACATTGTTTGAGATGTGAAGGTGTTATATCCAAGATTTCAAGTCATTAAACCTTCTGCAGTAAAAGTTATAAGTGACAGAGTTTCGGCCTGCGCTCTGGCAAAATAAAGTAATGATGAAGATTTGTTGGAATGCTTTGCATTCCTCTGGAGTGATAGATATGGCTATGTGGATTTGGGGATATGTTCTAAGTGGTTTATGAGTACATCCATACATGTTTCAAATGTTTTGGTAAACGACAACATAATATCCTAAGTATTGATGCGTCACAGTCAGTCTGGGATGCTCTGTTTCCAACAGTTCAATATGTTTCTCTTCTTGCGACAGTACATAATGATTAGATAATTTTGAAAAAGGTTGTAGGTATACTATTGATAAAATATATTTCTCACATTTTAGTTTGCATGATGTTTTTGGTCTCTCCCTAGTACTATAAAGATGAACAATTGGTAGTATTGATGTTGTTTGGGCTAACAGTTTGGTTTCCTTCATTTGTGGTTGATCTTGATTAATTAATTTTGCTTTGGAGGATGTGTTATGATGTATTTGACCCTACTATACCATGTGTAGTGATCCACAACTCATTTTCTCTTCATAATGTATGTGTTTTGAGCTGACCTATACAGTATCACACATTCCATCTAAAGGTCATCTTGGTGTCGAGCTAATTAAAGTTTTGAGTTGTTGTAGAGGGTATTTATAGAAGAACAAAATCATTTTTGAAAGAGTAGAGGAGAGATTGAGAAGTATGTCAAGAATGAAGTGTGTGAAGTTAGTATGATGGAGTAATTGTGCAAAAAAGGGGTTGCAACATCAGCACATGTCAGATGCCTTCTTCACAGCAGTTCATGTTCTTGTTTCCATTGTAATTTTCATGTATCCTGCTATCAGACAGTGAGTCTCTTCAGTAGGTCCTTGTATCTTGCCCTAAGTTTGTAGCCTTAGTCTGCAAGTCCATCAAGGAGTACTAAGCTTCCTTAGGCAGTGAGCCTTAAAACAAAATTGTAATTTTTAGTGAGCTTCATATATTGTGAGTTAATCCTCACTGTGGTTTTTCCCTCATTGGGTTTTCCATGTAAAAAATCTTGGTGTCCTTGTGTTGTGCATGCTTTCCTTTATGTTCTACTTTTGTTGGTTAAATGTGGTATGATGTTGAGCTATAAATGGAATTAATTCAAAGCTTAAGAATAGACTAATTCACCCTCCCTCTTAGTCTCTGGGTGTGTTCAACAATTGGTATCAGAGCCAAGTACCTTTGAGAAGCCTATCATCTGAGGTAGATCTTGCACTTGAACACATGGAATCTAAAATTATGTCTAATGATGTGCTTTCTCCTAAACTAGATCTAGAGTCAATGGAACCTAAAGGTTGGGACATCAATCTAGATGAGGTAGGCCTTGAAGGAGAACTCTGGTCATCCCTTGAAGATCTTGATGAAGAAATAACACTAAATCTGAAATATGAGGTCATGCTTGAAAAATCAAAGGAGACAATTGTAAAGTTGAAGACATAAGCTGGAGAGTCAAAAGAGGAAATTTGAAAAGTTGAAGAAAGCTTGTTCTTTAACAAATTGCTTCTACTAGGTAATCTCAATCTTTCAATGGTAATTGCTATATTTGTAATAAGATTGGTCATAAGGTTGTTGAATGTAGAAGCAAAATGAGTTAGGATTCATTTAGTCCTCCAAGGTACAATGCTATGAACTCTTAATCATTTCACGGTTAGTGTTATGCTTGCAATAAAGTTGGTCATAAGGCTAATGAATGCAGAAGTAAAGTGATGAGGAATAGTTTCATGTATAAGAATCATGCTATGACTTCTCAAACCTTCTATAGTTACTTCTACACATGCAAAAAGTATGGTCATAAGGCTACTAATTGCAAATCTAATGTGGGAAGAGGTGATTATGCTCCGTAATCTAGTATCACCTACTACAATTGCAATAAATCAGGACACACTGCAAGGTTCTGTAAGGGTAAGAATGTAAAATCTTATGCTCCTCAAATGAAGATTGACATTGATCAGCAAAAGAAGGAAATGAACAAGATGTGGAAGAAGAAGGAAGAAAGTGAAGTAAAGGAAGGATTTGTACCTCTCCCTGGTGCAGATAGATCTTTTGGTAACTAAAATAATATTGAACACATCTAGATACTAAGAGGGGGGGTGAATCAATCTATTCTTAAACTTTAAATCAATTCCATTTATAGCATAACCATTAAATCATTTTAACCAAAAGATGAAGAATAGAAAGTAAAACATGCACCACATAAAGACACCAACATTTTTATGTGGAATCCCCAATGAGGGAAAAACTACGGTGAGGATTAACTCACAATATAATAAGCTCACTGCTATAAATATTACAACTTTGTTTTAGAGCTACAACCTAAGGAAGCTACTACTCCCTGCTGACTTTGTTTTAGGGCTACAACCCAAGGAAGCTACTACTTCTTGATAACTTGTAAACAAAGGCTACAACCTTAGGACAAGATACAAAAGACCTACTAAGGAGACTCACTGTCTCATGGTAGGATACATGAACAAAATTAATGAAAATAGGAACCTGAACTACTATGAAAGAAGCATCTGACTTATGTTGATGTTGCAGTCCCCTTTTCTACACAATTACTCCATCATACTGACTTCACAAACTTCATCCTTGATATTCATATCTCTCTCATTCACACCCTTCACAAATGACTTTATTCTTCTATATATACCCTCTGCAACAACTCAAATCCTCAATTAGCTCAGCACCAAAAAGACCTTTAGATGAAAAATGTAATACTGTATGGGTCAACTTAGAACAAATACATTTTGAGTTTAGGATCACTTCTCATTGCATAATAGGCTCAAATACATCATAACACATCCATCAAGGCCAAATCAATTGATCAGGATCAGTCTCAAATGAAAGAAACTAGACTATCGACCTGAACACCAAGAACACTTCTAACTGTCCATCTTTGCATCACTGGGAAGACACCAAAAATATCATGTAGACCAAGATATGAGAAATGTACCTTATCAACACTATCCTTACACCATTCACTTGAAATATCTGATCATTATAGGCATCTGCAAAAGAAGAAACATGTTGAACTGATGAAAACAGAGTATTCCAGACTAACTGTAACATATCACAACTTAGGATGTTGCATTGCGGACCACCAAAACATCTGGAACCCTTATGAATGAACTTATGCATCTTTTTTAACATATTTCTAGATCCACACAACCACATCTAGCACTTTCAAAGGAATTCAGAGACACTACTTAACTCAGTTGTCGTGTAATCAACAGTCATATAACTCAAATTGTCTTGAACACTTATGTCATTTGAAGAATAAACTTGTGGACCACTAAACCACTTGATACTGCAATGAAGCATACATTAGACATCTCTAAGCATGTCCTCAAAACTACATGAACACATGTTTATTTCTGAAGGAATGCGGAGCATTCCAATAGGTCTTCATTATTACTTTGCTCTATCAAAGCACTAACTGGAACTCTGTCACTTATAACTTTCATTGCTGAGGGTATAAAGACTTAAGCTCTTGGATATAAAAAATTCATATGCCAATTAACTTATCTTCTTAACCATAGGATTAAATCTTTCTTTGCATAGGAATGTAGACCAAAATATTGTGACTCTGCCTTAGGGTATACACTGAAAATGGCTTAGCAAAACTTCTACAACTTTTCTCTAAGTGTAGTACACCAAACTAGTAAGATATCAATGTAGGTATACTAGAAACATATTAGAACAAGTGTGCTTACCTCTGCATCACACTTAGACATGAGGTTGATCATCATTCTTTATCATACTTAGATAGTTTTCCTTCTTCTGCTAGGTCTTCCAGACTCACCTGCCTTAAACATGCTATCCTTATGTCTCTAACTAAGCTAAACCATCTCTCTCAACTCTTCTATTATGTCAAACATACTAGCCTTGTGTCAAAACATCTCTCTCAAATGTTCCACTGTCCACCTTAGCCTCTTCAACCTCTTATACAAAAGCTCTATACAAGCCTGGCCTTAAGTTGACACATATTGTGTTGACATCAATGACAACACATATTGCCAACAATATCCCACTTTGTCATTGATGGAAACACCAAAATGATGTGCACAAAGACTCCCCCTTAGATGTACATTCTTCTCTCTCCCCCTTTGAAATCAAGGATAAAGGGCCTAATAACATCCCAAAACTATATGAACTCCCCCTTACTATATGTTTTCTATAAACAATACTCCCCTGAGATGAAAATGTCCAAAAACTAATTCTATGTACATAGAATGATACCGCAAACCTCTGCAAGTCTATACACAGCCAAAATTGTCTTATCTACAATACTCTTACAACTCACTTAGAAGGTAGAATTCTTTTGTAAATTAAATTGAGTTGAGTAAGAGTGGATACCCAATTTTCTTTTTCTGAGGAGAGAATATGATTCTGGCATTCAAACTACATACATAAATCCTTAGCCTCATCTATGTTGCTTGGGGTTTTCATCTTCTGATCAATTTTCTCAAGTTTTCCTAGCAACCCAAATAATGAAACAAGTCTCAAGTTGACTGTTTCCCTCAACTAACCAAAATGTTTCTTTATTTGTTCTCTTTGGTCCTATAGCTGTGACATGTATGCATGAATGTTTTCAATTTGTGCCCTGGTTGATCCATCCTTGTCCTTTGAGAAGTCATATATTTCGACCATTTTAGTGATCTGTGACTCAATGGAGTCAATCTAAGTTTTGATGTTCTTGATGGCATTTGGCCATTTCAAGAAAAATAGATATAAGGCAGTAGCTTCATCAATACAATCCTTAAATATCTTTATGTTTTCTTGCAATTTATTATGTGTATTAGTACACCGGTCAAATCCCTCAACCAATCTTTTATCATTCATCTTCCTTAAGGCCTCTTGTTCTGCCTTTTGTTCAATATGGGAGGAGTGATCCTTGATGGAGTTCATCAAAAGATTCAATTTCTACTCCAGATCCAAGGAAGGATCAATATTTACCTCTGGTAAGCCTTCCTGGATCAACTTTACTGCATCCTCAACTAGGCTAGTTTTCTTCAAATTTTCTTGCAAGAACTCCTTCCATGCAAAAGCATGCAGGATGTCACCAAGTTGTAGCTTATGAAGGGGTAAAATATTTCACAATTCTACTTGCCCCTCATGAGTGGGAATCTACAAAAGTTGAGGTGTGATCACATGTTGAAATTGCATCTACAAGCTTAATAGGTCCTTAAATGAATTTGAGGATGATGAACTCTAACCTACATTCATAGAATCATCCTGACCTTTCTCATCTTGTTTTTCCTTGGGCTTATCATCCTAAATTTTCTCATCTTGTTTATCCTTAGTCTTCTCTATTTCATCTTGAATTTTCTCAAGATTATCCTCTTTCTTTTGCTCATCTTTCCCTACATTCTCCGGAGGAGGATTGTCATGTTCTGCACTAGGATTAGTATTCTCCGGAGGAGGTATACCCATTTTACCTTGATCCTCTATATCTTGTGCTTCAGTATTCTCTAAAGGAGAAGTCTCCTTATTCTGTTGATCATTCTTCACAGTCTCATCACCTATTACATTATCTTCAAAATCTAACAAGTCTATGTCATCAGATATATCTTCAATAATTACCTCAGCATTCTTCATCTCTTCAAGAATTTTGGCAATTTTCTCTATTGTCTCCTTTCACAATCTTTCTATTTCTTCTTCATCCTTTCCCATTAGAATATTTATTCTACATTTGGTTCTAAGTTCTTGTTCTTGTCTTTGGGAAACTTTGAACTTTTCTTCATCAGAAATAGATGGACCAACCTTCTCATCATAAATCTCTGCAACTTCCTTCAAGGCACCATGTTATGTAATAGCATTGACAGTGGCATCAAGCTGTAGAGGCTTATATTAAGATTTTTCTTGAGGAATTTCTTTTGATTTCTTTGCTTTTCCTTTTTCCTTTCCTTTGGAAGTTTCTTCTTCTTCTCCTTGTCTTGTTCTCTTTTCTCCTCTCCTTAATTTGCAAGATTCCTCTTCTTCTTCTTCATCATCTTCATCATCATCTATGTTCACCGGTTTAATATTTTATCTTTTTGCTTCTACCTTAGGTCTATGTTTTTTTTTCTCTATAGTCTTGGTCTATACAAGGACTTCAATAGAAGCTTTTTTCCTACTAGGGGGTGTATGAGCAGGTCCATATGATTTGGAAGAAGTAGTAGTAATAGGATCAGTCATGCTTATCATTCTAGGAGTTTGTGAGGTAGAGGTGGTTTGAGGTTCTTCTGCAAAGCCCTCAAGATTATTAAGCATCTCTTCTAACTTTGATTTCATCTTCTCTGCCTTCTCTTCTACATTCTTCTTGACGATCTTATTAGTCATTTCATCATATGTCCTAAATCTTTCAACAATAGGATCTTTAGGCTTATTGAACAAGATATCAGCATATCCAATCAAATTAGGTCTAGAGACCTCATAAAGCATGGTGGTTATCGAGAAAGTCCTTGGTTCTACTGCCTGATGAGAGGAACCTCCTACAACAATATAATGAAAAATGCATGAAATAACATAAATAGCAGAAACACAGAAGGAATTTATTGATCACAGGCCACTTCGAGGGGGCAACCTCCTTTGAGCAAGCTCAATAAAATAAATTCATGGATGCCTTCATTGGCCTCAACACGTACTTATATACTAATTCTAATCTAAACAACTATTACTTCCCATGAATGTGGGATAATACAATATACTCACGGGACGACTTACAAAGCATATGCATCCAACAACAATATACTAACAAAGTAAAGAGAAGGGTTAAACACGGGTTCCTAACACCTCCATATAGCAATTGTCTTTATCCACCATGAAAGTTATATCATTCTTGTATTTTTCTACAACTTTTGATGGTATCCTCTCCCTCAATTGCATTTCATCTTGGGAGTTTTTAAGAGAATCCCCAATACATAGTGTTGCATTGTTTAGAGTCTACAAAGCTCTGCATGTGATCCCAAATCTGATGTCCCATAGGAATATCTCTTCTCCAGACAATATTTTTCATACCAGGCAATTCTTTCATGAAATAAAGCATGAGACAAACAATTAGAGAACCATACTAGAAGTGATAATGTGTCTCCTTTGTCCTTTTCAGATTATCCAACAGTTGTTGTCGCACTAGCTCACATATATCATAGTCTTTTCTTTCATTAACCATCTAATGTGCAATGTAGATGGCAATTGCAGTAGAAGAACATTCTCTATTTATGTAATACACTTTGTATGCAATGCCCATTGTGGCATACCAGACCCCTAGGTCAGTGATATCATCCACTGTTATGGTTCTTTTGTCAAACTTTGCACTAGTGAGCTTCATAACCACCTCATTCTTTACAGCCTTTAGAACTGGCACAGGTCTGGAGGAGCACAATCTGGTCACAACTTTAATGGCTTCTTTTGTGATCATATAGGGTTGATCAAGACAAAGAAATTCTTCATGAATTTGGCTCAAAACAATTCTAACCCAATCATCCTCATAGCAGAAATTGTGAAAACCCTTCCATATATCTAAGCATTTAGCTTCAACATTTGCATACTCTAGTTTTAGTTGAAAATCATCACCCAAGAGATGGTCATTCCTGAATTGTTCCAGCTTCAAATGGTTGTATTCATTTAGTTGTGAGTGGATGTATATGCGGACATCCTCTGTATGTAATACCTTGATGGGAACGCGAGAAAATGCTCTATCATTATCGGTTTCAGTGGATTTGTATGAATGCTTCTTAAATTTTGGCCTCAGCCTCTCCACAATATCAATAACCACTGGTGTTTCCATGATAATTCTGCCAAAAGACCAGGTTCTATAAGTAGATTTGAGAAATACCTGTGAATGTTGTTGTTACGGTTTATACACAAGCTTCATTGAAGACCTTCTCATCTTAACTCTTACATACACTTGATATCATTCAAATGAGATCAATTTTTATCAAGTATCGATTAAATATGATTCATATCTGCCCTAGCTGCTCCGCATTAAATGCATTTCTCTTTTCTTGACCTAATCAAATTTTTACTATCATAGGGATCTATGATTATTCAGCAAACCTCCACAAGGAGTGTATTTGCTTTAGAACTTTCATCAAAAGTCATGAAATTTCTAGCCAAACATATCTATGTCATTATTAACCATTATGTTGAGGATTTTAACATCTTATGCTTGACAAGGGTTTGATAAGATTTGCAATTGCAATTCCCCCTGAGCCAATACTTCCCTTTTAGTTACCAGAAGATCTATCTACACCAGGAAGAGGTACAGATCCTTCCTTTACTTCACCTTCTTCCTTATTCTTCCATATCTTGTTTATTTCCTTTTTTTGCTAACTAATGTCAATCTTTTTTTGAGGGGTAGGTCTTACATCCTTTCCCTTGTAGAACCTTGCAATGTGTCTTGTTTTACTATAGTTGTAGTAGATGATACTGGTTTGTGGAACATAACCACCTCTTCTCACATTAGATCTGCAATTAGCAGCCTTATGACCAAACTTGTTACATGTATAGCAGTAACCATAGAAGAATTGATAATTCATAGCATTTTTCTTGTTCATGAAACCATTCCTCATCACTTTGCTTCTGTATTCATTAGCCTTATGACCAACTTTGTTGCAAGCATAAAACTGACCATGAAATGGATGAGAGTTCACAGCATTGTACCTTGGAGGCCTAAATGAATTCTGACTCATTTTGCTTCTACATTCAACAACCTTGTGACCAATCTTATTACAAGCATAACAATTACCATTGAAATCTTGAGAGTACCTGGTAGGAGTAGGCTTTTTAAAGTTCATCTTCTTGTTATTCTTTCTTTGTCTCTAGATAGGAGTGAATCCATCTTCTTTTGCATCCCCAAAGGCATTCTTCTTAGGATCTTTAGTGCAATCTTTTTCCTCCTTTGTTTCAAACTTTCCTTCTATGTTGAAGTTATCATATACTTTTGCAGATGCATTGATTATAGGATTTTTCCCTTTTTCAAAACCAAGACTAGATTTTTCTTTTGTTGGCTTTTGAAAGTTAACCAATTCATCAAGAATATTAGAACCTCCTTTAAGTTTTAACCCCTTGTCAATTTGTTCTTTTTCTTTTTCCATTTCTTTTCTCAGAGTGACAACTCCTTCCTCAAGATTTGAAAATTCAGGAGCTTTCTCATTGAGCTTGATATTTAAGCAATCTTCAATCATCTCGCCTTCTTCAACCATGACCTTCAAACTAGAGATCATATCTTCTACCTCTTTGAGTTTAATGCCATATCCTTTATCTCCCTCTATTTGAGCTTTCAATTTGCCAATTTCTTCTTTTGATTCTTTAGCTCGTGTCTTCAATTTCACAATTGTCTCCTTTGATTTTTCAAGAATGGCCTCATATTCTAGATTTAGTTCTCTTGCTTCATCCAGATCTTAAAGAGCTAACCAGAGTTCTCCTTTAAGGTCAACTATATCTAGATTGGGTTCCATTGCTTCTAGATATGGTTTTGGAGTAAACACATCATTAGATATTGCTTCAGATTCCATGTGTTCAAGTGTAGGATCTACCTTAGCTATTAGGCTTTTCAAAGGTACTTGGATTTGATACCAATTGTTGAACACATATGGAGACTAAGAGGGGGGTTGAATCAGTCTATTCTTAAACTTTAAATCAATTCCATTTATAGCATAACCATTAAATCATTTTAACCAAAAGATGAAGAATAGAAAGTAAAACATGCACTACATAAAGACACCAAGATTTTTACATGCAAAACCCAATGAGGGAAAAACCACGGTGAGGATTAACTCACAATATAATAAGCTCACTCCTATAAAAGATTACAACTTTGTTTTAGGGCTACAACCCAAGGAAGATACTGCTCCCTGCTGACTTGTAAACTAAGGCTATAACCTTAGGAAAAGATACAAAAGACCTATTGAGGAGACTCACTTTCTAATATTAGGATACATGAATAAAATCAATGAAAACATGAACTTGAACTACTGTGAAAGAAGCATCTGACTTATGTTGATGTTGCAGTCCCCTTTACTACACAATTACTCCATCATACTGACTTCGTACACTTCATCCTTGATATTCATCTCTCTCTCATTCACACCCTTCACAAATGACTTTGTTCTTCTACATATACCCTCTGCAACAACTCAAATCCTCAATTAGGTCGGCACCAAAAAGGCCTTTAGATGAAACATGTAATACTATATGGATCAACTTAAAACAAATACATTTTGAGTTGTGGATCACTTCTCATTTCATAATAGTATCAAATACATCATAACACATCCATCAAGGCCAAATCAATTGATCAGGATCAACCACACATGAAAGAAACCAGATTGTCAACCTGAACACCAACAACACTTCTAACTAACCATCTTTGCATCACCAGGGAGACACCAAAAACATCATGTGGACCAAGATATGAGCAATGTACCTTATCAACACTATCCTTACAACATTCACCTAAAATATATGATCATTATATGCATCTGCAAAAGAAGAAACATGTTGAACTAATGAAAATAGAGTATCTCAAACTGACTGTAACATATCACAACTTAGGATGTTGCATTGCGGACCACCAAAACATCTAGAACCCTTATGAATGAACTTATTCATCATTCTGAGCATATTTCTAGATCTGCACAACCACATCTAGCACTTTCAATTTAATTCAAAGACACTACTTATCTCAGTTGTCTTATAATCAGCAATCATATAACTCAAACTATCTTGAACACATCTATCATTTGAAGACTGAACTTGCAGACCACTAAACCACTTGATACTACAACAAAGCATAAATTAAACATCTCTAAGAATGTCCTCAAAACCACATGAACATATATTGACTTCCGGAGGAATGCGGAGCATTCCAATAGGTCTTCATTATTACTTTGCCCTATCAAAGCACTAACCAGAACTCTGTCACTTATAACTTTCACTGTTGAGGGTATAAAGACTTAAGCTCTTGGATATAACACATTCATATGCCAATTAACTTATATTCTGAACTACAAGACTAAATCTTGCTCTGCGGAGTAATGCAGACCAAAATACTGTGACTCTGTCTTAGGGTATACACTGAAAATGCCTTAGCAAAACTTCTACAACTTTTCTTTAAGTTCGGTAAACCAAAATGGTAAGATATCAATGTAGGGATACTTGAGACATATTAGAACAAGTGTACTCACCTCCGCATCACACTTGGACATTAGTCTGATTATCATTATTTCTCATACTTAGACAATTTTCCTTTATCTGCTAGGTCTTCCGGACTCACCTCCCTTAAACATGCTGACCTTATGTCTCTAACTAATCCAAACCATCTCTCTCAAATCTTCTATTATGTCAAACATGCTAACCTTATGTCAAACCATCTCTCTCAAATCTTCCACTGTCCACCTTAGCCTCTTCAACCTCTTATACAAAAGTTCTATACAAGCCTAACCTCAAGTTGACACATATTGAGTTCACATCAATGACAACACATATTGCCAACAATATTTGATGGACCATGATTTTTGTTAAACTAAAATCCATAGGCATTAATCTCCACTACAATCACCAAAGTTAGGATCCATGAGAGGCAATTAGTCCATGTCACGAAACATCACGGGGAGCGCTGGATGTGCATGCCAACAATCTTCCCTCATCGTTACCCAAGGAGTTTTGAACTCGAGACCACTAGCTCTGATATCAATTTGATGGACCACAATTGTCATTAAACCAAATCCTGCACATGTTAATCTCTACTACAATCGATAGAGTTAGGATCCATGAGAGGTGGTTAGTCCATGTCAAGAAACATCACGGGGAGCGTTGGATGCACATGCCAACAAAGAAAGTATTAACTTAGGGGGAGCTACAATTGCAAATATTTTCAAACCCTTGTAAAGCATAAGATGTTGAAATCCTTAGCATAATGGTTAATGGTGACATGAATATGTTTGGCTAGTGATATTGTGATAGTTGATCAAATCTCTAGAGCAAATACAGTCTCTATGGAATTTTTTTGAATGATCATGGATCCCTATGTTATTTCAAGATATTTTGTTTCAAGAACAAGGGAATGCATTTAATGAGGAGAAACTGGGGTAGGTGTGAAGCTTATTTAATCCCTACTTGATCAAAATTGATTTCATTTGAATGAGATCAAGTCAAGTGTTCCTCACCAGTGACAACATTATTGCCCTAAAATCTTGGAATCTTCCCTCTAATCTTAGTTGGAATGGGATTAGGAAAATCAAGAATGCCAATGAAATCAAGCTGCTTGTACCTTTCAGCTCCCAATTACTGCCTCTGTGCAATAAACCTATGTGCTTGTCTTCGTTGTGCATGCCCAACATTCTAAATGTTGCCATGCTATTGGTTACCTTGATTCTGTGGTGGTTGAATATTAATATTTTGAGCAGGGACCTGATTTACACCCTGTTGTCCCATTTCATGTTGTTGTTGTCTCTAGTTATTCTATTGATTTTATTATTGTTGATGTGCACACTGTTGCTGTGCATTTTGATTTAGGCCCTGCTACTGGGCATTCTAATTTTGTTGGGCCTGTTGGGCAAGTTGAGCTTGTTGTTGTCAAGCAAGGCTTGCACTTCCCTTTGTCTATTTTTGATATGGTCATGTAAATCGAGTTCATCCTGGATTCTTCTTTCTCTTTCTTCATCATTACCAGATTGTTGTTGCTCATCCTCATTAGGGATAGTGTCTTGTTGACCTCTAGATGATCCAATTGGGGAATTAGGATGTCTTGTATTTTGCTGCATCTCTTCATTCTCACTTGCATTCCCAAACGGCCTCAAATATGGAGCCTGAGACCTATCTCTACTTCTTCTACCAAACATTCTCATTCCTTCTAAAATCATACTCATCTCTATTTGTTCTTCTTTTTATCCTAAGCATGTTATCAGCGGAGTCCTTAGAAGTGTAGTTGTATTGGCTTTTGAGGTTGACAAATATATTGGCTTGGGCATTTCTTGTAGGCACCACATTGGGTCTTCTTACCCTATACCTACTTCTATTTCCAGCATTACTAGAGGATTCCTCACATCCAGGTTGCTCCTGGTTTCTTCTTCTATCCATTATGAAACTTTTTCCAAACTGAAATTAATTCTGGGTTATTAAAACAGAGTCATCACTTCCCTTGCTAGGAAGAAAAACTTGAACAGACACTGTATTTCAAAATTATAGCAACCAGAAATAAAATCTTGGTTCCTCGGCAACTTTGCCAAAATGTTGGTTCCCAAAATTATTGAAACTCAACACTCTAAAACATTCCTAAATCCCCTAGGCTAGGGATTGTCGTCAAGGTGATAGGAAGGAGTTTATCAACAAGTTAGGGGTGATTTTGGCCAACTACAGGATTGGGTAGACTCCTCTGCTTTTTGAGCTCAGCTTAAACTCTAGAGGGATATTCCAAGGGGTATCATACCTAAGTAGGTATTAAAATCAGACCAGATGAACAACTAAAAATATTAACAACCAAACCTAGATTGTTTTCTCAATCCTAAATTTGTCATTGAACTAAGAAAAGTGGTTGTAAGACCCCTATATAGCTGATAATGGTAATCCTATATAATGAGGATGCATTAAGATTATTTTTGCTTCTAAAGATAGGATGTATTATTTTTGTTTTGAAGATGGGTGATCTAAGGCTACTCAGACGGGTGCCTATCCATTTGACTGTAGAGTCTAATGTGAAACAGAGGAAAACAATCACATAAAAGTGTATAACTACCTATTTGATAAATCAAATGCAAGGAAATCAATACTAGATTACTAAAAATACTTAACAATCCCACACTATACCATGTTCTTCCCTATGCAATACTGAAATGACCATTTACAAAGCTTGGAAATAGATTAAGAACTGTCACATTCATCAAATTAGATCTTACAATCATACCACTAAATGTGACAAAAGAAAACTGTAACTACGATTATGGTTTGCTTAGAAAAACACCTACAACTTTGGAGAAAAACAATAATCTGACACAAAGATTTGTAAATTATGTTACATACACTTCATGAGTATTTCACGCATAAACAAAAGACTGCAAAATATCCTTTCTTGATCTACCTCCTGGAGCCCACAATCCTGCTGAGAAAATTACCAAAATGACCAACCCCTTCTACACTTCAAACACCTACATATATAGCATTTCAACTCATTGTATTCTCTCAGGTGTCGCACCCTATCAAGGACTGCACCCACGCTATATTAATTTCACTTCCTCTATGATGACAAACAATCTACACGTTGGAAATATTGACCATGCTCTGGCATTCCTACAAATGACAGAGAGAGATTTCTTGCACTCTTCTTGTACCCTATGCAATAAAGAGGGAAGGTTCTAATCCCCTCCCTGCTACTTGCAATTTGAATTAGTTGATTTGTCCTTTGTGCATTGAATAATTTCACTGTGCCAACCACCTACATGGCACTGTTCTACAGGCTCATTAAAATCTAGGTACAAATTAGTTTGTCTATCCCTACAATCATGGCATATTTTCAGGGAATTGCCCTTTTAAAGCAATTACAACACTCCCAATTTGTTGTCCAAATTTTAGTTTTGAGCCATCTAACTTTGACTGTACCCTATGCATGTCGAGCATCCTTTATCGATCATCTTTATAGCCTTCACACATAGGTCTGAGAATGAACTGGGCAAGAAAACCCTTAACAAACCCACCAATTGCACTAAAACCATTAATTTTTGCCACCCACTTCACAATTTTGGCGATGCAAGAAGTTCCTGACACGTTTGAAAGAACAACGAAGGCTAGGAAGTTGAGCTCTGACAAATCAGACTTTGGAGCTCGAGCCTTCCACCTTGCGACTTGCACATTGGAAGAGAAGGAGAAGAGCACATGATCCCAAATACATAGAATATGAAGGTGTCGAGGGTCAAACCTTTACCTTTTCACATTAGTCCATGAAGTCATGGCCACGTGGTAGCTTCCTGCAGTTTCACAACCCAATTGTGGGTCCCCCCAAAAGGTTCTGTGGAATGGTGAAATGCCTTAGAAACATTATCACTCATCGGGGGTCAGTCGTCAGGCCTTTCGCCTTCCACTTTCCATGAAGAAGATGAAGGAAGGAAGCCTAAACTCTAACCTCCAACATCCTTAGTGCTATATTGGCCCTGTTGGACTTCGGCCTTCAGGCCTTCGATGCTTCACCTACTTGGAAGAATAGAGAACATCATAACGAAATGCCCGTTGAACCTACCAGTGTCCTCATTCTGCAGTTACGCAAGCCTGTCGTGGGTCCCCCCAAAAGGCTCAGAAGAATGGCAGAATGCCTTAGAAAGAATATTTTTTAGGGGTTGGTCGTCAAACCTTTTCCTCTTTGCCTTCTTCGAAGGAATGAAGAAGAGCCAACCTCCAAACTCAGCCACACACTTCATACACAAGTAAACATGTCAGACTTTGGATGTCGAGGTTTTTCCCTGACACTTTCCTTATAGAAGATCGAAGGCCAAAGGCCTAAACTCCGACCTCCAAAACACTTACATGAATTTTAGAGCCTAATTTCGTAGCCAATAGATAGGGCAAGATGGAAGACATGAACCCCAAACTTTGAAACTCTGACAAAGGTAAAAAACACAAGGAAACACTTAGAACTTTTGACTTAGTCATTTTTGGGCCTTTTTTCCTTGTATTTTCAAAAGGCAAACATATCAAAATCTATGAAAGACATCTCTGATCGGCTATCATCAATAGGTTCAACATTGAAGGCATAAAGTGGGATTCAGATGGAAATTGGGGGAAAATGAGGCATATCTGGGAACAAAATTTTGCAGGTACCAACACAGCCCTCTAGAGAAGGTTCATCAACTTAGTTAGAGGTCGCACGAATGGGTCAATATGTGGGGGATGAATTAAAGAAAATGAAGGTAAGTATTTCAATTTTTGAATTGATGAAAATCCCTAAGGTAAGAGGAGCATTTTTATGGTCTATTGAGGAGCCAAAAAATAAGAAAGTATAGCCAAAGAAGTCCCTCTAAAAGATGTACCAGGGAGAGGGAAAGATAAAGTTCAAATGCCAAAAGCAAACACACATGTGGCTATCTATAAGGAGAATAAAGAGTCTCCTCCCTTCCTTCTTACCTTAGGGATATTTGGTATGAATCTTCATAATTTTTTGATCAATTTCAATGCATCTACTAATGTTATGCCTCTGGTAGTATGTAAGACATTGTATCTTACCCCTGCTAAGTCTACCTAGAAAGTCACTCAATTAGACGAGATTGAACTCAATATTGTGGGAGAATTGAATCATATTCATATGCAACTTGCCTCAAATCCTCATGTCCAACACTATATAGATATTCGGGTGGTAGATATTCCTGATTGCTATGTGATGTTACTAAGTAGAGACTAGTCAAAGACACTCAATGGTTATATGGTGACTGATTTCTCCCATATGTGGCTTCCATGGAAAGGACTTGCAAATCAAATCAGAATCGAAAGAGAACACAAAATGAAGCATCTAATTATGAAGTATACTTAGAACAATGAGGTTCTTTATGTTGAAGTAGAACTTAGAGTCTACGACCCTGAGGCTAAAAGGGTTGAGGAAGTCTTGTTTGTACATGCTAATTTTGAAACTAAATCTAGTGAAGACCCTACGTTTGGATCAGATAGTACTAAGATACTCATTGAATCAGATAAAGAGACCACTTCAGAAGATGAAGGAGGAATATTTGAAGGATTTAGGGACTTTGTATCTAAATTCATCAAGGATCGGTTGAGTATTGGTGGGAGAGTGATGTTTGAAGACTTGTTTTTACCGAATTGGTGTAGAATCTATGAGGCTACACATTCATAATTCTCATGTTCATTATGTAAGACTACAGTAAGTTAGGTAAGGGGACACCTGGGACTCCTAGCACAAGTAAATTAAGATCGATCTCATACAGAAAAAACTTTAGAACAAGTAGAGGCTACTCCTCACACTAGAAATAATGCAAAATAGACTAACTTTGCTCCTCATACAGAAAAATTATAGAAGTAAGAAAGTTAGTTGCCAAAGAACCCCAACAATCAAAATTTGGAAGTGAACCAAGATGTAAACAAGATCTGGACACTCTGTTTTGATGGTTGCAAATCCAAGCAAGGGGTTGGAGATAGATTTGAGTTGATTATCCCTAAAGGTGAGTCTTTTCTCTCAGTCCATAGGTTATAATTTCTATGAACAAATAATGGTGTCAAATATGAATCACTAGTGCATGGTCTTCTATTGGCTATCAAGAAGAAGGCTAAAATAGTTCAAGAATTTGGAGATTCAAAGTTGGTAGTCAAACAAGTCAAAAAGTACTTGTTATGATAAGAGGCTCAATTGCTACTAGAATAGGGTATGGGACTTGATAGAAATCTTTGATGGTTTCAACATCCAATTAATCCCTAGAAAGAAAAATTATGTGGCTAATGCTTTGGCTTAGGAAGCTAGTACTTTGGAGCCTTTAGCCCTGTTAGATTTGAAGAAATTTATAGTAGAGCTCACTCTTGATAATGTCACTAACTTTCAAGTCTTTGAGGATGACAAGCATTTATTAGACTTTATCACCAATTCAGATGTATTTGCAACCTAGATCATTGATGAAACAAACATCGAAGAAGCATAAATGGACTTAGAAGGAATACTTAATCTGAAAACTAACACTATCCCAAGGGAAATGGTGCAGTTAGAAAGGTTATCTTGTTGTTATATGGAGCCTAATTAGACTCAGAGGTTAAATTTACCCCACTTTTATCAGCGCGGTTTTCCCCTAAATTATTTAACAAGGTCAAGGGGCAGTGCCCCTTGCGGGGTCCAGGGGCCCTTGGCCCGCTCCTTGTCATGATACAAGGCGGGGTTGAGGGCCAAGGCCCCCGAAAGATCCAATGATTTTTTATTATTTTATTAAGGCGTCGGGAGTTATTTTTCTATTGGCTGACATAAAAAACCCCTATATTTGTAACCGACATAAGGCTTGATAAAGTGGCTAAGGGTTAGGGTTTTCGTTGATGTATTGTAGCATTTTGCAGCAGTATTGAGTTGCAAGGATTACTGGTTGTAATTGGTTTGATTTACTAGATAATAATATTAGACTCTTTGTTGGTGGATGTAGCCTGAGTTTGGGTGAACCACGTTAAAACTTGTCTCTCGTTGTTATTATTTCTGTGTATTTTCATTCCTCTATTTAATCTTTATTTGCATTTAATTGATATCTTCTACCGGCTAACTCTAACATATCTGACTAGGATCAATTGGGAATTCAAAGAAAACATGTTGGAACTGAGCATGGCAAGTGTGATCCTCACAATATGGGTACTCAAGACAATGTAAAGAATGTTTTCATTGGTAAAGTGTGCACACTTGAAGAGAAGGTGGGTATCTTAAAAGCATTGACTAATTACCATTATGTTATATTTTGGAGCTATGAGGATCTCAAGACTTATGATACCTCAATCATCATGCATACTATACCTTTGAAACTAGGTTCAAACCTTTTCGGTAGAGACAAAGGCCTGTGAATGCATAATTTAAATCCCTGATATTTGAAGAAGTGAAGAAGTTACTGTCTACTGCGTTCATCTTTCTAGTTTGTCATTCCACCTGAGTGACAAATCTAGTACCAATCAAGAATAAAAATGGACAAATTAGATTGTGTGTAGAATTTAGAAATTTAAATCATGCATCAGAAAAGGATAACTATCCTTTGCCCTCATTAGATGAAGTTCTCCAAGTAGTTAATGGTTTCCAAATGTTGTTCTTCTTAGATGGTTATTTAGGGTATAACCAAGTGATGGTTGAGTATGAAGATAGGTTAAAGACCGACTTCATAACTAAATGGGGAATTTTCACATACAAGCGGATGCCTTTTGGATTGATTAATGTAGGGGCCACATTTCAGAGAGTTACAGATATCACATTCAAGGGACTTGTAGGAAAATGCATTATCATTTACATGGGTGATCTATATGTATTTTCTAAGAAGGAAGATCATATTTATGATTTAAGGAAAGTGCTATAAAGGTGTCGAGAATATGGTATTTCCTTAAATCCTAAGAAGTGCATTTTTGGGGTTACAGAAGGTAAACTCTTGGGGAATGTGATCTTAGAAAGAGAAATATCTATAGATCTAGAAAGAGCTCAAATCCTATTTTGGAAAAATCAACTTCGTGCATAAGTTCATCATTGGATTCACATAGATTGTTAGGACTTTGAATGACATGTTGAAATAAGATGACAAGATTGAATGGACACCAAAAGAAAGAAAATTATTTGTATAAATCAAATAGGCGATCTCTGAAGCTCTGGTTCTGGTCAGCCCTAATTACGCTCTAGCTTTTTTCATCTATTCATTTGCTTCAAAACATACTTGTGTAGCAATTCTCACTTAGATGAAAGGACCTAGAGATGAATGTCAAACTACTTTCATGAGTACTCCATTAAAATATGTTGAAATAAGGTACCTGAATATGGAGAAACAGGGTTATGCCTTAGTAAGAGTTGTCAAGAAGTTCAAGCATTATATTCTTAGAAGCAAAGTGAATGCAATATTCCTCGATGTAGTAGTGAAAGCTCTATTATTGCAGACTGAATTAGGTGAATGAAGAGGAAAGTGGGTTACCATGTTGCAGGAATTCAACCTAGATATCCAACCTATGAAACTTGTAAGGGGTCAAGCTCACATTTGAACCATGGTTGAAATAGATCTAGAAATTTCAACTCATTAGTACACTTTAGAAGATGTCTGAAGGATGAATGGCATGATGATATAATTTTCTATCTACTTAATTAGAAATGTCCTCCCCACTTGAATTTTATTTAGCACAAACAACTGAGGTTGAAGAGCAATAGATTTATGCTGAGAGGATCAGTGTTGTATAAGAGGAATCATGAAGGTCTATACCTCAGATGTTTGAACAAGACAGAAGTTTCTTAGGTACTCATTAGTTTTCATCAAAGGTTTGGTATTGGGCACAGATTCGGATCGGCAACAACTCATTAGATTTTGAGGGCTGGTTATTATTGGCCTAGTCTTTTCCAAGCTGCAGATGCGCAAACTTGTCACACTTGTCAAACTACAACAACTCGAGAGAGGAATCCATCTTTGCCTCTCCATCTAGTAGTTTAAATGCATCCCTTTGCACAATGGGGACTTGATTCTATCAGTATGATCAATCCACCTTCTTCTGCAGGCCACAAGTATATTCTAACCATAACGGATTATTGTATTAGGTGGATAGAAGCACAAGCATGTAAGCAATATATGATTGAAGTAGTAATCAAATTTTTTGAAGATCATATTATAACTAGATTTGGATGTCCTTTTGCTCATGTTTGTGATAATGGGCCCACTTTGTCCTCACTTAAAATGTCTAATTGGGCTTTTGATTATGGGATTGTTCTTAATTTTTTCATCAAATTACTATCCTCAAGGTAATGGAGTTGCAGAATCCACAAACAAAAACCTATTAGATGTCATTAAAAGATTGTTAGACAAGAATCCTAGGGAATGACACACACAACTGAAGTATGCATTATGGGCAAATAGGACCAGAAACAAAGTTGCATTAGGCACCTCACCTTATCATCTCATTTATGGCCTTGAACCTGTGTTTCATGCACACCTAAAGATACCAATCCTACAATTCATGAATGATTATATTGGTACAGATGGCAAAATTGAAGCCAAATTGTTACAACTTTTACGTCTTGAGGAAAAACAAGATACAACCATTGATAACTTTTCAAAACATCAGTGTTGTCAAATGTTAGTTTGACAAGTGAGCTAAAATTAAGACCTTCCACATTTCAAACCTAGTCCTATATTGGGATAAAGCCCTGAGAAGAAAGGGGACCATGGTAAATTCAAAAAAAATTGGTTAGGTCCTTTTCAAATATCTAAGATTTTAGGGGACAGTACTTATAGGCTAAAAACCCTCAATGGTGAAGATGTCCCACTGCCTATCAATGGGTAGTTCTTGAAGTGCTATTTCCAGTCTTAGGCAGCCTTAAGGGCTGCCCCTTTGTATATAGTTAGTTTTAGGTTTCCTTTTTTTTGTTCTTGTTTTCTATCTTTTTTGTTGTTGCTTAGTCTGGAGTCTTGCATTTTCTCAATAAAGGGTTGTTTACAAGTGCATGCAATGAGATTTTTTGGATTACATATTCTAGTCTTGTTTTGAGAAACATTAGTCATAGCCTATGGGTTTTCTTGTGGGCTTCATTGTTAGTGTTGGATGGAATGATGCTTGTTCTTGGGAGATGAGTCGATTGTTTGGTATAGCTTGAAGTGTTTTGAAATCCTATACCTTTTACACATCTTAATGCATCCTGAAGTTCCTTAGCGAGTCTTTGTGATATTACATTAAGTGAAAAATCTTAAGGTCTCACCTTTGCTGCCACTATGATTCCTAGCCCAACAAAGTTGAAAATATGCATAGCCATGTGGAAAAATCATGTGTTGTGGAAAAAACAAGAATGAAAAAAAAGAAAATTAAAACAAAACAAAAAGGTAAAGAAAAGCACTCAAAAGGTGGTACTTCTTAGTACTCCCATCATAAGACTCAACTAGCTAGAGGTTTCAAGTATCTCTACTAGGGCTATAGACACCTGGCTGGTAGTAGAACTATGCTTTGAGTAGAATCATAGAGACAACCTCGTCAGGGCTATAGATGCTTGATTGGCAACAGAGGAATGCCCAAGTAGTTCATGAGGTGAGAATAATTCATGTAGCTTGATGTAAAGGAACTTAGATGACCTTAGTTACCAAAGGATGGGAATGAATGCATTTGCACACACTTGGATCTTTGGAGTATGGAAGGTTATGCTAACTTTTGAATTTTGGTTCCTTGAACATGTTGTCATGTTTATTTGGCCTAATGTGTGGGTGCACACAGAGATTTTAGGTACTTGACCTTTATTTATCTTTGAAATTCTTAGGAGTATTTTCCCAATAGAGTCACCATTTATTATGCCTTGCACACATGCCCCATTTTGCTTCAAAATGTGGACCCCTTTTTTTCTTTGTCTGTTCTGTCTAAGTCTCAAGTTTTTATCTTTTTCCTCTAGAGAGTTGTTCCCTTATTTCAAAAGGAGGTGTCTTGTGGAGTTTTGAGGAATTATCTTTATTATTTTGGAGGTCTTGGATTTGTTTGAAGTTCTTAGGACAAATTGTATTACTTTGGTTGAATTGCAAAACTTTTGTACCTAGGTGGATGTGGAGATCCAAGGACTTTCTAGACATTTTAAACTCTAGAGTCTTTGATCCATGAAGGCCTTGTTTCCCAACAAATGGGTGTTCATTCCCTTTTAAAGGGGATTACAGAATCTATCAATGTTTTGGTTTTTGTGGGTTTGTGACCTATATCTGGACCCCTTCCTAAATTTTGATAACTTTGTTAGGGCTTAGATTCTCGCAAAATAAGTCCTCATACCAAATGCAAAAGTTTATCATACTCTGGGAGAGTCGCTTTTCTTTGCTTTGGCCTAAACCTAGTGTCCTCCACCCTATCTCACATGGGTCTATATTAATTGTAGAAAAGGCCAAGGAATTAAAGAGTATTTGAGTGATTTTCATGATTATTTCAACATTTCTTGCTCTTGTGATTGTGCCCCAAAGTCTACAAAGCAATTTAGCAACCCAAAAGTCATCATTATTCACAAACCGCTATCAATTTGTTCCAAAGACTTGGCTCCACTAAGTTGTTTGCAGTGCCATTTCTTCTCTAGGATTCTCTATGAGCAAGTAGGTTTTGAAACCTCTCCCAGCCTCCTACATTTTTTTTTTTCATTTTGAAAATGGGGGTATCTAAAGGGATTGATTCAAACTTTCTTGTCAAGTATATTATTTTATGTCCTTTTAAAATTGCACAATACAATTTGAAAAGTCAAATTTTAAGAGAGGAGACTAAATAACACATTTCCCAGTCTTGTTAAAACTATGCCCTAATTTTGAATGGTATCTGTTATGGAGTAAAAAGTGGACACATGTCTTTTTACCCCCTTGTTTAGCTCCTAGGTCCCTGTGATTACATTATACATTCTAAATATTCATCTCGATGCAAAATCCTCCAAAACCAATGTAAATTAGGAACAAGGGGCCCATATTCTATCTTACACCAAACCAAAAAGGAGCCTTAGGACTTGGGTTCCCACACCCAAGTCCTCCCTAATTGGTCGGGGCAAATTTAATTGTACATCGGCATAAGACCTTTAAAAAGGTTTCTCCTTGTCAGCTCTTTTGGTTAATTTAACGAATATTAGCAGGAAAGTATATATAAGTGTGTTTTTGAATTCATTATTAACATAGATAGAGATAGCCAACTTGAAGCATTAGAGAAAAGAACATTCAAAGCATTCATTTTGATTCTAGAGAAGATTTGTATTGTCATTGTGTGTGTTGTTGCAGGTTTGAAGTTATCATCTATCTCTTCTTATGATTTGAACAGAATTCATCTTCCTAAGGGTTTCATCACATAGGTGATATAATTGTTGTTCATCATCACTTGATTTCATCATATTGATTTGTGTTTAGCTTCTGCCCTACAAGGGCACGCTCTCTTTATCTATCAACGGTGTTGGGAATCTTCAATGTTATCCTGGGATTTGAATGAGGCAAGTCCCTAAACACCATAACCTCCAAACCCCTTCTTTTCTTCTTGTGTGAAAGTTACATGTGTGAGATTCAGGAAATGAAGGTATAGGAAGACTGAGCAAGGATAAGGGTTTCGAGATATGATAGTATTTCAAGAATATTCCTCCGTACAGGACTTGGGCACTTTTGAAATAGTCTTTCTACCTTAACAGACTTCAAATCTAGCATCAAGGCAATCTCTATAGCATTTCTCCAGTTTGTAGTTTCCAAAGATTCTGACTTACAGGACTTGGGCACCCTTGAAATAGTCCTTTAACATTCCTCCTTTCAGGACATAGGTTCTGACATTCTCCTAATCACTCTTGTACAATTAGTTTCTGGATATCTATTGTACATCTTTTGTTATAATCAGATCTTTCTAGAACTAGGGTTTGTTGCTTCATTGACCTAAGGTTTGATTTAAAAAATGGCTTGATTATATCAGATCTTTCCATAACACTCCTAAGTATAAGATCTATAGCTAAGTCCACCTCCATTTGGTAGTGATTTGACTCGGTCTTGTCCTTGAATGTTATTGTAGAAGAGGGTTTGATCTAGTGTGTATGCTGGCTTTCATCATTCATCTTTTTCACACTTAATAGTATCTTTGGAGACTTAAGACACAAAATACTTTCAAACTTTTTAATTTTTATTTTCGACTTGGTTAAATAATTTTTGAACTTGTAGTCGTTAGTGCCAAAACCCTAAAACAAATTCATCACTAAAACATTTAGTTGGGTTTAATGAAGATAGGTATTTTCGGTCCTTTTAGTGACGGATTGAGCTTGTAGGAAAATAGTAAAATTTGTGAAGTCCCATAACTTAAATCTTGTCAAAGCAAATTGTGGATTCTTGAAATCCATTAGGGTCTATTCTCTATACCTTAGAATCTATGCAAAACCCATTTAAACTTGTCTTGATGCGGTGTCCCTTGTTATTTATTTATTTTGGAGTTCTCATACTTGATTAGGATATGTCCCCTTTTACTTTAAATCCCCACAAAATGCTTAAGCCACATAATTATTTCTTTGCGGGACTCCGTCGTGAGTCTGGTTATGTCCGATAGATCCGATAACTTCGTAATATCCTAATCAATTCATTCGTTCCCGCTAAGAACTTTTCATAAACTACTTTGCGAAGATCCACTATAAATGCAGATATATCCAGGAGAGTACCAAATTATTACACGTTCCTAAAAGGGTCCTCATCTCTGCCATGCCTACACACTTGTTCTTTTGTGGAGATCCATCTTGGATAAGGATATATCCAATACATTTCTATTTACCTGTAAATCCTTATGAGACCGATATTTCGGCGAATTCACCTATCCATTGCTTTGTTGAGGTGTGATATAAACCTGAAAGTGTCCTAATCCTCCGTCTTCCTTCACCATGTCCCAACGCTTCCAAAATTCCCACAAAGCAATACTAAATTAAACCTGTGGAGTTTCAACCTGGGTATGGACATTATCCTAGAGATCCATAATTGCACACAACTCCGATGTCCAAATCCTATGTTTTCAAGGAAGGGTATTATGGTAAAATTATAATCCACTGAGAAGTAAATCATGCTTATCTGCATGGTTTTTTGAATTGAATGCACATGAACTTGAGAGAAATAATGTTGTTTCCATATATTTGAAATTCTCTACAAGTCTTTAGAAACATTGTAGTAATGAGATGGATTTGTCTAATTCTTAGGATGAATTGTACTTATAATAGATTGAACATTTTGACATCCTATTATACATTAAATCTCCGCACTAATGTTGTCATAGACTGAGGTGTTGTCAAAGTTATTTATTATGACTTTTTCTATAGGGTCAATGTCCAGATTAAGCAACATGAAGTACGAGTTCAAGGGGGTCTTCCCGGCCTCCAAAATCACATCAACCTGAAATAATGTAGCTGATACTAACTTGGGATACATGGACATTGAATATTTTAAGGAGAGAATGTACAAATCCAACCCTACTATCATGGCTAGGAAATTGGTAAACAACGACATTGCACAAGCTGTTGGATTTCCAACCTTTGCTCAATGCCCAAAGTTAATTATAGAATGTAGATATCACTATAATCCATAATCGAGGAAGGTCATAGCTCCTGATGGAAGAGTAGTAGTTGATCTTACCCTTGAGGTCATCTCAGAAGCATTTAACATTCATGTCTATCCAACAATGACATATATGACTAAAGATTATGGGCAAGGTATCTATGACCAAGGTATAGAAGCAAGTAGGAAGATTATTAATATCGATTGGATGATGAAGTCAAAGCCTACACTCTCAAAGTTGCCAATGAATTTGTATAGGAGTGATTTTATTGTAGAAATCAATGATTTGGTAACCTTGTTGAGCAAAGTAATGGGGATCCCATCTGCCTCTTCTTTTGAGGGATGAATGTTTAGTTTCATTAAGGTAGTCATCAATGGAGAAGAGAAGATATATTGGGATAAGATCATTAGTGATAACCTCCATGAACAATATTTATCCCTAGTAGAAACTGTTAAAGTTGATAAACCAACCTCACAGATCCCAATGAACACCTGCAAGAAAATAACCTGTCACATAAAGGAGATCAAAAGACACAATAATGGTGCTCTACAACCTTGAAGCAAAATATGCATTAACAAGAACAAATAATTACAAAGAGATCAATCCTTAAGAAAGGAGATCAAAACCCTGAAGTGAACCCTAGGTTTTAATAAAAGAATTATTAAATAATAAAGTGCCTAAGTTTAGCTTAAGTGAAAAATAAAGTAAAGGTGGCTTAATTAATTAATCAATATGATTAAATTAATTAAGTAATTAACCTATTACTCTAACACCCCCCCTTAAGATGAACTTAGGGAGAAGCTAAAAAACTAAGGAAAAATTCATGAAAGCAAATATGGGTCCCGACAACTAGGCCTGATGAGGTACCCAAGTACAACCAAATCTCTATAAAGCGAAGTAAAGGAGAAAACCTAGTGGGAAAAAATTCCTCTCCAAAAAGAGATGAAATCATGTAAAAAACATGAAGGAAGGAAGGCCTCATGAAGACTCCCCAAGGACAACTTCCTTCACCCCAAGCATAGATCGCAACTGAAGATAGCGAGGTGATGCCAAAGGTTTCGTGAAGATGTCTACAACCTGCTCCTCTGTAGGAATGTACTCCAAGATGAGAGAACCATCCTGAATCAACTGCCTGATGAAGTGCATGTGGATCTCAATGTGCTTAGCCCGCTGATGCTCCACTGGGTTGCATGAAATGTGAATAGCACTCTGATTGTCACACCAAAGAAGAGTGGGACTATCAGGAGGAAAACCAAACTCAGTCATCAATTGTCGAAGCCATAAAACCTCTTGGCTAGCTAACACTGCAGCTCAGTACTCAGCCTTTGTAGATGATAATGCAATAGCAGATTGCTTCTTGCAAGACCATGTAATAGGACCAGAACCAAGGCAAAAAAACAAACCCAAAAGTAGACTTCTGATCATTAACATCACTAGCCCAATCTAAGTCAGTGAAGCCAACAATGTGAGGGGCTCATAATGTGTAGTGAATGCCATAATGTGTGGTGCCCTGAATGTACCTCAAAATACGTTTGGCAGCTTGCCAATGGCTCTCATGTGGATCATGTGAGAACCGAGAGACAAGGCCAACCGCAAAGGAAAGATCAGGACGAGAATGTGTCAGGTACAACAAACTGCCAACCAACTACCTATATAATGTAGAATCTACTAAAGGAGTAGAGCAAGTGGAAGACAAGACAACAGCTGACTGAAATGGTGTGGGGGCGGGCTTGCAATCAAGCATGCCAAATCTCTGGAGCATATCAAGAGCATACTTCTGCTGAAATATGGAAATCCCATCCGAAGACTGAATAACCTATAGACCAAGAAAATAGTACAGAAGACCAAGATTTGTCATCTCAAACTGCTCCATCAAAGTTCTCTGAACACTCTGAATCATGGAGGATGAGCTACCTGTAAGAATGAGATGATCAACATATAGCACAAGGATCAAAATATCACCCTCCTGACGCTCAATGTACACTGTGGGATCATAATGACAGCGAGTGAAGTGAGAGGAAAGCAAAAAAGAATCTATCATCTCATACCAAGCCTGAGGGGCTTGTTTGAGACCATATAATGAATGCCAAAGTCTGCAAACCAAAGAAGTGTCCTACACAAATCCCTGAGGCTGCTCCATATATATCTCCTCATGTAGGTCTCCATGCAAGAATGCACTCTTCACATCCATCTGAAAAACTGTCCATCCCTGTGAAGCTGCTAGAGAAAGTACAAAGTGAATAGAATTCATCTTGGTAATAGGAGCAAAGGTCTCAGAGTAATCAATATCCTCAACCTGAGAAAACCCCTTCGTAACAAGACGTGCCTTGTACTTATCAATTGAACCATCTGCAACAAACTTGGTATGGTACACCCACTTGCACCGAACCAACTTTCTTCCCTTAGGAAGAGTAACAAGATCCCAAGTATTATTCTTCATCAAAGAAGAATACTCCTCCTCCATAGCTTTCCGCTGAGCATCAGGAATGTATGCCCAAGCCTCACTACCAAAAACTCAGAATGTAGAAACATCGGGCTTGACATGGGTCCAAGCCTCCTCAGGAATCATATGTCATAATGGCTTATGAGGCATTTGATTCTAAATGTAATTGGCACAATTCACTGCCTCAGCCCAGAATGAAGAATCAGTATCACGTGACTGAATCATACAATTGGCCATCTCCCGTAAAATTTTGTTCTTTCTCTCAGCAACACCATTCTACTGAGAGGTGTAAGGAACTGAAAGCTAATGCTGCAAACCATGCTCAGTACAAAAGTCCCTGAAATCCTGATTGACATACTCCCCCCATTGTCTGTGCATATCCTTTTGATAGAAAGTCCAAATTGCTTCTCCATGAATGCCTTGAAGATTCTGAAAGTATCAAAGACATCACTCTTGTACTTAAGAAAGTACACCCATGTACGTCTAGAGAAGTCATCAATGAATGTGAGCACAAATTTGGCCCCTAAAAATGAAGAAGTTGGAAAGGACATGAGGTCACTATGTACCAACTCCAAGGGTGCCTTAGCACGTTTGGCTCTACCCATAGGAAAAGAATCCCGGTGATGTTTTTCAAGTACACATCCTCAACAAACACCATCAGTACAGGAAATTTGAGGGAGCCCAATCACAAGTGCCTGTGAACTCATCTGCTGTAAATATCTGTAATTGACATGGCCAAAATGCTCATGCCAAAGCCTACTCACTATGTCTGCATGTGCTATAAGTGATGAACCAGAACCATCTAAGATCTCAAAGCCATCAAATTTGTATAAGTAGGATGCAGGATCAACACTCCCAGAAGCCACAACTAAATCAGGATCATGGAGGTCTCAAATAACCACATCATGTGGGGAGAACTCAACTGTCTTACCAATGCCAGAATGACAAATCTGATAAACGGAAAGGAGGTTTGTCAAAATGGCAGGAACGACAAGAACATCCTGAAGACAACCATCATCCAATGGAATAGGACCTGAACCCATAACTGAAAGCTGTGTAGAATCACCAACTGCAATCTGTGTAGTGCCACAATGAGCAACTGTGGTAACAAACTCCTGAGTATGTGTCATATGGTGAGAAGCACCAGAATCTAGAATCCATGTGGATCCTGAAGGTAAGGCTCGTGCAGAAAGAGCATGACCTTTCCCTGTGTGTGGAGAAGTAGACTGAGGTGAGGTGATATGATGCTGCTGCATGGCCTCCTCTAAAGCCTCTAATCTCTTCCAACACCTGGTAACTAGATGACCTTCCTTGCCACAAAAACTGCAAGAATTATTAAATAATAAAGTGCCTAAGTTTAGCTTAAGCGAAAAATAAAGTAAAGGTGACTTAATTAATTAATCAATATGATTAAATTAATTAAGTAATTAACCTATTACTCTAACAAAAACAAGTACTTTCTATATGACTTCTTATGTAGTCTATATGTTAGCCAAAAAATTTCATTATCATGGGTTGACAAGAAATGGGACTGTTGGAAATGCAGATGGTGAAATGAAAGTTTATGATTGTTATCCTCAATTACAATAGGAGAACTCCCTAGCACATTATAAGAGGGTGATTGATGCTTTCACCATGTATATCACTAGAATGTTGTAGGGAGATTTAGATAAGAAGCTATCTGTCAAAGCCATGGAATTAGTATAGAGATTTGGGTATTGGTTCATCCAATTCCCCAAATTCACATATTTGAGAATAAAGGGCTTCACTGGGGCTCCATAGAGGCTTCCCAAGTACCCAACTGACAAAATGGTGTTATTAGAGCTCACAAGAAATTTTTTTCAATCACGTCAATTTTTGAAGGGAATGCACAGGGCTACAGTGCCATTTCCTCTTATTTTGGGAAAAGGATTATTCACCTGCACCACCTCCTATGTTGTTGAGGATTTTGATGTTGAATTGCAAATGTACCACTTACTCTTCTACAAGTCAAGGCAACACTTTTATCCCTATCATAAGTTGGAGCAACGTGTAGGCAAAATTCACTATCACGAAGAGCATTTGAAGGACTTCTAGTTCAATTGTCATGATGAACATGAGGTTAAGAAAAGAAGGTACTCCATGCTTCCTGCACATTTTATCACTTGTTATTCAAAATAAGTGTGGTTCCTGATCAAATTGCAGATGACAGAGTACTAGTTCAGGAAGTAGAATATAGAAGAGTTTTTTATTAGCCTATCCCTTCTCCTAACTGGGTCGAGGAAGAAGTGAGTTCTCTTGATGAAATAATGAAGGAAAACATCAAGTATAGAAAAAAATTGGAGCAATGCACAAGTGACTCAGTTGGTTTCCCAAGGTGTCACACTCACATATACCCCATTGAAGACTAAGAGAAAAAGAGTACCTGAAGTACCAACTTTTTAGGGACCACCTGAAGAAGGAGAATCTTCTAGTCCAAAGGGAAAAGAAGTAGAATTAAATAGTGAGGAAACAAAAGAAGCATTGGTGCCTCCTCCTAAGGATAAGAGTAAAGGAAAAGAAAATAAAATGAGGGGTATCCAAAAGCCTCCCTCTGCAGCCCGGACTCAGGTATATAAGAGAAAATGTGACCCAATAGAAGAGGCCAAAGAACAAGGATCGAAACATCAATTGGTAACAAAGCCAAAAATGATAAAATAGGATAAGACAAGTCTTAGGCTACTTTCACTGTGTCCCTTCCATCCCACAGTCTTCCACCATTTCCATTCCATCTCCTACTTCTTCCACTTCTCTTCCTTCTTCTCCCCTACTAGTTTCCACTTCACTTTCCATCGTCTCTACTCACATCCCTTCCATATCCACTACCATCACATCTTCCATACCATCTATCCAAACAACTTCTACCATTTCCATGACTCCCCTCACCTCTTCCATTCCTATATTTTCTTCACCTTTACTTACAACCCCATCTTCCTATTTTGTTTCATTTTATTACATTTACCATCTTCCTCCTTGGAGCAAGTACAAACTCTGGAATTCCTATTATTGTACCCTCTATGTCTTCGACTTCTTTTCCATCCATTTCCACCACTGCTACTATCCATTCTATCTCTATAAATGATCCTTCCTCTCTTAATGTCCAGTCCACTCAATCTCTTCCTTAGGAGGTTGTTACTGTTGTAATTAAGATAGTCCTCTCTGATGTCAATAAGGAGAGCATTTGTTTAGACACTTCTCCCTCACCTCATAATAAATTGGATCATCCATCTTTGGAGAATATCTATAAGGTGTGTGAAGATCTAGAGGCATAGGAGGCTACCAATAAGAGTATTGATCCCACTCAGGCTATTCAAGAGGACACTCCTATAGAAACAATAACTAAAGTAATCATTGTTGATCAAGGTGAGGATGTAATCAAGTAGTTGGAAGAGGAGGCCACTAGAAAATTGCAAGGGGTAGTAAATGATCAATCTACAAACCTTCTTAGGGAAAGTGAACAAGAAAAGATGCAAGAGAATGTTCCATTGATTGAGTAGGTTTCAACACAAGAACCACCTTTCTCCACCATTAATAAGGAATTTGATCCAAAGGATCATTCCATAGGAGAAGAAGAAATGAATAAAGACTTGGGACAACAAGAAGTCCATCTTTCTTCTCCTCAGCAGCAACAAATCCCCATTGATGACATTAGCCCCTCAGTGGCTACAAATAAGGCTAAATCAGAAATAATCAGTAATAAAAGATCCTACCTTGGATTTGGTCGTCCTCATAAGTAAAGTTGATAAACACAAAGGTAAAAAGAAGGCCAAGGTGTAGTCTCACATCACCAAAGATGATTCAAGTTTGAGGGTCGCTAAATTGCAATGCCCATAGTTGAAAAGGATGGCAGGGACTTGAGGCCCGAAGATTTTCAAATTTCCACTGTCAATCTCGGCCATACCACCAGAACTCAAGATATTGAAGAAATGCAAGATGTTGTGAGCAAACACCTGGTAGGTCCCCTGCAACAAGATGATGGCACCCTAACTCCTCCCATGATTTTTTCCAAGCAATAAGTTGATGAACTTGATAAAATGAAACATGTGGCAAGAACAACCCAAGAATGGCTTGAAGAAATTTATGATCAAGGTTAACAGGCTATTGAGGAAGTAGTTCAGGCTTTAGATAGTTTCACTCAGCTTGGATCATATATTAATGATATCCTTGATGATTGCAAGGCAAATGAGGACGATAATTTTCAGATATTCCCTAGGGTATAAATGATGTGCAAACTATCTCCTAAGGTGTTGGTAAAATAAAATATCCTCACCAAAGATACTCTAGAATTGCCCCAATTTTGGTCAGAATTGATGAAATTTAGGAGGGAGATTGTTGACAAATGTGAACAAGTATTGAGCCTTGCTTCATTAGATATCCATGAATTTCAATGTGATTGTCTTGACCTCCTATCTAATATCACTAGGTAGTATGTTGGAGAAAATGTCAATTTGAATGCAGAGTTGTTTATGCAACATTTCAAACAGGTTCTTCAAGAAGGACTGCAGACTCCTCCATATTCTTTCAATGTAGAACAAATGAATAAAATGGAAAACATCGAAGCTCAAATCAAGGAATTTTACAAAGGGACTCACAAGCGAAAGGCTACTTTTAATATTTATTCCAAGAAATTTAGCACTCAAAAGTTTCAGATGTCATATTCAAGGGCTCCTAGCAGCATTGAATCCTTCCTTGATTGCCTTGATAGATTATCAAAGAAGGGAATGAGAAAAAGACCAAATCATTTTTGAAGATGACATACCTAGTTCCTGAGGCACTATTCACATTTGTTATTTTCAGTAGATTAGCCCAGAATTCCACCTAAGCAGTGTTGCCCTAAATCGTGCCATTTTCATCTTTTTGTAAACTCTTGCAGAAAAGTTGTTTTGTCCTATTAGACATACATTGAAAAGTGTAAATTTGTCTCTTTCTAAGAAGTCAAAATGAAATTGTAACCATTGGATTAAAAATTAGCTGGAGATGGATGAAAAGTATTGTCATGCCCCAAATAATTAATGTTGGTAAAATCTAGATCATTGGTGTTGGGTTAATCCTCACCATTCATTGTATACTAAGTGCTCTTGCCTCCTTTATAAACTTAGGCAATCACTCTCTCTTATACAATTTATATCAAGAATTGTTGAGATTGCTATTTTGGAATCAATACAAATAGAATCATTTTCTGGCATCATTCGTGTTGTTTTATTGATTTAAATTTGTTTCATGGTTCCTTTTCACATGTTATAAAGTTCATTTGTAGTTGTGATTAGCTATTTCTGATATTTTATGGAACTCTTGTTCATACCATTGGTGAATTATCGATTATGGACAGTTTGAACACATTTTATTTCAATTCAATTATGAAGGTTTGATTAAATTGTGCCATTTACTAGGTGTTTGATAAAATTACTTCATAATTTGAAAATATTATTTCCTTTGAAGATTGCACTATCTCTGTGGTGTTGTGAGTCTGTTTGATTAAACAAATATTTGTTTACATTTAAGATCTATCTATCTAAAGCACTTGAGCATTTATGTAGTTATTCTTAGGATTTCTGAACCCTTTCCTACCCTGCCCATCTTTTAAACTTTTTTGAAATATTGAAGTTTAGATTAAGAAAAAGCATCAATTACATTACACATTTGATGATCAAATCCATTTTCAGATTTCTTGTCTGAAAATTATCTAGGGTTTGCACATTATTGTAGAACACCATTTCAAACTGTAGTTTTTTGGTTTCATAAGCATAAGGCCCCTTGTTGGAATAGTAAAATACATTGAACAACTGAGTTATCTTGTAAAGGCCAAGACCTGGCTGGGAGAGACCTTGGGTAGTCATTTTCTATTTCTTTGGGATTTGATTCCTTTAAGGAGAGATAAGATACTTGATATTTTATCTAAGTTGTTGTGTGCAAAAATACCCATCAACACCTAACTATTTGCATTGTGACAGAATTCCAAACTTCTTAAGCACATGTGTATCTATGGCTTATTTACCTTAAAAATTTAAAACCCCACAATTTCTTCATAAGGTGGTGTTGGCAAGAGACACTGTGTGGCTTCATGAGTGTTGTCATTGATAGCAACAAAGTCTATCCCACACATCCGCAACACATAGTATGCCTATATTGGAAGTCAGATTGAAGATCATTTTGGTCTGGTGAACAAAAATAGAGCATGCAGCAAGGTCTAACAATCAGGTCCAGATCTCTCAGATGGTGTAACCCAGCAAGTTGTAGACTTGGACAAGTCAAGAGGAGTATCATGACTTCTATATTCCAGAGATTGAGCCTCTGGTGATGAATCATGGAAAAGATATGAGCATCTAAGTGTTGTGCTCCAGACAGGCAGAGCAGACTGAGAAAGCACTGACTGACAGAGTATCAGACTTCAAACTGGATGAGTAATTGATGTTGATCAAGCTATTTGAGGGATCATACAATGTTGGCTAACATAATTGATGACTTGAATGCCTATGATTTTGATATGCATCACATATCAAGCATGGATTCAGCCGACAGATCAGTAATTTGTAAATATCTTGAGTATTTCAGTTGCCAACTAGAAAGTTGTTGAAATCCTTGATGCGGATATATATACTAGATGGCTTTCAGTATGAAGGTGTGAGAACATATAGACATGATAATATAAAGTGTAAAGAAAGATAGGAAAGCAGCAATACAAGTCTGGTATGTGACAAAGCAGCAACACTAGAGCAAAGGAAGAATGAAGCGCATCAGATCAGTATATTGTGCCTAACCGAAACTAAACTCTAGCATTTGTAGATGCCTCTCATCAATTCAAACACCTGGTTACCTTTTGTAAGTTTTGTAGACAGTGAGTCTCTTGTAGGCAGTGAGTCTCTTGTAGGTAGTGTGTCTCTTATGAGCAGTGTGCTGGGGCAGTGAGCCCTAATTAGCAAGTGCCATTTTGTACTTCTTATTCTTTTAATAGAGAATACAATCTTGGGTTAGTCACCCCGTGGTTTTTCCCTTAACAAGGTTTCCACATAAAAATCCTTGTGTTATGTGTGTTAACTTTATTTCTTCTCTCATGATTATGTATGCTTATATGTTTGATGCTGCATAAATTATAAAAGAAGAAAAAGTTAAAACAATAGAGATAACTGATTCACCCCCCCCCCCTCTCAGTTATCTGCCTTGTTTCCAATAATTGGTATCAGAGCCAAGTTCCTCTAAACAAAGCCTAACAGCTTGAGGAAGATCTGGGAATCTCAATGGATAAGTATGGTATGAAGGAACAACTTCAGTCTGCCCTAGATGATCTTGAACAATCACATTCTGAAGTCAATAGTTTGAGAGAAAGACTCAAAGAAGATGATGATTTCATAAATGAGCTAAAAGAAAAACTTAGTATCTCTGTGAAAAAGAGAAAGGAACTACTTCAAAAATTAGCCAATCAGAGTGAAGACAATGATACTAATGAAGATCTAAATGAAAAAAATAAGCTATGTGAGAAGCTATCAAAAGAGGTCATTATGGTAAGGCATGAAATGGAATCAGGGGTTATGAGATTCACCCAAGAAATTGAAGAAAGAAGGAAAAGTGAAGATAATCTAAAACAATCCCTTAAGGAGAAGACAAAGGATTGCCGCAAAATGGACAGAATAATTAGGTATCTTGAATCTGATCTTGAAGAAGCTAGAGATAATGAAGAACAACTTGAAAATTAGATAGACACTCTCAAACAAAATCTTCAAACAACAAATGAATACAAGGAAAAATTCAAGATAAGCTCAGCCCAACTTGAAGTTCTTCTTGAGAGCCAAAAGAGGGTAGATGACAAGCGTGGCTTGGGATATGAGAAAGGTGAAAGCTCTAGATCCAGTCAGAAGAACTTTGAATCAGGAAACCAAAGAAATAGGCCTAGAAGACCTCTGGTAAGGCAACCAAATGCTTAAAGATATCCATCCTTCAATGGATACTGCTTCAATTGCAACAACTTTGGTCATAAAGCAACTCAATGCAGAAGGAGAATGAATCAGACTAATCCATCCTTCTCTGGACAATGGTTCAACTGCAAAAGGTATGGTCACAAATCTCATGAATGCAGAAACAAGCAAATAAACAATTCAATCAATGGTAGATGCTTTGCATGCAATAGAATGGGACATATGGCTAATCAATGTAGATCAAGAGGATATCAGTCAAATATGCAAAGAAATGTTATTTGTTACAATTGCAATAGATCCAGTCATATTGCCAAATTCTACAGAAGTAAAAATCAGGATAAAAAGGTTTCGGTGCATCATAATCAAAAACAAGATAAGGGAAAAGGCAAAGTGATTGCGGATGAAGTTCAAAGGGAGATGAGCAAGATTTAGGTGAAGAAGAGTACAGAGAATGTTGGGGATGGATCCGCATCAAAATCTGGTGCTGATATTCCTTCCGGAAACTAAACAGATGAGCTCTGGCTCAGGGGGAGTCACAAAGAAAAATAAATTCCCCCAACCAGTCAATTGGTGCCTAAAATTGGCACATGGAATGTTGCAGATTAAAGGGTTCTCAAAACAATATCCAAATAACCCTTGGTAAAAATATGAAAGATCCGCATGGAGTTTTTGCAAGAGTTTAATCATCCAAGATTGATCTGGTTTGACAGCCATCCGGCAAAGCAGGATTTCATAAACAGATATGGTATAATTCAAAATTAAAATAATTTGATCTGGGGATCCATGGCATGATTGGAGAAAAGAAAATACATTGTCAATCCTCACTAAAAATGATTCTAAGTGCAACACAATGATTCGAAAAAGATCTCTCTCAGAATAGGGAAACCAGATGACTTAAGTTGTGCATTTATTGCAAAAGGAAATTAGGGTTTGTGCAGAGATAAAAGGGTTCATTCACTTATTATTCACACATTTGCTTTCAAGAAGGAGAAAAGAAGAGCTCTACATCAAAGTATCTAAAACTCTCTCAAAGATCAACTGTAAAATCCAATTCAACCAACAATTTATTCTGGCTCTTTTTCTGAACCCTGAAGCGTAAAAAGGTACTTCCATTATGAAAATCTCCCTCTGAATCCTTTGCAAAATGGCTACTCCAATGGTTGTTAAGATCATTGATAGAACGTGCCCAAAATTCAAGAAACACCCCTATAAATCCCTAGAAGTTGATCCATTAGGTGCTTTTTCTGGCATTCCGCATGGGGTACTACACGTAGAAGATGTTAGGGTTTACATCCATGCCAATATTGAGGAATTTGGAGAATCTAAGTTGATGGACATCCATCATAAATAGTTAATAGATGAAAGTTTTGAACTCAAACCTCAATACAAGGCCCTCCGGGATAAGCACTTTGGACATTGCATCCACTTTCCCTATTTTGCAGAAGATGATTGGGTCCGGTATGTTCTTAGTAGAATACATAACAACTTCATGTGGTTAATGAAGCCCTTCAAGATAACAAAATATGTCATTAGGGCAGTAACTGGACTGCACTCATCCAGTGGGTTACCTACACTCAAATCTGTCAAGAACCAGACAATTACTGAAGTCACTGGATCTAAGTTTGACAAAAGAGCAATGACAATTGATGACATCACAGATCCGGATGTCAAGTTTGCTTCAATGATAATAGGATATAAGATCTATCATTCTAGCAGGGAGAACTCTGTGTCTGGGACTGCAATATATACAGCATATCAGATGTTAAGGGAAAATGCAGATTATGATCTATGCGACCTTCTCCTGAATCAGCTATTAGAAAACTTGCAAAAGATCAAAAAGGACAAGAAGAATTCCTTCAAATACGGTTGTCTGATACTATGTATGTTCTTCTACTATGTGAATGAGCTACCTGGACCAAGTGGTTGGGTATGGCAAAATGACAGACCGGTTGCCATACAGATCAGAGACTATATGTATGGACTTGGTGATGCTCAAGCCCAAAACACAACTCTCTGGGGTTATTTCAAGAACTTTTAGAGCATGAATCAAGCCAGAGAAAGAATTCCTCAATCCATAGTTGAAAAATACAAGGATACAGTGTGCTTCATGGTTGACACTGATAAATACCTAATGGAGGCAGTTGAGCCTAGAACAGTGTGGATAATGCCAATGGGTTATGAAGTAGATGAGAAAATCTTGGAGCTACATGTTCAACACTTGTTGAGCCAGCCAAAAGACCCTAAGGTAGAAAGGTTTGGAACCTTTCAAGAATTAAGTGTAAAGATACATGTTGAGCTCAGACAACCGGAGATAAAAAGGAAAGTTAGAAGGGAAGTAGAGGAAATTGCCAAAAGATATGGCATATCAAAAGAGGCAGTTGATGCAAACAGAGAGAAAATAGAAAGAGCTGAGAAAGAGAAATAAGAAGCTGAAAAAGGAAGTGTTCTGGTACAAGCCTCCTCTCAGACCAGATCCTCAAAGTTCTCTGCACCTACCACTCCTAAGAGCTCAAAAGCCACCAAACCAGAAGTCAAGACATCTAGAAAGGGAGAAAAGAGAACGAAAACAAAAGCCACAAGGTCTTACACAAGTCACAAGGATGATGAAGAAACATAATCTGATGAGGAAATTAAGAAAATGAAGAAGAAGAAAACATCTAGGGAATCATCTACCGGTAAAAATAAAGAAGACGCAGAAGAATTTGTTGAAAAGCCCACTCTTTCCATTGATGATATCATCAAAGCAGTCACTGTGGATGGGAACCTGCAACCAGTCATAGAATTCTATGATGAATATACTGATACTGACAAAAGAATCTTGGAAGAAGCTACAGTCAGGTATCTGAATATTTATAATAAAGCATTCATTGAAATCATTTCATTAATTCCCAAAAGTCTAGAGAAGGTACTTGAATTTAGAAAAGATAATGCAAAGGCAAAAGACTTAGAGATGAGGGAGCAGATAGCAAGTCAGCTCTATCCTTCCATCACTCCAAAACAAATGAACATGATTTTCAAAGACTGTAAGGATGAGTTCCGGAGTAAGGCAAGAATGAATAAACTCATGCTTGGAGAAACAAACCAAGTAGCAAGTGAAACAAAAGACATCCTCCGAAATGCCCTGAAGAGATTCAATCTTCCCATTGTAGAAGAGACAGATGAAGAACCCTCTACCATGGATGTTGAAGGATTAAAAGAAATCAATGAAGAAACTTTTGACAAGGATGTCGAAGGACTAAAGAAAATAAATGAAAAAGTCTTTGAGAACTTGGATTCCTCTGTTCCGGAAGAGGAAGTTCATGCAACAGTAAATACAGGTAACATCTCTCCTCTGGATCCCACTGCAAACATTCTGGATTTTGAAATTGAAGGAGAAGGAAGAAAAGAGGAAGAAGTGAGTCAAGAAGAGGAGGTAAAGGGAAAAGAAGAAGAACAAACATAGAAGATCTCTAATGATAGTTCTGAGATTCCAAAAGAAAAGAAGACTCAGTCTCCAGCAAGAGACACTGCAGAGGCAGTGAAGAATTTCTTGAACAAAGAGATGATGGAGATAGATGAACCTGAGCTATTTCAAGGACCACTAAACTTTGATTCTCTCTCTTCGGTCCAGACAATGAAAATAGCATATTTTTCTCAAGCCAAGGTAAAAGAAAAACTTCTGAAGTCTCACATGGAAGACTGCAAATTGTTAGAGATTGCTTCCGGTATGCTGGAAAAGATCATGCCATCTTTTCAAAAGGATCCTTCGGCCTCTCCATCTAGTAATCTAAAATCTTTGGTAAACTCTGTCAGCACCCATTTTGATTCTTTAGAGAAATCGGCAGAAGAAAAGGTCTAGAAAGAGTTTTTGGGAAAAAGATTCACTGAAGTACAGGGACTTATTACTAATGATAGGAGGACCCTAGATAGAGCCTTGAAAATGCTCTTAAAGATGGTGGGGCCATGTACAAATTTTGTGTATCTTGGCCCAAAGTGACAGAGGATGTTGAAAAGAAGGTGAAAGAACAAGAAGGTAAACTGTCAAGTTTATCTTAGAATTTTGATCCCCTCACTACATCCTTAATGAATCAAGAATGTCAGGCCATAGTCATCATAAATGAAATAAAGAGGCTGAACAAAGAAAAGAAGGATATAATAAACAGGATGAGTGAACTCAGAGGGATAATTATCCCTAAGTTAGAGGCAATGCATGAGGCCCTGACAGATGCCCAGACCACAGCCCGGACCAGTGATTCGACATATTTAAAAAGGGCAGAAGTATATGCATTTTTGTTGAGTGGTCACATCTCAATTTTGGACAAGATGAAGCAGAGCTGGGCCATAGAGTTTGTATAGTTGAAAGCCACTTTTGCGGATATACTCAAGTATATGTAAGTATAACATGTATATATACTTATGCGACCATGTATAGAATAATTTTTGCAATTTTTTGGTATGTGGACCCCACCCTTTGCCATTGATGTCAAAGGGGGAGTGAAGAGCAGTGAAAAATGTGGAATCCAGCTAAGGGGGAGTTCTTGTATAATAGTGCAAAAGATAGAGCATCAGCCAAGGGGGAGTTTACTGCGACACTTAGCCATTTTTCACTAAGTGTTGCCATCAATGCCAAAGGGGGAGATTGTTGGCAAGAGACACTGTGTGGCTTCATGAGTGTTGTCATTGATGGCAACAAAGTCTATCCCACACATCTGCAGCACATAGTATGCCTATACCGGAAGTCAGATTAAAGATTGTTTTGGTCCGGTGAACAAAAATAGAGCATGCAGCAAGGTCTGACAATCAGGTCTAGATCTCTTAGATGGTGTAACCCAGCAAGTTGCGGACTTGGACAAGTCAAGAGGAGTATCATGACTTCTATATTCCAGAGATTGAGCCTCCGGTGATGAATCATGGAAAAGATATGAGCATCTAAGTGTTGTGCTCCAGACAGGCAGAGCAAAATCAGAAAGAACTGACCGACAGAGTATCAGACTTTAATCCAGATGAGTAATTGATGTTGATCAAGCTATTTGAGGGATCATACAATGTTGGCTGACATAATTGATGACTTGAATGCCTTTGATTTTGATACTTATCACATATCAAGCATGGATTCAGTTGACAGATCAGCAATTTGTAAATATCTTGAGTATTCCGGTTGCCGACTAGAAAGTTGTTGAAATCCTTGATGCGGATATATATACCAGATGGATTTCAGTATGAAGGTGTGAGAACATACAGACATGATAATATAAAGTGTGAAGAAAGGCAGGAAAGCAACAATACAAGTCCGGTATGTGACAGAGCAGTAGCACTAGAGCAGAGGAAGAATGAAGTGCATCAGATCAATATATTGTGCCTAACTGGAACTGAACTCTAGCATTTGTAGATGCCTCTCATTAGGTCAAACACCTGGTTACCTTCTGTAAGTTCTGTAGACAGTGAGTCTCTTGTAGGCAGTGTGCCTCTTGTGAGCAGTGTGCTCAGGCAGTGAGCCCTAATTGGCAAGTGTCATTTTGTACTTCTTATTCTTTTAACAGAGAATACAATCTTGTGTTAGTCACCCCGTGGTTTTTCCCTTAACAGGGTTTCCACGTAAAAATCCTTGTGTTATGTGTGTTAACTTTATTTCTGCTCTCATGATTATGTATGCTTATATGTTTTGATGCTGTACAAATTATAAAAGAAGAAAAAGTTAAAACAATAGAGATAACTAATTCACCCCCCCTCTCAGTTATCTGCCTTGTTTCCAACTGGTGGACCTTTTCCTCCTACTTGCACATGGTATTCTTGTCATCCATCTTGTCTTATAATCCCATGATGCATGGGTAAACTAATATTTTGGACTTTTTGTGTATATTTACAAATGTTGTTGACTTGTAGCCAAACTTTAAATCCCTATATCCTACTTCCTCATGTAGAGTTTGTGTCCCACTTTGTAGTTGTTGCATACATGCTTCAAAAACTTGAAACCTTTAAAGTATCTTGAGATAGACTTTTGAGTACCCTTTACAATAACAAATTACAAACCTTTAATAAAACCCACCATTGCAAGCTTGCATAGAAACTCTAAAAGTCTCTTAGTTTACCCAAGTGCAAAACTTGAAGGTAACAAGATGTAGGTGATGAAGGAGTTCCAGGTGGATATTAGGATGATGATAAGAAGTTATATATATATTTGTGCCTGGTAAACTTTTTTCACATGATCAGTGGCGCTGGCATGACACGCCCTCTGGTACCACGGGGACGGGGGGAGACTGGCCCTCGTGACCATCTTTACCACAATAGAATTACTTATCCAATCGAGCCAGGGCCTCCACCCTGATAAGAAGTTTTATATTGTTATTATCATTGTGTTGGATTATTCAATATTAAATTTAAACTTTGTGCTCATTATTTTGATTTTTAATGAAGGGGTTTGATATTTGGTCACTTGTTTGTGGGTCTAAATTTTGATGGGCACAAAGATTAGTTCTATAACAAATGATTGCAAAAGAAAGTGAGATTATTGCTAAAGCAATGACAATAAAGATCTATATATTACCAACGCATCAAAGTTACAAATTTCACCATAGTGAAGAGTTGAAGAAGATACTAAACCCAACTAGATGTGAGATTACATGCCAGGAAATTTTTGGGTCATACGAAGGGTAAATCTAGGTTCCAAATGAGTCATGAAAAGAGCCTTGTGTGAAGGTAGTGTGTCTTGAAGTTTGTACTAGTTGTTACACATGATAAAATGACCCTCATGAGTTAGATGCCTAGTGTTGGAAATTATGCCACTCGACCACCAAAAATAAATTGAATGTTTACCTTGGAGATGAAGACAATTTTACCACATGAAGAGACTTGTCTAAAGGGGGGAAAACCTATCTTGGAAATTATGCTAATATCATATGCCACATGAAGATTTTACTTTTACATGAAGTCATTACATGGAAAAGATGATTGCTACCAACATTAAATTTTAGATTATTTGTGTCATGCCCGTATTAGGCACACTTGTATGGTTGACATACAAAAAACACCCTAGTTTAATTCACAATTAGTAAGTAGGATAATTACTTTATAACATTTACTAGAGTAATCCCACCAAATATAGATATATATAAAGATAACAAGATAGGGTTCAAATAATACCATGAGGTCATAATACTTGGAAAATAACAGTTTTATCCTATTTGAAAAATTATGAACTCTATACTACTTTTGCTTATAAGCAAGGGACAACAATTTCTATATACATAAAGATTCTACAATTGTTAAGGAGCCCTACTTCAAAATACAAAAATACCAATTCCTAGGTAACCTACAAATAACTAAGGAAATTATTCTATTCCTTGACATTAACAATATTTAAAGAACACACATCTCCTTACACCTTTATGTTGTAAACTTCAACCCCAAGGACTATGCAACCGAATAGTCAAAACTACACTTTTAATTAGAAGGGGAAATTCAACAATCCTCTAACATTCATTGGAACAAAATTTCACTCACTAACTTTTCATCTAAATTTTTCCAAATCTAATCTATTCAATTTTAATAAAACCAAAAACCACAACATTAGGGTTATCTAAGAATATACAGATATTTATGTACTCATAAAATTTTCAAGTTCAAAACCATCACATACTTTCCAAAAATTGAATACAAAAACTCATCCAGGAATTTGAAAATTCACACCATCATAACTATAGTTTATCTCAATTCGTGTTCAAACCCACATATGTTGAATTATTTAAAATATATTACTAAGGGGTACCACAACATGAAAAAGTCACTAAAGTCTTTCTTAACAAGAAGTAATATAGTCTTACTCTAGAAGCTTTCTCCTACACTAATCACAATTTTCAAGTTAGCCACCAAAATTAATCCCCAGAGTTCCCAAAGTGTTGGAAACTTGGCTCTAATACCAAATGTCATGCCCATATCAGGCCCACCTGTATGTCAACCATACAAGTGGGCAAAAATGGTGGAAACATTTTATTTTTCTAAGGAATTTGAATTAAACTAGGAAACTAAGTTGCAAGTTTATCCGATCACGTACAGGTTTGCTAATGTTATTTGCTCATTGCAAAAGTCCTAAACATTAATGTGTCAAGTTACAGTTTAGAAAAAGTATTTAAATAGATCATGTAACTAATCTATGAAGTTACTTAATTTAAAAATCTACCATTTAAATTAAAATTAACCCCATCACAATTATAAAATAACTTCTTAAATAAAAGATTAAAAGATAATTTTAACAAAGTAATAATAAATTTAACATATATCTAATTTTTTTCCACACCTATTTAAATAAAGCATATTTAATTTACTACTTAGTAATTAACCCCCATTTGAAAATTATAATCTAAATCAATTGAATCCTAATAAACAAATGTCCATTAAGACCAAGAAGAATGTTTAAATATTTTTTTAGACTTAGTCTATAGGATTTGCACTATAATTTCCACCACTAATTTATTTCATTTTGATAATATCGATAATACATTATAAATTAATTTATCCACCATCAAAGTTTAAAAGATACTAACGACTTTAATACATAATTTGATTCTTTAATGTAAGAACATATTTAATTTATCATTTAATAATAAATCATAGTTTGCAAATTGGATAATGCAAAACATTTAATATATTTCTAAAACTTCTAATTACAACTTCAACTAACTATTTCATTTAAAACTAATTCCTTTAAATAATAAAATAATCTAATTCTTCCATGATATAAAATAAAATATTTTAATAATAAAACGATTAAATCATTCTAATTTGTATCTAGAATAAAAAAACTAAATAATAAAACTCAATCTTATTCTTTAAAGCAATAGAACAACTTTTTCCCATAAAACTAATTTCTTTTCCATCTTTAAAACAAAAAGTTTTCTTTCTTTTATTAAATACATTAATTACTTCCTTTTTATAATAATAGAATAAAACTAATTCTTTTCTATATTTTCAATTTCATTTATATCTATCTAAATCTCTTTTAGAAATAAAACAACTAGAAAATCAATACAAATATTTCCTACAAAGTAATAAAACAAGCTTTTTCGTAAAACTAAAACAACACAAATTTTTTTATAATATCAGAATATTGTCTTTCCTTATTCAAAATGATTCTTTTTCATAAAAAAATATTTCTTTTCTTTTTATAATAATAATACAATAAAATTAATTCTTGTTCTATTAAATATACAGGTTTTCACCTTTTAATTAAATATATAACTCAATTCTTTCTTTAGGTAAAAAAACAATAATAACATAAAGCTAATTCTTTCATGTAAACCTAATATTTTAAATAAAAAAATTAATTAAACATTTTCATTTCAACTAAATACTTTATTAACAAATACAACAAATTTCTTTTACTTTTTATCATACAGTTTTATTTACGTTTTTTCTAAAATAAATATTTTGCCTTGTTTAAACAAATAAATTCTTTCTTTTTAAATAACAAAATAAGACTAATTTATTTAATCTTTTCATCTATATTAATTTGTATATGTTCATTCATAATGCAAAAATGGGTTTTTTGTTTGTGTAGGTGCAGGGCAAATTTCAATATATATATATATACACACACACACTTACAAACAATAGTTAAATCCATAGATCAGTAAAATAGAAAAAAATTTCAACTCCACAAAATAGTATTTTTATTTTCAGATTCATAATAAAACATGTAAATCAAAATTTGCCATTGTTACCAATTAATTTTATTTTTAATGGGAGAATAACGCGGAGATAAATAAGAAAAAAATTGTACAACCATATTAACCAACAACAATAGCTTACATATGGCAACATTGCCAACAACTCGAATCCACATTTATACTAAGGCAACATGCTATGAACTACAAACAAGTATTTCTTTTCTCTAAACAATTGTAATAGTTTCTTTGACTTTCAAAACCTCCAAAAGACTTCATTGATCCAGCAACAAAATAACCAACTGAATGGCCAAGGCCTACTCTCCTCCCTACCATAGGGATTGTCTCACAATCCCACCCCCGAGCAGGAGACTCCAAGAATCGGGTATAACACACATGCAAACACATAAAATCCATAAACCAGAAATGACCATTTACACATAAACACAAAATCCCATTGGTTGACTCACAAACAAAGGATCCAAACTAGATCCAACACAGGGGGAGAGGGGATAATAATCCCTCTTGGGGGGTAAAATAATCACATCAATCCTCCTTAATCTTCAATAACAATACCATCCATGCAACACTATAATCCACCACCAACAACATCATTACTCAAATCATGGCCATTATTACATTATCTTATATATAGATTTATTTATTTATTTATTTTATTTAATATTTATTTATTTATTTTATATTTCTTCATTTCATTTCTTTTTTCTTTTATTAACATTTCCTTTCATCTCCACAAAACTCCATAATCACAAACCTCCTCCAAGAAACCTCCATAACCATCCTCAACAAAATATCAATAAAATAGGGGCACTCATGCCCAAACCAAACTCCACTATCAAATTACTCCACAACACCATCACATACAAAACAAAATCCCCCAAGAGAGGCTCCACACCTCTCTCAAACCCCATTATGTAGGAGGCTCTCATCAGATATGTAGGGTCGCTCCCATTACAACCCAACCCACAATAACAGAAAAATGCAAAAACACATAAACAAAGGCTTTCATAAACATGCATACATTTTACAGAAATATCAAGAGGAGATAATTTCCTACCTCAGCTCCTCAAGTTAAGGTGAGCCCAGAAACTCGAATGAAACAAAAACTTTGCTCTTGAATTCACAATCCAAAATTCCATGGCCAAACTTCTCTTCCAAATCTTCTCACCAAAAATTCTCTTCAAATTCTCACCAATTTTTTTCTTTTTTTCCAAAATCCCAAACTCATGCACATAAAAGTATTTTCTAAAATCCCTCTTTTCCCATAAATAAAACAAATAAAACTCAAAAAGATAAAAAGGAGGAAACTTTCTTTCTTTTTCCCAAAAAAAAAAAAAATTTATTAAAAAAAACATTAAAACAAATCCCTTATCGTCATCCCACAAATAAAACAATAAATTAATAAAAATAAATAAATTTAACTCTCACAAAATAATTAGTCGATAGGCTTTATATGTGAGCATTATAGTGCTCGGAATTGTCTCACGTCGTAAAATTGATGCCCGGAAATTTTCTAAAGTTTGTCGGCTGTGAGCATTTGATGCTCCAGAAATTATTTCACCCCGGGAAAATCTAAAGAGTTGAAAGCAAATAACTCAGGCAGGATTTTTTAATTTTGTCATATTTTTGAACTACCAGAATTAATTGTGATTTCATTGCAATGGGTCACAGATGTAGAGATAAATCTCAAATAAAAAATCCTCCCTATCTGATCTGATCTGATTTTGAAAAATATCTTTTATCAAAATTTATAAATTCTTTCATAGGCACTATTTCTATAAAACATTTTTTATGTGTAGAAAAATCGTGCAGAAAAGGGTCGCCATTTTCATTACAGGTCGTGGGTTCTAACAAATGGTCGTCATTTTGTTGTTTGAAGGATTTTTTAGTTGTAGGTTTCAAGAGCTTCTTCACTTGCTCAAGTCGCATGCCCATCGGTGGTCTGAGTTCTTTGGTCGAGGTCTCCAAACTGCTTAGAGTCTTCAAGCAGGTCGTTGTTTTAAGCCTGCAAGTCCAAAAACCTTCACCGATCTACAATTAGCATTATTTGGCAAGGATCTAGTTTTCATATCACATATTCAACTATTTTCATTCATTTATTTGGTGGAACTGAACTAAAAATTGTCCATTCTGAACACAAAAATAGAGGGACAACACGACAAAAGCCAACTATATCAGCAAAGAATGGCAGGACAACTCTATGCTAAAAATGGATTATCTTAACACGGAAAGCCAAATCTTAATAGGCCTTCCAAGTTGCTTTTTTCCATTCTTGTTAAGTTGAATCCTGACTAAGCAAATGCAAAATCCACATTTTTACATGCTTTTTTAAAATCTTGGAAGGTACTTCTAAAAAAGAGCATCTCTGATCATATTTTTAATTAAATGTGCAAATAACAAAATGAGCAATAACATCTAGGTGAAACTTTCTTAAAAGCTTTGTACGACTAGAGCAAAATAACAGAAGTGTAGAAACTCAGAAATAATAGAATTATGCAAAGAAATAGATCATATTGCCCATCACAAGATGCAAAGATATAGGATTTAGGATTTGCAAGTTAAATGAACAATTTTGACTCTAATAAAGATAGTAGAAATATTTTAGCATATTGGGTCTTTCTTTTTTGTTACAATATTGATGTATTTGAATAAGAATAAAGGTAAATCATGATTAGATAAGGTCTTTCTTTCTTTTAAGTCATAGCAGTTCGTTGTTCCACTTTCGATGCCATTTTCCCACTGCTCCTTCGGTGGCTCTGCTATTTCCTCACCCACAGTGTTCATCCTTACACCTCGTAGTCTTCATCGAAGGGTTTGAAGATTCCAACTACCACCATTAACGCTCAGGTCTATGGTTTTCCTGTTGCAAGTTGAGGTAGTTTTCATCCAAACATAAGTCCAGCATGCCGTCTCCACTGGTAACCCTAACCACCATAGTCAGGCCCCACGGGCTTATTGTTTTTGTTAAAGTTGACCACAATATGTTTTTCAATCCATACGCATTTAATGTTCGCTTAACATTCTTTATGTTCACTGCGAATTTTCTATCACAAGTCTAACTACAAGTTAAGTTTTATTTAAACAATATATGTAAATTGCAAGGTTCAGAAAAATCTATGATGGGGTTTTGTCTGAGCTTTCTTAAAATTTTCATGTGCAGAAAAATCGTTTAAGATTTTCCGTACTCTTCAATGTGAGCAAAGTGGAAAAGAACCTTACTTTAAGGAAATTTTTCTAAACTCGTTGATTGTTTCTATAAAGGTTTCTATTAATTTTTAGATAATTTCTCTTTTTTAGAGTTACCTTTTGGGTACTCCAAAACATGTCTTGGTTGCAATGGAAAAGGAAAAGAGAATTCAGAATATGTGTGTTGCTTGTTAGAAGATTGTTACCAAAACCTGTCCTACTCTGCTTCAGTAAATGTAGACATTATTTTCAAATGATTTTGGTGCTTTGTGATTTGATGATTCTCCCAACTTCAATAACAGTATGTGTGTCTTCAGTTTATAATCTTGTTCTCCTTTGCTTTGGTTAATGAAGATATTACTTTTTTACAAGTTGATACTTTATTATTTTATATGGCAAAATGGATTCTTAGTAGGGTTTTTGTTACCTAATGAATTATTTTGGAGATATTCAATATATAGTGTTAGATAGAATTTTATATGTGAGCATTATAGTGCTTGGAATTGTCTCACGCCGTAAAAAAAAATTCACGTTGGGCAATTTTCTAAACTCTCCGGTTGTTCCTATCAGCGTATTCCTTGAACCTCCTATGGGTGCAAGTGCTAGTTTAAATTTAATTAAAAATTATAAAAAATGGAGTAACCACAACCAACACATAATTAAATAATTAAATTCACAAAACACTTTAGCCTTCATCCCTTCCACGGGTTAGACTAGGTTAACGGGGTATCACATGACAGATTCTTGGAGTCTCCAAAAACTTAATGATCTTGGACACCCACCTGCACACTTCATTTTCAAATATCAGTTTATCAAATAATGTACAGTTGAAGCAACATGAAACTGCATAACAAAAATAATTAATATTATAATTCATTCATGATCACGTAATTCAGATAATTTATTTAATGACTATCATATAAGCATCTAGCTCATCCAATAATTTCTTTTTCAACACATAAATAATAATCCCATAACATTTAATCACGAGTTAAATAATAAAGTTCAAAATGTAATTCCCATAGAGTTCAATTATATCGTATTGTCCATAAGTTCAAATATAGCATAATGTCCATAACATAAAGCATAAATAAACATTTAAAACCAAATCAACATAGTCAAATAATCCGAAGTTTGAACTAGAGTAACTAAAGTAGCTGAAAAAGATGGGCCTCACAATTTGAGACCACTAGATCTTGCAAGGGGAAGCTCAGATCTAAGTCATTGGATGTAATTTGACATTTAAATTCTGTAGCAAGGTAGTTTTATTGGGAACCTCTCTCTTTTGGAGATGATATCTATAAATAAATAGTTGTAACTTTTTATGAGGGTTGAAAAACTTTTTATTGACCTTTTTAATACATAATTTTTATACAATTTTAGACTATTTTTTAAAGAAAATTTTCCCTTATTTCCAAGCTTTCCAAACAATGAGCAATGTTTTTTTTATCGATCAAAAAGTGGCAGTATACCACTTATTTTTATATTTATACATAAAATGATTTACATTTTACCAAATCCCAAACTTAACAAACTGGTTAAAATCCAAAGTGAAGCCAAGACTACTATGTAGAAGTATGTAGAACTAGATACATAACTAGATAATATGTATTTTTAACTAAGTAGGAAAGAACCGTCCCTATCCTTAATAGCTACCACTTGAGATACAATCCACTAGTGGGTTTGGTCAGTTAAGAAGAGGAAGCCTAAGGAGGAAGTATTCCATGGAAATCTATAGTAGTGTGTTGAAGAAAAAGATGTAGTGCTTTGACCAATTTTTTGGTGCTGAAGAAAATAACATCTACAATGTCCTTTCAATAAAAATATAGAACAAATAAAGTGGTCTTCAAATTGTTAGAGACTATCCCATCCTCATAGCCTCAAGGATACAAAATACAATCAAAGAATTATTTAGAAGCCCTTGAGAAAACACTCCACCAATATCTAGATTTCCAATCTTGAAATCATATATATCAAGGGTATTCTCTAGTTTCTAAGTAGGAATAATGAAAGGTTGGATATATCATTTTGGCAGATAATGCGCTAGCCCAAAATCTTTGACGATGTCCATTAAATTAGAGAGAAAATGGAAGTGACATTGTTGTAAAGGAGGGGTTGAGGATATTCCAACAACATTTTATGGCCAATAATATACCTAATAGCACATTCAATGAGATCACAATCCAACATGAACATCCTTAGTTTTTCCTTATCACATCATTCAATATCCAATTTCTCCCAATGGCATGGGAAGAGAAATACCCTTCTATTAACACCTCTCAAACTCATTCTACAAACAACATTAAAAATATGATATAGAAGAGATAAATAAGATCCAAACTTGAAGATTTGCACATGTGAGATCTCTCCAGATCTATTATACATGTAAAATTACATCATCACATGAAGGAGGAGAATCGATAACAAGAAATCCTTAAGAATTTATGTGAGTGTGTACACTAGATGATGCAATTAATTAAGTGTTATCCTCCAATAGGTACACTAAGAGTAATCCTACACTAAAAATAATGATCAAGTTAGATAAAAAAGGAGGAAACATATCCACTCAAACAAGGTGACAATGTCTCTCCAGTTGATCTCATGTTACAATGCCATTATTATTGTTACACTCTATCACACCAAGAGTGAAAAGTTCCACATCACCCCACACTTCAAACTTGGCACTTTCAATATACTTATATGATATATCAATTTCTAGGTTTGAGAATTTGTCATCTAGTCCATTGGCCTCACAGTAATAATGATGATGACATTCAAAATAATCAAACCTTTTTAGCAAATTCCAAGTCATTTGCATAATATTTGTTAATCTCTAATTTTCTAGCTAATGATGTTGATGGTATTTATCACAAGCATGTAATCACCTTTTATGACAACATTATTTTCTCTCAAATGGAAATCCCAAGGCCTAGGATCAATGCTTAAATTTTGGCTTCATTACTTGTTCCAAAGTTCAATTTTTTGATGCAACAACAACTAGCCCTTGTAGTCATGAAGAACACAACTATACCTTGAAGAACTAGGATTACCCTTGGAAGCACCATCAAAATTAATTTTAATAAGTGAAGAGGAAGGAGCCATCCATTTAGCATTCAGTCTAGAGGATTTAAATATATTTTCTTTAATTTCACCATGAATAGGGGGCACCTAATAAGAGTTCATTCTTTCACAATAGCTTTATCCCAAGATGAAAAGCTTCTATTTCCTTGAGATTTTTGAATGACATACGACATCACTATTTTTGAGATTGTAATTTATAATTTATGAATAACAAATTCATGTTAATTAGAAGAATTTTTGAAGATTTTAAAGTTCCATTTCTACCAAAGATGCCAAATCAGAAGGGATGAGGCAATCTTCTAGATACATCCAAAAGTTGAATTCTGGTAGAGAGTTGGCCAACATAAAAATAGTTGTAAAGGGTTTGGGGAAAACACTCTTCCATTGTAGAAGTGCACATAGCCACTTCCAACATTTATTTGTAAAATTACAATGTAGAAGTAGATGGTCAACTTCCATATTCATTTCCACATAACATGCATTTCAATTCATTCATAATGCCAAATTTGTGTAGCCTCTCTCTTATAAGAATTCTATTATGTAGTGCTAACCAAGCAAAAGAGCCAGCTTTGGGAAGACATGATTCATCCCAACACAAATGCAAGGTCCATTTGAGAGAGGAGCACAATTTCTCCGAGCTTAGCTAACCTTTCTTAATAGTATAAACACTAAAGGAAGATCCCATCCACCATAGCTCATCATCCATCTCTAAGTAGTATATTCTTCTATTTGAAAGTATTTTCTTTAGAATAGTATTATGGTTATTTGGAAAGGGACACTCTAAAATATCCTTCTATTTAAGAAGAGGGACATTATTAATCCATGAAATATCATAGTATTCTTGCACTTTGTCTCCCCACATAGAAGAGAGGAAAGATCTAACCTTAGAGAAATTCAATCAATTTTTAAGAACTTCATACCATTCCATGGGTCAAGCTAGAAAAGAGATTTATTCCCATTATGTATCAACCATGAGAGATTGAAGATGAGAATGCTTCTACGTCAAATAATGAAATTCCACATACAAGATCTAGTTGGTAGGTTGGTGATGGTGAAATTATTGCTACTATCCATAGAATCCAAGTATTTATGTTGCAATAATTTACACCATTTCACTTTTAGAGTAAAAAGTAGTCTCTATGCCAATTTTACTCCTGAGGTTAAATTTTGGATCGCAATGTTGCGAATACCTGAATGTCCAATTTGTTTAGGCTTGTATACCTTGTCCCACGCCAATAAAGCTATTTTTGTTTTATCTACTAGGCATTCCATGGAAAGGAACACATAATTTTATTGATGGAGTTTGAAATTTTACTTGATATTGATAATAGAGACATCATGATATGAGTAAAATAGAAAGAACTAATTTGAATAGAAGAATTCTACCTACCAAAGAAAGCCATTTACTTTTTTGGGAAGAAAGCTTCAACTTAATGGATGAAACCACATGCTCCTAGAAAATAGCCTTATTCAAACTAGAAAAGAGAATGATCCCTAAATACTTGCAAGGGAGAGAGTCCTTTTTGAATCCCAATAAATTAGAGATTCTACCTTAGATAAGTGCTGATGTGTTAAAAAATAAAATCTTAGATTTTCCAATATTTATTGATTGGTCACAAAGTAGACAATACTTTTGTAAAACCTTTTTGATTATTTTTGCTTCTATAAAATTGAAGTGCTAAAAAGAAGTGTGTCATTACCAAATAAAGATTAGGTGATAGGATCCACATTATTCATCACCCTAATCCCTTTCCAATTTCCCACTATTTGTTTTGCCATTATATATCTACTAAGAGCCTCCACCATAATTATAAAATCAAAAGGAGAAATTGGATCTCTTTCTCTTAACCCTTGAGAAGATTAAAAGAAACCAACTAGACTATATATGCAAGCAAAAAAAAATTGCACCAATCAGAATTAAATCCAAAACATTGCAAGACTTTCAAAAGAAAATACCATTTGACCTTGTCATAGGTTTTCATCATATCAAACTTGATAGCCGCTACCAGGATCCTTTTTGTTTGAATGGTATGAATAATCTCATGAGAAATTAATATTCCTTTAGAAATCTCTCTTCCTAGTACAAAACTACCCTGTTCCATAAAGATAATATCTGGAATTAGCACACTCAATCTACAAACTAAAGCCTTCATGATAATTTAATAAATAGTATTCCATAAGGAAATAGGACTATAATCAACAAAAGTGCATGGATTTGAGGATTTAGGGATGAGAGTAATGAAGGTACTATTCATTTCTTTCAAAATATTCTTATTTCTTATGGCTTCCTCAACCGCCAGTAAGACATCTTTTCCCAAAAAATTCTAACATTTCTGAAAGAAAAGTTCTAAGAATCCTCAAAGCTAGGAGCCTTATCACATTGCATAGGGAATACCATAGTTCTAATTTCTTCTAAAGAGAAATGAGCCATAAGAGATTTATTTTGATCTCTAGCTACAAGACACGGGATGTGGTTGAGAATTAGAGAATCTAGATCACTATCAGATGTGAAAACATTTTCCTTAAGAAGATTCTAAAAAAGTGAATAACTTCCATTTGAATTTTAGATATATTCATTAAATTGCAGTTATCCAAGGATTTGATATGGGAGATATGATTAATGGATCTTATTTCTTTGGTTGAAGCATGATTTTTTTTGGTATTTCTATCCCCCTCTTTAAGCCACATCTCCCTAAATTTTTGCTTCCAAAATATTTCTTCACGGGCATTAATCTCTTGTAATTCACTTAATAGTTTTTTTCTACAAGGAACAAATTTTGATTCATTCTAAACTTGATCATTTTCCTATTCAATGCTCCTAACTCTACTTCTATCCTAGACTTTTCTTCAAAAATATTTTTAAAAGTTATCTTATTCCAAACTTTGATCCTAGATTTAATGATTTTGAGATTTGAACACAATTGATACATCCTTGATTCTTTAGTATATGGCATAGAGAGCCACCATTCCTTAAGTAGACTTGTGAAATTGGGCTCTCGAAACCACATCAATTCAAATTTTAAGGGACATTTTTCTAGTGCCTTGTATTCAAACACATTAATATTTATAGGAAAGTGATCTCAACTAGAGTATGGGAGAATGTTGCATGAAAGGCTTATGCTCCTATGAAGCCACAACAAAGACATTAAAAATTTGTCTAGTCATTTCACAATATGAGAAAGGTCAGATCTTCTATTCAACCATGTGAATTTCCCATTATTATTTGGGACATCAAACAAACCATTATTACCAATGAATTCCATGAAATTAACTTGGGATTTAGACATATTAATTACTCCAAATTTTTCCTCGGCATTAGAAATAACATTGAAATCACCCCCAAATATAAGCAATTCTTCTTTGAGATGTAAAATCAAACCCACAAGGTAATCCCATAATTGTTTCTTTTGAACCATATATATACATACACACCCAAAACATGATCTCTAGCAAACTGGATGAGACCACTAATAGGAGTGTCAGCTATAGCAATGCCTCTGATATTCATATACTGAGTAACCTTATTAAACAAGTGATAAGGAAGGCTTTCAAGATATTTTGTTTTTGCAAAGGTACGTTGATTACTATCAAGATCATACATAAGATTTCTAAAATTATAAGAATAATCTTCAAAATCTTTTAAGTCATAGAATTTCATTCGTAAAACAGTCTTCAATTGCCTTTCTTTTTTGTAGCTATCTTGAGGACAAAATTCATCTATTACGAGATCTAAAAAACATTGTATTGGATCTTCTCGAGTCCTTGTGACTTGTTGATTTTGTGGATTAGTTTCTATCTTGATCTTGCGATAAACTTCAGCATCCTTTTGTGTATCAAACTTACTATGCCACCAATTGAATGTAATACCCCATAGGTATTGTAATACCCCAACCAAATTGTATCTCCTTTAAAGATCTGAGATAAATCACCTATTGTAAAGAATGTATTAATCCATGAATGTAAGGAGTGATATTACCTTTAATTTTTTTCCTTTTCCTTATTTGCTTTTACACTCTTACACTTCTACTTATGCCTTGTTTGTTGTGCTTCACATTTTCATTTCACCTTCTATATTTGATTTCATGCTTACCTTCTCTCACTTGGGGGGCCATCTATTTCTTCCATCTTCCCTTAATTCCTATGCTTGTTCTCATCTTCCATCCTTAGCCTTTTCCTATGTCTTCCATACTAGTTGATCTTTTACATATTTTTCCTCATGCATATTTGCCTTTATGGTCCATACCTTTACCACTTTATTTTCTTATGTTGCCTTGTTACATCCCATTTCTTTTTTTACATATCTCCATGTTTACTACAATGGTTTTCCCATGATCCAGGACAACACTGAGAGGGGGGGGGGGGGTGAATCAGTGTTATATAAATTTTAACTTTTTGTAAACTTTGACAAATAGAGATGAGGACATTAATAATTTGTTGAGTTTATATGCACAAGACTTATAATAAAGAATGTAAACAAAAACTCATGATAAATGATTAATATGCACACCCATAGAGGAAATCAATGAGAAGCATGACACAAGCTTTTTACCGAGTGGAAAACCCTCTCGGGTAGAAAACTGGCTGAATATTATGTTTCCCTGACAATTGAGAGGTCTCACTGACCTATGACCTACAAGCCTCACTGGCATATTGTGTCTTACTGGCAACAATGTTTAGAAGCACCAAATTCAAGGAGCACCAACCCCTAATACATACAAACTCAGATTAAAACAAAGAATTCAGAGGGTTTCTCTGTTTCAATACAAATCACTTCTTCTTTCACATGTGTCTGCCATATCACCATACTTCTCATCAACTCAAATCACATACAAAACTTATCATCTGAATTTTCTCTTCAAGAGGATATTCAAAATATATTCAACCCTGTATGCTGATCCACTCAACAACTTCAATGTTCCTGCAAAACCATTATATACAAGATGACTTTTCATATTTTGTCTTCTCTCCACAATTATTTCAATCCTTGATATTCTTGCATCTGCAAAAGTGGTCTCTTCAAATTCTCTGTCCTGCAAATCAATTTCAGTGTGCATAAAACCTTTCATATTATGCAAAATAAATTCAATGATCTTCAATATCTTATTTTTGCCCTCATTCATAATGCATATGTAAATGCCTCTTCATATTCTATGACATTTCAATCAAAAACAATTTCTTTCCAAAAACTTTTCATATATCTCTTTTTCAATTCTTCAATTTTATCACCTTTGCAAATCAATTTCACTTCTAAATTCTCATCCAAATCCATTGTATTTTCTTCATACAATAAATCTCACCTTAAAAAAACTAATCTTCAAAACAATTTCCAAAAAAATGTCTTCCCAAAAAAATCTTCTTCCAAATTTTTTTTCCTTATTTCCCTTCTAAAAAAATATATAGAAAATCTCTAAAAAAATATCTTCATATTTTTTAACCTTTCATTTTCCATGACTTAGAAAGGTTTCTAAAAATTAAAAAATCTTAAAAGATTGCTTTTTAAAAAAAAATCCACCGAATCCTTCTCCTTTATAAAAACTCCTTAAAAAGGGAGTTAAAAAGGAAGTTTAAAAGGAAAGTTTCTAAGTTCTTTAAAAAAAAAAACCATGCTTCATAAGAAATATTCGATGCTTTTCTAAAATTATGGTCTTCATATTGTATTTTGATGCCTTACTTTATATAAATCATGCTTTCCCTTATAAATTTTAGCGCTCCACATACACATTTAACCTTTCCTTTTGGCGCTCCACATACATATTAAAAAATAGACTTTGATTTATTTTAGTGGCCAAAACCTTATGTGAAGACCGCTTCATACGGTGAGTGAAGGAGAGGGTCGGTCACCATAACGACTTAAAAGGCCTTCAACAGGTAATATTTAAGTTATAAACCTACTATCCTAAGTCACCTGTATTTTATAACATAAAGTGCATTCTTAACAAATGGGCTAGGGCAAATAATAAACATTGATTTCAAAATATTGAAGGAATTAGAGTTTTAGAGAGTCTAACCCTCCATGATCATATCAAATCTGACCCTTCATGATCATATTAACCACTGATTGAAAATCACTACTAATCCATAATTGAAACTCACCTTCACTAATGCAATACTGAGTCCTGAAAACACATCTCAACCTTGAATTAATAACTCTGCTTTGTCTCATGATACAAAGAGTGTCAAAGTGCCACTAAATGATACAGAGGATGTCATGATACAAGAAGCTCACTGTTCATTCTGCAGAAATACTCATCACTGAGAATATCACCTTATCAACCTGTGTCAACCTTGAGGCACATCAACAACAATATATCACCAACAACCTTGTCTTGAGGCATATCTTGAAAGCATAATGTATGATGATGAGCACATCCTGTAACACCAACTATAAACAACTCTACAAGAGCATATGAACTATTTATGATGAAGACATCCATAACATAATGATCGTGATTGAATACCACATCTGAATTCACCTCAACTATATGAAGATCATGATGAACACCTAAAACATAAACAACTCTACAAGAGCATATGAACTATTTATGATGAAGACATCCATAACATAATGATCCTGATTGAATACTGTTGTACCCAACCAAATTTTTGCTTCATCAAGGCATTTTGAAACAAGTCTAGAAAATTTTTCGTCAAAAAGTCAAAAAAGCAAAATTTCTAAAAATAGACGTCGAGTTAGGTTTTCTGGGTTTCTTGAGATATGGATGTTGGCAAAACTTTCTAAAAATAGAAAGTTTCTAAAAATAGAATCTCCAAATCAGGCGTCGCGCTCGATTCTCATTGGTCGATTTTCCTTCACGATCGGCATGGTTCAGACGGAATCTTCAAACGACCAACTTTTCTCTACTGGGTCATTTTTGCTTTTTCACAAGGTGAAGCATGAGCTCGAAAGTCATCAACACAGAAAAGTTCACCTGCCAAATCTCTTCGACGAGTTTCCAACGCTGTTTCAACGACGCAAAACCGACAAACGGCCGTCGACTCGATAATGCACGCAAAACGATGCAAGATGGATCCAAGGTAAAGTGAAAAGTTGGAAAATAAAAAAAATGGCTAAGTCTGGTGAAACTGGGCGCCCCAGGAGGCTAGGGGCGCCCATCCTCTCCAGTGTTAGTTTTTTTTCACGTTTTTCGAGAAACGTCAAAAATGCTTCCATCAGCTCCTTTCTGGTTGGTCAAACTTGGTCAAACTTGGTCAAAAGTTAGTTAAAGCCAGAATTTCATCTCAGATATGTTCAGACTACTCAGATCACCCTCCGTCCCGCCTCGACAGTCGTCAGAATGACCGAAATCGAAGACCGAATAGGAGCCGTGGGCACGAAAATCGAGAAAAGGTACAAAATTGAAAATTTTTGCAAAAAATGGCTAAGTGTTGACAAAATGGGCTCCCCAGGAGGCTAAGGGCGCCCATCCTCACCAGTGTTAGTTTATTTTTCATGTTTTTCTTGAAAAACGCAAATCTCCTTCCGTCTACCCGCTCCGGTTTAGTGTTGATCAGTTTGGCACGTTTTTCAAGGCAAACAGAAGGTACAATCAGCTCAATTTTCATCAGGCTTGCATATTTTCCAAATCATCAGACTCATTTCCATCCCAGTTGATAGAAATTGACAGCCAAACAGGGGTCCTGTGCCTCCGGAATGCGCACGCAAACCAAGAAATTGAAAAAGTTGAAAAAATTAAAAAAATGGCTAAGTGTTGGGAAACTGGGTGCCCCAGGAGGCTTGGGGCGCCCATCTTGAGTAGTGTTAGAATATTTTTGTGTTTTCAGTGTTTTCCGACATGCCTTGTTACCAATCTTCGCCCGTTGGCAGTTTCCGGAAGGTCAAACTTGGTCAAATGATGTCAGATCGTCGAACGGAGGCAGGGGATGGAATCTCAGTTGATCAACCTCCAAAATGTCAAGATCAGTTAGCTTTTTCAGTTCATGACGACATTTTCCTGCCTTGTTGAAGTCAGAGACAGGCCATATTTGAGTCAAAACGAGTGTTGAAGTGTCGAAAATGAAGCAAAAATTTGTTAGCACTTCTTTCAACTCGCGCATTCGATGACATCATCAAAGAAGATATTTTTTGTCATCTTGCACATGAAGCCATAGGCTCCTACAAAATAGGGATTCTTCCTATTCGAAGACATCCACTTGGATTTATGCTTTAAAAGTTGCTTTCTTCATGGATGAGGATAAAGTTTTCTTCTCACACAAGTAAAGCTGTTTTTTTGACCAAAAGATTTATAAAGACAAGCTTTGGGCTTCTTTATCTCATTAGTTTTTGCAGGTTGCATCCAAAGGAAAGATTTTATTTTTCTTTCAACGGAGATTCGAAGACCCAAACCAGGTGCTTTTTCAGTTTTCTTCATAGATTCGGGTTGAGGAAGAAGAGAGGCTTGCTTTTTCAGGGTCCTTGTTTCAAGGAGATCATTTTTCAGAAATCCGACCAGAGCTTTTTCAGTTTTTGTCGAGATGGGTCCATCCAGATTATCATTCTCTTGAAGATTAGGAGTTGTGCTTTTTTTTGGGAAACTACTTTTTTCCTACTTTTTCGAGAAAATCTCCGCTTTTTCAAAATCTGACAATCTGGGTTGCTTAGAAACAGAATTATCTACAAAACCCATGTGCCAGCTTTTTTAGCTCACACTCTGCTTTTTCTAAAAATCAGCAAACAATTTTCAGCCATCTGTTCAATACTTTTTCCAACATAAGCGTGTTCACAGTTGACTTTCAAATCTTCCAATATGCAGTACTCTCCAACACAATTCAGGCACAAAACAGCATTGGTTCATGATTACCTGAAAACTTGTGAAACAGACTTGCATAAAGTACTTCCAGTAATTAATTTACACTCCTTGGAGGATGCAGGAAATAATGCCATCAGGAATCTTGGACACTCCGGTTTGCTTGCAGCGGCATCCTTTCCTATCACCGTGCAAAGTATCGAGTTTGTGATTGCTTGTGTGACACATTACAACTCAGTCACAAGAGAAATTCATTCGGGTGATGGACGTGTGCTCTGCAGTTTGAGGCCAAACGACATTGAAAAGTGCTTTACAATACCTATTTGGAGAGAGCACTTAACTGTTTCACTTGAAGAATGCAAGAGGGTTTGGAATAATGATAAGGAAAAATACAGAAAAAAGATTGGTCAGAGGTGGTTGAAAGAAAAATAGAATATTATGCCAAAGAACGTTGGATGTGGAGAATTCAAGGAGAAGCATGCAATAATGATTACTCTGCTAAGTCGTATCACGGGTCAAGCAGATGCAAACAAATTTCAGCCTTGGATGTTTTACATCATGTCCTAGATTGTTGACGGAACCAAATTCTATGATTGGTCGGCACTAATCAGTGATTGTCTCCACCAACAAATAATTGATTTTCAAAGGGCTCATGAATTCCATATGATATCATACCTTGTGTATTTGATGGCTTTTCAAGGTCAATTCAGAGGTTTGAATGTTGTTGGAACTCTGGGTACTCAGCATGTGTATCATTATTTCCCGCAGTTAGAGATCTCTCAAGCTGAACGACATTACAGGCGGGTGAATGATGCATTCTTGATGCATGCAGTGCGAGACATGGACAAGGAGTTGCATATACGGTTTTTTGTAGAGGCTAGAATAGCAATGGCAGAATGGGCTGATTGGTTTATCCAATTTCCTACTTTTTCCTACATCAGAGTATATGGCTTCTCAGGAGAGCCAGCCATGTTGCCGCGATATCCTACAGATGAAATAGCATTTATGGAATTTTTGAGGCAAGCTTATCAAGTGCATATATTTTTGCATAGCAGACGCAAGACTGCCTTCAATTTTCCACTTGGGATGAGTATTTACAGATGTAGATCTGGAGCAGATGCCAAGGCAATCGGTAATGAATCATCCATATATGGTCTTAAGTCTTTTGACAGGAGATCTTCATATGATCCCCGTGGTGTCTATGCATCACATCTTGGTCAGAATTGTACACACAAGTTTGCAGTTGAAGACTTCTGGGCTAATTGTGCTGATGAGTATGAAGTGTGAAGACACAGTTACAGCAGGTTCACTCTTCAGCAAATGTCTGATATCCTATCAGAGGACATAGAGGGTTTGACAGAGAGTGGTGAAGTTCTACTTCCCACGTATTCCAGGGATCAAATTGAGCAACAACCGTTGCCACTAGTTAATTGGTTAGTAAAAGAGAGTACTTCCATTGAGGAGAGAACAAGTCGAGTGGTTAAAAATAGTTTGATATTCTTGAAGACTAAGCGGAAGGATGATATTCCAGTAGCAGAGCCGCCAGTTGTGCAACCATCAGAACCTTCCACTTCCAAGCCAAAACAAAGAGTAAAGGCTATGAGTGTTCTCCCAAAGGGAACAAAAATGGCAAAGTTAAAGAGGAAGAAAGACGAGTCTCCAGCTCATGTCCAACAGGAACATCCACCAGTTGAACCAGAAGCTCCTGTTGAAACAATGCCGCATGATGAAGTGTTACCTTCAGATCAGGTGTCTCCACCTTCACCGATCCCTTCTCCTATTCACATAGATTCAGAGCCAGATTCACCGGTTCGCAACTTTGATGCAAGCATTGATTCATCAGGAGCTGATGAGGCGAGAACCGAGTTTCCAAGAGAGGATGGCTCATCCTGGCTTGAAAACATTCTGGGAAGGAAGAGAAGAAAGCCCTCATATCAGCTGGACTTAACAGAGCTAAAAAGCGTCTATCAAGACACACCAGACAAGCAGCTGAAGAAGCAGATTCGCATTGAGAAGAATGCGGATGGAGAAATCATTCTTGAGACTGCAACACCTCCAGAAAATAGAAGTGCTAATGATGTCGAGGTTGATGACTTCACAGTTGTCAAAGCTAACCTTGGCAGAAGTACTCGCCATACAGATGTCAATCTCTTTGAGGTTGCAGCAGATAGCTTGAAGGAAAGGGTGTTGAGAGATGGAGAAGACAAGGCAGCTCTCAAAGCTGAAGTTCGACAGTTGCGGCAATATATTTCCAAACTTTTCCATGGCACTTCACAGGTTGATTTGCTTCTTCCACCGAGTCTTGGATCACCAGCCGATCAATGGCATTTCAGTAAGTTGGTCCTCTATGGGAGGCACATGGACAGTTGGGTAGAAGAATTTGTGACCAAAGGGAGAGTTGTACTTACAGAGCTTTATCAGTTGAAGTACAACGCTCATGATTTACGCCAAGGCATACAGGGGTCACAGCAGATCATGGCAGAAAATAGACCGGTGTTTGAGATCATTATCTCCGACTTGAAGATTGCACTTGATACTGTTGATTCAGCTGAAGATAAGAAGACAGTTTCTACTTGGAAAGCGCAATATCTTTTCACAGTAAAAACTTATGACAGTATGATTTCAGAGTTGACAGAATGGAAAGAAAAGGTAATCGACATCCTCAAGTTCGTCAGATCCTTTGTCTCTCAGATCCCGTGTTCATATGAGAAAGAAGATGGTACCCTGTATGACCTCGGGGAAGTGCAAGCAGAGTTCCAGACTCTCGTCCGCAACAACTTTAATGATGATATCAATGCCGGCAAGATGAGTCGTCTTGCTGCAATGTCAGTGAAATTTGACAAGGCTGCGAGTGAAGTTCACGAATTTCTTCAGATGGTTGCCAATGGTGAAGAGATGTTAGAGAATCAGAATATTGTTCTAGAGAGTATCAGTGTTCCTGGCAGAGATGCGGTCACTCACTTTTTAGAAGATATTGTTTCCCAGAATATCGACGGATGACATCACCAAAAAGGCTAGAATGCTGATGAGGATGCATTCCAAAATAAAGCAGCTTTAAAACATATGTTTTTTGTTTTAAAGCATGTGCTTTCATCCTAAGCTCATCCATTCTATATTTAGAAAGAAAGCACCTTATGATAGTTGGAATCTTTTTGCTTTAAAGCAGATTGCTTTAAAGCATTTGTTTATTGTATCTTTGTCTTAGAATAGTAATAAAGCTTGCGAGTTGGCAAGTTAGGGTTAATCAAGGAGATTTTAGGGTTCCCTACTCCTTTGATTTTAGTATAAATAAGGGCATCCTTGCCCATTGTTGGTAATGGTAGTTGTGATAGCAAATTTGCTGTGCCTATTCTAGCCTGCAAACATTGTTATTCCAAGTGTCTGTTCATTTGTGTTCAGTGTTCTCCGGTGTTTGATCACTTACTGTATGCCTACCTTTTGCTGCAGTCTAGCTGTCCTGGAGTTGTATTAAACTTTCTGATATTGAATAGAAATCTCATGCCTACTTTGCTCTGATATTCTATATCGATTCATCAAGTTTTTGTCATCAGATGTGTAGCTTCTGTGGCTTTCATTTTTAGCTTACATCATTAAAGTACTCTTAGTCTTGTGGTGTAAATCTGGAGGAAAACTACTTGAGTTTTTGTGTTAGCAATCATTCCCCGTTCACTTTCAACTTCCTTTGCTCTGAATTTACTCAGGAGGTTGAAAACGTCATTAGTCTATGCTAGTTGTAGTAGAAGTTTTATTAAAAAGGAAAAACCTCTTCTGCAGCGTTTAGAGTTTTATAACCTTGTGCTCTGCAGCTGAGAATCAAAAAGAAGATAGGCGAAGTTTCATTCAAGTTATCTTTTCAGCGAACATCAGCAAGAAAGGGAACTCCCCCTTCCAATAGGAGAGCAGTTTATCTGTGCATAGCTGTCCGTTTCCAAATCGCATACCAGAGGTGCGAATTGAAACGCCAACAAATACCACATCTGAATTCACCTCAACTATATGAAGATCATGATGAACACTTGAAACATGACATCTTGTCATATGAAGACCAAACACAAGAACACAATAACACACCCTGCCATATGAAGACTCAACACCTTTTTTGACATCAATGACAATCAATCACCATCAGTTATCACATCTATATCCATGACATTTACCATACTATGCTGCTTATGCTTTACCCTTTTACTTACCTACATTACCATACTATGCTTTTAGAGCTTAGACATAGAAACCCCATTGTTACATCACACTCCTAGAGTTACCATACCACCTAGGGGAATTATGAATTCCCCCATGACTATATGAGTTTTCCTTGCTATATCTCTATATCAGGGTATCATGCCTTCTCCCACACCACTTGTGCTTTCCTTTCCATATCTTATATTGGGGAAATCATGCCCTCCCCCACATCCATGGTACCTACACAACTATATCATACTTTTTAAAGTTACCACACTAACTTGGGGGGCATCATGCCTTTCCTTATCATCATTACCTTGAGCTAATATATCTTTAAACCTATATTACCATTATAGATCTATTGTCTTAACTTGACCACATTGGGGGCATATGTCTTCCCAGTGCCTTATGTACCTACATGGGTGCTCTTGGTCATTGCGGGCCATATCACTATTTCCATTAGCCCATGTTGGTGGCAACCTTATACCTTGAGATTCATCTCTAGCCCACATGATTTCCATGCCTTTTACATTTATTTACATGGTTTACATGCTTATCTTTCAAATACATTTATATTTCATGTAATATTTTTTCCTTTCCTCCTCTTTGCATCCTATAGATACCAATTGAATGGGGCATATATTGTCACTAACATTCCTACGGTTGAGATTTAAAGTAGTGATAAGTGCTACATAGAGATTCATTATGATGACTAGATACAACTCATACCATATATTGTCACATTGTCCACTATGCCACATGGTAGCAAGTCATAACACTTTGAACAAGTGAAATTCCCTAACTTTACTCATTTCTTGTTTTTCCTATTTCCTAGATAGTTAAACAAGATCATATTTTGTACCTAATTTTTACTTGTGAGACAAAAGCTACTCATTGCACATTTTCCCTCTATTTTGTAGGCTATTGTGGAGGATGCACACCAATGGAGAGATTCACATGATGGCATTTAATGGGGTCCATTACTTTATATGGACCTTGATATACTTATTTGTTTGAATATTTACTTTACATGCATGTTTGTGAGTGCTACATACTTTGAGATACATGATCATTCTAGGATTTACATGCACCTCAAGGTGGGGACAAAATGTAATGGTGAAATTTGCATACCTATGTTATTTCCCATTTAGTTTTGTGCCCATTTTGAGAGAATGGCTTAATAAATTTACATATTGATAACTGACACAATCTTGTTTGAAGTTGGGCTCATTCACATAGCCTTCACCTATTTGATCTATTTTTGAACATCTCCCTATATAAACCACACTTATTGTATCCTCTATGATTAGAAATTAATTTCTTGCATAGAATTTACCATTTCATCACCCTAGGTCATTTCCATGGGTGTGGGATTAATCCCATGTTTATGGATTTGACCCCTGAATTTCCAAAACTCAAATTCAAATTTTGGTTGACTCCCATCTATTTCACTAGCCATTGTGAGTCGACCAAACACATGTTTATGTGATTATTTACTATGTACTTGTAATTAAAGGCACTCAATGGCATTCATTTTCACCATTCAAACCCCTCAAATCTGACCCTATCTCATCTTAAAGCATTTAAGGAGCAATCATTAGAAGAATGTGTCAGTTTAGTGCACTAAAATGAACCAAGGTTGGCATATTCATTTCCCTTAATGATTTTGATAACCCTAAAAAGGTATACATAAATGTTGCCAATCTTTAGAGAAGAGTAGAGAGTAGCAATTTTGGCGAATCAAAGAGTAGAGGCACACCAATAATTATATTAGATCCACACATCAAAGGATAGATCCATAGATGTAGAAGTGATCTAGAGGTGTAGACTTGACTTAGCATAGATCATAGATCTTGCACATAATCCAAAGCAACACTTAGATAGAGTGGTCTAGTTCCCAATCTCGAGATGGTCCAGATTTTAAAACTACACCATAATTATTCATCTTTCAACCTAAAATTAAATACACCTTATCTATTTTGCATTTACTTTTCTAAAGTAACATTTAATTCAAATTAAATATACCCACAAATCTGTCACTGAATTAATCTTAGATTAAGCTTAAGGAAAGTTTATTTTCCTCTACATGAATGTACAAGGATTTTATGAGGTAAGCTTGATGCATTTAAGATGCATGTTGTAATTTTTTTCAGTGACATGCCCTTTCAATGTAAATTATTTACTTTGCAAGAGGTTAAGGAAGGTATTATGAAGATGAGTACAAGAAAGGCTTGTGACATGTTTGAGTTATAGGAAGAATACTTACAAGGGTGAAAGAACATCCTCACTCCTCATATCAAGAAAATTTTCAACATCATTTAGCATGGGTTTCCAAGTAATTGGACAACTAGCCTAATAGTATCTTTTTTTAAAAATGGTGATGTGAACAAGCCCTCCAATTATCGAACATCATGATCAATCCTTTGTTTACAAATCCATTTGGAAGTATGGTTGAGAATAGGATCAACAAGTGGGTAGAAGACAATGATAAGAGAACAAAAGGGCAAGCAGGTTTTAGATCAAAACACTCAACTATAGATCATGGCATTACTTTGAGGCATATCATTGAAAAAGTTTGTAATGGAAAAGAAGAAGCTTACTATTGTTTTGTTGACTTAAGGAAGCTTTTGACATGGTTTCTAGGAGTAAACTATGGTATAGAATGATAAATCTTGGTATCTTAGAGCAATATGGAGTGGTAGTTCATGGGCTTTATGAGGAGGTTTGAGTAAAAATTAGAACTCAGGCAAGCCTTTCAAAATGTTTTAGGAATGACATGGGTGTCAAACAAAGGTGTCTTCCATCCCCTATCCTTTTTTGCCTATATATCGACAAACTAGAAGAATGACTAAATTTGCAAGTAGGGGACAATGTTTTTTTGGGAAAGTATGTTGTGAGGCTTCTCTTGTATGCCAATGATCTCATTTTGATTGCTAAATCTGCTCAAGGGTTACAAGAGCACTTATATGCCTTAGAGCACTACTACAAGGAAGTGGTTATGCAAGTCAACCCCAACATGACTAAGATAATGATCTTCTTCAATAGAAAGAAGACAAATCGGCTCAACTTTTATTTTGAAGGGAATATTCTAAAGTAACACACTACAAGTATCTTAGGATTGACTTCAACAACAAGCTTAGCTGGGATACTTGCAGAAGGAAGAGAACTTTGGGAGGTTGGAGAGCACTTTATGCATTGCAAAATAAAAGTAGGAAGGCAAATTTATGGGACTAAAAAATTATGTGGATTCTATTCAAGCTTTTACTTATTCCGGTAGTGCTTTATGAAGGTGAACTACGAGCTACCGACACTTCAAAGTTAAAATGGAAGCAACTAGAGAGGTTTCAAAAACACATGAACACAAGCAAATTCAAACTCAAAGCATTAGTCCCCTATAAGATTCTTCTAGTTGAGACAAGTATCTTTCCCATTGAGACAATTGCTATGGTGCATCTCCTAAGTTATTTTAAAAAAAGATGAGCAGATGGAGGCACGTAGATGGCCTAAGGCTATCATCAAAAAAGTCTTGAACAAGAGAAAGAAGTCCTAGATGAAACATAACTTCAAGTTGATGAGCAAATAAGGCATCCACCTAAACGTGTGCCCAAATAATAACAAAGAAATAAAAACTTTTGTGATGGATAAATTCGGCAAGTCTATGTGGGAAAAGTCATTAGAGAGAAAGAGGAAATATCACCTTGATGAATATAACCCCACTTGCGATTATGAACAAAAGGTATACATGGGGGCAAAAATCTGTTGGAGAGCAAAGATACTCATAACTCAATTGAGGATTGGCTCACATCATCTTGATGTGAAATAGGTAGATGGAAGAGACCTAAAGAACAACTGGAAAAAATAGTTTGTATCTTTTACACAACTGGAATAATTTAATCAGAAAAATAATTTATTCTAGAGTGGAAAATACCCAGTTACATTTGGGACTACTTATAAAATTTATTGGGAGAAGAAAAGGTTGAGAAATCAGGGGAACTTACAACAAAACTTACAACAAAAAAGATCACACATCATAAAGCTACAATTCCGTTGTCACCACTGCCACCTTCAAACTACACGCTGTACGAAATACAATTGATAATCAATTGATTTTTTTTGGTAGACATGTCCGCAGTCGAATTGAGTAATAGGTGGTTCCGCCGTTCTACATCAGTGCAGTGCATACGGTTGAAGTTCTTAAACTTTTGGTGGGTGTTACTGTAGAGCAGAAAGTCAAGCAGCAAAAATGGGGGTGGGAGGCGGATTCTGGGAGTTGCTGAAACCTGTTGCACGCTACGAAGATGTGGAATATTTGAGAGGGAAGAAAGTAAGCGTAGATCTCTCATATTGGATTGTTCAGCAAGAGACTGCTCTTAAAGGAAATGCCAGGAAACCCCACTTGCGCCTCACCTTCTTTCGAACTGTTAACTTATTTGCAAAGGTATTTGTCTGGTCCTCACCTCTTCAGTAAAAACTCAATCCGGTTTTGGTTTTTGATTATGTTTTCAGTTTTATATGAGTGTTCCAAACTGCCATGTCGATTGACTCAAAACTAGGCAGTTGAATCTGATAAATCATCACATAATTATTATGTATAGTTTTCGAATTTGTGGACCTCATGAATACAACAAGATATAGGGTAATTGATAATATTGTCACAGGACAGGGTAGATTATAATATCACCTCTAAGACATCTATTTTGTGCTATTTATGACTTTTATATTTTGTATGTTGCAGAGTAAAAAAGGCCTCAAATATAATACCACGAGGTGGTAAATTGAAGAATATTAGAGGCCTAAAAGGACCAGTGTCAGTGTTTTGAATAGGCTTAGCCAACTCTAGTATAAGAATAGGCTTATTAAATTTTATTGACATGGGATGAGTGCATGGGCATTTCAATGTAAGACATAGTATACACTTGAGTTAGTTCCATTGAAAATCATGAACCTACTGAATTTTACTATTGTCCTTGTCTGCCTCCAAATTGCAAGAGTACTTGGCTGTCTCTACATTGCTTGCATACCAAAGGTTCAGTCTCCCTGTCTACTTGGAAGAAATCTTTATTTTTAAGATTGGATTATGGAGTGGAGTTTCTGTAGATTCCCCTATCCATGATTTGCACATGAAGCTTTCTTCACCAAGTTTCCTAACCTTACAAATTGACAGTTTAAAATACGAAAACTAGTGGTTTTGGTTATCATCTACAATGTGGGGACATGACAGAGAAGGTAATATGTTAATGTGATTTTGTTAAAAGATCCTAAAGCTAAACTTCTATATGGGAAGTTAGGATGAATCCAAATATATATTACAGATTTGCCCATACAATCCCACCTGGGAAAGTCCATTTCTGTTAGAATGCATGCATGTTTAGAATTTAACAATCTATATCAAATATTTAACTCTTATCATTTTAATAATTTTCTAACAGTAGGGCTATTCTATAATTAGTTTTAAATTTTAGTGCTGACTAACCTGTTTGGACTTAAAACTGTTAGAAGATGACTGGTGCATTAAATTTGGTCCTTTTCAAGCATCCTCATGGCTATTAATTGTTGATTTTATGGTCTTGTAGATTCTTTTTTGGAAGATTGTCTGTGCTGAAATACTTATAGGTTTCATTGGGTGGAGTTTTTGTGGTTCAGCTTGGTGTATTTCCACTGTTTGTTGTGGATGGGGATGCTCCAACTTTGAAGTCTCCAACACGGTTAGATCGTTTTTGTAGAATGACAGGGATCGATGTCTCTTGCCATAAAAAAGATGAAAGCACAATCATTGCACGTAATCCTGTCTTTAATCAATATATTGAAGAATGTGTGGTGAGTTGTGTTGCTTCTCAGAATGTTTGTGTCACTTACTCTTTCAGAACTGATTTATTGTTATATTGGACATTTTCCTCATAGCAAGCTGAGCTGTTCTTTAGTAAACAACTTATGTTGCAATACATGAAAGATTTTGTGTTTTTATAATTCCCAGGTGAGTAGATACATGCTTATTAGCAACGAAGTTTCATTGTGTATAGTTTATCAATGTGTAGTTAAAGGGTGTATTCTTTTTGATTTGCTAAGTAAATGAGGGATTCTCTGTTCATACAACTGAAAAAGTGATGAAACATAAAACCAAAGAGTGTCCAGATTATGAAATATCAAGGCAACAGCCAATTCCACACCACCGTGGAATCATGCACAGGATTCAAAAACTAACATGATCAAACTATTCAGTTATCCACTACCAGCTGTCTAGCTGCATCCAAAAAAAACTAATGCATTGGCACAAACCATGGAAATCAGACTAGGCCAGCTTATGTGGTATATGTGCTGCATCTCAATCCAGTCCTTTCACAACCAGCACTGCATCCCACTTCTTGAATTCCATCAGATCTTTCTCTATACGTGGAATGAAGCTCTACAAGGTGTTGGGGGTTGTGTTTGCAGCTCCAGCAGTTTCCAGGGGCTTCACCTAGTGGGGATGGTCACAAGGGTGCTTAACAAGGCCTAGAATGGAAGAAGCTGCCAGAGTATGTTCTGTCATGAATGCCGAAGAGATTAGGGGTTGTGGCAGACTTTGATAAGAATGCCCTTAGGGAGAGGCAGTAGGAACACATGATCTTTAACAAGTAATTAACTGTAGATGATCCCATTTTTCTTTAACCTCTGCTATTCTCAGAAATTTATGTATCCTGTCGTTGAGACATTTGACAAGTTCCACCCCATGCACTAAAGCTTCAATTCAATTCCTGAGAGCTGCCGCCTCCAGGTTAGAGGCTGGGGCTGGAGTTCAGGCCGCAACATAGGGCTTGGAAAAAGGGCCCTTGGTAGCGACATGGTGCAACATCCAGTTCCTCAGCTTCTCATACTGCACCTTCTTTGTCACTTTGCATTTAAATTTCTCTTAGATGGAGAACTCATAGTGCTTAACCCCTAGGTTTTCCACTAGTCCATCCTTTCCCAGCACATATTTGATCATCCTCAATGATTCCTTATGTTCGCATTGGAAAGTCATTTTAAGAAGGCGGTGTGCAACTGCGAATCCACTACCAGATTTAGGGTGCTAATAGCCAAAAATTGTCATTGTCTAAGTCCTCTCAGTCCATAGCAGGAAACAAGATTAGAGAAGGCAGAATCTGGATGTTATTGACTTCCAAAGAATAGTGAGAATAAAAATATGCAATCCATAACAAGCCTTCCTTAAATGGAGGCTCACACAAGTAGAGTGTTGTGTCACCCTGGCAAAGAAGGATGTGAAAAGAGGGCTTAGATTTAGCCAAAGGTCTAAGATTGAGTTTGGATCCACTTCTCACTAGGACCATAACCCTTTAAGTTGCAGCAAGAGTCCACTACACAACTAGTTTTAGTGCCTTGGATATCTTGGAGAACACTGCCATTAGCTAGATAGTCAGCAATATGGTTGGCCTCTCTAATCATCAAAGAGGATATGAGAAATTGGGATTCTTGGACTAGATTGTATAATGTCCAAATTGGCAAGGCTTTTTTCTACAAGGCTTGGATAAGGATTTGCAAATCCTTTTCTTTAGATAGATGCTAGATGTTAAGTGAGGGAGCTAGCTAAGCCTTTGAGGAGTTTAAGGGCTTCCTTCTCATTATAACTGTTAATTCCAATCTTCATTGAGAAAATCCCTTCAAAACCACTATCTTCGTTTCTTGTGATATCCCCAACCTTGGCAAGGCCCAAATTACCTTTTGAAGCATTGCCAAAGTTGAGTTAACACTAGTGCTGAAGATGGGGAACCCACAAAACCTTTTCTTTCGTATCCTCACCCTCACTAGCCCCACTTTTAGGGGAAACGATGTATGCTTTCTGGTAGCAAGCTTGGCTGGCATATGTCCTAGGAGTACAAATTTATATTATATTTACAAGGCTTGGACTTGGTGAGGAAAGAGACGATTTTGGCCTTAGCTGGAGAATGTCCCCATGGCATCCCTTGTTAGTGTTTTAATTTGCTCCTTTTAGGACAACACAAAACAAAACTTTCTTTGAATCTGAAGGGTAAGTTCCCTTTTGAAGAGTGAAGGAAATGATAATATTCACATAAATGGAAAATTAAAATAAACCTAGAATTAATGGGGTTTTCTTCGGGTATGCAATGCAAAAAAACTTAAAGTAAAACCTGTATTTTTGACATTTGTTCTTAGGCTAGGGCACAAGGCTACTGAACACTTCCACACAAGACGAGGTTTTATGATTTTTGGCCTAATATGGAAAACCGAAAGAATTAGCAAATGCTCACTCTTTTTAACTAAAAGTAGAAACTGAAAAAACATGAGTACAACACAAAGATGGAATTGGATTCAACACATACACAAGATATTATGAATAAAACAAGGAGATTTGCATACAAAGATACAAAACCCAAATTAGTAACTAGTGCAATAAAAAGCAATAACTATTAAACAATATTCAACTCACAAGATCACAATACCACAAAATGATACAAATAAGATTTGAACAACAATTTTAGCAGCAACATGCCAATAGCACTTATTTATAAGTGTTTACAAGTTTTTTTTGCATGCAATTTATTCAAGATATAGAAAAAGCATACTGCAGTTTCTACACGAAAAATAATCTTCTTGCACACAAAACAAGCCTTAAATTCAAATTTATCTTCAAATACAGACCTGAAATCTTGAATTGGAACACCCTGCTCATATTCTGAACTAACATCATCAAATTGATCCAAATACTTATCATTATTTGCTGATTTGAAAATTCCAGCAAGCTGAAAACCAAGTTTAGTATTTGGTGAAGCACTTTCCTCATGTTTGAAAACTTCACCTAGATCTCATATCAATATTAGGAATTTGCAATTCCCAATCCTCACTTCTTGTGATGTAGATGGCTTCTGCTGTGCCATTCTGTTATTATCACAAGCTATAAAACTTTAACCATAAAATGTCTCAGCATCCATCTCAAAAAATGGATTATCAAAAGTTGTCTCTGCATCCATTTCAAAAAGTGGTTTATCAAAAGATTGAAAGTTATTCCCATTTTCTTGTTTAGGTCAATCTTGCTGTTGTCCCAACTCCGTGCTTGCAACTACTTGTTTTCTTGGAAACGACTCAAAATCAAAATCTTCTTGAATCCTATCAAGCTTATCAATTGCTTGCTTGATTTCCTTAGCCTTTGCTTCATTCTCTTGCTCCCTGAAATATTCTGCAGCATCAAGTTGATCTTTTGCCTCCAGTAGTGCCATTTGGGTACTTTCTAATAAGTTCTTGGTTGATTTAAGCTCAAAGGTGAGCTCATCAACCTTTACCTTCATTTCCTTAAATACAGTTAAGGCCTCATTTGCAAATTTGATGGCCACATCTCTATCTTTAATCATATGCAGATATTCTGATTTCATTCTTTCCATTGCATTCTTAACTGTTTGTAAATCTGCAATAGGAATAGTTTTCTCAAACTGTTCTCTCTTCAAATTTTGCATTAATCCTTCAATGAGTCTCTTCGTGTTATCCAACTGCATTAGATTTGCACTTCAATATCTTCTGTTATCAGCAATTGTTTCTTCCAATCACCTTGATGAAATCCAGAGTCATGCAATGATATTGGACTTCTGCTAAAATCAATGCAAAAATCAACATTCTCTTCTAAGACATACCTTTCAACAGAGACTTTCTGAAAGTCACTCCGATAGGTTTCTTGCATCTCCCACTCATTTTCTGAATCAGCTTCACAGAATTAATCTAAGTATTCATCATTAGTTGCTGATTTGAAATTCTTAGCAGGCTTAATCTCATCATTAGTAACTACTAAGTCATTCTGGAGCCCCACCACACATGCTTCTTGAATCAGGACATTTTTTTCTTCACAGGAATGTTCTGAGTGTTCTTCTTTTTAAATTTAGGTTCTTTAGCAAATTCAGAAATTTTTGATGCTATCTTCTTTTCTTGCTCATGCTCCACTGTCACAATTTCTTGCTTGTTCTCATCACCAAGCTGTTGGTATAAATATTTGATAGAAGTCAAAATTTCGTCTTCTCCAACTTGCGGCTCACAAGTATTCATCACCTCTTCATTGACATTTGTGATTTAGCTCCCAAGATTCTTTGCAAGTGAAACAAGGATTTATTAAGATAATATCTTAGTTATATTAATGGTCAAATATGTTTCTAATTCTGTATTTCAGTTATCTTTGTATTTTAGAAACATTCCTTGTAATCTATGTATATAAGAGCTTTGCTCTCATGATAATTTAATACAATGATTTTACCGTCACATTTCTCGTAATATGGTATCAGAGCAGGTCGAGAGCGGGAAAACTAATTTTTTGAATTTTTTTTCCTTCTTGTGCTTTGTCCGTACTTCGTACGACACTGTACGTGGCCGTACCATCATCTCTGATTGGCGTTCTTTGAATTTCGGCAAGTTTTCTGCTAAATCGCATGCTCTTTTCTAGCCACGTTTTCTATTTTCAGTCGGATTTTCCAGCCTGTTATCTTTGTTTGTGTTCAGATGGAGCTTTTTGGACACACGGGTGTTATTCCTTGGCGTCAGTTTTTTTGTACCTCTTAAATTTCCGGCGGCCACGATTTAAAGTTTTTTTGTCTATCCGCAATTTGTAACATCGCAATTTTTTTCTGCATTTCGTTGGAAGTTTTTATCGGCATCGTGAGCTTTTCTTTGAGTTCGGTGGGTAAAAACTGGTAAATTTCTGATAATCGCGGCCTTTACATCTGTCTTCCGCGATCTGGATCATCAGATTTTGTATTGCCTGCGATTCATTTTTCTCCGACCGGTTATTTGTTATTTGCAATCCGCTACTACTGTCAGCTTTCTTCTAAAAGACGTTGAAGACTTTGTGGCAAATCTGTTCTTTTGGCATCATTCTTCTATTGGTGTCTGTGGTGTTTGGCACCCGATTATTTACGGGGGTTCAAGCCTTTGAAGTGACGGCCATGCGTTTCTGATGTAGCAACTTTCAATTGCAGCTTGACTCATTGAAATTCATGAGGAAAGTTGCCTGGTGATAGAGGCGGCTTTGAGAGGATCATCTGATCGCTATCAGTTTTCTGACGGAAGTTTTTAGACTTTGTCTTCAGCGTTCCGCCCAGTCAGTGGTCCTTTGACTCTTTGACCCAAGCACTTTGTCCTTTCTTCTTGAAGTTTGTGTCTTGGAATCTGTGCTTAGCTTCCCAGACCATGTCAGAACTCTGCTAGAATTTTTTCTTTTGTCTTGAAATCTGTGTTCGGATTTTTGAGTCAGTTTTCTTGTCTCGAGATTTTTGCCATTTGTCTTTTGTACATCCTCCGGTATCTCATTTTTTGTGCCTCGAAAAGTGTGAGGATGGCGTCTTTTGCCGAGCACACTGCGCAGAAGGAGCCTGCGGTTTCTGCCTTTATGGCCAAGCGACCAGCAGATCTTGACAAATCTTCTACCCGGTATATTGATTCAGGCGCTTCTCGACATTTTACACATCGGCGAGATTGGTTCACAGAATACACGCCATTCAAAGATTCTGTCATCTTTGGAGGAGGCAAAGAATACATTGTTTTCGAAAAAGGCAATGTGCAGATTTAGTCTGGTGGGAGAAATTTAATATTTCTCGATGTTTACTTTGTACCTGGCATGGAGCTGAACCTTCTCTCCGTCAGTCAGATAATGCGGCACTCACCTCATCTGGATGTTGTCTTCAACATGCACACATGTAGCATAGTGGATTGTGAGACGCACACCACCGTTGCCCAGGGTCTTGAGGATCATGGTCTGTATAGACTCGTGGATTCTGGTGATTCTCAAGAGCACGCCATGACAGCCAGGAGTACTTCTATCAACAAACTCTGGCATCAGTGTTATGGGCACCTTAACATGCACTATCTTTCTCAGTTAGTTCGAGAGGGTCTGGTTGGTGGTCTTCCGGAGATTCAGACTCAGATTCCTGGCATATGTGATGCATGTCAGGCTGGCAAGCAGCATCGGACTCCATTTCCTGATGGTGATAAATGGAGAGCATCCAAGGTTTTGCAGTTGGTTCACGTTGATGTATGTGGACCAATGAACACTCCTTCCTGTTGATGTGTTTTTTATGCACATGCAAACTCAGAATAAAATACCGAGGTATTCTATCCTCTCTTGAACAAAGTCTCTCAAAGGCTAAACAATGTAATCCAATGAGACAACTCCAAGGTTCATGATATGTTAGGTCTTGACTTGCAATGGATAGACTCAGTAGTTGATGTGATTTTGCTGAAACTCACAAAGGGACTTACACTGAATTTACTCCTTATTCCAATGGAATTTCTTCAAACCGACTATGAAAAGAAAAGGCAAAAGATAAGGGTTTAGAAAACTATTTTAAGGACAATGAAGTAATGAAACATGCTAAGATAGACAAACTCATAAAACCAAACTTCGCTTCACCATGAGAACCAACAACTGCACGAAGCAGGTGCAATCTTCTAAGGAAACTCAAGGATTTTCATGTTGCGAATCTCCATCCAAACACCCACTGCTGGCGCAACTTGAACAAGCATCCACAACCGAACTAAAGCAAACGTGGTTTAGGCTAACTTTGCAAAATGACTTATTAGCGACAAATCATAAAAAGTATGAACCATATAAAGAATTCATCAATTATCTCCACATATAAACATTACATCAATGAACTTCTAATCTATTTCTAAGCTACTTGGAAACATTTATCCATCATATTCGAGAATTAGAAACCATGCTAACATTCCTCAATCACACAAAATCACCATGCGAACCAACAATGAGCTTGTATTGATTTTGGAAATGCAGGATTACAACAATTTCATATATCCTCTTAATGATTTTGAAGAGTCTCCTTTACTCTACTACTTTAACAGCATCTACTCCTACTACTTGATTCCTGCTCTCCCTCTTCTGATAATCCTCAAAAAATTCCATTATGGAGTTGCTGATCAATGCCTAAATGGCCTTCATCCTTGAATCAGTTCAGATATCCCATTTCTTCTGCGAATACTTGAAAGTTTAAACCCCGATGAATGCCCCCATACCAGAGCGATGCTACAATATTCCCAGCAAAGTTGTTATACACGGAAAAATGTGCATCGTTCTAAACTATAAATGACATACATCACTTAGCATTTTGAATATGAACCTGCGCAAAATTGGTCAATGCATTCAATGGATGCCACGAATAGTATTTCCAAGGCACTATTTTTGGATAATGCTAGAATTAGGCATAGCGAATCTTTCCGTTTTGTGTGTCTTAAATGATTTTGCCAGGAATCATAACCGTCGAGGGAGGGAGGGGTGGACGTGCGGGCAATCTTACATTTTTACGTATTTTACTCTTTGCATATCTATCATCAATCAGTAATTACTTGGTGGACCCTCCATTGCAATGCGAAAGACACGTAAATTGTGATGAAATGTCAAAAGTCCGCTGCATTAACATGATGAGTATGTGCCATAAAATGGGCCCAAAACGACTATGCATTGTAAAGGGATCACAGTCACCTGCCTGAGACGGGCATTTTGGTGCTCAAGGCATAATACAAATAATGCCATCGGTTAAATAAAGTCCGCCTAGAGCGGAACTCATGGGATGAGCGGACATTCTGACGTGGCCTGCAATACTCAAAACATCCTACATAATACATGATGATGATTGATAATGTCCGCATAGGCGGACCTTGACATAGCCTTTTGTATGAATCAACGCCCCAAGTGACTTCACTTTGCTCAATTTCACCGCTCAATAAACCGACTAGCCTAGACGGGCCTCAAAATACGCGATGCACAAGTTGAAACTTCGCACCATATAAAACAATCAGACAGCCGCCTAGAGGGACCCGTGTATAGGTTGACAATTGTGACAACTCAGATAGTCACCTAAGCGGACATTTAAAATGGTTATGCAAACTGGGAATCTCACCTACTTACCAATCGACTGTTTACTTGCCTTAGCGGACTCCTAAGACCTTTATGAATAAATTGAACCATGTGAAATGCAAGGTGAGGTTGGGATGAGTTGGAGCGGCCTTTTAACACCTCCTTGCATAACGCCAAGATTGCATCGTATTCAAGTCAACCCTCCATTTGCGCTTAAGCGGACAATTTCGACCTCTATGCATGAATTACCAATTGCAAAGCCCACCCGGATATGCGTCTAGGCAGACATTTGGGACGTGCTAGGATAATTTAAAATTCCGCCAATATTCACTCTAATCGCTACTCAAGCTGACATTCGAATATGCTATGCGTAAGTTTGAATTTTCAACTCCTGTCAACTCTACATTCATACGGGGAATTCCAGGCGGGATCACAGCCAAAACCAAAACAACTCAAGCCAAAATTTTCAGAAAGAGAGGGGTCCCCATCAGCGATGGGGTGATGTTGCGATGACGTCACAACACTTCCGTCACTGGGTGCAGATATTTTCTTCTGTTTGTTGATGATTTCAGCAGAAAGATGTGGGTGTATTTTTTGAAAAACAAATCAGATGTATTTGGTACATTTCAGCAGTTCAAGGCCTTGGTTGAAAAAGAGTCAGGCTATCCAATAGTCACTCATCGGTTTGATAATGGGGGGGGGGGATTTTGCTCTTTTGCCTTCTCTCATTTCTGTGTTGATCATGGCATCAAACGCCAGCTTACCACACCTTACACCCCTCAGCAGAATGGTGTCGTTGAGCGTCGGAATTGCACCATTACAGAGATGGCACGTTTTATGCTAGAGCATAGAAGTGTTCCTAAGAAGTTTTGGGCTAAAGCAGTCTACACTGTTGTTTATCTTTTGAACCGGTCTCCCACCTATGCCGTCAAGAAGATGACTTCTGAAGAAGCCTGGTCTGGACGTAAGTCGCAGGTAAACCATTTGAAAATTTTTGGCTCTATTGCTCATGTTTGGATTCCAGATGCCATGCGCACCAAGCTGGACTCCAAAAGACAGAAACTCATGTTCATTGGTTACAGTGAAAATCATAAAGCATACAGACTGATTGATGTAGACACCGATCGTCTCATATTCAGTCGTGATGTAGTGGTTGATGAGACTACTGGGCCCTTTCTTCTGTCTACTTTTGTTATCTCTGAGGACCAACCTTTGAAGGCTTCCGATGTGGGTGTTCGCCTTCCCCTAGCTCCACCTAATGGGAGGGATTCTGCAGTTGTGCCACCAACTCAGCCTATTGTTCCACCACTCGCCCCGCCTCAGGATATTCTGGATCCTCTTGATCTTGTACCAGCCACACCAGGTGATGCTATTGCACTTGTTTCAGAAGTTGGTACATCTACTCTCCGGCCTAAATGGTGGGTCAAAACAATTGGTGATCTTCATGATAGTGAACTCATCGAGGGTAGATCTGCTCGGAAGAAGAGCAAGCAACAGAATACTGTCAATTTTTCTCTTATGGCCAACCTTCACAGCATCTCGTAACCTTAGACATATTCAGAGGCTAAGGGCATACCTGAGTGGGAACAGGCTATGGAAGCTGAGCATCATAGCCTTTTGAAGAACAACACTTGGGTCCTCTCTGATCTTCCACCTAGGAAGAAGCCCATTGGCTGCAAATGGGTGTACAAAGTTAAGTACAAGGCTGACGGAACCCTCGATAAATATAAGGCTCGGTTGGTAGCCAGAGGGTTCTCTCAGAAAGAGGGCATTGGCTATGAGGAGACGTTTGCTCCAACAGCCAAAATGATTACCATTCGGCTTGTCCTCGCTATGGCAGCCCAGTTTGGATGGAAAGTCCATCAAATGGATGTCAAGAGTGCCTTCGTCAATGGAGATTTGCAGGAAGAAGTTTACATGACGCAACCTCCTGGCTTCAAGGTTGCTGGTAAAGAACACCAGGTGTACAAATTGGTGAAAGTTCTCTATGGCCTTAAATAGGCTCCACGGGCATGGTACATAAAGATTGATAAGTACCTAGTAGATCATGGTTTTCAGCAGAGTCCTTTTGATTCCAATTTGTATGTCAATCAGTATGTTGATGATAGTCTTTACATTGTTATCTATGTTGATGATTTGATTAGTACTGGTAGCTCGGAGCAGTTGATTGAGGGGATCAAACATGATCTTAGTCAAACATTTGACATGACAGATTTGTGACTTTTAGGTGTTGAGATTTGGTAGACAACTGATAGTCCAAATATGCTAGAAGTCTGTTGGATAAGTTCAGAATGATAGATTGTAAGCCTGCATCCACACCTATGGAGAAAGGGATGAAGCCATCATCCAATTCAGACTCCCCTGTGGAGAATGAATCCGCATTTAGACAACTAGTGGGCAGCCTCATCTATCTCACTACCACTAGACTTGATCTTAGTTTTGCAGTGAGCTACATCTCTCGCGTTATGCAAGCCCCTAAATCTGAACATTGGGTTGTAGCGAAGCGTGTGCTACGATATGTGAAAGGCACTTTTGAATTTGGCATTCTATATGGAAGGTGCAAAGATCCTAAGCTGATTGGTTTTACAGATTCAGATTGGGCAGGCTCTATTGATGATAGGAAGTCTACTTCTGGGTATGTTTTTAGTTTGGGCATAGGTGCAGTTACATGGACCAGCACGAAGCAGTAGGCAGTGGCTCTCTCCTTGACAGAAGTTGAATATCGGGGAGCTGTTAAAGTAGTGTGTGAGGCAGTTTGGCTTCGACGGATGCTTTTAGACATGCGAATGTCTCCAGCAGGGCCTTCACCCTTGTATTGTGACAATCAAGGGGTGCTGAAACTTGCCAAAAATCCTGTCTTCCATGAAAGGACAAAGCATGTTGATCTTCATTGTCGTTTCATCTGACAGCTTGTAGAGGATGGATCCGTGGTGTTGCAGTATGTCTCAACGGAGGACTAGACTACAGATATTCTCACCAAGTCTCTGAGTCCGGATAAGTTTGTCAGATTTAGGGGGCACCTTCGTGTAGTTGACAGATTGACCATTAAGGGAGGGTATTAAGATAATATCTTAGTTATATTAATGGTCAAATATGTTCCTAATTCTGTATTTCAGTTATATTTGTATTTTAGAAACATCTGTTATGTTTCTTTTAGAAACATTCCTTGTAATCTATATATATAAGAGCTTTGCTCTCATGATAATTTAATACAATGATTTTACCATTACGTTTCCCGTAATAGGATTCTCTCTTCTAATTTTGTTTTTGTTGGCATCTTTCTTTCTTACAATAGGAGGGCTTTTAATCTGTTGATCAGTTGAAGTAAATCTCTCAACTATCTAGTAAGGTTTCATCTTTTCTTCACATTGATTAATAACATTTATAGCTAGAGCATGCGCAACTGGTGAAGATTCTTGCTCATCCTTTCTCACATTAGCCCATAAAACTGATAAAAGTGGCTGGGAGATATCTTCACTCTCATTCAAAGAATCAAAACCAAAGGCAATCTTTTGCATAGAAGTTACAACATTTTCAGCATGAAACTTTTTGATAGTGGCAAAGAAATATTGAAACATTTTAAGAATAAGTTCATCATGATCAAGATCTAGCATTACAACACATGATCTGACTTTTGCAACAGTTTCCAAAATTGTTACCCTCTTAGCAAAAGGACTTCTGATATCATCCAAACCTTGAAAACTTTCCACAATTAGCTGAAATATCTCCCTCATAGTGTCATCACTGCACAAAACTTTAGGAGTTATTCTTGAAATTTCATTAATGCAAGTGATAACTACAAGCCTCACATCATTGTCTTGATGTCTCAAAAGCTCTAGCTTAACCAAAGAAGGCATCGCAGGAGTTATAACAAGTTGCATTGTCGTAGAAGATGACTGATCAACCATATATAAGCAATTTTCTGCTTTCTCCAAAATGCTGAGAAGAATATCTTTTGACTAATGCAGAAACTCAAGTTTCTTTTCAGCACTGAAAAGCCTCTTTCCCAAATCTAATGCCATAATTCACAGGAAGGAAGAATCAAGGCGCTGATAATCCTCTAAAAGATAAATCACTGTTGAAACTCAAAACATGCTATTGCTGAACTGACATGTAGCCACTGAACACTAACATACAATCTGTTGAAATTGACATGCAACAGATGCAAGTTGCAAAAGATTGTTAGCTTCTGAATAGGCTGGCAAGACCACCAACTTTGATACCACTAGTGTCCCTTGTGGAACCGTTAGGATAAAACCGCATCAATTTTTGCGATCACTCAAATTCTAACTCTTTTTGATCACCAAGTTCTCGATGTGGGCAAGGTGAAAGCATATAGAGATTAGAACGAGGACAGTGGAATTAATTGAAAGATGATGGTGGCAAGCCAACCGACTTACCATATAAGCAGAGACATAGAATCGATCAACGCCAAAATGGCAGATAGTGATTTGCACTTTCCAATCAAGCCAAACTAGTTGAATACAAGCGGAATTGCCTCAATGCCAAAATGGCACACTAATTCACCTGATTCCGATAAACGCCAAATTGGCAGATATTGAAAAGCAATGGGTCTAGCAGTGTACCGTCCAAGACCTTAATACAAATATAATTGGATCCAGCGGTGAACCGACCAGAATCTTACAATGATGCGCTTGAAATCAAACTTCTGGCGGTAAACCTTCTAGAATATTACAATGGTGAAAGATAAACAATTATTTCCAAATCTAGGAATTATTTCAAACAATTATCCAACATGCTGAAAGTAGACATTTCGTCAAACAGTTGGTAGATTAATTGAAAACACATTAAATAATTAACCGGATTGAGTTGATATAGTTGAGTGACGATCAAGTACTATAGCTAGACCAATAATAAGATAAAACTGCTTCCTTGCTGCTGTTTGACTCTGATTTGCTGATTAAAATCTAATATAAACTACTAAAATAGCTGAAACCATATTAAAAACATTCTTAACATGGTACGGCCTGCTCCAAGGGAATAATATCAGACCTTAATGTTGTTGTATGGTCACCTAGAATACTATTCAAAGTTGCTATAGATCTGAACTTACACACAAACACCCAAATATTGCTCCTTTTGGAAGGTAATACTCCTTAACTAGTATGGAAAACCTTTTTCACTTCAAAAAGATGCAAATCCTTCAAACTTCAAATACCACCCATATGGAGACAAAATCTGAGTAGTGAATAAGACAAATCAAAGGGGTATGGTTAGCAGCAAAGTCTTAATTCATCCCAATATAATAGTACGACTTGCCTTAGGAGGTGTACGACAACAAGAAAGTATTGAAGATTCCTTTCATGATTTCAACGACTCTTTTAATAATGTGTACAGCTAGCAAGTCATGAGCAGCTAGTGACTAGGAAAGGTATGACCATTGTCATATGAAATATTAACTTTTTTTGAAGCGGCTAAAAAGAGGAATAGGTACGGCCTGCACAAAAATGTGTACGGCCTATCCTTTCTTTTGGAGCTGCAGCTTCTTCAATAAAATATTAATAATATTATCATATGCAAATTTGATTTACACACTCACACACATAAATAAAAAAACTGAATATTATTGATTCTGGAATCCACACCACCAAATTGGAACATTATCTGGATAATCCACACACAACCAAAATAATTGAAATTGTAATAAGCTACCCCCAATTTTAAAAAAAAAAATTACATACAATGGATATGATAGTGTTAGCTCAAATGCATAACCCAACTAAAATGCCTCACACTTTCTGATCACCTAGTTCCAAGGATCGGCAAGGTGAGAGCATACAGTGATTGGCTTACAATAAGCAATTATGCAATGAAGAAAGTATAATTCATCCGCTGCGGCAGGCATCCACAAGATGTGAGAATTCACCACTTTTCAGTGGGTAAAGAACAAGAAGAAAATATTACATTGCCATTCACTTGTTCAGTGGGAATACTCCACTTTCCAGTGGGTGATAGAAAATAAAGATTGATGTTTTCTCCACACTGGCGGTAATACCATCCAGGGGTTATTATGTTTGTAAATCGAAAAATTATGATAATGAGATTCAATGCCAAAATAACATAGAAGTAAAGATTAGAGCTTGCTCTTGACAATTCTTGGAAAGAGTCTTGGAACCAAATAAACTTATACCTTGCTGGTATCAATCCTTCAACATAACTCCATTTGGCATGATACTGTCCTTTCTGAGCTGAAGCTGATTGCTGCAAAATCAGACATAATGGCACTGATACGGCAGCCTTATTACCATCAATGAGTTCAGATGAGAAGCTTGCTTAAGTAAGAACCAACACCTTGCCTCAAATCTGTTATACAACACTTCAAAACCCGATCAATGCATCCTGAAACAAATGATATCAGATTGTAATTTGGAGACCAAAATTTCTATTCAGAACTGTACGGCCATTCTATAAGATAGGTTCATTGCATGCTCAAACTATGCCAAAGTGACTTGCATAACACTCTCAAGAGAGTCGCCCACACTCAATGAACAAAACCCAAACAAAAATCACTGCCAAAAAATCCTTAATATTTTCTGATTTGCATTGACCCCAAAACTGACATGTACGACATTACAGGGGTACGGCCAACATTAAAAATCAGACTCTGCATTATACTCCATAAAACAAGCATGAATAGTGACGCCCTAGACATATAAAGACATTGCAAAAAGAATGAATTCCAAAATCAACTCCAGTATTTTTATTTCTTCAAATCTTTCAATCTACCAGTACGGCCTTGAGGGTGTACGGACCAGCATGAAAGAGCATTAAAACAACTTCATTCTTCATAAATACATATCAAATTCTTTTATGAACACTCTCAATTTCAATGATAAGCATCAAACCACAAGACTGCAAATTCTACGAAAGAACAATGGCAAACTCTGTATGAGCTTGCACCATCTACCTTCAGCACAAAGGTGATTCCTGTATGAAACCACACCAACTTCAGCTAGGGTGGATCTCTCACCACTGAAACCGATCAACTCCAAGAGGGTTTTCGTCCTCAAGAAGAATTTCTACAAGAGGGTTTCCGTCTTCAAGAGAAAATGGAAGAACACACAGGTTCAATCCAACAGAGTAACAATACAAATCCAAGCATGCCAAACAATGAGCCCATCTCGTCCTTTTATAACTTTTTGAGGAAAATAAAATATTATTTCCTTTATCCCTTCATATTTCTCGTCAAACAATATAAAAATAATTCATTATGTGAGCACAATTTAAAGTCACCTTTTTAATTAAAAGCTCATTTTAGCTCCAACGACCCCTTTTATCAAAATAAAGGAAATATTTGATTCGTGAGGTCCCAATATGATACATCCATGATTTAAAGCTTTTCATCCCCTTTCCAATGAGCTATAACACTTAAGTGTTGAATGAACATTTCCCAACCTTTTTAACTTAAGTGCAATAATTAATTGTTGAGCTCATTAAATCAACTGATTTTACAAAAAATCCCAAATATCACCAAACTGAAAAATTAAGCATACCAACATACTCCATGATGTTTGGGAAGATGAATGATGCCTTCCGGGTGATTTTCTAAAAATAGACGGCTTCTCCAAGAATCTTGGAGAGCAAACTAGGAACCCAATCAAACATCAGAAAGCATCACTGCGATCCTGAACACCATCTGAGCTTAAAGACAAAACCAATTGCTCTGTAAAACTGATCTGTGGCCACTCCAAGAACATTGGAGTTCTCCCAACAAAGCCGGATAGCCACTAAGAGACTAAGAACAAGCCAAAATGCTCACAATAATCAATGCGCCAAAAATGGAACATTACAGTCCTCCCTGCTCAAGATTGCTTGTCCTCAAGCAATTCATGCTATCCAACCAAGATACCTGCATGATTATCAATAATATACCTGGATCCCAAATCAATCTCAAGAATGCTTCACATCGCTTATGCTGCACCACTCTGATATTACTGTGAACTGCACAACTGACACTCTGTATAATCCTCTGACACATTCTTCCAATCACACAACTATTTGGATCCCAAACTTCAATAAATCCAAAGACTAAAAAATGGGCAATCATCCAACATGAAACTACTGCTAGGAACCAAAATCTGTAATGCTCCTCCGAGAAAGAACATAAATCAGCTTGATCACAAGCTGAAAACAACTCTGAACAGCCATAAATCAACTATTCTCACTCTCCAAAAGAGCATTAATAACTGTAACACTTGTTTCTTTCAGCTGATTACTTCTGTCTTCTTCCCATAAAGAGCTACAAACAACAAAATGCTCAATCTCATGGCTGCAAAAATCTGAATTAATCTTTTGAAAATTAGATTTTAGTAATCTAAAAATGGGATAGCAACAACAAAACTGAAATCTTCTGAGAACAACAAGAAATTTAGGCCAGTCACAACCAAAATACACTGAAGTCATGACCAAAATTTCTCTCCAATCCATAAAAATGTATGCAATTGACAACTTATGATGGTTGATATGAATAAGGATAGCAGCTTCATAACTGAAATTTGTCTCCAAAATTAACCATAAAACCATCTTATCAACACCACTATCCTCTTGCAAATAAATTCCATAATGAAAATAAGCCATCATTGAACTCAAGTCGTTGCATACCTGAACCTTATGCCCATCTTCAACAACTGATGAAAACCTCCAGTTGAAGAAATTTTTGTGCACAGTAACATTCCATGAATGCTTTGCACCAGGATCCCATATTCTGTTACTATCCTCCTCCATGTTACTTACATCAAATTGGTCTTCATCATTCAACATGGAAAGAAGATTATCATGAGTTAACTCAACTTCCATCATAAAAAGAGTATTACCAAATGATTGGAAGTTGTTTTCTCCTTCATGTTCAATTAGATTACCATTTTGCTCCATCTTTGCATCATCATACTTAGGAGACTGTCCTAAGTCAAAATCTTCTTGGAACAAATCAAGCTCTTCAGTCATCAACTTGTTATCATCAGCTTTTGCAACTTCATCTTGCTCCTTGAATTGATGTTCATCAACAAGATGGCTTTCAACTTCTAAGAGAGCCATTTGGGCACTCTTTAAAGAATCATAGTTGTTTTAAGCTTAAATGTAAGCTTATTAATTTCAGCATCTCTTCCCTTCAATGCTTTATATATTCGATCAGCAAACTCAAGGACCTGATCTCTATCAGAAAGAAGGTTCAAATAATCTGATTTCAGTGTTTCTAGTGCCTTTCTGACTACACACCAATTTTCAAGTGAAGCTCTTTTTTCCATGCCCATTTGTCTCCTTTCAACTTGAGCTCTCCAAATGTGATCTTCAACAAACTTATGTGAGCTATCCAAATGTGTTAAAACTTGCACAACCTTGTCTTCGATGACTAACAACTGATTCTTAAAATCCCAATCAACTGCACACAATAAATTTTCTGTCATATCCTTGAAAGCATGATCCTTGAAATCAGCTACTTTTAAGTTGTCCTCTTCATGGCCACCTTGACTACAAGAAGTAACATCATCGAAATCCAATGTTAAGCCAACCTTTGAGGCTGATCCAAATCCTTCAACGAGCTTCCCATCAACATGCTCTTGAACTATTTCTTCAGAAATGACACTTGGCTCTTCAAATTGCATGGAAATTGAATCTTCTTCTTCATCACTTAGATCAAATGATATGGCAGTCTCATATTCAAACATTGAATCATCATCAATGGCTGATTTAAAATCTTCTTCAGCATACTCTTCATCCTGGATCTTTGAGGCATCAATAAGTTCTTTATTTGACATGGGAATTTCCCACTCATAATCTGAATTATCTTCACAAGCATAGTGAAGATACTCCTCATTAGGGGCTGTCCTGAGAGTTTTAGCAGCACTAACTTTTTGGGCTGCCGAAGGTACACCTTTCCTCATGCACTCATCAAGGCTTTCTGCTTCAATGCTCTCAGGTTCGCTTGTAAAGTCACCTTCTAGCAATCTATCAATCATCTTTAACTCCTCAATTTTAGTGGCATCTTCAAGGTCTTCATCAAATGAAAGACTTGCAAAGTCCAACACTCCAAACTCCTTAACTTCAACAAAACTCAGCTTCATTAATTTCTGAAGTAGACTTTTCCAAGTCCAATTCAGCAAGTTCCTCTATGTATGCCTCGTGATTTGTGTCCTCTTCATCATATAGAGGCTCAGTCTTATGTATTTCTGATATGAAGACTTCATCTTCTCTTTTTTTGGTTTCCACATCATTCTGAAAGAAAGAACATGTGGTGAAAGTTACCGGTTCAGCCTTGTTCTTGCAATGATGGTTAGGCTCCCAAGAATCTTTGCATAGGAAACAAAGATTTCTTCTTCTAAGTTCATTCTTGCTGAACTCTTTCTTCCTCGAAATAGGAGGCTTCTTGTTCGGTGGGCTGGGAAGTGATGACTTAGAATGGATCTTGGTCCTTGCCAAAGGAAAAGGTAATTCGGGCTTGCATAAAGACATTGTCTTCATCTCCTCTTCCTTCCTTATTTTCTGAATATATTCTATTAAGCCTTCTTTGCCAGGATTCCTCTCTTTGATGATTTTCAAGAAAGCATCCCAAGGAAGTTGTTGCTTACAATCATCTGATAGTCCTTTGTACTCATCAATAATCTTAGTGGCCTCATGATAATACTTCCTTCGATCTAACTTCTCTTGAACTGCTCTTTCTAATTCATCTTGACTTTGCCTAAGAGAATCAAGTAGAACATCCGTCTCACTTCTCTTTTTAAGATATGCCATAATCTATCAATCACTGAACAACCTCTTTCAATTGCCACACATTGAACAACATGCAAGTGCTGATCACTCACATGCAAGGCTGAAATTTCTGTCCCACACTGAAGATCTACAAGGAGTGAGTATCAACCCAAACAGGCTGGCAAGATCACCAGCTCTGATACCACTGTAATAAGCTACCCCCAATTTTTTTTTTAAAATTACATACAATGGATATGATAGTGTTAGCTCAAATGCATAACCCAACTAAAATGCCTCACACTTTCTGATCACCCAGTTCCCAGGATGGGCAAGGTGAGAGCATACAGTGATTGGCTTACAATAAACAATTATGCAATGAAGAAAGTATAATTCATCCGCTGCAGCGGGCATCCACAAGATATGGGAATTCACCACTTTTCAGTGGGTAAAGAACAAGAAGAAAATATTACAATGCCATCTATTTGTTCAGTGGGAATACTCCACTTTCCAGTGGGTGATAGAAAATAAAGATTGATGTTTTCTCCACACTGGCGGTAATACCATCCAGGGGTTATTATGTTTGTAAATAGAAAAATTATTATAATGAGATTCAATGCCAAAATAATATAGAAGTAAAGATTAGAGCTTGCTCTTGACAATTCTTGGAACCAAATAAACTTATACCTTGCTGTATCAATCCTTCAACATAACTCCATTTGGCATGTGTTGGCGTTTCAATTCGCACCTCTGGAATGCGAGTTGGAAACGGACAGCTATGCACAGATAAACTGCTCTCCTATTATGAGGGGGAGTTCCCTTTTTGTTGATGTTCGCTTGAAAGATAAATAAAACAAATTTGCCTATCTTTTTTTTGATTCTCAGATGCGAGCACAAGGTTATAAAACTCTATTTCGCTGCAGAAGAGGTTTTTCTTTTTAAAACTTCTAACTACAGCTAGGCCTAAACTAAATGACGCTTTTAATCTTCTAAGTAAATTCAGAGCAAAGGGATTCAAAGTTAACAAGGAATGAATTGTTTTAACACAAAAACATAAATAAATTTCTCCCAGATTCACATCATAAGACCCATTGTACTTTAATGATGAAAACTGAAATAAAATTTACACAATCCACACATCTTACGACAAAACTAGATGATCTGAGATAGAAAATCAAAGCAAAAGGCAGGCATGAGACTTCTATTTCAATATCAAAAAGTTGATACAACTACAGGACAACAGTATTGCAGCAAAAGACAGGCATACAATAAGCGAGCAAACACTGGAGAACAGATAACACAGAGTGAACAAGTAGCTGAAATAACAATTTCTACAGGCTAGAATAGGCACAACAAATTTTTCTATCACAATTACCATTACTTACAATGGGCAAGGCTGCCCTTATTTATACTAAATCAAGGAGTAGGGAACCCTAAAATCTCCTTGATTTACCCTAACTAACTTGCCAACTCGCAAGCTTTATTTCTATTCTAAGACAAAGATTACAACTAACAAATGCTTTAAAGCAATTTTACTTTAAAGCAAAAGAAAAGTCCAACTAATACAAAGTGATTTCTTTCTAAATAAAGAATGGATGAGCTTTGGATGAAAGCAAATGCTTTTAAAAAAAAAGCATCCAAGTTAAAGCTGCTTTCTTTTGAATCACATCCTCATCAACATTCTTGCTTTATTGGTGATGTCATCCATTGATATTCTGGGAAATAATATCTTCTAAAAAGCGAGTGACCGCATCTTTGCCAGGAACACTGATACTCTCTAGAATGATATTCTGATTCTCTAACATTTCTTCACCATTTGCAACCATCTGAAGGAATTCATGAACTTCACCCACAGTTTTGTCAAACTTTATTGTTATTGCGGCAAAACGATCCATCTTGCCGGCACTGATATCACCATGAAAATTGCTGCGGACGAGAGTCTGGAACTCTACTTGCACTTCCCTGAGATCATACAGAGTACCATCTTCTTTTTCATACGAACACGGGATCTGAGAAACAAAAGATCTCACAAACTTGAGAACATTTACCACTTTTTCTTTCCATTCTGCTAACTCCGAGATTATAGTGTCATAAGTTTTTACTGTGAAAAGATATTGTGCTTTCCACGTAGAAACAATCTTCTTATCTTCAGCTGAATCAACAGAATTATGTGCTATCTTCAAGTCAGAGATAATGATCTTAAACACCGGTCTATTTTTAGCCAAAGTCTGCTGTAACCCCTGGATGCCTTGACGCAGATCATGAGCGTTATACTTTAATTGATAAAACTTTGAAAGTACAACTCTCCCTTTAGTCACAAATTCTTCTACCCAATCCTTCATGTGCCTCCCATAGATGACCAACTGACTAAACTGCTGCTGATAGGCCGGTGATCCCAGATTCAGAGGAAGCATTAGATCAGCCTGTGACGTGCCATGAAAAAGGTTGGAAATGTACTGCCGCAGCTGCCTAACTTCAGCCGTGAGGGCTGCTTTATCTTCTCCGTCCTTTAACACCCTCTCTTTCAGATTATCCGCTGCAACTTCGAAGAGATTTACATCTGTATGCCAGGTACTCCTACCAAGATTAGCTTTGACAACCTTGAAGTCATCAACCCCAATATCATCAACATTTCTATTTTCTGGAGGTGTTGTGGTTTCTAGGATCATTTCTCCATCAACATTCTTCTCAATGTGAACTTGCCTCTTAAGTTTCCTGCCTGGTGTGTCTTGGTAGACGCTTTTAAGCTCTGTCAAGTTCAACTGATATGAAGGCTTTCTTCTCTTCCTTTCCAGAATGTTTTCAAGCCAGGATGAGCCATCTTCTCTTGGAAACTCGGTTCTAACTTCATCAACTCCTGATGAACCAATATGTGTCGCAGAGTTATGTACCGACGAATCTGGCTCTGAATCAATGTCAATGGGAGAAGAACTAGGTGAAGAAGGTGGAGAAACATGAACAGAAGACAATGTTTCTACATGCGGTGCTGGTTCAGTGGGAACTTCTGATGTAACTGCTGGTTGTTCCTGCTGAATATGAACTGGAGACTCAACCTTTTTCCTCTTCAACTTGGCCATCTTTGTTCCTTCTGGAAGGACGCTCTGTCATGTCCCCGTTTCCGGCATAAGTCAACAATGAAACCGAATTAGCCTATTCATCATTCCTGTGGGCTAATACGTATGATAAGGGAATGAACTTGGTTTTGACTAATGAACTTTTGTTTTGCAGGTCAAGACCTTTATCAAGTGACATCAGGTTGTCTTAGCGCTAGGTGCACTTTTCCTTCTGTGGAGCTCAAAACTTGCACCTTGCAAAGAGAAGATCTTCAACAATAGATGAAGTGTCATTTTGATGTCATGTGAAGGAAAGAAGTCTCCTAAATGCCTTGATGCCTATTCAGTGAATTGAAACAGTTTAAGAACATGCTAAATGATCTAGGCACACTTTCCCACCTGTTCAACCACCAAAGTGCGGCTTGGCAAGGATCCATTCAAACATGAATAGGAAGATAGTACTTGAGGGCTTCAATGATGGGTGGTGCCTAAACATTCAAACATGATTGGGAGAACTTCAAAGTGCCAAGGGAACTAGCTAGAGGACTAAGGCGCTAATTCATGACTCTAGCACCTTGAAATTGCGCCTAAGAGTCAAGGCGCCACTTCTTGATCCTACAACCCAAAATGTGCGCCTAGGTGCTAGATCATGCCTGTGCAACCTTGAGATTGCGCCTTAGCAAAGAAGTGGATTGGAAGGATAAATTGATCACCAAAGGGTTTAAGATTGTTCAAAAGATCATCCATTTAATTGAAATCATCATCTATAACAAGAGAAGGATTATGAGAAGTGAGGCGCACTTTTCCTCATCTTCAACCTCACATTTGCGCCTTCTCTAGAAAGCTCAATTTGCGCCTAAGGAAAGGATCTTGAGGCATCATCATTGCTATTGGCAAATTTGCATTTGGAGAAGCCTTGGAAAAGACTTGAAGGTTTAAACTTAGTTGAAACTCACCTCCAGATGCTAGGCGCAACTTCATGACTCTAGAACCCTAAATATGCACCTAAGCTAGAAATGGAATGGAAGTCACAATTTGATCATTCATCTTGTTTAGGAGGTAGAACTTGTTTGAAGGATCATTCATCCAACTAAGATCTTAATCTAAGACAAGAAAACATCATGATGTTTGAGGCGCACTTTGCCTCTTGTTCAACCTTGCATGTGCGCCTCACTTGGATCCCTCAGTTGTGCCTTGAGGAGGACTCATCAAATAGCAAGGAAAATGTTTGGAAATTGTTTAAGTGTCAGAAGACAAGTCTTGATGTTGAGGCGCACTTTCTAGCCTCTGCCACCTCAAAAGTGTGCCTAGCTTAGGAGAGGCGCCAATCTTGGTTTCTGCAATCTCCAATGTGCACCTAAGCTTCATTGGGTATCGTGCAAGCAGTGGGTCCTAGAATGACCTTGGATGGCGTGCTTTATAAGGCTTCCAACTCAGAAGTGAGTCATCCCAATGGAATATTCCTCTAGAATATGCTCATTGGAAAACGTGCCGTGGTTGCCTCTTGCTCCTGAGGAGGAGCACTATAAAAGGAGGAGAGCGACTTCATTTGGACATCTTGGCTATTTGATATTTCTTGGATTGAAGTCGTTGTTTGCAACTTGAAGTTACATCTTGAAGACACGAGCAACCTGAAGACAAGATACTTGTAGTTTGAAGACAATCATTGTTCAATCTAGGCGCTAAGGCCTATCTTTTGAAATCATTGTAATAAGATGAACATTGATGCTATTAAGCATCTATTGAATGTAATAAGTTGTATTGACAATTGCAATAAGATATCTCAACTTCCTTGTTTGTTCAAATCATGTTGATTTCATTTATGTTAGATGTTGATTAATTGAAGTAGAATTAAGAAAAGTCAGGAAAAAATTTGGTGAAGTATAGTTGGGATATTTCAGTTTGGGTTTGGAAGTGGAAGGTTCTGATGTTTGAACAACTGGCAGCTCTGCAACCGGAATGGGTTCTTTCCGCTTACTTTTCAAGAATATAAAACTGTTTTTGATAACCCGGCTCGTTCTTTCCTTGATCGAGGTGTTCTCTTTAGCTGACCAATTAACTGGTGGCAATGGTTGTTGCTTCACCTGATCTCTGGAATATGTGGGAAGTAAAACTTCACCATCATTTGACAAGCCTTCTACATCTTCTGACAAGATATCAACCAACTGTCGAGTAAACCTGCTATAACTACGTTCTTGCACTTCAAACTCATCAGCACAATTAGTCCAGAAATCTTCAACTGCATGCGTATGCGCACAATTTTGACCAAGGTTTGATGCAAAAACACCACGAGGATCATATGAAGACCTCCTGTTGAAAAACTTAAGACCATACTTGGACATTTCACTACCAATCACTTTGGCATCTGCTCCGGATCTACATCTGTAAATTCCCATCCCAATTGGAAAATTGAAAGCTGGCTTGCATCTGCTACACATAAAAGAATGAACTTCATAGACCTGCCTTAGAAATTCCATGAATGCTACTTCATCTGTCGGATATCTTGGCAACATGGCTGGGTCTCCTGAGAAGCCATATACTCTGATGTAGGAGAAAGTGGGAAACTGGATAAACCAATCAGCCCATTCTGCCATCGCCATTTTGGCACCAGCTAAAAATCGTATATGCAACTCATTATCCAGATCTCGCACTACATGCATCAGGAATGCATCATTTACTCGCCTATAATGTCGCTCAGCCTGAGAAAATTCTAACTGCGGGAAATGGTGATATACATGTTGAATGCCTAGAGTTACAACAATATTCAAACCTCTAAATTGACCCTGAAAAGCCATTAAATATACAACGTATGACATCATGTGGAATTCATGAGCCCTTTGAAAATCAGTTATTTGTTGGTGGAGACTATCACTGATGAGTGCCGACCAATCATAGAATTCTGTTCCGTCAACAATTTGAGACATGATGTAAAACATCCAAGGCTGGAATTTGTTAGCATCTGCTTGACCTGTGATCCGGCTTAGAAGAGTAATCATTATTGCGTGTTCTTCCTTGAACTCTCCATGTCCAACGTTCTTTGGCATAACGTTTTGCTCCTCTTTCAACCACTTCTGAGCAATCTTTTTCCGGTATTTTTCTTTATCATTGTGCCACACTCTTTTGCATTCTTCAATCGGAACAACCAAGTTTTCCCTCTAGATTGGTATTGAAAAACACTTCTCAATGTTGTTCGGCCTCAGGATGCAGAGCACACGTCCATCTCTTGATTGTATTTCTCTTGTGACTGAATTGTAATGCGTCATACAAGCAATTACGAATTCGATACTTTGCACTGTGATGGGAAATGAAGCTGCTGCAAGCAATCCGGAGTGATTCAGATTCCTGATAGTGTTGTTTCCTGCATCTTCTAAAGGATGTATATTGAACACTGGAAGTACTTTATGCAAGGCTGTCTCGAAAGTTCTTAGGTAATCGTGAACCAACGCCGTTTTAGGCTTGATCTCAACTCGAGAGTACTGCATACTGAAAGATTTGAAAAATGACTGTGAACACGCCTATGTCGGAAAAATCTTGGACAAACGGCTGAAAATTACTTGCTGATTTCTTCTAAAAAATAGATTCCAAGCAAAAAAGTTGGCACATGGGTTTTGTAGACAATTCTGTTTCGAAGCAACCCAGATTGTCGGATTTTTAAAAAGTGGAGGTATTCCCGAAAAAGCAGATTCCCAGAAAAATAAAATTTCCCAATCTTCAAGAGGATGAAATTCTGGATGGACCCATCTCGATGAAAATTGAAAAAGCTTCGGTCTTGTTTCTGAAAAACGATCTCCTAGAAAAAAGGACCCTGAAAAAGCATGCCTCCTTGCTTCCTCATCCCGAAAATATGAAGAACGTTTAAAAAGCATTTCGTTTGAGCCTTTGAATCTTCGTGGAAAGAAAATAAAAATCTTTTCTCTGGATGGAACCTGCAAAAGATAATGAAATAAAAGAGGCCACAAGCTTGTCTTTATAGAACTTTAGGGCAAAAAAAAATAGCTTTCTTTGTGAAAGAATAAAGCTTCAATCTTATCCATGAAGAAAGCATCTTTTAAAGCGCAAATCCAAGTGGATGTCTTCGAATAGGAAGAATCCCTATTTTATAGCTGCCTATGGCTTCATGTGCGAGATGATGAAAAATATCTTCTTTGATGATGTCATCAAACACGTGAGGTTGCAAAAGTGTTAGCCAATTTTTCCTTCGTTTCGACAGTTTTGCACTTGTTCTGACTCCAATATGGCCTGCCCCTGACTTCAACAAGATGGCAAACTGTCACCGTTGACTGAAAAAGCTAACAAATCATGGCACCTTGAAGATTTATCAAGCGTGATTTCATCCTCAGCCTCAAACTGACGATCTGATGACGATCAATTGCAAATCTGTCCTTTGAAACTTGTCACCGGACGAAGATCGAGAAGCGGCTGCGAGAAAACACTGTCAATCATGAAAATTTTTGAAGGCATGAAAAGTTGGGCGCCCCCAGCCTCCAGGGGTGCCTGGTTTTTTGTGCCTTAGCCATTTTTTGGAAAATTTCAACTTTTTCAATTTCTCGATTCCCATGCGCGTTCCGGTGACTGTGGACCCCTGTTTGGCTGTCAATTTCTGCCTGCCGGAGTAAAACTGAGTCTGATGATCTGGCAAACAGGCAAGCCTGATGAAAACTGAGTTGATTGTACCCTCTGTCTACCTCGGAAAACATGCCAAACTGGTTTCCTGTGAATTTGACCGGGCTGACGGAGGAGGTTTTGTCGTTTTCCGTAAAAACATGAAAAATGGCAAAGGCAAGGAAAGATGGGCACCCCTAGCCTCCAGGGGCGCCCAGAATTCTGTGCCTTAGAAAATTTTGAAATTTTTAATTTTTTATTCCATTCCTCAATTTCTGTGCCAACAAGTCCTGTTTGATCATCGTTTTCTGTCCTCCGGATGACTGCAGAAGTAGGACGGGAGGTGCTTTGAGCTGTCTGAACACACCTGAGATGAAATCCCAGCTTTTGACCGAGTTTGACTAAGTTTGACCACCCGGAAACGGGCTGACGGAGGCTTTTTTGACGTTTCTCGAAAAACACGTAAAAAATTCTAAGGCATGAAAAGTTGGGCGCCCCCAGCTTCTATGGGCGCTTGGTTTTTTGTGCCTGGATGAGGGATGGACTGGATAGCCTAGGCATTTTTGACGTGGATTCCAGCTTTTCAGGGCCTGTTGACCAAAATGACTGCTTTTGTCCACCCCGGAACTGACTGACACAGGTATTTCTAGCATTTTCTTGAAAAATGTGAAAAAAATCTAAGGCATGAAAAGTTGGGCGCCCCCAGCCCCCAGGGACGCTTGGTTTTTTGTGCCTTAGTCAAATTTATGATTTTTAACTCTTCTTCCTCACTCTGGATCTATCTTGCTCCGTTTCCCATTCTTCGTCAAATCGACGACTGTTCATCAGTTCTATGTTAGCTGAATAGCCTGGAAGACTTGAAATTGATCTCTGGCAGATGAACTTCTGAGCTCGTGCTTCGCCTTTTGAAAAATGTCATGTCCCTGTTTCCGGCTTGATCATCAAATGAAGAATGGATTAGCCTATTGCTCATTCCCGGAGGCTAATTCAGAATGATAAGGGAATGAATTGGTTTTTGACTAACTCCGTTTTATTGTTTTGCAGGAACAAAGTCAGAAACTTGAAATTTGGCTAAGTCTGGAAGCCAAATTAATAGGAAGTTGACTCTTGAAGTCTGGGCGCCAATTTCACATCAGACTTCCTAGATGAGCGCCTAAGGATTTAAGGTTTGCTATCAGGGTTTGGAAGTGCAATATGACAATCACATCATCATCAAAGGCTTTCTCTTTCCTCCAACTTCAAGTGGCGCCTAGCTCAGAAGCAAGTTAGGGAGCACATCCAACAGGGCGCCTTGATGGAAAAGATTGATAAGTCTCCAAACTGAAGTTATCTAAGTGAATTGGATGTTGAAGAGGGCCTACTCACTTTGGGCGCTAATATCAAGTTGTATCATCCAAAATAAGCGCCTAAGAACTGCAGGGTGCCAATACATGTTTCCAGGAATCCTCCAGATAAGCGCCTAGCATGAATAAGTGGTAGATTGAAAGTTTTGAAGATAAGTGGAGTCATTTGAGTAAGATCCTAGCATGGGCGCATATGTTGATCAAAACTTCTCAACTCTAGCGCCTGGGATTGAAAGCTATGATGAAGATACTTCCATCAAGGAACCTTAGTGTGCGCCTAAGGGTAGTTACTGAGATTTGCGCCTAACATGAGGAATAGCCTCTAAAACAAGGCGCCCACTTGGTTTGATGTTCTAAGATCAAGGATGATCATTCAAGTCTAAGGCGCCAATTCCCTCTTGTGCAAGCCAGAATGAGCGCCTAGTCTATCTAGGGCGCTAGGTTAAGACTCCAGTTGATGAATGATTCCCAAACTCCTCAAGAAGCCAGGGCGCTTGGTAAGACAAGTGTTTGGTTTTGTTTCAAGGACTTCAAGTAGGAGTGCTCTTCAGGGTGATTGGGCAATTCAAGATTAGGCGCCAAATCCATGATGCGCCTCATTGATAAGTGGATCTCCAAATTCTCTAGTGAGCCAAGGTGCTAGTAGGGGTAATGTTCTGAGTTTACTTCAATACCCTTGGAAGAAGACACTTGCATGCAAAATGATCCATTCATGGTGAAAGGCGCTGGATTGAAGATAGTCATCTTGGTTCAGATATGACTTGAGTTAAAGGTTTTAGCAAGGCAAATCCATTTTCTTCTTAAGGCGCCCATCTAGACCCTTTTTTATCAATAGGTGCGCCTGAGTGGAGTTGAACTCCTCAAGATCAGTGTTGGTGCAAGGCGCTCAAGATGATAATCATTGGAAGTCATGTTTCACAGTTCTTTGAGAAGTTGATAAGCTACTACCAAGGCGCCAGAACTATTATAAACTCTCCAAAGTTGGCGCCCAGTTAGAAGAACACCAGAATTGCGCCAGAATTGAGGTGGTTGAGGTTGTAGGAAGTTTAGAACTCTAGGCGCACTCTAGAGTCTCTGTCAACCTTCAATTGGCGCCTAGTGATGGTGAGGCGCAGTTGCATGAAGGAACTATATCAAATAGGCGCCAAGACATGAAAATAGCTTTAAACGCTGTCGGAGAACCCTCAACGAACATTCCTACAAGATATCATGCATGTTAAGTCACCAGAAAAGGTTGGGCGCATTTCCATGCCATTTCTACCTCAGTTGGGCGCCTAAGACTCATTGGGCACCATTCCATGTTTAAACTATTTCCACTTGGCGCCTGATCAGAAGATGAGCTCTCATTGGTCGATGGTATGTTTTGGGGGATCCGTGTCAAGGTCTCTAGATGAGCATTGCCAACTCAGAATGAGTCATCAGTTGGAATATTCCCTTGGATATACTTCTTGGGAAACGTGCCTTGGTTCCTCTTTGTGCCTATAAAAGGAGGAGCTCTCTCATTCATTTGGCATCTATGCATTTGACAAACTTTTCTCTGCAAAGCTGTTGAGCTTGTAATCTTGAGGCCTGCGAGTTTCAAGTGTTGGGGTGATGCTCCCTCAACTGACAAGGTGATGCTCCCTTGTTGTACTGTGAGGTGTTGACATTCAGTTGACATCGTTGAGTTCAATCGAGTCGATCAAGTATAGGCGCCCATTGTAATCATCAAGGCTCCAAGGCCTGCTTTGTAATTCCATTTGAAATAAAGTGTAACTTCATGCCATTGAAAGCATTACTCATGTAATAAGACATTGTGAGTTGATTGAATCAAGTAATAAAACAAGTACCCAGCTAAAGGATTATCTTTGATATATATCTTTGTGTTGTTGAAATAGTTGATGAGTTGATAGCAAGTAAAAATTGTCTAAGTAAGGAAAAATTTTGGTAGAATTAGTTGGGTATCTTACAGTGGTATCAGAGCTTGGATCCTGCCAGCCTTTGGGAGTTTTCATGCAAGAAGGTGATCAACAAAGTGATAGAACCAGGAGATACATTGCGCGTGAACAAAGAAGGCAGTTCCAGTGGACTCATCCTTACCCACAACAGGATACTCTTTCAGAAGCAATTGTAGCTAGACAGGCTAACATGGCGGAGGAAAGAAGAAGTAGAAGTCCACCTGCAGATGGTGAACGTGCAGCTAGGGAGATGTTTAGGAACATCGCCGCTGAACAACAACAAACTGCTCAAATTTTGCAACATGTCCTACAATCCCTTCAAAATATGAATCAAGGTGAAGTAGCTGGACAAGGTCGTCGAGATGCAGCTAGACCTGAGAGACAAGAAAGACATGTTGATGATGATGCTGGTAGTGCAGTAGGTAGAAGAGTTCGCACACGAACTCCTACAGTTGATAGGCCTTTAAGACCAACTTTCCTTCCACCACCACCTGAACAAGACAATGAAGCTGATGAAGAGTTTGATGAAGGAGATCAGAATAATTTTGAAAATGAGATAGCCCTCTTTGCAGATCTTTATGCTAGACTTCCGGAACGTGTTCGAGATATGATGACTTTCAATGAATATTGCCGACAGAAGAGGGAAGATAGAGACAGGCGAGGTAGAACTAGAGGCTTTCGTCCTAGAAGGGATGATGATACAAAGGAGTATAAAGAAGCCTTGAATCGAGTTCCCATTCCTACCTTCGATGGAAGTGGTAAGCTCAGTGCTAGAGCTTGGGTAAACAAGCTGGATACATACCTTTCACTTAAGCCATTGATGGAGAAGAAGGCAATTCAATTTGCTACAATGCATCTTGAAGGTTTGGCTTATGAATGGTGGCATCATGGCCTAGTTTCTCAACATCATGATAGGATAAATTCCTATGATGAGTTTGTAACCAAGTTGATTCAGAGGTTTGACAGAAAAGACACCGAAGTGTACTATCGTGAACTTGCTCAACTCAAGCAAGAAGGAAGAGTTGTGCCGTATGTTAATGACTTTCAGAAGATCGCAGTAATGGTACCCGATATGACAGACCGAAGAATCACTATGCTGTTCATCGAGGGATTGAACAATCAAATCAAGCCATTGGTAAAGGTACAAAGGCCGGCAAATTTGGAAGAAGCCATTGACTTTGCTCTAGATCTTGATACTACTCCTGTATATCAGCCAAAGAAGAAGTTTTATAAAGGAGTTAGCTCTACCCAAAGGAGACCCTCTTTTCTTCAAAAGATGACTCAAGGTCCATCTGCAGCCGAAAGAGACGAGCTAAGAAGGAAGAAACTCTGCTTTTCTTGCAAACAACCTTGGGAACCAGGACACAGATGCCTTGGTAAGGGTAAAGCACACTTGATTGAAGTTGTATCTGATGATGGAAGTGAAGAAGAATCATTGAGTGAAGAAGAATCAATCCAAGGTGAAGAGGAGGTACAACCAACTCTTAATGTTGTCTCAGAAGAAACATTTGACAAAATAACATTAGCAACTATCTCAGGAGTACCTGAGTATCATGCCTTCCGCATTAGAGGAGTTGTAAAGGGTCAAAGAGTCACCTGTCTAATTGACAGTGGTGCTACTCACAACTTCATAGATGAAGGTTTGGTAGCAAGGCGAGGTCTCACAGTTGAAGACTTCGAAGGATTTCAAATAGCGGTTGCTGATGGATTCCTAATGAGTTGTACCAGAAAAGTATCCCAACTGCAAATTCAAATGGGAGATTATTCTTTACAGGATGATTTCTATGTGGTTGGACTTGGGCATATTGATGTAGTACTTGGAGTACAATGGTTGCATTCGCTTGGAAGAATTGTCCAGGACTTTCAAAAGATGGAGTTAGAATTCATGCATGAAGGAAAGAAGATCAAACTGAAATCAGTGTCTGATGGAAACCCCAAAGTTGTCTCAGCAAAACGAATGGAAGCATTATTCAGGCATAATGACATCGAATGGGCAGCACAGGTTTGCATCAAGGACAACCAAATCCTCTCTGCTGAAGAAATGTATCCTGCAGATATTCAGGCAATGTTGGATAAGCATGGTAAGGTGTTTAGGGACATACCTCCAGGAATACCTCCTGATAGAGGTTTTGAACATGTAATTGAATTGGAGGATGGGGCTAAACCTGTTAACATTGCACCCTATCGGCATCCTCGGCATTTTAAGATTGAAATTGAGAAGACGATCAAGGAATTGATCGATATGGGGCACATAAGGCCATCATCAAGTCCATTTGCATCATCTGTGGTGCTAGTGAAGAAGAAGGATGGAACAATGCGGATGTGTGTTGACTATCGCGCATTGAACAAGAAGACCATCAAGAATAGGTATCCAATACCTAGGATTGATGAACTCCTTGATGAACTGCATGGAGCAGTCTATTTCTCAAAGATAGATCTCCGATCTGGTTACCATCAAATTCGTGTCAGAGAAGAGGACATTCCAAAGACAGCATTTAGATGCCATTATGGACACTATGAATTTATGGTGATGCCGTTTGGACTGACAAATGCACCAGCAACTTTCCAGTCCTGCATGAATCATGTGTTCAACAAGCAGTTGAGAAAGTACCTGTTGGTTTTCTTTGACGACATCTTGATCTACAGCAAGACATGGGAAGAACATCTCCAACACTTAGATGAAGTATTGAATGTTATGGAGAATCAATCTTTGTATGCAAAGATGTCTAAGTGTGATTTCGGCCTAAAGGAGATTCTGTACCTGGGTCATGTGATAGGAGCAAATGGTGTGAAAGTTCAAGAAGAAAAGATTGAAGCCATACGCAATTGGCCAGTTCCCAGGAATGTGTCAGAACTAAGAGGTTTCCTAGGCCTCTGCAGCTATTATAGAAGATTTGTTAGAGGATTCTCACAGCTTGCTGCACCTTTGACAAACCTAACAAAGAAAGGAGCTTTCATGTGGACAATAGAAGCTCAAGCTGTTTTTGATAGATTGAAGGAAGTAATGAGTACAACACCAGTGCTGGCTTTGCCAGATTTTACTAAGTCCTTTGTTCTAGAATGTGATGCTTCGGGAGAAGGCATTGGAGCTGTTTTGATGCAAGATCGACATCCCATCGCCTTCGAGAGTAGGAAATTGCAGGATACAGAAAGATTGTACTCAACTTATGACAAAGAGATGCTGGCAATCATGCATGCCTTGGCTAAGTTCCGCCAGTATCTAGTTGGATCTAAGTTTGTGGTCAGAACTGATCACAACAGTTTGAAATACTTTCTAGGGCAGAAAGATTTGAATGAAAGACAGCAGAAGTGGGTTGTGAAGATACAATCATATGATTTCGACATTGAATATGTGAAAGGCAAGAAGAATGTAGTTGCCGATGCCCTGTCTAGAAGACCTGCTGTTTGTGCCCTGAGTAAAATTTCAGTGGATTGGAAGGCTCAGCTTCTAGTTGAGTATTCCAAATCTAAATTTGCTTGTGAGGTCATGGATGGAATCATTCAGGATGACAGGTACAAGGTGATTGATGATATCATCTATTACAAAGACAGAATCTATCTGACTCCTGAATCGGAGCTGAAGCGACAGATTTTGCAGACATACCATGATGCTCCACTTGCAGGACACCCTGGTTACTTCAAGACCTACAGACAGATCAGGGAAAGATTCACTTGGAAGGGTCTGAAGGAAGAAGTACTACAGTATGTCAGGGAGTGTCTGACTTGTCAACAGAATAAGTCAGAGCATACATTTCCAGCAGGATTACTCCAACCACTGCCAATTCCTGAACATAAGTGGGAGAGTATCTCTATGGACTTTATCACAGGTCTTCCGAAGGTGAATGGAAGAGACTGCATATATGTAGTTGTAGACAGATTAACTAAGTTTGCTCACTTCTTTGCAATACCAGTTGAGTCATCAGCATTGCAAGTAGCTGAGTTATTCTTTCGTGAAGTCTTTCGACTACATGGCCTGCCCAAAACTATAGTCAGTGATCGAGATAGCCGGTTCATCAGTGTGTTTTGGCGAGAGCTATTTCGACTAGCTGGTACTGACTTAACACCGAGCACTAGTTATCATCCTCAAACCGATGGACAAACTGAAATTGTAAACAAATGGCTTGAAGGATACCTGAGAAACTATGTGTCTGATCATCAGCGTGCTTGGATTAAGTGGCTTCATCTAGGTGAATACTGCTACAACACTACTTTTCATATGTCAATTGGCATGACTCCCTTCCGAGCTTTGTATGGATATGAAGCTGTTTCATTTGTTGATCTGGCATTGGATGACAGTAGAGCTCCCAGAGCAAGTGAATTGATGAAGGATACTCAGGATATTTTGGGAGTCCTTAAAGAAAATTTGCAAAGAGCTCAAAATCAACAAAAGTTGTATGCCGACAAACACCGAGTTGAGCGACACTTTGAAGTAGGTGACATGGTGTTTCTGCGCCTTCAGCCGTATAGACAGAGTACTTTGAAGAAGTCAGGTGTAGAGAAATTGAAACCAAGGTTTTACGGACCCTACAAGGTGTTGAGAAGAGTAGGAGAAGTGGCATATGAACTAGACTTGCCAGCAGGAAGCCGCATCCACAATGTGTTTCATGTGTCATGCCTCAAAAAGGCACTAGGTCAACATGTGGTTTCAACCGATGAACTGCCACCACTTGATGAAGAAGGAATGCTTGCACTTGAACCTGAAAATGTGGTGGATATTAGGGAGAAGAAACTTCGCAACCGAAGCATAAGAGAATATTTGGTGAAGTGGAAAGGGTTGCCAATGGAGGATGCTACTTGGGAAGGAGAGAAGATCCTAGAGCATCCTAACCTTCAATTGCTTGAGGACAAGCAATTCCGGGAAGGGGAGACTGTCATGTCCCTGTTTCCGGCTTGATCATCAAGTGAAGAATGGATTAGCCTATTGCTCATTCCCGGAGGCTAATTCAGAATGATAAGGGAATGAATTGGTTTTTGACTAACTCCGTTTTATTGTTTTGCAGGAACAAAGTCAGAAACTTGAAATTTGGCTAAGTCTGGAAGCCAAATTAATAGGAAGTTGACTCTTGAAGTCTGGGCGCCAATTTCACATTAGACTTCCTAGATGAGCGCCTAAGGATTTAAGGTTTGCTATCAGGGTTTGGAAGTGCAATATGACAATCACATCATCATCAAAGGCTTTCTCTTTCCTCCAACTTCAAGTGGCGCCTAGCTCAGAAGCAAGTTAGGGAGCACATCCAACAGGGCGCCTTGATGGAAAAGATTGATAAGTCTCCAAACTGAAGTTATCTAAGTGAATTGGATGTTGAAGAGGGCCTACTCACTTTGGGCGCTAATATCAAGTTGTATCATCCAAAATAAGTGCCTAAGAACTGCAGGGTGCCAATACATGTTTCCAGGAATCCTCCAGATAAGCGCCTAGCATGAATAAGTGGTAGATTGAAAGTTTTGAAGATAAGTGGAGTCATTTGAGTAAGATCCTAGCATGGGCGCATATGTTGATCAAAACTTCTCAACTCTAGCGCCTGGGATTGAAAGCTATGATGAAGATACTTCCATCAAGGAACCTTAGTGTGCGCCTAAGGGTAGTTACTGAGATTTGCGCCTAACATGAGGAATAGCCTCTAAAATAAGGCGCCCACTTGGTTTGATGTTCTAAGATCAAGGATGATCATTCAAGTCTAAGGCGCCAATTCCCTCTTGTGCAAGCCAGAATGAGCGCCTAGTCTATCTAGGGCGCTAGGTTAAGACTCCAGTTGATGAATGATTCCCAAACTCCTCAAGAAGCCAGGGCGCTTGGTAAGACAAGTGTTTGGTTTTGTTTCAAGGACTTCAAGTAGGAGTGCTCTTCAGGGTGATTGGGCAATTCAAGATTAGGCGCCAAATCCATGATGCGCCTCATTGATAAGTGGATCTCCAAATTCTCTAGTGAGCCAAGGTGCTAGTAGGGGTAATGTTCTGAGTTTACTTCAATACCCTTGGAAGAAGACACTTGCATGCAAAATGATCCATTCATGGTGAAAGGCGCTGGATTGAAGATAGTCATCTTGGTTCAGATATGACTTGAGTTAAAGGTTTTAGCAAGGCAAATCCATTTTCTTCTTAAGGCGCCCATCTAGACCCTTTTTTATCAATAGGTGCGCCTGAGTGGAGTTGAACTCCTCAAGATCAGTGTTGGTGCAAGGCGCTCAAGATGATAATCATTGGAAGTCATGTTTCACAGTTCTTTGAGAAGTTGATAAGCTACTACCAAGGCGCCAGAACTATTATAAACTCTCCAAAGTTGGCGCCCAGTTAGAAGAACACCAGAATTGCGCCAGAATTGAGGTGGTTGAGGTTGTAGGAAGTTTAGAACTCTAGGCGCACTCTAGAGTCTCTGTCAACCTTCAATTGGCGCCTAGTGATGGTGAGGCGCAGTTGCATGAAGGAACTATATCAAATAGGCGCCAAGACATGAAAATAGCTTTAAACGCTGTCGGAGAACCCTCAACGAACATTCCTACAAGATATCATGCATGTTAAGTCACCAGAAAAGGTTGGGCGCATTTCCATGCCATTTCTACCTCAGTTGGGCGCCTAAGACTCATTGGGCACCATTCCATGTTTAAACTGTTTCCACTTGGCGCCTGATCAGAAGATGAGCTCTCATTGGTCGATGGTATGTTTTGGGGGATCCGTGTCAAGTCTCTAGATGAGCATTGCCAACTCAGAATGAGTCATCAGTTGGAATATTCCCTTGGATATACTTCTTGGGAAACGTGCCTTGGTTCCTCTTTGTGCCTATAAAAGGAGGAGCTCTCTCATTCATTTGGCATCTATGCATTTGACAAACTTTTCTCTGCAAAGCTGTTGAGCTTGTAATCTTGAGGCCTGCGAGTTTCAAGTGTTGGGGTGATGCTCCCTCAACTGACAAGGTGATGCTCCCTTGTTGTACTGTGAGGTGTTGACATTCAGTTGACATCGTTGAGTTCAATCGAGTCGATCAAGTATAGGCGCCCATTGTAATCATCAAGGCTCCAAGGCCTGCTTTGTAATTCCATTTGAAATAAAGTGTAACTTCATGCCATTGAAAGCATTACTCATGTAATAAGACATTGTGAGTTGATTGAATCAAGTAATAAAACAAGTACCCAGCTAAAGGATTATCTTTGATATATATCTTTGTGTTGTTGAAATAGTTGATGAGTTGATAGCAAGTAAAAATTGTCTAAGTAAGGAAAAATTTTGGTAGAATTAGTTGGGTATCTTACAAAAAAGCAGAATTTACCTAGTAGAGAAAACTTGATCTTTCGCAGATTCCGTCTGGATCACCTTGATCGTGAAGCGAAATTGGCCAATCAGAATCAGGCATGACACCTGAATCAGAGATTCTATTTTTAGAAACTTTCTATTTTTAGAAAAATTTGCCAGCATCCCTATCTCAAGAAACCCAGAAACTTTCTATTTTTAGAAATTTTGGCTTTTTGACTTTTTTGACGAAAAATTTTCTCGACTTTCTCAAAATGCCTTAATGAAGCAATTTTTTTTGATTGGGTACAACAATTGGCTCTATCTGGGGACCATGTCGGATACTTACGGCATAGGAGAACCGAGAATCTCTGGACTTTTCTAGCTTGGACCAGTGCCTTATCAGTTGGGCCAATAGAGTCAGGTTACTTTCCTAATCACCTAGAACAAGTCTTTTCCCTACATCACCTAAGACTGGACTTCCTAAAATCACCTAAGAGTTGGAACTTCCCACAACACAAAGAACACAACTGTCACATTACAAAAAAGAAAAACATTACGACATAACGATCACATCACAGAAAGGGGAAACACATTACGAGAACAAAAAGGTGTTCACACAAATGCTCTTTTTCTTGAGCGAGGACGAGAAGAACAAAGATTGTCAGACAAAACCATCAACTGATTCGGAAAAGTAAGAACCATCTCTCCTTAGCTGTAAAGATTGTCTTGACAGCACAAAACTTTTCTTTCTCTACAACATCTCCTCAAAGAGCCATGGTTCAGAAGTGTATTCACGTTCAGGCCATGAGAAGTTCATGAGGAACTATTTGATACGCCAAAGATCAAGTGGAGCATCTTCTTCTAAAGTAAGCAACCTCTGTAACAGATGAAGGTACAGAACCTCCTTTTGAAGATATGTAGGAATGTCGTGTGGCCAAAGTATGCTTGTGGGAATGGTAGTCACCACATATAGAACTTGACTTTCATTTATATCTTGAACACATGCAACTTTGAACTCAGTCAATGTATCATCTTCTAGAAAAGGTCTAAGCTGCTCATACACAACTCATTACTGATTCTTGGCTTATTGGATCCACAACTATCGTCACCCATTTTTCCAGTGCTTCAGGAGTTTCTTCTTCTTCATTGGTCATGTTTTCGTCCATCCAATCCTTAGAGTCAGATAGATCATCTAGGTCTGGATGCTCGAGCTCTTGATCATTGTTGAAGTACACTTGATGGGTAACATCCTCACCTGACAGTTCACTTTGCCATTCATTTTCTTGAGTCTCGTCGACCTCCATAGAGTAATCTTCTTCAATGCAGATATCCGGCATCGTCTCATCTTCAACATTCATGTATCTTTCTTCTTTTGATAAGTAAGCGGAATCAAAGACAGATTCATTTGTGCTATATGTTTCTTCCTCATCTTCTTGATCGATTTCACATACGGCGTATCTCACAAAACATTTGTTAAGAATTTTTGATTTTTCAATATCATTTTCTTTAGTAACAAAAACTGAATATTCCATGAATTCTTCTTCTCCATAGACCTCTTCGTATGTTGCATTTTGTGTTGGCTGTATAGTATTAGTGAAATCTCTTTCTTGTACAGGTTCATAGATGGATTTAGCATTGTCTTTTTCACTATTGCGTATGAAGGGTTCTTGGGACAAAGGTGAAGACGGGCTATATTGTAAAGGAAAATCTGCAATATCTTCTGTTGAAGAATCACTTGACGTAGAAAACAGTTGAGATCCAATGATGAATCTTCCATATGATCTCTAGTTTTGAAAAATTCTTCTAGGAAGAAATCATCTTCAAAATGAAGATCATGTTCTTGCTCCAATTGTAACGTTTCTTTAACCTCTTCTTTGGATGTATCTGACACAGGTTCTTCAAACCAACCTTCAAAAGACAAGAAAAACAAAACTGATTCATCATTGCTCTCTGCAGTATATTTGGTTTCTTCCTCGTAATTTTGCTCTTGAAAAGATTGTCGCACTTCTTAAAGAAAATTTGCAAGTTGAACATTTCTTCTGATTCTTCCTTTGATTTGCCAACCGTACAGACAACTTCTTGATTCTCTTCAGTTATTTCTGATAGCATAACATATGTACCAGGACCTGTTTCTTGATATAGCACTTGTGCTTGAGAATCTTGAGATTTTACCACCGTGAACCGTGACTTGGTTTTTGGTTCCAATTTGAAACTGCCTTTCTTTAAAGGAATGGTCGCGGATGACCAATCCAACTGTATTTCCCCTCCAAGATCTTTGCAGAAGCTTCTACTTAGGAACATCCCATAACTGGCTGGAATGTCGGCTACCAAGATAGTCATCATTATTTTCTTCTCGGGACAAGCCGCCAACCGTACTTGAGCATCCTTCAATTGCCCAACCAACGACACTGACTTAGACTCAAGAGAATAACATTTGTCATGCGTTTTGGTGAACGAGAGTCCTAATGCATTCATCACCTGTAAAGGCATGACGTTGTCCGAGGCTCCTGAATCAATGATACAATTGCTCGATTTATAGCCTCCTATATACAGAGAGATATAGAAAGGCTTGGGCTTCTCTTCTGGTGGAACGGAGGATTCAAGCAATGTAGGCCACACGATAGTCTCCTTCTTGACATACTTAACAATTCTATCCAGCTGATCTGGATGGTCCTGAAGATACTCCAGCTTAGAAATCTGCACTTTTGTCTTCATCATGGAATCCACTATATCAAAATTCGCCGAAGACAAATCTTGAGCAACCTTGACATTGTCATGTGGTGGCTTAACATTGGAAGTGGAAGGCACTTCCTTCACCTTTTCTTTTGATCTTAGTTTATCCTCTTTTTCTTTTTGTGCCTTGAAATGTTGAGCACGTGTAAACACAGGCGTCGAAAGATTTTCATGATTCACCGCAAGAGAATATTGAAGATCCTCTTGTTCTTCCTTTATTAAAACGGGTTCATTCTGGAAGTATGCCGTAGTACAGTCGCCATCGAAGTTGTCCGTTTGTGGTAAGACAACGTTCGCACTTGGGGAAGGGACAATGTTGGAAATGGGTGCAACATCAGCATATCCCATAATCTGATTCATTCTTAGATTTTCAGGACATGTGGTTTCGGTATGTGCGTCAGTTTCATGAAAGGAACAAAACACTGCATTTTGAGCAGTATCAACTGCTTGTATTAGTGGTGGTGTTGGCAACTTGGGCCTGTAGTTATTGAAAGGTTAGAAATTGTTCCTCTTAGGCTGATATGGTTGCTGTGGTTGATATTGTTGCTGCGGTTGGTATAGTTGCTGTGGTGACTGATACGGCTGTTGTGCAGGTTGCCCCTGAGCAGGCAACTATCTCTTCATAATAGTCATTTCATTTGCTACCTTCTGTAGCAGTGGATTAGCAGAACTCTAAACGAGAGGCCTGATTGAATCCGTCTTCATCTTGCCAGAGGTAATCATGTTATCCTCCAACTTGATGGCATTTTCTTGTGCACTAGATAATTCTGTCTCATCAGCCGATCTCAAAAAGAAGGCTGTCTTAGAAGGAAGAGCGTTAATGAAACTGCTCAACATAATTTGCAGAGATGGATTGAGAGTATGAGAAAGGCGTGTAACCAGGCGATTAAACCTTGCTACAAACTCCCTCATTGGTTCATTGTTTTCCATCTTTGAATTTGAGAGTTGGGCGAACAATCTGTGACCATCTTTGGCAGGCTTGAACCTTGCCAAGAATTTCTCGCTCATAGTTGCCCAATTCGTAATGATGCTTGGCTCCAGATGGTTGAACCAGTCAGCAGCATTTCTCACAAGAGTCTCAACGAAGAGACGCACAGCAACATCTTCATGTGATACATGGAAAACGGCACAAGCTGTTGTGAATGCAGAGATGTGTTCATCAGGATGTTGAGTTCCATCGCCGTGGAACTGGGGAAAGTGCTTCCTTGACCCCTTTGGTAACTCATGATGTGCTTGCAGGGCCAAAGGTACAATGTTGTCACCCCAAGGCAATGGGGGTGGTCGCCTCAAATTGTCATGATTGTTATTATTTGCATCACCCATTGCTCTAGGCTGAATTACTGGTTCCTCTTGAAGTTCTTCCTGCTTGACTTCAGGAATTAACTGTACTTCAGGAACTATGTTGGACGCCTCTCTAGCTTCTGTAGGAACAAGATCTTGGAAGAAAGGATCCGTAGTACTGCCTTTTCCCCTTCTTGAATAACCCTGTGAGCCAGGATTATCTATTGCCACGCGGGAGATGGTAATACAGGGCTTCCAGCCATAAGATCTAGTTTGTGTTCTTCTTCATCAAGAATAGTAGCTGCGTTTCTCCACTGATCAGGACTTTCCTTTTGCGCAAATATGAAACTCCTCAGGCTACTAATGATGTCTGTTTGCTCTCCTTCCACACGTACAAGATTTGGTTGAATAGCAGGTGGTGTAAGATTTGTTTGTTGAACTGGAGCAGTAGGACGCCAGAGAGTCATTCCCGTGTCATAACCCTAAGCTTGCTTGAAGTTTTATGCCTCGTGCCCCACGGTGGGCGCCAGAAAACTGTTGGCGTTTCAATTCGCACCTCTGGAATACGAGTTGGAAACGGACAACTATGCATAGATAAACTGCTCTCCTATTATGAGGGGGAGTTCCCTTTTTGCTGATGTTCGCTTGAAAGATAAATAAAACAAATTTGCCTATCTTCTTTTTGATTCTCAGCTGCGAGCACAAGGTCATAAAACTCTATTTCGTTGCAGAAGAGGTTTTTCTTTTTAAAACTTCTAACTACAGCTAGGCCTAAACTAAATGACGCTTTTAATCTCCTAAGTAAATTCAGAGCAAAGGAATTTAAAGTTAACAAGGAATGAATTGTTTTAACACAAAAACATAAATAAATTTCTCCCAGATTCACATCATAAGACCCATTGTACTTTAATGATGAAAACTGAAATAAAATTTACACAAGACACACATCTGACACCAAAACTGGATGATCTGAGATAGAAAATCAAAGCAAAAGGCAGGCATGAGACTTCTATTTCAATATCAAAAAGTTGATACAACTCCAGGACAACAGTATTGCAGCAAAAGGGAGGCATACAATAAACGATCAAACACTGGAGAACAGATAATACAGAGTGAACAAGTAGTTGAAATAACAATTTTTGCAGGCTAGATTAGGCACAACAAATTTTGCTATCACAATTACCATTACATACAATGGGCAAGGCTGCCCTTATTTATACTAAATCAAGGAGTAGGGAACCCTAAAATCTCCTTGATTTACCCTAACTAACTTGCCAACTCGCAAGCTTTATTTCTATTCTAAGACAAAGATTACAACTAACAAATGCTTTAAAGCAATTTTACTTTAAAGCAAAAGAAAAGTCCAACTAATACAAAGTGATTTCTTTCTAAATAAAGAATGGATGAGCTTTGGATGAAAGCAAATGCTTTTAAAAAAAAAGCATCCAAGTTAAAGCTGCTTTCTTTTGAATCACATCCTCATCAACATTCTTGCTTTATTGGTGATGTCATCCATTGATATTCTGGGAAATAATATCTTCTAAAAAGCGAGTGACCGCATCTTTGCCAGGAACACTGATACTCTCTAGAATGATATTCTGATTCTCTAACATTTCTTCACCATTTGCAACCATCTGAAGGAATTCATGAACTTCGCCCACAGTTTTGTCAAACTTTACTGTCATTGCGGCAAAACAATCCATCTTGCCGGCACTGATATCACCATGAAAATTGCTGCGGACGAGAGTTTGGAACTCTACTTGCACTTCCCTGAAATCATACAGGGTACCATCTTCTTTTTCATATGAACACGAGATCTAAGAAACAAAAGATCTCACAAACTTGAGAACATTTACCACTTTTTCTTTCCATTCTGCTAACTCTGAGATTATAGTGTCATAAGTTTTTACTGTGAAAAGATACTGTGCTTTCCAAGTAGAAACAATCTTCTTATCTTCAGCTGAATCAACAGAATTATGTGCTATCTTCAAGTCAGAGATAATGATCTCAAACACCGGTCTATTTTCAGCCAAAGTCTACTGTAACCCCTGGATGCCATGAGCGTTATACTTTAATTGATAAAATTGTGAAAGTACAACTCTTCCTTTAGTCACAAATTCTTCTACCCAATCCTTCATGTGCCTCCCATGGATGACCAACTGACTAAACTACTGTTGATCGGCCGGTGATCCCAGATTCGGAGGAAGCATTAAATCAGCCTGTAACGTGCCATGAAAAAAGTTGGAAATGTACTGCCGCAACTGCCTAACTTCAGCCTTGAGAGCTGCTTTATCTTCTCCGTCCTTCAACACCCTCTCCTTCAGATTATCCGTTGCAACTTCGAAGAGATTAACATTTGTATGCCGGGTACTCCGACCAAGATTAGCTTTGACAACCTTGAAGTCATCAACCCCAATATCATCAACATTTCTATCTTTTGGAGGTGTTGTGGTGTCTAGGATCATTTCTCCATCAGCATTCTTATCAATGTGAACTTGCCTCTTAAGTTTCCTGCCTGGTGTGTCTTGGTAGATGCTTTTAAGCTCTGTCAAGTTCAACTGATATGAAGGCTTTCTTCTCTTCCTTTCCAGAATGTTTTCAAGCCAGGATGAGCCATCTTCTCTTGCAAACTCGGTTCTAACTTCATCAACTCTTGATGAACTAATATGTGTCTCAGAGTTATAAACTGGCGAATATGGCTCTGAATCAATGTGAATGTGAGAAGAACTAGGTGAAGAAGGTGGAGAAACATGAACAGAAGACAATGTTTCTACATGCGGTGCTGGTTCAGTGGGAACTTCTGATGTAACTGCTGGTTGTTCCTGCTGAATATGAACTAGAGACTCAACCTTTTTCCTCTTCAACTTGGCCATCTTTGTTCCTTTTGGAAGGATGCTCATAGCTTTAACCCTTTGTTTTGGTTTGGAAGTGGAAGGTCGTGATGGTTGAAGAACTAGTGGCTCTGCAATCGGAATGGGTTTTTTCCGCTTACTTTTCAAGAATATCAAACTGTTTTTGATAACCCGGCTCGTTCTTTCCTTGATCAAGGTGTTCTCTTTAGCTGACCAATTAACTGGTGGCAATGGTTGTTGCTTGACCTGATCTCTAGAATATGTGGGAAGTAAAACTTCACCATCATCTGACAAGATATCAGGCAACTGCCGAAGAGTAAACCTGTTGTAACTGCGTTCTTGCACTTCAAACTCATCTGCACAATTAGTCCAGAAATCTTCAACTGCATGCGTATGCGCACAATTTTGACCAAGGTGTGATGCAAAAACACCACGAGAATCATATGAAGACCTCCTGTCGAAAACTTAAGACCATACTTGGACATTTCACTACCAATCACTTTGGCATCTGCTTCGGATCTACATCTGTAAATTCCCATCCTAATTGGAAAATTGAAAGCTTGCGTCTGCTACGCAGAAAAGAATGAACTTCATAGACCCGCCTCAAAAATTCCATGAACGCTACTTCATCTGTCGGATATCTTGGCAACATGGCAGGCTCTCCTAAGAAGCCATATACTCTGATGTAGGAGAAAGTGGTAAACTGGATAAACCAATCAGCCCATTCTGCCATCGCCATTTTGGCACCAGCTAAAAATCGTATATGCAACTCATTATCCAGATCTCGCACTACATGCATCAGGAATGCATCATTTACTCGCCTATAATGTCGCGCAGCCTGAGAAAATTCTAACTGCGGGAAATGGTGATATACATGTTGAATGCCTAGAGTTACAACAATATTCAAACCTCTAAATTGACCCTGAAAAGCCATTAAATATACAACGTATGACATCATGTGGAATTCATGAGCCCTTTGAAAATCAGTTATTTGTTGGTGGAGACTATCACTGATGAGTGCCGACCAATCATAGAATTCTGTTCCGTCAACAATTTGAGACATGATGTAAAACATCCAAGGCTGGAATTTGTTAGCATCTGCTTGACTTGTGATCTGGCTTAGCAGAGTAATCATTATTGCGTGTTCTTCCTTGAACTCTCCACGTCCAAGGTTCTTTGGCATAACGTTTTGCTTCTCTTTCAATCACCTCTGAGCAATCTTTTTCCTGTATTTTTCTTTATCATTGTGCCACACCCTTTTGCATTCTTCAATCGAAACAACTAAGTTTTCCCTCTAGATTGGTATTGAAAAACACTTCTCAATGTCGTTCGGCCTCAGGCTGCAGAGCACGCGTCCATCTCTTGATTGGATTTCTCTTGTGACTGAATTGTAATGCGTCATACAAGCAATTACGAATTTGATACTTTGCACTGTGATGGGAAATGAAGTTGCTGCAAGTAATCCGGAGTGATTCAGATTCCTGATAATGTTGTTTCCTGTATCTTCCAAAGGATCTAAATTGAACACTGGAAGTAGTTTATGCAAATCTGTCTCAAAAGTTCTCAGGTAATCATGAACCAATGCTGTTTTAGGCTTGATATCAACTTGAGAGTACTGCATACTGAAAGATTTGAAAAATGATTGTGAACACACCTATGTTGGAAAAATGTTGGACAAACGGTTGAAAATTACTTGCTGATTTCTTCTAAAAAGCAGATTCCAAGCAAATAAGTTGGCACATGGGTTTTGTAGACAATTCCGTTTCGAAGTAACCTAGATTGTTGGATTTTGAAAAAGCGGAGGAATTCTCGAAAAAGCAGCAAAAAAAAGATTACTGGAAAAATAAAATTTCCCAATCTTCAAGAGGATGAAATTTTGGATGGACCCATCTCGATGAAAATTGAAAAAGCTTCGGTCCTGTTTCTGAAAAACGATCCCTTAGAAAAAAGGACCCTGAAAAAGCATGCCTTCTTGCTTCCTCATCCCAAAACTATGAAGAACGTTGAAAAAACACTTCGTTCGAGCCTTCGAATCTTCGTGGAAGGAAAATAAAAATCTTCCCTCTGGATGCAACATGCAAAAGATAATGAAATAAAAGAGGCCACAAGCTTGTCTTTATAGAACTTTAGGTAAAAAACAAACAACGTTCTTTGTGAAAGAATGAAGCTTCAATCTTATCCATGGAGAAAGCATCTTTTAAAGTGCAAATCCAAGTGGATGTCTTCGAATAGGAAGAATCTTTATTTTATAGCTGCCTATGGCTTCATGTGTGAGATGATGAAAAATATTTTCTTTGGTGATGTCATCAAACACGCGAGGTTGCAAAACTGTTAGTCAATTTTTCCTTCGTTTCGACAGTTTTGTACTCGTTCTGACTCTAGTATGGTCTGCCCCTGACTTCAACAAGATGGCAAACTGTCATCGTTGACTGAAAAAGCTGACGAATCATGGCACCTTGAAGATTTATCAACCGTGATTTCATCCCCAGCCTCAAACTGATGATCTGATGACGATCAACTGCAAATCTGTCATTTGAAACCTGTCACCGAACGAAGATCGAGAAGCGGCTGCGAGAAAACATTGTCAATCATGAAAATTTTCTAAGGCATGAAAAGTTGGGCGCCCCCAGCCTCCAGGGGCGCCTGGTTTTTTGTGCCTTAGCCAATTTTTGGAAAATTTCAACTTTTTCAATTTCTTGATTCTCGTGCGCGTTCTGGTGACTGTGGACCCCTGTTTGGCTATCGATTTTTGCCTGCCGAAGTAAAACTGAGTTTGATGATCTGGCAAACAGGCAAGCCGGATGAAAACTGAGCTGATTGTACCCTCTGTTTGCCTCGAAAAATGTGCCAAATTAGTTTCCTGTGAATTTGACTGGGCTGACGGAGGAGCTTTTGTCGTTTTTCGTAAAAACATGAAAAATGGCTAAGGCCAGGAAAGATGGGCGTCCCTAGCCTCCAGGGGCGCCTAGAATTCTTTGCCTTAAAAAAGTTTTAATTTTTTATTTTTTTATTCCATTCCTCGATTTTTGTGCCAACAAGCCCTGTTTGATCATCGTTTTTTGTCGTCTGGATGACTGCAGAAGCAGGACGGGAGGTGCTTTGAGCTGTCTGAACACACCTGAGATGAAATTCCAGCTTTTTGCAGCTTTTGATTGAGTTTGACTGAAATTTACCACCCGGAAATGGGCTGACAGAGGCTTTTTTGACGTTTCTCGAAAAACGCGTAAAAAATTCTAAGGCATGAAAAGTTGGGCGCCCCTAGCCTCTAGGGGCGCTTGGTTTTTTGTGCCTTAGTGAAATTCATGATTTTCAACCTTTGTTTGCAATTTGCTCTGTTTCGCGTGCTGGCAGCTGCTTCCTGTCGCTGATTTCGAGGTTTCGCCAGTCAACTGTCACTGGATGAGGGATGTGTTGCAAGTATGGGCCTAACTGGTGTTGTCATTGATGTCAACATACTTCTGTTGCATTGATGTCAAGGATTAGATGAGCTGTGTGCTGAGAATATTGAGAAAATTAGCCCTATTAGAAACAGAGAAGGACTGTGAAGATAGTAAAGTTCTATCAAGCAAAGATCCCAGTCAGTTGAAGATTAGAGTATGCACATCAAAGGGTTTGTAGATATGTGTCTGAAGGTGCTCCAGTCAAGATTTCAGAGATCTGCATGAAGATTTGGAGAAGTTATGTCCATATGAGTAAAACTGGTTCTGGCAGCTGTTTAGAGGTGACAGAGTGGCACAAATAGGTCCGGTAAGATTTGGAAATGCAATATCTTGTTCTGCGGATCTGGTGGCATGTTTGGGAAGCTAATGTGAATTGATAACTCAATTGGCTCGTGGTTTGGAGGTCCACAAGCAATCCTTCTAATGTGACAGTGAGGACCGACTGTGCTTTTGAGGTTCCGGATGAAGATGCGAATGATTACAGTAAGCAGAAGTGGTGCGGATGTTCTTGGTGATTCAAGCAAGCTTGTGGGGGCCTCTAGATTGTGTCCAATTCGTGTTGGCAGTCCGCATTGAAGATTGAGCTCGTAATTGAAGATTTATCTTCGGGTGATGATGTTCTTCCTAATCTTGACCGACCGGATGACTTGCGCATGATCCTGAAGATGTTTTGCGAAGCATGGCGTGTTCCTGAAAGAAGATTGAAGTCCCAGATATGTGTGGCTGACAGTGTAGTGATACGGATGAAGTTTTTGTAACAAGTCAAGTTGTATTTTGGTAATTGCTCTGTAATAAAATAAAGTATGTTGTGCCGACTTTGATGATCATTCAAAGTTGATGTCATGTATAAATAAGAATTGCGAAGTCATTCAAAACTGTCTGGAGTAGCGATGAGAATGTGGTAGAGAGGAGAGGAGCGAAAAGCAGAGCAGAAGTGTTGAGCTTAAATGGAACTATCTCAAGCATAGTGAAGATGCTAATCTCTAGTTCAAGTATGTAATATTTATATTATTCTGTAGACAGTGTGTCTCCTGTAGGCAGTGGGCCTCTTGTGAGCAGTGTGCTCGGGCAGTGAGCCCTAATTGGCAAGTGCCATTTTGTTCTTTCTTATTCTTTTAACAGATAATACATTATTGGGTTAGTCACCCCGTGGTTTTTCCCTTAACCGGGTTTTCCAGGTTAAAATCTTGGTGTTATATATGTTTTTGCTCTTAAGTTATTGCATTATGCTTCCATGATTAAATCATTATTATGCTGTTGAAATATAAGAAGGCTTTAAGTGATTAAGGAACAAAAATTTTAGTGACAACTGATTCACCCCCCCTCTCAATTGTCTGTCCTAAAACCAACAATTGGTATCAGAGCCAAGTTCCTCTAGAAGAAGCTCAACCGCTTGAGGAGATCCAGGATGTCTTCCTACAAGAAGGATAGTCCAAGGTTTGATGGAACGAACTACACTCTTTGGAAAAGCCGCATGGAATGTCACTTGCAATGTATGGGAATAAGTATTGGAACATAACTACAAAAGAGTATATTCCTCCAAAGAATGGTCCGACAACTCTAGATGAAATTAGAAATGCTGAAGATAATCTTCGCGCTAAAGAAGCCTTACTAAGTGCCTTATCTGATACAGAGCTGACAAATGTTATGGAATTAAAAACTGTGTATGAAATTTGGTCAAAGCTGGAGATACTACATGAAAGAGACATGTTAAATGTGCCAAGCTACAAAGTCTGAAAGGAAAGTTCGAAAACTTGAAGATGAATGAAGATGAGAATATCACTACATTTATGCCAAAGGTAAATGAGCTTGTTTGTGGCATTAGATGTGCTGGTGGAACTTTGGATGAAGATGAGATTGTTGCCAAAGTTCTTAGATCCTTACCTCCTGCTTACAAACAAAAAGTTGCTGCTATTGAGGAATTCAGATTTTTAACAAACATTACAAGGGATCAATTGGTTGGGAAGTTAGTTGCATTTGAATTGGCTGAGTTTGGAGATGCACTCCCCAAGACTGAATCTGCATTCAAAGCTAGTGCCTCTATAAAAGGTAAACAAAGGTATGACCTAGGAGAGAGCTCCTCAAAGAAATTAACATGGTATGACAAAGCAAAAAAAGCCCTGGAAGAAGATGAGGCAGAAGCTGCTCAACTTGAAGCCCTTATTGCATAAAGACTGCCAAGAGGATCTGGTAAGTATGAAGGAAAATTGCCCTTCAAATGTTTCAACTGCAACAAGATTGGTCATTTTTTCTCAAGATGTCCGGAAAGATTTTCAAGGCCAAACCCTAATAGATCAAGATTCCAAAAGAAGTGTTACTATGTTCAAGAAGATGATGATGGAGTAACAGATGATGAATCTAAGATAGGAAACAAATCCGGAAGTGACTGGGTGTTTATTGCCATCAAGGAAGAAGATCCAATGCCCATTGAATCTGTCAACCGGAAAATGGTAGAAAGGGCTCTGAATGCTCAAGTTGAAGAAAAAGAAGTATGGGTCATTGACAGTGGATGCTCTCACCATATGATTGGTGACAAGAATAAGTTCATAAATCTGGAAAGATATGAAGGTGGAGTTGTAAAATTTGGAGATAATTCTGCTGGCAGAATCAGAGGCAGAGGAACTATTTCTTTTGATGGAAAGAACAAAACTAGTGATGTTCTGTATGTTGAAGGCCTGAAGCATAATCTTCTCAGTGTTGGACAGTTGGTGGACAAAGGCTATGATCTCCGATTCAAAAATGGAAAATGCAAGATCTTTGAAAGCTCTGGAACTCAAATTGCATCCAGTACATAGACAAAAGGTAACATCTTCCACTTGGTTGGTACTGGCAAAAGTTGCTTATTTTTTCAAATTGATCAGAGTTGGTTGTGGCATAGGAGAATGTGTCATGTAAATTTTGATAATATCATCAAGATAAGCAACACTCAGGCTGTAAGAGATCTTCCAAGATTGGTGAAACCTACTAACAGTTTGTGCAAAGAATGTCAGTTGGGTAAGCAGAACAGAGTCACATTTAAAAGTAAGGAACAATCTTCAACCGGATTGTTGGACTTGGTGCACACTGATCTATGTGGACCGGCAAGAATCAGGAGTCTGCAAGGTGAGATATTTCATGTTACTGATTGATGACCACTCCCAGATGATGTGGGTGACTTTCCTGAAAGAGAAATCTGAAGCACTTGAGAAGTTCAAAATATTCAAGGCTATGGTAGAAAATGAAACTGGCATAAACATAAAATGTCCAAGGCTATGGTAGAAAATGAAACTGGCATAAACATAAAATGTCTCAGGTCTGATAGAGGCGGTGAATTCACATACGGAAAGTTCATAGAATTCTGTGAGAAACATGGGATAAAGAGACAGTTATCTGCTCCAAGGACTTCACAACAGAATGGAGTAGTGGAGAGAAAGAACCGGATCATCCAGGAAGCATCTAGAACCATGATGATGGAAGCAAATGTTCCTTAGATTTAGTGGAGAGAAGCTGTAAGCACTGTTGTATATACTCTCAATCGGGTACAAATCAGAGGCAATATTGGTAAAACCCCTTATGAACTTTGGTTTGGCATCACTCCTACTGTAAGGTATTTTAGAGTCTTTGGCAGTAAATGTTATATCAAAAGAGATGAAGACCTTGGCAAGTTTGATGCTAGAAGTGATAAAGGAATATTCTTGGGTTATTTTACTCAAAGCAAAGCTTACCGGTGTTATAACAAGAGATTAAGAAAGATTGTAGAAAATACAAATGTGAAGGTTGATGAGGGTATGGAGAATCCCTTAAGATTCTATGAGTTTGAAGCAGATGACTTAAATGATATCTCAGACTAAGAAGAACAAATCCCAACTCCAGTTCAAATTCAGACTGATCCTGAGAATCCAGAAATTCAAGAAGAGGAGACTGACTTGAATGAACCTGTCCAAGAACTAGAAGTGCAAGAGAATTCCAAAACTCCCAGGTATGTAAGATTGAATCATTCTGAAGATCAAATCATAGGAGATAAAAGCAAAGGTGTTCGAATAAGAAGAAATATTGCTCAAGACTCTGTAAAGTATTGTCTGATTTCAAAGATTGAACCAAAAATAGTAAGTGAAGCATGCAATGATAAAAGTTGGATTAACGCAATGAAGGAGGAATTGATACAGATTGAAAAGAATCACACTTGGGATCTTGTTATCAGAACTAAGGACAAAAATGTGATTGGGACTAAATGGGTCTTCCGGAATAAACTGAATGAAGATGGTGAAGTAATAAAAAACAAAGCCAGATTGGTCTGTAAGGGTTATTCTCAAGTAGAAGGAGTTGACTTTGAAGAAACTTTTGCTCCGGTAGCAAGGATTGAAGCAGTCAGATTACTTCTTGCTTTTGTTGCCTTCAAAGATTTCAAGGTGTATCAGATGGATGTCAAGTCTGCTTTCCTAAATGGTGATCTGGAAGAAGAGGTATACATTGAGCAACTGGATGGATTTCAATTATCCAATCATGAAGATATGGTTTGCAAGTTGAAGAAGGCATTGTATGGACTCAAACAAGCCCCAAGAGCCTGGTATGAAAGATTGGACAAACATCTTTTGAAGATTGGTTTCAACAAAGGAACTGCGGACAATAATCTGTATTTTAAGATTGATCATGAAAATATCTTGATTGTTGAAGTATTTGTTGATGATATCATGTTTGGAGGAAAAGACAGTATGTGCAAGACTTTTGCAAATCAAATGAAAAGTGAATTTGAGATGTCTATGTTTGGGGAAATGAATTTTTTCTTGGGTCTGCAAATCACTCAAACAAAGAAAGGAATCTTCATATCACAGACCAAATATGTGAAAGAATTGTTGAAAAAATTTGGGATGGAAGATTCAAAGCCAATGAATACTCCCATGGCAACCGGGTGTAAACTGAGCAAAGATGATGAATCTCCTAAGGCTGATCAGAAAAAGTACAGGTCAATGATTGGTGGACTACTCTACCTTACTCAAACTAGACTTGACATTATGAATGCTGTTGGTCTTGTTGCCAGATTCCAAGCTGATCCTAGAGAGTCTCATTTCATGGCAATCAAGAGAATTCTCAGATATCTGAAGGGAACAGTTGAGTATGGTTTATGGTATTCCAAGGATCATAATTTCTCTCTCCATGCATAGACAGATGCTGATTGGGCAGGAGATGTGGATGACTGGAAGAGTACCAGTGGTGGTGCATTCTTTTTGGGGAAAAGATTGGTTTCTTGGCTAAGCAAGAAACAAGAGGCAATATCTCTGTCCACTGTAGAAGCAGAGTATATTGCAGCAGCAGGCAGTTGCACTCAAGTACTGTGGATGAAGCAAATGTTAAGAGACATCAGAATAGAGTATGATGAACCTATCACAATCTTCTGTGACAACTCAAGTGCAATAAACATATCAAAAAATCCGATGTTGCATTCAAAGACAAAACATATATCCATCAAGTTTCACTTTTTGAGAGAACAAGTGAATAAGAATGAAGTCAGACTGGAGTTTGTGCCCTCAAATGATCAAATTGCAGACATTTTTACTAAACCTCTACCTAAGGACTCTTTTGAGTATCTCAAGGAGAAGTTAGGGGTTATTACCCCTCCGGTTCTGAATTAAGATGTACTGATGTGCATCAGTCCGATGGATCCCACAGTCATATCTTTGTGATCCGGATTGGTGTCAGGAAGCTGCTACTCAGGGGGAGCAGTCAGCATGATTTTGAAGTATGAGAAGTGGTTGCAAGTATGTGCCCTTTGCCATTAATGTCAAAGGGAGAGAGAATACATGTGAAAAATAAAAGAGGTTGCTGATCAAAGGGGGAGCAATAAAGAAAGAAAAGACATATGAATGGTTGATGTTGATAGGGGGAGCATGAGAAGTTCTTGTCTTGATGGTCAAAACAGTTTTTCACATCATATGTTGCCATCAATGACAAAGGGGGAGATTGTTGCAAGTATGGGCTTAACTGGTGTTGTCATTGATGTCAACATACTCCTGTTGCATTGATGTCAAGGATTTGATGAGCTGTGTGCTGAGGATATTGAGAAAATTAGCCCTATCAGAAATAGAGGACTGTGAAGATAGTAAAGTTCTATCAAGCAAAGATCCCAGTTAGTTGAAGATTAGAGTATGTGCATCAAAGGGTTTGTAGATATGTGTCTGAAGGTGCTCCAGTCAAGATTTCAGAGATCCGCATGAAGATTTGGAGAAGTTATGTCCATATGAGTAAAACTGGTTCTGGCAGCTGTTCAGAGGTGACAGAGTGGCACAAATAGGTCCGGTAAGATCCGGAAATGCAATATCTTGTTCTGCGGATCTGGTGGCATGTTTGGGAAGCTAATGTGAATTGACAACTCAATTGGCTCGTGGTTTGGAGGTCCACAAGCAATCCTTCTAATGTGACAGTGAGGACCGACTGTGCTCTTGAGGTTCCAGATGAAGATGCAAATGATTACAGTAAGCAGAAGTGGTGCGGATGTTCTTGGTGATTCAAGCAAGCTTGTGGGGGTCTCTAGATTGTGTTCAGTTCGTGTTGGCTGTCCGCATTGAAGATTGAGCTCGTAATTGAAGATTTATCTTTGGGTGATGGTGTTCTTCCTAATCTTGGCCGACCGGATGACTTGTGCATGATCCTGAAGATGTTCTGCAAAGCATGGCGTGTTCCTCAAAGAAGATTGAAGTCCCAGATATGTGTGGCCGATAGTGTAGTGATACGCATGAAGTTTTTGTAACAAGTCAAGTTGTATTTTGGTAATTGCTCTGTAATAAAATAAAGTATGTTGTGCCGACTTTGATGATCATTCAAAGTTGATGTCATGTATAAATAAGAATTGCGAAGTCATTCAAAACTGTCTGGAGTAGCGATGAGAATGTGGTAGAGAGGAGAGGAGCGAAAAGTAGAGCAGAAGTGTTGAGCTTAAATGGAACTGTCTCAAGCATAGTGAAGATGCTAATCTCCAGTTCAAGTATGTAATATTTATATTATTCTGTAGACAGTGTGTCTCCTGTAGGCAATGGGCCTCTTGTGAGCAGTGTGCTCGGGCAATGAGCCCTAATTGGCAAGTGCCATTTTGTTCTTTTTTATTCTTTTAATAGAGAATACATTATTGGGTTAGTCACCCCGTGGTTTTTCCCTTAACCGCGTTTTCCACGTTAAAATCTTGGTGTTATATGTGTTTCTGCTCTTAAGTTATTGCATTATGGTTCCATGATTAAATCATTATTATGCTGTTGAAATATAAGAAGGCTTTAAGTGATTAAGGAACATAAATTTTGGTGACAACTGATTCACTCCCCCTCTCAATTGTCTGTCCTAAAACCAACAGGATGGACTGGATAGCCTGAGCATTTCTAACGTAGATTCTAGCTTTTCAGGGCCTGTTGACCAAAATGACTACTTTTGTCCACCTCGGAACTGACTGACAGATGTATTTCTAGCATTTTTTTAAAAAACGCGAAAAAAATCTAAGGCATGAAAAGTTGGGCGCCCCCAGCCTCTAGGGGCGCCTGGTTTTTTGTGCCTTAGTCAAATTTATGATTTTTATCTTTTCTTCCTCACTTTGGATCTATCTTGCTCCGTTTCTCGTTCTTTGTCAAATCGACGACTGTTCATCAGTTCTGCGTTAGCTGAACAGCCTGGAAGACTTGAAACTGATCTCTGGCAGATGAACTTCCGAGCTCGTGCTTCACCTTCTGGAAAAGCGGAATTGACCTAGTAGAGAAAACTTGATCTTTCGTAGATTCCGTCTGGACCACCTTGATCGTGAAGCGAAATCGGCTAATTAGAATCAGGCACGACACCTGAATTGGAGATTCTATTTTTAGAAAATTTTGCCAGCATCCGTATATCAAGAAATCTAGAAAACCTAATTTTACTCTATTTTTAAAAACTTTCTAAAAATAGAAAATTTGACTTTTTGACTTTTTTGACGAAAAATTTTCTAGACTTTCTCAAAATGCCTTAATGAAGCAATTTTTTTTGATTGAGTACAACAGCATGATACTGTCCTTTCTGAGCTGAAGCTGATTACTGCAAAATCAGACATAATGGCACTGATATGGCAGCCTTAAAACAAATGATATCAAATTGTAATTTGGAGACCAAAATTTCTATTCAGAACCGTACGACCATTCTATAAGATAGGTTCATTGCATGCTTAAACTATGCCAAAGTGACTTGCATAACACTCTCAAGAGGGTCGCCCACACTCAATGAACAAAACCCAAACAAAAATCACTGCCAAAAAATCCTTAATATTTTCTGATTTGCATCGACCCCAAAAGTGACATGTACAACATTACAGGGGTACGACCAACATTAAAAATCAAACTCTGCATTATACTCCATAAAACAAGTATGAATAGTGACGCCCTAGACATATAAAGACATTGCAAAAAGAATGAATTCCAAAATCAACTCCAGTATTTTTATTTCTTCAAATCTTTCAATCTACCAGTACAGCCATGAGGGTTTACGGACCAGCATGAAAGAGCATTAAAACAACTTCATTCTTCATAAATACATATCAAATTCTTTTATGAACACTCAATTTCAATGATAAGCATCAAACCGCAAGACTGCAAATTCCACGAAAGAACAATGGCAAACTCTGTATCAGCTTGCACCATCTACCTTCAGCACAAAGGTGATTCCTGTATGAAACCACACCAACTTCAGTTAGGGTGGATCTCTCACCACCGAAACCGATCAACTCCAAAAGGGTTTTCGTCCTCTAGAAGAATTTCTACAAGAGGGTTTCCGTCCTCAAGAGAAAATGGAAGAACACACAGGTTCAATCCAGCAGAGTAACAATACAAATCCAAGCATGCCAAACCATAGTTGGAAAACTTGGCTCGGCAAAAAACTCGGCAAGCCAATTTTTGGAGAGTCAAAAAAAACTCAGAGAAATCTCGGCAAAAACTCGGCAAAAAACTTGGGAAATTAAAAAAATTGCTAAAATTTCATTAGAAACACATTTTTTTGGCAAAATTCAATGACAAGATGAATCCAATGAGTCCATAAATGTGTACAAAAATGTTTTCTATTAAATTTGATTGACTTCAATGCAAATTGATTACAAAATCACATTCTCATGCGGAATCCTAATGGCTGAAAGCCTGATAGTCTGATACAAATTACAATAGATAGCTGAAAATGAAAATAGTAAAACTAGTCTAGAAGTAAATACTAAAAGTAAACCCAACATATTACATCTTCCTCTTCCTTAATTTAGCCAAAGCTAGGGAAGAGGCAGATGCTCTAGTCCTGCGAGTGCGCGGTGCCGGTGGCTCTGGCTCTGGCTCTGGCATTGACTCCTCATGCTCATGAATGTCCTCCAACCCTACATCTCCTGTTGCACCTAAATCCTCCATTGCTTGTCTCTCGAAATGAAGAATCTTGTTTGCGGTAAACAATGGAGGCTGCTCATCCTGCCATGTCCAATCACTGTAAGGATCTATCTCATCCAAATCAATAGGATCCAGTGATTTGTCCTCTACCTTTTTTGAGGTTTAAAAATTTCAAAAAACAGCGAAAATCATTAAAAAAATCCACACAAAATAGTGAAGAATCTTGTTTTTTTGGAATCTAAATGCAAAAATGAAGCTTCTTTTTGCTCTATGAAGATTTTGTTTTCAATTTGGATTCAATATTTTGCAACAATAACCAAAAAAAATGATTAAACAAAAAGAAAAATGGAAAAACAAAAACTTACCTGAGATTCGAATTTGCCTTAAAAATTTGCAAAAAATGGCATTTGAATCCGATCTTCTCAATGCCACAACGTTGCAAATGAACTATTTTGCTGGGGGGGGGGGTTTGCTATGTAGAGCTCAAAAATTTTAAATTTTGATTATGAAAAACCTTTTCTGGCCGCGGAATTTACATATACCTGCGCCCGCGAGTCTCTGGGAAAAACTTGGCGAGTCTATGGGAAAAACTCGGCGAAAACTCGGAAAAACTCGGCAGAAAAACTTTGCGAGTAAAAGTAAAAAAAACTCTTTTGGAAAAAAAACTCACGAGTTTTTGGCGAGTTTGCCAACTATGTGCCAAACAATGATCCCATCTCCTCCTTTTATAACTTTTTGAGGGAAATAAAATATTATTTCCTTTATCCCTTCATATTTCTCCTCAAACAATATAAAAATAATTCATTATGTGAGCACAACTTAAAGTCACCTTTTTAATTAAAAGCTCCTTTTAGCTCCAACGACCCCTTTTATCAAAATAAAGGAAATATTTGATTCGCGAGGTCCCAATATGATGCATCCATGATTTAAAGCTTTTCATCCCCTTTCCAACGAGCTATAACACTTAAGTGTTGAATGGACATTTCCCAACCTTTTTAACTTAAGTGCAATAATTAATTGTTTAGCTCATTAAATCAATTGATTTTACAGAAAATCCCAAATATCACCAAACTGCAAAATTAAGCATGCCAACATACTCCATGATATTTGGGAAGATGAATGATGCCTTCCGGTTGATTTTCTAAAATTAGACGGCTTCTCCAAGAATCTTGGAGAGCAAACTGGGAATCCGATTAAACATCAGAAAGCATCACTGCGATCTTGAACACCATCTGAGCTCAAAGCGAAAACCAATTGCTCTGTAACACTGATCTGTGGCCACTCCAAGAACATTGGAGTTCTCCCAACAAAGCCGGATAGCCACTAAGAGACTGAGAACAAGCCAAAATGCTCACAATAATCAATGCGCCAAAAATGGAACATTACAGAAACCCACAACACTGGAACAACACAATGTTATTTTTTGTATTTTATGAAATAAGCAAACACCCACAATGCAATCTGAAACACATTGTAAACTCAGAAAATTTTTGCAAACCAAAAATACTGAAAAACCACAACTGAAATCCAAATATCTGAAAACTGAAACTTTATACAAACAACATCTGAAACAAATTATTCATCTCAAAGGAAATCCCTGGATGAAATTTCTCAAATGACTAGGAGGGTTTTCGTCCTTGAAATCATTCTTGCCAATAGAGTTTTTGTCCTATCAAAATGGGAACCTATTTGGAGTGATAAGGTACCCTTATAATCAACATAAGTGACTTCAAAATTTCAAATGCTTCTAGACTCCCAATTATTGAGAGGTGATAATTATTTAGCTTGGAAAACAAAGGTTCAAACCCAATTGGAGTTTGAAGACTTGTGAGATATTGTGAATGGCATTGTCACAAAATTTGTAATAGATCCAACGAGCAATGGAGGTTTGATAAGGCCAATCGGAAGGCCAAACTCATCATATTGTTTGGTGTCACTGATGAGGTCCGACTTCATATCCAGATTATCGAAAGTGAAAAGGTGCATGGGACAAACTGAAAATTGTATATAAAACGAAGAGTCAAAATCAGATTCATCATCTCAAGAGTTAGTTGTATTGAAGATGCAAAATGGTGAAAAATTGGAAGGATTCTTGTGGAGAGTTGCAGAGTTGAGAACATCACTCCAAGCGTAAGGGGAAACAATTTTAGATGAGTCTCTTGTACCAATTGTTTTGAGAGCATTGCCCCTTTCCTTCCAAGTGTTTGTAACCTATTTGAATGTGGCTAACAAAAAACCCACATTTGAAGAGTTGGTGAACTTGTTTTAGTAGGAAGAAGCAATTCAAGATGAGATTACCACCACCCATGAAAATTATGAGCTTGCATCACACTGATGAGGAAAGAGATTTGAACATTGGAGCAGTCTATCCAAGCAAAAACATGACACTCAATTTGCATCAAAGAAGAACTACCTCATTTGTGGAATGAAGGGGCATACACTCCAAGAATGTTGGTATACTTCTTTTGCCAATGGAGAGCGTAGCTAATGAAAGTGATTGCAGAATTCACAAGGGGACAAGAAAAAATCCTTGATGGAAGAAGCAATCACAAAAGCAACAAGGAAATGTTGCTTCTACAAAAGACTGTGACGAGGACTTTCTATATGTTGCATAGAGAAACATTTTCTTAAGATCAATGGGTGTGGTATCTCAATTCTGACACCTCTAGACACATGATTAGTGAGAAAAAGTGGTTTGTCAACTTGACCACTTCTACTTCATATGGTCAAATTTTGATTAGGAGATGATACTGCTTTTGAAGTTTAGGGCCTTGGTGATATTTCTCTACCACTTTGGACCTACAAATGTCAACTTATGAAGGTATTGTATGTTTCAAGGCTCATGAAGAACCTTTTGTCAGTAAGTCTGTTATTTGTGCACAACCTGAAAGTTGAGTTTGATCTGTAGGATGATGATAAGCTTTGTCAAGACAAGTCTTGAGATCTAGAAATAGTTGTTCATGCCTTAGGGGTTGGAAAAATGTTTCAGCTTGTTGATGTTGCTAGATTAAGACCAAACGGTGAAGGCATATTCATTAACAACACTTCAGCATTGATGATTTGGTCATCTCAGTATTGACTTTCTTCTTGCTTTGAGTAGAGATGACATGGTGCAAGGACTTCCCCCCATCAATAAAACAAAAGATCTTTGCTCTAGCTATCTTGCTGGGAAACAACATGGGGCTCCCATTCTTGTTGTTGAAAAGCAATTCTATGGTCCTTTGGATTTGGGGCTCATCGATCTATGTAGGCCAATAATGGCTAGTCATAATAATGCCCGATACTTTCATGTCTTTGTGGATGATCACATGAAAAAAAATGTGGGTATACTACTTGACTAGCAAAGATTAGGCATTTGCAAAATTCAAAAGTTTGGAGCCCTAATTGCAAGGGCAATTGATCACCCTCTCAAGGCCATTTGCTTAGATCAAGGGGGAAGTTCACTAGTAACGAGTTTTCAGAGTATTTGAAGGAGCATGATATTCAAAGATAGTTGACCACTTCATATATGCCTCAACAAAATGGTGTTGCAGAAATGTGTAATTGTGCGATCATGGAAACGGTACACAGCATGTTGAAATATGCAGAATTGATTCCTGAATTCTGGGCAGAAGTAGTTCACACAACAACGTATTTGCTAAATAGGGCACCCACAAAAGTACTTGATGGCATCACTCCCAAGGAAGCTTGGACTAGGAACAAGCCCTCTATTGCACAACTCAAGGTGTTTGGGTGTACAACATTCATGCACATCCCCAAAGTGCAAAGAAAGAAGTTGGATGCTTTGTCCATGAAGTGTATCTTTCCTGGATACAACTCAGAGTCGAAAGGGTATTGACTCATGGATCCTGCCACAAAAAATTGTACATCAACAGAGATGTTGTCGTTGATGAGGAGAGTGGTTGCAACACATCTCCCTCACCATCTACTGCACCAAATCAAACACAAAATATTTGAGGCTAATGAAGACAAATTTGAGGATGTTGAACATGAAAGAGGTGATGTAGATTTGTTTTAGACAGAACAACCTCCATCCTTGCCCTTGCCTACTATACACAAAATACCCAAGTGGTATTTTAGCACCATGAATGATGCAAAGTCAAACACAGTTTCTAATATGTTTACTTCAGGGCCAAAGTCTCGCAACAAGACTCATGGGGAAGTTAACTTGGCACTAATGTGCATAGTGATTTAGAACTTAGAAACAAAGACATTGAAAGCAAATTTTGAGTCAAAGTCATGGAAAGATGTTATAGATGCTAAGTACTAGGCATTGATGAAGAATAATACATGGGAACTTGTTGATCTTCCACTAGGGAAGAAGACAATTAGATGCAAATGAGTGTTCAAGGTAAAGTACAAAGTAGATGGAAGCATTGACAAGTATATGACTTGACTTGTAGCAAAGGGCTATGCTTAGAAGGAAGGCACCGATTATGAAGAGACATTTGCCCCCATTGCAAAAGAACAAGATCATCAGAATGGTTTTGGCTATGGCAGCTTAGTTTGGTTGGCAAACGCATTAGATGGACTCAACCAGAGGGGTACTCTGCACTAGGTCAGGAATAGAAAGTGTGCAGGCATGCAAAATCTCTGTCGAATCCCTAACCCGGATTTCAACTCAAATTCACAAATTTCTGATTTTTTTAGATTGCTGGCATTCGTCAAACACTTTGCATACAACACAGAATGACAAATTTCTGAATACTAACAATCATAACAGTAACAACTAAATATTTGAATCATTTATTCACCATTAAATCACACCAAAGCTCAAGATTTCAGTGACATTTCGTCAAACAGTTTGCATACTGCTGAATATATGTGTTTTTCCCCAATCAATTTATGTGTAGCCCAACAAGTATGATATTATGGATGCTTTAATAATCAGAATGATGACACAAGAATTTTCATTGAATTCCAATAGACAGATTTGCATATACCAGTCAATAATAATGATCCCAACATATGCTGATATAAATATGAAATGTATTAAGACTAACCTGAAGACTGATATCCAAAAATAACATCTGAAATATCTGAAATTATATATTAGTGACACCTTTGGAAGGTATGACAGCCTCTTTAAAATGTACGACAACATTTTTAGAATGTACGGCTCCTCATAAGAAGTGTACGACACTTCATAAAATATTCATAAGGCTGCGATCCCTTTTGATTAAAGCTTTTAAGCCTTTAAACTTGTGAATTACCTCCTCACAAATTTAATCGCTCACTTCCTTGTCTAATTTGTATAGTCAACATTTGGGTTGACCCCTCCTTCACATGGTCAGCCCAAAAATAAATAAAAATTTCTGATTTATTATTTGTGAACTCACTCACTACCACACTTCACACATTGCACTTGTAAATTAAATGATTTCTGATTTCTGCTTTTGTGTTTTTGGATACCATTTGCACACACAGCACAATGATTTTCTGATATGTATTTCAATCTCACACACAACACTGGCTAAAATCTCCAAAATTGTATTTGCTTGCAAATCTCACAATTTTGACAATAAATCCTTCCTGGAAGCAAATACCCAAACTTGCACGAAAAGATTAAACCTTCCGCACAAATCCTTCAAACCTATATCAATTTGAAAACCTGTGAATCCTCCGCGACAACACAAAATTCCACAAAACAATAACCAAACACTGTAGAATCAAATGGCACAAGCGTTTAGCACAACGATGAACTCTGTATGAATCCACTCTGTATTGGCTAGGGAGAAATCCTTCCCTGAAACCAATCTTCACCTTAGGGTTTTCGTCCTAGGTTGTTGTTGAACAAACCTACTCAACCTCCACAACTAGGGTTTCAATAAAATGCAAAATACCAAGAATGCCTTTCCTTTTCCCCTCAACCTCCTTTTTTTTATCTTTTTGAGAGGAATTACTTTTATTTTCTTTTATTTCTCCTCTCAAATTATAGTGTCCCCTTTTTAAAATAAACTCCACCTTGACACTTTATAAAGTTATTTTATTATTTTCCTTTGTTCAACACAATAATTAATTAAATATAAAGTGTAATGTCCCCATTTCTGGGTCCTCTTGCAGCACGGTTGGAGCTGACTTTCTGGGTTGGTGACAGCCTGATCAGAGGAGTATTTCGATGTCACCAATGTGTTCAGGTGATCCAGTGGAGCTGTATGACACTTTCCGGAGAGATTTCGGACTTCTTGTCCGTACTTACTATTTATAGTAAGTGCTTGCATGGCGACAATCTTTCTGGGTTTTTCTAGGTTTGTTCTCTTTGGTCCTCAGAGAACACTGCTATTTATAGTAAGTATCAGTCTGGCGTTGTTTTGGTGACTTGGTAGACAGCCTTTGGCTATCTCAGATGTTGCATTGAGCTCAGTGATATCAGATGGTTTGTGGTGATGTCTTTCTAGGCGATTTCAAACTTTTGGGCCATACTATTTTTAGTAAGTTAGGGTTTCTGTCCATTTCGGGAATCTCAGAGTTGGATGTGAAGCGTTTCAGTGAGACCTTTCCAACGGTCTATAGATCTCGGGATTCTGGTGTGTTTTGAGCCTCCGTTTTAAAGTTCGTAAATTATTAATGTTTATTTAATATGAGACTTTATTATAAAGGGGATATAAGTGATTTTAAAGTATACTTTATAATATAAGTTAAAGTGTCATTTTAAAAGGGGAGATCTGACTTTAAAAGTATACTTTATTTTATAAAGTTGTGCACCAAAATTAAAAGAATGAAAGGTGGGAAATGAATGTAAATGAAATGAAATGAAAGTCAAATGCAAATTGAGAATTATAAAAGGGCATTTGAAGTTCATTTTATTCATTCTTGACTATTACATTTTATTGATATTTTCTCGGCAAATGAGGGTTTGGAGAATTTCTTCAACCATGGCTTTTGGTGACGGAAACCACCATTAGTTTCAGTCTTCCGCAGGTGTGAAAGATCACCCAGGGGGACTCTTGGGCAGCCATACTCAGTGGCTGTATTTGAGCTTTAGTTTGATACCATTATTGACGGAGTTGGAGATAACAAGACATATCTTATTGCAGTTTTGTTGTAGCTGAGAGAAAGTATTAGTGACGGATTGTATTGCAGATTTGAGAGGGTTTGGGACTGCTCTTTCATTTGCTGGCCGTACGTTATATGTTGGCCGTACCTCTTCATGTGCTGGCCGTACCTCTTCATATGTTGGCTGTATTTCTTGGCAGCCCTCTTGGAGTTCTTTGGGGTTGTTTGACTCTGTATTTTGGATTGTTTTCAGCCTTCGAGGTTAATGGTATTGTTGTAGATTGATTTCCTCTTCCTGCTAATATATTTAATGCAAACTCATTGATCATGTTGCTGGTCCGTCAACAACAGAAATTTGAAGTTGCATATTACAATATGGGTATGTGTTGAATATTCATCTTATGCCATTCTATGAACTGGGTTTTGATTATTTAGTTCATATCTATCATAGATTTTCTGGGTTTCAGTTGCATGTTATCTTTCTTTATATTCTGGCATACACATGTAATATCCCCAAATTTGAGCTAAGTATTATTTTAGCACTTCATAAAGCAAATTCAATTGAGGGGAAAATGAAATCTTTAATTATATTTTCCATAATCTATTCTTATGGAGTTTAATATAGTCCAAGCTAAATGCATCCTTCACCAATCGATTTGGAGGGAAACACAATTCAAATTCAAATGAGCCTTCAAAAAGAGTAAGTGGTTATCATAAAAGGAGGAGAGTTCAAATTCAAAATTGAATATCACTTACTCCAAGATAGCATTGACTACAAAGGCTTGGGATCATACTAATAGCCCCAACGGCTATGCTTAGGATCATGCGCCAAAACAAAGGAGACTCAAACGGCTAGATGCAACTTCAAAAAGCACCTAGGGTCATGAGCCAACGGCTAGCTTATGAAGACAATTCATTGGTGTAAGATATTCACATTGGATCATGTGATGATTAGAAACATTCGCTCAGCCAAGAGCTATTCGCCCATGAAAGACAAGCATTCAATACCATTCACCAAGGGATAGGATGCATTGGCCCATGCAAAAGTTTCCAAATGCATGCGCTCAAGGTAGAAGTTTGACCATGATGCATTCGCCAAGGTAAGTTAATTCCTAAATGCCTTTCGACCATAATGAAGAACAATCCATTCGCCTAGATCAAGGAAACCACTCGGCCATAGCAAAGATTCAATGGAGATTGAAGGTGCATTCGCCAAGGAGAAACCATAGCTCTATTCCATTCGCCCAAGACATGATGCAATAAACAATGCATTCAAGAGACATGAATCGATGCATAGAAGTTCTTATGCCAATACAAGCCCATTCGGCCATGTTCAGCGAAGGAGATGATAGAAGAAAAGCATTTAATGCCTATTCGCCTTGACATGGAGGAATTTGGCCATAAAGGGACAAATCAATGATATTGCTTTACATCTACCCAAGGAGGATCACTTCTACCAATGCACAATCCCAATCAGCCATGAAAGCTAAGAATAAATAGAGGAGCTCATGACATTTGAAGATATGACTGATTTGGTATGTTTTTTCTATTCATTTCAAGCTTGAAGATTCCGATTTTCATTGCTTTCTTGCAAGGAGATGTGCCCTTGCCAATAGGGAGATGACCCCCTATGATTTATGAGGTGATATTGCTCTAATTTCACCATTGGATTCAAACTTGTAGGTATTAGGAGAGATAGAGAGTATTGGCGATCATTGTTGAAGGTTTGGCATTAAGATCTTGGACATTCGAACATTCACTATTCTTGCCGATTGCATACAATATTTTCAGTCACTTGCAACAGTCATAACAGCCAGCATACAGTGTCATTGGAAGGAGTTACAAGGCTCATTGAGTGTTGAAGCTACTTGGCGTCCATTTGGCAACCTTCCTCTATTATCGGGCTATCATTAGAACCTATATTTGAAGACAATTGTAATTGGTTGAAGGTCTGATTTGATTTCTGTATGTCACTGTCACAGTGGACAGAAAACTATTGATTGTAATTACATCATTTCTCTTGAAGGAATAAAGCATTTTGAGTTGGGTTTCATTGAGTATTTGTGTACTTGTTCAATTTCATTTGAGTGCGCTAATTGTTTGCAAGTATTCTTGGTTAAGTTGCAATATAAAATTCAGTACAACCACTAAGGAACATTACAGTGGTATCAGAGCTACAATCCTGCCAGCCTGGAGGGTTTTTGATGGGGATTGCGTCCATGAGTTCATTTCCGTTTGATAAGTATGTGATGAGAGAAGTGATTGATAGTCAAAAAAGAATGATGGATAGCCAACGTAGAATGGAAGCACACCAACAATGGACAAATGCAAGCATACGACAAACAAGTATCAATATAGAAAAGATGTTTCAAGCTTTGACTGGTAACAAGTCTAATCAGAAGAATGTACAAGCTAGAAGAACAAGCACAATCAGCTCTAAGAAGGAAAAGATCAAGAGTTCCGTTCAAATTCATGAGATTGAAGATGAAAGAGTGGTCAAAAGTCTTCATGAGGAATTTGAAAAGCATGCTTATACCAGTGGCATAGAAATTGTACAATTAGAAGATGAGTTTTATGATGAAAAGAATGCACAAGTTGAAGATAAATCAGATAAAGGTATAGGTTCTTATGAGAATGCTAACATTGTTTCATCTTTTCTTCATGATGATAAGAAAGCAAGTGATGCAAGTGGTACATTTGAGAGCAAATCAGAAATTTCAGTTTTCTTGGAAAGAGAAGACATGATGATTGCCACAAAGAATAGCCACGAGGTATGTGATTCACATGTACTGCTTCATAAAGAGGATGCACAAGAAGAGTACATAGAGACAAGTAATGTGGACAAGGATGGTACATTTGAGCATGAACCTGAAATTACAATTGGTTATGAAGGACACACTCTTGGTGTTCAATCATACATGCAAGGAGAAGATATAATATTTGTTATAAAGATCATCCTTGAGGAAGACTCACATGAAGAACTCATGACACCTGAAGATAAAATGGACAGGATGAACCATGAACCAGCCCATGGAGGTAATGCACATGAAGAAAACAAAGATGAAGTCAAGGTCTTGGATATACATCAACCCCATGAAGAGGAGTTGGAGGAGTTGCAACCCATTCATAATGAGGCTCCAACCCTAGAAGATGCCACAAAGGAAGCTTCATTGGAGGATCACATATGGCCTCACCTGGACAAAGAACATACCAACATGCAGGTAGTCATTCATCAGGGATGTGATCAAAGTATATGGGGGAAGATTGATGCGGCATGGCCAGACATAGAGGTCATAAGGATGCAGTCATCTTCATCAACCATCGGAGAGGGTCATGAGGTCAAAGACTCTACCTTCTACTTTGATGGACATCCCTTGATAAAATGTCATAAAGACTTCACATTTGGGCGTCATAAAGAGGTTGGCTTATGGAGGAGTGATCATGAGCACATGGAAGATCTCTACTTTGCAAGGCTTCAAAGGTTCGAGGATGACTACTTGCAGCCTCTAGAGAATTGTGATTACCTATTCCACTTGTGCAACATTTATAGAAGAAAAGTCATAAGACAACTTGTTGGGATGGATGGCAAACATGGAGACATAATATGCAGCTACGGGACTGAACTAGTTACACATGAGTCTTCATTAGAGGCTTGCTTCGGTCCTATCTGAGTTGATGGTCACCGAATGGAAGAGAAAGAAGGAAGTCAGATCTGCAAGGACATCTCCCAGGGATATGAGGTTAAAATGGCAGTCCCAAGGCACATAGACAAGTCTATTTTTCTGAGTTATAGCAGCAGTTCCTTTCTTTTTGATATATCAAACATAAGGATCAGTTTTAAGATCAATGTTTTCCGTGAAGAGCATTACACCGGATTAGCCTTAATTGATGAAGTTGCTACAGAAATAATTGAAAGGATTGGAAGAGATACTATAACAGGGTATAATAGAGAGTTTGATTTTCTGATTTGGAGCAGCAGTCAGTGGTACTTGCATGAACTCTTATGGGCAGCCTTGACACATGAGCATGAGATGATAGTAGTATCCTTACATGATGACTTCCATGACAAGCTAAGATATGACTCCGAGTTCTTTATCCGTTCATTTCACATGGAGCTGATATCACATATTACGGAGAGCTACTTCATGGGATATGATGATATTATTGTTGGTAAACATAATGCATTTGTGACCCCTCATGGGGAGCTTGCTTGTAGTAGTCTACATTATGATGACTTTTGGATGAAGAATTTGTCGAGACATGCTAAGGAGGTGCAACTGATCATGACACAAGGTATGAAGATATTAGGGTTACTTGGGGAATGCTAATACATATACACCAGCTGAGTTGTGTCATTCCAGCCCCAGCTCATAAGGTTTCATTCTTCACATTGTTAAAAGATGGCTTCTACACTTCACGATGCATTGACATTTGGCAATTTGGTGGAGTTTTGGAGGTTAGAGATAGTGGATCAGCCACTCACATCATGGCCTTTGGAGAGGAAGTCATAATAGTTTCCATTCATGATTACTCTTTGATCCTTCACAGAAATGGCATAGGTTCAGGCACTCTTATGATTGGGTGGATAACCAAGGTTGCCTTAGGTTCATCCACGGAGGCCTTTGCATTGGAGTACACCTTAGAGGTATGGACCACTCTTGCATCAGGGTATGGTGTTACCATTTCTTCTTTGGAGATGTTCGGGTTTGGAGACATGTATCATGCCTTCGAAGGGTTTGATTCCTGGGGATTGACCATTCAATGCAAAGAGAAAGCACACAAGCTTAGCATCATAATTGGTGAATACACTCTTGATGATAAGGTGGAAGACAATGAGAAAATGGTAAGCATGCAATGGGTATTTCCTTTGCAACAAGTCATGAAGTTAAGTTTCCAACACAATGGGAAACTAATGGAGTTGAAGGCTAATAATCATGAAGTCATGTGTGATGGTGGGCATTTGATTTTTTATATTAATGGGCATGGCAAAATTTCTGATTGGTTTGAAGATAGCAATTATATGGCTTGGTATTTTGATGAGATGGACATACTTACACTTGGCGGAGGTAGATATTTGTGTTCTACTAATATTGGCATGCAAAAATGGAGTATTGAAGACGGTCATTTTGTGGAAAAACAAGGCATTACACATTCTGAATTTTCATATCAGACCATTGAAGGTGAAGAAAAGACACAAAGAAAATATGATTATTGGCGTCAAAGAGCTAGTAAAGTGGTATGGATAGAGAAGATTGAAGACAAATTAATTTTGAGTGACATATGGAGTTCTTTTGATCAGCCTATTCATGTTTTTGGTGATGCATATGTCTGTAATGTCCCCTTCTAGCAAGCCAAAATTTTCGTAACCTTGCAAACAATTTCAACTTGTAAAAGAGCACATTAGTATACAAACCATTTCATCATGTTCACATAAAGTGCTAACAATAATAAACTCTATCTATTTCATATCTTTTCTAGTCATATTTCCATGTTCATGATCTATCTTATATCATTAATCACACGAGTCATGGACATACCTCGGGGAGGACGTTCGTGATACTACCCATTAATCAGACCACTCACCTAATATGAGAGGGTGTGTTAAGGTTTCCAAGACCCACGGCCGTAGGCCCAAGGCTTCGCCTCATGATCTAGAGGTACTTCACACTTGGCTCAGAGGGGCTTAAAGCCAGCTCAAGATTCACCTACCGTTAGGCCATTCACATAGCTAGGTCCTTCGCAACCATAGGGTCAAGAACTTCATGCTACACCCGGCAATACTTCGTTATTACCCTAGGCCTAAGAGCTTCATGCTACACCCAACAATACTTGGCTCTTAGCTCTGAGGGGCAATGATTTGCCAGCTCGAGTGCTAGACGCTAGATTCCCTCTAACCACCAGTCTCATACTTATAAGGTGTGTAGGTGGATTAAGGGAAGGCTACTAATCCTAGCTCGGTACTCCATGGTCACGTTGATTGCTTCTTAAGGATGATTTCATAATCAATCCCTTGATAGAACATACTTATTATTCTAGGCATCATGCCTTCTATTTAAAATCACTATCTTGGATATTCACAATATCCACTAGTATATTGTCATTTCTCTTTGAATGCTTATGTCTTCATGGCTATGAAACTAGATGTTTACACTATTACTACTAACCTTGGAATTACTCTAATATGAGATTCAACATTAAGAGTTATTTAACATCCAACTGATTAAACATTCATATAACCTTTATGAAATGCCTCTATTATTTAAGTGGCTGATCTCATGGTTACTTCTATCATTTTAAACATTCTTATAAATCTATTTTTATAGATCAACCTTTTATTCCTATATGTATTCAGATTTACCTTATTTTCTACATTTCTATCTACTAATATTATTATTCGTGTTTAATATACATATTCATGCAGAATGATGGTAATGTATTTTAATCATTATTATGATTTTATAAACAGTCTTCAATTTCTACATTCATATCATTATACTACAGTATTTATATTGTTTAATCTATAGAAATGGAAGATTTCATACCTGCTGATCGTTCCTTCTACTTGCTGACTATTTCTTCTCTTTATTACTGGCAGATTGATGCTTGCTTTCCCTTTATTTCTTCTACCACCGATGCCTAGATCCCAAATTCCTGTTGTATAATGTTAATCCATCCACCACATGCCTTGAGAGGAGGTCGGGCCCCTTATAAGGTTTACAAGGGGTCTCATCTTCTAAGAGACACAGCGATTCATTCGCTGTTTATTATTGTTCTCCTTAAAATGGGATCGGGGGAGGGGGTCTGTTTAGGAATCCCGATCCTAATTTGAAATTATATATGATTATTATATTAATGCTAATATATTATTATATTAATACATATATATATATATGTATGTATACTTATAACTATTATATTAAATATTAATATTATTAATAATTATTATATATAGATATTGTATTTAGTTTATATTTATATTTAGATAATTTAATCATAATATTATCTCATGATAATTATGATTATTTATTAAATTACTAGTATTAAAATATTCATATAATAATAATATTATTTTAATAATACATTTTTTCGAATTGATATTTTACGAATGTCGCCGTTTCTTTATCATGATGTTTAAATCTTTAATTTAAACAACGCCTAATATGGGGGCATGACAATGTCATGATTCAAAGGGTTGCCTATGATGCTTCATTGCTAGTCAATTATGATTTCAGTTTCAGTACAGCTGAGATAGGAGCATTTTCCAATGTAGTAAAAAGGGATATCATTGCAAAAGAGAAGGCCAATGGCAATGTTGTGTTTGCATACACTTTGGATCACACTTTCTATATCATTTTTGGTGACATCTTCAGCTGGTATATTGCTGGTCTGAGTTACTACAGTGAGATAATTTGGATGGATTCACTCTCATTCACGATTGTATTCAACATTCACCAGGGGTTCATGATATCAATCTTCAGTTTCAGTTTGGATGGTGGAAGAGGTCCTAGGATCGTCTACATCAACGTCTTTGAAATGATATATGTGAGTTCATGTGGAAAGGAAAGATGGGTTTGGGATCCTGGTATCCATTGATGATTGCTTGGGACAAGCAATCTTGGGGAGGGAAGACTTGTAATATCCCCAAATTTGAGCTAAGTATTATTTTAGCACTTCATAAAGCAAATTCAATTGAGGGGAAAATGAAATCTTTAATTACATTTTCCATAATCTATTCTTATGGAGTTTAATATAGGTCCAAGCTAAATGCATCCTTCACCAATCGATTTGGAGGGAAACACAATTCAAATTCAAATGAGCCTTCAAAAAGAGTAAGCGGTTATCATAAAAGGAGGGAGTTCAAATTCAAAATTGCATATCACTTACTCCAAGATAGCATCGACTACAAAGGCTTGGGATCATACTAATAGCCCCAACGGCTATGCTTAGGATCATGCGCCAAAACAAAGGAGACTCAAACGGCTAGATGCAACTTCAAAAAGCACCTAGGGTCATGAGCCAACGGCTAGCTTATGAAGACAATTCATTGGTGTAAGATATTCACATTGGATCATGTGATAATTAGAAGCATTCGCTCAGCCAAGAGCTATTCACCCATGAAAGACAAGCATTCAATACCGTTCACCAAGGGATAGGATGCATTCGCCCATGCAAAAGTTTCCAAATGCATGCGCTCAAGGTAGAAGTTCGACCATGATGCATTCGCCAAGGTAAGTTAATGCCTAAATACCTTTCGGCCATAATGAAGAACAATCCATTCGCCTAGAACAAGGAAACCACTCGGCCATAGCAAAGGTTCAATGGAGATTGAAGGTGCATTCGCCAAGGAGAAACCTGTTGATGAGGTTTTTGTGACTACAACAACATTAGAATAAAATACTGGGTATCCTATCCTCTTTGGAAGACTGAGAATCCAAGTCCCCCATCATGTCATAAGTCAGGCGGATACCTTTCTTGTGCAATTTCTCTGTCTGCTGGCCTATCCATTTCTGTGTTATTGTTAGCACGGGTGCCATCAGATCATCCAAGTGGGTGACTTCCGGATCGGACCAAATCAAGGGTGGAAGAGGTTTATCCTTCTCCTATTCGAAGAATGGTTGGACTTGCCTTCCATCCTCCATGACTTGATCCGGGACTGCAAAGATCCTGGTAGCCCTGATCATGTCGACTGAAAGCCGGGAACATGCCCTTTTGCGTACTTCGAAGTCATCCTCAGCGTTAGCCCAATGATCCTCCATGTGCATCTTATGCCTATGCCTCCTTCCACATGCTACTCGGGTAGTATTGTACAGGTCAAAGTTCTCCCGCAAGGAATGAGTCACCAAGTTATAGAACTGTAGCTCCTCGGATTTTTCGGCGGCTTGGAGAGATGGGCATGACTCGACTGCACCTTCCGTCTCGACTGGATAGATCACCCCGGCCTTTTTCTTCTTCTGGACTTTGTCATACGCTGAGAGTTGCCTTGTTAATTCCAACTAGACCATTTTGTCCGACGGATACCTTGGTAGTCTGTATGGATAGCTGGAGAATCCCTGCACCCTGATGTATGTGAACTTTGGGAACTGGATGAACCAGGAACCATGAGTTATGATCAACCGCTTAGCCTCGGGGGATAACCTTTGGTGAATGCCTCCCTGGAGAGTCCTTGTAATGTGCATGGCGAATGCGTCATTGAACCTTCGGAAATGGTTTATGTTCTGGAGATGGAGTTGGGTGTAGCAGTTGTAAACCTTGACTTGCCCTTCTTGATTGCCGATACGTCCCTTCCATGACAGTCCTCGATATTTGTTGTTCCTTGCTAGCATATAGATCACATAGGAACTCATGTAAAAGGTCTTCGATTCCTCTAGGTTTTGGAATTGTGCTTCAATACTGTTACTGAGGAGTCAAGCCCAATCAATCATCTTTGTCCCAGCGATGACTTCCTCGATGTAGTAAAACATCCATGGCTCGAAGGTAGAGGACTGCTGACTTCCCCTGATCCTGTTCAGCATGACGACGAGGTCTCCATGCTCTTGCTTGAAGTCGGACTTGAGGAGTGTCCTTGGCAACTTGGAACGGTGAGGCCTTTTCTTTTGCATCCATGTCTTGTTGACGATCCCGAAGCAGGTTGCCGGGTTGGCTTGGAACATTTCGGCTGACTCCTCCTAGCTTGTGAACTCGATGGTTGTTGCGATCGACGACCATCCTTCGTTCAGGATCATAGTGCATGAAACATTCCACGATCAGCTCAGGACAAGGAATGGCGGGTGGGAAGCATGCGGCGGCAGCAACTCCATTCCGGACGATCTTGGCTGCAAGCAGGGATGGAGGATGTCCATCCGTTCCATACATTTGCTTCCCAATTTCTTCCATGACTTAAGGATAGATGTTGGTGTCTCCGACGTTTGCCCATTTCAAGGTGATCCTGGACTGTGGGGGTGTTCCCTTAAAGGCAGCTTTCATCTGAGTTTGTCTTGAGGAACCCGCCTTGGCACTTGCCATTCACCTGTGGAGTCAAGGAAAGAAATAGCAAAGTATGAGTTTTTCAAAGGGGTAAGGATAGAGGTGAGACGGGGTTTTTTTTTATTCCCACACGTGGGATGTTAGTACAACATTTTATGCATGTGGGACTAAAATCATGAACTTTCAAGTACATAGGAAGGACAAAATAACAATATTCTAAGTAAGAAGAATCCTTCCTATGCATTCACATACCTCTCCTTGCACAAGGAACTTTTGACTTTCAATGGAATCTCTGATTTTTATTGATGGATTTCTGACCTTCTAATGGATTTTCTGATTTTCTGCAGGAATTTCTGAGTTTTAATGGGTTTTCCAACAAGAAATCTGCTCTAGGAATATTTAGAAATATGAGTCTTGGTGAAGAACTTACCTTGGAATGGAGGAGTTTTGCCTTGGAGAATGAATTTCTGCCTTTGGGAGATGAATTTCTGCTCTTGGAAAGTTCAGAAATATGCTTTAAACCTACAGAAATTTCTGCCCTAATGAAGAATTTGTCCTTGGAAATGGCAAAATCTGGAATCCTTCTTGGATAAATTTGTCCTTCACTTGATGAAATCTGCCCTTGGAATGTAATTTCTGCCCTTGAAAGGTATATTTCTGCTTTGGAGTTGAATTAGAATGATTGCAAATGACTTGGGCGCCCTCCTTTTATAGGTAACTTGACCTTCTTTGCCACCTGGCCGACCTGGGTTGGAGGAGGAGAATTTTAGCCGCCAAACTTTATGACCCAGCCGACTTAGATTTTGTCCTTTTCTCCCTTGTTGGTGGTCGGGGATTTTGGTTTGTCGGGGATTTTGCGATGTCGGGGATTTTGCGACGTCGGGGATTTTGTGACGTCGGGGATTTTGCAATGTCGAGGATTTTGCAATGTCGGGGATTCCTTCCAGTCCTGGAGTGATTCTGGAACATGAACTTGCAGTAATGAAGAGTCTTGATCAAATTCCATTCAAGTAATGAACATTGAGGCCGATCCTGATGTATGTTTGAGATCCTGAAAATGACAGTCTAAAATCTGGTGGATCCTCCAAATTCTACATTTTGCATGTTAAATCCGGTGGATTCGAGACCTATCTCAAACATCCTGAAAGGTATATTGAAAAATATTTAAAGTATAAGAAATTCCTTATACTTAAATATATTTTTTAATATACCTTTACCCTAAGAGACACTGAAAAATGGCAAAGTTCCCCAGGAGTGCAAATTTCTACTGGTGCAGGATTTTGCGCCCAAGGACAAAAATTGTCTTGGAGCGCAGATTCCCAGCAGTCAAGGATTTTGCGCCCAAGGACAAAAATTGTCCTTGAGCGCAAATTTTAGTAGGTCAGGGATTTTGCGCCCAAGGACAAAAATTGTCCTGGAGAGCACATTTCCAGAGGTAAAGGATTTTGCGCCCAAGGACAAAAATTGTCTTGGAGCGCACATTTCGATAGGTAAAGGATTTTGCGCCCAAGGACAAATTGTCCTGGAGCGCACATTTCGACAGGTAAAGGATTTTGCGCCTTTGACCCTGCCTGTCCAGTTTCATGGATTTTGCCTTGGAAAAAATCCTTTTCTTCAATTTTGAGTGGGATTTCAGTTTTGCATCAGGTACACTTTGAGCTGGTTTTACAGAGGTTCAGTTATTGATACGGGATCAGAAACGCGGGGCTTTCGTTTCTTCCATTCTTCGTTTCTTCCATCCCCTCGAGGAATCTCTCATTTCCATGGCGAGACACGAAGTTCGTTTCTTCCATCCTTCATCTCTTCCATCCTTCGTCTCTTCCATCCCCTCGAGGAATCTCTTATTTCCATGGCAGGATACGGAGTTGGTCATCTCGGAGTCTTTCGTTTGTTCCATCTTTCATTTCTTCCATCCCCAAGGATTCTCTCCTTTTCATGGTGAAATATGAAGTCTGGTGAACTCTAGCTGCCTTAGGAAGGCTAATGGCGACACGGGATCCGTAACACGGAGCTTTCGTTTCTTCCACCCTTGTCAAGGAATTTCGCATCTCCATGGCGAGATACGGAGTTCTCAAGCCAGACTGTGAATTCTAGGATTCAAGCATCCACAAAGGAGTCAGGGAAAGATTTTCAGGCCAATTGCACTGACGGGACAGGGCTGAAGGCAAAATTGGACACTTCCAGTCCTAGGGCGCAAAATCCAGTAGGTACTGGATTCTGCGACTAGGACAAAAAACTGTCCTGGGCGCATGATCCAGTACCTGCTGGATTATGCGACCAGGGATAAATTTCCTCCTTGGGCGTATATTCAGCAGGTACTGGAATATGCGACCAGGAATGTTCCTGTTGCACTTCCAGCCTTTTGGAGGGATGCTTCAAACACTGAGTGTTTTCTGAAATTGGCCCTAAGTTCCTGAAAATCCTATTGATTTGAGAATCTTTCAAGTTTGTGAAATTAGGTTGAGTGTCGAATTGGGATCAGAAGGATATCCCCTAGATTGAACTTCCGGAATGGAGCTGTCAGGCCGGGAACTGAGTTCCACGGCGGAGAGATGAACATGCCAAGGAGTGGCAGTCCTTATTGAGTTCTAGGTCTGGTCGAGAGAAGAATCTAGATAGACCATGAAACAGGATTCCGGTCAGGAATTCCTCGAACAAGACTCTGGGATAGGCACTTTCGGACAGGACTCTGGTTTGGACCTCTGGGCTGGATTTTTGGACCGGAGTCCAGGAATGATTTCTTGACTGGGACATGGAGTCTTGGAACAAGACTCGAATTGAGTTTTATGTCGGGACTGTAGTGGGTTCATTTCCTGAGGATGGAAAAACAAAACCCTTAAGGATGGAAAAACAAAACCCTTCCTTGAGGATAGTCCGGAACGGGCAGTTAGGGCTCCACGCCTATGCAGGAGGAAATTTATGTGTTCACTTCTCTTTCTTACCGGTGAACCAACCTAAGCCATTGACATTGTCTGAGTTGCGAAAATATTGCCGGATCAGAGTATGGGATTAGAGCAAGGATCCAGACTAGTCAAAAAAAAGGGGGACCCAATTTGCAATTGGGGTTGATGTTGCAAAAGGTCACAACAAAACCATAGCTCTATTCCATTCGCCCAAGACATGATGCAATAAACAATGCATTCAAGAGACATGAATCGATGCATAGAAGCTCTTATGCCAATACAAGCCCATTCGGCCATGTTTAGCCAAGGAGATGATAGAAGAAAAGCATTTAATGCCTATTTGCCTTGACATGGAGGAATTCGGCCATAAAGGGACAAATCAACGATATTGCTTCACATCTACCCAAGGAGGATCACTTCTACCAATGCACAAGCCCAATCGGCCATGAAAGCTAAGAATAAATAGAGGAGCTCATGACATTTGAAGATATGACTGATTTGGTATGTTTTTCCTATTCATTTCAAGCTTGAAGATTCCGATTTTCATTGCTTTCTTGCAAGGAGATGTGCCCTTGCCAATAGGGAGATGGCCCCCTATGATTTATGAGGTGATATTGCTCTAATTTCACCATTGGATTCAAACTTGTAGGTATTAGGAGAGATAGAGAGTATTGGCGATCATTGTTGAAGGTTTGGCATTAAGATCTTGGACATTCGAACATTCACTATTCTTGCTGATTGCATACAGTATTTTCAGTCACTTGCAACAGTCATAACAGCCAGCATACGGTGTCATTGGAAGGAGGTACAAGGCTCATTGAGTGTTGAAGCTACTTGGCATCCATTTGGCAACCTTCCTCTATTATCGGGCTATCATTAGAGCCTATATTTGAAGACAATTGTAATTGGTTGAAGGTCTGATTTGATTTCTGTATGTCACTGTCACAGTGGACAGCAAACTATTGATTGTAATTACATCATTTCTCTTGAAGGAATAAAGCATTTTGAGTTGGGTTTCATTGAGTATTTGTGTACTTGTTCAATTTCATTTGAGTGGGCTAATTGTTTGCAAGTATTCTTGGTTAGGTTGCAATATAAAATTCAGTACAACCACTAAGGAACATTACACATCTCAAACAAACGAAAACCCCCTTCTGCATCTTCTATCTAGTTGTGAAAGAACACAGAAAAAGTAAAAAAAAAAATATAACATTAAATAAAGATAAATCAAAAGAACAGCCAGTGGAGGTTATTACATAAAGAAATCCTTAGAATTACTTAGGATGACTTTATAATTTAATTAATTAAATATTCCCTTTATTAAATAATTAAAACTGTTTTCCGCACATTTTCAAGTTCACAGAAAATAATAAAGGGCCAAAAAAGGACATTACAAGTACTCTCCGCTCAAGGATTGCTTGTCCTCAAGCAATCGCAACTCAACCAACTAACTAGTCTTGGATAAAATCACTTAGATTCCAGGATCCCAAATCAATCTAGGACATCTGTGTGGCTTCCCATTAGATGAGCTATGCTGCAACACACTTGCAAATGAGACCTCCTGCAATCTGCTCGCTAAAAGAACAACAATCCTTTGCAAGTATTCAACAAGTTTTCCAAAATTCTATAATGTTTCACCATGCTTTTGTTGCGCTACTTTGATATTCATGTGTGCTTCATCTAATAATCTTCTATCCAACACGACAAACAATCTTTCCCCATATGTGCTGAAGCTACAATGGATATGATCAAATTGCCCATCATTGATTGCTGATTCAAAAACTTCATCACGCTGAAAACCACATTCATTACCTAATATAGCATCTATCTCATGGCTGGAAACTGCACCTAGATCCCATAACCTGTTGTTGTCACCATCTGTGTCTCTTGAATCAAGAAGTGTCTCACAAATCAGATTATCAAAAGATAAGTTTGCATCCAAAATAGAAGATGTGTCATCATGCAAAATTTGCTTTTCTAGCCCAAAGAGAGATTACATTCATGATGTTTTTCACAAGTGCTATCATTATGTTGAATCTCTATGATACTAGGACTGCTGAAATCACTATGCGATTCTTCATCACTCCTAAATCCTTCTACATGTTTCCAAGGAGAGTTCAAATCTGTAATGTCCCCTTCTTAGCCCATACAGAGTGATGGAGGATTAGCCTATTCCAAGGTTCCCATAGGCTAATAGATGTGGTTAGGGAACCTTTTGTGGTCGTTATTCCAGGACTTACTATTTATAGTAAGTCGAGCAGGAGGTATCAGGTGGCGTTGGCCAACTTTCTATTTATAGACTGCCAGTTGGAGCACCTAGCACTTTGCAAATGGACTTCGAGAATGGCCAGGGAATTATTAGTCGAAGTATAAGTTAAATTTAATATTTAACTTATAATATTTGGATGGCTATAGTTATTTTATTTTATTAAAGTAACTTTATGTTATGAAGTGAAGTTACAACTTAAGTTGTGTGCTAGGGAGGGTGAGCGCTCCATGAGGGGACAAGGGGGTCAAATTCAAATATTAAAGCAATTAACTTTTCTCTCCTTGGGCGTTGGGAGCCAGGGGAATATAAAAGGCATTTTGAATTCATTTTGGCTCTCTCTTTCTTTTAGACTTTTTCTGTGTAGCAATCTTGAAGCTTGGCTTTGGGGTTTGGACTGGAGTTTTGCAGAGACGGAAACCTCTGTGAGACTACTTTCTTCGTGCTTGAGAGACAACATCAGGAAGGGTTGCTGGGAGCTTCATACAAAGGCTTCGCTTGTGCTACTAATGACAATACTTTGATGGAATTTCACTATGGTAATATGTCTGATTTTTGGAGCAGCTGATATAAGGGTTTAGAGGACAGTTTCAGGGGTTTGAGCCTTGAGGTGATCAATGGCACACTGGTTATCACTCATGGCTGGCCGTACTATCTCAGAGACAGGCCGTACACCCCATGTGCAGAGTTTGGGGTTTTATTGATGCAAAAATCTCTTGTTTGGGTTGATTTAAGGTGATATAGGGACGCTGATATTGCAGATCAGAAACTTCTAATAAACAAGGATTTTACTTGGCAGATTTATTGTTGTTTCAGCCTCAAGCTGGCCGTACATGCTGTACTTGGGCGTGGTAACTTACTGGGACAGAAACACTTCATTTCGGGCTTCAAACTCCCTCAATCCATGGTGCCTAGGGTTAGGGTCTTCATTGTAGTAGCTAACATGAAGGAGTATAATCATTTGATGATGTTTTGGTGATGTTCTAGGAGTATAATCATTTGATGATGTTTTGGTGATGTTCTATGAATCTATATTGTTGGTTCAGCTACAACGAACATACCAAGTTGATGATTTGCATATGGGTATGCATCCGTAATTCATTTTACATGATTTTATGATCTGGGTCTTTGTTCTTTTATGCATTAGGGTTTTAGTTTTTATGGGTTATCATTGCATGTTTCATAATTCATTGTATCTACAAAAAACAATTACATGCAAACCAAAAAACCCCTTCTGCAACTTCTATCTAGTTCTAAAAGACCACCAATTAATAAAAATAACACAAATAAGAAAATAAAAAAAAATTACAAACAGGGGCAGCCCATTACAAAATCACAACTACATTCTTCATTTTCTAGAAGCTCAACAACTCCCTCAATTATCTGCTTGAGTTTCTCTATTCTTACTTCAGATTTTAACTTATTAGGTATGGCTGCAACAACCTTCTGATTTTCAGCTTGATAGAGTGAGTAGTGAACTAGGCTAACTTCAAGGCTCAGCTCATCAATCTCATTCTCCTCTTTGTATGCATCCATAGTCTCCTCGACAAATTTGATGGCATGATCCCTGTCAGAAAGCAAATGCAAATAATCTGATTTCATTATTTGTAAGGCTTCTTTGATGGTCTGCAAATAAGGGTGGCTCCATCCTTAATTCCCTTTTGCCTCTCTTCAATCTGATCCTTCCAATAGAGTTCTTCAAGGAAGTTGTATGTGCTATCAAATTGTGATAAAGCTTGCACAATCTTTTCTTCCGAGACCAATAATTGATTCTTCAAAAATTGTAATTCTTTAGGCCCTTGTTGAAAATCAGTACCACACATTTGGATTTCTGATTTGTCTTTGATAACAAGATTTTCAAAATCAGCAACCTTATCATTAGTGACTTCAAAATTTTTATTATTTGCATACCTTCCAATGGTGGCATCATGGAAACCATAAGTCTCATAAACTTCATTGGATTGATCTAAATTTGTAACCAAGTTTGCTGTTTTGAAATTTCCATCTAGCTCAATCCCATCATTTGTAGCTGCAAATCCTTCAATAAAATTATTTTGAAACTCTGCCATGCATACCTTTTGAAATAAGACATTTTCTTCTTCATAGGTGAGTTCTTTAGGTTCGCTTGCAAATGCATCATGTGATTCTTCTTGAAATAAGGCATTTTCTTGTACCTTTGGCTTTTCTTCTTTCTCAATGATCTCTTTGACAACTTCTGATTTTTCTTCTTCCTTTCTCAATTTTCTGGTGTAGTTATATAGACCTCTCTTGCTTGGATTCCCTTCTTCAAGTAATCCCAAAGAGGCATCAAAGGAAACTTGGTCTTTGAATTCATCTGGTAGTTCCTGATGCTGATCAAGTATTTTGAGAGCCTCAAAATTACAATTCGATACATCCATCTATATTTTCATTATTGCCTTTTGAACGAGATCTTTATCCTCTTCCTCTTGTAAGAACCTTGGCTGATGAGAATAAGTATAAGTATAAGTTTAACTTAGTTTATTTTCAGCAAGTTTGTTTTATGTTCATGGAAGTTGTTATTGTTAATTCATGATTGAAATCCTTATGTGTTCATACCATTTATGATTTGTCGATGGCAACTTGTAGTGCATGCTTAGTCTGAACTTGACCAAAGCCTAACTTCAATTATCTTATGTTCATTCATCTTCACGTTTGTGGGAGTTCATGTGCATAAGTAATTTGAAAACCTTTCGCTTTCCTTAGAAGATTGCATCACCTTTGCGTAGCTGTTGTCTCATGGCAAAGCAAAGTGTGGTTGGGATTTCAGTGAATTGATGGTAATTGCTTGCATTTAGATTAGAGTTCCCTAAACCCTTTCTCTTTTGCACCTTTTTCATAAACCTTGTTAGGATTAGGATCGAGCGCTTCATTGCCATATCATAAGCTATCAAGTTGTAGAACCTTTGAAGAAGCAATACCACCTTTTGTCTGAGAGAACAAATTTCCTAATTGTTGAACATTATGTAAGTCCCTTTGTGAGAACAACAAACATCACATCATTACCACTAAGCTATTTGAAATTGCAAAATCAAAAGAACTAATATAAGAGAACCTTCGAATCTACTCATTTGATCACCTGGTTTAGCATTTGAGTGATTTTGTTCAAGAGAGGATAGAGTACATGAGTATTTTATTTTGTGTTGCATGTGCAAGGAAAACACATCAACACGCGGCAACACAAAATTTTACAAAACAATAGCCAAACACTACAGAATTAAATGGCACAAGCGCTCAACACAACGGTGAACTCCGTATGAATCCACTCTGTATTGGCTAGGGAGAAATCCTTCCCTAAAACCCATCTTCGCCTTAGGGTTTTTGTCTTAGGCTGTTGTTGAACAAACCTGCTCAACCTCCACAACTAGGGTTTCAATAAAATGCAAAATACCAAGAATGCCTTTCCTTTTCCCCTCAACCTCCTTTTATATCTTTTCGAGAGGAATTACTTTTATTTTCTTTTATTTCTCCTCTCAAATTATAAAGTGTCCCTTTTTTAAAATAAACTCCACTTTGACACTTTATAAAGTTATTTTATTATTTTCCTTTGTTCAACACAATAATTAATTAAATATAAAGAAATCCTTAGAATTACTTAGGATGACTTTATAATTTAATTAATTAAACTCCCTTTATTAAATAATTAAAAATATTCTCCGCACATTCCTCCAAGTCCATGGAAAATAATAAAGGGCCAAAAAGGGACATTACAATCTCTCTACAATCTAAAACAAGCTCCTAGAGCTTGGTATATCAAGATTGATGAACATCTCCTATAACATGGGGATTGTAATTTTGATTGTTTATGTTGACGATTTGGTCATCATTGGAAGTTCTTAGAGAATGATTGAAGCAATAGAAAATGATCTCAAATGGCTGTTTGACATGACAAATCTCAGGCTTTTGCATTATTGGCTTGGACTAGAGGTGTGGCAGTGAAAAAATCATATTTTTGTGACTCAAATGAAATATGCTAAGACAATGCTTGAAAAATTCAGAAGGGTAGACTGTAAGCCCATGCCAACACCAATGGAGATAGGTTTGCAACTATCTATAAATGGTCCATCACCTCAGGCGAATGCAACTCTTTATTGCTAGCTGATTGGGAGTCGCATTTACTTGATAGACACGAGGCCCAATATCCACTATGTTGTTTGTTATCTTTCGAGGTTCATGCAAGAATTGGAGTGTCATTGGAAAGCAACAAAGAACATGTTGAGGTACATCTATGGTATAGTCAAACATAGCCTAGAATACAAGCAGAATGATCATTTTTTCTTGATAGGATACATAGATGTAGACTATGTAGGATCTTTGGATGACAGGAAATCAACTTATTCTTTTTGGAGGTTGGTCCAATATCATGGGGAAGTATGAAGTAAATCATTGTTGCTTGATCTTCCACAAATGCAAAATATTGCACCAAAGGTGGAGCTATTTGTGAAGTAATATAGTTACATTGCATATTGACAAGAATGGGCAAACCTGAGACCATAGATGCATTACTCGCCAAAAACTCGCGAGTTTTTGAAAAACTCGCGAGTTTTTTCAAGAAACGAGTTTTACAGGCAAAAACTCGCAAAAAAAAAACAAGAGTTTTTGTGAAAAACTCGCCAAAAACTCGCCAAAAACTCGCGAGTTTTTGGCGAGTTTTTCACAAAAACTCGCGAGTCCGCAGAGAAGACTCGCCCGCGTGGGAAAAGGTCATTTCGGCGCGGTTTAAAGGGTCTTTTTGACTCATTTTTGTCATTCTATTTGCTCCAAACTAGAAAAAAACTCCTCCAAACCATTTTACACCTATTTGCAGCATTTGGCATCGATCGAAGAAGATTTTGAGGCGGATTCGAATCAAGTTTGAAAGGCAAATCAGATTTCCAGGTAAGTTTTTGTTTTTTTTCTTTCTCTTTCTTTTTTTGAAATTTCTTCTTCATTTTCGAAGCATCTAAGTTTAAAAAACATCATGAATGTAGTATAAATGGATTTGTATTGATCCAAACAAGATTTATATTCATAAAAACAAGATTCATCACTATTTTGTTTGCATTTTTTCATTTTTTTCACATTTTTTTCATTTTTTTTCATTTTTCTTCGTTCTTCTTATTTCAATCCAATTTTTTTTTGTTTAAGTCTTAGATTAGTTTGCATTTTTAGTAATTTAGAGTAATTTGTTTATTTCTTCATTGTTTTCATATTTTTTCCAAACCCTAGTTAATTTTTTTTTTGTTGAATCCATGTTTTTTTGGAACAAAATGTTTAACTTTAGAATTTTACGTTAGTTTAAATTTAATCTATCAAGTAGAAATCTAATTTAGGTTGTTTTTTAATTTTCTATTAAAAATCTAACAACTTGTGCTTTCTCTTTGTATGTGCAGGTTAATTTATAATGGCAGATAGAGATGCTTCTGTATCCGGTTCAGCCTCAGGGCCTGTTGCATCATCATCATTTGTAGGCAAACGTCCTCCAGGAGCTAGAGATCCTGCGTGGAAATATGCTTATCTAGGACCGTACCCTGGCTCAGTTTTTTGCATCAAATGCCAAAACGTATACCGTGGAGGCATTAACCGCCTCAAATACCATCTTGCAGGCATCAGTCGTCGTGATGCGAAGGCCTGTACTGGAACCACGGAAGAAATAAAAAGGCAAATGAATGCCATACTTGCAGCCGCAGAAGAAAGAAAATTACAAAGGGAGAAGGCAAAGGCAGCCATGCAAGCATCCATAGCTTCTTCTCAAGGTGCTCCAGTCAACCTTGAGTCGGATGATGATGCACTTCAGGGCATAGTGGGCTCTCTTCGTGGTCCACGTAACCGAAGGCAACCCACCACCACTGCGAGCCCTTCATCTACTTCCAGTAGAGCACCAGGATCAGCACCTACACGCACAGTAGATAGTTTTTTTGTGCCTAGAAACACACCTGGATCACAAACTTCCTTAGAGGCAACTGGGTGGAATAAGGAGGTGCATGAGCATGCATACATTGCTTGTGCCGATTTTTGGTATTTCAACAACATCCCTTTCAATGTGGCAAATTCTCCTTATTGGCATAATTTGGTTACTGCACTGACGGTTGCAGGAAAGGGCTTCAAGGCACCTTCTCGCACAGAATTGAGTGGGAGGTTAGTTAATGATAATCTTTTACGTTTTAAGTTTTTGATAAATTTATGTTCTTTAATTTATAGAAATTTATGATGAATTTAAGCTATTTTTTGTTTACAAACAAAATTTTTGTACTTAATTTCACTTTGTACTTGTAGGTTGCTTACAAATGCAAGGGATAGGGCAAGGGCAGTGGTGGAAGACCAAAGAAATGAATGGAAAAAATACGGCTGCTCTATTCTTTCCGATGGGTGGACGGATGGTAAAAACCGCACCATCATTAATTTTTTGGTAGCTTGCAAGAATGAAGTGGTGTTCTTGAAATCAGTGGATGCCTCCAACATAGTGAAAAATGCAGAAAATTTGGCTAACATGTTGGAGCAAGTTTGCATGGAGGTTGGGATTGAAAATATTGTGCAAATAATTACTGACAATGCAGCAGCATATGTGGCAGCTGGTAGAATCCTCCAAGAGAGACACCACACAATTTCTTGGACACCTTGTGCAGCACATGTCCTTGACCTTCTTTTGGAGGACATAGGCAAGCTTGATTGGGTCACACCGATTGTAGAGGATGCAAGGAGGATCACAAAATTTATCTACAATCACCCTTGGGTTCTTAACATGATGAGGGATTACACCCAAGGGAAAGAGTTGGTGAGATCCGGTGTGACAAGGTTTGCAACGGTTTTCTTAACGTTGCAAAGCATTCTTGGTGCATTGGGGGCTTTGAAACAAATGTTTGTGTGCCCAAGATGGACAGAATCATCTTATGCGAAGAAGCCAGAAGGAGACAAGGTTGCATGCATTGTCTTTGACAAAGTATTTGTAGAAAGAGCTACAGAGATTGTGAAGGTAACTTCAAAGCTTCGAATTTAAATTCAAATTGAATATTTATTTATTTTTAATATGTCTTTCATTGTAAATTAGTACCTTTAATCTTTTTGCATTTTTATATTGTAGGTGTCGGAGCCCTTGGTTAGAGTCCTCCGCTTGGTAGATGGGGATAAAACCCCAATGGGATATCTTTATGAGGCCATGGATAGGGCCAAGGAAGCTATTAAAACTTATTATAAGGGGGACAGCCTCAAATTTGATCCCATATGGGAGATTATTGATAGGAGGTGGAACAATCAACTCCACCAACCCATCCATGCAGCAGGGTACTTTTTGAACCCCCGTTTCTTCCATTCAGGCACCTTCTCAGATCCTACTGGAGAGGTTATGGAGGGCCTCACTTCTTGCATTCAGAGGATGACACCCCAGGCTGAGGTGGCAGACCTCATTGTTGATGAATTGCAAGCTTATAGGGAAAGAAGGGGTAGGCTCTTTTCTTCAGACCTGGCTACACGAGCAATAAACAATCAGTCACCAGGTATAAAATTTCAAATTTATAAGTTACAAACTTACAAGTTACAACTATTGATAATTTGATATTTAATATGTTTTGAACTTTTCACTTTCCTTTCTAAGTTTCTAACTCTTCAATATTTTTTTTGCAGAGGTTTGGTGGACAAATTGGGGTGGAAATACCCCAAATCTCCAGAGATTTGCCCTCCGTGTCTTATGCCAACCATGTAGTTCATCCAATTGTGAGCGCAACTGGAGCTTATTTCAGGCCATCCACACAAAGAAGAGGAACAAGCTAGCTCAGAAACGCCTCAATGACCTTGTCTATGTGCAATATAATCTTCGGCTGCGCACAAGAAGGGTAGAGGAAATATCAGATGATCCAATTGATTTGGATGAGATAGATCCTTACAGTGATTGGACAGGGCAGGATGAGCAGCCTTCATTGTTTTCTGAGGATGAGATCTATGATTTGGAGAGACAGGCAATGGAGGAGGGGGCTGCCGCTGGAATCGATGGATTGGGATTCTCATTGGATGACATTGAGGATGAGGAGGATGAGGATGAGGAGGATGAGGAGGATGAGGAGAGTCAGGAGACATTGCCACCAGGACCACTACCAGCATCTACATCCAGGATGGAGGTTGAGCCACGGTTTGTCATGCCGAGGAGGGAGGAGCCACAGCAGATTCCTAGGACTAGACCTAGTTCTACCACTCCCCTAGTTTTCAGTAGACTTGGGAAGGGGAAGGGGAAGAGGAAGATGTAGTATTTACTTTCAGTTTCAGTTTTACAAAAACAATTTGCTATTTCCATTTTGTTTCAGACTATCAGTATCAGCGCATTCCTCATGAGGATGCCATTTTGTATCCAATTTACTTTGAAATCAATCAAATACAACTAGACTCAGCTTGTTTCTCATTTATTGACTTGTTGGATGCATCTAATCATTGAATTTTGCAAAAAAAATGTGTTTTTAATGAAATTTAAACAATTTTTTAAGTTGCCGAGTTTTTTGCCGAGTTTTTGCGAGTTTTTTGCCGAGTTTTTGCCGAGTCAAATTTTTCAGGCTTGGCGGGTTTTTGCTTTTGGCGAGTTTTTCAACTATGCCTGAGACAACCTACCATTCTATTTTGTGACAACCAGGGTGTGTTGAAACTTGTTCACAATCCAGTATTTCATGAGTGCACTAAACACGTTGAGGTTTAGTGCCACTATATCCATGAACATGTTCAACAACAAAATATTTAGCTCTAGTTTTGTTTTACTCAGGAGCAACATGCTGACATTTTCACCAAATCACTTCCAACTATAAAGTTTGAAGCTTTTCAACAATTTTTGACTAGTGCTCTTAAAAATATGATGTAATAAGGAGTGGATTGAATATATAAATAACATTACATCATTGTAATAAGGTTATAAATAATAGGGATACACACTATATTAAACAATAATAATTCATACCTTGTTGGCCGTTCTGGTTGTGGCGAGTTCACACGAGCCATATAATGAAGAAAATTATGTCCCGAACAAGTTGGGGGTTTTGAAGGACATTTATGAAATTTTGGGGTGCACGGCTTGCATTTACCTTAATGAGTATCTGCTTATTTCTAGATTGTTCGAACAAACCCTGTTTCTTGCCTAGATTTGTTGCTGCATCCCTCATTGTTGGTTTAGCAAGTTTAGAAGTATGGGTGGCGACAAGGTGCGTACTGAGCCGACGTCTTGTGGTGAGTTTAAGGAAGACTCGCAGGTTTGGAGATTTGCCTATGAGGGGGGAGTTACGCCGTTCCTTGAATCCTTGAATGGTTTTGACGAGAATTTGTCTATCCAATTTGCTATGTCATGGGATGTGGACAGGAGGGTGAAGGTTGGCGGTGTATAGTTTGTTGTTTCGGAGGCGTCCATTGCCAGTGCTACGGGTCTGCAACGTAAGGGCAAAAGGTTGAAAAAGCAAACTAAGGTCCAAGACCTGGAGGGGCTTAAGCATTTCTATCAGGAAGGCGAGAAACAAGTCAGATTGTAGGGCGACTTTGAGCGCGAGAGCCTGGTTAACCCCTGGGACCGGGTATGTTACCTTATTATGAAGTTTTTCACTCTTGAAGGTCGCTATAGGTGCTTCTATCATTACCATTTCACTTTGTTAAAACATTTTAGACATAAAATGTTGGTAAACTTCCCTTTCTGCTTGCTTTCTAGCCTTGAAGCTTCTGTTAAGCTGACTAGGAAAACCTGCGAGGGTAATCCGGCTGTGGTTGCGGTTCCCCTGCATCAGGGTCTTATATTCCATCTTTACCAATTCCATTTGGCCCTTTGCGCTGTTCAACCCCCTAAAGCTAGCCTTGTTGAAGATATTGCCAATGAAGATTCGGATGATAATATCCCTCTCAGTGTCAAGTTTGGTAGTCCCTCCAAATTGAAATCCCCATCTCTTGTTGCTATTGACCCCACTAACCCTGCTGACCCCCCCTCTAATTCTCTTGTGGTTTCGGGTTCTAGTCCCCTTATAATGTTGGACACCTCTTCCCCTAGGGCCCAGCATTCTGGCCGGACCCCTGTGTTGGTTTCTGGGGGTGGGGATGGGTCCCTTGGCCAATCCCGTAAAGAAGCTATTGAGGGCCTTTGTGAGCTGAGGAGTTGCCCTCCACCCCCTAGAGGAAATAAACGCAAGGGCTTGCAATTCCACCCCAACTCGGCCAAAGGTGGTAAAAAGAAAGCCAAAAAAGGTAATGCGGGTTTGAGGAGTGTGGATCTGGAGGCTAAGAAAGGGTTGGATATTCCCCAGCAGTAGAAAGAGGTGGAAGTTGTTGATGTCAAGGAGAAGGCTGTGGGCAGGGAAAATACTGAGAGAAGACCTAGCATTCGTAGATTGTCTAGGCTGGCCGGTGAGAAGCCCCAGGTGTTGAAAATAGTTGACTATTCCTCTGCTTCAGATCATGATGACCCTGAGAATGAGATGGAAATAAGGGAGGTTAAGACTACTCCGGTGCAGGAACAAGAAGGAACAAGCCACTTTGACTCTGAATAATTCGTTTTATGACATTGAACAGGAGGAGACCGAGATTCTTGAGACCCCTGATAAGGAGGTGGAGAGTGCCAGGGAGGTTGAGCCTAACATGAAACTTGGGCAGGAGCTATAATGTTAAGTCTTTTCTCTCAGCCATGGAAAATAAAGTTCAGGTGCTGGTGATTGCTTGCTTGAAGGCCTTCCACAGGGCGGCCAATACCTTTTCTATTCTGCAGGATGATCATACTGCTGGTGTTCATGCTATGTTCGAGAACAGAGAGGAGCTGATCAAGAAGATTAAAGATGATTGGAAAGATCTATTGCATTAGTCTTTCTGTTTTATGTTCTGGTCTTTGTTTCCTTTTTGATACTGTTATGAACTTGTGCTGCTCATGGCCTTTGGCCTGTTTTGCTGCCCGTGGGGCTTTTTGTTATCAGGATCTGCACCTGTGTTTGCAGCTTATCAATACCAAAAACAATAATAATTCACTATTATTATTTAATTATATTGTTGGTTCGTCAGATGGTTGAATAGTTAGTTGTCAATTAACTAACCTTCTCTTGTATATATTTCTGCTTCATTAATAAAATCTTTACTCATTGTGCTTCATTTGCATTTGCAATATTCGGTCACTTAAGTGAAAAGTGGAAGGGCTTTAGCAAGTCAACTTCAAATTAGAACAAAAAGTGAACTTTTTCACTTAACAAAACTCAATATCAAACTAGACCAAAAAGCGACACTTCATCTCTTGAGCGTGTGTGTAGCCACTTAAATGTCAAAATGTCACTTGCAAAACATGACAAAAGGGCATAATACCATGGTTCCATAGAGTTTTGGGGGGGCAAGTTTTAGGGATGGGGGGACCAAGGGCCTTGATTTGGGGTTGGCAGGGTATGGCGACTAGTGGGTGTCTAGGGTGGAGCCCCAAAGAGGGTTGAGTGTCATGTCCCTATAATGATTTATAATTGAATCGTTTATTTAAATAATAAGTTAGCCTTATATAAACTAAATATATAATATATTTATTTAAAATATATTATTAATATGTATTATTTAATAAATAATATAAATATTATAAAATTTATGAAATATATATATATAATTAACTAGATATATTATAAATATAAATATTTTAATATAATATTTATGTGAATAATTAATAAGATATATTATTATATATAAAAATAAATATTACGAAGAGTCTTACCCATTAAAGCTATTACCCATTAAAGCTAGAAAGCAAAGTAATTTAGAAAGTAAAGTAATTTGGAATAAGACAGTAATACGTTAAACAAAAGGTCAAATTCAAAATAAAATCATATAAAGATAAAAGTCTAATAAGACAAAAACATTATCCCACCATATTATATGGTTGTGAATAAAATAAGATAAAAAAGCTCCCGTACTTAATAACAAATGTATTTATTTAAATTTTATACTATATATATTATATAAATAATGTACTTTAAAAAGATTAAGGGGAGGCCGAAGGAGGATATTTATAAGTGCAGCAATTAAGTTGGTTGACACCAACGATCACATAAATAAATAATATATTATAAATATATCAAATAATATAAATACAAATATAATAATTATTATCTTATATTGTAATATAAATATAAATAATACAATATAAACCATATATCATTTATTATGTTATAAATGATATAATATAAATAATATAAAATAAATAATATATCATTTATTATAATGATATAATATAAATACAAATAATATAAATAAATAATAATATAAATAAGCATCTTTTAACCTATCCTCTTATGATAAGGGAGTTATGTATGGTTAGAACTAGTTTTACTACAAAAGGGAATTAATATAAAGTAATAAAAATTATAAGAGGGTAAGTATGTCTTTTACCACCAAGCATAATAAGAGATGTGCCTCGTCGAACATATCCCTTGAAAGGGAAATAAATAAAAGTTGTGAGATAGAAGGAAAGGATCATCGGAAGAAAGTATAAAGAGAGTATCGGATAAATACATATATTTAGATCTGCATTATATATATATATATTTTTCTGAGTCATAAGTAGGAAAGATGTCATAAATTAATAAATAGAGATATGTACATCAGCAGTAAAAGGGAGTGAGATATATATTATAAAATATATAAACGGCAACAGCAAACAATAAAAATTATATTATGGCAGCATAGGTAGAATACCACGTAAAGCTACAACAGGCAAGTAAGTATTTATATTTAATTTGTTCAATCTATAATTGGTAAAAATAAATGGTAAGATTATTATATATAAAAGAATAAATATATATATATATATGTGATCCCTATATCAAAATAGAACTATACTATGTGAACAAATAGTTGATTGAAAGTACATTCTTAAATAAAGAAACATGATTGAGATATATATGAACATATATATACATTATGAAACTTGAGGGGAAAAACATAACCATCCCATCACTTCCATTTCCTATAACTATAGCAGAGGCGGTCTTGTTAGGGAAAGGCGAGGTAATTCCATCACAATGCATTAGAGAGGGTTAAACGCGCCCTAGACAAGAATGCTAGAGAAAGGCGGAGTAATTCCATTCATAATGCATTGGAGAGGGTTCAACGCGCCCTAGACATATAATTTCCCCATCCATGGTTAAGGAATAGAAGGAAGATGACATGGAGAGATAAACGTAGTTGTTACTTCTATATATATTTCTCTACTACTTCATCCTTTAAGGAATGGTAGGTGTTGTGAGGGAGAGGCGGAGTAATCCCATCCGTATTAAAGCCCGTAGGCTGGGACATAGTTCCCGTAGGCTGGTCAAGAGATGGTTTCAGTGCGCCCTATACATGTAAAGCCTAGTTCCCTGGGGAAAAGTAATAAGGAAAATATGAATGTTGAATTATGGAATGTATTATAGAATAGTTATCAATAATAAGTAACAATTGTGAAATGGATAATCCGTCAACAAGGAATGATATAATTATATTATCATTGATCTTATTTGATCTTATCATCGAAAATTATTAATCTATAATGTTTCTAATGTCTCCTTGAGAATCACTTTGAATGCAGATTTAGGTTTAAGTGTTTCCACTAGAAAGGGGATATTACATTGAGGGGTAGCACCCCTCATAGGAGTTTGGGGGCAATGCCCCTTGCGGGGTCCTAGGGTGGTGCCTGTAACATACACTGTCGGATAGGGTTTTCTGTGCCAAGTTTTTTGCCTTTTCTGAATGTTATTGCTGCTGTTCAAATTAGGGTTTTATGTGTATGTTTTGCATGTATGGTTTTTGCATTGAAAACATAGAATATGGTGCATATAAACAAAACCCAGAAAGTCTAAAGCATATATGAACAAAATATCGATGACCCATATTGTATTATGCCAAAATATGAATTACAATGACATACCCATTTTGAGATTCACAACTTCATTTATCCACTGTATCTAGGCCAGCAACAAGTACATGGAAACTCGCATATATTGCAACAATAAGTAAGTAATCTCGATCAAAAAGCAATATGCATGACCTCTATAGTCCCAATCGACCACAAACCAAGGAATGAATCTCCAAACAAAATTCCTAAATGAAGCCACTCAATGGTACAACTAGGCTGAGGGAGTACAGCCTGCTGTGGGTGTTCACTAATGAATGGCAGTTGCAAACTCTGACTGAAATGTCTCTGTTATAATCTGCAAACCCTTATGATGCATAGGCGACCACATTTGAATGATTAAACAACCCCAAAACTTGCTAAATATGCTCCCTTAAGTGGTATGGCTAGTCAGCTATAGTACGACCAGCTAGGGGTGGTACGACCCAGCAAAGAACCACAAAATTTGTCACAAAACACACCTTCAATCTGCCTGAATCTGTCCTTCAATCTTATACTCTCATCTGCATACAAAATCTGAGGAAGATATGTCCATTTTAGCTCTAGAACTTCACCGAATTAAATTAGATTAAAGCCCAAATGAAACCCCTGTGTGAGGCTTCCAAGAATCCTTCCTAATGTGGTCTTTCACACACGAAGAAGGGGACTTTGAAGAGGTTTCCGTTTCAGCAAAGTCTGGTTCAAACCCTCAAAGCTCCAAAGCTTCAAGAAATGGACGACAATAACAATTTGCAAGTGAGTGAATAATCCAAAATGAGCTTACACCTGCTTTTTATCTCTCCTCTTCTCAACGCCCAAGAAAGGGGAATATTATATTATTTTATGTCTTTATTAAGTCCCCTATGTCACCATGAGGGCGCCCACTCCTAGCATTGGTACTTTAAGTCATAACTTGTATTTTATAAAGCAAAGACACTTTAATAAAATAAAGTTACTTAAGTCATGAATATAATATAAGTTAAATATTTAATTTAACTTATATATCGACAAATAATGCTGCGGCATCTCGAAACCATAAACCATATGCTAGGCCCTCTGATCCTACAGTGCTATAAATAGCAAGTTGGTCCCCACTGCCCCATCCTGACTTACTATAAATAGTAAGTCCTAGTGAATTGGTCCAATATGGCTCCCTAACCACCGCCATTAGTCTACGGAAGCCCGGTGATAGGCTAATCTCATCAACTAATCATCTGGGCTAAATGGGGGACATTACAATCCACCCTTCCCAAGATTGCTTGTCCTCAAGCAATCTCAGCTCAGGATGCTGAAGTAGCTACTCACTCTCTGATATCCCTAATGGATATTGGCTTAAACACTATGCATACTGCAGCTACTTCTTACTTTTGAAGAACTAAATGCTAAACTTGATACAAAGCATACTTCCATCAACAAAATAGATAGTGAAGATGATTCGAAGATTCAATTAAAGATTTGAATGGACTCTTTATTTTATTACAACCATTGTAAGAGACCTTATTATGAAAGATTGAAAATGTAACCAAGTTTAGATAAGATTTCTTGCACCAAATGAAAACCCAATTCAACATACAATCAAATAGACATGAAATTATGATCAACCAATGAATATATCATGAATAGAACTTCAAATGTCTTCACTTATTCACTGCTGTTACAAAAATCAGTCACTCTGATATTCAGATCAGACCATTATACATTAAGTTTTTTATATCAAAATGACATCCAAATGACTTCTTCTTCAAGTAGGATCATGTACAAACACTTGGCAATTGATTCCAAGTCAAAGATTGAACAAAACACCCCTGGAAATGAAGATATAATTGACTGATATAAAAATACAGTTCACTGTTCCAACTGCTGAAAGTGAATTTTTTGCCCAGCCAATGAAAATATGCTTCCAAACCCTCAAATCTTCACTCCTAAGCCAAATGATGATGTTCCTATGCAATTTCCAACCCTTGGAATCTTTGTAGAATGTTCAAAAAGCCCCGAAACAAAATGAATATCTCGCTGTTATGAATTTTCAGTTCCTGCAACATACAAAAATCTCACTCCAATGATGTAATAAGCCCAATTGCTACCTTGACAATGACACCAATGAATAAAGGGCTTCAATACATCAACCAAATTGCTTCAAACACTTCTCTAAACCTGCAAAATTAAGCTCAATGGTAGATATTAGAACAACATCACTTCACACTTTGTATGGGGTCATCACCTTGTTAATTAAACTGAAAATCGGAATTATCAGCTTAAAATGAAAAGATAGAAAACATACCAATGCATCAAAAAATACCAAATTGATTATCATCAACCTCAAATGCATTGATCACTATTCCTTTGCTTGGTGGCGGTTGCTTGAATGCAATCATTTAATATTTTGTTTTAGCAATGAAAACCTTTCCTTGTCATGAGCAAATGTCTTCAAATTAGGTGCTTGGCATTTAAAATCTCTAATCGCTCCAATCGTTGCATTTAAAATTGTCTCCCTCTAAAGCCGTCACTCATAGAATCCTCAAGGCGAATGCATCAATGATGACGTTGGGCATTTAATATATGATTTTGCATTTAAAAATGATTTACTTCTCCTTGGTCGCTGATCCTTAGCTTGGGCGATGGCATTGAATATCCTTTCAATCAATTTTAAATGCCTTCGACATGGTGAAGGCTCCAAACAAGGCATCGATCCTCTCTTGGCACATGATCCAATGATAGTTTGCATTCCACAATGAAGGTCAACCATCTCCTAGCCGTTGGCTCTTTGAACAATGCATGTAAACTGCCAATGCAATTTAAATCCCTTGAAATTCAAACCAAGTGATCCTTATGAAGGCCGTTGGATTTTAGCTTGGACCCATTCTTGGATTGGGCGAATACCCTTATTCATATATACATCTCAATAGCACTCGATTAGAGAAAATAAAATTAAAGATTTCATTTTCTAGAATTAATCAAATGAAATGAAAATACAATTTCAATATTGCATTCTCCATGTAGCTCAATGACACACTAGTTGATCCAACTTTCCGGTTCTCCATGCATAGAACAAAATCAACTAGCAAATCACACTTAGCTCAAAATTTGGGACATTACAACCATACTGAGTCAATATGCAGATTTCAAACATATATGGCTGTCAATAGACAAGACTATACATACCAGTTCAATAATCAATTATATGGCAAACCTATTTGTAGCAGTTCCTTACAATTATCACTGTAAACTTGATATGTAAGTGACAGAGCAATGTTCTGATGATGATTTCCTAAACAGTCAATTATCCTCAACTGCTGATACTTACAGTACTCAAACTGAAAACATTAACAGAAACTACATCATAAAGGCTGCAGTTGTATGCTTTCAAAGCTTCTCTCCTTCTGATAATACTTCCACGAACTCTTGTTATTATGTAAGCTGATTGTTGTGTGCAATCTAGTCGCTGCCTGTAGGTGTTGATTATTGACAACAGCGATTTCTTCAAACTCATGAATTCCTTTTTATCAATCAGCAAAGCTTAAATCAAGCATCATCAAATACTGCCTTAAATATCAGTGCCTCTAAATGCAGTCTATGGTGCGGCTGGGCAAAATATTCAATGACTCCTAATCTCTCCTCCCAATGCTCACGTCTCCTCTTATGCTGGCTGTGTTCGCTATAATGAAAGACTTTTTCCTTAGCCTTCATCACACAAACACGTCTCCTTCAAAGACCTTAAATTGCCACGATTTCATATACTTCAAGTTTTAAATAAAACTCAAACTAAATACTTCCTTCATATGGCGTGGGGACCACCCTCCACTAAGAATGCAATATGGAAGCGCTGGTTATTTCCATTAGAAATTTCACATAATAAACCTGTGATTCTCTTCTATTTGCTTTGTATTATATTAGAGACTGAATTATGAGGGATCCACGCAGTCAGAGTTTATCTCCATTATGCCAGCAACAACAATCTATAACCAATATTAATAGACTTTTAAATCTGAAAATATTAAAGGAAATACTAGAGATATTATCGAACCATTCTTGCAAATTTATATTTATTTTCAAGTTAATGAATTTGCAAATAAACCCCTGTATAAACCATATCCAGAAATCTGCAGACAAAATTCTTTAACACTGTCCTCAAACAAAGATCTTCAAATACCAACAATAAACCCACAGAAAACTCAGAACACACTTTGAAGCACAATTGTGAAGCCTGAAGCAACTTCACTTCAATGCTGGTAAGGGAACATCACCAAACCAAAATTTTACCAAGGTGTCATCTCCTCGGTACAGCGAATGCAAGGGAACATCTCCTTGACATCAACTGAATACAAGAACTTTGACAAAACACCAATACATAACATGACCTCAAATGACTCTCAGGCATCCTTTTAAAACCTTCACAAAGGTTTTTGTGTACACGGTCACACTTATACAATTTGTGTACACAGTCACACTTATATAATTTTAAATGCTTACACATGACCTTTTTAAATGCTTGTTTTTGTGTACACAATGACATAGGACTGACTTAAGTAACTTAATAAAAGTATAATTTTATAAAGTAATTAAAATACTTTATAAAATTAAATTACAATTAGAACCATTTTAAGTTACTTAAAAATGGGGACATTACACTCTCCCATGTCGCATCCTTAACTGGCAAGTTCTTCCATTTTACTAGGTACTCCTTGATGCTTCGCCACCTAAGATTCCTCTCGTGTGTCAATGATAGCCTCTGGGACCAAAATTAGCTTCCCCTCCTCATCCATTTGTGGAAGCTCACTTGAAGGAATCACATTGTGGCCAAGTGCATTCTTGAGCCTGGAAACATGGAACACATCATGCACTTGACTATCTGCTGGTAGCTCAAGCTCATAGGCTACTTCCTCCACTCTCCTGGCTACTCTAAATGGACCATAGAACCTGGGTTTTAATTTTTCTGCTCCACTCTAGGGTTGGAGTCTCAAGTACACCATGTCTCCAACCTCAAAACTCCTTTCTACTCGGTGCTGATCAGCATAGAGCTTCTGTTGATTCTGTGCCTGCTGCATGTTCTCCTTGAGCTCTTTCATTATGTCTTGGCTCTCCTGCAATAGATCTTTTGCCTTCGACACTCTATTGTCACCAAGTAGTAGGTCTGTGAAGCAGGGTGCATCATACCCATATAGAGCCCTGAATGGAGTCATCCTGAACAACATGTGATAAGTCGTATTGTAACAGTACTCCCCTAGGTGCAACCATGTAATCCATGCCTTCTGCTGCCCCGATACATAATTTCGGAGATACCTTTCCACCCATTTGTTTACTATCTCTGTCTGACCGTCACTTTGCGGGTGGTAACTGGTGCTGGGAGTTAGCTCAGTGCCACACAACCTGAACAACTCCTACCAAAACAAACTCAGGAACTTACTGTCCCTGTCACTCACTATGCGCTTGGGTATCCCATGGAGCCTGAATATCTCCCTGAAAAAGAGATCAGCCACTTGTACTACTGTATATGTCGCTGAAATGGCAAAGAAATGTGCAAATTTGGTTAGTCTGTCGACCACCACATAGATACAATCCTTCCCCTAAACCTTAGGTAGCCCTGTGATAAAATCCATGGAGATGTATTCCCACTTTTGGTTGGGAATCAACAGAGGCTGCAATAAACTTGCTAGATAAGTATGTTCATTTTTATTCTGTTAACATGTTGGGCACTCACGAACATACTTAAGGACCTCATTCTTAAGTCCTTTCCATGTGAATCTCTCCCGAATCTGTCTATATGTTTTGAAGAATGTAAGATTCCCAACTAGTTCTACTAAAATTTTTCCTTACTTAATCAACTTAAAGATATACATCAAAGATAACTACTTGAATGAGAGTTGGGTACTTGTCTAGTTACTTGATTCAATCAACTTGCAATGTCTTATTACATGGATAATGCTTTCAATAGCATGAAGTACAACTTATTCAAATGGAATTACAAAAGGAAGGCCTTGAAGCCTTGATGTTACAATGTCTTCCTTACTTGATCAACTCAATCAAACTCAATGATGTCAACTGAATGTCAACACCTCACAATATCACAAGGGAGCATCACCTTGCTTGTTGAGGGAGCATCACCCCAACACTTGAAACTCGCAGGCCTCAAGATTACAAGCTCAATAGCTTTGCAGAGAGAATTTGTCAAATGAACAGATGCCAAATGAATGAGAGAGCTCCTCCTTTTATAGGCCTTCCAAAGGCAATGAAGGCACGTTTTTCAATGCACAAAGAGGAACCAAGGCACGTTTTCCAAGAAGCATATCCATAGAGAATATTCCATCTAACAACTCAGTCTGAGGTGGCAACCTTACCCAATGCAGTGGAACGGATCCCAATGTCATCCTGTCGACCAATGAGAGCTCAGGTGCTTGAAGTTGCTACAGCTTATTCTAGGCGCCCAGTTGAAGTAATTTGATCATGAACTTGCGCTCAACTGAGGACTAGGTGCCAACAGGAGGTGATGTAACTAGGGAATGATCCCTTGTGTTGTCTTCACATTCCGAAGGAAGTCTACTAGCTCCAATGCTAAGTCAATCTACTTGAGGCGCATATTTAGTGCTCCAGAGACTTGGTATTGTGCCTAACACCTTTGTGATGATATTTTACTCTATTCAAGACTTTCAAACACTTGTTTGTAGACCTTTTGATGCTTCTTTATCCAAGCGCCCATATCCAGAGTATTTAAAACCTTGTTTTAGTTTTCATCTTCACTTAGGCGCATTTGTGGGTAGAAAAAGTGTAGATTGGCGCCTTAGGTGTTGCAATGGAGAATTTGCGCCTTGGGTGTTTGATGATTTATCTTACCAAGTCTTCATGTGTTTGTATCCTTGAGAGTAGCAATGCAACATACCTTGTTGAGCGCCCTGATTAGAATGTCCAAACTCACTTCCCTAACTTCATTCTTCATCTAGGCGCACATTTGGAGAATTCGACATTGGATTTGCGCCTAGTGTGTGACTTAACCAATTCTACTCATTATTTGCAAAGTCTGAGGTTTCTGAAAATGATAGCATCTTCCTCAATGCTAGCGCCTTGATCTTGAAGGATGTTTTGATACTCATTTTCTCTTTAGGCGCATATTTGAGGAGTTTTTCACCAAAGGTGCGCCTCATCCATGATCTTGTCTTCTTTAATGATTCCACTTGAGTGGATGTCTTCTAAACTTCATCTTTAACCTTTGGTGATGCACTCTTACCCTTCCAATGACTTTTCTTGCTAAGGCGCACTTCTAGGAATTGATCTTAGGCGCACTTCTGAGTCTGTGTAGGAGGAAACTAGCGCCTTGAATTGGATTCACCTTCATACATGTGGCGCTCACACTTGTAGTCTTTGTGGTGAAGTAAAACACCTATCTCGCCAAGCGCCCTGACTACTTGAAGTGATTGGGAGCTACCTTCCCACTTAGGCGCACATCAGGTGAATTTGTCATGGTAGTTGCGCCTAGAGTTTACTTGATCCCTTTCCTCAAGGAGTATGCTTGGTATGAGACTTCTGACTGGGCGCCAACTTTGGAGGATTCACAGTGGTTCTAGCGCCTTCATCCCTTTCAAAGATCCTCGAGAGCAACTTGACTTTAAATGATCATCATTTCATCTCCTGATGGAGCGCCCTGCATCTAGATTGGATTTGAGGACCTGCTCCCACCTTAGGCGCACATTTGAGGAAGTTTCAACTGATATCTGCGCCTTCTTTAGAGTATCTATACCATGTCTGGGTCTTCAATTTCATCTAGGCGCACTTATCTGGAACAAGATTCTTAGGCGCAACTGGGTGTCTGTGGAGAGGTGAATTGGCGCCCTAGTTGAAATGTTTAGGGAGCTTCAAAATATGATGTTTCTATGCTAGGCGCTCATTTAGGAGGTTCATTTTGAAATGGGCGCCTAGACAACTTTCAGCTTGTTTGGCCTCCAGACTTAACCAAATTTTAGTTTCTGACTTAGATCCTGCAAAATATTAAAACAGAGTTAGTCAAAAAAAACCAATTCATTCCCTCATCAATTAGAATTAGCCTCCGGGAATGAGGAATAGGCTAATCCATTATACACTTGATGATCAAGCCGGAAACGGGGACATAAGAACCTGGGATGGCCAGCCATGGGTGTATCATGGAAAGTCCTTAAAATTTTGTTTTTAAACTGAGAGTTAGGCACCAAAAAGATCATGTCCTTATAAATGATCAAATCATTCACCACAGAATACCTGTCATCATTAATAGTGCTCTCAATGACTCCTGCTGCCCAAGAGTCCTTAGCATACTCTACTGAAATTGACTCTCTCCAATCAGCAGATATCTCCCCAAGCAAGCACAAGTGGGGTCTCCTAGATAGGGCATCTGCAACCACATTCTTCTTGCCCTTGACATGCTCGATGTCAAAATCATAGGCCTGGAGCCTACTGACCCACTTCTGCTGACGATCATTCAGATCCTTTTGGTTCATAAAATATTTTATGCTGTTGTGATATGTTTTTATTATGAACTTCCCACGAACCAGATAAAGTTTGAATTTTGCCAATGCATGCATTATGGCCAACATTTCTTGGTCATATACCGAATAGCTCTTCTCCACACCTCTAAGCATCTTGCTCTCGAACGCAATTGGGTGTATCTCCTGCATCAAAACTGCCCCTATCCCCTCTCGAGGCATTGCACTCCAACTCAAAAGGTTTGGAGAAGTCGGGGATTGCCAACATTGGGCAGGTAGACATCAAATGCTTGTAGTGGTCAAAGCACTACTGCGCTGCATCTGTCCACACAAAGGCTCCTTTCTTGGTCAAATCTGTCAATGGTGCTGCTGTCTATGAGAAGCCTTTCACAAACCTCCTATAAAAACCACACAATCCAAATAACCCCTTAAGCTGAGTGAGGTTCGTCGGTGGAGGCCATTCAATTATTGCCTTGATTTTCTCTGGGTCAACCCTCACACCATCTGCACTAATAATATGACCTAGATATAATAGCTCTGTCGTGCCAAAGTCACACTTGGACTCCTTGGCATAAAGGGCCTTACTCTCGAGGATACTCAGAATCTCCTCCAAATGTCTCCTGTGCTCCTCCCAAGTTCTGCTAAAAATCAGGATGTCATCAAAGAAAATTAATACAAACTTCCTTAGCTGCTTCCTGAAAATCTAGTTCATACAACTCTAGAAGGTTGCAGGGGCATTGGTCAATCCAAACGGCATCAATAAGAACTCAAAGTGGCCATAGTGACATCTGAAAGCTGTTTTTTGTATGTCCTCTTCCCTCATCCGTATCTGGTGGTATCTTGACCTCAAATCTATCTTAGAAAAATAACAAGCCTTGTGCAACTCATCTATCAACTCATCTATTCGGGGAATTGGATACCTGTTTTTGATAGTTTTCTTGTTCAAGGCCTTGTAGTCGATACACATCCTGATAGTTCCATCTTTCTTCTTAACCAACACTACTGCTGATGCAAATGAGCTTTTGTTAGGTAGGATGTGTCCCATCTCTAACAGTTCCTTGATGGTCTTCTCTATCTCATCCTTGAGCCTCTGGTAATCACGAGCTTAGACTCGTCCTCAAGCTCAGTGACATGCTCGATAGCTCTGTCAGGTGGCACTCCTGGAGGTATACTACCAAACACTTTGTTGTGTTTGGTCAACAACTTCTGTATGTCAGGATGATAATTGCCCTTAGGCTACTGCGGAGACTCTGGCATAATTAGACATTCTGCTGCCCACTCTACTTGATCTTGGCGTAACATTCTCTCCATCCTCTTGAGAGAGACTACTCGTGGTCCTCCATCTAACAATGCCCTGAGCACTATTTTCTTCCCATTGGATTGAAACTTCATTTCCATTTTCTTCAGGTTCATGGTGAACTCCCCAAGTGCCATCATCCAATGCATACCCAGTACCACATCTGTGTCTCCTATGCCAACAACATAGCAATCATCCTTAAGCTCATATTCTCCCATCTGTATGGTCAACCCAGAAATCTTTCTAGTGCAATTGAGTTTGAAGCTGTCAGCTACCATTACTTTGAACTCTTCAAACTCTTCTACCTTAAGTCCTCGCTTAGCCACCAACCCCTCATCAATAAAATTATGTGTAGCACCTGTATCAATCAGGGTGATGATGCGCTGACCCCCAAGGACTCTTCTAACTCTGAAGGAACCAACTTCCTGGAAGCTAGAAAGTTGTGCCAATGTTCCATCACTGTCACTACTATGCTGTGAGGCACTCTCATCTGCACTATCTTCTTTGTCCGATGGCTGGTTCGATGCCTCTGAATGTGACTCCTCAGTTGAATAATATTCTATCAACTTTGCCTTTGCCTTATTAAGGCACCTGTGTGAAGGATCCCATGGCTCCTTGCAATGAAAGCAAAGTTTTTTTTCCTTTTGTACTCATTCAACTGATCATCATTTAACCGGTTTGTTTTCTCCTTGGGCTGGCTTGTATCCTTACAGAAAGGTTTCCTGTCCTTATCCTTGTCCTTCCTGTATGGGAATCCCTTCGACTGAAATCTGCTTCTGGAAGATGAAGACTCCATGTCTCTAGCCTTCTTCATTGCTTCATGGAGAGAAGGTGGATTGAGGCCCTTAATCCAACCTCGCAATGGATCTGTAAGCCCATTAATAAACAAAACCAGCAATCTATGCTCTAAGATATTTGTCACCAATACTGACAATTTCTGAAACTCAGAGATATAACTCTCAACTGAACCCCTCTGCCTGAGCTGTGTCAACTCCTTGAACTGTAACTCGGGGTCCTTATCAAATTTGTCTACGAGATGACTTGTAAACTTTGCATATGAAGTAATCCGGTCGTCTCCCAATGTAATCTTCCCATGGTGCCACCACTCATGGGCAATACCATCCAAATGTAGAGCTGCATATGTGATGGCCTCCTCCTCTGGCGTAGGACTAAGCTGTAGGAAGTTGTCAAGCTTCTGTACCCATGCTCTGGCTATGGTCTTCCCCGAGCCATCGAAGTAAGGTATGTTTAGTTTGTTGACCTTCTGCAACTCTATGTTATGCTGTGTAATGTCCCTTATAGGAACAATACTAATTTTTCCCTAAATTATCAATTTCCAAACAAACAAAGATTTAGAGAGTACCTTGGCTTGATTTAATTCCTGCAAACAAGTTAGAAAAGACTTACAATAATATTTCTCACAGTCAAGTTAACATGATTAACAAACTCATAATGGTATTATTAATCCAACTAAACATCATTATCTAGGAGACTCAACCATAAGAGAGTTAAGGAACATGACTTTGATAGGGTGTCCCGGATATCCTAGGCCCAAAAGAGGATATACCATCCCTCTTGGCCTCATGTGGCCCATGCCATCCATATGAGGTGGTCTACCTAGTGAGTTATCCGTTATCCCGTTATCCCCTCATATTATCATTTCCTTTTCCTCTATGATTGGTTTCCTTGCATTCATGTGTCTATGATGGGAGAATGAGATTACAAAGGATGCCCCGGCAGCTATCCCTTCTAAGCCCAAGAGCAGTACCCTTGTAGCCCCTTGGCCCCAATGGGATTATACAATCCCCCCTAGAGGGGTGGCGTACTTAGAAGGATGCACCATCACCGTACTTCCTTTTACATCACATTTCACCCATCATATGACATTCATACAAGTTCCTATATTAACACATTATTTAACATGCATTTGCAAAAACTATCATATCAGTCTATATGCATAATGAAAATGACATATAAGATCTATTAGTATACATGCATTATCAAGAAATTCCTACCAGTGCTGCTGATACAAACAATTCTATTTTTGATTTATTTCTTTCTCTAAAATCTGATTGTTATTCCTGATTTCTATCCTTATCTTCTCTACTATATCTCAGAATATTCTTTCCTCAGAATTGCTGCTAAATTTCCTAACTTAGAAATCAGAGAAGACTATTTTTTTTTTTTCCTCTCCTCTCCCTATCCTCACCAAATACTTCTTATATCTCCCAATCGTAGCCTTTTTTTTTTTGGAGAAGAGTTGCGATTGTCTCTAATGATCGCCACCCTTCATTTCTTGTTACCTTTTCTTTGGAATCGCTGACCCACCAATATAATTCAATGCTGATATTTATAATTTAACACTTATATTATATTCATAATTTAATACTTATATATTTATAATTTAACACATATTATATTTATAATTTAATACTTATATTTAGATTAATTTTATATTATTTACTTTCTTGAATATTTAATAATGTCACCATTCTTTAATTTATTATTATAACAATATCTTTGATAATTATAATTATATTGTAATTATTTATATTTGTCCCTTTTGATATTTATTGTATTTCAATACTTCATAATTTGTATAATTACAGGGCATGACAGTCCTAAAATATATATTATATTTCTATTATATTAAAATAATAATATTGTTTAATATCATTTCTTAAATATATGATTATTCAATTTGATTTCATTGTTTCATCATGATGTTTAAATCTTTAATTTAATCAAGGCCTTAATATCAGGACATCACGTGCTGTCTACCACCCTTCGGTCTATGCTTCATCCGCAAATCTGAATATTCACGGAATGACATTTCAGCCCCGAATTCATCACTAGATGCATGCCAATCCTGAACTATCACATCCTGAAACTCCAACTGGGTAGGCTCAGGTTCAGTTGCATTGTTTCGAGGAGTGAAGGTGGGTATACCAGGCCTATCATGTAATGTCCCCTTTAGGAAATTCAAAATTTCTTAACCTTGCACACAATTTTAACTTCTTAAAGAGAACATTAGTAACCAATAAATCCTTATAACATCATCATATTGCAATTAGGGTTAGTAACCACATAATCATAATCAATATCAAAGTTCATTACATATATGCATTTCACATTTTCTCATTTCTATCATATAGAGATTTCCATGATATACTTCGGGACAGTCTTTCTAGTGCTTGATCGTTAATCTACTCTACTTCACCTACCCCATATGAGTACGGTTATGTTAGGGTGCTGGTATAACGAGACCCACTGCCATAGGCCCAAGGGTTTCATTGCTACATCCGGCAATTCTTCACCTCTTGGCTCAAGGGGCTTCATGCTATACATCCGGTGATACTTCACCCTCTTGAGAGTCACCTACCTTTAAGCCATTATAATAATAATTAGGTCTACGCAACCATAGGCCCAAGGGCTTCATGCTATGCAACCGGCGATACTTCACCTCTTGGCTCAAGGGGCTTCACGCTATGCAACCGGCGATACTTCACCCACTTGAGAGTCACCTAGGTGCTAGATCCTAAACCGCCCTTCCCTAACTCACCACCATACTCGTAGGGTTATAGATAGATTAATGGTGAGGTTACTTGCTCTCATCCCGAGTATACCATGATTAGAATTATGAATCATACCTTATAGGAGTTTATCATTACCATCTCATGATCCTAATGGATCACGAGATAGTCCATTTGATCACATTGTTCCTCTATGGAACTTATTGTTGTACCATCTCATATGATGGTCAATTATAATCATAGTTATGAGACTCGGACTCAGCTCGGACTCGTCGCCTAGACTCGGCAAAAACTCGGCAAATTGAAAAACCCAAGAAATTCAGAGATTTTTAAGGATTTAAAACTTGTTTCATGCACCCTTTAATAAATAAACCTTAAAGACACAATAACATCATCAAATAGAAGCTAATTTGATCACATAAACAAGTATACATCGATCACATAAGTATAAACACAAATTGTAGCTGAAGGACATTCAAATAACACACTTAGATATATAAATATTGTCAAATGTATACAAAAGTCATGGAATATGAAATCCATGGCATCAAAAGTTCCAAACAAATATCAAAACAAAAACTAGAAGTCTATGGCTCAGAGGAGCCTGCAAGTGCACCCTTCTTACGAAGGCGTCTAAGATAGGTCCTGGATGATGATGCAGCCATAATATTTGCCTCTATCTCTGTGCCACCCACACCAACATATAATGTGTTTGCTGACTCTGCTCGTGCTCTAACCTCCTCCTCTGCCATGGCTACAGCCTCAGCCTCTCTATCCGCTTGGTCAACCCAATCGAGGTCCTCATCAGTAAAGATAGGATCCTCAGCCTCAGTGATCCAATCAGATTGTGGATCGACCTCCTCTAGTGTGATGGGGGTGGAGTCAGTGCCCAAAATTTGTTTGTGGCGAAGATGAAGGTTGTAATGAACAAAGACTAGATCATTCAACCTCTGCACAGACAGTCTATTGCGCTTCTTGGAGTGTATGTGCTCAAAAATACTCCAATTGCGCTCACAACCCGAAGCACTGTATGGTTGGCTCAATATTCGAATTGCAATCTTCTGAAGATTTGGTACCTTAGCACCAAACATATCCCACCATGCATCTGAGATGAGAAAAAGAAAAAAATCAATCTCATTATCCAACTTTAAGTTTCAACATTTAATAATAATATAAAAAGAGGAAAAGTTTATTAGATTTTTAAACTTAAATTATGCTCTTAATATAATTTTACCTGGCTGCAATGTTGATCGATTGTTTTTGCACATCTCACAAGAAAAGAGATCTCCTTGTGCAAGTCTAAAGGTCTCAAGCTCACGGACTATCTATGTTGAATTAGCCGACATCTGCTCTAACACTGTGTAGAGCCCACTCAGAGCCTCCTCATCCGCTTTGAAATCAGGGCAGAATTGAAATGCCAGATTGAGGTAATAAGCGGCTGCGTGTAGGGGCTTGTGAAGCTGGTGGTGCCATCTCCTATCAATGATCTCCCAAATGGGACGATACTTACCCTCAATTCCCCCATAGATGGATCTAATGGCCTCCTTGGCCCTATCCATGCCCTCATATATGTAGCCCATTGCGGGCTTCTCCCCATCAGCAACTCGTAGGAGAACTACTAGAGGCTTAGTGACCTGCAATTATTGTGAAACATTAACTTAAGTGTGAACAAAAATAGGCAAATAAAAGAAAAATATGAATAAAAATTAAAACATAATGTATAATTAGATTTTCATTTACCTTTACAATCTCCTCAACAGGGGTCCAAAATCTTGCCTCATCAAAGATCCAATTTGTTACTTCAGCCCTTGCATTGGTATTAGCATAGGATGAGGAAGTCCACTTCTCATCAATAAACATGTGCCTCAAAGCTTTTTTTGACTGAAGCAAGGATTGTAATGTGATGAAATTTGTTGCAAATCGGGTTATGCCAAGACAAGCCAACTCCTTTTGCTGCGTGAATTGCCTCATTAGGTTGAGGACCCATGTGTGATTGTATCTGAATTTACAAATATTTCTTGCCATCTCCACACATGTTTTGATTCATGGAATCTTGCCAATATCCTCCAATGTGAGGTCAAAGCAATGGGCAGCACATGGAGTCCAATATAATGATGGGTGCCTCTCTATCAATAGTCTACCCGCAACAACATAATTTGCTGCATTATCCGTCACCACTTGCACCACATTCTCTTCACCCACCTCAGCTATGACTTCCTCTATAGCTTCACAAAGGAATGTGGCATTTTTAACATGTCCTGAAGCATCAATAGATTTGATGAATACGGTGCCACCTGAAAAAGAAACAAAATCAATGATTCAATAAAGCATAAATTAAAAATATTAATCACTAAATCAATGCATTGTAGGAAGTAGAATCACCTGAGGAAGAAACAAGAAAATTTAGCAATGTCCTATTTCTTCTACCAGTCCAACCATTGGTCATGATGGTGCAACGCTTCGTCCTCCATATCAACCGTTGCTCCTCTATTGTGGCTTTTACATCGGCCACCTTTTGTGTCAAAATTGGGCCCTTTATGTCATCTTCACTAGGGGCTTTGAATGCCGCCCCACAAACAGTAATGGCATCAACCATGTTTTGCCAATAAGGAGACCTAACACATGTCACAAATAAATTAAATTAAATAAGTATTGTAAAATGGAGAGTTTAAATTTGAATTTGACATATCTCTAAATATAAAAATTCAAGAGAAAGAATCAAGCTATAAATTTTAAAACAATCAAACAAAAAAGAATTACTTGGCTGCATCGAATGGAATGGTGCAATAGTACCAAAAGTCTCCGATTGCACGTTTAGCTGCATCATGTACGTCCTTGTTCCAACCCATGCTCTCAAGCGATGGTTAGGAACCTGGAGTGGTGTGTGGCAAAATATATGAATTAAGATTCCTAGATTTACGAACTCTAGGCCCAAGAACACTGCCGCTGGCAGTGGCACTAGCAGCAGTAGTAGTAGGTGTTCCACTTCCAACACTAGCACCACCAGGCCCAAAACCTGGAGGACGAAATGGAGGCATGGAAGAAGAGTCTCCATTACCACCAACACTTGCCATCTCCTCTATTTGCCTCCTTTTCAATTCTTTTTTTTGCTCAAATGTTTCTAGTTGCACTTTCACCTCTCGTATAACCTCAAGAGGCCGCATGGGTTAGCATCATGGATTGGTATTTGTGCAAGATGGTATTTCAATCTATTAATGCCTCCTCCACGAAAAATTGTTTTGCAATAAAAACATTTTACTTCTCGTTTCTTTTGGCCAGGCATAATTTCAGCATATTTCCAACAAGGGCCCCTTCTAACCGACTCTTTGGACATTGTGATAAAGATGATTTGAAAATCTCAACACTGCTGCAATAACATATAAAATTTATAAATACAAAAAAATTAACATTTGTGATTTATAATTATTAAAGTAATAAAAAAATGTAGGGTTTGCTTACAAAAACACCTAGGGTTTAATTTAAAAAAAATCAAAACACCTAGGGTTCTTTCTTTGATCTACTAAAATAAAATAGAAAGAAGATATGAAATGTAAAGAAAAATGCAATTTTTGGTAGAAAAAACACAAAAAAACCTTCAAAATAGAAACTTACCTCTTAAATCTCGCTTGAAATCAATAGAGAGCTCCTTCCAATCCTTTGTAGACACCTCTAGATGCACCAAAAGTAGCTACGAAGCGGCCCGAATGCGATTCAACAATCGATTTTTGCTCTACCTCCTTGCCGGTTTCCCTACAATGCACTCCAAGTTTTGCTCACAACTCTCTTTTCTCCTTCCGCTTTGGCTTCAAAATGAAATGATGTTGCTTTTAGGGTGGAGGAGGAAATATAAGTTAAAAAAAAAACAACTTAAAGCAAGCATTTTATGTTTTTTTTTTAACTTTTTGACTCCTGCTGTGCGTCCGAGTCTACCCATCGGGTCTCGCCGAGTCTGGTGAGTCCGGTGAGTCTATGAAAACTGGCGAGTTTTTGAAAAAATCGGCCGAGTCTGGGGCCGAGTCCCCCAGACTCGGCCAGGGTGCCTTGCTCGGACTCGCCTAGTTTTTGCAAGTCTGGGCGAGTCTCGTAACACTGATTATAATACATTGGTTTCCACGTATTCACTTATCATTCTTATCATTATGATAACATTACATATATTATTCCTTTGGATCTTATCATTATATCATAATATTATTTCTTTGGATCTTATCATTATACCATAATATTATTTCTTTGAGGACTTGTCCAATTTCTTATTATAAACACCCTCTTTTGATTAACATATTGAGATTATATGTAATTCATTATTATGAAACTATGTTAACTTATGATAAATAAACATACCTTGAAGGAGATCGCTGCAATATGAATGATGTTGACTGTATATGCTGATCGCTGGAATAGATAGCCTGCTGACAGTATTTATGTATTAACAGAATTGTGAGTTCGCTGTTTTTGTGTATGGTGAGATGAAGAATGCTTTGACTGATATATGAGAGTGATGAATATTCGAATGAGATATGATATTGTTCGATAAGATGAGATGTGAGTGATTATTCCGATGCTTCATTGGAGTCCCAGCGATCCCTCTAAAAACCATCAATTCTTGGGAGCAGTCATGATTCTTGAAGATTAGACGCCACCCTTAGAAGAGGATCAACGCTTGCTTGTATTATCAATAACTTACAATTAATAAATTTGTGTCTCTTCAATCATCGCGCCATGTCATCTATGAATAAGACAAGACTTGTCTTGTTAAATAAAACATCGCTTCATTATAATGTTTCCGCATCACTTTTAGACTTAATAATTTTGTCTTATTCCAAATCCTTGTCTTATGTGAGAATTGAATCTTATTACAAGTTCTTCAAACTGCGATTCCTTAGTGAGTTTTTAACCTTAATTGCTATTTTCCCAAGTGTTAGGCTGGTCGATCTGGCGCTTATATCTTTCCCGCTGATCTTTGTTTCTCATTGTTATTAGTATGTAGATGGCTGCTCATTCCAATCTTTAATTGGAATGAGAAAATTTCAATTTGTATGGTAACATGACAAGCCTCCCCTCTCAAGATTGCTTGTTCTCAAGCAATGCTCAAATTTGGATGTTTGAGGATCTCAACTCCTTCCCATGTAGCATCATCTTCGGGTAGATCTTTCCATTTTATGAGGTATTCGGAGATGATTCTATTCCTCAATCTTCTTTCCTTTGTGCTAAGTATTCTTTTTGGTTCAAGGACTAATTTTCCCTCGTCATCAAGAGGGGGTAGTTCTTCACATGGGATTACCTTTTGTCCAAGCACTTTCTTAAGTTTGGAGACATGAAATACATTGTGAATCTTACTATTTCCGGGTAGATCCAACTCGTAAGCAACCTCGCCAATCCTTCTCAAAACTTTGTATGGTCCATAGAATCGAGGTTTTAGCTTTTCGGATCCGCTAGCCTTAATAGAAGTCTGCTTATATGGTTGCAACCTCAAGAACACCATGTTTCCAACTTCAAAGCTTCTTTCAACTCGCTTCCTATCTGCATATATCTTTTGCTGGTTTTGGGCATGATGCAAGTTGTCCTTAAGGACTCTCATGATGTCCTCATGTTGCTGAAGGAAGTCTTTGGCTTTGGGTACCCTGCTATCTTGAAGAAGCAAACTCCCAAATGATGTGGCTTCATACCCGTATAGGGCCTGGAATGGACTCATCCCAATGGACATATGATGAGTCATGTTATAGCAATATTCTCCCATGTGTAGCCACTCTATCCACGCTTTTTGTTGCCCGGTAACATTGTTTCTTAAGTAGCCCTCGATCCATTTATTCACTATTTCCGTTTGTCCATCGGTTTGAGGATGATAACTTGTACTTGGTGTAAGCTCTGTTCTGGACAATCGAAATAATTCTTGCCAAAATAGACTCATAAAGTGATTATCTCTATTGCTGACTATGCTTTTTGGTAGCCCATGAAGTCTGAAGATCTCTTTGAAGAATAACTTGGCAACTTGAGGGGCTTTGTACTCGGACGAGATAGCCATGAAGTGTGCATACTTTGTGAGTTTGTCTACCACCACGTAGATGCAATCTCTTCCTTGCACCTTAGGGAGACCGGTAATGAAGTCCATTGAAATGCTGCTCCACTTTTGTTCAGGTATGGGTAATGGTTGTAATAATCCCACCAGATGTGAGTGTTCCACCTTGTTCCTTTGGCATTTGGTGCATTCTTGGACATACTTAAGTATATCCTTCTTAAGCCCTTTCCATGCAAACCTTTCTCTTACCTACTTGTATGTCTTATAGTACCCTTGGTGTCCTGCAAGGGGGTTGTCATGGAACTCCTTGATTATTCGTTCCTTCATTTTGGAACCTGCTGCCAAATACACTATCCTTGTAGAAGATGAGGTCTTCTTTCACGATATATCCTTCATCTTTTATGTTTCCTTCCACCACATCATTAGTGTAGGAATCCTTGACATATTCAGCTATGATGGAACTGTTCCAATCTGGCGATATACTCGACATAGTACATAGATGTGGCCTCCGGGATAAGGCATCAACCACCTCATTATTCTTTCCTTTCACATAAGCTATGTCAAAATTATATGCTTGAAGTCTGCTTACCCATTTCTGCTGCCTGTCGTTCAAATCTCTTTGTTTAAGGAAGAATTGCAGACTATTATGGTCGGTCTTGACTGAGAACTTTCCACACACAAGGTATTGCCCGAACTTTGCTAGGGCGTGCATAATGGCTAGCATCTCTTTATCATATGTTGAATAGAGTCTCTCGGCTACTGTCAACTTGCGGCTCTCAAAGGCTATAGGGTGCTTGTTTTGCATGAGAACCGCTCCAATGCCTTCACAGGATGCATCACACTCTAGCTCGAATGGTAATGAGAAATCAGGAATAGCTAACACCGGACAAGTACTCATTACCTCTTTCAGTTCCTCGAAGGCTCTTTGTGTTGCTTCATCCCAATGGAATAGTCCTTTCTTGGTTAGGTTGGTGAGAGGAGCCGCAATCTTGGAGAAGTTCTTGACAAACCTTCGATAGTAGCTTCATAGCCCCAAGAATCCTTTTAAGTGGGTTAGGGTTCTTGGCCTAGGTCACTCTCTTATGGTCTTAATCTTCTCCTCGTCTACCTTCACACCTTCAGCACTGATTTTATGCCCCAAGTATAGAATCTCTTCCATCCCAAATTCACATTTGGAGACCTTCGCATAGAGTGATTCTTGTTCGAGGATGGATAAAACTTCATCAATATGCTTTAAGTGCTCTTCCCAGGTTTTACTATAAATCAAGATATCATCAAAGAATATCAACAGGAACTTCCTTAGCTGCTTTTGGAAAGTGTGGTTCATACATGATTGAAATGTTGCCGGAGCGTTGGTTAGTCTGAAAGGTAGGACTAAGAACTCAAAATGGCCATAGTGACACCTAAAGGCCGTTTTGGGGATGTCTTCCTCTCTCATCCGGATTTGGTGATATCCGGATTGTAGATCAATCTTTGAGAAGAACTTGGCTCTGTGTAGTTCATCAATAAGTTCATCCACCCTGGGAATAGGATAGTGGTTCTTTATTTTTTGTTTGTTCAGGGCTCGGTAGTCGATGCACATTCTCATAGTGCCATCTTTTTTCTTTACTAGGACTACCGACAATGCAAAGGGGCTGGAGCTAGGCTGAATGTGATCCATCTCTAGGAGCTCATTTATGGTTTTTTCTATCTCCTCTTCAAATTTTTGAGGATGCCTATATGGTGTTGTAATTACGGGCTTAGCACCTTTCTCAAGTTCTATAATATGTTCAAAACCTCATTTTGGGTGTAGGCCGGGGGGTATTTCTTCAAACACCTTCTTGTGTTTCTTAAGAATTGGTTGGGTGTCTACATGTATAGCTTTTCCCAATGGGGTTGATTTATCTAATATCATGCACTGTGCTGCCCATTCTACTTGGTTATGCCGGAAGGTTCTTTCCATTCTTTTAGAAGAGATCATTTGGGGTGATCCATCGGACAAGCCGTGTAAGGTAACTCTCTCCCCTTGGTGTTCAAAGTTAAGTTCTAATTTAGGAAAGTCCAAGGTGAGACGACCTAATGAATGTAGCCATGGTACGCCTAAAGTCACATCTGTGTCACCCATATTAACCACATAAAAGTCATCTTGGATGGGATGTTTTCCTAGGGTCAGATTTAATTGTGGTAACATTTTAGAGCAACTAGTCATAGACCCATCGGCTAAAGATACCTTAAAGCCCTCAAAGTCTTGGGTGTCAAGTTTAATTCGTTTGGCCAATGCTTCGTCTATGAAGTTATGGGTGGCTCCACTGTCTACGAGGGCTGTTACCTTTTTACTGTTAAGATTGCACCTAAGTCTAAAGGGATGGTGCCTTGATATTTTGGATATAGCCGCTATAGACACTTGCTCTTGGTTGTAACATTTTCTCCTCTTAGTTGGGTTTTCTTCTATCTCTTCATCGGATAAGGCTTCTATATTGCGGACTTGTCCACACTTGTGCCCCGGTCCCCATTTCTCCTTACATTTAAAACATAATCTCTTTTCCCTCAATTCATCTTTTGTTAGGCAAGTATGCCCTGGTTTCCATTGCTCTCCACACTTATAGCATGGGTTTTTATCCTTTCCCTCGCCCTTACGGTGGAATGGTTTTCGGAATTTACCCCTTTTGGGAAATGGCTTTGTGTAGGGGTTTGGTTTCTTATTCTTTTCTAGTCTCAATGCCGTATCAATGGCATCCTCTAGATTTGTAGGCTTGAAAGCACTTACTAGGTTTTGAAGTGACTCATCCAAACCTTCAATGAATAGGTATGTGAGTCGGTCTTCGTTGACTCCGGAAACCCTTATAGCTATTTCTCAAATTCATTAATGTACTCCTCCACCGTCCCATGTTGTTTCAAATGTGTTAATTCTTTAAAGTCTTCTTGTGGGTGCCTTCTATCAAATCTTTTGATGAACGTTCGGGAGAAGTCCTCGTAAGATGTTATGTTTTGATGGTCTTGGGTATGTTTCCCATGGTGCCACCATTCATATGCTAACCCTTCCAAGTGTAGGATGGAAAATTGTAAGGCATCCTTCTCGGTCATCGGACTTAGCTGGAAGTAATCATTTAGTTTTTGTAGCCATGCGTGGGCAGAGATCTTGTTGGAGCCATGAAAATTAGGTAGGTAGACCTTGTTTGCTTTATGCTTCAGATCTTTATTCATGGGTCTTCTTTCCCTTTTGGCTGATTCATTTCTCTTTGAATTGCTATAATCATTGAATGATACTACCCTTCTCACTTCGGGTTCCAAGCTTGCATAGGCTTGTGCAATATCATTCGTACTCATTGGATTCGGAGTAGACTCTTCTGCTCTTGATGTTTCCTCTTCGGGAAGAAACGATGGCATGGGAACCCTTGGGATTGATGAAGTATTGCTATTTTCGGAGTGGTTGGAGCCCACTTCCTTCCCATTCGTTGAATGAGTCTTAAGATGGTCCACGGTGTTTCCCACCTTTTGGAGTGCTTCAAGAAGTATTTGTGTTGTCTTTTCTCCTTGCTCCATCATAGCTTTAGTGGTTTTCTCATTTTGGTCCATCATTGCTTTAGTTGCCATCTCCATGAAGGCCCTCATGTCTTGTGCCTCCATGTTGCTGTTGCGGTTTTGGTTCCTTCTAGAGTAGGCTTGCATTAATTTGTGTCACAGGATGGCAGGATAGCTGCTCTGATACCACTTGTAATGTCCCCTTTAGGAAATTCAAAATTTCTTAACCTTGCACACAATTTTAACTTCTTAAACAGAACATTAGTAACCAATAAATCCTTATAACATCATCATATTGCAATTAGGGTTAGTAACTGTTGTAACCTCATCACACATCGCCCCATTGCAAATGGGGACCCCCCAATTTTTGCTTAAGTTTGGTCTAGTTTCTGAGTCTTAGCTAAGTCCTAGTTCAAACACATATAGGGAGGGACACTGGATAAGTCAGATGTGTCATACCTTAGAATGTCTCATAGGGCACTTTGAGTGATCGAGATCGGAGTAAACAAGGTACATCTCCTCAGTCAGAGTCTTCATGTGAAAGGGTTGATATTAAAGCTGGTAATGTTCTGACTCAAGATTGAAGGACTTCATGTCTGGCTTTGAGTTTAAGTGAGTTTGAAGCTATAAGAGGCAAAATCCAAGGGTCATGTCTAAACCCGCCTTTCCTGGGCGGTTTCACAAGGTGGTCTTGGACAATTTTGCCTGCCACATGGATTTCTTCACACACAGCATCCAATCCCACCCTAGGTGAAAGAGATCAAATTTACTAAATGTTTCAAAAGCCAAGCATTAGAAGGTGATGGTATGTCAATGTAAACTTGAAGGTATGAAGAGAACCAAATGAGTTTCAAGGTAAAATCCAAGAGGTACCTTCAAACCCGCCTTACTTGGGCGGTTTCAAGAGGTCCTTATGGACTATTTCACCTCCCACATCAAATACTCCAAGCATTACCTTCAAATCCGCCCAAGGAGCACTCTATAAAGTTTACAGTAAGTTAAAATGCAATGAGGTGATGAAGTTTTGATGAAAGTGCATAGCATTTGGAAGAGTTATCCAAGGGGTACCCTCAAACCCGCCCTACCTGGGCGGCCTCAAGAGGGGGTCTTGGACTTTGTTCCCTGCCACATAAAACTCTCCACCTGCTGCCTCCAGAACCGCTCAGGGGTGTAAATGTTTCAATTTGCAAAGTCATTTGGTCAAGGATGAAGGAAGAGACATCCAGAGAGAGATTATCAAGATTGATATGAATGAAATGTTTCAAGTATGGAAATCCAGAGGTCATGTCCTAACCCGCCCATTCTGGGCGGTTTCACAAGGTCTTCATGGATGATGTCTCCTGCCACGTGAAATTCTCCACACACTGCTCCCAAAACCGCCCTAGAGAAAAAATGGTTAAGTGTTGAGGTTTTCATGTACAAAACACTAAGGTATGGTGATCTGTAAGTAAGGTTTATGAGTTTGAGTGAAGTCAAGTGGATGATAGGCAATATTCCAAGTGTCACTCTTGAACCCGCCCTATCTGGGCGGCTTTAGCATGGTCACATGGACAGTGTCATCATCACCATATGATACTCTCCAGACAGTGCCTTCAATACCGCCCTAAGTAAGAATGATCAATTTTTTGAAGTGTTTTCAAGCATAAAACACTAGAAGGTGATGGAATTCAAGAAAAACATGAAGGTTTAGAGGATTAAGTAGGTTTCAAGTCAAAATCCAAGGGGTACCCTCAAACCCGCCCTACTTGGGCGGCCTCAAGAGGGTCTTATGGACAACTTTGCCTCCTCTACATGAAACTCTCCAGACAGTGTCTCCAAACCCGCCCTTGGAGAAAGTATTAAGTTTTGAAGTCTTTCAAACACAAAGCATTGGAATATCATGAAGTTTGAATGAAGAACATGGAGGTTTGAATACATCAAGTAAGTTTTAAGGTAAAATCCAAAGGACACCCTTAAACCCGCCCTACCTGGGCAGCCTCAGGGGGTCTTTGCGGACTATATCACCAAACACATGAAATCCTCCAAGCACTCTCTCCAAAACCGCTCAAGATGAAGGGTAGCACACATTGTTAAGTTTGTTTGATCTAAGGTATGCCAAGGAGAGGTAAGTTAGAATCAAGCTCAAGGGGTGAGAAGTTCTTAAGTGCCAAAATCCACACTACACCCTCAAACCCGCCCTACCTGGGCGGCCTCAAGAGCCCCAGGTGGACAACTTCATCTCCTTTCACATGAAACCCTCCAGATACTTACTCAAAACCCGCCCAAGATGAAGGACAATGCAATTTGCAAGGTTGTTAGATGAGAATGATCAAGATGGTATCACAAGGGAAAGGGATAGTCAAGTCCAGAGGCCAAGAAGTTTCTAAGTGTTGAAATACACATCATACTCCTAAACCTGCCTTACATGAGTGGCCTTGAGCTCCATGCTTAAACACCTTCACCACCTGCACATTACTCTCCATGCAACTCAGTTGAATCCGCTCAAGGAATAGACTTACCAAATTTTGAAATATTTTGAGTTCAAGTACAAAGGAGATCATATAGGTTGGATGAAAATGCATAAGATTGAACGTTTTTGAGACATTTTGAAAGCAAATCCAAGGGGTATCTCCAAAGCCGCCCTACTGGAGCGGCCTCAAGGGGTGTCTGTGGATACGGTCACCTTTCACATGAAAAAATCCATATACTACCTTCAAAGCCGCCCAGAGTGAAGACACTGCTATTGGTACGAGGGATTAATGAATTGATAAGTTTTTTGGAAGGTTTCAAATGCATTAAGTACTTAAAAATCCATACACATTCAAGAGACTATCATCCAATCCATACAACATCTTCAAGGCCGCTCTTACTAGGTGGACCTCACCAAGACACATGGACATCACTATCCAACATCGAGGATGTGTCTTCAATTCATAAGCATCTCAAGTCTCACTAGGTGTTTAAATTGATAGAGAAGACTTATCAAATGGGAGGAATGAACAGCAAATGATCACTCTACCTTTCACTCCACCCATGCAAGGCAGCCTTGAGCCTTCCACAAGGACAACACCAAGTCACCCACACTATTTCATCCACTTATCATATTCCAAGCCGCCCTCCTCAAATGGTTTCATCATGCCTCAAGACAAGGGCATTGAACACTTTAAGTGTGTCATTTAACTTCAATGAGGAGAGGAATGAACATTAAGTAAAACAATCCATACATCCTCTTTGAATCCGTCCATCCTAGGCGGCTTTGGAACCTCCCTTTGGACAATATTGCTTTCACACGAAATCCTCCATGTGCTACCTTCAAATCCGCCTAGAGGAGAAGACAACTGAAATTACAAGGAGAGATCAATGAACTAATGAAACAAAGCACCTCTAATCAGTATGACAGGTGGACAAAATTATCTCCCAACACCTTAAGGTTTGCCGTGGATGAAGTTAGTGTCACATAAGTCTTAAGGGAAGTTCAAGAGAAAGGTCTTCATGAGGAGATGGATGAGTTAAAGGAAGCACTTCTTTCACATGAAACACTCCACTCAACATGCTCAAAACTGCCCATACTCTTGAGAGTTTCACAAAGCAATAAAGGAGGTCGAACTATCAACAACAAGAAATCAGTAAGTAAGAAAAAGTCCATGCACATCCTTGAATCCCGCCCTTCCTAGGCGGATTTAGACCCCACACATGGATAATATCACCTCATGTCTCCACATGAAATCCTCCATACATACCCTCCAAATCCACCCTAGCAGGGCGCTCAGAGCATAAAGGCATGGAAAATGTCTTAAAAACATGGAATTTACCTCTTTCTAGGCCGACCTCATCACACTAGGCCGACCTATTGTAGGTAAAGGTGAAGTTTAGTATTTAAGAAGGTTTAAAACTGCATTTTAAATCAAAACAAATACAATATTAATTCTGATTTTGCAGCAGAGCAGCAAGGAGTAGCAGCAGATTTCAAGAGGAAAAGTAAAATTTCAAGAATCTTCAAAATCAAATTTTTCTAAATTTCTGCTTTTTCATAAAATCTGCTTTTTCTAAGGTATGTTATTTTGAAATTCATTGTTTTTTTTATCCCACATGCACAAAGAGATAGGATAAATATTAAAAAATTCATATTTTAAGAGGTCACATCAGTCTAGTGACATGTGTTGTCTTCTCTTGTAGGAAGAGGTAGAGGATGAATGCGAAAGAAAGGCAAGCCTTGATCAAGAGCGACAAGCAAGGAGTCATGCCGGAGACGAAGATCATGTCCAAGTGGAGGAACGTGAGTGACACTAACTTGGGTCACATTGACATGGAGGAGATTAAGAGGGAGCTCTACAAGCCAACTCACTCCAAGGTCATCCATGAGATGCTTCGCAATGGGATTGTTCAAGCAGCTTGTTTTCCACCCGCCTTGCCAAGTGCCGAGCTTATGTGGGAATGTGCTGATCATTACAACCAAGAGACTAGATGCATTGAGACATCCAATGGAGAAGTCTTAGCTCACTTGAGAAGGGAGGCCATCGCCGAAACATTCAACATCCCGAAGCATAGGAAGGTCACCGTCTACACTCGAGAGCAAACTCAAAGGGTGTTTGAAGGAGCGATAAGCAATTGTAAGCAAGAGATCAACGTCAATTGGGTAAAGCAACCAAGGAGTCATCATAGCAAGTTACTGAAGAAGCTTCATAAATCAGATTTCATCACGGAGTTTGGCTACATGGTGATCTTCTTGAACAGAATCATGGGTTGTCAACAATCGTCAACATTCGATGCGTGGATGTTTGTATTCATGCAAGAGATCGTCAAGGGTGAAGTGATGATTGATTGGGCCGGCATCATAAGCAACAATATTCATGAGCAGATGATCAAGCTAAAGGAGACTAAGTCTTTCTACATGAGCTCCTATTTCATCTATATCATTGCGATGTGTGGAAAGTATGATGGATTAAATTGCAGAGGTGACATAGGATATGGCCCCGAACAATTCAGCGTGTATGATTGCTACCCGCAGTTGCAGCTAAAGTCTATCGCCCATTACAAGCGTGTGAATGATGCATTCTTCATGTTCATCGTAAGGAAGCTTCAAGGAAACATGCATGAGAGGTTATCAAAGGATGCAAAGAGGTTGATTGGCAAATATGGACGATGGTACATCCAATTTCCGAAGTTCACCTACTTGAGGATCCAAGGATTTTCATCTTATCTTTACTGCTTGCCGAGGTATCCTACCGACAAGATGGTACTACTAGAGGTGACGAGGCAACTGTTGGCTTGGGACAAAATTCAGAAAGATAAGAAGAAAGCCGGAATCAGTTTTCCGATAGGAGTTGGAAAGTTGGAAACTTGCCCAACACTGCAAGCTGCACAGCATTCAGAATATGAACTTCAAGCTTACAATCTTGTGCTTCATGACACGAATCGAGATCACTTTGATCCATTTAACACGATTCGGAAGGCATTTGGGAAGAGGTTTAGACACCGAGAGCACCAAGAAGATCATTGGGCAGATGCGGACGATGATGAGCATATCAGAGAGAAGAGGTGTTCGAGAATGGCTTGGGATTTGGTGAGATCTTGTAATATAATGCCTATTCCTGATCAGTTAGAGGAAACTGAAAAGTTTTTTGTGCAAAAGATGTTTGACAAGGAAGGACCTATCATTATCAATTGGGCTGAGAGAGAAGATGGTCATGATGACTGGATACAGCGAGTTATACAGATCACCAAGAAGTATGTAGATCGTCAAGTGAAGAAGCTCAAGAATGCAAACAAGGACTTGACATATGACTTGATGGGAGGGACCGACTCGCAGCAATCACAAGAGGTGGATGATAGTGAATCTAGCAGCGAACATCACAGTGAGTCTAGTGGATATAGTATAAGCTCCAGAGAAGAAGCTCAGCCTGGTAAGAGGAAGCGTCTGGATGACTCACATGGAGAAAGTAGTCGAAAGAAGACAAAGTTGAGTTCACAACATGAGGTTAGTACTTCTTCCAGGCAAGAAGGTGGTCTTTCTCAAGATATGAATGTAACATCAGTAGTGGAGAATGAAGAAAGAGAAAACCAAGGAGATCCAAAGGCATTAGATCAAGAACACATGCATGAGATTCTAGCAGAAGACGTTCGATCAAGTCCCTCCAAAGATCAAGAAGCTGAAGTGGATATACACATTGAATCGTCTGATGAGGAAGCATCGTCACCGGAATTAGAAGTTGAAGCTCAAGAACAAGATGTTCAAGAAGATTTGTCTGCCTTGCCAGAATGGTTGAGGAAGAGAGTACAGGAAACTTCGATCGTGGAAGTAGCGCCAGAGGTCAATATACAAGAGCTGTTAAGCAGGACCAGGCGAGACAAAGGAAAGGAAAAGGCGACTAGATTCTCCGAGATTACAAGAGACAGTTCTGGATCCAGGAAAGTGCATATTGCAGCGCCGAGGGTAGAGAAAACAATTGATGACATTGCTCCTGAAGATTATGACGTGACTACTATGGATTTGGGACCAACAACAGAAGAGCAAGAGTTTGAAGAGTTGGAAGAATCAGTTTCAGTGGTCCAAGAAAGATTGAGGCGTGAGAGGGAAAGAGGAGATCGATTGGAGAAAGAAAACCTCGCCTTCAAGCAGTATATCCAGCAATTGATGAATCCAATTCGACAGTGTGAAGGGACGTCTACTCCACGTCCCATGCTTTCACAGGAATCTGTTGCTCAGTTAGAGGGTATGAAATCACAGTCCCAAGAATTGAAAAGCTGGATAGGAAGAGTTAGAAATCAAATAGATACATTCATCGATGAACTCATCCAAAAGTATGAAACCGTTGCTCAGTTGTTGGAAAGACTTCAAGCAGTTTTAGCAGCATGTTCCCAATTCGATGCTGTCAAAAGAGAATATATGCCACACTTGGAAGATTTGATGAACACTCCACCGTCAGCATTGAGAGAGGAGGGAGTAGTTGAAGAAGGTTCATCATATGATTTGTCTACTTGGTACTTTACTATGGATATAAGAGATCAGCTTTTTGACAAGGTTAAAATGGATTGTGTTCGAGGGGATAGTGTGCTTCAGAGAGCTCATAATAAGATAGTTGGTGTAATGGATGATATGTGTGTACTCTCAGGAGAGATTGCGTTTCATGACGTAAAGAATTACCTATATTCTCATTACTTCAACTCTATTCACTTCATTTCTGGTGAACAGCTAAACAATATCTACTCCTTGATCTCACTAGTTGGTGGTAAGCAGGTTAGTCTAGCAGAGTGGGAGAGGACAATTGATGAGCATACACGAGATGTGAAGAAGGCAGAAGGAACCATTCGGAACACGCCAAGTGTACCAGTTGCTGACATGGCGAAGGTTGTTCCAAAGTTCGTGGCATTGGTCGAAAAGAATAAACATAAGAAATAAATGCCACGTTGGCAGTCCACATAGGCGCCAAGGTGTCACCTTGCAAAACGTGCCTCTATTGCTTCTTGTATATCTCTAATAATAGAAAGTTGTTATAACCACCTTTGATGTGGCATGATCTGGGCCATCGAATCCAAATTGATCCTGGCCATTCATTGTATTTTGAAGGCTATATAAGCCTCATTCCTCTTCATTTTGCATAATGAGTTTTGAGCAAATTAGAGCTGTTGCTAAGACATTGCTGAGATTAATACAAGTTCATTGTTGAGCTATTCATGGTGATATTGTGTTCTCTTTGCAAGTTGCATGGTTGCTAAGTACTCACTCGCATTCAATGTTTTAACTTAGTTTATTTCTTTCAAAGTTTGTTAGTTTCTAGTTCGTGAAAGTCATTGTCTTTCGATTACTTAGTGAAATCTCTATATGTTCATACCTTTTATGATTTGTCGTTGGCAAGTTGTAGTGTAAGGTTAGTCTGAACATATCACAAGCGTCACTTCGATTGTTCATTGAACAATTTGAAAACCTTTAGCTTATCCTTAGAAGATTGCATCACCTTTGTGGAGTTGTTGTCTCATGGCGAAGCAAAGCGTGGTTGAGATTTCCAGGAATTGATGATAATAGCTTGCACTTAGATTAGATACTCTTTCTAAACCCAGTCTTTTGCATTTTTTTGAAAAAACATTGTTAAGAGTAGGACCAAGAGCTGAATTGCCATATCATAAGTTTATCATAGCGTGTAACCTTGAAGCGATTGTTACAACCTGTGCGAGTGCAAACGGTATTTTCCTGCCGTTGAACACCAAAGTGTAAGTCCCTTTGTATGAAACAACAAATCACATATTTGCCAAACAAGCTATCCCAAATCGAGAATTGAAGATAAGGAACCTTGGAGTCTACTCAGTTGATCACAAAGTTCAGCATCTGAGTGATTTTATTCAAGAGGATAGAATACGCGAGTATTTTATGCTGCGTTGTCTGTGCAAGGAAAACACATCAACAGTAACCACATAATCATAATCAATATCAAAGTTCATTACATATATGCATTTCACATTTTCTCATTTCTATCATATAGAGATTTCCATGATATACCTCGAGAGAGTCTTTCTAGTGCCTGATCATTAATCTACTCTACTTCGCCCACCCCATATGAGTACGGTTACATTAGGGCGCTGGTATAACGAGACCCATTGCCATAGGCCCAAGGGTTTCATTGCTACATCCGGCAATTCTTCACCTCTTGGCTGAAGGGGCTTCACACTATACATCCGGCGATACTTCACCCTCTTGAGAGTCACCTACCGTTAAGCCATTATAATAATAATTAGGTCTACGCAACCATAGGCCCAAGGGCTTCATGCTATGCAGCCAGCAATACTTCACCTCTTGGCTCAAGGGGCTTCATGCTATGCAACCGGCGATACTTCACCCACTTGAGAGTCACCTAGGTGCTAGATCCTAAACCGCCCTTCCCTAACTCACCACCATACTCGTAGGGTGATAGATTAACGGTGAGGCTACTTGCTCTCATCCCGAGTATACCATGATTAGAATTATAAATCATAACTTATAGGAGTTTATCATTACCATCTCGTGATCCTAATGGATCATGAGATAGTACATTTGATCACATTGTTCCTCTACGGAACTTATTATTGTACCATCTCATATGATGGTCAATTATAATACATTGGTTTCCACGTATTCACTTATCATTCTTATCATTATGATAACATTACATATATTATTCCTTTGGATCTTATCATTATGTCATAATATTATTTTTTTGGATCTTATCATTATACCATAATATTATTTCTTTGAGGACTTGTCCAATTTCTTATTATAAACACCCTCTTTTGATTAACATATTGAGATTATATGTAATTCATTATTATGAAACTATGTTAACTTATGATAAAGAAACATACCTTGAAGGAGATCGCTGCAATATGAATGATGTTGACTAGATATGCTGATTGCTGGAATAGATAGCCTGTTGACAGTATTTATGTATTAATAGGATTGTGAGTTCGCTGTTTTTGCGTATGGTGAGATGAAGAATGCTTTGACTGATATATGAGAGTGATGAATATTCGAATGAGATATGATATTGTTTGATAGATGAGATGTGAGTGTGATTATTTCGATGCTTCATTGGAGTCCCAGCTATCCCTCTAAATACCATCGATTCTTGGGAGCAGTCATGATTCTTGAAGATTAGACGCCACCCTTAGAAGAGGATCGACGCTTGCTTGTATTATCAATAACTTACAATTAATAAATTCGTGTCTCTTCAATCATCGCTCCATGTCATCTATGACTAAGACAAGGCTTGTCTTGTTAAATAAAACATCGCTTCATTATAATGTTTCCGCATCACTTTTAGACTTAATAATTTTGTCTTATTCCAAATCCTTGTCTTATGTGAGAATTGAATCTTATTACAAGTTCTTCAAACTGTGATTCCTTAGTGAGTTTTTAACCTTAATAGCTATTTTCCCAAGTGTTAGGCTGGTTGATCTGGTGCTTATATCTTTCCCGCTGATCTTTGTTTCTCATTGTTATTAGAATGTAGATAGCTGCTCATTCCAATCTTTAATTGGAATGAGAAAAATTCGATTTGTATGGTAACATGACATATCATATGCTGTGTGATGAGTAACATCCCCGTTATTCATTGATGCTTCACCCTTAGGTCTCCTGTTCTCATCATCCCCGTGCCTGTGTCTGTCACCACCATTGTTATTCTGATCATCATAGTCCCTATTTCCTTGGTTATTCTTGTCACCGATGTGCCTATCACCATTATTGTTCCTGTTCCTATCATGGTTGTTATTATTATTGCCAGGATTTCCGAACACATGTGTAATATCCCTTGCCACTTTTGAACTCAATATGCTGATATAAAACTCAAGGAATATTGTCAAACACTTGGCATACAAAGTCTAAACCTGCTGTTATGAATTTTCTGATTGTCTTCTTTGAGATCATAGGCTGCTAATGATGTTATTGAATGCTTCTAACAATGCATGGTTGTTATAGAAATGATATACTAGCTGTTTCAGACCTTTGGCATACATATAAGTGACTGTATTTAACTAACACAACTAGTTGACATTAAGACAAACACTTTCCATGCATCCCAATATAGCCAATATACACCCACAGCCACTAGGCATTTATGCAAACACTTGGCAAGCAAAGGCTCTTGACGAAATATGCAAATCACTATACAAACAACCACCTTCAGCCAATAGGCATTTTCACAAACATTTGGCATGCATACTCATATGATAATCTAGAGCTCGATCAATATAAACATTACATCAAATAATTGGCATACAAATTTCCCCTTCTTAATTGAATGCAATCTCTAGTACAATGCTGATATAACTAGCCAATACTCTTGACTTATAATGAAATCCCAATACAATGCCAATCTGATATAAATGTTCATCTACAACAGCACCTAATGCAAATTGACTTAACAATGCAAATACTCTAACAAAACATTAAGGAACCTGATACACATAGTCGATATGCCTGAGATATTGAAGCATCACTTGTTGATGATGAAACCCCACTAAAAATGGTGAAATAGCCCCTCTATGTGTGAAGTCACCTCTACCCTTGCCTGACAATATTTTAGATAAATAAATGCAGCAATAAAACTCCACTTCCTGGCACCTGAAATGATTGGTAGGACCAAAGGATTAAAATGCAACAATGCCCAGAACCATAGGATGCTTCAATGATGAGATATGAACAAAAATGTTTTGCCAATGGCACCATTGCTGTAGTATATCAGTCCTCAAAATTAATTAAATGCAGCCTTGAACCTCTTCCAATTTGCCCTTGAAATGATTGTCTCAGCAAAAGGAATTGATTGCTCAAATACCCAGAATGATTTGATGCTTTAGCAGTGCACAATGAGCAAATATCCATGTCTCACATAGGCTGTTCAAACCCCATAACAGCAGACTGATGTAAAATTGTAGATCTCAAAAAACCCTTCCAATGACTGAAAATAAACTCTAATTAAAAATATGTAAATCCTCCAATGTAACACAGATTGGACCCTTGAAGTGAAGCCCACAATGAAGCAATAATTCAGCTGATATTTCACAACCTCAAAATTGCATAGCCAATTGGGAGTTTTCATTCCCAATGGCTGGAAAAATGGCAGAACCCTAGTTGGACTCACCACCAACAAACTTAAGTCAAATATCCAATTCTTCATGTCCAAGAATGAGCCCATAAGATCCTTTTATTCTTTTCTTGGGGAAGCTCACACACTTTCTTGTCAATGTGGGATAAAAGATATACTTTATATTTGCACTTTATTATAATATTAGAATATAACATTAAAATATATAAAGTGCAAAACATAATGTCAAAACATAACATAAGGTTTCCCAAATTAGAAACATTTGTAATAACATAGTAGAACCTCCATATAATCACCAAATCCATGAAAGAAAGCCAACCGCTGATCGGGTAACTGCCAAGAAGGCCCTCTAATCAAACCGTATTAGCCTACGAGAGCCAGGAATAGGCTAAACCCTCTACGAACTAATGCTCATGAAAATGGGGACATTACAACATTGTTAGCCACCATCTACATCAACTGGTTAAAGTTTTGTTGCATTTCTCTTTGTCCTCTGGCTAAATCATTCAAAATGTCACGGGTGCTAGGTTCTTCTCTGTCTCGGTCCCCCATTACCTCTGCGGAAACAATAACTATATCCGGTCCTAAAAAGGGGTCTAAAATCTATGGAACGTCAAGATCTGGTTGTGAACTGTTCCATCTAAGATAATACTGATGGGTTCTCGACTGCATCACTTAACACTTGTTCTGCATGTTCCAAATAACTACACAGGATGGCAAGATCTTTTGCTTTGATACCACTGTAACATACATTGTCGGATAGGGTTTTCTGTGCCAAGTTTTTTGCCTTTTCTGAATGTTATTGCTGCTGTTGGGTTTAGGGTTTTATGTGTATGTTTTGCATGTATGGTTTTTGCATTGAAAACATAGAATATAGTGCATATAAACAAAACCCAGAAAATCTAAAGCATATATGAACAAAATATCAATGACCCAGATTGTATTATGCCAAAATATGAATCACAATGACATACCTATTTTGAGATTCACAACTTCATCTATCCGTTGTATCCAGGCCAACAAGTACATGGAAACTTGCATATATTGCAACAATAAGGAAGTAATCTTGATCAAAGAGCAATATGCATGACCTCTATAGTTCCAATCGACCACAATCCAAGGAATGAATCTCCAAACGACGTTCCCAAATGAAACCACTCAATGGTACGGCTAGGCTGAGGGAGTACAACTTGCTGTGGGTGTTCACTGATGAATGGCAGTTGCAAACTTTGACTGAAATGTCTTTGTTATAATCTGCAAACCCTTATGATGCATAGGCGACCAGATTTGAATGATTAAACAGCCCCAAAACTTGCTAAATATGCTCCCTTAAGTGGTACGGCCAGCTAGGGGTGGTACGGCCCAGCAAAGAACCACAAAATCTGTCACAAAACACCTTCAATTTGCCTAAATCTGTCCTTCAATCTTATACTCTCAGCTGTATACAAAATTTGAGGAAGATATATCCATTTTAGCTCTAGAACTTCACCGAATTAAATCAGATTAAAGCCCAAATGAAACCCCTGTGTGAGGCTTCCAAGAATCCTTCCTGATGTGGTCTTTCACACATGAAGGGGACTTTGAAGGGGTTTCCGTCTCAGCAAAGTTTGGTTCAAACCCTCAAAGCTCCAAAGCTTCAAGAAATGCACGACAATAACAATTTGCAAGTGAGTGAATAATTCAAAATGAGCTTACACTTGTTTTTTTATCTCTCCTCTTCTCAACGCCCAAGAAAGGGGAATATTATATTATTTTATGTCTTTATTAAGTCCCCTATGTCACCATGAGGGCGCCCACTCCTAGCATTGGTACTTTAAGTCATAACTTGTATTTTATAAAGCAAAGACACTTTAATAAAATAAAGTTATTTAAGTCATGAATATAATATAAGTTAAATATTTAATTTAACTTATATATCGACAAATAATGCTTTGACATCTCGAAACCATAAACCATATGCTAGGCCCTCTGATCCTGCAATGCTATAAATAGCAAGTCGGTCCCCACTTCCCCATCCTGACTTACTATAAATAGTAAGTCCTAGTGAATTGATCCAATATGGCTCCCTAACCACCCCCATTAGCTTATGGAAGCCCGGTGATAGGCTAATCTCATCAACTAATCATTTGGGCTAAATGGGGGACATTACAGTGACCTCAATGTGTTCCCTATCATGGTACAAGGCAGGGTTGAGGGGTAGAGCCTCGCCAAGAATTCCAAATTACGGCCTTCGAGACCACATAGACATTCATGGTAGATGTCATTTTCATAATTTTATCACTATGTTTTCTCCAACACCATGTTCTCACTATTTCTAAGAAAATCTTTATTCTTCAAAGGACTAACAGTGACGCTGAAGAATTTGATTGGTCTAAATTATGAGGGCTATGTAGTTTTTATCATAGTTGAAAAACTCGCCAAAAGCAAAAACCCGCCAAGCCTGAAAAATTTGACTCGGCAAAAACTCGGCAAAAAACTCGCAAAAACTCGGCAAAAAACTCGGCAACTTAAAAAATTGTTTAAATTTCATTAAAAACACATTTTTTTTGCAAAATTCAATGATTAGATGCATCCAACAAGTCAATAAATGAGAAACAAGCTGAGTCTAGTTGTATTTGATTGATTTCAAAGTAAATTGGATACAAAATGGCATCCTCATGAGGAATGCGCTGATACTGATAGTCTGAAACAAAATGGAAATAGCAAATTGTTTTTGTAAAACTGAAACTGAAAGTAAATACTACATCTTCCTCTTCCCCTTCCCCTTCCCAAGTCTACTGAAAACTAGGGGAGTGGTAGAACTAGGTCTAGTCCTAGGAATCTGCTGTGGCTCCTCCCTCCTCGGCATGACAAACCGTGGCTCAACCTCCATCCTGGATGTAGATGCTGGTAGTGGTCCTGGTGGCAATGTCTCCTGACTCTCCTCATCCTCCTCATCCTCCTCATCCTCATCCTCCTCATCCTCAATGTCATCCAATGAGAATCCCAATCCATCGATTCCAGCGGCAGCCCCCTCCTCCATTGCCTGTCTCTCCAAATCATAGATCTCATCCTCAGAAAACAATGAAGGCTGCTCATCCTGCCCTGCCCAATCACTGTAAGGATCTATCTCATCCAAATCAATTGGATCATCTGATATTTCCTCTACCCTTCTTGTGCGCAGCCGAAGATTATATTGCACATAGACAAGGTCATTGAGGCGTTTCTGAGCTAGCTTGTTCCTCTTCTTTGTGTGGATGGCCTGAAATAAGCTCCAGTTGCGCTCACAATTGGATGAACTACATGGTTGGCATAAGACACGGAGGGCAAATCTCTGGAGATTTGGGGTATTTCCACCCCAATTTGTCCACCAAACCTCTGCAAAAAAAATATTGAAGAGTTAGAAACTTAGAAAGGAAAGTGAAAAGTTCAAAACATATTAAATATCAAATTATCAATAGTTGTAACTTGTAAGTTTGTAACTTATAAATTTGAAATTTTATACCTGGTGACTGATTGTTTATTGCTCGTGTAGCCAGGTCTGAAGAAAAGAGCCTACCCCTTCTTTCCCTATAAGCTTGCAATTCATCAACAATGAGGTCTGCCACCTCAGCCTGGGGTGTCATCCTCTGAATGCAAGAAGTGAGGCCCTCCATAACCTCTCCAGTAGGATCTGAGAAGGTGCCTGAATGGAAGAAACGGGGGTTCAAAAAGTACCCTGCTGCATGGATGGGTTGGTGGAGTTGATTGTTCCACCTCCTATCAATAATCTCCCATATGGGATCAAATTTGAGGCTGTCCCCCTTATAATAAGTTTTAATAGCTTCCTTGGCCCTATCCATGGCCTCATAAAGATATCCCATTGGGGTTTTATCCCCATCTACCAAGCGGAGGACTCTAACCAAGGGCTCCGACACCTACAATATAAAAATGCAAAAAGATTAAAGGTACTAATTTACAATGAAAGACATATTAAAAATAAATAAATATTCAATTTGAATTTAAATTCGAAGCTTTGAAGTTACCTTCACAATCTCTGTAGCTCTTTCTACAAATACTTTGTCAAAGACAATGCATGCAACCTTGTCTCCTTCTGGCTTCTTCGCATAAGATGATTCTGTCCATCTTGGGCACACAAACATTTGTTTCAAAGCCCCCAATGCACCAAGAATGCTTTGCAACGTTAAGAAAACCGTTGCAAACCTTGTCACACCGGATCTCACCAACTCTTTCCCTTGGGTGTAATCCCTCATCATGTTAAGAACCCAAGGGTGATTGTAGATAAATTTTGTGATCCTCCTTGCATCCTCTACAATCGGTGTGACCCAATCAAGCTTGCCTATGTCCTCCAAAAGAAGGTCAAGGACATGTGCTGCACAAGGTGTCCAAGAAATTGTGTGGTGTCTCTCTTGGAGGATTCTACCAGCTGCCACATATGCTGCTGCATTGTCAGTAATTATTTGCACAATATTTTCAATCCCAACCTCCATGCAAACTTGCTCCAACATGTTAGCCAAATTTTCTGCATTTTTCACTATGTTGGAGGCATCCACTGATTTCAAGAACACCACTTCATTCTTGCAAGCTACCAAAAAATTAATGATGGTGCGGTTTTTACCATCCGTCCACCCATCGGAAAGAATAGAGCAGCCGTATTTTTTCCATTCATTTCTTTGGTCTTCCACCACTGCCCTTGCCCTATCCCTTGCATTTGTAAGCAACCTACAAGTACAAAGTGAAATTAAGTACAAAAATTTTGTTTGTAAACAAAAAATAGCTTAAATTCATCATAAATTTCTATAAATTAAAGAACATAAATTTATCAAAAACTTAAAACGTAAAAGATTATCATTAACTAACCTCCCACTCAATTCTGTGCGAGAAGGTGCCTTGAAGCCCTTTCCTGCAACCGTCAGTGCAGTAACCAAATTATGCCAATAAGGAGAATTTGCCACATTGAAAGGGATGTTGTTGAAATACCAAAAATCGGCACAAGCAATGTATGCATGCTCATGCACCTCCTTATTCCACCCAGTTGCCTCTAAGGAAGTTTGTGATCCAGGTGTGTTTCTAGGCACAAAAAAACTATCTACTGTGCGTGTAGGTGCTGATCCTGGTGCTCTACTGGAAGTAGATGAAGGGCTCGCAGTGGTGGTGGGTTGCCTTCGGTTACGTGGACCACGAAGAGAGCCCACTATGCCCTGAAGTGCATCATCATCCGACTCAAGGTTGACTGGAGCACCTTGAGAAGAAGCTATGGATGCTTGCATGGCTGCCTTTGCCTTCTCCCTTTGTAATTTTCTTTCTTCTGCGGCTGCAAGTATGGCATTCATTTGCCTTTTTATTTCTTCCGTGGTTCCAGTACAGGCCTTCGCATCACGACGACTGATGCCTGCAAGATGGTATTTGAGGCGGTTAATGCCTCCACGGTATACGTTTTGGCATTTGATGCAAAAAACTGAGCCAGGGTACGGTCCTAGATAAGCATATTTCCACGCAGGATCTCTAGCTCCTGGAGGACGTTTGCCTACAAATGATGATGATGCAACAGGCCCTGAGGCTGAACCGGATACAGAAGCATCTCTATCTGCCATTATAAATTAACCTGCACATACAAAGAGAAAGCACAAGTTGTTAGATTTTTAATAGAAAATTAAAAAACAACCTAAATTAGATTTCTACTTGATAGATTAAATTTAAACTAACGTAAAATTCTAAAGTTAAACATTTTGTTCCAAAAAAACATGGATTCAACAAAAAAAAAATTAACTAGGGTTTGGAAAAAATATGAAAACAATGAAGAAATAAACAAATTACTCTAAATTACTAAAAATGCAAACTAATCTAAGACTTAAACAAAAAAAAATTGGATTGAAATAAGAAGAACGAAGAAAAATGAAAAAAAATGAAAAAAATGTGAAAAAAATGAAAAAATGCAAACAAAATAGTGATGAATCTTGTTTTTATGAATATAAATCTTGTTTGGATCAATACAAATCCATTTATACTACATTCATGATGTTTTTTAAACTTAGATGCTTCGAAAATGAAGAAGAAATTTCAAAAAAAGAAAGAGAAAGAAAAAAAACAAAAACTTACCTGGAAATCTGATTTGCCTTTCAAACTTGATTCGAATCCGCCTCAAAATCTTCTTCGATCGATGCCAAATGCTGCAAATAGGTGTAAAATGGTTTGGAGGAGTTTTTTTCTAGTTTGGAGCAAATAGAATGACAAAAATGAGTCAAAAAGACCCTTTAAACCGCGCCGAAATGACCTTTTCCCACGCGGGCGAGTCTTCTCTGCGGACTCGCGAGTTTTTGTGAAAAACTCGCCAAAAACTCGCGAGTTTTTGGCGAGTTTTTGGCGAGTTTTTCACAAAAACTCTTGTTTTTTTTTTGCGAGTTTTTGCCTGTAAAACTCGTTTCTTGAAAAAACTCGCGAGTTTTTCAAAAACTCGCGAGTTTTTGGCGAGTAATGCATCTATGGTTTTTATAGCTTTTTTGAGTGTTTAGGGTGTGCGTGGGGCCCATTAGACTATTAGGGTTAGGGTTAGTGGCCCAAATTTAAAAATGTGTGTTTTTAAAAAATCACCATTTTTAAGTGCCAAATGTAGGGGACAGTTGCAGGTTTTTGGAATGTTTGAAGGATGTGGCTGAGTTTCTCGAGGGCCTTGGGGACGTCCTGGTGTCCCCTCAACATCCCCATCAGGGGGGATGCCCCAGAAACGTCCCTTCTCTGAGGAAGATGTAAGATACCCAACTAGTTCTACTAAAATTTTTCTTACTTAGACAAATTTACTTGCACTTAACTCATCAACTATTCAACAATCTAAATGACATACATCAAAGATAACAACTTGAATGAATCAATCTTGAAGCTGGGTACTTGTCTTATTACTTGATTCAACTTATTGCAAATGTCTTATTACAAAAGAGAATGCCTTCAATAGCATGATTATACAAACTTATTCAAATGGATTACAAAAGAGGCCTTGAAGCCTTGATGTTTACAATGACTTCCACGATTGATCAACTCTATTGAACTCAGTGATGTCAACTATGTGTTAACACCTCACAATGCAATAAGGGAGCATCACCTTGTCAGTTGAGGGAGCATCACCCCAACACTTGAAACTCGCAGGCCTCAAGATTACAAGCTTAGAGCTTTGCAAAGAGAAGTTCGCCAAAAGATTAGATGTCAAATGAATGAGAGAGCTCCTCCTTTTATAGGCCTTTCAAAGGGAATGAAGGCATGTTTTCCAAGGAGCATATTCAGGAGAATATTCCTCTTGACAACTCATCTTGAGTTGGCAATCTTATCCAAAGACCTTGACACGGATCCAAATGCCATTCTTTCGACCAATGGGAATTCAAGTAGTGTAACTACCTTAACCACCTCAATTCTGGCGCAATCCTAGTGTTCTTCTGACTGGGCGCCAGCTTTGGAGGATTTGCTCAAGAAATGGCGCCCTATGAGTCTTAGGCGCACCTCTTGGTAGTTTTGAACTGATGATTGTGACTTAGTGACAACAAGGAATGATGTAACTTGGAAAACGTTTCCTTGTGTTGCCTTCACATTCCAGGGAACTCTATCAGCTCCATGTCAAGTCAACCTGCTTGAGGCGCTCTTCTCAGTGAGTGTAGGAGGAGACTAGCGCCTTGTGTTGGATTCATCTAGAGGATTTGTAGAGGATCTGGCGCCAAGGAATAGTTTGAAACTTTTCCACAAGTTTGGACCAAAAACTGGAGCTCCTAAGAGTTAGATTAATTCCTATGAAATGAGTGCCCAACACTTACCTCTTTTGAAGATGTTTTTTTTTTTCCTCAACTTGGCGCACTTACCATCAGTTTGGCTAGGAATTTGCGCTTAGGCTTTCAAGGTAAATTGAAAACAACTTGACTTCTATTGAATTGATCTTGCCTCCTTGATGGAACGCCTTGTATCTAGATTAGACTTGAGGACTTGCTCCCACCTTGGGCATACATTTGAGGTAGTTTCAACTGGTATCTGTGCCTAGCACCTTTGTGAAGATGTTCCACACTATTCAAACTCTCAAACACTTGTAATCATTCCTTATTGATGCTCCTTCAAACTAGCGCCTTCTTCAAAGTATCTATATCTTGTCTAGGTCTTCAATTTCATCTAGGCGCACTTATTTGGTAGAAAAGAACCTAGATTGGCGCCTTAAGATGAAAGTGGTCTTTCTTTGTTAAAAACTCCAACTCAAGTCACATCTAAATCAAAAACACCATCTCCTATCAAATGCCTTTTGTCTTGAATAGATTGAAGGCTATTTTCTTTCTTAGGCGCACTAGGGTGTCAGTGGGAGGATGAATTGGACATGTGTTGGTGAAGGCGAAAAATGTGAGGATGGAGATGAGGAAGAGAGCGCCTCATTCTCTTAGCACTTCACCTGACTCGATGATTGCAATAACCATTACATTCCACTAACTTGCTTAGGGCGCCATTCAAAGAGTATTCAATCATGATCTAGCACCTTAGGCGCATATCTGAATTTGAGGAGTCATAAAGTAGTGCCTTAACTCCTAGGCGCAAGATTGGGGTTATGAGGCATTAAGGTGGCGCCATTGATCCTCTGGACAAGTTCCTTAAGACTTTAAACATCCTTGCTTCTTGAAAACCCGTCCTATAAGCTTGGGCGTAAGTTCAGGTTCTTGGACTCATGTATTGGTGCCTTGTTGCTCTGGGCGCCCATTCATGTTTGTGCAACTCAAGATTGGCGCCTAAAGTGAATAACCTCATCTTAAAGACTAATCAACTTATCCTACCCAAAGCGCCTTGTTTGAGGTTCTTCAATCAGGGTGCTTCCATGCTAGGCGCTCATTTAGGAAAACTGAAATGAAACTGGCGCCTAGACTCCAAGAGTCAAATTCCAGACTTAGCCAAATTTTAGATTTTTGACTTTGTTCCTGCAAAACAAAAGATTGAGTTAGTCAAAAACCAATTCATTCCCTCATTATTTAGAATTAGCCTTCGGGAATGAGGAATAGGCTAATCCATTCTTCACTTGATGATCAAGCTGGAAACGGGGACATGACAGAAGATGTTTTGAGGATGTCTCTTGCCTACTAGTGGCAGTGGGGGCATGGTGGAGGGACATTTCCTTAGTGTCTTGCTGTCTCTAGGACTCTTCGTCTCTAGAAATGAAAATTTTTAGGGGGGACATGCCCTTGTGGAACATTGCAACATACCCTCTTGTGGTGCTTAAATTCACTAAAGTGAAACAATTTTTCAGCATACTTGCAGGAGTATAGAGCTCTTGGACTTCCATGCAAAGATGTCACTAATTTCTGTAACTTAAAAATCAGCGGAGCTAAAACTAATAAAAGACAAAATGTAAATCAGCTACATAGAGAATTGCAGAATAGGTTGAGTTAGTTGACTATTCTTTCATTTGATGGCTCAGACAAATGCACAGCTCACGCTTGGATCCAGAAATTGGATATTTATTTTTCATTAAATCTAATGTATGAGGAAGATGCCATTAAATTTGCCACCCTTCATTTGGAAGGTACAACACATGAATGGTGGTACCATGGGATGATTACCCAGGGTCAGTCTCATTGGAACTTATGAAGAATTCAGCCGAAGACTCATTGACAGGTTTGACAAATAGGACTTGGAAACTCATTTCAGGGAACTAGCTCAGTTGAGGCAACTTAATACTGTTGAGAGTTATGTGACAGAATTCCAGAGACTATTAGTGATGGTCCCAGATATTTTAGAGAGTAGACTCACATTTCTATTTATGAAGGTTTATCTGAACCTCTCAAAGGTTGGATAAAGGCTTTCGATCCACCTTCACTACAGGAAGCTATAAAAAGATCTTTCACGTTGGATGCTTCAATCCCTAAGAACAAATTCTTCTCAAAGGCACCACAACCAGAATTAGAAAGGAAACCAAAACCAGAAAAGAAAGCATTCTAGAAGGAAATAGAGAGGCCACCAAGGACAAAGGAAGAGGAGACCAGAAATGAGTTAAGGAGGAAGAACTTGTGCTTCTCTTGTAAGGAGTCTTAGATCCCCGGTCACCGTTCCCTGGGCAAAGGACAGGCTCACTACATCGAGGTGATATCAGAGGGAGAGCTTAGTTCAAAAGAAGAGCCAGAAGTTATAGGGAGCACTCTTGCCACACTGGTAGACACACCACGGTATCAACCTTTCAAAGTTCGTGGAATTTTTCACAAGCAAGATATTCTAGTATTGATTGATAGTGGGGCAACCCACAATTTCATAGATGAAGGGTTGGTAAACAAAAGAGGCTTAGAGACAAAGGATATAAAAGGTTTCAGTGTCATAGTGGCAGATGGTTTTACTATGCCTTGCAAAAAGAAAGTGGAACAACTTAGCATCACCTTGGATGATCATTAGATGAGTGATGACTTTTATGTTGTTAGTTTGAAAGAGACCAACCTGGTACTAGGAGTGCAATCGCTTTACTCCATTGGGGAGTTTACACAGAATTATCAAACCATGGAGTTCAAGTTCCAATCAGATGGGAAAGAGGTTGTACTCCAAGGGATCATTAACACAGTTCCAGTGTCAACCTCAGCAAATAGAATGGAGGGTGTCACAATTGGTAGTACTCTTTCTAGGTCCCAGTTGATTCATGATTCAACTATCATGGATTCACTCATTGAGATAGTTGGAGAAGCTTCACCTAGTGCAAGATTTCCAATCCTTAATCATATCAAAGTAGCACAATAGACATCACATGGAGGATCGAGGATTGGGAATTACAAAATTCCCAGATTGATATGGGATCTTGGTATTTGCCAAAGGTTCAATTTGAAGGAGTATGTTGTGTATTAGCATTGCTTGAGGATAAACAATCTTTGGGAAGGGCGGATTGTCATGTCCCCTTTTCAATTAAAGTAAAAGAAATAATAAAGTCAATATTTTTAAGTTGTCTAATGATTATTTACTTTTTATTTTATTAAAAAGTGGCAACTTAATATTACTTTATTAAAATAATTAAAAGATCATATTACTGAGATCTTAAGAGATCTTTATTAAGATAATAAAAGATCTTGTAAGAAGGAAACTTTTGGAGAAAAAAGGGAAAGTAGAAAAGAGAAGATTTATAAAGGAAGGAAATTCCTCATAATGGGATATGCTATTTTGTTATTAAAAAACTCCCCTTTTGCAGAGCTTGGACATTTATGTTCATATTTTACTAGAGGATGAAAACCCTCATGGTTTCTAGAGAATTGGAGGACGAAATCCCTTCAATTCAATTCCAGTGACTCCACCTAGGAATTGCACAAAGGTTCAACAACATTTTCGGTTTTAGTGTGGTTGTGAAGTTATTTTCAGTTGTTTATAGTTGTGTTGAAGGTTTACTATTTTCCAGAGTTTTCAGTAGTGGTTATTTTCATATATTTACAGAGTTGCATTATCAATATTTTTAGTAGTGTAAATTCCAATTGGTATATTCCATAATGAAATTGTGTTCACTTTATAATGAATTTGGGCATTTGAAGCTGGCCGTACCTATTCTTATGCAAGCTGTACAACAATATACAATTTTCAATATATATTTGGGCTGTATCGTTCACAAAATATCATTACTAGATGATCGTACAAAAGACTTGAGGAAGCACTTGAATATTCTAAAGGAATCGCAGCCCTTTAAAGGATATTTTAGGGAGCCGTACATATTAGGAAATGGCCATACATTTCCTAAAAGGAAATTTGTGAAGTTAATTCAATTTTCTAAAGTCTGCAGCAGTTTCTAGAGGTTGTAGAGGGACTGCAGACAGCAATACAATTTCAGATCAAATTCAGGTTTCTTCTGTGTAATTTTTATTATTGATTATGATATGTTAAGATAATCTCAATTGAAGTATTGAACAATTATTGGTTATTGTATAAAAGGTACCAGCTGTACTTTATTGTGAATTTCCAGTGGCTGCAATTTCAGTTTGAAATCAGAATTTATTTATTTAAATATTGCAATAGAAATTAAATAAGAAGAATTGCATATTTAATTGAAAAATCAGATTATTGAAAAATTGTTAAAAGAGGATATTACAGAATTGCTTTCTTCTTTTGGCTTGGTTGTTAATGGTTTTTATGTATATACTTTGAAATTAACTGTATTTTCAATATGGGAAACCGTGGTTATTCAGTCTAGGTATATTATTCTATGAAAATTTCTAACATTCAGTTATTGACATTGGATTGTTTGTAGTTTTTTGGTTAAAAAAGCGTTATTGCTTTGCTTTGTTTGGAATTTTTAGATTGTAATTGCCATCTTTACATAAATCTGATTGCACTTTGCATTATTTCAAACTTCACCAGCGGCACTAAGATAAGGCATTTAATATCTATCAGGGAGGTTATTTACTGATCCAGGACCTTATCATCTTTCATTGTCTTGTTAATAGGAGCTGTTAGAACTTATGGGCATGCCAGTTTTAAGAGCAAAGGGTGAAGCTGAAGCACTTTGTGCACAACTTGATAGAGAAGGCTGGGTGGATGCTTGTCTTACAGCTGATAGTGATGCATTTCTTCATGGGGCTAAATGTGTAATAAAGTGCCTTCGAGTAGATTGTAAGGCATGTCTATACTTCATCTTACAGAGGAAAGAAACTTTATTAAATTTGCTCTTTTTGGGGGTGACAGAATTTATGAAAGTGAATTTTCTTTTGGGGGAACATTCTTTAGTTTGGTGGACTATTACACAGATCACTTAATTTCTTAAGCTAATATGCATAACTACCATCAATAATCTTGGAAACTTAGTTATGTAAATAATTGATCTGACTTAGCTCAAGTTGGGCTTTTAGCAATTTACAAGGGTCACAATACCATTTGCATAACCATGTGAATATTCTGGAATTTGCAATATGCTTTAGTAAATTAATTGACACTTGTGTCAATTTAAGGTGAATGGTTGAACAAGTGTGAAAGAATAATTGAAATAATTTAACACTTGTGTCAGCTTAGGGTAAGTGGTTGTACTAGCACATGCAAGGAAATTAGCAGACTAAATTAGGAATATAGCCTTTAGTGTTCTAAAATGCTTAAGGATCTTTAGTGTAAAGGTTGACACTTAGAAGCTACAGTACTTTGGCTAACGATGGGACAATTCCTTAAGTTTTTTTTACAAAGGTACTAGGCAAAACACCTGGAATCAATATGTAAATCCCACAATATTCTTAGTATATTCCACCCAGCCAAGAATTCCTCCTTGGTAGCCAAACAGTCAAGTGTGCAAGAACCTTAAGCAAGTAGAGTCTTGGCATATAGGCCTTTGATTCACAAGAGCTTTAAGCAAGCTTTCTGGGCTTGCCACAAATTCGTCTTTCCCTGCAGGTACTGAATATGAACCTGGGCTGTACCTAGTCAGGACCCACAAGACCCTAGCCATAGCTGGGGTGAACCTGGGTACCCACAGACAAATAACAAAATTTTCAATGAAAAAATAGAGAAACAAAAGAAAACTATAATCTAATCTATCTAAATCTGTTCCTTTCTGGCAGCTATTAAAACAGATCATTATAGAGTTTGAAATATAGATAAATAGGGATGAACAAATATGACGATTCAATTCTTAACTGACTCCCTTATAGCACCAGCTCTAGAAGCAATCTGGTTATGCATTTTCTGCTGAAGAAGCCTTACAACAATCAATATTCAGCATTTATATTTGAGAAAAGTTCTTAAAAGTTAACAAAAGATCTAGACCTACATCCAAATCAATGCCTTTTGTAGAAAACTAGATAGGCACCATTGGCAATAATAATGGCGACCTACCAAAAATATGAACAAATCTTGTATTTCCTTAAGTAATGTTGTTTCTTTTGTTTAGCAAGAAAGCTTAAATTTTGTATATTTTGTGCAAATTATGACTTTTTAAAAAAGTTTTTTATTCTTTTTTAAAAATATTATATGAATATTTTGTACGATTGTACTCAAGCCATACTGAACTGGGGTTAAAAAAATTGGCAAATCCAAACCCCGGAACTGAACACGATCTGGCAGCTTAGGATTAGTTTGATTTTGGACAAATACCGTGTTTCATGCTGATGAGATTCACAGGGAGCTCAAGCTTAGTGTAGTTCATTTTGTACATATATATGTAAATTCGAATTGAACTTTATAATCTCTAACTTAAATAACTTCTGAATGTTGGATATTGCAGACTTAATTTATTACTTTCTTTTGTTTTGCAGATGCAATTTCCACTTCATACACTTTCGATTTCTATGTCTGTCCATGGTATTGCAGGGCAAAGACGTTTGATATATATGTGGTTTGCAGTAGGAGTCACATCTGTGATAGACGTGACTCCTCAAGGAGTCACGCCTATCACAGGTGTGACTTCGTCACCCTTTCTTTAGCAGACCGTTTGAATCATTGGCTTTAACAATTTCCAATTACCGTTAATATGCAATCGGTGTTTATAATTTGGTAATATGTCATTCGATCATGCTAAATTGATATTTATTTAACATACCTTATAGATTCATATTTAATATGATCATAATGAATATGTTATCTGATCGAAGCTACAAACAACTCAACACTCCCTCTTAGCTCGGGAAGATAACAATATCACAATAATCTCTGTGAATATCAATTATCTAATCTGTAATGAATTTCACAAAGTAATTTAATATCACATAACTCATGATATATAGTATCACCTATCTCGTGATACCTAGCATTACCTACCTCGTGATACTAAAGGATATACTATACTCGAGAACATTACATTCTCCTTATATATCCTAGTTATGGTATGTGCACTGACATTAAGTCACATAATGTCTACCATAACTTAATCATGATAACTCCATGATTCATACCAATATCAAGTCACATGATATCAGTCTAATGAACATTATAAGATCGTCACCTTATAATGTTAGGTACAAGTGTAGATTATCCAAAAGATCATCACCTTTTAGAAATAAACACAGAATGGGTAGGCCCATAATGTCATAGAGTCACACATATGACACAAGATGTTTACACATTAAACATCTTTAATATATTAGTACAAATCAATTAGAATCTTACATTTCAATCATACCAAGATTTTTTCTGAAGTGTTCAACTTTCACCTTGAGGAGTGGTTTGGTAAGAATATCTGCAGTTTGATCTCTTGTACTGATATACTCCAAATGAATCACATTCCTTTCCACCATATCACGCACATAGTGATGAGGAATCTCAATATGTTTAGATCTATCATGGAATACTGGATTCACGGATAACTTAATACAGCTTTGATTGTCGCAGTGGATGATAGTTGGTTTCAGAGGTTTACCAAATAATCCCACAAGCAGTTTTCTAAGCCATATTGCCTCTCTAGCAGCCATAGAAGCTGCAATATATTCGGCTTCTGTAGAACTCTGAGCAACTGAAGACTGTTTTCTGCTGATCCATGATATCATTGTTGACCCTAAACTGAAACAACATCCGGAGGTGCTCTTTCGGTCAGTTACACTTCCAGCCCAATCTGAATCTGTGAATCCATGTAGATCTAAGTCAACCTTTTCATATTTTAGGCCATAATTTAGAGTACCTTGAAGGTATCTCATTATATGCTTCACAGCCACAAGATGTATCTCCTTGGGCTCACACATAAACTGACTTAAGGCATTTACAGCATAGCAGATATCAGGTCTGGTATTGACCAAATGCATCAAGGATCCAATTATCTGTCTGTAAAGAGTGGGATCTGCCAACGGAGAATCTGCTGCTGCTTCCTTCAATTTATGAAGATTTGTTTCCATGGGGGAAGACATAGGTCTACATTCCATCATACCAAACCTTTTTAATATATCAATTGTGTACTTCCCTTGGTTTAGAATGGTACAGTTTGATTTCTGCCATACTTCCAGTCCAAGGAAGTAGTGTAATAGACCTAAGTCCTTCATGTCAAATTCTGAAGCTAGATCTTTCTTACACTGATCAATAAGATGATCTTCTCCTGTAATCAATTGATCATCAACATATAATATCAATAGTAACATATCACCTTTGCTTTGTTTGAAGTAGAGATTTGGATCTGCATTATTCTTTGAGAAGCCTAATCTCAAGAGGTAACTGTCAATTCTTTCATACCAGGCTCTGGGGGCCTATTTAAGTCCATATAGAGCTTTCTTTAATTTACATACATGGGATCCTGCATTGTGAATCTCAAATCCTTCGGGTTGCTCTAAGTAAACCTCTTCTTCAATGGTTCCATTTAAGAAAGCAATTTTTATGTCCATTTGATGGACTTTCCACCCTTTGGCTGCTGCAATAGCTAGAACTGCCCTGATTGATGTATATCGAGCAATTGGAGCAAAGGTTTCGTCGTAATCAATTCCTTCCTTTTGTGAAAATCCTCTGGCTACAAATCTTGCTTTGTATTTCCCTATACTACCATCTGCAACATGTTTGATTTTAAATAGCCATTTTGAAGAAACAACAGATTTCCCTTTTGGTCTAGGTACTATATCCCACACGTCATTCTTCAGGATGGATTGATACTCCTCTGTCATGGCATCCTTCCATACTTGGTGCTTAAGAGCTTCTATAGCACTAGAAAGTTCTGATTTAATGAATTCACTCATTAAAGCTACGTAACTAGAGAATCTCTTAGGTCTTGTGCTTTCCCTAAAAGTCCCTGATGGAGCGGCATAATTTTTAGCTTCTTCCATTGTTTTGGTGGCCCATAGTGGTCTTTTCTTGGGATTTTCTAGTGATGTGATTTGTTCATGGTTTATATCTTCCTCAGGATACTCCCTCTGAAACTCAAGTGTAGGATCCTCTTCTATGCCTGAGTTGGAAGTTTGAATTTCTGTCTCGATATAATTTCTGGCTCTTTTGAAAGCTGTCTTCCTCAAAAATCACATCTCTGCTTAGTTCAATCTGTCTTTGACCAGGTATATATATTCTATAAGCTTTTGATGTTTGACTATAGCCTACAAAGATGCCTTTTCTCCCAGAAGGTTCTAGCTTAGTTCTTTTCTCTTTGGGCACATGAATGTAAACAGGACAACCAAATATCCTTAAATGACTAATTTCTGGTTTTGTGCTAGTGAAGGCTTCTTCAGGAGTTTTGTCATCAATATGAGAGTGAGGACATTTGTTCTGTATATAGATAGCAGTACTAGATGCTTCTGCCCAAAGTGAAGTGTCTATATTCTGATCAAATAACATAGCCCTAGCAGCTTCTACAATGGTTCTATTTTTTCTTTCTGCAACTCCATTTTGTTGAGGATTATAAGGTACAGTGAACTCCCTCTTAATCCCAGTGTTTTTACAAAAGTCTTTAAAAATGTCTGAAGTGTATTCACTTCCATTATCTGTTCTTAAGGTTTTGATTTTTCTCCCGGAAGAGTTTTCAGTAATGGATTTGAATTCCTTAAATCTTTTAAGGATTTCTTGTGATTCTTTACATTTAAGAAAATAGATCCATGTCTTTCTGGAGAAGTCATCAATGAAGATTACATAGTATAGAAACCCACCTAAGGAGGGTACAGACATAGGTCCACATAAATCTGAGTGGACTAGTTCTAATACGTTATTTGTTTTGCTAGAACTATTTTGAAAGGACCCCTTTGTATTTTTCCCTAAGGCACACCCCTTGCATACCCCTGAATTACATTGTTTGAGTTTGGGTAACCCTGTAACTAGTCTTTCCATGGAAGATAGGGCACGAAAATTTAGGTGTCCTAGTCTTCTATGCCATATTTCATTAGAGTCTGCAGTTTCATGAATTAGGGCTAGATTTGGTTCCGTACATAACTCGTACAAGTACCCTTGTCTATGACCTATGCTTTTGGCTTTCTTAATAGTAGAATTCTTTGGCCATGCCAATACTTTGCTATCCATAAAGGTCACCCTATATCCATTATCTTCAAGTACAGAGATGGAGACTAGATTTCTTTTGATGCCTGGGACAAACAATACCCCAGTAAGTTGGATGGAGATGCCAGTCTTTAATTTGAGGGTGCATGTGCCAACACCCTTGACTGGATGTACAGAGTTCTCCAATTGTTACTTCTTCGTCAGTCTCTTCTACCATGGTGTCTAGTAGTTCCCTGAACCCTGTGATGTGTCTTGATGAACCACTATCTATAACCCAGGTGTTGGATTTATTTGTTACTTGGTTTGAAAGTGCAGAGTAGAATACATATTTCTCGGATTCATGCTCCTTTATTTTGGCATAAGATGCTTGTTGCTTGGTTCTGTCAGGACATCTAACTGCATAGTGTCCATATTGGTCGCATCTGAAACATTGGATGCGAGAAATGTCTTTCTTGAACGAACCTTTCCCGTGATGATTTTTCCTCTTCTTGAAGTGTTTCTTCTTCTCTTTCTTGTGAGAGTTTGTATTTAGAACATGAAGATCTTCATCTATATTTTTCTGTTTTGACCCTTTCTTTGTCTGTCTAGATTCTTCTTGAAGACAGTCTGATCTTAGGTGGTCAAATTTTGGAAATTTAGACCTTGCACTAATGCCTTGAACAAATGTCTCCCAGGAATTTGGGAGACCATCTAGGGCAATAAGTGTTAGTTCCTTGCTTTCAATTTGGTACCCAAGTGTTGATAGTTGATCCCTTAGTGCAGATATTCTCATAAAGTATGCATTGATAGATTCTCCTTTGTTCATACTTATATGATTTATTTCTCTCTTTAGGGCTAAGGTTTTGCTGGAGTTATTAATTTCATAATTGCTTTCAAGTGACTTAAACATATGATATGCAGTCTCATGTTTTGTCAGAATCGGCACGATATGATCTCTAACTCCATCAACTATGATTTTCATGGCTTTGTCATTTCCTTCAATCCATGTCGTTTTATCAGGATCATTCTCTGGTTCCGTTTTGTTTTCTCTCACAAATGAATCAATTTTATTTTCTTTTAGTATCATCATAATTCTGAATTTCCATGATGAGAAGTTATTTCCTCCTTCCAATTTGTCTTCGAATCGGATTGCTGCTGCCATTTGAGAAATGAGATGTATTAAATCTGAATTTCTCAAGTTCGATTTTCTGCCCGGATTCTGCTTAACTTGGCTCTGATACCATGTAAATTCGAATCGAACTTTATAATCTCTAACTTAAATAACTTCTGAATGTTGGATATTGCAGACTTAATTTATTACTTTCTTTTGTTTTGCAGATGCAATTTCCACTTCATACACTTCTAATTTCTGTGTCTGTCCATGGTATTGCAGGGCAAAGACGTTTGATATATATGTGGTTTGTAGTAGGAGTCACATCTGTGATAGACGTGACTCCTCAAGGAGTCACGCCTATCATAGGTGTGACTTCGCCACCCTTTCTTTAGCAGACCGTTTGAATCATTGGCTTTAACAATTTCCAATTACCGTTAATATGCAATCGGTGTTTATAATTTGGTAATATGTCATTCGATCATGCTAAATTGATATTTATTTAACATACCTTATAGATTCATATTTAATATGATCATAATGAATATGTTATCTGATCGAAGCTACAAACAACTCAACAATATATATTATTATGATGTAATTATCTTTCCAGCTCACTTCCCTTGGAAATCTTTTAAATTCTTGCATCAACACATTCTTGTTTAGAAACCATGCATGATCTTAACATTCTAATTCTGTATTGCATCCATATGTTACAACATTGCAATTTTGAATTGCACAAATTTGAGTTGCACGCATGCATTGCATTTCATCCTATTACACAAAATATATTTTAAGTATTTATTGATATATAATAAAGACTACAACATGTGTGTCATCATAACATATCGCTTACCTTGTAGTGTCCCTTGTGGAACCATTAGCTCAAATCCTCTAATTTTTTTGCAATCAACTCAAATTCTAACTCTTTTTGATCACCAAGTTTTTGATGTGGGCAAGGTGAGAGCATACAGAGAATAGAATGAGGACAGTGGAATTAAATGAAAGATATTGGCGGCAAGTCGACCAATTTACAATATAAGCAAAGTCATAGAATCTATCAAGCCAAACTGGTTGATAGTTAATGCAAATTCCGATCAAGCCAAATTGGTTAAATGCAACTGGAATTGCGTCAATGCCAAAATGGCGGACTAATTCACCCCACTTCGATTCACACCATGTTGGACGAAAAATGCACTAAAAATGAAAGAAGGATCCAGTGGATAAACCGACCAAGATCTATTACAATTTAAATCAAACTTTTGGTAGTAATCTGTCCAGAATATTATAATGATGAAAGATAAGCAATTATTTCCAAGTCCAGGAATTATATCAAACAATTATTCAACATGCTGAAAGTAGACATTTCGTCAAACAGTTGGCAAGCAAATTGAAAACACATAAAATAAATACCTGGATAGCTGATGAAGCTCAATGGTCAAACTGGATTCTATGGGTAAGCTGCACTAGATATTCTTTGGTTAAAATCTAAGTTGCTGAATCGCCCTCCTTGAGTGCCCTGATTCCGGGTACGAAACGTCCTAGAATCAGAATCACATCCGATTCGCCTGTGGAATCCCACAGGGTTCATTATTTCACTCTTCGATTCGATTTCGAAAAAACTTTTGTACCTGGGCGATTTTGGTGTTGACGTGGTGTTTCCAACTCGATTCTAGACCAATTCTTGACTTCTTGACCGTCGGAAAACCCTAAAACGTGTTTTTTTTTACTTTTTTCAATGGATTGTATTTGCTTTTAATTCTATTTTCCCCATTCGAAGTCATTTCCGCCGCTGCGACATGCCATTTCTGCCAAACGCGAGACGAGAGACCACATTTCTGTGACGTTATTTGCAGACGCGAGACGGGAGATGCTATTTCTGTGACATTATTTGCAGCCGCGAGACGAGAGACGCCATTTATTTGCAGCTGCCAAGGTTATTCGCCTTCCACCTTCTGCCAGAGCTATTCGCCTTCTGCCAGAGCTATTCACCTTCCTAGCGAATGTGTTCAGGTAAGCAGAGAAATTTCAAATGCAAAGGTTTAAAGTATAAACTTTAATAGTATTTATAAAGGTTTTTAATATTTAAATTTTTAATATTTATTGATATTGTTTAGGGTTCCCGTTCGGCGTTTTATATTTGTAATGCTAATTATTATTGAAGTTCATCTATTATAATATTATTTAATAATTTATTAACTTATTAATAATAATAATATAATATATTTAATAATTTTTTAACATTAAAAATTAAAAATATCAATATGATAAATATTAAAATATTTCATATATAATCATAATAATTAATAAATATTAAAACACAGTATACTCATACAGTTTTCTATTAACTCAGAACTATATATTTACACAGTTTTAAGTTTTAACTTTTATCTATGTCTATTGGAATATTATAATTTAATAAATTTGCGAATATTTTAATTTTATTGGAATATTCTAAACAGTAAATATTGAAGTAGAATGTCAATTTTAATTTTAATTTCTATATTTAAGTTTAGTTCAAATTTTAAATATAATATTTGTTTTTCAATCATGTTAAAATTTTAAATTGTCAATGCAGGATGGCAGCCAGCAGCTCTAATTCACTTGTCTTCAATATTGACCCAAATTCACCTTTGTGGAGGCATGTAGAGATGTTACAACAGGTTCTAGGTGGCGGAACATTTGTTTGGAAATGCAATGGATGTGACAAGTAGTATACAAGTTCATACAGTCGGGTCAAAGGCCATTTGTGTGCCATTCCTGGATTGGGAATCGGAGCTTGTCCAGGAAAGAATAACATAACTATCCCAGCTCATCAAATCGCAACATATATCAAAGAGCAAGAGGACACAGATGCAAGAGTTCTGAATAGAGGAGGGCATCCTTTGAGGAGAGGAGGGGGCTCACGAAGGCCACTTGCTTCTTCATCTAATACTCGTGGTGTTGCCCCTGAAGTTGTAGTAGAGAACCACCCATTTTTGTGTAGGAATGTCAATGAACTTGAGCCCGAAAATGTGAAGAGAGCAAGGGGACCATTAGAGAGGGCATTTCAAAATGATGCAAGAGAGATTGCTGATCAAGCCATTGCAAGATGTCTCTATGCAAATGGTTTGGCCTTCAATGTTGTTCGATCTCTGTATTGGCAAGACATGGTAAGAAAAATAAGTGAAGCTCCAAAAGGGTACACAGGTCCAGGTTATGAGAAGGTGTGTACCACCTTATTGTCAAAGGAGGTCAAACATATAGAATCTTCATTGTCTCCCATTAGGGCCTCATGGAAAGAAACAGGGGTGTCCATCATTTCTGATGGATGAAAAGATGCAAAAAATAGGCCATTAATCAATGTGATTGCAGTGTGCCCTAAAGGGGCAATGTTTTTGAAAGTTGTGGATTGTGAGGGGCAAGTGAAGGATGCATCATTTATTGCTGATATCCTTATACAGTGCATTCAGGAAGTGGGTCCTCAAAATGTTGTCCAAGTTGTAACGGACAATGCAAAGAATTGCAAAGTAGCTGGTATGTTGGTTGAGCAATGGTTCTCACATATATTGTGGACACCATGTGTTATCCACTCACTCAACCTCATGCTACAAAAGTTGGGTAAGAAAATAGATTGGATCAAACAAGTCTATGCTGAAGCCGAAGAGATCCAAATGTTCATTACAAACCACCACATGTCACAGGCCATTTTTAGATCATTCTCATGATTAGAGTTGCTGAAGGTAATTCATTATTCAAACAGTGCAAAGTTTTAATTTTATCATTTGTGTTTAAAAAAATTAAGTTTGCATTCTTCTTTGTCTTTAATTTTTTAATTTTTTGTTTTCAAATAGGTTGCTGAGACTAGATTTGCATCCAACACAATTGTCTTGAGACGACTTGTGAAGGTGCGAAAAGCACTTGCTGACATGGTCATCAGTGATTCATGGTTCATATGGAGGTAATACAACATTGAGAGGGAAGCTAATGTAAAGCAAATGATTCTAACTGACACTTGGTGGGATCGAGTGCAATATCTTCTTAGTTTCACTGAGCCCATCATGAGTATGCTCTGCTTTACTGACATGGATAAGCCATGCTTGGGAGAGGTTTATGATGGCATTGACTCAATGATTGAGAAAATGAGATCCATCATAAATGCAAAAGAGCAAGATCCTGAAGAGACTTTCTTCAAACAGGTGCAATCAATTTGTGTTGAGCGGTGGAACAAAATGACCACCCCACTCCATCTTCTTGCCTTTGTGTTGACTCCCAAATATTACAGCGAAGAGATCCTTTCTATGCCAACAAGGGTGCCACCATACCGTGATTCAGAAGTTAACGAGGGGTTAAATAAAGCACTTGTTAAACTCTATCCTGATCTTGAATTAGAGGATATAGTTACAACTGAGTTTGCTGAGTTTGCAGCCTCCAATGGGCTAACTGTTTCTGCTCTCCGCAACAAGTATAAGAAGGATGCTTACTCTTGGTGGTACGTCCATGCCAATAAAATGCCACACCTTCAAGTACTTGCAATCAGAGTTTTATCACAAGTAAGTTTATCAATTTTTACCCACCTTCAAACTTTTATTTTTTTCATTTTAAAAATTTCCATTTTCAAATTTTAAGTTTGATTCACAATTTATTAATTTTAAGACTCTAACAAGATCTCCCTTTGCTTCAATAGGTTGCTAGCTCTTCTTCATCTAAACGGAATTGGAGTACATACTCCTTCATCCACTCAGTGAAGCGCAATCGATTGGCATCAAGTAAAGCAAAGGAGCTAGTTTATGTGCATTCCAACTTGCAACTTCTAAGTTACAAAGATGATGACTACAAAGAAGGGGCAGCAAAGTTGTGGGATGTAGATCCAGAGGGAACTGACTTGGATCTTTCTTCTATTGCACACGCTGTAGCTTTTGAGGAGTCCAGTCGGCATACTTTTAGTGCAAGTAGTGGGATTCCATGTGGTTCTCGTAATCTACATACATTATCACATGATGTTAATGATGATGATGATGATGATTTTGATGATGCTGATCAGTGACTAATAATTGTATCATTTTAATTTTGAACAATGATTATCTATCATGACATTCAAGTTTGAACTTTGATATCGAATTAGTATATTATATTTCGAATTTTGAAACTTGTAATGGTTTTGTTTGGCATATGTGGTATTGATATTCTCAGATTTTGAAGCTAATTCTGTTTCTAGGCTGCAAATATATATATTTTTAATTTTTTATAAGTATTTTGTACTAACATACCCAAAATGTACCCAAACCCCCTTCAAAAAAATTGCCATACCGGTGTACCGGAATCACGTATCCGTACCCGTGCCCGATTCTGATTTGGCAACTTAGGTTAAAATTAATGTTGATAGTGTTGGCTCGAGTCTTGGCCAAATTTCTAAACCGGTAGCATACTTTGAATTTTCTGTAAATTCTCTGTAGAAAATCCCTTTGAAGATACAATTGCCAGGAACTCATAACAACTTTAATAGCACAACAACCCTTCACAAAATAATAATATTAATTTCTGATTCAGAATATATTTTTGTGAACCTAAGCCAAATGGCACGACAACCACCATTTTCCTCAAAAGCTGTGATTAGATTAGGCACTGAATCAGCAGTTTGAAATAAACATTTTTAATATTTCCTAGACCATAAAGTGGTGCAGCTGGCAAGAAATCAGAAAATTAAACTTTAAATTAGCAAAATCCTTTCAAAGTCATGAAGCTCCCACATAGTCCTCACGTCTCCTTTATGCACATGTATAGATCATATTTCTCAATGAAAATGAGGTGATTCCTCCCCAAAATTGATCGCCCACCTTTTAATTGGAATAATATGCTAAGTTGGGATGGCCAACAATTAGGAAGCTGTATGATCCATCTTGTATGGAATATTACCTTTTTTGAGGTGGCTAAAATGAGGAATAGGTACGGCCAACATAGAATTATGTACAGCCTATCCTTTCTTTTGGGAGCTGTAGCTTCTTCAATAAAATATTAATAATATTATCATATGCAAATCTGACTTACACACTCACACACAAAGAAAAACTGAATATTAATGATTCTGGAATCCACACCAACAAACTAGAACATTTTTTTGGATAATCCACACACAATGAAAACAATTGAAACCCATAACATTGGAACAACACAATGATTTTTTTTTGTATTTTCTAAATAAGAAAGATCCACACAACCAGTAAATTGAAACACACTGCAAACTTGGAAATGTCTCTGCAAACCCAAAATATTGAAAACCACAACTAGAATCCAAATATTTGAAAATTGAAACTTCACACAAACAACATTTGGAACAAATCTTTCAGCTCAAAGGGAATTCTTAAATAAAATCTCTCAAATGACTAGGAGGGTTTTCATCCTCAAAATCATTCTTGCCAATAGAGATTTCGTCTTAGGCAAAGAAAAGATGAATAGAGTTCAATTTTAAAAACAGAGGATTTCAGTTTATTAAATTCGTAATCTGTTCCAATGCACAACTCCTTTTATAACTTTTCGAGGGAAAATATTTTAATTTATTTTCTTTTTCTCCTACTTTCCACTCAAACCCTAAAAGTGTTCTTTTTACATAATCACTTTTGTACTCCCACGCCTAGCGACACTTTAGAAAACAACTTAAGTCCCCTTTTAAAATCACTTTTTACGACCTTTTAAATAATTAAGATTAAGTTGTCTTTCAATTTATAACTCAAAGTTACTTTTTTGACAACTTAATTTTTAATTATTTAATTAGTTCCAAGGTCTCTAAAAAAGGGACATTACATACCTTGTTTATGTGTGTATGCTTTCTCTTTGGAATTTTGAATTTTCTTTTCATGCATATTGCTACCTGTCTTTATCTGTTAGCATATAAGTCAGCGTAGGATCCTTACCACAATTTCTTAACTATCCTTGGTTCAAATACTGTTGTGACCTAATCACACATCACCCCATTGCAAATGGGGACCCACTTTTTTTTTTTGCAATTTTGAGCTTGTAGGAGCCTTAGGAAGTGTTGTCAGACCTAGTCTCTTCCATGAAATGAAGAATGAGCCTCTCCGGAGCAGCGTGAAATGAATCAAGTGAGTTTAACAAGGTGCAATTGAGAATACTTAAGCATGTCCCTGAGATACTGAAAATTGACTAAGTCTGATGTCCTAATGCATGTCCTAAAATCCTGAAAAAATGACTAAGTCTGAAATCTGGTGGATCCTCAAAAATCTAGAATCTGCATGTTAAATCTCATGGATCCAAGACCTATCTCAAACATCTTGAAAGTATATTTCAAAATATTTAAAGTATAGGAAATTCAATATCTAAAAATTTCCTATACTTAAATATATTTTGAAATATACTTGATTTCGGGCACTGAAAATGGCCAAGTATAGGAAATTTCTTATCCATCAGTGGAATCCGCCCTCATTAAAGAAATTTCTTCATGCCTAGTGGAATCCACCCTTGCTCAGGAAATTTCTTCTCCATGAGTGGAATGCGCCCTTACTCAGGAAATTTCCTCACAATGCATGGAATGCACCCTCCTTTGTGAAGTTTCTTCAACATGCAAGGAATGCGCCCAACACAGGGAAAATTCTTCTCCATCAGAGGAATGCACTCTGCCTAAGGAAAATTTCTCAAACCTTTTTCAAATGCGCCCATGATGATGAACTTTCTCCTCACCTTGTCATATGCGCTTCTCCCTCTAAGATTTGGTGCAAAGGTTTCAAAACGCCCTCACTCAAGAATTTCTTCCTCACTTCATCAAGTTCGCCCAAATTAGTGAAATTTCTTTAACACCTCTCTCATACGCTCCAACACAAGAAATTGCTTCAAAGCCTAGTGAAATGCTGCCCAAAAACTAATCCAAGGAAATATGACAAAGGCGCCTTAGGAATTGTGAATGAAGAAGGGAGAAATGCGATCAAACATTGTGAAAAGGCATAATAGGAAATACGCCTAAGATTTACATTGCAAGAACCCACGCAAAAGGTGTTTCCTTGAATGAATTTCTCCTTACCTTGTCATATGCGCTCATCCTTGAGGATTTCTTCACCTTGCTTGAAAGGCGCTCATCATAGGAAAACTTCTTTGGCACTCAAGATATGCGCCTACCTTAAGAAATTTCCTTACCCTCCACTAGATGCGCCCTGCCTCAAGAAATTTCTCCTTACCTTGTCCAGTGCGCTCAGACTTGGGAAATTTCTCCAACATCAGTGAAATCCACTAGCCTTGAGGAAATTTCTCTACCCTACTCCAAATGCACTCATCCAGAAGGAAATTTCTTCATGCCTAGTGAAATCTGCCCAACCTTGAAGAAGTTTCTTTGACATATCTCATATGCGCTTAACCTTGAAAAATTTCTTCACCTTATAGTGCGCTCAGGCATGGGTCAGGTCGGCCTTGATTGGAGAAATTCAAAGTATTCAAAAGAAAATTTTAAAAAAAGGGGTAGACAAATGCTCCCTAATGAGGTCGACCCTAGTTGCCAGAGGAGGCCGACCTTGGTAGAGGTGACGCTTGGAGTTGGTATAAATGGCAAGTTTTAAAATATGAGAACAAAACCTTCTTCATTGCATAAAACAAGTAAGATCTAGTCTAGGACCTTTGCAAGGTATTCAAAGGAGAGAGATGTTAGGAAATTAATAATGAAATGTGGATTGATGATCAAATGTCTTTGCATTGATAGATGTTTCTCGTGTAGGTAATGGAAGGAAAATGGCGAGAACTTGCACTTGAAGGTTCAAAGCATAGAAGAGTGTTATTCCAGTTCAAAGGGAAACATCAACGCCACATAGAGGAAAGCTAGTCCAAATGATCAAATTTCAAGCATGCCACAACAAGACAAGGAGGAATTCAACACCAAGGTCATCCTCGAAGGAGGTCCACTGCACGACACCACTTCATCATCCAGAAGCTCACATCCAGGAATCCAAGAGTCAAGTTTCACATTCAAGCTCCAGAGTCGTCCACTTCAATCATGAAGTCTACTCCAACAATTCACACCCAAGGCCTACTTCCTGCACCATTCAGAGATATAATCCTACACAAGAACAAGCACAAGAACATGATGAGAAGAGAAATGAGTCAATCATCAAGCAATCCATCAACAGAACTTCTAAATTTCCCAAAATTGCAAGTTCAAAAGAAGCAAAGTTCCACAAGTGAAAATCCAAAAATTTGGGAAAATATTCTGAGCAGTATGAACGTGTTGAAAATCAAACCAGTTTGCTCGAAGATGCTGAGGTGGCATGTGCACATCATCAAGCCAATCACATTTTGCCACATCATCCGTCCAAGTTCAATACATGTACCTACAACAAGCAAGAGGCCAAAGAGGACATCCAAGTGGAAGATGCTTCAAAGATTCCATTTCATTCTTATCACGTTGGAAAGCGTGCCTTCATTGCCTCTCTTTGGGGCGGTTATGCTTTGTTGTCTTCATCTGGGCCATTGATTTGCAAATCAATACTGGCCGTCAATGTAATTTTGGAGCTTATAAAAGGCCCATTTCTCTCATTTGTAAGATTAGAAGTTGTTAGCTCGCGCAAGAATAGAAGTAGAATAGGAGTAGATTAGAGGAGACTCTTTGAAATCATTGAAGAGACATGAAATTGTTGTAATCATACACTTCAAAATTAATACAAGCTCATTGTTGGTTCGCATGGTGATCTTGTGGTTTTGAAATGTTTAGCATGATTTCTAATTTCTTGGATGAGATGGAGAAATGTTTCCAAGTAATTTAGAAATAGATTAAAAGTTCATTGATGTAATGAGTATATGCAAAGATATTTGATGAATTCCTTAATGGTTCATACTTTTTGTGGATTGTTGAAGGCAACTCACTTTGCAAAGTTTGCCTGAACCTCCATTTGCTTTAGTTCGATTGTGAATACTTGTTCAAGCTGCGCCAGCTGTGGGTGTTTGGATGTGTGTTTGCAATATGAAAATCATTGGGTTACCTTAGAAGATTGCATCTGTTTCGTGTAGTTGGTGGTTCTCATGGCGAAGTGGAGTCAAGTTTCGTGAGGAGTTTGTCTATCCTAGCATGTTTCATTATACCATTGTCCTTAGATTAGACTCTCTTTACCCTTTCTCTTTTGCCTTTTCTTTTCGTAGCCAGTTAGAAGAAGTTCTATTTCATAAGGAAGTCAATTCAGCGTAAGTCCCTTTGTGATTACCAGCATTATCACATCAACTATTGAGTCTATCCATTGCAAGTCAAGACCTGACATATCATGAACCTTGGATTGTCTCATTGGATCACATTGTTTAGCCTTTGAGAGACTTTGTTCAAGAGAGGATAGAATACTTGGTATTTTATTCTGAGTTTGCATGTGCATAAAAAACACATCAACAATACCCACTTAGGATTCGTTGTTGGCATCATAGCTCCTTTGTTTCCTCCTAATTTTTGTGATGTTTTCTAGTTTCTTGTACACGATTTACTATTTTTTTTAGCAAATGAGGAATCACTCTTATTTGTTTTATCAAAGTCAAAGTTATTCACTTAAGAAGAATTTTATTACATAAACTCATAGTTGTTAGTATTAACAAAAGAATGAGATGAGAGAAGAGGCGTGTCATATCAAGTAGAGATCATATCTTTATATTATTGAAGGATGTCTAAGAATAGACAATAGTTATAAAAGGTATAATGACAACAATTACAATAGCCTTAATGAAGATAGTTACAAAAGACTATTACAGACAAGTGTAATAGGAGTTACATTATTACATTATTTAATATTATTCTAATATACTAATACTCCCCTTAATGACTAAACCAGAAGGATCTAGAGGTTTAGTTATTAAATTACAAAATGGCTCTTAAGATGTGCAAAGATGAGAAGAAGTGTTTGCATGAACATTCTTTAGGACAGTAGGCATTTGAGAAAGATATGCAAAAGGAATAAAATGAACATGCTCTGTTGCGGAGTTATCAATTGGTTTGCTTGTCCTTTGAGTTGACACATTTAATTTTGTGAAGTCATTATCATGCTCACCTTCAAAATAACACTAGGGCCTTTGAAGCAAAACAAACGAATGCTACAAAGACAAAGTCTCAGCTAGAGACGAACTCTGTATGGGCTGAACCTCAGTTGGAATTTAGATACCTTTAGTTTTGTGTTGTTGATACATAGGTGGAGAATAACCACCCAAAGGTTGACACATTGGAATACCCCATGAATTGGAAGGTGCATTTGTCAATGGTGCCACAAGACTAACTTCTGTTTGGACCTCCTCAGGTTTATGATTGAACCACGGTTCCTCTAGTGTAGCATGCAAAGTAGGATCAACAAGTTTGTATAAGCCTTTGTAAACACTGCTTGGCCTAAAGCTTTGAGCAATTATTTTATCTTGTTTTACATTAGAAACAATGCACTCCATCCCAGGAAATTGAACTAGAACATTAGGATTTTATATAATTTGGCTAAATATAGAGTAAATTTTTGTTCAAACTTGGAACATACCTGACATTCGGTACTAAAAGTTTGATGCTATTTAGTAAGTGCAATTCTAACATCACCTATCCCTTAATTGTATTGGACTTGTCATCACCAAGCAAAATGGAATCTCTATGACTATCATCAGTAGTAAACTCAACAAACTAGTGCTTTCGACATGTGAAGTGTCTGGATGCACTTGAATCAAAGAACCAACAATTGCTTCTAGCATTGTCTGAAAAAGTTATCAATGCAAACTCCTCATCATGGTCTTCTCCAATAGCATCTGTCACATTAGCTTCATTCTATGGCTTTTGGGATAGACCATATTGTCTTTTTCTACAATCATTCTTAACATGCCCAAATTTTTGGGATTATAAACATTGCACCTTTCTCCATTGTTGTGAAGTGGGAGGAGAATTGTGGTTTGTACCTTGAGAATTGTAAAGAGAAGCTGAAGGAGAATTGTGACAAACTCTTAGAAGAAACTTCACTTAGCTGTTCTTGTTGTCATTCCTTTTGCAACAAATATGTATTGACCTTGTTGAACGTCAAAATTTCGCTTTTTGTCAACAGGTTTAGAGACTTAACAAAAGTCTTATAGGAGGGTGGTACGTTGTTGATGATCATAGCAAGCATATTTTCCTCGTCCACTAGATTGTTGATTGTGTTGAGCTAATCCTAAGATCTTTGAGATTCAGAAGATGCTCTGACAAAGACCCACCCTTATGCAATTTAGTAGAAAATAACAAATGTTTTAAATATAGAACTTAGCTTTTCTTGAACACTCGATATTTATTTTTCAAACTATCCCATAGTGCATGTGTAGATGTAGCATTTTAGGCTTCAGGGATTAAATCATCAAATACTAACAACTTGAGAACTAGTAGTGCTTCCCTATGATGCTTTTCATAGTCACCTAGATTATTGATAGGCCTAGTTTCTGCGCCTAAGAGTGTTCTATCACATTCCTGATACTTAGCGATAACGAGTATCTTGCGATGTAATATCCCAAATGGGGATATTTTGGACAAGTTTGGATTTACGGACTTTCCAAACTATTAAACTTTGGATTTATGCTCAAACCCTAAATTTTGAATTTTCTGAACTTAAAATCAGACTTCAATAAAGACATAGGGCAGCTCGTAAAACACATCAAATCACCATAATTTCAACATCCACATGACTAAAAATAATATGCTTGCATTGCATAACCAATTATGCAACAAATTCACTTCAATTGTCCAACACAAATGACTAAAAATAAAATCAAAGTCTGCTGCTATAAAATCTGAGTTTTACTAGTCTTCAAATACATCCACAAACTAGGCCAAACATGACAAACATGCCCAGCAAGGTTCTGCCCTAACCCTAAGGGTTCTACATACCAAATAAATAGCAAAATGACCTTCAATATGATAGGAAATGATCTCCAATGAGTACTGCTCCAATTGGGGCATGAAACCCTAAGTATTCAATCCTCAAACACAATGGAAATCAGCTCCAAAATGGTGCACACAGGTCTGATATGTCTGCTGCTCCAAAGAATGATGACAAAGTCGCCACGGAAGCCAACAAACATCCACAATCAATTCTCCAAAGGTGGTGCTCAAGAGTTAGGGTTAGACCCTAGGCAAGATGACAACAATCCACCATGGAAATCTCCACCAAAGATGGGCGAATCAAGTCTGCTCTTCTGGTGCTCCAAATCAGCAATCCTAATCATGCACAAGAACCTCCAAATTGCCTCCAATGCTAGTCGCTCCACCTCCAATGAGTGGTGCTCCAATCTAGGGCAGCTCCTAATCAAATGATGATCAATCCGCGCCAAAGGAATGCCTCCAAAAGTGATCTCCAAATCTGATTTGCAATCTACTCCTCTTCTCCACAAAATACCAATGAAGTGCAAGTGAACTCCCATCACGGAATCCTCCAAAAGAAAGAGCTAGGGTTTCATCCAACTCCTTAGAAACTCAAGGTTTCGTCTTAAGTTCCTTAAGCCAAGAGATAAATTCCAAATGAAAGAATGAATGATGAATTGTAATGTCCCCTTTTTGACGCATAGACTTTTTGTGCGCGTTATGCTTGTCCTAGTCGTTGGGAGGCTATTTAGCGTGTTTGATCAGTGCATTCCTATACTTTCCATAGCTTGGGGCTATTTTCCGGCAGTTTAATTCATTTTTCATGCGAGTCACCTAAGGTTTGGAATTAATATTAACGACTTAGTGTAATATTAATTATTTGTGGCGCTCACTTGGGAATTATAAGAATGATTTATAAAGTTTCTTGGTTTTACTCACATATTATAAAGTCGACAACTTTATATTATTTAAAAGTGAGTTGAGCATTGGGAAATAAAGTAATAAATTATTACTTTTTGGAGCACTCACTTAGTGGTCATAAAAGTGCATTAAAATGCCCACTATATGAAATAATATATTTTGTTAATTGGGATATGCACGGGAAAGATTATTTATGGGATGAGTTGAGCGCTCACGGAGAGGAATGGAAAATATTTTTATTTCTTCTAGAAAATCTTGTGCTGTTGAGTAGAGTTTTCTTCTTGGGGTTGTTTAGCCTCAACTTCTCATCTGGTTTCGGTTGTGGAAGATCAACCCTAGTTGGATATTGGGTGATTTTATTACAGAAATCACAAGGAGCTTCAATGGAGTCAGGTTGCAGTGAATCAGATTGGAGTTTATTTGATGAGTTTAATGTTGCTTGAATTTGTGATGCTTCAGTTTAATTTTGGAGTGCAATGTGTGCATGGTGAAATGAAAAAAGATTTAAATGTTTATTGTTATTGCTGAAGGATCAAACCCTACCCAAGCCGTACCATTTATTTCTCTTAGACTGGCCGTACATAGTCATATTTGGGAAGCGCTTTATTAAGGAAGCTTATTAATCTTTTGTGTGGCTGAAGGAAGTCTACATAGCAAGGGAAAATCTGATGCAGCCTTTTGAAGGCCATTTTAATGTCTAAGAGGAAATCGTGGGACCATGCTTCCCAAACGCTACCTTTAAAGGAGGATTTAATATTAATTTTGGAGGTGTGAGAGTATTCCCAAAACTGCCGTATGCTAGGAAAGAACCATAACTGTAAAGACTTCAAAAGTTTAATGTGCTGAAGTGTCAAGATTGTGGGCCCCCATCATCTTCAAGCAATGCCTTATAGTCTTCTTTGGATGTTTTAAGGAGTACGCAGCAGTTGGAGGAATTTCGTGGGATTCCCTAGAATCATAGATACTTGGGAAATAGAGGCACTCACTCTATTTGGTGTCTCCATTCATATGAAAGCTGGTCGCCCAACTTTGGATGACTGAGAATCAGTTTAATACTTGTTGCTGACTGTTTAGGAAAGGCTGGGAGTTGTATTTGCTAATAGAAAAGGGACTTCTGCAATTGCTAAGTGTTGTACAATCCCATTATCAATTTAGTATCGTCTGCAAGCAATTTTGGCTTCCATGAAAGGTTAGGAAACAAATTTCTCCATTTCTGTGATTCTGATTTTTTATATCAGCAAGCTGTGTATTCAAATTACTTAAATATTGGAAGGATGCAAATTATTTGACAAAATGTCCATGACTAATCCCTAAAGATTGAGATGCATTCTTGAAGGATTTGTGTTCTAAACTGCAAAACATACCATTCTAAAACATAACACTCAGAGAATACCATTGGATGTACAAATGTTAAATGTTTGACGGAATGCCTGCATGACAAACATCAGTAATCAATTGCGGGTATTGGGATAAAATGGGTTTCCAATCTAGGGTGGACATTACATGAATGATGATGCAAATGCCACCAAAAGTTCTTCTATTTATGCATCTTTCTTCTCTCTTCTTCCCTGGCCGACCTAGGAAGATACCTTTATTTATTTTTCCCTCCTTGACTAGGCCGACCCAACTTGAGGTATTATAGGCACCCAAAAATCAAATTAAAGATTTGAATTTTGTCTTTATTTTATTCTCCAAGTTGTCTCCTTCAATTGCACCAAAGATAGGCATTATTTTATTATATTTTCCTCTAGTGGGCGCCCAAACTAATAATGCATTAAGTAAAACCTCCACAAGGATGGTGCACACGAGACCACAAAATTATAACTTATCCTTTCTTCAAGGCGGTATCAAGCATAGGACAAAACCCTTCCACATGACAAGTTTCCACACTCAAATCTCCTCAAGATGATTCGTTCCAATAGAAGGAAAAATATAATAAATGAAAGGAATACATCAAAATCATCAGAAAAATATGCCAGGTCATCTCCAACCCTCAATTCTCCTTCCAAAAACCCCAAAGTGTGAAAACTAGTCCATTGGATCTCCAAGGGTGATCACTTCGAAAAAGGGGACATTACAGTCCTCCCTTCCCGAGATTGCTTGTCCTCAAGCAATGGCAAGCATGCATCCTGTGAGATAGTGTCAAATGACATGTATCTCCATCCATCCAAATGCCCTGTGACCGCACCAAACCACAACATGTGGCTGCATCTCCCAAGAAGAATATGAAGAATGCAATGCGAAGCGAGCTCCGATGGAAAAAACCATACACACTCGAACTCAGCCTGGCCCCATCCTCCAAAGAATGCAATGCTCTCAACCACAAGTACCCAATCTCCAAAACTCCCAAGGCTCCATCCATCAAGAACTAATCGCTAGACGAACCCGAAGCCTTGAAGAGAACCATGCCTGTCAACAAGTGATGAGGAATATGAACTCGGAAACACCACATGTCTCCAAGCTTCCGCTGCTCCACTTTGTCAGCATCATTATTCATGCTCCGAGAGTAGTGAAGCAACTCATCTATATCCCAATAGAAAGATGTGTCAAACCTATCACCATCTGGATCCCAAATCACGACATCCTTACATCCGTGAAACATGAGGAGATGGAAGCATCTCAAGGTGCTAGCAATGCAAAACCAATCTCCAACTCTTGTAGATCTCCCATGGATGTGAAGAATACCCATCATAGGTGCAAGAAAGTGTATAACAACTCCTCTTAAGTTGCTGATATAGAACAGAACAACAACCTTATAACTGAGAATCGAACCTATGTGGATGCCAATAGTAGCACCAAGGACATAGGATGATAGAGTATCATCCCTATGCCATCCTCCAATGATGAGGAGACGATCCAACTCTCCTCCAAACTCACAAACAGCTGCTGTCCTCCAAAAACTCTGTAGGTAATCCATGTACCATGAAGTAGAACAGCCATCTTCTAACAAAGTAAGGAGTAGATCCTCATGAGCTAGGGCTGGAACACTGATGCCACCATGCTCACCTCCATACCCAACACCATAGTCCAGCTGAAATGCAAACATTAGTGCTTCAAAATCAAGAACCATAGCAATGTCTCCATACCTAGGATCATAGATCAGCTGCATCTCCAAAGTATGCCAAACAAAAGCAAATGTCTCCATGGTACGGGACACAAATCTCTGAAATAGGGCAGCCTCGAGTCCTACCAAAGAATCATGAGAGGTTTGCACCTTATTACAAATCAACTCTTCATCCTCTCCATGAATAACCAAAGGCTCCTCCAAAACTGAATCTCTTATGACTCTCTCTTCATGTGAATACATAACACTAGTGGCTGATCCACTAAGTGTGTCCTTCAACACTCCATCCATGTCTATGACTTGAGCCTTCGAATGGCTCTCCAAAAGATATGACACCAAAAGCAAGCTATGTGAACAAACAAAAAATTCTGAATCATACCTCACACTATGCAAACTGATTGCTTCATTTGTTTGGCCACTGTACAATGCTCCTCCTTCATATGCCACATGTTTTGAATCTTCTTTGCCTCTTCCATGTCAGGGTGCACTAACTCGGTCCTCTTGTGTCTTGGACACACAAAAAAGACCTCAGGTTTGACTCCCAAATGAGTGCCAACAATAGAAGAAGACTTCTTACTATCATCCTTATGAGTAGGAGCTGCTATCTCATGAATATGCCAAGGTAGAAGACTGTTATTCCAAATCATAAAATCAGAACTGTTGTCATACCTTTTCATAGTATCTTCAACTGCCTCAAACTTCTCCTCCTTCATTGTTGCGTGCTCTCCATGAAATGCTGATCCAACATGAGTCTCCCAAAGAGAATTACATGTCTCAAGGTTGATCCTCTTGGCTGTCATAACATGATAATGTGAAGATAAGGGACAGCTGTTACACATCAGAAAATCAGTCCTTACCTCTTGCCTTTGAGTGATGTCCTTGTAAACCTTAACCTCCTCTTCTTCCATGAGTGGATGATCATCAACCAGGGCAGGTCCAAGGGATGTCTCCAATGGAAATTCAAGTGTGTCATGTGCCACAAATTTTGTCCCATGGCTGCAAGCTGAATCTTCATGTGTATATGACTTTTCAATCTTTATGACTTCATCATAGGATCCTCTAAGTCCTTCCTCCATGTCTCCATTCTTTGCCATCTTCATGTTGCATTGTTTGTCATTGGATGTGGCTGTCATAGAAGTCTAAAATCCTGCTGTGTATGATGAATAGTGTGCCATGCTCAACTCCCAACAAAGCTTATCCACATCATCTTCCGATTCTTGAAGGGCCATTTGAGTGCTCCTCAAAGAATCCACTGTATCCTCAAGCTCAAAGGTGAGCTTATCCACCTCATCTTCTTTTCTGCTCAAAGCATGTAATGTCCCTTACCTAAATTGCCCTAGAAATTCAAATGCCACAAGTTAGGTTTAGGGTTTATGATTTGCCATATAGAATATCTTTTAAATTACATAATTCTTGGACTTGAATTCTGCAGTCATAACATAGGAAAAACATATACAAAATATAGATATACATATATACATCTTTAATCATTAGGGTTAGACAAGATTACATTACATTCAACTTCATAAATAATATCACTATAGAGAAATCATATATTCATTATTATGCAGCTAATTCAGTTTGTTTGCGAAATTCAGTCATAGAAGAGGGGGTACAGGGAGGCATTGCAGGGTGCCTTGAGACAACCGTTCTCCCTCCATGCAGTCCCCCCGCCATTCTTCTTTGACTAGTGATCTTAAATTTGTCAATAAACCCTCAACATGGAGATTAGGAGGAGAGTTTTGCCCTTGGGTGCCCTTAGCCGTTCTCTCCCATAGTGCATACTTCCTCCTTGTCCTTTTTGACAGGTTATTGAAAAATTATATGTATTTTTATATATGATAGTGATATGCAATAAATAAAGATAAATGACAGTCAATATATTTTCACAATGATTTGACCTGATGTTCCTTATTTTATTTCTGCATTTATATTCAATGATGATTATTATTGAACTTCTAGTTCAGTTCAAGAATTGCAATGTATCCTTTTGCTGTCAACAATAGTTTATATGATTGAATAAATATATATATATATCTTTGCGGATGGAATTTGTATGCTTGCTGTTATAATCAATAATCAATGTTCTCCGATTGATGTCAATTGTGTTTCCTTTTATATCTCTTTAGTGGTGGTGACTTAATGAGATCATTGTGTCCTTTGCCATGGGACGTATCTCTTTATACAGATTGCACCTCCTCATTAAATATGGATCGCTTAACCTATTTAGTTGATCCCTTTTAAAATGATGTTGGCCTCTTGTCTTTTAAATGAAATGTTCTGTCTCTTATGGAGAGTCGGCCAAAATTGATCGCTTATCTTTCTTTAATCGCACCTCTTAATTGTCTAATAAATAACTAAGTCTTTGTCTTATATGTAGTGCGCTCCATATAAAAGGGAGGTCGGCCTTATCACAAATAAACTTGGTTTCCTTAAGTGTTGTCTTCTTAGTAGGCCAGGATGTATCATTATTGTTTATAATTTCATTTTTATGATTTGATCTATTCAGGGGCATGACAAAGCATCAAAGTATATCTCACCAAGTTTGAGGAGATGATCTCTATCCGCAAGTAAGTGTAGGTAGTTTGACTTCACTACCACCAAGGCCTCCTTGAGTTCGTGTAAGTCGGCAAGAGATAGACCTTCAAAACCTTCATGTTTCCCTAGAGCCTTCCAACACAAACTTGCCATCATCTTATGAACATGGTCAAAAAGAGTTAGGGCTGCCACAATCATACCTTCATTTACCCTTAGTTGACCTTCCAATTGGTGTGATTTATGAGACCCAACACCTCCATGCAAAATTTCTGATTGGTCTTTATAATCATGCACCTTCAAATCAGCTTCCTTCATGGCCTCTCCTCCATTATATTCATATGCAAAAACCAGGTCATCATCATGCTCAATCATGGGATCACCATCAAAATAGTAAGTAGAATCATCTACCTCATGTTCCTCATCAATGGCTGATCTAGAAAGTGTATGTACAGCTATGACCTCCTTAACCACCAAGTGATCCTTCAACTCTTGTAATGTCAAATCAATCTTATCCAAGTCTCTTTGTTCACTACATACTGAAATTTCTGAATTGTCCTCATATGTATGAACAAAATCCATCTCAAAGACACCCAAACCACAATTTGATTCTTTGCCAAAATAATGTAAAGGTGATGAAGCAATGTTAGGCTGAATTAAAGGAACATCAAACGAACTCATACCTTCTTGTAGCTGATCCAACATTGTAGGTTTGGCAAACTCCGTGGTAGCATACCCTCCAATCGTGTGGTTAACATGAAGTCTTAGGTGTTCGCCACTTGCAACATGTGATGCTTCTTCGTCTATATCATCATGATTACTTGTAGGCTGCAAATCACCAACAAGTAAGTCTTCTTCCTTCTCCATGGTGGCATCTCCTTCAACCTTGTAGTCATCTTGAAGTCCCATGTACTCTTCACTTGTAGCCTCAATAGGTGACTCTCCTTCATCCTTATCCTCATAGGGATAAAGTGAACTAGTGGCTTTATCTTCTTTAGGGCTTCCACATGTATGAGTAGGCGTCCAAACCTCAAGGCATGTGAAGCAAAGCTGTTCTTAACTATTTTTGCTTTTTCCATGATCATTGATAAGCTGTAAATCACATGAAAGCAGATCTTTTTCCTTTTCTATCCTTCTTTCCATGGTAACTTCTGATTTGCAATTTCCTTTGATTTTTGTAGCTTCTTCTTTAGCATTCCATCTATCCAACTTCCTTTCCAAATCAACTTGAAGTTGCCACAAAGATGCAAGCAAGGATTCCACCGTTTTATCATCCATGACTCATAAGCCAAGACAAACCCTTCTTCAATCTTCCATGTATGATCAAACCCTCTAGGTGCAAGATCATAGCTCTGATACCATTGTAATATCCCAAACGGGGATATTTTGGACAATTTTGGATTTGTAGACTTTACAAACTATTTAAACTTTGGATTTCTACTCAAACCCTAAATTTTGAATTTTCTGAACTTAAAATCAGACTTCAATAAACACAGTCAGCTTGTAAAACATATCATATCACCATAATTTCAACATCCACATGACTAACAATAATATGCTTGCATTCCATAACCAATTATGCAACAAATTCACTTCAATTGTCCAACACAAATGACTGAAAATAAAATCAGAAGTCTGCTGTTACAAAATCTGAGTTTTACAGGGCTTCAAATACATCCACAAACTAGGCCAAACATGACAAACATGCCCAACAAGGTTTTGCCCTAACCTTAAGGGTTGTGCATACCAAATAAATAGCAAAATGACCTTCAAGATGATAGGAAATGATCTCCAATGAGTGCTTCTCCAATTAGGGCATGAAACCCTAAGTCTTTGTAATATCCCAAAATGGTATATTTTGGACAATTTTAGATTTATGGGATTTCCAAATGAAACTTGTTTGGAATGACTGATTTTTCTTACTTTGAAATCTGCTTTAACTTCTGTACTTTAGATTTCTGCGCAAAACCCTAATCTCTGATTTTATTTTCTTCTCTTAAACATGTAATCATAACACCCAAATATGAATCCAAGCATAGTAGATAATGATGGCAAATGATACTAAACATTACAATTCACATCTCCCATGAATTACACTATGAAATACACATTCTAGGACATCAAGCATTAATCAAGTCTGATTTTCTGAGTTAGACACTGCTGCTACAAAATGGAAGTTCTGATCTGAATTTTCAATGGATCCTAGGGCATAAACAAACCAAACATTGCCCAGGATTTCTGCCCCAATGATGACAATATTCTGCCCTAATTTTTTGCACTTTTAGTTTTCTGCTCTAACCCTAACTTCTGCTCTAAAAATCAGACTTAAGTAATTGCATACAACTTCCATAAAAACATGACAAATCATCAAAATATCGTAGCCAACAATAGTGCCAATATCATACTTGAATTCTACCACAATTTATGCAATTAAACCACTTGAAATGACAATCATAAAGGACTGAAATATAATCCAGAAGTCTGCTGCTATAAAAATCAGAACTTAATGAGTCTTCAACTACATCCAATGCATGGGCGATCAAGACAAACAAGCCCAGCTCAAATCTGCCCTAAACCCTAAGGTTGTACATACCAATAGTAATGCAAAATAATGATAGCAAAGTCCTCAAGATGACCTCCAAATCTTATCTGCGATTCTGCTCCAAAAACAATGAAGTGCAAGTGAACTCTCGTCACAGAATTCTCCAATGGATGAGCTAGGTTTGTAGTATGCCGTCCCTGTTGGTTCTTTGTTTAATCTTAATATGTTATTTTATTAATTTTTGTGTGATCTTTCAGACTAGATAGAAGATGCAGAAGGGGTTTGTTGTTTGCCTGTTTTGTTTTTTGCCAGAATACATAGAAAATGAAGTGTGCAAATGAAACCCATAAAAAGTACAATAGATATGAACAAAATAACAACCCAGATGCTAAAATGGCTCAAGATGAATTACTACAACATACCCATTAGCATTCCTTCAACTTTATAGATCTGCTGTACATAGGCCAGCAATACAAGCTCATGAATCGCCTCTAAATCCTCAGCAAATAAATGTTCTTCTCCAAACAACTAATACAAGGGTTGCATAACCCTAGGCGCCCATGGTAAGTGTAGTAGAATCCATCAAATGAAGGAGATTCACCTTCTGGATACCCACGGCCTATGAGGAACTTGTACGGCCTAGAAATGTACTGGTACAGCCGCAAACCCAACTCCAAATTGCTCACAAACACTCCTAAACACTTCTTCTGTGCCTATAGATCTGCTATGGACTACCACGCCAAGCTAAGGCTGAGAAATGATACAAAATCTGGTGTAATAGCTGCCTATTTGGTATGGCCAGCACTGGTATATGGTACGGTTTGAGCATAGAAGAAAAAACCAGTCCCAATGCCTCCCAAACTCATGTCAATCTGCCATCAAAACATTTCTCTACAGCCCTCAAACAAACTTCAAAAATATGAGCAATGTCTCCTCAAACCCTCATCAAACTGTATCAACTTGAAGCACAAATGCAAACACTGGATGTATTTGTCTCAATAGCACCTTTGGACGGTCTTTCACGCTTGTAGAATGCTGTCACTGTAGGAGGTTCTCATTTCTAACAGCCTTGAGTTTGAATCTCTTCCAAACCCTCTCAAAACCCTTGTAGAGCAAAAACAAGTTTTTTCACAATCCAAGCATAACAAATGAAACTCTTTTTTCATCTCTTATTTCCCAAGGGAGGTCGCTGCTTTTTTGAGAGGGAAATATTTCATTTAAAATACTTTATTATCCCCTAAGATGGATGCCCCCTTCACTTAAGTGATTTCCTTAATATTATTTCATTTAAGTCACTTAACTTTAATACTTTCCAAAGTCCCCGTCAAATAATTGTTATTAATCTTCGAACTTTAAAATGGAGGGCAAGATTTACTCGGAATCCTGTGTTCTATAGCTCGTCGGAAAGGTCTCGACGAGACGCCTCAACTCCAATACTGAGAATCCCAAAACGGCACAAACCCTAATTTGCTAAAAATAGCAAGTCCGGGCCCAAAACACTCAAACCACCTCTAGCAAATGCCAGTTGGAGATCCAACTGAACCCAAGCCAACAACACAAGAACTGACCAACTCATCCAAGGCTCTGCCAACCATGGTTCCCTAACCAGGCTAGTTAGTCTACGGGTACTCGATAAAAGACTAACTCTGTCTAGAGAAAGGGGACATTACAAGGTTTTCGTCCAACTCCTAGGATGCTTGAGGTTTTCGTCCCAAGATCCTCTCCAAGAGATAACTCCCAAATGTGAATGAATGAATGATTGAATGATGCTTAAATGCCTCCAACCTATCTTGTATTTATACATGTTTCATTTTCTCCTTCATGTTGGCTGACCTAGGTCATTAATTTCCTTTTTATTTATTATTTCTCCCTCTAAAGAGGGCCGACCAGCATATAGGCTTTGTGGCGCCAAGAATTCAAAATAAAGTTTTGAATTTAGTTTTCTTTCTTTTTCTCCAAGATGACCTCCCTCCATGTGCTCAAGGAATAGGCCTTATTTTATTTTTATCTCCCTTCACAAGTCATCCACATCAATAGTGTGTTGGAAAGATCTTCACAAAGTAGGCGCACACATACAATATGTAATATCCTTGACTGGATATAAGCTAAACACTGATCAAGCACTTGTTATCTATTTCAGTTTTCTGATTTCACACTTAGGTCATAGATATATATTCATTCAAAATAGAGGTTTGAATGAAAGATTACCATGTCAGAATTTAAACGATTATCAGATTTACTCATCTGCTCACTTCATATCATATTTTGCAAATTACCATGGCAATCTCTTATATCTAGAACCAATTCAGAATGTAGCTGTTTCTAAATCAGTTTCAGAGCACACATCAAATACTACAAATAGTGAACAATGAAATATTACCACCTGAAGTCTTCACACATAGAAAGGCAGTGTTCTTGCAATAGCTATCAACTCTGACAGTAAGCAGAATAATGTGGCAGATAACAATATAATCAATTTGTTATACCGATGCCTAGCTTTGCAATCTCAATGCTAGGTGATATGCTCTCAAACCAGAAATAACCACACAAGTCTTCAAATTCAGATATCAGCGGCCATTTCAAACAATGCAATTCGTCCTTAAGTGGTTTGCTGCACCTCTGTGATGATTCGATGCCTCCAGCAAAATGATCTATCCTTTCAAATTCTCAGTGTAGACTCAGAAGTCTTCAATGATTGCACTCAATTCACCCAATCCAACCATCAGTGACTCCCTGGATGATTTGACACACCATTCGATCAAAACATAAATCATAACCTTCAGACCTGCGTCTGAGAAGAGGACGGCGAGGCTTCTTTCCTGCAGCGTCTCCTTGATGAAAACTCTCTAAATGGTGACTTGAACCCTACGATTCCATTGATGCTGAGCTACCACGACGCCACCAAAAACTCCACGCAGATTCAAAACAAGCCCACGATTTCCTCTATTCCTACGATGGCTGGAATTCACAATTTCTTGTTGACAGCTGACGATGCCAATACTATTATGCGTCAAGGGACTCCACAATCTCTCCTTATAGCCAAAGGAACTTATTTGCAATGCCACACATCCTTTGATTTGACGCGGACTTCTCTTGATTTGCGGCAGATATCTTCAAAGTATAAACAACAGAAACTCCTTATTATCTGCGAACTCTTTATTACCAACGGTGAAGGATATGGAGATGCGTTTGCCCTCAATATTTACGAATTCCTTGTATCTATCTCATGCCTTGAAAGGAAGTGTGATTTCTTTAATACCCACGATCCTTTGATTGTTTTAGAGGGCCCACATTCCACTATGCTTTGCTATCAATAATATCTGTTGCCATATGAAGTTGCTGATGTAGAAATAGGATGCCACGATCTGAACATTAACCATTTGTGGGCTCCACACAACCATTAAAACTCTAAGCCACAATAAACTCCGCTTCTAAAATGTACCAACAATATGTGCCAAGGATGCGATGAAGGCACAAGGAATTTGGACCTGTCAGAGATTTGTCAAATATTGTCTCCTCTGAGACGGCAGACGAAAACCATCAAACTTTGTAAACAATCTTTCAAATTCCTACTGGAAACATATATTGAACCTCCTGCAAATTTATATTTATATCAATTCTAAATTGCAAATTTATATTTATTCATAAATCAATAAATTTGTCAAAAACCATCTGCACAAAAATATCACCAATTCTACATTTTATTATCAAATCTTCAATGACTTGCAAAATGGTCCTAGGCCAATTATTGAAAATCCCAATTACAATGAAGCCCAGCTGAGAAATCTGAATGATTTCTCCTCAAGATTTCACCAAGGGAACATCTCGGCTCAGCAAATGCAAGGGAACATCACCTTGTCAATCAGCTGAATACAATTTGTCAAAAGACACAAGCCCAAAACTAAAACATACAGATATCCAGACATACTCCACAATGACTCTCATGCCTTCTTTTAAAGCCCTTACATCAATTAGGCCCAACCTAATTTTATTAAATGCAAGTTTATGTGTATACAGTCACACTTAACCTTTTTAAATGCTTGCACTTGCACTTTTTAAATGTGTGTGTACAATAACACTTTAATTTATAGTGTTTTAATACCGACTTAAGTAACTTAAAATAAAATATTAATTTTATAAAGCAAATAAAAATACTTTATAAAATTAATTTACAATTAAAACATTTTTAAGTTACTTCAAAAAGTGGGGACATGACACAATATTACTTGTCCCATCATCAAGGTGGCATCAAACATAGAGTATGTTAACAAGTTCATCCCTCCACATGGCAACTCTCCACACTCAACTCTCCTCAAGAATGGTTTGCCCCATGGCAAGAGAAATATATTAAATGAAATAAACATATCAAGACCATTAGAGAAATATGTTAAGCCATCTCCAAACCTTGATTCTCCTTCCAAAAATCGTGGAGTGTGAAAACCAACCCTTCTGCTCTCCAATGGCGACCATTCCAAAAATGGGGACTGTAACAGTCCCCATTTTTGGAATGGTCGCCATTAGGGAGGACTTGGGCTTATCATTCCGCTTCAGGATTCTTGAGGGACATATCGAGTATTAGAGATGACTTATCATATTTTCCTAATGTCCTGGATGCATTTTCGTTGAATAAAATAATTCATCTTCACATGAAACGAACCAGCTGGGAGACGAATGGAGCATGGATATTTTATATCATTTCATATCTTTTAGTGTTCACCTTGGAGGATGGAAAACAAAGAAACAAATCTTTAATTTGTTTATTTGGGCGCCCCATGTGGTATGATGGTTGGCCTAAGGGAAATTTACCTAGGTCGGCCTAGGTAACAAAACAAATAAAATAAAGGAAAATAAGGGTGGTTGGCCAGCAGGGAGGAAAAGAGACATTATATGTATAAATACAAGTCATTTGTGGCATTTCAAATCATATTCGAACTTGTCATTTTATTCTTCTGATCTGCACTTTGGAGCAGCCTATTCCAAGGACGAAAACCCTTGAGAATAGTTGTGGATTGGACGAAAACCTAATCCATTTTGAGAGGCCTTCATCACGGAGGTCCATTTGTTCTTCATTGGAGAATTACACAGTTTGGAGCAGCAGTTCGATCATCTTTTGAGCAGAAATTGAGGCAGGGTTTGGAGCAGCACTTCATCATCATTTGAAAGTCAACTCAGACATCTTGGAGCAGCTTATGATTATCATTACAGAGCAGATTGGAGCAACGAATCATGAGACCTAGTCGTCTCTTTGTAGCAGCAGTCCGTGGCAGTTCTCTATCGCTTTGTGCTAGGATTTTATTCCTTCATGGAGTGCCATCCTGGGAGAGGCCATTGAGCATCATTCCTATCTGTTGGCAGGTGTTTGAACATCATTTCTTCATCATCCGTGGACTGTAGGAGCCTATGTTCAGGCCTGATTTGTAACAGCAGAGTTTGGTATGGTAGTAACAATCATATTGGATGTACACTCAGATCTTTGTTTTCTGAATTATAACAGCAGAGTGGAAACTCAGTTTTCAGAGTTATGCATTTAATATATTATGTAATTCATCACATGGTATTTCAACTCTAGTTTGAGCGAAGCATTTGATATGGTGTTTTTATTGTATCTTGATGCTTATATTGGCTGTTATAAGTATAAAATCAGACTGCATATTTGAAATCAGAATTCAGGATTTAGGGTTTTGCATGTGTCATGTCCCTATAATGATTTATAATTGAATCATTTATTTAAATAATAAGTTAGCCTTATATAAACTAAATATATAATATATTTATTTAAAATACATTATTAATATGTATTATTTAATAAATAATATTATTAATTTAATATAATTTAAATATTATAAAATATATGAAATATATATATTTAATTAACTAGATATATTATAAATATAAATATTTTAATATAATATTTATGTGAATAAAATAAGATAAAATAGCTCCCATACTTAATAACAAATGTATTTATTTATACTATATATATTATATAAATAATGTACTTTAAAAAGATTAAGGGGAGGCCTAAGGAGGATATTTATAAGTGCAACGATTAAGTTGGTTGACACCAGCGATCACATTAATAAATAATATATTATAAATATATCTAATAATATAAATACAAATATTATTATTATTATCTTATATTGTAATATAAATATAAATAATGCAAAATAAATCATATATCATTTATTATGATATAAATGATATGATAAATAATATATCATTTATTATAATGATATAATATAAATAAACATCTTTTAACCTATCCTCTTATGATAAGGGAGTTACGTATGGTTAGAACTAGTTTTACCACAAAAAGGAATTAATATAAAGTAATAAAATTTATAAGAGGGTATGTCTTTTACCACCAAGCATAATAAAAGACGTCTCTTCGAACATATCCCTTGAAAGAGAAATAAATAAAGGTTGTGAGATAGAAGGAAAAGATCATCGGAAGAAAATATGAAAAGAGTATCGGATAAATGCATATATTTAAATCTACATTATATATATTTCTGAGTCATAAGTAGGAAACATATCATAAATTAATATATAGAGATATGTACATCAGTAGTAAAAGTGTATAAAATATATATTAAAAAATATATAAACAGGAACAACAATACAATAAAAATTATATTAATCATTCCATTGAGCAAGGAAAACAATGGAAAATAGAAAGAAGATGGCAACCATAGGTAACGAATCCCTATGGTTACCTACACTAGTAAAAATAAATGGTAAGATTATTATATATAAAGAATAAATATATGCATGTTGTAAATGATAAATAAATACACTAAAACAAACTATGAATTGCATAGGGATAAACTAATATAATGAATAAATATCAATGATATATGTTCAATTTTGATATAAGGCCATGATGTCTAATATAAGGCATCTTGTGTTAAATGATAATGAGAACAATTATGACATCTATGAAATCAAATAAAAGATAAGTTGGTGGTATGCTTGGAGTTGACTCAGACTCTCCCTTTAACTCCTCTATCACCTCTAAGGTATGACGTAGTTGAAATAGTTTATTTTAGCCTAGTTATCTTTCGACTGGACGTAAGTCCCTCGAGCCAAGTGGTGAAATCCTTGGGCCTAGGAGAACTTGTAAGAGTTGCTCTACGGATGGTGACTCTCGTCTGGATGAGGTACTTCGTGTGTGAGTGAAATCCCACGAGCCAAATGGTGAGGGACTCCGTGTGTGAGTGAAACCTTTGGGCCTCTGTAAGAGATGGAACTATTTCCTTAATGAAATCATACTTGGTGATCTAGAGATGGTTAACGTAAGAGTCTACCATAAGTCCCTCACAAGTCATATCACGAACCAATGATAAAAATGAATAACATATATATAAATGTGCTTATAAATTGAATGCATGATGACGAAACAAATATATGAACTTAATGTGAATTAATCTAATATGTTATAGTCTTAATGATTATATGTTGAAGGAAATGATTAAAAGATTACTAATGTTCTCTTTTACTAAGTTGAAATTGTGCAAGGTTAATAAAATTCTCAACTTACTAGAAGGGGACATTACAGTGGTATCAGAGTAGTGATCTTGCCATCCTGTGGAAAAAAAATAAAAAATAAAAAATAAAAAAATATAAAAAAATAAAAAATAAAAAATAAAATAAAAAATATAAAAAATCAAGGAAAATCGTAGGTATGAATTTCATGAATTGCTGGAATAATGTTGTTTAATACATTGCTAAAATATATATTTAAAAATATATATATATATATATATATATATATATATATATATATATATATATTTATGATGCAACATTAAAAAATTAAAATTTACTTACAAATATGTAATAAATAATGAGTAAATGAGATAAAAAATAAATAAAAATAAAACAACTCTGAATAACAATAAAATTATACTAAATGAAATAGTAAAATAAAATAATTAAAATATAATTTATAAATAAATATATATTAAACATCTCTATTTGGTTCTTATAAGTAATATATTTCACAAAGTTATTTTCATCTATGGGTAACCTACGACGAGTTGAAATGAGTGAAAAAACAAATTAACCCGAGTATTTATGGTGTACATAAACCTTAATAAAATATAGTTATAAAATAAATTATTAATAAAATTTAGTGCTGAAAATTTAAAAGGGTAAACCCAAATTTATAAATTATTATTTTATGGCATTATAGTTTATTAGCTATATTAATTTGTTACATTTTATAGTGGTTATTTTATATTATTGGGAAACCTAATAAATTATAATATTATTAAATATTACTTAGGATACCTAATTATAGTTGCTTGAGGACAACAATTTTGAGTGGGGGGAGTTGTCATGTCCCTATAATGATTTATAATTGAATCATTTATTTAAATAATAAGTTAGCCTTATATAAACTAAATATATAATATATATTTATTTAAAATACATTATTAATATGTATTATTTAATAAATAATATTATTAATTTAATATAATTTAAATACTATAAAATATATGAAATATATATATTTAATTAACTAGATATATTATAAATATAAATATTTTAATATAATATTTATGTGAATAAAATAAGATAAAATAGCTCCCATACTTAATAACAAATGTATTTATTTATACTATATATATTATATAAATAATGTACTTTAAAAAGATTAAGGGGGAGGCCTAAGGAGGATATTTATAAGTGCAGCGATTAAGTTGGTTGACACCAGCGATCACATTAATAAATAATATATTATAAATATATCTAATAATATAAATACAAATATTATTATTATTATCTTATATTGTAATATAAATATAAATAATGCAAAATAAATCATATATCATTTATTATGATATAAATGATATAATAAATAATATATCATTTATTATAATGATATAATATAAATAAACATCTTTTAACCTATCCTCTTATGATAAGGGAGTTACGTATGGTTAGAACTAGTTTTACCACAAAGGGAATTAATATAAAGTAATAAAATTTATAAGAGGGTAAGTATGTCTTTTACCACCAAGCATAATAAAAGACGTGCCTCTTCGAACATATCCTTTGAAAGAGAAATAAATAAAGGTTGTGAGATAGAAGGAAAAGATCATCGGAAGAAAATAGAAAAGAGTATTGGATAAATGCATATATTTAAATCTACATTATATATATTTCTGAGTCATAAATAGGAAACATATCATAAATTAATATATAGAGATATGTACATCAGCAGTAAAAGTGTATAAAATATATATTAAAAAATATATAAACAGCAACAACAATACAATAAAAATTATATTAATCATTCCATTGAGCAAGGAAAACAATGGAAAGTAGAAAGAAGACGACAACCATAGGTAACGAATCCCAGGTAAGCTACAACAGGTAAGTAAGTATTTATATTTAATTTGTTCAATTTATAATTAGTAAAAATAAATGGTAAGATTATTATATATAAAGAATAAATATATGCATGTTGTAAATGATAGATAAATACACTAAAACAAACTATGAATTGCATAGGGATAAACTAATATAATGAATAAATATCAATGATATATGTTCAATTTTGATATAAGGCCATGATGTCTAATATAAGGCATCTTGTGTTAAATGATAATGAGAATAATTATGGCATCTATGAAATCAAATAAAAGATAAGTTGATGGTATGCTTGGAGCTGACTCAGACTCTCCCTTTAACCCCTCTATCACCTCTAAGGTATGACTGTAATGTCCCTTTTTTTGGCGCATAGGCTTTTGTACACATTTTGGCTTGTTCTTAGTCCCTTAGTGGCTATTCGACATGTTGGGAGAACTCCATTGTTCTTGGAGTGGCCACAGATTAGTTTTATCGAGCATTTGGTTATGGCTTTGAGCTCAGATGGTGTTTATGATCATTGTGATGGTTTTTGATGTTTGATCGGGTTCCCAATTTGCTCTCCAAGATTCTTGGAGAAGTCGTCTATTTTTGGAAAGTCGCCCGGAAGGCATCATTCATCTTCCCAATCATCATGGAGTATGTTGGTATGCTTAATTTTGCAGTTTGGTGATGTTTGGAATTTTCCGCAAAATGGTGTTATTTAATGAGCTATTTTAATTATTATTTTCACTTAAGCTCCTAGGGGTGAAAATAATTAATAAAAATCTAAGTGTTATAGCTCGTTGGAAAGAGGAAGAAAAGTTTTAAATCATGGATGCATCATTTTGGGGCCTTGCGAAGCAAATATTTCCTTTATTTTGACAAGGGGGTTTTTGGAGCTAAAAAGAGCTTTTAATTAAAAGTGGTGACTTTAAGTTGTGCACACATAATGAATTATTTTTTATTGTTGAGGAGAAATATGAAGGGATAAAGGAAATAATATTTTATTTCCCTCAAAAAAGTTATAAAAAGAGGAGTTGGGCTCATTGTTTGGGAGGCTGATGATTTGTATTGTTATGTTGCCGGAATGAACCTGCGAGTTCTTCCATTTCTCTTGAGGACGGAAACCCTCTTGTAGAAATTCTTCTTGAGGATGAAAACCCTCTTGGAGTTGATTAGTTTCGGTGGTGAGAGATCCACCCTAGCTGAAGTTGGTGTGGTTTCATACAGAAATCACCATTTGTGCTAAAGACGGAGGTATTGGAGCTTTCATGGAGTTATGAAGTTGTGGGAAACTTGATGTTTGATATTTCATTGGATGGATTTTGGTTGGTTTGATGAAATAGTTTCTAGATTTCTTTTGAATATTGATAACATTGTTATTTTCCTTGCTGGCCATACATGTTTGGGCCGTATCAGCAGGGTTATAGAACTGAAGTTTTGGGAGATTGATGTTAGAATCTGGTCCAGTATTGTTTGGTAAAGATTTTCCTATGTATTAGTGCCCATTTCCCAAGAGTTTTCAAATGAAAGAATGTTGTTTTGAAGGCTGTAACAAGTGATCCGTACTGTTCATGTCCGTACATTGAAAAAGTACGATTTGTGTTCGTGGATTTCTTTCATCCCTTTGGAGCAGATTTAAGGTTGTATTCTCATTGTCATATATTTGCATTTATATTGCAGTCCTGCTACCTTGTGTCTGGGCAGATATTATTATGTTTGAAGTGTTATTGCTGTCCTATAGGCCGTACGGATCTGAAGGAGTTTGAGCTAATAAATAAATGAAGTTTTTAGTTACTGGAGTATTCTTTGATGTTTGATAGAAGCATTATGCAGTATAAATAGAGGATGTGTGAGAGTTTTGTCAAGAGTCTTCAATATTTTTGCTTCCTCAGATTCTATGACTGGGTACATGGTGCCATATAGCAGGAATATGGCCTTATGCTGAATACCAGTATGACTGGTCTGTTAATTGTTTATACAGTCTGGGCTTTATTTCAGTGTTTCCTGAGCTGCTATAACTGCTTCTGAGTGGATTGTTCTTCCAGTGTTGTGATTGTCTATGAGCTTTGACAGGGCTGTCCATGCTAAGGGTTTAAGGCAGAGATTTATGAGTTCATCTCCAATCAGCTGTCACAGAATCAATTTATTTATATGTTATCAGATTAGAACAGCAGAGTTTGTCATGATCTTGTTATGGGCAGTGCATATAATGAGGGTTTGATACTAATAATTTATGCAGGGTATAATCTCATGGTTCCCAAGATCTTCAAACTGTTGACAAAATCAAGGCCAAATCCTTAATGTCTGATTTCAATTGCATTGATTTCATTGTAATATTACTTTCTTATTTGTAACTCACATAATATCCCCTGGATGGTTTACCGCCAGTGTGGGCAAAATTGGTTTTCTTTCTTTCATATTTCTACCCACTGGATAAAGTGACGAATACCCACTGAATAAGTGGATGATTTGTACTTGTATTTTCTTGCTCTCATACCCACTGAAAGTGGCGAATCCCCACAACTTGTGGATGCCTGCATATGCAGATGAATGTTTACTTGTTTGCACAATGTTTTAATTTGTAATCTAAAGCACATTATGCTCTCACCTTGCCCGATTTGGGATCTTGGTGATCAGAAGTGCGGAGGAGTTTAGTTGTGCTAACACTGTTTATCATTATTCTCTATTTTGGAAAAAATTTGGGGTTGTATATTACAATGACGTAGTTAAAATAGTTTATTTTAGCCTAGGTATCTCTCGACTGGACGTAAGTCCCTCGAGCCAAGTGGCGAGGAACCCCGTGTGTGGGTGAAATCCTTGGGCCTAGGAGAACTTGTAAGAGTTGCTCTACGGATGGTGACTCTCGTCTGGATGAGGTACTCCGTGTGTGAGTGAAATCCCACGAGCCAAATGGTGAGGGACTCCGTGTGTGAGTGAAACCTTTGGGCCTCTATAAGAGATGGAACTATTTCCTTAATGAAATCATACTTGGTGATCTAGAGATGGTTAACGTAAGAGTCTACCATAAGTCCCTCACAAGTCATATCACGAAACAATCATAAAAATGAATAACATATATATGAATGAGCTTATAAATTGAATGCATGATGACGAAACAAATATATGAACTTAATGTGAATATAATCTAATATGTTATAGTCTTAATGATTATATGTTGAAGGAAATGATTAAAAGATTACTAATGTTCTCTTTTACTAAGTTGAAATTGTGCAAGGTTAATAAAATTTTCAGCTTACTAGAAGGGGACATTACAACATGCAAGTATCATTTGGAAACCCTGGAAATCCATAGTTGCTCAAAATATCCCCATTTGGTATATTAAAGGGACATTACAGACTTCAATCCTCAAACACAATGGAAATCAGCTCCAAAATGGTGCGCTCAGGTCTGATATGTCTGCTGCTCCAAAGAATGATGACAAAGTCTGCACGGAAGCTAGCAAACATCCACAACGAACTCTCCAAAGGTGGTGCTCAAGAGTTAGGGTTAGACCCTAGGCAAGATGATAACAAACCACCAAGGAAATCTCCTCCAAAGATGGGCGAATTAGGTCTGCTCTTCTGCTGCTCCAAATCAGAAACCCTAATCATCCACAAGAACCTCCAAATTGCCTCCAATGCTAGTCGCTCCACCTCCAATGAGTGGCGCTCCAATCTAGGGCAGCTCCTAATCAAATAATGATCAATCCACGCCAAAGGAATGCCTCCAAAAGTGATCTCCAAATCTGATTTGCAATCTGCTCCTCTTCTCCACAAAATACCAATGAAGTGCAAGTGAACTCCCTTGACAGAATCCTCCAAAAGAAAGAGCTAGGGTTTCGTCCAACTCCTACTTGGAAACTCATGGTTTTCGTCTTAAGTTCCTTAAGCCAAGAGATAAAATCCAAATGATCGAATGAATGATGAATGATGATGCAAATGCCACCAAAAGTTCTATTTATACATGTTTCTTCTCTCTTCTTTCTTGGCCGATCTAGGAAGATACCTTTATTTAGTTTCGCTCCTTGACTAGGCCGACCCCACTTGAGGTATTATAGGCGCCCAAAAATCAAATTAAAGATTTGAATTTTTCTTTATTTTATTCTCCATGTCTCCTTCAAGCGCACGAAGGATAGGCATTATTTTATTTTTTATTTTCCTCCAGTAGGCGCCCAAACTAATAATGCATTAAGTAAAACCTCCACAAGGATGGTGCACACATGAGACCACAAAATTATAACTTATCCTTTCTTCAAGGCGGCATCAAGCATAGGACAAAACCTTTCCACATGACAAGTTTCCACACTCAAATCTCCTCAAGATGATTTGTTCCAATAGAAGGAAAAATATAATAAATGAAAGGAATACATCAAAATCATTAGAAAAATATGCCAAGTCATCTCCAACCCTCAATTCTCCTTCCAAAAATCCCATAGTGTGAAAACTAGTCCATCGGATCTCCAAGGGTGATCACTTCGAAAAAGGGGACATTACATGTGACTCCATATATTATAATTTTTACCCATCAATTTTTGTGCCTCTGACAAGACTAAATTTTTAATATTAGCTATTAACCCTAGAAAATATACTAACCCATAAAAATTTAAAAGTGATACCGAAAAACTTCAAATTGTCGAAAAATTATTTGAAAAATCCTTTTAACTTGACCCAAAAAATTTCTACTTTGATCTTGGATTTAAAAAATAACTGGCCCAGGAAATTTGAATTCAAATTTCACAAATTTAATGTAAAATTATTTGCAAACTGCTGAAAATACCCAAAATCCTTGACATTTATTGTATATCAAAAATTGTGTGTAGTTGCATAGAAATTAAAAAATTTGAAAATAATTGAAATTACTGATGTTGTCTAGACTTATACCCTCATGATTGTAGCACAAAATATTGCTGCCCATGATTGACATGACTAGTAAATGTCACGCCCTTAGGGCTCCTAGGCAACCTTGTCTACTCAAGTGCCCTAGCTCTAGGACAAGAAAGTTCGTTGTGCCCTTATGTGATCTTCAGTCCTCACGACCTTCTTCCTGTGATTTTTGGTGCCCTAATACCCTGTGATTTTTAGATCGTGCGACCTCTAGACAATTCTAGACAAATACTTTTTTGTAAATACTACAAACTTTGACCTCCTTGTTGTGATTCTCTACAAGATGTGACCTCGTTGTGTCCTCACTCAAACAAAAATGCGATTGTTCCTGGGCTTTGTAATGGCAGATGTGATTTGTAGTCTTGTGGCTCCTAACGACCTCTACAACTCTTCACTGGTGCATGTTTGCAAAACTTCGAATTTTTGGCTATGATTTCTTTGCTTGTGATTGGAATTGTGCCCTTGATATTTGACAGGCCTCCACGACCTATGACCTTTCTTCCTCCACATCCTGGTTTTTGCATGGCTTTACTTCACAATTTTACCCATAGATTGAGCTCGACTTGCGACCCTTTCTAACTCGCATTTTCAACAACTTCTTGCACCCCTCAACCTTCTCTTCCTGAGTTCTTTCATGAGACTAAACTTGTCTCTAATACCAACGTTAGTAACTTAGTATGAACAAAAGAATGAGATGAGAGAAGAGGTATGTCATCTCAAGTAGAGATCATGTCCTTATATTATTGAAGCATGTGTAAGAATAGACAATAGTTACAAAAGATATAATGATAACAATTACAATAGCCTTAATGAAGGTAGTTACAAAAGACTATTACAAGCAAGTGTAATAGGAGTTACACTATTACATTATTTAATAATATTCTAATATACTAATAATAGTGACACCTTGAGATGGCTTAGAGGACTTTGAACTTCACCCGAATCCAACTTTGGTCCAATTGTTTCCTTAGGAATTATGTGATAATGTCAACGACAAAATGAATTCAAGTAGATGGTACCCAACATAATGATAATCTTTTAATAGTTCAAGGTTTAACAACAACAATTCCTTAATCAATAGGGGCAACCTATAGCGCCAACTGTTGTCTTGTTACAGAAGACAACTTTCAAGCTTGATACAAGGATTTTTATGTCATGTCCCCTTTTCAAATTAAAGTAAAAGAAATAATAAAGTTAATATTTTTAAGTTGTCTAATGATTTACTTTTTGTTTTATTAAAAAGTGACAACTTGATATTACTTTATTAAAATAATTAAAGGGTCATATTAATAAGATATTAAAAGATCTTTAATGAGATAATTGAAGATCTTGTAAGTGGAAAACTTTTGGAGGAAAAAGGAAAAACAGAAAAAAGATCTATAAAGGAAGGAAATTCCTCATAGTTTTGCATGCTATTTTATTATCAAAAACCCCTTTTACAGAGCTTGGACATTTATGTTCATCTTTTACTAGAGGATGAAAACCCTTATGGTTTCCAGAGAATTGGAGGACGAAATCCCTTCGATTCAGTAAAGGTGATTCCAATCAGGGATCATATTGTGCTTCAATTGGAGGTTTTATTCATTATTAGTGTCTCTAGCAGTTGAAATTCTAATATCTATAATCCAGAGACAAATTGTGATTATTTTGTAATTCATTTTGGGCCTTTGAAGCTAGCCATACCATTTATTTGCTACTGATTATCTTTCAATTAAAGGGCCGTGCAAATTCCTGATAAATGAATGTGAAGCTGACTATTTTATTAGACCTGTTGTACCTTATCAAGGCAACGGTTTGATTATTTGTAACCAGCCGCATGATATTGGGAAGTTGCGGCCAGTTTGGAAAAGTATTGCGGCCAGATTTGGGAATTTTGAGGGTGCCGTACCATGCTGTTACAGGCCGTACACTTGTTACTGAGGTCTGAAATTTGTGTGCAGTAGCTGGTATATTTGGTTAGTAATTTGTTGAATCATTTCTTTCTTATCTATCACTATTCTGTGGAATATATATGTAGTGATAATTGTGAATCAGAATTTTGGATTATAAATGATTTATTATCCATGTTTGTTGCTTATGAGTTTCAGTGATACATTTGAAAAATAATTAGTTTAATTTAGTTCTTGAGCAATTCAGAAAATTATTGTGGCAATACAAATTTGGGGTAAAATCATAGAATATTCCTTGAGGGATATTACACTTTCCTCACAACTTGATAGCACCCTTAGTGGTGATAAGCTTGATCCAAGGATCTTTACTCACACCTTGAGAGCACCCTTAGTGGTGATAAGCTTGATGCAAGGACATGCAACATGGAAGTTTGCTTCAAAATGTGGGAGGAAACCTCATAGGGGCTCAGAAGATCCTGATCACTAAAGTTACATGATCAATAGAGCATTGACATGGTGGTGAACCCCACACTCATTTTCTGGTTACCACCTAACAAGCTCTTTCCTAGTGTTAGAATGACTAAAAACACTCTTTGAATGTGGTTTAACTCACTAGGTTTATAACGAGGACCCACAAGCACATTGGTTACAACTTCGACAATCTTCAGGCCAAACTATGCAATATGTTAATATCTTCAACAAGTTCTCCATCAATCTACAATTACCATACAACTCTTCATTCCTGTTGCGATATTTTAGATTCCTGTCTAACATTAAGTGGCATCATTCAGGAGATTTACCATTGTAGTCAGTGTTAGATTTTTGGTGACTAGGTTTGAGATTTGTATTGAGCTGCAATACTCAGGTTTCAGGTATTTTTCCAGCAATACAGAGGTTGTTACAAATTCTTGTAGATCATATATTATATTTGAGAGCTCAGTTTGTTATTAAACTCTTATGCAAGCCATACACTTTGAAGTAGATTATAATCAGTTGAATCCTTTTGCATCAGCCATATCATTTGATTCTACAAATGGTCACTCAATTCGGGTATTTATTTTATATGTTTTCAGTATACATTCCAATTGTTTGACGAAATGTCTACTTTTAGATTGTTGGTCAATTGTTTTTCAAAATTCTTGGATTTGAATATTTAAGAGTATTAATTGCTTATCATTCAAAATTGTAATCATCTGTGCGGTTCACCACCAGATTAGCTTGAAATTGTAAGTTTGGATGGCAATATTGCCATGACATGGTTAATTGTTTAAATTTTCTGCATTGCCTACATTGTAGAACTGTGTGGCTTGCCGCTAGTAAGTTAGTGTACCAACCACTGTATGCTCTCACCTTGCCCACATCGGGACTTGGGTTATCAAAAAGTGTGAGGGTTTATGCATTTCATGCTGACATTTGCAAAATTTTTAAAAAATATCAGTCTTGGGACATTATAGTGGTATTAGAGCAGTGATCTTGCTAGCCTGCAGGATTAGATTTGACCTTCTAATGCAAATTTCATGGGAAACAGGAAAATTAAGACATTTCAAGCATCCATTTAAGAAATGCTACAAACTTTGCAGAACATGAACAATCAGCTTCCTAGTTCGGTGAGACAAAAGAGCAAGGGAGTAAGACAAGAAGCAAAAAGGAAGAGCCAAGATTTCAAGGAGCAATTATTGAATTGGTTCATCATTAGTTTCAAAGACCTCGATCAATTCAAAAGATCACGAGAGAAGGATCCGATTCGAGAGGCATGGTTGGAGTAGTGCGATATAAATGAGATCAAACTTCTGGCATTTGAGGAGTATGATGAAAAGATTGACATCGACAAATCTAATATCACCTTCAAAGAATTCTTGGAGACATTCAAAGAGAAAAGAAGAAATAGGAGAAAAGAGTTGATCAAGGAACAAGAAGAACAGCTAGAATTAGAGTCACAAGACATTGCTATGGAGCAAACCATTGAGCCGGAATAGAAGGGATTAATTGGATTTGAATATTTAAGATTATTAATTGCTTATTCAAAATTGTAATCTGTGCAGTTCACTGCCAGATTAGCTTGAAATTGTAAGTCTGGATGGCAATGCCGCCATGACATGGTTAATTGTTTAAATTTTCTGCATTGCCTACATTGTAGAATTGTGCAACTTGCCGCCAGTAAGTTAGTGTCCCAACCACTGTATGCTTTCACTTTGCCCACATGGGGACTTGGGTGATCAAAAAGTGTGAGGGTTTATGCATTATATGTTGACATTTGCAAAAATTTAAAAAAATATTAGTCTCGGGACATTATAACCCAAAGTCACAAGACTTGCCCAGACTCACCCAGATTTAGCGAGTCATGAGCCGGGCGACCCTAGGCGAGTCTGGGAGACTCGGCAGTCGAGTACTTGCCAGACTTGTCGAGTTTGGGCGAGTCTCGACTGCTAGACTTGGCTGCAGCTATAGAGTTGCAAAAAGCAAAAAGAAAAAAGAAAAAAAACAAACTCACTCAAAACAAACACTTATATTTGTCTCCTACACCCTAAAAGCAACTTCATTTATTTTTCTCATCTCAGATGCATGGTGGGAAAGATTTGGTGCTAAGTTACCAAATCTTCAGAGGATTGCAGTTCGAGTCTTGAGCCAACCATGCAGTGCTTTAGGTTGTGAGCGCAATTGGAGTATGCTTGAGCACATACACTCTAAGAAGTGCAATAGACTGTGAGTGCAGAGGTTGAATGATCTAGTTTATGTTCATTACAACCTTCGCCTTCGCCACAAACAGATTTTGGGCAGTGACTTATCACCAATCTCACTAGAGGAGGTTGATCCACAATCAGAGTGGATCACTGAGGCTGAGGATCTTGTCTTTGGTGATGAGGACCTTGACTGGGTTGACCAGGTGGATAGAGAGGTAGAGGCAGTAGCCATGGTAGAGGAGGAGGCTAGAGCACGAGGAGACACCTTGGATGTTGGTGTGAGTATCACTGAGACACAAGTACATATCATGGTTGCATCATCATCCAGGACCTATCTTAGATGCTCACGTAGGACTTGCCGTAATATTGGGCCGAGTGATGTAGGCCCCTCTGAGCCATAGACTTCTAGTTTTTGTTTTGATATTTGTTTTGAACTTTTAATGCCATGGATTTCATATTCCATGAGTTTTGTATACATTTGACAATATTTATATATCTAAATTTATTTTCTTCAGCTAAAATTTGCGTTTATACTTATGTGATCGATGTATACTTGTGTATGTGATCAAAGTAGCTTCTATTTGATGATTTTATTGTCTTTAAGGTTTATTTATTAAAGGGTGCATGAAACAATTTTTAAATCCTTAAAATCTCTAAATTTCATGGGTTTTTCAATTTGCCGAGTCTTTGGCGAGTTTGGGTGGTGAGTCCGAGTCCGGGTCAAAAATCAGCTTGCTGAGTCTTGGGCGAGTTTGAGTCTTGTAACATTGTTACAACCATTCAGGAAACTATCCAAATTTATGGGTTAAAAGCAAGACTTATTGTGGAAAGAGAAAGACTTGGTCAACCACTATCACACTCAAAGCTAAGGATGAAACATTCTAGAGACAAAAATCCAGGAGCCTATGTTTGAAGGAAGGGGATAGAAACTCCAAGTTCTTCACTCTTTCTATTATTATGCACATGAACACAAATAGGATAAATGAACTGGTAAAAAGTGATTGATCAGTTTACTCAAAGGTAGATTAAATAAGCGAAGAAGTTTCCTTTTTTAGGAATCTTCTTTCAGGGAAAGCCCATCTTGAGCTAGACAAGGAAGAAGCTATCTTGAACCCGTTTCCCAGAACCATCAGTCTTGCAAATAACAAGGAGCTTCTCAAGCCTCCTTCGGTAGAAGTTAAGTTTTTAGTCTTTGCAATGGAAGGGGATAAAGCTAGAGGGTTAGACAATTTTCCTCCACTATTTTTCCAACTTTTTTGGGACATTGTTCAAGATGATCTCGTGGCAATGACGATTGAATTCTTTTAGTTAAGCAGCATCCTTAAAAAAATAAACAACACCTTCTTTGCTCTCATTACCAAAAATGTTGGGGCAAAAGATTTGAAGGACTTTAGACCAATAAGTTTGTGCAACACCTTTTACAAGATTTTCTCCAAGGTTTTGGCTATGAGATTGGAAGTTCTGCTGCCCAATTTTATATCCTTACACCAAGGGGCTTTTGTCTCAGGGAGGAAAATCACAAATAGCATAATTATGGTTCATGATGCTTTACATTCTATAGATAAATCTAAAAGGGAAGGAATGTTTATGAAAATTGATATGAACAAGGCCTATGATAGGGTCTCATGGAGACTTGTGGAGAAGATCTTAGAAAGACTAGGATTCCACAAAAATTTTAGAGAGATGATCATGTCTTGTATATCCACCCCTAGATTCTTGGTGCTTGTTAACGGATCTCCAACTGAGTTCTTCCTTCCAGAAAGAGGCATAAGGCAGGGAGACCCATTGTCCCCGTATCTTTTTATCATCATGGTTGAAATTCTAGGAAGACGTTTCGAGAAAGCCAAAGATAGAGGACGGATGAGGGGTCTCCACATTGCTCCTAATATTATTTCCATTAGACATTAGCAGTTTGTGGATGATACCTTCATTCTTGAGGAAGCCTCACTTCAAGAAACCAAGATCATGAAAAATATCCTTAGAGACTATGCTATGGTCCTAGGGCAAAGTATCAATTTGGATAAAAGCTCTCTTTTTTTTATCAACACCCTGGCAGGTAGGCAACAAAGACTATTGACAATTTTGGAATGTTAGATTCATGCACTTCCCTCCTATTTGGGAATGCCCCCTTTTAAAGGTAGTATGGATCCCAACAGTTGGAATACCCTTTTGGATAGGTTCCAACACAAGCTAGTGGGATGGAAAGGTTGTAACCTAACTCAAGCGAGTAAGCTTCAGTTGCTCAATAGTTTTTTTCAAAGTCTCTCAATATACCTCATGTCGCTTTTCAAGGTTCCAAGTAAAGTTGTGGTGAGGATGGAGCAAATTCAGAAAAGGTTCCTTTGGTTAGGCATTGAAGAAAAGAATAGGATGTTATTGGTGGCCTGGGAGAAGGTTACCCCCCCAAATATCATGGGGGATTGGGTTTAAGGAAATTAAAGGTGATGAATAAGTCCCTCCTAGCAAAAATGGGATGGGGGCTCATCATAGAAAATAATCTTTGGATTGATATCATTAAAGATAAATATTTGGAAAGTAGGGAGGTTGAATTCTTTCTAACCTTGGAATCTTATCCATAAGGATCTATAATTTGGATCAATTTGATCAAGAGTAGGAAGCTTTTGGATAAAGGGTGTAGATGGAATATTGGGGATGACAACAAGGCTCTATTCTAGGACGATGCTTGGATTTATAGTACCCGCTTATAAATACTTAGGACAACAACGAATATAAATACTTAAGAGTCACATCCAAGAATTTCTTCTCTCCCAACCATCTAACTTTATCCCATAATTTATTTTTCCAATGAAAAACCCTAAAACTACCATCAAGCCCTACACTTTTAACCATAGTGTAAGACCTCTTTTGCTGCACAAAAATATCAAAATTCCTATGTATAAGGTCCCAATCCATCAACTTCCTATTATCAAGAACGTCATTAATAACTTTAAGACCTTTGTTGTGCCAAGAAGATGCAGAGCAACCCCTAGGAGAAGCCAACAACAAATTTTTACCATATAAGGACCACCATATAGACTTGAAACCCAAAACCTTTATCATTATTATTAGAGAAGACCTCATGGCCTTTAGTAAGCTCTTTAATAAAACCCTAAGCCTTCCAGATAGAACAAAAAACAACAAAACCAAAAGGCTTAACTTTGAAGTTGCCAAAAAGAATAGCCCACATATGTAAACCATGCCAATTAAAGCTAGCGTTTGGAATAGAGTTAGTCAAATTATTCCTAACAAGAACTTTCCAAGGCTTATTATCAGAACAAGCTTTAACAATCCATTTAACAGCAAGAGAAATCCCATGAATAAAAATATTTCTAAGGCCCATACCACCCAACTCGTTAGGAGTAGTACATTGTGACTAGGAAACAACATGCCACTTCTTACCACTCCTACCATCTGACTAGAGAAGTCTTCTAATAAGACTGTTCAACTAATTAATATGAGAGGAATCGACAAGCCAACATGAAGAGAAGTAAATAGTATAAGATGAAAGCACCTTCTGACAGACTTGAAACCTCCCCGCTAAGGAGAGAAGATTCCCTTGCCACTTCAAGATTTTGTTGCTGACCTTATCCAAAACCCATTGCTACATAGCCTTCAAACAAGGATTTAGAGAAGAAGGAATACCCAAGTATCTAACAATCACATCTGGACCACAGAAGATCCAACCTCTATTCAAAGCCAACTTGGGAAATCAATATTCCAACACAAAACATTAGACTTACACACTGCAATCTTAGAACCAGAAGCTACACAATACAAATCTAGTCTATTATCCAACACTTTGAAATTTTTTTCATCAAATTCTGAGATTGAGGTATCATCAGCAAACTGCAACTCCACCACATCATCACCCAAAGGCAAGGACAACCCTTTTACAGGAGGGCCTAAGGATAAATCCCTTAACAAATAGTGTAGAGCTTCAGCAGCAACCACAAATAAACAGGGGGCAATAGGACATCCTTGTCTAATAGACCTATGCAGAAAAAAGGAATCAGACAACTCACCATTTATATAGATTTGAGCAGAAGCATCTCTAAACAAAACGTTGACCATTCTACAAAAAAAATCCCCAAAGCCAAGAGCTTTAAGCATAAGCAAAGTGAATGGCCACTCAATCTTATCATACGCTTTTTCAAAATCTAAAAGAGCCATACCAAATTTAGCCCAATGCATCCCTTCCCAACTAGTGACCAAATTATCAAGAATAAATCTTCTGTTAATAAACCCAGAGTGGGAAGTAGAGATAATATTAGGTAACACCTTCTGCATCCTCAAAGCAAGAATCTCAGCAAAGATCTTATAAGAAACATTCAGCAAAGTAATAGACCTCCAAATATTTATTTGAGAGGGATCACCTCCTTTAGGAATCAACTTAATTATGAGCATTTTCTTTTTTGCAAATCATGAGGTGTATATATATATGAACCCAGGAAAAAAATCTGCCATATTGTGTACCCGAACTTAGAACCTGAACCCAAACTGGCAACTTGGCTTTTTATAAATGTAGTTCCTGAACAAAGAGACTTATGATTCTTGGATGACTAAAGTTGGGAATCTGTGTTGTATTTAATAAATACAACATAGATTCCCAACTTTAGTCATCCAAGAATCATTTAATAGAAATCAATCAAATTTAATAGAAAACACTTTTGTACTCATTTATGGACTCATTGGATACATCTAGTCATTGAATTTTGCAAAAAACATGTGTTTCTAATGAAATTTAAGCAATTTTTTAAGTTGCCGAGTTTTTGCCGAGTCAAGTTTTTTAGGCCTGGCAAGTTTTTGCTGAGTCCGAGTTTTCCAACTATGGTATTTATAATACCTAATTAGAGGGCTGGTAATGAGAGAGCAATCTCTTAATACTATGAATCAAGTCATTCTACATGGATCAACCTACTCAACATTAGTTGTAGTTTGCAGGCATATTTGTGTAGCTGCTGCTTGAAGCTTCAATACATGCCGTTCCAATTAATCCAAATCAAGATGACTCTTCCTTTATACTGACTCATCCTTATATGATCTATTCTGAACAATTCGTAGGTGGTAGATGTTACTGTTAGTGTATTAAATTTTTTCTGCTCATTACATGGTCCTTTTGTCTCTAATGATTGCATGGGGGATTGCATCACAGATGGGTGATTTCATTTAGCAGGTAGACAATATATTAAAGAAGTAAAGTTGGGAATCTATGGTGTATTTATAATACCTAATTATGGGGCTGGTAATGAGGGAGCAATCTCTAAATACTAAGAATCAAGTCACTTGACCTGAATCAACCTACTCAACATTAGTTGTAAGTTTGCAGCCATATTTGTGTAGCTGCTGTTTGAAGCTTCAATACATGCTGTTCCTTTATACTCACTGATCCAAATCAAGATGAGTGGTAAGAATTGTGCTTGCGTGACTAATAGCATGGCTTATAGATCATCCTTAATATGATATACTCCGGACAATTTATAGGTGGTAGATGTTACTGTTAGCATATTAAATTTTTTCTGCTCATCACATGGTCCTTTTGTCTCTAGTGCATTGCATGGGGATTGCATTGCAAATGGGTGATTTCATTCAGCAGGTAGACAATACATTAAAGAAGTCTGCTGGTTGGATAATTAGGGAAAGGGAGTTTAAAATTGGAGAATGCATTAGTCTCCAGTTTCTGCATTACTTTATCTTATAATTGCCCTCATCTAAATCTTGTTGGCAGTGGATGCCAATGCATTTTGATTGGTTGGTGCTGTTTATATTTTGTACCTTTTTTTTCAGGTTTTCAATGCACATTCTATGTTTCAACCGCTCAATAGGAATTTCCATTTTCTTTTATTAGACATGCAATTTCCATTTTCAACTATTATGTTGTAATCATGTCTGTGCTGCAAGTTACAGCAGGTGGATATTGTTTGAGTCACATGTTTGTCATCATCGCAGGAACCCATTATTGAATGTTACAGGGCATCAGATATTGATACAGGTCTCAGGTTGAAGAGGAAACATCTAATAGCACTGGCATTGTTGGTAGGTTGTGACTATAACTCACACGGAGTACCCGGCATTGGGCTTAACACTGCAGTGCGCATTGTCTGCTTATTCCAGGAAGAGGAGGTTCTTGACAAGTATATTTTTCAGATTGGTTGAATCAAATTTTCAGTAATTGCAATTTTTTAGTTGGATTTCTCATTTTAGGTTTTGATGTACGCCACCTATTCCTTTAAGAGGACATTGATATGCTATGTATTGGCAGGCTTCGTGAATTAGGTAAGGGAAATGCATTGTTATGTTCCGAGATGGACAATTCTAGAACAGAAAATGTTGAATCAGAACAGGATGCTGGCACGCCTGTGAGAAAAAGACCTCACTGTTCTCATTGCGGGCACCCAGGGAACAAAGCAAATCATCTTAAACTTGGGTGTGATGTTTGCAAGGGCCTTTACAATGACGAAAAGTGTGTACAAAAATATCCAGGTTGGAAATGTGAATGTGTAAGCTGCATGCAGGTAAGTGAAGTCTAGGGATCTCTTTCTTTTTTTGTTGATACTGATAGGAAAAATAACGTGTATTGATTTAGATGAATATATGGAAGCCTATGTCTGAGAAGGAAACACTTCCTTGTGACCATTTTTGTATCTTCGATATTTCTTAAATGGTGGCTTTATGGATTGTATAAATGTATTTTAGGGAAACTTATAGTGTTCACTAAAACCTTGATACTTATACATGAAAAAATGTCATTTAGTTTGTTGATTTATTCTAGAAAATTTGACATTTATCTATATCTTTTCTTATGAATACAAAAACCAAAGCTTAATGAGAGAACAAAATTCCCTCATGTTTTCATGATATTTGAGTAAAACATATGAGATATTTATTCTGTTCATGTGTTCTCTATTAGCTCTCTATCAAAAGAGGCATGTGTTACTTTCAGATTTCATGTTTTCTACAAGCTAGGACTCTAATTTGTAAATCACTTACAGAGGAGAACTGGTAATGTGCTTGCTAGATTGAATTTTATACTATTGAATGCTCATGTTAGTCAACGAAGACTGAAAAAATACCCACTACATCTAAAGCTACCACAAAAAAATGAAATCCAACCTCTGAAGATACATCATTGCAATATTTGGTTTCAAACCTGGGACAATTCATACATGTTCAATGTACAAACAACTAGTCTACTGAAGAAATCCCAAAGCTCAAAGAGTCTTGGTACAATGTGGCAATGCACCAGCTTTTGTAAAGTCTTGATTATTGTAAAAATAACATAAAGTGTAGCTGCTGCAAAATGTGATAACAGTAGTATCTCTTCGTTAATACCAAAAGACCAATTAACTGAAATTGCCAAGTGCCTGAATGATCCTGACAAATCTGTCAAAGTGCCAACATGGTGGCAAAAGAAATCAAGATTGACACAGATACGGTGTAGACACCAAACAAGCACAATCTGCTACCCTGACAACCATCAAAATTCAAGGCCAACCAATCAAATCCTCAAAAAGTAACCTTCTCACCAAAAGCTCAAAATTTGTCTCCAAACAAATTGAAACATGTTTATCAGCTTGACAAATAGCTCGAAATCAATAGCTTGAAAAATGTCTCAAAGCTGATGTCTATGAACAATGTTGACCTGGGATAGTGGTAGTGGGAGAGTGAGGTTGCTAAGTAATGAACCTTGTTGGAAGCATCACAAAAGCCTTTGCTGAGTGAACACTGTGGTACCTATAGTGCCTCTAACAGTGTTTACCTAAGGACAGACATGGGTAGTGCATGAAAAAATTGGAAAAAGATGGCCATGGAAGCAAGAAGATGCCTGCCCAAGTAAAGAAGAAGACCTTTGGAAAGAGAAGAGGGCTAGTTGGTAGGTGGATGTGTAATGTCCCAAACTAGAATATTTGATCATTTGATAATTTCTCAATATTAATGCATAAAATCTAACACTTTCTAATCACCAAGATCTTGTTGTGACCAAATCACACATCGCCCCATTAGGAATAGGGACCCCCCTTTTTTGAAATCCAGTGCTTTGCATGAAGTTTTGACGATGTCTTAGAGCTATTGCATGATGAAGTAAGTGGTGTTTGAGTCTTAGAGCCCTTTGATCACCTGATCCTGATAGTTGCGCCTAGGAGAAACAATGATTGAGATGTCTCATTGAAAGCTATCTTCTGGCGCCTAGTATGAAGAGCCTCCGAATGGATAAGAATTAACATATGAAGTAGTGGCGCTCCTTAACATTCATACTATCTATTTGGGCGCCTAAGCGTAAGGACGTTCTTTGAGAACTCAAACATGAAAGTTGACTTCCCAGATAATTTAGGCTCGCTTTAAACCATTCAAAATTGGCGCTTAGAGTTGAATATGATCATCTTATGATTCATGGCGCTATGTTAGGCTTAGAGCATCATCAAGGAGCGCCTAAGGAACAATTGAGATCATCATAGGCGCCAGTTTTTATTAAAATGACCCCAATTGAGCACCTTGAAGTGAATTGAGCGCCTTAAGGTGAGTTTGAGCGCCTAAGGGTAAAGTGCTTTCATAAAGGTGTAAAACTAGTGTTCAAAGTCATAAAATGACAAATTTGAAGTCATTAGTGTTAGGCGCCTAGATGATGGAAGACTTCTAATTGATCTAGTTTGAGACCAAGGTATTCTAGGTGCCAGTTTTGTTAAAATAACTCCAAGTTTGCGCCTTGACATAGAATGGATGTTTAAAACTCTAGAGGATAGCGCCCTAAGTGATAACAATCCTCTTGGGTTATCAAGATGGATAAAGCCTCAAAGTGCGCCTAAAGTGGAATCAACTTCACTCAGTCTTAAGGCGCATATTTTCGCCTAATTGACCAATTTTTGTGCCTACAAGAGAAATAACCATGTTGACCTCAAAATGCGCCTAAGACAAGATTGATTGATTTTATGTGTCATGATGATTTCTAATTGTGCCTGAATGATGAAAAGTATTTTGAAGATAGTAACAAGTGTCTAAAATCATTTAAATATCAATTTGAGCTCTATATGAGTCTAGGCGCATTCTCCATGTCAAATGATTTCACATTGGCGCCTAGGGGCAAGTGTGCTTGCAAAAGTTCTAGTTCCATGAGGACTGAAGTAAACTTAGATGGGCGCTATTTCACATTCTAATCATCATCGATTGACGCCTAGGTGTGGGAAGTCCTCCCAAAGCATTTACTACTGTTTAAAACATGAAAATGACAAGTATGAAGCCTCATTAGTGTTAGGCGCCTTTTATCTCTCTGCAAACATCTTTTGGCGCCTAGAGGAATCATCACAAGTCTTACATTTTCAGTGGGCGCCTTGAAGAAAATCTATCAATGCATATCAAAAGGGTGGGCGCTAGAAGTATAAAGTCATTCCAGATCATGTTTGATCACTTAGAAGTGTAAAATTGCAAGTACAAAGCTAGCTTGTGTTGGGCGCCCATTTCTACCTCTGCCACCTAGTTTGGCGCCTTAGAAAAGAACAACTAAATTTGCATTATAAAGTGGGCGCTTGAAAGATAGGAGTCATTCAAGACATGTTTTCGCCACTTAGAATGGTAAAGTCACAAGTATCAAGTCATCAGGTCTAGGCGCACTTTCTATCAGTTTAAACTCATTCTAGCGCCCAAGAAGAAGTTGTACTCCAAGATAACCTCAATACTATGCCTAAAGGGCACAGGAGTGTGAAACTTTAAGGATTGGCGCTTAGTGAAGGAAAGTTGCATAAGGATGTAAAGTTTCACAATGCATAGGTAAGGCGCATTCTCACTTCCAGGAAGTTCCATATTGGCGCTTAAGAAAAGCTTGAAGATGAATAAATTCTTGAATCCATCCCACCAAGGCTTCACCATGACTTTGATCTCATCCATGATGAGGTATACCTCTATTTCAAATTTCATCTTTGGCGCCCTTAAGGGGATTTTGAAATTTTGAAAAGGGAATTGTTTTTTAAGAGGCTGACCTCCCTTTTGCTAGCCGACCTGCATTTAATACATGTAAAAACACTATATAAGAGGAGCGCTCCTCTCTACTTGAAACATAATTCACCTTACAACCTAGAGGGGCAGCGAATTTTCCTAGAGGGGCAGCGAATTTGTCAAAAGGGGATAGTGAGTTCTTCAAGAGAGAAGTAAAGTTTTAAGGAAAGAGCAGATTTAAAGGATAGATTTGCATTTCAGAAGACTGATTTTTTACCCCTGATTTCTGCCATTTCAATAATAATTTTTATCATTTTTACAGAAATCTACATTTCTAGGTCAGAATTTGATATAAGGTATGTTTTATCCATCCTTTTCCTTCATAAATTTGGCTTTTATTTATTTAATTTTGCTAAATTTCATACCTTTGTCATCAAAAAATCAGGTTTGTGAAGTCAATTTTGCCATTTCAAGTCACTTATTCAAGTCTGGTCTTGTAGGTAAATGGGAATGACAGCCTAAGAGAGACAAGTCTTGATCAAGATGGATGCCAAGTCCAACATATCTGATTCCAAACTTGAAACACAGTGGAAGAACGTGGGAGACACCAACATGGGACACATCAACCTGGAGGAGGTGAAGGACTTCTTGCTCGCCATCACAAGGAACGAAGACATCAAAGCCATAGCGAAAAGTGGAATTGTACAAGCAGTCTGCTTCCCATCTACCTTGCCAAGCACTGAGTTAGTGTTGGAGTGTGTTCAACACTATGATAAAGAGAAAAGACAAATTATAGCTAAGGATGGAACTGTTCTTGCCTATCTGCAAAGGGAAGCTATCCAGGAGATCTTCAACATCCCAAGCCGAAAAGGAGTATTCATTTGTCCTACAACTGCTCAAAGTGTTTTTGAAGGCAACTCCAAGCATTACATGCAAGAGGTGAGAAAGAAGTGGATGATTGATCCATCAATCAAGATATATAACTCTGAAGATCCCAAGTATCACAAGGCTGACTTCAAACAAGAGATAAGTTACTTGATCATGTTCCTAAATCGAGTAACCGGTAGGCCACAATCATCTACTTTTGAAGGATGGATGTATACTTACTTTGATCATGTGTTAACAAAGAATAAGATGGTTGACTGGGCTGGCCTTATAAGCCATTGCCTTGATGAACAGTTTGAGAATTTTGATGAAACCAAATCATTCTTCATGACTTCATATCTTGTTTATATCCTAGCAAGAAATTTGGTTTATAAAGGACTAACAGCTAAAGGGGGAGTAGGTACAAAGCCTGGACAGATTCTTGCACATCAATGTTATCCTCAGCTTCGTTTGAAGAACATCAATCACTACAAAAGGTTCAATGATGCTTTTGCTATGTTCATAGTAAGAAAATTGAGAGGTGAACCACATAGAAGATTAACAGGTGCTGCTAGAAACTTCATCAAGTAGTATGGAAGATACTACATCCAGTATGACAAGTTTACATATATTAGGATTCAGGGTTTTACATCCTTTCCATATAGATTGCCTAGATATCCTTCAAACAGGATGGTGTTGCTAGAGGTTTCAAGACAGTTGTTAGAGTTTCATAAGATGCAGAAAGCAAGAAAGAAAGCCGGAGTTCAGTTTCCTCTCCAACTTGGCAGATATTACTCCTGTCCATCACTTCAGGCAGCTGAGCATTCAGAAGTTGAATTTCAAGCATATCATTTGCATCCGCATGATTCAAGGAGAGAAAACTTTGATCCACATGGAGCTATTAAGCAGTCATATTCTTCCTACAGGCATATTGAACGACTGGAAGATCATTGGGCTAATGTTATAGATGACGATGATATTAGAATGCAAAAATGTTCAAGGTTGAGGTGGGATTTAGTAAGAGCTACGAAGGTACTAAGGATTCCTGATCAATTAGAAGGTGAAAGAGCTCTTCTGGGTGATGAATACAATAAGATCCGGAATTTGCCTTATGATGTCAACTGGGCTGATAGAGAAAGGGTTGATGATGAAGGGTTGATAAAGCCTATCATTGCTATTACTGAAGAGCAGATAAATGAACAAATACAAGCCTTGCTTGATGAGGGAAAGAAACTCACATATACTAAAATGGGAGAAGTTGATCAGCAAGAACAACACAATGCACCTAGTAAAGATTCACAAAGCAGAGAAAATGAAAGAGATTCGGGTCAAGTAAAGAAAAGAAAACAACTTGAAACTGCACAAGGAGAATCCAGTAAGAAGAAGAAAAGGATAAGTATTGAAATGGCTTCCTCCAGACAGCTAGGTGATACTCCACTGAATCAAGACATAGTGGTTCGTGTTGATAATGCATTTCCAGAAGCTCCAGTTGAAGAAGTACCTTTGAGTCCACATGACACTGAGATCATTGATGAAGCTAACACCGAAGACAAGGATGAAGCTGAAGAAGAATCATTGCCTGCACAAAGAAAGCAAATGCAACAGGTACAAGATCTTTCATCACTGCCAGAGTGGCTACAGGAAAGAATCAGAGAAAATTATGAAGTTGAGAAGTTCCTCTTCCAGTTGATGAGTTACTTCTAGACATGTCTAATGAGAAACCGAAGAAGGCCACTATCCTTTCAAAGATCACTAAAGATGAAACAGGTATAAGAAAAGTTCATGTAGCAGTTTCAAGACTTGAGAAGAATGTAGAAGATGTAACACCTGATGATTACGACATCAATACAATTAATCTGGGTCCATTGACTAGAACGCAAGTAGAGGAAGAACTTCAAGATTCAATTGATAATGCTCGAGCTATTATAAGATAGGAGACAGAAGGTAGAATTAAAGTTGAGCAAAGGTGCTAGAGCAGTACATTCAGCATTTGGTTCATCCTATTCATCAACAGGACAAGGTTTCTACACCTCCATCTCTTCTTCCTCCAGAAACAGTTGAACACCTAGAGGAGTTGAAGTCTTCATCTCACAGAATGAGGGATTGGATGAAAAGATCAAAGGAGGCTACATATAAACATCTGGAAGATATCATGCAAGTGTGTGATAAGATTATTGATCTCAAGGAAAGGGTACTTGCATTGATGATAGTTTGTGTTGAATTCAAAAACATCAAGGAACAATACCTGCCGCATTTGAAGAATTTGATGGAAACATCAGTTGATGAGTTGATACATGCTGAAGTGATTGAAGAAAATAAGGCATACGACTTCTCTTCTTGGTATTATGGCTTTTGCATCAAAGGACAGTTGTTGGATAAGATAGAAACAGATATGTCAAGAGTAAGAAGTGTACTTCAAAGGATTCAAGACAGAATACATGCTTCTTTGATGAAGATATGTAACCCATTTGGAGAGATGACTCTTGATAACATGAAAGAACAAGTTCAAGCTTTCTATTTTCAAGAAGATGATGTTGCTGATGAGAAGCTTGATAGTATTTTTTTACTTGCTGTCCACCTTGGCGCCAACAAAGCAAGGATGACCGATTGGGAGAAGGCACTTGACTTTTATTCAGATGATATACTTGAAGCTGAAGGAACCATTTAGAATGCGCCAAGTGTACCTTTGGATGATGTCAAGCAGATAGTGTCCAAGTTCATTGAATGTCAAGCTTCTAGTGATGGATATTCACATGGAGATTCCTCATAGGCTGATGACATGTCATTCTTATCTTCTTGGGAAGCGTGCCTTAGTTCCCTCCTTCATAGCCTCTTTCATTTAATAAAATATGGGTTTGTTATAACTAGTGATGTGGCATGATTTGGTCCGCTGGCTTGGCCGATCGATCTTGACTCTTCATTTATTTTGAAGTCTATAAAAGGGCTCTTGTTGCTCTCATTTGTACGGTTGAAGACTCTGGAATTGTTGCAAAAGCTTCTCTGAAATAATATAAGATTCATTGTTTTGGTGACTCTATATCCGTTTCGAAGTGTTGCATGGTTTGGATTTCTTCAAGCGAATATTAAGTTAGATTAAGTTCTCTTTAAGTTTATGTTAGTTGGTGGAAGGTTTCTTTATTGTTTCGTGGTGAAATCTCTATAAGTTCACACCATTTGTAGTTTGTGGCATGCAAATTGTAGTGTATGGTTGGTCTGAACAAAATTGAACTTCAATTTGATCTTTACGTTTGTTGAATCTTTCATGAGCATTAGTGATTTAAACATCTTGTAAAACCCTAGAAGATTGCATCAATCTTGTGTAGTTGTCTATCTTGGCGAAGCAAGATCTAGTTTGATTTTACCTGAGCAATAATTATCCTTGCATCCAGGATTAGATTAGTGTTTCTGAACCTTTCATCTTTTGTTCTTTTTATTCATTTGGTTAGGATTAGGATCAAGAACATCATCGCAATATCATACATCATAAGTTGTAGTACTTAGATATTCCAGTGTTTACCTTCTCTTTCATTTGAATCGACAACTTGTCGAACAATTGCGTAAGTCCCTTTGTATTTAACAACAAAATCATACTTAGTCACTGAGCTATCTCTTCCAAAATCATAAGGAACCTTGGAGTCATCTTTTTTGATCACTTCGTTCAGCATTCGAGAGGCTTTGCTCAAGAGGGAGTCAGATACTCTGTATTTCACTCTAATTGTTGACTTGTCTAAAAACAAACATCAACATTTTTGGCGCTAGAAGGAGGGCTACAAGTTTTTTCATTTTAGATTGAGGAAGAAGGAAGAACATCCTGGAGCGAATTGGTTCTTTCTCGCCGGAAAGGCACCAGAGAATTCTAAGGTCTGCACCAGGAGCATCCAAGGAGTTTGCCGAGTTGGGATTCCCTCCTAAGTCAAAGAAAGGAAGGAAGGCAACTTCATCGGATCAAGGATCCCCAAGTGGGGGTGATATTTCAAATTTGTTTTAGACTCCACCTCCGCAGAATCAGAAGCAGGGAGTTGCTCAACCTAGTAACATGCAAGTAACCACTCCAGGAACTCTACTTCAGCCAGGAGCTACTCAGACAGGTCCAGGACAACAACCCAACATTCAAATGGCCGCACCAGTACGAGCTTGGCCCTTGGCAAATGTTTCACCTCTTGGGACTTTCACGGACTACCATGAAATGCCCTAGAACCTTGAACACTTTTGTTCAAGATTTCATGTCAATGATTCAAGCAGGATAGCCAAAGAACACATCAAGATCTTTGAAGGCACCTTGATAAATCGGAGGATTGAGCATGAGGACGTAGCATGCCTGTTATTTCCATAATCTCTTGAAGGAGATGCTACCTTTTGGTATGTCAACCTGCCAGCCGGGTCTATCACTAATTGGGAACAGATGAAAAATGCTTTCTTAGAGAAGTTCAGAATTCCCATCACTCCAGCAGAACTCTATAAGCAATTCATTGAAGTAAGGAGGCAAGAACACGAGCCCATTGTTGCTTTTAATCATAGGTTCCACAAAGCATATTCCAGATTACAAGCTCCATATGACATCACTGAAGAAATGGCAAAGGAGATTTATTATGCCGCCTTGGATCGCCTTACTTCCATGTTTGTGAAAAGAGCAACGACACCACCTACCACCTTGATTGGAGCATATGCTGGAGCTATCAAGGTAAACAGTGATTTGGGCATGAACACTCATGGACCACTCAATCATCTGGGACATACGGCAATGCCCAATCAAATCCAAGGAATCAACCAGGCACTGGCTCAGCATACGCCGGTGATGAATCCTGTACCCATTCCTGCTTCCACTAATCAATTGGTCGTGCATCTAGGAGCACCAATCTCCCAAGTTGCGCCTACAAAGCCAGTGTATTTGCAAGGATCGTCATCTTCTGTAAAGACGCAGGAAGATGAAATGAAGGAGCTGATCGATCAAGTGAAGAAGTTATCTACTGAAGTTACGCACTTGAGAAACCAGAATAATTACCTACAGAGGAACCATCAGGGAAACCAGGGTGGATATCAAGGGAATAATCCAGGATACAATCAAGGATACAACCAGGGGTACAATCAGGGCTTCAGAGGAAACAATTAAGGTTTTCAGCGGCAGAACAGAACATGGAATACTGCACCTAACAATGGAATTGTACCTTCACCACTTGATAATCCGCCAGCTTCTGACCCAAAGCCAGCAGATAAAGTTTTCTTGGCAGAAGCTGCATTATCCACTTGGTGCAGGTTGCATAATACTAATCAACACTCTGAGCTTCAATGTCTTGAATTTAAGATAGCTGCTGACATCTTCCAACAGGAAATGCATGGCTCGCAGGTACCAGAGAACCCTCCGGTCACTGGGTATGAAATCGTGCCAGCAACTAGATATGATCAAGCCTTGATCATTGAAGATTTTACTTTTCCACCCATGATGGAATATGATATGTCAGAGTATAATGGAAGGTTCCCACCAGCTTCTGCAAATGGACCTGTTGATGATGCATATTTTCCTCCTCCATTCGAAGGTAATTTCCAAACTCAAGGAGCAGATGAAGTACAAGCTTTTCAGCAATCTTCTGGCAATGCCTTGCAGAGGGTATATCAACGGAATTACCGGGCACAAGATCCTGTCACTACATCGACCCCTCCAAATAACTTGCAAACTCCGCCAAACCCTAATGCAAGTAACAATCCAAACTATCCAAGAGACTCGCCCGAATATAGGCAGTGGAGCTCAGGTCAGAAAGTCGTTCCAGCACAAGATGCTCAACAACCGAACGTTTCTCCAAGGAGCGACCTGATCAGGAAAGAAGTTCCCCAAGATGATTTGAAAAGGTTAAGCCAATGTGTTGTAGAGGAACTCAAGAAAATCAAGCTTAACTTACCGCTGATGGAGTTGATCCGAGTGCCCGAGATAAAGGAAGCCTTTTTGAGAAGTGTTGATGATACTATCGCAAAGGGTGGAAATCAAAATGTGCAAATCCCTACAGGATCAAGTCCATCCACTTCAAATGTACCAAGAGCAAATGTGGGTCAGAATGTGAATCCAACCCAAATGAGGCCACCTCACCCACAAGGACAGACGAATGTTGTTTTTATTGCACAAGATTCATCCAGTATGACAAAGGACAAGCCAGTTGAAATAAAGGAAGAATCTGCAGGGAATAATGATGCATCAAAGATTCAAAATTTACAAGTCAATCCAGATCTAGCTGATGATTGGTATAGTGCTCCAAAGAGGAAATCAGTAGTTTTTTACCAAGGAAGGGATGAACAACCCCTGTTCTTGCTATCAGTCAGAATGTTTGGAAAGCTGCTGCATAATTGTTTGATGGATTCAAGAGCTTCAAGTAATGTCATGCCATTGGGTGTTTGTAAGAAACTTGGTCTCATCTCAAAACAGACAACCAAGAAAGTTACTCAGTTGGATAAGACCGAAGTCCCAGTTGTGGGAGAATTACATAATATTCACATGCAGTTGGTAGTTGATCCCAGGATTCAGCATTACATTGACATTTCAGTGGTGGACATACCTGAGGGATATGGAATGCTGCTAAGTAGAGATTGGTTGAGGAAACTCAATGGGTACGTCTCCACTGACTTCTCTCACATATGGCTATCATGGAAAGGATTGCCGAATCAGATTAGAATAGATAGCACTCCGCGTCTGAAGTTGATGATCACCGAATATGGTGAAGATAATGAGATCCTTTTTGTAGAGACAGATTTGGGTGTGTACAAGCCTAAAGTTGAAGAGATTTTAATGCTGCATAATCCAACAGAAGCCTTCATAGAAACTGATCATGACACATCATCAGATGAGGATGGGGAAGGCATGTTTGAAAACTTTCGAAATTTTCTTATGAAGCATGTGAAACAAGGCGTCGAATTAGGGAGTCACACATCTGTTTAGGATCTACTATTACCCCATTTTGAGTTCTCTTGCGCAATGTGTGGGGTAGCCCTGGAACAAGTCCAGAAGAGGATCCCGGAAGCAATAGGCCTTGAAATTCCAAAGACCTTGAAGTTGAAAGAACCTGTTTCAGATGTAACCTTTACAAGTGAAGCAAGCACATCAGTATCAGTTCAAGAAGGTACTCAAGTCGGGTCTACGCTAGCAAATGAAGGTAGTAATGTGTCAAATCAAGAAACTAATCAGGTGTGGACCTTGAGGTTTGATGGATGAAAATCCAAACAAGGGTCAGGGGCAGGTTTCGAATTGATTAGCCCATAAAAATGAAGGTCATATGCACAAAATAGGATGAATATTCATTGAAAATTTGAATAGTGATGCCTGAATGGTTCAACCACTACAAAGTGAGGTACAACAATGAATAAAGGGTGCGATTTGGACTGAATTGGTATGACATGCAAGAGACACTTCACAAAATACTCCAGTCAGATGTATGACTGTCATAGAAACCCTAAAATTGGTACAACTATTCCCAAATGCTACGATTCCATCCTTATTTGGTATGGCTGGCTGTAGGTATAAATTACAATAGGAAGAACACTGAGATTGCCCAGATTGACCCTTATACAATCATTGCAAGTGGTACGACTTTTTGCAAATTATTGTATGACAGAGTTTGATATGAGACAACTCCTTGAAATCTGTACGGCTCCCTAAAACTGCAAAAAATATGTGGGTACAGGTCTGTACAGTGGCATGCCATATTCTAATATCCCATTTTTTGGACTGCAGACCTTCTTGTGGCTACGACTAGAATCTTCAATTGGTACAACAGAGTTTATAGAATTAAACTCTCCTCTAAAAGGCTACGATTTGTATGCAACGAGGGATGATTATATTCAGCAGTACTCATATTTGTATGGTAGGATTGTAGGATACAATAATGCATTATTATATACAACAAACTAATGTTAAAAGCCTACATAATAAAGGGTACTACATCCAAATTTTATAATGATTGCAACAACAAAGAAATCTGAAACCCTTCAAATAAATCTAGAAACAATATTAAAACCCTTCACAACAACAATGATAATATTGAAACCCTTCACACAATAACTAGAATTCTTCAATATATAATAATTTGAAACAACTACAAAATTTTTCAATATACTCAAAATCTTCAAATAAACCTTTGGAACTGTAGTGCGGCACTGTAGTGGCGGTATGTAAGTACTGTAGCAACGGTATTGTAGCAAACTAAACATCTGCAAAATTCTTTTCAATCAACTGAAACTAGAAATAAACTTCAATCTTTCAGCTCTAAGGTTATCCTTGAATGGAATTACTCCAGTGAATCAAAGGGTTTTCGTCTTCCAATCCACAATGAAATCTAGAGGGTTTTTGTACTCCAAATCCTGATACCAAGAGGGTTTTCATCCTTAGGCAAGAAGATGAACAAAGAGTTCAATCATAGAGAAAAGGGGTTTTAATTTCATAAAAATAGGTGCTTTTATTTGTGCCCAGCCTCTCCTTTTATAACCCTCTTTTTAATTTAAAAATCATTTTCCCACTTTATTCACGAAGTGTCTAGAAATACCTTTTTTATATAACTTCACATTGACCCTCTTTTTTAGAACACTTTTTTAATAATGGACCCTCTTGTAATAATAAAACATAAGTCGCCCTTTTTATAAATAAAACATAAAGTTACTAGGACAATTTAAGTTATATTATTAATTTATTTTTCAAATCATACCCCATTAGCCTGCTGCAAGGTGTGCGCCCTTGGTCTCCTTGTGTTGTCCAGTGCAACACTTGGGTTCGTGACAAGGCTTAACCGCCTCCCGTGGATTCATTAACTCTGGCAGTTGTATCGGGCATTAATAGGTCAATCTTTTGGTGCAATGACACTTATCTTTCCAACAATTGGTATCAGAGCCTGGGTCACGGGTTCAAACCCCTCACTTGCGTTGGGGGGGGATTGTTGCAAGGTGTGCGCCCTTGGTCTCCTTGTGCTGTGTAGCGCAGCGCTTGGGTTTGTGACAAGGCCTAATCGCCTCTCATGGATTCATTAACTTTGGTGGTTGTATCGGGCATTAATAGGTTAACCTTTTGGTGCAACGACAATCGTCTTTCCAACATAGCCTATGGGAAATAAAATAATAAGGTAGGGGACTTGCAAATACTCATGCTTGAAAAAGGGGACATGACAGTCCGCCCTACCTAGAATTGCTTGCCCACAAGCAATTACAAATTCAACTCTCCAACTCTTCTCGATTGAATATCCCTGTAATACTAGGATACCAAATAGTCCTTGGGAGTGGGTGTGTCCATCTGCCCAATTTATCAAACTGTGGGAAAGATTCTAAAAACTTCTCCATTATTTGTTTTGTCCTTGAAATTTCAAGCTTACCTGGGGGCTGCTTTATGTAAAAAAAACACTAACCACCATGTTTCGGCTGTGCCACTCTGGTATAACTGAGAGTTGGAAACTCCAACATGAATATTTTATGCACAACGTTCACTGTTTCATTAAAGTTTGTTATCCTAGGAATGCCTTGAACCATTAGCCTTTGATACACTTCCAACAGAAACTGCACTACATGGGAATTCATTGCGTCACAAACATTATATATTTGGCCATCATCTGCCTTCCTCAAAAGATCCTCTCACATTCTTGAGAGCTCCAATGAGATCAAACACTTTGTGGACTCCTTTAGTTGGAATGGCGACACCATGAACAGACAATGAACCAACAAGATGCCGCATTTGGTGAGAACTTATTTCTTGTTCCACTTCAGATTTCAGTATATGGTGTCTCAAAGAATCACCCAGATCCCATACTCTTATGTCTAAACCATAGATGGAAAACTCGCCGAAAACTTGCCGAGTCAAGGAAAACTCACGAGTTTTTTTCCTTCGTGAGTTTTTCTGACTTTAACTCGCAGAGTTTTTTTTTGAGTTTCTGCCGAAAACTCGCCGTACTCGCCAAGTTTTCGGCAAAGACTTGCACCCTGCGCAAGTAAAAGCATAACAGGGTCATGATAGTATATTTCAAAATACATTTAAGTATAAGTTTGTATATTGAATTTCTTATACTTTAAATATTTTGAAATATACTGTCAGGATGTTTGAGATAGGTTCCGAATCCATGGGATTTAACATGCAGATTCTAGATTTTGGAGGATCCTTCAGATTTCAGACTCAACCAAATTTTCAGGGTTTCAGGGTTTCAGACTTAGCTAAATTCAGGGTTTTAGGAACATGCATCAGGGTGAAAAAACAAGGATCCCTTAGTAAAATGTTGTGGAATTTGACATTGTTTTGCAATTTGAGGCATGGAAAATAGGAGCTTTGTAGTGCATCCAGTTGTGAGCGGAATTGGACCTTGTTTGAGGCCATTCACACGAAGAAGAGGAACTAATTAGGTCAAAAGCACCTCAATGACCTTGTCTTTGTGCAATACAACATTCGATTGCGCACAAAAAGAATATAGGACAAATCACTTGATCCTATTGATTTGGATGAGATAGATCCTTATAGTGATTGGACAAGGCAGGATGAGCAGCCTCCATTGTTTATTGCAGACGAGATTCTTGATTTCGAGAGACAGGCAATGGAGGATGTGGGTGCAACAAGAGATGTAGGTTTGGAGGACATTCATAAGGATGAGGAGTCATTGCCAGAGCTAGATATTTCCAGGATGGTGGTCGAGCCTTAGCCATAGCCTTCCATGCCAACCGAGGAGCCACCGGCACCGCATACTTGTAGGACTAGAGCATCTACCTCTTCCTTAGCTTTGACTAAATTAGGGAAGATGAAGGTGTGATATGTTGTATTTAGTATTTACTTCTAGTTTTACTATTTTCATTTTCAGCTATCTATTGTAATTTCTATCAGACTATCAGGCTTTCAGCCATCAGGATTCTGCATGAGAATGCGATTTTGTAATCAATTTGCATTAAAGTCAATCAAATTTAATGGAAAACTGTAAAATACCCTTCTAGAAATGACTGAAATTTTTTGCCAATTTAAATAAGATTTCTTGCACACTTCAATTAAATAACATCACCAAATGAACAAGGAATTGTATCATATCAAACCCACATCAACTTTGCATATATGAAACCAACAAATAAATGAAACATGAAATGTCAAGTGGCTGGAATTTATTTCAGTCCATGTCTGATTTTATATCAGACTTAATTACAAATCAATATGAAGCGCAAATACATCAAACTTTGCATACAAATATAGCCCAAAGCCTCTAGAATGATGATAGCTATCAAATGAACACAAAACAGCCTTGAAAGAACTTCAATTAAATTCTGATGTAAACTTTCTGTATGCTGATATGACTGCTGGAAGTGTACTTTTTGCCCAGCCAAGGGTTTACAATGAAATATCATAAAATATCTCCTCCAAATGCATTCTATGGATGCATAGGAATGTGTTCTATCAAACACAACTCTTCAATCTTCAAACCTTTGATCAAAGTCACCTAAAAAGCCCTGAAATTCCAATGTAAAGTCGCTGTTATAAAACTCAGAACCCTGCTGTTGCAAAATCAGACCCTGCAAAATATGAAAATACCATCCAGAATATGTTTCACATTCACTCAACTACCTTGGTAGTCAATCCTCTACACCAAGAGCTTCAAATAGATATCAATGTCACTTCCAAACTCTTCAAATAACTTGCAAATGTAATTCAATGATGAAATCTGTATGACAACATCTCACAAATGGTTATGGGATCATCACCACAACATTCAAGGGAACATCTCCTTGAAAAATAACTAGAAAATCGGAATTTTCAGTCATAAACAATAATAAAGAAAACATACCATAGCATCATTCATGCAAAATGAAGCTCAAGTCATCTATTTAAACTCCTCAAGCTTTGATGTCCATCCTCTTGGCAATTTTGGAATGCATTTTGAAATCCATCAATAGAAATTAAGGAAATGGAACAATATTGAATGACCTTCACTTGAAATGCTTTCATTTAAAACAATCTTCAATTATTTTAAATGAATTTTGCTCCTCCTCTATGGATCGATCCTCCTTAAGCTTGGCCTTTGACACTTGCATTGAATTTTGAGATTGCAATCATTTAAAATCTTCTTCTTTGCTTGGGCGATCAGCTACATGCATTTAATTTTGTGTTTGAAATGCATTTAAAACCCTTCTAACCTCTCAACTAGTACTTGCAATGATTGGGTGATTGCATTAAATGATACCATTTGCTTTTTAAATGATTTTCTACTACAAATCGCAGCTCCATACATGATTGCCGCGGCTCCACATAGAGGTGTATTGCATTTAAAATATCAACAAACAATTTTTAAATGACTTTACCTTATAGCCGCCACCTTGCCAAGTCGTCAACTCTCCATTCAATGAGCAATTGCAATTTTTAAAACATCTTCTTCTTAGCCGCCGCTCCTTGAAAGGGTATAAGGCATTTAAAATGTTAATCAAACATTTTAAATATTGTTTGCTGTTCGAACACCTTCCTCAAGGTCGTGGGCACTTCCCTCAATGATATCCTTTGCAATATTCAATGTCTTCAAACCTTGGCGAATGAAAATTGACATTCCTCTATGCAAGTCGACCCTCCTCCAGCATAAGCGTTGGCTCTATGAACAAGGCTCAAATGAAATGAAATTGAATGTCCTTCATGCATCGATCCATGTGGCTTGATATTAAATTTGAATTGGGCCCATTTTGACTTGTCAAAACTCTTTCATAAATAGGTCCTACCTGGAGCTATCCATAATTACACATCTCCATACAAAATAGATTAGAGAAAATGTAATTAAAGATTTCATTTTCCCTCCTTATTTATCAAATTCAAATGAATAAAAATACAATCTTAATATTGCATTTTCCATGTAGCTCAAATACACACTTAACTCATAATTTGGGACATTACAAAAACACTTTTGTACTCATTGGATTAATCTTGTCATTGAATTTTGCAAAAAAAATGCGTTTCTAATGAAATTTAAGCAATTTTTTAAGTTGCCGAGTTTTTTCCGAGTTTTCTCCGAGTTTTTTTTGACTCTCGAAAAATTGGCTTGCTGAGTTTTTTGCCGAGTTGAGTTTTCCAACTATGGTCTAAACAATTTTGAACTTGAGTGAATGGATCTATGTGTCCTTTGTTACAAGTTGTGTCCTTCACTCTTTCACTTACTTTATAATGCTTTCCATGATGATAACAAATTTGTATAATATGGAAGGATTGCAATAAACATGTTTTATCTTTTTCTTTTGCCGATGTCTCTCAAGGAATTTCATCCACGTCACATTTCTGGCTACTTAGGATCTTGGAATTTATCAAAATACTCATTTCACTTTCATTTTCACCTCTATTTTGAAAATCACTCTTATCTGACTGAATCTTTTGAACATTGATGGGTGCTTCTTGGACAAGGACATCTTTTCAATTATGCATTGACATTCAATAAGTGATGTTTGGTCCTTCTTGACTTCATTAAGGCAAACCTTTTGCTATCATTCAATTTTAGAAGTCAAATAAACATCTTTTTCTTCAGCTTGTGGCTCAAATGTATCCATCACTGTCTACGGTTCGATCATCTTCTTTTCTAGCTTTCATCAAATTTCTCTGACATCTCCTCTTTGCTCCAACATTTGTGGCTTGGCTCCCAAGATTCTTTGCACGAGAAGCAAACTTTTTTTCTTTTGAGTTTGTTTCTGGTATCATCTTCCTTTCTTGTGATAGGAGGCTCTTTTTCCTTAAAGAACATTTTCTTTGACTCATGCTCCTTGGCAACTTTTGGGGGCTTTGGTTTAGCTCTTTCTCCTTTCTTCTTTAGCATTATACTTTCATTTTCTTTGAATATTTTCAAGAATTCTTCAAAGATGATATATGATTTGTAAATATCAGACTTATCATATTTATCAAAGGCAAGAAGTTTGCATTCATCTTTGTCATACTGCTCTTTTAATGATGCCTCTTGAATAGGATCCTTTCTTTCGTGCTCTTCTAAATGAAGCTAGATCTTTGTAGTTAATAGAAAACTACTCCAATAGTTGGTTCTTAAAATCTTGGCTCTTCATTTGAGCTTTTTGATTCACTCTTTTGTCCTTTTGTTTCACCAGATTAGAAAAATGATCCATTTGATTCAGATTCATATTCTACAAAGCTTGTATCATTTCTGCCATGGATTTTTCCACTATCTTCTCTTTTTTGTTTCTCGTGATTTTTGCATCAAAATGTTAGCTTTCCTTGTAGGATGGCAAGATCACAACTTGGATACCACTGTAATATCCCAAACTTGAATATTTGATCATTTGACAACTTCTCAATATTAATGTATAAAATCTAGCACTTTTTGATCACTGAGATCCCAAAATGGGTAGGGTGAGAGCATATAGTGACTAGAATATGAACAATATTTATATCTACTATTCTTGTTGGTGGCAAGTCGCACAACTTACAATACATGCAATGACAAAATCTGAATGATATGCGGGTCTTGGTGACTATGCCCACCAGACTCCACTACCCATTATAATATCTATTAAAATTTGATCTGCTCATATTAAAGATGAAATAATAAACCTTTGAAACGCTATATTATTAGCAAATAATGGAATGCAACAAATTGGATCATGAAATGCTGATATAATGTGACGTTATAGCCAAATGGGAGAGTCAACAATAACAATATTTTGTAGCTAATCGACTGCAAGAAAAATGTAGATCATATGAATACTCACGGAAAATCCGAATAGTGATGCCAGGATGGCTCAACCACTACAAAGTGAAGTACAACAGTGAATAAAGGGTGCAATGTGGACTGAAATTGGTATGACATGCAAGAGACTCTTCAAAAAATACTCCAGTAAGATGTATGACTATCATAGAAACCCTAAAACTGGTACAACAATTCCCAAATGCTGCAATTCCATCCTTATCTAGTACGACTGTCTGTAGGTATAAATTACAGTAGGAAGAACACTGAGATTGCTAAGATTGACCCTTATACAATCATTGTAACTGGTATGACTATTTGCAAATTTTTGTACGACAGAGTTTGATATGAGACAACTCCTTGAAACTTGTACAACTCCCTAAAACTGTAGAAAATATGTGGCTGCAGGTCTGTACAGTGGCATGTCATAGTCTAATTTCCAATTTTTTGGACTGTGGACCTTCCTATGGCTACGACTAGAATCTTAATTGGTATGACAGAGTTTATAAAATTAAAAAGGCTACGATCTGTATGCAACAAGGGACGATTATCTTTAGTAGTACTCAGATTTGTACGACAGGATTGTAGGAGACAATAATGCATTATTATATACAACAAACTGATGTTAAAACACTACATAAATAAAGGGTGCTACATCCAAACTTTATAATGATTGCGACAACAAAGAGATTAGAAACCCTTCAAATAAATCTAGAAACAATATCGAAACCCTTCACAACAAAAATGATAATATCGAAACTCTTCAAACAATAACTGGTATTCTTCAATCTATAATAATTTGAAACAACTACAAAATCTTCAATATACTCCTCAAAATCTTCAAATAAACCTTTGGAACTGTAGTGCGACACTGTAGCAATGGTACGAAAGTACTGTAGTAGCGATATTGTAGCAAACTAAAAATCTCCAAAATTCTTTTCAATCGACTGAAACTGGAAATAAACTTTGATCTTTTAGCTCTAAGGTTATCACTGAATGGAATTACTCCAGTGAATCAAAGGGTATTTGTTCTCCAATATACAATGAAATCTAAAAGGCTTTGGTCCTCCAAATCCTAATACCAAGAGGTTTTTCATCCTTAGGCAAGAAGATGAACAAAGAGTTTGATCGTAGAGAAAAGGGGTTATAATTTCATAAAAATAGATGTTTTTAGTTGTGTTGAGCCTCTCCTTTTATAACCCTCTTTTTATTTTAAAAATCTTTTTCCGTCTTTATTCAGGAAGTGTTTAGAAATACCTTTTTAATATAACTTCACATTAACCCTTTTTTCTAGAACACTTTTTTAATAATGGACCCTCTTATAATAATAAAACATAAAGTTATTAGGACAACTTAAGTTATATTAGTAATTTATTTCCCTCATCATACCATATTAGCCTACAGGAAATAAAATAATAAGTTAGGGGGCTCCCAAATATTCATGTCTGAAAAAGGGGATATGACAGTCGGCCCTTCCCAGAATTGCTTGCCTACAAGCAATTGGAAATTCAACTCTCCAACTCTTCTTGATTGAATATTCCTATAATACCAAGATCCCAAATCATCCTTGGGAGTGGGTGTGTCCATTTGTCCAATTTATTAGACTATGGGAAAGCTTCTGCAAATTCCTCCATTATTTGTTTTGTCCTTGAAATTTCAAGCTTGCCTAGAGGCTGTAAAATGCTACCCCAATTTTTCAAAATTTCATACAATGATATAGCAGTGTTAGCATGAATTGCATAAACCAACTAAAATGCCTCACACTTTCTGATCACCCAGATCCCAGGATGGGCAAGGTGAGAGCATACAGTGATTTGGCTTACAATGAACACTATGAAATCAAGAACTACAATTCATCCGCTGCGGCGGGCATCCACTTTCGTGAGGATTCACCACTTTCCAGTGGGTATATAAACAACATGAAAGATTACAAAGCCATCCACTTATTCAGTGGGAATACTCCACTTTTCCAGTGGGTAAGAAATAAAGAAAGATTCATTTTCCACACTGGCGGTAAAACATCCAGGGGTTCTTAATGTAAATTAAATTACAATGAAGTATAAAGATAATCTATTCATGTGCAATAGCACAAGAGTTAAAACTAGATGAGTAATTCCCCCTGAAGATCATTGATAAGAGACATACCCTGCAACATGATTGGCAAATGTAACATTCATAAGCTGATAAAGATTGTATAATCAGATATATATGACTGATCTCACGTTATTTTCTTCTTGCTGATGGTAAGAACCTGTACTATGGTATGAAAATAGAGCAGAAATCACCTAAACAAAGCACATGTCTGATATACTTCTTGCTGCTCCAATTCTGATTATGATGACCAAACTAACATTTCTGAGCACACAGATTTCTAAAACCATGTTTATGTCACACACAACAAACAAGTTTCCTGAACAGGGTCGTACGGCCTGTACTTGGTACGGCAGCTCACAAGAATTTCAAATCAGCTTCAAAAATCTTCATATCACTCTTGAAAGTGGCGTCTGTTGTGACCTAATCACACATCGCCCCATTGCAAATGGGGACCCCCTTTGTTTGAGCTCTAGTCCTTTTCTTGAGTCTTGGATGATGTCTTAGATTTGTTTCATGATGAAGTCAGTGGTGTTGAGTCTTATAGTCCCCTGATGTCCTGATATCCTGATCCTAATGTTCTGAGATCCTGAAAATGACTAAGTTTGGTATCCTGAAAATCTTGAAAATTGGCTAAGTCTAAAATCTGGTGGATCCTCCAAATTCTATAATTTGTATGTTAAGTCTGGTGGATCTGAGACCTATCTCAAACATCCTGAAAGGTATATTGAAAAATATTTAAAGTATAAACTTATACTTAAATATATTTTTCAATATACCTTACCCTCTAGACTTTAAGTTCTGGGTGCGAATTCGCTCCAGGAAGCTAGGCGCATTTTCTCACTTGTAGATAACCAAATCAGCGCCTTAGGTTGAGACTCATATGTGCACCTAGAGGAAAATCAACTTTGAACCACTCCAAACTATGGCGCCTTGATTGAAACTGAAGTAAGAAGCCCTTAAACATCAAAAATTTGACAAAGAAATGATTTAGGAGTCTAGGCGCCTTTTCATGTTCAAATGATCATCAGATAGCGCCTTGAGTTGAAGTGAATGAGTTTAGGTGCCCATTCCTTGTTGCTCTTGTCATTTTGGGCGCCTTGATGTGAGATGAGGTCTAGATCAATGATGGATAGCGCCTAAGGGTGATGTAGTCATACAAGGATGTAAGCAAGTGTTAAGAGCCTTTAAAATAGCAAAGAATAAGCAACATCAAGTAAGGCGCCTTTCTTGTCCAAATAACCTCATTTTTGTGCCTAGGGGTAAGAGTCTTTGCAATGCTCTGGATGCATGAGAATTGAAGCATGATTCCTTGGACCCAAATGGGCGCCATTTCACATCCAAAATCACCATCAAGAGCGCCTCTAAGAGATCAATATCACTAAGGGAAACTAGGCGCTATTTCATGTCCGGAGCATCATAAATGGGCGCCTTATAAGAAGAGAGCTTGAGGACATGAAATTGGATGTTATTTAAGGGTTAAAGTCATCAAAAGTCCAAGGAAATAAGCCAAGTATGCTAGGTGCCTTTGCTTGTCACTCCCACCTCCATGAGCGCCTTGGAAGAAGATACATGAAAAGACATCTTTGAGTGGGCGCCTAGGTGAGGGAAGTCCTTCTAAGATATTCACAACTGTTTAAAGCATGAAAAATGACAAGTATAAAGCTTAAATTGGCATGGGCGCACTCTACTTCTCTGTAAACCTAGATTGGCGCCTTAGAGAAAACATCACAAATCTACATCTCTGAGTGAGTTCCTAGAGAGAAAGGATCGCTTTAAAACATGTTTGATCATTCAAAGCCTTGAAAGTAGCAAATAGAACCCAAATTGATCAAGGTGCCCTTTCATCTTCATACCAACTCAATTGGCGCCTTGAGGAAAATCACTCAAATCCATGTTTAAAACCTTAAGAAAGGAAAACATTCTAAGGCATGTTTAGTTGTTTGAGGTCATCAAAAGGACAGATAAGACCAATCTAACCTTAGGCACACTTTCACTTATCTACTAATCTAAATGGGCGCCTAAGGGTAAGTTGCATCTAATGACATCATTGATTGAACACCTAGGAGGAAAAAAGGTTTAAATCTACGTCATTGAGTGAGCACTTGAAAAGTTGAGCCATTATAAGTTGATCCAAGTCAATTAAAGTCATAAAATATCAAATGCAAGGTTAATTTGAGTTAGGCGCCTTTCATGTAATTTCCCACCATCATGAGCGCCTAGATCTAGAGAGGGATTGAATGCTTAAAACATGCTTCTATCTTATGAAATAAAATGCTTATGAAGTAATTGATGTTGTTTCTTTGATTGGTTTTGCAGGAACATGGAGCATGGATTAAGTTAAGGAGTCATTCAAGGAGTCAAGCACTCAAAGTTACCTTCATCATCTGCAAGACTCATCAAGCTTCAAAGTCTACATCCAAAGAAGGTGTATCATCAATATCTATACTTCAAAGGACCTTTGAAGTTGGAGCATTTCACCATGTTAAGATCATATCAAGTTGAAGTACACTACTTCATCTTCAATAGCATCATGTCAAAGACACTTCATCCATTCAACTTCAAGTTCCATTCAATCTTCAAGTCCAAGAGAGATCTCCTACTCTTCATGAATGAAGCATCGTCATCTATTCTACTTCCATCATCTACTCTTACATGAAGGAAGCCACATCATTATCATCATCTACTCTTCATGAAGAAGTATCGAAGAAGATCATCATGTATCCTACCTGCAAGAAGAAGAAGCATTACAGAGTTAGTCAAATGAGCTACAAGCATCATACATATCCTACTTACAATGAACAAGGCGAGATCAACAAGATACATCTCAAGTGTTCATCATCAAAAGCAATCACATTGAAGATATCACAAAGATGATACAATTTGGGAATATGCCCATAAAGCAAAATGAATTAATAGTTGAAATCCACAAGTTTGCTAAGGTGGCACCTACATGGCAAGTACACATCATCATTCAATCATAATCAGCCACATCATATGATTACATTCAATGTATCATTTAATAAAGAAGAAGCCAAGAGGACGCTTATGTGGGAGATGCTTTAAAAGATTATATCTTATCTTATCTTCTTGGAAAGCGTGCCTTCATTGCCTCTCATATGCACTAAAAATAGCAAGTTGTTGTAACTACCTTCTGGGGTGGCATGATCTAAGCCCTTGGCTACATGAAATGAGCCTGGCCATTCATTGTATTTTTGGACTACTACATAGAGGCCTTGTTGCCTCATTTGTAAATCATTAGAGAGTAGACATTAGATTATAGACAAATAGGAGTAGAGTAGAAGAGACTCTCAAAATTTTCTGAGAGGACTTGAAGTTCTTGTAAATATTTCTCAAAAGTAATGCAAAACATTGGAACTCATTTGGTGTTAAGTGTTGTCTTGTGAAATGACATGGTTTCTTGTACTTTGATGAAATGGAGAGATGTTTCAATTAGATTAGAAGTAGATTAGAAGTTCATTGATGTAATGTATGTTTGTACTGAATATTTGATCAACTCCTAGCTCATGCTTTTAACATTCATCGCCGGTGAAGTGTTGTGTAAAGCTAGTCTGAGCTTCATTTGTTTAAAGTTCGATTATGGATGCTTGTTTGAGCTGTGCCATCCGATGGGTGCTTATATGAGCCTTCATGATTTGAAAACCATTCGCGTACCTAAGGAGATTGCACCAACTTCATGTAGTTGTAGGCATCCTTGGCGAAATGCAGTTAGGTTTATCAAAGAGTTTGTCTATTCATACATCATCATTGCTTCATTGAGCTTAGATTAGTTTCTTTAAACCTTAACTTTTGCCTTTTCTTTATTATTGAAACCTTGTATATACATCATCTGCACTGAAGGAGGAATAAGCTAAGGAAGTATGAAGAAGTCTAATGTAAGTCCCTGTGTGATTATTAGCAAGATCACATGTAATCACTGAGTTAACCCATCATGAATCATAAATAAGGAACCTTGGAGTTTTCTCGTCTAATCACTTTGTTTAGCATTCGAGAGGCTTTGCTCAAGAGAGAGTTGGATACTCCGTGTTTTACTCTATTGTTGACTTGTTGAAAAACAATCATCAACAGCGTCTAGGCCAGACAAACAAAATGCAAACAAGAGATTTTCAAAAGACATCAACAATTAATTTTAATGTGCATCGAACCCATAGCAGATGTACGGCCTTAGATATGTACGGCCTTAGATATGTACGGCAGTGTTAAAACATTATAAAATCAGACTTTAATCTCAAATAAATTGCTCAGATCATAAAGCAAACACACAACAATAACAGTGCAATCCTTTTCAACTCCATACAAAGAAGATTTATCATGCTCAAAATCCATATTTCTCAATATACGGCCCTTCTGTACGGCCAAGGTGAAACACACCAAAAACAATATTAAACTGCAATCCACACACACCAAAACATATGAAATCCCTCTCCAGAAATAAGAGCAATGAAAACATACAAAAAACTTCTCAAAATCTCTGAAATCCATTAAACTCCATGGCAAACTCTGTATGAGCTTGCTCCCAATCCACCTTCAGCACAATGGTGATTCCTGTAGTGAAACCACACCCAACTTCAAGAGGGTTTTCATCCTCAAGAGAATAAGGAAGAACACGCAGGTTCAATCCAGCAGAGTAACAATACAAATCCAAGCATGTCCAAACAATGAGCCTATCACTTCCTTTTATAACTTTTTGAGGGAAATAAAATATTATTTCTTTTATCCCTTCATATTTCTCCTCAAACAAAATAAGAAATAATTCATTATGTGTGCACAACTTAAAGTCACCTTTTTAATTTAAAGCTCCTTTTAGCTCCAAAGACCCCTTTATCAAAATAAAAGAAATATTTGATTCGCAAGGTCCCAAAATGATACATCCATGATTTAAAGCTTTTCATCCCCTTTTCAACAAGCTATAACATTTAAGTGTTAAATAAACATTTCCGAACCTTTTTAACTTAAGTGCAATAATTAATTATTTGGCTCATTTAAATCAACTGATTTTACGGAAAATCCCAAATATCATCAAACTGCAAAATTAAGCATACCAACATACTCCATGATGTTTGGGAAGATGAATGATGCCTTCCAGGTGACTTTCTAAAAGTAGACAGCCTCTCCAATAATCTTGGAGAGCAAACTAGGAACCTGATCAAACATCAGAAAGCATCACTGCGATCCTGAACACCATCTGAGCTCAAAGCCATAACCAATTGCTCTGTAAAACTGATCTGTGGCCACTCCAAGAACATTGGAGTTCTTCCAACATGCCGGATAGCCTTCACAAAACTACGAACAAGCAAAATGCATATAATAATCAATGTGCCAAAAATGGAACATTACAGTCCTCCCCACTCAAAATTGCTTGTCCTCAAGCAATACATGCTATCCAACAGAAATACCTAGATGATTGGCAATATTATACTTGGATCCCAGATCAACCTCAAGAATGCTCCATACCATTTCTGCTGCGCTACTCTGATGTAACTGCAAACTGCACAACTAGTATTCTGCTTACAATTCTGAAGCATTCTTACAATCACACATTTTTTTGGCTCCCAAACAACTACAACATCACTAACCCTGAGAATGCAAAAGTTAGCATCCTTGAATCTATCATCAATACAACTTATCAAACCTGATATCTCAACTAGGAACCAAATTCTGAAATGTTCCTCTAAAGAAGAGCATAAATCAGCTTGAACACAAGCTGAAAGTAACTCCGAATAGCCATGAATTAGTTGGTTTTCACCAACCAAAAGAGTTGAAACACTTGTCCTTTTCAGCTGGATTCTTTTTTTACCTTCCCACAAAGAGCTAGAAGCAACAAAAATAACAATCTCATGGCTGCTACAATATGAAATAAACTCCTGAAAATCAGATTTGAGAGTGGTACAGTGACAATAAATCTGAAATCTTTCAAGAATAACGAGATTTGAGCCACCTACAACCAAAATATAACAAAGTCATGACCAAAATTTCTCTCCAATCCATCAATATGTAAGCAAATGGACATTTATGATGGCTGATTGGATGATGGACAGCAGCTTTATGACAGGAATTTGGCCCCAAAATCATCCATGAGTCATTCTTACTAACACCACAATCCTCCACAGAACCCTGAGGATGAAAATATGCCGTCATTGCACTCAACTCATTGCATACCTTGAGCCTATGTCCAACTTCAACAACTGATGATAACTTCAAGTTGACCCATGAGTGCACCTCTCCTGGATCCCATATTCGGTCACTGTCCTCCTTCGTGCTACTCACATTAGATTGGCCTTCATCATTCAACATGAGAAGAAGATTATCATCAGTTAATTCAACTTCCATTATAAAAAGAGTATTACCAAATGATTGGAAGTTGTTTTCACCTTCATGTTCAAATAGATTACCATTTTGCTCCATCTCTGCATCATCATACTTAGGAGATTGTCCTAAGTCAAAATCTTGTTGGAACAATTCAAGCTCTTTAGTTTTCAACTTGATTTCATCAGCTATAGCAACTCCAACTTGCTCTTTGAATTGATGTTCATCAACAAGCTGACTTTCAACTTCTAAGAGAGCCATTTGGGTACTCTCTAAAGAATTTATTGTTGATTTAAGCTTAGATGTAAGCTTATCAATTTCAGCATCTCGTTCCTTCAATGCTTTACATATTCGATCAGCAAACTCAAGGCTCTGATCTGTATCAGAAAGAAGGTTCAAATAATCTGATTTTAGTGTTTCAAAAGCCTCTCTGACTACACACCAATCTTCAAGTGAAGATCCTCTTTCCATGCCCATTTGTCTTCTTTCAACTTGTGCCCTCCAAATGTGATCTTCAACAAACTTATATATGTGATCAAAGTGTGTTAAAGATTGAACAATCTTATCTTTAGTGACCAACAACTGATTCTGAAGTTCATATGTTGGATCAACAATAGAAGCTGATTCAAATCTTCCAACCAACTTTCCATCAACATGCTCATCAACTGACTCTTCTGTAAGGACACTAGGTTCTTCAAATTGCATGGGAGTTGAATCTTCTTCTTCATCACTTAGATCAAATGAAATGGCAACATCAAATTTATTAATGGCTGGTTTAAAATTTTCATCAGCATACTCTTCATCCTAGATTTTTGAGAAATCAAACAGTTCTTCACTTGGCATGGAAATTTCCCATTCATAATCTGAATTACTTTCACAAGCATGGTGAAGATACTCCTCGTTAGGGGCTGTCTTGAGAGTTTTAGTAGCATTAACTTCTTCAATTTCATTGTTTCCCATGTCCTCAAATAAACACTTCACTTCAACGCTCTTAGGCTCACTTGCACAGTCACCTTCTAGCAGTCTATTGATCATCTTCATCTCCTCAATTGTAGTGGCATCTTCAGGATCTTCATCAAATGAAGGACTTGCAAAGTCCAACACTTTTGGCTCTTCGTCAAAGCAAAGCTCAACTTCACTAATTTCTGCTGTAGACTTCTCTAAATCAGCAAACTCCTCTATGCATGTCTCATGATTTGTGACTTTGTCTTCATCATACAGAAGCTTAGACTCATTTCTTTCAGCTAACAAGTCTTCATCTTCACCATTTTCAGATTTCACATCATTCAGAAAGAAAGAACATGTGGTGAAGGTTGCTGATTCATCTTCTTTTTTCTTGCATTGGTGGTTAGGCTCCTAAGAATCTTTGCATAGGAAACAAAGATTTCTTCTTGTAAGTTCATTCTTTCTAAACTCTTTCTTCCTCGAAATAGGAGGCTTCTTGTTCGGTGGGCTGGAAAGTGATGACTTGGAATGAATCTTGGTCCTTGCCAAAGAAAAAGGTAATTCGGGCTTGCATAAAGACATTGTCTTCATCTCCTCTTCCTTCCTTATTTTCTGAATGTATTCTATTAAGCCCTCTTTGTTAGGATTCCCCTCTTTGATGATTTTCAAGAAAGCATCCCAAGGAAGTTGCTGCTTACAATCATCTGATAGTATTTCGTACTCATCAATAATCTTTGTGGCCTCATGATGATACTTCCTTCGATCCAACTTCTCTTGAATTGCTCTTTCTAATTCATCCTGACTTTGCCTAAGAGAATCAAATAGAACATCTGTCTCACTTCTCCTCTTAAGAGATGCCATAATCAACAATCACTGAACAACCTCTTTCACTGCCACACACTGAACAACATGCAAGTGCTAATCACTCACATGCAAGGCTGAAAATTGACTTGCTCAACTGAAAGATCTGCAACAAATTAGCTCCCCAACAGGCTGGGAAGAACTAACCTGGCTCTGATACCACTATAAAATGCTACCCCAATTTTTCAAAATTTCATACAATGATATAGCAGTGTTAGCATGAATTGCATAAACCAACTAAAATGCCTCACACTTTCTGATCACCCAGATCCCAGGATGGGCATGGTGAGAGTATACGGTGATTTGGCTTACAATGAACACTATGAAATCAAGAACTACAATTCATCCACTGCGGCAGGCATCCACTTTCGTGGGGATTCACCACTTTCCAGTGGGTATTGTTGATGATTGTTTTTAGATAGGTCAACAATAGAGTAAAAACACTAAGTTTCCCACTCTCTCTTGAATAAAGCCTCTTGAAAGCTAAATGAAGTGATCAATCCAGACAACTCCAAGGTTCCTTATTTATGATTTATAGTGGATGAACTCAGTGATTACATGTGATCTTGCTGATAATCACAAAAGGACTTACACTGAATTCTTCTTCATTCACTTAACTTATTTCTCCTTTCAGTGTGGATGATGTATCAATGATAAAAAAAAAACAAAAGATAAGGGTTCAGAAAAACTAATCTAAGGTCAATGAAGCAATGATGATGCATGAACAGACAAACTCCTGAATTAACCTAACTCCACTTCGCCAAGGATGCCTACAACTACATGAAGTTGGTGCAATCTCCTAAGGTAAACGAATGGTTTTCAAATCATAAAGGCTCATACAAGCACCCATCGGATGGCGCAGCTCAAACAAGTATCCACAATCGAACATAAGCAAATGAGGCTTAGACTAGCTTTACACAACACTTCACCAGCGATGAATGTTAAAAGCATGAGCTAGGAGTTGATCAAATATTCAACACAAACATACATCACATCAAAGAGCTTCTAATCTACTTTGAAACATCTCTCCATTTCATCAAAGTACAAGAAACCATGTGATTCCACAAGACAACACTTAACACCAAACAAGTTCCAATGTCTTTGCATTAATCTTGAGAAATATGTACAACAACTTCAAGTCCTCTCAGAGAATTTCGAGAGTTTTTTCTATTCTACTCTTAAAAAACTAATGACTACCAGCTACTGATTTACAAATGAGGCAACAAGGCCTTTATATAGGGGTCCAGGATTACAATGAATGGCTTAGATCATTTCATGTAGCCAAGGGCTCAGATCATGCCACCTCAGTAGGTAGTTACAACAACTTGCTATTTTTAGTACATGAGAGAGGCAATGAAGGCACGCTTTCCAAGAAGATAAGGATAAGATGGAATCTTTGGAGCATCTTCCACATAGGTATCCTCTTGGCTTCTTGTTTGTTGAATGATGTGGCGGACTAAGATTGGCTTGATGATGAGTGTCTGCCACGTAGGTGCCACCTTAGCATATTCCCAAATTGTATCATCTTGTGATGTCTTCGATATGATTGCTTTGATACTTGAATGCTTGGAAATACTTTGTTGATTCTGCCTTGTTCATCTTCTTGTAAACTGGATGTATGATAGATGTTGCTCATTTGGTTTAACTTTTGTAATGCTTTTTCTCCTCTTGCAGGTAAGATACATGATGATCTTCTTTGGATGCATCTTCTTGAAGAGTGTAGTAGGAGAGTAGATGATGATGACATGAAGTAGAATAGATGACGATGCTTCATTCATGAATCGGAGTAGGAGATCTCTCTTGGACTTGAAGATTTGTGAAAAAACTTGAAGTTGAATGGATGAATGCCTTGGAATGTTTGATGATGAAGTATACTTGAAATGCTCCAATTTGATGATCTTGAAGAGAGTCCTTTGGAGTAGCTACTTGCTAATCTTGAAGTTATGATTAATGAGGAAGCTAGTTGATACTTGAAATGATTACTTGGAGCAGCAAATAGGATGTTTTCTCCAACTTAGCAACTTGTTGACTCCGGATGTTATCTCCTTTGATGATTCCTTAGCTCAATCCTCGCCCCTACAACACACAAGGAAAGAGACAACATCAATCCTCTTGATAAACACTTGATTTTATAACATATAAGAATTATTTCATGCATTTCTAAGCTAAGCACATTAGATGGGAAATTGGTTCTCCACATGAAAGAAATCATAAAATTCAAACTAAGCATCATATGAGTGTCGCATTGGATCATTATTTCATCCTCTGGTTGAAAAGTCTTATAAAACTTACAATCTATACCACACCAATGTGGCGCATTGGATAAAGATTTCATCTTCTGCTTGAAATTTCAGTTAAAACCTTGAGCACATGAGTTAAAGATCTAGATTACCTCTTGACACATCATAAAATTTGCACTTTGATACTTGGAACTAACCTCTCCATATAGGCGCATTAGATCAACATTTCACACTCCGGTTAAAAGTCAGCCATTCTTCAAATCTCAAACACTTAACTACAAGGCAGCGCATTAGATCCAAATTTTGATCCTTTCTTCAATGTCTTCATAAGAACTGAGATGCTATTTCTTCATATCTTGGCGCATTGGATTGAGTTTTTTAGATTATGATCTAAAAGATATTATAAATCTTAACTTCCTCTACAAGGTGGCGTCTTGGTTAGAGTTTTTTGAATCTCGGTTGGAATTAACTCATTAGATAGTTATTTTGCTTTCTCCTTAACACTCACCAAGAGGGCGCACTAGTAGAGACTCATTACATCATCATCTTGATCTTCCTTGAAATCATCTGCTTTTACTTAATACAAATCTATCACGATGCATGGCGCATTGGTTGAAGAATTTGGACTCCGGTTGAATGTTCATCAAATCTTCATCTTACCTTAATATGCATGGGGCACCGGTTAAGGATATTGAGTCTCCCTTAAAAGATTTCAAAATGCTTACAATTTATCCCTTAGCGCATTGGATGAGAGATTTGGATCCTTGTTTGGATTTGATATCATCTTCAAGGCAGCCAATAGGTGGGGCTCATTAGATCAGGTATTTGATCTCTGATTGAAATGCTTTCAAAATCAGACTTTAACCTCTTCCATGAGATGGCGCAATACTTAGGGGTTTTAGATCCTAACTTTTTGCATTGCTTACCTCTATCTTGATCACAAACCTTGATATCTACTTAGAAAACTCCTTTTGGCCTTGGGCGCATTACTTCTTGGTTTTGAACTCCAATTGAATTGTTCATCATAAGGCGCTGTGGTTGAGACTTTTGAATCCTCACTCCATCCCTCACAAACTTAACTTTTCAAATCATCTTTGGCGCTGTGGTTAAACATTTTGATTTCTCCTTGCTTTGAGCGCATTAGATAAGTGTTGAGGATTCTCCTTTTCCTTCCTTAAGTAGGCATAATGATTGAGACTTTTAATCTCTCTCTTAAAAGACTTCACAAGACTTAGTTTAATCTCCTTCATAAGTGGTGATCTAATGGATGAACTTGAATTCTTGTCTTGATAAGGGCGCATTACTTAAAGGTTTTGGATCCTCATTGAAATGTCTCATAAAACTTAAGTTCAAGTCTCCTTCAAGGTGAGCGCTTTGGTTGACAATTTTGGGATCCTCTTGGAGTATTCTCTTAACTTCATCACTCTCACCTCCTCCAAAATGGCGCATCAGATCAATACTTTAATCTCCTCTTGGAATGTTCTAAAACTTCAATCATGAGAGCTTCTTCAAGTGCATTGGATGCTGATTTTAATCTCTTCTTAAGATCTCATGAAATCTTCCATTTGACCTCTCATTAAGGTGCACAGCAGATCAGGTTTTTGATCTTTCTTTAATCTTGCTTCTTTTCACTCCTTGTCACATTGGTTTAAGATCTTGAATTCTTCTTGAAAAATCTTTGAAACTTGTATGGCACTTACATTTACCCTTACCTTGAGGTGGCGCATCGGATGAAACTTTTATATCTTCTTAATTAAAAGATGTCTTACTCAAACAAACTCCTCTATAAGGCTGGCGCTCTAGATGGAGATTTTAAGTTTTGGTTTAAATTTCATTTAAAATCTTGAATCATCAAAACTCCAATCAAACTCCCTCTATGGTTGGCGCGTTGGTTAATGGAATTGATTTCATCTTGAAACTTCACCAAATTTGAGTTTTGATACTTGTATCCCACCTATCCATCTTGTCGCATTGGTTGGAGATTTTGAATCTTCTTGAAAAATGGTCAAAAAAAACCTTAAGTCAAACCTCCTCCATCATGGCGCATGGGATGGCAAATTGGATCCTTGTTTGGAAGGTGACATAAAACTCAAACTAGACCTCTCAAACAATTGGTGCATTAGATCATGATTTTATGCTCCGCTTGAATAATCACTTTGACAATCAAAAGAACTTTTCATTTTGGGCGCATTACATGTGGCGCAATGGTTAGGCATTTTGATTTCCAGTTAGAAGACTCTCATTTCATCAAGATTTTGCACCATTCTCCTGACTTGGCGCACTGGATGGGAATTTTGCGCTCTGGAGTACTTAGCTATTTTTCAGTGTCCTTGAGGGTGAGGTCTATTGAAAAATATATTTAAGTATAAGTTGGAATTTCTTATACTTTCAATATACCTTTCAGGATGTTTGAGATAGGTCTCGAATCCACCGGATTTGATATGTAGATTATAGAATTTGGAGGATCCACCAGCTTTCAGACTTAGTCAATTTTTCAGGATTTCAGAATTTCAGGCTACTAGACTTAGTCATTTTCAGGATCTCAAACATACATTAGGATTGGTCTTAGAAAGCACATGATACTTGAATTAGAAACTAGACTGAGAATTCAAACAAACCACTGACTTCATCTTGCAATAAACCTAAGACATCATCCAAAACTTCATGCAAAGCATCAGAGCTCAAAAAAAGGGGGTCCCCATTTGCAATGGGGCGATGTGTGATTAGGTCACAACAAGTATATAAACAACATGAAAGATTACAAAGCCATCCACTTATTCAGTGGGAATACTCCACTTTTTCAGTGGGTAAGAAATAAAGAAAGATTCATTTTCCACACTGGCGGTAAACCATCCAGGGGTTCTTAATGTGAATTAAATTACAATGAAGTATAAAGATACTCAATCTATTCATGTACAATAGCACAAGAGTTAAAACTAGATGAGTAATTCCCCCTGAAGATCATTGATAAGAGACATACCCTGCAACATGATTGGCAAATGTAACATTCATAAGCTGATAAAGACTGTATAATCAGATATATATGACTGATCTCACATTATTTTCTTCTTGCTGATGGTAACAACCTATACTGTGGTCTGAAAATAGAGCAGAAATCACCTAAACAAAGCACATGTCTGATATACTTCTTGCTGCTCCAATTCTGATTATGATGACTAAACTAACATTTCTGAGCACACAGATTTCTGAACCCATGTTTATGTCACACACAGCAAACAAGTTTCCTGAACAGGGCCGTACGGCCTATACTTGGTACGGCAGCTCACAAGAATTTCAAATCAGCTTCAAAAATCTTCATATCACTCTTGAAAGTGGCATCTAGGCCAGACAAACAAAATGCAAACAAGAGATTTTCAAAAGACATCAACAATTAATTTTAATGTGCATCGAACCCATAGCAGATGTATGGCCTTAGATATGTACGGCAGTGTTAAAACATTATAAAATCAGACTTTAATCTCAAATAAATTGCTCAAATCATAAAGCAAACACACAACAATAACAGTGCAATCCTTTTCAACTCCATACAAAGAAGATTTATCATGCTCAAAATCCATATTTCTCAATATACGGCCCTTCCGTACGGCCAAGATGAAACACACCAAAAACAATATTAAACTGCAATCCACACACACCAAAACATATGAAATCCCTCTCCAAAAATAAGAACAATGAAAACATACAAAAAACTTCTCAAAATCTCTGAAATCCATTAAGCTCCATGGCAAACTCTGTATGAGTTTGCTCCCAATCCACCTTCAGCACAATGGTGATTCCTATAGTGAAACCACACCCAACCTCAAGAGGGTTTTCGTTCTTAAGAGCATTCCACAAGAGGGTTTTTGTCTTCAAGAGAATAAGGAAGAACACACAGGTTCAATCCAGCAGAGTAACAATACAAATCCAAGCATGTCCAAACAATGAGCCCATCACCTCCTTTTATAACTTTTTGAGGGAAATAAAATATTATTTCTTTTATCCCTTTATATTTCTCCTCAAACAAAATAAGAAATAATTCATTATGTGTGCACAACTTAAAGTCACCTTTTTAATTTACAGCTCCTTTTAGCTCCAAAGACCCCTTTATCAAAATAAAGGAAATATTTGATTCGTGAGGTCCCAAAATGATGCATCCATGATTTAAAGCTTTTCATCCCCTTTCCAACAAGCTATAACATTTAAGTGTTAAATGAACATTTCCCAACCTTTTTAACTTAAGTGCAATAATTAATTGTTTAGCTCATTAAATCAACTGATTTTACGGAAAATCCCAAATATCATCAAACTGCAAAATTAAGCATACCAACATATTCCATGATGTTTGGGAAGATGAATGATGCTTTTCGGGTGACTTTCTAAAAATAGACGGCCTCTCCAAGAATATTGGAGAGCAAACCGGGAACCCAATCAAACATCAAAAAGCATCACTGCGATCCTGAACACCATCTGAGCTCAAAGCCATAACCAATTGCTTTGTAAAACTGATCTGTGGTCACTCCAAGAACATTGGAGTTCTTCCAACATGCCGGATAGCTTTCACAAAACTACGAACAAGCAAAATGCACATAATAATCAATGTGCCAAAAATGGAACATTACAGAGGCTTCTTTATGTGGAAAATGCACTTTGCACCATGTTTCCGTTGCACCACTCTGGTATAACTGAGAGTTGGAAACTCTACCATGAATATTTTATGTACAATATCGATTGTTCCATTAAAGTTTGTCATCCTAGGATGGCCCTGAACCATTGGCCATTGATACACTTCCAACGGAAACTACGCTACTTGAGAATTCATTGCTTCCCAAACATCATATATTTGGCCATCATCTGCCTCCCTCAAAAGATCCTCACATTCTTGAGAGCTCCAATGAGATCAAGCACTTTGCGGATTCCTTGAGTAGTTGGAATGGCGACACCATGAACATGCAATGAACCAACAAGATGCTGCATTTGGTGCAAACCCATTGCTTGTTCCATGTATGAATTCAATATATGTTGTCTCAAAGAATCACCCGAATCCTATACTCTTATGTATAAACAATTTTGAACTTGAGCGAAAGGATCTATGTGCACTTTGCTACAAGTTGTGTCCTTCACTTTTTCACCTACTTTATAATGCTTTCTGTGATGATAACAAATTTGCATGTGGAAGGACTGCAATAAACATGTTCTATCTTTTTCTTCTGTCAATGTCTCTCAAGGAATTGCATCCACACCACATTTTTGGCTACTTAGGATTTTGGAATTTATCAAAATACTCTTCACTTTCATTTTCACCTCTATTTTAAAAATCACTCTTATCTGACCGAATCTTTTGAACATTGATGGGTGCTTCTTGGACAAAAACATCTTTTCAATTATGCATTCAAGAAGTGATGTTTGTTCCTTCTTGACTTTATTAAGGCAAACCTTTTGCTATCATTCAATTTCAGAAGTCAAATAAACACCTTCTTCAACTTGTGGCTCAATTGTATCCATCACTGTCTTTGGTTCCATCATCATCTTTTCTAGCTCTTCATCCAATTTCTTTGACTCTTCTTCTAACATCATCTCCTCTTTGTTCCAACATTTGTGGCTTGGCTCCCAAGATTCTTTGCATGAGAAGCAAAGTTTCTTTCTTTTGAGTTTGTTTTTGGTATCGTCTTGTTTCTTGTGATAGGAGACTCTTTCTCCTTCAAGAACATTTTCTTTGACTTGCACTCGTTGGCAACTTCTAGGGGCTTTGGTTCTGCTCTTTCTCCTTTCTTCTTTAGCCTTCTACTTTCATTTTCTTTGAATATTTTCAAGAATTCTTCAAAGATGATATATGATTTGTAAATATCAGTGTAATGACCACCCTAGTTTTTTTTTAAATTTGCAACTGTAAACAAGATGCTAACATGCAATCTCCTCAACACTTTTTGATCATTCAGATCCTGAGATGGGCAAGGTGGGAGCATATAGTGTGTTGGATTCACACAACTATCCAATGTAGTTACAAATGCTCATTGCAACCACTAGGCAGCCACGCCTTCCACAATCTTCGCTTCTTCAGCGGAATGGTTGATGCAACACATAATGAATGCACTAGGTGGCTAAGATGATCACAGCTACACTTGTTCAGTCGAGTGCATGATTCAACAGAATGAAGGCACATAAGGCGGCAAGTCGACCTAATCAACACCTCTTCGGCAGACTACTTGCATGCAAGCCGCTCATAGAATGTCTAAGCTGATTCAGACCAAAATGGTTGATAATATCAAGCTTGTTCAATGCCAAACGGACCAGTATTGGAATGCTATATGAACTGACGGAAAACCATCCAATTTTTACAATGAATGCAATGCAAGTGAACCCGCTGGCGGTACTACTATCCAGGGTGTTACAAATATGATTTTGCCAAACACATTACATAATAAATTTAAAGTAATGACAAGTAACATCAATGCATTATATTCAGAAATCTATATCAGACTGTTGTAACACAATTTAATATATCTGATTAGACTGATACACTGCTGCAAACAGAGGATTAGACCAATGTAAACTCAGGAAATTAAGTAATAGAATGCTCACATTGAACCCCCAAATAAGTACCACACTGAAGCTGATGTAGAAGACTGATGCAACTTTGAAAACTCCACTAAATATCTCTGAAAGCACTGAAAACTCAGAGCTAATCTAATCTGATCATGTTGAAACTCTCCAAGAAACACTATATAGTAACTACTGATAGAAGGACAGCCTTCAACACTGCTGCTACAGTCCAAAAATCAGAAAGAAAACATTCTGAAAGACTCAGATTAGTGCTGCAACCATAAAACAGGTCTAAAGACCCACAAAACAGCCCAAAGCACTCAGTACGTCACTCCAAACTCCTCCTCAAGTGAGAAACAATATTCAAGCTCCTCAAGTGAGAATATTATATTAATTTTCACATTTCCCATATTCTCCTTGAAAATATAAAATAAAATATTTTCATGTGCAAAAGTCCACCTTTTTGCCCCCTTATGCCTAACACCACTTACCTGCACAACTTAAAGTTACTTTTAATTAAATAATTAAATAAGTTGTTAAAAAGGAAATATAAAGTAAAGTTACTTTATAACAACTTATAATAATTATTTAACTTATGGTATGTACTGTAGTATATAACTTCAGAACCAATGGTCTATAGTACACAACTTCAAGCCAACATTTGCAGTACATAACTTCGCAACCAATGGTTTGCAGTACATAACTTCGCCCATAGAAAGTTGGCGCTCTCCAAGGAGGATGGACTTCCCCAAGAATCTTGGAACTTTCCAAGAATGTTAGAATGGCCCCAAAAACAGACATTACAATCAGACTTATCATATTCATCAAAGGCAAAAAGTTTGCATTCATCTCTGTCACACTGCTCTTTTAACCATGCCTCCTGAATAGCATCTTTCTTTCGTGCCCTTCTAAATGAAGCTAGATCTTTGAAGCAAATAGAAAACTACTCCAATAGCTGGTTCTTAAAATCTTGGCTCTTCATTCGAGCTTCTTGATTCACTCTTCTGTCCTTTTGTTTCACAAATTAGAAAAATGATCCATTTGATTCAGATTCATATTCTGCAAAGCTTGTATCATTTTTGTCATGGATTTTTCCATTGTCTTTTTTTTTGTCTCCCATGATTTTTGCATCAAAATGTTAGCTTTCCTTGTAGGATGGCAAGATCATAACTCTGATACCACTGTAATGTCCCAAATTGAATATTTGATCATTTGACAACTTCTCAATATTAATGCATAAAATCTAGCACTTTTTGATCACTGAGATTTCAAAATGGGCAGGGTGAGAGCATACAATGACTAGAATATGAACAATATTTAAATCTACTATGCTTGTTGGTGACAAGTCGCACAACTTACAGTACATGCAATGACAAAATCTGAATGATATGCGGATCTTGGCGACTATGCCCACCCGACTCCACTATCCATTATAATATCTATTAAAATATGATCTGCTCATATTTTATGATGAAATAATAAACCTTTGAAACTCTATATTATTAGCAAATAATGGAATGCAACAAACTGGATCATGAAATGCTGATATAATGTGAATTTATAATGCTGATATAATGTGATGTTATAGCCAAATGGGAGATTCAACAGTAACAATATTTTGTAGCTAATAAACTGCAAGAAAAAATGTAGATCATATGCATAGAACAAGATGAATACTCACAAAAAATCTGAATAGTGATGCCTGAATGGTTCAACCACTACAAAGTGAGGTACAACAGTAAATAAAGGGTGCGATGTGGATTGAAATTTGTATGACATGCAAGAGCCTCTTCACAAAATACTCCAGTAAGATGTATGGCTGTCATAGAAACCCTAAAACTGGTACAACAATTCCCAAATGCTACAATTTCATCCTTATCTGGTACAACTGGCTTTAGGTATAAATTACAATAGGAAGAATGCTGAGATTGCCCAGATTGACCCTTATACAATCATCGTAACTGGTATGACTTTTTGCAAATTGTTGTACAAAAGAGTTTGACATGAGACAACTCCTTGAAACCTGTACAGCTCCCTAAAACTACACAAAATATGTGGCTGCAAGTCTGTACAGTGGCATGTCATATTCTAATGTCCGATTTTCTGGACTGCAGACCTTCCTGTAGTTGCGACTAGAATCTCCAATTGGTACGATAGAGTTTATAAAATTAAACTCTCCTCTAGAAGGCTACGATCTGTATGCAACAAGGGACAATTATCTTTAGTAGAACTCAGGTTTGTATGGCAGGATTGTAGGATATGATAATGCATTATTATATACAACAAACTGATGTTAAAACCCTACATAAATATAGGGTACTACATTAAAATTTTATAATTATTAGAACAACAAAGAAATCTGAAACCCTTGAAATAATCTTGGAAACACTATTGAAACCCTTCACAACAAAAACAATAATAATGAAATCCTTCACACAATAACTGGAATTCTTCAATATATAATAATTTGAAATAGCTAGAAAAATCTTCAATATATACTCCTCAAAATCTTCAAATAAACCTTTGGAACTGTAGCGCGACACTGTAGAATGGTATGGAAGTACTGTAGCAGCGGTATTGTGGCAAACTAGAAATCTCCAAAATCCTTTTCAACCAACTGAAAATGGAAATAAACTTCTTTCATTTTCAAGGTAATCCTTGAATGGAATTACTTCGATGAATCAAAGGGTTTTCATGCTCCAATCCACAATGAAATCTAGAGGGTTTTTGTCTTCCAAATCTTGAAACCAAGAGGGTTTTTGTCCTCAGACAAGAAGATGAACAAAGAGTTCGGTCTTAGAGAAAAGAGTTTTTGATTTCATAAAAATAGATGTTTTCATCTGTGCCTAGCCTCTCCTTTTATAACACTTTCTTTAATTGAAAAGTCATTTTCCCGCTATATTTAGGAAGTGTATAGAAATACCTTTTTAATGTAACATAACATTGACCCTCTTTTCTAGAACACTTTTTTAATAATGGACCCTCTTATAATAATAAAACATAAGTCACCCTTTTTATAAATAAAACATAAAGTTACTAGGACAACTTAAGTTATATTATTAATTTATTTCCCTCATCACACCCCATTAGCCTATGGGAAATAAAATAATAAGCTAGGGGACTTCCAAATATTCATGCTTGATAAAGGGGACATGATAGGATGATGTGGCAAAACATGTTGCAGGACAATTGCCATGGAGCAAGGAGGATCGACTCCAACCAAGCAATTCAAAATAGATCGTAATCCTTGATTCAAGAGAAAACTAAGTCCAAGTGATGGAAGAGCAAAGGAGCTATAAAAGGAGTAAAGCATGTAGTATAGATATGTAGACATGTAGATGGATGTTTGAAGGATATAGAAGATAGAATATAGAGAGAATAGAGAATAGAGAATGTATTGTAAACGTGGTTGATAGTCAAGAGAAGTATATGTTAACTCTGAGTACTCTCATGTAGAGTAGTGTAAAGATTGGCTTGAATATAATATAACATGTATTGTGCCAAATCTTGTGTGTTAAGTGTGATGGTGATTATTGATGCTAATATTTTAAGTATAGCCAACTTTGTGCAACTAGTAACTTCCATTACTTAAATCCTTTTACATGGTAATGCTGCAGTTCCAGTTCCTCATGAGCCTACTTTAACAAGTGTCTCCGGGTAGTGCTACTCTTTGTGTGAGCTTTCAGGTTCATCTTGGAGCTAGGTGATAGGCCAATGTTGTGTTTCACACCTGTTTGGGGTTGTCGCAGTCTGTGCAAGACAACCCCAACAAACAACTTAGAAGTTAACAACTTGAAATTTGACCTCTATCTCACGCCTCTCCACCTACTCTCTCTCTCTCTCTCTAGGATGAGAGATGGGATGAATCCAATCCAAAAACTATGAAAGGAACATACAATTTTTTTTTAAGTAATTGTATTCTTGATCTTGAACTGCAAACAGAGCTACAAAGTGGGCATTGGCCATGTCCTATTAAAATCATCATAAGGGAATGGATCTTTATCTCCATAAATTTTCCAAACTGGCTTCAAATCTTAGGACCATAATAATTTGAAAATATGTAATATCCCCAATGGGATCTGCCCTAAAATTCTGATTTTTATTTCTGCTCAAACCCTAATTCTGATTTCTGATTTCAAACAATTTATCATAGTGAACATACAAGTGTCCAAACATGACAAATAAACATGCCAAATGATGTTACCAATTGATATTCATATCAAACATGAAAACCACCATGTAAAACACAAGATAGGGCATCCAAAGCAACATATAAGTCTGATTTTCTGTAGGTAACTTCTGCTGTTACAAATCTGAGTATAATAACTGAAATTTACATCCAAACAAGGGTTTCAACATGACAAACATAGCCCGGAACACTGCTGTTCAAATCTGCCCTAAACCCTAGGTTTGTACATACCCAAATATGGCAAATGAAGATCAAACAAACCCTCCAAAGGGCAGCGGTCACAAGAAATGATGACGGCTGCAAGTTAGGGTTTGAGAAAACCCTTCAATGATGAAAATTCGCCCTCCTCAAGCCAAGTTGCCCTTCTCCAATGGTGGCGCTCCAATGCTAGGGTGAAACCCTAGGATAATATAAACACAAACCACCAAGAATACTGCTCCAAGTGTGGTTGTAATGAGCTGCCCCTGTTTGTTCTTTTGATTATTATATTAATGTTATTTTTTATTATTTGTGGTCTTTCAAAACTAAACAAAAGTTGCAGAAGGGGTTTTTTGTTTTGCATGCGATCGTTTTGCGAGATAACAATGAAAATATAACATGCAAAGGAAACCCAGAAAAACCACAACTGATATGAACAAAATAACAAAGACCCAGTTCGTAAAATCACATGAAATGAATTATCATCACATACCCATTTCAAAATATTCAACTTCGTATTTCTGTTGTAGGTGGACCTTTAATATGGGTATCACAAATCACCTTCGAATCACCCCAAAATGGATGTCCTCTTACAATGAATAGTAGCAAAGGCTTTTACAACCCTAGGTGCTCCAAATGAGTGAGTTAGTGGCCACAAAGAAGGGTCGTTCTACTCCAGCAAGGTCCCATGGCCATATGAAGAATGTACGACCAGCAAGAGCTGTGATAGCTATGCCCAGAAATCTGATTTCAGCACTGAATCTGGTCTGCAAGCTCAACTACAACAGTTTCATCATGAAGTGCCTCCAAGCAAGTAGTTTTATGCATCACAAAACCCAATGATCAACACATGAGAAGGTACGGCTAGCCTGTGTGATGGTACGACCAACAAAGAAACATGTGCAGTCCCAAAACTCACTACAAACTGGATCAAATTTGCAACTATTCCATTAATCCTCAATCTTTACACATAATCTGCATAAGATGTATTCGATATCTCCCTCAAAACTTCTCCAAACCCTATCAATGAAGCACAATGCAAACATTGAGTGTAATTGCCTTTCGATCACCCGGGGATGATCTTTCACACCTGCGGAATGCTGTTACTAATGGAGGTTTTCGTCTCCAAAAGCCATGGTTTCAAATTTCTCCAAAACCCTCAATCTCTTTGCAGAGCCATAGCCAAAGCAAATTAATAAATAAAACATGCCAAATGAATTGCTTTTTCCCCTTTTTATAATTCCTCTAAGGGGGTCGATTCACCTTTTGGAGGGAAAATTTAATTCAGTCACTTTTTATAATTCCAAGGTGAGCATTCCAACATTATAACTTAAGTGACTTATTAATATTTCTTTTTTTTTTGACACTTAACCATTATAACTCAAAGTCCAATATTAAATAAACATTAATAATTTACGGACTTTAAAATGGAGGCCCAAATGATCTCGGAATCCAGTGTTCTATAGACCATTGGAAAGGTCTTGCCAAGACGCTTCATCTCCAACTCTGAAAATCCCGAAATGGACAGAAACCCTAATTTGCCAAAAATAGTAAGTTCGGGCCTAAGCAATCAAATCCACCTCAGAAAGTGCCAAACTGAATAACACACTGAAACCATGCCAACATCCACTCAAATACTGACAAATTCATCCAAGTCAACGCCAACAATGGTTCCCTAACCAGGCTGGTTAGTCTACGGGAACTCAATAATAGACTAACTCTCCATCTATTTGCATGGGCTAAAAAGGGGACATTACAGTGGTGCTCCAAATTAGGGCAAAACCCTATTGCAATATGCTCACAAAATGCCACAATAATGCTGCTCCAAATCTGATCTGCAAATCTGAATATTCTTCAATGCTCCAAGTCTCCAAATGTCTCCAATGAAGTGCAATTAGAACTCCGTCATGAGTCCTCCACAAGATGAGCTAGGGTTTTGTCCAACTCACCACATTCACAAGGGTTTTCATCCTTGGAATGAAGGCCAACAAAGTTGCAGCCAAAGAGTAAAAACTCAAGAAGAAATTATCATATGAATGGATGATGGAATGCCTCCAAGTGACCTTCTAGTTATAGCCAATTCTTTTCCTCCTCAAAGCTGGCCGACCACCTTTAGATGCTTTATTTTATTTTCTTCTTTTCTCCTCCCATAAGGCCGACCTCATGCTAAGTGCCCAAGACATGTTATTTTATTTTTCTTATTTTTCTTTCCTTCCTCCAAGAGGAGTGACCCACCTTTGGTATTTAATATTTCATCTTTTGACCTTACACTAGGTCATCCACCTCCAAAGGGATTTTATTTTGATTTATTGTATTTTTCCTTGGCATTACAAAAATATCCAAAAGCATATCCATCCTTTATTTGCTCCTTCCCTTTATTCCTTTTTCTCTCTCCTTGGTCGCTCACCACTAGGGCAAATTATTTCATTTATTTTGAATTCACCAATAAGCTCACAAAAATATACAAAGTCATCTCTCATCATCAATTTGCCTTAATAAATTAAATATTAGATCATTCCTTAGCCTTCCGGCTTAGCCTACAGGAATAGGATAGGCTAGCCAAATGCATTAGGTGATCACTTGGAAAATGGGGACATTGCAAAATCACTCTCTTAGACATCTGAATTCAACAAATGAACATTTGACTATTGTGAAACATAAGTCCCATGCTTGCAATAATTGTTCACCAGTAGTGAAATATTTTGCTGCCATATTATATTATCTAACCAGCCTAATGATCCTTTCTATTGGTTTGTATAGTAGAATTACAAGAATGAGCAAAACAAGTATTCCAAGAAGCATTTGGACTTTTTGAAAGAGATCAAGGATGGAGATCAAAATGCCTTTGATTTCCTATGTCCATGTTGGCCACAATTTGAATACCTAAAATATTTTTTTCTTGGAATTTACTGACGTCGACAAACGTTGCTGACTTAGTATGGTTATGTACAAAAAAGGTAGGGCCATTACCACTGTTACCAAGTCCTTGTCTATTAGTATTTCCCATGACCTCCTCTCACAATTATTGTACAGCACTTATATCATCCCTGGAGAATCTCATCATGTTGCATTCATTCAAGTCTAGAATGCAATGAAACGTTTTTACTTTGCCTTTCAACTTCAAAATCCTTCATGCCAAACACATAAAACACAACTCATTTTAACACTAACATAACATTCACTGAGACATCAAACCTACCTTATTCTTTCACAAAACAAACCTATACCAAGTCTCTGCTTCTTTGTTAAGAGTGTAAGCCCATGTTGTTGCTATCCTTTGAGTTAAGATGCTTGTGGTATACCATTGGGTTATGTGTATAGCTTGCATGTGTTAATGAGCCTGCATGTGTTAATGGACAAGCATGTGTAACTTGAACTTATTAAATATTGGGGTTATTGCCTTAATGTTTTGGCCTATCCTCATGTCACTTGTTAGCAGATGTATAAATAAAGGCTATGCATCCCGCCTTATCAATGAATCAACCAATCAACAATTCATAATAGTCATTCTCCATTTTATCATGATATTGTTTTTTTAATGCATTTTGACACAATCACATATTGTGTTCATTCTTTTGCTTGTGGAGTTTATTATTTGTTTGATTATGACTCGTGTTATTAATTTTACATGGTATTAGAGCTTAGAGTTTAGAAAACTCCTTAGCATCTAGTCATTTGTTGCCACTTGGGTGTGTGGAAGAGTGACAATCAAACAATGTGTTGGGTCGCATTTTATTCTTTTGTAAAGGGTTAACTTTCTACAAGTGAGAGATTTGGTGAAATTTGTGAGGAAAGGACATTTTCTGATTTCATAGCTACATTTCTTGCAAGATTTGGAGACAAGGAATTTGTTCAAAGAGAATTGGATTTTTGAGTCTCTCTTGGCACAAGTTTTTGTTCATATGAATTTACGGTTTCTAAAGGAATCTTTGTTCAAGTGTGGCTCATATCAGATTTGATTTCATACTTAGATTCTTTGTGAAAAAAATGTTAGGGATCCAATTTTTCTTCTCAAAAAGATTTGTCCATTAAGGCCTCTAAAATTGGCCCAAAAGGATAAAACCCTTAGGGCTAGTGGGTGGTTGGATTGAAGACCAGCATCAAAGCTATAGTGTAGCAATGTGACACTCACACCAGCAACCAAAGGCAATGATGGGTGGCTATATGGCTTTTGGGTGCTAAGGACAGTGAGCGGAAGTCTATTGTTACACCCCTATGAAATTTGCTATTCGTAGTTGCTTTTTCCCGTTTGTTGTCAAGATTGATCATCATTATGTTTGAACCAAATTCAATTTGTGGTCTTCCCGAACAGTTTGCAAGGTTGTCATGTCATAGTCTTTGTTCTTTGACTAACAACTTTCATAGGATAATAGAGGTTGCAGCTGTTCGACATGAGAAAATGGATAATACAGGTTCTCAAAGTGATCAAGAAAAGTTTCATAATAATTTAGACAAAGAGCAGGTGCAACATACTTTTGGGACTGGTCCGGATGAATGGATGGGTAATGATGAGTTAGCAGCCAAAATTGAACATAACTTCTTGGCTACATTTATTGATCTTGAGGCTGGGCTTCCATTGGTTGAGCATCTTATCTCTAAGCAGGGGAATACCGAGGAGAGAAAGAAGACGGTTGATCATGTAACGTGCCGTACTTGTTTGTATTTTTTTAAGGATCTTTTTATGTGTTATTTTATTATTTTTGTGTGATCTTTCAGACTAGAGAGAAGATGTAGAAGGGGTTTTCAGTTTTCCTGCAGATGTGTTGCCGGAGCATACAATATATTGCATAGAATAGAAACCCATAAAAGATACAATAGATATGAAGAAACTATCAGATACCTAGATGGTAAAATGACCAAAAACTAATTACTAACACATACCCATGTTTAGAAATGCAACAATGTATTTATGTTGTTGCTGGACCAGCAATGGGTATAGCTAGAATCACTCCAAATTCATTACAAAGCTGAGCAGATGGATATACAAAGCATGGTACATTCATAGAACCCTAGATGCCTCCAAAACAAGAGATACAATAGCTGCAAGCTCAAGAGATTGAATATCTATGAAACCCACGACTACCAGGCAAGGATGTACGGCCTCTAGGAAAGATGCATCAGCAGCAAACAGCAATAAACAACCTCCAATCTCCCCAAAACCTCATTGTCACTGATCTACACTCCAATCAATAGCTAATCGACCCAGTTATAGGAGGAAATCAGCTCCAAACAATGTCAACAACCCCTCAAAAGAGGTACGGCCTGCATAATGGGTGTACAGCCAGCGAAGAAATGAGCAGCAGCCACAAAACCTCTTCAAACCCAATCAAAAGCTGCAGTCCTCCATAGCTATCAGCTGATCATACACAACCTTCGAAAGATATATCAAATAATCTCTACAAAATCAACTCATACAATCTCCATGAAGCACATATGTGAACATTGGTTGCATTCACCTCAAATAGCACCTTTGGGTGGTATTGCACACCTGTAGAATGCCGTCACTCAGGGAGGTTTTCATCTCCAAGAGCCTCAGGTTCGAATCCTCAAACCCTTCACAATAAGAAACCCTAGCAGAGCTCCAAAAGAGAAATATCATAAAACATAGCATCTTGCAAATGAGCCACTTTTCCATCTTTTATTTCCCTCCTCAAGTGGGGTGTTGGATTTGAGAGGGAATATTATAATTTTAAATTCACCTTTTCACTCCTAGGGATATGCACCCACGGTCAAGACTATACCTTGTGTCTCCATAACTCATAAAGTCACTTTTCCTTAGTATTTATAAAGTCCCAAATAAATATAACATTAATAAACTTCGGACTTTAAAATTAATATGAAGATGGTGTCGGAATGCCATGATCTATAGCTCGTTGGAAAGCCCTCGACGAGATGAGTTTGACCCCACTTTGAAAATCCCGAACTGACACTGAACCCGAACTTACTAAAAATAGTAACGATCAAGAGCAAACAGAGCCAATTCTGAGGGTGCGAACTAGATCCACTGAACTCGGACCACAACTCTATCACCAACAAACACCACCACTGCCAAACTAACCATAGTTCCCTAACCAAACTGCTAGTCCACAGGAACCCAATGATGGACTAACCATGTATCATGAAGGGGACATTACAATCCGCCCTCCCTAAGATTGTTTGCCTCAAGCAATCTCAGATCAGGATGCCCCAATATCTACTCATTCTCCCAAGTAGCATCCTCAACTGACAGGTTCTTCCATTTAACCAGGTACTCTAATAATCCTCCTCAAATTACGTTCCCTGGTGTCAATTATTGCTTCAGGTACCAAGATCAACTTCCCCTCTTCATCAAGAGGAGGCAACTCAATTGATGGTGTCACATTATGTCCCAGTGCCTTCTTGAGGCGAGATACATGAAACACATTGTGTACCCTGCTACCTGCTGGAAGTTCTAACTCATAAGCCATTTCTCCAATCCTTTTGGAGATCCTGAAAGGTCCATAATACCGTGGCTTCAGTTTCTCTGCTCCACTCTTCTTGAGAGTGGACTGTCTATATGGCTGCAGCATTAAGTACACCATGTCACCTACCTCAAATGATCGCTCAATCCTTTGCTGATCTGCATACTGCTTCTGCTGATTTTGAGCTTTCTGTATGTTCTCTTTCAAAGACCTCATGATATCCTGGCTCTCCTGAAGGTCTTTGGCCTTAGGCACTCTGTTATCACCAAACAACAAATCAACAAAGCTCGGTGCCTCATACCCATACAAGGCCATAAAAGGTGACATCTGAATAGACATGTGGTAATTGGAATTGTAACAGTACTCCCCCATGTGAAGCCACTTAACCCATGTCTTCTGTTGCCCTGAAACATAATTTCGGAGGTATCCTTCCACCCATTTATTAACTATCTTTGTCTGACCATCTGTTTGGGGGTGGTAACTTGTGCTGGGGGTGAGCTCTGTCCCTATCAACCTGAAGAGCTCCTGCCAAAAATTACTAAGGAACCTGTTGTCCCTATCATTGACAATGTTCTGTGGCAACCCATGAAGACGGAATACCTCACGAAAAAACAACTCTGCAACCTGAGCTGCAGTGTAGGTGGTAGGGATGGCAAAGATGTGTGCATACTTTGTCAATTTGTCCACTACCACAAAAATACAATCCCTGCCTTGGACTCTTGGTAAACCTGTGATAAAGTCCATAGAGATGCTATCCCATTTCCTCTCAGGAATGGGTAAGGGCTGCAATAATCCTCCTGGAAATGAGTGCTTCTGTTTGTTCTGCTGGCATACTGGCACTCTCTCACATACTGCATCACTTCTGTCTTGAGGCCCTTCCGGGTGAACCTCTCTCTGACCTGCCTGTAAGTTTTGAAGTACCCAGGGTGCCCTTCCATAGGCAAGTCATGGAATGCCCTCAAAACTTTCTGCTTCATCTTTGAACTTGGCACCAAGAAGATCCTATCCTTGTAAATGATTAAATCACTTACCACTATGTATCTGTCATCTTTGATCGTGCCATCAATTATTCCAGTAGCTCACTTGTCCTTGGCATATTCTGTAGATATCATCTCCCTCCAATCATCTGCAATGGCACCTAATGCACACAAATGGGGCCTCCTGGATAAAGCATCGGCAACAATGTTTTTCTTACCTTTGACATAAACCATGTCAAAGTCGTAGGCCTGTAGCTTGCTGACCCACTTCTGTTGCCTCTCATTCAAATCCTTCTGCTCAAGGAAATGTTTCAGATTGTTGTGATCTGTCTTAACCACAAATTTGCTGCCCACTAGTTACTGTCTGAATTTAGCCAATGCATGCATGATGGCTAACATCTCCTTGTCATAAATACTGTAACTGCGTTCCACACCCCTAAACTTCCTGCTCTCAAATGTTATGGAGTGCTTATCTTGCATAATTACTACACCAATGCCTTCTCCTGAGGCATCACACTGCAACTCGAAGGGTTTGCTAAAATCTGGTATAGCCAACACAGGGCATGTACTCATAATCTGCTTGAATCTATCAAAACACTCCTGTGTACTCCCTGTCACTCGCCGAGTCAAGGAAAGCTCACGAGTTTTTTTCCTTCCCGAGTTTTTTTGACTTTAACTCGCAGAGTTTTTTTGACTTTAACTCGCAGAGTTTTTTTTTTTGAGTTTCTACCGAAAACTTGGTGAGTCTTTGGCGAGTACTCGCTCAAGACTCGCCGAGTTTTCAGAAAAAACTCGCGGGCCTTTGAATAAAAGGCATCCACGGCCAAGAAACCAAAAACACAATCAAAAAATAGATTTTTTCGGCTCTGCATAGCAAAAAAACTCCCCCCCAAATCACTGGATCCAATTGATTTGGATGAGATAGATCCTTACAGTGATTGGACAGGGCGGGATGAGTAGCCTTCATTGTTTACCATAGACGAGATTCTTGATTTCGAGAGACAGGCAATGGAGGATCTGGGTGCAACAGGAGATGTAGGGTTGGAGGACATTCATGAGCATGAGGAGTCATTGCCAGAGCTAGAGTCAGATAGTTCCAGGATGGTGGTCGAGCCTCAGCCACAGCCTTCCATGCGAACCGAGAAGCCATCGACACCGCGCACTCGTAGGACTAGAGCATCTGCCCCTTCCCTAGCTTTGGCTAAATTAGGGAAGAGGAAGGTGTAATATGTTGTATTTACTTTTAGTATTTACTTCTAGTTTTACTATTTTCAGTTTCAGCTATCTATTGTAATTTGTATCAGACAATCAGGCTTTCAACCATTAAGATTCCGCATGAGAATGTGATTTTGTAATCAATTTGCATTGAAGTCAATCAAATTTAATAGAAAAGACTTCTATACTCATTGGATTCATCTTGTCATTGAATTTTGCAAAAAAAAAGTGTTTCTAATGAAATTTAGCAATTTTTTAAGTTCTCAAGTTTTTTGCCGAGTTTTCTCTGAGTTTTTTTTTACTCTCCAAAAATTGGCTTGCCGAGTTTTTTGGCGAGTCGAGTTTTCCAACTATGCTCCCTATCCAACTGAAAGCATCCTTCCGAGTCAAATCTGTGAGGGGTGCAGTTGACTGAGAAAAGCCCTTCATGAACCTGCAATAATAACCACAAAGACCAAGGAATCCCTTCAGCTAAGTGAGATTCTTTGGTGGCAGTCAATCCACTATTGCCCAAATCTTCTCCAGGTGTACCTTCACACTACCAGCACTAATGATATGACCCAAGTACAACAACTCGGTCATCCCGAACTCACACTTTGACATTTTTGCATGTACAATGACTCCCGCTCAAGAATACTCAAGACAATGTCAATGTGCTTATGATGTTCCTCCCAAGTCCTGCTGTAAATCAATATATCATCGAAAAATATCAGCGCGAATCTCCTCAGCTACTCTTTGAACACCCTGTTCATATAGGATTGGAAGGTGGCTGGTGCATTGGTCAAACCGAATGGCATGACCAAGAACTCAAAGTGCCCATAATGGCACCTAAAAGCTGTCTTCTCCACATCTTCGTCCCTGACCTGAATCTAGTGGTATCCGGACGTCAAATCTATCTTGGAGAAGTAACAGGCCTTGTGCAACTCATCTATCAGCTCATCAATGCAGGGTATAGGGTACCTGTTCTTAATGGTCTTCTAATTTAACTCTCTATAATCAATGCACATTCTGAGAGTCCCATCTTTCTTTTTCACCAAGACCACTGATGATGCGAATGGGCTTTTGCTAGGCCTTATGTGCCCCATCTCGAGAAGCTCTTTGATAGCCTTCTCAATTTCATCTTTGTATCTCTTTGGGTGCCTATAAGGTGTAGTAATCACTGGTTTAGCACCTTCTTCCATCTCAATCATGTGCTCAATACCCCTATCAGGGGGTTTACCTGGTGGAATATCACTAAACACTTTGGTGTGTTTAGTCAAGAGAGCCTGTATGTCAGGTGGATAGTCCCATTTCTGCTGCTCTGAAACTGCAGGCATCACCATCACCTCTGTTGCCCACTGCACCTGATCATGACCAATCGCTCCATCTGCTTGAGAGAAACTACTCTCAACCCACCATCTAAAATGCCCTTGAGCACATGCTGAACTCCGTTCACCTCAAACTTCATCTCCATGGTCCTCAAGTTGAGTGTGAACTCTCCTATATCATGCAACCACTTCATACCCAACACAACATCCATGTCACCCATGCTAACAACATAAAACTCTAACTGGCAAGTGTAATTATTCAGTTGGATGGTCAGATTGGGTATCCTCCTTAAAATCCCTTTCAGGATATTCTCTGAATCACTAATCACAAACTAAGTTTTTGATTTACTAACAGGTTGTAGATATATAGAATGATTCAAATTAAAGATTTGAATATCTTTTATTCTACTGTTAACATGACATCAACTGAAAGTATAGAACTGTTCTCATACCACAAATTACTTGCAAATCAATATACTTAAACCCAATGAAACACAAATCTGATGATTACTGTCAACTAGAATTATTGAGATACTTAGGTTACATCAACGGAGTCAGGAAGGCAAATTAAACCAATATCAATCCTCAAACTACCAAAGTGATAGCCAAGGTAGATTTCCTATATGAATTTATGCAACAACTCTGATATAAGCAGTTATAGTTCCCATTCAATTAATATATGCAATCAATTCAATTGCTAATACCAAACTCAGACAAGGGATTACGTCTACATACAATACACTGACAATGAACCTTGCTGTTATCAATTCGTTCTCACAGAATGCTGGACATGATGGCGCTTAGCTATGTATAGTGTCAATGATCTGGTTTCGTTGATGCCAGAAGAAAGATCGCTGACTTTGATCAAGTTGAATGTAGCTTTACCAGATGCTATCGATTCAATCTTCTATAATCGCTTATCCTCAAATAATGAAATTGCATTCCACTCTCATTGATCTCCAGTCGATCACTCACAATTTAAGTGTCCACAATGCATTCGGTTATTGCCTTCGACTCAGCGGTTTCACTGCTTGAGATTAATGCTACTGACGCTTAGAGATGTAAGCTTCCAAAGAGTCGATCCAGATGATACGAAGGCTTCAATCTGAAAACTATGATTCCTTGTGTAAGTCTGCTATCAACTTTCGCCATTTCTCTACTCAACACTTGAAGTCACAATCTGAATATATCTTCAGATGGTACTGAACTCCAACAATCCACAGTGATGGCGCCTTCCCAGTATGAATGCGAGATGGAGAATGCAAGATCGAACTTTGGCCCTTGAGGATACAAACCGCAGGGAATTACTCCTGAGTTGATAGATGTCGGCTAGCAATGAAACCTTACATATGCTTCTTGTATTCGCTGGGACCCACGAATCTTCTGAAGCTGCCAGACTTGGTTTCCTGTCAGGTAACAATATATGTATATAACTTTACTCTTACGGTTCTTCAATAGGAATTGGCGCTCAAAGGAATTATGGTGGCGTCTTCAACAGAACCACGATTTCATATACTGGATCCCACGATCCTTCAAAGCATGCGATAGAAGCAAATCTATATTTCAAACCTAAGTCTCGAACAAATGCAGAAACAATACCAGATATGCATATATCAACATTATCAAATGATCAATAATGAACTCAAACCTATATCGATCCCAATACTTGCAGAATTATATTTATATCGATTCTAAATTGCAAATTTATATTTATTCATAAATCAATAAATTTGCCAAAAACCATCTGCACAAAAATATCACCAAATCTGCATTTTATTATCAAATCTTCAATGACTTGCAAAATGGTGCCAGACCAATTATTGAAATCCCAAATACAATAAAGCCTAATTGAGAAACCTGAGTGATTTCTCCTCTACAATTCAGCAAATGCAAAGAAACCTCTCTTTGACATTGACTGGATACAAACATAAGTCATAGACTCAATACATCAGAAAAATCAAGACATATGCATCCGAAAAACATCTAAAAAACATTCTCAACAATGACTCTCAACAGCCCTTTTAAACTTTCATCAATTGGGACAGGCTCTAATTTTATTAAATGAAAGTTTTTATGTACACAATCACACCTTACAATATTAAATGCTTTTACACACTAACTTTTTAAATGTGTGTGTACAATGATACTTTATTTAATAAAGTATTTTTCAAGTAACTTGATAAAATATTAATTTTATAAAGCAATTAAAATATTTTATAAAATTAATTTACAATTAGACACATTTAAGTTACTTGCAAAAATTGGGGACATTACAGTACAAATCCATCCGCTACCTTCACCTTAAACCCTTCAAATTCCTCTGTCTTCAACCCCCTCTTAGCAACCAAGCCCTCATCTATGAAGTTATGAGTGGCACCTGTATCAAGTAGAGTAATGCATCTCTGTCCACCCAACACTCCTCGGATCCTAAATGACCCTTCTCTTTGAATGCTCGAGATATGGGCTGTAGGTAGGGAGGTCTCCTCATCCTTATCTGATACCTCAGATGCAACATCTGTCCCTGAATCATTTTCTTTTGTATGCTGCTCTGAATGTGTCTCAGACTCCACGGACTCATTTGCTGAAAAGTATTCTATCTGTTTGGCTTTTCCTTGGGCTGCACACTTGTGCTTAGGATCCCAAGGCTCTCTGCAGTGAAAACAGAGCTTCTTCCTCCTAAGGTCATTCAACTGATCATTGTCTAACCTAGAAGAACTCTTATGCGGCTGATGTCTCGAGTCCTTATGGAAAGGTCTCCTGTCTCTCTCCTTATCCCTCCTATGCTGGAAACTCTTATTCTGGAATTTACTCCTCCATGCAGAAGACTCCATATTATGGGCCTTCTTCATGGCCTCTTGCAATGTTATAGGGTCCAAACCCTTAACCCATCCTCGTAGAGGATCAGACAACCCGTCAACAAAGAGCATGATCAACCTACGCTCCGAGATATTTGAAACCATAACTGAAAGGTCCTGGAACTCTGAAATGTATGAGTCCACTGATCCATTCTGTCTCAACTGTGCCAGCTCCTTAAACTACAACTTAGGGTCTTTCTTGTCGAACCGGTGTATGAGTCTGGCAGTGAACTCAACATATGATGTAGTTTGGTCATGTCCTAGAGTCACCTTCCCATTGCTCCACCACTTGTGTGCGCTGCCCTCCAAGTGTAAGGCTACATATGTGATGGCATCGGTCTCTGGCATAGGGCTAATTTGGAGATAACTGTCCAACTTTTGGACCCAAGCTCTCGCTGAAGTTTTTCCTAAACCATCAAAGTAGGGTAAAGTCATTTTACTGACTTTCTTTTGAAGCTCATGATTCTGCTTCCTGTTACCTCCTCTAGGTCTATGTCTCATCTTGAGATTAGAGTAATCTCGGAAAGTCATCTCAGCCCGAAACTCCACACTCGAAGCTTGCCAATCTCTAAAAATATCATCCTGAAACTCCACCTGCGTAGCATCTCGTTCGGGAATCTCATCCCTCGATACAAAGATAGGAATTGCTGGCCTGTCTGCGGCTGTGAGTTGTGTAGCACCTCGGTTATTCATCGAAGCCTCTCCATCAGGATACCTGTATGTATTCCTGTCCCCATTGTTTCTGTCTCCATTCCGTTCTCCATTACCTCGGTCTCTATATCTATCTCTGTCATTCCGGTCTCTATTCCTATCTCCGTTATTCCTGTCCTCATCCAAATCCGGAAATACATGGCCAAGAAGCCTAGTGAGTGTCTCCTATGATCTGTCCGACCTATTAATCAACTGTTGCTGTCCTCTCACAAAATCATTTAGAATATCTCGTGTGCTAGGTTCTTCTCTGTCTCCCATTTCTTCACCCTATGTAGGAAGAACACCTGAAAAGGGGTCTGTTCACGGAACTTCGAGATCTTCCTCACTATACAATACTATCAGTGGCTCTTCAACAACAATCTCTGTATCTGACTCAAATGGATCAATCTGTGGTGCTTCTCCTTCCTGTATTCTTTGTGGGTTCCGTGTTCCTGGTCTTGGTCTAAAATTATATCTATCTATAGGCCGCATGTCTCATTTTCACTTCTGCATGTCTGATTTTAGCCTCATAGGATGGCAAGATCATTACTTTGATACCACTGTAATGTGCTGTACCTGTTTGTATTTTTTTAATGATTTTTTTATGTGTTATTTTATTATTTTTTGTGTGATCTTTTAGACTAGAGAGAAGATGCAGAAGGGGTTTTCAATTTTCCTGCAGATGTGTTGCCAGAGCATACAATATATTGCATAGAATAGAAATTCAAAAAAGATACAATAGATATGAAGAAACTATCAGATACCCAGATGGTAAAATGACCAAAAACTACTTACTAACACATACCCATGTTTAGAAATGCAACTTTGTATTTATGTTGTTGCCGGACCAGCAATGGGTATACCCAGAATCACTCCAAATTCATTACAAAGCTGAGCAGATCGATATACAAAGCATGGTACATTCATAGAACCCTAGATGCCTCCAAAACAAGAGATACAATAGCTGCAAGCTCAAGAGATTGAGTATCTACGAAACCCACGACTACTAGGCAAGGATGTACGACCTCTAGGAAAGATGCATCAGCAGCAAACAGCAATAAACAACCGCCAATCTCCCCAAAACCTCATTGTCACTGATCTGCACTCCAATCAATAGCTAATTGACCCAGTTGTAGGAGGAAATCAGCTCCAAACAATGTCAACAACCCCTCAAAAGAGGTACGGCCTGTATAATGGGTGTACGGCCAGCAAAGAAATGAACAACAGCCACAAAACCTCTTCAAACCCAATCAAAAGCTGCAGTCCTCCATAGCTATCAGCTGATCATACACAACCTTCAAAAGATATATCAAATAATCTCTGCAAAATCAACTCATACAATCTCCATGAAGCACATATGTGAACACTGGTTGCATTCACCTCAAATGACACCTTTGGGTGGTATTGCACACCTGTAGAATGCCGTCACTCAGGGAGGTTTTCGTCTCCAAGAGCCTTAGGTTCGAATCCTCAAACCCTTCACAATAAGAAACCCTAGCAGAGCTCCAAAAGAGAAATATCATAAAACATAACATCTTGCAAATGAGCCACTTTTCCATCTTTTATTTCCCTCCTCAAGTGGGGCATTGGATTTGAGAGGGAATATTATAATTTTAAATTCACCTTTTCACTCCTAGGGATGGGCGCCCATGGTCAAGACTATACCTTATGTCTCCATAACTCATAAAGTCACTTTTCCTTAGTATTTATAAAGTCCCAAATAAATATTACATTAATAAACTTCGGACTTTAAAATTAATATGAAGACGGTGTCAGAATGCCATGATCTATAGCTCGTCGGAAAGCCCTCAATGAGACGAGTCTGACCCCACTTTGAAAATACCGAACCGACACTGAACCCGAACTTACTAAAAATAGTAAGTAACGACCAAGAGCAAACAGAGCCAATTCTAAGGGTGCCAACTAGATCCACTGATCTCGGACCACAACTCTATCACCGATAAACACCACCACTGCCAAACTAACCAGAGTTCCCTAACCAAACTGTTAGTCCACGGGAACCCAATGATGGACTAACCATGTATCATGAAGGGGACATTACAGATCATCCCAAAAACTACCTCAAGAAGCTTTTAGATTAGCTTTATTTGGATGACAGATACTTGATTCCTTGAAAGACTTTGATATTTTTTTATATGTTGTTTTAATCTTTGTTATTATGCCCAGATTTTGATCATTTGGATCTTGGTGTAATGTCCCCAATTTTCCTACGCCTAAGGAATAATAATTATTTTAATTATTTAATGTTACCTAGCAAAAAGGTGCTAAGTTTCAAAGGTAATATTAAATAATTATATTAAAAGGTTATAAAGTGACTTATTTTAATGTAAAACCAATAAAGTCACTTTATAATATTAAGTTAAGTGTTTTAGGTGGGGAAAATTAAAAAGGTCCTTTGAGAGAAGTAATACGAAGAGTCAAAAGGAAATAATATTATATTCTCTCCAAAAAGTTATAAAAGGACAATGAGAGCTCATTTGGAGGCATGCTTGGAATTTGTATTGTTATTCTGTTGGATTGAACCTATGTGTTCTTCCATTTCTACCTTCTTGTGGAAGGAAACCTACTCGAAGAAGATCAGTTTCGGTAGTGAGATATCTACCCTAATTGATAAATGGTGGTTTCTACTTCAGGGAATCACATAGAGCTTCATGGAGAAACATATTTTAAGAGTTTTTGCTTTGTATCTCATTAGAGTTGACTGTAATGAGTTTTGATGCCATTTTATAAACATTCTAGAGTTTGTTTGGTGTTCTTATTTTCTCAAGGTGGTCGTACTTGCCATGGCCGTACCAGCCTGCAAGTGCTTTGTTTCGTGGAATTAAATATAAGATATTCCTGAGTTTAAACTTGTTGGGAATGTCATTACATGATATGGGCACCTCATTTCCAATCATTTGCAATGACTTTAATGCATGTTTGAATGTACTCTGAATATTTCCGTACCATAAGTGCCGTACTCTGCAAAAATGGTACGATTGTGCTACATATTGATATGATTGTTTCCTGAATGCAAAGTTGTTTGTAATGTTTTATATGGACTAAATACCATCTCTCAGTAAGATTTCAGTGGTTTCCAATGCAGATTGAATTTGTTGTGAAGTTCTTGATAGTGGCCGTACTATGCTAAGTCGTACCAGTTGAAATGGTACGAGTGGAATCAGAAATTAATGCTAATGTTTTGGGAAGCCAATCTTATTGTGTTATCATTGTTGGATATAAACATCTTCTTTAAGCCTACTTATTGTTGGTATGAAGCAGTTTTGAAAGAGTAATGAGGAAGTCCGTACTAGACTGGCCGTACCATGGAGGATGCATTTGGGCAATGAAAATTCTATGTCCTTATTTGAGTTGTTTTTGTTAGCAAAATCATTGTTATTAATAGGCAACAACATTCTGATATCCATTTAATATTTATTAGCAAAAATATAAGAGATTCAGGGGAAGTCCGTACTGTTATAGTCGTACAAGCTAGGAAGGGTCAATCATGATCAGAAAATTAATAGCTGAGTCTTTGTATTCCTTATTGATTGTGCAGTGTTTGGATTGTTTAGGCGATCATGCTGAGGATGTTTAATAGTGATTTAAATGAGTTTTCAAGATGCTATAATGAAATTCCTACTCTAGGAACCGTACGGTCATGTGTGGAAGTGGGACTTTTGACAGTACAGCAAGTGTATTATTCCTGATCACTATTATATGCAGAAGATTGTGGTGTGTCTGAGTGAAGATTGGTATTGTTTGGATGGGATATCATTTCTTATGAATAGAGGTAATTGTTGAGTCAGCTTGGGCAGCCATACAGTATGCAGAGATGACTGATTTTGCCACAGTTCAGTTTGGACAGCAAGCAATTCAGATTTGAGGAATGTTACCATGGTAATGTGTAGGGTATTGTGTTGATTCCAAGCTTTCAATCTTGCTAACAAATCCATGATAGCAAAATCAGTTTTCTAGTGAAGAGGGCTTTGAAAGATGGTGCAAAGAATAGGAAGCCATCTCAGATTTTCAAGAGAAGCTGAAGATGATTGGTAGGAAGCTTGAACATTTACCTCGGGCTAAAGAAGTTCTTCTTAGCATCTTCGATGAAACAGAAGGTTGTCTGTGTAAGGTTGGCCAATCAACTTCTCTGGCAATGCGTAAAGCTTTGGCTCCTTTGGTGTGCTCATTGGTCAAGTTAGAGTTGATGAGACATCATGACGATGAAATAAGACTTGCAGCTGTCACTTGCATTTGTGAAGTTGCAAGAATATCAGCGCCTAAGGCACCCTATGATGATGATACTATGAAATACATATTTCAGCTGATGGTGAAAAGTTTCTAAGGGTTGTGTTGATGATTGTTTTTAGACAAGTCAACAATAGAGTAAAACACTAAGTCTCTCACTCTCTCTTGAATAAAGTCTCTCAAAGGCTAAGCTATGTGATCCAATGAGACAACTTCAAGGTTCTGTATTCACGATTTGTATTGGATAGGCTCAGTGAATACATGTGATCTTGCTGATAATCACAAAGGGACTTACGCAGACTTCTTCATATTTCACTTAGCTTGTTTCTCCTTTTAGTGTGGATGATGTATGTACAATGTCTCAGTAATAAAGAGAAGGAAAAAAGGTAAGGTTTAAAGGAACTAAACTAAGGTCAATGAAGCAATAATGATGCATGAATAGACAAACTCCTTAATCAATCAAATTCCTAGGCGCCCAAAATGGGTAAAACAAGAATCAGTGCCTAGCATAGATATAGGGTTTACTTCCAAAACTTCATGAATTCGTGACTTGTATAGACACTTACAAGCTTATCCAACTCCAATAACTTCAATGTTTGTTAATTGAAGCCTGATTTCTCTCTAGGCACTAAAATGGAGTTATTTTGATGGCAAAATGCGCTCAGAGTTCTTGGTTTACTCTTAGGGACTGTGATGATCTCAAAATCAAGGCAAGGGTGTTTGAAAACCCCCTTACTCCAAGGCGTTAAAACTCTGAGTTCTTGGCCTCCTATCTCAAGGCGCATTTTGATGGCTATTTGAATGGGAATTGGCGCCTAGATTAGATAAAGACCTACTTAGCTTTCAAGACCTCCAATCATTGTAGTTGCTCTTCCAAAGGACTTATCCACCTTCAAGACTTGCAGATTCAAGTTAACTTCTCTCTAGGCGCTAATGTGAGGTTGTTCAAGTGCAGATTTGCGCCTAAACTACTTGGCTTGCTCTTTCTCGCAAAATCTTAAAGTCTAAGGCATATTAAAGGTCAACACTTCATTTTTCATGTAGGATGTCTTAATCATGTTCTCACAAACTTAGGCATTTTCAATGTTTGAAACTCTAATTAGAATCTTGAAGTCACTACTTGTCTATGTTGCAAAGCTATTCCCCTCAAAAGATTTGACAATTTTGACAATGCGGTGGACTCCCACATCAATGACTCATCATGACATAATCTTAAAACATCATCAAAAACTCAAACAAAGCATCGGAGCTCAAAAAAAAGGGGGGGTCTTGTTGTGACCTAATCACACATCGCCCCATTGCAAATGGGGACCCCTTTTCTTTAGTTCTGATGCTTTGCATTGAGTCTTGAAAGATGTCTTAGATTTATTTCATGATGAAGTCAGTGGTGTTTGAGTCCAATAGTCCCCTGATGTCTTGATATCCTGATGTATGTTCTGAGATCCTGAAAATGACTAGGTCTGATATCCTGAAAATCCTGAAAATTGGCTTAGTCTGAAATCTGGTGGATCCCTCAAAATCTAGAATCTACATGTTAAATCCGGTGGATCCGAGACCTATCTCAAACATCCTAAAAGGTATATTGAAAAATATTTGAAGTATTTTTCAATATACCTGACCCTGAGGACTTTCATTTCTGGGCACAAAATTGCTCTAGTTTGTTAGGCGCATTTCCCCACTTGCAGTAACTCAAAACTCTGCCTAGAACTCAGGGTGCATTTTATCATCCAAGGAACCTCAAAGTTGTGCCTTCAACAAATGATGCAAGAAGTGGTGAAATAAGTTAGGCGCCTTGAAGGATAGGTGTTGGAGATTATCAAAGAAGGTAGCGCCTTAGTAAAGATCACTTGAAACTTGATGAATACACCTCTTTGAGCCAAGGCGCATTTCTTCATCTCTAGAGACCATTTTGGCGCCTTAGCATGAAAGGGATGTTTCAACCAATGACAAATGGCGCCTAAGCAAAAGGAGGCATGAAAATATGGAGTTTGATGTCATTTGAGGTAGAGAGTCTTCTGGATACCTTTGTGTTGCATTGAAACCTCCAAATTGAACTAAATTACCATCTTCAAGTCAAGGCGCCCTTTTCCTTCAAAATCACCCATTTTGGCGCCTTGATGGAAATCAACTTACAATTGCAAGTCTTGAGGGTTTTCCATATCAACTACAATGATTGAAAGTTAAGGTGAGTGAAAAGAACATCTCTTAAACCTTAGGCGCCATTTCATGTTCAAACCATCACCAATGTGCGCCTAGATAAGGGCCTTTAGACTATCATGATGAGGCGCTTTTCTTGTCTAAACCATCCATTTTGGTGCCTAGAGGTAAACAAGTTTCAAAGCACTTCAAATTGTGACACCTTGAAGAATTAGGCTTCCCAAAGACACCTTGCAATTCTCTAGGTCCAAAATTCATTCAAAGGAGTATAGGTGCCATTATTCATCAAAAGGGACATCATATTGCGCCTTAAGGAAGAAAGGTGTTTTAAGTCAATTTCAATTGATGGAAATCACAAGCATGTAAGTTATGAATCAATCATTGAGAAACATGGTTGAAAGACATGAAGTAGAGGTCAAATTGGTGTAGGCGCACTCTTTAACCCATTTTACCTTGGATATGCGCCTAGCTGTAAAGAAGACCACATCCAAGCCTAGGCGCCAATATAGACTGTATGATTCCCCATTTGCGCCTAGCAAGCATGAAGAGTTAAGACACTCAAAATAGCGCTTGATAGTCAAGAAATAGCCTATAAGACCTTAGGCGCATTCTTATGCATCCACAAACCCATTTTGGCACCTAAGCATGAAAGAAGTGTCTAAAATCTATAAAAGGTGGCGCCTTAAGAAGCCTAGCCTTCCTTGAGTTCATGAGGTTGATCTAGCATGTTAAATTGCCTTAGGCGCCATTTCACACTTGGAGCATCCTAATATGGCGCCTTGTAAGAGGAGAGCTTAAGAGCATGAAATTGGATGTCATTTTAAGGGTTAAAACCATCAAATTGCCCAAGAAATAGGCCAAGTGAATCTAGGCGCCCTTTTTAGTTCCTGCACACCTAAATGAGCGCCCTAGTTGAAAAGGGCATAAACATCAATTTAAACATTCACAAGTATCAAAAGACATCAATTTGAACTAAAATAGTTTAGGCGCACTTTTCCACTCTTATCACCTAAATTGGCGCCTTGAAAAAAAGTCACATGAATCTTCACTATTAATTGGCGCCTTGAAGGAAATAAGCACTCTAAGTTACCTTTAATTGTTGAAATCATCAATATGACAAATTTGAGGCCAAAAGGATCTAGGCGCATTTTTACTCCTCTTCCACTTGAATGTACGCCTAGAAAAAACTTACATGAGATAACCCTTTTGAGTGATTTCCTTGATGAATACAATATTTTAAGATCTCTCCCCTTGCTTGAAATCGTTGAAATATCAAAAGTTAAGTCAATTTGATGATAGGCACCCTTTGCTCCTCCTTTTACCTATATATGCACCTAGATTTGAAGAAGGATTATTTACATGTCTAAAGTGATTCCTATGTTATAAAGTGATTAATATTGTTTCTTTTGTCTTGTAGGAACATCAACAAAGCTAAGGTGTTGTTCAAGGAGTCACCTTCAAGCGAGAAGCTTGGAGTCACCTTCAAGGAAGAGTCATCATGTAGCTGCTCCAAAGGAGCCTTTCACGATCATCATGCCGCAACACTTCATTATCAATGGCATCATGTTTGAAGACATTCATCCATTTATCAAGCTTCAAGTTCTTTCAACTTCAAGTCTCATAAAGTCTCTTACTCCATTATCAGTGTATACATCATCATCATCTACTCTTGCATGAAGGAAGTATTATCATCGTCTTTCCTACTACTCTCCATGAAGAAGATGCAAAGAAGAGCTTCATGTATCCTGCAGAGAAGAAAGTACACAAAGTTAGTCAAATGAGCAACATACATCATACACATTCAGTTTACAAGAACATGAACAAGGCGAGATCAACAAGATACATCTCAAGTGTTCCTCATCAAAAGCAATCACATTAGGAGATATCATACAGATGATACAATTTGGGAATAGGCACAAATTGAATTAACATTTGAAGTTCATAAATATGCTGAGGTGGCACCTACGTGGCAAGTACACATCATCATCCAATTATAATTCGCCACATCATTCAGCCGCATTCAATGTATCTACAACAAGCAAGAAGCCAAAGAGGACGTCCATGTGGAAGATGCTCTAAAAGATTCCATTTTATCCTTATCTTCTTGGGAAACGTGCCTTCATTGCCTCTCTTATGTACTAAAAATAGAAGTTGTAACTACCTGCTGAGATGGCATGATCTTGGCCCTTGGCTACTTGAATTGATCCCAGCCATTCATTGTATTTCTGGACTTCTATATGAAGGCCTTGTTGCCTCATTTGTAAATCATTAGTCAGTAGGCAAATAGAATAGTAGAGTAGAGTAGAAGAGACTCTCGAAATTTTCTGAGTACTTGAAGATTGTTGTACATATTTCTCAAGATTAATGCAAAGACATTGGAGCTTATTTGGTGTTAAGTGTTGTCTTGTCGAATGACATGGTTTCTTGTATCTTGATGAAGTGGAGAGATGTTTCAAAGTAGATTAGAAGCTCTTTGATGTAATGTATGTATGTGTTGGATATTTGATCAACTCCTAGCTCATGCTTTTGACATTCATCGCCGGTGAAGTGTTGTGTAAAGCTAGTCTGAGCTTCATTATCATTTGCATAAGTTCGATTGTGGATGCTTGTTTGAGTTGCGCCATCCGATGGGTGCTTATATAAGCCTTCATGATTTGAAAACCTTTCACTATCCTTAGGAGATTGCACCAACTCCATGTAGTTGTAGGCATCTTTGGCGAAGTGGAGTTAGGTTAATTCAGGAGTTTGTTTGTTCATGCATCATCATTGCTTCATTGACCTTAGATTAGTTTCTAAACCTTTGTCTTTTTCCCTTTTTTATTATTGAGACATTCTACATACATCATCCACACTGAAAGGAGGAATAAGCTAAGTGAAGTATGAAGAAGTCTGCGTAAGTCCTTTTGTAATTATTAACAAGATCACATGTAATCATTGAGTTTATCCACCATAAGTTATAAAAAAGGAACCTTGGAGTTACTTCATTGGATCACTTAGTTTAGCCTTTGAAGAGCTTTATTCAAGAAAGAGTCAGATACTCAGTGTTTTACTCTATTGGTGACTTGTCTAAAAACAATCATCAACAGGTCCCCATTTGCAATGGGGCGATGTGTGATTTGGTCACAACATCTAGTGTCAACCTGAATAAATGTTCCTGAACATTTCAGAGACAAAGACTCAATCCAAACTCAGAACCTTTAGACACTCCTCTACTCATCAACTAGCTAGACGACGAACTCAAAAAGGAAAAGAAGCATAGATTCGATCAAGACTGTAATGTCCCCTTTCTAAGGAAACACTTAAACCTGAATCTACATTCAAAGTGATTCTCAAGGAGACATTAGAAACATTATAGATTAATAATTTTCAATGATAAGATCAAATAAGATCAATGATAATATAATTATATCATTCCTTGTTGACGGATTATTCATTTCACAATTGTTACTTATTATTGATAACTATTCTATAATACATTCCATAATTCAACATTCATATTTCTTATTATTTTCCCTCATAGAACTAGGCTTTACATGTATAGGGCGCGCTAAAACCATCTCTTGACCCAGCCTACGGGAGACTTGGTCCCAGCCTACGGGTCTTAATACGGACGGAATTACTCCGCCTCTCCCCACAATACCTAACATTCCTTTAAGGATGAAGTAATAGAGAAATATAGAAGTAATAATCGAAGTTCATCTTCCCATATCATCTTCCTTCTATTCCTTAACCATGGACGGGGAAATTATATGTGTAGGGCGCGTTGAACCCTCTCCAATGCGATTGGGAATGGAATTACTGCGCCTCTCCCTAGCATCCTTGTCTAGGGCGCGTTAAACCCTCTCCAATCCATCGTGATGGAATTACCCCGCCTTTCCCTAACAAGACCGTCTCTCCTATAGTTATAGGAAATGGAAGTGATGGGATGGTTATGTTTTTCTTTTCATAATGTATATAAATGTTCATATATGTCTCAATCATGTTTCTTTATTTAAGAATGTACTTTCAATCAACTATTTGTTCACATAGATACACATATATATTTATATATAATAATCTTACTATTTATTTTTACCAATTATAGATTGAACAAATCAAATATAAATACTTACTTGCCTGCTGTAGCTTTACCTGGAATTCTACCTATGCTGCTGTAATATAATTTATATTGTTTTGTTGTTGCCGTTTATATATTTTATAATATATATTTCACTCCCTTTTACTGCTGATGTACATATCTCTATATATTAATTTATGACATCTTTCCTACTTATGACTCAGAAATATATATTATGACATCTTTCCTACTCATGACTCAGAAATATATATAATGCAGATCTAAATATATGTATTTATTTGATACTCTTTTTATATTTTCTTCCGATGATGTTTTCCTTCTATCTCACAACTTTTATTTATTTCCCTTTCAAGGGATATGTTCGAAGAGACACATCTCTTATTATGCTTAGTGGTAAAATACATACTTACCCTCTTATAATTATTATTACTTTATATTAATTCCCTTTTGTGGTAAAACTAGTTCTAACCATACGTAACTCCCTTATTATAAGAGTATAGGTTAAAAAATGTTTATTTATATTATTTATATTTATATTATATCATTATAATAAATGATATATTATTTATTTTTATATCATTTATATTATAATAAATGATATATGGTTTATATTTATATTACAATATAAGATAATAATAATAATAATATTTGTATTTATATTATTACATATATTTATAATATATTATTTATTTATGTGATCGCTGGTATCAACCAACTTAATTGCTGCACTTACAAATATCCTCCTTCGGCCTCCCCTTAATCTTTTTAAAGTACATTATTTATATAATATATATGGTATAAAATTTAAATAAATACATTTGTTATTAAGTATGGGAGCTCTTTTATCTTATTTTATTCACTAGTGGGATAATGTTTTTGTCTTACTAGACTTTTATCTCTATATGATTTTATTTTGAATTTGACCTTTTGTTTAACAGTATTACTTTGCCTTATCCCAAATTACTTTACTTTGTAAATTACTTTACTTTCTAACTTTACTGGGTAATAGCTTTAACGGGTAAGACTCTTCGTAATATTTATTTTTATATATAATAATAAATCTTATTAATTATTCACATAAATATTATATAAAAAATATTTATATTTATAATATATCTAGTTAATTAAATATATATATTTCATATATTTTATAATATTTATATTAAATTAAATTAATAATATTATTTATTAAATAATACATATTAATAATATATTTTAAATAAATATATTATATATTTAATTTATATAAGGATAACTTATTATTTAAATAAACGATTCAATTATAAATCATTATAGGGACATGACAAAGACACTACATCTCCTGATGTGTGATTAAAGATAGGTTTCAATTAAAGCAGTTTCTGAAGTGTTCCAAAGATAAACAAAAGTCAGGTTTCAACATTTCCATGTACACCAACACACCAGATCAAATAAACAAAACTACATGATCACGAAATCAAAACCAATTGCCAGCACGACCATCCATATTCCAAGGATCCAAGTGTGTGCGTATGCGTTTGTTTCCATCCCTTAGCAACCAAGAACATCTAAGTTCTTTACATTAGGCTACGTGATTAGTACACACCTCATGAACTACCTGGACATTGCCTCGCTGCCAGCGAGCATCTATAGCCCCGACAGGTTTGTCTCACAATTCCATTCGAGCAGAGCCCCACTGCCGGTTAGGCGTCCATAGCCTCGATAGAGATTACTCGATTGTCCATCTAACTGAGTTATAGTGTGTGATTTGTGATTTTGCATTTCTTTGCTTCACTCATTGATATTGCATTAAGCTTAAATGTGATAGAGTATAATGTAGTACCGCTACCCCTATAACACATGCTTTTTGACAGCACGAGTTACGTTGATAACTCAGCTAGCGGGTGTGGACTTGCGATGGCGGGAAAGGTGGACCTTTAGATTTTCCACTTAATGTAAGTTCACAGAGACTCCTTTAGGTACTTCAGGATTTTTTAAGTGTGTAAGGTATAAGATCTCAAAATACTTCAAGTAATACTGAACAACCGACTTATCCCCCACGAACAAGCAGTCCTACTATTTGACACTAGCGATGGAATCCACGGGAAATCCATTAGTCATGACCCATGTTTCTCAAAAGAACACTGTTGTACCCAATCAAATTTTTTGCTTCATTAAGGCATTTTGAACAAGTCTAAAAAAAATTTCGTCAAAAAGTCAAAAAAGCAAAATTTCTAAAAATAGACGTCAAATTAGGTTTTCTAGGTTTTTTGAGATAGGATGCTGGCAAAACTTTTTAAAAATAGAAAGTTTCTAAAAATAGAATCCCCGACTCAGGTGTCGTGCTTGATTCTCATTGGTCGATTTTGCTTCACGATCAGTGTGGTCTAGACAGAATCTGCAAACGACCAAGTTTTCTCTACTGGGTCAATTTTTCTTTTTTTCGGAAGGCGAAACATGAGCTCTGAAGTCATCAACAGAGGAAGTTCATCTGCCAGAGCTCGTTTTCAGGTTTTCAACGCTGTTCCAATGACGCAAAACCGACGAACAGTCGTCGACTCGACGATGACACGCAAAACAGAGCAGGATGGATCCGGGGTGAGGAGAAAAGTTGCAAATCACGAAATTTGGCTAAGTCATGAGAAGTCAAGCGCCCCAGGTGACTTGGGACGCTCTGTCCCACCAGTGATAGAAATTTTATGCGTTTTTCGAGAAAATGCGAGAACTATGTCCGTCGGTCAGTCCCAAGGGGCATAAAAGCAGTTGTTTTGGTCATCAAGCTTTGAAAAGCTAGAAAACTCGTTAGATGTACCCAGGCTATGCAATTCATTCACCATTTAGTGGCAGTTGATCAACGAATCGTCGAAATCGACATCAGGAAGCAGCTGACGACACGCAAAACGGAGCAAGTTGCAGACGAGGGTTGGAAATCAGAAAAATGGCTAAGTATGAAGAAACCAAGCGCCCCAAGTGACTTGGGGTGCCCAACCTCTCCAGTGTTAGATTTTTTCATGTTTTTCGAGAAACGTCGAAAATGCCACCGTTAGCTCGGTCGGGTTCAGAGCTGATCAGTTTGGCGTGTTTCCCGAGGCAGATGGAAAGTACTCTCAGCTCAGTTTTCATCAGGCCTGCCTATCTGCCAGATCATTAGACTCAGTTTTGTCCCAGCAGACAGAAATTGACAGCCAAACAGGGGTCATCAGCCACCGGAACGTGCATGCAAATCAAGAAATTGAAGAAGTTGCAATTTTTGAAAAAATGTCTAAGGCATCAGAAGTCAGGCGCCCCAGGTGACTTGGGGCGCCCAACTTCACCAGAGAGAATATTTCCTGATCTGCCAGTGTTTTCCAGCAGTTGTTCTAGAAGTTCGTCCCGTGGTAGATTCCAGAGGTCAGATTTGCAGTTGAACGATGCCAGATCGTCAGTTGGAGGCTAGGGATGGAATCTCAGTTGATAGGTCTCCAAAATGTCAGGATCAGTCAGCCTTTTCAGTCAATGATGACGTTTCGCCATCTTGTTGAAGTCGGAGACAGGCCATACTTAAGTCAAAACGAGTATAGAAGTGTCAAAAGCGAAGAAAAATTAGCTAACACTTCTGTCAATTCGCATGTTTGATGACATCATCAAAGAAGATATTTTCATCATCTCACACATGAAGCCATAGGCAGCGATAAAATAGGGATTCCTCCTATTTGAAGATATTTACTTGGATTTGCACTTTAAAAGTTGCTTTCTTCATAGATAAGATTGAAACTTTATTTCTTCACAAAGAACGCTGTTTTTTTGCTCTAAAGTTCTATAAAGACAAGCTTTTGGCCGCTTTTATTCATTATTTTTGCAGGTTGCATCCAGAGGAAGGATTTTTATTTTTCTTTCCATGAAGATTCAAAGGCTCAAACAAAGTGTTTTTTCAGCGTTCTTCATAGTTTCGAGATGAGGAAGCACAGGAGCACGCTTTTTCAGGGTCCTTTTTTCTAGGGGATCATTTTTCAAAAATAGTGCCAAAGTTTTTTTTAATTTCATCGAGATGGGTCCATCCAGAATTTCATCCTCTTGAAGATTGGGAAATCTGTTTTTTTCGAGAATCTTCTTTTTTGCTGCTTTTTCGAGAAATCCTCCGCTTTTTTAGAATCCGATGATCTGGGTTGCTTCAGAATGAGATTGTCTACAAAACCCATGTGTCAGTTTTTTTCGCTCAGAATTTGCTTTTTAGAAGAAATCAGCAAAAAAAATCAATGGATGACATCACCATAAAGCAACAATGTAGATGGGAATGTGACTCAAAAGAAAGTAGCTTTAAATCAAATGCTTTTTGTTTTAAAGCATTTGCTTTCATCCTAAGCTCATCCATTCTATATTTAGAAAAGAAATCACTTTGTATTAGTTGGAGTTTTTTTTGCTTTAAAGCAAATCGCTTGATTTGCTTTAAAGCATTTGTTTATTGTATCTTTGTCTTAGAATAGTAATAAAGCTTGCGAGTTGGCAAGTTAGGGTTAATTAAGGAGATTTTAGGGTTCCCTACTCTTTTCATTTTAGTATAAATAAGGGCATCCTTACCCATTGTATGTAATGGTAATTGTGATAGCAAATTTGTTGTGCCTATTCTAGCCTGCAAATCTTGATATTCCAAGTGTCTGTTCACTCTGTGTTCTTCGTAAAAGATCAACTTTTGTGATAACTAATTTGCTGTGCCTATTCTAGCCTGCAGATTTTGTTATTTCAAGTGTTTGTTCACTTTGTGTAATCTGTTCTCTGGTGTTTAATTGCTTGTTGTATGCCTGCCTTTTGCTACAGTATTGTGGTCCTGGAGTTGTATCAACTTTGTGATATTGAATAGAAGTCTCATGCCTATTTTGCTCTGATATTCTATCTCGAATCATCAAGTTTCATCGTCAGATGTGTGGCTTTTGTAACTTTTATTTCAGCTTTCATCATTAAAGTACTATGAGTCTTGTGATGTAAATCTGGGAGAAAATTGCTTTAGTTTTTGTGTTAAAACAATCATTTCTCGTCCACTTTTAATCCCCTTCGCTTTGAATTTACTTAGGAGATTAAAAGCGTCATTAGTCTATGCTTAGTTGTAGTAGAAGTTTTAAAAAAAGAAAAAACCTCTTCTGTAGCGTTTAGAGTTTTATAACCTTGTGCTCGCAGCTGAGAATCAAAAAGAAAATAGGCGAAGTTTTATTTAATTATCTTTTCAGCGAACATCAGCAAAAAAGGGAACTCTCCCTTCCAATAGGAAAGCAGTTTATCTGTGCATAGCTGTCCGTTTCCAACTTGCATTCTAGAGGTGCGAATTGAAACGCCAACAGTTTTCTAGCGCCCACCGTGGGGCACGAGACATAAAACTTCAAGCAAGCTTAGGCTTATGTCACGGGAATGACTCTCTGGCGTCCTCCTGCTCCAGTTCAACAACCAAATCTTACACTACCTGCTATTCAACCAAATCTTGTACGAGTGGAAGGAGAGCAAACGGACATCATTAGTAGCCTGAGGAGCTTCATATTTGCGCAAAAGGAAAGTCCTGATCAGTGGAGAAATGCGGCTACTATTCTTGACGAAGTAGAACACAAAGTGAATCTTGTAGCAGGAAGACCAGTATTACCACCTCCCATGTGGCAGTAGATAATCCTAGCTCACAGGGTTTATTCAAAAAGGGGAAAAGGCGGTGCTACGGATCCTTTCTTTCAAGATCTTGATCCTACAGGAGTTGGAGAAGCATCCAACATAGTTCTTGAAGTCTAGACAGTTCCTGAAGTCAAGCAGGAAGAACCACAAGAAGAACCAGTAATCCAGCCTAGAGCAATGGGTGATGCAAATAATAACAATCACAATGGTGCAAATCAGAGGCGAATACCACCATTGCCTTGGGGTAATAACATTGGACCTTTGGCCCTGCAAGCACATCATGAGTTACCAAAGGGGTCAAGGAAGCACTTTCCCCGGTTCCACAGCGATGGAACTCAACATCTCGATGAACACATCTTTGCATTCACAACGGCTTGCACTATTTTGCATGTATCACATGAAGATGTTGTGCGTCTCTTCGTTGAGACTCTCGTGGGAAATGTTGCTGACTGGTTCAATCATCTGGAACCAGGCATCATTACAAGTTGGGCAGCTATGAGCGAAAAATTCTTGGCAAGGTTCAAGCCTGCCAAAGATGGTCACAGATTGTTCGCCCAACTCTCAAATTTAAAGATGGAAAACAATGAACCGATGAGGGAGTTTGTGGCAAGGTTTACTCGCCTGGTTACACGTCTTTCTCATACACTTAATCCATCTCCACAAATTCTGTTGAGCAGTTTCATTAATGCTCTTCCTTCTGAGATAGTTTTCTTTTTGAGATCGGCTAATGAAATAGAATTATCCAATGCACAAGAAAATGCCATCAAGTTAGAGGATGACATGATCACCTCTGGCAAGATGAAGACAGATTCAATCAGGCCTCTTGTTCAGAGTTCTGCGGATCCATTGCTACATAAGGTAGCAAATGAAGTGACTATCATGAAGAGACAATTGCCTACTCAGGGGCAACCTGCGCAACTGTCATATCAGTCACCACAGCAACAATACCAACCACAGCAACCATATCAGCCTAAGAGGAACAATTTTCAGCCTTTCAATAATTACAGGCCCAGGTTGCCAGCACCACCACCAAGACAAGCAGTTGATGCTGCTCAAAATGCAGTGTTTTGTTCCTTTCATGAGACTGATGCACATACTGGAGCCACATGTCCTGAAAATTTAAGAATGAATCAAATCATGGGATATGCTGATACTGCACCCATTTCAAACATTGTCCCTTCCCCAAGTGCGAACGTTGTCTTACCACAGACGGACAACTTCGATGGTGACTCTACTACGGGATACTTCCAAAATGAACCCGTTATAATAAAGGAAGAACAAGAGGATCTTCGTCAATATTCTCTTGCAGTGAATCATGAAAATCTTTCGATGCCTGTATTTATACGTGCTCAGCATTTCAAAGCACAGAAAGAAGAAGAGAATAAGCAAAGATTGAAAGAAAAGGAGGAGGGAGCTTCCACTTCCAATGTTAAGCCACCACATGACAATGTCAAAGCCGCTCAAGATTCGTCTTTGGCGAATTTTGATATAGTGGATTCCATGATGAAAACGAAGGTGCAAATTTCTCAGCTAGAGTATCTTTAGGACCATCCAGATCAGCTGTGTTGATGATGTTTTCTTGACAATAACATTAGAATAAAATACCAAGTGCTCTATCCTCTCTTGAACAAAGCGTCTCGAATGCTAAACTACGTGATCAAACAAGAACGCTCCAAGGTTCCTTGTACGTGATTTGCAATAGATAGCCTCGGTGGTGTGATATGATTTGATGTGTCACAAAGGGACTTACGTAGAATTGTCACCTCACTCTATTCAAACAAGTTTCTTCCTCCTTATGAAATGGAACTTCTTAAATTGATTATAAGAAAATGAAAAAGAGAAAGAGTTGAGAGGATTCTAATCTAAGAACAATAATATAATGCACATGCTGTGATAGACAAATTCCTTGTATAACCTTACTCCGCTTCACCATGAGAACCAACAATTACACGAAGTAGGTGCAATCTCCAAAGGTAACTCAATGATTTTCATACTGTAAACCTCCATCCAAACACCCACAACTGGCGCAGTTTGAACGAGCATTCACAATCGAACTTAAGCAAATGTAGTTCAGACTAACCTTGCACGATGACTTGCCAGCGACAAACCATCAAAAGTATGAACCAAGGAGGAGTTCATCAAATATCTTTAGCATATACATCACATCAATGAACTTTATCTACCTTACTATCTAAGCTTCTTGGAAACACATCTCCGTCATATTCAAGAACTTAAAACTATGCTAACATTTCAAAGCCACAAGATCACCATGCAAAACAACAACAATGAGCTTGTATTACTCTTGAAGTGTGTGATTACAACAATTTCATGTCTCTCTTCATGACTTCGAAGAGCTTCCTCTCTACTCTACTCCTACTTGATCTCTACTTCTAATGATTCTCCTCTAATGTCCCTCTAATTATCTTCTTCTAATTCTTCTAATGTCCCCCAACAAATGAGAGTAGTGAGCCTTATATAGAGCTCAAGAATTACAACGAATGGCTCAGATTGATTTAGCAATCAACGGCCGAGATTGAGACAAGGCAGTTTGTTACAAAATTTGCTATTTTTAGAACATGAAAGAGGCAATGAAGGCATGTTTCCCAATATGATAAGCATCTCTGGAGCATCTTTATAGTGAGCCCTCTTGAATGAATGACGTGGCAGAATGCGATTGGCTTGATGATGTGTACATGCCACCCCAGCATCTTCACACGAACTAGTCTGGTTCACCTCATGTTCACTTAGAATATTTTATTCTTGTTGTCTTTGATATAACTCATGGATCGCTTTGATGATCACGCTCATCTCTCATCTTGTGATGTTGTTCTTGCAGGATCATGCCTCTGGACAGTTGCATTGACTCATGGAGTGTTGAGGTGGAAGATGTCTTGTGCGTGACTTCTTATAGTAAACTTGCATATGATGGATGTACATGAAGTAGACAACTCTGGATGATGACTCCTCATGCGTGATGTTGATGTCTATGAAGTCTTCAAAGTAAGATGAACTTGATGCAGGAGCTCTCCTCCATGTGGTGATGATGACAAACTTGAGCAACTTTCCTCCGCCTTCCAAAATTCTCATGTATGAGCTCTTGCCATTCACCTCCTTGGATCCTCCATCACCTACAAAAAGAAACACATCAAATTAAGACTTGATATGAAGGATTTTCAATAACAAATTACATTCATCTTATGCATGTGGGATTAAAAAAAATGACATTTCAAAACATATCCTTTCGCGTGAAATCCATGCCTAAGTGCCTAGGCGGGTTTAGAGGGGCAGTATGGATTATTTGATGTGAATTCCATGTCAAGGTGTGAAAGCCGCCCAGGCTGGGCGGGTTTAGGGGTGTCATCCGGAGAGTGTATTGTGAAGGACGTGGAGTCCATGCAAGGTGGTCAAGGCCGCCTAGGAAGGGTGGGCTAGGAGATGGTGAGTGGATTTCATTACTTAGACTTCATTTGATGTTCTTTTGATGACTCTTTAGCATGACTTAGTGTTCTCTTCATGTTCTTCATGTAAATTACCTTCATTTGAGTGAAGTCAAAAAGTGATCAGAATGGTATTTGAGGTATTCTCCATGTGTAATGCTGGAGACCGCCTATGATGAGCAGCCTTGAAGGTGATGTGTGGATTTGACTCCAATACTTATGATTTTCACCTCCTTATTGGACTTGCATGTGTGTGGAAGCAGATGGGTGGAGTTGGTAGGCAAATGATGAGTGGCATGAGTGCTCAAACACTTGATTCCATGCTCACCTCCCTAGGCCGCCTAGGTAGGGCGGTTTGGAGGATGTCATGTGGATTTTACTCAAAAATGCTCTTGGTTTGCTTCAACTTACAATTCAACCTTGAAAATTTTCATTGTAATCACCTCTCTTGACATTTACTTGCAACTTTTTATAACACTCATCTCCTTGGGTGGTTTGGAATGCTCTGTGTGGAGAGTTTCGCATGGATATGGATTGAATGAAGGGCTCAAGGCCGCCCAGCATGGGCTGGATTGGGAGGCTAGTAAGGATTTTCATCACTTAGTGATTTTTGCTTAGTTTTGACAACATAGAAACCCTTGCTTGTGTTATTGATGTTTTAACTTCCTTGAATAACATGTAAAACTCTTGGAAGCATGGGCAGATGTAGGGTGAGTGTCTGGAGTGAATGTTGTGATGATACATGCATGATGGTGAAAGGTGTGTGCAAGGCGGTTTTGAAGGTTATGCATGGAGAAGGTGTTGTGAAAGAGGCGACATCATCCAGATGAAGGGCTCAAGGCTGCCCAGCATGGGCGGGATTGGGAGGCTAGTAAGGATTTTAACCTCATTTGAGATTCATTCCCTTCATTTGATAAGGCTTTTCTATCAACTCCAACACTTAGTGAAATCTTGAGATGCTTATGAAGTTGAAAGACACATCTTGGATGTTGGGTGATGATGTCCACTTGTCATGGTGAAAACTGCCTAGGAAGGGCGGGATTAGAGGTGACCTTTGGACTTTACCTTAAAATACCTTCCAACTTATGAACTTTCATCAAATCTTCACGATTTCTTTGCACTTCAACTCAAAATATTGCAAACTTGATAGGTCTTTCTCCTTGAGCGGGTTTGATGATGGTGTTTGGAGAGTGTCATGTGCAGGAGGTGGAGTTGTCCAAGCATGGAGCTCAAGGCCGCCTAGCATGGGCAGGTTTGGAAGAGGTATAAGGATTTCTTCACTTAAGGTTGATTCCTCTCCTCATGAAGATGTCTCTCTCCTTCTTTCTTAAGACTTAGTCAAATTTTCAAACTTTCCTCCTTTTGAATGATCCTCTCAAGGATGTGAAGCATCATGATGGATTAGAGAGCCAAGATAGGGTAGCTACATTGCTTTGACATCAAAACTCCAAGCTGACCTCTTTAGGCCGCCCAAGTAGGGCGGATTTGAGAGTACGTTGTGGATTTTCAACACTTAGAAACTTTTCATGCCTTAAACTTGACTATCTCCTTTCCTTGTGATATCATCTTGATCATACTAATCAAACAAACCTTGCAAATTGCATTGTTCTTCACCCTGGGCGGTTTTGAAGCAAGTGTTTGGATTACTTCATGTGTCAGGTGACATAGTCCACAAGGACCTTTTGAGGTCGCCCAGGAAGGGCGGTTTTAGGGGTGACCCTTGGATTTCATCTTAGCAGTCACTTGGTGCTTTCAAACCTTCAAGTTTTCCATTCAAACTTCATCACCTTTTATGTTTTGTGTTGAAACACTTCAAAATTTGCACAATCTCTCCTAGGGCGGGTTTGGAAGTACTGTCTAGAGTATTTGATGTGGGAGGTGACATAGTCCACAAGAGCCTCTTGAGGCCGCCCAGGTAGGGCGGGTTTGGGGGTGACTCTTGGATTCAACTTAAAAGTCTCTTGAAGTCTCCATTGGAATGTCATCACCTTCTAGTGCTTTATACTTAAAGCTTGATCATTCTCTCCTAGGGCATGATTGGAGGCTGTATCTGGAGAGTGTCATGAGGTGGTGAAGACATCATTCATGTCTATATGCCAAAGCCGCCCAGATAAGGCGGGTTGAGGAGTGACCCTTGGATTTGAACTTGAAACTTAAACTCAAACCTTGCTTACAAACCATCATATCTCAGTGCTCTGTGCATGCAAAAACTTCAATACTTAACCATTTTTATCCTAGGGCAGTTTTGGAGACAGTGTCTGGAGTGTTTCATGTAGCAGGAGATACAATCCATGAGGACCTCTTGAGGCCGCCCAGGTAGGTCAGGTTTGGAGGTGACCCATGGAATTTAACTTGAAACTCGTTTAACCTCTTCATACTTGTAAACTTTTACCTCACATCCTAAAGCTTTGCACTTGAAACACTTTATAAACTTGATTACTTTCCTTAGGCGGGTTTGAGAGTGATGTCTGGAGAGTGTCACTTGGTGGAGACATCATCCATAAACACCCTGTGAAGCCACCCAAGCTGGGCGGGTTGGGATACCACCCTTGGATTTTGTCTTGAACTCACTCAAAATCTCTTCTAAACTTTGAAAATTCTCTCCCTAAGGCGGATTTGGAGGCAGTGTATGGAGAAAGTGCGTGATTACAACCTTGAATCGAAGACCCCATGCCAAGGCCGCCCAGGTAGGGCGGGTTTAGAAAGTGTGCTTGGAATGCAAGTCTTGTCGCCATCTCGGAAATGTCCTGAATGGAAGTATATTGAAAATATGTTCTTATACTTTAAATATTTATCAATATACTTCCAGGATGTTTGAGATAGGTCCTGGATCCATAGGATTTAGCATGCAAATTCTAGATTTCTGAGGATCCACCAGATATGAGACTTAGTCATTTTCAAGGTCTCAGTGACATGCATCAGGATGAAGGCATATAAACGTCTTGGCAAGAAACTGTCGAGACATGGGCAAAACAACACTATCAAAATCCTACAAGCTCAGAGAAAAACTAAACCTAAAGCAAAACAAGGACAGAAAGCAAGAAAAAAGAGGGGTTCCTCATTTGCAATGGGGCGATGTGTGATTACATCACAACAAGCTGGATAGAATTGTTAAGTATGTCAAGAAGGAGACTGTCATACAACCTACATTGCTTGAATCTTCCATTCCAACGGGAGAGAAGCCAAAACCTTTCTATATCTCTCTGTATATAGGAGGCTATAAATTGAGCAATTGTATCATTGATTCAGGAGCCTCAGACAACGTCATGCCTTTGCAGGTGATGAACGCTTTGGGACTCTCGTGCACCAAAACACATGACAAGTGCTATTCGCTTGAGTCTAAATCAGTGCCGTTGGTTGGACAATTGAAGGATGCTCAAGTATGGTTGGCAGCTTGCCCTGAAAAAGAAAATAATGATGACTATCTTGGTAGCCGACATTCCAGCTAGTTATGGGATGCTGCTAAGTAGAAGCTTCTGCAAAGATCTTGGAGGAGAAATACAATTGGATTGGTCATCTACGACCATTCCATTAAAGAAAGGCAGTTTCAAATTGGAACCAGAAACCAAGTCATGGTTTGCGGTGGTGAAATCTCAGGATCCTCAAGCACAGGTGCTATATAAAGAAACGGGTCTTGGTACATATGTTATGCTGTCTGAGATAACCGAATAGAATCAGGAAGTTGTCTGTACGGTTGACAAACCAAAAGAGGATCCAAAGATATGCACTTTGCAATTTGACGGAAGTTGTTTGACTGCTGGATCAGGGGCCGGGGTAGTGATAATTTCTCCTAATGGTCGTTTGTATCTTTTTGCATACCGCTTGCAGTTCGAATGTACAAATAATACAGCAGAATATGAGGTGCTTTTGTTAGGTCTCAAGAATGCAAAGGATATGGGTATTAAATTACTCAAAGTTGAAGGTGATGCAGAACTGATCATGAAGCAGATCAGGGGACAATTTCAAGTGATGAAAGATTGCCTTCGACATTATAGATATAGGGTGTGGAATGCAATCGATTGGTTCGAAGCATTTGACATCCAATACATTCCACGCTCAAATAATAGCAAAGCAGATGCCCTAGCAGTATCCGCTTCACTTTTCATGCCTCGTTCTGATTTCCGGTAGAATGCATTTGCCATTGAGCTAATATATAGGCCAGCCATCCCCGACAATTGTGACAATTGGCAAATCTTCGATGACGATGACCACATCAAAGAATTTCTCGTCATGGAAGATAATTTCAAGGGGCTTTTCTTTGAGGGGAGTTTGGCTCCTTTCAGAGAATCAACAACTGAGATCAAAAATACTGAAGACAACAAAGATGAATCTGATTCGTTCCTCTCATCTTTTGAAGGATGGTTTGAAGAATCTTCTATGGAAACTTCAAGGGATACAAAAGCCATACAAGAAACAGATTCAGGTATTATCCAGTTGAAAGGTAACAAAATTCCCAAGGGTCTCGTATCCTTGGAGGATATATTCGACAGACATGTTAGATACATCCAAAATCAAAGAAGAATGGATGATAAGACCTCTGCTGAACATTATCAGGTGAATATTGGTTCAAAAGACAAGCCTAGGCTTGTTAATATAGGCAAGTGTTGTACAGAAGAAGAAAGTGAGAGGTTTATCTCTCATTAGACAATACCGAGATGTTTTTGCCTAGGCATACGAAGACTTGAAGGTCTTCACACCCGTTGAATTGTCTCATACAATTCCATTGAAACTGGATGCAAAGCCCTTCAAGCAGAAACAAAGATATTATAATCCGCGGATTCAAGATACAATTTATGCGGAGATCCAGAAAATGGTGGATGCAAAGATAATATTTCCAATCTAGCATTCAACATGGGTGTCAAACATAGTTCCTATACGCAAGAAAAATGGTGAAATCAAAATTTGTGTGGATTTCAGGAACCTGAACCAATCATCTCTCAAGGATAATTATCCTCTGCCAATCATGGAGCACACATTGCAAACAGTCATAGGTTCAGAGATGCTATCATTACTTGATGGTTTTTCCGAATATAATCAGATTGCTGTAGCTCAGGAGGATCAGTTCAAGACAGCTTTCACTACCCCGTGGGGTACGTTTGCTTATGAAAGGATGCCTTCGGCCTCATCAATGCCGGTGCTACATTTCAGAGAGCTATGGATTTGGCGTTTGGAGATTTGAAGAACAAGTTGATTGTCGTCTACCTTGATGACCTCACCATTTTCTCGAAAACACGAGGAGACCATTTTGACCATTTGGTGAAAGTGTTTGAAAGATGTAGATACCACAGGATTTCTTTGAATCCTAAGAAGTCCATCTTTGCAGTGACAGGAGGTAAACTGCTTGGCCATATCGTCTCCAAGGAGGGAACACGGATTGATCCTAGTCGGGTTGATTCTATCAAGAATCTGTCACCACCAAGCAAAACTGGTGTTCATTCCTTCGTTGGTAAAATAAATTTCATATGAAGGTTTATACTAGACTTCTCAAAGCTTACAAGGATATATCAGCTATGATGAAGAAAACATCTGCTTTCAAGTGGACAGATGAAGGCAAGAAGGCATTTGTCACGATTAAGGAAGCCATTAGCCAAACACCAGTGTTAGTCCGTCCTGGTTTTAATAAAAACTTCATCCTTTACTTTTATGTGTCCGAACACACCATGTCTGCCATATTAAAGAAAAAGCTGAATGAAGATGCCGAGTCTCCAATTGCTTTCATGAGTAGTAGTTTCAAGGATAGTGAAATGCGGTATTCTCAAATAGAGAAGAATGCGTATGCAGTGGTGAGAGTAGTAAAGAATTTTAGATTCTATATCTTGAAGGCTCACACAATGGTATATGTTACCGATCCAGCAGTTAAGAGCGTGCTAACTCAGCAGGAGATGGGCACTGGGAGAGGTAACTGGGTCGCAAGGGTTCAAGAATACGATTTGGAGATCAAGCCAACGAAACTTGTCCACGGCAAAGGTATTTGTCAATTGATAGCAGAAGACGATGATCTGAAGCACCAGGCTGATGGCGAATCTGAAATTGAAACTAAAGAGGATCTTCCTATGGTCCTATTTGTTGATTCTGCAGATGAATGGTATGCAGAAATTGTATACTATTTGACTTACGGAGAATGTCCAATTCATATGGACAAACAGCAGAAGAGAACATTAAAATTGAAAGCGCAAAAGTTTGTGCTTTGGAATGACATTCTATACAAGCAAGGGCTTGATGGAACCCTTTTGTTATGTGTCAACAAATGTCAGCAACGTTTGCTGGATGCATTTCACAGTCAAGCATGCGAAGGTCTCTTCTCATCGAGAGTTACTACATTCAAGATCCCGCAGGCACAGTTTTATTGGCCAACTATGTTTCGCGATGCATATGAATGGGTGTCAAAATGTCAGATCTGTCAACAGTTTGTTGGCAAACTCAAGCTAGTGGCCATTCCCCTCAAACCAGTAATTATTGATGGTCCATTCCAGCAATGGGGATTGGATTTCGTTGGCCCTATCAACCCACGTTCTAGTAAGGGGCATATTTATGTCCTCACAGGCACAGATTATTTCACAAAATGGGTTGAAGCTATTCCAACTAAGCGGGCTACCTCGGAAGTTGTTTGTGACTTTCTGAAAGAGAACATTATTTCAAGATTCGGGGTACCACGCAAGATAGTGACTGATAATGCAACATGTTTCTCATCCGAGGAAGTACTGGAGTTTTGTTATGATCACAGCATCATGTTATCACATTCATCAGATTATTACCCTCAGGGTAATAGATAGGGTGAATCATCAAACAAAAACATAGTCACTATCATACGCAAGCTAGTTGCTTCTAATCAAAAGGCTTGGCATAAGAAGCTTTATGATGCTCTTTGGGCCGATAGAATTACCCCCAAGAGAGCTATTGGTACTTCACCTTTCATCAATCTGTACGGTATAGAAGCAATGCTACCTATCACGCTAGAGTTGTCCGCTTTAAAGCTGGCAACTGCAATTGAAGATGTCAAAGATCCTATTGAGAAGCGCATCTTGTATTTGATGAAGCTAGAAGAAGGGGTGGAGGTCATAGACAGAATCACTCAGCATTAGGAACGAGTGAAGAAAGTATTTGATAAGAAGGCTCGCCAGCGAGACTTCGAGATAGGTGATCAAGTCCTACTCTGGGACAAAAGGCATGAGCCCAAGGGAATGCATGGAAAATTCGATTCCTTGTGGCTGGGGCCATACAAGATCCACGAGTTTGCAGGGGAGAATACTTATATTCTCTCACACATGGATGGCAGGCTCCTTCCGCTGCCTTACAGTGGATTATACTTAAAACACTTCATCCCTTCGGGGATGGAGTAATTTCAAAACTTTCTGTTCTCGTATTTTGTTTCCCCTTTCTATAATGTGATCGTTATGTTGTAATGTTTTTCCCCTTTCCGTAATGTGACAGTTGTGTTCTTTGTGTTCTGGAAAGTTCCAACTCTTAGGTGATTTTAGGAAGTCCGGTTTTAGGTGATGTAGGGAAAAGTCTTGTTCTAGGTGATTAGGAAAAGGTAACCTAACTCTATTGCCCAATGGATAAGGCACTGGTCCAAGCTTAAAAGTCCAGAGATTCTCGATTCTCGTATGCCGTAAGGATCCGCCATGGTCCCCAGACAGAGCCAATTGTTGTACCCAATCAAATTTTTTGCTTCATTAAGGCATTTTGAACAAGTCTAGAAATTTTTACGTCAAAAAGTCAAAAAAGCAAAATTTCTAAAAATAGAAAGTTTCTAAAAATAGACGTCAAATTAGGTTTTCTGGGTTTCTTGAGATATGGATGCTAGCAAAACTTTCTAAAAATAGAAAGTTTCTAAAAATAGAATCCCCGACTCAGGTGTCGCGCTTGATTCTCATTGGTCGATTTTGCTTCATGATCAGCGTGGTCTAGATGGAATCTGCAAATGACCAAGTTTTCTCTACTGGGTCAATTTTGCTTTTTTTTTGGAAGGCGAAACATGAGCTTTGAAGTAGTCAATAGAGGAAGTTCATTTGCCGGGGCTCATTTTTAGGTTTTCAACGCTGTTCCAACGACACAGAACTGACGAACAGTCGTCGACTCGACGACGGCACGCAAAACGGAGCAGGATGGATCCGGGGTGAGGAGAAAAGTTGCAAATCACGAAATTTGGCTAAGTCATGAGAAGTCAAGCGCCCTAGGTGACTTGGGGAGCCCAGTCCCACCAGTGATAGAAATTTTCCGCATTTTTTGAGAAAATGCGAGAACTGTGTCCGTCGGTCAATTCCAGGAGGCATAAAAGCAGTCGTTTTGGTCATCAGGCTCTGAAAAGTTGGAAAACTCGTCAGATGTACCCAGGTATGCAATTCATTCACCATTAAGTGGCAGTTGATCAACGAATCATCGAAATCAACATCGGGAAGCAGCTGACGGCACGCAAAATGGAGCAAGTTGCAGACAAGAGTTGGAAATCAGAAAAATGGCTAAGTATGAAGAAACCAAGCGCCCCAGGTGACTTGGGGCGCCCAACCTCTCCAGTGTTAGATTTTTTCACGTTTTTCGGGAAACGTCGAAAATGCCTCTGTCAGCGCTTTCGCGGTTGGTCAAACTTGGTCAAATGTCAGTCAAAGTTGGGATTTCATCACAGATATGTTCAGGCTGCTCCGGTCACCCTCTGTCTCGCCTCGACAGTCGTCCGAACGACCGAAAACGAAGATCAGAAAGAGTGTTGGCACGAAAAATGAGAAATGGCATAAAATTTGAAATTTTCAAAAACATTTCTAAGGCATTGAAAGATAGGCACCCCAGGTGACTTGGGGCGCCCAAACTCACTAGAGTTAGTTTATTTTTGAGTTTTCCTCGAAAAACATGAATCTGCCTCCGTCAGCCCAGTCCGATTCAGAGCTGATCAGTTTAGCGCATTTCCCAAGGCAGATGGAAGTACAGTTAGCTCAGTTTTCATCAAGCTTGCCTATCTGCCAGATCATTAGACTCAGTTTTGTCCCAACAGACAGAAATCAACAGCCAAACACGAGTCATCAGCCACCGGAATGCGCACGCAAATCAAGAAATTGAAGAAGTTGCAATTTTCGAAAAAATGTCTAAGGCATGAGAAGTCAGGCGCCCAGGTGACTTGGGGCGCCCAACTTCACCAGAGATAGAATATTTCTTGATCTGCCAGTGTTTCCGGCAGTTGTTCTAGAAGTTCGTCCCGTGGCAGATTCCAGAGGTCAGATTTGCAGTTGAACGATCCCAGATCATCAGTTGGAGGCTAGGGATGGAATCTCAATTGATAGGTCTCCAAAATGTCAGGATCAGTCAGCTTTTTCAGTCAACGATGACGTTTCTCCATCTTGTTGAAGTCGGAGACAAGCCATACTTAAGTCAAAACGAGTGTAGTGTCGAAAACGAAGAAAAATTGGCTAACACTTCTGTCAATTCGCATGTTTGATGACATCATCAAAGAAGATATTTTCATCATCTCACACATGAAGCCATAGGCAGCTATAAAATAGGGATTCCTCCTATTCGAAGACATCTACTTAGATTTGTGCTTTAAAAGTTGCTTTCTTCATAGATAAGATTGAAGCTTTATTTCTTCACAAAGAAAGTTGCTTTTTTGGCCTAAAGTTCTATAAAGACAAGCTTTTGGCCACTTTTATTCATTATTTTTGTAGGTTGCATTCAGAAGAAGGATTTTTATTTTTCTTTTCACGAAGATTCAAAAGCTCAAACGAAGTGTTTTTTCAGCGTTCTTCATAGTTTCAGGATGAGGAAGCAGGGGAGCACGCTTTTTTAGGATCCTTTTTTCTAGGGGATCATTTTTTAGAAATAGGGCCGAAGTTTTTTTAAATTTCATCGAGATGGGTCCATCCAGAATTTCATCCTCTTGAAGATTGGGAAATTTGTTTTTTTTCGGGAATCTGCTTTTTTGCTACTTTTTCGAGAAATCCTTCGCTTTTTCAGAATCCGATGATCTGGGTTGCTTTAGAATGGGATTGTCTACAAAACCCATGTGTCAGTTTTTTTCGCTCAGAATCTACTTTTTAGAAGAAATCAACAAAAAAAATATCAATGGATGACATCACCATAAAGTAAGAATGTGGATGAGAATGTGACTCAAAAGAAAGCAGCTTTAAATCAGATGCTTTTTTTTTAAAGCATTTGCTTTCATCCTAATCTCATCCATTCTATATTTAGAAAAGAAATCACTTTGTATTAGTTGGAGTTTTCTTTGCTTTAAAGCAAATCGCTTTAAAGCATTTGTTTATTATATCTTTGTCTTAGAATAGTAATAAAGCTTGCGAGTTGGCAAGTTAGGGTTAATCAAGGAGATTTTAGGGTTCCCTACTCCTTTGATTTTAGTATGAATAAGGGCATCCTTGCCCATTGTATGTAATGGTAATTGTGATAGCAAATTTGCTGTGCCTATTCTAGCCTGCAAATCTTGATATTCCAAGTGTCTGTTCACTCTGTGTTCTTCGTAAAAGATTGACTTTTGTGATAACTAATTTGCTATGCCTATTCTAGCCTGTAGATTTTGTTATTTCAAGTGTTTGTTCACTTTGTGTAATCTGTTCTCCGGTGTTTGATCGCTTGCTGTATGCCTGCCTTTTGCTGTAGTATTGTTGTCCTGAGTTGTATCAACTTTGTGATATTGAATAGAAGTCTCATGCCTATTTTGCTCTGATATTCTATCTCGAATCATCAAGTATCGTCATCAGATGTGTGGCTTCTATAACTTTTATTTCAGCTTTCATCATTAAAGTACTGAGTCTTGTGATGTAAATCTGGGAGAAAATTGCTTAAATTTTTGTGTTAAAACAATCATTTCTCCTCCACTTTTAATCCCCTTCACTCTAAATTTACTTAGGAGATTAAAAGCGTCATTAGTCTATGTTTAGTTGTAGTAGAAGTTTTAAAAAAGGAAAAAACATCTTCTGCAGCGTTTAGAGTTTTATAACCTTGTGCTCGCAGCTGAGAATCAAAAAGAAGATAGGCGAAGTTTTATTTAATTATCTTTTCAGCGAATATCAGCAAAAAAGGGAACTCCCCCTCCCAATAGGAGAGTAGTTTATCTGTGCATAGCTGTCCGTTTCCAACTCGCATTCCAGAGGTGCGAATTGAAACGCCAACAAAGACATAAGAATTCATAAAATTTAGATTTAGCATTTTAAAATATTATGATCAAAAGATAGCAGTGTCAAGACACAATATATGATTAACTTCCAAGTCAAGTACCAAGTCTAACAAGATGATAAATTGAAAGAAAAAACGTCTTCGGACTCTAAGACTTTCATGAATGGATGTCTAAGAAATGAACTAACATACTATCACGAATTGAAACTAGAGTATGTGTTTAAGATAACATCACCTTCTTACAAATCAGAAACCCAACTAAGCAATTAACACCTACAAAAAGCAAACGACAACTAAGGAAAACGAACAACTAATCTACGAAAGTGAACGAACAACTTGTTGATAACTGAGAGGGGGGGTGAATCAGTTATCCTACTATTTTCTCCTTTCTTAACTTTCTTAATAATCAATGCAACATTAATCCAAATAAGCAAACATAACTATGAAATGGAAATACACGACACAATATTTTTGACGTGGAAACCCTGTTAAGGGAGAAAACCACGGGGTGATTAACCCAAGATTGTATTCTCTGTTAGAAGAATGGAAATACAAAATGGCACTTGCCAATTAGGGCTCACTGCCCGAGCACACTGCTCACAAGAAGGCACACTGCCTACAAGAGACACACTGTCTACAAAAGAGTGTTATACAATACTTGAACTGATTGGTAGCATCCACATATGCTGGAGTTCAGTTCCGGTTAGGCTCAGTACACTGATCTGCTGCACTTCATCTTTCCTCTTCTCTTATGCTGCTTTCTTTTCACATACCGGACCTTCCTTACTGCTTCTGCGCTTCTCTGCTTTTATTTGCACATCAATAACAATCACAACACTTCTCATAACCAAATCCATCGTGTATATGTATCCGCAAAAGTGATTTCATCACTTTTCTAGTCGGCACCCAGAATAGTCAATTTTTTCACAAACTTTGATCTGTCGGCTGAATCCTTGCACACCAAATAATGCGGATCAATAATATACTTGTGGAAATCATTAATCATGTCGGCTAAACATAATTCATGCCTTCATAACCTTCACCAACATCAGTAACACATCCGGAATAATGTCTAATGTTTTGCCAGTCAGTTCTTTCTTTGTTCACTCTGTCATATGAGAGCCCGACACTCAAACATTCATATCTCTTTATCCTTTTCACACCAGAGGCTCAAACCTTGGAATCTATCAGTCAAGATACTGCTCTTGACTTCCCCAAATCCGCACTTCACCAAGATACTTCCTCTGAGAGATCCGGACCTGTCTGTCGGACCTTGCCACATGCTCTGTTCTTGTTTACCGGACCACAACATTCTTCACTCTGACTTCCAGTAGAGACATACCATGTCCTGCGGATGTGTGGGATGAACTTTGTTGCCATCAATGACAACATTCATAAATCCATATAGTGTCTCTTGCCAACAATCTCCCCCTTTGGCATTGATGGCAACACTTAGTGAAAAATGACTAAGTGTTTACACTATGCTCCCCCTTGGCTGATGCTCTGTTTTTATATACATTTTCCAAAGTTCCCCCTTAGTTGGATTCCTCATTTTTCACTGCTCTTCACTCCCCCTTTGACATCAATGGCAAAGGGAAGGGTCCGCATATCAAAACTTTCAAAAATTCAACTATACTTAGCCGCATAAGTATATGCATATGGCATACTTACATATACTTAAGTATGTCTGCAAAAGTTGTCTTCAATTGAATAAATTCTATAGCCCAACTTTGCTTCATCCTGTCCAAAATTGAAATAGGACTGCTCAACAGGAATGCAAACGCATCTGCCCTTTTTAGATCTGTTGGATCATTTGTCTGGGCTGTGATTTGAGCTTCACTTACCTCATGCATGGCCTCTAACTTAGGGACAATGATCCTCCTAAGTTCACCCATCTGGCTGATTATGTTCTTCCTTTCCTTCTCAAAATTCTTTATTGCATTGTGATTGTAATAGTCTGACACTCTTGATTTGTTATGGAGGATGAGAGAGGATCAAAACTTTGAGACAAACTTAGTAGTTTATCCTCTTGCTCTTTTATTTTCTTTTCAATCTCCACTGTTGCTTTGGACCAGGAAATACAAAATTTGTATATTTCACCGCCATCTTTAAGAGCATTTTCTAAGCTCTTTATCCCAATATTCATATTTCTTCTATCATTAATGATCAACCCTTGTACCTCTGAGAATCTCTTATCCAAAAACTCCTTCCGGACCTTTTCTTCAGCTGACTTCTCTAGAGAATCAAAATGTGTACTGACACTGCTGACTAGAGTTTTGAGATTACCGGAAGAGGAGGCTATGGGATCCTTCTGAAAAGATGGTATGATCTTTTCTAGCACTCCGGAAGTAGCTTCTATCAACTCACAGTCTTCCATGTGAGACTTTAGGAGTTTTTCTTTAGCCTTTGCATTAGCGAATGAGGCTATCTTCATTGTCTGTACCAGAGAAAGTGAATCAAAATTAAATGGTCCTTGTAGAAGCTCTGGTTCATCAATCTCCATTGTTTCTTTGTTCAGGAATTCTTGGACAGTTTTTGCAGTGTCTCTTGCCGGAGATAGATGTTTCTTCTCTTCTGCATTCTTAGGGCTGTCCCTTGGAGCTTTCTCTCCTTCTACATTCTTACCACTAGCAGTCGTGGTTTTCTCTGTTGGGGTCTTCTCTCCCTCTGCAACCTTGGTACTGTCAACTTCTTTTTCCTTCACTCCTGCTTCTTTTTCCTGTATTCTGTCTTCTCCTTTAGATTCGGAAGCTGTAGAGGAAACCGGAGGAGAGATATTTGTTTGTTGATGAGCCACCTCTTCCGGAATAGAGGATTCTGATCCCTTGTCTTTACCAGAGTCCTCTGTGATGGCAATGTTGAACTTTTTAAGAGTATTTCGGAGGATTTCTTCAGTCTCTTTAGCCACTTTGTCGGTTCAACAAAAATGAGCTGATTCATCCTGGCTTTGCTCCGGAACTCATCCTTGCACTCTTTAAAGATCATATTCATTTGCTACGGAGTGATTAAAGGGAAGAGCTGAATGGCGACCTGTTCCCGGATCTCGAGATCTTTTGCTTGAGCATTGTTCTTCCTCATTTCAAGCCTTTTCTCTAAGCTTTTGGGAATTAGAGAGATAATTTCAATGAAAGCTTTGTTGTAAGTGTTCAAAAACTGAACTGTGGCTTCCTCCAGAATCTTTTTATCTACTTCATTATATTTATCATAAAATTCTGTTAAGGGTTGCAGGTTCCCATCCATAGTGACTGCTTTCACTACAACATCCAAGGATAGAGTGGGTTTTTCAGCAAATTCCTCTTCCTTCTCTTCTTCTCCTTGACCGGTAGAATGTTCACTAGATAATTTCTTCTTCTTCTTCAGTTTCCTTATCTCCTCATCTGATTCGGTTTCCTCATCATCCTTTAGTCCTAACATAGGACCTTGTTGCCTTTTTCTTTGTTCTCTTTTCTCCTTTTCCGGATGATTGTGCTTCTGGTTTAGATGCCTCTGAGCTTTTGGCAGTGGCAGGTGCAGATCTCTTTGATGATCTAGTCCGGGTGGAGGTTTCTACCGGAGTATTTTCCTTGCTTTTCTTTTCTACCTCTTTCTTCTCTTCATCAGCCCTTTCCATCTTTTTCTTGTGGGCATCAAGTGCCTCCTTTGAGATGCCAAGGCCTTGGGCAATATTTTCTACTTCTTTTCTCACCTTCCTCTTGATTTCAAGTTCTCTGAGTTGCACATGAATCTTTACACTTAGCTCCTCAAAAGTTCCAAATCTTTCTGCTTTTGAGTCCTTTGGCTGACTGAGCATGTGTTGAACATGCAGCTCTACAATTTGTTTATCAACTTCATACCCCATAGGCATGATTCAGACTGTCCTTGGCTCTACTACCTCCATTAGGCATTGATTAGTGTTTACCATGAAGCACACTATATCCTTGTATTTCTCAACTACTAATTTGGGGATTCTTTCTCTGATTTGCATTGTATTTTGAAATTGCTTGAAGTAACCCCACAGAGCTGTATTCCTTGCCTTAGCATCCCCAAGTTCATGCAAGTAGTCTTTGATCTGAATTGCTACCGATTTGTCATTTTGCCATACCCATCCATTTGATCCGGGCAGCTCATTCATGAAGTAGAAAAATAGACATAGTATTAGTCCACCATATTTAAAGGAATTTTTCTTGTCTTTTTTGATTTTCTGTATGTTTTCCATTAATTGGCTCAAAAGGAGTTCACAGAGATCATATTCTGCATTCTTTCTCAGCATCTCATAGGCAGTATATACTGCAGTTCTGGATACTGAATTCTCCCTACTAGAGTGATATATCTTGTATCATATTATCATAGATGCAAACTTGACATCCGGGTCAGTAATATCTTCAATGGTCATTGCCCTCTTATCAAATTTTGATCCGGTGGCCTCAGTTACAATGTTGTTTTTGACAGATTTGAGGACAGGTATCCCTCCGGAGGAGTATAAACCAGTTACTACCCTAATTGCCTCCTTTGTGATCTTGCAAGGTCTGTTCAGCCATAGAAAGTTATCATGCACCCTACTCAATACATACCGGACCCATTCATCTTCTTCAAAACAAGGGAAATGAATGAACTGATCAAAATGTTTCTCCTGGATGCCCTTATATTCTAGTTTAAGCTCAAAAGTATCATCTATCAATTGTTTGTGATAGATGTCTCTTAGTTTGAATTGCCCAAACTCTTCAATATTTGCATGTATGTAAACCCTAATGGCTTCTGTGTGCAAAACGCCATGCGGAACACTAGAGAATGCTCCTAGGGGATCTACCTCCAATGATTTGTATGGATGTTTCTTGAATTTGGGGCGGGGCCTATCAGAGATCTTTACTATATTCGGAGTATGCATCTTCAAAGAATCTTACTGAGAGATATCAAGAACGAAGAATACCTTTTACGCTGTTTAGGGCACACACAATGAAATCCGAATCGAGCTGTATGAAGAATCGTCTTGATCTTTGGGAGAAGTAGTTGCAGAGCCCCTTTTCTCTCTTCTTCTTGAATGCAGAATGAACAAATGATTAATGAGAAAACCCTTATATTGCTCCACAAACCCTATTGTCAGGTTGCAATAAATGCTCGACCTAAGTTATTCCGGTTGCCCTTATTCGGATGACTTGAAGAACCGGATTAGACCTGATCTTTAAACATCATGCAGATCTTCCAAATCTTAACCATAGTTTGTTTGGATGTTTCCCTTATGAACCCTTCAATCCGCAACTCTTCTTGTGCCAGTTTCGGCACCAATTGACTGGCTGGGGGAACAAGGTTTTCTTTGTGTCTCCCCCTGAGCCAGAGCTCACTTTTTAATTTCCGGAAGGAATATCAGCACCAGAGTCTGGTGTGGTTCCAACCTCTACATTCTCTGTATTTTTCATTACCCAAATCTTGTCCATCTCACTTTTAACTTCATCCGCATTCACTTTTTGTTTCCCCTTATCTTGATTCTAATTATGATATAGCGGACCTCTTTTGTCCTGATTCTTGCTTCTACAGAATTTTGCAATATGATCGAATCTATTGCAAATTTGGCAAACAACATTTTTTTGCATATTTGATTGATATCCTCTTGATCTGCATTGATTAGCCATATGACCTATTCTATTGCATGCAAAGCATCTACCATTAAATGATTTGTTCATTTGCATATTTCTGCATTCATGAGATTTGTGACCATACTTTTTGCAGTTAAAACACTGTCCGGAGAAGAATGAATTAGTCTGATTCATTCTCTTTCTGCACTGATTAGCTTTGTGACCAAAGTGATTGCAGTTGTGGCAGTATCCATTGAAGGATGGATATCTTTGAGCATTAGGCTGTCTTACCGGAGGTCTTCTAGGCCTGTTCCTTGGATTTTTAGATCCAAAATTCTTCTGACCGGATCCAGAGCTTTCTCCTTTCTCATATCCCAAACCACACTTGTCATCTACCTTCTTTTGACTTCCAATAAGAACTTCAAGTTGAGCAGAACTTATCTTGAATTTCTCTTTATACTCATTTGCTGTTTGAAGATCCCTTTTGAGAGAGACAATTTGATTCTCAAGTTTTTTTTCATTATCTTTGGCATCTTCAAGATCAGATTCAAGATGTCTGATAATTCTATCCATCTAGTGGCAATCTTCTGATTTCTCCTTGAGAGATTGTCTTAGATTATCTTCAGTTTTTCTTTTCTCTTCAACTTCTTGGGTGAACTTCATGACTCCTGATTCCATTTCATGTCTTACCATAATGATTTCTTTTGATAACTTTTCACACAACTCGGTTTTTTCCTTCAGCTCTTCATTTGCATTATTTGCTTCACCTTGTCTTGCCAATTGCTGAAGCAGCTCCTTTCTCTTTTTCATAGAGAGACTTAATTTGTCTTTTAGTTCTCTCATGAAATCATCATCCTGTTTGAGTCTTTTCTTTAATTCATTGACTTCAGAGTTTGACTGTTCAAGATTATCAAGGGCAGTCTTGAGTTGTTCCCTTAAACCATATGCATCCATTTGAATTCCCAGATCTTCCTCAAGCTGTTAGGCTCTGTTAGGAGGAACTTGGCTCTGATACCAATTGTTGATAACTGAGAGGGGGGGTGAATCAGTTATCCTACTATTTTCTCCTTTCTTAACTTTCTTAATAATCAATGCAGCATTAATCCAAATAAGCAAACATAACTATGAAATGGAAATACACATGACACAATATTTTTGACGTGGAAACCTTGTTAAGGGAGAAAACCACGGGATGATTAACCCAAGATTGTATTCTTTGTTAGAAGAATGGAAATACAAAATGGCACTTGCCAATTAGGGCTCACTACCCGAGCACACTGCTCACAAGAAGGCACACTGCCTACAAGAGACACACTGTCTACAAAAGAGTGTTATACAATACTTGAACTAATTGGTAGCATCCACATATGCTGGAGTTCAGTTCCGGTTAGGCTCAGTACACTGATCTGCTGCACTTCATCTTTCCTCTTCTCTTATGTTGCTTTACTTTCACATACCGGACCTTCCTTATTGTTTCTGCTCTTCTCTGCTTTTATTCGCACATCAATAACAATCACAACACTTCTCATAACCAAATCCATCGTGTATATATATCCGCAAAAGTGATTTCATCACCTTTCTAGTCGGCACCCAGAATAGTCAATCTTTTCACAAATTTTGATTTGTCGGCTGAATCCTTGCACACCAAGTAATGCGGATCAATGATATACTTGTGGAAATCATTAATCATGTCGGCTAAACATAATTCATGCCTTCATAACCTTCACCAACACCAGTAACACATCCGGAATAATGTCTGATGTTCTGCCAGTCAGTTCTTCCTCTGTTCACTCTGTCATATGAGAGCCCGACACTCAAACATTCATATCTCTTTATCCTTTTCACACCAGAGGCTCAAACCTTGGAATCTATCAGTCAAGATACTCCTCTTGACTTCCCCAAATCCGCACTTCACCAAGATACTTCCTCTAAGAGATCCGGACTTGTCTGTCAGACCTTGCCACATGCTCTGTTCTTGTTTACCGGACCACAACATTCTTCACTCTGACTTCCGGTAGAGACATACCATGTCCTGCGGATGTGTGGGATGAACTTTGTTGCCATCAATGACAACATTCATGAATCCATATAGTGTCTCTTGCCAACACAACTAATCTACGAAAGTGAACAACAACAACTAAGCTAAGGAAAAGACAACAACAAGCAAGCAAAACTAGGCTAAGGACAAACAACACTTGAGTCAAATGACCTCAAGGGAGAAAATCTACTCTAAGATGCAACATGGAAAGAAAAACCCTACTCTAACTTAGCTATGTACAAGCAACAGAGAGATGCAACCCAGGACACTAAGTATATACATGCCCTAGCATGGTTTTCCAGTATAAACAGTAACAATAATGCAATAGTGACAGTCCTCAATCGAGAAAATTCATCCTTGAACTCAGACCATTGGCCCTTTAGGCCACAGACCTCAAACGTAGGAAAATTTTTTGGCGGTATTATGATCAATTGAGGATTCTTATTAGGACCATGATTTATCCAAATGCAGGTTGTTCTACCCAATTCACCATAATCAAAATCATACTCAACATGTTCAATACGTTCAAGATCATTATCAATATTACTATTAATGCTATCAATACTATCAATTAGAAGTTCATGTTGTTCAAATTCAAAATTCTTCCAATCAATAGAAGGGAAAGATACAACCCGATGCTCGCTGTTTTCAATGAGACATGGCCTACCAAGCATTCGATCATACTCTATACATCCATCCGGAGGTCTCCATTGATGATTGATGAGCTTCTCATCTTCTTTGTATTGTATGATTTCATCGTCCAGCTCTTTTGTGATCTCTAGCAACGGTGTCAGTAGCTTCTTGATCTTAGTATCCATAACTGTAGCATGCTCTTCAATTGTTATTCTCTTTTTTGGCAATATATATTCTTGTATAATGATGGAAGTGTTGAGCGTCAACCCGAATTTCTCGTGTCTACTCATGGGCTCTTCATCATCATATTCTTGAATAATATCTTCTAAATTCCTTTGCAGCGCTTCCAATTCATGATCTTGTAATATCGTTCTCTATACTTCTTGTAGCTCATTCTTAAGGATCTCTTGACATAATGTAGATGCATATTCCTCAAGAAACTTATCTTCATCAAATTCAGGTTCTTGCCACAAGCTTGAACTTCTTTCTTTCTCAATTGCCGCTTCAAGTGATCTAACATCCTTTAAACCTTGTTTACAATCCTCTGATGCTTTTGATAACTTCTGTCTGAATTCTTCTACCTCTTTAGGATTGATAAACTCACATTCATAGTCCTTTTCACTTATACATTGCTTATCAAGGTTCTTTGTAGTAGAGACTTCTTCCTCAACAGGTACACCAGCTTCTACTTCCTGCATGGCCTGATGAATTGCTTCCCAGCATTTCTCACAAGTGTATTCCAAATGATCTATATCATGCACCCTACACCAATTTCTAGAAAGCAATAGATTGTCTACACCTAAATCCTTATCATTCTTTAATTCTTTCTTGATTTTCTCTTTCAGGTTCTTGAATGCTTTACCATTGACAGGAGTATTAGGATTTATCTTTGAAAATGCTACCGGCTCATGTACTTGTAAGAATGAAATTTTCCTTTGCACTACTAAGTCCATCCTCGATAAGAATGTTATACAATCTACTTCTCTATAATCATTTGTATTATGAATACGACATCCATATTTGCACTCGAAGTCTTTCAAACTGTTGCCACCAAGACGCTCATTCAATGACCACCATAGTTCGAGAACAATTGGAGTTGAATTTGCAGGATTATACCCAACAACTTGCCGCATATCCAATCTTGAGTCAATGGTTGAGAAATCCATCTTCTAATTTTTTTGAATTTTTTTGATTTTTGCTTTTTTTGGATTTTTTGGCTTTTTCTACTTTTTTTGTATTTTCTGAAATTTTCTACCTCTTTTTTATTTTTATTTTCTAGAATAAGAGAGATCTTGAAATCTTGAATCTTTCCTTCAAAGCTCGCTTCAAACTTCAATCCACCACTTAAGAGTATCTCATTGCTCTACTTGAAATGAAGAATATCTATGTTCTCGCCCTCCTTCTAGCGCCAAAACTGTTGATGATTGTTTTTAGACAAGTCAACAATAGAGTAAAACACTAAGTCTCTCACTCTCTCTTGAATAAAGTCTCTCAAAGGCTAAGCTATGTGATCCAGTGAGACAACTTCAAGGTTCCGTATTCACGATTTGTATTGGATAGACTCAGTGAATACATGTGATCTTGCTGATAATCACAAAGGGACTTACGCAGACTTCTTCATATTTCACTTAGCTTGTTTCTCCTTTCAGTGTGGATGATATATGTACGATGTCTCAATAATAAAGAAAAGGAAAAAAGGTAAGGTTTAAAAGAACTAAACTAAGGTCAATGAAGCAATAATGATGCATGAATATACAAACTCCTTAATCAACCAATCAAATTCCTAGGCACCCAAAATGGGTAAAACAACAAGAATCAGCGCCTAGCATAGATATAGGGTTTACTTCCAAAATTTCATGAATTCATGACTTGTATAGACACTTACAAGCTTATCCAACTCCAATAACTTCAATGTTTGTTAATTCAAGCCTGATTTCTCTCATGGCAAAATGCGCTTAGACTTCTTGGTTTAGTCTTAGGGACTATGATGATCTCAAAATCAAGGCAAGGGTGTTTGAAAACCCCCTTACTCCAAGGTGTTGTTAAAACTCTGAGTTCTTGGCCTCCTATCTCAGGGCGCATTTTGATGACTATTTGAATGGGAATTGGCGCCTAGATTAGATAAAGACCTACTTAGCTTTCAAGACCTTCAATTATTGTAGTTGCTCTTCCAAAGGACTTATCCACCTTCAAGACTTGCAGATTCAAGTTAACTTCTCTCTAGGTGCTAATGTGAGGTTGTTCAAGTGCAGATTTGCACCTAAACTACTTGGCTTGCTCTTTCTCGCAAAATCTTGAAGTCTAAGGCATATTAAAAGTCACTTCATTTTTCATGTAGGATGTCTTAATCATGTTCTCACAAACTTAGGCATTTTCAATGTTTGGAACTCTAATTAGAATCTTGAAGTCACTACTTGTCTATGTTGCAAAGCTATTCCCCTCAAAAGATTTGACAATTTTGACAATACGGTGGACTCCCACATCAATGACTCATCATGACATAATCTTAAAACATCATCAAAAACTCAAGCAAAGCATCGGAGCTCAAAAAAGGGGGGGTCCCCATTTGCAATGGGGCGATGTGTGATTTGGTCACAACAAGTTGCATGATGTAAAAAGTCCTACCTTTGGTCAAAGAATGAAAATCTTGGAGATTATGGCAAAAATTAAGTTATGCTATTTGTTGGTTGATCTCAGGTGCAATGATTTGATCCTCCAAATGTTCGAACACTTCATTTCTGGAATCAAGAAACGTCATTCAGATAAAGTGAAAACAAGTATGCTCAACATCATGTCCCTGATTTTAGATGAAGGTGGCGAGATTTGCACACAGTTGCAATCAGAATTGTTGATCATTTGGAGGAAAGGGCAACATGTCTCCACTGCAGCATATGATTTTACGACACAATTGATGGAGCTTAAGATTGATAAATTCAAGGATCAATTGACTGCAAAGGAGTTAATCTCTTTTGGTATACAAGTTCATCATTCTCTGCAAGTGGATAGCATGTCATCATCCAATAAATCAACTAAGTTGGATGATGAGTTCAATGAAAAAATGAAGCCTCTCAAAGTTATGACACCTAATGAAGGCATTGATGATAATTTCTCAAGTGGAATTAGGGCTGTCCTAATTCCAAATCAGAATGAATGTATGGTTGTTAGTGAAGGAGAAAACAGTTGCTTGACTCAGGAACAACCTAATGAGTCTTCATGTGGAGTAATGGAGATTCATAAGGCTGAAAGTCCTATGGCAAGTGTAGAGGAAGTGTGTTGGAGTTTCGTTGATGAAGTCAATGGAGACTTGAAAGCTGAAAGAATGGATTTTGCAAGTCCTAAATTTGATGAGGAGCTTAATGACTATGAGGATGCCAATTCTCTAGAAACAGAAGTAAAAATGATTGATGGGATGTTAGAATGAAAATTATCAAGTGAACCTAAAATTATTGCAGCTGAGAGTCTTGAAGGATTTGAGAAAATTTGAGTTGCAACAGTTGAAGAATTTGAAGTTGCTGAAACTTTTGGGACAGCACTAAATGTGGAGCATCAATATCAATCTAGTGATGGCAATCCCAATTTTGAGTGGGAATTTTCCATACAAGAACAATAGTTCGATTTCTCAGATGATTCAGAAGAAGAGCATGTTAATGATATGGGTAGCAATGGTATGGATTCTTTGGATGATCATATTGCTTCTTCACCAACACATGATGAAAAACCAGACTATGGCAGCCAAGGACAGTTGGAACAAAAGCCCTTAGTTTGGGGAGTCTTGCGGGATCAAATGGTGGTGAAGGAAGATAGAATAATTCAAGCATTGTCAAGATTATATAGCACTTACAAACACCTAGAAGACCTCATCTGGACAGCCCAAAAAGAGGAAAGACAAAAAGGAATGGGACATGGTATTTCTCATACACATTTGCATCCTTTCAAAGAGGCTTTGGAGTTGATAAAAGAAGACTATTTACAATTGGTTGGAGATAGAGACAGGGCTATCCTATTTATGAAAGATCAAGATAGAGAGATTGTTGATCTTTGTCTACTTTTGAGTATGCATAATCACTCCTTGCATAATTCAGAAAATCAGTCTTCTATAACAGCTATTCCTAGGGTACAAAATGACAAGGCAAATGGAGTAGGAGTTGAACAAGTTGAGGAAAGGATTGAAGAATCATACAATGAGGAACCTTGCAAGCTTGAGACATTCAGTGATGAAGACTTCTTTGAACCACTTCCACCCCTAGTCACTTGGGAACAAGGTGAGACAAATCAAGACTTGATGGTGTTTGGTGACTACAAGGTAAGCATTAAAGAGGATTCCAAAGTTCTGATTTGGGACAGCAATATTCTTCCTCATTCTTATGAGATTGCTACTCTTACACTTGGAGAAATGAAGGAAGAAGAGTCTACAAGTATTGGTACACAAAGTGTAAGTGTTGTGCTTGAAATTTTGAATGGAGATGCTCCTGTGAGGTTTGAAGACAGGGAACAAGAATATGACAGGGATTTTGAATTGTACAACAGCAGTCATATTCTTTCACTCTATCATGAGGTAACATGTTCACATAGGGATGATAGTACCATAGAGTTTTCTATAGATGGCTCTCAAAATTTGAGTGTTACAAATAGAATTTGTGTGGTGAATTCAAGTCATAAGAATTCTGATTTTGTATATCAAACTTGGGAGGATGTGGATAGGACACAAAATTGGTGTGATATATGGTCACAAAGGGCCAAGGAGGCTAAGCTAGTGGCTGCCCATGCAAAACAGCATCTTCAACAAGTCAAAGAACAAGTTCACGGCTTAGATCAAACAAGACAACAAAGGGAGGCTTATCTTAGATCTTTTTTTTTCAAGAATGATGCTGAATATGTCATGAACAAGTCCCTTATGACAGCCAAACCCAATGAACAAATGACTTTATATGAATCAGAAATTTCATGTTGTTCACATGATTGTAGTAGTGAGATTAAGGATACATATTATTTGGATGGTTTAGTGAAGACCTCAAGCAAAATGGAACAATGGATAGATGAGGATAATTTAGAATTTTCAGCTGATGTTGGTCATTTGCTTGATAGTGTTGTTGATCGTATTGATGATACCCCTAGTGGACCAGCCACTCAAGAGTTGTCTTTGATGGGTGTTGAAGGCATCCATAACTCATCTTTGGCTATGTCACCAATTGATTATGATATGGCAGCTTTTTATTTGCTGATTGGTGATTTCATTTTCTTTGATTCGTCATGGGTAAGTAGCTGTACTACTTGGAATTCCATTGCAATTTCTGATTTTTCATGGTCTACACCAGCTATTCAGCTGCTTGGGAGTGTGTGGAGGCATGTTTATTTGATGGATATTGAGTATTTGATGGATTTCTTTAGTATGTATGGGCATGTTGACACCCATGATTTCATTCTTGTTGCTGGCCTGAGTTACAACAGTGGCATTTGGTGGATTAATAAGTTGTTCTATGTGCATACGGGAGTTGATTTTCACATGTTTTTGATGGTCTATTCATACAGATGGATGATATGTGATGATTGGGTCATGATAGATGTCTATTTCTACTCCTATAGCCGGATGGACAGGTTGATATGGGATCCAGGGGATTGGTGGACAGGTGCAATTGTTCTCCCATTTGGCTTCAGGTGCTGCAACCATTAGTGAATTGCAGTGCAGATTGTTTGAGAACAAGCAATCTTTGTGTCATGTCCCCGTTTCCGGCCTGATCATCAAGTGTATAATGGACTAGCCTATTCCTCATTCCCGGAGGCTAATTCTAAGTAATGAGGGAATGAACTAGTTTTTGACTAACTTACCTTTTGTTTTGCAGGAGCAATGTCAGAAACTTGTAAATTGACTAAGTCTGGGAGCAGTTTCATCAACTCCAGTGGTCGTCATTGCCAGGCGCACTCCTTGACAGATCATGTTCACTTTGGCGCCCAACTTCCAAAGCTCATTTTAGCTCTCAGTATAGCATTCTACTGAAGGCGCTCCTTGTGGTTAACTTCCTCCAACTCAGTGCCCAGTTCTGAGACAAGCGAAGATGTTAGGACATGAAATTTCAAGCTTAGGCGCCAATAGCAGGTTGAACTCACCTAAATAAGCGCCTTGGGGTTTTGAAGCATCAAAAGGGGGTGCCTAGCATTAAGTAGCAGGTTAGTAAGTGCACCCAAAAAGGGCGCCTTGGTAAAAGAGTTGTTTGATCTTCAGGATGAAGTTTCCTAAGCAAATTGAATAAGGAAAAAGGCCTATTTTACTTTAGGCGCTAGAAACATGTTGCACTGTCCTAAATAGGCGCCTAGAACAACAAGGCGCCAAATCATGAATCCAGGACCTTGAATGAGCGCCCAAGCATGAAGGAGGAACCTTTGTGGAGTCATCTGACTTGCATAGTGTTTGAGATGATTTGCACTTAGAAGATTAGGCACTGTTTCATGTTCCATCAATCAGTCAAGTGCGCCTAATTGACATCCACTCAACCATGCGCCTAGTTCAGGAAATAGCCTCTCACCCAGTCAAGGCGCTGATGTAGAATGATATCCTAACTCACTCTGATGGCTTCAAGTGTGAGTATTTGTAGGTAAGATGATCATTTCAAGTATAGGCGCCAATTCCTTCTTGTGCAAACCTAAAAGTGCACCTAACCCAGATGACAGGGGTTTATGAAAGCAGAGAAGAGATTCTGACTTAAGGAAACAAGGTTAGGTAGTGAAGAAAGTAAAAGTCTTCTAGGTGCCAAGTTGAGGTTAAACACCATTCAATGAGCGCCTAGGCATTTCAAGGCGCCAAACCAAGATTCCAGTGGGTGATTCCCAAACTCCTCAAGAAGCCAAGGCGCTTGATAAGACAAGTGTTTTATTTCATTTCAAAGACTTCAAGAATGAGCGCTCTCAAGGAAGATTTGAGCAACTCAAGGCTGGGCGCCAAACTTACTTCAATGCCTCCAGAAGTGAACATGTGCATGGAGATGAACCATTCAAGAGGGGGGGGCGCCAATTCACCTTTCCACAGACACCATGATGCGCCTAAGCATGAAAAGATCTTTCAATTCACTCAACATGAAGGGCGCTTGGTAGAAGTTGGTATTTTTGACTTAGATATGGTTTGAGATGAAGATTGTTGCAAGAAAAGGTCACATCCTTCCTAAGGCGCCAATCTGCATCCTGTCCTACCCACAAATGCGCCTCAATGAAGAGGACTAAAAAGCAAGTTTTTAACACTCTGATATGGGCGCTCTCTTCAAGGAATCAATCCATACTCAACGGGTTCATCTGTTTGTTGAAGATGTCTAATCCTTCTTCAGGCGCCAAAACCTCTGCAGAACCCCAAATCTAGCGCCCAAGTCAAGAAAACACTAGACTTGCGCCTAAGTAAGTTGGATGTCAAATTCCCATCTTTCCAACCTCCAGATGGCATCCAGAATGATTTAAGGGCATATGGAGTCATCAAACTCCACCAGGCGCATATCCATGCCTCTGCAACCTCAGTTGGGCGCCTAGGACTTAGTGGGCGCCATTCCATGTTTAAATTGCTTCCACTTGGCGCTTAATCAGAAGATGAGGTAGTTGCAACTACTTAAGCTCTCATTGGTCGACAGAATGTCTTCGGGATCCGTGTCAAGGTCTCTAGATGAGCTTGCCAACTCAGAATGAGTCATAAGATGGAATATTCCCTTGGATATGCTTCTTGGGAAACGTGTCTTGGTTCCTCTTTATACATTGAAAAACGTGCCTTCATTGCCTTTGGAAGGCCTATAAAAGGAGGAGCTCTCTCATTCATTTGGCATCTATTCATTTTTGACAAAATTCTCTCTGTAAAGCTATTGAGCTTGTAATCTTGAGGCCTACGAGTTTCAAGTGTTGGGGTGATGCTCCCTCAACAAGCAAGGTGATGCTCCCTTGTGATATTGTGAGGTGTTGACATTCAGTTGACATCATTGAGTTTGATTGAGTTGATCGAGTGTAGACGCCATTGTAACCATCAAGGCTTCAAGGCCTTTTCTTTTGTATTCCCATTGAATAAGTTGTAACTTCATGCTATTGAAAGCATTATCCATGTAATAAGACATTGCAAGTTGATTGAATCAAGTAACTAGTCAAGTACCTAGCTTTAAGAATGATTCATTCATGTTGTTATCTTTGATTAAGTTGAGTAGTTGATAAGCAAGTGCAAGTAAATATATCTAAGTTAAAGAAAAATTTTAGTAGAACTAGTTGGGTATCTTACAGTGGTATCAGAGCTTGGATCCTGCCAGCCTTTGGGTTTTCATGCAAGAAGGTAATCAACAAAGTGATAGAACAAGGAGATACATTGCGCGTGAACAACGAAGGCAGTTCCAGTGGACTCATCCTTACCCACAACAGGATACTCTTTCAGAAGCAATTGTAGCTAGACAGGTTAACATGGCTGAGGAAAGAAGAAGTAGAAGTCCCCCTGCAGATGGTGAACATGCAGCAAGGGAGATGTTTAGGAACATTGCCGCTGAACAACAACAAACCGCTCAAATATTGCAATATGTCCTACAATCCCTTCAAAATATGAATCAAGGTGAAGTAGCTGGACAAGGTCGTCGAGATGCAGCTAGACCTGAGAGACAAGAAAGACATGTTGATGATGATGCTGGTAGTGCAGTAGGTAGAAGAGTTCGCATACGAACTCCTACAGTTGATAGGCCTTTAAGACCAACCTTCCTTCCACCACCACCTGAACAGGACAATGAAGCTGATGAAGAGTTTGACGAAGAAGAACCAAACAATTTTGAAGATGAGATAGCTCTCTTTGCAGATCTTTATGCCAGACTTCCGATACGTGTTCAAGATATGATGACTTTCAATGAATATTGCCGACAGAAGAGGGAAGATAGAGACAGGCGAGGTAGAACTAGAGGCTTTCGTCCTAGAAGGGATGATGATACAAAGGAGTATAAAGAAGCCTTGAATCGAGTTCCCATTCCTACCTTTGATGGAAGTGGTAAGCTCAGTGCTAGGGCTTGAATATTGCCGACAGAAGAGGGAAGATAGAGACAGGCGAGGTAGAACTAGAGGCTTTCGTCCTAGAAGGGATGATGATACAAAGGAGTATAAAGAAGCCTTGAATCGAGTTCCCATTCCTACCTTTGATGGAAGTGGTAAGCTCAGTGCTAGGGCTTGGGTAAACAAGCTGGATACATACCTTTCACTTAAGCCATTGACGAAGAAGAAGGCAATTCAATTTGCTACAATGCATCTTGAAGGTTTGGCTTATGAATGGTGGCATCATGGCCTAGTTTCTCAACATCATGATAGGATAAATTCCTATGATGAGTTTGTAACCAAGTTGATTCAGAGGTTTGATAGAAAAGACACTGAAGTGTACTATCGTGAACTTGCTCAACTCAAGCAAGAAGGAAGAGTTGTGCAGTATGTTAATGACTTTCAGAAGATCGCAGTAATGGTACCCGATACGACAGACCGAAGAATCACTATGTTGTTCATCGAGGGATTGAACAATCAGATCAAGCCATTGGTAAAGGTACAAAGGCCAGCAAACTTGGAAGAAGCAATTGACTTTGCTCTAGATCTTGATACTCCTCCTGTATATCAGCCTAAGAAGAAGTTCTATAAAGGTGTTAGCTCTACTCAAAGGAGACCCACTTTTCCTCAAAAGATGACTCAAGGTCCATCTGCAGCCGAAAGAGACGAGCTAAGAAGGAAGAAACTCTGCTTTTCTTGCAAACAACCTTGAGAACCAGGACACAGATGCCTTGGTAAAGGTAAAGCACATTTGATTGAAGTTGTATCTGATGATGGAAGTGAAGAAGAGTCACTGAGTGAAGAAGAATCAATCCAAGGTGAAGAGGAGGTACAACCAACTCTTAATGTTGTCTCAGAAGAAACATCTGACAAAATAACATTAGCAACTATCTCAGGAGTACCGAAGTATCATGCCTTCCGCATTAGAGGAGTTGTGAAAGGTCAAAGAGTCCCCTGTCTAATTGACAGTGGTGCTACTCACAACTTCATAGATGAAGGTTTGGTAGCGAGGCGGGGTCTAACAATTGAAGACTTCGAAGGATTTCAAATAGCTGTTGCTGATGGATTCCTAATGAGTTGTACCAGAAAAGTGTCCCAACTACAAATTCAAATGGGAGATTATTCTTTACAGGATGATTTCTATGTGGTTGGACTTGGGCATATTGATGTAGTACTTGGAGTACAATGGTTGCATTCGCTTGGAAGAATTGTCCAGGACTTTCAAAAGATGGAGTTAGAATTCATGCATGAAGGAAAGAAGATCAAACTGAAGTCAGTGTCTGATGGAAATCCCAAAGTTGTCTCAGCAAAATGAATGGAAGCATTATTCAGGCATAATGACATCGAATGGGCAGCACAGGTTTGCATCAAGGACAACCAAATCCTCTTTGCTAAAGAAATTTATCCTGCAGATATTCAGGCAATGTTGGATAAGCATGGTAAGGTGTTTAGGGACATACCTCCAGGAATACCTCCTGATAGAGGTTTTGAACATGTAATTGAATTGGAGGATGGGGCTAAACCTGTTAACATTGCACCCTATCGGCATCCTCGGCATTTCAAGATTGAAATTGAGAAGACGATCAAGGAATTGATCGATATGGGGCACATAAGGCCATCATCAAGTCCATTTGCGTCATCTGTGGTGCTAGTGAAGAAGAAGGATGGAATAATGCGGATGTGTGTTGACTATCGCGCATTGAACAAGAAGACCATCAAGAATAGGTATCCAATACCTAGGATTGATGAACTCCTTGATGAACTGCATGGAGCAGTCTATTTCTCAAAGATAGATCTTCGATCTGGTTACCATCAAATTCGTGTCAGAGAAGAGGACATTCCGAAGACAGCATTCAGATGCCATTACGAGCATTATGAATTCATGGTGATGCCATTTGGATTAACAAATGCACCAACTACTTTCCAGTCCTGCATGAATCATGTGTTCAACAAGCAGTTGAGGAAGTACCTGTTGGTTTTCTTCGACGACATCTTGATTTACAGCAAGACATGGGAAGAACATCTCCAACACTTAGATGAAGTATTGAATGTCATGGAGAATCAATCTTTGTATGCAAAGATGTCTAAGTGTGATTTTGGCCTGAAGGAGATTCTGTACCTAGGTCATGTGATAGGAGCAAATGGAGTGAAAGTCCAAGAGGAAAAGATTGAAGCTATTCGCAACTGGCCAGTTCCCCAGAACGTATCTGAACTAAGAGGATTCCTTGGCCTCTGCAGCTATTACAGAAGATTTGTTAGGGGATTTTCACAGCTTGCTGCACCTTTGACAAATCTAACAAAGAAAGGTGCTTTCATCTGGTCAATAGAAGCTCAAGCTGCATTTGATAGATTGAAGGAAGTGATGAGTACAACACCAGTACTGGCTTTGCCAGACTTTACTAAGTCCTTTGTTTTAGAATGCGATGCTTCAGGAGAAGGTATTGGAGCTGTTTTGATGCAAGATCGACATCCCATCGCATTTGAAAGCAGGAAGTTGAAGGAGACAGAAAGATTGTACTCAACTTATGACAAAGAGATGCTGGCAATCATGCATGCCTTGGCTAAGTTCCGCCAGTATCTAGTTGGATCTAAGTTTGTGGTTAGGACTGATCACAACAGTTTGAAATACTTTCTAGGGCAGAAAGATTTGAATGAACGACAGCAGAAGTGGGTTGTAAAGATACAGGCATATGATTTAGACATTGAATATGTGAAAGGCAAGAAGAATGTGGTTGCCGATGCCCTGTCTAGAAGACCTGCTGTTTGTGTCCTGAGCAAAGTTTCAGTGGATTGGAAGGCTCAGCTTCTAGTTGAGTATTCCAAATCAAAATTTGCTTGTGAGATCATGGAAGGAATCATTCAGGATGATAGGTACAAGGTGATTGATGAAATCATCTATTACAAAGACAGAATCTATCTGACAACTGAATCGGAGCTGAAGCGACAGATTTTGCAGACATACCATGATGCTCCACTTGCAGGACATCCTGGTTACTTCAAGACCTACAGATAGATCAGGGAAAGATTCACTTGGAAAGGTCTGAAGGAAGAAGTTCTTCAGTATATCAGGGAGTGTCTGACTTGTCAACAGAATAAGTCAGAGCATACATTTCCAGCAGGATTACTCCAACCACTGCCAATTCCTGAACATAAGTGGGAGAGTATCTCTATGGACTTCATCACAGGTCTTCCGAAGGTGAATGGAAGAGACTGTATCTATGTAGTTGTGGACAGATTAACCAAGTTTGCTCACTTCTTTGCAATTCCAGTTGAGTCATCATCATTGCAAGTAGCTGAGTTATTCTTTCGTGAAGTCTTCCGACTACATGGCTTGCCTAAAACCATAGTCAGTGATCGAGATAGCTGGTTCATCAGTGTGTTTTGGAGAGAGCTATTCCGACTAGCTGGAACTGACCTAACACCAAGCACTAGTTATCATCCTCAAACCGATGGACAGACTGAAATTGTAAACAAATGGCTTGAGGGATACTTAAGGAACTATGTGTCTGATCATCAGCGTGCTTGGATTAAGTGGCTTCATCTGGGTGAATACTGCTACAACACTACTTTTCATATGTCCATTGGTATGACACCCTTTCGAGCTTTGTATGGATATGAAGCCGTTTCATTTGTTGATCTGGCATTGGATGACAGTAGAGCTCCCAAAGCAAGTGAATTGATGAAGGATACTCAGGATATTTTGAGAGTCCTTAAGGACAATTTGCAAGGAGCTCAAAATCAACAAAAGTTGTATGCCGACAAACACCGAGTTGAAAGAAGCTTTGAAGTAGGTGACATGGTGTTTCTGCGCCTTCAGCCCTATAGATAGAGTACTTTGAAGAAGTCAGGTGCAGAGAAATTGAAACCAAGGTTTTACGGACCCTACAAGGTGTTGAGAAGAGTAGGGGAATTGGCATATGAACTGGACTTGCCAGCCGGAAGCCGTATCCACAATGTATTTCATGTGTTGTGTCTCAAAAAGGCATTAGGTCAACATGTGGTTTCAACTGATGAACTACCACCACTTGATGAAGAAGGAATGCTTGCACTTGAACCTGAAAATGTGGTGGATATAAGGGAGAAGAAACTTCGCAACTGAAGCATAAGAGAATATCTGGTGAAGTGGAAAGGGTTGCCGATGGAGGATGCTACCTGGGAAGGTGAAAAGATTCTGGAGCATCCTAACCTTCAATTGCTTGAGGACAAGCAATCCCGGGAAGGGGAGACTGTCATGTCCCCGTTTCCGGCCTGATCATCAAGTGTATAATGGATTAGCCTATTCCTCATTCCCGGAGGCTAATTCTAAGTAATGAGGGAATGAACTAGTTTTTGACTAACTTACCTTTTGTTTTGCAGGAGCAATGTTAGAAACTTGTAAATTGACTAAGTCTAGGAGCAGTTTCATCAACTCCAGTGGTCGTCATTGCCAGGCGCACTCCTTGACAGATCATGTTCACTCGCGCCCAACTTCCAAAGCTCATTTTAGCTCTCAGTATAGCATTCTACTGAAGGCGCTCCTTGTGGTTAACTTCCTCCAACTCAGTGCCCAGTTCTGAGACAAGCGAAGATGTTAGGACATGAAATTTCAAGCTTAGGCGCCAATAGCAGGTTGAACTCACCTAAATAAGCGCCTTGGGGTTTTGAAGCATCAAAAGGGGGCGCCTAGCATTAAGTAGCAGGTTAGTAAGTGCATCCAAAAAGGGCGCCTTGGTAAAAGAGTTGTTTGATCTTCAGGATGAAGTTTCCTAAGCAAATTGAATAAGGAAAAAGGCCTATTTTACTTTAGGCGCTAGAAACATGTTGCACTGTCCTAAATAGGCGCCTAGAACAACAAGGCGCCAAATCATGAATCCAGGACCTTGAATGAGCGCCCAAGCATGAAGGAGGAACCTTTGTGGAGTCATCTGACTTGCATAGTGTTTGAGATGATTTGCACTTAGAAGATTAGGCGCTGTTTCATGTTCCATCAATCAGTCAAGTGCGCCTAATTGACATCCACTCAAACATGCGCCTAGTTCAGGAAATAGCCTCTCACCCAGTCAAGGCGCTGATGTAGAATGATATCCTAACTCAATCTGATGGCTTCAAGTGTGAGTATTTGCAGGTAAGATGATCATTTCAAGTATAGGCGCCAATTCCTTCTTGTGCAAACCTAAAAGTGCGCCTAACCCAAATGACAGGGGTTTATGAAAGCAGAGAAGAGATTCTGACTTAAGGAAACAAGGTTAGGTAGTGAAGAAAGTAAAAGTCTTCTAGGCGCCAAGTTGAGGTTAAACACCATTCAATGAGCGCCTAGGCATTTCAAGGCGCCAAACCAGGATTCCAGTGGGTGATTCCCAAACTCCTCAAGAAGCCAAGGCACTTGATAAGACAAGTGTTTTATTTCATTTCAAAGACTTCAAGAATGAGCGCTCTCAAGGAAGATTTGAGCAACTCAAGGCTGGGCGCCAAACTTACTTCAATGCCTCCAGAAGTGAACATGTGCATGGAGATGAACCATTCAAGAGGGGGGGGCGCCAATTCACCTTTCCACAGACACCATAATGCGCCTAAGCATGAAAAGATCTTTCAATTCACTCAACATGAAGGGCGCTTGGTAGAAGTTGGTATTTTTGACTTAGATATGGTTTGAGATGAAGATTGTTGCAAGAAAAGGTCACATCCTTCCTAAGGCGCCAATTTGCATCCTGTCCTACCCACAAATGTGCCTCAATGAAGAGGACTAAAAAGCAAGTTTTTAACACTCTGATATGGGCGCTCTCTTCAAGGAATCAATCCAGACTCAATGGGTTCATCTGTTTGTTGAAGATGTCTAATCCTTCTTCAGGCGCCAAAACCTCTGCAGAACCCCAAATCTAGCGCCCAAGTCAAGAAAGCACTAGACTTGCGCCTAAGTAAGTTGGATGTCAAATTCCCATCTTTCCAACCTCTAGATGGCATCCAGAATGATTTAAGGGCATATGGAGTCATCAAACTCCACCAGGCGCATATCCATGCCTCTGCAACCTCAGTTGGGCACCTAGGACTTAGTGGGCGCCATTCCATGTTTAAATTGCTTCCACTTGGCGCTTAATCAGAAGATGAGGTAGTTGCAACTACTTAAGCTCTCATTGGTCGACAGAATGTCTTCGGGATCCGTGTCAAGGTCTCTAGATGAGCTTGCCAACTCAGAATGAGTCATAAGATGGAATATTCCCTTGGATATGCTTCTTGGGAAACGTGCCTTGGTTCCTCTTTATACATTGAAAAACGTGCCTTCATTGCCTTTGGAAGGCCTATAAAAGGAGGAGCTCTCTCATTCATTTGGCATCTATTCATTTTTGACAAAATTCTCTCTGTAAAGCTATTGAGCTTGTAATCTTGAGGCCTGCGAGTTTCAAGTGTTGGGGTGATGCTCCCTCAACAAGCAAGGTGATGCTCCCTTGTGATATTGTGAGGTGTTGACATTCAATTGACATCATTGAGTTTGATTGAGTTGATCGAGTGTAGACGCCATTGTAACCATCAAGGCTTCAAGGCCTTTTCTTTTGTATTCCGATTGAATAAGTTGTAACTTCATGCTATTGAAAGCATTATCCATGTAATAAGACATTGCAAGTTGATTGAATCAAGTAACTAGTCAAGTACCCAGCTTTAAGAATGATTCATTCATGTTGTTATCTTTGATTAAGTTGAGTAGTTGATAAGCAAGGGCAAGTAAATATATCTAAGTTAAAGAAAAATTTTAGTAGAACTAGTTGGGTATCTTACACTTTGGGAAGGGAGGACTGTAATATCCCCAATTTTCCTACACCTAAGGAATAATAATTATTTTAATTATTTAATGTTACCTAGCAAAAAGGTGCTAAGTTTAAAAGGTAATATTAAATAATTATATTAAAAGGTTATAAAGTGACTTATTTTAATGTAAAACCAATAAGTCACTCTATAATATTAAGTGTTTTAGGTGTGGAAAATTAAAAAGGTCCTTTGAAAAGTAATACGAAGAGTCAAAAGGAAATAATATTATATTCTCTCCAAAATGTTATAAAAGGACAATGAGAGCTCATTTGGAGGCATGCTTGGAATTTGTATTGTTATTCTGTTGGATTGAACCTGCGTGTTCTTCCATTTCTACCTTCTTGTGGACGGAAACCCACTCGAAGATCAGTTTCGGTAGTGAGATATCTACCCTAACTGATAAATGGTGGTTTCTACTTCAGGGAATCACATAGAGCTTCATGGAGAAACATATTTTAAGAGTTTTTGCTTTGTATCTCATTAGAGTTGATTGTAATGAGTTTTGATGCCATTTTATAACATTCTGGAGTTTGTTTGGTGTTCTTATTTTCTCAAGGTGGTCGTACTTGCCATGGCCGTACCAGCCTGCAAGTGCTTTGTTTCATGGAATTAAATATAAGATATTCCTGAGTTTAAACTTGTTGGGAATGTCATTACATGATATGGGCGCCTCATTTCCAATCATTTGCAATGACTTTAATGCATGTTTGAATGTACTTTGAATATTTCCGTACCATAAGTGCCGTACTCTGCAAAAATGGTACGATTGTGCTACATATTGATATGATTGTTTCCTGAATGCAAAGTTGTTTGTAATGTTTTATATGGACTAAATACCACCTCTCAGTAAGATTTCAGTGGTTTCCAATGCAGATTGAATTTGTTGTGAAGTTCTTGATAGTGGCTGTACTATGCTAAGCCGTACCAGCAGAAATGGTACGAGTGGAATCAGAAATTAATGCTAATGTTTTGGGAAGCCAATCTTATTGTGTTATCATTGTTGGATATAAACATCTTCTTTAAGCCTATTTATTGTTGGTATGAAGCAGTTTTGAAAGAGTAATGAGGAAGTCCGTACTGGACTGGGCGTACCATGGAGAATGCATTTGGGCAATGAAAATTCTGTGTCCTTTTTTGAGTTGTTTTTGTTTGCAAAATCATTGTTATTAATAGGCAACAACATTCTGATAGCCATTTAATATTTATTAGCAAAAATATAAGAGATTTAGGGGAAGTCCATACTGTTATAGTCGTACAAGCTAGGAAGGGTCAATCATGATCAGAAAATTAATAGCTGAGTCTCTGTATTCCTTACTGATTGTGCAGTGTTTGGATTGTTTAGGCGATCATGCTGAGGATGTTTAATAGTGATTTAAATGAGTCTTCAAGATGCTATAATGAAATTCCTACCTAGGAACCGTACGGTCATGTGTGGAAGTGGGACTTTTGACAGTACAGCAAGTTTATTATTCCTGATCGCTATTATATGCAGAAGATTGAGGTGTGTTTGAGTGAAGATTGGTATTGTTTGGATGGGATATCATTTCTTATGAATAGAGGTAATTGTTAAGTCAGCCTGGGCAGCCATACAGTATGCAGAGATGACTGATTTTGCCACAGTTCAGTTTGGACAGCAAGCAAGTCAGATTTGATGAATGTTACCATGGTAATGTGTAGGGTATTGTGTTGATTCCAAGCTTTCAATCTTGCTAACAAATCCATGATAGTATTCCTAATTGATTGCTAAGGTATTGATATTATTGTAATCATCTTTAATGCAAACATAAGTCCCTTGGATGGTTTATCGCCAGTGTGGATAAAGAACCTTTCTTATTTGATCTCACCCACTGAATAAGTGGAGTATTCCCACTAAACAAGTGGATGGCTTTGTAATCTTTCTTTCTTGTTCTCTACCCACTGAATAAGTGGTGAATTCCCACATCTTGTGGATGCCCGCCGTAGCGGATGAACTGTACTTTCATTATTGCATAAGTTGTTCATTGTAAGCCAAAATCACTGTATTCTCTCACCTCGCCCATCTTGGGAACTTGGTGATCAGAAAGTGTGAGGCATTTAGTTGGTTTCTATGCAATTGAGGCTAACATTGTCATATCCTTGTTCATCATTTTGAAAAATTTTGGGGTATCATCTTATAGTGTACTCTCTTAGATTCTTCTATGTTAGCAATAGCTTGATGTATGTCCTTTAGGCCCTTACGTTGTAACCTGTTTTGTTAATTATCTGCAATAAAAATAAATAAATAATTACTAAATTTTATCATGAAATGTGTATTAAAAGGGAACTCAGGGTTATACTCAGACAACGACCTCTTGTAATGTTAGTTCTCCTTTCTCCTACAACACATTTCAATTGGGTTCTTCTTTATCACTTATCTTTTGTGTTATTTAATTACCAAACTATAGTATCCTTTGCGCATTGGGAAAACGAACTAAGCTTTGGGTACTGTTTAGATATATTTAATTTACCAGAATGACATTGTGGATCATACTTGACCTTCGACTTTGGGAGATATTTTTTTACTAGTTGCATCTTGGATCTTTTTATGTACAGAGTAACTTAGTTATATTGTTTTTAAGTTGAATCTTAGGGATTCGTTGGTATTACATTTCCTTGCTGCTCATTTGTAGGGCATTGGTCTTCTTGCCCTGAATTCATGTGGCAGGAGCAGAAAAGGAAGGAACACAATAAATGTTTGCATTGGCAAACAAAAACTTTTGCTAAAATTTGTGCAACTGATGGATTTCCAAATGAGGAAATTGTCAATATGTTTCTTGACCATGAAACCAGTGTCCTTGGTGGTTTGTCTTACTAGCTCTTGCTTCTTTAATTTAATTGTACTTTGAGTCGTACATTCTTTTGAATTCCATATGAATCTTCATTGAAATCTAAGTTGAACATATCTCTGCAGATTTACAGAAGAATGCAGAATCTCTTTCATGGCAGGCCCCTAAAATGGAGTTGCTTGAAGACTTCCTGGGCCATCATTTATATTGGGATCGATCATACACACGTCACAAAATCCTTCCTCTCTGCTCTGTGATGTTGTTGAGGACAATGGCTGCAAATAAGGAAGGGTTGAATGCACCAGAGAAAAGTCAGCTTTTGTACAACAGATATGTGCCACATTCAGTCGAGCGTGTTAAAGTCCATTACTCCCAATCTTTCTATGTACTTAAATGGCAACATGTAAACTCTGAGTGCACTAGTGATGACTGGTTGGGCTTAGAATCTAAAGTCTTACAGCTGCAGAAGAGAAAGGCCTCGGCGGTATGTAATTTTCAGAGTGGATGTGATGAAGATTTTCAAGCAGTTGAAGTTGATACCATCAAAGGATACTTATTTATAACAACAGATGAAGACATGGAGCTTGTTAGGGCTGCATGTCCCAAGCTGGTGGAAAATTTTGAATATGAAAAGGTGTGTGCTTATTATTTAGGAAAATATTTTGTGATTGATTTTATTATCTTTAAGTTCACATACTAAATTTATCTCCAGGCTGTTAAGGAAAGGAAGGCTACCGTATCAAAATGGAGAAAAGGAAAAGAAACCTCTACTAGAAAGCAACTCACCATAACATCATATTTTAAGGCTACAAAAGGACTAGCTACATCAAAACCCAGGGAAACATTGTCTACAATTGGAGATAACCAGGACAGAAATACTTGTGCAAATCTTACCTAACCTGTTCACTTGAAAAAGCAGTAGAAAGCATAAAAGCCCTGTTACCTGTTTTGAATGATCCAGTTTCACAAGTTGAATTAAGCAAACACTCTTCATGACCTAGTTCAAACAAAAGAATAATACAGTTTATTCATGTTGAATCCCTGATCCAGAACATCTCGAGGGCTGTAAGAAGATGCTTGTTCTAATCTAAGAGCTGATTGGGAATTCCAATAGCTGCTAACTTGTCAGAAAATTTTAGAAGACATATTATACATTTCTCTTCATACATGGCTTTGGAGTATATAAGCCTCTGTAAATATAAATTCTTGTCCTATTTATCAGCTATTAAAATTTTGTTGTAACTTGTATATATTATCTCCGCGGTCAGCATGGCTGGATTTGAGAACTTGTGTATATAAGGAATCAACTAATAAATTTGCTCTCCTATTTTTTTTTTTAATACCCTAGCTTCTCTTTGTTATTTTTGTCTTAGCTTTGTATACAAATGTGAATGGTCGACGTGAACAAGTTCACACGCTAAGAGGAAGGCTTTGTATATGCCATGATATTTTGCACACAAATTTAGTTGCAACCACTGTTGGCTAAAATCTAATTTGATATTGTTCATGAAATATGATTTGAGAGAAAAAAAGGTTAGTCCCATATTGCATGAGTGACATGCTAATGATTAATTGATTTAAGGCCTTGATCATTGCAAGTTCCTCCTTGGGAAGTTAAATTGCCATGGGTTTTTTTCAATTTGATGTCACATCAAGCAAGAGCAGAAACCATGAAATGAAGCTGGAATTGTCTCACTAAAAATTGTGTATCACATTAAATCGGTATGGCCATTACATCAATGTTTTATGAAGGTTCCTGTTGACTTATTTGTTTCATTGTTGTTTGAAATGGCAGTAGTGAACATTTGTGGAGGATAGTTTGCTATTGTAATGCATTACATGCTGTTCTTTGTCTGTTAGATGTGTATAATTAATAGAATATATTACAATAAATTTTAGTTCAAAAATCTGGGAAACAAGCAGCATGAATTAATGTTGGTTTCTATTCCAGACTAAAATCGCAATAAAAAATATTGGTATGTTTAAATAGGCCTGCGAAAACAATTTACAAATTGGTTCTTTTTTATGGAGTTTATAATGTTCAATAGTCAATTCCATGTGAAGGGAAGATTTGAGATGATGGACAATGAATTTCGCTATTAAATTAGTGATTGTTTTCTATAGCCTATTGAAGAATATATGGTCACTTAAACTATTAATATGAGTTGTACTTTTTGGTGTGTATGAATTTATATAATGGAACTCTGTGTCCATTCTTTTTAAGAAATATGGAAAAAAAAACAATGGGAATTATATTTAGGTTTCTATTGTCATAAAGCTTTCCATGTCTTTGTGTAACATTGGTGATCCTTGCATTTGTTTTTGAGGACCAAACCATTCGTGAGTCCCAAACTACACCTTTCTCATCCCAAGTGCTCCTAACACTTAACCATTGCATGATGAAAATACCCATACTATAATGACTTTAAGAAATTTTAATACAAAATATTTACCCCTTTTCCATCACCAAGGTCTGATGAGGGTGAGATGAGAGCATATAGTGAGTAAATATTATAATTCAACGCTTTCTAATCACCAAGATCCCATGAGGGTGAGGTAAGAGTATATAGTGGCCAAATAATGATTTATATAGATATTATTCATATAAACAACAATGTACAAAAGATGCAACAATATATTGCATGCACAATGCAACAATATGTTGGCGTTGAATAAATATATTCAAATATGTGAATATTATCAAATACACTATATAAATATGAACCAAATATGCTATTACAATATGTTATTGCTCCAAATACAAATACAAATACTTGTTGGAAAATAAAACAAAAGTTTTCAGCACAAATACAACCTCTAAATGAGATTGCCCTTAGGAAACTAAAGAAGTTTTATCTTCAGATCTTCAAATCCAAGGGTTTTTGTCCTTGAATTGATAGTTGAACACAAGGCTCAAGTTATGATATAAATTATATGAAAAATGAAAGTCTTTTCAAAGGCAACCAATCACCTCAATACATAGAATTAGCAAGACACAAATTCCAACACCCTATTTTTCCTCTCAAAGATGGCAATTAAATATTAATGAGATTCTTTCCTCAAGAGAGCCCCCACATTGTCATGAATATCAAGTTGTAACTTTTCATTAATGAGTTGTCATAGAATTTATTATGAAGCTATTAAGTGTCTCAGGGGTTATAACACCTCTTTCTAGAAATTCACGTCTCCATAAGCTATTATTATCTATTATTATTTTATTTGTTGCTTCTATTTTCCCATATGGGTCCAATGATTATAATCCAAATATAATAATTAGCCAACTATCCACCTCCAACTCCACCTCCATCTAACACTTAACTTATGTATGAGGAATGTGATATGAACTCACACATCATAGGAACCCTATCCTCTCCAACCATCAGCTTGACTTGAAGTGGATAAACAAGCAACCCAAAGATCATGAAACAATAGGTAATAATTTACAATGATTTTCTTAGATTCATTCATTATTTCAACTTACACATTCATAATCATAAAGCATTAACTAATCTATACCAAAAATTCACATCACTATCCCACACATTGTAATACATCATAAACAATAATGTAAATCTCCATGACATGTTACAACACTAATCTAAAATGGTGAGGAGCAGGAGTGGGAGTAGGAGAGGATTTTTAAAATCGGCGTAGGGTGAGAGAGAGACTAGTCTAGATGGAGAGGAGAATGATGTTGAGGATGACAACTTGGTTGACTTAGACCTAGATGAGTGGTCGCCCCATATGACGAGGAGGAAGATAAAAGATTTATGGAAATTTGGTTGGAGGCACAGAGGTTCATGTCATAAGTGTCGATGTTGTCTTCTAGGAAGCCATTTCTGTCTAGATTTGAAGCTGGTGACCTTGGTCATGCTCTGAAGAGGGGTTTTTTGTTTCCCTCTCCTTTCAAATCTAAGGTTCCATGTGTGGCAGCTAAGCAACAAGGCCCCTATGTTTCCCCTACTGCACTCATTTGTTGGTGGATCATGAGCTGTGGTCTCCCATGATTAGTGTCTCAAATGATGTTCCCTATGTGAGGTAGATCCAAAGAAATGCATCTATGGATGCTCTTATGGAGGCAATTATAGTACTGTAAGCACTAAAAATGTGCATGAGCCTACACGATGATCCGATCATGAGCTATAATCCTAAACACATACATGTAGGCATGTAATTATGCCCTCTCAGTAGCATTTCTCTTGGTGACATGTGGATTGAAGTTCTCCATCTTGTTTGTGTTTATCCAATCCCCTAGCCAACCCTCCTAGGTCTTGTGTCTTCACCCTTCACTTCTTGTCAACATTTCACTTTTGTCACTTTTCAACCTTGTCAATTTAGGCCCATAGTGTTGCAAGATGGGAAATGCACTTTTCCTTAGCTCCTTTCATCCATTTCAACATTTAAAAAGCCTCTAATTGACCTCCCCAATCATCCCCCTTCACCATTTTTGACACTCATTTCTTTCTTTCTAGGTCACCCCATATCATTTCCTGATCCCCCAGGGCAACCCATGGCCCCACTAGGGGTGACCCCTATTCCCCAAGGGTGACCCCTAGTCCCCAGGGGTGACCTAGCTTGTCAAAAGGGGGGCCCACTTTACCTCTATCTTCCAATCAATCTCCAGATTTAGATGTCATCCTCAAGCCCTTCTAACCATTTCTAGTCCTCAAAACCACCTGCATGATCTTGTCCTTGTGGGTCGCCCCCTGTCACTTCTTGATTCCCTTGGGTGACCCATGGTCCCTAGGGGCGACCAACCCTATCAAAAGGGGCGACCTAGTCATATTTTGAATGTGAATTCCTCTTTAGTTCGGGCCCAAATTAGCTTCGTTTTGACTCTAGCTTGCATGTAAATTTGACCCTAACTAATCCTAGTCTATTCTTAGCCCATTCTTCACTTTTAATAATCCATAATTATCTCTCATTGATCTATTCTTATCTCACCTTCTTCCCATGCTAACTCTCTTTCCTCCATGAGTGATAAGCTATCAAGCTTAGTTCATTGTTCAATCAACACATTTTTCTGATCAATCACGCATGTTAACTCTTCAATCAAAGGAGATAACTTCTCAATCCATCCCACCTCTTTTGAGATTTTCAAAACTATAAATGCCCTCTGTTGATATGGTTATTAGTCACATACACACGAAATAAAAGTTTATATCACAAACCTTTACTCATCTTGAAAGACTTCAAGATCCATGAGGATTTGATGTCCCGAGTCTCTGTTAGTCAAGTCTTGACCTTCAGACAGTCTGTAATGTCCCCTCTTAGGAAGTTCTAGATTTCTTCACCTCGCACACAAGTATAGCTTCTTAAAGAGAACATTAGTAACTAATAGATCAATAATAAAATCAATATCATTAATTAGGGTTAGTAACATCATGAACATAATCGATAACAATGAACAATTACATATATCTAATGTATATTTCCCTCATTCTTTACCCTATTGAGACCTCATGATATACTTTGGGGGTGGTGATGCCTGGTCACTAATCTAACCTAGCCCTAGTGGAGGATAGGTATATGCTTATTAAGGTGCGGGATAATAATACCCAAGGGTTTCATTGCACACCCGGCAATACTTCACCTCTTGGCCCAAGAGCTTCATTGCACACCCGTTAATATTTCACTACTTCAGGATCATACCTCACGGTCATAGGCCCAAGGGCTTCATTGCAAACCCGACAATACTTCACCACTTGGCTCAAAGGACTTCATTGCACACCCGACAATACTTCATTCTCTTGAGAGTCGCCTACCGTGTAAGTCGTCTCCATAGGTATAGGCCCAAGAGCTTCATTGCACACCTGGCAATACTTCACTACTTGGCTCAAGGGACTTCATTGCACACCCAACAATACTTCAGTCACTTGAGAGTCACCTACCCTATGCAAAAATGATCATAATGATCCGCACTTCCTTAACTACTTAACCATCCTCCTAGAGGTATTAGATGAGATTAATGACGTGGCATGACTTGCTTGTCCCTAGTATATTATGAGCAAGGTTAGAGAATTCATACCAATAAGGAGTCCGACCTCTCGGTCTAGTGATCCCATGGATCACGTAGATAATATCCTTTTATGAATATTGTTCATCTATGGGAACTAGATATTGTACCATCATTTATGGATGGACGAGTATAAAGCATTTATATGCCCTTTATATATCATATTTATTATTGTGTGACTATGCACAACTCTTTGTTTGTATGGCTGCTAAGATCACTGTTTTACAATAATGAGGGAGTACCGTATTGGTTGATTGAATGTCGATCTGCTGTTATTGGATTTATTATCCTTTTATGATGCGCAATAATAATCTCCTTTCTGAATCTCCAGGCAGATATATATAGGGCTTATAGTTGATCTTGATGCTGATTAAATATATATATATGTTGTTCCTCTTACTTCGCTGGCTGGAATTGATGGCTTCTGCTGATCGTTGTGATGTGACTCTGTGATAATTCGCTTGACTGAATTATGAGTGGATTGTATTGATTGTGAATTGTATTGATTGCTTGAATCGATATAGAGTTGTTTAGCAACTAGATTGTATGATGATGAGATAAGATGAGATAACGCCTCTATTTCCAAAAGTCTACATCCTTTATACCATCGCAAGAGAGATGTCTTCAACTAATGGCTATGACTTTTGAAGACAACCTTTAATTAAATATCACTATAATAGTCACACCTCCTCATTAACTTTAATCACACCAAACTTAGTATTGATAGTTGTCCCTTCATTATGAAATTCGCTGCCTTTTTAATTACTAATCGCAGCCCCAATGCTTGACTGCTTTTAAATTGATCGCTGCCGCCTTTAGCATAGTGCTGATCGTAATGCATTCGTTGCTCTTTCTAATCATCGCATATCTTCAAGTATCATCGCTGCCTTATATTAATCTTAACCATTTACAAATGAAGGTCGATCAGTATATATATTAATTTATTTAAATGCCTTTATATTCTTTTATAGAATATATTGCTGCCGTATCTTTTAATAAGACTTTTGTCTTATTAAGACAATCGTTGTCTTATGGGTTGCCTTAATTTGGATCGGTCTTTCCATTGTTTAATGACTATATTTATTATTTATAACGTCTATAATATTCGATATATCATATTTATAATATTTATAATTATTATAATATATATTATATTTAATAATTATTATAATAATATAATATTTATATTTGTTATTTATAATATATTTAATTATTAAATTATATTATATTTTAATTATATTAGAACAATATTAGTTTATAATATTTAATCTATAATTTATCAATATGGGGACATGACATAGTCACTCAGAATTCGTTGTGATATGCCGTTCCATTTCGGGAGACTTACACCTTGCAATTGTATTATTTCTTGGATTCGGTCATATTCCACAAATGTCTTGTATATTGTACCTAGTCTGCATATATTCTTGACAATTGTATCAAGTCCTACAGTATCTATTTGAGATTTAAATATATGAGCATGAATTGAACACAACTTTGATCAATTCTTCTAAAACTATCTCAACTTTGATTAGTTCCTCTGAAATTATCCTCTTTGATTAGTTCTTTGGAAACTATCTCTGTCTAAACTAATCTTTGCATATATGCCTTGAATTTACCTAAAGATATTCTTTAAACACATGCAATTCACTGATATTTCTAGTTATTTGCATGTGATTTGCCATTATTTGCAACTTTTACTATATATGCTTTAGATATGTCATTACTTGCATCAATTCAGTATGTATTGGATAAGATATGTCAATCATTTGCATCTATTCACTATATTTTGTAGAATGAAGAGTAAGAGATTGAGTTAAAGAAGTAAGATCCTAAACTAATTGAATTTTACCAATGATCCACATGCATATCCTGATATAATCATGAAATGAAGTAAATGTACTCATACTTCACTAGAAACATTCACAGCTATGTAAGAGAGATGCAAATCTTCAAGGAAAGTGATAGTAGCAAGTAACCAGGCGAATGCACTTCGAAAGAACGCATCAATTCACCATCACAGACTAAGAATCACTCAAGATTACTCAAGATTTACGATATAACAATAATCTGGAACTTCATTTTCATTATATAAGCAAGGACTACACATTTACACTGATTGTGAGAAAGAACCATGAGCAAGCCATAGAGATGTCAAATTAACAAGCTCAGTACTCAAAAGTTCATCAATTTAGCGTCTATAATACAAGATGATCTAGGCCCTTTTATAGAAGAAAGACCTAAGATCAGTTACAAAACCAATGGTTAGGATATCTCCAAAAATATCAATGGTCAAAAAACGTGGCGCATGATTGCCACTTGGCAATCTTTGGTGGAATATAACTGGCAAAAATGGAATATTCCTTGGTATCTTTACATTAGCATCCTTATGGATATTCTATTCCTCTTCCTTTGATGAATCTTCCCCTACTAGCATTCCCCCAGAGTCCAGCTTTTCATAGATATCATAAGCCCTTATAGAGACATCTATTTATGTCCTATCAAACTGCTACGCTTTAAGCTTTGCATACTCTTGCCCCTGCAGCTGATCACTTATTGATACCCATTTATTTGTCCTGTTTTCTAACTTCTGTTTATATGTCTTTACCTTTATGGACAATTCCATCACTTCATCTATTTCTTTCTCTGAAAAATGTTGAATAGGATCTTTCAAAATAGGGTCAAACCGAGCCTTGAACATCTCTATGGAGACTTGCTCATCATGTGTTTCCTTTTCACTCACCTGATTACCTAACAACTCCTCAAGAATCTCTACTTCATTTTTTAGCAGATCATGTGCTTTTGTGCTTACGTCTGTTGCTTTGAGTGTACAACCCTTAAGGATGTTTGCTTCAAATTTCAAATCCTTTATCCATGCAGATATTTTATGCATTGTTTGCAAGGTCAAGATGTGATGTTTAAGCAACACGCTGTCTTTCAACTTCCTAGCACTTATCAATTTGTTGAGGTCTTGATCATTTTGATCATGCCTCATAGCACATTCATTCTTCAACTGGCTAGTCTTTGTCTAGATGTGGGCCAAGGTATCCCAATTAGATAATGATGTCCTGATTGTTTCTTCTCCTTCCAACATGAATTTAGAAAACTAGCTCTACATGACATGTGCTTGATGCTTCTTTTCATCAAGGTCACTTATTTCTTCTTGACTAACCAGCGTCAATGCAGCTGGTACTTTTGTTATTTGTACACTAGGGGCAACCAATCCCCTAACAAATGAATGGAGCTGGGCAATGTGCCCCTTCAACTCCTTATTTCTTTGCTTGACCTTATGTATCCGGGCAGCCATGACTTCTGTACTACCCTTGAGTTCTTCAATTTCTTGCTTTGTCGTTGCATGCCCCAAGTCCACTATAGTCACTTGATACTCATTGGTTGAGATTTCTCCTTTGGCCTTATCCACCATAGGTACAACCAAATGTGTTGTCCTACATCCAGTCTGGGTGCCCCTTTTTATTGTTGATACTGCCCTTGCTTTGCGCTTAGGCTTTGTATCTTCAATTGAAAATAAGGGTTTGAAATCAAATGGAACAATATTAGCAATGGGTTGCATTACCTCAAATGCAAGTCAATCTGGTACATCTTGTATTGGTCCTTCCTGACCAGATTGCGCAAGGTGAGCATCTTAGGCTACTGTATCATCACCCTTATCATGACTCCTTTCTCCTTGCTATGGTGCATCCTCTTCTTGGGGAATTTCCTGTTGATGTTCTTAATGAGGAATCTCCAAGGATTCCTGTTGAGGAGCCTCTTGTTGAGGCATCTCTTCTTCCTGATGAGGAGCTTCTTTTTTATCATCATCAAGACTCCTAGCTTCCTCTTGCATTTCTGCATCTTGTGTATCTTGTGGAGCCTGTTGCCCAATTTGCACCACTGGTTGCTCTTGTTTTTCCTCTAACCCTCCATTGGCATGCTCGTCTATTTTCTTATCTCCTTCATCCAGTGGGATGTCTTGAGCATCTTCTTCCATAGGAGTATCATGTACCTCCTCTTCCTCTTGTCTATCATGTAGAGTGATATCTTCAGTAGCTGCATCCGTATTTGGCCCTACCGAATATAACAAGTCTATTGCCTCTGGGCTAGTAATCTTGTCTACTAAATCATCCAGATGCTCTTTCAGAGCAATATGTTCCCAAGGTGATCCAGTTCCCTCTGTGTTAGATATATCCTGTATCTCAGGATCCTTTGTTGAATCAGGATTTTCTCTCTTCAATATCTTGCTCTTGCTGACCTTCCACCATGGCTTCTTGAAGTAGCTCCTGATGTGAAGGCACAGAAGGTGTGAAAGGTGAGCTAACTAGGTTGTTGGTTACATCTCATGTAACCTCATCATCTGTTAAGCCAATGACTTGAATCAAGGATAATGGTTGTTCCCCAACCCTTGCTTGTTCTGCAGCCCTTGCCTCCTGAGCCAATTCATTCTTCACTTGTATGATTTGAGGCACTTGGATGTTATGTTACATTCACCACCGCTACTATAGGATCAGGGGAATCCTTGATCTACTATGCTAAATGGATCTGGAGCATGGTGGGTGGTGAGGCAGGTACTAATGATAAGGCCCCTGGTAATTGGCATCGAGCAAATAACATTTCCATTTGAGTAGGCCTTGTGGCGACCTCAGTCTGGATTTCTACCTGTTTGGATGTTGATCCTTTCATTAGTGTAGCCCCAAACCTCTTTTGCTTGAGGATATTCACACCCTATAATATATCCATTCCTCTACGTTCCTCTATGGCTGTGGTAGGAATGGGGATGGTTGGTAGAGGTTGTTCCCTCTGTGGTGATGGCCTAGTGGTCATAGTTATGCCCTCGGATGTCAACTCCTCTCCTGGCTCAGCAAGTTTAGCCTCAATGATGCTTCTCTTATGAATGATAAATTCATCATACCCCAACTCCTCTCTTTCTTTCCTTTTCCCCTTTTTATCGTATGTAAGGGCAACCTCCTTAGCCTTTAGTATAGCTAGTTTCCTCTCTACCCACTTTTTGGTAGTGGTTATGACTCTTGATGTTATCACATCTATGGATGTCTCCTCTAGTTGGCTCCAATCTAGAAGGGACAAAGGCTCTTTGTATATATGTTTTTCTTCATACTCTGGATCCAACACTTTCCCATCATCTGATTTGACTTGAGGGGCCACCTCTAGATAGCCCAACGTCCTGATTTGATTCAGGGTTAGATGTTGGTATCCTCTCTTCCTCACATCTTCGTCATCATCACAATCAACCCAATAATCTTCAAGATGTGTTACGTGCTGTAACTTCTTATTCACATATTTTTCCATTCGGTGGTAGGGATCATAATACCTGGTCAAAGGAAATAGTTACAAATGCAACATATGCAACTCAGCTTCAGACTTCCTGGCATTATCAATTGTCCCACAAACATACCAGTTGATCTCCATGGGAAATCTGACATTTCCTCTCTTATTCTTCTTCAAGTATGCCTCATAAGATGGAATAATCTGCCTTGTCACCTCCAAAAGCACTATCATGTAGGTAGGGTATTGTGGTAGCATGAATGGATTTCCTTCAAAGCCCTCCATCCTTATGTAAGTGTAGGTGGGGAACTGGATAAACCATGCCTCATGTGGTTGTATCAACCCTTGGACTTCCTTTGAAAGTCTCTTTGCTCGATCACCCTCCATCAACCTTACGAGGTGCATGATAAAACAATCATTGATAGTCTTATAGTGTTGAATAGACTATTTTCTTTCTAATTGGGGGTAATGCTCCCACACCATTTGGTCTGTAGGTTGAGGCCCTAGCCTCCCAAATGTGTTCAATCCATTAGGTTGTGCTTTGTAAGCACATGCATATACTACATAGGATGTCATATTGAACATCCTCTTCCTATTTTTCCATCACCATGGCTTCATGCAGAGAATCACTAATAAGTTTAGCACAGTTGGATACCATGTTCTTGTCCTTAACCAAGTGAATCAGCCCAAACATCTAGGGGTCGAAGGTATCATCATCTTGCTTACCTGCCATTCTACTAAGCAAGGAAATCATGTATTGCACCTCCCGGATGAAGTCGTACTTGTACAAATTGTGAGGCATCTTGGACACAGCCTTGGCCTTATTATTGGGATCCCTCTAGGATGTGAATATAATCTTCCTTCAGTCATCTAGGTTGTTAGTGAACTTTGTTTTCAATGCAGCTAGGTCTATTTTAAAAATATTCCAGACCCTGGGCAATTTGAAGGCTTCTGCAATGCCTCTTGAACAGAGAGGTCGGTGTACACTCGCCCCTGACTCTCAACTCTCCTGTTGGCTACATTGTATTTGTTGGCACATTCTATGACCAACTCTAGTGCATCCGCCGCATAAGGGAATCCCACGGCATTGAACATCCCTGTCAAAACCACATGTTGTAATATGGGAAAACCATCGCCTATCAAGATCCTAGCCTTGAAAGCATCCAAATATGTATCCCCGCAATGTGTATCATGTATAAAGCCAAATTTGGCACAGATGTCACTTGGAATAGGGACCCTATCCCTTTTGAACTCCTCCTCCCAATGGTCTATTCATTTTTGCATCGTGTCCTGTGGAACACATATATCCATAGTTAACTCTAGGGTTTATGCATTTAAACGAGCAAGTTACCTTGAATTTCAGTGTGTAATTTTAAAAAAAGATTATAATTCACATGTAAATATAGATTTACTCAAGGAATTACCTTCATAACGGGAAATTTACCTTCTGATCATCTAAAAATATATTGTAACAGTACAAATGGGGGAGAGGGTTTGTCATATTCATACCTAATAGTTAAGATATCAACCTTAATATGGATGCGGATATGGATAATGTTTAGCTGAGTGACACCATTTCCATTCTCTGTAATTCCACCTTCAAATGTTTGTAATACCACCTTAATCGCCTGTAGCTCACCCTTAATCACCTTTAGATCTCTGTAATTTTAGTTCAAATGCTTAGATAATTGACAATGTGGGATGAATTTAACTTTTATTCTTAGAAAATTCATCGATTAGGGCATTTTAATTACTCATTCTATAGTTAGGTGAGTTTTTACCATTTAGGCACGGGAGAGTTCAACATCTGGAAAAAGGCATGTGTTTGTATTTAAACCATGAGCGTCACTTATGTATATCATTTAATATAGGACGAGATTTGGACATGGATATTTGAAATTTGAATATCTAGTTCAAATTATCCATTCTAGAATGTCCATTTGACCTTGACTAGGATGAGGATGAATGTCATGTCGGACCTTTATCCTGGTGACGTTAGCAAAAGCCATGGTCAAACATTCGTTGACCAAAAAAGTAAGCGATGGGAGCTCATTCACTTTCAAAAGGTCGAGATATAGGAAATATCCATTGCAAAATGTTCCTTGCGAAAGATCCCATTGAAAAGTCAATGGTTGGACATGTGGAGCAATATGCTCACTCGAGATATGGATCTGTATATTTGTATGGATATGGATATTTGACATGGATATGGATACTCGGAATGGACATGGATATTCGGAAAGTGTAAAATATCTGGTTGAAAATATCCATTTGAAAAGTCAACAGTTTGAGTATTCAGGACATGACCTTTAAGGTGGGATACAGGATATGGACATGGATATTTAGAACTTAATATCCATTTTCAAATATCCTCTGTGAAATGTCCATGCATTAGAAGTTTATCGATGGGAGTAAATTTGACGGTCGTCATAGGATGAGAATATGGGCATTTGACATGGATATGGATATTTGGCAATTGATTATATCCTGTGCAAATATCCTATGTGGTTAACATTTTCAAGATTTGCCATGATGAATTTGATGGCTTGAAGGGACAAGGATATGGATATTTCGGTAAGAAACTATATCCATCCAGTCGATGCGATTATTGATTTAACACAATTTAATGATTATTTCGGGTCCAAGTTTATTGCCAATGCATTTGAGAGTTGGTACAAATGTTTGGACATGATGATGGAACCAGACTAGATATTAAGAGTGGACAGGATATTATAGTCATAATATCCATATCCCTTTGACTAGGATATCCAGTTGACCAGAACTTTAAACAAGTATAACTTGTTCATTTTGACGAATTTCAACATGATGCAAAAGGCAAAGTTTCTTAAAATTTGATTCTCTATCCATTCATAACCTTTGCTAGGGAATATCCTAGACTTGATTTTTGACCATGGATCATGACATGATATTTTACCATACCACCCAAAGGGAAAAATACACAAGCAAGACAAAAGCAAAAGTTGGGTCCCTATTTTGCTAAGGCAAAATGAGACGTGTTGTGAGACCACACAACACCCCCCTCCTATATCCATTATGGTAGGCAAATCCATTGTTGTAGCCATTTGAAAAGCTTTGCTTTTGCTCTCCATTAGCATTCTTATGCTCATTGCAGGACGCACATGCCTTTTATTTTATGTTTAGGATTATTTTCCAAGATTTCTAAAGCTTCTATAACATTGATATGCTCTTAATTTTCTCTCAAGACATAGCCATTATGCTCAAATAGTGCTTTCATAGCACTCATAGCTCTCCCCAAGCTCATTGGTGCAGGAGCACCTTGCTCATTAGATTCATTTAATTGGCAAATGCTTATTTAATTGGCAAATTTGTAAAATTGAACCTTCAAGTGTAAGAGAAGGAAGTTGAAAATGTAAAAGTTACTAAATTTGTTGTAAAAGTGCATAAAAATGCAAAGAAGATGCCATAAGAGGGAATACCTAAGGTCATGGTTCGTGGGAAACTAAAAAGTCTTGATGAGATGCCTTTAAAAAGGCCTTGTAACCTTTAGAAATTCGTGGGTGGTTGAAGATTTGAGCATGGAATGAGAAAAAACAATGTTTTCCTGTATTTTCCTTCATAAATTTGCTGTCTTTTGCTATTGTATGGCCCTATATGGAATTGAATGGATGTCTAATGGATTGAAAATGTTATATCCTTCAACCACCTTCCATTTGCTTCTTGTCCCATGCATTTTTATTTAGTTTTGTGAAAGATATGAGTGTTTTATGGACTGTAATTTTCTGATTTTTCCTGCAACAGTCCCATTGCAGCGTTTGGGACGGTTTTGTACGGACATATACAGGAGCAAGCCATATATGGTTGGAAAGATTATTGAGTCTACTTTCCATTTCTTTTTGTTGCATCAAATTTTATTAAGATTTGAATAAGTTATGGCATTTTTGGTGAGGGCAGGTCTGAATGCTGCCTAGGGTTTGTAGTTTTGGGAAAAGAGTCATAACTTTCTCTCCTACCATTGGATCTTCATGAAAATTGGATGAAAAGTCTGTATTAATGTTCTCTTCAATCTGACCAAAGCAATTAGATTATTTATTTTTATTTGTTAATGTTATTGAGGATAGTTTTGGTCCTCCTACCTCTGCATCATTTTGGTATCAGAGCTGGCGAAAGATTTGGGTGGTGTGTATTTTTTTTCCTGTCACTGAGAAGGCAGGTGAAGAGCGAGAAGATCTTGATTGTGTAGATAGATCACCGAGGGAGGCAATCTACACCTTTTGGATTTTGTGTTGCTCAGTTGTTTGGTTGCAGGTGCTTATCCATCTAGCTGCAGAAAGATGTTTCTTGAGGTTGTGTGTGGGCAGACAAGATGAGGTCTGTCATGACCATTCTCCAATAGAGATTTGGATGGAGAAGGATGCATAGAGAAACCACTGAGGAGAGAGTGGTACGTGCATCACCAGGATCTACTGTTGGGTGAGATGAATGGTTTGGTGAGTTGGTTTGTTATGAAGCAGTGAGAGAGATGGATACCTGAAGAAGCACTTGATGTTGCAGCCTGAAGAGTACTCCACTGATGGGAGTAGAAGGAGCCTGAGGATGCTCTATGAAGATGGTAGTTTGTTCTGTTGGTTGGTTGGTCACCTTTCTATTGATCTAAAGATTTGAAGTTTGTAGCTGAGAAGATTGAAGATTGAAGCCAGAGGAGATGCAGAAAAGACTTTGTTGCTGATACATTTCCAAGGGACTTGAAAATTTTGTTGGTTGGTTGTATGGTGCAGGAGCACCTTGCTCATTAGATTCATTTAATTGGAAAATGCTTATTTAATTGGCAAATTTGTAAAATTGAACCTTCAAGTGTAAGAGAAGGAAGTTGAAAATGTAAAAGTTACTAAATTTGTTGTAAAAGTGCATAAAAATGCAAAGAAGATGCCATAAGAGGGAATACCTAAGGTCATGGTTCATGGGAAACTGAAAAGTCTTGATGAGATGCCTTTAAAAAGGCCTTGTAACCTTTAGAAATTCGTGGGTGGTTGAAGATTTGAGCATGGAATGAGAAAAAACAATGTTTTCCTATATTTTCCTTCATAAATTTGCTGTCTTTTGCTATTGTATGGCCCTATATGGAATTGAATGGATGTCTAATAGATTGAAAATGTTATATCCTTCAACCACCTTCCATTTGCTTCTTGTCGCATGCGTTTTTATTTAGTTTTGTGAAAGATATGAGTGTTTTATGGACTGTAATTTTCTGATTTTTCCTGCAACAGTCCCATTGCAGCATTTGGGACGGTTTTGTACGGACATATACAGGAGCAAGCCATATATGGTTGGAAAGATTATTGAGTCTACTTTCCATTTCTTTTTGTTGCATCAAATTTTATTAAGATTTGAATAAGTTATGGCATTTTTGGTGAGGGCAGGTCTGAATGCTGCCTAGGGTTTGTAGTTTTGGGAAAAGAGTCATAACTTTCTCTCCTACCATTGGATCTTCATGAAAATTGGATGAAAATTCTGTATTAATGTTCTCTTCAATCTGACCAAAGCAATTAGATTATTTATTTTTATTTGTTAATGTTATTGAGGATAGTTTTGGTCCTCCTACCTCTGCATCATTTTGGTATCAGAGCTGGCGAAAGATTTGGGTGGTGTGTATTTTTTTTCCTGTCACTGAGAAGGCAGGTGAAGAGCGAGAAGATCTTGATTGTATAGATAGATCGCCGAGGGAGGCAATCTACACCTTTTGGATTTTGTGTTGCTCAGTTGTTTGGTTGCAGGTGCTTATCCATCTAGCTGCAGAAAGATGTTTCTTGAGGTTGTGTGTGGGCAGACAAGATGAGGTCTGTCATGACCATTCTCCAATAGAGATTTGGCTGGGGAAGGATGCATAGAGAAACCACTGAGGAGAGAGTGGTACGTGCATCACCAGGATCTACTGTTGGGTGAGATGAATGGTTTGGTGAGTTGGTTTGTTATGAAGCAGTGAGAGAGATGGATACCTGAAGAAGCACTTGATGTTGCAGCCCGAAGAGTACTCCACTGATGGGAGTAGAAGGAGCCTGAGGATGCTCTATGAAGATGGTAGTTTGTTCTGTTGGTTGGTTGGTCACCTTTCTATTGATCTAAAGATTTGAAGTTTGTAGCTGAGAAGATTGAAGATTGAAGCCAGAGGAGATGCAGAAAAGACTTTGTTGCTGATACATTTCTAAGGGACTTAGAAATTTTGTTGGTTGGTTGTATGGTGCAGGAGCACCTTGCTCATTAGATTCATTTAATTGGCAAATGCTTATTTAATTGGCAAATTTGTAAAATTGAACCTTCAAGTGTAAGAGAAGGAAGTTGAAAATGTAAAAGTTACTAAATTTGTTGTAAAAGTGCATAAAAATGCAAAGAAGATGCCATAGAGAGGGAATACCTAAGGTCATGGTTCATGGGAAACTGAAAATTCTTGATGAGATGCCTTTAAAAAGGCCTTGTAACCTTTAGAAATTCGTGGGTGGTTGAAGATTTGAGCATGGAATGAGAAAAAACAATGTTTTCCTGTATTTTCTTTCATAAATTTGCTGTCTTTTGCTATTGTATGGCCCTATATGGAATTGAATGGATGTCTAATGGATTTAAAATGTTATATCCTTCAACCACCTTCCATTTGCTTCTTGTCCCATGCATTTTTATTTAGTTTTGTGAAAGATATGAGTGTTTTATGGACTGTAATTTTCTGATTTTTCCTGCAACAGTCCCATTGCAGCATTTGGGATGGTTTTGTACGGACATATATAGGAGCAAGCCATATATGGTTGAAAAGATTATTGAGTCTACTTTCCATTTCTTTTTGTTGCATCAAATTTTATTAATATTTGAATAAGTTATGGCATTTTTGGTGAGGGCAGGTCTGAATGCTGCCTAGGGTTTGTAGTTTTGGGAAAAGAGTCATAACTTTCTCTCCTACCATTGGATCTTCATGAAAATTGGATGAAAAGTCTGTATTAATGTTCTCTTCAATCTGACCAAAGCAATTAGATTATTTATTTTTATTTGTTAATGTTATTGAGGATAGTTTTGGTCCTCCTACCTCTGCATCACTCATTCATTTTCAATTTCAACTCTCAAAGCTCAAGCCATTTTGAATCTATTGCTCCCTTCATCCCTATCGCCAAGAGGAAGGCCCCACTGCTACAGAGGAGAAAGAGGTTTCCAAATACAAGGATTTCTGAGCATAGTATGAAGCTCATGCACCAAAGGATCTAGGTTTTTCATGTTTTTGTAGCTAATTAAATCTTATTTTGCTCTTGGAGAAAGTAATCATTGTATTGCAATTTCCTTGATAGGATTTATTTCAAGTTGATTAGATTAGCATTGTTTAAGTTAGTTTCATTACAATTCATAGATTAGATTCAATTCAAGTATTTTCAATTCCTAGTTTAGATTCAAAATCATCTCGAAAAACACAAAAAAAACATAGCTTAGATTGCATTGGAAAAATTCAGGTTATTTTGCATTCATATTTCAATTCCTAGTTAATCAAATCATTTTATTATTCATTCGGAAAAAGAACAAAAAATCATTTTGCATTCATTTAGTTTGCATACATCAAAGTCCAAAAACATTAGGAAAAGATAAAATCAAAACAAAGAAATCCTACAAAACCCTCGATTTCATCACGAGGTCAATTTCAAAACATAGTCAAAAACTCCTTGATATCATCACAAGGTCGAGTCATAGAAAACCTTTGGTCATATCACAAAGCCGAAGTTAAACAAATGGTCAACCCTTGGTCAACTTTAGTCAACTCTCTCTTATCCAAGGATACGAATGTGCCCAGGAATTAGAGGTGAGTGGGTTAGAGCTATCCTTGAGGAAATAGAGTTAATACACCCAAGACCACAACACACTCAAGAATAGGAACGCACCCTTAGGGTCATACAACAAGCAAACATCATACAACAAATCATACAGGATATTCTAGGTTCATTAACGAACATACTGACTTACCCACCAGACGTTGGAACCTTAGGAATCCAAATAGGAGATCGACAACTAGTGACCCTTCGAGTCATAGGGTTATGTCCATTACAGAACAAACATTGACACAGACTAGGCCCTAGGTCTGCCAACCACTCTCCATGACATTATGCTTCCACGTGAATAGAATTGCCCCCAAGTTACACCTCTACTCAACTGGATTTTTCCATGAAAGTGAGAGTGAATTGGAGGTTGCCATCAACAAGGAGAGGGTTCATGTGTTGTATCAAGGTGGACTCGTCTATATTTGTGGTTGAGTCACATTTTGAGGAGTACATGTTTTTGGTGAACATGAAGTGAAGAGAAAAAGCCTTTTTTGGGTGAGCTTTCTCACTTCTCCATCAATCCTATCTTCCACCATTTTCATCTTTATCCTCACTTACCATCTCCATCATTTGTTCCATTTATTATGTGGTGTCTACAACACCCTTGAATATGGTTCCTTCAAAGGAACCAAAAACACCATGTTTTTATAGATATGTGCCATCTGAGTCTTTGGCACCTTTAACAAACTGCTTTGACTATGAATACTAACTACGAAAATGATAGGAGGGAACCTCATCATTCTCTCACATTCAACAATCCTACATGGGAACAAGGAATGATCATCCAACTAGCTTACTCTAGAGCACCAATAATGCTTGTATGGTTAGAAATCCACCGGTTGGATCAACCCTCAACAAGTGACACAACACACCTAGATAATGAGGTAGCATGCTTAGAAAAGCAGTTGCAAGAGGCTAGGGAGGCTCAAGAAGCCTTACATGTCACTTTCCAAGAAGAACAAAGAGAAAACACTTCAAGAGAACAAATCGTTGGAATGAATCTTAGAAACTCACAAAGTGGGGAAACACAAAGAACAAGGACAACTACTTCCACAGATCTCATAGCGACATTGGTTTAACGAATTAGGACCCTAGAGGAAGAGCAACCTCCATGAGATAAGAGAATCAAGTTGAATTAAAATTCGCACAACATGAGAACCGAAAAAATTAGGGGGCATCTCAAAATCCCCCTTATCTAAGCTTCTATTCATGCAATGGAAGCAATGATACGTTTCCAAGTGGAGGCCATCCAACACAAAACTATCAAACCATTTCTATACTAGGATATCACGCAAAAATCCAACAAACTCCGCCAATAGGGTTGATACTCTCAACCCCGCAATCTCACAATGCGCTCTTAGGGACTTAAAATACTTAAAAGAACCTCTAGACCACACAATCTGTAACATGATACTACCAAGACCTCTCCTAGACTTGCCAAAGTTCAAAAGTGAAGGAGATCCCAATTCGCACATCAAGGTGTATACCACATCTATAAGATAACTCCTCCCTTGGAATGGAGTTGTGATGAGAATCTTCCCAAAGATACTTGAAGGGATCGTGTTAGATTGGTACTATCACTTGACCGAAGCTTCAATCTACTCCTTCCACCAACTCATAGGTGAGTTTGTCATGGATTTTGACATGAAAAAACTCATTAAGATTGGGATATGTGAATTCCTAATGATGAAACAAAACATGAACGAGTTAGTGGCACATTTCATCACATGATGGAGACAAGTTCTCTATTCATCAACAAGTGCCCCAAATATGGACCACAAAGAACTATGTGACCTCTTCTTACATTCCCTTAATAAGGACACCCGAGAGGAAGTCTAAAAACTACCTTAAAAGTCTTATGAGGAAACACTAGAGAGTGTGTTGCGAATCAACCAAGCCACCATTGATAGTGGGTGAAAAAATTACAGTCCAAATGGAAGCTTGACAACTCAAAGGAACAACAACCAAGAAGGCACCCTTTCTAAGGATGCAATAGATAGTCAATATCTAAACAAAAATGTCAACACTATTGTTATATGTAAAAAGGGGGATGATGTAATGTAAGGATTCACTAGATCAAACCCTCCTTTCACTCTAACATTCAAGGAAAAAGATTGAGCCAAGCCACTACAAAATGGAAGAGGGCTCAACTATAGATCTTTGTGCTCTTGTTTGTCAAGAAAAGATAAGATTCAACCAAGCTTTTATCAAACCCTAGGCCAAGTGTGAAGGAAACCCTAGTTCTAAGATAAACAACTTGAAATAGATGATCATCAACAAAAATCTGGAAACCAAAAGTACATAGAGGATCAGTAAGACGTTGGAACCTGTCTCCCAAAAGTAGAGGTGTTGGAGGAAAAATTTGACAACCGCCCAAGTCCAGATGTTTGAATCTTTCGAAGGTTAGAACTAAAGAAATATTGTAAATGATGTCAAAAACTTAGATCCAAAAGCTTGAGACCCTATAGACTATGGCAACAACTGCCCAAGTCCAGTTAGAGGAATATTTTGACACTATTTTTAGATCCCAAAACTATGATGTCTACACTGCTTCCCTGTAGCTCCACTTTTCCCAAAACCTGTACCTATAACCTACACACTATATGACAAGAGAGGGGTTTGGGGGTTGTGGTGTTTAGGAGCTTGCCTCAGTCAATCCCTGAATAAGCATTCAAGCTTTACCAACACTGTTGTTAATGAGAGAGTGTGGTCTGGCAGAGCAGAGGCTAAAGATAATCCAAATGATGAAATGATTCAAATAGCAATAAAGTCACCTTGGAGGTGAAGCCCTTGAGAGGATGAAATCTCTTCAACTCACAAGGAGATGGATGATGAAGCCATATCTACAAAAAACACACAAATACTAAAACAAATCTGCAACAAATACACAATGAATGCCTTGAATGCTCTTTGCTCCAATATCATAAGTTTGCGTTATCCATCTAGGTGTAAAATGAAGTCATAAACTCACTTATATATGCTTTCTCGCTAACATTTATGAATTTAAATCACAAGAGCCGACAAGGAAAAACATTTTTAAAGGTCCCATGTTGACATACCAAAAGTTAGCCTTGACCAATTAGGAGAGACATGGGTGGTTGGCGCCCATGTCCAAGGGCCTAAATTGGGTCAGGATTAAGTTAAGATAGGTCCCAGGCGTCCCAAAATGTCCTGGGTGTTAGGAAGTTTCTTTCGAGATGATCATTATAATGTAAAATTAAATATAAGGAAGCAAATAGGACCTAGGAGCTAAACTAGGAGGTAAAAAGGCATGTGGCCATTTTTTACTCCATAACATTTAGCCCTCACTTTAATGTATGTATGACCTTGCGATCCATACATGCATTAAAGAACAATCAAAGCACATCAGACACACCAAACACACCCTACGTTTGAAGACTATCGCTAGCCCCCAAGCTTAGTGAAACACATGAAAACATTTAGCAGTCACATAAGACACAATGATTACAGTAAGGAAGCACACAATACATAGAGAATACCGTGAAAGCACGCAATATATGAAGAAGACATGAATAGAAGACATGATTAAGGAACTATATATATATATATAAGACACAATGATTACAGTAAGGAAGCACACAATACATAGAGAATACCGTGAAAGCACGCAATATATGAAGAAGACATGAATAGAAGACATGATTAAGGAACTATATATATATATATATATATAATTCTAATTAAAGTAACAAACACACAGCGTGGGGAGGGACTCATTGCCACACAACTTTAGACCACGCGAAAACACGCAAAATACGTAGAGCGTAGGGAGGGACTCATTGCCACACAACTTTAGACTATGTTGCAAATGCACAAGACACACAAAGAAGACACATAAAACACATGGAAGACACACAGAATACATGAGCGGCACATAGTATGCCATAAACATGCTATACGTCTTATACATGACAAACACGAGCAATAGGGAGGAGCTCATCACTACTCCACTATCTAAAACATGCCAAACACACCTGACGGTTGAGCTACGCTACCACAACTACCAAAGACATGCTTAAAGGTGAATAGTTCAAGATCCAACTCGCCTCACGATGAGGATGTTGTGTAAAAGGATGTACACTAGCTCAAGAGATACACCATCCTACCTTGCGATCAGGGCTTTGTAAAATGCAACCCCACCTGCATCATGGAGATGCCTTATAGTGAAAAGGAAGCATGTGCTCAAGGTATAAAACCCCACCTGCATCACGGAGATGCCTTACAATGAAAATGAGGCATACATAATAGATAAAATACACAACCCCACATACATCATAAAACTGCCTTACGGTGAAAAGGAAGTGTATGCAAACACGCTTTGTCAGTGTAAAAGATAATCAAGCAAATACCATTATATATGCCCCCACCTTAAGGTGGTTGATCCTACTTGCCAGTATCAAGCACATTAAGGTAGAGTGAAAACATGCAAGGGAACAACTAGAGCTCTCACAAAGCCCATGCCCCCAAAGTGACATATGCTTACAATTGCCAAACGTTCCCACAAACACATCAAGATTAGTTGATAAGATAATGAACATGATATAAACTTTGGTTAGAAAATCTTACTCTGAGTTAACAACCAAATCAATTTGTAGAAGCTATGCATGAAATTATTTATCAAGGACCAAGGATACACTCATGGGTTCAAAACTGAGTATAGTCATTGGGCTTATACTGCAAGTATCTCATAACTGAGTGTAGCAACAAGGTGAGATACAAAACCATCCAAAGTGCATTGAAGCAGATTGAGAGTATTGAAAAATGAACTTGTTACAAGATATTTCACTAGACAAATCACAACACAGAGTGATTCTACTAGCCAAGCGTCGGATATATATAAATCAACCTCATCTTCATATATGGACTAGGTCCATTTTTGCTTTCTTGCTGAAGGGACACACGGTCCTTATTAGTATTTATTTGTTTTCATCATCCGCTGGCTAGGTAGGGTCACTAAAGAATGTAAACAATAAAAATGAGAGAGGAGACAAAGTGCCTTAGGAACACCATATAGGAGGATGCCCCCAAAAAACCCTCTGCAACACTATGCCCCCAAGGCACATCACACAACAATAAAATAGAGGAGAGGAAAGATAGAAGAATGATGAAACAAATAGAAGAAGTGCACAACGGAGGTGGTCTACTTGTATCCTTGACCTTACAAGAGTGTCAAGGGTCATCGAAAGAGACCTAAACAACATATAACACAATACAGGGGAACACAACACAAAAAAGAAGGCAATGTAAGTGAGCAAAGGTATGCTACGAGAGGTGGCTAAGAAGGGTTAGAGATACTTACTTGTTTACACAATTGAACTAGTGGTTGTTGTTGAGCAAATAATCTTCCTCCCAATCTTGAATGCAAGAGGAAAGAGGCACATAAGGTATAATTGCTCGACTTAAATCATCATCTTTGAATTCTTCATCCTTAAGCTCTTCTCTAGTTTGTTCAATGTGATGTGGTGGAATGTTCTCTTGTTGAGGTGTTGGTTTTCGAGCTAAGGCTTGTCTTCTCTTCCTCCTTTCTCTTTCTTGCCTATTTCTTATTGTTTTATTAGTAATGTTTGCAAAAGTATTGTCATGATTCTCCATTGTCTTTGACATCACAGAGGAGGAAGCTTGTGCTAAATTAACCTTTTGTGATGAAATATTTTGTTCTTTACAGGTATTTCCCGATCCTTGTAAGGATGATGAAGGAGGAAGCTCGACAAAGACTCCCTTACCTCTCAGTCTAGGGGGTTCTTTCAATTCAAATGGCTCTTTATTTATGATTTGTTCTATATGAGCTCCAACCAATTTTGTTATCAACTTTGCTTTGTATCATTGGTATCCCAAGAGTGTTTGATCTTGTCATGGTTTAGGAGGTTCAGTAGGTCGTGGCCAAAAGTAATTGAGATTGAAGTTTTTCTGAGTAACCATAGGTTGCCATTTACTATGATGAATAGTATGCATTCTTCCATGGAGAGGAATTTTATACATTTGTGAATTTTTGAGGGGACAACTTTCATGGCCTTGAGCCATGGATGGCCTAATTTTATATGAAAGAGGTCATATGTAGGTACAATATCAGATGATTATTTTAAAGCTTTATCAAATACTGTGATCAATAAAGTAATCTTCCCTATGGTTGGGACAAAATCTCCAGTATGTGTTTTAATTATAATGTCAGTGGGTTCATAGGATTCTTGTATCAAATCATGTGAATAAAGGAACTCTTCAGTAACCACATTAGTCATATAATTAGGATCAATAAGGACTCCCCTTGTGGGATTGTTCATTACTTTCACTATGATGTAAAGAGATACTTCAATGCTTCCAATTGTTCTATCATGTGGTGTAAATACTAATTCAGGTTCAGGAGTCTTCCTCTTCATATAAACACTAGGAGGGACCATAGTATTTTTGTGATGAGAGGCCATGTATGTGAGACTATTTCACACCAAAGCACTTGTTTGAGGAAATCGGGTTTTTAAAGAGAAAATACATAAATTTTGCAAAAACCAAGTGAGTAAGATGGAAATGGTGGTACACAACAAAGCAAGTTGAGTGGTTTTAAAAGTTCACTTAAAGAAATTTGAAAATAGTGTATAAAACCCTTGATGTTCAAATACACAATGTGTAATTGCAAAAGATGAAAGTTTAAATGCTAGGATGAAAAAGTATGGACTATGATCCAACACTACACTTCAAAATCAGATTTGAATGGATGTTGAAAAAGGAGTAGCAAAATCTGAAAATTAAATTTTGACTAGAAACCCTAGTTTTTTGCAAAGACTAGGTTATTTGAAAAATGCAGCTTTTTAATCAAAACCCTAGCAAATGAAGCTTTTAAATGCAAGATTTGATATGAAGCTATGATGAATTACTATAATAAAGATTAAATTTGATGCAAATATCAGAAAATTAAATCTTTTTTATGATATGCAACACAAAATATGCAAAACTATGTCTTGATGCAAGCCTAGAATGCTTTTTTTTTTCAAAATTTTTCAAATGTATGCAAGATTTTTCAATGTAAGATGATAAATATGATATGAATGAATGCAAAGACTGATTACAACACTCAGCAAGATCCAAGTTCAGTAAAAACATGGGTTGACCAAAATGTTATATGTAAAAAGGGGGATGATGGAATGTAAGGATTCACTAGATCAAACCCTCCTTTCACTCTAACATTCAAGGACAAAGATTGAGCCAAGACATTACAAAATGGAAGAGGGCTCAGCTACAGATCTTTGTACTCTTGTTTGTCAAGGAAAGATAAGATTCAACCAATCTTTTATCAAACCCTAGGCCAAGTGTGAAGGAAACCCTAGTTCTAAGATAAACAACTTGAAACAGATGATTGTCAATAGAAATATGGAAACCAAAAGTATAGAGAGGATCAGTAAGATGTCAAAACATATCTCCTAAAAGCATAGGTGTCAGAGGACAAATTTAGAAACCACCCAAGTCCATATGTTTGAATCTTCCAGAGATTAGAACTGAATAAATGTTGTAAATGATGTCAGAAACTCAGATCCAGAAGATTGAGGCCTTGTAGACTAGGGCGACAATTGCCCATGTCCAGTTAGAGGAATATTCTGGCACTATTTCCAGATCCTGAAACTATGATGTTGCACTTCTTCCCTGTAGCTCCACTTTTCCTGAAACCTATACCTGTAACCTACACACAAGACAAGAGAGGGGTTTGGGGGTTGTGGTGTTTAGGAGCTTGCCTCACTCAAGCCCCAGATTAGCATTCAAGCTTTCCCAACACTGTTGTTAATGAGAGAGCATACTTTGGTAGAGCAAAGGCTAAAGATAATCCAAATGATGAAATGATTCAAATAGCAATGATGTCACCTTGGTGGTGAAGGCCTTGAGAGGATGAAAGCTCTTCAACTCACAAGGAGATGGATGATGAAGCCATATATGCAACAAACACACAAATACTAACACAAATCTATAACAAATCCATAATGAATGCCTTGAATTCTCTTTGCTCCAATATTAGTTCACGTTATCCATCTAGGTGTAAAATGAAGTCATAAACTCACTTATATATGCTTTCCCACTAACATTTATGAATTTAAATCACAAGAGCTGACAAGGAGAAACATTTTTAAAGGTCCCATGCTGACATACCAAAAGTTAGCCCCGACCAATTAGGAGAGACATGGGCGGTTAGTGCCCATGTCCAGGGGCCTAAATTGGGTTAGGATTAAGTTAAGATAGGTCCAAAGGGTCCCAAAATGTCACGGGTGTTGGGAAGTTTCTTTTGGGATGATCAGTTATAATGTAAAATTAAGAATAAGGAAGCAAACAGGACCTAGGAGCTAAACTAGGAGGTAAAAAGGCATGCGGCCACTTTTTACTCCATAACAACTATTAGAAACCACATAAACAATCAAGGACCATATCAGAAATCACAAACAAAATGTCTAGAGGTGGATCACACTCCCTATGAACCCAACGCCTACTGTAGACATCTAAAAATGACTAACACATTCTGTATCATTATTCACGTCATTTTCTCATCAATTCTTCTAATCAACTTTAATTAAATAATTTCTAATCATTTAATTAGATCTATCATTTTCATCAATTTAATTCTCCTTCCAACATTAATTAAATAATTTCTAATTATTTAATTAGATCTAACACATTTCATCAATTTTATTCTTCTAACCCACTTTAATTAAATAATTTTAATTATTTAATTAATTCATCCATTTCAATTCTCAAATCCTTATTAATTAAATAATTCCTATTATTTAATTAGTTCTTCAATTTTATTCCTCTTATCCACAATAATTAAATAATTTTTAATTACTTAATTAGCTAACATTTCCTCTACAATTAAATAAATTAAAGTAATTTATTTAGTTGACTTTTCTATTTTCCTCTCACAAATAAATAAAATCAAATATTTTATTTATCTTCTTTTTCTCTCATCATGCACATGAATTAAATAAATTTATTTGTTTAATTCTAATAATATCTTCTCATCTTCAAAAATATCTCCTCATGCACATGCATTAAACAATTTATTTATTTACTTAAGCTATTGGGCTCTGTCTTATTATATTATGTACTTAAGCTGTTAGACTGCTATGTTTGAGCTATTTGTGGCCTTGGGCCTGTTTTGTTGCTTTTTTGGCTTTTGTCATTGAGACCTGCACCCGGGTTTGCAGCTTACTAATATAAAAAACAATTTATTTATTTAATCATTTTCTTTTAAATCCATTTGCATGAAAAAAACAAATCACAAATTGAGTTAACTTATTTTTCAAATCTTTATCTTATCAAATCAATTCATTAAATAGAAAAAGAAAATCTATTTATTAAAATCAAATTAGTTTTATTATCCATGCAAATAGTTAACTCATAAAACAAGCTTTTTTGCATGAACACATGTCACATGCACATTCTTCATGTCCTCTCAATTTATCTTATCCATCGATTCATTCAATTATTCTCCACCATTGATCAATATCTTGTGAAAGATATAAATATGCCCATCCTCCAATTCATTAATCCTCCACGATCATTGAGCTTTGAGCATTTGTATTGAGCTTTGAACATTCTTATCCACTATCGTTGAGCACTTATCATCCATTGCAATCAAGGTTATGATTTCATATTGAGCAATCCACATATACAAACCAAGAAATACATATCAATGTGGTAATATCATTTGCTGTTTGCATTTGGATTTATTGTTACCATCTTTGATTATTTCTTGAAGGTTATGTAGAGTTGGATTAATGATCTTTATTGTTTCTTATTTTCATTCTAATTTTCTCCATATACATTTTGGCACGCTTGGTGGGACCCACATCCTTGAAACTAACAAATTTGCTTGAGATTTCTATGTTTAGAGATTTTTAGGTCCAGAATGATGCTTTTGAAGTTCAGAATGATGCTTTTGATAGAGATATTGACACTTTTGACCTACATAATGACATTTTTGAGTCAACTTTTTTCACTTTTGATTTGACTTTTGATGCTTTTGATATGAGTTTTTGTTGTATCTACAGGCTGAGAGAATATTCTGATTTATTTTGTTTGCAAGATGATTTATTTGCAAGCTTTTCTGATTGGTTTCTGTTTGCAAGCTGATTTATTTGCAAACACTTTTGACTGGTTTCTAACCCTTGTAGAGGTTTTTGATCTGATTAATCATCTTTTGATAGGGTTCACTTCCTATTTGCAGATCCAGAACAAGTTGGCACATCTGATTAACAACTCAACGCATTTGATTAAAGACATGACGCATCTGATTAAAGATGTGACACATCAGACAAATAGTAACTTGCATCTAATAAGTAGAAAGTCGCATTTGATAGGTATAAGTTCACTTTTGATTTATTCATTAGCACATTTGATTCATAGAACAATGCTTGTGACCTATTTTATTGTGCTTCTAACCTATTTTAGTACGCTTCTGATCTTTTTTACCGTGCTTCTAATTTCTGTACTTGTGCTTTTGATTCTAAGAATTATCTTTTCATCTAATGTTTGGTGTTTTGGAAACTATTCTGATTTGTGCAGCTTGTCAATTACTGGTCAAAGTGTAAATATCAGACTACTAATATCATTTGGTGCAGGATGATTATTGAAGATCTATTTTTCTCACTAGTTTAGTCACACACTTCAATTTTCTAAGGGAATTAACTTTGTATATCATGCTTGTTAGGATAATTAGTGTGTATGCTCTCTCCTTGCACTGCAAGGTGATCTTGGAGATCAAAAACACTTTCTAGTTTATTTTACTTTATTTATTTCAATCTCAGGGACCTAAGATTGTGTATGCTCTTATCTTGCATTGCAAAATGATCTTGAGAATCAAAAGCACTTGGAATCCTCTCTAGACAACCTACTAGGGGATTTCATCACCCCTAGGGATGACCTCAACCACATGTTCTAGTGAGGTATATTAAAGGGGGAGAGCGAAAACTGTACTTCAAGAAGTGAGCCATCGTCACGCTTTGGGAAGCCCCAAGACCCTCGGTATGCTGAGACTCGTGCGGTGAAGAGAGAAGTAGAGACCCTCCTAATCTCACCCTTTAAAGATGGACCTTCTGTTCACAAACTTGTGCCTCAGCGTACCTAGTGTATATCGATGACTTCCTAGAAGCTTTATTAATCCTAGTTTAAGACCTTTGACTGTCATATCTTGTGGTGCATTGCTGCAGTAGGATGAGAAGTCCTCACATGTACCTTTGTTGTTTGAGATAGAGTTTACTTTAGGAAAGGCTTTTGTCTCCAAGGTAAGTGGTGTAACGTGGTCTAGGACCTTATATTCCCTAGCTATCCAAGACATGGTAGATGGTATTAAGATGGTATTAATGGAACATATGTCTCCATTATCAAATTAGTGGGGACAGATGTTGGCATTGTGAGTCCACAAGATTTGACACACCTCGCTTGAATAATTTTAGGATTATAAGCGTGTTTGGTGTGTCTTTCATGTGATATACCCATAAAATCCACTTGTTATCCACAAGGGTTAGTAGCCTTTCACATCTTTATACCTTGAAAAGTCATCAACAATTGTGTCTTATGTTTTATCTCTTGCCAAAAACTTGCCAAAAATAAGTTGTCCAACAACAAAAACCATTGAAACCACAGAATATCGGTTTTGACAAACAATATTACACTTTTGATTCATACCTGTGCACTTTGACCTACAGTACTACACTTTTGACAAGTAATATTGTGCTTTTGATCCACAGTCTTGCACTTTTGATCCACAGTCTTGAGCTTTTGATCCACAATCATGTGTTTTTGATTCACAGTCCTACACTTTTGACAGATAGTCTTGCACTTCTGATAGATAGTCCTACGCTTCTGATATACAATATTTCATTTTTTGATCTATTACCCTACTCAACTAACTAAAAAAATTACAGTTTTGAGCTATCATGTTACGCTTCTGAGATCCAATATTGCACTTCTAAGTATAATCCTGTTGTACTTCTAATTTTATCCTACTGAGCTTTTGAGCTATTCTGTTGCGCTTCTAACTTATTTCTTTGCACATTTGACTAGTATTTTGATGATTCTAAGTGGATCCTAAGTTTCTAGTTATTCTACATTCGTATTTTGAGACATTTACACCTAGACAAACTTAACATAGCCCTGAAACCTCCCAACACAGTTATCAACATCCTATCATTCATCCATCCTGTTGGTATTTATTTCTGAATCAGCAGAGGGTTTGCCAGTTCCAATGCACAGGCAGATTCGACCAACAAATACAGGAGGTTGCATGAGCTGCCTCCCCTTCACTTTTGGTTCTGCTGCACCAAGGGGGGTATCCCTATAGCTAAAGATTTAACACTTTGACTCACCCAATGACATGAAGATTTAGCTATTTGATAATAGGCAGAATACTCTCATGTATGGACCAAGATTTGAATGACAAATCACAATTTTAGCAACACTCTTGGACATGTGTGTCTGGTTATGGATGAGAGTATGTAGGGGGCTCCTAATCCTACTCCTACAACTAATAGGTTGAAATTATGGAATGGTTTGAAATTATGGTTTGGATGCAAGACAGGGGTTTTGGATCATAACTACTTCACAAGAACAGACCGGTGCCTATCTCAAGGCAAGGACTCAACTAGACGTATACATACGAATGGTTTGCAACTGTCATTCAAGTTTCAAGGGGTTAGGACTGGTGTTTGCCTTACAAATACCACCCAAGGATAAGTATTCAACTGTCTCTACTTACAAATATCCCAGTTGACATACAATCTTCTCCATAGTTAACCTAAAATGATTTAATCCACTCCTTGAATGGAAGTTAGAGATTAGGCATGTGATACAGAAATCTATACCCAAGAATCTGAGAAACCCTTAGCAACCAGATTCAAAAGAAGAAATTGCATGCAACAAATGGAGACAAACAGATAAATACATGCAACAATGCATTTTCCATATACAATGACAAGAAACTGAACATATGTGCAAGATACATTCAGATGCAACTCATAAACTCCACAGAGATACAACAAACAGGAAATGCTCTATATTTCGTTATTTTTCCCCCAAAATTGCCCAAGTCTTCAACAACAAAAAAAAGTGACACAGTTTTGGCTTTTATACCAAGACTGTGTACCCAGCAAAAATAATTACAAGGCAAAACAAAAATCCTCCCGATACAATGCATGAGAAATGGCGCTCAGAAATAATAAATGTAGTAGAGAGACAAAGAGGAATGAGCAGGTGAACTCAGGATTTACACCGCCACCCAGGGATTTTCTTCATCAATCAGGTGGTTGACCTGTCAATTCCATCAATCATCCTCTGCAAGTCTGCCATTAATGCTCAGCTACCCACAACCATTGTAGTTATGCTTGTCTATGAATCTTTTCCTACTCAAATTGGTGTAGACACACAGAAAGTCCTTCCTTGCAGGTTCAAAACATAGCCATCAATCTACTCCCATCGCTGAAATTGACGGTCCCAAAAATGCCCTAAAAATTGCCAACCAGTTAGATCGTGCCATGTAGGCACCTCATGTTTTTATCACTGGCCTTCTTCCCTCTCATTTTTGCCTTTGTTGCCTAGAGCACATACATTCGTCTTTGTATATGCAAGAGCATATACAACCGCCCCCTTTAGCTTTTTAAAACCATTGTATATGCATTCAACATATACATGCGACTATTTCGGGACACGTGGCAGTCATTGGTTGGTCCTCTGTCACCATGCATTTTCCTCCATCGGCCATCAGAATAACTCTTGAGGCATCCACCGATGACCCAATGCATATGCCCTTGCATATCGGGCCTTGTACATTTCTTCTTTGTATATTTTGCTTGCACATTCGATTGTATATTTGGAATATACAATCCCAAACATACAAAGGTGCATTTCAAAATATTTCTCAAATACTATTAATTCTTTGGCCGCATCCACCTTATACCTATCCATTTGCATACTTCCTCCGATGCATGTGCAATCTATGGGTCCCACCAAATGTATATTCTATTGCTTTGTATATTGTCGAATGTACAAGACCCACTACATTTTTTCATTGTATGTGCTGGCGATGAACCCTTGCACTATTCACTTTGCATGTTGTGGGCCCCCACCAAATGTACATCGACCCTTGTATCCTTTGCTCGCATGTGACCATTGTATATTGGAACATACATTCACCCCTGCATACAAACAGTGAATCTTTCCTGGAATATGCCTGCAATGTATCTTTTCTCTTGTACATAGCCATTGTATGTTTGAACATACAAACCAAATATACATGCAACCTGATATACAAATAGGGAATATTCTTGAGAATCTGTGAAAGATTCCCCCTTTGTATATGCATTATCCTAAGCCCGATATGCATTCAGAAATGCATCTAACTAATTTTTTCAAAGGGCGATAGAGATTTCTGACCCGCCAATGCATATTTTGACCTGCATGCATATACAAACAACCTTGTATATACAAAGATACATGCACCTTAACTAATTTTTGCATTTTTTACTACTGCAGAGGCCAAAAGACACATAATTTTTGGATTTTTGAATTTTATGAAGGTGCCTGCAGATTTAAGCACTAACACAGGCTCTGTCTGGGGATGCATGCCTCTTGCAGGCATGGCGAGAACCTCAGAATCTCTTGTTACACAGATTGGGCCTTATCCATTGGGCCACAGAGTCTATCATACCAACCTGCACACAAACTATGTTTTCAGACATTATTTTGGCAGCCCTGGGCAACCAAAAAGGAAGAACCACAACTTTATCCTGTGAAATGCCTGATTCCAAATTGAATAATCCCAACCACAACTGAAAACATTAAAACAATCTGCCCGTAAGCTGATTTGATCAATTACATGCTTCACCATTTCTAAAAACTTGCCACTGTCAGTACTGCCTCTGTCACTCTGGTTGTTGCATATAACCAAACACATATCTAGCTGATCCAAAAACTAAAAACACTTAGAAAATATGAGACCCTCAATATCATTTATATCACTCATTGACATTAAAAACAAATCATGATCTCACACCCATTGCCATCACTGCACATGTCTGAAACAACTGATGCTAAGCATTTATCATCAACAGTTTGCAAATTAGTATTATCATTTTCAAACAGAGGGTTAATTCTGCACCAATGAATGCCATAACTCACAATATCAAATGCATCCACAGGCTCATCATAAAGGGGATTCATACTCATTGCAAAGTCTCTGTTTCTTCTTCATGACAATCTATTTCTTTTTCATTATCAAATCTAAAGTCATAAGAAGAACAAACTTGATCCATGAATTGATCATGGATATCATCTTTATCATCTTTAATCTCTAATTGCCCCACATACAAAATTTCTACTACTTCAATGCACTCTGAAGTTGAACTATCTACATCATTTTCCAGTCCTCTAATGCTTCCTGATGAAACTGATATTGACTCTTGATCCATATGATCACAACTTTGCACAACTAGATCATTTAAACATGAATGCTCTTTGTTTAGGACTGGCATGCAAATATTACTTGGGAAATTATTTTTGTCAACTTCATTTGCTGGGAAAAATAGGACATCCTCCTCTATAACAGAAACATCATCAACTTGGAATGATGCAAAAATTGGGACAGCAGGGGTGTGAGTACTTTGGCATTCATCTCCAACATTTAAACTATATCCCTTATCAACATTGGTGGCCCTAGGGTAGCAAAATTTTTTAGAGAAATACCCTTTTTGAATCCCATACCTCCAATTATTTTCAATGTCAATTGCAAACTGATGTGCCTGATGTAATGTGGTGGGCTCCTTGTCCCTCAATCTATAGCTCATTTTCCTATCAAATGCTCCCAAATAGACAACTAGGCACAATGCATCATTAGGTCTCATGAATTCTGGTATTCTATTCAATGCCCTCATAAATCTGAGGTTAAAAGCTGGGATCAACTCATCTTCTTCAATATGGATATACATAAAATCACTAATAACTGCATATTCAGAAATTCTTTTAGCATATTGTTCTAGAAATGCAGATTTAAAATCATGCCAAGTGCTGACAGAGTAAGCTGGAAGATAGGAGAACCAGTCCCTTGCATCTTTATCTAGAGTTTGAATAAATAATCTCATAACTACATCTTCATGGTCAATCTCAAAATCAGCTACAACATTTATAAACTGCTGCAAGTGTTTCTCAACTGATTCATCCTTTGCACCATTAAATTTGGGCAAATATTTTCTGATTTTAGATGGAAAAGCATTTGGATAGCCACAAATGCCATCAAGATTTATGGGCTTATATCTATCAATGCTGAAACTTCTTTTATTACATGGTTGGGACTGATTATTATGCATCATTACATTTGACATCTCACAAGGGTGCATGGGCTGATAATACATCTTTTATGTTTTTGCAACCCTCTTTTCAACTCAGATTTTCAATCATAATAATGACCTTAGGCCTTTAAAATATAAACTGTTATTTCATCTTTCCTAAAGTCCTCCAAATGAGTCTTTTAAACAATATTGCATACTCCTTTTGAAATGCAAACTAGGTCCTCACAAAAGTATGCAATCTAATCACCAATATTTCCCTTTTGACTAGTGCTATTTCACCAAATAGGAAACCTTTCAAAACTTATGAAAATGCCTGGATATGTTGCAGCAACTGCAAATTCAACACGTCTGGTGTCCTCTTATCAGGTTCTTTATATATAGAGTCGCCACCTCCTTGGCAGAGGAATAAGCTTCAAACAGGCCGAAGCTGAAAATTGATTTCTTTCTAGGTTCTACCATAGCAGAGCCACACACATAACTTTTCAGATTTTGCTGTAACAAACACCTCTAGGTCTGCTTTTTCAATTTTTTAGACTCACACCTTCATGGATATGACATTGTCTCCCCAGTAGAGTCACCATCTGTTGGTATTTATTTTTGAATCAGCAGAGGGTTTGCCAATTCCAATGCACAGGCAGATTTGGCCAATGAATATAGGAGGTTGTGTGAGCTGCCTCCCCTTCACTTTTGGTTCTACCGCATCAAGGGGGTATCCCTATAGCTAAAGATTTAACACTTTGACTCACCCAATGACATGAAGATTTAGCTTTGTGATAATAGGCAGGATACTCTCATGTATGGACCAAGATTTGAATAACAAATCACAAGTTTAGCAACACTCTTGGACATGTGTGTCTGGTTATGGATGAGAGTATGCAGGGGGTTCCTAATCCTACTCCTACAACTAATAGGTTGAAATTATGGAATGGTTTGAAATTATGGTTTAGATGCAAGACAGGGGTTTTTGATCATAACTACTTCACAAGAACAGATCGGTGCCTATCTCAGGGCAAGGAGTCAACTAGACGTATACATAAGAATGGCTTGCAACTGTCATTCAAGTTTCAAGGGGTTAGGACTGGTGTTTGCCTTACAAATACCACCCAAGGATAAGTATTCAACTGTCTCTACTTACAAATATCCCAGTTGACATACAATCTTCTCAATACTTAACCTAAAATGATTTAATCCACTCCTTGAATGGAAGTTAGAGATTAGGCATGTGATACAGAAATCTATACCCAAGAATCTGAGAAACCCTTAGCAACCAGATTCAAAAGAAGAAATTGCATGCAACAAATGGAGACAAATAGATAAATACATGCAACTTTACATTTTCCATATACAATGACAAGAAACTGAACATATGTGCAAGATACACTCAGATGCAACTCATAAACTCCATAGAGATACAACAAATAGGAAATGCTCTATATTTCATTATTTTTCCCCCAAAATTGCCCAAGTCTTCAACAACAAAAAAAAGTGACACAATTTTGGCTTTTATACCAAGACTGTGTACCCAGCAAAAATAATTACAAGGCAAAACAAAAATCTGCTAGATACAATGCATGAGAAATGGTGCTCAGAAACAGTAAATGTAGCAGAGAGACAAAGAGGAATGAGTAGGTGAACTCAAGATTTGCACCGCCGCCCAGGGATTTTCTTCATCAATCAGGTGGTTGACCTATCAATTCCATCAATCATCCTCTGCAAGTCTGCCATTAATGCTTAGCTACTCATAGCCATTGTAGTTCCACTTGTCTATGAATCTTTTCCTACTCAAATTGGTGTAGACACACAAAAAGTCCTTCCTTGCGGGTTCAAAACATGGCCGTCGATCTACTCCCATCGCTGAAATCGACGGCCCCAAAAATGCCCTGAAAATTGCCAACCAGTCAGATCGTGCCACATAGGCACCTCATGTTTTTATCGCTGGCCTTCTTCCCTCTCATTTTTGCCTTTGTCGCCCAAAGCACATACATTCGTCTTTGTATATGCAAGAGCATATACAACCGCCCCCTTTAGCTTTTTAAAACCATTGTATATGCATTCAACATATACATGCAACTATTTTGGGACACGTGGCGGTCATTGGTTGGTCCTCTGTCACCATGCATTTTCCTCCGTCGGCCATTGGAATAACTCTTGAGGCATCTGCCGATGATAACTGTCCCACCGATGACCCAATGCATATGCCCTTGCATATCGGGCCTTGTACATTTCTTCTTTGTATATTTTGCTTGCACATTCGATTGTATATTTGGAATATACAATCCCAAACATACAAAGGTGGATTTCAAAATATTTCTCAAATACTATTAATTCTTTGGCCGCGTCCACCTTGTACCTGTCCATTTGCATACTTCCTCTGATATTCTTGGGATACTTACTGAATTTCTTCTTTTTTTTCTTGTAGGATTTTTTTGGCTTATCACAATCATAACAAGAAGATTTGCTTTTATCTAGGAACTGGTTTGAAGGCATTATCTGGTAGCACACAGAAGAGGATAGTAAAAGTTGTACCTTTTTTATCTCCTTCTTTGCTTTTTTTTCTTCATAGATTTCTTCATTGATCTGTGTGAGGAATTGAACTAACTGTGGAAAGGTTAGTTCTTTCATCTCTATATTATCTGTTACAAGATTCTCAAGAACTTTCTTGTGATAGAATTCTCCTATCACATTTCCAAAACTTTTTAGAAAAGTTGTGAACATAAAATCATGATTTTGTTCACGGCCTGACTGATAGAAATTCTGATACTAAACCTCACAATATTTTTTGAAATATTTGAGATCTTTACACTTACCTTTTATGAACTTGGTGTAGGCTAACTTCTCTTTGGTATTTGTTCTTCCGACGAATAGACGTGTCAACTAAGCACATACTTGATCTGTACTTCCGCCTATTAGGCTTTCTCTAAAATTGTCGTCCAATCTATCCCAGACACTTCATGCAACACCTGTCATAGCATTGAGAGCCTGCTTGATTACTAGAGATTCATCAGCATTAGCATTAGTGGATAAATAATTGGTTATCCAGGCTCGTATGACATCTATTCCTCTTGTATTTTCTATATCTTCAAAATTATCAAAATTTACAAGGGGAGGTGTATCAGCTTTCAAAGTTTGGATATTTTTGAATGGATCAATGGGGTTAGATCCATTAGGGTTTGAACCATTACCACGAGCCATTTGGAACTTTCCTTTTGCTCATTCCTCTTGAGTGGTTTCTCTTAGATTCCTTGTAGAGGGATCATAAATCTTTTCAATTACATGCTTTCTAACATCAGTAGATAGCTTTGGTCCCTCATACTGAGCCTGTAAATATCCCTTAGCACTGGAGGGGAAATTCATTGTTTATATAGTCTGCTGTTGCCAAACTGTTTGTACCACAGACTGAAAGTTGTGGATTCTTGATGTAATTCAGACTGTATAGTTGCAGATTCCTCTGTTATGGAATCACCTATTAGAAGTTGTGATTGTGCAATAGAATGAACCTCATCATAAACTTCATCTATTCTTTGAGGAGCTTAAAAGCTTTTACAACACTTTAAACTTGTTTGCACTAGATTTTCGGATTCACTCAGATCAGATTTCTCCTTTTGAAAGGATTTGTACTCCATTCTTGGCAGCTTTCTTCATACCAACGATGTTCCCTTATTCAGATTATCTGAACAATGCCAGACGGTTCTTGGTTTGCTTCAGAATGAACAGGTTCTGAAGTGTGTCCTTCTCTAGACATGAAATCTGCAAAAATATTTTCAACTCCAGGAAAGTGAATAAAATCAAATTCATATGTACTTAACAACTATGCCCACCGAAGGAGTCTTCCTCTGACAACTTTATTTTTTTATTCTTTTCTAAAGAATCCTCACAAATTTTGTAGATCACTTTTTAACAGAAATCTCTTGTTAGCAATAAACATCTAAAATGCTTGGAAAGTATTGACAACAACAAGGATTTCTTTATGTGTACTGTGGTAGTCTATTTCACTATTCTTGAAACTACCAGAGATATATCTAACAATCGCACATTTGTCTTTGGGGTTGTGATATGTTGTCTTTTGTTCTCTAAGAACACCAGCCCAGGCGCCTTCACTTGCATCAGTTTCTACTATCTTGAAACCATTACCTGGTAACTTTAATGGCAGCAGTTGAGAACACTTTTGTTTGATCCTGTCGATCAGAGCATCATGTTTGGTGGTCCATGGTGGTGGCATCTTTCCCAGAAGTTTGTTGAGCTCAATTCTATCTTCAGCAAGCTTGTAATAAAATCCTACAACATAATTAGCAAGGCCTAAAAAGCGTTGTAATTCTTTTACATTGGTTACTACAAGATTGGAAATTTTATTCAGGATGTGAGGTTGTGCCTCCATTCTCCCCCCCAGAAGAAGCTTGATGCCAATAAAAAAAATATGGTTTTGAGCAAAATAAAATTTTGCGAGATTGACAGCAAGCCCATGATGTTGGCAAATGGAGAGGAATTGGCAGAGATGATGTAATGTTGAGGCATATCCTGGCTAAAGACAAGAATGTCATCAATATAGGGTTGGATAAACTTGGCATAAGGCCGAAAAATAATGTCCATTTTCTGCTGGAAAATGGAAGGGGCAGTTTTGATACCGAATGGAAGGACAGTCCATTCATAGAGGCCTTGTGGTACTGAAGTTGCAGAGCTAGAAAAGCTAGGCATAATTCAAACTTTTGAGTTACCATTCTCATGTCATGCAATGTATGTTCCAAAGGTTGATGAGAATGGTAAGGAATTACCTGAGAAATGGCTAGTTGTCAATTATAAGCCATTAAATGATTGTCTTGTTGACAATAGACATCCTCTTCCAAGTAAAGATCATATTTGGCAAACTATTCAAGGTAGCCATGTTTATTCCAAATTTGATCTTACAAAAGGGTTTTGGCAAATCGGTCTCAAAAGTGCTGACTTTTACAAAATAGCATTTTCAATACCACAAGGCCTCTATGAATGGACTGTCCTTCCATTCAGTATCAAAACTGCCCCTTCCATTTTTAGCAGAAAATGGACATTATTTTTCCGCCTTATGCCAAGTTTATCCAACCCTATATTGATGACATTCTTGTCTTTAGCCAGGATATGCCTCAACATTTACATCATCTCCGTCAATTCCTTCCCATTTGCCAACATCATGGGCTTGCTGTCAATACCGCAAAATCCTATTTTGCTCAAAACCATATTATTTTTATTGGCATCAAGCTTCTTCCGGGGGGGGAGAATGGAGGCACAACCTCACATCCTGAATAAAATTTCCAATCTTGCAGTAACCAATGTAAAAGAATTACAATGCTTTTTAGGCCTTGTTAATTATATTGTAGGATTTTATTACAAGCTTGCTAAAGATAGAATTGAGCTCAACAAACTTCTTCAAGTCTTTTGTAAGCACTGTGGCAGCAAAGGCGATTTTAATCTCTATTAGAGATTCTTGACCTGCATCCATTTGTTTGGCTAACCAAACTGCATTAATTGGTTTCCTTTTCTTGTCCTTTTCTAGCTTGGATGTATAAGCTAGATCTTGATAAAGCCGTGGAAGCTGATATCTATTCTAAATTATAATAAAATCAGAATCAATGGTGAAAGATTCCCATTGTTGAATAGCTTTACTTCCAATAACACCATCATAGCCATCTACCTCATATTGGACAAGTGTTAGTGTATCCATAAAACCATCAAATCCAATCTAAATAGGAGCTTCACAAGTTACAGAACTTTCACTTTTTTCTGAATTCCCAAAAGTGATGCTTGTGTTTCCTTCTATCCAGGAATCTCTAGGAAATGCATTATATCTGGCAATATTTAGATCTGCTCTAGTATCTATTAAAAATGCCAATGGATAATCCATAATACCTAGAAAATGGATTGTCAGGATCATTCTTGGACATGAGGTAATTTTCTTGGTGTGCTTGTAAGGTTCCTTGTAGGCTTTCATCTATCGACTGCTAGAACCTTCTTAAAAAGTTATTCTTGTTTCTTCTTGTTTTTCGACAACTTGAGCTATTACCTTTTCTAGAAAGGCTTTGCGGCTTCTTCTCCATATTCTTTGAGCTAGGCTTCTTGGAGCGGGGGCGTCACTGATAGACCTTTGTTCAGGAGGTCCCGAAGGTCTTTGAGAAGGAGAACCTGGAGGCCAGGGTTCTCTTCTTTGTAATGGCTTATATCAATACTGTTCTGGAATTTTAGCTGTGGAGATTGATAAACCATATTGGAGAATAGGAGATCTCTGAATTGGAAGCTTACGAAGCCTTTCTTCCTTTTGAGCAAAAAATATTTTCTTGCTTTAAGTTGTTCCAACTTGTTGGTCAACTTTTTCCATGTTTCTTGACCCATGTCCATGTCATGGAGTCAAGATTTAGTTTGGACAATTTCTTCAATTACCTTGTCCAATTCTACACGGGTGTCCCTTCATAGCATTCTGCAGAAGAAGGAGACTTCCAAATGTTCATCAGAAGATTGAACTTCTTTTCTCATTAGGTTTACTTGAGCTTGTTCTGTAGCTGATGCATATTCTTTAGACTTTGATTCTGTCTCTATATCAGTACTGGATAGAATGATATCCTCTGAGTCTGAGGGGTAGTCGTTGATGAATTCATATTCACCATCTTCGACACCTGCTTCTCAGGCAGCACGAACTTTACCTTTTCCTTTATCTCATGAATTGAAGTTTGAAATCCATCCATAGAAAGTGGACACGTAACAACTCCTTTTCGAAGAGTTACCCATATGAAGATAAGCATCTTTTGGTGGGTCCCAATAACTCATGAACAGAGAAAGGAGGGGACAGACTGGAAAAGAATCTACTTTTACATGTCTTCTTTTTTATCACAAGAAGGTTAACTCGTGCTTACTGTGAGGCACATAAGCTTTTCCCCTTTTATCGTGGAAGGGCCCACGTATATCTTTTGACATGAAGAGATAGATATCTTCAGTGGCCAACAAGCCTGGCCCACTAGCTCGTGCTTGGGTCGGTATCACTTGGAATGCGTCTGGCATAAAATATGCAACCTTCACATGATTCACTAGGTGGATGTGTACAATTAGGAGCTCGGTTATCAGCGACATTTCCTGCTGCATCATAAGTGGGAACTCGAGGATCATCGGTTGGATCATACTCAGAATTAGCACAAGTTTGAGTTGAAGAATGTGGAATACATCCTATGTGTGCTTGGGATTCTGGTTCATTTTCCTTCCAGATGATACTCATGGTCTTCATTTTGTATGGACCATAAAACCCTTGGGCAATGCTTCGTTGATCCATCCTGTCCATTCGGTAGGTCTTGGTATGAATCCAGATTGGCATTTTCTTAGAATGAAGGAACCTTAGTCTATTAGGAATATTCCAATGTTCAAAGACTAAAGAGGACCCAGTAGGTCCGTAAACTTGACAAAGATGCCTGCTGATTGGGTTTTCATTAGGGGAGTTGAATGTGAGTTTGAAGGTACAAACTGTATTGGATGATGTCCCATTAAACTCCATATTATTTGTAGGTGGATAAGGTCCTTGAAATAGATCCCTAATTAAATTCTTTCCATGTTCCTCATTTAGCCACCGTTCTGGTCTTACTACTAGTGGATTGAGAAAGGAGACAGGAAGAACAAAGTCTCCACACCAGTTTTGAAGTATATGACCGACATCAGGATCAATAGGTTTTGGCTCTGCTGAGAACTGAAAGAATGGTGTGTCAATCCATAATCCTGAATATGTTAGCTGTTATTTAGGTACTAACATTTTAAAGCGATCATAAAGAAAATCATTAGCCATTTTGAAATTATGGAGATTTCTCCTTTTGAAAGGATTTGTACTCCATTCTTGGCAGCTTTCTTCATACCAATGATGTTCCCTTATTCGGATTATCCGAACAATGCCAGACGGTTCTTGGTTTGCTTCAGAATGAACAGGTTCTAAAGTGTGTCCTTCTCTAGACATGAAATCTGAAAAAATATTTTCAACTCCAGGAAGGTGAATAAAATCAAATTCATATGTACTCAACAACTGTGCCCACCGAAGGAGTCTTCCTCTGACAATTTTATTTTTTGATTCTTTTCTAAAGAATCCTTGTAGATTTTGCAGATCACTTTTTAACAGAAATCTCTTGTCCGCAATAAACATCTGAAATGCTTGGAAAGTATTGACAACAACAAGGATTTCTTTATGTGTACTGTGGTAGTCTATTTCACTATTCTTGAAACTACCAGAGATATATCTAACAATCTCACATTTGTCTTTGGGGTTGTGAGATGTTGTCTTTTGTTCTCTAAGAACACTAGCCCAGGCACCTTCACTTGCATCAGTTTCTACTATCTTGAAACCATTACCTGGTAACTTTAATGGCGGCAATTGAGAACACTTTTGTTTGATCATGTCAATCAGAGCATCATGTTTGGTGGTCCATGGTGGTGGCGTCTTTCCCAAAAGTTTGTTGAGCTCAATTCTATCTTTAGCAAGCTTGTAATAAAATCCTGCAATATAATTAACAAGGCCTAAAAAGCGTTGTACTTCTTTTACATTGGTTACTGCAAGATTGGAAATTTTATTCAAGATGTGAGGTTGTGCCTCCATTCTCCCCCCAGAAGAAGCTTGATGCCAATAAAAACAATATGGTTTTGAGCAAAATAGGATTTTGCGGGATTGACAACAAGCCCATGATGTTGGAAAATGGAGAGGAATTGGCGGAGATAATGTAAATGTTGAGGCATATCCTGGCTAAAGACAAGAATGTCATCAATATAGGGTTGGATAAACTTGGCATAAGGCAGAAAAATAATGTCCATTTTCTGCTAGAAAATGGAAGGGGCAGTTTTGATACCGAATGGAAGGATAGTCCATTCATAGAGGCCTTGTGGTACTAAAAATGTTGTTTTGTAAAAGTCAGCACTTTTGAGACCGATTTGCCAAAACCCTTTTGTAAGATCAAATTTGGAATAAACATGGCTACCTTGAAAAGTTTGCCAAATATGATCTTTACTTGGAAGAGGATGTCTATTGTCAACAAGACAATCATTTAATGACTTATAATTGACAACTAGCCGTTTCTCAGGGAATTCCTTACCATTCTCATCAACCTTTGGAACATACATTGCATGACATGAGAATGGTGACTCAAAAGTTTGAATTATGCCTAGCTTTTCTAGCTCTGCAACTTTTGTTCTACAAGTTAATGCTTCAGTTGAACTCATTAAAAAATAATTTGCTTTTGCTTTGGGAATGAGTTCATTACCTTGAGGATCTCTTTTGAGAGGGAAATCACATGTCAGGTTCCTTTTCTGCTTCTTCAAGTCTTTTGTAAGCACTATGGCAGCAAAGGCAGTTTTAATCTCTATTAGAGATTCTTGACCTGCATCCATTTGTTTGGCTAACCAAACTGCATTAACTGGTTTCCTTTTATTTTCCTTTTCTAGCTTGGATGTATAAGCTAGATCTTGATAAAGCCGTGGAAGCTGATATCTATTCTGAATTATAATAAAATCAGAATCAATGGTGAAAGGTTCCCATTGTTGAATAGCTTTGCTTCCAATAACACCATCATAGCCATCTACCTCATACTGGACAAATGTTACAGCTTTAAGCTGATCTGAGTGAATCACAAAATCTAGTGCAAACAAGTTTAAAGTGTTGTAAAAGTTTTTAAGCTCCTCTTTGTGCAAGTATGTTTGTATCAGTGCCAGCGCACATTTAATATGATGAATGTATTGTTCCTGAGTGTTAGATATAATAATATTCATAAGATGTATTTGAATGTCAGATACACTATTCATTTGCATATCATTTGTCATTTGTAGCTATTTTTCAAAGTTGGTATTAGAGCTGATGATGTGTTCGTCTGTTGTTATCATTGTTGTCTAACGATAACGTCTCACTAGTGTTAAAGCTATTTATATGTATTGCTCCTTATATTGGTCCCCGTACTGCTCATACAAACTAGAATTATGTTGTAAGTCCTCTCCATGTAAGTCTCGTCTTTGCTTGTTGCGTTTAGGGCAGATCTGAGGCATTAATCTTGTATTTTGAGCGCGGGTGCGAGCGTAGGTTTGAGCACAGAAATGAATAGACCAAGCACTTCTAGATCGAGTATGGAAGGCATCGACTAGACAACAGATCACAACACAGAAGTTAATTTCACAAACTTCTTTGCTGATAATGAAAGTTTATTTTGTACTCCTGAATCTAGTCGTAATATATTAGATGAAGTTTCTTCAAGTCAATTTGATGATAAGGAATTTCGTGTGCCTAAGATAAAACCTTCTGAAATCTATAGAGATGTCCCCAATAGTCTAGTAGATATGTTTAATAAAAACAAAGGTTTAAAAAATTTGGTTTGGTTACAAAACATCACAGAGATGTCATGTAGCTACTCTTCAGAGAAAGGATACTTTAGAAAAAGGGATAAGAAAAGAAAGGGTTCCAAGAAATGGAAACATACCTACTACATTTGCAAGGGTGACCACTTTGCAAACAAATGTCCAAACAGACACAAGATAAAGGGAAAAGGTAAAGTTCATGCTGCCCAAGAAGCAGGTGTCGAAGATGATGAATATGAATTCATCAATGACTACCCCTCAGACCAGATCTGCAACTTCTATTCTACAAGTTAATGCTTCAGTTGAACTCATTAAAAAAAAATTGCTTTTGCTTTGGGAATGAGTTCATTACCTTGAGGATCTCTTTTGAGAGGGAGATCACATGTCAGGTTCCTTTTCTGCTTCTTCAAGTCTTTTGTAAGCACTGTGGCAGCAAAGGCAGTTTTAATCTCTATTAGAGATTCTTGACCTGCATCCATTTGTTTGGCTAACCAAACTGCATTAATTGGTTTCCTTTTCTTTTCCTTTTCTAGCTTGGATGTATAAGCTAGATCTTGATAAAGCTGTGGAAGCTGATATCTATTCTGAATTATAATAAAATCAGAATCAATCGTGAAAGGTTCCCGTTGTTGAATAACTTTGCTTCCAATAACACCATCATAGCCATCTACCTCATATTGGACAAATGTTAGTGTATCCATAAAACCATCAAATCCAATCTAAATAGGAGCTTCACAAATTGCAAAACTTTCACTTTTTTCTGAATTCCCAAAAGTGATGCTTGTGTTTCCTTCTATCCAGGCATTTCTAGGAAATGCATTATATCTGGCAATATTTAGATCTGCTCCAGTACCTATTAAAAATGCCAATGGATAAGCCATAATACCTGGAAAATGGATTGTCAGGATCATTCTTGGACATGAGGTAGTTTTCTTGGCGCACTTGTAAGGTTCCTTGTAGGCTTTCATCTGTCGACTACTAGAACCTTCTTCAAAAGTTATTCTTGGTTCTTCTTGTTCTTCGACAACTTGATGGATGAGCGGACTGTAGGACTTTTCTTCACAATATAATTGTTCTTCTCTTATGGAGGTTTGCAATGGCAACTGAATAGGTCCACTTGAGTTGAACTGATTGATAAACATGTCAAGATCAGGAGATTTTTCCATTTCCTCTGTGAGATAGAAATTCTCTTCATCATCAATCTCTAAAATCTCTATCTAAGCTTGAGCTATTACCTTTTCTAGAAAGGCTTTGCAGCTTCTTCTCCATATTCTTCGAGCCATGCTTCCTGTAGCAGGGGCGTCACTGATAGACCTTTGTTTAGGAGGTCCTGAAGGTCTTTGAGCAGGAGAACTTGGAGGCCAAGTTTCTCTTCTTTGTAATGGCTTATATCCATGCTATAGATTTTTGTTAAAAAGTGATCTACAAAATCTACGAGGATTCTTTAGAAAAGAATCAAAAAATAAAGTTGTCAGAGGAAGACTTTTATCTAGGAAATACATTATATCTGGCAATATTTAGATCTGCTCCAGTATCTATTAAAAATGCCAATGGTAAGCCATAATACCTAGAAAATGGATTATCAGGATCATTCTTGGACATGAGGTAGTTTTCTTGGCACACTTGTAAGGTTCCTTATAGGCTTTCATCTGTTGACTGCTAGAACCTTCTTCAAAAGTTATTCTTGGTTCTTCTTGTTCTTCGACAGCTTGATGGATGAGCAGACTGTAGGAATTTTCTTCACAATATAATTGTTCTTCTCTTATGGAGCTTTGCAATGGCAATTGAATAGGTCCACTTGAGTTGAACTGATTGATAAGCTTGTCAAGATTAGGAGATTTTTCCATTTCCTCTGTGAGATAGAAATTCTCTTCATCATCAATCTCTGAAATCTCTATCTGAGCTTGAGCTATTACCTTTTCTAGAAAGGCTTTGCGGCTTCTTCTCCATATTCTTCGAGCCATGCTTCCTGGAACAGGGGCGTCACTGCTATACCTTTGTTCAGGAGGTCCTGAAGGTCTTTGAGCAGGAGAACCTGGAGGCCAGGGTTCTCTTCTTTGTAATGGCTTATATCCATGCTGTAGATTTCTGTTAAAAAGTGATCTGCAAAATCTGCGAGGATTCTTTAGAAAAGAATCAAAAAATAAAGTTGTCAGAGGATTTTCTTTTATCTGGGAACTGGTTTGAAGGCATTATCTGGTAGCACACAGAAGAGGATAGTAAAGGTTGTACCTTTTTTATCTCCTTCTTTGCTTTTCCTTCTTCACAGATTTCTTCATTGATCTATGTGAGGAAGTGAACTAACTGTGGAAAGGTTAGTTCTTTCATCTCTATATTAGATGTTACCAGATTCTTAAGAACTTTCTTGTGATAGAATTCTCTTATCACATTTCCAAAACTTTTTAGAAAAGTTGTGAACATAAAATCATGATTTTGTTCACAGCCTGACTGATAGAAATTCTGATACTGAACCTCACAATATTTTTTGAAATATTTGAGATCTTTACACTTACCTTTTATGAACTTTTTGTAGGCCAACTTCTCTCTAGTTTCTATTCTTCCGACGAACAAACATGTCAACTAAGCATAGACTTGATCTGTACCTTTGCCTATTAGGCTTTCTCTGAAAGTGTCATCCAATCTGTCCCAGACACTTTGTGAAACACCTATCATAGCATTGAGAGCCTGCTTGATTACTTGAGATTCATCATAATTAGCATTAGTGGATAAATAATTGGTTATCCAGGCTCGCATGGCATCTATTCCTCTTGTATTTTCTATATCTTCAAAATTATCAAAATTTACAAGGGGAGGTGTATCAGCTTTTAGAGTTTTGATATTTTTGAATGGATCAATGGGGTTAGATCCATTAGGGTTTGAACCATTACCACGGGCCATGTGGAACTTTCCTTTTGCTCATTCCTCTGGAGTGGTTTCTCTTAGATTCGCTATAGAGGGATCATAAATCTTTTCAATTACAGGCTTTCTAACCTCAGTAGATAGATTTGGTCCCTCATACTAAGCCTATAAATATCCCTTAGCACTAGAGGGGAAATTCATTATTTTTACAGTCTACTGTTGCTGAACTATTTGTACCATAGACTGAATAGTTGTGGATTCTTGATGTAATTCAGACTGTATAGTTGCAGATTCCTCTCTTATGGAATTGCCTATTAGAAGTTGTGACTGTGCAATAGAATGAACTTCATCATAAACTTCATCTATTCTTTGACCATTATGCTTTGTATGAATATTTGTTGAATTTATTTGTGAAGCAAGCACATCACAATCTAATTTAACTTCACTTTTGACCTTTTGCAGAAGTTCTCTCTGTTGCTCTAAACACTGCTGGTGAGCGACCCACCACATTTCTGCCTGACTTTTGAACTCAATATAGTGGGCTTTGAGTTCTTGGAGGTCTTTATTAACAGAGGCCATCCACTGAACTGTAAGATGCTTTTCCAAGCGTTCAAGAGTGGAAATAAGAGAATGGAAATTTTCTTGAGCACTAAGACATGCTTTTTTAGCCTTGACTACCTCGATCTGGTGCCAGATCTTTCTATCCTCAACAAGAAGCAGGAATTTCCGTAGACATAGATTAGACCAGTTAAGCAATTTACTTTGACTAGTACCTTAGGAGTTTTCAGCTACAGGAAATAAATGGAGAGGCTAGAAATCAGCTTTGTATGTACCAGTAGTGTCAAAAAGCATGAAATCCTTAAAGGGAGGAATAGCATCGGGTACATGGCAAGGGCCTGCAGGAGTGGTTATTACTTTCTCATGGGTTTCAATAATATCTTGTTCAGGCATGATAGCTTGCTTGGCTGAAATCATTCAGAAATGGCCAGTTCTGGGAGGATTGAAAACAAAAGAGTAGTCTTCACACCTATATAACCCATTATCTAATTGAAAAAACATTTGATGGGAGCAAGAGGAGCTAGTGGATTTGGCTAAGGTTGTGGAACTACTAGGCTTAGAAATAGAAGGGATTTTAAACAAATCTTCAAAACACTTAGCAGGTTGGAATCTTGCGCTCTGAGTGCATGGACATAGATTAGACCAGTTGAGTAATTTGATTTGATTGGTACCTTGGGAGTTTTTAGCTACAGGAAATAAATGGAGAGGCCAGAAATCAGCATTGTATGTACCGGTAGTGTCAAAAAGCATGAAATCTTTAAAGGGAAGAATAGCACCAGGTACATGGTAAGGGCCTACAGGAGTGGTTATTACTTTCTCATGGGTTTTAGTAATATCTTGTTCAGGCATGATAGCTTGCTTGGCTGAAATCATTCAGAAATGGCTGGTTCTGGGAGGATTGAAAAAAAAAGAGCAGTCTTCACACCTATATAACCCATTATCTAATTCAAAAAACCTTTGATGGGAGCAGGAGGAGCTAGTGGATTTGGCTAAGGTTGTGGAACTGCTAGGCTTAGCAATAGAAGGGATTTTAAACAAATCTTCAAAACCCTTAGCGGGTTGGAATCTTGCACTCTGAGTGCGTGGTAACGGAGACACAAATGGACCAGGTTGGTTATAGTTAAAAACTCTTTCTGTTCTCATTGAAGGACTGCTGCGTAAAGTAGGCTAGTTACTGGATGAGAATCTAATTACTGCCTGATCATCTAATTCTTCAATTAAGATTCCTCTCGATTGTGGTTGTTTCTCTTCTTCAGGTTGTTCACCTTGATCCCAAAGATCTAATGCCCATTCTTCTGGCAACTTAATATCTTTGTGACAGACTATCTTTGGTGTAGTTAACTGCATGCTGTCACTGGTAGATTTCCAGAAGGTTGATAGCCTTCTAGACCTTAAGCTTTTCTGGGGTTTATCATCAAGGGTAAGACCTTGTTGTATAACCTATAGTGAACCAAAAAAGTGAGGTAATGGTCTACCGATTATTTTTTCATATAAAGGTTCATGGTCTTAAAATTATATTCGAGAACATCTCAAAGATTACCATCTTTCAGACTGATTGGGAAATCTAACAAATAATCAAGATAAAGTGACCCTTTAGCCATGGAGTCATATGCAGCACCTAACAAGGAATGAGACAACTTGTAGAATCTTTCATCTTTCAACATCATCATAATGATGATAGGTAAGCCTTTTCGGTAGTGTCCATAGATACCTATCCTGACATAGGATAAATGCATAAATTAAGGATTATCTGGAGTGGCTAAGGCTTCTTTTTAGAATTTCTAGACTTGGGGCATCTGAGAATATTCTCAGCTTGCCTTTGTTACCACCTGTAACTACATGCTGTAGAGTAGCTACATGACATCTCTGTGAAGTTCTGTAACCAAACCAATTTTTTAAACCTTTGTTTTTATTAAATATATCTACTAGACTATTGGGACATCTCTATAGATTTCAAAAGGTTTTATCTTATGCACACGAAATTCCTTATCATCAAACTGACTTGAAGAAACTTCATCTAATATATTACTACTAGATTCAGGAGTACAAAATGAACTTTCATTATCAGCAAAGAAGTTTGTGAACTTAACTTCTGTGTTGCGATCTGCTGTCTGGTTGATGCCTTCCATACTCGATCTAGAAGTGCTTGGTCTATCCATTTCTGCACTTAAACCTATGCTTGTACCCATGCTCGAAATACAAGATTACTGCATGAAATCTACCCTAAACGCAACAAGCAAAGACGAGACTTACATGCAGAGGACTTACAACAGAATTCTAGTTTGTATGAGCAGTACGAGGAGCAATATGAGGAGCAATACATATAAATAACTTTAACACTAGTGAGACGTTATAGTTAGACAACAACGATAACAACAGATGAACACATCATCAGCTCTGATACCAACTTTGAATAACAGCTTGCCTTTGTTACCACCTGTAACTACATGCTGTAGAGTAGCTACATGACATCTCTGTGAAGTTTTGTAACCAAACCAATTTTTTAAACCTTTGTTTTTATTAAACATATCTACTAGACTATTAGGGACATCTTTATAGATTTCAGAAGGTTTTATCTTAGGCACACGAATAAGGGAACATCGTTGGTATGAAGAAAGCTGCCAAGAATGGAGTACAAATCCTTTCAAAAGGAGAAATCTCCATAATTTCAAAATGGCTAATGATTTTCTTTATGATCACTTTAAAATGTTAGTAGCTAAACAATAGCTAACATATTCAGGATTATGGACTGACACACCATTCTTTCAGTTCTCAGCAGAACCAGAACCTATTGATCCTGATGTCGGTCATATGCTTCAGAACTAGTGTGGAGACTTTGTTCTTCCTATCTCCTTTCTCAATCCACTAGTAGAAAGACCAGAACGGTGGCTAAATGAGGAACATGGAAAGAATTTAATCAGGGATCTATTTCAAGGACCTTATCCACCTGCAGATAATATGGAGTTTAATGGGACATCATCCTATATGGGTTGTACCTTCAAACTCACATTCAACTCCCCTGATAAAAACCCAATCAGCAGGCATCTTTGTCAAGTTTACGGACCTGCTGGATCCTCTTCAGTCTTCGAACATTGGAATGTTCCTAATAGACTAAGGTTCCTTCATTCCAAGAAAATGCCAATCTGGATTCATACCAAGACCTACCGAATGGACAGGATGGATCAACGAAGCATTGCCCAAGGGTTTTATGGTCCATACAAAATGAAGGCCATGAGTATCATCTGGAAGGAAAATAAACCAGAATCCCAAGCACACACAGGATGTATTCCACATTCTTCAACTCAAACTTGTGCTAATTGTGAGTATGATCCAACTGATGATCCTCGAGTTCCCACTTATGATGCAGCAGGAAATGTCACTGATAACCGAGCTCCTGATTGTACACATCCACCTGGCGAATCCTGTGAAGGTTGCATATTTTACGCCAGATGCATTCCAAGTGATACCGACCCAAGCACGAGCTAGTGGGCCAGGAAAGTATTGACAACAACAAGGATTTCTTTATGTGTACTGTGGTAGTCTATTTCACTGTTCTTGAAACTACCAGAGATATATCTAACAATCTCACGTTTGTCTTTGGGGTTGTGAGATGTTGTCTTTTGTTCTCTAAGAACACCAGCCCAGGTGCCTTCACTTGCATCAGTTTCTACTATCTTGAAACCATTACTTGGTAACTTTAATGGCGGCAGTTGAGAACACTTTTATTTGATCCTGTCAATTAGAGCATCATGTTTGGTGGTCCATGGTGGTGGCGTCTTTCCTGAAAGTTTATCGAGCTCAATTCTATCTTCAGCAAGCTTGTAATAAAATCCTAAAATATAATTAACAAGGCCTAAAAAGCGTTGTAATTCTTTTACATTGGTTACTGCAAGATTGGAAATTTTATTCAGGATGTGAGGTTGTGCCTCCATTCTCCCCCCCGAAGAAGCTTGATGCCAATAAAAACAATATGGTTTTGAGTAAAATAGGATTTTGCGGGATTGACAGCAAGCCCATGATGTTGGCAAATGGAGAGGAATTGGTGGAGATGATGTAAATGTTGAGGCATATCCTAGCTAAAGACAAGAATGTCATCAATATAGGGTTGGATAAACTTGGCATAAGGCCAAAAAATAATGTCCATTTTCTGTTGGAAAATGGAAGGGGCAGTTTTGATACCGAATGGAAGGACAGTCCATTCATAGAGGCCTTGTCGTACTGAAAATGCTATTTTGTAAAAGTCAACACTTTTGAGACCGATTTGCCAAAACCCTTTTGTAAGATCAAATTTGGAATAAACATGGCTACCTTGAATAGTTTGCCAAATATGATCTTTACTTGGAAGAGGATGTCTATTGTCAACAAGACAATCATTTAACGACTTATAATTGACAACTAGCCGTTTCTCAGGTAATTCCTTACCATTCTCATCAACCTTTGGAACATACATTGCATGACATGAGAATGGTGACTCAGAAGTTTGAATTATGCCTAGCTTTTCTAGCTCTGCAACTTCTATTCTACAAGTTAATGCTTTAGTTGAACTCATTAAAAAATAATTTGCTTTTGCTTTAGGAATGAGTTCATGACCTTGAGGATCCCTTTTGAGAGGGAGATCACATGTCAGATTCCTTTTCTGCTTCTTCAAGTCTTTTGTAAGCATTGTGGCAGGAAAGGCGGTTTTAATCTCTATTAGAGATTCTTGACCTGCATCCATTTGTTTGGCTAACCAAACTACATTAACTAGTTTCCTTTTCTTTTCCTTTTCTTTTCCTTCGCTGGGCACAGTTGTTAAGTACATATGAATTTGAATTTATTCACCTTCCTGGAGTTGAAAATATTTTTGCAGATTTCATGTCTAGAGAAGGACACACTTTAGAACCTGTTCATTCTGAAGCAAACCAAGAACCGTCTAGCATTGTTCGGATAATCTGAATAAGGGAACATCGTTGGTATGAAGAAAGCTGCCAAGAATGGAGTACAAATCCTTTCAAAAGGAGAAATCTCCATAATTTCAAAATGGCTAATGATTTTCTTTATGATCGCTTTAAAATGTTAGTAGCTAAACAATAGCTAACATATTCAGGATTATGGACTAACACACCATTCTTTCAGTTCTCAGCAGAAGAAGAACCTATTGATCCTGATGTCAGTCATATACTTTAGAACTGGTGTGGAGACTTTGTTTTTCCTGTCTCCTTTCTCAATCCACCAATAGAAAGACCAGAACGGTGGCTAAATGAGGAACATGGAAAGAATTTAATCAGGGATCTGTTTCAAGGACCTTATCCACCTGCAGATAATATGGAGTTTAATGGGACATCATCCTATACGGGTTGTACCTTCAAACTCACATTCAACTCCCCTGATGAATACCCAATCTGTAGGCATCTTTGTCAAGTTTACAGACCTGCTGGATCCTCTTCAGTCTTCAAACATTGGAATGTTCCTAATAGACTAAGGTTCCTTCATTCCAAGAAAATGCCAATCTGGATTCATACCAAGACCTACCGAATGGACAGGATGGATCAACGAAGCATTGCCCAAGGGTTTTATGGTCCATACAAAATGAAGACCATGAGTATCATCTGGAAGGAAAATGAACCAGAATCCCAAGCACACACAAGATGTATTCCACATTCTTCAACTCAAACTTGTGCTAATTGTGAGTATGATCCAATCGATGATCCTCGAGTTCCCACTTATGATGCAGCAGGAAATGTCACTGATAACCGAGCTCCTGATTGTACACATCCACTTGGCAAATCTTGTGAAGGTTGCATATTTTACGCCAGACGCATTCCAAGTGATACCGACCCAAGCATGAGCTAGTGGGCCAGGCTTGTTGGCCACTGAAGATATCTATCTCTTTGAGCAAAATAGGATTTTGTAGGATTGACAGCAAGTCCATGATGTTGGCAAATGAAGAGGTATTGGCAGAGCTGATGTAAATGTCGAGGCATATCCTGGCTGAAGACAAGAATGTCATCAATATAGGGTTGGATAAACTTGGCATAAGGCCAAAAAATAATGTCCACTTTTTGCTAGAAAATGGAAGGGGCAATTTTGATACCGAATGGAAGGACAGTGCATTCATAGAGGCCTTGTGGTACTGAAAATGTTGTTTTGTAAAAGTCAGCACTTTTGAGACCGATTTGCCAAAACCCTTTTGTAAAATCAAATTTGGAATAAACATGGCTACCTTGAATAGTTTGCCAAATATGATCTTTACTTGGAAGAGGATGTCTATTGTCAACAAGACAATCATTTAACGGCTTATAATTGACAACTAGCCATTTCTCAGGTAATTCCTTACCATTCTTATCAACCTTTGGAACATACATTGCATGACATGAGAATGGTGACACAGAAGTTTGAATTATGCCTAGCTTTTCTAGCTCTGCAACTTCTGTTCTACAAGTTAATGCTTTAGTTGAACTCATTAAAAAATAATTTGCTTTTGCTTTTGCTGTCTAGTTGATGCCTTCCATACTCGATCCAGAAGTGCTTGGTCTATCCATTTCTGTGCTCAAACCTACGCTCGCACCCGCACTCGAAATACAAGATTACTGCCTCAGATCTACCCTAAACGTAACAAGCAAAGACGAGACTTACATGGAGAGGACTTACAACAGAATTATGGTTTGTATGAGCAGTACGGGGAGCAATATAAGGAGCAATACAGATAAATAGCTTTAACACTAGTGAGACGTTATATTTAGACAACGATAACAACAGTCAAACACATCATCAGCTCTGATACCAACTTTGAACAACAACTGCAAATGACAAAGATATGTGCATGAATAGTGTATCTGACATTCAAATAGATCTTATGAATATTATTATATCTAACATACAAAAGTTGCTTTCTGGCCTCTCCATTTATTTCTTGTAGCTAAAAACTCCCAAGGTAGTGTCAAAAAGCATGAAATCCTTAAAGGGAGGAATAGTACCGGGTACATGGCAAGGGCCTGCAGGAGTGGTTATTACTTTCTTAAGGGTTTCAGTAATATCTTGTTCAGGCATGATAGCTTGCTTGGCTGAAATCATTCAGAAATGGCAGGTTCTGGGAGTATTGAAAACAAAAGAGCAGTCTTCACACCTATCTAACCCATTATCTAATTCATAAAACTTTTGATGGGATCAGGAGGAGCTAGCAGATTTGGCTGAGGTTGTGGAACTACTAGGCTTAGCAATAGAAGGGATTTTAAACAAATCTACAAAACCCTTAGCGGGTTGGAATCTTGCACTCTGAGTGCGTGGTAACGGAGACATAGATGGACCAGGTTGGTTATAGTTAAAAACTCTTTCTGTTCTCATTGAAGGACTACTACGTAAAGCAAGCTGGTTACCGGATGAGAATCTAATTACTGCCTGATCATCTAATTCTTCAATTGAGATTCCTCTTAATTGTGGTTGTTTCTCTTCTTCAGGTTGTTCACCTTGATCTCAAAGATCTAATGCCCATTCTTCTGGCAACTTAATATCTTTGTGATAGACTATCTTTGGTGTAGTTAACTGCGTGCTATCACTGGTAGATTTCCAGATGGTTGATAGACCTTCTAGACCTTGAGCTTTTCTGGGGTTTATCATCAAGGGTAAGACCTTGTTGTATAACCTATAGTGAACCAAAAAAGTGAGGGAATGGTCTACCAATTGTTTTTTCATATAAAGGTTCATGGTCTTAAAATTATAGTCGAGAACATCTCGAAGATTACCATCTTTCAGACTGATTGGGAAATCTAACAAACAATCAAGATAAAGTGACCCTTTAGCTATGTAGTCACATGCAGCACCTAACAAGGAATGAGACAACTTGTAGAATCTTGCATCTTTCAACATCATCATAATGATGATAGGTAAGCCTTTTCGGTAGTATCCACAGATACCTATCCTGACATAGGATAAATGCATAAATTGAGGATTATCTGGACTGGCTAAGGGTTCTTTTTGAAATTTCTGGACTTGGGCATCTAAGAATATTCTCAGATTGCCTTTGTTACCACCTGTAACTACATGCTGTAGAGTAGCTACATGACATCTTTGTGAAGTTTTGTAACCAAACCAATTTTTTAAACCTTTTTTTTATTAAACATATCTACTAAACTATTGGGGACATCTCTATAGATTTCAGAAGGTTTATCTTAGGCACACAAAATTCCTTATCATCAAACTGACTTGAAGAAACTTCATCTAATATATTACTACTAGATTCAGGAGTACAAAATGAACTTTAATTATCAGCAAAGAAGTTTGTGAACTTAACTTCTGTGTTGCGATCTGCTGTCTGGTCGATGCCTTCCATACTCGATCCAGAAGTGCTTGGTCTATCCATTTCTACGCTCAAAACTATGCTCGCACTCGTGCTCGAAATACAAGATTACTGCCTCAGATCTACCCTAAACACAACAAGCAAAGACGGGACTTACATGGAGAGGACTTACAACAGAATTCTGGTTTGTATGAGTAGTACGGGGAGCAATATAAGGAGCAATACATATAAATAGCTTTAACACTAGTGAGCCATTATAGTTAGACAACAATGATAACAACAGATGAACACATCATCGGCTCTGATACCAACTTTGAACAACAGTTGGAAATGACAAATGATATGTGGATGAACAGTGTATCTGATATTCAAATAGATCTTATGAATATTATTATATCTAACACTCAGGAACAATACATTCGTCATATTCAATGCGCGCTGGCATGGACTATCTTTGGTGCAGTTAACTGCATGCTGACACTGGTAGATTTCCAGATGGTTGACAGACCTTTTAGACCTTGAGCTTTTCTGGAGTTTATCATCAAGGTTCAGACCTTGTTGTATAACCTATAGTGAACGAAAAAAGTGAGGGAATGGTCTACCGATTGTTTTTTCATATAAAGGTTCATGGTCTTAAAATTATATTTGAGAACATCTCGAAGATTACCATCTTTCAAACTGATTGGGAAATCTAACAAATAATCAAGATAAAGTGACCCTTTAGCCATGGAGTCACATGCAACACCTAACAAGGAATGAGACAACTTGTAGAATCTTGCATCTTTCAACATCATCATAATGATGATAGGTAAGCCTTTTCGGTAGTGTCCACAAATACCTATCCTGACATAGGATAAATGCATAAATTGAGGATTATCTGGATTAGCTAAGGCTTCTTTTTGGAATTTCTGGACTTGGGCATCTGAGAATATTCTCAGCTTGCCTTTGTTACCACCTGTAACTACATGCTATAGAATAACTACATGACATCTCTGTGAAGTTTTGTAACCAAACCAATTTTTTAAACCTTTATTTTTATTAAACATATCTACTAGATTATTGGGGACATCTCTATAGATTTCAGAAGGTTTTATCTTACGAACACAAAATTCCTTATCATCAAACTGACTTGAAGAAACTTCATCTAATATATTACTACTAGATTCAGGAGTACAAAATAAACTTTCATTATCAGCAAAGAAGTTTGTGAACTTAACTTCTGTGTTGTGATCTGTTGTTTGGTCAATGCCTTCCATACTCGATCCAGAAGTGCTTGGTCTATCCATTTCTATGCTTAAACCTACGCTCGCACCCGCTCTCGAAATACAAGATTATTGCCTCAAATCTGCCCTAAACACAACAAGCAAAGACAAGACTTACATGGAGAGGACTTACAACAGAATTTTGGTTTGTATGAGTAGTACGGGGAGCAATATAAGGAGCAATACAAATAAATAGCTTTAACACTAGTGAGACGTTATAGTTAGACAACAACGATAACAACAGACGAACACATCATCAGCTCTGATACCAACTTTGAACAACAGCTGCAAATGACAAATGATATGCGGATGAACAGTGTATCTGACATTCAAATAGATCTTATGAATATTATTATATCTAACACTTGTTGTGATGTTCACAACACGCCCCATTATGCTCCTTAGCAAAATGGGGACCCCTGCTGTTGCTTTGCTTGGTGGTAAAGGGAAAAAAGAGTCAAATTTGCAAACTTTGTTAAAAATATGGAAAAATGCATTTTCAGTACCCTTGCATGATATGGTTGGATTCCTTGTGAAAAATGAGCCAGGGTTGCTTTTTGAACCATCTTAAAATTTGCCATATTTTACAAGTTATGATCATTTTGGTACAATGTACATTCAGGTTTGTCTATCGCTTGGCATATACAAAGTCCTTTGTATGTGCAAAGTCATTTTTTTTTATGCTTGGTTGCTTTTGTACATTCGGGCTTGTATATTCTAACATACAAGCAAAATATACATTGCAGAATATACATGGCGGACCTGAAAAACTTATCAAAGCAGGTTTTTTTGCTTGTATATTTGGCGCTTGTATATTTTAACATACAAGCGGAATGTACAATGCGGAACATACAAGGCACTGTTCGACATACATGGCACTGTTCACATGCAAGTGCGAAATATACAAATGAAAGTGTACAATGACGGAATCAAGGAGGTTATGAATTAGGGTTAATTGCTTGCATATTTGCGTTTGTATATCGCGATATACAATGAAATATACATGCCGGAATTAAAAGGGATTATCAAATGGAGTTTTTTTTGCATGTATATTTGCGATATACATTGGTTTTGAATACTTAGCCGAATATGAAGTGAAGGGAGTCATCGGCAACACTTACGCCGATGAAATGAACATCGGCCAAGGTATGGTCATCGGTGCAGGAGGTTTGGAGTTCGCCGATGGACGATCTCTCGCCGATGGCGAACGAAGAAGGGGTCGTCGGTAGGAGTCATGCCGACGAAGAGACATCGGGATAACAAAGGCATCGGCAAAAGGAATTTTGAGCCCGCCGACGGTGTAGTGTCAGCGCGATAGAAAGGAAATGCAACTTGAAGGCCTGTATCGGCGTAACTCTCGCCGATAGAGGAATAAACAAAGGAAAAAGGCCATCGGCCCAACTGCGAACATCGGCCAATTTATTTTTTGGCACGCCGATGGCGATTCTCACACCGATGGGCGGGAAATGCATAGTGATGGAATTTTTAAACAATATTTTTGGCATCTGTAGTATTTTTCGGTCAGCGATAGTTGACCCGGTGGTTTTTGAGCAGTCTGAGTGCGTTTTTGATCGTGTTTTGAGAGTTTTTTTGGACCCAATTTCCACATTTTTGCACAGTCACCTGGATTTAAACAGTATTTTAATTTCTTGCTGTTTATTTAATAAACTTGATACTTATTGCTAGTCTTGTCTTGCAGGCTTGCAGTTGAGGAAGCAGTTGGAACTCAATCACAGTGACATCATGGAGGAAGAAAATCCGATCTCAGGAGCAAGAAGATAAAAATGAAGTGCGAGGAAGTCAGGGCCATTCAAGTGAAGGACAAAGTTGCAGCTAAGAGCATTACTGCAATAGATAAACAGAAGTTATTGCTGAGTTGCCAGAACTTCTTAGAAAGGGTAATATTTCACCCAGATTTGACACCGCTCAGAGATATTTTGGAGGACTGGTTCATCTGTATTTATTGCTATAACCAGGGGTTTAGTTAGGGTTTTTGCTGTAGTGAGGATAGTCAGAAAGTCTATATATTGTGCCTCTCTACACTGTAAATACTTTACAACAGGGATTTTTAGGAAAGCACAAGGATTTTAGCTTAGCTTAGTTTAGAAGTAGAAGAAGGAGGTCACCTATTTGTCTGCAGTAAGGTGCGCGTGGAATGTCTGGCTGCCTTACTGTATCTGTAAAGCTTGTAAGTTTTCTGTAATTGGATCAATGAAACTAAGAGTCATTCCTACATTATAAATCATGTATGACTATTTGTTTCTAATACAATAGAATCTGGAGTTCTGCATCTATCTTCTGAGTGTTCTCCTGCTCATCTTTGTGTTTTGAAATATCATCTTTGAGAGCTTGCAATTTTAAATGTATGTTTGTGAAAATGCTCAGAACTTGCATTTAAGGTTTTTACTGTGGATTTGATCAAATTACTGTAGTATTTATATAGTGCATAACAGAACAATTAGATCCTTCGGTAGAGTAAATGAGGTGTAGATTAGATCTTTCTAACTTTTCCCAACCCATCTGAAATATTTAGCTGTAAACGTAGAAATCTAAAGGAAGTTGTCTCAAATTTGAAGAAGCATGCGTAACAGAGTTAAAAGTAGACAGTTTTCATAAATATATAAAGGAAAAAGCTGCAATAATTCAAGAAAACCATCTAAAACTTGCAGCACAGTAACACTTTTATGCAAAGAAATGAAAAGTATTGACATATCTATGACCTTTTTTGCATAATCTTAGTCCAGTAAACCACAAGGAAACCCTAAACTACGTAAGGCCCCTTGAACATTACAGCTTCACATAGACCAACTGAACTTGACCAACCGAACCATTGTAGACTTGGGATTAGTTGAATCTCAAATGATTCCTTCTTATCTTTCAAGTATAGTTTCAGTTCATTATATGTGAATTTTAACTTATTGTTATGATTGCATCAAAACAATCATCAACAACACTTAGGAACAATACATTCATCATATTCAATGCGCGCTGGCACTGATATAAACATACTTGCAGAAAGAGGAGCTTAAAAGCTTTTACAACACTTTAAACTTGTTTGCACCAGATTATCTTAAAGCTGCAAAGTGAAGAGCATACTCTTCTTGACAAACTCCTAACAGACTCGAGACTTAGACTCTTACTTTCTAAGACTTCACTTGCCTAGAATTCATTGAGAAATGAAGGCAGCCCTCTTGCCTTTTATAGGGAGTGTGGGCGGAACTTTAACCTTATCTCATGAATTGTAGTTTGAAATCCGTCCATAGAAAGTGGACACGTAACAAATCCTTTTCGAAGAGTTACCCATATGAAGATAAGCATCTTCTGGTGGGTCCCAATAACTCATGAACAGAGAAAGGAGGGGACAAACTGGAAAAGAATCTACTTTTACATGTCTTCTTTTTGATCACGAGAAGGTTAACTTGTGCTTACTGTGAGGCACATAAGTTTTTCCCCTTTTACCGTGGAAGGGCCCACATCTATCTTTTGACATGAAGAGATAGATATCTTCAGTGGCCAACAAGCCTGGCCCACTAGCTCGTGCTTGGGTCAGTATCACTTGGAATGTGTTTGGCGAAAGTATGCAACCTTCATAGGATTCGCCAGGTGGATGTGTACAATCAGGAGCTTGGTTATCAGCGACATTTCCTGCTGCATCATAAGTGGGAACTCAAGGATCATCGGTTGGATCATACTCAGAATTAGCACAAGTTTGAGTTGAAGAATGTGGAATACATCCTATGTGTGCTTGGGATTCTGGTTCATTTTCCTTCCAGATGATACTCATGGTCTTCATTTTGTATGGACCATAAAACCCTTGGGTAATGCTTCGTTGATCCATCCTGTCAATTCGGTAGGTCTTGGTATGAATCCAGATTGGCATTTTCTTGGAATGAAGGAACCTTAGTCTATTAGGAACATTCCAATGTTCGAAGACTGAAGAGGATCTAACAGGTCCGTAAACTTGACAAAGATGCCTACTGATTGGGTTTTCATCAGGGGAGTTGAATGTGAGTTTGAAGGTGCAACCCATATAGGATGATGTCCCATTAGACTCCATATTATCTGTAGGTGGATAAAGTCCTTGAAACAGATCCTTGTTTAAATTCTTTCCATGTTCCTCATTTAGCCACCGTTCTGGTCTTTCTACTAGTGGATTGAGAAAGGAGACAGGAAGAACAAAGTCTCCACACCAGTTCTGAAGTATATGACTGACATCAGGATCAATAGGTTCTGCTTCTACTGAGAACTAAAAGAATGGTGTGTCAGTCCATAATCCTGAATATGTTAGCTATTGTTTAGCTACTAACATTTTAAAGCGATCATAAAGAAAATCATTAGCCATTTTGAAATTATGGAGATTTCTCCTTTTGAAAGGATTTGTACTCCATTCTTGGCAGCTTTCTTCATACCAACGATGTTCCCTTATTTAGATTATCCGAACAATGCCAGACGGTTCTTGGTTTGCTTCAGAATGAACAGGTTCTGAAGTGTGTCCTTCTCTAGACATGAAATCTGCAAAAATATTTTCAACTCCAGGAAGGTGAATAAAATCAAATTCATATGTACTTAACAACTGTGCCCACCGAAGGAGTCTTCCTCTGACAACTTTATTTTTTGATTCTTTTCTAAAGAATCCTCGCAGATTTTACATATCACTTTTTAGTAGAAATCTCTTGTTAGCAATAAACATCTGAAATGCTTGGAAAGTATTCACAACAGCAAGGATTTCTTTATGTGTACTGTGGTAGTCTATTTCACTATTCTTGAAACTACCAGAGATATATCTAACAATCTCACCTTTGTCTTTGGGGTTGTGAGATGTCTTTTGTTCTCTAAGAACACCAGCCCAGGCACCTTCACTTGCATCAGTTTCTACTATCTTGAAACCATTACATGGTAACTTTAATGGCAGCAGTTGAGAACACTTATGTTTGATCTTGTCGATCAGAGCATCATGTTTGATGGTCCATGGTGGTGGCGTCTTTCCCAGAAGTTTGTTGAGCTCAATTCTATCTTCAGCAAGCTTGTAATAAAATCCTACAATATAATTAACAAGGCCTAAAAAGCGTTTTTAATTCTTTTACATTGGTTACTGCAAGATTGGAAATTTTATTCAGGATGTGAGGTTGTGCCTCCATTCTCCCCCTTAGAAGAAGCTTGATGCCAATAAAAACAATATGGTTTTGAGCAAAATAGGATTTTGCGGGATTGACAGCAAGCCCATGATGTTGGCAAATGGAGAGGAATTGGCGGAGATGATGTAAATGTTGAGGCATATCTTGGCTGAAGACAAGAATGTCATCAATATAGGGTTGGATAAATTTGGCATAAGGCCAAAAAATAATGTCCATTTTCTGCTAGAAAATGGAAGGGGTAGTTTTGATACCGAATGGAAGGACAGTCCATTCATAGAGGCCTTGTGGTAATGAAAATGTTATTTTGTAAAAGTTAGCACTTTTGAGACCGATTTGCCAAAACCCTTTTGTAAGATCAAATTTGGAATAAACATGGCTACCTTGAATAGTTTGCCAAATATGATCTTTGCTTGGAAGAGGATGTCTATTTTCAACAAGACAATCATTTAACGGCTTATAATTGAAAACTAGCCATTTCTCAGGTAATTCCTTACCATTCTCATCAACCTTTGGAACATACATTGCATGACATGAGAATGGTGACTCAGAAGTTTGAATTATGCCTAACTTTTCTAGCTCTGCAACTTATGTTCTACAAGTTAATGCTTCAGTTGAACTCATTAAAAAATAATTTTCTTTTGCTTTGGGAACGAGTTCATTACCTTGAGGATCTCTTTTGAGAGGGAGATCACATGTTAGGTTCCTTTTCTGCTTCTTCAAGTCTTTTGTAAGCACTGTGGCAGCAAAGGCAGTTTTAATCTCTATTAGAGATTCTTGACCTACATCCATTTGTTTGGCTAACCAAACTGCATTAACTGGTTTCCTTTTCTAGCTTGGATGTATAAGCGAGATCTTGATAAAGCCATGGAAGCTGATATCTATTCTGAATTATAATAAAATCAGAATCAATGGTGAAAGGTTCCCATTGTTGAATAGCTTTGCTTCCAATAACACCATCATAGCCATCTACCTCATATTGGACAAATGTTAGTGTATCCATAAAACCATCAAATCTAATCTAAATAGGAGCTTCACAAATTGCAGAACTTTCACTTTTTTCTGAATTCCCAAAAGTGATGCTTGTGTTTCCTTCTATCCAGGCATCTCTAGGAAATGCATTATATTTGGCAATATTTAGATCTGCTCCAGTATCTATTAAAAATGCCAATGGATAAAACATAATACCTAGAAAATGTATTATCAGGATCATTCCTGAACATGAGGTAGTTTCTTGGTGTGCTTGTAAGGTTCCTTGTAGGCTTTCATCTGTCAACTGCTAGAACCTTCTTCAAAAGTTATTCTTGGTTCTTCTTGTTCTTCGACAACTTGATGGATGAGCGGACTGTAGGACTTTTCTTCACAATATAATTGTTCTTCTCTTATGGAGGTTTGCAATGGCAACTGAACAGGTCCACTTGAGTTGAACTAATTGATAAACTTGTTAAGATCAGGAGATTTTTCCATTTCCTCTGTGAGATAGAAATTCTCTTCATCATCAATCTCTGAAATCTCTGTCTGAGCTTGAGCTATTACCTTTTCTAGAAAAGCTTTGTGGCTTCTTCTCCATATTCTTCGAGCCATGCTTCCTGGAGTAGGGGCATCACTAATAGACCTTTGTTCAGGAGGTCCTGAAGGTCTTTAAGTAGGAGAACCTGGAGGCCAGGGTTCTCTTCTTTGTAATGGCTTATATCCATGCTGTTCTAGAATTTTAGCTGTGGAGACTGATAAACCATATTGGAGAATAGGAGATCTCCGAACTGGAAGCTTAGGAGGCCTTTCTTCCTTTTGAAGCAAAAAATATTTTCTTGCTTTAAGTTTTTCCAACTTGTTGGTCAACTTTTTCCACCACCAAACAGTGTAAACATATATGCACTGGTGGATCTCCTGCTGTCAATGTCACCTGCCCAATCTGAATCCACAAATCCATGAATATCAATAGGATGCAGAGGTCCTGAAATATTACCATGATAGCAAATGGAATACTCGGAAGTACCCCTCAAATATCTGAACACTCGCTTAACTGCATCCCAATGAACTCATCTAGGATTAGCCATAAATCGACTAAGGACTCCCATTGCTTGGGCAATGTTTGGTCTTGTGCAGACCATAGCATACATCAAACTGCCAACAACACTAGAATAAGTTACTCTGCTCATGTCCTCCACCTCACTAGGAGATTTTGGACAATCCTCAATAGACAACTTTGTCCCCAAAGAAACGGGAACACACAATGGTCTACAATCTGCCATGTTGAACTTGTCCAACACGGTCTTCACATACTTACTTTGACTTAGCCAAAGTTTTCTATTAGTTCTGTCTCTTCTAATTTCCATTCCTAGAATGTACCTGGCTGCCCCTAAATCTTTCATTTCAAATTGTGCTGACAACTGAGATTTAAAATCAGAAATCATATTCTTACCCTTCCCAATGAGCAACATATCATCAACATATAGTGCAACAATGAGAATACGATCACCATCAAACTTATAATACACACAGTGATCTGATTTCGATCTCACAAATCTAATTGACAACACAAAGGCATCAAACTTCAAGTACCATCTTCTAGGGGATTGCTTCAAACCATACAAAGACTTCTTAAGTTTGCAAACCAAATTTTCTTTACCTTTCACCATGTAATGCTCTGGCTATGACATGTAAATTTCTTCCTCCAAATCACCATGAAGGAAAGTTGTCTTCACATCCATCTGTTCTACCTCCAAGTCATAAGTTGTTGTGAGAGACAACAAGAATCGAATGGATGTCATCTTTGCAACGGGAGAGAAGATCTCACCATAATCTATACCCTCCACTTGTGAATACCCCTTCGCAACCAATCTGGCCTTATACTTCTCAACACTGCCATCTGCACCAAATTTCTTCTTGAACACCCATTTGCATCCAATGGGTTTCTGTCTAGGAGGAAAAGGCACCAAGTCCCAAGTTTGATTCTTTTTTAAAGAAGCCATTTCATCATCGGTGGCCTCCTTCCAGGAACCTGCATCTTTCATGTCCATAGCCTCTGATACAGTTCTATGTTCATCACTATTAGTAAGCAAAGCAAAAGCACAACTAGAATCAAGCAATGTAAAACCAAACCTTTCAGGTTTCTTTCTTATCTGTGTAGACCTCTTCAAGAGCTGAGGTTGAGGTTCAGCTTCTTCATCTGAGATTTCAGAGTTGCTAGAGCTCTCCTCATCATCAGGTCCAACATTATATTTTTGTTCAGCCTTCTCAAGGGTGAGAGGAAATTGAACAACATCCTCTTTCTTTTCTTTTTCTTCTGGCTATAAAACAATGGAAGAAGGTGTAAGCTCTCTGAAGATGACACTTCTGCTATACAACACTTTTTCAGCCACAAAGGTCCCAAAGCTTGTATCCTTTCACACCAACACCATAGCCAATGAAGATACACTTAACAACCTTGTTCTCCAATTTTGACCACTTCTCCCTAGGCACATGTGCATATGCCTCACAATTAAAAACATGAAGATGCCTTATTAAAGGCTTTCTACCAGAACACACCTCCATGGGTGTATTTCCAATAAGAGCCGATGTAGGAGATTTGTTAACAAGATAGCAAGCAGTGGCAACAACTTCAGCCTAAAACTTTTGTTCTAAGCTGGCTCCACTAAGCATACTCCTAGCCTTCTCCATCAGTGTCCTGTTCATCCTTTCTGTAACTCTATTTTTCTATGGAGTCTATGGAGTTGCCTTATGTCTTTCAATAGTTCCTTGCAATATTTATCGAATTCTGTAGAATAGAACTCACCACCGTTGTTAGTTCTCAAACACTTAATCTTCTTACTAGTCTGATTTTCAGCAAAGTCCTTAAACTTCTTAAACTTACTATAGACTTCAGATTTTCTTCTGAGAAAATAGATCCATGTCCTTCTACTGTAGTCATCTATAAAAGATACAAAATATACAGATTTTGATAATGAAGGAACATTAACAGGACCAAATACATCAGAATGAACAAGGTCCAACACACTAGAAGGCTTGTGAGAACTCGAATAAAACTGAACACGGTTTTGCTTTCCATAAATGCAATGTTCGCAAAATTTGAACTCAAGATTACAATCATCTAACCCCTCTACGAGGTTTTTATTTTTCAGGGTATGCAGACCCTTCTCACCAATGTGGCCAAATCTCTTATGCCATAACATTATCTTTTTAATAGGAAGTTTAACTTCCAAGGCATGATTACAAACATCAGAACTAGAAACAACAGATCTCTTGACTACTCATTCAGATGGTGGGGATGAAGTGACTGCTGCCCTCTTCTTTGAATTAGAAGAACTATTGCATTGTGAAATGCATGCCTCCATCTGAAACAGAGTACCTCTCCTAGTACCCTTAGCAAGCACCATAGCTACTGTAGTCATCTTGCATCCTTCTTTCGAAAAGACAACCTGCACACCTGCATCATTCAAACTACTTACAGAAAGTAGGTTCCGTTCTAAGCCTGGGATATGCATAACCCCAGAGATCCCCTTCACTTGACCATCAGGGAATTGGATAGAAACTCTTCCATGACCAACAATCTTCAAATGAGAGTCGTCACCCAAGTACACCTTTCCACCATCAAACTCCTCATACTTAGTGAACCAATCTCGATGTGAGGTCATGTGGAATGATGCACTAGAGTCAATCAGCTACACATCATTAGATGCATGGGTTGCTAGGGCTGTAATGAAAGCATCACCATCATCTTGTGATTTGTCAGAATCTGAATCAAGAGCTTTCTTCTTCTTCTTCTTCTTCTCCTCTCTGCATTCCTTTCAGAAATGCCCAGATTTACCACAGTTCCAACAGATAGCCTTGGACTTTCTAGGAGATTTGGATCTCCCACAGGATTTGGATCTACCCTTCTTAGCTTTCTTGTCCTTCTTTTTCCCTTTCTCCTTGGGTCTTCCATGAACTGCAAGAGCCTCTTTGGCTGCATCAGAAGACTTCCTCCACATCTCTTCAGATAATAATGCAGATACCACATCTTCCATCTTGAATGTGGATGTGGTGCTTCCAATAGCCATGACAAGGTGATCCCACAAGTCCAGCAAAGAACAAAGCAGGGTCATACACCGATCCTCCTCCTCCATCTTTACACCAATAGATGTCAACTGTGCAACCAACATGTTAAAAGCATTCATATGTTCGACAACGGATCCTCTGTCCTCCATTCGAAGAGAATACACTTCTTTCTTAGAAAAAGTTTATTAACCAGGGATTTGGCTTGATACACATCTCCCAACTTCTTCTAAAGCAAGGTTGCAGTCTTCTCCTCATGGACATTCAACAACACAGAATCAACAAGACTAAGTCTTATGAGACCCTTAGCCTTCTAATCCTTGATATCCCAATCAACTTGTTGCATTACAGCTGGTTTAGTTCTAGTAATTGTTTCCCAAAGGTCTCGGTCAACAAGCATGTCTTCCATTTTGAGCTTCCACAGCTCAAAATTAGTGCCATTGAACTTCTCCACTTCCATTCTTCTGAATGTGCTTGCCATCTCCTTGCTATAATAGAAAACATAATACTCTACACAAACTCCCACTCAACTTAAGATCAGCTCAAAAAACCCCTACCCAACAACTAGGACCAAAGGTGATTAAGCTCTGATACCAACTGAAAGGAAGCTAGGTGTACGGAAATCGTTTCCTACACTAATCTAATGAGGAGAGGGCTATGCAAATTCAAATTATTCCTTACAACTATAGTAACATAGAACACCTAAATGAGATATTACAGCAACACACAAGAACCAAAAAGAAGACAGAAGAAGAGAGATAAAGATATATGGTGGGGAAAACCCTTATCGGGTGAAAAACTCCACACTCAGAAACTTGCACAATGTATTAACAAATCTGAAAGAATGTTTACAATACACTTGCAATGCAAGCTTCAATGGTCTTTGACACTCATATCTGGAGTCAATCTAATAGCATAACAGTACCTGTAAACTTGTAATACAAACTCCATCTCCAAGCCCCTGTTTATATAGAAAATACAAGGCAAAATAGGTCCTATCTTGGGATGGGCATCCAACTTGGCCTCATGGCCTAAAACCCATGCCTAAGGACACTTGGTCAACATTGTAGAATGTTCCTGACACTTGTCCACAACTCCCATCCCAAAGAGGTCACCTATTTCCAAAATGGGCTATGACAGATGCTCTTACGACACTTACGACCGTAATAGAATCTGTCATAGCAGTTACAACTTACAGCTGTAAGAGAATATGTCATACACATGCTATAAATAGCATATTCTTTTACAACATGTCATAGTCCCCCTTGGGGCACCCAAATATGCCTTTTTAAAATATGCTTCATGACACATGTCCTCACCTGTCTTACAAACTTCTATTTCTGACTCTTACATGGCATAGATTCTGTCATAGGAATCCGTCATAACCATTTCGGTCAATATTCTCTTACACAACATGTAAGATGCCGACACATGGCAAAATGCTCCTACCACAAAGTAGGATGCCTATCTCCTCATGTGAGGACAAAATTACAAGTTGTCATATTCCATGTAGGATTGACACATCACCGTGCCACATCCCACAATATGACAATATGGAATTTACAAATATTTACAACATAGTCAATTAAATAATAAATACAAACATTAATAATGTAAGGAATTACCAAGGTTGATACACCTTAATTCCCAATAGTGGTTGGGAGGCTATTGAGAAAATCTATGTTGATGGACTCCCAAGGGTTTTAAGGTACAACTAAAGGAGTGTAAAACCCAAAGTCTTGTTCATGAGCTTGGCAATACAACAAGGTATGCATGACGTAATGTGGTGCTCAATGTCATTGCACCTGTGAGGCCAATAAAAGTTCTACTAAAGCATGGAAAGTGTTTTAGTGATGCCAAAGTGACTTTCCATTTTAAAATAATATGCTTCCTAGAGCAAGTGTTGTCAAGGTGTTCCCAAGGGAACACAAAAATGTCTAAGCTTGTAGAGAAACCCATTGGGCATATAGAAATTTCTAGTAGGTGTACCTTGTGTGAGTGTATTGAATAGTTGCACAAAATCTTTATCAATTAAGTACAATGATCTTGAGTTAGAAAATTGTGGCTATGTGGTTCCATCAAAGTGGAAAATGCATGGACTTATGGTTGAATAAGGTAGTTTTAAGCCTTATTGTCATGCCCCTTCTTATGCTTGACCACTAGGTGGAATTGTTGCAAGTAGTTCATCTATTTAATATGCCATGCATTTTCTAATTTTCTCCATGTAGAAATTGGAGTGGCTAATGATAAAAGTGAACAATAGTCTCCTTGTCAAGCATGTAATAGTGTCATTGTGTAATGTCTTGGACAATGGTATAAAGTTCCTTCTCATCAGTGGAGTAGAATTGTGTACAGTATCATTGAATGTTTCCAAGTGATAGGTAAATGGATAGCCACACTAGAGCAACACGATGTTGAGCACATAGTTGGATGAATCAGTTTGAATCTCAAAAGAATGAGTGATGTCTAGCACAACCAACACTAGCATAGAACAAAGGCATTGTTTGAGCTCATTGAAGGTGTGTTGTTGTGCTAGCATCCATTAGAATGTTTCTTTGGTGTGCATAATTTGGTTAAGGGACCAAGTAACATGTGAGAACACAAAGATGGACCTTTAGTAGAAATTGGTGAGTTTGAGGAAGTTATGTGCAATTTTGTGAGATTGTGTAGAATAGGCTATTATTGAATCACCTTTATAATTTATAGATGAAAATGGATACCAGAGTGGTTGATGATCTATCTAAGGTACTAGATCTTCATAGCACCAAAAGTGCACTTTTTGAGGTTAGCTCAAGTAGCTTATGTTGGCATAGAGTATCCAACACTTATAAAACATGTTGCACATGCTCCTCCCAAGTCTTGTTGAAGACAAGTATGTCATTCAAGTATATGATGATGAAGGAGTTGGGGAAGGAGCACATGATGTCATTAATAAAGCACATAAAAATGTTGTAAGAGCATTAATTAGGCCAAAAAGACACAACCATATACTCATATAGTCCTTACATTTTGAATATAATTTTCTAGATGTCTTCATATTACACTAGAACCTAATGTTATCCTAGCTTAATATCATTTTTGGTGAAGTAACACACCCCATGGAACTAGTCGAAAGGTTATTAATGCACAATAAAGGATACCTATTTTTCACCGAGATCTTGTTGAGTGCACAATAATCAATGCAAAGTCACTAGGTGCCATATTTATTTGGCATGAGCACAATTAGACTACCACAAGGGGAAGAACTTGGTGCAATCTTTCCTTATTTGACCAATTCTTGTATTTGGTATTGGATTTCATCATTCTCCCAAATAGACCTACAATACAAGGGATTATTTGGAAGAGGAGATATGAGAATCAAGTTGATTCTTTGTTGTACTAGTGAATTATGTTGGAAGACTCAAACAATCAATAAAGACTTTGGTATAATACAATGTCAAGTTGATGCTAGTATAATGGATTAGGTGAAAAAATCTGAATTGTTAGAGCATGTTTTATAGGCTACATAGATGTGTCTACATGAACCATCAAAAGTATGAACTTCTAATTGTGCACAATAATTTTGTGACATTGATTTGCTAAAACTAGAGTGAGTTTGGATTGTGGTGAAATTTCACATGGGATGCAGTACATGTTGATATGAATTTTATAGCATTGTGGCTTTGCATTGTAGACACCTTTGTGATCATATAAAAATTGTATGTCAAGTAATTTGTCACATACCTCTAAGGGTGTGACATCACAACTTCCTGTATCATGCATAGGTTTAACAACATAATTAAAATTGCATTGGCAATTTACTTGGATCTCCTTACCTTGTTGTAGCCATCCCAAGGAATATGGGGTAGGATGCATGTTGGTGGAGAGTCCAAGGAACTAAACCACATTTTACACAATCATATTATTTTAGTTACCACTATCGATGATGACATGTGATAGCCTCCCATTAACCCAACACTTCATGTGGAAAATTTAATCATGTTCTCCCAAAGTGTCTATTAGGCTAGTTGTGTTGAGACATTATGCCTCTTGATCTATCTCCTCACTATCATTAGGATTTGATGTTCCCTGCATGACATGAGTTTGTTAAGCATGGTAGTCAACATTTCTATGAGAGATAGAGCAGTGGATGTTGCACCATTGTTTGCCTTGTGTTCACTTCCCTTTATCCCTATTTGGCATAGACATTTTGGAAGATAGGGTTTGACAATAGTGGTAAAAAAAAAATTTCCAGCTTTTGTGATGGTGCATTCTAGTGTGGCAAATAAGACCAAAAGTTATTCACTTATGCATGCTTCTTTTTATGTAGAGAAAGGAGTTATTGCTTCATTTTCACCTTAGCCTTGATTTTGGATGCATGGCAAAATGACTGGCTCAAAGTCTTTGACATAAGGAATTTTGTCCTAACATGGATGAGGGGAAAGGGCTAGTTGTTGTACTTAGACTCAGAGGTGCCTAGTCATGTTCTCATATAAGCACATAGAGTAGTCATTGAACTCTTTAGTATAAGATTTCATAGTTTGCTCTCTACATTGGCACAACTGTTGGAATTTCATATATTCATCCTCATAGTGTCTAAGGGGATAATATTCATCATATATAGTGCTAATAAAGGCAATCCAATTCTTGATTGAATGATGTTCTTTGTTGCATCGTGTCTTGAGTGCCTACCACTAGCGATGTATTGAGACAAATAATTTTAGTGTTGCAAAGGAAATCTTCTTGATATTGACAAATTTTTTAATTGAGAAGTATGGTTCAAGATGTTGAATCTAATAGTCTAAGGTGGTGGCATCAAGCTTGCCTTCAAGCATTCAGATGTCAAGATTGATCTACACCCTAAAGGGATTATGGTGATGCATTGTAGCTTGTTGATCAGGATGTGATGGTGCTAGTCCAAGTTGATTCATGATATTGTGGAACTATCCAAAGAGTTCTTGCTGGTGTATTTCTAATGCCACATCAATTAGATTTTGAACATCTATTGAAACACTAGGTGCACATTCATCTACCATTATGCTCTATTCTTAATGTTTGTATGAATGCTCATATGTTTAACCAGGTGTGTGATCCTTTTACAAATGTTGTGAGTGCATCTATATGGGCATTGTTAGGGTTAGCCGGCAGAAGATATCAATTAAATGCAAATAAAGATTAAACAGAGAAATGAAAATACACAGAATTAATAATAGCGAGAGACAAGATTTAACGTGGTTCACCCAAACTCGGGCTACATCCACCAAACAAAGAGTCCAATATTATTATCCAATAAATCAAACCGATTACAATCAGCAATCCCTGCAACTCAATACCGCTGCAAATGCTACAATACAATACTCAAACCCTAACCCTTGGCCGCTTTTTATCAAGCCTTTTTTTTGGTTACAAAAATTAGGGTTTTCTTATGTCGGTCATAAAAAATAGGATTTTTTTAAGTTGGCCCTAGGATTTTTTAAGTCGGCCCTAAAAAAAAATTTCTCGGGGGCAAGGATACATGGCTAGTGTACAGTACTTTCCTGATCAGTCGCCACCTACCAACAATCTCCCACTTGGAGACTGATCAGGCTCCACACCAAAATAATCTCCCACTTGGAGACTGATCCTGGACGACACCGCTGTGCATGCAGCTCCCACTGGAAATAAGCACCCTGGACTCTACTGTTCAATTTTATTGTGTTCAGTCTAGAAGACCAATCGAAGCTAAAGAGGAGCTCAGCTTCTCCCTTGTCACTGCCTTTGTAAACATATCCACTAGATTTTCATCGGTATGTATCTTTTCCAGCCTTAACTGTCCATTATCCAACACCGATCGAATAAAGTGATACCTCAACTGTATGTGTTTGGTCTTTGAATGCAAGGCAAAATTCTTTGCAAGATGTATGGCACTCTGACTGTCTGTATACAAAGAACTGTTAGCCTGTTGTTTACCCAATTCTTCCATGAAAGATTGTAGCCATATTATCTCCTTGCTTGCCTCTGTTGCAGTGACATATTCTGCCTCTGTGGTGGATAAAGCAACCACCTTTTGCAACCTAGAAATCCAACTCACTGATGTTCCACCTACAGTAAAGACATAACCTGTAGTACTCCGCCTGGTATCAATATCCCCTGCCAAATCTGAGTCTACATAACCTGCTAAATTAGTATTAGAGCCCCCAAAACATAAGTGTTTATTAGATGTACCTCTCAAATATCTGAGAATCCATTTGACCGCATTCCAATGCTCAAATCCGGGATGACTCATATACCTACTAACGACTCCGACAACATGTGCAATATCCGGTCTTGTGCATACCATGGCATACATTAAACTTCCTACAGCTGAAGCATAGGGTATCTTGGACATTTTCTCTTCCTCCTCTTGTGTCTTTGGACACATCTCCTTAGTCAATTTCAAATGACTAGGCAAAGGTGTACTGACAGCTTTGGCATTCTCCATATGGAATCTCTGCAACACCTTTTCAACATAAGCAGCCTGAGATAGAGTCAATTTTCTGTTCTTCCTATCTCTGCAAATTTTCATACCAAGGATTTGTTTTGCTGCCCCCAAATCCTTCATATCAAATGACTGTGATAACTGATGTTTTAACTCTCTGATGTGATCCATGTTAGACCCAGCTACAAGCATGTCATCAACATATAAACATAAAATGATGTAGCTGTCATTATCCAACCTCTTAAAATAAACACAATGGTCAGAATTACACCTACTGTAGCCTTGCTCAGCAATAAAACTATCAAATTTCAAATACCATTGCTGAGGTGCTTGTTTCAGGCCACACAAGCTTTTCTTCAATCTGCACACTTGTTTCTCCTTACCTTTGACCTCAAATCCCTGTGGTTGTGCCATGTATATCTCCTCCTCCAAATCACCATGGAGAAAGGCAGTTTTCACATCTAGCTGTTCCAAATGCAAATCTTCAGCAGCCACAATACTTAAAACAGTACGAATAGAAGTCATCTTGACAACCGGAGAAAATATCTCATCAAAATCAATGCCCTGTTTCTGTGCAAATCCTTTTACAACTAACCTGGCCTTAAATCGTTTCTTACCTCCATCTTCCTCTTTCAGCCTGTAAACCCATTTGTTTGGTAAAGCCTTTTTACCTACAGGTAACTTACATAATTCCCAAGTCTGATTTTTCAGCAAGGAGTCCATTTCTTCTTGCATGGCAAGCTCCCACTGAACTTGTGTATTCACCTGCATAGCTTCATCATACCCTTCTGGTTCACCAGCATCTGTTAACAAAATAGAATACAAAGAGGGAGAAAACCTTTCAGGAGGTCTACTTATCCTTGTTGACCGTCTAACATTCACTGGAGTTTGTGGTATTTCTGGTTGTTGTTGCGGAGCATGAGGAGCCACTGGAACATCACTATTTGGAGTATCATCCAGCACCACATAATCCTTTTCTTTCTTCTCATGCTGCTGCAACTGATCTTTGTACAACACCTTCTCATTGAATATAACATCCCTGCTTCTCACAATTTTCTGATTTTCAAAATCCCAAAGCCTATAACCAAATTCATCAATGCCATATCCAACGAAGGTACATTTTTTTGATTTCGCATCCAGCTTGGTTCTATTTTCAGAATCTATATGTGCAAATGCTTCACAGCCAAAGGTTTTCAGAAAAGAATAACTCACCTTCTTGCCAGTCCATGCTTCCTCTGGAATACCACAGCCCAAAGGAACTGAAGGACCTCTGTTAATTAAATATACAGCAGTGTTGACAGGCTTTGCCCACATGTTTAAAGGCAGTCCAGCATGCAATCTCATGGTCCTTGCACGCTCCATTATTGTCCTATTCATGCGTTCAGCCACTCCATTTTCCTGTGGAGTCCCTGGAACCGTTTTCTGCCTACGAATTCCATTAAAGGAACAATAGTCTTCAAATTCTTTGCTGCAATACTCACCGCCATTATCAGATCTGAAACATTTTAATCTTTTACCTGTCTCATTTTCAACCAAGCTTTTCCATTTCTTAAATGTTTCAAATACATCAGATTTCTGTCTAAGGAAATAAATCCAGACCTTCCTAGTTGCATCATCTATGAATGTAACATAATACCGAGAGCCACCAAAAGAAAATACCTGAGCTGGTCCCCATACATCTGTATGCACAAGCTCCAACTTTTCATTTTTCTTTTGCTTCCCATCTCTGAGAAAACTGACTCTCTTTTATTTTCCATACACACAACTTTCACAGAAATCCATATTAATACATTTCAGACCTGGTAAATCTTTCTTAGAATGAAGTACCTTCATACCTTTTTCACTCATATGCCCAAGTCTATTATGCCACAGTGTTGTTTCAGAACCTGCAGCAACTTTTCCAGTCTCTTCTTGCAAACCTGCAGCAACTGTTCCTAAACCTGTTTGTTTTTCCTCTATAAAATCTAAAGTAGAAGGAACAGTATGACCTGTACAAAGGTATAAGGTGCCTACTTTTACACCTTTTGCTACTACTAAGGCACCTTTTGAAACCTTCCAATTTTTATCAGTAAATGTAACAGTGCAACCTTGTTCAGTTAGCTGCCCTGCTGAAATTAAATTCTTACTGAGCCTTGGAACATGCCTCACCTCTTGTAGTAGCCAATGATTCCCATTCTGCAACTTAATCTTGATTCTTCCCTTTCCAACAATCTGACAGGGTTCATTATCTCCCAAATAAACCAGCCCAAAATCCCCTTGGACATAATCAAGGAAATAACTTCTATGGGGCGTAGCATGAAATGAGGCCCCTGAATCTAAAACCCATGAATCATTAGCATTATCTAGGGAAAGAATCAAAGCATCATCTTCAGACTTATTGCTTACCACATTTGCTTCCTTATTGCCTTCTTGTTTGTCTCCTTCTTTATTTTTCTGAGACCAGCAATCTTTCTTCAGATGACCTGGTTTTCCATAGTACCAACAATCCTTCTGTCCTCTAGTTTGGGATCTTTTATCCTTTGATTTTCCTCGTGACTTCCCATGACCTCCAGAACCTTTTCCTCTCTCCTTTGATCTACCCCTGCTTTCTGCGTTCAAAACACTGCCTGATTTGGATCCACCTGAGCTTTTCTTACGAATTTCTTCACTCAGAATAACACCAACAACATCATCAAATTTTAGGGTATTTGAACCAGAAACAGAGTTACTAACCGCCATTACCAAACTATCCCAGCTTTCAGGCAATGAACATAATATCAAGAGAGCTCTAACTTCTTCATCAAATTTTACATTTACAGAAGTCAATTGACTGACAATCGTATTAAATTCATTTAAATGACCTGTCACAGATCCACCTTCAACCATTTTCAAATTAAACAACTGCTTCATGAGAAATACCTTATTTGAGGCTGAGGGTTTTTCATACAATTTAGCCAAAGCTTTCATCAGACCATCTGTTGTCTTCGCTTCCGTTATATTGAATGCCACCGACGGTGCCAGGCACAACCGAATGGTTCCTAGTGCCTTTTTGTCAAGAAGATTCCAATCCTCATCAGACATTGTTGCCAGTTTCTTGGCTACTCCTTCCAACGGCCTCCATAAATCCTTTTGATAGAGGTAATCTTCCATCTGCATCTTCCATAACTGATAGTTCTGCCCATTGAATTTATCAACCTTCATTTTACCCTCGTCCGCCATTGCTCCCACTCAACCGTGAGACTTTCCTGCAGACGATAATCGAACACAACCCGCTCTGATACCACTTGTTAGGGTTAGCCGACAGAAGATATCAATTAAATGCAAATAAAGATTAAACAGAGAAATGGAAATACACAGAATTAATAATAGCGAGAGACAAGATTTAACGTGGTTCACCCAAACTCGGGCTACATCCACCAAACAGAGAGTCCAATATTATTATCCAGTAAATCAAACCGATTACAATCAGCAATCCCTGCAACTCAATACTGCTGCAAATGCTACAATATAATACTCAAACCCTAACCCTTGGCCGCTTTTTATCAAGCCTTTTTTTCGGTTACAAAAATTAGGGTTTTCTTATGTCGGTCATAAAAAATAGGATTTTTTTAAGTCGGCCCTAAAAAAAATTTTCTCGGGGGCTACTGCCCCCGAACCCCCGTTTCTCGGGGGCTGCCGCCCCCAAACCCCCGCTTGGGGCCTGGCCCGGCCCCGAACCCCGGCGAGGATACATGGCTAGTGTACAGTACTTTCCTGATTAGTCGCCACCTACCAACAGGCATGAAAATAGAATTTTCAAGCTCTAGTACCAATGATTCAATCCCTAGGTGGATCAAACCTACAAATTAGATAGTAATCTACAATATTGTAGAGTATACAAATTAGCTGTGATGCCACGAAATGCATGATTGTGTTAGATTTACATGCAAATCAAAGTGGGGGCAAAATGTAAAGGTGAAATTGGAATACCCATGTTATTTCCCATTTAGTAAATTATGGTCATCTTGATGGAATGTCTTAATGCGGTAACAAATTTATGAGTGACATACTATTGTGTTAGACTTGGCTCACAATCACATACCTATTCACCTCTATTTCACCCTTACTTGCACTAATTCTCATATATTCATTCTTTGCCTCAAAATTAACACCCTATCCCTTTAGATTATTTTTGAGTGACACACGATTGATCTAGGCCAACCTTGTGGAGCACGGTAATGACCCTTGAAATCCAGGACTTGAGATTGAAATTCAAACTTTATCGCCTCTTTTCACTATCTATTATGAGTTGACCTAGCACACATTTCATGCAACATGTTGCTATGCCATGGTATTTAAAAACATTCATTGTGCACTTAATTTCAAAAGGATAATTGAAAAAATAGTAGACTAGTTAGATCACACTTCAATTCCAAAGGGCAATAAAGGAATTGGATATGGAAAATCATATAGGCCATTTGCATGTCTATCAATGTTGTCTTCAATCTTTCTTATGAATGTTCATTTGGTTTCACCAAAGGGTTTGATCTAGGAGAACCCATTTAGCTATCAAGACAACAAGCTCCTCATCGATGTCTCTAGACACTACCTTGGAAGATTTAGATATTTAGAAGGTGAAGACAAATAGGTCTACAAGCACATTTTGTGTTAGATCATTCATGCACATCCTAGATCAATTTCGCGACAATTGAGATAGATCATGTCCTAGGACATAATATAAATTTGCAGAGTTTTCTATATTGATTTAGATTATAAAGCATTCATCATACTAGAACAGATTTTTTTGATAGTAATGAATCATTCCAAAACAATATTAACATCATCTATACATCAATGATTTTAAAACTAAATACACCCATCCTCCTATCGAAATTATAAAGACCACACAATCTTCTTCAAATCCAAACCACAAGTTTACAAGAGTGATTCACTCCCTCGAAATTGACTTGGAAGTAAAAATCCACACATGAAAACAATATAGCCCTCAAATGTTTTTTGATTTGACAAATATATAGAAAAATTCAAATTCATATTGGATGTTCATGGATACTAGTTAAAAACAGATTGTCCACTACAATTGTGATGGTGTTTTGTCTGGCTAGCTATCAATATATGTCATGACCATTCTTGGAGGGCACTCAAAATGTAACATCGTTGTGAGGGAAATCGATTACTTTAATCCCCCCTCTATAAAAAGCAAACCGAGGTCAACAAGATTTTGAAGCAAAATCAAAGATTATTATCCCCCCATAAAAAGCAAGCCGAGGTCAACAAGATTTGAAGGGGAAATTAAATATTGGGGATGGAATTGAGAGCCGTCAATTTGTTATAAAGCTGTCATTTTTAAATAAGGTCAACCTGAAAATCAAATGTTTGGGGGTGTCTATTTGGACAGAATGTGTGTACGTCAGCATCTCATGCGTGCCACTCCAAAGCAAATGCTTCTCCTAACTAACTTCACAATACTCAGACGTATAGATTGACCGCCGACAATCTCAATCCACTCACAAACAAAATTGTTTTGAACTTAACGTTATCTGGGAAGGGAACATGAGTTGACATGTTGCTCCCACCTGATATGACTAACGAAATAGACCCAGAAGTCGGCACTAATTACACTAAACACAACCCCACGTCCAACCATTTCCTACCATACAATTTTCTCAATCACATGTTTTGTGTGATTGTGTAATGCTAAAATCTGCTGACACATGCTAATTCCAATTAGTTTTGGCGCACTTAGAGGGAGTATCTTTATGTTATTATATAGTAATATGTGGTATATTTTTTTGTACGTTTGATTCGTTTTTTATTTCTATTTATTTTCACTTATTTTCATCGATAGGTGCTTCTATATTTTTATGGAAGTTTGGCTCCTTCTTCGATATCTATTCATTTTCATTTGTTTTTTTCACTTGTATATCTATACATTTGATTCTTATATTGATCCTATGTATAATTATTCCCACACATTTACCATTTCATTAGCCCACATTTCCATACTTGATCCCTACCTCAAGATTTTAGATTCTTTGACCTAGATCAATCCCACAATGAGCAACGATGATCTCGCATAGTGTAAAGTTGACACGAAATTCAAAAATTTAAATTCCGAGTTATTGACTCATGTGCTTTCCTACTAGCGATTGGGATCTGACTTTATACACATTTATGCAACCAATTGTTATGTCTTAGTATTTAAAGACATTCATTTGAGCATTTACACATCATTTGGAAATCAAGCAATCTTAGATCATTTGCACTATAAAGAGCATTCATTCATAGGAACATTTCCATTTTAGAGCAATGAAAGGAATTAACATTTACATCAGAATCATCCAAGACATGTTGCATGCTTGAGTTTGATGTCTTCGATTACTCACCAAAGGCCATAAAGTTAGTAAACTAGGGGCTTGATTGAAGAGAATGTGAACCCTAGCAATTTAGTAATTTCTTTCGACTATTTTTCACTACCATTAGTCCTTACATTGTAGCAAACAAAACAGAGTGGGATGAACTAGGTTGCAAAACTATACACATATCTTGATCAATCTTGTGGGTTTCATAATACTTTCATGCTTGAAAACACTTCGACAACATTGGGGCTCAATCATACATGACACATATTTGATCTATATAGGATTCTATGACTTTAGATATTTTAGACAAGTACATCAAGGATACCATTTTTTTAGCATTGGAGAACCACTTTTGTGTAGCATCAATGCTTAAATTCTTTATCATATTTCCAAGATCTAAGTGCCCTATCTTTCCTCATTTAATTTATGTAACTAACATTTATTATGTACGTATCCATTTCCAGCTAAGTCATTAATTAAATCTAGGTTAATTGCACTTTGTTTGTGTATACGCCTAAAAATGACACGACTCTTCCCAAATAAATATTCTTAATATTTATTTAAGTCAAATTCCTCTATCAATAAATAAACAAACAAATTTATTTATTTGATTCATATTCTCCCAACAATTAAATAAAATCAATTTATTTAATTAAAATTCTTAAAATTCTTCTAATTCCTCCAACAAATTAAATAATATCAATTATTTAATTAGTTCTCCCAAATTCATTCTAAATTAAATAATATCAATTATTGAATTGTTTCTTCCAATAATATCTTCTCTAAATTTAAATAAATCAAATATTTATTTAAGTTGTCCATTTCTTCTAAATTGAGTTATCTCTAAATATAATTCAATCCTTATGCACATGCAATTGAATATTCCAAATATTTAATTGAGCTAAAATATCTTCTCATCCTCATGCAATTTCCATTCTCTAGTTCTATTCTCTTAACTGATTAATCTATTCTTTTAATTGATTAATCTCTTCAGTTAACTCATTCTTCTATTTTATTAAATCCTATCATGCAAAATAGAGCAAGACACTTGTCTTCTTCTTATTCATGCACATTCATCAAACATTTTATATCGTTGATCTTCTCATTCTTTCTATACCATTGATCTTCTCTTTCTTAAGTCTATAAATTTAACCATGTTCTTCCATTTCATTTATCCAAGCCTTCAGTATTGTTACTCTACAGGAATTACAGTGCGCCTTTGACACCCACGTCATTCCTTTTGCTTGCGATCAACTTGTTACCACATCACTACCATTGTTGTGAAGCTCATCTTCATTACACAGCACTATCATAGCCATTCTCCATTGACAATCTTGGAATAGCAAAGAAGTACACTCTCTGGGAGCTTTATTCATACATGCAAGATCGATTGAGATAGGCAACCAACGGAAGCTATGAAGTATTGAGGTTTGCAAAGGTTTTTTATCTTTGTTTGTTCGATCTTGATTATTTCCTTTTTCATTGAGTTTTGGGTATTATTGATATTGATATATTGATTATTCATGTTTATTCCAATTTTCCCTTAACATTTTTGGCACCCACCGTGGGGCCTAGCCCCAATTTAACCCAAAAACTAAGTTTTTGTGCGTTAGGAAGACATACACAGGAGGAATCTATGCATTTGACCCATCCTATCACGCATCTGCTGCCGGCGCATCTAATCTTTCAGCACATATAGGCTCTGTTTCGGCACATATAACTTCTGATACAACGCATCTGCTAATTCAACGCATATACTCTGTATTCTTGCGCTTTTGACCTTTGTCTCAACGCATTTGTACTTCCACACTTTTGAGCTCTGTTTCTGCGCATTCAGGCTCTGAAGTTGTGCATCTGATTTAGGCAGTGATTTTTAGGGTTTCCTTGTGGTTTTTACTAATACTTAACACTTTTTCGTAGGAATACTCTTGGATCTATTTTGCAGGCTAGGCACTAGTTTAGTCACATATAGCTGCATTTGTTAACTCACATTTCGATTTCTAAAGACACGTAAAAGGATGTTCATGCAAATCTCACGTAGTCTTAACTAGGAAGGTGGTAATTGAATCATTGCTATATTGCTATCATTCAAAGTTAGACACATTGCTATCTTGGTAAAATTGAACCATTGCTATCTTGTTATCACTTCAAAGTTAACAAATTTTTGTGCGTGCCCAAGTAGATAGCTCATTTAGTTTTCTTCATTTTAATTAGGGGAAACGAACTACTATCTTTTGTGTTTTTGGGAATGATAGTAGGCCTATGCTCTCCCCTATCTTGGGTGACCAAAAGCCAGACATATCATTTTTGCTTGTGTTTAAACTTTAGAGAGGCCTGCCCTTGGATACCCATCCGTCCTTGGGGAATGACCTTAAGTGATAACAAGCTAAAGCCAAGCTCTACCAAGCCACTATAAATAAATTGTGTTTGGAGTGAAAGCTTCAAACAATGAGTGAAGTTGTGTTATACCGACAGCCAACCTCCCCCAAAACCTCCAAGGTGCAACCCTTGTAGGCTGGGAGACTCCATAACGAAGAGTAGTGCTGTCGCATGTATAACCACTCGAACAGTTGCACTTATTAAACACCTTTATTTTTAGTAGCCAAAAACCTCTATAAGCCAGTGTAGGGAAGGGCGATTATCACCTCCCGAAGATGCTTCACTAGAGATAGTGAGAATTCGGTTTATATTATCTTTTGAAACCTAGGATTGTACTTGTTTTTGAGTAAAAAAGAGTCCAAAACAAATTACAAAAAAATTCAAAAACCATGAAAAAATTCTTTGTGTTTGTTGTGTCTTCTTGCCATAATTGAAAAATTAGAGCAAAAACACCATCTTGCAAACCAAGAAACCAAAAATATCAAAAAATGTGCCAAAAATTACAAAAACAATTAGAAAAACCAGAGTTGCACATCTAGAACTGACCTGTTGCGCTTTTGTATCGACTCCCTACACTTTTATCACCTGTTATTGTGCATCTGATTTTTACTAGTACTGCGCATTGGTGTCAACTTTTTGTGCTTATATCCTCTGCTGCTGCGCATCTGTGACAGTGAGTACTTCCACATATCTGGAGAAAATTTTGTTCACCTTTCTAGGTACCCATTTCAACCAAATTCCAAAATTTGAGATCATATTTCACCTTGCAGTCGCTTTCACATATGTTTCGCATCAAACCCTCTCTTTTGTCGGTTGTCTCATTCACCTCCTACCGGGTCTCTCTAAAGCAAAGTCAAAGTATCCTATATCAGATTAGTGCAAGACCTTTTTCAGATCATTTTGGATTCAAGTAACCCTAGTAGGTCACAGAACTTCGGTAGTGGTCTTGGTGCACGACTAGTCTCTACACAGTAAACGGGTATTGAGTACCCTTACTTGTGGCTATCATCTTGTATCGACTGTCTTACTTGGAATCATTGATCTAAAGAGTCCCTTGTTCAAATCTTGTCACAAGTATCCTCTTCTTAGCAATCTTCGCCAACACCTTACCAAAGTCTCTAGTTTCATCCCACCGCTTCCTGCATCGCCTTGCATGGTTTTGACTAGATATCAGTACAAAAAGCAACTTGAAATGGCTGGATCGTCCAACTGCATTGTCACCCCTCACAATAGTGATGATGAAATCTCTCATGAAGAGTACCAAGGAACCCTCCAAGATCAGAAATTCTAACTCTTACTAGAAAAAGTGCTCCACGAGGACCCTCACAAGTACTTTATGCATCTTGCGAGTCTAGGACTCAAACTCCCCTCTGACTTCGATCTCAACAAACTGAAAGAGACCACAGAGGAAACTCATGAAAACCACACTGAGGGGGATAAAAGAAAGAAAATCGCAGATCTGAATATACCTATGGAAGAAATGAGGAAACAAATTGAGGACCTAACACTACAAATGACGGATCTCAAAATAGGAACGAATAATAAAACTCACTCTTTGGAAGACATTGCACCGTACCCCTTTGACAAAAGTTTGAACATGGTCCCCTTCCCCTTTCAGTTTGAAGTTCCTAAGTTTGACAAATACAAAGGAAAAGGAGAGCCAAGAGATCACATTAGGGAATTTACCACCATGTGCATGGAAGTAGCTCACAACGAAACTTTCTTAATGAGATTATTCCCTAGATCTCTGGGTAGTCAAGCCATGGAGTGGTTCTCACGACTTCCGCTGGGTATCAAAACCTTTTATGAGTTAGTAAACAAGTTCATCATGCACTTCTTGTATAACATCGAACACGAGGTCTCCATGCTCGACCTATGCAATACAAAGCAAAAGAGTGGCGAATCCTTCACCTCCTTACAAAGGTGGAGACAACTCACGAGCAAATGCTCGTATGACATACCTAAGAAGAAATTGATGAAGATGTTTGTCCACAACCTTAACTCTGATCTAAGCTACCAAATCCAAATTCAATGCCCTACCTCATTTTCAAAGGTCATTGAGATGGGATTATTTATCGAAAAAGCTATGATCACCAAGGGGCAAATAAAGTTGTACAAGGACACCCCTAACTCTAACTACACCACGGACAAATTGAAATTTTGGACTAAGAATAAAAATGTTGTCAATGATGGAGTGGTCGATGCCAAAGTGGCGGCTCCCAAACAACAACCGATCTTCACTCTCAAAGGAGAGGCAAACAATGCTACACCCAACAAAACATTCTCTCAGGAGTCAAAGCCATGGTTCAACTCCAACCCTAGGCAAAAGTTCACACTGTTGGGAGAGTCCCAAGAGTTCGTATTAAGAAAGCTATTGTCCAACAATGAGACCACTCTTCCACCAACTAGTGACTATGAACCACAAATAAAACCGCACTATTGGAAAGACACTGATTTCTATGAGTATCATAGAGGAAGAGGCCATACAACCAACAATTGTATCTATCTCAAACATTTCATTCAAGACATACTTGACCAAAATCAAGTAGGTGCTCAACAACATACCTCTAACGAGACGCACGTGGCATACAAGGATCCGCTTCTCAACCATGATAGGCCTTACAACAACAACAACAACAACAACAACAATGGAAACAACAATAACAATAGCAACAGGCACAATCAGAATAATGGGAATAATAATTCTAACTATGCGAGTGTGCCATTCGATTATACCATCAACTGCATATCAGAGAACATCCCACAAATCAATATGGTCATGCCCAACCAACAATCAGGACCCAACAAAACTGATTGCAACATCATCACCCGTAGTGGTAAGGTCACATTGAATACCCTACCTCCAAGATCATCACTATCTTAGTCCAACTCGCATTAGTATAGTGTCATAGACCAACTTCGAAAAACTCCTTCCCACATATCTATCTTAGAGTTGTTGCATCTATCTCCTTCCCACAAAGAGATTCTCGATAAAGCCCTAGTGGAAACGATTATGCCTATGCACTTGGCCCAAGAGAAGTTTCAAGACATGGTAGGAAATCTAACCTCCTCTAGTACCATATCGTTCACCGAACAGGATGACCTCTCAATATCTCAACCTCATAACACACCCTTGCATATCGTCGCTTTCATCCATAAACACCGTATTAAAAGGGTTCTCATTGATGGGGGAGTCAGTTTAAATATTTGCATGCTCAAGCTAGTCCTTACATTGGGGTTCTCTGAAAATGTGGTGGATCCAAGGAAAAAGATCACTATTAAAGCCTATGATGAAGAGGAAAGAACTACTAAAGGAACAGTGGTGTTACCAATACAAGTGGGACCAGTGATAAAGGACATTGTTTGCCAAGTCCTAGACAGAGATCTAGCCTATAATATTCTCCTAGGCAGACCATGGATTCATGCCATGAAAGTTGTACCTTCTACCTACCACCAATGCATAAAATTCCCTCATAGCAGCAAACAACTCACCATCCAAGGTGATCCTGACCCCTTTCAGCATTATAACTCTATCTGCTCAAAGCCTGATTATATCATACCCAACAATAGAGCATCTATGTCCCCTATGCCACAGCATGATTCTACCTCTGAAGCTTCCTCATCCAAGCCCAAAGAGCAAAAAATTACTATCAAAGAAATTGGAGTAGGGGAATACTCCATCGAGCACAGCTTCAACTTAGCCAAAATGCCTCTATCTCCTAGATCATTTAGGCAACCAAAATATTTTCCAAAGCCATCTGCTCCCCCTACACCTCCTATAGCTCTCTTTGTAAAATGGGAGACCCTATCAGATGAAATAGAGGAAAGAGATATCTTACAATGGCTCTACACAGAAGAAGAAGAGAACACACAACAAGAACCACCTAAGCTCCCAATAGAAATCTATGGGCAAGGTGAGTCTATCTTACACAGAATGGGTTACGAAGGACAAGGTCCCATTGGCCTAAGAAAGGAATGAATAGTAGAACCCATTCAACCTTCTTCATCCTCATTAGCAAGAAATACAAAAGGTCTAGGATACAAGGACAAGGGCAAAGCAAAAGCAAATGCTTGTCTTGTGGAAATGATCCATACCCTTCAAGAGGACAATGACATAGATTCCAATGAATATGAGTGGGATGAGCTGATAGAGCACTCCTATGACAACAAGGAAGTTGACACCATTCAAACTTATAGCCCCTACCATGAGGGACAAATGCTAATGCATAGACCATTAGAGTGTGATTCACCAATTCCTAAGAATACGATTTTCAAGGAAGGTTCGAGTTCTAATGCAATAAACAACTTGGAGGAAAGTACCATCTCGGAACCTATCCCTATCAATGCCCCTCATGTATCCATTCAAACTATCAATGAATTAGGTCTATCCTCTGACTCCCTCCCCCTTGTGCATCCTGAACTTATCGACTGGGATCTACAAGGAACCCTGCAACTAGACATGTTCCAAAATGATGATGCCTACATTGACTACATGGAACCTAGAGACCACCTACATACAGAAGATCATAAAGCTGGCTTTGCCATTGAGATCAATACCGTGGATTATTTTGGAGAGGGTGCCAAGCCTTCCAGTCACAAAAATATCAAAATAAAAACTGGATTTGATGGTGAAAACCACTCTGCAGCCGTATCAGATCCCAAAATAGTAAAAAGAAAGGACACATCCGAGAGTGAAAACCCAACTGTGGCACCTGACGATGGAAGGCTTGACACTCTCCCTAACGACATGCACTAGGAGAAGTCTGAGATTGTGGTGGAACCTACAAAACCTGTTAACATTGGAATAGAGGAACATCCTAAGATCATTCACTTTGCTTAGTCTCTAACTCCACTAGAAAAGACTTAACTCCACTAGAAAAGACTAAGTTTGTACCATTCTTCAAGAAAAAGCAAGTCAACATTACTTGGTCATATGCAGATATGCCAGGATTGGATCCAGATTTGATTCTACATCATCTTCCACTAGATCCAGGAGTGAAACCAGTCAAACAAAAACTTAGAAAGATGCATCCACACATGGCACTACTAGTGAAAGAAGAACTCAAGAAACTACTGGATGTAGGATTCATCAGAGTAATAGACTATCCAGAGTGGGTCTCCAACGTAGTGCCAGTATCCAAACTTGATGGTTGAGTCAGTTTATGCAATGATTTATAAGATCTAAACAAAGCTCAAGCCGCAAGGATGACTTTTTGTTGCCAAATATAGATATCATAGTTGACTTAACAGCTGGGCATACCATGTTATCTCTCATGGATGGCTTCTCTGGATACAATCAAATCAGGATAGCATCAGAAGACCAACATAAGATAGCTTTCACTTGTCCATGGGGCACTTTCTGCTGGAATGTCATGCCATTTGGGCTAAAGAACATAGGAGCCACATATCAACATGCTATGAACACTATCTTCCATGACATGATGCACGTCACAATGGAGGACTATGTAGATGATATCCTTGCAAAGTCATTCACAAGAGAATCACACTTGGCTGTGCTAGAGAAATTTTTTCAGAGACTAGAACAATTCAAGGTCAGGTTGAACCCAAAGAAATGTGTGTTTGCAGTCACCTCAGGCAAGCTCTTAGGCTTTATTGTATTGGCAAATGGGATTGAAGTGGATCCTGCTAAAGTCAAGGACATCATGGAAATGTCACCGCCAAAGAATCTCACTCAACTGCAATCTCTACAGGGCAAGTTGCAAGCAATCTGTTGGTTCATATCACAACTGGCAGACAAGTGTCAACCTTTCAGTCATCTCCTACATAAGAACATTCCATTTAGGTGGGATGAGAAATGCAAAGAGGCATTTGGCAAACTAAAGGAATATCTTATGAACCCACCTATCTTTATGCCTCCTATCCAAGGAAAGCCACCGTTACTTTACATATCTGCTAGACCAACATCTCTTGGGGCACTTCTAGCACAACAAGATTACGAAGGTAAAGAAAGAGTTGTCTACTACATCAGTTGTATATTGGTGGGTTATGAACTGCAATACTCTCAAATAGAAAGATCATTTCTTGCTGTAGTTTTTGCTTCCCAAAAACTATGACATTGCATGCTAGCACATCCATTCAAGCTTATTGCAAAGATAGATCCACTGAAATACCTATTAAGCAAAGCAGATCTAACAGGTTGCCTAGCCAAGTGGGTGATGCTCCTAAGTGAATATGACATTGAGTATGTAGATAGAAAGGCTATCAAGGGACAAATCATTGCTGATCAGTTAGCAGAAGCACCATTACAGGATACCACACCAATGACATTTGAGTTTCCAGATGAATCCTTAGTCAATATCACAACACACTCATGGAAACTCTACTTCGATGGCTCCTATACAAACCATGGATCAGGGGCAGGAATCTTGTTGGTCACTCCTCATGGCGATACCATACCTAAGTCTTATCGTCTATTATTCCCATGCACACACATTATAGCAGAGTATGAAGCCTTGGTCATTGGTCTCAAAATGGCAATAGAATGGAAAATCAAAGAGCTACATGTCTATGGTGACTCTTAACTAGTGATCAATCAAGTCAATGACAACTACCAAAGCAAAGATGAGAAGCTTATCCCATACAAGTGCATGGTCAATGACTTTAAGGAATACTTTGTGATCATCTCCTTCGAGCAGATACCTCGTATTGAAAACAAAGTGGCAGATGCCATGGCAACCATTGCCTCACTCCTCGAGATCCCAGAGAATGAGTCACGGTACGAGTTCTTGGTGGAGTCAATTCAACAACCAGCTTATGATCATCCTGAAACCCACTCCATATGCCTATTAGTAGGATCTGATTCACCTTGGTATGGTAAGATTTACACTTACCTCAAGGACAACACCCTCCCACCTAACTTATCTTCAAACCAATGTCGAACCTTTATCTGCCAAACCTCTTGTTATACCATTATTATTGACACCCTATACCGACGTGGTCTAGATGGTACTTTACTCCATTGTTTAGAACGAGAAGAATCTCAAACCACATTACAAGATGTACATGAAGGGATTTGTGGAACACACTCTAGTGGTCCTTCCTTAGCTAAGAAACTCATGCGTTTGGGATACTATTGGCCGAACATGGAAACAAATTCATATCAGTTTGTGAAGAAGTGCAAGTAGTGCTAGATACATGAAAACCTGATACATGTACCAGTTCAAGAGCTAAGACCTCTAACGACACCTTGGCCCTTTTGTCAATGGGGACTCAACCTTGTGGGTAAAATTCACCCACCCTCATCCAATGGCCACAAGTTCATAATAATTGCCATTGAATACTTTACCAAGTGGATTGAAGCCATTCCACTCACCACCATCATAGGTAAATAGATTTCCTCATTCATCCTTAATTACCTCATCTGTAGATATGGAATTCCCTCATCCATTATCATGGATAACAAAAGACCTTTTAAGAACCAAGATGCCTATTGAACCAGTATACACACTCCCACAGGTGCTACGTCTTATGCCCTTGTCTATGGATCGAAAGCCATTTTGCCCATCGAGGTCGAGTTACCATCTCTAAGGGTGTCATTAAAAGGTCTCATAATTGATGAAGAGTATAGAGTTTCCAAATTGCAAGAGCTAGAGCTGCTAGAGGAAAAGAGACAGAAGGCCTTCAATCATCTCAAGGTATATCAACAAATGATGTCACGAAGCTACAACCACAGAGTTTGTCCAAGAGTCTTTAAGGTTGGAGATCTAGTACTTAAGGAAAATCCCTGCAATCAATAGGATCGAGAAAAGAAAGACAAGTTTGAACCCAACTGGCTTGGGCCTTATGTGATCATTGCTGCCTATGGATTGGGGGCATATCAGTTGGCAACATCAAAAGGTGAGTTGTTCGATGACCCAATCAATAGTATGCATCTTCACCAATTCTATACCTAAGAGAACCCCAATGTAAGGGGGGCATAAAATACAAAAAAATAAAAAAAAAAGAAAAAAGCAAAAAAATCAAAATAATTGAAAAACAACAAAAAAATTGTCCTTTGGTGAAAACCTAGCAAACAAGCGCCTTGGATAGGTACCATGATGAAAACCTAGCAAATAGGTGTCATTGGTACTTCTAGCTTTCGTGCAAATAAAAGAAAGTGGTGAAAACTTGGTAAACATGCGCTACTTGTGATAAACCACCTTCTCCATCTTTAGGAAACCAATCACCTCATGTCCATTCTTCCTACCATCATTTCCCATCTGATCTAGGTTTGTTCCATAATAAAGCACCCTTGTGCAACCTAGCGGTAACCTATTATGGCTTGATACTCTATCTCTTTTTGTCACTTTTTCAACCAAGGTCTTATCTAGTATCCCATCCACAGTGTCAGCCTAGCATAGTGTTTGTTGTCAGTGTCATAGGGTCAACCCTGAACTATGTTGCCTCTACGTTGTCATGTAGGCAAGGCCATTTTCAATGCGCCCCTGAGGTTCCACCTTTCCCATCCATCCCATACCTTTTCGTCTATCCTCTAGTCCATCTATAGTCCAGGTCCCCGAACTATGTTGCCTTTGCATCGTCACGTAGGCAAGGCCATTTAGCAATGCGCCCCCGAGGCACTAGGTCAGTCCCTTAGGATCCATTTCACCAGGCATGCATGCAAGCACAAACAAAGCCTATTTTCAAGCAAAAATCTTGACACAAGGCATCAATCCATCCAAAGGCAAAGCAACCAAGTACCTAAAGAACTCAACTTGATTCTATCTAAATGGCAAGAAAAACACATCTAAAATGCAAGAATGTTTTGTGTTAATTAGGTTAACTTACAGAGTCTTGATTTTTGTTATTATGTCTACCTATGCTACTCAAGGATGTCAAAAAATAGAGATGCTATGATGGGGGCATAATCATTTTCTTTGTCTGGTGTTTGGGGATCAATCTTTAGTAATGTGAAGCCTTGTCTAAAGACATGATTGACAAAAGATCATTGAGGACATCAAAGGTCTAACATGAAAGGGGGCAATCCTTGTCTGTTGATACACAAGAAATACTCAGGTCATCTTAGTTCAATTATACCTTGATGCTTGTATTAACTTGCTAAATCAAAATCCATGTAAGCGATACTCAAGTCATCTCAGTTCAATTATACCTAGATGCTTGTATTAACTTACAACATTTTGAAAAAGTAGCAAAAAAATCACCCAATGATGAAATAAGCACTTCAAAATACTTTCACCATCAAGATGTCAAAAGAAAACACCATTTGCATCCATTATACATCCATAAAAGCATCCGCATCCCATACAATAAATATCCAAAAGTATAGAGTATCAATACAAATGAAAGCTTGTGAGTCTTTCTACCAAGTCAGTCTTCAATCAATCTTCTGTCTATCATTGTGTCAAATGCGCAGTAGGAAATCAGATGCGTAGTTTTGCATGGCATATGCACCGAATTGCCTTCCTGCGCATTTACTTTACCTATTTTTCACTAGCATTTATTGCACTCCTAAATGACCCTAGGTGAAATTTTTTGAGTTACATACCGGTGGTCCTACCTCAGCTGGTTGATCGAACCGTCGGACTCGCTCAAAGTGGTGCTCCTCACACAAAATATCCATCTCAATGCCAACTGCTCTATGCTCAATGCTCTTCTAAGCTCTCAAGGACATATCAACTAAAGCCAAGTGTACAAATGACTTGTCTTGTGGACCCAACTCCTATATATAGCAAGTAAAACCCTAACTGGCTGTGTGATGACTATGACTACTTCTCGAGCCAGTTTTTTCCCATTTCTCTGAAACGCATTTGGTTTTCTTCAACCCTAACCTAGTTTTCACATTCTTCATCGAGATATTGTCCATCTCCCATCCTTCTGCCTTCTTCCCATCCAATCTCCTGAGGGGGCATCCTACTGTCGTTAAACTTGAACAAGGGGCAAACTGGGGCATGTATCATTATCATAAATTCTATTCTTTGAAGCAACACTGTAAATTGCATTGCATCAAAGAGGGGCAAACTGTATATGCCTAAAAATGACACGACCATGCCCAAATAAATATTCTTAATATTTATTTAAGTCAAATTCCTCTATCAATAAATAAACAAACAAATTTATTTATTTGATTCATACTCTCCCAACAATTAAATAAAATCAATTTATATAATTAAAATTCTTCTAATTCCTCCAATAAATTAAATAATATCAATTATTTAATTAGTTCTCCCAAATTCATTGTAAATTAAATAATATCAATTATTTAATTGTTTCTTCCAATAATATCTTCTCTAAATTTAAATAAATCAAATATTTATTTAAGTTGTCTATTTTTTCTAAATTGAGTTATCTCTAAATATAATTCAATCCTTATGCACATGCAATTGAATATTCCAAATATTTAATTGAGTTAAAATATCTTCTCATCCTCATGCAATTTTTATTCTCTAGTTCTATTCTCTTAACTGATTAATCTATTCTTTTAATTGATTAATCTCTCCAGTTAACTCATTCTTCTATTTTATTAAATCCTCTCATGCAAAATAGAGCAAGAGACTTGTCTTCTTCTTATTCGTGCACATTCCTCAAATGTTCTATACCATTGATCTTCTCATTCTTTCTATACTATTGATCTTCTCTTTCTCAAGTCTATAAATTGAACCTTGTTCTTCCATTTCATTTAGCCAAGCCTTCAGTATTGTTACTTTGCAGGAATTACAGCATGCCTTTGGCACCCATGTCATTCCTTTTGCTTGCGATCAACTTGTCACCACATCACTACCATTGTTGTGAAGCTCATCTTCATTACAAAGCACTATCATAGCCATTCTCTATTGACAATCTTGGAATAGAAAGGAAACACACTCTCTGAGGGCCTTATTCATACATGCAAGATCGATTGAGATTGGCAACCAACGGAAGCTATGAAGTATTGAGGTTTACAAAGGTTTTTCATCTTTGTTTGTTCGATCTTGACTATTTCCTTTTTCATTCAGTTTTGGGTAGTATTGATATTGATATATTGATTATTCATGTTTACTCCAATTTTCCCTTAACAGTTTGAATGCATTTATTTTAATTAGCCTAGAATTATGTAAAATGGATTTTATTCCCTTACATACATTTTGGCAAACTTGTTTGATTGTACACCACCCTAGGGTTTTTCTTTAGGGTTTATACCTTCATTTAAGGTTTCCAATTGTAATGTGGAAAAAAGGGTAGGTTGAAAAGTGTGGTTTAAGTAGATTTAATCAAACCCTTCTTTCACATATACATTCAAGGAAAACAATCAAGCCAAGTCACTACTGGTGGAGTGGACTTTAGCTACAGGTTGATGTCACTTAGGAATGAGTAGGAGAGATAGAATAGATTGATAGTTATGTCAAACCCTAGTTGGATTAAGCCTCGAACCCTAATTATATGATTTTGAATACAAACAAACAAGATACGACAAATGATCACACAAGAAGGCACTAAATATAGATTAGAGACATACCAAGATTTAGATTTTGGAAGGCCGAAACTTTGGGGACACTAGGGTGGGGGGCCAATTCCAACAAGCCACTCTTTCCACAGATCTGGAATAGTGAGATGATGTAGACTGCAATCTGTTTTAGAGTTTTTGAAAAGGACAGTTAGGAGGACATTGGGGCAGGCGCCTGTGTCTAGTAAGTGATTTTTTCTGTACTTTCTTCTTAGATCCCTAATCTAGACACTCTGCTCAGCTCCTCTACAACTCCACTTCAAAAGATGCCACACTTGTAACTTGAAATCACAAGAGAGGTGTTAAGGGTTGTGGTGTTTAGGAGCTTTCCTCAGTCAAGCCCCGGAATGACATTCAAGCCTTCCAACACCATTGTTAGATAGAGAGTGTGTCTCCTTGGTGGACAGAGGCAAAAGTAAATGATGAAATAGATTGATTGAAACACAAATAGATATCACCTCGGAGGTGAAACTTCCATGGGGAAATGAAGATCTTTCACACCATGAGAAGATGGATTGATGAAGTCAAATTTGTAACAACAAACACAACAAAAACAAAATTATGCTCTACAACACAATGAATACTTTGAAATCCATTAGTTCTAAGTTACAAATTCACATTATTCATCTCTAGTTACAAATGAAGCCCTAAACATGTTTATATATGCATTCTCGCTAAACTTTTGTAATTTAAATTGATTAGGCTGACAAAGGAAACCAATTTAATGATCACAAGCTGACATTTAAAATTTGGGTCTCGACAGAATAGGTTTGGACTAGGGCATGGGTGCCTAAGTCCAGAGGGCTATTTTTAGTCATGATAAGCATTTAGATTGGGCACCTAAGCCCCATTTGACAAGGGTTTTGGGGGAATTTGCTCTAAGATAAGTTTAAGACATGTATAAGGAAAATAAGGGGACCTAGGAGATAAACTAGGAGGTAAAAATCCTAGGGGGACATTTTACGACATAACATTTAGCCTCCACTTTAATGTATGTATGATCTTACGACACATACATGCATTAAAGTACAGTAAAAAACACATCAAACATGCGAAGCACATGAAGCCAAGACATATAGAAAGATTGAGGAACTATTTCTAGCCCCCAGTCTTAGGTAAGCACTAGAAAACACATTGAAGACATGCAAGAGATAATGAAGACAATATGAATCACACAAAACATGGAGAAGACATGAACACAGTCACATGATACACAAAGAAGATAAGAGTAGGAGACTTGATTAAGCAATTACATATCTATATATATGAAATGCTAATTAAAGTAAACAAACACAAAGCGTGGGGAGGGACTCATCGCCACACAAGTTTAGACCATGCAAAAACATGTAAAACATAGAGTGTAGAGAGGGACTCATAACCACACAACTTTAGACTACGTCGCAGACACGTAAAACACATAGAGCGTAGAGAGGGACTCATCGCCACACAACTTTAGACTACACCACAAACATGCAAAACACACAAAGAAGACACATGAAATACATGAGTGCCGCATAGTATGTTGTAGATAAACTATACGTCTTATACATGACAAACATGAACAATTAGAGGAGATTATTGCTAAGTCCCACCATCTAAAACACGTTGCAGACACACCTGACGATTGAGCTTATGCTATAACAACAGCCAAAGACATGCTTAAGGGAGGATAACCCAAGATCCAACCCCATCTCCCGATGAGGACTTTGTATAAAAGGATGTGCACTAGTTCAAGAGATACACCATCTCGCCTTCCATAGAAGGTCTTTGCATAAAAGGATACACACTAGCTCAAGAGATGTTATCCTGCCTCGCAGAGAGGGATTTTTTATTGCAATTTGGATAAGGATGTGTACTAGCTCAAGAGATACACCATCCCGCCTCGTAGTGAGGGCTTACAAACACATTTCGTTAGTGCCAAAATAATAAGACAGATACCATTATATATGCCCCCACCTTAAGGTAGTTGATACCACTTTTCAGTATCAAGAACATTAAGGTAGAGTGAAAACATGCAAGGGAACAAGAGCTTTCGTAAAGACCATGCCCCCCAGAGGTGACATGTGCCATGATTGCCGAATGTTCCCACAAACACATTGATAATGTAGACACCTAAAATTGGCTTGCTTCGCAAAACAATTTCCCATGTTTCGACAACAATTTATCCCTCCTATTAATTAAATAAATTTATTTTATTTAATTAAGTTATCCCTAACCATCTGTCTATCCCTTGTGATCAATTAATTCATTTAATTTATCACTTTTACCTTACAACTATATCCTCATTTGATTAAATAAATATTCACCATATTTTTTTAGTTAAATTCTCCTTTTCCCTAATCCCTATTAATTAGATAAATCATTCTTATCTAATTAATCTAGCCTACTAATTGACCTACCCTACCCTACCCTAGCCTACCTCATCCTAGCCCTAGGATCAATTAAGCAAAACCTCTGTTTAATTAGTCCTAACCTCTCATTCGGGTGGTCAAACCTAGTTTAACACCCTTCCCGACATCCCCCAAATTAAAAATTGAAACAAATCACACATCACATTTACTTCTCTTACACACCCCTTACCTCACCCATCCTCATTCATTACCTCTTATCCCCAAATGAATTATTAATTCATTTCCCATTCCCCAAATGAATTCTTAATTCATTTCCCATTCTTTCACACCCATACCTCATTTATCACCCCTTTTCCCAAAATGAATAAAAGATTTACTTTTATTCCTAGCCCTTGATCTCATCTTTCAATCCTCACCCTCCATCCTCTCAGAAAATCTATAAATGAGACCCTCTCCAAGCCATTTTGGAGAGAATTCTTCATGCATCAAACCTCTGCCAAAATCACTCCACAATCCTCCTCATCCTAACATCATAATGCCAAAATCTTGCCTCATATCCATCTAATCTATCTGAATCCACTTATCTCTTATCTACATTTGTGTTGAAAAGCCTTGAGCAATCCACATCTACACACTAATCTTGGGTAAAATCGGAGGAGACTATCGGGTGCAACTCCTTCCCTCTTGGATTTGTGAGTCATTATGGAGGTATAATCGTTGTATTTTGCATTTGATTTATATTTAATCTTCATTTTGATTTCATTGATCACATTGGCACACCTGGTCTTGAATCTAATCGTCAGTTTGTGAAGGTTTTGTTGTCAAAAACTTCATTTTCTAACTCTCGTTTTGGCAAGTTTTGCAAGTTTTGGAGGTAAAGTGTTGCAAGTTGCATCTTGGGCAGAAACGGATTGCATTATTACGATCAGGTCGCTATTTTTGTGAATTTTGACAGTAAACTTGCCTAGCTTCTGTGACAAAATTTTTTGAAAAAAATTGAAAATTTTTTAGGGTACAATCCGTACCGTATGGATCTACGACCCCCCACGCTGATCTGTGCATTGTTTGTTTTCTGTAATTGCTGGTTTTCTGTCTGGTTTCTGGTGTTGCAGGGCATTTGTTTTGCAAGGTTAATATATTTGTTTTGTAGGTTAGTTGTTTAAATCCACCACCGCTTCACCTCCCCAGTCACCACTCCTTATACCTCCCATCGCCACCAGTGGTGGCAACTTGCAACTGTCGGTGTCCTCTCTGTCGTCGAAACACCCGAAACCCTTATATCTCTTGTCACCACCCAATTGCTGCCGAGTCTCCCCATCCTCTGCCGCCACTCTTCCCTAACACCCCCATGCCGCCCGAGCTCCATCCCCTGCAGATCCCTTACACCGTCCTCCACTGCCGCTCTGCCCTAACACCCCTGCGCCGCCCGAGCTCCATCCCCTGCAGACCCCTTACCCCATCCTCCGCCGCCGCTCTTCCCTAACACCCCCGTGCCACCTAAGCTCCATCCCCTGCAGACCCCTTACCCCCCAACCGCCCCTTCCCCTACCTGATCCCCACGGCCACCTCCCCGCTTCCCCCCCGCAGCCACCCACACCCCCTCTCTTCACACAGGTGACACCATGGTGAAGATCTTCTGCCACACCGCTACCATAGACATTTAGGGTTTTTTTTGTGGTTAGGGAGTCTGCTTTCCTCATAACAGGCCAAGCCTTTAACCATCAGAGCTCGCGCTTTAAGTGATAACGGGGATCCAAAGGGAGGGGGCAGCGTAGGCTCCCCCTTTGTTTTTATTTATTATCCCTCTTGACCCTCGGTCATATGAATGACCGAGGGCTCAACTTAGGCCCATTTATATGCCCTAACTGCCAATATCAAACCGCCTGTGTTAACACTTGCCATGTGACTGAAATTTTCAAATAGCCAGCGGTTAAACATCAAATGGTCAGCTAGCCTTGTGCTCTCTTTATGCCCTAGGAGGGGCATTTTTTTTCCTTTTGCTATAAATCAGTCATACAAAGTCAAAAATTCACAAACAAGGACTTGCCGGAAAGCTGACGAGGTGAACTTCGTAGTTGTGAGGATTTTATCAGGTGACTATACCGTTTTGACCTTTTTTTTGCAGTCAAAGTCAAACCTACTTCAAAACTTCAAATGCTCATATCTTTTACGTTTTTGATTGAATTTTCACTTTTTTTTTTGAAATCGCATAGAATTTCATGTAGAATCTATTTATGAACTTATTTTTCCTTTATCAGTTCATTTTTCAGCCAATTTTATCAGATTATTAATTTTTGCATAACAATCTCCTATGCTAGTCTACTTGCTTCGTTTTCATTTTTGTGACTTGCAAGTGAACATTCGGAGCTGAAACAACATTAGGATCAGCATTTATATCAATTTGGACAGTGATATTAATTAGGTGCACTCAATCTAGTTCTCATTTCTCATAATCTTGTTTGCAAACACACTTCAATTTGGGACATAAAACAAATCCTTGTTTGCATACACACTTCGATTTGGGCTTATAAAAACAAACATTTGTCTTCATCACATATCAAAATTGGGCTTAAAATCAACCAGTGTCTTCAATCACATCTTCAAATTGGGCTAAAAAGAATCATTGTTTGACATGTCTTCCTCACATTTCAATTTCTAAGGGATAATTAACCACTGCAAGTATGAATCAAGTGTGCATGTGTATACTCTCTCCTCACACCGTAAGGTGACCTTGGAGATAAAAAACACCTCACTTGATTCGCTTTTGTTTACCCTTTCCTAGGAGGCTTGCTAGGGGATTTCATCACCCCTAGGGATGACCTCATCCAAGGATGAATCGAAAGACACCCTCATTGAAATCAGAATCTTGTCACTCTTGGCTAAGCCCCAAAGAACTTTCTACCTTTGGGAAGTGAAGGTGAAGGGTGGGTTACCCCCTTCTCCCGGCTGTGTGATAGGATTTCACTTTCAATTCATTAGTCAACCTCGTGTAAACATTGCCCAAACCTAATTGGCCATGCCCCATCAAACAAGACATTAGGGCATGTTGATGTGTCTTGCATGTGTGCTTATTTAATCACCATCATATTCTTCCAATTCAAATTTTGAAATTGCTTTGTCTTGTGCAAGTGATTCATGATTGTACATGTGTGATCATTTCATTGAACATTGCCAAATCAAGATAAACATCAAACACATAAGACAAGTCATTCAACTCAGTCTTCCAACACATTCAAATCCAATCACTCATCTATCCTAATCATCCTAATCACCTATCTTATCCACATCATCATCCAAATCATTCAATCTAATCTTATCTTGATCACTCTCATCATCCTTAATCCAATTCATCAACATCATTCTAATCCCATCTCATCCAAATCCAAAATCCAAAATCCAAAATCAAATCCAACATCAATCATCCCTTCTCCATTATCCACTCCAATCAAACATTCCAATTCCTAATCCTTAATTAACAAATCATCCTTGGCACATCAAACTTTGGTTAAGGACCTAGTCTCCTTCATCCTCCATCAATCCCCTCATCCAAAAGCCCATCCAAAACTATCCACATCATTATCAATATCCCTCAACATCATTATCATCCCAATCCAAAATCCAAATCAATCCAATCAAAAAAATCAAGACCTTAGTCAAACACATCAACCCTCTTGCTTAAGATCATTAGTCTATCAAAAGCATAGAGAACCATCCAACAAAAAAACAAATCAAATCAAATCATCTTAAGGTCTTGAAATTTTGATTCCCAACATCATAATCATCCATCATCCCCAATCATCTCATATCTCTCCCACAAAATGGATCTTTATGAAGCAATACAACAATTACAAAGACATAGAAAAGTCTATGAGAGCATGGATCCTAATGCTAAGGAACAATTCAAAAATGACATTAAAGATATACCCTTAGCACACCTCATCATTGGAGAATCCCAAACCCCTACCCCATCTTCATCATATCAACCCTCATCATATCAACCTTCAACATCTTACATATCCACACCATTGACCTCATACCAACCTTCATCATATCAACAAACACCCTACACATCATCCCCATCCACATCATATCAATCTTCATTCTTTCAACCTTCATACCAATCAACATCTTACATATCCACTCCATCAACCTCATATCAACCATCAACCTCATATCAACCTTCAACCTCATATCAACCTTCAACTTCATACCAACTTCCCTCATACCAACCTTCATCATGTCAACCTTTACCCTCATATCAATCACCATCCCCTTACACATCCATGCCATCATACTTATCCAACCAATCAATACATCCACCTTATCCATCCCCTAACCTTTGTCATGCTAACTTTGATCAAGGGAACACCAATCTAGCACACCTTATATCCAAAATCCAAACCTCATATCAACAACCAAATCCCCTATCTCCTAATCCCCATCCTCCAATCCCCCCATCACAATATCCCTCCAACCTTATCAACCTTAATCCATCACCTTATGTATCTCCCAATCCATCAATCCCTATCATGCATCCACCATCTAATCCACCATCAAATCTTCCAAGTCCCAACACTATCACATCCAAAGAATCCTTGTGGGATTTCCTCTAAAGAACATCACCTAAAAATGAAAGCAAAGCAAAGGAATCCCCCCAATCCCCCACCCCTCCAACACCACCATCTAATCCAACACCTATCCTTGAACCTACCCATGAACCATCATTACTTAATCCCATCACCCCCCTATCCAATCCCAATCCTAATCCTACACCATCCACCATCATTATCCATCCATTATATTGTTCGTCAACCCATAAACTCATGAAGGATACCATCCATTGGCTATTAGCAAGGAATCAAACACCCTCATGCAATCCAACATCCACCAAATCTCTTGAACAACCCCTTATCATAGGTCAAGAACCATCATGTAGCCATGTTCAAAAACACATAAGTCAAACACCTATTGCATCCATCCAAGCACCTATCACATCTATCCAAGTCACTCCCACTTCTATCAAACCACATGAGTTATGTCAAGAATCAAATCCAAAGCATGTTGAAACATCGACCCCTTCTCCTAATCAAGATCTAACCATCCCATCTAATCCCATCCACAATCCCCTCCCATCTATTGATCAACTTATAGATCTCACCCCATCTTCTATCACCCCTTTACTATCCCCCATGAATCCTTTACCTCCATCTACCAATCCCATCCCAAATCCATCCCCTTATCTACTTGGAAAAAGCACTTTCATCCGTGGTGACTCCCTTGGAGGTGAACAATTTCCATCCACCACCTATCTTTCTCCAACAAATAATGGACTCGTGTCTTGTTTCCAAAGCACCAAACATCCCATTGCATGTCGCATACTCCAACTCATGAACTATCAAGGCAAAGGTTTAGGTCTTCATGAACAAGGCATCTTGGAGCCCATCCACACCACATTCCATCCATCTTCGCATGGCCTTGGCTTTACATACCAAGGAACACAAAATGAACATGTTGGTACCATCCACCCACCTTCCAAAATTCACTCATCCAATCCCAAACATAGTGCATCTCATTGCACTCCCAAAACATATGTCGCCATCCCTCCTCCATCATCCTATCATTTGCAAAAGCATGTGACCATCCATCTCCCTCCATCAAATTTACCTCCACTTCTTCCAACTCCAAATATTCCTATCAAATCCACTCTACCTCCTATCCTACCAACTCCTAATATCCCCATCCTCAAAACTCCTCATCCATTTATCCATAAATCCACTTTTTACTCCTCCACCCATAAATCCCCTAAAATCCCCAATCAAGACCAACAAAAGCACACATCTTTCAAACATGAAGCTTCCCCCAAATCCATGGGATTCAAAAATTTGAATGCCTCAACTCATAAAGCACAAAAGCCTAAAGATATTATCCCTTCCAATCAAATGAAAAATCTAAAAGGCTATCAAAGCCCACACCATCACAAGAAAAAGAAAAAACAAAAATGGTGTGGGTACCTAAACAAAGGTTACTCAACTCTAATGAGGCATCCACATCCCAATCCACTCCAAACTCCCAAACATCTTGCTCCACATCTAAAAATCCCACAAATCCTAAGTCTATTTGGGTCCCTAAAACCCCAAATCGATCATACAAAAATCCCCCATCCCAATCCCCATTACTTCCAACTCCACATCCAAAGTACAAGCTTCCAAATACATTATGGTGTGTGCAACCATTGGTCTTAGTTCCCCTCCACCACTTAACATTCCCACATACCCCCATCTCTCCATCTTTTGTTCACTATCCTACATATCTTCCCCATCACATTCCTATGGTCCATGCTTTTGCATAATCCACATCATAATCCATTATCCACCATCCATTCCTTCTTCTCCTATCTTCCAACAATCCATGCAATCATAATACAAAATGCTATCCAACATAGGACCATCTTCACCTTGCTATGGAAACAGATGCTAGAGTCCCCATTCCATCAAAAAAGAAAAAAATCCAAAAATTAGGAAAATAGTAAAGAGAAAAATCCGTCCAATGGTGAAAACCACTCCTTGTGGTGCCTTGGGCAAGTACCTTGATGAAAACCCCTTGTGGGCGTCATGCATAATCCCTTCTCCATCCATTTTGTATCCCTACACTTGGGGGCAAAACAATCTAATCATCCACATCCATAACATCCTTTTGCATATCATATCCATATATCCTTATCCTATCATATTCCTATCCACCATCCCCTATTTATTCTATCATTTTCCATCCATTCTATCCATTATATATTGCTTTTACCATCTCCCACCTTAGATCTTGATAAAGATAAGGGGCAAAATATAAAAAAAAACATGCTTTGGACACCTTTCAGCATACTCCCTACTCAAGTATATCCTCCATCCATTTGCTACAAAGTCCATCCATTCAAACATTAACCCATCATGCAAAAATTCTTTAAGCATTGGGGCATATGATTCCTTGCAACCTAGCCCTTGGAGAAAATCCTAAAATCCCCCATCCATATTTCATGCATACCTATCCTATCCCCCATCCCTATCTTCCATCTATCTAACATGCATCCCTATCACTTGTCCATTCATCTATCATGAATCAGCTATCCATCATCTTTCATCACCAATCCCTCTATCCAACCCCATCACTTTCACCTCTAGACTTGGTGTTCCCTTGTCATTGATATCTAGCACAAAGGCTATCCAAACAAAATCCAATGCAACCATCATAATAAATCATGCCCTTTCCAAAAATCAAAAAATCCAAAACCATCACAAAAATAAAAAAATCCAAAAACATCACAAAATCAAAAAATCCAAAAACATCACAAAAATAAAAAAAATACCAAAAACAATAGAAAACACACACACAAAAAAAAATCCATCACAAAATCAACATTGCTCCATCAACATCTCATCATCTTCCAACATCCTCAAAATCACCCAAATCATCCAACACATCAACACATCTATCCTCGATCATCCCACATCATCATCACAAATCAGAACTACATATCATAACCACTTGCATTTTAATGTGCCTTGATCCTGTGGACACAGGGTATGTAGGCAGTTTGGGATATGAAGGACGTTTCCAGTACTCAAGTGCAGAAGATGCCCCCATCTAACCCATTGAGCTTACACTAGAACCAAGCATCGCATCACCTATCAAAGCATCATCCCTTAACAAAAATCATCAACTATCAAATCAACATCAACCACAACTTGTCACCATCATATCTTGAGCCAATCTTACAACATCAACAAAATATGATCCAATCATCAACTAATTCCTGCCTTAGGATATATCGTTCCTACGATAAGCAGAATCTATCAAATCATCATCCATCTTGGCAATAGATACAATGGCTATTTGTTTTGGTTCATTGGTCTTTTTGTTTTTGATTTTTATCTTTTGTCCTATTCGAAGATCACATCAAAGCTACCTTGATCTCACTATATCATGGTATGTGGCAAAAACATCTAGAATGGGGCATAGTCTTGCTTTTGTATGCTGTGCTTGTGGGCTGATTTCATTACTCCAAGCTAGTATTCATATCTTGTTGATCACAGGGTCAGTTCTAGCATATTGATCCCCTTATGCATCTAATATTCATCATACCTTTTGTGTACTAAGGACTTATGCTATGAGCCCCCTTCCCTCATTAGGACAAGGTTGTACTATCTTGGGCATGCATGGGATCATCCCTTTGTTTGTGTGTCTAGTCCATGCAAATGTTGGATAAACATCATCACCCTGGTCTTCTATACCTCGGTGAACATATCCACTTTCAGCATGATGATCATCCACCAATCAATCTCCCAACATCATCATTCTCTCATCTCGCCCCTTATCCTCCAACGACTTCTACCAAGCTCTTCCATCCATTTCGAGAGCACAACCGTGTTCTTGCAACCCACCTATCCTCTTGAGGAGGCATCACCCTTACCAATTATCCCCAAACCTTACCCTATTCTTCTAAGCCAAAATCTTTTTTCTATCCAATCCAACTCTATATTTTAACTTCTTTGAAATGATGTTACTTAGCCGCAACACCATCTCAAAGAGGGGCAAATGTAGACACCTAAAATTGGCTTGCTTCGCAAAACAATTTCCCGTGTCTCGACACCAATTTATCCCTCCTATTAATTAAATAAATTCATTTTATTTAATTAAGTTATCCCTAACCATCTGTCTATCCCTTGTGATCAATTAATTCATTTAATTTATCACTTTTACCTTACAACTATATCCTCATTTGATTAAATAAATATTCACAATATTTATTTAGTTAAATTCTCCTTTTCCCTAATCCCTATTAATTAGATAAATCATTCTTATCTAATTAATCTAGCCTACTAATTGACCTACCCTACCCTACCCTAGCCTACCTCATCCTAGCCCTAGGATCAATTAAGCAAAACCTCTGTGTAATTAGTCCTAACCTCTCATTTGGGTGGTCAAACCTAGTTTAACACCCTTCCCCACATCCCCCAAATTAAAAATTGAAACAAATCACACATCACATTTACTTCTCTTACACACCCCTTACCTCACCCATCCTCATTCATTACCTCTTATCCCTAAATGAATTATTAATTCATTTCCCATTCCCCAAATGAATTCTTAATTCATTTCCCATTCTTTCACACCCATACCTCATTTATCACCCCTTTTCCCAAAATGAATAAAAGATTTATTTTTATTCCTAGCCCTTGATCTCATCTTTCAATCCTCACCCTCCATCCTCCTTTCAAAAAATCTATAAATGAGACTCTCTCCAAGCCATTTTGGAGAGACTTCTTCATGCATCAAACCTCTACCAAAATCACTCCACAATCCTCCTCATCCTAACATCATAATGCCAAAATCTTGCCTCATCTCCATCTAATCTATCTGAATCCACTTATCTCTCATCTACATTTGTGTTGAAAAGCCTTGAGCAATCCACATCTACACACTAATCTTGGGTAAAATCAGAGGAGACTATCGGGTGCAACTCCTTCCCTCTTGGATTTGTGAGTCATTATGGAGGTATAATTGTTGTATTTTGCATTTGATTTATATTTAATCTTCATTTTGATTTCATTGATCACATATAAGATATGCTAAAATAATCAATGAGAGATAAGGTTAGAACATCTTCTTCTAAGATAATAACCAAATCATGAAAGCTATGCATAAATCATATATTAGATCACATCAAAGAAACCAAGGCTACACTTATGGGTTCATATCCAAGTATAGCCATTGGGCTTGTACTACATGTATCCCAGGACCAAGTGTAACAATAGGGTGAGATACAAAAACAATTTAAAGTGCACGGAGCATATGTATTGAAATGGTTTGTTAGAAAAGATAAGACAACATGATATATCACACCCAGTAATTCTTCTAGTCAAACATCGGATATATATATCAACCCCATCTTCATGTATAGACTAGGTCCATTTTTTCTTGGTTGCTAAAGGGACACACGGTCCGTATCAGTTATTTGTTTGTTTCATCATTTGCCGACTAGGTAGAATCACTTGAAGAAGGTAAATAATGAAAATGAGAGAGGAGAACAAGTGCGTTTGGAATACCACGTAGGAGGATGCCCCCAAGACATCAACCACAACACTATGCCCCTGAGGCACGACACACAATAATAAAATAGAGAATAGAAGGATAGAAGAATGATGAAACAAATAGAAGAATGGTCACAACAGAGGTAGTCTCCTAGTATCCTTGACCTTGCAAGAGTATCAAGGGTCATCCCAAGAGACCTAAACAACACATAACACATCATGGGGGAGGAGACTCCGTGAATGAGCAAAAGTTTGCTACAACAAAGGTGACCACCAAGGGTTAGAAATACTTACCTGTTATCTTTAATCTTGATCTTTACCTTTATTGTCAAGCATTTGTCCCTTGTTCTTCTTTCTTGCTGAATTATGTTATCTAAATTTCCATGAATTCATGGAGGAGGAATTATAGGAGTTGACAAACAAGGATCCTTATAGATTCCCATTTCTATTAGGAACTTGTGTTTAACCCCTCTCTTTACTTTGTTAGTATATTAGTTTCTATGGACGCATATGCTTTGTAAGTCATCCCGTGAGCATATTGTATTATTCCACATTGATGGGAAGTAGTAGTTGTTTAGATTAGGAAAGTAGTATATAAGTAAGTGTTGAGGCCAATGAAGGGATCTATGAATTTATTGTATTGAGCTTGCTCAAAGGAGGTTGCCCCCTCGAAGTGGCCTACGATCAATAAATTCCTTTTGTGTTTCTGCTATTTATATAAATATGTTCTTTCATGCATTTTTCATTATATTGTTGTAGGAGGTTCCTCTCATTTGGTATCAAAGTGATTTCTTAGGCTCGTTGGGTGGAATTTTTACCAATTTTTTTTTGCTGTAGTGGCCCTCCTGGCACTATGATTATTGTAGCAATATTTTTTTTTGCATCTGTATTGTTCATTTGGATTGCAGGTTCAGATCAGGGAACATCCCTATCCACTTAACTATGGGAAGTACTTGGGCATATAACCCTAAAACTCATTGTGAGGAGTACCACAGGAACCTCGAAGTAGTTGGCCCATTGAGAGGACCTACCAGCGAAAAGGGCAACGTCCCCTACCTGATTGACTAGTTCCCATCCGTGAGGTAAACCAAGAGCTGTCATTTGTGGCAAAGCAGTTATCAGTTTTACTTGAGCCATGGAGTGATGGGTACTTCCCCAATACACAAGTTGTTAGACAACATTGGTGGCCAGAGTTACTTCCTTGAACCTTTAGGAAGCCAAATAGACCTGGGGCCCAGATCTATTGACAATAGGCAAACTATAGATTAAATCCATCCAAAATAGTTGGTAGAAAGTTTTAGAAAAAAATCACTTTGTTTCCTCTCGAAATTCACCAGAACACCTGTAATTCCATTCCACACATTTCCTTCCTTGAGGACCCTATCCCAATTCCACTTATCGAAGCTAGAAATCCTACATTTGCCTATTTTTTAGGGTTTTCCATAACTTCTTCGAATCTCACCCAATAGCTTTGAGATTTTACCACATCATTCATTTCATATTTCTACTCCCTTGTCCCTCTTGGACAAAATTTCCAATTCTTTCACCCCACTTCTGAAATCACCATTTTCTTCTCCCCTTTCCCTCAGAAAGTGTCCAAAATCTAGTCAAACCCTAATTACCCATTGAAATTTTCCCCAAATTAAAATTTCCCTTTACTAAACATGTTTTAGCACACATTTTCCTACTCATTCCCTAAAGAAAAAAAAATCTTTTGGCTATGGTAGTAACTTGAATAGGAGCACCCTTTCCCCCCCAAAAAAAAAAATCTTCTGGGTATGGTAGTAACTTGAACAGGAGAAAAACACATGGAGGATGACATTGCCGCCCTCAATATCAAAATCCAAGATCTTGATGAAAAAATTCTTGGACTCAATCTTCAACATTTAGCCATGAACAACAGACGGCAGTCAGAGTCATCTTAAGACATTGGCTTTTCTTCTTCCAACAATTTTCGTGGGTCGAAGCTTGATTTTCCTCAATTCAATGGTGAAAAATAATATTTTAGTCTCCATCATACTTTGATGTCAACAAAGTCTTGCTTGCATCCTTTCACTTGGAACATGAAGCCCTTCAATGGTTTTATTGGTATCTCAAGGCTCATGACGAGCCACAATGGACAGATTTTTGCAAACTCATTTTGCAACGGTTTGCCCCTAGTGCTTTTGATGACTTCAATGGAGCACTCACTAAACTTCACCAAATAGGCACTGTGAGAGAATATCAGACATAATTTGAAAAATTGGCCAATCACACGGAGGCATTGTTTGATGAATTCTTCATAAGTTATTTTGTTAGTGATTTGAAGGATGCAATTTGAACTGAGGTTAAAATGTTCTATCCCAACACAATGATGGAAGCCCTAGGGTTGGCTAAGTTGGCAGAGGACAAGATCACAACTCAGTAGTGATCCAACTCTAGCTTTGTTTCATTCAACAATACAGCTCCCCAAAACTCTCAATCAACTCCAGCTCCTAGAACAACTCCTATCAAGCATTTGACTGAAGCAGAGATGTAGGCACATAGAGAAAAAGGACTTTGTTATAATTGTGATGAGAAATTCACTCTGGGACATCGATGTGTTGAGCAAAAGCTCTACCTATTGAATTTAGACTCTTTGCCCGACACTAAAGTTTGGGTAGATGCTCAAGATACATCAGATGATTAGGAAGAAGCTCAGCAATCGCTTGTTGAACCTGCTTCTCAGGAAGACAACCCAAAGATCTCTCTTCATGTTGTAGAAGGAGTCACCACCCCACAAACCATGCAGGTCAAGGGTTACTTCAAAAATCTCCCTCTTAAAATACTCATTGATTCTGGTAGCACTCAACTTCATTGACCCCCAGATCAAGAAATAGGCTGATTGTTTTGTCCATCCTTGCTCCAACTTTGAATTCATGATTTCCAATGGGGGCATATTATCTTGCAAAGGGAAGTGCCGCATTGTGCATATCTTTATTAGAGATTATCAGTTGCACTCCAACATGTTTACCTTGCCCTTAGATGGGTGTGATGTAGTTTTGGGATCCCAATGGTTACACACACTTAGACCCATCTTATGCGATTTTGTTGAACTTTGGATGTAGTTTTTAGAAAATGGGCAAAAACACACATTGAACGGCTTACAACTGGGATCTCTCAGCATCATAAGTTCACATCACATGGAAAATCTTCTTAAGAAGAATTCACATGGTGTCATTGCCCAACTCCATTCATTTAGATGCAACCATCAATAGTCTCTACTACTTCCTCTGATCTACAATAGATTTTGGATAGGTATGCATGTGTCTTTACTGAACCAATGGGATTGTCACCTTTATAGCCAGAGAACCACCATAGTCATCTCCTTCCTAGAAGTCTTCCTCCCAACATCAGGCCCTAGCACTACCCATTTCACCAAAAGATAGAGATTGAGATGCTATTTCGGGACTTACTAAAGCAAGGCATTATTTTCCCTAGTACCAGCCCATATTCTTCACCAGTTCAGGCATTTGACATGATTCTTTGAACTTGGGATCAAATTCTCAGCATCTTGGGGGACAATCTTCACATGGCAAGAAATAGAATGAAATAAAATGCCAATCATCACCATTCCAAGCACACTTTTCAAGTAGGTGATATAGTTTTTCTTAGCCTATAGACATACACACAATCATCCTTGAAAATCAAAGGGTGCCATAAGATAGCTCTAAAGTTCTATGAACCATATAAGGTTTTCTAGAAGATTGGGTTGGTTGCTTATAAATTGGAGCTCCCCCCAAGTTCATCAAGTATTTCATGTCTCTTGTCTAAAGAAAGTTCTTGGCACCAACATCAGAACACAAACTATTTTACCAGAAATTGATAATGAATGATCCATTCTTCTAGAGCTAGATGTAATCCTTGACATGCGCACTTGTCAGCTTCACTTCTGATCCATCACATAGGTATTAATTCAGTGGCAGAGAATGCAACTAGAGGATGCAATGTGGGAACCACTAATTCAGATTCAGCAACAATTCCCACATCTGAAGCTTTGAGGATAAAGATTTTCTAAGAGGGAGGGGATGTTAGGAACTCGTGTTTAACCCTTCTCTTTACTTTGTTAGTATATTAGTTTCTATGGATGCATATGCTTTGTAAGTCATCCCGTGAGCATATTGTATTATCCCACATTCATGGGAAGTAGTAGTTGTTTAGATTAGACTTAGTATATAAGTAAGTGTTGAGGCCAATGAAGGGATCCACAATTTTTTTGTATTGAGCTTGCTCAAAGGAGGTTAAATGACCAAAGTTGTATTCTTTGTGGATAGAGTGAGTAATGAGTTGCTAAATTTCCTAAGGGTTCAAGTCAAGTCATAATTTCCCTAAAAATCATGTCAAAATTGTCTGTTGTGCTAAAAATCACTCTGATGGACTTTTGTGCTAAAAAACAAGCTTACTGACTCCAGCAATAAAGTTGCACTCAACCAACCAAGTGTCAAAACCTAAGTCTACTGACTTAGCACTAAAATCAATGGTCACTAACTTAGTGCTAAAAGTCTGATCCTCTGACTGAGTCGGTAGTCACCAAATTCCGCGCTAAGTTCAAAGACATCAAAACATGCACAAAGCACTATCTAGGTAGTTTTGAAATTAAGGAACACTAAGAGGGGGGTGAATTAGTGTTCTACAAAACTTATTACTTTGTTCCTTTATTTATTTACCACATACATCTAAAAGAAAGAAGCATGAACACAAGAACAGAAACAACAAGATCACAACACATGAACACCAGGATTTTTATGTGGAAACCCGGTTAAGGGAAAAACCATGGTGGGGGTTAACCCACAAGAATTTATACTCTATTAAAAGTATTACAAATGGGAAGGCACATGCCTTCGAGCACACTACCTAGAGATCACTGCTCAAGGAGGCTCACTACCTACAAATCAATTACAAAAGTTTACTTGAATGTTTGAACTGAGGAATAGCATCTAACAATGCAAGATTATAGTTTCGGTTCAACTCAATACACTGACTTTGCACACTTCATCTCTCTCTGCACTGCTTCACTGCTCTGCCATGATCTAGAGCTTAGATATCTTTAGTTCACACTTGATTCTTCTATACATCGCACTTACTCCTTCATATTCACTACAACTCCCATTGAAATGCTCGAACTCATTGATTATATATATCCGCTACATGAAATTGCATCCAGCCTTAAGAAAAACTTAGAGACTTTTTAAGAACAATGTTCTATCAGCTGAATCCATGCACAAACACCAATGCAGACCAAATATTATGTATCCAAGTCACTTCACATGTTAGCCAATACTACTGGATCTCCTGAGTTACTTGACCAACCACTTTTCTTCATCCGCACAATGATCAAACACCAAGTTGGCCTGTTCTTTACTATTTAACCAGAACCTGATACTCAGATGCTTTTAACTTTCAATCGCTTCATCACCGAAGGCTAAAATCTTGGATTTAGGTAGCCCTGACATCCCTTAACACTCCCTCAGATCTGTAACACAATATGATTTCCTATGGAGAAATACATACCAGAATGCCAAACCCTGTCATATGCCATGTTTTTGTCTATCCAGACTTAGACAAATATGTAATCTCACTTCTGGTATGATCCAATAATGAAATGTGGATGTGTAAGATAGATTTAGTTGCTGTCAATGACAACACCTAACATGCCTAGCAGTGTCTCTTGCCAACAATCTCACCCTTTAGTATTGATGGCAACACTTAGTGAAAAATGACTAAGTGTTAGAATAGCCCCCCTTACTATGTACACTTTATGATTTTTAATTGCTAATTGCTCCCCCTTAGCTGAATTCCTCATTTTTCACTATTTTCCTCTCCCCCTTTGACATCAATGGCAAAGGTTGGGATGCGCATATCAAAATTCATGCAAAAATTTTATGTACATACTTCTGCATATGAGCACACAATCCTTAAGACTTGTTCATCAGCAAAAAGATATCACCAAAAATATTTTTCAATCATGTCAATTCATTGTCCCAGTTCTTCTTAATGCTGCCCAAAATGGATATATGCCCACTAAACAAAAATGCCTGTGATTCTACCTTTTGAAGATTAGAAGGATCACTAGTAGCAGTAGCAGCTTGGGATTCTACCAATATATCATACATAGTCTCCAACTTAGGGGAAATTAGTCCCCGGAGCTCATCCAATCTACCCAAAACTTTAAACTTTTCCTTCTCCAAATCATCCAATTCATTCCGTAAACTCACTACTTGGCATTCTTTGGTTGCTATAGACTCAGTTAAAGGACTATAGGACTGAGAAATGTTAGATAGTTTGAGCTTTAAGTCCTTAATATTTTTCTCAATATCTTCAACAGCTTTAGACTGATTTAGACAAAACTTATAAATCTTTGCACCTTTAGAGTGATCATTTTGAATACTCTTTACAATAGTATCAAGCACTGATCTATCATAGATAAATATTTTCCTTATTTCAGCAAATCTCTTCTCATTATATTCATTTTTGACTTTAACTTCTGCTGACTTCTCTAAGGTTTCAAAATGAGTACTTATAGAGTTTATCAAACTCTTCAACTGACCAAAGGGAGAGTCGGATGAATCCTTTTGAAAGGTTGGCATAATCTTTCCCAAAATTCCAAAGGCAAGACCAAGCAACTCACTGTCCTTAATGTGAGTTTTCAGAATCTCCTCTCTTGCTTTTGCTTGTGCCACATATGCTAACTTCATCTTTTGTAGAGGGCAAAGAGTGTCAAAATTGATAGGTCCTTGAATCATCTCTGGTTCATCAAACTCATGCTTGTCTTTCTCAAGTAATTTTTTCATTGCATCTGTAGTGTCTCTTGCCAAAAATGTAGCTCCATCTTTCAGATCCTTGTCGGTACTGTCATCTTTCTTTTGCTCTTTAATATTCTCTATTGTTTCTCCTTCTTGTTCATCCTTGTTCTTAACCTCTTTTGTTTCTTGCTCTTTATTCTTCACAGAGTCATCTTCACCAGGAGAATCTACTTATGTATTCCTCTATGTATATTCTCCAACAGATTGGTTCAGAGGAATTTGAGTGTCCTCTGGACCATCAAAATTAACTTCCTCTACCATCTCTTCATTTCCTTTATTTAGCATTTCATCTTCCGGAGCAAAGATGTCAACTTGTTGTTCACTTTCTTTCAACTCCTCAACATTTGGAATGGAAAAATCAATTTCATTATCAACTTCTTCTTCAACAGTGGGAAGATTATGCCTTTTCAATGCATTCAGAAGAATCTCCTGAGTATCTTCAACTATCTTATCAATCTCTCCCAGAATGAGCATATTCATTCTGATCTTAGTCTTGAAGTCCTCTTTCATTTCTTTCAATATCAGGTTCTTTTGATCTGGAGTAATTTGAGGACACAATTTTATCAGCACATGCTCTCAGAGCTCAAAATCTTTAGTTTTTGCATTCTTTTTTCTTATTTCTAGAATTTTTGCAAGGATTTCCAGAATTTTAGAAGTTATTTCAAATAAAATCTTATTGTAGATTTTCAATTATTTGACTATAGCTTCCTCCAAAACTCTCTTGTCAATATTATTGTAATGATCATAAAATTCAGTCATTGGCTTCAAGTTTCCATCTATAGTAACTGACTTAATGATGTCATCCACAAAAAGAGTAGGCTTCTCAACATAGGCCTCTGTCTTATGCCTTTTACTTGAATTTATGCTTCCAAAGGGCTTTTCCTTAGACACTTTAGCAGCTTTGGTGCCTGAGGCCTTCAACTCCTTAACCTCATTATCTGAGTCAATTTCTTCTTCATCCACTTTCTCCATACTAACATATGTTCTTTTGTCCTTTACCTTTGTCCTTTTTCTTTCCTTATGGGTAGGTTTTTTTGCAATAGGAGAAAGTGACACACTGGAGGTTGAACTCCTAGTAGACCTTGCTTTAGAAGTGGATTCCACCAGAACACTTCTCTGTTCTCTGTCCTGTTTCTCCTTCTTAGCTTTCTCTATCCTTTCCCTATTTTGTCTCATAGCTTCTTTTGTTATGCCAATGCTTTCTGCATACATTTCAACTTGTCTTTGAATCTTTCTCTTAGATTTAGGTTTTCAAAGCTCAACATGCAGTTTCACACTGAGTTCACCATATGTCCCAAATCTTTCAATTGTGGTGTCCTTTGGTTTACTCAAAAGGTGTTGAGCATACATATCCAATACTTGCTCATCAACTTCATACCCCATGGCCATGATCCACACAATTCTTGGTTCAACTGCTTCCATTAAACACTGATCTATATCCACCATAAAACAAACTGTATTCTTGTATTTTTCAACCACAGATGTAGGGATTCTTTCCCTTGATTGCATCATGTTCTAAAAATTCTTGAAATATCCCCAAAGAGTAGTCCTTTGGGCATTGGATTCACCAATATTGTTCAAGTGCTCTCCTATTTGTATGGCAACAGTCTTATCACTAGTCCAACACATGTTTTTCTTGCCGGGTAACTCATTAATGAAATAGAAGAACAAACATAATACCAATGTACCATACTTGAATGTGTTCTTCTTATCCTTTTTTATCTTGTTCAAGTTTTCCATCAGCTAGCTCTATAGCAACTCACACAAGTCATAGTCAACATTCTCTCTCAACATCTGATAAGCTACATAGATAACTATACCGGATACAGAATTCTCCCTGCTGGAATGATATATCTTGTATCCAATCACCATTGATGTAAATTTGACATCCAGATCAGTGATGTCATTTATTATCATTGCCCTTTTGTCAAACCTTGAACCAGTAGCGTCATATACAGTTTGATTCTTTACTAACTTCAACATTGGCAGACCACCAAATGAGTTCAACCCTATCATGGCCTTGATGGCATCTTTGGTGATCTTGAAAGGTTTCATTAACCACTTAAACTCATCATACATCCGACTGAGCACATACTGGACCCACTCATCTTCATCAAAGGATGGAAATCCTATAATCTGAATGAAGTGTTTATCTTACAGTTCCTTATACTTAGGTTTAAGGCCATGAATTTCATCCCTCAGATGATTCTTGAACAAATCTACTAACTTCGAGTCCCCAAACTCATCTATGCTAGCATGAATATAAGCCCTAATATCTTCAACATGCAACACACCATACAAAACACTTGAAAAGACACCTAATAGATTGACCTCTACTGATTTGTGTAGATGCTTTTTAAATTTAGGTCAGGGCCTTTTGGTGACGTCAACAACCAATAGAGTAGCCATATCAGAGACTACAAATTCAGAGAGTTTCATAGAGAATACCTTTTTTTTTCACCGGTTAGGGTTAGCTGTTGAATTCACTTTTCGTACTCCAAATCCTTGAAGTCTCAGCTCATATGCTCTTCTCCTTGTTCTCTTCAAATGTAAAGTGATTCAAATGTTTGAATGAATGACCTTTTATCGTCTGTAAAACCTAATTCTTCATTGTAATAAATGCTCTTCCCTAATACATTTGGTTGCACTATTTCTTCCAACAGTCAATCTTTAATTACTCCACAATCAATCGCATTAGCTTCTTTTCTTCCAAATTTTTCTTCAACAGATTTGCAATAGGTTTCTCTTTCTTCATTCATTGTTCCAAATTCAGGCACCCACTTGCTGGCAGGGGGAATTAGATTTTCAATGCAAGTCCCCCTGAGCCAGAGCTCCTGTTTCAATTCCTAGAGGAATTAACAACACCAGATTCCAGTGCGGACCCATCACCATCATTCACTTCACCTTTCTTTACTAATGTTTTGTTCATTTCATTCCTGGATCTCATTCACATTTACTTTTTTCTTGCCTTTATCTTGTCCTTGCAATTTTTGGTTTCTATTTACCAGACCTTTTCTGTCATCATTCCTACTTCTATAGAATCTTGCAATATGACCAGATCTATTGCAATTGAAGCACACAACATTTCTTTTCCCATGTACTTAATTTTCTCTTGATCTACATTGATTAGCCATGTGTCCAAATCTATTGCATGCAAAACAGTAGCCATTGAAAGAATTGACATTTCTTCTGTTGTTAGAGTAGTTCATCATCCTACTTCTACATTCATTGGATCTATGACCATAACTTTTACAATTAAAGCATTGATCAGAGAATGATGGACCACTTTGATTCACTCTACTTCTGCACTGAGTAGCTTTATGACCAAATTTATTGCAATTGAAACAATTTCCATTGAAAGTTGGATACCTTTGAGCATTAGGTTGTCTTACCGGAGGTCTTCTAGGTCTATTTCTTTGATTCCTTGATTTAGGATTTCTTTGACCAAATCCAGAGCTTTCACCTTTCTTATATCCCAGACCATGCTTATCATCTGCCATCTTTTGACTATCAAGCAACACTTCAAATTTAGCTGAGCTTATCTTAAACTTCTATTTGTATTCATTTGCAACTTATAGGTCATGTTTGAGAATAACAATTTGCCTTACAAGTTGTTCCTCATTATCCCTAGTTTCTTGAAGATCAAACTCTAGATGGCTAATTATTCTATCCAATCTACAACACTCTTCAGTTCTTTCTTTGAGAGACTGATTCAAGTTTTCCTCAATCTTCTTCCTTTCCTCAATTTCCTTGGTTAGTCTCATCACTTTGGATTCCATCTCATGTTTTAGAACAACTTCTTTTGTTAGCTTCTCACACTCATTTGTTTCCTCCTTTAGAGCCTCATCCATATCATTGTCTTCATTTTGATTTGCTAACCACTGAAGTAGCTCCCTCCTCTTTTCATTGGATTTGCTTAGTTGTCCCTTTTAAGGTTTCAATGAAATCTTTAGCATCTTTAAGGGTCTCTTGCAGATCTTTGATTTCTGCTCTGAACAGGTCAAGATCATTTAAAGCTACTTGAAGCTATTGATTGATACCATCAGAGTGCTTGAATGAACCAATAGAAAACACCTTCCTAGATCTTCCTCAAGTTGTTAAACTTCTTCTAAGGAACTTAGCTCTGATACCAATTATTGAAATTAGGGAACACTGAGAGGGGGGTAAATCAGTGTTTGACAAAACTTATTACTTTGTTCCTTTATTAATTTACCACATACATCCAAAAGAAAGAAGCGTGAACACAAGAACAGAAACAAAAAGATCACAACACATGAACACCAGGATTTTTACGTGGAAACCCAGTTAAGGGAAAAACCACAATGGGGGTTAACCCACAAGAATTTATACTCTATTAAAAGTATTACAAATGGGAAGGCACATGCGTTAAGGCACACTGCCCAGAGCTCACTACTCAAGGAGGCTCACTATCTACAAATCAATTACAAAAGTTCACTGGAATGTTTGAATTAAGGAATAGCATCTAACAATGCAAGATTATAGTTCTGATTCAGCTCAATACACTGACTTTGCACACTTCATCTCTCTCTGCCCTGCTTCACTGCTCTGCCATGATCCAGAGCTTAGATATCCTCACTTCACACTTGATTTTGCTATACTTTACACTTACTCCTTCATATTTGCTACAACTCCCCTTGAAATGCTTGAACTCATCGATTATATATATCCACTACATGAAATTGCATCAACTGTAGTCAACCTTAAGGAAAACTTAGAGACTTTTTAAGAACACTATTTTCTCAGCTAAATCCATGTACAAACACCAATACAGACCAAATATTATGTATCCAAGTCACTTCACATGTCGGCCAATACTACTAGATCTCCTGAGTTACTTGACCAACCACTTTTCTTCATCTGCACAATGATCAAACACCAAGTTGGCCTATTCTTTACTATTTAACCAAAACCTGATACTCAGATGCTTTTAACTTTCAATCCCTTCATCTCTGGAGGCTAAAATCTTGGATTTAGCTCACCCTGACATCCCTTAACACTCCCTCAGATCTGCAACACAATATGATTTCCTATGGAGAAATGCGGACCAGAATGCTGAACCCTGTAATATGCCCTGTTCTTGTCTTTCCAGACATAGAGAAATCTGTAATCTAACTTCTGGTATGATCCACTAATGAAATGCAGATGTCTAAGATAGATTTAGTTTCCATCAATGGCAACACCTAACATGCCTAGCAATGTCTCTTACTAACAGGTAGGAGCCTGACCTCACACTAAAAATCATCGCTATTGACTAGGTTGGTAAGACTCCAAAGATGCGCTAGGTTGACGATGTCATCATTTTGTGCAAACCCTAAAGAAACTCTACAGCACACCAAAAGACTCTGTCGTACCTCCTTCATTAATGGCACCCAAATAGGGGAATAAAAGGGTCTAAAATCTACCATTAAGCTCATTTGCATTGCTAAGATTGATCGAGGAGCTCTGTGGTTGGATAGAAAAGTGGATTACCGATGAACTATTAGTGAATTTGAGTGATAAGAATGGTATGCCCTGTATATTTCCATCACTTCTTGCCCCTGTCACCAAGTAGGTGCATATTCCTAACCTAATCTTTCATTCCTAAAACTAGGGTTTTGAGTTGGATTTGAGAATACGTCGTAATGAGGGATTTTATATGTCAATTTAAGTTCAATTTTCAAGTGTTCACAAATTTGTTTAAATTAAATTGCAATCTGATGGTTAAAGTTGTTTGAAAACCTCTCGCCTTGAGAATACCTAGTGTACAGAACAAACCAGGCAGTTGCACTTAAAATTCAACCCTTAGAACCAATAAAACCACCCACCGATGCAAAGTTGTAAATTTATTCACGAAGTATGAGTCACCAAAACCCCTTAGTAAACTCTATGTTAAATCCTTGGCGCAAGAAAGGACCTTGATAGACCTAAAATAAATTTGCAAATTGTAAATCGGTCAGACATTGTCTAAACCTCTGCTAAGCTCATGAGATTGCCATCTGTCAAAAAACTAAGTTTCCTAACTTTGCACTAAAAGTGCCTCCAACTGACCCAAAACTTAACTCAAAGGCAAGTTAGTTAGTTGGAACCCTAAAAAAACTCCACTAGATATTTGGAATTATTTTGTGCTAAACGAGAGTCTATCTGACTTACGCTACATAATGCCCTCGTTGACTTTGTCGGTTAGACCCGAAACTTGCACCAAGTCTGACAAGCTCCAAAGTCACGCAAAAAAATAGTAAGTAACCTAGCGCTAAAATCCATTCCATCTGACTTGCGCTGAAAACTTAACCTACACACTTGGTCAGCAACATCAAGGTTTAGCACTAGGTTAGACAAGGTTAAAACCTACCCCAAACAATAAAATGACCTTGCGCCATAATGCCCTCTCACCGACTAGGTCAGGCAACCTCAAAACCCATGCACAGGGTTGGTACCCTTGAAAATCTGTGCTTTCTGTCCAGAAGGTCTGAGACCCCCAAAAATCACACAAAATGTTGTTAATAATGTTTTTCTTCAATCTTTCAAAGTCAGAGTGATCAGTTAAGATAAAACAGATGTTGCAGAAGTAATTTTATCATGTTTCTCATATTTTCATTTGAAATTCTAGGGAAGATGAAGTATTTATTGCATGGTTAGTTTTAAATGTTGTCTTGTTTATTTATGCCATGTAATAAGTAATGCAAAATCATTTAAGTCTACATGTGTTTTACTTTTGCATTTGAATTCCAAGGACTTGGTAGTAATTGCATGCTAGAAGCATCTTGACTTAGTAACTTAGTTGGATAGCTAGTGACTTACCCAAATTAGACTTAAACATCAAACCATCAAGGCAACCATAACTTATAAGGTCCAGTCATGTAGATTAAATGACTACAAGGGCTCAAAACATGAAGTATGAGTTTAAGGGCATCCCTCCTAAAACCAAAATCACCTCCGGATGGAAAGACATAGGAGACACTGATCTAGGTCATATTGATTTGGAAGATTTCAGAACCAGAACATTTGGACCCAATCTAACTCCAATGGCCAAGAAGATAAAGGACAGTAGAATTGCAGAGGCTACTGCCTTCCCAATCTCAGCTCAATGTGTAGAACTAATAGTAGCCTGTACTGAAAGATATGTCCACTGACTAGAACCATACAAACTCCCAGTGGAGAAGTATTAGTAGACTCAAGTCCACCATCCTTAGCAGAGACCTTTGGTATTCCATGGTATCCAGTGTTGACCATGCTAGATAAAATATGTGTAGAAGCAACATTCAAGAAGGACTTGGATACATGTAAGAAACACTTAAATGACCACTGGATGAAATGTAAAAGGTCAACCATTATCAAGCTTCCCCATACATTGTACAAAAGTGACTTCCATGATGGAATTGGAGACCTAGTGATCTTGCTTAGCAGAATATATGGATTGGCCACTTCCTTAACCTTTGAAGGTTGGATGTTCATGATGATTGAGGAGATAATTAGTTAAGGAAACAAATTTCACTGGGCCCAAATATTGAGTGATAACATGCATGAGACATTTGGAAATTTTAGAGAAAAACAAATATTCAGGTGGACCTCCTATGTGGTATATTCATTGGCTAGGAGGAATGAATATGTTGGGCTGTCTAAAATTGGAGAAGTTGGAAATGGTGAACACCAGGTCAAGGTATATGAATGCTATGATCAATTGGTGTTGTTCCAATCAATCATTCATTATAAAAGGGTGAATGATGCATTCACAATGTATATCATTAGATTACTACAAGGTGTCACAACTCTCAAGATATCTCCTGAAGCAATGAATGAAGTTATGTAATACGGGAGATGGTACATACAATTTTATAAACTCACCTACTTGAGGATCCAAGGTTTCACTGGTTTGCCATATAAGCTACCTTGTTACCCAATAGATAAGGTGGTACTTCTTGAATTGTGAAGATAGTTAATCACTTGTACAAAAAGTTTAAAACACCTCCATAGAACAAACGTCAAGTTTCTGATCAGATTGGGTAAAGGTAGCTATGTATGTGTCTCTCTTGGAGTAGTTGAGCATTCTGATAAGGAGCTAAAATTACTTAACCTTCATTTTTATACAAAAAGAGGCCATTTTGATCCACAAAGGGTAATGGAGAGATATGTAAGCAAAAGGCTATTTCATAAGATGCATTTATAAGATTTTTGGGCAAATTGTGTAGATGACTACTAAGTGTTGAAGAGAAATCACTCCAGGCTGTCCCTTGGGTTCATAAGGAAATTTCATATAATAGAAGCCCTAGAACAATTGAATGATGATGAAGATGTGGTACAAAAGGGACCATGGAAGCTTGATATCAACAACTTGTCCCTCTACCCAACTGGGCCAATGCAGAGGAAATCTCTTTGGATGCAGTAATGAAAGAACCTTTAAGATTGAGCAAAATATGGGTAAGGAATCAAGTTGCAGTGCTGGAGAGACAAGGAGTACAACTCACTTACACCACACTTGAACCTGAAAAGGAATCTAGAGATGAGGAAGACATACCCATAGAAGTGCAAAATGATGTAAAACAAGTTCAAGAGCTCCAAAGAAATTCTGATAGCAAAGAACATGTATCCTTGGTAGAGAAGGGAAAGGCAAAGAAGGTTGTTTCAAAATCTCAAAAGAAGGATATGCCTCCTGCCACAAGGACAAGGGCATCTAAGAAGAAAAGCATGCCAAGTGGGCCAGAAGGGTCCAAAACTAAAAATCAAAAGGTTAAGACAACTGACATAACTATAGATGACCTGAATGCTGCAACATTTGATAATATAAGCATTCCTATGACCTCTTCACCTCCTACTACTCCAATCACCAGTGCTACCCCACTTTCTCCTGCTGCTACCACAATTATTCAGCAAACTACGTCTGCTTCTTCTCCACTAGTAGCCATAGTTTCCATGGCCTCATCTTCATTAATGACTGATTCAAGTAGCTTGAGTGGCCCCACTTCTCCTATCATTGCCTCCTCATTCCCTTCTATTTCCACTACATCCATGCCTTCCATTTCTTCTATCTCATTTTTGACCTCCTTCTCCCTACCACCTATTTCTTCCATTCTTTCACCCTCTTCCTCTATGCCTTCTTCCTCTATTGCTTCACCAATTGTCATTTCCTCAGGATTACCTACCTCTTCCATCCCACCACCTTTGGGGTTCACTCCATTTGCCCATTTAACACATGTTAATTTGTCTTCATTTGCTGCACATTCATTAGCTTCAGCCACCAGTTCTTTTGCTCCATCAAGTGTACAAGATTCACTTCCCCTAGCTGTCCCTGTACTAACAAGGATTAAGAAGGTATTGGAACAAATTGAATCCCAAGAGAAAGGGAAAATAACAAGAATCTCAGACAAACTTCCTCTTGTATCTTCCATGAAGGCTGAGATAATAGAAATTTAGGAAAGCCCAGCTGATAAAGAAACTAAATAAAAGGTTTTACAGATTGCCTAGTAGGCAGTAACATAAAACCTCCAATATCTTGGGCATGCTACTAATGAAAAGGAAGATAATAAGTTGTTTGGAGAAGAAGAGAAGATACATAATGAATCATTTGATGAGGAGGTTGCCCATGATAACATTCCTGAGATTTCTTCTACTGCACCTAATTGGCTTCAACAAATACTTACAGAAAAGGAACCTTGGGTGGAGGTGATGCAGTTAGATTTAGGTGCACCGCTGGCACAAGCAGAAAAGCCCAAGAAGCTCAGAAAGGCCAAGATATAATCATGAATATACAAGGATGCATCAGGTTCAAGAATAGCAAAGGTTGTTGTCCCTCTTGTTGGCATTGATAGAGTAGAAATAAGAGTTGAGGATTATGTCATTTCCACTATGAACTTAGGTTTGTGATCAAGGGAAAAAAGAATTAATGCCTTCAAAGGTTCAGTGTCTTCAATAATTGAGTAGTTAGATAAAGATGAAATGACTAAGTAGCAATTGAGGAAGCTGAATGAAGAGTTGAAAGTCTACATAAGGTCTCTAATGATGCCATTGAATTTGGAAGGGGAACCAAAGTCCACCTCAGCATTGCCATCCACAAAAGAATTGGAAAATTTTGATGACATCAAGACAAATGTTACTAGTATGCAGGAATGGTTTGACAAAGTATATAGTGACGGCTGTGAGGCAATTATTTTTGTAGTCAGGCTACATCAAGATTTTAGATCATTGAGGGAAGGATGGGAGGAAATAAATGAAGAATATGAGCCCTATGAAGAATACTACTCATATGTTCCCGAGAGTATAGGCAATAAGGGAGTTACCTAAAAAAACCTTGTTATCAGAGAATATTCTTACAGTAGAAAGGTTGCATAAGTCTGGGGTATGGCATTTGCAAATGAAAATCAAGAAAGAAGTTTTTAATAAGATCAAAGAATCTTACAAGGAAACAAATGATCGAATACTTTATGTTATTTATGAAATAAATGATACTTTGAGAAAATGTTTAGACCCTAGCTTTGATGATCTTGCTCCACTTGATGAATAGTGCTGCAAGGATAGATTGCATCAAGCTATTCATGGGCAATCTCCATTGAGTGTAGTGGGAAAATTGAAAAAGGTTAGTGATCTTCAGGCTTCCTTCATCACATTTTAGAAAAGTAGATCAATGGAGGGTGTATATACTCAGTATTATCAGGAGCTTGAAGACCTCAGATTCAGATTAGAATACATAAAAGATCCAGAGCCCGCAGATATAACTCCAGCATTAGCAGCTTGGGTAGCCTACGTCAATAGAAAGGCTGAAGAAGACAAGATAGATTTGGAAGGAGATGAATAAAGTGATAAATTATTTGAAATTAAAAATGTAATCCCACCACTTGTAGATAATACTATATTTAGAAGGTCATGTGACCCTATTCTATCTTTATTATGCTTTAAAAAGTGACTTATATATATATATAGCTTAATGGGTATTCAATTTGTCTAAGTTCAATGTATGTAGAGGTCATTTTTTGTCTTTTTCCTACAAGACAAACTGTAATCCGGGAATGCAAAATGCTGTCATAAATGTATTTGATATTGTTAAATCTAGGTCGTCAGTGTTGAGTCAGTCTCCACCATACATTCAAAAACTTAGTATTGCACCTCTCCTATATAAAGGGCCATCATTCTCTCATTTGTAAGACAATCTTGATGCTGAATTGTTGACACTCTACCGAATTTTTGATTAATGCAAAGCAAGTTACTATAGGTTTTCTGGGAATTTTTCTCTTGTATTGTCAATTTGGTTTCATGGTTTGCATCTTGATCTTCATTAGTTAAATCATGCTTTGCAATGCTATTTATTTGTTAAAGGTATTTGATGAACATTCTAGTCCATATTATTAGTTGCTTGCTGATTGTAGGTAGCTGTGCATAGTTAGCTTGGGCTATTAAATTGAACTGAGTTCAATTATATTACAGTAGTTAAATCATGCTAGCACTTGGGTATTTAATGAATGTGTGTAATCTGAAAATCTGGAGAATCCATAGAAGATAGCACTGTTTTCTGCAGCACTGTAGCGAAGTCTTTAGCTTGGTAAAACAAAAAATTTGTTTAATTTTTGAATGTTTGTCTACCTGCAATAATCTTTACTTTGTGAATGTCACTTAGGATATTTCTAACCCCTACTTCCTTTTGCATTTTCTTATTAATTGGTCGTTAGAATTAGATTTCGGAAGCAATTTACACAGAGATATCAGCTGAAAAGTTGTAAGGGTTCGCATGTATTGCTGTCCCAGTCTGTCAAGTATGTCATACTACATGTAAGACCCCTTGTAGGTATAGCTAGAACATCCAACTGAGTCATTCCAAGCATGCTAGGACCTAGCTATATAATCCTTGGAGTAGTCTTACCTAGGGTAAGATACTTTTCAAGAGAGGTGTGATACCGACAATTACACCTGCATTGTTGTGTGCTAAAACTGCCATCAACAATGCCCTTTCATGATTCATATCAAGATGGAACACCTTTTCTGCTGCCCCACAATGAACAACATCTGAAGTTGTTCACTTAGTGAAGCGACAGATAAGTTTGTACATTTTTGTCTAGTTATGTGTTGGTCTTTTCATTTTTGTCATCTTGTGTTGTGTTTGTTGCCTGACTCTATAGCCCAATGGTTAGATGAAGGTACTTAGAGTTTTGGGATTCTTCTCCCTTTGATTGTTTCAAAGGATAATCAAAGGATGCTCCCCAGTTAGAGCTAGTTGTTATCCTTGAATTTTGCTTGCTCAATTCATGGGATAACCCCTATGAAACTTGTCTGTTTCGTAGCCTACATCCTCTAAGCATGCAAATCGAGACAAAATTTGATTGGTCTCATGCATAGTCTAACCCTCAAGAAATCATTTTGATTTGAGGTACTTTTCACCTTTTGGAAAATTGCAAAAGATAAATTTTTATGTTTAGTATTTTATCCATTAAGTTGCAGTGTCACTATTTTTCAACGCACTTGCACCATTGTAAGTTTTAAAAACATGTGTAATCATGGAGAATTTCTCCACAACTACACATGTAATTGTAGAAGAATTCCCCGCAATTACACTCATTTCCCTACACAATTGGCAATTAATGCCATTAGTTCCAAGATTAAATGTGTTTTAACTCACTTTAAATCTTCATTTTTAACCTTTGTTTTGACCGTTCCCTCGACGTTTTGAAGAACTCCTATTGTCTTTCTACTCGTCGTCACGTGATCATTTGTGTTTGAGTTTTGATTGAGGATTTCATTTTAAATATTTCGTAGGTAAGTTCTCACATTTTTTTTAATGTATTTTCCATTGTTTCTATTATGTTTTATTGTTGTGGTGTTATTAGTAGTTTTCTTGTTTGTTTAAACCCTAGCTTTTCAAAGTGGTTGAGTAAATTGTTTAAACACAGTCATATTTTTTTTATATTTACTGAGTCATTTATGTTTATGAAAACATGGTCTTAAACCCTAGTGTGACTTAGAAAAAAATCTCTAAGATACACCATCATTTTAATGTTTTATGGAATCCTTCTGTTGAATGTTACGCCCATTTTTTTTTTGTTGATTGTTGTTTGCGTTGAATGGTGTTGTTTAGGGTGTTTTCTCTGAACACTATTGGTCCCTTAGATCAGGTGTTGTGCAAGGAAAAAACCTTGAACAACACCCACTTGTCCCCTTAAGTGTCACAACAATTTATTTTTTAGGTGTTGTGCGGTGAATTTTCCTTGCACAACATCCTTAGTCATTAGATGTTGTATAGGCAAAATTCCTCGCAAAACACCTGACCTCAATAACCACTGAAAACTTGCTAAGTCAAAATCATGCCATGTTTCTCTTGCACTTCAAAGAAAATTCTCTGAAGTGCATGAAGGAAGATTTACTCCCCATGCACTTCAGAGAATTTTCTTCGAAGTACATATCCTTTTGCACATAAGACATGCAAATCAGAGAATTTTCTCTAATTTGCATTAGAATGACTTACCCCTTGAAAGATGCAAATCAGAGAAAATTCTCTGACTTGCATCTATTCCTTTGACTTATCCCAAGTGTAGTTTAGAGAATTTTCTCTGAACTACACCAAAAATCATACCTTCGTGTAAAGATGGAGATTTTTTCTGACTTACACCAAATAGGGATTTTCCCATGTAGTTCAGAGAATTTTCTCTGAACTACACCAAACTCCATTTTGAAATGTAAAAGTGTAGATTTTCTCCACAACTACATGAACTTTGGAAGTTTAAATTTTTGTAACTATAGAAGATTTTAAAACTCAATTTTACAGTCTCCTGCCAAATGACTGATCCATCTCCCAAGAAGAAAAACATGAAGTACAAGTATTAAGGCAAGTTCCCGTCATCTTCTATGGAGTCTAATGTGGATAATATCAGAGACACAAAGATAGGGCATGTAGACATGTTAGAATTTTTGGAGAGAGTGAACAAACAACCTGTCACCTCAAGTATGTAGGTTGTCCTTGACAGTAGAATCCATCTAGTTTCTACCTTCATTGTGTCAGCCCAAAATCTAGAGTTTGTTTGGCAACAACTACTAATTTTGATAAGGAAAGAAAGAGTATATCAGATGTAGATGGCAAAGTAGTGATAAAGTTGGATGGGGAATTCTTTGATAAGATCTTCATGTGCCTTGATATTGATGGTTATGTTGATATCACCATGGAATCAACATAAGATCATTATGATAAGCATGTGGAGAAGTGCAAGAAAATCATTAACACCCAGTGGCTCAAGATTCCCAGGCCTACAATTGCAAGGTGGCAAAGAACATCTTCCGAAGTGAGTTAATTGATGAGGTAGGTGATCTGATCACTCTCTTGAGTAGAGTCAAAGGGCTTGCTACATCTAATCTTTCCAAGAATGGATGTACTAGTATATATATGTCATAAAGTAGGCTAATCAGAAGATATTTTGGGGTGAGAAAATTAGTGACTCGATTTGTGAACAACTCTCAAAAGTCTCAACTTCTTTCAACTTCTCTATGACTTCATATATAGTGTATGCTACTGCTTCCATGAGGCACTTTCTTGGCCTAGCTTTAGAAGGTGATAGAAGAAAGAATCCAGTGTATGAATATTACCCTCAACTGATAATCAAAGACAACATCAAGAACTTTAGAAGGGTAAATGATGCCTTCTTTTATAGTTACATTTGTATTTTTGAGAAAGAGATTGAGAAGAAAAGAGTTTCTGAAGAAGCTTGGGAGTAGGTAAAATGGTTTGGTTGTATATTTCTAAAAATTTCCTACTTTCACATGTATCAAATTTGGTTGTTTCAATGGGAAACCATACATGTTGCCAAGGTATCCAAGAGACAAGATGATACTGATGGAGTTAAGTTTTGAACACCCAGAATACTGAGAGGGGGGGTGAATCAGTATTATATTAAACCATTTACATATCAAACATTTCATCCATTTGACATATTTAATTTCAATAAAGGAAATCAATCATAAAGTAAACAGCCATAACTCATAACACATGAACACCAGATTTACGTGGAAAACCAAAGAAGGTAAAAACCATGACAAGGATTAGCTCACAATATAAAGTAGTATCAACACTAAATTACAAAATGCTCACTACCCAAAGGAAAGGCTCATTACCAAAGGGCTCACTAATTTAGAAGAAATATATAAACCTTATAAGCATAATTCTAGAACCGTAAGGCCTAAGACCTCTTTGTAGAGAAATGCGGAGAAAAGACAATTCTCCCAGACACCTCTGCAACAGTTAGAAACGCAGTCTACACACTAGTGAACACAATTTCCTTTACACAATGAACCAAGATACCAAATTAGGAATATAACATCTCTTAACACCTCTGAACAAAATATCCAAACTGTAAAGACAGATCTTCAACATAGAGGAAATGTGGAGCAAAATTAGAACACTATTTTGTAAACCAAAATGCCACTTCAACACACTGTTTCCTTCAATAATCAAATTTTCTCAAAATTCCTTGGAAACCAATAAACAAAAACATATTCTTGACATATTTAGCACCTATTCAAAGCAACCAAATCACCTTCAGCAAAACAACTTAACCAAACAACTCATACTATTGCAACAACCTTATCTTTGTTCAACCAACCCCATCATTAGAGACAATATCCACTCAACACTAACTACTCATACTCTTGCACCATTTATTACTCACACAGTTGACACCAATGACAACAGAAGCTTGTTGACATCAATGACAACATCGATTATAGATACTTGCAACAATGTGCCCCATTGTCATTGATGGAAACACATAATGTGAAAAACCATTAAGACACAACTCTGCACCATACTTCTTTTCTTTCTTACTCCCCCCCTTTAATTATTTCTTTACACCTCTTACCCTCTCTTCTTGACCACCGACTCTTTTCTTTTTCACATTTCTCACTTTCCCCCTTTGACATCAATGGCAAAGGGCAACACACCATTTCTTTCACTCTTAATAGGTCTCAACATTCTTCTCTATCTAGGTATATGCCGATATACAAACCCTTGTAACTTCTCATGCTGAGTGAGTGAGAGGATGAAATCTTAGATATATCATGTCACTTCATATGAAAATATTCCATTAAAACTGCATGGCCAAATATACAATTGTAGAGGAATGCGGAGCATTCCATCACCCTATAGGGATACCTTTATAAAACCAACACTGTCTACAAGCTTATCAATAGAAAAACAACCGTTCAGTGATCAGATCCTCATGAAACTTGGAACATACATAATGTGACACTTTATAAAGCTATGTTCCAAACCACATTAGCTAAACATTAGTATGATGGAAATGCAGAGTAGTATTCAAAAGAGTAGTCATCCTAAAACAAAGACAAACACCAACTTCTGGAGGCCAAATCTTCTTTATATCAACCCATGCATCTTATTTATGGTAACATATATTGTCTTCTCAAGAATTCATATGTGAATCTGTACTAATCAGAGCATGACATCCAACCATGAACTTTCCTTCTTCTTTAGGAACATAACATCTCATCTCTTGACAACCTTCATGGCAACCTCAGCAACCTTTCTCACCTTGTGATAGTGTATGATATCAATACATACTATGTTGACACATATGGTCAACAATCTCCTCCTTAGATTATCAATCATTTGTCTGCAACCTTTCTCTTGCAAGATCCCCCTATCATTGGCCACCACTACCTATTCCCCTTGAGAGGTAGCCATCATCAGTCTAGGTTAAAGATGTGGCATGAACTCCTCCTAGATATATGCATCACTATGAATTTATTTTCTTTCTTGTTCGCTCCTTCCTCCTGTAGTTTATTTGTTTCTAGCAAAATCTTTGCCCAAGAAGACCATAATAACAATGGTATGTTCTCTCTTGACTGCAACACTCTAATAGCATGATGCATAACTGCATCTCTCGACTAGGTTCAAGCTTGATCTTTAGTAGCTTATGACCAACTTCTTTAAAATCAACACTCGACATGATTGTCAAGTGAATTGTGTGCCTTAAATTGACCAAGTTCATCTCTATCTTATCATGTATTCTTAGTGCCTCCTCAACTTCCTCTTCTTCATCTTCATCATCATCATCTAACTTCATCACCCGAATCATTCCCCCTTTTTCTTGATCTGAAGAAGTATCTCTGAGGATATCTTTCTTTAGTTTTTCATAGGTTGTCTCATGCTCTAAGAACTTAGGATCTAGCTTAAAAACATCCAAACTAGCTTCTTGATCAAGTTTATCTTCTAGGAAAACCTCATGTGTTAATTGATCTTCTTACTCTACAAGGTCTAATTTGGCAGGCACAACTAGATGACCCTCAAACTTGTGATTTGCAAAAAGGCCTTAAATCGATACTATACTCATTTATCAATTTCCCCTTCCTGAAATAGTTTCCCAGATGATTATCTTCCACCATGTCTTTCACTAGTTCTCATACTTTAGGTCTTAGTTTGAATGGCTATGCAAGAAGAGCCTGAATCAGACACTTGAAACCACTATCACATCTCATTTTATGGACTATATTATTATTCTAGATTAGTGAACATTTATTATGATTGTTTTACTTGAGTGATTTCACGTGTGTGTGTGTAACTTTCATAATATTATGTTTGCATGATTTTTAAAGTTGACTTAATAATTGAATATTATCGGTGCAATTATGGATATACATTATGATTTTCTTCAGCTATGATTTTTTTGGGAAACTAACCTATTGACATCGAGTTAAGTGCGAATGAATGCAGGTACTCATCAAAGACGAGAACATGGTTGAGGTAGAGATGTTCTAGCCACTTGGCAAGAACTATTTGGGATGGATAATCCTGATGCACTCACACACTCACATAAGTCTCATGTCATATTGCATTTTCTCAATGATCTTATTATGCATTATTAATTAGTCGATAAATGTGATTGATGTTTGGGAGTAGATAAATATGTGCTTTAATTGCTATAGTAAGTCCTTTTCGAATGCATGATTTAGTCTTAAGTATTAATGTTCTTTCAATTTATATTTAAAATGGTGTATTTTATATTATTTAATAATAAATAATAAGTGTTTCTTATTTATATAAATATTATTGTTTGAAAAGCAAGATCTAATTTAGACTCAAAACAATTATGTTTAATTACAATAAATATATATATTATTATTATTGCAAATACTTCTTGAGCTGATTTGAGTCATTATGATTTATTAAAAATAGAAACATTGCTTTAATAAATATTAATATTATATTTAGAATCTAATTAAAAGAATTTAAAAGAATTATTGTCATGTAAATGATAGAAATATATATATAGGAGTTATTGTCATGCAAGTGATAGAAAAATAAATAAAGATTATTTTAATTCCTTTTTTTCAAAAAGAAAAGAGAGCTTTAAAAAAAAATCAAAACTCATGCAAATATAGGAAATCTTGAGTTATTAAAAACAACCCAAACCTAAAAATAAGGGGATGCCAAGATTAGGAGAGCTGGAGAATAAAAAAAAGGAGGGCATAGAAAAAGATACCCATGACTATTATTTTTTGCAAAACCACACACATAGTTTGGAGTAGAAGAAAGAGGAAGATTATCATTGTTTTCTGAGCATCAAAGATAGAAGGAGTTCATTCATTTTGGGAGGCAATAGATAGAGAAGGAGGAGTACCGACAGCAGTAGAAAATCAACCCTTTGGAACATGAATTAACTAGGTATTTTTCCTTGAAATGTTTGCAATAAATAATGACTGTTTATGACTGTTTAACCATAGTAAATCTTGCCCACGATTTGTTCTTTGTGGACTGTGTTACAATTATGGGTAGCAAGTATTTTATGTTTTCTTGTTTATTGTGACTTCCTGTCATGGCTTCCTATCGCAGTTCCTATCACGAACTGCTTAATGACTGTATCTTCTTGTTGTAGTTCTTGTCACAAATTGCTTAATGACTGTATCTTCTTGTCATAGTTCTTGTCATGAACTACTTAATGACTGTTTATTCCTCTACTTTTATTTTGTGATCAACTTGCTATTCTTGTTCTTGTCTCTGCTGTGTATTGTTTTCTTGATATTATGCTAAGTGAATCAACCTTTTTCTTGATCTTGAAGCATCCATTGAAACCATAGTTAACAAGTTTTCAGTTGCTGATAATTTATTCCCTAGCAGTCTTTAATTCTTCCTTTCTTTGAGAATGTTGTTAGAAGTCAATCTTTTGCTAGAAGTCGGCCTCTACCTCTTAATCGAACTATGTGAAATTAACTCTTAATTTTAGGCAGTATTAGGTTCATGTGGCAGCCTTGTATTATTTGATCAGAGGTCTCTAATGTAGCTGTATTTTTATCTATTTTATTGCTATTCAAAGACCTATTTAAAGTTACTATCGCTAGTTCGACATTAACCTACTGTGAATTCTATTGCTTTTATTTTAACTTCCTATTACGGTTGTGATAGTAAGGTGGTTGAATGATTTAGAAAACGTATTACATTATGAATATTAAATGAAATAGTTCATGTCATAGTTGTGACAGTAAGATTGTTGAATGAAATAGTTCCTGTCACAGTTGTGACGGTAAGATTGTTGAATGAAATAGTTCCTATCACAGTTGTGACAATAAGATTGTTGAATGACTTAAGAAACTTATCAGGTTATGAATTTTTGAAAGAGATATGAACTTGGAAATAAAATCAATTTAATAGTTTTATAAATGCAAATTGTATGATCAAATGATGAATTACTTGCTTGAAAAGTGTGTTTTCATGATTGATGTTTGGAAAGGGAATTAGAGATGGTTTATAGGCGAATATAGGTTGTTATTTATTTATTTTAAAAAGAAAGTAGATTTTTAGCTGAGTGTTTTGGGTTACTTTTGGCCTAGGATGCCGAATGTGGACTATCAGAGATGGCTTTTCCTCTTTTTAGGAATTGAACCTGTAACTATTTTTCAAATGTTTAGATCTAAACAAGAAGTCATTGAAAAAGATGAATATTTTGTCTAGCAAACTTTAATTAAATATATATCTCTACCACATCCTGTTGTGAGACAATCTGCATTTCATTATTTAGAATTGTACAATAGACATCAGGTTGCATCAGGTGTTCCCTCCTGCCAGTTATTTCCAGGTAGCTAGACATTTCATGTAGGGCTAGGTTTCCTTAGTGTTATAAAGGGATCCATGAAACTGTAATTGCTTCATGGTTGGGTGGAAAAGTGCCCGAACCATGTTCCAGTCTCTCATCTCATAGGAGAACCATGTGGGTTCATGGTGACTGGAGAGTTTGTTTGATTTATTATACTTGTACAAATTTATTATATCTTGTAATTGGATGAATTATGGCATGAAAGCCAATGGACATTGTATATTCTTTTATAGTGCTATCACCTAGATTGAGCACATGATTTTGTAAGATTTAATGAATTTTATTGATTCATATTTATGAGATTTAACTTTTATTTGAGATGTTGTAATTAAGTGGATTATTTACTTCATGTAACTTTTATGATAGTTTGAGAGCTTTACATTTGGTATTAGAGTGCTAGGTTGAACACTAGGGCCTCTTTTTGGACTATTATGCTAAGAAGTGACTTTGATGTAGATTATTCATCATGAATACTAGAAACACTGATCGTAGTGGACGATTAGGAAGTGGTCAAAATAGAAGAAACCATGGAGGTGCAAGTATTGGTCATAATGCAAGGAATCATGGAGATGCTAATAATGATCAAGATGGAAGATTGGACTGTATTCTTGTTCTCTTGACCCAACATGATACGAGAATGAATACTCTTAAGTAGGAGATTAGAGGGAATCATAGAGAGAAGAATCAGAATGAAAACCTAGGAGGTGCTAATGCAAATGAAAACCCAAGGGATGAGGCATAGAATGAGAACCCAATGATAGAAGTCTAGGTTCCTGAGGTTGGAGAAAATGCTAACAATCAAGTAAGGATTGTAGAGGAGTTGGGAAAAGACCTCAAGAAGGTCTCACAACCCAAATTTGATGGAAAGATAATTGGAGATGGAGCTGAAGCATGGATAATAGAAATGGAGAAATACTTTGAGCTTTGAAATATTTTTTATCACACGAGAGCAATGTGGGGATCATATCAGTTAACTAGTGAAGCAACAACATGGTGGGACAATGAGAAGGTAGATAAGAAACTGTTACCTTGTGAAACAACTTGGAAATTTTCTTGCAATGTTTTTGGAAAAGGTGGTTACTGCAACTCTTCTTTGACAAGAAGATGACGGAGTTTCAGAATTTGGTTCAAGGAGGTATGTCCATAACTAGTTATTGGGAAAGGTTCTTGCATCTACTTAAGTATGTTCCATAGTCCCAGATAGGTGAGAGATTCTGAATTAGGAAGTTTATATTAGGCTTAAGGCCCCATATTGGAGCAGAGGTAGACATTCATAATCCACTCACTATGGATGCAGTTTTTGAGAAAGCAATCAAATAAGAGCAGAAGCTGTAGCAAGCAGCCAGTTACTATAAGTAAAGAGATACAAAGTTTGCCAACAAGAGACCTCAGAATAACCAACAAAATTATAATCAAAATAACAATTAAGGTAATAGCAATTGACATATCAAAAATTTGAAGAGAGGTAATAACTCTTAGGATGGAAATAGTGGAAACTAGTATGGAGGAAACAAAAGAGGTGGCTATAACAACTGAAACAACAACCAGCAAGAAAGGACTCAAGGACTGAAAGCACCTAAGGGTGGATGCTATTTTTGTGGAGGAGAGCATTATGCTAATTCATGTCCCCAGAGATCAGTGGGAAGAGGAAACATAAATCAACAAGGAGCACCACAACATCAGATTCATGCCGCAATGGACAATTGGCAAGTTGACTTTCAGGTAGCACCTATACAATTTCAAGGTAAGCTCTATGGACTACCTGTTTCTATTTTTATTGATACTGGTCCCACATAATGTTTTGTAGATCCTAGAATAGTATCTAAGTTATGTATTAGATTTGTACATATGGAAAACTCTTGGATGGAACAATATGACAATAAAGTAGAAAAGAGAGTAGACTCATGTCTAGCATGCAGTGAGTTAGAGCTTCCGAGTTTTCAGACGTAAGTTAATCTATATGTAGCACCTTTAGGGTCTTATGATGTCATTTTGGGTATCGATTGGTTAGCTAAACATAAGTCTCTAGTAAAATGTGAAGACAAAGTTATTAGATGTTTGGATGACCTAGGAAATCAGGTGGAAATTAATGGATCTAAGAGACCTTTAGAGCTTAGACAAATCTCAGCTATGCAATTGAAGAAATCCAAGAGGAAAGGGTGTGGCATTTTTGTTGTCCAAGTAAAGGACCTTGACAATGAAGAACCAGCATTCAATGACTACCCAATCCTTAGAGATTTTCAAGATGTATTCCCTATGGAGTTGACAAAGTTACCACCAAAGAGAGAATTTGACTTATCGATTAATTTGCTACCAGGGACTGAGCCTCAATCTAAGACACCCTATAGGATGACTACTGGTGCAGGAGCACCTACCTGACAGCTGGTCTTGATAAGGCAGTTAGTAGTTTAGGTCCTGTTTATGTTTCCAAGAAGGTCTGTTAAGACCAAATGCATGTAATAAGGTCATGCTGATCGTGATAAGATCATGCTGACCAGGCTTTTGCTATTTTTAGCTAGTTAGTTATAACAGCTGTCATGATGTATGTTCGGTGGGATCTCCCAGCCGCTTGGAGAGTTCCCAGCCGCTTGGAGTCGGGTCAGTAGTACTCGTAGGAAAGTCTTTATAAGTATGAGATCGGTTGATATTGGACATACTGTTAGATATCATCGATCGGCAGTCTAGTATTGCATTAAACAGAGGAGGTTGAGTGTTCTGTGTGAGGAACATCATATTGTATTGCATCTTTGAAATCAATAAAGTGATCCTGTTTGTGTTCTTGCTCTGGTTGCATTCCATTACTTGATTGATTTGCTGGTTTGAGAGATTTCATGGATTTCCTGATCCATTCCACCGGTTGACTCATCTGATCGGTGGAATGGTAATGTACAGTAGGTTAGTAGGTAGTTTGTTTGTTTGCATGCAGGTGTGCAGGATCGCGACTGAAAGATGTTGAGAAGCCTAGCATCCTCATGTGCTAGGTCGAGTTGATAAGCTGATTGAGTTGGAGGATCACCCTGAGTTGGATCGGGTCATCCCTGGAGGATTGGTGAAGTGAGATTTCGCTAAGTGAAGAAGTCTGTTAAAACGGCATCATCAGGATATTTCTGCAAATATCCTGCGGACAGTTCGGATATCGTCATCCGGATAAGTGGAGGAGATCGGCATGATGATGTCGATTGCATGAAGTGCAAGTTCGTCGGGGTGATCATCATCTGGAGTTGCCGAGGAGGAGTGCATCGGCATCAGGTAGAAGATCGGGTCAGGAAACTGTTGGAGTTTGCATGTTGCGAGAGCATCAGGATGTTTTAGGTCGGACATATACTAAGTGTATGTATTGGCATCAGGATCATCTATCGGGAGTGCCAAACATCCGCATATCGCGAGCAGATGCGGGAGAGAAAGTTCGTGTTTTTGACTAAGTGTTAAAGAGGTCATCAGGATATTGGATGACGTCATCGTCATCAGGATATGACGTCATCGTCATCAGGATATTGAGATATCCCCTATGCGAGTTTATCCTGCCGTCGTTAAGTGCTAAGGTATCAGCGGAAGTCCGTGGCAGGAAGTTGTGTTAACATCATCAGGAGGTTTTGAAGAGAACCGGATGAAGTAGATCATGATGCTGTTGCTTGTGTCGTCGGCTAGCGGAGCATCGAAGGTAAGCTGCTGAAGGTGGTCGTCATCAGGATATTTGAACAACCGGATATTTGGATATCCTGCTGACGAAGACAGTGTTGAAGATCATGATGATGACGATGGAGTTCGGTGCCCGATGAACAGTGCAACCGGAGGATGTTTGCGCCCGCTGAACATCATGATGATGATGTTAGGAGGAAAGCGGAGAAGGTGAATAGTAGTCGGCAGGAGGACAATTGCGATCGTCTGAAATATGATGATGCTGACTGTGTAACGCGAAATATGATGATGCTGTTGGTGGTTTTAGGGAATATGATGATGATGGTGAAGATGATGATGATGAGGTTGGTCTGCAGACATTCATGCTATATGCGAAGGTTATAGTGTGGATGCCTCTGCATCAACTACTACAAAATTGTATGAGGTTAAAGCACAATTGCAAGATTTGCTAAATCAAGGGTTTATTAGACCTAATGTGTTGCCTTGTGGTACATTGGTTATCTTTGTAAAGAAGAAGGATGGGACTTTGAGGTTATGTGTTGATTATAGGATTCTTAACAAAGACACTATAAAGAATAAGTACCCACTCCCAAAAATAGATGAGCTCTTTGATCAAATGAAAGGAGATACGATGTTCTCAAAGATAGACCTTAGATTTGACTATGACCAATTATGGATTAAGGATGAGGACATCTCTAAAATAGCTTTTACAACTCGATATGGTCACTATGAGTTCACAATGGTACCATTTGGATTGACTATTGCTCCAACAACCTTCATGAATTTGATGAATAGCATATTTAGTGATTGTTTAGAGGATTTTGTGTTGATCTTCCTTGACATATTGATATACTTTAAATCAGTGGAAGAGGATGAAAGGCATTTGAGGATAGTCTTGTAGCGCTTGAAAGAGTGGAAGATTTATGGTAAACTATCTAAGTGTACATTATTTCAAGATAAAGTGCACTATCTTGGTCATGTGATCTTGGCAGAAGGGATTGCAGTTGATCCTAATAAAATTAAGGTGATAACAGAATGGTCTGTACCTCAGAGTGTAATAGAAGTCAGAAGTTTTATGGGACTTGCAAGTTATTATAGAAAGTTTGTGGAAGGTTTCTCAACTATAGAAAGACCGATTACCTCACTACCAAAGAAGGATAAGAAGTTTGAGTGGATAGAAAGGTGTGAGCAAGCTTTCCAAGTACTAAAGGAAAAGCTCACAACTACTCCTATCTTGACTATACCAGATCCTTATGGTCACTTTACAGTTATAACTGATGCTTTAGGAGAATGAGTATGAGGAGTGTTGATGCAGAATGAGTAAGTGGTTGCATATGAGTCAAGAAAGTTAAAGCAATATGAGTTAAACTATGCACCACATGATCTTGAGTTAGCCGCCATAGTTCATGCACTTCATATGTGGAGGCATTATCTTCTAGATACTCCTTTTGTGTTAAAGACAAATCATTTAGGGCTCAAGTATATATTTACTCAACCTAACCTTAATGCACAACAAAGAAGGTGGTTAGAATTCCTTAGTGAGTATGACTTTGGAATTGAGTATATAAAAGGAAAGGAGAATAGAGTAGTATATGCTCTTAGTAGAAGAAGACATCTGGTTGCCATGGTTACAATGAGATCCAATTTGAAGTAGAGAATAATTTAGAATCTTCAAGGGGATGAGCATTATGAAAGAGTGAAGAAAGATTTGGAGGTAGACCCCTTAGATCACATGTTTGATGGTTATGTGATTGAGTCAGATGGACTTTTGAGATGTCAAAGAACGATGTATATTCCTAACTCAGGAGAGTTGAGGAATTTAGTTCTTGAGGAGATCCACAATGCACCATATTCGAGGCACCTTGGAGTGACCAAGATGGTCAAAGGTTTGAAACCCTTATACTTTTGGCCTAGACTTAAGAGGGATGTGACATAATTTGTGGCTTGATGTTTGGAGTGCCAATGAGTCAAAGCTGAGCATGTGCATCCAACAAGATTGTTGTACCCACATAGTGTTCTTGAGCATAAGTGGCAAGTAATAAGTACAGATTTTATTTAGGGGTTTCCCATGTCTAAGAATCGACATGATGTCATCTTAGTGGTTGTGGACAAGTTAACAAAGGTAGCACATTTTATTCCAGGGAATCTTTCAGATGGTTCTTTGGTATTAGCTAAGAAGTTTATTCAAGAGATTTTTTGATTGCAAGGAGTTCCTGAGACGATCATTTAAGATCAAAACACTCATATGACATCCATATTTTGGACAACTTTTAATGCAGCTTTGGGCACCAAGTTGAATTTCAATTTAGCATATCATCCTCAAATGGATGGTCAGACAAAAAGAGTCAATGAGGTTGTAGAAGACCTTCTAAGGATGTATTGTATGGATCAACAATATAAATGGGAGGAGTATCTTCCTTTGGTAGATTTTGTATACAACAATTCATACCTGCATATTTGGGAATGACACCATTCGAAGTTATTTATGGATGTAGGTGTCAAACACCTATTAGTTGGGATAAGATAGAATAGTGATTGGTTCTGATATGTTAAGGGAAATGGATGATTAGATGAGATTAATCAAACAAAAATTGAAGCAAGCTTTAGATCGTCAGAAGAGTTATGCAGATAGAAATAGGATGCCTTGACAATTCTCAGCTAGTGACAAAGTCTTCCTAAGGGTCAAACCTTAGAAGAGTTCAGTTTCATTTGGCAAAGCATCCAAACTGCTCCTCGATTTGTAGGACTGTTTGATGTCTTGGAAGTGATCAATCCTGTAGCATATAGACTTGCTCTACCACCCGCACTTACCAGAATCCATAATTTTTTTCCTGTGTCTTTACTTAAGCTTTATCATCTTGATGCATCACACATTCTTGATTCGCATGCTTTATAGGTTTAGGATCCAGGAGTGGTGCTGGTGGAGACCACATGAATTTTGGAGAGGCGCAATGTTAATTTGCATAGCAGGGATGTGGTATAGTATAAGGTCTAATGGGACCAATATTCAGAGGATAGAGCCACATGGGAGAATGTGGAGGAGATTGATAGATCTTTTCCTCATTTGAGGATATAACATAGATTTCTTATTCATGCATGGATTATGATACTTTGAGTTACTGTTATTGTTTTAGGATACTTTGGATACATTGTTGGTGGTAGATTGATATATTATTATTTTTTGTTTGTGTAATAAGACATCAGGACGATGTCTCTTCCTAGTGGGGAAGTATGTCACATCTCATTTTATGGACTATATTATTATTCTAGATTAGTGAACTTTTACTATGATTGTTTTACTTGAGTGATTTCACATGTGTTTGCATAACTTTCATAATATTATGTTTGCATGATTTTTAAAGTCGATTTAATAATTGAATATTATTTGTGCAATTATGGAAATAAATTATGTTTTGCTTCAGCTATGATTTTTTTTAAACTAACCTATTGATGTCGAGTTGAGTGCGAATGAATGCAGGTACTCGTTGAAGACGAGAACATGGTTGAGGTAGAGATGTTCTAGCCACTTGGCAAGAACTGTTTGGGATGGATAACCTTGATGCACTTACACACTCACATAAGTCTCAACTCATATTGCATTTTTTGAATGATCTTATTATGCATTATTAATTAGTCGATAAATGCAATTGATGTTTGGGAGTAGATAATACTTTAATTACTACAGTAAGTCCTTTTCAAATGCATGATTTAGTCTTAAGTATTAATGTTCTTTCAATTTATATTTAAAATGGTGTATTTTATATTTAAAAAGGTGTATTTTATTTAAAATGGTGTATTTTATATTTAAAATGGTGTATTTTAAATTATTTAATAATAAATAATAATAAGTGTTTCCTATTTATATAAATATTATTGTTTGAAAAACAATATCTGATTTAGACTCAAAACAATTATGTTTAATTACAATAAATATATATTATCATTATTGTAAATACTTCTTGAACTGATTTGAGTGATTACGCTTTATTAAAAACATAAAAATTGCTTTAATAAATATTAATATTATATTTAGAATCTAATTAAAAGAATTATTGTCATGCAAATTGTAGAAATATATATATATATATATATATATATATATATATATATATATATATATATATATATATATATATATATATATAGGAGTTACTGTCATGCAAGTGATAGAAAAATAAATAAAGATTATTTTAATTCTTTTTTGTCAAAAAGAAAAGAGAGCTTTAAAAAAATCAAAACTCATGCAAATGTAGGAAATCTTGAGTTATTAAAAACAACCCAAACCTAAAAACAAGGGGACACCAAGATTAGGAGAGCTAGAGAATAAAAAAAGGAGGGTAGAGCAAAAGATACGCATGACTATTATTTTCTGAAAAACACACACACAGTTTGGAGCAACAAAAGGAGGAAGATTATCATTGTTTTCTAAGCATTAAAGACAGAAGGAGTTCATTCATTATGGGCAGTGACAGATAGAGAAGGAGGAGTAGCAACAGTAGTAGAAAATCAACCCTTTGGCAAGCAAATTAACAGGGTATTTTTCCTTGATATGTTTGCAATAAATAATGACTGTTTATGATTGTTTAACCATAGTAAATTTGGCCCACGATGTGTTCTTTTTGGACTATGTTACAACTATGGGCGGCTAATATTTTATGTTTTCTTATTTATGATTTAAAAACTTCTTGTCATAACTTCCTGTCATGACTTCCTATCATGGCTTCCTATTGCAGTTCCTGTCACGAACTGCTTAATGAGTGTATCTTCCTGTTGTAGTTCCTGTCACAAACTGCTTAATGACTATATCTTCCTGTCGTGGTTCCTGTCACGAACTACTTAATGACTGTTTATTCCTCTGCTTTTATTTTGTGATCGGCTTGATGTTTTTGTTCTTATCTTTGTTGTTCATTGTTTTCTTGATATTATGCTAAGTGAATTGACCTTTTTCTTGATTTTGAAGCATCCATTGAAACCATAGTTAACAAGTTTCTATCCACTGATAATTTATTCGCTGGTAGTCTTTAATTCTTTCTTTCTCTAAGAATGCTATTAGAAGTCAATATTTTGCTAGAACTAAACCTCTACTTCTTGATTGAACTATGTGAAATTAACTCTTAATTTTAGGCAGTATTAGTTTCTTGTGGCAGGCTTGTATTATTGGATCAGATGTCTCTATTGTAGCTCTATTTTTATCTATTTTATTATTGTTCAAAGACCTATTTAAAGTTATTGTCGCTAGTCCAACAATAACCTGCTATGAATTTTGTAGACACCTAAAAATGACCCTTCGCACACAACAATTCCTCCTAAATAACTTGCATTCAACATTAATTAAATAATCTAATTATTTAATTAATTTCATCAAATTCATCTATTTCCTCTATTTTCTCTAATTTCAAATATTAATTGAACAAATTATATTTATTTAATTAATTTCATTAAAATCCACCTTATTGTTCCAAAAATTAAATAATTTTAATTATTTAATTAAATCATTATCTTCTTCCAATTCTTAAATCCACATTAATTAAATAAATCTAATTATTTAATTAATTCATAATTTATTTCCTCTTATCCATAATTAAATAATTTTAATTATTTAATTATTCAAATATTCCTCTAAATTTAAATAAATTGTTCAAATTTATTTAAGTTGACTCAATCTTCTAAAAATAAATAAAATCAATATTTTATTTATATACCTCTATCATGCAAAATAAATTAAATCAATTTATTTGTTTAATTTATTTAAATCTTCTTATCTTATCATTTCCTCTTTCATGCACAATTAATTAAATAAATTTATTTATTTAATTTTTTAATTATTCTTCTGAAATATAATATCTTACCCTTTCTTCAATCATGCACAATTAATTAAATAAATTTGTTTATTTAATTTCTCAAATATCTTCGAATTCCTCTAAAAATATCATTTTCCTCTATGTGCACAATCAACGTTATTTTTAGAACTTCAAAAAGAAAATCAAAAGTTGAGTTTCATTCACTTTAATCTTATTTTTAATCTCATCAACTCATAAATTGGAAAAAAAACATTGTAATTTATGAAATCAAATCCTATCTTTAGCCAAAAGCAATTAATTCAATAAAATAACTTTTTTGATATGACACATGTTGTGTGCACATTCACCATGTCCTCTCAACTCATTTTGATCATTGATTTCATTGAATTATCTCAACTGTTGATCGATCTTACCTTGAAAACTATATATACCCCCTTCACTCCTTCACAAATCCTCTTTGATCATTTAAGCTTTTGCATTCCTATAGCACATTGAGCCTTCATCGTATCATTGAGCACATATCGTATCTTTGAGCACTTTGAGCACTTACCACATCCACTTGTTGCAACCATGGGTACACGACATATTGAGCAATCCACATAAATCCAAGAGATCAATACAATCTAGGTGATAGCTTTCATTGTTCTTAATTCGATTATTCTTTGATTTGGCTATCTCTTAGATCAATTTTTTGATGTTATAGGATTGAGTTTATTATCATTGTTTTGATTTATCCTAAGCTTGATTTTACCTATACACATTTTGGCACTCTCGGTGGGACCCACTAACCTTGATTTTCTTTAGAAAAATTGATTTTTTGAAGAACAATGCAGAAAAGTGCAAACAACATAGAAAAATACTTTTGGCTTGATTTGACGTGCCTTTAGGTGATAGTACCATGCTTCTGGCACTCAGATCAGTGCTTTTGATCTAGAGTACATCGCATATGCACCACAATTCAACACTTTTTGTCAACAGTCAAGGGCTTCTAAACTAAATCAACGCGCTTTTGGCTTTTTGATTTTCTGAGTGATATTACTAGTTTTGTAGGGTCTCTTACACATTTATCTGATCTTATATTGTTTGGCAAGCTGATTTATTTACCTTACATTCCTTCATTATACTTCCTAAGCTGATTAATTTAGGAGTATTTGTGTTTTTCGAGCTAACCTATCATTTCACAGTGTTTGTGTTGCGTTCTTGATTGCAGGCTATAGATCTCATATTTTGTCAACATCCTCGATTATCAAAACAATCATTCAATCATCATTCAATCTTGCTTTTTTGATAAAACCTTATTTTTTTTGCAGGTCTGCATTAAAAACATGCATCTGCACCTAATTCACATGCTTCTAGTTGTTTGATTCGCATATACAACATGGTTAAGCGCTTCTGGTTAGAATAAACATGCTTATACACTTGATCTATGTGCTTCTAGTTTGAAATCAAGCACTTCTACACCACAGTTCAATGCATCTGGTAAATTTCAATGTGCATCTGAGCCATAGTTCTGTGCTTTTGGTCATACATTGATTTTTTCGTTAACTATTGGTTTTTGTGGCTCTAATCGACTTTTTGTAGCGTCTTATCACTCAAATAGAGCAAATAGGTTTTTCTGACCCATCTTTGTAGGACCAGCGTTGAAGATTTGCAATCTTTTTTACACTAAGTCTTAGAAACATCTAAATTTCTTAAGGGACAATTGACATCTATCTTTTGCAATCTAAGTCTTAGGAATAACTAATTTTCTTAAGGGACAATTGACATCTATCATTTTTGCAATCTAAGTCTTAGAAACACTTAAATTTCTTAAGGGACAATTGACATTGATCGCTTGCAATCTTGTGTGATTAGTCTAGTTGCACCTTATTTTTCTTATAATGGGACAATTGAACACTTGTATGATTTACTTGTAAGGTGATAGGTATATGCTCTCCCTTGGCAGCATCTTGGGTGATAAAAAAACTAGACTCATCTATCCTTTACTTTCAATTTATTCTTTAGAAGGGCCTACTTTTGGATTACACTTCATCCAAAAGGGACGACCCTAAACAGAGGTTTCCTTTAAATCTCTATGTAAATTGGTTGAGGTGAAAGCCAAGTCCTAAAGAGCGTTAACCTTGCCTTATGGTTCCAACTTGAAAGGAATTGTACATAACACTCTTGTGAAAGAAATTTTACACTTGTCTAGGGTATATGACATTCCTAGTAAAGTTGGTTAAAGCTTTTAGTAGCTTTCCGCATGCTCGCAAGGCGTTGGTCCCTCAAAGCAACTAAGAGCCCCTTAGCTAGTGACTACCTAGTTCACCTCTGAATGTTGTCATAATTTTCAGTGCGAGGGGAATCATTATAAGCCCTTAAGATTACTCACCATTGCCTCCCTTGAGATGAGGTAGAAATCCCCGGCTTAGCATAAGTTACTTGTAGATTTCTAGGGAAAGAGTGATTGGGTCATCCTTCCATTCTAGGAAGCCCCTAGTTGTCCTCTCTCACAAAGAAAAAAAAGTATATGCACCCTCTCTAGGTGTGATGATACTTGAGTCGACGGAGATTTCAAGTTGTGAGCTGATGTACCATAATGAATCCATGACCTTAGGGATAAAAAGTGCTTGATCTATTTGTCAATTGGGGTATACTTGTAAAAACTTGGGCTTTTTCGTGAGCCTCAAACATACACTATTTGTTGTGTCAGTCCTTGACCACTTTGTTTACTATGATTGTTCTCTTTTCAAAGAAAATCCTATAAAAATCCAACCAAAATCTATCAAAATTTTCCTTACATCACTGTCACAAAAACAATGCTTTTGCAACACAGTTCTGTGATTTTGCACCACAGTCCAACACTTTTGCAACACAGTTCTATGATTTTGCACCTCAGTCCAGGACTTTTGCAACACAGTTCTACACTTTTGCACCTTAGTCTAGTGCTTTTGCAACAAAGTCCTACACCTTTGCACTACAGTAAAGCAATTTTGAAACATAGTTCCACACCTTTAGCAAACAGTAAAACACCTTTGAACCACAATCCAGTGCTTTTGGTCTCTGTTAAATTTTCCTTCATTCATTTAGCCTAGAACACAACAAACTCAAAAATTTTATCATATAACCCTCTGAGCTACCATCCTATAGTACTATTAGACCTATTCCATTAACCATCCAATCATTTCATCCATTATCATAACCTAAAATTGGACTTTTCTAACCTTTTATCCTCTTGAGATTGTTATTTATCAACTCCATCTTTGCCAAACAAACCTAAATCTTTACTCACGCTTTATCTAGCTGTGTAATTTGGTCTCCACCATAGATTCTAGATCACATCGATTCCCTAATTCATCTTTGATTTGAGAGTGATTACATATTTTGGGTCTTTGAAAAGGAATTAGCATCCCTTATTGGTTTTGCATTAGCTTAGAGAGTGAACTTCTCTTGAGTTGATCTAACACCATTAAAGCTATCCACCATCATTTGAGGTCATTAGTCTACTTCTGTGACAGGTAATCAATCATCCAAATCAGCTATTGAGATCTAGTTCTATAATCTTCCATAAGTAACCCACATCAAATCCACCAACATAGTGATCTCAGCTTTGTCAAATTAGTCCAAAATCAATCCCTTAATCTCTATTTTAGTGCATTTGAAATCATCTTATGGTAACCACTAGATAGAAATCTCATCAAGCCATGGAGGCTAAGAAAAACACCCCTAAACAAACCCGTCAAAACATTCCAAAAAAATCCATCATCAAACACTCAAATTAGTTCTCACAACGTTGTCCCAATCTATCCTCACAAAGATAATATCATAGAGGTGGCAGCTAGACAATATACCACATGATTACATCCTCATGATCTTATTTCAATAGAGTATACAATTGGTCAAAACCCATCTCAAGAAGGGCAAAACTTTCAAGAAGGTCAATCCTCTCAAGAAGAAGGGTCTCAAGATCTAGACGAAATCATGCAAGATCCCAAAACCATGGCAACTATTGACAAACTCATTAGCTCCAATCAAGATCACTACTTCCATTTTATTGCTAAAAAAGGGGGCCAAATTGCCTTGTGGCTTTGATACATCTAATATTAGAGAGAAGGATCCTTTTCAAGATGTTGTTAATGCTATGGGTAGACTGCAAGTAAACCCCATCCAAACCATGTCTACCATATCTACACCAATTCTTGAATCATCTTCATAAGAGAGAGTATCTAATCCTTTCACCACTCAATATGGCAATCCTCTTTATCAAAACCAAAATCCAATGGTGGAGAGAACATTATCACCCCTCTTAAATCACAAGGAAATCTATAAATCTCAACAAGAACATCTCCACCGTCAAGTTGAACTAGGAAAACAAGCCAATCTAGTCAAACAAGCTCAACAATCCAAACCCATCTTAACCACATCCATACCTACCAATCCCCAAAACCCTCCATGCACATCACAAGTTCACACATCTATATCAAACCTTGCATACATTACCCCACCACAGACATTTTCCTCTCAATTACACACCTATGGATGCTTGTGTCAAACAACCACAAGTATTGCAAGTTCAAACATCCCAAACATCATCACCCCACAACCTAAACAACATCTCCATCACTCCAACCCAACATTACTCAAATATCAACATTACTTATCTCAATCCATCCCAGTATTCGTCAAATCTCAATACTACTCATATCAATCCACCACAATCACTTCAAAATCTAAACAACATCTACATAACTCCACCCCAAAATTCCTCAAATCCAAACAACACCTACATCACTCCACCCCAAAATTCTACAAACATAACCACCACATATCAAACACTACCAAATCAAAACACATACATCATCCCTCCACAACAATATCAAAATTCCCTCTCAACACTCTAATCTAACACCCCCACCAAATCCACAAAATCCACCTTTCTTCATTGATCCTACCCAAAACAACCCCCAAATGTCATATGACCCATACAATCTTAATGCTTCCAATACTTCTTATGGGTCGCAACAACCACCCCAAATTCAACAAAATTTGGCTTCATCAACACCACCATTGGCTTATGAGCTTAAGTTTGCCAAAATGCAAAAATAGATAGATGCTCTTTCATTTCATCACGTTAAGAAGACTTTCTCATTAGAGGAGGTTTGTCCATATCCCTTTGATCATTCTTTAACAATGACCCCTTTTCCCACCTAACTTTGACATACCTAAATTTGACAAGTACAAAGGAAAGAGCAATCCTAAAGACTATCTTCAAGAGTTCTACATTGCTTGCCTCTAATTGCTCATAACAACACGTATCTTATGCATTTGTTTCCTCATAGTCTTAGAGGACAAGCAATAGAATGGTTCTCACACCTGCCCATGGGTATTAAGACTTTCAACGAACTAGCAAAAAAAATTTCTACCCATTTCTCTTACAATAATGATAATGAGATTTCCATGATAGACTTGTGTAACAACAAGTAGTGAAATGGTGAAACCTTCATCTCCTTCATACAAAGATGGTGAAATATGGCTAGCAAATTCCTATTTCAAATACCTGAAAAGCAACTCATTAGAATCTTTTTGCAAAATCTTAATTTGGATCTAGGGTTTCATTTACAAATGTATAGTGCTATATCCTTCAATGAGATCATTCATAAAGGGACTAATATTGAAAAATCCCTCATTGCAAAAGGTATAGTCAAAATCTTTAAGGAGACCAAAGACAACCCTCAACAACAATCAAATGACAAACCTAAATTTTGGAACAAAAACAAGAACATTGTGAATCACGGTGTTGTGGATTCTAAGCACATCTAAACCCTCCATCTACCACTCAATCTATCAAAGGAAACCCCATCTACTCCTAGAGAACAACAACAACAACCACCATAGCAACAACAAGACTACCCCCAAGACACCGTTTCACCCCATTAGGTGAACCTATCGAATTAGTCCTCAAGAAACTCATCCAAAATAGACTCATCATGCTACCCAGAGCATGTCAATATGATGAACCTGCTTTCAAACCAACATGGTATAAGGATAATGAATATTGTGAGTTCCATAGGACAAAAGGACATAGAACCTCATCTTGCATGAAACTGAAACACTTGATTCAAAACCTCATAGACAGAGGTGAATTCACCTTCGATGAACCTCCTCAACATACATGAAATAAAGACCTCAATGCATACAAGGATCCATTCCCGCAACATGGTAAAGGTCAAAATCTCGATAAAGGTAAGAACATTAACAAAGCCTCTTCTTCCTATGACTCCATTGTGGGCCTTTTTGAAGAAAGTCAAATATCTACCCTTACCATTAAGAGCAAGAATCTTGAATGTGCAGTCACAACTCATCGTCATCGTGCTACCCTTCGTGGGCCAACACTAAATCCTATAGTTACTTCCAATTATAATCTTGTTGATCATCTAGGGAAGATCCCCACACAGATATCTATCTTAGACCTTCTAAAGTCATCTCCCACTCATAAAGAAGTTCTTGAAAAAACCTTACAAGAGTCATCTATTCCCAACAATATAGATGTCATGGATTTTTGAGCCATTATAGGTAATATTGCCTCACCTTACAATGTGGTATTTTTTGAAAAAGATCTCCCATCTCACGATCCATGTCACAATGATGCCCTCCATAGTTAAGTCTTCATACAAAAATGTAAAATCAAATGCATACTTATAGATTGTGGTGCTGGTCTTAACATTTGTTCCCTCAAACTATTAAAACAATTAGGATAATCTGTGGATCACATAGATGCAGATCAATCTATTATTGTCAAAGCATATGATGATGCAAAACATAGCATAGATGGTTTAATACATTTGCCTATTCAGGTGGTCCTCGTCATGCTAGAAACAAGATGCCAAGTCCTAGATATTGAGATACCATATAATATTATCCTAGGACACCCATGAATTCATGCCATGAAAGTCGTGCCTTCAATGTACCATCAATCCCTAAAGTTCCCATTCAATAGTACTGAAATCACTATCCTAGGAGATCCTAATCCATTTGAGTTTTGTTGCTCCATGCAAGGGTGTTACAAGAATAGTAACCAAGTACCTAACAATGATGTAGCCCAACCATCCCCACTATATATTGATCTAGATATCTTGCATAAAGCCACTGCAGTTACATCCAATTCCCTCCCAGAAATCAAAGCCCATATCAAAGACAGGATTTGGCGAGTATGATATCTCAAAATCTTGTTGTGTGGGGAGGATGCCTCTTTCACCAAAATCCTAGGGAAAACCTCCCATTGCTAAAGTTTCCAAAAGGCTCAAGATACTAGCTCTTCTCACAAGGTTTACTGATGGGTGCTTCCTAGAAGACAAAACTATTGAAGACATATCTTCTTGGGTCTACAAAGCGAATGAACCGGTCACACTACCTGTCAAGAAGTATGGTAATGGCCTTAGAATTGTCAAAAACATGGGCTATAAAGGAAAAGGTGGCCTAGGAAATCATGGTCAAGGTCAAATGGAACCCATTACTGTGACTAAGAAATATAGTTAACAATGGTTAGGATACGGTAAGGAGGTACCATGAGCCTCAGACATCAAGTTTATTCTTGACGAGGTAGCAAAAGCATGGCCCACAGATACAATCTTTAACTAGGATACCATCAAGGACTCTTACCTATACATCATATAATTATTCCAAGAAACCTCGATATTTATGATATTGCCCATCTCCCTTAGTTCAACCATGAAAACCCATAATCTATCCCTCATTTACCCTGAACTCATCAGTTGGGACCAACAAGAGGCCCCCATTCTAGACATCTTTTAGAATGATGAGGCTATCGCAAAATTCATGGGACTCCGAGATGGTATTCCACTTGATGATCACAAAGCTAGTTTTATCATGGAATTAAATCAAGTCACTTATTTTGGTGAGAATGCCAAATCCTCCAGTCGCAAAACAAAAAATAAAAATAGATCCTTAGGTGAAAACTACAATGTGGCACCTCTTGATCATAAAATAGTAAAACTCAAGGATGTATCCGAAGGTGAAAAACTCTTTGAGGTGCCTGAGGATGGAGGATTTGACCTTCCCCTACCATCTAAGTATCAAGAAAAATCAGCTCTCTTGGTAGAAGACTCCACAGAGATAAATCTAGGAATAATTCCAAATCCAAAAGTCACATTTCTAGCAGCATCATTATCAGAACAAGAGAGGAAGGATCTCTTGAAATTTTTCTTACAAAGGAAAATTAATTTTGCTTGGAGATATGCTGACATGCCTGGGTTGTACCCTTCACTTGTGGTTCATCACCTAGCTGTCTCTCCAAATGCCAAGCCTGTCAAATAGAAGCTTCGCAAGATGCACCCTCAAATTGCCCTATTGGTCAAAGCAAAGCTTGAGAAATTGTTAGATTCTAAGTTCATACGACCTATTGATTACACATAGTGGGTCTCAAATTTTGTACCTGTTTCTAAACCAAATGGGGGCATCTGCATATGCACAGACTTCTGAGACTTAAATAAAGCATGTCCCAAGGATGATTTTCCACTTCCGAACATAGATATCATAGTGGATTTGACAACAGGTCATGAGATACTTTCTCTTATGGATGGATTCTCAGGCTACAATCAAATCAAGATAGAAGAAGAAGATCAGCATAAAACAACCTTCACATGTCCTTGGGGTACTTAATGTTGGGTAGTTATGCCTTTCAGTCTCAAGAATGCAGGAGCTACTTATAAAAGAGCTATGACAATAATATTCCATGACTTGTTTCACACTATAATGGAGGACTATGTCGATGACATATTGGCAAAATCTTCTAGGGTAGATCATATTCAGGTACTAGGGTAGATCTTTGATCAACTAGAGAAGTATCAAGTAAGGTTAAATCCAAAGAAATGTGTCTTCGATGTTACTTCAAGGAAAATATTGGGGTACATTATGTCTCGCAGAGGAATTGAAGTGGATCCAACAAAAGTTAAGGCTATTGTAGAGATGCCTCCACCTAAGAATCTCAAAGCACTAAGGGGCCTTCAAGGGTGGTTACAATCTATCAGATGCTTTATTTCATAGCTAATAGATAAGTGTCAACCATTCCAACACTTGCTCTGCAAGGATGTCTCATTTTAGTGGGATAACAAGTGTGAACAGTTGTTCGATCAACTTAAGGAATATCTAGCTAATCCTCTAGTTTTGGTACCACTAGTACCTAATAGACCATTGATCCTATACATCTCCACTACATCTGTAGCATTAGGGGCTCTTCTTACACATCATGATAAGTCAGGTAAAGAACATGCTATCTATTATATCAGCTGCACCTTGGTTGGTATGAAATCAATAATACTCCTATGGAAAGGGCATGTTTAGTGGTAGTGTTTGCTTCCCAAAAGTTGTGACATTACATGCTAAACCAAACAACCACTCTTATCTCTAAGATTGATCCATTAAAGTATCTTTTATCCAAAGCAGCTCTCATAGGCCGACTGGCTAAATGGGTCATAATCTTGAGTGAATTCACCATAGAGTATGGTGATCGAAAAGCTATCAAGGGATAGATTCTCGTAGATCAACTAGCTAAGGCCCCAATCATAGATGTAAATCCTATAATCACTAAATTTCTTGATGAAGGTCTCTTCACTCTAGCTACCTTAGTGGAGTGGAAGTTATACTTCTATGGCTCCTACACATAGCATGGCTCAGGGATAGGAATCTTGTTTATCACACCGTAGAATGACTACATTTAGAAATCATAACGGCTAGCATTCCCATGCACCAACAATATAGCCAAGTATGAAGCACTTCTCACAGGTCTTCACATAGCAATAGAATGGAATATCAAGGAACTTCAAGTCTATGGGGAATCTCAACTAGTTATCAAATAAGTCACTGATGAGCACCAAACTAAGGATGGCAATTTGATACCATACAAGCAACTGGTTGATACCTACAAGCCTCATTTCTCTAGCCTCACTTTTGAGCAAATCCCAAGGGTGCATAATAAGGTAGCTAATTCTATGCCTACCATTGGGTCATTGGTAGATATGCCTGCCAACACTCAGAATTGTGAGTTCTTAATCAAGCAATTGTTGATACCTTTTGTTGATGTTCCTACAACTAAATTCATCTGTGAACTTGTTGGTCTCAATTCCCCTTGGTATGAAGATATATACGAATACCTCCAAAATGGCACCTTTCCCTTTGACCTATCCAAAAGCCAATGCAAAACCTTCATCTGCTGAGCCTCTCGTTTCACTATTCTGGGTGACACCCTTTATCGCCGGAGTCTTAATCGTATCCTGTTTAGATGTCTTAACTCGGAAGAAGCTAATGATACCTTAAGAGACATACATGAAGGTGTTTATGGATCACATTCCACCGGTCCAACTCTTGCTAAAAAGATACTCCAAATAGGTTATTATTGGCCATCCATAGAGCAAGATGCAGTTCAATTTGATAAGTAGTGTTTACAATGCCAACAACATGGAGACTTGATACATGCTCTAGCACATGAGCTGCAACCTATTACAACTCCATGGCCTTTTTCACAGTGGGGACTCGACCTCATGGGTAAAATCCATCCATCCTCATCCAATGGCCATAAGTTTATCATTACTACCATTGAGTATTTTACTAAGTACATAGAAGCTATTCCAATGACCTATATCACTTGTAAGCAAATAGCCAAGTTTATCCTCAATTATCTCATTTGTTGGTATAGGATTCCCCAATCCATTATCACTGATAATGGTAGACCATTTAAGAATCAAGATGTCTGCACCTTATATACATAATACAATATCCAACATCGCTTTTCTACTCCATACTATCCTTAGTCAAATGGCCAAGTCGAGGCTTCAAACAAAACCATACTCAAAATCCTAGAGAAAATGGTCACTGAAGTTGGTCGTGATTGGCATCTACAACTCAACCCTGCCTTATGGGCCTATTGCACTAGTATAAAAATACCAACTGGTACTACACCATTTGCCTTAGTCTATGACACTAAAGCCATTTTACCCATCAAGGTCGAGATCCCATCTCTAAGAGTATCTATGTAGCACTTGATTGATGGAGAGGAGTATCGAATCTCAAGATTAGTTGAGCTTGAGTTACTTGACGAGAGGCATCAAACAACACTAAATCATCTTCATGTCTATCAAAATTGCCTTTGTTGTAAATAAAATAAGAAGATCAAGGAGAGAAGGTTTCAGATAGGTGATCTTGTCCTTAAATAAAATCAGAGGAACCAATCAGATAGAGACAAGGAAGGCAAGTTTGAGCCTAATTGGTTGGGACCTTTTGTTATCACTGCAGTCTATGAATTAGGAGCTTCATGAATTAGGAGCTTCACTTTTTCAACACCTGAAGGCATTCACTTGGATAAACCCATCAATAGTGTTCATCTCAATAGATTTTATGCTTGATCCTCACAGTATCCTTAGAAAAAACAATCAAAAAAATAGAAAAATCCAAAAATAATTCATCCTCAGGTGAAAACCTAGTAAACAGGTGCCTTGGATAAGTACCATAGTGAAAACTTGGTAAACAGGCACTATGCGTAGAGTCAACATCCACCATCAATTAAGTCATGCATCCATCTCATTCCATATCAATCCATAATACATCTTCATCCATCTATCATTGACTTTGCATCTTCCACTTTCCTATCTATCATGGCTTGGAAATTTTTGGTGTTAGTTATCCTTTTAGCATCATCTAGTGTTAGTTACCCTTTAGCATAATCTAATGTCAGTTCATCCTATGTCAGTTCCTCTATAGTTAGTACACCCATTGTCAGTTCATCCATCGTCATCCATAATAAAACCTCTACCAGAATGGGGGCAACTTTTTCCTTAACCTAGGTTAGGAATGGATCCTTATTTCAGAGTATGCCAACATCAATCTAAACACTTCATGCTTCATCACTATCCTACATCATCAACCATCACGTCATCTTATATTATATCATCAAATCTCCTAGAACTACATATCATCATCCCATCTCAATCTTAATGTACCTTGATACCATGGATATGGGTATGTAGCCAGTCTAGAATATGAAGTATCCAGTACTCAGGTACATAAGATGCCATTGTTTCCTGTAACCATTCTCATCACATCTCACCCATCTCATCACTCTACCTAGAACTACATATTATCATATTCATCTTTCATCATAATGTGCCTTGATCCTATGGATACAGGGTATGTAGGTAGTCTAGAATACGAAGGAAGTATCTAGTACTCAGGGACATATGATCCATCATTCTTCATCCCAATCCATTCTCACCTCCACCTCTCTTGTCTTCCATTTTTCACAATCTGTCCATCCACCTAGACTTGACTAACTCAAGTAGAAAACAAACTATGCATCCTTTGAAAGCTAAAGTACTTACCCAAACCCGAAGCAAAAAGACTACTCATGAAGCCATATGATGTCCCTCGTATCCACTTGCCACATTTGCCATTTTTCAATTTATCTATCCTCGATCAGACCAACAACCTTTACAGATATATCTTTCCTACAATAAGGCTCCAATCTATCTATCTACCTAGAGAAACCACTTTGGAAAGACAATATGTTGGTTGTGTGTTTACTTTGTAAGTCAATCAATTTTCTTTTTGGTTTATCTTTTGTCCCTTTCTAAATTACCTATTCAAGATTACCTTGATTTAACTATATCTTGGTATGTTATGATGAAGTATGGATTGGGACATAGTCATTGCTTTTGTATGTTGTGTTTGTGGGATGTTCTTATCATCTTCCTATGGCTAAATATTTATCTTGTGCATGTGTTACAACCTAGCATCTTACATATTAATATACTTTTGCATTTATGTATTAAGTTTATTGTATGTTCAAGACTATGGCTCATTCACATATCCCCCAAGGTTATATTATGTCTAGTAGATATAAGTTCAAACCATTTGCTTGCAGAGTTAATGTCGTTGTACCGAATATCTCAGCACCTTGGTCTTATATACCTTGGTTGCATAACTATCCATGTGCTATATTAAAATCTAGGATTGTACTTTATAAATATTTGTGTAACCGTTGCAACAAGTTATCCATTTACCCATCCATACATCCAAATTCCCAATATAATTTTCATACAAAGATCAATCAATAAAATATCATTTTCTATCTATCTCAGTTTCTTCTACCTATCATCAGAGTCTTCTGCGTACCTACAAAAACCATGTGTTAGACATCATATCCATACATCTATAAGCATACACATCATCATGTAAACCCATAATCATATCATAATGTCATCATAATCCATACATCCATACACATCTACATCATCACATGAATCCATAATCTTAAGTACAGTAGTATCACATCCATAGCATGTAGAAATACATCATCATAAGCATGAATATCCATAAACATCTCATATATCATATATCATATATCATCAAGGTCATCAAAAGAATACAAATATCCATATATGCATCATGTACATAAAAAAATGGTTCTATAATACGTCAAGGCTATCATAAGCCCTCAAAATGTACATCAGATGCTCACATGAATCATAATCATAATATAGTACATCATGTATACATCAAAATAGTACAATATACATCCATATGATACAATATATACAAGCATGCTCTAGTGTGAGCCATGTGTCAACCTCCCAGACAGCTGTTGGGATCCCTAACCCCCTCCGCCTGCATTTGGTGATGGTCCTCCAGTTGGTCCCCCTCCATGTGCATGAAGGGGGGACCCATGATCGAAGAATCTGATCTCCCAGTGCTCCATGAAGAGGAGGCCCCTAAGCTCAACCTATTCCTATAGCTAGGTTGTCGCTGATCTAGTGGCACTGCCCTGAAGTATAAACCCTTGTAGTACTCTGCCTCCTAGCCAGCGGATGCCAACTCACCCTACACCTGGGTCAACTCTGTAGCTAGTATCATTGTGGCTTTCTCTATCCCTAGTGCCCTCCTCGCCATATCTCTCTCATAAGTAAGCCTTTACACTAGAGCCTCTATTGATAACCTCGCCTGTATGGTGACATTTCTCTCTACTGTAACTATGGCGAGGGCACCATCATCTACTAGTGTTGGGGCTAGTGGTGGTGGTGGCTATGCTACTATTGCTACATCCTGTGCTACTACTGCAGTATGTGCATGCACCTATGTCTGTGCCTCTACCTGTCGGGCCACTGTCTAGCCCTATCTTTCTCTCTCCTCATCTTTAGAGCTCTATATGAGTCCTCCTCATCGTCTCCTCGTGCAATAATCTCTAGGCCCTCTCCAATGGGGTCTCAGCCTGAACTACTCTCTATCTCTAACCTTCTTCCACCATCTCCTCATCCTTGTCTCCCTGTCCTTTGCCTTGACCTCTGGCATCTCGGTGTACTTAGGCCTCCTGTCCAGGTCCTCCTAGATCTGCCACTACACCTAGTGCACCTGGACCTGTGAACCATACTAGAAGGTGTTGTGCCCAATAGGCATCATACTCAGGTGTCATACTAGGGTTTGCCTCCCCTAAGATCTAATCCCACATAATGGGCCTCAATCCTTGTAATGCTGTAAGAGTTGTACCCCTGACATCTTAGGACCCCAATCACTGATCTCCCTGTGTGAGCGTGCATGCATAACATTGTCCACTGGCTCTCCCTGTGGTAGGATGAATTGTCGAAGCACTCTCTCAGGAAGATATATCTCTATGGTATATATACTCCTCTTGAACAAGTATCTGGCCTGTGGGTAGTATACAAGCTGCTCGGCGTCGTCGTCCCTCATCTCGTAGTCTCGCCATGGCCGCTAGACAAACATATACATCTCGTTAATCTGTCAATACAGAATGCAATAGATCCAACCCATCACTTTGTCAGAGCCCCCCCATACAGAAACACATAGGGATCCTTGTCCTCTTCGTGGTGAGGAGAGACAGGGTGCATGACTGGGATGTGCTCCCAAGCCCACACATGTAAAAGAGTACCCCCTACAAATAGACTACTCCCCTCTCTATAAGCATAGTCGTGAAGATCATGATAAATTTGTCCAAGCACACATGGCCCCCAAGCATATCTAATTCCATGTGTAAACATACCAGAAAGCACTATGTCCCATCCAACTGATAAACCCCTAGATTGTCGGTTAGGACATAGGAAGCCTGTAGTCAAAGATACCATGATCCATCGGATCCTATCATAGAGGCCCGACACTCGACTCTAATTGATCTCGCCAAAATGAACACCAAGGTAATCTATGGATAACACCTCTCTCAAGTCATCCTCACCCCTATTAGTGTCATAGTCTACTTGGGCTCCATCAATCGATATCCTAAGGATGCACCATACATCCTCCAATGTCACTGTCACCTTACCAGTCAGGAAGTGGAAAGAAGAGGTCTCGTTGTGCCACATCTCAACCAAAGTCATGATTAGGGATAGATTAGCCCTAATCGGTGTAAGATGGGAAATATGCCAAAGTCCCATAACCTCCAAGAAGACCTCCTCCTCCCAACCAAGCTGGACAACCAGGTTGGCAATCATATATTGCCTCTCTCTTGACTATAGTGGCAATAAAATAAACTGCATCAACATGATCAACTACATTAATTTTTGAACAACTACTTGCAAACAATTTGAATCCTAGTCAAACATAGTCTACACTAAGCCAAACATGGCCTAAGCCTAGTCAAACTAGCTAAAATCAAGTCAAAAACCTAGTCCAACTGGGACAAAATCCTAAAAAGCCAGAAGTACTTGACTGTCAACCACACGCGCTAGACTGTTGGCCATAAGCGCTGAACTATTCACCATTTGCATTGTCTAAAAACCACATGTGCTTTACTGTACACCATTTGTGTTGCTTCAGAACCATATGCACTTAACTGCACACCATTAGTGTAGTTTCCACGTGCCACAAATGTTTCAAAAATTACCATTTGCGCTTCGACCTAACATTTCCTAGGTGGCAAAAAGTGCTAATTTTCAACCATATGCACTTAAATCGAGACCATAAGCACATTTTTTCTCCATAAGCATGCTAATTTCTACCATATGTACCTAGATCCTAAGGCGACACTTTTGGTTAAAAATCTAAAACCCCTAATAAATGTGCTATTAAATGCAATCACAAGAGAGTTTTCAGGTACTTACTACTCCCGATGCTCCCATAGGCCTCCCAAATGTCCACATGCGCTTGCCTTAGTGTCTATCCACTGAAATTGACATCTCTACAACTGTCTGAAGTCCTCTAAGCAAATCTCTCAACTAAGCACTAAGAAGCTAGGAGCCCTGATCTCTTTTGAACTAGGAGTACACAAATGAACTGAGAGGACCCCCCCTGGGCCCTATTTATAGCATCCCAACCCTAATTCTTCCCACCCCTTATCCCATTTTTCTTTGTGTCACCCTATTTTCTTCATCGTGTCAACCTCCATTTAACCTATCTCGACCTTCTAAGCATGTTTCTATTTTCTTAGCCTATTTTCTTCTAGTCGTGAGTCAACCCATCCTTCTGTCACTTCCCTATATTTCCTCTTGAAGGGGCATCCTACACTAGCTACATTGGGGCATGCTTGTATCATATTTTTATCGCTATTTTTCTTTGAAGCAATGCTAAATCGCATTGTGTCAAAGAGGGGCAAAATGTAGACACCTAAAAATGACCCTTCATACACATCATTTGCATACATCAATTCCTCCTAAATCACTTGCATTCAACATTAATTGAATAATCTAATTATTTAATTAATTTTGTCAAATTCATCTATTTCCTCTATTTTCTCTAATTTCTAACATTAATTGAATAAATTATATTTATTTAATTAATTTCATTAAAATCCACCTTATTGTTCCAAAAATTAAATAATTTTAATTATTTAATTAAATCATTATCTTCTTCCAAATCTTAAATCCACATTAATTAAATAAATTTAATTATTTAATTAATTCATAATTTATTTCCTCTTATCCATAATTAAATAATTTTAATTATTTAATTAGTCAAATATTCCTCCAAATTTAAATAAATTGTTCAAATTTATTTAAGTTGACTCAATCTTCTAAAAATAAATAAAATCAATATTTTATTTATATACCTCTGTCATGCAAAATAAATTAAATTATTATTTTTTTTTTATTTAAATCTTCTTATCTTATCATTTCCTCTTTCATGCACAATTAATTAAATAAATTTATTTATTTAATTTTTTAATTATTCTTCCAAAATAAAATATCTTATCATTTCTTCAATCATGCACAATTAATTAAATAAATTTATTTATTTAATTTCTCAAATATCTTCCAATTCCTCTAAAAATATCATTTTCCTCTATGTGCACAATCAATCTTATTTTTAGAACTTCAAAAAGCAAATCTAAAGTTGAGTTTAATTCACTTTAATCTTATTTTTAATCTCATCAACTCATAAATTGGAAAAAAAGTAATCTAATTTATGAAATCAAATCCCATCTTTAGCCAAAAACTAATTAATTCAATAAAGTAGCTTTTTCTATATGACACATGTCATGTGCACATTCATCATGTCATCTCAACTCATCTTGATCATTGATTTCATTGAATTATCTCAACCATTGATGGATCTTACCTTGAAAACTATATACCGCCTTCACGCCTTCACAAATCCTCTTCAATCATTTAAGCTTTTGCATTCCTATAGTGCATTGAGCCTTCATCACATCATTGAGCACATATCGTATCTTTGAACACTTTGAGCACTTACCTACATCCACTTGTTGCAACCATGGGTACGCGATGTATTGAGCAATCCACATAAATCCAAGAGATCAATACAATATAGGTGATAGCTTTCATTGTTCTTAATTCGATTATTCTTTGATTTGGTTATCTCTTAGATCGATCTTTTGATGTTATAGGATTAAGTTTATTATCATTGTTTTGGTTTATCCTAAGCTTGATTTTACCTATACACAAATTCTATTGCTTTTATTTTAACTTCCTATCACGGTTGTGATAGTAAGGTGGTTGAATGATGTAGAAAATGTATTACATTATGAATATTAAGTAAAATAGTTCCTGTCACAGTTGTGATGGTAAGATTGTTGAATGAAATAGTTCTTGTCACAATTATGACAGTAAGATTATTGAATGACTTAGCAAACCTATCACATTATGAATTTTTAGAGATATGAACTTGGAAATAAAATTAATTTAATAGTTTTATAAATGCAATTTGTATGATTAAATGATGAATTACTTGCTTGAAAAGTGTGTTTTCATGATTGATGTTTGGAAAGGGAATTAGAGATGGTTTATAGGAGAATATGGATTGTTATTTATTTATTTTGAAAAGAAAGTGGATTTTTAGCTATGAGTGTTTTGGGTTACTTTTGGGCTAGGATGCCAAATGTGGATTATTAGAGACGTTTTTTCCTCTTTTCAGGAATTGAACCTGTAACTATTTTTGAAATGTTTAGATCTAAATGAGCAGTCATTGAAATAGATAAATATTTTGTCTAGCAACTTTACTTATATATATCTCTACCACATCCTGTTGTGAGATAATCTGCATTTCATTATTTAGAATTGCACATTAGACATCAGTTTGCATCGGGTGTTCCCTCCTGCCAGTTATTTCTAGGTAGCTAGACATTTCGTGCAGCGCTGGGTTTCCTTCATGTTATGAAGGGATCCAGGGAAGTGTAATTGCTTCATGGTTGGGTGGAAAAGCACCTAATCCATGTTTCAATCTCTCAGCTCACAAGAGAACCATGTGGGTTCATGGTGACTGGAGTGTTTGTTTGATTTATTATACTTGTTGTACATATTTATTGTATCTTGTTATTGGATGAATTATGGCATGAAAGCCAATGGACATTGTATATTCTTTTATAGTGCTATCACTTGGATTAAGCACGTGATTTTGTAAGATTCAATGAATTTTATTGATTCATATATATGAGATTTAACTTTTACTTGAGATGTTGTAAATAAGTGGATTATTTACTTCATGTAACTTTTGTGATGGTCTGAGAGCTATACAACCACTCACTTTGAAACCCCTTGTTCACTAATCCATTGATATTATCTTCAAAGGGCATTCCAAGTCATGCATTGAGGTTCCACACAGCTCTTGTCTTGCACATTAGACACCCCCACTTCTTCCATAATCCTTCTTGTTGTGTGGTTACACAACACGCCCCATTTTAACTTGGCAAAATAGGGACCCAACTTTTGGCTTGGCTTGTGTTGTCTGCTTTCTGGTGGTTTGGTAAAAATGAGTCAGGTGCATCATCATCATGATATTCGATGAGGTTGGTCATCATCATGAGGTTAGTTTGTCAAAGTTCATATTTTATTTCTATGACCTCATATTTAGAAAGAGCTTGAAATTCCATGCAGGTTTTCCCTTTTACATCACTTGAAAATTCGTCCATATGAGGGAGTTATGCGCAGTCAAAGTGTTGGTCAAACCTGATAATCACAAGTGATCATCATATTTATATCCTCAGTCATGTTGTCAAGGTCATCATGATCTTGATCTATCACCCGATAAAAATCATGCAGTCCCAATATCCGGACGTCAATCTTAGGTGATAGTGCCCTTTACCCGTCAAATAACCTTAGGCGCATCGTGAGCATCATGTTTTGAGTGTAACCCGATATTTCAAATTATACGAGCATCATGATACTTTTACATCACCTGATATTATAATATCATGCTGATATTACAATATCACCCTGCTTAGAAAATCCACCATCGGCATAATTTGCATGCGCACGTCAAGGTCCTATCGGAGGGGATCATCCTGATCTTTCAAGAGAGGGTGATATTCCATTCCTCAGCATGATCATATTTTAAATATCACCCTAGCGCTAACCTGATGATGACCTCAACTCAGCCTCATGCTTCGAAGACGGAATATGATGGTTACGTCATCATGATATTCGATGAGGAGGATCATCATATTTTTATGCTGTCATGTTGTCAAGATCATCATGATCTTGTTTGTCTACCCGATAGTTCGTAATGTTCTCCTGCCGAGAAGTATAACCTTTTGCTAATATCCTGATGACGTCATCCTAACCTGAAAAATGAAGAAGCAAATATCAGGATGACATCATCATCACATTTCCCTTCGGCAGGATATTTTCTAAAACATGATCCGGTTCGCGAATATGACGATGACGTCATGTTCTAAGTTTAACAAAAACCCCGGATATCCTGATGATCATCATCATCTTGATCCTTCGAGAGGGTTACCTTGGCCGCAAAGGGGTCATATTACATTCACCACCTGATCATCTTCCTTAGGTGACCCGATATTACATTTATCCCATGATCTTAACTGAACATGACGGTGACGTCATCTTTTGCATTTTAATGAAGCCCGAACATGATGATGATGTCACCATGATATTCCTTTCCTCAGCAGCAGGATCATATTTCATATCCTCCTATTTTCCTTCGACATGATGATGATGATGATGTCTTTCTTTTCCCCAATATACAGAAGCGAAACATGACGATGACATCATCTGGACATTCGGAAGGGGGAGCATCATATTTCCAAAATATCATGCAGACGAAAGTTTTGAGTCTTGCTATCGGCCAAATCTTGAGTTATCATGCCGATAGAACATGTCTTCCCAATGGAAGGACATCATCATGATTTTTGGCGTTGGTATAAGTTTAACCGTTGGCCTAATGTAAAATTGTCATCCCGACAATGTGTAGTCACGCCGATACATACATGATCATATTTGGAGCCCGATATACAAGAAAATGGGCGGGAAAATAGAGCGATAGAAATTTGAAAGCCCGATTGCATGTAGCTGCACATTTTGGAGGCCTGGTTAATAAAATGTTTTACTTCCTGTTGTTTATCCACGTGATGATGAACTTAATGTTTGTCTGTTTATTGCAGGAAGTCATGATGCTGTTAGAGCTGCTGAAGCTGATAATTACAAAGTTGCACAAGGAGGCAACATGAACTAGAAGTGAGGAGGATATTGTCAAATATGCTATTTGCCAGCTGGAGACCGAATCAAATCAAAGATGCTGGAATATTCTGTGCCAGCTGTACATTTGCCAACTGGCGAAGCATGTGCTTTTCATCTGGACCATTGATTATTATGAGAGGATCCTGATCCTTGGATCATTGTAACTATTTTCTGGCATTTGTTCTATATAAGAGCCAGATCCTGAGACATTATTAAGGAGATATACAGAGGGATATACACAGACGCATCTGGCGCATTAAGGCCGATTACTGTAGAGTCAATTAGGAGATCGGATTACTGAGACTAATGAGGATAGAATTGTTGAAATGTCAAGGTTCTTTCTTCAGATCTCTGTAAATGTACCTGTTCTTGAGCATACTGAATGGATATGAAGTTTCAGATTACATCCTGATTGTAAATTTTACGTAATCTTCCTGTTGATTTCTGGATATGTACTGGTGAATGCTGTGTTCAACTAGAAGCGCTTTCATTTCATTACATGTTGTTGTCAACTTTTCCTTTGAAGATTTGCACTAGATCATGCGGATTTGTGGAATGTCCTGGTGAAGTATGATTTTAGTTTCCTTCTTTTCATTGCATGTATGGGAGCTTGTATGTGGATCAGTGATCTAAGTCAAGTAGTTTTGGGAATCTCATTCTTTAACCCTTTCCTTTTTTTAATTTCATAAATTCATCATCATAACTGCAAATCATGATAAATAACAAGCAGAACAGAGAAATATGCTGAAATCCCGTAGGTAACTGAAAATCATTAGCATATTTGAGTTAAATGCATGTAGTATTGAAAATATCATGCAAAGAATCATAAATAATGGTAGAAATCATGCAAATATCAGCCTGTAGGCACATTATTTGACTAAATTCACAGTGCAGAGGTAGAATTATTAGAGATTTATGCAGAGCAGACATACAGAGCAGGATATTTGGAGGAATAATGATGAACTTTGCAGAAATACGTAAGGCCCCTGAATGGAAAACAGCAACACACATCAACCACTGAGTAACGTCAGTAGATTAAGACCTAATCAACGGAGACTTGGGATCATGACTTCTCTGAATTCATCGTATCTTTCAAGATGAGTAAAGGTTGTTGTGTAACTTTTATTCTATGTTTATGAGTGACTAACATCATGACCAACACTTCTCAATCCCTCTTTCAACACCTTCATCATTCCCTTTCTGTGATGGACTAAAAATATTCACTTCCACTACTTCTCAATCCCTCTTGTTTCCAAAAACCTCTTTTTCACTCATTTCATGCATATGTCTTTTACCCAGCTTCTTCTGAGACCTTAAGTCACCATAAGTGCCTCATCTGACAAAGTTGTCAAACATTTCACTATACACACAGTCATCTTCAAATTCTTCACAAACTTTTGCTTTAGGATATTTTCTACCAAAATCTTCACCAAATGATTAAGCACGCCGATCTTCAACTTATATCTTCTTGCTAAGGCATCAACACCATTCCTTTGGTAGGGGGTGAAAGATTTCCATTAAAGCTCCCCATGAGCCAAAGCTCTCATCTTAGTTTGCAGAGGAAATTGTTGCAAGTATGGGCCTAACCCATGTTGTCATTGATGTCAACATACTCCTGTTGCATTGATGATAAGGATTGGATGAGCTGTGTGCTAAGGATATTGAGAAAATTAGTCCTAATCAGGAACTGAGAAGAACAGTGAAGATAGTGAGCTAAAGATCCTAGATAAGATGAAGATCAGAGGATGAGCTTCAAAAGGTTTGTAGATATGTGTCTTAAGATGATCTAGTAAATATTTCAGAGGTCCATATGAAGATCTAAAGAAGTTATGGCCACTTAAGTAAAACTGGTTTTGGCAGATGTTCAGAGGTGACAGTGTGACACAGATAGGTCCGGTGAGATCCAGAAATGAAATATCCTATTCTATAGATTTTAGATAGTGTTTAGGAAGTCAATGTGAATTGACAACTCAATTGGTTCATGGTCTGGAGGTCTACAAGCATCTATTCCATTATGACAGTAATGACAGACTATGTTCTTGAGGTTCCAGATGAAGAAGAGAAGGATTTCAGTAAGAAGATGTAGTGTGGATGTTCTTGGTGATTCAGGCAAGCTTGTGGAGGTATTTGGATCATGTCCAGTTTGTGTTGGTGGTCTGCATTAGAGTTTGAGCTAGTAAATGAAGAATTACTTCTGGATGATGATGTTCTTCTTGAGTATGGCCAACTGGATGAGTTACACACCTTGTGGATGATCTTGGAGATATTATATGAAGAATGGCATGTTCCTAAAGGAGTATTGGAGTCTCAGATCTATGTGGCTAACAATGTGTTGATCCGCGTGAAGTCTTTTTGTAATAAGTCATGTTGTATTTATGTATTTACTCTGAAATGTATGCTGACTTGGATGATTATCCCTAAGTCGATGTCTTGTATAAATAAGGAATTGTAAAGTCCTTTCAAATGGATCTTGTGGTGGATGAGAGAGGAGCAGAGAGGAGGAGGGTGAAAAGTAGAGCAAAAGTATTGGGCTTAAATGGAACTGACTCAAGCATGGTGAAGATGCTATTCTTCAGTTCAAGTATGTAATACTTATTATTTTATAGATAGTGTGTCTCCTGTAGGTAGTGGGCCTCTTGTGAGTAGTGTGCTCAGGTAGTGAGCCCTAATTGGCATGTACCATTCTATTCTTTCTATTCTTCTAATAGAGAATACAATCTTGGGTTAGTCACCTCATGGTTTTTTCCCTTAACCGGGTTTTCCACGTCAAAATCTTGGTGTCATATGTGTTAATGTGTTTTTGCTCTTGAATTGTTGCATTATGTTTGTATGATTGATTTACTATTATACTGTTAAATTTAGAAAATGATTTAAGTGATTAAATTGGAAGAAAATTTTAAAACAACTAATTCACCCCCCCTCTCAGTTATTTGTCCTAAGTCTAACAATTGGTATCAGAGCTAGGTTCCTCTAAAAAGAGCTTAACCACTTGAGGAGATCCAGGATGTCATCCTACAAGAAGGATAGTCTAAAGTTTGATGGAACCAATTTTACTCTTTGGAAAAGTCACATGCAATGTCACTTGCAATGTATGGGAATGCAGTATTGGACCATGGCTTCAAAGAAGTATACTCCTCCACAGAATGGTCTAAAAACTGTAGATGAAATAACAGATGCTGAAAATAATCTACGGACTAAAGAAGCTCTTCTAAGTGCCTTCTTTGATTCAGAGATGACAAATGTTGTTGACCTACAAACTACTTTTGAGATTTGGGAAAAACTGGAACTTCTACATGAAGGAGATAAGTATGTTAAATGTGCCAAGCTATAGAGTCTGAAAGGAAAATTCAAAAATCTGAAAATGAGAGAAGATGAAAATATCACTACATTTATGCCAAGAGTAAATGAGCTTGTTTGTGGCATTAGATGTGCTGGTGGAGTCTTGGATGAAGATGAGATCATTGGAAAAGTTCTCAGATCCCTTCCTGATTCTTACAAGTACAAGGTCGCTGCTATTGAGGAATTTAGATCTATTTTAGGTATCACAAGAGATCAATTGGTTGGTAAATTGGCTACATTTGAATTGACTGAGTTTGGAGATGCCCCCCAAGACTGAATCTGCATTCAAAGCTAGTGCGTCTGTTAAAGGAAAACAAAAGTCTGATCCGAGAGAAAACTCTTCAAGGAAATTATCATGGTATGAAAAAGCTAGTAAAGACATAGAAGAAGATGAAGCAGAAGCTACTCAACTTGAAGCCCTTATTGCAAAAAGAATGCCAAGAGGATCTAGTAAGTATAAGGGAAAATTTCCTTTTAAGTGTTTTAACTGCAATAAGATTGGTCATTTTACCTCAAAGTGTCCAGAAAGATTTTCAAGGCCAAATCCTAACAAATCAAGGTTCCAAAAAAATTGTTACTATGTTCATGAAGATGATGATAATGAAGGAGTAACAGATGATGAATCAGAAACAGGAAACAAATCTAGAAGTGACTGGGTGTTTATTGCCATTAAGGAAGAAGATCTAATGCCCTCTGAATCTGTCAATCATAAAATTGTGGAAAGAGCTCTAGCTACCCAAGTTGAAGAAAAGGATGATTGGGTCATTGACAGTGGATGCTCTCACCATATGATAGGTGACAGAAATAAATTCATAGATTTGGAAAGGTATGAAGGAGGAGAGGTAAAGTTTGGTGATAATTTTGCTAGAAAAATTAGAGGAAGAGGAACTATTTCTTTTGATGGAAAGAACAAAACCAGTAATGTACTATATGTTGAAGGTCTGAAGCGCAATCTTCTCAGTGTTGGATAGTTGGTGGACAAAGGCTATGATCTCTTATTCAAGAATGGAAAATGCAAGATCTTTGAAAGTTTCAGAATAGAGATTACATCTGGTACTCAAACTAAAGGTAATATCTTCCACTTGGTTGGTATTGGTAAAAGTTGCTTATTTGTTCAAATTGATCAGAGTTGGTTGTGGCATAGGAGAATGTGTCATGTGAATTTTGATAATATCATCAAGATAAGCAACACTCAAGCTGTAAGAGATCTTCCAAGACTTGTGAAACCTACTAATAGCTTGTGCAAAGAATGTCAGTTGGGTAAGCAGAGTAGAGTCACATTCAAAAATAAGGAACAGTCCTCTACCAGATTATTGGACTTAGTTCATACTGACCTATGTGGTCTGGCAAGAATCAGGAGTGTGCAAGGTGATAGATACTTCATGTTATTAATTGATGACCATTCCCAGATGATGTGGGTTACTTTTCTGAAAGAGAAATTAGAGGCTCTTGAGAAATTCAAAATATTCAAGGCTATGGTAGAAAATGAAACCAGAATAAAATTAAAATGTCTGAGGTCTGACAGAGGTGGAGAATTCACATCCGGTGAGTTCATAGAATTCTGTGAGAAATATGGAATAAAAAGACAATTGTCTGCTCCTAGGACTCCACAGCAGAATGGAGTAGTGGAGAGAAAGAGCTAAACCATCCAGGAAGCATCTAGAACCATGATGATGGAAGCAAATGTTCCTCAGATCTATTGGAGAGAAGTTGTAAGCACTGCAGTCTATACTCTCAATCGAGTACAAATCAGAAGTAATACCGATAAGACTCCTTATGAACTTTGGTTTGGCATCACTCCCACTGTGAGGTATTTTAGAGTCTTTGGTAGCAAATGTTACATTAAAAGAGATGAAGATCTAGGAAAATTTGATGCTAGAAGTGATGAAGGAATATTCTTGGGTTAATCTACTCAAAGCAAAGCATACTGATGTTATAACAAGTGATTGAAGAAGATTATAGAAAGTACAAATGTGAAGGTTGATGAAGGGATTGAAAAACCCTCAAGGTTTTATGAATGTGATGAAGATGATTAGAATGATGTTTTGATCCAAGGAGTCCAAGCTCCTTTTGAGATTTAGATCTAGACTGATCTGGTAAATCAGGAAGAGGAGATAAGTTTGAATGAACCTATTCAAGAATTAGGAGTGCAAAAAACTCCCAAAGTTCTTAGGTATGTAAGACTAAATCACTCTTAAGATCAAATCGTAGGTGATAAAAGAAAAGATGTACAAACCAGAAGAAGGATTGCTCAAGATTCAGAAGAGTATTGTCTGATTTCAAAGATTGAACCTAAGACAGTGAATGAAGCTTGTAATGATGAAAACTGGACTAAAGTAATGGAGGAAGAGCTGATGCAAATTGAGAAAAATCACACTTGGGATCTTGTTCCCAGACCTAAAAACAAGAATGTGATTGGAACCAAATGGGTCTTCCAGAATAAACTGAATGACGATGGTGAAGTAGTCAGAAACAAAGCCAGATTGGTCTGCAAGGGTTACTCCCAAGTAGAAGGAGTTGATTTTGAAGAAACTTTTGCTCCAGTGGCAAGAATTGAAGCAGTTAGACTATTTCTTGCTTTTGTTGCCTTCAAGGATTTCAAGGTATATCAGATGGATGTCAAATCTGCCTTCTTGAATGGTGACTTGGAAGAAGAAGTATACATTGAGCAACCAGATGGATTTTAATTATCTGATCATGGTGATATGGTCTGCAAGTTGAAGAAAGCTCTATATGGACTAAAGCAAGCCCCAAGAGCCTAGTATGAAAGAATGGATAAGCATCTTTTGAAGATTGGTTTCAACAAAGGGACTGCTGATAGTAATTTGTACTTCAAAATTGATCATGAAAATATCTTGATTGTTGAAGTGTTTGTTGATGATATCATCTTTGGAGAAAGAGACAATATGTGCAAGACTTTTACAAATCAAATGAAAAGTGAATTTGAGATGTCCATGTTTGGGGAAATGAATTTCTTCTTGGGTCTACAAATTACTCAAACAAAGAAAGGAATCTTCATTTCTCAGACCAAATATGTGAAAGAATTGTTGACGAAATTTGGGATAGAAGACTCAAAACCAATGAATACTCCCATGGCAACTGGATGTAAATTGAGCAAAGATGATGACTCTCCTAAGGCCGATTAGAAAAAATATAGGTCAATGATTGGAGGACTATTATATCTCACTCAAAATAGACCTGACATTATGAATGTTATTGGTCTTGTTGCTAGATTCCAAGCTGATCCTAGAGAATCTCATGTTATGTCAATCAAGAGGATTTTTAGATATCTCAAAGGGACATTTGAGTATGGTTTGTGGTATGCTAGAGACCATGATTTCTCTCTTCATGCATATACAGATGCAGATTGGGCAGGAGATGTGGATGACCGGAAGAGTACCAGTGTGGAGCATTCTTTTTGGGGAAGAGATTGGTTTCTTGGCTAAGAAAAAAATAAGAGGCAATATCTTTGTCCATAGCTGAAGCATAATATATTGCAGTAGCAGGAAGTTGCACTCAAGTTTTGTGGATGAAGCAAATGCTAAGAGACATTAGAGTGGAATATGAGGAACCTATCACAATCTTCTGGTGATAATTCTAGTGCAATAAATATATCTAAGAATCTGGTGTTGCATTCAAAGACTAAACATATATCCATCAAGTTTCACTTTTTGAGAGAGCAAGTGAACAAGAATGAAGTCAGATTGGAGTTTGTGCCTTCCAAGGATCAGATTGTAGATATCTTTACTAAACCTCTACCTAAGGACTCTTTTGAGTATCTCAAGGAGAAGTTAGGGGTTATTACCCCTCCAGTGATAAACTAAGGTGCACTGATGTGCATTAGTCTGGTGGATATCACAGTCATATCTTGTGGTCTAGATTGATGATGGGGAACTACTACTTAGGGGGAGCAGTTGGTATGGCTCTGAAGTGATGGAGTTGCAAGTATGTGCCCTTTGCCATTGATGTCAAAGGGGGAGAGAAGACATGTGAAAAACAAGTGATTGCTGATCAAAAGGGGAGTAGTAAAGGAAGAGAAGACATGTGAATGGTTGTTTGTGATAGGGGGAGTTGTGTCAGTAAAGAAAAGTTCTTGATGGTTAAAACAATTTTTCACATCATATGTTGCCATCAATGAAAAAGGGGGAGATTGTTGCAAGTATGGGTCTAACCCATGTTGTCATTGATGTCAACATACTCCTATTGCATTGATGATAAGGATTGGATGAGCTGTGTGCTGAGGATATTGAGAAAATTAGTCCTAATCAGGAACAGAGAAGAACAGTGAAGACAGTGAGCTAAAGATCCTAGATAAGATTAAGATCAGAGGATATGCTTCAAAGGGTTTGTAGATATGTGTCTTAAGATGATCTAGTAAATATTTTAGAGGTCCGCATGAAGATCTGAAGAAGTTATGGCCACTTAAGTAAAACTAGTTCTGGCAGATGTTCAGAGGTGACTGTGTGACATAGATAGGTCCGGTGAGATCCAGAAATGAAATATCCTATTTTGTAGATTTAATATAGTGTTTAGGAAGTCAATGTAAATTGACAACTCAATTGTTTCGTGGTCTGGAGGTCCACAAGCATCTATTCCATTATGACAGTAATGACAGACTATGTTCTTGAGGTTCAGGATGAAGGAGAGAAGGATTTCAATAAGAAGATGTAGTGTGGATGTTCTTGGTGATTCAGGGAAGCTTGTGGAGGTCTTTGGATCATGTCTAGTTCATGTTGGTGGTCCACATTAGAGTTTGAGCTAGTAAATGAAGAATTACTTCCAGATGATGATGTTCTTCTTGAGTATGGCCGACCGTATGAGTTACACACCATATGGATGATCTTGGAGATGTTCTATGAAGAATGGCATGTTCCTAAAGGAGTATTGGAGTCTCAGATCTATGTGGCTGACAGTGTGTTGATCCATGTGAAGTCTTTTTGTAATAAGTCATGTTGTATTTATGTATTTGCTCTAAAATGTATGTTGAATTAGATGATTATCCCTAAGTCGATGTCTGTATAAATAAGGAATTGTAAAGTCATTTCAAATGGATCTTGTGGTGGATGAAAGAGGAGTAGAGAGGAGGAGAGAGAAAAGTAGATCAAAAGTATTGGGCTTAAATGGAATTGACTCAAGCATGGGGAAGATGCTATTCTTTAGTTCAAGTATGTAATACTTCTTATTTTGTAGACAGTGTGTCTTCTGTAGGCAGTGGGCCTCTTGTGAGCAGTGTGCTTGGGCAGTGAGCCCTAATTGGCATGTCCCATTTTATTCTTTCTATTCTTCTAACAGAGAATACATCTTGGGTTAGTCACCCCATGGTTTTTTCCCTTAACCAGGATTTGCACATCAAAATCTTGGTGTCATATGTGTTAATGTCTTTCTGCTCTTGAATTGCTGCATTATGTTTCTATGATTGATTTAATATTATACTGCTAAATTTAGAAAAGGATTTAAGTGATTAAATTGGAAGAAAATTTTAAAACAGCTGATTCACCCCCCCTCTCAATTGTTTGCCCTAAGTCTAACAGAAATATCTACACTAGATGCTAGTACATGCTCACCATTAACCTCTATTACTTCCTTCTTTATCTAAATCTTATTCATTTCCCTTTTGGTCTTTGCTGGATCAACCTTTAGTATAGGTTAATTCTCTTCTACCCTATTATCCTTCTTCATGTTTTTGAGCCTCTGTAAAATCAGAAATGTGACCAGATCTATTGCAATTGTAGCACACAATATTCCTCTGACTAGTATTTCTTCCATTCATTCTAGATCTGCATTGATTAGCTTTATGCCCAAATCAATTACATGTATAACAGTAGCCATTGAAAGATTGAACCATTCGATCATTGTTATAGACATTCCTCATTTGACTTCTACACTCTCTAGCTCTCTATGTCCCATCTTATTGCATTCATAACACCTAATAGAATTCTAACTCACTTTACTTCTGCATTCAACAACTCTATGACCAACTTTATTGCATCTAAAGCATTGACAAGAGAAAGATGGAACATTTTGATTCTTTATACTTCTACATTCTATTGTTTTGTGTCCATACTTATTGCAAAAATGACAAAAACCATTGAAAGATAGGCATCTTTGAGCATTTGGTTGTCTGGCTGAAGGTCTTCTAGCTTTATTCTTTTGATTTCGGATCTGCTTGCCATTGTTCCTTTGATTTGAAGTATGATCTAATTTTGAATTTTCACATTTTTGAAATCCTAAACCTTCTTTATCATTTGGACCTTTCTGATTTGCAATCATTTCATCAAGCTTTACAGTGCTCATCTTAAATCTATCTTCATGAATCCTTTCCTTCTCTAGATCTGATTTTAGAGCCACAACTTCTTGTTCAAGTCTTGAACATTCTTCTGATTGCCTTTCATCATCAAACTCAGACATTCCTCAATTCTTTTCTTCTCCTCAACTTACACGTTCAGACCACTGATAGATTCATTTTCTTTCTTCAATTGTTCACTGAATTCCTTATTCCTTTCTTTAAAATTTGACTTTCTCTCCTAGTTTTTTGATGCATTCATCTACTTCTTTGACATTTTCCTTTAGGTCTTTGATTTCACTTTCATTCCTTTCAAGGTCTTTAAGAACAACATTAAGTTTCCTAGCTTTGTCAAGTATGCAATCTTCTTCAATGAGATTAATAGTAAGAATCTCTTTTGGAGGAATAAGTAATCTTCTAGAACCCATGTGTTCAATTTCCAAGATATTCCTTGAGCGGATAGGCTTCTTCCAAAGGACTTGACTCTGATACCAATTGTTGAACACCTAGAATACTAAGAGGGGGGGTGAATTAGTATTCTCCTAAATCATTTACATATAAAATATTTCATCCATTTGACATATTTAATTGCAATAAAGGAATTTAAGCATAAATCAAACAACCACAACTCATAACACATGAACACCAGATTTACGTGGAAAACCCAAGAAGGAAAAAACCATGGTAAGGATTAGCTTACAATATAAAGTAGTATAAAAACCAAATTATAAAAGGATCACTGCTAGAGGGCTCACTACCCAGAAGAAAGTCTCACTGCCAAAGGGCTCACTGCCCAAGGACTCACTATCTTGAAAGAAAAAGATAGAAGAGGTGGATCACTGCCAAAGTTGAACTATTATAATTGCATCTAACTCATGCAAGGAGTACAGTTCCAATGAAGCTAAAAGTACTAAACCAATATTCACCACAACACCAATGTCACCTTTGAAGCATCACTAAAGAATTGTAGACACCTTCTACTCACTTCAGCCAGTAATCTAACTCATGAAAAGATTGTACTGTAGCACACATTCAACCACTCTGCTATTCACATCACATCCATTGCTCGCACACCCACTTTCACAATTCATTGACACTTATTTATACCATCATCAACCTTGAAAACATTCTCTAAGGTTGGCACAATACCTTGCTTATGTAAATTCAAAATAGGTCTAGACCTAAACATTCCCATGGTGGAAAGGAATGAAGGCAAACCACAAAACATCTTAGCTTGGACCTAAATTCATCCAAGCATGCCACTTCATGCTCTCACAATCACTGAAGCACCTCTGCAATTAGTGTAAACACCCAAGGTTGGCCAAACCTGTGTTAACACAATGAACTTCTGAGTACACACTTCCTCAGACCCAAAGATGACTTGCAGACCACATGCAAGGCTTAAACACAATCTAGAGTATTCCACAAACATCTTAAAACATCCAGAAATTCAACAAATTCCTCTGCAATAACTTTCATCTGCCACACAACCTCATCCTGTTTATCTAGTATGCTTAACTATCTCTGTCATAAATTGTATCTCTCGAAAGTGACTTATAAAGCACCAAACCATGAACAAATTCAAAATAAGAAAGGTATAAACCTTATAAGTAGAATTCTAAAACTACAAGACCTAAGACCTCTTTGTGGAGAAATGCAGAGCAAAGATATTTCTCCTAGACACCTCTGCAACACCTAGAAATGCAGTCTACACACTGGTGAACATAACTTACTCTGCACAATGAACCAGAACACCAAATTTGGAATTTAACATCTCTTAACATCTTTGAACAACATATCCAAACCACAAAGATAGATCTTCAACATAGAGGAAATGCAGAGCAAAATCAAAACACTACTATATAAACCAAAATGCCACTTCAACACACTTTTTCCTTCAATAATAAAATTTTCTCAAAAGCACTTGGAAACCAACCGAAAAAAACATGTTCTTGTTAGATTTAGCACCTCTTTAAAGTAACCAAATCATCTTCAGCAAAATAACTTAACCAAACAGCTCATACTATTGCAACTTTATCTCTGTTCAACCAACCTCATCATTAGAGACAGCATCCACTCAACACTAACTACTCATACTCTTGCACCATTTCTTACTCACACAATTGACACAGTTGACACCAATGACAACACAAGCTCGTTGACATAAGTGACAACACCAATTATAAATACTTTCAACATTAAGTAGATAAATAATGGTTGTACATGGCTAACAAGTAGAAGCTCATAGAGCTAGTTTTAAGTTCCTAGTTACCATCGACATGTATTCAATATCCACAAATCCAAGAGCCAAAGCAGTGGAAACTGAGGTGCAGTGGGTAACCATGAAAAGGTATAAGAAAATAAATGATTTTGATTACCAAGGCATGAAGGAAAAGCTAAAGGGAAACTATACTCATGTGCATAAGATTGAGAACATATGGGTTGAATGCAGAAATGATGAAGAGGTAAGGAAGTTAGACTTTAGTCAACTTACCTTAGAATAGAAAAGAAACTTTTAGCTTCCTAATACTCCTGAAGACATGCAAGAAGAGAAATATATAGTGGGTGTTGCATATGTGGGAAAAAAATTTGGTGATACTCCTCTTCCACCAATTCAATGGATGAAAAAGGTGGTGACCTCAATAAGGGAGAGATTTCAATTGGTTCTTGATAACACAAATGTTTGGTTGGAGAAGAAAGGAATAAAGTTAAAATTGTTCAAAATAGGATCAAAAGAAGAACATACTAAAGGACCTTCTAGTAAAAGGGAAGAATTGAGAACAAAGAATAAAGAAGACACACCCAGTACCAATAAGAAACCAAGGTTTGTTTTCAAAACCAAAGGGGATAAAGGCAAAAGGAAAGAAAAAGAGGGAACATCTACTCAGGTGGATGTTGAAGAAGAAGAAATTGCAATAGAGGAATCAGAAGAACCTCTTGTAACTTCTCAATTGGCTTTGACACAGGTAGTACCTCCCTCTTCCCCTCATATAATTTCTGAAGTTCAAACTCCTACTCCTATTTCTTCAAGTGCACAACCTTTTCCTACTTTTTCTATTATTTCTGCTTTTCCTACTGTGTATAGGAAAAATTGAGAGGTTGAATGATAAGATCAAAAGTAATGATAATAACAACTCAATTACCCACAACATCAAAAGATCTATCTAAGCAATAACTAAATCAATGAATAAATCAAATTAAGAACAAAGAAGCTATTACCTAGATTGTGTGGATCTCTTGGTCGAATGTAGATTGCTCTTCAAATTATGAAACCATGTTTGCAACAAGCAAGTGTAGATTGTGTTTGTGCTAAAAAATGTAGAAGTGTGCTCAACGATGTGATGAATGCTTAATGCGCTAGAATGCCTATGAATAAATGATCGAAGAGATCATAAGGCTGAATGATTTTAAAGAGGATTTGTTATGGAGATGAGGGGGGTTTATATAGATTTCAATGAAGATCGATCAACGGTCTAGAAAATTCAATGGAATCAATGGATGAGATAAATCTAAAACTCATGATGAATGTGCACCTAACATGTGTCACTCAAAAAGATATTTTTGTTTGAGTTAATTGCTTTTTGATAAAGATAGGATTTGATTTCATAAATTAGAATGTTTTTTTTTTCTAATTTAAGAGTTGATGATAAAAATAAGATAAATTAAAGCCAATTAACTCAACTTGTAATTTGCTTTTTGAAAGATTTGATTAAAATTAAATAATAAATTATTTAATTTTGTGTGCATGATGAACAAGATTTATTTTTAGAGGAATTGGAAGATAAAAAAGCAAATTAAATAAATAAATTTATTTAATTGTTTGTGCATGATTAGAGGAATAAATAAAATATTTGATTATATTTTATTTTTAGAGATTGAGATAATTTAAATAAATTTGAATGATTTTATTTAAATTTGGAAGAACAATTTGATTTAATTAAATAATTAAAATTATTTAATTGTAGATAAGAGGATTTGGAATAATAAATTAATTAAATAATTAATTTATTCAATTGATGTGGATTTGAAGAATAGAAGATGATTGATTTAATTAAATAATCAAAATTATTTAATTTTGGAAGAATAAAGTTGATTTTGATGAAATTAATTAAATAAATAGAATTTATTCAATTAATGTTGAATTTTGGAGTATTGGAAAAATTTGATGAGATTAATTAAATAATTAAATAATTTAATTAATGTTTGAAATGTAGGTGATGCGACAGATTAGATGAAATGCAAGTGATTCGAAGATCTGGTCATTTTAGGGTGTCTATATTTTGCCCCTCTTTGATGCAATGTAGTTTACAACGTTGTTTCAAAGAAAATGATCGTTGAAGATATGATACAATTTTGATGCCCCAGTGTAGCTAGCTACCCCTATGTAGCTGGCGTAGGATGCCCCCTTAAGAGGAAAGATAGGGAAGCAACAGAAGGACTTGGTTGACGCGCGACTAGAAGATAGCATTGGAGATAGAAGAACATGGAGATAGAAGAGAATATGAGAGAAAGATTGTTGATTGATCTTTGCTTGAAAGTCTATATGATGATTTGGATAAATGGATGGTTAAATAGATGAGCTTGTTGCAACGGTTTCACAAATTTTTATAAACAGCAATCCTTATTTTGGATATAGCACATGGATAGTTTGCCACCAAGGTATAAAAGACCAAGGTGTTGTGATATCTGAGTGCATGGACATTGACTCTACAAGCAAGTAGTTTGAACTTAGATCACTTAGACGTAATATAACCTTGTTGGATATGTGAATGAGCCATAGTCTTGAACATAAAATAAACTTCAATACATAAATGCAAGAAGTATATTAATATGTAAGATGCTAGATTGTAACACTCACACAAGATAAATATAATGTTAAGAAAGATACTAAAGATCATTCCTCAAACACGACACACAAAAGCAATGACTATGCCCCCAATCTGTACTGTATCGTAACATACCAAGATATGGATAAATCAAGGTAGTCTTGAATAGGTAATGGAAAAAGGGACAACAAAGATAAACTAAAAAAAAATTGACTAACTTACAAAGTAAACATACAGCCAACATATTCTCTTTCCAAAGAGGTTGCTCAGGATAGATTGGATTGGTTGGGTAGATAACAGCCTTATTGTAGGAACGATGTGTCCATTAAAGGGTGTTATCTGTTGAAAGGATAATGTCTAGTTTCAAGAAATGAAACATGTCATATAAGACACCTGGTCTGGTTTCGATCATGGAACATCTTGTAAAAGACAAGTGTGTTGATCTGTTGCTTGGTTGAGATTGATTTAGCTGATGTTGGCAATCGATATGTAGGACAACATATGATTCTACAAGTAGGTTTTTTTGCTTTAGGTTTGTTTAAGGACTTTTGCTTTGAAAGGATGTGTTTGTTTGTTGTTGTGCTGCTTGAGTTAGTCAAGTTGAGGTGAATGGATTTTGATAAATGGAAGAATAGAAAGATGACATGTCAATGGATTGAGGTGGGTGAAGAATGATGAATCACGTGCCTGAGTACTGGATACTTCCTTCATATTCCAGACTGCCTACATACCCATATCCATGGGATCAAGGTACATTACGATGAAAGATGAAAATGATAAATATGTAGTTCTAGGTAGAGTGATGAGTGGGTCAAGGTGTTTGAGCTTGGGTAGGTGAAATGATGAGATATTATGTAACTGAGTACTGGAAACTTCCTTCATTTTCTAGACTGCCTACATACCCATATCCATGGGATCAAGGTACCTTAAGATTGAGAAGATGATATCTAGTTCTGGTTTGGGCTTGATGATGTAGGATAGTGTTGGGTAGATAATAGCCTTATTGTACGAATGATGTGTCCGTTAAAAGGTGTTATTTGTTGAAAGGATAATGTCTAGTTTCATGAAATGAAACATGTCATAAAAGATGCCTAGTCTGGTTTCGATCATGGAACATTCTATATAAGACAATTGATATGGTTGATTGGTTTGGTTTGGTGTGTTTGTATTGTTGTGTATTTGTTTTTGTTTTGGGTTTGAAGTGTTTTTGTTCTTGTTTGTTTGAAGGGTTTGTGTTGTGAACCACAAACAAGGATCCATTCCTAGAACTAGGTTAAGGAAAGAGTTGCCCCCATTCTGGTAGAAGTGTTGTTATGGCTGACTGACATAGGATAATGATGGGTGATAGGAAGACATAGAATGAGATTTGAAGATTTAAATAAATTAAATAAATAAATTGATTTAATTTATTTTGCATAATGAAGGATAAATAAAATATTTGATTTCATTTTATTTTTAGAGATTGATATTCAATTTAAATAAATTTGAATGATTTATTTAAATTTGGAAGAATAATTGATTTAATTAAATAATTTAGAAATTATTTAATTATAGAAGAGAGGATTTGGAATGATAAATTAATTAAATAATTAATTTATTCAATTGATGTGGATTTGAAGATTGGAAGATGATTGATTTAAATAAATAATCAAAATTATTTAATTTTGGAAGAATAATGTTGGTTTTGATGAAATTAATTAAATAATTAGATTATTTGATTAATGTTTGAAATGTAGGTGATGTGATAGATTAGATGAAATGCAAGTGATTTGAAGACCTGTTCATTTTAGGGTGTCTACACCTACATTGTCAGTTCATTTTGTTCATTCATCCCCTACCTCACACACCAATGAGTCATTGTTTAAAAGCCCTCATGGAAACATAGAGAATGTGTTTGGTTCACTTTCCTCTTTGCATAGTTTATCTGATGTATCCTCACCTATGCTTGAATCATTTACACAATCATACTTTGATAAGTTCATATTTGCCTCCACATCTAAAGTGTCAAGTGTGGAGATTCATTTTGTAGTGTTAACTCAAACCCTGCCAATTGTGACCACCATTATCAATTCACCTAATGTCCCATCTTCTTCACAAGCCATAGGTCCTACTCCATCATCACAAACCTTGGTGATAGAAATGGAAGATGATTCTTCCATCCTTCCTCCTTGGTTAATATCACAAAAGCCAAAAAGAAAGAAACAAGTCGTCTCCTTAGATGACTTTGACTTTGGCCATATTGTTCCAATAAAGGCCATAATAGCTTAAAAGGCCAAAACACTTTCAAGGTTGATAGTAGATCAATCAGGAAATAAATATGTTGAGGTGGTTGTGCTTCCACTAGATAAGGATCTTAGTAAAATCTGTTACATCCCCAACTTTACCTATATTTAACTTTTACTTTTTAAGAGATTAACTAGATTAGTTATCATAGATTAATGATTTGATATTTGTGGAAAATGTCAGGATAAATCATTGGTTATATGGATTATGATTAATGTTGTTAAGTTAGACATGAGATTACATGCAATTGAGATTATTTTAGTATGATGCATAGTGATTTGATGATGATACACTAATCATGGTTTTGAATGATTGTGAGTGTAACTAGGAAAAGAGAATTCTAATTCTAAGAAGGGAAGGAGAGTATCACTCGAGAGAAGGAAATAGATGTTATGGAAAAAGATGGTTTGCAATTTGAAATTTCAATGCCATTCTTTATGTGAACCATTGAGAGACTAGGTATGTTTAAGTCAATCTCCCTTGTTTAGTTGAATTTGATCCGACTAATTGTTGTCATGTCAAGTTAGGGTTTCTCAACATCTTTTATGTCGATTTGACTAAATAAATGTTCTTGGAACATTATTAGTCAGAGTTAACCTTTGTCTTTGTCGGGGTTATCCTTTATGTTTATTTTTTTTATGTTTGAGTATATCTATTTATTTACTCTAGATGTTTTGCTAAGATTGTGAAGTGGGGGAGTGAATCTTGACCCCTCATTCACAATTTAGTGCTTCTTGATGCTATACATGTTGTTGGTAATGGTATTTTAGCGATAGTATAGATAACATATTATACTTATAGTGTATTTTTGTGATGTATATATATATAATTATTATGTGGTTTATCATTATTTTCCACCACCTTTTGCTATGATAATTATCTAGTGATTTATCATGACTATGTACTCATAGCTTGTGCAGTCATGTTCCTCAAAGTATGGAGGAGTGGGAGAAGTGCTTGAGAAACCCAACTGACCCATGTTTGTAGCTCAATCGAGTGTTGCATCCTCTCGATGGGAGATCTTTTAGGTGATAGTGGAACTACCCCGCGAGAGTAGGAATCAAAGTGGAAACTCTTGATACCTCTACCGAAAAGGAGACATTTTGGAGTCAATGTTTTGGGGTATTGAAAAAGAATAGTGAACAAAGCTCTGAGGAAGAATAGGAAGTCAAGAGTAGATTAAAGCTCAAGAAAGGCATAATCCTTGCATACGACTATTGACAGACCTACACATTAGTCTCAGGTACTCCATTGACTATGTAACACATATTGTGATACAGTAATATGACAATTAATCTATTACTATTGGCCTTAAAGGTTGAAATATTTAGTTAAACTTTGTTTTCACTGTGATAGCCCATTGAGGAGGTGAGGCCAAGGGCTGGTTATCTTTGTTTTCACTATGATAGCCACTTAGAACTATTTTAGTATCAGTTGAAATCTTTCCTGTGAATTTACAACTGAGATATATGATATTTTAATAGATGCTATGGAGGCCGATAAGGCCGATAACATATTACACTGTTGTAGGTACTCCATTGACTATGTAACACATATTGTGATACAGTAATATGACAATTAATCTATTACTATTGGCCTTAAAGGTTGAAATATTTAGTTAAACTTTGTTTTCACTGTGATAGCCCATTGAGGAGGTGAGACCAAGGGCTGGTTATCTTTGTTTTCACTATGATAGCCACTTAGAACTATTTTAGTATCAGTTGAAATCTTTCCTGTGAATTTACAACTGAGATATATGATATTTTAATAGATGCTATGGAGGCCGATAAGGCCGATAACATATTACACTGTTGTAGCAGTATTTGAATATAACTATGACCATGGTAATGGCCGGTATCCAAATAATCTTTACTCCAGACTATGAAGTCTTTAGTCTTTCTTTAAGGTTGAATCAAAAGCCTATCTCTAGCCATGCTTTTGAGCTAAGGAAAGATGGTGTATTATTCTGTTTACTTGGCAATTGGCCAAGAGGAACTCCACTTATTCTGTGTGCTATATCTTTCTCAAAGAAATGATGTAGACTGAACTTTAAGTTTCCTGGCATAAGATATATAATACAAAGATTTCTTCATAGATGCTTTTTGTACATGCCTTCGGTTCTCTCTTGATAGAAAGAGAGTAGTAGGCTCTTCTTTAGTCATTAAAGATAACTGAGTTGGTATTGATAACATTATCACACTGAATATATATATATATATATATATATATATGAACCTTGGATATGAGATAAGATGCATAGATATAATCTTGCATTATCTTGGAAAGAAATCAATAGAGCAGGGTAGCTCAATGATTGTGTTATCATTTTTAATATTATTTTTAAATATGGAAGGTGTTATTATTACCTATCAAGTCTTTGGTAGACTATGAATATTTCTATGACAAAAGATGATATATATTGTTATTTTGATATAACTAATGATTTTATAGTGACATCGAGACTGGAGATGATAGCTCTCTAAGTACACCCCAACACTTATGGTAAAATATGAAACTTGTTTTACAATGGTAATGTGGATTTGAATAATCCATGTTTTAGTTGACAAGGATCAGATGGAGATCCATTAACCTAAACATTTATTCAAACTTATCTCATAGAGATTTTATCCACAATGATTATTTGGTAATAAACCAAGAACTTATGTACCTAAGAAAGGAATAGAGTGATGGGGAGTCACAGATTCCATGTTGTAAATGCAATGAGAAAACCAATGAAATATACTTTAGGAAATGGAGTTGGAATTCGAAGAGGATGGACTAAAATTGTGACTTAGAATGATCAACCAAAAACACTATTGGATGAGATAACTTCTAAGTCAAGTTAGAGGTGTGTGAACATTCGACTATGTTCATTGCGAAATGTTTATTTATATTAAGACTTTGGCCAAAGTAATGCATCCATCTCTACATGAATTATTCAATTCATTGTGCTCCAAGTAACATAACCATCCAGTAGTGTCATACATAGTTAAAGTGGATCTATAGTTGTATGACTGTGATGAGTTATGAAGGACACAACACTAGAACTCATATGGAAAACCTTATGGTTCCTTATATCTACTTCCTTCTTGAAGGGTAGAGACACTTCTAGGTAGGAAGTTGTGTAGGGCATCATTGGTCTATAGTTGGAGGAAAAGCACTCAGGTGATGCTCTCCTTCCCAAGTAGACGACAAGCCAAAACTTATGAAGACAAATACCAATACTCCAAATGTAGTAAATTCTATTAAATGACTTGATAGTCAAAAATTTTATGTAAAACTTATCATTATTTCCATGAGCAAAATATTATGATTATAAAGTGAAGGAATCCCCTATTATGTTATCTTTGTATATGTTGTAAATTTTAGTTTTGAAATTATTCAGAAAAGATATTTATTTAATTATTGATTATGAAATTGATTATTGTTAAACAGAAAAATGATTATGTTGATCATGACTATTTACTTGATGGTGAATTGAGGATATTCAAGGTAATATGAGATGACATGTTACATATGGTATTAGAGTTACTAGGTTTAATACATGGACCTATGAGCTCACTACATGAAGCCTTCCTCAGATGTTAATATTTGCTAATGTTTGGATGTTCTTTTTCCAGAATGGTAAAAATAAGAATGACACCAAGGAAGGAGGTAACGGGAAATGGATGTTACCTAAAGGCTATGAGGGAGTGAGCCTCAAGAATGAAAAGCCTTGGCCAAGCTAGTTACTTGCAAGGCACATGGTTATCTAATGATGAAACTTTCACTGATAATATTGAACACATCAAGTAGGAGAAGGACAAAGTAGTTAGGGCTACTCAAGAGGTCATGGACCTAAGGAATTATCATTGGGAAGTGATCCTAATGCTCTTATTGCTACTCAAGAGGTCATGGATGAGTACCTATGAGTACATCCACCTCCTAAGTCTGATTTGATGAACCCTAAGGATGAGGATGAAATTAGGAAGATATCCCAACCTGAAAATGACTTGCGGTTGCAAGATGAGAAAAATTGTAATAAATGATGGATTTTATGTAGTCCATGGAAACTATAATGCAATTTTGAAATTTTGTTAAATCTTTCCTTTCTTGTTAAGATTACATAAATGAGAATGGATTTATGTTTATGAATGGATTCAATATTATGAAAAACTAATTGAATGATTAACCTGCAAACTTTAGAAGAAGTAGATTGCAACATGGTTCAGACAGGAACCAACATTGGGGATAGCAAGAAAGAAGGGCAACATTTAGGCCACTTCAATTCAAAACTTGACTAGATCATTGCTATGCTCCATGAGACAAGGGAAAGAATTGGAACTCTAGAGCAGGAGGTCAGGGGTCAGAATGGACCCAGGCAGGAAGCCTTCCATGGGGGTGACGATGAGGAATGTCATGAAAAAACCACCCAAAGTGGATGCAGAGAGTATAACTCTAAAATAAGACATAATGAGGATAAAAGAAGCCACTTGGCTCTAGAATTATCCAGAGATATTGAAAAGGTTACACCTCCCAAGTTTGATGGGACTATAAGAAGGGATGCTGCAGAGGCATGGCTTACAAAAATGGAGAAATACTTTGAAATAAGAAACTATTCTAAAATCACCAAAGAGGTATGGCTAGCATACCAATTGGCAGATGAAGCATCCACCTGGTGGATGAATAAGAAAATGGAGTTAAAATTGAACTCCATGAATCTAACCTAGGAAAGGTTTGTGGAACTTTTTAGGCAAAGATGGTTGCTTCAGTTGTATTTTGACTAGAAACTTATAGATTTCCAAAATATGAGATATGGTGACTCATCTGTGAATGAGTACTGGGAAAAGTTCACTCGTCTTCTCAAATATGTTCCCCAATATCAATAGGATGAGAGGTTTCGCATCAAAAAGTTCATCATGGGTTTGAATTCCCAAATTGGAAGTGAAGTTGATGTGCATGGTCCTACTAAAATGGACCAAGTTTATGAGAAAGCTATTAAGTAGGAACAAAAATTGAAATCCATGTCTGCATATTAGGAAAGGATCCGTAAAAAGTTTAGTTGGTCCCAATCCTCCCATTCATTTAATAAAAAGGAAAAAAAGAAGCATTTCACTAATAAAGGTGACAAAGGATTCAAGTATAATCATTTAATGAATCCAAGGGTGAAAAGAAAGGCAATAACAACTCCAAGAAAAATGGAGACAATTCTAGAAAGCCTTATGAAAGGTGAGGACCCATGGGAGGGTGTTTATTCATGTGGCCATGATCATTATGCCAATCAGTGTCCCAATAAGACACAAAGCACTCAACCACAAGGAATTCATTTACCCTCACAACAGTCATCTTTCCAGCAATGGATACATGCAGCCTTGGATAATAGGCAAGCTAAATATCAAATCACTCCAATTGAAACCACATGTATTTTATCTAGTTTTTTAATTTTAGTTTTGATAGATACTAGTGTTACAGGATGTTTTATTTCTCCAGATGTTTTAAGTAAGATTTCTAGAAAAGTTGGTTACATGGAAAATACTTGGTTAGTTGAATATGCTAATCATACCAAAGCTTAGGTAGAGCAATGTTTGTTTGAGGCTAGGGTTGAACTTCTGATTTTCTCCACCGAAGTGAAACTTTATCTATCCCCATGCTCATATGATGTCATCCTTGGGATAAATTGGTTATGGAAACATTGGGCTAAGGTGGATTGTTTTGCCAAAACAATAGAATACCTAGATGACCTTGGGAATAAAGTCTTTTTGCAAGGCAACCCTAGAGAGGTTAAATTGAGACAAATGTCTTCCATACAGATGAAAAGAGCCCAGAGAAAAGGATGTCAACTTTTTTCCATTCAAATGGAGAAAATAAATAATCACAAGGAATCTATTTTCCAAGATGATTTGATGTTTTATGAATCTAATAATCTCCAAGGAGTTGAGAAGAGGGAATCCATAGATCGGGAGAGATCAGATATGGATAGATACCCCTTTCTTTGAGAGTTTGAGGATGTATTCCCAGATAAACTACTGAGATTACCTCCCAAAAGAGCTTTTAAATTTTCAATAGATATAATTCTAGGGTCAGAACCTATATCTAAAGCTTCTTATAGAATGATCACAATAGAATTAATAGAGCTAAAGGCTCACTTGCAGGAATTGTTTGATAAAGGATTGATAAGACCCAGTGTTTCACCTAGGGAAGCCCCAGTAATGTTTGTTAGAAATAAGGATGGCATTTTGCAAGTATGCATAGATTATCGTATGCTAAATAAGGCAATGATAAAGAACAACTATCCATTGCTCTACATTGACAATCTCTTTGATCAAATGCAAGGGGCAACTGTATTTTCAATGATTGATCTTCGGTCAGGATACCATCAATTGCAGCTAAAAGATGAGGATATTCACAAGACTACCTTTAGAACAATGTATGGGCACTGTGAGTTCATTGTCCTACCCTTTGGGTTAACAAATGAACCTGTAGCATTTATGAACTTAATGAATAGTGTGTTTAAAGACTACTTGGACAAGTTTGTCCTTGTTTTCCTTGATGATATTTTGATTTACTCTAAGAATGAGGAGGAACACCTTAAACATTTAAGGATTGTTCTTTAGAGGTTAAGAGAGCATAAATTGTATGGCAAGCACTTGAAGTGTACTTTTTTCAAAAGGAGGTGTAGTATTTGGGTCATATAATTTCAGCTAAGGGAATAGCTGTAGACCCAACAAAGATTAAATCCATTTTGGAATGGCTAGCACCAAGAAATGTGCATGAGGTCCAAAGTTTTATGGGCCTAGCAGGTTATTACAAAATATTTGTTGCTAATTTTTCAAAGATTGCTTATCCTATTACTTATTTACAAAGAAAGGGAAAAAGCTTTGATTGGTAAAAAAAATGCTAGGAGGCATTTGACCAACTAAAAGAAAGATTGACTACGACACCTATTTTGAAGGTACCTAACCTAAATGGTCATTTTGTAGTCATTACCGATGCCTTAGGGGAAGGTTTAGGTGGTGTACTTATCTAGGATGGGAAAATTATTGCTTATGAGTCTAGAAAACTAAAAACTTATGAACAAAATTATGCTCCTTGTGATCTGGAATTGACAGTAGTGGTTCATGCACTACAAATGTGGATACACTATTTACTTGGGAAACCTTTTGAACTAAAAATGGACCACCAAGGGCTTAAATGCCTATTTACTCAGTCACATCTAAATGCTTACCAAAGAAAATGGTTAGAGATAATATCTGATTATGATTTAGAGATTAAATATATTCAAGGCAAGGAAAACTAAGTGGCAGATGCCTTAAGTAGGAGAAGACATATCTCTTCAATGATCTCCATACATTCTGACTTTAGGAATTGGGTATTGCAAAAGTCCAAAGGAGATGAGTATTATGAGCAAGTAAAACAAGCTCTTATGGATAGCCCTTAGGATCCTAGATATGATGGGTTTTATGTTGAACCCGATGGACTATTAAGGTTTAAGGGAAGGATTTATGTTCCAAACTCTAAGGAGTTAAGGAATATCGTGTGGAAGGAGGTTCATTCTGCACCTTATTCAGGACATCCTGGAGTGACGAAATTACTAGCTAATGTAAGACCATTATATTTATGGAAGGGAATGAAGAGGGATGCTGCAAGATTTGTAGTTGGATGTCTAGAATGCTAGAGGGTGAAGGTCGAACACCATCACCCAACATAACTTTTATACCCTCATGAGATTCTGGAATGGAAATGGAAAATCATTAGCATGTATTTTGTGCAAGGACTTCCTATGTCTAGGAATAGACACAATACTATTTTGGTTGTGGTGGATAGACTCACCAAGGTGGCACATTTTATACCTAGGAATTTGACACATGGAGCACCAGTCATAGCTTGTAAATTTGTGCAAGAAATTTTCAGGTTACATGGTATTCTTGAAAAGATTATCTCAGATAGGGATGCCCATATGACATCAAGGTTTTGGCAAACCTTATTCTCCTCACTTGGAACTTAGTTAAACATAAGCTCTACTTATCATCCCGAGATGGATGGCCAAACTGAAAGAGTAAACCAAGTGTTGGAAGATTTACTAAGCATGTATTGCATGGATAAGCAATACAAATGAGAGGATTGTTGGATTGGGTCTAGACAACTGAGAGGAGGGGTGAATCATTTGTTGCTCAATTTAACAATCTCTACCTTTAATCTTCCTTTACAACTTATAATCCAATAAATGATATAAAATTTTCAATATTAATCAAATAACACATGAGCAGAAGCAAAAATAACACATTTGACACCAAGATTTTTGATGTGGAAACCCAGTTAAGGGAAAAACCACAGTGTGGGTTAACCCATAAAGATTTAATACCCTATTAAAAGTATTTTTACAAATGGGAATGCACATGCATTTAGGCTCATTTCGCGGAGCTCACTGCTCAAATGGAGGCTCATTGCCTATAGAAATATTACAAGAGAATAGCATAGATTTTAAACTGACAAATGGCATCTACCCATGCAATAGTCTTAGTTCTGATTAAGTACAAAAATTGATCTTACACATTTCATCTTTGCTTGCTCTTCTCACTGCTCTGCCTTCATTCACACCTTAGATTTTCTACTCTTCTTGCATTTGCACCTTATTTACTTACACACACCCCAAAAACATCCAATTCCATTGGCTATATATATCCACCACATGATCTACAATCATTTTACCAGTCAGCTTCAATAACATTTAGAACTCTGTTGAGTACTCTGCTCTGTCGGCTAGATCCATACATAATATGAGATCTGAACCAAAACTTGCACTCACAAATCATCAATCATGTCATCTACCATCACTTGTCATCACCAATTTCCCAATAAACAACTTCTATACATCTAGAATTAAGATTATTCACAAGGTCGGCATGTTCTTCTTCTGTCTGTTCTGTCAAACTAAAACTTGATACTCATAAGCTAATAGCTTTTGAGTCCTTCATCACTGGAGAACAAAACTCTAGATTTAGAATGTCTTGAGAATGCTTTCAACTACCTTAGATCCATAGAAAACCATGCCTTTCCACCGGAGAGATCTAGACCAAGATACCAGACCCTGTCACCTACTCTGTTCCTGACTTCCTGAACTTAGACAAATTCTAATTTTGACTTCTGATGTGAACAAATTGTGGTATATAGATGATTGGGATGATCTTAGTTTCCATCAATGACAACACCTATCAATGTGAAGTAGTGTCTCTTGCCAACAATCTCACCCTTTGGCATTGATGGCAACACTTAGTGAAAAATGACGAAGTGTCGGAATAACTCCCCCTTTGTTTGTGTTCCATACTATTGTTCATACTTCTTTCCAATGCTCCCCCTTTGCTAAATTCCTCATTTTTCACTACTCTTTACTCCCCCTTTGACATCAATGGCAAAGGGTGGGGTCTGCAAGCCAAAATTCCCTAAAAATTTTGTGTATAATGCCGCATATGTACAAGTAATCATTAAGTTCTATTCACATGAACTTGAAAATGTCTACAAAACTATTTTTCAATTGCACAAGTTCAGAGGCCCAAGTTCCCTTCATTTCATCTAAAATTGAGATGTGTCAACTTAGCAAAAATGCATATGCTTTTGCCTTTTTCAAATCCGTAGGATTACTTGCCTGAAGTGCAGTCTGAGCTTCTGATAGGGCATTAAACATGGCTTCTAACTTGGGGGTAATCAATCTCTGGAGCTCACACATTCTCTTCATAATGTTGGATTTTTCTTTAACAAGTCTCTTTATCTCATCAGTCAAGCTAATTACTTGACATTCCTGACTTATGGGTGAAATAGTTAGAGGATTAAAATTATTGGATAGATTTGACAATTTTAGTTCTTGTTCCTTCATCTTCTTTTCAATATCCTCACTTACTTTGGGCCAGGATAAACAAAATTTATATATATCACTTCCATCACTTAGAGCATTTTGAACACTCTTTATACTAATAGCAAGTATAGTCCTATCATACCCTATCAGACTCTTAAGTTCATTAAATCTCTTATCCAAAAACTCATTTCTGACTTTTGTCTGTGCAGACTTCTCATAGGACTCAAAATGAGTATTTACAGAACTTACAAGATTTTTCAGATGTCTAAAGGGGGAATCAAATGGACTCTTCTGGTAGGAAGGCATTAATTTTTCCAAAATCCTAGTTGCAAGCCCCAGTAGCTCATTGTCCTCCATGTGGAACTTTAACATCTTTTCTCTAGCCTTTACTTAGGTGAATGATGCTATTTTCATCAATTGAATTGGAGAGAGAGCATCTGGATTGGCTAAACCTTGGAGTAGTTTAGGCTCATCAAGCTCAATGATATCTTTTTCAAGAAGATTTTTCACCGCATCTACAATGTCTCTTGCAACAAGTTCTAAACCATCCTTTTGTTCATCAGATTTTCTCAGTATTTGCTTTAGGTGCTTCAACATTTGCACCATCTTCTTCTACTTTGTCTTTCTTTCCTTTTTGCTCTTCTTTCTCTGCTTTACTTTTCTTTGTGTTCTCTGTAGAGGAACTCTTTCCTATTTGTTCACCACTTGCTACCTGATCCAGAGGGCTCTGTTTAGTAGCAATATCCTCTTCTTTTCTAGAATGATTAGGTGGAGAAGTTACTCCTGCATCAACTATTTTGTCTATCTTATCTATGTCCTCCTGATTAACTTGTTCCTCTTCCTAGACTTCTCTAACAGTCAGATCTGATGAATCAAATCCAACATTAGTCTCTTCATAGGTTAACTCTGGGGAATCTAAATTAACACCTTGGTCATCAATTCTTTTGTTAATCTATTCTTCTGGAGCTTCATGTTCTAGAACTGGAGGATTGACTTCTACTTTTTTCTCTAAAATAATATAATATTTATCCTTGTCTAAAGCCTTTCTCAAGATTTCTTCTATTTCTTTTGCAATTTCCTTAGTTTCACCAAGCATTAGTTTGTCCATCCGGAACTTGCTTCTGAATTTATCTTTAACTTCTTCGAGGATTTTATCTGCTTCTCTTCTGGTCATCACAGGATAGAAAGTTGAGAGAACATACTCTCTGAGTTCTATGTATTTATCCTTAGCTGCTTCTTTCCTCATTTCCAGTACTTTCCTTAAGCTTTTAGGAAGTTCTTGTAAAATTTCCAACAGGGCTCTATTGAATTTATTCAAATATATGATAATTGCATCTTCCAAAATTTTCTTATTTGCTTGATCAAAATTATCATAGTAAACTCTAATGGGCTTTAAATTTCCATGAACAGTGATTGTTTTTTACAATTTCATCAATAGTCATAGGGACCTTACCAATTACTTGCTTTTTACTGGCCTTATGACTTCCAGAAGGCTAGTCTTCAGAAGTCTTTGAATTTATAGCTTTCTTGGATCTTATTTCTTTCACTTCTTCATCTGTCTCTCTCTCCTCATCATCTTTTGTGCTCTTATGGGTTCTTGTGGTCTTGGTTTTCTTTGTTTTCCCTCCCTCATCGGATGGAGTGGCTTATGGCTTCTTAATGGAAGTGGACTTGAGTTGCTCAGCAAGAGTTGCAGTAACCCTTGTCTTCTTTGAGGAGCTTGGTGGGACTTCCGGAGTGACTGCTGGCTCACTTTCTACTTTTTCTTCTATAGTCTGCTCAGTACTTTTCTTCATCTTTTCAATTCTTTCTCTGTTCTACTTTACTGCCTCTTTGGTTAGGCCAATGCTCTCAACATACCTTTCAACTTGTCTCTGCACTTTCCTCTTGGTCTCTAGTTGTCTGAGCTCACATGCAATTTTAGACTTAGTTCCTTGTAGGTTCCAAACCTTTCCATAAAGGTATCTTTAGGTGTGCTCAAAAGATGCTGAGCATACATATCAAAAACTCTTCCATCCACCTCATAACCCATAGGCATTATCCAAACTATCCTTGGTTCTATAGCTTCCATCAAGCACTGATCTGTGTCAACCATGAAACATATGTCATTTTCATACTTCACAATTAATTTAGGGATTCTCTCCCTTTCTTGCATTAAACTTTGGAAGTTTTTGAAGTAGCCCCAAATGGCAGTCTTTTGGGCTTGGGAGTCACCAAGGCTAAGAAGGTGATCTCTTATTTGCCATGCTATTGGTTTGTTAGTTGTCCAATGCACACCTTAAAGTCTAGGTACTTCATTCATAAAATAGAAGAACAATCATATAATCAAGGAACCATATTTGAAGGTATTTTTCTTATCTTTCTTTATTTTCCTTAGATTCTCAATCAATTGATTTTGTAGTAGATCATAAAGATCATAATCAACATTTTCTTTTAACATTTGATAGGCTACATATATTGCAGTTCTGGAGACATAATATTCTCTGTTGGAGTGGTAAATCTTGTACCCAATCACCATGGAGGCAAATTTAACATCTGGTTCTATGATATCATTGATGGTCATTGCCCTTTTGTCAAACTTAGCACTGGTAGCATCAGCCACTGTCTAGTTTTTTACGGCTTTCAGCATGGGTAATCCACCAGAGGAGTTTAACCCAGTTACAATCTTGATAACATCCTTTATAATCTTGAATGGTTTCAATATCCATATGAACTCATCATGTATTCATCTTAAGATGTATCGAACCCATTCATTTTCATCAAATATCAGAAACCTAATGACTTGTAGAAAATGTTTTCTTTCTAGGGCTTTGTATTCCAGTTTCAATTTGTGGCTATCATCCATTAAGTAGTTGTTAAGCAAATCCAAGAGTTTCAGGTTTCCAAATTCATCCATGTTACAGTGGACGTATGCCCTAATATCCTCAACATGCAGTACACCATGTGGAACCTCAGAGAATGCACCCAACAGTTCAACTTCAACTAATTTGTATGGATGCTTCTTAAATATTGGTTGGGGCCTTTCAGTTACATCAACAACTAGAGGTGTAGCCATTTGTAGAAATTTAGAACTCAAGAGATTTCACAGAAAATAGAAAATACCTTGTTACGCAGATTAGGGTTTTTGCTTGGAAATCCTTTTCTCACTTCCAAATCTTGAGAATTCTCATCTCTAAGCTCATCCGCTTCTTTCTTTTTGTTTTCTCCTAATGCAAAGTATTCCAAATGAGGAATGAATGACCTTTTTAAGCTTCACATCACCTAATTTGCCTTTGTAATAAATGCTTTGCCCTAGCACATCCGGTTGCCTTGTTTTTGAATAGTCTTTCATGTATCACTCTACAATTTTGCCATAATCACTCCCTTTCTTCCAAAAATCCTTCCCAATGTTCTAAATCAATTCAAGGAACCTTTTCTCATTGTGCCAGGTTCAGGCACTCACTTATTGGCTGGGGGAATTTGATTTACAATGTTGCTTCCCCTAAGCCAAGGCTCCCAAATCAATTCTTGGAGGAATTTTCAGCACCGGATTCAGGTGCGGATCTATTACTGTCATTCATAATTGTTCTCTTGACCTAAATCTTGTTTGTTTCATCTTGAGTCTCATTCACATCAAATTTGTTTTTCCTTTGTCTTGTCTCTACTCATCTAGTTTTCTGTTTACCAGACCTCTTCTTCCATTGTTCCTACTTCTGCAAAATCTTGTAATATGACCAGATTTATTGCAATTAAAACACAACATTTCCTTTCTTATAAACTTGATTTCCTTTTGATCTGCATTTAATAGTCATGTGTCCAAACCCGTTGCAAGTAAAATAGTAACCATTGAAGGAATTGCCAATTCCTCTATTGTTAGTATTATTCATACTTTTGCATTCATTTGATTTGTGACCATACCTCTTACACTTGAAGCATTGACTGGAGAAGGATGGACCATTTTGATTTACTCTACTTTTGCACTAAGTAGATTTATGACCAAATTTATTGCAATTAAAACAATTTCCATTGAATGATGGATACCTTTGAGTATTAGGCTGCCTTACCAGAGGTTTTCTAGTTTTGTTTTTCCCATTCCTTGGTTGAAGATTTCTTTGTCCAGATCCAGAGCTTTCACCTTTTTCATATCCAAGAACATGATTGTCATCAGTCTTTTTTTGTCCTTCAAGTAGTGCTTCAAGTTTAGCTGAGCTTATCTTGAACTTCCCTTTATATTCATTTGCAACTTCTAGGTTATGTCTGAGAATGACAATTTGCTTTTCAAGTTCTCTCTCATTGTTTCTACTTTCATGTAGATTAGACTCTAGATGGCCAGCTATTCTATCCAATTTGCCACATTCTTTAGTTCTTTCTTTTAGTTTTTGATTCAGATCTTCTTCAATTTTCTTCCTGTCTTCACTTTCTTTGGTTTGCCTCATCACTCTAGATTCCATTTCAATTTTCAAAACAACAACTTCTTTTGACAACTTCTCACATTCCTTTGTCTTTTCTTTCAAACCTTCATTCATGCCATTTTCTTCAGGTGAACTGGATAGCTACAGAAGTAGCTCCTTTTTCCTTTGCATAGATTTCTTTAATTTATCTTTTAACATTTCAATGGTATCATCTGCATCTTTAAGTTCACCTCTTAAATTACTAATTTCTACTTTAGACTGAACAAGCTCTTCTAGGGCCAACTAAAGTTGATCTTTGAGTGAACCCATTTAAAACTTCTTCCAAGATCTTTTCCTCAAGCTATTAGGCTTTTCAAAGTAACCTTGCTCTGATACCAATTGTTGGATTGGGTCTGGACAACTGAGAGGGCGGGGTGAATCAATTGTTGCTCAATTTAACAATCTCTACCATTAATCTTCCTTTACAACATATAATCCAATCAATGATATAAACTTTTCAATATTAATCAAATAACACATGAGTAGAAGAAAAAATAACACATTTGACACCAAGATTTTTGATGTGGAAACCTAGTTAAGGGGAAAACCATGGTGGGGGTTAACCCACAAAGATTTAATACCCTATTAAAAGTATTTTTACAAATGGGAATGCACCTGCATTCGGGCTCACTGCCTAGAGCTCATTGCTTAAATGGGGGCTCACTGCCTAGAGAAAGATTACAAGAGAATAGCATAGATTTTGAACTGACAAATAGCATCTACCCATGCAAAAGTCTCAGTTCTGATTAAGTACAAAAACTGATCTTACACATTTCATCTTTGATCGCTCTTCTCACTGCTTTGCATTCATTCGCACCTTAGATTTACTGCTCTTCTTGCATTTGCACCTTATTTGCTTACACACACGCCCTAAAAACATCCAATTCCATCAGCTATATATATTTGCAACATGATCTACACTCATTTTACCAGTCAGCTTCAAAAACATTTAGAACTTTGTTGAGTACTCTGCTATGTCAGCTAGATCCATACATAATATGAGATCTAGACCAAAACTTGCACTCGCAAATCATCAATCATGTTGGCTACCATCACTGGTCATCATCAATTTCCCAATAAACAACTTCTCTACATCTAGAATTAAGATTATTCACAAGGTTGGCTTGTTCTTCTTCTATCTATTCTATCAAACTAAAACCCAATACTCAGAAGCTAATATCTTTTGAGTCCTTCATCACTAGAGAAAAAAACTCTAGATTTAGAGTGTCTTGACAATGCTTGCAACTACCTTAGATCCACAACAAACCATGCCTTTCCACTAGAGAGATTTGGACCAAGATACCGGACCCTATCACCTGCTCTGTTCCTGACTGCCCAAACTTAGACAAATTCTAATTCTGACTTTAGGTGTGAACAAATTGTGTTATGTGGATGATTGGGATGATCTTAGTTGCCATCAATGACAACACTTATCAATGCGAAGTAGTGTCTCTTGCCAACAAGGATTATGTTCCTCTTGTGGAATTTGCTTATAACAATTCCTATAATTCTGCTATCAAGATGGCTCTATTTGAAGCATTATATGGAAGAAAGTGTTAGATCAAACTCCTATAAGCTAGGATAAGCTAGAAGATAGGATTAGCCTTGGTCTAGAAATGCTATAAAAAATGGTCCATCTGATCAAGAAAAGGCTAGCAGAAGTGAATGATAGGTAAAAAAGTTATGTGGATGCTAAACACATCGCAAGACATTTCTCAGTGGGAGAAAAAGTCCTTTTAAGGGTTAAACCACAAAAGAGTTCTATTAAGTTTGGAAAGACATCCAAACTAGCTCCTAGGTATGTGGGTCTCTTCAAAGTTCTTGAAGAGTTCAACCCAGTTGCATATAGGATTGCTCTACCACCAGCTCTTAGCATGATGCATAATGTTTTCCATGTTTCTTATTTGAAAATATATATTGCAGGAAATAATCATGTTCCTATTCTTGATTGGAATGCCATACAGGTGAAGGAACTAGGGGTGGTAATGATCGATCCCATCAAGGTGCTCAAAATATGTAAGCTACTCTTGTGTAATAAAGAGATTACTCAATGCAAGGTCCACTGGGACCAATATGTAGAAGAGAATGCCACCTAGGAGAATTATGATGATATTTTTCAAAGATTTCCTCATCTCTTTTAAACTTTTATATGTGATGAACAAAACTTTTTTTTAATGTTATAAACTTTAGATATGTTAAATCATCGGGGATGATGATTTGTATGGGGGAGATATGTTACATCCCCAACTTTAACTATATTTAACTTTTACTTTTTATGAGATTAACTGGATCAACAATCATAGATTAATGATTTGACGTTTGTGGAAAATGTCAGGATAAATCATTGGTTATATGGATTATGATTAATGTTGTTAAGTTAGACATGAGATTACATGTAAATGAGATTATTTTAGTATGATACATAATGATTTGATGATGATACACAGATCATGGTTTTGAATGATTGTGAATGTAATTAGGAAAAGAGAATTCCAATTCTAAGAAGGGAAGGAGAGTATCATTCAAGAGAAGGAAATAGATGTTATGGAAAAAGACAATTTGCCATCTGAAATTTCAATGTTGTTGTTTACGTGAACCATTGCGAGATAGGGTATGTTTAAGTCAATCTCCCTTGTTTAGTCAAATTTGATCCGACTAATTATCGTCATGTCAAGTTAGGGTTTCTCAATGTCTTTTATGTTGATCTGACTAAATAAATGTTCTTGGAACATTATTATATCAGTGTTAACCTTTGTCTTTGTCGGGGTTATCCTTTATGTTTACTTTTTATGTTAGAGTAAATCAATTTATTTACTCTTGATGTTTTTCTAAGATTGTGAAGTGGGGTAGTGAATCTTGACCCCTCGTTCAAAATTTGGTGCTTCTTGATGTTATACCATGTTGTTGGTAATGCTATCTTAGCGATAGTATAGATACCATATTGTACTTATAGTGTATTTTTGTGATGTATTTATATATAAGTATTATGTGGTTTATCATTATTTTTCACCACCTTTTGCTGTGATAATTATCTAGTGATTTATCATCACTGCGTACTCATAGCTTGTGCAACCATGTTCCTTGAAGTATGGAGGAGTTAGAGAAGTGCTTGATAAATCCTATCCGACCCATGTTTGTAGCTTAATCAAGTGCTGGATGCTCTTGATGGGAGAGATTTTAGGTGATAGTGGAATTATTCCCACAAGAGTGGGAATGAGAGTGGAAACTCTCGATACCTCTACCAAAAAGAAGACATTTTGGAGTCAATGTTTTGAGATATCAAAAAAGAATAGTGAACAGAGCTCTAAGGAAGTGTAGGAAGCTGAGAGCAGTTTAAAGCTCAAGAAATGCATAAGCTTTGCATACGACTATTTACAGACCTGCACATTAGTCTCACGTACTCCACTGACTATGTAACATATATTGTGATACATTAATATGACATTTAAGCTGTTACTATTGGACTTAAAGGCATAAATCTTTAGTTAAACTTTGTTTTCACTGTGATAGCCCATCGATGCTGTGAGGCCGAGGACTGGTTATCTTTGTTTTCACTATAATAGCTACTTAGAACTATTTTAGTATTGGTTGAAAGATTGCCCGTTCCTTTATGATTGAGACATATGATATTTTAATAGAAGCTATGGAGGCCAATAAGGTCGATAGCATATTACATTGTTGTAGCGGTATTTGAATATAACCACAACCATGGTAATGGACGGTATCCAAATAATATTTACTCAATACTGTGAAGTCTTTAGTCTTTCTTTAAGGTTGAAACAAAAGCCTATCTCTAGCCATACTTTTCAACTAAGGAAAGACGGTGTATTATTCTATTTACTTGGCAATTGGATGAGAGCCACTCCACTTATTCTGTGTGCTATATCTTTCTCAAAGAAATGTTGTAGATTGAACTTTAGGGTTCTTAGCATAAAATATAATATAAATATTTCTTCATAGATGTTTTTTGTACATGCCTTCGGTTGTCTATTGATAGAAAGAGAGAAGTAGGCACTTCTTTAGTCATTAAAGATAACTGAGTTGGATTGATAACATGATCACACTATGAATATATATTATGAACCTTGAATATGAGGTAAGATGCATAGATATAATCTTGCATTATCTTGGAAAGAAATCAATAGAGTAGGGTAGCTCAATGATTGTGTTATCTTTTTTAATATTATTTTTAAAGATGGAAAGTATTATTATTACCTATCAAGTCTCTAGTAGACTATGAATATTTTTATGATGGAAGATGATATATATTGCTTTTTTTGAGATCACTAATGATTTTATAATGACTTTGGGACTGGAGATGATAGCTCTCTAAGTACACCCCAACACATATGGTAAAATATGAAACTTGTTTCACAATGGTATTGCTGATTTGAATAATCCATGTCTCAGTCCACAAGGATTAGATGGAGATCCATTAACCTAAACATGTATTCAAACTTATCTCATAGAGATGTTATCCACAACTAATTTTGTGGTAAGAAACCAAGAACTTTATTTACTAAAGAAAGGAATAGAGTGACGGGGAGTCATAGATTCCATGTTACAAATGCAACAAGAAAACTAATGAAATATACTCTAGGAAATGGAGTTGGAAGTCCAAGAGGATGGACTAAAATTGTGATCGGGAAGGGTCAACCAAAAACACTATAGGATGAGATAACTTCTAAGTCAAGTTAGAGGTGTGTGAACATTCGACTACATTCATTGCGAAACATTTATTTATATTAAAAATTTGGCCAAATTAATGCATTCATCTCATCATGCATTAGTTGGTTCACTGTGCTCCAGATGGCATAACCATCCTATCACTTTCTAAATCTGCACACATCAAACTCTAAAGATTTGCCACTTCTTGTGCTCAAGTTTAATGGAAGACTTGGCCAACAGAGTGGGAGATTATCTCTTATCTCCCCTTCACTTTAGGTTTTGCCACACCTAGGAGGGTATTCCCTTATTTACAACCAAAAGATTTATCTTTGACTAACTCAGGTAGAATGCTCTCATGTATGCACCAAGATTTGTAAGATAAACCCTAGACTGGCAATATTCTTGGATTCTCTAACAAGTTAAATTTGAGAACATGCAGGACCTAAACCTAAACAAAATAAAAAATTAAATAGTTTGAATGATTTATTTTTTAAATGCAATGATTTCCTATACCCTTTGGGTAAGCAAATCCTAGACCGATGCTTTATCAGGGCAACAAAGTCAAACCCATCACTACAAATGTTCCCTCATGATAACAAAACTCCATATCAAGAGGACCCAAAATAAAATATTACTGCCTCATATTAATATGTCCAAGAAAAATTATTATCTGTGACTCTATGCTTCAATAATCCTTTGATATAACATATTTCCCCTTATACTTGACTCTAAGCAATTTAATCCATTCCTTGAATAGATGCAACAAATCAGATATATCACATAGCAAATGTATATGAATGAGTTTAGAAACCCTTAGCAACCTCACTCAAAAAAAAATGCTCATACCCAAGGAGACAATCACAGATAATACACACGAATAGTGTTTTTCTTATAACTCAATCTAGAAATAACATTGTCATTCAAAAATTTATCATTTACAAAATAGAAAACACCTCTACACCTAGACAAAGTGAACCAAGTCTGCACAAGAAAATGCTCCCCAAAGTGTGGATATCTTGTATCCAAAGCCCAGAAGAATCCCCACAAAATATAACAACATGCTCTCTTATAGAAACAAGAGCATGTTGCCCTAAAAATTAATTACATCTTGGAAGTTAGGTGAATTTTTCATTACAAGTTGCTACCAATGAGCCTAGGGAAATACAAAATGCATAAAAAAGTGGAGAAGACAAATAATAATATAAAATGGAACTAAATGATTTTTAATTTATCTTTCCCCTTTAGAGTTTGCCCATATTTTAATTGGTTGTTGCCGGACAACAACTCTGCCTCCAAACCTCCACCTTGTCACCCCATCACACAACATATTCAAAGGCTCAAAAAATCCCCTGCGATGCTACGAAATGAGGCTATGGGGCCTCCATTTAGATCATTCCTTGATTTCTCTCAACTTTGAGATGATAGAGAACAAGATTCAACAGCTTCCAAATTCATCTTTGCCCAATTCATCCATAGCTGGGTCGTTTTTATTGTTGTAGGGGCGTTTTTTGTCCTTCTGGCAACCAAAAATCATCACAAACATGCTTAAAACTTCTACCCAAGCATGAGGAATGGCCAAGGGATGAATTTAAAACCTGGAAGAACATTTTGAGCTAAACAGAGCCTCCAAAAATTGGCTAGAAGCTCAAAAACGGGATCAGTAATCCACTCTGCAACAACTCCTGTGTGAATCTGCTTGAAATCTATCAGAGGTACCTCCATGGCGAAGGAAATACCCTACTCCTCCCATCAAATGAGACTGTAGGCTCAAAAAGGCTCTGAGATGGTTAGTTTGCATCATCGCACAATAGTAGAGGAGTAGCCTGAGCACCCATGCGATGGTGTGAAATGCCTTTGATTTCTTCTATTTGCTTTGCTTTAACATTATAATATAATGTTATAATTGTGGTAAATATGTGCCTATGATGTGTTGTCATTGATTTCAACATATCTCTTTGTCATAAACAATGAAGATAGTGCAGTTCAATAAAGTAGATTTCTCCACATTCCCAGTGAGATGACGATCAGAGTCTGTGGATTAAAGGGTTTTGTAGATGATTGTTTGATGTTGCTCCAGTTAAGATTTGAGAGGTCCACATGGAAGATTGGTGAAGTTATGGCCATCTAAGTTTTGCAGTTGTTTAGAGGTAATAGAGCGACAGGAATTTGGTTCAGATTGCTCTGCATTGGAATATTATGATCTGCGGTTCTAAAGGTATGTTTGGCATATTGGTGTGTATCCTCAACTCAAGTGGTTCATGGTTTGGAGGTCTGCAAGAAATCTTTCTAGTGTGATAGTCATGATAGTTGGTGTTCTTAAGTTACCGTATGAAGATGCAAGTGATTTTGGTGATTTGAGGTGGTGCAGTTGTTCTTGTTGACTTCATTGTGCTTGTGGAGGTCTCTAGATTGTGAGCCTATTGTGTTTGTGGTCGGCATTGAGGATTGAGCTCATAGTTGAAGATTTCTCCTTGGGTGTTGTTGTTCTTTCTAGTCTTGGTCGACTGGATGTTTTGTGTGTGTTGCAGATGATCTAAGAGAAGTTCTATAGAGTGTGGCGTGTTGGTCAAAAAAGATTTGAGTCCCAGCTATGTTTGGCTGACAGTGTAGTGGTTCGCATGTAGTATTTTGTATCAAGTCAAGTCTTGTGATTGTAATTGCTTGTAATGCCTATCTTGAAGAATGTTCTAGGTAGATGATTGTAAGGCTGACTTTGATGTTCATTCCAAATTTGATTTCTTGTATAAATAAGTGTAATGAAGTTGTCTAAATGTGTCAAAGTGTGTAAAGATGCAGAGGTAGTGAAGAAGTGTTTTGGGGTAGAGCAGAGGTGTTGTGAGATTCAATGGAGCTGAACCTTGGCATGGAGAAGATGATGTTTCTCAATTCAACCTTTCAGTGTTAACCATGTGAATATTTTTGTAGACACTGAGTCTCTTGGAGCAGTGAGCTCTGGGTAGTGTGCCTGAAGGCAAGTGCCTTCTCATTTTTCTATTCTTTTAACAGAGAATAAATTTTGTGGGTTAACCCCCACCGTGGTTTTTCCCTTAATCAAGTTTCCACATAAAAATCTTGGTGTTATGTGTGTTGATTATGTTTCTACTCATGTGTTGTTGATTCATGCTTTAATGGTTATATCATTAATCTGTTAATAAGTGGTAAAAAAGATTAAATGTAGCAAAAGATAAAGTTTTGTGACAACTGATTCACTTCCCCTCTTAGTTGTCTGCCCTAATTTCAAAAATGGGTGTCAGAGCTGGTTCCTCTAAAAGAAGCTTGACCGCTTGAGGAGATCGAGTATGTCGACATACAAGAAGGACAGTCTGAGATTTGATGGAAGAAATTATTCTCTTTGGAAGAATTGCATGGAGTATCATTTGTAATGCATTGGTGATCTTTATTGGTTGATAACTAAGAATAAGTATACTCCTCCGTAGAATGGTCCTACAACCCTAGATGAAATCAAACAAGATGAAAACAATATTTGGCCTAAAGAAGCATTGTTGAGTTCCCTGACTGATACAAAAATGACAGATGTCATAGAATTGCAAACTACTCATGAAATCTGGAAGAAGTTGGAAACTCTATATGAAGGTGATGCATATGTCAAATGTGCTAATTTACAAAGTCTGAAGGGTACATACAAATGTTTGAGGATAAGTGAAGATGAAAACATCACTTCCTACATGTAGAAGGTGAATGAAATTGTGTGCAGCATTAGGTGTGCTGGTGGAAAACTAGAAGAATCATAGATTGTTGGAAAGGTGCTCAGATCCTTACCTACTTCATTAAAGCACATAGTTGCTGCTATTGAGGAGATCGAGACTATGACAGATGTTACGAGGGATTAGTTGGTTGGCAAGTTTTCAACATTTAAAATGAGTGAGTTTGGTGATTCTCTTCCTAAATCAGAATCTACATTTAAATCTAGTGTTTTCAGAAAGCAAAGATTTGATCTAGGTGAAAGCTCATCAAGAAGACTAACTAGATATGAGAAGCCCAGGAAGGAACTTGAAGAAGATGAATCTGAGCTTGAAGAACTTAAATCCATTATTGCCAAAATATTACCAAGAGGATCCAGTAAGTATGAAGGAAAGTTGCCTTTCAAATGTTTTACTTGCAATAAGATTGGTCACTTTGCTTCAAGATGTCTAGAGAGGGTTTCAAAGCCAAACCCTAATAGACTTAGGGTTCAAAATAAATGCTACTATGTCCAAGAAGCTACTGATGGAGTCACAGATGATAAATCTAATATGGGAAGTACCTCTGGAAATGAATGGGTGTTCATTGCTATCAAAGAAGAATATCCGATGCCTACTGAATCTGCTAGCTATGTGAACGTGGAAAGTACCGTGGCTGCTCAGGTTGAAGAAAAGGATGAATGGGTGATTGACAGTGGATGTTCTCATCATATGACTGGTGATAAAAGTAAGTTTTTAAGTTTGGAAAGATATGAAGGTGGAATTGTGAAGTTTGGAGACAATTCAACTGGTAGAATCCATGGCAGAGGATCTATCTCTTTTGATGGTAGGAATAACAATAATGATGTTTTGTATGTAGAAGGGTTAAAGCATAATCTTCTGAGTGTTGGATAGTTGGTTGACAAAGGGTATGATCTTTGATTCAAGGACGGAAAATGTAGAGTTTTGGGAAGCTCTGGAACTAAGATTGCATCTGGTACATAGACTAGAGGTAATATCTTTCATTTAAGTGGTATTGGTAAAAGTTGTTTGATTGCTCAGATTGATCAGAGTTGGTTATGGCTAGGAGAATGTGTCATGTAAACTTTGATAACATTGTCAAGATAAGTACTACTCAGGCTGTGAGAGATCTTCTGAAGCTTGTGAAACCTGCTAATAGCATGTGTAAGGAATGTTATTTGGGCAAACAAAACAGAGCTACATTCAAAATTAAAGAACAATTTTTAAGTTGATTGTTGGAATTTGTGCACACTGATTTGTGTGGTCCTGCCAGAGTTAGGAGTTTGCAAGGAGATAGATACTTTATGTTACTGATTGATGATTACTCCCAGATGGTGTGGGTCACTTTGTTGAGAGAGAAATTAGATGCTCTTGATAGATTCAAGGTGTTCAAGGATAGGGTGGAGAATGAGATTGGTATGAAGATAAAGTGTCTAACATCTGACAGAGGTGGAGAGTTTACCTCTAGTGAATTTAATGCATTTTGTGAAAAGCATGGAATAAGAAGACAGTTTTCTACTCCTAGGACTCAGTAGAATGGAGTTGTGGGAAGGAAGAACTGAACTATTCAATAGGTTGCTAGAACCATGATGATGGACGCAAATGTTCCACATGTCTATTGGAGAGAGGTGTGAGTACTGTTGTCTACACTCTTAACCGGGTGCGGATCAAAGGTAATACGTGTAAAACACCTTATTAACTGTGGTTTGGAAATGCTCCTACTATGAAATACTTCAGATTTTTTGGTAGTAAATGCTATATCAAGAGAGATGAAGATCTAGGAAAGTTTGATGCAAGATGTGATGAAGGAATATTTCTGGGCTATTCTAACCAAAGCAAGGCATACCAGTGCTTTAACAAGAGATTGAAAATGATTGTTGAAAGTGCTAATGTCAAGGTTTATGAAAGCAAGGAGAGACCTTCCAAGTCTTGTGGATATGAATTAGATGATCAAAATGAAAGTCCAAATAAAGGAAAACAAGTTCAAACTCAAACTCAGATTCAGATTGCTCCGAAGAATCTAGTGACTCAAGAAGCTAGTGCAAATGTTGAGGAACAAGTTCAAGAATTAGAAGTTCAAGAAAATCCCAAAACTCCTAGACATGTAAGGTTGAATCATTCTAAAGATTAGATCATAGGAGATAAACATAAAAGTATTCAAACTAGAAGAAAAATTGTTGAAGAACAAGTGGAGTATTGTCTGATTTCAAAGATTGAACCAAAATCAGTGAATGAAGCTTGTAGTGATGAAAGTTGGGTAAAAGCAATGGAAGAAGAATTAATACAAATTGAAAAGAATCATACTTGGGATCTTGTTCCTAGACCTAAAAACAAAAATGTAATTGGAACTAAGTGGGTCTTTTAGAATAAATTGAATGAAGATGGTGAAGTTATGAGAAACAAAGAAAGATTGGTGTGCAAAGGATATTCTTAGGTAGAGGGAATTGATTTTGAAGAAACTTTTTCTCTGGTGGCAAGAATTGAAGCAGTCTGATTATTTCTTGCCTTTGCTACTTACAAAGATTTCAAAGTTTACTAGATGGATGTCAAGTCAGCATTCCTGAAGGGAGAGTTGGAAGAAGAAGTCTGCATTGAGCAACCAGAAGGATTCTAGTTGTCTGATCAAGGAGATATGGTCTGCAAATTGAGGAAAGCATTGTATGGACTTAAACAAACCCCAAGAGCCTGGTATGCAAGATTAGATAAGTATCTGCTAAAGTTAGGTTTTAGAAAAGGCACAACTAACAATAATCTTTATTTCAAAATTGATCATGAACACATCTTGATTGTTGAGGTATTTGTTGATGATATCATCTTTGGTAGAAATGAGAGCATGTGTAAAAAATTTACTGATCAGATGCAAAGTGAATTTGAGATGTCCATGTTTGGTGAAATGAATTTCTTCTTAGGTCTGCAAATCACTAAGTTAGATAAGGGCATCTTCATATCTCAGTCTAAGAATGTGAAAGAGTTGTCGAAAAAGTTTGGAATGGAGGATTCAAAACCAGTGAGTACTCCTATGATAACCGGATGCAAGTTGAGTAAAGATGATAATTCCCTTAAGGCAGATCAGAAAAGGTATAGATCAATGATTGGAGGACTGCTTTATCTGACTCATACCAAACCTTATATTATGAATGTAGTTGGCCTTGTTGCTAGATTTCAAAATGATCCTAGAGAATCTCATGTTGTAACAGTCAAAAGAATTTTCAGATATCTAAAGGGGACATCTGATTATGGCTTATGGTATCCTAAGGATGATGATTTCACTCTTCATGCATATATAGATGTGGATTGGGTAGGACATGTGGATGACAGAAAGAGTACTAGTGGTGATGTATTTTCTTGGGAAAGAGATTAGTTTCTTGGTTAAGAAAAAAGTAGGAGGTAATATCTCTGTCTACTGTAGAGGCAGAGTATATAGCAGCAACAAGTAATTGTACTCAAATTTTGTGGATGAAGCAAATGTTGAAGGATCTTAGAATTGTGTTTGAAGAGCCTATTACAATCTTCTGTGATAATTCAAGTGCAATAAACATCTAAAAGAATCTGGTGTTGCATTCAAAGACAAAACACATATCCATCAAGTTTCACTTTTTGAGAGAGAAGGTAAATGAGAATGAAGTCAAATTGGAGTTTGTTTCTTCATAGGATCAGACTGTGGATATCTTTAGTAAGCCTCTACCTAAGGACACTTTTGAGTATCTCAGAATGAAGCTAGGGGTTATTACCTCTCCTATTCAAAACTAAGGTGTACTAGTGTGCATCAGTCCGGCAGACCTCACAGTCATATCTTGTGATCTAGATTGATGTTAAGCAAATGCTACTCAGGGGGAGTAGTTAGCATGTTAATTTTGGAGTTCAGTTTGGTTTTATCTAAGAAACAAAAAGGGGGAGAGATGATTGCAAATATGTTTCCTTTGCCATTGATGTCAAAGGGGGAGCGAAGTCATGTGAAAAACTCAGAAGTAAGTAGTTGTTGGTGAAAGAGGAGTAGTGAAGAAAGTGGTTACAGGTGTGATAAGAGAAAGGGGGAGAAGTCCTTGTCTTGATTGTTGAATCAATTTTTCACATCATATGTTGTCATCAATGACAAAGGGGGAGATTGTTGCAAATATGTGCATATGATGTGTTGTCATTGATGTCAACATATCTCTTTGTTAGAAATAGTGAAGACAGTGTAGTTTAGTAAAGTAGATTGCTCCACATTCCCAGTGAGATGAAGATCAAAGTTTGTGGATTAAAGAGTTTTGTAGAGGATTGTCTGAAGTTGCTCTAGTTAAGATTTGAGAGGTTTGCATAGAGGATTGGTGAAGTTATGGCCATCTAAGTTTTGTAGTTGTTCAGAGGTAATAGAGCGACAAGAATTTGGTCTGAATTTCTCTACATTAGAATAATATGATCTGCGGTTCAAGAGGTATGTTTGTGATGTTGGTGTGTATCCTCAACTCAAGTGGTTCATGGTTTGGAGGTCCGTAAGCAATCTTTCGAGTGTGACAGTCATGACAGTTAGTGTTCTTAATTTCCCGTATGAAGATGCAAGTGATTCTAGTGATTTGAGGTGGTGTGGCTGTTCTTGTTCATTTCATTGTGCTTGTGGAGGTCTCTAGATTGTGTGCCTATTGTGTTGGTAGTCCGCATTGAGGATTGAGCTCATAGTTGAAGATTTCTCCTTGGGTGTTGTTGTTCTTTCCAGTCTTGGCTGACTGGATGCTTTGTGCATGTTGCGGATGATCTAAGAGAAGTTCTATAGAGTGTAGTGTGTTGTTCGAAAAAGATTTGAGTCCAAACTATGTTTGGCCAACAGTGTAGTGGTTTGCATGTAGTATTTTGTATCAAGTCAAGTCTTGTGATTGTAATTGCTTGTAATGCCTATCTTGGAGAATGTTCTAGGTAGATGATTGTAAGGCCGACTTTGATGTTCATTCCAAAGTTGATTTCATGTATAAATAAGTGTAATGAAGTCGTGTAAATGTGCCAAAGTGTGTAAAGATGTAGAGGTAGCGAAGAAGTGTTTGGGGGTAGAGTAGAGGTGTTGTGAGATTCAATGGAGCTGAACCTTGGCATGGAGAAGATGATGTTTCTTAGTTCAACCTTTCAGTGTTAACCATGTGAATATTTTTGTAGACGTTGAGTCTCTAGGAGCAGTGAGCTGTTGGCAGTGTGCCTGAAGGCAAGTGCCTTCCCATTTTTCTATTCTTTTAACGGAGAATAAATTTTGTGGGTTAACCCCCACCGTGGTTTTTCCCTTAATCAATTTTCCACGTAAAAATCTTGGTGTTATGTGTGTTGATTATGTTTCTGCTCATGTGTTGTTGATTCCTACTTTAATGGTTATATCATTAAACTATTAATAAGTGGTAAAAAAGATTAAATGCAGCAAAAGATAAAGCATTGTGACAACTGATTCACCCCCCTCTTAGTTGTCTGCTGTAATTTCAATAATGGGTGTCAGAGCTGGTTCCTCTAAAAGAGGCTTGACCACTTGAGGAGATCAAGGATGTCAACATACAAGAAGGACAGTCTAAAATTTGATGGAACAAATTACTCTCTTTGGAAGAATTGCATGGAGTGTCATTTGTAATGCATGGGTGATCCTTATTGGTTGATAAATAAGAATAAGTATACTCCTCCGCAGAATGGTCCTACAACCCCAGATAAAATCAAAGAAGATGAAAAAAACATTCGGCCTAAAGAAGGATTGTTGAGTGCCCTGACTAATACAAAAATGACAAATGTCTTAGAATTGCAAACTACTCATGAAATCTGGAAGAAGCTGGAAACTCTATATGAAGGTGATGCATATGTCAAATGTGCTAATTTACAAAGTTTGAAGGGTAGATACAAATGTTTGAGGATGAGTGAAGATGAAAACATCACTTCCTACATGTAGAAGGTGTATGAACTTGTGCAGTATCAGGTGTGCTGGTGGAAAACTGGAAGAATCAGAGATTGTTGGAAAGGTGCTCAGATCCTTACCTACTTCATACAAGCACAGAGTTGCTGCTATTGAGGAGATCGAGACTGTGACAGATGTTACAAGGGATCAATTGGTTGGCAAGCTTTTAGCATTTGAAATGAGCGAGTTTGGTGATTCTCTTCCTAAATCAGAATCTACATTTAAATCCAGTGTTTTTGAAAAGCAAAGATTTGATCCAGGTGAAAGCTCTTTAAGAAGACTAACTAGATATGAGAAGGCCAGGAAGGAACTTGAAGAAGATGAATCTGAGCTTGAAGAACTTAAATCCCTTATTGCGAAAAGATTACCAAGAGGATCTGGTAAGTATGAAGGAAAGTTGCCTTTCAAATATTTGACTTGCAATAAGATTGGTCACTTTGCTTCAAGATGTCTAGAGAGGGTTTCAAATCCAAACCCTAATAGACCTAGGGTTTAGAAGAAATGCTACTATGTCCAAGAAGCTACTGATGAAGGAGTCATAGATGATGAATCAAATATGGGAAGTACCTCAAGAAATGAATGGGTGTTCATTGTTATCGAAGAAGAAGATCCGATGCCTACTGAATCTGCTAGCTGTGTGAATGTGGAAAGTGCCTTGGCTACTCAAGTTGAAGAAAAGGATGAATGAGTGATTGATAGTGGATGTTCTCATCATATGACTACTGATAAAAGTATGTTTGTAAGTTTGGAAAGATATGAAGGTGGAATTATGAAGTTTGGAGACAATTCAACTGGTAGAATCTATGGTAGAGGATCTATCTCTTTTGATGGTAAGAATAACAATAATGATGTTTTGTATGTAGAAGGGTTAAAGCATAATCTTATGAGTGTTGGATAGTTGGTTGACAAAGGGTATGATCTCCAATTCAAGGATGGAAAATGTAGAATTTTTGGAAGCTCTAGAACTAAGATTGCATCTGGTACATAGACTAGAGGTAATATCTTTCATTTAAGTGGTATTGGTAAAAGTTGTTTGATTGCTCAGATTGATCAGAGTTGGTTATGGCATAGGAGAATGTGTCATGTAAACTTTGATAACATTGTCAAGATAAGTACTACTCAGGCTGTGAGAGATCTTCTGAAGCTTATGAAACCTGGTAATAACATGTGTAGGGAATGTTATTTGGGCAAACAAAACAGAGCTACATTCAAAATTAAAGAACAATTTTTAAGTTGATTGTTGGAATTTGTGCACACTGATTTGTGTGGTCCTGCCAGAGTTAGGAGTTTGCAAGGAGATAGATACTTTATGTTACTGATTGATGATTACTCCCAGATGATGTGGGTCACTTTGTTGAGAGAGAAATTAGATGCTCTTGACAGATTCAAGGTGTTCAAGGATAGGGTGGAGAATGAGATTGGTATGAAGATAAAGTGTCTAACATCTGACAGAGGTGGAGAGTTTACCTCCAGTGAATTTAATGAATTTTGTGAAAAGCATGGAATAAGAAGACAATTTTCTACTCCTAGGACTCAGCAGAATGGAGTTGTGGGAAGGAAGAACTGAACTATTCAATAGGTTGCTAGAACCATGATGATGGAGGCAAATGTTCCACATGTCTATTGGAGAGAGGTGTGAGTACTATTGTCTACACTCTTAACCAGGTACAGATCAAAGGTAATACGTGTAAAACACCTTATTAATTGTGGTTTGGTAATGCCCCTACTATGAAATACTTTAGAGTTTTTGGTAGTAAATGCTATATCAATACAGATGAAGATCTAGGCAAGTTTGATGCAATATGTGATGAAGGAATATTTCTGGGCTATTCTAACCAAAGCAAGGCATACTAGTGCTTTAACAAGAGATTGAAAAGGATTGTTGAAAGTGCTAATGTCAAGGTTTTTAAAAGCAAGGAGAGACCTTCCAAGTCTTGTGGATATGAATTAGATGATCAAAATGAAAGTCCAAATAAAGGAAAGCAAGTTCAAACTCAAACTCAGATTCAGATTGCTCCGAAGAATCTAGTGACTCAAGAAGCTAGTGCAAATGTTGAGGAACAAGTTCAAGAATTAGAAGTTTAAGAAAATCCTAAAACTCCTAGGTATGTAAGGTTGAATCATTCTAAAGATTAGATCATAGGAGATAAACATAAAGGTGTTCAAACTAGAAGAAAAATTGTTGAAGAACAAGTGGAGTGTTGTCTGATTTCAAAAATTGAACCAAAATTAGTGAATGAAGCTTGTAATGATGAACGCTGGGTAAAAGCAATAGAAGAAGAATTAATGCAAATTGAAAAGAATCATACTTGGGATCTTGTTCCTAGACCTAAAAACAAAAATGTAATTGGAACTAAATGGGTCTTTCGAAAAAAATTGAATGAATATGGTGAAGTTGTGAGAAACAAAGCAAGATTGGTGTGCAAAGGATATTCTCAGGTAGAGGGAATTGATTTTGAAGAAACTTTTGCTCCGGTGGCAAGAATTGAAGCAGTCTGATTATTTCTTGCCTTTGCTTCTTACAAAGATTTCAAAGTTTACCAGATGGATGTCAAGTCAGCATTCCTGAATGGAGAGTTGGAAGAAGAAGTCTGCATTGAGCAACCAGAAGGATTCCAGTTGTCTAATCAAGGAGATATGGTTTACAGATTGAGGAAAGCATTATATGGACTTAAACAAACCCCAAGAGCCTGGTATGCAAAATTAGATAAGTATCTTCTAAAGTTAGGTTTTAGCAAAGGCACAGCTAACAGTAATCTTTATTTCAAAATTGATCATGAACACATCTTGATTATTGAGGTATTTGTTGATGATATCATCTTTGGTGGATATGAGAGCATGTGTAAAAAATTTGCTGATCAGATGCAAAGTGAATTTGAGATGTCCATGTTTGGTGAAATGAATTTCTTCTTAGGTCTGCAAATCACTAAGTCAGATAAGGGCATCTTCATATCTCAGTCTAAGTATGTGAAAGAGTTGTTGAAAACGTTTGGAATGGAGGATTCAAAACCAGTGAGTACTCCTATGATAACTGGATGCAAGTTGAGTAAAGATGATAATTCCCTTATGACAGATCATAAAAGGTATAGATCAATGATTGGAGGACTGCTTTATCTGATTCATACCAAACCTGATATTATGAATGCAGTTGGCCTTGTTGCTAGATTTCAAGCTGTTCCTAGAGAATCTCATGTTGTAGCAGTCAAAAGAATTTTTAGATATCAGAAGGGGACATCTAATTATGGCTTATGGTATCCTAAGGATGATGATTTCACTCTTCATGCATATATAGATGCAAATTGGGCAGGACATGTGGATGATAGAAAGAGTACTAGTTGTGGTGCATTTTTCTTGGGAAAGAGATTGGTTTCTTGTTTAAGAAAAAAAGCAGGAGGTAATATCTCTGTCTACTATAGAGGCAGAGTATATAGCAGCAGCAAGTAATTGTACTCTTGTTTTGTGGATGAAGCAAATGTTGAAGGATATTAGAATTGTGTTTGAAGAGCCTATTACAATCTTCTATGATAATTCAAGTGCAATAAACATCTCAAAGAACCCGGTGTTGCATTCAAAGACAAAGCACATATCCATCAAATTTCACTTTTTGAGAGAGAAGGTAAATGAGAATGAAGTCAGATTGGAGTTTTTTTCTTCAAAGGATCAGATTGTGAATATCTTTAGTAAGCCTCTACCTAAGGACACTTTTGAGTATCTCAGAGTGAAGCTAGGGGTTATTACCCCTCCTTTTTAGAAATAAGGTGCACTAGTGTGCATCAGTCCAGTGGAACTCACAGTCATATCTTGTGATCCGGATTGGTGTTAAGCAGATGCTACTCAGGGGGAGTAGTCAGCATGTTAATTTTGGAGTTCAATTTGGTTTTATCTAAGAAACAAAAGGGGGAGAGATGGTTGCAAATATGTGCCCTTTGCCATTGATGTCAAAGGGGGAGCGAAGTCATGTGAAAAACTCAGAAGTAAGTAGTTGCTAGTGAAAGGGGAGTAGTGAAGAAAGTGGTTACAGGTGTGATAAGAGAAAGGGGGAGAAGTCCTTGTCTTGATTGTTGAATTAATTTTTCACATCATATGTTGTCATCAATGACAAAGGGGGAGATTGTTGCAAATATGTGCCTATGATGTGTTGTCATTGATGTCAACATATCTCTCTGTCAGAAATAGTGAAAATAGTGTAGTTTAGTAAAGTAGATTGCTCCACATTCCTAGTGAGATGAAGATTAGAGTCTGTGGATTAAAGAGTTTTGTAGAGGATTGTCTGAAGTTGGTCTAGTTAAGATTTGAGAGGTCTGCATGGAGGATTGGTGAAGTTATGGCCATCTAAGTTTTGCAGTTGTTCAGAGGTAATAGACGGACAAGAATTTGGTCCGGATTGCTCTACATTGGAATATTATGATATACGATTCGAGAGGTATGTTTGGGATGCTGTTGTGTATCATCAACTCAAGTGGTTTGTGGTTTGGAGGTCTGTAAGCAATCTTTCTAGTGTGATTGTCATGACAGTTGGTGTTCTTAAGTTCTCGTATGAATATGCAAGTGATTCTAGTGATTTGAGGTGGTGCGGTTGTTCTTGTTGATTTTATTGTGCTTGTGGATGTCTCTGGATTGTGTGCCTATTGTGTTGGTAGTCCGCATTGAGGATTGAGCTCATAGTTGAAGATTTCTCCTTGGGTGTTGTTGTTCTTTCCACTCTTGGCCGATTGGATGCTTTGTGCATATTGCGGATGATCTAAGAGAAGTTCTATGGAGCGTGGCACATTGTTTGAAGAAGATTTGTGTCCCAGCTATGTTTGGTTGACAGTGTAGTGGTTTGCATGTAGTATTTTGTATCAAGTCAAGTCTTATGATTGTAATTGCTTGTAATGCCTATCTTGGAGAATGTTCTAGATAGATGATTGTAAGGCCAACTTTGATGTTCATTCCAAAGTTGATGTCATGTATAAATAAGTGTAATGAAGTCATGTAAATGTACTGAAGTGTGTAAAGATATGGAGGTAATGAAGAAGTGTTTGGGGGAAGAGCAGAGGTGTTGTGAGCATCAATGGAACTAAACCTTGGCATGGAGAAGATGTTGTTTCTCAGTTCAACCTTTTAGTGTTAACCATGTGAATATTTTTGTACACAATGAGTCTCTTGGAGCAATGAGCTCTGGGCAGTGTGCCTGAAGGCAAGTGCCTTCCCATTTTTCTATTCTTTTAATAGAGAATAAATCTTGTGGGTTAAGCCCCACTGTGGTTTTCCCTTAACCATGTTTCCACATAAAAATCCTAGTGTTATGTGTGTTGATTATATTTCTGCTCATGTGTTGTTGATTCATGCTTTAGTGGTTATATCATTAATCTCTTAATAAGTGGTAAAGAAGATTAAATACAACAAAAGATAAAGTTTTGTGACAACTGATTCACCCCCCTCTCAGTTGTCTACCCTAATTTCAACAATAATGTTTGCCTCATGATATTTGCATTTAAATCATTAAAAATGCCAATAAATATCTCATTTAAAATTATATTTTCAACTTTAGCAATTGGCAAATATGAATTTCCTCCTTCAAGCAAATGGTGTGTTTCCATTGCAGCAGACAGGATGTCAGGGAGTCATGAAAATTTGCACAAGGCCGTTATTAATTATTTAGAGCAAACCCATTTCCTCAGAATTTGCCTTGCTGAATGATTTCAGGGACCTCCTTTGTAAACTCGCTTGTCAGATGCCTTCACCACAAGTGAAACACATTAAAATAATGCATCATATGATCTCTAATCTTGAAACTGGAACTGGAGACGTTTGAGACCAAAATGAAAAATGGGTCGCCCTGAGAATTACAAGAATTGAAACTTTTTGGAACACCAAATCTAGCGTGGTCACAATCAGGAAAGGATTAAATACCACATTAGACCTCATCCTGGAAGCACAAAACACAACAAGCATGTTACCAAATGTGCCAAAAAACTTTGTACCAAATGGATTCAAAAGAGAATCTCTGAGTTGCAATATTTTAATAGGTGAATGTGGGCTCTGGGGTAGATTGAGCAGCATTTCGACCTAGTCTCTGTTGACACTTCAAAAGGATATAGGCACTTCAAATTTGCAAAATTTGAGGGTGCCAACAATGTCTCTTTCTTGGGGACGCATGCCTCTTGTAGGCATGGTGAGATTCTAGTTATCTCCAGGATGAAGATGATGTGCCAAATCCATTGGGCTCCTTGACCACTATAGGCCTCATTCTGCAAATCAGACTTCAAACTTCGTTTGGTGGCCCTGAGCCACCAAAAACTAGAGAACCAATACTTTCCCCTATCAAAAACAAGTCTTCCAAAGGAGTTGATCTCTCTCTACACATAGCTGCTCTAGTCAAACCAAAACAACAATGAAGATATGATGCATGCATACACATGCACACAACTGTAGCTCCAAACACTTGGCTAAAAATAAAGAATATGACCATCAACACATGGAAGCCACTTGTAATAATGCTCATCATCATGCTGGTCCAATCTATAAACTTTCTGATCATCTTCAAGTTCCGTGGGAGCATGATGCAATTGTGAATCCACAAAAAAATCAGCATCAATATGGCTATCATCTTCAATAACTAGTTGATAGGGATCCATATCGAACATACAACCAAGTTGGGACATATCATATTCAAATCCATTTTGTTTCCCAACTGCTCCAAAAGTGCTGATATACTCATCAATTGGATCATGAAACTGATCCACAATTACCTTGACACCATCAACACAAAGATTACCATTCTAAAGCACCTCAAATGAAGACTCACATTTTCCAAATTGCTTCACTGTTTTCACTTCTTCTCTGCAACATACTATATCATATTCATTGCTACAAACTAATTGATTACAAACTTCATCTTTCCCATGCATTCCATCATTTCCTTGTAGTAGACTTTGAGCACACTCAACATGAGGGGGAGAACAAACTTTGCACCAAAGAAAAAGGTTATCATATGCATCCAAATGATCACCCTCATCACAATCCAACGTGAGTTCATCCAAGTGAAACTCCATGACTACACCAATATTTATCTCTGATCGGTTATTATCATGTGCATACATGCTACAGTCACTCTTATGCAAGCAAATTAGAGTAGCATCATCATCATTAAGAACACAAGAATGTAGACTATCAAACAGGGAACTAACTCCTTATTCACCCTCATCTTGAAATAGAGGATTATCCATGCACCAAAAGAAAATAGAATTCACACTTTGTGATGGATCTATGTGTCCTTCATAAAGGGCATTGTGCATAACATTCATGCCTTCATCATAGAGTGGATTTGAGAATCCTTGAAAGCCACTTTCAGCTGGCAATGATACAAACCTCTAACTCACAAAACCATCATGATGTACATTAAAATTAGTTAAGGCTGAAAATGAATCTGTTGTAGCTTGGATACCAATATCATCTTCACAAAGAGAAGAATTCTTAGAATTAGTCACATACATGTAACTTAAAAAATTAGAATACTAATCATTTCCATCAACCTCATAGGTTGGGCAATTTTGGACATTTTCTACCTTGGCAGGATCATCATTAACTAAATCTTCCACATTGGAAAAGCCATGATCAAAACCACATAATTCTAGCATATCACATGATGGAGACATCCCTTCATAATCAGTGGATTGATTTTCACATTGTTGATAAGAGACTTGAGACTCAATCTGACATGTGTTATATGCTGGTACATGATTCTAGACAACAGACTGAAACTTACTTAAGATATTGTTTTCAAAAACATACATGCTTCTTGGCTTCTCATATGCATTTTCTAGAGGTCTATGAGGTATAATCTCATATTTAAACATATTTACTTCATTCAAGTGCATTGTGTCATTTGTTGGCTCAAATATTGCACTAGGATAGACATAATCAGCACCTTGGAATGATGCATAAACTGGGGCAGCAGTAACACATTCACCTTGAAAATTATTTTGAAAACTTGCAGCCACGTATCCTATGGGCATTCCATACTTCTGATTATTTTCAATGTCCATAGCAAATTTGTAGGCCTGATGCAATGTGGTAGGTTCCTTATCTCTCAATAAATAGCTCATCTCCTCATCAAATGTAGCTAGGTATATAAGCAAGCATAATGAATCATTTGGTCTTATATTTTTAGGAATTCTCTTCAAAGTTTGTACAAATCTAAGATTGAAAGTAGGGACCAATTCCTCTTTCTCAATATGGATATTAAAGAAATTAATGAGCATGGAAAACACACAAACCCTCTCACCAAACTACTCATCAAAAGTTGATTGAAATTCTTGCCAAGAGTTGACTGAATGCGGTAACAAATTTAAGAACCACTCTCTTGCTTCATCCTTCAAGGATTGGGTAAATAATCTCATGATTACATCCTTAGAGTCTGCCTCATACTCGTCCATTAGATTATTGAATTGTTGCAAGTGTTTTTCTGTTGATTCACTCCTTGTACCACCAAATTTTGGTAATCTATCTCTGACCTCAGGTGGGATGACATTTGGGTAATATTGATCCCACTAAAATTGATGGCTCTGTATCTTTTAGCGTTGAAGCCTCTTTTATTACATGGCTATGACTGATCATTAGACATTGTTACATTTGACACCATACCAGGATGAATGGACTGATAATACATATTCATATGCTTTCACAAGCATCACACTTCAACCATGCATTCACTCATTTACAACCTAAACTCAAGTATTTCCTAATATTTAACCTTGTTATAATTATACTTAATACATCTTCTCTATGAATCATTTCAACAATTATGCATACTACATCATAATATATGAGCTAGAATTTACAACATAAGAGTACGCAAACTTATTTGCACCATTTCCCTTTTAACCAGTGCTAATTTAACCTAATAGGGAATCATTTATAATGTTAAGGCTTGAAGACTTCTCATAAACTATTTTCAAACATTATAATACTTTCCTTAAATTTATGAGAATACCTAGAAACTTGTAGCAACTGCTAATCTTTCTTCCTGACTGAAAATATGCAGGTCTAGAACTTTTTTGTATCCTTTGTCAGGTTCTTCATACACAGAGTCACCACCTCCTAATAGAGGACTGATATGCAAGCAACATGAAGCTCCTTACAACCTTTCCTTCATTCTAGGTTTCTCCTCAACAATGGAGTCACTTGAAACTTCTTCACGTACGCTGCAACAAAACTTGTCCAGGTCTGAAACCTTCAATATCTGAAACAAATATTGAGGTCCTTCAAATTTTTGACTCTTTCTGCAAAATAATTCACTGATCCCCATCAGAGTCACCAGTTCTGTTGGTTCCCAAATCTGCACACATCAAACTCTAAAGATTTGCCACTTCTTATGCTCAAGTTCAATGGAAGACTTGGCCAACAGAGTGTGAGATTGTCTCTTATCTCCCCTTCACTTTAAGTTTTACCGCACCTAGGAGGGTATTCCCTTATTTACAACCAAAAGATTTATATTTGACTAACTCAGGCAGAATGCTCTCATGTCTGCACGTAGATTTGTAAGATAAACCCTAGACTGACAATATTCTTGGATTATCTAATAGGTTAAATCTGAGAAAATGCATCATCTAAACCTAAACAAAATAAAACATGAAATAGTTTTAATGATATATCTTCTAAATGGAATGATTTCCTAAACCCTTTGGGCAAGTAAATCCTGGACCGGTGCTTTATTAGGGTAATAGAGTCAGACCCATCACTGCAAATGTTCCCTCATGACAACAAAACTTCATATCCAGAGGACCCAAAATAAAATATTATTGCATCATAGTAATATGTCCAAGAAAAAGTATTATATGTGACTCTATGCTTCAATAATCCCTTGATATAACACATTTCCCCTTATACCTGAATCGAAGAAATTTAATCCATTCCTTGAATAGATGCAACAAATTAGATATATCACATAGCAAATGTATATGAATGAGTTCAGAAGCCCTTAGCAACCTCACTCAAAAGAAAAATGCTCATACCCAAGGACACAATCATATATAACACACACAAACAGTGTTTTTCATATAACTGAATCTGGAAAGAACATTATCATTCATAAATTTATCATTTACAAAATAGAAAATACCTCTACACCTAGACAAAGTGAACCAAGTCTACAATAGAAAATGCTCTCCAAAGTGTGGATATATTGTATCCAAAGCCCAGAAGAATCCCACAAAATAGAACAACATGCTCTCTTATAGAAATAAGAGAATGTTGCCCTAAAAATTAATTACATCTTGGTAGTTAGGTGAATTTTTCATGACAAGTTACTGCCAATGAGCCTGGGGAAATACAAAATGCATAAAAAAGATGAGAAGACAAATAATAATATAAAATCGAACTAGATGTTTTTTAATTTATCTTTCCCCTTTAGACTTTGTCCATATTTTAATTGGTTGTTGCCAGACAACTCTGCCTCCAAACCTCCGCCATGTCGCACCGTCGCACAACATATTTGAAGGCCCAGAAATTCCCCTGCGATGCTGCGAAATGAGGCTATGGGGCCTCCATTTAGATTCTTCCTTGATTGCTCTCAGCTTTGAGATGACAGACAACAAGGTTCAATAGCTTCCAAATTCATCTTTGCCCAATTCATACATAGTTGGTTCATTTTTGCTATTGTAGGGGCATTTTTTGTCCTTATAGCAACCAAAAATCATCACAAACATGCTTAAAACTTCTTCCCAAGCATGAGGAATGGCCAAGGGATGAATTTAAAACTTGGAACAACATTTTGAGCCAAACAAAGCCTCGAAAAATTAGTTGGAAGCTAAAAAATGGGATCAGCAATCCACTTTGCAATAACTCCTGCGTGAATTTGCCTGAAATCTATCAAAGATACCTCCATGGTGAAGGAAATACCCTACTCCCATAAAATGAGACTATAGGCTGAAAAAGGCTCTGAGATGGTGATTTCACACCATCGTACAACATCAGAGGAGCAGCGTGAGCACCCGTGCAATGGTGTGAAATGCCTTTGATTTCTTTTATTTCCTTTGCTTTAACATTATAATATAATGTTATAATGTTTGCCTCATGATATTTACATTTAAATCATTAAAAATGCCAATAAATATTTCATTTAAAATTGCATTTTCAACTTTAGCAATTGGCAAATATGAATTTCCTCCTTTAGGCAAACGGTGTGTTTCCACTGCAGGTAGACAGGATGTCAAGGAGTCATGAAAATTTACATAGGGTGGTTATTAATTATTTAGAGCAAACCCATTTCCTCAAAATTTGCCTCGGTGAATGATTTCAGGGACCTACTTTGTAAACCGGCCTGTCGGATGCCTTCGCCGCAAGTGAAATGTATTAAAATAATGAATCATATGATCTCCAATCTTGATGAAACTGGAACTAGAGATGTTTGAAACCAAAAGGAGAAATGGGTCTCTTTCAGAATTACAAGATTTGAAACTTTTGAGAACACCAAATCTAGCCCGGTCGCAGTCAGGAAAGGATTAAATACCCCATTAGACCTCATCCTGGAAGAACAAAAATGAACAGGCGTGTTACCAAATGTGCCAAAAAACTTCGTACCAAATGGATTTGCAAGATAATCTTTGAGTTACAAGAGTTTAATCGGCGAAGGTGGGCTTCGGGGTAGATTGAGCAGCATGTCAACCTAGTCTCTCTCGACACATCAAAAGGATATAGGCACTTCAAATTTGCAAAATTTGAGGGTGCTAACACATCTAGTAGTGTCATACATAGTTAGAGTGGATCTATAGTTGTATGACCATAATGAGTTATGAAGCACACAACACTAGAACTCAGATGGCAAACCTTATGGTTCTTATATCTACTTCCTTTGTTAAGAGTAGGGTCATTTCTAGGTAGGATGTTGTGTGGGGGATGACCAATCTGTGGTTGGAGGAAAAGCACTTGGGTGATGCTCTCCTTCCCAAGAAAATGACAAGATGAGACTTCTGAAGACATATATCAATACTCTAGATGCAGTAAATTATATTATATGATTTGACAGTAAAAAATTTTATGTAAAACTTATCATTATTGCCTTGAGCAAAACATTATGATTATAAAGTGAAGGAATTCACTATTATGTTATCTTTGAGTATGTTGCAAATTTCTGAAATTATTTGGAAAAGATATGCATTTAATTATTGATTAGGAAATTGATTATTGTTAAACATAAAAATAATTATGTTGATCATGACTATTTACTTGATGGTAAATTGAGTTGATATTCAGGGTAATATGAGATGACATGTTACAAAATCCAAGTTTTTGATTACACTCTTTTAAGGATAGAACTTGGAAAGAAAGCTCATGAAGGTGCTGTTGGTTTTTCTTCTGAATCAGCATTAGGGTTTGCCACTTCTAATGCACAGGCAGATTCAGCCAACTAAATACAGGAGGTTGCGTGAGCTGCCTCCCCTTCACTTCTGGTTCTGCCGCACCAAGGGGGGTATCCCTATAACTCAAGATGTAACCTTGACTAGCTCAAAGATAGAAAGATTTAACTTGACAACAACAGGCAGAATACTCTCATGTATGGACCAAGATCTGTATGATAGATCACAAGGTTGGCAACATTCTTGAACATGATGTCTGGTTGGGTATGAGAGCATGCAGGGGGTTCCTAATCCTACTCCTACAACTAACAGGTGGAAGTATGAAATGGTTTAGTTTGAATTTTGGATGCAAAGCTGGACATGGTGTATAACCTCAACACAGAGCTAGATTGGTGCCTATCCAGGGCTTGGAGTCGGTAGACATACACCTGTGAATGATCAGCATGAATAGCTAAAACTGGATTTTAGGGGGATACACATGATATTTGCCTTACAGATATCTCCCAATAAAGAGTGTTAAGCTATCTATACTTATGGCATCCCTATTGCAGTAAGAAAGATACATGCAAAACTGGAGACAGAATCAGCATAACACATGCAAACACAGCATTATTCATATAAGATTAACCATGAAATCAGTGGATTCATGCCAAATCGTACAACAGGAGATACATAAACTCACAAGTTTTGCTGCACAGAGCAACCAAAACCAGTTGTATCTTATTACAGAGCCAAAATGTCCAGTTTTCAACAACCTTCAAATGAGCAACACAACCTGCTATATACAGCAAGGAGGTGCTCAGCCTTAATTACATAGTTGACCAGAAAAAACCCGCCAGATACACAGTATCATCAGATTGGCACTCAAACATTCAATGTAGCAGGTGGGAGAGGAGACAGGAAGAAATCTCGAGCCTTGCACCGCCGCCTAGGGATCCACATCTTCAATCGGGTACTAGATCCGTCCACACCATCGCCCATACCTCTGCAACAATCACCATTAATGGCGTACCAACCCGCGGCCTTGGGAAATGCAGAATACTGTGCGTCGCAACCGTTTCCTGCCAAGATACATCATCATGATATTTGAAAATATGCAGGGTCGAATTATCCCACATGCACCCCGCAGCAACCTCCTCATCACCTTATATACTAGGTCGCGAGCATATATGATGTCGGTGCTTTTGCTCCCGACGACATTAGTATAAACCTTCATCATCATCCTCTAGCAGCATGATATCCTGTTGCTTGAAATATCACCTTGACGTCAGCATCATATCGCAATATCACCTGCATGATAGACGCCTTCATCGACACAACCTGATCCATCGGAGGAAGATCCTCCTGCTTAGCCAATACCAAATGTCTGGCTGATGAACATCCTGATGACGTCACCATCATATCCTACTGACGTCATCAGCATATCTGCCTACTGTGCACCTCCTCATATCTGGATGACGTCATCGTCATATTCGCAACATTGGGGGATCTTCATAAGATGAGTAATGTTAGAAATATGACCCCTCGGACCTTGATGACGTCACCACCACATGTCGGCATCAGGATGATATTCGGAAGATAACTGGATATTTGGAAATATCATCCTGATGCACAAAGATCATGCTGCACTGTAGCTCCGCTATAAGATCGGGGTGATATATGAATATGACAGATATTTGAAATGATCACCCCCCACTGGATAATGCATGAAGCCGACAGGTGGATATCTCCCTGATATCAGCATCATCATGATGCTGGAACAAACATACATCCGGGTGATATTCAAATATGAAAATATCACCCCCTCCTTCAAAAATATCATGATGCAGATAGGCAGAGAAATAGATATCACCCTGACATAAGAATGACGTCAGCATCATCAGGATGATAAAACAACGAACATGAAGTGATAAAACAACATCAGGATGATCTTGACTAAGATCACCCGATGTTCAAATATGATGACCCCGATGAAGATCGGATCATACTTAGGACTTTGCAGCAACATCATCAGGATGATCTTAAGTAAGATCACCCGATGTTAGAATATCACCCCAGCGAAAGATCATGCTGACAGAAAATATGATGACCCTCGTAAGCAACATCAGGGTGATGTCTGGAAACATGATGATGATGACCTCCTCCAAAGAAAATATGATGCTGATGTTAAAACATGCTGAGGAGGCCCAAAGACTTAGAACTTTTTTGGATTTTTTGGGAAGGTGCCTGCATGAAAATTGCTCAGAAACTGACAGTGAAATCAGGCACCAACAGGTGCTAAGGAGGATGTGCAAGCAACATTGGTTGTGTTGCTTGAGAGGTATGACAGGGACAAGTTGATCAAGGATCAACTTAAGCTCAAGGTGGAACAACTTACATCTGGATTGTTGAAGATATGTCAATCTTCCAAGCCAATTGAACCTATTACATCATGTGTTGATGATGATGCAATTCAGAAGGCTAAAAAGATTAGGGCACAAGGTCGAGCTATAAGAGTATGGATGGAAAGACTAATTGTACAAGGAACTCAACTTATAAAGTCTTCTATCAGATTGTTTAACAACTGGAATGATATCAAATCAGAATTGAATCAGATAATGGACATGTTATCACAAAGCTTGCAGCTAGTGGAAAAATACCTTGAGACTTGGACAAAGCTGAATGATTTCAAGTTGGAAATGTTGGTTGAGAATGGGGTGATCCCCACAAGGAAAATGTATATTGAGTACCCTGAAGCAATGAAACATAAGAGAGATGTTCTCAAGGAGATGATAAAGGATCTGCAAGGTACCCAAGATACAAGCATTGATAAAGGATTAGATATCACTGATAAGATAGGGGAGCTTCCATGTCAGATACTTGATGATAGTTAGAAACCTCTTCTTGTGGACACAGTTGTTCAAGAATTTACTACACTAATTCTTATTGAGATAGAATTAGAAGAAGATAATTTTGGACAAGAACAAAAAGGTACATGTCAACATAGAGGACTCTATTACATGATTTCTAGCTATCTCTAGTTACACACCATGGCCAAACAACACTAAAATTCAGACCGCTTTGAAAAGATATGAAGACTTTCTAGAGAAAGAGAAAGAAGAAGAGAATGTGTCTTCAGACACTTAGTTTATTTTCCAAGTTTTTCGCATGTAGTTTTTTTTATGTAATTGACATTTCACATGACATTTTGTAAATGTAATTAGCATGTTGAGAAATATAGAGTCCTAAATCAAGTTGGGCTCTATCATTGAATAAGTCAAAGTAGTTGTAGATTTGTTAATTTTTCTTGCAGCTTCCCTCTATAAATAAGAGGGGGCTCTTTTGTAAATATTATCTTTTAGTTATTGAACTGAAACACTGCCATTTTGAAGAGCATATTGAAATTTGAGTTCAATTCATAAATCATATTCAATCAATATAAGGAAAGCAAGTCAGCATTCAATTTTTATCTTGAATCAATCTTGTGGTGCACTGGAATTGTTCTTTAGTCTTTTCTATTGCATTCTCTTGTGTATGTGATTGAATTGTGGAGTGGAATCAAATATTTTAGAAGGTGCTTAAAATCTGATTTTGTAGTCTTTGACCTATGACATCGTCTTTGGAATTGTGTTTATGTTTGTGATTGGAAAGTAACTTGAAGACTCTAGGCTGCAAGTTATCATCTATGATTGTTTAATCTTATCTTGGCATATGGTGAAGACTTTGGGCTGCATCATATTCTATACTTTTTCTCTTTCCAATTGGCATAAGTGTTGTGTGGTTACAGAACACGCCCCATTTTGGCTTGACAAAATACAGACCCAACTTTTTGTTGCTTTGGCTTGTTGTTTTTTTGCTTTGGGTGGTCTAGTAAAAGTAAGTCAGGCATGAACACCCTGTAGAAGGTGGAAAGGTCACCATGATGAGGTCAGTTGCGAAATTTAGTATTTCACATTATTAACCTCATGGTTGGAAAGTGCATGAAATTCCATGTAGGTTTGCCTTTTGGATCACCCTGAAATTTTTTAAGGGAAGAAAGTTATGTTAAGTCAAAGTTTCGGTCAAACCTGATATTCCGAGAAGGGGGGTCAAATTTCAAACATCAATCACATTATATAAGATCACCCCGATATAAGTTTATGACTTGATAATCACTTGGTCTGCGAAGTCCGGACATCAATTTTATGTGATGACTATTATCTTCCCGTCATAATGACTTCATATATTTTGCGGGGGTCATATTTTCAATATCCGTCATCTTACGAATATCAACCTTGTCGCAAAATATCACCCTATTCAATAACATGACGGTGATGTCATTACAACACAATGTTTAAACAAAGTCATTGACACCCTGACTTTATCCTGATCTTTTCCAAAGGGGGTCATTTTAGTTACGGGGGTCATATTTTAAACATCCCCTGATCTTAAATTCATCACCCGATTTACATGTGGTCAACATGGACCACATCACCTGATTTCTTTGCATTAGTTTTGCCACTCAAAGGCGGGGGGTTATTTTACCCAGAGGGGGTCATATTTTGAACATCACCTAATATTTCAAAGATCACCCCTTGTTTCCTAACATTAAATGCACATAAATGCGGTAGATGGATTCCCGCTGACTGTGAATACAATTCAAACACTTGGCATCATCCATGGATTCCCTGCAGAGGATCAATGGATTTAAACCATCCTAACACAGTTTTACCCTAATTCACCCTACAGATGTGTTTAAAGGTAACTTTCCAAGGTTATTTTCATTTACCTTGTAAAAAAACAAGAAATTACAGAGCAGAAGACATCAAACCCTCATACGAGCTACCTATGAATGGAATAGAGCTTACAACATAACGGAATGGGTGATCATCAACATTTTCTCCCCTTTTCCATAATCACTCATTTAACCTAGGAGGAAAGCATTATTAGGTAAGTAATTGAAAAACCCTCCTGTTATCATTTTCTGCATATCCAGGTAGTGTGTCCTTTCTTATGGTTTTAATCTGTAAATGTGCATATCATGATGAACTAAAAGATGATAGATATAATATGCATGATGCCGTAGAGATAGATAATGTTGTATAAATGCATATAGATATTGTGAAGTGAGACAAGGCATGTTTATTGTAGGAATCCATGGCCGACCTCAGGCGGAATAGGTCTGATTCAGAATTTCTTAAGCCCATGTTTTTTCAGCCAGAAGGGGTACAATTCAAGTATGGCGTCATTGGTGACACTCACCATGGAGACACAGATCTAGCAATATGGTCCACAAGGATAGATCATGATAAAGACAATACCCTTCTGGATGCAGTATATGTTTCAGGAATGTGGCATGCAGCCGGATTTCCTTATGCCATGGAGACCCCATAGCTGGTAGTAGAGTGTGCCAAGAACTATAATCGTCAGACCAGGTGGGTAGAAAAGCATGCAAGAGTATATGTAGACTTTTCAGTCAAGGGCATCACCTCTACTTACAATCTGCCAGTTGGAAAGAGGGTGGTCATTGTAGATCTACATAAACTGGAGACAGAATACAACAATAATAAAAAGAATGCAAGGAAGAGGATGTATTAGTAGAGGTCTAAGAGCAGTACCTACATTGCCTCAGCTAAATTACCAGTACACCTATACAAATTTGATTTTGATGATCAGTACCAGTACATCATTGCCCTGCTAAGCAAGATGATAGGGAAGCTTCATGCAGGACACTTTGAGAATTGGATGTTTGGGATCATCCATATGGTCCTATACATAGACAATAAGCCATTATGGCCCAAGGTCATCAGCGATGTGCTAGATGAAGGCATAAGGAACCTAGGAGGTTAGGCATGCATGTTTCACATGACCTCATATGTCATGTACTCATGTGCTTACAAAGGAACATTTGATGCTTTGACTACAGTGGGCAAGGCTGGTGGTGATGTGGATGATGCCCACATATGGGATCACTATCCTCAGCTACAAAGAAAGAACTACCTACTAGATTACAAATTGGTGATTGATGCATTCTCTATGCATCTAGTTAGGACCATGGAGGAGGACAAAACCAAGAGAGTGAGCATGGAGGCTCAAGAAGTTATATATAGACATGGCACCTAGTTCATCCAATATGCCACCTTCTCATATATAAGAATAGAAGGATTTGAAGGACAGCCCCTTATGCTACCAAGGTACCCTACGGATGGGGTGGTCCTAATGGAGTTTCTTAGACAAGTATCTACCATAGTGGAGGCATATAAAGCACAAAAGAAGATACCTCCTGTACTATTCCCAATATCTATGGGCTGGTATATGTGCTTAGATTCACATAGCATAATGCATGTCATAGGGGGCCTCAAACTAATGTATCTGCATCCATTCCCATTGGCTAGATCTTATGACCCCTATGGCAAGATGCACAAAATAATGGGAAACCCCATTCATTAGAAGCATTTGGAGGATTTCTGGATAGATTGTGAGGATGAAGCTGAGGTGAGAAGAAGAAAATACTAGAGGCTCACCTTAAACCAGATAAGGACATTTGACTGCATCCTAGTGCCCACACAGCTGAAGAGGGATGATGGACAAATGATGTCAAATGAATATGAAGACAAAAAGGTGTCCAATGACACCATCTCGGCCCTTGATCTAACACAGCTAGAGGATATTTCCTTGGATCAGTTTACAGGTGGGGTGCTACAGTTAACCCAAGCTTGGGCTGATGAATAGATAAACAAATTGAAGAAAAGGGGCGTAGCCATTACTGTTGATGCCAAGAAGAAAAGGCAAGAACTAACTGATGAGGAGTATGATGACTTCCTCAATGAGAAGAGAAAGTCCAATGGAGAAAGGTTACCTACTCAGAAATAGAGGAAAGGTCCCCCTAGAGGAAAGAAAATTGATGATGAGCCTAAAGGGGTGATAATTGAAAGGATTGCCATACCAGCTGCAGGTGCATCAACATCAAGACAAGCATCCACATCATCTACACTGCCTCTGATGGATAAACCAAAGAAAAGAGGATCCTAAGGTCATCTGTAGAAACTACAGAAGTACCAAAGGAAGGCCAGACCTCACAATAGGATGTAGAAGAGGATATCCCTTTTGAAGAAGAGCTAGTAAGTAAATAGCTTGCAGGTGATGACTCGATGATGGTCAGCAGGAAGAGGAGGGTGACACCCCTGATTTCACCACCCAAGAAGTAAAGGACATCCATGCGGGGTGATATCAGGGCCGATCCTATAGTATTGAGAGGAGATGGTGGTGAAGTGTTTAGAAAGGAGATGCAACATGATGTGCCACTTCCCACCATAATCAAATTTAAGATAGAGAGAGTAGAGGAACAAGCAAAAGAGGCTTCCAAGGCAGGTCAGGGTGGTCCTTTCTCCTTGGAAACTCTCAGGGGATGGAAACTCTCACCTCCAATACCCGCATGACCCCACATGGGACCCCATTAGCATAGATGGCGGTACTGGAGGAAGTGAAACAAATAGAAGAAGAAAAAGAAAGTAGCCCAGAAAGAATAGCCCAACAAATCGGGCTTGACAAGTTGGTAGATCAGGTGACCACCCCTACAGTTATAGATTTGACATACAGGGAGGATGTGAGCCCCAAAGACAAAGTCGGTGCACCTGATGTAACATAGAATGATGAAGTAGCCAAGCTGGTAGGAGAAGAGAGCAATGCTCTGGATATGGGCCAGCAACAACATGAGATACTTGCTAAGCCAAAGATAGTGGAAGTCCAACAAAAGGGCGAGGGTGATAGAGATACATCAGGTGATGATGTCGCCTGGGCTCAAGGATAGATCATAGGAGAAAAAGATAAATCAGGTCATGAGGACCTTAAGACATAAGACATCGGTGCCTTAGGTGCAGAACAAGAGGTAGCCCAAGATCATGGTGATGCACAAGGCCGAAACACACAAGCATCTACAGATGTAAAAATGCATCAGGATGAAGAAAATACTAAGGTGGATGAAAGTAAGGAAGAGGGAGTGTAGGATCAAGTACAGGATCATCATGTGGACATTCCATAGGATCGTCCCCCACAAATAGAGGCCTCTCAACAAGAAGAAATACAACAAGATCCCCCTCATGAGGAATTCCACGAGGAAGAAACTAGGAAATCACCTTCTCCACCTAGAATAGAGATAGATATTGGAGATCAGGATAGGCATGATGATGACAAAGGGCATTAAGGATCCAGATAGGATGTGCCTCAGTGGTTGGAAAAATAAATAGGTATGGAACAAGGGTGTGAAATCCAAGAATTTGATGTTCCCACCTTGTTTGCAGAAATGATAATGAAGCCCAAGAGGAAGGCTAGATTGACATCGGCCATAAGAAGAGATCCTGCATCAGGAAGGACTACCTAGGTAGCACTTCCCACAGTAGAGAAAGAGAAGGGAAAGATCACCCTTGAGGAGTTCCAAATCATAACTATTGATTTGGGTTTTTCTAATGAGGACAAAGAAGGTTAGGAAGGGAAGGACATCATTGATTCTTTGACTCAAACGGTAAAGAAGGAGAAGGAGAAAAATAAATAGCATAAAGAGCACATTGTCTAGTTGCATTCGTATATAAAAGGGTTGATTAACCCTGATAGTACACCAGTTGATCTGGCAGTCCCATTGACTGTCATATCTCAGGAAGAGGTCACCAAATTGGACCTCATGAAACATGAAGCCATGATCATGGAAAAGTGGATGCTGTTAGCCCTCATATGAGCTAAGGAGGTATTGAGAACCTCTTTATAGAAGTGGAATTCTTTAAGCAATTTGAAGAGAAAAGTAGATAAAATGCAAAATGAAACAAGAAGGCGGTCATTCCAATTGGAAAAGGACCTAACTACTTTGAGTGAGATGAAGAGGATTGATCCTCAGATCCTAATAAATAATGGAGTACTGAATAATAACACTGCCCTGTTAATAGACATATGGTATGAGGATATTAGGTTTGAATGTGATATCCTGAAGAAATACAATGGTAAGCTTAGGGATATCAGTAAACAGCTGTACAACATGATGGCATATGAAGCAGAGATGCTTGAGGCTTTGGAAGGGAAAGTAGAGGGAAAGATAGAAAATCAAGACATAAACTTTGCTATCAAAGCTCTGCATGATAATTTCCAGCCAATGGTAGATGACCCCCTCACCCACCTGATAGAAGAGGTTATGAATAAGATCATGAGGATCAAGGTCAAGGTGGGAACTTACAATGAGACTTTAAACAATAGAAAATGTAAGCTGGATGCAATCAAAGCCAAATTCCAGTCTCACAAGCATGCCATAACAAAAGCCAAAAGCTAAGATGGTGAGCAAATAGATAAAATGGTGCAGGTGTATGAGAATATTAGGATGGCAATAAAGGTCCATATACAAGATGATGTGCATCAGGGTGATAGCGATACAGAAAGTAATGAAGATGATGATCATGATGAAGAAGAAGAAGATGAAGGGGAACCCGAAGAATGAATGAAGATGCATCACAAAGAAGACATATGCATAAGGTACTCATAAGGTAATGAGTCATCCAGATGGTTGCTAGCTGGCAATCTGTGCCATGAGGAAAAGGGTTGATTGAGTCAAAGAGTGATTATCAACCGTAGATTTTAATTGACAGATCCTGACCATAGGTCATTTGTAACTACCTCTTCACCTTATTCTATAAAAGGTACAGGAGTGCCATATTTTGAATATTTGAAACTTAATTGAAATTTGATTGCTAAAATATCAGGACTCATTTCAAAGTTGTTGTAGATGTACATGTTATGCATACTGAATGAAAGAGAAGACAATTTGATTACAAATCATCATAAATTTTGAGCAATCTGTGTTTGAAATCTTGATACATGTATTGATCAGTTGCATCCCTTGGAGTGCTTGTCAGTCTGCATGTGTTGTTTTCATTCCTTATCCTTTGAAGTTAGCATCATCCATATCTAGCTATGGAACATCCTGGTGAAAATATGGTTTGATTTCTTCTCCTCATGAACGTATCATGTATGTATGTGGTTCAATGGCTAAAGATTCACTAAAATTAGAAGCATTCTTTTAAATTTCTTTCAATTTCATAGCAGATCATCACCATAATTGCAAATAACAAAGAATTAAAAGCAAATAACATGAAATATGTTGATATCAAGTAGATAATTGAAAATACAGAGCATATTTAGAGTAAAGCATGTTAACTTGACAAATATCATGTAAATTCATGCAAATATTCATGAGATACATGCAAATATCCACTCACAGACACATAATTTGAATCAATATATATTGTAAAAGAAAGAACAAGATCATGATGATTAATAATCAAAAGAGTTGATCAAACTTGAAAATATACCAAATATCTTTGGAAATAGAGTAGAGTTAACCTCTCTGTAGAGTAAATTTATAGGAAATAGTGCGATAATGGTCATCCAAATAGACCTAAGGCCACTTGAAATGGAAAACAACATGTCACATCAACCTCTGAGTAACATCAGATGATCATGACCTGATCAAAGGAGACTTGGAGTCATCAACTTATCCTAAGCTGATCATACTTTACAAGATAATAAAGGTTTGATGTACAAATTTTTATGCATGTTGTTATGACTCATCATCATCATCAACATAAATTGGCACTAGAAGGAGGGCCTTCATTAGTAGATTTGTCTGATTTGATGATGTAGATAGAAAGGTAATACTCATGGAGCTCTGTATTTCAAGTCACATGCAAAAATTTGTTATTCTAAGTCCGTGCACGTTTGTCTGTTATAAAGTTTTCAAAATTGATCATAAATATTTCAAGCTTTGTGGTCGATCATAGTGAATTTTCAAAGATAGGTTGTATTTTAGGTCTTTTTTCCAAAAGTTTTGAGGTAATCTGCTTAAGAAACCTGATATCCAGTTGCTTGTGTCCCTAAATCTCATATCACCCTATATTTGCATCATTTCTACAAATATTGCATAAATATCTAGTCAATTTCAAGTTTTGATAATAAATATAGCCTTTGCTAGAGTGTTTTAACCTATCTTTACAATAAACAAGCCAAATTTTCTTAAATTCAAGAAATCTTGGCTCTTAGGCCAAATACCAGGTCTAGATCCAGTGGACTCTTTGAAGAATTGCCTATTTGAGGATTTAGACCTAGAACAGTAGATATTCATCATTCTCCTGGTTCTAGTGCATCAGGAGCTTCACCAAAACACTCTCCTATAACTCCTATCAGGTTGCAAACACCTACAAGACCACCTATCACACCTCAGGTGCAACCTCCACCAGTCACAATGTCATTCTTTACTGCAGAGTCACCTCTGACTTTTACTACATATCATCCTTTACCTAAAAATCCTGACAAGATTTGTCCTAAATATCATCCATATCAGGATACTGATGATCACATTAGAACATTCAAGGAAGCTTGTTGTAGGGCTAGAATTGAACATCAAGATGTGGTGTGTAGGTTATTTCCATTTTTAGGGGAAGAGGCATATAACTAGTATATCAGTCTTTGTCAAGGTTCAGTCGGTTCATGGGCTACCTTGGAGAAAGCCTTTACGGATAGATTCAAAATACCTATAGATCCTTCAATGAATTATCATCTGTTTACCACAATCAAGAGATTTCAAGGAGAACCTATTGCTAATTTCAATGCAAGATTCCAAAAGATGCTCTCAAAGCTAGTTGCTCCCTATGCTGTACTAGATGAAGCTGCTAGGAGCATATACTACTCAGCCTTAGATCCTTTGACTTCTATGTTTATCAGGAGAGTACATTTTGGTGTTACAACCTTGACAGGAGCTTTTGAAGAAGTTGTCAAAGTCAGTCAGCAGTTGATCCCTGCTCCAACACCTAATATTGCATTTCCAACACTCCCTGCTTATCCTACATATCCTGCTCAACAACAGACCAATGGAGCCATGATACCTCCATCTATGATGTCAAGTCCTTTGTAGATACCTCCACTCAGTATCATGCCACCTCCAAATGGAAATGGTCAAATGTTGCAATATTTAGGACATACACAAGTACTTTAGGTTGTCAAATAGTCTAACAATAACAATGGATCTTCCTTTTTCAAACCTCAAACAGAGAATGTAGTAGCCAAAGTTCAAGAAGAGAAGGAAGAAATTAAAGAGATATCAGCACAACTGAGGAAACTCACCACTGAGATCACTCATTTGAGGAGTCAGAATTTCTATTCTCAACCAAATCAGAATAGGGGATATGCCAATGATAGACCTAATTATCCTGATAGGGGATATAATAACAACTATAATAACAACAATGGTAACAATAATCCCCCTAAACAGCCTAGAGTGTGGAACACTAGGCCAAACAATGGTTCTTTGCCATCACCCTTAGATAATCAGCCTCCTGGTGAACCTAAGCAGACCACTAGAGTGAACCTAGTAGAGACAACTCTTACAAACTGGTGCAGGATACATAACACCAATGCTCATGCAGAGCTAGACTGTCCTCAGTTCAGGATTACTTGCAGTATATTCCAAAATGAAGTGTCCAATACTTTAGGTAATCCACCTTGTGTTAAAGGAAATGAAATCGTCACCTGTGGATATGATTTTGCCTTAGTGCTAGAAGGTTTCAATAATCATCCTCATCATCAGGCAATGTTGCCTCATCAGAATTACACCTTAACATGTGAAGAGTCAGCCATGGCCTTTGAAACTAATTATGTTTTTCCATTTGAGGATGAAAATGAGCCATCAATGGAACATGAAGAGGTACATGCTTATCAACATCAATATCAGGGTAGGCATAATTACAATCTAAGGAATAACTCAAATAGACCTACTGGTCCTTTGACTACATCCTTGCCTCCAAATAATTTCAACATTCCTCCTGATCCCAAGGCAAGCAATAATCTTGGATTTCCCAAGGTTAATGCTCAATACTTAGCACCACAAAATACAATATCAAAAGTTGGTAATCTACCTCCTAAGTCTGATACGTTAGTCACATATCTGGCAGATGAAATGAAAAAGATCCAAATCAATCTCTCACTGTTAGAATTACTCAAAACCCCAGCTATTAAAAAAGCTTTCATGAAATCCTTGGATGACCCTTCTCCAAAACAGGATAGTCATACCTCAGGTTAGACTGGGAATAAAGATCATGTTGTTAGGGATGTTAATGTCAAACACAAAGCTCTAGCTATTGTTCAGGCTACAGAAACTTCATGTTTAGCAGGCAAACATCCCATAGAGGTCACCAAAAATGTTAACCCCCTTTTCCCTCTGTCCAGAGCCAAATAGTTAACCTGGTATTTTCCTTGAAAATCTCTTTGAAAATATCCCTATAAAGCAAAGTGCCAAATTTCCCAAAGGCCTTGCCTAACAAACCTCACCATTGGAAAGAGCTTGAAAAAATAAGTAGGTTTGCTTTTTACAGCACCCTGAAATTCGTCCAAATGAAGAAGTTATGCATGGCCAAAATTTCAGTCAACTGATAGTTCAAATGGGCATTTTGGCGGGCTCTTAAAAGTTTCCAGTAGCCTTTTGAAAATGGTCACCGCGGATCGTGACACATGTCAATGACTGAGCGCAGTTTCTAAAAGTTTCAATATTATCACGGAGGGCAACACGTGTCGGCTTCTGCCAGTGTTTCATCAGGTTTCTAAAAAGTTTCTAAGTCACAGCTTCCTTAAAGTTTCCTTGCAGTTTCTTATTGTTTCTGAGAAGTGGTGCAGATGGCACCACGTGGAGCCACCCGAGGGACACATAAATGGTAACTCAAGAGTCTCGCAGATGGAGACAGGTGGTAGCCTCCGCTGTGTTTCTAAAAGTTTCTTGGCATCCGTTGCAAGTTTCGTGAGCCCCTTTTCGTAAAGTTTCTCAGACTCCCTGTGGATATCGATGCATGTCGCTTTCCACTGAGATCCTTTATTGTTTCTAGATGGGGCGGAACGCTCCACGTGTCCCTTACAGTTGCTGCAGAAGCTGACACGTGTCAGCTTCTGCGTGAGTTTCTTTATATTTTGGCGCGAAGCTCAGAGAGGTGGTGGGCCCCTGTAATGTTTCCTAAAGTAAAGTAGAACTCGACATGTGTTGGCTCCCATGTGAATCTCAATGAGTCTCAAAAAGTTCCTATATTGTTTCTCTCTACGTGGAATGCACCACGCATCACTATCCGTTGAGGTTTCTAAGAGTTTCAAAGAGTGTGCGGAAGGCACCAAGTGTACCTCAAGAGCCCCGCAGAAGCTGACAAGTGTCAGCCTCCGCAGTAGTTTCTATATGTTTCAAGGCTTGGCATAGGCGGGTGAGTCCCAGTTGAGACCTCAGTTGCTACTGATATTGCTGCGGATTGCGACACATGTCAAGGGCAGAGGCAACTTCAAAGTTTCGACACAGTTTTACAGGGCAATGCGGAACTTGCCACGTGGCGGCCTCCACGTAAGTTTCTGGCAGGGGCTTCTAAAAGGGGGAGGTGATATAAGGTGGACTCGGCAAGCAAAATAAAATGTAGCTAAGGGTGGTTTATGGGTCCGTAGCTCGTATGTTCATGCAGATAGTGGGGTCCACAATATGTAGGCTCTTTTGGTGCCCAGATGCTGATACACATACAACCCGAACCTGATAGCATTTTTCAACAGTTTGCATAATGATTTTTTTGGGTCTGCAACTTGCATTTAGGGTTGTATGTGCCGAGACACAGTAAAAGATACTGAGGTGATATACACACAAATGCAGAAGTGATATACACAGGCGATTGACCAAACTTTGACCGCCTGTATCTCCTCCATTTTAGCAAATTTTCACATTCTGTAAGAGGCAAAGTTGTGTATTTTCATCCCCTCTTTCATTTGGTAGGCTTTTCAAGAGTTTTTGTGACACTTTTTCAACAAATGGAGATTTTTGGCGGCATTCATTACAGCAGATATGGCAAGCAGCTGTCAGCATTCAATGTTAGGTTATCCTCCGCCATTCTGAGGATCAGATCGATGACGCGGCTGTTCGTATTAAAGACCCAAATATCTCCCACCTGCCCCCATTCCAGATCTGTTGTGCCATTACTCTTGGCAGGTGGATGTCTCTTCAGGAAGATATTTCTTATTGCAGCTCCCTGAGGGGATTTTTGTAACTGACCTAGACCATTTTTGTATAGCTATATAAGCTGAGGCTTATGTTGTATTAAGGGTTGGAAAAATTTTAGAAACATTCTGTTCTTCTTGTCTCCAAACAGAACTTTTCATACTGTAACCTTGCCTTTCTTTAGACATATGAAAGCTATCATGCCTTTTGATGATTTTTCTATCTCTGTGTAAATTTGCATATGGTTGTCTGTGAATATTTCTTGTTCCTCTCAATCATTTTTGCTACTTACCTCTATCAGAATCATCTATTCTGTGTATATTTGCTTGCTATATCTGATTATATTGTGCATGCTTCATCTTTGCAAAGGTTCTTTAGACTGTCTGGTGTATCACCCTTTCATGCTTTTAAGTATTGTTGATTTCATTTTTAGCACATTTCTTCCCCTTTTCCCCCCAAAATACAATAGTTTTAGGTGATAACTAGACAAGGAAGCCGGCCTTCTCTAGAGGTTTGATCTCATTTAGCAAAGTCCCACACTTAGAGATCGATCCCATTGTGTCATTGGAATGCTTGGAATCCCATTCAAGCAGGGTGCAATTTCATGTGACAACACTTCACACATGACTCTTTACAGAGACAAAATTGAGTCACCTCCTTTTCTCCTCACTATAAGGATGTTTAGTAAAAATTTGAATAATTGCTTAGTAGATTCAGGAGCATCTACCAATGTGATGCCCCTATCCATATGCAATGCCTTAGGGTTGCATCCTACTAAGTCATTAAAGAAAGTAACACAGTTAGATAAAATAGAGGTGAGTGTAGTAGGAGAACTAACTCACATTCATATGTAGTTAGCATCAGATCCAATAATCCAGTACTACATCGATATTCAGGTAGTTGATATACCTGATACCTATGGGATGCTACTCAGCAGGGATTGGTAAAAAACCCTTAATGGATATATGTCCACTAATTTTAGTCACATGTGGTTGCCTTGGAAAGGAATACCTAATCAAATAAGGATAGATGCTGAGACTCATATGAAACATATGATTACTGAATACAATAAAACCAACGAGATCATGTATGTAGATGTTGAACCTGGAGTTTACTCCATCAAACCCCAGATAGTTAGGATAGAGGAGATCCTCATGTATGATGTTCACATTCATGATGATAATATTCAAGATGATAAAATAATTTTAAAGTTTGATTGTAACCTTGAAAATGAGATAGAGGTAGATCACTTCAAGAATTTTGAGATGCACTTGTCCAAAGAAGTGCAACATTGTCAATTGTTAAAAATGCCTATTCATGATGTTCTGATTGAAGGATGGTGCAGGTTACATGATGAGGGACATTCTGAAAAGACCTGTGATGCTTGCTTAGACATGATGGAATTGGAACGAGCATGCAGTGAGATATCATCATCGTCATCCATGGTAAGTTTTGTAGATAGTGATAGCGACACTAATTTTTGTTTGTCATCTGCAGAAACAGGAGAAAGCATATGTCATGATGAAAATCCTATTCAGATGACAGAAGAAATTTTGGTATGCAACAAGAAGAATGCTAAGAGTAACAAGAAGATCACCCCAAGGAGTGATTGCTTGGTAGAGTCAGATTATGAACTATCTAACGAAGATAGGGGTAGTAATTTGTCCAAGTTTGAAGAATTTTGTCAAAGCAAATTCAAAAGATGATACATCAACAAAGATCCCCATAGGATGCCCTGATTGAGGGATGGTGTAGGTTACATGAAGCACCATATTCAAAAACTACTTGTTCATTATGTTTGCATATTCTGAAGAGGCAGATGATACCTAGTCCAAAGGATTTTCCTTCTGATGGTAAAGAAAAAGAAGAAATATCAGCTTCACATTAGCCAGACATGGTGAAGTTGGAAAAAATTGAAACACCAAAATTGAAATGGATATCAAATGGTGTAGCTGCCAGAGCTAAAAAGAAAAAAGAAGGTCCAGATAAGCCTTTAACTGAATATAAGCCATGGATCCTCAGGTTTGATAGATCTAAGTCAAAACAGGTGGCTGGAGTAGGAATAGATCTCATTAATCTAGCTGGTAAATCCTACCTAGCAGCATATAGATTACAATTCCCATGCACAAATAATGTGACAGAGTATGAAGCCTTGATTCATGGGATATTGTTTGCACTTAGAAAGAAAGTGCAGATTATGCATGTCTATGGAGACTCAGAATTGGTAGTAAGACAAGTAAGAGGCATATATTCTTGTAATTACAAGAAGCTGTCTAATTATAGACATAGGGTATGGGACCTGATAGAAGATTTTGATGCATTCAACATCACCCATGTGCCTAGAGAACAAAATCATAGGGCAGATGCCTTGGCCCAAGCCACAAGTACTTTGGAACCATTGTCTATATCTGGTTTGAAAAGGTTTTCAGTGGAATTAGTATCAGTACCCTCTGTGCCAGATAATGTAGTCAACCTTTAAGTATTTCATGATGATCAACATATTTTAGACTTCATCTCCAACAGAGATATCTTTGATGCATAGATCATAGATGAAAGAAATGTGGAAGATCATATCTGGGAAGAAGAAATCCTAGAGTTGCCTAGTAATAAGATTCCTAAGGGAATGATAGAGTTGGAAAGAGCATTTCATTTAGATAACATGCTGAAATAGAAAGATCTCCCTAAACTAGATGGAGGAGAGTATTCACAGGTTAACATTGGAAATGATGATGAAAAAAGGAATGTCCTGATTAGAAAAGTATGCATAGAAAAAGAGATGGAAGGAATAACCCAAGCACTTAAAGATTATATCCATGTCATTGCCTCGACATATGATGAGTTGAAAACTTATGATCAATCATCACTCATACTATACCTTTAAAGCTAGATGTCAAGCCTTTTAGACAGAAATAGAGACCCGTCAATGCATTGCTGGAGCCCATCATTTTTGAAGAAGTTAAGAAACTACTTAATGCCAGGATCATATTTCTTGTGAGACATTCCACATAGGTGGCAAACTTGCTCCCAATAAGAAAGATGAATGGTGACATCAGATTATGTGTAGACTTCAGAAATTTAAATAGAGCTTCTGAAAAGGATAACTATCCTTTGCCTTCTCTGGATGAGGTCTTGCAAATCATAAATGGTGCAAAGATGATGTCATTTTTGGATGGTTTCTCAGGTTATAACTAGGTGATGGTAGACATGATAGATAGATTGAAAATTATATTCACCACAAATTGGGGAATATTCACCTACAGGTGCATGCCTTTTGGATTGATAAATGCTAGAGAAACATTTCAGTGAGCAATGGATATAGCCTTCAGAGGCCTAATTGGTAAGTGTATAGTCATATACATGGATGACTTGATAGTTTTCTCTAAAGATAGAGGAAATCATATAGAAGACCTTAGGAAGGTACTAAAGAAATGCAAACATTATGGAATATCCCTAAACCCTAAGAAATGTATATTTGGGGTAACCACAGGGAAGTTATTAGGTCACTTGATAACAGAAAATGGGATTATCATAGACCCTGAAAGAGTAGAATCAATCATGAAGATACAACTTCTTGGAAGTAAGAAGGAACTCAAATCTTACTTTGGTAAGATCAATTTTGTTAGAAAGTTTATTACTGGTTTTGCAGAGATTGTCAGACCATTGAATGCCATGCTCAAGAAGGATGCCAAGATTGAGTGGACACCTGAAGCTAGAGTAGCTTTTGAAGATACCAAGAAAACCATATCTAATGCTCCAGTCCTAATTAGTCCAGATTATACCAAAAATTTCTATATTCACTCATTTGCTTCAGAGCATACATCTGTAGTAGTATTAACACAAAGAAATGAGGCTAAAGAAGAAAAACACATAGCCTTCATGAGTTGTCCTTTCAGAGATGCAGAACACAGATACATGGATGTTGAAAGACAAGCACTTGCTCTAGTTCGAACAGTCAAAAAGTTCAAACATTACATCTTAAGAAGGTGATTACTATAGTACCAGATGCAACAGTAAAGATGCTTTTAATGCAAAGTGAACCAGATGAGAAGAGAGCCAAATGGATTATTGTCCTCCAAGAGTATGATATGGACATAACAACCATGAAATTAGTGAGAGGACAACCATTGAGTTAGATGATATCTGAAATTGATCCCAACATCATGAGCCATCAGTATGTCATAAATACAAGAGAAGATGGAGAATGGTATTCAGACATCAGACACATCTTGATTACTGGAAGATGCCCTTCAAGATTGCAGGCCTCACAGAGGAGAACCTTAAAAATAAGATCACAAAAATACATGATAAAAGGAGGAGTCCTCTTCAAGAAGAACTATGAAGGAATATACCTTAGATGCATAGAGAGGCAAGAAGTAGATAAAGTACTAGCAGAATTACATGACAAGTTTGGAACTGCACATTGATCATCCTTAGCTACCACTCATGCTATCCTCGGGGCAGTGTATTATTGGTCCACTATTTTTAAAGATACTACTGAACACATCAAATGTTGTCATATGTGTCAGGTTGCCACAAATAGAGAAAGATATGCTGCTCAGCCTTTGCAGCCAGTGATGGAGATGCGCCCATTTGCTCAATGGGGAATGGACTTCATAGGACCCATCAACCCTCTATCATCTTCAGGCCATAGGTATGTGTTGACTATTACTAATTATTGTACCAGGTGGACTGAAGCTGTCAGTAGTAAGACATACAATGTTGAGGATGTAATCAATTTTTTGGAAAGAAACATAGTAACTAGGTATGGGGTTCCTTATGCTTTAGTATGTGATAATGGATCTGCCTTTGCTTCAATAAGATTATTAGATTGGGCTTTTGACCATGGAATCATCTTGAAATTTTCCTCAAATTACTATCCTAAAGGGAATGGATTAGTAGAATCCACAAACAAGAATTTATTGAACATCATAAAGAAATTGATAGAAAAGAACCCAAGGGAATGGAATACCTTATTGAAGTATGCTTTGTGGGTAGATAGAACCAGGATGAAGGCTGCATTGGGAAATTCTCCTTTTCACCTAGTATATGGGGTGGATCCCATCCTCCCTATTAACCTAAAGATCCCCACACTGCAGTTTGCCCAAGAATATCTAGGCATAGATAACAAATAGGAAGTTAGGTTGCTTCAGTTGATGCACCTAGAAGAAAAAAGGAATAAAGAAATTGATCAATTTGCTAAACATTGGGCTGCTGTTAAGCATTGGTTTGATAAAAGAGCTAGAGTTAAGGCATCTAGAATCTCAGATTTAGTCCTTATGTGGGACAAAGCACATGAAAGGAAAGGAGATCATGGTAAATTTGATAAACTTTGGATAGGTCCCTTTCAAGTTTTAGAAATCTCAGGAGACAACACCTATAGGCTAAAGACCTTAACTGGTGAGGATGTTCCATTACTAGTTAATGGCCAGTTTCTCAAACATTACTTTCAAGCCCGAAACAGTGTCATGCAAGTCATGTGTATCATAGTGTGCATATTTGTATAGTTGTTTGTATAGTTTGGTTTTGTTTTGTTTGTTTGCTTGATGAGTTCTGTATTGGTTAGTCAAGATGATGCAGCACATCACCCAATGAAAATACCCAAATTTTTAAGATTCAAGTGATGGGAACAAATTCATATATAGGTTATGACTCATTTTGAGAAATGTTGCTGATCAGGGCTGTGATATCTTTTCATCAGGGTGCCTTTTCTTGACCAAAGTGATTCTTTCACAATGACTCACCTAACATCCTTGGGTTTGTGGAACACATAAGTATAGGTGTTAAGTGAAAAATCTAAAGGGATTCCCTTGCTACTAGTGAAATCTCCAACCTAAATCAGCAAGTGACCATGCCTTATGCATTAAGCTTACATGATGACATCATATGAATATAGAGATAAATATTGAAAATCCAAAAAGAAATAAAATTAGGCCACCTAAGTAACTCTATCAGGGCTATAGATGCCTATTGGAAGTGGGGCTCTACTTAGGGGGATTGTATAGATAACCTTGCCAGGGCTATGGACGCCTCTTGGCAGCAAGGCTCTATCTAGGTTGGCTATAAGGGATGCTCCCAAACTATGTAGCTTAACATTAGTTACTCATGTTTTCAACTTACTTTCAAGATGAGGATAATTAATCATCTGTACACACCTGATCCTTTGTTAGCATTGTTGCCATGATGAAAATCTTATCATCTAGAAAGATTATAATACTTATACTTAGAAAGAGTTAAAATACTATGTTAGAATGCGATCACATCACTTGAATCATTAGAATTATGTTATGTTCTTTGGTGGCAATTTGTTGTGTGGTTACACAACATGCCCCATCTTGGCTTGACAAAACAGGGACCAAAATTTTTGTTGCTTTGGCTTGTTGTTTTTCTGCTTTGGGTGGTTTGGTAAAAGTAAGTCAGGCATGAACACCTTGTAGAGGGTGGAAAGGTCACCATGATGATGTCAGTAGCCAAAGTTAGTATTTCACATTATTAACCTCATGGTTGGAAAGTGCATGAAATTCCATGTAGGTTTGCCTTTTGGATGACCCAAAAATTCTTTAAGGGAAGAAAGTTATGTTAAGTCAAAGTTTCGGTCAAACCTAACATTCCGAGAAGGGGGGTCATATTTCAAACATCAATCACATTATATAAGATCACCCTGATATAAGTTTATCACCCGATAATCACTTGGTTCACGAAATCTAGATGTCAATTTTACGTGATGACTGTTATCTGCCCATCATAACGACTTCATATATTTTGCGGGGGTCATATTTTCAATATCCATCATCTTACAAATATCACCCTTGTCACAAAATATCACCCTATTCAATAACATGATTGTGACATCATTACAACACAACGCTTAAACAAAGTCATTGACATCCTGATGTCACCCCGATCTTTTCCAAAGGGGGTCATTTTAGTTGCGGGGGTCATATTTTAAACATCCCCTGATCTTAAATTCATGACTCGATTTGCATGTGGTTAACGTGGACCACCTCACCTGATTTCTTTGCATTAGTTTTTCCGTTCAAAGGTGGGGGGTCATTTTACCAAGAGGGGGTCATATTTTGAACATCACCTGATATTTCAAAGATCACCCCCCTTGTTTCCTATCATTAAATGCACATAAATGCGATAGATGGATTCCCACCAATTGTGAATACAATTCAAACACTTGGCATCATCCATGGATTCCCTACAGAGGATCAATGGATTTAAACCATCCTGACATAGTTTTACCCTAATTCACCTTATGGATGTGTTTAAAGGTAACTTTCCAAGGTTATTTTCATTTACGTTGTGAAAAAACAAGAAATTACAGAGCGGAAGATGTCAAACCCTCATACGAGCTACTTGTGAACGGACTAGAGCTTACAGAATAATAAAACGAGTGATCATCAGCATTTGCTCCCCTTTTCTGTAATCACTCATTTAACCCAGGAGGAAAGCATTATTAGGTAAGTAATTGAAAAGCCCTCTTGTTGTCATTTTCTGCATATCTAGGTAGTGTGTCCTTTCTTATGGTTTTAATCTATAAATGTGCATATCATGATGAACTAAAAGATGATAGATATAATATGCATGATGCCGTAGGGATATATAATGTTGTATAAATGCATATAGATATTGTGAGGTGAGACAAGGCATGTTTATTGTAGGAATCCATGGCCAACCTCAGGTAGAACAGGTTTGAATCAAAATTTCTTAAGCCCATGTTTGTTTAGCTAGAAGGGGTACAATTCAAGTATGGAGTCATTGGTGACACTCACCATGGAGACACAGATCTAACAGTATGGTCCACAAGGATAGATCATGATAAAGACAATACCCTTCTGGATGTAGTATATGTTTTAGGAATGTCGCATGTAGCTAGATTTCCTTATGCCATGGAGACCCCAGAGCTAGTAGTAGAGTGTGCTAGGAACTATAACCCTTAGACCAGGTGAGTAGAAAAGCATGGAAGAGTATATGCCAACTTTTTAGTCAAGGGCATCACCTCTACTTTCAATCTACCGGTTGTAAAGAGGGTGGTCAGTGTAGATCTACATAAAATGGAGACAAAATATAACAATAATAAAAAGAATGCAAGGAAGAGGATGTATCAATGGAGGTCTAAGAGCAGCACCTACACTACCTCAGCTAAATTACCAGTACACCTATACAAATTTGATTTTGATGATGAGTACTAGAACATCATTGCCCTGCTAAGAAGGATGACAAGGAAGCTTCATGTAGGGCATTTTGAGAATTAGATGTTTGGGATCATCGAAATGGTCCTATACATAGATAATAAGCCATTATGGGCCAAGCTCATCAGCGATGCGCTAGATGAAGGCATGAGGAACCTGGGAGGTCAGGCATGCATGTTTCACATGACCTCATATGTCATGTACTCATGTGCTTACAAAGGAACATTTGATGCTTTCACTACAGTAAGCAAGGCTGGTGATGATGTGGATGATGCCCACATATGGGATCACTATCCTTAGCTACAAAGAAAGAACTACCTCGTAGATTACAAATTGGTGAATGATGCATTCTCTATGCATCTAGTTAGGACCATGGAGGAGGATAGAACCAAGAGATTGAGCATGGAGGCTCAAGAAGTTATATACAGACATGGCACCTGGTTCATCCAATATGCCACCTTCTCATATATAAGAATAGAAGGATTTGAAGGATAGCCCCTAATGCTACCAAGGTACCCTATGGATGGGGTGGCCCTGATGGAATTTCTTAGACAAGTATCTAGCATAGTGGAGACATATAAAGCACAAAAGAAGATACCTCCTGTACTATTCCCAATATCTATAGGTTGGTATATATGCTCAGATTCACATATCATAAAGCATGTCATAGGGGGCCTCAAACTGATGTATCTGCAGCCATTCCCATTGGCTAGATCTTATGACCCCTATGGTAGGATGCACAAAATAATGGGAAAACCCATTCATCAGAAGCATCTGGAGGATTTCTGGATAGATTGTGAGGATGAAGCTGAGGTGAGAAGAAGAAAATACTAGAGGCTCACCTTGAATCAAATAAGGACATTTGACTACATCCCAGTGCCCGCACAGCTAAAGAGGGATGATGGAAAAATGATGTCAAATGAATATGAAGACAAAAAGGTGTACAATGACACCATCTCGACCCCTGATCTAACCCAGCCAGAGGATATTTCCTTGGATCAGTTTATAGGTGGGGTGCTGCAGTTAACCCAAGCTTGGGTTGATGAACAGATAAATAGATTGAAGAAAAGGGGCGTAGCCATTACTGTTGATGCCAAGAAGAAAAGGTAAGAACTAACTGATGAGGAGTATGATGACTTCCTCAATGAGAAGAGAAAGTCCAATGGAGAAAGGTTACCTACTCAGAAACAGAGGAAGGGTCCCCCTAGAGGAAAGAAAACTAACGATGAGCCTAAAGGGGTGATAATTGAAAGGGTTGCCATACCAGCTGCAGGTGCTTCAACATCAAGACAAGCATCTACATCATCTGCACCACCTCTAATGGATAAACCAAAGACAAGGAGGATCCTGAGGCTAGTTGTAGAAACTGTAGAAGTACCAAAGGAAGGTCAGACCTCACAACAAGATGTAGAAGAGGATATCCCTTTTGAAGAAGAGCTAGTAAGTAAAGAGCCTGCAGGTGATGACCTGATGATGGTTAGTAGGAAGAGGAGGGTGGCACCCCTGATGTCACCACCCAAGAAGCAAAGGACATCCATGTGGGGTGATATCAGGGCCAATCCTATAGTATTAAGAGGAGTTGGTGGTGAAGTGTTTAGGAAGGAGATGCAACATGATGTGCCACTTCCCACCATAATCAAATTTAAGATAGAGAGAGCAGAAGAACAAGCAAAAGAGGCTTCCAAGGCAAGTCAGGGTGGTCCTTTCTCCTTGGAAGACATCGTGGATCTATCAGATGATGAAGTAGTGCAGAATGTAGACTCTCAGAGGATGGAAACTCTCACCTCTAGTACCTGCATGACCCCACATGGGACCCCATTAGCACAGATGGTGGTACTGGAGGAAGTGAAACAAACAGAAGAAGAAAAAGAAGGTAGCCCAGAAAGGGTAGCCCAACAAATCAGGCTTGACAAGTTGGTAGATCAGGTGACCAGCCCTGTAGTTATAGATTTGACATATAGAGAGGATGTGAGCCCCAAAGACAAAGCAGGTCCAAATACAAAGCAGGTGCACCTGATGTAATAGAGAATGTTGAAGTAGCCAAGCCAACAGAAGAAGAGATCAATGCTCTGGATATGGGCCAGCAACAACATGAGATACCCGTTGAGCCAAAGATAGTGGAAGTCCAACAAAAGGGAGAGGGTGATAAAGATACATCAGGTGATGATGCCACCCGTGCTCAAGGAGATGCCACAGGAGAAAAAGATAAATTAGGTCATGAGGATCTTAAGACACAAGACATCGGTGTCTTAGGTGCAAAACAAGAGGTAGCCCAAGATTAGGGTGATGCACAAGGCCCAAACACACAAGTATCCACAGATGTAAAAATGCCTCAGGATGAGGAAAATACTAAGGTGGATGAAAGTAAGAAAGAGGGAGTGTAGGATCATGATGTGGACATTCCATAGGATCCTCCCCCACAGAAAGAGGCCCCTCAGCAAGAAGAGATGCAACAAGATCCCCCTCATGAGGAATTCCATGAGGAAGAAACTAGGAAATCGCCTTCTCCACCTAGAATAGAGATAGATACTGGAGATCAGGATAGACATGATGATGACAAAGGGCATCAAGGATCTAGAGAGGATGTACCTTAGTGGCTGGAAAAAGAAATAGGTATGGAACAAGGGTGTGAAATCCAAGAATTTGATGTTCCCATCTTGTTTGCAGAAATGATAATGAAGCCCGAGAGGAAGGCCAGATTGACATCGGCCATAAGAAGAGATCCTGCTATAGGAAGAAGGACTACCTAGGTAGCACTTCCCATAGTAGAGAAAGAGAAGGGCAAGATCACCCTTGAGGAGTTCCAAATCATAACTATTGATTTGGGTTTTGCCAATGAGGACCAAGAAGGTCAGGAAGGGAAGGACGTCATTGATTCTTTGACCTAAAGGGTAAAGAAGGAGAAGGAGAAAAATAAATAGCATAAAGAGCACATTGCCCAGCTACATTCATATAAAAAAGGGTTGATTAACCCTGATAGTACTCTAGTTGATCTAGCGGTCCCATTGACTATCATATCTCAGGAAGAGGTCACCAAGTTGGACCTCATGAAACATGAAGCCATGATCATGGAAAAGTGGATGCTGTCAGCCCTCATAGGAGCTAAGGAGGTATTGAGAACCTCTTTATAGAGGTAGAATTCTTTAAGCAGTTTGAAGAGAAAAGTAGATAAAATGTAAAATGAAACAAGAAGGTGGTCATTCCAATTGGAAAAGGACCTAACTGCTTTGAGTGAGATGAAGAGGATTGATCCTCAGATCCTAATAAACAATGGAGTACTGAATAATAAGACTACCCTGTTGATAGACATATGGTATGAGGATATTAGGTTTGAATGTGATATGCTGAGGAAATGCAGTGGCAAGCTCAGGGATATCAGTATAAAGCTACATAGCATGATGGCATATGAAGCAGAGATCCTTGAGGCTTTGGAAGGGAAAGTAGAGGGAAAGATAAAAAATCAAGATGCAGACTTTGTTATCAAATCTCTGCATGATAATTTCCAGTTGATGGTAGATGACCCCCTCACCCACCTGATAGAAGTGGTGATGAATAAGATCATGAGGATCAAGGTCAAGGTGGAAATTTAGAATGAGACTTTGAACAACAGAAACAGTAAGCTGGATGCAATCAAAGCCAAATTCCAATCTAACAAGCATGCCATAATGAAATCCAAAACCCAAGATGGGGGGTAAGTAGATAAAATGGTGCAGGCGTATCAGAATATCAGGATGATAACAAAGTTTGACTGAGTCAAAGAGTGTTTATCATCCATTGATTTTAATTGACAGATCCTAATCGTAGGTCATTTCTAATTGCCTCTTCACCTTATTCTATAAAAGGTGCAGGAGTGACATATTTTGAATATTTGAAACTTAATTGAAGTTTGATTGTTGAAATATCAGGACTCATTTCAAAGTTGTTGTAAATGTACATGTTATGCATACTGAATGAAAGAGAAGACAATTTGATAACAAATCATCATAAATTTTGAGTAATCCATGTTTGAAATCTTGATACATGCATTGATCAGCTGCGTCCCTTGGAGTGCTTGTCAGTCTGCATGTGTTGTTTTCATTCCTTATCCTTTGAAGTTAGCATCATCCATATGTAGATGTGGAACATCTTGGTGACAATATGGTTTGATTTCTTCTCGTCATGAATGTATCTTGTATGTATGTGGTTCAATGGCTAAAGATTCACTAAATTAGAAGCATTCTTTTAAATTTCTTTCAATTTCATAGTAGATCATCACCATAATTGCAAATAACAAAGAATCAAAAGCAAATAACATGAAATATGCTGATATCTCATAGATAATTGAAAATATAGAGCATATTTAGAGTAAAGCATGTTAAATTGACAAATATCATGCAAATATTCATGAGATACATGCAAATATCCACTCATAGACACATAATCTGAATCAATATACAATGTAAAAGAAAGAACAAGATCATGATGATCAATAATCAGAAGAATTGATCAAACTTGCAAATATACCAGATATGTTTGGAAATAGAGTAGAGTTAACCTCTCTGTGGAGTAAATTTATAGGAAATAGTGTAATACTAGTCATCTAGATAGATGTAAGGCCCCTTGAAACAGAAAACAACATATCACATCAACCTCTAAGTAATGTTAGATGGTCATGACCTGATCAATGGAGACTTGGAGTCATCAACTTATCCTAAGCTGATCTTACTTTACAAGATAATAAAGGTTTGATGTACAAATTTTTATGCATGTTGTTATGACTCATCATCATCATCAACAATAAGAAGCAACAAAAGACTTTGTACTTTTATGGGTTTCTTAATGTTAACACTTGTTGGTATCATTTCAGTTATTCTTTTGTTTAGTTTAATTGGGTATCAATCATTATTGCTCCAATTACTAGTTTGTGGTTCATTACATATTGTAAGAATCATGAGATTGTTATTGTAAGTTTGTAAGAGAACATCTATTCTTAAATAAGAGAATTAGATGATATGGAAACACCCCATGGATAGTTTTAGTGTAAATAAGTTTAGTTAATTACTAGTTGATTATAGTTAGCAATAAGAAGAGAGCCTCCCCTTTCTGAGAGGGGAGATTTATCTCATCATACTGTGGTTGATATAACCATTTTGTCATCATTTAGTTGATAACAAAATATTCATGGATTAAGAGGAAGAGGGAGATACACCTACAAAGCATAATTGTAACTAGATGTGCGTATACATAAAACCAAAAATAAAAATTCATGGAAATGGAAAAAAATAATAATCTATCTCAAAATTATAATAATCCATATGAACTAAAGGAGAGACCATCACAAAATACTTACAATTCATTAGAAGATGTCACACATTCATCAAACCCTTGTTACATTCATACCAACAAATGTGGCAAGAGAGGATGAACAACTAGGTTTGAGCCTCTTGTGAATCATTATAAACTACCATGGAGACGTACCATTTACATGTGAATGGTAATTACATAACCTTCATATGGATTACAAGATGGATTAAATCCATTATAGACCAAAATTCCATTGATTGATTCCCTAAAGCAAACTTGAAGCACTTGCAGTCAAAACATTTGCTCAACAACCAACCCTTTTAAAACCTTTTTGCATGTATATATTGCATTATAATTTCTTCCATCCTTGGTCACCCATAAGAATATTATGTACTTTTGGAGATTAAAGAATTGAATGTGAACTGATTGTGATCCTATGAAATCCACATCTTAGAATGCTTCCTACTCAAGATGAATGGTTTGGAGCTTGTGTAAAGACAATCAGTAACTAAAAATACAACCACTAAATTCATGGAAATCATACCTCCTTCCATCATCTACCATTGAAATCTACAATTGGAATCATACTCTTGAGATGAGTGATGTAATTTGGGTAGTGTTGTGTGGTTACACAACACGCCCCATTTTGACTTGGCAAAACAGGGACCCAGCTTTTGTTTTGGCTTGTGTTGTCTGTTTCTGGCGGTTTGGTAAAAATAAGTCAGGTGCATCATCATTATGAAGGTCAGGATGAGGTAGGTCATCATCATGAGGTTGGTTTTTCAAAGTTCATATTTTGTTCCTATGACTTCATGGTTAGAAAGAACTTGAAATTTCATGCAGGTTTGCCTTTTGCATCACTTGAAAATTCGTCCATATGAGGGAGTTGTGAGCAGTCAAAGTTTTGGTCAAACCTGATAATTGCTATAGGAACATCATCATCATGATATTTGAAAAGCCCCCCGATAATATCCTAAGGTCGAAACATCCGGACGTCAAGTTTAAGTCGTAGTAAGTTCTCCCCGTCGGGCGGTCTTTTGTGTCTCCAAAGGTCATCATCATGATATTACTTTATCACCTGATGAAAATCATGCAGTCCCAAAACATCCGGACGTCAATCTTAAGTGCTAGTGAACTTTTCCCGTCGGGTAACCTTGGAAACATTGCGAGCATCATCATGATATTCCAACATCACCCGATATTATAATATCATGCTGATATTATAATATCACCTTACTTAGAGAAATCTGCCATCTGCATAATTTGCGCGCGCACGACCAAGTCTTGGTGATCAACATCATCATGATATTTTGAGACCCGACATTTCCTAATATCCTCCTGACCTCCTTTTGCGTGATCATGATGATCACCTTATCTTTCGAAGCGGAGGGTGATTTTCATTTCTTGAGTCATGTTGAACAAGATCATCATGATCTTGTTCGTCTCTCCCAGCAGTTCGTAGTATCATCTTGCCGACAAGTATAACATTTTGCAAATATGATGATGACGATGGCGTCATCATCACCTTCTCCTTCGGCAGGATGTTTTCCAAGGCGTGATCCATTTCGCCAATATGATGATGACGATGACGTCATCTTCGAAGATTAACACAAGCCCCGGATATCCTGATGACGTCATCAGGACTTTCAGCAGGATCATATTTTTGATCACCCAGTGCGTATATGATGATGATGATGTTCATCATCCTAATCTTTCGAGCGGTTTGCCTTGGCCGAAAAAGGGGGTCATACTGCTTTCATGACCTGATCATCTTCCTTAGAGGGAGCCCGATATTCCATTTACCTCCTGATCTTAAACGAAACATGACGGTGACGTCATCCCTTTGCATTTTAACCAAGCCTGATGATGACGATGACGTCATCATGATTTTTCCTCAGCGGCAGGATCATTTTCCGAGTCCTCCTGTTTGTCTTCATCATGATGATGACGACGATGTCTTTCTTTCCCAGTATGCAGAAGTGAACATCCTGATGTGCTTTTTATCAGGGCATTAGGAAGGGAGGATCATCATATTTTGTGATATCCTGCGGCCACTTTGAAGTATGTAGTTGGTCATCATCATGATTTTTGGCGTCGGTATAACTGTTGCCGTCGGCCTAGGATAAAATTGTCACCCTGATCATATGTAGTCACGCCGATGCAAATATGATGATGATGCAAGGCCGGTTTCTAAGGATGGTTGAAAGGCGATTATTTCTTTGTATAATCTGAGATCATCATCATCATATTTTGAACCCGATATACAATAAAATGGGCAAAAACATGAAGCGATGGAAATTTGAAAGCCCGACTACCTGATTTTGGTCAACGAGGGTTGACCTGGTTGTTTTTATGCTGTTTATGCATTTAGTGCATATTTTTCACAGGTAGGACCTGTTTGCCTGTAGCTGCACATTGGGAGGTATGTTTAATAAAGTGTTTACTTCCTGTTGTTTATCATGATGATGATGAACTTAATGTTGTCTGTTTACTTGCAGGAGATCATCATGATGCTGCTGAAGCTGAACATTGAAGTCATGATGCCGCTGAAGCTGAACATTGAGATCATGATGCTGCTGAGGCTGGGCATTACAAAGTTGCGCATGGAGTCAACATGGGCCAGAAATGAGGAGGATATTGTCAAATATGCTGTTCGCCAGCTGGAGACCGAATCAAGTTGAAGATGCTGGAATATTCTGTGCCAGCTGTACATTTGCTAACTGACGAAGCATGTGCTTTTCATCTGGGCCGTTGTTTGTTATGAGAGGATCCTGATCCTTGGATCATGGTAACCGTTTTCTGGCAGTTGCTCTATATAACATCCAGAGCTTGTCATTTTAGAAGGAAGAAATACATTAGAATACACAGACGCATCTGGCGCAAAGAGTCCAGTACTGTAGAATAAGTTAGGAGATCGGATTACTGAGACTAATGAGGATAGAATTGTTGAAATGTCAAGGTTCTTTCTTCAGATCACTGTAAATGTACCTGTTCTTGAGCATACTGAATGAATATGAAGTTCCAGATTACATCCTGATTGTAAATTTTACGTAATCTTCTGTTGATTTCTGGATATGTACTGGTGAATGCTGTGTTCAACTGGAAGCGCTTTCATTTCATTACATGTTGTTGTCAACTTTCCTTTGAAGCTTTGCACTAGATCATGCGGATTTGTGGAATGTCCTGGTGAAGTATGATTTCTAGTTTTCCTTCTTTTCATTGCAAGTATGGGAGCTTGTATGTGAATCAGTGATCTAAGTCCAGTAATTTTAGGAATCTCACTCTCTAACCCTTTTCCTTTTTTTCAATTTCATTAATTCATCACCATAACTGCAAATCATGATAAATAACAAGCAGAAACAGTGAAATATGCTGAAATCCCGTAGGTAACTGAAGATCCTTAGCATATTTGAGTTAAATGCATGTAATATTGAAAATATCATGCAAAGAATCATAAATAATGATAGAAATCATGCAAATATCAGCCTGTATGCACATTATTTGACTAAATTTACAGTGCAGAGGTAGAATTGTTGGAGACTTATGCAGAGCGAACATCCAGAGCAGGATATTTGAAGATGATGATGATGAACAGTGCAGAAACACGTAAGGCCCCTGAATGGAAAACAGCAACACACATCAACCACTGAGTAACGTCAGTAGATTAAGACCTAATCAACGGAGACTTGGGATCATGAATTCTTTGAATTCATCGTATCTTTCAAGATGAGTAAAGGTTGTTGTGTAACTTTTATTCTATGTTTGCAAATGACTAACATCACGACCAACATAAATTGGCGCTAGAAGGAGGGCAGGAGGATATTAGGAAATCACATTTATCATCAGTACTTCCAGGTTTGATGACGCTCAGAGTAAGGTAACTTCAGATCATTTGTGAATTTCATCAAATTGCATAAATATTTGCTGCGACAAGTTTGTATTTGCACATTCTGTGTAAAGATTTCCAAATTTCACATAAATATTGCAAGCTTTACAGTAGATTTCTTTAAATTCACTAAATATTGGCCAAAGATGCATAAATTTGTTCAAGCTTTGAGGATTTGAGCCTTAGACACGTGAGATCTGGTGCTACCGGTCGAAATATCCCAATATCCTGTCATATTTGCAGTATCTTCGCAAATATCGCGTAAATATTCAGTCTGATTTGCAAGTTGACCGCAAATATCACCTCGTCCGGTGGAATCCAGCCAATATTTGCAAAGTTTCAGCTAATTGGCCTCCAAATTGAGAAATCCTGGCTCACAGGATAAATACCAGGTCTAGACATAGTGAAATTTTCGAAGAATTGCCTGTCAGAGGTTTTAGACCTAGGACTGTAGACGTCCACCACACTCCAGAGTTTAGTGCGTCCAGAACTTCACCAGGACCTCCCCCTGTAACTCCTGTTGGTTTGCAAATACCTTCCGGTATACCCGTGACACCTCCTGTTCAACCTCAGGGTATACCTTTAGTCCAACCTCAGCCAACTGCACCACCAGTTCAGCCCCTTCAGGTTGCAATGTCGTTCTTTGCAGCAGAATCACCATTGACCTTTACTGCGTACCATGAGTTACCAAAGTATCCGGACAAGCTTTGTCCAAAATACCATCCTTATCAGGATGCGGATGATCATATCAGGACGTTTAAAGAAGCTTGCTGCAGAGCCAGAATAGAGCATCAGGATGTGGTGTGCAGATTATTCCCTTTTTCCTTAGGGGAAGAGGCTTATAATTGGTTCATCAGTCTTGGTCAATCTTCTGTAGGTTCGTGGGCTGTCTTAGAGAAGGTCTTTCTTGACAGATTTAAGGTCCCTATTGATCCATCCATGAATTACCACCTGTTTGCCACAATTAAGAGATTGGAGCATGAACCTATTGCAAATTTCAATGCTAGGTTCCAGAAAATGTTGTCCAAGCTAGTTACCCCATATGTGGTGGCTGATGATGCTGCCAGAAGTATTTATTATTCAGCCCTGGATCCATTAACCGCCATGTTCATCAGGAGAACACATCCTGCGATCACCACATTGACAGGAGCTTTTCAAGAAGCTATCAAGGTAAATCAACAGCTGATACCTGCTCCTACTCCAAATATAGCATTCCCTGCTTTGCCTGGCATGCAGTCACAATATCCAGCACAGTATCCTGCAGCTTATCCTTCGCAATATCCTGCACAATATCCAAATGGAGCAGTGATGCCCCCAGCAATCATGCCTGCACCTTTGCAAGTACCTCCATTGAGTATCATGCCTCCTCCTAATGGAAATGGCCAATTGCCACAATATCCTGCACATACTCAGACACCTCAAGGTACAGACCCATCCCACAATAACCATGGATCTTCCTTTTTCCAGCCTCAGACTGAAAATGTAGTGGCCAAAGCTCAAGAGGAGAAAGAGGAAATCAAAGAAATTGCTGCTCAGTTGAGAAAGCTCACCACAGAAGTGACGCACTTGAGAAATCAAGGGTTTTATTCGCAGTCAGGTCAGAATAGGAGTTATTCCAATGACAGACCAAATTACCCTGACAGAGGATACAACAATAACTTCAACAGTAATGCTGCAAATAACAATAATCCTCCTAGGCAGCCTAGAGTGTGGAACTCCAGGCCAAATAATGGTTCATTACCATCACCCCTAGACAATCAGTCTCCTGGTGAAGCCAAACAGACTACTAGAGTCAATCTTGCTGAGGCAGCCCTTACCAATTGGTGCAGGATTCACAATACCAATGCACATGCAGAATTAGATTGTCCACAATTTAGGATTGCTGCCAGCATCTTTCAGACTGAAGTGTCTAATACTTCTGGAAATCCACCTCAGGCAGAAGGAAATGAAATAGTTCCTTGTGGATATGACTCAGCTTTTGTGCTGGAAACCTACACTAATCAACCTCATCAGGATTATAATCAGACCTGTGAAGAATCTGCCTTAACCTTTGAAGCAAATTATGTCTTCCCTTTTGAGGATGAAAATGAACCTACAAGAGAGCATGAGGAAGTACATGCATACCAGCAGCAATACCCTGGTAAGCACAATTATAACCTGAGGAGTAATGCCAACAGACCTGCCGGTCCATTGACATCATCTCTACCTCCAAACAACTTCAACACACCTCCTGATCCTAAGGCTAGCAATAACCCTGGGTTCCCTAAGGTGAATGCTCAGTACTTGTCTCCTCAAAACACAGTAACAAAAGTTGCAAATACACCTCATGAGTCTGACAAGTTAGTCAGTTATTTGGCTGATGAAATGAAGAAAATCAAGATCAGCCTGTCCCTATCTGAGTTACTGAAAACTCCTGCCATCAAAAGGGCATTCATGAAGTCGCTGGATGATCCTGCTTCTAAAGAGGATAATCACCTTTCGAGTCAATCCAATAGCAGAGACCATACTGCTAAAGATAGCACTGTCAAGCCCAAAGTGTTAGCCACAGTCCAAGCTGCTGAAACCTCTCACATGACCTTGTACAGAGACAAAACTGAGTCACCTCCGTTTCTCCTCACCATAAGGATGTTCAGTAAGAATTTGCACAACTGCTTAGTTGATTCAGGAGCCTCAACTAATGTTATGCCTTTGTCAATATGCAACGCATTAGGACTGCATCCTGCTAAATCATTAAAGAAGGTCACTCAACTGGACAAGACAGAAGTAAGTGTCGTAGGAGAACTCACTCATATTCACATGCAGCTAGCGTCTGATCCTAGGATCCAGTATTACATTGACATTCAGGTAGTTGACATACCTGATACATATGGGATGTTGCTTAGCCGGGACTGGTCTAAAACGCTTAACGGATATATGTCCACAGACTTCAGTCACATGTGGTTGCCATGGAAAGGTATACCTAATCAGATCAGGATTGATGCTGAGCCTAGGATGAAACATATGATCACCGAATATAACAGAACAAATGAGATCATGTATGTAAACGTAGAACCTGGAGTTTATCACATCAGGCCGCAAACTGTCCAAATAGAAGAGGTCCTGATGCTTGATGTTCATCATCATCATGATGATGATTATCATGAGGATTTGCCAGTTGTCGAACTTAATAATGATCCTGATAATGAGAATGAAATAGATCGCTTCAGAGATTTTCAGATGCATTTATCTACTCAGATAAAACGTTGTCAATTATTAAATGTACCTGCTAATGATATTTTGATTGACGGATGGTGCAGATTGCATGGAGAAGCACACTCGGAAAAGACTTGCGAACCATGCTTGGACATGATCATGCTGGAGCAGACGTATAGTGAAGCATCATCATCATATTCCGAGGTGAGTGCTACATCTGATGATGATGATGATACTAATTTTTATTTGTCTTCTGCAGGAACAGAAGAGTCGACGGATCCTGATGAAGATCATATCCGAAAAACAGAAGAGATCCTGGTGTCCAATCAGACGAATGATGCGAGAAAGGAAAAAATCACTCCTGGTAGTGATTGCTTCATGGAACCGGATTACGAGTTGTCTGATGAGGATAAAGGCAGTGACCTGACCAAGTTCGAAGAATTTCTGGTCAAAGAAATAAAAAAAATGACACAACAGTGTAGATCTCCCCAGGAGGTTTTAATCAAAAGTTGGTGTAGGCTGCATGAGGCGCCTCACTCAGAAACCACTTGCTCACTGTGCTTGCACATTTTGAAGAAGCATGCAGTTGTATGTGCTGAGCATCATCCTCCTGCTAGGATTGAAGAGAAAACAGAAAAGCCATCAGGCTCATCAGATAAAGGAAAGAAGAAGCTTGAGGATGACACACCTAAGCTAAGGTGGATATCAGGCGGAGCAGCAGCCAGAGCTGCAAAAAAAAAGGAAAGTTCAAATAAATATCCTGCTGAAGATAAGCCTTGGATCCTGAGGTTTGATGGATCCAAATCCAAGCAAGGTTCTGGAGTAGGGATTGACCTTACTGATCCATCAGGGAAATCTTATTTAGCAGCTTACAGATTACAGTTCCCCTGCACTAATAATGTCGCAGAGTATGAAGCTCTGATTCATGGACTGTTGTTTGCACATAAGAAGAAGGTGAAGATCCTGCATGTCTTTGGAGATTCAGAACTAGTTGTGAGGCAAGTACGAGGAATCTACTCTTGTAACTACAGAAAGCTGTCAAATTACAGACATCGTGTGTGGGACCTGATTGAAGACTTTGATGCCTTCAACATCGTTCACGTGCCAAGAGAACAGAACCAAAGGGCAGATGCACTTGCTCAGGCCGCCAGTACGCTGGAACCACTGTCTATATCTGGTCTGAAGAGATTTTTAGTAGAATTGGTGTCAGTACCTTCGGTACCTGACAATGTGACCAATCTCCAAGTGTTTGATGATGATCAGCACATCCTGGACTTCATATCAAACAGAGATGTATTTGAAGCTCAGATCATAGATGAAAATGGTATGAAAGATCATGTCTGGGAAGAAGATGAGATTTTAGAGTTGCCTGGCAACACAATTCCCAAAGGTATGATTGAATTAGAAAGAGCCTTTGATCTGGATAATATGCTCAAGCATAAGGATCTGCCTAAGGCAGATGGAGATCAATATTCACAGGTGAATATTGGACAAGCTGATGACAAGAAGAATGTCTTGTTGGGTAAGGTTTGTACACCTGAAGAGTTAGATGGAATAACTCAAGCCCTTAAGGATTATATACATGTAATTGCATGGACTTATGACGAGCTGAAGACGTATGACACTTCTGTCATAACTCATACTATACCCCTCAAGCCAGATGCAAAACCTTTCAGACAGAAGCAGAGGCCAGTCAATGCTCTGCTTGAGCCCATCATCCTTGAGGAGGTCAAGAAATTGTTAAATGCCCGGATAATTTTTCCTGTAAGGCACTCCACTTGGGTGGCAAATCTGGTACCAGTCAGGAAGAAGAATGGGGACATCAGATTGTGTGTGGATTTCAGGAACCTGAACAGAGCATCAGAAAAGGATAACTATCCTTTGCCCTCTTTGGATGAGGTTCTGCAGATGGTAAATGGAGCCAAGATGATGTCCTTCTTGGACGGTTTTTCAGGATACAACCAAGTGATGGTTGATAAAATTGACAGATTAAAGACTGCCTTCACCACAAAATGGGGGATATTTGCATATAGACGTATGCCGTTTGGATTGATAAATGCTGGAGCTACATTCCAGCGAGCAATGGACATAGCCTTCAGAGGCTTAATAGGAAAATGTATAGTCATCTACATGGATGACCTGACAGTGTTCTCCAAAGAAAGGGGAAATCATGTTGCTGACCTCAGAAGTGTGCTAAAGAAGTGTGAAGAATATGGAATATCTTTGAATCCCAAGAAGTGCATATTCGGGGTCACAACAGGAAAGTTACTAGGCCACCTGATCACAGAAGATGGGATTATCATTGATCCTGACAGGGTGGAATCTATTATGAAATTACCACTTCCAGGAAGCAAAAAGGAGCTCAAATCTTATTTTGGTAAGATAAATTTTGTGAGGAAGTTCATCACTGGCTTTGCTGAGATTGTCAGACCACTGAATGCCATGTTGAAAAAAGATGCACAAATTGACTGGACACCAGAAGCCAGAGCTGCTTTTGAAGATATAAAGAAGGCCATTTCAGATGCTCCTGTCCTCATTAGTCCAGATTATACAAAAGATTTCTACATCTACTCATTTGCTTCAGAACATACTTCTGCAGCAGTGTTAACTCAAAGAAATGAAGATAAAGAAGAGAAACCAATTGCCTTCATGAGCTGTCCTTTCAGGGATGCTGAGTTGAGATATGTAGATGTTGAAAGACAGGCACTTGCATTAGTCAGAGCAGTAAAAAAATTCAGACATTATATACTGAGGAGCAAAGTGATTGCTGTGGTACCAGATGCAGCAGTAAAGATGCTGCTGATGCAGAGTGAACCGGGTGAAAAAAGGGCCAAATGGATTACGGTACTACAAGAATATGACATGGAGATCACACCCATGAAGCTAGTAAGAGGACAGGCTCTGAGCCAGATGATATCTGAAACTGATCCAAACATCATCAGTCAACAGTATGTGATAGATGAGAAAGACAATAAAGAATGGTATTCAGACATCAGGCACATCCTGATCACTGGAAGATGTCCTTTGAGGATGCAGGCTTCACAGAGAAGAGCCTTAAAGATGAGATCCCAGAAATATATGATGAAGGGAGGAGCCCTGTTTAAAAAGAATTATGAAGGGATATACCTGAGATGCTTAGAGAAACCAGAAGCCAATAAAGTTTTGACAGAGCTACATGACAAGTTTGGAACTGCCCACGGATCAGCGTTGGCCACCACACATGCAATCCTCAGAGCAGGATATTACTGGCCTACAATTTTTAAAGATACAGCTGATCATGTTAAATGTTGTCATGTTTGCCAGGTTGCTGCCAACAGAGAAAAATATGCTGCACAACCATTGCAGCCAGTGATGGAAGAGCGCCCATTTGCACAATGGGGCATGGATTTCATAGGACCAATCAATCCTCCATCTTCTTCAGGCCAGAGGTATGTCCTAACAATTACTGACTATTGTACCAGATGGACCGAGGCTATCAGCAGCAAAACTTGTACTGCTGATGATGTCATTAAATTTCTGGAAAGCAACATTGTCACCAGGTATGGAACTCCTTATGCATTGGTAAGTGATAATGGTTCTGCCTTCATTTCCACTAAATTGTCAAGTTGGGCTTTTGATCATGGGATCATACTTAAGTTCTCATCCAATTACTATCCCCAGGGAAATGGATTAGCAGAATCCACCAATAAGAATTTACTGAGTATCATAAGAAAATTGATAGAGAAAAATCCCAGGGAATGGAACTCATTTCTGAAGTATGCCTTATGGGTAGACAGAACTAGAATGAAAATTGCATTAGGAAACTCACCTTTCCAGCTAGTATATGGGGTAGATCCTATCCTCCCTGTAAACTTGAAAATTCCTACTCTGCAGTTTGCCCAAGACTATCTAGGCATAGATAATAAACAGGAAGTCAGGTTGCTTCAGTTGATGCATCTGGAAGAAAAACGAAGCCAAGCAATTGACCAATTTGCAAAACATCAGGCTGTTGTCAAACGCTGGTTTGACAAGAGAGCCAGAATTAAAGCTTTCAGGATATCAGATTTAGTCCTGATGTGGGATAAAGCCCATGAAAGGAAAGGTGATCATGGTAAGTTCGATAGACTATGGATAGGTCCCTTTCAGATTTCTGAAATTTTAGGAGACAGCACTTATAGGCTTAAGAACCTGACAGGTGAGGATGTCCCGTTGCCAGTCAATGGACAATTCCTCAAACATTATTTCCAGGCCTGAGTGACTTCATGACAGTCTTGTGTATCATATTGTATATTTGTATAGTTGTTTGTACAGTGTTTGCTTGTTGTTGTTGTTGTTTGTTGGTTGGGACCTTGTTCTGGTAAGTCAGGATGATGCACTTCATCACCTAAGAAAATAACTAAATTGTTAGGATTCAAGTGATGAGATCAGATTTAGATATAGATTGTAATTCATTCTGATAAATACTCATGATCAGGTTTATGATGTCTTTTCATCAGGGTACTTTTTCTTGTCCAAAGTGAATCAAACACAATGAAACACCTAACAGCCTTGGGTTTGTTGAAGATATGAGTATAGGTGTTAAGTGAAAAATCTAAAGGGACTCCCTTGCTACCAATACAATCTCCAACCTAAAGCTGCAAGTGACTACACCTTGTACAAATGAGCAGACATGATGATATCAAATTTAAATTTTTAAAGGAAAATCAGAAACAAAATAAAATTAGGCCATCTAAGTAACTCTACCGGGGCTATGGACGCCTGCTGGCAGTGGGGCTCTACTTAGGGAGATTGTATAGATAACCTTGCCGGGGTTATAGACACCTGCTGGCAGCAAGGCTCTATCCAGGTTGGCTATGAGGGATGATCTCCAACTATGTAGTTTAACACCAGTTACTTATGTTTTCAACTTGCTTTCAAGATGAGGATAATTAATCATCTGCACACACATGATCCTTTGATAGCTTTATCACCATAATGAAATTTTATCATTCAAAGATCATGATGATTTACTTAGATAGAATTAGAACACTATAGATGAATATGATCATATCACTTGAATCATTTGAATTTTGTTGTTTTCTTTGGTGGCAAGTTGTTGTGTGGTTACACAACACGCCCCATTTTGACTTGGCAAAACAGGGACCCAGCTTTTGTTTTGGCTTGTGTTGTCTGTTTCTGGCGGTTTGGTAAAAATAAGTCAGGTGCATCATCATTATGAAGGTCAGGATGAGGTAGGTCATCATCATGAGGTTGGTTTTTCAAAGTTCATATTTTGTTCCTATGACTTCATGGTTAGAAAGAACTTGAAATTTCATGCAGGTTTGCCTTTTGCATCACTTGAAAATTCGTCCATATGAGGGAGTTGTGAGCAGTCAAAGTTTTGGTCAAACCTGATAATTGCTATAGGAACATCATCATCATGATATTTGAAAAGCCCCCCGATAATATCCTAAGGTCGAAACATCCGGACGTCAAGTTTAAGTCGTAGTAAGTTCTCCCCGTCGGGCGGTCTTTTGTGTCTCCAAAGGTCATCATCATGATATTACTTTATCACCTGATGAAAATCATGCAGTCCCAAAACATCCGGACGTCAATCTTAAGTGCTAGTGAACTTTTCCCGTCGGGTAACCTTGGAAACATTGCGAGCATCATCATGATATTCCAACATCACCCGATATTATAATATCATGCTGATATTATAATATCACCTTACTTAGAGAAATCTGCCATCTGCATAATTTGCGCGCGCACGACCAAGTCTTGGTGATCAACATCATCATGATATTTTGAGACCCGACATTTCCTAATATCCTCCTGACCTCCTTTTGCGTGATCATGATGATCACCTTATCTTTCGAAGCGGAGGGTGATTTTCATTTCTTGAGTCATGTTGAACAAGATCATCATGATCTTGTTCGTCTCTCCCAGCAGTTCGTAGTATCATCTTGCCGACAAGTATAACATTTTGCAAATATGATGATGACGATGGCGTCATCATCACCTTCTCCTTCGGCAGGATGTTTTCCAAGGCGTGATCCATTTCGCCAATATGATGATGACGATGACGTCATCTTCGAAGATTAACACAAGCCCCGGATATCCTGATGACGTCATCAGGACTTTCAGCAGGATCATATTTTTGATCACCCAGTGCGTATATGATGATGATGATGTTCATCATCCTAATCTTTCGAGCGGTTTGCCTTGGCCGAAAAAGGGGGTCATACTGCTTTCATGACCTGATCATCTTCCTTAGAGGGAGCCCGATATTCCATTTACCTCCTGATCTTAAACGAAACATGACGGTGACGTCATCCCTTTGCATTTTAACCAAGCCTGATGATGACGATGACGTCATCATGATTTTTCCTCAGCGGCAGGATCATTTTCCGAGTCCTCCTGTTTGTCTTCATCATGATGATGACGACGATGTCTTTCTTTCCCAGTATGCAGAAGTGAACATCCTGATGTGCTTTTTATCAGGGCATTAGGAAGGGAGGATCATCATATTTTGTGATATCCTGCGGCCACTTTGAAGTATGTAGTTGGTCATCATCATGATTTTTGGCGTCGGTATAACTGTTGCCGTCGGCCTAGGATAAAATTGTCACCCTGATCATATGTAGTCACGCCGATGCAAATATGATGATGATGCAAGGCCGGTTTCTAAGGATGGTTGAAAGGCGATTATTTCTTTGTATAATCTGAGATCATCATCATCATATTTTGAACCCGATATACAATAAAATGGGCAAAAACATGAAGCGATGGAAATTTGAAAGCCCGACTACCTGATTTTGGTCAACGAGGGTTGACCTGGTTGTTTTTATGCTGTTTATGCATTTAGTGCATATTTTTCACAGGTAGGACCTGTTTGCCTGTAGCTGCACATTGGGAGGTATGTTTAATAAAGTGTTTACTTCCTGTTGTTTATCATGATGATGATGAACTTAATGTTGTCTGTTTACTTGCAGGAGATCATCATGATGCTGCTGAAGCTGAACATTGAAGTCATGATGCCGCTGAAGCTGAACATTGAGATCATGATGCTGCTGAGGCTGGGCATTACAAAGTTGCGCATGGAGTCAACATGGGCCAGAAATGAGGAGGATATTGTCAAATATGCTGTTCGCCAGCTGGAGACCGAATCAAGTTGAAGATGCTGGAATATTCTGTGCCAGCTGTACATTTGCTAACTGACGAAGCATGTGCTTTTCATCTGGGCCGTTGTTTGTTATGAGAGGATCCTGATCCTTGGATCATGGTAACCGTTTTCTGGCAATTGCTCTATATAACATCCAGAGCTTGTCATTTTAGAAGGAAGAAATACATTAGAATACACAGACGCATCTGGCGCAAAGAGTCCAGTACTGTAGAATAAGTTAGGAGATCGGATTACTGAGACTAATGAGGATAGAATTGTTGAAATGTCAAGGTTCTTTCTTCAGATCACTGTAAATGTACCTGTTCTTGAGCATACTGAATGAATATGAAGTTCCAGATTACATCCTGATTGTAAATTTTACGTAATCTTCTGTTGATTTCTGGATATGTACTGGTGAATGCTGTGTTCAACTGGAAGCGCTTTCATTTCATTACATGTTGTTGTCAACTTTCCTTTGAAGCTTTGCACTAGATCATGCGGATTTGTGGAATGTCCTGGTGAAGTATGATTTCTAGTTTTCCTTCTTTTCATTGCAAGTATGGGAGCTTGTATGTGAATCAGTGATCTAAGTCCAGTAATTTTAGGAATCTCACTCTCTAACCCTTTTCCTTTTTTTCAATTTCATTAATTCATCACCATAACTGCAAATCATGATAAATAACAAGCAGAAACAGTGAAATATGCTGAAATCCCGTAGGTAACTGAAGATCCTTAGCATATTTGAGTTAAATGCATGTAATATTGAAAATATCATGCAAAGAATCATAAATAATGATAGAAATCATGCAAATATCAGCCTGTATGCACATTATTTGACTAAATTTACAGTGCAGAGGTAGAATTGTTGGAGACTTATGCAGAGCGAACATCCAGAGCAGGATATTTGAAGATGATGATGATGAACAGTGCAGAAACACGTAAGGCCCCTGAATGGAAAACAGCAACACACATCAACCACTGAGTAACGTCAGTAGATTAAGACCTAATCAACGGAGACTTGGGATCATGAATTCTTTGAATTCATCGTATCTTTCAAGATGAGTAAAGGTTGTTGTGTAACTTTTATTCTATGTTTGCAAATGACTAACATCACGACCAACAGGTAGGAAAACAACATTTGAGTAGTTAAATCTGATCATTAATGGTGACTCAAGAAGTTGTTGAAGCATTGTACTAAGTATCGAAGAAGTTTGGAAAATTTGTGGAATCTTGATGTGGAATGGGACATGAGGACCAGACATTAGAGTTGTAGGATGAAATCTAAAAAGATGGGAAAGTTTTGTGAATATAAGGAAGTGAGTGAATGGATTTTGTGATATAAGGAGATAGGACTGAAGGAAAACATGGGAGAAAAGCAAGGAAAGGTTACAAAACAAGAAGTTAGGATGGGATATGATCATATCTAAAAGTCCTTGGAAAGTCCATAGTGTATATGCTAGAAATTGGAATGTAAACAAGACACATAAAGATCCTATTCCAATGTGTACATAACTTAAGAAATAATCGAAATGCACAGTAATGAAATACAAAGCAAATGGCAATGCAAGTTACCACACAACGATATTTATTCTTTGGTGTATTGATATGTCGATCGCTCTAAATGTAGCATAATCATGGTTGCAAAGTGGATGGATAAATGATAATCTCAAATGGATGCAAGGTACTTCAATGAATGCTCAAAGATCAAAAGGATGATATGGATGCCAAAAGCTCAAAGTTCGTGAAGGGTTTGTGAAGGTGACAATGGATGTACATTTGTAGCTTTCAAAAGAGTTTGATCAACAGTGGAGAAAATTATATTGAATCAATAGATGAGATAAATTGAAAGATCATGAATGAATGTGTACATGACAAGTGTACATGCAAAAAGCTTGATTTAAAGAGTTAATTGCTTTATTGGATAAAAATAGAATTGATTTTCATAAAATAGAATGCTTTTTCTATTTAATGAATTGATTGATAAAAACAAAGATTTAAAACCAATTAAACTCAATGCATGATTTGTTTTTTGACATGCAATGGATAAAATTAAATAATAAATTATTTAATTTATCTGCATAGAAGATATTTAGAAGAAAAAGATATATTTAGGAGATGAGAAGATAAATTAGAAAATAAATAAACAAATTTATTTAATTTTTTGTGCATGATGGTGGAAAATATAAAATATTTTATTTTATATATTTAGGAGATAAGAAAAGTCAACTTAAATAAATTAGAATAATTTATTTAATTTTGGAGGAATAATTAGCCAATTAAATAATTAAAATTATATAATTGTTTGTGGATAAGAGGAATTAAAATGTTGAATTAATTAAATAATTGGTTTATTTAATTAATGTGGAATAGAAGAATAAAGTTGGAGGGAAAGATTGATTTAATTAAATATTTATGAATTATTTAATTATAGGTAGAAGGAATAAATTGATGAAATGATGAAATTAATTAAACAATTTATGAATCATTTAATTAATGTTGAATTAGGGGAAACCAGAGGAATTGATGATACAAGAATGATGCATACGATAAGATGATAACGCATTAGGCATTTTTAGGTGTCTACATTTTGCCCCTCTTTGAGACAATGTGTTTCATGGCGTTGTTTCAAAGAATTACCGATGATGTGAATAATGTGTCAACTACTATGCCCCAGTGTAACAGGTGATAGAGGTAGGATGCCCCCTCAAGAGGGTAACTAGGAAAAATTAAATTTTCTAGGTTGACTCTCAATAAGAAGAATATGATGACGATATAGAAGAAATAGGATAAGATGATGATGGATAGAACATGAAATGGAGGCTGACACGATGAAGTAATAAGGCTGACACGAGGAAAATTAGGTCATGGGAGGTAAGAAATTAGGGCTGGGGAGGCTATAAGTAGGGCCCAAGGGGTCACTTTCAAGTCATTTGCATTCTTAGAGCTTAGAATTTGTCCTGTAGTGCTTAGGAGATCTCAAGACCTTAGAGAAGAGACTTTGCAGAGATGGCTAGGATTCCATGAGCATATCACCATCCAGAGAGGGTCAAGACATATGGTCAGCCAATAGGAGCACCAGGAGCAATATGTACCTCATTTCTAACTTTCTAGTGCATTTATTAGGGTCATTAATGAGGATTATAAGGGTAGGTCCTAGGTGTCATTAGAAGCAAACTTGTAGGTAGAACAGTGTTTCTGATAGAAAACATGGCTCTAATGATGCACAATGGTACAAATGAGATGCACAATGGTGCTTCTAAGGAAAGGTGCCACAAATGATAGTTCTTAGGTTTAGGCTAGAACTGTGCTAATAATGAGTAATTTGGCACTAATGAAAATAGTATGGTGCACCTGAGAAAATAAGCAACAAATGATGCCCCTATAATGGCATAATTGATAAAAGAGGCCGCGTATGAAATCTAGGTCAAGGTCGCATATGATGCAAAGAGTGGTGCTAATGATCTACATGTGTGCACTAGTGATAGGTAAGTGTGCACTAGTGATTAGAAGTTGTGCGCAAATGATTTATAGGAAGGCACATATGAAATAGTATAGAACAAGTAATAAACAATTGTGTGCTTTTGATGAATAGTCATGTACAAATGATCAACAATAAGGCACATGTGAAAATAGTTAGGCAATTCTGATTAAAATAGGTCACTTATGATTCTCATGCAAATTTTCTAAGTTTTCTAAGCAACTGACAAGTTGACGATTGCAAATGCAAGTTGTACTTCTACCACTGATGTCTTGAGAGTGACATCCAGTGACACTAACTCTAGTAGTTGACCTTAATGAGGATGAGGACTTGTTCTTGGAGGTGATGGCTTTATGGTATGTCACACACATGCCACCCATCAGGGCACACCATGTGATGATGAATACATTAGTAGAGTACTGGTACAACAAGCACAACTCATTCTTATTTCCAACAAGAGAGATCACTATTCCTCTAGAGGATGTCTAGAGGGTACTCTACATCTTGATATATGGGGTAAGAGTGATCTATGACACTAACACAAGGGAGCATGCACTTTGTCAACTATTGATGACTCGTGATCTTGGTGTATAGGATGAAGAGATATGCCTGAGTCAGATGAGGACTCGATTCGATAGGCTGCAGGTAGTGGTGGTTAGATTGATTGGAAGGGTGCTCATGCCGGACCAACACTCTTAAGGATTTTTAGTTGGATGGGAGTGAGAGCTCGAGGACATCTTTTTAGAGTATATGAGGTATGCATGGGGGCCCTACCTATTAGGGAAGTTGTATCATGATATGCACCAGGTGGTGTACATGTATAGATCCTACTTGGCTACACGGGTGACATTGCTACATGTTTGGGCATGAGAGCATATAGTGGTGATGCAACCCATTTATCCATGATAGAGAGCACATGGCTAGCCCTTTGTTTATTTATATGATGGAATAATTACACAGGCAACTCAGGGAGTTGGTCTACTGGTGCTGGACATTAGATGAGATGGATACAGTGATATGGAGACCATGGCGTGACTGTAAGATATGGTTCAATGATGTAGAGTATCTAGCCTATTATAGATAGGAGAGGTACCTGTTTGGTTGTACTATGTATATTATTGAGAGGTACCTCCCAAATAGGGTATCCAAGTAGTTTAGATTACTGCATCCTGTTCTAATGTAGGAGGTTATATTTTCTCATACTTAGATGGAGATACCAGACTAGGGACCTGAGGTAGTTGTGCCTACTGCTTTGGCTAAGTTTGATGTACTCACCCTAGTATAGTGGGATCCAATAGTTGGGGAGGAACATCTAAGTACCACACCAATGTATGATGCTTGGTGGTTAACACATAGGCTTGTCAGATTGACCAAGCCCAGAGAGATAGAGGGTTGAGGTTGTAGAGACAAGCAAGGCCTAACAATAGAGATAGAGGGTTGAGGTTGAGGAGGCTCCTAGATAGGAGGAGAAGGCAGAGGTGGAGGTGGGCCACCAGGATGTGGTGATGGATGAAGAGATATAGGTAGAGACTTTCCACTAGGATGTGGCTATGGGTGAGCAGGATGCTCCTATAGGGGAGCATGACACAAAGGATAGGGAGATAGAGATAGAGAGAATACAATGTCTATTGGAGGAGGAGGTGCATTGATATCATAGATCTAAGCTCTGAGGAGTGAGGCCTTGTAGGGAGCAGGATGACGTGAGAGTAGTGGCATAGTAGGCACATGCCATGACAAAGACATATATACCGGGATGAGCTCTAGGGGAGATGGCTTAGGTGATGGTAGAGAGGGACACGGCCATAGCCATGCATCTTAGGATATATTCCTAGCTATAGAGGGTGACATAGGAGAGGGACACAATGAGGGCCATGATTGGATTAAATCAATTGACAGTTAGCTTGGCTAATGAGCTTTCTAGAGTACAACATGAGTTGACTAGGGTAACCCAAGAGGTAGAGTATTATAGGGGCTTATATTATAGTGTAGTACCTCCTAATCAGAGATAGCCCAGCTTTAGAGAGGAGTAGATTAGGGGCCTCCTTGTCAAGGAGGTTAGGGGACTGGTCATGGGGCCTCCACCACCATGAGCACTAGGATCACAATAGCCTCCACCGATAGGGCAATAGACATCAGGGGCTGGTGTTGAGCCTTTAGAGGGGATCTGATCACATAAACACCATTAGACACATGTATGGATATTTTGATAATGATGTGTATATATTTATGTATGACACAATGATGCCTATGGGCTATTTGTATATTTTCATATATTTATGGCTCACGTAGCCCTTTTGTATAGACATGCACATGATCTTTATTTTTTTGGTATATATGAAAGATGACATGATTTTGGAGAGCTAAATGATGTGTTATTTATGATGCTTATAATTCTTATATATGATGTGATGATGATATTATGATATAGTTGACATGTACTATGATCATGGATTTATGTGATGATATACTTATGATTTTATGGATGACATATTGTGCTAGCTAGATGGTTTATTTATTTTATTTTATGGATGACATGTGATGTATACATGATGTTATGGGAATACTATAGATAGACTATGGACATACTATGGATATATGATGCTTATAATGCTATTCCTAACATGTAATTTTTTGCAGGATTTTTGTGGATGCAATAGAAGAATATAGTGATGATATTTTTGATTATGGTACATTGCAAACAATGGTACATATCCCTATAACAAAAAATCCCAGAAGGTAGAAAAATAGGCCCAACAAGCCACCAAAAATAGATGAGAAACACACTAACAAAAACCAAACATATTAAAGTCCATACAGAATAACAAGTACCATAACTAGAAACAAAAACCAGAATAGAAATAAAAGCTACTGGAACAACTAGATCCAGTCATCCTTAAGGAAGCCATACATTTCATCATAGTTCACAAATTTTTTGGGTCCACACCATTTTTCTTCACTTCAAAATCCTTAAGAACAACTAGAGTAGTGGTTATCTGATGCATAAATTTTGAGCTCAAGGAGGCCATGACTTTTAGCTTCTCTTTTAAAGCTTCCATTCTCAATCTCATCTCATCCATCTCACCCTTGACCTAATTACAATTCCCACACTCCCTCTACCTAGGGGTGGTCTTTTCCACCAGTTCAACTTCATATAATCTCCTCTTTGTCACTGTCATAGTAGGAGTTGTTCAACTCCTTAAGCAAGCTAGCAGCATCTTGGCATTTAGTCTCTTCTAGGGTAAGTTTGACCTTCTGGATTTCAACTTCCTCCTCAGGATCCAAAGCATTGGAATAATCCATAATTTTGATAATAAGGGTTTGGATGCAAGAAAACCTATTGGAGTGACGAACACTAGACCTCCTAGTAGCAACACCACTAGTCTTCTTCATACCCACCATTTTAATTTTGCCCTTCTCCTTGTAAGTAGCCCCCTCCACTTTCTCCATGTCAACATATCTATTATTCTTATGGTCTTCTTTAGGAGCAATCTCCACAGTCTCCCTCATTTTGCAGTCTACCCCCTTAGCTTGAGCCATATCACCCTTAGGTTTCTTAGTCTTAGCCTTCTTCAAGGACTTTGTCAAGCCAATTTTCTTCCAAACCTTCTTCCTATCCCTAGACTGGGTGGGGCTATTTTTCAAGTCACAGAGACCCTCCACCACTTCCTTTTGAGGGGAATTTCTAGGAGTACCTTCTAAGGAGCCAATAATAGGAGGGAAGGGTTTGCTAGTGAGTTCCTAAGGAGTGATCACTGTGTTCTTCTCAATTGGAGGAGTTTTCATAGAATTTTCTTTTTTTCTTTTTAGTTCAGGACACTGGGGTTTCAATAGTAGGGGTTGTAGAATCCAAAGGGGACCCTGTAACCATGAGGGGTTTCTTTGAAGGGGATCTACCAGTAGTAGTGGGTACACCACCCATGGGAGAAGCAACAATAGTCTTAATAAAATTGGACCCTTCCCTAATAGTAGAGTGTGGGGATTTCTCACCCAAATGATTATCATGCATGTCCTCAACTAGAAAGGCATGGATAGGTTTAGGAGGACATAGGGCTAGGTGAAACTAGTATAGGCATAGAATTAATCCCTTGTGAAGGTGGACCACTATGGTAATTGGGTTACTAGCATGAGCATCTTTAGCTACTTTGACCAAAGATTCAAGGGAGGATAACAAATAAAATGGAAAACTAATTATAACCTTGTGTATGAAATGGTTTAAAAATTCAAAGTGATAGTGATAGAAACATTTAAAGTGACCCTCCAAAGTCACATACTTCATCAATAGGAAACATACCTTGTCCCATGGTGACAACAAGTTATCCCTTTCAAATCCCCTTGCATTCTTATGGGAGTTTCACCTTCCTTGAAGATTAGATCCATCCTTTCATTGTCCTAGACTTTTATCTACTTCTTTAGCTTCTTTCCTTTGTAAGATAAACTCGTGGCCTAGGATATGGTTTCCTCAGTGATCTCAAATTGCACTCTACCAACTTGTACCACCCTCATGTCCTAGGACATAGCAAACTGGATAGATAGGTTCTCATCAAACCCATTGAGGCATTCTAGAAAATAGGTGATGCCTCCCTCATAACAAATGATCCATAACATATTATCGGCCCTGAATTCTTTGCAAGAAATGGGTTTAGTTCTCACCCTATCACCCCCCATAATTAAACTATTCAAACCCCTAGATACAAAATTGTTCAGATGTTGCAAGAAGAACCAGAAGCTGATAATGGAGTTAGTGATTTTTCTAGACTTTCTAGTTGATTGAAAGCCTTTGTATTTATGAGTTTTACTCTGATAGAAGGAAACTATACATGAACTATCCTCACAAATCCTTCCCCATCTTGAATCATAATTACCATAATTATGATCCATGTGTAGGAGATCATTGGAAGGAGGTGCTACCAAATTTTGAACACATCCCGATGGCCATGTCATCTAAGGCCACATGTTCCAGAGGAGCTGGTAGGAGATGATGTAGCCCTCTTCCCTCTATCTCCTCTTAGTCATGTTGGCAAGAGATACTGCATAGCATTGATAGGTGTTGTCATTGATGACAAATAAGATTGTTCCACACATCCACAATGCAGTATCTAATCATACTAGAAGTCAGAATGATAATCTATCTAGTCTGGGAGCCTGAAACAGAGCATATAACAGAGCCTAGTATTTTCGTTAGTGGATCTCTCTAGTTAATCATTATGTGTTGCAGATCTAAAGGAATGTAGAGGGACACCAGGACAATCTAAATCCAAGTTTTTGGCCTCTGGTGATAATGGGATCAGAAGTTATGAGCATCTAAATACTGGATCCTATTATGACAAAACAAGTAATGAAGAACATGCAGACTTATGTTAATTCTTGTGTGGACCCATTAGAAGTATTTTGATGAACTGTGTATGAGATAGAATGTTAGTGGCCGACATGTATGATGATCTACATGTGTTATTTTTGGTACGCATCAATATTGGTGTATGGATCTAGCCAACAAAGTAGAGCATTCTTAAAAAAGTTCTAAGTGTTGTTTGTTGTTGCCGACTGGCAAGTGATTGCAATTCAAGATAAGTATATATAGCCGATGATGGTAGATATTTTGAGTATGTATTGTGGTCTTCGAGAAAATGTGAAAAGAGCAGAAATCTAATATCCAAATGAAGGCATAATAGAGAGAAGAGAAGAATAAAGATGAAGTGTACAAAGTTAGTATTTGCACTTAACCAAAACTAATCTCTAGCATTGGCAGATGCATCTTGCCAGTTCAAAATTTCTGTAAATCTCTTGTAAACTTTTATGTAGGTAGTGAGCCTCCACTTGAGCAGTGAGCTCGGGGCAGTGAGCCCAAATGCATGTGCATTCTCATTTGTAAAATACTTTTAACAGGGTATTAATTTTTGTGGGTTAACCCCCACCGTCATTTTTCCCTTAACCGGGTTTCCACATCAAAATCTTGGTGTCAAATGTGTCATTCATATTTTCTGCTCATATGCTATTATCTAATGCTGGAATGTTTATATCAGTGATTTAAGTTTAAGTTGTAAAAGGGAATAACAGTAGAAAAAGATTAAATAGAGCAACAATTGATTCACCCCCCCTTCTCAGTTGTCTGGACCTATTCCAACAATTGGTATCAGAGCTAAGTTCCTTTGAAAAAGCTTAACAACTTAAGGAAGATCTAGGAAGATAGCAGAATGGATGAATATGACCTTTAAGGGCAACTTAATCTCACCCTAGATGATCTTGAGCAATCCAAGGCAAAAGTTCAAGAGCTGCAAGACAACCTCAAAAAGGTTGAAGACTTCATTAAAGTTTTAAAAGAAAAATTGAGTAAATCCAATACAAAAGGAAAGGAGCAACCTCTTTAACTGGGAAAACCTTATGAAGACAAGGCCCTAGATGAGAAGACAAAGGAATGTGAAAAGTTAAATAAAGAAGTTACTATTCTAAAACATGAGATGGAAAATGGAGTGACAAGACTAACCAAGGAAATTGAAGATAAGAAGAAAGCTGAAGAAGAGTTAAACCAAAATCTGAAAAAGAGTTCTGAAGAATGCTACAAATTGGATGTGATAGCTAGCCTTCTAGAATCTAATCTACAAGAAAGCAGAGACAATGAAAGAGAATTTGAGAGACAGATTATCACACTCAGACATGACCTAGAAATTGGAAATAAGTATAAAGAGAAATTCAAGATAAGCTCAGCTAAACTTGAAACACTCATTGAAGGGTAGAAAAAGGATGTTGATAAGCATGAGAAAAGTGAAAGCTCTAAATCTAGACAGAGAAATTTTCAATCTAGGAATGGAAGAAATAGATCTAGAAAACCTCTAGTAAAACAACCAAATGCTCAAAGATTTCCATCTTTCAATGGAAATTGTTTCAATTGCAATAAATTTGGTCATAGAGCTACTCAGTGCAGAAGTAGAGCAAATCAAAATGGTCTATCCTTCTTCAGTCAATGCTTCAAATGTAACAGGTATGGTCATAGATCAAATGAATGCAGAAGTATGACAATGAATAATCCCACTAGTAGAAAAATTAGCAATTCTTTCAATGGTTACTGCTTTGTTTGCAATGGGTTTGGACATATGGCTAATTAGTGCAGATCAAGAGAAAATTAGGTTTATAAGAAAGGAAATGTTGTATGCTATAACTGTAATAAATCTGGTCATATTGCAAGATTCTACATAAGTAAAGACAATGGAAGAAAAGGTCTGATAAACAGAAAATCAGATGAGTAGAAACAAGATAGAGGCAAAAGGAAAATTGGTGTGGATGAGATATAAAGTGAAATGAACAAGATTTGGATTAAGAAAGATACAGTAAACAATGATAATGAGTTTGCACCAGAATCCGGTGCTGACAATTCCTCTGGGAATTAAGTCATAAAACTCTAGCTTAGGGGGAGCTACATAGAACATCAAATTCCCCTGGTCAGTAAGTGGGTGCCTGAATTTGGTACATTGACAAGAAATACTCTAAATTAGTCCAGAGCCTATGGAAGGATTTATGGAAGAAAAAATGTTGATATATGAGGAACTATCTAAACAAAGTAACCAGATACAATTAGGGAAACACATTTATTGCAAAGGCAAATTAGGTAATGCGGAGCTTTAAAAGGTCACTTGATCACTCATTTGAATCACCTTGCATTTGAAGTAAACAAGAAGAAGAGCACTTGAGCTACAAAGTCTAGAGACTAAGGCAGAGAATGAATTCAATCGGCAAGTGATCAACCCTAACACCATGAAAGAAAAAGGTACCTCTCTGTAAATCTTTGAATCTGAAATCTATTGAAATGGCTACCCCTCATGTTATTGACATTACTGAAAGGCCTCGATCCAAATTCAAGCACACTCACAAATCAATTCAAGTCGATCCATTAGGTGCTTTTTCAAGTGTTCTGAATGGGGTGCTACATGTAGAAGACATTAGGGTTTATATTCATGCAAATTTAGATGAGTTTAGAGATTCAAGGTATGTAGATTTGTTTGAAAAACAACTCATGGATGAAAATAAAGAACTTAAATCTGAATATAAGGCTCTATAGGATAAACACTTTGTTCAGGTTATGGGGTTTCCAACATTTGATGAGGATGAGTGGGTCCAATATGTCTTTAAGCTGGATACATGATGAATTCATTTGGTTGGTAAAACTGTTCAAGATTACAAGGGATGCTATTAGAAATGTAACTAGTATAAACTCAACTAGAGGATTACCCATGTTGAAAGCTATGAAAAACTAGACAGTAATTGATGCTACCAGAACTAAGTTTGACAGAAGAGCAATGACCATAAATGATATTATAGAGCTGAATGTCAAATTTGCCTCCATGGTGATTAGATACAAGATTTACCACTCGAGCAGAGAAAATTATGTTTCTAGAACAACCATTTATGTTGCATAGAAGATGCTAAAAGAAAATGTTGATTATGACTTGTGTGAACTATTACAAAATTAATTGATTAAAAATATGAACAAGATCAAAAGGGATAAGAAGAACACCTTCAAGTATGGTACCTTGATTTTATGTCTATTCTTTTACTTTATGAATGAGGTACCTAGGGTAAAGGGTGTACACTGGACTAAGGATGAGTTGGTTTCCATTCAAATCAGAAATCATCTCCATAGCATTGGTGATTTCAATGCTCAGAAAATGATAATATGGGGTTACTTCAAAAAATTTTAGAATATGATGCACTCAAGGGAAAGAATCCCCAATTCAATTGTTGACAAATACAAAAATGAAGTATGCCTCATGGTTGATACTGATAAGTGTTTAATGGAAGCAGTGGAACCCAAAACCATTTGGATCATGCCCATGGAGTATGAAGTAGATGAAAGGACTTTGGATATGTATGCTCAACATCTGCTAAGCAAGCCCAAAGACACAACGGTTGAAAGATTCAAAACTTATGAGGAGCTGAGTTTAAAGTTGCATACTGAGCTTAGAGAACCTAAAACCAATAGGAGAGTAAGAAAAGAAGTTGAGCAGCTAGCTGAAAATCTTGGCCTAACAAAGTAAGCTATGAAGAAATTCAGAGAAAGAATAGAAAAGGATGAGAAAAAAAAACAAGAAAAGAGACAAACAAGTGATCCGATGGAACCTTCTTCTACTTCAAGAACTACTAGAAGCTCTACTACTACCTTTTCTCCTTCCAAATCTACAAAACTAGAAGCAGAATCATCTAGAAAATGTGAGAAAAGGAAGAAAACAAAAGCTTCCTGAACCTATGAAAGCATAAGATAAGATGAAGTAGATATAGACCCCGACATTGAAATCAAGGAACCAAAAGTCACTGGAACAAAAGATGCAAAGTTAACCAAAGAAAAGTCCTACGGAAGTAGAAGGACTAGCAAAAAGAAAAAGACTGAAGAATATGAAGAATATGTTGAGAAACCCACACTCTCGCTAGAAGCTGTGATAAAATCAGTCACTGTGGATGGTAATCTAAAACCCATGATTGAATTCTATGATGAATACAATGATATGGATAAAAGGGTGTTGGAGGAAGCAATGGTTAGATATCTCAACATTTACAGCAAGATACTAATTGAGATAACTTCTAAATTACCACAAAGTCTGGAAAATATCTTGGAATTGAGAAAAGAAAATGTCAAGTGCAAGGATATGGAAATTAGAGAACATGAACTAATAAATTTGTATCCTCAAATTTCTCCTAAACAAATAGATATGATACTTAAGGAAGTCAAAGATGATTTTAAAAGAAAAAGGAGAATGAAAAAGCTCATGCTTGGAGAAACAAGTGAAATAGTTGGAGAAACTCAAGAGATTCTTTTGAAAGCATTGAAGAAGTATAATTTTCATATAGTCACAAAAGAAGTGCTAGATGGCGAAGAAGAGAACATTATTGAGCAGTAATCTGAGTTGGATGGAGCCTCTATTCCAGAAGTAGAACAAGCAATTTAGGAGGATACAGAAATGTTGGATAAAATATTTGATGCAGAAGATACTTCCAATCCATCTGATACAACAGGGAAAGAGGATAATGTTACTATTTCACAGAGCCCTCCTGATCAGATAAAAAGTGATGAACAAACAAGAAAAAGTTCCTCTGTAGAGAACACAGAAAAAGATAAAGTAGAGTTAGAATAAGAAAGAGAAAAGAAAGATAAAATAGAAGAAGATGGTACAAACATTGAAGCACCTAAAGGAGGGACTGAGAAATCAGGAGATCAAAAGGTTGATTTTAAAATGGCTGCAAGAGACACTGCAGATGCAGTAAAAGGTCTTCTTGGAAAAGAAGTGATTGAACTTGATGAACCAGAACTACTCCAAGGTCTAGCCAATCCAAATGCTCTCTCTCCAATTCAACTGATGAAGATAGCATCATTCACCCAAGTAAAGGCTAGAGAGAAGATGTTAAAGTTCCACATGGAGGAGAATGAGCTACTGGCACTTGCAACCAGAGTTTTGGAGAAATTAATGCCAACCTATTAGAAGAATCAAAATGATTCCCCCTTCGGACATCTAAAGAATCTGGTAAGTTCAGTAAATTCACATTTTGAGTCCTTTGAGAAGTCTATGGAGGTAAAAGTTGAGAAAGAATTCTTAGATAAGAAATTTTGTGAAATAAAGAACTTGATAGGAAATGATAGAAGAATACTTGGTATTAGCATAAAGAGTATTTAGAATGCTCTAAATGATGGAAGTGAGATGTACAAATTCTATCTATCATGGCCCAAAGTTAATAAGGATATTGAGAACAAGATAAAGGAGCAAGAACAAAATTTGTCAAATCTCTCTCAAAATTTTGATCCCCTAACAGTTTCGCCCATAAGTCAAGAATGTCGAGTAATTAACTTGACCGAGGAAATAAAGAAACTTGTGAAAGAGAAAAGCAACATTATGAAAAGAATGTGTGAGCTCCAGGGATTAATTGCCCCTAAGTTAGAGATAATGTATAATGCCTTATCTGAAGCTCAGACTGCAGTTCAGACTAGTGTTCCATTAGATCTGTCAAAGGTAGAAGTATACTCATTTGTGTTAAATGGGCACATTTCAATTTTGGATGGAATGAAGAGTACTTGGGCCTTTGAACTTGTGCAAATAAAAGCTAGTTTTGTAGACATCCTCAAGTTCATGTGAATGGAACTTAATGGTTACTAATACATATGCGGCAATCTATACAGAAATTTTGGAGAATTTTGATTTGCGAATCCCACCCTTTTCCATTGATGTCAAAGGGGGAGTGAAGGATAGTGAAAAATGAAGTATTCAGCAAAGGGGGAGCACCAGAATAAGTGATGTTCATAGATGTACATACAAAGGGGGAGTTGTATAAAGACACTTAGTCATTTTTCACTAAGTGTTGCCATCAATGCCAAAGGGGGAGATTGTTGGCAAGAGACACTACATAGCAATGATAGGTGTTGTCATTGATGGCAACTAAGATCATTCCACACATCCACAGTGTAGTATCCAATCATATGGGAAGTTAGAATGATAATCTAAGTCCAGGAGCCTAAAACAAAGAATATAACAAAGCCCAGTATTTTGGTCAGTAGATCTCTCTAGTTAATCATTATGTGTTGTGGATCTGAAGGAATGTAAAGGGACATCAGGACAATCTAAATCCAAGTTTTTAGCCTCTAGTGATAATGGGATCAGACTTTATGAGCATCTAAATACTAGGTCCTATTATGACAGAACAAGTAATGAAGAACATGTAGACTTATGTTAATTCTTGTGCAGACCCATTAGAAGTATTTTGATGAACTATGTATGAGATAGAATGTTAGTGGCTGACATGTATGATGATCTACATGTGTTATTTTTGGTACGCATCAATATTGGTGTATGGAGCGAGCCGACAGAGCAGAGCATTCTTAAAAAATTCTAAGTGTTGTTTGTTGTTGCCGACTGGCAAGTGATTGCAATTCAAGATAAGTATATATAGCCAATGATGGTGGATATTTTGAGTATGTATTGCGGTCTTGGAGAAAATGTGAAAAGAGCAGAAATCTAATATCTGAATGAAGGCAGAATAGAGAGAAGAGAAGAATAAAGATGAAGTGTACAAAGTCAATATTTGCACTTAGCTAGAACTGATCTCTAGAATTGGTAGATGCATCTTACCAGTTCAAAATCTCTATAAATCTCTTGTAAACTTTTGTATAGGCAGTGAGCCTCCACTTGAGCAGTGTGCTCGAGGCAGTGAGCCTGAATGCATGTGCATTCTCATTTGTAAAATACTTTTAACAGGGTATTAAATTTTGTGGGTTAACCCCCACCATGGTTTTTCCCTTAACTGGGTTTCCACGTCAAAATCTTGGTGTCAAATGTGTCATTCATGTTTTCTACTCATATGCTATTATCTAATGCTGGAATGCTTATATCATTGATTTAAGTTTAAGTTGTAAAAAGGAATAATAGTAGAAAAAGATTAAATAGAGCAACAACTGATTCACCCCCCCTCTCTGTTGTCCGAACCTATTCCAACAAGTTGATGTCATCTTACTACCCAATTCTTTTGGTTTAAGACCAATGCCCCCTTATCCCAAAATAATTACCCTTATTTTCTCTTGAAAAGGCCTTTTGTCAAATAAAAACTTCCCATGATTATAGAGAATATATATGAAAATATATTCTACCTTTGAAATAGCCCAAGTAGTTGTATCCATTAAGAAGGGGACTATTGCACCTCTAAGTATAGGTACTCTTTGATATTTCTAGGGATATTGTTAATATTTCTCCAACACCTCTTAGGATTGAGGTTAATCCCCAAGTTGTCTATTGCATCCGTAACACCATTACCCTCTCTATATATGTGTCTTAATTCAGACTTATCTAACCCAAGGAGAAGGTATTTGATGTCTTGAATGATATCAGCAACATGCCATCCCACTCTATCTTTCTCTTGGACAACATCAATAATGAGTTTCAAGTCACTCTCAATCAATAATTAGTTTATACCGATGGATAAGGAAACTTTCAACCTCCAGAGGAGAGCCATTGCTTCAACCTAATTGTTGGAGTTTTCTCCTAGCCCCCCAACATAAGGAGCCACCATCTCACCCTTATATGACGTCAAGACCCCACCACCACTAGCAGTCTTGGGGTTTCCCTTAGCAACCCCATCAAAGTTTAGTTTTGTCCATCCTTCATTGGGGGGTCCATTTAGTATTTCTATGGGATAACTTTTTAGTGTTATCAACCTTTCAAATGTGGAGTGGAACATTCCACTTTCTAAGGATACTAATTTCTTTAATCTTGGGATGGGTCTCTATAACTTTTAGAGTGCAATTACAAACATTTTCAACTATCAACTTGGAGAAGATACAAAAAACTTCCTGAGCAGATCTAGAGCTATCCTTGAAGATTCTATTATTACGCTCCTTTCATATGCCCAAGTAAGAAGAGGGGGAATTTGATACCACAAATCCTTATAGATAGGCTGGGAGAAAGGGGTGGTCCAGTTACTAATGAATAAGGTCAAATCTTTATTCATACTCCAACTAATACCAAGGTTTTGGAAAGCCAAACTCCATACCTCCCTAGAGAACTCACAGTGGAGAAGAAGGTGAGAGACAAATTCCTCCTTCTAGAAAAGAGTATACCTGTTAGGAATTTGGATCCCCTTGATTTTCATATTATCTTGGGTTAGGATCCTATTATGGGATGCAAGCCACCAAAAGAAATTTACCTTAGGAATAAGGTTGTGGTTCCACACCTTTCTCCAGAAGCCATTATCTTCAACATAGTCTAACAACAGACTATAAGCCAATTTAATTGAATATGTACCCATTTTATTATTGTCCCATAGAATTTCATCCATAGAAGGGAATAAAGGAATTCTACACCTTTGGAGGTCTTGTTGTAGCTCATCAACAATTTGGTAAAGGTCTCTATGACCTTGATAGCAATCTGACAACTGTATCTATTGGAGAACTCCACCCTCTTGCAACATGTAACCAGAAGCCTGAACACCAAAAAATCTAGTGGCAAGGTCAACTAATCTATTGAGGTTTTTATTAATAGAAATGGGTTTCTCCTTAAGCCAATTGTCATCCAAAAATCTTATAACTCTCCCATTGGCAAGTTTCCACTTGATCCATTTTTGGAGCAAGGCTCTAGTTTTTAAGACATTGTTCCATATAACAGATCCTTTGTGAATTCTTATGGTAGAAAGATACTGATTGGGAGCCTCATTAGAAAGGTATTTATCCCTCATGACACCACTCCAGTCCTTACTATCCATCAATAGGTTCCATCCCACCTTCTCCATAAGAGGTTTATTGGTTAGGTGAATTTTCCTTAACCCCAACCCTCCTTTAAGTTTTGGTAAACATACTTTATCCCAATTTATGAGAGCTATCCTTTTCTTCTCTTCTACCCCTGACCAAGGAAAGTTCCTTTGGATATTTTCAAAACATTTAGCAATGCATTTGGGGATTTTGAACAGAGATAAACAAATATGTGGGGACCCCTTGAAGAGAAACCTTAAGGAGTTGAAACTTACTGACTTGGATTAGTAGTTTACCCTTCTAGCCAACAAGCTTCTTCTATATCCATTCAAGAATAGAAATCTAGAACATGGGGGAAACCTCCTTAACAGATAAAGGGAGACCAAGATAAGTCCCAGGCAGCTCAGCTCCAACACAAACTAAGATGTCCTTAATTTTCTGTTGTAGGTCAACCCTTGTGTTGAAGAAGTATATTTGACTTTTCTCATAGATTATGCATTGGCCTGAGACATGAGCATACTCATTTAGAAATCTCTTCCATTTATGAGCTTCTACCATAGAGGCAGAACCAAAAAGTATGGTATCATCTACAAACAACTGAATGGCAGCAAGGTCCACTGAGGTGGCATGTTTAATGCCTTTGATGTCTTTAGCCCTCAACAATTTCATAATGTTTATGCTTATCACTTCAGCCATTGTTATAAAGAGATATGGGGATAGGGGGTCACCCTTCCTTATCCCTCTCTGAGCATTGAAGAACCCTCTCAAGAGTTCATTCACAAGAATGGAGCACTTGACAATAGTGACATAAGTCTTGATTAAATTGAGGATCTTGTCTTGGAAACCAACCTTCCCAAGGACTTTGAAGAGAAAGTCCTAATAAAACCTGTCATAGGCCTTTGAAATGTCAAGTTTGAAGACCATACTAGGAAGATTACATCTGTCCATATAATGAATAATTTCATGAGTTGAGATGGTTGCATCTAGAATTTGTCTACTCAGGACAAATCGTTTTTGTCTTTCACTAATCAATTTTTTCAACATAGGTTGAAGCCCAAAAAATAGAATTTTAGAAAAGATTTTGTAGACCACGTTGCACAAGCTTATGGGTGTAAATTCCCCCATAGAGATGGAGTCATTATTCTTGGGGACCAAGGCTATAAAAGTGTTGTTTAGTTGCTTTAGGAGTTTCCCAGTTCTAAAGAAGTCTTTGGTAGCTTCTATGACATCATGACTAATAATATCCCAATACTCTTAGAAAAAAGTTTGGTGGAAGCCATCCAATCCTGGGAATTTATAGGCACCCATTGAGAAGAGGCTAGCCTTAACCTCTTCCACAGAAACCAGTTTAGTAAGAAGACCATTATCTTCTTTGGATAGTTACATGGGGATGCTTTCCAAAAGTTGTTCTTCCATTCCTCCCATCTCAAAAGATCCTTAACAAGCTAAGAAGTTTTGAAAAATATCTAGAAGCCACCTATCTTGTTGGTTCATCCAACTGATTTCTTGATTATCTCTATAAAGTAGCCATATTTAATGCTCAATATTCTCATATCAGTGGCTAATGAATAAGAGTCAACAAGTTGATCTCCTCTATACTTTAGGCTCTGCTAAACCTAGGGGATATGTTGAAAATATGTGCCTGAGTGTTTTCATTGATGTCAACATATCCTTCTGCCAAAAACACTGAAGACAGTGCAAAGGAATGATTAGTATTTCTAGTAAGGTGAAGATTAGAGTTTGTGGATTAAAGGGTTTGTATAGGGTTGTCTATTGTTGCTCCAGTTGAGATTTGAGAGGTCCGGATAAATATTTCACAAAGTTATGTCCCTCTGAGTAGAATAGGTTTTTGCAGTTGTTCTGTGATGACAGAGTGGCAAGAAGTTCATCCGGATTGGTCCGGTATGAGAATATTGTGATCTGTGGATCTAGAGGCTTGTCTGGGATGTTGGTGTGTTCCCTCAACTCAAGTGGCTCATGGTTTGGAGATCTGGAAGCAATCTTTCTAGTATGACAGTCATGGTAGTGTGTGTTCTTGAGGATTTAGTGTGAAGATGTGAATGATTCTGGTGATACGAAGCGGTGTGGTTGTTCTTGTTGACTTAATCGTGCTTGTGGTGGTCTTTGGATTGTGTGGATGTTGTGTTGGTGGTTTGCATTGATAAAGGAGCTCTTCATTGAAGATTTCCTCTTGGTTGTTGTTGTTCTTCCTAGTCTTGGCCGACCAGATGTTTTTAACATGTTGTAGATGATCTAAAGATCATTTTATGAAGCATGAAGTGTTAATAGAGGAAGATTCAAGTCTCAGCTATGATTGGCTGACAGTGTAAATATCTGCGTTAAGTTTGGCCAACCTTATTGATCATTCCAAGATGGATGAAGTGTATAAATACTTGTTGAAGAGTTGTCAAACATCATCCTTGAACAAAATAGATTAAATCCAAATAAAGGATCAGAAGCAAAGCAGAGAAGAAAAGGAGCGAGAGCAATATAGAGTGTGAAGTTAGTAAAGAAGAAGTCTTTGAGCATTCATTGAAACTGAACCAGGGATGAAGTACATGCTATTTTTCAATTAATTCATTCTGTTCTAAATTAATTTTGTAGGCAGTGAGCCTCCTCTTTTGAGCAGTGAGCTCTGGGCAGTGCGCTTGAAGGCATGTGCTTGCTATTTTTCTAAAGTACTTTTAACAGGGTACAAATATTTGTGGGTTAACCCCCACCATGGTTTTTCCCTTAACTAGGTTTCCACATCAAAATCTTGGTGTCAAGTGTGTTGATTATGTTTCTACTCTTATGTTGTTGATCCATGCTTTAATGTTTACAACACTAATCTGGTAGTAAGATAATAAAGAAGGTTAAAAGTAGAAAAAGTTTAAATTGTGTGACAAATGATTCACCCTCCCTCTCAGTTATCTGGTCTAATTCCAACAATTGGTATCAAAGGCAAATCCTCTTATAAAAGCCTGACCACTTGAGGAGATCTAGGATGTCGACCTACAAGAAGGATAGTCTGAGATTTGATAGAACAGATTATTCAATTTGGAAGAATCGCATGGATTTCCATTTACAATGCATGGGCGATGCCTATTGGACAATAACTAGTGTTGAGTATAAACCTCCAGAGAAAGGTCCTTCAACTCTAGATCAAGTCAAAGATGCTGAAAATAACCTTCAAGCTAAAGAAGCCTTGTTGAGTGCCTTGATTGATTCTGAAATGACAAATGTCTTTGGTCTAACAACTGCTTATGAAATTTGGAAAAAGTTGGAATATCTGTATGAAGGTGATCAATATGTCAAATATACCAAGCTGCAAAGTCTGAGAGGAAAATTTGAAACTATGAGGATGAGCGAAGATGAAAACATAACAATCTAAATGCAAAAGATAAATGAACTTGTGTGTGGTATCAGGTGTGTTGATGGAACTTTGGAAGAATTAGAGATTGTATCAAAAGTACTCAGATCTTTACCTGATTCATACAAACATAAGGTTTCTACTATAGAGGGGATTAGAACTATCTTAGATGTTACAAGAGATCATCTGATTGGAATAATTTCAGCTTTTGAATTAAGTGAGTTTGGTGATTCTCTTCCCAAATCTGAATCTGCATTTAAGGCCAATACATATGGAAAGCAAAGAAATGATCCAGGTGAAAGCTCTTGTGCAAGATCAAATAGATTAGTGAAGACAAGGAAGGATCTTGAAGATATTGAACTTGAAACTACTGATCTTGAAGATCTTCTCGCCAAAAGATTACCAAGAGGATCTGGTAAGTATGAAGGAAAATTGCCACTCAAATGTTTTGCTTGCAATAAGATTGGTCATTTTGCCTCAAGATGTCCAGAGAGATTTTCAAAACCAAACCCTACTAGATATCAAAATTAGAACAAATGTTACTATGTCCAAGAAACTAGTGAAGAAGGAGTCACAGTTGATGAATCTAATCATGGAGGTTCCCCTAAAATTGTTTGGGTGTTCATTGCCATTAAAGAAGAAGATCTGGTGTCTACTAAATCTGTTAGCTATGCAAATATGGAAAGTGCCTTGGTTGCTCAGGTTGTTGAGAAAGATGAATGGGTGATTGATAGTGGATGTTCTCATCATATGACTAGATACAAGAGTAAGTTTGTGAATTTTGAAAATTATGAAGGTGGGCTTGTGAAATTTGGAGATAACTCAGATGGTAGAATCTGTGGCAGAGGATCCATCTCTTTTGATGGTAAGAATAGCACAAATGATGTTTTGTATGTGGAAGGATTGAAACATAATCTTCTCAGTGTTGTACAGTTGGTTAATAAAGGTTATGATCTTCGATTCAAAGATGGAAAGTATAGAATCTTGGAAAGTTTTGGAACTAAAATTGCATCTGGTACTTAAACTAGAGGTAACATTTTTCATTTAAGTAGCTCTAGAAAAAGTTTTTTGATTACTTAGATAGATCAAAGTTGGTTATGGCATAGGAGGATGTGTCATATGAATTTTGATAATATTGTCAAAATAAGTACCACTCAGGTTGTGAGAGATCTTCCAAAACTTGTGAAACCTAATAGCATGTGTAGAGAATGTCAATTGGGGAAACAAAGAAAGATTTCATTGAAAAGTAAGGAACAAGTCTCAAATGGATGATTGGAACTGGTACATACTGATCTCTGTGGTCCTGCTAGAATTAGGAGTGTGTAAGGAGATAGATATTTCATGTTGCTGATAGATGACTACTTTAGGATGATGTGGGTAACCTTCCTAAAATAAAAATTAGAAGCTCTTGAAAAATTCAAGGTGTTCAAAGTGATGGTGGAAAATGAAATTGGTGAAAAATTGAAATGTCTGAGATCTGACAGAGGTGGAGAATTTACTTCCCATGAGTTTGATGCTTTTTGTGAAAAGCATGGCATAAAAAGATAGTTATATGCTCCTAGGACTCCCCAACAAAATGGAGTTGTGGAAAGAAAGAACCAAACCATTCAAGAATCTACCAGGACCATGATGATGGAAATAAATGTTCCTCAAGCTTATTGGAGAGAAGCTGTAAGTACTACTATCTATACTCTTAACCAGGTGTTGATCAGAGGCAATTCTGGTAAGACCCCTTATGAACTATGGTTTGGTCATCCTCCTACTGTGAGTTTTTTTAGAGTTTTTGGTAGTAAATGCTATATCAAAAGAGATGAGGATTTAGGCAAATTTGATACAAGAAGTGATGGGGGGATATTTTTGGGATAGTCTACTCAAAGTAAGGCTTATCAGTGCTTTAACAAGAGGTTGAAAAACATTGTTGAAAGTGCTAATGTTAGAGTTGATGAGAGCAAGGAAGGACATTCCAAGTTCTACAGATATGATTCAAATGATCAAAATGAGAGTCAAAATTAAGGAAGTTTATTTCAAACTCTGATGCAGACTGATCCAGAAACTCCAGAGACTCAAGGAATTAATACAGATGTTGAGGAACAAGCTTAAGAAATAGAAGCTCAAGCAATTCTCAAAACCCCCAGGTATGTAAGAATGAATCATCTTGAAGATAAATTCATAGGGGATAGAAATAAAGGTGTTCAAACTAGGAGAAGAGTTGTTGAAGATCAAGAAGAGATTTGTTTGATTTCAAGGATTAAACCTAAATCAGTTGGTGAAGCCTGCACTGATGAAAATTGGGTAAAAGCAATGGAAGAAGAATTAATGCAAATTGAAAAGAACCACACTTGGGATCTTGTTCCTAGGCCAGAGGACAAAAATGTAATTGGAACCAAATAGGTCTTCCAGAATAAACTAAATGAAGATGGTGAAGTTGTAAGAAACAAAGCAAAGTTGGTATGCAAAGGCTATTCTCAAGTAGAAGGAATTGATTTTGAAGAAACTTTTTCTCCGGTGGCAAGAATAGAGGCAGTTAGATTGTTTCTTGCATTTGCTACTTTGAAATTTTTTTAAAGTGTATCAGATGGATGTCAAATCAGCATTCCTGAATGGAGATTTGGAGGAAGAAGTCTACATTGAGCAACTAGAAGGATTTTAGTTGTCTGATCAGGGTGACATGGTTTGTAGACTGAGAAAAGCATTGTATGGACTCAAGCAAGCTCCAAGAGCCTGGTATGCAAGATTGGATAAATATTATTTTAAGATAGGTTTTAGCAAAGGTACTACTGATAGTAATCTTTAATTCAAGATTAATCATGAGAACATCTTGATTGTTGAAGTCTTTGTTGATGATATCATTTTTGGTGGAAATGAATGTATGTGCAAAACATTTGCTAACCAAATGAAAAGTGAATTTGAAAGGTCTATGTTTGGAGAGATGAATTTCTTCCTAGGTCTACAAATTGTTCAGTCAGACAAAGGTATCTTTATATCTCAGTCCAAGTATGTGAAAGAATTACTGAAGAAGTTTGGAATGGAAGATTCAAAGCCAGTAGGTACACCTATGGTAACTGGATGCAAGTTAAGTAAAGATAATGATTCACCCAAGGCAAATTAGAAAAGGTATAGATCAATGATTGGAGGATTGCTCTATCTGAACTAGACTAGACCTGACATCATGAATGTTGTTGGACTTGTTGCTAGATTTCAATCTGATCCAAAAGAATCCCATGTTGTGGTAGTTAAAAGAATTATCATATATCTCAAGGGGATAATTGATTATGGATTGTGGTATCCAAAAGACAATGACTTTACTCTTCATGCATACACAGATGCTGATTGGGCAGGAGATGTGGATGATAGAAAAAGTACTAGTGGTGGTGCCTTTTTCTTGGGAAAGAGATTGGTATCTTGGATGAGCAAAAAGCAAGAGGCAATATCTCTGTCTACTGCAGAAGTAGAATATATAGCAGCAGCAAATAATTGTACTCAGGTTCTGTGGATGAAGCAAATGTTGAAGGACATCAGAGTTGTGTTTAAGGATCTAGTCACAATCTTTTGTGATAATTCTACTACAATAAGTATCTCAAAGAATCCAGTGTTGCATTCAAAGACAAAGCATATGTCTATCAAATTTTATTTCTTGAGAGAGAAGGTAAATAAGAATGAAGTCAAGTTGGAGTTTGTGTCATCCAAAGATCAGATTGTAGATATCTTCACTAAGCCTCTTCCCAAGGATACCTTTGAATATCTCAGAGAGAAGTTAGGGGTTATTACCCCTCCAAATCAGAAGTAAGATGCACTAAGGTGCATCAATCTAGTGGAATTCTCAGTCATATCTTGAGATCCAGATTGATGTTGAGAAAATACTACTCTAGGGAGTAGTTAGTATGTAAACGTTGGAGATCAGTCTGAAATAAAAAGGGGAAGAGATGATTGCAAATATGCACCCTTTGCCATTGATGTCAAAGGGGGAGAGAAGTCATGTGAAAAACTTGGAAGTAAGTAGTTGTTGGTGAAAGGGGGAGTAGTGAAGAAAGTGGTTGTAGGTGTGACAAGAGAAAGGGAGAGAAGTTCTTGTCTTGATGGTTAAATCAGTTTTTCACATCATATGTTGCCATCAATGACAAAGGGGGTGATTGTTGCAAATATGTGCCTGATGTGTTGTCATTGATGTCAACATATCCTTCTGTCAGAAACAGTGAAGACAGTGCAGAGGAATGATCAGTATTTCTAGTAAGGTGAAGATTAGAGTTTGCAGATTAAAGGGTTTGTATAGGGTTGTCTATTGTTGCTCCAGTTGAGATTTGAGAGGTTCACATGAAGATTTGGTGAAGTTATATCCCTCTGAGTAGAACAGGTTTCTACAGTTGTTCTGTGATGACAGAGTGGCAAGAAGTTGGTCCATATTGGTCTGGTATGAGAATATTGTGATCTGTGGATCTAGAGGCTTGTCTAGGATGTTGATGTGTTCCCTCAACTTGAGTGGCTCATGGTTTGGAGATCTAAAAACAATCTTTCTAGTATGACAGCCATGGCAGTGTGTGTTCTTGAGGATTCAGTGTGAAGATGCAAGTGATTCTAGTGATGCAAAGCTGTGTGGTTGTTCCTATTGACTTAATTGTGCTTGTGGTGGTATCTAGATCATGTGGCTATTGTGTTGGTGGTCTGCATTGACAAAGGAGCTCATGATTGAAGATTTCCTCTTGGTTGTTGTTGTTCTTCCCAGTCTTGGCTGACTGGATGTTCTTAGCATGTTGTAAATGATCTAAAGATCATTTTATGAAGCATGGCATGTTAATAGAGGAAGATTCAAGTCTCAGCGATGATTGGTTGATAGTATAAAGATCCGCGCTAAGTTTGGCTGACCTTGTTGATCATTCCAAGATGGATGAAGTGTATAAATACTTGTTGAAGAGTTGTCAAACATCATCCTTGTTCAAAATAGATTAAATCTAAATAAAGGATCAAAAGCAGAGCAGAGAAGAAAAGAATCGAGAGCAGTATAAAGTGTGAAGCTAGTAAAGAAGAATTGGGGCAAAGCAGAAGTCTTTGAGCATTCATTGAAACTAAACCAGGCATGAAGTAGATTCTATTTTTTAGTTAATTCATTCTGTTCTAAATTAATTTTGTAGGCAGTGAGCCTCCTCTTTTGAGCAGTGAGCTCTAGGAAGTACACTTGAAGGCATGTGCCTTCTATTTTTCTAAACTACTTTTAACAAGGTACAAATCTTTGTGGGTTAACCCCCACCATGGTTTTTCCCTTAACTGGGTTTCCATGTCAAAATATTGGTGTCAAGTGTGTTGATTATGTTTCTTCCCTTATGTTGTTGATCTATGCTTTAATGTTTACATCACTAATCTGGTAGTAAGATAATAAAGAAGGTTAAAAGAAGAAAAAGTTTAAATTGTGTGACAACTGATTCACCCCCCCTCTTAGTTGTCCAATCTAATTCCAACAGGATATTCCCTTTACTGCAATATCAATTGATTAGAACCCTAATTTCTATAGGATATTGCCAAGTAGAAATGTTCTCTTTCATATACACCAAGACTATAAGATTAATTCAAAACTGGCGAGGTCTTTGGAGATTAACTCATTGGTGGCTTTGAGAACATATATTTTAAACTATCCTACCTATTACAAAAAACAAAAAATAAACTAAAAATCAAAATATTTATCTTTAAAGTATTATTCTAGATTTTGGGCAAGTTGAGATTTAAATCAGTGTTTATCCAGGGTACATAGTCAAACCACCTTTTGCAAGTGTATATTTCTAACATGCAAACTTAAAACATAGAGGATTTAATTGTATCACTGCCTTACAATGACACATCAAAAAAAGGTATTTCCCACATCTCTTCTTAATGATCCTTAATGAAATACACTACTCCCTATATCTTATCTAGAGCAATTTAATCCATTACTTGAATAGAAGGGACAAATAAGATATTTAATACAACAAATGTGTATAGACAAATTCAAAAACCCTTGATTCGTTCATTTATAAGAGAAATACAAACATACAAGTAGACAAATGTGAGAAACACATGCAAAATGCATTTTTCATTTGATTCATTCTAAATTGAAAAATGCCATACAAATAATTTTCACTGGCAAAATGTCTACTTGCAACCCTGAGTATATTATTTTAAAATGTACCTGTGAGGGGGAAAATAGGTTAATCAAATCAATGATAAAAATACCCAAACATCTACAAAATATGAAGATAAAGGAAGATTAAAAATAATGAAAAACAATGATACCTTCACCTTTTACCTTTCACCTTTTGTAGCTCGCCTATCTCTCTTTGATCTTGATAATAAAAGCCCTTAGAAGCTAGTTGCTTGCTTGCTTGTTTGAAGATGACAAAGTAAGAATGGTTGTGATACTTGTGTATTTGAATATGAGCTTCAAACACAGAAATGGATTATGAATGAGGATATTCAAATGGAAGTAGGGGTGCTAAAGGCGCGCCGATATCTCTGTAGCATAAGTTTACACAAAATCTGGATATGAAATGAAGAGAAGAAGGTTGTATTTATAGAAGAGAGTGAGGGAAGATCAATGGTTGAGAGGAAAAGAATGAATCAATGGAGGAGGATTGTTGAGGAACGTGCATCCAATAGAAGAAGGACACATGTCATTCCAAAAGCAGCTTAGTTGAGTTAACTCCTCTCTTGATGAGGATAAGATTTGATTTTCTTAAATTAGAATTTATTTTTCTAATTTAAGAGAAGACTTGCTTTTGTAACTCAGAGTTTTGCTTTTGTGTGACAAGAGGAAGGTTATTTTTGGAAGGTAAGAATGATTTTTCAAAGAGATAGAAAGCATAATTAAATAAATGAATTTATTTAATTATTTTATAGATAATTGAGAGGAATAAATAAAATATAAAAATATATTTTATTTTTGTGAGGATTTTTGATTTTATTAAATAAAATTTGCATTTTATTTAAATTTGGAAGAATAAGAGATTTTAATTAAATAATTAAAATTATTTAATTATTTTAGAAGAATGAAGTTGGTGTAAGTGATTTTAATTAATTAAATAAATGTGTTTATTTAATTAAATGAGAGGAAGTGAACCACATAAATAAATAAATTTATTTATTTATTGATAGAAGCATATGAAGGATGAAATAAATATTTAAAATATTTATTTAAGTAGGGTTATGTCAATTTTAGGTGTATACAGTACCTACCCAAAATTGTGTTCCAGAGCCCTTACAATATGAAAAAAAGCTCTTATATAGAAGTTAAGAGACTTGTTGGCCTAACACCTATTTCAACATAGTCTGTTACATTTTCTCATTACATAAAATGTAAAAGGCATAGGAACATGTGCTCTGCTTACAACAAAATATCTAAAAATAGCCTTTGTCATAGTTGTAACTGCTAAGAAGACCAATCCTCAAGTTGATGAAAAAATTTTAGAGATGCTTTTTCCAAAATTAGATCATGACCTCCTTGAACTCCAATCATATACACTAGTCACTATATTTCTCTGCCCACGTAAAACACATCCTCTCTGTAGGCCATTAGAATGAAAGAACTTTTGTAATCTTATCATTGTTGGTTGTGTACCTGGCATCCAAGACTGATCTAGTTTCTTTGTTGAAATTATCCAGGATCACCCCCAATGAGAACAACTCATCCAACCTGTTGTTCAATTGATCTATGCTAAATGAATCATTAGCACATATGGTAGATGAAAGATCAGGGACTAATGTCCTGAATTGTTCTTTCCACTAATTCAAATGTTTTACCTATTTATTTTCATCTAGGTTTTCAGGCATTATCTTCTTGTCGATCTGCTCCAGCAACTGCAATTTATCCCCAACATTCTTATCAAATTTTATATGATAAGAAACAATATTTTCCAACATGATGATCAAGTCATATGTTGGTACAACCTCAGTAGGAGCTACAGGATCAAACTTGGCACAATTGTGAATCTACCTTATTGTAGTAGTCTTAGGCAACCACTTATTTACTACTTCTAGATTTTCCCTATCTTGCACATATTTATCAAAAGATGTTATTAAATTTGAATAAGCCTTCCAAGCATCATCAGTTTTAGCTACTACTTTGGCAATCCTATGATGAGTTAAATCATTGACCACCTTGCCAATTATTTCTATCCTACTCTGTGTGGCTCCTGTCAATTGACCGTTAATCTCTTCTATTTCTGAAAATAGAGCTTCTCTATCTGATGGAAAAGGTTCTACAGAACTTGAGGGAGTAGAAACTATAGGAACATGACTTCCAAGATAAAGAGATATGTGATGATTCAATTCTGCCATACCTTGGGTGTATTTCTCATTTAACTGATCATACTCCTTCTGTAGTTTTATAGTAGCATCATCAGTGAATAAGGCTATGTGTACACTTAAAGACGCAACTTGGGGAGGTAGGGGTGTCTGAAAACCTCTTGATAATGACATTCCCTATTAATTCATGGACACTTTCTACCACCTTAGGCTTGTTTGTGTTAGGTTCCATTGCCCAGATACCCAAAGTCTCAAACTTAGGGTTAAACCCTAAACCAAAGAAAGCCTTGTTATCTTTCTCCTCAAGAGCATACACCTCTTCATCTTTTCTTCTGATTGTATCCAAAGAAAGTGCAGTGGCTATGTCCAAGAGTGGTAGCAATAACAAACCACTATTTGAACCACCATTTTCCTTCCTTCTTCTAGAGTTATTTGGCCAATATCTTGACTTACCTCCTGCAACACCTTTTGAGTTATTTCCTCATACTGACCCAGGTGTGCATTACTTTTGGCCTCTTCAATTCTTCTCTAAAATTTTGCACTCCTTAACCTTAATACAAATACCTTAATCTCCTAGGACTTAATAAACTCATCATCAGATAGAAATTGTGTACAAGCCAATGCTCATATATCATTTATTTCATTCTTTCTTTATTTGAGACTCACATCCAATCTATCCTCAGGTGGGGAGTCTACCACTGTTGGGAATTAAGGTGTCTCAACCTTGGTAATTCTTTGCATTATTTATGTTTGTATTTATTAATTCATTGCATATGTTGTAAATTAATTGTAAATTCCATATTATCATATTGTGGGATGTGGCACAGTAATGTGCCATCCTACATGGAAGATGACAACTTGTAATGTTTTCCTCACATGAGGAGATAGGCATCCCACTTTGTGGTAGGAGTATTTTGCCATGTGTCGGCATCTTGGATGTTGTGTAAGGGAATGTTTGACTGAAACAGTTATGACAGATTCCTATGACGAAGTTATGACATGTACTAGTCAGAAATAGAAGCTTGTAAGATAGGTGAAGACATGTGTCATGAAGCATCTTTGAAAAAGGCATATTTGGGTACCCCAAGGTGGAATATGACATGTTGTAAGAGAATATGTTATTTATAGTCTATGTATGATAGATTCTCTTATAGCTATAAGTTGTAACCACTATGACAGATTCTATGGTAGTTGTAAGAGTTGTAAGAGCATCTATCATAACCCACTTTGGAAATAGGTGACCTCTTTGGGATGGGAGCTATGGACAAGTGTTAGGAACATTCTACAATGTTGACCAAGTGTCCTTAGGCATGGTTTTTGGGCCATGAGGCCAAGTTGGACGCCCGTTCCAAGATAGGACCAATTTTGCCTTGTATATTCTATATAAACAGGTGCTTGGAGAAGGACATGTATTACAGGTTTGACAGGTACTGTTATGTTGCTAATTTGTCTCCAGATACAAGTGTCGAAGACTCCTAAGAGATTACATTGCAAGTGTGTTGTAAACATTCTTTGTTTTGATAATACATTGTGCAAGTTTTGGAGTGTGGGGTTTTTCACCCAATAAGGGTTTTCCCCTGTATATCTTGTGTCTCTCTTCTTCTGTCTCACCTTCTCTGTTATGTGTTTGCTGCAATATCTCATGTTAGTGGTTTAATGTTGCTGTAATAGTTAGGATAAATTTGAATTTGCACTCTCCTCCCCTCATTAGATTAGTGTAGGAAGTGATTTCCACACACCTAGCTTCCTTTCAGTTGGTATCAGAGCCTGGCTAGTTTTTGGTTCTAGCTACTAGGTAGGGATTTTTTGAGCTAATCTTAGGTTGAGTGGGAGTCTTGTGTAGAGTATTCTATATATTATTGCAGAAAGGAGATGGCAACCACATCCGGAAGGTTAGAGGTTGAGAAATTTAATGGCGCTAATTTTGAGTTATGGAAATTGAAGATGGAGGACCTACTTGTTGATCATGACCTATGGGAAATGGTATCCAGTGTAAGATCAGAAGGCTAAGGGTCTCATTAGACTCTATTTAGCTGACTCTGATATGTTAAACATCCATGAGGAGAAGACAATGAAGGATCTTTGGAAGAAGTTGGGTGATGTTTATCAGGCCAAGTCCTTGGTGAACAAACTCTTCTTGAAAAAGGAGTTGTTTTCTTTGAAGATGGAAGCCAGAGGATCTGTTGTGGACCACATGAATGCTTTCAACATGATCAATGAACAATTGACATTTGTGGGTGTGAAAATGGAGGAGGAGGATCGTTGCATGGCCTTACTTTGTTCTTTGCTAGATTCATGGGATCATCTTGTAATGGCTATTGGAAGCACCACTAACACCTTCAAGATGGAAGATGTGGTGTCCTTGTTGTTATCTAAAGAAATGCTGAGGTAGACATCCGAATCAGCCAAAGAGGCTCTTGCGGTTCGTGGAAGACCCAAGGAGAAAGGGAAGAAGAAAGACAAGAAAACTAAGAAGGGTAGATCCAAATCCCATGGGAGATCCAAATCTCCTAGAAATTCCAAGGCTCTTTGTTGGAACTATGGTAAAACTAGGCATTTTTGAAAGGAATGCAAAGAGGAGAAGAGAAAGAAGAAGAAAGCTCATGATTTAGATTCTAACAAGTCACAAGATGATGGTGATGCCTTCATTGCAGCCCTGGCCACCCATGCATCTGATGATGTGTGGTTGATTGAGTTTGGTGCATCATTCCACATGACCTTGCAACGAGACTGGTTTACCAAATATGAAGAGTTTGATGGTGGAAGGGTGTACCTTGGTGATGACTCTCATTTGAAGATTATTGGTCATGGAAGAGTCTCAATTTGATTCCTTGATGGATGAGTGAAGGGGATCACTGGAGTTATGTACATTCCAGGCCTTGGACAGAACCTATTTTCTGTAAGTATGCTGAATGCTGCAGGTGTGCGGGTTGTCTTTTTGAAGGATGGATGCAAGATGACAAGAGGATCTATGGTGCTTGTGAAGGGTACTCGGAGGGGTACTTTGTTTCAGCTAGAGGCATGCACTTCATAGTGCAATAGTTCTTCTAACTCAAGGAAATGAGCTGCTGTCACTTCATCCCTACCATCTGAACATGTAGTGAAAAAATCTGTTGTAACCAGTTTTGATGATTGTGCACATGCTTTAGAAGCTAAGCTTCTTGCTAAAAAGACTATGTTATGGCATTTGAGATATAGCCACATTGGTGAGAAGGGTCTGCATACCCTAAAAAATAAAGACCTTATTGAGGGGTTAAATGATTGTAATCTCGAGTTTGACTTTTGCAAATGTTGCATTTATGGAAAGTAAAATTGTGTTCAATTTTACTCTAGTTCTCACAAGTCTTCTAGTGTATTGGATCTTATTCATTCTGATGTGTTTGGTCCTATGAATGTTCCTTCCATTTCAAAATCTATATATTTTGTATCTTTCATAGATGATTACAGTAGAAGGACATGGGTTTATTTTATCAAAAGCAAGACTAAAGTCTTTAGTTGATTTAAGGAGTTTAAAGCCTTTGCTAAAAATTAGACTTGTAAAAAGATTAACTATTTGAGAACTGACAACGGTGGTCAGTTTTGTTCAGCAGAGTTTGATAAGTTTTACAAAGAGAAAGAGATTGAAGGGTATAAGACAACTCCATATACCCTACAGCAAAATGGAGTTGCAGAGAGGATGAACATGACATTGATGGAGAAGGCTAGGAGTATACTTAGTGGAATCAGCCTCGAACAAAAGTTTTGGGCTGAAACTATTGCCACTGCTTGCTATCTGGTAAATAGATCTCCTACATCAGCTCTTGTTGGCAAAACACCTATGGAGGTGTGATCTGGTAAGAAGCCTTCAGTAAGGCATCTTCATGTTTTTGGTTGTGAGGCATATGCACATGTGCCTAGGGAGAAATAGTCTAAGTTGGAGAACAAGGCTGTTAAATATATCTTCATTGGCTATGGTGTTGGTGTGAAAGGATACAAGCTTTGGGATCTTGTGACTGAGAAAGTGTTGTATAGAAGAAGTGTTATCTTTAGAGAGCTAACACCCTCTTTGGTTGTTCTATAGCCAGAACAGTTAGAAAAGAAAGAAGATGTGGTTTAGTTTCCTTCTACCCTTGAGAAGACTGAACTGACAAACCCTGTGAGGCCTGATGATGAGGAGAGCTCTAGCAGCTCTAGAAGTGAAGAAAAAGTAGCAGAACCTCAACCTCAACCATTGAGGAGGTCTACACAAATAAGAAAACAACCTGATAGGTTTGGTTATTCATTACTTGATTCTAGTTGTGCTTTTTCTTTACTTTCTAACACTGATGAGCCTAGAACTATAAAAGAGGCTATGGGCATGAAAGATGCAGGTTCCTAGTGTTGGATCTAGGGCATACAACTGAGAGGGGGGGTGAATCAGTTGTATAAAACTTCTTCTTATTCAAACACTTAACTCACTGTTGTTAGTTAGCAGCATATCAAATAATCATCCATGGAAGCATAATACATAAACACAAGAGCAGATAAGCATCAACACATTGAACACCAAGATTTTGACGTGGAAAACCCGGTTAAGGGAAAAACCACGGGGTGATTAACCCAAGAATTATTCTCTGTTAGAAGAATAAAGAAAAATGAATGGCACATGCCAATAAGGGCTCACTGCCCGAGCACACTGCTCACAAAGAGGCCCACTGCCTACAAGGAGACACACTGTCTACAAAGTGATAAAAATCACAGTCTTGAACTGGAGAATGACATCTCTACCATGTCCGGATCAGTTCCAATTAAGCCCAACAATCTCTGCTCTGCCTTTCGCACGTTTCTTCACTATACCATACTCATCCTCACACCACACATTGAAATGAACTCACAAACCGTTATTTATACAAGACATCAACTTAGGAACAAACATCTAAGTCGGCAAACAACCATAGGAGTATCCACAAGATGAATAACACATCCGGTCGGCCATCACAAGAACATTCGCAGGATGAACAACTCATCCGGTAGGCTACACAGAGCAAGAACTTCATCCGGAAGAATAACTTCAATTCCGGGCTCTACCATCAATGCGAACCAACAACACAACCTAAACATGATCCAAGAACCTTCACAAGCCTGTCTGAATGTCCGGATACATCCGCACTTCCTCTGCTTACTGGGATCTCTTGTCTTCCTCATCTGGAACTTCAAGAACACAGTCTGTCGCCACTGTCATAATGCAAGAGGTACTTCCGGACCTCCAAATCATACACAAATCAGGATGACACATCACAAGGACATCCCAAACACTCCTTCCAATCCGCAGATTAGGATAATACAATTCCGGACCTCACCGGACCTTTTTGTGATCCTCTGTCACCTCCGGATACTTGCCGGACCCGGTTCTATACCGGCAGCCACAACTCCTTCAGATCTTCATGCGGACCTCTGAAATCTTAACTGTAGCATCTCAAGACTCATATCTACTAACCCTTTAATCCGCATCCTCCGGTTCTCAACCTATATAGTACATTTACCTTCTTCTCATCACTGTTCTTCACTGTTCCTGACTGAGGCTAATTTTCTCAATATCCTCAGCACACAGCTCATCAAATCCTTCTTGTCAATGCAATATGAGTATGTTGACATCAATGACAACACTGGCTCACCTCATACTTGCAACAATCTCCCCCTTTGTCATTGATGGCAACATATGATGTGAAAAACCATTAGGACAAGAACTTCAACTTTTCATATGTCTTCTCTTCCTTTACTGCTCCCCCTTTGATCATCAGCCACTTGTTTTTCACATGTCTTCTCTCCCCCTTTGACATCAATGGAAAAGGGCTCATACTTGCAATTCTCATGCATCAGAATCATACCAGCTGCTCCCCCTTAGTTGCAGCTCCCCATTAGTCTGGATCACAAGATATGACTGTGATAGCCACCGGACTGATGCACATCAGTGCATCTTAGTTCATCACCGGAGGGGCCATGACCCCTAACTTCTCCCGGAGATATTCAAAAGAGTCCTTGGGAAGAGGTTTTGTAAAGATATCTGCAATCTGATCCTTGGAGGGAACATACTCCAATCTGACTTCTTCCTTGTTTACTTGTTCTCTCAAAAAGTGAAATTTGATAGATATGTGCTTAGTCTTAGAATGCAATACCGGATTCTTGGAAATATTAATTGCACTTGAATTATCACAGAAGATTGTGATAGGCTCCTCATATTCAACTTTGATGTCTCTTAGCATCTGCTTCATCCATAAGATTTGAGTGCAACTACCTGCTGCTGCAATGTATTCTGCTTCAGTTGTAGACAGAGATATTGCATCTTGTTTCTTACTTAGCCAAGAAACCAATCTCTTCCCCAAAAAGAATGCTCCACCACTAGTGCTCTTCCGGTCATCCACATCTCCTGCCCAATCTGCATCTGTGTAAGCATGAAGAGAGAAATCCGGATCTCTAGGATACCATAGACCATACTCAACTGTTCCTTTCAAGTATCTAAAAATTCTTTTGATTGCCATAACATGAGATTCTCTAGGATCAGCCTGGAATCTTGCCACAAGACCAATAGCCTGCATTATATCTGGTCTAGTTTGAGTGAGATACAACAATCCACCAATCATTGATCTATACTTTGTCTGATCTGCCTTTGGAGAATCATCATCTTTGCTTAACTTACATCCGGTTGCCATAGGAGTGTTCATAGGCTTTGAGTCTTCCATACCAAATTTCTTTAACAATTCTTTCACATATTTGGTCTGAGAAATGAAGATCCCTTCTTTAGTTTGAGTAATTTGCAGACCCAAGAAGAAATTCATTTCACCAAGCATAGACATTTCAAACTCACTTTTCATCTGATTTGCAAAAGTTTTGCACATACTATCTCTTCCTCCAAAAATGATATCATCCACAAACACTTCAACAATCAGAATGTTTTCATGATCAATTTTGAAATATAAGTTACTGTCAGCAGTACCTTTGTTGAATCCAATCTGCACAAGATGCTTATCCAACCTTTCATACCATGCTCTTGGGGCTTGCTTCAATCCATACAAAGCTTTCTTCAACTTGCAGACCATATCATTATTATCAGACAATTGAAATCCATCCTGTTGTTCAATGTAGACTTCTTCTTCCAGATCACCATTTAGGAAGGCAGACTTGACATCCATCTGATATACCTTGAAGTCTTTGAAGGCAGCAAATGCAAGAAGTAATCTGACTGCTTCAATTCTTACTACCGGAGCAAAAGTCTCTTCAAAGTCAATTCCTTCTATTTGAGAGTAGCCTTTGCAGACCAATCTAGCTTTGTTTCTGATTACTTCACCAGCTTCATTTAGTTTGTTCCGAAAGACCCACTTGGTTCCAATTACATTCCTGTCTCTAGGTCTGGGAACAAGATCCCAAGTATGATTTTTCTCAATTTGCATCAGTTCATCTTCCATTGCTTTGGTCCAGTTTTCATCATTGCAGGCTTCATTTATTGTTTTAGGTTCAATCTTTGAAATCAGACAACATTCATTCTGATCTTGAGCAATATTCCTTCTAGTTTGTACACCTTTGCTTCTGTCACCTATGATCTGATCTTCAGAGTGATTCAGTCTTACATACCTTGGAATTTTGGGAGTATCCAGCACTGCTGTTTCTTGATCAGCCTCATTCAAACCTAACTCTTCTTCCTGATTTACCGGATCAGGCTGACTCTGTCTCACCGGAGAGGATTGAGGTCCTTGAACACTGTCTTGGTCATCTTCATCAAACTCATAAAATCTTGAAGGCTTCTCAATTCCTTCATCAACCTTTACATTGGTGCTTTCTATCATCTTCCTCAATCTCTTATTGTAACACCGGTATGCTTTGCTTTGAGTGGAGTAGCCCAAGAAAATTCCTTCATCACTTCTAGCATCAAACTTTCCTAGATCTTCATCTCTTTTAATATAACACTTGCTACCAAATACTCTAAAATATTTCACAGTAGGAGTGATGCCAAACCAGAGTTCATAGGGGGTCTTACCGGTGTTGTTTCTGATTTGAACTCGATTGAGAGTGTAGACTGCAGTGCTGATAGCTTCTTTCCAAAACATTTGAGGAACATTTGCTTCCAACATCATTGTCCTAGCAGCTTCCTGGATGGTCCGGTTCTTTCTCTCAACTACTCCATTCTGCTGTGGAGTCTTAGGAGCAGACAACTGTCTCCTTATACCCTGTTTCTCACAAAAGTCAATGAATTCACCAGATGTAAATTCACCACCTCTATCAGACCTTAGACACTTTAGTTTCAATCCGGTTTGATTCTCCACCATAGCTTTGAAGATTTTGAACTTCTCAAAAGCTTCTGATTTTTCTTTTAGAAAGGTAACCCACATCATCCAGGAATGATCATCTATTAACAACATGAAATATCTATCACCTTGCAGACTCTTGATTCTTGTCGGACCACATAGATCAGTATGTACTAATTCCAACAATCCGGTAGAAGACTGGTCTTTGCTTTTAAAAGAGACTCTGCTTTGTTTGCCTAACTGACATTCTTTACACACACTATTTGTAGGTTTTATCAACTTTGGAAGATCTCTCACAGCCTGAGTATTACTTATTTTGATGATGTTATCAAAATTTACATGACACATTCTTCTATGCCATAACCAACTCTGATCAATTTGAACAAACAAACAATTTTTATTTGAACCAACCAGATGAAAGATGTTACCTCTTGTCTGAGTACCGGATGCAATTTCAGTTCCGGAGCTTGTAAAGATTCTGCATTTTCCATTCTTGAACCGGAGATCATAGCCTTTGTCCACTAACTGACCAACACTGAGAAGATTGTGCTTCAATCCTTCAACATACAGTACATTTCCTGTTTTGCTCTTACCATCAAAGGAAATAGTTCCCCTACCTCTGATTCTGCCAGCAGAATTGTCACCAAACTTTACCATTCCTCCTTCATATCTTTCCAAGTCTAAGAACTTATTCTTGTCACCAGTCATATGGTGAGAACATCCACTGTCAATAACCCAATCATCCTTTTCTTCCACTTGAGCAGCCAAGGCTTTTTCAACAACTTTGTGATTGACAGATTCGGAGAGCAAGGAATCTTCTTCCTTGATGGCTATAAACACCCACTCATTTCCGGATTTGCTTCCTGGTTCTGATTCATCATCTGTTACTCCTTCATTGTCATCTTCTTCATGAACATAATAGCAATTCTTTTGAAACCTTTGTCTGTGAGTATTAGATCTTGCAGATCTCTCCGGACATCTTGAGGCAAAATGACCAATCTTATTGCAGTTGAAACACTTAAAGGGTAGTTTTCCTTCATACTTACCGGATCCTCTTGGCAGTCTCTTTGCAATGAGGGCTTCAAGTTGAGCTGTTTCTGCTTCTTCTTCTTCCATGTCTCTTCTTGCTTGATCATACCATGACATTTTCTTTGATGAGTTTTCACCCGGATCAAATCTCTGTTTGCCTTTCACATAGGCACTGGCTTTGAAAGCAGATTCAGTCTTGGGAGGATCATCTCCAAACTCGGTCATTTCAAATGCAGCTAGTTTGCCAGCCAGTTGTTCTCTTGTGACAGTTGTGTGGGCTCTGAATTCATCAATGGCAGCAACTTTGATTTTGTAGGCAGCAGGAAGGGATCTTAGGATTTTGCAGACAATCTCATTTTCATCTAAAGTTCCACCAGCATTTCTGATTCCACATACCAGCTCATTTACTCTTGGCATAAAGGTAGTGATGTTTTCATCATCTCTCATTTTCAATCTTTCAAATTTCCCTTTCAGACTTTGCAACCTTGCACTTTTGACAAACTCATCTCCTTCATACAGAAGTTCCAGTTTAGTTAGGATCTCATATGCAGTGGGTAGGTCAATGACATTCGAGAGATCTGAGTCATTCAATGCGCTTAGAAGAGCTTCCTCGGTCCGCAGATTGTTTTCAGCTTCTGTGATTTCATTCAGAGTTGTCGGACCACCTTGTGGAGGTACATATGGTTTTGAAATCATACCCAGATATGCTTTTCCCATGCATTCCAAGTGACACTTCATGCAACCTTTCCAGAGAGTGAAGTTGGTTCCATCGAACTTCGGACTATCCTTCTTGTATGACGACATCCTGGATCTCCTCAAGCGGTTAGGCTCTTGTCAGAGGAACTTGGCTCTGATACCAATTGTTGGATCTAGGGCATACAACTGAGAGGGGGGGGTGAATCAGTTGTATAAAACTTCTTCTTATTCAAACACTTAACTCACTGTTGTTAGTTAGCAGCATATCAAATAATCATCCATGGAAGCATAATACATAAACACAAGAGCAGATAAGCATCAACACATTGAACACCAAGATTTTGACGTGGAAAACCCGGTTAAGGGAAAAACCACGGGGTGATTAACCCAAGAATTATTCTCTGTTAGAAGAATAAAGAAAAATGAATGGCACATGCCAATAAGGGCTCACTGCCCGAGCACACTGCTCACAAAGAGGCCCACTGCCTACAAGGAGACACACTGTCTACAAAGTGATAAAAATCACAGTCTTGAACTGGAGAATGACATCTCTACCATGTCCGGATCAGTTCCAATTAAGCCCAACAATCTCTGCTCTGCCTTTCGCACGTTTCTTCGCTATACCATACTCATCCTCACACCACACACTGAAATGAACTCACAAACCATTATTTATACAAGACATCGACTTAGGAACAAACATCTAAGTCGGCAACAACCATAGGAGTATCCGCAAGATGAATAACACATCCGGTCGGCCATCACAAGAACATTTGCAGGATGAACAACTCATCCGGTCGGCTACATAGAGCAAGAACTTCATCCGGAAGAATAACTTCAATTCCGGGCTCTACCATCAATGCGGACCAACAACACAACCTAAACATGATCCAAGAACCTTCACAAGCCTGTCTGAATGTCCGGATACATCCGCACTTCCTCTGCTTACTGGGATCTCTTGTCTTCCTCATCCGGAACTTCAAGAACACAGTCTGTCGCCACTGTCATAATGCAAGAGGTACTTCCGGACCTCCAAATCATACACAAATCAGGATGACACATCACAAGGACATCCCAAACACTCCTTCCAATCCGCAGATTAGGATAATACAATTCCGGACCTCACCGGACCTTTTTGTGATCCTCTGTCACCTTCGGATACTTGCCGGACCCGGTTCTATACCGGCAGCCACAACTCCTTCAGATCTTCATGCGGACCTCTGAAATCTTAACTGTAGCATCTCAAGACTCATATCTACTAACCCTTTAATCCGCATCCTCCGGTTCTCATCCTATATAGTACATTTACCTTCTTCTCATCACTGTTCTTCACTGTTCCTGACTGAGGCTAATTTTCTCAATATCCTCAGCACACAGCTCATCAAATCCTTCTTGTCAATGCAATATGAGTATGTTGACATCAATGACAACACTGGCTCACCTCATACTTACAACACCTAGAAGGAGGCCATGGAAGATGAGATGGCTTCTTTGGAAAAGAACAAAGCATGGGACTTGGTGCCTTTGCCTAATGGATGGAAACTCGTTGGTTGCAAATGGGTGTTTAAGAAGAAATTTGGTGCAGATGGCAGTGTTGAAAAGTACAAGGGTAGATTCATTGCGAAGGGGTACTCACAAGTGGAGGGAATTGATTATGGTGAAATTTTCTCTCCTGTTGCAAAGTTGACATCCATTTGATTCCTATTGTCTCTTACAGTAGCTTGTGAATTAGAGGTAGAATAGATGGATGTGAAGACAACTTTCCTTCATGGTGATTTGGAGGAAGAAATCTACATGTCATAGCCTAAGCATTACATAGAGAAAGGTAAAGAAAATTTGGTTTGCAAGCTTAAGAAGTCTCCTAGGATGTGGTACTTGAAGTTTGATGCCTTTGTGTTGTCAATCGGTTATCTGAGATCGAAATTGGATCACTGTGTGTATTATAAGTTTGATGGTGATTGTATTATCATTGTTGTATTATATGTTGATGATATGTTGCTCATTGGGAAGGGTAAGAATATGATTTCTGATTTCAAGTATCAGTTGTTAGCATAGTTTGAAATGAAATATTTAGGGGCAGCCAGGTACATTTTAGGAATGGAAATCAAAAGAGACAAAACTAACATAAAACTTTGGTTAAGCTAGAGTAAGTATGTGAAGACCGTGTTGGATAGGTTCAGCATCAGAGATTGTAGGCCATTGTGTGTTCCTATTTCTTTGGGGACAAAGTTATCTATTGAGGATTGTCCAAAATCTCCCAGTGAGGTGGAGGACATGAGCAGAGTACCTTATGCTAGTGTTGTTGACAATTTGATAAATGCAATGGTCTGCACAAGACTAGACATTGCCCAAGCAGTGGGAGTCCTTAGTTGATTTATGGCTAATCCTGGATGGGTTCATTGGGATGTAGTTAAGCGAGTGTCCAGATATTTGAGGGGTACTTTTGAGTATTCCATATTCTATCATGGTAATGTTATAGGACCTCCACATTCTATTGATATTCATGGATTTGTGGATTCAGATTGGGCAGGTGACATTGATAGCAGGAGATCCACCAGTGTTTATGTGTTTACATTATTTGGTGGTACGATTAGTTGGATGACTAAGCAACAACTTGTGGTTTCTTTGTCCACTATAGATGTTGAGTATATGGCTACAACTCATTCTTGTAAGGAAGCCATTTAGCTTAAGAGATTGTGTTTCAATATTGGTGTTGATGCAGGTCAGATCATGATCAATTGTGATAGTCAGAGTGCGATTTGCCTTGTGAAGAATCTAACTTTCCATGCCAAAACAAAGCATATTGATGTTTAATTTTACTTCGTACGAGACATGGTAGAGGATGGGAAGGTAAATTTGGAGAAGGTAGATACTTTGAAGAATGTTCCAGATGTATTGATGAAGCTAGTGGGTATAAAAAAGTTTAGATGGTGTTCAGAGTCTATGGGCCTCTTGACCTATAGCAGTTAAATCTTGTTATTCTATTGGCTCTTACAAGGTGTTCAACAAATGGGAGAATGTTGGGAATTAAGGTGTCTCAACCTTGGTAATTCCTTGCATTATTTATGTTTGTATTTATTAATTCATTGCCTATGATGTAAATTAATTGTAAATTCCATATTGTCATATTGTGGGATGTGGCACAGTGATGTGTCATCCTACATAGAAGATGACAACTTGTAATTTTGTTTTCACATGAGGAAATAGGCATCCCACTTTGTGGTAGGAGTATTTTGCCATGTGTCAGCATCTTGGATGTTGTGTAAGGGAATGTTTGACTGAAACGGTTATGATGAATTCCTATGACAAAGTTATGACATGTAAGAGTCAGAAATAGAAGCTTGTAACATAGGTGAAGACATGTGTCATGAAGCATCTTTGAAAAAGGCATATTTGACCAAGGTGGAATATGACATGTAAGATAATATGCTATTTATAGCCTATGTATGATAGATTCTCTTACAGATGTAAGTTGTAACCGCTATGATAGATTCTATGACATTCGTAAGAGTTGTAAGAACATCTGTCATAGCCCATTTTGGAAATAGGTAACCTCTTTGGGATAGGAGTTGTGGACAAGTGTCAGGCACATTCTACAATGTTGACCAAGTTTCCTTAGGCATGGGTTTTGGACCATGAGGCCAAGTTGGACACCCATTCCAAGATAGGACCAATTTTTCCTTTTATATTCTATATAAACAGGTGCTTGGAGAAGGAGATGTATTATAGGTTTGATAGGTACTATTATGCTACCAGTTTGTCTCCAGATATGAGTGTTGAAGACTCCTAAGAGCTTGCATTGCAAGTGTGTTGTAAACATTCTTTGTTTTGATAATACTTTGTGCAGGTTTTGGAGTGTAGGATTTTTCACCCAATAAGGGTTTTCCCCACGTATATCTTGTGTCTCTCTTCTTCTATATCACCTTCTCTATTATGTGTTTGTTGCAATATCTCATGTTAATGGTTTAATGTTACTGTAATAGTTAGGATAAATTTGAATTTGCACTCTCCTCCCCTCATTAGATTAGTGTAGGAAGCGATTTCCACACACCTAGCTTCCTTTCAACCACAACCCTTATGGGTGAAGGCATTGGCTAGTTTACTTCTTCTCCTCCAAGTACATTTCCTTTTGCACCTTCTAAATCAACTACCTCAATTTCTGGTTCTCCTTCAAGGTCAATTGTCTTCCTCTTCTTTAAAGAGGAAGGTAGTACATCACAACCATGAGACTGCTCAAGGTGAGTGAAGTCACTCTCTATTCTAACATACCTCTGATATAGAGTATTCTTATCATATGGAGGCCTTTCCTCCAATACAAGGGCTTTCTCAATCAAAAAATCAACATGATCTAATATCCTTTGAATTTCGATAATACAGTCTTTTTCTTATGTAAAAGCTCTAGGATAATTAGGATTCAACCTAGTCTTATGATCCTCCATCTCCATAACTTGTTTCCATCTCTTTCTCTTATCCATCACCTCCTCCATATAAAAACAACTTCTAACTATATCTTTAACCAACAAGATCTGATGTGTGAATGCAGGTCTCTTGATACTTAACTTGATCCTATTAATAAACCCTTCTGGATCAAAGACCCTTGAGGACTCCTTTCCCATCCTATACAATTGCAAAATTGGATAAATTTGATCAAGGCCATCCTTGTTGGTTGCCCACAAGTCATCAAACCTTATAGAAGTAGGGAAGAAATAACCCTTCTTTTGTCCCTTTAAATGAGTCTTGTCTGACTTATTCAATTGCCATATCACTTTGAAATAAGCTAGTCTTTTTGGAACATATTCTGGAAGCATATGAGGTCTCAATGGACACCCATACACCCTAATAGTAGTGGTCTCAGTATGCAAGGACCAATCACCCCAATTATGTTGGATTACCATCTTAAGGGTTCTATCCACGGGCCTCAAAAAATCCATAATTTCTATGGGCACTCTGTTCTATGGTGTCTCCATGTAACCCAAGAGTCTTTTGATGAAGTGCTCTTCAAAAACCACATAACATGATTTATTAAAATGCTTATCTAACATGAGTCCAACATTGAATAGGTTGTGGCACACCTTTCTCATCTACCTAAGTAACCTACAAATCATTATGCCATGCATGATTCCTTGCATATAAAAACATATGACAGAGCAAAGAATACCACCTAAATTCCATCTTGAATTCCTTGTTATCTTCATTCTGTATAATAGCTATCAACTTCTCATGTATCTTATCTACAATATATGAAGCATAGTCATACTCAGTATTCACCAGAGGGTCTTGAATATCTGTTTCCATGAGCATGAGGGAAACAAGCATGGCACCCCTTACATCATGCCCTAAAACCTGACATAATTAATGGTATGTCTTAATAAAATAGTCATAGAAGAGATCAATTTCCAATGGCTCTTTCTCACTAGGGGAAATCTTAATGGACCTATTATCTATCCCTTTGACCCTCTGACGTGGAAGTAGCACAGTTCTGTAACTACTTCTATCCTTCTTGTATTTGTCATTAAAGATAGTGAAGTCAATATTTTTGCTGGCTGTGGGGTTCAATCCAAAGACACTAGAAATATAATCCTTATTTATCTTTATCATTCCCACATGATTCCTTGCCAAAACCATTCTCCTTATTGGGTCGTATCTTCTAGCCACAACCCTTACAAAATTAGCATCAATGAACACATCTGGCACCACCAATTTTGCCAAGTCCAAACTCTAGTCATGTGATATAGGATTCCTTGCATTCTTCTTTCTATACAAGTGGTTAAACAATGCCACCCTCGTTCAGTGACATTTGTGTCTCTATAGCCTTGGGTGTTATCTAATAACCTGTCATTGACTCATCCTAGACCACAAACATTGTATGGTTTCCTTGCTGACCCAAACAACTACAACATTAAAACCTTATCCAACATTCTCTTTGATGTGGATGGTTTACCCATGGAATGACTCATCTTATTTGAAGAGTTTTATAAAACTAGGGTTTATGTGAATTGCTCAACTTCTACAATAGTTTTCCTTTTAAATGAGCAGAGAAGCACTAAAAAGATAACAAAATCCATTATGAATAGAGTAAAGCTCGAAATTAACCAACCTAAATATCTGCTCGCAAACCCTAATTTTCACTAGGAAACACCTAGAGCATTGAGTCACCATGAAATTCTTTCCACAGCATGAAATGATCATCAATATGACTCTGATACATTATTTATTTGGGATAGAGACCCCTTCAATTTGTTGCTATCACTCATTTCTACCATTATTTCTCATTCGCTTGAACAAAGCATCTACAACTGTCTAATTTATGAATTTGACTAATAACTATTGATTCAAAGTTCATCACGGTAAGATCAACAGTTCAAAATAGTCTGGGAGATTTGAAAAATCTACCGCACACATTTAAAAGTCTTCAACCAATCAGCTTTGACCATGCAAGATGAACTTTTCCATGTCAGTCTTCAAGACTTACCATGTGTTAGCATTTCACAACCTTGTATGCCCCTCTATGTCCTAGTTTCATGGCACTGTGGGCTTGCACTCTCCTTCTATGTGGAACAAACTACTTTTCCTTCTCCATATGTGCGTGACTGACTAGTCACATGTCGTGACAAATTGCAGTAGAGCAAAGATGACTCAACCCTAACAAACTATCATCCGTGGTAGTACACAATCAATTAGAACATGCACAGTTGGACTTCCTCCTTCATTGGAACTTACAAGATTGTGGGACCATGGGACAAGTGGTAAAATTCTACAACAGCATGGTCCTAATAAAGTACAGACTCAAGAGACTTGCGGGCTCACACTAAGATGCTATCTTCCATCACCATACTGACCCTTGAATATAGTCCCAAACATTTTAATTTTATTCCCTGATAGATTAACGACAACCGACAACCTAAGACAAAGGGGCCAGTATCACCATGACTTATGAGGCTCAGATTATAACTTGAACAACCAACAACTGAGCTAAGCATTCAACAATGAAACATAACAAAAGCACCTGAAGCAATGGGACAACTTAGGTTTAACCTAGGGCATATATCAATGTTCATGAAGTTCCATAAACCCTAAACCTAAGGAGAAACCATGGATTTCGACATAGAAACCTTAGAATTCAAGCACAGACCACCTATGGCTCTAGTTGGGGACTCATGATTTATCAAAGTATAGAGAGGACCACAAAACTCTGGGAAGTAGACCAAAAGACAAAATAAAAATTAGACAAACAACGAGACAATATTTATAGTATGTATAATGTGTATGGAAAATAACCTACTTAAGCAATGTAGGGTTTCAAGAATTGTCCATGCACGAGCAATTCCTAAAATTCTCTAGTCAAATTCTTCAAGAAATAAAAATCTAAACCATGTGTGTTGCTTATTAGACATGGGCCAGTCTAGAGTGGATCAAACTTGCCATGTTTTCCTTTCTCCTTGCATCTTGCATTCCACATCAAAACCACATCACCTACCTCAAATTTTCTATCTGAAGCTTTCTTGTCAAATAAATATTTCACCTATTGCTGCCTCTTAAGGTTGATTTTTTATGTTTTCCTCCTAGTCTCATCCAATTCAACTAACTTGTTAATTCTATCATTCATGACTATGTCAATGTCATCATCATATTCCTGTATGAATGTTTAGACTGGTAGAAGGTTATTTACAAGCATCCATTCCATACACCAATTCATAAGGAGATCTCTGAGTTACCTTCTTGATTGTAACCCTATCAGTCCAGAGTGCAAGTCTATCTTTTGAATCTCATGACCTCTTATTCCTACCTATCATTCTCTTTATAATATTCATTTAAACTTTTATTACTAGATTCAGCCTATCCACTTCCCTAGGATGATAAGGTGTAGAGTAAGACAATGTAATGCCATATTCATTTCAAAAAATTACAAATTGATCTAATCTAAAACACATGGCATTATCCATAATCAACCTACATGGCACTCCAAGCCTAGTAATAATATGCTCCATTATAAAATTTGAAACTACTTTGCTTGTTTCCCTCTTGGTTGGGATTGCTTCAATCCACTTAGTAAAGTAATTAGTAGCAACAAGAATCCAACTATGTCCTCTAGTGGATTTTTCTATAATATTTCCAATGAAATCTATACCCCACTCTTGAAAAGGGGCCTCCATATTAATAATTCTCAATGGCAAAGGACTAGAATACTTCAACTTTCCAGAGAATCTTTAACATGCATCACAATTTCTCACTAGTTTTTGAGCATCAGTGAAAAGAGTAGGCCACCACTAACTAGACCTAAGAACATTGTGTGTAGTGGTTTTCACCATGAAATGACCTCCACATACTCCATTATGCATCTCATTTAATATGTTTGAAGCTTGATCACTATAAACTCATCTCAACAAGATTCCATCTATATTTCCCCAATATAAGTCCCCTTGCAAAATTACTTATTGTATTGCTTGCAATTTCAAGGTTCTCTTTTGATATTCATTCATTCCATCAGGACAAGTCATAGTATGCAAATAATAAACAATATCCTTATACCAAGGAGAAGTATGTAACTTACATTCGTGGAAAGACTCTTCATCTTGAACCTAATTCACCTAAACTACTTCCAAATTAGATTCAACCATTAACTTGGTCAACCCTTGTCCTCTTACTAATTTTGTAATTTGGATATCAATGTTAAACTCCCGAATCTTATTAATCCATATACATCTTCTCCTAGTTACCTCCTGTTGAGTGAATATGTTTTTGACTACATCATGAGGAACATAAGCCACTATCTGGGCTCCTACCAAGTAAAGTCTGAAATTCTTTACTAATTTAACAAAAGCATAGGCTTGCTTTTCCATAATGTCATATTTGAGCTCTGCAACCTGTAGAGATTTACTGAAAAATGCTATAGGTTGCTCATATCCTTCAATATTCTTTTGTAGCCGAACTGTTCCTATGGTATGAAAGGATGCAAATGAAAACAACTCAAAAGGATTTGAAAATTTTGGAGACTTGAGTATAGGAGCCCTTTATTTTGCTTCCTTAATATCTTAAAAATCCATGATAGCTTCATCTCCCCATGAAACATTTTCTCCCTTCTTCAACATTTTGAGATGCCTTTTACAATTTCTGCAAAATTTGTAAAAAATCTTCTCACAAAATTTATCTAACCAAAGAAGGATTGTATCCCCTTAACATTCTTAGGGATTGGTATCCTATAAATAGTGGCTACTCACTTAGGGTCAATTCTAATACATTCTTTAGACACAATATGACCCAACAACTTCCTTTCAGTAACACCAAAGGTACATTTCTTTGATTCAATGATATACCATACTCTATTGCTATGATAAAGATCTTCTCAAGATGCATACAATGTTCTTCCTTTTTTGAGAAAGCAGTCAAGTCTTCTTGATACACTACCATAATAGTATCAATCAAGCTAGTAAATGCAACATCCATTGCTCCCTGAAATGTAGTTCCAACATTTGTCAATCCAAAAGCTATCCTTACATAAACATAGGTACCCCAAGGTGTTGTGAAAGATGTTTTGTACTGCTTTGATTCCTTTACCTTTACCTGATTATATCTAGAAAATTCATCCATCATAGATAACAACTCACACCTAGTTACTTTCTGCAGCAGTGCCTCCATATTAGGTAGTGGATAGTTGTCTTTTAATGAAGAAACATTAAGATTCCTAAAATCAACACAACCTAATATCACCATTTTTATTCCTTAGTGGCACTAAATTGGAAACCCAAGTAGAATGCCTAATTGGTTTGATAATGCCTCCATCACTGAGTTTTATAAGTTCTTGCTGCATTTTTTATGCCAATGTTGGTGTAGACGCCTAAAAATGTCTTCACCATTTAATTGATCTCTGACATCACTAATATCATCAATTTACCCTTCTAACTAATTAATTAAATTCTTATTTAATTAATTATTACCTCCAACACCTAATTATTCATCATTTCCCCCTTTAAATTGAATTAATTTGATTAATTCAATAGTTACCCCTTTACTAACATTAACCCAATTAATTAAATAAATATGAAAATATTTATTTGATTAATTCACCCGTTTCATTAAACCTAATTAATTGAATAAATCATGTTTATTTAATAAATTCAACCTACTAATCAGCCTATCCCTACCCTAGTTAATTAAATACCTATTATTTAATTAGCTAGTCTAACCTACATGACCCTAGACCTAGGATTAATTAAATTAAACACCATTTAATTAATCCTAACCCATAATTAACCCATCCACTAATTTACTATAGACATAGTAATTAGGCTAATCACTTAATTAATATGGTCAAACCTTGTTTAACACTCCTCTACACATCCTCTAAATAAAAAAAATGATTTTTATGCCACATAAAACAATTTTTTATATACATTTGTCATAAACTCCATAAATAACCTCTTACACCATCCACTTTGATTAAATACCACTCTTCCCAAAATGAATTAAAAATTCATTTTTAATCCTCACCTCCTCCCCATGTGAATCTAAAATTCACATCTAATCCACCTCATCTACCCTCATTTAATTCATAACCCTTCCCAATGTGAATTTAAAATTTACTTTTATTCTCATCCCTCCATTTTCTATAATCTAATCTAAGCCCTCCATCTCACATTCATCCTCATCCATTGATCTCCAAAATGAATCTCAACCCTTGGATCAAATATCCCTCCAAAAAGCTTATAAATACACCCTCATCCAAGCCATTTGATCATCCACAATTTGAGAAAAGTTATTATGCCAAATTCTCTCCATCTCTCCATGAATTGAGCTAGGTTTTTTAGTGATTTGTAGTCTTAGTTGAGAGAATTTCACATAGCAAAACAATGGGTGAAGAAAGAATGCTTGGGTACAACATTCTCAACCTTATCTAGGACGAGGAGATCAATTTGAAGGTATAAGATTTGTGTTTTTATGCATGCATTTTGTGTTTTTACCTTCACTTGTTTTCCTTGCTCTCATTTGGCACACTTAGTGGGACCCCATGGTCCCAATTGACTAATCTTTGTGTAAGTTTTTTTTGTTTGAAGGCATGATTTGTAGGTTTTGGTGCTAAGGACTCACTATTTGGCACCATTTCTCCCTACAGTGGCACTATTTCTTCATTCTGTGGCACCATTCATGACTATTTTGGTACCTTTTTTAAGTGACACTCTTGCTAAGATTTCTTTCTTATATTGACTTGTTAAGGCATTTTTTGATCATTTTGCAAGCTTTTGGGTTAGTGTGCTCTCTGTTTTGATAGGGAAAACACAGGGACAAGGGGAGATAATGGCAAAATTTCCTTAGAAAAGCTTAGAATATGTTTTTGTCTAACCCTCACTTATTTGCCTTTTATTAATGCTTTTGGGTGTTTGAATCTAATGAGGGGTGTTTAAACAATAAGATAGGGAGTCTTCTATGTCCTTTTAAGTTAACTTTTGTCATTAACCATCATTTTTCCAAGCTTCTTGGAACTCTACATCATTTTGGTGCCATACATACCTAGTTTGGCGCTATCGGACTCAACCAAACAAGGTAAACTGAGGTAAAATGTTGTTTGGCTCCATTTCCTAGTCTTGTATTGCCTTTTTATCCTATAGCACCATTTTGACATCTTGTAGCACCATTTGCTGTTAACAATAAAAAATAGTTGTTTTTTATTTGTAGCACCATTTTTGGTTTCTATGGCACCATTTATCTGCTCTGTGGTGCCATTTCATTCTGTTTTGGCACCTTTTTCTAGGCTAATCTTGGGATCTATGTAGGTGTTTGACAGTGTTCTGTAGCTTAGACAACATTTACATTTGGTGCATTAAAATTAACCTTGTTTGTAAATAATCATAGGGACACTTCATTTTGGATCTTCAAAAGAATGTAGCTTTGTTTGACATGTCTTGTGCACTTGCACACTTGTGTTAAACCTAAGGGATAGAATTAAAGTATCCTTTCCCCTCACCTTCAAAAGGATCTTGGGTGAAGAGAAATGATTCTACTCTCTTTTTTTCTTTTTTAGAAGTAGCTTGCCCTTAAGACACATCTGCAAAGAGAACACATTGGAAACCCCAAGTGATACTTTCATTTAGTCCACTATACAAAATAGGATAAGGCACAAGCCATGTCCAAATCGGTATCAGCACTTACCGTTTGGTGCTAGTTCAAAAGGAAGTTATACCTTATGTCTATGATACTCCTAGTAGGACTAGTTAAAACCTTAAGTGGTTTACTAGCCGCTCATAACGTGTCGATCCCCTGAATGTTCCCCCACTAAACACCTTTGTTGTAGAGGCCCAAAACCATTTACTTGTTGGTGTAGGAGGTCGGACCTCTAAAGTCACCCTATATTGTACTATTCATTATAGAGATAGGAATTCCCTCGATCCCTAAGATCAAATGGTAAGAGAGATTGGTGTGCTTGAGAAGTGTGTGTTGTGTAAGGGGGGGCTAGTGTCACCAATTTCTCTAGCTATCTGCATTATCTTAGTATATGGAGAAATCCAAGTAGGGACTCAACAAGTAGTATCTTTTTCTCACCTTAGGTTGTACAAGTGCTTGATGAATGTTTGATTTACCACATTTCACAACAAAACTTTTGGCTATTGTATTCTCTTGTTTGGAGTGTTTGTATGCTTTCCAACAAACCATCATTGACATTATCCAAAACCTCCTAAGTCATTGAACCATTGAAACATTTGACATTTCCCAAAAAAAAAATCATTTGACCTTCAAAAATCCAAAAGTTGACATCAAAATCCCAATTTTATCAAAAAATTACCACACTACCTTGTTTTGGTGCCAAAATCTTTCTATTTAGTGCCTGAATATTCATTGTGGCTAATTTAGCACCACTTTCCAGATTCGTAGAGCCATTACTCACTGTTTTGACACCTTGTCCTTAGGCTTTGGCACTATTTTCAAATTTGTTTTCACACGTGCCTAGAAAATTATTTTGGGACCTTTGAACTCTGCACATCCAACATTTGTCAAAATCTACCAAAACCATAGCCTACCTTTCACCATCATCCATAATCATTCTCACCCATATTCCCATTTCGACCTTAGGGAATAATCACTTTTATTATTGGACCCTTCACTATCAATCAAATCACTAAGCCCAACCATAATTCCTCTTTCAATCTCCATTCACATTCCCTCATAGCCTTACATTTTGATTTTCATCTTTGGACCTCCACTTTACTTCATCTCTCATCCAACATTTGTCATCCTCATCCCAACACTTTCCAAAGTTTCAAAATCTAAACATCCAAAATCAAAACCATCCAAACATCCAAAATCAATCTCTTACTCAAATCCACAATCGTATTCCAAATCAACCTTTGAGCTAAACCTAGATCTTATCATCCTTTATTATCCCATTTTGCTTGTTGGTCATTAGTCTACGTTCAAGTAGATTAATCATCCTTTTTTTCCCGAAGGTCATTAGTCTACCTTATGTCAAAAGAAATATCCATCATTACAAAACCCTAAGATCTAGATCCATTCAAGCTCACTTTTGATTTGGATAGCCTCCCAACATCATCAAAAGTTTATCTAACATCCAACATCATCTAAACATCCAAATCATCTAAGACTTTCTTAGTTGATTACTATCCAAAATCATTTACCCTAGTCATCTAAGCTTTCCTTGGTTGATTATTATCCTTAGTCACATCCTCCTAATCATCCCCAAAATCATTTTCACCTACATTCCAATCCATTTCCTCTTTCACTCCTTTTGGTCCAAAATTTTTGAAAATCAATTCACCCACTTCCTTTAAGGTCTTAACCTCTAAGGTTGTTCCCTTCCATCCTCATTTTCTTTTTAACATTTACCTTCCTTAGGTTTCTACTCTTTTGGATTTATTCTCTAAAAGATAAAACCTATACCCACATCAGACCATTATCCTTAGATTTAGGCTTGTGAGGATATTATCCCCTTAAACCTAAATCTTTGTTCCTAAAACAAATCCCAATCACCTCATCACCCTTTCCATCTCCATCCCTCAAATATTCACACCTTCATGTATCTTTGGGTCCAATAAATCAAATCCCCTCTCTCTAAGGTCTTGATCTTCATCCAACCAATCAAATCCACACTTAATACTGTTGTATGCCCATAACAAGTTCCCAAGCCAAGAGGAATCAAGAAATGGCCCACCTTGGAAACAACTTTGGCATAGGAATGCCAGAAACTAACCAAAATAATGTGCCCTTAGTCCAACAAGTACCATCATATGACACTACCGCTATGCTAAATCCATTCCCATTTCAACCTCAACCAACCCAAACTACCAACACCAACCAAGTAGATCAATATATCTTAGACTTTACACAAGATGCCGATTCTATGGATATGCTTGATAGAGTCCTAAGATCGGACCCTAATAGATATCTTGAGTTCCTCCTCAAAAATGGTACTAGCATACCTCATAATGCATGCACCTCAAACAACACCACAACATCATCACAACCATCCACATCACATACCAATCATAACACCTCTCAAACCTCAAATGTCACTACATCTACAATTCCCACAAACTCTAATGTCACCATGTGCACAATCCCCACAAATGTATCCACTACACCAAATGTCTCAACCATAACAAACCCCACCATCATCAATCTCATTGTTACATCAAACATAACCACATCCACTCCACAAATCACCCTCAATATTCCTCACAACATCATGCATACAAGTGCCTCTACAAATGTGCCTCCACTTAACATAAACGCCATAGCCTTCATGAACCAACTATTCTCTCGACATCCCCATAACACCTCCAATATTCCCATCAACAATCCATTGTCCAACTTCACACATGTGATTCCATCAATTTCCCAAACACCCATCTCCTCTTCCATCCAAACATCTCAAACCAATCCTAACCAAAACCAACAACTTCCACTACACATTCTCCAACAACTCATGGCATACCAACAACACCTCACGCTCCAAAATCAAACATTACAACACCAAACTCCACCTCAAACTCAAATCCCACCCTTCCTCCAACAACTCATACAAAATGAACAAAATCACATTCCACAACCACCTCCCAACCAAGATTTAGCTAGTGCTATCCAAACATTAATCTAAAAAGTGGACAACATGCAATAAGGAAACAAACAAAAGGAATATTCTTTTGAGGATATTTTCCCTTACCCATTTGATAGGACATTGTACATTCCTCCTTTTTCCAAAAACTTTGAAATGCCCAAATTTGACAAGTATAAAGGAAAAAGGGACCCTAGGGAGCACCTTAGGGATTTTTATATCGCTTGTCTCAAAGTCTCATATGAAGACACCTATTTAATGAGACTTTGACCTAGAAGCCTTGATGGTCAAGCCACTAAATGGTTTTCTCACCTTCATCCGGGTATCAAAACATTCCATGAACTCGCGGAGAAGTTTGTAAACCATTTCTCATATAATTTCGAACATGAAATATCAATGACTGATCTTTCCAATACCAAACAAAAGAACGAAGAATATTTTGCCACCTTTTTGCAAAGATGGAGAGGCTTGACAAGAAAACTCCCTTTACCTATCCTTGAAAAATAACTAGTCACCATGTTTGTGGCTAATCTTAGTCAAGAAATGGGTTTCCATTTGCAAATTCAGTGTGCATCCACCTTTGAAGAGGTCATCGACAAACACACAACTATTGAGAGAGACCTTATTGCCAAGGGTTCGATAAAACTCTAAGATAACAAAACCAACAACAACAACAATAAGGTCAACAACAACACCTCTAACACAAACAACAACACGCAATCGAATGATAAATCTCTGTTTTGCAGTAAAAATAAGAACACTCTTAATGATGGCATCATTGGTGTGAAATTCGTTCAACATGGACAAAACCCACCACCGCCAAGTACATGTTAGAAATGAAAGCAACACTACTTCAATGGAAATATGATTCAAGATAAATTTCAGTAATCTTAAGTGTGCTTTAACAATGGAGATTGTAACAAAACATAAAACCCACTATAGAAAAGATGTCAAACATGAAGAAACAAACACAATGACATAGTGTTTACATGTGGGTAAAAAACTCCACCAGGAAAGAGGCACAAGTTTGTATTAATCTCAACAAGATTGTATAATACATTAACTACACAACTCTCTCCACAAGTCTTCAATCTGACAGCATTCTGACAGCACCTGAGTACCTAAAATATGTATTTCAGCAACAAATACATGGAAAATACTTATATAAATGTTGTCCACTCCATTCTAGGCATTCACCTTCTCTCTCCTAAGATTCTCCAACTTGTAAACATTAATTACCATCTTACAAGCATTTTACACTTGTCCAAAAATAGCCATGCAAAGGTTTGGTACCCAAGACTAAATCTAGCCTCTTACAACATCTTATGACATGTCATAACTGTCATAGATTCCACAAAAAGAGTATCTTTCCAAGATAGGAACCTTGGGCTAAATATAGAAAATATGCAACTAACATATCCGTCATAGGTGTCATAGAAACACATAATCTTATGACAACTTGCAGTTGTCATAAATTCACTTACCAAACATTATGAAAATTGTCATACATGCCAAAAATAGTATATTCTCTAAGTGAGCATACCTACCCTCATTTACTTTGAGTTATTACATTTGCCAATAGTAAAAGTCACTCCGTAATTACCTTCGGTTACTCTGAAATTACCCCTGCCAGTGAAACTAGTACATCTCCTCATGGTAATTACAAATTACATATAATAAATGGAATAAATACAATATTGGGATTTACAAGGTTAATGGTACCTTATCCCAACATTCTCCCACTTGACATTATACATTGTAAATCAACCCATAGGAAATCAAATGAAAAATAATCAAGCACTAGAAACAAGGCCCATGACCTCTCTACACCATATAAACTTGTCAGTGTTCATAGGCTTGGTCAATGAATCTACAACATTCTTTTGATTGTCTGTCTTCTTGAGCTCAATCTCTCTATTTACAACCAACTCTTGAACAAAGTGATATTGAACATCAACATGCTTAGTTTAAGCATGATACATGGGATTCTTGGCCAAACAGATAGCACTCTGACTATCACAACCAATCTGAATGATCCTACAATCAAAACCAATACCTGTACATAGTCTCCTCAACCAAACTACCTTCTTAGAGATATGAGTAGTAGACATATACTCTGCTTCTGTGGTGGAAAAAGCAACTATGGGCTGCCTCTTACTCATCCAACTCACTGCACCTCCAAACAGAGTAAACACATAGCCACTAGTGGACCTTCGATTATCCAAGTCACCTGTCCAATCTGCATCAACAAAACCCTGTATGTCCAAAGATTTTTTAGTACTATTAGTACCAAAATAAACCAAACAATAATCAAGAGTTCCTGCAAGATATTTAAACACCCTCTTCACATAATTCCAATGTTGTCTACTAGGGTTAGACATAAATCTACTCAAAACCCTCACTGCTTGGGCAATATCTGGTCTAGTGCAAACCATTGCATACATCAAACTCCCTACAACACTAGCATATGACACATTAGACATATCCCCAAAATCATCTTTAGTCTTTGGACACATATCTAATGAAAGCTTAGTACCAATGGGTAAAGGAACTCTAACTGGGTTACAGTCCTGCAAACTAAACCTCTACAAAATATTATTCACATGCGTACTTTGTGACAACCAAAGCTTTATGTTAACTCTGTCCCTCCTAATCTCCATTCCCAAAATATACCTTGCAGCACCAAGATCCTTCATCTCAAATGCACCTAAAAGTTGGGCTTTAAGCTCACTGATCATACCCTAGTATTGCTGAAAAACAACATGTCATCAACATACAAAGAAATAACTAGTTTAGAATCATCAACACAATAAATGTAAACACAGTGATCCTCCTCACTTCTAACAAAACCCAATTTGAAAACAAATGAGTCAAACTTTTGATACCACATTTTGGGGGACTATTTCAGACCATAAAGAGACCTCTTTAACCTGTAAACCCAATGTTCTTTTCCTTTACCTCAAAACCTGTAGGCTGTTGCATATAAATTTCTTCCTCAAGATCTCCATGTAAGAACACAGTCTTAACATCCATTTTCTCAATCTCCCAATCATAAGCTACAGCAATGGATAAGAGAAATCTAATAGATTGTTAATTTAGCAACAAGAGAGAATATCTCACCAAAATCAACTCCCTCTCTCTAGGAGTAGCCCTTGTCTACCAGTCTAGCCTTGTACTTCTCCAATGACCCGTCTACTCCAAACTTCTTGAAGACCCACTTACAACCTATGGCATTTCTTCCTTTGGGAAAATGAACAAGATCCCATGTGTTACAAGAGTCTAAAGCCATCATCTCCTCATGCATGGCTAATTGCTAAGACTCACTATCATCTGTAGAAATAGATTCCCTGTAGGATCTAGTTTCATCGTTAGTACTCAATAAAGCATATACACAATGGAAATCTAGTGGGATATACCTATCAATTGGATTCTGTTGTCTTTTGGATCTCCTTAAGGGTGGAGTAAGAGACTCTACTCATTCTTCTACATGATCATCTGCACCAACTTCTTCTATAACAACAAACTCATCTTCATCAGAACTACTCGAATCTTCTTCTTCTTCTTCACCCCCAAATCCATCATTTTGTTCTTCTTGAGGTGTATGTTGCTGCTCTAACTCAAAATGCACTCTCTTTACCTTTTCTTCTTTTTCTTTTGGCTGCTCAGGTTCAGAAATAGCTCTAAGTTCCCTAAAAAATAACATCTCTAGAAAAGATAATCTTGCTGGTTAGTGGATTTCAAAGCTTATAACCTTTGACATTATCACCATATCCAATGAATGTACACTTTTTAGCCTTTAGATCCAATGTAGATCACTTTTCCTTAGGTACATGAACAAAATCCTCATAGCCAAAAACTCCTAAATGTGAAACAGAAGGTTTCTTACCTATCCACACTTCATAAGGTGTCGAATCAAGAGCCTTACAAGGAGATCTATTTATCAAGTAGCAAGCAGTACACACAGCCTCTACCCAAAAGCATTTATCCAATTGTGCATCACTAAGCATACTTCTGGCTCTTTCCATAATTATTTAGTTCATCCTTTCTACAACACCATTCTGTTGTGGTGTATACGGAGTTGTCTTTTGTCTGATTATACCTGCATGCTTGCAAAACTCATCAAATTCCTTAGAGCAATATTCCCTTCCATCGTCAGATCTTAATATTTTTATCTTTAAACCTGATTGGTTCTCTACTAAGAATTTAAATTCCTTAAACTTAGTGAAAACTTCAGATTTATACTTCATAAAATAAATCCATGTAAATATGGATACATCATCGATGAAGGTGACAAAATAACAAGACTTTCTGATAGAATCACTATCGACAGGACCAAACACATATGTATGAATAATTTCTAACTTCTCTTTTGCTCTATTGCTTCTTGAAGGAAATGATTTTCTATTTTGTTTACCAAACACACAATGCTCATAGAAATCAAAATGCTCATCAGAATAAGAGAAATCATCCAACAATTCTTTATTCTTAATAGTTTTTAATACATTATGACTTGTGTGGCCCAATCTATGGTGCCACAACATACAAGTATTTTTAGAACCCTCAGAAACATAAGAGGCATTAGAAACTGCAGTGGCTTCAAGCTTAAACAAGTTCATGAATCTCTTCCCTTTCACTACCACCAAGTTCCCTCTTACCAATTTGCAGCCATGCTTGTCAAATGCCACATGCATTCCCAAATCATTCAACTTCGAAACTGAAATCAGATTTCTAGCTAATCTAGGAACATGTAAAATACCAGGGAGGGTTTTAATCGTCCCATCACTTAAACACAACAATACCTGATGCAGGAGCATCCCCGGTTCAAGAGCAATCTTGCATCAACCAAAAACATTTGCATTTCATTTTGTTTGCAGTTCAGTTTGTTTCTTTTTAGTTTCATTCAGGAAGTTTAGTCAGAAGTAGTTTCTTCTTTTGGTCTGACATTTCACCACAATTGCATTTCAAATCTTGTGGAGATGGATTTAGCATCTACATTCATTCATTAACATCATATTCAGAATTCAAAGATCCACATGTCAATACTAGAAAGATATCGCTATCAGAAGTTGGTTGTTTCTCAGAGCAGAGCATCCTAATATTCACTGGCAATCACTTGAAGCAGAAACTTGTAGAAGCATTTCCTAGTCTTTGGAGTCCAATCACATCATTCAATGTTATTTGGTCCATGGTTAACCTTCCTTAGAGATCCACACTTCATTCCATTCATTTATTAGAAGTGTTCTATGCGTTTAGGTCTGACCTATCTGTGTGTACACATTACATCTCTTCTTTGGAATTTGTGATCTTCCTTGGCTGACGTAGAGGATTCTATTGGTCTGGATTAGATATATATTGATGTAATAGATCCTTAGGAAAGCAGTTGATATAGTTCTCATGATTTAGAAGATTGATAGTTTAGATTTTGTGCGACAAAGCTTCAAAGCTTTATCTTGCACATGTATGTAATCAGACCTTTGTGCCCCAATTGTAAGCTCGCATGTTGCTGGCCGATCTCTATTTGAATTCTATTGAATGACTGAATCTACGTGTGTTCCATTCCTTTGAGTTGTTTCCATTGTGTTTACTCTTGCTACACGGTCCAGATAATTAATTCTGTGAACCCTCCTACCGTGACTGCACCAAGTGGTATCAAAGTGAAAGTTTGAATCTTTGGGAGTGAATTAAGCAATGTTGGTGAGGGAATTCTGTAAGATATTATTGTAAACAGATCACCAAATTAAGGTGGGTTACTTGTGTTGCAATCGATCACCGATTGTGAGGCAGTTGTCACCTTGTAACCTGATTCCCAAACCTGAAGCAGTTTACACTTTATCCTAGGAAGAATGTTGCTGAGAAGAGTTGCTGCTATTAGAACAATGGCTAGTAGAATAGATGAGATGATGGAGATAATGAAAACCATGCGAATTCATTTGGATGCTATTGAAGAAGATAGGCAAAGAGGATTGACACTGAGACCTAATATTGAAAGTGATGATGAAGAAGAATTTCAATCTATTGAACAAATTGGAGAAACCCTAGGAGGTGATGAAGAAGAAGAATCAGATCAAGTAAAGATGTTGCAAGCTATTTCAAAGATTAGAAAAGGACCTAGAGTTGATGTGCCAAACTATAATAGTAATTTGAACCCTGAAGAGTTGACTAACTAGATAAATGATATGGAAGAATACTTTGAATATGAGAAAATTGAAGATCTGAAGAAGGTGAAATTTGCAAAGACAAAGTTGAAAGGACATGTTGCTATATGGTGGAAAGAAGTTTAGTTGGAAAGAAATAGAAGAGGAAAAGAAAAGATTACAAAATGGGATAGGATGGTGACAAAGTTGAAGAATTAGTTTATACCTACTGACTATGAGTTGGAACTGTTGAAAAGATTGCAAAACCTGAGACAAAAGGAGAAATAAACTGACTATGAGTTGGAACTATTGAAAAGATTGCAAAACCTGAGACAAAAGGAGAATTTGTGAAGGAGTATACTGAAGAATTCCATAAGATGATCATAAGACTAGGACATAGTGAAGCAAGCAAAGAGAAAGTGGCTAGATACATCAATGGACTGAGATTGAACATTCAAGAGGAACTAAGTTTGGTAAGGATGACATTTTTGGAAGAAGCATATCAGTTTGCCCTAAAAGTTGAAGAGAAGTGAAATAAGAGACATGATCAGAGACATAGAGGAATAGGAGGTAAATTTTAGAGAAGTAGGACTTATTCTAGAGGAGACAGATCACATCCGGAGAAGAACAAGTTTGACAACCTATTGAAGAAGGATGACAGAGATAACAATGCTTACCTAAGAGATGACAAAAATTTTTACCGGAGAGGAAACCCTAGTGCATACCAGAATGAAGGATACAAAAGAGAAGGAGGAGGATTTGATAAGAAGACATTCAGAGGTACCTATTTCAAGTGTGAAGGTGAAGGACATAGAGCATTTGAGTGTAATCAGGGTAGTACAAATAAGAGGACATAGAATGGTAGAAGAGAAGCCTATGTTGAAGAAGAACTTGTTGAACTAGATGACCCATGTTCTGCTGGTAAACCAGAGAAAGGAGAATCATTGGTGATGAGGAGAGAACTATTTCAAGCAGAAACAAATGAGGAACCACCATAGAGAAAGAGTTTGTTCAAGACAAGATGCAAATCCAAAGGTAAGTGTTGTAAATTTGTAATTGATAGTGGTAGTTCAGATAACTTAGTTTTAGAGGAGATGGTGACTAAGCTAAAGTTGGAAAGATTGAAACACCCTTAGCCATATTCGATAGCATGGATTCAGGATGATCATAAGGTACTAGTGAGTGAACAATGTTTGGTGAAAATTCCTATTGGATCTTATCATGATGAAGTCTTGTGTGATATTATGCCTATGGATGTTTGTCATATCTTATTGGGTAGACCTTGGCAGTATGATAGAAAAGTTATACATGATGGGCGAAAGAATACATACACTGTAATAGCAAATGGAAAAAGAACTAATTTGATTCCTTTGGAGGATGATCCTAAAGATGTGGTATGTGGAAATGCTAGAATCTGTTTGGTAGATGGAAGGAAATTTCTGGATGGTTTGAAACATGAGAGTATGTGTTATGACTTGATTCCTAAAAAGCCTGAAGCATTGAAGAAAGAAACTGAACCAAAGGAGATAAGAGAGTTGTTGAAAGAGTATGAAGACATCATATCAAATAATGTGCCAGATAGATTGCCACCTATAAGGAGTATTAGTCATCACATGGATCTTATACTAGGAGCAAGTTTGCCTAACAAAGTAGCACACTGGATGACACCGGCAAAGAATGAAGAACTGAATAGACAAATATAAGAGTTGTTGAAGAAAGGTTTGATCAGAGAAAGATTGAGTCCTTGTACAATACCTGCAGTGTTACCACCGAAGAAAGATGGAGAATGGATAATGTGTACTAATTCCAGAACAATAAACAAGATCATAGTTAAGTATAGATTTCCTTTACCTAGGATGGATGATATCATGGATTATTTGAGTGGAGCAAGATATTTTAAAAAGATAGACTTGAAGAGTGGATACCATCAGATCACAATCAAAGAAGGGAATGAATGGAAGACTACTTTTAAGACAAATGAAGGGTTGTATGAGTGGTTAGTGATGCCCTTTGGATTGACTAATACATTGAGTACTTTCATGAGATTGATGAATGAAGTCTTGAAGAAATTCTTGGGTAAGTTTATTATTGTGTACTTAGATGATATTCTAATTTTTACTAAAACAAAAGAGGAACATTAATGGCATATTAGACAAGTTTTGCAGAGGTTGAGAGAAGAGAAATTTCTGATAAACATCAAGAAGTGTAGTTTCATGAAGGAAGAACTAGTTTACTTGGGATTTGTGATTTCTATAGAAGGATTGAAGATGGACCCTAAGAAAGTGAAAGCAATTGTTGAATGGCCTACACCGAATAGCATTGGAGAAGTTAGATCATTTCATGGATTGGCTAGTTTCTACTGGAAGTTCATCAGAAATTTCAGTTCAGTTTGTAACCCTATGACAGAGACAATGAGAGGTGACAAAAAGGATTTTAAGTGGACATCTGGAGAAGATAAAAGTTTTGAGTTGTTGAAGTAGAAAGTGATAGAGCAACCTGTATTGGCGTTACTAGATTTCAATAAGGTATTTCAAGTTGATTGTGATGCAAGTGGAAATGCGATTGGAGCAGTGTTAAGTCAAGAAGGTAGACTAGTAGTATATTTCAGTGAGAAGTTGAATGATGCAAGGAGAAGATATTTAGTTTATGATCAAGAGTTCTATGCCACAATTCAAGCCTTGAAGAAGTGGAGACATTACTTATTACCTAAGGAGTTTGTGTTGTATACAGATCATCAATCTTTGCAATACTTGAATAGTCAAGGTAAGTTGAATTAGAGACATATAAGATGGGTAGAGTTTATGCAAAGCTATACTTTTGTGTTGAAGTATAGGATTAGAAAATCAAACAAAGTTTCTAATGGATTGAGTAGAAGAAGAAACTTGTTGACAGAAATGAGAGTTGAAGTGTTGGGTTTTGATGAATTGAAGAACATGTATTTGGGAGACACTAATTTTGTAGAACCTTGGAAAGCATGTAAAGAACTTGTTGTGATAGATAGAAGTAAGCGGTTGGATTATTTCATTCAATAAGATATGTTGTTCAAAGGAAGTCACTTGTGCATACCTAGAAGTTCAATGAGAGACAATCTAATCAAGGAGAAGCATAGTAGCGGATTGGAAGGACATTTTGGCATTGATAAGACAATAGTTTTGGTGAGTGAAATTACTTTTGGCCTTAGATACATAAGGATGTTCAGAGATTTGTGCAGAGTTATAGAGTTTGTCAATTTGCAAAATGGAGTAGTTAGAACATTGGATTGTAAAAACCTTTGACAATACCGGAGAGACCTTGGGAAGACATAAGCATGGATTTTGTGATGGGATTACCTAAGACACAGAGAGTACATGATTTAATATTTGTAGTGGTGGACAAATTTTCAAAGATGGCTAATTTCATATCTTGTAAGAAGACAACTGATGCAGTGCATGTAGCTGACCTATTTTTCAAGGAGATTGTGAGATTGCAAGGATTACCTAAGAGTATAGTTTTAGACTGAGACACAAAGTTCATTGGATACTTTTGGAGGACACTTTGGAAGAAGATGAAGATAGATTTGAAGTTCAGTTCATCTTTTCATCCACAGACCGATGGACAGACAGAGGTAGTGAATAGGGGTTTGGAAAATTCGTTCAGATGTTTGGTTGGAGAGAACGCTGGAAGCTGGGACAAGCAGAGTTTGCATATAATAATTTAGTGAACAGGAGTACCAAAAGAACACCTTTTGAGATTGTGACCAGAGTGAATCCTAGAGGAGTAGCGGAATTAAGGGATGTCAGTATGGAAGAAAAGAGAAGTGCAAAAGTAAAAGAATTTGCAGATCACATGAAGACAATTCATGATCAGGTTAAGAAGCATTTGGAAACTATGAATAGTAAGAAGGCTGATGAGAAGAGAAGACATAAGGAATTTGAAGTTGGAGATGAAGTGATTGTGTACTTGAGAAAAGTAAGATTTCCAGTTGGGACATATAACAAGTTGAAGATGAAAAAGTTTGGACCTTGTAGAATACTTAGGAAATTTGACTCAAGGAATGCATATGAAGTGGAATTACCAGAGACATTGGGTATATCACCTATTTTCAACATTACAGACCTATATTAGTATCATGAAGTAGAGTTCAGTGACAACATGGAAGAAGACTTGAATAAGCAGTTACCACAACAAGTACTAGAGTAGATTGAAGATATTTTGGACAGCAGAGTTGGACGCAACACTAGAGGAAGACAATACAAATAATACCTTGTGAAGTTTAAAGGCAGACTAGAAGAAGATTCATAATAGATTTCTTAGGCTAAGGTAGATCATCTTGGTTCTCCCCTAGCCCCAACAAAGTGAGGGACTCACTTTTTCAATAACCCCAGATGTCTAATGCAGGAGCATCCCTAGTTCAAGAGAAGTCTTGCATCAACCAAAAACATTTGCATTTCATTTTTTTTGTAGTTCAGTTTGTTTCTTTTCAGTTTAGTTCAGTCAGAAGCAGTTTCTTCATTTGGTCCAGCATTTCACCACAATTGCATTTCAAATCTTGTGGAGCTGGATTTAGCATCTACATTCATTCATTAACATCATATTCAGAATTTGGAGATTTACATGTCAATACTAGAAAGATATCACTATCAGAAGTGGGTTGTTTCTTAGAGCAGAGCATCCTGATATTCACTGGCAATCAACTGAAGGATAAACTTACTGAAGCATTTCCTAATCTTTGGAGCCTAATGACACATCATTCAATGTTCTTTGGTCCATGGCTAACCTTCCTTGGAGATCTGTACTTTATTCCATTCATTTACCAGAAGTGTTCTATGCATTTAGGTCTGACCTATCCGTGTGTACACATTACATCTCTTGTTTAGAATTTGTGATCTTCCTTGGCCGACATGGAGGAATCTATTGGTCTAGATTAGATATATATTGATGGAATAGATCCTTAGGAAAATAGTTGATATAGTTCTCATGATTTAGAAGATTGATAGTTTGGATTTTGTGCGATAGATCTTCAAAGCTTTATCTTGCACATGTATGTAATCAGGCCTTTGTGCCCTAATTGTAAGCCCACATGTTGCTAGTCGATCTCCATTTAAATTCTATTGAATGACTGAATCTACATTTGTTCCATTCCTTTGAGTTGTTTCTGTTGTGTTTACTCTTGTTGTATGGTTTGGACAATTCATTCTGTGAACTCTCCTACCATGCCTACACCAATACCTTTCCTTTCCCAACAATCGGATATGAAGAGTTGTAACCAAGAAAGATATTACCCCCATCATATTCTTCATATGTGGAGAACCATTCCTTATGCGGGGTCATATGAAATGAGCATCCTAAGTCAACCAACTAGTGATCATTAGAAACAACATTACATGCTGAAAGTAAAACATCTTCACCTGCATTCGAGGACTTATCTGAAGCACTCTCCCACTAATTCTTAGGGTTTCTACACTCCTTCACATGTCCCCTTTTACCGCAGTTCCAACACTTAACTCTGTTCTTTTTACAGGAGTCTTAGACCGGCCCTTGGACTTGTCCTTATCCCCTTTCTGATCTCCCTTTAGTCCTCTTTCCTTAGACCTTCCCTTGACACTAAGAGCATCCCCTAAACTATCCAAACTCTTCTTCCTCAATTCTTTTGATAGTAGCACTAAAACAAGAGCATCCAACTTTAGATCCGCAAGGTTAGTAGTGATAGCAAGGATAAAATTCTCCCAAGACTCAGGTAAAGAACAAAGAAGTAAGATACATTTATCTTCCTCACTAACCTCAACATCTACTGAATCAAGATGACTCAATAACAAATTAAAAGAATTTAAATGCTCTACAACTGATTCACCTTCTCATATTTTCATGGAAAACAATTTTTTTTTTAAATAAAGTTTATTTACCATACTCTTGGCTTGATAGATCTCACCCAACCGATTCCACAACTTGTGTGTGGTCTCCTTCTTTGCAACATTCAATAGGACAGAGTCTGAAAGACACAACCGGATGGTTCCCCGTGCCCTCTTATCCAGTCTATCCCACTCATCTTGAGACACATCGTTAGGTTTCTTATTTTTTTGAATCACCAACCATCAGTTTCTTCCTTCCAACAAATCTTCCATTTTTAGCTTCCACAACTCATACCTCATTCTGTTGAACTTCTCAATGTCCATTCGAGAGTTGATGCAATGGTGGATGCAGCCATAATAACAACACAAGATCTACAAAACAAACACAACCAAATCTCCCACTATAGTTACATCTTCCACACTACCACCCAAGAGTCAAAGTTGGCTAGGCTTTGATACCAAATGTTAGAAATGAAAGCAACACTACTTCAATGGAAATATGATTCAAGATAAATTTCAGCAATCTTAAGTGTGCTTTAACAATGGATATTGTAACAAAACATAAAACCCACTATAGAAAAGATGTCAAACATGAAGAAACCAACACAATGACACAATGTTTACATGGAGAAAACCCTTGCTGGTAAGAAACTACATGAAGAAAGAGGCACAAGTTTGTATTAATCTCAACAAGATTGTACAATACATCAACTACACAACTCTCTCCACAAGTCTTCAATCTGACAGCATTCCGGCAGCACCTGAGTACATAAAATCTGTATTGCAGAAATAAATACATGGAAAATACTTATAGAAATGTTTTACATTCCATTCTAGGTGTTCACCTTCTCTCTCCTAAGATTCTCCAACCTGTAAACATTAATTACCATCTTACAAGCATCTTACACTTGTCCAAAAACAACCATGCAAAGGTTGGGTGCCCAATACTAAATCTAGCCTCTTACAACATCGTATGATACGTCATACCCATTGTAGATTCCACAAAAAGAGGATCTTTCCAAGATAGGAACCTTGGGCTAAATATAAAAAATATACAACTAACACACCCGTCATATGCGTCATAGAATCACATAATCTTATGACAACTTGCAGCTATCATAGATTCACTTACCAAACATTATGATACTTGTCATACATACCAAAAATAGTATATTCTCCAAGTGATCATTCCTACCCTCATTTACTTTGAGTTATTACATTTGCCAACAGTAAAAGTCACTCTGTAATTACCTCTGGTTACTCTGAAATTACCCCTGCTAGTGAAACTAGTACATTTCCTCATGGATAATTACAAATTACATATAATAAATGGAATAAATACAATATTGGGATTTACAAGGTTAATGGAACCTTATCCCAATAGTACATCCATCACAAATAACATTAATGTCCCCAAAGGACCACCAAAACAAAACAAAAACCCTAAGAGGAAGTTCACATCTCTAGGGGAACCTATCAAAAATGTGTTGAATAATCTTCTAAAAGTGGACCTAATCATGTTACCTCCTATCGGGCCCTATGATGAAAATTAGTTTAATCACTCTTGGTTTGATGAAAAAGCTTATTGTGAATACTATCATGTAAAAGGGCACAAAACATCTAACTGTATGAGGTTAAAACACCATATACAAGATCTTATTGATAAAGGTGACATAACCATTGATGAGCCCCCTAAACAATCACCAAATGCAAATCTCAAAGCATACAAGGATCCACTTCTAGATCATGGCAAAGGAAAAGTTTCTTCATCAAACCAAGCTTATAATGTCATACCACCGCCTGCTTCTTTTGATTCCATCATAGGACGAATAGAAGAATCTCCTAATCATGTCAACACCATCACCATTTGAGAAAAAGTACCTGATTGCGCCATCACAACCCTCCGCGGCCACGTTTCCATACACGGAGCTCCCACCGCTAATCAACCTTCTACTTCTACACCCACCAACCAACCATCTACCCACAAATATAATCTCCTAGATCACCTCGGCAAAACCATGGCACAAATTTCCATCCTTGAGTTGCTTCACACATCTCCCACCCACAAAGAAGTCCTTGAAAAAGCCTTGATGGAAATGCAAGTCCCTATTGATTTGAACACTAGTAGAAATATGGCAAATAAATGATCAAGTGACTAAAACTTTTAGTCACATGACCAAAATGTTTTGCAACATAGCTATAAATGACTAAATAGATGACCAAATAAATGACTAAATAAATGACTATTACTCCTCTATTCTTTTGTCTTTCCAATTTGATCATAATACTATGGTAGATCTTAGTATAAGTAAACTATATTAAAACCAAATATATTCTTCAATATGATCTAGTACATTGTGCATATTTATGAAGAAATTTGTTTGGTTTTCTTAGCAAAATATGAGATATATTGGATTTGTCAACTAAAATTCGATCAATTAGTAGTTGTAAGGCCCAACCTCATTGTAAGGCCCATTTATTTTGTGATCACAATTGTTTAATTCATTATCAACATTATATGTTGATCCCTAGCTACTAGATGGATTCATATGCTAACACTAGATTAGATGTGTAGATGATTGTCTACTACTTGCATATATATGTTCCTAGATATAATTTATTATTTCTTGGGTCCATGCTTTCTTTATGTCATTGCTTTCTTTCGGGGTATCACTGGGACTCATATTTATATCCCACCAATATTCATCACTTCCACCGATGTCTTTTGTCTTTGGTAGTTTCATCGTTGTATCGGTGAGACACTCTCTTTTGTCAGCCCTATATCCCTATGTCTTCTTGAAACCACTTGAGATTCATAATATTTCATTTGATTTAATAATAAGGAAGAGGGACCAGTAGCTGCCCACCCTAACTTCACACATGTCAAGCTCATAGCTAGACATATTGGATTTTGATGATTTTTTTTGGGTTTCTTCGTATGTGACTGAAGAGCTTAAAGCTATTCTTTCAGCTTCTGGGCACTTATACATTTCCCTGTAGGACACGTTATGTGCAAATGGGTCAAAAAAGTGTCATTTCATCATGTCACCCCATACATGCATAACAATTTGCCAGTAATCACTCATCATCACATTTGTGCACTTGTCTTAATTTCATTGGTTAATTTATTGGAGTTGTGAACATGTATTGGTGCATTTGTGAACATGTACAAATGTTGTGAACATGTATTGGTTCATTTGTGTTAACTTATTAGGTTGGTATTTTACATGTATTGGTTCTTTTTAAAATTTTAATTGGGGGGTCAAGTGCACAAAAACATAGCGGTTATTGGGGTGTGGGTGGCAACTGGCCCCTCTCCCTTATTTCATTTCAATTGTCTTTTTGGAGAAAACTGATAAGCCTGTTTAGCTTTCAAGGGTTTTTGTTTTTTAAGATTTTGCATTTTGTATTCACTCTACTCATTCTCAAAATCACAATTTCCTATGTTTCATTCTCTACCCCTTGTAATCTAAACTATAAGTAATACAAACTAGAATATGAGTTTTAAAGAAAAAGTTATTTATATGTTTACATATTTGGGTTATACAAAATACTTCATATCTAAGGGATTTGGTAGCTAAGCCCTTATATTTGAATCCCAGAAGATGCTATGTTATGCCTGGTTATTATTTTTAGGTTTTGTGTTTTGGTTTGGCAAAACTAGCTCATGTTAGGAACTCATTTGATGTTGATTGTTGATTTGACTTATCTAGGCTGAGTGCTGTGTAAAATGACGGTGGTAGTGGAGACTTCAGAGGATGATGCTACTCTTGTCGTGGCTCATTTCACTATAGAAATGGTGTGGGCTAATGTAGGACCTGAAGTAAGCATTCAACCTTTGCACCGGAAACCTAGTAGATGAAATTGTTAAGGTCTTTCCATGTTTTGAAGCTAGTTATTGTGTGTTTGGTTCTTCTTCATTTAAGAGAAGTTTAGATCAAGGGATACAGGTTAATTTCAACCAAGGGGTTGTAGGTGGTTTAATTGTAAGAGTTATACTCATGAGAGTAGGTTAACTTAACTATAATAATCTGGCCCATAACCCTAGCAAGGGTGTCACGAGCAAGGTTATGGTGTAAGGAATATTCTATACATTTGATCGTGTCCCACATTCAATAGGGTGTATTTGAATGTGGCCTAAGTGTAAAATTTTTAAAGATTTATGCCAAGATTTAGTAAGAAGGTGTCATGTCTAGCTCTGATGCCATGTTTGCTTAGCATGTACCAGATAGCACTCAAACCTAGGACCTCAAATTTATATGCTTGGTGCTCTACCATGTTCTTCCATATCCTTACTTGGGTGGTGGTTGGGGCCCCTAGCCACTATCAACATAGGACCTACCATTTGCATTCCAGAGTGCTATTGGCTCATTGTGATTAGTATTTATTCCTAGGCCCTTTATTACAACTCTGGTGTGACTTTTTTTAAAAATGTATGATGTGGAATATTATCGCTGGTGAACTTTGGGTCTTTTTGGACCAACTGGCTAGTGATTTTTTTGTTATTTGAATGTACCTAATAACCGTTACACCACAATCTCACCATCTTTTTATTGGAGTTATTCATTGCTTTATTGTGGTGGAAAGGATTTGAACTTGAACATAGTTCATATGTTTATGAGTTTGCCCATTACCATTACACCACAACAACTTAGACAAATGACTAATATCTTTAACATTTCTCCAAGTTTATAATCAGTAAAAGGGAGTTCTATGGTTTTGCCTTAAAGCTGACCTAAGGCTAATACAATACTTATTTCAAATGAGGCCCTCTTGAGGCCAAAGTAACTATTTAAAGAGAGACCATATGGAGTAGGTACTGAAGGTTTTTATTGCAATATGTAAGAAAACTAGTTCTTTTCATTGCTGTGTATTTAGTGCATGTTGTAATCAATAGTCATATTTCTTGTTTGTAAAGTGGAAAGATTTGTTAATTGTGCTAGATTTATGATTATTATTTCTATTTTATAATTTTTTCTCTGCTTAAGGCTCATGGAAGTGTTCTTTATGAGAAATAATCAGATTCCTATATTATCGACAGTAGTTCTTGTAGTTCTGTTGGTTTTGACATTTCTTTCATTTTGAATGATTTATGGTTAGGAGTTATTTAATCTGCCTTTATGTGAAAATACTATATTGGATGGTGATTAGTGCACAACAATTGCCAACCAACTATAGTTTTGTTTTAGATCAGGTAATGTGGATATATTACTTGTACAGATATTTGCACATTATTGGAGATATTGATCCCTTTAATGCCTACTCTATTTCTAATTTGTTTGAACAAGTTGCAGAACCTCAGGTGATGCGTTATTGTGATGAGGCCCAAACCTTCATGGTGGAAGGCAAATGGTTAGATTTGGCATCACTTTTGCTCATTTCAGCTGATCTAATATTTCCCAGCTCCTCAGAGAAAGGTTTGTGAGTCAAACACTTTAATCCGTATATTTGTGACATTTCTCAATTTCTCATTTAAACACATGACTTCTTAGTTTAAAATACATCATTAATAAGTGCTTTATGTGGGAAACTACTGCATGTTAGGGATATAAGTTTGCACAACTATTGCATGTTAGGAATATGAAATATGTAACAACTATTTGAGATCTTGGGTCATTGCTCAAGCTTTTACTACAATTTATAATTTTTTCACTTTATTTTCTTTATTGGGGAAAGAGCATAGAGGCTAAGCTATTCAAAGTGTGTGAAATAATCTTTTTCTATTATTTTGTTCATGTAACAAATGTTTGTTTTCCAAAGATTAGTAGCTCTAGATGGCATTTACTGCTTCAATTTAATTTGATAAAACAAAGACAGTGGTCAAAGAATGAATGTGTTTCCTAAGTTTTGTTAAATATGGTTAATGCTAGTGTAGGGAAAAGTAAAGTAAATGTTGTTAATATCAAAGCATGGATTGTCAATACTTGACCATAATTCTAAAAAATTCAAAGCTTTATCTATTCCTTCTCTCAAATTCTCTCAATTCCTTTTAAGGAATCTATAACTCCTTTGGGTCTTGGTATTCTTTGATGTCTAGTTCATTCACATTCTCTGATGAGCTTGTTTTTGGTAGAGTCACCCTTTTCCATTGTAATTAATCTCACAATACATGGGTCATGCATTTGGCTGGTTAAAGTAAGTTTTTGTTGGAGAACAATATTTCTAACTTCAATTTCAACTTACTAGAGGAGATTGATTGAATGGTGCCATTGAGGCACTGAGTTGTCTATTTGAGAAATAATTACCCGTACCTGTACCCATCCCCAAACTGGCAACCTAGCATTTAATTGATTAGGCTAGATTGCACATAGGAAAATTTTATTTTCTTCTACAAGCATATATTAGTAAAGCTGCATGGTTGCATGCACCTAGAACACAAGCAAATCTTACAATGTTAGGATGTGTTCTAGAGTGCTTCTTCAAAATCCATTTTGTGCATATCATGCAATCATTGTATTCCGTCAGATGACATCTCTTTGAGGCATTCTGTCAAATAGTTCATATGCTTTATCTATGATTCCACATTTTGCATACATGTCTACTAAAGCATTTCCAGCCATAATATCTGACAAAGATCCCCTTACCATTATGCATTGATGGATGTCCATACCCTATTCAAAAGATCCCATTTTGGCACATACAGGGGGGACGCTGGCAAAGGTTGTGGAATTTGATTTTACAACTACCAATTGCATCTGCTTGAAATTTTCTAAAGACAACAAGTCCATTTTGTGCATATCCTGTGATCATTGCAGTCCATGAATATCCTGTAATCATTGCAGTCCATGAGACCACACTTCTTTCAAGGATTTTGTCAAACAGTTCGATTCTATTCAGTGTCCTTTTAGGGGTTTAGATTTCATTCATGCAAATAATCACCATAGAACCTTGAGTAATAGGCTTTGCACACTTTGCAAGATCTTTAGGCTTAGCACTAGCACTGGGACATCCTTATCATTATTGTTTCTTTTCAAAATATATAGAGGAAAGGCCCATAATAAGGCCTCCATATTGGGAACAATGGATGTAATGAGTAAACAAATTTGAGTTGAGGTGATAGCTCATACTTGGTAACCCATATTATAATTTTCATTATAATGAAACCTTTATACAATTTTGCATAAAACTGGACTCACAACAAGATGACAGTCTCTAAAAAGAGCTTTTAGTGATCTTCTGACTGTCATGACAGTCTTATTTTTGTGCTCTTCCATCCTACCCACATGAGATTATAGAGGTGTCCTTCTTCCATATGCAATCTCTAACTTCCATGGTCAATTATTGTACACTATGTTGTTAGGAAATGCCTTTTAAATCTTAAGTTCTAGGTATTAATCCTCCTTGTGGTTTGATCAATGTGTGACAACCTTTGAGACATCCACCCTCATCTTGAAGTGCCTAAATGGAACATTCATAGCTCTGAAGTAATCTTCTAATGGAAAAAATCTCAACATTATTGATATCAAGTTTTAGACCAACCTCCTTGGATAATAACCATGATTTGGAAGATCATGAAGGTGGGAGAGAGACAAAAGGAAAATGAAATGACAGTGATGACTGTAGTTACTATTTGACTATGTTTTGCATCTTAGGGTGATGAGTGTGTGTCTACACTAGCACTTTGCTTTGAATAAATAGATATAGCAATCTTTAGCATTCCTCTTTGTGGGGATGGCATGATCTTATAATTGCAACAATCATTCATATATGATTGTTATACAGGTACTTTGGCTACATACAAATGTGACTATCACAAGATTTGATGCCTATTTTAATATAACAGTCCATGACAATAGTGCCCATGGAGTTTTATGACTACCCCCACACTATTGGTGATTACATATGCTTGACTAAATCATGTTGTTGTCTTACTATTGATTACACTTGGGGTGGAAATTTTAGGACTATTGTTTATGGGGGACTAATTTTCATCTTTGAATTAGAACTTTCTTGAGATTATACAGTCATAGTATTGGACCTTCTAGGTTTGTGGTAGGGTCTACTTCTTGTCACTCCACTTCAAGCATTGTCAGCAATATTCCAAATAGTGCCCATGCCCTCATGGTTGTTACATTATTTAAGGAAATCCTATGAAGGAACTTGAACTAGGATAGTCCTCCAAAATCAAATGTTGCCTCCTTCAATGACTAAACTACCTTTTACCCTAGGCCCTTAGTACTATAGTATAGAAAGACATTGTTTAGGAAACTCAAACAGTCAGGTGGGTACTACAAAGAATGAGACACCAACATAACCTAATATTGATGTATCCTATGACCATTACGCTTTGAAGGATGTCCATACCCTATTCCAAAGATCCCATTTGGGCACATGTAGGGAGGATGCTAGAAAATGTTGTAGAATTTGGATTTACAGTTGTCAATTGCATTTGCTTGAAAGTTTCTAAAGCCTATTCAACAAATCCATTTTGTGTAATCCTACAATCATTGCATTCCATGAGATGACATCTCTTTGAGGTATTCTGTCAAATAGTTTATGTGCCTTGTCTGTGCTTCCACATTTTTCATATATGTCTATCAAAGCATTTCCAACTATAATATCTAACAAAAATCTACCTTCTATTATGCCTTGATGGATGTCCATACCCTGTGCCAAAGCCTACCATTTTGATACAGGTAGAGAGGATGCTAGCAAAGGTTGTGGAATCTGGCTTTACACCTACCATTTTCATTTGCATGAAAGTTTCTAAAGCCTTTTCAACAAATCCATTTTGTGCATATCATGCAATCATTATAGTCTATTAGACCACATTTCTTTTAGGGATTTTGTCAAATAATTCACATGCCTTGTCAATGCTTCCACATACATCTCTCTCTCTCTGTATATGTATATTCAATTGCATTTACTTGAAAGTTTTTAATGCCTTAACATGTCAAACATCAATCATGTAGCCAATCTTGTTTTTCTCCTCAAAGTCCTACTGACATCGACATTTCAAAGATACCATCAAGTGAGTCCCACCGAATAGATGACTCCCACTGATATGTATTTTTCTACCTTATCAGCATTTTGAAGAGACCGTAAAGTGAGTCCCACCAAATAGACAACTCCTACCAATAGGGATTTTCCCACCTTTACCCTGTGCACACACTTGCCATTAGGCTATCAAAGAGACCATAATCAAAGTCTCACCGAAGTTATAGGGTCCTGCCGATAATACACAACATTGGGCCATCACGGGGACGCTGACTATAGTCTTGCTAAACACAAAGGTCACTCCAATGAAGAGTCCATTGAGAAATAGAGGAGAGTGAAAACTTCATCCCAACTACATCCAAGGATCTTTTTAATTCCTCTATCTTTCATCAATCTCCTTACCATTTGAACCTCACCCTAGCTGCCCACTTCTGCATATATGTTTGAGAAAGGAACATAAGTTGTAGCATTTTTAGGATCCAAATCAAAAAGCACCATTGCTGTAAATACTCCTAAGCCTATATTCATATGTGATTTATAGGCACCAAGAAAACACATCCACATAACCACCATAGGTTTAACTGGCATCTTAATGATAAATTTTAGGTTGTCCTCAAGATAGCCAACATGAGCAAGAAGGTCAACCATGCACACATAATGAGTGACTGTAGGAGTAATACAATAAGGGTTACTCATGTGATTGAAGTATGTACAACCCTCATCCACTAAACCTGAATAGCTGCATGCACATAGAACACAAATAAAGCTTACAATGTTAGGATATGCTCCAGAGTGCTTCATTAATTCAAAATTTTGAGAACATCCCTACAAAATCCATTTTGTGCATATCCTCCAATCATGGCATTCCATGAGATCACATTTCTTTGAGGCATTTTGTCAAACAGGTCACATGCCTTGTCTATACTTCCACATTTTGCATACATGTCTACCAGAGCATTTCCTATTGATATGCATTGGAAAACTAAGAGGGGGGGTGAATCAGTTGTGAAAAAAATTAAACACTTTCTACAATTAAACATTCATCACTTATCCACAATTATTATGATTTAACAATGAGTGCATGAAATTAGAAACTTAACCATAGATACAAGATCAAACACAAGAGACACTAGATTTATGTGGAAAAACCCAAGGTGGGGAAAACCCACGGAGAGGATTAACTCTAAATATATATTGCAATCTTGAAATAGTGATGTTCAGGCTTGGTCACCCCATGGGCCTAAACATGTTGGCTTATTGCCATGAAGAGCAACTAGGTCTAGTAGGCTCACTGCCTTAACCCTAAACCTAGCAAGATTACAATAAAGGATGTTAAACCTCGAGGGTTGTTAAACCCTACTGGTGGCTTACTACCATACTTAATACCATGATCAACACCTTTCTATATTTGTAACTGAAGTATAGTAATTCACCTGCTCTGCTCTTCCTCTGCTCTGCTCTTCCTCTTCTTTCCTCTGCCTCTTCTCTGCTCTACCTTTTGGACCTTTCTTATTATCTTTCCATTTTCACTTAAGGACACTTTTTCCACAACTCAACTACAAGTATTTATACACTACATCAACCTTAGAATGATTATCAAGGTTGGCATCACAATCATCAACCATTGGAACAATCTCTAAAGTCAGTATTACAAACATTTACAAGATAGGTCCTGACCTATTACAAATTATACAAAGAAAATGAAATACAGATCACACCATGCCTTAGCTAGGACTCAAACATGATCTTCCACACCACAACATGTTTCCACAATCTTCCATAGATCTCTACAATCACTGGGATTAACTAGGTTGGCCAAGACTAGTTACACGCTACATTATATGGGAACAATCTTGAAATACAATCTCAATTTCTTAACGCGGACCAAAGTCTAGATAGGAACATGAAAAGGAGACATCCACAAGCACGTTATAATCATCAGGAGCAACTGCACGAACCTTAACCACTTTATCCATAGCAATCTTCTCACCAGAACACATGAACTTCACCATCTTCAACTGTCATAAAAGAAAGATAGCTTGCAGACCACCAAACCATGAACCATTGCAACTATAGGCACTTATCATCATCCCAAACTTCCCTCTAGAACTGTAGAGAAACATACTGTATTGCGGAGAAATGTGGAGTAGAATACTTTCTTCCTATCCCAACTGAACTTACATAAAAAATAGGTTTTACTTTGGTGAACATAACTCACTCAGATCTGCATACAGAGGGCTCAAACCCAGAATGTAGCATCCTTACTCATACCTCTAACTTGCTTCTAATCTACAGACCATAATCTTTAAGCAGAAGTAAATGCGAAATGGTTTACTGGACCGTTCTTCAACATACAACTCACTGTCTGTATTGCACTTCTCTATAGCTCACTAGTTTCTTTTGGAGAGGCTAATTTTATCAATATCCTCAACATACAAGTCTTTTAAACAAGTAATAGAATAAGATACAATTGACACCAATGACAACAAGATATGTTGACATCGATGAAAACACCAATTAGGCACATACTTACAATGATCTCCCCCTTTGTCATTGATGGCAACATATGATGTGAAAAACTGCAACAACCATCAAGACAAGATTCTCCCCCTTTCTCTTTACATACCTGCACTCTTTCTTTCTCCAAAATTCTCCCCCTTTCTCTTACATATCTGCACTCTAAGTTTTTCACATGACTTCTCTCCCCCTTTGACATCAATGGCAAAGGGCACATACTTGCACTCATCTTCTCTGATCTAATCTCTCTTCTAGACTCTTTAACTACTCCCCCTAAGAAGTAGCCCTAAAAGGCATCAATTTGGACCTCTGAGTACCTCTAGACTAATGCACTTCTATACATCTTAGTTTAGAGAAGAAGGGGTGATAACCCCTAACTTTTCTCTGAGATACTCAAAAGTATCCTTAGGCAGAGGCTTGGTAAAAATGTCTACAATCTGATCCTTGGTAGAAACATATTCCAACTTGACTTCATTCGCTGTCACCTTTTCCCTCAGAAAATGATACCTGATGGATATGTGCTTTGTCCTTGAATGCATCACTAGATTCTTTGATATGTTAATGGCACTTGTGTTATCACAAAAGATTACAATGGGATCTTCATATACAATTTTGATGTCCTTCAAAGTCTGCTTCATCCATAAAACTTGAGTGCAACTGCATGCTGCTGCAATGTATTCTACTTCTGTAGTAGGTAGGGATATTGAATCTTGTTTCTTTCTCAACCAAGATACTAATCTTTTTCCTAAGAAGAATGCACCTCCACTTGTACTTTTTCTGTCATCCACATCTCTGGCCCAGTCTACATCAATATATGCACTGAGAGTAAAGTCACAATCCTTAGGGTACCACAAACCATAATCTATTGTGCCTTTTAAATATCTCAGAATTCTCTTGACTGCCATCACATGTGATTCCTTGGGTTCTGCTTGAAATCTTTCCACAAGACATATTGCATGCATTATGTTAGGTTTGGTGTGAGTTAGATAAAGTAATCCTCAAATCATAGATCTATACTTTTTCTGGTCTGTCATGGATGAGTTATCATCTTTTCTCAACTTACAACTAGTTATCATACATGTGCATACTAGTTTAGAGTCTTCCATCCCAAATTTCTTTAACAAATTTTTCACATACTTAGACTAAGAAATGAAGTTACCTTTATCTAATTGACTTATTTGAAGACCTAAAAAGAAGTTCATGTCTCCAAACATAGACATTTCAAATTCACTTTACATTTCTCCATCAAAAACTGAGCACATACCTTCATTGCCTCCAAAAATAATAGCATCAACAAAAATTGTAACAATCAGGGTTTGTTCATCATTGATCTTGAACTAGAGATTTGTATCTGTAGTACCTTTGTTGAACCCTATCTGTATCAGGTACCTGTCCAACCATGCATAACATGCTCTAGGAGCTTGTTTTAATACATACAAAGCTTTCTTCAATCTGCATACCATGTCACCCTGATCTGATGGCTGAAATCCTTCCAGTTGTTCTATATAGACTTGTTGATGATTGTTTTTTACACACTCATAACAAAAGTTAAAATTCATAAAATGAACCTAACTATCTTGAAAGATATGAAGAAATCAATTAATTAAGATTTCCTAATCCCAAGCTTCCTTATTGGTCAGGTCTTGACCTGTTGGACTGTTCAGTAGGTTATTATGAAGCTGTAATATGCAAAGGGGCCTTACATGATTTAAAGTGGGGTTGTGACTTACTGGACTCTTAATATGCAAACTAATACAAATATCAACTTTCTAATCATTCATTTGCATAAAATCGTTACTGTACCTCAAAGCTTTATATGATTTATATTCAAACATGCTTTGCCTTTCAACTATTTATGAAGATTATCAAATATCAACTTATTGCTCCTAAACTCCTCAAATGTTAGATAATCTCCTTTAGATTTCAATGTTTAAGCTAAGTATTTCAAAGTTGCTGGGAGAAGTTAGAGAAATTTAAATTCACCATCATTCACTACGGGATCTAAACGTTCTGTTATGCACACAGTAAGAAATACAACATATTCAATTAAACCAGCAGACTAAATCGTTAAATGCAAATATCCTGAGTATTTTCATGAATATTGCATTCAAGATTGCGAGCTTTAAGAGAAATTATTTTAAATGCAAGGAAGAACTAGAAGACACTCAGAAAATAGATGCAAACTTCCAGATTCACTTATATTGAAAACACATTCATACAAGATTTATAATGTAGGAATGACTCTTAGCTTTATTAATCAAATATACCAAAAACTTACAGTGCTTTATAGATACATTAAGAAAGCTGGACATTCCATGCATTCCTTAATGCAAACAACAGGTGACCTCCTCTAAACTAAAATATTCTATTCCAAAATTCTTAGAAAGAATTTACAATTTTTGGCTAAATGCTAAAAATCCCTATGTAAAAAATATATACAAGTAGCATGCCTCTTATATAGAATTTGAATTCCCTCCAGTGCTACAGTTACAACCTCCACTCAATGGTTACAACCTCCACTCAATGGTTACAACCACAATTCTATGGTTAAGGTCCTTTTATTATTGACCAATGGTGCACCTTCATTTCATAACCGTGTGCCAATCTGTTACTTGGCATCTTCTCCTCTCAAAGGATGCTCTTGGAATCTTTCATAAATAAGATTCCCACTTTTAAGTGACCTTTTCCTTTCAAGGCTCTTCATTTGATTTCCTCTCAAGATTCTTTGCTCCTACCTTCTTTCTTTCCCAAGTATTTCTTGAAATTGCCAATTATGCCCTCCACAAAGGTGCGGTCCCCTCCTGGACTTTTTGCAAAAATATATTCTTGCATCATCACCTTTTCTTTCAATTCTTTTTCTTTGTCCTCTGAGCCCTCTATTTTTTTCTTGTACTTCTTAATTTTTGCTCTTTCTTCCATCAGTGTATCCATCATCTGCTTGCTAAGGACTACATCAAGATTTTCTGTACAGGGTGTGAATATGGCCCTAAACTCTGTCAATGCTCTCTCTAAGTCATAGGCTGGCATCTCTACACATTCATGTTGTAGGAGTCTTTCTATGATTTTCTTATGCATCTTGATCATCCCCTCTGCTTTTTCTCTAGCTCTTGCATGACTATTATATTTCTTTTGAGGTTATCCTCCTCAAATCTGAGTTCCAAAATCATCTGTGGCACTTGATTTGCCAATGTGACATTGAGTGTTCCCTCATTTATCAATTCTTCAACTCTTGGAGCCTCAATCTCTGTCAACTGTTCAATCTTAGATGTGCATTCTTCTTTTCTTACTTGACAGCTATGTGTAAGTGTCATACACTTATTCTTTTCTCCTGCCGTCACCTTCCCACTCTTCACAGCCTGCCTGATTATTTGTTCACCCTTTTGTAAAAAATCATTGAACCATTCGTAAAAAATGTTGGTCTTGAACCTTTTATTTTCCATGTCTTGTACTTCCTCTTTAGGTACTATCACTATGTTATCAGGTAAGTCAAGCATTGTGGTACTAGGGTCAAATATCCCCCTGATGAATTGTTGGAGCTAGATAATGTGTCCTTTCAATACTTCATGTTTTTTTTTTGTCTTTCCTCAGCATTTCTGCTTTCACCTAGTGCATATCTTCCCACTCAACAATGTGTTGTTCCCTTGTAGAATGCCCAAGGTCTAGATTTAATATCTTGTATTCCTCCAAGGTAATTCCACCTTTCTCCTTTTCTTTCTATGGTATGGCTAGGTTTAGGGTTCTGGATCCCTCTGTATTGTAGACATTGTCCTAGCTTTTCTCTTTTCTCTTCTTGGAGTAGTTTTCCCCCCTAATAAGCTTTTGATGTCAATAGGAGCTAGATGTATTTTTTTCTTCTCCTTCCTTATCTCTCCTTCTAGCCAGGTAGGCGCCTCCTTTGTGCCTTATGCAGCCCTCTCCTCATTAATTACCTCTTCATGAGGCCTTTCAGTTTCCACTCCTCTTTGCTATTGTTCCTACTGTTTTGGTACTTGTTGTTGTTCTTCCTCTGGAACTTGATGCTATTGTGGAGGCTCCTATTCTTTAGGGACTTTTCTTTGCTCCTTAGATTCAGCTTCATTTTCCTCTTCTTCCATTTCAGTGTCCCCTCCATCCTCAGCATTTCCTTTGTGACTTTCTTCCGCGGATGACTCTTCTCTCTGTTCATCCTCTACATGCACTTGTCCTGAAGTTTCAGGTTCTGTGTTCTTAGGCTCTATGTGCATAGGGGAACTCTCCTTTGTTTCATCTTTTCTTGCTGCCTTCCCCTGATCCTGTACACTCTCAGTGTTCCTTTCTTCTTCGCTAGGCTCTCCATACATATTCAACATATCTAAGGCATCCTCACTTGGGGTGTCCTCTCTTGTTTTCTCATCAGATGACATTTTCTTGACCTCTTCAATTTTGTGTGCTTCCTCCTACATGTCTTTGATGATCTCTAGTGGAACTAAGGTACCAAATGGATCTAATGATCCTACCTCGTCCTATACTTGTTCTTCTTCAGGTTCCGTGTTATGCCCTGTTTCCATTTCACCTTGAGCACTTGGCCCCTCCGCTTCACTTTGGGAATCACTAAAGGCTTCCCCTATGTCAATTCCTTTCCCTCTAAACATCACTCCTTCCTCACTATCACTGCTTACAATGTTCACAGTGTGGACAGTCTGCTTGTCTTTTTGCACCTCTGATTCTTGTCGTTTCTCCTTGGCCAGCTCTACTTTCACCTTTATGAATGTTTGTCTTGGCTCCATTGGAGTAGAAGTACTAGATATACTTCTCATTTTCTCCCCTACTTCTTGGGCTCCAATTGTATCTTTTGGTTTCAAAGACTTGCCCTTAGACAAACCTATTGGGATTGCTCTCATTGGTTGTTGTCCTGCCACCCTGCTGGCAGCCCGTGCCTCCTCTGGACTTATTTCATGGCTCATGGATTTTGGATCCCCAAACATTTTTGATGCAACTGCTACTAATATTCCCAGTGCATAGGGATCCATTAGTGTAGCATTTTTATCCTTTTCTACTATCCTTGCTTCAATAATTTTTCTTTTCTTCTCATAGAAGCACTGTAAGTCTTCAGTGGGTGCTAACTTTCTTTTCCTGCCCTTTTGTGGGTGTGTAACTATTATACCCTCAGCTTTAAGTTCCTTAATTTTATCCTTCAGCCATGTTTTTGAAAACAAAATTATTGGTTTAAACAATACATCCAAAGATGTATTCCATGGCTTTGACCAATCAGGCTCTGTAATGGGAGCCAGTCTCGCCTGTGCATAACTATGGTGTAACAATCTATCATCATTTTGTACTTCAAGGGGCACATATATGTTGCCAATAGACCTTATCTGCTTAATAGTCAATCTTTTGTGGGCTCTTTTCCTCACCTCTTTGTCATTTTTGCAGTCTGCCCAGAAATGCTCAATGTGTATTTGATGTTTATAGTTTTTATTTACAAAATTTTGGATTCTGTGGAAGGGATCAAATTTCCTTGCTAAATTAAATTCTTTGAAACCATAATATCTCAACTCCTGCTTTGAATAAGTAGCAACTTCCTCACTATAATAGGAGTTCCTCCCAATAGCCCATGGTAACTTTACATTTCCCCTGTTATTGAATTTCCTCTTGTACATCCTGAAAATATTCAAGTTTTGCCTTGAAAACTCTAGCACTATTAGTTTATCAGAAGGATACCTGGGAAGCATAAATGGCTTCCCTTCAAAACCCTTAGTCCTTATGTAAGTGAACTGTTCAAATTGTATGAATCAAGAACTATGCAATCCAATTGCATTTTCTGCATCCTTAGATAGTCTTTTGCCTGGTTCCTCTCTCAATATCGTTACCATGTAGGTATAAAAAACATCATTAACTAGAGCAAAGCTTTTCAATGCATTTTCCCCCTGCAAGATAGGGTAATGCTCATATACTAACTTTTGATCTGGACCACTTCCCAGGGTATCTACCCTTTTATTCCATGAATATGAGGCCTAACCCCTGCAGCACATGCATTAAACACATAAGAAGATAGATAGAAGGGTAGACCTTTTTGTTGCCTCCTCATGGCCTGCCTCCAAATAGTAGTACTAATGGCCTTGGCCCAGTGGATTTACCCTTGGTATTCTTGTCTTGACCTTATAAATTCAATGACTGTGAACATCCATGGTTCACACCTAGTTCCATCCCTTAATCCAACTAGCCTGCTCATCATGGTGACCATCAAGTAAATCTCCTCCTTGAAGCATATCCTCATTAAATTCTTGGGTATCTTGGCTACTACCTTTGGTTTATTCTCTACATTATACCACCCATGGAATATCTTCCCCTTGCATTCCTTCTTATTTTTGTAGAAGACCTCATTGTATTTATCAATATCAATGTCTGTCATTTTATCAGTGATCTCCAACCCAAAAGTGTTAGCAATTCCCTCTGGAGTCAAATCATCAATTACTATATCATATAGCATAACCATCCTGGTACTTGGGTTATACATAATTACACAGTCTAAGCAAAAATCCTTGGCTTCCATCGCCAATGGGAAACCTGCAGCTCGGTACAACCCACTTTCCCAGATACATTTCATATCTGGAGTTGCATCCGCAGCGGTGATCTTCTTCAGGACATCCTCAGCATCGTAGGTCCCTATGTTTGTGTCTATGCCTACTCCAGCTTCACTAATCAGGGATGGATAACCTCTGTGAAGAGGCAAATCTTCCTTTTCCACTTCCTTTCGTGGTTTTCTCTCTTTCTTTTCTTCACCCCCTGCGTCCTTCTTTTGTTTTGGGGCCATCCTGTGGAAACATACATTTCTCAATCTTTGTTTCATACATGTTTAGGGTTTTTACTGTGTATCTCAATTTCTACCATTTTACCTTAACCTCATTTATCTTTTATGTTTTTCTCTACCCTTTAACTCCTAAGCTCCTTTTAGCTAATTCACAGTTAAAACAATAACTTTTGACAAATGCATGCATTTTAAGCCCAAAATTACTGAAATTGACTTCACTTTTTACCATTAGAAATGGAAATGGTGTTTTGGATAAATACCTATTTTTTACGACCGTTTACCGTTGCTGCTGACTTACTTTATTGTTTTCACCCTTTTTAGCTATTGTAGCTCTGTTGCTCTATTAAATTCTACTCAATTACTGTAACAGTCTTCTTTTCTGCAATTTTTAGTCTTAACAGTATAACTCAAAAGCAAAATAACATTAAAATTGCCCTAACCCTCGTTAAATCCTTATTTTCTTAAGTGTTAGGTCTACATTAATTACAGCCATTAATGCGCTACAGTTTCATCTTTGAATTCAGTGTTTATGTTTTTTGAACCCTTTATTACCGTTAGTCAAATTCTGTATACATTGTTTTCTACGTATATTTCATTGTATGTTCTCTTTGTATCTCTTCATTGCATCTTTAAAAAACATACAAACATTTTGTGCAAAGAACCAACTAACGCTTTTGCCTTTTTCGCTTTCTGTACCTCTTTGTATCCTTTGGTTTGTATATCTCGCTTGTATATTCCGTTGTATAATCATACATACAAACACCTTATACATTTATTTCCTTACCTTTTCCCTTCTGGGATGTGTATGATCCTTTGTATATCGGATATACATTGTAAACATACAAATTAATATACAACTGGTGGGGTCCACTTTAGTTTCAAACTTATGCATCCCCGCGATGCACATATCTTTCACATCCCTTTCAGACCCCAACCCTCTCATAACTCTAACTCAATTTACCTCTCAAGTCTGTGCTGTATACAACTCAATGTATCTCTTGATATACAATTCAGATGCAATGCATTGTATTTGTCTGAATTTCAACCTCCTTGAGTTCCATCTTGTATGTATAAACCAATGTATCTTTCAGAACATATACAAGCACGGAAGTATACAACAACTTAACTCCAATTGATAACTCTTCAGTTCCGCAATGTACACAAAAGAATTTATATTTTACCTTGTATATCCCGAAACATATAAAAGGCAAAAAAACATACAACAGTTTAACTTTATTCCATAATTGCTTCGATTCTGGCTTGTATAAAGTGCTTGTATATTTCATTGTATATTTCATTTCATCCAAATATACAAACCCCGATATACAAGTGACGGACTTAACTATTTATTCACTTGAACTTTGAACCTCTCCTAATTCCACCTTGTATAAAACACAATGTATACCTGATATTCATTAAGCCCTGATACATTGTATTTACCAAAATTTTCTTTACCCTCAAACTTGCGTTGTATAAAGCTGAATGCACGCCTCCCGATACCTTACATACAAAACCCAACGTATACAATCATTATGCATTATTTGATAACATTTCAATTTCGTGATGTATCTAACTCATTGTATCCCTTGATTGTATATTTCGCATCCGCCAAATATACAAGTGCTAAACATACATTGATTATACCAACCTTAATACCTCTTTCGTTCTGCACTATGTATAATCCCTTGTATATTTACTTGTATGTCTTCCATTTGCCAAATATACAAACCAAAATATACATAGCGGATTTCAATGTGTATTCATCCCAACCTAACTCCTCTCGGGTCCACCCTGTATGTATGTATAAAACATTTCTTAAGTGCATACAAGGAAAAAGCAACAAAATAAGAAAACCCGATGACCTCCCTTTTGTGACCAACACAAAAGCATGATATACGAACGCATTTGTATATGAGATGACTTTGCATAGACAAAGAACTTTGTATATACAAGGCATAAACCCTCTAATTGTACATTTACCCAAGACATCAATAACTTGCAAAATACAACGAATTTTAGAATAATTCAAAAAACAACCCCTATTTATTTTCAACAAGGAATTCACCTGTACTTTGACTTGGTACCCAAATGCAAATTTTCTTCTATTTCTGACAAGGTTTGTATTTTCAGATCCTCTTCCCTTTTACCACCAAGCAACCCACACCAACAAGCAAAGCAAACTAGCATCAGCAGGGGTCCTCATTTTGCTAAGGAGCAAAATGGGGCGTGTTGTGAATATCACAACAACTAGCAACCAAATAAAATAATTAAATTAAAACCATTAAAGGAAACAAAATGAAATAAATCCATAATTTCTGACTATCATTCCGTGCAGACCATTATTTAACTTAAGACTTAATGTATTCAATAAGGTGCATGAATTTTCTTTTTTAGTTTAAGTGGGTGTACGTGATTAATTATCCTCATCTTGAAAATTAGTTGAACAAACTAGTGACTGACATTAGATTACCTCGTTGATGTCATTCCCTCATAGCCAACTGGATAGAGCCTTGCTGCCAGTAGGCATCCATATCCCCGGCAAGGTTATCGTTACAATTCTCCTAAGTAGAGCCCCATTGCCAGCGACCTTCTATACCCCCGGTAGAGTTACTTAGATGGCTTAACCTAGATTTTAGTAAAATATAGTTTATTTATTTATTTATTTTATATTTTAATAAAGATTGAGATTTTATAAGATATAACAGTTGTAACTTTATGATGCAAGGAATGATCACTTGCTGAAATTAAGCTGAGAATTGTAATGGTAGCAAGGGTGACCTTTGATTTTTCACCTAATATCTACACTGGTATGTTCAACAAACCCAAGGATTTTAGGTGTGTCATTGTGAGAAACTTCTCTTGAATACTCAACCCATTCTTATTGAATACAAAATTTCACAAGTTAACTAACCTTCTACATTCGTGACAGTCACAACAAGTTATATATAAATTTCAAATGATTAACTTGAATGTTCTAAATTTTATATTATTTTCAATGGTTGCTAATCTGCTCCTGTATACTCTAGAACAAGACAAACATCCCTGCTAAAGTAACAGAAAACAAACAAACAAACACACAACAGAAACCAATAGAAATCAACAAAACAAAACAAAGCAAAACCCAACCAAAAAGAAAACAAAAAAAAAACATGTACAACTATCCACATCATGATACAACAGACCAACAACCTTCACCTTAAGCCTAGAAGTAGTGTTTCAAATGCTAGCCATTAACTGGTAGTGGCACATCTTCTCCAATCAAGGTTTTGAGCCTAAAAGTATTGTCTCCTATTATTTCTGACACTTGTAATGGACCCAACCATAACTTGTCAAATTTTCCATGGCTACCTTTCTTCTCATGTGCTTTATCCCAGCATAGCACTAAGTCTGAAATCCTAAATGTTTTGACTCTTGCTCATTTATCGAACCATCTTTTAACCACTACTTGGTGTTTGGCAAATTTTTCAATAGCTTGGTCTCTTTTTTGATCTAATTGCATCATTTGAACAATTCTGGCCTCCCTATGATCATCAAAACCTAAGTATTCGTTCACAAACTTTCAGATTGGTATTCTTAGATTTACTGGAAGTATGGGATTAGTCCCATAAAATAATGGTAAGGTGTATTACCCAGAGCTACCTTAACTTTGGTCCTATCTACCCATAGTGCATATTTTAGCAATGTGTTCCACTCTCTTGGGTTCTTTTCAATTAGCCTTTTAATTATGTCTAGCAAGATTTTATTCATAGATTTAGCTAGCCCATTCCCCTAAGGATAATAGTTTGAAGAGAACTTTAAAACAATTCCATGTTCAAATGCCCATTTAGAAAATTTTAAAGAAGAAAATGTAGGGCCATTGTCACATACCAGCGAATAAGGAATTCCAAACCTGGTCATGATGTTCTCTTCAAGGAACTTGATGACTACCTCAGTAGTGGAGAATTTACAACACATGGCTTTAGTCCATCTTGTACAATAATCAATCACTATCAATATGAATTTGTGTCCTGCAGATGATGGAGGATTGATGACTCCAATGAAATCCAAACCCCACTGTGCAAATGGCCTAGACTCAATAACAAGTTGTAGTGGATTAGCTTGATTTCTTCCCTTATCTGTTGTAACTTGACAAATGTGACAACTTTTGGTGTGATGCTCTGTGTCTTTAAACATAGTAGGCCAATAATAACCCGCTCTCAATATTTTATGTGTTGTGGCTAAATGGGAACCATGAGCAGTCCCATATGTATCATGCAGGTCTAACAACACTTTATCCACTTCATTTCTATTCAAACATCTTAAATATATTCCCTCGTGGTTTTTTCTGAATAGAAGACCTCCTTGCACCATATACTTTTGTGCTTTGATCTTCAGAGCTCTCCTCTGTGAGGATTTCATCTTTCTTGGGTACTTCCTTGATATTAGAAAAGTGTTGAGATCATCGTACCACCCTGATGCATCACTTGTATTTAGCATGTACTGTTGTTTTACCAGATTTGGGTCTGTATTGGCTATGGTTTGTACTAAAGCTTGTCCCCTGACTAGCTTCATTGGTATGATTTCCATGTCAAATTCTTGCAAAGTGGTGATCCACTTAGCTCTTTTCTCTCCAGGTGCATTTTGCATCAGCAGCATCTTTACTACTGCATCAGGTACCACAACTTTAACCTGACTACGTAGAATGTAGTGCCTAAACTTTTTTACTTCCCTCACCAGTGCAAATGCCTATCTTTGTGTATCTAGGTACTTTAGCTATGCATCCTTTAGAGGTGCACTCATAAAAGTGATAGGCTTTTCTTCATTATCTTTTCTTTTCTGGGTCAGTGCAGCTACAACCAAATGTGAGGATGCAAATGAATAAATGTAGAATGGCTTGGTATAGTTTGGACTTGTCAACACAGGAGCATCAGAAATGGCCTCCTTGATATCTTCAAATGTGGCCTTGGCTACTGGTGTCCACTCTATCACTACATCTTTTTTTAACATGGTGTTCAACAGTTGCACGATCTCTGCAAACCCTGTAATGAACTTCCTGACGAAGTTAATTTTACCAAAAAATGATTTTAATTCTTTTCTAGTGTTTAGTAACTGTAATTTCTTTATCCCTTCTATTCTATCAAGATCAATGGATATACCATTCTCAGAAATGAGATGCCCTAGTAATTTACCCTTTGTTATGCCAAATACACATTTTTTAGGGTTGAGAGAAATTCCATACCTCTCACATCTCTTGAGTACTCTTCTTAAATCCTCAGCATGAGTAGACACATCCTTAGAATACACAGTTAGATCATCCATGTAAATCACAATACACTTAACTGTCAGTCCACGGAACGCAATGTCCATGGCCCACTGAAATGTGGCACCTGCATTGGTTAGCCCAAATGTCATTCTTTTGTATGCAAAATTACCCCATTTACTAGTAAAAGTGGTCTTTAGTCTATCGTCCTCATCGATTAGGACCTGGTTATAACCTGAGAATCCATCTAAAAAAGACATCATCTTGGCTCCATTTACCGCTTGTAATACTTCATCCATGGGAGGCAAAGGATAATTGTCTTTCTCAGACGCCTTATTTAGATTCCTAAAATCCACGCATAACCGGATGTCCCCACTTTTCTTCCTAATAGGCACTAAGTTAGCTACCCAAGTCAAATGTCTAACAGGGAAAATTATTCTGGCAGACAGTAGTCTTTTTACTTTCTCAAATATCAATGGATCTAAAATTGCATTTATAGGCCTTTTCTTTTTCCTAAATGGTTTGACATCTAGCTTTAATGGTATCACATGTGTTATAATGGGCATGTCATATGTCTTTAAATCTTCATATGTCCATGCTATAATGTGTTTGTACTCCTTCAGTACATCCATGACTTCTTCCCTCAACTTCCCAGAGCAAACTTTTCCAATCTGCACATTCTGAGGGTTCTGCTCTGTTCCTAAGTTATATGGCTCACACTTACCTCCCTTAGTCTTGGGTAAGTCCTTTTGTCTCACTACTCCGTCAAAGTCAAAGATTTGTTCTAACTCTATCACCCCCTTAGGCAAGAAATTACTCTTTAAGTTGATGATGTCTTCCTCGTCCCAAGAAACATCAGACCTCTCTTGTTCATCAATAATTTGGGCTTCAAATACTTCATTGCAAGTTACAAAATCTATAATTTGCTGGTCCCCCTCAAATACCTGAAAATGAGTTACATTGTCTGGCACACTGGGCACATTTACTAGTTCTACAAAAAATCTCTTTAAACCTGACAATGTTAAAGGCTCTAAAGTGCTAGCAGCGACAGCTAGCGCATCAGGCCTATGGTTCTGTTCTCTGGGGATATGCTCTAAGTTGAAAGCATCAAATGACTCTATTAAATCCTAGATTCTATGTCTATAGCAAACCATTTTCTTATAATTACAAGCGTACAGCTTCTTGACCTGTTTGACTACTAACTTAGAGTCTAAAAATACTCTGATCATTCTTACCCCTTTCTTTATAGCTAAGACTAGTCCATAAATTAAAGCTTCATACTCAACAACATTGTTAGTGCAAGCAAATTATAACCTATATGCTACTAGATATGATTTACCATGAGGATCTATGAGCTCTACACCTGCAACTGCACCCTATTTAGACTTAGACCCATCACATTTTAATGTCCACATGCCGTCTTTATTCTTTTGACCTTTTCCTTTGACATGTTTTCCTTTGTCTACCACATGTGTGGTGTTATCTTGTTTATCCATATGCAGTTCATTTTGACTTGCTTGTTCATTTACCTTCTTAGTGTGCAAATTTGAATGACAAACATCTTTGCCTAAACTTTCTCCTAACTCTAGAGTTTCTACATCTATGGGGCTCTGAAAGTACCTCTCAGGTTGACTAGAACTCACCTTTTCCTTACGAAATTCCCACTCCTTTGTGCATTTTAAGTACTGATACTCAATAATGTCTCTGCACATTCCACACTTCTCTTCAGAATGTGGCTTGTCGTGAACTCTACACATATCTTTGTATAACTTTCATTGGACTGACATATTTAGTTCCATGCACTTTTCTATTTCTTGTCTGACGACCTGACTAAAATTATTTAGTGTATTACTTTCTTCATCAGAAGAATTTCCATCAGACTTAATGAATAATTTTGTCTCCCTGCTAACAGGTCTTTCTCCAAAATTTAGCATTAAGATTTCTTCAATCTGTACCCCCTTGTTAGTGACCCTGTAAACACCGAGTTCAACAGAAGCATACAATATTTCATTCATCCTATTGCACTCTGTGATCATATGCTTCATCCTAGGTTTAGCCTCTATTCTGATTTGATTAGGCACACCCCTACAAGGTAACCACATATGTGAAAAGTCAGTGGCCATGTATCCATTCAATTTTTTTTGACCAATCTCTACTTAATAACATTCCATAATTTGTAGGTATATCAACTACTTGGATGTCAATGAAATGACTTACCCTTGGGTCTAAAGCTAACTGCATCTGAATATGCATTAGTTCTCCTACCACATTAACTTCAGTCTTATCTAACTGTGTGACAACTTTGGCAGACTTGGTGGGAGTCAGACCTAAGGTTTTACATATACCCAGAGGCATCACATTAGCTAAGGCACCCGAATCCACCATACAATTGTGTATGTTCTTTCCACACAATCTAACAGTTAACAAGAAGGGAGAAGCATCCCTCTTATCAACATACATTACTACATTTGTGTTAGAAGGCTGCTCAACTTTTTTACTTTTTTCTTTTGACTATGTCTCTCTATCAAGCACAAGTACCTCAGTAGAAGTCTCTCCTATTACAGATGTATCCAAAGATTTTATAAAGGCTTTTCTAACCTCTAGACTTTTTAACAATTCACACAAAGGTACACTAACCTTGATTTTCTTTATTTCTTCTGATAGATAACTCATCGGTCCCAATGTTTCTGTTGTCTTAGTTTTATTTGTCTGGACCCTCTGTGCTATTGTTCCATTATTTGCATGGTGATTGGCTTTTAGTATAGCAGGGTTATTGCTAGCATTCTGGTCTGGGGGTGTGTTGAAATTGTTGGGAGGAATAGAAGAGGTGAAAGGTCCTCCTGGCCTAGTGTTGTTTTTGAGATTATAGGTATGCTTTTTATTTGACTGTTGGAAGGCTTGCACCTCCTCTATCTCATGCAACACCTCATTTTTAGTTTCAAATGGAAACTGAAAAGCATTTAATAATAAGGCCATTTCAGGATATAGGCTTTCGCAATAATAAGGCTCATCATCTAACAATTGGTCTTCTTCCTCTTCTCTGGTGGCAAGGGTAAAGGTTTCTAAAACTAAAGTAGTGTCATACCCTGAGGGTACTATTTCATTACATTTAGGGACTAAGAACTCAAAAGTAGGGGCTTGCACATCTACATTAAAAATGCTCGCTACTAGATGAAACTGTGGACAATCTAACTCAACATGGGCACTGGTATTGTGAATTCTACACCAGTTCTTTAGTGCTACATTGGCCATTTGAATCCCTACTATTTGTTTTGTGTCCTAGTTGTCTAAATTCTTGAATGGAGAAGATAGGGTACCATTATTAGGCCCTGTGTTCCACGCTTTGGGTTGCCTAGGTTTATTCTGGTTTCTGTTATTGTTACCCTAGGCCCTGTTATCAACAACAGGTCCTCTATTTTGCATTATCTGTTGTCCTTGGCTATGGTTCTAATTTTGACTGTGATTTTGACCTTGATTAGAACTCTGACCTTGGTTATAACCTTGACTCTGATTCTGATTTTGGTTATACCTGGGGCTGCAGTTTTGGTTCTGACCCTGGTTATAATTTTGATTGCTCCCTTGGTTGTTTCTACTGTAGAAATTCTCATTTCTTAATTGTGTCACCTCAGTGGTCAATCTTCTCAAATGTATAGTAATTTCTTTGATGTCTTCCCTTTCCTCTTGTGCTTTTGCTATAAATGTATCCTAAAGTGGTTGGAAGAAAGCTTGGCCATGATTCTGAGTATTACTGATAGCGTTACCAGTATAAGGTACTATAGCTTGGATTGGGGCCATATTGTATATAGGAGCATATGTAGGAACTGGGTTTAGCAATGGAGTGTTGTATGAAGGAACTCCATTCCAAGGCTGCGTTTGATTTTGCACTCTAGGATTCCCTCCATTGAGGAATGGATTATAGGTAGTCTGCCTCATTTCCTGATTTATAGAGGCTGCCTCTTTATAGGCTTTAGATATTGTATCTATATTAGGTTTCCTCTTGACAAACATGGTGGTCAATGGATCTAAGGCCACATAATACATGGCCAACAAGGTATCCGGATTTACTGTGTATGGGGTCACCAACCTAGAATAAGCCTTTTGAAACTGGTCATTGAAATTGTCTATCAACTCCCCTTCTCCTCTCTTAATGGTAGCCAGCTTGTGGTATAGGATGGAAGGGTCTATGGGTCCCCTAAATCTAGACAGAAATGCTTCCTCCATAAGTGCCTAGGAGGAAACGTAGCCATTAGGCAGATTTACATACCAGTTAGATGCTTACTCATTGAAAGTATAAGGAAATAACCTATAGACTACATCTTCATGTTCCAACTGGGCTCTAAAGCAGGCTTCCTTAAATATCCTTATATGATCCTCTAGATCCTGGTGTAACTAGTATTTATGGCATATTTTCTCAGGGTTCTTCAGCATCTCATGATAATAAGCAAAATATATGGGCAAGTTGACATTAAAATATGCCATTGCAAGTATTTGTGCCTAACCTGGACCTGTGGGAGTACCTAAATTCCTAGGTGTACTTGGGCTTCTAGGAGGACTAGGACCTCTGGGAGAACCTGAACCAAGACTTAAGGACCCAAATGAAGAACTGTTAGGACTGCCAATACTATGGGTGTTAAAAGGTGATCCAAGAGGTGTTCCAGATGAACTTCCTATATTGATGTTTTAGGACTGCAAATTAAAGGGTTCCTACTCTATCTCCTATCAGGTAGCTGCACAAATATGTCATCAGGATTAACCCTAGACCTAGTCACCTTGTTACTGTTATGAGCCAGTTTTACTCAAACTCAACCCTAACTCTTATCAGGCCCTCCTTCTAGTACCAAAAACTATTGATGATTATTTTTTACACACTCATAACAAAAGTTAAAATTCATAAAATGAACCTAACTATCTTGAAAGATATGAAGAAGTCAATTAAGATTTCCTAATCCCAAGCTTCCTTATTGGTCAGGTCTTGACCTGTTGGACTATTCAGTAGGTTATTATGAAGCTGTAATATGCAAAGGCGCCTTACGTTATTTAAAGTGGGTTTGTGACTTACTGGACTCTTAATATGCAAACTAATACAAATATCAACTTTCTAATCATTCATTTACATAAAATCGTTACTGTACCTCAAAGCTTTATATGATTTATATTCAAACATGCTTTGCCTTTCAACTATTTATGAAGATTATCAAATATCAACTTATTGCTCCTAAACTCCTCAAATGTTAGATAATCTCCTTTAGATTTCAATGTTTAAGCTAAGTATTTCAAAGTTGCTGGGAAAAGTTAGAGAAATTTAAATTCACCATCATTCACTACAGGATCTAAATGTTCTGTTATGCACACAGTAATAAATACAGAAGATTCAATTAAACCAGCAGACTAAATCGTTAAATGCAAATATCTTGAGTATTTTCATGAATATTGCATTCAAGATTGTGAGCTTTAACAGAAATTATTTTAAAAGCAATGAAGAACTAGAAGACACTCAGAAAATAGATGCAGACTTCCAGATTCACTTATATTCAAAACATAGTCATATAAGATTTATAATTTAGGAATGACTCTTATCTTTATTAATCAAATATACTGAAAATTTACAGTGCTTTATAGATACATTAAGAAAGCTGGACATTCCACGCATTCCTTAATGCAGACAATAGGCAACCTCCTCTAAACAAAAATATTCTACTCCAAAATTCTCAAAAAGAATTTACAATTTCTGGCTAAATGCTAAAAATCCCTGTGTAAAAAATATATACAAGTAGCACGCCTCTTATATAGAATTTGAATTCCCTCCCATGCTACGGTTACAACCTCCACTCAATAGTTACAACCTCCACTCAATGGTTACAACCACAATTCTACGGTTAAGGTCCTTTTATTATTGACCAATGGTGTGCCTTCATTTCATAACCATGTGCCAATTCGTTACTTGGCATCTTCTCCTCTCAAAGGATGCTCTTGGAATCTTTCATAAATAAGATTCCCACTTTTAAGTGACCTTTTCCTTTCAAGGCTCTTCATTTGATTTCCTCAAGATTCTTTGCTCCTGTCTTCTTTCTTTCCCAAGTATTTCTTGAAATTGTCAATTACACCCTCCACAAAGGTGCGGTCCCCTCATGGACTTTTTGCAAAAATATATTCTTACATCATCACCTTTTCTTTAAATTCTTTTTCTTTGTCCTTTGAGCCCTCTATTTTTTTCTTGTACTTCTTCATTTTTGCTCTTTCTTCCATCAGTGTATCCATCATCTGCTTGCTAAGGACTGCATCGGGATTTTTTATATAGGGTGTGAATATGGCCCTGAACTCTGTCAATGCTCTCTCTAAGTCATAGGATGGCATCTCTGCACATTCATGTTGTAGGAGTCTTTCTATGATTTTCTTATGCATCTTGATCATCCCCTCCACTTTTTTCTCTAGCTCTTGCATGACTACTATATTTCTTTTGAGGTTATCCTCCTCAAATCTAAGTTCCAAAATCATCTGTGGCACTTGATTTGCCAATGTGACATTGAGTGCTCCCTCATTTATCAATTCTTCAACTCTTGCCTCAATCTCTGTCAACTGTTCAATCTCAGATGTGCATTTTTCTTTTCTTACTTGACAGCTATGTGTAAGTGTCATACACTTATTCTTTTCTCCTGCCATCACCTTCCAACTCTTCACAGCTTGCCCAATTATTTGTTCACCGTTTTGTAAAAAATCATTGAACCATTCGTCAAAAATGTTGGCCTTGAACCTTTTATTTTCCACGTCTTGTACTTCATCTTTAGATACTATCGCTATGTTAGTAGGTTAGTCAGGCACTATGGTACTGGGGTCAAATATCCCCCTGATGAATTATTGGAGCTCGACAATGTGTCCTTTCAATACTTCCTGTTTATTTTTGTCTTTCCTCAGCATTTTTGTTGTCACTCTGTGCATATCTTCCCACTCAACAATGTGTTGTTCCCTTGTGGAATGCCCGAGGTCTAGATTTAGTATCTTGTATTCCTCCAAGGTAATTTCACCTTTCTCCTTTTCTTTCTATGGTATGGCTAGGTTTAGGGTTCTGGATCCATCTGGATCCCTCTGTATTGCATACATCATCCTAGCTTTTCTCTTTTCTCTTCTTGGAGTAGTTTCCCCCCTAATAAGCTTTTGATGTCAATAGGAGCTAGATGTATTTCTTTCTTCTCCTTCCTTATCTCTCCTTCCATCCAGGTAGGCACCTCCTTTGTGCCTTCTGCAGCCCTCTCCTCATTAATTACCTCTTCATGAGGCCTTTCAGTTTCCACTCCTCTTTGCTGTTGTTCCTGCTGTTCTAGTACCTACTGTTGTTCTTCCTCTGGAACTTGCTGCTGCTGTGGAGGTTCCTATTCTTCAGGGTCTTTTCTTTTCTCCTTGGATTTAGCTTCATTTTCCTCTTCTTCCATTTTAGTGACCCCTCCATCCTCAGCATCACCTGTGTGACTTTCTTTTGCGGATGACTCTTCTCTCTGTTCATCCTCTACATGCACTTGTCTTGAAGTTTCAGGTTCTATGTTCTTAGGCACTATGTGCACGTGGGAACTCTCCTTTGTTTCATCTTTTCTTGCTTCCTTCCCCTGATCCTATACACTCTCAGTGTTCCTCTCTTCTTTGCTAGGCTCTCCATACATATTCGACATATCTAAGGCATCCTCACCTGGGGTGTCCTCTCTTGTTTTCTCATCAGATGCCATTTTTTTGACCTCTTCAATTTTGTGTGCTTCCTCCTGCATGTCTTTGATGATCTCTAGTGGAACTAAGGTACCAAATGGATCTAATGATCATACCTCTTCCTGTACTTGTTCTTCTTCAGGTTTCATGTTATGCCCTGTTTCCATTTCACCTTGAGCACTTGGCCCCTCCTCTTCACTTTGGGAATCACTAAAGGCTTCCCCTATGTCAATTCCTTTCCCTCTAAACATCACTCCTTCCTCACTATCACTACTTACAATGTTCACAGTGTGCACAGTCTGCTTGTCTTTTTGCACCTCTGATCTTGCCATTTCTCCTTGGCCAACTCTGCTTTCACCTTTATTAATGTTTGTCCTGGCTCCATTGGAGCAGAAGTACTAGATATACTTCTCATTTTCTCCCCTACTTCTTGGGCTCCAATTATATCTTTTGGTTTCGAAGACTCACCCTTAGACAAACCTATTGGGATTGCTCTCATTGGCTATTGTCCTGCCACCCTGCTGGTAGCCTATGCCTCCTCTGGACTTATTTCATGGCTCATGGATTTTGGATCCCCAAACGTTTCGGATGCAACTGCTACTGATATTCCCATTGCATAGGGATCCATTAGTGTAGCATTTTTATCCTTTTCTACTATCCTTGCTTCAACAATTTTTCTTTTCTTCTCATAGAAGCACTGTAAGTCTTCAGTGGGCTCTAACTTTCTTTTCCTGCCCTTTTGTGGGTATGTAACTATTATACCCTCAGCTTTAAGTTCCTCAATTTTATCCTTTAGCCATGTTTTTGAAAACAAAATTATTGGTTTAGACAATACATCCAGAGATATATTCCATGGCTTTGACCAATCAGGCTCTGTAATGGGAGCCAGTCTCGCCTGTGCATAACTATGGTGTAACAATCTATCATCATTTTGTACTTTAGGGGGCACATATATGTTGCCAATAGACCTCATCTGCTCAATAGTCAATCTTTTGTGGGCTCTTTTCCTCTCCTCTCTATCATTTTTGCAGTCTGCTCAGAAATCCTTAATGTGTATTCGATGTTTATAGTTTTTATTTACAAAATTTTGGATTCTGTGGAAGGGATCAAATTTCCTTGCTAAATTAAATTCTTTGAAACCATAATATCTTAGCTCCTTCTCTGAATAAGCAGCAACTTCCTCACTGTAATAGGAGTTCCTCCCAATAGCCCATGGTAACTTTACATTTCCCCTATTATTGAATTTCCTCTTGTACATCCTGAAAATATTCAAGTTTTTCCTTGAAAACTCTAGCACTATTAGTTTATCAGAAGGATACCTAGGAAGCATAAATGGCTTCCCCTCAAAACACTTAGTCCTTATGTAAGTGAACTATTCAAATTGTATGAACCAAGAACTATGCAATCCAATTGCATTTTCTACATCCTTAGATAGTCTTTTGCCTGGTTCCTCTCTCAATATCGTTACCATGTAGGTATAAAAAACATCATTAACTAGAGCAAAGCTTTTCAACACATTTTCCCCCTGCAAGACATGGTAATGCTCATATACTAACTTTTGATCTTGACCACTTCCCAGGGTACCTACCCTTTCTATTCCATGAATATGAGGCCTAACCTCTGTAGCACATGCATATAACACATAAGAAGATAGATAGAAGGGCAAGCCTTTCTGTTGCCTCCTCATGCCCTACCTCCATATAGTAGCACTAATGGCCTTGGCCTAGTGGATTTGCCCTTGGTCTTCTTGTCCTAACCTTATAAATTCAATGACTGTGAACATCCATGGTTCACACCTAGTTCCATCCCTTAATCTAGCTAGCCTACTCAGCATGGTGACCATCAAGTAAATCTCCTCCTTGAAGCATATCCTCATTAAATTCTTGGGTATCCTGGCCACTGCCTTTGGTTTGTTCTCTACATTATACCACCCATGTAATATCTTCCCCTTGTATTCCTTCTCATTTGTGTAGAAGCCCTCATTATATTTATCAATATCAATGTCTATCATTTTATCAGTGATCTCCAACCCAAAAGTGTTAGCAATTCCCTCTGGAGTCAAATCAGCAATTACTTTATCATATAGCATAACCATCCTAGTACTTGGGTTATACATAATTACATAGTCTAAGCACAAATCCCTGGCTTCCATCACTAATGGGAAACCTATGGCCCGGTACAACCCACTCTCCCAGATACACTTCATATATGGAGTTGCATCCGCAGTGGTGATCTTCTTCAGGACATCCTTAGCATCGTAGGTCTCTATGTTTGTGTCTGTGCCTACTTCAGCTTCACTAATCAGTGATGGATAACCTCTATGCAGAGGCAAATCTTCCTTTTCCACTTCCTTCTGTGGTTTTCTCTCTTTCTTTTCTTCGCCCCCTGCGTCCTTTTGTTTTGGGGCCATCTTGTGGAAATGTACATTTCTCAATCTTCGCTTTATACATGTTTAGGGTTTTTACTATGTATCTCAATTTCTACCATTTTACCTTAACCTCATTTATCTTTTATGTTTTTCTCTACCCTTTAACTCCTAAGCTCCTTTTAGCTGATTCACAATTAAAACAATAACTTTTGACAAATGTATGCATTTTAAGCCCAAAATTACTAAAATTGACTTCACTTTTAACCATTAGAAATGGAAATGGCATTTTTGATAAATACCTATTTTTTACAACTGTTTACCGTTGTTGTTGACTTACTTTACCGTTTTCACCCTTTTCAGCTACTATAGCTTTGGTAAATTTTGCTAAATTACTGCAACAGTCTTCTTTTCTATAATTTTCAATCTTAACAGTATAACTCGAAAGTAAAATAACATTAAATTTCCCTAACCCTCGTTAAATCCTTCTTTTCTTGAGTGTTAGGTCTTCATTAATTACAGCCATTAATGCACTACGATTTTAACTTTCAATTCAGTGTTTATGTTTTTTAAACCCTTTATTACCGTTAGTCAAATTCTGCATACATTCTTTTCTATGTATATTTCATTATATGTTCTCTTTGTATCTCTTCATTGTATCTTTAAAAAACATACAAACATTTTGTACAAAGAACCAACTAACGCTTTTGCCTTTTCCACTTTCCATACCTCTTTGTATCCTTTGGTTTGTATATCTCGCTTGTATATTCCATTGTATAAGCATACATACAAACACCTTATACATTTATTTCCTTACCTTTTCCCTTCTGGGATGTGTATGATCCTTTGTATGTTGGATATACATTGTAAACATACAAAATTAATATACAACTGGTGGGGTCCACTTTACCTTTCAAACTTATGCATCCCCGCAATGCACATAACTTTCGCATCACTTTCAGACCCCAACCCTCTCATAAATCTAACTCAATTTACCTCTCAAGTCCATGCTGTATATAACTCAATGTATCTCTTGATATACAATTCGGACGCAACGCATTGTATTCATCTGAATTTCAACCTCCTTGAGTTCTGGCTTGTATGTATAAACCAATGTATCTTTCAGAACATATATAAGCACGGAAGTATACAACGACTTAACTCCAATTGATAACTCTTTGGTTCTGCAATGTACACAAAAGAATGTATATTTTACCTTGTATATCCCGAAACATATAAAAGGCAAAAAAACATACAATAGTTTAACTTTATTCCATAATTGCTTCGATTTCGGCTTGTATAAAGTGCTTGTATATTTCGTTGTATATTTCATTTCATCCAAATATACAAACCCTGATATACAAGCGACGAACTTAACTATTTATTCACTTGAACTTTGAACCTCTCCTAATTCCACCTTGTATAAAACACAATGTATACCTAATATTCATTAAGCCCCAATACATTGTATTTACCAAAATTTGCTTTACCCTCAAACTTGCATTGTATAAAGTGGAATGCATGCCTCCTGATACCTTACATACAAAAACCAACATTTATAATCATTATGTATTATTTGATAACATTTGAATTCCACGATGTATCTAACTCATTGTATCCCTTGATCATATATTTCACATCCGCCAAATATACAAGTGCTAAACATACATCGATTATACCAACCTTAATACCTCTTCCATTCTGTGCTATGTATAATCCCTTGTATATTTACTTGTATGTCTTCCATTTGCCAAATATACAAACCAAAATATACATAGTGGATTTCAACATGTATTCATCCCAACCTAACTCCTCTCGGGTCCACCCTATATGTCTATATAAAACATTTCTTAAGTGCATACAAGGAAAAAGCAACAAAATAAGAAAACCCGACGACCTCCCTTTTGCGACCAACACAAAAGCATGATATACAAACGCATTTGTATATGAGACGACTTTGCATATACAAAGAACTTTGTATATACAAGGCATAAACCCTCTAATTGTACATTTACCCAAGACATCAATAACTTGTAAAATACAGCGAATTTTAGAATAATTCAAAAAACAAACCCTATTTATTTTCAACAAGGAATTCACCTGTACTTTGACTTGGTACCCAAATGCAAATTTTCCTCTATTTCTAACAAGGTTTGTATTTTCAGCTCCTCTTCCCTTTTACCACCAAGCAACCCACACCAACAAGCAAAGCAAACCAGCATCAGCAGGGGTCCTCATTTTGCTAAGGAGTAAAATGGGGTATGTTGTGAGCATCACAACAAGACTTCCTCTTCCAACTCTCCATTTAGGAAGGCAGACTTCACACCCATTTGATAAACCTTGAAATCTTTGTATGCTGCAAAATCTAGAAACATCCTTATTGCTTCAATCCTTGCCATTGGAGCAAAAGTTTCTGAAACATCTAGATCGTCTGACTCATAACCACTTGATTCTAAAGACCTTTCCTTACATTCATCAACTTTAACATTTGCACTTTCAATGATCTTTTTCATCCTCTTATTATAGCACCGGTATGTCTTACTCTTGGTAGAGTAACCAAGGAAGATTCCTTCATCACATCTAGCATCATACTTGCCTAAATCTTCTTCTCTTTTGATGTAACATTTGCTACCAAAAAGTTTGAAATATTTCATAGTAGGAACTCTATCATGCCACAATTCATAAGGAGTCTTTGAACTATTACCTTTTACTTGAACTCTATTTAGGATATATGTAATGAAACAACTTGCACAATATCTGAATATAATAGTAAATATGCTGCAAATACTTGATAATAATATGCCACTTCGAGGGGGCAACCTCCAAAACCACTTCGAGGGGGATACCTCCAATAGTCTTCAATGAGAACACAATACTCAATATATGATGAAATAAGACTCACTACCTCCTATATATACCTATTTATGCCTAGGATATCACCTAGGCTGACTTAGATGGGCCTATATAAGCCTTAGGCCGACCTAAACAACTAAATAACAATAAACTAATGATAATATGACTTAATTAAGAGTTAAGATAGCCACAAGCCAACTATTCATAACCCTATACACACTATAGGATTAAGGGCGTAGCATGCCCCCCCTCTTCAAAGAAGCATTGTCCTCAATGCTAACCAAATGTGGATGCTTTTGAATGAATTCCTCATTCTCCCATGTAGCTTCCTCCACTGGAGAGTTTTTCCATTTAATTAGATATTCTATGATTTCCCTTGTCCTCAGCTTCTTGGTGCATGTTTGAATAATTCTCTCAGGATCCACAACTATTCTTCCCTCTTCATCAAGCTCAGGTAACTTAGTCTGTGCTACCACTTTATTCCCAATAACCTTCTTCAAGTAGGAAACATGAAAAACTAGATGAATTTTTGTTGATATGGGCAGCTCCAATTTATATGCTACATTGTCAATCTTCTGCAACACCTTATAAGGACCATAGTACTTGGGTGCCAGCTTGTTAGCTTTATGTTGTTGTTTTAGAGACATTTGCTTGTATGGTTGTAGTCGCACAAAGACCCAATCTCCCACTTCAAAAGTTCTTTCACTACGGTGTTGATTAGCTTGTTGCTTCATTCTGTTTTGTGCCATTGCCAAGTTCTCTCGAAGACTAGCCAATACCTCTTGCTGATGATGGATGTGTTCTTCGACTGTGTGAACCTTTGGTTGTACCCACAATGAAGAGATGATTGATGGTGGGTGGTAACCATATAGTGCTAAAAATGGAGACATCTTGGAAGAAGTATGGAAAGAAGTGTTGTACCACCATTCTGCTAGTGGTAGCCATTGCACCCATCTCTCTTGTTTATCTGAAGCAAAACAACGGAGATAGCCTTCCAAGCATTTGTTGACCACTTCTGTCTATCCATCTGACTGGGGGTGATATGATGAACTACGAGCAAGCTGAGTGCCCAAGCATGAAAACAAGTCAGTCCAAAAATTACTTGTAAATATAGGGTCACGATCACTGACTATAACTTTCGGAGTCCCATGCAGTTTCTGAATAGTATTCATAAAAGCTATTGCTACAGTGCTTGCTGCCAATGGTTGTGCCAAAGCACAAAAGTGACCATATTTGGTGAGACAATCCACAACAACCATGATGACATTTTTTCCTTCAGATCTAGGCAAACCTATGATGAAATCCATAGATACCTCCTCCCACCTTTGACTTGGGATACATAAGGGTTGTAGAAGACCTGGAGTCTTAACTGTCTCCCCTTTATGTTGTTGACATACCATGCATTCAGCTACAAATTTTTGAACATCCCCTTTCAGCCCTTCCCAAAAGAAATCTTGCTTGATTCTATGATAAGTTTTGAGGAATCCTGAGTGCCCACCTATTGGAGAAGCATGTAGTTCTTCCAACACCTTAAGCTTAAGAGTTGAATTCTTGCAAAGGTATAACCTCTCCTTGTACCATAAAATATTTCCTTTCCATGAAAATTTGTCAGACACACTTGATTCCTGTTGGAGTTTCTCAATGAGCCTTAGAGTATCTATGTCCTTCTCCCACTCTTCTCTTGCCTCATTTACCCAGTCTGCTTGTAACATGGAAATGGCAAATAAAAATGACTCTGTGGGTTCATCACGCCTTGATAGAGCATCAGCCACAACATTCTCCTTGCCTTTCTTATATATGATCTCAAAGTCATATCCCAACATCTTTGTGACCCATTTTTGTTGTTCTTCAGATGATAACCTCTGTTGCAAGAAATATTTGAGACTATCATGATCTGTCTTGACCTTAAAGTGTCGCCCCATTAGATAAGGTCTCCATTGTTTGGCTGCATGCAAGATAGCCAACATTTCTTTCTCATAAACTGGCTTCAACAAATTCTTACCTTTGAGTTGGCAACTTTCAAATGCTATGGGTTTTCCTTCTTGCATAAGTATTGCTCCTATTCCATGTCCTGAAGCATCACATTCAACAACAAATGTTTTAGAAAAATCTGGGGTAGCTAGGACTGGAGTTGTACACATGGCTTCCTTTAGTTTCTCAAATGCCCTTGTCGCCACTTCATTCCATTGGAAAGCATCCTTCTTTAACAAGGATGTGAGAGGAGATGCTATGCTACCATAATTCTTTACAAATCGGTGATAATACCCTGTAAGCCCTAAAAAACCTCGTAAGTTCTTAAGGGTCTTAGGAATTTTCCACTCTACAATTGCTTGGATCTTATGAGGGTCCACCTTGACTCCCTCATGTGACACAATGTGTCCAAGGTACTCCACTTCTTTGACACCAAAGATACACTTGGATGGTTTAGCATACAACTGATTCTGCTTCAAAATGTCCAACACTTGATTTACATGTTGCAAGTGTTCCTCCCATGTTTTACTATATATTAAGATGTCATCAAAAAATACCAAAACAAATTTCCTCAAAAATGGCCTGAAGATAGAGTTCATTAAACTTTGAAATGTCGACGGTGCATTAGTGAGACCAAAAGGCATTACAAAAAATTCATAGTGGCCCTCATGGGTTCTAAAAGCTGTCTTATGTACATCCTCATCTCTAATTCTAATTTGATGATAACCAGAACGGAGATCAAGTTTTGTAAAATAAATAGCACCATTAAGCTCATCTAACAAATCATCAATTACTGGAATAGGAAACTTATCTTTTATGGTGAACTTGTTAAGCTCTCTGTAATCTGGACACATCCTCCACGTTTCATCCTTCTTATGCACCATTACCACAGGAGATGAGTAAGCACTTTGACTATGCCTGATAATGCCTGCTTCTAGCATCTCTTGAACTATCTTCTCAATCTCACTTTTTTGAGCATATGGATATCTGTAAGGCCTGATGTTGGGTGGTTGGCTCCCTGGTACTAGTTGAATGGCATGATCATGATCTCTCCTAGGAGGCAATCCTTTTGGCATCTCCCCAAAAACTATAGAATGCTTATCTATAATTGCTTGTAGATCCAATGGTGTAGAAGCCTTTGAGTGATATGCTTCTAATGAAAATAATTGGGCTACCATCCCATCTACCCCCTTCTTCAACATCTTTTGCATTTGGTAAGAACTTACTATCTGTGGTGACTTTGCACGCATCCCTCGTAATTCTATTGTTCTTCCCTCTGATTGAAAGCGCATGAATAGTTCTTGGAAGTTCAATTCAATTGTTCCCAAAGTGGTAAGCCACTGTACTCCCAAAACAATATCGGCCGCACCCATTTAGATAGCATACATTAGACAATTAAGATGATAATCTCCCATGGATAATTTAATGCTATGGCATTTTCCTGAACAACTAACAGTACCACCATCTGCAATCAAGACCTGAAATTCTGGAGCTGGATATATAAAACAATTTAAACGAGTGGCCAACTTTTGTTGATGAAGTTATGAGTGCTACCTGAGTCTATCAACACTGTTACTTTTTCTTTCTTTAAGAAACCCCCTACCTTGAGAGTTTGTGGGGTACTAAAACCTGAAAGTGCATGGCAAGAAATGATTGGTTGAGTATCTCTTGACTCCTCCTCAATCTCATTGTCACTCTCTACTATTGGTACCTCTTCTTCTTCCTCACTTGGCCCTTCAATATAGAACAATTTCTTTTCAGTGCATTTGTGTCCTCTACTATATTTGCTATCACAATTAAAACATAATCCTTTTGCTCTCTTCTCTTCGATTTGTTGTGGTGTTAGCCTAGTAGGTTGTGGAAGTGACTGTGTAGGAGTGCTTTTATCTCTTATGTTTATAAAACCTTGCCTTTTATTAACCATAAATTTTTCCTCTACTTGCCTTGCCATAATCATTGCCTCTGAGATGGAATTTGGACGGAACATGCGTACCTCATATTTAATGTGATCCTTTAAGCCACCAATGAATAGCTCCAACAAATTTTCTGTAGACACATTTTCCACTCTTAAAGATAAAGTACGAAATTGATGAATGTAATCCTTGACCATACCTGTTTGCCTTAATTTGGTAATTTGGCTGAAGTAGCTATCCATAAGATTTTCACCATAATGAGTAATGAGTTCTTCTTGGAAAACCGACCAAGTGACAATGCATCCTTTTGCTTTCTTTTCTTCACATAGCCAACGGTACCAAATGAATTGATCAGGTTCCAAGTATAAGGAAGCCATGGCCACCTTTTGTTGACATGGAACATGGTGGATATCAAAGAATTGCTCCATTTGACAAAGCCAATTGGTAGGATCTTGACCATCAAACTTTCGCATATCCAACTTTGGTGTGAAATTCCTTGCCATAAAATGAGTGGTGTGATGATCCATCTTGAGATTTGATTCAAACCCAAAAACACCCTTCCCTTTTGTAGAATCCTCTTCCTCCACATTGTGGTGTTGTGACTGCTTATGTTTGGAAAGTATCTCCAGAATTTTCTCAATATCACATGACTTTGCCAACCTTTTCATTTGTTCATCCATAATGGACAAGATTTCACCTTTCATCTTGCTATTTTCTTTATGAATAAGTTCAAGTATATTTTCATATTCTTTTTGATCAACATCCTCATTTTCCACCTCCTCCTTGCCTGGAGTTTTTCCCGGTGTGGTAACATTCTTTTTGCCCCTTGTTGAAGGACCCGTCATGATTGGAAAAAATAATTTTGAAATAAATCACACAAATGAAATGTAAATTCTCTAAAATTTTTACTGTAACTTACTAAGGCCAAGATACCACTTACCCAGAAACAATTCCAAGAAATTAGCAAATTTACTGCCTTGAGAGCGAATTTGTTGCAAACCCTAATTTTGCAATAACTCACTTTTTTTTGCTCCAATTCCTCTAAAATATGGACTGTATCTTCTTTAATATTGTCTTAAAAAACCCTTTAAAAATCTTTAAAAAATTCGCTAAAATCTGAAATTTATGCTCTTCCCAAAATCGCCTCCAATGATGAGAAAAAATTTTGCCTCTACGGTGCCAAGATCATGCTCTGATACCACTTGTAATGAAACAACTTGCACAATATCTGAATATAATAGTAAATATGCTGCAAATACTTGATAATAATATGCCACTTCGAGGGGGCAACCTCCAAAACCACTTCGAGGGGGATACCTCCAATAGTCTTCAATGAGAACACAATACTCAATATATGATGAAATAAGACTCACTACCTCCTATATATACCTATTTATGCCTAGGATATCACCTAGGCCGACTTAGATGGGCCTATATAAGCCTTAGGCCGACCTAAACAACTAAATAACAATAAACTAATGATAATATGACTTAATTAAGAGTTAAGATAGCCACAAGCCGACTATTCATAACCCTATACACACTATAGGATTAAGGGCGTAGCAATATATACTGCAGTGTGAATTGCCTCCCTCCAATATGCTTCTAGAAGATGAGTTTCCATCATCATAGTTCTAGCAACTTCTTGAACTGTTCTATTTTTCCTTTCAACAACTCCATTTTGTTGTGGAGTTCTAGGCGCAGACAGCTGTCTCTTTATTCCATGTTCTTCACAAAAGAAATTGAATTCATTTGATGTGAACTCTCCTCCTCTATTAGACCTCAAGCATCTAATTTTCAAATCCATCTCATTTTCAACCATTGCCTTAAATGCCTTGAATTTATCTAGAGCTTCATCTTTCTCCTTAAAAAAGGTGACCCAAGTTATTCTAGAATAATCATCAATGAGCAACATGAAATATCTATCTCCTTACAAACTTCTTACTCGGGTAGGTCCACACAAATCTGTATGCACTAGCTCAAGTAGTCCTCCAATTGATTGGACCTTGCTTTTGAAACTTGTTCTTGCCTATTTTCCAAATTAACACTCCTTGCAAATGGGATTAGCAGGCTTCACAAGATTAGTCAAATCTCTAACAATTTGTGCAGTACTTATCTTCACAATATTATCAAAATTTATGTGACACAACCTTCTATGCCATAACCAACTCTCATCAGTCTGAGTCAACAAGCAATAGTTCTCAGTTCCTTTCAAGTGATAGATGATACCTCTGGTCTTCTTACCAGTTGGAATGACTATTCCGGACCTTTCCCTGATCTTGCATCCATTGTCCTTGAAGCTTAAATCATAGCCCTTGTCACACATCTGACCCACACTTAAAAGATTGTTCTTTAATCCTTTTACATACAAGACATCTTCAATATTATGCTTGCCATCAAAAGAAATAGATCATTTCCCACAAATCCTACCAGCTGTATCATCTCCAAACCTAACTAGTCCACCATCATATCTTTCCAAACTCACAAACTTACTTTTCTCACTAGTCATGTGGTGAGAGCAACCACTATCAATAACCCATTCATCCTTGTCTTTAATGACCTGAGTAGACAAAGCACTTTCTACTAGTTTTTCTTCCTTCACATAGGTAGAAGAATTAGTAGACACGAGATCTTCCTTAATAGCAATGAACAAGAATTCAATTTTAGAGGAACTAGCATTGTCTGGTTCACCATTATCTAATACTCCATCATCATCAAAATCTTCAACATAATAACACTTCTTTTGGGTCATAGGCCTGTTCTCATAGCTTCTTCTATTTCTTTCAATTCTTTTAGGAAATCTAGAAGTAAAATGACCTACTTTACCACATGAAAAACATTTGAAAGGTAATTTACCTTTATACTTACCAGATCCTCTTTGTAGTCTATCCACAAAGTTAGCTTCAACTTCATCTAACTCATCATCAGATTCTACCTTGTACTTTTTTGATCTGGAAGTACTTCCAGGAGTACTAGCTTTGAAGGTCATCTCAACTTTTGACAAAGCATCATCTAACTCCCTCATTTCAAAAGTAGTAAGCTTACCATGTAGCTGATCCTTGTTAACCATTTTTACTTGCATTAATTCTTCAATCGTGGATACCTTGTGACAGTATGACTTGGGTAGAGATGTGAGAATTTTCATAACAACTTCCTTTTCTTTGAGAGTTCCACCTATGACTTTTATCCCTGTAACAAGTTCATCAACTCTTTGCATAAAGGCTAATATGTTTTCATCATCATTCATCTTCAAGCTTTCATATTTCACTTTCTAACTTTGTAACTTGGCTTCCTTCACATAATCATCTCCTTCATGCAGATTTTTCAATTTTTCCCATACCTTATTTCCAGTTTCAAGATCCACAACTTTCATCAATATTGAGTCAGTTAATGAGCTTAGCAAAGTATCCTTTGCCTTGATATCTATCTCATATTCTTTGATTTCATCTTCAGTCGTCGAACCATTTTGAGGTATGGTGTATTTTGCTTCTATATCTTTCTAAACTTTGAAACTAAGAGAAAGAAGATGGCTTTTCATCTGAGCCTTCTAGAGAATATAATTTGTTCCATCAAAATGTGGTGCTTCCTTCTTGTAAGACATTTTAGATCTTCCTTAAGCTATTAAACTTTCTTCAAAGGAACTTGGCTCTGATACCAATTATTGATATGCGCCGAACAACTAAGAGGGGGGGTGAGTCAGTTGTCACAAAAACTTAAAACACTTTCTGCAATTAAACATTCATCACTTATCCACAATTATTATGATTTAACAATGAGTCCATGAAATCAGAAACTTAACCACAGATACAACATCAAACACAAGAGACACCAGATTTATGTGGAAAACCCCAAGGTAGGGAAAAATCACAAAGAGGATTAACTCTCAATATATATTCTAATCTTGAAATAATGATGTTTAGGCTTGGTCACCGCATGGGTCTAAACATACTGGCTTATTGCCATGAAAAGAAACTAGGTCTAGTAGGCTCACTGCCTCAACCCTAAACCTAGCAAGATTATAATAAGGGCTGTTAAACCCTGAGGGCTGTTAAACCCTACTGGTGGCTTATTGCCAGACTTACTGCCATGATCAACACCTTTCTATATTTGCAACTAAAGTATAGTAATTCCCCCGCTCTGCTCTTCCTCTGCCTCTTCTCTGCTATGCCTTTTGGACCTTTCTTGTTATCTTTCCATTTTTTCTCAAGGATACTTTTTCCATGACTCAACTACAAGTATGTATACACTACATGAACCTTGGAATGATCATCAAGGTCCGCATCACAATCATGAACCATTGGAACAATCTCCAAAGTCGGTATTACAAACATTTTAAAGATAGGTCCTAACCTATTACAAATTATGCGAAGGAAATGAAATGCAAATCATGCCATGCCTTAGCTAGGACTCAAACATGATCTTCCACACCACAACACATTTCCACAATCTTCCAGAGATCTCTGTAATCACTGGGATTAACTAGGTCAGCTAAGACTGGCTACACGCTACATTATCTGGGAACAATCATCAAACATAATCTCAATTTCTTAATGCAAACCAAAGTCTAGATAGGAACATGATTAGGAGACATCCACAAGCACGTTATAATCATTAATAGCAACCACATGAACCTTAACCACTTTATCCATAGGAATCTTCTCACCAGAACACATGAACTTCACTGTCTTCAACTGTCATAAAAGAAAGATAGCTTGTGGACCACCAAACCATGAACCATTGCAACTGTAGGCACTTATCATCATCCTAGACATCTGTCTAGAACCACAGAGAAAAATACTTTATTGTGGAGGAATGCAGAGCAGAATACTTTCTTCCTATCCCAACTGAACTTATAGAAAAAAAGGTTTTACTTTGGTGAACATAACTCACTCAGATCATCATGCAGAGGGCTCAAACCCTGAATGTAGTATCCTTAGTCATACCTCTAACTTGCTTCCAATCCACAGACCATAGCCTTTAAGTAAAAGTAAATGTGGAGTGGTTTACCGGACTGTTCTTCAGCATACAACTCACTGTCTGTATTGCACTTCTTTGTAGCTCACTAGTTTCTTCTGGAGAGGCTAATTTTCTCAATATCCTCAACATACAAGTCTTATAAACAAGTAATAGAATAAGATACAGTTGACACCAATGATAACAAGAATATGTTAACATCAATGACAACACCAATTAGGAACATACTTGCAACATTTCCAACTATAATTTCTGACAAAAATCCCCCTTCCATTATGCTTTGATGGATGTCCATACCCTGTTCCAAAGCAGGGAGGATGCTAGAAAAGGTTATGGAATTTGGATTTAGACCTGCCAATTGCATTTTCTTGAAAGTTTCTAAAGCCTTTTCAAAAAATCCATTTTGTCCATATGTATAAGTTAAATACATGTGATTATACATATGTTGTGAACCGTTTTCTTAAATGTCATGATTGCAGTTTTATGTATTCTTAAAGAAATGTACATAATATTAAATGTCCATATGTTTTCATCTACATACCAAGTGTTTGTTAAAATGTATAAGATCTAGAAGTGAGCATCAGTTGTTCTAATTTTAATATTCAGAAGTATTGATTAATCTACATAACCTGCTAAAAGTTTGACAAAATGTCTATGGGCCATTTTTGCAATTTACAAGCTTGTTTTGTTATTTTTGTTGAGTTGAGGCACAATTCTATCTCAAAAGATAGGTGGAATACTGATTGTAGAAACAACAATTTTCATTGATCTGTAGCTAATTAAGAATGGAAGATGTGTGATCATGATGGGTGATGATACATGGTTACAAGTATTTCTTCTTGAACACTTTCATAATATATGCCTATATTGCTATAAAATTCCTTATCATCCCACTTTGTTTTTCATATTTCAAAGTTTCATAAATCTTTTTAAAAAATTAACAAATTTTGAGTTTTTTGATTATGGACAGGTACAGAACAAGTAGAAAATGCAAAACCAGTGCCTTCTAGATGCATTTACAATCCACCCCATATGTAACAATGGCATCACTGAAGACATGCATTCACACCGATGGCTTTTTAGCTTTAGTTTTAGTTTTTTTTAGTTTTAAAAGCATAATAAATCAACAGTTTACATACTACAGAAAGATTCTATCTTGAAAACTCTATATATAGAGTTCTGTTGTGATGCTCACAACACGCCCCATTATACCTCTTAGCAAAATGAGGACCCCTGTTGTGGCTGTTGCTTTTTGCTTGTGTGTGGTCTTGCTTGGTGGTAAAGGGAAAATGAGGTCAGTATTACAAACCATGTTAAAAATTGAAAAGATCTAGCATTAAGTACCAGGAGAGAATAGTGGTGAATTCATTGTGAAAAATGAGTGAGGGTTGTTTTTTAAACTAGTAAGAAATTCCCAATATTCTACAATCAGGTTTTGTATACGTCATGTTGAGTATAATCAGGTTTTGTATCTTGAAGGTTGGCATGTATATGTTTAATATTTGTATCCTTTCTATATAATTCAGACCCAATAGGTTTTAAAAGTAGAATGAATAAAGTTGTCAGATCCGCATGGTATGTGGGTTTGTATATATGTTCAGTTTAAGCACAAACGATATACAAGGCGATATACATTCATGGACTCAAGAGAAGTTTACAATGTGGTTTATGAAGGTGAGAAAAAGGTACTTCATGTAGTTTATATGTTGGTATGTTTGTATGTTTGTATGTTTCAGTTTTGCATCTTTAACATACATACAATCGCAAAGTCCAAAAGGTATTCAAATCTGATGTAAGTGATGCATTGTTTCTTAATGCATTTTGGAAAAGTATGCATTTGCTTAGTATACATGTATGGACTCGAAAGGAAAATGCAATATGGTTAATAAAAGTGAAAAGTCCAATATGGTTGTATAAAAGTTTGCATGTATAAGATATTGTATCTAAGTGTAGATATAATTATTAGTGCTTCGAAAAGATACAAGTGGGTAAGTAGAGTGGGACCCATAGTGGTATCCCGCAGTTGTACGTTGCGGAGATACAAGTAAAGATACAAAAAATGAAAAGGTAAGATTTGATGCAGATTTCAAAAGGAGATGAAATAAGGTTAATGCTTTGTATGTATGAAAGATTGTATATTAGTGACATACAATCCCGATATACAAAGAGGAAAAAGGCATTGTCAGGAAATAAAAGAGTAAAGGGGTTTTGTATAGGTTGCATTTGTATGAGGGTTTGTATCTATTTTATATACATTGTGACATACAAATGAAAGATACAAAGTTGAACATAAAGAGAAAGGTAACATTGTTTTATAACCCGTTGCATATGTAGGCTTGTATATTAATGGCATACAAAAAATGATATGTATGCAAAGGGTAGACTAACAGATACAATGTTCAAAATTAAAAAATTGAAACAAAAAGACGAAGCCATATGTTCATTGAATGCAACATTTATTGCATAACTAACATTGAAACGATGAATTTTAATGTGCTAGGGTAAATAAAGATTGTTTTCTTTCAGAATTGCATCGTTAAAAATGAAATTGCAGAGAAAGAGAACTATTATGCAGATTGAACACAAAGTTCATTGCTAAATGGAATTTTAGAATGGGAATGGCTTGAAAAATAATAAAGTGGGTCAACGCTTGTAAGGTTGAGCTATCAAGGATATAGGTATGTTTCTTAAAACACCATTACAATGCAGTTAATCATAAAATGTGAATTGGTTATAGTAGTTTCGTTTAAAATGCAAGTCAATGATAAATTATTGTATCTGATTAATAAGTTAGCTGGTTGTGTTAAAATAGCATGAGATTTAAAATGGGAAAAGACAAAAAGGGGTTAGGGTAAATGTAAAACTTAGAAAATTCATGGTAAAACCATGGGTAAATTGAGTAAAATAGTTAGTTAAATATGCATTTTTTCACAGGATGGCCTCGAAACAAAAGAAAGTAGATCTAGGGGGTGGAGAAAAGGTGAAAAAAGAAAGAAATCCATGCAAAGAAATGGAAAAAGAGGAATTACCAGTTCATAGAGGGTATCCATCATTAATCAGTACGAGTGGAATTGGGGCAGATACAAGTATAGGAAATTATGATGCGGATGATGTTCTTCCAAAGATTACAGCAGTGGATGCAACTCCTGACATGAAATGCATCTGGGAAAGAGGATTATATAAAGCTGTCGGATTCCCACTAGCCATGGAAGCTAAGGACCTAGTTCTGGAATGCGTAAATAAATATGATCTAGCTACCAGGAGGGTAATACATGAGGACCACAACATTGCAAATTTGTCCACAGAAGGGATAGCATGGACATTTGGTCTGGAAATGCAAGAAGAAATGATGGACATTGATATTGACCAATACACAAATGACTTCAACAACAATGAAAGAGATTGTAAAAATAGAATCTTCTATAGTTGGTATAATGCATAGAATAAACCTAAAGCTATAGCAAGAGTGCCAAGGAACATGCATAGAATATACTTTAAAGAAGAGATACATCTGATGATCACAATATTGAGTAGACTGGTAGGTTTAAGAGATGCAACTAAATGTGAACCTTGGATGTTCACTGTCATTCAATTCATGAGGGAAGCAAAGAAAGAACAAGGACAAATTCACTAGGCTAAGGCTATTAGCACAACTATATGGAAACAAGCAATGTTGAGAAAATATAAGTTGATGCCCTTTTACTTGTCCTCATATGTATTATATTCATGTGCATCAATGATCCAACCATACATAATTGGAATTGACAGAGTTGGGACCATGGGAAATAGCCTAGATCAGAAACTAGTATATGACCATTATCCAGATTTACAGGAGGATAATGCATTAAGAAAATATGCCTTAGTGAATGATTTATTCTATACATACATGGTAAGAGTTTTGAGAGGAGAGAAAGATAAGAGGTTATCTGAGGATGCAGAGGATACTATTGGATTGTACAGTTCTTGGTACATATAATTCCAAAACTTTACATATATCAGAATTGAGGATTTTGAAGGAAAACCATTTATGTTGCCCAGATATCCATCAAATAGGTTGATTGTATTAGAGTTCTCAAGACAAATTTTGAATGCTTTCAAGATGTATAAGAAGAAGTATGAAAGAGGAAACCTCAAGCTCCCTTGGGCAATTGGTAGGTATTCTTGCTACAGTGAAGAGGTGGCCGGATATTCAGAAAAGGAATTAAGATAATATGGATTTGAAGAATTTGAATTAGCAAGATGGTTTGATCCTTTCCACAAGATCCAAAGAACCATTTATCCTAAATTTAAGCATCAAGTGCACATTAAAGATTATTAGTCAGCTTGTAAAAATGATAGAGAAGTGAGGAAGAGAACACACAAAAGGCTGACAGTAGAACAAATGAGGTCTATGGGGGAAATCTATGTACCCCTTGAAATTGAGGATGATGACAAATTATTACATCATAGTTATGAGAGTACCAGGATTGCTCCTATTGTAGAGCCCGATTGGTCACAACCATGGAATACATCTATGGATGCATTATTCAAGCCAATCATTTTATTTTCCAAGACATGATTGAAGGATAAAATAGAAGAACTCAGGGCTAAGGGAATTGAGCCCATATTTCCAAAGAAAGGTAAGAAAAGAGTAAGGGAGCATCAAGATGAGCTCCAATGCTTCTATGAGAAGAAGAGAAGGGTTGTAGAAGTAAAGATCATTGAAAAGGATAAGAATGCCACCCTAATAGATCCATATGCCTTGGGAGTGATAGTAGTAGTAGCTTTAGGCAAATTTATGGAGGTAGAGTCATCTGGCCATGACATCAGTGTAGAGCAGACCTAGGCTGCTAAGAGGTCAATAGGACAGAAAATCATGAGGGCCATAGCAGTTGAAACATCAAAGGGAGAAATATCAAAACAAAGTGATGCTATAGGTGCACAACAAGTGGCTGCTAAATTGAGTGGCATACCTAGTGAGGCCACATCAGAGGAAAAAAGACAAGAATATACAAAGGTTAAGAAAGAGTTGGCTGAAGAAAAGATGCAAGAGTCAAGATTGCATGAAGCCAAATAGGTAAGTGAGACTGTCAATGTAGAGGATGACAGTAGTGATAGTGAAGTCAAGGAGGTAGATCTTGGGACAAGAAAAGAAATTGGGAAAGATAAAGAGGAATCAAGTGAGTATTCTAGTGCAAGAGAGGGGCAAGATACTCAAAGATATATGGAAGTAGAACAAAGCCCACAACCTGAAGAGGAAAATGTACAAGACAAGTCAGAAGTAGTGGATCCTTTTGGTACACTGGTGCCACTTGAAATCATAAAGGATGTGCAATATGTAGCACAACAGATAGAAGAGTCTGAGAAAGAAGATACACTAGAAAAAGCAGTGAAGGAGACATCGTCCCAAGCTGAGAAGGAAATAGGATAATTGCTTCTGGTGCTGATGTGTTAGGTATTATGAATATGTATGATGAACATAGTGAAGAAGAAAAGAATATAGAAAGCAAACATGAAAAGGATCAGGATACAAAGAAACCTGATAAGAGTATAGGTTCACCTTCACAAATAGAACAAACAAACATGCCTGAAAAGGTGCAGGAACAAGTTGAAATAGTAGGAGAATCAATAGAAATATAAGATAAGCCTACAAAAAGCAAGGATAACACAAAAAATGTTGTTGAAGGTAATATCAAACATGGGAAACAAAAGGAAGGTCTGGATGTAGAAGATACAGAGCAAAAGGATAAAAAAGAAGAAGAACAAAAAGAGTCTTCAGAGAAAGAGAATCCAAAAGGTGATGATGAAGAAGGAGGAGATACTGAAATAGAGGAAGATGATAATGAGGGAGAGTCACAAAGGCAGAATGATCCGCTAGTTCCAGAATAAGGCCCTCAGTCTCAACCCCCTCCACAACAACAAGAAGAAATGGAGAAGCCTTAAGAGGAGGTGATTAAAGAAGAAAAGGCTGCAGATATTGCAAAGGAGGCTCCAGCCTGGCTAGGCTCGAAAGTCAGGAGAGAAAAGGTAGAGGTACAATTGGTACCTATTGATATCAAAAGCCTATTAGGTGGTTCTACACCACAGAAAGAGAAGAGAAAAGCCAGAACTATGTCAGCCATCAAAAGAGGTCCTTCTAGATCTAGAATGCTGGATCTAGCCATACCACAAAAGGACAAGTCCAAAGGAGAAATAACAATAGAAGATTATAAAATAATCAATCTAGATCTAGGCCATATGACAAGAGAACAATGTATACATGAGTCGGAAGACATGCATCAAGCCACTGCAGAGATTATGTATGAGAAAAATTGAGAAGTCAAATGATAAAATCACAACAATGATTATAACAACTCAATAACCCATAACATAAAGAGATCGATACAAGTAAAAATCCAATATCAATGAATAAATCAAATAAAAATAAGAAATCTTTTACCAAGATTGTATGGTTCTCTTTGTCGAATGTGGATTGCTCAATAATGTTGTGAAACCATGTTTGCAACAAGCAAGTGTAGGTGCTCAAAGTGCTCAAAAGATCAATGTCAAAAGATCGTAAGGTGCTCAATGATGTGATGTATGCTCAAAGCACTGTAAAGGATGCCTGAGAATAAATGATCAAAGAGGATTTGTGAAGGAGATGAGGGGGGTTTATATAGGTTTCGAACATGATCAATCAACGAATGAAATAAATCCATAGAATGAATGGTTGAGATAAATCAAATAACTCATGTTGAATGTGCACATGACATGTGTCACTCCAAAAAGGTATTTTTATTAAGATAATTGCTTTTTTGATAAAAATAGATTTGATTTTCATAAATTAGAGTGATTTTTCTTCTAATTCATGAGTTGATGAAAATAAGATAAATTAAAGCCAATTAACTTAACTTGTGATTTGCCTTTTTTTAGAGTTCTAAAAATAAGACTGATTGTGCACATGAGTTAACATGATATTTTTAGAGGAATTGGAAAGATAATTGAAATTAAATAAATAAATTTATTTAATTTATTGTGCATGATTTTGAAGAATAGATAAGATGTGAAGATTTAAATAAATTGATTTAATATATTTTGCATGATGAAAGATAAATAAAATATGTGATTATATTTTATTTTTAGAAGATTTATTTTTAGAGGAAAAAGCAAATTAAATAAATAAATTTATTTAATTGTTTGTGCAAGATTAGAGGAATATGACGATTATAAATAAAATACTTCATTTTTTTTTTAGAGGATTGAGATAATTTAAATAAATTTGCATGATTTATTTAAATTTGGAAGAACAATTTGATTTAATTAAATAATGTAAATTATTTAATTGTAGATAAGAGAGAATTTTGAAAGATAAATTAATTAAATAATTTATTTATTTAATTAATGTAGACTTGAAATTTAAAAAGGATAATAATTTTATTAAATAATAAAAATTATTTAATTGTGGAAGACTATAGAGGAATTTAATTAAATTAATTAAATAAAGAGAATTTATTTAATTAATGTTGAATTTTGGAGTTTTGGAAGAATTTGATGAAATTAATTAAATAATTAGATTATTTAATTAACATTCAAATGCAAGTGATTAGACAGATTTGATGAGAATGCAAGTGATTCGAAGACATGGTTATTTTAGGGTGTCTACATTTTGCCCCTCTTTGATGCAATGCAGTTTACAGTGTTGCGTCAAAGAAAATGATTGTTGAAGACATGATACAATTTTGATGCCCCAGTGTAGCTAGTTACCCCTGTGTAGCTGGCATAGGATGCCCCCTCAAGAGGAAAGACATGGAAGTGACAGAAGAACTGGGTTGACACTCGACTAGAAGATTGAGTTAAAGATAGACGAGGTTGGATATAAAAGACTGTTGATTGATCTTTGCTTGAAAACTATATAAGGCCATGGATAAATGGATGGATAGATGGATAAGCTTGTTGCCACAGTTTCACAAATGTTGATAAAGAGCAATCCTTACTTTTGATATAGCACATGGATAGTTTGCCACCAAGGTATAAATGACCAAGGTGCTGTGATATCTGAATGTGTGGATGTTGACTTTGCAAGCAAGCGGTTTGAACTTAGATCCCTTAGACATAATATAACCTTGTTGGATATGTGAATGAGCCATAGTCTTGAACATAAAATAAATTTCAATACATAAATGCAAGAAGAATAATAATATGTAAGATTCTAGGTTGTAACACTCACACAAGATAAATATGCTACTAAGAAAGATACTAAAGATCATTCCTCTAACATGACACACAAAAGCAATGACTATTCCCCCAATCTATACTGCATCGCAACATAACAAGATTACAGATAAATCAAGGTAGCCTTGAATAGGTAATGGACAAAGGAGCAAAAGATAAACCATAAAACAAATTGACTGACTTACAAAGTAAACATACAACCAACATATTCTCTTGCCAAAGAGGTTGCTCAAGATATATTGGAAAGGAAAGATAACAGCCTTATCGTAGGAGTGATGTGTACATTAAAGGGTGTTATCTGTTGAAAAGATAATGTCTGGTTTTAGGAAATGCAACATGCCATATAAGACGTGTGTGTTGGTCTAGTTTCGAATATGGAACATCCTGTAAAAGATAATTTTGTTGATCTGTTGCTTAGTTGAGATTGATTTAGTTGATGTTGGCAATCGATATGTAGGACCATATGCGGCTCTGTAGTGAGTGTCTTTGCTTCAGGTTGGTTAAGGATTTTTGCTTTGAAAGGATGCATTGCTTGTTATTGTGTTGCTTGAGTTAGTCAAGTCAAGGTGAATGGATTTTGATAAATGAAAGACTAGAAAGGTGACATGTCAATGGATTGAGATAGGTGAAGAATGATGAATCGTATGTGCCTGAGTACTGGATACATCCTTCAAATTCTAGACTGCCTACATACCATATATCCACGGGATCAAGGCACATTACGAGGAAAGATGAAAAATGATAATATGTAGTTCTAGGTAGAGTGATGAGTGGATCAAGGTGTTTAAGCTTAGGTTGGGGAAATGATGACAACTTATGTAACTGAGTACTGGATACTTCCTTCATATTCTAGACTGCCTACATACCCATATCCCTGGGATCAAGGTACCGTAAGATTGAGATGAGATGATATGCAGTTCTAGTTGGTTTGATGATATAGGAAAGGTGTTGTCATTGTGGGAAAATGCTTGAAGTTCTTGTATTTGGTGTGTTTGTGTTGTTGTTTTTGAAGGTTGACCTTGTTTTTGTTGTGAACCATGAACAAGGATCTATTCCTAAACCTAGGTTAAGGAAAGAGTTTCCCCCATTCTGGTAGAGGTATTTGCATGGGTGACTAATGGAGAAGACATAGAAAGTTTGACCAAGGACAAGATAGTGATAACTATTAACATAGATCAAGACGTGGGATGACGACGATGGACATTGACAAATTTCCAAGCTATTCTAGATAGGGAGATGGAAATGCAAACAAGGTCAATGGTTTTATTATGGATGGATGGATGAAGTTCGTTGTGAAATGGACATGGAATGAATAGGACTCGATAGATGATGGATACTGACTCTACACATAGCACCTATTTGCTAAGTTTTCACTATGGTACTTATCCAAGGCGCCTGTTTACCAGGTTTTCACCAGAGGACAGATTATTTTTTTTATTTTTTATTTTTTTGATACTCTAAGGATTAGGCATAGAACTTTTTGAGATGAACACTGTTAAGTGGCTCATCTAGAGGAATGCCGTTAGGTGTAGCTAAAGCATAAGCTCCTGATCCATATGTTATTGTGACAATAAAGGGTCCTAACCAGTTAGGCTCAAACTTGCCCTTCTTTTCTCAATCTGCTTGATTTCTCTAATTTTCTTTTAAGACAAGATCACCAACTTGAAACCATCTTTCTTTGACCTTTTTGTTGTGATTATGCCGGAGGCAGTTTTGATAGACATGGAGATGATTAAGTGCGGCAAGGTGCCTCTCATCTAGTAATTCTAGCTCAGCTAATCTGGAAGTACGATAGTCCTCTCAATCAATTAGGTTCAGCATGGATACTTTGAGGGATGGGATCTTAACCTCTATAGGTAGGATGGCTTCAGGACCATAGACCAAGGCATAGGGTGTGGCACCAGTTGGTGTTCTAATACTAGTGCGGTATGCCCATAGGGCAGGATTGAGTTGCAGGTGCCAATCATGACTAGTTTCATTGACCATTTTCTTGAGGATTTTGAGAATGGTTTTGTTGGAAGCCTCAGCTTGGCCGTTACTTTGCAAATAGTAGGGAGTTGAAAAGTGATGCTAAATATTGTATTGTGTGCATAAGGCATAGACATCTTGATTCTTGAATGGTCTCCCGTTATCAGTGACAATGGCTTGGGGCATACCATATTGGCAAATGAGGTAGTTTATGATAAACTTGGCTATTTGCTTACCAATGATATAGGTCATGGGAATGGCTTCGACCCACTTCATGAAGTACTTAGTGGTGGTAATGATAAATTTGTGGCAATTGGATGAGGATGGGTGGATTTGTCCTATGAGGTCGAGACCCCATTGAGAAAAAGGCCATGGAGTTGTCACAAGTTGTAATTCATGAGTTGGTGCGTGAATCAAATCTCCATGCTGTTGGCATTGTAGACACTTCTTAGCAAACTGTAATGCATCTTGCTCTATTGTAGGCCAATAATACCCTATACGGAGTATCTTCTTAGCAAGATTAGGATTGGTAGAATGTGCACCATAGATACCTTCGTGTATGTCTCGTAAGGTAGCTTCGGCTTCTTTTGTGTTAAGACATCGTAAGAGGATACCATCGAGAATTTGGTGATAAAGTGTATCACCCAGAATGGTGTAACAGGAGGATTGGCAGATAAAGGTTTTACATTAGGTTGATGACAGTTCAAAGGGAAGGGTATCGTGTTTAATGTACTCATAGATATCATTATACCATGGGGAATTGGGACCAACAAGTTCGTAGATGATTTCAGTAATTGGAACATCGACAGATAGTATCAACAATTGTTCGATCAAGAATTCACATTTCTGTGTGTTTGCAGGCATGTCTATAAGTGACCCCACACAGGCCATAGAGTCTGCAGCCTTGTTATGCTCTCTTGGAATTTGTTCAAATGTGATGCTAGAAAAGTGTGGTTTGTAGGCATCTACTAGTTGCTTGTAGGGGACCAACTTTTCATCTTTTGTTTGATACTCATCTGTGACCTATCGAATGACTAGTTGTGAGTCTCCATATACCTGTAATTTTGTGATGTCCCATTGAACTATTGTATTAAGACCTATGACGACTGCTTCATACTTGGCTATGTTGTTGGTGCAAGGAAATGCAAGCTGATATAACTTTGGAATATAGTCATTTTGAGGTGTGATGAATAAGATGCCAGCCCCTGATCCATGCTATGTGTAGGAACCATCAAAATATAACTTCCACATTACTGAGGTAGAAAGAGTGAATAGATTCTCATCCGGAAAGTTAGATACCATAGGATGTACATCTGTCATGGGTGCTTCTTCTAGTTGATCTACTAGGGCTTGTCCCTTGATTGCTTTATGATCCACATACTCAATGTCAAACTCACTAAGGATCATGACCCATTTAGCTAGTCTACCTGTGAGAGCTGCTTTTGCTAGTAGATACTTCAACTGATCAATTTTGGCTACGAGATTGGTATGTTGGTTTAGCATATAATGCCACAACTTTTGGGAAGTGAACACTACTTCTAAACAAGCTCTTTCCATAGGAGAGTAATTGAGTTCATAACCCACCAAGGTTTGACTGATGTAATAGATTGCATGCACTTTTCTTAACTTATCATGTTGTGCTAGAAGAGCCCCTAGGGCTACAGTTGTAGTTGAGATGTACAAGATCAAAGGTCTATCAGTGATTGGTGGCACCAAGACAAGAGGTGTAGCTAGATATTCCTTGAGATGATCAAATGTTGCTTGACACTTATCATCCCATCTAAATGAGACATCCTTTCGGAGCAAGTGTTGAAATGGTTGACATTTATCCGCTAGCTGTGAGATAAACCACCTAATAGACTATAACCTTCCTTGAAGGTTCCTTAATTCTTTGAGGTTCTTTGGTGGAGGCATTTCTACTATAGCTTTGACTTTGTTAGTACTTCAATGCCTCTGCGAGATACAATGTATCCCAATAGTTTTCTTGATGTTACCCCGAAGACACATTTCTTTGGATTGAGTCTTACTTGATACTTTTATAGTCTCTCAAAGATTTGTCCTAGAAGTTGTATGTGATCTGCCCTAGAAGATTTTGCTAGTATGTCATCCACATAGTCCTCCATGATGTGATGAAAGAGATCATGGAATATCACTATCATTGCTCTTTGATAAGTTGCCCCTGCATTCTTTAGACCAAATGGCATTACGCACCAATAATAGTTACCCCAAGGACAAGTAAAAGTAGTTTTGTGTTGATCTTCTTCTACTATCATTATCTGGTTGTAGCCAGAAAATCCATCCATTAGAGAAAGCATTTCATGACCAACAGTCGAGTCTACTATGAGATCAATGTTTGGCAGTGGGATGTCATCTTTGGGACATGCTTTGTTGAGATCTCTAAAGTTGGAACACATGCGGATGTCCCCATTAGGTTTAGCCACAAGCATAATGTTTGAGACCCATTCTAGATAATCAATAGGCCTGATGAACTTCACATCTAGTAACTTCTATATTTCCACTTTTACCAAGAGAGCTATCTGTGGATACATCTTCCTTAGCTTTTGCTTGACTGGTTTAACTGTTGGATCAACTATGAGATAGTGAACTACTAGCTTAGGGTCTAGCCCTGGCATATTAGCATAGGTCCATGTAAAGTTGATGGTTCTTTGTAAGAAGAAGTTGGTGAGATTCTTGTGCTCTGTTTCTGATAGTGATGCTTCTAGGAATGTTGTTCTAGGATTTTGCTTTGTGCCAAGATTTATCTCTGTAGAATCTTCCACTAGGAGAGAGGATTTCTCTTGATACTTAGATGGTAGGGGAAGGTCAAATCCTCCATCCTTAGGTGCCATAGTTGGGTTTTCACCTTTGGATATGTCCTTTGTTTTACTATTTTATGATCGGGAGGTGCCACAGTGTGGTTTTCACCTAGAGATCTTTCTTTATTTTTACTTTTGCGACTAGAGGATTTGGCATTCTCACCAAAATAAACCATTAGCTCTAGTTCCATTACAAAACTAGCTTTGTGATAGCCAAGAGGGATATTGTCCTGGAGTCCCATGAACTTAGCAATAGCTTCATCATTCTGAAATACATCTAGAATGGGGGACTCTTGTTGGTCCCAATCGATAAGTTCAGAGTAGACAAGTTTTACCTTTTGGGTGTGGGTGGTGGATGTTAAAGATATAGATGGTAGCATGAATACGGAGGATTTTGTAAATAGGTTAGTCATATGGAGGGAAGAGTCATCAATGATATCCTCATTAGACGTTGAATCTGTGAGAAAAGTTTCTGCCACCTTGTTGAGGATACCCTCAATGTCCAAGGCGCGTGGTGCCTTTCTACCAAATCCTAACCCCTTCTTGTCTAGTTTCTTCATCACAATAATGGGTTCCATTATTCCTTGATTCTATTTCCCCAGGCCACCTTTGCCTTTATAGCCCATGTTTTTGACTACCTTAAGCCATTGCCATATTGTTTGACTTGTATTGTGACTGGTTCTTTCTCCTTGTAGAGCCAAGAAGGATGTCTTCAATAGTTTCCTCAGCCAATAATTTTCCCTCTTGGAATTGAGTTAGAGATGTTGGGGGAGAAATAGCTGCTTAGTTGCTTTGGCTATGGGTGGTTGGCCATAGGATTTAGGAGATAGAGGCATCTACCCTACACAACAAGATTTTGAGATATCATATTCTCTAAAGCCTATATCACGGATGTGAGCTTTGATTTCAGGAATAGGATGAGGATTGGGTTTAGTTGTAAAGGCTTTTGTCAGATTTTTAGGGTTGACATATAGTGGGGATTCATGGGATTTGTCATTATTGGGAACTTGGTTACAATTCTTATAACTGCCTTGCAAGACATGGCAAAATTTGAAAGGATTAGGATCTCCTGGGATAATGATCTCTGTACCCTTAAATGGGAACTTGAGAGACTAATGGTACGTTGAGGGAACATCTTTCATGGCATAGATCCATGGGCGTCCTAGGATAATGTTGTAAGGTAGCTCAATGTCAAGGAATTAGCACCTAGTTTCAATCATGACCGAGCCTACTTGTATAGGCAAGTGGATAACACCTTCTGAATGGCGCTCTACATCATCATACCCCTTGATTGTAATACTTTGATCAATGTTGACTTGATCCTCAGATTATCCCAATTGTTTAAGTAACTTTAGAGAATAGATATTGAGACCAACACCACCATCTATAAGTATGCATTTAATCTTGCGTTTATGGATGAGAACCTCAATGTGAAGGGCATCATTGTGACATGGATTGTGAGATGGGAGGCCTTTTTCAGAGGAGACGACATTTTAGGGTGAGGCAATGTTACCTATTATAGCTTGGAAATCTGTGACTGCTATGTTGTTAGGAACCGAAGACTCTTGTAGGGCTTTTTCTAGCACAACTTTACGTGAGGGTGATGACTATAGAAGGTCCAAGATAGAGATATGTGATGGGGTTTTCCCTAGATGTTTGACAAGATTATAATCAAATTGAGTTGGGAGACTTGGTGTTGGACCACAAATGGTGACATGACCACGACGGGTTGTAACTGCATAATCCATAGATTTGCCTTTGATAGTGAGGGTAGATACATGACTCTCTTCAATGACCCACAATGGAGTCATAAGAAGTGGAAGCTTTGTTAACACCTTTACCTTTATCTGGAGGAGGACCTTGACCATGGTTAGGGAATGGTTCCTTGTACATGTTGAGATCCTTGTTGGTGTGTTGAATTGGTTGTTCTTCCTCAAAAGTGATTTTGTTTCCATCGATAAGGTTTTGGATCACGTGCTTGAGTTTCATGCATGATGAGGTCCTGTGTCCTTTGCTCCTATGGTACTCACAATATTCATTTTCTCTGTACTGTGTGGTTTTGTAAACATGTTTACCATATGGGGGTGCATTGGGTAAGGTGACGAGTCCATTGTTTATAAGTTTCTATAAAATAGTCTCTATAGGCTCTCCCAAGGGAGTCAATTGATGTTGCAGAGGGTAATCTTGTAGAGGTCACTCTTGTTGTCGTTGTTGTTGGTTTTGTGAAGGTGGAGGTTGACTTGGTTTGGAAAGATGAAGGGGTTGTTGCAATGTTTGGACATGTTTAGAATCGACCACACCATCATTGAACATGTTTTTATTTTTGTTCCAAAACTTTGGTTTGTCATTTGTGTGCTATTGGGGAGCATTGTCTTTGTTGTCTTTAAAGATTTTGACCACGCCTTTAGCGATGAGGGCTTTTTCAATGTTGATTCCCTTGTAGGTAATTTCATCGACAGTTGTTGCACTAAGAATTTGTAAATGGAAACCTAATTATTGGTTAAGGTTCTGCACAAATATGCTAACAAGCTGCTTTTCAGGTATCTTGAATGGGAATTTCCTAGCCATTTGTCTCCATCATTGAAGGAAGGAAATGAAAGTTTCCCCATTTTTCTATTTATTGTTGCATAGGTCAGTCATGGAGATCTCATGTTTTGTGTTGTAAGAGAAATGGATGGCAAATTTTGCCAGCAAGTGCATTAAAAGATTTGATACCCATGGGTAGGTGTGAGAACCAATCTATAGCTTGACCTCCCAGACTACAAGGAAATAGATGCATAAGATACGTGTTGTTATGTGAGACCTCGAAGCAAGTGAGATAGAATTCTCTAAGATGGTCTTTTGGGTCTCCTTTTCCTTTGTATTTATCAAATTTGGGAATAGTGAAGTTGTGAGGAAAAGGGATCATGGGTAATGACTGATCAAATGGCTAAGGACAAATTTCTTCCAAAGAGAAGGTTTTCTTGGTGTGTCCAAATGTAAGATCAGATAGTTGTTGTTGAACCTCCGCAAGTCTTAGCTCCATAGTTGTGGGAGGGGTTGGAAACATCTCCTATTGTCCAAGAGGTGGTTGTTGTTGCCCATATGGAAGATTGTAGTGGAAGCCATGGGCATTAGTGTTATAAGGGTTATATGATTGGTTAGTGTCATACATGTTGTATGTTGGGTTTAGATTGGGTTGGATTTGGGTGTTTAGATTTTGGGGAGGTGGGGGTGATGCTAGGTAAGAATGTAGGCTTTGTGATCGTTGTTGATAAGAGTTTGGTGGAGGAAAGCTAAAGTTTGTTGGGTTTGGTTGCAGTGGTGGAACATAGCTATGCGAAGTTTGGTTTTGGGAATGTTGAGGATTGAGAAAGTGTGCGTTAAGTTGAGAGTGGAAGATCGTTGTGGTGGAGGGACATAGGTAGATGTGTTTTGTGATGGTGGAGGTTGATTGGGAAATGTGTTGAAAAAGGTTAGTGTCAATGAACGTTGTGGCAGGGGGACATAGGTAGATGTGTTTTGTGATGGTTGGGGTTACATGACATTGTTTAGTTGAGAGATATGAAGGGTTGATGATGTTATGGGTGGTGTTTGTTGAGACCCTTGTTGCATGGCTACATAAGTGTTTCCCAGGTTGTAATTTGGTGGAAAACCTTCTCATGATGGGGTAGCCACTATTCCACTTGTGATTGGTGTGGGCATTTTGGGAGGTTGTTGTGTGTTTGATTTTGCTAGAGCGGCCTATCTTGCTAGTTCAGCTTGACGATGTAACGTTTCTTGTTTGTGTTTGTCAATTTCCATAGGAGTCAGGGGTAGTGATATGGGTCTATCTACCATTGGGTTTTGATAAAGTGGATTCTCATATTGTGCAATTGTTCTTTCTTGTGAGCTTTGTTCAGGTAAGGGTGTGATCATAGTTGACATGGTTTGGACCATAGGTATGGCATCAAAGGTTTTGTTTGTGTCCTTGAGATTGGATAGATCAAAATCTTGAGGTAATTTAGCTCCTTGTTTGGCTAGTAAGCAGAAGAAATGATCTTGGTCCTCGCTAAGGATTTTGTCAAAGGCGGCCATGGCTCTAGGATCTTGTATGATTTCATCAAGGTCTTATCTATCTTCTTGAGAGGATTGACCTATTTCAAAGTGTCACTCTTCTTGAGATGGGACTTGAACTGTGGTATAACTGAGTGGAACAAAATCTTGAGGCATGCCAGTTTTGAATTGAATTACATCTATCAAAGGGATATTACTTTCTTGAGGATTGTTTGGTTGGTCATGTTGTGGCATGTTTTGAGAGTTGGTTGATCTTTCCATTGGCATTTTTGGAGTACCCTTTGGAGTCATGTTGGATTGACTTGGTTGAAGTGTATGAGGAGGTGATTTGCACTTCCTTGGGACAACTTGCTTGGCCTTCATAGTTTGCTAGAGTCTAGTGGTTACCATGGGATGCACTAGGATACTTTGTTTGAGATGCTTGCTGGGATTTTACTGTGTTTTTGGAAAAGATAATTTTGATGAACAGTTTACTGAACCAAAGGTACTATACTATTTGACCAAAGGCACAGGACTATGTTACCAAAAGCGATCTACTGTGTGACCAAAGGTGTTTGGACAAAGTTACTAGAGGTGAGGCACTATTATACCAAAGCCAAGCTATTGTTATACCAAAAGTGAGCTACTATTATACCAAAGGTGCTGAATTAGGTTTGCCAGAGGTGAGGTACTATTATATCAAAGGCGAGCTACTATTATTCCAAAGGCAAGCTACTATTATACCAAAAGCACTGAAGTAGTGTCTGTGATGTTCATAAGGCAAGTTTTGAAAGATTTGGATTTGTTTTTTATTAGATTTGTTTTGGCAAGAGAAAACACATCAAACAAAGAGGCAAAAAGGAATGACACAACAGATAGTGTATGTTTGAGGCTCACAAAAAAGCCCAATGTTTCCATGGGTATAAGACAATTGCAAACAATATCAAGCACTTTTTATCCCTAGAGACAAGGTTTCATTGCAGTAGATCAACTCACAACTTAATTCTCCATCGACCAAATGTCATTCCATAAAGGTGTCAGACATTTGTATCTTTGTGAGAGATGATAGGTAGGGATATCTCACCCTCCCCTCAGAAAGCTCAAGTAGGTCACAAGAGCTTTATGGCTGAGGGAATACTATCTCTTCTCAAGGGAGCCAATGGTGAGTATCTTGAGGGCTTAAATCGATTCCCCTTGCACTGATGATTACCGCAACATTCAGAGGTGGATTGGGTAGTCATTATCTAGATTGGTTCTTAGTAACTTTGAGGGACCAACACCTTATGAGCAATCTGACAAGCTACTAAAAGCTTTGACCAATCCTACTAAGAGTATCAAACACTTTGCACAATGTGAAAATCATTTCCACAAAGTGCTAGTACACCACTTTTCAATTTAGCACCACAAGGTAAGGTTGACGCTGGTTAGGACTTGGCTTTCACCTTATCCCTCTTATATAGAGGTTCAAAGGAAAACTCTACTTAGGTTCATCCCTTTTGGATGAAGTACAATCAAAAAGTAGGCCCTTCTAAAGGAATAACTGAAATGTAAGATCAAGCATGTCAAACAAAGGTTTAATTGTCCTGTTATAAGAAAAATAAGGTGCAACTAGATTAGGCACACACATGATTGTAGTTGTCAATTGTCCCTTTATGAAATTAAAGAGTTTGGCATTCATGTCCATTGTCCCTTAGGAAATTGAAGTGTTTTTGCATTCATGTCCATTGTCCCTTAAGAAAGCAATATGTTCTTAAGACTTAGATTGCAAAAAAATGTTTTGTCCCTTAAGAAAGCAATATGTTCCTAAGACTTAGTTTGCAAAGATGATTTGTTTAGTTGTCCCTTAAGAAAGCAATATGTTCCAAAGACTTAGATTACAAATATGATTTGTTCAATTGTCCCTTAAGAAAGTAATTTGTTCCTAAGATTTTGCAAAAGCTAATTGTTCAATTGTCTCTTAAGAAAGCAATATGTTTCTAAGATTTAGTGTGATAAGTTTTCAATTCTTCAACACTCATCCTACATGAACATGTTAGGAAAACCCATTTGCTCTATTTGAATAATAAGAAGTTGCAACAAGTTGATTAGTTCCACTCAAACTCAAAAGTTAGAAAAAATAAAGCAATTTAACCAAAAGCGCTCGACTATATTACCAAAAATGACTTACTGTATTACCGAGAGCACTGCACTGTGTTACCGAAGTTGAGTTGTTGTAGGACCAAAAGCAATCTACTGTACTACCAAAAGTGTTGTACTATGCTGCCAAAAGTGAGCTACTGTGCTACCAAATGTGAGCTACTATACTACCAAACATGCAGTACTGTACTACCAAACATGTGATGTAATAACAAGCCTACAAAAAAAAAAATTTCATCAAGAAAGCTAGATCAAAGGATGATTAAATGATTGAGTGATGATCCAAGATGTTGATAAGTGATAAGACGCTACAACAAGTGATATTAGTTCTAAAGAAAACAACAAGATGTTAGAAATCAAGTCAAAACCCTAACAATAAGTTAGAAACCCTAGAAAAGAAAAGTGAAATCCAAAAATTTGGTGACAATTATGATGAGATACAAAAGATTAAATACCACCAATGGGTTCCTTATGATTTTATGCAATTTTTAAAAAAAAAGCATCAAATTTCGTTAAGTTTTGAGAAAGTTATGGGGTTTTGAAGTTTGCAAGCCTGTTATCCTAGCCAAAAGCACTTTACTGTTATTCCAAGTACACTTTACTATTATGCCAAGTGCGCTTTACTGTTATACCAAAAGCACTTTACTGTTATACCAAGTGCGCTTTACTATAATACCAAAAGTGTAGTTATGTGCTACCAAAGGTGCCGCAGGATCGCCCAAAAGCACTGTACTACTCTACCAAAGGCACTTTTCTGTGTTGATTTGCACTATTCCATACTGTACTTAAAAAAAATCAATTTCTTAAAGAAAAAGAGCAATTAGTGGGTCCCACCGGGCGTGCCAGAATGTGTATGAGCAAAATCGAGAAGTCAAATGAATAAAATCACAACAAAGCAATGATAATAACAAATCAATTACCCATAACATAAAGAGATCGATGAATAAATCAAGTTAAAATAAGAAACACTTCACCTAGATTGTATTGTTCTCTTTGTATGAATGTGGATTTCTCAATAACATTGCGAAACCATGTTTGCAACAAACGGATGTAGGTAGTGTTTGTGCTCAATGATGTGATGTATGCTCAATTTGCTGTTAAGGAATGTCTGAGAATAAATGATCAAAGAGGATTTGCTATAAAGATGAGGGGGCTTATATAGGTTTTAGAAATGATCGATCAATGGATGGAATAAATCCATAGAATGAATGGTTGAGATAAATCAAATAACTCATTATGAATGTGCACATGACATGTGTCACTCCAAAAAGGTATTTTTATTAAGTAATTATTTTTTTGATAAAGATAGATTTGATTTCATAAATTAGAATATCTTTTTTTTCTAAATCATGAGTTGATGAGAATAAGATAAATTAAAGATTAACTTAACTTTAGATTTGTCTTTTTTAGAGTTCTAAAAAGAAGACTGATTGTGCACATGAGTTAACATGATATTTTTAGTGGAATTGGAAAGATAATTGAAATTAAATAAATAAATTTATTTAATTGATTGTGCATGATTTTGAAGAATCGATAAGATATGAAGATTTAAATAAATTAAACAAATAAATTGATTTAATTTATTTTGCATGATGAAGGATAAATAAAATATGTGATTATATTTTATTTTTAGAGGAAAAAACAAATTAAATAAATAAATTTATTTAATTGTTTGTGCAAGATTAGAGGACATAGAATAGATATGAAGATTTAAATAAATTAATTAAATAAATTGATTTAATTTATTTTGCATGATGAATGATAAATAAAATATTTTATTATATTTTATTTTTAGAAGATTTATTTTTAGAGGAAAATAAATAAATAAATAAATTTATTTAATTGTTTGTGCAAGATTCGATGAATATGAAGATTATAAATAAAATACTTGATTTTATTTATTTTAAGGATTGAGATAATTTAAATAAATTTGCATGATTTATTTAAATTTAGAAGAATAATTGATTTAATTAAATAATATAAATTATTTAATTTTAGATAAGAGGATTTGCGATGAATTAATTAAATAATAGGATTTATTTAATTAATGTAGACTTGCAATTTGAAAAAGAAGAATGATTTAATTAAATAATTAAAATTATTTAATTTTGGAAGAATAAGGTTGATTTTGCTGAAATTAATTAAATAAATACGATTTATTCAATTAATGTTGAATTTTGGAGTTTTGGAAGAATTTGATGAAATTAATTAAATAATTAGATTATTCAATTAATGTTGAAATGCAGGTGATGCGACAAATTAGACAAAATGCAAGTGATTCGAAGACATGGTCATTTTAGGGTGTCTACAGAGATATTGAAGAAAGATAAGGATAAACAAGAATACTTGAAAGGACACATTGTCCAATTACAACAATTTTTTAAGGGGATGTTTGATTTCAGTACCAATGTACTAGAATTACTTGCTAAAATGACAGTGTTATCAAAGGAAGAGGTAAAGGAAATGGGAAATAAAAAGATAGAAGCTAAAATTTTTGAGAAATGGTTAAAATGCCTCATACAAAAAGGAGAAGAGGTAACCAGGCAGGCAGCAACAAGTTGGAAAATGGCCTTGGTAGAAAAGAACAAATGCAATGTTATATTACATAACTTCCAATTTAGGAAAGAAGAATGTAGATCAGAAATAAAGCAGCTTGATGAAATAGAAGATAGAGTAGAAGAACTGATAATTGAAGGAGCCATTACTCTTCAAATGGTCAATCAGTTGCCACAAGCCAAGTTGGAATTAAAATATGAAGAAGAAATCCTTAGAGGCTGCATTATAAATACTAGAGACCTAGAAGAGGTCACGGACAACATGTTAAAGGTACACATGAAAATGATAGAAAACTCATTGGGCATGAATGCCTAGAAGTACCTGCATATGGATTAGAAAAGGTTGTGAAGGAGTTTAAAGCAATATTTTCACCATGTTTAGAAAACCCTGCAACACATCTTAGCACGAAGATGATTGATTCAATGATGGAATTGGGTGCTAAGATCAAGAAATATCATAAAAGAATGAAAGATTTGGTCACAAAAGAGAAGAAGTTGCAAGATGGAGTCAAGGCATAGGAATTTACATGGGCAAAAAGCCAAGAAAGTGATCATGCTTTTGTCAAGGGAGTGATAGGTAATTTTGTAGAATACCTGAAAGAATAGAAGGATATTGAAAAGAAGATATGTTAAGTAAGAAGGTAATTGTAAGGTATCATCGACCAAAGTCAATAAACAAGAAATGTCAGCGGGCATCTTTTATTTTGAAAAGATTCCAAAGGCATCCTTTGAGGTGAGCAAAGATACCATGAAGATATTTTGGAAATGGTTAGAAATTGATTCACACCATTGATCTAGAAAGTTTGAATACTAACCATTGATTGGGTTTTGTAACCATAGCAGTATGAAACTTTAAATTCTATATAAGAAGCTCTGCTACTTGTATCATACTACATAGGGATTTTAGAGTTTTAGCTTGAGCTTGTAATTTGTCAAAGTTTATTGCAATTGAGAAGTATTGCTTTAAGTTTAGAAAGGGAGGTTGTCTGTGTCTGCATTAAGGAGTACGTGGAATGTCTGGTCTCCTTAGTGTATCTGTCAAAACATCTATAAGTTTTTTGGTGATTTGATTAATGAAATAGAAGTCATTCTTACATTGTAAATTTTATATGACTTTGTTCTTTGAATATAAGTAAATTCAGAATTCTACATCTATTTCTAAGTGTTTCTGATTTTGACTTGTATTTGAAGTATTATTCTCTGAAGGCTTGTAATCTCTGGTGTATGTTCATGAAAATGTTCAGGACTTTACATTTGTAGATGTTTGATCAATTTACTGTGTTCCTTAAAATGTGAGTAACAGAACATTTACATCCTATAGGGAATGATACTTAATTTGAGTTTCTCTAACTTTTCTCCAACAATTAAAAACTAATTAGCTTAAATGTAGAAATCTGAAGGAAGTTGTCTTACATTTGAATAAAGGATGAGGAATTACATTGATATTTGACAATTTTCATATAAATTTGAAGAGCAAAGTTTCTTTTACTAAAATTTATACAAAGCTTTGTGGTACAATAGTAAATTTATGCAAAAGAATGAATACTTTGTTGATATTTGCAACAATTTGTATAGTTTGAGTCCAGGAAGTCATTGATTACTTTAATTCATGTAAGGCCCCTTGAATACTACAGTTTCACATCAACCTGCTGAATTATCCACAAGGTCAAGACCTGACCATATAGAAACTTAGATTAAGAATTCTTAGTTAATTCTTCATATCTTTCAAGACAGCTAAGGTTCCTTTGTGAATTTTAACTTTTGTTATGAATGTGTAAAAACAATCATTAACAAGTTCTTTGTAACATATTCTATATATAGTGAATTATTTTCCAGCATTGTTGTTTCAATCCTTTGAGCAGATTTATTGATAAACGAGTTCTTTGTAACATATTTTATATACAGTGAATTATTTTCCATCATTGTTGTTTCAATCCTTTGACTAGATTTGTTGAAATTTATCAACAAAAAATGGCATAACTGATGTTTATCATGCACTAGTTGTTTATATATGACCAGTTGACAGAAAAATAATGATTAAAATGACCAAATATACTACCAATGGACAGAAATCAGTGACTAAATATACTACCAATTGACGGCAATTAATGATTACAATAACTAAATAAATGACTAAATAAATTTGGTCGCAAGATAAATGACCGGTAATAAACTACCAATGGTCATGTGACTAAATATACTACCAAATTACCAAATGTACTACCAAATTTATGACTAAATATACTACCAAATTTATGACTAAATATACCAAATTAATGACTAAAATTTGTTTGGTCATAAATTTGGTCACAAGATAAATGACTGGCAATAAACTACCAATGGTCACGTGACCAAACTACTGATCACATGACCAATTTTTGGTAGTTTATTTAGTCATTTATTTCTATTTTTCTACTAGTGGAATGTTGACCAATTCCAAGCTATGGTAGGCCATATCGTTTCACCCCATTGCCTCACATTTTCCAAATAGGATCTTCCCTCACCTAACATCACCCATAATGAAGCTTTGCATATCGAGGTTTTGATCCATAAACATATTATAAAATGAGTCTTAATAGATGGTGGCTCTGGTCTAAATTTATGCACTCTAAAATTGCTAAAACATTTGGGATACTTTGATGTGGTTGTGGATACTAGCAAATGCATAACAATCAAGGGATATGACAACATTGAGAGACTATCTAAGGGTACTACCAAGCTCCCTATCCAAGTGGGAGAGAAGATTTTGGAAACAAAATGTCAGGTCCTTGATCTTGATCTCCCTTATAAAATTCTTCTCAGATGACCATGGATCCATGCCATACAAGTTGTCCCATCCACATTCTATCAGTGCTTGAAATTTCCCCACAATAGAATGGAGGTTACTATCTATGCTAATCCCTGACCATTTCAATATTGTAGTTTCTTGGAAGGACATGATCGCACCTTCTATCCCTACAAGAGCACTGCCAAAACACCCACTTCCCTTGCAAATCCCACATCATCCGCTTCCTACATCGATCCTTCCAATATTGCTACCACTTCACAAACCTTCACACCACCGGAGGTCAAGATCAAGGTAAGCAACATGGGATGTGGTGAGTATGACTTACATGGTACATTTTGTGTGGGCCTACTATCGTACCCTAAAACATTTGGCATGCCGAAAGAAGAAGAAGTTTCCATGGTGATTGTCAAATGCAAACCCTCACCCACCTTTGAAAAGAAACATCTCTTAGAGCAAGATATGCTTGAGGATATATCCTCTTGGATGTACAAAGAAGAAGTAGAACAAGAAGCACCTACTATCCTAGTTGAGATCTATGGAAAAGGGTCTTGAGATTGTCAAATACATGCGTTATAAAGGTCAAGGCAGTATATGTCTTTATGAGTAGGGAATTGTGGAACCAATAGAAGAAACAAGGAACCCGCATTTTCAAGGGTTAGGGTACAGAAAACAAGAATCCATCCTTGCAAATTGTGAATGTATCTTAAGTAAGGTCATTAAGGCCTTCTCTATGGTCGATAACATCAACGAAGTAGACCATCAAGACTCCTTTAGTGCTTTCACTGAATTCTTTGAATCCTCCATATCTACCATCTACACCTTAACCACTATACCATCCACCCCTAACGACCTACCTCTTGTATACCCCTAACTTATAGATTGGGACCAACAAGGACTATCCTTGATGTTGTGTAGAATGATGAAGCCATAGTTGAGATGATAGGGGTGAGGGATCACTTCCCCCTTGGAGACCACAAAGCTAGATATATCATGAAACTCAACACTTCTACCTACTTCAAAGAAACCACCCATGCTCTTAGTCGCAAAAACATAAAAATAAAAACAACACCCCCTAGTGAAAACCACTCTATGGTGCTTTCTGATGAAGAAAAAATTAAAATAAAAAATGTATCACCTAGTGAAAACCTCCATGGGGCACTAGGAGATAAGAGCATGGGCCTTTCCAGAGTGGATGAACTATATCCAAATAGATCACTCATCCTAGTGGAAGCATCACAAGAAATGAATCTTGGAACAAACGAACCACTAAAAATCACATTCAGAGTAGAGTCCCTTACAATAAAGGAATAGGAGAACTTATTAGCCTTTTTTAACAAAAGAAGCCATAATTTTGCATGGACCTATGTTGATATGCCAGGACTTGATCCCACCCTAGTTGTTCATCACCTTGTGGTACGTCTTGATGCAAAACTAGTGAAACAAAGGCTAAGAAAGATGAATCCTCAAATTGTACTCCTTGTTAAATGAGAGCTTAAGAAACTCCTAGATGTGGGGTTTATTCATCCAATAGATTACCCTGAGTGGGTATCTAATATTGTACCTATAGCTAAAGTCATTAGGGGTATCCGATGCTGCACAGATTTTAGAGATCTCAATAAAGCTTGTCCTAAGGACAACTTTCCACTACCAAACATAGACATCATAGTGGATCTCACCACTAGCCATGAGATGTTGTCTTTGATGGACAGTTTCTTAGGGTACAATCAGATCAGGATCGTAGAAGAAGATCAACATAAAACTTCTTTCATATGTCCCTAGGGGATATATTGCGAGGTTGTAATGCGTTTCGGCTTGAAGAATGCAGGTGCTACATATCAACGGGCAATGATGGTCATCTTCCATGATCTCTTCCATAGAATAATGGAAGACTATGTCGACAATCTATTGGGAAAATAAAAAATTAGAGAAGACCACCTAAACGTGCTAGCTAAGATCTTCAATAGGCTAGAACAATATAATGTGCGGATGAATCCAAAGAAATGTGTCTTCAAGGTCACTTCTGGGAAGCTTCTAGGGTACATCGTGTCAAGGAGAGGAATTGAAGTGGACCCCACCAAGGTCAAAGCTATAATGGAGATGCCTCCAACTAAGACACTTAAGCAGTTGAGAAGTCTATAAGGAAAGCTCCAATCCATCAATTGGTTTATAGAACAACTTGCTAATAAGTGCCAGCCATTTCAACATTCGCTCCTCAAAAATTCATCCTTTATGTGGGATAATCAGTTTTAGGAAGCTTTTGAGCAGCTAAAAGAATACCTCTCTAACCCACCTTTCTTATTCCTCTAAAAAAAGGGGAACCCCTTCTTTTGTATATCTCAACAATAGAAACAACTATAGGAGCCTTGTTAGCACAACATGATGACCAGGGAAAAGAAAGAGCTATTTATTATATTAGTCACACCTTAGTGACCTATGAGCTTAAATATACCCCAATTGAACAAGCATGTCTCACCGTCATCTTTACCTCACAAAAGTTGAGACACTACATGCTTAATCACAAGACTAAGCTCATTACCAAGATTGATCCACTGAAGTATCTACTGACAAGAGTAGCTCTTATAGGAAGAATGGCTAAATGGGTTATGATTCTAAGTGAGTTTGATATCAAATACATAGAGAGGAAAGCCATTAAAGGGCAGATAATTGATGATCAATTAGCTGATGCACTGATCCCAATAGAACAACCACTGCTCATAGAGTTCCAGATGAATCCATACTAACAGTAGCACCAACGATAGAATCATAAAAATGTACTTTGATGGATCTTACACACATCGAGGCTCAGGGGCAGGCATTTTGTTTGTTACCCCTTAAGGAGACACCATCCCCAAATCTTATAAGATCACATTTCCATGTACAAATAATGTAGCAGAATATGAGGCTCTCATCACAGGACTTTGCATGGCAATACAATGGAAAATGAGAGGCTGACAGTCTATGGAGACTCCCAATTGGTCATTCAACAAGTGAATAATGAGTACAAGACTAAGGATGATAAGCTCTTGCCTTATAAAATAATGGTTGACGACATCAAAGATTATTTTTATGACATCCATTTTGAACATATTCCAAGACTAAACAACAAAGCAGTAGATGCCATGGTCACCATAGAATCCTTGGTGTATATGAAAAAGGATAGCAAGAAGTGCAAATTCCTGATTAAAGAACTCCACATACCGTCTTATGATGTACAACAATCAGAATTATATGTGACATTGTTAGTCCTTTATCTCCCTGGTATCAAGAGACTTATATGTACCTACACAATAATATCATCCCACCAAACTTATCATCTTCACAATGCGGCACCGTCGAGCCTCCTGCTTCACCCTTATAGAACACACCCTTTATAAAAGAAGTCTTGATGGAACACTTTTATGATGTCTCAACTCTAGGGAAGTTGAAGTAGCCTTACAAGAGGTACATGAAGGCATTTGTGGGGCACACTCAAGTGGACCTACCCTAGCTAAAAAGATTCTGAGGACAAGTTACTACTGGCCAACTATGGAGTGAGATGCTTATAGGTTTGTAAACAAATGCTTTCCATGTCAACAACATAAGGACCTCATCCATGCACCATCTCAAGAGTTGCAGCCAATAACAACTCTATGGCCTTTTTCATAATGGGGACTCGACTTTGTAGGTAAGATCCACCCTCCATCATCCAATGGTCATAAGTTCATTATCACCGCCATCGAATACTTCACTAAGTGGGTTGAAGCCATTCCTCTCACATTCACCATAGGCATACAAATTGCTAAATTCATTCTCCACTACATCATATGCCACTATGGTGTCCCTCATTCCATCATCATAGATAATGGGAAACTATTTAAGAACCAGGAAGTCCACACCTTGTGTGAAAAGTTCCATATCCAACACCACTTCTCCACTCCATACTACCCCCAAGGTAACGGTCAAGTTAAAGCCTCTAATAAAACCATTCTATGCATTCTAAAGAAGATGGTTAATGAAGCTGGCCGTGACTGGCACCTTCAACTCACTCCTTCCCTATGGGATTGCGTACAAGTATCTGCACACCTTTTGGAGCCACACCATATTCCCTAGTATTTAGTTCCAAAGCCATCTTACCTATTGAGGTCGAGCTCCCATCACTTAGGGTTTCATTATAGAATATGATCACTGATGAAAACTATCAAGTTGCAAGGCTGCATGAGTTAGAATTGTTGGATGAGAAATGCTTGGATACCCTCAACCATCTTCAGGCAGACCAGAATCACCTATGAAGAAGCTATAATAAGAAAGTCAAGAACCATAAGTTTGAAGTAGGTGACCTTGTCCTTATGGAAAACTAGAAAAATCTACAGGAGCACAACAAAAAGGGAAATTTTGAGCCCAATTGGTTAGGACCCTATGTTGTCATAGCTAGCTATGGATAAAGGGCATATTAGCTTGTAACACTTGAGGGACAACCTATAGATGAACCTATGAACATTCTACATTTGAAAAGGTTCTATGCATGACTCATTGAGTATCCCAAAATAGAAAAATCCAAAAAAAATAAAAAAAACTCAAGAAAAACCCGAGTGCAATAAAGTCGTCCAATGGTGAAAATCACTTCGGTGACGCCTTGGATAAGTACCATGGTGAAAACATGTTTCAGACACCATGTGTAGTGGCCAGTTCCACCATCTAATAAGTCCTCTTCCCATCATGACCTCCATATCACACATACTCCCATGGCTTGGAATTCTAAAACATCAAATCCTTTCACCCACCCTACATCATCCCACCCAAAGCCAATCCATGGAACAAAGATCCTTGTATGCTCTCTTTGTATAGCTAAAATCCAAAAAGTCCAAAAACATTAGAAAATCCAAAAAATCCAAAAATATTAGAAAATCCAAAAAAATCCAAAAAACATTAGAAAATCCAAAAAAATCCAAAAACATTAGAAAATCCAAAAACACCAAAAACATTAGAAAGAGAAAAAAAATACAAAAACACTCCCACATCATCATCTTGCATGCATCATATTCCACATCATCATATCCATCCCGAACCATTCCCACATCATCAAGTCTTGCCAGAACTACATATTCATCTTACCCGCATCTTAAAGTGCCTTGATCCCGTGGACATAGGGTATGTAGGCAGTCTAGAATATGAAGGAAGTGTCCAATACTCAGGTATAGAAGATGCACCCATCCAACCCATTTGGATGGTCCCTATCATCTGAGCTTACTAAATTCACCAAACAATCACATGCTAAGCATACTCCTAAAACATCACAACTAATGCAAAAATCATCAATCAACACCCCAACTATAATCATCACACATGTCCTGACTATTCTTTTTCCCACCTTTTAAAATTTATCCAACAATATCCAACTGATTCCCATCCTAGGATATATCATTCCTACAATGGATAGAATCTATCACCCTATCAACACCTATCTTGGCAAGAGGATACATTTGTTGTTTGTGTCATTTTGTTGATCTTTTGATTATTGATTTTTATCTTTTTGTCTTGTTCTAGATCACCTCCAAAGCTACGTTGATCTCATTATATCATGGTATGTGGCATGCAACACCTGGAATAGACATGGTCATTATTTCTGTATGTTGTGCTTGTGGGTTGATTTTATTACTGCAAGAATAGTATTCATATCTTGAAGATAGGGTCGATTCTAGCATGGTGCTTCCCATTTGCATATCAGGTTAATCATACCTTGTATGTACTATGAAAACATATGTTATGAGACCTCTTCCCTCATCTAGGCAAGGTTATACTACCTTGGGCATGCATGAAATCAACCTATTGTTTGTGAGTCTAGTCCATGCCAAATGCAGGATAAAAATCATCTGTTAGGTCCTTTCATACCTTGGTCAAATGCATCCTACTTTGCTATAATAAACTTAGAAATGCTCTCAATAAGTGTAATGCAAGTACTTTACCTATCTCATTCATCTATCTTCATCATCTATCCAAATATATAACCTACACTTCAAATTTTGATCTCCCCCTGCATCTAATCCATTCACTCTAACCTCCCCCATTTAACATATCCCCCCACCAATCCCCTTTCCAAATATTCCCAAACCAACCCAAACCTATCCTAATGATGTGGTGTCCAATGACCTAGCATTTCTTAAACCATTCTCAAAATCTCCTTTCCTCCCAACCCATAACCATTCCAATCCCTAACCATTCCCCTCCCTAACCTATTCCCCACCACCTAGGCTCATCACCCAGGGTTTAAAAGAACATAACATATATTTGTTGCAAGTATGGGCCTAACCAGTATTGTCATTGATGTCAACATACTCCTATTGCATTAATGTCAAGGTTTGGATGAGCTATGTGCTGAGGATATTGAGAAAATTAGTCCTATCAGAAATAGAGAAGAATAGTGAAGACAGTGAAGCTCTATGAAGTGAAGATCCCAGCTAGATGAAGATTAGAGAATACGCATCAAAGGGTTTATAGATATTGTCTAAAGATGATCCAGTCAAGATTTGAGAGGTCCACATGATTTGAAGGAGTTATGGCCATATGAGTAAAACTGGTTCGGGCAACTATTCAGAGGTGACAGAGTGACACAATTAGGTCCGGTGAGATCCAAAAATACAATATCATGTTCTGTGGATTTGATGGCATGTTTGGGAAGCTAATGTTCATTGAAAATTCAATTGGTTCATGGTTTGGAGGTCCACAAGCAAACCTTCTATTATAACAGTAATGATTGACCATGTTCTTGAGGTATCAGGTGAAGATGTGATTGATTACAGTAATTAAAAGTGGTATGAATGTTCTTTGTGATTCAAGCAAGCTTGTGGTGGTCTCTAGATTGTGTCTAGTTCGTGTTGGTGGTCTGCATTGATGATTGAACTCCCGAATGAAGATTTACTTTTGGACAATTGGCGTTCTTCCCAGTTTTGGCTGACTAGATGATTTGCACATGTTGCGGATGATCTTGAAGATGTTTTCAAAGAATGGTGTGTTCCTCAAAGATGATTGAAGTCCCAGTTGTGTGTGGGTGACATTGTAGTGATGCGCATGATAAGTCAAGTTGTATTTTTGTAATTGCTCTGTAAATAAAATAAGTATATGTTGTGCCAACTTTGATGATCATTACAAAGTCAATGTCATGTATAAATAAGAGTTGTGAAGTCTTTCAAATAGATATCCTTGGTCATGATGAGAAAGTGGTAGAGAAAAGGAGCGAAAAGTAGAACAGAGGTATTGAGCTTAAATGGAACTGATTCAAGCATTGTGAAGATACTAATCTCCAGTTCAAGTATGTAATATTTATTCTTCTGTAGACAGTGTGTCTCCTGTAGGTAGTAGGCCTCTTGTGAGTAGTGTGCTTAGGTTGTAAGCCTTAATTGGCAACTGCCATTTTATTCATCTTTATTCTTCTAACAGAGAATACAATATTGGGTTAATCACCCCATGGTTTTTCCCTTAACTGGGTTTTCCACGTCAAAAACATGGTGTTATATGTGTTGAATTTGTTCTTGTTCTTGAATTATTGCATTATGCTTCCATGATTAATATTTGATATGCTCTTGACATATAAAAAGGCTTAAAGTAAATAAAGAACTGAGATTTTGGTAACAACTGATTCACCCACCCCCTCTCAGTTGTTTGTCCTAAATCTAACAATTGGTATCAGAGCTAAGTTCCTCTAAAAGAGATTAACCACTTGAGGAGATCTAGGATGTCTTCCTACAAGAAGGATAGTCTGAGGTTTGATGGAATGAACTACACTCTTTGGAAAAGCCGCATGGAATGTCACTTGCAATGTATGGGATTTCAGTATTGGAACATGACTATAAAAGAGTATATTCCTCCAAAGAATGGTCTGACAACTCTAGATAAAATCAGAAATGTTGAAGATAATCTTCGAGCTAGAGAAGACTTACTAAGTGCCTTATCTGATACAGAGCTGACAAATGTTATGGATTGAAAAACTGCATATGAAATTTGGTCAAAGCTGGAAATTTTGCATGAAGGAGACAAATGTGTTAAATGTACCAAGCTACAAAGTCTGAAAGGAAATTTTGAAAACCTGAAGATGAATGAAGATGAGAATATCACTACATTTATGCCAAAAGAAAATAAGCTTGTTTTTGGTATTAGATGTGCTGGTGGAACTTTGGATGAAGATGAGATTATTGCCAAAGTTCTCAGATCCTTACCTCTTGCTTACAAACACAAGGTTGCTGATATTGAGGAATTTAAAGCTTTATCAAATATTACAAGGGATCAATTGGTTGGGAAGTTAGCTGCATTTGAATTGGCTGAGTTTGGAGATGCTCCTCCCAAGACTGAATCTGCATTCAAATCTAGTACCTCTGCAAAAGGTAAACAAAGGTATGATCCAGGAGAAAGTTCCTCAAAGAAATTATCATGGTATGAAAAAGAAAGAAAAGATCTGGAAGAAGATGAGGAAGAAGCTACTCAACTTGAAGCCCTTATTGCAAAAAGATTGCCAAGAGGATCTAGTAAGTATGAAGGAAAATTGCCTTTCAAATGTTTCAATTACAACAAGATTGGTCATTTTGCCTCGAGATGTCTGGAAAGATTTTCAAGGCCTAACCCTAATAGATCAAGATTTCAAAAGAAGTGTTACTATGTTCAAGAATATGATGATGAAGGAGTAATAGATGATGAATCTGAGATAGGAACCAAATCTGGAAGTGACTGGGTGTTTATTGCCATCAAGGAAGAAGATCCAATGCCTATTAAATCTACCAATCTTAAGATAGAAAGGGCTATGGCTACTCAAGTTGAAGAAAAGGATGAATGGGTCATTAACAGTGGATGCTCCCATCATATGTCTAGTGATAAGAACAAGTTCATAAATCTGGAAAGATATGAAGGAGGAGTTGTAAAATTTGGTGATAATTTTGTTGGCAGAATCAGAGGCAGAGGAACTATTTCTTTTGATGGGAAGAACAAAACCAGTGATGTTCTATATGTTGAAGGTCTGAAGCATAATCTTCTCAGTGTTGGATAGTTGGTGGACAAAGGCTATGATCTCCATTTCAAAAATGGAAAATGCAAGATCTTTGAAAGCTCTAGAACTGAGATTGCATTCGGTACTCAGACAAAAGGTAACATCTTCCACTTGGTTGGTACTGACAAAAGTTGTTTATTTGTTCAAATTGATCAGAGTTGGTTGTGGCATAGGAGAATGTGTCATGTAAATTTTGATAATATCATCAAGATAAGCAACACTCAGGCTGTAAGAGATCTTCCAAGACTGGTGAAACCTACTAACAGTTTGTGCAAAGAATGTTAGTTGGGCAAGTAGAACAGAGTGACTTTTAAAAGTAAGAAACAATCCTCTACCAAATTGTTGGACTTGGTACACACTGATCTATGTGGACCAGCAAGAATCAGGAGTCTACAAGGTGATAGATATTTCATGTTACTAATTGATGACCACTCCCGGATGATGTGGGTGACTTTCCTGAAAGAGAAATCTGAAGCACTTGAAAAGTTCAAAACATTCAAGGCTATGGTAGAAAATGAAACTGGGCTAAACATAAAATGTCTCGGGTCTGATAGAGGTGGTGAATTCACATCTGGAGAGTTCATAGAATTCTATGAGAAACATGGGATAAAGAGATAGTTATCTGTTCCAAGGACTCCACAGTAGAATGGATTAGTGGATAGAAAGAACCAGACCATCTAGGAAGCATCTAGAACCATGATGATAGAAGCAAATGTCCCTCAGATCTACTGGAGAGAAGTTGTAAGCACTGCTATCTATACTCTTAATCAAGTACAAATTAGAAGCAATACTAGTAAGACTCCTTATGAACTTTGGTTTGGTATCACTCCTACTGTGAAGTACTTTAGAGTCTTTGGTAGTAAATGTTATTATGTAAGTGCTTCTGGAATCAACTGTGTATGTTTTTATATCAATATTTCAGATCATGCTTAATGATCCATCATCAGGAAGAGGATAGTTGGATCATTGAGTATGATCTGAAATATTGATACAAAAACATACACAGTTGATTCCAGAAGCACTTACATATTTACTATTATGGGCTGTGGAAAACTCATGCCTTCTAGTAAATGTTATATCAAAAGAGATGAAGACCTTGGAAAATTTGATGCTAGAAGTGATGAAGGAATATTCTTGGGTTATTCTACTCAAAGCAAAGTATACCGATGTTACAACAAGAGATTGAGAAAGATTGAGTACAAATGTGAAGGTTGATGAAGGCATGGAATATCCCTCAAGGTATTATGAATATGAAGTAGATGATCAGGATAATGTCTCAAATCAAGGAGAGCCAGTCCCCACTACAGTTCAGATTCAGACTAATCCAGAGAATCTAGATATACAAGAGTAAGACACGTGCTTGGAAGAACCTGTCCAAGAATCAGAAGTACAAGAGAATCCCAAGACTCCCAGGTATGTAAGACTTAATCATTCTAAAGATTAGATCATAGGAGATAGAAGCAAAGGTGTTCAAACAAGAAGAAAAATTGCTCAAGATTCAGTGAAGTATTGTCTGATTTCAAAAGTTGAACCAAAAATAATAAGTGAAGCATGCAATGATGAAAGATGGGCTAAAGAAATGGAGGAAGAGTTGATGCAGATTGAAAAAAATCACACTTGGGATCTTGTTCCCAGACCTAAAGACAAAAATGTGATTGGGACCAAGTGGGTCTTCCTGAATAAACTAAATGAAGATGGTGAGGTAATAAGAAACAAAGCCAGACTGATCTGTAAGGGTTATTCTCAAGTAGAAGGAGTTGACTTTGAAGAAACTTTTGCTTCGATGGCAAGAATTGAAGTAGTCAGATTATTTCTTTCTTTTGTTGCCTTCAAGGAATTTAAAGTATATCAGATGGATGTCAAGTCTACCTTCCTGAATGGTGATTTGGAAAAAAGAAGTATATATTGAGCAACCGGATGGATTTCAATTGTCTGATCATGGTGATATGGTCTACAAGTTGAAGAAAGCATTGTATGGACTCAAACAAGCCCCAAGGGCCTGGTATGAAAGACTGGATAAACATCTTTTGAAGATTGGTTTCAACAAAGGTATTGCTGACAATAACTTGTACTTCAAGATTGATCATGAAAATATTCTGATTGTTGAAGTATTTGTTGATGACATCATTTTTGGAGGAAGAGATAGTATGTGCAAAACTTTTGCAAATCAAATGAAAAGTGAATTTGAGATGTCTATGTTTGGGGAAATGAATTTCTTTTTGGGTCTGTAAATCACACAAACAAAGAAAGGAATCTTCATATCACAGAACAAATATGTGAAAGAATTATTGAAGAAATTTGGGATGGAAGATTCAAAGCCAATGAATACTCCCATGGTAACCGGGTGTAAACTGAGAAAACATGATGAATCTCCTAAAGCTAATCAGAAAAAGTACAGGTCAATGATTGGAGGACTACTGTATTATACTCAAACTAGACCTGACATTATGAATGCTTTTGTCTTGTTGCCAGATTCCAAACTAATCCTAGAGAATCTCATGTCTTGGCAGTCAAGAGAATTCTTAGATATCTAAAGGGAATAGTTGACTATGGTTTATGGTATCCTAGGGATCATGATTTCTCTCTTCATGCATATACAAATGCTAATTGGGAAGGAGATGTGGATGACCGGAAGAGTACCAGTGGTGGTGCATTCTTTTTGGGGAAAAGATTGTTTTTTTGGATGAGCAAGAAACAAGAGGAAATATCTTTGTCCAGTGCAGAAGCTGAGTATATTGCAGCAGCAGGAAGTTGCACTCAAGTATTGTGGATGAAGAAAATGCTAAGAAACATCAGAGTGGAGTATGAGGAACCTATCACAATCTTCTGTGATAACTCAAGTGCAATAAATATATCAAAAAATCTAGTGTTGCAGTCTAAGACAAAACATATATCCATCAAGTTCCACTTTTTGAGAGAGCAAGTGAACAAGAATGAAGTCAGATTAGAGTTTGTGCCCTTAAAGGATTAGATTGTAGACATTTTTACCAAACCTCTACCTAAGGATTCTTTTGAGTATCTCAGGGAGAAGTTAGGGGTTATTACCCCTCCGGTTCTAAATTAAGGTGCACTAATGTGCATCAGTCTAGTGGATCCCACAGTCATATCTTGTGATCAAGATTGGTGTTGAGAGGCTACTACTCAGAGGGAGCAGTCAGTATGATTCTGAAGTATGAGAAGTGGTTGCAAGTATGTGCCCTTTGCCATTGATGTCAAAGGGGGAGAAAAGACATGTGAAAAACAAAAGTGGTTGCTGATCAAAGGAGGAGTAGTAAAAGGAAGAGAAGACATGTGAATGGCTACTATTGATAGGGGGAGCTATGTTAGTCAGTAAGGAGAAGTTCCTATCTTGATGGTTAAAACAATTTTTCACATCATATGTTGACATCAATGACAAAGGGGGAGATTGTTGCAAGTATGGGCCTAACCGGTGTTGTCATTGATGTCAACATACTCTTGTTACATTAATGTCAAGGTTTGGATCAGCTGTGTTGGATCAGCTATGTGCTGAGGATATTGAGAAAATTAGTCCTATTAGAAATAGAGAAGAATAGTGAAAACAATGAAGCTCTATGAAATGAAGATCCCAGCTAGATGAAGATCAGAGAATGCGCATCAAAGGGTTTGTAGATATGTGTCTAAAGATGATCCACTCAAGATTTGAGAGGTCTGCATGATGATTTGAAGGAGTTCTAGCCATATGAGTAAAACTAGTTCTGGGAACTATTTAGAGGTGACAGAGTGACACAAATAGGTCTGGTGAGATCTAGAAATAAAATATCATGTTCTACAGATTTGATGGCATGTTTGGGAAGCTAATGTTCATTGACAATTCAATTGGTTCATGGTTTGGAGGTCCGCAAGCTAACCTTCTATTATGACAGTAATGATTTACTGTGTTCTTGAGGTTTCAGGTGAAGATGTGATTGATTATAGTAAGAAGAAGTGGTGTGGATGTTCTTTGTGATTCAAGAAAGCTTGTGGTGGTCTCTAGATTGTGTCCAGTTTGTGTTGGTGGTCCGCATTGATGATTAATCTTGCGAATGAATATTTACTTTTCGACAATTGGTGTTCTTCCTAGTTTTGGCCAACTGGATGATTTGTCCATGTTGTGGATGATCTTGAAGATATTTTGAGAAGCATGGCATGTTCCTCGAAGATGATTGAAGTCCCAGTTGTGTGTGGCCGACATTGTAGTGATGTGCATGATAAGTCAAGTTGTATTTTTGTAATTGCTCTGTAAATAAAATAAGTATATGCTGTGCCAACTTTGATGATCATTCCAAAGTCAATGTCATGTATAAATAAAAGTTGTGAAGTCATTCAAATAGATATCCTTGGTCATGATGAGAAAGTGGTAGAGAAGAAGAGTGAAAAGCAGAGTAGAGGTATTAAGCTTAAATGGAACTGACTCAAGCATTGTGAAGATGCTAATCTCTAGTTCAATTATGTAATATTTATTCTTCTATAGACAATGTGTCCCCTATAGGCAGTGGGCCTCTTTTGAATAGTGTGCTCAGGCTATAAGCCCTAATTGGAAAGTTCCATTTATTCATCTTTATTCTTCTAATAAAGAATACAATCTTGGGTTAATCACCCTGTGATTTTTCCCTTAATAAGATTTTCCACATCAAAAACTTGGTGTTATATGTGTTGAATTTGTTCCTGTTCTTGAATTATTGTATTATGCTTCCATGATTAATATCTGATATGTTGTTGACATATAAGAAGTATTCAAGTAGATAAAGAACTGAGATTTTGGTAACAACTGACTCACCCCCCCTCTCAGTTGTCTGTCCTAAATCCAACAATATCATGACTTGTCCACTTCATTAATCATTGCATTAAATCATTATTTGTATTATCATAATCATTTAATCACCATTACATTACATCATTTTACCATTGTATTAATCATTGCATTTTGGATAACACATTGCTTAACAATTTCTATTACATGTTCTCTTACCAACTTTCTTGAAAAAAAATAATAATTAAAGCATTGGACATGGGGAACTTGTTATATATTATAGACATGTGTTTTCAAGAGTTAATGATGATGATTCTATGCCTACCAAATCAAACTCTCACACAAATGTAATATGAACATCTATTGCATTAACCATTCCATTTTCATCATGCATAATATATGTTTATATATTCCACTTACATTTTTATCATTACATCATAAATCCATAAACACAACATCACATGTATCCATAACCACCATATGTATCCATAACATACATTCATAACACATTAGGATCATAAGTAAGGCATAAATCATCACATCATAGTATCAATATCAACATACATGATCCATCACATATCCATAATCATCATAAACATAACAGATACATCATCATAATCCATAACATCACATAAAAACATCCACCATAAGCATAAAAATCACCAACATCATAACATCACATAGTGCATAAACCATAAGTACGACCATACATAAATCATATCATCATCACCGAATATACATTGCTCAAAATCAATATACAAGTCATGATACAAAAATGCCTCTAAGGGCCAAAATATACATCAATGTATGTCAACACATCAATCTTATGCTGATGACTCCCTGCCTGACTCCGTAGGTGATTCTGGCTGTGGCTGCTATGTCTGTTGTGGCTGCTGTGTCTATTGTGGCTGCTGGGGTACCAGTGGTGGAGGTGTTGTAGGCTGCTGAACTGATTGAATAGACCTCCTGGATCTATGGGACCCAAACATCCTAGATCTGCTGCGCTGACTATAGCTAGGTATATGTTGACCCTAAGGCACTACAAAACAATATGCTCCATACTAATACTCAACCCACCTACTCTACTCCAGGAGCTAACTCTGTGCCTACTGTAGCTATCCCTATAGCTATGTAATCTGAGTCTACAACTGCATACAATCCAGACCCATGCCAGTGCCTGCCACCATCCCCTACAAACACACCACCTGTGCCTCCACCTATTGGGCCCTAACCTCTGATTTCTCCCACAAAGCTCACTCTAAATCCCACTCACCTGTCAGAGTAACCACCTGAGCTTGTGCCTATGCCAACTATGCCTGTAGCATGCTCACCTACTAATCTGATCCATCTAATAACACGAATGCCCCTTGAAGCTGCACAAGCTCCTGCTGATGTCCCTGCATTGTATCTTTTAGGCTTGCCACCTGAGCCCAAAGAGTCCCCACCTCCTCCTCATCATCTTCTCAGGTGCACCGATGTGATGAGTGCTCTCTCAGAACTGGCCCTAGCCCTGCCCCCGAGCTACCTGCCTCTATCCTGCCAATCCCCAGAAATGTCATAGTAGCCTTTGGAATATGCTACTGCTGCATCCTCTCCCTCACCTGCGCTATCTACTGTGCTGGGAGACCCTCGGTCCGTGCTACTGTAGGGGTGCCCACGGAGCTAGCATCAATCCTCTATCCTCTCCTTGTGCTTGATGGATAGGTGGTCCTTTCCTAGGACCCTACTATTGTGGCACTCGTGACCCCTCCACCTTCCCTATATGTACCTGCTATATAGGTATCTACTATTGCTACTATGGAGCCCACTACCTGGGCCTCACTACTTTTTTCTCTCCTTGCCCCTGCTTTGTAGGAACCTGTGCCTGCGACAATGCCTGTTGCTGTACCTGTTGTTATGCATGTAATGGTGGTGCCAGCCACCATCTACCTCTCCCTCTCCCTCACCCTCTCATAGCCATTGCCTACTCATTTGCCACTATAGCCAACATCCCATGGGATCCTCCTCATCCTCCTCCACCTCCTCGATCACTATCTCCTCCTCCACTATATCTCCCTCCTCCTCTAGCTCCATAGTCATGTCAGCCTCATCAGTCGAATCCATCAAACAGATTGGCCTCCATGTCACCAACCACTAATCATATGCAGGTGTAGTCCCTACGTCTACCAACCTACTCCCCCAATCCCACTACTGGGGATGAAAAGTTGCAAAATTAGCTATCACCACCTATGGTGCTATGGCTAGCAGCCAGCTCACATCCTACCCTATCTGAGCAAACACTATCATCCTCTAGGGAAGATCCTACCATAAGCCAAACTGACGCATCACCCAAAAAGGAAGATACATGTCAATGGTGTGATCACCCCGACCCATCAAGTAACGTGGTTGCAATGTATAAGGCATATGAATATGCTTCTCTAGCCACTACTCCACACTGATGTATGACCACCATATCACATGAGTCAGCTCATCAAAAACTCACTGCCAATAGCGCAACCATAAGACATGCATATACTAGAGAGGCTACCCATATAAATAAACATAAGCCTCAAACTACCATTGATAATATCCTCCCTCTAGCCTCGTAATAGAAATGTGCTCAAAGGCCCACACATGCAGCAGTGTGACCCTAGAAGACAAAGCTGAATCATAATGGTATACCACAGTATGCATCTCATGGTATAATTGCCCCAACATGCATTGTCCCCATGTATAAACAATCTCATCCACTACCATCTTCTCTATCACCTCTCCCCAGCCTATAGGAAAGTGTCCCCATGCCGATTAGGCATTACCACGCCTCCTATCAATGCATAAAGGAACAAGGTAAAATGATTTGCACCCACTGACAAAGTCTAGTCTTAGCTCATCTCTCATCTATCATGCATCAACTCTGGGTGGCCTGGGGCAAACACTCTATCTAAGGCTGCTCGTCCTCTCCTAGTACTACCATAAGTCACCCATGATCCATGAATAGGCAACTGTAAGATCCAGTAAATATCCTCTAGCATGATAGTGATCTCACCTGTTGACAGGAGGAAGGTGCAAGTCTCAGGTTGCCACTGCTCAACTATAGCTATCATCATTGCCCTATGAGCCCATAGAATGGGCATATCCACTACTGTCAACAAACCTAGTCTCACTAGTCAGGCCTAGGTAGCTACATCAAATCCATTAAATAACTGCATCATGCCAGGAACACGTCTCTCCCATGAACCCATAATCCCTCCTAGGACCTGCATCCACCAAATGGAAGTCAAAAACTTGCATTTTTCCTCTTGACTCAGTCATAGCGTTGATCATTTCGCTTTTAGCTCCAAAATTACTTTTGGCACCAATCCTCTAGACAATGGCACTCATCCACAACATAGTGCCACTTTAGCTAGATATGACACCATTCTAGAGAATGGCACCAGTCTAATCTCCTTTTGTGCCATTTCAGAGCGAAAACCCTAATACCCTCCATTTCATGCATAACCTACGTGTCATTCCATGGAATGGCACCACATTGTCAGGGTATGGTGCCATTCAAGAGAATGGTGCCCCGTGTTTCAAGTATGGGTCTAACCAGTGTTGTCATTGATGTCAACATACTCCTGTTGAATTAGTGATAAGGAATAGAGAAGAACAGTGAAGATAGTAAGCTAAAGATCCTAGCTAAGATGAAGATTCAGAAGATTCAAAGGGTTCGTAGATATGTGTCTTAAGATGATCCAGTAAAGATTTTAGAGGTCTGCATGAAGATCTGAAGAAGTTTTGGCCGCTCAAGTAAAACCGGTTCCAGTAGGTGTTCAGAGGTGACAGAGTGATACAGATAGGTCCGGTGAGATCTGAAAATGCCTTATCCTATTATACGAATTTGGTGGAGTGTTTAGGAAGTCCATGTGAAGTGACAACTCGATTGGTTCATGGTATGGAGGTCCTCAAGCATCTATTCCTTTGTGACAATGATGACAGACTATGTTCTTGAGGTTTCGGATGAAGGAGACAAGGATTTCATTAAGCAGATGAAATGTGGATGTTCTTGGTGTTTCAGGCAAACTTGTGGAGGTCTTTGGATCATGTCCAGTTCGTGTTGGTGGTCTGCATTGGAGTTTGAACTTGCAATTAAAGAATTACTTATGGATGATGGTGCTCTTCCTAAATCTAGCCAACCAGATGAGTTATACATCCTGCGAATGTTCTTATAGATGTTTGTTGACTTAGATGATTATTCCTAAGTTGATGTCTTTTATAAATAAGGAGTTGTAAATTCATTCCAATTTGTATCTTGCAGAGATGAGAGTGTGGTAAAGAGTAGAGGAGCGAAAAGCAGAGCAAAAGTGCTAGGCTTAAATGGAACTGATTCAAGCATGGTGAAGATGCTATTCTCCAGTTCAAGTAGGTGATACTTATTATTCTGTAGACAGTGTGTCTCTTGTAGGTAGTGGGCCTCTTGTGAGCAGTGTTCTTGGGTAGTGAGCCCTAATTAGCATGCCCATTTGTTCTTTCTATTCTTCTAACAAAGAATACAATCTTGGGTTAATCACCCCATGGTTTTTCTCTTAACCGGGTTTTCCGCGTCAAAATCTTGGTGTGTTATGTGTTGATGTGTTTTTGCTCTTGATTTAATGCATTATGTTTCCATGATTAAATTATTATTATGTTGTTGAATCACAAAGTGGATTTAAGTGTTTAATTGGAAGAAAGTTTTGGACAACTGATTCATCCCCCCTCTTAGTTGTCTGTCCTGAATCTAACAATTGGTATCAGAGCCAAGTTCCTATAAAAGGAGCTTAACCACTTGAGGAGATCCAAGATGTTGTCCTACAAAAAGGATAGTCCAAAGTTTGATGGAACTAATTTTAATCTTTGGAAAAGTTGCATGCAATGTCACTTGCAATGTATGGGAATGCAATTATGGACCATGGCTACAACGAATTATACGCCTCCACAGAATGGCCCTAAATCCACAAGTGAAATCACAGATGCTGAAAACAATCTGCGGACCAAAGAAGCTCTTCTAAATGCATTGTCTGATTCAGAGCTAACAAATGTTGTTGATTTGCAAATTGCTTTTGAGATTTGGGAAAAACTGAAACTTTTGCATGAAAGAGACAAGTATGTTAAATGTGCAAGGCTACAAAGTCTAAAAGGAAATTTTGAAAATCTGAAGATAAGAGAAGATGAAAATATCACTACTTTTATGCCAAGAGTAAATGAGCTTGTTTGTGGCATTAGATGTGCTGGGGGAGTCTTGGATGAAGATGAGATTGTTGGCAAAGTTATCAGATCCTTCCCTGCTTCTTATAAAATCAAGGTTGCTACCATTGAAGAATTCAAAGCCCATTCAGCTATCACAAGAGATCAATTGGTTGGAAAATTGGCTACTTTTGAATTGACTGAGTTTAGAGATGCCCCTCCCAAGAGTAAATCTGCATTCAAAGCCAGTGCCTCTGTGAAAGGTAAAAAAAGGTTTGATCTGGGAGAGAACTCTTCAAGGAAAATATCATCATATGAAAAAGCAAGAAAAGACTTGGAAGAAGAAGAAGCAGAAACTGCTCAACTGGAAGCCCTTATTGCAAAAAGATTGCCAAGAGGATCTAGTAAGTATGAAGGAAAATTGCCTTTTAAGTGTTTTAACTGCAATAAGATTGGTCATTTTGCCTCAAGGTGTCCAGAAAGATTTTCAAGGCCAAATCCTAACAAATCAAGGTTCCAAAAGAATTGTTACTCTGTTCATGAAGATGATAATAATGAAGGAGTAATAGATGATGAAACAGAGACAGGAAACAAATTTGGAAGTGACTGGGTGTTCATTGCCATCAAGGAAGAAGATCCAATGTCCTCTATATCTATTAATCATAAAACTGTGGAAAGAGCTCTGGCTGCCCAAGTTGAAGAAAAGGATGATTGGGTCATTGACAGTGGATGCTCTCACCATATGATAGGTGACAAAAATAAGTTCTTAGATTTGGAAAGGTATGAAGGAGGAGTGGTAAAGTTTGGTGATAATTCTGCTAGTAGAATCAGAGGAAGAGGAACCATTTCTTTTGATGGAAAGAACAAAACCAGTAATGTACTATATGTTGAAGGTCTGAAGCACAATCTTCTCAGTGTTGGACAGTTGGTGGACTGAGGCTATGATCTCCAATTCAATGATGGAAAAGGCAAGATCTTTGAAAGTTTTGGAACAAAGATTGCATCTGGTACTCAAACAAAAGGTAATATCTTCCACTTGGTTGGTACTGGTAAAAGTTACTTATTTGTTCAAATTGATCAAAGTTGGTTATGGCATAGGAGGATGTGTCATGTGAATTTTGATAATATCATCAAGATAAGCAACACTCATGCTGTAAGAGATCTTCCAAAATTGGTGAAACCTACAAATAGCTTGTGCAAAGAATGTCAGTTGGGTAAACAAAGCAGAGTCTCATTCAAAAGAAAGGAACAATCTTCTACCAGATTATTGGACTTAGTTCATACTAATCTATGTGGTCTGGCAAGGATCAGAAGTGTACAAGGTGATAGATATTTCATGCTATTAACTGATGACTACTCCAGGATGATGTGGGTAACTTTTCTGAAAGAGAAATTAGAAGCTCTTGAGAAATTCAAAATATTCAAGGCTATGGTAGAGAATGAAACTAGATTAAAATTGAAATGTTTGAGGTCTAATAGAGGTGGAGAATTCACATCCAGTGAATTCATATAATTATATGAGAAACATGGAATAAAAAGATAGTTGTCTGCTCCTAGGACTCTACAGTAGAATGGAGTAGTGGAGGGAAAGAACCGGACCATCCAGGAAGCATCTAGGACCATGATGATGGAAGCAAATGTTCCTTAGATCTATTGGAGAGAAGCTGTCAGCACTACAGTCTATACTCTCAATTGAGTACAAATTAGAAGCAATACTGGTAAGACTCCTTATGAACTTTAGTTTGACATCACTCCTACTGTGAGGTATTTTAGAGTCTTTGGTAGCAAATGTTACATTAAAAGAGATGAAGATCTCGGCAAGTTTGACACTAGAAGTGATGAAGGAATACTCTTGGGTTACTCTACTCAAAGCAAAGTATACCGGTGTTATAACAAGAGACTATGAAAGATTATAGAAAGTACAAATGTGAAGGTTGATGAAGGAATTGAAAAACCTTCAAGATTTTATGAATATGATGAAGATGATCATAATGGTGTTCTGATTCAAGGAGCCCAAGCCCCTTCTGAAATTTAGATTCAAACTAATCTGGTAAATTAGGAAGAAGAGATGAGTTTTACTGAGCCTGATCAAGAATCAAAAGTGTAAGAAACTCCCAAAGTTCCTAGGAATGTAAGACTGAACCACTCTGAAGATCATATTATAGGTGATAAAAGCAAAGGTGTACAAACAAGGAGAAGGATTGCTCAAGATTCAGAAGAGTATTGTCTGATTTCAAAGATTGAACCTAAGACAGTGAATGAAGCTTACAATGATGAAAACTGGACTAAAGCAATGGAGGAAGAGCTAATGCAAATTGAAAAAATCACACTTGGGATCTTGTTCCCAGACCTAGAAACAAGAATGTGATTGGAACCAAATGGGTCTTCCAGAACAAACTGAATGAAGTTGGTGAAGTAATCAGAAATAAAACCAGACTGGTCTGTAAGGGTTACTCTCAAATAGGAGTTGATTTTGAAGAAACTTTTGCTCTGGTGGCAAGAATTGAAGGAGTTAGATTATTTCTTGCTTTTGCTACTTTCAAGGATTTCAAAGTATATCAGATGGATGTCAAGTCTGCCTTCCTGAATGGTGACTTGGAAGAAGTATACATTGAGCAACCGGATGGATTTCAATTGTCTGATCATGGTGATATGGTCTGCAAGTTAAAGAAAGCACTGTATGGACTGAAACAAGCCCCAAGAGACTGGTATGAAAGATTGGATAAGCATCTTTTGAAGATTGCTTTTAACAAAGGTACTACTGATAGTAATTTGTAATTCAAAATTGATCATGAAAACATCTTGATTGTTGAAGTGTTTGTTGATGACATCATTTTTGGTGGAAGAGATAGTATGTGCAAAACTTTTGCAAATGAAATGAAAAGTGAATTTGAGATGTCCATGCTTGCGGAAATGAATTTCTTTTTGGGTTTGCAAATCATTCAAACTAAGAAAGGAATCTTCATTTCTCAGACCAAATATGTGAAAGAATTGTTGAAGAAATTTGGGATGGAAGACTCAAAACCAATAAATACTCCCATGGTAACCAGATGTAAATTGAGCAAAGATGATGACTCTCCTAAGGCTGATCAGAAAAAGTATAGGTCAATGATTGGTGGATTGTTGTATCTCACTCAAACTAGACCTGACATTATGAATGTTGTTGGTCTTGTTTCTAGATTTCAAGCTGATCCTAGAGAATCTCATGTCATGGCAACCAAGAGGATTTTTAGATATCTAAAAGGGACAGTTGAGTATGGATTGTGGTATCCCAGAGATCATGATTTTTCTCTTCATGCATATATAGATGTGGATTAGATAGGAGATGTGGATGATCGGAAGAGTACCAGTGGTGGAGCATTCTTTTTGGGGAAGAGATTGGTTTCTTGGCTAAACAAGAAACAAGAGGCAATATCTCTGTCGACTACAAAAGCTGAATATATTGCAGCAGCAGGTAGTTGTACTCAAGTTTTGTGGATGAAGAAAATGCTAAGAGACATAAGAGTGGAGTATGAGGAGCCTATCACAATATTCTATGATAATTCAAGTGCAATAAATATATCTAAGAATCTGGTGTTGCATTCAAAGACTAAACATATATCCATCAAGTTTCACTTTTTGAGAGAGCAAGTGAACAATAATGAAGTCAAATTGGAGTTTGTGCCTTCAAAGGATCAAATTGCAGATATCCTTACTAAACCTCTACCTAAGGACTCTTTCGAGTATCTCAGGGAGAAGTTAGGGGCTATTGCCCCTCCGGTGATGAACTAAGGTGCACTGATGTTCATCAATCTGGTGGATATCACAATCATATCTTGTGATCTAGATAGATGATGGAGAGCTGCTACTTAGGGGGAGCAGCTGGTATGTTTCTGAAGTGTTGGAGTTGCAAGTATATGCCCTTTGCCATTGATGTCAAAGGGGGAGAGAAGACATGTGAAAAACAAATGGTTTCTGATCAAAGGGGGAGTAGTATAGGAAGAAAAGACCTGTGAATGGTTGTTGCTGATAGAGGGAGTTGTGACAGTAAGGAGAAGCTATTGTGTTGATGGTCAAAATAGTTTTTCACATCATATGTTGCCATCAATGACAAAGGGGGAGATTGTTGCAAGTATGAGTCTAACCGGTGTTGTCATTGATGTCAACATACTCCTGCTGAATTAATGATAAGGAACAAAGAAGAACAGTGAAGATAGTAAGCTAAAGATCCTAGCTAAGATGAAGATTAGAGGATACAGTTCAAAGGGTTCATAGATATGTGTCTTAAGATGATCCAGTAAAGATTTCAGAGGTCCACATGAAGATCTGAAGAAGTTGTGGCCACTCAAGTAGAACTGGTTCTGACAGGTGTTCAGAGGTGACAAAGTGATACAGATAGGTCTGGTGAGATCTAGAAATGCCTTATCTTGTTCTGTGGATTTGGTGGAGTGTTTAAGAAGTCCATGTGAAGTGACAACTCGATTGGTTCGTGGTTTGGAGCTCTACAAGCATCTATTCCTTTGTGACAGTGATGATAGACTATGTTCTTGAGGTTTTGGATGAAGGAGACAAGGATTTCATTAAGTAGATGAAATGTGGATGTTCTTGGTGTTTCAGGAAAACTTGTGGAGGTCTTTAGATCATGTCCAGTTCATGTTGGTGGTCTACATTGGAGTTTGAGCTTGCAATTAAAGAATTACTTCTAGATGATGGTGTTCTTCCTAAATCTGGCCGACCGGATGAGTTATACATCCTGTGAATGTTCTTGTAGATGTTTGCCGATTTAGATGATTATTTCTAAGTCATTGTCGTGTATAAATAAGGAGTTGCAAAGTCATTCCAATCTGCATCTTGTGGAGATGAGAGTGTGGTAAAGATCAGAGGAGCGAAAAGCAGAGTAGAAGTGTTGGGTATAAATGGAACTGATTTAAGCATGGTGAAGATGCTATTCTCTAGTTTAAGTAGGTGATACTTATTATTCTGTAGACAGTGTATCTCTTGTAGGCAGTGGCCCTCTTGTGAGTAGTGTGCTCGAGTAGTGAGCCCTAATTGGCATGTCCATTTGTTCTTTCTATTCTTCTAACAAAGAATACAATCTTGGGTTAATCACCCCGTGGTTTTTCCCTTAACTGGGTTTTCCATGTCAAATATTGGTGTGTTATGTGTTGATGTGTTTCTGCTCTTGATTTAATGCATTATGTTTCCATGATTAAATTATTATTATGCTGTTGAATCACAAAGTGGATTTAAGTATTTAATTGGAAGAAAGTTTTGGACAATTGCTTCACCCCCCTCTCAGTTGTCTATCCTAAATCTAACACCCTGACGCTTTGAAAATGCACCAATCTACCCAGTGGCACCATTCAAGATAATGGAACCATTGTTTCCTCAAAGGGTATCATTTTGGTAAAAACCAAAGTGCATGCATTGAAGGTGCTAATCGGCTTGATGGCGCCAAACCTTTTGGTTTTGGCGCCAATCCTACTCTTTTCCCCGTTGGTAGATGACACCAATCTAGCCTAAAAAGGCACCAAACACTTTGTGAATAGCGCCAAAGACCCTAGTGACCCATTTCCTGAGGTAATAAATGCAACAAATGAAAAATGACAAAGCTAGGGTTGGTCGGCATACCTGGTCACCAGCCTCTCCTAACCTCCTATAAGACCGGACGCACTTGAACAAGTGCTCAAAGCACAGGAAGAGTGGGTTTGCCATCATGTCTCTTCTTCTCCTTTGTACAATTGGCTCAATGAGTGAAAATGTGGCACTTTAGGACCCACTTTTTCTATTTATAGTAAGCCATGTCATCCTCAAATACACTTTTTCCTCCCCAGGGTGCAGATCGTAACCTTTTTCGCCCATTTTTCTTCCTATCAACCTATTTTTCTGTCCTCTATCCATTTTTCACCTCCGTTTCTTCCTTTCAAGAGCTCACCTAGTTTTCTTTTCCCCCTCAACATCTCGAGGGGGCATCCCTCTCCCATTCCATGTCTTCCCGGGGTAGCTGGGGCATTTTCTTTGACTTGATGCCATATCCCTACTAGGTAATGACGCCACATCAAAAAGGGGGAAATGTAAACACCTAAAAATATCTTCACCATTTAACTGATCTCTGACATCACTAATATCACCAATTTACCTTTCCAACTAATTAATTAAATTTTTATATAATTAATTTTTACTCCAACACCTGATTATTCATTATTTCCCTCTTTAAATTGAATTAATTTGATTAATTCAACAGTTACCCCTTTACTAACATTAACCCAATTAATTAAATAAATATGAAAATATTTATTTGATTAATTCACCCATTTCATGAAACCTAATTAATTGAATAAATCATGTTTATTTAATTAATTCAACCTACTAATCAGCCTATCCCTACCCTAGTTAATTAAATACCTATTAATTAATTAGCTAGTCTAACCTACATGACACTAGACCTAGGATTAATTTAATTAAACACCATTTAATTAACCCTAACCCATAAGTAACCCATCCACTAATTTACTACAGCCATATTAATTAGGCTAATCACCTTAATTAATATGGTCAAACCTTGTTTAACACTCCTCCCCACATCCTCTAAATCAAAAATTGATTATTATGCCACATAAAATAATTTTTTATATACATTTGTCATAAACTCCATAAATGACCTCTTACACCGCCCACTTTCATTAAATACCACTCTTCCCAAAATGAATTAAAAATTTATTTTTAATCCTCACCTCTTCCCCATGTGAATTTAAAATTCACATCTAATCCACCTCATCTACCCTCATTTAATTCATACCCCTTCGCAAGGTGAATTTAAAATTTACTTTTATTCTCATCCCCCCATTTTCTATGATCTAATCTAAGCCCTCCACCTCACATTCATCCTCATGCATTGATCTCCAAAATGAATCTCACCCCTTGGATCAAATATCCCTCCAAAAAGCCTATAAATACACCATCATCCAAATCATTTGATCATCCACAATTTGAGCAAAGATATTATGCCAAATTCTCTCCATCTCTCCATCAATTGAGCTAGGGTTTTTAGTTGAGAGCATTTCACATTGCAAAACCATGGGTGAAGTAAGAATGCTTGGGTGCAACATTCTCAACCTTATCTAGGAGGAGGAGATCAATTTGAAGGTATAAGATTTGTGTTTTTATGCATGCATTTTGTGTTTTTACCTTCACTTGTTTTCCTTGCTCTCAATTGGATTTATTGGTCTTTGCTTTTGTATAAAAGAAAAAGATTTTCACCTAATGCATTAGTATGCAAGTTTCTTTGTCTTTTTTTCATTTTGGTGGATTTTAGGTGAACATAAGGCATTGTAACAACATCAACATCGACATCAATATCAAGTCTGAAGACAAATATTCTAGGTGCACTCATTTCATCTCTTGTCTTTCATTTCATCAAAATCTTGTTTGCACTCACACTTCAATTTGGGCTTAAAATAAACTATTGTTTGCATTCACATTTGGATTTGGGCTTTAAAAGGAACACTTGTTTGCAATCACACATTGAAATTGGGCTTAAAATACACTTGTGTCTTCATTCACATATTTGGCTTTGGATTTAAAAAGAACTTGTGATTTCAATGTTTGGTGGACTTGAATGAGATTGAGGGTTTTTATGCTCTTCTCATGCACTTCATGTGATCTTGAGAATCAAAACCACCTTTCATCCATTCATTTTCACAACATACATTTCAATTCTAAGGGGAAGTATTCATTGCAAGTGTGAATCTAGTGTGTGTGTGTATGCTCTCTCCTCGCACCACAAGGTGATCTTGGAGATCAAAAGCACCTAATCAATTTTCTTTTGTCTCCCTTCTTAGGAGGCCTTCTCAGAGACACACCACTCCAAGGTATGACCTCAACTCTAGCGTTCTGGCATAGTCTAAAAAGCAAGGAGTGAATTGAAAGACACCCTCTTGGAATTTAAAATGTTGTCATTCAAGCTAAGCCCCCAAGAACTTTATACCTTGGGGAAGTGAAGGTGAAGGGTGGGTTACCCCTTTCTCCCATTTGTGTGGCATTATTTCACTTTCATTTCATAGAATTGGGCCCCCCGTACCTTAGTATATTGGGGACATCCTTAGTCAAACTTGTTCATCCTACCTTAAGACCTCTTGGCCACACCCACTTGACTAACATTAGGATTTTTGATGTGTCTTCAAGTGTTTGCATAATCATAACAATCAAATTTCAAAGTCAAACTTGCTATTGTGTCTTGTGTGTGTGATTCATGCATGTACATGTGAAGTCTTTGTTTGAAAACTTTCAAGGTCAAGCTATCAACACAAACACATTCTACATCATTCTAAACATTCTTACCATTACATTCATCCTAAGCCAAGTCATCATCATTGAAATCCAAATCCAAATCATCCTACTTGTCACATCCACATCATCATTATCTACCCCAATCTATTTTGAGAGTCTACCCATGTCTTTCTCCCCCACCTATCCTCTCAAGGGGGCATCATTCCACATCATCCAATACTTTTCATCCATATATCAATCACATTATCCTAATAATATCCTAATCATTCCTAATCACTCAAGATCATCATTCTAGTTCTAATCAATCACTTGTCAAAATGGTCTTGATCCTTAACAAGGCTAAGTCAAATACAAGACCCAAACTCATACCTCGATGGGACCCTCCTCCTAGCTCCACTGTTGATGAGAATCTTCTAGATTATGATGCATATCTTGAGGAAAAAGATGAAATACAAAGACTTAAACACGTGTAACTCCATGCCAACACTAGAGAACAAGATCCTAGAGCCACAACTACAAGACATCATCCAAACACTTCACCAAATGCAACAACCCCTAGACCAACAAACCATACAAAGAATACAAGCCATCATTCAACAACTTCAACAAAACCAATTACCTCAAATACAACTCCTAGTCTAAGCCCAACAATTCATAACCACCCACCATTCCCAAATTCAACCAACACAACCACAACATCAATAAATTTCACATCAATCCTATGTGTCATATTCCACTGTTCCACCTCAACCCCAAATCTATTCATAAGATTATCCAAGTCATCTTTTGCAACAAGATAAAGTACTTTTAAGTCCTCATGCTACCTTTGACAAGGGGAACACCAATCTAGCTTATACATCCTATAAGTATCTGTCACCATCTAATCCTCCATCAACTCCATGTCATAAATTTAAATCATACAAAAGAAAATACAAATCCACCCATTCAATGTCAATCCCATCGAGCACAAGCAATCCCAATACCAATCCATCCAATCCCTTTGACTCTCCATCCAACCAAAGTCAAAATCCTAAGCCTACAACATCTTCCACCCCTTTTATCCCTCCACCATTGGATCTATCCACTCCTAATCCTAATCCATCCAACATCCTTATTATCCCTTTACCTAATCCTAATCATAAGCCTACAACTTCCACCCTCATTATCCATCCATTATATTGTCCATCCACCCATACACTTATGAAGGATGTGATCCAATGGCTATTAGAAAGGAATCAACCATGTCAACAAACACCTATTCTCGAGCCTATGAAATAATCTTCAAATACCATGTCTATTCCTTCAACCCGATCATGTAGTCCACAACATATTGAGCCTATCCAAGAGCCTCCCACTTCTACTTCCATTCAAGCAAATCAAGAGCTATGTCAAGGGTATAAAATAAAGCATGTGGAAACATTAACCCCTTATTCTAATCAAGGTCAAATCACCTCCATTCAACCCATCCGTAGTACACTTAGTCCTATCTATGATCAAGCTCCCATTTATGATCGAGATCCTATCTATGATCAAGAAAGCCATGATGATCATCTTAGTCAACTTTATGCATTCCATGGTCAAGAGCTTATCACTCCACTTATCCATAATCCCATAACCATCCATGAGAAAGATATCCAAACCACTTCTATCCATCCTCTATCTAGCCCTATCCATGATGTACAAACATCCACTTCCCTTGATGAGACACTTGGCTCCTAAGCAAACATAGATGATCAAACAAATACCTTAGATCTTAGTGAGCATAATAATAGTCAAGATCCTAATGATCCTTTGTCATCCACTATCGATCCCATTTCAAAGCCATCATATCCTATTAGTCTTACCACCTTTATCCATGACTATTCTTTCCTAGGAAGGAAACAACCTTTATCCATCACCTCACCTTCTCCATCGAATAATGAGCTCAAGTCTAGTGTTCAAAACACCCATAGTTCCATTGTCCATTGCACACTCCAAAAAATGAACTATCAAGATAAAGGCCTTTATGAACAAGATATTTTGGATCCTATCCATGTCAAAGTCCTTCCACAATCATGTGGCCTTGGATATACACCCCAAGGAAAACAATCTCAAGATGTTGGTACTTATTCCATGCCTCTTAAATCCACCCCTTTCCATCACAAATCACATCATATCCCCAAATCATATGTTGCCATTCCTCCTCCATTATTCTACAAATCCCAAAAGCATCTGACCATAAACCTTCCATCATCCACTTTACCTCCACTACTTCCAACTCCTAATATCCCACCATCCACTCTACCACCACTTATCCCAATGCCTAATATCCCTATCATCCAATCCCATTATCCATTTATCCATAAATCCACTTTTAATCCATCCATCCATAAATCCCCTTACATTCCCAATCATCATCAACAAATGCACACATCGTCTAAACATGAAGCTTCCACTAATTCTATGAGATTCAAAAATAAAAAATTGGATGCCTCTACCCATAAAGCAAAAAATCCTAAAAATACTCATGCCTTAGGGCATCAATGCAAAGAGTCAAATCCAAATCCATCCAAAAGGCTACACAAGCCCATACCTCCACAAGAAAATTCCAAAACTAAAATGGTTTGGGTTCCTAAGAAAAAAGAAAGCAAGTCAAATGAAGAATATACATCTCAAAAATCCCAACAATCTTTTTCCATCTAAAAATTCCAAAAATCCCATTCCATTCAAAAATCTCAAATTCCTTCATCCCACAAGAAAAAATAAAAATCATAAAAATCCTAAGTCTATGTGGGTACTGTTGGTGCCTGCATAAACATTCAGGCTTCAAGCATTTAAATTCGCAAGCACCTTTCATAAAAAATCCAAAAAAGTCCAAGTCTTTTGACCCTTGTAGTTTAAAAGTGCAAAAAAGTAGTTTTAAATGCATGTATCTTTGTATATACAAAGGGGTTTGTATGTGCAAATGCAAATGTACATTGGTGGGCTTGCAGAATGCTCAATCGGCCTTCGAAAAATTGAAAAAATTAGTTAGATGCCTCCTTGTATGCATATCAGGTTTGGAATAGGTGCATATACATTGAGGAATCTTTCACAGATTCCTGGAATACTCTATAGTTGTATGTTGAGTTTGCTTGTATATCAGGTTTGTCCCCTAAGAAAACATGTCCATTAGTCCCTACACCTCCCCAAAATCAAAATCTTCAATGTTTATCATGATGTGTGTAATCGTTGGTCTTGGTTCCCTTCAATTCCACCACATTCCCACATACCTCTATCTCCCCATCTTTCATCCACTATCCTACATATCTCCCCCATCACTTTCCTATGTTTCGTGCTTTTGTACAAGCCTTTCATCCATCCTTTTGTATAAATCCATACATAATCCGCATCATAATACACTATCCTTCCATACATAATCCACATCATAATCCACTATCCCCCATCCTTGCATAAATATTTCATAATCCACATCATAATCCACTATCTACCTACTCCATATCACTCTCATGCAATCCCCTACCAACATCTATGAGCATAATGACATTTGACATGGTTCATATGTGACATTCATCTCTAATGGGACAATATCACCCTTCATGGAACTAAATGCTTGAGACCCTCTTATCCATATCCACCTATCCCATCCAAGTATTTCAAAAAAAAGAATAAAAGAATAAAAAAAAAGAAAAAAAGAAAAAAAAATCAAAATAGTAAAGAGAGATCCCTTCGTGCAATGGTGAAAACCACCCTTTGTGGTGCCTTGGATAAGTACCGTGATGAAAACATGGAAAATAGGCATCATGTGTAGGTTGATCTTGTATGTCACTTACACTTGGGGGCACGTTGTCTCATCCAACCTATTATTTCCCATCCCATCATACCATTTCCTATCCTACCTACCATCCTTATCCATTACACCCACATACATATACCTATCATATTGAGTCCATCCATCCTCCCTTCCTCCTTTTGATCTTGATAAGGATATGGGGGAAAATAATTAACAAATGTTCTGGATATTTCTTGATATACCTCATCCTTTCCAACCAATCTCATCATCCTAATGGCATAAGCTTTGTCATGTCAAATCTTAAACATTAAACCTAGAATGGGGCATGTTATTCCTATGCGACATAGTCTTTGGAGATCACATCCTTTCTCTCTTATGCATACATGCATCCATTCCATTATTGTCTATCATTTTATCCATCCATTTATTATGACCTTTCCATTCCATGGCCTATCCTTTTATCCATCCATATATCATGAGTCTCCCATCCCCTACCCATCCTTTTATCCATTCATCCAATCCCATCTTCATCCCTTGCACCTAGACTTGGTTTTCCCTTGTCATTGGTATCTAGCACGAAGGCTATCCAAATTGTCATCCAATGCCATCCCATAATATTTCTAAATCTAAAAAATCTCAAAACATTTCAAAAATCCAAAAAAAAAAAAACATTTCAAAATCCAAAAAAATCTCAAAACATTTCAAAAATCCAAAAAAAAATCAAATATTCCCAAAATCTAAAAAAAACAAATATTCCCAAAATGCAAAAAAAAAGAAATTCAAAAAAATCAAAACATAAAAAATTAAAAAAAAAATAAAACATCCAAAAATCCAAAAATCCAAAAAAATCAAAACATCAAAAATCTAAAAAAATCAAAACATTCAAAAATCCTAAAAAATCAAAACATATTGAAAAATACAAAAAAAATCAAAAACATTTCAAAAATCAAATAAATCAAATATCCCAAAAAATACAAAAAAAATCAAAACATTTCAAAATCCAAAAAAATCAAAACATTCCAAAAATCCAAAAAAACAAAACATATTCAAAAATCCAAAAAAATCAAAACATGTTCAAAAATACAAAAAAAATTAAAAACATTTCAAAAAAAAAATCAAATATCTGCAAAAATACAAAAAAAATCAAAACATTCAAAAATCCAAAAAAATCAAAATGTTCAAAAATCCCAAAAAATCAAAACTTCAAAATACAAAAAATCAAAACATTTCAAAAATCTAAAAAAATCAAAATATTCCAAAAACACAAAAAAAAAATCAATCCATTCCTCAAATCAAATCCATCCATCAAATCAATCCAATCATCAAATCAATCTATCAAATCAAATCCAATCTATCAAATCAAATCCAATCATCGAATCCAATGATCAAACCAATCAATTCATCACATCAATCCAATCATCAAATCAATCCAATTCATCAATCAATCCAACATTCAATCACATCATTCAAATCATCATTATCCAATCATTCAAATCAATCCATCAAAACAATCCAATTCATCAAATCAATCCAATCCATCAAGTCAATCAAATCATATCAAATGAAATCAATCCATTGCAATAAACCCAAATGTGAGTCATCCTTAATCCATACCAATTAAGTCAATCAATCATGCCAAATTATCCAATCACATCCTTTGGTCTTGATCCTAATCTTGACGTAAATTAAATCAATCAATCATCAATTAATCCTATCAATTGTCTTATATAAAATGTTGCACTCTCGAAACTAGACCAAGCATCTTATATGAGGTGTCTCATTTCTTAAACTAGACACAATGTATCATCAATCAATCAATCATCAGTTTATAGCTTGATAGGAGCAATACCTTGTTTGTTTTTGTATCATTTGTGCATACTTGCTTGCTTATGTGTGCTGTCATTTTTATCTTGCATTTGTATCACATTTTATATATCTCTAGCTAATATTCATATCTTGTGTATGTTGGAATAGCTTTTTGCACTATCCTTTGCATCTAAGGTCATATCATACCTTTTGTGCATTATGACTTTAATGCTCTAAGTTTTCTTCCTCATACATCTAGACAAGGTTGTATTAAGCTGGGTGCACAAGACACATCATCACCTTGGTCCTTATACCTTGGTGCATAACATCTAGTACTATATCTAACTTCATGGTTGCTCACCTTCATTGCATCATAACGTATTATTCATCTCTTTCATCCATCCCTTAGCTTGCATCCTCCATTTTCTTATCAATCCTTTATCATTTCATTTTGAGAGCCTACCCGTGTTTTTCCAACCCGCCTATCCTCTCAAGGGGGCATCATCATCCTATCCCTATATCATCATCCTTTTCCTCTATCCATACCTTATCTTCTTTGAAATGATTTTACTTCTCTTAGTTACAACATCATCTCAAAGAGGGGCAAAATGTAGACACCTAAAATTGTCCATGCCTTGCAACATCACTTTGTTGATACATTACTTGAGACATCTTGTAACATTTTGTCCTAAGTCCCTTTCATTAGCCAATTACTTAAATAAATCATATTTATTTAATTAATTTCCCACCTTTCCTCTAATTTAAATAAATAAAATATTTATTTACATTAGTCCTCACCTTTATCCTTATTCCCACACATGTCCCATACCACAACCATACTACAACTTTCATTTAATGCTTTTCATCTTTTCAACTAATTTAAATAAAATATTTATTTAAATTAGGTTAGCTCTATTCTTATTAATGAGGGTCGTTGCAGTCCTCATCATTTAATTAAAATTGTCAATCCAACACAGTGTCCATGGCAATATGCAAGAGGGAGAAGAAATCATTTGAATGACATTTTTTTTCTACAAACAGAATAAAAACACTTTGCTGGAAATAAACACACTTGCAGTAATGGAAACTATTCTAGCTTGTTGAAGAATAAACACACTTGCAATGAAAGAAACTATTCAAACTTCTTGAAAATAAGCACACTTGTTGGAAAAGTAAAGAATAGGAAATTGAAAGGCTCCTAAGAAATAGAACTATCCGGAGCTATCCAGACTATTGTTACTAAAATAATGAACTATATTATTTCATAAAATATTCCCATTTGATTCCTTGATTTACAATGAATTTATAGAATTCTTATTCTCAATCAACCTGCTAAGAACATGGATTTGAGATCCTTTTTTTTGGGGAGAAAAACTAAATCTTCTCCATCTAATTTCGCTGCCTTTTTTTCATGCTAGTTTTGTTTTAGTTAACTTCAGTCACAAACTGCATGTTTATTTTGATAAATCTCTTCAAAAGGTTTTTGGGTTTTGTTCCCCTCATTCTCGGCTTTCCCGATCATTTTAAAATTTTACATTTCATTAAGAAACGAGAGAGATATTGCCGTTTTAATGAAACTACATTTTTTAACTCCCTGTTTTTGTGCTTCTTTTTAGGAAGTTTGTTGGCATTTCAACTTGATTGAATTTATTCTTCAGTCTACTAATTGTTGATTACAAGGTAAAACATGTAATAACATTAATACATACAATAGCAAAAATACATGTATTTATTTAGCTAATAGATGAGACATTATTTTGTCTCATCATTTCTCCCACACCTAAAATGTTGCAGGTCCTCCTGCAACTCATAGTGAGCTTATCGAGCCAATCTCTTCACCTTTATTGCAATTACTTCTGGAGATGTACTGGAGATGCTTTGAAGATATTTTGATTTATTCTGGAGCTATCTAGAGCTTGTTGGCTTTCCTCCATAGTCAATTCTAAGTTACTTTGGGGCTCTCCGGAGCTCTTCGGAGCTAATCCAGAGCTATCCAGAGTTAACTATTTTGCCTCCTTTAACAGCTTCAGAGAGATCTAGAATGTTCTAAAGATGGAAATAGAGCCAATGGATAGCTATGGAGAGATCTAGAATGCCTCCAAATGCCAGAAGAAATCTGTAAAAGCTTTTGGGAGCAATTTTTATGTAGAAATGCATGTTTTTGATCTTTAGAGAAGAAGACATAGCATGTGCAAAGCACTTATTTGTAGAAAAGAAACCTACTCTATCCTACTCTACTTATTGATGTAGAGATAGGTTACATAAAACCATTAACTAGTTGTGGAAAATAACACCCTTTTCTCAAAAGATGGATCCATACATTCAACATTTTAAAAGAAGAGGAAAACCATGAGAAGATGACTAAATATTTGTGTAGACACCCAAATTTGTCCCAACTTTGTTTATGTCTAGCAACACCTTGTTAAATCATTATTCATTAAGCCAATTAATTAAATAAATTTTATTTATTTAATTAAAATCCCATCCTCATCCCACTTAGCCAATTACTTAAATAAATTTTATTTATTTAATTAATTCCACATCATTTCTCAATCATATCCTATCCCCATCCCAATTAATTAAATAAATTTTATTTATTTAATTAATTTCCACATCATATCTTATCCCATTTTATTCATTTATCCTATTAATTAAATAAATTTATTTTATTGAATTAATATCCAACTCATTTCCCAACTAATTCAAATATTTTATTTGAATTAAACACTCATCTTTTATCATATTCCAACACTTGTCCAGTCAATCATGTGTTGTAAGACAACTTTCATTCATATCCTTCACATGCACAACTAATGGAACCTAAATTTAGTATCTTTCAATCCTAGCCATTCACATAGCCTTTGAATCTCCACCGTCGATTGATCTTGGTTGAGTCCTATATAAACACCCTCTCACTTCATATGAGACATCCAGCAATCATATAGCACCCACATTATCATCTTGAGCATCTTGAGCATCTGAGCATTTATTTGAGCTTTTCATCATCCATCATGGCAGCTTTCAGCTTTGTAATTGTTCATTGTTGAAGAAGCAGTCCACATCTCACAAACAAGGAATTGCACGGTCTAGGTGCTGTTATGCTTGAATTGCATTATGCTTTGATTTCATTTAGATTAGATTCCTTGATGATGGTAGGGTTAGGGTTTCATGACTATGTCTGATCTGCTAAACCTGACTTTCACCTATCACATTTTGGCATGCCTGGTGGGACTCACGTCCTTGATTGACTTCATTTTTCAGAGTTGTTTCTTTGAAGATCAGATTTTGCAGGTGCTTACAGTAAATTCTGGTCGCTTCTGAGTGAACATCTGCTGCTTTCTATATCTCTGTGTCGCTTATAAGCTAGAACCGGCTGCATTTACCTCTCTGGATTGCCTATACACTGACAGTCATTGCCTCTGGTAAGATTTGCATCGCTTTTGCTTTAATATAACTCGCCTGGGGCTGCTCGCTATTAGTTGTCAGTTTTACACTGTACTGATAACTTATGATTTAATAGAGATCGCTTATGCTTTCATTTGGACCGCTTTTGAAATTATATCTGTCGCTTTTGATATTATACGCATCGCTTACGAACTGATAGTATCCGCTTTTGACCTGATATGCATCACTTCTGAATTAACATTGCTCGCCTATCCAGACTAGGGTTTTTATGTTTTGACTGTCTTTTTACAGATACAGGTCACTTTTAACCTGAAACTAGTCGCTTTTGGATATAACCGCATCGCTTATGAATCTACAGATGCCGCTTTTAAACGGATATGAATCACTTATGAACTGACAGTGTTTACCTCTGCAGGATAGGGTTTTGACTATGTTTTTGTAGATACAGGTCACTTTTAGCTCACAACCGATCGCTTCTATGTTTATCTGCATCGCTTCTAAGCTGACAGGAGTCGCATCTAGTATGTTTCTTGTCGCATATGATCTATAGGATCTCGCCTGTTGCGCAATACAGATCGCTTCTGAGCAACAGTGAATCGCATCTGGTAAATTTTGTTGCTTTGAAATCTATTTCAGTTCCAATTTGATTTCTTGGCTATTAATTGGGTATTTGGTAGCATCTTATCAATTTGTCCAAGAAAAGGAGGTTATCAAACTACTGACATATCTATTGCAGGTTCGATCAGTCCAAGATTTGTGGTTTTTCACTAAATTAGGCACATTTGGGCTTGGTGCTTAAAATGAATCATTGTTTGCTCCGTGCTTGATTTATCTTTTTTGACTACTTGTATGTGCTTGATTGTAACCCAAATTTAATGACAAAAGTATCCTCTCCCCTTGCCTATCAAATGGATCTTGGGTGTATGAGAACTTGTCATTATCTTTAGAGGGCCTGCCTTCCCGGTGTGAGAAGGGATACGACCCAAGCGGTAACGGGCTAAAGCCAAGTCCTTCCGAACCGCTATATAAGAAAAGTGTTTGTGTCGAAAGCCACAAACAACGGGTGTTGTTGCGTTATACCAACAGCCAACCTCCCCCAAAACCCTCCAAGGCGCAACCCTTGCAGGCTAGGAGACTTTATAACGGAGAGTAGCGCTGCCGCATGTATAGCCACCCGAACGGATGCCCTTATTAGCAACTTTGTGTAGTAGCCAAAAACCTTCTATCTATTGATGCAAAAGGTGGGACCTTTGAAGCGGCCCCGATTCACATGGTTCTTAGTAGAGATAGCAAGGACAATCCTAAGGTTTGGTGTGGGGACAAGCCTTACAGGAAGCCCAGAACTTGGTATGTGTGAGAAGTGAGTGCCGTGGAGGGGAGCCGGTGCTACCAAGATCCTGAAGCTATCCACTTTGAATAAGCATGACCAGGGGATTCAACTGATACAATCCTTTCCTAGCCTAGGTTGTATCAGTTTGTGCTTGTTGTGAGTGTGAGTGACTGTTATCACTGTTTTCTTGCTGAAAAATTACAAATCAGACATCCTTTTGACAAACACAGTCGCTTCTAAACCTAAACTACCCGCACAGATAATAGACATCACTTTTGAACTGTAGACAGCCACTTTTAGCCTGAACTGTGTCACCTTTAAACAACAGCTGATTGCATGTAGTCTGAACTGCATCGCATTTAAACCATAGCTGATCGCCTATTACCTGAGCAAAATCACATCTGAACCACAGCTAATCTCATGTTGTCTGAAACAGATCGCCTTTAAGCCGTAGTTAGTCACCTTCTGTTTGAACGAGCTCACCTTTGAACAACAGACTGTCACCTCTAGTGAAATCAAAGTCGCTTTCGATCAATAGAAAATTGCTTTTAAACCAACAGTCATCACCTTTGGAAAAGCATTCACTTCAGGTTAGCACTGTCATTTACTGTCAAAACCAAACCAGATTGCATCTGAGCTATCATTGATCACCTTTAGCATCCTTTGAATTGGATTTGAGCTATCATTAGTCACCTGTAGTCCAAATACCTGCAAATCCTAGTGTCTCAGCTGAATTAGCCACAGGTCCAGCTTGCTTAAGTCTTAAACATCAGTTTTTAGACTTCTCCTTGATCAACAACAAATACCTGGACTTTGTCTCCTATTTTTGAGCTTATGAATCAATCACAACTCATGAGCTTTCCATCCTTTTGAGACCCCAACCAGATATCAACCCAACATTTCAATCAGCAAACATCATCCTTTAGCTTTAGCTTCAGCAAACATCATCCTTCAGCTTTAGCTTCAGTAAACATCATCCTTCAACTTTAGCTTTAGCAAACATCATCCTTCAGCTTTAGCTTCAACAAACATCAGTAGCAAACTATCTTTCCCTTGAGTGTTTGAGCTATCCTCTAGGGAAACCAACAACAACCCAACAACAACAACTCAGCCAAAACAAACCAACCAAGTGAATTAGCAAAACCAGCAAACCAAAACAGCAACCAATCAACCAACTAGCCAACTATCATCTTTTAGGTCTCAAAACTTTGACAAGCTCAACTTCATCATCAACATCATGCCTCAAACTAGGAGTCAATATCAAGCTGAAATAGAAGCCAAATTGAGAGCTGAAATGGAAGCCAAATTGCAAGCTGAGATGCAACAATTCAAATCAACACCCCTTAAGGATGCAACTCAATTCACAACTGGTATGCCTCCTCATATGTTCATGCCTCAAGGATACACTATTGGCGAGTCATCTTCACAATGAATGCAACCCACACCATCCTTGGAAACTTTCGAAGAACAATTTCAAGACGACTCATCAGAATTTCACGATACCTATGTATGGGACCAAGTTGATAAACTCATGATATCTGAGCCTAATCGTTGCTTTCTCCAACTTGCTCACATGGGTGCTAAACTACCAAAGGACTTTGACATATTTGCTATTAGAGAGCAAGATCTCGACACTATTGCTGTTGTTGCAAAGGGACCATCTACCATAGTCACATCATCTCCTATTACATCGCAAACATCATCCTCATTACCTATTGTTGCTTCATTTGAGCCACCATGATCGGAGCATACTTTAGAACTGTTAATAGTACCAACCAATGTGCTCCCTCTCATGTCACAAAATCTCAACATTCCACCTTTCCATGTTCCTCAACATATCTCTCCTTCTACCATGACTATTTCCACGCCTCAAGTAACACAAGCTGTCCATGTAACTCAAGCACAAACATTTCAAGCATCACAAGCTATTCCCATGTCTTATAGTGTGCAAACCTCTCAAACTACTCCAACAACACCTGTTGTCCATGCTTCACGCCCATTACAATCTACTACATCTCATACGAATACCATATCCCATATACCAACCACCAATCCCTCCATGCTATCATATAATCCCAACATTAGTCTCATTGACATGAGTGATCCCCCCATTTCTCAAGCCAATCCGAACAATAAGATCACTTATGTTGATCAACTTACATCCATGCCGTCATATTCTTCCAATCCTTCACACACCATCAATCCATCTTATGCTACCCAAGGCTTCCCTAATATCACCTAACATATGACACATACCAATCCCCATATTATCCAAAATACGAATCCAAACGTTTATCCTTCTGTTGTATCTACCAATCCTTTCGTCACTTACCATGTCATGAATTCAATCCCAACTTCCCAACCATTCACTACTATCAATCTGCTATCCACTTCCCCTGTGATGCACACCTAATTGCTGCTTGTGTCTCAAGGACAGCAATCCTCCAACACATATGTGTCACATACCAATCCTTTGACATACATTGTGGGTACACAACCGCAACAAATAGTCACAACTCCATATATACCACAGCCGCAACCATAATATATCTCATACCATACTCCACCCCCTTCGCAACAACGGCAATTATCTTCAGCAGATGTTCAACAAATGATCAATGAAATGGTAGGACAAGGCAAGAAACCTTTCTCTCTTGAAAACATATGTGCCTATCCATTTGACAAGTCTCTTAATATGATACCTTTTTCGCCACATTTTGAAATCCCACAATTTGATAAATACAAAGGGAAAGGAAATCCGGAAGACCATCTTCGAGCCTTTTTTGTGGCATGTCTTGATGTCTCTTATGACGATACGTATCTTTTGAGACTATTTCCTCAAAGCTTAGTAGGACAAGCTCTTGAATGGTTTTCTCATTTACCCCCAGGCATCAAATCTTTTGTGGGGGAATTGGTAAACAAATTTCGATCACACTTTGCCTTCAACATTGAACATGAGGTAAACATGAATGACCTTGTCAATACCAAACAGCGCCATGGCGAACCCTTTTCTTCTTTTACCCAACGATGGCATAATATGGCTAGCAAATTATCATGGGAAATACCTAAGAAACAACAGCTTGACATCTTTGTTCAAAATCTTCATCCTGAGCTGTCATTCCAATTACAATTGCAAAGTGCTAGCACTTTTGACAAACTAGTTTCCAAAGGAGTTATTATTGTATGAGCCCTCATTGCCAAGGGAACTATCAAGATCTTTCGCGACAACAAAGATTCTCCCCAAAATTCCAATGATAAGTCTCGCTTTTGGAACAAGAACAAGAATGTTGTAAATGATGGTATTGTAGACACAAAGAATATTCAAACTATGAAAGCCCCCCCATCAACATTCAAGCAGCCTCTACAACAAAACAACCTTTTCCACAACGAAGAAACCAACGCCAAACTTCCAATCCACGCTGACAATTCACACCATTAGCGGAACCCATGGAAGTTGTTTTCTGAAAGCTACTTCAAGCAGGAGATATTATTCTACCTGATGCACCACCAAATGGTGAACCACTCTTTCGAGCTCCTTGGTACAAGGAAAATGAGTATTGTGATTACCATCGAGTTAAAGGACACAAAACAAATGGTTGTATGTGCTTAAAACATGTTATCCAAGACTACATTGATCAAGGTTTAATCAACGTCACACCTTCAACAGCTCAACCTGTCCAACAATCAACGTCAAACTATGATCTAGAGACTTTCAAGAATCCACTTCCATCTCATGATCAGGCAAATAACCTTCATGCTGGAAATGCTATTCAGTATAACTATGAATCATCTACCATTGGCCGCATTGACCATGCTCGCATTTCTACCATTACCGTTCAAGGGAGAGCACCTGATTGTGTCATAACCACGTGAAGAGGTCGAGTTACTATTCAAGGAGCACCTCCACATCCTCCTCGACCTCTCTCTGACTATAACCTCTTGGATCACCTTGGCAAAACACCCGCACACATATCTATTCTTGAGCTGCTCCGCATATCCCCTGCACATAAAGCTATCCTTGATAAAGCCTTACAAGAGTCTTCGGTGCCTATTAATATAAATATCACGCAATTCCAATCTATGGTCGCTAGCATTGTAGCTCCTTGTCACTTGACCTTTTTCCGACAAAGATCTTCAACCCTCCATTCATCCTTCACATAACGAAGCCCTCCATATTGAAGTATTTGTTAAACAATGCCGTATCAAACGAGTCTTGATAGATGGGGGAGCTGGTCTTAATATATGTTCTTTGAAACTTATCAAGCAATTGGGATATTCTGAGAAAGATGTTGACACTTCCAAAGTTATTACCATCAGAGCATATGATGATGCTGAAAGAGATACCGAAGGGATTATCTTATTGCCTATTCAAGTTGGGCCGGTCATTACAGACACTCGCTGTCAAGTCCTTGATATTGATCTTCCTTACAACATCATCCTTGGTCACCCTTGGATCCATACCCTTAAAGCGGTTCCCTCTACATACCATCAATGCCTTAAATTTCCACATAAGGGTGTTGAGGTTACCATTCAAGCTGATCGCTATCCATTTGAGTTATGCCGTGCCTTTCAAGCTAAATATCAGAGTCCAAATCACATTCCTATCAACACCGAAGCATATCCGTCTTCATCCTATATAAACCCATCCAACCTTCTTAAGCCCTCATCTAGCAAAGCCGCTTCCAACCTCCATATTAAATATACTGAACATGGCCCTGGTGAATACAAATTACAAGAATCCTGTTGTGTTGGTACCCTTCCATTATCTCCTAAATCCCATGGTAAGCCCTCTACATCTAAGCCAACTTAATCCTCCACTGTTATCAAAGCTCCCCCTACAGTATTCATAAAAGGTGGATTCTTGGATGATGAAGACATTGAGGATATAAACTCTTGGATATTCTTTGATGAAAATGACCAAGTCCAACTTGAAGTAGAGCGATACAACAATGGTTTTTGTATCATAAAGAACATGGGCTATAAAGGACATGGCAGCTTGGGATCACAGGAACAAGGACCTACTGAGCCCATTATTGTGTCTAAGAAGTTTAATAAGCAAGGCCTTGGTTACCAACCGGAGGTACCGCAACCCAAAGACATTAAGTGTATTTCTGATATTGACGTTGGACCTTCTTCGGTAGGAGAGACTTCTAATTCGGATACTATCGATGACTCCTCCCTTCATATCACCGACCTCTTTCAAGAACATTCCATCTTCATGTTTTCCGCAGCCTCTTCTAGCCATCACGATTCCTCCATTCGCCTTTCACTCGTATATCCTGACCTCATCGATTGGGACCAACAGGGGGCACCGATATTAGATACATTTGAAAATGACGAAGCCATTGCAGAATTCATGGGTTTGAGACAAGGTATTCCACTGGGTGATCATAAAGCAGGTTTCATGATGGAGTTACCTAAACTAGCATATTTTGGCGGAAGTATCAAATCCTTCAGTCGCAAAAGTGAAGTAAACAAAATTCAACAAAATAGGTCACTAGGTGAAAACTGAAAGGTGCCTCTTGACTATGAAAAAGTAAAAATAAAGGACGTATCTAAAGGTGAAAACCTCTCTGAGGCACCTGAGGATGGGGGATTTGATCTTCTTGTTGCCACTGATTACCATGAGAAATCAACTGTGCTAGTTGAAAAATCATAAGACATGAACTTGGGAACAGAGTAGAATCCGAAGATCACTTTTTTGGTAGCATCACTATCAGAGAAAGAACGAAGAAACTTCACAACATTTTTTATGAGAAGAGCTATAAATTTTGCATGGACTTATGTAGACATGCCAGGCCTGGATCCTTCACTTGTAGTACATCATTCAGCAGTATTTCCTGATGTAAAGCCTGTCAAACAAAAATTGGGCAAAATGCATCCACAAGTTGCCTTATTAGTCAAAGCAAAAATTCAGAAACTGTTAGAAGCAAAATTTATAAAGCCTATTGATTATCCAGAATGGGTTTCAAATTTAGTACCTATAGCAAAACCAAATGGACAAGTTCGTTGCTGCACAGACTTTAGAGATCTTAACAAAGCATGTCCTAAGGATGATTTCCCACTACCAAGCATAGACAACATTGTAGATCTTACAGCAGGACATGAAATGCTATCTTTGATGGATGGATTTTCAGGTTATAATCAAATCAGAATAGCAGAGGAAGATCAAGATAAAACATCTTTTATTTGTCCATGGGGCACATATTGCTGGGTTGTAATGCCTTTTGGTCTCAAAAACACTGGAGCTACCTATCAATGAGCCATGACAGTTATTTTTCATGACCTTTTTCATACTATCATGGAAGACTATGTTGATGACATCCTGGGAAAATCCAAGACAAGAGAAGGACATCTACAAGTATTGGCACAAATCTTTGATCGATTAGAAAAATACCAAGTCAGATTAAATCCAAAGAAATGTGTATTTGGTGTAACATCAGGAAAACTGTTGGGATATATTGTGTCTCGACGAGGAATAGAAGTAGACCTAGCTAAGGTAAAAGCCATCATAGAAATGCCTCCACCAATGAATCTCAAATAGCTCCGCAGTTTACAAGGTAGGCTACAATCTATCCGCAGATTTATCTCACAACTAGCAGATAAATGTCATCCTTTTCAGCATCTTCTTCATAAGGGTGAACCTTTTAAGTGGGATGAAAAGTGTCAACAAACTTTTGACAAGATAAAGGAATACTTGGCAACACCTCCTATGTTAGTACCTCCGATACCTGATCGTCCATTATTGCTCTATATATCATCAACAACCACAGCATTAGGTGCCCTTCTAGCTCAACATGATGATTCAGGAAAAGAACAAGCCATTTACTACATTAGTAGAACCCTTGTTGGATATGAACTCAATTACTCATTCATGGAAAAAGCTTGTTTAGCATTAGTGTTTGCTTCCCAAAAGTTGCGACATTATATGTTGAACCAAACAACGAAGCTGATCTCTAATGTGGATCCCCTCAAGTATCTCCTCTCAAAAGCACTTCTCATAGGGAGATTAGCAAAATGGGTTATGATCTTAAGTGAATTTGACATACAATATGTGAACCACAAAGCTATCAAAGGACAAGTTATTGCTGATCAATTAGCTGAAGCACCCATCACAGACATTCAGCCAATATATCTAGAATTCCCTAATGAAGGATTGTTTAATTTGAATTCTCTGGCACAATGGCAACTATACTTTGATGGATCATATGCACAACATGGATCTGGCACAGGCATCTTGTTTGTCACTCCCCAAGGAGATTGTATACCTAAATCATACAGAATAGCATTCCCATGTACCAACAACATAGCAGAGTATGAAGCTTTAATCACAGGCTTGCGCATGGCAGTACAATGGGCTATCAAACAGTTACGAGTCTTTGGTGATTCTCAGCTAGTTATCAAACAGGTCTTAGATGAATATCAAACAAAAGATAAGAAGCTTCTTCCATACAAGCTAATGGTGGACGATTTCAAGAAATATTTTGTGGATATTACCTTTGAGCAAATTCCAAGACTACAAAACAGAGCAGCAGATGCAATGGCTATGATTGGATCTCTTTTAGACATGCCATCTAACACCCATAAATGTGAATTCTAGGTCAAACAGCTTTTGATCCCAGCATTTGAAGTTCCACAATCTGAGCTCATATGTGAAATTGTTGGTCCCAACTCGTCGTGGTACAAGGATATATACGAGTATCTCTGTAATCAATCCTTTCCATTTCAACTATCCAAAACCTAGCGCAAAACCTTTATCCGTCGAGCCTCTCGTTACACTATCTTAGGAGACACCCTTTATCACCGGAGTCTTGATGGTATCCTTCTTAGATGTCTTGATTCTGAGGAAGTAAAAATAGCCTTACGTGAAGTACATGAAGGTGTCTGCGGTTCGCATTCCGCTGGCCCTGGCCTTGTCAAGAAACTTTTATGAGCATGATACTATTAGCCAACTATGGAAAAAGATGCACAACAATTTGCAAGGAGATGTCTACAATGTCAGAAACATGGAGATCTAATACATGCACTAGCACATGAGCTTCAGCCTATTGTCACTCCATGGCCTTTTTCGCAATGGGGACTTGATCTCGTAGGTAAAATCCATCCTACTTCATCCAACGGTCATAAGTTCATTATTACTGCCACTGAGTATTTCACGAAGTGGGTAGAAGCCATACCAATGACCTATATCACAGGTAAACAAATAGCCAAATTCAGCCAAATTCATCTTACATTATATTATCTGCCATTATGGAGTTCCTCAAGCTATTGTCACAGACAACGGTCACCCTTTCAAGAACCAAGAGGTTAGAGATCTTTGCAACAAGTTCCATATTCAACATAGATTCTCTACGCCTTATTATCCTCAGAGCAATGGTCAAGTTGAAGCCTCTAATAAAACAATCATCAAGATCCTTAAAAAGACTGTTAATGAAGCTGGTTGAGATTGGCATCTACAACTGCATCCTGCATTATGGGCATATAGAACAAGCATCAGAACTCTTATTGGAGCCACACCCTATGCTCTCGTCTATGGCACTGAAGCTATTTTGCCTATCGAGGTTGAGATCCCTTCTTTGCGCATATCCCTGCAACATACTATCTCAGATGAAGAATATCGAGTATCCAGACTCCATGATCTTGAGCTATTAGATGAATGCCGCCTTACAGCATTGAACCATCTTCAAGTCTACCAAAACCGGCTATGCTGCAGCTATAACAAAAAGATCAGAGAACATAGATTTCAAGTTGGTGACCTTATCCTTAAAGAAAATCAAAGGAATCAACAACATCGAGAGAAATAGGGCAAGTTTGAACCCAACTGGCTTGGTCCTTTCATTATCACAGCAGTCTATGGATCCGGTGCCTACACTCTTTCAACACCTGAAGGCATTCCCTTAGATGAACCAGTCAACAGCGTTCATCTCAAGAAATTTTATCCATGAATCTCAGCTATCCCTCAAAAAATAAAAAATAAAAATAAAAATAAATAAAAAAAAAACAAAAAGCAAAAAAAAAAACAAAAAAAAAAGCAAAAAAAACATAAGATAAATAATCTGTCCTATGGTGAAAACCTGGTAAACAGGCACCTTGGATAAGTACCATAGTGAAAACCTAGCAAACAGGCGCTATGTGTAGTGACCAGCTTCCTTCATCTACTTGGTTCGTTTGATCATATTTCCCCATTTCATCTTGTATAGTCCATAATCACAATCCACCTCGAAAATGCCATACATAGCCTTTCGTCTTTATCTTCGTCCTTGCCAATGCTAGCTATCATATTTGAGACATTGTCACGATACCTATATCTTTTGGCACCTTAGCATCTTGGCCACATCCCTTCCGCATTGTCGCTTTTGCATAATAAACCTCATCCCGCACTGGGGGCATTTGTTGAGTCTTATTTGGAAGTGGATACTGCTATCTCTAGCTCATAACACATCAAACAACTCAGCTTACAACATAGCAAACCTTATCAACTTCAGCCATGGCATATATCCAACAACCAATGTGACCTAACGACTTGCAACTAGGACCCATATCTTCACAATCTATCCACATTCATCCAACAATTGCAACAAACATCGCTTGATCAAACATCTAACCAATTAGCGACATCAATAAGAACTACATCCAGCTCTATCATTGACGCCTTGATCCCGTGGATACAGGGTATGTAGGCAATCTGAGATGCGAAGGAAGCACTCTGATTCAGGCTAAGACGATAGCCCCTTTCATCATTCATCATTCATCTTTCTTCTAAACATCCTTCAATCTTTCAGCTCACATTCTTCTATTTTTCATCACTTACATCATCACTAAAACCCAGAACTACATATTCATCATGTCTCATCCTCATCGTAAATGTGCTTTGATCCCATGGATACAGGGTATGTAGGCAGTCTGGAATGCGAAGGAAGTTTCTAGTACTCAAGCACAGATGATCCACCCCATCTTCTTCATCTTCATTCATCATCCGTCTTCTTCTTCTTTGATTAGCTCAAACAGGAAGCAAACCATGTGTATATTGAAAGCTCAAGCACTTTAACCAATCAAAGGTACGCCAGAAGCTATTTGTCTGCATGCCTTAAGCTAACATTTGCTATAGCAGTTTATCAACAACTTTAGCCTTCAACAAGATGTAGCTTTCCTCTTAACAAGGCGCCAGCTTGATCTATCCAAGAGCACCCAAAATTTGGCAAGAGAACATGATGACAGTATCTTTTGTTTTATCTTTTGATTTATCTTTCCTATGCCTAATCAAGACTGCCTTGATCTATTTATATCTTAGTATGTTGCGATGAAGTAAGGACTGGGGCATGGTCATATAGCTTTCGTATGCCGTGTTTGCGGGATGATCTTATCCTCTTCCTATGCGTATTGGTATCTTGCATGTGTTGGGATTAGCATCTTACATATTAATATCTCTAGCATCTGAGAAGCTAAACAGTCTCTTATGCATTTGAGACTATTCTATGTTAAGACTAACTCCATACATATAACTAGCAAGCTATCATTATGTGTAGTGGAGATAAGCTCAAACCATTGCTTGTAGCGTCAAAGTCCAACACTAGCTGTTATTCATATCTTGTGCATGTTGGCTCAACATCTTGACCTCATGTGTTCAGACAAGATTGTAACATGCTAGTTTCGCATTGGATATCTCAACACCTTGGTCTCTTATACCCTGGTGCATAACATCCATATGCTATATCAAACATAAGGGCTGTATTTCTTTTCATTCTGAGCAATTACTTGAAAGCTGCCCATCATCATCCTATCTATTCATTCTATCTATTCATTCCAACATATTTAGCCAAGATCAGTCATTTCCATCATCCTTTGTCCATAGTCCCACTCTTGCAAAATAAGTGTTTTAGACATACATAAGTCCATCATATATCCTTTCATTACCATCTATCTATATGCATAAGTCTATCCATATCATTATCATATACATATTCACACATTTTCCATCCATTAACATTTGCATAAACATCCATATATAATCCATAACAGTATACACACAACATGCATAGCCATCATAATATCAACATAAGAACCATTACAACATCATATAGATCGCCAAAACTGCCATATATATATATACATGTGTGTCAAAATACAAGTGTCTACAATACAAGCTGAGCCCTGAAGGACTAAATGTACAAAATCGGCTCTAGGCCTCATCATGATACAATATAAACAAGGTAGTCCTAGTGACTACTGGCCACTCCCTCGCCCTAACCACCACCACCACTAGGTCTTGTACCTAGTCCTCTGTCTCTCGATGGCCCCACCACTCAGGCTACTGATCGAGATCCACCTGTCCTCCGTGAACCTGAAGCCCCTTACCTGTTCCTGAAACTAGGCTGCCTCTGCTCTGCCGGCACAGCTCCATAGTACAAGCCTTTATAATACTCAGCCTCACTCGCTCCGCACGATGATCCCTACGTGGAATAACCATCCTGCTAGCTCTGCAACTCTCACTCTCAGGAGCTCTGGATTTCTCTAGTTTCTCAGCACAAATGAGCATAAATGAGCCTATTTGCCATTGAAGAACCTACTTATAGCCCTTCTCACAACCCTAATTCTTCCATGCCATCGCCTATTTTCTCCCATCCAACCCCCATTTTCTTCGTGACTGCCTTCTTTTTAGCCTTCTCTTCTATCGAGAGCCAACCCAGCCCTTCCTGGTTAGACTGGCTTACCTCTCGAGGGGGCATCACCTGCCAGTTACATTGGGGCATAACTTGTTTATCGAACACATATTATATCATTTTTGACACAACGCTCTATCGAACATTGTATCAAAGAGGGGCAAAATGTAGACACCCAAATTTGTCCCAACTTTGTTTATGTCTAGCAACACCTTGTTAAATCATTATTCATTAAGCCAATTAATTAAATAAATTTTATTTATTTAATTATTTCCACATCATTTCTCAATCATATCCTATCCCCATCCCAATTAATTAAATAAATTTTATTTATTTAATTAATTTCCACATCATATCTTATCCCATTTTATTCATTTATCCTATTAATTAAATAAATTTATTTTATTGAATTAATATCCAACTCATTTCCCAACTAATTCAAATATTTTATTTGAATTAAACACTCATCTTTTATCATATTCCAACACTTGTCCAGTCAATCATGTGTTGTAAGACAACTTTCATTCATATCCTTCACATGCACAACTAATGGAACCTAAATTTAGTATCTTTCAATCCTAGCCATTCACATAGCCTTTGAATCTCCACCGTCGATTGATCTTGGTTGAGTCCTATATAAACACCCTCTCACTCCATATGAGACATCCAACAATCATATAGCACCCACATTATCATCTTGAGCATCTTGAGCATCTGAGCATTCATTTGAGTTTTTCATCATCCATCATGGCAGCTTTCAGCTTTGTAATTGTTCATTGTTGAAGAAGCAGTCCACATCTCACAAACAAGGAATCACACAGTCTAGGTGATGTTATGCTTGAATTGCATTATGCTTTGATTTCATTTAGATTAGATTCCTTGATGATGGTAGGGTTAAGGTTTCATGACTATGTCTGATCTGCTAAACTTGACTTTCACCTATCACAATTTGAACTCTAATGCTTCACCTTCCTTTGAAATGTTATCCTTCTCCATAACATATGATTCGATTAGATGCATGGGATGATTGGAAAGATCATGAAATCCTTCCTCACATTCTTCTGCATGCATAACTGGATGCAGCTCCTTATCCTTCAAATATCTGATAGGGCAGCCCTCCTTGGACTTTGAAGGTGTCCAAATAATAATCTTTTTTCTTGCTGGGGCTTGAAGTCATGGTCCTCCACTGTAGGAGATTACACAAAAACTATCACCTTTGCATGCAAGAACCTCTTCCTTTGGATTTGTTGTTTTGGGGAGAGTTTCTAAAATAATAAACCTAAAAAGACTTGCCAAACCAATTTTCTCTTTTAACCTGTTGTCACCAGATCAATAGCAACTCCCTAATGACACCTATACCCAGTGACGACACCAAAAATGATGTGGGTTGCTACAGTCCTCATCATTTAATTAAAAATATCAATCCAAGGTGGTGTCCATGGCGATATGCAAGAGGGAGAAGAAATCATTTGAATGGCATTCATTTTCTACAAATAGAATAAACACACTTTGCTAGAAATAAACACACTTGTAGTAATGGAAACTATTCTAGCTTGTTGAAGAATAAACACACTTGCAATGAAAGAAACTATTCTAACTTGACAAAAATAACCACACTTGCTGGAAAAGTAAAGAACAGGAAATTGAAAGATTGCTAAGAAATAGAACTATCTAGAGCTATCCAGACTATTGTTGCTAAAAGACTGAACTATATTATTTCATAAAACTCTTCCCATTTGATTCCTTGATTTACAATGAATTTATATAATTCTTATTCTCAATCAATCCACCAAGAATGTGGATCTGAGATCCTATTTTTTGGGGAGAAAAACTAAATCTTCTTCATCTAATTACGCTGCCTTTTTTCATGCCAGTTTTGTTTTAGTCAACTTTAGCCACAAACTGCACATTTATTTTGATGAATCTCCTCAAACATTTCTGGGTTTTGTTCCCCTTGTTCCCCTCTTTCTAGATCATTTTGAAATTCTATATTTCATTGATAAATGAGGTAGATATCTCTATTTTACCAAGACTATATTTTTTAACTCCCTATTTTAGTGCTTCTTTTTAGGAAGTTTGTTGGCGTTTCAACTTGACTGAATTTATTCTTCAGTCCATGGATTGTTGATTACAAGGTAAAACATGTAATAACATTAATACATATAATGGAAAAAATACATGCATTTATTTAGCTAATAGTTGAGACATTATTTTGTCTCATCACTTATCCGTACACTTGTCACATGACTACAACTCCTTGTACCTTTTAATCTTAACTGTCCACATTGCTCAATTGACTTTTCAATCCTAGCCATCAATCCTTATCACTCCTCTCCTATAAATCAAGCCTCACCCAAGCCATTTGGGGGAGGCATTTTTCAAGTAACATCATGTTGCCAAAACGATTCTAGATCCTCTCTTCATTCATTTTCTATCTATTGTTATGCTGCAGATCTGAGCAATCAACATTCATCCAAGAACCACAATCTTCAAAAATTTTCATCCTATGCAAAATGGAGAAGAGCAATGAAGGAGAACCACGTTTGACATAGGAATTTAGATATTGATGTTTATCATTTGATTTCGATGTTCATTTGTGCTCCATTGTTGAGTTAGAGTTTTATGATTGATGTTAGTGATTTATGCCTAATTTTCCCTTCCTTACACTTAGTCTAAGAGGAATTTCATGCTGAAATAAGTCCTCTCTATAAGCTTTCAAATCATTATAAGACCAAGCAAAAACATGTCTATACTTCTTAAGAAAAGCTACCAACATCACGCTTATCTTTGAATTTAATTTCTTCCCAATATAAACCCTTTTTGGAGTAGTATATGTCCCTAAATTGATCTCTTCAAGGTCTTGATCATGCACTTTGACCAATCTCATAACTTGTCTATCATTATTATCAAAATTTCTTTCCAAAGGAACCAAACCTCTAGGGATCTTGTTGGGTTTGAGCTAAATAAATTCATTTCCAAACAATGTTTCTTTTCCATTTACTACCTGAACATAATCCTGAAAATCAATTTCCTAATTATCAAATTCATTTATGCATCGCAAAAAATTTATCAAATCCCTGTCATCATTGAAAACCTACCAATTACAAATATTGTCTGGTATTGAAGGTCTTGTCGTGACTTCCACTCTAGATACATCTACTAAAGTGACATCATTTGGCCTAATAGAAACATTTTCTAGGAAATTTGCCATCACATTTCTTGACCTTTCCAACCAATTAATAGAGAATGCATCAAAAAGTTTGATAGTATCCCAAACAACATTCTTATATTATTTCAATTTTTTGTGTTTCGATGCATATTTTCTTCTTACTTGTAAAATTACCAATTCTGAATCACCTAATACCTTGAGTACTTTAATTCCATGTTTGACAACAATGTTCAAACCTAAAAGGAGTGCTTCATATTCAACTATGTTATTTATGCACTCAAAATTTAGAAGAAAGGAAAACTTGAAAATCTTTTTCTTAGGAGAGACAAAAACAACCCCAGCACAAGAACCATTCTTTGAACAAGCTCCATCAAAATACATTGACCAAATTTCATTTTTAGTATCAACTGTTTGGACCTCCTTTATCATAGGCCCTTTCTTTGTTGAGTCAGACTCGAGAGCAATAACTCTAAAATGATTAAGGTCAACATCCAAAAAACATTCATGTTCTACCTATTCTTTATCTTCAACCAAAGCAGTAGATCTTTTATCCCTATCCAATCTAACATCCTTACCATTCATAGGATCATAGCATAAGACAAATCTAATTGCATGCTTCCACCTACTATTGCAACCCACTTTCTAGATAGCAACATTCCATACTCAGGTGGCATATCCACCATAGTAATATTCATAATATATTTCTTTTTAGGGAAACTAGCTAATTTAAACTCTACATCCCTCATAATCCCAATGACAGGTACCTCTCTTGAGTCCATAGAAAAAAAATTCCCATGTCTTATTTACTTGCATACCCAATTCTTTCATAATTGCTAAAGGCATAACATGAATAGAAGCTCCTGAATCTATCATACAATTCTTAACCAATTTATCATTAATAAGCAAAGTGACATAAAAAAGTTCTACCTAAGTAGGGCACTTGGTTATAGTCATTCCCAAATAGACTTCTTGAATTTCATCAGTGAATTCTTCCTCAACCTCATTTACCTACCCTTTTCCCTTTGCATTTTAATTAGAGATTTACTTTGCTATAACTGGTTATTCTGCAACATTATTTATTAAGGCCAATGCCTTATCCTTATGTTCCTCTATTCTCATCATCTACAATAATGGGACTAAGACCTTTATCTAAGTCAAGAGCTATGTCATATCAAAGGAAACATATTTGATGCAGGAGCATCCCTAGTTCAAGAGTAATCTTGCATCAACCAAAAACTTTTGCATTTCATTTTGTTTTCTTTTACGTTCAAGTTTAGTACAGTTAGTTCAGTTAGTAGCAGTTTCAGTAGATTGGTCTGCATTTTGCTGTAGTTTCATTTCAGACCTTGTGGAGCTAGACTTAGCATCTAGACATCTTCATGCACATCATATCCAAAATTTAGATCATTTGGATTAGTTTCTAGAAAGATATCACTATCAGAAGATCTACTATTTTCTTAGAACAGAGCATCCTGATAGTCTTAGACAATTAGCTAAAGGAGAAGAATTGTGGAACACTTCCATAACTTACGAAGCTAAATGACACATCATTCAATTTTGTTTGGAACTTGGCCGACCTTCCCTGGGATCCACATGTTGTTTCATTCATTTGTGGAGGAGTATAATCTGATTAGGTCTGACCTATCTATGTACACATGTTACAACTCTTCATTAGAGTTTGCGATCTTCCTTGGCCAACGTGGAGGACTCTTATGATCTGAAGATGATATATAAACATGTAATAGATACATAGGAAGGTAGTGAGTCATATAGAGATAGTTTGATAGTTTGAATTCTTTTGTAAAAGCACTTCAAAGTTGTATCTTGTGCATATGCTGAGGAATTAGGCCTGTGAGCCCTAATTCTAAGCTTGCATGTTGCTGACCTATTTGTATTTTGGATATATGTTATACTAAATGACTAAATCTGCATTTGCATCCTACAATTGAGTTGTTTTCATTGTGTTTACTCTTGCTGCACAATCTGGACTATTCATTCTGTGAACCCTGCTAACCGTGACTACACCAAGTGGTATTAGAGCTAGGTTTGAATCTATTGGGAGTAAAGTGAGAAAAATTAGCAAACAAAATCTGTAAGATCTTAATGTGAACAAATCACTAAATCTGAAGTAGACTACTTGTGTTGGTCAACTAATCACTGATTGAGAGGCAGTTGTCACCTTGTATCCTGATCACCAAAGTTGAGGTAGTTACACTTGATCCTAGGAAGAGATGTTGCTGAGGAGAATACATGTTGTTGGTACTATGGCTGGAAGAATGGATGAGATGATGGATATGATGAAAATAATGTGAGTTTGCTTGGATGCTATTGAAGAAGATCAGAGAAGAGGACTTACAGCTTGACCTAATGTTGAAAGTGATGATGATGAAGAATTTCAATCTGCGAATCAAACTGAAGAAATCCTAGAAGAAGAAGAATCAGATCAAGTAAAGATGTTGCAAGCTATTTCAAAGATTGGGAAAAGACCTAGAGTTGATATACCAAATTACACTGGCAATTTGAATCCTGAGGAGCTGATTGATTAGATAAATGACCTAGAAGAATACTTTGAAAATGAAGAAATTGAAGATCCGGAGAAGGTGAAATTTGTAAAGACAAAGTTGAAAGGACATGCTACTATTTGGTGGAAAGAAGTATAGTTAGATGAGAATAGGAGAGGAAAATAGAATATTACAAAGTGGGATAGAATGATGACAAATTTGAAGAATCAGTTTATACCTGTTGACTATGAGTTGGAACTATTAAAGAGAATGCAAAACCTGAGACAAAAAGAGAAATTTGTGATAGAGTATACTCAAGAATTTCATAAGATGATCATAAGGATAGGACATAGTGAAGCAAGCAAAGAGAATGTGGCTAGATACATCAATGGACTGAGATTGAACATTCAAGAAGAATTGAGTTTGGTGAGGATGACATCTCTAGAAGAAGCATATCAGTTTGCCCTGAAAGTTGAGGAAAAGTTAAACAAGAAGCATGAGCAGAGACAGAGAGAAAGAGGAGGTAAATTTTAGAGAGGTAGAACATTTTCTAGAGGAGAATTATCATATGGGGAGTAGAACAGATAAGATAACACATTCAAGGAGGACATAGATAACAATTCCTATCAGAGAGATGACATAAACTTTTACCGCAGAGGAAACCCTAATTCTTATCAGAATGAAGGATATAGAAGAGATGGAAGAGGACCTGATAGGAGAACATTTAGAGGAACCTATTTTAAGTGTGGAGGTGAAGGACATAGAGCATTTGAATGTAATCAAGGAAGTATAAACAAGAAGACATAGAATAGTGGTAGAGCAGCCTATGTGGAAGAAGAACTTGTTGGATAACCTAATTCAGTTGGAAAACCTAAGAAAGGAGAATCATTAGTCATGAGGAGAGTACTATTTCAAGTACAGACAAATCAAGAAACATTGTAGAGGAAAAGTTTGTTCAGAACCAGATGGAAATTAGGAGGTAAATGTTGTAAAGTTGCAATTGATAGTGGTAGTTCAGATAATTTAGTTTCAAAGGAGATGTTGACTAAGCTGAAGTTTGAAAGATTGAAACACCCTAAGCCATATCAGATAGCATGGATTCAGGATGATCATAAGGTACTGGTGAGTGAACAATGTTTGGTGAAATTTCATATTGGATCTTATCATGATGAAGTCTTGTGTGATATTATGCCTATGGATGTATGTCATATATTGTTGGGTAGACCATGTTAGTATGATAGAAAAATTATACATGATGGAATAAAGAATACATATACTGTAACATCAAATGGAAAGAGAATTACTTTGTTTCCTTTAGAAGATGATCCTAAGAGTGAAGTATGTGGGAATGCTAGAATCTGTTTGGTAGATGGAAGAAAATTTTTGGATGGATTGAGACATGAGAATATGTGTCATGCTTTGATTCCTAAGAAGCCTGAAACCCTGAAGATAGAGACTGAAGAATCACAACTAGAGGAGATAAATGAATTGCTAATAGAGTATGAATACATCATATCAGACAATGTACCTAAAGGATTGCCACCAATCAGGAGTATTAGTCATCACATGGATCTTATACCTAGAGCTAGTTTTCCTAACAAAGTAGCACACAGAATGACATTGGAAAAGAATGGAGAATTGAATAGATAGATACATGAGTTTTTGAGGAAAGGTTTGATCAGAGAAAGCTTGAGCCCTTGTACAGTACATGTAATACTAACACCAAAGAAGGATGGAGAATGGATAATGTGTACAGACTCTAGAGAAATAAACAAGATCATAGTTAAGTATAGATTTCCTTTACCTAGGATGGATGAAATTATGGATTGTTTGAGTGGAGAAAAATATTTTACAAAGATAGACTTGAAGAGTGGATACCATCAGATCTGAATCAGAGAAGGAGATGAATGGAAGACCACTTTTAAGACAAATGAAGCATTGTATGAGTGGTTAGTGATGCCTTTTGGATTGATGAATGAGGTTTTGAACAAATTCTTAGGTAAGTTTATTATTGTATACTTGGATGATATTTTGATTTTCAGTAAGACAAAAGAAGAACATTTGTGGCACCTGAGACAAGTATTGCAAAGGTTGAGAGAACATAAATTGTTGATAAACATTAAGAAGTGTAGTTTCATGAAGGAAGAACTGGTATATTTGGGATGTGTGATTTCTACAGAAGGATTGAAGATGGACCCTAAGAAAGTTAGAGCAATTGTTGAATGGCCTACACTTGAGAACATTGGAGAAGTCAGATCATTTCATGGATTAGCTAGTTTCTACTAGAAGTTTATCAGAAATTTTAGTTCAGTATGTAACCCTATGATAGAGACAATGAGAGGTGACAAAAAAGACTTTAAGTGGACATCAAGAGTAGATAAAAGTTTTGAACTATTGAAGCAGAAAGTAACAGAGCAACCTATATTAGCATTACTAGATTTCAATAAGGTATTTCAAGTAGATTGTGATGCAAGTGGAAATGCAATAGGAGCAGTGTTAAGTCAATAAGGTAGACATGTAACATATTTCAGTGAGAAGTTGAATGATGCAAGGAGAAGATATTTAGTTTATGATCAAGAGTTCTATGCCATAATTCAAGCTTTGAAGAAGTGGAGACATTATTTGTTGCCTAAGGAGTTTGTATTGTATATCGATCATCAAGCATTGTAGTGTTTTAATAGTCAAGGAAAGTTGAATCAGAGACATATGAGATGGGTAGAGTTCATGTAGAGTTGTACTTTTGTATTGAAGCATAGGAGTGTAAAATCAAACAAAGTTGTAGATGCATTAAGTAGGAGAAGGAACTTGCTAACAAAAATGAGAGTTGAAGTGATAGGATTTATGGAATTGAAGAACATGTATGAGAAAGATCTTGATTTTTTAGAACCTTAGAAAGCATGTAAGGAACCTATTGTGATAGATAGAAGTAAGTGGCTGGACTATTTCATTCAAGAGGATATTTTGTTCAAAGGAAGTTAGTTGTGCATACCTAGCAGTTTAAAGAGAGATAATGTTATAAAGGAGAAACATAGTGGTGGATTGGCAGGACATTTTGGAATTGATAAGATAGTAGCTTTGGTAAGTGAACATTACTTTTGGCCTCAGATATATAAGGATATAAGGAATTTTGTGTAGAGTTGTAGAGTTTTTCAAGTTGCAAAAGGAAGTAGTTAGAATATTGGATTGTATAAACCTTTGACAATACCGAAGAGACCTTGGGAAGAAATAAGCATGGATTTCATAATGGGATTGTCGAAGACATAGAGGGGACATGATTCAATATTTGTAGTAGTGGACAAATTTTCAAAGATGACACATTTCATACCTTGTAAGAAGACAACTTATGCAGTGCATGTAGCTGGCCTATTTTTCAAGGAGATTGAGATTGCATGGATTACCTAAGAGCATAATTTTAGACAGAGATACAAGATTTCTTGGATACTTTTGGAAGACACTTTGGAAGAAGATGAAGACAGATTTGAAGTTTAGTTCAACATTTCATCCACAGATAGATGGATAGAAAGAGGTAGTAAACAAGAGCTTGGGAAACTTGTTGAGATGCTTGGTTGGAGAGAAGAAAGGAAGTTGGGATTTAATTCTATCACAAGCAGAGTTTGCATACAATAATTTAGTGAATAGGAGTACCAGACTAACACCATTTGAGATTGTTACCAGAGTAAGCCCTAGAGGAGGAGTAGAGTTGAGAGACATCAGTAGGGAAGATAAGAGAAGTGTAGAAGTAGAAGAATTTGTAGGACACATGGAGACAATGCATAATCAAGATAAGAAACATTTGGAGGAGATGAATAGTAAGTATAAGGAGCAAGAAAATGAGAAGAGGAGACATAAAGAGTTTGAAGTTGGAGATGAAGTAATGATATATTTGATAAAAGAGAGATTTCTAGTTGGGACATATAACAAGTTGAAGATGAAGAATTTTGGACCATGTAGGATACTCAAGAAGTTTGATTCAGGAAATGCATATAAAGTGGAGCTACCAGAGACATTGAGTATATCACCTATTTTTAACATTGCCAATCTATATTAGTATCATGAAGTAGAAACCAGTGACAACATTGATGACAGTTTGAAGAAGAAATTACCACAACAAGCACTAGAGCAGATAGAAGACATCTAGGACAGTAGAGTTGGACGCATCACTAGAGGCAAGTGATACAAAGAATATCTTGTGAAGTGGAAAGGCAAACTAGAAGAAGACTCATCTTGGATTTCTCAGACTAATGTGAACTATTTTGGTTTTCCCTTAGTCCCAAGAAAGTGAGGGACTCACTTTATTAATAACCCTAGGTGTTTGATGTAGGAGCATCCCTAGTTCAAGAGCAATCTTACATCAACCAAAAACATTTGCATTTCATTTTGTTTTCTTTTATTTTCTAGTTCAGTACAGTCAGTTCAGTCAGTAGCAGCTTCAATAGATTGGTCCACATTCTGCTATAGTTTCATTTAGACCTTACAGATCTGGACTTAGCATCTAGACATCTTCATACACATCATATCCAAAATTTAGATCATTTGGATCAGTTTCTAGAAAGATATTGCTATCAGAAGATTGACTATTTTCTCATAACAGAGCATCCTTATAGTCTTAGACAATCAACTAAAGGAGAAGACTTGTGGAGCACTTCCATAACTTGTAGAGCTAAATGACACATCATTTAATGTTGTTTGGAACCTATCTAACATTCCTTGAGATCCACACATTGTTTCATTCATTTGCAAAGGAGTATAAGCCAATTAGGTCCAACCTATCCGTGTACACATGTTACATCTCTTCATTGTAGTTTGTGATCTTCCTTGGCCGATACGAAAGACTCTTATGATCTAGAGATGATATATAAACATGTAATAGATGCATAGGAAGGTAGTGAATCACATAGAGATAGCTTGATAGTTTTAATTCTTTTGTAAAAGTGCCTCAAAGTTCTATCTTGTGCATATGCTGAGGAATCAGGCCTGTGAGCCCTAATTGTAAGCCCGCATGTTATCGGCTTGTTTTTATTTTGGATATATGATATATTGAATGACTAAATCTACATTTGCATCCTACAATTGAGTTTTTTTCATTGTGTTTACTCTTGCTATACAGTCTAGACTATTCATTATGTGAACCCTCCTAACCGTGACTGCACCAATATTGATGTGTATGATCAGAAGAGCGAACTGAACTTGCAATTACATTCTTACCTTTTTCCTGAGCTTGTACTACCTTAACCTCACTAGTGCTAGTAGGGACATCTACGTTTTGTCTATCAATATCTGCATGCAATTTCTTATTTTTAGGAGCCTTAGTCTTTTCCTCTAAGTTTCTAGCAACATTTTGACTCCCAACAGGGTTTTGAACCTATTTTGTGACCAAATCTCCTATCCTATTTTGATCCTGACCTTGAGTTTAACTTCTTAGGTTATAATCACTTTTGACCTGTTCAATTCTAGCCATTGTCAATGCCTTAATTTCTTCATCTAAGGGTCTCCTTAATCTAGCATCATTGTTATAAGTCTAAAAAGCACATATAGTAGAATCAGTTTCCTCAATATCAAACAAAACCTGTTGAACATAATTTTCCTCTTAATTGAGACTAGTAAACAACATGTTTATCTGACTATCCTTAATGTAGTGGGAATTATTGCATTCATCACAAGGAATAGCAAACTCATGAAAAGACTATGCAACCATGCACTGCATTGGTGCATGTGGCAGACCACACACCATGGAATCTCACCAATCATATTTACATTATTCTTCTTGAGAGGATCCAAAGTTTCTCTATTGGAAGCATTTCTCTAGTTATTAGGTACTGACTTACCATTATGCCAAGTAGTGTTATAAGGTTGATCTGACAATTTAGGCATTATTGTCTACTTGGGGTAATTTTGTCTATCAGAAGATAAACCCTTTTCAGTTCTTTCTACTCTATAACTCAAATCCTTTAATGCACTTAATATTTTAACCAACTTATCCTTAGGTATAGATTCTCTAGCTTGTTGTTCTCTGAGATTAGGGTTTTTTAATATTGTGATATCATCTTTCTTATTTACTTTCCCTAATGTTGTCCTATTACTTTCAATGTGTGTTGTTATTTTAAAAGCATCTATAAGGGTTTGATGGTTCTTATCTCTAAGCTCATAACCCATCTTAGCATCATATGCATTATAATACAACACCATACACATAGATTCATTTTGCCTCATATATGTGGGAATCTTATTGAAAACCCTAGTAAATCTGACATTAAAATTTGAGACAGGTTCATTATAAACCTTGGTAATGCTAGTAAATTCATTAATAACAAACCTTGGATCAATTTTATCACCATATTATCTCTGAAGTCCATTTTAAATTCATCCCAAGAGTTAATACTTGCATTAGCAAGATTCCTATACCAATCCCTAGCCTCATTAGCCAATGATTGCATAAACAATTTCATGATGTTATGTCAGAAAATGTCCCCTTGGAGGCTTTTCCCTCTTAATGTTTATCTCTCGGGTCCTTAGGATGCATTTAGAGTATCTTGCATGTTAATTTTGAATCATGATGAGAAAACCCTAAAGTCTTATGGCAAATAGGACCTAGGGGGTGCTATTTTGATGATCCCCAAACAAAAATGAGGGGGTGGACTTGGGCACTAGTGCCCTAGTCCAGTCCTATTTGATGAAAGTAGATTGTCATTGATGTCAAAAAGGTGTTGGTATTGATAGGAGTTGTCCATATAGTTTAGGTTGATATGTTGCTTCATGACTAAGTCAGGAAATGCTAACTTGCTTGATCAGTTTGTGTACAATCTTGATATTCACAAGAATGCAGGATCAGAATCATCAATCAGGATAAGTATGATAAAATGCATATGTTCAATGATACAAGGTTGCTGATAAAGTTCATCTTGTCATGCTTGATCAGAGTGGGACAAAAATTGATTGGATTTTATTGAAGATGAAAATCATTGAACCTAAAATAATATGATAAAAGAATTTGAAGAATATTTATTGATTTTGTTACAGGAGAAGATGAAATTTGATGCAGATTGAAGAATATTTTGAAGAAGAGAAAGAATTTTTTTTGCAGAGAAGATGAAGGGTTTGAAGAAGATGATTTTTGTTGAAATAAAAAATATGAAAGAGACTTTTTTAAGAAAATGAAAAATCCCATTTTGCAGATGAATAGATGAAGATTTTTTTTGTAAGAAGAATTATATGCAGGCGATTGAATTTATTTTGTAGAGAAAAGAATATGAAAGGTTTTATGCATAGTGAAATTCATTTGCAGGACAAAAAATATTGATTTTCTTTATGAATGGAAATGGTCATACAGTAAAAAGAAGTGATTTTGTTTTTGCAGAAGTATTGAAAGGAAAGAAGAGAAATATGAAAGGTTCTCTTTATTTCATATATAATGGTTTTGCAGGATCATTGAAGTTGTTGCATGGATCAATATATAGGGTTGATTATTTTGAATATCCTCTTGAAGACAAAATTCAGATGATACAGATGATAAGTTTTGTATGTAGTATGGTCATATGACAGACACATGTGAAAGAATAAATGATTTGTATTGAAACAGAGAAACCCTCTAAGTTCTTGGTTTTAATTTGAGTATGTATTAGGGGTTGGTTCTCCTTGAAGTTGGTGCTTCTAAATGTATTAGGGGTTGGTGCTCCTTGAAGTTGGTGCTTCTAAACATTGTAACCAGTGAGGCAGTTTTGAGTGATTTTTCTACCCAAGGAGGGTTTTCCACTCGTGAAAAGCATGTGTCATGTTACATGTTGTCTTCATCTATATGTGTGTATATTATTTCTTTGTTTATTAAGTTTTGTTCACATCCTTCATTATTAGTCTTGTGCATATGAGCTCAAAAAACCATTAATGTATTCCTCTTTTTTTGTCCTATAAGATAAAGTTTGTGAAAAGTTGTAAAAGATTTGAAAACTAATACAACATTGATTCACCCCCCCTCTCAGTGTTGTCCTGGACTCCTACAATTAGTATCAGAGCCTAAGTTCCCTTTTGAAGCTTAATCAGCTTGGTTAGGTCTTGTGTGTGGAGTACCATGGGTAAATGCAAAAGAAATAAGAGCAAGAAAATTGTCAAGTCTCAAACTAGTCAAAATTCTCCATCTTTATCAAATTCAAAGGTTGATATAGAACCTGTTGATAGAAATGTTCCCCAAGTTGAATCTAATATTGTATTAGAAGAAAAAGTTTCAGGAGCTTCTTTCTTTGATGGTTCAAATTTCTCAGTTTTGTGTATGAGAATGCAGATTTATTTATCCTCTTTAGGATATGGTGTTTTGATGTCAGTTGAGAATGGATATTGTGTTTCTACAAATAATAAAGAAGCTCTTGAGTGTAATTATATTGCAAAGAAGGAAATATTATCTACTTTATCTAATGATGTTTCTTGTCAAGTTATGTAATGTGAAACAGCTCAAGATATGTGGAAGAAGTTGATAAAAATTTATCAAGGTAATGCATTTGAAGAAAAAGATAACTTATTATCTGAGAAGAGTGACAATGATGAAAAACTTTCACATGAAGGAGATGAGACTCAATTAGATTTTGAAGAAGAAGATCACATCATAAGTGATAATGATCAGGAATATGATGAACAAGATTGTGAGATTGATATGGAAGGAGAGCTCATATATGCTCTAACTAAACTTAGGAAATATAAGAAAGAGAATTAAAAATTAAAATTGTAGTTGCAACAAGAAAGAGAATCCAAAGAAAAAGCACTTTCATACCTTGAAAGTGTATCTTCATATGTTGAAGAGGCTAGATGTCAGATTATGAGTTTAAGGACATATATTGATGATTTAGGCCAAGAATCTTCATAATGGTCTTGAATTTTAGATTTTTCATGAATTCAAAAAATAGTTGACATCTTCCAATTTCATTTAAGTTCTCAAAGAATGTCTTCCATATGTTATTGGCATATCTTTGGTGAGTACAATTGGGAATCTTATTTTGCATGGGATTCAAAACATTCTCATCGATATCAATTAGAAACTTAGGCTTTCTATGCAAAATTCTAGGAGACATTTTCAATGGTAAAGTTGACTTAGTGTTAGGAGTTTCTTCAATATTTTCTTGAGATGGGATAGATGGCATACCTTCAATTAGAGATGGAAAAGATGAAAAGCCTTGAAGTTGAGATGGAGAATATGGTGTACCTTCAACTTGAAATGTGAATGATGGCATGCATTTGTTATAAGTAAAATGTGGACACATACCTTTTTACCTCCTAGTTTAGCTCCTAGGTCCCCGTGTTTACATTCTACATGCAAATTATTCATCCCAATGAGAAATCCTATGAAACACATGACAAATGGGGACTAGGGGCCCAATTTAAAGTTTAGGACCTAACCAAAGAGGCCTCTTGGACTTGGGTGCTCTTGCCCAAGTCCACCCTGATTGGTTGGGGTAAAATCAAATCTATGTTGGCATAGGACTCTTAAATGGGTCCTCCCTTATCGGCCCTTTCAATTAATTTATGAAAGTTTAATGGGATAGCATATATAAATAAGTGTTTGAATTCATTTGTAAATAGATTGATGATAGCAAAGTTGATGTTAGCAAGGTTATGATATTGTAAAAAGGTGAATTCAAGGCATTCATTGTGTTTGTTACAGACTTGTGTTTGTTGCAGATTTGGATTCATCATCAACATCCTTATGAGTTGAAGAATCTTCATCCTCTTAAGGAATTCACTGCCAAGGTGAAATTATCATTGTGTTTGAATCATTTCATCATCATTTGAATTATCTTTAGCCTCTACCCTTCTAGGACACACTGTCTCATTAACAACAGTGTTGGGAAATCTTGAATGCTAACCCAAGATTTGACGGAGGCAAATCCCTAAACACCACAACCCCCAAACCCCTTTTTCCTTGTGTGCAGGTTTCATGTGTGGGAGTTGAGAAAGTAAAGGTATAGGGAAGATGTTTGAAAGATAAAGATTCTAGATCCAAAAATAGAGTTTGATAATCTCACTATAGTGGACTTGGGTGCTAGCACAGTGTCCAGTAAGCCAAACAAACTTGGAATTCAGCATTAGAGCATCTTCTATGACATTTTTGAAGTTTGGATTTGTCAGAGGTCTTAACTTTCAGACTCAGGTGCTAGCACTAGTGTCTTACAACATTTTAGATTTTGAGGGACAGGTTTGGACATATTACTAATCATCTTGGCACTCTCAGATCCTGATTTGCTATTTCTGTTTCACTGTTATAAGCTAATTATCATAGATCTAGAGTTTAGAGCATTGATTGGCCTAGGGTTTGATAAAAGGCTTGATTGAATCACATCTTTCCTTTGCAAACAAGAGCACAAAATCACTATCTGAGCCCTCTTCCATCTTGTAGTGGCTTGGCTCAGTTTTGTCCTTGAATGTTGTAGTGAAAGGAGGGTTTGATGTAGTGTTCTCACTCACATTTCCATCATCCTCTTTTCATTACTTAACATTTTGGTGAACTTGTGTTTTTAATGAAATTGCATCTTGTTGAGTGTTGAAATCAGATTTCACATTACATCATATCATACTTATCATCATTCATTGAAAACTCTTGCATAAATTTGAAAAAATTGAAAAAAAAAGCATTCTAGGCTTGCATAAAGGCATAGTTTGGCATTATTTCCTTGCATATCATTGGAATTTTTTTTTTTTTAATTTTTACATCAGATCTAAGATACATTATAGAAATTAATCATTCCATGATCTCACACCTTGCATTGGCATATCTCATTTTCTAGGGTTTTGTTGAAATTTTGTATTTTAATATAACCTAGTTCTTGCAAAATGTTAGGGTTTGTAGTCAAAATCTTATTTCAGATTTTTCTACTCCTTTAGACACTCATTCAAATCTGATTTTTAGTTGTAGTTTTTCTTGATTGTATGTCCTTGCATTTAGATTTCAAATTTTTGCAATTACACAGTGGGTATTTCAACATTAAGGGCTTTATACACTTTGTTTACAATTATTTAAACAAAATTTTAAATAATTCATTTTGCCTTGTTGTGTAGCACTATTTCCATCTTACTTACTTTGTTTGTAATGAAATTCATGTGTTTTTCTATTTCAAAACCCGATTTCCTCAAACAATTGCTTTGGTGTGAAATAGTCTCACATACATGGCTTGTCATCACAACAATAATGCTATGGTCCATCCTCAAGTTTATAGAAATGGAAGACTCTTGACCCTGAAATAACATTTACACCACATGATAGAACAATTGGAGATATTGAGGGACCTCTTTACATCACCGCACGTATAATTGAAAATCCTACAAGAGGGGTCCTTATCGATCCTAACTATATGATCAATCCTAACTGTATGATGAATGTGATAATAATTGAAGAGTTCGTCTATGTGCATGATTTGATACAAGAATCTTATGAACCCACACATATGATGATTAATACACATCTTCACATCTTTTCTACTTCACACAAATCTTTTACAGTCATTTATATCAATCATCAACCTTGGAACATACATCAAGGTCGGCAACGCATTCTACAACCTTTGGAACAGCCTCCAAGGTCACCAAACATACACAATTCAAATTAGGTCTGGACCTAAATAGTCTTGTGAAGAAAAGGGATTAAAGAAGAAAATTCCATAGCTTAGTTCAGACCTAAATACATCTTCACATGATTCAACATGTTTCCACAATCCATGAAGCATATCTGTATAGAGTGTAAACAACTAGGTTGGCCAAAACTGGTGTTAAGACTAGGATCTTTAGGCACATGCTTCCAAGAACACAACTATAAATTGTGGACCAAGAACAAGCCTTCAACATGATATGGAGACATCCACGAACAACCTTAAGTCAACTGAGAACCAACAAAATCATCCACAACACTTTTCACCTAAGAAAGATTCACTGTCTGTTCACAAACAACACTATTGAACTCTGCTATACAATAACTTGCTTTCCGAAGCATCAAATCACAAATCCTTTAGAATGAAGATAGATAAGGACTTTATAAACATATGTATAAAACCACACCACCTGAAACTACTCTGTGGAGAAATGCAAAGCAAAATGCTTTCTCCTAGACACCTCTACACAACCCAAAAACTGTCAATTACAATCTTCAAACTGGTGAACATAACTTCTACTACACAATGATTTGGACCACCAAATTTTGGATTTAGCATCTTCAAACACTTCTCTAAAACATATCCAAATCTCACACTTTGGTATTCAACATAGAAGAAATGTAAAGCAAAAACTCAGACAGTATCCTGCAAGCCAAAATACTCTGCAACACACTGTTTCCTCTGGAGAGCAAATTTTCTCAAAAGCACTTGGAAACTCAAAAACAAGAGAAATATACCAACATCATCAACACTTCTATAAGGTATTCAAATCACTTAAACATGACAACTCAATCAAGTAACAAGCAGAAATATCAGAAGACACAGTTGACACCAATGACAACACAAGCATGCTGACATCAATGACAACACCAGTTAGCACATACTTGCAACAATCTCCCTCTTTATCATTGATGGAAACATATGATGTGTAAAACCATCATGACACAATTCTGCACAAATCTCATTCTCCCCCTTTCTTTTATACATCTTACTCTCTCTTTGTTTTTCACACGAACTCTCTCCCCCTTTGACATCAATAGAAAAGGGTGATTCACTTTTCTCAATCTAAATATGATATTGCACATACATGCACTTATTCTTAACTACTTTGAATACTTCCATCTGATTGCAATGCTCTTCATGTCACTACCTACCCCCCTGAGAGTTAACCTCTATCATTAGTCTAGAAAAGAATGACTCCTGAATCACATAGGACCGATGCACTTCCTTATGCATCTAGTTCAATAAAGGAGGGGCAATAACCTCTAAATTCTCCCAGAGATACACAAATGTATGCTTATGAAGAGAATTGGTGAATATATCAACAATCTGATCTTTTGTATGCACATACGCAAGCTTCACTTTTTTCTTTGCAACCTTCTCTCTTAGAAAGTGATACCTGATAGAAATGTGCTTTGTCCTTGAATGAATTACTAGGTTCTTTGAAATGTTAATGGCATTGGTATTATCATAGAAAATAGGAATTGGATCCCCATACTCAACTTTGATATCCTTCAGAGTTTGTCTCATCCATAACACTTGTGTATAACATGATGCTGCTACAATGTACTCTTCCTCTGTAGTAGATAAGGATAATGAATTCTACTTCTTTCTTTGCCATGACATAGCTTTGTCTCTAAGAAGGAACACACCACCACTTGTACTTTTCCTATCATCTACACATCAAACCCAATCTGCATCTGTGTAAGCACTTAGGTTGAAGTCATTGTTCTTAGGATACCAAAAACCATGATTTGGAGTGCCCTTCAGATACTTGAATATTCTCTTTACTGCCATGACATGTGACTCTCTAGGATCTGCTTGAAATCTAGCCACAAGACAAACTACATGCATGATATCCGGTCTGGTAGTAGTTAGGTATAACAGTCCTCCAATCATTGATCTATATTGGCTCTAATCAGCCTTAGGAGATTCATCATTTTTTCTTAGCTTGCAACCAGTTGTCATGGGAGTACAAACTAGTTTAGATTCTTCCATTCCAAACTTCTTCAACAATTTCTTGACATACTTTGATTGTGAAATGAAAATGCCCTTATTTGTCTGATTAATTTGCAGTCCAAGAAAGAAGTTCATCTCACCACACATTGACATCTCAAATTCTTTTTTTATCTCATCTGCAAAGTTCTTACACATACCTTCATTTCCACCAAAGATTATGTCATCTACATAGACCTCAATAATCAGGGTTTGATCTTTGCTTACCTTGATATACAAATTACTGTCTGTAGACCCTTTACTGAATCCTTGCTACAACAAATACATGTCCAATCTGGCATACCAAGCTCTAGGAGCTTGCTTCAGTCCATACAATGCCTTCTTCAATCTACATACCATGTCTAGTTTGTTTGATAACTAAAATCCATCCAGTTGCTCTATAAATACTTCTTCTTCCAACTCACCATTCAGAAAAAATAGACTTTACATCCATTTGATATGCCTTGAAATATTTATGTGCTGCATAAGCCAGAAACAACCTAATAGCTTCCACTCTTGCCACCAGAGAAAAAGTTTCTTCATAGTCTATTTCTTCCACTTGTGAGTAGCCTTTGCATACAAGTCTATCTTTGTTTCTTACCACTTCTCCATTCTTATTCAACTTATTCCTGAAAACCCACTTTGTTCCAATCACATTCTTATCTACAGACCTAGGGACAAGTTCCCAAGTCTTGTTCTTTTCAATTTGTATCAATTATTCTTCCATTACCTTGACCCAATGTTCATCTTTACATGCTTCAGAGATAGTCTTAGGTTCAACCTTTGAAATTAAACAAAGATTTACCTGTTCTTCTACAACTCTTCTTCTTGTTAGAACTCCTTTGTTTTTGTCACCAATGATTTGATCCTCTGAATGATTCTTTTGCACATACTTGGGGGTTTTAGGAACTCTTTTTAGAACTTCTTCATCAATCTAAACTTCCTTGTCTTTGACTTCTTCAACTGCTTATGTATCAACAGACTCATCTGACTCATATCCATCAAGCTCTGAGATTTTTTTAATATATTCATCTACCTTTACATTTGCACTTTCAATAATATTCCTCAACCTTTTGTTGTAGCACTAGTAGGATTTTCTCTTAGTAGAGTACCCAAGGAATATGCCTTCATCACATCTAGCATCAAACTTTTGCAACTCTTTATCTCTTCTGATATAGCATTTACTTCCAAAAACTTTGAAATACTTGACAATAGGATTTCTTTAATACCACAACTCATAAGGTGTCTTTGTTCCATTTGCTTTGACTTGCACTCTATTTTGAATATAGATAGTAGTATGAATATCTTCTTTCCAATATACTTCCAGAAGATCAACTTCTTTGATCATTGTTCTAGCAGCTTCCTGAACTATTCTATTCTTCCTTTCAACTACTCTCGTTTGTTGAGGAGTTCTGGGGGTAGACAATTGTCTCTTTATCCTATGTTCTTCACAAAAAAACATTGAATTCATTTGAAGTAAACTCACCATCTCTGTCAGACCTTGGACATTTGATTCTCAAATCTATTTTATTTTCAACCATTACTTTAAATGCCTTGAACTTGTCTAGGGCTTCTGATTTTTCTCTAAAAAGTAATCCAACTCATTCTTGAATAATCATCAATAAGTAGCATGTAGTACTTGTCACCTTGTAGGCTTCTTATTCTTGTAGGACCACATAAGTCTCTATGCACCAACTCCAATAGGCTGGTAGATGTTTGTTCTTTTCTTTTGAAACTTATCTTTGTTTTCTTCCCAAACTTACATTCTTTGCAAATGGCATTAGGAGGCTTCAGAATCTTAGGCATGTCTCTTACAACTTGAACATAGCTTATTCTCACTATATTATCAAAGTTAATATGACATATTCTCCTATGCCATAACCAAATTTCATTTGTCTGAGCCAACAAACAACAATTGTTAGTACCTTTCAAATGATAAACATTACCATGAGTGTTCTTACCAGCAACAATTATAGTTTCAGAGCTTTTCCTTATCTCACATCCATTGTCCTTAAACATTAGATTGTATCCTTTGTTACACATTTGTCCAACACTTAGAAGATTATGCTTTAATCTTTTGACATAGAGGACATCATCTATATTATGCTTTCCATCAAAAGTAATTGACCCTTTCCCACAGATCTTACCAGCTGCATCATCACCAAATCTAACTAGTCCTCCATCATACTTTTCTAATTTGACAAACTTACTCTTATCTTTTGTCATGTGATTTGAATATCCGATGTCAATGACCCATTCATCCTTTTCCTTCTTAGCACAAAATGCAAACATCTCTTTCTCTTCTTCCAGACTTATTTCCTTTACACAACTTGCAAGATTAGCAGAAGCAGTTTCTTCTTTTATAGCAATAAACAAGCATTCACTAGCATTACCATCTTCAAAATTAGACCTATCATCAGTTACACCCTCATAGATACTCTTCAATTTTTCCCAGATCTCATGAGCAGTTTCCAGATCAAACACTTTCATCATTTTAGTATTAGATAGAGCATTTAGTAGGCCATTTCTAGCTTTGCCATTAGTCTCATAATCCCTTATCTCACTTGCAATCACCGGATCATGATCAGGTCTAGTGTATTTATCTTTAACTATTATCCACACATTGTAACCAAGAGAAATAAGATAACTTTGCATTCATACCTTCCATAAGGCATAGTCAATTCCATCAAATTGAGGAATGTCTTTCTTGTGCGCCATCCTAGATCTACCTTAAGCTGTTAGGCTTTCTTCCAAAGAACCCTTGCTTTGATACCAATTGTTGAATGCACAAGACAACTGAAAGGGGGGTGAATCAGTTGTATCAAAAAATTTGAACCCTCACAAACTTAATCACATCCACATCAATTCACTTAAACTCTAATTCTATTATGAAGATTAAGCATGAAAAACACATAATAGAAACTTAATCACATCAACACCATGCACAAGAGAACACTAGATTTTTACGTGGAAAACCCAAAAAGGGAAAAACCATGATGAGGATTAGCTCACAATATATAGTAGTATCAATACAAAATTACAAAGAGGCTCACTACCAAAGGGCTCACTGCCCAAGGACTCACTGTCCAAAGAAATGCTCACTGCAAAAAGGGTTCATTTCCATAAGGGCTCACTACCATAAGGGCTCACTACCAAGAGGGCTCACTACCAAAAGGCTCATTACCATGAACTGATATAATAACATCTACCACATGCCTGAGTTCAGTTCTAATAAAGCACAATTCATATTAGCTTCACAGCCTTGTAACACACATCCTCATCTTCGCATCTTTTCTACTTCACATGAATCTTTTACACTTATTTATATCAATCATCAACCTTATAACATACATCAAGGTCGGAAACACATTCTACAACCTTTGGAATAGTCTCCAAGGTTGGCAAACATACACAATTCAAATTAGGTCTAGACCTAAACAGTCTTACTAAGAAAAGGGATTAAAGAAGAACATTCCATATCTTAGTTCAAACCTAAATACATCTTCACACATGATTCAACATGCTTCCACAATCCATGAAGTACATCTGTAAAGAGTGTAAACAACGAGGTCAACCAAAACTAGTGTTAACACTAGGATCTTTAGGCACATGCTTCCAAGAACACAACCATAACTTATGGACCAAGCACAAGCCTTCAACATGATTTGGAGACATCCATGAACAACCTTAAGTCACCTAAGAACCAACAAAATCATCCGCAACACTTTTCACCTGAGGAAGGTTTACTGTTTATTCACAAACAACACTATCGAACTCTGCTACATAATAACTTTCTTTTTGGAGCATCAAATCACAAATCCTTTGGAATGAAGATAGCTAAGGACCTTATAAACATTTGTCTAGAACTACACCACTTGAAACCACTCTACGAAGAAATGCGGAGCAAAATACTTTCTCTAAGACACCTCTGCACAACCTAGAAACTGTGTCAATTACAGTCTTCAAACTGGTGAACATAACTTCTATTACACAATGATCTGGACCACCAAATTCTAGATTTGGCATCTTGAAACACTTCTCTAAAACATATCCAAATCTCACACTATGGTCTTCAACATAGAGGAAATGCAAAGCAAGAACTCAGACAGTATCCTGCAAGCTAGAATACTCTGCAACACATTGTTTCCTCTAGAGAGCAAAATTTCTCAAAAGCACTTGGAGACTTAGCAACAAGAGAAATATACCAACATCATCAGCACTTCTATAAGGCATTCAAATCACTTAAACATGACAACTCAATCAAGAAACAAGTGGCAATATCAGAAGACACAGATGACACCAATGACAACACAAGCATGTTGACATCAATGACAATACCGATTAGCACATACTTGCAACATCCTTTTATACAAAGCCCTCATCACAAGGTGGGATGGTGTATCTGTTCATCTAGTGCACATCCTTTTATACAAAGTCCTCATTGCAAGGCAGGGTTAGATCTTGAGTCATTCACCCTTAAGCATGTCTTTGGTGGTTGTGGTAGCATAGCTCAACCGTCAGGTGTGTTTTGCATGTTTTAGATAGTGGAGTAGTGATGAGCTCCTCCTTATCACTTGTGTTTTCCATGTATAAGATGTATAGTGTGTCTATGGCATACTATGTGGTGCTCGTGTATTCCATGTGTTTTACATGTCTTCCTTGCATGTCTTGTGTGTTTGTGGCGTGGTCTAAAGACATGTAATGATGAGACCCCCCACGCTGTATGTGTTTTGCGTGTCTTTACATGTGTGTTTTGTTTACTTTAGTTAGCATTATATATAGATATATAATTACTTAATCATGTCTTCTCTTCATGTATACTTCATGTCTTCCATGATTGCATTCATGTGTTCTCCATGTATTGCATGCTTTCACTATCTTCTCCATATATTACATTCTTCCTTACTATACTCATTGTGTCTTATGTGACTATTAAATGTTTTCTTATGTTTTCCTAAGTCTGGGGGCTACGAATAGTCCTTCAAGCTTAGGGTGTGTATTCATTCTAGTGTTCAATGTGTTTGATAAGTTTAGATATGCTTCAATCATACTTTAATGCATATTTTGTATTGTAGGATCACACACACATTAAATTCAGGGCTAAATATTATGGAGTAAGAAGTGGACACATGCCATTTTACCTCCTAGTTTAGCTCGTAGGTCCCCATGTTTACACTCTACATGCAAATTATTCATCCCAGTGAGAAATCCCCAAAAACCCATGACAAATGGGGACTAGGAGCCCAATTTAAACTTTAGGACCTAACCAAAAAGGCCTCCTAGACTTGGGTGATCATGCCCAACTCCACCCTGATTGGTTGGGGTAAAATCAAATCTATGTTGGCCTAGGACTCTTAAATAGGTCCTCCCTTGTCGTCCCTTTCAATTAATTTATGAAAGTTTAATGAGATAACATTTATAAACAAGTGTTTGAATTCATTTGTAACTAGGTTAATGATAGAAAAGTTGATGTTAGAAAGGTTATGATATTGTGCAAAGGTGAATTCAAGGCATTCATTGTGTTTGTTGCAAACTTGTGTTAGTATTGTGTCTATTCCAGATTTAGATTCATCATCAACATCCTTATGAGTTGAAGAATCTTCATCCTCTTAAGGACTTCACCACCAAGGTGACATTATAATTATGTTTGAATCATTTCATCATCATTTGGATTATCTTTAGCCTCTACCCTACTAGGGCACACTCTCTCATTAACAATGGTGTTAGGAAAGATTGAATGCTAACTTAGGATTTGACTGATGAAAAATCCTAAACACCACAACCCCCAAACCCCTTTTTCCTTTTGTGCAAGTTATAGGTGCAGGAGTTGCAGAAGTGTAGGTACAAGGAAGTTGGTTGAAGGATAAAGATTCCAAATCTAAAAACAAAGTTTGGGAATCTCACTATAGTGGACTTGGGTGCTAGTACCAGTGTCCAACGGGCCAACCAAACTTGAAATTCAGCATTAGAGCATCTTCTATGACATTTTGGTAGTTTGGAGTTGTCAGAGATATGAACTTTCTAGACTTGGGTGCTAGCACCAGTGTCTTCTGACATTTTAGCTTTTAAGGGATAGGTTTGGACATCTTACTGATCATCTTGGCACTCTTAGATCTTGATTTGTTGTTTCTTTTTCACTGTTATAAGCTGATTATCATAGATCTAGAGTTTAGAGCATTGATTAGCCTAGGGTTTGATAAAAGGATCACTAGTAGAATTTTGGCAAATAAATGGCCAAGTGACTAAAACTTTTAGTCACAACAACTAAAAATGACTAAATTCTACTAATTTTTTACAACTTAGCTATACATGAGTAAATAAATGACTAATTTGGTCGTTGACTAAAAAATTATTTAGTCACACATACAAATGATGAAATAGTTAGTCATTTATTTAGTCACAATCCATTTGAATAAATTATTTAAGGAATCAAGAATCAATATCCCGCTAAAATACTCTAAAACTTTAATAAACATACTCTAAAACTTTTGTAAAAATCTTATTTTTAGGTGTAGCCCACCAAAATGGAGTTTTCATTTTAATAAACATACTCTAAAACCTTGGTTGAAACCTCATTTTTATGCATAGCCCACCAAAATGGAGAAGTGTTTCAGTAAAGAATGACAGAGAATGGTAAGGAGATGTGTGTGACAGGAGGCATAGGATTCATTTCTATTTATCTCATGCCTCCTCTGCTCAACAAGGGTTACATTGTTTGCGCTACTATTTGTAATCTAGGTATTTAATTGACATATATTTGCATAATTTCAAATTCCTTCAGATGCTTTTGAAGTATCAATGTATCCTATATAGGGTTTAGAATGATTTATTTAATTTAAAAAAATAAATAAATGATGTATTTGCCTGTGATTAGATAATGTGGAGATCTCCTTAATCATCCCTAGCTCACTATCCTCTTTGGCACTGTATTCATTACTCTAGCTACTAGGGTTTTGCATGTGACATCTTTAATATATTCATGATAGTGGATTTTAAATAGATCTCAGTCTTTTCTTTAATTTTTATCATGGTAACCTAATAAATCTAGAGTATTTTTTTCTTTCAGAGTCAATCCTAGTGTTGGAAATTGATGATGAAGTTCCTAGATAAATATTCTAGGGCAATTATTATCTATTTCAACAAATCTTCTAAAGAATAGTCACCAGGAAACTTTAGTTCTACCCTTGTACCTCTACCTACAGCTCTGGAGTCTTATATTTAAATGGGATATAACCTATACCATTATTCATATATTCTTGTATCCTATTTTAAAATGGCACCCTTGTCTCCATATGCCATATTTCCATATGACTGGCTTTAATAGTTGGATAAATAACTAAACTATCATGTGTTACTGATAAAACCAGTGGCCATATATAATTTCAAACTTAGACAAATAGATAAATGGCTCTCACTGATATAAGTAAATAATAGGATAGCCACAGGTCTGAGAAATCAAATAATTATGGCCACACATTATTGCCTTGGAAGGCAAATACAGGCCAAGAAATTAGTAGATGCTCTAATAGACTGATACCACTTGGTATGCTTCTAGGGCATTTTGATATAACCCTTAGTAGGTAAATATAAATAAATATAGTACTTTGGGTGTAGGTTGATTGGGGTAGTCTACTTACTTCTGCACTTGTAAAAAAGGTTGACATTTAGGTATAAAGTTTCAACATATGTGGCAAATGTTAACACGTTGGCACTTGACTTTTAATTATAGGGTTCCACAATAAGACAATTAAGGAATGCGGGAACTTCCTAAAGTGTTGTAGTCTAGAAAAGTGTGAATTTGAATAACCATGTGATTATTTTTGGTGCAGAAAGATGGTCCTGGGGCACCAGGAGGTCAATCATGGATAGTAGTGTGGATTAAATTTGATAATTCTTATATCAAGGTACATAGTAGAGCTGAATTGAACCTCATGTACTAGAATTTACCTTGATCATGAATAAGCAATAGTTTTTTTTCTTGATTTTTTGAAGGACATAAAAGAGAGGAGGGACCTAGATCTTTTGGTATTGCTGACTAACCCTGTTCTTTTTGAAGATCCTGGATTCAAGGTGATTTTTTAATTGGTTGTACTTTAGAGTCCCCATGGACATAATCTAGTCATTTGTGGTGGTTAATATAATTTCCTTCTTTCTTTCTGGTTCTTCAAGCTCAAAAAGAACACTCCATTTTAACCTGCCCTTATTTTTGCAAAATTGGGTATTTTAAAATCCATCTTGAACTCCAACAAAGCTTGATGTCAACTTATGCAAGTTCAAAGAATCTAAAGAATATTGATGAAATATGTCAAAAGAATCAATCTTTCCATTGACATAACATTCTAATAATGCTAAGACAATATATTAAGTCTTGTAGGAAATTTTTTTCTCCTTTTTGAAAAAATTGAGAAACATTTTACTAGATAACTTAACTCAGTGAAGGATATATGCATCTGAAATAAAGTTTTAGAGGATGCCTATAGTTGATTTCCTTTCAATAATAAAGAAAGTGCTGATTGGATTTTAAATTTTTTTATAGGTATATGATGAGAAATATGCAGTTGATCAGGATGTATTTTTTAAGGACTATACAGAGGCTCATGCAAAACTTAGTAACCTTGGTGCCAAGTTTGATCCTCCTGATGTAAAGTAACTCAACTCCTAAATACTCTCTACCTCTCATATTCATTTTTCATTTTTATGTTATTTCATGATGTTCATGTGATATGCTTAATTTTATGAGAATATTTATTTTGGGGATCAGAAATGATAAATTCACATATCATGGTATTAGTTAAGGTTTGAAAATATTATTTTAAAAATTGTCTTAAAAAGTCTCTTATGCATGATGCTGAAAGAAACAGAACCTCCAAAACAATTAAGAAAAAAGATTTCTTCTATGGTTTTTTGATATTTTATATATCATAATTCACATGAGCTTTACGTGTTTTGATAAAATGCCTGTCTATGGTCATTTTGTTAGTTGACATCTTGAACATTGCAATTTTACCACTAAGTCAATACTTAAGCTACTTTGGGTGTAGGTGGATCAGTAAAGATGGGTTTAGTATGCATATATGTTCATATATAATAGGGAGGGGATACATCTCCAAGATCATGAGGGCTATTACAAGCAAATGCCATGACAAGAAAATTGCTATGGATTGTGATGGCATTCCATCACCATGAGACAAGGCAGTGAACTATACAAAAAAATGCCTCAAAGAAATGTGGTCTCAATGTGCTTGTCATAGCATTCCATCACCACGAGAGTACATTTCTTTGAGGCATTTTTTCAAATAGTTCATTGCCTTGTCTATGCTTGTTAGAGTCATTATTAGAGTCTTCAAAGACATTGTTAAAATAATAAATTCTATTGAGTCTTGAATTTATTGTTTGCCTTGTCTAACAATACAAGAAAACAAGGATTACAACCTAGTTTGAAGTCTTTCCCAAAATTTTGAATCAAGAGTAAACCACTAATGATAAGAAAAAATAATAGGAAACATGGTTTACAACCTGGTCCCCATAAATTGTTGACACAAAGCAACCTAAAAAAAAAGAAACTAAAAGATGACATTTTTAAATAATCAGAGCTCTATATTTGTTTAATTATGATTAAGTACATGTACATGCTAAGCCTTCTCTCTACGATACATAGTACTGGCATGCTCAATGTGTTGATGATTACCACCACTATGAGGATGCTCAACAAGATTCATTGCCACACCACGAACCTTGGACCAACAGTTTCTTTTTACCCTATATTTGTGATATGCATTTCCAGCTTTGAGCATTGGCTTTTCTATCCTTCCACCACTAGTAACCTGACCAATCATGGCTCTACAACTACTTGGTACAATCTTCTTAGCTTCAGATGGAAGCTTTACCCTGTAAATTGAAACCAATTTCCAAGACTCGTCAAACAAGGCTATTAAAAATCTGCAAAATAAAAAATTACACAAATCTAAACATTAAGAGAGAACTTAGATAATTGTTCCAAAATTATTTCCACTACCTTTGGAATAATTGCATTTATCATCTCATTGTAACGTTGGAAAAAAATTAAGCATAGAAATATGCCATAAGTCTCCACAAGGTGTACACCTAGAACTCAAAAATAGTTTGAAAATAATTTGGAAAAAGCCACCATTGATAGGATATCACAACAGATGCATCACATGTTTATTGCTAGCCAAAACATAATATGATAAATAAAAATGATAATGAGTCAAGGGGAACATCAAGAAGCAGTACATTCAAATTAAATTCCAACCAACTGCTAAACGAGCGCAACCCACTTTGACTTGTCATAAGTTCAAAATATTAGAATAGGTACATTTTTATGTCTATAAAGGTGACAACAATCCAACAATGGATCAAACATTTCAGATTGAAATGCAATAGAAATGCATTGCAAATGACATCAATCAAATTTGAATTTACTCAGCTCATAAAAGAATAGTGGAGAAAAGGTAGAAAAAGTGTTCTTTGATTTGATCGGGCCAATGGGAAATATTGTCTCAAAAATTCAACTATATCACCATGTCTTTGGCAATTTCATTACCAATACCTTGGCCAACATTATTACACAAATGAAGAGCATTATGGGCAAAAATAAAAACTAATTTGAGGGTTCACTAAGATAGCTTGACAAAGAGAAATGATATATCTTACTAAGACATGCATATGACCCCGGAGATGGGATAATACCAAAATCTAAAATAGATCATACATCTAGACACAATCCACACAATGCTATTAATGGTGATATCATCTAGGATACCAATAGGCATTGAAAAAATGAGATTAGCAGTGATTGTCTACTATTTTGACTTATTTTAACAAATGAGTTTCCAATGTGAAGTGTCAACCAAAGATTTTATTACCATTCTATTGACTATCATTTTCTAAGTCATGACTATCAATTTTGAACCAAATGAGGCCTTCCAATGTTTTAGCTTTGGGGGCTCATGATTTTATCGATTGCCTGTGATGGAGTTGCCTGTCGTGTCTACTTTTATGACTCCGAGGAACACACAAAATCAACAATAGAAACAAGATAGGATGGTAACTATTGGAGCTAATGGGCCATAGATGCAAAATTAAAGTGAATGTCTAAGCATGGTTAAAGATCTTTTAGTTTGTTGCTTCTAATTATATTTGTTTAGCTATCAAGAGGGTGTAAGTCATGGCATAGCTCTGTATCTCTTTATTACCTTAAAGTAGATCCTCACATGATTCTTATCTTGGTAGAAGGGGTATTTCAACACCAAAAATTATTTAGAATCCCACTCCTTCATGAAATGTAATGATTGCAAACTACTATCCCTTGACTTATCTCTACCATAAAGACAACTTTATGGAACATGTGGAGGATGTAAGTCATGGATTGGCTATGTCTAAGAAAGTTCATAGTTTGTTCTATCTCCATTTTAGAAATATTGTCTCAAAAATTCAACTATATCATCATGACTTATTCCCTGCCGCAGTATCACAAACTGTTTCTTTGACCATCGTGGGACTGCGGTATACTAAACATCACTTGAAGTCTTTCACTACACTATCACACTGCTTCATTGAAACTATCACAGGGATATGGTATTCAACACTTACATAACTTAAACTCCTTATATCGTCATACCGTAAGCCTCACTTGAGGCCGCCACAAGGGTGCGGTGTACTATTTTCCTTTGCTCCTTACCGCCATACCGTAAGCCTCACTTGAGGCCACCATGGGGACATGGTGTACTATTTTCCTCTACTCCTTCTTACCACATTACCACTAGTTATTCTCTTGACTACCACGGGACAGCGGTGAAGTATCATATGCCACTTAAATTTATACCGCCAGCTCGCCACTTCATTTTGAGACTGCTACGGGGCTGCGGTAATCGATCTCTGCATCCCACAATACTGCAAGTATAATCTCTTCATGCTCCAGGATAGTGATAACTGCTCCCTTGTTATCCTTTGTTCCCACACACCTGCCAAGACCTTTTGAGTGACCTGCGGGATTGCAATGAGAGATAAAAACACATCAATGGTTAAAAATACAAATATATTTCACATGGACTTTGTATGGGGTGCTTATGAATGACTCCTAGAATAATTTTAAAAGAAATATGGATCCCTAAGATGGATTTATGGAAGGAAATTTGCATGGATTTATGGATTTTCAAATGTATGAAGATATCTTTATTGTAGGTTATTTTCCCTATATTATTTAGTCTTGGTTTGAACTCCTTGATTTTGTGGTTTTTTTTTAGGACCTAGAGCTTTCAAATGAAGGACCACCTACAAGGTGCCAAAGAAGTCATCTGGATCATGACTTAGGAGCTAGTTAGTATTCATTGAGTGGTATAATGGTGGTTGAACTATCCTGTTCTATACAACTAAGAGATGTACTTGTGTACTTTGTAGTTTGTTTGTTTAATTTTTTGATTCTTAGAAAAACATCATAAATGGATAGGATGATATTTTTTGTAATTTATTCCTTCAATCACTTTTCATAGGTCCAGTTGGAGGTAGCAAAGCTGATGGAATGGAGGGTGTACCTTAGCCACCTATTTATTCAAGTAGAAATGTTGCAAGTTCCACTTCAGATCACCAAAGCCTTCACAAAAACATTTGCACAAAATTCAATAATGAAGAATTTATGCACACATTCTCTTTTTAATGATGCACAAAGCCTCCACCACAAGGCCAAGCAACAAACTATACAGTGTTGCAGTGGAGGCTTTGTGCATCATTCAAAAGAGAATTTGTGCATTAATTCTTCATTATTGAATTTTGTACATAAATTTTTGTGAAGGCTTTGGTGATCCAAAGTGGAACTTGAAACTACAACATTTGATAAAATCTACTTCCAAATATGCTTTTGATGGATGTTCATATCCTCATCCAAAGCTCAAATTCACACATAGGCAAGAAGGATGCTTTCAAATGTTGAGGATTTGGGCTTTACACCCACTGGTTGCATTTTCTTAAAATTTTCTAAGGACTTTTTAGAAAAACCCATTTTAAACATATCCTTTAATCATGGCATTCCATGATATCACATTTCTTTGAGGCATTTTTTGAAATAGTTTGTTTGCCTTGTCTATGCTTCCACATTTCATGTATGTCTAGCAGGGCACTTGTAACTACAACATATGACAAAATAATCCCTGCTGTTATGCTTTGATGGATGTCCCTTCATTATTAATGGATATCTAATGTAGTGCACATTATTATAGTGTAAGCCTATTTTTTAGATTGTTTCATTTGACATCACCAATATTCTCCACAAGACAACACACGAACCAGGGTTGACATTTTTTTGAATTGGTAAGGATGCTTAGAGCATCATAATATATTAATATTAATAAAAACATTTTTACAGATTACCAAAAAGGCCCTTCCTAGCCAAAAAGATAACATAACAGAGTATTTTAACTAATAGCCCTGAACATAGCTATAGATCTAAAAGGCCCTTTCTGGCCAAAAAGGAAACCAAAGTTACAGCGAAGCCAAAAACTTAAAACAGAAAGAGTGGTTGACATGCTGTCCATATTTAAATCTGCAACGCTAAAGCCATGAACCTCCAATTGGATTCTCTTAAGAAAGGATTGTGTCATCATTAGTGAAGGGAACTACCGGTGGTTGGAAATTTGACAAGAAGCTCCATGCATTGAATACTTCCTCCATCCTTTCCTTCTTAGACCTTCCAAATGCAGATTCGTGAACCTACATTGAATTATCAAAGAGCTCTCTGTTACCCGATTGCAAACTTGAAATCATTGCTTGATAAACATAGTTAAAACTGGGTTTATTAATGATATCTTCATGGAGAAAGAGTCCCCCTACCAAGGTTGAGCCATCATGAAGATTATAAGTAGCCAAAGCTTCAAATAGCTTAACGTCATGAACAAACATTGATGCTATCCTTTTAACCTTATCAACCTGATGAAATAAGTCCATCATATTTGAGAGAAAATGAGAGACCAGATGCGAAGCATAACATACCCTAGATTGTAGTAGAAAATCTCTATCACATACATCTATCAAAGCATCCTCCATCAGCTCTTCATCAAGCAGTTTGAAGGCCCTAGCCATGAAATCTAAGTTGATGCTTCCATGCATTGGTTGTTCCCATGATTGAACAGGAAAATGAAGTCGACAGTTGCGGGGATAGATAGACATTGTAGATACATAGCAAGAGCAAAATGAAGAGGCAAGAATGAAATAATTAATGACATAGATATCATCGTCTCTTGCATAAAAAGAGGATCGCATGAGCTAATATAATGAATTGAAGTCATTCAAGCCAGCGTGGAAACAAAACCAAGGCAAATGAGATCCAAATGTGGATTATATTGCTTAGCTTGCAGCACTCCTCTTACAAAGCATTCAATGACTAAAATAAAAAAGACATGTGCGAAGTGAACAATTAATGCTAGATGGAAATCTACATAGATTTCAAGCTTCAAAATGACTAAATATACTACTAATTGACGTGAATTAATAATTAAATTGACTAAATATACTACCAATTGACAGAAATCAGTTAACAATGAATAATTATGACTAAATATATGACCAGTGTTAAAGCAATGAATAAAAATGACTAAATATACTACGAAATTGATCAAAATGATGATTAAAATTAATGACTAAATACACTAGCAATGGACAAAAATCAATGAATAAAAATGACTAAATAAGTGACCAGTTAACAACAATCAATGAATAGGTCTAAGGGCCCTTTCCCATTTAGATATGAAATGATGTGGGCTAGCCACCTGGACTTCAAAAACTGCATTGCTGAATGGTGGCGTGTGCCTATTCATGGATCTCCTATGTTCAGACTCACACAAAAAACTCATATTTGTCAAAAGTAAGGTTAAGGGATGGAACATATTCTGCTTTGGGAATATGATGAACTAGAAAAAACACATCTCGAAAAGCCTCATGGAAGTTCAAGATAAGATGGCTAAGGGGGATGGTTTCAAAGATAACTATAAAACTGAAGAAGATCTTGTCAGAAACCTGAAGGACATAATCAGAAGAGAAGAAATCTTCTAGAAATAGAAGTCTAGGATACAATGGCTAGACGAGGGAGATAGGAACCTGTCTTTCTTCCACCAGTTAGCTATGAAACACAGAAAAAGAAACAAAATCACCAGATTATTGGATGAATAGAACATACAAGTTGAGGATGACAGGGAATTAGGAAGAATTGCCACTAGTTACTTTAGCAACTTCCTAGTGGAACAAAACAATAGATCTGATAGTGGCAATGAAAACAACCTCCTAGCCTATATTCCTTAAATCCTTTTAGAGGAAGATAATGATGGGCTCCATAGACTTGTAACGAATGAGGAAGTCAGGGCGGTTGTGTTCTCTACGGGGGCCTTCAAAGTTCCCAGGCTGAATGGGTTTCCCTCGGCCTTCTTCCAAGATTTCTAGGATATAGTGGGATTCGATGTTACCTCTGCTATTAAAGACTTCTTTAGGACAGGTAAGTTCCTTAAATAAATTAATGCAACTTTTATTGCTCTGATCCCCAAGAAAAACAACATTGAATGTATGATAGATTTCTGTCCCATTAGTCTCTGCAACACCATTTATAAAATTATCATGAAAACTCTAGTCCTCAGACTCCAATCACTGTTGGACAGCCTCATCTCGGATTGTCAAAAAGGTTATATCCCTGGGAGACAGATTCTAGATGCTGCTATCTTGACCCATGAGATCTTTCACTCTATGGAAAAAAGTAATAACCTGAGCATGGCCCTCAAACTGGATATTTCTAAAGCCTATGATAGAATCTCTTGGGACTTCCTATTTAAAGTCCTCATGAAGTTTGGCTTTAATGACAAGATGATTAAGTTGATAAAGGTTTGCATCACCATGGCCAAATACTCAGTCTTGGTTAATGGTACCCCTAGGGGATTCTTCGAAGCAGGAAGAAGGATCCGCCAGGGTGACCCCCTCTCTTCTTACTTATTCATAATGATGGTAGAGCTCCTGGGAAGAAACATCCTTTCCCACTTGAGAGGAATTCCCTCATTGGTGTCAAAGAAGCATCCACCCTGAGGCCGTCGGCAATCCAATAGTTTGTCGATGATACTATGCTTTTTGGAGCGGCTTCAGTGGTGAAGGCTAATAGGTGGAAAAACCTACTTAACATATATGTGGAGGTGTCTGGTCAAAGCATTAATTATGAAAAGAGCAATGTGTTTTTCTTCAATACAAAGGAGGACCTCCAAATCAATATTAGAAACATTCTTCAATGCAATCAGGCTGCCCTCCCGGCCACCTATCTTGGGCTGCCTCTCATGGTGAAGGATGTGACCTCAACTTTCTGGAATGCATGCAGAAGAAGATGGAGGGTTGGAAAGGTAAATTGCTTAGTCAAGCAAGCAAACACCAACTTCGCTCCAAGGTATTCCCACCTACTTTATCTCCCTGTTTAAAATTCCTAAGTACATGGTGGATAAGTTAGAAAGGATTCAAAGAACTTTTCTATGGACTGGAATGGAGGAAAGGAAAAGAATCTCCCTGATTGGTTGGGATAGTGTGTGCCTGCCCAAGTTGCAGGGGGGTCTGGGTATCAAAAGAATTCAGGGAATGAGCAAAGCCTTACTGGCCAAAGTTGGATGGACTTTTCTTTAAGAGGAAAAAGACTAGATTCATATTATGAAAGCCAAGTACCTTCAGAACGATCCCAATTTCGGTATCCTTGACAGAGAATCCCTTCCCAAAGGCTCTATCATTTGGAACAAAATGAATAAAACTAAAAACATGTTATTGCAAGGCATCAAGTGGAGATTGGGAAAAGGAGACAAAATTAGGTTCTAGGAGGATAACTGGTTAAGGGAGGGTCCCCTGTCTGACAGAAGATATAGTATCATCAAGGAAAGATCTATTAGTCATTTTGGTAACTCAGTCTACAACTACATTATGAGTCATTCCCATAATTAGAGGACTTGGAAGACCATTTCTAATTGTGGCTCTAACCAGATTGAGAGGCTGGAGTGCCAGAGACTTCAAAAGGAACTTGACATTCACAAAATCTTGGTCTTTGAAAGTGAAGACAAAATGCTATGGGGCCAAGATCAGAAAGGTAACTTCTTGGTTAAGTTGGCTTACCATCTGCTGACCAACAGTGGACAAGATAACCAGCTCTGAAAGAAAGTCTGGAATAGTAAACAAATCCCCAAAATCAACTTTTATTGGTGGTCCATGGCACATAAAAAGGTCCTGACCACTGATAATCTCAACAAGAGGGGGTTCCAAATGGTTAATAGATGTGTTCTGTACCTCAAGGAACAAGAGTCTATGCAACATCTCCTTTTCCATTGCAAGTTTTCCAAGGAAATATGGGAGAAAACCCTCCAGAAACTTGAGCTTAATTGGGTTTTTTCTAGAAAACTTTATGGACTTTGCCCTAAGCTAGGTCTCCCCCTTTTCTCACCTTAGGATAAGGGAACATTGGAGATAGATACCTCCCCACCTTGGGTGGAGTGTCTAGAAGGAAAGAAATAATCATATTTTTTGGGATAAAACCCAACCTGCTAATGAAGTGTTTTTCTCCTTTTGAATAGCTGTTGCTGAGAACATGTCCTCCTGCACCTTGTAGGTAGATGAGAATCCTCCTACCCTGGTGGAAACTCAGATTGCTAAGAACTGGTGGTTGAAAGCTGACATGAACAAGGTTGACAATTCTAAAAAGATGTCCAAACTTCAAACTCATTGGAAGCCCCCCCAGGGGGTGGTCCAAGCTCAATTTCGATGGGGCAGAAAAAAAGAATACGGGTTTGGCTAGTGGTGGCAAGATCTTTAGAGATAGTGATGGTGCCTTCTTGGCTACCTATGCAGGTGTGACTAGGATCTAGTCTAATAATGTTGCTAAGGGTTTAGCTCTGCTAAATGATCTGCAAATAGCACATGCAATGGGTATGGATAAGCTTCAAGTTGAAGGAGACTCCAAAATTATCATTGACATAAATCAAGGGAGGTCTTCTAGTGGGTGGAAAATTAAAAGCATAATGGAAGATATCATCTTCCTTCTATCTGGGTTCACTCACAAGGAGGTTGGACATGTGTACAAGGATGGAAATAAAGCAGCTGATGCGCTGGCCAACCTGGGTCAGAGTTTAGATACTTGGAGTTGCTAGAGAAGCATGAAAAACCTTCTACAACAAATTCAAAATCTTATTGACAAAGAATTTAGTCCTACCCCTAGTTACCCATGGACTTAAACCCTCACCGTACTAAGGTTAACTTGAGTATTCAGCGGAGAGCTATACCCTACCAGCTAGATATTATTAGTAGTACTACAAAGGCTCTGATGTGTCTTCTCATTTGTACTTGCTATTATCTTTAGATTGAAGATTGCACTAAAGTCATGCTAAGTTGGAGGCCCGAGGAGATATTCCACCTATCTAGGGACATGAAGTCCCAAGAATTCTTGAGGCCGTGCAGCATGAACAATACGATGACCATTGATCCTTGATTATGAGAAGAAAGGTTTTGACAGTCTGCTTAAGATGACTTATAGCAAGTATGCCACCTCGGTTGATGACAAAGCTGTGAAAATCATTACTACCATTTTTAACGACATTATTGAGAATGGGAATCGTAGAGGCTTAATTGCTAAGTTTTTTCTCATTTCCTACTCTGCTAAGTCTATTGTCTCCATTATTTTTTGGCTTAAGCTCACCTACTATGAGATGGGGGGGATAGAACACACACAAAGCCAGAGTCATGTGAAGAGTTTAAACAGAATGAGACTATCTGGCATTTATGTCAAGAAGGGGGTGTTGCTTCTTATTTGGAGTGCCTTCAAGGTTACGACGAGAACCTTTCTGTTCAGTTCCTGCGTTCGTATGATAACAGAAAGGCTAAGGTGGGCAATGTGACTATTGACATTTCTAAGGAGGGGATTGGTATGGCCACTGGCATGCCCATTGATGGCACCAAACACCCAAGGAAAAGAAAAGTCTCTGATAATGAGGGCATGAAGACTTTCCTTAAGAAGGATGAGGTCCTGTACAACCTTCAAGGGGGTTTCGACAGGCATAAGCTTTCTCAGCCTTGGGATGAGGCATGCTTCATGATCATGAAATAGTTTACTTTGGAGGGAAGGTTTAGAAGGTTTTTTCACTATCATTTTGTGCTCCTAAATCATTTTAGACACAGTAAGATTATTAGCTTCCCATTTTACCTCCTCTCCTCCCTAGAGTTATGCATTAGCACTGCTAAGGAACAACATGCTTTGGACCCTAGTAAGCCTAAACTTCTGTTTCACTAAGGGCTCATTATGAGGCTATATAAATTCAACCTTGCTCTTTGTCCTCCCAAAGCCCTCACCCTTGCCAGACTAGAGCCGCCCCCATCGTCCATGGCTGCTAAAGAAATTTACAATCCAGTGATCATTATTGAAATTACCCTAGAGTCCTATGTCAAAGTTGGTAAAAAGAAATCCTCAGTGATTACTAGCCCTGATCCTTCCACTGATGACCTTACCCCTAAGTCCCGTGGTAGCTACCCCTGCTAAGAGGAAAACTCTACATGCCACTCCTGCTCAGGTTACCCCCTTTCAGAAGTTTCGTAGTGGAACTGTTGATGTTAGGGGCACTGGTAGTGGTACTAGGGTTTCTAAACCCGTGATGGTGGAGGAAGTTAGTTTAGAGGAATAAAGTGAGAATACTAACAGTGTGGATGAAGACTACACCATTACTGACAACAAACCTAGGGTCTCGTCAGCTAGAAGATCCTTCAAGCTTGCTGCTAAGCCGGCCCCCATGCCCCAACTTTTGTTGGCTTTGTAAAAGGAAACCACTACTAAGGAGCCGTATGTGGAGGAGATGACTGAGGACATGCAGAAGGTTGAGTATGATGAGCTACAAAGGGAAGAAAGGACTAAGGAAGTGAATAAGGAAGACTCAGAGGTTGAACAGGATGAGGAAGATTCTAAGGAGAAGAACCAAAGGATGTTGATTGAGTAGCAGGGCACTGGTTTTGAAGGTAATAACAAGGTTGATACTGGGGTGGTAGAGACTGAATTCTTGGGTGATGAATTTTCTATTAACAAAGATGTTAAAAGTGATAAGATTGTGGTGGAAGATGAGGGACCCAACAACTTCCCAGAACTTAACATTCATGGTTCAGACTTGGTCAGTTTCGAGAAGGGGAAGAAAGGTAAAGGTAAAGGTAACCAGAAAAAAGGTGCCAAAATCAATAAGAATAAAGAAATTGAAGACCTGACAGTGAGGATTAGCAATCTGGAATAGAAATTCAGCACTCTAGCCAAATTCTCTGTTAGGTGATGCACAGATCTGTCACAACCTTAGCTGTTCTTCAAGAGACAGAGCTAGATGACAAAGGAAACAAAGACAAGAAGTTGAAGGACTACCAGGATGTGTTCTAGCTCCTGGTTGATGACTAGGACAAAATGTTTAATTAGCCGTTGGTGGCTTGTTTGTGTCTCTTGTTGGTCTGCTGTCAAAATGCTAGTTCTGTAGTTTTTGTTTGTGTTGTTCTTCTAGTTTTTTTCTTAGACTTTAATGGTTTATCTTAAACTATTATAGTTTTTAGTGTGCCTTTTTGGCTTTACTGTTATGGGATCGGCACCCTCTTTTGTTTCTTATCTAATCAAAAACAATAATCAATGACTAAATTAATGACTAAATATATCAGTGAAAAAAAATGACTAAATAAGTGACCAGATTACAACAATCAATGACTAAGTCAATGACTAAATATACTACCAAATCGATTAATCAAAACAACCAATAAATGACTAAAAATGGTTTAGTCATCAATTTGGTCATGTTATAAATGACTGGCAATAAACTACTAATGGTCACATGACCATGTTTGGTCATTTATAAGTAGTTTTTTTAGTAATATATTGCTCTTTTTGTACTATTGGATTGATTGAAACACATCTTTCCTCTACAAACAAGAGCACAAAATCAGTAGCTAATCCCTCTTCCATCTTGTAGTGGCTTGGCTCAGTTTTGTCCTTGAATGTTGTAGTGAAAGGAGGGTTTGATCTAGTGTACTCACTCACATTTCCATCATCCTCTTTTCATTAATTAACAACCTCCAACTTGAGAAGAGAATAAAGATGTAACTTCAACTTGACCTGTGAAAGATGGAGTGCCTCCAATTTGAGAAGAGAATGATGGTGTACCTTCAACTTGACTTGTGAAAGATGGAGTGGCTCCAACTTTGAGATTCAATTTCCTTGTTGAATGGAGGTTTTACATTTGTTGCCTCTATTCACCAATTCCATCACTCTCTTAGCTTGATTAGATGATTCATGTTATTCTTGAATTGGTGGCATGTCTTCTTTTATGGTTGAAAATTTCCTACTTTTGTGAAGTTTTCTTGAATTCTTTCTCTTTCATTTTCATTCTTAGCTTCACACTCTTCTCAAGTTAGAGTCTTTGCTTGTTTCTTTGACATGATGTTGATTTCTATATGCATCATGAATAAGATAGATAAATTAGTCCATCTTGGTACAATAGAGTAAAGTAATCTCATACACAAATCTCAAAATATAATCATATAATTAAAGTGAATAAATGATTAGAAATATGAAAATTTATAGTTTCCTAGGGTGGTCCAACCCGAAACATAAAGATCACACACATGTCATGTACTAGAAATCTTTTACAAATCAAGATTAAGCTAGGATAACATTCAAATTACAAGGGAAGATGGCATATATCATACCATTCTTGTATTTCATGGAGTAACTAACATTCATCATTCAAATGACATTTAAGAACGTATCGTAGCAAAGCAAAGGAACTCTTCCAACACTTACAATGTCTTTTAGCTCTCTCTATATATAGAAATCAACTTTTCCATACTCATTTTTCAGCATTACATCAATGGACAAGATATGGTCAACATTTACAAATGGTGGTAGGCACAATCTCTAGGTTAATTTCACATTTTCTTAACATATCTTATCAAACATTTTGCTTGATCTTGTCTTAGGTTCTCTTTTAGTACTTTCTTCCTATATCATATTTTTGTTAAAATAGTGTATGTAGAGCAACCTCCTACTAGCTAACAAAAAATTGAGATAAATGAAAAATGAAACACAAATATTTTAATCATGATCAATGAAAGATATGAAAACATGACAAGTTAGATTAAAGATGCAACATATTCATTCCTGTTTGGGACAAATCCCTTCTCTAATCCCTCTCCCATTCCTAGTCAGATTGGTTTTGAAATTATAATCAAGTGTCAAATTTAGTTTCTTTTTTCAGCTTCACCAAATTTGGTGTCCTTTTGATCTTGACTACTAATTCATGATGCATGTCTCTTTCATTAAATCATGAAAAGGCTATGCACCCACCAATATCAATACTCTATCTTCCTTAAATATCTAATAACTCCTTGACAAGTCACTATTTATTAAAGACAGCCTCATTGTCATTATAATTGTCCTAATAACTATGCCAATGACATGTATGGTTATCTTTTAGTTGATGACAATCTTCCCTACCATATGAATATCCTTTCAAGACCACCTAGATATGTTTATATAGTATCATGGATATCTTTTTTCATGGATTTGAGATTAGTGACTTATCATTTAGTATTGATTGCCACCTTGTGTATCAGTTGCTATCCTACCCATGGTTGAGAGGTCATAACTATTCCTAGGGTTGCATGATAACTATTGCAGTAGAATTTAGTCTTTAAGATGATATGATAGTTCTTCCAAGTGAGTATGCTCAAGTGACAATCCTTATCTTGATTTTACAATGACGATAATTAATTAACTAACATGATTTCCCTTAGTGTCCTTCTAATTGTTTAAGTTAGTGTTTGAATCAGGATAATAGAAACATGTGATTGCACATTTACTACACAGTAAAAGTGTTTCCATGGCATTGCTCTAGTTTAGGATTATAATTGAATGTTGATAAGACTCCCTTCATAAATATATACCAATACTATCTTGATGATTTCCTTTCCATGGTGATATGGCTTGTTGTCATAGATTGTTATCTCAAATAAATATAAATTTTCACTTTTTCATGATAATTTAACTTGTCAAAATGATAATCCTCTCACTTCCCTCATGACTATCTTATAACATGAGATTTCACGCTTTAACATAATCATAAAGTTAAGTAAATGAATACATAAAGAACATACCTTAGATTTCAAGATTCGATTTGCCCAATCCTAAAAAAATTGGCTTCAAAATACTCAAACATTTGATCTTTTTGGCAAGTTCCTTTGTATTCAATGTTGAATTCTATATAACTCTAATATGATTAGTGAAAATTAAGCAAAAAATAAACATATATCAACAAATTAAATCTAAATACATGAAAATTAGCATTGAAACAATATGAAACAATATGAAACATGAAACTATTAGTTTAAATAATCAAATTATGTCTAAAAACATCTAATTTACTTCTTCTATGTTGAAAAACCAATAAAAGGTGGTGGATTAAGCAAACAATGATTATGAAAATGTCAACACCATAAAAAAAGCATTTTGTTGCCTGATTGTGCATGAAAAGTAGGGAATAACAGAGAATGTGGGACTGAATCATGGATCCCACATGCTTTTTGTCCATTTTTTTGGTTCACCAAAATGTGCTCACGTTATAACGTGAGCACATTTTGTCAAGCATGGAAAGTTTAAGTGCTTTCATGTATGGAAATTATTAAGTGCTATCATGCATGGAAAGTTATAAGTGTTTTAAGTGTATGGAAAGTGGGGAGGGAGGTATAGAGGTGAGAGAGAGAGAGAGGGTGGGAGGTATAGAGGGGAGGGAGAGGGTAGGAGGTAAAGAGGGGAGAGAGAGATACATAGAGAGATAGGAGATGAGGTAAAGAGGGGAGGGAGAGAGATAAAGATAGAGAGACTACTTTTGACATGCAACCCTAATCCCTACCCAAGCAACCCTAAACCCCTAAACCCTAAATAATACCCTTAAACCCTAAACCCAAGCAACCCTAAACATATAAACCCTAAATAATGCCTCTAAACCCTAACCCCTAACCCCTAACCCCTAAACCCTAAACCCAAGCAAACCTAAACCTCTATCTCTCTATCTCTATCATCCCTCTACCTCTCAATCTCTCTCCCCATTTCTTTGGCCATGTCCCTCACTCTTTATCTCCCTATCTCTCCCCATGATCTCCTCTATATCTCCCTATAGGTCTTCTCTCTCTCTAAACCCTATACCCTATACCTCTTAACCTTAACCCCTAACCCCTAAATCATAAACCATAAACCCTAAATAATGCTCCTAAACCTTAACCCCTAAACCCGAGAAATACTAAACCCTAAACCCCAAACCCCTAAACCCTAAACCCTAAACCCAAGCAACCCTAAACCTCTATCTCCCTAGATCTCTCACCTATCTCCCTATCTCTATTGTCCCTCTACCTTTGAATCTCTCTCCCTATGTCTCTGGCCATGTCTCTCACTCTCTATCTCTTTATCTCTCCCCTTAGTCTCCTCTATATATCCCTATGAGTCCTCTCTCTACCTTTCTAAACCCTAAACCCTAAACCTCTAAACCTTAACCCCTAACCCCTAAACCCTAAACCCTAAACCTCTATCTCCCTATCTCTATCATCCCTCTACCTTTCAATCCCTCTCCCTATGTCTCTAGACATGTCCCTTAATCTCTATCTCCATATCTCTCCCTTCTATCTCCTCTATCTCTCCCAATCTCTATTAGTAACCTCTCTCTATCTCTCTCTAAACCATAAACCCCTAAACCCTAACCCATAAACCCTAAACCATAAACCTAAGCAACTCTAAATCCCTATACCCTGACCCGTAACCCCTAAACCCTAGACCCTAAACCTGAGCAACCTTAAACCCCTAAACCCTAAATAATTCCCCAAAACCCTAACCCCAAAACCCTCAACCCTAAACCTAAGCAACCCAAACTCATGAACCCTAAATAATACCCCTAAACTATGACCCTAAACTCTAAACCCTAAACCATAAACCTGAGCAACCCTAAACCTCTCTCTCTCTCTCCCTAAACCCCTAAACCCTAAATAATACCCCTAACCCCTAACCCCCAAACCATAAACCCTAAACCTTTATCTCCCTATCTCTCCCTAATCTTTCTCGAATACAAAGAATATTGAGAGGGGAGGGGGTGAATTAGTATTCTAAAAAACTTTTCATTCACACATTTGTTAATCCATTTACCAAATTCAATGACATGAAAGAAAAGTAAACACAAGAAGAGCATCCATAATTTCATAACACATGGACACTAGGATTTTACATGGAAAACCTAGAAAGGGAAAAACCACAGTGAGTGTTAGCTCACAATATATTATGATAGCAATACTGTATTACATAAGGCTCACTACCATGGGGATCACTGCCCAAAGAAATGCTCACTGCAAGTGGACTCACTGGCTAAGTGGACTCACTATCCACTGAGAAAGAAGGATAGAAGAGAGAAGAAAAAATGGCTCACTACCAGTAGTGAACTATTACAAATGCATCTACCATATGCTGGATTTTAGTTCCATTGAAGGTTCAATACACAGATTCAAAAGTTTTCATTATTTCTACCCTACCTTTGTGCTTTGCTACATATACTCTATTTTATGCCCTTATTTTCTTTTTCTACTCTGCAAACTACTTTAGATCATGCACACATCCAATTCTCACTCTATTCACACACATTGATGTCACCAATACCAAAATCCATCAAATATATATATCCGTAATAAGATTCATCTCACAATCAGGTCAGCTAGCCAAACATGAAACATGTATATAGGTGTTATACCTTGTTGGCTTGATCTTGTGCATAAATAGCAATACAGACCCAAAAAAATATACAATAATCTTCATATAGGTTGACACCAATCATTCAACTACTTGGATTTATTCTTAAAACAATGTATCTTCTCTGCATATAGATCTAGCATGCCTGTCAGCTTGTCCCTTAAGAACATACTTGACCAATTCAACTATCACATCATAACTTCTACTACAGACCATATGAGACTCTAAAAATCATTTCCAACATTCATCATTGACCTCTTAGCATACCTTCAGAACCGCAAGCCAAAATATGCCACATCGGAGGAATGCAGACTCTTTTACTCTGGTACTGTGTACTATTCCTGACTTGACTCTGTTCATCTAGACTTAGGTATTTCACAATATGATTTCCAGAGGAGATCAAGATTTGAACATTGGAACATATGATCATCAAATAGCTATGAACCACATACCTGAACTATATATAATATTCTTCAATTGCGGAGGCCTACTAATCGAAACACTGTCATTTACACCATATAATGCATACTTCCCATACTTAATCATTTATCCTTCCCGAGTAAAGTCTCTTTGCCATGCCAGTGGAATCTCTTTTCTTTGTTGCCATCAATGACAACATTTAATTAATCATTAGAATAGTGTCTCTTGCCAACAATCTCCCCCTTTGGCATTGATGCCAACATTTAGTGAAAAATGCTTATCTGCTCCCCCTTTCTAAATATACTATGCTTTCTTCTCCCCCTTAGTTGTTTGCCCATTTTTCACTGGTCTTCTTCTCCCCCTTAGACATCAATGGCAAAGGTGTATGTACAATGGTCAAAATTGTGTCAAAACTGCAAAACTGTCATCCTCTACCACATATGTACAAATATAATCTGTCAGATTAGTTGGATGAAGGTGAAATAATATGATTGTACACAATCTTTAATTGTGCTATCTCTCCATCACATCATTTCTTAACTCTTTCCAAAATTTGAATGTGACCATTTATCAGAAAAACTAATTTTTCTACCTTCTGCATGTCTGGAGGTGTATCAGTTAATCCTTTTGCTTTTAAAGCTTCTTCTACAAGATTATTCATTGAATCTATTTAGGGACTTAACAATCATCTCAATTGACACATTCTATTTTTCATTTGGTCCCTCTTATTCATTAAATCACTTAAATCATTGTGAATTTTGATAACTTGTATCTCTTTGCTACCTTTTGACTCAATTGTTGGGACAAATGACTTAGAGATGCTTGTCAACTGCAGTTCCATATCCTTGATCTTTTCTCTTAACTTCTCTGTGGCTTCCGGCCATGATACAAAAAATTTGTATAAATCACAAGCTTCTTTGATGGCCCTCTATATATCTTTTATTTCATTGTCCAATAGAGTTTTATCATTTTCTAACATGGACTTCAACTCAGCTAATCTTTTCTCATCAAACTCTTTTCTGATTTTTGTTACTATGGATTTTTCAAATGATTCAAAATGCATACTTACATAGTTTATGATTCCTTTGAGTTGACTTATTGAAGACATTGAAGTGTCCTATTGATATGATGGCATCAACTTCTCCAAAATGCTATATGCTTCACCAGTTAGCTCGCTATCTTGTAAGTGTGACTTCAATATTTCTTCCCGTGCCTTTGCTTGCACAATTAATACCAATCTAAATTTCTGCACAGGAGACATTGAGTCCAAGTTTATCGGACCTTACAAAAACTCAGGCTTGTCCAAGACTTGTCTTTCTTTTTCCAAGAATTCCTTGACAAACTTTGCAGTGTCTCTTGCTATGCCAAAGACTTCTTCTTCTTGGTTTTGTTCCAGAGGATCCAGATCCATATCCTCATTCGTATCAACATTTTTCTCTAGTGTAGGGCTCTTCTCAGCTTGTTCTTCTTCTTGATTGTCAGCTTTGTTCTACTCATCAATTTGTTGATCCAGAGGAGGGCTTGTCTCAGTTTGATCTTTGTCAGTTGTATTCAAACCATTAGTAGCAGGGGCCTAACCTTTCTTCTTTAACTCTTCATCATTTTTATCCAACCCTTGATCCATATCGACTTTCAGAATAGCTATCATCTTTGACACCTATTTCTTCATTATCATATATTGTTGGAAGATGACATTCTTTCAACACTGTCAGAGTGATTTACTCAGTCTCCTTGACTACCTTCTCAATGTCATCTAACATGAGAGTGTTCATCCTCCTTTTTGTTTTAAATTCTTTATGCAACACTTTAGATAATTTTTCATTTACTTTTGGTGTGATCTTCAGACATAAATTTATTAGTGTATGCTCTCTGGGTTCAACATCCTTAGCCATAGCAGCTTCTTTTCTTGCAGACATTATACTTCCCAAACTATCTGGGAGATCAGTAATTATCTCAATGAGAGCTTTATTATATATATCTAAGTATTTGACAACAACATTCTCAATGATCCTTTTATCTACATCATTACAATCATCATACAATTGGGCAATAGGCTTTAGATTGCCATCAATTGTAATAGCCCTTAAGACTTCTTCTAAGCTTATTGTAGCTTGGTCTTCTGCAAGTGCTGTCGTCTTATCCTTCTTTCTCTCTTTACTTTTACTAGAGGTCTTCCCTTTTGTGGCACCGAAGGGTTTGCCTTACTAAGAATTGGAAGGTGGTGCACTCTATGCCTTCATCTTCTTTACCTCTTCATCGGTCTCAGTTTCCTCATCATCAACTTCATCAATATTGACATATACTCTCTGACCTTTGATCTTCTTCCTCTTTCCTATATGCTCTTTTGTAGTTGTTGTGGAGGGATTACCAGAGGATTTAGATGCTATTCTAGATGAACTTGCACCTCTTGTTCTTCTTCTTGGTGTAGTAGGTGTCTCTTGTTGCACCTCTTGAACTTCCAAAGATTTATTTGCTTCCTTTTCTTGTTCCTTCTCTTTTTATTTAGCTACTCTTTTTGCTTCTGCCTTTTTTCTTGTTTCTCTGACTTGGTCTTTGGTAAAACCCTTTTTCAGGGCATAATCTTCAACTATCTTCTGGGCCTTCTTTGAAGTCTTAGGTTTTCTTACTTCAACATGGATTTTTGTAGACATCTCCTCATAAGTCCCAAATCTTTCCTCTTTAGGATCCCTAGATTTACTTAGCATATGTTGTGCATAGTTGTCTAGTATTTTTTCATCAACTTCATATCCCATTGGCAAAATCCAGATAGTTCTAGACTTCACAGCTTCCATCATACAGTGGTCCTTGTTTACAATAAAGCATATATCATATTTGTACTTTTCCACTATGGTTTTAGGGATCCTTTCCCTAGATTGCATTTCCTTTTAGATGTGTATGAAATAGCTCCATAGGGCTGTAGTTTGGGCATCCTAACTTCCAATACTATTTAGATGATTTCTGATTTGCACCGCAACAAGTTTGTCTCCAGTCCAAAATAGATTTTTCATGCCATGTAACTCTTGCATAAAGTAGAACAAACACATAATTAATGTACCAAATTTAAAGGGATATTTGTTTTCTTTTGTCTTCTTTAGGTTCTCCATTAGCTACTATCAGAGCAGTTCACACAAGTCATACTCTGCATCTTCCTGAACCACTTGATAGGTAGTATATATGGCAGTACCAGAGACAGAGTTCTCATAGTTTGTGAATTAGACCTTGTAGTTGATCACCATGGAAGCAAACCTAACTGTATGATCTTCAATGTCATTAATTATTAATGCTCTTTTGTCAAATTTGGCTCTGGTGGCTTTCATCACTATCTCATTTTTCACAGCCTTCATTATAGGCACTATACTGATAGAGTTTAATCCTGTGACAACCCTTATGGCATCTTTGGTGATCTTGAATGTAGAGTTAAGCCACATAAACTTATCATGAATTCAACTTAAAACATACTAGACCGATTCATCTTCTATAAAAACTGGAAAATCTATATACTAAATGAGTTTCTTCTCCTCCAATGCCTTGTATTCTTCTTTCAAGTCAAATGTATCACCACTTAGATGTTTTAGATAAAGGTCTATGAGTTCAATGTTTCCGTGTTCCTCTAGGGTAACATGAATATTAGCCCTAACATCTTCCGCATGCATCACACCTAACAAAATTTCTAAAAATGCACCATTTGGATCGATCTCTATTGATTTGAATGGATGCTTCTTAAATTTTGGCCAGTCTCTCTCAGTTATATCAATCACTTGTCATGTTTCCATATTCACACAGGTTCAAATAAATTCACAGTAGGGCTTCAAATATGAAAATACCTCTTTTGTTGATTTAGGGTTTCCTTGTCGTGAAATCTCTTTGAGTTGTTCTGAATCTTTGGAATTATCTGAAGTGGCTTGGAATTTAACTTTAGTTCTCTTTAGATACTTGAGAACTTGGATGCAAAAATGAATTTTCTATCGAATGATTTCCCTTTTAACCCTTGATATGAAAACCTAAGTCATCATAAATGCAGTTCTTCAAAAAGTTGTTAAACACTTCTCAGTCAATCAAGATTGCGCCACAATGTTCTACATTTGATTCTTTTCTTCTAAAATTACTTTCAAAAGATCTGTCATATGAAGCTTCACATCATATCTTCGTGCTAGATCTCGGCACTAGCTATCCGGCTAGGGGATTTGGATTTTCAATATAGCTCCCCCCAAGCCAGAGCTCCCAATCTACTTCCCAGAGGAAGTATCTGCACTAGAAACTGGTGCAGATTCATTCCTAACCCCATTTACATCCTCCTTAATCTAGATCTTGCTCATTTCCTTCTCAATTTCTACTGGTTCAATCTTGTTCTTGCCTTTATCTTCTCTCTGCTCTATTTTCCTCTTCTCTGTAGGATAGTCTCTCTTCTCATTCTTGCTTCTACAGACTCTTGCAATATGTCCAAACTTATTGCAATTGTAGCATACCACATTCCTCTATCCTTGATTCCTTCTATTGATTAGATTTGTTCTTGATCTGCATTGATTAGCCATATGCCCAAATATATTGCAAGAAAAACACTTTCCATTGAAGGATTGAATATTCCTTGCATTGTTAAAACCATTCCTTACCAAAATTCTACATTCATTTGATCTATGACCAATTTTCTTGCAATTGAAACATTGACCAGAGAATGATGGAACATTTTGATTCATTCTACTCCTACACTGAGTAGCCTTATGACCAAACTTATTGCAATTAAAATAATGACCATTGAAAGATGGGTACCTTTGAGCATTTGGTTGCCTGACCGTAGGTCTTCTAGGTCTTCTTCTTTGATTTTGGAATTGGTTTCCTTTATTTTACTTCATCTTAGTGTTTGCTTGTCCTGATTTTGAACTTTCTCCTTTCTCAAATCCCAAGCCTTGCTTGTCATTTGGACTCTTATGGATTTCAATCAATTCCTCAAGCTTTGGAGAGCTTATTTTGAATTTTTCTTTATAGCTATTTGCTGCTTCTAGATCATATTTCAAAACTAATACATCTTTTGCCAACTTTTCACATTCCTTAGACTTATCCTTTACAACCTAGTTTAGATGATCTTCAGCCTTTATTTTTTCTTCAACTAGTATAGATAGACTATCTATGGATTCATTTGCTACTTTTAATTGTTCACTTAGCTCTTTCCTTCTATCCTGAGACTTCTTGACTTGCTCCTTTAGTTTTAGAATGCAATCATCAGCTTCTTTGATATTTTCTACCAAATCTTTGATATCTACCTCAGACTTGTCAAGATCTTCAAGAATAGCTTGTAGTTGTTCATTAATGCTACGAGAATAACAAGCTTATAAAGAAGTGAGATACCTTCTTGCTACCATGTGTTCACCTTCCCAGATCTTCCTCAAGATGCTAAGCTTTTTCCAAGGAACCTTGCTCTGATGCCAATTGTTGAATACAAAGAATACTGAGGAGGGGGGGTGAATCAGTGTTCTAAAAAACTTTTCATTCACATATTTGTTAATCCATTTACTAAATTCAATTACATGAAAGAAAAGTAAACACAAGAAGAGCAACCACAAATTCATAACACATGGACACCATAATTTTTATGTGGAAAACCCAAAAAGGGAAAAATCACGGTGAGTGTTAGCTCACAATATATTATGATAGAAATACTGGATTACATAAGGCTCACTGCCCAAAGAAATGCTCACTGCAGGTGGACTCACTGTCCAAGTGGACTCACTATCCACTAAGAAAGAAGGATAGAAGAGAGAAGAAAATTGGCTCACTGCCAGTAGTGAATTATTGCAAATGCACATCTACCATATGCTAGATTTTAGTTCCATTGAAGGTTCAATACACAGATTCAAAAGTCTTCATTATTTCATCCCTACTTTTCTGATCTGCTACATATACTCTATTTTCTACCCTTATTTTCTTTTTCTACTCTGCAAACTACTTTAGATCATGCACACATCAAATTCACACTCTATTCACACACATTGATGTTACCAATACTAAAATCCATCAAATATATATATCCGCAATAAGATTCATCTCACAATCAAGTCAGCTAGCCAGACATGAAACATGTGTATAGGTGTTATACCTTTTTGGCTTGATCTTGTGCATAAATAGCAATGCAGACCTAAACAAGTATACAATTATCTTCATATAGGTTGACACCAATCATTCAACTACTTGGATTTATTCTTCAAACAATGTATCTTCTCTGCATATAGATCTAGCATGCCTGTTGGCTTGTCCCTTAAGAACATACTTGACTAATTCAACTATCACATCATAACTTCTACTGTAGACTATATGAGACTCTCAAAATCATATCCAACATTCACCATTGACCTCTTAGCATACCTTCAGAACCACAAGCCAAAATATGTCACAGTGGAGGAATGCAGACCCTTTTACTCTGGTACTATGTACTATTCCTGAATTGACTCTGTTCACTCAGACTTAGGTATTTCACAATATGACTTCTAGAGGAGATTAGGATTTGAACATTGGAACATATGATCATCAAATAGCTATGAACAACATACCTGAACTATATATAATGTTCTTCAACTATAGAGGCCTACTAACCCAAACACTATCATCTACACCATATAATGCATACTTCCCATACTTAGTCATTTATCCTTCTGGAGTAAAGTCTCTTTACCATGCCAGTGGAATCTCTTTTCTTTGTTACCATCAATGACAACATTCAATCAATCATTAGAGCAGTATCTCTTGCCAACAATTTCCCTATCTCTATTGTCCCTCTACCTCTCTCCCTATGTCTTTGGCCATGTCCCTCAATCTCTATCTCCCTATCTCTCCCCTTGGTCTCCTCTATATCTCCCTATCAATCCTCTCTCTCTAAAACCTAAACCCTAAACCTCTAAACCTTAACCCTTAACCCCTTAACCCCTAAACCATAAAACCTAAACCCTAAATAATGCCCCTAACCCCTAACCCCTAAACCCCAAACCTAAGAAACCCTAAACCCCAAACCCCAAACCCCTAAACCTTGAACCCAATCAACCCTAAACCTCTATCTCACTACCTCTTTTCTATCTCCCTATCTCTATCATCCCTCTACCTCTCAATCTCTCTCCCTATGTCTCTAGACATGTCCCTAACTTTCTATTTCCCTATCTCTTCCCTCTATCTCCTCTATATCTCCTAATCTCTATTAGTCCCCTCTCTCTATCTCTCTCTAAACCCTAAACCCTAACCCCTAACTCCTAACCCCTTAACCCTAAACCCCTAAACCCTAACCCCTAACCCCTAAACTTTAAACCCTAAACCTGAGAAATCCTAAACCCCTAAACCCTAAACCCTAAATCCTAAATAATTCCCCTAAACCCTAAACCCTAAACTTATAAACTCTAAATAATGCCCCTAAACCCTAACCCCTAACACCTAAACCCTAAACCCCTCTCTCTCTCTCTCTCTCCAAACCCCTAAAACCTAAATAATTCCCACAAACCTGAGCAACCCTAAACCTCTATCTCCCTATCTCTCCCTATCTCTTGCCTCTCTCTCCCCTATCATTCCTCTATCTCGCTATCTCTCCCCTCTATCTCCCCCTCTCCCTTATCAATGAAGGAAATGGAAACAAGAAAACTAGGACTCTCTCGCTCTCTCTCTCTCCCCTATCTCTCCCCTCCATCTCCACCCTCTCTCCCTCTTCCTTCCTCCCCCTCTCCCTTATCGAAAAAGCAAATGGAAACAAGAAAACTAGGACATGCAAAGAGGGATGAGGATATAAATTGGGAGGATGAAATGGAGACAAGATAAAATGAAAGTTTATTGGATGGGAAGAACGATGAGAGCAGAGATGAAAAATAGTAAAGTGGGGAAAATTGGTGCAATCTAAAGAGAAATTGGAAAGAAAAACTAGGAAAGATAGGAAAAGGAAAACACGAGAGAGAGAGAGAGAGAGAGAGAGAGAGAGAGAGAGAGAGAGAGAGAGAGAGAGAGAGAGAGAGAGAGAGAGAGATGATTTTATTTCACCATAATGTAAACATGTTATAATGTGCTTGCGTTATGCTTTGCTTTGGTAATTTACAATCCTTTTTTTCCAAAGCAAAGGCTTGGACTATGTTTTAGACATCTAAAGATGTGTTTTTCTAGATTGTAATAAAAAATACATAATCTAGAGCATGCTCCCCATCAGGTTTGCAAATGTTTTAGTGACAAATCAAAAAAATACCACCATAATCTTAAGCTCTCTCTTAGCTTTCTACTCATATAATTTTTTTCACATTTTGATTATGTTAAGGATTTCATTTTTAATTTCTTTTGTTAGTGTATCCATTTTTTGTCAAAACCTAGTCTGTGGTATTTTTGACTTTTTTTAATCGTTCATTGAAATTTCAAATAAATTTTATTTTTAGAAACTAGACTCTATTCTACACATATTCAAAAAACAAATTTGGATTTTCAGTTAGTTTCCAAAAATTCTAGGGGGGAGCATGCTCAATTTTCTATTTTCCAAGATGTCCACTTTGAAAATTAGTAAAAAATCAATTATTCATGAAAAAATTATTAGAAAAATTAGGGATAAACTACATGGCCTTAGCTAAATTCTCACTCAAGTGATTTTTGAAATACTAAATAAAATTTAACATTTTAGGGGGAGCACACCAGATGCTATGCTATGTTTTTTTGAAAAAAATAGAACCAATTTGTGTGCTCCCCCTTTTTTAACCCCTTAATCTCAACCATTTTTGAAAAGAATTAGTGGTTTAGAAACTAGATTCGGAGCACTACGACTCTTCTTTTTGTTGTAACTTAAAATTTTGAGTGTAACTATCTTCAACTTCTCATCCAACATCAGTCTTTCCTGATTTTAGAAAAAAGTGGCATCTTAAGACCTCCTTTTGGTCCCCCATCTTTGTGCACTTACCCATACCTTAAGATTCCAATGTAATGCAAACCACTTTTAATTTATGTTTTCTTGACTCCTATACTCCCTAACTATTTTGGAGAGTAAGGAGTGTTGGCAAGAGACACATTGGAGCTTCATGATTGTTGTCATTGATGGCAACAAAGATCATCCCACACATCTACAGGACATGGTGTGCCTATACCAGAAGTCAGATTGAAGAATGTTGTGGTCTGGTAAGCAAGAACAGAGCATGTGGCAAGGCTGACAGTCAGGTCTGGATCTCTCAGAAGAAGTATCTTTGGAAAGTGCAAACTTAGGGAAGTCAAGAGGAGTACCTTGACTAATAGATTCTAGGAATTGAGTGTCCGGTGATGAAAGAGTGAAGAGATATGAGCATTCAAGTATTGGGGTCTTGTTTGGCAGAGCAGACAGAGGAAGAACTTACCAGCAGAGCTTCAGACATTATTCTAGATAAGATGTTGATGGTGATCAAGATTCTTAAGGTATCATTTGTGATTGGCCGACTTGTTAGATGAATTTTATAAGTATCTATTTGATCCGCATCACTTGGTAAGCAAGGATTCAACTGACAGACTAGAGTTTGGGAAAATATTGACTATTTCAGATGTCGACTAGAAAGAGGAGGAAATCCTTTGAGCGGATATATATACCAAATGGATTTGGATGTGAAGGCATGTGTTGTGTAGTTGTGTAGTTCGAAGAAAAGAAGAAGAGTAGTGCAAAAATAGCAAGATAGGTCCAGAATGTAACATGACAGCAGCACCTAAGAGAGTAAGAATGAAGTGCAGCATATCAGTATATTGAGCTTAACTGGAACTGAACCTTAGCATATGTAGATGCTTCTCATCAGTTCAAGTAACTAGTTTTCTTGTATAAACTATTGTAGGTAGTGAGCCTCTTGTGAGCAGTGTGCTCAGGCAGTGAGCCCTAATTGGTAAGTGCCATTTTGTACTATCTTATTCTTCTAACAGAGAATACATTCTTGGGTTAATCACCCTGTGGTTTTTCCTCTAACAGGGTTTTCCACGTCAAAATCATTGTGTCATGTGTATTGATGTTATTTCCTTTTCAAGGTTATGTTTGCTTATTTGATTTGATACTGCACTAATTGATAAAGAAATCCAAAAAGCTGAAATAATTAAGATAACTGATTCACCCCCCTCTCAGTTATCAACAATTGGTATTAGAGCCAAGTTCCTCCAAATAGAGCCTAACAGCTTGAGGAAGATCTAGGAATTAAAATGGATGTGTATGGTAAGAGGGAACAACTTCAATCTGCCCTAGATGATCTTGAGCAATCTAATTCTGAAGTCAATGAATTGAAGGAAAGACTCAAACAGGCTGATGATTTCATAAATGAACTAAAAGGGAAACTAATTCTCTCTATGAAAAAGAGAAAGGATCTACTTCAGTAATTGGCAAGTCAAAATGAAGCAAATGATACAAATGGAGATCTGAAGGAGAAAACCAAGTTATGTGAAAAGTTATCAAAAGAGATCATTATGGTAAGACATGAAATGGAATTAGGAGTTATGAAGTTTACCCAAGAAATTGAAGAGAAAAGAAAAACTGAAGATGATCTAAGACAATCTCTCAAGGAGAAATTAGAAGACTGCTATAAGATGGATAGAATAATCAGGCATGTTGAATCTGATCTTGAAGATGCTAAAGATAATGAAGAAAAACTTGAGGATCAAATTGTCTCTCTTAAAAGGGATCTTCAAATAGAAAATGAATACAAAGAGAAATTCAAGATAAGTTCTGCTCAACTTGAAGTTCTTCTTGAAAGCCAAAAGAGGGTAGATGACAAGCATGGTTTGGGATATGAGAAAGGTGAAAGCTCCAGATCCGGTTAGAAGAATTTTGGATCAGAAAATCCAAGGAATAGGCCTAGAAGACCTCTGGTAAGGCAACCTAATGCTCAAAGATATCCATCCTTTAATGGATACTACCACAATTGTAATAACTTTGGTCACAAAGCTAATCAGTGTAGAAAGAGAATGAATTAGACTAATACATCCTTCTTTGGATAGTGTTTTAACTGCAAAAAGTATGGTCACAAATCTCATGAATGTAGAAATATGCAAATGAACAATTCATTCAATGGTAGATGCTTTGCATGCAATAGAATGGGTCATATGGCTAATTAATGTAGATCAAGAGGACATCAATCAAATATGCAAAGAAATGTTGTTTGCCACAATTGTAATAGATCTAGTCATATTGCCAAATTCTGTAGAAGCAAGAATCAGGACAAAAGAGGTCCAGTACATCATAATTAGAATCAAGACAAGGGAAAAGGAAAAGTGAATGTGGATGAAGTTCAAAGTGAGATGAACAAGATTTGGGTGAAGAGAAGTACATAAAATGTAGGGGATGGATCCGCACTAGAATCTGGTGCTGATATTCCTTCCAAAAATTAAAAAGTGAGCTCTGGCTCAGGGGGAGACACAAAGAAATTTTTTTTTCCCCTAGCCAGTAAATTGGTGCCAGAATTGGCACAAGGAAGGTTGCGGATTAAAAGGTTCTTAGAGAAACATCTAAATAAACTGTGATTAAGATATGGAAGATCCACAAGATATTTAGAACAAGATTGATCTGGTTCATCAAGTCATCTGAATAAGGAAAACAAGGCAAACCAGAATGACTTAAGTTGAGCATTTATTACAACTTGGTATTAGGGTTTGCGGAGTAATATAAGGGTTTTTCTTATTAAACATTTGTTCATTATGCATTCAAGAAGAAGCAAAAAGGAGCTCTGCAACAAATTCCCTCAAGCCCATCAAAGATCATTTGCAGAAGTCAATTCATCCAACAATCGATCTGGCTCACTCTGTGAAACCTAAAAGCGCAAAAGGTATTTTCCGTTCTTAAATATCTCTTTGCAAATCTTTTGAAAGATGGCTACTCTGAATGTGGTGAAGATTTCTGATAGGCCACGCCCTAAATTTAAGCAGCATCCATACAAATCTCTAGAAGTGGACCCCTCAGGTGTATTTTCCAGTATTTCACATGGTATTTTGCATGTTGAAGATGTTAGGGTTTACATTCATGCGAATATTGAAGAGTTTGGAGAATCCAAGCTAATGGATATCTATCACAATCAGTTAATTGATGAATCATTTGAGCTCAAACCACAGTATAAGGCTATCCGGGACAAACACTTTGCACAATGCATTCATTTCCCCTATTTTCTGGAAGATGAATGGGTCCGGTATGTTTTGAACAGAATGCATGACAACTTCATGTGGTTGAACAGGCCATTTAAAATCACTAAGGATGTCATTAAGGTTGTAACTGAATTACACTCAACCGGTGGAATGCCTACACTCAAATCTGTCAAAAACCAAATTGTAAGTGAGGCTACCGGATTGAAGTTTGATAAGAGAGCAATGACTATTAAGGGTATCATAGATCCGGATATCAAGTTTGCATCAATGATAATTGGATATAAGATATATCAATCCAGCAAGGAGAATTCAGTATCTGAAACTACTATATATACTGCTTATGAAATGTTAAGGAAGAATGCTGACTATGATCTCTGCGAGCTCCTTCTAAACCAACTTTTGGAAAATCTGCAGAAGATAAAGAAGGATAAGAAGAACTCCTTCAAATATGGTGGGTTGATACTCTGTCTATTCTTCTACTACATGAATGAGCTACCCAGATCTAATGGGTGGATATGGTAGAATGACAGACCAATAGTAATTCAAATCAAGGACTATCTACATGGAATTGGTGATGCCAATGCATAGAATACAGCACTCTGGGGATATTTTAAGAACTTTCAGAACATGATGCAAGCTAGAGAGAGAATTCCAAAATCCTTAGTTGAAAAATATAAGAATACAATCTGCTTTATGGTAGAAACTGATCAGTGCCTAATGGAAGCAGTGGAACCAAGAACAGTATGGATCATGCCTATGGGGTATGAAGTGGATGAGAAGATTGTAGAGCTACATGTTCAGCACATGCTAAGTCAGCCCAAGGATCCAAAGGCAGAAAGGTATGGAATCCAAAGGTAGAAAGGTATGGAACCTTTGAAGAGCTGAGTGTAAAGATTCATGTAGAACTTAGACAACTGGAGATAAAAAGAAAAGTGAGAAAAGAAGTAGAGAATGTTGCCAAAAGATTTGGCATATCAAAAGAAGCACTTAATGCTAACAGAGAGAAGATGGAAAGGGCAGAGAAAGAGAAGGATGAAGTAGAAAAGGAAAGTGATCTGATAGAAGCACCCTCCTAGACCAGATCCTCTAAGAGGTCTGCACCTACCACTGATAAGAGATCAAAGAAATCAAAACCAGAAGCAAAATCATCTGGTAAAGTAGAGAAAAGATCTAAGACAAAGGCCACAAGGTCTTACATCAGTCAGAAGGATGATGAAGAGACTGAGTCAGATGAGGAGGTAAGGAAAATGAGGAAAAGAAGAAAGTATCTGGTGAACCCTCTACCGGTGAAGACAAGGAAGAGATGGCAGAAGAGTTTTTTGAAAGGCCCACTCTGTCCTTAGATGATGTAGTTAAGGTAGTTACTATGGATGGGAACCTGCAACCAATAACAGAATTCTATGATACATACAATGATGCAGATAAAAAGATCTTGGAGGAAGCCACAGTTAAGTACTTGAACATATACCATAAGGCTTGTATTGAAATTATATCTCTCATTCCCAAAAGCCTAGAGAAGGAATTAGAGATAAGGAAAAATAATGCTAGGGCAAAGGATCTTGAGATCCAAGAATAGATAGCCATTCAGCTCTTTCCTTCAAACACTCAGAAGAAAATGAATATGATCTTCAAAGATTCCAAGGATGAGTTTTGGAGCAAAGCCAGAATGAATCAACTTATGCTTGGTGAAACTGACAAAATAGGAAAAGAGATAGAAGAGATTCTCTGGAATGCTTACAAAAGATTCAACATTCCCATTGTTGAGGACTTAGGTGATGATCCCTCAACTATAGATGAATCTACTAAAACAGTGGCAGAAGAGGTAAAGGAGACAGGTGAAGAAAAAGGAAAGGACTTGGATTCCTCTACTCTGAAAGTCCATGGTCAAGCAAACATCTCTCCTCCGGTTTCCCCTTCAGACTCCAGATTGAAAGAAAAAGAAAGAGTACAAGAGAAGATCAATCAAGAAGAAAAAGAGAAAGAAGATGATAGTGGTAAGGCTGCAAAAGAGGAGAAAATTCTATCTCTGGCAAGAGACACAGTAGAAGTAGTCAAGGAGTTCTTGACCAAAGAAATGATGGAATTTGATGAACCAAAATTGCTTCAAGGTCCATTCAATTTTGATTCCCTCTCTCCGGTCCAAACCATGAAACTAGCTTCCTTCACTCAAGCTAAGGCAAAAGAAAAAATGCTGAAGTCTCACATGGAAGACTATGAACTCATAGAAATTGCATCCGGTGTACTAGAAAAGATCATGCCATCCTTCCAAAAGGATCCTACAGCATCCACATCTGGTAATCTAAAGTCTCTTATAAATTCTGTTAATACACATTTTGATTCTTTAGAGAAAGCAGCAGAAGAGAAAGTCCTGAAAGAGTTTTTGAATAAGAGATTCTCGGAGTTACAAGGGCTTATAACCAATGATAGGAGAAATATAGACATTGGGATAAAGAGCTTAGAAAGTGCTCTTAAGGATGGAGGAGAAGTATATAAATTTTGTATACCCTGGACTAAAGTAACAAAGGATATTGAGAAGAAAGTGAAAGAACAAGAGGATAAACTGTCAAGCCTCTCTTAGAATTTTGATCCTCTCACTGTATCCATAATAAACCAGGAATACCAAACTATTGCAATCATGAATGAGATTAAGAAGCTTGAGAAGGAGAGGAAGAACATATTAAGGTGAGCTTAGAGGGATGATTATCCCCAAATTAGAGGCCATGCATGAGGCCCTAACAGATGCCTAGACCAAAACCCAGACCAGTAATCCAACAGATCTCAAGAGGGTAGAAGCCTTTGTATTCCTGTTGAGTGGTCACATCTCAATTTTGGATAGGATGAAGTAGAGTTGGGCGATAGAAGTTGTACAGTTGAAGACAACTTTTGTAGACATACTACAGTATATGTAAGTATAACCTGTTTATATACTTATACGGCTAAGTATAGTTCAATTTTGGGGAATTTTGGTGTGCGGACCCTACCCTTTGTCATTGATGTCAAAGGGGGAGTGAGGAATAGTGAAAAATGTGGAATCCAGCTAAGGGGGACCTCTGGAAAAGTGTACATTAGAATAGAGCATCAACCAAGGGAGAGTATAGTAGAACACTTAGTCATTTTTCACTAAGTGTTTCCATTAATGCCAAAGGGGGATATTGTTAGCAAGAGACACATTGAAGCTTCATGATTGTTGTCATTGATGGTAACAAAGTTCATCCCACACATCCCCAGGATATGGTGTGCCTATACTGGAAGTCAGATTGAAGAATGTTGTGGTCTGGTAAGCAAGAATAGAGCATGTGGCAAGGTCTAACAGTTAGGTCTGGATCTCTCAGAAGAAGTATCTTTGGAAAGCGCGGACTTAGGAAAGTCAAGAGGAGTACCTTGATTGATAGATTCCAAGAATTGAGCATCCGGTGATGAAAGAGTGAAGAGATATGAGCATTCAAGTATTGAGGTCCAGAGCAAACAGAGGAAGAACTTACCAGCAGAGCTTCAGACATTATTCTAGATAAGATGTTGATGGTGGTCAAGATTCTTAAGGTATCATTTGTGATTGGCTAACTTGTTAGATGACTTTTATAAGTATCTATTTGATCCACATCACTTGGTAAGCAAGGATTCAACTGACAGACTAGAGTTTGGGAAAATATTGACTATTCTGGATGCCGACTAGAAAGAGGAGGAAATCCTTTGAGCGGATGTATATACCAAATGGATTTGGATGTGAAGGCATGTGTTGTGTAGTTGTGTAGTGCGAAGAAAAGCAGAAGAGCAGTGCGAAGACAGTAAGACAGGTCTAGAATGTAACAGGATAGCAACACCTACGAGAGTAAGAATGAAGTGCAGCAGATCAGTATATTGAGCTTAACCGGAACTGAACCTTAGCATATGTGGATGCTTCTCATCAGTTCAAGTAACTAGTTTTCTTATATAAACTATTGTAGGTAGTGAGCCTCTTGTGAGCAGTGTGCTCGGGCAGTGAGCCCTAATTGGCAAGTGCCATTTTGTACTATCTTATTCTTCTAACAGAGAATACATTCTTGGGTTAATCACCCCATGGTTTTTCCTCTAACAAGGTTTTCCATGTCAAAATCACTGTGTCATGTGTATTGATGTTATTTCCTTTTCAAGGTTATGTTTGCTTATTTGATTTGATACTGCACTAATTGATAAAGAAATTTAGAAAGCTAAAATAATTAAGATAACTGATTCACCCCCCCTCTTAGTTATCAACAAGGAGGATCTTATCAACCAATTTTTGGAGTGGTCTTTTATGACCATCATCTCCATCAATCTACATGCCTTCATAGAATTTTAATAGGCTATGTTATAATAGAAAAGGATGTGGTTGTGGAAGGAAGTTTTCTATTAATCACCGCAAAAGATTCTCACAAAAATAGTAGTAGACACCAAGATTATTGCTTTAAGCTTTACGGTGATGGACATCGACGACAAGAAAAGGGATTGTAGCTCGTTGTAGAAAGAAAAAAATAGATTGTTGAAGAATCATAAACCTTGTTTACTCCTTCGATGTCAAAACAGGTTCATTCTTTTCCTTGAAATCTCTAAAATAGTATAAGAATCTTATGTATGTATTTAGCTCTATAACTGTGTATTTATGGATGATAAATTTAGAATATATGTGTATATATGGCTGATAAACATATAATATCTATGTATATATGACCGATAAACTTAGAATATCTCTATGTATATATGGCTGATAAACTTAGAATATCTCTGTATATATATGGATGATAAACTTAGAATATCTTTGTGAATTTATGGCTGATAAACTTAGAATATCTCCATGTGTATAAGGCCAATAAGCTTAGTATAATACCATGTGTATAAGGTTGATAAGCTTAGTATACTACTGTGTGATTATATGACCAATAATCTTTGTATACTGAGTGAACTTAAGGTTCAATAGCCTTTACATTCTATGTATTTTTGATAAACACCAGCTAAGTTCTGTACCCTATTAGTATTTAGAGATAGGCATATTACTATTTCACTTCAGGGACTGTATTCCTTTATTTTCTTCAATGTCTTGAAGGATCCCATCTTAGTGGTTTTTCTATAGTTTATAGAATGATTAACTTATGCAAGCCGAAGGGTTGATTAGTTTTAATCTGTAGTAGGCTGAGAAACTATTGATCTTAGTATGTTAGCTACTATTATAGTTTAGCAAACCTTTTCAGAATAACTTTTTTAGACACTGAGATATGGAAAAAAGGTTTGGATGACTTATTTATTCCAAGAGCTCAAGTCTTTTTTTAGTTATCTCTTACTCTTTTTTGCATTCAAGTTAACATAGGATGCAATCGATGTCTTCTTACTATAAAACCTTTGAAGAATCTATCTTATAGTTTTCAAAATTGAGCCTCTAGAGTACTCTAATTAGACTTATGAGTTGAGACCAATGAGTTTAGATAGAGATGGTTCCTATTTATCTCAATAACACATTTAAGTTTTATTGTTTTCAATCAAACACTTAATGATAGGTTTCACTTATTCTAATTATATAGAAATGATATATAGATATAATTGGAAACACCTAAAGATGTGATATATATTAATATATATTCATTCTTCAACTATGACAAGTATTTTCATTATATGCAAGGATGATGTGCATGAGTTCATAACCTCTCTATGTCTAAAGTCAGTGGATGAAAGGAGACCATTAGGTCAAAAATATTATTTTATTATTTTTATGGACTCAAAACCTATTCAGATTGAAAGATTAAATTTAATTAGGAATACTTATCGTAATGATAGTATTCATCAAGATTTTATATGAATGAGGATAAAACCTCATATTCTATGTTTTATACGTAATATGAGAAATGTGTATTCGATCAATGCCTAAGGGGTTGAGAGTAGACTAGGGGTTATTATATTCATATTATTTTATTACACCTTATTAACTTTGGAAAACAAGGGTATTTAATATTTAATTGTATCTGGGTCAAAGAAGTCATAACCCTAGAGTCAACCCACAAGGGTTTAGAAATTTTAGAACTCTTAAGTCAGTTATGACTTTGTTTTAGTCTATTGTGTGCTCTGATCAATAGTAAATGGTCAAGAAAACCATAGTTTAAAATAGTATAATTAGAAAAGAGTCTAAGTAGTACTTTGATAAATTTAAGTGATTTCTTGATAGAGTCAATACTTGACATATAGAACAAGAAGTGCTTAATCTTTGAGTCATTGAGTAGAATGACAAGAAGTCATAAACATTGATTTTTGCAAGAATAAAATGAGGGGCTCTCTAAAGGGTTAAAATTAATTGAACCTATATAGCATGAATATCCTAGATTAAAGATTAAATTCTAAGTCAGATTGACTAGGAATTGAGTTTAGTCAAGACATTTCATGTCTAGAGTTACTAGTCAAGAAAGTCAAAACTATAGGATGAGGTAGTTTCTAAGTTGAGTTAGAGGTGTGTGAACACATGACTACATTTATTGCAAACATCTATTTATATAGAAACTTTGGCCAAAGTGATGAATTTGTCTCTGCATGCATTAGTCAGTTCACAATGTCTAGATGGCCTGATCTGTTAGAATGATCATACTTAGCTAGAAGATTGTCTAGAGTTGTATGGTTGATTGAGTTACATAAGGATGCAACACTAGGTCTTAGATGGCAACCTATTGGTTCCATATTTCTATACTCTTTGTGAAGGGTAGGGCCACTTCTAGGAAGGAAGGTGTGCGGAGGACCATTGGTCTCTGGTTGGAGGTAAAGCACTCGGGTGATGTTCTCCCTCTGTAGCAGAAGACTCACTAAGACTTATGAGATAGATATTAGATTCCAGATACAATAAATTTCATGTTATGACTTATGTTTGTAAAACTTATGTAACATTGTTCAAATTGCCAAGTGCAATTTATTTGAAAATGTAAAGTGAAATGATTTCACTATAATTTTATCTTTGAATATATTGTATTTCAAGGTTGAAAAATATTTAGAAAAGATATGCATTTATTTTTATGTGATTATGCAAATGATATAAAAAAATTGTTCATGTTTCTATCTTTGTTTACTTTCTTAGTAAATTGTGTGTGTAATTCCAAGTAATATGAGATGGCATGTTACAAAGGAGTGGAGATAAAATTCCAACAAAACTCATCTTGGGCAAACTCACTCTAGTTATGGGAAATTAATATGGTAGTGGAGTGGAAATTACATTACTCCAATGTAATGTTGTCATTTTGAGTGAAATTCTAAGATTTTTCATTGCCTGGAATAAAGGAGTAAACAAAATAAGAAGGAAAGGATGGGGGGAAAAAGAGAACGATGGGTGAAGGCAACAGGGAAAAAAAGAAGGAAGAGCTCTGTAACTTATCAAAGGGTTTTTAGCTTGAATTCTTAGTATGCTCATTAAAATGAAGTACTTGGTTAAGTTCTATTTTCTTTAATATATATATCTTCCACAATACGTAGAACAAAAGTTCATACATTTTATTTCATCATTTGAAATATTACTGTAGAAAATTGAGTGTAAGGTTTATCTCTGTATTTTTTTGAAGATATTTATGAACTGTTAAAAATAATTTTATTTAGAATTCATATATATATGATACAGGAGCATCCGAGTGAATGTGCAATCCAGCATCGCACAAAAACAATTTTCAGTGTTGTTTGATTTCACCATGTTTGTTGTTTTGGTGTGTTTTTAGTTTTGCTGCAATCAATTGGCATCTTTGTTGATCAATTGTCATGACTAACCTTTCTTTGGTTTGATGGTGTACTTTGGGGAACATACAATGAATCCTAATCATTTTGGTCAAGGCAGGGCATCCTTTGTCATTTGTTTGAAGAAATATTGTGTGAGTGGCATATGCACCGAGTATTGCATTTTGTGATTTTTACTCACCGGTGGTTTATTCCTTCATTTCTTTTCATCTACCAAGAGTTTAGTATTTTGTGGGGAACAAGTCAATGGAATGGGTCATGTGGTCTTATGGACAAAAATGATCACCTATTTGAAATTTGCATTTGTAAGCATTGACACAATGCTTGCTAGGGAGAAGTCGATCTACATCTTGGTTGATTTGATTATGTAGAGGAGGAGGCAATCCCATGTTCATTTTTTTATCCGCATACAAATTTGTGAAGGCCAATTATCCTTGAATGTTAAAGTCCATGACTCCAATAGTTTAATGTTAAGTTTCTTTGAATGCCTATTTTCCTAGATAGGTCGTGGCTTGAATTGGAAGACCAGCTAAGGAAGTCAAATCAAAACATTCTTGGCATTAAAGTTTAACTTCATTTCATTAAGTTTTGGATGCCTAAAGGATGTATGCGGCATAAAGTATATAGAATGATGTTATATTTAATTAAAGTATTTTGGTTTACCTATGAAGGCATCACCCAACTGGAATGAAAGGACTTAAGACCTTTCAAATCCCACTCTCAAAACAAAAGAGAAAGGAAAAATAGCATATGGGGGGCTAGGCCTGGAATTTGATGGTTACCCTTACCTGTCATATAAAATTTTTATGACAGTTTGGTCATTTAACTACCTTTCAATTGATGTTTTAAGAAAACTATAACTTGTCAAAAAAATATTGAGTGATTTTTTTATATTGAAAGAAAACAAGTTACAAAAAAGTAGTCTAAAAATTGTGAAGAGCAACAATCAATAGCACAGTCACAAACAAAACTACAAACAACAAGACCTCTTCCTTGGAGAAACTTTGTGGTGATCAGCTCAGATCAATTTTTTCAAGTGGTTCACCTTGACATTCACAACTATACTAATCTTTCCTTGGCTATAGAGGATTCTTAAAGTTGATCATTGAAATTTGACATTGTCATGATAAAATAAAGAACAACCAATGTATTGCCAGAAATAGACCATGTCACCAAACCAAACAAAAACATGCCATTAAGCTAGAAACCAAGTAGTTGTATAGGAACAAGGTGTAAGTAAGACCATCATAGAGAACCAAGTTGCTACACAACTGAAAATAATAGTACCATCAAGTTCGACCATGCATAATAACCCATGTAAATACATCATGATAAGGATGGACTCTGGATGGTTTAGTTTTATCTATTTTAAAATAAGAATATTTTTTTATCACTTTTCTTTTTCTTTTTCTTATGAGTGAGATGATTTCTTGAATGGTAAGATTTGAAAACAACTATTTGTCCATTCAAACCATCATTTTTACCAATCGAAAAAGTAGAATCTAAAATTCCTACAGTAGATATATCATATAATTCTGTATTTTCATAGCATTATATATATAATTGCCTTGATCCTTTGGTCTCAATTTCCATATATAATAAATAATGAATAACATATTAACAAGTATAGACAAAACAAATATTTGTTTATTTTTAAAGTAACAAGTATAAACAAAGCAAAACTTTGTTTCTAAATTGAATTTTAAAATTTATTGAAGATAAACATTATAAATTATCATTTACAATTATCTTTATAAATATTCTAATTTAATAATTTTTATATTTATATTTCTATAACAATTTCCATAAATAATAAATAATGAATAACCTATTAACAAGTATAGACAAAGCAAATATTTATTTCTAAATTGTTTTTTAAAATTTATTGAAGTTAAACATTCTAAAATATCATTTACAATTATCTTTAAAAATATTCTAATTTAATATATTTATATAACAAATTATATAAAATAAGATATATTATAAATAATAATATTATATTACCTTATAATAAAATATTACATTTTATGAATAATTTAGAGTGTCATATATACAGTTATGTAAAAATTTAACAAGTCAAGTTATATGCTCTAATAGATTTTAAAGTTGTAAAATATGGTCTAAAATGGAAAAAATGGTCAAATACACCATCAAATTCCACACCTGCGGGGGCACTAAAGAAATTTTCACTGCCAAAAGGAAGAAAGAAGAGATAGTGAGGAAAAAGTGAGGTCGTTGCCAGAATACAAGGGGAGAACAAACAATTGTTTGTAGAAAGGGGTTGATTAGAGTTGGATTTGGATAAAACCAGCAGAGATTGAATTGGTTGTTGAGGTATAAATAGAAACAATACAAATCTATATCAGAATTAGGTAGAAAGCAACAAGGTAATGAAAGAGAGGAATCAATCAAGAATAGTGGAAATCGATGTAGCAAAAATCTAGGTTGTAGAGAAGAGTTGAGGTCACATTGAAGCTATAGGAGCTCATTTTCCTGTCATAGAATGTTTGTCAAGTTGAACAGAGATAAGTTCATTTGAATACAATTTCCTTGTATGTCTGTATACAAACTTGCAAACAAATCATCGAATGCTGTCAACAAAAAAACTATTGGAGTCTCTGATAAATGAATAGTGAATTTGTCAAATTGATATTCCTGTAGCTACTCAATGATGAGTAAAACAATGAAAGTGGTTTTGTTTGTGAATGGTTTGTGGGTATGCTTCTAGAATTGGTTGTCTGGTACGACCCCCAACCTAGGATACTTTAATTGGCATCAAAGTTAGATCAACATTATTTTGGAAGAATCCTAAGGAGTTTGTTGTCGGTGTGAGAGAATAGCGACACCCACAATTGTAGAGGGTTGTGGACATGACACAAAGAGGGTGTGGATAAAGAGGACCACATAATGCTGACCATGAGGTATTTAGGGAAGTGATGAGAGGCCTTGAATCTAGATTAGGAGTGAGGTTGGAGGCAATAGAAATGATGCAGTGAAGAGGAATCCCTATAGTGGTTATCAATGATGATGAGGCTGAAGATGAAGCATCATAATTTGATATGGAAGATGATCATAGAGATGAAGTGGAAGGGAGATTTTTGAGACCAATGGATAGGATCTGCATCAAGCCTAAATTGGACCCCCTAGTCTCAATGGCAATCTAAATCCAAAAGAATTAGTAGATTGGATATAAAAAATGGTGAAGTACTTTGACTTGGAGTCAATTGTGTGTATAGGATAAAATTGAGATTGGGATAATGAAATCAAAAATCAATGATAATCAATAACTCAATCCTATAACATGAAGAGATTGATCTAGGAAAATACCAATATCAATGAATAAAATGAATTAAAACAAGAAAGCCTTCACCTAGATTGTATAGTTCTCTTTGTTAGATGTGGATTGCTCAATAACGTTGCATACCCATGGTGTTGCAATAGGCAGATTTGGATAGTGTGCTCAAAGATTCGATGTAATTTGCTCAAAAATACATAGTATGCTCAAAGCACTATAAGAATACCTATAGCTTAGATGCATAAAAGATTGGAAAGGGTTTGTGATGAGATGAAGGGGGTTTATATAGGTTTATATAAAGATCGATCAACGGTCCAAATAATTCAATGGAATCAATGGATGAGATAAATCTAGGATTCATGATGAATGTGCACCTGACATGTGTCACACAAAAAGATATTTTTATTGAGTTTTGAGTTAATTGATTGATTAGACAAAGACATGAAAAATATATGATTAGATTTCATAAATTTAGAAATGCTTTTTTCTAATTTATGAGTTGGTGATAAAAACAATAATGATTAAGTCAATTAACTCAACTTATGATTTGCTTTTTGCATGATTTGAATAAAATTAAATAATAAATTATTTAATTTTGTGTGCATGATGAATAAGATTTATTTTTAGAACTTAGAAGATAAAAAATAAATTAAATAAATAAATTTATTTAATTGTTTGTGCATAATTGAAGACAGGATAAGATTTGAATATTTAAATAAATTAAATTGATTTAATTTATTTTGCATGATGAAGGATAAATAAAATATTTTATTTTATTTTATTTTAAGAAGAGACATTCAATTTAAATAAATTTGAATGATTTATTTAAATTTGGAAGAATAATTGATTTAATTAAATAATTTAGAAAGTATTTAATCGTAGATAAGAGTATTTAAATGATAAATTAATTAACTAATTAATTTATTCAATTGATGTGGATTTGAATTTTGGAAGACACTAATAATTTAATTAAATATTTAAGATTATTTAATTTAGATGGATAAAAAGGAAATTCATTGAAATTAATTAAATAAAGAGGATTTATTTTATTAATGTTGAAAATATGCGATTTAGAGGAAATTGATGAATTAATTAAATAATTAGATTATTTAATTAATGTTAAATGCAGGTGATTAGATAGATTTGATGAAATGCAAGTGATGTAATGAAATGGTCATTTTTAGGTGTCTACATTTTACCTCTGTTTGATGCAATGCAATTTATAGCGTTGTTTCAAAGAAAATGATTGTTGAAGATATGATACAATTTTGATGCCCCAGTGTAGCTAGCTACCCCAATGTAGCTGGCATAGGATGCCCCCTCGAGAGGAAAGATAGGGAAGCGATAGAAGAACTGGGTTGACACTCAACTAGAAGAAATTGGTTTAGATAGATGAGACTTGATAGATGGAAGTTGACACGATGAAGAAAATAGCAGACACAATGAAAAGGTGGAATAGGGGTGGGAAGAACTAGGGTTGGGACACTATAAATAGGGCCCAAGGGGTCACATACAACTCATTTACACACCTAGAGTTTACAAAATTCAGAGCCCTTAGCCTTCTTGCTTAGTTGTGATCTCCTTGCTTAGAGTGATTTTATAGTTTGTAGACATGCTGATTCCTGTGCATAAGCACCAGGCAGAGCGGGTTCGGACCTATGGGAGACTAGCAGGAGCTCTGGGAATGGTAAGTGATTGAAAACTTGATTTTGTTTGCATGTTTTTAGGTCATTTTCTAGGTTTTGTAGATTTTTAGCCAAAGGAGTTGAATTAGGGTTAGGCACTTTTGGTACATGTTAAAGTGTTTTCGGTGTGATGAAGCACTTTTAGCATGCACTATCGCGCCTTTGGAAAAGTCTAAGTACTTTTGTTTGTTTAGTCTATGGCGAAGTGCCTTTGGGTAGTAGTAAGGCATGTTTGGTAGAATAATAAAGCACCCTAGGTTTAAGAGCGAAGTGCCTTTGTATGATAGCTAGGTGCCTGTGGATGACAGCAAGGTGCCATTGGTAAAACCAAAGTGCTTATGGTTTATAGGATCTAAGCACCTTTGCATAGAAGCTAGGCATGTTTGGATGACAGTGAAGTGCCATTGGTATAACCAAAGCGCTTTTGGTTTGAATGTGGTTTGACCTAGGTTGCACTTTAAAAAAATAGGCTATGTAGGTTTTGACAAGAGTTGACTAGGGTTTACTTAGGGATTTTGCAATGATTTTACCTAGTAGTTGGCCATGTTGACTTTAGATTAGACTTAGGATTAGGATGAATATTGCAATATGTTTAACAAGTGGTCTTCATGGATGTAGATTGCCTTACCACCTTTGATGTCCAGAGAGACATTATCTGATTGTTGACCTAGTTATACAGCTTGGTTGGGAGGAGGAGATATTCCTTGAGGTCATGGGATTATGACATGTGGCCCATCTTGTGCCTATCAAGGTGAACCTTGCATTATTGACAGCGATTGTCGAGAGATATCATAGCGAGACCTCCTCCTTCCACTTTCCAACAGGCAAGGCGGCTGTGACACTTAAGGATGTACAACTCATCCTACAGATTCTGATTTAGGGTACTAGAGTTGACTATGACATGAAGTGGGGCGAGATAGGCATGAGAGAGGTTTTTACTACTAACAACCTTGGTGTGTAGGATCATGAGATCCAGTGGGATCGAGTGTTGTGACTCTGCAACAAGATTATATGGATCATGGTATCTCTGATTGGAGGATTTCTATGTTTAGACCAATGCTCACGAGGATTATCTATTGGATGGGGCAATGTTCTATCATGGATGTTCACAAATGGCATTCGATATGCGTGGGGACCTTGTGTTTTAGGCCAGCTCTATCATGATTTACATGACTGTGTGTGCAAATCTGGGAGTAGCTTGTTAGCAGGTGTGACATTATTATAGTTATGGGCCTAGGAGCATATCCCAATGATTAGACCTATCTCCCACCATCACCGAGATCATGGTGAGCCATATGCATTCCTATATGAGGTGTACTTACTCACTGGCGACTTGGTTCAGTGAGTTATTGGTGGAGACAGTTAGATGAGATGGACATCTTCATTTGGAGCCCCTAGAGAGACTGTGAGTCTTGGGAGGATGATCACAAGGAGCTTATCTACTGTAGACAGGAGAGACATTTGTTTGGCCGACAAGTTGATACTATTAAGAGATACCTGCCAGATCAGGTAGTGAGACAGTTTGGATTACCACAGGGGGAGCCCATAGGTGATGCAACACATGCCTGGACTTAGAGGGAGGTTGAGGACTGGGGCCCTGAGATTGTTGCTGCTATGGCTTTGGTAGATTTATAGGGACTTTCCCCAGTGATGTGGGACTAGATCCTTAGGGAGGTGGACCCTGGCACACTTCCTGCAAATGACATATACTAGAAGACACACAGGCCAGTGAGACTCACTAGACCGGGGGTAGAGGTAGCAGTGAGAGAGGTGGCAATACTTCGAGGTGAGGCAAGGGCTTGATGAGAGGCCTAACAACAGGCTCTAGCACATAGATAGGCTGGGGGGATGATGATGTGTAGATGGCAGAGGTGGGAGCTCTTGGGGTTCAGATGGTGGAGACTAAGCTACAATAGGCTCAGAGATTACTGCAGGAGGAGATAGTGAGGAGGACTCACTTGGAGTTGAGGATGGTTAGGATGAGGAGGGACAGAGATGCTGCGTAGGCTGAGGTTAGGCAATCTGAGGCCTAGGCCTAGATATAGATATAGATAGGAGCAGCAACGTAGGCTGCACTAGCAGCAGTAGCACAAGTAGTTCCACCACTACCACCTCCACCAGTAGATGATGGGCAGATTGCTGAGCTGACAATAGAGAGAGATGTAATGTTATAGTTGAGATTCACTACAAAGGCCACCCTTCAGAGGGTGAGATGAGAGAGGGATACTGTATGCTGCACAGTGGATGCAGATTAGATGACCTTGGTTGGAGAGCTTAGCCATGTATAGGGTGAGCTATTTATAGTGGGGAGGGAGGCAGAGTACTACTGAGGTCTCTAATTTAGAGTGGTTCTAGCTGACTAGAGGGAGCTAAGCTTTATAGAACGGAGAAGATCTGGTGCCTCATCATCACACAAATCAGGGAGATCAAGGTCCTTGGTGATGGGACCACCACGAGGGTCACAAATAGAAGGACCTGCACCGAGTGTAGGAGGGGCACAAGGATCATAGTAGTAGGATAGTTCTACCCACTATCTCACACTAGAGCATGCATTTGTATATGTTACATACCACTTTCGTATCATTGATGTACCTATACATATTGATTGTATACATTGATGATGGCATTTGATAGCCATGATGTACTGTAGCACCACTTTTTGATGGACATTGATGCATATATGGGATTTTGATGTAGACATGGACATTTGTATGTTTTTGATGACCTTGGATGATGATATATGAGATATATGATGATTTATGATGATCTATGTGATTCATGTGATGATGTTTATGCTTATAGATTTATGGATGTTCATGATCTTTGTGATGTATTTCTATATGCTATGGATGTGATGACCTGTATTTATGATTATGTATTCATGTGATGATGTTAATGCTTATAGATGTATGGATTGTGATGACATGTAGATATGATTATGAGTTTACATGATGATGTAGATGCTTATAGATGTATGAAATGTGATGACATTGTGATATGATGATGGGTTTACATGGTGATGTATATGCTTATAGATGTATGAAATGTGATATCTAACATGTGGTTTTGTAGATATACATCAGATGTTGATGATAGATAGAAGAAAGTGGAGATAGAATAGAACATGATAGAAAGACTATTGATCAATCTTTTCTTAAAAAAACTATATGATGATTTGGATAAATGGATAGGAAAATGGATAACTTGTTGCAACAGTTACACAAATGTTTATAAAGAGCAATCCTTATTTTTGAAATAGCACATGGATAGTTTGCCACCAAGGTATAAAAGACCAAGGTACTATGATATCCTAGTGCATGGACGTTGACTCTACAAGCAAGTGGTTTGAACTTATATCACTTAGACATAATATAATCGTAGTAGATAATGTGAATGATCAATAGTCTTGAACATAAAATAAACTTCAATACATGAATGTAAGAAGAATATTAATATGTAAGATGCTAGGTTGTAACACACACACAAGATAGATATTATTCTAAGAAAGATAAAAGATCATTCCTTAAACATGGCACATAGAAAGCAATGTCTTATGCCCCCAATCTGTACTGCATCACAACATACCAAGATATAGATAAATCAAGGTAGTCTTGAATAGTTAATGCGAAAGGAACAAAACGATAAACTAAAAAGAAAATTGACTAACTTACAAAGTAAACATACAACCAACATATTCTCTTGCCAAAGAGGTTGCTCAGGATAGATTGGATAGATATGGTAGATAGGATAGATAACAGCCTTATTGTAGGAATGATATATCTATTAAAGGGTGTTGATATGTTGATAGGTTAAGTTGATTGATGTAGCAGATGTTGGCAATCGATATGTAGGATAGCATATGGTTCTACAAGTAGGTTTCTTTGCTTCAGGTTGGTTAAGGACTTTTTCTTTGATAGGATGCGTAGTTTATTTGTTTCTTGAGTTAGTCAAGTCAAGGTGGTAGGATGGATTGTGATAAATGGAAGACTAGAAAGATGGAGTGTTAATAAATTGAGATGGATGAAGAATGATGAATCATATGTGCCTGAGTATTGGATATGTCCTTCGTATTCCAGACTACCTACATACCTTGTATCCACAAGATCAAGGCACATTACAATGAAAGATAAATATGATAATATGTAGTTCTAGGTAGAGTGATGAATGGGTCAAGGTGTTTGAGTTGCGTAGTTGAAATGACATCATCTTATGTACTTGAGTACTGGAAACTTCCTTCATCTTTTAGACTTCCTACATATCCATATCCATGGGATCAAGGTATTTTAAGATTGAGATGATGATGATATGTAGTTCTAGCTGATTTTGATGATGTAAGATTGGCTGAAGTGAGGGGAGATGATGATATCTTATGTACCTAAGTACTAGATACTTCCTTTGTATGCTGGACTGTCTACATACCCATATCCATGGGATCAAGGTACCTTAATATTGAGATGAGATGATATGTAGTTCTAGTGATTTTGATGATGTAGGATATGATGAAGCATTTTGGTTTCAGTGCGATGGTTGAAGTGTTTTTGTTTTGGTGAGATGGTTGATGAACCACAAACAACGATCCATTCCTAGACCTAGGATAAGGAAAGAGTTGCCCCCATTCTGGTAGAGTTTTTATTATGGATAACTGCACTAACGATGACATGGATGTCTGACATTGGATAAACTGATGATGACATGGATATCTAACATAGGATGAACTGATGATGGATGAATTGCCATGGATAATTGACATAGGACAGCATTACATAGATAACTAACATAGGATAAACTGACAATGGATGAACTAACATAGGATGCACTAACAATGACATGGATAACTTGACATAGATTGACCTGACGATGACATGTATAGTTGACATTGATGAATTTCCAAGCTATGCTAGATAGGGAAATGGAAATACAAAAGGTAAATGGTTTATTATGGATGGATGGATGAAGATTTTATTATGGAAATGGACATGGGATAAAAATGACTTGATCGATGATGGTGTTAGGAATTGCATGCAAAAGATATCAATTAAATGAAAATAAATATTAAATAGAGGAATGAAAATACATAGAAATAATAACAGCAAGAGACAAGTTTTAACGTGGTTCACCCAAAACTGGGCTACATCCACCAATAGAGAGTCCAATATTATTATCCAGTAAATCAAACTGATTGCATCTAGCAATCCTTGCAACTCAATACCACTGCAAATGCTACAATACAATGTCAATGAAAACCCTAACCCTTAGCCAGTTTTATCAAGCCTTATGTCGGTTACAAAAAAGGGTTTTTTTATGTTGGTGCTGCCCCTTGAACCCATTAAATAATTTGGGGGGAAACCACATTGATAAAAGTGGGGTAAATTTAACCTCCAAGTCTGATTAGGTTCCATATATCAACAATGTCCCACTTGGAGACTGATTAGACTCCACACCATATCATCTCCCACTTGGAGACTTATCATAACATTGTTGACCCTATAGCTCCCACTGGAAATAAGCACCGTGGACTCTATTGTTCTAATTTTTGTTTTGTTTTCAGTCTTGAAGACCAACCGAAGCTAAAGAGGAGCTCAACTTCTCCCTTTTCACTACCTTCGTAAACATATCTACTATATTTTCACTTGTATGTATCTTTTCCAGTCGTAACTGTCCATCATCCAACACCGACCAAATGAAGTGATACCTCAACTGTATGTGTTTGTTCTTTGAATGCAAGCAAGAATTCTTTGCAAGATGTATGGCACTCTAGCTGTCTGTAAACAAATAACTATTAACCTATTATTTGCCTAATACTTCCATGAAAGATTGCAGCCATATCATCTCCTTGCTTGCCTCTATTACAGCTACATACTTTGCCTCTGTGGTGGATAAAGCAACCACCTTTTATAACTTGGAGATCCATCTCATTGCTGTCCCACCTATACTAAAGACATAACCTATAGTACTCCACCTGGTATTAATATCCCCTACCAAATCTGAGTCTACATAACCTACTAAGTTAGTATTAGAGCCCCAAAAACATAAGTGTTTATTGGATGTACCTCTCAAATATCTAAGGATCTATTTTACCGCATTCTAATGGTCAAATTCGGGATGACTCATATACCTGCTTACGACTGCTACAACATGTGCAAAACCTGGTCTCATGCATACCGTGGCATACATTAAACTTCCTACAACTAAAGCATATGGTACCTTGGACATTTTTTCTTCCTCCTCTTGTGCCTTAGGACACATCTCCTTAGTCAATTTCAAATGACTAGGCAAAGGTGTGCTAATAGATTTTGCATTCTCCATATGGAATCTCTGCAACACCTTTTCAACATAATCAGCCTGAGATAGAGTCAATTTTTTCTTCTTCCTATCTCTGCAAATTTTCATACCAAGGATTTGTTTTTCTTCCCTCAAATCCTTCATAGCAAATGATTGTCCTAACTGTTGTCTTAACTCTCTTATGTGATCCATGTTAGACCCTACTACAAGCATGTCATCAACATATAAACATAAAATAATGTAGCTGTCATTATCCAACCTCTTAAAATAAATACAATGGTCATAATTACACTAGCTGTAGCCTTACTCAGCCATAAAACTATCAAATTTCAAATACCATTGCCGAGGTGCTTGTTTCAAGCCATATAAACTCTTCTTCAATCTGCACATCAATTTCTCCTTACCTTTGACCTCAAATCCTTGGGGCTCTTCCATATATATCTCCTCCAAATCACCATGGAGAAAGGAAGTTTTCACATCTAGCTATTCCAAATGCAAATCTTCAGTAGCCACAATACTTAAAACAATATGAATAGAAGTCATCTTAACAACTGGAGAAAAAATCTCATCAAAATCAATGTCCTTTTTTTCTGTGCAAATCCTTTTACAACTAACCTAGATTTAAATCTTTTCTTACCTCCATCTTCCTCTTTTAGCCTATAAACCTATTTGTTTGGTAAAGCCTTTTTACATGTAGGTAACTTACATAATTTCCAAGTTTGATTTTTCAACAAGGAGTCCATTTCTTCTTTCATTGCAAGCTCCCACTGAACCTTTGTATCCATCTGCATAGCTTCATCATACCCTTCTAGTTCACTAAAATCTATTAACAAAATAGAATACAAAGAGGAAGAAAACCTTTCAAGAGGTCTACTTAGCCTTGTTGACTGTCTAACATTCACTAGAGTTTGTGGTATTTCTTGTTCCTATTGCGAAGCATGAGGAACCACTGGAACATCACTATCTAGAGTATCATCTAGTGCCACATAATCCTTTTCTTTCTTCTCATACTTCTGCAACTAATCTTTGTACAACACCTTCTCATTGAATACAACATCCCTACTTCTCACAATTTTTTGATTTTCAAAATCCCAAAGCTTATAACCAAATTCATCAATGCCATATCCAACAAAGGTACTTTTTTTGATTTTGCATCCAGCTTGGTTTTATTTTCAAAATCGACATGTGCAAATGCTTCACATCCGAAGGTTTTGAGAAAAGAATAACTCACCTTCTTACTTGTCCATGCTTCCTCTAGAATACCATAGCCTAAAGGAACTGAAGGACCTCTGTTAATTAAATATACAACAGTGTTGACAGCCTCTGCCCACATGTTTAAAGGCAGCCCAACATGCAATCTCATGGTCCTTGCACACTCCATTATTGTCCTATTCATGCGCTTAGCCACTCCATTCTCCTGTGGAGTCCCTGGAACTATTTCCTGCCTATGAATTCTATTAAAGGAACAATAATCCTTAAATTCTTTGCTACAATACTCACCACCATTATTAGATCTAAGACATTTTAATCTTTTACCCATCTCATTCTCAACCAAGCTTCTCTATTTCTTAAATGTTTCAAATATATCAGATTTATGCCTAAGGAAATAAATCCAAACCTTCATAGTTACATCATCTATGAATGTAACATAATATCAAGAGCCACCGAGAGAAGATACCTAAGCTGGTCCCCATACATCTATATAGATAAGCTCCAACTTTTCATCTTTCTTTTGCTTCCCATCCTTGAGAAAACTAACTCTCTTTTGTTTGCCATACACACAACTTTCATAGAAATCCATATTAATACATTTAAAACCTGGTAAAAGTTTCTTAGAATGAAGTATCTTCATACCTTTTTCACTCATATGCCCAAGTCTGTTATGCCACAGTGTTGTCTCAGAACCTGCAACAACTGTTTCAGTCTCTTCTTGCGAACCTGCAACAATTGTTCCTAAACTTGTTTGTTTTTTCTCTGCAACAACTAAAGTAGAAGGAACAGTATGACCTGTACAAAGATATAAGGTGCCTACTTTCACACTTTTTGCTACTGTTAAGGTACCTCTTGAAACCTTCCAATTTTTATCAGTAAATATAACAATGCAACCTTCATTAGCTAGCTATCCTACTGAAATTAAATTCCTACTCAGCCTTGGAACGTGCCTTACCTCTGGTAGTAGCCAATGATTCCTATTTTGCAACTTAATCTTGATTCTTCCCTTTCCAACAATCTGACAGGGTTCATGATCTCCCAAATAAACTAGACTAAAATCCCCTTGGACATAATCAAGAAAATAACTTCTATGGGGTGTAGCATGAAATGAGGCCCCTGAATCTAAAACCCATGAATCATCAGCATTATCTAGGGAAAGAATCAAAGCATCATCTTCAGATTTATTACTTACCACATTTGCCTCCTTATTACCTTCTTGTTTGTCTCCTTTATTTTTCCAAGACCAACAATATTTCTTCAGATGACTTGGTTTCCCACAATACCAGTAATCCTTCTATCCTCTAGATTGGGACCTCTTGTCCTTTAATTTTCTTCATGACCTCCCATGACCTCCAGAACCTTTTCCTCTCTCCTTTGATATGCCCCTATTTTCTGCATTCAAAACACTAACTGATGTGGACCCTTCTGAGATTTTCCATCGCATTTCCTCGCTAAGGATAACACCAACAACATCATCAAATTTCAAAGTGTTTCAACCAGAGACAGAGTTACTTACAACCATTACCAAGCTATTCCAACTTTTTGGCAAAGAACATAAAACCAAGAGAGCCCCCAGCTCTTCATCAAATTTCACTTTTATATAAGTTAACTGACTGGTAATCATATTAAACTCATTTAAATGATCTATCACAGATCCACTTTCAATCATTTTCAGATTAAACAAACGCTTCATGAGAAATACCTTATTTGAGGCTGAGGGTTTTTCATACAATTTAGCCAAAGCTTTCATCATTTCACTTGTTGTCATCACTTCTATTATATTTATCACCACAAATGGTGCCAGGGACAACTGAATGGTTCCCAATGCCTTTTTGTCTAGAAGATTTCAATCCTCACTAGTCATTGTTTCCAGTTTCTTGGCTATTCCTTCCAACAGACTCCATAAATCCTTTTAATAGAGATAAACCTCCATCTACATCTTCCATTATTGATAGTTCTACCCATTGAATTTATCTACCTTCAATTTACCCTCGTCCTCTATTGCTCTCAGTCAACCGTGAGACTCCCACTCAATCGTGAGACCTTCTTGTAGATGATAATCGAACACAACCCGCTCTGATATGACTTTTTAGGAATTATATGCACAAGAAATCAATTAAATGCAAATAAATATTAAATAGAGGAATGAAAATACATAGAAATAATATTAGCGAGAGATAAATTTTAATGTGGTTCACCCACAATCGGGCTACATCCACCAACAGAGAGTCCAATATTATTATCCAATAAATCAAATCAATTACAACCAGCAATCCTTACAACTCAATACCACTGCAAATGCTATAATAGAATATCAATGAAAACCCTAACCCTTAGCTTCTTTTATCAAGCCTTATGTCAGTTACAAAAAAGGGTGTTTTTTTTAATGTCGGCAAATAGAAAAATAACTCCCAATGCCTTTATAAAATAATAAAAACCATCTTGGGGGCGCTGCCCCCAAACCCCCACAAGGGACGATGCCCCTTGACCCCATTAAATAATTTGGGGGGAAATTGCACTAATAAAAGAGGGGTAAATTTAACCTCTAAGTTTGATTAGGCTCCATTTAACAATATATGGATGCTGACTCTACACATAGCACGTGTTTTCCAAGTTTTCACTATGGTACTTATCCAAGGTGCCTGTTTACCAGGTTTTCACCAAAGGACATATTATTTTTGGCTTATTTGATTTGATTGATTTTTTTTAATTTTTTGCTGAGGATAATCTAAGGATTAGGAAAAGAACTTCTTGAGATGAACACTATTGAGTAGCTCATCTAGAGGAATGCCTTCAGGTGTTGCTAAAGTATAAGCTTCAGATCCATATGTTGCTATGATAACAAAGGGTCCTAACCAATTAGGCTCGAACTTGCCCTTCTTTTTCTGATCTACTTGATTTCTCTGATTTTCCTTAAGGACAAGATTGCCCACTTGGAACTATCTTTCCTTGATCTTATTGTTATAGTTTCACTGGAGGTGAGTTTGATAGACATGGAGATGATTAAGCGCTGCAAGACACTTCTCATCTTGTAGTTCTAGCTCAACTAATCTGGAAGTGTGATACTCCTCTCCGTCGATCAGGTGAGGGATGGGATCTTGACCTCTATAGGTGGAATGGCTTCAGAGCCATAGACCAAGGCATAAGGTGTTCTACCAGTTGGTGTTCTGATACTAGTGCGGTAGGCCCATAAGGTGGGATTGAGTTGTAGGTGCCAATCACGACCAACTTCATTGACCATTTTCTTGAGGATTTTAAGAATGGTTTTATTAGAAGCCTCGACTTGGAGATTACTCTGACGATAGTAGGGAGTGGAAAAGTGATGTTGGATATTGTATTGGGTGCACAAAGTATGGACATCTTGATTCTTGAATGGTCTCCCATTATTAGTGACAATGGCTTGGGGGATACTATAATGACAAATGAGGTAGTTAAGGATAAAATTGGCTATTTGCTTGCCAGTAATATAAGTGATGGGAATGGCTTCTACACGCTTCATAAAATACTCATTGGCGGTAATGATAAATTTATGACCATTGGATGAGGATGGGTGGATTTTTCCTACGAGGTCGAGACCCCATTGTGAAAAAGGCCATGGAGTTGTCACTATTTGTAGTTCTTAAGCTGGTGCGTGAATTAAATCTCCATGTTGTTGGCATTATAGACACTTCTTAGAAACTGTAAAGCATCTTGTTCTATGGTAGGCTAGTAATACATTGTACAGAGTATCTTCTTAGCAAGGTTAGGATTGGTAGAATGTGCACCACAAACACCTTTGTGTATGTCTTATAAGGTAGCATCGACTTCTTCCGTGTTAAGACATCTTAAGAGGATACTATCAAGACTCTGATGATAAAGTGTATCACCCAGAATGGTGTAATGGGAGGCTTGACGGATAAAGGTTTTGCATTGGGTTGTAGATAGCTCAAAGGGAAAGGTACCATGTTTAAGGTATTCATAGATATCTTCGTACCATGGGGAATTGGGACCAACAAGTTTGCAGGTGATTTTAGTAGTTGGAACATCGACGACTAGTATCAACAATTGCTCAATCAAGAATTTACATTTCTGTGTGTTTGTAGGCATGTCTATAAGTGACCCCATAGGAGCTATAGAATCTACAACTTTGTTATGCTCTCTTGGAATTTGCTCAAAAGTGATGCTAGAAAAATGTGGTTTGTAGGCATCCACTAATTGCTTGTAGGGAACCAGATTTTCATCTTTTATTTGGTACTCATCAATTACTTGTCGAATGACTAGTTGTCAGTCTCCATATAACTGTAGTTCCTTGATATCACATTGGACTACTGTATGGAGACCTATGAGGAGTGCTTCATACTTGGCTATGTTGTTAGTGCAAGGAAATGCAAGCTGATATGACTTTGGGATATAGTCATTTTGAGGTGTGATAAAAAGGATGCCAGCCCCTGAGCCATGCTACATGTAGGAACCATCAAAATATAATTTCCACACTACTGAGGTAGAGAGATTAAATAAATTTTCATCTGAAAAGTCATATACCATAGGATGCACATTTGTCATGCATGCTTCTTCTAGTTGATCTGCTAGGGCTCGTCGCTTGATTGCTTTACGATCCACATACTCAATGTCAAACTCACTAAGAATCATGACCCATTTAGCTAGTCTACCTGTGAGGGCTGTTTTTGCTAGGAGATATTTCAATGGATCAATTTTGGCTATAATATTTGTGTGTTGGTTTAGCATGTAATGCCACAACTTTTGGGAAGTGAACGCTAAGGCTAAACAAGATCTTCCATAGTTGAATAATTGAGTTCATAACCCACCTAGGTTTGACTGATATAATAGATTGCATGCTCTTTTCCTGACTCATCTTGCTGTGCTAGAATAGCCCCTAGGGATGCAATAGTAGTTGAGATGTATAAGATCAAAGGTCTATCTGCAACTGGTGGTACCAAGATAGGAGGTGTAGCTATATATTCTTTGAGATGATCAAATGCCACTTGACACTTAGCTTCCCATCGAAATGAGACATCCTTTAGAGCAAGTGTTGGAATGGTTGACATTTATCCACAAGTTATGCGATAAACCATCTAATGGATTGTAACCTTCCTTGAAGGCTCCTTAATGATTTAATATTCTTTGGTGGAGGCATCTCCACTATAGACTTGACTTTCAATGGATCCACTTCAGTGCCTCTATGAGATATGATGTATCCTAACAACTTTCTTGAAGTTACCCTGAAGACACATTTCTTTGGATTGAGTCTTACTTGATATTTTTCTAGTTTGTCAAAGATTTGGCTTAGAACCTATATGTGATCTACCCTAGAAGATTTTTCTAAGATATCATCAACATTGTCCTCCATTATGTGATGAAAGAGATCATGGACTATCACTGTCATTGCTCTTTGATAGGTTGCACCTACATTCTTAAGACCAGATGGCATGACGCACCAACAATAGGTACCCCAAGGACAAGTGAAAGTATTTTTATGTTGATCTTTTTCCACTATCATTATCTGATTGTAGCCTAAAAATCCATCCATTAGAGAAAGCCTTTCATGACTAGTGGTCATGTCCACTATGAGATCAATGTTTGGTAGTGGAAAGTCATCTTTAGGACATGCTTTGTTGAGATCTCTAAAGTCAGAACACATGCATATGCCCCCATTTGGTTTAGCCACATGTATAATTTTTGAGACTCATTCTGGATAATCAATCGGCTTGATGAATTTTGAATCTAACAATTTCTGTATTTCAACTTTGACTAAGAGAGCAATCAGTGGGTACATCTTTCTTAGCTTCTATTTGACAGGCTTACCTTTTGGATCGACTGTGAGATAGTGAACTACTAGCAAAGGGTCTAGCCCTGGCATATCAACATAGGTCCATGCAAAGTTGATGGTTCTATGTAAGAAGAAGTTGGTAATATTCTTGCTCTCTTGTTCTGATAATGATGTTGGAAGGAATGTGGTCTTAGGATTTTGCTCTACGCCTAGATTTATCTCTGTAGAATCTTCCACTAGGAGAGCTGATTTCTCTTGATACTTAGATGGTAGGGGAAGGTCAAATCCTCCATCCTCAGGTTCCACAATTGGGTTTTCACCTTTGGATACATCCTTTATTTTTATTGTCTTTTGATCAGGAGGTACCATAGTGAGGTTTTCACCTAGAGATCTTTCTTTATTGTTGTGACTGGAGGATTTGGCATTCTCACCAAAATAAGAAGCTTGATCTAGTTCCATTACAAAAATAGCTTTGTGATTGCCAAGAGGGATACCATCCCATAGTCCCATGAATTCTTCAAGAGCATCACCATTCTAAAAAACATCTAGAACGGGGGACCCTTGTTGGTCCCAATTGATAAGTTTAGGGTAGACAAGTGTTACAATTTGGGTGCTAGTAGTTGATGTTAAGGATATGGATGATAGCATAAATATGGAGGATTTAGTGAATAGGCCAGTCATATGGAGATAAGAGTCATCGATGATATCCTCTTGAGAAGTAGAAGCTATGAGAGAAGTTTGTGCTACCTCGTTGAGAATACCCTTGATGTCCAAGGCACATGGTACCTTCCTATCGTATCATAACCCCTTCTTGTCTAGCTTCTTCTTCACAAAAATGGGTTCTATGTCACCTGGGTTATCCTTCCCAAGACCACCTTTGCCTTTGTAGCTCATGTTCTTGACAATTCTTAGGCCATTGCCATATTGTTTAACTAGTATGGTGACTAGTTCTTTCTCTTTGTAGAGCCAAGATGAGATATCTTCAATAGTTTCCTCTGCCAATAATTTTCCCTCTTTGAACTGGGTTAAGGATGTTGGAGGAGAGGTGGCTTCTTTCTTAGTCACTTTAGCTATGGGTGGTTGTCCATAGGATTTAGGGGATAAGGGCATCCACCCTACACAACAAGATTTAGAGATATCATATTCACCAAAGCCTATATCATGGATGTGAGTTGTGATTTTAGGAATAGGATTAGGATTAGGATTAGGTTCAACTTCAGAGACTTTTTTTAGATTTTCAGAGTCGACATACAATGGGGATTCATAGACTTTGTCATTATTTGGCACTTGGTTGCTATTCTTATAACTACCTTGTAGGACACGACATAACTTAAAGGGATGAGGGTCTCCTGGGATAGTGATCTCTGTACTATTAAATGGGAACTTGAGAGACTGATGGTACATGGAGGGAACAACTTTCATGGCATGGATCCATGGGCGTCCTAAGATAATGTTATAAGGTAGCTTAATGTCGAGGACTTGGCACCTAGTTTCAAGCATGATGGGGCCTACTTGTATAGGTAAGTGGATAACACTTTTTGAATGACACTTGACATGCATTGATCAATGTTGACATGATGCTCAGAGTATCCTAATTGTTTAAGTAACTTAAGAGAAGAGATATTAAAACTAGCACCACCATCTATAAGTATACGTTTGATCTTTCATTTATGGATGAAGACTACAATGTGAAGTGCATCATTGTGACATGGATCATGGGATGTGAGGTCCTTTTTAGAAAAACCACATTGTATGGTGAGGTGATGTTACCTATTATAGATTGGAAATCCACGACCGCTATGTTGTTAGGAATAAAAGACTCTTGTACAGATTTTTCTATCACAACTTTATGTACAGGTGATGACTGTAGAAGGTCCAAAATAGAGATCTGTGCAGGGGTTTTCCCTAGATGATCCATAAGATTGTAATCAAATTGGGTTGGGAGACTTGGTGTAGGCTCACATAGGGTAACACGACCATGACAAGTTGTGACTATACAATCCATAGATTTACCTTTGATAGTGAGGGTGGACACATGACTTTCTTCAAATCAACCTACAATAGAGTCATAGGAAGTTGAAGCTTTATTAATACCTTTACCTTTATCGGGATTTTGACCCTGACCATGGTTAGGGAATGGCTCCTTGTACATGTTGAGATCTTTTTTGGTATTTTGATTTGGAGGTGCATCAAAAGTTACTTTTCCTCTATCGATAAGGTTTTGGATCATGTGCTTGAGTTTCTGCATGATATGGTTCTGTCCTTTGGTCCTATGGTATTCACAATATTCATTGTCTTTGTACCATGTGGGTTTGAAAGCAGGTTCGTCATATGGGTAAGCTTTTGGTAGCATGATGAGTCCATTTTGTACAAGTTTCTTTAGAACTGACTCTATAGGCTCTCCCAAGGGAGTGAACTTACACCTTGGAGGGTAATCTTGGGGAGGCCGCTCTTGTTGATGCTGTTGGTTTTAGTTTTATTGTCATTATTGTTGTTGTTGAGGAAGAGGTTGGTTTTGTTTGGATGAAAGATTAAGGGGTGTTTTTAGCATTTGAACATGTTTGGAATCAACCACACCATCATTGACCATGTTTTTGTTTTTGTTCTAGAATTTGGGCTTATCATTTGATTGTTGTTGGGCAGAATTGTCTTTATTTTCTTTGATTATTTTCTTTGATGATGGCTTTTTTGGTGTTGATTCATTTATAGGTAATCTCGTCAAAGGTTGTAGAACTTAGTATTTGCAAATGAAAACCCAATTCTTGGTTAAGGTTCTACACAAACATGCTAACAAGCTACATTTCAGGTATTTTAAATGGGAATTTGCTAGCCATGTGTCTCCATCTTTGAAGGAAAGAGATAAGAGTTTCCCCATTTTTCTGTTTGTTGTTACGTAAGTCGATCATAGAGACTTCATGTTCTATGTTGTATGAGAAATGTGTGGCAAATTTTTATGCAAGTTGGTTAAAAGTTTTGATACCTGTAGGTAAATGCGAGAACCATTCTATAGATTGATCTCCAAGACTATGAGGAAAGAGGTGCATGTGATATGTGTCATTATGTACAACCTCTAAGAAAGTGATATAGAATTCTCTAATGTGGTCCTTTGGGTCTCCTCTTCCCTTGTATTTATCAAATTTAGGTATATTGAAGTTGGGAGGAAAATGGATCATTTGCAATGACCAATCAAATGGATAAGGACAAACCTCCTCCAAGGAGAAGGTTTTCTTAGTGTGACCAAATGTTAAATCAGCTACTTGTTGTTGTACCTCGGCAAGTTTAAGCCCCATAGCTGTTGGGGGTGTTGGTAAATTCTCCTGTTGCACTTGTATTGGTTGTTGTTGCCCATAGGGAAGATTGTAGTTGAAGCCATAGGAATTGATGTTATATAGGTTGTATGATTGATTTGGGTCATATGTGTTGTATGATGAATTTAGATTAGGTTGGGTTTGGTTGTTTTGAGGTTGTGGATGTGGTGCTAGATAAGAATGTTGGCTTTGTGATTGTTGTGAAGGGATGATGAAAGAGTTTTGTCATTGACATTGTTGAGGAGGGGTGATGAAAGGATTTTGTGGAGGAAAGCTAAATGTGTTTTGATTTGATGGTGGTGGGGGAATATATCCATAGGAAGATTGGATTTGAGAATGTTGAGGGTTATTGAGATAGGTGTTGGTGAGATTGAGTGTGGATGATCGTTGTGGTGGAGTGATATAGGTAAATGGGTTTTGAGATGGTTGGGGTTGGTTGAGATAGGTGTGGGTGAGAATGAGTGTGGATGATCATTGTGGTGGAGTGATATAGTTGATGTTGATGTTATGGGAGTGTTGTGGGAGAATTATTTTGTTTGGCTTAGTGATGTTTTGGGAATGTTGTGGTGGTATGATATTGTTGATGTTTTGGGAATGTTTTGGGGGAGTTATATTGTTTGGACTAGTGATACAAAGGGTTGATGATGTTGGGGGTGATGTCATTTGTGATCCTTGTTGCATGGCTACATAAGTGTTTCCTAGATTGTAATTTGGGGAAAATCGTCTTGTGATGGGGTGGCTAATGTACCATGTGTGATTGATATGGGCATTTGTGATATGCTAGGAGCTTGTTGTTGGTTATGTTTAGCTAGAGCAACTTGTCGTGCTAATTCTTCTTTTTGATGAAGAGTTTCTTGTTGCTATTTATAAATCTCCATATGAGTCAAGAGTGGTGATATTGGTCTTTCTGCTATTGGATTTTGGTTTTGATAGAGGGGATATTCATAATGAGTATCAAAAGGATTAGTCATTCCCTCTTGTGAGACTTGTGCAGGTATGGGAGTGGATATGGTTGACATAGTTTGGATAGTAGTTATAGCATCGTGGGTATTGTTTTGCTCCTTAAGAGTAGATAGATTAAAGTATTGGGGTAGTTTAGGTCCTTGTTGAGCAATTAAATGAAAGAAATGATCTTGATTCTCACTAATGAGTTTGTTAAAGGCTGCAATGGCTCTAGGATCTTGCATGATTTCATCAAGGTCTTGTCCCTCTGCTTGAGAGGATTGACCTTCTTGAAAGTTTTGATCTTCTTGATATGGGACTTGATCTATGGTGTAACCATGTGGAACAAAATCATGAGGCATGTCGGTAGTAAATTGAGGTACCTCTGTCAAATGGACATTACCCGCTTGGGAATTGATTGGTTTGTCATTGGTTGGTCTATTTTGAAAGTTTGTTGATATGCCAGTTGGTGTGTGGGGGGTACCTTTTTGAGACATGGTGGAATTACTTGGTTGAGGTGTACAAGTGGGAGATTTTTGCTTCTTTGGTGCATTTTTCTTAGTCTTCATGACTTGTTGAATTCTAGTGGTAACCATAGGATGTACTAGAATAATTTGTGTTTTGGTTTGTGTGTAATTTTGGACTAGTTTTAAAAAGTTTAGATTACTATGTTGGTGGATTTGAAGTGAGTTTGATTGTGGAAGATTATAAATTCTAGATCAATTTGTTGATTGGATAAAGATTGTTGTTCACGTAGGTAGACTATTGACCTCAATGAAAGCAGATAGTGTTAATGGCATAAACTAACTCAAAAGAAGTGGATCCTCTAAAGCTTGTAAAGACCAATAATGGACACTAGTTCCTCTTCAAAGACCTAAGAAATGTGATCACTCTCAAATAAAAGAAAAACTAGGGGATATATGTGATCTAAGACTTATGATGGAGACCAAATTACTCATCTAGACAAAGCGTGGATAAGGATTTAGGCCTGTTGGGTGGAATGGGTTCGATGATAGTAATCTCAAGAGGATCAATGGTTTGAAAATTCCAAGTTTAAGGAATGATGAGGGATGAAATGTGTGAATGGGAAAATGAATTCGTCAATGAAGAATAATAAACCCAATACAACAATGAAATATGAAGGAAAAAGGATAAATAATCACAAAGAGATACTTACAACTTTTACCTTTCAACTTCCATTGCTCACCTATTCTTTCTTGATCTTGAATGATGAAGATTGGCCCTCAGGGAGCTTGCTTCCTTGCTTTGATTCGTCAAGATAACAAGGAGAAATGGCTGTGATACTTGTTGTGTTGAAGATGAGCTTCAAACACAAGGATAATGGATGATATGAGAATGGCTAGAATGTGGAGACTTGAGAAGAATGTGGGCATGATAAGGATGCTAGAATGAAGTTCTAGAAGAAATTGGACATGGTAAGGATACCTGAAAGAAGTCCCCCCAATTGCTTAGAGAAGGGTCTTATAGATTTTCTGGGTGAGGATCAAAAGATGAGATCAATGGCTCTCATTTTTTGTGAATCTTTAATTCATAATGGATGAATTAAAAATTCTTTTTTGAGAAGAGTGGGTTATGACAATTGAATTAAGAATTCAATAGTGGAGGATAGTGGGTTATGACAATTGAATTAAGAATTCAATAGTGGAGGATAGTGGGTTATGACAATTGAATTAAGAATTCAATAGTGGAGGATAGTGGGGGACAATTGAATTAAGAATTCAATAGTGGATGATAGTGGGGAATAATTGAATTAAGAATTCAATAGTGGATGATAGTGGGGAATAATTGAATTAAGAATTCAATAGTGGAGGATAGTGGGGAATAATTGAATTGAAGATTTATTTTTGGATTTTGGAGGATATTAGCTAATTAAATATTAAGAATATTTAATTATATGTGCAACATGGTGAGGTGGAAGGGATGAGGTGGATTGATGAGGTGGATTTAGGATTTGAGACTTTAGAAGAATTTAGGGATTTTAATTAAATAAAATAATTTTATTTAATTGTAGGATAATGAACCAATCAAATAAACTTATAATATTTATTTAATTGACAGAAGAAAATATGAATTAAGATAAATATTAGAATATTTACTTAATTCAACCTGAGCCAATTTTAGGTGTCTACAAAATGGACAGATGGCTTGATGGCATAGATCTAACAATACTGTATGATGATGGCTCAGAGGTAGATATGACCAAAAAGTGTGATTTTGCTGAGATTTGGGCTAGATAGTTTGATAGACAATTTATTGGACAAAAGGTGCTGGCATGTACTACAAAGGCACTTGACTGTGTTACGAAAGGCACAAAACTATGTTTCAAAAGTGTTTGACTACTAATCAGAGGCGCGTGACTATGTTGCAAAGGTGCTAGACTGCGTTTCAGAAGTGCTGGGCTGTGTTTCAGAAGCGCTAAAATGGTATCGGTGATGTTTGTAAGGAAAATTTTGATAGATTTTGGATTTGATTTTGATTGGATTTACTTTGACAAGAGAAACACATCAAACAAAGTGGCAAAGGACTAACACAACAGATAGTGTATGTTCGAGGCTCACAAAAAAGCCCAATGTTTTCATGGGTATAAGACAATTGCAAACAGTTCAAGCACTTTTTATCCCTAAAGACATGGTTTCATTGCAGTAGTTTAGCTTTCAACTTAGTTCTATGTCGATCAAATGTCATTCCATATGGTGTTGTATATTTATGTATTTGTGAGAGATGATAGGTAGGGATATCTCACCCTCCCCTCGAAAAGCTACAAGTAGGTCACAAGAGCTTATGCTAGCCAAGGGAATATCATCTCTTCTCAAGGGAGTCAATGGTGAGTAATCTTGGGGGTTTATACTGATTTCCATTGCACTAATGATTACCATTGTAATGTTGGAAAATGTCCCCTTGGGGGCTTTTCCCTCATAAGGTTTAGCTGCCAGGTCTCTTAGCTACATTTAGGACATCTTGCATCATAATTTGGCATCACGATGGAATGAATCCTAGGTATAATAAAAAATGGGGCCTAGGGGGAGCCCTTGAGCTTAACCCTACCCAAAATAGGGGGAGGACTTGGGCGCTCATGCCCTAGTCCTACTCCATTCTGGGTCAAGCCCAAATTTGAAGTGTCAGTTTATGACCGTTATTTGGTCCCCTAGCTAACACAGTAAGTTTGAATTTATGAAATCTTGGTGAGAATGTTTGTAGTTGCATTTAAAAGCATGTGTAAGTATTCATTTGTAGACTAGATGATTACTAGCAAGCTATTATGTTGTAAAGGTGATTCAAGGCTTTCATTGTATTGCAAGAGCAAATTTGTGTTGTCTATGTGTTTGTGTTTGCAGATTTGAGTATCCATCTCCTCATGGAATGAAGAACTTCTTCCTCCCATGAGATCTTCACTACAAGGTGACATCTATTATGATTATTGAGAATTTATCATTTGGTTTTTGCCTCTGTCTCCCTAGGCACGCACTCTCTATCTAACAACGTTGTTCGGAAGGCTTGAATGTCTCTCCAGAGCTTGACTGAGGCAAGCCTCTAAGCACTACATCCCCCTCCCAAAATTTTCATGATTGCTGGTTATAGGTTGGAGTTGTAGACAAAGTGAAGTTGTAGGAGGGTACAACAGAGTGTTGGAATTATAGATCAGTGAAAGAAACAACTACCTAGACTAGGGTGCTTGATCATTAGTCCTCAAAGTTCCATAATGGGAAAATCTCTGATACAACAGATATAGGTGGTAGACCTTGTTTCCAAATCTTGACAAAAAGTAGGGCACTGGACTTGGGTGCCCGCTCTTCACTCCCCAACTTTTCCGCCTCAGAACCCCAAAAATAGGTGCACAGTTATTTGTCATTTTACATCTCTCTGTAGTAGCATTTTCTGATATTCGTCCGTTTACTGTTGTATTTGCATAATTAGGGTTTTAAGGTATAATTGAGCATAAGAGAAAATAATTGTCAATTAAATCATAAAAATCTAAGTTATCCTACATCTCAATAGTGACCTAGGGTGTGATAGTACATTGCAACTTGACCCTAGGTCCTTGAATGTAAGGGTGAAAGAAGGATATACACACTAAACTACCAAAAACTCAACTATCCAAATTCCACCCTTTACATTTTGGTGAACCCGTGTTATTGGACTTGTTTTCAACTTGATGAGTTTTGTGCTTCAAATTTTCATTGATTTCATTTATTCATAGTATCATTCATCTCATTGTATTGGAAAACTTACAAAAAAAAATTGAAAAATTGGAAAAATTGAAAAAAATTGCATGCTAGGGTTTTGCATGTTGCATGAATTAATTTGAATTTCATAAAATTTCTTATTTTTGCATGATATCTAATTTAAATTACAGAAAATTTAAAAAAATCAGTACTTTGTATTGCATTTTTATCATAAAATTGCTAGGGTTTTGTTGAAAATTATAAATTTGACATATAACCTAGTAATTCCAAAATCTAGGGTTTGTAGGTAAACTCTTTTTTCATATTTTTCTACTGATTTTAGAGACTCATTTAAATTTGCATTTGTTTGTAGTCTCACATTCAGGAACAAATCTACATTTAGATTTTAAAAATTTGCATTTTTGCATAGAAAAAGTCAACAAAAACTAGCATTTTCATTGATTTTTCACTAGATTTGCATTAGCATTTTGCATGTTAGAGCTTGGAAATCATTTTCTAATCTAAGTGTATTTAATTTTCATCATAAATCATCTTGTAAAACATTCATATATCATTTTTGTGTCAAGATCTCAAACTTAGAGCTTCAAAAACATTGATTTTCAATGGATTTGGCCTTATCGACTATCTAAATTTGCACCATAGGTGTGTGTGAAGGATATTTTTGCACTAATTGGTTTTTATCAGGGTAATCATTTGGTATCCCTCCTAAAAATCTTCACAACACCTTTTTATTGGGCTCTTGTATTGAAAATTTGGTGAAAAACTACACATTTTTGCTATTTTTGCCCTAGGGTTGGCTTAGTTTGCACTCCAAGTGTGTTGTGACAAATTTTATGGATTAAGGTGACTGCTATCATTGCTATTATTTGCTTCACCTCCTAAAATTATTTACAACACCCCTTTTTCTAGGTCTTGGAGCTGAGAAACTGTGAAAAATTGCCTATTTTTGCTTTATTTTCACTAGGGGATGACCTTGAGTGGCACTAAAAGCATGTTGTGACAGAAATTTTGGCATTAAGAGGCTGTTATTACTGATATAATTTGTTTTCCATCATCATTTTCCTCACAACACCCTTTATCATACTCTTTTGCATTGAGATTTGGTGAAAAATCGCATGTTTTAGTGTATTTTCACTATATTTTGACTTGTCATCATCCTAGATTTGCATGAGTCTAATAACTCTCTGACCTAAGAGAAACATTCCTTTAAGAAGATTAAGACACATGGGATCTAGTTGTCTTGAAGAAGTTAGAACATTAAACACCTTCTTTACAAAAGGAGAGACACAAATGTTACAAGATATTACACCTATCACAAGTACAATGGAAGAGCAAACTTTTCATGATGTTGATGATACTATTGAGACAACAAAATATGTATCTGATGAGAAAATAAATAAAATTGACAAAGACCTAGCTACATTCCAAGACTATGTGCAAACTGAGAGGATTGTTGAAGAAGTTGTACCTATGATTCACCATGTAAGAGAATTGATAAAAGAAGGACAAGATGGTGTTAATGCAATCCGTGATTTAGCACATATTGTACAAACTAATATCATGCCAGTGACTGAATGTGTAAAAGTGATAAATAACACTTTGTCACCATCTCATACACAAGTAGCAGCACCTATACCGACTACGGGAATATCCACTTTTACATCCACAATCTTAACAACTGATGTGAATGCTTGTAGTAATGCTACCATTGGTATTGGAGTATCTAATAGATCTAATTACTTGAAGTTGTGGGATTTGATTATTAGAATTTGGTTTCTAAGGGGACCTCCTCTATGCATAATTGTTCTCAACCACCTATCTATTCCTCTCATTTCTAGCCACTTATTACTTACTCGCAACCATATTCTACCTACCATTATGTCCAACCACCATTGACATATTCTTAGCCTCTACCTATTGTATCTCAAGCTCATTCATTTCCTCACTTTGGTTCCAATTCCTCACAGCAAACCACATCTCCCAACGATGCCATCCTAAACCAACTTTTATAGGGCATGAATTCTTTACAATAATTGGTATCAGAGCTGAGGTCATGGGTTCAAACCTCGCACTTGCACTGGGGGGATTGTTGCAAGGTGTGGCCCTTGGTCTCCTTGTTCAACGCTGTACTGCAGTGGTTTGCGACAAGGGATTAACCGCCTCATATGCTTGTTAAGTCAAGTGGTTGTATCGGGCATTAACAGGTTGATCTTTTGGTGCAACGGTAACTAACAATTGGTATCAAAGCCAAGTTCCTCCAAACAAAGCCTAACAGCTTGAGGAAGATCTGGGAACTCAAATGGATGTGTATGGTATGAGGCAACAACTTCAGTCTACCCTAGATGATCTTGAGCAATCAAATTCTGAAGTCAATGAATTGAAGGAAAGACTCAAATAGGCTGATGATTTCATAGATGAACTAAAAGGGAAATTGAATATCTCTATGAAAAAGAGAAAATATCTACTTCAGCAATTGGCAAGTCAAAGTGAAGATAATGGTACAAATGAAGATCTGAAGGAGAAAACCAAGTTATGTGAAAAGTTATCAAAAGAGGTCACTATGGTAAGACATGAAATGGAATCAGGAGTTATGAAATTCACCCAACAAATTAAAGAGAAAAGAAAAACTAAAGATAACCTAAGACAATCTCTCAAAGAGAAGTCAGAAGACTCCCACAAAATGGATAGAATAATTAGGCATCTAGAATCTGATCTTGAAGATGCTAGAGATAATGAAGAAAAACTTGAGGATCAAATTGACACTCTTAAAAAGGATCTTCAAACAACAAATGAATACAAAGAGAAATTCAAGATAAGTTCTACTCAACTTGAAGTTCTTCTTGAAAGCCAAAAGAGGGTAGATGACAAGCGTGGCTTGGGATATGAGAAAGGTGAAAGCTCCGGATCCGGTCAGAAGAATTTTGGATCAGGAAATCCAAGGAACAGGCCTAGAAGACCTCCGGTAAGGCAACCTAATGCTCAAAGATATCCATCTTTCAATGGATACTGCCACAACTGCAATAACTTTGGTCATAAAGCTAATCAATGCAGAAAGAGAATGAACCAGACAAATACATCCTTCTCCAGATAGTGTTTCAACTACAAAAGGTATGGTCACAAATCTCATGAATGCAGAAATATGCAAATGAATAATTCATTCAATGGTAGATGCTTTACATGCAATAGAATGGGACATATGGCTAATCAATGCAGATCAAGAGGATATCATTCAAATATGCAAAGAAATGTTTGCTTGCCACAATTGCAATAGATCCAGTCATATTGCCAAATTTTGTAGAAGCAAGAATCAGGATAAAAAGGGTCCGGTTCATTATAATCAGAATCAAGACAAAGGAAAAGGAATAGTGAATGCGGATGAAGTTAAAAGTGAGATGAACAAGATTTGGGTGAAGAGAAGTACAGAGAATGTAGGGGATGGATCCACACCAGAATCTGGTGCTGATATTCCTTCCAGAAATTAAAAAGTGAGCTCTGGCTCAGGGGGAGAGACAAGGAAAAACATTTTCCCCCAGCCACTTAATTAGTGCCTAAAATTGGCACATGGGAAGTTGCGGAATGAAAGGTTTCTTAGAGAAACATCTAAAGAAAGCTTGGTAAAGATATGGAAGATCTACAGGAAGATTTGAAGAGTCTAATCTTCCAAGATTAATCCAGTTTAATAGTCATTAGGTAAAACAGGATTATCACAGTTAAATCTGGTATGATTCAAATTTGAGGCATTCTATTCTATGGATAGATCAAGTGTTTGGGGAAAGTAAGATAATTTGTTATTATCCACCAAGAGTAACTCTAAGTGCATCTTAGTGATCCAAAAAAATCTCTCAGGACAAGGAGTACTAACAAGAAGGAGAATTGCTCAAGATTCTGAAGAGTATTGTTTGATTTCAAAGATTGAATCTAAGATAGTGAATGAAGCTTGCAATGATGAAAACTGGACTACAGCAATGGAGGAAGAGCTGGTGCAAATAGAGAAAAATCACACTTGGGATCTTGTTCCCTGACCTAGAAACAAGAATGTGATTGGAACCAAATGGGTCTTTTGGAACAAACTAAATGAAGTTGGTGAAGTAATCAGAAATAAAGCCAGATTGGTCTACAAGGGCTACTCTCAAATATAAGGAATTGATTTTGAAGAAACTTTTGCTCTGGTGGCAATAATTGAAGCAGTCAGATTATTTCTTGCCTTTGCTGCCTTCAAGGATTTCAAGGTATATCAGATGGATGTCAAGTCTACTTTTCTAAATAGTGACTTGGAAGAAGTGTATATAGAGCAACCGAATGGATTTTAGTTGTCTGATCATGGTGATATGGTCTGCAAGTTGAAGAAGGCACTGTATGGATTAAAGCAAGCCCCAAGAGCCTGGTATGAAAGATTGGATAAGCACCTTTTGAAGATTGGTTTCAACAAAGGTACTGCTAACAGTAACTTATATTTCAAAATTGATCATGAAAACATCTTGATTATTGAAGTATTTGTTGATGATATCATCTTTGGAGGAAGAGATAGTATGTGTAAAACTTTTGCAAATCAAATGAAAAGTGATTTTGAGATGTCTATGCTTGGTGAGATGAATTTCTTCTTAGGTTTGCAAATTACTCAAATAAAGAAAGGAATCCTCATTTCTCAAACCAAATATGTGAAAGAATTGTTGAAGAAATTTGGGATGGAAGATTCAAAGCCAATGAATACTCCCATGGCAACTGGATGTAAGTTGAGCAAATATGATGACTCTCCTAAGGTGGACCAAACAAAGTACAAATCAATGATTGGAGGATTGTTGTATCTCACTCAAACTAGACTAGATATTATGCAAGTTGTTGGTCTTGTTGCTAGATTCCAAGTTGATCCTAGAGAATCCCATGTCATGGCAATCAAGAGGATTTTTAGATATCTAAGAGGGATGGTTGAGTATGGTCTGTGGTATCCTAGAGATCATGATTTCTCTCTTCATGCATATACAGATGCTAATTGGGTAGGAGATGTGGATGACTGGAAGAGTACCAGTGGTGGAGCATTCTTTTTGGGGAAAAGATTGGTTTCTTGGCTAAGCAATAAATAAGAGGCAATATCTCTGTCTACAACTGAAGCAGAATATATTGCAGAAGTAGGTAGTTGCACTCAAGTTTTGTGGATGAAGCAGATGCTAAGAGATATCAAAGTAGAGTATGAGGAACTTATCACAATCTTCTATGATAATTCAAGTGCTATAAGTATATCTAAGAATCTGGTGTTGCATTCAAAGACTAAACACATATCCATCAAGTTTCACTTTTGAGAGAGCAAGTGAATAAGAATGAAGTCAGATTGGAGTTTGTACCCTCCAAGGATCAGATTGCAGACATCTTTACTAAACCTCTACCTAAGGACTCTTTTGAGCATCTTAGGGAGAAGTTAGGGGTTATTTCCCCTCTAGTGATGAACTAAGGTGCACTGAGGTGCATTAGTCTGGTGGATATCACAGTCATATCTTGTGATCCAAATTGATGGGAGCCGCTACTCAGGGGGAGCAGCAGGTATGATTCTAAAGTGGTGAAATTGCAAGTATGTGCCATTTGCCATTGATGTCAAAGGGGAAGAGAAGACATGTGAAAAAAAGTGGTTGCTGATCAAAGGGGGAGCAGTAAAGGGAGAGAAGACATGTGAATGGTTGTTGTTGATAGGGGGAGTTGTGACAGTAAGGAGAAGTTCTTGTCTTGATGGTTTTTTACATCATATGTTGCCATCAATGATAAAGGGGGAGATTGTTGCAAGTATGGGCCTAATTGGTGTTGTCATTGATGTCAACATACTCTTGTTACATTAATGATAAGGTTTGGATGAGCCGTGAGCTAAGGATACTGAGAAAATTAGTCTCAATCAGGAATAGTGAAGAACAGTGATGACTGTAAGAAAAAAGTCCAAGATAGGATGATGATCAGAGGATGCGGATTAAAGGGTTTGTAGATATGTGTCTGTAGGTGATCCAATAGAGATTTTAGAGGTCCACATGAAGATATGAAGAAGTTGTGGCCACTCAAGTAAAACCAGTTCTGGTAGGTGTTCAGAGGTGACAGTGTGTAACAAGAAAGGTCCGGTGAGATCCGGAAATGAAGTTTCCTATTCTACAGATTTAAGGGAGTTCTAAGGAAGTCTTTGTGGTGTATCAACTCTATTGGTGCCTAGTTTGAAGGTCTGCAAGCATCTATTCCTTTGTGACAGTTATGACAGTCTGTGTTCTTAAGGTTCCGGATGAAGGAGAGAAGGATTTCAGTAAGCAAAAGAAGTGTGGATGTTCTTGGTGATTTAGGCAAGCTTGTGGAGGTCTTTGGATCATGTCCAGTTCATGTTAGTGGTCTGCATTGAAGTTGGAGCTCGCAATTAAAGAGTAACTTCTGTATTATGGTGTTCTTCTTGAGACAGGCCAACCGGATGAGTTATGCATCTGTCGGATGATCTTATGAATGTTTTCTGACTTAGATGATCATTCCTAAGTTGATGTCTTGTATAAATAAGGGATTGCGAAGTCAGTTTGAACTCACATTTTTGTGTGGAGATGATAATGTGGTAGTGAAGAGGAGAGCAAAAGGCAGAGCAAAAGTATTGAGCTTAATGGAACTGATTCAAGCATAGTGAAGATGCTATTCTCTAGTTCATGTATGTGATACTTATTTCTTTGTAGTCAGTGTGTCTCTTGTAGGCAATGAGCCTCTTGTGAGAAGTGTGCTCGGGTAGTGAGCCCTATTTGGCATGTGTCATTTTGTTCTTTCTATTCTTCTAACAGAGAATACATTCTTGGGTTAGTCACCCTGTGGTTTTTCCCTTAACCAGGTTTTCCACGTCAAAATCTTGGTGTCTTATGTGTTGATGAGTTTCTATTTTTGATTTGAATGCATTATGTTTCATGTTTAATATACTGCTAATCACTAAGAGGATTTAAGTGTGTAAATTGGAGAAAGTTTTGCACAACTGATTCACCCCCCCTCTCAGTTGTGTGCCCTAAGTCTAACAAACATATCATGCATGTAATCCCCTTTCCTATGCAATATTGAGAACTCCTATGCCCAAGAAGTTTGAGACTCCTTGCTTTGAAAAATATGGTGGAAAAGGTGATCCTAATACTCATGTGGCAGCATTCACAACTATGTGTAGTGATTTCTATTTTGAAGAGGATTTGTTAATAAAATATTTCCTGTGATCTCTCAAAGATACTACCTTAGAATGGTTTTGCTCTTTACCTCTGAATTCAATACACTCCTTTTCGTAGTTAATTGATCAATTTATACAACATTTTCAAGAAAACATCGGACCCCAATTCTCCTTAATTGACTTGGTTCACTATAAGCAAGGTCTGAAAGAGAAGTTAACTGAGTTTATTAGTCGGTATCAAGCTTTGTATACACAAATTCAATATCAGATGAAAGATGAGGATGTTCAAAAGGTGTTTATCACTAATTTATAACCTAATATCCGTGATAATATCCTCTTGATGAAGTATAACTCCTTTCAACATTTATGCGCCACCCTTTGCGATTACCAACTTTCGTCTAGTCAATATGAAAATCAAAACTCATCAACTCAAGTTAGTCAATCCATGGGTGGATCACCACAAAACAACTTTAAGAGAAACAATAACAATAATAGTTTCATCAAGATTAATAGACTAAATATGAGAAACTTTTCTAATGTATTTGCTATCACAAATCCGAAGAAAACATCATATGAACCAAGAAAGTTTACTCTGATATCTGATTCTTATCATTCTATCATGAATCAAGCTATGAGTAATAACATTCTGAAGCTTCCCTTGATTAAGCCTATTGATCCTAGTAAAGCACAAGGACCTTACTTTGATGCTAATGCCTTTTGTCATTTTCATCAGACACAAGGACATGATACTGAATGATGTATGTGTCTTAAACATGAAATACAAGACCTCATTGATTCGAATATCATCTAGGTATCGGGTGTGAATGATAACAACTCTACTAAATCAGAATTTACAAATCTTTACTAATCCATTCCCTAAACATACTGATACCAATATGATGGAACAAGGATTAGTGGAAGTAGATGATGATGATGATTATTTAGACTATGATAATATTGTGGGTACGATTGAAGTGGATAAGAAGCAAGTGGATAATCCACCTTGTCCACGAAGACAAGGAATTTATGCTAAGGTTCCTCCTCTGTTATCCTTATATGGATCAGGAGATAATCAAAATACATGAGAAAAATAAGTAGAACAACTGATATAGACGAGTGAGAAGGTACAGGATAATTCCTGTTACTGTGCTAGAAAGATTCAACAATAAAAACTCGTTAAAAATTGAAAAAGAGTAAGATGATAGTCAGCAGTTGGAAATAACAGTGGTTCTCCCTCTCATAAGCAACAAAAAGTCTCACTTCAACAAGGAATTACAAAACAAGCATCATATGATAATAAACAAGACTTTCATAAGAACCACTCAAACTTTGCACTCAACATGATCGAGTACCTCTCCAAGAGGTTTGTGAGTTCCAAACTTTGATATAGAGATGCTATAGGTAAGTATCTCTAACCCTTTATCTCTCTTGTGATGTGCTTTCCCCATGATGTGTTATGTGTTGTTTAGGCCTCCTGGGATGACCTCTGATTCTCTTGTAAGGTCTGGGATACTAGGAGACTGCCTCTGTTGTGACCTTCTTCTATTTGTATCATCATTCTTTTATATTGCCTCTCTCTGATTTCATTGATGTGTGTTGTGTCATGTAGACATAGCGTTGTGGTTGGTGACCTAGGGGCACCATCCTATGTGACTGTACCTAAGACACTTCTTTCTCCTCTCTTATTTATTGTTTCCCTTCCTCTAGTGTTTCTATCTAGCGAGCGGATGATGAAAAACATTTATACTGATGCAGACCTACCATCCCTTTCATGAGAAATAAAAAATTGGACTTAGTTCCTAATATGATGATGGGGTTGTATATCTTATCTGATGCTTGGCTAGTGGAAGTACTCATGCTTTCTATGTAGTGATTTTGATGGTGTTCTATCTCATTTACAAATCATAACAATACTACTGCTCCATGCACTTTGTCTATCTTGAATCTTGCATACCTTAGATTTCATATGCATTGATGTTATTGTTTATCATGATTTTGTAAACACTAACATGTTTCTTGCAGGGATGTGTTTGTGGGAACATTTGGCGATTGTAAAGTACATGTCACCTTTAGGGGGCATGGGCTTTGCAAAAGTCTGTGTTCCCTTGTGTGTTTTCTTCCTACCTTACTGTGCTTGATATCGATGCGTGATATTAACCACCTTAAGGTAGGGGCATATATAAAGTAAGCTCTCTGTTGTAGATGTTAGCAATGTGCTTGTCCTTATGTGTAGTTTAAAGATTTGTGCGATGAGTACATCCTGCACTTTGAATTTGTTTATAATCAATCAATCATTTAAGCCCTCTATGGAGGTAGGATATCGCGTATATCCTTTTTATCTTAATCCCTCTGCGGAGGTGAGGATGGTGTATTTCTTAGATCAGATTGCACATCCTATCATTTTCAAAAGTTCTCTGCAGAGGTGGGGAGTGGTTCTGTTACTACCTCAACCCTTAAACATGTCTTCAGTGATTGTTATGGTGAAGCCCAATCATTGGTGTGTCCCTGAGATGGTGCTAAACCTAGAAATAGGGACACTCCATCGATTGTCTGCCGTGTTTTCTCTGTCTTCAAAGTGTGTTTTTGGTGTGCTTTCTTTGTGTGGTGTGTTTGTTGCCCCATATGTAGTTTAAAGACTTGTACGATGAGTACATCCTACATCTTGGGAGGTTTTGCATGTCTTGCATGTGTGTTGCCCCATATGCAGTTTAAAGACCTGTGCAATGAGTACATCCTGTATTATGGGAGGTTTGTTTACTTTCCTATACTTGCATTTGCATTTCATATATGTGAGAAAAAGAAAAGAAAAGAATCATGCCTATCTTCCATGCATTATTTTGTCTTCTATGAATTTAGTGTATTCTTCATGTTTTGCGTGACTGTAACTATCTTCTCTATGTTTTGCATGTCTGTTATTGTCTTCAATGTGTCTAGCGTGTCTTCTTTGCGCTTGGCATATTTGCTGTGTTTGTTGACCGTACTTTAATGCATGTATTGACCTCATGTTTATACATACATTAAAGTGGGGACTAAATGTAACATCAAAAAAATGTCCCCTTGGGGGATTTTCCCTCATAAGGTTTAGCTTCCGGGTCTCTTAGTTGCATTTAGGACATCTTGCATCATAATTTGGCATCCCGATGGAATGAACCCTAGGTATCATGACAAATGGGGCCTAGGGGGACCCCTTGAGCTTCACCCTACCCAAAATAGGGGGGAGGACTTGGGCGCCCACGCCCTAGTCCTGCCCCATTTTGGGTCAGGCTCAAATTTGAAGTGTCAGTTTATGACTGTTATTTGGTCCCCTGGCTGACACGGTAAGTTTGAATTTATGAAATCTTGGTGGGAATGATTGTAGTTGCATATAAAAGCATGTTTAGGCATTCATTTGTAGACTAGATGATTACTAGAAAGCTATTGTGTTCTAAAGCTAATTCAAGGCTTTCATTGTGTTGCAAGAGTAGATTTGTGTTGTCTATGTGTTTGTGTTTGCAGATTTGAGCATCCATCTCCTCATGGAATGAAGAACTTCTTCCTCCCATGAGATCTTCACTACAAGGTGACATCTATTGTGATTATTGAGTATTTATCGTTTGGTTTTGCCTCTACCTCCCTAGGTACGCACTCTCTATCTGACAATAGTGTTTAGAAGGCTTCAATGTCTCTCTGGGGCTTGACTAAGGCAAGCCTCTAAACACCACATTCCCCTCTCAAATTTTTCATAATTATAGGTTACAGGTTGGAGTTGCAGACAAAGTGAAGTTGTAGGAGGGTGCAATAGAGTGTCAAAATTGTAGATTAATGAAAGAAACAACTACCTAGACTAGGGCACCCACTCATTAGTCCTCAAAGTTTCACAATGGGAAAATCTTTGTTACAGGAGATACAAGTGGTAGAACTTGTTTCCAGATCTCGACAAAAAGCAGGGCACTGGACTTGGGCGCCTGCTCTTTAGTCACCAAATTTTTTGCCTCGAAACCCCGAAAATAGGTGCATAGTTATTTGTCATTTTACATCTCTCTGTAGCAGCATTTTCTAATATTCATCCGTTTACTGTCGTATTTGCATAATTAAGGTTTTAAGGTATAATTAAGCATAAAAGAAGATAATTGTCAATCAAATCATAAAAACACAAGTTTCTCTACATCTCAATAGTGACCTAGGGTATGATAGTACATTACAACTTGACCCTAATTCCTTGAATGTAAGGGTGAAAGGAGGATATAGTCCAAAACTAGTCAAACATCAACTATCAAAATTTTACTCTTTACAACTGCAACATTTAGAGGTGAAACGGGTAGTCACTATCTAGATGGTTCTTAGTATCTTTGAGAGACCAACACCTTGTGAGCATGCGGCAAGATACTAAAAGCTTTGACCAATCCTACTAAGAGTATCATATACTCCCACAATGCAAAAATCATTTTTGTAAAGTGGTGATACACCTCTTTTTGATTTGGTACCATAAGGCAAGGCTGACGCTAGTTAGGACTTGGATTTCGCATTATCCAACTTATATAGTGGTTCAAAGGAAAAATCCACTTAGGGTCATCCCTTTTGGATGAAGCGCAATCCAAAAGCAGGCCCTTCTAAAGGAATAACTAAAATAAAGATCAAGCACATCAAACAAAGGTTCAGTTGTCTCATTATAAGAAAAATAAGGTGCAACTAGACTTGGCACACACACGATTGTAGTTGTCAATTGTCCCTTAAGAAATTGAAGTGTTTTACATTCATGTCCATTGTCCCTTAATAAAGCAATATGTTCCTAAGACTTAGTTTGTAAAAGATGATTTGTTCAATTGTCCCTTAAGAAAGCAATATGTTTCTAAGACTTAGTGTGATAGGTTTGCAATTCTTCAACGCTCGTCCTACATGAACATGTTAGAAAAACCCATTTGCTTTATTTGAGTAATAAGAAGCTAAAAAAAGATGATTAGTTCCACCCAAAAACTCAATAGTTACAAAAAACAAATCAATTAACCAAAAGTGCTTTATTGAGATTTAAAGGCGATGTACTGTTTTACCATAAGCACTTTCACTATACTGCCAAGGTACACTGATTCTAATCAAAGATGCCTCACTGTCATGCAAAGGTACGTATGCAAAAGCACATTACTATGTTATAGAGGCAGTTTACTGTTCTAGATTTGAAAAAGTCAATATTTTGTCAAAAAGCTAGATTGAAAGATAATATCATGATTGAATGATGATCTAGAATGTTTATAAAGGATGACATCTGTAACAATAAATGATCAATATGAGAAGTTAGAAACCCTACAACTCAAACAAAAATAGGTTAGAAACCCTAGAAACTAGAGGCGATGTCCTGTTGTGTAAAGGTGCTTCACTGTAGACCAGAAGAGCTTTACTATGCTCCAGAGATGCGTTACTGTCACTCGAAGGCACTTTGTTACAGACCAAAGGTGCTTTACTATGATGCAAAGGTGCTTTTTTGTGTTTTCTTGTGCTGTTCTATATTGTACTTCAAAAAATTAAATTTTCTAAAAGAAAATAGCGATTAGTGGTCCCACCGGGCATGCCAGAATGTGTATAGGATAAAATTGAGATTGGGATAATGAAATCAAAAAGCAATGATAATCAACAACTCAATCCTATAATATAAAGAGATCGATTTAGGCAAATACCAATATCAATGAATAAATCAAATTAAAACAAGAAAGCCTTCACCTAGATTGTATAGTTCTTTTTGTTAGATGTGGATTTCTCAATAATGTTGCATACCCATGGTGTTCCAACAAGTGGATTTGGATAGTGTGCTCAAATATTTGATGTGATTTGCTCAAACAATATGTAATATTCTCAAAGCGCTGTAAGAATTCCTATAGTTCAGATGCATAAAAGATTAGAGAGGGTTTGTGATGAGATGAAGGGCATTTATATAGGTTTTAATAAAGATCGATCAACGGTCCAAATAATTCAATGGAATCAATGGATGAGATAAATCTAGAATTCATGATAAATGTGCACCTGACATATGTCACACAAAAAGATATTTTTATTAAGTTAACTAATTGATTAGACAAAGACATGAAAGAGATTCACCCCCTCTCAGTATTCTTTGTGATCAACAATTGGTATCAAAGCCTGGTTCCTTGGAAGAAGCTTAACAACTTAAGGAAGATCTGGGAAGGTGTACACATGGTAGCAAAAAGATATCTCACTTCTCTAGAAGCAAGTCATCCAGGTAGCATTAAAATTGGTGATTGTATATATGTTAACAATGAACAACTACAAACTGCTCTTGAAGATCTTGACAAGTCTGAAGCAGATATCAAAGAATTGATGCAAAATGTCAAAGAAGCTGATGATTGCATTCTAAAACTAAAGGAACAAGTCAAAAAGTCCCAAGAAAGAAGAAAAGAGCTAAGTGAACAGTTCTAAAAGAAGCACATGAATCCATAGATAGACTATCAAGGCTGATTGAAGAAAAAACAAAAGTTGAGGAGTATCTAAATCAGGTTATGAAGGACAAGTCTAAGGAATGTGAAAAATTGGGAAAAGATGTGTTACTTTTGAAATATGATCTGGAAGTAGCTAATAGCTATAAAGAAAAATTCAAAATAAGCTCTGCAAAGCTTGAGGAGTTAATTGAAAGTCAAAAGAGTCTAGATGACAAGAGGGGCTTGGGCTTTGAAAAAGGAGAAAGTTCTAAATCAAGCCATGAAAACATTGAGATGAGAAAAAATAAAGGCAACTAGTTCCAGAATCAGAGAAATAGACCTAGAAGACCTCCAGTCAAGAAGCCAAATGCTCAAAGGTATCCATCTTTCAATGGCTATTGTTTTAAATGCAATAAGTTTGTTCATAGGGCTACTTAGTGTAGGAGTAGAATGAATCAAAATACTCTATCTTTCTCTAGTCAATGTTTCAATTGCAAAAGAATTGGTCACATGGCAAGTGAATGTAGGAGTGTAATGAGGAATGGTTTCAACAATGTAAGGAACACTCAATCCTTCAATGGGAAATGCTTTGCATGCAATAGACTTGGACATATGGCTAACCAATGCAAATCAAGGAATCAAGAAAAGAGGAATATTATGTGTTACAATTGCAACAAACCTGGACATATGGCAAAATTTTGCAGAAGCAAGAAAAGAAACTACTATGCTGGAGAGAAGAAAAATGAGCAAAGGGGAGATAAAGGAAAGAGTAAAGTTGATCCGATTGAAACCAAGAAAGAGATGGGCAAAATTTGGATAAAAAAGGATGTGATTGAAGTCAAGGATGGGTCTACACTAGCTTCTAGTGTAGATACTTCCTCCGGGAAGTAAATTGGGAGCTTTGGCTTAGGGGGAGCTATATTGAAAAATCCTAATCCCCTAGCTAGATAGTCAGTGCTGGGATCCGACATGAAGATATGATGAAAAGATTTATATGATAGATCTTTTGAAAGATATTCTAGTAGAAAAGGTTCAAATGTAGAGCATTGCGGAGAAATCCTAATTGACTATATTCTACAGTGAAGAGTTTGACAACTTTTGGAGAACAAGTATTTATGATGACTAGGTTATCACAACAAGGGTTAAAAAGGAGCTCATTCAACAGACAATTCACTTTGAATTCAAGCTATCAAGTGTCTAAGAGAAACTAAAGAAGAATTCTAAGTGATATCAATGATCTCCAGAGATTCAAAGCAACTCAGAGTGATTCAAGTAAAGAAAACCCTAGTTTAGCATAAAAAAGTATTTATAGTTGAAACCCTTTTGTGAATTTGTTTAAATCTTTGCAAAAATGGCAACTCTACAAGTTGTTGATATCACTGAGCAAGCTCAGCCAAAATTTAAGAAACATCCCTTCAAATCAATAGAAGTTGATCCAATGGGTGCATTTTTAGTTATACCACATGGAGTAATGCATGCGGAGGATGTTAGGGCTTACATTCATGTTGCCCTAGAGGAGCATGGAGATAACAAGTTCTTAGATTTATAACTAAAGCATCCAAGTGGTGACAAATTTGAGTTGAAGGAAGAGTATAAGGCTTTGGAAGAGAAGAAATTCATACAGTATAGAGACTTCCCAACATTTGTAAAAGATGAATGGGTGTGGTCCATGTTGAGAAGGATCCACAATGAATTCATGTGGCTTAGGAAACCCTTTAAGATCACAAAGGATGTGATTAGGGTTGTGGTAGGACTAAATTCTACTGGTAGCATGCCCTTGTTAAAAGCTGTGAAAAATAACACTGTGACAAAAGCAACTGGAGCCCAATTTGACAAGAGGGCATTAACAATTAATGATGTTATAGACCATGCAGTGTGGTTTGCATCAATGGTAATTGGATATAAGATCTATTTCACCAACTGGGAAAACTTTGTCTCTGGTACTACTATATACACTACTTATTAGTTGATTAAGGAGAATGCAGACTATGACCTTTGTGAATTGCTATGATAGTAATTAAGGAAAACCCTAGGAAGACAAAAGAGAGAAAATATCCCTTTAAATTTGGTACATTGATCATTTGCTTTTTTTCTACTACGTGCAATTAGTACCAAGTATAAAGAACTTGTTCTGGTTAAATAGTCAACCTGTTGCAGTGTAAACAAGAGATCATCTAAGTAGCATAGGAAACTATGATGAACAAAATATAACCCTATGGGGCTATTTCAAGAACTTCTAGAGAATTATGCAATCTAGGGAAAGGATTCCCAAGGGAATTGTTGAAAATTACAAGAATGACATATGCTTCATTGTAACAAAAGACCAATGCATGATGGAGGCTGTTAAGCCTAGAAAAGTCTGGATTATACCAATGGGGTATGAAGTAGATGGAAAAATACTGGATAATTATGCCCAACACATGTTAAGAAAACCCAGGGACCCCAAAGAAGAAAGACTTGGGACCTATGAGGAGTTGTCAACAAAAGTCCATGTTGAATAGAGAATGCTAGAAATTTAGAAGAAGGCAAGGAAAAGAGTTGAAGAATATGTTTGAAGTCAAGGATTTACAAAGGAACAAATCTCAAAAGCAAGAGCAAAAGCTCAAGTAGATAGGGCAACAAGAGAAAAGAAGGAAAGTGAACCAGTTAAAGCTCTGAAAGAGCCTAAGAGGAAACCAATCAACCCAACGGTGACTAAAAGAAGAACTAGAGGTTCTACCTCTGTAGAAGCCACATCTATGTCCTCCAGTCCCACACCCTCTGCAAGTGTGGAAGCCCCTACAACAAGTCATAAGAGAAAGAAGACAAAAGATAAAAGAATGCATGTGAGCATAGGAGTTGATGAGAAGAAAACAAAATCAGATTAAGAAGTTAAATTGATGAAGGTTAAATGAGTAGAAGCCTCTAGTACTGGTCAAGGGAAGCCCTCTGAAAAGGTGAAAAGAAGTAAGAAGGAGAAGAAGGTAGAGCCTGTGAAAGTACATGCTACAATAAGTCTAGAGGATGTATTGAAGGCCATTACCATTGATGGAAATCTAAAACCTATTGCCCAACTATGTGATGAATATAATGATGCCAACAAAGCCATCATTGAGACTGCAGTAATCAAATATTTGGAGATCTATAATAAATATCTCATTGAAATAATAACTAATCTCCCTGACACCTTTGCCAGCATTATGACTATTAGAAAGGAAGTAGCCATGATAAAAGACATTAAGCTTAGAGAATATGCATTGATAAAGCTATGTCTTGAGATCTCTCTGGAAGAAAAGACAAAGGTCTCCAAAGAACTTGGAAAGAGGTTTAGAACAAAGAAAAGGACACATGCTCTCATGTTAGGTGACACTGAGAAGCTGGCCAAGAAAACTTAAGATATCACTCTGGAAGTACTAAAGGAACTTCATCTCCCAACTATATATGACAAAGAAGGACAAAATATTGGTGATGATAGTTCTGTACCTAAAGTCAACATGGATCAAGGGTTGGAGCAAACTAGTGCAAATCATTTGGTAAAAGACAAAGCAATGGAAGAGCAAGAGGAAGAGAATTTTTTGAGAAAACTGAGAAAGACCTTGAGGAAGTAGCCTTAGAAAAGGAAGAATTTGATCAAGCCCCTGCTTCTAATGATCAAGACAAAGCTGACAAGGATCAAATAGGGACAAATCCTCCTCCTGATTAACAAATTGATGATCAAGAAAACAAGGAGAAGACTGCAGAATAGGATAAAGTTAACAATCAAGAGGATGGAGAAGCTGACAAGAGCCCTACCCCAGAACAAAACATTGATAAACAAGAGGTTATGGATCTTGAACCACTGGAGCAGAATCAAGAAAAAGAAGTGTCTGATACAAGAGACACTACTGTCTTATAGGCTCTGGTAGATTCTATCAAAGAATTTTTGGAAAAACAATAAGTTTTGGATGAGCCCGAGTTCCTGCAAGGACTGGTAAATTTGGCCTCAATGTAACCTGTGTAGAAATTCAAACTGGTATCAATTGTGCAAGCTAAGGCTCATGAAGAAATTCTAAGGTCTCACATCCAAGATAATGAGCTCATCAGAGAAGCATCTAGTATTTTGGAAAAGATGATGCTGATGTATCAAAAGGATACTTCATTATCTTCAATAGATCAACTCAAGAGACTAATAAACTCAGTAAGTATACATTTTGAATCTCTTGAAAAGTTTGTAAAAACAAAAGTAAGAAAAGAGTTTGATGAGAAGAGATTAGCCGAGTTGAATACCATGTTAGTTAATCATAAAACTGTTGATGATGATATTAGTCATAAACAAACATAGAATAAAAGTTACACAACAACCTTTACTCATCTTGAAAGATATGATGAATTCAGAGAATTCATGATCCCAAGTCTCCGTTGATTAGTTCATAATCTACTGACGTTACTCAGTGGTTGATATGTGTTGCTATTAATCATTCAGGGGTCTTACGTATTTCAATTGCTTCTGCAAAGTTCCTCAATATTCCTTCAAACATCTTGCCAGGATTCAGCCCTGAACACATCTATAAAGAATATTATTCCTTTCAAATATAGATCCAACCTTATAAAGAAAGTTAGACAATTAATTTCACTGTGTTCTACAGTCTGGTGTATCCTGCAACAACTGGATAAACCAAAGTTAGATAAACTTTGAGGATAAAGCTTCCTATTCAAAGTTTCCTGAAATAAAGGAATGTTAACTTGACAATTATTTTTATATGCATCCATCAAAATGAGACTCTATTTTCAATTTTTTTTTAGGATTTTGAAATTTTAATGAGATCTATCATATCTAAGAATAAAACTTGAAGGTTTAGAAAATTTTGGCCAAATCTTTGAAGCTTTGAGCTAGATCTTTGCAAAGATATAGTCAAAACCTCCCAAATAAGAGATATTTGTAGACATTAACCTCAAATGATGAAATATTTATGAAATATTTGTAGAAAATCCATAGATTCTTTATTCAGGCCCTCCTTCTAGCACCAATTTATGTTGATGATGATGTTAGTCATACACAAACATAGAATAAAATTTACACAACAACCTTTACTCATTTTGAAAGATATGATGAATTCAGAGAATTCATGATCCCAAGTCTTCGTTGATTAGTTCATAATCTACTAACATTACTCTGTGGTTGGTGTGTCTTGCTGTTAATCATTCAGGGGTCTTACATATTTCAATTGCTTCTGCAAAGTTCCTCAATATTCCTTCAAACATCCTACTCTTTATATCTGCTCTGCATAAATCTCCAACAATTCTACCTCTGCACTATGAATTCACTCAAATAATGTGCCTACAGGTTGATATTTGCATGATTTCTATCATTACTTGCAATTCTTTGCATGATATTTTTAATACTACATGCATTTAGCTCAAATATGCTAATGATATTTAGTTATCTACGAGATGTCAGCATATTTCATGTTATTTGCTTCTGATTATCTATTATTTGCAATTATGATGGGGAATTACTCTGAAATTCAAAGAAAATTAAAAGAATACTTCAAATTTGGTGAATCTTAGCTATTGAACCACATACATACTAGATACAATCATGAGGAGAAGAAATCAAACCATATTTTCACCAGGATGTACTACAGCTAGATACAGATGATGCTAACTTCAAAGGAAAAGGAATGAAGACATCACATACAGACTGATAAGCACTCTAAGGGACACAACAAATCAAAGCATGTATCAAGAATTCAAACACTGATTACTCAGGATTTATGATGATTTGTAATCAAACGGTCTTCTCTTTCATTAAGTATGCAATGATATGTATGCTTACAATAACTTTGAAATAGGCCCTGATATTTCAGTAGTCAAATTTCAATTAAGCTTCTGAATGATCCAATTATCACATCCCTGCACCTTTTATAGAATAAGGTGAGGGAATGGTTACAGATGACCTATGGTCAGGATTTATCTATTAAGATCAATAGTCTAGATGAATAGCGCGTGTCTGCCAGTTGGCAACTATACAGCTGGCACAGAATATTCCAGCATCTTTGACCTAGTCCATCCTCCAGCTAGCAAACAACATATTTGACAATATCCTCCTAAGCTCTGGTTTAGGTTGCCTCTGTGTCAGCAACTTCGCAGTTTTTAGCCATACTCCAAAATAGCTTCAACATCTTGCAATAAAAAGACAAGAATCAAGCATCAGCTGCATTTAATAACTAGTAGGAAAATAAACATTTATATTTTATCAGGCTGTGAATGTGCAAACCTATACATATCAGGTTATGAACATTGAGCATCTATGAAAATTCGTGTAATTAAATTTCCATAGGTGGTCAAGAAGGTCCGGGTGACTATCGTTGACTGGAAAACATGCTATCAGGCCCTAAAATGGCTCAATATCTAATCAGGTCTAGGGTCATTTGAGTGATTTTTTGATAAAAATATTGAAAATATGATTTTCAATATTTTCTACATCTTAGTAAATTGCATTTTCAGAGGCCTTAGGAGCGAAATTAGGGCCTCAAGACTTCGTCAGTTACTAGGCATTAAGCCTTAATAATTGAGGAACTCAAACTAGATAACTAGTTTATCTTTCCAATGAGTCCAAAAAGTTTAAATTCTGACACAGTAGCTAGGAGTTATGACCCTGCCAAGAAGAAGATCAAAAATTTCCTAATTTTTTGAATTTCTTTGAATTTTTGCAAATGGTTTCACCTTGCAGTAGCTCTTTTTGTATTCCAAGGGTGATGTGACCCTTCATATGATATGCAAGCCTTACATTTTCAGTTATCGCATGTATAAGATCATGCATATGCAATACATGCACTTTTGTTCACTAAATTCCATTGAATGAAACTATCGGGTCTGGGTATGCACATTAGTTAATATGAGGGATATTAACTAATATGACTCTCTTCATAGATCGGGATATGATGATGATGTCATCATCATGGACAGGCTTCATTAAAATGTGAAGGCTGACATCATGTTCATACTAAAGGAAATCAGGTGATGTTAAGAGATATGACCCTGATACTGAGGAATATCACCCTTCGAATAAGATGACGTCACGGTCATGTTGAGCCTTTTATATATCGAGTCAGAATGACGTCACCATCATGTTGTGAAAGATCAGTCATATTAGAAAAGATGACGGATGTTTGAGAATAGACGAGCTTCGGATGTCAAGCTGATTGATGATGTCACCGTCATATTGGGTCCTTTGTGGAATGGGATAAGCTGACATCATCATCATGTTAACGAAGATGAGTCATATTAACAAATGTAACCCCCTTTCGAAAGATCGGGATGACGTCACCGTCATGTTATTTAAAAGGGGGATCATTGGAAAAATACCTCTGCGAGGTAAAAAGGATGATGACGTCACCGTCAGGGTGATTTCCTAATTTCTTTATTCATCGGGGTTGGATGACATCATCGGCATATTGATACTGGGGTGATATTCTATGGCAGGGTGATATTTGAAATATCACGTGATATTCACAAGATCGAGTGATATTTGAAATATGACCCCCACAAAATATATGAAGTTATTTGACGGGCAAATACTACTATCACGTAAAATTGACATCCAGAGTTTCAGACCAAATGATTATCGGGTGATAAACTGGCATCGAGGTTGTCTTATAATATTAGGGTGATATTACACAAGGTGACTGATGTTTGGAATATGACCCCCCTCTCAAATATCAGGTTTGACTAGAACTTTGACTGGCCATAACTTTCTCATTTGGCCAAATTTCAGGGTGATGTAAAAAGCAAACCTGCATGAAATTTTGTACTCTTTCCAATCATGAGGTTATTGATATGAAATATTAACTTTGATGAACTGACCTCATCATGATGACTTACCCAGCTCCCTTATGCAGGGTCATTTGCATGACTTACTTTTACTAGACCGCCGAAGAGCAAAAAAACAACACAAGCCAAAGTAGCAAAAAGTTGGGTCCTTGTTTTGTCAAGTCAAAATGGGGCATGTTGTGTAACCACACAACAAAAACTTGGTTAGATAATGGAAAAAAAGGTATACAAAGTGTCATCAAAGAAGCTTATGATTTGTACAAATTTTGTTTATCATGGCTGGAAGCTACAAAGGAGTTAGGAGAGAAGATCAAGGATCAGGAACTATAGTTGATAAATATCTCTAAGTCATTTGATCCAGTAGTTGAATCAATAAGTAGTAAAGAGATACAAGCTATAAATATCCACAATAACTTAAGCAGTTTGATGAATAAGAGGGAAGAACTTAAAAATAGGTTGTGCCAGCTAAGAGGGCTAATAAGTCCTAAAATAGATTCAATGACTAATCTTGCAAAAGAAGCCTTGAACATAAAAGCAATAATTGACACACCCTTAGATGTGTAGAAGGTATAAAAAATAGTTTTTCTGATAAATGGTCACATTCAAATTTTGGATAGTGTAAAGAATAGGTGGGATGGAGAATTAGCACAATTAAAGATTGTGTACAAAGGTATCCTTTCACCTACTACTAACTAAGATAGAAGATTGTACATATGTGACAGAGTATGACAGTTTTTGACAAAATTTTGCTACCTGTACATACACCTTTGCCATTGATGTCAAAGAGGGAGAAGAAAATGAGTGGAAAATAGCCAATTAGCTAAGAGGGAGAAGTAAAATAGGATGTACAGAGTAAGGGGGAGCAACATATATTTTTCACTAAGTGTTGCCATCAATGACAAAGGGGGAGATTCTTGGCAACATAGTCAAGAGACACTGCTCTATTGGTTAATATATAATGTTGTCATTGATGGAAACAATGTTTGGTAAAGGGGATCTCAGTCTAGATGACTACTTAGCTAGAATGACTAAGTATGGATAGTATACAAAGTGATTGACAGTGATAGGAATGGTATGCCTCTGCAATTGAAGATCATAGTGTGCAGTTTAGGTATGTTGTTTGTAGTTGTTTGAAGGTGTTATATTCAAGTTTGTAAGTCCTAAAGATCCTTGGAAGACAAACTATGATTTAGCTAAGTTCAGGTGAGAAAACCTAAGTCAGGAATAGTGTACAATACCAGAGTAAAAGGGTTCGCTTTCCTTTGATGTTGCATGTTTTGTATTACAGTTCTAAGGCAATAAAGATACCTATTATGACTACCTAAATCTAGAGTTATAGCTTCTAAAGTTCTTTTGATCACATTCTACAAGGTGTTCCTTATCAGCTTATAGTCTGACAGTGTTTCATAGTGATTGAGTGACAGTTCTGAGATCCACATTTGTCTATAGTTGAATATTATGTTCTGCAGTTCTAAAGGTATGATAAGGGATCAGTAATGAATCATCAACAAGGAGTCTAGAGTTTCATAATGATCACATTTGAAGCTATGGACTGACAGATAGATCAATTAAGTATGTTCTTAAGAATAAGGCTGACACAAAAGGTAAATCAGTGTGCGGTTGAAATCTATTGATTGGATCAACTTCTTAAGTGGTTCTATAATGTGTTCACATCTAAATGAAGATACTTAAGAGTTTATATAGGTCTACATTGAATATTGAGTTAAGATTTGAGACTAACTTGGTATTACATTTCTATACAAGTACTAATTGTTTTAGGCCAACTTGATTAAGATTCAAATCTATGTATGGATATATATATTGGATGGATTGTAATGTGAATTGAGTGCAAGTGTGGCAAGTAATGTGAATGTGCGAATTAAGTTTGCTTTTGTGATCAGATCAGTGTGAATAAGAATAGAGTTTTGCAGAATAGGGCTTATGTGAGTAGAACAAAAAGGTAGGGTAGGCAAAGATGAAAATCTTTGAATATGTATACCGAGTCTCATTGGAACTGTATCAAAGCATTGGTAGATGCACTTGTAATAGTTCTCCTTTTGGCAGTGAGCCATTTCTTTTCTCTCTTCATTCTTTCTTTCTCAGTGGACAGTGAGTCCACCTGCAGTGAGTATTTCTTTGGGCAGTGAGCCCTATGACAGTGAGCCTTTTGTAATCTAGTATTGCTATCATAATATATTGTGAGCTAACACTCACCGTGGTTTTTCTCTTTTTGGGTTTTCCACCTAAAAATCCTGGTGTCTATGTCTTATGTCTTTAAGGTTGATGTTTCTATATTTATTGTGCTTTCATGTTATTGAATTTGGTAAATGGATTAATGAGCATGCAAAGGAATTATTTTATAGAATATTGATTCACTCCCTTTCTCAGTATTCTTTGTGATCAACAAGGTGAAGAGAAACTTACAAGAAAACAATAGCCTAATTCCTATGGTAGAGGTAGATTTTTTAGAGGAAGAGGACAAAATAATGGTGGTAAAGGTTACCAAAACAAGCAAGATGAAGCAAGTATCTCACATAGGTATGCAAGAAAACAAGGAAAGAGGAGAATCTTCTAGGGGAAGAGGATATTATTCTCATGGTAGAGGATACTTTGGAAGAGGTAGAGGAAGAGGGTTTGGAGGCACATGTTTTCAATGTGGATAGATGGGTCATAGGGCATTTGAATGCCCACAAATACAACAAAATAATAGAAAAGGGAAGGAAGTAAGAGTTCATGTAGCACAGGATAAAAGTGAAAGTGTGGTTGTACCAAATTATGGAGAGGGGCCCAAAGATGGAGTCTCTCATGCTACAAAGGGTTTTGTTAAATCTTGAAAAATAGAAATTGGAACCAATACAAAGAAAAAATTTGTTTAGAACAAGGTGCAAGGCGTGTGGCAAGTGTTGCAAAGTCATAGTGGACAATGGTAACACATATAACATTGTATTTGAAGAAATGGTGGAGAAGCTAAATTTGAAAAGATTAAAACATCACAACCCATACCGAGTTTCATGATTGTAAAAGGATCATAGTTTGATGGTACGTGAATAATGCCTTGTGAGTTTTCAAATTTGAAATTACATGGATGAAATTATATGTGATGTGATGCCAATTGATGTATGCCATTTACTTTTGAGAAGGCCTTAGAAATTTGATAGAAGAGTTGCTCATGATGGATGGACAAACACATATTGAGTTAAGAAAGATGGAAAAGAGTACACTCTAAATCCAATCAAATATAGGGAAGAAGTGGAGAACAGCTCCAAGGTATATTTTGTTTCTAGTAAATAGTTTTTGAAAGAATTGAGGGGAGGAGGAACATGTTTTCCATCATTCCAAAGCTTGCAGTAGTTGGGACAGTGAAAGAAAATGAATAAATACCAATGGAAGTTCAAAAAAAATTGGAAGAATATAACGACATAATGATGGAGCTACCCGATGGATTGCCACCAATGAGGAGTATATGCCAAAATTGATTCCTAGTGCAAGTTGGCCCAACCAAGAACCATATAGAATGAAACCCATGGAGAATATAGAAATAAATAGGCAAGTACAAGAGTTGCTAGATAAGGGAATGATTAGGGAGAGTTTGAGTCTATGTACTATTCTAGCAGTGTTGACACAAAAGAAGGATGGTGAATGATAGATGTGTATAGACTCAAGAGCCATAAAGAAGATAAATATCAAGTACCAGTTTCCCTTGCCACAAATGAATGATATGATGGACAATCTGAGTGGAGCCAAGTACTTCACCAAAATTGACTTGAAGAGTGGGTACCATCAATTCTAGATAAGAGAGGGAGATAAGTGGAAGACTACCTTCAAAACAAAGGATGGATTGTACAAATGGATGGTGATGCCGTTCGGTTTGACAAATGTGCCAAGTACCTTCATGAGGTTAATGAGCGAAGTGCTGAAATCATACCTTGGTAAGATTGTCATTATGTATTTGGATGATATTTTGGTCTTTAGAAAAATAATAGAAGATCATTTGTAGCATGTTAGGGCAGTTTTGCAAAGACTCAAGGAAGAGAAATTATTAGTGAATGTGAAAAAGTGTAGCTTCATGAAAGAGGAGCTAGTGTATTTGGGTTTTGTTGTTTCTGAAAGTGGTATGGAATGGATCTGAAAAAAGTAAAGGTAATTGTAGATTACCCTTTGCCAAGGAGTATGTTTGAAGCAAGAAGCTTCCATGGACTAGTGAGATTCTATAGGAAGTTCATCTAAAATTTTAGCGAGATTGGTGCTCCTATTACGAAAACTATGAAGGGTAATAGGAAGGAATTTGTGTGGAAAACAATAGCAGATTGAAGTTTCAAATTTTTGAAGACTAAAGTGATGGAAAAACCCATGTTAGCACTCCCTAATTTTAGAAAAGTATTTCAATTTGATTGTGATGCAAGTGGGACAACAATTGCAAGAGTCTTAAGTCAAGAGTGTAGACCAATAACATATTTCAATGAGAAGTTGAATGAAGCAAAAAGAAAATATTACATGTATGACCAAGAGTTTTATGCTATTGTACAAGCACTTAAGAAGTGGCAGCACTACTTTCTACCAAAGGAGTTTGTTTTGTACACCAACCATCATGCATTAAAGTTTGTAAACAACCAAGGAAAGCTCAATCAAAAGCATGTAAAGTGGGTTGAATTTCCTCAAACTTATTCATTTGTGTTGAAACATAGAAGTGAGAAATCAAATAGAGTGGCTGATGCATTGATCCAAAGGTGTTTTTATTGAATGAGATGAGAGTAAATGTTGTTGGTTTTGACTCTATGCGGGAGTTATATGAGGATGATGCTGATTTCAAAGAAGCATGGATAACATGTAACAATCCTATGGAGAGGGATAGAACTCCATGGTTGGAGTGTCTTGTTCAAGAGGGTTTGCTATTCAAGGGGAAGAGGTTGTGTGTGCATCATGGTTCAATGAGGGAGAATTTGATAAGGGAAAAACATAATGGAGGTTTGAGTGGTCATTTTGGAGTGGACAAAACTTTGGCATAAATGAATGAGAGTTATTATTGGTTGAGGATGAGTGTAGATGTAAAGAAAATGGTGCAAGGTTGTAGGGTGTGTCAATATGCTGAAGGAGTGAAGCAAAATATAGGGTTGTATCATCCATTTCCAATACCAGAGAGATTGTGGCAACATATAAGCATGGATTTTATTTAGGGGTTATTGAAAACCCAAAGAGGTACCATTTCTATTTTTGTTGTGGTGGATAGGTTTTCTAAGATGGATCATTTTATCTCATGTAAAAAGTGTAATGATGCTTCGCACACAACTACTTTATTTTTTAAGGAAGTAGTTAGATTGCATGGCTTGCCAAAGAGTATTATTTCAATCTGGGACACCAAATTTGTTGGTCATTTTTGGCGCACTCTGTGGAAGAAGATGGGAACACAATTGGGGTTTAGTTCAGCCTACCATCCATAAATTGATGGTCAAACTAAAGTTGTGAATAGATGCTTTGGACATTTGTTGAGATGTTTGGTAGGTGACAAACCAAATCAAATGGATTTGATATTGGCACAAGAAGAATTTTCCTACAATAACTCAGACAATCAAAGTGTGGGAAAGAGTCAATTTCAAATTATATATGGGTACAAACCTAGGGACATGGATGAATTAAGTGATAGTGCAGATTTGGGTAGGAAGAGTGTTATAGAGGAAAATTTTATAGAATATATCCATGATTTGCACAAAGAAGTGAAGGAGAACATGGAGAAGAGTGTCATCAAATATGAGTATGCTAATATGTATTGGAGGGAGCAGGAATTTTAGATTTGTGAGTTGGTGATGGAACACTTATATAAGGAGAGGTTCCCACAAGGAACTTATAACAAGTTGAAGTGGAAGAAAATAGGCCCATGTAAAATTTTACTAAAGTTTTCATCAAATGCATATGAAATTGAGCTTCCAATAGGTATAGATATTTCACCAATATTTAATATTATTGATTTGTATAAATACTATGAAGGAGAGACAAGTGGACATTGTGTGAATGCATTCAACAATTGCCTGAAAAGAAACTTGAGGAAATTGACAAGGTAATTGATTCCTGTGTAGCCAAAAGGGAAAGAGGGAAATAATATTGAGAATATTTGGTCCATTAGAATAACCAAGCAGATGATGAAGCTTCAAGGGTCAACGATGTAGATTTGACAAGGTTTGGAATTCCAACTCTAGATTTGTCAAAATGCTCATGAGTTTTGCAATCATGAAGCATTTTTCTTAGCTGGCGTGTCTAATGCAGGAGCATCCATGTGAATGTGCAATCCAACATCACACAATTTTTTTTTTAGTGTTGTTTGATTTCACCATGTTTGTTGTTTTAGTTTGGTTGTTATCTAATGGCAACTTCGTTGATTGATTGTCACAACTAACATTTATTCAATTTGATGGTGTACTTTAGGGCATATACAATGAGTCATGTTCATTTTGGTTGAGGTAGGGCATTCTTTGTCATTTGTTTGATGAAATATTGTGTGAGTGGTGCATGCATCGAGTATTGTATTTTGTGGTTTTTGCTCACCAGTGGTTTGCATTCCTTCAATTATTTTCATCTGCCAAGAGTTATGTATTTTGTGGGGAATGAGCCGATGGAATGGGTCATGTGGTCTTCTGGACATAAATAATCACCTATTTGAAATTTGCATTTGTAAGCATTGACACAATGCTTGTTTGGGAGAAGTTGATTTGCATCTTGGCTGATTTGATTATGTAGAGGAGGAGGTGATCCAGTGTTCATTTTTTTAATTGCATACAAATTTGTGAAGGCCTATTATCCTTGGATGTTCAAGTCCCTGACTCCAATAGTTTAATGTTAAGTTTCTTTGAATATCTATTTTCCTAGAAATGCCATGGCTTGAATTGGAAAATCAGTCAAGGAAGTCAAATCAAAACATGCTTAGCATTAAAGTTTAACTTCATTTCATTAAGTTTTGGCTAGTTAGAGGAGGTGTGTGGTAGAAAGTATATAGAATAATATTATATTTAGCTAAAGTCTTTTGGTTTACCTATGAAGGCATCACCTAGCTAGAATGAAAGGACTTAAGACCTATTCAAATCCCACTCTGAAAACAAAAAGAAAGAGGAAAACTAGCATACGGGGGTTACTAAAGAAAGTTTTTCTACCAAAAGGAAGAAAGAAGAGATAGTGAGGAAAAAGTGAGGTCACTTCCACAATACAAGGGGAGAACAAACAATTGTTTGTAGAGAGGGGTCAATTAGAGTTGGATTTGGATAAAGCTAGTAGAGATTGAATTGGCTACTGAGGTATAAATAGAAACAATACAAATCTATATCAAAATTGGGGAGAAAACAATAGGGTAATGAAAGAGAGGAATCAATCAAGAACAAAGGAAATTGATGTAGAAAAAATCTAGGTTGTAGAGAAGAGTTGAGGTCACATTGAAGATATAGGAGCTCATTTTCCTATCACAAAATATTTGTCTTTGAATAGAGATAAGTTCATTTGAATACAATTTCCTTGTATGTCTATATACAAACTTGCAAACAAATCATTGAATGCTTCCAACAAAAAAACTATTGGAGTCTCTGATAAATGAATAGTGAAATTGTCAAATTGATATTCCTGTAGCTGCTCAATGATGAGTAAAACAATGAAAATGGTTTTTCTTGTGAATGGTTTGTGGGTATGCTTCTAGCATTGGCTTTCTAGTAAGGCCCCCAACCTAGCCTACATGAATATATATCAATACATTTTGTTTCATCATTTGAAAGATTGCTGTGGAAAAATGAGAGTATGGTTCATCTCTGTATTTTTTTAAAGATATTTATGAATTGTTAAAAACAATTTTATTTAGAAATCCTTTATTCATCCTGTTAATTTGGGGGATTTCTTATTATAAACTAAATGACCATATTAGATCTACATTTAGTAATATTGAGATTCATCTAGACCAATTTAGGTTTGTATGTATTTTCATGTAAAAATCCCATTTAGGATTGTACATGGATAAAAATTAGGTATGGTTTAGAACCTATGAAGAAAATATGTTTAATTATATTTTGTTTTATATTTGTAAGACCATTTTAGGAAGTATTTAAGAAATTGCTAGTGAACATGAAAAAGTGTAGCTTCATGAAAGAGGAGCTAGTGTATTTGGGTTTTGTTGTTTCTGAAAGTGGTATGAAAATGGATCTGAAAAAAGTAAAGGTAATTGTAGATTACCCTCCACCAAAGAGTATGTTTGAAGCAAGAAGCTTCCATGGACTAGTGAGATTCTATAGGAAGTTCATCTAAAATTTTAGCAGGATGTGTGCTCCTATTACGAAAACTATGAAGAGTAATAGGAAGGAATTTGTTTGGAAAACAATAGCAGAGTGAAGTTTCAAATTTTTGAAGACTAAAGTGATGGAACAACCCATGTTAGCACTCCCTAATTTTGGAAAAGTATTTCAACTTGATTGTGATGCAAGTGGGACAACGATTGGAGGAGTCTTGAGTCAAGAGTGTAGACCAATAACATATTTCAATGAGAAGTCGAATGAAGAAAAAAGAAAATATTACATGTACGACCAAGAGTTTTATGCCATTGTACAAGCACTTAAGAAGTAGAGGCACTACTTGCTACCAAAGGAGTTTGTTTTGTACACTGGCCATCATGCATTGTAGTTTATAAACAACCAAGGTAAGCTCAATCAAAATCATGTAAAGTGGGTTGAATTTCCTCAAAGTTATTCATTTGTGTTGGAATGTAGAAGTGAGAAATCAAATAGAGTGGCTGATGCATTGATTCAAAGGTGTTTTTATTGAATGAGATGAGAGTAATTGTTGTTGGTTTTGAATCTATACAGGAGTTATATGAGGATGATGTTGATTTCAAAGAAGCATGGATAGCATGTAACAATCCCATGGAGAGGGATAGAACTCCATGGTTAGAGTATCTTGTTCAAGAGGGTTTGTTGTTCAAGGGGAAGAGGTTGTGTGTGCCTCATGGTTCAATGAGGGAGAATTTGATAAAGGAAAAACATAATGGAGGTTTGAGTGGTCATTTTGGAGTGGACAAAACTTTGACATAACTGAATGAGAGTTATTATTGGTACGGATGAGTGCAAATGTAAAGAAGATGGTGCAAGGTTGTAGGGTATGTCAATATGCTAAAGGAGTGAGGCAAAATATAGGGTTGTATCAACCATTTCCAATACCGGAGAGAACATGGGAACATATATAGGCATGTATTTTGTTTGAAGGTTATCGCGAACACAAAGAGGTACCAATTCTATTTTTGTTGTGGTGGATAGGTTTTATAAGATGTTTCATTTTGTCTCATGTAAAAAGTGTAATGATGCTTTCCACATAGCTACTTTATTTTTCAAGGAAGTATTTAGATTGCACGGCTTGCCAAAGAGTATTATTTCAGATCGGGACACCAAATTTGTTGGTCATTTTTGGTGCACTTTGTGGAAGAAGATGGGACCACAATTGGGTTTTAGTTCAACCTACCATCCTTAAACTGATGATCAAACTAAAGTTATTAGTAGAAGCTTGGGAAATTTGTTGATATGTTTGGTAGATGACAAACCAAATCAATGGGATTTGATATTGGCATAAGTAGAATTTGCCTACAATAACTCAGATAATCGAAGTGTGGGAAAGAGTAAATTTAAAATTGTATATGGGTACAACCCTAGGGACATGGATGAATTAAGAGATAGTGCAAATTTAGGTAGGAAGAGTTTTATAGAGGAAGATTTTGTAGAATATATCCATGATTTGCACAAATAAGTGAAGAAGAACATGGAGAAGAGTGTCATCAAATATGATATGCTAATATGCATTGGAGGGAGCAGGAGTTTCATATTGGTGAGTTGGTGATGGCACACTTACAGAAGGAAAAGTTCCCACAAGGAACTTATAACAAGCTGAAGTGGAAGAAAATAGGCCCATGTAAAATTTTGTGGAAGTTTTTCATCAAATGCATATGAAATTGAGCTTCTAATAGGTATAGATATTTCACCAATATTTAATATTGTTGATTTGTATAAATACTATGAAGGAGAGACAATTGGACATGGGAATACACATTCAAATTTGCAGGATGCATGTGAATGGATTCAACAATTGCCTAAAAAGAAACTTGAGGAAGTTGATAACGTAATTGATTCCTATGTAGCCAAAAGGGAAAGAGGGAAAGAATATTGGGAATATTTAGTCTATTGGAATAACCAAGCATCTGATGAAGGTTCATAGGTCAGCGATGTAGATTTGGCAAATTTTGGGATTCCAATTCTAGATTTGTCAAAATGCTCATGAGTTCTGCAATCATGAAGCATTTTTCTTACCTGGCATGTCTAATGCAGAAGCATCCATGTGAATGTGCAATCCAACATCACACAAAAACAATTTTTAGTGTTGTTTGATTTCACTATGTTTGTTGTTTCAGTTTGGTTGTTTTGGTGTGTTTTCAGTTTTGTTACAATCAAATGGCAACTTCATTGATTGATTGTCGCAACTAACCTTTATTTAGTTTGATGGTGTACTTTGGGGCTCATACGATGAGTCACGATCATTTTGGTTGATGTAGGGCATTCTTTGTCATTTGTTTGATGAAATATTGTGTGAATGGCGTATGCACCAAGTATTGCATTTTGTGGTTTTTTCTCACCAGTGGTTTGCATTCCTTCATTTCTTTTCATCTACTAAACATTCTATATTTTATGTGGAACGAGTTGATGGAATGGGTCATGTGGCCTTCTAGACATAAATAATCACCTATTTGAAATTTGAATTTGTAAACATTGACACAATGCTTGTTTGGGAGAAGTCGATCTGCATCTTGGTTGATTTGATTATGCAAAGGAGGAGGTGATCTAGTGTTCATTTTTTTAATTGCATACAAATTTGTGAAGGCCTATTATCCTTGGACGTTCAAGTCCATGAATTCAATAGTTTATTGTTAAGTTTCTTTGAATGTATATTTGCCCAGACATGTCGTGGCTTGAATTGGAAGACCAGTCAAGGAAGTCAAATCAAAACATGCTTGGCATTAAAGTTTAACTTCATTTCATTAAGTTTTGGATGTTGAGAGGAGGTGTGTGGTAGAAAGTATATATAATAATATTATATTTAGTTAAAGTCTTTTGGTTTACCTGTGAAGGCATCACCTAGCTAGAATGAAAGGACTTAAGACCTATTCAAATCCCACTCTCAAAACAAAAAAGAAAGAGGAAAACTAGCATACGGGGGTTGCTGAAGAAAGTTTCACTACTAGAAGGAAGAAAGAAGAGAGAGTGAGGAAAAAGTGAGGTCACTGCCACAATACAAGGGGAGAATAAACAATTGTTCATAGAGAGGAGTCGATTAGAGTTGGATTTGGATAAAGCTAGTAGAGATTGAATTAGTTGCTGAGGTATAAACATAAACAATACAAATCTATATCAGAATTGGGCAGAAATCAACATGGTAATGAAAGAGAGGAATCAATCAAGAACAGAGGAAATTGATGTAGCAAAAATCTAGGTTGTAGGGAAGAGTTGAGGTCACATTAAAGCTGTAGGAGCTCATTTTCCTATCACAAAATGTTTGTCTTTAAATAGAGATAAGTTAATTTGAATACAATTTCCTTGTATGTCTATATACAAACTTGTAAACAAATCATTGAATGCTTCCAACAATAAAAGTATTGGATTCTTTGATAAATGAATAGTGAAATTATCAAATTGATATTCTTGTAGCTGCTCAATGCTGAGTAAAACAATGAAAATGGTTTTTCTTGTGAATGGTTTGTGGGTATTCTTCTAGTGTTGGATTTCTAGTAAGACTCCCAACCTAGGCTACATGAATATATATCTTCCACAATATGTAGAACAAAAGTTCATACATTTTGTTTCATCATTTGAAATATTGTTGTGAAAAAATGAGAGTATGGTTTATCTCTTTATTTTTTTAAACATATTTATAAATTGTTAAAAACATTTTTTTTTAGAATTCCTTTATTCATCTTATTAATTTAGGGGATTTCTTATGATAAACTAAATGACCATATTAGCTCTACATTTAGTAATATTGAGATTCAACTAGACCAATTCAAGTTTGTATGATAGTATTTTGTATTTTCATGTAAAAATCCCATTCAGGATTGTACATGGATAAAAAATAGGTATGGTTTAAAACCTATGAAGAAGATATGTTTAATTATATTTTGTTTTATATTTGTAAGACCATTTTAGGTCTAGTGTTCTTTCCATTGTCCTATTTACTAGCTTAGATATCTTAAATACATCTATCTAAAATACGCCGAGAGATATCAGTCTTGAGATGCCTATAGTTTAATTATTTTTAAGAATAGATAGGTGCCTCAAGACTAATATCTCTCAGTGTATTTTAGATAGATGTATTTAAGATATCTAAGCTAGTAGCATCCGTAGTGTGGTATGTAAAATATTACTTTAGCATGTTTTATTGTGTCTGGAGAAAAGTACTTTTATCCTTTGCAAATATTAAATGAGATATTTCACATTAAACCAAAAAAATAATCTTCATGCTATATCAATAGAGTTTAATAGAAGAATTATATCCAATAATGTATACATTACATAAACTTATTGTGCTTCTAAAGATTTGAGTCTTTTTTCCTCAACTCTCCTTTTGGTGAGTTGCTTCCCTATTTTCATTTTTCATAATGATCATATGAAAATAATGATGAGATTATGAGTCCATCCAAGGATTTAACACGTGAAATAGAAACAAATGTTAATCTTGTTCTTTCTTTTGGTCCTATATCAATTATTTCCTTGGAAAGAGTCAATCCTTGTGATTTATGGATTGTTAGTACCCAAGCTAATCGTAATGGCAATTGACGTGTGCATCCCCTATGTATCAATGCAATTAGAATTATATTTGGAGTTGCATCTTCAAATGGTATTCTTAAGTAATTATCAAATTCAACCATGACATATGTTGGTGGATCTGGTGGGGCACTTCCAGGTTTTTATATGATATTTCAAATGTATCTTAAAGCTCATTTACAAGGCCTTCTTCTATCCATAGATTAGATGTTAACATGACTTTTGCATCCTTTGCAATTAATAATTCAATATCTAATTTATCATTTTGACCTCCTGCTAGATTAATGCTACCTTATTTTGTTGCAATGCTATGGGAAATCGATCTTCTTAATGAATATATTTTTTTGCTGTTATGGTTATGTGCATTATCATTTGTTGCAAATAGATGGATACTATTATCAAACTCTTCTCAAACTATTTGATGCAATGAAGCATCTGTCCTTGTCATCAATAATTTCCAATCATTGATTGTTGGATGTGCGTCTCTAATATTTTTAAGTAACCGGCGAAACCTTTGTTGATCCTCATCTTCACATTCTTGTCTGAATACCTTATCCAAAGTAACAACTATCTTAAATTCCTCCCATTATAATTTTGCATGTACATTACTATCATAAGGTGGTTTGTCACTAACAGGAGGTAGTTGACCCAAATCTCCTACCAAAATGATTGATCTTCCTCCAAAACTCAAGTTTGATTTTTCTGGAAAAGCTTGGTGTAGTCTTGAATTGATATTTTAAAGAAAATTTTATCCAATTAAACTCATTTCATCAATCAATATGTATTTTATATGTTGTAACTCTTGTTGGAAGGTTGTGAGCCTTGTGCCTTCTAACTCAAGAAAATCTGTAAGTGGAATTCTCAGTGTTGAATGAATAGTCAATGCACCAATGTTAAAAGCTACAACTCCAGTTGGTGCTAGTAATAATAGGGGAGAGTGTTGTGGTGTTGATGCATCTTGAAGAGTTTGATGAATTACATGAATTAGATATGATTTACTTGTTCTAGTTGTTCCATGAATTATCATGCACAACATTTCCTCAATTTGTGTTAAGTTTCTAAGTTCTAATGGTTGCGGCCCAGGATCCATGTTGTTTGTTACAGAAAATCGATGTTAATGTTTCTCTTGTCGACATCTATTACAAATAAGGCCTTCAGGTACCCGTGTAACCTTCATTCCTATATATTCTTCACAAATGTAGTACATAACTAGCATAGAAAGTTTATCTAGTCCTTGTCGGAATATCATTTGTAAAGTCCTCAAATCAATCTCAACATTTCTATGAAAATTTCTATTATTATTAACAAGATTTTGATTATCAACATTCATTGCAACTTGCAATCTATTATTTGGTGTTTCTAGAACATGGTCTATTGTAATAGAATTCATCCCTTCATAACTAACCTTAGCATTCCCATGAGATTGATGATGTCTTCTTCTCAATATATATTATTCCTCATGAGATATTTGTGCACGATGTGTTATTATATCATCAGCATGTTGTCTCATTTCTTCTTCAATCTCTTCCACTGTCATATCTGCCTTGCACTTAACACGTCTTTCTCTATCACTTTGGTTATGATTATTTCTTTCTTCCTCTATTTGTGCGTCACTCATTTGTTCACGTTGTTGCCTCATATAATTTTGATTATATTCTCTTCGTTGTTCTATTTGTTGCACTTCATTTTGAAGACTTCTTTCTTCTTGTTTTTATGCATCAACCATTTGTTCACATCATTGTCTTCATATAATTTCGAGCATATTGTCTTCTATATTCTCTTCGTTGCTCTTCAATTTTAAAATTTAATTTTGCATGAGGCACCCTATAAAATATATTAAAATATATTTATCACATTTCAAATTAAACTATCACCAACATTTGTAATCAATTCTAAGATGTGTTTGAAATTTAATATATTTATCATACACAATTTTATCATACAAAACAATTACTACTCTCTCAATCCACTATACATTAATAATACATTATATAATATAATATAAATTATTACAAATAAATATTATATATTGATCATCAGTAGTTTTCAATTTTAATAACTATTGATAAAAATATTATTATTAATTGTTTTTAATATATTATTATCATAAAAATTATATAACTCTAGAATAATTAAATCATTATAAATTAAAAATACTTAATTTAATTTTAGAATCTAAAAATTAATAGAAAAATAAAAGTAATGAAACAATTTAATAAACCCTAAATTTTATGATTTATTTATTAGATGTGCTTAGTTAAATTTTTAATTTGCATAGAAAGTGAAATCCCTAAAAAAAACTAAGTTTTTACTATTTATAAGAAAGTGAATATATGAAAAGTGAAACCACTAAAACAAACTAAGTTTTTACTATTTGAAAGAAAGTAAATATATGAAAAGTGAAATCCCAAAACAACCAAGTTTTTACTATTTGAAAGAAAGTAAATATATAAAGATAAACATAATCATTTACTAAAGACATAAATAATATTTCATATTTGAGAAATATATAATATATAATTACAAATATTAAATTTAATTTTAAAAAGTAAAGAAAAAATTTATGTAAACATAAATTACATTATAGTAACTTGGATTTTTTCAACTTTAATTTATTTGTTGCACTTTCAAAAATAATTAATTACTATGATGTATAATTGTTGTGGAAAAAAAATGTTAAAATGACTTGGATTTTTATAACTTTGATTTATTCATTACACTTTTGAAAATAATTAATTATAACTTGGATTTTTTTCACTTTGATTTATTCGCCACACTTTCTTGTTCGTTACACTTTCTTATTTGCTGCTTTTGGCTCTCAATTTATTGCTACTTTATAATTTGTGAAGTGATGTATCAGTTCAAATGTATTTTACATTTATATATCTTGTTATTGTTTTATTGTTTTATTTGTCAGCATTTTTTTAATTAATCCTTATTTATTGTTTTATTTGTGGCATTTTTTTAATTACTCGTACTTTTTTAATTACTCATTATTTAATGTGTTGGCCATTTAATTGAAAAAGTTAACATTTTTTTATTTACACGCATCTCATTCCACCCCATGCTGTCACTATAGGTTATGCCTCTCAGCATAAATATAGTAGTAAATTGGGTATAACTAGGCCTAATTTCATTATGAGTTGGGATAATAGAAACTAACCTCAGTCTGGTCTGATAATGGAAGAGTTAGTTAACTTATAGTCGATTCTATAAAAGTTGACATCTAGAGAGCATATTAGTTCTCAAACAATGATAAATATATCATTGTCTTTTGTTCACCATTGATCTCGAAACATGAATGTTATTAAATGAACTAGAGTTCATTGTTTAATCCGCATAAAGGTCTACAAATTGTAGAGACTAAGTATAGGAAATACTTGATTTATAGGTCTTACTGTGATATAAGATTATTTCAAACTTTTAACCTTACACAGACTTATTGATAGAATTGTTTATGAGTTAGCTTTTACATGACCATCAACAGGTCTGTAAGTGATATAAGTTGTAATTTAATAGTTACATGAACACTTTTAGATCTCTATTGTATATTCAAGTAAATTATTTTAGATCAAACATATATTGATCTATATACTTTTGTTTAGAAATAGGGGATGGTTACTTGTTTGTCACAGCCTTTTATAGGCTGATTACCTATGAATATCTTTATTTATTAACGATTGTATATATGTTTATATCAAATTTGGAGATATGCACCAAGACATCAGTTGTTTATAGATTTGTTCCTTCCTTCTAGCACATTTTGATAATGAGCAAAAACTATTATTAAGTCCCATTCTCAAAGGTTTACAATCTTCTTTTTATGACATTTTTGAGTTAGGTATTTAACCTAGGAACTCTTCAAAATGGATTATCTTGAATCATGAAAAGAATTCTAGAACTAATAATGAACATGAGTTTACTTTATTCATTCGATATTATTATTCTATTCTATATTTTAGTTTTGTATATTTATATATGTAAATATGCAATTATATCTCTCAAAAGAGAGTTATATTTGTTTTTATTAGTCTCAGATAAGCTTAGGACATAGCAAAGTAAGAATATGGGATTTATCATATATACAAACTCTCTTGTCAAAACTATGACCAAGTGTATTTAATAGAGTGTTATATAAATTATTTTTAAATAAGGATATTTCTAAATATGTCTAAACTTAATTACAATAAGGTAGAATTATACATGCTTGTAATTTAATGGAAACTTAGAAAAACTAAGAATGGGGCATATTAGTGAATTATCAACTATGAGAACAACTGATAGTTCTTACTTGAACATCACTGAAGGAAAACTTGATTATTTGATAATAAAGATATAAACCTCTAATATAAGTAGGATGTAATTCCCTATATTTCTGATTAATAAGGAGATGAGTTTAGAGATTTATGATGTGACAACCAATTTGACTATATGTTGGGAATGCATATTAATGCACATCAATACCATTATGGCTAAATTTCTTAGATAACATTCTATCACCTACTTGACTAGGAAGGTTTGTAGATGGAATACACTCTTAAACTTACTAGGCAGGCTTGTGATAGGAGAACTATATATTTGATACAAATATGCTTATGGTGGGAATATTATACTTTTATGTATGCTTTTAAGTGAATTAAATGACTCATGTTAACAAGTTTGAGATAGAGGTGTGTTAACAAATGACCCACATCTCCATTCTAGAATGTGTATTTGAATTATCAAAACTTTGGCCAAAGTAATGTAAAATCACTGCTTGCATTGTTGGTTCACAATGTCTATTTATTTATAGATCAATCAAATTGTGTCATACTTAGCTAAAGGGATTCTAGAGTCATATGATAGATTGTTTGTGATTAGACACAACACTAGTTATTCAATGGCATGATACAATTGATGATTCACTTTATTTTCTACCCTCATGAGGAGTAGGGCCATTTCCTAATGGAAGGTGTACGGTGTTGGAAGTGTTTTCATTGATGTCAAAGGTGCATATTATCATTTATGTCAAAAGGAAGTTGATGTCGAAGGGAAATAGAGATCAGAGAAGAAGAAAAGCTTCTAAGGAAAAGAAGAATAAAAGTTTCTAAGGCAAAGAAGAAGAAAAGTTTCTAAGGTAGAGAAGAAGAAAAGTCTCTAAGGTATGAGTTCTTCCTTTAGTCAAAAATTTTCTTAGTTCATGAACTCACAGGTTCGTCAACAACTAGTTTTCTAACATCCAGTTAGCCAACAAAAAGTTGTCAAAGAAAATTCTAAGGCATGAATGATTTTTGCCTTCGATCAGAAAAATGTTCGGTTCACGAACTCTTAATTTCGTCGATAGAAAAGATTGGTGATGAAGGAATGAAAAATAAAGTTTGAAGTGCAAAGTAAAGTTTAGTTTGCAAGTCTCAAAGTTTGTTGATTCATTGATTTGTTGACAAACGAGAACGTGAAGTCAAGGTGGTGAAATATCAAAGGGAAAGTTGCTTGGTTTGCAGGTTTCAAAGTTTGATGATTTGTTGATTTGCCAACAAAAGTGTGAAGAAATTTGAAGTACAAAGTTTGAGTTATCAGAAAAACCTTTGGTTCGCAAACTGGTTCACAGGTTTCAAAGTTCATCGATTCACCTAGCCAACAAAGGCTTGAAATGTCCAAGATTCGTGAAAGTGAGAATTTGCTGATAATGACGAAGTAAGTCCAAGATTCACAGAAAGAAGTTTTTCCAACAAAGGTCAAGTTGGTGGAAATAGATTTTCACCGATAAAGGCATTTAAGTGTTGCTTCATGACTCGCATGTTTTGGTGATAAAGGTGTTGAAGGTAAAGGTGACAATATGAAGACTTAGTATATTTAAATTTTATTAAAGATTTAAATATACGTTATGAAGATGATGTCATGAGATGGGTTAACAACATTACAAATTAGAGATTTAATTATTGGCACCATCACAATCATTACCATTTTTTACCACAGCTCAAAAATTGGCTGAGCAGATTTATCATTTATCATTTTTGAATGAGGTTTGATTTATTTTTGTTATGTGCTAGTTGCATAGTTATTATGACAAATGTAGTTCAGTTGTTCAGATGCAGAAAGAAAAGTTTCAAATCATACATTGCATTGCAGAATAGTAAAAGAGATAAGTATTCATTCACCACAGTGATTGTTCATTTACAATTTTGAATACATGAGAGAACAAACATTGCATTAAAGGAAACTAAGACATATCAAATGTCACACAAGCCATGGGTTATAGTTGAACTCATGCAAATACAAGTAAAATACTATGCATCTAATGAAGAAGAGGGAAAGACATAACCATCATTGCCTTGTTTTGGTTGATCTTTGTAGTAGCCTCCAGTCCTGCTCCCAACCTCGATACGTACCTGAAAAAATGTGGGAAGGTCCCATTAGAATCTTTGGTTATGAAAATCCTTCATAAATCAAGAGAGACATAGTACCTTAGTTGTAATGCATTGATCAAATGAGAAAATCCATGTGAAGAAGGAACTAAAGAGAAACAAATATAAGATCATTATTTTATTCTAATTTGTTTGTTTCATGTACAGGTATAGGACAAATCATGAAGCTGATTGAAGACATTTAGCATGTGGTATCAAATGGGCTCCCACAAGAGTTGAGCCCAGCATGCTAGTGCCCCTTGGTCTCAAAAGGGATGAATAGAAGAAGAACATCATTGATGAGATTCACATGACAAGCTGAATGAATAGCAAGACAATCATATGCATCAGTCCCATTTCAAGACATGACCATGATTTCACTTCAAAGTATGAAATGCAACTAGGAACATGACCTGAACTGATGGAGGACAAAATTCAATGCATATAATAGCTTATGCACTACTCCAACTATTACGAAAATGACATTCTTAGGCATGATAATAATTAGGAGTACACAATGCATTTTTAATCATCAGACTGATTAAAGTAAGTGTTCACACGTATTGAATATCTGAAGATTGCTTACTTCTCCATGATCAATGATCCAATTGGAGTATCCATTATAAACCAGTAAGCAAATTGCAAAGACATGTGAGTACCAAGCATCATACTTTCTCATTTAAGTGGAGTGGCAAAATCAAATTCAGAATTCAAGTTACATAAGCTGCATTTTAAATGATGAAATATATTCAATTATACCTCACTTTTTACTATTGATAAGTTGAGCAGTAGAACAGTGTTATCACATGTTACATTCATTGCATATCTATAAAAGAAACATGATAAGTATTGCATATCTATAGTAGAAAAACACAAGACAACCAATCCAGATGGCTCATTTTGTCTTTGACAAACTCCAAGAGAATCAAAAGGAACATTTCATTACATGTGTGTAATAAAGCATCAATATCTTGTGACAAAGGAGTAGTTAAATTGGTATGATCATCATCTTTTATGCTACAAGATGTCATGTTGTGTCAAAATGAAATGTATAAGTGTATGGCTACATCTGGTCATGAGTGAGATCAAATAAAGTTTTCATTATAAGAAGTGATCTGTCAAACTGGTAATATTGGTACAGTGGACCTGATTGATGTCCTACAGAAAATCTCATATAATGCATTTGATATGATTGAATACAGTAAAGGAGAACAACAAGAGTCATCATGTGTTACAGTGTATACAAAACAAGTAAGTGACTTCTTCATTTATAACAATGCCTCAACGTCATGACACAGCTGTGGTCATCATCATATATGAAAAGTATGTTTGCACAATCCACTGAATGGACAAGTAAAGCTACAGAATTGAAGACATGTGTGCTTCTACAGAAGAGGAGGAGTTCAAAGTTCAAGGCCAATAGTTTATCCTTCATATGCAAAGTCCACCGAAAGAGTAAGTGAAGCTACAGAGATAGAAACAGTGGATGCAATCTTCAATTTTCTTTAGAACAATGACAGTGATTATCACTAAACAGTGATGGCATAATGAAGAAAAAGATACCATATGCTAGTGCTACAAAAAGAAGATTTTGTTCTCATAAAGATAAAATCATTGTTTCAATTTCAAATATGAGTTTATACAGTGAAGAAAAAATGTAGAGATACATTCATAGTGAGGTCGTGGCATAAAATGCCATATACTTTCTTTTCTCAAATACCATATCGACTTTTAGAATCTAATGTATTTTGTAGAGAAGAGAAAGGAAAAATGGTTAAGTAAAGCCATCCAGACAAGGCCAAAGATGATTACATTGTTTACACAACAAAAACATGAAACCCTTGTTAGGTTTAAAAAGTTTCTTTCTTTTGCAATACATAGTTGAGTAAGGTCAAAGTAAAGTATTGAAGACCATGCCCGCTAAAGAAAAAAGAAGTTATGTGAAAAATAAAAGAAACCCTACTTCAAACACAAAGGAACTTAAAGATGTTTACATCAAAAGACAAGTAACCATCTACATAATGTGTTACATGCCACAGCCATGTCATATGAGAAGATATTTCACATACCCAACAAACAAAGAAAATGAAACCCTCATCACAGTTTCATATAGATAGAAATAATGGAAGCCACGGTTGGAGCAATGATATGGAGGACTCACTGTATGACTATAGCAGAGGATATCTTGATTATGGCCGTGACCAGTTGAACTGGAGCTTGTCATTTTTGCTATTTTTTACAAAGTTCAACATAGAAGTAACCAAACAAATATATATCAAAGCTGAGAAATTGGAGAAACAGTTACATGGCCACAGCCATCTAATGAGGAAGAAGCCATTAAAACATAATCAAATACCATTTTAAACGTCAGATTCAAACTTACCAAGTGTGGCCTGTTCTTTTGACATGAGAAGTGCAGTGTTTTCAAACTCAAAAGCCATCAAATTGAGCAAGATACATAGAGAATGAAACCCCAAGTCGGCAGCCACAGTTGCAGAGCCAAACTCAATGCCAACAAAATGAAATGACTAATGTTTTAGGGTTTCACATTTGCTTTTATTTTGATGTCCTTTCCATTTTGACCATGCAAAAACAATATAATCATTTTTATCCAAATGAGATCGGGGTCAACACCTTGTGTTTGATGATGCCTAGTGATTATGAGAAGTGGCCGACAACACAAAGAATATGGCTTGTTTCATTAAGTCAAAGGGTGGACATTATCATGAATAAGCAAGGCTGGTGCCTTCTAGAATATTTGCAAAGACCTTGATCTCATTTTTGGTCGACTCACATTAGAGTCTAATTATCATTTGGCTATGCATGTGGTTGAGTGTCTTTGACCTCCCACTTATGCATTATTTTTTATTCCTTCACATGCTTCGAATATATGCATAAGATCAAACAAGAATCTTGGAGATGTGAAAAATATGCAAAATGATAATATGGTTAAAAAGGTCAAATGCAACATGGTGGCACTATAGAGGTAGATATTTGGCATTTTTCAGGCATATGCAGAGATGAGGTGGCAGAGTATCGACACATGGAGGCCATGGTGTCAAGCCTTTTGAGACTTTTTTTTTTTTTTTTGCAAATATGTGTAATATTTCATCTTTTCATGATTTTTATAGAAAATCATTAGTGATATCTTGTAAATATCTTTGTGAAATTATGAACTAGATATCATTTTATTTTTGCAAAATCATATCGAATAGGATATTGATTAAAATTGTCATATCATTGTAAAGTTAACTTTAAAGCAATGAAATTATGAACTACTTTTAAAGTTTAACTATTTTTAGGCAATTTATAGGATAATAAAACAAATCAAATATTCCATTTTGATTTGTTTTATATAGAGTCATATAGGACAAATTTTGGAGCTTTCATGAGCAGAGAAAAATAGTTTTATGGTGGGACCACATGAGAGGGCAATTTTGTAGCTTTATTTCACATATTGGTGGAAGATTCAGTGCTTTATTTTTGGATTTCATGAGTAGCTCAAAAATGGACTTAGGGTCTATTTTTAGGAGCTTTTTTAGCTCTTTTCAAAGGAGATCATTTGGAGTCATTTATAGGAGAAAAACTTAGTTTTTTCTCAGTCAGTTAGCATCAATTTCTTCTCTCTTGCAGAGTTGTATACAGGCAGTTGGCTCACACATTTTATTTTTTTCCAAGCATTGTATTCCTTTCAGTTCTAATAGAAAATCATTTTGTTTCACATATTTTTGCAGTCTTGATCTGATGTTATATTGTGACTTTTTCTGTCCTTTATTATGTCTCAATGCTATTAAACATTAGTTTCTTCCTTGTTGTAGTTTGTGTTTGACACCAAACCTTGTTGCAAATTACTTAAGGAGTAATTATCGGTGGAATTGTGAGGATTCAGGTTAGAGGATCTGTTTGTGAGTGATATAATTTCATCCAGTTTAGATTTTAGAATTAGTTTGCATTGCAGTTATATTCTCCTATCCCTTTTCTCCTCAAGTTTAGAAGTTACAAGAGAACCAGCTCACTCTGGAGATTTTTTCTCATGAAAGGAGACCCACATCTGAGAATGATTCCATGTTTCAATAGGTAATTAAGTTTTCATAAAACTTAACAAGGGTGCATACTTGAATTGACAACAGTTTTTGGCACGCCTGATGGGACTCTAGAAGCAATTTTAGAGAGATTTGTACCCTCATAACTATTGTTCTGGTATATGTAGTAGTTTTACCAGCCTTTGGAGGCTTTCAATATACCTGGCGACTCATTCCCTCTGGTTTGGTTTACAGATTAGTGCTTCTAGCTTATGAAAACTAGGTCTAATCTAGAACCATTTGACTACTTACAGTTGTCTACACCTAGAAGGAGAGGTAGATTAACAAGCAGAATAGTTGAGTCATCAAGAAGATCCAAGTCTACACCTTCCTGATTCAGATCTACAAGCCTAGTTAAAAGAAGTAGAAGTCCAGTGTTGATAGTACAGATACCTATAATGGCTAGGCCATATGCATTTGCTACTTTCAATATGGGCATCCCATTACAACTTGCCAAAAGAGATGATATTCTAGTGGTAACCCTGAAGGGATTGCTTTATTTCACTAGAGAAGATCATACTACTACTCCTGAACATATTCAAGATGTAGCAACCTTGTGTTTTGTACACAATGTCAATCAAGAGAACGTTGCACTCAGACTCTTAGCTGCTTCATTAAAAGGAAAGGCCTTATAGTGGTTCAAAGGACTTGCTAAAAATTCAATAACATCCTGGGACTTACTGGGAGATGGATTACACAAACACTTTGAAGACAAGTCTGATCATCTCTCACTACTAGAGCAACTGAGTACCATCAAAAGGGTACCCCACGAACACATGGCTGATTTCAACTACCGATTTCAGAGAACCTGGGATAGGATTCCCACAACGGTAAAACCCTTGCCAAGGCATGCTTTTCTATTTTATCTTAAACCTATAAATAGTAAAATTTTCATAATGATACAGTCCATGGGAGGGACCACCCTTCTGAATTCTTTTGAGATCACTGTTAGAGAAAAAACTACCTTATTTAGGAAGGAAAGATAGCCCCTAGGCCTCCTTTACCCATTTTCCCAGAAATCCAGCCATCAATGCCTATGGTAGTACCTCCTTTAGCTGTTGTCCCAGCTATTCCAGTAATAGGATATCAAACAGCCCAACAAACTGCTATCCTAGTTCAAACCCAAAGTACCTTAGAATTGGAAAATACATTAAAGACAATTGCAAATAAGTTGGTAAATATGGAGAAATATTTGCCATACCAAAATCAATATCATCCTAACCAGAAAAATACCCAATATTAGCCCAATCAGCAATATAGGCAACCTTTTCAGGTTGATCCTTAGGGGCAAAGGAAGAACTATAACCCTTGACCTTTTCAAGATTATAATCCAAATACTGCTAGTACCTCAAGAGAGCTTGTACCTACACAGAATAATCTAGTACAGGACAGTGACTAGTGTTATCCATGTCACCAACCGCATAGTCAGGTCACCTGCATGAATGGAATGAGAAATTAGGCACTCATGGTTCAAAACAGCTATGCAAGTTCAGAAGGGGTTAATAGTGAAGTTTCAACTTAGCAGAATAAACCTAATGTAGTCTTAATGAATTGGGAAGAATTTGATTTTTGTGGTATAAATTATTTTCAAGGTCAGAATCAGCAAAGTACACCTGTTTCAACCAACACAAGGTCAAAACTGAGAGCTATAGATGTAAATCCACAAGTTGCTATAGTACAACAACAAGCTGTAAAGGATAAAAACCAAGTCTATCCATCACAAACCGCCCCTGTACCACAACAAAAAGTGCAGATTCTACAAAGGGACCAAATAGTACCAATGAAAGAACAACCCAAAATGTAATAGCAGTCTTCACAAGGTCAGACGAATGCTTTTGCAGCAAGGGGACAACATATGGTAACCCTTGTTTCTTTTAATCTATTTGATCATCTTAAGAAAGCAATAGTGAGCATGTCAGTTATGGATGCTTTACACATCCTTGGCCAAAAAAAATTTCTGCAAGAAGCTTTGACTGAACTCCCACTTTCTGAGCATTCTAGTCAAAAGAAGGCCAAGGTTTTACTTGCCAAGAATTCTGAGATCAAAAGTGGATAGCTAGAAGATGAGGTAAAACCACCCCCTTTCTATCTAAGTCTCATTATTGGTGATAAATTGGTTCATAACTATATGGTGGACTCTGGGGCAAGTAGTTCAGTTATGCCCAAAAGTGTAGCTGACTCATTAGGATTGGTTTACGAGCCCCTTGCAAAAGGAGTAGTACAGTTAGATGGGTCTGCACTTAGTACTGTAGGGATAATAAAAAATCTACCACTCACATTGCATGCTTGTCCTGATTTTGCTATCCATCAAGACATCTACATCATTGACCTTCCACCTAGTTTTGCAATCTACCTTTCTAGGGAGTTCACAGCCAAATTGGTTGGGTTTCTTTCATCTGATTGGACTCACTTGTTCTTTAGAATGAGATATGGTACAAAAGTAACAATGCAATCTGAACCACTTGCAAAAGACCATATTGAGCCTTATGTTCCTAGCCCAATAAATGCTAATCTCTACATCACCCGTGCGTAGCAGGATGAACCCATGAGTCTAGATCCCAATTCACCTATAGAAGACATAAGTTTAGATGATTGGGTAGCTGAAGATCATGAAAGTGGCCCTTTTTGTCACACGGATGAGGTAGGACTAGGAATCTATATGATACAAGAACTTGATGCTGTGATTCCTAATCTGATTAAGGATCAAAATCAGTTAGAACAGCAAGAAGATCAGCTTTGGAAGCTATACTTTGATGGATCAAGGACCAAGACGGGTGTCGGTGGAGGTAAAATGTTAATTTCACCTCAAGGAGACAAGTACTATGCTGCCTTAAGATTTACCTTTAGCTGTACAAATAATGTAGCTAAGTATGAGGCCCTGATCCATGGTTAGAATGGGCTCAGAAAAAGGGTATCAAATCTGTTCAAGTTTATAGAGATTCTGAGTTGATTGTTAACCAGGTTAGGAATCTAAATGTTGCTAAAAATGATCTACTCAAAAAGTACAAGCATAGAGTGTTGGATTCAACTAAATTTTTTTATGCTTTTAATCTAATTTTAGTTCCCAAGGATCAAAATAAGTATGCAGATAGGTTGGTAGTCTTGGGATCCCAATTTGAGATTCTTGATTAGATTCAGAATATTGAGGTATAGCCATATGTTAAGATAGTGGTTAGGCCTTCTATACCTAACAACAATGATTCATGGCAAGTGTTTAATAGTGACAAACAAATCTTGATTTTCTTAAGTGCAGAGGCTAAATTTGTAGCAAAAAATTAGCATAAATATCAATAGCAATTTGAAGATCAGATTGTTTAGTTGAGGACCAACAAATTGTGCAAGGGATTAGTCACATTAGAATCAGTGTTTAACACTGATGATCAGTTCATAAAAGATAAGTGTAGCATGACAATGAAGCAAGAACATTATCAAACCATAGAAATTTTCAAGGACAAACTACTGAAACTTGGAAAAGTATGTACTAGAGAAGAACAACAGTCTTTTATTCAATTATGTCAAGATTTTTCTAATGTTTTTGCATGGGAGTATAAGGACTTGAGAGGTTTTGATCCTGGTTTGGCCCAGCACACCATAGAGTTAGAGCCTAATGCCAAGCTTGTTAGGCAAAAGCAAAGACCCCTCAATCCCAAACTTGAGCACTTAATGAAAGCTGAGTTGAATAAATTAATTGAGAGCAGTATCATTTTCCCAATAGAATATACCTTCTGGGTTTCCAATTTGGTCCCAGTTAGGAAGAAGAATGGTGAAATCTGACTTTGTGTCAATTTTCATGATCTAAATTAGGCCTCAGTAAAAGACCATTACCCTCTTCCTTCCATGGAACAAATACTACAAGCTGTTTCAGGTTCTAATAGGTACTCTTTACTAGATGGATACTCTGGATATAATCAAATTCTGGTCAAAGAAGAGGACCAATACAAAATTGCGTTCACAACTAAGTGGGGTACCATGGCCTATTAGAAAATGCCATTTGGTTTGTCCAATGCAAGGGAAACCTTTCAGAGGGCAATGGATATGGCTTTCCATGGCCTTATGAACAAAATAGTGTTGGTCTATTTAGATGATGTAACTATTTTCTCAAAAGATTCTAATGATCATTTTGACCACTTGAAGGAGATTTTTTAGAGGTGCAGGGAGTTTGGAGTTTCATTGAACCCCAAAAAATGTATATTCTCAGTCCATGAAGGAAAACTCCTTGGTCATATTGTTTCAAGAGGAGGTATTATATTGATTCTGAGAGAGTTTCAGCTATTCTAGATTTACCACTGCTTGCACATAAGAAAGGCTTGTAGAGTTTTCTTGGCAAAATTAATTTTGTTAGGAGGTTTATTCCAAATATTGCAACTTTGTTACAACCTCTTACTACCATGTTGAAAAAGAATATGCCATTTAGCTGGACTAAGGAGGGAAAATGAAGCTTCAAGAAGATAAAAGAAGCCCTCGCTGCTGCCCCTACCTCATCAATCCTATTTATGAGAAGGATTTCATTTTATATGCTTTTAGAGGAGCCAACACTATTTCTGCAATGTTATGTCAGTAAAACGATGAAGGATTAGAGTAGCCAATTGTATTTTTCAGCCAAGTGTTGCACGAGTATGAGGTAAAGTACTCTTTTGTGGAAAAACACATTTTTGTTGTTGTAAGGAGCCTCAAGAAATTTAGACACATGCTGTCTAATAATAAAATTCACTTAAAGGTTGCTCATCCCACTGCCAAGATTTTTTTATTAAATAGAGATATAAATGACGAGAGAGCTGGTTGGATAACCAAGGTGATGGAATTTGATGTTGACATCCAAGTAACCAAGCTTATTAGAGGTAAGGGCTTATGTGAGTAGTTTTTTGAAAGTGAAGAGTTTGAGTAAAAACAACAAGAGGACACCAAAATTGTGTTGAATAATAATGAACCAGCTAATACACTAGCTCAATCAGATAGCTGGGTGCCTCAAATGATGCATTATTTGCAGACTAGTGAGAACCCAATTGGTTTAGATAGGACAGGAAGAAGGTATTTTCGATTGCAATCTACTCCTTATGCTATTATTGATGGTATTTTATATAGGAGAGACTTTAATGGTGTATTTCTAAGGTGTGTTGGACCCGATCAAGTTGATAGACTGTTAGAAGAGTTTCACAATGGACCTTTAGGAGGTCACTTTGTAGCTAGGACAATTGCCTTAAAGATTATGCAGGTTGGTTATTACTGGCCTGACTTGTTCAAAGATGCTTTTACTTGGGTGAGAAGATGTGAGAAATGTTCCTCATTTGCAGGTAAGCAAAGACTTGTTGCCTTACCCCTACATCCTGTTAAAGTTAAATAGTCATTTGTAAAATGGGGATTGGATTTCATAGGACCAATAAATCCACCTTCAAGTGCAGGCCACAATGGATTTTGACCGCCACAGATTATTTTACCAAGTGGACTGAGGCTGTTGCCTTAAAAGAGGCAAATGAATTTGTTGTCCTAATTTTTTATCAGGACCCGGTGTCAAGATTCAGTACACCAGATTCAAACGTCTCTGATAATGGTCTAGCCTTTTTAGGATTGAGAATTTCAGATTGGTTTGTCAGAAACAATATGTATTTGAATACTTCATCTAACTATTACCCATAGGGTAATGGGCAGGTTGAATCTACCAACAAAAATCTAATAAGGATCATCAAGAAGACTATTCAGGACAATTAGAAAACTTGGTATAAAATGTTGAAATTAGCTCTATGGGATGATAGAATTACACCTAAGAGGGCTACTGGTTGTTCCTCATATGTGCTTACTTATGGAAATGAGGCTTGGTTACCTATTTCAATTGAATTGCCTACATTGGCCTTTATCAAAGAACTTGAGCTGCTAAAGGAGCAGCCTCTTGTAATTAGACTTTCTCAACTCATGGAGCTAGAAGAGACAAGAAAAGAGGCCTTAAGAAAACTTGATATGCATCAAACCTAAATGAAGAATGCATTTGATAAGAGAGAAAGACCAAGGAATTTTATTGTTGGAGATTTGGTGTTCAAGTGGAATGAACTAAGGAGCAGGCCAGGTAAGCATTCTAAATTTGATGCCATTTGGGATGGGCCTTATGTTATTACAGAGTGAAAAGAAAACAATGCATTTCAGCTATCCAAGTTGAGTGGAGAGGTGTTGTCTATCCCAGTTAATGGGATCCACCTCAAGCATTGGCTCTAAGGATAAGAAAATTCTTTTGTACATATTAGAGTAGTTTTGCAATGAATAAGTACTCGTGCACATTTGTTTTAGCATTTTGTTGTGGCCATCATGGCCTGTTAGTTTGCTTTTGATAGTTTGTTTTCAGTTTTTTGTTGCTATTTAAATTGTTGGAGAGCTGAAGTATAGTGTTTTCTAAGTTTTTGAGAAGGACAGAGTATGACTCTATGCCCAATGGATGTCAAGGCAACTGGTCAAATGCTTAGCAAGCAAGCATATAGCAGAAGTCACCAAAAATGTTACCATTTTTTTACCACAGCTCAAAAATTGGCTGAACAGATTTATCATTTATCATTTTTTAATGCAGTTTGATTTATTTTTGTTATGTGCTAGTTGCATAGTTATTATGACAAATGTAGTTCAGTTGTTCAGATGCAGAAGGAAAAGTTTTAAATCATTCATTGCATTGCAGAGTAGTAAAAGAGATAAGTATTCATTCACTACAATGATTGTTCATTTACAATTTTGAATACATGAGAGAACAAACATTGCATTGAAGGAAACTAAGACATATCAGATGTCCCACACAAGCCATGGGTTATAGTTGAACTCATGCAAATACAAGTAAAATACTATGCATCTAATGAAGAAGAGGGAAAGACATAAACATCATTGCCTTGTTTTGGTTGATCTTTGTAGTAGCCTCCAGTCCTGCTCTCGACCTCAGCATGTACTTGAAAAAATGTGGGAAGGTCCCATTAGAAGCTCTAGTTATGAAAATCCTTCATCAATGAAGAGAGACATAATACCTTAGTTGTAATGCACTGATCAAATGAGAACATCCATGTGCAGAAGGAACTGAAAAGAAACAAATATAAGAATATCATCGTTTTATTCTAATCTATTTGTTTCATGTGTAGGTATAGGACAAATCATGAAGTTGATTGAAGACATTCAACATGTGGTATCAAATGGGCTCCCACAAGGGTTGAGCCTAGCATGCTGCTGCCCCTTGGTCTCAAAAGGGATGAATAGAAGAAGAAGATCATTGATGACATTCACATGACAAGTTGAATGAATAGAAAGACAATCATATGCATCAGTCCCATTTCAAGACATGACCATGATTTCACTTCAAAGTATGAAATGCAACCAAGAACATGACCTAAACTGATGGAGGACAAAATTCAATGCATATAACAGCTTATGCACTACTCCAACTGTTACGAAAATGACAATCTCAGGCATGATAATAATTAGGAGTACATAATGCATTTTTAATCATCAGACTGATTAAAGTAAGTGTTCACAAGTATTGACTATCTGAAGATTGCTTACTCATCCATGATCAATAATCCAATTGGAGTATCCATTATAAACCAGTAAGCAAATTGTAAAGACATGTGAGTACCAAGCATCATACTTTCTCGTTTAAGTGGAGTGGCAGAATCAAATTCAGAATTCAAGTTACATAAGCTGCCTTTTAAATGATGAAATATATTCAATTATGCCTCACTTTTTGCTACTGATAAGTTGAGCAGCAGAACAATGTTATCACATGTTACATTCATTGCATATCTATAAAAGAAACGTGATAAGTTTTCATTATAAGAAGTGATCTGTCAAATTGGTAATATTGGCACAGTGGACCTGATTGATGTCCTACAGGACATCTCATATAATGCATTTGATATGACTGAATATAGTAAAGGAGAATAACAAGAGTCATCATGTGTTACAGTGCATACAAAACAAGTAATTGACTTCTTCATTTATAACAATGACTCAATGTCATGACACAGCCGTGGTCATCATCATATATGAAAAGTATGTTTGCACAATCCACTGAATGGACAAGTAAAGCTACAGAATTGAAGACGTGTGCTGCTACAGAAGAGGAGTTCAAAGTTCAAGGCCAACAATTTATCCTTCATATGCAAAGTCCACTGAAAGAATAAGTGAAGCTATATAGATAGAAATAATGTATGCAATCTTCACCTTTCTTCAAAACAATGATAGTGATTATCACTAAATAGTGATAGCATAATGAAGAAAAAGATACCATATGCTAGTGCTATAGAAAGAAGATTTTGTGCTCATAAAGATAAAATCATTGTTTTAGTTTCAAATCTGAGTTTATATAGTGAAAAAAAAATGCATAGATACATTCACAGTGAGGTCATGGCATAAAATGCCATATACTTTCTTTTCTCAAATATCCATATCGACTTTCAGAATCTAATGTATTTTGCAGAGAAGAGAAAGGAAAAATGGTTAAGTAAAGTTGTCCAGACAAGGCCGAATATGATTACATTGTTTACATAGAAAAAACATGAAACCCTTGTTGGGTTTAAAAAGTTTCTTTCTTTTGCAATACACAGTCAAGCAAGGTCAAAGTAAAGTATTGAAGACCATGGTTGCCGAAGAAAAAAGTTCTATGCAAAATAAAAGAAACCCTCACTTCAAACACAAAGGAACTTCAAGATGTTTACATCAAAAGACAAGGAGCCATCTACAGAATGTGTTACATGCCACGGCCGTGTCATATGAGAAGATATTTCACATACCCAGCAAACAAAGAAAATGAAACCCTCATCACAGTTTCATATAGATAGAAATAATGGAAGCCACGGTGGGAGAAATGATATGGAGGACTCACCGTATGACTGTAGCAGAGGAGAAGATTATGGTCATAGCCAGTTGAACTGGAGCTTGTCATTTCTGCCATTTTTAAAAAAGTTCAACACAGAAGAAACCAAACAAATATATATCAAAGCTAAGAAAATGGAGAAATAGTTACATGGCCGCGGCCATCTAATGAGGAAGAAGCCATTAAAACACAATCAAATGCCATTTTAAAGCTCAAATTAAAACTTACCAAGTGTGGCCTATCCTTTTGACATGAGAAGTGCAGTGTTCTCAAACTCAAAAGCCATAAAATGGATCAAGATACAAAGAGAATGAAACCCCAAGTTAGCGGCCATAGTTGTAGAGCCAAACTCAACGCCAACAAAATGAAATGACTGATGTTTTAGGGTTTCACATTTACTTTTGTTTCGACGTCCTTTTCATTTTGACCTTGCAAAAACAATATAATCATTTTTATCCAAATGAGATCGGGGTCAACACCTTGTGTTTGATGATGCCTAGTGATCATGTGGAGATATGGCTGACAACACAAAGAATGGCTTGTTTCATTAAGTCAAAGGGTGGACATTATCATGAGTAAGCAAGGCTAGTGCCTTTTAGAATATTTGCAAAGACCTTGATCTCATTTGTGGTTGACTCACATTAGAGCCTAATTATCATTTGGCAATGCATGTGGTTGAGTGTGCATGTGATTGAGTTTCTTTGACCTCCCGCTTATGCATTATTTTTTATTCCTTCACGTGCTTTGAATATATGCATAAGATCAAACAAGAATCTTGGAGATATGAAAAGTATGTAAAATGATAATATGGTCGAAAGGGTCAAATGCGACATGGTGGCACTATAGAAGCAGTGAGTTGGCATTTTTGAGGCATATGTAGAGATGAGGTGGCAGAGTATCGACACATGGAGGCCATGGTGTCAAGCCTTTTGAGGCTTTTATTTATTTTTGCAAATATGTGTAATATTTCATCTTTTCATGATTTTTATTGAAAATCATTAGTGATATCTTGTAAATATCTTGGTGAAATTATGAACCAGATATCGTTTTATTTTTGCAAAATCATATCGAATAGGATATTGATTAAAATTGCCATATCATTGTAAAGTTAACTTTAAAGCAATGAATTTATGAACTGCTTTTAAAGTTTAACTATTTTTAGGCAATTTATAGGCTAATAAAACAAATCAAATATTCCATTTTGATTTGTTTCATTTAGAGTCATATAGGACAAATTTGGAGCTTTCATGAGCAACGAAAAGCAATTTTATGGTGGGACCACATGAGAGGGCAATTTTGCAGCTTTATTTCACAGATTGATGGCAGATTCAGTGCTTTATTTTTGGCTTTCATGAGTAGCTCAAAAATGGACTTAGGGTCTATTTTTAGGAGCTTTTTTAGCTTTCTTCACATGAGATCATTTGGAGTCATTTATAGGAGAAAAACTTAGTTTTTTCTTAGTCAGTTAGCATCAGTTTGTTCTCTCTTGCAGAGTTGTATACAGGCATTTGGCTCACACATTTTATTTTTTAAGCATTGTATCCCTTTCAGTTCTAATAGAAAATCATCCTGTTTCACATATTTTTGTAGTCTTGATCTGATGTTATATTGTGAATTTTTCTGTCCTTTATTATGTCTCCATGATGTTAAAACTTAGTTTCTTCCTAGTTGCAATTTGTGTTTGACACCAAACCTTGTTGCAAATTACTTAAGGAGTAACTATCAGTGGAATTGTGAGGATTCAAGTTAGAGGATCTATTTGTGAGTGATAGAATTTCATCCACTTTATATTTTAGAATTAGTTTGAATTGCAATTACATCCTCCTATCCCTTTTCCCCTCAAGTCAGTAGTTTAGAAGTTACAAGAAAACCAGCTCACTCTGGAGATTTGTTCTCATGAAAGGAGACCCACATCCAAGAATGATTCCATGTTTCAACAAGTAGATAAGTTTCTGCAAAACTTAACAAGGGTGCATACTTGAATTGACAACAACAATAACATGTGAGAATTTCAATTTGGGTCCAGACCTATGATGGTGTTTGGACCGACCTAAGTTTGTCTAATTTGGGCCCAATTTTTAAAAGTACAAAATTAAAGGATTGGCCACTCTTGTTCATGATGAAATTCAAAATATAGATGTTGACCTGGGAGAATGCTTTAATTTGATCTTGGAGAATGTTTCATAGTGCAGTTGACACTGAAGATTTTAATTTGTACAGTTTGATATAAAAGGGAGGTCATTGTTGTACTTTTGTGGTAGTGTTGAGTATGCACATATTGAAAAGAAATATCTGAACATATGCAAGTAATTGGATAAGTGAAACAAATGCAAATATCAAACAAATAGGCATGTGGAGTTATGTAAATGTGAAGTGTGTGAAGGTCATGAACTATAGATGATCCTAAATTCGCATAGTATGTTTTGAGTATCTTGAAAAAATTTATTCTATTTTAGTTTGCTGGTTTGGAGCTCAGTTTGTGTGGGGGTTGGAGCCTATTGTTGAGTTGGTGCTCAATTTGGTAAGAAGATTGAAATCTCTTGTAGGTTGGTTTCTACAGGTTTGTAAAAGGATTGTTGTCCTTCTTAGGTTGAAGCCCCTGTGGTCTGGAGCCTACAAAATACTATAACTCATTGTTTCATTTATGTGAGGCTAGATTTGGACAGTAGATCCAAACAACTTGCTCACTGTAGTTTTTCCCTTCTTGGGTTTCCATGTAAAATCTAGTGTTATGGTCTCTTGTGTGGATGTGTGAATGTGTTTATGTTTGTTTAGTTCTTACATAGTTTGATTGATGCAGTAAAGATCTGATTGTGGTAGTAGATTTGATTTTAAAAAGTGGCATATATTGATTCACCCCCATCTCAGTATATATGTGTGTTCTAACAATTGGTATAAGAGCCAAGTTCCTTGGTGCAGCCTAACAACTGAAGGTAGATCTTGGATAAGAACATATGACTGGACAAGAAGGATCCTCTTCTAACAAAGCAGATCTATTTGATGGATCTAACTATGCTTTCTAGAGTGTAAGGATGGAATCCTATCTAACCTCTCTAGGGTATGATATTTGGAGATCTTTGATCAATGTTTATACTACTACAAATATTCTCACAGATTCAGCTAATAAGAAGGCTTGTGAGAACAATGCTAAATATAAGAATGCTATCCTAAACTTAAAAATATCTATGAAGGAGATGATAAGGTAAAACAAGAAAAATTGTAGACCTTAAAGGGTAAATTTGAAAATCTGAAGATGAAAGAAGAAGAGAACATAGTTGACTATCTACTTTGAATAGATGAGGTTGTGAATTCAATCAGACATCTTGGTGAAGAGGTAAAGGATTCAGTGATTGTTAAAAAGGTACTAAGATCACTCCCTCAGAGGTATGATTCAAAGGTCTCATCTATTGAAGAAGCTAGGTATTTGAGTAAATTCACAATGGATGAACTATTTGGTTCCCTCACTACCTATGAGATGAGAAACGAAAGAAAAGACACATCTAAAAAGGAAGCAACATTCAGAGAAACAAAGAAAGAAGAAGCATCTAGTGGATCTAAGGAAGAAGTGGCAAAATTTGTAAGAAATCTAAAGAAGGGTTCAGGTAAGTGTTAAGGGAAAATTGGAGTAAACATGAATAATCAATATATCAATATCAATAATACCCAAAACTCAACAAAAAGGGAAATAATTAAGATCAAACAAAAAAAGATGAAAAACCTTTGCAAACCTCAATACTTCATAGCTTCCGTTGGTTTCCTATCTCAATTGATCTTGCATGTATGAATAAGGCCCTTAGAGAGTGCACTTCCTTGCTATTCCAAGATTGTCAATGGAGAATGGCTATAATAGTGTTTTGTAATTAAGGTGAGCTTCACAACAATGATAGTGATATGGTAACAAGTTGATCGCAAGCAAAAAGGATTGACGTGGGTGCCAAAGGCGTGCTGTAATTCCTGCAGAGTAATAATACTAAAGTTTTGGATGAATGAAATGGAAGAAGAGGGTTCAATTTATAGACTTGGGAGATAGAAGATCAATGGTATAGAAAGAACAAGAAGATCAATGGTATAGAATGGTTGAGGATTGTGCGCGAATAAGAAGAAGACAAGTGTCTTGCTCTATTTTTCCTGAGAGGAATTAATAAAATAGAAGAATAAGTTAACTGAAGAGATTAATCAATTAAAAGAATAGATCAATCAGTTAAGAGAATAGAACTAGAGAATAGAAATTGCATGAGGATGAGAAGATATTTTAGCTCAGTTAAATATTTAGAATATTCAATTGCATGTGCACAAGGATTGAATTATATTTAGAGTTAACTCAATTTAGAAGAAATGGACAACTTAAATAAATATTTGATTTATTTAAATTTAGAGAATATATTATTGGAAGAAATAATTAAATAATTAATATTATTTAATTTAGAATGAATTTGGAAGAACTAATTAAATAATTGGTATTATTTAATTTGTTGGAGGAATTAGAAGAATTTCAAGAATTTTAATTAAAAAAATTGATTTTATTTAATTATTGGGAGAATATGAATCAAATAAATAAATTTGTTTATTTATTTATTGATAGACGAATTTGACTTAAATAAATATTAAGAATATTTATTTGGGCAGAGTCGTGTCATTTTTAGGCATATACATTTTGCCCCTCTTTGATGTAATACAGTTTACAGCGTTGCTTCAAAGAATAAGAATTTTCTGATAATGATACATGCCACAGTTTGCCCCTGGTATAGGTTATGATGGTAGGATGCCCCCTCAAGAGATTGGATGGGAACATGGTAGAAGGGTGTGAGATGGATAATCTCATGAAGAAGAAGGGCTAACTAGGTTAGGATTGAAGAAAACTGAATGCATTTCAGAGAAACGGGAAGAAACGGGAAGAAACAGGCGCAGGAAGTAGTCATAGTCATCACACAGCCAGTTAGGGTTTGCTTGCTATATATAGGAGCTGGGTCCATAAGACAAGTCATTTGTACACTTGGCTTTAGTTGATTTATCCTTAAGAGCATAGGAGAGCATAGGAGCATAGAGCAGTCAGCATTGAGATGGATATTCCACGCAAGGAGCACTACTTTGAGTGAGTTTGTCAGTTTGATTGGCCAGCTGAGGCAGGACCACCGGTATGTATCTCAAAAAATTTCACCTAGGGTCATTTATGAGTGCAATAAATGCTAGTGAAAATTAGCTAGGATAGATGCGCAAGAAGGCAGTTCGGTGCATATGCCATGCAGAACTGCTCATTTGATTTCCAGTGGCACTTTTAAGCTAAGAAACTGTGCATGCATGAGTTATGCACATGCATGTTATAGGTTGGCACATGCATGAAGATCTTGCACATGCATGATGTCTTCTGGTGCATGTGATTAGGCTGCACATATACAAGGTATAGCTGCGCTTTTGATATGGATCTATGCATTTAATAAATGTTGTGGCGCATCTGTCAGAAGTGGTGCATTTGCTAAGAAATTGAGTATTTACCTTCTGGTTCAGTGCATATGCATAGGATAGTCAGTTTACTTAACAAAATTGACTCGATTGGCATCTTGCTCGATGCACCAATCGATAAGTTATCTCTAAGATTGTAGGAATCTAGTCAAGAGATGTTGTATGTTGTTTTGATCAATTTGATATGCTAAGTTAGTTGATATGATTTTTTAGATATGTTAAGTAGGATATTTGTAGCTTTAGGTTGACACATTGCATTACTTGTTTGCAGGAGGACATTCGAGATACACTAATGTCAAGGGAGCAGTTTCCCTTACCGATGTTGTAGTGATACATGCTTATAGAGATAGATCGAGAGGCTCTCAGTGCGATGGGCCTTGATTACATTTGCTTCATGCCTGATGTTCATGCAAACCTCTATTTACTAATTGCAACAGTGGAGAGATTCCATAGTGAGGATGGGACTTTTCACTTTCTGACTGGTGAGATGGTTGTTACTCTGGAGGACGTCTACAAGATTTTGCACTTGCTAACACAGGGTGAGCTTGTAGAGTATGATCCTCAGTGGGATGTAGGACTTACAGAGTGCAGATGGGTGTTTGACGACCCCGAGCTAGACTATCAAGTTATCTCCTGGCAGGATATACATGATTATTATGACTACTTCCCTGGTATAGTGGCAAGACTAATCGGAGGTGTTGTATGCCCCAATAGGAGATTGCATGGGTTCCCGATTGGATGGGGTTCTTGATTGGATGGGGACAGATCATGGAGAGGATGATCATAGAGGGAACCCGCTATGCATGGGGTGTTTATGTATTAGTGCACCTATACCATGATATGCATCAGGTGGTATACCACAGGGGTCCCAGTCTATCGGCAGGTGTTTCATTGTTGCAGTTTTGGCCATGGGAGCATATCACCATCACACGACTAATATGCATCTTTTCTAGACAAAGGGGTGAGCCCTATAACTATGGATATGTAGGAGTTATTTCTCAGCACAAGCTAGGAAATCTTGAGTACTAGAGACACGCGTTAGATGGTGTAGATGTAGTTACCTAGCACCCATATATGGATTGTGAGCCTTGGTATGATGAGCTGCCATATTTCTTTTAGACTCGGTGGCTAATTGGCAGGACTCATTTTATCTTAGAGAGATAGATTGTCAGCAAAGTGCAAAGATAGTTCTTGAGGACATAGGGTTGACTACAGGGGTATGCACTCTTTGTACGGATGCACGTAGAGAGATTCAGATGGGGTCCAGTGGCATCCTACGAGGAGGCATTGGTAGAGTTTTGGAAGACTCCTTACGTTCCCTGGCCTATGAGGAGAGAGGAGGAAGATGCAGGGATGACTCCAGATTACAAGGAGTGGTTCACATCTCACCCTTTTCTGAGGTACTCCAGGCCTGGAGAGCTGGTTCCTCACATAGACGAGGAGGATTTAGATGATAAGGGTGGGGCCAGTAGGAGGGGGAGGAGACGGAGGAGGAGAGGAGGATGGGGAGATGGAGGAGATGGTGGAGATAGAGGAGGAGGAGGAGGAGGAAGAAGAGATGGGGGAGGAGGTGACAGAGGCAGACCAAGACAAAGGAGGAGATCTAGGGAGGGACCTTCTCATCAGTAGCAGGTAGTGCAGCCACAGGTTGTACAGCAAGTTCAGATGCTACCACCATAGTAGGTGGCTTAGTAGTAGGTGCCCCAACAGTAGGTGCAGGGACAAGGATAGGTTCCTCAAGGTCCGGCACAGCTAGATGCTCAGGAGCAAGCCATTGCCATGTTGAGGGGACATATTAGACAGTTGAGGGCATAGCTCAGGATGGTTGAGGCTCAGAGAGACAGATGCAGGATGTGTGTTGGAGATCTCTAGAGAGCGAGACTAGCCCTGGTGAGGGTACAGACTATCAGAGTAGAGAGAGACGCAGTAGTGGCAACCCTGGGCACAGATGGTACTAGCAACCTTTTAGTTGGATAGGTGCAACAGGCATAGACACAACTTGCATAGGTACAGGTACAATTGGCATAGGTACAGGCATAGTTGGCACAGGTACAGGGTAAGCTTACCAGAGTGCAGGCTCAGATGTAGTACTATAGAGGACTGTATCATGGGGCAGTGCTAGTAGAGTAGAGGGCACCTAGCTATAGGAGTCAGTCTATGGCAGGCACAATGTAAAGGGAAGAGGGGTCACGGTCAGGAGCTTCCCTGATGGGCCCACAACAGTCTGGGGCTAGCAGAGGAGGGGATGGAGAGGGTAGTGCTGGGAGCAGTGGCCCACAGTAGCGAGGTTAGCTGACACTTTGTACATATTTTAGCTTTTATGTTTAGACCTTTTGATGGCTCAGATAGCCTAGCATGTGTATACTTGTATCACTTTTGTACCAAGACATGTATCACTATTTATGTGATGTATTCATTTTGTATGACTTGACTCAGAGATGGTCCTGGTAGACTTTTGATATATTGTACATTTGGACATGTTTTATTTGATATTTATATGATGATGCAGCTATTGATGATCTCTATGTGCAGTTGTTCATACTATATGTTATGGATGCATTTCTATTTTATGATGATACTCATGTGACGCATACTTTGATTATGTCTATGTGATGTTTATCTAATGCAGACTTAGGTGATTTATGATGCTATGTGATGTTATCTAAAGCAGACTTAGGTGATTTATGATGCTATGTGATGTTATCTAATGTAGACTTAAGTGATTTATGATGCTATGTGATGCAAAATGTGTTATGCGATCTATATGATGATGCAATTTTTACGATGCTCTACATGTCTTTGCCTATGTTTTTAATTTTTTCTGTGGGTATTGTGTTATGTATGATGCAAATGGATATGGATGATCTAATGCATTTATTATGCATGCAAATGATTTAATCATGTTAATGACTATCTCATGTGATATGATATGCAAACTATGCTTTGTTTTTGTTATGTCCAAATGTACTCAATCGACACAGAGATGACACAATGATAGACAGAAGATTGATTGAAGACTGACTTGGTAGAAAGACTCACAAGCTTTTATTTGTATTGGTACTCTGCATTTTGTGGATCTTTTATTGCATGGGATATGGATGTTTTTATGGATGTGAATGGTGTTTTCTTTCTTGACATCTTGATGGTACAAGTATTTTGAAGTGCTTATTTCATCATTGGGCGATTTTTTTTTTTGGTACTTTTTCTGAATGTTGTAATTTAATACAAGCATCTAGGTATAATTGAACCAAGATGACCTGAGTATTTCTTGCATATCAATAGACAAGGATTGTGCCTGTTCATGTTCAGTGATCTTTTTTCTAATCATGTCTTTAGACAAGGTGTCACATTACTAAAGTTTAATCCACAAACAGTGAACAAAGAAAATAATCATGCCCCCATCATAGCATCTCTAGCTTTTGGCATCCTTGAGGAGCATATAAAGACATGATAACAAAAATCAAGACTCTGTAAGTTAACCTGATCACAAACACAAAACATTCTTGCATTTAGATGTGTTTTTCTTACCATAATTTGGATAGAATTAGTTTGAGTGCTTTAGGTGCTTGTTTGCTTTACTTTGGATAGGTTGATGTTTTTCATCAAGATTTCTACTTGAAAGCGGGTTTTAGCTTGCGCTTGCCTGCTTTGTGAAAGGTTCCAAAATCTTTATTGGTGAGACAGGCCCTAAGGGACTGACCTAGTGCCTCGAGGGCTCATTGCTAAACGGCCTTGCCTACATGATGACGTAGAGGCAACGTAGTTCAGGGTGAACCCTAATGGACCTAAGACCTAGGCGATAGAAAGTGACGCAAACTTAGATAGATAGAAGGACCAGACATGGGATGGATGGGTAAATGGGAGCCTCAGGGGCGCATTTGAGAAATGTTCTTGCCTACATGACGATGCAGAGGCAACATAGTTCATGGACTTGGACCATGTAGGCACTGACAACAGACGCTAATCTAGGTTGACACTATCGATAGGATACTAGATAAGACCTTGGTTGACAAGGTGAAAAAAGAGATAGAGTATCAAGCCATGATAGGTTATCGTTAGGTTTTATTATGGAACAAATATGGATCAAATGAGGAATGATGGAAGGAAGAATGGACATAAGGTGATTGGTTTCCCAAAGATGGAGAAGGTGGTTTACAACAAGTAACATCTATTTACCAGGTTTTCACCACTTGCTTTTATTTGCACGAGAGATAAGTGTACACATGACACCTATTTTTCAGGTTTTCATCATGATACCTATCCAAGATGCCTGTTTGCCAAGTTTTCACCAAAGGATGATTTTTTTTGTTATTTTTTTTCCACTTTTTTTGATTTTTTTTTTTGCTTTTTTCTGATTTTTTAATTTTTTTGTATTTTATGCCCCCCTTACATTGGGGTTCTCTTAGGTATAGAACCGGTGAAGATGCATACTATTGATTGGGTCATCAAACAGCTCACCTTTTGATGTTGCCAACTGATATGCCCCTAATCCATAGGTAGCAACAATCACATAAGGCCTAAGCCAGTTGGGTTCAAACTTGCCTTTCTTTTCCTGATCCTATTGATTGCGGGGATTTTCCTTAAGTACTAGATCTTCAACCTTAAAGACTCTTGGATAGACTTTATGGTTGTAGCTTCGTGACATGATTTGTTGGTATGCCTTGAGATGATTGAAGGCCTTCTGTCTCTTTTCCTCTAGCAGCTCTAGCTCTTGCAATCTAGAAATTTTGTACTCTTCATCAGTTATGAGACCTTTTAATGACACCCTTAAAGATGGTAACTCAACCTTGATGGGCAAGATGGATTCTGATCCATAGACAAGGGCATAAGGGGTACCACTTGTGGGAGTGTGTATACTAGTTTGATAGGCCCACAAAGTGGGATTGAGTTGGATGTGCCAATCACAGCTAGCATCATTGACTGTCTTCTTAAGGAGTTTCAAGATTGTTTTGTTAGATGCTTCTACTTGGCTGTTGCCTTGGGGGTAATAGGGTGTGGAGAAATAGTGTTGGATTTTGAATCTATCACAAAGCTCTTGTACATCCTGGTTCTTCAAAGGTCTTCCGTTATCCATGATAATGGATGAGGGAATTCCATATCTACAGATGAGGTAATTGAGGATGAATGAGGAAATCTATTTACCTGTGACGGTGGTGAGTGGAATGGCTTCAATCCATTTGGTAAAGTACCCAGTGGCGGTTATTATGAACTTGTGGCTGTTGGATGAAGGAGGATGAATTTTGCTCACAAGGTTGAGTCCCTATTGAAAAAGGGCCAAGGTGTCATTAAAGAGGTCTCAGCTCTTGAGCTAGTGCATGTATTAGGTTTCCATGTATTTGGCACTGCTTGCACTTCTTCACAAACTGATATGAATCTATTTCCACGTTCAGCCAATAATAACCCAAACACATGAGTTTCTTAGCTAAGGAAGGACCGCTAGAGTGTGTTCTGCAAATTCCTTAATGTATGTCTTGTAAGGTGGTTTGAGATTCTTCTCATTCTAAACATCAGAGTAAAGTACCATCCAGACCATCTTGGTATAGGGTGTCAGCAATAATGGTATAACGAGAGGTTTGGTGGATGAAGGTTCGACGTTGGTTTGAAGACAAGCTAGGTGGGAGGGTGTTGGCCTTGAGATAAGTGTAAATCTTACTATACCAAGGTGAATCAGATCTGACTAATAGGCATATGGAGTGTGTTTAAGGATGATCATAAGTTGGTTGCTAAATTGACTCCACTAAGAACTTGTACCATGACTCATTCTCTAGGACCTCAAGGAGTGAGGTAATGGTTGCCATGGCATCTGTCGCTTTGTTTTCAATGTGAGGTATTTGCTCAAAGGAGATGATCATAGAGTACTCTTTAAAGTCATCAACCATGCGCTTGTATGGGATAAGCTTCTCATCTTTGGTTTGATAGTCATCATTGACTTGAGTGATTACTAGCTAGGAGTCGCCATAGACAAGTAGCTCTTTGATTTACCATTTTGTTTCCATTTTGAGACCAATGACCAAGGCCTCATACTCTGCTATATTGTGTGTGCATGGGAATAATAGATGATAAGACTTAGTTATGGTGTTTTCGTGAGGAGTGACCAACAACATTCCTGTCCCTGATCCATGGTTTGTATAGGATCCATCAAAGTAGAGTTTCCACGAGTGTGTTGTGATATTGAATAAGGATTCATCTAGAAACTCAAATGTCATTGGTGTGGTATCCTATAATGGTGCTTCTGCCAACTGATCAACAATGATTTATCCCTTGATAGCCTTTCTGTCTACATACTCAATGTCATATTCACTTAGGAGCATTACCCACTTGACTAGGCGACCTGTTAGAGCTACTTTGCTTAATAGGTATTTCAGTGGATCTATCTTTGCAATAAGCTTGACTGGATGTGCTAGAATGTAATGTCGTAGTTTTTGGGAAGCAAAAACCACAACAAGACATGATCTTTCTATTTGAGAGTATTGTAGTTCATAGCCCACCAATGTACGACTGATGTAATAGACAACTCTTTCTTTACCTTCATAATCTTGTTGTACTGTGAGGGCCCCAAGAGCTGTTGGTGTAGTAGATATGTAAAGTAATAGTGGCTTTCCTTAGATAGGAGGCATCAAGATAGGCAGGTTCATAAGATATTCCTTCAGTTTGCCAAATGTCTCTTCGCAGTTCTCATCCCACCAAAATGGAATATTCTTATGTAGGAGATGATTGGAAGGTTGACACTTGTCTGCTAGTTATGATATGAACCAGTGGAGTGCTTGCAACTTGCCCTGTAGAGACCGCAATTGAGTGATATTCTTTGGTGGTGGCATTTCCATGATGGCCTTGACTTTGGCAGGTTCCACTTCAATCCCATTTGCTGATACAATGAAGCCTAAGAGCTTGCCTGAGGTGACTCCAAATACACATTTCTTTGGGTTCAACCTGACTTTGAATTGTTCTAGTCTCTGAAAGACCTTCTCTATCACATCCAGGTGTGATTCTCTTATGAGTGACTTTGCAAGGATATCATCTACATAGTCCTCCATTGTGACGTGCATCATATCATGGAAGATAGTGATCATAGCACGTTGATATGTGGCTCCTATGTTCTTTAGCCCAAATGGCATGACATTCCAGTAGAAAGTGCCCCATGGACAAGTGAAAGCTATCTTGTGTGGGTCTTCTAGTGCTATCCTGATTTGGTTGTATCCAGAGAAGCCATCCATGAGAGATAACATGGTATGCCCTGCTGTTAAGTTGACTATGATATCTATATTTGGCAATGGAAAGTCATCCTTGCAGCAAGCTTTGTTTAGATCTTAGAAATCATTGCATAATCTGACTTAGCCATTAAGTTTGGATACTGGCACTATGTTGGAGACCCACTTCAGATAGTCTATGGCTCTGATGAACCCTACATCTAGTAGTTTCTTGAGTTCTTCTTTCACTAGTAGTGCAATGTGTGGATGCATCTTTCTAAGTTTCTACTTGACTAGTTTCACTCCCAGATCTAGTGGAAGATGATGTAGAATCAAATTTGGATCCAATCCTGGCATATCTGTGTATGAGCAAGCAAAGTTGGCTTTCTTTTTCTTGAAGAATGGTACAAACTTAGTCTTTTCTAGTGGAGTTAGAGACTTAGCAAAGTGAATGATCTTAGGCTGTTCCTCTGTTCCAATGTTAATAGGTTCTATAGGTTCCACAACAATCTAAAACTTCTCTTGGTGCATGTCATCAAGGAGAGTGTCAAGCCTTCCATCAATAGGTGCCACAGTTGGGTTTTCACCATTAGATGCATCCTTTCTTTTTACTATTTTGGGATCTAATACTGCTGCTGAGCGGTTTTCACCATCAGATCCAGTTTTTATTTTGATATTTTTGTGACTAGAAGGCTTGGCACCCTCTCCAAAATAAGCCATGGTATTGAGCTTAATGGTGAAGCTAGCTTTATGATCTCTTGTAGGTAGGTGGTCCCTAAGTTCCATGTAGTCAATATAGGCATCATCATTTTGGAACATGTCTAGTTGTGGGCTTCCTTGTAGATCCCAGTCGATAAGTTTAGGATGCACAAGGGGGAGGGAATCAGAGGATAGATCTGATTCATTGATGGTTTGAATGGATATGCAATGGGTATTGGTAGGGATATGGTCTAGGATGGTACTTTCCTCCGAATTGTTTATTGCGATAGAACTTGAACCTTCCTCGAAAGTCATATTCTCAGGAATTGGTAAATCACACTCTAATGGTCCATGCATTAGTGTTTGTCCCTCACGATAGGGGCTATAAGTTTGAATGGTGTCAACTTCCTTGTCATAATAGGAATGCTTTGTCAATTCATCCCACTCATATTCATTAGAATTTGTGTAACTGTCCTCTTAAAGGTTATGGATGTAGATGCTGTATTGTTGGGTATGATGTAATCAGGCTTTGAGCAGATAGAGTTGCAATGCTGAAAGGGGTTGGGATCACCTTGAATGGTGACTTGTTTGTTGTTATGAGGGAATTTTATACATTGGTGGTAGGTAGAAGGCACAACTTTCATGGCATGAATCCATGGTCTACCTAGGAGAGTGTTATAGGCTAGCTCCCTGTCTAGGACTTGGAAAACAACGTCTTTTATCACCAGTCCACTTGTATTGGTAATACCACTGTTCCTTTAGTAGTTCTTTCCTCTTCATCATAGGCTTTAATAGTGACCTTTCTCCATGGATCCATCACATTTTCAGAGAACCCCAATGTAAGGACTAGCTTGAGCATGAAAATATTTAAACCGGCTCCTCCATCAATGAGAATCCTTTTGATATAGTGTTTATGGATAAAGGCAATGATATGCAAGGGGGTGTTATGAGGTTGAGACACTAAGAGGTCATCCTGTTCGGTAAATGATATGGTGCTAGAGGAGGTTAGATTTCATATCATGGCTTGAAACTTCTCTTGGGCCAAGTTTGTGGGTACAATCATTTCCACTAGGGCTTTTTTGAGAATCTCTTTGTGGGAAGGAGACAGATGCAACAACTCCAAGATAGAAATGTGGGCAAGAGTTTTTCATAGTTGGTCTATGAAACTATACTGATGGGAGTTGGACTGAGAAGGTGAGGACCTTGGAGGGAGCGTGTTTAATGTGACCTTACCATTGCGGGTGATGATGTTGCAATTAGTTTTGTTGGGTTCTGATTGTTGGTTGGGCATGACCACATTGACTTGTCGGATGTGCTCTGATATGTAATTGATAGTATAGTCAAACAGCACGCTCCCATAGTTAGCATTATTATGCCCCTCATTTTGATTTTGCCTATTGTGGTTGTTATTGTTGTTGCCATTGTTGTTGTTGTTGTATGGCCTGTCGTGGTTGAGAAGTGGATCCTTGTACATCACACGCATCTTGTTAGAGGTATGTTGTTGAGCCTCTACTTGATTTTTGTCAAGTATGTCTTGGATGACATGTTTGAGATGGATACAATTGTTGGTCTCATATGGCCTCTTCCTCTATGATGCTCGTAGAAATTGGTGTCTTTCCAATAGTGAGGTTTTATTTGAGGCTCATAGTCGCTAGTTGGTGGGAGAGTGATCTCATTGTTGGCCAATAGCTTTTTTAACACAGACTCTTGGGACTCTCCCAGCAGTGTGAACTTTTGCCTAGGATTGGAGTTGTACCATGGATTTGACTCCTGAGAGAATGTTTTGTTGGGCATAGCGTTGCTTGCCTCTCCTTTGAGAGTGAATATTGGTTGTTCTTTGGGACTCACCACTTTGGCATCAACCACTCCATTATTGACAACATTTTTATTCTTTGTCCAAAATTTTGAATTTTTCGTAGTGTAGTTAGAGTTAGGGGTGTCCTTATACAAATTTATTTGCCCCTTTGCAATCATAGCCTTCTCGATAAATAATCCCATCTCAATGACCTTCAAAAATGAGGTAGGGCTTAGAATTTGGATTTGGTAGCTTAGATCAGAGTTAAGGTTGTGGACAAACATCTCCATTAATTGCTTCTCAGGTATGTCATATGAGCATTTGCTTGCAAGTTGTCTCCACCTTTGTAAGAAGGAGGCAAAGGATTCGCCACTCTTTTTCTTTGTATTGAATATGTCGAGCATGGAGATTTCGTGTTCAATGTTATACAAGAAGTGTGTGACAAACTTGTTTACTAACTCATCAAAAGTTTTGATACCTGGTGGAAGTTATGAGAACCACTACATGGCCTGACTACCTAGAGATCTAGGTAATAATCTAATTATGAAAGTTTTGTTGTGAGCTACTTCCATGCACGCAGTGGTAAATTCTCTAATGTGATCTCTTGGGTCTCCTTTCCCTTTGTACTTGTCAAACTTAGGAACTTCAAACTGAAAGGGGAAGGGCACCATGTTCAAACTTCTATCAAAAGGGTATGGTGTGATGTCTTCCAAAGTGTAAGTTTTAGTATTTGTTCCTATTTTGAGATCCGTCATTTGTTACGTTAGGCCTTCGATTTGTTTCCTCATTTCTTCCATAGGCATGTTTGGGTCCATGACTTTCTTTCCTTTATCTTCACCAGTGTGGTTTTCATGAGTTTCCTCTATGGTCTCTTTTAGTTTGTTGAGAGCGAAGTCAGTGGGGAGCTTAAGTCCCAGATTTGCAAGATGAATAAAGTACTTGTGAGGGTCCTCGTGGAGCACTTTTTCTAGAGTTGAAATTTCTGATCTTGGAGGGTTCCTTGGTACTCTTCATGAGAGATTTCCTCATCACTATCATGAGGGGTGATAATGTGGTTGGATGATCTAGCCATTTCAAGTTGCTTTTTGTATTAAGATCTAGTTAAAACCATGCGAGGCAATGTGGGAAGCGGTGGGATGAAACTAGAGACTTTGGTAAGGTGTTGGCAGAGATTGCTAAGAAGAGGATACTTGTGACGAGATTTGAACAAGGGGCTCTTTTGATAAATGATTCCAAGTAAGATGACTGATACAAGATGATAGCCAAAAGTAAGGGTACTCGATACCCGTTTACTGTGAAGAGGCTAGTCATGCACCAAGACCACTAGCAAAGTTCTATGACCTACTAGGGTTACTTGAATCCAAAATGATCTGAAAAAGGTCTTGCACTAATCTGATATAGAATACTTTGACTTTTCTCTAGGGAGACCTGGTAGAAGGTGGATGAGACAACTGACGAGAGAAAGGGTTTTGACGCAAAACAAATGGGAAAGTGATTGCAAGGTAAAATCTAATCTCAGAATTTGGAATTAGGCTGAAATGGGTACCTAGAAATATAAACAACTTTTCTCCAAATGTGTGGAAACACTCACTATCACAGATGCGTAGAAACAGATGCCTAACAGAAGAGGATACAAGTGTTGAAAGTCGATACAAATGCATAGTACTAGTAAAAATTAGATGCGCAGTAACAGGTGATAAAAGCGCAAGAAGTCGATACAGAAGCGTAGTAGGTCGGTGTAAATGTGTAGCTTTGCAAGACAGATGCGCGGCTCTGGTTTTTTTTATTGTTTTTGCAATTTTTGACATGTTTTTCAATTTTTTTTGGTTTCTTGGTTGCAAGATAGTCTTTTTGATCTGATTTTCTTAATTATGGCAAGAAGACACATCAAACACAAAGAATGTTTTCATGGTTTTTGAATTTTTTTTTTTTGTAATTTTTTTGGACTCTTTTTGACACAAAAACAAGTACAATCCTAGACTTCAAAGGAAAATATAAACTGAATTCTCACTATCTCTAGAGAAGCATGTTTGGGAGGTGATAATCGCCCTTCCCTGCACCAGCTTATAGGGGTTTTTGGCTACTAAAACAAAGGATGATTAATAAGAGAAACCGTTCGAGTGGTTATACATGCGGCAACACTACTCTCCGTTATGGAGTCTCCCAACCTGCAAGGGTTGCACCTTAGAGGGTTTTGGGGGAGGTTGGCTATTGGTATAACACAACTTCATTCATTGTTTGAAGATTTCACTCCAAACACAATTTATTTATAGTGGCTTGGCAGAGCTTGGCTTTAGCTTGTTACCACTTAAGGTCATTCCCCAAGGATGGATGAGTATCCAAGGGTAGGTCTCTCTAAAGGTCAAACACATACGAAAATGATATGTTTGGCATTTTGATCACCTAAGATAGGGGAGAGCATAGGCCTAGTATCATTCCTAAAAACACGAAAGACAGTGGTTCTTTTCCCCTAATTAAAATGAAAAAAACTAAATGAGCTATCTACTTGGGTACGCACAAGAATTTGTTAACTTTGAAGTGATAACAAGATAGAAATGGTTCAATTTTACCAAGATAACAATGTGTCTAACTTTGAAAGATAGCAATATAGCAATGATTCAATGATATGCAAGATAGCAATGATTCAGTTACCACCGTCCTAGTTAAGACTACGCGAGATTTGCATGAACATCCATTTACTTGTCTTTTAGAAATTGAAATGTGAGTTAACAAATGTAGCTATATGACTAAACCAGTGTCTAGCCTGCAATATGTTCCAAGAGTATTCCTACAAAAAAAGTGTTAGCGCTAGCAAAAACTACAAGAAAAACCCTAAAAATCACTACTTAGACCAAATGCGCAGCTTTAGAGATTGAATGCGCAGAAACAGAGCTCAGAAGTGTAGAAATATAGATGCACTGAGATAGAGGTCAAAAGCGTAGGTATACAGAATATATGCGCAGAATTAACTGATGCACCGTATCAGAGGTTATATGCACCGAAACAGAGCCTGTATGCGCTGAAAGATTGGATGCGCTGGAACAGATAATAGATGCATGTTAGAATGGGTCAAATGCACAGATTCCTCCTGTGTACAGCTTCCTAACACACAAAAAATTAGTTTTAAGGTTAAATTGGGGCTAGAGCCCCACGGTGGGTGCCAAAAATGTTAAGGGAAAATTGGAGTAAACATGAATAATCAATATATTAGTATCAATAATACCCAAAACTCAATGAAAAGGGAAATAATCAAGAGCAAACAAACAAAGATGAAAAACCTTTACAAACCTCAATACTTCATAGCTTCCATTGGTTGCCTATATCTCAATCGATCTTGCATGTATGAATAAGGCCCTCAGAGAGTGCACTTCCTTGCTATTCCAAGATTGCCAATGGAGAATGGCTATGATAGTGCTTTGTAATGAAGATGAGCTTCACAACAATGATAGTGATATGGTAACAAGTTGATCATAAGAAAAAAGGAATGACGTGGTTGCCAAAGGCGTACTGTAATTCATGCAGAGTAACAATACTAAAAGCTTGGATGAATGAAATGGAAGAAGAGGGTTCAATTTATAGACTTGGGAGATAGAAGATCAATGGTATAGAAAGAACAAGAAGATCAATGATATAGAATGGTTGAGGAATGTGTGCAAATAAGAAGAAGACAAGTGTCTTTCTCTATTTTACATGAGAGGAATTAATAAAATAGAAGAATGAGTTAACTGAAGAGATTAATCAATTAAAAGAATAGATCAATCAGTTAAGAGAATAGAACTAGAGAATAGAAATTGCATGAGGATGAGAAGATATTTTATCTTAATTAAATATTTAGAATATATAATTGCACGTGCACAAGGATTGAATTATATTTAGAAATAGCTCAATTTAGAAGAAATGGACAGCTTAAATAAATATTTGATTTATTTAAATTTAGAGAAGATATTATTGGAAGAAACGATTAAATAATTGATATTATTTAATTTAGAATGAATTTGGAAGAACTAATTAAATAATTGGTATTATTTAATTTGTTGGAGGAATTAGAAGAATTTTAATTAAATAAATTGATTTTATTTAATTATTGGGAGAATATGAATCAAATAAATAAATTTGTTTATTTATTTATTGATAGAGGAATTTGAATTAAATAAATATTAAGAATATTTATTTGGGTAGAGTCGTGTCATTTTTAGGCATATACAGTAAGTACAAAGGTAAGTTGCCTTTGAAGTGTTTCAACTGTGGTGAAATTGGGCATTATTCATCTAAATGTCCTCTTAGAAAGAAAGAAGATAGAAACAAGGGTCTCAAAAGATCTAACTTCAACAAGAACAAGAAAATCCTTTACTCTAAGGATGACTACAGTTCAACAAAAGAAGCAGACAAATACTCACCAGAAGATGAAAAAGAAGAAGCACTATTCATGGCTCTAGAAGTCTTGAACAAATCAGACAATGCTACTAATGATGAATTTGAAGACATGACAGTCATTGATAAAGAAGAATGTGAAGTTGGTCTTGAAGGTGAACTAATCTCTGCACTTGAAGACTTGGATTTAGTAAGGGAAGAAAACAAAGAACAAAAGGCCAAGCTCAAAGAATTAGAGGAAATGATTGTTATCTTGAAGATTCAAATTGAAGAGGTAAAAAAATTGTAGACATCATGAACGTTTCCTTCAAAACCAAATCAAATGAGTGTTTAAAACTTGAAGAATAAATTATTTCGTTGAGAAAGGAAGTTGAAAAGGTTCATGATTAGTTGAGTAAGAATATCAAGTTTGGAAAGAGCTCTAAAATTTTGAATGATATAACAAACATTCAGAGACCTCTATTCATAAAGTCAAGTTTGTGATATGATGAAGAAGCCACACAATCTTCTTCTCCTACAAAGAAGATTGAATCAGAGAAGACAATGCAAAATGAAGATATCCAAATGAAGAAAGAGAGCAAGAAAATTGAAGAAGTTGTTTTGATCCCTATCATCTCTAAAGAAGAAAATTTAGAAGATCAACTCTTGCAAGAAATACATTCATGAATAGGTTCAGTTATGCTTTCTCTAGTTATTGTTTCAGTTGAAATTAGTATGGTCATAGAGCCATTGAGTGTAGATGAAGAATGAGAAGAAGCAATTATGTAAGTAGAAATTCTTTTGCCCCTTTGTTTGATTTCAATATAATATGTCATATTTGCAACATTTTTTGGCACATAGAAAGGTTTTGCAGAAGTAGCTTGGTAAAGTTAAAATCTCAGATGACTGATCTTGACAACCAAGAAAAAAGAATAGACATTCTTGAAAATCAGAAGATGGATCAAAAGAAAGAAATGAAAATCAAGAACAATAATAATGAAGGTGAAAACTCAATGATTGTCCAAGCTACATTTCATGCACAAAGATAAGAAAATCCTTGGGCTATAGACGTGGATGCTCAAGTCACATGACAAGAGATAAGAGCAAGTTTATCAGCCTTGATAAATGGAATGGTGGATCAGTCAAGTTTGGAGATAACACATCTACAAAAATATGTGGCAAAGGCACAACAAGTATTGATAGAAAGAACATGACAAAAGATGTTCTATATGTAGAAGGTCTCAGGCACAATCTTCTTAGTGTAATTTAGATGTGTAGCAAGGGATATAATCTAATTTTCAATGCACAAGGATGTGAAATCAGAAGAGCAAACACAGGTAAACTTGTGGTAGAAGCAAGTAGGATTTAAAATAATATGTATAATCTTAGGGAAGTTAAAGGAAGGAGTTGCCTTTTGGGATAGACAAATGAGAGTTGGTTGTGGCATAAGAGGATGGGGCACATCAACTTTGACAACCTTGTGAAGATCCTCTCTAAACATTCAGTTAGAGACATCCCAAAGATTGCTAAGCCTTCTATCACCTTTTGTAAGGAATGTCAAATTGGGAAGCAAACAAGGACCAAGTTCAAGACCAAGGAATACTATTCTACGAAGCCATTGGAGTTGATTCATACAAACCTATGTGGTCCTACCTGTTGGTTTTCTAAATTCCCAACCTGATCTCAAGAAAATAGATCTATAAAATAACCATTTCTAATAATTGATCTGTCTTGAGGGATTGGCCAATGAATAGGAAATGGGGTTTCAATCCCTTTTCCTCTGCATTTTAGGATCTACAAGACCAAGGAGGGTGTTCCTTTTTTCTAAAATAGTGTTTATTTTGAATGGGGGTGGGTCCCTAAGTACTTGCTCAAAACACTATTTCTAAAACAGATATGTTCCCTCTAGATTGATTTAAGAATTAATGATAGAGGAAAGTAATAGGCTAGATTCTTAAGCTTCAAAATAAATTTTTTGCATGAGAACATGTAAAGAAAATAGCATCTAAACCTACAGCTGAAAGGGAAAACTATTTTGGTAGTTAATGATGAGGATAATCAAGGGGGGTTAAGTATAGTATAGCACTTCAAATGGATCAATGCCTATTCCAAGGTTCATAGAGTCAAAAATAGATGTAAATGAAAAGAACTATTTTGTGATTAGTTTTAGTTTACTGTGAAAATAAAATAATGCCTTACATTACAATATTTCACCAATTTTAGAGTTAACCATGCTTAGTTATCCTTGTGAAACAATATTACATTCAATACCTTTTTACAGCTATTTATTTTACTACTTGAGTAAATTCCATAAGAAGAATACACAAACACAGGAAAGACTATGATGATGAATAAATTGATCCTTAATCAGATTGTATTCATAAATGCAATAATGAGTATATGAGTAGGAGATAGTATACTTTGAAACTCGACAATAACTTGTAAAGTAAACTGAGACTGAATTACAAATAGCCTTGCAAATATATCACAATTTTGAAACTCAAAATGAAGACTAAAATAGGACAACTAATCTTAATTTCAAAAGCTAAATATATACACCTCCTCCATGATCAGATTGATCCCACACTTCAAACTAAGTCTAGAAAATATGACCTCAAACCAATATTTTTTAGTAAGCCCTAAATTTCCTTTTATAGAAAAAGGGAGAAAACAAGCTACAGGCTTAAAGATAAAAGATGTTACAATTTGTTGAACCAAAAGATGAAGCTGCAACAAGATGTAGGTGTAACCGTCTCTCAACTACAAAAAGAGATGCCCCTGTAACAAAAATACCCACATATGCTGAGGTATACATTCCTAAACTGTATGCTCTCTCACTTTTGGCAAGGATAATGATGGGTAGCTATTTCCCAAATGTTGTTAGAGCTCACATACCCATCATGTGCCATAAAAAATGTTTAATAAGAGCATTCACTACTCTGTTTATGTGCCAAGAGTGAGAATAGTTGCAAGGACCAATATCAGAAGAAAACCTCATTAATTGGACTTCTTTGCATTATGTCTATTGTCCTTTGCAAGGATGTGATTCCTCATTCATGATTGAGTGGTTACCAACCAGCTCAATCGGACAAAAAATAGATGAAATCACATCAAGCTAGACATGGCTATGCCATTTATCTAGCAAGGGGAACAACAACATAAAAAATGGAGCTTTTTGTCCTCACATACTACATTCAGAGAGGAAACATTCCCACAAATAGAGTTGATGCTCTGTTAGGAAAAGTAGATGTGGGAGAAAGATAGAGAGAAGAATGATTTCCCTCTACCTAAGACTTTAATCAGCCAACTCACAGAAATAAGAAATTAATGGAGTCAGGAGATTGAAACTCGAGGTCCTCACTCGGATGAGAAGATAAGAAGAAGAAATGCTCATAAAAGTTTAAGGGATACTGCTTCTGCCCCAGAATCTTTCCAATCCCCCTATTCTATAGAAGAAAAATTCTCTAACACTTTTAATTCTATAAGGACATATTGATAGCCATGATAACAAGGAAGAGAATCTAATAGAACAGGGGAGCAAAAAGATCAGACAGGAATAGAGGAAATACATACTATCAACATGATCTAACAATGTAGGGGGTAACACCTGGGAACACCTATTTATAGAAACTTAGGGATATCTTGTACACATCCGCTACATCTATGGTGTAATAAATTCCAATCACTTCAAGGTATTTCTGCCATAAATGGAAATCTTTTGAAGATTACCGAAATGAGCAGAAAGATAGAACTTCATTATTTTCCTTAACCGAAAACATCACTTCTTACATTGAAGATGCCAGATCAAGTATCTTAATTTCATCACTTTAGCATTCTCATCTTGTCATAACTCATCACACAGCATATGAAAGGTCATTTTTGGTAAAAGCACAAATTTCCAAAGGTTGATTCTGCATATGCCAATCTTTTAGTTAGTAAATTATCTCATAGTGGTGGTGATGGAGACTCTACACATGCCTGAGAAATTAATTTTGCAATGAAGTATCGTCAGACCCAGTGCCAACACATCCCTTCATCAGTCTTTTTGAATTTGAGCCATCGATCAGGTCTTGAGTTGGCTTGAATCAATGACTCTAATTTAGTCTATTACGTGGAAGAGGAGTGTTGTTGAGCATTTACTAATAATCCACCTAGATATCCCTCTTAACCATGATCTCGAGAAGACCTCTCAACTAGTACAGTTAGGACACTATCCACAGTTTTGCACTCAAAAGATCTAGCAAAAGATTTCCAGATAGTCACAACTAAAACTTTCTGAACATGCTACTGACCCCTGTCAGTCACAACTGAAACTTTCTTCAGCTTGTTGTCTTTAACAACTCCTTTCCCTGCAGTGTCCTGAACTGCCTTTATGCCTGCTCCTCTAGGCATCTGCACCAATTCCTTCTTTCCCATTAAAACGACTTTGGCTGCCTTCTGTGCTGCAGCTGCTTCCTGTAATGGCATCAACTTAATAGTCTTTCCATCTTTCTGGATGGTGTAGGTATTAGCATACCCATCATACAGTACTCTTCTGTCAAATTGCCATGGTCTACCCAACAGTAGGTGACAACATTCCATGGGCAAAAAATCACACAAAATTCTATCCTGATATGCTCCAATTTGGAAATCTACATATGCCTGTTCAGAGACAAAAAGTGAATGACTATCACTCACCCAAGATGCCTTGTAAGGGTGTGGATGTGGAATCCTTTCCAAATGCAGTTTATCCACCATCTCCTGAGATACCATGTTGTCTGTTGAACCAGTATCAATGACAACCTTACATACTTTACCTTTACTCTTACATGTGGTCTTGAAAAGAGCTCTTCTTTGCATCATATCCTTTGATGCCTGCAAACTAATTCTCCTTAACATCAATGATTCTCCACTCTCTAGATATCCAACATTATCAGCCTCCTGATCCTTTTGATAAATGTTTGGACTCTGCACACTTTTCTCTTCTTTCTCTTCTTGCACAAGTTGTACTCTCTTGTCACTCGTTCTATCATTTCTGGATGATGAACCTTTGTTTTCTGGACATTTGAAGGATGGATGACCAAACTCTCCACAGGTGTAACATTTCCCTGAAAATGTAGTAGAACCTCTACCACCTCCAAATCTACCTTTATTACCTTTCCATCCACCTCTGAAATCAGACTGTCCCTGTCCTTTACCCGTGTCTTCTTGACTCTCATTGGTTTGCTTTGTTCTATGGGCTGATCCTCTTCCTCTGTTGTTTTGTTCTTGTTTTCTCTTCAACTTTTCTTCCACTTTCAATGCCAATTGAAAGCTTTTCTACACTGTATCTGGATTATGCAGACTGAGATCTTCCTGAATATTAAACCTCAATCCATTAAGGTATCTGGCTACCTTCTCTTCCTCACTTTCTTTCACCTTTGTCTTCATACAGAGTTTCATGAACTCTTCTGTATATGAGCTGACATCTAGCTCCTTCTGCTTCAGGTTTTGCTTCCTCTTGTGTAACTGGATACTGTAATCCAAAGGAATATAAGCTTCCTTTACCAATTCCATCATCTTCTTCCATGTGGCAACTCTACGTTTTCCTTCCTGTACTCTATCATCTTGAACAAAGTTCCACCATGTCAAGGCAGCTTCTTTCATCTTTGACTGTGCTATCTTCACTCTCTGCTATTCTGGTATCTCCTCTGTTACAAAGAAATTATTCAAACAGTCTATCCATTCCATCACTGAATCAGGGTCCATCTTACCTGTAAACACTGGCAAATCCAGTTTCACATCCATGGTTCTCCTCTCCATGGCCTTGAGGGCGTTCAACAGTGGCCTCTGGTCTGCAGGAACGACCTCCTCACTCCAATTAGGGATCTCTTCTTCTTCCCTATCATCTTCTCTACCAGAACCTACTCTACTCCTCAACTTTGCTAACTCATCTTTCAACTCCTGATTCTGAGCCTTCACGGCCTTGCTTTCTGCAATCTGTTTCTTCACCAGAACTGCCAACTCAGCGTTGGTCATCCTTGCTGGAACCTCAGATGTTCCCTCTTCGTCTGACATCCTGCTTATCCTTTCCAGAAGATCCTAACCTTTGCTCTGATACCACTATGATGCAGAGCGAAACGCAACGGAGGCTAAACTAACAGGAAGGAGCTGCCAACAATACAAACAACATGATAAAATTCACTATCGGCTCAGCATCATCATCATATTTCCTAAAAACAACAACAGCATCATCATATTTCAACAACATCATCATATTTCGGATGATCGCGATTATCCTCCTGTCGACTACTGTTCACCTCCTCCGCCTGTCGCCTATCATCATCATCATGATAATCAACAGGCGCAAACATCCTTCTGTTGCACTGTTCATCAGGCGCCAAACACAGGTGTCATCATCATGATCTTCAACACTACCTTCGTCAGCGGATATCCAAATATCCGGTAGCTTCTAATATCCTGATGACGATCTCCTTCAACTGCTTCCCTTCGATGTCCCGATAGCCGTCTATACAAACAACAGCATCATGATACGATTTATCCGGTTGTCTTGGAACATCCTGATGATGTCAACCCAACTTTCCGCCTACGCCGATACACCTCCTGATGATGTTTCACGACTTTCTACCGAGAGCCTTCGCCGATGCCTAAACCCTTAGCGACGACAGGATCAATATGCATAGGGGGATATCTCAATATCCTGATGACGATGACGTCATATCCTGATGACGATGACGTCACACATCATCCTGATGAACTCTTCAATACTTAGACAAAAACTAAACTTTCACACCCGCATCTGCTAGCGATACGCGGATGATGAGCTTCTCTGAGAGATGATCCTGACTGCGATATATACACTGAGTATATATCCAATTTAGAACATCATGATGCACTTCAACTTGCAAACTTCAACAGTTTCACGACCCGATCCTGATGGCGATGCATTCGCAGATGACGATGCGGCTTGCTCCGGCCAGAAACGCACATGCAGACTCCTGTGTATCCGTCCACTGCATGTAAACACTCAGAACCGCATAATTACACAATTACAATATGACGATCGGGCCGGATCACCTTCAAACCAAAGTCTAACAACTTATCTTTCTATACCTAGCACATGAGGATGCTAGGCTGATTCACAGCATGCTCCTAACTGATCTCCTGAACAATGCAATGCATAAACAGAAAACACAAATGCAACCTAAGCTATGATACAAGACCATTCCACCGATTTGCAGGATCAACCAGTGGAAGGGTTGAAAGTACCCATTAACTTGCAAACAGAAAGGAAATCAACACAGATACAACTGATCAACTCAAATACTGCAAAAGATGAGATCTTATTCAATTGAGATTCAAATGTCCTGCTTTTACAATTCTGCTTCACAATATCTGGACTGATCACCAATACAGCATATCACCAGTACTACTCTCCTAAACATAACATCTATCAAACTCAATATGAACTATCAATATATCTAAACCCTAACAGATCGAAGGTATATATAACAAATCCTTCGAGTACTACCAACTCACTTCCCAGCGGCTGGGAGCTTCCAAGCGGCTGGGAGAGAGGACAGCTCAGACAACCTTATCCCGATCTCTAACTGCCTACACATACTCCTATGCTGATCTAATACATAGCATCGGTCCAATGGACCTTATTACATGATAAAGTCAAACATACTAAAAATAGGCTATCCTGTCATCATGCTGATAATTATCCTATATCCTGATCATGTATGTCATCATGCGGACCTATAACAAACTAACTGCCTCATGGAGGCCAGCTATTAGGAAAGTGCCTCTGCACCATACTCCCCAAAAGAAAATAACTCATGTCCCATGAGTTAGGATATGGAAGTCCTCCACCTCTACACTTTGCCTGTGTAATGTTCTGCCCTGTTCCAGCTTTGTCTGCTGCTGTCTCTTGGCTGCTCCAAGACTTCTGAACTGTAACTTGCTTTCTTGCAAGTAAATCCTCATGCCTGTCAATGTAGGCTTTTCTCTCACATACTTTGTGTTTGTCAGGTTGCCTGACCAGAACCTCTTTCTGAACTGCCTCTTGAACTGCTGCAATGTTCAACTCTATCTTCCTGTCAATCTTTATAGGACAAGCAATAGTCCCAACTATGACAACATCCCTGTCATTCTTCTGAACTGGTTGCTGTTTACCATCCTGTTTCTGAACCTGCTGCTGACCCCTGTCAGTCACAACTGAAACTTTCTTCAGCTTGTTGTCTTTAACAACTCCTTTCCCTGCAGTGTCCTGAACTGCCTTTATGCCTGCTCCTCTAGGCATCTGCACCAATTCCTTCTTTCCCATTAAAACGACTTTGGCTACCTTCTGTGCTGCAGCTGCTTCCTGTAATGGCATCAACTTAATAGTCTTTCCATCTTTCTGGATGGTGTAGGTATTAGCATACCCATCATACAGTACTCTTCTGTCAAATTGCCATGGTCTACCCAACAGTAGGTGACAACATTCCATGGGCAAAATATCACACAAAATTCTATCCTGATATGCTCCAATCTGGAAATCTACATATGCCTCTTCAGAGACAAAAAGTGAATGACTATCACTCACCCAAGATGCCTTGTAAGGGTGTGGATGTGGAATCCTTTCCAAATGCAGTTTATCCACCATCTCCTGAGATACCATGTTGTCTGTTGAACCAGTATCAATGACAACCTTACATACTTTACCTTTACTCTTACATGTGGTCTTGAAAAGAGCTCTTCTTTGCATCATATCCTTTGATGCCTGCAAACTAATTCTCCTTAACATCAATGATTCTCCACTCTCTGGATATCCAACATTATCAGCCTCCTGATCCTTTTGATAAATGTTTGGACTCTGCACACTTTTCTCTTCTTTCTCTTCTTGCACAAGTTGTACTCTCTTGTCACTCGTTCTATCATTTCTGGATGATGAACCTTTGTTTTCTGGACATTTGAAGGATGGATGACCAAACTCTCCACAGGTGTAACATTTCCCTGAAAATGTAGTAGAACCTCTACCACCTCCAAATCTGCCTTTATTACCTTTCCATCCACCTCTGAAATCAGACTGTCCCTGTCCTTTACCCGTGTCTTCTTGACTCTCATTGGTTTGCTTTGTTCTATGGGCTGATCCTCTTCCTCTGTTGTTTTGTTCTTGTTTTCTCTTCAACTTTTCTTCCACTTTCAATGCCAATTGAAAGCTTTTCTGCACTGTATCTGGATTATGCAGACTGAGATCTTCCTGAATATTAAACCTCAATCCATTAAGGTATCTGGCTACCTTCTCTTCCTCACTTTCTTTCACCTTTGTCTTCATACAGAGTTTCATGAACTCTTCTGTATATGAGCTGACATCTAGCTCCTTCTGCTTCAGGTTTTGCTTCCTCTTGTGTAACTGGATACTGTAATCCAAAGGAATATAAGCTTCCTTTACCAATTCCATCATCTTCTTCCATGTGGCAACTCTACGTTTTCCTTCTTGTACTCTATCATCTTGAACAAAGTTCCACCATGTCAAGGTAGCTTCTTTCATCTTTGACTGTGCTATCTTCACTCTCTGCTGTTCTGGTATCTCCTCTGTTACAAAGAAATTATTCAAACAGTCTATCCATTCCATCACTGAATCAGGGTCCATCTTACCTGTAAACACTGGCAAATCCAGTTTCACATCCATGGTTCTCCTCTCCATGGCCTTGAGGGCGTTCAACAGTGGCCTCTGGTCTGCAGGAACGACCTCCTCGCTCCAATTAGGGATCTCTTCTTCTTCCCTATCATCTTCTCTACCAGAACCTACTCTACTCCTCAACTTTGCTAACTCATCTTTCAACTCCTGATTCTGAGCCTTCACGGCCTTGCTTTCTGCAATCTGTTTCTTCACCAGAACTGCCAACTCAGCGTTGGTCATCCTTGCTGGAACCTCAGATGTTCCCTCTTCGTCTGACATCCTGCTTATCCTTTCCAGAAGATCCTAACCTTTGCTCTGATACCACTATGATGCAGAGCGAAACGCAACAGAGGCTAAACTAACAGGAAGGAGCTGCTAACAATACAAACAACATGATAAAATTCACTATCGGCTCAGCATCATCATCATATTTCCTAAAAACAACAACAGCATCATCATATTTCAACAACATCATCATATTTCGGATGATCGCGATTATCCTCCTGTCGACTACTGTTCACCTCCTCCGCCTGTCGCCTATCATCATCATCATGATAATCAACGGGCGCAAACATCCTCCTGTTGCACTGTTCATCGGGCGCCAAACACAGGCGTCATCATCATGATCTTCAACACTACCTTCGTCAGCGGATATCCAAATGTCCGGTAGCTTCTAATATCCTGATGATGATCTCCTTCAACTGCTTCCCTTCGATGTCCCGATAGCCGTCTATACAAACAACAGCATCATGATACGATTTATCCGGTTGTCTTGGAACATCCTGATGATGTTAACCTAACTTTCCACCTACGCCGATACACCTCCTGATGATGTTTCACGACTTTCTGCCGAGAGCCTTCGCCGATGCCTAAACCCTTAGCGACGACAGGATCAATATGCATAGGAGGATATCTCAATATCCTGATGACGATGACGTCATATCCTGATGACGATGACGTCACACATCATCCTGATGAACTCTTCAATACTTAGACAAAAACTAAACTTTCACACCCGCATCTGCTAGCGATACGCGGATGATGAGCTTCTCCGAGAGATGATCCTGACTGCGATATATACACTGAGTATATATCCAACTTAGAACATCATGATGCACTTCAACTTGCAAACTTCAACAGTTTCACGACCCGTGGTGCAGGAGCACCCGTACATGATCAGGATATAGGTCCTCATGATCAGGATATAGGTCCGCATGATGACATACATGATCAGGATGTAGGATAGTTATCATCATGCTGACGGGATAATCTATTTTTAGTATGTTTGACTTATCATGTAATAAGGTCCACTGTGACCGATGCTTTGTAATAGTTCAACATAGGAGTATGTGTAGTCAGTTAGAGGCAGTTAGAGATCGGGATAAGAGAGTCTGAGCTGTCCTCTCTCCCAGCCGTTTGGAAGCTCCCAGCCGCTGGGAAGTGATGTTAGTAGTACTCGAAGGATTTGTTATATATACCTTCGATCTGTAGGGTTTAGACAGATAGTTTTGATATAGTTTTGACATTGATGTACTGGTGTTGAGTTGAGATTCAGGAGAGCAGTTCAGACATTGTGAAGCTGTATTCAGGACAGTGAATTTCAATTGAATAAGATCTCGTCTTTTGCATTATCTGTTTGCATCTGTGTTGATTTCCTTTCCGTTTTGCAAGCTAATGACCACTTTCAACCCTTCCACCGGTTGATCCTGCAAATCGGTGGAATGGTCCTGTATCATAGATTAGATTGCATTTGTGTTTTCTGTTTATGCATTGCATTGTTCAGGAGATCTGTTAGAAGCATGCTGTAGATCAGCCTAGCACCCTCATGTGCTAGGTCTAGAAGATAAACTGTTAGATTTTGGTTTGGAGGTGATCCGGCCCAGTCGTCACATGATCTTTGTGAAATTATGCGGTTGTGAGTGTTTTCATGCAGTGGAAGGATACACAGGAGTCTGCATGTGCGTTTCCAGTCGGAACGAGCCGCAACATCATCTGCGAATCCATCGCCATCAGGATCGGGTCATGAAGTTGGTGAAATTTGCATGTTGCAGGTGCATCATGATGTTTTGAGTTGGATATATACTCAGTGTATATATCGCAGACAGGATCATCTCGCGGAAGGTCATCATCCGCATATCGCTAACGGAAGCGGGTGTGAAAGTTGAGTTTTTTTGGCTAAGTGTTGAAGAGTTCATCAGGATGATGTGTGACGTCATCGTCATTAGGATATGACGTCATCGTCATCAGGATATTAGGAAATCCCTCTATGCGGGTTTATCCTGTTGTCGCTAAGGGAAGGGTATCGGCGTAGGCAGGAAGTTGTATTAGCATCATCAGGAGGTTTCGAGGAACCGGATGTTTAATATCATGATGCTGTTGCTTGTATCATCGGGCAGTGAAGCATCGAAGGCAAGTTGTTGAAGTGGAACGTCATCAGGATATTTGGACAACCGGATATTTGGATATCCTGCTGACGAAGGTGATATTGAATATCATGATGATGTCGCTTGTATTTGGCACCCGATGAACAGTGCAACCGGAGGATGTTTGCGCCCGTTGATTATCATGATGATGATGACAGGCGACAGTCGAAGGAGGTAAATAGTATTCGACAGGAGGATATTTGCGATCATCCGAAATATGATGATGCTGTTGAAATATGATGATGCAGTTGGTAAATATGATGATGAGGTTCAGCCGATAGAGAAGTTTATCATGCTGTTTGTTTTGTTGGCAGCTCCTTCCTGTTAGGTTGCCTCCGTTGCGTTCCACTCTGCATCATAGTGGTATCAGAGCAAAGGTTAGGGTCTTTTGGAAAAGATAAGCAGGATGTCAGACGAAGAAGGAACATCTGAGTTCCCCACAAAGATGACCAACGCTGAGTTGGCAGTTCTGGTGAAGAAACAGATTGCGGAAAGCAGGGCCGTGAAGGCTCAGAATCAGGAGTTGAAAGATGAGTTAGCAAAGTTGAGGAGCAAAGTAGGTTCTGGTAGAGAAGATGATAGGGAAGAAGAGGATATCCCTAATTGGAGCGAGGAGGTCGTTCCTGCAGACCAGAGACCGCTGTTGAACGCCCTCAAGGCCATGGAGAGGAGAACCATGGATGTGAAGCTGGACTTGCCAGTGTTTACAGGTAAGATGGACCCTGATTCAGTAATGGAATGGATAGACTGTCTGAACAATTTCTTTGTGATAGAGGAGATACCAGAACAGCAGAGAGTGAAGATAGCACAGTCAAAGATGAAAGAAGCTGCCTTGACATGGTGGAACTTTGTTCAGGATGATAGAGTGCAGGAGGGCAAACGTAGAGTTGCCACATGGAAGAAGATGATGGAATTGGTAAAGGAGGCTTATATTCCTTTGGACTACAGTATCCAGCTGCACAAGAGGAAACAGAACCTGAAGCAGAAGGAGCTAGATGTCAGCTCGTATACAGAAGAGTTCATGAAACTCTGTATGAAGACCAAGGTGAAAGAAAGTGAAGAAGAAAAGGTAGCCAGATACCTTAATGGACTGAGGTTTAATATTCAGGAAGATCTGAGTCTGCATAACCCAGATACAGTGCAGAAAAGTTTTCAGTTGGCACTAAAGGTGGAAGAAAAGCTGAAGAGAAAGCAAGATCAGAACAACAGAGGAAGAGGAAGACAACAAAGAGGTGGAAGAAGTCCTTTCAGAGGCAGAGGACAAGGACAGGGATATCAAGGAGAGTCTAGTCAAGACAATAGCAAGGGCAACAATAGCCAGAGTCAGAGAGAGAATTTCAGTCAGCAAGGTAACTTCAGAGGTAGAAGACCTTACAGAGGAAGATCCCAGGGCAGAGGATCCATCAGGTGTTACAACTGTAACAAAGAAGGCCATATAGCCAGCAGATGTCCAGACAAGGCCACAAGCTCAGCAGGTGAAAGGAGGACAAATTTGGTCAATGAACCTGATAATCAAAGTAGGACAAGTTCTAATGATTTTCAGAGTGTAAATGGTCCTGAGAACTATGGATATCCAGAAAGTGGAGAGTCCCTGATGATGAGAAGAACAGTAACTACCATGAAGGTACCTGATCAAGAAGCCCCTCAGAGGAAGTCCCTTTTCAGAACCACTTGTAAAGCAGGAGGTAAGGCTTGTAAAGTTTTGATTGATTCTGGTTCTACTGAGAACTTTGTGTCTGAAGAAATGGTGGTGAAGCTGAAGCTTAGGAGATTGCCTCATCCATCTCCATATAAGGTCTCATGGCTTACTCAAGGTCAGCAGACAACTGTAGAAGAGCAGGCTTGGGTAGAGTTTCAGATTGGTGGATATAAAGATAAGTTGTTGTTTGATATCACCAAGATGGATGCTTGCAACCTTTTGTTTGGTAGACCATGGCAATATGATCTGAAGGCACAGCATGATGGTGTCAAAAACACCTATAAAATCACTAAGGATGGTAAAGATGTAACACTATTCCCATTGAAGGAGAAAGAGGAGAAGTCTAAAGGCAAAGAAGTGAAGGTCATGCTGATGGAAGGCAAACAGTTTATGAAAGAAGTGGCAGCAGAAGGTGCAGTTGCATATGCCCTAATTCCCTGTATGAGTGTGAATAAGACACAACAGCAAGAAGCCAAGAAGGAGAAGAAGCCAAGGTTGATAGACCCAGCTGTCCAAGAGTTATTGGATAAGTATAAAGGTGTTATCTCAGAGGGAATGCCAAGATCCCTACCACCTATCAGAGATATCAGTCATTGCATAGACTTGATTCCAGGGTCTACACTTCCAAATAAAGCAGCTTATAAGCTTACCCCAGAACAGAATGCAGAAGTAGCCAGGCAGATTGAAGAACTGATGAATTCAGGTTTGATTGGAAAGAGTTTAAGCCCATGTGCAGTACCAGCTGTACTAGCACCTAAGAAGGAGGGCACTTGGAGACTTTGCACCGATTCCAGAGCCATCAACAAGATCACAATCAGGTATAGGTTTCCAATCCCCAGAATTGAGGATTTACTTGATTGTTTGGGAAATGCTAAGTACTTTACCAAGATAGATTTGAAGAGTGGGTACCATCAGATCAGGATTAGACCAGGTGATGAGTGGAAGACAGCATTCAAAACAAATGAAGGTTTGTATGAATGGAAGGTTATGCCATTTGGTTTGTCTAATGCCCCTAGTACTTTCATGAGGCTGATGAATGAGGTTCTGAAGGAATTCATTGGTAAGTTTGTCATAGTCTATTTAGATGACATTCTGATTTTCAGTAACACCAGAGAAGAACATCTCAGGCATATAGAGCTGGTTCTCAAGAGGCTACATGAAGAGAAGCTGATGATAAACTTGGACAAGTGTTTGTTCATGAAACAGGAGATCACCTATTTGGGTTTTGTCATCTCCCAAGGCAAGCTGCAGATGGATAAGGAGAAGGTGAGTGCCATTTTGAATTGGCCAACTCCACAGACCATGAATGAAGTCAGAAGTTTCCATGGGTTAGCAACCTTCTACAGAAAGTTCATTAGAGGGTTCAGTCATATATGTGCACCCATGTTGGATACCATCAAAGGAGGACAAAAGTGCAGGTTTGTTTGGACTCAAGGAGCAGATGATTCCTTTGAGGCATTGAAGAGGAAGGTGGCACAGCAGCCAGTCCTTGCACTTCCAGATTTCAATAAGATCTTTCAGGTAGAGTGTGATGCCAGTCACATGGCCATTGGAGCAGTACTCAGTCAAGAGGGTAGACCAATTGCATTCTTCAGTGAAAAGCTCAATGATGCTAAGAAAAGGTATTCATCATATGATCTGGAAATGTATGCTTTAGTTCAGTCCCTAAAGAAATGGAGGCATTACCTGATGCCAAAGGAGTTCATAGTCTTCACAGATAATCAAGCTTTGAGTTTTATCAACAGTCAGGAGAAGCTGAACCACAGACATATGAAGTGGGTAGAAACACTACAGGCTTTCACTTTTACCTTGAAGCACAAGAAAGGGGTTAAGAACAAAGTTGCAGATGCTTTGAGCAGGAGAGTTCTCACAGTAAATCAGATTCAGTTAGAGAGTGTTGGCATTGACTCACTCAAGACCATGTATGAGTCTGATGAAGATTTTGGAGAAATATATCAGGTCTGTACTTCTTTTGGGGAGAAATACCATGCTGAGTTCTCTGAATACCTGATCCAAGACGGATTGCTGTTTAAGGGTGGACAGTTGTGTATTCCCAGATGTTCTATGAGGATGAATATAATCAAGGAGAAACATTGTGGAGCAATGGCAGGTCATTTTGGTCTAGACAAGACTCTTGATCTGGTCAGGAGGCATTACTTCTGGCCTAAGTTGCAGTCAGATGTTAGGAAATTTGTAGAAACCTGTGTAATTTGTCAAAAGGCTAAAGGCAGGTCAACTAATGCAGGATTATACCAGCCCTTACCCATACCTTCCAGACCATGGGAAAGTATCAGTATGGATTTTGTTTTAGGTTTGCCAAGGACCAGGAGAGGATTTGACAGTGTCTTTGTTGTAGTGGACAGGTTCAGTAAGATGGCACATTTCTTGCCATGCAAAACCACTGCAGATGCCTCATATATTGCAGATTTATTCTTCAGGGAAGTTGTCAGAATTCATGGGTTGCCTTTGAGCATAGTTTCAGACAGAGATGTGAAGTTTGTGGGTCATTTCTGGAGAACCCTATGGAGGAAGCTGGGAACCAATTTATCATTTTCCTCTGCATATCATCCTCAAACGGATGGACAAACTGAGGTTGTGAACCGTTCCTTAGGGAATCTACTTAGATGCTTGACAAAACAGCATGGAGAGAAGTGGGACAGTATTCTGTCTCAAGCTGAGTTTTCATATAATGATACTGTCAACAGGAGCACAGGAAAATCGCCTTTTCAGGTAGTATATGGAATGCATCCCAGAGGTATTTTAGAGTTGCGAGAACTACCTACAGCAGATCCTGTTAGTGCAGATGGAGAAGCTTTTGCTGAAGCAATCAAAGAAGTTCATGATCAGGTTAAGACCCAACTCCAGCAAACCACTTTGAAATATAAGGAGTATGCTGACAAGAAGAAGAAGGATGTTCAATTTGCTGTTGGAGATTTGGTTTGGGTTCACTTGAAGAAAGACAGGCTCCCTAAGGGGAAGTATACTAAGCTCATGCAAAAGAAAGTTGGACCATGTCAGATTTTGCAAAAACATGGACAAAATGCTTATAAGCTCCAACTACCACCTGATCTTGGTTTATCTCCTATCTTCAATGTATGTGACTTAACTCCATACAAGGCTAATCCAGATGATGATCAGGATATCCTACAGGATACAGTTGCTGAAGACATTCCTCCACATGATCCTCCACAGATACAGCAGATTTTGGACACTAGAGTGATCAAACAGACCAGGAACAAGAAGTACTTGGAGTACCTCGTCTCTTGGAAGGGACAGCCGACTTCTGAAGCAGTCTGGATGACTGCAGAACAGATACAGAAACATGGTGCCGACCTTGATACTCTCATCTCAAGTGGACTTGAGATTTCTTCTTTTGGGGAGTATGGTGCAGGAGCACCCGTACATGATCAGGATATAGGTCCTCATGATCAGGATATAGGTCCGCATGATGACATACATGATCAGGATGTAGGATAGTTATCATCATGCTGACGGGATAATCTATTTTTAGTATGTTTGACTTATCATGTAATAAGGTCCACTGTGACCGATGCTTTGTAATAGTTCAACATAGGAGTATGTGTAGTCAGTTAGAGGCAGTTAGAGATCGGGATAAGAGAGTCTGAGCTGTCCTCTCTCCCAGCCGTTTGGAAGCTCCCAGCCGCTGGGAAGTGATGTTAGTAGTACTCGAAGGATTTGTTATATATACCTTCGATCTGTAGGGTTTAGACAGATAGTTTTGATATAGTTTTGACATTGATGTACTGGTGTTGAGTTGAGATTCAGGAGAGCAGTTCAGACATTGTGAAGCTGTATTCAGGACAGTGAATTTCAATTGAATAAGATCTCGTCTTTTGCATTATCTGTTTGCATCTGTGTTGATTTCCTTTCCGTTTTGCAAGCTAATGACCACTTTCAACCCTTCCACCGGTTGATCCTGCAAATCGGTGGAATGGTCCTGTATCATAGATTAGATTGCATTTGTGTTTTCTGTTTATGCATTGCATTGTTTAGGAGATCTGTTAGAAGCATGCTGTAGATCAGCCTAGCACCCTCATGTGCTAGGTCTAGAAGATAAACTGTTAGATTTTGGTTTGGAGGTGATCCGGCCCAGTCGTCACATGATCTTTGTGAAATTATGCGGTTGTGAGTGTTTTCATGCAGTGGAAGGATACACAGGAGTCTGCATGTGCGTTTCCAGTCGGAACGAGCCGCAACATCATCTGCGAATCCATCGCCATCAGGATCGGGTCATGAAGTTGGTGAAATTTGCATGTTGCAGGTGCATCATGATGTTTTGAGTTGGATATATACTCAGTGTATATATCGCAGACAGGATCATCTCGCGGAAGGTCATCATCCGCATATCGCTAACAGAAGCGGGTGTGAAAGTTGAGTTTTTTTGGCTAAGTGTTGAAGAGTTCATCAGGATGATGTGTGACGTCATCGTCATCAGGATATGACGTCATCGTCATCAGGATATTAGGAAATCCCTCTATGCGGGTTTATCCTGTTGTCGCTAAGGGAAGGGTATCGGCGTAGGCAGGAAGTTGTATTAGCATCATCAGGAGGTTTCGAGGAACCGGATGTTTAATATCATGATGCTGTTGCTTGTATCATCGGGCAGTGAAGCATCGAAGGCAAGTTGTTGAAGTGGAACGTCATCAGGATATTTGGACAACCGGATATTTGGATATCCTGCTGACGAAGGTGATATTGAATATCATGATGATGTCGCTTGTATTTGGCACCCGATGAACAGTGCAACCGGAGGATGTTTGCGCCCGTTGATTATCATGATGATGATGACAGGCGACAGTCGAAGGAGGTAAATAGTATTCGACAGGAGGATATTTGCGATCATCCGAAATATGATGATGCTGTTGAAATATGATGATGCAGTTGGTAAATATGATGATGAGGTTCAGCCGATAGAGAAGTTTATCATGCTGTTTGTTTTGTTGGCAGCTCCTTCCTATTAGGTTGCCTCCGTTGTGTTCCACTCTGCATCAACCCGATCCTGATGGCGATGCATTCGCAGATGACGATGCGGCTTGCTCCGGCCGGAAACGCACATGCAGACTCCTGTGTATCCATCCACTGCATGTAAACACTCAGAACCGCATAATTACACAATTACAATATGACGATCCGGCCGGATCACCTTCAAACCAAAGTCTAACAACTTATCTTTCTATACCTAGCACATGAGGATGCTAGGCTGATTCACAGCATGCTCCTAACTGATCTCCTGAACAATGCAATGCATAAACAGAAAACACAAATGCAACCTAAGCTATGATACAGGACCATTCCACCGATTTGCAGGATCAACCGGTGGAAGGGTTGAAAGTACCCATTAACTTGCAAACAGAAAGGAAATCAACACAGATACAACTGATCAACTCAAATACTGCAAAAGATGAGATCTTATTCAATTGAGATTCAAATGTCCTGCTTTTACAATTCTGCTTCACAATATCTGGACTGATCACCAATACAGCATATCACCAGTACTACTCTCCTAAACATAACATCTATCAAACTCAATATGAACTATCAATATATCTAAACCCTAACAGATCGAAGGTATATATAACAAATCCTTCGAGTACTACCAACTCACTTCCCAGCGGCTGGGAGCTTCCAAGCGGCTGGGAGAGAGGACAGCTCAGACAACCTTATCCCGATCTCTAACTGCCTACACATACTCCTATGCTGATCTAATACATAGCATCGGTCCAATGGACCTTATTACATGATAAAGTCAAACATACTAAAAATAGGCTATCCTGTCATCATGCTGATAATTATCCTATATCCTGATCATGTATGTCATCATGCGGACCTATAACAAACTAACTGCCTCATGGAGGCCAGCTGTTAGGAAAGTGCCTCTGCACCACCGTAGTCTAGTGCCACAATTTCTTTGCAGAATCCTGATCTCCTTCCAACACTAATATACACTGTATCTTCTATTTCTAGGAACTCAACTATGGAGGACACTTGGACTAGCATCCAAGTCTAGGAAAAGCTCTAGTGTCTGGCTTCTTTCCAGATCTTAAATCCTTGATACCTGCTAATCTTCCTTGCAACTCCACTTCTTCCAGATGCGACACCTGTGATCTGCAATCACAAGGAGTGGGTTGGGGGTTGTGGTATTTAGAAGTTTGCCTCAGTCAAGCCCTAGAGAGACATTCAAGTCTTCCTAGCACTGTTGTTAGATAAAGAGTGCATATCCCTACTGGATAGAGGCAAAATCCAAATGATAAATGATTAAAAACACAATTGATATCACCTTGCAGTGAAGATCTCATGGAAGGAAGAAGCTCTTCAAGCCATGGGGAGATGGATGCCAAATCTGCAAATACAAACACAAGAACAACACAAATTTTGTTCTGCAACACACAATGAGTACCTTGAATCACCTTAACATAAGCCACAAGTTCACAATATCCATCTAGTTTACAAATAAATGCCTAAACATGCTTATATATGCAACTACAAACATTCCCACCAATAATTTCGTAATTGAAACTTACTGTGTTAGCATAGGACCTAAATAACAGTCATAAATTGACACTCCAAAATTGGGCCTGACCTAAAATAGGGCAGGACTAGGGCGTGGGTGCCCAAGTCCTCCCCCCTTATTTCAAGCAATACTTATGTCAAGTGCACCCCCTAAGTCCCATTTGCCATGAAACTTCAGGGTTTTCTCATCAGGATGTCAAATTAACATGAAAAATGCTCTAAATGCATAAATAGGACCCGGGAGCTAAGCCTTAAGAGGGAAAATCCCCCAAGGGGACATTTTCTGATGTAACATTTAGCCCCCACTTTAATGTATGTATAAATGCAAGGCCAATACATGCAGTAAAGTATGGTCAACAAACATAGCATACACACCAAGCTCGAAGAAGACATGCCAATCACAGAAAAGACAATAATAGGCACGCAAAACATGGAGAAGACAGTTATAGTCATGTAAAACACAAAGAATACAACATTGAAAACACGCAAAACATAGTGAATACAGTGAATGTAGTGAAGACAGAGATAATTTTATTTTTTTATTTTTCTTTTTATATGTATGAAATGTAGATGCAAGTACAAGGAAAGTAAACACACCACACATAATGCAGGAGGGACTCATCACCACTGGTCTTTACGACTACATATGGGACAACAGACTCGCCAAAAAAATCAAGCATGCCATACAAATCAAACATGAAATACAAATCCAAAAGCATAGGAGGGACTCATCGTCACCAGTCTTTAAGACTATTCTTGGGAACAAACACAAAATACACACACACTTGGAAGACATTGTGAAAACACGGTAGAAAAGTGATGGAGTGTTCCTATTTCTAGGTTCATCACCATCTTAGGCACATTACAGGAACACACCAATGATTGGGTTTTGCCACAGCAATCGCCAAAGACACGTTTAAGGGTTGAGTTAGTCACAGAACCACTCCCCACCTCGTGATGAGGACTTTTTAAAATGACATGATGTGCACTCTCCATGAGAAATACACCATCCCTACCTCCATAGAGGGCTTAAGATAGAAAATGGATGCGATATCCCTACCTCATGATGAGGTCTTAAATTATTGCAATAGATTTCAAACAAATCTCAGAGTGTAGGAGGGACTCATAGCCACTAGTCTTTAAGACTGCACCCAAGAACAAGCACATTGCTAACATCTACAACAAACAACTTACCTTATATATGCCTCCACCTTAAGGTGGTTGATATCAGGTATCGATATAAGACACATTAAGGTAGGAAGAAAACACACAAGGGAACATGAGCTCTTGCAAAGTCCATGTCCCCTGGAGGTGACATGTAATTTACGATCGCCAAATTTTCCCACAAACACATCCCTACAAGAAAAGTGTTAGTGTCCAAATAATCATGATAAACAACAATATCAATGCATAATGTAAGATTGAAGATAGACAAAGTGCATGGAGCAGTAGTATTGTTATGTTTTTATAAGTGCAATAAGACATCATCAAGATCACACAACAAAGTACACTGAGTGATTCTACTAGCCAAGCGTCAAATAATATATATCAACCCCATCATCATATAGGAACTAAGTCCAATTTTTGATTTCTCACTAAAGGAATGCTAGGTCCGCATCAATATAATTTGTTTTTCATCATCCGCCTGCTAGGTAGAAACACTAGAGGAAGGGAAACAATAAATTGAGAGAGAGAAACAAGTGTCTTAGGGACAGTCACATAGGATGGTGCCCCCAAGTCACCAACTACAAGGCTATGTCTGTAAGACACAACACACAACAATGAAAATAGAGGAGAAGCAAGATAGAAGAATGATGATACAAATAGAAGAAGGGTCACAACAGAGGCAGTCTCCTAGTATCATAGACCCTACAAGAGAGTCAAGGGTCATCCCAGGAGGCCTAAACAACACATATCACATCATGGGGGAAACACATCACGAGAGCTAAAGGGTTAGAAATACTTGTTGGACTACACTGGACAACTAAGAGGGGGACCGAATCAGTTATCCTAAAACTTTTAACCAATTATGAACATCAACTTATCAATTACTTATATTCAGATATAACCATGAAAAAATAGAATGTGAAGCTCAACACAATAACATAATCAACACAGAAGACACCAGATTTTTACGTGGAAAACCCTAAAAGGGAAAAACCATGGTGGGTGTTATCCCACAGAAATATATAAGTTATATTAATACCAAAAAATAGAGGCTCACTTCCTATAGGGCCCACTGCCCAAATTGCTCACTACAAAGAATGGCTCGCTACCTATGGGTGGCTCACTACCAAAGGAATGAACTAATTCAGTAGCATCTACTCCATTCCAGGGTTCAATTCCATTAAAGCACAATATTATATCTCTACTCTACTTTTTCACACCTTTGCACTTATCTTTTCATCCTCACTACACACACAGTTTTTTGCAACTTCATTACATGCTTTTATACAATTCATCAACCTTGGAATGTGCATCAAGGTCAACATTACATTCATCAACCATTGGATCAATCTCCAAGGTCGGTATTACAATTATACATAAAATAGGTCTAGACCTAATACAAATTAAGCTAAGGAAAAGATGTAAGGATGTATACGGATTATGCCACACCTTAGCTAGGACTCAAACACAATCCTCCATGCCACAATATGCTTCTACAGTCTTTGACGTATCTCCACAAATAATGAATTCAACTAGGTCGGTGAAGACTAATCAGAGCACTAGGTTTGCTAAGAACATTCTTCATTCACGATCCAATTTTCTCTTTACGGACCAATCCAAATGAAGGAACATGATCAAGAGACATCCAGAGGCACATTGTAATCATCAAGAACAATCACACAATCTCTAACCACTCTGTCAAGAAGATTCTTTAAACTGAAGCTCAAGAACAACACTGTTAGCCACTGTCATAAGTAAAAGATAGATTATGGACCACCAAATCATGAACCATTGCAGTTGAAGGTACTTAACATCATCAAAGACTTGATTCCAAAACTGTAGACCAAAATACTTCAATGTGGAGGAATGTGGAGCATAACACTTTCTCCCTGTCACCACCAAACATACATCAAAAGTTGTTTTCACTCTGGTGAACATAACTCACTCAATTCTTCATACCGGATGCTCAAACTTAGAATATAACATCTTCAGATAGACTTCTAAATCACTTCCAATCTACAGGAAATGATATTTATTCTATAGGAAATGCAGAGCATTCTTCTAGACTATTCTTCTGCATGTAATGCACTGTTTCTACTGCGATTCACTGTTTTTACCAAATAACCTAAGTTTCTCAATATCCTCAACATCTATAAGAAAGTAACAAAATGATGGCACAGTTGACACCAATGACAACATAGATATGTTGACATCAATGAGAACACCGATTAGGCACATACTTGCAACAATCTCCCCCTTTGTCATTGATGGAAACATATGATGTGAAAAACTGAAAAGATCATCAAGACAAGATTCTCCCCATTTCTCTTTACACATCTATATTTTTTCTCCCCCTAAGTTTTTCACATGATTTATCTCCCCCTTTGACATCAATGGAAAAGGGCACATACTTGCATGCTGCTGCTCTGATCCACTTACTTTATCAGAAACATCTAGCTACTTTCCCTGAGAGGTAGTCTTCAGAACATCAATCCAGATCAAAGAATGACACTTTGAGTTCCACTAGATTGATGCATTCCTATACATCTTAGTTTAATACAGGAGGAGTAATGACCCCTAACTTTTCTCTAAGATACTCAAAGGTATCTTTAGGTAGAGGCTTAGTGAAAATATCTGCAACCTGATCCTTTGTGGACACATATTCCAACTGTACTTCATTCTCTGTCACCTTCTCTCTCAAAAAGTGATACCTTATTGATATGTGCTTTGTTCTTGAGTGCATCACTAGATTCATTGAAATATTTATGGTACTTGTATTGTCATAAAAGATTGCATTTGGATCTTCATACACAACTCTTATATCCTTCAAAGTCTGCTTCATCCATAATACTTGAGTGCAACAACATGTTGCTACAATATACTCTGCTTTTGCAGTTGACAAAGATATTGAATCCTGTTTCTTGTTCAACCATGAGACCAATCTATTACCCAAGAAGAAAGCACCTCCACTTGTACTCTTTCTGTCATCAACATCTTCAGTCCAATCTACATCTGTATAAGCACTGAGAGTGAAATCATTATCCTTTGGATACCATATGCCATGATCTAGATTACCTTTCAAATACCTCAAGATTCTCTTAGCTGCCATCACATGTGATTCTCTTGGATCAACTTGAAACCTTGCAACAAGACAAACTACATGCATAATCTCAGGCCTGGTTTGAGTTAAATAAAGCTATCCTCCAATCATGGATCTATATTTTTTCTGATCAGCCTTAGGTGATTCATCAATTTTGCCCAACTTGCAACTAGTCACCATGGGAGTACATACCGGTTTAGAGTCTTCCATCCCAAACTTCTTCAACAACTCTTTCACATACTTAGACTAAGATATGAAGATTCCTTTATCTGATTGATTAATTTGCAGACCCAAAAAGAAATTCATTTCACCAAACATGGACATTTCAAATTCACTTTTCATCTCACTGGCAAACTTTATGCACATACCTTCATTTCCTCCAAAGATAATATCATCAACAAAGACCTCAACAATCAAGATCTAATCATCATTGATTTTGAAATATAGATTGCTATCTATAGTACCTTTACTAAATCCCAGTTGCAATAATACTTGTCTAACTTTGCATTCTAGGCTCTAGGAGCTTGTTTGAGTCCATACAATGCTTTCTTCAACTTGCATACCATATCACCTTGATTTGACAATTGGAATCCCTTCAGTTGCTCAATGTATACTTCCTCTTCTAACTCACCATTCAAGAATGCAGATTTCACATCCATCTTATATACCTTAAAATCTTTGTGAGTTGTAAATGCCAGAAATATTCTAATTGCTTCAATCTAAGCTACTGGGGCAAAAGTTTCTTCAAAATCTATCCCTTCAATTTGAGAATATCCTTTGCACACAAGTCTTATTTTATTCCTTACAACTTCTCCATTTTCATTTAGGTTTTTATTGAAGACCCATTTAGTTCTAATAACATTTTGTCAATAGGTCTAGGAACTAATTCCCAAGTTTCATTCTTCTCTATTTGCAATAGTTCTTCCTCCATTGCCTTTACCCAATTTTTATCATTGCATGCTTCATTCCCATTCTTTGGTTCAACCTTTTAAAGCAAACAACAATTGACTTGTTCCTCTACATCTCTTCTCCTTGTTAGCACACATTTGTTTTTGTCACCTATAATCTGATCTTCAGAATGATTGATCTTTACATACCTAGGAGTCTTGACAACACTTTCCAGAGACTCTTCTTCATCTTGACTGTCTTCTCTCTCATCTTTTTCTTCATTCATTATAGTCACAGGTTCATTTGGTTCATAGTAATTCAGGTCTAATATCTTTTCATTGCCTTCATCTACCTTCACATTTAAACTTTCAACAATCTTTTTGAGCCTTTTATTGTAGCACCAGTAGGCCTTACTCTTGGTAGAGTATCCAAGGAAAATTTCTTCATCACTCCTTCCATCAAACTTTCCTAGATCTTCATCTCTCCTAATATAGCATTTGCTTCCAAAGATTTTGAAATATTTTACTGTAGGAATTCTTCCATACCACAATTCATAAGGAGTTTGAGTACCATTACCTTTCACTTGAACTCTATTTTGAATGTATACAATAGTATGAATAGCCTCTTTCCAAAAGAATTCTGGCAGATCTACTTCCTTCATCATTGTCTTAGCAGCCTCTTGAACTGTCCTATTTTTCCTTTCCACAACTCCATTTTGTTGAGGAGTCCTAGGTGCAGACAACTATCTTTTTATCCCATGCTCTTCACATAAAATGTTGAATTCATTTGATGTGAATTCACCTCCTCTATCAAACCTCAAGCATTTGATTTTCAATTCTATTTCATTCTCAACCATTGCCTTGAAAGATTTGAACTTCTCTAGGGCTTCTGATTTGTCTATTAGAAAAGTAACCCAACTCATTCTAGAATAATCATCAATAAGTAACATAAAGTACCTGTCACCTTGTAGACTTCTCACCCTTGTAGGACCATAGAGATCTATATGTACTAGATCCAAAAAACTCACAGAGAATTACTCTTTGTTCTTGAAACTTGTTCTTTTTTGCTTCCCTAACTAACATTCCTTGCAGATTGTATTGGATAGTTTCACAATTTTTGGTAAATCTCTCACAATCTGGCCTAAACTTATCTTTACCAAATTATCAAAGTTTATATGACACATCCTTCTATGCCACAACCAACTTTCATCTGCCTGAGCCAATAAACATTAATCATTAGTTCCTCTTAATTAATAGATGTTACCTTTTGTCTTCTTACCAGTAGCAATCACAGTTCCAGAGCTTTCCATGATCTTGCACCCATTATCTTTGAATCTCAGATCATATCCTTTGTGACACATCTAATCAACACTCAAAAGATTATGCTTCAAACCCTTCACATATAGGACATTGTTAATGTTATGCTTTCCATCAAATGAAATGGATCCTTTTCCACAAATCTTACCAGCTGCATTATCTCCAAACCTAACAATCCTCCATATACTTTTCCAAACTTACAAACTTACTTTTGTCACCAGTCATGTGATGTGAGCATCCACTATCAATAATCCATTCATCCTTATCCTTTTCAACTTGAACAACCAGAGCACTTTCTTCAATAGACATAGGATCTTCTTTAATAACAATAAACAAGCATTCATTTGCACTAGTACTAGCATCATCAGATTCATCATCAGTCACTCCTTCATCATCAAAATCTCTAACATAGTAACATTTCTTTAGAACTCTAGGCCTGCTCTTATATCGTTTCTTGTTTCTTTCAATTCTTTCAGGACATCTGGAACCATAATGTCCTACTTTGCCACAAGAGAAACACTTGAAAGGTAACTTACCTTTGAACTTATCGGAACCTATTTACAACATGTCAACAAAGTTAGCTTCAATTTCATCAAAGTCATCATCCACTTTATATTTCTCATCTTTGGAAATCTTTTCTAAAGTACTGGCTTTAAAAGATGATTCAACTTTTGGCAGGGCATCACCAAATTCTCTCATCTCAAAGGCTGTAATCTTTCCAAGTAACTAATCTCTATCAATAGTTTTCACAGTCATCAATTCTTCAATAGCAGCTACCTTGTGACTATAGGACTTTGGTAGTGATATGAGAATTTCATCACAACTTCCTTATCACTAAGAGTTATTCTCATACCTTTTATTCCAGTGACAAGTTCATCAACTCTTTGCATAAAGGTTGTTATGTTTTCATCTTCATTCATCTTCAAACCCTCATATTTCACTTTCAGGCTTTATAGCTTAGCTTCTCTTACAAAATCATCTCCTTCATATAGATTTTTCAGTTTCTCCCATACCTCATTTGTAGATTCAAGGTCCACAACTTTTGTCAACACTGAGTAACTTAAGGAACTTAATAGAGCATCTTTTTCTTTGATATCCAATTCATATTCTTTAATATCATCCTCAATTGTCAAGCCACCTTCAGGCATGACAAATTGTGACTGTGTAGCTAGCCATACTTTATTACCAAGATAGAGGAGATGACTTTTCATTCGCACCTTCTAAAGAGCATAATTTGTCCCATCAAAATGTGAAGCTTCCTTCTTATAAGACATCTTGGATCTTCCTCAAGTTGTTAGGCTTTCTTTTGAGGAACTTGGCTTTGATACCAATTGTTGGACTACACTAGACAACTGAGAGGGGGGGTGAATCAGTTGTCCTGAAACTTTTAACCAATTATGAACATCAACTTATCAATTACTTATATTCAGATATAACCATGAAAGCATAGAATGTGAAGCTCAACACAATAACATAATCAACACAGAAGACACTAGTTTTTTACATGGAAAACCCTAAAAGGGAAAAACCACATTGGTTGTTAGCCCACAGAAATATATAAGTTATATCAATACCAAAAAATAGAGGCTCATTGCCTATGGGTCACTCACTGCCAAAGGAATGAACTGATTCAGTAACATCTACTTCATGCTAGGGTTCAGTTCCATTGAAGTATAATATTATATCTCTACTTTGTGTTTTCACACCTTTGCACTTATCTTTTCATCTTCGCTACACACACTTTTTCACAACTTCATTACATGCTTTTATACAATTCATCAACCTTGGAATATGCATCAAGGTTAGCATTACATTCATCAACCATTGGATCAATCTCCAAGGTCGGTATTAAAATTATACATAAAATAGGTCTAAACCTAATACAAATTAAGCCAAGGAAAAGATGTAAAGATGTATATGGATCACGCTACACCTTAGCTGGGTCTCAAACACAATCCTCCATGCCACAACATGCTTCTACAATCTTCGATGTATCTCCACAAATAATGAATTCAACTAGGTCGGCGGCCAAGACTGATGAGAGAACTAGGTCTGCTAAGAATATTCTTCATTCATGATCCAATTTTCTCTTTGTAGACCAATCCAAATGAAGGAACATGATCAGGAGACATCCATAGGCACATTGTAATCACCAGGAACAACCGCACAATCTCTAACCACTCTGTCAAGAAGATTCTTCAAACCAAAGCTCAAGAACAACACTGTTAGCCACTGTCATAAGTAAAAGATAGCTTGCAGACCACCAAATCACAAACCATTGTAGCTGAAGGAACTTAACATCATCACAGACTTGATTCCAAAACTACAAACTAAAATACTTCAATGGGGAGGAATGCGGAGCATAACACTTTCTCCATGTCACCACCAAACATATAAAAAAAGCTATTTTCACTCTAGTGATCATAACTCACTCAATTTTTCATACCAAAGGCTCAAACTTGGAATATAACATCTTTAGATAGACTTCTAAATCACTTCCAATCTGCAGGCAAGGATATTTATTCTACAGGAAATGCAGAGCATTCTTATGGACTGTTCTTCTGCATGTAATGCACTATTTCTACTGTGATTCACTATTTTTACCAGATGAGCTAATTTTCTCAATAACCTCAACATTTACAAGCAAATAACAAAATGAGGGCACAGTTGACACCAATTCCAATACAGATATGTTGACATCAATGACAACACTGATTAGGCACATACTTGCAACAATACATACATGTAGGGACATTGAACTAAGTGTTGTCATCAACCAAATCATTGTCATCTTCCCACTCCCAAATGTTAGAGGAAAGTGGGACATAAGGTACCATAGCCCAAATCTTATTCTTGTTTTCAAGTTGTTGATTCTTAAGATCTTCATGGTTTGATTCAATGTTTGTTGAGATGTTTTCTTGTTGAGATGCAAGTTGTTGGGCATAAGCTTGTTGTCTCCTCCTCCTTTCTTTTTCTTGTCTATTTCTTTTTGTCCTACCACTTATCTCTTGTAAGATAGTGTTTTTCTCTTCCACAAGTTTTTGTGTTTTAGAGGAGGAAGCACCAGTATCAAATCTCATTTGTCTAGGTGGAATATTTTGTTGTTGATGACTACCTCCCGATCCTTGTAAGGATGGCGGGGGAGGAACCTCAGCATAGGGTCCATTTCCTTTTGGTCTAGGCACTAGTAGAAAAATAGAAATAAATGACTAAATAAACTACCAAAAATTGGTCATGTGATCAGTAGTTTGATCACGTGATCAGTAGTTTGGTCACGTGACCATTGGTAGTTTATTGTCGGTCATTTATCTTGTGACCAAATTTATGACCAAACAAATTTTAGTCATTAATTTAGTTATTAATTTGGTAGTATATTTAGTCATTAATTTGGTAGTATGTTTAGTCATAAATTTGGTAGTATATTTAGTCATTAATTTGGTAGTATATTTAGTCATCAATTTGGTAGTATATTTGGTAATTTGGTAGTATATTTAGTCATGTAACCATTGGTAGTTTATTGCTGGTCATTTATCTCATGACCAAATTTATTGTCATTTATTTAGTCATTGTAATCATTAATTATCGTCAATTGGTAGTGTATTTAGTCATTATTTAGTCACTGATTTATGTCCATTGGTAGTATATTTAGGCATTTGTATTAATTAATTTCTGTCCATTAGTAGTATATTTGGTCATTTTAATCATTATTTTTTCATCAACTAGTCATATATAAACAACTAGTACATGATAAACATCAACTATGCCATTTTTTGTTGATAAAATTCAACAAATCTGCTCAAAGGATTGAAACAACAATGCTGGAAAATAATTCACTGTATATTCAAACTGTATATAAAATATGTTACAAAGAACTTGTTTATCAACAAATCTACTCAAAGGATTGAAACAACAATGCTGGAAAATAATTCACCGTATATTCAAACTATATATAAAATATGTTACAAAGAACTCTATATATAGAGTTTTCAAGACATAATCTTTCTGCAGTATGCAAACTGCTGATTTATTATGCTTTTAAAACTGAAAAAAAACTAAAACTAAAGCTAAAAAGCCATCAGTGTGAATGCATGTCTTTAGTGATGCCATTGTTGCACATGAGGTGGGCTGTAAATATGTCTAGAAGGCACTGGTTTTGCATTTTCTCCTTGCTCTGTACCTGTCTACAATAAAAAAAATTCAAAATTTGTTAATATTTTTAAAGATTTATGAAACTTTGAAATATGAAAAACAAAGTGGGATGATAAGGAATTTTACAGCAATATAGGCATATATTATGAAAGTATTCAAGAAGAAATGTATATATAGGTTTGATAGTCAAACTCCATAGTTCATTTATTCATATTTCATTGAAACACAGTATGATCTATGCAAAGGTAACCCCCAGTCATATACAATTTCAACTGAACAACATTAAGGACTGATGTTCAAGTTTGACTCACACAAATAATGCTACAACAATATGAAATTTACCAGTAATTACTAATCTATCTACAACAACAAATGACAATATTCAAATAAATACTTTCAAACCTATAGGTGCTTACGCCAGGAAAGACTTTGCCTTTGTGACTCCTCACAACTAATGATGGTAATATGAACTCATAATGCTTACAATCAGAAACTATTTCCACAATAAAAAAGGCTATAAAATAAAAACTTATATAATATCCCTAAACATTTACATTAAGAGAATATTAAAAAATAATAATTAATAGAGGCATTTTCGAAAGCCCTTTTCACTAAAACTATTTTGTGCATACATTGCAATTAACGCATTTAACTTACAAGAGAATTGGCTCACATATAAAATTTGACAAAATGCATGCAAGAAAAACTAGAATAATTGATTATAAAGATAAGTCAGAAATGTGATTTTATATGGATTCTTCTTTTTTGTAAGCAATATCAGACAAATTCTAGAGCACAGGTTTCCATTCAAAAATTAACATGGAAGTAAGAATGTTGGGCTTTCCTACAGATGATTATTGCTAGGAACTAGGCACGCTAATTTACAAAATCATTTTCTCTATACACCTAGATAAGAATGAATCCTTACCACATCACAGCTAGCAAGTGTGGCATACATAGCAATGTATCCTACACTAGAATAAAAATCAACTCATTTTCTTAGGTCTTAAATTTTGAAAAATATAAATACTTAGATTTCATCAGATATGATATATATTTTTGAACTCTAAGAAATTATTTGTTCCCTAAAGTAATCCATAATTCTTCCCATTTTATCTGAAGACTATTTCATAGTGGATTTGTTTCCAAAAATTAATACCAAAACAATATTTACACTTAAACATTGTCCTTGTTAATTAAGTTATTTCATTGTGAATTGAGACCTACAAAAATTTGGCTAAGACAAGTGGATACATAACTTACCACTATAACGGCCCATAAGATTCACAAGACCCACACCATTTTAAACACTCTCTACTTCTATGTGAGCTGCATTGATTACCCTTTGTGCTTCCTCCACAACAGTGTCAAATCCAAATGACTTATCTATGACCTAAAAATCAGGTCCAATGAAAACCAGTTAACATATGAAGAACAATATCAACATTCATGACTTTATGAGATTGTTAAATAAACACATCAAGCTAAAATAAACTAATCTAAGATAATTTGAAATTTCATAATCCAAATAAATGAAATGGTAGCCAGATTGGAGTCTTGAAATTCATATTTGTGATATTATATATCAAATTTTGTTAGTTAAGGTTCACCATACCACAATATCATTATCAATGGTCTTAGGAATTCTAGCAACAACCACTTTCAAGCCACGCCTTTGGATTTCTTGCACAAAATTTCAACATTCACAGCAACAAACATACATCACACAAAAATACTGCAGTTGAATTGGTAAGATAATGGAGCAGATATAAAAATATTTCAACAGGTGGCAAATGGAAATAACCTTCATTATCAAAAGAAGAATTCAAAAGTCATTTTTAAATAACAACAAACTAATGGCACATTTAACCATTTCACATTCATGAAACCATCAAATCTCATGAATAGATACTTAAGCAACATGATAGATGAAAAAGATTAGATGCTTTCCAGATGCATTGAGGAAGAAGTCATAATTCTTGAACATAAAAGGCCCTAAGGCTTCTTGAAATCACTTTTGGACCCTCTGTAAGAGACCTCTTATTTTGAGAGGTACAATACCATGCCATTAAATTCTCACAGCTATAAAAAAAATTATAATTGGATCCTAGGTTATTTGTTTCACAGTTTGAATTTTGCCTCAATGTTATTAGTCATCATTGTATCTACAGAATTCCCATTATGGTATCTCAACAAAATGCATGTAGTAAATACCTCATAAATAACATTTGCTCCTCTTTGTCTTCCATCTCCTCCAATAATATAGACCTATCATACAAAAGCAACTAAAACTTTAAACACATTTGATGGTAACATAGAATCATTGTGTGGAAAAACAATGAACATACAAGGTCATTGAAGAATCAAGCACCTGGCTAATGCTATGTTCTTGAATGTTGTCAACTATTTTTGAAGTTGCATGACCACCCCATGAAGTACCAAGAACAGTACCTCCACATTTGTGAATATCATTAACAACATTTAGGTTTAGGGGATGGTATTGTGAGAGTGATAACCTTTATAACCTCCCTGCACAAGAAGAACCCAAAAGGCTATTTATTCACAAAAATGTGCACACAAAAGTTCTGATTATAGAAAAATTTCAATAATATGGTCACACATTTGGCTAAGTTCTCAAACAAAATGCTATTCAAACTATGAAAACTTTAAAATCTAAAAATTTTGAATTGCCCCTGTTGAGTAATCTTTTCATTTGCAACATTCAGAAGAAAGAAGAATAGCAGAATCATAAAAAAGTGTGATGCTTGACATTAGAAAAGAATCAAGATAAGGATATACATTCCTAGATCATAAGAAGAAATTGTTTAAATCAAAAGGCTCCTTAGTATCTAAAAAGAATCCTTGAATCAAGAAAATAGCCCCGTGGACACTTTGCAAAGGGTTCTCTAAGGTATGATTCAAAGCCATTGTGAATGCCACCAAACAAGAGAAGAAGCATAGAAAAGACTCGAATCATTGCCTTATACAAGCTTTAAAAGTGCTTTAACAGGGCTACTTAATTTATCTACCTTATTGCAGATCACCTATCATTTCCAACTCACCTTTTTAGATATATCTGCCAAATAATCTTCAAAAGATCTGTCGCCATTTCCAGTTAGAGGTCATTGTTTGATCTTCCTTTACCATATCACTGAAGTCGTCATCTTCTTTCTAGTCGATCTCCAATTCGTAACCATGGCTATCACTAAGGATGCATACCTTGGTCATTTTTTTGGCTCTACACAAGGACATTTTTTTGACCTCACGAGCTTAAATCCTTTGCAGATTCTATGTAGCCTCTTTGTCCACTTTGTTTATCTCTTGGTGCCCCAATTTTTTTTGGATCGGCCTCAAATCTACATATTTTGATCCAAGACCTCAATTTTGTGTTTAGGGATCTCCGTATTTGGTATAGCAATCACTATTATTATTTTTCTTTGGCCAAGGTTTCAACTTCAAGGTAGTTGTTACAAAAAAATTGTCCATGGAGGTCAATTCTCCACTTTGTTTGTTGGATTTTTCACCCTAACAGTTAGGAGACAACTAGTATCAGCAAGTCGAAGAGACTTCCAACCCAGTCACAATGATATCATCAAGTCCCATCAATAAGGGTTTAACACTCTTATCTCTATGTGGAAAAGACCACATTCAGAGTTAGGCCGATATGGCAAGGTCCCACCGATGGACGATATCGGGATATCGAGGGGACACCAAATGTACTCCCACCGATATGTAGATCTCCTAGTGACGTCATTTCATTCCCGTCGTTGAACTTCGAAGCACATCCATTAATGATGGAAATGGTTCACAACTCTCACAACAATTTCTTGTGCAATAGTCTTGGAGATAAGTTTCATTAAAAGAACATTGTCCCTATTTAAAATGATGAAAATGGTTCACAATTATCACAACAATTTCTCTTGCAACAATCTTGCAGATAAATTTCATTGCAGTGTGATAATCAACATATATTCCTCTTTCATCAATCTCCTTATCATTTGAACCTTGCCCTAGCTGCCCACTTCTGCATAGATATTTGAGAGAAGAACATAAGTCGTAGCATTTTTAGGATCCAAATCAAAAAGTAAAATCGTTGTAAATTCCCCTAATCTTATATTCATATGTAATCTACATGCACCAAGAAAACACATCCACACAACCAACACAGGTTTAACTGACATCTTAATGATAAAGTTTAGGGTGTCCTCAAGATAGCCAGCACAAGCAAGAAGGTCAACCATGCACACATAATGATCAACTGTAGGTGTAATGCAATAAGGGTTACTCATGTGATTGAAGTATGTACAGCCCTCATCAACTAAACATGTATGGGTACATGCACATAGAACACAAGCAAAGCCTACAATGTTAGGATATGTTCCAAAGTACTTCATTAATTCAAAGATTTTAAGAGCATCCTTGCAAAATCCAATTTGTGCATATCCTGCAATCATGTAATTCCATGAGACCACATTTCTTTGAGGCATTCTGTCAAACAGTTCACGTGCTTTATCTATGCTTCCACATTTTACATACATGTCTACCAGGGTAGTTGCAACTACAACATCTGATAGAATTTCTCTATCCTTTATGCTTTGATGGATGTCCATACCCTGTTCAAAAGCACACATTTTGGCATAGGTAGGAAGAATGCTAGAAAAGGTTGTGGAATTTGGCTTTACTTTTGCCAATTACATTGCTTGAAAGTTTCTAAATCCTTTTCAACAAATCCATTTTGTGTATATCCTGCAATCATTGCATTCCATGAGATGACATCTCTTTTATGCATTCTGTCAAACAGTTCACATGCCTTGTCTATGCTTCCACATTTTGTAGACATGTCTATCAGAGCATTTCCAACTATAATATCTAATAAAATGCCCCCTTCCATTATGCTTTGATGGATATCTATACCTTGTTCCAAAGCTCCCATTTTGGCACAGGTAGGGAGGATGCTCGCAAAGGTTGTGGAATTTGGCTTAACGCTTGCCAATTGCATTTTCTTGAAAGTTTCTAAAGCCTTTTCAATAAATTCATTTTGTGTATATCCTACAATCATTACAGTCCATGAGATCACATCTCTTTGAGACATTCTGTCAAACACTTCATGTGCCTTGTCTATGCTTCCACATTTTACATACATGTCTACCATGGCAGTTGCAACTACAACATCTGACATAATTCCTCTATCTTTTATGCTTTGATGGATGTCAACACCCTGTTCCAAAGCTCCCATTTTGACACAGGTAGGGAGGATGCTAGTAAAGGTTGTGGAATTTGGCTTTACACCTGCCAATTGCATTTGCTTGAAAGTTTCTAAATCCTTTTCAACAAATCCATTTTGTCCATATCCTACAATCATTACATTCCATGAGATGACATCTCTTTTAGGCATTCTGTCAAACAGTTCACATGCCTTGTCTATGCTTCCACATTTTGCATACATGTCTATTAGAGCATTTCCAACTATAATAGCTGATAAAATGCCCCCTTCCATTATGCTTTGATGGATGTCTATACCCTGTTCCAAAGCTCCCATTTTGGCATAGGCAGGGAGAATGTTGGAAAAGATTATGGAATTTGGCTTAACACCTGCCAATTGCATTTGCTTGAAAGTTTCTAAATCCTTTTCAATAAATCCATTTTATGTATATCCTACAATCATTGCAGTCCATGAGACCACATCTCTTTGAGACATTCTATCAAACACTTCATGTGCCTTGTCTATGCTTCCACATTTTGCATACATGTCTACCATGGTAGTTGCAGCTACAACATCTAACAGAATTCCTCTCTCTTTTATGCTTTGATGGATGTTAACACCCTATTCCAAAGCTCCCATTTTGGCACAGGCAGGAAGGATGCTGGCAAAGGTTGTGGAATTTTGTTTTACACCTGCCAATTGCATTTTCTTGAAAGTTTCTAAAACCTTTTCAACAAATCCATTTTGTGCATATCCTGCAATCATGGCATTCCATGAGACCACATTTCTTTGAGGCATTTTGTCAAATAGTTCACGTACCCTATCTATGCTTCCACATTTTGCATACATGTCTACTAGAGCAGTTGCAACTACAACATTTGTCAAAATTCCTCTATCCTTTTATGCTTTGATGGATGTCCATACCCAGTTCCAAAGCTCCCATTTTGGCACACGCAGGGAGGATGCTAGCAAAGGTTGTGTAATTTTTGCAAATAGTAAGGCAATTGGTTGTGCTCTTACCCATATTGTTATATTTCCTTACAAAGGCATTATTTTGCAGTATCGTCAACAACTATTAGGTGGAGGCTTGTCAAAACCCTAGGTGTATGGTTATTATGTCCTAACACCTTACCTTGGGGGCCATTGCTAGGTGTTGCATCATGGTTAGGGTATTAATATACTAAGAGAGATTGGAGATATTCCATGTAAATGATGTCATGGTCAAACAAAGACTATCCAACCCTAGCAAGATGTTTCCCATTCTTGGTAAAGTGTTGCCACTTATGTGAAGCCATGGAAGAATAGGTTGATTAGATCTGAAGGAAACAAGAAGCCAATCATTATGAATGCTAGTCTATTTTAGGTTGATAAAAGTGGGGGATAGTTATGAAGTTGGATTTGTTGTCATAGGGTGGTATTGTGGCCATATTGTCATGCCCAACAAGACTATCCTAGCCATAAGGGGATGCATTCATGTTATAGGATCATAGAGGGAAATCATCATGCATATTGGATTCCAATCCAATCTAGATTGGTATGGGCATGTGTCTTAATATATAATTGTCATATGATACATCAACATTGGGTTTTGTTGGTGTCTCATTCTTTGTAGTACCCACTTGACTGTTTGAGCTTCCTAAACAATCTTTTTCTATGTTACAGTACCAAGGGCCTGGGGTAAAAGGCAGTTTAGTCATTGAAGGAGGTAACATCTAATTTTTGAGGACTATCCTAGTTCAAGTTCCTTCATAGGATTGTCGTAAATACTGTAACAACCATGAGGGCATGGGCACAATTTGGAATATTTCTAACAATGCTTGAAGTGGAGTGATAAGAAGTAGACCCTATCACAAACCTAGAAGGTCAATACTATGACAACAATCTCAAGAAAGTTCTAATGGAAAGATGAAAATTAGTCCCCCATAAACAATAGTCCTAAAATTTCCACCCCAAGTGCAATCAATATTGAGACAACAACATGATTTAGTTAAGCATATGTAATCACCACTAGTGTGGGGGTAGTCATAAAACTCCATGGACACTATTGTCATGGACTGTCATATTAAAATAAGCATCAAATCTTGTGATAGTCACATTTATATGCAGCCAAAGTACCTCCATAACAATCAAATATGAATGATTGTTGCACTTATAAGATCATGAGATCCCCACAAAGAGGAAGGCTAAAGATTGATATATTCATTTATTCAAAGCAAAGTGCTAGTGGAGACACCCACTCATCACCCTAAGATGCGAAACATAGTCAAATAATAATGATAGTCATCATTGTCATTTCATTTTCCTTATGTCTCTCTCCCACCTTCATGATCCTCCAAATCATGGTTATTATCTAAGGAGGTTGGTCTAGAACTTGGTATTAATGATGTTGAGATTTTTTCCATTAGAAGATTACTTCAAAGCTATGAATGTTTGATTTAGGCACTTCAAGATGAGAGTGGATGTCTCAAAGGCTGTCACACATTGATCAAACCACAAGGAGGTTTAACACCTAGAACTTAAGATTTAAAAGGCATTTCCTATCAACATAGTGTACAATAATTGACCGTGGAAGTTAGAGATTGCATACAGAAGAAGGACACCTCTATAATCTCATGTGGGTAGGATGGAAGAGCACAAAAATAAGATATTATGATAGTCAAAAGCTCACTAAAAGCTCTTTTTAGAGACTGTCATCTTGTTGTGAGTCCAGTTTTATGTGGAATTGTGTAAAGGTTTCATTACAATGAAAATTAAAATATGGGCTACCAAGTATGAGCTATAACCTCAACTCAAATTTGTTTACTCATTACATCCATTGTTCCCAATATGGAGGCCTTATTATGGGCCTTTTCTCTATATATTCTAGAAAGAAACAATAATGATAAGGATGTCCCAATGCTGGTGCTAAGCCTAAAGATCTTGCAAAGTGTGCAAAGCTTGCTACTCAAGGTTCTATGGTGATTATTGGCATGAATGAAAGCTAAACCCCTAAAAGGACACCGAATAGAATCTTGCAGGAAGCTAGAACATTAGATCTGCAACTCAACTCAATCTACACCTCTCATATGGCCAAGAAGATTTCTTGGCTAAAGTGACATTACATAAACATTTACATGTGAAATTATACAAGTAAAGAAATAAAACCACATCCATCCAACATAAAGTCATGCAGAGAAACTACTACAAATATCTAAAGCCATAAATAATGAAATGCTAGCAATACATCAGCTATACTTCTAATGGTACTATTGACAATGAATAAACTAATGCATTCATCTTAGCAAAGTCTCAAGAGGTTATAATTAGAATGAACCTTATCTGAACTTTGCTGATGTACATAAGATTTTCCTCCATCATTTTTTGTGTTAACTGTACAAGTAACATAAGGAGATTTGGCACACCTTCTCCATTGAAACCCACAATCAATAAATATTAAATACAACTGAACAACCAAAAATATGAAAAACAATTCTATCAAGTATATTGTAACCTCAACTGAATATGGACTTGAACACAGAAAAAAAGAGATTATAAGAAGCTACAATGCTTATGTGATAGAAATCCTAGTTCCCTAATGTCTAGATCATGATCATCCTATCTAGTCCTTGAAGCCTATGTAGTAATGTGCACAAACACTTGAAAAATAACCATTAAACTTGACATTGAACTTTTCTTCACTGGTAAGTTGGGTAAATTTTGATAAATTGGAAAAGCTTAAGTTATACCTAATTACGCTAGTCACCATCATCATAATCCTCATTAACATCATTCTTTTTCCCCTTATTCCTATTCTTATTCCTAGATTTGTTATTATTATTACTATTGTTTAGAGACATACCTTTAAGCGAAGCTGAAAATTCATCCTTCAGAGTGGTATCTCTATTGTCATCAACCACTGGGAAACCATATGCAAAAATTGGTGAAGCTTTTACTAAGATCAATGAAAATTAAAATTCTTTGTATACAAAGATTTATCATTACTAAGATTCATCATTGAGAGCTGATAAACTATAAAAAATGTTTACACAACAATTACCTTAACTGCCACACATTTTCAATTTCACTTGATCACATTCTTTAAATGACACATAAAATATAAAATATATAGTTACAAAATCTGTTGAAGCCCAATGAAGAAACTGAATAGAACTTCATCCCAATGGAAAGCTCAGGGTAAATGATTAAAAGATTATTAAGAAATTGTTGACATGGTTGCTAGATGATGGATGCGATTGCTTTTATTCCTTAACATCTTTTGTCAGCTTGTCTAGTGTTGGTTTACAGATTTGTCATCTAACTCTATATTCTTTTGTCCAGACAAATGACAAACATAACCACAATTGAACCAGTAATAATAGTATTTTATCACCAACTCTCTGCTTATTTTACAAGGTGGCAGCTACCTTCTACTGATATTCAATGAATCAAAAATCTATGATGCTTTTGACCAGAAAGCAAAGAAAGGAAATGCTTTTAACCAGAAATCTTGAAAGGAGATTTTCATAAAAATAAAATAACCAAAACTCATAGAAGCTTAAAGACTTTGAACAATAATAATCGAAAAAGAGAAGATTCTGAATTATAATCACCATAACATATCCATTCAAAGATAGATATCCATAGCAATGAAATCACGATCTGAATTTTCCAACATAAAGGAAGATAACTAACACAAAGATCATATATGCTCGAATGAAACCAACTGTGTATCTTTCTATATCTTGAAAGAGGTTGAAATCCAAAACTGACATACGAGATATCTAACTAAATTAAGAAAAACAAAGTTTGCCCAACTAGAAAGATGATTCCATTGTTTCCCATTACATATTTATAAGCATAAAATAATAATTGTCTTTTGAAAGATGAATGGTATCTTGAAGACAACCGTTTTTATAAAATAAAGTATTTTAAAGTTTGGCCAGATAACTTAAAAACATAAAGAAATAGATTCAATTTGCTACCCCTTCATTTTCTTTTGTGTCTCCAATGCTCTCCACCACTTGATCTTCCACCATCTTCTCTCGCACTTTCAACTTCAGCTTGTACTCCTGATACTTTGTAATGATAGCTGTAATACTTTTGCTCCCTGGAACGGTGGTGTTCTGTAGCCTGGTTCTAAACTTGGCCAAGTTCTTAGCCTCTCCCGTCATGGTTTCTTGTATCATTTCATCTTTGTTTCTATAACCATTAAGATAAACATACATGTAGCCTAATTTATTCAACGATTCACCAGAAACAGCTTCAGGATTAGCAAGCTCGTTGTCAAGCAAATCTTTAACTTCTTTGTTGATATCCTTGGGATCACGTAGGTTTTCTCCGAAGTCATCCAAGATATTCACTTCAAATGTATTATAGTCCCTTTGAATACCAATCATTAAATCTAGGTATTCTTGTAGAGCCTTGTTGATCTAATCAATAAGATTATCATACATATTAAGCTTCCAGTCTAATGAGTCAACCTAGGATAAATCAATTTCATAGGGGTCACTAGCCAGATTTTCCTTTGTGAGTGTTATGGAGTCCAATGTTGCTAACTCAACAACTTCCCTCAAAAGAACATAAGTACTTCCTTGTTCCTTTCTTACTTACTGGAGCTCATTGACCAATTCTTTTCTTTTATTATGTATAAGAGAATAGATTTGTATCATCTTAGTCAAGAAAAATAAAATATCACAAGACAATTTTTTGACCTACTCATTGATAGCCTTAGCAAAATTTTGACTCATTTTAATCTACTTAATAGGGTTTGCATCAATCCCAATGACATCTGAATTAGGAGCTTCCTGAGAAGACGGTGGCACAATTGATTGGATGAATTAGCTCAAAGACAAAATTTGAGATTGAAGTTTTATGTTTTCTTTCCTTTCTTCCTTAGCCCTTTTAATCAAAACATTGACAGAATAATTTGTATGGTATGACTCTCCTTCAAGAGTAGAAGGGCCCAAATCAATATGAGTTAGTTTATAATCTACCTCGGTTATATCATTTTCATCCAAATCTTTTATGGGATCAGCAATTTCCAACACCTAGTGGTCAGAAGTAGCATCATTTATCATTCTAGACATTCTCCTAGCCTTCTTCAGTTTTGAAGTCCCTTGTAGGAGCATAGTGACAATATCAATTTCTTTGGCAGCAGTGGGAACAATTTTTCTCTTTTTCTCTACTACCTTTTTCAGCTATCTAGGAGAGGAAGTCACCACTGTAGTATTTATGTTGTTAGACATAGACTTATTTCTATCTTCTAGTGGGGAAGCAACAGGAATTTGTTCATTATCAGGAGAATAGGAAAGATCAAGAAAATTGAGAAAAGAACTATCATTAACAATTGAATCAAAAATGGGGCCAGGCTTCACTGCCACTTTATGACCATTTCTTTTTCTCACAAGAGGGCTATCTACTTCACATCCTGATTTCAATTTGAGAGCATCATTGGGCCTCTCACCATCACCTCCTAACTGTGAATTAGAAACAAATTGTGGCATATCATGTGACCATGTGGAACTCTAAGCAATAGAATTTTGCATCGTTTTCTATCCAATTAGCCCTTGAACTACTTGATTCATGAGATGAACCTGCATGTCCATGCCACTTACCAATCAATCACTCCTCAGTCCTCTTAATCACTAGTGCAGAGTGAACATTTATATCCACAACCTCCTTCTTAGACCAATTTATATGGGGAAGGGGTTTTGACAGCAAATTCTGGTATTCCACATCAATTACTTCAGAGTCCTCCTCAGCTTCCTCTAGAATACAAATGGGTAAACCAAAAGCCCAGATTTGACTTGTGGTAAGTCTCATGTAGCTTCTTCTCAAAACTTCATGGTCATCCATATAATCCTCTCAGAAGTCCTCTAGGCTCGAACAATGCTCATAAGAGCTAGAGCCATAGAAGTTCTTCTTAACATAGTTCTTGCTGTCAAAGTGTTTCCTTAAAGATAAAGAGTGAAGATTAAATTCTGCCAATGCATGCTTAGCTCCTTTAGTGGCATCTTTATTTTTACAAGAATAAACTGATAAAGATAATAGAAATGTGTAGGCCTTCTTTCTCGTACTCTGATATTTAACATTCACAATAGTCATCTGTCTACAAACTTCCAAAAAGATAATGTAGTCACTAGGGTATCGAGGCAACTTGGTCGGGGCACACTTATAACCCCCTAACCTTAGATAGGTGAATATATCAAATTGGATATAAAAACTCCCAAATTGCATGACCAGAGATGAAGCCTTAGGAGAAATCCTTATTTTAGAATCATAGTTCAACTTTCTCACCAGAAACATTAAAAAGGCATCATTGACCTAACAAAAATCTTTCATCTCAACATCTTTTGTAAACTAAGGAAAATAAGCATACACAAGTGTATCTGGGGTTAAAGACCCACGAGGCCTCAACCTAGCCCAGGCAACCTCTTGACTGGCTAGAACATATATCAAATAGGAACACATGTGAAATGCAGAGGTCTCTTGAAACTTCAACAATTGCTCATTCAAGTGCCAGCTAATTATTTCAGCCCAATCAATAAATTGATTCTCACTACATATCAAGAATATAAAGCGGCACATCTAGAATTCAAAAGGGCTAGCATTTTCATTACCCACCACCCAGTGCAACAAAATGATAATATCTAAAATTTCCTCTTTAAAATGTGTTCTATTAAGTGTAGGGGGTAGTTGAGACTTACCTCTTTTCTCTGATTTTAGCCAGTTGCATGCAATATAATTTCTGCACCAATCTTCATTCTCCTTGAAAAATTTTGCACTTAGGGCTACCGACATGGCCTCGTATTTCTCTTGCCTTGGAATCTTCAATGCACGTGAGATAGACTTGGAATCAATCCTTGTGACCACTACACCTTCTTTAGTATTTATCTCCAAAGTCTCAGGGTCGTATCTCTCCACATAGGCAACAATTAAATCCTCACAACACACTGAGACAGGGAAACCTGCCGCATGAGCCAAACCGCTCTGTAGAATTTTTTCTGCAAATGATGTCCTATCTTCCTGCTGTAGACAAGACCAGAATTATATCAAGTCTATGTGTCCAAGTTCAGTGTCTCTTATTTTAGACCAATTACTCTCAATTCTAAAGTGGGAGGAAACACCCTAAAATTTGAATTTCATTACAGTGACCAAGCACCAAGGACTATGGCAGAGAATTGTGGAAGCAACAATTTACAATAGAAAGAAAGAAACATAACACATAGATGATTTTGGCACAAGAAATGAAATGATGTGAAGTTATAGCACTTTGTCATGCTTTTAAATGTTGGGCCATCATGGTACCATTTCCATGCCTTGAGAAATTAACTCAAAAAGTAACTCATTTTTAAAAAATTTGCTGGACATCTCACACCAACAGTGTACAACACTTTAAATGATCATTAATTGCCTTGGTTTCCAGTCTGCCACTTAACCATCACTGAATCGTGAGAAAAGAGAACTTCAGAACCTTAAGTCATGAGTTATAAAGTTTGGAAAACCTATGACACAACGATAACAAGAGGGAACCAAGCGAGCAACAAACACAACACAAAGTTCGTGAAGTCATGGGATCATGAGGTTATGGAACTTGAGAATCTAGTGATAAGGTTAGAAAACTTAGGGAAGTAGCGACCAGGTTAGGAAACTTGGAGCTTCCATGACTTCAAATACATTTAAAAGGCATAACAGTAGAGACTCATAACCTTTGGGACTTAGAAACCTGGAGAACCACGAGAATGAACAATAGAGACAAATGAGACTTAGAAATAAGGAGGGGTAACAACTTCCTCTAAATGGGGACAAGGACCAATGAGAAATAGAGAATCTAGAACAACATGGTACAAAGCCTTATTCATTGGGCAACAGAGGAAAAACAACGAAAACAAAGAAAACAAAAAGAAACTATGTACAAGGAGACTCAAGAATGCTACTAGTTAAACAATTTCAAATCTTGCCCATTATAGGCAAGAGGCAAAGGGGTACCATCTGGATATTTCAAAAGGAAAGAATTATCACTAACAACCTGTCTAATCAGAAAAGGACCTTTCCATAATGAATCAATTTTTTTATGTGCACCCTTTGGTTCTTTCCTCCTATCCTAGAGAAGCACGGAATCTCCAACCATAAAATTTCTTTGCCTGGCTCTTTTATCAAAGATTTTCTTGACCATCTGTTGGTGTCTAGTAATTCTGTCTACAACTATTCCTCTTTCTTCTTCCAACTTATTTAGATACATGATTCTTTTCTCTAGTGCTGACTGAAACTCCTCATTCTCTATGGTCTTTTGTAAATTTAATGCTGACAGCTCCAAAGAAATAGGAATAGTACTATCAATGCCATAAACAAGTTGGAAAGGAGACATGCCTACAACTCTTTAATATGTGATCTTGTCTGCCCAAAGAGCACCATATAGCTTCTTATGTCATCCTCTTTATCCTTCATCTATCAGTTTCTTACTGATGGAAATTAAATTTTTATTGTTGGACTCAGCTTGCCCATTGCCCTGTGGATAGTAATCAAATGAATGTCCCAAACTGATACCATGTTCATAACAGAAAAGAGTAATCTTAGATGATGAAAAAGAGCTAGCATTGTCTGTGATTATCTTTTTTGGGATACCAAATCTTATTATAATGTTCTCTTTCAAGAAATTGCACACCACTTCTGAAGTAGTTTGTCTCACTGGAATGGCCTTCACCCATTTGGTAAAATAATCTATGGCAGTAAGGATGTGTGTGTGTCTGACACTTGAGTTAGGATTGACAAGACCAATAAAATCTAGGCCCTATTGTTGGAAGGGCTCATCAACCACCACAAGTTTCAAAGGCAGTGTTGCTAGATGAGGACAACCAGTGAACTTTAAACACTTTTCACATTTAGATACCCATTCCTGAGCATCCCTAAACATACCTGGCTAATAGAAACACTATTTTAAGATCTTAAAAGCTGTCATAGAGGTAGAAAAATGTCCACCACAAGCTTCATCATGGAAGACTTTCAGAAGTCTCCTTTATTGTTCCTTGTCAACACACCTAAGAAATGTCCCATCAACCCCTTTCTTATATAAATTTCCTTCCCAAAGAACATACTTATTGGACTGCAGTTTTAGGTTCCTTTTTTCTTTGGTTGATAAATGAGTAGAGCAATCACCATAAGTTAAAAAGTATGAGACATCTGAAAACCATTCATTAATCGTACTAGTAAAAAGGACCAGAGGTAATTGTTCTTCATCAACAATTTTATTTTCTGCAATCATTTTAGATAGACCCTTACCCCTTACTAGATTAGTAGGTCTGATGTCTACATCATATTCCTGAACCTTTGCTATCCAAGCCCCCTGATTGTTACATCTAATTTCTTATTATGTAAGGATACTATTAACAATAGTTTTAGGAACAAAAAACATGGTATGTGAATGAATAATATAGAACCTAAAACTTTTTAAAGCCTTGACAACAACATAAGCATGTTTTTCAAGTAGCGTGTACTTAAGCTCATAGCTTTTGAGAGGAGTACTCATAAATGAAATAGGGGCTTCAATGCCTTGCTCATTTTTCTACATTAAAATGGTTGATAAAGTATGTTCTGATGCATAACAGTATATAATAAAATCTCTATTGAAATCAGGATGTACCAGTGTAGGTGAATTTTCTATAGTGATTTTTATATCCTCAAATGCCTTCTTTCCTTCACTGCTCCATTTGAAAGCTAGATGGTTTTTCATCATTTCAGCTATAGGCCTTGTCAACTCAACAAACTCAGGTACAAATCTCCTTAGGAAGTTTACTTGGCCAAAAAAAGATTTGACTCTATCCTTATTCGCGGGCAAGCCCAATTGCATGATTGCCTTCACCCTTTCAGGATCTACCTTAACCCCATCTTTTGAGACAATGTATCCCAAAAAATTACCTTCTATAACAGCAAAAATGGATTTCTTGGGGTTTAATGAGATTCCTTGTTCTCTACAATGCTGTAATACAACCTCCAAATCATGTATATGATGTTCCCTTTTTCTCGAGAAAACTATCAAGTCATCTAGATACACCACAATGATTTTATTTTTCAAATCCCCAAATGAGAAATCCATAGCTCTCTAAAAAGTAGCACCTACATTAATGAGCCCAAATGGCATTCTATTGTAAGTAAACACACCAATGGGGGTGGTGAATGCCGTTTTATGTTGATCTTCTGGGGCCACTTCAATTTGATTGTAACCAGAGAAACGATCTAACATAGACATCATTCTAGAGCCCGCAACAGTCTGCAGAATGTGATCCATAATAGGTAGAGGATATTTGTCCTTTAATGAAGCTTGATTTAGGTTCCTAAAGTCAACACAAATCCTTATCTCTTTGTTTTTCTTCTTGACAGGAACTATGTTCGCTACCCATGTAGAATGATGGATTGGATAGATAATCTTAGCTTTCAACATCTTATCTATTTCATTGAAGATGGCCTCTACTACTTTTGGGTTATAAGTTCACTTTTTTTTCCTGTAAGGTACAATGCCAGGCTTCAAAGGTATATTATGTTGCAATTCTCCATTCTTAAACTTCTTCAAGTCAGCATAACACCATGTAAAAACATCCTTGTATTTTATCAACAAAGAAATAAATCTTTCTCTTTCTTGGGGAGAGCAGCATTTCTCTATGCACACTACTTTGGGATCTTCATTTGTGCTAATATTGACATGGTCATAATCAACAGATGATTCAATATTAACCTTATTCTTTTGTTTCAAGAACTGATCATGTCTATTGAACAAATCTTCCAGAGAAACTAAACCCTTAGGTATTTTGTTTCCCCTCAATTGAATCATTTCAGTCTGTTCTTCCCCATGTGCATTGACATATCCATCAGTGACATCATTACTTACATTATCACTTCCTTCAAAGAAAATGTTATCAAAATCTTCAGCCTTCTCAATAAATGAAATAATTTGTCTATCCCTATCAAACACCTACCAATGGTTTACATTATCAGGGACACTGGGGTGATATATCAACTCAATCCTATAGGGTTTATCCTTAAAATTAGGATGAGGTAACAATAAGGATGTAGAAATAGCCTGTTAGGTCTCAAAAATGCAGGTTGCTAATCCTAAGAGGATGCCAGGCTCTATTTTAGATTAGCAATGTCTTTGAACTAACTTAACGAAATCAACCTTTAGGGTTTGATGATTTCCTACACTTTAGGTCCTACTACACCTAGGTGGGTGAACCTTGGGAATTAAGGCAGACTAAATGTAAATGTATTGACTAACTGAATCTATCTATAATATCATATGGTGCAAGATAGATGAAAGTCTGCTAACTAATTCTTATATCTAACTAATGGTTGGTATAAGCTGTATAAGTAATATCAAGGTAAAAAGGTTTTAAATAATGAATGGAAATAAGACCAGTGCCTTGTTGGGTAACAAAGTCAAATGAAAGACTAAGACTAGTGGCTTATAGTGGGCAATAATTCTAACAGTTTGGCACAATTTTAGTTTATAACTTGTATAAACGTGTAGGGAGATGACTGACAAACTCTTCTTATTGATCCAACCAATATAATCAAATATCTTATAATTCACCCGAAGGTATTTTAGTCCTTTCTTGAAGGAACCAATTGAGTGGAATATGTAAGAATAACAGATAATATTAACTTGGAGACAGAATGGCAATCCTAATTATATGGCTCTTCTTAGTGATCCAAACTAACACTTCCAGGTTACTGTGACTGATCAGGAGGATTTTAATTCCTATTATAGAAACCAATTAATCAAACCACACAACTGCAGCAAATGTGTATTGACAAATTAAATATATACTTGATATATTAATCTGAATAACAAGGAAATACAGAACTGGAGACAACCACACAATTGAGTAAGTCTAACAAATAATTGATGCCAGAATAAAACCACATGATCAGAAAACTTTAATTTACTTCTTCAATAGTAATCTTGTAACATGGTCTTTGAGAACATTGTGAACTGTATATATTATATACTACTGCCGATGATCTTTCAACATCAAATGTTTGAACTTATATAGACATTTTTGTGAAGAGACATAACTCTTCAATAAGTCTTTTGGGAAGTTAACAAAACAACATAACTATGATTAAGCTCTATTTAACCATATGTAAATTTTAGCCATATGGTCAAGGTATTCCTGATCATGATGGAAATCAGTAAGTTCAATGGCATTCCTTGTAATAACATCCATTGTGACCATCTTTTCCAGGTGTTTGCAGGCTTCTCCGGATGCAGAATCTTTATCCTTAAGAGCTGCCATAGCTTCGTGTAATATAGCTTGACAATCAATGCTCCATTCATCTTTGCTTTTTAGTTCTCCATCACTTTTCAATAATGCGGGCACTCCTATATTCAAAGTTTTAGCACCTTCCTTAGCATCAGCTTTAAGTTGATTATAGTACTTCTGATGTTGCTTGATTAATGTTTTTGTATTAGAGGTACATGCAATGTCAGAATCATCTTTGCTTTGTGTCTCATTCAATTTCTCCTACACTCTCTGCTCGAGCCTTTCATGTTCTCGAATTGCTTTATAATTTTGAGAGTAATTATCCCAAAATAAGTTTAACCAATGTACCATGTTGGCATGCCTGCTCTGTAGCACTATGACAAGTGTATCTATTTGAATTTGTGCTGCCTGATTAGGGGATAATGCTTGAGTGCCCTGTGAACTTTCACCCTGAGTTAATCTCTTTGTTGACGCCCCAAAGGTGCTCTTAACAGCATCATTTAAATAATCATTTTCTTTTGTCAGTCTCTCATAGCTCAATTTGTATGCATCTCTTTCCTTAATCAACATTTGAGCTTGTGCTTTGTTTAACTTCGCAACATTTATGCCAATGTCTGCTATAATTAGAGGGTCAGTTTCCCCTACCTTTAAAGTCATGACATGACCAAAAGTTTTTTTAGTATCTATGATAGTTGTCTTCTTATGGGGAGGATATAGGGCCCAGATCATCAATGAATTTTCATCATTATTGTATTTTGTACCCATATATACTTCACTAACACCTTCTGGAGTGAGTTTATATTTATCATCTATATTATTTAGAAAACTGTCAAAAACTAAAGTAGAATTTAAATCAAGACTAGGAAAAATCATCACCCCTGCATCTTTAATCAATTGTCTACCCCTGCTAGGGGTCATATCCTACATCTCCTTATCTACTGTTATTCTCAGCATATCTAGCAATTGTCTTTCATTATCAGCAGAGACATCATCCACTGATTCTCTAATTTCTTTCCATTTGCATTTATAAAAAAATGACTTAAACTCTTTTGAATGAATAAATTTATCATCAGAAATGAAAGAATCATAAGCTATCTGACGTGGATCTTCATCAGCAGACCCCTCCTCATCATGTATTACAACAGGAGGGTGATATTGTTGCATTTTTCTATTGGACATTTGTATTGTTTTGTCCTATGGCTCCTCTTGTCCTACAGGTTCTTCATCTGAAGATACAACTTCAATCTCTACCAGTTGTTTTCTTTTCTCACTTAGATCCCTGTTATATTTTCTACCACTAATTCTACCTCAGCCTCTTCTAGGTTTCTAATAACATCATCATGTGGATAAGGGATGTGTATATATCCACTAAGGTTTTGTTTCCTTCAAGCATAGTCAATAAAACCCTCTAGGTCAAACCCTTTCCTTACCTCAGCACTCCTCATGTTATAATGCATCAGTTTATCCAAAATGAGATTGTAACCTTCTTTGGACACCATAGTAAAATCTCCAAAACATAAAGTGTTGGGCATAAAAGATTGCTTATCATGTGAGCTCAGATGCATTACATTCAAGCAGTGCATCTACCAAATTATTTCTAAATAAACAATTCTGTCAGGGACAGTTTTGGGCAAGATGAATGGAGTGTCTTCAAAACCATATACTCTAATCATGGTAGCATCTTCAAAACAATACCAGTCTCCCCAATTATGAGTGACATTAGGGGGACCACCAAAATCTCTCAGCCTAAGGAACCTTTTTATCTCAGTTGAGATCGAGTATTCACAAGGGTGGCTGAAATATCTGTACAGTACTTTTACACAGTGTTCTTCAAATTGGGCATAACTAGAATGGGCATATATGTTATCCCATATTCTAGTCCACATTTGTATTGGTAACTTTTTCCCCCTCTGGTCTGCAGGAACAACTTTAAATTCACTTGGCCATAACCCTACTTCCTGGCCAAAATACAACACCATGTGCATAAGCAGTGAGTAATGCTCAAAAGAGCATGCTAGGGAATTGTTTCTCATTGCAGTCAAGCTAGAATCTATTCTATTAAAAACATAAGCAGCATACTCAAACTGCCTTGCATTATGACACTGGATGTTAGTAGCTATAACCATCAAAGGGATTGTCATGAATTCAGGGACCTCTGATCCCAGGACTTGGCCCACAGAATAATAAGTGTGTTGTATATACGATTCAAATATTGCTACATGAAAAGGAGGACCATCATTCTCAGTTAAAGGCATCAATTCTCCTTCAACTCTAGGCCTATGAATGGGCAATGTCCATCCATCATAGGTTGTGTCCATTCTCTAGTATTCCTTCTCCAGGTCCTCATAAATAATGGGGACAGTGCATAAATCATCTAAGTTGAACACTTCACAAATGGCACTTTTTGACAAATGTACAATTGGCTCCCCTTATGGGTTGCATATAGCTTTCAAGCTTGGATTATATTGTTTGGCAAGAAGTTGGAGTAGTTCAACATTTAGGAATACATCTGGCACAACTAATTTTCCCAAATTCAAGTGCCATGGGTTTGACACTGGAGCATTCCTGAATCTTCTGTTATAGTGGAATCTGAAGAGTTCATATCCTCTAATTGGGGTCCAAATATTTCCTAAGCTTTTACATTTGTATTCTAATTTTTCCATTTCAGCCCTAAGTTGATTAGATCTCCTGGCCTTGGGAGTTGACCCTGGCAACTAATCAATTAAATCCTGATTAAGCTTTCTGTCTTTTATCTTTTCCTTAGGGGTTTTATCAGTTTTTGGTTTCTTAGATTTACTTGTTTCCCCTTGTGATTTTCTACTTTTTCCCTTTCTCGGAGTCTCCATTTTCAAATTTTGACAGAAAATCCAAACACAGGCTATAACACAATGGTTTGTATGTATGTACCTATCGCCTGTGGTTGCAAATTGAAATCCTCTATTTGCGCTTCAAAATTTTGCTATCCCTTCTTCTCAAACAACCTTGTCAATTATCATTACAGATCTTAGAAGATTTCATCGTTGTCTGCATTTAATCATTTGAGTAATTTCAATGTCATTCATCACTGTGAAATGTCACATCGTCATAACTCCTGTCATCGGCATGATTTTCAAAATGTCTGGGCGACCTTAATATCTCCTCATGGCGCGAATAATCAATCAGTGTAACCCCTCAATTGTCTTTCTGATACTATGTTGAATCATATCGAAGCGAGCGCAACCATCGGCATGATTTCTTTCATCGCCATGTGATTTCAATATTCCTTCCGATATGGTGAGTGTTACCAATATAACTATCGGTGAGAGTCTCACTGATATGGTTATTGGTTAAACTTCTTATCAATGGATATAATTTTATTTCCATTAGAGTGAGATATACCATCGGGGTAATCCTTTTCAAATCACCCGATCATAGTTATCTCCCCAATGGCCACTTTATATTCCTTATCGGAGAGAACCTTTCAAAGTGTCACCGACACCTTTTTATCGCTGTGACTTGTGAGTCGACAAGATATAAGTACTTCATTCTGATATGTTGAGTCATGCCGATGGATGGGTGTATCGGTGTGACTCACATTGAAAGCACTTTTTATTGTTTCACCAAGACACTGGAGTATTAGAGACTCATTAATTTTTTATCCCGATGTTCATTTCTTGCCAATGGCTATCATTTCCTTTGCCTCCATAGGATGTTCAGTGAGACTTTTGTCGAAATGCTTCATCTATATGATATATGCCATCGGGGTAATTTTCAAAGTACCATCCAATGACTATTAGTCATACCGATCGATGTGACTGCTTGATTCTCTTACCAATAAAAGGCCATTGGTATTACTTCTTCCATCGACAACTTCTACAAATCTCTCTCCGATCTTTACTCTCACACCAATAGTCATTTTCATTGATTTCTTATGTATTGGGATAAGCAACACAAAGTATTGCTGATAGATTGAAATTTAGGTAATTTTACATTGCTTAGCCATGGACATCTTGTAGGATGTATCAATTTTTTACTATGGTTTTGGGATGTTTTATGATTTGCTTAGATATGGTGAAGTGAGAATACAGTAAAAATTTTAAATTTTTACTGTCCCAACAGTGACTCTATCTGGGATGTATACTCCCTATGAGTATAACAAGGATCCAGGTCTCCTGGGGAAGTAGACCACATGTTTTATTTATTTGGGGTGATGATTTTATGAAAATGGAAAAGTAGAGTGACAAATGATGGGGAATAGGAATGATTCCTAAACTACTATGCATGGAATAAAATATTTTGAGAATTGTTTGAGGGTTGTCCATGCACTGGCAATGCTCAATCCTCCTTGTACATGTTTATGAAAAGAACAAATTTAAATATTGCCCATACACAGGCAATTCTTGCTCTTCTCCAGACATATTTTGCAAGTAATAAGAGTCATCACCTCCTTTGCTAGTGATAACAAAAGGACCTAACCATAGAGCATCAAATTTCCCATGCTTTCCTTTGTCCTGGCACCTAGCATTCCACATCAGTACTAAATCATATATTTCAAACTTCTTATCTTTGGCCTTTTTATCAAAGAGGTATTTTACTTGTGATTGTAGCTTAATATTCTACCTTTGAGCTAGTCTCCTTGTTTCATCAAGTTCTACAAGATGTTCAAACCTTTCCTCCATTGGTTCAGGAATATTTAAATCTTCTTGAAGGATGAACTTGTAAACTGGCATGAGATTTTCTAACGGTATTCTTGCCTGTGTTCCATACACTAGTTCAAAAGGAGATCTCCCAATTGCTCTTTTTACAGTGATCCTGTCAGCCCATACTGCCATTCTTAATTTTGAATCCCACGCCTTTATGTTTCTATCCAACATTCTTTTTATGATTTTCAGGAGGCTTTTGTTACTTGATTCTGCTTGTCCATTTGCTGGGTGATAGGGGGCAACATAGGACACAGTGATGCCATGTGTATTACAGAAGTTTTTAAATTCCTCAGATCTGAAACACATTCCATTATTTGTAATTAACCTTATTGGAGTGCCAAATCTGAACATAATATTTTCCATCAAAAAGTTAATCACTACCCTACTTGTTGCCTATTTGGTTGGAATTACCTCCACCCATTTTGTGAAGTAATCAGTTGCCACAAAAATCCATTTGTGTCCACCACTTGATTTCTCTGCAATTTCTCCAATGAAGTCAATACCCCACTAATAGAATGGAGCCTCAACTTGCATGGGTTTTAAGGGCAATGCTCCCTGATATCTCAGCTTACCTGAAAACTTCTGACATGCCTCACATTTTCTAGTGTAATGATATGAATCATTAAAAAACTTAGGCCAATAGTATCCAACCCTTAAAATCTTGTGGGCTATAGTCTTAGCTAAAAAATGACATCTGCACATGCCTTCATGCAATTCCTTCATGATATGTTTTGACTGATGCTCATCTAAGCATAGCAGTAAAACTCCATCTCTATTTTTCCAGTAAAGATCCCCATCAACAAATACATATTTTGAGGCTTGTAATTTAAGTGTCCTCCTTTTGTTATCATCATACCCCTAAAGACACTTCATATGTTTTAGATAATATATAATGTCAGAATACCATGGAGTATGCTCAATACTAGAACTTGCATTATCAATATCATTAACACCACATATCTAGGAAGCCTTGAGATTACTTTCAGCCATCAACCTAGCAAGGCCTTGTCCTCTCACTAGTTTAGTGATCTGGATTTCAATATTGAATTCCTGAATTCTATCGATCCACCTGCATCTTCTATTAGTGACTTCGGTCTGGACCAATACATCCTTGACTACAGCATTAGGTACATATGCTATGATTTTGGCTCCCACCAAGTATGGCCTAAAAGTTTTAACCGCTTTTACCAATGCATATGCCTATTTTTCAACAATGTCATACTTTAACTCTACATTCTGAAGGGATTTGTTGGAGAATGAGATAGGTTGTTCATATCCTTCATTGTTCTTCTACAACAGTACTGCTCTAACTGTATGATAAGAGGCAAATGAAAATAGTTGGAATGGTTTATTGAAATCTAGGGATATCAAAAAAGGGGCTTCTTTGATTGCTTTCTTAATAGTAGCAAATGCTTCTATTGTTTCTGTCATCCATTCTACTTCTGAGTTTTTCTTTAGCATCCTTGATATAGGGCAAATAATTTTAGTAAAATTAGATATAAACCTCCTAACAAAATTAATTTGTCCAAAAAATGACCGTATGGCTTTCACATTCTTAGGAATAGGGACTTGGTCAATTGCTTTTACCCTCTCCAGATCTATTTTCACTCCATCCTTAGAAACTATGTGGCCAAGTAATTTCCCCTCTGTCACTGCAAAATGGAACTTTTTAGGATTCAATGAGATCCCATATTCTAGGACTTTGATAAATATTTGCTCCAAATGTGTGCAATGATCCTCTACCCTTTTAGAATATGCTATCAAGTCATCTTGATACACTATCATGATTTTATTGATCAACTCAGAAAAAGCCACATCCATTGCTCTTTGGAAAGTTGCTCCAACATTAGTGAGCCCAAATGGCATTCTCAAATATACATATGTTCCCCATGGAGTGGTGAATGCAGTCTTAAATTGCTCTGATTCTTTGACTTTCACCTGATTATAGCTTGAGAAGCCATCCATCATTGACAACAATTCACATCCAATAACCTTTTGTAATATTGCTTCCATATTGGGGAGGGGATAGTTATCTTTACGAGAAGACATGTTTAAATTCCTGAAATCCACACATAGTCTAATATCACCATTCTTTTTTCTGACAGGCACTAAATTAGATACCCAGGAAGAATGTCTAATAGGTTTAATGATAGCCCCATCCCTTAATTTTGTAAGTTCTTCTAGCATTTTAGGAGCTAAGGTAGGATTGATTGGCCTATGTTTTTGCCTGAATGGTTTAGCATCTAGTTTTAGTGGTATCTCATGTTGAAGCAGATCCTCTCTATATGCTTTTAAATTATCATATGACCAAGAAAATACATGCCTGAACTTCCTCAGTAAATTGATGATTCGGCTCCTGATTTTTGGGTTAAGATTTTTTCCAATATACACATTCTTTGGGGCTGCTTGTGTCCCCAAATTTATCTCTTCAAGGTCATTCGATGCCACTGGTGTATCTTTCATTTTAAATATGTCATGTCCATCGAATGCTTTTTCCAATGCTATAAATCCCTTGGGTATCTTATTTGTTTTTAACTGAACTATTTCTTGACCAAAAAGGGTTTCCTTCCCATCATGTTCTTCTACAAATGCATTGAAATCAATTTCTTGATTTTCATAATAATCAGTACAATGTAAGAAATTGATTATATCAGCATTGTTATCAAACACTTGCCAGTTATGTATATTATCTGGGATGGTGGGTCTAGTTTTGAATCCAACCTTTGTAATTCCTCCCAATGTGGCATCATCCCTTTTCAATGCAATGTTTGCTAAAAAATCTGCCATAATGTTTTTAGACCTATCAATCCAGTTGATTGAAAAGGCATCAAATAATTCAATACTATCCCAGACTACATTTCTATATTGTCTTAACCTCTTGTTTTTTGATAAGTACTTTTCTCTCACTTGGGAAGTGACCAATTCAGAATCACCATATACGGCTAATTTTTTTTATTTTATACTTAGTGGCTATGTTCAAACCAATGAGCAAGGCTTCATACTCTGCTACATTGTTTGTGCACTCAAATGTCAATAGAAAAGAGTATTTGAAAGTTTTACCTCTTGGTGAAATAAAAACTATTCCAGCTCCATTTCCTATTTTGCTGCATGCACCATTGAAATACATCTTCCATACATCATTTTCTTCTTTCATAGATTCAGTATGTATTGGATCAATATTATGCACTTCTGGCATATTTTCTCCAACTTTGAAAGCTCCCAAATCTGTATCACAGAAGAAATTTATTTGATGCCGATCCAATCTTTCTATAATATTCTCATACCTTGGCTCTTTGTACAGCTTGATTTCTTTGCCTCCCACTAGTATGGTGGCATATGATAAGTCCAATTAGACATTCCCTCCTTCCGTTGCAGCCCATTGCCTTGATAGAAGCATTCCATAATATGGTGGGATGTCAACCACAATAATATCAATGTTATAAGTTGCTTCAGGGTGTGAGGCAACTTTATCTCCACATCTCTCATAATACCAACTACTGGGATAGATCTATTATCCATTACATAACACTAGCCGAATGTAGTATCAACCCACATTCCCAATTCTTTCATAACTGCTATAGGCATGATGTTCATAGCAGCACCTGAATCAATCGTGTAATTCCTCACTATCCTATTTGTGATCAATAATGTGGTATAAAAAGGATCTACCTATGAGGGATTCTTTGTCAGTGTATCACCAAGGTATACCTCAGGCATTTGGAATGTTTCTTGATGAACATTATTTGTTCTAATTTCATGTCCTTTATGTTTTTGACTTGGTGTATTAGAAATTAGCTTAACGACTGTATTCCTGTATTTATCTATCTTCATCATTTCTAAAAGTGGAACTGATATTTTGACTTGAGATACTACATGAGCAATGTCAAAAGAGTGGGCCATAGTCTGATCACTCTTTTTTGTCTTTATATTTTCTTTTTCTTGATTTTGTAATTTTTCTTTCATTTTATCCTTACCACCCTTTTCTGGTTCCTTAAATTATGACTTTGTATTATTCTTCTTGTTATTCTGATCTTTTATGAATACACTCCCAGGTGTTCCTTGTTCAATGTTTACTGTTCTATTCCTCAAGTTATAAGCATTTTTAGCTTGAGCTATTGTAGTCATAGTAAGAGCTTCTCTTTCATCACCAGTAGGTTTCCTCCATTGTTCATATGGTTGATTGGTATAGTAAGTAGGTTCATCATAACCACTTTCCTCCTGGTCTAAGAATACTTCTTGCTCTCCCAAGTTTATATGATGCCTTTGATTTCGTACATCATACTCATATCCTTCTTCCTCTGAAGAAGAGGAATCTTCAGTCACCACACATGGTGTGTCCTGCATCATATTTATAGTATGGTTGTCTCTATTATAACTGTATAACATCTCCTCTTGTTGTACTGATTTAGCCACCTCACAGTACTCAGGTAAATGTGGTAAATTGCACACCAAACACCAAGGTTTATTTTCTACCATATGTGCCATGTTTCTTTTCAGGGGGTCAAGGGTATCCTTACCATAATGTTGTTTTCTGCTGTTGTCGATAGGTCTCCCATCCTTCCAATTTGTATTGTAAGGCATATCATGCAACCTGGGCCTTTCATGCTTATGCTAACCTTTTGGTTTAGTCTGTTGAATATTTGAATTCTGAGGATTTCTATGGTTATATCTTTTGTTAACCATACCTGTAGCTTTCCTATTATTTTCAATAGTTAGGGCCACTTTCTGTGCTTTGGCCAAGGTTGCAGGACACCAATTTCTAAACTCATACCCTGTCTTGGGGTCAAATGCTTTCATATAAATGCTCAATGTTGCTAGATTAGATAACTTAGATCCATGTGGTACTTTGTTATGTAATTTGGAAAATTTTAGATTGAAATCATATACTGATTCATTTTGGTACTTCTATATACTTATCAATTCATGTAATGCAAACTCAGGGGCATATTGGATGCCATACTGCTCTTTAAACTGATTGAGCCATCAGGTAAACTGTTGAACCAATCTCTAGCATCTTCAGTGAGGGACATCATGAATAACCTCATTCTAATATCTTCCCAGTCCATACCAATATCTTGCACGAAAGCATTGAAACTTCTGATATGATCTTCAGCTAATATTGCATTATTCCTAGTAAACTTGGGAACCATATTTCTCCAAGTACTACCCATAGGATATGGATACAATTGATATCCAATTAAATTAAATTAGCTACATATGTTTGCAAGGTTTTGAGGTGGAAAGTTCATGGGTGGTGGATTAGGATAGTAATTATATCCACCTGGTGGCTGATGATAGGCATATTGCTGTTGTTGGTTCATGTGGAGATTTATGTAAGGGTTTTGTGGTCTATAATACTGTTGGCCAGGGGATGGGTAAGTATTTGCCATATGTTGAGATGCATTATGTATGGGAGGTGGTCTAGGGTTTCGGGGTATGGTATTTTGATGATTTCTAGATGCATGTGAATTTGAAACTCCACCTATGTTTTGCTATGGAATTCTTACATTGTTTCCTCTATATGGAGGTACATATTTTGGGGGGGCTGTTTTAGCTTTATTTCTCATCTGCTAATTCTCTTGCTGCAACAACCTTTTATCTTCTTATATCTTGAACCTTTCAAGTTCTTCCCGGAGCCTGAGCACCTCTTGCTGCTCTTCACTCATACTTCCTAGATTCTCTGAATTGTTATTTATTTCCTAATTTTCTGGATTGTCATTTATTTCTTGATTTGAGAATCCATATCCTATCCCTTCTCCCTGATGTAATGACATTTTGAAATCATATTCAACTTGGTTTTGATCAATATCCCTCATGACCTATGCTTCATACTTGAGCTATTCTTGAGGATCCAGTTTGTATCTTGCCAAAATATCATCAGTTACTCTATTGAGATTCTCATTTGAATTATGCAGAGGTGTAAACTTGTGAATTGAAATAGTTTGCTCTGCGTTATTCTCTTGGGTATCCTGGTTATTGTCTTGGTGAGAATAATTTGAAGTTCCATTTCTTTTAGAAATGTTTCTAAGCGGTGGGGATGACTGCAATTTCTTGCCTTCCATCTTGGATCTCCTACCATCCATTTGGTATTAAATTCTTGTGTTATAACTGTAACTAGAGTCGCCACCTATTTTGTAAATTTGAAAAGTTTGTAATTTTATCTTTCTAGGTTTTTGTTACTAGCAGAGTTACCAAATGAAAGTTTCTGAAATGACTCTATGAAAGGAATAATTTATTTCTAAGGTCTTTTATTTGGGGTCCCTAGTAGAGTCACCAATTTGTTAGGTCTCAAAAATGCAGGTTGCTAATCCTAAGAGGATGTCAGGCTCTATGTTTAGATTAGCAACGTTTTTGAACTAACTTAATGAAATCAACCTTTAGGGTTTGATGATTTCCTACACTTTAGGTCCTACTACACCTAGGTGGGTGAACCTTGGGAATTAAGGCAGACTAAATGTAAATCTATTGACTAACTGAATCTATCTATAATAGCATATGGTGCAGGATAGATGAAAGTCTGCTAACTAATTCTTATATCTAACTAATGGTTGGTATAAGTTGTATAAGTAATAACAAGGTAAAAAGGTTTTAAATAATGAATGGAAATAAGACCAGTACCTTATTGGGTAACAGAGTCAAATGAAGGACTAAGACTAGTGGCTTATAGTGGGCAATAATTCTAACTGTTTGACACAATTTTAGTTTATAACTTGTATAAACATGTAGAGAGATGACTGACAAACTCTTCTTATTGATCCAACCAATATAATCAAATATCTTATAATTCACCCGAAGTTATTTTAATCCTTTCTTGAAGGAACCAATTGAGTGGAATATGTAAGAATAATAGATAATATTAACTTGGAGATAGAATGGCAATCCTAATTATATGGCTCTTCTTAGTGATCCAAACTAACACTTCCAGGTTACTGTGACTGATTAGGAGGATTTTAATTCCTATTATAGAAACCAATTAATCAAACCACACAATTGCAGCAAATGTGTATTGACAAATTTAATATATACTTGATATATTAATCTGAATAACAAGGAAATATAGAACTAGAGACAACCACACAATTGAGTAAGTTTAACAAACAATTAATGCTAGAATAAAACCACAAGATCAGAAAAATTCAATTTACTTCTTCAATAGTAATCTTGCAACATGGTCTTTGAGAACATTGTGAACTGTATATATTATATACTACTGCCGATGATCTTTCAGCATCAAATGTTTGAACTTATATAGACATTTTTGTGAAGAGACATAACTCGTCAATAAGTCTTTTGGGAAGTTAACAAAACAACATAACTATGATTAAGCTCTATTTAACCATATGTAAATTTTAGCCATATGGTCAAGGTATTCCTGATCACGATGGAAATCAGTAAGTTCAATGGCATTCCTTGTAATAACATCCATTGTGACCATCTTTTCCAGACGTTTGTAGGCTTCTCTGGATGCAGAATCTTTGTCCTTAAGAGCTGCCATAGCTTCGTGTAATATAGCTTGACAATCAATGCTCAATTCCTCTTTTCTTTTTAGTTCTCCATCACTTTTGAATAACGCGGGCACTCCTGTAATCGAAGTTTTAGCCCCTTCCTTAGCATCAGCTTTAAGTTGATTGTAGTACTTCTGATGTTGCTTGATCAATGCTTTTGTATTGGAGGTACCTGCAATGTCAGAATCATCTTCGCTTTGTGTCTCATTCAATTTCTCCTACACTCTCTGCTCGAGCCTTTCATGTTCTCGAATTGCTTTATAATTCTGAGAGTAATTATCCCAAAATAAGTTTAATCAATGTACCATGTTGGCATGCCTGCTCTATAGCACTGTGACAAGTGTATCTATTTGAATTTGTGCTGCCTGATCAGGGGATAATGCTTGAGTGCCCTGTGAACTTTCACCCTGAGTTAATCTCTTTGTTGACCCCCCAAAGGTGCTCTTAACAACATCCTTTAAATAATCATTTTCTTTTGTCAGTCTCTCATAGCTCAATTTCTATGCATCTCTTTCCTTAATTAACATTTGAGCTTGTGCTTTGTTTAACTTCGCACATTTATGCCAATGTCTGCTATAATCAGAGGGTCAGTTTCCCCTACCTTTAAAGTCATGACATGACCAAAAGTTTTTTCAGTATCTATGATAGCTGTCTTCTTATGGGGAGGATATAGGGCCTAGATCATCAATGAATTTTCATCATTATTATATTTTTTACCCATATATACTTCACTAACACCTTCTGGAGTGAGTTTATACTTATCATCTGTATTATTTAGAAAACTGTCAAAAACTAAAGCAGAATTTAAATCAAGACCAGGAAAAATCATCACCCCTGCATCTTTAAGCAATTGTCTACCCCTGCTAGGGGTCATATCCTGCATCTCCTTATCTACTATTATTTTTAGCATATCTAGCAATTATCTTTCATTATGAGCAGAGACATCATCCACTGATTCTCTAATTTCTTTCCATTTTTATTTATACAAAAATGACTTAAACTCTTTTGAATGAATAAATTTATCATCAGAAATGAAAGAATCATAAGCTATCTGACATGGATCTTCATTAGCAGACCCCTCCTCATCATGTATTACAACAGGAGGCTAATATTGTTGCATTTTTCTCTAGGACATTTGTATTGTTTTGTCCTATGGCTCCTCTTGTCCTACAGGTTCTTCATCTGAAGATACAACTTCAATCTCTGCCAGCTGTTTTCTTTTCTCACTTAGATCCCTGTTATATTTTTCTACCACTAATTCTACCTTAGCCTCTTCTAGGTTTCTAATAACATCATCATGTGGATAAGGGATGTGTATATATCCACTGAGGTTTTGTTTCCTTCGAGTAGAGTTAATAAAACCCTCAGGGTCAAACCCTTTCCTTACCTCAACACTCCTCATGTTATAATGCATCAGTTTATCCAAAATGAGATTGTAACCTTCTTTGGACACCACAGTAAAATCTCCAAAACATAAAGTGCTGGGCATAAAAGATTGCTTATCATATGAACTTAGATGCATTACATTCGAGCAGTGCATCTACTGAATTATTTCTAAATAAGCAATTCTGTCAAGGATAGTTTTGCTCAAGATGAATGGAGTGTCTTCAAAACCATATACTTTAATCATGGTAGCATCTTCAAAACAATACCAGTCTCCCCAATTATGAGTGACAGTAGGGGGGTGTTGATCATGATGTTAGTCACAAACAAGCATAGAATAAAAGTACACATTAACCTTTATTCATCTTGAAAGATACGATGAATTCAAAGAATTCATGATCCCAAGTCTCTGATGATTAGGTCTTAATCGTCTAACATTACTCAGAGGTTGATGTGTGTTGCTGTTTCTATTTTGAGGCCTTACATAGAGTTCATCATCATGACACTGTTTCTACAAAGATCCTTCACAGAGAGGTCATTTTATACAGTTGTTTGATCAAATGATGCAGTTGTACTCAAATATTTGCATGATATTTACCAATTATACATGCTTTGTCTCTAAATATGCTAAAGATATACTATTATCTACAAGATATCTACATATTTTGCGTTATTTGCTTGAGATTATCCATTATTTGTAATTATGATGGTGAAATGCTCTGAAATTTAAAAGAGATTGAAAGAAATGCTTCAAATTAATGTTGAACGTTTAGCTATTGAACCACATGTACATTAGATACAGTCATGAAGAGAAGAAAACCAAACCATATGTTCACCAGGACATTCCACAGCTAGATACAGTTGATGCTAACTTCAAAGGAATTTATATGAAAATAACATATGCAAGTAGACATGCACTCCAAGGGATGCAGCAAATCACAGCATATATCCAGAATTCACACACTGATTACTCAAGATTTACTATGTATTGTAATCAAACAGTCTTCTCATTCATTAAGTATGCAAAGATATAGATGTATACAAAAAGCTTTGAAATGAGCCCTGAATATTTTAGCAGACGGATTTCAATTAAGTTTTGAATGTTAGAAATGATGCATTCCAACACCTTTTATAGAACAAGGTGAGGAATCGGTTACAAAAAGATCTCAGATCTTGATTTATCTATGAATATCTATGGTTAGTATTTACTTTGACTTTGTCAACCACATCAAAAATAGCACAAGTTGCCAGTTGGCAACTATTTGAAATACTTATTTTCACTAACTATAAGATGCTGATATTTATTTTATGATGCATCTTCATCTCCACTCGGAGCATCATGATCATCGCTTGTCATATCTTCATCATCATGATGATCGTGACCTTACATATGAGCCTGCATGATCACCCTGACATTCTCATATAATTGTACTATTCTATTAATTTCCCTGTCATCCTAAGCTTTTTCCTTGATGATGGCATGCTTATGGGCTTGGTATTTACCTCTGATATTTTTCAACTTGTTTTTCCTTTTGTCCAGTGTCTCATTGTAGTTTTCCACCTTGACCTTAATCCTCATCATTTTATCTATGACTTCCTCTGTCAAGTGAACAAGTGGATCATCAGCTACTGATTGGAAGTTGGCATGTAGAGCTTTGATTGCAAACTCTTCATCCTGATTTTCTATCTTTCCTTCTACCTTTCCTTCCAATGCTTCCAAAATTTCTGCTTCAAAAGCCAACATATCATGCATTTTCATGCTGATATCTCTCAATTTATTATTGCATCCTTTAAGTACACCACATTCAAACTGGATATCCTTGTACCATATGTCTATCAATAATGCAGTGTTATTATCTAGTACCTATTTATTTATGAACAGTTGAGGATTTATCCTCCTTATTTCTCCCAGGACATCTAATATCTTCTCCAATTGGAAAGACCTTTTACCTGTCTCCATTTGCAATTTGTCTACCTTTTTCCTGGATATACTGAGGGAGTTCCATCTCTTTAGAGAGGCCTTTATTACTTCTTCTGCTACATCCAATGTGGATAGCATCCATTTCCTTAATACAGATGACTCATGTTTCATGAGATCTAATTTATTTACTTCTTCCTGGGAAATGGCAGTCAATGGGACTGCATGTTCAGTTGAAGTATCTTCAATATTAGTGAACTTCTTTATATAGGCATACAACTGAGCAATGTGCTCTTTGTATTTCTTATTTTTCTCTTTTTCCCTTTTTATTTTTTGAGTCAAAGAATCTATAATGTCTTTGCCCTCTTGACCCTCCTAGTCTTCATTAGCAAATCCCAAGTCTACTGTGCTGATCTGAAATTCATCTAAGGTAATTTTACCTTTCTCCTTCTCCATAGTAGGGATTGCTACCTGTGCTATTCTTCTACCAGTTGTAAGATCTCTCTTAATGGCCAAAGTCATTATGGCCTTCCTCTTTGGTTTCATTATATTCTCAGAAAATAAGGTAGATACATCAAATTCTTGTATCTCAAAATCTACCTCTACGTTAACTTCCTTTCCTAACCATGGAGGTACCTGATCATGTTTTTCCACATCATCATGATGTTCACCTTGGTCTCCTATATCTGTTAGCATATGTGATGGAGAAGGTGATTTCCTTATTTGTTCTTCATGATGCTCTGTTTGGGGGTGATCCTATGGTATATCCTCCTACTGAGGAATTTCTTTTTTTGGAGGAGCATCATCTTGAGGTGGAGGATCTTGTGCTATGTCCACATGATGATCATGATCCTTTTCTATCATTACCTCATCCTCCTTTGCCTTTGCTTCTTGTTGATGCACATTCACAACAATGGATGTTGTGGAATCCTCCTTAAGTGTTGGCATTTGTTCTGAAATCATCATTTGCTCCACACCTGTAATACTCACTTCCTGAACTTCAGGAATAGGATCTTCTTTTACATCCTTCTCATCAGCCCTCTTTTCTTGAACCTCGACTATAGCAGGTTCAACTGATGTATCTTGTTGGTGTTGTTGGCTCATCTTTGGAGCATGACCTTCTATTTCTGCCATCTTCACTTCTTCTATATGTTGCCCTTTGTCAAGTGTACCTGCTAGATGTTCAGGACTTGCATCCTGTTTATCTGTCAAATCTACCACTACAGGACTTGTCACTTGTGCAATTAGTGTGTCTAGTCCCATTTCTTGGGCTATCTTCTCTGGGCTCTTTTCTTTTTCAGCTTCCACCTGCTTTATCTCCTCCAGTATTGTTTGTCCTAATGGAGTCCCATGAGGAGTCATGTGCATACCTACAGCAAGAGTCTCCATCTTTTGTGAAGCTACATCCTTCACTACCTCATCATCAGATAAGTCCACTGTCTCATGCAGTGAGACATGACCTCCTTGAAACACTTGTGAGGTTTCTTTCATCTGTTCTTCCACTTGCTCAGATTTGAATTTTACTATGGTAGGAAGTGGAACATTGTGTTGAAATTCCTTATGGAATACTTCACTACCTGCCCCTCTTAAAGTTATAGGGGATTGCTTTATTTCACCCCTCATGGAAGTTCTTGGTTTCTTAGGTGTGGCAGCTACCACCACCTATGGGGGTTTTCTTTTTCTCTTGAATAACAGAGGGGGTTCCTCTTCTTCAGTATCTTCCTCCATGAGGATATCTTCTTCTATTGGTTTCTATGAGGGCTAACCCTCTTTTTGAGTCCCAACAATCATTACCTCTACTGCATGCTCTTTCTTGGACTTTTGTTTACCTGCCCGTGGAGGTGATGTTGATCCTGATCCTGATCCTGATGCTACCTCTTCAGCTGGAAACACCACCCTTTCAATGATCACCCCTTTGGGTTCATTATTAATTTTCTTCTTCCTAGGGGGTCTTTTGCTTTGTTGTTGTTGTGGAGGCAACCTTTCCCCTTTAGATTTCCTTTTTTCATTTATAAAGTCGTCATATTCCTCATCAGGAATAGCCTGCCCTTTCTTCTTATCTTCAGTAATGGCAACACCTTTCTTTTTCAGTGCCCCAATTTGTTCATCAACCTAAGCTTGGGTTAGCCGTAATGTCCTGGCAATGAAAGGATCTAAAGATATATCTTCTTGTATAGTCAGATCAGGTGCAGATATGGTATCATTATATATTTTCTTCTCTTCATATTCATCTGCCATTACCTTGCCATCATCCTTCTTCAATTGTGAAGGAATGGGGATACAGTCAAAGGTCTTGATTTGATTCAGTGTTAACCTTTGGTATCTTCTTCTTCTGGCCTCTGCCTCATCTTCACAATTAGCCCAGAAGTCCTCTAGGTGTGCCTGATGAATAGGTTTCCCTATTATTCTCTGTATCCTCCCATAAGGATCATATGGCCTTACCAGTGGGAATGACTATAACTGCATTTTATTCAAGCCAACCATGACGTTCTTGATCTTCTCTAAGTCTGGGCACATATACCAGCCAATGGTTATTGGAAACAAGATGGGTGGTATTTTCTAAGCATCATTGAATGTCTTCAGCATTGTGGAGCTTTGTCTTATAAATTCCATTAATACCACTGCATCAGTAGGGTATCTTCGCAGCATGAGGGGTTGTCCTTCAAAGCCCTCAATCCTCATGTATGAAAATGTTGCAAATTGAATGTACCAGGCTCCATGCTTGTAGATTATTTCTTGAGCCTCCATGCTCAATCTTTTTGTCCTGTCCTCCTCCATGGTCCTCACTAGATGCATAGAGAATGCATCATTGACTAGTTTGTAATCTTGGAGGTAGTTAGCTCTCTGTAGTTGGGGATGATGATCCCATATATGCATAGCATTGAGAGTGCCTGTAAGCTTTCCATCTGTAACTAATGCATCAAATGTACCTTTGTAAGCACAGGAATAGACAATATATGATGTCGTATAAAAAGAATAATTTGAACCTCCCAAGTTCAGTAGTTGCTCATGTAGAGCATCACTTATCAATTGGCCCCATAGTGGCTTGATATCTGCATATATGCACATCATCATGACACATTACATCCAATCTTTAAAACTACCAGTATCAGGCTAGCCTATCACCCTACTGAGCAATACAATCATATACTGATACTCTTCATCAAAATCATACTTATACAAATGCACAGGAAGTTTAGCAGCTGCAGGGTATGTGCTATTCTTGGCCCTCCACTGATACATGTTCTTCCTTGCTTGTTTCTTCTTATTTTCATATTCAACTTCTGATTTCTTCAGGTCCACACTGTTGACCTTCCTGCCCAATGGCAGTCTAAATGTCTTTGAAAGACCTTTAATGGATAAGTCTGCATATATTCTACCATGCTTCACCACTTGCCTGGTCCTTGGATTATAGTTCCATGCACACTCAACCACTAGCTCAGGAGACTCCATAGAGTACGGAAAACCAGCCGCATTCCATAATCTAGACACAAATACTACATCTAGCAGGGGGCTTCTGTTCTTCTCATCATTCATTTTGGTGGACCAAGCCTCCAAATCAGTGCTTCCTTGATGGGTATCTGTAATTTCATCATACTTGAACAGGATGCCTCTTGGATATGAGAACATAGGCCTCTTAAATTCAGCCTCGCACTTAGCTAACCTTTTGTCAACCATGGATATCTGCAATTAACACAATTTGTCTTACAATGGATACTCACAAGCATGCATATAACAATTATCTATATTAACATCATGCATATTATACCTATTTAGCATTTACTTATCCTAGGATGCATACAACCAGAACCTACAACATCATACCTGAATGTGCAGAAGCAACAGGATGAGGGTTTCAATTACTTACCTGGTTATGCAAATCCCCTTGATTATACCAGTGGTTTCTTGAAAATACCTTTAATTCTGGTGATGATTTTGCACTTCCTCCTATCTGTAAGATTGGTTCGTACGAGTATCATCGGTATGAGGGTTTGGAAGCTTGTGCTCTGTGAAAATAATTTTATCGCAAGGTAAGTGTGAAAATGACAATTGAATTACCTTTTAACTTCACAATTAGGGTAAAATTAGGGCAAACCCTAACAGATTAGATTTTATTCATTGATCTCTCACAGAAACTCAGGATTTTGCCAGGTGTTGCATCAGGTTTTGTGGTTGGTGGGAAATACCTACCACCTCTACACGCATTTAATGTTAATGGCAGCAATAGGAGCGGGGTGATATCCATATGATAGGATATATTCGAAAGTATGATGATATTTGCATATCGGGTGATATTCCCAAATATTACCCCAGGTGTAATGTGATGATCCTCCTTGAGAGGAAAAAACCATCCTAACAATATCAGGTGATGTTCCGCACCCTTAAGTCATGTCTAATACATCAGGAGGATATTTCAATATATCAGGTGGTGTTCAAAAAATGATGATGACCGAACGAACATTACATCTCTATCTTGGAATATCGGGATGACATCATCCAGATATTCGCTCATTGTATCGCTAAGGCATCATGATGTCATCGTCATGTTATGGGAGCAGGATCATGTTTAGGAAATATCCCCCTGAGAGGTAAATGTGATGATGACATCATCATCATGTTTGCTCGTTTCTTTATCAGACTCATATGACATCATCAGGATAATGGCTCAGGGTGATATTTCACGGTAGGAGGATATTGAGAAATATCAGGTTACATTGAAAAATATGATCCTCGTGAAATATAAGGCAGTTGACGGGTAAGGGTTACTATCACCTAAAATTGACGTTTGGATATTTGGATCGCATGAATTATCAGGTGATAAATTAGATCGGGGTGATCTGTTGTAATATGACTGATGTTACAAAATATGATCCTCCCCCTGTGAATATTAGGTTTGACTCAAACTTTGACCATTCATAACTTTCACATCCTGATGAATATCAGGGTGATGTAGAAGGCAAACCTACATGAAATTTGATGCTTTATCTAAATATGAGGTTACTATAATGAAATATGAACTTTGACAAACTGACCTCATGATGATGACTTACCCAGCCTTTCCATGCATGCTTATCTACATGACTTACTTTTACCAAACCGCCAGAAAGCATAGAACAAGCCAAGCAAAAAGTTGGGTCCCTATTTTGTCAAGTCAAAATGGGGCGTGTTGTGTAACCACACAACAGGGGGCCACCAAAATCTTTTGGCATGAGGAACCTTTTTATCTCAGTTGAGATCGAGTATTCACGAGGGTGGCTGAAATATCTGTATAGTACTTTTTCACAGTGTTCTTCAAATTGGGCATAACTAGAATGGGCATATCTGTTGTCCCATATTCTAGTCCACATTTGTATTGGTAACTTTTGCCCCCTCTAGTCTGTAGGAACAACTTTAAATTCACTTGGCCATAACCCTACTTCCTGGCTGAAATACAGCACCATGTGCATAAGCAGTGAGTAATGCTCAAATGAGCATGCTGGGGAACTGTTTCTCATTGCAGTCAAGCCAAAATCTATTCTATTAACAACATAAGTAGCGTAGTCAAGCTGCCTTGCATTATGACATTGGATGTCAGTAGCTATAACCATCAAAGGGATTGTTATGAATTCAGGGACCTCTAATCCCAGGACTTGGCCCACAGAATAATAAGTGTGTTGTATATATGGTTCAAATATTGCTACATGAAAAGGAGGACCATCATTCTCAGTTAGAGGCATCAATTCTCCTTCAACTCTGGGCCTATGAATGGGCAACCTCCATCCATCGTAGGTTGTGTCCATTCTCCAGTATTCCTTCTCCAAGTCCTCATAAATAATGGGGACAGTGCATAAATCATCTAAGTTGAACACTTCACAGATGGCATTTTTTGACAAATGTACAATTGGCTCCCCTTGTGGGTTGCATATAGCTTTTAGACTTGGATTATAGTGTTTGGCAAGAAGTTGGAGGAGTTCAACATTCAGGAATACATCTGGCACAACTAATTTTCCCAAATTTAAGTGCCATGGGTTTAACACTGGAGCATTCTTGAATCTTCTGTTATAGTGGAATCTGAAGAGTTCATATCCTCTGATCGAGGTCCAAATATTTCCTAAGCATTTACATTTGTCTTCTAATTTTTCCATTTCTGCCCTAAGTTGAGCAGATCTCCTGGCCTTGGGAGTTGAACCCAGCAACTGATCAATTAAATCCTGATTAAGCTTTCTATCTTTTATCTTTCCCTCAAGGGTTTTATCAATTTTTTGTTTCTTAGATTTACTTGTTTCCCCTTGTGATTTTCTACTTTTTCCCTTTCCCAGAGTCTCCATTTTCAAATTTTGATAGAAAATCCAAACACAGGCTATAACACAATGGTTCGTATGTATGTACCTATCGTCTGTGGTTGCAAATTGAAATCCTCTGTTTGTGCTTCAAAATTCTTCTATCCCTTCTTCTCAAACAACCCTGTCAATTGTCATTACAATGATCTTAGAGGATTTCAACACTGTCTGCATTTAATCATTTGAGTAATTTCAATGTCATTCATCACTGTGAAATGTCACATCGTCATAACTCCTGTCATCGACATGATTTTCAAAATGTCTAGGTGACCTTAATATCTCCTCATGGCGCGAATAATCAATCGGCGTAACCCCTCAATTGTCTTTCTGATACTACGTTGAATCATATCGAAGTGAGTGCAACCATTGGCATGACTTCTTTCATCACCGTGTGATTTAAAATTCCTTCCAATATAGTGAGTGTTACCGATATAACTATCGGTGAGAGTCTCACTGATATGGTTATTGGTTAAACTTCTTATCAATGGATATAATTTTATTTCCATCAGAGTGAGATATAGCATCGGGTAATCCTTTTCAAATCACCTGATCACAGTTATCTCCCCGATGGCCACTTTATATTCCTTATCAGAGAGAACCTTTCATAGTGTCACCGACACCTTTTTATCGCTGTGACTTGTGAGTTGGCAAGTTATAAGTACTTCATTCCGATATGTTGAGTCATGTCGATGGATGGGTGTATCAATGTGACTCACACTGAAAGCACTTTTTATTGTTTCGCCAAGACACTGGAGTATCGTAGACTCATTAATTTTTTATCCCGATGTTCATTTCTTACCGATGGCTATCATTTCCTTTGTCTCCATAGGATGTTCGGTGAGACTTTTGCAGAAATGCTTCATCGGTATGATATATGCCGTCGGGGTAATTTTCAAAGCCCCACCCGATGACTATTAGTCATACCGATCAGTGTGACTGCTTGATTCTCTTACCGATAAAAGGCCATCGGTATTACTTCTTCCATTGGCAACTTCTACAAATCTCTCTCTGATCTTTACTCTCACACCGATAGTCATTTTCATTGATTTCTTATGTATCGGGATAAGCAACACAAAGTCTTGCCGATAGATTGAAATTTAGGTAATTTTGCATTGCTTAGCCATGGACATCTTGTAGGATGTATCAATTTTTTACTATGGTTTTGTGATGTTTTATGATTTTCTCAGATATGGTGAAGTGAGAATACAGTAAAAATTTAAATTTTTTACTGTCCCAACACAAACAATGAATCAGATCTTGTGTTAAGGTCCCTAGGCATTGCTTTAATAGAAAAAGCATCAAATTCTTCAACATAGTCCCAAACTCTATTTTTGTAATGTCTTAGTCTACCATTCTTCATAGAAAATTGTTTCCTGACTTGCTTAACTATCAACTCTGCATCCCCTCTGGCTCTTAATTGTTTTATGCCCCTTTCCTTGGCTAAGGCTAAGCCGAGTAGAAGAGCCTTGTATACAACAGTATTGTTGGTGTTCTCAAATTCTAGTTTGTAAGTAAAGGGGCAGATATAACCATCTAGAGAAATTAGAACAACAGTTGCTCCAGAACTAGCATGGGAATAACTTCCATCGAATTCTAGTGTCCATAACTCATTTTGTAAATCAGGGCTAGTAAGAATTGAACATTCTTTTTCTATGGAAGTACACATGTAAGTGCCTGGTCTAGTTTCAACAAATAGGATATCTACCCTAGGATCCCCAAAATTTAATACTGTGAACTTGGCCTTAGGCTCTGGGTTAAGACGTGTAATGCCCCGTCATGCAACCCTAGAGAGTTAAGTTAACAGAACAAGAAAATGCAGATTTTCTTTTTTTGAACAATTATATGCAATAATTACTATATCAACAATACTAATAACAACATCAACTAACATCTCTAGGGACATAACTGCATTAAAAAAAAACATAGTTTCTTAAAAACACAAGTTTATATACATTTAGATACAATAGAGAAGATTGCATTATTCATTTACAAGATAAGAACATTTACAAAAGATCAAATACAAGATCACATGATTACAAGATTCATGTATGAATTACCTCAGTTTACCATAAACAACAGGACTATACAATTCTGAAAATATAATACAGCTCTAAGGATGCAAGTACAAATCTAGAACAGGAAACACATCTGCAATGATCACAAATCAGGTCGACCAAGAAAAACTAATGGATCAAGCTCTTCCACCCAACCATGTGGAACCCTGAGGTCCACCCCTCCAAGCTAGGAGATAACAATGAGGTTCGCCAACACAAGAAAGGACAAAAAGGACTAACAAAAGGCAAGAATACCTCAGGTTCCACACAACAATCAACATCCAGAGGCAAGAGAATGGGGCAAGCTGGAGTGCAGTAAGATGGAGTGTCATCGCATGGTTCATGGGTTACCTTGACTGTCTCTCTCTAGACGCCGGCCCCCATCTATGGTTACCCTGATAGCCTCTCCCCAAGCGCTGGCCCCATAGGTCACACATGTAGCCTACCTTATCTAGATTAATGAGAAGTCTACCCTTTCCCCCCCTTAGTTAATTATTAGGTTTTCACTTGTTAACCACTTCCAATGGGTTACTCAGAAAGCCACTTTGGGCACCAGCCCCACATCAGAAGCCACTTCCCTACCTGCACTCAGATGACCCAACCCAATCAAGTACTACACAAGGACACACAAGACAAACCTTATATGCTAAAAACAAGCCAATAATAACACAAGGCATGCAAGAAGTACCTCTGGCTCTCATGACAAGCCAACATTAACATGAGGTAAACCAAGAGTCCAAACCTCAAAAACCAAGTTCTCTCTCTAGAGTACAAGGATTCAAAACCATCAATCAGTTCTAGGTAGTCTTTCTCATAACAAGGAACTCAAACAAGTCTCTAGATAGGTAAACAAACAAAAACCCGAAAATGACCAAGGACTCTTACCCAAACTCTTCATTGGAAATTGACAATTATAACATCCAAGATAAAACAAAACTTCAAGTAATCAACATGGTTTTAACAATACTAAATAAAAAGATTATTATACCAAACAAACCAATCTACTCACTAACAAACTGTTAACTATCTCGAAGAGATTTGATAATTAATTGCTCTAATATAATACTTTAACACTTAATTCAAACTTCTACTATTTGTAACCCATATTTTTAAGGGATCAAGTACATACATATTTATTTACCCAGATAACAAACTTGTAGTCTTCGTAAAAAGATAACATTCCACTCAAATGCAGAGAAGTCTAACCTAACGATCTAATACAAAGTATAATTCGTCTACGTGCCTTTCTTCGAACAATTAAATGACCATAAGTTAATACTATACCTCTCCTAAATTTTATTACCGACATAAAAATATGACAAGAACCTTAAATCTACTAGCCTCAATCACCATGTACTCTTATCTTAAATACAATGTTGAACTTATATGATAATTCACATTTATACTACTCAAAACATTATAATGCTAATATGATAAGTCTAAACTCAACAATTATCAAATCTGACATTCCTACACTAATGAAATCTATACCAAAACCTATGATCCGAACAATAATAAGAAGACCAAGACATGAAATGGACACTTCTATCCATGCCCACTCAAATCAAATACCACGACTACTTCCTAGAGTAAATTTTACTATACTATCATATTTATCTCTATCCTTATTTATTCATTCTAGATCTAATAAGAATAGAAAAAAATGCAATAATTACTTGTATATCTAATTTATAATAAAATTATAGTAGACTCCATGAAATCTGGTAAAAGATCTACTGACAAATCCACTTATAGAAAGAGAATAAGACCTTCTATTATGCATTGGAAGACATAAATTTTAACCATAGGTATTAACTTTCTATGCTCTAGACTAAGCAATTACTAAATATAAACCTTGCAAGCAGCTGTCAAAAACGGAGAAAAAAGATTGGAGAAGAAATAACATGTTACAATTCCTGAGATAGCAATGATTCTAGACAAGGAGCCAAAATAGCTATGATAAAATTTGATGAATACAGAGGATTAAAACAAAATGACCTGGGAGAAAACTACAAGTTGATGCAATGCTAAAACTTCATAATGACCCATACCAGAGGCCAACGATACTAAAGATTTTAGGCATACATTTATTTTTGAAAGGGAAGGCCTGATGAACACCATACGGCGGTGTCTAGTAGGGGTAAGTATAAAAGGTGGATGATGCTAAATTTCCTAAGATCTGCATAGCTAGCAGAACAATCCATCAGGTTTGCAAATATGAGTAATGACTCAGACATACAATGATTTAGAGAAGAAAGAAAATCAGGTGAATAAATCAAGTTGATTTAAAAAGCATTTAGCTTAGCAAGACAACCTACAAGCTTCGATGGATAGAAATGTTTAAGGGGAACAAATAATACTCAGGTACAATCATTATATAAGGCCGAATTCCCAAGCAAGTCTTACCAACAAAGAGCTCAAAATAGGATCTGGTTATTCTCAGGTGAAGGTATCAAGTTAGGCAATGGTTTCAACAACAAGCGAGTATATCAGCTTAGAGATGTAATAACTTAGGTGAGTGTCTCAAGTCACGAGCAGATAGTCTACCAATTCGCATTACTTGATGAGGCAATTGGTTTAAAGAGGATAACTAAGGCGTGCCCATCAATTTATGAGATAATTTAAGGCAATGAACTCAGGTGAGTGAATCAGATTGAGAGCTAGAATAAAATACTCCAGTGATCGAGGCAAGTATAAGATGGTTTAAAGAAATTAATTCAATGAAAGTTGAAGAGAATCAACGAAGGACCCCCCTCATGGAAGACAAGGAAAGTTTTAGAACCCGAGAACCAAGAATACTATTGGTAGAAGAAAGTAGCAGCACTAGAGATGGCTTCTGCCTCAAAGAAATGTCATCCCTGGAATATAATGTTTGTAGAAAAAGAACAAGAATTTGATGAGGTAGGAGGAGGGATGCAGAAAAGTAACACTCAAGGTTTTTTTTTTTTTAAAGAATTGCATATCAGAACAATCAACTAAAGCCAAATGGTTTAAGAATTGAAAAGAAGGAGATAATTTCTAGACAGACACAATGACTTGCACAAAAACACTCATTCAATAAAGCAAGATCATACCCGGAACTTCAATCCCAGCTTCACAATTCTTCCACTCCCAATTTCTTTAGCTTCCCGTGAAATTCTTTTCCCAAATTTTCTGTCTTTCCTCTCCTAATTTCTCCTCCCACAAATAACTCTCTAAAAAATAAGAATAGGCAAAAACTATTAATTCCCATAACCCAAAATCCGTTACCGAAAATCCCATAACCCTAAAGCAATTAATTTTTTCTTTCCAGAGAGATTCTCTAGGTCAGGAATCTCATACAACAACTCACAAGGAATAAATTATTAACTAATATTATTTTAATAATAAAACAATATGACTCAAATTTCATTAAAACCATTAAAATCATAAAAATAATTAATCTTTATTAAAAATCACTTAAATAATATTCCCAATTCTCAATAATAATTTACGACTAAGAAAGTACCATTATATTTGACTTATAAATAACATTATTATTATAATAATTCATTTCCAACCATTTCATAAAGACTGAAACCATCAAATTCAAGCAAAGACAATTATACCCTAGTGATGACCATAAACTAGAGGTAAGGACCAAAGAATGACGTCAGACTCATGACCACAACTGACAATGGAAACTGACCTAGGGGAAACCCCATGTTATCTCCCATCCATATTTCCATTGGTGCGAGGGCACACTCAGACCTGCTTAGCTAGGTGGAGTCAATGCCCGGTACCTACAACTTGTGTCAAAATGATAGGTGGTATACGAACATATGCATATTTATCAAACACATGGAGTCAGGGAATCACAGTGCAGTAGGCTGCTCAAAATGAACAATACTACACAGTCCTTGCTCACAAGCATAGCAATAAACATAAACATTTCTATAAAAACAAATCACATAAAACATGATAATATCAAACTGTTACTGATCATGTCAATCACATCATAAACTGGTATGTCACTAATGTCATCATAAAACTCATAACACATGTCAAAACCTCATCAGTCAAATATAGTCAATCATGATCATAATAAGTATAAACCACAAATCTATCAACCACATGTCTCAAAACTGTATAAGAGCAATAGAAAACTATCAATTGTCACAAGCCAAGAATGAGGGGCATTAAAAGACATATCTTCTTTCCCTCTAGTGGTATTAAAGCATTAGACCAATCCATTTGTATCTCCCCTCCCAAATCTCTACAAAAACTCTTGCTTAGAAGCATGCCATAACTAGCAGGGATATCAGCAACGAGGATAGTTAACTTTAATATTTTTTGGGGGAAAGTAGCTAAAGCAATCTATGCGTCTTTTATTTGAGCCAAATTGGAACTTGTGAGCCATCCATTGAAAAGCATTTACCATGGGAAGGGGTATAAGACAATCCTAAATCTCTAGCCACTTGAGCAAGCATTACATTATTGGAAGCACCAGAGTCAATGACACAATTACTCAATCTAAAACCAGCTATGTAAAGAGAAACATAAAACAGTTCTGGCTTAGAGAAAGGATCTTACTGTCCCAATTCTTTTTCATATAGATTATGGGGAACTTTTTCATCAATAGGTGTCTTAACGTCATTAGATAGTTGGGCATTACTTTGAGATGGGGAGGGTTCCTGTCTAATATATTTCACTAGTCAGTCTAGCTCAGATGGGTTGAGTCTAAGATATTCAGCTTGGGAAATCTAAATTTTGGTATTCTTACATGACTCAATTATATCAAATGCACTAGTAATAATAACATCAGGGGAAGGAATAGATGGTACCTCGGTAGTCACATTCTTTGAAGTAGTGTGGTTAGATTTATTAGGATTGAAAGCAGATTGCTTAGATAGATGTACTTTAGAGTGAAAGATGAACCACTCGTTTGTCCTTTAGAATCTTCTCCTTTCTGGGCCTGTTGCCCTCTAGTGAAGACTGCATAGTTAAGACCAGTCTCTGCATAAACATCTTCTCTAACTTTAGCACCTAATTCATACTCGAATAAGTTAACACTTGCATCATAAGATGGGCTAGGTTCTCCTACATATTTGACTTCATCTTGTTCATTGGTAGAAAGCATTTGCATGAATTGAACCATCTCCAGGAAAGTGGATCCATCATGATCTGTAGTCAAATGAAAATTGCACATCTTGTTGCCTTTACTAGTAGAGGGAGTATTCTCAATAGCTAGCCTTTGTGCAGGTCCAGTTAAAGGCAAAGTTTTGATATGACCTCCTTGATTGCCATAATCCTTCCTTGGTATATCTTGGTAATGTGGCTGAAACTATCCCTTTGGCATTTGCCTCTTTATGGTGACTATGTCATTGGCTAACCTTTGTATAACTAGGTTAGTAGAATTCACACCAAAAGGTTTACTAGTCTGTAATTCCTTTTTCCATTTCACTGCTATGATCAAGTCATCTTCTATGGATATGGCCCTCTCTTGGGCCACATTTACATCAGATGCCCCTTCTCTTTTGATAGCAAAACTGACATCTGGTGGAAGAGTATTAATGAAGAAACATTTTAACAGATCATCCCTAGGTCTCATGTTCTCAAGAATCCTATTACATAGCTTGTTAAATTTGGAAATGAATTCTCTCATTGGCTCATATATCTCATTTTTCATGGTGGCTAACTGCGTAACTAGAGTTTGTTCATTTTTGGCAGATTTGAATTTGCTTCCAAACTTTGTTTTTAAGGCATCCCAACCATTAATAGAGCCATTAGGAAGATGATAAAACCAATCAGTGGTAGCATCAGTTAGGGATTTGTTGATCATGATGTTAGTCATTCACAAACATAGAATAAAAGTTACACAACAACCTTTACTCATCTTGAAAGATACGATGAATTCAGAGAATTCATGATCCCAAGTCTCCGTTGATTAGGTCTTAATCTACTGACGTTACTCAGTGGTTGATGTGTGTTACTGTTTTCCATTCAGGGGCCTTACGTATTTCTGCAAAGTTCATTATTCCTTCAAATATCCTGCTCTATATGCCTGCTCTGCATAAATCTCCAACAATTCTACCTCTGCACTGTGAATTTAGTCAAATAATGTGCCTACAGGCTAATATTTGCATGATTTCTACCATTATTTGCAATTCTTTGCATGATATTTTCAATACTGCATGCATTTAACTCAAATATGCTAATGATTTTCAGTTACCTATGGGATTTCAGCATATTTCTCTGTTCTGCTTGTTATTTATCATGATTTGCAGTTATGATGATGAATTTATGAAATTAAAAAAAGGAAAAGGGTTAAAGAATGAGATTCCCAAAACTACTTGACTTAGATCACTGATCCACATACAAGCTCCCATACATGCAATGAAAAGAAGGAAACTAGAATCATACTTCACCAGGACATTCCACAAATCCACATGATCCAGTGCAAATCTTCAAAGGAAAAGTTGACAACAACATGTAATGAAATGAAAGCGCTTCTAGTTGAACACAGCATTCACCAGTACATATCCAGAAATCAACAGGAAGATTACGTAAAATTTACAATCAGGATGTAATCTGAAACTTCATATCCATTCAGTATGCTCAAGAACAGGTACATTTACAGTGATCTGAAGAAAGAACCTTGACATTTCAACAATTCTATCCTCATTAGTCTCAGTAATCTGATCTCCTAATTGATTCTACAGTAATTGGCCTTATTGCCAGATGTTCCAATGTATCTCTTTTTCTCTATTAGCCTTATTGCCAGATATGTCTATCTATCTCCTCTATCTATCTCCTCTCTTTCTCTATTGACAAGCTCTGGTTCTTATATAGAGCAAATGCCAGAAAACAGTTACAATGATCCAAGGATCAGGATCCTCTCATAATAATCAACGGTCCAGATGAAAAGCACATGCTTCGCCAGTTGGCAAATGTACAGCTGGCACAGAATATTCCAGCATCTTTGATTTGATTCGGTCTCCAGCTGGCAAACAACATATTTGACAATATCCTCCTCATTTCTGGTTCATGTTGCCTTCATGTGCAACTTTGTAATTATCAACAATAGCTCTAACAGCATCATGACTTCCTGCAAATAAACAGACAAACATTAAGTTCATCATCATGTGGATAAACAACAGGAATTTAAACATTTTATTAAACATGCCTCAAAATGTGTAGCTACAGGCAATCGGGCTCCAAATCAATGGAAATTATGCACTAAATGCATAAACAGCATTAAAACACTCGGGTCAACCATCGTTTCATTTTCCCACCCATTTCCTTGTATATCAGGTTCAAATATGATCATGCATCGCAACATATACAATGATTAAATCGCATTTCATAATATTTCGGGTCTGCCTTTGTATGTGATGCATGTATGTATTTCGGCGTGACCACATACTGTCGGAATGACAATTTTACATTAGGCCGACGGTTAAACTTATACCGAGGCCAAAAATCATGATGATGTCCATCCATCGGGAAGACATGTTCTATCGGCATGATAACTCAAGATAAGGCCGATAGCAAGACTTAAAACTTTTGTCTGCATGATATTTTGGAAATATGATGCTCCCCCTTTCGAATGTCCAGATGACGTCACCGTCATGTTTCGCTTCTGTATATTGGGGAAAAGAATGACATCATCATCATCATCATGTCAAAGGAAAATAGGAGGATATGAAATATGATCCTGCTGCTGAGAAATGGAATATGATGGTGACATCATCGTCATATCCGGGCCTCATTAAAATGCAAAAGATGATGTCACCGTCATGTTTAGTTAAGATCAGGGGATAAATGTAATATCGGGTCACCTAAGGAAGATGATCAGGTGGTGAATGTAATATGACCCCTTTGCGGCCAAGGTAACCCTCTCGAAAGATCAGGATGATGATGATCATCAGGATATCCGGGACTTTTGTTAAACTTAGAACATGACGTCATCGTCATATTCGTGAACCGGATCATGTTTTGGAAGATATCCTACCGAAGGGAAATGTGATGATGATGTCATCCTGATATTTGCTTCTTCATTTTTCAGGTTAGGATGACGTCATCAGGATATTAGCAAAAGGTCATATTTCTTGGCAGGAGGACATTACGAAATATCGGGTAGACAAACAAGATCATGATGATCTTGACAACATGACAGGATAAAAATATGATGATCCTCCTCATCGAATATCATGATAACGTAACCATCATATTCCGTCTTCGAAGCATGAGGATGAGTTGAGGTCATCATCAGGTTAGCGCTAGGGTGATATTTAAAATATGATCATGCTGAGGAATGGAATATCACCCTCCCTTAAAAGATAGGGTGATCATCATGATCATGCAAAAGGAGATCAGGAGGATATGATGAGGTCATCATCATATTAGCGAATATCAGCAAATATGACCCTCCCTTGAAAGATCAAGATGATGACCCTCCGATAGGACTTTGACATGTGCATGCAAATATGCAGATGGTGGATTTTCTAAGCAGGATGATATTATAATATCAGCATGATATTATGATATCAGGTGATGTTATGATATCATGATGCTCGTTGTTATGAAATATCGGGTTACACTCAAAACATTATGCTCATGATGCGCCTAAGGTCATTTGATGGGTAAAGGGCACTATCACCTAAGATTGACGTCCGGATATTTCGACTGCATGATTTTATCAGTTGATAGATCAAGATCATGATGATCTTGACAACATGACTGAGGATATAAAAATATGATGATCACTTGCGATTATCAGGTTTGACCAAAACTTTGACTGCTCATAACTCCCTCATATGGATGAATTTTCAGGTGATGTAAAAGGGAAACCTGCATAGAATTTCAAGCTCTTTCTAAATATGAGGTCATAGAAACAAAATATGAACTTTGACAAACTAACCTCATGGGGATGACCAACCTCATCGAATATCATGATGATGATGCACCTGACTCATTTTTACCAAACCGCCAGAAAGCAGACAACACAAGCCAAGCCAAAAAGTTGGGTCCCTATTTTGCCAAGTTAAAATGGGGCGTGTTGTGTAACCACACAACAGGATTCTACAAAAAGCCTTACAGGTACATCTTCATGTTGTACAACAAGGATAGAAGAGGCACCAAAAAAAGATTACATATGTTCTTTTGGGGTGAGTTTCCCATCTCCTTGAAATTTAGGTATAATTTTCCCTGACTCTTTAGGTAAATCATGTAATTAGACTCCAAGATTGATTGGGCCTATGGTGGCTCCCCATGGAACAGGCAGAGGCTGGGCCATGACAAGAAGATTTTGTACGGGGAAATCTATTTGCAAAGGGATGGTAACTCCATGTAACAGTAGAGGTTGACAAGATGTGGATGGAGTACTTGGAGGGTTTTGACTAGGTGGAGGGGATGAAGGTCTACTAACAGACCTAATCTTTTGATTAGGTGGGAAGGAAGAAAAGTTGATGGACTCTAAAAATGCAAAATCTTCATCAAGGATCCCTTTCTTTCTATCTCCCCTAGTATATCTTTTGGAAGCTAGATTTAAACAATGAAACTTAATTAAAATAGAGTTGCCAACTTCACTTATTGATTAGCTCATGGAAGATTTTTTTGATTGTTTAACTAGTTCCTCTAATTATTCCCCTAGTTTCTGTGCCTATTGTTAAGAAGTGCTAGGATAGGAAACACTCTTTCTCTTCGTGGCACAGGTACAATAACTTCAATAATAATAATTTCTTGAGCATTTTCAAAACACCTAGCATTCTCTCTCACAATTTTGCCAATTTCTTCTTCTAACACTTCGTTAACTTGATGATATTGCAGGTTAGTGTTGTGTGGTTACACAACACACCCCATTTTGACTTGGCAAAATAGGGACCCAACTTCTTTTGGGTTGGTTTGTGTTTCTTCCTTTCTGGCGGTTTGGTAAAAATCAGTCAAGTGCATCATCACGTTGAGTCAGGATGAGGTAAGTCATCAATATGAGGTCAGTTTGTCAAAATTCGCATGTCGTATCTGTGACCTCATATTCTGGAAGAACATTAAATTTCATGCAGGTTTGCCTTTTACGTCACCCTGGTATTCACCAGGATATGAGAGTTATGAACAGTCAAAGTTTTGGTCAAACCTGATATTCACAAGGGAGGGGGTCATATTTTATAATTTGAGTCGTGTTGGTTAAAGATCATCATCATATTTGAAACATTCCCTGATATATCCTGCGGCTCAAATATCCTGACGTCAACTTTAAATGGTAGTAAGTCTTTCCCATCAAGCGGTCTTTTATACCGCGAACATCATGTTTTGAAAAGTAACCCGATATTCGTAAATATCATCCTAATGTGAAACATCACCCTTAACAAACATCCTGATGACATCATCATCATATTTACATTTCGACAGGATATTTTGTAAACATGATCATGTTCGCCCAATATGACGATGACGTCATGAAGCATTTCTGATACAAAGAACGAATATCATGATGACGTCATCCTGATATTCAGAAAGGAGGATGAGCAAGCTTGTCTCATCATCATCATTTTGTTTTGAAACATCACCTGATAAACTGAAATATCCTCCTGATGTGCTAAAATGTAAACAAAGGGTGCATTGTCACCCGAATCTTGTAGCGATAATAATTTCAATGTTAGGGAGGATGATATCGAAACTCAACCCGATATTTGTGAAATATCATCCTGCCCTCATGATATCCCGCCATATGAATATCCCCCACTCCCTTTGCCGCCATTATCATTAAATGCATGCAGATATGGTAGGTGATTCCCGCCGACCCCAGAACTCGATGAAATACCTGACGAGATCCTAAGTTTTCGCACGAATGATCAAAGATTGCAATCTAACTTGTCAGAGTACCCTAAATTTACCCTAACTGCGAGGTTAAAAGGTAATTCAACCGCCATTGTTATGTTTACCTGCGTTAAAATTGTTTTACAGAGCACCAGCCTCCATATCTGCATAACAGCTACCGTTGCGCAATTCGAGCTCACAGATAGAAGGAAGGAAGTGATCAGCAGTTGAATTAAGGGCATCTTGACGATATACTGGTATAAAGGAAAATCTACATAACCAGGTAAGTGAACTGAAACCCTCATCAGGTTGTTGCTAAATGATGTTATAAGTTCTTGTTATGTATCCATGTAAGTAAGTAATGTGAAATTGATGCAATAGGCATGATATTTGCAATATGTATGCATGCATATCCCTGTTGTGAGAAGAAATGTTGTTAATTGTTGGTACCCATGGCTGAAAAATGCTCAGTCAAGAATCAGGAGGAATTCGGCAGGCCTATGTTCTCTTCCCAGAGAGGGGTCCTGTTCAAATATGGTGCAATTACAGATACCCATCAGGGGATTACCAACCTAGAGGCTTGGTCAGCCAAGCTGAATGATGGACAAGATAAGAGTCCAGTACTGGGTGCAGTGTTTGTATCAGGTATGTGGAACGCTGCTGGCTTCCCATACTCCATGGAGTCTCCGGAGCTAGTCATTGAATGCGCCTGGAATTATAACCCTCAGACGAGGCAGGTGGTGAAGCATGGGAGAGTGTATGCAGACCTATCCATCAAAGGTCTCTCCCAAACATTTGGACTGCCAATAGGCAGTAAGGTAAAGAGTGTAGACTTGAAGAAGTCTGAAAGAGAATGAGGCCAACAAGAAGGCGGCTAGAAAGAATATGTATGCTTGGCGGGCCGAGAACAAAACATATAATGCAGCGGCCAAGCTCCCCGTGCATATGTTCAAGTTCGACTTCAATGAGGAGTATCAGTACGTGATCGCCCTACTGAACAGGGTGACTGGCCAGCCTGATACTGGTGATTTTAGAGATTGGATGTACGGCATAATAATGATGTGCCTGTATGCAGACATCAAGCCACTGTGGGGCCAAATAATAAGCGATGCTCTGCATGAGCAGCTGATGAACCTGGGAGGTTCAGATTGTACATTCTACATGACCTCTTATATTGTTTATTCCTGTGCTTATAGAGGCACTTTTGATGCCCTGGTGATAGATGGAAAACTGACGGGCACAAATGCAGCATATATCTGGGATCATCATCCCCAGCTGCAAAGAACCAACTATATCAAGGACTACAAACTGGTCAATGATGCATTCTCTATGCATCTGGTAAGGACCATGGAAGATGACAGAAATAAAAGACTGAGCATGGAGGCTCAGGAGGCAGTATACAGGCATGGGGCATGGTACATACAATTTGCCACCTTTTCCTACATCAGGATAGAAGGTTTTGAAGGACATCCCCTGATGCTGCCGAGATATCCTACTGATGCAGTAATATTAATGGAATTTATCAAGCAGGGCTCCACCATGATACAGATGTATAAGGATGCCAAGAAGCTGCCACCCATTTTGTTCCCAGTTAGCATCGGCAACTACATGTGCCCTGACTCTGACAATATAAAGAAGGCGATGGTCACCCTGAATAAGATGAATTTGCTGCCCTTCCCAGTAACGAGACCATATGATCCTTACGGCCGAATGCAGAAGATCCTAGGAAAGCCTATTCACCAGAGGCACCTAGAGGATTTTTGGGCTGACTGCGAAGATGAGGCAGAAGCCAGGAGGAGGAGGTATTAGAGGTTGACTCTGAACTAGATCAGAACATTTGACTGCATATCCCTCCCTCAGCAGCTGAAGAATGATGACGGCAGGATAATGGCAGATGAATATGAACAGAAGAAGATTTACAATGATACCATATCTGCACCTGACCTCACCATGCAGGAGGATATGTCCTTGGATCCATTCTTTGCTAGAACCCTACACTTGACCCAAGCTTGGGTAGATGCACAGGTAGAGGCATTGAAGAAGAAGGGTGTTGCCATCACGGTGGATAGCAAGAAGAAGGGGCAGGACATCCCTACAGATGAATATGATGACTTCCTGCTAGAGAAGAGGAAGACTAAGGGAGAGAGGACCTGTTGGTCATGATGTTGATCATTCACAAACATAGAATAAAAGTTACACAACAACCTTTATTCATCTTGAAAGATACGATGAATTCAGAGAATTCATGATCCCAAGTCTCCGTTGATTAGGTCTTAATCTACTGACGTTACTCAGTGGTTGATGTGTGCTGCTGTTTTCCATTCAGGGGCCTTACGTGTTTCTGCAAAGTTCATCATCATCATCCAAATATCCTGATCTGTATGTCTGCTCTGCATAAATCTCCAATAATTCTACCTCTGCACTCTGAAGTTAGTCAAATAATGTGCCTACAGGCTGATATTTGCATGATTTCTACCATTATTTATGATTCTTTGCATGATATTATCAATACTACATGCATTTAACTCAAATATGCTAATGATCTTCAGTTACTTACGGGATTTCAGCATATTTCTCTATTCTACTTATTATTTATCATGATTTGCAGTTATGATGATGAATTTATGAAATTAAAAAAAGGAAAAGGGTTAAAGAATGAGATTCCCAAAACTACCTGACTTAGATCACTGATTCACATACAAGCTCCCATACATGCAATGAAAAGAAGGAAACTAGAATCATACTTCACCAGGACATTCCACAAATCCGCATGATCTAGTGCAAATCTTCAAAGGAAAAGTTGACAACAACATGTAATGAAATGAAAGCGCTTCCAGTTGAACACAGCATTCACCAGTACATATCCAGAAATCAACAAGAAGATTACGTAAAATTTACAATCAGGATGTAATCTGAAACTTCATATCCATTCAGTATGCTCAAGAACAGGTACATTTACAGTGATCTGAAGAAAGAACCTTGACATTTCAACAATTCTATCCTCATCAGTCTCAGTAATCCGATCTCCTAATTGATTCTACAGTAATTAGCCTTAATGCGCCAGATGCGTCTGTGTATTCTAATGTATCTATCTTATCCTTTTGACAAGCTCTGGCCTTTATATAGATCAAATGCCAGAAAACGGTTACAGTGATCCAAGGATCAAGATCCTCTCATAACAATCAACGGTCCAGATGAAAAGCACATGCTTCGTCAGTTGGCAAATGTACAGCTGGCACAGAATATTCCAGCATCTTTAACTTGATTCGGTCTCCAGCTGGAGAACAACATATTTGACAATATCCTCCTTATTTCTGGTTCATGTTGCCTCCATGTGCAACTTTGTAATTATCAGCTTCAGCAGCAGCTCTAACAGCATCATGACTTCAATGCTCAGCTTCAGCAGCATCATCATGACTTCCTGCAAGTAAACAGACAAACATTAAGTTCATCATCATGTGGATAAACAACAGGAAGTAAAACATTTTATTAAACAAGCCCCCAAAAATGTGCAGCTACAGGCAATCAGGCTCCAAATCAGTGGAAAATTAGGCACTAAATGCATAAACATCTTCAAAACACCCGGGTCAACCATCGTTGACTGGGAAATCAGCAATCGGGTCTTCAAATTTCCATCGCTTCATGTTCCCGCCCATTTTCTTGTATATCGGGTTCAAAATATGATCATGATGATCTCAAAATATACAAGGAAATAACCGCCCTTTAACCATCCTTCGAATCCGGCTTTGCATGCTCTGTTTGTATGTTTCGGGTCATCATCATCATATTCGCATCGGTGTGACCACATATGATCAGGGTGACAATATTAGACTTGGCCGATGGCAACAGTTATACCGACGCCAAAAATCATGATGATGCCCAACTCTATGTCTTCTATCTAGCCACAGGATATCATGAAATATGATGCTCCTCCCCTCTGAATGCTCTGATGAAAAGCACATCAGGATGTTTCGTTTCTGCATATTGGGGAAAGAAAGACATCATCATCATCATCATGTCGAAGGAGAATAGGAGGATTTGGAATATGACCCTGCTGCTAAGGAAAGGAATATCATGGTGACGTCATCGTCATATTCGGGCTTCATTAAAATGCAAAAGATGACGTCACCGTCATGTTTCGTTAAGATCAGGGGATAAATGTAATATCGGGTCACCTAAGGAAGATGATCGGGATGATGAATGCAGTATGACCCCTTTTTGCGGCCAAGGTAACCCTCTCGAAAGATCAGGATGATGATGATCATCATCATCATATCCGCACTAGGTGATTAAAAAAAATGATCCTGCTGAACGTCCATATGACGTCATCAGGATATCCGGGGCCTTCATTAAACTTAGAACATGACGTCATCGTCATATTGGCGAACAGGATCATGCCTTGGAAAATATCCTGCCGAAGGAGAAAGGTGATGGTGACGTCATCCTGATATTTGCTTCTTCGTTTATCAGGTCGGGATGACGTCATCAGGATATTTGCAAAAGGTTATATTTCTCGGCAGGAGGATATTGCGAAATGTCGGGTAGACAAACAAGATCATGATGATCTTGACATCATGACTTAGGAATGGAATATCACCCTCCCCCTTTGAAAGATAAGGTGATCATCATGATCACGCAAAAGGAGATCAGGAGGATATTACAAAATGTGATCCTGCCTTGAAAGATCAGGATGATGATGATCACCAAGACTTTGACGTGCGCGTGCAAATTATGCAGATGGCAGATTTTCTAAGTAGGGTGATATTATAATATCAGCATGATATTATAATATCAGGTGATGTTAGAATATCAGCATGATATTATAATATCAGGTGATGTTAGAATATCATGATGCTCGCGATGTTTCCAAGGTCGCTTGACGGGTAAAACACACTATCACTTAAGATTGACGTCCGGATATTGGGACTGCATGATTTTTATCGGGTGATAGACCAAGATCATGATGATGACCTTTCGCGATACAAAAGACCGCTCGACGGGGACAACTTAATACGACTTAAAGTTGACGTCCGGATATTTCGACCTCAGGATATTATCGGGGGCGTTTCAAATATGATGATGATGATCTTCATACAGCAATTATCAGGTTTGACCAAAACTTTGACTGTGCATAACTCCCTCATATGGATGAATTTTCGGGTGATGTAAAAGGCAAACCTGCATGGAATTTCAAGCTCTTTCTAACTATGAGGTCATAGAAACAAAATATGAACTTTGACAAACTGACCTCATGATGATGACCAACCTCATCCTGACCTTCATGATGATGATGCACCTGACTTATTTTTACCAAACCGCCAGAAAGCAGACAACACAAGCCAAGCCAAAAGTTGGGTCCCTGTTTTGATAAGTTAAAATGGGGTGTGTTGTGTAACCACACAACAACTTGCCACCAAAGAAAACAACAAAATTCAAATAATTCAAGTGATATGATCATATTCATCTATAGTATTCTAATTCTTTCTAAGTAAAATCATCATGATCTTTGAATGATAAAGTTTCATCAAGGTAACAGTGCTAACAAAGGATCATGTGTGTGCATATGATTAATTATCCTCATCTTGAAAGTAAGTTGAAAACATAAGTAACTGGTGTTAAACTACATAGTTGGAGATCATCCCTCATAGCCAACCTGGATAGAGCCTTGCTGCCAGCAGGCGTCCATAACCCCGGCAAGGTTATCTATACAATCTCCCTAAGTAGAGCCCCACTGCCAGCAGGCATCTATAGCCCTGGTAGAGTTACTTAGATGGCCTAAGTTTATTGTTTATATATTTTCTATTTATATACTTATATTTGATATCATCATGTCAGCTCATTTATACAAGGGGTAGTCACTTGCAGCTTTAGGTTGGAGATTGTATTGGTAGCAAGGGAGTCCCTTTAGATTTTTCACTTAACACCTATACTCATATCTTCAACAAGCCCAAGGCTGTTAGGTGTTTCATTGTGTTTGATTCACTTTGGACAAGAAAAGGCACCTGATGAAAAGATATTATAAAACCTGATCATGAGTATTTATCAGAATGAATTACAATCTATATCTAAATCTGATCTCATCACTTGAATCCTAACAATTTAGTTATTTTCTTAGGTGATGAAGTGCATCATCTTGACTTACCAAAACAAAACTCAACCAAAACAACACAAAACAGAATAAACACTATACAAACAACTAACCTACAAAAAGGAAACAACAGGAACATAACAAGAAAGCAAAACAAGCAGACTGTACAAACAACTAACCTACAAAATTATATACAAACCACTACTAGGCAAACAAAAACCAGAAAAAGACCTAAGGACACCTGTATTTGTATACTTCTTTTGATTGTGCAGGAGCATCAGGGTATTAGTTATGGTTCTCAGCCTAGCAAATTTATCTTTATATTCTGAAGAATATTCTGATATTCTGAATTCACTGTATTCAACAGAACAACTCTTGATGATCAGCAACTGAGGAAGCTCATCATGTTCATGATTAATCCATATGCATGTCTTATCTTCTGAATTTCCATAATTAAATAGTATTCAACATCATTTACTGTGGAAAGGAGAAATACAACCTGGTGTATTTCTGGCTTTGCTGGACATGCTTCTTCATTGGCAGTTGGTCTTCCATTTGTCATTATATTTTCACTGCTTGGCTCAGTGCCTGGTCCCTCTTCAAATTGAAGGATGTATGACCTTTGATGTATTAATTCTTCATCTTTATCCAGCCTTATCCCTTCATTCTGGATGTTCAGTTTATCCTCCAGTTTAGGAAACTTCTCAATATTTTCTTCAATTTCCTGCACATCAGCATCTAAATAAGTATCTTTATTATCACAACCTGATATACAGAAATTTATCATTTCTAAATCATTTGACTGTAAAGGAAAAACAACTTTCACTTGATGAGGACACTCCCCTGTTTCATTTTCAAAATATTTCTGGAGTGACATCCGATTATGCACAACTCCAAAGTCTTCTACATCTTCATCTTTCAGGAATTGTTCATTAAATAATTCACATTTTCTGTCTATTAGAGGATCTGGTTCCTTTAACCTACAACATTCTTGCATTTGATCATTTAATTCAAAGAAGTCGGGTAATAAATCAGCATTTATTTTCTTCTCTATGACTCCCTGAGTTACCATCATAGGAACTTCATCATCAGGAGTGCATTTAAATTGCTCTACTATCTGTTTACACTTCTCTTTACCATAGAATGACTCCAGGAAAGATGTTTCATCTTCTTTATCAAAAGTATTAGGATCAGAATCAAAAATATTATCCTGATGAGTGATTTCTTCTCTAAAATTTTCACAAGATTCATACCTGCATACTGACTGGTCCTTACTTGTCATTATATTTTCTAGAATCTTTTTCAACATGACCAAGCAAGGGTAACAATCTCTCTCTGAATGCTCTTCATCATGTAATCTGCACCAGCTTTCAATCAAGACATCATCAATGGGCAAACCTAATATTTGACTACACTGTATATTTCTAGACAAGTATAATTCAAAATCTTCAGAATGATCTACTTCAATGTCTGGACAATTAATAACTTCTGGTGCTGCATCTGCTTGTTGCTCCAAAATTTCTTCATTTTCCTGGCAGACTTCTTCATTTTCTTGGCAAATTTCAACCCTGAACACATCCAGAAAGAATATTAGTCCTTTCAAATATAAATCCAACCTTGTAAGAAAAGTTAAGCAATTTATTTCACTGTGTTCTGCAGTCTGGTGTATCCTGCAACAGGTACATAAACCAAAGTTAGACAAACTGTGAGGGTAAAGCTGCCTATTTAAAGTTTCCTGAAATAAAGGAATGTTAATTTGGCAATTATTTTCATATACATCCATCAAAATGAGACTCTACTCTTCAATTTTTTAGTATTTTGCAATTTTAAGGAGATCTATCATATCTCAAACTAAAACTTGAAAGTCCAGAAAATCAAACAAATATTTGATGCTTTGGGCTAGATCTTTGCAAAGGTGCAACCAAAACATCTCAGGTAAGAGATATTTGCAGACATTTAACTGAAATGCTGAAATATTTATGCAATATTTGCAGAAATCAAAAATTCTTTGTTCAGGAACAGGATCTATTTGCTGAGAAACAGCTCATGCCCTCCTTCTAGCGCCAATTTATGTTGCGTTAGAAGCAAGGGGCCTGCATAAAATGTTTGCAAGATTTAGGGCAAGCGGCTATACTAAGGCAGGGGATATCATTTCAACTGAAAAGAATTTATTTGCTGAGAAATAGCTCAGCCCTCCTTCTAGCTCCAATTTATGTTGGTCATGATGTTGATCATTCACAAACATAGAATAAAAGTTACACAACAACCTTTATTCATCTTGAAAGATACGATGAATTCAGAGAATTCATGATCCCAAGTCTCCGTTGATTAGGTCTTAATCTACTGACGTTACTCAGTGGTTGATGTGTGCTGCTGTTTTCCATTCAGGGGCCTTACGTGTTTCTGCAAAGTTCATCATCATCATCCAAATATCCTGATCTGTATGTCTGCTCTGCACAAATCTCCAATAATTCTACCTCTGCACTGTGAAGTTAGTCAAATAATGTGCCTACAGGCTGATATTTGCATGATTTCTACCATTATTTATGATTCTTTGCATGATATTTTCAATACTACATGCATTTAACTCAAATATGCTAATGATCTTCAGTTACCTACGGGATTTCAGCATATTTCTCTGTTCTGCTTGTTTTTATCATGATTTGCAGTTATGATGATGAATTTATGAAATTGAAAAAAGGAAAAGGGTTAAAGAATGAGATTCCCAAAACTACCTGACTTAGATCACTGATTCACATACAAGCTCCCATACATGCAATGAAAAGAAGGAAACTAGAATCATACTTCACCAGGACATTCCACAAATCCGCATGATCTAGTGCAAATCTTCAAAGGAAAAGTTGACAACAACATGTAATGAAATGAAAGCGCTTCCAGTTGAACACAGCATTCACCAGTACATATCTAGAAATCAACAAGAAGATTACGTAAAATTTACAATCAGGATGTAATCTGAAACTTCATATCCATTCAGTATGCTCAAGAACAGGTACATTTACAGTGATCTGAAGAAAGAACCTTGACATTTCAACAATTCTATCCTCATCAGTCTCAGTAATCTGATCTCCTAATTGATTCTACAGTAATTAGCCTTAATGTGCCAGATGCGTCTGTGTATTCTAATGTATCTATCTTATCCTTTTGACAAGCTCTGGCCTTTATATAGATCAAATGCCAGAAAACGGTTACAGTGATCCAAGGATCAGGATCCTCTCATAACAATCAATGGTCCAGATGAAAAGCACATGCTTCATCAGTTGGCAAATGTACAGCTGGCACAGAATATTCCAGCATCTTTAACTTGATTTGGTCTCCAGCTGGCGAACAGCATATTTGACAATATCCTCCTTATTTCTGGTTCATGTTGCCTCCATGTGCAACTTTGTAATTATCAGCTTCAGCAGCAGCTCTAACAGCATCATGACTTCAATGCTCAGCTTCAGCAGCATCATCATGACTTCCTGCAAGTAAACAGACAAACATTAAGTTCATCATCATGCGGATAAACAACAGGAAGTAAAACGTTTTATTAAACAAGCCCCCAAAAATGTGCAGCTACAGGCAATCAGGCTCCAAATCAGTGGAAAATTATGCACTAAATGCATAAACATCTTCAAAACACCCGGGTCAACCACCGTTGACTGGGAAATCAGCAATCGGGTCTTCAAATTTCCATCGCTTCATGTTCCCGCCCATTTTCTTGTATATCGGGTTCAAAATATGATCATGATGATCTCAAAATATACAAGGAAATAACCGCCCTTTAACCATCCTTCGAATCCGGCTTTGCATGCTCTGTTTGTATGTTTTGGGTCATCATCATCATATTCGCATCGGTGTGACCACATATGATCAGGGTGACAATATTAGACTTGGCCGATGGCAACAGTTATACCGACGCCAAAAATCATGATGATGCCCAACTCTATGTCTTCTATCTAGCCGCAGGATATCATGAAATATGATGCTCCTCCCCTCCGAATGCTCTGATGAAAAGCACATCAGGATGTTTCGTTTCTGCATATTGGGGAAAGAAAGACATCATCATCATCATCATGTCGAAGGAGAATAGGAGGATTTGGAATATGACCCTGCTACTGAGGAAAGGAATATCATGGTGACGTCATCGTCATATTCGGGCTTCATTAAAATGCAAAAGATGACGTCACCGTCATGTTTCGTTAAGATCAGGGGATAAATGTAATATCGGGTCACCTAAGGAAGATGATCGGGATGATGAATGCAGTATGACCCCTTTTTGCGGCCAAGGTAACCCTCTCGAAAGATCAGGATGATGATGATCATCATCATCATATCCGCACTAGGTGATTAAAAAAAATGATCCTGCTGAACGTCCAGAGGACGTCATCAGGATATCTGGGGCCTTCGTTAAACTTAGAACATGACGTCATCGTCATATTGGCGAATAGGATCATGCCTTGGAAAATATCCTGCCAAAGGAGAAAGGTGATGGTGACGTCATCCTGATATTTGCTTCTTCGTTTATCAGGTCGGGATGACGTCATCAGGATATTTGCAAAAGGTTATATTTCTCGGCAGGAGGATATTGCGAAATGTCAGGTAGACAAACAAGATCATGATGATCTTGACATCATGACTTAGGAATGGAATATCACCCTCCCCCTTTGAAAGATAAGGTGATCATCATGATCACGCAAAAGGAGATCAGGAGGATATTACGAAATGTGATCCTGCCTTGAAAGATCAGGATGATGATGATCACCAGGACTTTGACGTGCGCGTGCAAATTATGCAGATGGCAGATTTTCTAAGTAGGGTGATATTATAATATCAGCATGATATTATAATATCGGGTGATGTTAGAATATCATGATGCTCGCGATGTTTCCAAGGTCGCTTGACGGGTAAAACACACTATCACTTAAGATTGACGTCCGGATATTGGGACTGCATGATTTTTATCAGGTGATAGACCAAGATCATGATGATGACCTTTCGCGATACAAAAGACCGCTCGACGGGGACAACTTACTATGACTTAAAGTTGACGTCCGGATATTTCGACCTCAGGATATTATCGGGGGCATTTCAAATATGATGATGATGATCTTCATACAGCAATTATCAGGTTTGACCAAAACTTTGACTGTGCATAACTCCCTCATATGGACGAATTTTTGGGTGATGTAAAAGGCAAACCTGCATGGAATTTCAAGCTCTTTCTAACTATGAGGTCATAGAAACAAAATATGAACTTTGACAAACTGACCTCATGATGATGACCAACCTCATCCTGACCTTCATGATGATGATGCACCTGACTTATTTTTACCAAATCGCCAGAAAGCAGACAACACAAGCCAAGCCAAAAGTTGGGTCCCTGTTTTGATAAGTTAAAATGGGGCATGTTGTGTAACCACACAACAGGACCCCTCCACCACAACAGCCTAGCAAAAGGGCCCCAAAGGGCAAGAAGGTGGAAAAAGGACCCAAAGGGGTCATAATTGACAGGGCAGTATTCACAACGGAGGAGGCAGCCAAATTAGGATCAGAATCGGATTCTCCTCCAAAGCCCAGGAAAACCAAGACAGTAGAGGCTGGAATCACAGAGACCCAAGAGGTGGGTCAATCATCCAAACAGCCAGGCAAAGCTATCCTCATGGAAGAGGAGCCTGAAGAAGAGGAGGAAGCTCCACTAATAATAAGAAGAAAGAGGAGAGCTCCGCAGGTGTTGGTTCCCACCACACCTAAGAAACCAAGAACCTCCATGAGAGGTGAGATAAGTCAACCTCCTGCACAATTACAGGGGGCAGGTAGTGAAGTGCAGAAGGAACTTCAGCATAACGTTCTACTTCCTACCATTGTCAAGTTCAAAACTGAACTGGCAGAAGAACAACAAAAGGAAGCATCTCAGACACAAGCGGAAAGGCATGTCTTGCTAGACGAGACAATCAACTTGTCTGATGATGAGGTGGTACAAGATGTAGCTGCACAAGAAATGGAAACACTGGCTGCTGACATCAGTGTGACTCCTCACAAGCCTCCATCTGTCCAATCAGTGCTGGAGGAGATGAAACAAACAGAAGCGGAGCGAGAAAAGAGCATGGAACAAGAAAAGAGCCTAGAGCAGGTAGCTTAGGACATAGGGCTGGATACACTGATCGCTGAGGTGACAAGTCCTGTAGTGGTAGACTTGGTAGAGAAACAGGATGCAAGTCCTGAGAAGCCAGCAGGATCACCTGATAAGGGCCACCTAATAGAGGAGATAGAGATGGCAGAAGCAGAAGGCCATGCTCTTGAATCAGGCTAGTAGAGCCCATAAGATACATCAGCAGGACCTGCTATAGTGGAGGTCCAAGAAATAAAGGCTGATGAGAAGAAGGAAGAAATAGAAGATCCGGCTGATAAGGCACAAGAGGTGGATGGTGCAGGCACAGAACAAGTAACAGCTGCAGAACAGATGCCATCACCTCGGGTAGATCCAATGATATCAGATACGGTGGACATGCCACCCGAAATAGAGAAACAAAAGGAGGATGATCAACCTCCACAAGGGGAAGAACTGGGAGCAGGTGAAGAAATGATGGAGAAAGATCATGATCATCATGATCCGCATATAGGTACACCACAGGGTTCCCCACACAAAGAAGATGCTCCCCTAGAAAAGGAAGTTCCTCAACAGGAGGAGGCACCACAAGATCAGCCGCAAGGTGAGCATCAAGAAGGAGAAAAGGAAAAATCGCCATCTCCACAACGCTTACTGGTGGAAACGGGAGATAGGGGTGAACAGCATCATGATGCTGAAAAGCATGATCAGGTGCCTCCATGGTTAGAAAAGGAGGTAAATGTTGAGGAGGAACTTGAAATCCAAGAGTTCGACATCTCCACCCTATTCTCCACGGATATGATGAAGCCCAGGAGAAAGGCCAGAATGACTTCGGCCATCAAAAGAGATCCGGCGACAGGGAGAAGGACCGCACAAATTGCTATACCTGCGGTAGAGAAGGAGAAAGGCAAAATCACTATGGATGAATTCCAGATAAGCACAGTTGATTTGGGTTTTGCCAACGAAGAACAGGAAGGTCAAGAAGGTAAGGACATCATAGACTCTCTAATTCAGAAAGTGAAAAGAGAGAAAGAGAAGAATAAGCAACATAAAGAGCACATTGCTTAGTTGCATGCATACATTAAAGGCTTGACCAATCCTGAGGATACTACAAGTGAAGCTGCAGTCCCATTGACTGCCATTTCTCAAGAGGAGATAAATAAACTGGACCTCATGAAACATGAGGCTTCCGTAATAAGGAAATGGATGTCATCCACATTGGATGATGCTGTTGAAATAATGAAGGGTTCTTTGAAAAGATGGAGCATATTAAGTGACTCCAAAACCAGGGTGGACAAATTGCAGATGCAGACTGGGAAAAGGTCTTATAAACTGGAGAAAGTCCTCAGCCTGTTGGGAGAAATAAAGAAGATAAACCCACAACTACTTATCAGTAAGCAGGTATTGAATAATAATACTGCATTGTTAGTAGATATCTGGTACAAAGATGTACAATTTGAATGCGGAGTCCTCAAGAGATGTAATAATAAGCTGAGGGAGATCAGCATGAGGCTACGTGATTTAATGGGCATTGAGGCAGACATGTTAGAAACATTAGAGGGCAAAGTGGAAGGGAAGATAGAGAATCAAGATGAAGATTCTGCCCTTAAGGCTCTGCGCAGTAACTTCCAGATGGAAGATGATGGTCCACTCATCCACTTGACAGAGGAGATTATAAATAAGGTGATGAGGATCAAGGTCAAGATGGAAACCTACAATGAGACATTGCAAGATAGAGAAAATAAGTTGGATAACAGCAAGGATAAGTATGAGGCACACAAACATGCCATTATCAAGGCAAAGACTTAAGATGGCAGAGGAATAGATCAGGTTGTGCAGTCATACGAACAGATCCAGAGCAGCATGCAACCCCATATGCAGCAGCATCATCATCAGGATAGCGAAGGTTCAGAAAGCGATGCACATGATGATGATCCGCATGAATCAACTGAAGAACATGATGAAGATACATCATGAAGGGGAATATTTTGCATAGGTAATATATATAGTTGCCAGCTGGCAACTTGTGCTATTTTGTAAAATTGACAAGTCATGGAATGATGACCGTTGATTTGTATTGACATATCAGATCCGTAGATCTCTTGTAACGGATTCCTCACCTTATTCTATAAAAGGTGGCGGAATGCCTTGTTATATTCAGTCGAAACTTAATTGAAATTTGTTTGCTGAAATATTCAGGGCTCATTTCAAAGCTGCTATATATGTACATGTCTTTTGCATACTTAATGAAAGAGAAAAGTATTTGATTACAAATCTTCGTAAATCCTGAGTAATCTGTGTTTGAATTCTGGATATGTGCTTTGATTAGCTGCATCCCTTGGAGTGCTCATCATGTTGCATGTATTGTTTTCATTCATTATCCTCTAAAGTTTGCATCAACTGTGTCTAGCTGTGGAATGTCCTGGTGAACATATGGTTTGATTTCTTCTCCTCATGACAGTATCAAGCATGTATGTGGATCAAAAGCTAAAGGTTCAACTTGATTAGAAGTATTTCTTTTAATTTCTTTCAATTTTAGAGCATCTCACCATCACAATTGCAAATAATTGATAATCTTAAGCAAATAACGCAAATATGCAGACATCTCGTAGGTAATTGCAAATATTTAGCATATTTGAATAAAAAGCATGCACAATTGAAAATCTCATGCAAAGATCAAGGTATTACTACATCTTTCCATCCAATAACTGCATAATTTGACTTCTCTATAAAGAATTTCTACAGGAATGTCATGATGATGGCGCACTTTCACGTAAGGCCCCAAAATGGAAACAACAATTCACATTAACTACTGAGTAACATCAGTCGATTAAGACCTAATCACCGAAGACTTGGGATCATGAATTTTCTAAATTCACTGTATCTTTCAAGATGAATAAGGGTTAATGTGTACTTTTATTCTATGTTTGTTTGTGACTAACATCATGACCAACAGTTAGTCCTTCTATGTTGCTAGGCAAGCAACCTTAACCTAGTAATAATATCTTCTTGATCACCTATAAGCCAATCAACATTGGGTTGAAGAATAGGGGCATTACGTCTCTAATGAACCATTAGAGAAACTCACAATACATACTTAACAATTACAATATCCCCAGTAGAGTTGCCAAAAATCTGTTGGTTTACAGATTTGTCATCTAACTCTATATTCTTTCACGTAGACAAATGACAAACGTAACCACAGTTGAGCTAGTAATAATAGTATTTTATCACCAACTCTTTTCTTGTTTTACAAGGTGGCAGCTACCTTCTACTGATATTCAACGAATCAAAAATCTATGATGCTTTTGACCAGAAATGAAAAAAAGGAAATGCTTTTAACTAGAAAGCTTGAAAGGATATTTTCATACAAATAAACTAACCAAAACTCACAGAAGCTCAAAGACTTCGAACAATAATAATTGAAAAAGAGAAGAATTTGAATTATAATCACCATAACATATCCATTCAAAGATAGATATCCACAGCAATGAAATCACGAGCTAAATTTTCCAACATAAAGGAAGATAACTACAGATATAACATTCAACATAAGTAGAATGATAGTCCAAACATTATAACACAAAGATCATATATGCTCGAACAAAACCAACTATGTATCTTTCTATATCTTGAAATAGGTTGAAATCCAAAACTAACATATGAGATATCTAACTAAATTGAGAAAAACATGAAGTTTGCCCAACCAGAAAGATGGTTCCATTGTTTTCCATTACATATTTATAAGCATAAAATAATAAGTGTCTTTTGAAAGATGAACAGTTTTTTTAAGACAACCATTTTACTAAAATAAAGTCTTTTAAAGTTTGGCTAGATAACTTAAAAAACATAAAGAAATAGATTCAATTCACTACCCCTTCATTTTCTTTGGGGTCTTCAATGCTCTCCACCACTTGATCTTCTGCCATCTTCTGTCACACTTTCAACTTCAGCTTGTACTCCTGATACTTTGTAATGATAGCTGTAATACTTTTGCTCCTTAGAACGGTGGTTTTCTACATCCTGGTTCTAAACATGGCCAAGTTCTTAGCCACTCCTGTCATGGTTTCCTGTATCATTTCATCTTTGTTTCTGTAACCATTAAGATAAACCTACATGTAGCCTAATTTACTCAATGATTCACCAGAAACAGCTTCAGGATCAGCAAGCTCGCTGTAAAGCAAATCTTTAACTTCTTTGTTGATATCCTTGGGATTGCATAGGTTTTCTCCGAAGTCATCCAAGATATTCACTTCAAATGTATTATAGTCCCTTTGAATACCAATCATTAAATCCAGGTATTCTTGCAGAGCCTTGTTGATCTGGTCAATAAGATTATCATACATATTAAGCTTCGAGTCCAATGAGTCAACCCAGGATAAATCAATTTCATGGGGGTCACTAGCTAGATTTTCCTTTGTGAGTGTTATGGAGTCCAATGCTGCTAACTCAGCAACTTCCCTTGAAAGCACAAAAGTACTTCCTTGTTCCTTTCTTACTTGCTAGAGATCATTGACCAATTCTTTTCTTTTATTGTGTATAAGATAATAGCTTTGTATCATCTTAGTCAAGAAAAATAAATTATCACAAGACAATTTTTTGACCCACTCATTGATAGCCTTGGCAAAATTTTAACTCATTGTGATCTGCTTGATAGTGTTTGCATCAATCCCAATGACCTCTAAATTAGGAGCTTCCTGAGAAGATGGTGCCACAAATAATTGAATGAATTGGCTCAAAGACAAAATTTGAGATTGAAGTTTTATGTTTTCTTTCCTTTCTTCCTTAGCCCTTTTAATTAGAACATTGACCGAATAATTTGCATGTTATGACTCTCCTTCAAGAGTAGAAGGGCCCAAATCAATATGACTTATTTTATAATCTGCCTCGATTATATCATTTTCATCCAAATCTTTTATGGGATCACTAATTTCCAACACTTGGTGGCCAGAAGTAGCATCATTTATCATTCTAGACATTCTCCTAACCTTCTTAGGTTTTGAAGTCCCTTGCAGGAGCATAGCGATAGTATCAATGTCTTTGGCAATAGTGGGAACAATTTTTCTCTTTTTCTCTACCACCTTTTTCAGCCAGCTAGGAGAGGAAGTCACCACAGTAGTATTTATATTGTTAGACACAGATTTATTTCTATCTTCCAGTGGGGAAGCAACATGAATTTATTCATTATTAGGAGAAGAGGAAACATCAAGAAAATTGGGACAAGAACTATCATTACTAATTGAATCAAAAATGGGGTCAGGATTCAGTGCCACTTTATGAACATTTCTTTTTCTCACAAGAGGGCTTTCTGCTTCACATCCTGATTTCAATTTGAGAGCATCATTGGGCCTCTCACCATCACCTCTTGACTGTGAATTAGAAACAGATTGTGGCATGTCATGTGACCGTGTAGAACTTTGAGTAGCAAAATTTTGCACCATTTTCTGTCCAGTAGCCCTTGAACTACCTGATTCATTAGGTGAACCTGCATGTACATGCCACTTACCAATCAACCACTCCTCAGTCTTCCTAATCACTAGTGTAGAGCAAACATTTATATCCAAAACCTCCTTCTCAGACCAATTTATACAGGGAAGGGGTTTTGACAGCAAATTCTGGTATTCCACATCAATTACTTTAGAGTCCTCCTCAGCTTTCTTTGGAATACGAATGGGTAAACCAAAATTGTGGATTTGACTTATGGTAAGTCTCATGTAGCTTGTTCTCAAAACTTCATGGTCATCTACACAATCCTCCTAGAAGTCCTCTAGGCTAGAACAATGCTCATAAGAGCTAGAACCATAGAAGTTCTGATTAACATAGTTCTTGCTATCAAAGTGTTGCCTTAAAGATAAAGAGTGAAGATTAAATTCTGCCAATGCATGCTCGGCTCCTTTAGTGACATCTTTATTTTTACAAGAATAAACTGATAAAGATAATGGAAATGTGTAGGCCTTCTTTCGATAAAGATAATGGAAATGTGTAGGCCTTCTTTCACATACTCTGGTATTTAACATTCACAGCAGTCATCTATCTACAAACTTCCAAAAAGACAATGTAGTCACTAGGGTATTGAGGCAACTTGGTTGGGGCTGAATCATAATCCCCTAATCTTAGATAGGTGAATCTATCAAATTGGATATAAAAACTCCCAAATTGCATGACCAGAGATGCAGCCTCAGGAGAAATCCTTATTTTAGAATCACAGTTCAACTTTCTCACCAGAAACATTAAAAAGACATCATTGACCTAATGAAAATCTTTCATCCCAACATTTTTTGTAAATTGAGGAAAATAAGCATACACAGGTGTATCTGGGTTAAAGACCCACGAGGCCTCAACCCAGCCCAGACAACCTCTCGACTGGCTAGAACATATACCAAATAGGAACACATGTAAAATGCAGAGGTCTCTGGAAACTTCAACAATTGCTCATTCAAGTGCCAGCTTATTATTTCAGCCCAATCAATAAATTGATTCTCACTACATATAAATAATATAAAGCGGCACAACTAGAATTCAAAAGTGGTAGCATTTTCATTACCAACCACCTGGTGCAACAGAGTGATAATATCTAAAATTTTGTCTTTAAAATGTGCTCTTTTAAGTGTAGGGGTAGCTAAGACTTACCTCTTTTCTCCAATTTTAGCTAATTGTGTGCAATAGAAGTTCTGCACTAGTATTCATTCTCCTTGAAAAATTCCACACCTAGGGCTACCAACATGACCTTGTATTTCTCTTGCCTTGGAATCTTCAATGCACGCAAGATAGACTTAGAATAAATCCTCACGACCACTACACCTTCTTTAGTCTTGATCTCCAAATTCTTGGGGTCGTATCTCTCCATGCAGGCAACAATTAAATCCTCACAATACACTAAAACAAGGAAACCTGCCGCATGAGCCAAACTGCTCTATAGAATTTTTTCTGCAAATGATGTCCTATCTTCCTGTTGCAGACGAGACCAAAAGTCTATCAAGTCTATGTGTCCAAGTTCAGTGTCTCTTATTTTAGACCAATTACTCTCAATTCTGAAGTAGGAGGAGACACCCTGAAATTTGAATTTCATTACAGCGACCAAGCACCAAGGACTAAGGTAGAGAATTGTGGAAGCAGCAATTTAGAATAGAAAGAAAGAAATAGAACACTTAGACAATTTTGGCACAAGAAATGAAATGATGTGAAGTTATAGTGCTCTGTCATGCTTTTAAATGTTGGGCCATCATGCTACCATTTCCGCACCTTGAGAAATTAACTCAAAGATTTGCTCATTCTCCAAAAATTCATTGAAGGACATCTCACACTGATGGCGTACAACACTTTAAATGATCATTAATTACCTTGGTTTCTGATATGCCACTTAACCATCACTGAATCATGAGAAAAGAGAACTTCAGAACCTTAAGTTGCAAGTTATAAAGTTTGGAAGACCTATGACACAGCGATAACAAGAGGGAACCAAGTGAGCAACAAACACAACACAACGCATGAAGTCACGAGATCGTGACATTATAGAACTTCAGAACCTAGCAATAAGGTTAGAAAACTTAGGGAAGTAGTGACCGGGTTAGGAAACTTGGAGCTTCTGCGACTTCAAAGACATTTAAAAGGCATAACAGTAGAGACTCATAACCTTTGGGACTTAGAAACTTGGAGAACCATGAGAACAAACAATAGAGACAAATGAGACTTAGAAATAAGGAGGGGTAACACCTGGCAACCACAAATGGCCCACAAAATGCTATTTCTTCAGAAATATGGTTCCTTGTCATTTTGTTTCTTGTAACGTAGCTAGCTTAGAAAATGCCAAAAAAAAAAAAATTTGGAGTCACCAAGTTTCAAAAAGTTACAATTTACTAGTCACAACAAGGTACTTTGTGTGATGCCCCTGGGCAAGCAATTCCCCTGTTTCCTTCTTCCTCAAGTCAATGGTAACAAAGGCAATTGCCTTGCTAATCTGGAGAACCTTGGCTTCAATTTCCATCTCCTCCTAAGTTAAAAGGGAAAAAAACTCAACAATCTAAATCAGCCTAAAGTTTCTTCATCATGCAAAAAACAAAAGAAATCTAGACCATCAAGAAAATAATTACAATGAGAATGTTCAAGATTTACCCCCAACTTTGCACCATTAAGCTATGAGACATTGATTTCAACTGAAACACCAGATGATTTAGCTCCTATAGTGAATATTGTTGTACTATCTATAATATCAACATATGCTGTAGTAGCTCCTCCATGAATAAAATTTCCTGTGTTCTGTGCACTCAAGTAGAAACATGGTAAGACAAACTTCCTAGATGATTGAGCCCTCGGAAGAACAATTGTCCATAAAATTAATGTGGATATCTAATAATCTATTGTATTTTACCTTAAACCATCTATGTATATGGAATTTATAATTGTATTTAGAGATTAATCAATCATGCACTTTGCTGATGGTTCAAAGATCATAAACATCACATTGGTCAAACCTAGAAAAAAAGAAAAATTTGACAGGATGGAAAACGTCACATCGACTATTGAAAATCCACTAACAATGAGAACTAGCCCATTTCCAATGTAAAAGCATTTCCATGGTGCTGTTGATTGTCAGGAACACTAAGAGGGGGGGTGAATCAGTGTTCTATAAATATTTTCTTGCACTTTTACTTTTAACCATTTCAAAGGAATAATCAAATAGAAGCAAAATATACAACTGAATACCATCCATAAAAGCATAACACATAACACCAAGATTTTATGTGGAAAGCCCAAAAAGGAAAAAACCATAGAGAGGATTAGCTCTCAAATATATATTGCAATCTTTACAAAAAGAATGTTTAGGCTTGGTCACTCCACGAGCCTAGAACATGTTGGTTCACTGCCTTGAAGTACAACTAAGTTTAGCAGGCTCACTGCCTCAACCCTAAACCTAGAAAGATTACAATAAGGGTTGTTAAACCTTGAGGGCTGTCAAACCCTCTTGAAGGCTATTGTCAGCTTACTATCTTGAAGATGAAACCTTGCTTCCAATCATATTGCACATGAAAACTGAATATTGCTTAATCATCTGCCATTATGCCAGGGTGTAGTCATTTAACAACTAAATTCAGAATCCTAAGTCTTCATCATTACTTCGCTTCTAACTCTACTCTTCTATTCACATGCTCACACCACACACACACACTTCTACACCACACACTCTATGCTCAATGGAAATTCATTACTCTTAAATATCTACATCATGATTTGATCCACAATCAGGTTGACATCCAAGAAATGAAACATGTACATAGAAAGATGTATCTTGTCATTTAATCCAATGCACTATGTGTCACATAGACCCAAATCTTTTCCCAAATGTGTTCATATGTGTCAACTCTAATCATTCACACACTATCCTTTCTTTGCATCTTGATTTATCTCACCAGTCAGCCTGTTTCTCAAGAACATGCTTAACAGGTTCATCTACTGACTTACAACTTCTACTGTGGATCACAAAACACTTCCAAAACTATATCAAGGACTCTTTACACATTCTCAAACATACATTTAGAACTGCATGACATTATAGCATCTTGCGGAGAAATGTGGACCATCAGAACTCAGAATTTGTCTTTGTCAAACTCTGTCAAACACTATGCCGATACTTAGCAACTTGTAGCTAACCTTCTAGTGGACTTCAGATCTCCTACCTCTGGAATAAGACACTTCATACAAGTGTTTACAACACCTTAAAACCACATAACAAAATACTTATCTACGGAGGAATGCAGACCACTGCACTGGACCCTGTTCACTGTTCTTGCTATACCTTTGCTTATCTAAACTTAGACAATTCTTCAAGGTGACTTCTAGAGGAGATTAGGACTTAACCTTTGAAGCATAACACTCTCAAACAATTGGGAACATCATACCTAAACCATATTAACTGATCATCATCTACAGAGACATACTGTCTAGCTTACTATCCTCTATTTTGTACATACTCATACTTAGCCACTTCTACCAACGAAGTCTATCAACTGGACCTAAAATCTGATATGGTCTTCTAGAGTTATCTCTTCCATCCATGATGATAAGATCTCTGAGCCTTTTCTCCATCAATGGCAACATACAAGTCAATACCAGAGCAGTTTCTTTTGCCAACAATCTCCCCCTTTAGCATTGATGGCTACACTTAGTGAAAAATGCTTGACTGCTCCCCCTTACTATATACACTTTATTTTCCTTATCCCCTAAGATGATTATCCATTTTTCACTAATCTTCTTCTCCCCCTTTGACATCAATGGCAAAGGGTGTGAACTAGAACCAAACATATGTCAAAATGTCAAAGTTTTATATACTCTGCCAGATATTTACAAGCACAATCTTCATCTTAATTTGTGACACAGGCAAAATGTCACTATAGATAGTCTTTATTAGAGCTATCTCTCCATTCCATCTATTCTTTGCGCTTTCTAGAATTTGGATGTGGCCATTCATAAAAAATACTAGCTTCTCTACCTTCTGGACATCTGATGGTGTATCAATTAGTGCTTGAGATTTCAAGGCCTCATCTACCAAACTGGTCATGGAATCAATTTTTAGACTTATTAGTCCTTTTAGCTGGCACAACCTGTCTTTGATTTCTCCCATACCATCTCCCCTTTTCTTCATCAGAGTGTCCAAATCATTATGGATACTTGCAACTTGTGTTTCTTTGGCACTTATTGACTTGGTTGCTGGATTATATATCTCAGAGATATTTAGTAGTTTGAGTTCCAAGTTTTTGATTTTAGCTTCTAGCTCCTTTGTGATCTTTGGCCAAGATAAACAAAATTCATATATTTTTCTTGCTTCTTTAATGGCACTTTGTATTTTCTTAATTCCATTATTTAACAGAGTTTTGTCTCTGGCTATCATAGTCTTTAACTCAGTCAATCTATTTTCATTAAACTCTTTTCTAACCTTTGCTTCTGTAGATTTTTCAAAAGATTCAAAATGTACACTTACAGAGTTTAATAGCTTTTTGAGATGGTCAACAACCCAGATAATGAGGTATCCCTTTTAAATGATGGCATCAACTTTTCCAAGATAGTAGATGCTTCATTGATTAGTTTGTTATCTTGACCTTGTGATTGTAACAACTCTTCTTGTGCCTTGGCCTGAACCATAGATACGAGCTTAAACTTTTGAAAAGGTGATAATGAGTCCAAGTTGATTGGACCTTGAGGGAGTTCAAAGTCTTCTGCAATTTGTTGCTTTTCAGAATTAGCAGAGACATCTGCAGTGTCTCTTGCCCTCTCTGTTGATTTTCCTTGACTTTGTTCTGGAGGGTCTATGTCCATATTTTATTGTTGATTTGTGTTTGTTCTGGTGTAAGACTCCTTGTCTATTTTGTATTCTCGTCATCCTCAACCTGTTGCTCAGGAGGTAGATTTATTTCAGTTTTGCCTTGATGTAACGTGTTCAATGTGTTCGTGTCAGGGACTTGATTACTCTATTCTAGTCCTTGATCTTGGCTTGTCTGGGGCAGAGACATGTCATCATCCTTTGTTTCCTCATTGTCATGGATGGTGGAAATATTGTATTTCTTTAATATTTCTAAGATAATCTCCTTTGTTTCCTTGACAACTTTGTCAGTTTCTCCCATCATCAGTGCATTCATTATTTTCTTTGATCTGAACTCATTGTTAAGTGCTTTGGAGATTTTGGCCTTTTCTTCTAAAGTGATATTTGGACATAATTTTATCAAAGTGTGTTCTCTGAGCTCAACATCCTTAGCTACAACAATTTCCTTTCTGACTGATAAATATTACCCAAGGTATCTGGGAGATCACCAATGATCTCAATGAAAGATCTATTGTATATGTTCAAATATTCTATGCTAGCTTCTTCCAAAATCCTTTTGTCAGCACCATTGTAATCAACATAGAATTCAGCCACAGGTTTCAGATTTCCATCAATAGTGACAAACTTTAATACATCTTCAACTGTTACTATGGCTAGAGACTCATTTACCTTCTAACTTTTCCTAGCTTTCTTCTTTTCAAAGGTTTTAGTGGTCTCATTTTTCATTTTCTTGATATTTTGATCATACTCAGTTTCTACTTCATCTTTTTCACTTATACTTAAATACATTCTTTTTCCCTTCATCTTCTTCCTCTTTAGATCTTTGTCAGAGGGTTTCTTTGATGATGTTGTACCAGAGAGGTGGAAGAGCTTCTGGTAGCCCTTTGTGTTATTTCGGGCCCTCATGGTTTCTTCATAGGTTCTTCTAAAACCTTAGTCTGTTCACTATCTTGCTTTTCTTTCTTAGCTTTATCTACATTTTCCCTAGATTCCCTGTGTTTCTCTTTAGTGATGTCATACCTTGCGATAATTTCTTCCACCTCTCTTCTCACTTTTGTGGTGGATTCAGTTTGTCTAAGTTCAACATGGAGTTTCACAATTAACTCCCCATATGTTCCAAACTTCTCTCCCTTGGCATATTTAGGTTTGCTAAGCAAATGTTGGGCATAGTTTTCCAAAATGTGCTTATCAACCTCATAACCCATGGACATTACCCATACAGTTCTAGGTTCCATGGCCTCCATTAAACACTGAACCTTAGTGACCATAAAGCAGATAGTGTCTTCAAATGTTTCAACAATTGCCTTAGGGATTCTTTCCCTAGATTGCATCATGCTTTGAAAATTTTTGAAATAGACCCACAGGGTAGATTTCTGAGCATCAATCCTTCCTATACTATTCAGATGATTTCTAATTTGAATTGCTACAGGCTCATCATTTATCCAGAGAAAATTTTTCATACCTGGTAATTCTTCCATGTAGTAGAAGAATAAACAAAGAATCAATGTACCATATCTGAATGGATATTTTTTATCATTGGTCTTCCTTAAATTTTCCATTAGTTGTTGCTGGAGCAAGTCACAAAGATCATACTCTACATCTTCCTTCACCATCTCGAAGGCAATATATATTGCTGTACCAAATACTGAACTTCTACGATTTGAGAAGTAAACATTATAACCAATTACCATGGATGTAAATCTTACAACATAGTCTTCAATATCATTGATTGTTAACACTCTTTTGTCAAACTTGGCTCTGGTGGCCACCATTACTTTATCATTCTTTACATCTTTGAGAAGTGGTACTAATCTGGTAGAACATAATCCAGTGACTACCTTAATAGCATCCTTTGTAATCTTGAAAGGTCTCTCAAGCCATATGAATTCATCATGAATCCTGTTTAACACATATTAGACCCATTCACCCTCCGCGAAAGTTGGTAAGTCGATGTATTGAATAAATCTCCTTGTCTCCAATGCCTTATATTCATTTTTCAGATTGTAACCTCCATTGTATAGGTGATCTAGAAATAAGTCTGTGAGTTTGCTCTTCCCATGTTCTTCTAGGGAAACATGAATGTATGCCCTAACATCCTCAACATACAAAACTCCATGATGAATATCTAAAAATGCACCCATTAGATCCACTTTTGTTGCTTTGAATGGGTGTTTTTTAAATTTGGGCCAAGGTCATTCAGTGATATCAATGACTTGTGGAGTTGCCATTTCAAAAATTTAATAGATTCACAAATGAGGTTTTAACGAAAATACCTTGTGTTAGGGTTTCCTTTCTTTGAATTTCTTCAACTACTTCAAATCTTGGTTGTCACTGCTCAAGCTTGGCTTCAATCTCTCTAAACACTTGATAGCTTCAAATGCAAAGTGATTTTGAATTCAAACTAGCTCTCTTTTATCCTCTGCATGACTTAACCTAATTGTCATTAATGCTTGTTCCAAAAAGCTGTTAACCTCTTTACTATAGAATATAGTCAATTAGGATTGCTCCACGAAGTGTTGTATCAGCTTGTTTCCTTCCGATTTTTCTTTCAGAGGATTTGTCTTGTCAAATTCTACCAAGAATCTTTGTACTAATTTTCAGCATCAATTGTTTGGCTTGGGAGTTTGGATTTTCAATACTGCTCCCCATGAGCTAGTGCTTGCAACTTATTCTTCAAATAAATTATCCGCATCAGATGTTGGTACGGATCTATCCTCAACTAAAATTACTTCTTTATCAATCCAGATCTTCTCCATTTCTTCCTCAGTTTCAATCGGATCAGCTCTTTCTTTTCCCTTATCATTCCTCTGCTCTATTTTCCTTTCTTCAAAATAGTGATTTCTCTTCACATTCCTGCTTCTACAAAACCTTGCAATATGTCTAGATTTGTTGCAATTGAAACACATCACATTCTTTTGACTTTGATTCCTTCCATTGATTGAATTTGATCTACATTGATTTGCCATATGTCCAAATCTATAGCATGCAAAACACTTTCCATTGAATGGTCGACTGTTCCTTATATTTTGAAAGTTAGTTCTTACCAAGCTTCTGCATTCATTTGATCTATGTCCCATTTTATAGCATGCATTAAACCTAATGGAATTCTGACTTACTTTACTTCTGCATGCAACAACTTTATGACTAGGTCTATTGCAAGTGAAACATTTACCTTTGAATGATTGGTCATTCCTCCCATTGTTGAAACTTTTCCTAATCTAATTTCTACATTCATTTGCTCTATGACCAATTTTCTTGCAATTGAAACACTGACCAGAGAATGATGGAATCTTTTGATTTATTCTACTCCTACACTAAGTAGCCTTATGACCATACCTATTGCATGAATAACAATAACCATTGAATGATGGGTACCTTTGAGCATTTGGTTGTCTGACTAGAGGTCTTCTAGGTCTTCTTCTTTGATTTCTGAACTGGTATCCTTTGTTTTCCCTTGACTCAGTGCTCATTTGACCAGAGTTTGAACTTTCTCCTTTCTCAAATCCTAAACCATGATAGTCATTAGCATTCCTCTGGCTAGCAATCATTTCATCAAGCTTTGCAATACTTATCTTAAATTTTTCTTCAAAACTTCTAGCCTTTTCCAGATCTGTTTTCAAACTTATAATTTATTTTTCAATTTTTGCACAATCTTTTAATATATTCTTCACCATCAAATTTAGATCATCTTTTTCTCTTGTTCTTTCTGAAACTTCTACTTCAAAATTTTATAGGACTTCATTTGCTGATAACAATTGGTCACTAACTTCTTTGTATTTGTCTGTGAATTTCTTGACTTGCTTTTTCAGCTTTAAGATGCATTCATTGGCTTGTTGCAATTTTTCTTTCAAATCCCTGAACCCTACTTCAGAATTTTCAAGATCAATAAAAGTTGCTTCTAGTTGGTTGTATCTCTCATAATTTCCATACCTTCTTGCTACCATGATCACACTATCCCAGATCTTCCTTAAGCTATTAAACTTTTTCCAAGGAACCTTGCTTTGATACCAATTGTTGATTGTCAAGAACACTGAGAGGGGGGGTGAATCAGTGTTTTATAAATCTTTTGTTGCACTTTTACTTTTAACCATTTCAAAGGAATAATCAAATATAAGCAAAATATACAATTGAACAACATCCACAAAAGCATAACACATAACACCAAGATTTTACCTGGAAAACACAAAAAGGGAAAAACCACAGAGAGGATTATCTCTCAAATATATATTGCAATCTTTACAAAAATAATGTTTAGGCTTGGTCACTCCACAAATATTACTAAAATTTATAGCTTTATACATTTCCATGACAAACCCCTTTCGATAACATAAATGTGGTTGTTTAACCCACATTTTAAACTACTTGGTATTAGAGAGAATACAACCCTTTTCTCCTATCCATTTGTATATTGATTGAAATATATAGAAATTTTTTTCCAACCTTGTAAAATACCTAAAAAGAACTCTGTTACTGATGTAGACTTTGCCTTTGATCACAAAAATCAAGAACACCAGATTGCTTTGCCAGGTTCCTTCTTCTTGGAGCTGCCACCTCTGCCTACTAAGGAATAAACATGTGAAAGCATAATACTTCACTTTAAATCAACTTTTGTTTTGAATCCAATCCCATAATAGAGTTATATGAAACATCCCAGCATATAAATGCTATGTAGTAATGCTTATCTTCATCTGAATTATGAACAAAATAGTAGAGTCGTCACCCCTCTTGTGGGGAATATAACAATTTAATTTCTGACTCTTAATAGATATGGGGATTTAATTGAGCTAAGACCTTAGGATAAGACATAGTTCTTCCTTCAAGTCCCTAGTAGAGTCACCAATCTGTTGGTTGTTTTAAATTCCCAACTTGATCTCAAGAAAACAGATCTATAAAATAGCCATTTCTAATAACTGATTTATCTCGAGGGATTGGCCAACGAACGAAAATGGGGTTTCAATCCCTTTTCCTCTACACTTTAGGCTCTGCAAGACCAAGGAGCGTGTTCCTTTTGTCTAAAACAATGTTTATTTTGAATGGGGGGTCCCTAAGTACTTGCTCAAAAAACTATTTCTAAAACAAATATGTTCCCTCTAGATTGCTTTAAGAATTAATGATAGAGGAAAGTAATAGGCTAGATTCTTAAGCTTCAACAAAAATTATTTGCACGGGAACATGTAAATAAAATAGCATCTAAACCTATAGCTGAAAGAGAAAACTATTTTGATATTTAATGATGAGGATAATCAAGGGGGGTTAAGTATAGTATTGGTCCTCCAAATTTCCAAACATTGAACCCTAAAGATGTGCCATGTCTTATGCTTAGATTCAAAGAGAGATTTGGCCAATGAATGGGAGAATGATCTCACAATTTTCTCCCCTGCACTTCAGGCTCTGTGAAACTTAGGTGGGTCTGTTGATAACTGAGAGGGGGGCTGAATCAGTTATCCTATTTATTTTCTTTTTGAACTTTCTTATTAATTAATGCAGCATTGAATCAAACACAAAAACATTACCATGAAATAAGAAACACATGACACAGTATTTTTGATGTGGAAACCCTGTTAAGGGAGAAAACCACGGGGTGATTAACCCAAAGATTATTCTCTGTTAGAAGAATAGGGAATTACAAAAATGGCACTTGCCAATTAGGGCTCACTGCCCGAGCACACTGCTCACAAAGAGGCCCACTGCCTACAAGGAGACACACTGTCTACAAAGTGATAAGAATCATAGTCTTGAACTGATTGGAAGCATCTACATATGCTGGAGTTCAGTTCCGGTTAGGCTCAGTACACTGATCTGCTGCACTTCATCTTTCCTCTGTTCTTTATTCTACTATCCTTTCACATACTGGATCTTTCTTACTACTTCTGTCTGTTCTGCACTTATTCGCATATATCTTCACACAACTACACACTTCACAACTAAATCCATCCTCTATATATATCCGCACAAGTAATTTCATCACCTTTCTAGTCGACATCCAGAACAGTCTAGTTTCTTACAAACTCTGTTCTATCGGCTGAATCCTTGCTCACCAAGCAATGCGGATCAAGCATATACTTGTAGATATCATTAATCATGTCGGCCAAACATGATTCATGCCTTCACAACCTTTACCATCAACAGTAACACATCTGGAAAATAGTCTGATACTCTGTCAGTCAGTTCTTCCTCTGTTCTCACTGTCTCTCAGGAATCCGGTACTCAACTATTCATATCTTTTTCTTTGTTCATCACCGGAGGCTAAATCCTTGGAATATACTACTCAAGGTAGTCCTCTTGACTTCCCCAAATCCGCACTGGACCAAGACACTTCCTCTGAGAGATCCGGACCAATCTGTCGGACCTTGCCACATGCTCTGTTCTTGTTCACCGGACCACAACAATCTTCATTCTGACTTCCGGTAGAGACACACCATGACTTGTGGATATGTGGGATGACCTTTGTTGCCATCAATGACAACAACCATGAATCCATATAGTGTCTCTTGCCAACAATCTCCCCCTTTGGCATTGATGGCAACACTTAGTGAAAAATGACTAAGTGTTTACACTATGCTCCCCCTTTGCTGATGCTCTGTCTTTATATACAATTTCTGGAACTCCCCCTTAGTTGGATTCCTCATTTTTCACTGCTCCTCACTCCCCCTTTGACATCAATGGCAAAGGGTAGGGTCCGCACACCAAAATTTTCAAAAATTTTCTATACATAGCCGCATATTTACATACTCACATATACTGAAGAATGTCTGCAAAGGATGTCTTCAATTGGATCAGTTCTGTAGCCCAACTTTGCTTCATTCTATCCAAAATTGAAATGTGACCACTCAACAAAAATGCAAAAGCTTTTGCCCTTTTGAGATCTATCGGATCATTAGTTTGGGCGGTGGTCTGAGCATCACTGATGGCCTCATGCATAGTTTCTAACTTAGGGATTATAATCCTTCTAAGTTCTCCCATCCGGTTAGTGATATTCTTTCTTTCCTTCTCAAGGTTCTTTATTTCACTCAAGACTGCAATAGTCTGACATTCTTGATTTACTATGGAGGAAGAGAGAGGATCAAAACTTTGAGATAAACTTTGTAGTTTGTCCCGTTCCTCTTTTATTTTCTTATCAATTTCTGCTGTTGCCTTTGACCAGGATATACAAAATTTGTAAATGTCACCGCCATCCTTAAGAGCATTTTCTAAGCTCTTTATTCCAATACTCATATTTCTTCTATCATTAGAGATTAATCCTAATACTTCTGAAAATCTTTTATCCAAAAATTCCTTCCAGACCTTTTCTTCAGCTGATTTTTCTAGAGATTCAAAATGTGTACTAACACTGCTGACTAAGGTTTTGAGATTACCGGAAGAGGAGGCTGCCAGATCTATCTGGACCAATGGCATAATCTTCTCAAGCACTCCGGAGGCAGCCTCTATCAACTCACAGTCTTCCATATGAGACTTTAGTAGTTTCTCTTTGACTTTCTCATTTGCAAATGAGGCTATTTTCATTGTTTGCACCGGTGACAAAGAGTCAAAATCTAATGGTCCTTTTAGCAGGTCCGGTTCATCAATTTCTATAGTGGCCTTTGTCAAGAATTCTTGAACAGTTTGTGCTGTGTCTCTTGCTGGAGACAGATGTTTTTCTGTTGGGGTCTTCTCTTTCTCTGCATCCTTGGTGCTGTCAACCTCTTTTTCTTTGACTGCTGCTTCTTTCTCCTGTAGTTTCTCTTCTTCTTGGGATCCGGAGACTGTGGGGGAAACCAGAGGAGAGATGTTAGTCTGTTCAAGGCCCACTTCTTCTAGCGTAGATGATTCCAAGTCCACAGCTGTTTCTGCACCTAAGTCCTCTACAACAGAAGGATTAAACCTTTTGAAGGCCTTCCGGAGGATCTCTTCTGTCTCTTTGGCCACCTTGTCAGTCTCACCAAGCATGAGTTGATTCATCCTGGCTTTACTTCTGAACTCATCTTTGCAGTCTTTGAATATTATGTTCATTGTCTTGGGATCAATTTGAGGATATAGCTGAATAGCTATCTGCTCCCGGATCTCAAGATCTTTTGCATGAGAATTATTCTTTCTTATTTCTAATTCCTTTTCTAGGCTTTTAGGAATTTCAGAAATAATCTCAATAAAAGCTTTATTGTAGATGTTCAAGTACCTTATTATGGCTTCTTGCAGGATCTTTTGGTCTGCCTCATTGTAGTCATCATAGAATTCAGCCACCGGTTGAAGGTTCCCATCCACAGTTACTGATTTGACTACATTGTCTAGAGACAGGGTGGGCTTTTCAGAAAATTCTTTTGTCATTTCTTCCTTGTCTCGGCCAGAAGAGGGTTTACCGGATCCTTTCTTTTTCTATTTCTTTATTTCTTTCACTCCTTCATCTGACTCAGTTTCTTCTTCATCCTTTTGGCTTTGATAAGCTCTTGAGGCTTTTGCCTTGGATCTTTTACCGGATCCCTGGACTTCCAGTTTTGAGCTTTTGGTTTTGATAGGTGTGGATCCTTTAGATGATCTGGTCCGGGTTGAGGATTCCACCGGAGCACTCTTCTTACTTTTCTTTTCTGCCTCTTTCTTTTCTTCCTTAGATTTTCTTCTCTTTTCCCGGCTAGCATCAAGTGCCTCTTTTGAGATGCCTAGGCCTTGAGCAATGTGCTCTACTTCTTTTCTCACCTTTCTCTTTATCTCAGGTTCCCTGAGTTCTACATGTATCTTTACACTCAGCTCCTCAAAGGTTCCAAACCTTTCTACCTTAGGATCTTTGGGCTGACTTAGCATGTGTTGAACATGCAGCTCCACTATCTGTTCATCCACTTCATACCCCATAGGCATGATCCAGATAGTCCTTGGCTCCACTGCCTCCATTAGGCACTGATCAGTGTCCACCATAAAGCACACTGAGTCTTTGTATTTTTCAACAAGAGACTGGGGAATTCTCTCTCTTGCTTGCATCATGCTTTGGAAGTTTTTGAAGTATCCCCATAGGGCTGTATTTCTTGCTTTGGCATCCCCAAGCCCATGTAGATAGTCTCTTATCTGGACTGCAACAGGTTTATCATTCTGCCATGCCCATCCACTTGATCCGGGCAGCTCATTCATGAAGTAGAAGAATAGACATAATATAAGAGTACCATACTTAAAGGAATTCTTCTTGTCCTTCTTGATTTTTTGTATATTTTCTATTAATTGGCCTAAGAGTAGTTCGCAGAGATCATATTCTGCATTCTTCCTTAGCATTTCATAGGCAGTATATACTGCAGTTCCGGATACAGAATTCTCCCTGCTGGAGTGATAGATCTTGTATCCTATTATCATGGATGCATACTTGATATCCGGATCTGAAATATCTTCAATGATCATCGCCCTCTTATCAAATTTTGATCCGGTGGCCTCAGTTACAATGTTGTTCTTGATAGATTTGAGGATAGGTATCCCTCCGGAAGAGTATAGACCAGTTACTGCTCTAATTGCCTCTTTTGTGATCTTGCAGGGTCTATCCAGCCATAGGAAGTTGTCATGCATCCTGCTCAGTACATACCGGACCCATTCATCTTCTTCAAAGCAGGGGAAATGAATGAATTGATCAAATTGTTTCTTCTGGATACCCTTATACTCTGGTTTAAGCTCAAAAGCATTGTCTATCAGTTGTTTGTGATAGAGATCTCTCAATTTGAATTCCCTGAATTCCTCAATGCTTGCATGTATGTAAACCCTAATGTCTTCTGTGTGTAAAACTTCGTGAGGAACACTGGAAAATGCTCCTAAGGGATCTACCTCCAATGACTTGTATGGATGTTTCTTAAATTCAGGTCGGGGCCTATCTGAGATTTTTACTATATTTGGAGTAGCCATTTCTTAAAAAGATTTGTAGCAAGATATCGAAAGTGGAAAATACCTTTTGCGTCTTCGGTTGCACGGAGTAGCTGGATTGATTTCTGTATGTAATGACTTCGGCAGGAGATCTTCGGTGATCTTGATGAATTTTGTTTCAGAGCTCCGCTTTTCTCTTCTTCTTGGATGTGGAATGATCAAATGATTGTTGAGAAATCCCTTATATCATTTCGCAAACCCTAATATCTGTTTGCAATAAATGCTTCACCTATATTATTCCGGTTTGCCTTGTCCAGATAGCTTGGAGTATCCCGGATCAGTCCTGATCTATGAACATCATGCGGATCTTTCAATCATGAATAAATCGAGATGACACATTACAAGAACATCCCAAACATTCTGTCCAGTCCACAGAGTAAAATAATGTACTTCCGGATCTCTCCGGACCCTTTTGTAGTCCTCTGTCATTCCGGAGCATCTCCCGGAACAGGTCTTTACTTGATCGATCACTTCTTTATATCTTCATGCGGACCTCTGAAATCTTGTCTGGATCATTTCAGGACTGGTATCTTCAAACCCTTTACTCCGCATCTTGTGCCACATCTGGTACCATTTGATTGGCTGGGGGAAGAGGATTTTCTTTGAGTCTCCCCCTGAGCCAGAGCTCACTTTTTAATTTCTGGAAGAAATATCAGCACCAGAGTCTGGTGCGGATCCAACCTCTACATTCTCTGAACTTTTCTTCACCCAAATCTTGCTCATCTGATTCCTAACTTCATCCGCATTCATCTTTTGTTTACCCTTGTCTTGATTCTGATTATACACCGGACCTCTTTTGTCCTGATTCTTGCTTCTGCAGACTTTATCATTATGACCGGACCTATTACAGATTTGGCAAATAACATTTCTTTGCATATTTAACTGATAACCTCTTGATCTACATTGATTAGCCATATGACCTACTCTATTGCATGTAAAGCATCTACCTTTGAATGATTTGTTTACTTGCATATTTCTGCATTCATGGGATTTGTGTCCATACCTTTTGCAGTTAAAGCACTGTCCGGAGAAGGATGAATTAATCTGATTCATTCTTTTTTTGCACTGATTAGCTTTGTGACCAAAGTGGTTGCAGCTGTGGCAGTATCCATTGAAAGATGGATATCTTTGAGCATTGGGCTGTCTTACCGGAGGTCTTCTAGGCCTATTCCTTGGATTTTCTGATCCAAAATTCTTTTGACCGGATCCGGAGCTTTCTCCTTTCTCATATCCCAAACCATACTTGTCATCTGTCCTCTTTTGACTTCCAAGAAGTACTTCAAGTTGGGCAGAACTTATTTTGAATTTTTCTTTATATTCATTTGCTGTTTGAAGATCTCTTTTGAGAGAGGCAATTTGATCCTCAAGTTTTTCTTCATTATCTTTGGCATCTTCAAGATTAGATTCAAGATGTCTGATAATCCTGTCCATCTGGTGGCATTCTTCTGATTTTTCTTTAAGAGATTGTCTTAGATTGTCTTCAGCTTTTCTTTTTTCTTCAATCTCTTGAGTAAACTTTATAGTTCCTGATTCCATTTCATGTCTTAACATAATGACTTCTTTTGATAACTTTTCACATAACTTGGTTTGCTCAGTCAATTCTTCATTTGTATTGCTTTCTTCACTTTGTCTTGCCAATTGTTGGAGCAGCTCCTTTCTCTTTTTCATAGAGAGACTTAATTTATCTTTTAATTCTCTCATGAATTCATCAGCCTGTTTGAGTCTTTCCTTTAATTCATTTACTTCAGAATTTGACTGTTCAAGATCCTCAAGGGCAGTCTTGAGTTGCTCCCTTAAACCATATGCATCCATTTGAACTCCCAGATCTTCCTCAAGCTGTTAGGCTCTATTAGGAGGAACTTAGCTCTGATACCAATTGTTGATAACTAAGAGGGGGGGGTGAATCAGTTATCCTATTTATTTTCTTTTTGAACTTTCTTATTAATTAATGCAACATTGAATCAAACACAAAAACATTACCATGAAATAAGAAACACATGACATAGTATTTTTGACGTGGAAACCCTGTTAAGGGAGAAAACCACGGGGTGATTAACCCAAAGATTATTCTCTGTTAGAAGAATAGGGAATTACAAAAATGGCACTTTCCAATTAGGGCTCACTGCCCGAGCACACTACTCACAAAGAGGCCCACTGCCTACAAGGAGACACACTATCTACAAAGTGATAAGAATCACAGTCTTGAACTGATTGGAAGCATCTACATATGCTGGAGTTCAGTTCCGGTTAGGCTCAGTACACTGATCTGCTGCACTTCATCTTTCCTCTGTTCTTTATTCTGCTATCCTTTCACATACCGGATCTTTCTTACTACTTCTGCTCTGTTCTGCACTTATTCGCATATATCTTCACACAACTACACACTTCACAACTAAATCCATCCTCTATATATATCCGCACAAGTAATTTCATCACCTTTCTAGTCGGCATCCGGAATAGTCTAGTTTCTTACAAACTCTGTTCTGTCGGCTGAATCCTTGCTCACCAAGCAATGTGGATCAAGCATATACTTGTAGATATCATTAATCATGTCGGCCAAACATGATTCATGCCTTCACAACCTTTACCATCAACAGTAACACATCTGAAAAATAGTCTGATACTCTGTCAGTCAGTTCTTCCTCTGTTCTCACTGTCTCTCAGGAATCCGGTACTCAACTATTCATATCTTTTTCTTTGTTCATCACCGGAGGCTAAATCCTTGGAATATACTACTCAAGGTAGTCCTCTTGACTTCCCCAAATCCGTACTGGACCAAGACACTTCCTCTGAGAGATCCAGACCAATCTGTCGGACCTTGCCACATGCTCTGTTCTTGTTCACCGGACCACAACAATCTTCATTCTGACTTCCGGTAGAGACACACCATGACTTGCGGATATGTGGGATGACCTTTGTTGCCATCAATGACAACAACCATGAATCCATATAGTGTCTCTTGCCAACAGGGTCTCCCTATTGTTGTACCTTGCACACACGCCCCATTTCATGAAATAGGGACCCCCTCGTTTCAAGCTTTAGTTTAGAGTGTTAGTTCTGTTCCTTTATTCCTAAGTGTCAATATGGTCAAATTGCATTTTCTTGCCATGCCAAATAGATTGAATGTCATTAAGTCATCCCATCCACTAAGTCCAAATATTTGTCTTCATTAAAAATCAAGTCTGAGGGTCATTTGCGCTAAAAACCCTTCCATCTGACTTTTGTACTAAAATTCAAGTCATCTGACTTAGCGTTGTTTTCATCGCCAACTAGCTAAGCACCAAAATCTTCATCGGCCAACTTTTGCGTTGATTTCCCTTTCATCCGACTAAGTGCTAAAATTCCCCTCACCTGACTTCGCGCTAAAAGGCACATCCTCTGACTAAGTTGGGCCTTGGTAAAATTCGCGCATGGTTTGATGACCTTGAAACCCCTGCAAAGCACTGAAAATGTTTCAGACCGACCTTGCGCTAAAAGTATTGACAACTGAGTAAGTTGGTAACCCTCAAAAGTCCTACAAGGTCAGTGATCCCATATTCTCTCACAAACCCTAAAACTCTACCAAACACCGTGATGTCGCCCTGTACTTCCTACATTTATGGCGATCACTAAGGGAGGATAAATGTGTTTTTTTAACCTGTTTGAGCTCATTTTTCATTTCAAAATCAACTAGAGAGCTCTGAGAATGATATGGAATCGATCTTCTACAAGAGAACTCATGGATTTGACCCAAAATATTTCTCACCCACGTATTTTCATTGCACTTCATCTCTGCAAATTGGGTAAGTTCGTTTCCTACCTTAGGGTTTTGTTTGCAAGTTAGGGTTTGTAATCAGTAAAATGGGGATTTTGTGTTGCATCAAATTTCAATTTTCTTTGATGGATTTACGTACATATTTGATTAGTGTTTTCAACGAAACAATTGAGTTTCTTTCTAATTTGTGCAATCATCATTTTAAAAACCCTAGTTTAAAAAATGAGTAGGAAGGTTAACTATCAAATGCATTTCATTCAAAACCTCTGAGTGCGTTGAAGCCCAAAACAAAGTCCATCAAATCATGACTGAAAATCTCATTTTGATTAAACGTGGAATTCATTGGAAGTAACTTATTCAGTTGAAAATTGACCCCTTTGAGATAGTGCTAAAAACATGTCTGACCGACCTTAAAACCTTTTCAAGTCAGTCAGCAATCTTAAAATCCTTTGCCAAAATCTTAAATCTAGTCGGTGCTAAAAATATTGTCTTCTAACCCGGCGTTGATTTCTGCCTCAACTGACCTAGTCGGATGGCACTCAAAACCCCACAGGATCTCAATGCTCATTTTGTGCTCAAAATAAAGTCTTTTGACTTAGTGCCAAAAATTGCCTCCTCTGACTTAGGTCAGACATGTCTGAAAGACCCGCTAAGTTAGTTAATCCCAAAATCCCCACAGAAGGTAATTGATGGTCCAGCACTAAAACTTACCTCTTCCGACTTGCGCTGAAAACCCACTTGACCGACCTCCAAGATTCATCTAAGTCGGTCTTGCCTAAAAGTCGCGCAAAGTCAGACATCCATGGAATCCACGCAAAACACTAGTATGGCGAAGTGATCAAATGCCAATGGACCTTTAGGTCAGATGACCCCAAATCCCGTGCAAGGTCAGTTGACCCCCGATCTAGTGCTTTGTTTTCCACAGGTCGGATGACCCTCAAATTAGCGCAAAACTTGTAAAATGACTATTCTAATGAAAATTTCAAAGGATAAATGGTTTGTTAAGATGAAATAAAAGCTACATTTGTAAAATTTTGATATCTTATGCATTTCAATTTAGATTTTACAATGTTTGAAGCATTTATTGCATGTATTAATATAGAATGTAATATTGTTTCATCATTTGATCATGTAATAAGTGTGATGACTGGTAAATTTCAGACTTGTGCATTTCATAGACATGTAGTTATTACTCAGTTGGATAAAGATTGATCTCATTTAGCATAATGATGTAGCAATTGACTTGATTATCATAGATTTAAAACTTAGGAGTTAGGAACACCATTCAAATGCATCGAGACTTATAAGGTCCAGTCCTATAGGTTAAATGACTGCAAGAGCCCAAACCATGAGGAATGAGTTCAAAGGCATCCCTCTTGAAACCAATATCTCCATTGGATTGAAGAACATAGGGGACACTGATCTAGGTCACATTGACTTAGATGATTTTATACTTCAAGTGTTTGGACCCAATCCAACCCTGATGGCCAAGAAAGTGAAAGATAGTGGGATTGCAGAAGATGTTTCCTTCCCTACATCAGCCCAATGTGCAGAGTTGATAGTTGCATGTGCAGATAGATATGATATAAAGACTAGGACTATACAGACTGAAAATGGAGATGTGCTAGCAAATCTAAGTCCACCATCCCTAGCAAAAATCTTTGGGATCCCATGGCACCTAGTGATGACCATGCTAGACAAAATAGGTTCAAAGACCACTTATAAGAAAGATACAGACTCATGTAAGAAACACATAAATGAAAATTGGATGAAAAGAAAAAGGTCTGCTCTTATCAAACTTAGGTTCTTTACAGAAGTGATTTTCACGGTGAAATAGGAGATTTGGTAACTTTACTCAGCAGAATATATGGACTGCCCACATCGTCAACTTTTGAAGGATGGATGTTCTTGGTAATTGAGGAGATACTGAAGGATGTCAAATTCTGTTGGGTACAAGTACTGAGTGACAACATACATGAGGCATTCAATAACTTCATAGATAAGCAATTTTTCTGATGGACCTCTTATGTGGTATATGCCTTAGCAAGGAAGAATAAATATGATGGACTGTCAAAGGTAGGGGTAGTTGGGAATGATGAGAAACATAAAATTAAAGTTTATGAATGTTATACCCAACTAGCACTATCCCAATCTCTTATCCATTTCAAAAGGGTGAATGATGCCTTCACTATGTACATAACTAGACTGCTGCAAGGAAACACAACCCTCAAAATATCCATTGAGGCCATGAATGAGGTTACAAAATAAGGAAGGTGGTATATACAATTCAAAAAAATCACTTATCTAAGGATTCAAGGCTTCACAAGAATGGCCTACAGATTGCCTCATTACCCTACAGACAAAGTAGTCCTCTTGGAACTATCAAGGCAGTTAATAACTTGTGTGGAAAAACTAAAACATCTACATAGGACAAATCTTCAATTTCCTATTTTGTTATGTAAGGGTAACTATGCATGTGCTTCCTTAGGGGTAGATGAACACTTAGATATAGAGCTCCAACTACTTAATCTCCATTACCAAACAAAGAGAAATCATTTTGATCCAAATAGAGTAATGGAAAGATTTGTGAGCAAGAAGATGTTCCATAAGATGCACTTAGAATATTTTTGGACTAACTACATAGATGACTATGAAGTGATGAAGAGGGCCCATTCGAGATTATCCTTGGGATTCATAATGAAACTCCATATCATAGCAGTCCCAAACCAACTTGAAGATGATGAGAATGTGATGCATAGAGGAGCCTGTGAGGCACAATACCACCAACCAATTCCCTTGCCAAATTGGGCCAACGCTAAAGAAAGCTCTTTGGACCAAGTAATGAAAGAGCTAATAAGATTAAGGCATGGGTAAGAAACCAGGTTACTACTTTGGAGAGACAAGGGGTGCAGCTCACATGCACTGAACCTGAGTCTGAAAAGGAATCTAGAGGTGAAGAAGATATTTCAATAGAGATAATAGATGAAGCAGAACCATCTCAAGAGCCTGCCAAGAAATTAGACAGTGAAGAACATATTTCTTTGGTAGAGAAACCTAAAGCAAAGACAGTGAGAAAGGCTATTCCTAAGCCATAGAAGAAAGACATGCCTCCAGCCACAAGAATGAGGGCATCAAAGAAGAGAGATATGCCTAGTGGGCCAGGAGAAGGGTCAAAGACAAAGAAAACTAAAGTTAAGACCACTGACATGACCATAGAAGCTTCCATTACTGCAACTCCTGATAACACAAACCTACCAATAGCTTCTCCACCCCCTTCTGTCCCAGTTGTGAGTACTACTACCTCTTCTCCTACTATTTCAACTGCCACTCCTACTGCCCCTGTTGTATTCATCCAGTAACATACCTCTGTTGGTACCTCACCAGTAATTACCATCTCAACTGCCTCCTGTTCATTGGAAATAGACTCAAATACCCCATGTAGTCTCATTTCTTCCATTGCTGCCCCTTCACCCTCTTCAATTTCCACCATGTCCATACCTTCCATTTCTTCCATATCCTCTATTTCACTCTCCACTTCCCTTGCATTACTACCTATTTCTTCTATTCTTTCACCATCTTTCCCCATGCCCTCCTTTTCCATTACTTCACCTATTATCATTTCTTCCATCATGCCAACCTCACCCATTCCACCTATGTTGGGAGTTACCTCTTTTGCCAACTTGACACAAGTTAGCTTGTCTTCACTTGCAACAACCCCATCATCTTCTGCCCCAATTTCCCAAGATGCAATAACTCAAGATTCAACTTCCTTGGTTGTACCATTGCTCCTAGGAATAAAAAAGGTATGTGTAGAATTAGGCCTTCAAGAACAAGAACCTAAGAAGGATACATTTGAAGAACCTCTTGTTGAAGCAGTGACTATTGAAGTAATAGAAATTTTTGATAGTCCTCTAGATAAGAACTCAACAAAAATAGTCTTGCGAGCTGCCTAAAAGGATATATTAGTAAACTAGAGAAATATTGTAGATGAAGAAGAGGATACAAATAAAGAACCGAAGCAAGAGTAGAATTTGCTCAAGGGGCTATCCGGCACAAACAATGAAAATCCTGATATTTCTAAAGAGTCCTCCTCCACAGCACTGGATTGGCTGCAAAGCAAGATTACCTATCCAGAGCCTTAGGTTGAGATAAATAAATTTGATCTAAGTGCCATTCTAGCACAAACACAGTAGCCAAGGAAATAGAAAAAGGGCTAAGGTGCAATCTAGAATCTATAAGGATATGACATGAGTTCGGATAGCAGAAGTTGTCCCACTAGCTGACATAGATAAAGAATAGGCAAGAGCTAAAGACTGCACCATAACAACTGTTAACTTGGGACCTGCTACAAGAAGTCAAAAGGTTGATAAATTCAAAGGCTCTATTTCTTCCATCTTAGAGGAGTTAGACAAGGATGAACTCACTAAGAAGGAACTGAAGTGAATAAATGAAGAATTCAAAGCACGCTTGCAGTTTGTAATAAAACCCCTAGATTCTAAAGGTGAGATTAGGATAGTCCCTACCTTGTTGTTAAAGGACGAGGCAACAAAGTTTGATGAAGTCAGGACTTTGGCTACTGGAACTCAAAAATGGATGATCAAGGTATGCCAAGAAGGATGTGAAGCCATTGACTTTGCAGTTGAGCTCCATAAAAACTTCTACAAATTATGGGACCATTGGAAAGAATTGCATGAGGAATGTGACCCATTTGATGAGTATTATTCTCAGGTGTTCCCTCAGGTGCAAGCAATAAGAGATATGCCTACTCAAACACTGGTATCTGAAAACATCTTGACAGTAGATAGACTACATAAAACAGTGGAATGGTACCAACAAATAATACTAAGAAAATAAGTTTTTGATAATATCAGGGAAGCTTATAAGGTGGCAGATAATAATATATTATCTTTTATCTATGAAATAAATGACTCATTGAAGGACGGTCTTGTAATGGGCTATGATGATTTGGCTCCATACGATGTGCAAGGGTGTAAAGATAAGTTGCATAAAATAGTCTTTGAAGAGATTGAATTGGATGTTGTGGACAGGATGGATAAAGTTAGTGATCACTAAACTGACTTCATTATATTTCATAAAGGAAGAAAGGAAGTTGAAAAGATGTATGTCGAATACAACCAGGAGCTGGAAATGTTCAGATACTGAGTGAACCACATCAAGAGCCTAGACCCCACTGATATAAATCTAGCACTATCAGCATGGGCGGAGTATAGGAACAAGGAGGCAGAACAAGACAAAATAGATTTAGATAAAGAACAATAGTATATTTTGAATATTTTGAAATGTAATCCCATCACAAATATGTATTGCTATATTCGGAAGGTCATGTCACGCTATTTCTTCCATCTTAGAGGAGTTAGACAAGGATGAACTCACTAAGAAGGAACTGAAGTGAATAAATGAAGAATTCAAAGCACGCTTACAGTTTGTAATAAAACCCCTAGATTCTAAAGGTGAGATTAGGATAGTCCCTACCTTGTTGTTAAAGGACGAGGCAACAAAGTTTGATGAAGTCAGGACTTTGGCTACTGGAACTCAAAAATGGATGATCAAGGTATGCCAAGAAGGATGTGAAGCCATTGACTTTGTAGCTGAGCTCCATAAAAAACTTCTACAAATTACGGGACCATTGGAAAGAATTGCATGAGGAATGTGACCCATTTGATGAGTATTATTCTCAGGTGTTCCCTCAGGTGCAAGAAATAAGAGATATGCCTACTCAAACATTGGTATCTGAAAACATCTTGACAGTAGATAGACTACATAAAACAGTGGAATGGTACCAACAAATAATACTAAGAAAATAAGTTTTTGATAATATTAGGGAAGCTTATAAGGTGGCAGACAATAATATATTATCTTTTATCTATGAAATAAATGACTCATTGAAGGATGGTCTTGTAATGGGCTATGATGATTTGGCTCCATACGATGTGCAAGGGTGTAAAGATAAGTTGCATAAAATAGTCTTTGAAGAGATTGAATTGGATGTTGTGGACAGGATGGATAAAGTTAGTGATCTCTAAACTGACTTCATTATATTTCATAAAGGAAGAAAGGAAGTTGAAAAGATGTATGTCGAATACAACCAGGAGTTGGAAATGTTCAGATACTGAGTGAACCACATCAAGAGCCTAGACCCCGCCGATATAAATCTAGCACTATCAGCATGGGCGGAGTATAGGAACAAGGAGGCAGAACAAGACAAAATAGATTTAGATAAAGAACAATAGTATATTTTGAATATTTTGAAATGTAATCCCATCACAAATATGTATTGCTATATTCGGAAGGTCATGTCATGCTATTTCTTCCATCTTAGAGGAGTTAGACAAGGATGAACTCACTAAGAAGGAACTGAAGTGAATAAATGAAGAATTCAAAGCACGCTTGCAGTTTGTAATAAAACCCCTAGATTCTAAAGGTGAGATTAGGATAGTCCCTACCTTGTTGTTAAAGGACGAGGCAACAAAGTTTGATGAAGTCAGAACTTTGGCTACTGGAACTCAAAAATGGATGATCAAGGTATGCCAAGAAGGATGTGAAGCCATTGACTTTGCAGCTGAGCTCCATAAAAACTTCTACAAATTACGGGACCATTGGAAAGAATTGCATGAGGAATGTGACCCATTTGATGAGTATTATTCTCAGGTGTTCCCTCAGGTGCAAGCAATAAGAGATATGCCTACTCAAACACTGGTATCTGAAAACATCTTGATAGTAGATAGACTACATAAAACAGTGGAATGGTACCAACAAATAATACTAAGAAAATAAGTTTTTGATAATATCAGGGAAGCTTATAAGGTGGCAGATAATAATATATTATCTTTTATCTATGAAATAAATGACTCATTGAAGGACGGTCTTGTAATGGGCTATGATGATTTGGCTCCATACGATGTGCAAGGGTGTAAAGATAAGTTGCATAAAATAGTCTTTGAAGAGATTGAATTGGATGTTGTGGACAGGATGGATAAAGTTAGTGATCTCTAAACTGACTTCATTATATTTCATAAAGGAAGAAAGGAAGTTGAAAAGATGTATGTCGAATACAACCAGGAGCTAGAAATGTTCAGATACTGAGTGAACCACATCAAGAGCCTAGACCCCGCCGATATAAATCTAGCACTATCAGCATGGGCGGAGTATAGGAACAAGGAGGCAGAACAAGACAATAGATTTAGATAAAGAACAATAGTATATTTTGAATATTTTGAAATGTAATCCCATCACAAATATGTATTGCTATATTCAGAAGGTCATGTCACGCTATTTTGTCCTTATTATGCCTTGAAAATTGTCTTTTCTATATGTATATTCAAATGGGTACTCAATTTGTTTAAGTTCAATGTATTTAGAGGTCATTTTTCATTCTTTTCATAAGAGACAAATTGTAATCTAGGAATGTAGTGAACTGTTCCAAATGCATTTAATGATGTTAAATCTGGACCGTCGGTGTTGAGTTGATCTCCACCATCCATTCAAAAGCTTAGTATGGCTCCTCTCCTATATAAAGCGCTGTCATCCTTCTCATTTGTAAGACTCTTGATGCCGAATTGTTGATGCTCTACCATTTGAAGTTAATACAAAGCAAGTTTCTGTAGTTTTCCTGAGAATTTGTTCATTGTGTTGCTTATTTGGTTTCATGGTTTGCTTCTTGATCTCCATTAGTTAGTTGTGCATTTGCAGTGTTAATGGTTTGTTGAAAGGTATTTGATGAATGTTCTAAGTCCATATTTTTAGTTACTTGTTGATTGTAAGTGATTGTGCAAAGTTAGCCTAGGTTGATTATTTTGTGCTAAGTTCAATTGCATTTGATGAGTTAAATTGTGTCATTACTTGGGTATTTGATAAATGAATGTGATCTGAAAATCTGTAACTTCCATTAAAGATAGCATCATTTTCTGTAGGGATGTAGCAATCATTTTAGCTTGGTTACTTAGGAAATTGGTTTTATTTATGAACATTTGTCTACCTACAGCAGTCTTCACATTGTGAATGTCACTTAGGAATCTTCTAAACCCTATCTCCTTTTGTATTTTATTTTAAAATTGACTGTTAGTTTAAGTTTTAGCAGCATTTTCCATTGCCCTATTAGCTGAAATCATAAAGGTTTTGCATGAATTGCTATCCAAATTGTTCAAATATGTCAAATTGCATGTAAGACCCCTTGTAGGAACAACTAGTACATTCCAACTGAGAGATTCCAAGCACGCTAACACCTAGCTGTATTATCCTTGGAGTAGCCTTACCTAGGGTAGGATACTTTTCAAGAGAGGTGTGACACTAGGAATCACACCTGCATTGTGTGCTAAAAACACCATCAACACCTATATTGTACTAAAAATGGATATGAAATAAGGTTTTATTTCAGTACCTAGCAGATATACAAATAGCAAGGGTTTAGATATATGCAAAATGGAAGGCACTATCCTTGTTGTCATTAAAACCTAGGTATAAAGTATGTAAATAACTTAGGAATAAATATTGCAGAAAGTAAATCATGGTTTTATATTTGAAATATGTTTCTGGGTTTGAAGGAAAACTATTCAAAATAAACTAGTGCCTATCCAGGGCTACAAAGTCACAATGCTTGTACACATCTTTCATCACATTCTTAAACATCTCTTGATGATCACTCAGCCATTGACACCTTATGTTAATGAGGTCAACTAATAACTAACAATGCAACTTATACTTAATAGTCCAACTTGCAATAAAATATTCTCATTATTTTCATTGAAAGAATTTATATTGCTCCTTGAGAAAACACTAACCCTAAAAATAATAAAAGTGCAACAAATGTGCATGGAAAGGTTTACAACCCTTGACTGTATTACTGAAAGAAATACTTCATTACAGATTGGAGACAAGAGACACTGAGAGTATGCATAAACATGCATTCATTTATGTTGCAATCAAGATATACAATGCAACTACATGAATATTTACAAAGCATTTTCCTCTATTTCCCTACACAAAAGCGAAAGCCTACCCCTTACAGCTTCTTCAAAAATCCCAGAACCCTTACAATGAATTTAATTTCACACTTAATAGAAAAGAGAAAATAGTAGAGAAGCCCTAGAAATCAATCCATGGTGACACATGGCACACCTCTGCACCATTGATTTTGCAACTGATTTGCTTCTAGAAGATGCTCCTCATTCCTCATTTTCCCTCTTCAATCTATACACTTCCTTTTGCAACTGAAATTGATTTGGCCCAAATCTATTTTGTATTCCCGTGCAAATTGTTCACCTGGGTGTAAAAACCCACTAACTACCTCCTTTTTTACTGGCAAGTGAAAATTTTCACTTATGAGTAAATACCCATTTGGTAAATAATTGCACTTTCTATTTACCATGCACTCTGGACACTCTTGTGCAACAAACTCCACTTGGTGAAAAATATGATTAATTTGTAGCACATTCTCACATTTGACTTCCAACCTAACAAAATTTTGACCTCTGTTTCTTGCCAAACACTCTCCCACCTACTCTGAAATTGCTCTACACAACAAATTCTTTGCCAAGGCCTTCCTTCAATTGCAGGGTCATTTTTTGCAATGTTGGGTCGTTTTTGGGCTTACCGGCACTTCAAAATCACCCATAACAATGTTAAAATGGCTTCCAGGGAATGACAAATGGTCTGGACACTCATTGGAAGGAAAAACCCATTATTTCAAGCCTATAGGAGGCCCCAAAAAACTGCACAAAGCCAAAAAACATGATAGCAAAAACACTTCAGCATTCTGCAACTCTTTTCCTTCGACAGAATGGATTTAACAATGTAGATTAAAGCCTTATTAACTTTTATTTAAAGATTTCATTAATTTTTCACTGCCAGCATTAAAATATTTTATAAAACTTTCTCTGCAATTCCACACATCTTTTGTGCATTCTCATTTTTCACCTCTGTGGAATGGCAGAGAAGAGAAATTAAGGCATTTCAAAACTTTTAAAATGTTTCTCCGCTCAAGATTTTTACTTGCAAATGTTTTAAAGAAAACATTTAAATATTTATTTTGATCCTTCTGCACATCCACATATCCTTTGTGCCTCTTCTTTTTTGCGTTTCACGGAACCGCGGAAGAATTTTGACCAGATATTTTATAAACATTAAACTTCTATAAAGATTTGGCAAATATTTAATTTGCCCTAAATGCTGTGCATTTTCCTTTTAAAATCATTTAAAATATATTAAATATTTTAAATATTTGCAATTCAAACTTTAGGAAATAATGAAAATTTAATTTCACCTACTGCCGAAATGGGGAAAATTCACTGCACGTAAACTGGAACACCTTAAGCTGTGAAAACTTGCTAGTGGACATAATCAATTATTTTAAACATGGGTTTGTTAATAGATCTTACCCTGCCCACCAAATTTATATACCTCCTTTGTAAACTGGCCTGCAAGATGTGTTTGCTACAATTAAGACACACTAAAATAATGCATCATATGGACTCTATTTCTAATGGAAATTAAATTGGAGATGTTTTAGACCAAAACGAGAAATGGGTTACCTTTAGAAATATGAAATTTGTAACTTTTCAGAACACCAAATTTAGCCTGGTTGCAGTCAAAAAATAATTAAATAGCCCATCAGAACTCATCCTGGAAGAATGAAACTGCACAAGCATACTACCATATGTACCAAGAAACATTGTACCATATGGATTTGCAAGATGACCTCTGAGTTGCAAAATTTTAATCGACAAATATGGGCTCCGGGGCAGATTTAGCAGTATGCCTGACCTCGCCTTTATCGACACATTGGAAGGACATAGGCACTTCAAATTTGCAAAATTTGAGGGTACCATCATATATTATAGCACTTCAAATAGATCAATGCCTATTCCAAGGGTCATAGAGTTAAAAATAGACGTAAATGAAAAGAACTATTTTGTGATTAGTTTTAGTTTACTGTGAAAATAAAATAATGCCTTACATTACAATATTTCACCAATTTCAGAGTTAACCATGCTTAGTTATCCTTGTGAAACAATATTACATTCAATACCTTCTTACAGCTATTTATTTTACTACTTGAGTAAATTCCATAAGAAGAATACACAAATACGGGAAAGACTGTGATGATGAATAAATTGATCCTTGATTAGATTGTATTCATAAATGCAATAATGAGTACATGAGTAGGAGATAGTATACTTTGAAACTCAACAATAACTTGTAAGGTAAACTAAGACTTAATTACAAATAGCCTTGCAAATATATCACAATTTTGAAACTCAAAATGAAGATTGAAACAGGACAGCTAATCTTAATTTCAAAAGCTAAATATATACACCTCCTCCATGATCAGATTGATCCCACACTTCAGACTGAGTCTGGAAAATATGACCTCGAACCAATATTTTTCAATAAGCCCTGAATTCCCTTTTATAGAATAAGGGAGCAGACAAGCTATAGGCTTAAAGACAAAAGAAGTTACAATTTGTTAAACCAGAAGATGAACTTGCAACAAGATGTAGGTGTAACCATCTCTCAACTGCAAAGAGAGATTCCCCTGTAACAAAAATACCTACATATGCTGAGGTATACATTCCTGAACTGTATGCTCTCTCACTTTTGGTGAGGATAATGATGGGTAATTGTTTGCCAAATGTCGTTAGAGCTCACATACCCATTATGTACCATAAAAAATGTTCAATAAGAGCATTCACTGCTTTGTTTATGTGCCAAGAGTGAGAATAGTTACAAGGACCAATATCAGAAGAAAACTTCATTAATTGGAGTTCTTTGCATTATGTCTATTGTCCTTTGCAAGGATGTGATTCCTCTTTCATGATTGAGTGGTTACCAACTAGCTCAACTAGATAAAAACCAGATGAAATCGCATCAGGATAGACATGGCTACACCATTTATCTAGCGAGGGGAACAACATCAATAGCAAAAAGGGAGCTTTCTGTCCTCACATACTACATCCGGAGAGGAAACATTCCCACAACTAGAGTTGATGCTCTATTAGGAAAAGTAGATGTGGGAGAAAGATAGAGAGAAGAATGATTTCCCTCTGCCTGAGACTTTAATCAGCCAACTCATAGAAATAAGAAATTAATGGAGTCATGAGATTGAAACTCGGGGTCCTCACTTGGATGAGAATATAGGAAGAAGAAATGCTCATAAAAGTGTAAGGGATACTGCTACTACCTTGAAATCTTTCTAATTCCCCCTATTCTATAGAAGAAAAATTCTCTAACACTTTTAATTCTGTAAGGACAGATTGATAGCCATGAGAATAAGGAAGAGAATCCAATAGAACATGGGATCAAAAAGATCATACAGGAATAGGGGAAATCCATACTGTCAGCATGATCTAACAATGTAGGGGGTAACACCCAGGAACACCTATTTATAGAAACTTTGGGATATCTTGCACACATCTGCTACATCTATGGTGTAATAAATTCTAGTCACTTCAAGGTATTTCTACCATAAATGGAAATCTTTTTAAGATTACTGAAATGAGCAGAAAGATAGAACTTCATTATTTTGCTTAACTAAAATTATCACTTTTTGCATTGAAGATGCTAGATCAGGTATATCGATTTCATCACTTCAGCATTGTCATCCTGCCATAACTCATCACACAGCATATGAAAGGTTATTTCTGGTAAAAGCATGGATTTCCAAAGGTCAATTCTACATATGCCAATCTTTCAGTTAGTAAATTCCCTCATAGTGGCAGTGATGGAGACTCTGCACATGCCTGAGAAATTAATTTTGCAATGAAGTATCGTCAGACCCAGTGCCAACACATCCCTTCATCAGTCTTGTTGAATTTGAGTAGTCAATCAAGTCCTGAGTTGGCTCAAATCAACGACGCTAATTTAGTCCATTACGTAGAAGAGGAGTGTTGTTGAGCATTCACCAATAATAACTGGCCACCTGGATAGCCCTCTTAACCATGATCTCAAGAAGACCTCTCAACTGGTACTATTAGGACACTATTTGTGGTTCCACACTCAAAAGATCTAGCAAAAGATATGATCTCTACAGAATGGCAGAGAACCATTGGATCAACCATAGGTAAATGGCTAGCTCCCAAAAAACATCAATGGTTCTAGAGATCTTGACACATCATAATTTCAACCATTCAATCACAACCCCATCCTCCAGAGACCACGTGTCATGTTTTCTCTTTTCTGCGGCCATTTGGAGGGACCCTTTGGTGAAGCAAGGTGGAATGATGGAAGCCATATTAAAGCCTCCATGTAGTACTAAGGACCCACCATCCTCTTTCTTTGTAACAGAAGATGGCATCATGCTAGCTAGCAACCCTTCCGCGGTTCCGCAAGCATTTTCCTTGTCAATATTTTAGTGCTAGTAGATTGGCGGAAGTGAATCAGTAATTGCCACCTGCCAAAAAGGGTTAGCGAAATCAGACCTTGGCATACATATTTTAAAAACATCCTTTGTCTACTAGGGATAAAGGGGCCATGGACCGTTTGAAATAAAGAATATTAGGCACGGGTCAAAGGCGGTGACTGTATGGCCTGGGGCTAGTTAAACAACGTCATTTAGGGCACAAAGAGGCAACTGAAGGTCTGAGCAACAAGTGATAAGTAGTCAAAAGTAAAATATAACAAAAGTGCTTTCTAATATGCTCGTCACAAGGGTTTAGGGTTTTAAGGCGTTTTATTTAGAATACCTTTCACTACTCAGAAATCTTAGGCCAGAGATCTTCTAATTTGATGATACAAATCCTTGGACTGAATAGCAGAGCCAAAAAATTTTACAGGGTCCTGTCACTACCAAATAAGAAGTCTTCAAGGTGAAAGGTATATCATGTTTCTTATTGATGATTACTCTAGAATGACATGGGTTACATTTTTGAAAGATAAATCAGAAGCTTTTAATAGATTTAAGATCTTCAAGTCTATGGTTTAGAATGAAATGAATTCTAGAATCAAGTACTTAAGATTAGATAGAGGTGGTGAGTTCACATCAAATGAATTTGAAGAATTCTGTGAAGAACATGGGATAAGGAGACAATACTCTACTATAAGGACTTCTCAACAAAATGGAGTAGTTGAAAGGAAGAACATAATAGTCTAGGAGATGGGAAGAACAATGTTGAATGAAGCCAAGCCGCCTAATGTATATTGAAAAGAAGCAGTCGATACTATTGTCTATATTCTTAATAGAGGACAACTAAGAGTGAACAACACTAAGATACCATATGAGCTATGGAAATACATACCTACTTTTGTCAAGTATTTTAGAATTTTTGGAAGTAAATGCTATATTAGAAGAGATGACGATAATTTGGGTAAGTTTAACTCAAGATCTAATGAAGGAATTTTTCTTGACTACTCAACTAGAAGCTACAATAAAAGACTGGGGAAGATAGTTGAGAGTGTGTTGTTTCCCAAATCTGCACACATCAAACTCTAAAGATTTGTCAATTCTTATGATCAAGTTCAATGGGAGACTTGGGCAACTAATGGGAGATTGTTTGCACCTATCTCCCCTACACTTTAGGCTCTGCCAAACCTAGGGGGTAACCCTTATCATAACAACATCAAATGTATCTTTCATTTACAACCAAGTAGATATGTTATCATATTTTAATACCAAGATGTATAAAGTTAACTTGAGACTAACAATATTCTTGGATCATCTACACAATTTAAATTTGAAAAAATGTAACACTTAAACTAAAACAAAACATAAAATAGATTGACTCAAATGATTTGTCTTTAAATTCTTAGGTTTCCTAGACCTTTGGGAAAATTTGCTCCAGATCGGTGCTTTATCAGGGAAACAGAGTCAAACCCAACAATGCAAACGCTCCTTTCTGACATCAAAACTTCATATCCAGAGGACTCATAATAATAGTATCACTGAATTATAGTAATATGTCCAATAAAGAGTATTATCTATGAGTCTTCTTCATTAATCCTGAAACATAACACATTTTCCCTATATCTGATCCAAAGCAGTTTTAATCCATTCCTTGAACAGATGTAGAAAATCAAATATATCATATAGAAAATGTATATGAATGAGTTCAATAACCCTTAGCAACTTTACCCAAGAAGAAAATGCTCATATCCAAGGAGACAATCACAGACAATAGATACAACAAATGTTTTTCATATAACTCAATCTAGAAAGAAATAATGCCATTCAAAAGTTTATTCACTTACATAGAAAATATGTCTCTACAACTCAAAATCCACTCACCTCCTACAAAAAGCTATTTCCCAAATATGTGCATAGCTTGTATCCAAAGCCCATAATTCCCCCTTTTTTACAATTTTATAAGCTCTATATAAAGAAAAACTATGTCGGTCAAGACTTCCCCATTACAAATTTTTTAATTACATTATTTGAATTTTCATTTAATATTTGTAACATGGGAACTCATATCCTTCAGCTGATTGGATCCATCTATAACACATTTTTCTCAAATCAATGTGATCCGTTGAACTGAGATTGATACAACTTTTCTAATTTGTTTTCCTCCTTGAAAATCATGAAATTTTATCCCTTTGATTGGTTTAATCTTGGTCTTCGAGAAAGCTCCCTAAATTTCCTAATTCATTGTTTTAGCGAGACCAATTTGAGTCCTTGCTATATATAATATGCATTTTAATTCCATCTTTTAATTCTTTTATATCCCACTGTCTTGGATTCCTCAGCTGGCCAAACTCTACAACTTCATTCCTTGCAATTTGTTCATTGAAGAGTGGCACTAGACATTCACTGAAAACTCTATGCAAAAAATTAGAATCTCTATTTGTATTTGATCAAAGAAAAGCTCCATAAATACCTCCATAGAGAAGACAACACACCAAACTTGCATTCCCATGAAATAAACATGAAAAAAGATGTCTAATAGAGGGTGTGTATGAGGAAAATTGAGTTTAATAGATTAGGCATGAATATCAAAACTCAACCCTACAACCTTCAAGAAATGGATCTAAACAATAACCAATAATTCGATGCAAATCAAACAAAGAATGATATCACCTAGATTGTATGTATTCGTTGGTTTTTTGTGGATTGCTCTTCAAATTACATAACCATGGTTGCAACAAGAGGATGTAGGTGATGTGTTCAAAGATGTCATAAGTGTGCTCAATGATGTGAGATGCTTAAAGCGCTATTTGAATGCCCAAAACTTAATGGTTGAAGAAGATTTGTGAAGAGATGAATGGATGTATATATAGCTTTCAAGGATGATCGATCAATGGATGAGATAATTCAATGATATGGATAGATGAGATAAATTGAGAGATCATGAAGGAATGTGCACACGACAAGTGTCCATGCAAAAAGATGCTTTATTGAGTTAATTGCTTTCTTAGATAAAAATAAGATGCTTTTCATAAAAATAGAATGCGTTTTTTCTATTTTATGAGTTGATTGATAAAGATAAAGATTTAAAAAGCCAATTAACTCAACTTTTGTTTTGCTTTTTGACATGCTTTGAATAAAATTATATAATAAATTATTTACTTTGTGTGCATGGAGAAAAACAGATTATTTTTGAAAGATTGAGAAGATAATAACAAATTAAATAAATAAATTTATTTAATTTATTGTGCATGATGGAGGAATAAGAAGATATAAATAAAATATTGATTTTATTTATTTTTAGAAGATTTGGAAAAGTCAATTTAAAAAAATTTGAATAGTTTATTTAATTTTAGAGGAATAATTAGTTAATTAAATAATTAAAATTAATTAATTATTATGGATAAGAGGAATTAGGATGATGAATTAACTAAATAATTTATTTATTTAATTAATGTGAATTTGAAGATTGAAAGAGGATAATTGATGAATTAATAAAATTAATTAAATAAATAGAATTCATTCAATTAATGTTGGATTTAGGAGAATTATAGGAAATTGATGAAATTAATTAAATAATTAGATTATTTATTTAATGTTGAATGCAAGTGATTGGAAGAATCTGATGTATGCAAGGTGAATAATGCAAAGGTCATTTTTAGGTGTCTATAGAGGGCCCAACATAATAGCACATGCTTAAGGAAAGAGGATGGAGTGTGCTGTGCGCTCAACCCACTAAGTGTCTTTGTTTTTGTTTATAAAGTATAAACATTATGTTAATAATGTTTATTTTATAATATTTACCACTTGAGACAATATATCATATTTTCCCAATTAATATCTTCTCACTGTTGGGTCATTTTTTATGGTGCTGGGCATTATTTGCAATTCTAGCATTCAAAATACATCCCAGACATAACTAAAATCACTACCTAGGCATTATGAATGATCAGTGGATGATTTTAAACCATGGAACAACAATGTTGAACCAATATAAGCCCCCAAAACTCTCCCTCAGAGCCAAAAATGTGATGGATCTCCTTTCTATATTAATCTATGTTTAAATATGACCAAGAAGGCTCCAGAAATACCTCCATGGAGAAGGTGTACCAGATTTGCATTCCATGAAGTAAGTCTGACCAAAAACTGGCCAATAGAAGGCCCATCATAGCAGCACATGTCTGGGGAAAGAGGATAGAGTGGGTTGTGCGCTAGTGCACTCAACCCACTAAGTGCCTTTGTTTTGGATTTTAAAACATAAACATTAAAACCATAATGCTTAGTTTGAAATATTTATCATTTAGAATATTATTTTTTGCCAATAAATGTTTTAAAAAATGCATTTTTCAAATTAAGAAAAATGCCAACTAATTAATTTCTCCTTCCTGATGCATCGACACTGTGGGCACATAGGATGATTAGAGGTCATGAAAACTTACATATTGCCATAATGAATTATTTAAAACATACCCATGTCCTTAAAATTTGCACCGCCAAAAGATTTTTGTGACCTCCTTTGTAAACTCGGCCTCAAAGGGCCTGATTTTAACAAAAAATTATTTTCACACAAGGACACCTTAGATTGCCAGAAAAATAGAGCTAGGAACATATGAAGGCAAATCATCAACTAGGTTGTCACTAGAATTGATAAATTTGAATTTCTTTATGGGGCCTTCAGTCTCAACTTGAAGTCGCGACAAATTAAAAAACCTGTTAAAACACATCTTGGAAGAATGTAAATTGACACACACACTCTTCATAACCCATAAAAAAATTGCACCATAGAATTTCTCTTGACGAATCATAGATTGGGAAATTTTAATGTCTGAAGTTTCAGGTTGGATGCCATGGGGCTTAAACTGAAACCTTGTTGGCAATTTAGGGTTTGTCATGCACTAAAAACTTCTCAAATTTGCAAGTGTCAATAGTGGCTCATTTTCAAGGATGCATGCCTCTTGTAGGCATGACGAGAATCTAGAAGTCTCTGGGGTGTAGACTATGTTCCAAATCCATTGGGTTGCTTTGTATATGCTCCAGTCTACTGAAAACCATATCTTCAATTTTCATTTGGTGTCCCTGGGCCTCCAAAAGTAAAAAACCAATATTTACCTCTATCAAATATCCTATTTTCTAAAGACTGTTTCACATCCAATATGAAAATATTACCACAACCTACCTGTGTATTGATTTTGGCATTGACACTTTTCACAAAACTTCTACATCTGCTACTATCAAGGTTTGTCAAGTTTATCCCATTTATTGGTTTCATATAAAACTTAGTACCCTCACACATAACATGTTCAGAGAGAACCTTAGTATTCACCTGTTCTATCTTATTGAAACCATATTTTAGCCTCAAGTTAGATAAATCAAACTGTGATAAATCAGGGACATAGGCCATGCAAACTAAATCCTAGAGATCATGATAATATAGCAGTTTATCCATCTTCTTTGAATCATCAACAAGGCCTTCTAGAAGTGTCTCATTACCATCAAGCACAAGGAAGTATACATGGTTAGAACTCTTCTTTGTACATAAGAGGAAATCATTGAGCATTCCTAGCTGAAAAGGCTCATGTTCAATTGTTCCTCCATTATTAATTGTATCAAACTTGTACTCATTCAAGTTCTACATCTTACTCATTTTATCATGCGCTCTAGTGTTTTGTAGAGAAAACTTAGCTTCAGACATAACAAGATCCATGCCAAAACTTAATTCATGATCTTCACAAGACTAGATAGCTCCAATATCAACTATATGCAAATCAAACTCTTGAGCACATGGGACCTGATCAACCCTCATCAACTTAGAAATAGGTCTACCTATAAGTATATTGGCTTCGTTAGGTACAAGAGGACTTACATAATCTAATTTTTTTGTATTACATATAGGAGGCAATCCCCTTGGCTGAGACTTTCATCATAATTTGAATGGTCTATTTGTACCTCGGGCTGATCTTCCTCAGGTTCATCACATCCTTTACACTCTTGATCATTTGTAAAGATAGGATTATCCCTACACCAATAAGGATTATCATTTCTCATCTCTTGTGAAGCTAGAGGCTCATCATAAAGGACATTTTACCTTACATTCATCCTTTTCATAAAAGTTTCTACCTCCTTAACATGAAGATCTAAATCCCTCTCAACATCATTATACTTAGAATCATTACAATCACTAGAATAGCATACAGATTGTTTTTCAACATCACCTACATCATGTCAATAGTTAGAATCTCTAATCCATGTTCTAAAAACTCATTAAGGAAACTTGTTCATCCATAGGCAAACATGTGTCTTATCATCATTTACATCGGCATACTCTTCATGTGGAGAAGAACTCTCAAATGTATCTTCATAGGAATACCCATAAATATTAGAGATATGATTAGATTCCTTATCATCACAATCAATACTAACCTTTGCTGCATCAGAATGAAAATATGAAATTTTCCCACTCACAATAGAGTAAGCATGCCCATTAATGCATTCATTATTGAAAGTAAACACTTGCATTTCCATATTATGACAATGATCAACTACATTAGAAAAACAAACATATTCATCATCCACACAAACTTCCTCACTTGATGGCTTCACAGATGAACAATTATCCTGTTTATACAAAATAGAAACCTCCATCTCTACTTTATATAAACTATCATGAACAACTGGGACATTCTCAGTATTATCATAAGGAGTTGATCCATCATACCTGGTATCTATGCATTCCTTTGAACCTTCAACAACAACACTATTGCAAGATATAATTTCATGTATATCCTTTATTTCATCATATATACAACCTACATCTGCATATTTCTCTCATATGAGATGATCACAAACTTCATCTTTATCATTGCAGGATGTACCTTCATTTTCTACCATAATCTTTTCATCATTATGCATTATTCCATGACTTTGTTTAATAGTAAAACTACTATCAATATTCTAAGACATAACTCTTCCAACACAATCACCTTTAGCTCTTTCCACAATCCCAATCCAATCAAATATCTGATCAAGATTTTGAGGCTTCAATCTTTCTGGAAAAGTGCTTAGACCTGATTCATAAATTTCACAGAACAAATCAACAAACATAGAGCCCTGGGGTCTACAATTCTCTAGGATATCTAATAAAGTATTCATGAATCATGTATACAGAGCATAGAGTGATTCTCATTCTTGTTTCTTTAAATCAAGCAATGATTGAGCAAAAAACATAGGATCAACAGTACTTGACATCTGTTCACAACTTCCTTGGAACTCTCTGTGATTCTCATGAAGCAATGGTAAACAAACTGGAACAATAGAAATACATTCATTTTGAAAACTATTCTCATGCTCTGATTTTCTTTGCTCATCTGCATAAGATGCTTTACAATAACCAATACTTACAAACATGTATTCTATCAGCATTGCATATTTAAAATTATTCTCAATATCCATTGCAATTTCATAAGCTTGATGAAGTGTAGCAAGTTCCTTATCTCTCAGCAAATAGCTCATTTCCTCATGTAATGCACTAAGATAGACTACCAAACATAATGCATCATTCGGCCTCATATATTTTGGAATATGTTTGAGCATTTTTGAAAATCTTAGGTTGAAGGCTAGAACCAACTCATCCTTTTCTTTTTGAATGTTCACGAATTGTGTAACTAATGAAATCACATTAGCCCTTTCACCAAATTGTTCTAGAAATGCAATCTCGAAATCTAGCCATGAAGAAATAGAACACAAAGGTAATATGAAAACCAATCCCTAGCATCATCCTTCAATGACCAAACAAAAAATCTTCATAACAACATCCTCAGCCTCAATTTTATAATCCCCTATTAGATCACAAAAATATTACAAATGCTTGTTTGCTAATTCAGAATTCTTTCAACTATACTTTGGCAAACACTTTCTAATTTCACCAGGAATAGTATTTGGATATCCATGAATACCCTTAAAATTTAGAGCTTTGTATCTTTTAGAAACTAGACAATTAATTTTGACATCTAATTTGAAAATGCAAGAAAAGTGGAGTATCTAGGAGCATATTACAACCTCAAACAAGTTCAGAGTCACCACCTCTCAAAGAGGAAAAAATATCAATCAACTTTCTGGGTTGATCCTTCCAGCAGAGCCCCTCTTACAATCTTTCAAACAAGTTGCAACACTTTCCAAATCCTATTGTACAATTCATTAGCTTGGTTAACTCTTTCCAATGAACACTCATCTGTGTTGTCTCCCCAATAGAGTCACCATTTTGTTGGTTCCCAAATTTGCACACATCAAACTCTAAAGATTTGTCTTATGATCAAGTTCAATGGGAGACTTGGGCCAACTAATAGAAGATTATTTGCACCTATCTCCTCTGCACTTCAAGATCTGCCAAACCTAGGGGGTAACCCTTATCATAACAACATCAAATGTATCTTTCATTTACAACTAGGCAGATATGTTCTCATTTTTTATACCAAGATGTGTAAATTTAACCTTAGACTAGCAATATTCTTGGATCATCTTCACTATTTAAATATGAAAACATGTACCACCCAAACTAAAACAAAACATAAAATAGATTGAATAAAATGATTTGTCTTTAAATTCTTAGGTTTCCTGGACCTTTGGGAAAATTTTCTCCAGACCGGTGCTTTATCAGGGCAACAGAGTCAAACCCAGTAATGCAAACGCTCCCTTATGACATCAAAACTTCATATCTAGAGGACTCATAATAATAGTATCACTGAATTACAATAATATATCCAAGAAAGAGTATTATCTATGATTCTTCTTCACTCATGCTGAAACATAACACATTTCCCCTATATCTGATCCAAAGCAGTTTTAATCCATTCCTTGGAAAGATGTAGCAAATCAAATATATCATATAGAAAATGTATATGAATGAGTTCAATAACCCTTAGCAACTTTACCCAAGAAGAAAATGCTCATATCTAAGGAGACAATCATAGAAAACACATACAAGTGCTTTTTCATATAACTCAATCTGGAAAGAAATAATGTCATTCAGAAATTTATTCACTTACACAGCAACATATGTCTCTACAACCCAAAATCTAGTCACCTCCTATAGAAAGGTATTTCCCAAATATGTGGATAGCTTGTATCCAAATCCTAGAAATCCTCCTTTTTACAATTTTACAAGCTCTATATAAAGAAAAACTATGTTGGTCAAGACTTCCCCATTACAATTTTTTTAATTACATTCTTTGACTTTTCATTTAATATTTGTGACATGGGAACTCATATCCTTCAACTAATTGGATCCATTTGTAACACATTTTTCTCAAATCAATCTAGTCAGTTGAACTGAAATTGATACTTCTTTTGTAATTTGTTTTCCTCCTTAAAAATCATGAAATTATGTTCCTTTGGTTGGTTTAATCTTGGTCTTCAAGAAAACTCCCTAAATTACCCAATTGTTTGTTTTAGAGCGACCAATTTAAGTCCATGCTAAATATAATCTGCATTTTAATTCCATCTTTTAATTTTTCTATATGCCACTCTCTTGGATTCCTTAGCTAGGAAAACTTTTCCTCTTCATTTCTTGCAATTTATTTGCTCAAGAGTGGTGCCAAACATTCACTGAAAACTCTAGGCAAAAAATTGGAATCTTTGTTTGTATCTGATCAAAGAAAAGCTCCATAAATACCTCCACGGAGAAGACATCGTACCAAACTTGCATTCCCATGAAATAAACATCACAAAAGTTGTCCAATAGAGGGCCCAACACAACAATGCAGGCTTAAGGACAGAGGATGGAGTGGTCTGTGCACTAGTGTGCTCATCCCACTAAGTGTTTTTTTTTATAAAGTATAAGCATTACGTTAATAATGTTTATTTTATAATATTTACCACTTGAGACATTATATCATATTTGCCCAATTCATTTCTTCTCACTGTTGGGTCATTTTTTGCAATTATAAGATTCAAAATACATCCCAAAGATAACTAAAATCACTACCTAGGCATTAGGAATGATTAGTGGATGATTTCAAACCATGGAGCAACAATTTTGAACCAATATAAGCCCCCAAAACTCTAACTCAAAGCCAAAAACATGATGGATCTCCTTTATGCAATTATCTCTATTCAAATCTGACCAAGAAGGCTCCAGAAATACCTCCATGGAGAAGAAGGTGTACCATATTTGCATTCCATGAAGTAAGTCTGACCAAAAAATGGCCAATAGAAGGCCCAACATAGCAATGCATAGAGTGGGTTGTGTGCTGGTGCACTCAACCCACTAAGTGCCTTTGTTTTGGCTCTTAAAACATAAACATTAAAACCATAATGCTTAGTTTGAAATATTTATCATTTAGAATATTATTTTGTGCCAATAAATATTTTTAAAAATTGCATGTTTCAACTTAAGAAAAATGGCAACTAATTAATTTCTCCTTCCTGATGCATCGACAATGCAGGCACACGGGATGACTGAAGACCGTGAAAACTTGCATAGGTCCATAATCAATTATTTAAAACATACCCATGTCCTCAAAATTCTCATCACCAAAAGATTTTTGGGACCTACTTTGTAAACTGGGCCTCCAAGGGCCCAATTTAAAAAAAATCATTTTCACACAAGAACACCTCATATTTCCACAAAAACGGAGCTAGGAACATATGAAGTCAAATCAACAACTGGGTTCTCTCTAGAACTAAGAAATTTTAGCTTTTTGTATGGGACCCTCCGGACCCAGCTTGAAGTCGTAATAGATTAAAAAAACTATTAAAACACATCCTTGAAGAATGTAAAGTGGCACACACACTCTTGATAACCCATAAAAACTTTTCACCAAAGGATTTGTTTTAACAAATCACATATTGGGAAATTCTAATGTCTAAAGTTTCAATCTAGCTAGATGCCATGGGGCTTAAAACTGAAACCTTGTTGGCAATTCAAGGTTTATCATGCACTGAAAACTTATCAAATTTGCATGTGTCAACAGAGTGCAAATATTAGGATTGATGAAGAGTTACATCCATCCACACAGGATCAAGAAGATTGTTGTTTAGATGATTCAACCTGCACAGAAGAAGATGAAGTTGCTGAGAAAGAAACACCCAAGGAGACTACCGAGACACCTACAAAGTATGTTCAGAAGAATCACCCTTAAAATCAAATCATTGGAGACAAGAATGAAGGAGTTATGACTAGGAGAAAAACTAGTGAACAAGTAAACTTCTCACTATTCTCCAAGATAGAGCCAATAATTTATCTGAAGCCAGCAAAGATGAAAGTTGGATTGATGCAATGCAAGAAGAGCTGAATCAAATTGAGAAGAATAAAACTTGGGAACTTGTTCCAAGGCCAAAGGACAAGAATGTGATTGGAACCAAGTGAGTATTAAGAAATAAGTTGAATGAAGATGGAGAAGTGGTTAGAAACAAAGCAAGGTTGGTCTGCAACGGCTATGCACAAGTGAAAGATATTGATTTTGAGGAAACATTTGCTCCTGTGACAAGATTGGAAGAAATCAGAATGTTTCTTTCATTCGTAGTTCACAAAGATTTCAAGATGTATCAAATGGATGTCAAATCTACCTTTTTGAATAGTGATCTAGAAGAAGAAGTTTAAATAGAACAACCTAAAGGATTTTAGCTATCAAAAGATCAGAACTTAGTATGCAGACTTAGAAAGGCTTTATATGGTCTCAAGCAATCCCCTAGGGCATGGTATGTGTTGATCTCTAAAAGGGATAGCTAGAGATATAGCCTATGGGAAGTTCTCCAAATGGGGGACTAGGGTGCGCTAAGCAAAACAATGTTTGGGGTTTTAGAAGCTGACTCTTTGGATGTTCATTGGGAAGGAAAAAGAGAAAGAGAGAGACTAATAAAATAAATCTACACTAAGGTGATGTGCCGAAACTAAGATAATTCATTCACCAGTTAGCATAGTAAAACTTTAGTTTATTAGTTTTGAAAGGGGTTTAGAAGAGTGCATGGACATGATCTAAAGCTCCATAAACATTGCATGGATTGAAATTATAAAAGCATGAAAACAAGACATGAATCAATTATAATTACTCCCGAATAGACATAGAGCAATGTACTAAACAAATTTAATAGAAAACAACACAACAAAGAGGCAAGAATTGCACAATTGATGCCTTATATTTCTATTCAATAGCTTAACATACTAAGGTCTTGGAATATTACAATTAGAATAGCTGCCAAGATCTTAAGACATGTTCTCCCCTAGTGATGAACCCCTAAAAAGATGACATTACTCCATCGTATTGAAAACACCTTCAAATAGAGAGAGAGTAACTGAAAAGACCCCACCAAAAACACCAGCGAGGCACCCATCATGGTAGCCATTGCAACTACCATTTGAAAGCATAAGCCTATTTCTATCCCTTTCAGCTACTAGTACCACTCATTAGAAAATGTTGTGAGCCCAATGACACGTGGCACCACACTGGTGAAATACACTACAACCTTCCATTCATCCGCTATCAACTCACTAAGAAAAATGGACCAATAGCACACCGATAAAGCTTTCCAAGCTTTAGAGATACCTCAGACCATGCCTAGTAGGCACGTGGCTTATTTCACCACCTCCACACACTATAAAAGAGACTAACAACCTTTTCTTGAATAGAAAGCGGGTTGGACACGTGGCATGTTGGTGCAACTTGGAGAGAGTCTTTCCTTTGCTTTTGGTATAAATCCTACCATGTCGACATGTGTTGCACTGGCGCAATTGCAAAAAGTTTTGTTCTCGACTGCTTTAGAAAATGCACCCAGCCAACACGTGTCTCAATTTGCGGACTGTAGAAAGAGAGGAAGTGAAACTCTACATCTCAAAGACCACCGCTCATTCACGCTACCACATGGTGCCTCCCTGCAAGTTCAAAAAGGAAAAGGTCCCACAAACACTAGAAAATGCATTGGTTTGACATGTGGCCTGCTCCATGAACAACATAACTTAGGAACCTTTCAGGGCCACAAGAAAGAAAAATTAAGGATGAAGGCTATTGGAAATGAAGTATATAGCCCTTGAAGACTCCTTGGGGACCTCCGCCTATGGAGGCAAGAACCCAGAAAACCTATTTTCACAAAAAAGGAAGAAGAGGATGCTCATCACTACAACTTTGAGAGAGCTGATTGTAAAGGCTCCCAATCAATTTCTATAGGTTGTGCCTTCTATTGTACTACTTCAAAATCTCAATCAAGATTGATCATCTCCTAGAAAGATAAAACACTCGACGTGGTCAATGTGGCCTCAATGTGAAATTTTAATTGTGCCAAAGGGCATAGAATTGCGTCCACCTCTGAGGCACTTGGAGAAGAACTTATTGCCTAGAAAATAGATTGATCCTATTGTCAGTGCTCCAAAAGTTGTTTAATCTAAGTCTCCACCATGACTGACCTATTTGAGAGGAGTGGAGATGGGAGTCCAAGTTGGACTAGTTGCTTGATATGCCCTTTCATCTGCTTCATTGTTTGCTCTAGGGCGCGATGACACTCCTTAGCCTTTATGGATGCCTTATACATTTGATGAACTCATTGGCCTTCTTTGTCACTAGCCTTTTATTATTTATTCCTGCTGCTATTAAAGAATCATCAGAAGTAGTGTACAGCTTCTGAACCAATAATTGTGACTCAGCCACCTTTGGGGTGATAGATGTCAAAATTTTCTCAATAGTGGAGTTGGCCTTCGCATTTAACTCCTGATCATCCACAATGAATCTCAAACCTAGCCGAAGGGACATGGAAATTTTCTTGATCTTCTCCCAATAAGAAAAATACAATTTTTTTAGCATCGAAAGAATGTTAGTTTGCTGCACGGAGCTTGCCAATGCACTTTGCAGCTACTGGATCTACAAATCCTTATTTTTTCCCTCAAGTTACAGCTTCATAATTTGGTCCTCTACTTCCTTTTTTTCTATGGTCTATGAGGTAGTGTCGGAAAGGTTCCTTTAAACCTATGCTAGCTCCTACTCCTTAGACTATAGCCTCAAGTTCAAGCTTTCTTTCTCTTTCTTTTCTATTGCGGCTTTGGCCTGGACTTGCTCCAGCTCTGTCTGCAGTTTACCCCTTGTGACCTGTTCTACCTCCAAGGCCACTTTTGAGATTTTGTCTTGTAATTCCTTCTATAGTTGGGATATATCCACATCCTTTCCCTCACTCTTATCATTGAGCCATTCCATTATGGCCTTGATATTTTTTAGCTCTTGCTCTCTCTTCCCTACTTGCCGACTGGCTTTCAAATAATATGTTGTGACAAAAATTTGGGTTTCCTCCATCAGCTCCACTTTATCTTGTGGGTGCGTCTGGCTGAGGTTGAGATCAATAGCATGTACTATGTAATCATTTGGCTACATCTTCCCTTCTCACTTGTTGACATTGGGGGTCATAATGTTAAACACAAAGAATACTGAGAGGGGGGGTGAATCAGTATTTTGTAAAACCTTTCTTTCACATATTCATTAATCCATTTACCAAATTCAATGACATGAAAGAAAAATAAACATAAGAAGAGTAGCCACAAAGTCATAACACATAGACACCAGGATTTTTACGTGGAAAACCTAAAAAAGGAAAAACCATGGTGAGTGTTAGTTCACAATATATTATGATATCAAAACTAAACTACATGAAGGCTCACTGCCAAAGGACTCATTGTCCAAAGAAGTGCTCACTGCCAAAAGAGAAGAGAAGATAGAAGAAAGATTGACTCACTACTAAGAGAGGACTGCTACAAATGCATCTACAAAATGCTGAAATGCAGTTCCATTAATAGCTCAATACACAGATTCAAAAGTCTTCATTATATCTGCTCTACTTTTCTGCTCTGCTTCACATATACTTTGTTCTTCTACGCTTACTGCTTCTTTCTTATCACAAAATTGCCTTAGATCGCATACTCATCGAATTCGCACTATATTTGCATACTCACACACCTCCAATACTAAATCTATCAAGTATATATATCTGCAACATGAATTATTCCAAAACTAGGTCGACATGCAACATATGAAACTTGTGTACCAAAGTTTTACCCTGTCATCTTGATCTTTTGCACAAACAACAATGCGAACCCATACAATCATTCATGAATCTTCATATACATCTGGACCTATTATTGAACCACTTAGAATAATGATCTAAGCATTATCTCCTTACCGCACATCGATCCAACTGTGTGTTGGCCTTATCCCAAAATACACACTTAAACCTTATTGTCTGTCATATCATAACTTTCAGTGCGGACATATGAAACCTCAAAAATCACATCAAGCATTCATTAGACATCACAAATGATACCTTTAGAACTATAGGTCCTAATATTCTTATGTAGTGATATGCGGATCTCAGAACTGTTACCTCTGCCTTAGTAATACACTATCAAACTGTCTGCCGAAGCTTGGAAGCTTGTAGATGATCTTCCAGTGGACTTTAGATAATGTAAATCTGGAATTAGATAGCTATCATGTGTTTACAACACCTTTAAATCTCACATCAAGATAACCAATAGCGGAGGAATGCAGAGTGAATTACTCAAGTGTTTTGCACTATTCCTCACTATACTCTGCTTACTGAACTTAGTCAAATCATAATGTATCTTCTGGAGATTATCAGGACTTGAAAATAAGAACATAACATTATCAAAAGATTGTGTACAACATACCAGAACTGCTTAACATGATCTTCAATTGTAGAGGAGTACCAACTGAATCACTATCACTATCTTGGTAAACTTCCAACACTTGGTCAATTTTAGTTAAGTTATTCTTTTAGGACCAAAAGGCTACACACAACTTTGTCTTAGAAGCTATTCCAGATCATGTCTGATTGTTGCCATCAATGACAACATCTAGTTTACACTATATCAGCAGTGTCTCTTTACCATGTTGCCAATAATCTCCTCCTTTTGTATTGATGGTAACACTTAGTAAAAAATGCTTATCTTCCCCCCCTTACTATGTACACTCTATTTTTCTTCTTCCCTTAACATGTTTGGCCATTTTTAACTGGATCTTCTTCTCCCCTATTGACATCAATGGTAAAGGTGTATATACAAGTAACAAAATGGTGTCAAAACAACAAAAATGTTCTACTTGTTCGCATATGTACAAGTGTCATGCCCACATTTCCCATGTGGTCATAACACACAACACATGTGTCATGTCCACATTTGTCATGTGGTCATGACACGAAATGTCAAAAACTTTTCCACATGACTCTAAAATCCCCTCGCGTGCAACATGTGCACTCGGTGGCATACACACAAAGGCATAGAATGTCAACCAAATGTCGGGGTAATGCGAATACCTTTTGTAACCCTGTGAAATGCAAGCCTACTAAGGGGGTTGTGCGATGCGAAAAGCGTCACTAAGAGGGTCGAGTTCCCAACCCAGGGACTAACCCTAGTTTGTTTTTACCTAGATGAGCTGAAGGGATTTCGACATGTGCCGAAATCCAATTCTAAGAAATATAACAAAAGGGATTACTTAAATTCATCTAAAACATAACTCAAATGCCCAAATCAATTAAAACAATACAATAACGCTTAAATAAGTCACTTAATTAACTTTTCTAGAAACCCAGAAAAATCCAGCAGCATAACACCTCATTGTTATGATTGGGAAATATTTAATATAATTCCCTAGCTAAACCATTTAAGGGAAAAATAATAAAATAAATTTAATTAAATTTAAATATACGCATAAACGTAATTTACTTCAACATTCCTTATTAGCCAAGGTGATAAAATTTAAAATAAAATAATCATAAACTTTAAAGTCAACAAAAATAATTAAAATTCATCCTTAAGTTAAGAACTAACCAAATAAATTAAATGAGGTTCAAATTAAATAATTTAAAATAATTATGATTGAGAAATAATTTAAAATTATTCTCTAGCTAAACCATTTAAAATGAATTAATTTAAATTTAATTATACACATAAACCTATTTTACTTCAACATTACTTAATTAGCCAAGGTTGATAAATTTAAATAATAAAACTAATGGCAACTCTAAAGTCAACAATTAATTAACATTCACCTTTAAATTAAGTACTTGGCCAACATAAATTAAAAAGAGTCTCAATTTAAAATATTTCTCTAACATTATTTCACACACTAATTCCCCTTGAAAAAGCCCACTAAAACTAAATTAAAAAGCCTAGGTTAAGATTTAATCCCACTAACATAATAAATTAAAAAAGAAAAAGCAATGGAATAAAGTAAAAGTAGCTTTTAAGAAATAACTTTAAATATAAAACTAAAAAAAATCATAAAGTCCACTAAAATGAATTCACCAAGCCTGGGATAATTAAATCCATTTACTAAATAAATTAAAAAGCATTTAAAAGAGATGAGGTAAAAAAAAAATCTAGATTTAAATTAAATACCAAAATATATGTGCCCACTTCCATATTTTTCTCTAACTTGTAAAAAAACAAAGTGGGATGAGAAGAGGGAATATTAAATAATTTCATGTGCAAAACAAAATTTTCCCAATTAAATTTATTTCCTTATTCTCCCTCAACCCTAAAATGCTTTTTCCCTTCATTATATTATGTTTTTCCCTTAACCCTAATCCTATTGTGCTTTCTTTCTTTCCCCTCTACTCTCAAACCCTATTTTCTTTTCATCTTCTTTCTCTTCTCACCATTTTCTATTGTTTGTTGCAGGTCATCTCTCTACAGAGTAGCCATGGAGTATACACAAGGGTCTGAAATATTGTTTTCTTGATGACTCAAAGAGTGTATCTATATATATAACCCCCCCTTTTTTATACAAGAAGATGGGGGTTTAACCCATGCAAAAATGTGCTAGTAAAAAAATTTTCTATTTGTTTTTGAGTATAGCTCTTTTTTTTTTTTTCTGTGTATATCTACCAAGCGTATTTATTTTGTAAACATAAAAATATTTGTATTTGTTTATATATATATATATATATATATATTTATGTAGAGGACGAGGGCAAGAGGAATTCGGCGGCCCAAAATGCAGGCTAAAAAATTGTGCAACAAGGAGAGTTTGGTGTTCTGGGCATTGGGCGCCAAATGCAACGAGTGGGGTGAGCGGCCCCCTTCATTCCACCATTATCTGCAGCAATGGCTGCCACCCTCCTCTCAAAATCTTTGCTAAGCTTTTTTTCTCCTTGTTAAAAGATCTATCACTGCCCTAATTTGGCTCGTTGAAAAAATTTTGGGGTATTAACCCCAATGCATACAATAAATGAAATCTCTTTTTTTATATAAAATGATTACTATTATAAGATGGACCTCAGAATCATTTATAATTTAGAAATACATATGGTGTATATATAATGCAGTATCTAGGGTTTGCAATATATATGTGTGTATAAATATATATAGATGCATATACTCAGCCATACTGCTGAGATTTAATTTTCTGGTAGGGGATAAATCACAGAGAGTGTAAAATGAAACTATAGAGAAAATAAATAAAACACATAAATATATATAGTCCTTTTTGTAAACTTTACAATAAAATTTCCTCTTAACACTTATGAATAAATAAATTAGTGAACTACATTTCTTTTTGTAACTCTATTTGAATTTAATACATAAAAACAATAGTACCTATATGTATATATTTTTTTTAAAATAGCAAGTTGAAATCAATAAAGGTTCATCATAGACAACTGAAAAAGCAAAGTTATTTTCTTCTCCTAATTCAAAAGATACTATTATTTTCTGTATAAAGCAATGACTAAATAATTTCACACAACAACTTTTTAATTAAATTTCCTTTCTCTACAGTATTTTTTTTTGAAAGGGCATCACAAGGAATTATTGCATATATATATATATATATATATATATATATATATATATATATATATATATATTACCATACAAGGACAAAGCAACATTCATACTTTATTTTGCAACAACTACAAAGGTAAATAAAGAATGTTCTCTTTCTTTTGAAAAACAAACAAAACTATTGCAACACCAAAACTAATGAAATAACATTTCCTTTCATTTGAACAACATTGTTAACAGAAATAACAACCTCACAGTTACAATTAACTTGCACAAATAAAGTATTTTTATTCTCACAACAAAGATAAAGAGAGCTCACTCTCTTAATGAATATTACAATAAGGCCACTTGTCCATGGCTCCAAAATAGCCATACAACCCAAGCTCACAAATGGTAATATCACCCTCCAAGCTCTAATATCTCAAATCACCAAACCTGCAATAAAACTAAAGAGAACTTTCTCATGCCCACAAAATGCTCTCCACCCTACCATAGACCCAAAAAGGGATCTCCCCTGAGCTAGGAGATCACCCACACACAAGATTTTCACTCCACAACAAAGCAAACACACACCGGAAATAGAACACCCAACCCATGTCTTGACAAACAACGAAATCCATTTGGGAATGGATTCAATGGGGTAGGAGAGTGGACAACTCTCTACTCAAGAGGTGCACACCACAAAAATCCCCAAATCTTATGAATCTCAAGAAAACAACAAGGCCTCAAGCCCGAATAAATATCTCAACACATACTTCTCAAGGCACTCTTGCCTTCGATAAAAATCCCATGCACCTCCAATATACTCAAATGACCATAATACCTCAAGTAGAACAAGAGGGTGACCTTGAGGAGGTTTACTCCTCTCCAACCCCTCACATGTTGAGCATCTTCTCCAAATGGAGAGGCTCTTACAAAACTCCCTCAAAACCCCACAACATAAAAATGCAAAACAACCACATTACAAACACACAAATATGGTAAATGCATAAGGAAAGGATTCAAGCCTTAAATCCTACCTTGAAATGCCTAACAATGGAAGATAGTTGATGTAGAGCCTTCGAACTCCACCTCCAAGTCCTTCCTCCAAATGTGCCTCCAAAAACTCTCTAACTCTCCCAAAATTTTCATAAAAATGAAAAATACAAGAAAATTCTGAACCCTCTCCCTCTCTCAAAGAGGGAGTATTATAGGCTCTCCTCATGAGCCTTGAGGAATGTCACCTTCTCCTTCCTTCTCACACCCACTTGCAGGCTCCATGGGATGTGGAGTTGACACATGTCACTCTCCCATCCCACCAAGCCTTACCCCCTCCACATGTGCTCTCTCACATATGTGTGAGAGCAAGGTGGAGCTCAAGAGGATAAGGATATGACATGTGTCAATATCATATCCTCCTATGGAAGCCCATACACTCCAAGATGATCTCACACATGTGTGAGAGCCTTGGAGGTGGGTTTCCCACACTTGGGGGTCTTGAAGACTCCCCAATTCATCAAGACATGGAACCCAATGCCTTGGAAAGAGGAGTGGGTAAGGTTGAAGGTTTGACCCATCCCTCCACTCCTCCCAAACTCCAATTTTCGTCACTTCACTTCAGGGTGAAGTTTGAGTGACCATACGGGAGTTACCCTAGGGTTAGGCATGCTCAAATGGGTCCTAGACCCTAGGGGTACAACCCAGGGTCAATTTTAACCTAAATTTAGCACCTTAGGATGTATAAAATCACATGAAAAGGGGTCACAAAAATAAAACACAAAAATGTGTCAATTAAAACATTACACTTTTACAACACTATAATTAAATCAACTAAAAATGGGTAGACCTAGCCAAAAGACATCATACACAAACATTATGAAAATTCATCATTCAATACACAATTGATCTTGGTTCCTCTTGGAACTAGATCGGTTCAACATGGGATTCACAAAATTTGTGGGATGATCTCCGATTTTCCATGGCATGGAAAATCACCTGCACATTTGAACAAATAGATTAATTCAACATGTTCATCATAGCTGAAGTAAGGAAATGCATACACTCACGATGTCGCATATTCATTTAAAACATTAATAAAATCACATAACATCATTAACCATATATATAGTTTTACTGCATTTCTAAATATGAACTCAATATTAAACTTGCATAATAATTCCATTTACAAATCTCACAACCATATCTCTAGTGGCATCAAAATGCATATCACATGTCATACAATTTATTAGTGAAAATCAAAATTAAGATATAGTCACACCACCGCATTCTACTCTAATCAAATCAAAATATAGGGATAGAGTCCAAAAGTCTACATATCGGGATCTACAGTCCCAAATGTCTAAATTTCATCAAACTAAAATGCGATGGAAGTAAAAACAAAGGAGTGAGAAAAGTAGGCCTCACAAGAGCAAAGCAACAAACAACATGGGCTACCAGTGCAACCAATCCAGTCACACGAGGGTGGGCCTCACATCCTCCTCCCCTGGAGTTAAACTTCCTCCTAGAAGTTAACATGAAAGTATCATTGAGTGACCCACCTACAAGTCAATCCTAAATGGCATCAGAATTAGATTGATCTTGACATAAAAGTAAGGAACCAAAAGGACTTAATAAGTAATTGCATGGCAATAATCTCAAGGATACCCTCCTCTGACTAGGAGGGGTCAAGAATCTAACACGACACATGCTCCAACACTTTATGAACCTAAAAAGACACAAGAGCATTAGATGCCCAAGAATAGACCTCCAAGTAATTCAAGGTCAAGCACAGTGGGGACTACCCAGAAGGTTATCATTACGAGAGGCCTTCAACAATACTTAACTGTCTCATACCCCAAGTCTCTCCTAGCCATCCAGAAACCTAACTAGCATAGAGCAACCAAAAAGGAAGTTTGGACAAACCAATAGCCACAAAACCACCATTCAAACCCCAACCATGCATCAACTCAACTTACCACCGATGCTAAGCTAAACATGCAAGATCTCAAGAAAAGAGCATGAGACCCTCAAGTCCCAGCTACCCCACCAATCCATAGGTCCCCACTAGACTGCCAAGATCAGACTTACAGAACAAGTAGGAACAAAACATGACCAATCATCCCTAGCATCAAGGGATGAAGCTAAACACCTGTACCACTACAAAACTTGCGGACCCAGCCTCTATTTGATCAAAGCAATCACATAGCCTCTTAAAACAAGGGAGCCAAATTCACGTGGGTAGTAGATCCACACAACAATAGGAGGATCTCAAGGTTTTCGAACCTATCTACTCCTAACCTCACTAGCACCCATTACTTAATTCTTAAAGATTTGGCCTCCCAAACGGGATAGCACAAACACATTACTCAACACGACACAAGGTCAAAAAGGAAGTTCCAAACCACCACTAGAGATCCACTAAACCACTTCAAGCTTACGACATCAACTAAGACTGACTATTCACATCTTCCTCTCACCAAGCACCCCTTATGGGTAACGTAGGTTACATAGTTCACAACACTAGACAGGTACTAGTAACACCATCAATAACAAGATTCTCAAAGTAAAAGCTTGCAAAAGATAAGTCTTGAATAAATTTAACGAATGAAATTTAGAAGAATTAAGATCCAAAAGATTATTCAAATTTAAAAGATAAGTCAATATCAAAAGTGGCGCCAAATTTAACATTCTAAATATAAATCAATGTACGATAAAACAAGTCCTTGAGGTAAGAGGACTACAAGAAAGTCAGCTAAGTAGCCCAAATAAATAGACTCAAAATTGATAGATTTGAAACAATAGAATTTCGTCAATAAGTAGACAATCAACTTAAACAAGTTAACCAAAATTGCACATTACAACATTATACATATAAAACATAGTTACAAATGAGAGGAGAGGGATAGTGGTCACACTCTTAACTAACGTCATGAAACACCCCAACTACACACACACCCACAACTTCCAAGCAACCTAGGACATGCTTGGAAAAGATTGCCCAAAAGTCATGTATCCCAAGAGTCACTTTCGAAGTGGGTTCTTTCATGCTTCCTAGCAAGGAAAACACAACCACATCTTCATGGATATTACCAAAACCCAACTAAAATTACCAACTTCCAAAATTCTAATAATTTTCCAAGGCGGCTCACAAACTTCTTTCAAGTTCCATACATAGCCTTATATCACCTGAAAACAACCCATCAGATGCATCTATGTCAATCATATGGTTTGATCACAACACCTAACCACTAACACCCAAAAGGTATCACAACTAACTCACTATGACCCTCAACATGGATTTAATCTCCCCTCGCATCCTTACAATGTTTCCAAGATACTCCTATAAGGGACAAACCACATCCATTACCCTAAAGGAAGGTATGTGATTCCTTATTCAACTCAACACCTAGACTTATTACAATCCATAAAATAATATCTTTCTAACCAATTGGATTCCCTTCGAGGAATCATGCAATTAGTTGCACAAGGGACTCACCTCAAGAGTCACTAGAATCCAACATCTAAAAGTTCAAGAAGGTATCACTTAGAGGGTTTCCACATTAACCCTATAGGACAACCATAACTCAATCTTAACTTTCTTTATTACAACCCATCACAAGGCTTCACTATAGCCTTCCAAGCACCAAGTCCTACATAAATCTCAAGGGGAACTTGTCACCCTGTCACAACATATGGGTAAGCAGATTTCAATGAAACAAGGTGGCAAGGAAGGGATCAAGTTGTAATTTAGATTACTATTTAATAAGTAGATACAAAATTACACTCGCAACTAGATCTTACTCCTTAACTATCATAATATGTTTCAACCTCATGTGCTTACACCACCTTTAAATCCTTAACCAACGCGGTACCATACTTTAAATGAACAAGTACATTACAATTTAATGTGAAGGCAGTGCATAACCAAAATATCTGTCAGATGCCAACATGTTACAAGGAGATTTACTCGACGTAGCACAACAATTGTCAAAAGATTCCCAGCCATGAAGTGGTCCTCGAAGCCACTATTCATCCTTTCATTAAACCCAAGAGGCAAAACCCAAGAAAATAGCCATAAAAGGCCTTACATACCAAACTCTTTTAATATCCACTTCTCCATCCTCCAAATGAGGGTACCAAGTGATTCTTAAAGAGAATATACCAATTTATCCACTCTTTGAGTGACAACTACTCATCAGGGTAACTTAATCCTACAACAAGTTGAAGGACAATTAAAGGTCCACAACTTCTTTGCATCCTAGTTAGAGGGGTCATTTAAACAAGGCACATCTTACCCCATGATACAAAGGTTAACTAAACAACACCAGGTGGATCCAATAAATGGCTAGTGTATGAGTCCTTGTCCAAGATAGTGTACTTCTCAAAAACATTTCTTTCCTCCTACGAGGTAGGTTAAACACAACTCAACATTCATTAGGGCAACCTACAAGGTAGTCATAAGAATGAAACTTTATCATAATACCACTCATCCAAGGGTACACTTACCATAGGTTGTCACAACCCCTATAGAAGGATCGCAATGCACCAACAACTAGGACAAGGAGCAAGGATTATCTAGAATGAAACACTCAGCACAACCCAACCAATATCATCCTCTTAGGATAGCACTAGATCAAGAAGTTGACCAACTTTCAAATTCAGGACTTGCATGGTCCTTCAATTACTCAACTCATCAAAATTACACTCCCCAAGTACCTACGACACCAAGTCATACATGGAAGCAAAAATTGAGGGGAAATAAGTTATTCCCATGCAAGGTGTCTTACGAACTCGTTGCTACGCAAGCTAGAGTTAGACACGTAGCACAAGTATTCATGATCTATTATCAGCCAAACTTGGCAATAATACACACCTAGAGATCCCAGTGTTTGAAACATGGGCTCTGATACCAAATGTCATGCCCACATTTCCCATGTGGTCATAACACACAACACACGTGTCATGTCCACATTTGTCATGTGGTCATGACACGAAATGTCAAAAACTTTTCCACACGACTCTAAAATCCCCTCGCGTGCAACATGTGCACTTGGTGGCATACGCACAAAGGCGTAGAACATCAACCAAATGTCAGGGTAATGTGAATACCTTTTGCAACCCCTGTGAAATGCAAGCCTACTAAGGGGGTTGTATGATGCAGAAAGCGTCGCTAAGAGGGTCAAGTTCCCAACCCGGGGACTAACCCTAGTTTGTTTTTACCTAGATGAGGTGAAGGGATTTAGACATGTGTTGAAATCCAACTCTAAGATTTATAACAAAAGGGATTACTTAAATTCATCTAAAACATAACTCAAATGCCCAAAACAATTAAAACAATACAATAATGCTTAAATAAGTCAATTAACTTTTCTAGAAACCCAAAAAAATCGGGCAGCATAACACCTCATCGTTATGATTGGGAAATAATTTAATATAATTCCCTAGCTAAACCATTTAAAAGAAAAATAATAAAATAAATAAAATTAAAATTAAATATATTCATAAATGTAATTTACTTCAACATTCCTTATTAGCCAAGGTGATAAAATTTAAAATAAAATAATCGTAAACTCTAAAGTCAACAAAAATAATTAAAATTCATCCTTAAGTTAAGTACTAACCAAATAAATTAAATGGGGTTCAAATTAAATAATTTAAAATAATTATGATTGGGAAATAATTTAAAATAACTCTCTAGCTAAACCCTTTAAAAGGAATTAATTTAAATTTAATTATACACATAAACCTATTTTACTTCAACAATACTTAATTAGCCAAGGTTGATAAATTTAAATAATAAAACTAATGGCAACTCTAAAGTCAACAATTAATTAACATTCACCTTTAAATTAAGTACTTGGCCAACATAAATTAAAAAGGGTCTCAATTTAAAATATTTCTCTAACATTATTTCACACACTAATTCCCCTTGAAAAAGCCCACTAAAAATAAATTAAAAAGCCTAGGTTAAGATTTAATCCCACTAACATAATAAATTAAAAAAGAAAAAGCAATGGAATAAAGCAAAAGTAGCTTTTAAGAAATAACTTTAAATATTAAACTAAAAAAAATTAAAAAGTCCACTAAAATGAATTCACCAAGCATAGGATAATTAAATCCATTTACTAAATAAATTAAAAAGCATTTAAAAGAGATGAGGTAAAAAAAATCTAGATTTAAATTAAATACCAAAATATATGTGCCCACTTCCATATTTTTCTCCAACTTGTTAAAAAACAAAGTGGGATGAGAAGAGGGAAATATTAAATAATTTCACGTGCAAAACAAAATTTTCCCAATTAAATTTATTTCCTTATTCTCCCTCAACCCTAAAATGCTTTTTCCCTTCGTTATATTGTTTTTTTCCCTTAACCCTAATCCTATTGTGCTTTCTTTCTTTCCTCTCTACTCTCAAACCCTATTTTCTTTTCATCTTCTTTCTCTTCTCACCATTTTTTATTGTTTGTTGCAGGTCATCTCTCTACAGGGCAGCCATGGAGGTATACACAAGGGTCTAAAATATTGTTTTCTTGATGGCTCAAAGAGTGTATATATATATAGATAAACCCCCCTTTTTTTATACAAGTAGATGGGGGTTTAACCCATGCAAAAATGTACTGGTAAAAAAAATTTCTATTTGTTTTTTAGTATATCTTTTTTTTCTGTGTATATCTACCTAGCGTATTTATTTTATAAATATATAAATATTTGTATGCGTTTATATATATATATATATATATATATATATATATATATATATATATATATATATATATATATATATATATATATATATATATATATATATATATTTGTGCAGAGGATGAGGGCAAGAGGAATTTGGCGGCCCAAAATGCAAGCTAAAAAATTGTGCAACAGCGAGAGTTTGGTGTTCTAGGCATTGGGCGCCAAGTGCAATGAGTGGGGTGAGCGGCCCCCTTCATTCCACCATTATCTGCAAGGCCGCCGCCCTCCTCTCAAAATCTTTGCTAAGCTTTTTTTTCTTGTTAAAAGATCTATCACTGCCCTAATTTGGCTCATTGAAAAAATTCTAGGGTATTAACCCCAACGCATACAATAAATGAAATCTCTCTTTTTTTATAAAATGATTACTATTATAAGATGGGCCTCAGAATCATTTTTAATTCAGAAATACATATGGTGTATATATAATGCAGTATTTAAGGTTTGCAATATATTGTTGGGAATTAAGGTGTCTCAACCTTTGCAAATTCCTAATGTTGTATTTTGTAGACACCCTAGAATGACCAAGTCATCACACCACTTGCATTTCATCTAATTTGTCGCATCACCTGCATTTCAACATTAATTGAATAAACTCTCTTTATTTAATTAATTTAATTAAATTCCTCTATTTTCTTCCATAATTAAATAATTTTAATTATTTAATCAAATCATTATCCTTTTTCAAAATTCAACTCTCCATTAATTAAATAAATCTAATTATTTAATTGATTCATCACAAATTCTATCTTATCTACAATTAAATAATTTACATTATTTAATTAAATCAATTATTCTTCTAAATTTAAATAAATCATGCAAATTTATTTAAATTATCTCAATCCTCTAAAAATAAATAAAATTAAATATTTTATTTAAAATCTTCATATTCCCCTAATCTTGCATAAACAATTAAATAAATTTATTTATTTAATTTGCTTTTTCCCCTAAAAATAAATAAAATCAAATATTTTATTTATAATCTTCTATTCCTCAATCATGCATAATTAAATAAATAAATTTATTTATTTAATTTCAGTTATCTTCCAATTCCTCTTAAAATATCTTGTTAACTCGTGCACAATCTGTCTTATTTTTAGAACTCTAAAAAAGGCCAAATCACAAGTTGAGTTATCTATTCAATCAATCTTGTTTTCATCATATTATAATAAAAATATCCTTATGGATTGACACATGTCGTGTGCACGTTCATCATGGTTATTTGATTTATCTCCTCCATTGATTCTTCTGAATTATTTGGACCTTTGATTGATCTCTGTTGAAACCTATATAAACCCCCCTCATCTCCTTCACAAATTATCTTCGATCACTTATTCTCAGGCATCCTTTAACAACGCTTTAAGCATACATCCCATCGATTGAGCAACTTCATGATCTCTTGACATTGATATTTGGGCACTTTACTTGCTTGTTGCAACCATAGTTTTTCAATACTATTGATCAATCTACATTCATTCAAAGGGAACAATACAAATCTCGGTAAAAGCTTTTATATTTCATTGATTTATTTGTAATGACTTTTATTTAGATTCGTTCTCTTTATGTTATTAGTTTTTTATTTTGTTAGTTTAATTTAATCAATTTTCCTCATACACATTCTAGCACGCCTGGTGGGACCCATTGGTCCTGATCTAATATCAAATTTGTGGAATTTTTAGTTTGATTTCACAGGTTTTTAAACTTTTTTTTTGGAGAGATTTGAAGATAAATTTTTAAAGGAAGCTTGTTGGGCAAAAGCGGACATCACGGTTGCGTTTGGAATGATCGAGAGGCAAACAAAGATATATAATTTGGCCTATTTCAGTGAAGGTAAAAATTTTTTTACCTCGGGCACGCAACCCGAGGCCGTATAATCACTGTGAGTTTGTAGACCTTCCAATCTTCATAACTTTCACAAACGGACTCAGATTCAGGTGATGTTTTTTTTTAAAGTTGATATTTTTCTATCTTCTACATAGTGGTAATATCATTTCAAGGATTTTCTGAGATTTATTTTTTAAAGACCACTCATTGGCCTATTCTCAATCTATGACTTCAAACACTTGCTAACTTTTGAGTTTGTGTGGAACTAATCAACTTTTTGCAGCATCTTATCACTCACACAGAGCAAATGGGTTTCTCTAACATGTTCATGCAGGACGAGCATTGAAGAAATCTTGATTTATTGCACTAAGTCTTAGAAACATATTGCCTTCTTAAGGGATAATTGAACAAATCATTTCGGCAATCTAAGTCTTAGGAACATACTATTTTTCTTAAGGGACAATGGACATGCATGAGAAAACACCTCAATTTTCTAAGGGACAATGGACATGAATGCCAAACACTTCAATTTCATAAGGGACAATTGACAACTACAAACGTGTGTGTGCCTAATCTAGTTGCACCTTATTTTTCTTATAATGCGACAATTGAACCTTTGTTTGATGTGCTTGCTCTTACATTTCAATACTTCCTTTAGAAGGGCCTACTTTTGGATTACATTTCATCCAAAAGGGACGATCCTAAGCGGAGTTTTCCTTTGAACCTCTATATAAGAGGGATAAGGCAAAAGCCAAGTCCTAACCGACGTCAGCCTTACCTTGTGGTGCCAAACTGAAAAGAGGTGTAATAGCTCTTTGTGGAAACGATTTTCACATCGAGCGAAGTGTTTGATACTCTTAGTCTGATTGGTTAAAGCTTTTAGTAGCTTGTCGCATTGCTCATAAGGTGTTGGTCCCTCAAAGTTACTAAGAACCATTCTAGATAGTGACTACCTGATCTACCTTTGAACATTGCGGTAATCATCAGTGCAAGGCGAATCAATTTAAGCCCTTAAGATACTCACCATTGGCTCCCTTGAGAAGAGATAGTATTCCCTTGGCCATAAAGCTCTTGTGACCTACTTGAGCTTTCCAAGGGGAGGGTGAGATATCCCTACCTATCATCTCTCATAAAGATACAAAATATCCGACACCTTTATGGAATGATATTTTTATCGACGGAGTATTAAGCTGTGAGCTGATCTACTACAATGAAACCTTGTCTCTAGGGATAAAAAGTGCTTGTTATTGATTGCAATCATCTTATACCTGTGGAAACATTGGGCTTTTTTGTAAGCCTCGAACATACACTATCTGTTGTGTCAGTCCCTTGTTTGCCAACTTTGTTTGTTGTGTTTTCTCTTGCCAAAAATAAATCCAATTAGAACCATAACCAATTCTGTCAAAAATTGTCTTTTAAAAAAACATCAGACACTACTTCAGCACCTCTGGTATTACAGTAGCTCACCCTTGGTGGTACAGTAGCTCACTTTTGGTCACCAAGCTCGCCTTTGGTATAGCAGTACCTCACCCTTGGTAGCTCAGTCCATCACCTTTGGTATCATAGTAGCACGCTTTTGGTTGCACAGTTCTGTGCCTCTGGTCAAATAGTATAGCACCTTTGGTCCAGTAAATTGTGCATTAGAGTTTGTCTTTTTCAAAACACCAAGCAGAATCCCAGCATTACCTTTTGTCCTAGTGTATTCCATGGTAACCACTAGGCTCCAGCAAACTATGAAGTCTAAGCAAGTTGTCCCTAGGAAGCGCAAATTGCCTCCTCATACACCACAATCAGGCTATCTCAACATTACTCCTAAGGTTACTCCTAGGACACCCGTGACAAAATCAACCAGCTCTCCAAACATGCCACACCTTGACCAACCAAGAAATTCTCAAGAAGGTGTTGTGATGTTCAAAACACGCCCCATTATTGCTCCTTAGCAAAATGGGGACCCCTGCTGTTGCTTTGCTTTTTGCTTCTGCTTGTGTTGTTTTGCTTGGTGGTAAAGGGAAAAGAGAGTCAAATTTGCAAACCTTGTTAAAAATATGGAAAAATGTATTTTTAGTACCATTACATAATATGGTTGGATTCCTTGCGAAAAATGAGCCAAGATTGCTTTTTGAACCATCATAAAATTCATCATATCTTGCAAGTTATGATCATTTAGGTAAAATGAACTATCAGGTTTTGCATAATATATAGTCAGTTGTTTGCCCTTTTTGTTGGCATTTGTTTTAAATTTCGAAAAAATTCATACTTAGTGGTTCCGGGTCGTGGGCAATTTTGTCTAGGTTCCACTCTGTATGTTACATTTCATTATTTTGTAGAAAGAGCATCGGCCTAACCATAGTGATCGGTGGAGTTTTGAAGTGTTCCACTGAAGTAGGGTTTCTCGTCGATGAAATTGTCATCGGCATAACCTTCAGGTATCGGCCGAGTTTCAAACGGTTACCCCGAAGCATGTGGTCTTGCCGATGGTATGCCATCGGCATAACTTACATTGTCGGCAGTGTTTTGTTATGTCTTAGCGATAGGCGGGAGTCAAGCCGACGAAGTGGCATCGGTATAACAAAGGCCATCGGCGGAGGAGATTCGTGAGTTGCCGATGGGCCATCTCACGCCGATGGCAAACAACGAAGGGGGTTATCGGCGAAACTCTCGCTGATAAAGGTATCGGCCAAGGTAAAGGCATCGGTGGAGGGAAATTATGAGGCGCCGATGGGCGATCTCTCGCCAATGAACATCAACGAAGGAATCGTCAGTAAGAGTCATACCGATAAAGGGACATCGGTAAGAAGAGAATGGTCGGCAGAAAGAATATAGAGTTCGCCGATGGCGATCTCTTGCCGATGAAGGGAAATACAAGCCGATAGAGGATGAACGAAGCAAAAAGGCCATCGGCCAAACCATAGTGATCGGCGGAAAGGTTTTTTGTCACGTCGATAATGTAAGACATGCCGATGGAAGAAAACAAAGGAATAAACAATAGAAAAAGGCCGTCGGCCAAACAGCGAATATCGGCCAACATGTTTTTTGGTTCGCCGATGGACAGTTTCACGCCGATAGGCGGGAAATGCATAGCAATGGAAATTTTAAACTATATTTTTGGCGCCCGTGGCATTTTCCTGGTCAACGATAGTTGACCCGGTGATTTTGAGCAGTCTGTATGCATTTTTGAACGCATTTTGGAGGGTTTTGGGACCTGATTTCCATATTTTTTGCACAGTCACCTGGATTTAAACATTATTTTAGTCTCCTGTTTATTTGATAAATTGATACTTATTGCTTGTCTTGTCTTGCAGGCTTGCAGTTGAGGAAGCAGCTGGAAATTCAACACAGTGACATCACGGAGGAAATCTGATCTCAGGAGCAAGAAGATAAGGATGAAGTGCGAGGAAGTCAAAGCCATTCAAGTGAAGGATAAAGTTGCAGCTGAGAGCATTGTTGCAACAGACAAACAGAAGTTATTGCCAAGCTGCCGGAACTTCTCAGAAGGGGCAATATTTTGCCCAGATTTGACACTACTCAGAGATATTTTGGAGGACTGGTTCATCTGTATTTATTGCTATAACTAGGGGTTTGAACCAGAGGTAGTTAGGTTTTTTTTGCTGTAGTGAGGACAATCAGAAAGTCTTTATATTGTGCCTCTCTACACTGTAATACTTTACAATAGGGGCTACACAGGGATTTTTAGGAAAACACAGCAAGTTAGCTTAGTTTATATTAGAAGTAGAAGAAGGAGGTCGCCTGTTTGTCTGCAGTAAGGTGCGCGTGGAATGTCTGGCTGCCTTACTGTATCTGTAAAGCTTGTAAGTTCTCTGTAGTATGATCAATGAAACTAAGAGTCATTCCTACATTGTAAATCATGTATGACTATTTGTTTCTAATACAATAGAATCTGGAGTTCTGCATCTATCTTCTGAGTGTTCTCCTACTCTTCTTTGTGTTTTGAAATATTTTCTTTGAGAGCTTGCAATTTTAAATGTATGTTTGTGAAAATGCTCAGAACTTGCATTTAAGGTTTTTACTGTGGATTTGATCAAATTATTGTAGTATTTACATAGTACATAACAGAAACAATTAGATCCTTCGGTAGATTAAATGAGGTATAGATTAGATCTTTCTAACTTTTCCCAACCCATCTGAAATATTTAGCTGAAAACGTAGAAATCTAAAGGAAATTGTCTCAAATTTGAAGAAGCATGCATAACAGAGTTAAGAGTAGATAGTTTTCATAAATGTATAAAAGAGAAGGCTGCAATAATTCAAGAAAACCATTTGAATTTGCAACACAGTAACACTTGTATGCAAATGAACAAAATACTTGTTGAAATCTATGATTCTTTTGCATATTCTTAGTCCATTAAACCACCAAACAAACCTAAACTACGTAAGGCCCCTTGAACATTACAGCTTCACATTGGCCAACCGAACTTGACCAACCGAACCATTGTAGACTTGGGATTAGTTGAATCTCAAATGATTCTTTCTTATCTTTCAAGTATAGTTTCAGTTCATTATATGTGAATTTTAACTTACTGTTATGATTGCATCAAAACAATCACCAACAGTTTTCTGGCGCTAGAAGGAGGCCCTGATTTGGTTTAGGGTTAAAATTCTAAGTTTTAAATGTTATATTCTGAGATATGTTAGATCTTATAAAATTTCAAAAGGCCTAAAAGGGTGAAAAGAGGGTCCCATTTTCAATGGACACATATGGGGACAGTTTTCAAGTTAACAGTCCTTTATTTCAGGGAGCTTTGAATGAACAGTTTTATTCTCAAAATTTATCTAATTTTTTTTGTCCAGTTGTTGCAGGATACACCGGACTATTGAACACAATGAACTTAAATTTTTAACATTCCTCACTAGGATAGATTCATATTTGAAAGGACTAATTATTTTTTCAGATGTGTTCGGGGCTGAAAGCTGGCAGGAAACAGAAATTTTGCAGCAACAAGCTAATACAGCACTAGAAACTAATAGGTGGTTAGAAAATATAATTGAAAAATCAATTCTGGAAAGGAATAATAACAAGGTATCTTTTCTTAGGTCATATTATGGTGGGATTGATAGTAGGTCTCTACTTCCTAATACAGGAAAAGGGGAGTGCAAGTATAAATCTTTTAAATCTTGTAGAGAGGAAACCATTTGTCAGGATAAGGTTTTTATTGCTGATCCTAATGCTTTTGGTAAAGACAGCAAAACGTCTTTCCTTGAGTCATTTTATGGAGAAGAGAAATGTGGACAAATGAAAAATTTAAAGTGCACTGAAATTGATGAGATCCTTACTATAGAAACTAAGGAAGTCCTAGAGGAGAAAGTAAATCCTAATCCCATGACTGACTTCTTTAAATTGAATGACCAAGTTCAAGATTGTTGCAGGTTAATAGAAGTAGACTCCACACTGGATGATAAATATGGGTCATTTGATGACCAAATCTTAAAAATTGAAAATACAGAAGATTTTGGAGCTACTGTGCATAATCAGACATCACCCCCATGCCATGTTGAAAATAAAACAGGGGAGTACTCCTGTCTATCAAAAGATGTTGTCCCACCTTTACTCTCAAGTGATTTAGAAATGATTAAATTCTGTATATCAGATGATGATGAAGATACTTACTTAAGTGCTGATGTGCAGGAAACTAATGAGAACATTGAGAGGTTTGCTAAATTTGAGGATAAACTGAATATCCAGAATGAAGGAACAAAGCTAGATGAAGATGAAGAAATGATACATCTAGAGTCATTCATCTTTCAACTTGAAAAAGGACTAGACATAGAGCTGGGCAATGAAAATGCAGAGCTAAATGAAGAGCCAGCTATCAATAAACAAGTGTGTTCCACAGAGCTAAAGGCACATCAGGTTGTCTCTTTCCTTTCCTTAGTAAATAATGATAAATGCTATTTTGATTATGGAAATTCAAGAGATAGGACATGCATATGGATTAATCATAAACCTGATGAGATGCCTCAGTTACTAGTTAAGAGCTATTCTGATAAACACAATGAATTTAGAATACCAGAATTTTTTTCAGAATTCAAAGATAAATCTGCTAGAATGAGAACCATCACTAGTACCCTATTACTCCTGCACAATCTAAAGAAATATGCAAGTAGGGGTGTTCTTGGGTCTTTTTCCTGGGTTTCTGTTTGCCTTGGAGAGGCTTGTATATAGTTTTGTAGGATAGTTGTTTTTGTTTTTGTGTTCTTCTTTTGTTGTTTTCTTTTTAGGTTAGTTGTTTGTATAGTTCCTTTTTGTTTTTGTTTTTGTTTCTTTCTGTTTGTACAGTTTTTCTTTTTGTTGTGTTGTTTGTACAGCTTGTTTGTTTGGTTTGCTTGTTGTCTCCTCAGCAGGGATCTTTATTTTACTTTAGAGTATTAAGGAGCAAAACTAGCAACCATTCAAAACAGTATAAAATTTAGGGTATTCAAGTTAATCATTTGCAATCTACACATAACTTGTTACTGTCATGAATGTAGAGAGTTGTTTATCTTCTGAAGTTTTGTATTCAATAAATGTGATTGAGAATTCGAAGCAAGTTTCTCACGATGACACACTTAAAATCCTTGGGTTTGTTGAACTTACCAGTGTAGATATTAGGTGAAAAATTAGAGGTTACCCTTGCTACCATTACAATTCTCAGCTTAATTTCAGCAAGTGTCCACTCCTTGCATCATGAAGTTACAAATTGTTATATCTTATGAAGTCTTTCAAAATGAGAAAATAAAAATAAATAAATAAAGAAAGTGGATTATACTGAAAATCTAGATTAAGCCATCTAAGTAACTCTACCGGGGCTATGGACGCTCGCTAGCAGTGGGGCTCTACTTAGGAGAATTGTAACGATAACCTTGCCAGGGCTATGGACGCTCGCTGGCAGCAAGGCTCTATCCGGTCGCCTATGAGGGAATATCCTCACCTACGTAGGCTAATGTCAGTCACTGGTTTGTTCAACCGATCTTCAAGATGAGGATAATTAATCACGTGCACACAATTAAACTGAAAATGGAAATTCATGCACCCTTATTGAATACCTTAAGTCTCAAGCTGAATAGTAATTTGCAGGAGGGATAGTCGGAAGTTATGGATTCATTTCATCTAGTTTTCTTGAACACTTTGAATTTAATTGTTTTGTTTTGGTTGCTAGTTGTTGTGATGTTCACAACACGCCCTATTATTGCTCCTTAGCAAAATGGGGACCCCTGCTGTTGCTTTGCTTTTTGCTTTTGCTTGTGTTGTTTTGCTTCGTGGTAAAGGGAAAAGAGAGTCAAATTTGCAAACCTTGTTAAAAATATGGAAAAATGTATTTTTAGTACCATTGCATAATATGGTTGGATTCCTTGCGAAAAATGAGCCAAGGTTGCTTTTTGAACCATCGTAAAATTCATCATATCTTGCAAGTTATGATCATTTAGGAAAAATGAACTATCAGGTTTTGCATAATATACAGTCAGTTGTTTGCCCTTTTTGTTGGCATTCATTTTAAATTTCAAAAAAATTCATACTTAGTGGTTCCAGGTCGTGGGCAATTTTGTCTGGGTTCCACTCTGTATGTTACATTTGATTATTTTGTAGAAAGAGCATCGGCCTAACCATAGTGATCAGTGGAGTTTTGAAGTGTTCCACTGAAGTAGGGTTTCTCGTCGATGAAATTGTCATCGACATAACCTTTAGGTATCGGCCGAGTTTCAAACGGTTACCCTGAAGCATGTTGTCTCACCGATGGTATGCCATTGGCATAACTTACACTGTCGGTGGTCTTTTGTTATGTCTTAGCGATAGGCGGGAGTCATGCCGACGAAGTGGCATCGGTATAACGAAGGCCATCGGCGGAGGAGATTCGTGAGTTGCCGATGGGCCATCTCATGCCGATGGTGAACAACGAAGGGGGTTATCAGCGAAACTCTCACCGATAAAGGTATCGGCCAAGGTAAAGGCATCGGCGGAGGGAAATTATGAGGCGCCGATGGGCGATCTCTCGCCGATGAACATCAACGAAGGAATCGTCGGTAAGAGTCATACCGATAAAGGGACATCGGTAAGAAGAGAATGGTTGGTGGAAAGAATATAGAGTTTGCCGATGGCAATCTCTCGCCGATGAAGGGAAATACAAGTCGATAGAGGATGAACGAAGCAAAAAGGCCATCAGCCAAACCATAGTGATCGGCGGAGAGGTTTTTTGTCACGCTGATAATGTAAGACATGCCGATGGAAGAAAACAAAGGAATAAACAATAGAAAAAGGCCGTCGGCCAAACAGCGAATATCGGCCAACATGTTTTTTGGTTCGCCGATGGACAGTTTCACGCCGATAGGCGGGAAATGCATAGCGATGGAAATTTTAAACTATATTTTTGGCGCCCGTGGCATTTTCCTGGTCAACGATAGTTGACCTGGTGATTTTGAGCAGTCTGTATGCATTTTTGAACGCATTTTGGAGGGTTTTGGGACCCGATTTCCATATTTTTTGCACAGTCACCTGGATTTAAACATTATTTTAGTCTCCTGTTTATTTGATAAATTGATACTTATTGCTTGTCTTGTCTTGCAGGCTTGCAGCTGAGGAAGCAGCTGGAAATTCAACACAGTGACATCACGGAGGAAATCTGATCTCAGGAGCAAGAAGATAAGGATGAAGTGCGAGGAAGTCAAAGCCATTCAAGTGAAGGACAAAGTTGCAGCTGAGAGCATTATTGCAACAGACAAACAGAAGTTATTGCCAAGCTGCTGGAACTTCTCAGAAGGGGCAATATTTTGCCCAGATTTGACACTGCTCAGAGATATTTTGGAGGACTGGTTCATCTGTATTTATTGCTATAACTAGGGGTTTGAACCAGAGGTAGTTAGGTTTTTTTTGCTGTAGTGAGGACAATCAGAAAGTCTTTATATTGTGCCTCTCTACACTGTAATACTTTACAACAGGGGCTACACAGGGATTTTTAGGAAAACACAGCAAGTTAGCTTAGTTTAGATTAGAAGTAGAAGAAGGAGGTCACCTGTTTGTCTGCAGTAAGATGCGCGTGGAATGTCTAGCTGCCTTACTGTATCTGTAAAGCTTGTAAGTTCTCTGTAGTATGATCCATGAAACTAAGAGTCATTCCTACATTGTAAATCATGTATGACTATTCGTTTCTAATACAATAGAATCTGGAGTTCTGCATCTATCTTCTGAGTGTTCTCCTGCTCTTCTTTGTGTTTTGAAATATTTTCTTTGAGAGCTTGCAATTTTAAATGTATGTTTGTGAAAATGCTCAGAACTTGCATTTAAGGTTTTTACTATGGATTTGATCAAATTATTGTAGTATTTACATAGTGCATAACAGAAACAATTAGATCCTTCGGTAGATTAAATGAGGTATAGATTAGATCTTTCTAACTTTTCCCAACCCATCTGAAATATTTAGCTAAAAACGTAGAAATCTAAAGGAAATTGTCTCAAATTTGAAGAAGCATGCATAACAGAGTTAAGAGTAGACAGTTTTCATAAATGTATAAAAGAGAAGGCTGCAATAATTCAAGAAAACCATCTGAATTTGCAACACAGTAACACTTGTATGCAAATGAACAAAATACTTGTTGAAATCTATGATTCTTTTGCATATTCTTAGTCCATTAAACCACCAAACAAACCTAAACTACGTAAGGCCCCTTGAACATTACAGCTTCACATTGGCCAACCGAACTTGACCAACCGAACCATTGTAGACTTGGGATTAGTTGAATCTCAAATGATTCCTTCTTATCTTTCAAGTATAGTTTCAGTTCATTATATGTGAATTTTAACTTACTGTTATGATTGCATCAAAACAATCACCAACAGTTTTCTGGCGCTAGAAGGAGGCCCTGATTTGGTTTAGGGTTAAAATTCTAAGTTTTAAATGTTATATTCTGAGATATGTTAGATCTTATAAAATTTCAAAAGGCCTAAAAGGGTGAAAAGAGGGTCCCATTTTCAATGGACACATATGGGGACAGTTTTCAAATTAACAGTCCTTTATTTCAGGGAGCTTTGAATGAACAGTTTTATTCTCAAAATTTATCTAATTTTTGTTTGTCCAGTTGTTGCAGGATACACCGGACTATTGAACACAATGAACTTAAATGTTTAACATTCCTCACTAGGATAGATTCATATTTGAAAGGACTAATTATTTTTTCAGATGTGTTCGGGGCTGAAAGCTGGCAGGAAACAGAAATTTTGCAGCAACAAGCTAATACAGCACTAGAAACTAATAGGTGGTTAGAAAATATAATTGAAAAATCAATTCTGGAAAGGAATAATAACAAGGCATCTTTTCTTAGGTCATATTATGGTGGGATTGATAGTAGGTCTCTACTTCCTAATACAGGAAAAGGGGAGTGCAAGTATAAATCTTTTAAATCTTGTAGAGAGGAAACCATTTGTCAGGATAAGGTTTTTATTTCTGATCCTAATGCTTTTGGTAAAGACAGTAAAACGTCTTTCCTTGAGTCATTTTATGGAGAAGAGAAATGTGGACAAATGAAAAATTTAAAGTGCACTGAAATTGATGAGATCCTTACTATAGAAACTAAGGAAGTCGTAGAGGAGAAAGTAAATCCTAATCCCATGACTGACTTCTTTAAATTGAATGACCAAGTTCAAGATTGTTGCAGGTTAATAGAAGCAGACTCCACACTGGATGATAAATATGGGTCATTTGATGACCAAATCTTAAAAATTGAAAATACAGAAGATTTTGGAGCTACTGTGCATAATCAGACATCACCCCCATGCCATGTTGAAAATAAAACAGGGGAGTACTCCTGTCTATCAAAAGATGTTGTCCCACCTTTACTCTCAAGTGATTTAGAAATGATTAAATTCTGTATATCAGATGATGATGAAGATACTTACTTAAGTGCTGATGTGCAGGAAACTAATGAGAACATTGAGAGGTTTGCTAAATTTGAGGATAAACTGAATATCCAGAATGAAGGAACAAAGCTAGATGAAGATGAAGAAATGATACATCTAGAGTCATTCATCTTTCAACTTGAAAAAGGACTAGACATAGAGCTGGGCAATGAAAATGCAGAGCTAAATGAAGAGCCAGCTATCAATAAACAAGTGTGTTCCACAGAGCTAAAGGCACATCAGGTTGTCTCTTTCCTTTCCTTAGTAAATAATGATAAATGCTATTTTGATTATGGAAATTCAAGAGATAGGACATGCATATGGATTAATCATAAACCTGATAAGATGCCTCAGTTACTAGTTAAGAGCTATTCTGATAAACACAATGAATTTAGAATACCAGAATTTTTTTCAGAATTCAAAGATAAATCTGCTAGAATGAGAACCATCACCAGTACCCTATTACTCCTGCACAATCTAAAGAAATATGCAAGTAGGGGTGTTCTTGGGTCTTTTTCTTGGGTTTCTGTTTGCCTTGGAGAGGCTTGTATATACTTTTGTAGGATAGTTGTTTTTGTTTTTGTGTTCTTCTTTTGCTGTTTTCTTTTTAGGTTAGTTGTTTGTATAGTTCCTTTTTGTTTTTTTTTTTGTTTCTTTCTGTTTGTATAGTTTTTCTTTTTGTTGTGTTGTTTGTACAGCTTGTTTGTTTGGTTTGCTTGTTGTCTCCTCAGCAGGGATCTTTATTTTACTTTAGAGTATTAAGGAGCAAAACTAGCAACCATTCAAAACAGTATAAAATTTAGGGTATTCAAGTTAATCATTTGCAATCTACACATAACTTGTTACTGTCATGAATATAGAGAGTTGTTTATCTTCTGAAGTTTTGTATTCAATAAATGTGATTGAGAATTCGAAGCAAGTTTCTCACGATGACACACCTAAAATCCTTGGGTTTGTTGAACTTACCAGTGTAGATATTAGGTGAAAAATCAGAGGTTACCCTTGCTACCATTACAATTCTCAGCTTAATTTCAGCAAGTGTCCACTCCTTGCATCATGAAGTTACAAATTGTTATATCTTATGAAGTCTTTCAAAATGAGAAAATAAAAATAAATAAATAAATAAAGCGGATTATACTAAAAATCCAGATTAAGCCATCTAAGTAACTCTACCAGGGCTATGGACGCTCGCTGGCAGTGGGGCTCTACTTAGGAGAATTGTAACGATAACCTTGCCGGGGCTATGGACGCTCGCTGGCAGCAAGGCTCTATCCGGTCGGCTATGAGGGAATATCCTCACCTACGTAGGCTAATGTCAGTCACTGGTTTGTTCAACTGATCTTCAAGATGAGGATAATTAATCACGTGCAAACAATTAAACTGAAAATGGAAATTCATGCACCCTTATTGAATACCTTAAGTCTCAAGCTGAATAGTAATTTGCAGGAGGGATAGTCAGAAGTTATGGATTCATTTCATCTAACTTTCTTGAACACTTTGAATTTAATTGTTTTGTTTTCGTTGCTAGTTGTTGTGATGTTCACAACACGCCCCATTATTGCTCCTTAGCAAAATGGGGACCCCTGCTGTTGCTTTGCTTTTTGTTTCTGCTTGTGTTGTTTTGCTTGGTGGTAAAGGGAAAAGAGAGTCAAATTTGCAAACCTTGTTAAAAATATGGAAAAATGTATTTTTAGTACCATTGCATAATATGGTTGGATTCCTTGCGAAAAATGAGCCAAGGTTGCTTTTTGAACCATCATAAAATTCATCATATCTTGCAAGTTATGATCATTTAGGTAAAATGAACTATCAGGTTTTGCATAATATACAGCCAGTTGTTTGCCCTTTTTGTTGGCATTCGTTTTAAATTTCAAAAAAATTCATACTTAGTGGTTCCGGGTCGTGGGCAATTTTGTCTGGGTTCCACTCTGTATGTTACATTTGATTATTTTGTAGAAAGAGCATCGGCCTAACCATAGTGATCGGTGGAGTTTTGAAGAGTTCCACTGAAGTAGGGTTTCTCGTCGATGAAATTGTCATCGGCATAACCTTCAGGTATCGGCCGAGTTTCAAACGGTTACCCCGAAGCATGTCGTCTCGCCGATGGTATGCCATCGGCATAACTTACACTGTCGGCGGTGTTTTGTTATGTCTTAGCGATAGGCGGGAGTCATGCCGACGAAGTGGCATCGGTATAACGAAGGCCATCGGCGGAGGAGATTCGTGAGTTGCCGATGGGCCATCTCACGCCGATGGCGAACAACGAAGGGGGTTATCAGCGAAACTCTCGCCGATAAAGGTATCGGCCATGGTAAAGGCATCGGCGGAGGGAAATTATGAGGCGCCGATGGGCGATCTCTCGCCGATGAACATCAATGAAGGAATCGTCGGTAAGAGTCATACCGATAAAGGGACATCGGTAAGAAGAGAATGGTTGGCAGAAAGAATATAGAGTTCACTGATGGCAATCTCTCGCCGATGAAGGGAAATCAAGCCGATAGAGGATGAACGAAGAAAAAAGGCCATTGGCCAAACCATAGTGATCGGCGCAGAGGTTTTTTGTCACGCCGATAATATAAGACATGCCGATGGAAGAAAACAAAGGAATAAACAATAGAAAAAGGCCGTCGGCCAAACAGCGAATATCGGCCAACATGTTTTTTGGTTCGCCAATGGACAGTTTCACATTGATAGGTAGGAAATGCATAGCGATGGAAATTTTAAACTATATTTTTGGCGCCCGTGGCATTTTCCTGGTCAACAATAGTTGACCCGGTGATTTTGAGTAGTCTGTATGCATTTTTGAACGCATTTTGGAGGGTTTTGGGACCCGATTTCCATATTTTTTGCACAGTCACCTGGATTTAAACATTATTTTAGTCTCTTGTTTATTTGATAAATTGATACTTATTGCTTGTCTTGTCTTGCAGGCTTGCAGTTGAGGAAGCAGCTGGAAATTCAACACAGTGACATCACGGAGGAAATCTGATCTCAGGAGCAAGAAGATAAGGATGAAGTGCGAGGAAGTCAAAGCCATTCAAGTGAAGGACAAAGTTGCAGCTAAGAGCATTATTGCAACAGACAAACAGAAGTTATTGCCAAGCTGCCGGAACTTCTCAGAAGGGGCAATATTTTGCCCAGATTTGACACTGCTCAGAGATATTTTGGAGGACTGGTTCATCTATATTTATTGCTATAACTAGGGGTTTGAACCAGAGGTAGTTAGGTTTTTTTTGCTGTAGTGAGGACAATTAGAAAGTCTTTATATTGTGCCTCTCTACACTGTAATACTTTACAACAGGGGCTACACAGGGATTTTTAGGAAAACACAACAAGTTAGCTTAGTTTAGATTAGAAGTAGAAGAAGGAGGTCGCCTGTTTGTCTGCAGTAAGGTGCGCGTGGAATGTCTGGCTGCCTTACTGTATCTGTAAAGCTTGTAAGTTCTCTGTAGTATGATTAATGAAACTAAGAGTCATTCCTACATTGTAAATCATGTATGACTATTCGTTTCTAATACAATAGAATCTGGAGTTCTGCATCTATCTTCTGAGTGTTCTCCTGCTCTTCTTTGTGTTTTGAAATATTTTCTTTGAGAGCTTGCAATTTTAAATGTATGTTTGTGAAAATGCTCAGAACTTGCATTTAAGGTTTTTACTATGGATTTGATCAAATTATTGTAGTATTTACATAGTGCATAACAGAAACAATTAGATCCTTCGGTAGATTAAATGAGGTATAGATTAGATCTTTCTAACTTTTCCCAACCCATCTGAAATATTTAGCTAAAAACGTAGAAATCTAAAGGAAATTGTCTCAAATTTGAAGAAGCATGCATAACAGAGTTAAGAGTAGATAGTTTTCATAAATGTATAAAAGAGAAGGCTACAATAATTCAAGAAAACCATCTGAATTTGCAACACAGTAACACTTGTATGCAAATGAACAAAATACTTGTTGAAATCTATGATTCTTTTGCATATTCTTAGTCCATTAAACCACCAAACAAACCTAAACTACGTAAGGCCCCTTGAACATTACAGCTTCACATTGGCCAACTGAACTTGACCAACCGAACCATTTTAGACTTGGGATTAGTTGAATCTCAAATGATTCCTTCTTATCTTTCAAGTATAGTTTTAGTTCATTATATGTGAATTTTAACTTACTGTTATGATTGCATCAAAACAATCATCAACAGAAGGTAGGGTCCCTTTGGTAAGTACACCTTACTATACCACCAACTTGCCTCCAGATTTTGTCCCACAAGGTTATACTGCCAATCCAGTCCCATCTCTAGAAGAAAGAGTTCTTTGGTAAGTACACCTTACTATACCACCGGCTTGCCTCCAGATTTTGTCCCACAAGGTTATACCTTAGATCAAGCCCCACCTCAAGAAGAGTGACACTTTGAAATAGGTCAATCCTCTCAAGAAGATGGGCAAGATCTTGATAAATTCATACAAGATCCTAGAGTTGTAGCCGCCTTTGACAAAATCCTTAGCGAGAACCAAGATCATTTCTTTCACTTGCTAGTAGTGCAAGGAGCCAAACTACCCAAAGGTTTTGATCTATCCATGCTTAGCGAGCCTAACAACAACCAAGACACCATACAAGTGGTACAAACCATGTCAATAGTGACCACGCCCTTGCCTGAACAAAGCTCGCAATATGAGAATCCACTTTATCAAAACCCAACAGGAAGGAGGGCCATATCACCACTACTAACTCCCATGGAAATCTACAAAAATCAACAGGAAACTCTCCAACGTCAAGCAGAGCTAGCTAAGCAAGCCACCATAGCTCAACAAACTCCTAAAGTGCCCACACCAATCGAAAGTAGAATTTTGGTTACCCCATCACGAATAGGTTTCCCACAAAATTACAATCTGGGGAACAACTATGTAGCCATGCAACAAGGGTCTCAACAAATACCACCTCCTATATCATCAAACCTTCATGTCTCTCAACCAACTAGAGTCATGCAATCCCACCCTCAACATTCTTCTGCACTCATCCCTAATCAACCATCGCAAATCACTTCTACCTATGTTCCTCCTCCACTACGTTCATCAGCACTAAATTTATTTCACACATTGCCTAGCCACCCTCAACTGTCCCAACATCAAGTTTCCCAAAGCTATGTGCTGCAATCGCAACCTAACCCACACTTTAGCTTTCCTCCACCCAATTCTTTTCCTCAACCATCACAAAGCCAACATTCTTACCTAGCGCCACCCCCCACCTCCTCCTCATCAAAGCATCCAATTCCAACCCAATCTCAACCCAACATACAACGCATACGACCCCAACCAATCATACGACCCTTATAATACCAATGCACATGGCTTACACTACAATCTTCCGTATGGGCAACAAGAACCACTTCTAGGACGACAGGAGATGTTTTCAACCCCTCCCACAACAATGGAGCTCAAAATTGTAGAAGTGCAACAACAACTATCTAATCTTACATTTGGCCACACCAAGAAGACCTTCTCTTTAGAAGAAGTGTGTCCTTATCCTTTTGATCAGTCATTACCCATGATCCCTTTTCCTCAAAATTTCACTATTCCCAAGTTTGATAAATACAAAGGAAAAGGTGACCCAAAAGACCATCTTAGGGAATTCTATCTTTCTTGCTTCAAGGTCGCACATAACGACACATATCTTATGCATCTCTTTCCTTGCAGTCTTGGAGGTCAAGCTATAGAATGGTTCTCACATCTCCCCACGGGTGTTAAGTCTTTTAACAAGCTAGCAGAGAAATTTGCCACCTATTTTTCCTACAACATAGAGCATGAGATTTCCATGACTGATCTATGCAATAACAAATAGAAAAATGGTGAACCTTTCATTTCTTTCCTTCAATGATGGAAACAAATGGCTAGCAAATTCCCTTTCAAGATTCCTGAGAAGCAGCTTGTTAGCATATTTGTGTAGAACCTCAACCAAGAGTTAGGTTTTCACTTGCAAATTCTTAGTGCTACAACCTTCGATGAAATCACATACAAGGGAATTAACATCGAAAATGCCCTCATTGCTAAGGGTGTGGTCAAAATCTTCAAAGAAACTAAAGACAATGCTCCTCAACACCAAATGAATGATAAACCCAAATATTGGAACAAAAACAAAAATGTAGTCAACGATGGGGTGGTCAATTCTAAACATGTCCAAACTTTGCAAACACCGCTACAGCTTTCCAAACCAAGTCAAGCTCCACTTCAACAACAGCAACAACAAAAAAAAACCTTATCAAAACCAACAACATCGATAATAAGAGTGACCTCAACAAGATTATCCTCCGCGGTGTCAATTCACTCCCTTGGGAGAACCCATAGAATCAGTCTTACAGAAGCTTTTACACAAAGGCCTCATCACCTTACCCAATGTTCCCCCATATGGCGAACCAGTTTACAAAACTGCATGGTACAGAGAAAATGAATATTGTGAATTCCATTGGAATAAAGGGCAATGAACTGCATCATGCATGAAACTCAAGCACCTAATCGAAAATCTCATCGAAGGCAACCAAATCTCTTTTGGAGATGAACCACCAGCTCAACACACGAACAAAGACCTCAATATGTACAAGGAACCATTCCCTCATCATGGTCCACCTCCTCCTCAGGATAGAGGTAAAGGTATCAATCATGCTTCCACTTCCTTTGATTCCATTGTAGGTCATTTTGAAGACAGTCGAGTGTCTACCCTCACAATCAAAGGAAAATCTACGGATTGTGCTATTACAACTCATCGTGGTCGTGTCACCATTTGTGGTCCTACACCCAGTCTTCTGGCTCAATCTGATTATAATCTTGTCGAACATCTAGGGAAAATGCTAGCATAGATCTCTATCTTGGACCTTCTACGGTCATCACCTACACATAGAGTAGTGCTAGAAATAGCCTCCAAGAGTCTTTAGTTCCTAACAACATAGCAGTCATTGATTTCCAAGCTATAGTAGGTAACATTGCTTCACCCTACAATGTGGTCTTCTCTGACAAACACCTCCCTTCCCATGATCCTTGCCACAATGATGCCCTTCATATTGAAGTTCTCATCCATAAGCACAAAATCAAACATATACTCATAGATGGTGGTGCTGGTCTCAACATTTGTTCTTTAAAGTTACTAAAGCAATTGGGATACTCTAAGGATCATGTCAACAATGACCAAAGTATTACAATCAAGGGATATGATGATGTTGAGTGCCGCTTAGAAGGTGTTATCCACTTGCCTATACAGCTGGGCCCCGTCATGCTTGAAACTAGGTGCCAAGTCCTTGACATTGAGCTGCCTTAAAACATTATCCTAGGCCATCCATGGATCCATGCAATGAAAGTTGTTCCCTCCACGTACCATCAGTCTCTAAAATTCCCATACAATGGTACGGAGATCACTATCCCAGGAGACCCCAATCCTTTTGAATTCTACCGTGTCTTGCAAGGTAGTTATAAGAATTGCAACCAAGTACCTAAAAATGAAAAAACCCTTGAATCCCCACTATATGTTGATCCTGAAACTCTGACACAAGCCTCTACAAGTGAACCTAATCCTCTACCTGAAATCAAAGCTCACATCCATGATATAGGCTTTGGAACATATGATATCTCAAAATCTTGTTGTGTGGGGTGGATGCCTTTATCTCAAAAATCTTATGGCCAACCACCCATTGCCAAAGTCACTAAAAACGTAGCTATTCTTCCCCCAGCTTTTCTAACCCAATTCCAACAGGGACAATTTTTGGAAGAAGAAACCATTGAGGACATTTCTTCTTGGCTCTATAAAGAGAGAGAACCAGTTACAATACTAGTCAAGCAATATGGTAATGGCTTAAGGATAGTCAAACACATGGGCTATAAAGGCAAAGTGGCCTTGGGAAATAGAATCAAGGCACAATGGAACCCATCATTGTGACAAAGAAACTAGACAAGAAGGGTTTAGGATTTGGTAAGAAGGTACTACGCGCCTTGGACATCGAGGGTATCCTCGACAAGGTGGCTGAAATGTTTATCACAGATTCAACATTTTTTGAGGATATCATCGATGACTCTCCCCTCCATATGACTGACCTATTCACTGAATCCTCCATCTTTATGCTATCATCCATATCCTTAACCTCCACCACAAACACCCAGAATGTAACACTTGTCTACCCTAAACTTATCGATTGGGACCAACAAGGGTCCCCCATTATAGATGTATTTCAGAATGACGAAGCTCTAGCTAAGTTCATGGGACTTCAGGATGGTATCCCTATTGGTGATCATAAAGTAGGTTTTGTAATGGAACTAGAGCCAATAGCTTACTTTGGTGAGAATGCCAAATCCTCCAGTCGCAAAAGTAAAAATAAAGAAAGATCTCTAAGTGAAAACCACACTGTGGCACCTCCCGATCACAAAATAGTAAAAATAAAGGACGTATCCAAAGGTGAAAACCCAACTATGGCACCTGAGGATGGAGGATTTGACCTTCCCCTACCATCTAAGTATCAAGAGAAGTCAGCTCTCCTAGTGGAAGATTCTATAGAGATAAACCTTGGCACAGAGCAAAATCTAAAGACCACATTCCTAGCAGCATCATTATCAGAAACAGAGCATAGGAATCTTAACACATTCTTCTTACAGAGAACCATCAACTTTGCATGGACCTATGCTGATATGCTAGGGTTAGACCCTAAGCTAGTTGTTCACTATCTCACTATTGATCCAAACGTTAAACCAGTCAAGCAAAAGTTGAGGAAGATGCACCCACAGATAGCTCTCTTAGTGAAAGTGGAAATATAGTAGTTGTTAGACGCAAAGTTCATACCACCTATTGAATATTTAGATTGGGTCTCAAACATTGTACCTGTATCTAAACCCAATGGGTGCGTCCGCATGTGTAATGACTTTAGAGATCTGAACAAAGCATGTCCCAAGATGACTTTCCATTACCGAACATTGATATTATAGTAGACTTGACAGCAGGTCATGAAATGCTTTCTCTCATGGATGGATTCTCAGGCTACAATCAAATAAGGATAGCAAAAGAAGATCAACATAAAACAACTTTTACTTGTCCTTGGGGCAATTATTGTTGGTGCATCATGTCGTTTGGTCTAAAGAATGCAGGAGCAACCTATCAAAGAGAAATCACAGTGATATTCCACGATCTATTTTATCATATCATGGAGGACTATGTGGATGACATACTACCTAAATCTTCTAGGGCAGATCACATATAGGTTCTAGGACAAATCTTTGACAAGCTCGAGAAATACCAAGTACACCTTAATCTAAAGAAGTGTGTCTTCGGGGTAACATCAGGGAAACTGTTGGGATACATTGTATCTCATAGAGGCATCAAAGTAGATCCCGCAAAAGTAAAAGCTATAGTGGAGATGCCTCCACCAAAGAACCTCAAAACATTAAGGAATTCAGAGAAGGTTGCAATCCATTAGGTATTTCATCTCACAGCTAGCAGATAAATGTCAACCATTCCAACACTTACTCCAAAAGGATGTCTCATTCCGATGGGATGATAAGTGTCAAGCAACATTTGATTAGGTCAAAGAGTATTTAGCTACACCTCCTATATTGGTTCCACCAGTTGTGGATAAACCTTTGATATTATACATCTCAACTACAACTTCAACCCTAGGGGCCCTTCTAGCACAAAATGATGAAACAGGAAAAGAGCATGCAATTTATTATATCAGTAGAACCTTGGTGGGATATGAACTCAATTATTCACCGATGGAAAGGGCTTGTTTAGCAGTAGTGTTCACTTCCCAAAAGTTGCGGCATTACATGTTAAACCAATACACAAATCTTATAGCCAAAATTGATCCATTAAAGTATCTACTAGCAAAAGCAGATCTTATAGGCAGACTAGCTAAATGGGTCATGATCCTTAGTGAGTTTGACATTGAGTATGTGGATCGTAAAGCAATCAAAGGACAAGCTCTAGCAGATCAACTAGAAGAAGCACCCATGATAGATACACACCCTATGGTAGCAGACTTTCCAGATGAGAATCTATTCACTCTTTCCAACTCAATAATGTGGATGTTGTACTTTGATGGTTCCTACACACAACATGGATCAGGGGCCAGCATCTTGTTTATCACACCTCAAAATGACTATATTCCAAAGTCATATCAGCTTGCATTCCCTTACACCAACAACATTGCCGAGTATGAAGCACTCCATATAGGTCTCAATACAACGGTTCAATGGGACATCACAAAATTACAAGTATATGGAGACTCATAGCTAGTCATTTGCCAAGTCCCAGATGAGTACCAAATAAAAGATGAAAAGTTGGTCCCCTACAAGAAACTAGTGGATGCCTATAAACCATACTTTTCTAGCATCACATTTGAGTAAATTCTAAGAGAGCATAACAAAGCTGTGGATTCTATGGCTTCTGTAGGGTCACTGATTGACATGCCTGCTAATACATAGAAATATGAATTCTTGATAGAGCAATTGTTGATACCAGCTGTTGATATTCCTATTACTGAAATCATCTGTGAACTTGTTGGTCCCAATTCCCCATGGTACGAAGACATCTATGAATACCTTAAACACAATACCTTTCCCCCTAACTTATCATCCACCCAATGCAAAACTTTTATCCGTCAATCCTCCCGTTACACCATTCTAGGTGATACACTATATCGCTGGAGTCTCGATGGTATCCTCTTACGAAGTCTTAATGTGGAAGAAGCCGAAGCTACCTTACGAGACATACATGAAGGTGTCTGTGGCACACATTCTACTGGTCCTAATCTTGCTAAAAAGATACTCATAACAGGTTACTACTGGCCTACAATAGAACAAGATGCTGCACAGTTTTCTAAGAAATGTCTACAATTCTAGCAGCATGGAGATTTGATTCACACACCAGCTCATGAATTACAACCTGTGACAACTCCTTGGCCTTTTTCTCAATGGGGTCTTGACCTCGTAGGACAAATCCACCCATCCTCATCTAATGGCCACAAGTTTATCATTACTACCATTGAGTACTTCATGAAGTGGGTTGAAGCCATTCCCATGACCTATATCAACAGTCAGAAAATAGCCAAGTTTATCCTTAACTACCTCATATGCCAGTATGTTATTCCCCAAGCCATTGTCACTGATATTGGGAGACCATTCAAGAATCAAGATGTTCGTGCCTTATGCACACAACACAATATCCAACATCACTTTTCAACTCCCTACTATACATAGAGTAATGGCCAAGCTGAGGCTTCCAATAAAACCATTCTCAAGATCCTCAAGAAAATAGTTAATGAAGCTGGTCGTGATTGGCACTTGCAACTCAATCCCACCCTATGGGCCTACCGCACTAGTATCAGAACACCAACTGGTACCACACCATATGCCTTGGTTTATGGCTCTGAAGCCATCCTACCTATAGAGCTCGAGATCCCATCCCTTAGAGTATCCATGCAGAACCTGATTGGCAGAGAGGAGTATCGCACTTCCAGATTAGCTAAGCTGGAACTACTAGATGAAAAGTGCCTTGCCGCATTGAATCATCTCCATGTCTATCAAAACCACCTCTGGCGTAATTACAACAAAAAGATCAAAGAAAGACGGTTTCAAGTTGGTGATCTTGTACTTAAAGAGAATCAGAGAAATCAAGCAAACCGAGAAAAGAAGGGCAAGTTTTAGCCTAACTAGTTAGGTCCCTTTATTGTCACAGCAGCATATGGATCAGGAGCTTATACTTTAGCTACACCTGACAGCATTCCTCTGGATGAGCCACTTAACAGTGTTCATCTCAAGAAGTTCTATGCATGATCCTTAGAGTATTCCAAAAAAATAAAATTAAAAATTAAAAAAATCCATCCTCTGGTGAAAACCTGGCAAACAGGCACTATGTGTAGAGTCAGCACCCATCATCTATCGAGTCTTGTTCCATGTCCATTTTGCACACACTTTCTCCATCCATCCATAATAAAACCATTGACCTTGTTTGCATTTCCATCTCCCTATCTAGTAGAGCTTGGAAATTTGTCAATGTCCACCATTGTCATCTCACATCTTGATTGGTGTCAACAGTTAACACTGTCTTGTCCTAAGTCAAGCTTTCTATGTCTTCTTCATCAATCATCCATGCAAATTCCTCTACCAGAATGGGGGCAACTCTTTCCTTAACTTAGGTCTAGGATTGGTTCCTTGTTCATGGTTCACAATGCGCTCTTCAATCTTTTCTCCTTTCCGCAGCTAGCATCCTTTAACAAACACATCACTCCTATGATAAGGCTGTTATCTTCTCAACACTTTTCCTACATCATCATATCAACCAGAACTACATATTATCTCTTCTCAATCTTAAAGTACCTTGATCCCATGGATATGGGTATGTAGGCAGTCTGGAATACAAAGGAAGTATCTAGTACTCAGGTACATAAGATCTCATCACTTTATCCAGAACTACATATTATCACTTTAATCTTTCATTGTAATGTGCCTTGATCCCATGGATACAGGGTATGTAGGTAGTCTGGAATATGAAGGATGTATCCAGTACTCAGGCACATACGATTCATCATTCTTCACCCACCCCAATCCATTAACATTGTCATCCTTCTAGTCTTTCATTTATCAAAATCCATTCACCATGACTTGACTAACTCAAGTAGCAAGCTAATGCATCCTTTCAAATAAAAATTCCTTAACAAACCTAAAGCAAATCAACTTACTTCTAAAGTCATCTACTGCCCTACTACTTTGCTTGCCAACATCAGCTAATTCCAGCTTAACCAAAGCACCAGATCAACAAGCTTGTCTTCTACATAGTGTTCCATTGTCGAGACCAATACATGCGTCTCCTATGACATGTGGCATTTCAGGTAGTAAGATATTATCTTTTTAGGTAGATAGCCCCCTTTAATAGACACATCGCTCCTACGATAAGGCTGTTATTTTTCCTATCCAATCTATCCTGAGCAACCTCTTTGGAAAGAGAATATGTTGGCTGTATGTTTTACTTTGTAAGTCAATCAATTCAATTTTTAGTTTATCTTTTGTTCCTTTTATCCATTACCTATTCAAGGCTTCCTTGATTTATCTATAATCTTGGTATGTTGCGATGCAGTATGGATTGGGGGCATAGTCATTGCTTTTGTGTGCTATGTTTGAGGAATGATATTTAGTATCTTTCTTAGCAACATATTTATCTTGTGTGTGTTACAACCTATCATCTTACATATTAATATTCTTCTTGCATTTACATGTATTGAAGTTTATTTTATGTTCAAGACTATGGCTTATTCACATGTACCAACAAGGTCATATTATGTCTAAGGGATCTAAGTTCAAACCGCTTGATTGCAGAGTCAACATTCACGCACTTAGATATTACAGCACCTTGGTGGCAAACTATCCACGTGCTATATCAAAAATAAGGATTGCTCTTTATAAACATTGTGAAAACCAATGCAACAAGCTCATTCATTTACCCATCCATTTACCCATGGCCTTATATAGTTTTCTAGCAATGATCGATCAATAGTCTTTCTCTCATGTTCTCTCCTATCTCCTTTCTTCTATCTATCATCAACCCAACCTCGTCTGTCTCCAACAAAATCTTCTAGTTGAGCATCAACGCAGTTCTTCTGTCACTTCCCTGTCTTTCTGCTTGAGGGGGAATACGTTGGGGCAACTGCCTACACTAGGGCATCAATACATTGTATCATATCTTCAACAATTGATTTCTTTGATGGAACGCTATAAACTGCATTGCATCAAAGAGGGGCAAAATGTAGACACCCTAAAATGACCATGTCCTCGAATCACTGGCATTTCGTCTAATCTATCGCATCACCTGCATTTCAACATTAATTAAATAATCTAATTATTTAATTAATTTCACTAAAATCACCAAATTCTTCTAAATCACATAATTTTGACATTAATTGAATAAATCCTCTTTCTTTAATTAATTTCATTAAATTCCTCTACAGTCTTCCAAAATTAAATATTTTTTTATTATTTAATTAAATCATTATCCTCTTTCAAATTTCAAGTCTCCATTAATTAAATAAATCCAATTATTTAATTAATTCATCACAAAATTCTCTCTTATCTACAATTAAATAATTTACATTATTTAATTAAATCACTGCTTCTTCTAAATTTAAATAAATCATGCAAATTTATTTAAATTGTCTCAATCCTCTAAAAATAAATAAAATCAAGTATTTTATTTATAATCTTCTGTTCCTCAATCATGCACAAATAATTCAATAAATTATTTATTTAATTTTAGTTATCTTTCAATTCTTCTTAAAATATCTCGTTAACTCGTGCACAATCAGTCTTATTTTTAGAACTCTAAGAAAGGAAAAATTACAAGTTGAGTTATCTATTCAATCATTCTTGTTTTCATCATATTTTAATAAAAATATCCTTATGGATTGACACATGTCGTGTGCACGTTCATCATGGTTATTTGATTTATGTCCTTTGTTGATTCTTCTGAATTATTTGGACTGTTGATTGATCTCTATTGAAACCTATATAAACCCTCCTCATCTCCTTCACAAATCCTCTTTGATCACTTATTCTCAGGCATCCTTTAACAGCGCTTTGAGCATATATTGCATCAATTAAGCAACTTCATGATCTCTTGACATTGATCTTTGGGCACTTTACTTGCTTGTTGCAACCATGGATTTGCAATACTATTGAGCAATCCACATTCATCTAAAGGGAACAACACAAATCTTGGTAAAAGCTTTTATATTTCATTGATTTATTTGTAATGGCTTTTATTTAGATTTGTTCTCTTTATGTTATTGGTTTTTGATTTTGTTAGTTTAATTTAATCAATTTTCCTCATACACATATTTATTTATCCCATGTTGAGTAGGCATAGTCAGCACCTTGTGTACATGCAGCAGTATAAATTTTGGTGACTTTGGTAGCCATGGTTTCCCCCTTGAATAATTAACAGGGGTTTGGGGGCAACGCCCCCAAGATGGGGTCAAGGGGTGGAGCCCCTTGCAGGGTCCAGGGGCAGTGCCCCTAGCATGCTCCCTATCATGGTACAAGGCAAGGTCGAGAGGTAGTGCCCCCATGGGGGCTCGGGGGCAACGCCCCCAAAACCTCAACTAACTTTTATTTAATGACAAGTGTCGGTGAGTATCTTTGCATGAGAGAAAGGCATCTTTGGGTGGTCAAGGGAGGCTATGACAAGTTGTAAGAGGAATAAGACATTTTTAGTCAGTGTATGACATATTCTTTTACAACTATAAGTGTTGTCAGTTATGATAGATTCTATGACAGTTGTAAGGTGTGTAAGAGCATCTGTCATAGCCTATCTTGGGACAAGGTGCCCACATTGGGATGGGATGTTGGAGAAGTGTCCTTAGGCATGGGTTTTGGGGCATGAGTCCAAGATGGATGCCCATCTCTAGAAGGTTCCATATTTGCCTTATAAACTCTATAAAAATAGGTGCTTGGATGAGAGACATGTAGTGTGTTTCATAGGTACTGTTATGCTGCTAGAATATCTCTAGATTCGACATTCAAAGACTCCTAAAAGAGCATTGGCTCTGAAACTGTATTGTAATTTTTTATTGTTTACTGTAATACATTTGAGCTATGTTTTGGAGTGTGGGGCTTTTCACCCGTAAGGGTTTTCCCCATGTATATCTTGTCTCTCTCTCTTCTGTCTACTTTCTGTGTGTATGTGTATTGCTACAATATCTCTATTAGATGTTCTATGTTGTTGTAGTTGTAACAATTAAAATTGAATTTGCATACATCTCTCCTCATTAGATTAGTGTAGGAAGCGATTTCCGCACACCTAGCTTCCTTTCATATATGTGTGTGTATACATATATATAGATGCATATACTCAGCCATACTATTGAGATTTAATTTTCTGGTAGGGATAAAGCACAAAGAGTGTAAAATGAAACTATAGAGAAAATAAATAAAACACATAAATGTATATAGTCCTTTTTGTAAACTTTACAATAAAATTTCCTCCTAACACTTTTGAATAAATAAATCAGTGAACTACATTTCTTTTTGTAACTCTATTTGAATTTAATACATAAAAAAATAGTATCTATATGTATAGATTTTTTTTAAACAGCAAGCTGAAATCAATAAAGGTTCATCATAGACAACTAAAAAAGCAAAGTTATTTTCTTCTCCTAATTCGAAAGATACTATTTTTTTTTGTATAAAGCAATGACTAAATAATTTCACACAGCAACTTTTTAATTAAATTTCCTTTCTCTACATTTTTTTTTAAAGGGCATCACAAGGAATTATTGCATCCTATATATATATATATGTTATTTCATTAGTTTTGGTGTTGCAATGGTTTTCTTTGTTTTTCAAAAGAAAGAGAACATTAATTATTTACCTTTGTAGTTGTTGCAAAATAAAGTATGAATGTTGCTTTGTCCTTGTATGGTAATATATATATATATATATATATATATATATATATATATATATATATATATATATATATATATATATATATATTACCATACAAGGACAAAGCAACATTCATACTTTATTTTGCAACAACTACTACAAAGGTAAATAATTAATGTTCTCTTTCTTTTGAAAAACAAAGAAAACCAATGCAACACCAAAACTAATGAAATAACATTTCCTTTCATTTGAACGACATTGTTAATAGAAATAACAACCTCACAGTTACAATTAACTTACACACATAAAGTATTTTTATTCTCACAACAAAGATAAAGAAAGCTCACTCTCTTAATGAATATTACAATAAGGCCACTTGGCCATGGCTCCAAAACAGCCATACAACCCAAGCTCCAATATCTCAAATCACCAAACCTGTAATAAAACTAAAGAGAACTTTCTCATGCCCACAAAATGTACTCCACCCTACCATAGACCCAAAAAGGGATCTCCCCCGAGCTAGGAGATCACCCACACACAATATTTTCCCTCCACAACAAAGCAAACACACATCGTAAATAGAACACCTAACCCATGGCTTGACAAACAACGAAATCCATTTGGGAATGGATTCAATGGGGTAGGAAAGTGGACAGCTCTCTACTCAAGAGGTGCACACCACAAAAATCCCCAAATCTTATGAATCTCAAGAAAACAACAAGGCCTCAAGCCCAAATAAATATCTCAACACATACTTCTAAAGGCACTCTTGAGTTCAATAAAAATCCTATGCACCTCCAATATACTCAAATGGCCATAATACCTCAAGTAGAACAAGAGGATGACCTCAAGGAGGTTCACTCTTCTCCAACCCCTCACATGTTGAGCATCTTCTCCAAATAGAGAGGCTCTTACAAAACTCCCTCAAAACCCCACAACATAAAAATGTAAAACAACCACATTACAAACACACAAATAAGGTAAATGCATAAGGAAAGGCTTCAAGCCTTGAATCCTACATTGAAATGCCCAACAGTGGAAGATAGTTGATGTAGATCCTTCCAACTCCACCTCCAAGTCCTTCCTCCAAATGTGCCTCCAAAAACTCTCTTAACTCTCCTAGAATTTTCATAAAAATGAAAAATGCAAGAAAATTTTGAACCCTCTCCCTCTCTCAAAGAGGGAGTATTATAGGCTCTTCTCATGAGCCTTGAGGAATTAGAAGGTGACACATGTCACCTTCTCCTTCCTTCTCACACCCACTTGCAGGCTCCATGGGATGTGGAGTTGACACATGTCACTCTCCAATCCCACCAAGCCTTACCCCCTCCACATGTGCTCTCTCACACATGTGTGAGAGCAAGGTGGAGCTCAAGATGATAAGGATATGCCATGTGTGAATATCATATCCTCCTATGGAAGCCCATACACTCCAAGATGATCTCACACATGTGTGAGAGCCTTGGAGGTGGGTTTCCCACACTTGGGGGTCTTGAAGACTCCCCAAGTCTTCAAGATATGGAACCCAATGCCTTGGAAAGAGGAGTGGGTAAGGTTGAAGGTTTGACCCATCCCTCCACTCCTCCCAAACTCCAATTTTCGTCACTTCACTTTAGGGTATCGTTTGAGTGACCATACAGGAGTTACCCTAGGGTTAGGCATGCTCAAATGGGCCCTAGACCCTAGGAGTACAACCCAGGGTCAATTTTAACCCAAATTTAGCACCTTAGGATGTATAAAGTCACATGAAAAGGGGTCACAAAAATAAAACACAAAAATGTGTCAATTAAAACATTACACTTTTACAACACTATAATTAAATCAACTAAAAATGGGTAGACCTAGCCAAAAGACATCATACACAAACATTACAAAAATTCATCATGCAATACACAATTGATCTTGGTTCCTCTTGGAACTAGATCGGTTCAACATGGGATTCACAAAATGTGTGGGATGATCTTCCAATTTTCCATGGCATGGAAAATCACCTGTGCACTTGAACAAACAGATTAATTCAACATGTTCATCATAGCTGAAGCAAGGAAATGCATACACTCATGATGTTGCATATTCATTTAAAACATTAATAAAATCACATAACATCATTAACCATATATACAGTTTTATTGCATTTCTAAATATGAACTCAAGATTAAACTCACATAATAATTCCATTTACAAATCTCACAACCATATCTCTAATGGCATCAAAATGCATATCACATGTCATACAATTTATTAGTGAAAATCAAAATCAGGATATAGTCACACCACTACATTCTACTCTAATCAAATCAAAATATAGGGATAGAGTCCAAAAGTCTACATATCGGGATCAATAGTCCCAAATGCTAAATGTCATCAAACTGAAATGTGATGGGAGTAAAAACAAAGGAGTGAGAAAAGTAGTTCTCACAAGGGCAAAGAAACAAACAACATGGGCTACTAGTGCAACCAATCCAGTCACACGAGGGTGGGCCTCACAACAAGTACAATCATTCAATTTAGTTGTTGTAAACAATCTTTAATTGTGCTAGTTCTCCATCCCACCTATTCTTAGCACTATTCAAAATTTGAATGTTACAATTAATCTAAAAAATTAAGTCTTTTGCCTTTTGTACATTTGTAGGTATATCAGTTTCTACCTTAACCTTTAAGGCTTCAGTAGCTAGACTCGACATTGAATCAATTTTGGTGCTTATTAACCCTCTCAATTGGCACATCCTATTTTTCATTTGTTCCTTTTTTCTCAGCAGACTACTTATGCTATTATGAATATTTACAACTTGTATTTCCTGATTGTTCATGGAATCAATGGCTGGATCATAAGACTTAGAAATATTCACTAGTTGAAGTTCCATAGACTTGATCTTATCATCCACTTCCTTAGTGGTCTTAGGTCATGATAAGAAAAATTTGTATATGTCACAAGCTTCCTTAATAGCATAATCTATGTTATTGATGCTATTATCTAACAAAATTTTATCATTGTCTAGCTTAGTCTTCAACTCTGATAATCTTTTGTCATCAAATTCTTTTCTAACCTTTATACCAACAGACTTCTCAAAATATTCTAAATGAGTACTTACTAAGTTTATCAAGCCTTTGAGTTGATCAGTTGATAACAATGATGTATCCTTTTGGTATGTAGGCATCAGCTTCTCTAAAATACCAAATACTTCTTCGATGAGCTCACTATCCTAGATGTGAGACCTTAGAATTTATTCCTAAGCCTTAGCTTGCACAATTGATACTAGTTTGAATTTTTGCAAAGGAGACATTGAGGCCAATTCTATTAGTCCTTGTAGAAGCTTAGGTGCATCCAACACTTGCTTCTCCAAAAATTCCTTGACTAAATTAACCAGATCCGGTGTGGCAATAATGTCTCTTGCCATATCAGACACTTCTTGTTCTTGATTCTCCTCTGGCAGTTCTAGGTCCATAGCCTCTTGTTCACCAATGTTTTGTTCTAGTGGAGGGCTCTTCTTAGCTTGTTCATTTTCTTGTTCACTATCTTTATTTTTCTCAACAATCTTCTCCTTGTTTTCTTGATCATCAGTTTGCTGATCAGGAGGAGGACTTGACCATGTTTAGTTCTTGTCAACTTTGTCTTGAGCATAAGTAATAGGGGCTTGATCAGATGCAGGGGTTTGCTCACCTTCTCTCTCCTTTATCTCTTCATCAGTTTTGTCCAAACCTTGATTCAAGCTGACTTTTGGAACAAATGTGTCATCTCCAACACTAGTGTCTTCTTTATTATAAATGTTTGGGATATTAAGATCTCTTAGGATATCAAGTATTCTTGTTCAATATGCTTCACAAATTTTTCTGTATCCCCAGACATTAGAGTGTTGATCCTCTTCTTTATCTCAAATTTATCTCCAAGAATCTTGAAGACTTTGGATCTCTCCTCAGGAGTCACATCTGGACATAGTTTCAACAATGTATTTTTTCTTGTCTCCAAGTCTTATACCATTGCTGTCTCTTTCTTGGTAGACATTATGTTTGCAAGGGTGTCAGGGAGATATACAATTATTTCAATAAGAGCTCTATTGTACATCTGCAAATATCTAATTACCATAGTCTCAATGATGTCTTTATCTGCATCCTCATAATCATCATACAGTTGAGCTATAGGTTTTAGATTTCCATCAACTATTATAGCCTTCAGAACATCATCCAAATTTATTGTTGCTTCTCCTTTCTCAAGCTCATCTTGCTTTATCTTTTTCTTAATTCTACCCTTATCAGAGGGCTTCTCCTTTTTGTTCCCAGAGGCTTTAGTAGCCTTATCTTTCATTTTATTTACTTCTTCATATGTCTCAGTTTCCTCATCACTAACACCTATGCTCACATGTATCCTTGTGGCTTTGGCTTTCATTCTTTTGTGCCTTTTGTCAACAAGTTTCTTTGCAGGTGCTTCCATAGAGGGTGTGGGACCAGAGGATGCAAACATAGTTTGTGAAATTGATGCTCTTATTCTTTTCTTTGTTGCTACAAGCTCCTTCTCTTTCTTCTCAAACTCTTCCAGAGGCTTTTCAGGCTCACCTTCCTTCATTCTTTTAGCTACCCTAGCTACTTCGGCCATTGCTCTTGTTTTAGCAATCTCTTCTTTAGTAAGTCCTATGCTCTGTACATAATCCTCTACCAATTTCTTCATCTTTTTCTGATTTTCTGGCTTTCTCAGTTCAACATGCACTTTCATAGATAACTCCTCATAGGTACCAAATCTTGGCTCATTGGTGTCCCTAGGTTTCTTCAACATAAGGTCAACATAACCATCCAATATGTTTTCTGCCACTTCATAGCCCATTGGAAGGACCCAGACTATCCTAGGCTCAACAACCTCCATCATGCATTGATTTGTTAACAATGAAACATATATCATTTTTATATTTTTCAACAATTGACCTAGGGATCCTTTCATTGGATTGCATGATCTTTTGAAAATTCTTGAAATAGCCCCATAGGGCTATATTATGTACATCATGATTTCCTATGATATTTAAGTGATTCCTAATTTGTATGGCAACAGGTTTGTTGTCAAACCAGAACAAGTTCTTCATTCCTGGTAATTCTTTCATAAAATAGAAGAATAGGAAAATAATTAATGTACCATACTTGAATGGATATTTTGATTCCATTGTCTTCTTTAGGTTCTCCATTAACTGTTTCCAGAGCAACTCATAGAGGTCATAATCAACATTTTTCTTCACCATCTCATATGCTGTATATATGGCAGTATTGGAGACAAAGTTCTCTCAGTTTGTGAAGTAGATCTTGTAGCCAATCACCATGGATGCAAACCTAACTGCATGATCTTCAATGTCATTGATTGTCAATGCCCTTTTATCAAATTTGGCTCTGGTGGCTTCCATCAATGTACTATTTTCACGGCCTTCAATATAGGCATTGTACCGATAAAGTTTAACCTTGTGACCACCCTTATGACATCTTTTTGTGAGCATGAATGGAGTGTTAAGCCACATAAACTCATCATGAATTCTTCTTGGCACATACCAGACCCATTCATCCTCTACAAAAGTTGGGAAATCTATATACTAAATGAATTTCTTCTCTTCTAATGCCTTATATTCTTCCTTCAGATCAAAATTATCACCACTTAGATGTTTTAGATACAAATTTGTAAGTTGGATTTTGCCATGTTCTTCTAGGGCAACATGGGTGTGAGTGCTAATATCCTTTGCATGCATCACTCCATGGGGTACTTCCAAAAACACACCATTTGGATCAACGTCCATTGATTTGAAAGGGTGTTTCTTAAATTTTGGTCATGCTCTTTCAGTGATATCAATAACTCCATTTTAGCAAGAGTTCAAACAAGTTCACAGGTAGGGTTTTAAACTGTAAGTACCTCTTTTGCTGAATTAGGGTTTTCTTCACTTGAAATCACTCAGAGTTTCTTTGAATCACTAGAAATCATTGAAATCACTTAGAATTCTACTTCAGTTCTCCTTGGACACTTGATAGCTTGAATACAAACTTATTAGTCTTTAGAATGCGACCCTTTTTAACCCTTGTTATGCAAAAACCTAATTATCATAAATGTTGTTCTCAAAAAGTTGTCAAACACTTCACTGTTAAGTCTAGTCGATCAAGATTGCTCCGCAATGTGCCACATTAGATCCTTTTCTGCTAGTTTTTTCTTCAAATAATTCATCCAATACTTCTTTAACTTATACCTTAGTGCTAGATCTCAACACCCACTATCTAGCTAGGGGATTAGAATATTCATTAAAAGATCCCCCTAAGTGGATTCATCCTTGATCTCATTTATATCCTTCTTAATCCATACTGTGATTGATAATTTGAAATTATTGTAAGAACCTACTAAGACACCACAAATACTCTAGAATTCCTACTCAAATTTAATACATCAATGAAACTAAGAAAAATGCAATAAACATGGATTATACCTTGCAAACTGATTTATCCCATGCGTTCCATTGTTTCCTATCTTCTCAATGATCTTGTTGATGATGATATTGCTCTTAGAAATGTACTTCCTTGCTTACCAAGATGACAATGAGAGGAATGGATTTTATGGATAAAAATGCAATTGTGAGCAAGCCTACAATGCAACTATGAAGATGATAATGATCCTGATATCACCATGATATTGATATGGATATGTAGCTATGGAGATTATGAAACTAATGCAAATGGGGGGCCAAAGGCACACTTGATTGCTTGATGGAAATTTCTATAGCATGTATGTACTATATCTCTTGTGATGCAAAATGAGGGTGAGGAACTTGCTTTTATAGGCCAAAGAGGCTCAAATCTAAGTGTTAAAAGATCCACAGTGGAGGAATAAGTCATGTGATGTGTATGGTAGAGATTTGATTAGTTGGGATAAGGGAGAGGAATAAGGAAAATGTTCCTCCTACAATGACAAGGTGGAGAGAAAGGTGTGAGCAAGAGGCCACTTGTCAAAATGCTCTCAAGGACCAAAAGACAAGGGTCAAAGGAGTCCTTCTTTGTAGGGTTGTTGGAAAGAATCTAGGAACTATGAGACATGTTTCTCTAAGTGTCCTTTGACTATGATGACATGGAAAGACCAAGTTCTTAAGAATAGGGATGGTTAGAGGATAAATATGACATGTGGGTGAGGATAATTATATAATTAAATATTAAAAATATTCAATTATGTGTGCAACATGATGAGGTGTAAAGTGAGGTGGATTTATATAATTAAGACTTTAGGATAGATGATTAATTAAATAATTTGAAATTATTCAACTAAGGATGATTTAGAGAGATTCGGATGATTTAATTAAATAAATTGATTTTTTATTTCATTATTGGAAGATTAAGATAAATGTGAATTAGATAAATAAATTAGGATATTTATTTATTGATAGAAGAATAAGAATAAAATAAATATTCAAATATTTATTTAATCCGACTCAAGCCATTTTTAGGTGTATACATTTTGCCCCTCTTTGAGACAATTTGTTTTTATTACGTTGTTTCAAAGAATAAAAAAATTTCTAATTATGATACATGCCCCAGTTTTCCCCTTGTACAAGTTTGACAATGGTAGGATTCCCCCTCGGGAGAGTGGTTGGGTTGAATTTGGCAAAAGGATGATGAATGATCTCACAATAAAGAAGAATTGACAACATGATATGTGGGTGAACAATTTGGGTGATGGAGAATGAGAAATGAATGAAAAACATGGTTATCATGTGCAAGGTCAAACACCTCTAGTTAAGGTTTGTTTGGCTATAAATAAGATGTGGGGTCTCACTTCTACTCATTTGCACACTTATCATTTGAGGAGAGATTATAGGGAGACCTAGTGCATTGTAGAGCAGAGCAATCAATGAAGATGCAATAGATTCTAATAGAGAACCATAGGTTTGAGAGGATCCGATGGTCCAAGTAGCCAGTAGAGTATGGACCCCCGGTATGTACGCATTTAATTTCAGTCATTGTGTATTTATGATGGTCAACATCTCAGGTCAAAAGTCACAGTTTTGAATGTGTCATTTTGTTGTTTCCACGCATATGATAAGTATACACTTATGTCCCAATTTAGCGCATCTAATAGAGGAATCTACGCATATACAATTTTTTTCACATTTGAATAACAACCTCGCGCATACAAAATAAAGTCATGCATACAATTAGGGTTTCAACACATATACAAGATTTAACGCATGCAAATAGGGTTTTGACGCATGTGTAGGTTTTAGCACATGCAAATAGGGTTTTAACGCATGCATTATGGTTCTACGCATCTGGTTAAAATCATGCATATGGCTCCTATTTTTGCGTATTTTCCTAAAATAGCACAAATGATTGGGGCTGCCATGCTTTTAATAAACAAAGCTATGCATGTGATAAAAGTGGTCAATTACTTAGCTGATTTGATTAAGTCGGCATCATGATCGATGTTGGCCAACTAATAGGTCATCTTTGAGATTGATAGAATCTTAGAAGAGGTGATAGGATAAGTTACTGATAGGATAGCTAGGTAATTAGTTTGATAGAATTGATAGATATGCAACTTAGTTGATTGGTTAATGCACTTGTTTTATTGATTGCAGGAGGAGCTAGATGATGTTTTGATGTCATGGGAGAGATTTTCTGTTACTCATTTGCTATGACCATACTTGACTGAGATTGATCACTTGGTCCTTGGATCAGTAGGATAATGGTATGTTTGCTTTATGCTTGAGGTGCGGGTGAATCTGGGGTTGCTAACTGTGCTGGGGGAGAGGTTTCATAGTGAGACAGGGACATTCCACCTTTCGACTGGAGAGATTGTAGTGACCTTAGAGGATGTGCATCAGATTATGTGGATTCTGATATAGGGAGATTTAGTGGAGTACGAGTCCCACTTTGGAGCTAGATTGGTGGACTGCAAATGAGTATTTGATGATGCAGATATTGAGGGCATAGAGATCAGCAGGGCTGATATGGTGGATTATTATGAGCCCCTACCAGCCATACTAGCAGGATTGGTTGGAGGTGTGGTTTGCCTTGATAGGAGATCATGTGGATTCAATGTTGGATGGGGGAGGACTCTAGAGAGGATGATATATTAGGGGACATGATTCACCTGGGGTGTGTGCATACTTGTGCATTTGTATCATGATCTTCATCAGTTTGTTTACGATGGAGCTACTAGTCTGTCTACTGGAGTGTCCTTATTATAGATTTGGGCATGGTACCACATAGCGATCACATGGTTGATAGGAATGGGAGTCCAAGGCCATGATAGACCTTACTCCTACATGTTTTAGGAGACCCTTTCCCAACCCAAGATGGGAAATCTTGAGTATTGGCAGCATGCATTGGATAATGTAGATGTAGTTGAGTGGCGGTCGTACTTGGATTGTGAAGCATGGGAGGAGGATCCGACATAGTTACCCTATTGTTTTTAGACACAATGGTTGATAGGGAGGACCCCCTACATTTTATAGTGACGTATCATTTCTCGTGTGCTCTGATAGTTTGGCAGGGTCCAGGGGATGCCCTAGGGTACTGCCATATTTGCTCAGACACACAAGGAGCATCCATTGTGGGGTCCTGTGGCTTCATATGAGTAGGTGAGGATAGATTTTCTATAGATTTCATATTAGGTGTGGGATCTGCGGTGATAGATTGTGGATGTAGGTATGATGGTTGATTATGCAACATACTTCACAGCTTAGCCTTTTATGAGATACTCTGGACCTAGGGAGCGGGCTCCTAGACCAGAGGATGGAGATGAGGGTGATGATGTTGCTCCACAGTGGAGGAGGAGGTGATAGTGAGGTGGGAGGGGTGACAGAGGTGGAGGGGATGATGGTGGTGGAGGTGGCAGAGGTGATGATGGAGGTAGAGGTGGGAGAGATGGTAGAGGTGATGATGGAGATGATGGGGATGATGGTGATGATGAAGGATAGATGAGAGTGAGAGAGAGAGTTGATAGGGTTCCCCGGATACAGGTTCAGGCACTAGTTTAGGTTTAGCCTCAGATGCAAGCACAGGTATAGGCCCAGGGTTAGGATGATGGGGCGATAGCAGCACTGTGAGCCCAGGTGGCTCAGCTTTAGGGATAGGTAGGACAAATGCAGCAATAGATTACCTAGCTATAGGGGGATGTGAGGACAACTATATTAGAGTGGGACACCACCATTTAGAGATACATCAGGGCAGAGGCCCTACTGTAGTAGGTACAGTAGACCACTGCACAGGGTCCCATAGGTTAGACTATTACAGAGATGGTTTGAGTTGGCCAAGAGATTTTCTACTGGAGATCCCTATATGAGCAGGTAGTGCCCCCAGAGTAGAGAGTGGGTAGCTTCCATCTGAGCTCACGCAGTAGATCTAGGTGGACACTGTCAGAGAGTGGAGGAGTTATGGGACTACCACCTCGACTATGGTCACTAGGGATAGGGCCTATAGGTCCCCATCCTTAGCCTCATTAGCCAACACCTTCTGGAGGCAGTAGTACATAGACATTTTGGATACATGTATAATTTTTGTAGCATTTTGTATACACACTATTTTTGATAGCTCGAGATACTCTTTTTATGATATCAGTGTATACTTGGACATTTTTTTTTTTATGATGATATATATGAGTTTGATGGATTATATACATGTGTATTGATGGATAGATGTTATCTATTTGATGGATGTTATGATTATGATTATATTTTGATGATTCTAACATGTTGATTCTATGATGCATATGATACTTATGATATGACATTCCTATGGTTCACATGATGACTTATATCTATGCGTAATGTTATGTGCAATGATTCTATATGCTCATAGTTTATGATGACCTAATGCATATGTTGATGACCTCCTAAATGTAATACATAATGGTTAATTTTTCTATGTATGATGATCTAATGTGGAGATGCTAATGACAACAATATTTTTGTTATTTGATTTTTTTGATGATAAATGTTATATATACAATCTATATGGATAAATGACAGCACTATCATGATCTAAATGCTAATGATATCTAATACACTTAAATGATATGAACTTATGGTTGAACATGCTTATAATATGCAAAATGATAATGATGATTTGTTTTTGTTATACTAGGTATACTCAATCATAAATGAAAGAACACTTAGAAGAATTAGACTAATGATTTGGATATGGTGAATAACTTAGAAGAATAATTTGGATGAATGAAAGAAATGATTTGGATAAATGGAAAAAAATTGACTTGGATCTTAAGCCACTTAGAAAATGATAAATTATGAAATGCTTATAAATGAAATGAAATACAACCCTAATATGTACAAATGAGGTCTAGTCATCTTGTAGACAAATATTTTAAGTACTTTTTTCATCATTGAGCTTTTAAAATGTTGTAAGAAAATACAAGCATCTAGGTATATTTAAACCATGATGACCTGAGTATCTCTTACATGGATTTTGATTTAGCAAGTTAATACAAGCATCTAGGCAAAATTGAACCAAGATGACCTGAATATTGCTTGCATGTATCAACAGACAAGGATTGCACTCTTTCATGCTAAGACCCATAACGTCCTCGATGATCTTTTGTTGATCATGTTGTTAGACAAGTCATCGCATTACTAAAGATTAATCCACAAACAACAAACAAATGAAAATAATCATGCCCCATCATAGCTCCTCTAGTCGTGGACATTCATGAGTAGCATAAGAAACATGATAATGAAAATCAAGACCAAAGATGTAAACTTATAACAGCCATCAAATCTTCTTTCCATAGATATGTTTTCCTACCACGGTAACAGATATAACCATCCTGATAGTTTAGGCACATAGTTGTCTAATATAGGTTAATGTCTTGCATTAGGTTTTTGTTGAAAAGGTTTGTTTGTAGTGTCGCATGTTGTCTGGAGATAGTATCACGATCTTGATTGTTATCCTCTAAGATTTGTGACATTCAAGAATCCAATTCCATAACTAGGTCAAGGATTTTGCCTCCAGTCAAGTAAAAGATTGATTTATTATGGATGGAACATATGGATGAACTGATGTGAGACTTGATGTGATGGGCCCTAAGGTACTAACCTAGTGCCTCGAGGGATCATCGATGATGGACTTGCCTAGATGACAATGCAAAGGCAATGTAGTTCAATGGTGTGGACTATGTGGACCTAAGACCTAGGTGGTGGGAAGCCTCGGGGTCCCATCAATGATGGCCTTGCCTATGTGATAACTTAGAGGTGACGTAGTTCGACCATGGAGACTGACAATGGTGATGGATGAACAAATGGTGCACAAAGGTTTATGATATGATGAGGGATATGGATGGATGGGAAGCCTCAAGGGCTGATCAATGATGGACTTGCCTACGTGATAGCTCAGAGGTGACATAATTCGACAATGACACTGACGATAGAGTTACGATAGATGGCATGATGGATAAAGGATTAGATAGATAGCCTGATTTGATAAGGCGATAAGGGTGAGTGAACAACAAGCCATGATAGGTATCTTTATGTGGTTTGATGGATGCAGTAAGAAAGGATGGATAAAAACTGACATCCTACAAGATGGAGGAAGAGGTTTATCATAAATAGCACTTGTTTCTAGGTTTTCACCACTTGCTTTTATTTGCATGAATTTTTTTATTCCCTTGCATTGGGGTTTTAGGTATAAAACTTGCAAAGATGCATAGTGTTGATGGGATCATAAAAAAACTCACATTCTGATGTTACTAATTGGTACACTCCTGAAACATAAGCAGCAATGATTACATATGGACCAAGCCATTTGGGTTCAAACTTGCCTTTATTTTCCCTGTCATGCTGATTTCTGGGATTTTCCTTGAGCACTAGGTCACCAACTTGAAAGACTGGCTTTTACTCTATGGTTGTAACTCATTGACATCCTTTGTTGATAGGATTTTAGATGATTAAGGGCATGTTGTCTTCATTCCTCCAACAACTCTAACTTCTGGAGTCTAGAACCTGATACTCTTCATCTGTTATTAATCCCTTTAAAGATACTCTTAGAGATGGTAGCTCGACCTCAATGGGCAAGATTGCTTCGGAGCCATAAATTAGGGCATAGGGTGTTGCACATGTGGGTGTGAGAATACTAGTATGGTAGGCCCAAAAAGCAAGATTTAGTTGGATATACCAATCATGGCTAGCATCATTGACAATCTTCTTTAGGATTTTCAAGATTGTTTTGTTATACGCCTTTGCTTGACCATTTCCTTGGGGGTAATTTGGGGTGGAAAAGCGGTGTTGGATATGGAATTTTTCACAGAGCTCTTTAACATCCTGGGTTTTAAAAGATCTATCATTATTAGTGATAATGGATAGGGGAATGTTGTAATGACAGATGATATAATTCATGGTAAATGAAGTGATTTGTTTACCTATGATATTGGCTAGGGGTATGGCTTCGATCCACTTAGTAAAGTACTAAGTGGCAGTTATCATGAATTTATGGCCATTGGATGATGGGGGGTGAATCTTGCCCACTAAGTCAAGTCCCCATTGGTAGAAAGGCCATGGAGTCGTTGAAGGCTGCAGCTCTTGTGTCGGTGCATGTATTAAATTTCCATGAATTTGGCATTTCTTGCACCTTTTCACAAAATGATAGGAGTCCATTTCCATAGTTGGTCAATAGTATCACATACGCATGAGTTTCTTAGCCAAAGTAGGACCACTAGAGTGGGTTCTGCAAATTCCTTCGTGCACTTCTCTCAAGTTGGTTTGATATTCCTCACTTTCGAGACACCTAAGGAGAGTACCATCAAGACCTCGTTGATAAAGGGTATCGGCAATTATAGTATAGCAAGAGGCTTAATGGATGAAGGTTCATCATTAATTATTGGATAAACTAGGTGGTAAGGTGTTCTCTTTCAGATAGGTATAGATATTTCTATACAAGGGGGAATCAGATGCTACTATGTGGCATATGATTCTAGTTTCAGGGATATCATAAGATGGATTAGACATTGGCTCCACTAAGAACTCATAATGTGACTAATTTTCAGATATATCTAGTAGTGATGTAATGGTTTCCATGGCATCTATAGCTTTATTTTCCAGTATTGGTATTTGTTCAAAGGAAATCACAACAAAATAATCTTTAAAGTCATCTACCATATGCTTGTAGGGTATTAACTTTTCATCCTTAGTTTGATAGTCATCATTTGCCTAATTGATAACTAGTTGTGAATCTCCATACACATGAAGCTCTCAGACTTTCCATTCTACAACCAATTTAAGACCAATGACCAATGCCTCATAATCTGCCACATTGTTGGTACAAGGGAAAACTAGTCTATATGATTTTGGGATTGTATCCCTTTGAGGTGTGACCAAAAAAATGCCTGCTCCTAACCTATAATAAGTATAGGATCCATCAAAATAGAGTTTCCATGCTTGGTTTATTATGCTGAAAATGGCTTCGTCTAGAAACTCAAAGCTTAATGGATTGTCACCATGCAATGGTGCATCCACTAACTGATCCACAATCACTTGGCCTTTTATAGCTCTTCTATCCTCATATTCAATGTCAAACTCACTGAGAATCATTACCCACTTTGATTGTCTTCCTGTTAGAGTAGCTTTACTGAGCAAATACTTCAATGGATCTATCTTTGCTACCAACTTGATTGAATGTGTGAGCATATAGTGTCTTAGTTTTTGGGATGCAAAGACTACGGCAAGGCATGCTCATTCAATAGGTGTGTATTGTAGCTCATAACCAGCCAATGTTTGACTAATGCAGTAAATAGACCGCTCCTTTCCTTCATAGTTTTACTATGCCAGTAAAGCTCCTAGAGAAGTTGGTGTAGCTGAAATATAAAGCAAAAGTTGTTTGCCTTGTATTGGAGGCATCAAGATTGGAGGATTCATTAGATACTCTTTTAGGAGGTTAAAAGATTGTTCACACCCTTCATCCCATCTGAAAGGTATGTTCTTGTGATAGAGATGGGTAAATCGATGACATTTGTTGGATAATTGTGAGATAAACCAACGGATAGATTGTAACTTTCCTTACAATGACCTTAGTTGGCTGATATTTCTAGGTGGTGGCATGTCCATTATTACTTTCACTTTGGCCAGATCCACCTCAATTCCTTTGGCTGAAACTATATATCCTAAAAGTTTGCCAAATGTGACTCCAAACACACACTTCTTTGGATTTAAGCAAACATTGAATTGCTCCAGTCTCTAAAATATTTTATCTAATACCTGCAGGTGTCCTTCTCTTGTGAGTGATTTGGCTAGAATATCATCCACACAATCTTCCATAATGGTGTGCATCATATCATGAAAAATTATGGTCATTGCTCTCTAGTATGTTGTTCCTACATTTTTTAGTCCAAATGGCATCACACACCAGCAATATGTACCCCATGGACATGTAAAAGTTGTCTTGTGTGGGTCTTTTGGAGCTATTTTGATCTGATTGTAACCAAAAAAAATTCCATGAGTGATAGCATAGTATGCCCTACTGTAAGATCCATAATGATGTCAATATTAGGCAAAGGAAAGTCATTCTTAGGGAAAGCTTTATTCAAATCCCTGAAATCATTGCAAAGTTTGACTCTTCCATCTGGTTTTGAGATAGAAACAATATTGGTAATCCATTCTAGATAGTCAATTGGTCTAATAAACCCAACATCCAACAGTTTCTTCAATTCTTCTTTCACTAACAGTGCTATATGCAGATGCATCTTTCTTTGTTTTTGTTTGACTAGTTTAGCTCCCGGAGCTAGTGATAAGTGATGCATTATGAGATCTAGATCCATTCTAGGCATATCTACATAGAACCAATTAAAATTTATCTGTCTCAATTTGAAGAATTGGATGAATTCTGGTCTTTCTTTCTTAGATAAAGATTTAGCTAGATGGATTTTCTTTGGATTGTCTTCTATGCCAATTCTAACAAGTCCTATTGGTTCTATCAAAATTGATGATATCTCCTAATGTGCAAGGTTGGGAGAGTGTCAATCCTTTCATCCTTTGGTGCCTCAAAGAGGTTTTCACCATCGGATTCATGTTTTATTTTTTACCTTTTTTGTGATTTAACCCTACCATTAAGTTCTATAGTGAAGCCAAATTTATGATCCCCTGATGATAAGTGATCCCTAAGTTCTAGATAGTCAATAATAGCATCATCATTTTGAAAGGTATCTAGTTTGGGGGCCTCTTGTAGTTCCCAATCTATAAGTTCAAGATGCACTAAGGGTAGAGGATCATCGGGTTGGTTTGACTCAAGGGAAATGATGGTAAGTACAAAGGAGTTGTCTAGATTCGTGGGGGTATTTACAAGGTCTAAAACAGTACTCTCCTCAGTATTATCTATCAAGTGTGACATCTGACCTTCCTCTTGAGACTCACTCTCGGTAGTTTACAAATCAAACTCTAGCAGTCTAGGCCTTGAGCTTTGACCCTCATGATATGTATTTGTTGAGCTATATGTTTGAACCACATCAATACCTTTATCTTCACAAGATTTCTCAGAAAGACTATCCCATTCCCATTGGTTAGAGTCTATTTCACTCTCTTCTTGCAATTTGTGAATTTGCTCAACTAGATTGGTGGTGACCTTTTCCTTATCTTTTCCTTTGTATCCTAGTCCTATAGTGTCTCGGGCTGATAAAGAAGAAGGTTGTATGAGTTCTATGATACCTTCTTTTCTCAAGCCTATGGGACTATGGCCATGATATCCCATTCTTTGTAAGATAGTAAAACCTAGTCCATATTGATTAGTTTATAATTGGGTTTGTTGATCTTGTGGCTTGGATTCCATATCCTCTTCTTTGTATAGCCATTGAAGGACATCTTTCTCATCACTTTCATCTGATAGAGTTCCTAATTTGATAAAAGGACCTTTAGGAGTTTTTAATGATTGTGGTTTGTCCATAGATGGTTTTCCATAAGATTTGGGTGATAGAGGTAGTTTTGCAAGACAAAAGTTTTGTTCAATGGAATACTTTCCTATCCTTTTATCTTTGAGCTTAACTTTTAGTTCATTAGTTTTGCATGTAGAATGTATGGAACTTGGGTTAACAAGGGGTGTAGAGGATGAGCTTGCACGGTTGGTAGGTATGACCACTTTAGGCTTTGGTTTGATGGTGTTGCAGTATTGAAATGGATTAGGATCACCTTGGATAGTAATCTCTTGGCTGTTGTAGGGAAACTTTATACATTGATGATAGGTGGATGGTACGGCCTTCATTGTATGTATCCAAGGTTGGCTAAGAAGGATATTGTAGGCTAGTTCCATGTCGAGAACTTGGCAAACCATGTCTTTCTCTACCAGTTCAACTCGTATGGGCAAAACAACAGTACCTTTAGATGTCCTTTCTTCTTCATCATAGGTCTTTATTGTGATCTTCTTCATTGGATCAGTAGCATTGTTAGAGAACCCCAATGCAAGGATTAATTTTAGTGTGCAAATATTTAAACCTGCCCCTCCATCTATAAGGGCCCATTTTATTCTATGTTTATGAATGAGGGCTTTGATGTGAAGGGATGCATTGTAAGGTTGAGTAAAGGACATGTCATCTTTTTTTGGTAAAAGATAGGAAGCGAGGGGTAGTAAGATGTCCTACCATGGATTGGAATTGCTCTTAAGCTAGATTAGTTGGTGCAGTGGTTTCCAATAGAGATTTTTCTAGGATATCCTTATGGGATGGTGAGAGATGCAAAAGCTCCAAAATAGATATATGTGCAGGTGTTTTTTGGAGTTGGTCTAGAACATTATACTGATTAGATATGGAAGATAGTTTAGGTGGAGTCCCTTGGAGAGTAATCTTTCCACGATGAGTGGTTACATTACAATCAGGCTTTTTATTTATAGTAATCACATTTACATGTGAGTCGCTTTCAGAGATGTGGTTAACAATATAATCATATGATACATTTGTGTAGTTGGCATTGTTACCACTGTTATTGTTTTGTTTAGAGGGACCTCTCTTTTCATAGTTAGGGAGCAGATTCTTGAATGCAAAATGGTTGTCATTGGATGCATATCCATCAATTGATATATCTCCTTGATCTATCAAGTCTTGGATGGTGTTCTTAAATCGTTGGCAATTGTTAGTTTTATTACCTTTACTTCTATGGAATTCACAAAAGTCAGAATCTTTCCACCAAGAGGGTTTGAACTTAGGTTCTTATTCTCTTATCATAGGAAGCATTATGAGGTTGTTTACTATGAGCTTCCTTAGGGCTGATTCAATTGATTCCCCTAATGGTGTAAATTTTCTGCAAGGAGGAAAGTTTGTTGGTCGTGATTCATTGTTTGGAGGTTTGTTTGGAGTAGTATTGTTGTGCAGACTTGAGATATTTAGAATAAGTTGTTTTGGTGTCACACATTTTGTATCTACAACACCATTGTTTACAATGTTCTTTTTCTTAGTCTAAAACCTTGATTTATCCATACTGTTGCTTGAACTAGGGATATCCTTATAGATTTTTATTTGTCCTTTTGCTATCAAAGCTTTCTCAATAAGTAATCCCATCTCAATAACCTTACTAAAAGAAGTAGGACATTGGATTTGGATTTGATAGCTTAAGTCAGTGTTCAAGTTATGGATAAACACTTCAATCATTTGCTTTTTGGGAATATGATAAGGACATTTACTAGCAAGTTGTCTCCACCTTTGTAAGAAAGTGGTAAAATATTCTCCATTCTTTTGTTTGTTATTGCATAGGTCTAACATTGAAATCTCATGTTCAATGTTGTAGGAGAAATGAGTGACAAACTTTTCCACTAGTTCATTGAATGTTCAGATTCTAGGAGGTAGATGGGAGAACCACTCCATAGCTTGACTACCTAGGCTGTGTGGGAAGAGTCACATAAGATATGTCTAATTATGGGTGACTTCTAAGCATGTAGTGCTGAATTCTCTAATGTAGTCATGTGGATCACCTTTCCCCCTATATTTATCAAATTTAGGGACTTCAAATCTTAAAGGGAAAGGTACCATGACTAAGCTTTTGTCAAAAGGATATGAATATATATCCTCTAATGAGTAATGTTTTGTGGAGGTTTCTATTTGTAAGTCCATAAATTGTTGTTGTAAGGCTTGGATTTGTTGTGTGAGTGTATCTAAAGGATTGGACATATCCTTAGCCTTTTCATTTTTGGGATTTTCTATTTCATTTGATGAGATTGTTGTTCTTAATTATGAGATGTCAAAATTAGCGGGTGGTTTGGTTCCTTGTTGAGCAAGTAAGAGGAAGTACTTGTGAGGATCCGTTGTTATGACCTTATCCATCAATCTTTGGAATTTTGGATCTTGTAAACACTTATCAAGTTCCTCTTGGTTGATTTCTTCCTCTTCATCACTAGAAGATTGTGCATTACTATGTGTGTAATCCATTTCTTTCTTTCTTTTGGCTTGAGACCTAGTTTCAACCATACAAAAGTGTGATATGAATGTAGTTGGATGAGAGACTTATGGATGTAAGTGATGTTTTTGATAGGGTGTAGTTTGGGGTGAACGATTGGATTAAAAATGTTGGTGATAACATTCTCTAAGGTTTTGTTTTGATCTTTGTTCAAATAATGGTCTTGAGTTATGATGTATAACTATCAAAGTGTTGATTCAAAGTGAGTCAAAGTAGGGATGATAGAAACCACTATTAATGTAGACTAACCTTGTCAAGATGTTTTAGTGTAGTTTACATAGAGGATGATTGATTCTAATAGGGAAACTAACTAGATTGTTTTGAAAATAGAAGATCCCAATGGCACCTTTGGGAAAATTTTCTTTTTGTTTGATTTTTGGAAAGGCTAGATATGGGATACAAGTGGAATGTTTGAAATACTGGTATGGGATGCATCTGTATGGTCCAAATGACTTCTCAAGTATATTCTAGGCAAAAATGGGTATCCAAGAATGATTTTGTTTTTTTTCTCAAAATGTCGGGAACATGTCACTGGTGTTGATGCCTAGGTTTATATGCGTAGAAACAGAGAATGTATGCTCAGCTCTGTTGACTAAATGCATAATTCTGTATGCACAAGTTTATTTTTTGGATGTGCAGTGGAATGTACAGGCATCAATATTGTTCAAATGGGCAGCAGCGTGTTGTATATGTGCAACATGATTTGTATGCATAGAAAGAAGTATTAAATGTGAAACAATAAGTTTCAAATGCATAGTTCTATGTATTGGCAGTGCTTGATCAATTTTGCTTGTTTTAGGCACATTTTTCTATGCAAACTAAATGTTTTTGCTGATGATTTGTCTATTTTTAGGCAAGAAAACACAAGAAGCAATACAATTTGATGTTTGTTTGTGACATTTAGTGTTTAAAACAATTTTGAAGACAAGTACAATCCTAGGCGAGAAAGGATACTACTTGTTGAATCCCAACTTTGATTTCTCCAGCCACTTAAATCAAGGTGGACAACTAGAAGCTTGGTAGCACTGGCTCCCCCTTACATGGCACACACTTCTCGGGCATACCAAGTTTAATTCCCCATAAAGAGTGAACTTTCTATCTCTACACATGATTAGTGAAAATGTTGGGTGGTTTCAGAGGTCCGACCTCTTGTGTCAACAAGTAAAAGGATTTTGGTCTCTAAAACAATGGTTTTTAGTAACTTCGAGGGACCAACACCTTGCGAGCATGTGGCAAACTACTAAAAGCTTTGACCAATCCTACTAAGAGTTTCAAATACTTCACACAATGTGAAAATTGTTTCCATAAAGTACTAGTACATCTCTTTTCGATTTGGCACTGAAAGGCAAGGCTGATGCTAGTTAGGACTTGGCTTTCACCTTATCCCATTTATATAGTGGGTCAAAAGAAACATCTGCTTAAGGTCATCCCTCTTGGATGAATCACAATCCAAGAGTAGACCTTTCTAAGGGTAAACAATAAATGGGGAGATGAGTTTGGCTTTTTGATCACCCAAGATGTTGCAAGGGGAGAGCATATGCCTATCACCTTTGCAAGCATAGAAAACACTTGTTTATTGACCACCTATATTAAGCTAAGTATGACTAATCTAACAACACAAAATGCCATATTTGTATGATAACAACAAAGGAAAGATAATCAAATTACTTCCCCCTATTTATGCTAAGTTTGGATTGTATGCAAGATTTGTCCAATTTTAAACCTTCTAATTAGACTAAGTGAATGATTTGTATGCAAAATTTGTCTAATTTAACCTCCTAAATTAGACTATATGAATATTGTATGCAAAATTTCTCTAATTTAACCTCCTAAATTAGACTATGTGAAGATTGTATGCAAGATTGAATTACTCCTCCTAATTAAGACTAAGTGAATATTGTATGCAAGATATAGTTACTCCTCCTAATTAAAGCTAAGTAAAGATTGTATGCAAGATAGAGTTACTCCTATTTTAAAAACTAGGGGATGATTGTATGCAAGATTGTAATGCCAAATGGTATGATTACTCCTCCTATTTTAAACCAGGTGCAATAATGTATGAGTAAATGATGTCTAAACCAAGCCCTAAACTTGCAAAACCAATTGTTAGTAGTCTGAATATACTTCTTTGACAATTGATGATAGCTGCAACCAGAGTTAGCATAAAAATTTATCAAAAAGACATACTAAATCTGCCTAATTTTAAATGTGCAGAAATAGACAATGGATGCGTAGCAGGATGAGTTATATTGCAAAAAGACAAATGTGCAGTAAGAAGTGTTGGATGTGTGATAGAAAGTAGCATATGCATAGGACTCCAATTTTATTCACAGATGTGCATAAATGGAAATCAAATGCAACCTATTACGACTATAAGTACACCTAAAACTCAAATTTGGAAGTTAAAAAAGGGGCAAGGCCCCACGGTGGGCACCAAAATGTGATTGATAATTTGAAACTATTTGTAAGAACCTACTAAGACACCACAAATACTCTAGAATTCCTACTCAAATTCAATACATCAATGAAACTACGAAAAACACAATAAACATGGATTATACCTTGCAAACTAATTTATCTCATGCATTCCATTATTTCCTATCTTCTCAATGATCTTGTTGATGATGATATTACTCTCAGAAATGTACTTTCTTGCTTTCCAAGATGACAATGAGAGGAATGGATTTTGTTGATAAAAATGCAATTGTGAGCAGACCTACAATGCAACTATGAAGATGATAATGATTTTGATATTTCCATGATATTGATATGGATATACAACTATGGAGATTATGAAACTAATGCAAATGGGGGGCAGAAGGCATGCTTGATTGCTTGATGGAAATTTCTACAGCATGTATGTACTATAGCTCTTGTGATGCAAAATGAGGGTGAGGAACTTACTTTTATAGGCCAAAGAGGCTCAAATCCGAGTGTCAAAAGATCCACAGTGGAGGAATAAGTTATGTGATGTGTACGGTAGAGATTTGATTAGTTGGGATGAGGGAGAGGTATATGAAAAATGTTCCTCCTATGATGACAAGCTGGAGAGAAAGGTGTGAGCAAGAGGCCACTTGTCACAATGCTCTCAAGGACCAAAAGACGAGGGTCAAAGAAGGAGTCCTTCTTTGTAGGGTTGTTGGAAAGAATCTAGGAACTATGAGACATGTGTTTCTAAGTGTCCTTTGACTATGATGACATGGAAAGACCAAGTTCTTAAGAATAGGGATGGTTAGAGGATAAATAGGACATGTGGGTGAGGATAATTATATAATTAAATATTAAAAATATTCAATTATGTGTGCAAGATGATGAGGTGTAAAGTGAGGTGGAAATGATGTGGATTTATAGAATTAAGACTTTAGGGTAGATGATTAATTAAATAATTTGGAATTATTCAATTAAGGATGATTTAGAGAGATTCAGATGATTTAATTAAATAAATTAATTTTTTATTTAATTTTTTGAAGATTAAGATAAATGTGAATGAGATAAGTAAATTAGGATATTTATTTATTAATAGAAGAATAAGAATAAAATAAAGATTAAAATATTTATTTAATTCGACTCGAGCTATTTTTAGGTGTATACATATACCTTGCTCATTTCCTTCTTGATTTCTACCAGATCAACTTTGTTTTTACCTTTATCTTCCCTCTACTCTGATTTCCTCTTTTCTGCAGGATTGTTCCTTTTCTCATTCTTGCTTCTGTAGAATTTTGCAATATGCCTAGGTCTATTGCAATTGTAGCATACCACATTCATCTATTCTTGATTCCTTCCATTTGTTTGATTTATTCTTGATCTGCATTGGTTAGCCATATGTCCAAATCTATTACATGCAACACACTTTCCATTGAAGGATTGAGCATTCCTTACCAAACTCCTACATTCATTTACTTTATGACCAATTCTTTTTTAATTAAAACACTGACCTAAGAATGATGGAACATCTTGATTTAATTTGCTTCTACACTGAGTAACCCTATGACCAAATTTATTGCATTTGAAACAATAGCCATTGAAAGATGGGTACCTTTGAGCATTAGGCTGCCTAACCAGAGGTCTTCTAGGTCTATTTCTTTAATACTAGACCTATTTTCCTTTGTCTCTTCTCATCTCAGTGTTGACTTATAGTCTTGATTTAAAACTTTCTCCTTTCTCAAAACCCAAGCCTTGCTTGTCATCTAGACTTTTCTGATTGTCAATCATCTCATCAAGCTTTGCAGAGCTTATTTTGAACTTTTCTTTGTAACTGTTAGCTACTTCCAGATCAAATTTCAGAAGCACGACATATTTTGCCAACTTTTCACATTCTTCAGACTTGTCTTTAAAGATTTGATTTAAATGCTCCTCAGCCTTTTCTTTCTCTTCAATCAACATTAATAAAACATTTAGAGTTTCATTTACTGCTTTCAATTGTTCACTTAGCTCTCTACTCCTATCCTTTGATCTCTTAACTTGCTCTCTCAATTTCACGATACATTCATCAGCTTCTTTGAAATTTTCCTTCAAATCCTAGATATTTGTTTCATACTTATCAAGATTTTCAAGAGCAGTTTTCAGTTCTTGATTACTGACATATGCACAATTATCAATTAAGACACTACCTAGAGTAGGATACCATCTAACTGCCATGTGTAAACTTTCCCAGATCTTCCTCAAGTTGTTAACTTCTTCCAAGGAACCTTTCTCTGATACCAGTTGTTGAACACAAAAAATACTAAGAGGGGGGGTGAATCAGTATTCTATAAAACCTTTCTTTCACATATTCATTAATCCATTTACCAAATTCAATAACATGAAAGAAAAACAAACATAAGAAGAGCAGCCACAAAGTCATAACACATAGACACCAAGATTTTTACATGGAAAACCCAAAAATGGAAAACCCATGGTGAGTGTTAGCTCACAATATATTATGATATCAAAACCAAATTACATGAAGGCTCACCACCTTAGGGCTCACTACCCAAGGATTCACTATCCAAAGAAGTGCTCACTGTAATAGTCTCACTACAAAAAGAGAAGAGAATATAGAAGAAAGATTGGCTCACTACCAAGAGAGGACTGCTACAAATGCATCTATAGAATGTTGAAATGTAGTTCCATTAATAGCTCAATACATAGATTCAAAAGTCTTCATTATATCTTCCCTACTTTTCTGCTTTACTTCACATATACTTTGTTCTTCTACCCTTACTACTTCTTTCTTATCACAAAATTGCCTTAGATCACATACACATAAAATTTGTACTATATTTGCATACTTACACACCTCCAATACCGAAATCTATCAAGTTTATATATCCATAACATGAATTATTCCAAAACTAGGTCGGCATGCAACATATGAAACTTGTGTACCAAAGTTTTACCCTGTCGGCTTGATCTTTTGCACAAACAACAATACCATACAATCATTCAAGAATCTTCATATAGATCTGGACCTATTATTGAACCACTTAGAATAATGATCTAAGAATTATCTCCTTACCGCACATCGATCCAACTGTGTGTCGACCTTATACCAAAATACAAACTTAAACCTTATTGTATGTCATATCATAACTTCCAGTGCAGACCATATGAAACCTCAAAATTCACATCAACATTCATTAGACATAAAAAATGATACCTTCAAAACCAAAGATCATACTATTCTTGTGTGGTGATATGCGGATCTTAGAATTGTTACCTCTGCCTTAGCAAAACAATGTCAAACTATCTGCCAAAGCTTGGAAGCTTGTAGATGATCTTTCGGTGGACTTCAGATATTGTAAATCTAGAATTAGATAGATATCTTATGTGTTTACAACACCTTCAAATCTCAAATTGAGATAACTAATAGTGGAGGAATGTGGAGTGAATTACTCGAGTGTTCTGTAGTGTTCCTTATTGTACTCTGCTTACCGGACTTAGTCAAATCATAATGTATCTTCCAGAGATTATCAAGACTTGAAAATTGGAACATAACATTATCAAAGGATTGTGTACAACATACTAGAACTACTTAACATGATCTTCAACTACGGAGGAGTACCAACTAAATCACTATCGCTGTCTTGGTAAAGTGCCAACACCTAGTCAATTTTGGCTAAGTTATTCTTTTAGGACCAAAAGCATACACACAACTTTGTCTCAGATGTTGTTCCAGATCATGTCTGATTGTTGCCATCAATGACAACATCAAGTTTTCATTATATTAGCAGTGTCTCTTTACCATGTTTCCAACACATAGATGCTATCATCATGGTCTGATGTGCCTCACCATACACAATTCTCATTTTAGGGGCAGCCAACCTTTGTGCTTCCTTCTATCTTCTTTTCTATATCTTATTCTCACGGGCCTTCTTGGTTGCATCAATTTGGCTGCTATACTACCCAGGGGATTTGATATAGTGCCCAACAAAAGGTGTACCAGTAGGAAGGCTAAAAGGAATGGACACAATAGAAGACGCCAATTGAGTCCTCATGGAGGCAAACAATGGGAAGCTCTGAGTGGAGGGGGAGAAAGGTGAAATACTCTTGAGGGGGGTCTGAGAGACATGCAAAGGTGTGGGAGTAATCAAGGGAGTGGAAGAGGTCAGCAGCGTCAAGGTGACCTACGCAGAGGATGAAACTGGAGGGGGGAAGATGATGCAAGAGACATGTATATAGACATAGGAGATGAGGGTTGCAAGACGGTGGAAGAAACATTGCAGTGGTAGAGGAAACAACGGACATAGTGGGGGGAACAAGATATTAGGAAAGGAGAATGGGAGGAGTAAAACATATCTGTGTTGTGGGCGCTGTGAAGGTCTGTATGATGTCAACTACATCCTCCTCATCCATTAGGTTGCTTAAGTCAGCCTTTCTTTGCTTCACCCTTTTCTTAGGCTGAGAAGATATCTGCAAAGGAGATCCCTCTATTGTGGAACTTGAAGAATCTATTTTACTTCACTTCAGCATCTGCGTGCCCCTTTTAAAGGCTAGATTATAAATTATTGGTCCCTGTGTAGAAGGTGACTCTACAGGTCTCTCTTCAATGCTCACAGGTCAGGATTCATCTGCTACTATCAGACCAGCCAGTCTCAAATGCCCCTCTTCCCATTTAGTGTCAAATATATTGCCGAAATCAATGGAGTAATAGGGGGTATTCAGGTCATGTATCTCCTGACGATACACCCAAAGATCTGCAATCTTCTTATCATCCCAACCATCTTTCTCCAGGTAACTCTTCAGTCCCTTGTGAATCTTAACCACGGGGTCAAAATCCTTCTTTGGATTGTGAAATGAGAATCACATCAGCCTTGGTTGCACTATGGGGATATTGCCAAATTGACAAAAGTAGTAATAGACTCAATGCTAGGGGACCGCCGCTCATCCCAATACTTCCGTAGCTCATGTGCTATTTGCATTGTTATCTTCATTGTCACAAAACACCCATTAGGGTCATAACTCCATTGGTCATAGATAATATCTAGACCAAGGTTAGTGAGTTTGAAAGCAAGAAATTTTTCTGATGACCTCTTCTTCACGGTTACTCCTGCCCTAGTCAGTGGAGTGGAATATACTGCTACTTTATTCCTTTTGGCTCTCCATTCTCCATTAACTATACTCAACTATAAGGCCAACTCCAAGGCTAATGTCCTATCAGTTAAGAATGTGGGAACCATGAAGGGATCTCCCTTGAATCCATGCATCCTGACAAAAGTAAATTTGGTTTTGAAGAACCAATTAGAAGCGGGCTTGCTATTTGTCATCCATGCTTGTTGATGGTAAGTAATCTAGGTTGGGTTGTCTCAGCGGTTCAGGTCTAAAAGTGCCAAAGTTAAATATAGGTCAGAAAATGAATAGTAATCAGAGGAAATAGACAACACATGGGTCCATGAAGATATCAGGATGGTCTTCATGGGGTTAGACTCATCTGCCATGGCCAAATCAATATAAGATGTAAAGAATTCAATATTCTGGTGCAACATCATATGTGCCAAGAAAGAGGAATACCTAAAAACATACTAGGTGGAGTATGCTACCAACTGTACATGCATGGCATCTGTTATGATGTTGACAAAGTCCATTTTGAATTCTTCCTTTTGTTTCCTCAAATGGAAACCTAACGCTAGCTGGAATTGGGAGACCCAAGAGTCACTATCCATGCCAAAGATGAAAGCAAGCAAAGAAAAGATATCTTGCATTTTATGCTATTGGAAGTTTATGAGCGCAAGGGGCATCTTTGGCATGGTTGTATCCTCCTTATCTTTGTTGAGATCAATTGAAAAACCTTGGCTAGTCTCTCCTTCCAGCCTAGTAATACTCTAGCTTTTGTCAATCACACACTTCAACTAACAGGCTAGAAGGAACACATAGCATGTCTTGGATGGCCTGGGCACATATAATAACCTTGAGATGAAGCCTAGTGATTATTCAGTTGTCTAGGTCGTACACTCACACACAAGCATCTACAAGTTTAGGACAAGGGTGGACCATCAAGACCATGAATTGATGAAGACCACATGTCCATAGCTAGAAGCCTAGACTCTCATGCTCTCTTTTTTCTTCTTTGCTCATCATCCTCTCATGGGTGCACAAGTGGAGCCCCCTTGGGCTTCTATGCAATCTGGGGTCATATATTTCATCCACATAGTCTGATACTAGACTCACATCCCTATAATTTCCCTTAGGTGGACTTCTCATATTTAGTAGCTATGTCTTTGGTAGGACAAGAGTGGAGGCATTAGATCTACTCTTTGAAACATTAGGGAAGAAACCTACAGCGTCTACCTCTACACTAGAGGATGCTCTGACTAGATCTATAGTTTCAAATCTTCTACTTCAGAACTCTACTTTGCTTGATAATGCACGACATGACAAACAATTCACACTCTACTCTTAAACACAATTTCTAATGCTTAATCACCCCAAAAAGCTTCACAAATACCTCACTAAGCACTTTGAACTCACAACTGTGCTAAAATGCTATACTTAGATTGCTTTTGCACTAGATTGCTTCTACACTTGATTTTTAATTCAATTGCTTGGAATACTACAAATGAGCTAGTGGATAAGTACTTAACCACCAAGTACTTAAGGCATTTGTGTGAATTAATTCAGTTTCCCTTGAGAAGTACGGATTCTTAATGGGCAGGTGAGGCATGACTCACCATGCCACCTTTTTGAGAAATTCAAAGTTGAGAGCATAGCGGAAGGGGACACATGGCAAGCTACATAATAAAGGCCCAAGAGTGGCCACTTGGGGACACCTCTTTACAAACATCTAGCAAGTGAAAGCTGAGTTGGAAAGACACCTGGCAGAAAGACAAAAAGCATGTGCACAAGGTGCTTATTGAAGGGAAACACACAAGCAAAAGTAAACAAGAAAACTATTTACAAAGGAACCAAACAAAGGAATACCATTAATTAAAATGCTTAAGATGGATCCCATTCACTGGAATCTCAAGGGCATTTCCCTCCAAATCTTAAGGTTCAAATGCATTGCTCTCTTTGCAGGTGGTAACATGGAAAGGGCCTTTCCATAGTGAATCAAATTTGGCATGTTGTCCTAGTTTAGTAGCTCATTGATCATATTTTAGGACCAAATCCCCCTCATGGAAAGCTTCATTAGATGCCTTTTTTATAACCATCTTTTCACTACTTGCTGGTGGTTGATCATGGCATTGTTAGCATTCTCCCTAGTTTCTTGTACACTGAGTAGTTCTGCTAGCCTTACTTCCATAGTGTCATTCTATTCGATCTACAGAGACTTAAGCAATTGTAACACTGGGATTTTCATAGAAATTGGCAACATGACTTCCTTCCCATAGACTAATTCATACGGAGATGTCTTTAGGACGTTCTTAGGAGTAATTTAGTTGACCCAAAGAATCATCCGCAAGTGCTTGTGCCATTCCCTTTGATGATCTGTACCTATCCATTTGATCAACCTAATCAAATTCTTATTTGTAGATTTTGCTAGTCCATTGCTTTGCACATAATAGTTAGATGAGGTCTTGAGAAAGATCCCATTTTTTAGTGTAAATTTAGATATTTTAGAGCCCAAGAAAGCTCTTGCATTGTCTGAAATGATGGTTTTCGAGGGATCGAAACATGTCACCAATTCTTCTAGGAAGTTGAGGATCTCATTTTCTATGGCATTCTTCAAAGGAACTGCTTCTGACCACTTGGTGAAGTAGTTTGTTGCTATAAGAATCCATTTATGTCTAGAATTAGATGCTAGGTTGATCATCCCTATAAAGTATAAGCCCCACTAAGAAAAAGGTTCATCCACCATGATTGGATTCAAAGGCATAGATGAATTTTTGTGTTTGTCGATGAAGAATTGGCACTACTTACATTTCCTAACCAGATCATGGCAATCTAAGAACAAAGTCAACAAATAATATCTTGTGTGCATGATTTTGTTTCTGCTTTTTTTTGCTGAGAAATGATCACTCATAGGGTTGATGTGGAATTGATGTAGGATTTCAGTTGCTTGGAGATTATCCACACATCAGAGGAAGACTCTATTGAAGTTTCTTTTGAATAGTGCTGCTTTGATTAATGTGTAACTAATCCCCTACAATCTAAAGAATCTGCTTTTATGAGAAGGAAGGTTGTTTGGGTACTTACCAATTTCCATGAATCAAACTCTATCTACGACCCATGATTCCTTTGATTCAAATTGATTGATCAAAACCTTCTCTAGAATTTCTTCTTCAGTCAAAGATTCAGCTGCATGTGCCAAGTATTCACAAAGTCCTCTTCCTCATATCACTTTCATAGGTCTAACCTCTATATCATATTTCAAATTTTTTGTAATCCAATTTTCTCTCTTATCGGTGATCTCACCTTCCATGATATACTCCCGAACTCTTAAACGTGCAACATAAATCATTACCTTGCTTCCCACAATTAGGTGCATGAATTTCTTCAGACCTTTCACTATAGTGAATGCCTACTTTTCTATGAAATTATATTTAGTCTCATATTCCTGTAAGGTCTTCAAATTGGAGGCAATGGGGTGTTCTCCTTTCATTTATGCATCCTTCTGTGTTAGCACTATAGTGATTCTAACATACATAATGAAGTCTTTTAAAAAATAGGATTAATTAGTACCAGAGCTAAAGAAATTGCCTCTTTGACTTTTTCAAAAGTTACTCTTCCTTCAGGAGTCCACTTAAAAGGTTGATCCTTTTTCAACATGAGGGTAATTGGTCTGACCAGACTGGAGAAGTCAGGTATGAATCTATTGACAAAATTTATCTTTCCAAGGAAAGATTGGACTCCTTTCTTGTTCACAGGAAAGGGGAATCCATTGATAGCTTGCACTCTTTTGGAGTCTATAGAGATCCCTTCTTTGGATACCACATATCCAAGCAGCTTTCCTTGCGAAACTGTGAACACACATTTTCTGGGGTTTAAGGACACTCCAAACTCCTGACATCTCTAGAATTCTTTCTCCAAGTGATCAAAATGATCCTCCTTTGACTTAGAGAATACTCTAAGGTCATCCAGGTATATAAGTATGATCACATTGATTAGGCGTTTGAAGGCAATATCCATCTCTCACTGGAAGGTGGCTCTAGCGTTTGAGAGGCCAAAGGGTATTTTAGTATATGTGAAGGTTCCCCACTTAGCAGTGAATGTGGTCTTGTGTTGGTCTTCTTCTTTTACCCAGACCTAGTTGTATCTGGAGAAGCCATCTAGCAAAGAAAACATTTTAGAACCTACAACAGTATGCAAGATCTACTCAATGGAAGGTAACAGGTAATGATCCTTCAAGGATGCCCTGTTCAAATCCTTGAAGTCCACACACAATCTAATGTCTCCATTTTTATTTCAGACATGGACCAAATTGGATATCTAGGTAGAATGCTTGATTGGATATATTATTTTTGAATCAATAAGATTCTTTAGTTCTTGGGCCATCAAGGACTCTATCCTTGGATTGACTAGCCTTTGTTTCTGACAGATAGGTTTGGCCCCTTCAATTAGATCAATGGTTTGTTGGATCATATTATGGTCATATCCCTTGAGATCATCATAAATCCATGCTACTACTCTATCATATTTGTCACAAAAGGATATTATCCTTTCTTTGTCTCTTTGAGAGATGTCCTTCCTGACTTTCAGCTTCTTGCCACCTCCGATATCAAGATCAACATAATCGCGTTTATCCGCAACAAACTTTCTCTTGTTTCTAGCATCATCGCCATCAAATAGGTTTTGTAGTGTGATCAAACCTTTTAGGAGTTTATTTGTTCTAAGCTAAATGATCTGGTCTTCATAGGCTTCTTTGACCTTCAAATGCAACTATTTCACAAACTCACAGGTTTGCTGGATAAATATGGCAATCTGGTTGTCACTCTCAAAAACTTGCCAGTTCTAATCATTGTCGGGGATAGCTGGTCTCAAAATTACCCGTACTGAATGTTTATTGGCTTGGAGGTCTATGACTACATCTAATTGTGACCCAATTATAGCCAATCTATCGGCATATATGTTCCAAGACCTCAAGATTTCTTAAATATTGAAGGCTTTGAATCCTTAGATTAGGTACCACACCCTATAGTGGTAGGATTGCATCTGCATATTTTTTGTTGCTGAAGTCCCTCTCACTTGCTTTATTACTAGTTCGGAGTCACCAAAAACACTCAACTATTTTACTCCCATTTGGTCCGCCAGACTAAGGCCTTGGACCAGACCTTCATACTCAACCCCATTGTTGGTGCAGGTGAATTGGAAGTGTTACCAATTTCCTCTACAGTCTGAATTGATAGAACTAAAGAGTACATTCAGTTCATGTTTAGATGAGAAAGTTTTTTAACATTTTGTCTAATATCCTATTTGCATAGTTGGACTGTTTGAGATATTTAGTTATGTTGCAGTTTAGTTGTTTAACAGAGGAAAATAATTTTCAAATCATCATTCAATTGCAGAAAGTTGCATAAGAGATAAGTTATTTCATTTCACTACAATGATTATTACTTTTACAAATGAGATACATAAAATAAATAAACATTGCATTGAATGAAAAAATGATAAATCAAATCTCCCACAAAAGCTGTGGGAATAGCTGAACAAGTCTAAATATAAGAAACATATTATGCATCTGAAAATAGGAGAGAGAAGGATCATAGCCATCATTGCCTTCTATTGTCTTCAGTTTTGAGGATGCCTTCTGTCCTTTCTCCTAATCTCCAATAAGAAAATGCAAAGATTGGAAGAAACCTGTTAAAGTTGCAGTTATGAGTTCCCTATGTTCCTATCAAAAGAGGCATAATACATTGCCTATAATGCACTAGATCAGATATACATCATTCACATATAGAAGAGATTGAAAAGGAACAATTATTGTACTTCACTAATTTTTATCTAACATGTTTGTTTCATGTGCAGGTATAGGATAAGTCATGTAGTTGTTTGAAGACATATCAGCATGTGGTGTAAAGTGGGCTCCCACAAGGGTTGAGCTCAGCATGCTGCCCCTGGTCCTCAGAGGGGATGAAATGCAAATTATATTCATAATGCTCAATTGAAACAGGTTAATTGAAGGAGTACAATATCAATCTAATGCTTACAGTTCAAGTAATGATGAAGTGAAAGCATTAAAGTGACCTAAACCCATATAGGACAACATTTAGTGCATGAGAGCAGCTGTCATTATTGCTACAATAGCAATTGAGGAAGTGAAAGTCATAGCCAAGGCATTAGAATTTATAGATACAATTACAACATTTGTATTCCAAATAATTGCCAATGGACAACATCATTCAGTGATGTATGACTATTTTAGTCACATGATAGCATGAGAACAGTATTAGGTATATGCATGATTGAAGAAACTGAAGAGTACATATGGACAACCATGATGGCATAATTGCAAGATATACATAGAGCATATTGCCTTTGACAGTCAAGATGGCAGTTGCAGTTTGTATTCAGGAGATTCCATCATACATTATGATTGGAATATGAGTGCATTCAATGTGTTACAATGAAATAGATTGCAGATTACATCACATATTATAGATTGAAAAGAACATTGCCAAGTATATGTAGAGATCAAAATGCACCTCACCAAAATGGTGGTAATACTGAAGCTTCAACATCCATAGTCATCTATAGGAGGTGTATACATTATCATCACAGCTGCAGCAATGAAGCAAGCAAACATCATATGTTACAGATTGAATATAGCCACATTAATCAAATGGATCACCTCAAATATATAACTGTATGAGTATCGAGGAGCAATTACCAACAAGATAGAAACAACTAAGATAACAACTTTGATATATTTCAAGAAAGTGGAATCTCAGTGTTTATATAACGCTATAGGAAGGAGCAATAAAATATTTATATGCTATCTAAAAGTGGACTTTCTAAGTCCATATGCTACCATGTTACAGGAAAAAGAGCATCTACAGGAGAAATAAATAAATCTGGACTAGTTTTGCATATATAGAAGTGGAAAAACTAGTTTGTGTGCTAGAAGTTTGAGAACATGATAAAAGAAGATCATTTTGTTGAAACCCATTTGGGGTTTTATTTTCAAAAAAATGCTCAGAGTGTCATACATGGCTGCAACATCAGTGACAAAAGGGTGTTTGTTCTTCATAATATTGTTAACCCATGTGTATGGGGTTTCAAGTCTAGTTGCAAATATCAAATGAAAATGAAAGCTTTGAACTCATGAAACTCATTTTGTATTGCTTGTTTAAACCCGTATGATTTTTTTACAGTCACGGGAGTAACAATTCACGGCCTCTTAAGAAGCAGACCCACATAAATATACAAGTCTAAATGCATTCTCTTGTGCACCAAAGATCAAAACCCTTGTTGAGGTTGCATAAACAAATGAAGAAAAGAGAGTTGGTAGACATTCAAACTCATTAAAGCTACAGATAAATGAATATATGTGCAAATACGGTCGTGGCCAGGTAAAGAGAAAATCTTTGTTGAAACAATAGTTGTAGATATAAAAGGTGAAGGGTTTTGTTCTCTTTCTTTTTTCTCAGAACATCATTAGAAGAGAAGCCTCTATTGTAAGAGAAAGATACAGGAGATAAGAGATTAAAATTACCTTTTTCTAAGCAAGAGATATAGAAATAAAGCCACAGGTTTTACCCCTCTATTATCTTCAAAAAGGTTTGAAGAGATTCTTCATGGTGGCCCAGAGACAAGGGAAAGATAACCAGAGCAACAGGATATATAAAATAAATTAGGAAAAACTATTATAGCCATGGCTTTGAAGCTAGATTTAGCTTAAAGATTAGTGATAAATAGGGGAAAATGAATATACAATAGCACAAAGAAGCTCACCCTTTGTTTCATATTAAAATCTTCAACAAAATCATACTCAGAACTATGAAAATGTCGAGTTTTACCTTCAAACCCTAAGTTTGGTGGCGGCCATAGCAGAGGGTTTCTCAAAGTTGCAAGTAAAAAATGAATGTGAATTCTTAGGGCATCGAAGTGTTTTGTCATTAGGGTTTCCTTTTTGCCCTAAGTCAAATGTGGGCATTTTATCACATTTGAACTTATTTTCATAGCTCAAGCTAATACCCATCATGGTATTAAGTACATCTTACATTTTTTCCTAAGTCCCAAGACTTAGAGTGGTGTTGAAGCCTTAAAGTTCCTTTTTCACATTCCATACTATGGTTTGATACCTTGAAACCCATTTGGTCCCTTTTGAAGATAGATAATATGCCTTGGAGGCTTTTTTTTTTGCACAACTAGATGGAGGGCAGGTGTTGAAGGTTTTTTTTTTTAATTTTTTGCAAAATCTATAATATGCCTCCATATATTTTTATGATTTTTTATAGAAAAATCAATTTCTATGTAACGTAATATGCTTGGTAAAATTCCACATATGACCTTGTAATTTTTTGTAAAAAATCAAATCGAATTAGGATATAGGATAAAACTCCAATCTCAATGTAAAGTTTTGTTTTAAAGCAATGATTTATAAATTTCTTTAAAATTAAAACTATTTTATGCAATTAAAATAGATAAAGAAAACAATATCTTGTTTTCTTTAGTTTGTTTTATTTTGGGGCAGATATTTTGTTTTATTTTGTTTTATTTTATACAGTTGAATAAGAAGCATGATCAGAGACAGAGGCGCAGAGGAGGTAAATTTTAGAGGGGAAGATCATTTTCCAGATATGATAGATCATTTGTGGAGCAGAACAAGTTTGACAGCCTAGTTAGAAAGGATGACAGAGATAACAATGCTTACTGGAGAGATGACCAAAATTTTTACCACAGAGGAAACACTAGTGCATACTAGAATGAAGGATACAGAAGAGAAGTAAGAGGATTTGATAAGAATACATTCAGAGGTACTTGTTTCAAGTGTGGGGGTGAAGGACATAGAGCATTTGAATGTAATAAGGGTAGTACAAGAAAGAAGACAGAGAATAGTGGGAGAGCAGCCTATGTTGAAGAAGAACCTATTGGATCACCTTGTTCAGTTGGCAATCCAAAGAAAGGAGAATCATTGGTGATGAGGAGAGCACTATTTCAAGTAGAGACAAATGAGGAACCATCATAGAGGAAAAGTCTGTTCAGAACTAAATGCAAATTAGGAGGTAAGTGTTGTAAAGTTGTAATTGATAGTGGTAGTTCAGATAACCTAGTTTCAGAGGAGATGGTGACTAAGATGAAGTTCGACAGATTGAAACACCCTAAACCCTATCAGATAGCATGGATTCAGGATGATCATAAGGTACTGGTGAGTGAACAATGTTTGGTGAAATTACATATTGGATCTTATCATGATGAAGTCTTGTGTGATATTATGCCTATGGATGTTTGTCATATCTTGTTGGGTAGATCTTGGTAGTATGATAGAAAAGCTATCATGATGGAAGAAAGAATACATATACTATAACAATAAATGGGAAAATAATTACCTTGATTCCTTTAGAAGATGATCCTAAAAATGTGGTATGTGGGAATGCTAGAATTTGTTTGGTAGATGGAAGGAAATTTTTGGATGGTTTGAAATAGGAAAGTATGCGTTATGCCTTGATTCCTAAGAAGCCTGAAATATTGAAGAGAGAGATTGAACTAGAGGAGATAAGAGAATTGCTGACAAAGTATGAAGACATCATATCAGATAATGTACCTGAAGGATTACCACCTATAAGGAGTATCAGTCATCACATATATAGGGAGCAATTTTGCCTAACAAAATAACACATAGAATGACACCGGTAGAGAATGAAGAACTAAATAGACAGATACAAGAGTTGTTGAGGAAAGGTTTGATCAGAGAAAGCTTGAGTCCTTGTGCAGTACCTACAGTGCTTGCACTGAAGATGGATGGATAATGGAGAATGTGTACTGATTCTAGAGCAATAAACAAGATCACAGTTAAGTATAGATTTCCTTTACCTACAATGGATGATATCATGGATTGTTTAAGTGGAGCAAGCTATTTCACAAAAATAGACTTGAAAAGTGGATACCATCAAATCAAAATCAGAGAAGGAGATGAATGGAAGACTACTTTTAAGACAAATGAAGGGTTGTATGAGTGGTTAGTGATGCCTTTTGGATTGACAAATGCACCGAGTACTTTCATGAGATTGATGAATTAGGTCTTGAAGAAATTCTTGGGTAAGTTTGTGATTGTATACTTGGATGATATTCTAATTTTTAGTAGGGAAAAAGAGAAACATTTGTTGCATATTAGACAAGTTTTACAGAGGTTGAGAGAAGAGAAATTGCTGATAAACATCAAGAAGTGTAGTTTCATGAAGGAAGAGTTGGTATATCTGGGATTTGTGATTTCTGTCGAAGGATTGAAGATGGACCTTGAGAAAGTGAAAGCAATTATTGAATGGCCTACACCAGAGAGCATTAGAGAGGTTAGATCATTTCATGGTTTGGCTAGTTTCTATCAGAAGTTCATCAGAAATTTTAGTTCAGTTTGTAACCCTATGACAGAGATAATGAGAGGTGATAGAAAAGATTTCAAGTGGACATCAGGAGCAGATAAAATTTTTGAGTTGTTAAAGCAGAAAGTAACAGAGCAACCTGTTTTGGCATTACTGGATTTCAATAAGGTATTTCAAGTTGATTGCGATGCTAGTGGAAATGCAATTGGAGTAGTGTTAAGTCAAGAAGGTAGACCTGTAGCATATTTTAGTGAGAAGTTGAATGATGCAAGGAGAAGATATTTAGTTTATGATCAAGAGTTCTACGCCATAATTCAAGACTTGAAGAAGTGGAGACATTACTTGTTGCCTAGGGAGTTTGTGTTGTATATAGATCATCAAGCTTTGCAGTATCTAAATAGTCAAGGAAAGTTGAATCAGAGACATATGAGGTGGGTAGAGTTCATGCAGAGTTATGCCTTTGTGTTGAAGCATAGAAGTGGTAAATCAAACAAAGTTGTTGATGCCTTAAGTAGAAGAAGGAACTTGTTGACAGAGATGAGAGTTACAGTGTTGGGTTTTGATGAATTGAAGAATATGTATGAGGGAGACACCAATTTTGTAGAACCTTGGAAAGCATGTAATGAACCTGTTGTGATAGATAGAAGTAAGTGGTTGGACTATTTCATTCAAGAAGATACGTTGTTCAAAGGAAGTCAGTTATGCATACCTAGAAGTTCAATAAGAGATAATTTGGTCAAGGAGAAGCATAGTGGTGGATTGAAAGGACATTTTGGCATTGATAAGATAGTAGCTTTGGTAAGTGAAAATTACTTTTGGCCTCATATGCATAAGGATGTTTGAAGATTTGTGCAGAGTTATAGAGTTTGTCAAGTTGCAAAAGGGAGTAGTTAGAACATTGGATTGTATAAACCTGTGACAGTACTGGAGAGACCTTGGGAAGACATAAGCATGGATTTTGTAATGGGATTACCTAAGACATACAAATGACATGATAGATTTTTAAAAATGGCTCATTTCATACCTTGTAAGAAAACAACTGATGCAGTGCATGTAGCCGACCCATTTTTCAAGGAGATTGTGAGATTGAATGGATTACCTAAGAGTATAGTTTCAGACAGAGACACAAAGTTTGTTGGTTACTTTTGGAAGACACTTTGGAAGAAGATGAAGACAGATTTGAAATTTAGTTCTACTTTTCATCCACAGACAGATGGACAGACAATGGTAGTGAATAGGAGTTTGGGAAACTTGTTGAGATGTTTGGTTGGAGATAAAGCTGGAAGTTGGGACTTGATTCTTTCACAAACAGAGTTTGCATACAATAATTCAATGAATAGGAGTACCGGAAGAACACCTTTTGAGATTGTTATTGGAGTGAATCCTAGAGGAGTTGCAGAATTAAGAGATATCAATACAGAAGAAAAGAGGAGTGCAGAAGAAGAAGAATTTGTAGATCATATGAAGACAATGCATAATCAGGTGAAGAAGCATTTCGAGGACATCAACAGTAAGTACAAAGAGGAAGTGGATGAGAAGAGAAGACATAAGGAATTTTAAGTTGGAAATGAAGTAATGGTGTACTTAAGAAAATAAAGATTTCCAATTGGGACATATAACAAGTTGAAGGTGAAGAAGTTTAGACCTTATAGGATACTTAGGAAATTTGATTCAGGAAATGCATATGAAGTGGAATTATCAGAGACATTGGGTATTTCACCTATTTTCAACATTGTAGATCTTTATCAGTATCATGAAGCAGAGTTCAATGATAGCATGGAAGAAGACTTGAAGAAGCAGTTACCACAACAAGCACCAGAACAGATTGAAGACATTTTGGACAACAGAGTTGGACACAACACTAGAGGAAGACAATATAAAGAATACCTTGTGAAGTGAAAAGGCAAACCAAAAGAAGATTCATCTTGGATTTCTTAGGCTGAGGTGGACCCTCTTGGTTCTCCCCTAGCCCCAACAAAGTGAGGGACTCACTTTTTCAATAACACTAGATGTCTGATGTAGGAGCAGCCCTGGTTCAAGAGAAATCTTGCATCAACCAAAAACATTTGCATTTTATTTTGTTTGCATTTCAGTTCTTTTATTTTTCTAGTTTAGTTCAGGTAGTTCAGTCAATAGAAGTTCTCAGCTTGTGGTTTGGTTTTGGCATTTCACATCTTACGGATCTAGACTTAGCATCTACATTCATTCATCTACAACATATAAAGAATTCATAGCATTTGGATCAGTTACCAGAAAGATATCGCTATCAGAAGTTGACTATTTTCTCAGAATAGATCATCCTAACAATTCCTGATAACCAGTTGAAGGAGAAGGCTTGTGGATCATTCCTTGACTTGCGGATCTCATTGACAAATCATTCAATGTTATGTGGTTCATGGCCAACCTTCCCCAAGGGTCCACATGTTGTTCCTTTCATTTGAGGAAGTGTTCTAGACATTTAGGCTTGACCTATTTGTGAACACATTACAGATCTTCATTGGAGTTTGTGACCTTCCTTGGCCAATGCGGAGGAATCTATTGGTCTGGAAATGATATATATTGATGTAACAGATCCTTAGGAAAGTAGTTATCAAGGTATTTACATAAGAAAGATCTGATAGTTTAGATTTTGTGTGAAGGAACTTCAAAGCTTTATCTTGTGCATGTATGTAATTAGGCCTGTGAGCCCTAATTGTAAGCCAGCATGTTACCGATAGATCTCTATTTTGAATTTTATGATATACTGAATGATTGAATCTGCATTTGCTTTATTTCCTTGAGTTGTTTCCATTGTGTTTATTCTTGTTGCACGGTCTGGACAGTTCATTCTATGAACCTTCCTACCGTGACTGTACCACTATGGTTTATTTAAAAGAAAAATAGGCTATACTATAATAATTATTTCATATATATATGGATATATATTCTCACATACACAAACACATGTTCTATATGCTTCAAAGATTATATATATATGTGTGTGTGTGTGTAATTATATGTGTGTATATATATGTATGTATATATACATACATATATACATACATACACACACAAACACACACACATACATATATATATATATATCTATTACAAATGAAAGACTTAATATATATATATATATATAAGCTTATATTTATAAATACAAAAGAAAAATGAGAGATCTTTTTCTCTATGAATATATATATTTTAAAAAGAACAAAAATATATTTATATTCATAGTTAGGCTTATTTCTACATGAAAAAGATATATATATATATATATATATATATATATATATATATATATATATATATATATATATATCTTTTTCTAATAAACTTGAATATGATTAAATACAGAATAAAAGTAGATAGATTTTCCAAGGATTTGGTGAGTGCTTTGATGAAGCCTACATCTCCAAGATTTTTTAGTAATCTTGAATATGATTAAATGCATAAACTAACATATAAAAACATCTTAATAACAATGATCTTACCCCTCTAAGAGTTTCCAAGGATTTGGTCAGTTCTTTGATAAAGCTCCTTGTAAGAACTCCACTTCACACCTTCACCCAACTCCAAGCTCTCTAAAGCTCTCCCTCTCTTAATGCCAAAAATATAAAATAAACTAAAAATTATTCTCAAAACCCTTAAGATGGTTATAAATAAGGGTTACCATGTCACTTATCCTCTTCCAATGAGGAGGTGACACATGAATTCCAACTCACCCATCCCCTTTCCCTCACACAAATCACAGAGAGCACATGGTTCTCCCAAATGCTCACACATCCGTGAGACATTAGGTCTCCATGAAAGATCCAAGGCATGATCTAAAATATGTGAGGCATTTGGATTGACACAACCCACATACATGAACACATGAGAGAGTAATGAGATGATGATAAGTCAACCATCTTTCTCCCTCAATCCTATTTTCATCACACTCTTTCCAAGGGACATGGGAAGGGTCATATCCTATCTAAAGTCCAAGATTTATAGCCCAGAAAGTACCCAACCAATAGGTACTTTCCCTAGGGCCTTAAAACACCAAAAATAAGAAGAAAATAAAATTTAAAGACCCTTTTAAAACCTCAATAAAAATAAATCCAAGATTTTCCGTCAAGGATGACAACTCACCCCACAAGCCAACTCAACCAACCTTAGAAAAAATAAATAATAATAATTAACATCCAAAATTTCATATTACAACATATATATTTTATAAATAAATACTTTACTCCCCATCATGGAATAAGGTCAAGTATCATCGGGATAAATCATATCGAGGTTTTTTAGAAGACCTCAAAATTTCTATTGGCCACGGAAATTACCTACACACTTAATGGCACACATTAATAAGTCTACTAAATAATTAAAGTAACTTGAAATGAAATTTCAAATAGAATTATATATTATACAAAATCCATAACCCAAATGGTAACCATAATTTATTTAATCATCACAGTTTGCACACCAATTCAAATTTAATTTCACATCTCATTATGACATCTCATGTCCATTCTCCTAATACACTAAGCATAGATAATCATTATAAGTCAAAATCAAACTAGGTTAAGTGAATAATTTAAAGAATAATTAAGTGTCATGTTCCAAATCAAATCATGGTAATAGAAGGAGAATAAGTGGCATATATCCATCACATAAAATCAAAATATAACATATCTATCTACTAATTAGATCATCATATGTGAAATAAAATTAAACTATTCTAATCATGACACCAATGTCTAAGAAAATCTACCAATAGGATCATAAGTCCATAATCAAAATATGAAATATCAAGGAGTCTCAAAACAATAATAGGTCTATTAGTGCAAATAAGCTTGTCACAAAAGGGTGGGCCTCATAAATTAATTAAAAGTACATAATCACCATATGTTGGTATGTCATCAAATACTGTATCAACCTTTGGGGGTCTTAACTCATGGTGTATCACTCCACGTGCCTCATGTACATGCAAATCATAAGATAAATCATCAACTAGCAAGGCATTCCACCATTGTCCATCCATAGAACTATCATAAGAACACTCATAATTATCAAAATAAACACCATCTAAACTAAAGAATTCATCATCATTTACATCAATAGGATTAAAATCATTTAAAAATGATATACAAAAATTTGTTCTAACTTGATTAGCTAAATATAAAGAATTATTATCCTCAAAATCACATATGCACTTCCTTGATTTGTCTTCTTGTTCATGCTAGCATGATTGATGGCCTTGGATAGTAGCATGAGAATACTCATAACTCTCTCAAGTACTACCTCAATCTGAGGTATGTTAGTGATATCTCACTACAACAAAGTATTGGCATCCTCTTCTTCAATGTAAAAAACTATACCATCATAAAACTCATCATTATTGGCACCAAAACCTTGATATAGTTGATCTTATTTGATTAATAGGATGTTATTATAATCCTTGTAGATATTTTCCCTTGAAAAATTAGTTTGAAGCTCTCTCACATGACTTGTACTAAATAAGTCCTTCATTGTCCCAATCTCTCCTAAAGTTTTAGGACTATCAACTTTTTGTCTATTTAAGAAATCAAACTAATTAAACTACATAAAACTCTCCCTTTTAGTCTTTATATCATTATAAAACTTAGGAAAAGGGTCACCAAAAGTTATATCATCAAGTTCAATACATAAATAAATCATTAAATTAGAATTTTCTTGCTAATTTTTATCCTTTGATTTTCTAGAATATTTGATCTACCCTTAAATTATTTCTCCTTTTGGGTAAATGTGTTGAACACCTAGAATACTAAGAGGGGGGGGGGGGGGGGGGGGGGGCTGAATTAGTATTCTCTTAAACCATTTACACATCAGACATTTAATGCATTTAACATATTTAATTGTAGTGAAGGAAATTAAGCATAAAGCAAACAACCACATCTCATAACACATGAAAACTGGATTTACGTGGAAAACCCAAGAAGGGAAAACCACGGTGAGGATTAGCTCACCATATAAAGTAGTAACAACACCGAACTACAAGAGGCTCACTACCAGAGGGCTCCCTACCCAGAAGAAAGCCTCACTATCCTGAAATAAAGAGATAGAAGAGGTGGATCACTGCTAAAGTTGAACTATTATTATTGCATCTAACCTATGCAAGGAGTACAGTTCCAATGAAGCTCAAAGTACTAAATCAATGTTCATCACCTCTGCAACATCACTAATGAATTGTAGACACCTTCTGCTCACTGCATCCAGTAGTCTAACACAAGAAGGCTTGTACTACAACACACACACAACTACTCTTCTATTTACATCATATCCATCACATGCACACATTTTTCATGATTCCTTGACACTTATTTAAACCATCATCAACCTTGAAAACATTCTCCAAGATCAGCACAATAAATTGCTTATGCAAATTTAAATTAGGTCGACACCAAAACATTCCTGCAGTGGAGAGGAATGAATGTGGACCACACCACACCTGATCTTGGATCTAAATCCACACATACATGCTTCACCATGCTTTCACAATCACCAAAGTAGTTCCACAATTAGTCTAAACACCCAAGGTCGGGCAAACCAGTGTTAACACAATGAACTTCTAAATGCACACTTCCTCAAGACCAAACTCAACTCGTAGACCTCACATAAATCTTAGACATACTCTAGAATCTTTCACAACCATCTTGAAACAACCTGAGAATCAACCAACTCCTTTGCAACAACTTTTACTCAAAGAAAGTTCACACCGGAGCACTCTTAACAACTCCGCCATATACTGCAAATCAAGAAATTAACTTGTGGACCACCAAACCATGAACAACTTCAACTAGAGAAATACATGAACCTTATAAGCACAATTCCAAAATGAAAGACCTAAAACCTCTTTGTAGAGAAATGTGGAGCAAAGAAATTTCTTCCAAACACCTCTGCAACACTCTGAAACACAATCCACATGCTGGTGAACATAACTTATTATGCACAACAAATCAGAGCATAAAAATTAGAATATAAAATCTCTAAGCATCCTTGAACAACATATCCAAACTGCAAAGACGCATCTTTCACACGGAGGAAATGCGGAGAAAAACCAAAACACTACTTCGTTAAGCCAAATAGTCTTTTCAACACATTGTTTCCTTTATTAATCAAATTTTATCAAAAGCACTTGGAGACCAACCATCAAAAACATATTCCTAACATCTTCAACACTTATTCAAAGCAACCAAATCACCTTCAGCAAAACAACTCAACCAGATTGCTCAAACCACTACAATCAACCTCATCTTTGTTCATCATCAGCTCATACTATTGCAACAACCTCATTTTTGTTCAATCAACCCCATCAATAGGGATAGTATCCATTCAACACTAATTACTCATACTCATGCACCACAAAATATGCATACTCTTACATCATTTCTTAACTCATACTCTTGACACAGTTGAAACCAATGACAACACAAGCTTGTTGACATCAATGACAACACCGATTATACATATTGTACATACTTGCAACAAAATGCACAAAGATGAGTCCACTTTTTGTGGAAGTCACACAAGAAAAAAAACCCTAAAAGAAATGGGGTGCCCATTTTTAAAATAACGAGCGCTCAAGCCTAAATGAGAGCTTGTATGAAATAGGTTCCTATTTAGGATTGGGTTCTCGAACCTAAATGGGAACCTATTCCCTACGAGCTCCCATTTATAGAACAGAAATAGGCACCCATTTACAAAATGTATTTATTTATTTTCTTCCATGCGAGTTTATTTTTCCCTATTGAAATGTAAAAAATTGAATGGAAATAGCAAAAGAAAATGGGTACCTACATTGATTTAGTTCCCCATCATGCCTTCACGACCTCCTACCTTCATGAGAGCGGCCTCCAGGTGTTTCGAGGTATGTGGATTTCCATTTTCATGTGTTTTTTAGTGTTTTTTATTATTTTTTAATTTTTATTTAGTTTTGAAACCTAAAATTGTTAGATATATTGTATTCAGTAGAACCTAAAACCCTAGGATGTATTATAAACCCTAGGACATAGAATAAACCCTAGGACCTTTATATTTTAATTTGTAAATCCAAAATTTAGGGTTTAGGGTTTGTAAGCTATCAACGAAGCACCTAGGACAAGTACATGAAACAAAATAAAATAAAATAAAATAGTAGTTATTAGGGCTAACTTTGTGAACATGTATAATTACATGGAATATCATAGGACCTCTATTTTTTAGATATGTGATATGACCTCTTAGTGTATTTTTAATTTTTAGTTAATAAATGTGTTTTGAGTACTATTTAATTTACTATATCATTATGTGTTCATATTAGTTGATCAATTTATAAATTTTATTTGTGAACTTTTTTAATTCCTATTAAACATTTAAATTTTAACTCTTGATCCCAAACCCTAAACCCTAAACTTGGAACTATTGATTGAAAACCATAACTTAGAATTAAAAACCAATCCACTAAACTCACATCCCCAAACCAAATCATAACACTAAACTAACATCCCAAAACCAAATACTTTTAATTACAAAAAAATACTTCCATTTAGGTCAAATTATGTTGGTCGTACACATACATACTTTGGCTCAAAATATGGGACTTTTAAAAAGACACTTTTTGTACATCCTATATAAAATCAAAAAATTTCATATAGCTATTAGAATAAATTACATATTTGAAAACTAGAAACAAAATCCTACATTTCATATTATTACATCATATTAATATTATATGTGTAAGTGCTTCAAATTTTTACTCCAACTATGAAAGTTTTTGAAAAATAGGAAAACCACTTCTACTTTTTGACCCATGAAATATTAAAACAACATCAAATTTTGTGCTCAAAATCAAAACCCCAACCATAAAGGTCTTCAAACTTGAAATGAAACCATTAAACATAAACCCTAAACTTAGAACCCTTAATCCTAGAACCCTAACCCAAAATCCCAATTTGGTCCTAAACCTACACAATTTGGTCCTACCTAAGCCATTGAACACCATTAAACATTGCTCAATGAGGATACATGCAACACATAATTCATATGCCACTAGGTCATATATTGAAATGATCCCTCAAATATTATATAAATGCATGTTACATATGAAAAAGGTTAATGGTGAAGACTAGCATGCACACTAGATCAAACCCTCTTCCACAATAACATTCAAGGACAAAACTGAGCCAAATCACTACCAAATGAAGGAGGATTCAACTACAGATCTTGTACTCAAGAGTCCTATGGAAAGCTCTAAATTAATTAGGCCTTTTATCAAACCCTAGGTCAACTAATACACTAAACTCTAGATTTGAATAGATCCGATCATAGCAAGAGATGTACAACATACAATAATAAACTAATTTCACAAGAGTAATAAAAGAGATATTAGAACCTGTGTCCCGAAAGATGGAAAGTCAGAGAACTATTTTGTGGGCGCCCAAGTCTAGAAGGATGGAATCTTCTGAAGCTAAAAATTGGAGAAATGTCACAGAGAACATCCTGATGTCAGCTCTGATGTCTATTTAGGTAGGAAGACTATTTTGTGGGTGCCCAATTCTTCTACAGAGGAATATCCTTGAAATGCTATCAGATCCTGAAACCCTTTCCCTTACTCAATCTTCTTGTACCTTCACTTTTTTGGATCTCGCACCTGTAACCTGCACATAAGAAGAAAAGGGGTTTGGGGGTTATGGTGTTTAGGGATTTGCCTTAGTCAAATCCCAGGATAGTATTCAAGCTTCCGAACACCGTTGTTTGATAGAGAATGCATGCCCTAGCAGGGTAGAGGATAAACACAAATCAATGATGATGAAATCAAATGATTATGAACACAAATGATATCACCTATGTGATTAAACCCTTAGGAGGATGAATGCTCTTGAACTCATAAGCAGAGATAGATGATAACTTGAAACCTACAACAACACATAATAACAATACAAATCTACTCTAGAATCACAATTAATGTTTTGAAACACTCTTTACACTAATGCTTCAAGTTTTCTATCTCTATCTAGGTTACAAATGAATTCAAAAACACAATTATATATTCTTTCCCGCTAACATTTGTGAAATTAACCAAAAGAGTCGACATGAAGAAACCTTTCTAAAGGTCCTATGTTGACATACATTCAAATTTGCCCCAACCAATCAGGGATGACTTGGGCATGGGTGCCCAAGTCCCAAGACACCTTTTTGGTCTAGGGTAAGGTATAAATGGTCCCCTAGTTCCCAATTTGCATTGGTTTTAGGGGATTTTACATCGAGATGAATATTTAGGATGTATAATATAATCACAAAGACCTAGGAGCTAAACAAGGAGGTAAAAAGGCATGTGTCCACTTTTTATTCCATAACATTTAGCCCCCACTTTAATGTGTGTATGATCTTACTATTAGTACATGCATTAAAGTATGGTCGAAGAATATCAAACACATCAAATACTAGAGCGAAGATACACCTTAAGTTCAGAGGACCATTTCTAGCCCCCAAGCTTAGGAAAATAGAAGAAAACACTTGAAAGTCACATAAGACACAGTGAATATAGTAAGGAAGCACCAAGGATAACTTTAAGAACCCCCCCTCAGAAAAGGTGTATAAACCTGGCGAACCATGTATACTTCCCAAGAAAAATATTAATTTTATTGGTGAATTTTTTTCATTTTTTTGGAAAAAAAAAACAATCTTATTTGGTGAATCTTTTGTAATCGCTAGAGGTCTATGGAAAATCCTGACAAATTGTAATTTTTTAAAAACCAATAAAATATTTTCATGGGCGATTAAAACCTATTTTCAAACCAGTAAAATATTTATGTGGGCGAATTAAACATGTTTTCTAAATAATTTTTTTTTGCTGGCGATTAAAATCTAATTTCAAACCAAAAAATATATTTTTATTGGTGAGTTAAACCAATTAAAAAAATCATTGGAGAATTAAATATAGTTTCAAACTAATAAAAAATTAATTGGCGAAATAAATTGTTATGCCAATAAAAATCATACAGTGTGGCAAAAATATCAAATGTTACATATTGTTCTATTTTGGGACAAATTTTCCACACATCCAAATTTCTTCATAAAGTGCCTAGAATGGGGACAAGTGTCAACATATTTATTACGTCTGAAGCAAGATGCCAGTGCAAATTAATATGACAGACGACCATTCGATGAATTTTTGATGGACGGTTGTAGTTGCATTCCAGAAGAAAATGTCTGAAACACTAGACCTTCAACTTCAAACCTCTGGAATAACACTTGAATAGTTAGATTTCTAATTATCAATGGTTGACATTTCATATGAGAAACCCTCTATGCAATCTTATGTTGACTGGCTATCTCCAGTTGCTGGTTGTCTAAGTTGAAACCTGAGCCATCAAAACCATGTTGTTTACCTAGACTTGTCAGTCACCGCTTGGTGGGGAATGAGTTAACCTACCAGGGTCCACTTTTTAAATGATTTAGCAAATATTTTGAAGTAACCCTAAGAGACTTAAGTCAAATCAAATATTAAGTATTATCTATATACTTAAGTCAAATCAAGTATAAATATTTGCATGCAGATTAAATTCACTTGAACAGATACATCATATCACTTAAATATTGGAATTCTTGGAAAGATATCGCAAATCTTTGAAGTTGAGCACCATTAATGAAGCCTGTCTCTATTTAATGGATCTGAATACTGCTTTATCATACCAAAGATTAAAGCTAGCTAATTGCATCACCTTTTGTCTGATCTAGACACGTGGCATCATTTTGTGGCATCACAGCCAGAAATGGCCCACCACTTACCTACCTTGCACAGATGCGCTAAAGCTTCCATACATCTCCTTTTCATTTGATTTTCATTTCTTTAATAAGATGAGGCCACGTGTCGCTATCTTGCGACCGCATGGCAAAGATTCCCTTGCGAGCTTGCACAACCGTTAGATTTAAGCTCACTGCAGATGACTTCTTAGGTTGACACCTTGTAGCATATGGTTCATCAATATGGGATCTTCGATTAAGGGGTTGTAAGCCCTTGATAGGTATTTCCTTGTCGCAGTGGCGTAGAGAGATGATGATGTCATCTATGATGCGTTATGATGCTGCGAAATACTTTACATAACACTTTATACCCTTATGAAGACTTAGGACATAGATTTAATATTTCATGGGCTATAAAGAGTAAACTTAGGACATGAGGCCAGTCATCTAATGAACATAAAGGCCTCATGTTATAACTTAAGTAACCTAGGACTTACTATAGGTGGTCAACAGGGATTTAAAAGATAAAGCGCATGAGACCTAGGGACTTAGGCTTAAATAATTTTAAAGGTAAAGACTTGCAATTTTATGGACCTAAAACCCTAAACTAGATTGTATACGTGGAACATAAAGGTACCACCAGATTGCATATGTGGAACATAGTTTAGAAACTCTATATACTTAAGTCAAATCAAGTATAAATATTTGCATGCAGATTAAATTCTCTTGAATGGATATCATATCACTTAAATATTGGCACACTTGGAAAGATATCCCAAAGCTTTGAAGTTGAGTGCCATTAATGAAGCCTGGCTCTATTTAATGGAGCCCAACAATGCTTTCTCATACCAAATATTGAAGCTATCTTAACAAAGAAAATGGATACGCCAATTTGCCTTATAGCACTGCAAAGGCAAATTGCTTTCTTGGGTTTTATCACAAACTCGAGGCTTAAAGCGATAATGAAGCCTCACATAATTTCCCGTTTGTGCTTCTTGGAGTTGGAAGCTATGAAAATGGTACTTGGGAGGGATTTCTTAATAGACAGGAACAAATACAGAGTGAATTTCGACATAGCTTTTTAGTTCTTGGTGTCATTGTTGGACCTTGAAGGTGTGAAGGTGGATATTCTCATTCTGCTGCAAGAAATTTTCAAGCCAAATTTTTTGGGTATTGATTTGGAGGTGGTAAATGGGGCAGAGATGAGTGTGGGGATTCCACAGTCTTTTGACCTATCATTGGTGGTTTTTGGGGTAGAGATGGATGTGGTGGTTCTGCGGCTTCCCTTTCTTCTCAAAATGATAGATGGGGCTCTCGTCTGCCACCATCACTGGGCCACCATCAGTCAAAATTTTCTAAGGCACACTCAAGCTCTCGACATGGAGCTGAATATGGAATGGGTGCTGCACTTCAGAAACCTAGTGGAAACTGGTGATTTCTATGGTTTCCCTTAGTCAGTGTTTTGATTTTTGCTATGTAATTTTGATGTAATATATGTAATACATGGGAATTTTTTGTAATAATATGCCAGGGGCATAGCTATCCCCCAACTATAAGAATTTTTTGAATTAATATCAATTGAATACTCGCGTATAGGCTACTTTGCAGATTTAAAACATAAAAAATATTTGCATGCAGATTTAAAACATAAATCAATACAAATGAAAAAAGAAAGTTACTAGCAAATTGACAAATTACATTATAAATTGTTTATATCATAAATTACTCAACCATTCTATGAACATTTGATAGATGGTTGTAGTTGCATTCTAGAATGAAATGCATAGAGCGCTAGGCTTGTGAACTTAAATATCTGGAATCACCCTATAATTGTTAGATTTGCAAAGACCAATAGTTTAGAAATTGTTGTGAGCTGTCAATGCAGGACAACTCTCAGCCATGTACTAATTGTGTAGTCTGAAAGCAAAACGTTGACTTGATGTTTCATTCACTTTAATGTTTTTTACTTTATAAAAAAAGAAAACTTTCTACTGCTAAGTGATTTTATTTTTAAGTGAGAGGGTTAGCACATGGGGAGATTTCAAATTTCTAATTGCAGTGCACCAGGGAGATTTCATATTGCTCATTGTAGTGCCACTTCTAACAAGAACAAAGTCAGTAAGACAAAAGGCAAAATTCCTAGGCTACGTTTCATCATTTCTTAAAATCTTTTTTTGTCAAACTTTTTCTTAAAATCTTATTTTGTCAAACTTTGGGTTTAGGGTTGAGAGACTTAAGAAAAATTAAGGAGGATTTAAGAGGGAATTCACAATTTCACACTATATAAGCATGTCTACCACCACTAGCAGAGCAAGTTCTGATAGAAAAATAGATTATTCTGGATTGCTTAAAACCTCAGGTTTGACTGATGAATACCATGATATTTATAATCCTAGAATCTATGGTAACCTCAAAAAATAGATTTTCATGTGAGAATAAGGCTGCCAAGAAAAAGTAAGTTAATAGTATCAATGCACCATGGGTAATTGGATTAGGGTGCATGATGTTACATGAGGTTTTCCCTTGCCCAGAATTTATCATGGTCTATGTCCACAATTATGATGATAACAAAAGAGCAATTGTAAATAAGGATACCAAAGAAGAAATTTTATCCATTAATGCAGAAGAATTTGGAAAAGTGTTGGGGTTTACAACCAAAGAATTTGGAGAGTTCCACATTGACCTAGAAAAGCTTGCTAGTGATTATGAAGCAGCAGATGAAAGGGAAAAAAATGTTTTCCTAAATAAAATAGTTGAAGAAAAAAAAAAGTTGAAAAGTAACCATAAGCCTCCTTATCCTTTGTAAATTTTTAAATCATGGGCTCAAGATACTATTTCCATGCTAGCATTTTGCCTCAGACTGGATAGCAATTGGGAAGTGGATGCAAGCCTCCTTGAAATGGTATATAATATCCATTATGGTATTGGTGTACATGTCAAATATAAATTTATTAAGAACATTGTAGAATGCATGCATAAACAATTTTTAATGATTAAAGGAGGTTCCACTAAGACATTTAGGTTCACAACCTACATGTGCTATTTTTTCTATTTAAATTTAGTGGAATGTTTCAGACCAACAAGCTTCAATTTCATTCCTATAGTAATGCTAAGGAAAAGAAAATGGCTCTAGTATATGATTGGACCACTAAGATAAGGATGCATGATTCTTGAAGCAACTACAATCATTTTGTAGACTACTTTTTGGCTCCATTGCATCAAACAATTACAAATAGTCCAATGCCTAGATTGCCTATATCATGTAGAGATTTCATTCAACTAGGAAAAGAAATATAATTGGTTGATTAGTACTTATTGGAAGAATATACTATGCTAAGATTTTATGGATCACGAGTAGAGCCATACAAACTTCCAATACATGTGACAAAAAGGGTTTTTGCATTGGAATATGTAAGGCAGATGCAGAGTATTGATGAACTACACTTTGCCGGTCAACAAAAGAAGACCTTATTTACATGTTTCGTGTGGAGGGTTCACATTGGAGAGGAAAGCATTTAAGGTGGCACATGATCTTTTGAATATTTTTAATTTTGATACCATCTATCACTGGCAGTATGATCCATGTGACACCATTAAAACACTGATTGTGGCCAATAGGAATGTTGCAAGTAGAATTCAAAATCAAAGTAAACCCTTGCTTGAAAACTTGAGAAACAAGGATTCCTGGGATGAGGTCAAAATAGCAATGGAGAAAACTGCTGCTGAGAAAGGTATTTCTTTTGAACAATTGTCAGTAGAAATTATGGTATTGCACCAAAATATAGGAGCACTAGCAGAGAATGAAATCAAGAGGTACAATAATTTTTATGTAAAAAGTGATAAACAATCTATTAGAGAAAAAATGCTTGATTCTCTAGATGAGTCTGTTACAAACAAATATTGGTCACAATAAAAAATTACTGCATTTTGGTCTATGAGGAAGGAGCTAGGTGAACCAAGAACTACTGCAGAGTATGGAGAAATCGATGAAGATGAAGAGTTTAGCAAATTGTGTAATATAGAGCATCCCAATGAACATGAATATGAAGAAACTGATAGTGATGATGAACCTGATGATGATAGGGATGAACAAAGCAATTTTAAACCTAGTTTAAGTTAGGCCACAAAAAAGCATATACTTCAAGAGCGGCCATAGCTGAAAATATGGGTTATCAAGGTGGTGGTTTGGGGTCCCAAGGACAAGGCATTTGGAACCCAATAGATGTAGTCACCAGAAAACTAGTTGATAAATGAGGCCTTGGAGCTGAATCAGCTGATAAAATATACCAAGGGCATACAAGTACATCTGAAAGAATTCATTTTGTTATAACTTCAAATCTTAATCCTCATGGTCAGTTGTAATCACAACTTGGACATGTCCATGGTGGAGAGCCTAGTGCGACTAGCACTGCCACTGGTGTAGAACTTAGTCAACATGTGCTACAACAACAGGTCCAACAACAAATTACACACAAGAGGACACCAATACAAGATACCACACAAACACTCAGTAATCAAGGGATACAGAAGAGACAAAGGATTATGACAGGTCCAAGTCTAACTACCAGTTCCACTACAAAGGAATTATTTCTAGGCACTCCCCCAGTTAGTGTGGCTACAACAGAAATTGCAAGTACTCCTATTCCTTCACCATTCAAGCTTTCCATTATTCCTGCATCCCCAGGTTTTGATTACATTCAAGAGTTTAAAAATAAATTAGAATTGTATAAAAAAGAAAAGAAGCAACGGATGGAGAGTGTGTCTGTTGTAACTTTAGAGCTTGCAACAAGCATGATATTACCCACATTTGACACAAATTCAGAAATCATGGAGTACACAATTGTTGTTCACACAGTTCAAAATAAACCAAAAAATTAGATGGATCGATCTAAATTTTAGGAGTAGTTTGCAATTTGATTTTTCTGGATTAAAAAATACTGACAAAATTAATATATCAAAGAACAATGAATTGGTGTACACATCATTGCTAAAGCATGATAGAGAGAAAAAAAAGTTGTAGAATCAAATAGATAAATTGCAGGTAGACTTAGCAAATGAGAAAGCAAAGAGGAAAGAAACATATAACAAGAGTAATGAATTAGAAGAGAGGATAAACAAACATCAACTATAAGAAATGACAATTCCACCACTTGAACAGTGAAATTTGCTAAAAAAAACTGTTACAATGATTTGATATTGATAATATGAGTTTCCAAGTTCCAACTCAGCTCTATGCAGAGTTGTCTTTGAGCAATATTTTACATTGCCTCTATATATTCCTTTATTTAAAAATCAATAGAAAACTCAAATTTAGTAATGTGTTGATGTTTAATTATTTGTATTATTTATTTTATCAATTGAATAAAAACTCTGGTTTCAACTACTAGATACACATGCAACGATTGCTAATGTTATTATTGTATATACTACTATTGTTAATATGTTATTAAGCATTGCCATTGAGTTGAAAAATGAATCACTGTGGTGGCACCTGCTTAAGTTTAGGGTTTTAAGCCTGTTCTTCATGTATTTTTCCCCATTTTCCCTTAAATACGTGATGGGTTTGATGGCTTAAGTGTGAACTTGGATGACCGGTAACCAATAGTAACAAGTGAACTTAAAATTATAATGCAAAAGGCTAAAAGGTTAGGTTTGGTGGTCCCCTTAGGGTTTTAGGTTTGCAAAATTGTAAGTCTTTGCCCTTTGAAGAAATCCATTGAGCCTAGGTCGCTAAGCTTATGCACTTTATTTCTGATTCTCTGTTGACCACTTGTGGTAGGTTTCTGGTCCCTTAATTAACAGCTTTAAGACTTTATACCCGTTAGGTGACCGGCCCCATGTTCTAGGTTTTACCTTTTGTGGCCCATGAAAAATTAAATCTATATCCTAAGTTTCCCATAAGTTATAAAGTTTAATAAAGTGAAAATCACAGCATTGTAGTGCATAATCAATGACATCACCATCCTGCTGCGCGGCTACGACATGGTGACACCTATCATAAGAATCTATGCTTACATCCCATTACATTAGGAATCCTATGCTTGCTAACCATATATTGCTAAATGTCTTTATAAAAGTGGTTCCAGGGAAAGTCTTGATCTAATGGTTGGGTATCATCACAAGGGTATCTTGCAGGAAGGAATCTTCACCACGCAGTCATGAGATGGTGACATGTGGCCCTATTTTATGAAGGAGTTTAGAGGTGAATAAAAGAGGGATGTGTGGGGGCTTTATCGTGCCTACACAAGGTAGGTAAAGTGGTGGCCCACTGTCGGCTATAATACCGCAGGGTGGTGCCACGCGTCTAGGCAAGGACAAGAGGTCATGCAGTCAATGATGAATGTACATCCTATGTGGCTCATCTTGATTGGTTGAAGACTTTTCAAATATGATGATCGAGATTTTTAAATCTCATGAGTGAATGGTGGTTGTGGATCTTGCAAGAATGAATTCAAATCAATGGCATAGGTTTAAACTTTTATGGTGAATGTTGAAGGTGCCTTGTGGCACAAATGAAAGGTAATAGCTGAGGTTACCTCCATTAATGTAGTATAAGCATTGTTGTGAAGCTTAAAAAGGAAGAAAAGTTAGGGCTTTGCACATTAGTTCTTCAAGCACATACAAATTTCAGGTGCACGGAGAATTCTCAAGTGGGTGAAGAGTAAAAATTTTGGACTCTACAAGTTTCAAACAATACTTGTTCATTTTGTCTTCTTGTGCCTAACATATTTTTAAGTTGATTGCTTGATTAAGGAGGTAGATAATTACATATAAATGAAACCCTATCTTTCTACAATAAGTCTAAAAAATGAGTCAAGCTAGCCAACACTCCACTTCTAAGTGTGGCTTAGATGAGGATCTTATATTCCAACTTCCAGGTTCTACTAGAAGGGCTTTGAATCTTCATGGTCCAGGTGCTGATGATAAATTTCTTGATTATTGCTACAACTGTAGAGATGCTATTCTATCTATTCCTGGTTGGATCATGTTTGAACATTGGCATAGAAGAATGGATTATAAGGCCCCCATCTATCATGCCTAGCAATTTGATCTAGCCAAGCTTATTTTCTCCAATGTTTTCCCTAACCCTAACCTAGTTAGGGCAATAGCAATGAGATATGATCTTGCTACAAGGATGGTCATAGAAGGAAATGGCACAAAAATGATTAAACTCACCAAAGGATACATTGCCTCTGTATTCAACTTGGACCTTGCGGCTAAGAAGTGAATTGACCTAGCTTCTTTGAAGAAGAAATATCAGATTGTCAAACATGTTCATAGGGAGTACAACCTAGCCAAGCACAGGCAGAAGGGTGTGGATGGCAAATTAGTAAAGATTTTGGCCAGTGAACAAGAGCCTTTTCATTGTAGCATGTTCATCAATTGCTTTGTCAAGACTTGTCATAGTTTGTACTAGGTATTGGGTAGGGATGCCTCGAATAATATGCCCATTGCTCTAATGATGATGACAGTTGACATTCAAAGTCAGGATCCCAAAGAGCCATATGATTATCCCACTTACATTGCTGACAAGATGCACAAATAGATGACAAAAATTAAGAACAATCTGTCTAAACTAGATGTCCATGTTGAATTCGCCTGGTACTCATGCTATGTCACATGCTTCCATTTGCTTTATCTAGGATGTGGCACCATAACTTGCATGTCAAAATGATAGATGCTCAGGGAAATATGTTGCTAGTGCAGGTATGGACTTGCATGATGGATATGCATTGCACTACCGCAGATTATGTAATTTTTGAAGAGTATTTTGTGAGAAGGATACTTGGTTTCCTGGAGCCAGAGGGTGAGAGGCTACACCCAGATGTACTAGATTTTCTAAGGCCTTTGGATAGGACCCCTCATTTGAAGATTGACCACAATTGGGGTGAAGGCTTCTTTCATGAGTACACTACTTGTATCAGGGTATATGGATGTGAGACCCCACCCCATATCTTGCCTAAATATGTGCCTAAAAGAGTGGCATTCTTAGAAATCATTAGACAATTGAAAGATTTAGACAAGGAGCACCTGAAGCATCATAAGAAGGGCTCATTCTTTCCCTCTTCCCTCAGATTCAGTGATTTTTTGATAACTAACAAGAGTTGGCTCAATCAGATCTATTCAATAATGCAGTGTTTTGGGATGTATTTAGAGCATCCAAGGATTTTTTACCCTGAAGGCTTCATCAATAGGGTAAGGGTCAACAAAGGAAGACCAAGGTATACATATTAGGTTGACCTGAATGAGGATCCTGTCAGGAACTACTTTACAATGGATGAGGTCCATCACTTCATAATCAAGTGGGACACCATAATGATAGGTGAGGGAATGAGAAAAAATATATATACAACATATCAGGGTGCCTTCTCAGAAGTACAAGACCCCATCAAAGAATTGAGAAGATGCTAGAAAATGTAGAGCAATTAATTGCTACTGCCCCTGTGGGAGAAGAAATACCAACATATCAACCTAGTAGCTCTAGTAGAGGATATGCAGCCAAGAGGGAGTCAATTGATCCCTCCCCTACCAAGAAAGAAAAAATTATTGATTCGGAAAGCCCTGAAGAACTTGAAGTGGTAGATTTAGAAGGGGAGGTAGGGGAACATGTACAAGAAGCTACCCATTAGGTGAATTCACCTGATAGAGTAAGACCCTATTCATCCCCTAAAAACAGGGCAATTAGGACAATGAGAAGACAAATTGTAGACATTGAAGATGTTAGAGTAATGGCTTACAACTATTTTTTAGAGGATGATGAATTTATAAATACTCTTGAATTCAGGAGTTATGTATTAAAAGTAAGAAGTGAAGAGTTTTAGAAAAAGTATTGATGATGCTAAGAGTGGAGTAGACCCTGTTGAATATGAGGCCATAATACAAAGGGTTTTAAAAGAAGTCAATCAATCCATTAGTGTAATGACTCTAGAGGAGGGGAGGGCATTGGTTGCAAAGAGTAACATCTTTCATCTTCCTCATTAAACCTTGTCAGATGCAATTGCATTTGACACAATTACCAGAGAAGACTCTCATATAACAAGTAAACATATAGATAAGGCTCTCTCTGGTGCAACCTTCAATCCTAGGTTTGAAACATTGGCTATATGGGCTCTAGCCCCAAATAATAACAAGCCTAGGGTTGAATTGGGAGAATTGGTAGGAGATGTGATAATAAAGAGGGTATCTAAAACCCCTACCCCCAAGCTATAATCTTGAATATCTAGATTGCACAATTTGTAGAAGCAGACACCAACAAATTGTAGAAAGATCACAATAAGCTTTAGCTCAATTATGCCTAGGCAGTTGTAGAGATAAATAGGCTAAAGCAATAATTGTCATTAGGGGCTAGCACTTTAGCTACCCCACCACTAATTCCAATAGCAAAGTCCTTCCTAGTTGATACAGAGCCTCTATTGACTGAAATGAGAGAGCTAAAGAAAGAGGTGAAGAAATTGGAGGAGAAAAAGAGTATAGTAGAGGACATGGTCACACATTTGATACATAACAGGCTGACCAAACTCTTGGCAAGGGTAGATGAGACCTTGAGGTCTTATTCACAAGTGAGGATTGCCTATGAAAAGCATGAATCAGATAAGGAGAGGCTTTCAGTTGTGAAAATAAGATGGTTGCCAAGAACTGGAGAAATCAGGGATCTCCTCAGGTTCTCAAGGTTTGATGCATAGACACCTCCTGAGCTAAAAATGGCAGCAGATATGTTGAAGCATTGTGAGGATGTTTCCAACTTTCAATTAAGATTGGATAAAGTTTTGGTAGATAAGAAGTAGGCTATAGAAAAAATGGATACAAAGTGGCTGCTAAATATTTTGGAAGGTGATGGGCAAACTAAAGACTTAGACAAGTGGAAAATAGAAATAAAAGAAGATGCCTACCAGCTAATTCCTACTTGTTGTATTGATGGTGATCTAACTATGAAGATGTTGAGTTTAGCACTTGACAAGCTGCATATAGTTGAGATAAATTTTGAAATATTTTGTAAGGAAGTGAAGATTTTGTTGGATGCCCGGTATGTCAGTTATAATGGCAGAATTACAGAGATAATCTCATTCCAGTGGCCATCTAAAAAGACATACAGTGAATGGATAGAAAAGTATGGGCCTACATGATTGAAAGGAAAGGCCAACCACCACCTTCCCTGCATTAATGAGGCAGATCTCCTTCAAGTGGCTACACATCCTCCAAGTCTATCTACCTTTTCTCTTCTTCTTTCTATTGTAGTAAATGTTCTCAACACCAAAGAGGGTGGTGCATTGTATCAAACATTCTCTGAAGTGACATTGTAATTAATGTTGAGTACACATTCTTAGTCTATAAAAGAACTGTGTTACTCATTTTTTGTTGTTGTTGAAGATTTTGGAAACTCTTGAAGAGTAAATAAAATACAAGTTCTATTGGATTGTCTCATCTCTTGTCTTGTACGTCTATGAGTTATGTGTTGAATATATTTTTGCATTAAGTTTTATTAGTTTCATGTTGATTACAAATGAGAAATGTTTCTTGCATGTATCCTATTAACTGTCTCCATGGTTGTATGTGTTCTTCTTTTTAATCTAATGACTAAGGTTTATCTAAGATTCTAGAATATAGGTTTTCTATATTGCATTCTTAATCTTTTACTTCTATTCAAGGCATAGATTAAATGTTTTGGGTTAAGTATGGGGAAGAATGTATTGTAGTAGGGATATATGTAAGTAGAGTTAACATGATACTTTGTTTTGGGAGGTATCTGTAAGGTAGATACTGATTACCCCCTTGAAATCTAATTGTTAGTTTAGTTTATCCAAGTCATTCACACATTTATATCAATGTGACTCCATGCCCTGAGATAAGCACCAGTCATATCTAGTATTGAGTTTATGTTTTAAAACCCAAGTCTTGCAGCCAAGCATAAAACAAAAATTGAACAACATTTATAAACATTTAGGATTTTAGGAGTAGTTTAGGTTCAAAACCCTTTGGTGCACAATTGGAGTAGGGTCCAAAGCTAGCCCCTTTGTATTTATCTTATATTTTTGGCCTTCATAAAAAAGGATTCATCTGCTTTGTGTCAATATCTAATTACATTCAAGGATTTATCTCATAGGTATTGAATAAGGAATACCCCCTAGGTTTTGTAGAGCCTGAAGAAGGAGAGGAGATATTTAGAGTTTGTCTCTTGTACTATTGGCCTCTGACCTGAGAACCCTATTGATAAGAGATGGCTACCTTGTAGGAGAACTTAGGAACTATCAGTTGGAAAAAACCCAACAAGGTTTATGTATGAAATGAAGAAAAACCCTAAACCAATGGATCAAATGGTCTATTGTAGGAGCATATTTCATTTTCTGACTCAATTGCAGATAAGGCACTGATCAAAATAATTCATAAACTGTGAAAAATGATGCAAAATCACATATCAAATAAAAAACCAAAATTTTAATTTACTGCAAATTTTTTATGTTTTATGCACAAATCAACTTTAGCAAGGAAATATTAAGCATTGAGTTGAATGATGAATCACTGAGTACATCTAAAACTTATCAATATGACAAAATTAAAATATGAAATAATTAATAATATGTTAATGTATTCAATTTGATTCACAATTTCAAGGAATACAATATAAAATATCATCAACTATAGTTTTGGAATATGATTCATGAAATGCAGTATAAATACCTAAAAATTGCTAAGTCACTTCCATTTACCAAGTTGAGTCAGGGTCCTCAAACTAATGTTTAGATAAGGAAAAAGACTCGTCTTGATTTTGAGTCTGGTCTTCATTTTCTTCATCTTGATTTTGAGTCTCAAAGTCAAATTCATCAGTCATTGTGTCACTTTCATTTGTCCCACCATCACCAGCATTTGAACTAAAAGTGTTGTGCAACCCTCTTCTTTTGCATATGGACTTCTAGATTGTAAGTACCCTTTCATAAGAAAAAGTTTTGACATTATACGCACTTCCTAACACCCTCAAGCAATTTTCCAAATTCTTGTCTGGTTTGTTTCTTATCTTTGATTTCAAAAACCCCAATGCAATGAAAACTCTCTCATCTTCCACCAAACCCAATATCATTATTTGACATAAATCAGTAAGTTTAAAATATTCTAATATCGAATCACACAATATTTCACTCTGACCCAAGTTTTTCCAAGCCTTTGCTATTGATCCCGTTTTGAAGGGATTCTCCATGGCATTAAATTGGTCTATCATACTTCTTGCAAACTGATTACATTGTCTTCTAAGCTTATTTCCATCTATAATTCCTTCTATTGTTTGTCCATTACATTCTGTACTTTTCAAAAAGTATGTGGTCAAGGGAGTTACTTTTTGATGAGATAAGCTTGGGCTATCTCAGTGGCCTTGAACCCAAAACTGAGGATACACAATAGACATGGCATCAAGTATTTCTTTTCAAGGGAATCGATTATAAATCTCTGTTGAAAGATTGCTTGCAAATTCCTTCAAATTATAACTAACAGATTCAACAATACCATTAAAATCTTCCTTTCTAATAGGTACTTCTCTGATAGAGCGCCTGACCATCTTACAATGGTGCATTGGTATCTCAAATCCATGTACAAAGGCACATAACTCCCCACTTGCATTAAACTATAAATAATTTTTAGGATAATTCAAATCTGTAATTATCTGCCACCTAAAAAAATTTGGGCTTTGAGAAGTTAGATCTAGATATAGATTATCGAGGGCCATGCATGTCATTCTATGTAGTTTGGTATACTCATAGATATACATAGTTTTGTCTTGGGCTTTCTTCACAAGATTGTTCATTTCATCTAGCATGGATGTTGTGTGGTTACACAACACGCCCCATTTTGACTTGGCAAAATAGGGACCCAACTTTTTGCTTGGCTTGGCTTGTGTTTTCTATTTTCTGGCAGTCTGGTAAAAGTAAGTCATGCAGATGATCATGCATAAAGGGGTTGTGTAAGTCATCATCATAAGGTAAATTTTTCAAAGTTCATATTTCATATAAATAACCTCATGGTTGGAAAGAGTACAAAATTTCATGCAAGTTTTCCTTTTGGATCACCCTGATATTCATTAGGGAACAAAAGTTATTGCAAGTCAAAGTCCTGGTCAAACCTAATATTCTGGGGGGATCATATTTATAAACATCAGTCATCTTAAGTAATATCACCCCGATCCAATTTTATCACCTGATAAATCATTTCAGTCCGAAGTTCCAGAGGTCAATTTTAAGTGATAGAGGTATTTACCCATCGGTCAGCTTCATATATTTTGTGGGGGTTATATTCTGAATATCACCTGATATTCCAAATATCACTCTATCTTCAAATATCACCCTGTTGCAAAATATCACCCTGCAACCAATATGCCGATGATGTCATATAATCCCGATAGACAAGAAATCACCCTAATGATGATGTCATCATCTTGTTTTACCTTGCGAAGGTATATTTCCAACGTTGACCCTTTCTACATAACATGACGATGACATCATAGTGCTACAACGATGAATCAAGTCATTATCCTAATGACATCATCCTGATATTCTAAGAAAAGGTCATTTTAGTTTCAAGGGGTCATATTTTAAACATCACCTGACATTTTAAACATGACTCGATGTTTGAATATCACCTGATATTCTCAAACATCACCCAATGTTTCGACATAAGTTTTCCCGCCAAATGCAGATGGTCATATTACACATAAGGGGTCATATTTTTAATATCACCTGATTTTCTGAAGATCACCCTGCTCCTCTTGCCATGTAATATTAAATGCCATAAATGTAGTAGGTGGAATTCCCTGATTGCGAACACGATCCAGACACCTGGCAGTGCCCATAGATTTATGACAGAAGATCTATGGTTATAATCGAATTTGCCTTATGTTGCCCTAATTTGCCCTAAAACAACATTAAAAGTGAATTCACGATCATTTTACATTCACCTTGTGATAAAACAAATTTTTTACATAGCACAAAGCTTTCAAATCCTCATACGACCTACCTGCGGACATGCACAGCTTGCAGCAGAACAAGACACGTGATTATCGTTGGTATCTGAATCTCTTTCATATAATCATCAGCATAATCAAGTAAGTAATTAAAACCCTCCTGCTGTCATTTTCTGCATGTCTAGGTAGTGTGCTTTTCCACTAGCTTGAACTTGTATGTTATGCATATTACGATGAAATGACAATTAATAAGTATAATATGCATCATGCCGTGAAGATATAATGTTAAATGCATGTATGTGAAGTATTATATGGTAACACTGGTCCTGTTTATTAAAGGAAATCATGGAAGACAAGAGGTTGCACAAGTCTGAAGCTGAATTTCTTAAATCTATGTGTGCTCAACCTGAGGGTGTACAGTTCAAATATGGCATCATCGTAGATACACACCAGGGAAACACAGATCTGGTCGCATGGTCGTCCAGAATGCATGATGACAAGAATAATGCCCTATTGGATGCCATTTTTGTGTCAGGAATGTGGAGTGCTACTGGATTTCCTTATTCTATGGAGGCTCTAGAGTTGATTATTGAATGTGCTAGAAACTACAACCCACAGACAAGGAGAATAGAAAAACATGGTCGGGTTTATGCAGATCTGTCCATCAAGGGGATTGCTTCCACCTTTAATTTGCCACTGGGAAGGAAGGTTGTTAGCATGGATTTGAAGAAATTGCAAGTGGAATATGAAAATAATAAGAAAGCCACTAGGAAGAGAATGTATCAATGGAGGGCAAAGAACAGTCCTTACCCTGCCGCTGCCAAATTACCAATGCACCTGTGTAAGTTTGATTTTGATGACGAATACCAATATATGATAGCCCTACTAAGCAGAGTGATAGGCCAGCCTAATGCTGGAAGTTTTAAAGATTGGATGTATGGGGTTATCCTGATGTGTCTTTATACAGAAAACAAACCATTATGGGCTAAAATGATAAGTGATGCCCTAAATGAGAAACTCATGAACCTAGGAGGCCTGGAGTGTTCCTTCTATATGACTTCTTATGTGGTATACTCATGTGCTTACAAGGGTACATTCAATGCTAGGCAAGATCAGTGGCAGTACAAATGATGCACACATATGGGATCATTATCCCCAACTACAAAGACAAAATTATCTTCAAGATTACAAATTAGTGAATGATGTATTTTCTATGCATCTAGTAAGGACAATGGAAGAAGATGGGACTAAACGACTGAGCATGGAGGCTCAAGAAGTCATATATAGGCATGGTGCCTTGTTTATACAATATACCACCTTCTCTTACATCAAAATAGAGGGCTTTGCAGGACAGCTCCTCATGCTCCCAAGATATCCCACTGATGCAATTGTTTTGATGGAGTTCATGAGACATATATCCACAATACTGGATGCTTACAAAGAAAATAATTAAATTCCACCAGTATTGTTTCTAGTAACAATGGGTTGGTACATATGCCAAGATTCTGAAAACATCAAGAAGGCCATAGCTGGTCTGGACATGATGAAGTTACAGCCATTCCCATTGGCAAGATCATATGACCCATATGGGAGGATGCAGAAAATCATGGGGAAGCCCATCCATCAGAAGCACTTGGAGGATTTCTGGACAGATTGTGAGGATGAGGCTGAGGCTCGAAGGAGAAAATATCAAAGGCTAACTCTCAACCGGATTAGAACTTTTGATTGTATTCCAGTGCCAGTACAATTAAAAAGGGATGATGAAAAAATAATAATAGATGAATATGAAGAAAAGAAGATATATAATGACAGAATCTCAGTGCCTAATCTTACACAGCGTAAGGATATCTCATTAGACCAATTTATAGGCAGGATGCTATAGCTAACCCAGTCTTGGGTAGATGAACAAATAAATGCATTGAAGGAGAAGGGTGTAGCCCTTACAGTTGACAATAACAAGAAGAGACAGGAGATTCCTGGTAGTGAATATGATGACTTTCTGATTGAAAAGAGGAAATCTAAAGGAGAAAGGATGCCGCCTCAAGAACAAAGCAAGAGACCCCACAGAGGTGAGAAAATTGATAATGAGCTTGAATGGGTACTAATTGAAAGAATAGTTATATCAGCAGAGGATGTATCTGCATCAGAACAGGCAGCAGCCTCATCAGCACCGCCTCCCATGGATAAACAGAAGGCTAAAAAGACCCAAGGGCCAGTTGTGGAAGCTACTGAAACATATGAGGATCAAACATCACAAAAGCAAATAGAAAAGGATGTTCCTCTTGATGAAGAGCCTAAGGAGGAAGACCCTATGCCCCTCATTAGAAAAAGAAAGGCACCTCAGGTGATGGCATCCACACCTAAGAAACCAAGAACCTCCATGAGAGGTGAAATAAAACATGACCCCATAGTATTGAGGGGAGCTGGTGGTGAAGTATTTAGAAAAGAGTTGCAACATAACGTGCCACTTCACACCATTGTTCAGTTCAAGACTAAACAAACTAAAGAACAAATGAAAGAAGCCTCTAGGCCAATTCAAAGTGGTCTTGTCTCACTGGAAGAGACAATTGACTTATTTGATGATGAGGTAGTAAAGGATGTAACCTCTCAACAGATGGAAACCCTTGTTGCTAACACCTGCATAACTCCACAAGGAACTCCATCAGTGCAGATGGCTGTGTTAGAAGAACTGAAGCAAGTGGAAAAGGAAAAGGAAAAGAGCCCAAAAAGGATTGCACAACAAATAGGACTTGATGAACTAGTTGATCAGGTAACTAGCCCTGCAGTGATTGATTTAACATATAGAGAGGATGTAAATCCTAAACATCAAGCAGGTGCACCTGATAAAGCAGAAAATATTGAGAAAGTGAAGCTGGCAGAAAGAGAAGGCCATACTACAGATATGGGCCAACAACAATAAGATATATCTAATGAGCCCAAAATAGATTAAGTCCAAGAAAAAGGGGTGAATGACAAGGCCATATCAAATGAAGAAGTACCCCGGACTCAAGAAGCCTCTAGTGAAAAAGATACATCAGGTCAGGATGACCTAAAAACTCAAGAGGTAGATACTACAGGTGCCGAGCATAATGTGATGCAAGATCAGGAGGATGCACCTAAGACAAATACCATTATATCGACAGATGCAAATGTACCTCAGGATGAGGAGATCACCAAAGGGGATGAAACAAAAAAGGATGAAGTACAGGACCAATTACAAGATCATCATGTGGATGCATCACAAGATCCTCCACCACAAGAAGAAGTTCCTTAATAGGAGGAAATACCCTAGGATCACCTTCATGAAGAGCATCATGAGGAAGAAATAAGGAAGTCACCATCTCCATCGAAAATAGATGCAGTTATTAGAGAACAAGGTGATCATGATCATGATGATGGAGGACAAGGATCCAGAGACCAAGTTCCTCCATGGCTTGAAAAGGAAATATGCATGGAATCAGGTTTTGAAATCCAAGAGTTTGATGTGTCCACACTATTTTCAGAGACCATCATGAAGCCGAAGAGGAAGGCTAGGGTAACCTCGGCCATAAGAAGAGATCCTGCTATGGGTAGAAGGACTGCTCAAGTAGCACTTCCCACGGTTGAAAAGGAGAAAGGCAAGATCACCCTGGAAGAATTCCAGATCACTACTGTTGATTTAGGGTTTGCCAATGAAGACCAGGAAGGTCAAGAGGGAAAAGATATAATTGATTCTTTAACCCAAAGGGTAAAGAAGGAGAAGGAGAAGAATAAGTAGCATAAAGAGCACATTGCTTAGCTACATACCTACATAAAGGGGTTAATTAACCCTGATGATACTTCAAATTCAAAAGCAGTCCCATTGACTACAATTTCTCAGGAAGAGGTCAATAAGTTGGACCCTATGAAACACGAATCAGTAATAATGAGAAGGTGGATGGCATCTGCACTCATTAGAGCTGAAGAAGTAGTGAAAGCCTCTTTGTAGAGGTGGAATTCTCTAAGTATCTCTAGAAGGAAGGTTGATAAATTGCAAATGGAGGCCAGAAGGAGGTCATTCCAACTAGAGAAAGCCTTGAGTGCTTTGGTTGAAATGAAGAGGATTGATCCTCAAGTTCTAATAAACAAACAGGTGCTGGATAGTAATACTACCATATTGGTAAATATCTGGTATAAAGATATCAAATTTGAATGTGATATATTAAAGAGATGCAATAGCAAATTAAGAGACATCAGCATGAAACTACATGACATGATGTCATTTGAAGCAGAGATCCTAGAGACCCTAGAAGGGAAATTAGAAGGAAAGATTGAGAATCAAGATGAGGATTCTGCTATAAAGGCGTTGCATAATAACTTCCACCTGATAGCTGATGACCTGCTTAACCACCTAATAGAAGATGCCATGGACATGATCATGAGGATCAAGGTCAAGGTGGAGAATTACCATGAAACCTCAAGTAGCAAGAGGAGTAAATTGGAGGCTCTTCGAGATAAATATCAAGCCCACAAGCACGCCATTGCCAAAGCAAAAACTCAGGATGGCGAAGAAGTAGAATGAGTGGTGGGAGCATATGAAAATGTCAGGATAATCATGCAGGCCCATATGCAAAGCAATGTTCATCAGGATGATGAAAATATGGGAAGTGATGATCCTGATGCTCCTGATGAAGAGTAGATGAAGATGTAATACCAAAGAAAGCATAGACATTTGACATTTGGAGAAAACAAGTAATTTAGATGGTTGCCAGTTGGCAACCTGTGGCACGTGAAATGTTGACTAAATCAGAGATGAATATTCACCATAGATCTTAATAGACAAATCTTGATCATAGATCATGTGTAACCGCTCCCTCACCTTGTTCTATAAAAGGTGCAGGGATGCTTTATTTTGAACATTTGAAGCTTAATTGAAATTTGTTTGCTGAAGTATCAGGGCTCATTTCAAAGTTATTGTATATGTACATGTTTTTGCATACTTAATGAAAGAGAAGATCATTTTGATTACAAATCATCATAAATTCAGAGTAATCTGTGTTTGAATTCTTGATATATGCTTTGATTTGCTGCATCCTTTGGAGTGCTCATCAGTCTGCATGCATTGTCTTCATTCACCATCCTTTGAAGTTAGCATCAACTGTATCTAGCTATGGAACATCCTGGTGAACATATGGTTTGATTTCTTCTCCTCATGATAGTATCAAGTGTGTATGTGGCTCAATAGCTGAAGATTCATCATAATTTGAAGTTTTCATTTATATTTCTTTTAATTTTAGAACCATTCACCATCACAAATTGCAAATAATTGACAGTTAGAAGAAAAATACATGAAATATGTAAACAACTCGTAGATAACTGAAGATTTATAGCATATTTGAAGTTAAAGCATGTATAATTGACAAATATCATGCAAATATTTGAGATCAGACACAATATTTGTGAAAATATCTTGTGTAGATAACTTTCTATGTAGCATATTTACAGAGATTGAATTCTACTGATGAATAAATGTAAGGCCCCAAAATGGAAATAGCAAGACACATCAACCACTGAGTAATGTCAGTTGATTAAGACCTAATCCACGGAGACTTGGGATCATCAATTCTTTGAATTCATCATATCTTTCAAGATGAGTAAAGGTTGATATATAACTTTTATTCTATGTTTGTTTATGACTATGATCAACATAAATTGGTGCTAGAAGGAGGTCCACCTGAACTAGAAAGATCATATAGAAGATCATCATTAGTAAGTTTATTAGAGATTTGATGATGCAGGAAGTAAGGTAACACTAAAACACCTTCGAATTTCAAGTATTGCGCAAAGATTTACTATGTTAAGCTTGTACATGCTAATCCTATGTAAAGTTTTCAAGACTGATCATAAATATTGCAAGCTTTGTGGTAGATCATCGTGAATTTACAAAGATCAGCCAATTTCAGGTAAATTTGTCCAACCTTTGAAGCATCCTGTCTTAGAAACCTGACATTTAGTCGTAAGAGTCACCAAACCTAAATATCACCTCATATTTGCATTGTTCGTGCAAATATTCCATAAATATCCAGTTAATTTCATTCTTTGACCATAAATATAGTTTTTTCTAGTAAGTTCCAACCGATCTTTATAGTCAACTAGTGGATTTCCCTTAAATTGAGAAATCTTGGTTCATAAGATAAATACCAGGTCATGATCCACCGAACCTTTTGAAGAATTACTTATCAGAGGATTTAGACCTCAAACTATTGATATCCATCATACTCCTGGTTCTAGTGCTTCAAGAGCATCACCAGAGTGTCCTCCCGTAACTCCTATTGGTTTGCAAATACCTACAGGATCACCTATTACACCTCCGGTTCAACCTTAGCCTTTCATACCTCAGGGTCAGCCTCCACCGGTGGCAATGTCTTTCTTTGTAGTGGAATCACCATTAACTTTCTTGGCATATCATGCTTTGCCAAAGAATCCAGACAAAATCTATCCAAAGTATCATCCATATCAAGATGCGGATGACCATATCAAAACTTTCAAAAAAGTCTGTTGTAGGGCCAGAATAGAGCATCAGGACGTTGTTTGTAGATTATTTCCTTTTTCCTTAGGGGAAGAAGCCTATAATTAGTATATTAGCCTTGGTCAGGGTTTAGTTGGATCATGGGCTGTTTTAGAAAAAGCTTTCACTGATAGGTTCAAAATACCCATAGATCCTTCAATGAACTATCACCTATTTGCCACAATTAAAAGGTTAGAAGGAGAACCTATTGCCAACTTCAACGCTAGGTTCCAGAAAATGTTATCCAAGTTAGTCACCCCATATGTTGTAGCAGATGCTGCTGCGAGGAGCATTTATTATTCAGCCCTAGATCCATTAACTTCTATGTTCATCAAGAGAGCACATCTTGAAATCACAACTTTAACAGGAGCTTTCCAAGAAGCTATCAAAGTTAATCAGCAATTAGTTCTTGCCCCTACTCCAAACATAGCATTTCCCACACTTCCTGGTTATCCAGGATATCCTATCCAACCATAGCATAATGGAGCCATGATGCCTCTAGCTGTGATGCCAGCACCTCTGCAGATACCTCCATTAAGTATAATGCCACCTCCAAATGGAAATGGCCAAATGCTGCAGTATCTTAGACAAATACAAACACCTTAGGTTGTAGACCAAAACCAAAATAATAATTGATCTTCATTCTTCAAGCCTATAATAGAAAATGTAGTGGCTAAGGTCCAGGAAGAAAAAGAAGAGATCAAAGAAATATCAGCTCAACTAAGGAAGCTTACAACTAAGATTACTCACTTGAGAAGTCAAAACTTCTACTCCCAGCCTAACCAGAATAGAGGCTATACCAATGACAGACCAAATTATCCTGATAGGGGGTATAACAACAATTATACCAACAATAATGGCAATAATAATCCTCAAAGACAGCCTAGAGTGTGGAACACTAGGCCAAACAATGGTTCATTGCCATCACCCCTAGATAATCAACCTCCTGGTGAACAAAAATAGACTACTAGAGTCAATCTTGCAGAAGCAGCTCTCACTAACTGGTGCAGAATTCATAACACCAATGCACATGCAGAGTTAGACTGTCCTTAATTTAGAATTGCTGCTAGCATTTTTCAGACTGAAGTGTCCAATACTTCAGGAGGTCAACCTCAAGTAGAAGGAAATGAACTTGTTCCTTGTGGATATGATTCTGCCCTAGTGCTGGAAAGTTACACTCATCATCTTTATCAGTAGATAGTGCCTGCTCAACAAGATTACACCTTGGCATGTGAGGAAACAGCCATGGCTTTTGAGTCAAATTATGTTTTCCCCTTTGAAGATGAAAATGAGCCTTCAAATGAACATGAAGAGGTACATGCCTACCAACAACAATATCCAGGTAAGCATAACTATAACCTGAGAAATAATGCCAATAGACCTACTAGTCCATTGACCTCTTCCTTGCCTCTAAATAATTTCAATACACCTCTAGACCCTAAGGCAAGTAATAACCCTGGTTTTCCCAAGGTGAATGCTCAATATTTAACACCACAGAATAGTGTGCCAAATATTACCAGTCTGCCTCATGAATCTGACAAGCTAGTCACATATCTGGCTGATGAAATGAAGAAGATCAAAATCAGCCTATCCTTTTTAGAGTTGCTCAAAACTCCTACCATTAAGAAAGCGTTTATGAAATCACTAGATGATCCTGCTCTGAAAGAGGATAATCATTCCCCAGGTCAGTCCAGTGGTAAAGATCATGCTGCTAGAGAAAATAATGTTAAACATAAGGTGCCAGCTACTGTTCAAGCTCTAGAGACCTCCCATATGACTTTATATAGAGATAAAAGTGAGTCACCTCCATTCCTCCTCACCATAAGAAGGTTTAGTAAAAACCTGCACAACTGTTTAGTAGACTTAGGAGCATCTACGAATATAATGCCCTTATATATATGCAATGCTTTAGGATTACACCCTGCTAAATCTTTGAAGAAAGTCACACAACTGGACAAAATAGAAGTAAGTGTAGTAGGAGAGTTAACTCACAACCACATGTAGCTCGCATTGGATCCCCGAATCTAATATTATATTGACATTCAGGTAGTTGATATACCTGATACATATGGGATGTTGCTAAGCAGGGACTAGTCCAAAACTCTAAATGGATACATGTCTACAGATTTCAGTCACATGTGGTTACCCTGGATGGGGATACCAAACCAGATAAGAATAGACGCTGAGCCTAGAATGAAGCACATGATCACGGAATACAAAAAAACTAATGAGATCATGTACATAGATGTAGAACCTGGAGTTTATTCCATAAGACCTCAGACTGTAAGAATAGAGGAGATCCTGATGTATGATGTGCATCATCATGATTATGATCCTCTAGGTGATGAAATAATTAAAGAATCTGATAGTAATCCCAAAAATGAGAATGAGGTGGATCACTTCAAAAATTTCGAGGGGCATTTATCTAAATAGGTGAAGCATTGTAGATTATTAAATATACCTACTAATGATATCTTGATTGATGGTTGGTGCAAGTTGCATAATGAGTCACATTCTGAGAAGACTTGTGAGGCGTGTATAGATATGATGGAGCTAGAACAAGCATGTAGTGATGCATCAGCATCATCATCATCATTAGAGGTAAGTTCATTAGACAATGATAATGATAGTGACTCTGATTGCTGTTTATTTTCTACAGGGACAGAAGAAGGTGCATATCAAGATGAAAAGCATGTTCAAATGACAGAAGAGATGCTAGTATGTAACTAGAGTCATGTTAAGAGAAAAAAGACAATCACCCTAGGGAGTGATTGTTTAGTTGAATCAGATTATGAGTTATCTGACGAAGACAGAGGCAGCAATTTGTCTAAATTTGAAGAATTTCTAAACAGAGAGATCCAGAAGATGACACAGCAGCAGAGGCCTCCACAAGATGTCCTAATTGAATGCTGGTGTAGGTTGCATGAGGCACCTCACTCAGAAACTACTTGTTCACTGTGTTTACACATTTTGAAGAGATGAACGTTGCCTACTCCAGAAGATCATCCTTCTGGTGATGAAAAGAAAGAAGAGTCATCAACTTCACAGAAGAAAGGAAAGATGAAGTCTGAGAAAACTGAAATACCTAAGTTAAAGTGGATATCAAGTGGAGCAGCTACCAGAGCTGCAAAAAAGCAAGAAGGTTCAAATAAGCCTTTAGCTAAAGACAAGCCATGGATCCTGAGATTTGATGGATCCAAGTCCAAACAAGGAGCCAGAGTAAGGATAGACCTAATTGATCCATCAGGAAAGTCCTACTTGGTAGCCTATAGACTACAGTTCCCCTGTACTAACAATGTGATAGAGTATGAAGCTCTGATTCATGGGATACTATTTGCCCTTAAGAAAAAAGTAAAAATTATGCATGTCTATGGAGACTCTGAATTAGTGGTCAAACAGGTGAGAGGAATTTACTCCTACAATTATTAAAAACTGTCCAATTATAGACACAAAGTGTGGGATCTGATTGAAGACTTTGATGCATTCAATATCACCCACGTACCTAGAGAACAAAACCATAGGGCAGATGCTTTAGCCCAGGGTACCAGTACATTAGAGCCACTATCTATTTATGGTTTAAAAAGATTTTCAATAGAGCTAGTATCAATACCTTCTGTACCTGACAATGTAACAAACCTCCAAGTATTCGATGATGATTAGCATATCTTAGATTTCATCTCCAACAGGGATGTATTTGATGCTTAGATCATAGATGAGAACAATGTAGGGGATCATGTTTGGGAAGAGGAAGAAATATTAGAGTTGCCCAGCAATAAGATTCCAAAGGGAATGATAGAGCTAGAGAGAGCATTTGACCTGGACAACATGTTGAAATAGAAGGACCTTCTAAAAGCTGATGGAGCACAATATTCACAGGTTAACATTGGCCAGAATGATGAAAAGAAAAATGTCCTGATAGGAAAAGTCTACATAGAAGAAGAGTTAGAAGGAATCACCCAGGCTCTCAAAGATTACATAGATGTTATTGCTTGGACCTATGATGAGCTAAAGACATATGACACATCAGTCATCACACATACCATACCCCTCAAGCCAGATGGCAAGCCTTTTAGATAGAAGCAAAGGCCTGTCAATGCTTTGCTGGAACCTATTATTTTTGAGGAAGTTAAGAAATTGTTAAATGCCAAGATTATATTTCATGTGAGACACTCCACCTGGGTGGAAAATCTGGTCCCAGTGAGAAACAAAAATGGAGCCATTAGACTATGTGTAGATTTTAGGAACCTGAACAGAGCATCTGAGAAGGATAATTATCCTTTGCCTTCCTTAGATGAGGTCCTACAAATTGTAAACAGTGCTAAAATGATGTCTGGATGGGTTCTTAGGCTACAATCAGGTAATGGTAGATAAGATAGACAGACTAAAAACCACCTTCACCACAAAGTGGGGGATATTCGCCTATAGGTGCATGCCATTTGGGCTAATAAATGTTGGAGCAACATTCCAGCGAGCAATGGACATAGCCTTCAAAGGCTTAATAGGAAAGTGTATAGTCATAGACATGGATGACTTAATAGTATTCTCTAAAGATAGACGGAACCATGTAGCAGATCTTAGAAACGTGTTTAAAAAATGTGAAGAATATGGGATATCCCTGAACCCCAAGAAATACATATTTGGGGTGACAACAAGAAAATTATTAGGCCACCTGATAACTGAAAATAGAATTATCATTGATCCTAATAGGGTGGAGTCCATTATGAAAATACAGCTTCCTAGAAGCAAGAAAGAGCTTAAATCTTACTTTGGTAAGATTAATTTTGTTAGGAAGTTTATCACTATCTTTGCTGAAATTGTTAGACTTTTAAATGCCATGCTCAAGAAGGATGCAAAAATTGAGTGGACACCAAAGGCTAGAGCAGCTTTTGAAGACATAAAAAAAGCTATATCAGATGCTCCAGTCCCAATCAGTCCAGACTACACCAGGGACTTCTATATTTATTCATTTGCTTTAGAGCATACCTCTGTAGTAGTGTTGACACAAAGAAATGAAGAAAAAGAGGAGAAGCCCATAGCCTTCATGATTTGCCCTGTCAATGATGCTGAACTGAGATATATGGATGTTGAAAGGTAGGCACTTGTCTTGGTTAGAGCAGTAAAGAAGTTCAGGCACTATATACTGAGAAGTAAAGTTATTGCTGTGGTGCCTGATGCAGTAGTGAAGATACTATTAATGCAGAGTGAGCCAGGTGAAAAAAGGGCTAAGTGGATCATTGCCCTACAAGAATATGACATGGATATTACACCCATGAAGCTAGTAAGAGGACAGGCTTTAAGCCAAATGATATCAGAGATAGATCCCAATATCATGAGTCAGCAGTATGTAATTAATGCTAAGGACAATAGAGAGTGGTACTCAGACATCAGGCACATCCTGATTATTGGAAGATGTCCTCCAAGACTATAGGTCTCACAAAGGAGAGCCCTAAAAATAAGATCACAAAAGTATATGAAGAAGGGGGGAATCCTTTTCAAGAAAAATTATGAAGGAATATATCTAAGATGCCTAGAGAGGCCAGAAGCAGATAGAGTGTTATCAGAGCTACATGATAAATTTGGAACAGCACATGGCTCATCCTTGGCCACTACACATACTATCTTCAGGGCAGGATACTACTGGCCCACCATTTTCAAGGATATTGCTGAACATATTAAATGCTGCCATGTGTGTCAGGTTGCTACTAACAAAGAAAGATATGCTGCTCAACCTTTGCATCCAGTGATGGAGATGTGCCCATTTTCACAATGGGGCATGGACTTCATAGGACCAATCAATCCTCCATCATCATCAGGCCACAGGTATGTCTTAACGATTACTGACTACTGTACCAGGTGGATTGAAGCTGTTAGCACCAAAACCTGCAATGCTGAAGATGTTATCAGATTTCTGGAAAGTAATATTGTCACCAGGTATGGAGTTCCCTATGCTTTGGTAAATGATAATGGATCTACTTTTGCTTCGACTAAATTATCAAGTTGGGCTTTTGATTATGGGATTATATTGAAGTTCTCATCCAACTATTATCCCCAAGGAAATGGATTAGCAGAATCCACCAATAAAAATTTGTTGAACACCATAAGAAAGTTAATAGAAAAGAATCCTAGGGAGTGGAATACACTTTTGAAATATGCCTTATGGGTAGATAGAACCAAGAACAAGGCTGCATTAGGAAACTCACCTTATCATTTAGTGTATGGGGTGGATCCCATCCTCCCTGTGAACTTGAAAATTCCTACACTGCAATTTGCCCAAGAATACCTAGGCATAGACAATAAACAAGAAGTTAGGTTGCTTTAATTGATGAACCTGGAAGAGAAAAGAAGTCAGGTAATTGATCAATTCACCAAACATTAGGCTATTGTCAAATGCTAGTTTGACAAAAGAGCCAGGGTTAAAGCCTTCAGGATATCAAATTTAGTCTTGATGTGGGACAAAGCACATGAGAGGAAAGGAGACCATGGTAAGTTTGATAAATTATGGATAGGTCCCTTCCAAATCTCTGAGATATTAGGAGACAACACTTACAGGCTAAAAAACTTGATAGGTGAGGATGTCTCATTACCAGTTAATGGACAATTCCTCAAACATTATTTCTAAGCCTGAGTGGCTTCATGATAGTCATGTGTATTATAGTGTATATTTGTATAGTTGTTTGTATAGTTTGTTTGGTGTTTTAGTTTTTGTTTTCTTGTTTAGTTTTTGTTTTGGTTAGTCAAGATGATGCAGCTCATCACCCCAGAAAATAACTAAATTGTTAGGATTCAAGTGGTGAGAACATGTATATATATAGGTTGTGACTCATTCTGAGAAGTACTTATGATCAGGTCTGTGATATCCTTTCATCAAGGTGCCTTTTCTCGACCAAAGTGACTCTTTCACAATGAATCACTAACATCCTTGGGTTTGTAGAACACACAAGTATAGGTGTTAAGTGAAAAATCCAAAGGGACTCCCTTGCTACCAATACAATCTCCAACCTAAATCAGCAAGTGACCATACCTTGCATACTGAGCTTTCATGATGACATCAGATATATGAAATATAAATATTGAAAATAAAAATATATATATAATAAAATTAGGCCATCTAAGTAACTCTACCAAGGCTATAGACGCTTGCTGGCAGTGGGGCTCTACTTAGGGGGATTGTATAGATAACCTTGTCGGCGCTATGGATGCCTGCTGGCAGCAAGGCTCTATCTAGGTTGGCTATGACGGATGATCTCCAACTATGTAGCTTAACACCAGTTACTCATGTTTTCAACTTGCTTTCAAGATGAGGATAATTAATCATTTGCACACACCTGATCCTTTGTTAGCATTGTTGCCATGATGAAACTTTATCATTCAGAAAGATTATGATGCTTATACTTAGAAAAGAGTTAGAATACTATATAGGAATGTGTTCACCTCACTTGAATCATTGGAATTTTGTTGTTTTCTTTGGTGGCAAGTTGTTGTGTGGTTACACAACACGCCCCATTTTGACTTGGCAAAACATGGACCCAACTTTTTGCTTGGCTTGGCTTGTGTTTTCTATTTTCTGGCGGTCTGGTAAAAGTAAGTCATGCATATGATCATGCATAAAGGGGTTGGGTAAGTCATCATCATGAGGTAAATTTGTCAAAGTTCATATTTCATATAAATAACCTCATGGTTGGAAAGAGTACAAAATTTCAGCCTTTTGGATCACCTTGATATTCATTAGGGAACAAAAGTTATTGCAAGTCAAAGTCTTGGTCAAACTTGATATTCTGGGGAGGGAGGGTCATATTTACAAACATCAGTCATCTTAAGTAATATCACCCCGATCCAATTTTATCACCTGATAAATCATTTTAGTCTGAAGTTGTAGACATCAATTTTAAGTGATAGAGGTATTTACCCATTGGTCAGCTTCATATATTTTGTGGGGGTCATATTCCAAATATCACCTGATATTCCAAATATCACCCTATCTTCAAATATCACGCTGTCGCAAAATATCACCCTGCAACCAATATGTCAATGACATCATATAATCTCGATAGACAAGAAATCACCCTGATGATGACATCATCATCCTTTGTTAACCCCGCGGAGGTATTTTTCCAATGTTGACCCTGATATTCCAAATATCACCCTATCTTCAAATATCACACTGTCGCAAAATATCACCCTGTAACCAATATGTCAATGACGTCATATAATCCCGATAGACAAGAAATCACCCTGATGATGACATCATCATCCTTTTTTACCTCGTGGAGGTATATTTCCAATGTTGACCCTTTCTACATAACATGACGATGACATCATAGTGCTACAACAATGAATCAAGTCATTATCCTGATGATGTCATCCTGATATTCTAAGAAAAGGTCATTTTAGTTTTGAGGGGTCATATTTTGAACATCACCCAACATTTTAAACATGACCTAATGTTTGAATATCACCTGATATTCTCAAACATCACTTGATGTTTCAACATAAGTTTTCTCGCCAAATGCGGATGGTCATATTACACATATGGGGTCATATTCTGAATATCACCTGATATTCTGAATATCACCCAATTTTCTGAAGATCACCCTGCTCCTCTTGTCATGTAACATTTAATGCCATAAATGCAGTAGGTGGAATTCCTCGATTGCAAACATGATCCAGACATCTGGCAATGCCTGTAGATTTATGACAAAAGATCAATGGTTATAATCAAATTTGCCTTATGTTGCCCTAATTTGCCCTAAAACAAGATTAAAAGTGAATTCACGATCATTTTACATTCACCTTGTGATAAAACAAATTTTTTATAGAGCGCAGAGCTTTAAAATCCTCATACGACCTACCTGTGGACACGCACGACTTGCAGCAGAATAGGACACGTGATTATCATCGGTATCTGAATCTCTTTCATATAATCATCAACATAATCAAGGAGATAAGCATTATCAAGTAAGTAATTAAAACCTTCCTGCTATCATTTTCTGCATGTCTAGGTAGTGTGCTTCTCCACTGGTTTGAAGTTGTATGTTATGCATATTACAATGAAATGATGATTAATAAGTATAATATGCATCATGCCGTGAAGATATAATGTTAAATGCATGTATGTGAAGTACTGTATGGTAAGGCTGGTCCTATTTATTGCAAGAAATCATGGCAGATAAGAGGTTGCACAAGTCTAAAGATGAATTTCTTAAACCTATGTGTGTTCAACCTAGGGGTGTACAGTTCAAATATGGCGTCATCGCAGATACACACCAGGGAAACACAGATCTGGTCGCATGCTCATCCAAAATGCATGATGACAAGAATAATGCCCTGTTGGACACCATTTTTGTGTCAAGAATGTGGTGTGCTGCTGGATTTCCTTATTCTATGGAGGCTCCAGAGTTGATTATTGAATGTGCTAGAAACTACAACCCACAAACAAGGAGAATAGAAAAACATGGTCAGGTTTATGCAGATCTGTCCATCAAGGGGATTGCTTCCACCTTTAATTTGCCACTGGGAAGGAAGGTTGTTAGCATGGATTTGAAGAAATTGCAAGTAGAATATGAAAATAACAAAAAGCCACTAGGAAGAGAATGTATTAATGGAGGGCAAAGAACAGTCCTTACCCTGCCGCTGCCAAATTACCAGTGCACATGTATAAGTTTAATTTTAATGATGAATACCAATATATGATAGCCCAACTAAGCAGAGTGACAGGCCAGCCCGATGCTGGAAGTTTCAAAGATTGGATGTATGGGGTTATTTTGATGTGTCTTTATACAGAAAACAAGCCATTATGGGCTAAAATGATAAGTGATGCCCTAATTGAGCAACTCATGAACCTAGGAGGCCTGGAGTGTCCCTTCTATATGACTTCGTATGTGGTATACTCATGTACTTACAAGGGTACATTCGATGCACTTACAACAGCAGGCAAGATCGGTGGCAGTACAAATGATGCACACATATGGGATCATTATCCCCAACTACAAAGACAAAATTATCTTCAAGATTACAAAATAGTGAATGATGCATTTTCTATACATCTAGTAAGGACAATGGAAGAAGATAGGACTAAATGACTGAGTATGGAGGCTCAAGAAGTCATATATAGGCATGGTGCCTAGTTTATACAATATACCACCTTCTCTTACATCAGAATAGAGGGCTTTGCAGGACAACCCCTCATGCTCCCAAGATATCCCACTGATGCAGTTGTTTTGATGGAGTTCATGAGATAGATATCCACAATAATGGATGCTTACAAAGCAAATAATAAAATTCCACCAGTATTGTTTCTAGTAACAATGGGTTGGTACATATGCCAATATTCTAAAAACATCAAGAAGGCCATAGCTGGTCTGGACATGATGAAGTTACAGCCGTTCCCATTGGCAAGAACATATGACCCATATGGGAGGATGCAAAAAATCATGGGGAAGCCCATCCATCAGAAGCACTTGGAGGATTTCTGGACAGATTGTGAGGATGAGGCTGAGGCTAGAAGGAGAAAATATCAAAGGCTAACTCTCAACCAGATCAGAACTTTTGATTGTATTCCAGTGCCAGTATAATTAAAAAGGGATGATGGAAAAATAATAGCAGATGAATATGAAGAAAAGAAGATATATAATGACAGAATCTCAGCGCCTAATCTTACACAGCCTAAGGATATCTCATTACACCAATTTACAGGTAGGATGCTGCAGCTAACCTAGTCTTGGGTAGATGAACAAATAAATGCATTAAAGAAGGGTGTAGCCCTTACAGTTGACAATAAGAAGAAGAGGCAGGAGATTCCTGATAGTGAATATGATGACTTTCTGATTGAAAAGAGGAAATCTAAAGGAGAAAGGATGCCACCTCAAGAACAAAGCAAGAGACCCCCCAGAGGTAAGAAAACTGATAATGAGCCTAAAGGAGTACTAATCGAAAGAATAGTTATATCAGTAGAGGATGTATCCGCATCAGAACAGGCAATAGCCTCATCAGCACCGCCTCTGATTGATAAACAAAAGGCTAAAAGACCCAAGGGCTAGTTGTGCAAGCTACTGAAACATATGAGGAGGGTCAAACATCACAAAAGCAAATACAAAAGTATATTCCTCTTAATGAAGAGCCTGAGGAGGAAGACCCTATGCCCCTCATTAGAGAAAGAAAGGCACCTCATTAGAGACCATCATGAAGCCGAAGAGGAAGGCCAGGTTAACCTCAGCCATAAGAAGAGATCCTGCTATAGGTAGAAGGACTCCTCAGGTAGCACTTCCCATGGTTGAAAAGGAGAAAGGCAAGATCACCCTGGAAGAATTCCAGATCACTACTGTTGATTTAGGGTTTGCTAATGAAGACTACGAAGGTCAAGATGGAAAAGATATAATTGATTCTTTAACCGAAAGGGTAAAGAAGGAGAAGGAGAAGAATAAGTAGCATATAGAGCACATTTCTCAATTGCATACCTACATAAAGGGGTTAATTAACCCTAATGATACTTCAAATTCAAAAGCAGTCCCATTGACTACAATTTCTCAGGAAGAGGTCAATAAGTTGGAACTTATGAAACATGAATCAGTAATAATGAGAAGGTGGATGGCATCTGCACTCATTGGAGTTGAAGAAGTAGTGAAATCCTCTTTGCAGAGGTGGAATTCTCTAAGTATCTCCAAAAGGAAGGTTGATAAATTGCAAATGGAGGCCGGAAGGAGGTCATTCCAACTAGAGAAAGCCTTGAGTGCTTTGGTTGAAATGAAGAGGATTGATCCTCAAGTTCTAATTAACAAATAGGTGCTAGATAGTAATACTGCCATACTGATAGATATCTGGTATAAAGATTTCAAATTTGAATGTGATATATTAAAGAGATGCAGTAGCAAATTAAGAGACATCAGCATGAAACTGCATGACATGATGTCATTTGAAGCAGAGATCCTAGAGACCCTAGAAGGGAAATTAGAAGGAAAGATTGATAACCAAGATGAGGATTCTACTATAAAGGCACCGCATAATAACTTCCAGCTGATAGCTAATGACTCGCTTAACCACCTAACGGAAGATGCCATGGACAGGATCATGAGGATCAAGGTCAGGGTGGAGAATTACCATGAAACCTCAAGCAGCAGGAGGAGCAAATTGGAGGCACTTCAAGATAAATATCAAGCCCACAAGCATGCCATTGCCAAAGCAAAAACTCAGGATGGAGGAGAAGTAGAACGAGTGGTGGGAACATATGAAAATGTCAGGATAATCATGCAAGCCCATATGCAAAGCAATGTTCATTAGGATGATGAAAATACGGGAAGTGATGATCCTGATGCTCCTGATGAAGAGTAGATGAAGATGTAATACCAAAGAAAGCATAGACATCCAACATTTGGAGAAAACAAGTAATTCAGATGGTTGCCAGCTAGCAACCTATGCCACGTGAAATGTTGACTAAGTCAAAGATGAATATTCATCATAGATCTTAATAGACAAATCTTGATCGTAGATCATGTGTAACCGCTCCCTCACCTTGTTCTATAAAAGGTTCAGGGATGCTTTATTTTGAATGTTCGAAGCTTAATTGAAATTTGTTTGCTGAAGTATCAGAGCTCATTTCAAAGTTATTGTATATGTACATGTTTTCACATACTTAATTAAAGAGAAGACCATTTTGATTACAAATCATCATAAATTTGGAGTAATCTGTGTCTGAATTCTTGATATATGCTTTGATTTGCTACGTCCTTTGGAGTGCTCATCAATCTACATGTATTGTCTTCATTCACCATCCTCTGAAGTTAGCATCAATTGTATCTAGTTGTGGAACATCCTGGTGAACATATGGTTTGATTTCTTCTCCTCATGACAGTATCAAGTGTGTATGTGGCTCAATAGCTAAAGATTTATCATAATTTGAAGTTTTCATTTATATTTTTTTTAATTTTAGAACCATTCACCATCACAAATTACAAATAATTGACAATTAGAAGTAAAATACATGAAATATGCAGACAACTCATAGATAACTGAAGATTTATAGCATATTTGAAGTTAAAGCATGTATAATTGACAAATATCATGCAAATATTTGAGATCAGACATAATATTTGTGAAAATATCTTGTGTAGATAACTTTCTGTGTAGCATCTTTATAGAGACTGAATCCTGCTAATGAACAAACATAAGGCCCCAAAATGGAAACAGCAAGACACATCAACCACTGAGTAATGTCAGTTGATTAAGACCTAATCCACGGAGACTTGGGATCATGAATTCTTTGAATTCATCATATCTTTCAAGATGAGTAAAGGTTGATGTATAACTTTTATTCTATGTTTGTTTATGGCTAACATCATGATCAACAATGGGGAGAAGACTAGCTAAAGTTAAGAGTGTCTATATATCGCTTAACCTATGTAAGAGGTCAGGAGTTTTGTCTACTGTGTTGCGATGCCCGTACATTATTCTAATCAAGGATGGATATTCTAAAAGAACTCGTTGTGTTGGTCCATGCAAGGAGATCCATCTAGTATAAACATCCTTTAGAATCTTGTTTCCTACAGTTATTCCCTTAGCAAAATTTTGAAATTCCGCAAAACAGTTAGGACTTCTGTAGAAGTATGCGTGGAGCTTGTAGACTAGATTTTCAACTTTTGATATTGTAGGAAACTTGCTTACAATTTTAAATGCTAAATTCATTTTGTGGGCCATGTAGTGAATGGCAAGCATGTATGGTGCACAAGTAGTTTGTAATTTTGTGCAAAGACCAGTCCTATGACCTTGCATTACTGCAGCTCCATCAGCTCCTACACACACCAACTTTTTGGCAATTATCAAGTCATCCATACCTGTAATTTTATTCAAAGACTTCTTAACTAGTTCAAATAGATTTTGCGATGTTGAACTGTCCTTCATTTTATGAACACAAAGTAGATGAGCTCGACGGATATGTTCTTTTACAATATACACATTCATATAGACCTAAGAAGTATTATCTACCACAATAACTTCATCTAAAGATAATGCAATGAAGTTTGACTCTTTTACATTCTCCTTCAAATCTTGCTTTTCCACCACAACGAGACAATTTGCCCATTCCCATCCAGTGTTTATTGACCAATGTGTGCTAGGATAGTGAGGAACACTCAAAAAGGATAATAAATTACTATACTCTGGGTAGTCTGTCATGGGATTTCTTTTGGACAAAATATGAAAAACAACACTCATCTAAACAGTTTTTGCCAGTTGTACTCCTTCCATTGCTTTTCCAAATTGAGCCTTGATTGTACCTCCACTTGTAGTAAGCTTCATCATTCTTTTCTTATGCTCATCATATTCCACAACATACTTCACATGAAGACATTTTTCCTTTGATTTACATCTTACTACTAATGTTTCCTTTCTGTCTATGATTTGTTTTTCATAAACTTTACCTATATGTTTTTCTATAGTGTCAAGCTTTAGCTACAATTTCTTGTCTCTTTTACATTTCCAACTACAAATCATACACTTGCATTCTATTGGTTGTTCATCTATGTTTGCTTTCTCCATTGATTCAATGAATGGGTACTTTGACACCCAATCAAGCTAAAAGTTCCTTGACATTTCCCACTCGCACCCCAGTTTTGAATCTTTTGATTTTCCTTTTCTTTTCTTCTTGCCAACATCATCTACAAAGCCAACATTTTCTTTTTCATCCAAGTCAATTATCTTAATCTAGCTAACCAGGCTATCCCTTGGAACATCTTATGAGGTATTGCTATCCTAATTCTGGCTAACTAGGGTTTCCCTTGGAACATCTTCTGCAGTATTGCCATCCTCATTCTAGCTAACTAGGGTATCCCTTGGAACATCTTTTGTAGATATGCCATCCTCATTCTGGCTAACCAAGGTATCCCTTGGAACATCTTCTGTGGTATTGCCATCCTCATTCTGGCTAACCAGGGTATCCCTTGGAACATCTTCTGCAGTATTGCCATCCTCATTTGACTCAATGGCAATCCCACCTTCTAGTGGTGGTGAGGTATTGTGAATGGATTCTTCATTAATATTTGGTGCAAGAGTTGATGATGTAGCTTCATCTTGATTTGATGGATCAGAAACATTGTCAGTTCCAAAATAAGATTGTATACTAACTCCACATTTTCGACATTTTGATGGCTTCCCAGTCCCTTCACCACCCTGATGAGTCTTACCCTTTCTACACTTGTGGCTCAACATCTTGATCTATCACTTCGAATAAAAGCTAGAAAAAAATGTCTTCTTGTTTAAGGACATACTCATAGTATATAGATCCCATTCCCTACTAAATATCTTCTTTAAGATTGAATCAAGAATATACAAGAGATAAATAAATCTTATAACACTAATACTATGAAGAAATGATTACTCACCTTTAAGTTTAGGTTTTCACTGACTTGCTATTCATTAATGCAGGAATGCCTGTATTGTAAGTTTGTAACTTTTCCTACGATCAACTCCAAGGTTCCAACTCCAACTTCTGAAATCTAAATTGAGAGCTCACAAGTTTAGAATTGAACAAAATATGTAAGAATAAATCAGAGTTTCAATTGTATTTATATCAATCCATATTTGGTGAATTCCATGGGAATTCTATATGGTATATTAAAAATTTTGGCATATAAGGAATACGTTTAAGTGTCAGTGAATCAAACCTTGACAGACTACATACATTGTAATTTCCAAGGCGAATATGTCCCTACGATTAGCACGGAGGTGTCATGAAAATTGGTGAAATGGCCCCTCATAATCAACTACTTGTAAATTTTAATTGGTGAAATGGGTCCTCATGTGTAGTGATCATTTAATGGGGTTGGTGAAATGGGTCCTCATGCGTAGCGACCATTTAATGGAGTTGGCAAAACATGTCTCGATACACAATGTTGTTTTAATAGTATTGACGAATATATCGGTGATTTAGTACTTGCTTCTGACATTCTAGGTAAAAATATTAGTCGGCCCATTTGAAACGCGTAGTTTGTTATGGATAAAATCTTACTTCATTGATTCTCATAAAATAAATCGATGGTGAGGGTGCTACCACAATAATGGGTTACACTTTCTGGGACATCGTAATTTTTGCTGAAATCACATATTTTTAGAAAATATAATGATTTAATCCTTGAAAGGTTCCATTTAAAGGATTTTAATTGAAGAGGGTTTGACCAAATACCCTTAGATTCAAAACCCCTTGGATAGAACCCCACTAGTTTTAAACCATACCTATAATGGAGTCTCCTCTACACCTATCAAAATGCTGATAAAAAAACCACTTTTGATTTATCTTTTGAGGGATCAAATGAATTCATTTAAAATTTATGCTTTGTGAGTATGTAGTCCTTATTATAAGCTTCCCAAAAAATATAATTTTAAATATATTAAATTTGATTATTATATTTATTTTTTATTTCTTGTGAATGTATGTTTTTCACTGAACATCAAGTTCTCTATTCTACACACATGGAAAATTAGTAAATAATTGAAAAAAAATTCTAAAAAATATCTATGCACTAGGTATTGATGTCCTTGTTTCAACAAAAGAAAAAAATTTGAATTTTGATACATACAGAAAAAGTTATGTTTTACGAAATATGCCTATGTCTAAATTACAACTGGTTTGACTTAAAAAATTAATTAAAAAATATAAATTCAACAAAACATTATGAAACCAAATACATAAACTATATATCAGTGTTACCAATCTAAATTAAAAAGAATTAGAGTTTTATCCTTTGTAGAAAAAAAATTATGTGCTACAAAATACACATCACTTTAAAAAAATGTTGTTTACTATTAAAAACAAGTTATCAAAGGAGATGGAAAGAATTTTACAATTTAACTCCAATTTTTTTAAAAAATATATATTTAGAATCTACAAATAAAATCTCACAAATCACTAGTTCGCATCATCTTCAAATTCCTAATGGTTTAGTGGCTATAGGTGTCAGAACGTGAAGATTTAGTTCAAAATATTGATTTCAATGTCAAGTTTGGCCAAAAAGTGTAACCCATTATTGTGGGATGACCCGTGAATGGATATGGATTCGACTGATAATACGTAAAATCTAGATGATTTGACCACCCTGTTGGATGTGATTTATTCATCAATTGGTGAATATTCACCACTAAAAAAATCTCTGCGAAGCATGCAATACACAAAGCAGACAGTAAAGCACGTAATACATGAAGAAGACATGAATACAGTCACACAATACACAAGGCATACATGAAGAGAAGACATGATTAAACAATTATATATATATATATATATATATATATATATATATATATATATATATATATATATATATATATATATATATATATATATATATATATATATATATATATATATTAACATTAACTAGGAAATTGGGGGAGCTCATTGTTATGCACCTTTAAACCACTAAAACACACAAAACACGCAAGAAAGACACATAAAAGACATGGAAAACACTTAGAATACACAAGCATCATAGAATATGTCATTGACACACTATACGTCTTATACACAACAAACATGGACGATAGGGAGGAACTCATCACTATGCTCCACAATCTAAGACATGCAAAACACACCTGACGATTGAGCTACGCTACCACAACCGTCAAAGACACACTTAAGGATGAATAACTCATGATCCAACCCCACCTCTATAGAGGATTTTTTTTAAAGGATGTGCAACCACTCAAGGGAAGACACAATCCCACCTTCCATAGAAGGGCTTTCAAAATGCAACCCCACCAGCATACATAGATTCCTTACGGTGAAAAGGAAGCATGCACAAAGTATACAACCCCACATGCATCCACATATGCAATACAATTAAAATGAGGTATACTCAGAGCAAAACAAAGTACACAACCCCACCTGCATCCGCAAACACCTTACAGTGAAAAGGAAGCATACACAAACATGCTTTATCAATAATGTCTAAAATATGCAAGCATAAAACCACAATATATGTCCCCACCTTAAAGTGGTTGATCCTGCTTGTTGATATCAATCACATTTAAGGTAAAGTGAAAACACGCAAGGGAACAAGAGCTTTTGCAAAGTCCATGCCCCAAAGTGACATGTGCTTTACTATAACATGTCATCTCGTATTACCTGGATTAACATTCCCAATTTACTCACAAGTAAATAATCATGATTATCATAATCATATTTTGTTTATCAATAGACATTTGTATAATCATTATATAAAAAAAACATATATTTTTTGAATAATTTCAAACTAAAAACTTACAACATATTCAAAGATAGCAGGATAGTGAGTTCCTTCACTTTACAATCATAATGTTTTGATCATGGAAATAATGTTAAGTGTTAGGGTTCAGGTAGATCAGAGCAATAAACACTAACAATTATATGCAGATTAAATAACCCAAATATAACAATGAAGAACAACACAAAAGAGATCAACACAAAAATTTAACGCGGTTCACCCAAAATGGGCTACATCCATAGAAACTTAGCCATGTCCAATGATTTTAATATCCAGTGCAAAACAAATTACAATCTCGCGAATTCCACACCGCAACATACATCCCAGCTGCTTATAACAAGCTTTTTGGAAGCTTCTAGAATTAGGGTTTTACAATGTCATTTTTCTTTTGTTGGTTAACAAAAATTAACAACTGACTCCCAATGGGCAAAAAGAGGGAATTTTTTTTTTAGGGGCTACTCCCTGAACCCCTACTTCTTTGGGGCTTCCAGTCCTGAACCCTCGCTCGGGGCCTGACCTCAAACCCCAGCGAGGATACATTAGGAGTGTACAATACTTGCATGATCAGTCACCATCTCCCACTTGGAGACTAATTAGGCTCCACACCAAACAATCTCCCACTTGGAGACTGATCCTGGATGACACCGCTGCACTTGCAACTCCCACTGGTTTACAAGCCTGGCTGGTTTCTAATTTCCACCATTAATGAAGGCTAATGGAAATTGATGAGGAAATCAATTTATCCCATGTAACCGCCTTTGTAAACATATCTGCAGGATTCTCACTTGTGTGAATTTTCTCCAGCTTCAATTGTCCATCCTCCAAAACTGACTGGATGAAGTGGTATCTGAGTTGTATGTGCTTAGTTTTTGAATGCAAAGTTGAATTCATAGCAAGATGAATGGCACTCTGGCTATCAACGTACAAAGGGCTATCTTCTTGTTGCTGCCCCAATTCCTACAGAAAACATCGTAACCAAATCATCTCCTTACTAGCTTCCGTAGTAGAAACATACTCAGCTTCAGTGGTTGAAAGTGCAACAACCTTTTGTATCCATAAAATCTAACTGACTGCAGTACCTCCTAGTAAAAACATACCCTGTAGTATTCCTCCTACTATCAATATCACCCACCAGATCAGAGTCAACATATCCTTTTAGAGTAGAATTTGTTCCTCCAAAACATAGTTTCTTTGAAGTAGTACCTCTCAAATATTGAAGAATCCATTTTACCATATTCCAATGGTCCATTCCTGGATTGCTCATATACCTGCTCACAACTCCCATTGCATGTGTAATATCTAGCCTTGTACATACCATTGCATACATCAAGCTGCCAACTACCGATGCATATGGTATCTTAGACATTTTGTCTTCCTCCCCTTGTATCTTTGGACACATCTCCTTACTCAGCTTAAAATGACTAGGCAAAGGTGTACTAACTAATTTTGTATTTTGCATGTTAAACCTTTTCAACACCTTCTCTACATACTCACTTTGAGACAAAAATAATTTTCTATTTATCCTATCCCGTGTGATCCTCATACCAAGGATTTGTTTTGCTACACCCAAATCCTTCATAGCAAATGGATTTGTTAATTTCTGCTTAAGTTCATTAATATGCTACATGTTAGACCTGGAAACAAGCATGTCATCAACATAAAGCAATAGGATAATATAGCTACCATTACTCAATTTCTTAAAATAAACACAATAATCAGAATGACATCTTTTGTAACCTTGTTCAGCCATAAAACTATCAAATTTCAAATACCATTGCCGAGGTGCTTGCTTCAGGCCATACAAACTCTTCTTTAACCTACACACAAATTCCTCCTTACCCTTAACCTCATATCCTTGTGGCTGCTACATGTATATTTCCTCTTCCAAATCTGCATGGAGAAATGTTGTTTTCACATCTAGCTGTTCAAGATGTAAGTCTTCCGCAGCCACAAGAATTAGAATAGTTCTAATAGAAGTCATCTTTACAACTAGAGAAAATATTTCATCAAAATCTATACCTTTTTTCCTGTGCAAAACCTTTTACCACGAGTCTGGCCTTATATTGTTTCTTGCCTCCATCTTCTTCCTTCAACCTGTAAACCCATTTATTTGGCAATGCTCTTTTACCTGTAGGCAATTTGACTAAGTTCCAAGTCTAATTCTACAGCAAGGAATCCATTTCCTCTTTCATGCCTAGCTCCCACTGCTTTTTGGTATCTACCTGTATTGCTTCTTCATAACCTTTAGGTTCACCAGAATCAGTTAATAATATAGAATATAATGATGGAGAAAATCTTTCTGGAGGTCAATTTATCCTTGTAGAATGTCTAACACTTGCAGGAGTTTGTGGGATAACTTGATGTTGCTAAGCATTAGGTACCACTGGCATTTTATTTTTTAGAATCTCATCCAGCACCACATATTCCTTTTTGGCCTGTTCATGCTTCTTTTCCAGCAGTTGATCCTTATACATGACCTTCTTATTGAATATAACATCTCTGCTCCTAATGATTTTATAATTTTCATAATCCCATAACCGATAACCAAATTCATCTACTCCATATCTAATGAAGGTACATTTTTTAGACTTAGCCTCAAGCTTGGTTCTATTTTCAATATCAACATGGACAAAAGCTTCACAACCAAAGGTTTTCAAAAATGAATAGTTTACCTTTTTTACCTATTCATGCCCCCTCTAGAATGCCACCATCCAAAGGATTTGAAGGTCCCCTATTTATTAAATAAATAGCAGTATGTACAACATCTGCCCAAAAGTGTAAGGGTAGTCCAACATGTAATCTCATGCTCCTTGCATGCTCCATAATGGTCCTATTCATCCTCTCAAACACATCATTTTCTTGTGGGGTTCTAGGAACCATTTTGTGCCTCCAGATTCCATTATATGAACAGTAATTCTCAAATTCTATGTTGCAATACCCACCTCCATTATCAGATTTGAGACACTTCCACTTTTTCCATCTCTCATTCTCAACCAAATCTTTCCACCTTTTAAAAGTTTCAAATACTTCTGATTTTTGTTTTAGGAAATACACCCATGTTTTCCTAGTTGCATCATCAATAAAAGTAACATAATAGAAAGAGCCACCAAGAGAAGATACCTGAGCTGGTCCCCATACATCTGAATACACAAGGTCTAATTTCTCACTCTTCTTCTCTTTCCCAACTTTGAGAAATCAGACTCTTTTTTGTTTTCCATAAACACAATTTTTGCAAAACTCTAAGTTAATCTGCTTTAGACCTGGTAGCAACTTTTTGGAGTGAAGGATCTTCATCCTTTCTCACTCATGTGCCCAAGTCTATGGTACTAGAATTCTGTTTCTATCCTTGTAGCAAGTGCTATAACTATTTTAGTAGCAATTGTTTCTGTAGTAGCTAAGGTAAAATAAGTATTACCAGTACACAAATACAATGTGCCTACCTTTTCACCTTTAGCTACTACTAATGTACCTTTAGTGACCTTCCATACTTTGTCTAAAAAGGTAACTATATAGCCTTCACTACCTAGTTGTGCCGCAAAGATTAAATTCCTTCTCAATTTTTGAACATGCCCGACCTCCTATAGCAACCATTGATTTCCATTCTACAACTTGATTTTTATTTTTCCTTTTCCAACAATCTGACAAGGTTCATCATCACCCAAATATACCTGTCCAAAATCACCTTGAACATAATCTACAAAATATTTCCTATGGGGTGTGGCATGAAATGAAGCCCCTAAATCTATTACCTAGGAATCATTAGCATTATCTAAACACAAAATTAAAGCATCTTGTAATTTATTAATTGCAACATTAGCTTCCTTACTATCATCATGTTGTTTGTCTCCTTGTTTGCCCTTTCGAGACCAGCAATCCTTCTTCAAGTGTCCTGGCTTTCCATAGTGCCAGCAATCCATTCTTCCTCTGGATTTAGATCTGCCTTTCTTCGACTTCCCTTGTGACTTCCCATGATTGGTTAGGCTTTTTCCTCTTTCTTTTGTTCTTCACCCATTCTCTACAATCAAAGCATTACCCGATGTTGAACTCTCACATGTGCTTTTGCATCACATTTCCTTGCTAAGGATAACACCAACAACATCATTAAATTTCAAAGTATTTGAACCAGAGACAGAGTTACTTACAACCATTACCAAGCTATTCCAACTTTTTGGCAAAGAACATAAAACCAAGAGAGCCCTCACCTCTTCATCAAATTTCACTTTTACAGAAGTTAACTGACTGGTAATCGTATTAAACTCATTTAAATGATCTGACATAGATCCACCTTCAATCATTTTCAGATTAAACAAACACTTCATGAGAAATACCTTATTTGAGGCTAAAGGTTTTTCATACAATTTTGCCAAAGCTTTCATTAGTTCATCTATTGTCTTTGCTTCTATTATATTGAACACCACAGATGGTGCCAGACACAACCGAATGGTTCCCAGTGCCTTTATGTCCAGAAGTTCTCAATCCTCATCAGTTATTGCTATCGGTTTCTTAGCTTTTCCTTCCAATGGCCTCCATAAATCCTTCTGATAGAGATAATCCTCCTTCTGCATCTTCCATAACTGATAGTTCTGCCCATTGAATTTATCTACCTTAAATTTACCCTCGTCCGCCATTTCTCCCACTTAACCGTGAGACTCCCACTCAACTGTGAGACCTTCCTGTAGATGATAATCAAACACAACCCACTCTGATACCAGTTGTTAGGGTTCAGGTAGATCAGAGAAATAAACACTAACAATTATATGTAGATTAAATAACCCAAACATAACAATGAAGAATAACATAAAAGAGATCAACACAAAAATTTAACGTGGTTCACCCAAAATGGGCTACATCCACAAAAATTCAGCCATCCAATGATTTTATTATCCAGTGCAAAATAGATTACAATCTCACAAATTCCACACGGCAACATACATCCCAGCTACTTATAACAAGTTTTTTTAGAAGCTTCTAGAATTAGGGTTTTACAATGTCATTTTTCTTTTGTCGGTTAACAAAAATTAATAACTGACTCTGAACGGGCAAAATAGGGGAAAAAAATTTAGGGGCTATGCCCCCAAACTCTTTCTTCTCAAGGGCTGCCACCCTCAAACCCCCACTCGAGGGACGGCCCCCCCTAGCTAGGATATGTTACGAGTGTACAGTACTTGCATGATGAGTCGCCACATACCAACATTAAGTTTACATAGAATTTGACTGTCAAGTCATATAAATAGAATATACTACATCTAGATTTTTTATATCTGTCTTCATAAGTCTCAGCTTGTAATATACTTGGGAAGGAGAGCATCACCTGAGTGCTTTTCCTCCAACCACAAACCAGCAGTCCCCTGCACAACTTCCTTCCTAGAAGTGGCCCTACCCTTCATGAAGGGAATATATATAAGGAACCATAAGGTTTTCTATCTGAGTTTCTAGTGTTGTGTCCTACATAACTCATCATGGTCATACAACTATAGATCCACTCTAAATATGTATGAAACTACTGGATGGTTATGCCATCTGGAGCACAGTGAACCGACTAATGCATAAAGATGGATGGATTACTTTGGCCAAAGATTTAATATACATAGAGGTTTCACAATGAATGTAGTCAATTGTTCACACACTTCTAACTCAACTTAGAAGCTATCTCATCCTACAATGATTATAGACATAACTTGTATGATCATAATTTCTTTTCCAGTCCAACTGACTGGTATCAATCTTTTCAGAGAGTCCCTCTTTTGTATCCTTACAACTCTAGGGTCTATGACTTCCTGTCATTTTACTTCCCATTACAAATATTCAATAGTCTTATTCTTTAAATAAGTTCACTTGAATAGGATTCATTTAGAATCATTGAATACCCTTTAGACTCATTCTGTCCCATTCTATTGTTTCCTTGATCACTTAATGTCAATCAAACATATTTAAAAATAAAGTCATTTTGACTCAAGAGTTTTAGTTTTCATAACTCTTCTAAATTAAATCGAGGGTTAACTCCTCTAACCCATAACATTAAATATTGAACACTCTTAACTTTGATTTAATATATATATCATATTAGATTTCTCTAGTTTACTTCAGCCATTTGGTCATATTGACCTTTCAATTTTATATATCAATATTATAAAACATCTACTAAGTAAACCCTCATTGCATGCATTAACTTAATAGGATTTCTTGTTTTCTCATAACTAATCTTTTTGTAAAACTCAATTTAACAACTCAATAGTTTCCAAATTTATAACTTCTAATTATAAGTCTGGCCTCTTGGTCATATTGGGCCATATTTCCTTCCATAAAGAAAGAATTAAAATAAACAAAGTTTTGGTTCCTACATCTTTAGGATACTGCTTATCATGTAGCTGAGAAAGAAATCATTATTGTCTCATGCCATACACATGATGACAAAACTCTCTTTTGTTAAGAAAGACTGGTTATAATGAGCCTTCATCTCATTGAGCTATATGAATCTTTTTCAATATGGCTCGAAAATCAAACAATTATTTAGTTTCACATATGCATGGTCAATCATAATAAATCAAAAGAGTTCATTGTATAAAGAAAAAGGGTTTACAGTTATTTGAGTCGTATAGAGGCTCCAAGTTATACACAGTGGTAATGATCCCATTGACCACTTGATGGTTTAAAGATTCTATGCATTTCAGCTCTCCTTTCCAAACTATAATAAAATACATGAGTTCTATTTATGAAAAGACTTCCAATAATAGCACACAATAATATATATATATATATATTGTTATGTAGGAAAAAAAGGAGGGAAGATGAGTTTGATTAGATCCTCCTTTCACTACACACATTCAAGAACATTAAACCAAGCTAAGTCACAACTTTTGCAAGAAGACTCAACTATCAGGTTTTCTATCACTTGGAATGATAAGGAAATTTGGAATTTGTTTGATTGGTTTGTTAAACCCTAGTTTGATTAGGCCTGAAACCCTAATTATGCAAAATTGTAAACAAATGGATGAAACACGACAAATGCTTGCATAGGAAGGCACAAAATATAGATTAGATATGCACCAGATTTTGGGTTTCAGAAGGTGAAAACTTCAGGGACAAAAAAGCGGGTACCCTTGTCCAAGGTACTTCTTTTTCTAAGTGATTGGGATCCAAATGTGCTTTAGACTATGACCTTCTCGGAGGTTTCTGACACTACAAAACTGAGGGACAAAAGAGCGGGTGCCCTTGTCCAGTTAGCGTTCCTTTCTATGATTTTCTTTAGATTTGGAATCTATATACTCTAATCTATCTTCCTACAACTCCTCTCTACAAGATCAACCACCTGTAACCTGCAATCACAAGATAGGGGTTGGGGGTTGTGGTGTTTAGGAGCTTGCCTCAGTCAAACCCCAGAATGGCATTCAAGCCTTCCAACACTATTGTTAGATAGAGAGTGCGTGTCCTTGGTGGATAGAGGCAAAGGAAAATGATAAAGTAGATAGATTGAATCACAAATAGATATCACCTCGAAAGTGTAGTTCTCAAGGAGATGAATATCTTTCACACCATGAGAAGATGAAGCCAAATCTGCAATAACAAACACAACAACAACACAAATCTGCTCTGCAACACAATGAATGCCTTGAATGCTCTTTTCTTAATGATCATAAGTTTACCTTAAGCTCCAAATCATCTTCTAGTTTACAAATGAAGTTCTAAACATGTTTATATATGCATTCTCACTATTATTTTGTAATTCAAACTTAAGATACCAGCAAGGAACACCTTTTAACGGTCATAAGCTGACATAGAAATTTGGGACCTCAAAAAAATAGGGCAAGACAAGGGCGCAGACACCTAAGTCCAAGGGCCTATTTTGGGTCTAGATTAAGCTCCAGGCTCATCCCTAGGTCCCATTTGACATGGGTTTCGGGGGATTTTTCTTTGGGATTCATTTCTAACATACATAATTAAGTCTAAGGGACCCATGAGGTAAACTTAGGCGGTAAAAGTCCTAGGGAGGCATTTTATGACATAAAATTTAGCCCCCACTTTAATGTATGTATGATTTTACAACCCATACATGCATTAAAGTTTGGTCAAAAACACATCAAACACAGTAGGCACTTACAGCTGAGGAATACACCAAGATTGAAGAACTATTTCTATCCCCCAATCTTAGGTAAGCACTAGAAAACACATCACAGACATGCAAAACACAATGAAGATAGTAAAAAGCACACAAAATGCAAAGAAAATAGTATTGAAGACACACAATACATGATAAAGACATGAGAGCAATCACACAAAATACGATGAATACATGATATAACATTTTTATAACATTTTCATATATATATATATATATATATATATGCATGGAAATAAAAATGCAACACAAGACCCCAAAATGTGAAAGGAAGCTAGGTGTGCGGAAATCGCTTCCTACACTAATCTAATGAGGGGAGAGCTATACAAATTCAATTTAATCCTTATCATTACAGCAACATACAACATCTAACAAAGTTATTACAGCAATACACAAGAACCAGAAAGAAGACAGAAGAAGAGAGACAAATATGTACGGTGGGGAAAACCCTTATCGGGTGAAAAACCCCACACTCAGAAACCTGCACAATGTATTAACAAATCTGAAATTTGTTTACAATACACTTGCAATACAAGCTTCAATGGTCTTTGACACTTGTGTCTAGAGTCAATCTAGTAGCATAACAGTACCTGTAAATCTATGATACAAACTCCATCTCGAAGCACTTGTTTATATAGAATATACAAGGCAATATTGGACCTATCTTGGGATGGGCATCCAACATGGCTTCATGGACCAAAACCCATGCCTAAGGACACTTGGTCAACATTGTAGAATGTACCTGACACTTGTCCACATCTCCCATCCCAAAGAGGTCACCTATTTCCAAAATGGGCTATGACAGATGCTCTTACGACACTTACCACCATCATAGAATTTGTCATAGCGGTTACAACTTACAGCTGTAAGAGAATCTATCATACACATGCTATAAATAGCATATTCTCTTACAAAGTGTCATAGTCCACCTTGGGGCACCCAAATATTCCTTATTCAAAGATGTTTCATGACACATGTCCTTACCTATCTTACAAACTTCTATTTCTGACTCTTACATGTCATAGATTCATCATAGGAATCCATCATAACCGTTTCGGTCAAACATTCCTTTACACAACATGGAAGATGCCAACACATGGAAAAATACTCCTACCACATAGTGGGATGCCTATCTCCTCATGTGAGGACAAAATTACAAGTTGTCATAATCCATATAGGATCGACACATCACCGTGCCACATCCCACAATATGACAATATGGAATTTACAAATATTTACAACATAGGCAATTAAATAATAAATACAAACATTAATCATGTAAGGAATTACCAAGGTTGAGACACCTTAATTCCCAACATTCTCCCACTTGTTGAACACCTTGTAAGAGCCAATAGAAAAACATGATTTAACTGCTATAGGCCGAGAGGCCCATAGACTCTGAACACCATCTAAACTTCTTTGTGCCCACTGGTTTCATTAATGCATCTGTAACATTCTTCAAAATATCTACCTTCTCCAAATTTACCTTTCCATCCTCAACCATGTCTCGCACAAAGTGAAAATGAACATCAATGTGCTTTGTTCTAGCATGGAAAGTTGGATTCTTCGCAAGGCAAATTGCACTCTGACTATCACAACTGATTGTGATATGTCTTGCATCAACAACAATATCTGAACACAATCTCTTAAGCCAAATGGATTCCTTACAAGTATGAGTTGCTGCCATATACTCAGCTTCTGTCATGGACAAAGAAACAACAGTTTGTTGCTTACTCATCCAACTAATAGCACCACCAAATAGTGTAAACACATAAGCATTGGTGGATTTCCTATTGTCAATGTCACCTATCCAATCTGAATCCATAAATCCACGAATATCAACAGAATGCGGAGGTCCTGAAACATTACCATGATAGAAAATAGAATACTCGGAAGTACCCCTTAGATATCTAAACACTTGCTTAACTGCATCCTATTGTGTGGTTACACAACACGCCCCATTTTGACTTGGTAAAACAGGGACCCAACTTTTCGGCTTGGCTTGTGTTGTCTGCTTTCTGGCAGTTTGGTAAAAGTAAGTCATGTGCATCATCATGTAGAACTAGGATGAGGTAAGTCACCATTATGAGGTTAGTTTGTCAAAATTCATATTTCATTTCTGTGACCTCATATTTTGAAAGAACATCAAATTCCATGCAGGTTTGCCTTTTACACCACCTTGATATTCATCAGGATGTGAAAGTTATGAACAGTCAAAGTTTTAGTCAAACCTGATATTCACAAGAGGAGGATCATATTTTATAACCCCAGTCAAGTAAGTTTGTCTTCTCATCAGCATATTTGAAACATCCCCCGGTAAGTCATACGGTCCAGATATCCGGACGTCAACTTTAAGTGGTAATAAATCTTCCCCATCAACTAGTCTTATATATTGCAGGTGTCATGTTTTTTAATGTAACCTGATATTTCTTAATATCCTCCTACCGCGTAATATCACCCTTGGCCAATATCCTGATGACATCATCCAAACCGGATAAACGAAGAAACAAACATGACGATGACATCATCATCACATTTACATTTCGACAGGATATTTTCCAAACATGATCATGTTCACCTAATATGATGATGACGTCATCCCGATATTCCAAAAGAGAGGCATGTAAGTTTGTCTCATCATCATCATATTTGAAACATCACCTGATACATCAAAAAATCCTCCTGATGTACCAAACACAACCAAAAGGTGCTTTGTCACCTGAGTCTTGTCGCGATAACAATTCTAATATAAGGGAGGAGGATGATATCGAAACTCGACCCGATATTTGTGAATATCATCCTACCTTCATGATATCCTGTTATATGGATATCCCCCCGCTCCTGTTGCCGCCATTATCATTTAATGTGCTCAGACATGGTAGGTGGTTCCCGCCAACCTTGGAACTCAATGAAACACCTGGTGAGATCCTACATTTTCGCACGAATAATCAAGGAATACAATCTAATTTGTCAGAGTTGCCCTAAATTTACCCTAATTGCAAGGTTAAAAGGTAATTCAACTGTCATTTTCACGTTTACCTTGCGATAAAATTGTTTTACAAAGCACCAGCTTCCATATCTGTAGACCAGCTACTGTTGCACGATTTGAGCTCACATACAGAAGGAAGGAGGTGATCATCAGCTAAATTAAGAGCGTCTTAACAATCTACTGGTATAAAAGAGGAATCTACATAACCAAGGTAAGTAAATGAAACCCTCACCATGCTATTATTGTTCAGGTATGATGATGTAAATTCTGGTTTATGCATCAATATGATTGAGTAGTATTGAAAAGATACAGTAGGCATGGTGGTTTTAATTGCAATATACATGCATGTGTATACCCGTTGTGAGATGGGATTTTGTTAATTGCAGGTACTCATGGCTGACAAGCGGTTCATCAAGTGTCAAGAGGAATTTAGTAGGCCCATGTTCTCTTCTTAGAGAGGGGTCCTGTTTAAGTATGGAGCAATTACAGACACCCATCAGGGGAGCACCAATCTGGAAGCCTGGTCAACTAAGCTGAATGATGGGCATGACAAGAGCCCTGTGCTGGACACAGTGTTTGTATCAGGGATGTGGAACACTGCCAGTTTTCCATACTCCATGGAATCTCCAGAGCTGGTTATAGAATATGCCCAGAATTATAATCCTCAGACAAGGCAAGTGGTGAAGCATGGGAGGATATATGCAGACCTCTCCATCAAGGGTCTCTCCCGGACATTTGGATTGCCACTGGGTAGTAAGGTTAAGAGCATGGACTTGAGGAAGTCTGAAAAGGAGTATGAGGCCAACAAGAAATCAGCCAGGAAGAACATGTATCAATGGCGTGCTGAGAACAACACCTATCCTACAGCAGCCAAACTTCCTGTACACATGTTCAAGTATGATTTCAGTGAGGAGTATCAATACATGATTGCACTCCTGAATAGAGTAACAGGCCAGCCTGATGCTGGTAGTTTCAGAGATTAGATGTATGGAATAATCATGATGTGTCTGTATTTAGACATCAAGCCATTATGGGGCCAGATAATAAGTGATGCTCTGCATGAGTAGCCGATGAACCTGGGAGGTTCAAATTGTGTATTTTATATGCCGTCATACATCATTTATTCTTGTGCTTATAAAGGCACTTTTGATGCCTTAGTTACAGATGGAAAGCTCACAGGCACAAATGCTGTGTATATCTGGGATCATCATCCCCAGCTGCAAAGAATCAACTACCTTAAAGATTACAAACTAGTCAATGATGCATTCTCTATGCATCTGGTAAGGACCATGGAAGAGGACAGAACAAAAGGATTGAGCATGGAGGCTCAAGAAGTAGTCTACGGGCATGGGGCCTGGTACATATAGTTTATAACCTTTTCTTACATAAGGGTTGAAGGTTTTGAGGAACACCCCCTCATGCTGCCGAGGTATCCTACTGATGCAATGATACTAATGGAATTTATATGGCAGGGCTCCACAATAATAAAAATGTATAAGGACGCCAAGAAGTTGCCACCAATTTTCTTCCCAGTCAGCATCGGCTGCTATATGTGCCCTGATTCTGATAATATAAAGAAGGTGATGGTCACCCTAAATAAAATGAATCTGCAGCCTTTCCCACTAACAAGACCATATGATCCTTACGGCAGGATACAGAATATACTAGGAAAGCCTATTCACCAGAGGCACCTAGAGGATTTTTGGGCTGACTGCAAAGATGAGGCAGAAGCCAGGAGAAGAAGGTATTAGAGGTTAACTCTGAACCAAGTCAGAACTTTTGATTGCATCTCCCTTCCCCAACAATTGAAGAAGGATGATGGCAGGATCATGGCAGATGATACAAGCAAAAAAAGATATATAATGACACCATCTCTGCGCCTGACCTCACCATGCAGGAAGACATATCCTTGGACCCATTCATTGCCAGGACCATACAACTAACTCAAGCTTGGGTTGATGAGCAGGTAGAGGCATTGAAAAAGAAAGGTGTTGCCATTACGGTGGACAACAAGAAGAAGGGACAAGATATTCCTGTTGATGAATATGATGACTTCCTGATTGAGAAGAGGAAGAGTAAGGGAGATAAGCTACCTCCACCACAACAACAGAGCAAAAGACCCCCAAGGGGCAAGAAGGTGGATAAACAGCCCAAACAGGTTATAATTGATAGGGTAGTATTTGTAGCTGAGGAGGCAGTAGGATCTGGATCAGGATCAGGATCAGAATTAGAATCCCCTCCAAAGAAAGAAAAGCCCAAAAAGAGTAAGACAACAAAGGCTGGAATCACTGAGACCCTAGAAGTGGGTCAATCCTCAAGGAAACCTGGAGAAGAGGATATCCTCATGGAGGAAGAGCCTGAAGAAGAAGAGGCTCCTTTAATTATAAAGAGAAAGAGGAGAGCTCCACAGGTGTTGGTGTCCACCACACCTAAGAAACAAAGAACCTCCATGAGAGGTGGAATAACCCAACCCCCTACACTATTACAAGGGGCAGGTAGTGAAGTACCAAAGGAACTTCAGCATAATGTTCCACTTCCTACCATTGTCAAGTTTAAAACTAAACTTGCAGAAGAACAAATGAAAGAAACTGATCAGATGCAAGCAGAAGGACATGTCTCGCTGGATGAGACAATAAATCTGTCTGATGACGAAGTCGTGTAGGATGTGGCTGCACAGAATATGGAGACACTTGCTGCCAGAATATCTATGGCTCCTCATAAGCCTCCACCAGTTCAAACTGTGTTTGAGGAGATGAAGCAAGTAGAAGAGGAGCAAGAAAAGAGCCCAGAGCAGGTAGCTCAAGAAATAGGGCTGGAAACATTAATCACAGAGGTGACAAGCCCTGTAGTGCTAGACCTGACAGAGAAGCAGGATGCAAGTCCTGATCAGCCAGCAGGATCACCTGACAAAGGGCACCCAACAGAAGAGATAAAGATTGTAGAGTCAGAAGGCCATACTCTTCAATTAGGCCAACAAAGCCCACAGGATACATCAGTGGAACCTACTATAGTAGAGGTTCAAGAAATAAAGGCTGATGAAAAGGAGAAAACAATGGAGGATCTGTTGGTCATGATGTTAGTCACAAACAAACATAGAATAAAAGTACACATTAACCTTTATTCATCTTGAAAGATACAGTGAATTCAGGGAATTCATCATCCCAAGTCTCCGGTGATTAGGTCTTAATCGACTGTCGTTGCTCAGTAGTTAATGTGAGTTGCTGTTTCCATTTTGGGGCCTTACGTGAAATTGCACCATCATCATGACATTCCTGTAGAAATTCTTTACAGAGAAGTCAAATTATGCAGTTATTAGATGAAAAGATGTAGGAATACCTTGATCTTTGCATGATATTTTCAATTGTGCATGCTTTTTTATTCAAATATGCTAAATATTTGCGATTACCTACGAGATGTCTGCATATTTGCGTTATTTGCTTAAGATTATCAATTATTTGCAATTGTGATGGTGAGATGTTCTGAAATTGAAAGAAATTAAAGGAAATACTTCTAATTAAGTTGAATCTTTAGCTTTTGATCCATATACATGCTTGATACTGTCATGAGGAGAAGAAATCAAACCATATGTTCACTAGGACATTCCACAGCTAGATACAGTTGATGCAAACTTCAGAGGATAATGAATGAAAATAATACATGCAACATGATGAGCACTCCAAGGGACGCAGCTAATCAAAGCACATATCCAAAATTCAGACACAGATTACTCAAGATTTACGAAGATTTGTAATCAAAATACTCTTCTCTTTCATTAAGTATGCAAAAGACATGTACATATACAGCAGCTTTGAAATGAGCCCTGAATATTTCAGCAAACAGATTTCAATTAAGTTTCGAATGAATATAACAAGGCATTCCACCACCTTTTATAGAATAAGGTGAGGAATCAGTTACAAAAGATCTACGGATCTGATATGTCAATACAAATCAACGGTCATTATTCCATGACTTGCCAATTTTACAAAATATCACAAGTTGCCAGCTGGCAACTATCTATATGACTTATGCAAATATCCCCCTCATGATGTATCTCCATCATGCTCCTCAGCTGATTCATGCAGATCATCATCATGTGCATTGCTTTTTGAACCTTTGCTATCCTGATGATGATGCTGCTGCATATGGGGTTACAGGCTGCTCTGGATCTGTTCATATGACTGCACAACCTGATCTATTCCTCTGCCATCTTGAGTCTTTGCCTTGATAATGGCATGCTTGTGTGCCTCATACTTATCCCTGCTGTTATCCAGCTTATTTTCCCTGTCCTGCAATGTCTCATTGTAGGCCTCCATCTTGACCTTGATCCTCATCACCTTATTTATAATCTCCTCTGTCAAGTGGATGAGTGGACCATCATCTTCCATCTGGAAGTTACTGCGTAGAGCTTTAAGGGCAGAGTCTTCATCTTGATTCTCTATTTTCCCCTCTACTTTGCCTTCTAGTGTTTCTAGCATGTCTGCCTCAATGCCCATTAAATCACGTAGCCTCATGCTGATCTCCCTCAGCTTACTATTACATCTCTTGAGAACTCCACATTCAAACTGTACATCTTTGTACCAGATATCCACTAATAATGCAGTATTATTATTCAATACCTGCTTACTGATAAGCAGTTGTGGGTTTATCTTCCTTATTTCTCCCAACAGGCTGAGGACTTTCTCCAGTTTATAAGACCTTTTCCCGGTCTGCATCTGCAATTTGTCCACCTTGGTTTTGGAGTCACTTAATATGCTCCATCTTTTCAAAGAACCCTTCATTATTTCAACAACATCATCCAATGTGGATGTCATCCATTTCCTTATTACGGAAGCCTCATGTTTCATGAGGTCCAGTTTATTTATCTCCTCCTGAGAAATGGCAGTCAATGGGACTGCAGCTTCACTTGTAGTATCCTCAGGATTGGTCAAGCCTTTAATATATGCATGCAACTGAGCAATGTGCTCCTTATGTTGCTTATTTTTCTCCTTCTCTCTTTTCACTTTCTGAATTAGAGAGTCTATGATGTCCTTACCTTCTTGACCTTCCTGCTCTTCGTTGGTAAAACCCAAATCTACTGTGCTTATCTGGAATTCATCGACAATGATTTTGCCTTTCTCCTTCTCTACCGCAGGTACAACAATTTGTGCGGTCCTTCTCCCTGTCGCTGGATCTCTTTTGATGGCCGATGTCAGTCTGGCCTTTCTCTTGGGCTTCATTATATCCGTGGAGAATAGGGTGGAGACGTTGAACTCTTGGATTTCAAGTTCCTCCTCAAAATTTACCTCCTTTTCTAACCATGGAGGCACCTAATCATGCTTTTCAGCATCATGGTGTTGTTCACCCCTATCTCCCGTTTCCACCAACAAGCGTTGTGGAGATGGTGATTTTTCCTTTTCTCCTTCTTGATGCTCACCTTGTTGCTAATCCTGTGGTGCCTCCTTCTATTGAGGAACTTCCTTTTCTGGGGGAGCATCTTCTTTGTGTGGGGAACCCTGCGGTGTACCTGTATGTAGATCATGATGATCATGATCTTTCTCCATTTCTTCACCTGCTCCCAGTTCTTCCCTTTGTGGAGGTTGATCATCCTCCTTTTGTTTCTCTATTTCTGGTGGCATGTCCACCATTCCAGATGCTGTGAGGTCCGCTTGAATTGATGGCATCTGTTCTGTGGCCGCTATCTGCTCTGTTCCTGCACTATCCACCTCTTGTGCCTTAGCAGCCGGATCCTCTATTTCTTCCTTCTTCTCATCAACCTTTATTTCTCGGACCTCCACTATAGCAGGTCCTGCTAATGTATCCTATGGGCTTTGCTGGCTCGATTCAAGAGCATGGCCTTCTGCTTCTGCCATCTCTATCTCCTCTGTTAGGTGGCCCTTGTCCGGTGATCCTGCTGGCTTTTCAGGACTTGCATCCTGTTTCTCTGCCAAGTCTACCACTACAGGACTTATCACCTCCGTGATCAGTGTGTCCAGCCCTGTGTCCTGAGCTACCTGCTTCGGGCTCTTCTCTGGTTCCAGGCTCTTTTCTCACTCCGATTCTGCTTGTTTCATCTCTTCAAGCACTGATTGGACAGATGGAGGCTTGTGAGGAGTCACACTAATGCCTGCAGCCAGTGTTTCCATTTCTTGTGCAGCCACATCCTGCACCACCTCATCATCAGACAAGTTGATTGTCTCGTCTAGCGAGACATGCCTTTCCGCTTGAGTCTGGGAGGTTTCCTTTTGTTGTTCTTCTGCCAGTTCAGTTTTGAACTTGACAATGGTAGGAAGCGGAACATTGTGCTGAAGTTCCTTCTGCACTTCACTACCTGCCCCCTGTAATTGTGCAGGAGGTTGACTTATCTCACCTCTCATGGAGGTTCTTGGTTTCTTAGGTGTGGTGGGAACCAACACCTATGGAGCTCTCCTCTTTCTTCTTATTATTAGTGGAGCTTCCTCCTCTTCTTCAGGCTCCTCCTCCATGAGGATAGCTTTGCCTGGTTGTTTGGATGACTGGCCCACTTCTTGGGTCTCTGTGATTCCAGCCTCTGCTATCTTAGTTTTCTTGGGCTTTGGAGGAGAATCTGATTCTAATCCTGATTTGGCTGCCTCCTCCGTTGTGAATACTGCCCTTTCAATTATGACCCCTTTGCGTCCTTTTTCCACCTTCTTGCCCCTTGGGGCCCTTTTGCTAGGCTGCTGTGGTGGAGGGATCCTCTCTCCCTTAGTCTTCCTCTTCTCCAGCAGGAAGTCATCGTATTCATCTGCAGGGATGTCTTGCCCCTTCTTCTTGTTGTCCACCATGATGGCAACACCCTTCTTCTTCAATGCCTCTACCTGTGCATCTACCCAAGCTTGGGTCAAGTGTAGGGTTCTGGCAAAGAATGGGTCTAAGGACATATCCTCCTGCATGGTGAGGTCAGGTGCAGAGATGGTATCATTGTAAATCTTCTTCTGCTCATACTCATCTGCCATTATCCTGTCGTCATCACTCTTCAGCTGCGGAGGGAGGGATATGCAGTCAAACGTTCTAATCTGGTTCAGAGTCAACCTCTGATACCTCCTTCTCCTAGCTTCTGCCTCATCTTCGCAGTCAGCCCAAAAATCTTCTAGGTGCCTCTGGTGAACAGGCTTTCCTAGAATCTTCTGTATTCAGTCGTAAGGATCATATGGTCTCGTTACTGGGAAGGGCAGTAAATTCATCTTGTTCAGGGTGACCATTACCTTCTTTATATTGTCAGAGTCAGGGCACATGTAGTTGCCGATGCTGACTGGGAACAAAATTGGTGGCAGCTTCTTGGCATCCTTATACATCTGTATCATGGTGGAGCCCTGCCTGATAAAGTCCATTAACACTACTGCATCAGTAGGATATCTTGGCAGCATCAGAGGATGTCCTTCAAAACCTTCAATCCTGATATAGGAAAAGGTGGCAAATTGTATGTACCATGCCCCATGCCTGTATACTGCCTCTTGAGCCTCCATGCTCAGTCTTTTAGTTCTGTCATCTTCCATGGTCCTTACCAGATGCATAGAGAATGCATCATTGACCAGTTTGTAATCTTTGATATAGTTGGTTCCTTGCAGCTGGGGATGATGATCCCAGATATATGCTGCATTTGTGCCCGTTAGTTTTCCATCTGTCACCAAGGCATCAAAAGTGCCCCTATAAGCACAAGAATACATGATATAGGAGGTCATGTAGAATGTACAATCTGAACCTCCCAAGTTCATTAGTTGCTCATGCAGAGCATCACTTATTATTTGGCCCCACAGTGGCTTGATGTCTGCATACAGACACATCATTATTATGCCATACATCCAATCTCTAAATTCACCAGTATCAGGCTGGCCAGTCACCCTGTTCAGAAAGGCAATTACGTACTGATACTCCTCATTGAAGTCAAACTTGAACATGTGCACGGGGAGCTTGGCTGCTGCATTGTATGTGCTGTTCTCGGCCCGCCAAGCATACATGTTCTCTCTGGCTACCTTCTTGTTGGCCTCGTATTCTCTTTCAGACTTCTTCAAGTCTACACTCTTTACCTTACTGCCCATTGGCAGTCCAAATGTTCGGGAGAGACCCTTGATGGATAAGTCTGCATATACCCTCCCGTGCTTCACCACCTGCCTCGTCTGAGGGTTATAATTCTAGGCGCACTTAATGACTAGCTCCGGAGACTCCATGGAGTATGGGAAGCTAGCAGCGTTCCACATACCTAATACAAACACTGCGTCCAATAACGGACTCTTGTCATTCCCATCATTTAGCTTGGCTGACTAGGCTTCTAGGTTAGTAATCCCCTGATGGGTGTCTGTAATTGCTCCATATTTGAGCAGGACCCCTCTCTGAGAAGAGAACATAGGCCTGCTGAATTCTTCCTGATTCTTGACTAAGCGTTTTTCAGCCATGGGTACCTGCAATTAACAACATTTCTTCTCACAACAGGGATATGCATGCATACATATTGCAAATATCATGCCTATTGCATCAATTTCACATTACTTACTTACATGGATACATAAAACTGAACTTACAACATCATCTAGAAACAACATGATGAGGGCTTCAGTTCACTTACCTGGTTATGTAGAATTTCCTTTATACCAGTATATCGTCAAGACGCTCTTAATTCAACTGCTAATCACTTCCTTCCTTCTATCTGTGAGCTTGAATTGCGCAACGGTAGCTGTTATGCGGATATGGAGGCAAGTGCTCTGTAAAACAATTTTAACGCAGGTAAATCGTAACAATGGCAGTTGAATTACCTTTTAATCTCGCAGTTAGGGTAAATTTAGGGCACTCTAACAAGTTAGATCACAATCTTTGATCATTCGTGGGAAAACTTAGGATCTCGCCAGATATTTCATTGGGTTCCGGGATCGGTGGGAATCACTACCATATCTGCGCGCATTTAATGATAATGGCGGCAAAGGGAGCCGGGGGATATCCATATGATGGGATATCATGAGAGCAGGATGATATTTCACAAATATCGGGTTGAGTTTCAATATCATCCTCCCTAGCATTGAAATTATTATCGCGACAAGATTCGGGTGACAATACACCCTTTGTTTACGTTTTAGCACATCAGGAGGATATTTCGGTTTATCGGGTGATGTTTCAAAACAAAATGATGATGACGAGCCAAGCTTACTTGTCTTCCCCTTTGAATATCAGGATGACGTCATCATGATATTCGTTCTTTGTATCGGAAGTGCTTCATGACATCATCGTCATATTGGGCGAACATGATCATGTTTACAAAATATCCTGTCGAAATGTAAATATGATGATGATGTCATTAGGATGTTTGTTTCTTCGTTTATCGTATTCAGATGATGTCATCAGGATGTTTGTTAAGGGTGATATTTCACGTCAAGATGATATTAACGAATATCGGGTTACTTTTCAAAACATGATGTTCGCGGTATAAAAGACCGCTTGACAGGAAAGACTTACTACCATTTAAAGTTGACGTCCGGATATTTGAGCCGCAGGATATATCAGGGGATGTTAGAATATGATGATGATCTTTAAAACATGATTGGGATTATAAAATATGACCCCCCCTCTTGCGAATATCAGGTTTGACCAAAACTTTGACTGTTCATAATTCTCACATCCTGATGAATATCAGGGTGATGTAAAAAGCAAACCTGCATGAAATTGAATGTTCTTTCAGAATATGAGATCACAGATACGAAATATGAATTTTGACAACCTGACCTCATATTGGGGACTTACCTCAGCCTGACTCAACGTGATGATGCACTTGACTGATTTTTACCAAACCGCCAGAAAGCAAGAAACACAAACCAAGCCAAAAGAAGTTGGGTCCCTGTTTTGCCAAGTCAAAATGGGGCGTGTTGTGTAACCACACAACAACTTGCCACCAAAGAAAATGAACAAATTCTAATGATTCAAGTGATGTGATCACATTTATCTATAGTGCTCTAATTCTGTCTAAGTGTAAGCATCATGGTCCTCTGAATGATAAAATTTCATCATGGTGATAGTGCTAACAAAGGATCAGGTGTGTGCATATGATTAATTATCCTCATCTTGAAAGTAAGTTGAAAACGTAAGTAACTGGTGTTAAACTACATAGTTAGATATCATCCCTCATAGCCAACCTGGATAGAGCCTTGCTACCAGTGGGCGTCTATAGCCCCGACAAGGTTATCTATACAATCTCCCTAAGTAGATCCCCACTGCTAGCAGGCGTCTATAGCCCCGGTAGAGTTACTTAGATGGCCTAATTTTATTTCTTTTCTGATTTTCTCTTTAAAATTTATATCTGATATCATCATGTCAGCTCATTTGTACAAGGTATAATCACTTGCAGCTTTAGGTTGGAGATTGCATTGGTAGCAAGGGAGTCCCTTTAGATTTTTCACTTAACACCTATACTAGTGTGTTCAACAAACCCAAGGCTGTTGGGTGTTTCATTGTGATTGATTCGCTTTGACCAAGAAAAAGCACCCTGATGAAAAGACATCACAAACCTGATCATGAACACTTCTTAGAATGAATCATAACCTATGTTTAAATGTGATCTCATCACTTGAATCTCAACAACTTAATTATTTTCTAGGGTGATGAAGTGCATCATCCTGACTTACCAGAACAAGGTCCCAACCAACAAAACAAAACAAGCACAACAAACAAACTGTACAAACAACTATACAAATATACAATATGGTACATATGACTGTCACAAAGTCATTTAGGCCTGGAAATAATGTTTGAGGAATTGTCCATTGACTGGCAACGGAACATCCTCACCTGTCAAGTTCCTAAGCCTATAAGTGTTGTCTCCTAAGATCTTAGAAATCTGAAAGGGACCTATCCATAATCTATCAAACTTACCATGATCACCTTTCTTTTCATGGGCTTTATCCCACATCAAGACTAAATCAGATATCCTGAAAGCTTTAATTCTTGCTCTCTTGTCAAACCAGCACTTGACAACAGCCTGATGTTTTGCAAATTGGTCAATCGCTTGACTCCGTTTTTCTTCCAGGTGCATCAACTGAAGCAACCTGACTTCCTGCTTATTATCTATGCCTAGATATTCTTGGGCAAACTGTAGAGTAGGAATTTTTAAGTTTACAGGGAGGATAGGATCTACCCCATATACTAGTTGGAAGGGTGAGTTTCCTAATGCAATTCTCATTCTAGTTCTGTCTACCCATAAGGCATATTTCAGAAATAAGTTCCATTCCCTGGGATTTTTCTCTATCAGTTTTCTTACGATACTCAGTAAATTCTTGTTGGTGGATTCTGCTAATCCATTTCCCTGGGGATAGTAGTTGGATGAAAACTTAAGTATGATCCCATGATCAAAAGCCCAACTTGACAATTTGGTGGAAATGAAGGCAGAACCATTATCACTTACCAATGTATAAGGAGTTCCATACCTGGTGACAATGTTGCTTTCTAGAAACTTAATGACATCATCTGCAGTGCAAGTTTTGCTGCTGATAGCTTCAGTCCATCTAGTACAATAGTCAGTAATCGTTAAGACATACCTATGGCCTGAGGAAGACGGAGGATTGATTGGTCCTATGAAGTCCATGCCCCACTGTGCAAATGGGCGCTTTTCCACCACTAGCTGCAATGGTTGTGCAGCATATTTCTCTCTGTTGGCAGCAACCTGACAGACATGACAACATTTAACATGATCAGCTATGTCTTTAAAAATGGTAGGCCAATAATATCCTGCTCTGAGGATTGCATGAGTTGTGGCCAATGCTGATCCGTGTGCCGTTCCAAACTTGTCATGTAACTCTATCAAAACTTTATTTGCTTCTGGTTTCTCTAAGCATCTCAGGTATATTCCTTCATAATTCTTCTTAAACAAGGTTCCTCCCTTCATCATATACTTTTGGGATTTTATCTTCAAGGCTCTTCTCTGTGAAGCTTGCATTCTTGAAGGACATCTTCTAGTGATCAGGAGGTTCCTGATATCTGAATACCATTCTCTATTGTCTTTCTCATTGATCACATACTGTTGACTGATGACGTTTGGATCCATTTCAGATATCATCTGGCTCAGAGCTTGTCCTCTCACCAGCTTCATTGGTGTGATCTCCATGTCGTATTCTTGTAATACAGTAATCCATTTGGCTCTTTTTTCACCAGGTTCACTCTGCATCAGCAGCATCTTCACTGCTGCATCTGGTACCACAGCAATCACTTTGCTTCTCAGTATATAATGTCTGAACTTCTTTACTGCTCTGACTAATGTAAGTGCCTGTCTCTCAACATCTACATATCTCAATTCAGCATCCCTGAAAGGACAGCTCATGAAAGCAATTGGTTTCTCTTCTTTTTCTTCATTTCTTTGAGTTAACACTGCTGCAGAAGTATGTTCTGAGGCAAATGAGTAGATGTAGAAATCTCTTGTATAATCTAGACTAATGAGGACAGGAGCATCTGAAATGGCTTTCTTTATATCTTCAAAAGCAGCCTTGGCTTCTAGTGTCCACTCAATTTGTGTATCCTTTTTCAACATGGCATTTAGTGGTCTGACAATCTCAGCAAAGCCGGTGATGAACTTCCTCACAAAATTTATCTTACCAAAGTAAGACTTAAGTTCCTTTTTGCTTCCTGGAAGTTGTAACTTCATAATAGACTCCACCCTATCAGGATCGATGATAATTCCATCTTCTGTGATCAGGTGGCCTAGTAACTTTCCTGTTGTGACTCCAAATATGCACTTCTTAGGATTCAGAGATATTCTGTACTCTTCACATTTCTTTAGCACACTTCTGAGATTAGCAACATGATTTCCCCTTTCCTTGGAGAAAACCGTTAGGTTATCCATGTAGATGACTATACATTTTCCTATTAAGCCTCTGAAGGCTATGTCCATTGCTCGCTGGAATGTAGCTCCAGCATTTATAAGTCCAAATGGCATACGTCTATATGCAAATATACCCCACTTTGTGGTGAAGGCAGTTTTCAATCTGTCAATTTTATCAACCATCACTTGGTTGTATCCTGAAAAGCCATCCAGGAAGGACATCATTTTGGCTCCATTTACAATCTGTAAAACTTCATCCAAGGAGGGCAAAGGATAATTATCCTTTTCTGATGCTCTGTTCAGGTTCCTGAAATCTACACATAACCTGATGTCTCCATTCTTCTTTCTGACTGGCACAAGATTGGCCACCCAAGTGGAGTGCCTTACAGGAAATATTATCCGGGCATTTAACAATTTCTTGACCTCCTCAAGGATGATTGGTTCAAGCAAAGCATTGACTGGCCTCTGCTTCTGTCTGAAAGGTTTTGCATCTGGCTTGAGAGGTATAGTATGAGTTATGACAGAGGTGTCATATGTCTTTAGCTCGTCATAAGTCCATGCAATCACATGTATGTAATCTTTAAGGGCTTGAGTTATTCCTTCTAACTCTTCTGGTGTACAAACCTTACCCAATAAGACGTTTCTCTTGTCATCAGCTTGTCCAATATTCACTTGTGAATATTGACCTCCATCTGCCTTAGGCAGATCTTTATGTTTAAGCATATTATCTAGATCAAAAGCTCTTTCTAATTCAATCATACCTTTGGGAATTCTGTTGCTAGGCAGCTCTAATATCTCATCTTCTTCCCAGACATGATCCTCCATACCATTCTCATCTATGATCTGAGCTTCAAATATGTCTCTGTTTGATATGAAGTCCAGGATGTGCTGATCATCATCAAACACCTGGAGATTAGTCACATTGTCAGGTACTGATGGTACTAACACCAATTCTACTGAAAATCTCTTTAGACTAGATATAGATAGCGGTTCCAACGTACTGGCGGCTTGGGCGAGTGCATCTGCCCTCTGGTTTTGTTCTCTTGGTACGTGAATGATATTAAAGGCATCAAAGTCTTCAATCAGGTCCCACACTCGATGTCTGTAATTTGATAGTTTTCTGTAGTTACAGGAGTAAATTCCTCTTACTTGCCTCACAACTAGTTCTGAATCCCCAAAGACATGCAGGATCTTTACTTTTTTCTTATGAGTAAACAACATTCCATGAATCAGAGCTTCATACTCTGCTACGTTGTTAGTACAGGAGAACTATAGTCTGTAGGCCACTAAGTAGGACTTTCCTGATGGATCAATAAGATCTATTCCTACCCCAGCACCTTGCTTAGATTTGGATCCATCAAACCTCAGGATCCAAGGTTTATCTTCAGCAAGACACTTAGCTGAACTTTCTTTTCTCTTGGCAGCTTTGGCTGCTGCTCCACCTGATATCCATTTTATCTTAAGGACATCATCATCCTTAAGTTTCTTCTTTCCTTTATTTTGTGAGCCTGATGACTTTTCTGTTTTCTCTCCCATCTCAGCAGGAGGATGATGTTCAAGATTTACAGCTGCATGCTTCTTCAAAATGTGTAAACATAGTGAGCAAGTTGTTTCTGAGTGAGGCGCCTCATGCAGCCTACACCAACCTTTAATTAAAACCTCGTGGGGAGATTTATGCTATCGTGTCATCTTCTCTATTTCTTTTACCAGAAATTCTTTGAACTTCATCAGGTCACTACCTTTGTCTTCATCAGACAACTCATAATCTGGTTCCATGAAGCAATCGCTACCAGGGGTGATCTTTTCTTTTTCTGCATCATTTATCTAGTTGGACACCGAGATCTCTTCTGCTTCCGGGATATGACCTTCATCATGATCTGTCGGCACCTCTGTTCCTGCAGAAGACAAATAAGAATTAGTATCATCGTCATCATCAGATGTAGCACTCACCTCGAAATATGATGATGATGCTTCACTATATGTCTGCTCCAGTATCATCATGTCTAAGCATGTTTCACAAGTCTTTTCCGAGTGTGCTTCACTGTGTAATCTGCACCATCCGTCAATTAAGATATCATTAGCAGGTATATTTAGTAATTGACAACGTTTTACCTGAGTAGATAGATGCATCTCAAAATCTCTGAAGCGATTCATTTTATTTTCATTATCAGGATCATTATTAAGTTCTATAACTGACCCATCTTCATGGTGATGATCATCATGATGATGATGAACATCAAGCATTAGGATTTCTTCTATTTTAATAGTCTGTGGCCTGATGCAATAAACTCCAGGTTCTACGTTTACGTACATGATCTCATTCGTTTTATTGTACTCCGTGATCATATGTTTCATCCTAGGTTTAGCATCAATCCTGATCTGATTAGGTATACCTTTCCATGGCAACCACATGTGACTAAAATCTATGGACATATATCCGTTAAGCGTCTTGGACCAGTCTCTGCTAAGCAACATCCCATAAGTATCAGGTATGTCAACTACCTGAATGTCAATGTAATACTGGACCCTAGGATCAGATGCTAGCTGCATGTGAATGTGAGTTAGTTCTCCTACTACACTTACTTCTGTCTTGTCCAGCTGAGTGACCTTCTTTAAGGATTTAGCAGGATGCAGTCCTAATGCGTTGCATATTGACAAAGGCATAACATTCGTTGAGGCTCCTGAATCAGCCAAACAGTTGTACAAGTTCTTGCTGAACATTCTTATGGTGAGGAGAAACGGAGGTGATTCAGTTTTATCTCTATACAAGGTCATGTGGGAGGTTTCAGCGGCTTGGACTATAGCTGACACTTTAGGCTTGATAATATTATCCTTAGCAGCATGATCTTTGCCATTGGATTGACTTGAAAGATGACTATCCTCTTTAGGAGCAGGATCATCTAGTGACTTCATGAATGCCTTCTTGATGGCAGGAGTTTTCAGTAACTCTGATAAGGACAGGCTGATCTTGATTTTCTTCATTTCATCAGCCAAATAGCTGACTAACTTGTCAGACTCCTAAGGTGCATTTACGACCTTTGTTACTGTGTTTTGAGGTGACAAGTACTAAGCATTCACCTTAGGGAACCCAGGGTTATTGTTAGCCTTAGGATCAGGAGGTGTGTTGAAGTTGTTTGGAGGCAAAGATGATGTCAATAGACTAGTAGGTCTGTTGGCATTACTTCTCAGGTTATAATTGTGCTTACTAGGATATTGCTGTTGGTATGCATGTACTTCCTCATGCTCTCTTGTAGGTTCATTTTCATCCTCAAAAGGAAAAACATAATTTGTTTTGAAAGTTAAAGTAGATTCCTCACAGGTCTGATCATAACTCGGATGAGGCTGGTTAGTGTACATTTCCAGCACAAAAGCCGAATCTATCCACAAGGAACTATCTCATTTCCTTCTGCCTGAGGTGGATTTCCAGAAGTGTTAGACACTTCAGTCTGAAAGATGCTGGCAGCAATCCTAAATTGTGGACAATCTAATTCTACATGTGCATTTGTGTTATGGATCCTACACCAATTGGTAAGGGCTGCCTCAGTAAGATTGACTCTAGTAGTCTGTTTAGCTTCACCCGAAGGCTGATTATCTAGGGGTGATGGTAATGAACCATTATTTGGCCTGGAGTTCCATATTCTAGGCTGTCTAGGAGGATTATTGTTGTTTCCACCATTACTGTTGAAGTTATTGTTGTTATATCCTCTGTCAGGGTAGTTTGGTCTGTCATTGGAATAATTTCTATTCTGACCTAAAATGTGAATAAAAACCTTGATTTCTCAAATGTGTTACTTCTGTGGTGAGTTTTCTCAACTGAGCAGAAATTTCTTTGATTTCTTCCTTTTCCTCTTGAGCTTTGGCAACTACATTTTCAGTCTGAGGCTTGAAAAAAGAAGATCCATGGTTACTGTTGGATAGATCAGTACCCTGAGGTGTCCGAGCATGTGCAGGATATTGTGGTAATTGGCTATTTCCACTAGGAGGAGGCATAATGCTCAATGGAGGTACTTGCAAAGGTGCAGGCATGACTGCTGGAGGTATCACTGCTCCATTTGGATATTGTGCAGGATACTGTGGTGAATACGGTGCAGGATACTATGTAGGATATTGTGACTGCATACTAGGCAAAGTAGGGAATACTATATTAGGAGTAGGAGCAGGTATCAACTGCTGATTTACCTTTATAGCTTCTTGAAAAGCTCCTGTCAATGTAGTGATCTCTGGATGTGTTCTCCTGATGAACATGGAAGTTAATGGATCCAGGGCTGAATAGTAAATACTCCTAGCAGCAGCATCAATTACTACATATGGGGCAACTAGCTTGGACAACATTTTCTGGAACCTAGCATTGAAATTAGCAATAGGCTCATTCTCAAATCTTTTAATTGTAGCAAACATGTGATAATTCATAGATGGATCAATAGGGACCTTGAACCGGTCAAGAAAAGCTTTCTCTAAGTCAGCCCATGAACCAACAGAGGCTTGGCCCAGACTGATGAACCAATTATAAGCTTCTTCCCCTAAGGAAAAAGGAAATAATCTGCACACCACGTCCTGATGTTCTATTCTAGCTCTGCAGCAAGCTTCTTTAAATGTCCTGATATGATCATCAGCATCTTAATAAGGATGGTATTTTGGACAAAGTTTGTCCAGATTCTTTGGTAACTCGTGATATGCATTAAAGGTTAAAGGTGACTCTGCTGCAAAGAAAGACATTGCGGCCTGAGGGGGCTGAACTAGTGGTGCAGCTGGCTGAGTTTGAACTAAAGGTATACCCTGAGGTTGAACAGGAGGTGTCGCGGATATACCGGAAGGTATTTGCAAACCAACAGGAGTTACAGGAGGAGGTCCTGGTGAAGCTCTAGACGCACTAGACCCTGGAGTATGATGAATGTCTACAGTCCTAGGTCTGAAACCTCTAACAGGTAATTCTTCAAAAATTTCACTAGGTCTAGACCTGGTATTTATCCTGTGAGCCAGGATTTCTTGAATTGGAGGCAAATTGGCTGAAACTTTGCAAATATTGGCTGGATTCCACCGGATGAGGTGATATTTGCGGTCAGATGGCAAATCAGACTGGATATTTATGAAATATTTGCGAAGATACTGCAAATATGATAGGATATTAGAATATCATGACCCGTAGCACGAGATCTCAAGTGTCTAAGGCCTAAATTCTTCAAATTTGAACAAATTTACGTATCTTTGGCCAATATTTAGTGAATTCAGGAAGATCTACTGTAAAGCTTGCAATATTTATGTGAGATCTAGAAATCTTTACATAGAATGAACACGTACAAACTTCTCCCAGTAAATATTTACGTAATTTAATGAAATTCACAGGCGATCTGAGGTTACCTTACTCTATGCGTCATCAAACCTGAAAATAATGATGATGAGGGTGGTTTTGTGGACTCGCCCTCCTTCTAGCGCCAATTTATGTTGGTCATGATGTTAGTCACAAACAAACATAGAATAAAAGTACACATTAACCTTTATTCATCTTGAAAGATACAGTGAATTCAGAGAATTCATCATCCCAAGTCTCCTGTGATTAGGTCTTAATCGACTGTCGTTGCTCAGTAGTTAATGTGAGTTGCTATTTCCATTTTGGGGCCTTACGTGAAATTGCACCATCATCATGACATTCCTGTAGAAATTCTTTATAGAGAAGTCAAATTATGTAGTTATTAGATGAAAAGATGTAGGAATACCTCGATCTTTGCATGATATTTTCAATTGTGCATGCTTTTTTATTCAAATATGCTAAATATTTGTGATTACCTATGAGATGTCTGCATATTTGCGTTATTTTCTTAAGATTATCAATTATTTGCAATTGTGATGGTGAGATGTTCTGAAATTGAAAGAAATTAAAGGAAATACTTCTAATTAAGTTGAATCTTTAGCTTTTGATCCATATACATGCTTGATACTATTATGAGGAGAAGAAATCAAACCATATGTTCACCAGGACATTCCACAGCTAGATACAGTTGATGCAAACTTTAGAGGATAATGAATGAAAACAATACATGCAACATGATGAGCACTCCAAGGGATGCAGCTAATCAAAGCACATATCCAGAATTCAGACACAGATTACTCAAGATTTACGAAGATTTGTAATCAAAATACTCTTCTCTTTCATTAAGTATGCAAAAGACATGTACATATACAGTAGCTTTGAAATGAGCCCTGAATATTTCAGCAAACAGATTTCAATTAAGTTTTGAATGAATATAACAAGGTGTTCCACCACCTTTTATAGAATAAGGTGAGGAATCAGTTACAAAAGATCTACGGATCTGATATGTCAATACAAATCAACGGTCATTATTCCATGACTTGCCAATTTTACAAAATATCACAAGTTGCCAGCTGGCAACTATCTATATGACTTATGCAAATATCCCCCTCATGATGTATCTCCATCATGCTCCTCAGCTGATTCATGAGGATCATCATCATGTGCATCGCTTTCTGAACCTTCGCTATCCTGATGATGATGCTGCTGCATATGGGGTTGCAGGCTGCTCTGGATCTGTTCATATGACTGCACAACCTGATCTATTCCTACGCCATCTTGAGTCTTTGCCTTGATAATGGCGTGCTTGTGTGCCTCATACTTATCCCTCCTGTTATCCAGCTTATTTTCCCTGTCCTACAATGTCTCATTGTAGGCCTCCATCTTGACCTTGATCCTCATCACCTTATTTATAATCTCCTCTGTCAAGTGGATGGGTGGACCATCATCTTCCATCTGGAAGTTACTGCGCAGAGCTTTAAGGGCAGAGTCTTCATCTTAATTCTCTATTTTCCCCTCTACTTTGCCTTCTAGTGTTTCTAGCATGTCTGCCTCAATGCCCATTAAATCACGTAGCCTCATGCTGATCTTCCTCAGCTTACTATTACATCTCTTGAGAACTCCGCATTCAAACTATACATCTTTGTACCAGATATCCACTAATAATGCAGTATTATTATTCAATACCTACTTACTGATAAGTAGTTGTGGGTTTATCTTCCTTATTTCTCCCAACAGGATAAGGACTTTCTCTAGTTTATAAGACCTTTTCCCGGTCTGCATCTGCAATTTGTCCACCTTGGTTTTGGAGTCACTTAATATGCTCCATCTTTTCAAAGAACCCTTCATTATTTCAACAGCATCATCCAATGTGGATGACATCCATTTCCTTATTACGGAAGCCTCATGTTTCATGAGGTCCAGTTTATTTATCTCCTCCTGAGAAATGGCAGTCAATGGGACTGCAGCTTCACTTGTAGTATCCTCAGAATTGGTCAAGCCTTTAATATATGCATGCAACTGAGCAATGTGCTCCTTATGTTGCTTATTTTTCTCCTTCTCTCTTTTCACTTTCTGAATTAGAGAGTCTATGATGTCCTTACCTTCTTGACCTTCCTGCTCTTCGTTGGTAAAACCCAAATCTACTGTGCTTATCTGGAATTCATCGACAGTGATTTTGCCTTTTTCCTTCTCTACCACAGGTACAACAATTTGTGCGGTCCTTCTCCCTGTCGCCGGATCTCTTTTGATGGCCGATGTCATTCTGGCCTTTCTCTTAGGCTTCATTATATCCTCGGAGAACAGGGTGGAGACGTCGAACTCTTGGATTTCAAGTTCCTCCTCAACATTTACCTCCTTTTCTAACCATGGAGGCACCTGATCATGCTTTTCGGCATCATGGTGTTGTTCACCTCTATCTCCCGTTTCCACCAACAAGCGTTGTGGAGATGGTGATTTTTCCTTTTCTCCTTCTTGATGCTCACCTTGCTGCTGATCCTGTGGTGCCTCCTCCTGTTGAGGAACTTCCTTTTCTGGGGGAGCATCTTCTTTGTGTGGGGAACCCTGCGGTGTACCTGTATGTAGATCATGATGATCATGATCTTTCTCCATTTCTTCACCTGCTCCCAGTTCTTCCCTTTGTGGAGGTTGATCATCCTCCTTTTGTTTCTCTATTTCTGGTGGCATGTCCACCATTCCAGATGCTGTGAGGTCCGCTTGAATTGATGGCATCTATTCTGTGGCCGCTATCTGCTCTGTTCCTGCACTATCCACCTCTTGTGCCTTAGCAGCCGGATCCTCTATTTCTTCCTTCTTCTCATCAACCTTTATTTCTTGGACCTCCACTATAGCAGGCCCTGCTGATGTATTCTGTGGGCTTTGCTGGCCTGATTCAAGAGCATGGCCTTCTACTTCTGCCATCTCTATCTCCTCTGTTAGTTGGCCCTTGTCCGGTGATCCTGCTGGCTTTTCAGGACTTGCATCCTGTTTCTCTGCCAAGTCTACCACTACAGGACTTATCACCTCCGCGACCAGTGTGTCCAGCCCTATGTCCTGAGCTACCTACTCCGGGCTCTTCTCTGGTTCCAGGCTCTTTTCTCGCTCCGATTCTGCTTGTTTCATCTCTTCAAGCACTGATTGGACAGATGGAGGCTTGTGAGGAGTCACACTGATGCCAGCAGCCAGTGTTTCCATTTCTTGTGCAGCCACATCCTGCACCACCTCATCATCAGACAAGTTGATTGTCTCGTCTAGTGAGACATGCCTTTCCGCTTGAGTCTGGGAGGTTTCCTTTTATTGTTCTTCTGCCAGTTCAGTTTTGAACTTGACAATGGTAGGAAGTGAAACATTGCGCTGAAGTTCCTTCTGCACTTCACTACCTGCCCCTTGTAATTGTGCAGGAGGTTGACTTATCTCACCTCTCATGGAGGTTCTTGGTTTCTTAGGTGTGGTGGGAACCAACACCTGTGGAGCTCTCCTCTTTCTTCTTATTATTAGTGGAGCTTCCTCCTCTTCTTCAGGCTCCTCCTCCATGAGGATAGCTTTGCCTGGTTGTTTGGATGACTGACCCACTTCTTGGGTCTTTGTGATTCCAGCCTCTGCTGTCTTGGTTTTCTTGGGCTTTGGAGGAGAATCCGATTCTGATCCTGATTTGGCTGCCTCCTCCGTTGTGAATACTGCCCTTTCAATTATGACCCCTTTGGGTCCTTTTTCTACCTTCTTGCCCCTTGGGGCCCTTTTGCTAGGCTGCTGTGGTGGAGGGATCCTCTCTCCCTTAGTCTTCCTCTTCTCCAGCAGGAAGTCATTGTATTCATCTACAGGGATGTCCTGCCCCTTCTTCTTGTTGTCCACCGTGATGGCAACACCCTTCTTCTTCAATGCCTCTACCTGTGCATCTACCCAAACTTGGGTCAAGTGTAGGGTTCTGGCAAAGAATGGGTCTAAGGACATATCCTCCTGCATGGTGAGGTCAGGTGTAGAGATGGTATCATTGTAAATCTTCTTCTACTCATACTCATCTGCCATTATCCTGCCGTCATCACTCTTCAGCTGCAGAGGGAGGGATATGCAGTCAAACGTTCTATTCTGGTTCAGAGTCAACCTCTTATACCTCCTTCTCCTGGCTTCTGCCTCATCTTCGTAGTTAGCCCAAAAATCTTCTAGGTGCCTCTGGTGAACAGGCTTTCCTAGAATCTTCTATATTCGGCTGTAAGGATCATATGGTCTCATTACTAGGAAGGGCAGTAAATTCATCTTGTTCAGGGTGACCATCACCTTCTTTATATTGTCAGAGTCAGGGCACATGTAGTTGCCGATGCTGACTGGGAACAAAATTAGTGGCAGTTTCTTGGCATCCTTATACATCTGTATCATGGTGGAGCCCTGCCTGATAAATTCCATTAACACTACTGCATCCATAGGATATCTTGGCAGCATCAGGGGATGTCCTTCAAAACCTTCAATCCTGATATAGGAAAAGGTGGCAAATTGTATGTACCATGCCCCATGCCTGTATACTGCCTCTTGAGCCTCCATGCTCAGTCTTTTAGTTCTGTCATCTTCCATGGTCCTTACCAGATGCATAGAGAATGCATCATTGACCAGTTTGTAATCTTTGATATAGTTGGTTCTTTGCAGCTGGGGATGATGATCCCAGATATATGCTGCATTTGTGCCCGTCAGTTTTCCATCTGTCACCAGGGCATCAAAAGTGCCCCTATAAGCACAAGAATACACGATATAGGAGGTCATGTAGAATGTACAATCTGAACCTCTTAGGTTCATCAGCTGCTCATGCAGAGCATCGCTTATTATTTGGCCCCACAGTGGCTTGATGTCTGCATACAAACACATCATTATTATGCCGTACATCCAATCTCTAAATTCACCAGTATCAGGCTGGCCAGTCACCCTGTTCAGAAAGGCAATTACGTACTGATACTCCTCATTGAAGTCAAACTTGAACATGTGCACGGGGAGCTTGGCTGCTGCAATGTATGTGCTGTTCTCGGCCCGCCAAGCATACATGTTCTTTCTGGCCACCTTCTTGTTGGCCTCATATTCTCTTTCAGACTTCTTCAAGCCTACACTCTTTACCTTACTGCCCATTGGCAGTCCAAATGTTCGAGAGAGACCCTTGTTGGATAAGTCTGCATATACCCTCCCGTGCTTCACCACCTGCCTCGTCTGAGGGTTATAATTCCGGGCGCACTCAATGACTAGCTCCGGAGACTCCATGGAGTATGGGAAGCCAGCAGCATTCCACATACTTGATACAAACACTGCGTCCAATACCGGACTCTTGTCATGCCCATCATTTAGCTTGGTTGACCAGGCTTCTAGGTTAGTAATCCCCTGATGGGTGTCTGTAATTGCTCCATATTTGAGCAGGACCCCTCTCTGAGAAGAGAACATAGGTCTGCTGAATTCTTCCTGATTCTTGACTAAGCATTTTTCAGCCATGGGTACCTGCAATTAACAACATTTCTTCTCACAACAGGGATATGCATGCATACATATTGCAAATATCATGCCTATTGCATCAATTTCACATTACTTACTTACATGGATACATAACCAGAACTTACAACATCATCTAGAAACAACATGATGAGGGCTTCAGTTCACTTACCTGGTTATGCAGAATTTCCTTTATACCAGTATATCATCAAGATGCTCTTAATTCAACTGCTGATCACTTCCTTCTATCTGTGAGCTCGAATTGCGCAACGGTAGCTGTTATGCGAATATGGAGGCAAGTGCTCTGTAAAACAATTTTAACGCAGGTAAATCGTAACAATGGCGGTTGAATTACCTTTTAATCTCACAATTAGGGTAAATTTAGGGCACTCTGACAAGTTAGATCACAATCTTTGATCATTCGTGTGAAAACTCAGGATCTTGCTAGATATTTCATTGGGTTCCGGGATCGGCGGGAATCACCTACCATATCTGCGCACATTTAATGATAATGGCAGCAAAGGGAGCAGGGGGATATCCATATGACGGGATATCATGAGAGCAGGATGATATTTCACAATTATCAAGTTGAGTTTCAATATCATCCTTCCTAGCATTGAAATTATTATCGCGACAAGATTCGGGTGACAATACACCCTTTGTTTACGTTTTAGCACATCAGGAGGGTATTTCGGTTTATCAGGTGATGTTTCAAAACAAAATGATGATGACGAGCCAAGCTTGCTCATCTTCCCCTTTGAATATCAGGATGATGTCATCATGATATTCGTTCTTTGTATCGGAAGTGCTTCATGATGTCATCGTCATATTGGGCGAACATGATCATGTTTACAAAATATCCTGTCGAAATGTAAATATGATGATGATGTCATCAGGATGTTTGTTTCTTCGTTTATCATATTCAGATGATGTCATCAGGATGTTTGTTAAGGGTGATATTTCGTGTCAAGATGATATTAACGAATATCGGGTTACTTTTCAAAACATGATGTTCGCGGTATAAAAGACCGCTTGATGGGAAAGACTTACTACCATTTAAAGTTGACGTCCGGATATTTGAGCCGCAGGATATATTAGGGGATGTTAGAATATGATGATGATCTTTAAAACATGACTGGGATTATAAAATATGACCCCCCCTCTTGCAAATATCAGGTTTGACCAAAACTTTGACTGTTCATAATTCTCACATCCTGATGAATATCAGGGTGATGTAAAAGGCAAACCTGCATGAAATTGAATGTTCTTTCAGAATATGAGATCATAGATACGAAATATGAATTTTGACAACCTGACCTCATATTGGGGACTTACCTCATCTTGACTCAACGTGATGATGCACTTGACTTATTTTTACCAAACTGCCAGAAAGCAAGAAACACCAACCAAGCCAAAATAAGTTGGGTCCCTGTTTTGCCAAGTCAAAATGGGGCGTGTTGTGTAACCACACAACAGGATCCTGTTGCCAAAACACAGGAAGTTGACAGTGTAGGCCTGGAACAAATAATGGCCACAGAACAAATGCCAGCACCTCAGGCAAAATCCCCAGTATCCAGCATAGTGAATAAACAACAAGGGGAAGATTTGAAAATAGATGAAGTAATGACAGAGAAAGATCATGATCATCATGATCAACACATAGATGTGCCACAAGGTTCCCCACATCATGAAGATGCTCCTCTGGAGAAGGAAATTCCTCAACAGGAGGAGGTGTCGCAAGATCAACAACAATGTGAGCATCAAGAAGAAGAAATGAGAAAGTCACCATCTCGACAACACTTGCTGACAGAAAAGGAAGATACAGGTGAACATCATGATGATGCTGAAAAACATGATCAGGTGCCTCCGTGGTTAGCAAAAGAAGTAAATATTGAGAAAGAGTTTGAAATTCAAGAATTTGATGTCTCCACCTTGTTCTCCGTGGATATAATGAAACCTAGGAGGAAGGCTAGAATGACTTCAGCCATCAAGAGAGATCTGGCAACCGGGAGGAGGACCGCACAAATTGCCATACCTACGGTGGAGAAAGAAAAAGGTAAAATTACTGTTGATAAATTTCAAATCAGCACAGTAGATTTGGGTTTCGCTAATGAAGACCAAGAGGGTCAAGATGGCAAGACATTATTGACTCTCTAATTCAAAAGGTGAAAAGAGAGAAGGAGAAGAATAAGCAACATAAAGAGCACATTGCTCAGTTGCATGCCTACATCAAGGGACTGACCAATCCTGATGATACCACAACTGAACATGCAGTCCCATTGACTGCCATTTCTCAGGAGGAGGTAAATAAATTAGACCTCATGAAACATGAGGCTTCAGTCATCAGAAAATGGATGTCATCCACATTGGATGATGCTGTGGAAATAGTAAAGGCCTCTTTGAAGAGGTGGAACATTCTAAGTGACTCTAGGACTAAGGTGGATAAATTGCAGATGCAGACCGGGAAAAGGTCTTATAAATTGGAAAGGGTCCTGAGCCTTTTGGGAGAAATAAAGGGGATAAATCCTCAACTGCTTATTAGTAAGTAGGTACTGAATAGTAAAACCACATTATTGGTAGACATCTGGTACAAGGACATTTAGTTTGAATGCGGAGTCCTCAAAAGATGCAATAATAAGATGAGAGATATCAACATGAGGCTACATGATTTAATGGCTGAAGAAGCAGAGATATTAGAAACATTGGAAGGCAAGGTGGAAGGTAAAATAGAAAATCAAGATGAAGAGTCTGCCATCAAGGCTCTGCACAGCAACTTCCAGTCAGAAGCAAATGGTCCACTTGGCCACTTGACAGAGGAACTTATAGATAAAATAATGAGGATCAAGGTTAAGATGGAAAGATACAATGAAACACTGCAGGATAGGAAAAACAAGCTGGATAACAATAGAGATAAGTATGAAGCACATAAGCATGCCATCATCAAAGGGAGGACTCAAGATGGTGGAGGAATAGATCAAGTTGTGCAATCATATGAACAAGTCCAAAGCAGTATGCAACCCCATATGCAGCATCATCATCATGAGGATAGCGAAAGTTCAGGAAGTGAAGCACATGATGATGATCCACATGAATCAGCTGAAGAACATGATAAAGATACATCATAAAGGTGATACAAGCATTAGTAATATAGATAGTTGCCAGCTGGCAACTTGTGCAATTTTTGTAAAGATTGACAAAGTCAAGGGATGATGACCGTAGATTTGTATTGATAAATCAGGATCGTAGATCTTTTTGTAATGGATTCCTCACCTTATTCTATAAAAGATGGTGGAATGCCTTATTGTAAACATTCGAAACTTAATTGAAATCCATCTGCTGAAACATTCAGAGCTCATTTCAAAGCTTTTTGTATACATTTATATTTTTGCATGCTTGATGAATGAGAAGACTATGCCGATTACAATTCATAGTAAATCTTGAGTAATTAGTGTATGAGTTCTGGATATATGTGGTGATTTGTTGCGTCCCTTGGAGTGCATGTCTACTTGCATATGTTGTCTTCATACAAATTTCTTTGAAGTTAACATCAACTATATCTAGCTATGGAATGTCCTGGTGAAAATATGGTTTGGTTTTCTTCTCTTCGTGACAGTATCTAATATACATGTGGTTCAAACGTTGAAGGTTCAACTTTAATTAGAAGCATTTCTTCAATTTCTTTTAAATTTCAGAGCACTTCATCTCCATAATTGCAAATAATTGATGATCTTAAGCAAATAACATAGATATGCAGACATCTCGTAGATAATCATAAATATTTAGCATATTTGAATACAAAGCATGCACAATTGAAAATATCATGCAAAGATTGAGGTATTTCTACATCTTTTCACCAAACAACTGCATAATATGACTTCTCTATAAAGAATTTTCGGCAGGAGAATCATGATGATGATAAATTTCTATGTAAGGCCCCAAAATGGAAATAGCAACTCACATTAACCTCTGAGTAACTTCAGACGATTAAGACCTAATCACCGTAGACATGGGATCATGAATTCTTTGAATTCATAGTATCTTTCAAGATGAATAAAGGTTAATGTGTACTTTTATTCTATGCTTGTTTGTGACTAACATCATGACCAACATAAATTGGCACTAGAAGGAGGGCCCTGATCTGGAAGATCACGCTCATCACCATTATTCTCAGGTTTGATGATACAGAGAGTAAGGTAACCTTGGATCATCTGTAAATTTCAAATATTATGCAAATATTTATTGTAAAAGGCTCATATACGCTCATTCTGTGTAAAAATATTTAGATCTCACATAAATATTGCAAGCTTTATAGTAGATCATTATGAATTCACTAATATTGGCCAAAGATACATAAATTTGTTCAAGCTTTGAAGAATTTAGACCTTAGAAACTTGAGATCTCGTGCTAGGGGTCATTATACTTCAAATATCCTTGCGTATTTGTAGTATCTTTGCAAATATTTCATAAATATCTAGTCTGATCAGCCATCTAATCACAAATATCACGTCATCCGGTGAAATCCAACCAATATTCGTAAAGTTTCAGCCAATTTGACTCAAAATTGAGAAATCCTGGCTCACAGGATAAATACCAGGTCTAGACCTAGTGGAATTTTTGAAGAATTACCTGTTAGAGGTTTCAGACCTAGGACTGTAGACATTCATCATACTCCAGGGTCCAGTGCACCAAGAGCTTCACTAGAACCTCCTCCTATAACTCCTGTTGGTTTAGAAATACATTCTGGGATATCTGTGACATCTCCTATTCAGCTTCAGGGTGTACCTTTAGTCCAACCTTAGCCAGCTGCACCACCAGCTTAACCTCCTTTGGTTGCAATGTCTTTCTTTGCAGCAAAGTCACCTTTGACCTTCACTGCATATCATGAGTTACCAAAGAATCCAGACAAACTTTGTCCAAAATATCATCCTTATCAAGATGCTGAAGATCATATTAGGACTTTTAAGGAAGCTTGCTGCAGAGCCAGAATAGAACATCAGGATGTGGTGTGTAGATTATTTCCTTTTTCCTTAGGAGAAGAAGCTTATAATTGGTTCATTAGTCTTGGTCAGGGTTCTGTTAATTCCTGGGCCATATTAGAGAAAGCTTTTCTTGATAGATTCAAGGTTCCTATAGATCCCTCAATAAACTATCATTTATTTGCTACTATCAAGAGATTTGAAAATGAGCCTATCTCCAATTTCAATGCTAGGTTCCAGAAAATGTTGTCCAGAGTGGTCACTCCTTATACTGTGTCTGATGAAGCTGCAAGGAGCATTTACTATTCTGCCTTGGATCCTTTGACTTCCATGTTCATAAGGAGGACACATCCCCAGATCACAACTTTAGCCTTAGCTTTTCAAGAAGCTATACAGGTAAATTAGCAATTAATATCTGCTCCTACTCCAAATATAGAATTTCCTACCTTGTCTGGCATGCATTCACAATATCCTGCATCATATTCTACACAATATCCTACACAATATCCTAATGGAATAGTGGTACCCCCAGTAGTCATGCCTACACCTTTGAATGTACCTCCACTGAGCATTATGCCTCCTCCTAATGGAAATGGCCAATTGCCACAATATCCTACACAAGCTCAGACACCTCAAGGTACTGATCTGACCAACAATAACCATGGATCCACTTTCTTTAAGCCCCAGAATGAAAATGTGGTGGCCAAAGCTCAAGAAGAAAAGGAGGAAATCAAAGAAATCTTTGCTCAACTAAGAAAACTCACCACAGAAGTAACACATTTGAGAAATCAAGGTTTCTATTCCCAGTCAAACCAGAATAGAAATTATTCCAATGATAGACCAAATTATCCTGACAGAGGGTATAACACCAATAATTCAATAATGGTGGTGGAAATAACAATAATCCCCAAAGACAGCCCAGAGTATGCAACTCTAGGCCAAATAATTGCTCATTACCATCACTCCTGGACAATTAGCCTCCTGGTGAAGCCAAACAGACTACTAGAGTCAATCTTGCTGAAGCAGCCTTTACTAATTGGTGTAGAATCCACAACACAAATGCTCATGCAGAATTAGACTATCCACAATTTAGAATTGTTGCTAGCATCTTTCAGATTGAAGTGTCTAACACTTCTGGAAATCCAGCTCATGCAGAAGGAAATGAGATTGTTCCTTGTGGATATGACTCAGCTTTTGTGCTGGAAACCTACATTAATCAACCTCATTAGAGTTATAACCAGGTATGTGAGGAATTTGCCTTAACCTTTGAAACAAATTATGTTTTCCCTTTTGAGGATGAAAATGAACCTGCAAGAGAACATGAGGAAGTACATGCATATCAGCAGCAATATTCTGGTAAGCATAATTATAACTTGAGGAGTAATGCCAACAGACCTGCTGGTCCATTGACATCATCTCTACCTCCAAACAACTTCAACACACCTCCTGATCCTAAGGCTAGCAATAACCCTAGGTTCCCCAAGGTAAATGCTCAGTACTTGTCACCTCATAACACAGGATCAAAGGTTGTAAGTGCACCTCATGAATCTGACAAGCTAATCACCTATCTAGCTGATGAAATGAAGAAAATTAAGATCACCCTGCCCCTATCTGAGTTACTAAAAACTCCTGCCATCAAAAAAGCATTCATGAAGTCATTAGATGACCTTGCTTCAAAAGAGGATAGTCATCTTTCAAGCCAATCCAGTGGCAAAGATCATGCTGCCAGGGATAATATTATCAAGCCTAAAGTGTCAGCTACAGTCCAAGCTGTTGAAACCTCCAACATGACCTTGTATAGAGAAAAAACTAAATCACCCCCATTCCTCCTCACCATAAGAATGTTCAGCAAGAACCTGCACAATTGTCTGGTTGATTCAGAAGCTTCCACGAATGTTATGCCCTTGTCAATATGTAATGCTTTTGGACTACATCCTACTAAATCCCTTTAAAAGGTGACACAGCTAGACAAAACTGAAGTAAGTGTAGTAGGAGAGTTAACTCATATCCACATGCAACTAGCATCTGATCCTAGGATCCAATATTACATTGATATTCAGGTAGTTGACATACCTGATACTTATGGGATGTTGCTTAGCCGAGATTGGTCCAAAACGCTTAACGGATATATGTCTATAGATTTCAGTCACATGTGGTTGCCATGGAAGGGTATACCTAATCAGATCAGGATTGATGCTGAGCCTAGAATGAAACATATGATCACCGAGTACAACAGAACAAATGAGATCATGTACGTAGACGTAGAGCCTGGAGTTTACTGCATCAGGCCACAGACTGCCAAAATAGAAGAGATCCTGATGCTTGATCTTCATCATCATGATGATGATGATCATCAGGAGGATATGCCAGTCGTAGAACCTGATAATAATCCTGATAATGAGAATGAAATAGATCGCTTCAGAGACTTTGAGATGTATCTGTCTAATCAAGTAAAACGTTGTCAATTATTAAATATAACTGCTAATGATATTTTGATTGATGGATCATGCAGATTACACGATGAAGCACATTCAGAAAGGACTTGTGAAACATGCTTAGATATGATGATGCTGGAGCAGGCATGCAGTGAAGCATCGTCATCATATTCTGAGGTAAATGCTACATTGGATGATGATGATGATACTAATTCTTATCTGTCTTCTGCAGGAACAGAGGAGTCGACAGATCATGATGAAGATCATATCCTAAAAATAGAAGAAGTTCTGGTGTCTGACTGGATAAATGATATGAGGAAAGAAAAGATCACTCCTGGTAGCGATTGCTTTATGGAACCCGATTATGAGTTGTCTGATGAAGACAAAGGTAGTGACTTGACAAAGTTTGAAGAATTTCTAGTAAAAGAAATAGAGAAGATGACACAACAACATAAATCTCCCCAGGAGGTTTTAATTAAAGGTTGGTGTAGGCTGCACGAGGCACCTCACTCAGAAACAACTTGTTCACTATGTTTACACATTTTGAAAAAGCATACATCTGTAGATCCAGAAGATCATCCTCATGCTGAAGTGAAAGAGAGAGTAGAAAAACCATCAGACTCACAAAAGAAAGGAAAGAAGAAATCAAAACATGATGACATCCTTAAGTTAAAATGGATATCAGACGGAGTAGCTACCAGAGCTGCAAAGAGAAAAGAAAGTTCAGCTAAATGTCCAGTTGAAGATAAACCTTGGATCCTGAGGTTTGATGGATCCAAATCCAAGCAAGGTGCTGGGGTAGGAATTGATCTGATCGATCCAAATGGAAAATCCTACTTAGCAGCTTACAAATTACAGTTCCCCTTCACTAACAATGTAACAGAGTATGAAGCTCTGATTCATGGGATGCTGTTTGATCATAAGAAGAAAGTAAAGATCTTGCATGTCTTCAGAGATTCAGAGCTAGTTGTGAGGCAAGTAAGAGGAATCTACTCATGTAACTACAGAAAGCTGTCCAACTACAGACATCGAGTGTGGGACTTGATTGAGGATTTTGACACCTTTAATATCACTCATGTACCAAGAGAACAAAACCATAGGGCAGATGCACTTGCCCAAGCCACCAGTACATTGGAGCCACTATCTATATCTGGTCTGAAAAGATTTTTAGTAGAACTGGTGTCAGTACCTTCAGTACCTGATAATGTGACTAACCTCCAGGTGTTTGATGATGATCAGCACATTCTGGACTTCATTTCAAATAGAGACATCTTTGAAGCTTAGATTATAGATGAGAATGGTATGGAAGAACATGTATGGGAAGAAGATGAGATATTAGAGCTGCCTAGCAACAGGATCCCCAAAGGTATGATTAAATTGGAAAGAGCTTTTGATTTGGATAATATGCTGAAACAGAAGGATCTGCCCAAGGTAGATGGAGGTCAGTAATCACAAGTGAATATTGGATAGGATGAAGACAAGAAAAATGTACTGATAGGTAAGGTCTGCACATCAGAAGAGGTAGAAGGAATAACTCAGGCGCTCAGGGATTACATACATGTAATTGCATGGACCTATGATGAGCTGAAGACATATGACACCTCTGTCATAACTCATACTATACCTCTCAAGCTAGATGCTAAACCTTTCCGACAGAAACAAAGGCCAGTCAATGCTTTGCTTGAACCAATAATTCTTGAAGAAGTCAAGAAATTGTTAAATGCCAGGATAATATTTCCTGTGAGGCACTCCACTTGGGTGGGAAATCTTGTGCCAGTTAGAAAGAAGAATAGAGACATCAGGTTATGTGTAGATTTCAGGAATCTGAATAGAGCATCAGAAAAAAATAATTATCCTTTACCCTCATTGGATGAAGTTCTGCAGATTGTAAATGGAGCCAAAATGATGTCCTTCTTGGATGGTTTTTCAGGATACAACCAGGTAATGGTTGATAAAATTGACAGATTGAAAACTGCCTTCACCACAAAGTGGGGGATATTTGCATATAGACGTATGCCATTCGGACTCATAAATGCTGGAGCTACATTCCAGCGAGCAATGGACATAGCCTTCAGAGGCTTAATAGGAAAATGTATAGTCATCTACATGGACGACTTGACAGTATTCTCCAAGGAAAGGGAGAATCATGTTGCTGATCTCAGAAGTGTACTGAAGAAGTGTGAAGAATATGGAATATCTTTGAATCCCAAGAAGTGCATATTTCGGGTGACAACAAGAAAGTTACTAGGCCACCTAATCACAAAGATGGAATTATCATTGACCCTGATAGGGTGGAGTCTATCATGAAGTTACAACTTCTAGGAACCAAAAAGGAACTCAAGTCTTACTTTGGTAAGATAAACTTTGTGAGGAAGTTCATCACCGGCTTTGCTGAGATTGTCAGACCACTAAATGCCATGTTGAAAAAAGATGCACAAATTGAGTGGACACTAGAGGCCAAAGCTGCATTTGAAGATATAAAGAAAGCCATTTCAGATGCTCCTATCCTTATCAGTCCAGACTACACAAAAGATTTCTACATTTATTCATTTGCTTCAGAGCATACCTCTGCAGTAGTGTTAACTCAAAGAAATGAAGAGAAAGAAGAGAAACCAATTGCTTTCATGAGCTGTCCTTTCAGGGATGCTGATTTGAGATATGTAGATGTTGAGAGACAGACACTTGCATTAGTCAGAGTAGTAAAGAAATTCAGACATTACATACTAAGAAGCAAAGTAATTGCTATAGTACCAGATGCAGCAGTGAAGATGCTACTGACGCAAAGTGAGCCTGGTGAGAAAAGAGCCAAATGGATTACTGTATTACAAGAGTATGACATGGAAATTACACTAATGAAGCTAGTAAGAGGACAAGCTCTGAGCCAGATGATATATGAAATTGATCCAAACATCACTAGTTAGCAATATGTGATCAATGAAAAAGACAATAAAGAGTGGTATTCAGATATCAGGCACATCCTGATCACTGGAAGATGTCCATCAAGAATGCAAGCATCATAGAGAAGAGCCTTAAAGATAAGATCCCAAAAGTATATGATGAAGGGAGGAACCTTATTCAAAAAGAATTATGAAGGAATATACCTGAGATGCTTAGAAAAGCTAGAAGCAAATGAGGTCCTGTCAGAGCTACATGACAAGTTTGGAACCGCACATGGATCATCCTTGGCCACAACACATGCAATCCTCAGAGTAGGATATTACTGGCCTACAATTTTTAAAGACACAGCTGATCATGTTAAATGTTGTCATGTTTGCTAGGTTGCTGCTAAGAGAGAAATATGTTGCACAACCCTTGCAGCCAGTGATGGAAGAGTGCCCATTTGCACAATGGGGCATGGACTTCATAGGACCAATCAATCCTCTGTCTTCCTCAAGTCATAGGTATGTCTTAACAATTACTGATTATTGTACTAGATGGACTGAGGCTATTAGTAGCAAAACTTGCACTACAGATGATGTCATTAAATTTCTGGAGAGCAACATTGTCACCAGGTATGGAACTCCTTATGCATTGGTAAGTGATAATGGTTCTACCTTCATTTCCACCAAGTTATCAAGTTGGGCTTTTGATCATGGGATTATACTTAAGTTTTCATCCAACTATTATCCCCAGGGGAATGGATTAGCAGAATCCACCAATAAAAATTTACTGAATATCATAAGAAAACTGATAGAGAAAAACCCTAGAGAATGGAACTCATTTCTAAAGTATGCCTTATGGGTTGACAGAACTAGAATGAAAACTGCATTAGGAAACTCACCCTTCCAACTACTATATGGGGTGGATCCCATCCTCCCTGTAAACTTAAAAATTCCTACCCTACAGTTTGCCCAAGAATACCTAGGCATAGACAATAAGCAAGAAGTCAGGTTGCTTCAGTTGATGCACCTGGACGAAAAAAGGAGTCAAGCAATTGACCAATTTGCAAAACATCAGGCTGTTGTCAAATGCTGGTTTGACAAGAGAGCCAGAGTCAAAGCTTTCAGGATATCTAATTTGGTCCTGATGTGGGATAAAGCCCATGAGAAGAAAGGTGACCATGGTAAGTTTGACAAATTATGGATAGGTCCCTTTCAAATTTCTGAGATACTAGGAGACAGTACTTATAGGCTTAAGAACCTGACAGGTGAAGATGTCCCATTGCCAGTCAATGGGTAGTTCCTCAAGCATTATTTCCAGGCCTGAATGACTTCATGACAGTCATATGTATCATATTGTATATTTGTATAGTTGTTTGTGCAGTTTGTTTGTTTTGCTTGTTTTGTTTTGTTGGTTGGGACCTTGTTCTGGTAAGTCAGGATGATGCACTTCATCACCGAAGAAAATAACTAAATTGTTAGGATTTAAATGATGAGATCACATTTAGACATAGGTTATGATTCATTCTAAGAAGTGTTCATGATCAGGTTATGATATCATTTCATCAGGGTGCCTTTTCTTGGTCAAAGTGAATCAATCACAATGAAACATCTAATAGCCTTGGGTTTGTTGAACACACAAGTAAAGGTGTTAAATGAAAAATCTAAAGGGACTCCCTTGCTACCAATACAATCTCCAACCTAAAGCTCCAAGTGACTGTACCCTGTACAAATGAGCTGACATGATGATATCAGATACAAATTTTAAAGAGAAAATCAGAAAAGAAATAAAATTAGGCCATCTAAGTAACTCTACCGGGGCTATAGACGCATGCTGGCAGTGGGGCTCTACTTAGGGAGATTGTATAGATAACCTTGTCGGGGCTATGAATGCCCGCTAGCAGCAAGGCTCTATCTAGGTTGGCTATGAGGGATGATCTCCAACCATGTAGTTTAACACTAGTCACTTATGTTTTCAGCTTGCTTTCAAGATGAGGATAATTAATCATATGCACACACCTGATCCTTTGTTAGCATTGTTACCATGATGAAATTTTATCATTCAGAGGATTATGATGCCTATGCTTAGATAGAATTAGAATACTATAGATGAATATGATCACATCACTTGAATCATTGGGATTTGTTTGTTTTCTTTGGTGGCAAGTTGTTGTGTGGTTACACAACACACCCTATTTTGACTTGGTAAAACAGGGACCCAACTTTTTGGCTTGGCTTGTGTTGTCTGCTTTCTGGCGGTTTGGTAAAAGTAAGTCATGTGCATCATCATGTAGAACCAGGATGAGGTAAGTCACCATTATGAGGTCAATTTGTCAAAATTCATATTTCATTTTTGTGACCTCATATTTTGAAAGAACATCAAATTCCATGCAGGTTTGCCTTTTACACCACCTTGATATTCATCAAGATGTGAAAGTTATGAACAGTCAAAGTTTCGGTCAAACCTGATATGCACAAGAGGAGGATCATATTTTATAACCTCAGTCAAGTAAGTTTGTCTCATCATCATCATATTTGAAACATCCCCTGATAAGTCATACGGTCCAGATATCCAGATGTCAACTTTAAGTGGTAATAAATCTTCCCCGTCAACCAGTCTTATATATCATAGGCGTCATGTTTTCGAATGTACCCCGATAATTCTTAATATCCTCCTGCCGCATAATATCACCCTTGGCCAATATCTTGATGACGTCATCCAAACCAGATAAATGAAGAAACAAACATGACGATGACATCATCATCACATTTACATTTCGACAGGATATTTTCCAAACATGATCATGTTCGCCTAATATGATGATGACGTCATCCCAATATTCCAAAAGAGAGACATGTAAGTTTGTCTCGTCATCATCATATTTGAAACATCACCTGATACATCAAAATATCCTCCTGATGTACCAAACACAACCAAAAGGTGCTTTGTCACCCGAGTCTTGTCGCGATAACAATTCTAATATAAGGGAGGAGGATGATATCGAAACTCGACCCGATATTTGTGAATATCATCCTGCCTTCATGATATCCTATTATATGGATATCCCCCCACTCCCATTGCCACCATTATCATTTAATGTGCGCAGACATGGTAGGTGGTTCCCGCCGACCCCGGAACCCAGTGAAACACCTGACAAGATCCTGCGTTTTCGCACGAATAATCAAGGAATACAATCTAATTTGTCAGAGTTGCCCTAAATTTACCCTAATTGCAAGGTGAAAAGGTAATTCAACCGTCATTTTCACGTTTACCTTGCGATAAAATTATTTTACAGAGCACCAGCTTCCATAGCCACACACCAGCTACTGTTGCACGATTTGAACTCACATACAGAAGGAAGGAGGTGATTATCAACTAAATTAAGAGTGTCTTAGCAATCTACTGGTATAAAAGAGGAATCTACATAACCAAGGTAAGTAAATGAAACCCTCACCATGCTATTATTGTTCAGGTATGATGATGTAAATTCTGGTTTATGCATCCATATGATTGAGTAGTATTGAAAAGATACAGTAGGCATGGTGGTTTTAATTGCAATATACATGCATGTGTATACCCGTTGTGAGATGGGATTTTGTTAATTTCAGGTACTCATGGATGACAAGTGGTTCGTCAAGTGTCAAGAGGAATTCAGTAGGCCCATGTTCTCTTCTTAGAGAGGGGTCCTGTTTAAGTATGGAGCAATTACAGACAGCCATCAGGGGAGCACCAATCTGGAAGCCTAGTCAGCTAAGCTGAATGATGGGCATGACAAGAGCCCTGTGCTGGATGCAGTGTTCATATCAGGGATGTGGAATGCTGCCGGTTTTCCATACTCCATGGAATCTCCAGAGCTGGTTATAGCATGTGCCTAAAATTATAATCCTCAGACAAGGCAAGTGGTGAAGCATGGGAGGATATATGTAGACCTCTCCATCAAGGGTCTCTCCCGGACATTTGGATTGCCACTGGGTAGTAAGGTTAAGAGCGTGGACCTGAGGAAGTCTGAAAAGGAGTATGAGGCCAACAAGAAATCAGCCAGGAAGAACATGTATCAATGGCGTGCTGAGAATAGCACCTATCCTGTAGCAGCCAAACTTCCGGTACACATGTTCAAGTATGATTTCAATGAGGAGTATGAATACATAATTGCACTCCTGAATAGAGTAATAGGCCAGCCTGATGCTGGTAGTTTCAGAGATTGGATGTATGGAATAATCATGATGTGTTTGTATTCAAACATCAAGCCATTATGGGGCCAGATAATAAGTGATGCTCTGCATGAGCAGCTAATGAACCTGGGAGGTTCAAATTGTGCATTTTATATGTCATCATACATTGTTTATTCTTGTGCTTATAAAGGCACTTTTGATGCCTTAGTTACAGATGGAAAGCTCACAGGCACAAATGTTGTGTATATCTGGGATCATCATCCCCAGCTGCAAAGAATCAACTACCTCAAAGATTACAAACTGGTCAATGATGCATTCTCTATGCATCTGGTAAGGACCATGGAAGAGGACAGAACAAAAAGATTGAGCATGGAGGCTCAAGAAGTAGTCTACGAGCATGGGGCCTGGTACATACAGTTTGCAACCTTTTCTTACATAAGGGTTGAAGGTTTTGAGGAACACCCCCTCATGCTGCCTAGGTATCCTACTGATGCAGTGATACTAATGGAATTTATCCGGCAGGGCTCCACAATAATAAAAATGTATAAGGATGCCAAGAAGTTGCCACCAATTTTGTTCCCAGTCAGCATCGGCTGCTATATGTGCCCTGATTCTGATAATATAAAGAAGGTAATGGTCACCCTAAATAAAATGAATCTGCAGCCTTTCCCACTAACAAGACCATATGATCCTTACAGCAGGATACAGAAGATACTAGGAAAGCTTATTCACCAGAGGCACCTAGAGGATTTTTGGGCTGACTGCGAAGATGAGGTAGAAGCCAGGAGAAGAAGGTTTCAGAGGTTAACTCTGAACCAAGTTAGAACTTTTGATTGCATCTCCCTTCCCCAACAATTGAAGAAGGATGATGGCAGGATCATGGCAGATGAATATGAGTAGAAAAAGATATATAATGACACTATCTCTGTACCTGACCTCACTATGCAGGAAGACATATCCTTGGACTCATACATTGCCAGGACCATACAACTAACTCAAGCTTGGGTTGATGAGCAGGTGGAGGCATTGAAAAAGAAAGGTGTTGCCAATACGGTGGAAAACAAGAAGAAGGGACAAGATATTCCTGGGGATGAATATGATGACTTCCTGATTGAGAAGAGGAAGAGTAAGGGAGATAAGCTACCTCCACCACAACAACAGAGAAAAAGACCCCCAAGGGGCAAGAAGGTGGATAAACAGCCCAAAGGGGTTATAATTGACAGGGCAATATTTGTAGCTAAGGAGGCAGCAGGATCAGGATCAGGATCAGGATTAGAATCAGAATCCCCTCCAAAGAAAGAAAACCCCAAAAAGAGTAAGACAGTAGAGGTTGGAATCACTGAGACCCTGGAAGTAGGTCAATCCTCAAGGAAACTTAGAGAAGAGGATATCCTCATGGAGGAAGAGCCTGAAGAAGAAGAGGCTCCTTTAATTATAAAGAGAAAGAGGAGAGCTCCATAGGTGTTGGTATCCACCACACCTAAGAAACAAAGAACCTCCATGAGAGGTGGAATAACCCAACCCCCTACACTATTACAAGGGGCAGGTAGTGAAGTACCATAGGAACTTCAGCATAATGTTCCACTTCCTACCATTGTCAAGTTCAAAACTAAACTTGCAGAAGAACAAATGAAAGAAACTGATCAGATGCAAGCAGAAGGACATATCTCGCTAGATGAGACAATAAATCTGTCTGATGATGAAGTCGTACAGGATGTGGCTGCACAGAATATGGAGACACTTGTTGCTAGAATATCTATGGCTCCTCATAAGCCTCCACCAGTTCAAACTGTGTTTGAGGAGATGAAGCAAGTAGAAGAGGGGCAAGAAAAGAGCCTAGAGCATGTAGCTCAAGAAATAGGGCTGGAAACATTAATCACAGAGGTGACAAGCCCTATAGTGGTAGACCTAACAGAGAAGCAGGATGCAAGTCCTGATCAGCCAGCAGGATCACCTAAGAAAGGGCACCCAACAGAAGAGATAAAGATGGCAGAGTCAGAAGGCCATACTCTTGAATTAGGCCAACAAAGCCCATAGGATACATCAGCAGAACCTACTATAGTAGAGGTTCAAGAAATAAAGGCTGATGAAAAGGAGAAAATAATGGAGGATCCTGTTGGCAAAACATAGGAAGTTGACAGTGCAGGCCTGGAACAAATAATGGCCCCAGAACAAATGCCAGCACCTCAGGCAGAATCCCTAGTATCTGGCGCAGTGTATAAACAACAAGGGGAAGATTTGAAAATAGATGAAGTAATGATGGAGAAAGATCATGATCATCATGATCAACACATAGATGTGCCGCAAGGTTCCCCACATCAAGAAGATGCTCCTCCGAAGAAGGAAATTCCTCAATAGGAGGAGGTGCCGCAAGATCAACAACAAAGTGAGCATCAAGAAGAAGAAATGAGAAAGTCACCATCTCCACAACACTTGCTGACAGAAAAGGGAGATACGGGTGAACATCATGATGATGCTGAAAAACATGATCAGGTGCCTCCGTGGTTAGCAAAAGAAGTAAATATTGAGGAAGAGTTTGAAATTCAAGAATTTGATGTCTCCACCTTGTTCTCCGCGGATATATGAAACCTAGGAGGAAGGCCAGAATGACTTCAACCATCAAGAGAGATCCGGCAACCAGGAGGAGGACCGCACAAATTGCCATACCTGCGGTGGAGAAAGAAAATGGTAAAATTACTGTTGATGAATTTCAAATCAGCATAGTAGATTTGGGTTTCGCTAATGAAGACCAAGAGGGTCAAGATGGCAAAGACATTATTGACTCTCTAATTCAAAAGGTGAAAAGAGAGAAGGAGAAGAATAAGCAACATAAAGAGCACATTGCTCAGTTGCATGCCTACATCAAGGGGCTGACCAATCCTGATGATACCACAACTGAACATGCAGTCCCATTGACTGCCATTTCTCAGGAGGACGTAAATAAATTAGACCTCATGAAACATGAGGCTTCGATGATCAGAAAAGGGATGTCATCCACATTGGATGATGCTGTGGAAATAGTAAAGGCCTCTTTGAAGAGGTGGAACATTCTAAGTGACTCCAGGACTAAGGTGGATAAATTACAGATGCAGACTGGGAAAAGGTCTTATAAATTGGAAAGGGTCCTGAGCCTTTTGGGAGAAATAAAGGGGATAAATTCTCAACTACTTATTAGTAAGCAGGTACTGAACAGTAATATCGCATTATTGGTAGACATCTGGTACAAGGATATTCAGTTTGAATGCGGAGTCCTCAAAAGATGCAATAATAAGCTGAGAGATATCAGCATGAGGCTACATGATTTAATGGCTGAAGAAGCAGAGATATTAGAAATATTGGAAGGCAAGGTGGAAGGTAAAATAGAAAATCAAGATGAAGAGTTTGCCATCAAGGCTCTGCACAGCAACTTCCAATCAGAAGCAAATGGTCCACTTGTCCACTTGACGGAGGAACTTATAGATAAAATAATGAGGATCAAGGTTAAGATGGAAAGATACAATGAAACACAGCAGGACAGGAAAAATAAGCTAGATAACAACAGAGATAAGTATGAAGGACATAAGCACGCCATCATCGAAGCGAGGACTCAAGACGGTGGAGGAATAGATCAAGTTGTGCAATCATATGAACAAGTCCAAAGCAGTATGCAGCCCCATATGCAGCATCATCATCATGAGGATAGCGAAAGTTCAGGAAGTGAAGCACATGATGATCCACATGAATCAGCTGAAGAACATGATGAAGATACATCATAAAGGGGATACAAGAATAAGCAATATAGATAGTTGCCAGCTGGCAACTTGTGCCATTTTTGTAAAGATTGACAAAGTCAAGAGATGATGACCGTAGATTTGTATTGATAAATCAGGATCGTAGACCTTTTTGTAATAGATCCCTCACCTTATTCTATAAAAGGTGGTGGAATACCTTATTGTAAACATTCAAAACTTAATTGTAATCCGTCTGCTGAAACATTCAGAGCTCATTTCAAATCTTTTTGTATACATTTATATGTTTGCATGTTTAATGAATTAGAAGAGTATGTCGATTACAATTCATAGTAAATCTTGAGTAATCAGTGTATGAGTTCTGGATATATGTGGTGATTTGCTGCGTCCCTTGGAGTGCATGTCTACTTGCATATGTTGTCTTCATAGAAATTCCTTTGAAGTTAGCATCAACTATATCTAGCTGTGGAATGTCCTGGTGAAAATATGGTTTGGTTTTCTTCTCTTCATGACAGTATCTAATATACATGTGGTTCAAAAGCTGAAGGTTCAACTTTAATTAGAAGTATTTCTTCAATTTCTTTTAAATTTCAGAGCACTTCATCTCCATAAATGCAAATAATTGATGATCTTAAGCAAATAACACAGATATGTAGACATCTCATAGATAATCGTAAATATTTAGCATATTTAAATACAAAGCATGCACAATTGAAAATATCATGCAAAGATTGAGGTATTTCTACATCTTTTCACCAAACAACTGCATAATATGACTTCTCTGTAAAGAATTTTCGGCAGGAGAATCATGATGATGATAAATTTCTATGTAAGGCCCCAAAATGGAAACAACAACTCACATTAACCTATGAGTAACTTCAAACGATTAAGACCTAATCACCAGAGACTTGGGATCACGAATCCTTTGAATTCATAGTATCTTTCAAGATGAATAAAGGTTAATGTGTACTTTTATTCTATGCTTGTTTGTGACTAACATCATGACCAACATAAATTGGCACTAGAAGGAGGGCCCTAATCTAGAAGACCATGCTCATCACCATTATTCTCAGGTTTAATGATACAGAGAGTAAGGTAACCTCGGATCATCTGTAAATTTCAAATATTACACAAATATTTACTGTAAAAGGCTCATATACGCTCATTCTGTATAAAAATTTCTAGATCTCACGTAAATATTGCAAGCTTTACAGCAGATCATTCTGAATTCACTAATATCGGCCAAAGATACATAAATTTGTTCAAGCTTTGAAAAATTTAGACCTTAGAAACTTGAGATCTCATTCTAGGGGTCATTATACTTCAAATATCCTTGCGTATTTGCAGTATCTTTGCAAATATTTTGTAAATATCTAGTCTGATCAGCCATCTGATCACAAATATCACGTCATCCGGTGAAATCCAGCCAATATTCACAAAGTTTCAGCCAATTCACCTCAAAATTGAGAAAACCTGGCTCACAGGATAAATACCAGCTAGACCTAGTGGAATTTTCAAAGAATTACCTATTAGAGGTTTCAGACCTAGGACTGTAGACATTCATCATACTCCAGGGTCCAGTGCACCAAGAGCTTCACCAGAACCTCCTCCCGTAACTCCTGTTGGTTTACAAATACCTTCTGGGATATCTGTGACATCTCCTATTCAGCTTCAGGGTGTACCTTTAGTCCAACCTCAGCCAGCTGCACCACCAGCTCAACCTCCTTTGGTTGCAATGTCTTTCTTTGTAGCAGAGTCACCTTTGACCTTCATTACATATCATGAGTTGCCAAAGAATCTGGACAAACTTTGTCCAAAATATCATCCTTATCAAGATGCTGAAGATCATATCAGGACTTTTAAGGAAGCTTGCTACAGAGCCAGAATAGAACATCAGGATGTGGTGTGCAGATTATTTCCTTTTTCCTTAGGAGAAGAAGCTTATAATTGGTTCATTAGTCTTGGTCAGGGTTTTGTTACTTCCTGGGCCTTATTAGAGAAAGCTTTTCTTGATAGATTCAAGGTTCCTGTAGATCCCTCAATAAACTATCATTTATTTGCTACTATCAAGAGATTTGAAAATGAGCCTATCGTCAATTTCAATGCTAGGTTCCAAAAAATGTTGTCCAGAGTGGTCACTCCTTATACTGTGTCTAATGAAGCTGTAAGGAGCATTTACTATTCTGCCTTGGATCCTTTGACTTCCATGTTCATAAGGAGGACACATCCCTGGATCACAACTTTAGCCTTATCTTTTCAAGAAGCTATACAGGTAAATCAGTAATTAATACCTGCTCCTACTCCAAATATGGTATTTCCTACCTTTCCTGGCATGCATTTACAATATCCTGCATCATATTCTGCACAATATCCTACACAATATCCTAATGGAACAATGGTACCCCTAGCAGTCATGCCTACAACTTTGAATGTACCTCCACTGAGCATTATGCCTCCTCCTAATGGAAATGGCCAATTGCCACAATATCCTGCACAAGCTCAGACACCTCAGGGTACTAATCTGACCAACAATAACCATGGTTCCTCTTTCTTTAAGCCCCAGAATGAAAATGTGGTGGCCAAAGCTCAAGAAGAAAAGGAGGAAATCAAAGAAATCTCTACTCAACTAAGAAAACTCACCACAGAAGTAACACACTTGAGAAATCAAGGTTTCTATTCCCAGTCAAACCAGAATAGAATTTATTCCAATGATAGACCAAATTATCCTGGCAGAGGGTATAACACCAATAATTTCAATAATGGTGGTGGAAATAACAATAATCCCCAAAGATAGCCCAGAGTATGGAACTCTAGGCCAAATAATAGCTCATTACCATCACCCCTGGACAATCAGCCTCCTGGTGAAGCCAAACAGACTACTAGAGTCAATCTAGCTGAAGAAGCCCTTACTAATTGGTGTAGAATCCACAACACAAATGCTCATGCAGAATTAGACTGTCTACAATTTAGAATTGCTACTAGCATCTTTCAGACTGAAGTGTCTAACACTTCTGGAAATCCACCTCATGCAGAAGGAAATGAGATTGTTCCTTGTGGATATGACTTAGCTTTTGTGCTGGAAACCTACATTAATCAACCTCATCAGAGTTATAACCAGGTATGTGAGGAATCTGCCTTAACCTTTGAAACAAATTATGTTTTCCCTTTTGAGGATGAAAATGAACCTACAAGAGAACATGAGGAAGTACATGCATATCAGCAGCAATATCCTGGTAAGCATAATTATAACTTGAGGAGTAATGCCAACAGACCTGCTCGCCCATTGACATCATCTCTACCTCCAAACAACTTCAACACACCTCATGATCCTAAGGCTAGCAATAACCCTAGGTTCCCCAAGGTAAATGCCTAGTACTTGTCACCTCAGAACATAGGATCAAAGGTTGTAAGTGCACCTCATGAATACTACAAGCTAATCACCTATCTGGCCGATGAAATGAAGAAAATTAAGATCAGCCTGTCCCTATCTGAGTTACTGAAAACTCTTGCCATCAAAAAAGCATTCATGAAGTCATTAGATGACCCTACTCTGAAAGAGGATAGTCATCTTTCAAGTCAATCCAGTGGCAAAGATCATGCTACCAGGGATAATATTATCAAGCCTAAAGTGTCAGCTATAGTCGAAGCTGCTGAAACCTCCCACATGACCTTGTATAGAGAAAAAAATTGAATCACCCCGTTCCTCCTCACCAAAAGAATGTTTAGCAAGAACCTGCACAATTGTCTGGTTGATTCAAGAGCTTCCACGAATGTTATGCCCTTGTCAATATGTAATGCTTTAGGACTACATCCTGCTAAATCCCTAAAAAGGTGACACAGCTAGACAAAACCGAAGCAAGTGTAGTAGGAGGGTTAACTCATATCCACATGCAACTAGCATCTGATCCTAGGATCCAATATTACATTGATATTCTAGTAGTTGACATACCTAATACTTATGGGATGTTGCTTAGCTGAGATTGGTCCAAAATGCTTAACAGATATATGTCTACAGATTTTAGTCACATGTGGTTGCCATGGAAGGGTATACCTAATCAAATCAGGATTGATGCTGAGCCTAGAATGAAACATATGATCACCGAGTACAACAGAACAAATGAGATCATGTACGTAGACGTAGAGCCTGGAGTTTATTGCATCAGGCCATAGACTGTCAAAATAGAAGAGATCCTGATGCTTGATCTTCATCATCATCATGATGATGATCATCAGGAGGATATGCCAGTCGTAGAACCTGATAATAATCCTGATAATGAGAATGAAATAGATCACTTCAGAGACTTTGAGATGCATATGTCTAATCAAGTAAAACGTTGTCAATTATTAAATATACCTACTAATGATATTTTGATTGATGGATGGTGCAGATTACATGATGAAGCACATTCAGAAAGGACTTGTGAAACATGCTTAGATATGATGATGCTGGAGCAGGCATGCAGTGAAGCGTCGTCATCATATTCTGAGGTAAATGCTACATCAGATGATGATGACGATAGTAATTCTTATCTATCTTCTGTAGGAACAGAGGAGTCGATAGATCATGATAAAGATCATATCTTGAAAATAGAAGAAGTTCTGGTGTCTGACTAGATAGATGATATGAGGAAAGAAAAGATCACTCATGGTAGCGATTGCTTTATGGAACCCGATTATGAGTTGTCTGATGAAGACAAAGGCAGTGACCTGACGAAGTTCAAAGAATTTCTAGTAAAAGAAATAGAGAAGATGACACGACAACATAAATCTCCCCAGGAGGTTTTAATTAAAGGTTGGTGTAGGCTGCACGAGGCACCTCACTCAGAAACAACTTGTTCACTATGTTTACACATTTTGAAAAAGCATGTAGCTGCAGATCCAGAAGATCATCCTCATGCTGAAGTGAAAGAGAGAGTAGAAAAACCATCAAACTCACAAAAGAAAGGAAAGAAGAAATTAGAACATGATGACATCCTTAAGTTAAAATGGATATCAGGTAGAGTAGCAACCAAAGCTGCAAAGAGAAAAGAAAGTTTAACTAAATGTCCAGCTGAAAATAAACCTTGGATCCTGAGGTTTGATGGATCCAAATCCAAGCAAGGTGCTGGGGTAGGAATTGATCTGATCAATCCAACTGGAAAATCCTACTTAGCAGCTTACAGATTACAATTCCCCTGCAGAGTATGAAGCTCTGATTCATGGGATGTTGTTTGCTCATAAGAAGAAAGTAGAGATCCTGCATGTCTTCAGAGATTCAGAGCTAGTTGTGAGGCAAGTAAGAGGAATCTACTCATGTAACTACAGAAAGCTATCCAACTACAGACATCGAGTGTGGGACCTGATTAAGGATTTTGACGCCTTTAATATCACTCATGTACCAAGAGAACAAAACCATAGGGCAGATGCACTTGCCCAAGCTGCCAGTACATTGGAGCCATTGTTTATATCTGGTCTGAAAAGATTTTTAGTAGAACTAGTGTCAGTACCTTCAGTACCTGATAATGTGACTAACCTCCAGGTGTTTGATGATGATCAGCACATTCTAGACTTCATTTCAAATAGAGACATCTTTGAAGCTCAGATTATAGATGAGAATGGTATGGAAGAACATGTCTGGGAAGAAGATGAGATATTAGAGCTGCCTAGCAACAGGATCCCCAAAGGTATGATTGAATTGGAAAGAGCTTTTGATCTGGATAATATGTTGAAACAGAAGGATCTGCCAAGGCAGATGGAGGTCAGTATTCACAAGTGAATATTGGATAGGATGAAGGCAAGAAAAATGTACTGATAGGTAAGGTCTGCACATTAGAAGAGCTAGAAGGAATAACTCAGGCGCTCAGGGATTACATACATGTAATTGCATGGACCTATGATGAGCTGAAGACATATGACACCTCTATCATAACTCATACTATACCTCTCAAGCCAGATGCTAAACCTTTCCGACAGAAGCAAAGGCAGTCAATGCTTTGCTTGAACCAATAATTCTTGAAGAAGTCAAAAAATTGTTAAACGCCGGGATAATATTTCCTGTGAGGCACTCCACTTGGGTGGCAAATCTTGTGCCAGTTAGAAAGAAGAATAGAGACATCAAGTTATGTGTAGATTTCAGGAATCTGAACAGAGCATCAAAAAAAGACAATTATCCTTACCCTCATTGGATGAAGTTCTGCAGATTGTAAATGGAGCCAAAATGATGTCCTTCTTGGATGGTTTTTCAGGATACAACCAGGTAATGGTTGATAAAATTGATAGATTGAAAACTGCCTTCACCACAAAGTGGGGGATATTTGCATATAGACGTATGCCATTCACCTAGTCACAGAAGATGGAATTATCATTGACCCTGACAGGGTGGAGTCTATCATGAAGTTACAACTTCTAGGAAGCAAAAAGGAACTCAAGTCTTACTTTGGTAAGATAAACTTTGTGAGGAAGTTCATCACCGGCTTTGCTGAGATTGTCAGACCACGAAATGCCATGTTGAAAAAGGATGCACAAATTGAGTGGACACTAGAGGCCAAAGCTGCATTTGAAGATATAAAGAAAGCCATTTCAGATGCTCCTGTCCTTATCAGTCTAGACTACACAAAAGATTTCTACATTTATTCATTTGCTTCAGAGCATACCTCTGCAGCAGTGTTAACTCAAAGAAATGAAGAGAAAGAAGAGAAACCAATTGCTTTCATGAGCTATCCTTTTAGGGATGCTGAATTGAGATATGTAGATGTTGAGAGACAGGCACTTCCATTAGTCAGAGCAGTAAAGAAATTCAAACATTACATACTAAGAAGTAAAGTAATTGCTATAGTACTAGATGCAGCAGTGGAGATGCTACTGATGCAAAGTGAGCCTGGTGAGAAAAGAGCCAAATGGATTACTGTATTACAAGAGTATGACATGGAAATTACACCAATGAAGCTGGTAAGAGGACAAGCTCTGAGCCAGATGATATCTGAAATTGATCCAAACATCACTAGTCAGCAATATGTGATCAATGAAAAAGACAATAAAGAGTGGTATTCAGATATCAGGCACATCCTGATCACTGGAAGATGTCCATCAAGAATGCAAGCTTCACAGAGAAGAGCCTTAAAGATAAGATCCCAAAAGTATATGATGAAGGGAGGAACCTTATTCCAAAAGAATTATGAAGGAATATACCTGAGATACTTAGAAAAGCCAGAAGCAAATGAGGTCCTGTCAGAGCTACGTGACAAGTTTGGAATGGCACATGGATCATCCTTGGACACAACAAATGCAATCCTTAGAGCAGGATATTACTGGCCTACGATTTTTAAAGACACAACTGATCATGTTAAATGTTGTCATGTTTGCCAGGTTGCTGCTAAGAGAGAGAAATATGCTGCACAACCCTTGCAGCCAGTGATGGAAGAGCGCCCATTTGCACAATGGGGCATGGACTTCATAGGACCAATCAATCCTCCGTCTTCCTCAGGTCATAGGTATGTCTTAACAATTACTGATTATTGTACTAGATGGACTGAGGCTATTAGCAGCAAAACTTGCACTGCAGATGATGTCATTAAATTTCTGGAGAGCAACATTGTCACCAGGTATGGAACTTGTTATGCATTGGTAAGTGATAATGGTTTTGCCTTCATTTCCACCAAGTTATCAAGTTGGGCTTTTGATCATGGGATTATACTTAAGTTTTCATCCAACTATTATCCCCAGGGGAATGGATTAGCAGAATCCACCAATAAAAATTTACTGAATATCATAAGAAAACTGATAGAGAAAAACCCTAGAGAATGGAACTCATTTCTAAAGTATGCCTTATGGGTTGACAGAACTAGAATGAAAACTACATTAGGAAACTCGCCCTTCCAACTAGTCTATGGGGTGGATCCCATCCTCCCTCTAAAATTAAAAATTCCTACCCTACAGTTTGCCCAAGAATACCTAGGCATAGACAATAAGCAAGAAGTCAGGTTGCTTCAGTTGATGCACCTGGACGAAAAAAGGAGTCAAGCAATTGACCAATTTGCAAAACATCAGGCTGTTGTCAAACGCTGGTTTGACAAGAGAGCCAGAGTCAAAGCTTTTAGGATATCTGATTTGGTCCTGATGTGGGATAAAGCCCATGAGAAGAAAGGTGACCATGGTAAGTTTTGACAAATTATGGATAGGTCCCTTTCAAATTTCTGAGATACTAGGAGACAGTACTTATAGGCTTAAGAACCTGACAGGTGAAGATGTCCCATTGCCAGTCAATGGGCAGTTCCTCAAGCATTATTTCCAGGCCTAAATGACTTCATGATAGTCATATCTATCATATTGTATATTTGTATAGTTGTTTGTGCAGTTTGTTTGTTTTGCTTGTTTTGTTTTGTTGGTTGGGACCTTGTTCTGGTAAGTCAGGATGATGCACTTCATCACCAAAGAAAATAACTAAATTGTTAGGATTTAAATGATGAGATCACATTTAGACATAGGTTATGATTCATTCTAAGAATTGTTCATGATCAGGTTATGATATCGTTTCATCAAGGTGCCTTTTCTTGGTCAAAGTGAATCAATCACAATGAAACATCTAACAGCCTTGGGTTTGTTGAACACACAAGTAAAGGTGTTAAATGAAAAATCTAAAGGGACTCCCTTGCTACCAATACAATCTCCAACCTAAAGCTCCAAGTGACTGTACCCTGTCAAATGAGCTGACATGATGATATCAGATACAAATTTTAAAGAGAAAATTAGAAAAGAAATAAAATTAGGCCATCTAAGTAACTCTACCGGGGCTATAGACGCCTGCTGGCAGTGGGACTCTACTTAGGGAGATTGTATAGATAACCTTGCGGGGGCTATGAATACCTGCTGGCAGCAAGGCTCTATCCAGGTTGGCTATGAGGGATGATCTCCAACTATGTATTTTAACACCAATCACTTATGTTTTCAGCTTGCTTTCAAGATGAGGATAATTAATCATATGCACACACCTAATCCTTTGTTAGCATTGTTACCATGATGAAATTTTATCATTTAGAGGATTATGATGCCTATGCTTAGATAGAATTAGAATACTATAGATGAATATGATCACATCACTTGAATCATTGGGATTTGTTTGTTTTCTTTGGTGGCAAGTTGTTGTGTGGTTACACAACATGCCCAATTTTGACTTGGTAAAATAGGGACCCAACTTTTCGGCTTGGCTTGTGTTGTCTACTTTCTGGCGGTTTGGTAAAAGTAAGTCATGTGCATCATCATTTAGAACTAGGATGAGGTAAGTCACCATTATGAGGTTAGTTTGTCAAAATTTATATTTCATTTTTGTGACCTCATGTTTTGAAAGAACATCAAATTCCATGCAGGTTTGCCTTTTACACCATCTTGATATTCATCAGGATGTGAAAGTTATGAACAGTCAAAGTTTCGGTCAAACCTGATATTCGCAAGAGGAGGATCATATTTTATAACCTCAGTCAAGTAAGTTTGTCTCGTCATCATCATATTTGAAACATCCCCCGGTAAGTCATACGGTCCAGATATCCAGACGTCAACTTTAAGTGGTAATAAATCTTCCCCGTCAACCGGTCTTATATATCGCAGGCATCATGTTTTCGAATGTAACCCAATATTTCTTAATATCCTCCTGCCGCGTAATATCACCCTTGGCCAATATCCTGATGACATCATCCAAACCGGATAAATGAAGAAACAAACATGACGATGACATCATCATCACATTTACATTTTGATGGGATATTTTCCAAACATGATCATGTTCGCCTAATATGATGATGACGTCATCCTGATATTCCAAAAGAGAGACATGTAAGTTTGTCTCATCATCATCATCATATTTGAAACATCACCCGATACATCGAAATATCCTCCTGATGTACTAAACACAACCAAAAGGTGCTTTGTCACCTGAGTCTTGTCGCGATAACAATTCTAATATAAGGGAGGAGGATGATATCGAAACTTGACCCGATATTTGTGAATATCATCCTACCTTCATGATATCCTATTATATGGATATCCCCTTGCTCTCGTTGCCGCCATTATCATTTAATGCATGCAGACATGGTAGGTGGTTCCCGCCAACCCCGGAACCCAATGAAACACCTGGTGAGATCCTGCGTTTTCGCACGAATAATCAAGGAATACAATCTAATTTGTCAGAGTTGCCCTAAATTTACCCTAATTGCAAGGTTAAAAGGTAATTCAACTGTCATTTTCATGTTTACCTTGCAATAAAATTGTTTTACAGAGCACCAGCTTCCATATCCGCATACCAGCTACTGTTGCATGATTTGAGCTCACATACAAAAGGAAGGAGGTGATCATCAGCTGAATTAAGAGTGTCTTAGCAATCTACTGGTATAAAAGAGGAATCCACATAACGAAGGTAAGTAAATGAAACCTTCACCATGCTATTATTGTTTAGGTATGATGATGTAAATTCTAGTTTATGCATCCATATGATTGAGTAGTATTGAAAAGATACAGTAGGCATGGTGGTTTTAATTGCAATATACATGCATGTGTATACCCATTGTAAGATGGGATTTTGTTAATTGCAGGTACTCATGGCTGACAAGCAGTTCGTTGAGTGTTAAGAGGAATTCAGTAGGCCCATGTTCTCTTCTCAGAGAGGGGTCCTGTTTAAGTATGGAGCAATTACAAACACCCATCAGGGGAGCACCAATCTGGAAGCCTGGTCAGCTAAGCTGAATGATGGGCATGACAAGAGCCCTGTGCTAGATGCAGTGTTCATATCAGGGATGTGGAACACTGCTAGTTTTCCATACTCCATGGAATCTCCGGAGCTGGTTATAGAATGTGCCCAGAATTATAATCCTCAGACAAGGCAAGTGGTGAAGCATGGGAGGATATATGCAGACCTCTGCATCAAGGGTCTCTCTCGGACATTTGGATTGCCACTGGGTAGTAAGGTTAAGAGCGTGGACCTGAGGAAGTCTGAAAAGGAGTATGAGGGCAACAAGAAATCAGCCAGGAAGAACATGTATCAATGGCGTGCTAAGAACAACACCTATCCTGCAGCAGCCAAATTTCCTGTACACATGTTCAAGTATGATTTCAGTGAGGAGTACCAATACATGATTGCACCCTGATGCTAGTAGTTTCAGAGATTGGATGTATGGAATAATCATGATATGTCTGTATTTAGACATCAACCCATTATGGGGTCAGATAATAAGTGATGCTCTGCATGAGCAGCTGATGAACCTGGGAGGTTCAAATTGTGCATTTATATGTCATCATACATTGTTTATTCTTGTGCTTATAAAGGCACTTTTGATGCCTTAGTTACAGATGGAAAGCTCACAGGCACAAATGCTGTGTATATCTGGGATCATCATCCCCAGTTGCAAAGAATCAACTACCTCAAAGATTACAAACTGGTCAATGATGCATTCTCTATGCATCTGGTAAGGACCATGGAAGAGGACAGAACAAAAAGATTGAGCATGGAGGCTCAAGAAGTAGTCTACGGGCATGGGGCCTAGTACATACAGTTTGCAACCTTTTCTTACATAAGGGTTGAAGGTTTTGAGGAACACCCCCTCATGCTGCCTAGGTATCCTACTGATGCAGTGATACTAATGAAATTTATCCGACAGGGCTCCACAATAATAAAAATGTATAAGGACGCCAAGAAGTTGCCACCAATTTTGTTCCCAGTCAGCATCGGCTGCTAAATGTGCCATTATTATAATAATATAAAGAAGGTGATGGTCACCCTAAATAAAATGAATCTGTAGCCTTTCCCACTAACAAGACCATATGATCCTTACGGCAGGATACAGAAGATACTAGGAAAGCCTATTCACCAGAGGCACCTAGAGGATTTTTGGGCTGACTGCGAAGATGAGGCAGAAGCCAGGAGAAGAAGGTATCGGAGGTTAAATCTGAACCAAGTCAAAACTTTTGATTGCATCTCCCTTCCCCAACAATTGAAGAAGGATGATGGCAGGATCATGGCAGATGAATACGAGTAGAAAAAGATATATAATGACACTGTCTTTGCGCCTGACCTCACCATGCAGGAAGACATATCCTTGGACCCATTCATTGCCAGGACCATACAACTAACTCAAGCTTGGGTTGATGAGCAGGTGGAGGCATTGAAAAAGAAAGGTGTTGCCATTACAGTGGACAACAAGAAGAAGGGACAAGATATTCCTAGGGATGAATATGATGACTTCCTGATTGAGAAGAGGAAGAGTAAGGGAGATAAGCTACCTCCACCACAACAATAGAGCAAAAGACCCCCAAGGGGCAAGAAGGTGGATAAACAGCCCAAAGGGGTTATAATTGACAGGGTAGTATTTGTAGCTGAGGAGGCAGCAGGATCTAGATCTGGATCAGGATCCGAATCAGAATCCCCTCCAAAGAAAGAAAAGCCCAAAAAGAGTAAGACAGCAGAGGATGGAATCACTGAGACCCTGGAAGTGGGTCAATCCTCAAGGAAACCCAGAGAAGAGGATATCCTCATGGAGGAAGAGCCTGAAGAAGAAGAGGCTCCTTTAATTATAAAGAGAAAGAGGAGAGCTCAACAGGTGTTAGTGTCCACCACACCTAAGAAACAAAGAACCTCCATGAGAGGTGGAATAACCCAACCCCCTACACTATTACAAGGGGCAGGTAGTGAAGTACCAAAGGAACTTCAGCATAATGTTCCACTTCCTACCATTGTCAAGTTCAAAACTGAACTTGCAGAAGAACAAATGAAAGAAACTGATCAGACGCAAGCAGAAGGACATGTTTCGCTAGATGAGACAATAAACCTATCTGATGACGAAGTCATGCAGGATGTGGCTGCATAGAATATGGAGACACTTACTGCCAGAATATCTATGGCTTCTCATAAGCCTCCACCAGTTCAAACTGTGTTTGAGGAGATGAAGCAAGTAGAAGAGGAGCAAGAAAAGAGCCCAGAGCAGGTAGCTCAAGAAATAGGGCTGGAAACATTAATCATAGAGGTGACAAGCCCTGTAGTGCTAGACCTGATAGAGAAGTAGGATGCAAGTCCTGATCAGCCAGCAGGATCACCTGACAAAGGGCACCCAACAGAAGAGATAAAGATGGTAGAGTCAGAAGGCCATACTCTTGAATTAGGCCAACAAAGCCCATAGGATACATCAGTGGAACCTACTATAGTAGAGGTTCAAGAAATAAAGGCTGATGAAAAGGAGAAAACAATGGAGGATCCTGTTGCCAAAACACAAGAAGTTGACAGTGCAGGCCTAGAACAAATAATGGCCGTAGAACAAATGCCAGCACCTCAGGCAGAATCCCCAGTATCTGGCGCAGTGGATAAACAACAAGGGGAAGATTTGAAAATAGATGAAGTAATGACGGAGAAAGATCATGATCATCATGATCAACACATAGATGTGCCGCAAGGTTCCCGACATCAAGAAGATGCTCCTCCGGAGAAGGAAATTCCTCAATAGGAGGAGGTGCCGCAAGATCAACAACAAAGTGAGCATCAAGAAGAAGAAATGAGAAAGTCACCATCTCCACAACACTTGTTGATAGAAAAGGGAGATATGGGTGAACATCATGATGATGCTGAAAAACATGATCAGGTGCCTCCGTGGTTAGCAAAAGAAGTAAATATTGAGGAAGAGTTTGAAATTCAAGAATTCGATGTCTCCACCTTGTTCTCCACGAATATAATGAAACCTAGGAGGAAGGCCAGAATGACTTTGGCCAGCAAGAGAGATCCGGCAACCAGGAGGAGGACCACACAAATTGCCATACCTGCGATGGAGAAAGAAAAAGGTAAAATTACTGTTGATGAATTTCAAATTAGCACAGTAGATTTGGGTTTCGCTAATGAAGACCAAGAGGGTCAAGAGGGCAAAGACATTATTGACTCTCTAATTCAAAAGGTGAAAAGAGAGAAGGAGAAGAATAAGCAACATAAAGAGCACATTGCTCAGTTGCATGCCTACATCAAGGGGCGGACCAATCCTAATGATACCACAACTGAACATGCAGTCCCATTGATTGCCATTTCTCAGGAGGAGGTAAATAAATTAGACCTCATGAAACATGAGGCTTCGGTATCAGAAAATGGATGTCATCCACATTGGATGATGCTGTGGAAATAGTAAAGGCCTCTTTGAAGAGGTGGAACATTCTAAGTGACTCCAGGACTAAGGTGGATAGATTGCAGATGCAGATCGGGAAAAGGTCTTATAAATTGGAAAGGGTCCTGAGCCTTTTGGGAGAAATAAAGGGGATAAATCCTCAACTACTTATTAGTAAGTAGGTACTAAACAGTAATACCACATTATTGGTAGACATCTGGTACAGGGACATTCAGTTTGAATGCGGAGTCCTCAAAAGATGCAATAATAAGCTGAGAGATATCAGCATGAGGCTACATGATTTAATGGTTGAAGAAGCAGAGATATTAGAAACATTGGAAGGCAAGGTGGAAGGTAAAATAGAAAATCAAGATGAAGAGTCTGCCATCAAGGCTCTGTACAGCAACTTCCAGTCAGAAGCAAATGGTCCACTTGTCCACTTGACGGAGGAACTTAAAGATAAAATAATGAGGATCAAGGTTAAGATGGAAAGATACAATGAAACACTGCAGGACAGGAAAAACAAGCTGGATAACAACAGAGATAAGTATGAAGCACATAAGCACGCCATCATCAAAGGGAGGACTCAAGATGGTGGAGGAATAAATCAAGTTGTGCAATCATATGAACAAGTCCAAAGCAGTATGCAGCCCCATATGCAGCATCATCATCATGAGGATAGCGAAAGTTCAGGAAGTGAAGCACATGATGATGATCCACATGAATCAGCTGAAGAACATGATGAAGATACATCATAAAGGGGATACAAGCATAAGCAATATAGATAGTTGCCAGCTGGCAACTTGTGCCATTTTTGTAAAGATTGACAAAGTCAAGGGATGATGACCGTAGATTTGTATAGATAAATCAGGATCGTAGATCTTTTTGTAACAGATTCCTCACCTTATTCTATAAAAGGTGGTGGAATGCCTTATTGTAAACATTCAAAACTTAATTGAAATCCGTCTGCTGAAACATTCAGAGCTCATTTCAAAGCTTTTTGTATACATTTATATTTTTGCATGCTTAATGAATGAGAAGACTATGTCGATTACAATTCATAGTAAATCTTGAGTAATCAGTGTATGAGTTCTAGATATATGTAGTGATTTGCTACGTCCCTTGGAGTGCATGTCTACTTGCATATGTTGTCTTCATACAAATTCCTTTGAAGTTAGCATCAACTATATCTAGCTGTGGAATGTCCTGGTGAAAATATGGTTTGGTTTTCTTCTCTTCATGACAGTATCTAATATACATGTGGTTCAAAAGCTGAAGGTTCAACTTTAATTAGAAGCATTTCTTCAATTTCTTTTAAATTTCAGGGCACTTCATCTCCATAAATGCAAATAATTGATGATCTTAAGCAAATAACACAGATATGCAGACATCTCGTAGATAATCATAAATATTTAGCATATTTGAATACAAAGCATGCACAATTGAAAATATCATTCAAAGATTGAGGTATTTCTGCATCTTTTCACCAAACAACTACATAGTATGACTTCTCTGTAAAGAATTTTCTGCAGGAGAATCATGATGATGATAAATTTCTACATAAGGCCCCAAAATGGAAACAACAACTCACATTAACCTCTGAGTAACTTCAGACGATTAAGACCTAATCACCGAAGACTTGGGATCATGAATTCTTTGAATTCATAGTATCTTTCAAGATGAATAAAGGTTAATGTGTACTTTTATTCTATGCTTGTTTGTGACTAACATCATGACCAACACATCCCAATGAACTCGTCCAGGATTAGCCATAAATTGACTAAGGACTCTGATTGCTTGGGCAATGTCTAGTCTTGTGCAGACCATAGCATACATCAAACTGTCAACAACACTAGCATAAGGTACTCTGCTCATGTCCTCCACCTCACTAGGAGATTTTGGACAATCCTCAATAGATAACTTTGTCCCCAAAGAAACGGGAACATACAATGGTCTACAATCTGCCATGCTGAACCTATCCAATGTGGCCTTCACATACTTACTCTGGCTTAACGAAAGTTTTCTGTTGGTTCTGTCTCTTCTGATTTCCATTCCTAGAATGTACCTGGCTGCCCCTAAATCTTTCATTTCAAACTATGCTGACAACTAAGATTTAAAATTAGAAATCATATTTTTACCCTTCCTAATGAACAACATATCATCAACATATAGTGCAACAATGAGAATACGATCACCATCAAACTTATAATACACACAGTGATCCGATTTTGATCTCCCAAATCCAATAGACAACACAAAGGCATCAATCTTCAAGTACCATCTCCTAGGGGACTGTTTCAAACCATACAAAGACTTCTTAATCTTGCAAACCAAATTTTCTTTACCTTTCACCATGTAATGCTCTGGCTGTGACATGTAGATTTCTTCCTCCAAATCACCATGAAGGAAAATTGTCTTCACATCCATCTGTTCTACCTCTAAGTCATAAGCTACTGCAAGAGACAACAAGAATTGAATGGATGTTAGTTTTGCATCGGGGGAGAATATCTCACCATAATCTATACCCTCCACTTGTGAATACCCCTTCGTAACCAATCTGGCCTTATACTTCTTAACACTGCCATCTGTACCAAATTTCTTCTTGAACACCCATTTGCATCCAATGGGTTTCCATCCAGGAGGCAAAGGCACCGTCCCAAATTTGATTCTTGTCCAAAGAAGCCATTTCATCCTCCATGGCCTCCTCCTAGGAACCTACATCTTTCATGTCCATAGCCTTTGATACAGTTCTAGGTTCATCACTATTAGTAACCAAAGCATAAGCACAACTAGAATCAAGCAATGTAAAACCAAACCTTTCAGGTTGCTTTCTTATCCGTGTAGACCTCCTCAAGAGCTGAAGTTGAGGTTCAGCTTCTTCATCTGAGCTTTCAGAGCTGCTAGAGCTCTCCTCATCATCAAGTCCAATATTGTCTTTATGTTTAGTCTTCTCAGGGGTAGCAGGAAACTGAACAACATCCTCTTTCTTTACTATTTCTTTTGGTTGCAAAATAGTGGAAGAAGGTGTAAGCTCTCTGAAGATGACATTTTTGATGTACAACACTTTTTCAGCCACGGGGTCCCAAAGCTTGTATCCTTTCACACCGACACCATAGCCAATGAAGATACACTTGACAACCTTTTTCTCCAACTTTGACCACTTCTCCCTAGGCACATGTGCATATGCCTCACAACCAAAAACACAAAGATGCCTTATTGAAGGCTTTATACCAGACCACACCTCCATGGGTGTCATTACAACAAGAGCTAATGTAGGAGATCTATTTACTAGATAGCAATCAGTGGCAATAGCTTTAGCCCAAAACTTTTTTTCTAGGCCAGCTCCACTAAGCATACTCCTAGCCTTCTCCATCAGTGTCCTATTCATCCTCTCTGTAACTCCATTTTTCTACGGGGTGTATGGAGTTGTCTTATGTCTTTCAATCCCAAGCTCCTTGCAATATTTATCAAATTCTGTAGAACAAAACTCACCACCATTGTCAGTTCTCAAACATTTAATCTTTTTACCAGTCTGATTTTCAACAAAGGCTCTAGACTCCTTAAACTTGCTATAGACTTTAGATTTGCTTATGAGAAAGTAAATCCATGTCCTTCTACTATAATCATCTATAAAAGATATAAAATATATAGACTTTGCTAACAAAGGAACATTAACAAGACCAAACACATCAGAATGAATAAGGTCCAACACACCAAAAGACTTATGAGAACTCGAGTAAAACTGAACACAGTTTTGTTTTCCATAAATGCAATGTTCACAAAAGTTGAACTCAAGATTACAATCATCTAACCCTTCAATGATCTTCTTATTTTTCAGGGTATGTAGACCCTTCTCACTAATGTGGCCAAATCTCTTATGCCATAACATTGTCTTTTCAGTAGGAAGTTTAACTTCCAATGCACGATTACAACCATCAAGACTAGAAATAATAGATTTCTTCACTGATCATTCAGATGGTGGGGATGAAGTGATTTCTGCCCTCTTCCTTGAGTCAGAAGAACTATTGCATTGTGAAATGCATGCCTCTAGCTGAAATAGATTACCTCTCCTCATACCTTTAGCAAGCACCATAGCTCCTCTAGTCATCTTGCATCCTTCTTTCGAAAAGATAACTTGCACACCTGCATCATTCAAACTACTTACAGAAAGTAGGTTTTGTGCTAAGCCTGGGATGTGCATAACCCTAGAGATCCCCTTCACTCGACCATCAGGGAATCGGATAGAGGCTCTTCCATGACCAACAATCTTTAGATGAGAGTCATCACCTAGATACACCTTTCCACCATCGAACTCCTCATACTTAGTGAACTAGTCTTGATGTGAGGTCATGTGGAATGATGCACTAGAGTTGATTAGCCACACATCGTCAGATGGATGGGTTTCCAGGGCTGCGATGAAAGAATCACCATCATCTTGTGACTTATCAAAATCTGAATCAGGAGCTTTCTTCATCTTCTTCTTCTCCTCTTTGCATTCCTTTCGGAAATGCCTAGTTTTGCCACAATTCCAACAAAGAGCCTTGGACTTTCCAGGAGATTTGGATCTCCCACGGGATTTGGATCTACCCTTCTCAGCTTTCTTGTCCTTCTTCTTCCCTTTCTCCTTGGGTCTTCAATGAACTGCAAGGGCCTCTTTGGCTTCCTTAGAAGATTTTCTCTGCATCTCTTCAAACAATAGTGAAGAAACCACTTCTTCCATTTTGAATGTGGATGTGGTGCTTCCAATAGCCATGACAAGATGATCCCATGAGTCTAGCAAAGAACAAAGCAAGGTCATACATTGATCCTCCTCCTTTGTCTTTACACCAATAGATGGCAATTGTACAACCAACATGTTAAAAGTATTCATATGTTCAGCAATGGATCCTCCATCCTCCATTCAAAGAGAATACAACTTCTTTCTTAGAAAAAGTTTATTAACCAGGGATTTTTCTTGATACACATCTCCCAACTTCTTCCAAAGTAGTTTTGTAGTAGTCTCCTCATGGACATTTAACAACATAGAATTAGACTAAGTCTTATGAGACCCTTAGCCTTTCTATCCTTGAGATCCTAGTCATGTTGTGACATTGTAACTAGTTTAGTTCCATTAACACTTTCCCAAAGGTCTCCAGTCAACAAGCATGTCTTCCATCTTGAGCTTCCATAGCTCAAAATTACTGCCATTGAACTTCTCCACTTCAAACCTTCCTGATGTACTTGTCATCTCCTTGCTGCAATAGAAATTAGAATACTCTACACAAATTCCCACTCAACTTAAGATCAGCTCAAAAAACCCCTACCCAACAGCTAAGACCAAAACTGGCTAGGCTCTGATACCAACTGAAAGGAAGCTAGGTGTGCGGAAATCGATTCCTACACTAATCTAATGAGGGGAGAGCTATACAAATTCAATTTAATCCTTATCACTACAGCAACATACAACATCCAATAGAGTTATTATAGCAATACACAAGAACCCAAAAGAGGACAAAAGAAGAGAGACAAAGATATACGGTGGGAAAACCCTTATCAGGTGAAAAGCCCCACACTCAGAAACCTACACAATGTATTAACAAATATGAAATTTGTTTACAATACACTTACAATGCAAGCTTCAATGGCCTTTGACACTCATGTCTAGAGTCAATCCAGTATCATAACAGTACCTATAAACCTATGATACAAAATGCGATGAATACATGATATAACATTTTTATAACATTTTCATATTTATATATGCATGGGAATAAAATTGCAACACAAGACCCCAAAATGTAGGAGGATCTCATCACTACACCCTTAAAACTACACCATGGGGGAAACACACCATACAAAACTTAAGTGTGGGAGGAGCTTATTGCTACACCCTTGAAACCACATGCGAGGGAAAACATGCCATACAAAACCCATGTGTGGGAGAAGCTCATCACTACACCCTTGAAACCACACATGGGGGAAAACACGCCAAACAAGATATGAGTGTGGGAGGAGCTCATCACTATACTCTTGAAACCGCACATGGGGTAAAACACATAGAAGACACATGGAATACATGAGCATCGTATAGCATGCCATAGACATACTATATGTCTTAAACATGGAAAACACGAGTGATGGAAGGGGTTAATTGTTTAGTCCCACCATCTCAAACATGCCACAGGCACACTTGACAATTGGGATTATGCCACAACAATCTCCAAAAACATGCTTAAGGGAGGATAGCTCAAGATCCAAGCCTGCCTCCCAATGAGGACTTTGTACAAAAGGATGTGCACTAGCGAGCAAGAGATACACCATCCTGGCTCACGATTTGGGCTTTTGTATAAAAGGATACACACTAGCTCAGGAGATACGTTATCCTGCCTCATGGAGAGGGCTTTTTTATTGTAGTTTATATAAGGATGTGCACTCATGGTGGAGATACAACATCCCACCTCACGGAGAGGGCTTACAAACATGCTTCATTAGTACCAAAATAAGTAGGCAGATAACATTATATATGCCCCCACCTTAAGCTAGTTAATGTCACTTACTGATATCAAGCACATTAAGGTAGAGAGAAAACATGCAAGGGAACAAGAGCTCTCATAAAGCCCATTCCCCCAAAGGTGACATGTGCCATGATCACCAAATGTTCCCACAAACACATTTATAAGATATGCTAAGATAATCAAGAAGAGATTAGGTTAACACGTCTTCTTCTAAGATAATAACCACATCAAAAAATGAAAGCTATGCATGAATCATATATGAGATCATGTCAGAAAAATTGAGGCTACACATATGGGTTTGAATCCTAGTATAGACTTTGGACTTATACCCCAAGCACCTCAAAAAGTGAGTGTAACAATAAGGTGGGATACAAGATAGCCAAAGTGCACAGAGTAGATGTATTGCAATGGTTTGTTAGAAAAGATAAGACACCATGATGCATCACATAGAGTGATTCTACTAGCCAAGAATTGGATATATAAATCAACCCCATCTTCATGTATGGACTAGGTCCATTTTTGCTTGCTTGTTGAAGGGACACACAGTCCATATCAGTTAGTTGTTTATATTTCATCATCCACTGACTAGGTAGAATCACTTGAAGAAGGTAAACACTAAAAGAGAGGAGAACAAGTGCCTTAGGAACACCATGTAGGAGGATGCCCCCAAGACATCAACCACAATGCTATGCCCCTAAGGCATGACACACAACAATAAAATAGAGAGGCAAGATACAAGAATGATGAAACAAATAGATGAATGGTCACAATAGAGGCAGTCTCCTAGTATCCTTGACCTTACAAGAGTATCAAGGGTCATCCCAAGAGGCCTAAATAACACATAACACATCACAGGGGAACACAACACGAGAGGGGAGGCCATGCAAACGAGAAAACTATACTAAGACAAAGGTGGCCACTAGGGTTAGAAATACTTACCTGTTGTACAAATGAACTAGAAGTTTTCATAGAGCAAATCATCCTCTTCCCAATCTCAAATGTCAGAGGAGAGAGGTACATAAGGTATGATTTCCCAACTTTTGTTATTGTCCTTACACTCTTCTTCTTTAAGCTCTTCTTTATTTGATTCAATGTTAGGTGGTGGAATGTTTTCTTGTTGAGGTGTATTTTGTTGAGCATAAGCTTGTCTTCTCCTCCTTTCTCTTGCTTTTCTATTTATTTTTGTTTTATTGCTGATGTTGTCAAAAGGATTGTTGTGATTTTCCATAGTTTTTGACATTTCAGAGGAGGAAGCTGGTACAAATTTGATTGGTTTTGATGAAATGCTTTGTTCTCTACAAGTACCTCCTAATCCTTGTAAGGATGTCGAAGGAGGAACCTCGGCATAGAGTCCCCTACCTTTTGGTCCAGGAAGTTCTTCTAATGCAGGTTGTTCTTCACTTATTTTTGTTGAATAGAAGGTCCGACCACTCTAGATAGTAATTTTTCTTTGCATCATCTATATCCCAAGAAGAGTTGGTCTCTTTGAGGTTCAGGTTCCTTAGTATTTCGTGGCCAAAAGTAATCAAGAGTAATGTTCTTCCGAGTAACCATAGGTTGCCATGTATTATGATGAATAGTGTGTACTTGTCCATGTAAAGTAAATTTTAAGTATTTATGAATTGTTGAGGGGACAACTTTCATAGCCTTGAGTCATGGATGACCTAATTTTACACGGAAGAGGTTAGAGGTAGGGATGACATCAAATAATTGTTCCACGACTTTCTCAAATACTATAACCAACAAAGATATCTTCCCAAAGGTGGGAATAAAAGCTCCATTATGTGTTTTAATCATCATGTCAAAAGGTTCATAAGATTCTTGTATCAAATCATGTGAATAGAGAAAGTCTTATGTAGCCACATTAGTTATACAGTTAGGATCAATAAGGGTTCCCTCCACATGAGTCTCCATTACTCTCACTGTGATGTAAAGAGATCCTTAAATGTTTCCAATTTTTCTATCATAAGGTGTAAAAACTATTTCAGGTTCAGGGGTTTTTCTTTTTATATAAGGTATAGGAGGGAACCTAGCATTGTTGTTGCGATGAGAAGCCACGTATGTGAGACTATTTCACACTTAAACACTTGTTTGATGGAAGAGGGTACTAAAAGACACATAGGGTCCACAACAAACAAAGTGGATAAGAAGAAAAGGTACTACACAACAATGCAAAATGAGTTTGTGTGAAGAAAGTGTAGACAACCCTTAGTGTTGAAATGCACAATGTGTAATTTAGCAAATATGTCAATTTTCAAGCAAGAGTGGGAAATGATGCCAAATTTTTAGATGGGAAATAAATGTATTCTATAGAATGAATATAAGATCTAAAATGAATGATATTTATGACAAATGTAATGAAGCAAAGAAACACTATGCTTTCTTATGCACCTAAAATGCTCATTTTTTTTCACTTTTTTCAATGTAAAAGTACTAAAGATGTGAATGTAACTACAAAGATACACAATGCAGCCACACTACAATCAAAAATCAGATTTGAAAGAGTGTTCAAAGGAGTAGTAAAATTTGAAACAATATTTTAACTACAAACCCTAGCTTTTACAAAGTCTAGGTTATATGGAAAATGCAAATTTCAAGCAAAACCCTAGCAAAAAAGAGATGCAAATGCAATGTAAATGAAGATGAAAATATGAAATGCTGCAATTCATTTCAGATCTGATGTAAATATCATAAAATTAAATGTTTTCAATGATATGCAAGAAGAATAGTGCAAACTATGTCTAAATGCAAGCTAAAAATGCTTATTTTTTCAAAAATTTCAATTTTTATGCAAAATTTTCAAATGGATGATGATGACTATGATATGTATGAATGAAAATCTGATTTATAGAACTCAGAGAGCTGCAATGTTTAGAAAAACATAGGTTCACCAAAATGTTATGTAGAAAAAAAAGGAGGGAAGATGAGTTTGATTAATAGTTTGATTAGGTCCTCCTTTCATTACATACATTCAAGGACATTAAACTAAACCATGTCACAACTTTTGCAAGAGGACGGAGCTATCAAGTTTTTTGTCACTTGGAATGATAAGGAAATTTGGAATTTGTTTGATTGATTTGTTAAACCCTAGTTTGATTAGGCCTAAAACCCTAATTATGCAAAATCGTAAACAAACGGATGAAACATGACAAATGATCACACATGAAGGCACACAATATAGATTAGATATGCATCGGATTTTGGGTTTTGGAAGGTAAAAAATTTAGGGACAAAAGAGCGGGTGCCCCTATCCAAGGTAATACTTTTTCTGAGTGACTAGGATCCAAATGTGCTTGAGACTATGATCTGCTCATATGTTTTTGACACTAGAAAGTTGAGGGACACAAGAGTGGGTGCCCTTGTCCAATTACGGTTCTTTTCTATCATTTTATTTAGATATGGAATCTATATACTCTTCTCTATCCTCCTACAACTCCTCTTCACAAGATCAACCACCTGCAACTTGCAATTAGAAGAGAGGGTTTGGGGATTGTGTTATTTAGGAGCTTTCCTTAGTCAAGCCTAGAATGGCATTCAAGCCTTCCAACACAGTTGTTAGATAGAGAGTGTGTGTCCTTGGTGGACAGAGGCAAAAGCAAATGATAAAGTAGATAGATTGCATCACAAATAGATATCACCTTAGAGGTGTAGCTCTCAAGGAGATGAAGATCTTTCACACCATAAGAATATGAAGCCAAATCTGTAATAACAATCAAAACAACAACTCAATTCTGCTCTGCAACACAATGAATGCCTTGAATTCTCTTTGATCAATGATCATAAGTTTGCCTTAAGATCCAAATCATCTTCTAGTTTGCAAATGAAGTCCTAAACATTTTTATATATACATTCTCGTTAATATTTCATAATTCAAACTTAAGATGCTGACAAGGAACACCTTTTAATGGCCATAAGCCAACATAGAAATTTGGGACCTTGACAAAATAGGGCAAGACAAGGGCACGGACACCCAAGTCAAGGGGCCTATTTTACATCTGGATTAAGCTCCAGGCTCACCCCTAGGTCCCATTTGACATGGGTTTCAAGGGATTTTTCTTTGAGATTAATTTCTAACATGCATGATTAAGTCTAAGGGAACTGGGAGCTAAAATTATGAGGTAAAATCCTAGGGAGACATTTTATGACATAACATATATATTTTGGCTATACCATAATTGGCATTAGTTTCTGATTACACAATTTCAATATAAATATAGTTAACAACAATATGACTTAACCATACTTGTCGACTGGTTCGACTAAGTCAATAGTAAAGATAACGATAGTTTGATATGCCATGTACATTTTTTCTTGGGTTGTGCTCCTACACTCTTCAACCCTTAGAATGAAATATGAATAAATATAATACGTAGCCTCTATAGTTAGCAAGCTCTAAAACATTTTCTTAGAGTGCAAGCTTCGTTCTCTTCACAGCTAACAGCCGTCTCCTATGGAGACACTGTAATATCTTCTCAATACTAGCAAGGTGAGTGTAGGATTATTGTGAGTCAAATAGTGGCAATAGAAGAAAAAAAATCGCATCTTTACTTAGCCAAATTCATGAATTGGGAAAGGTTAACTTTAATAGGCATGTAAGATTATCTATTTTGGTTTGGAATACTAAACCAAAATGGATATTCATTTTGTGGAAGATAAAAAGTGAAAAAGAAGCTACGTTTTGTAAACCCGTGGCTTGCAAAATGTAGACCTCTTCCAAAAATGGATATCAAAGCTCTTGCATTTTTTGGTTTGTTTTGTATATTAAAGTAATTGTTTTGGTTTTTCATCCTAAATTAGTATGTTTTATATTTTAAATAGGTAAAATGGATGAACAACATGAAAACCCAAACCCTCCCCCACAAAACCCTCCCCCTCCAACAATCGAAGAGAAAATTGAAAGAAACATTGATCAAATAAGTAGGATTGTAGAAATGTATTGCTTCCACCCTCGATTGTCTTCAATGGCATCAAATTTTAGAGGGAATTATTCCTCATGTTCGAACCCTAACAAGCCATCACAATTCATTTAGGCAATGGCGAGAAACCAAGAAGGCAGAATATGCTGACGCTTTATCATATGGTCAAGTAAAAGAGTTAGACATTACCAAAGCTATGTTAGCCCAATATCTTCTCAATCCTAAAAATGGATTGCATGTTGATGTTCGTAAGCCTAAGTATTCAATCAAATGGTGTACACATGAGGGTATTAGTCAAATTTTTTGGGATTGTTGGTGGATGGTTTTTAATAAACCACCCAACAATAATTTAGATGTACCTTTGTATTTCCTTCGTAAACTATATGTAGAGTTTGTAATGGGTCACCATGTGAATTATTTTTATTTTAGAGAGTTCTAGGGAGTAGGTAAGGGAATGCCTGAAGATAGACCTGGGGCAATGAGACAAGTACAAGGTCCTTTTATTCCCCCTCATGCTATCCCTTCTCCACCCCCAATTCAACACCCAGACGTTGTTGCAAATGTAACACAATAGGACCTCATTTCCATACATTCTTTGATCGAGCACTTGATTAAACAAACTTCTCAGTTTGCACAACTACATGATGTTGGTGGTGATATTGGATCACCCAATATTACTAGACCCTCCTCGTCCACACATGTTTGTGTGCCCCATCATTACATTTTTTGCAATATGTTGTGCTTAGGTCCTCTTATGGAGAGTAGTGAGTCACCCTTGAATACTTCAAAGTATGATGTCCCTTCATGATACGAGGCAGGGGGTCCAGAACTCAAGCTGAGGGGTCAGGGACAAGAGTAGAAACACAAGCATCAGTGGACTATAGAGAAGGAGAAGAGCATGGCCAATCTTTTATACAAGTAAAATTTAAAGTTAAATTTCATGGTATATTCCATTTGAATAATATAAAAAAATATTAGTACTAATGTATCTAAGGGCGATAGTAGTTGATGATATAGGAGGAGTTGATAGAAGTTCATCATCTTTGTCTGCCATCCAATTTGGCTTTGACTTGCTGGTATATTTTTTTCTACACATCAATTTTTTTATTGTATGCATTTATTTCTTTGTGAGTAATTATATATTAATTTATATCTTGATGTTAATTTACTTTTATAGTCAATACAAAATGTGAATGATGTGGCATCTTTTCCAATGGTCTTTACTTGAACTCTTGATCGACCCAAGGGACCATCATTCGTGGAACGACTTTCTGAACACCAACAAAGGGTGGAGGTAATTCGATTGAACTGTACTTTAATTAATAATTTAGAAAACTTAAATATTTGATTATAGTCATTTAGATAAATAATAAAATAGAGAATAGATAAATTAATCTTTTAATTTAAAAATTATTATGATTATTTGTATACATAGAGTCTTCCATTCTTGTCATTTTTCATACAAGAGATATTAGTTGGTTCATCCATGATGAGTCCTTCTTAATCGATCCAAGAGGCCTCGATGGTGGTATGTGCTTATTTTCTAGTAGATGAGTTTTTGTGTAGTGTACTCTAGATTGTTTATGTGTAACACATCTAACCTTTTTTAATATATGCATTTCCTTTTTTGTTTAATAATTATATATTAATTTATTTCAATGTTACTTTACTTTTACAGTCTCTTGAGAATGTGAGTGATGTGTCACATTTTCCATCATGCTTCAGTAGGACACTTGATCATCTTAAGAGAAAATAATTTGCAAAATGATTGTCCAAATGACAAGAAAGAGTCAAGGTAATTGAATTGAATTTTTCTAAATAATTGATAGTTTATAGAGGTCTTATAGTTGATTGTAGTGATTTAGATGTATGTTAATAAATGAAAGTTCTAAATTGTAGTAGATAAGATTCTATTTACTAACTCTAACTTATTTATATTTACCATTGACAAATTTGTGGTTTGACTTGTTAATGCAGTCAAATTTTCCTCCATCAACTGCTAGACATCATGGTATGAAGAGGACACTTTTGAGGATCCATCATAGATTGAGGATTCACCAAAGACATAGGGTCAAGTGGACCTTTAGTATTTGATGTAGCTATTCGACATGTAGATTGTATATAGATTTTGAGACATGGCATATGCCACATTTTGTAAAAAATGTTTTGAGTTGGCATATTTGCCAAATTTTTGTATATGTCTACCATTATGGACTAGATTTTAATATATATACACCTTGATATATAATATAATTTAAATTCCTTATGTGCATGTATTCCTACTTTGAAACTTAAAAGTTTAATGTATAATTAGTTTACAATGGTTGAGTTATGATCAATAACATGTTATAGATTGATTCATACCTCAAGACATAACTTGATCTTAATTGCCACACGATTGTAGTTTTAGTTAGATATATGATTTTTATGAAATGACAAATTTGAATAGTTCACACATGTGCAGAGCTATAGAAAACTTTTATCTCCTCCATATGTAGTTGTAGCTCTTCATTTTTCAAGTACAAACATCAAAAAGCAGTTTTAGATGACTAATTTCACCATAAAAACTTCATTTCTAGCCTCCTTTTTTCATGTTTTCTCCATTTCACTCTTAATCAGGACATCTACAATCTAGAACAATAATTTGGTACCTCATGGAAGGCTGTAACAATCATATCTAAGGCTGCAATTCTAGTATAAGATACTAAAGTTCATTTTCATTTAGCTCCAAGACCTTGATTCCTTCATCGTTGACCATTTCTAGCTATGATTGTGTAGGTACAATAGTGATATAGGTTTGAAAATCAAGTTGTTTCATGGCTGGTATAGCAAATTAGGAGTTTGAAATGTTGTCACAACAATATTTTGCAAAAAGCTTTTCAAAATTAGGTAAATAGGAAAATCATGTTTCATTTCATCTCCTAGAGTTTGTCTTCAAACTCATTGACATCTTCTAGCTTTCATTTTGTAGGTACAAAAGAAGATCTTTCCATTTCATGAAGTTTCCACCATGTTTCTACCTTGTTTCTGGATGTTTCCATAAAGTTTTGAACCTCACAAACCATGTTGTCAAATTTGTTGTTGTGGGAAACTTCACAAATTTATCATTTTCCCTTGGCCTCCTAGATCTTCACCATTTATGCATGACCAATCTTAACTTGTATGGCCTACCCTTGACTATAAATGATTTCTCTTGAGCTATGACAATCATTCCTTCAACCTTTTGACAATCTTAACTTGTATAGCCTACCCCTACCATAGTGCAACAGACCTCCACAATCATGGATGTCCATCATTTATGACAAATCTTCATTGATATGACAACTTTTGATTGATATGACAACCATTCCTTCAACCTTTTGACTATATTAGGACCTCATACATTCACCTTCAAACCTCATGATAATGTCTTGTTATTATGACCAACTTTATGAGGCATAAGATGGGGATCCAAGGGTCTAGGTGACTTTCTCAAAGGATTGCAAGTAACTTTATGGATTATGCTAGTAGGATAAAACTCTTTATGACTGTCCTATAAGGACACAAAAGAATTCACAAGATCCAAACCCTTTCAAAGTGTTGCATACAGTCTAAGGATTTATTGTTCTATGATATGAGAACAAAAAACTATGTTTGGTGAGTGTATTGTGATGAGATATTAGGACAGTCAAAGGCCATTTAGAGATCATATGATTTACATGGTTTCTAAAGCACATAATGGAAATCTCCTTACATATTTAGTGTATTCATCCCAATGTAGAAACTTATGATGTATATGATACCCCCATGATCTTAACTAAAGATGAATGTCATGACAACTTCATGTCTCCATAGATGCACTATTTGAGATGGCAATTATATAATCATTGACAACATAATGACATGGATATATTTTAAACTTACATAGTGTCTAATTATGTAAAGATTGATTCAAGGAGATCCATGACTATTATAGGGTTTAGGGAAAGATGATATGGTCATGGATCAAAGCATGATTATTGAAAACTAACCAAGACAACTTCCAAATTTTCTCATAGTTATATAATGGCAGTTAATAGTTTTGTGGTAGTTTTAGGGCTCTTTTGGTATGATAGTCCCTTGACTATTTTTGTGTTTTAATAATGATGATTAAGGGTTTAGAAACATGCAACTTGATCATTAATTGTTGATGACAACTCCATGGTGTTGTCATAGTGATCTCCTACATAATAGGATAACTTGCTAGGTAAGATCCATCATGGTGTCATAATGTAATGAGAAACATGATAGATGGTTAAGAATGAAGAACCTTGGCAACCATGATTAGAAACACAATGAAATACCCATACAACATCAACAACACACTCATTAAGATTACAACATCAACAACACACTCATAAAATTTTAATGTATAATCAATTTACAATGGTTGAGTTATGATCAATAACATGTTATATATTGATTTCTTGTTATATATGATTGTTTTTATTGGTAGAAAGATGTTATATGTAGCTTCATACCTTAATACATAACTTGATCTTAATTGCCATGTGATTTTAGTTTTTGTTAGATATAGTATTTTCTTAGAATATTTGACATGTGAGTTCTTTTCATTCAAGAACACTAGCAAGATACATGCAACATATGATAATCATTGATAATTTCTCACCTTACATGTTAAAAATGCAAGATACATGTTAAAAATGATAAAAATTGTGATGTTTTTAATTTAATCCAAGATAGTTATTTTTGTATTAATGAGTAAAGACATGTTTGCTTGTTTACCCATTTCGTTATCTAGTTTATGCAAAGAAATGTCATCCACAACCCAAATTCAATAGCCGTTGCATTTAGAAATGTAAATAGGTGTATGTATCTTAAATGGAAGTATGTTTCAATATCATATATACTCCATGTTTCAATATCATATTCTCATTTCATGGTCTCTACGTCTCCATATAGGGAGAGAGACACATTCGGCATGATTTACATATCCTCATTTTACCTTCTATATAGTCTCCATGCTTTGCATATCCTTATTTCATAGGTCCACATGTTTGACATGATTCACTTATCCTCATTTCACCTTCTATATGTATAACTATAGACACTAAAATTTGTCCCTAGGTCCTAGGTCATCCCACTCACAATTCCAACTTAATCACATTCCTAATCCAATTAATTAAATAAATCCATTTATTTGATTAATTCCCCTTGTCACATGTCTTACATAATTCAAATTGAATATTTGAATTAAATCCCTCACCTTTTGTCTCTTGCAAACAAGTGTCACATGCTACATCTTCCACTTAACCCCTTCACATGTCAAACTAATTCAAATAAAATATTTGAATTAGGTCTCATTTGTCCTCCATCATACACTTGTCACATGACTACAATCCCTCATGAAGTGGGAAACCCTAATCAACTCTAATTGATCTCAACCATTCATATCATTCAACATAACTCTCAATCCTGTCCATCCATTCAAATCAGGCCTTTTCTATAAAGATGGCCTCTCACAAGTAATTTTCATGCTATCTAATGTTTGAGCACTATTATGCTACTGAAATATTGAGCACCAACAATCCCCCATTGATCAATCCTTCAAAGTCTTGCATTCTCATGCAAGGTTGAGAAGAGCCATGAAGGTTAATCAACACTAGTTTGAATCTAGTTTGCATTTCATTTGTTTATTTGCATTTTCATTCTAGTTTGTGCTTCATGGTACTAGTTAGGGTTTTATTTCTACAATTTTGATTTCTGCCCTAGATTTTTCCCTAACAACAAAATGGTGAACCCAATGTGAACAGATCAAATTTTGTCAACTTTTGAAAGAAAAATTTGTAGGTGACCTCTCGAGCTCAAACAAACCTCACCATTGAGTCCAGGGAGGCCCTTTCGGTGAAAAATAACATAAAATTTGATAGGGTTTGGTCTCTACAAAAAAATTGATTTTTTTTTAAAAAATAGTATGGCAGTCCGTACCATATGGATCCATATGGTACAAACATGTTGTACCACTCTGGTCTCTAGTTGCAATCGTTGTTTGCAGGTTTAAGGTTTTTTTTTTTGCAAGGTTGAATATTACAAATTTTGTTGCAGGGTTTAATTTTTTATCTTGTAGGTTTTATATTATTGGTCGGTTTGTAATCATTGTTGGTTGCAGGTTTCAGGTCCTAAAACCCTAGCTGCCTATTTAGTGGGCATGGTCGACACTCCTCATTGTTTGTCTCCATTCTGCCTCTATGTAAACCATAACCTAACTACCTTTTGTACCCACCCTCGTCACCACTTCTAATAGTCATCACCACTAGTTTTTCCTTGGTCGCTTCATTAATAAACCCTTGTTCCAAAACCACTGTCACAACCATGGAATGGTCAAACAACTGCGTAACTCTTGATCACTTCCATCTAAACCTAACTTCCACCCTAGACTTTGTCTTTGTCACCACCTTCAGTGGTGACTAACTCCACCATCGCTCCCGTTTAAACTCCACAATCGACATCTCATATCTCTACCCTGGTCACTGCCACATTTCCTTCAGTCACCGCCAGGTATCCCATCCTCCACTGCTCAGCTTAGTCTAAACCTTAGGCTAAACTTCCCACTGCCACTTTCATATTCCCCAATCACTACTTTGCATCCCAACCGACATCCTGAATCACCATCTCACTACTCCTACATAGTCCCAAAACCCTTGCTCATACTCGTCAACCATTCCACATTTTCCACTGCTCCACACAATCCCTTGACACCCCACCTCACTGCAGATCCTTCGTCATAAACCTCAACTCCTGTTTGGATATTCCTCGGCTGCTCCAAAATTCACTGTCACCACCATTAAAGACTTTTACCCATGGTTGTTAAGACTTCAACTGTCACCAATGGTCGAAATGAATGCTTGAAAAACAACGATGTGATGATGCCCCATAGCTTCCTCAGACACCATGGGTCAATGTGTTAGTCGACCACAACACATCACATCTCATGATCTGGTCACCTTCATTTTAGGGTTTTTCTTTCACCCTCTACAATCTTCTACCAAGCATTAACATTCACAGCGGCCCATGACTAAGACTTAAACCCTAAGGGTCTCCACAAAAACATGAAGCTCCATTAGAACCATGGTAGTCACTCTAAGATCACAATGGCCAAGGAGGGATAAGCCCTCAGTCCCTTTTATTTCTTTTTTTTTTAATATTTGGCTTGAGTGTTTAGGGATAGAGAATTTTGAATCTCCCTTTTGGTGCCTACCTCTAGCCGGAGGCCTGCGGGCTATGGGACATTGTTCGGGCCTAGTCACATTGGTGACCAGGGGCACTGCTCTTCTCCTTAACCGCCAGCTTTAGATTCTAACTGCCGAGCTCACAAACTGTAATATGTGACCATCTTCTAGCCTAATCGCCAGTGGTCAAGTTTAATTGTTAAGCCTACCTTGTGCTCCCACATGCCCTAATAGGGCCTTGTTTTTTCAAATTTTCATAACTTGGGCTAAACATATCAGAATTTCATAAAATTGGTGGTGTTGGAAAGCTAACTCTGAGGGCTTCATAGAAGTCTAGGTTTGATTAGGTAAAAATGCCATTTTATTAGACTTTTTTCTGGTCAAAGTCAAACTTTGTTTCAAACTTTGCATGCTCATATCTAGTGCAAAATTGCTCCGTTTTTGATGAATTGTTTTTTAAAAGTGCATAAAATTTCCTGAACAATCTGATTCTACTATTATTTTTTCTATATCTGATCAAATTTTACAGTTTTTTATCAGATTCCCTTTTTTGACCTCTTTGACTTGTGGCTTACAAAACAAAGTGTTTAGTTGATGTTTCATGTTTTTATACATTGTCATGGGGATTTCAATTACTGATGTCTGATTTTCAACTTATGGAAATCACTGTGAGAAGACTCATATGTGAAACTACTAACACATTTTGATGTAGGCTTCCTTTCACTTTCATGTGCATGTGTTTTCTTATCGTAGCAATATTTGGTTTTGGTGCACTAAAAAGAACATAATTTTGTTGTTCACACATATCTTTGGGGATTAAAATGAATCAGTGTTTTCTTTGTTTGGTGATTGTGTTGGTGTTTTGAGATGTGTATGCTATTCCCTCACACATTATGTGATCTTGGGAATCAAAAGCATCTCTCAACACTTTCATAGTCACATCACACATCTATTTTCTAAAGGTCAATGAACATGTACGAGTGTGAGCAAGTGCATGTGTATGCTCTCTCCTTGTGTCTTAGTACGAGCCTGGAGATCAAAAAGATGTACTTGTCTTTCTTTTGTTGCCCTTTAGAGTGGACCTGCTCTTGAGACACATTTGCAAGAACTCATTTGCAACCCCAAGCGATACTTTCATCTGGTCTACTATATAAATTAGGATAAGGTGAAATCCAAGTCCCAATCGGTATTAGCTCTTACCATACAGTCCTAGCTCAAAAGGAGGCATACATTTGTATATATTAAACTCCTAGTAGGGTTAGTCAAAGCCTTTAATGGCTTTCTGGATGCTCATAAGGTACTGGTCCCCTAGATATTCACTATAAACCTTTGTTTAGTGGCCAAAAACCCTCTACTTGTTTGACACTGGAGGTCAAATGATAGACCTCTGGAGCCATCCCACACTCTCGTAGTTTAAAGTAGAGATAACAAACTTCTTGAGATCTTAGGGTCTTGAGGAGTTCAAAGCTTGGTGTGCTCAAGAAGTGAGTACCATGTAAGGGGGAGCCAGTGCCACCAAGCTTCTAGGTTATCCGCTTTAAATAAGTGTAGCTAGAGAAATCCAAGTGGGAACTCAGTAAGTATTGTCCTTGCCTAGCCTAGGATTGTGCATGTCTACAAGTGTTTGCACAACATCAATATGTCATCAAAAATAGCCAATCCAATTTCCAAGTGTCTTCTATGATTGGTGTGTGTTCTTGTGTAATCATCTCCCTAAATATTCATTCCATCCATTCATTCCAAGTCATCATACCCTTATCACTATCCTAACCACATCCTCCTTGACATTCCACATCATCCTTGTCCTACCCTATTCTCATCCTAATTACATTATCATCATGCCACATCATCCTTTTTCTAATCCAATCAACACCATTCCAAGTCAAACCAACACCTAACCATCATCCTTATCATTCACATAACCCACATCTTGATCATATTTGTCCTATCCTAATCACACCCTTATCATATCCTCATCAATCCAACTCATCATAACCATATCCTATTCATCATTCCATATTCATTCAACCACATCCTAACCATATCCTATTCATCATTCCATAATCATTCAACCACATCCTAATCATATCCTAATTATCATTCCATAATCATCCCACCTTATCCTAATCATATCCTATTCATCATCCCTAATCACTACACTTCATCCTAATCATCATCTTACTCATCCCTAATCATTCCATATCTCACCCTAATCTTATCCAAGTCATCATCATCATTCTCCTAATCATATCCAAGTCATCCCAATCCAATCCTATTTCATATCCTAACCATTCATTTCAATCCAATCATTTCAACCTAAATTATTCCCAATCACAACACACCATAACTGTAGGGAAACCTTTGAGCATCTACTCTCCCTATCAAATCTGATTGCAACTGTGTCAAAACCTTATAGACCTATTGGTTCTATTCACCCACCACACATTCAACTTCATTCCACTACATATTCCATTTCATTCCTTTATGATCAAAATTCATCACAACATTTCAATTTCATGTAGCCTTGACATCTTTAGAGGTTCACAAACATAGTCTTCCTAAGGTCAAAACATAGGGAGAAACTATCGAAGCTTGACTGTATCACAAGTACAAATCTCTGGACCAAGAGACCTTGACGTCTTTTTCAAATCAATCACAACTTGGGATTAACACTCCAAGGCTAGTTTAATTCCATCCTTCCAAGTGAATTCTGAAACTCATAGGTTCCCTTTAATCAATCATTTTGTACACACCTCAAGGTCTCGATAAATCCAATTTATACTTTGGCAAGGTCATTAGTAGATGAGAGTACCCTCTTGGAGATAGACTTTTTGAAGACTAATATCATTAGCCTCTATCATAATTTGGGCCTCATCACCTTGCATTGACATCCCCATACCATCCCAAAATTTGAAAGTCTCATTTGGTAAAGACATGGTTGGAAAAAGAAGAGAAAGGGGGTAGATCCTCCTAGTCATCCTTATAGCGAACACATCAATCACAAAATTCTCACCAACACATCCACTCTTGTCACCTTCATTCTAATCGACATCCTAATCATTATTCTTGTCATTTGGCATCATCATAATCACATCCTACTCATATCTTCATCATTCAACCTTCACATCCTAATCACCCTTTCTAATCACATCATTCAATCAAATTCACCCTAATCATCTCACCCCTAATCATATTCTAATCATTTCCATGTCAACCCTAACCATCACCCTCATCCTAATCAAGCACTTGTCAACATGGTCCTAATCCCACAAGATGACATACAATGATATGAAGACATGTGTCATTCCATGACAATCCTAGAGAACAAGGTTCCAACACCCCAAGCCTATTCACAAGTCTATCCAAGTCCGCCTTAGAAACAAGACAAAGTGCCTTTAAATTCTCATTCTACCTTTGACAAGGGGAACATAAGTCTACCTCATCCATCCTATAAGTACATTCTACCACCACACTCTAATCCATCAACTCCATGTCCTAGAATCAAACATTACAAAAGAAAACATGTGGAGTTATCCAAATTCACCAACCCATTCAATCCATTTGATCCTCCACATAATCAAAATCAAAATCAAATCCCTAAGCCTTCAAATTCCATCACCCATCTACCTACAAAGGATGTGATCCAAGGGTTACTAGCTAGGAACTACTTGTCTCCATGTTAAACACCCATTCATGAGCCTATCAAGGAGCCTTCACATGCCATGCCTATTCCTCCAAACCAACCATGTCATCCACAATCCCTTAAGCATATTCAAGAGTCTCCTCCATTGAGTCCAAGTCAACCTCCATCATGCTCCTACACAATTGATCATCAAGAACATGTAAAGCCTCTCCATGAGTCATCTCCTTCCTCCTCCATTCAAACAAGTCAAGAGCTATGTCAAGAGCACAATCCTAAGCATGAGGAAACATTACCCCATAATTCAATTCAAGATCAAACCCCCTCCATTGATCCCATACATAACACACTTTGTCTTTTCCAAGATCAAGCTCCCATATATGATCAAGATCCCCTCTATGATCAAGAAGATCATGATGATCCTCTTAGTGAACTCTATGCATTCCATGGTCAAGAGCTTGCCACCTCACCCATCCGTGATCTCACTTCTTCCACTTGTCATGATGAGACATGTACCTCCCAAGAACACATAAAAATAGAAGATCAAACAAATAACTTGGATCCTAATGAACATGATGATAATCAAGCTCCTAATGATCTTTCTACATCCACCACCAACTCCATTTCAAATCCACTATCATATCCTATCAGTTTATCCACTTTCATTCATGAGTGTTCTTCCTTAGGAACACAACAACCTTTATCCACTTTCCCTTCTTCATCGAATAATGAACTCATGTCTAGTGTCCAACCTACACCAAGTCCCATAGTCAATCGCATGCTCCAAAACATGAACTACCAAGGCAAAGGCCTAGGCCTTCACGAACAAGGAATTTTGGAGCCCGTCCATGTCAAAATCCCCCCTCACTCATATTGGCCTTGGATGCACACCCTAAGGTAAACAATCTAACGATGTTGGTAATTCCTCCATACATCCTAAGTCCACCACTTTCTATCATACATCCTATCATATTCCTAAAACATATGTTGCTATTCCACCTCCATCATCCTACAAGTGCCAAAATCATGTGACCATACACCTTCCACCATCCAATTTACCTCCACTTCTTCCAACTCCACATATCCCTCCATCCACTTTACCACCATTGCTTCCAACACCTAACATTCGTATCATCCACATTCCTAATAATGCCAACAAATGCACATATTCTCTAAACATGAAGCTTCCATTCATTCCACCTGCCACATGGGATTCAAAATAAACATTTGGATGCCTCTACTTATAAAGCAAAAAATCCTAAGGGTTCTAATGCCTTAGGGTACAAATGGAAAGAATCAAAGTTAAATACATCCAAAAATCCATCCAAGTCCATAACTCCAAGAGCAAAGTCAAAAACTAAAATGGTTTGGGTTCCTAAGAAAAAAGCAAGCAAGTTAAATGAGGCATCCACCTCTAAAAAATCCCAACCATCCTCTTCCACCCACTCCATTCAAAAATCACATTCCATAAGCAAATCCCACATGAAAAGCAAAAATCATAAAAATATAAAGTCCATGTGGGTACCTAAATCACTCCATCATCCATCTCCTAAGAAAACATCGCCATTACTTCCTACACCATCATCTAATCAAATCATCCCATGTTTAACACAGTTTGTACAGCTGTTGGTCATGATTCCTTTCCATAACACCATCTCCCCACCTTTCATTCATTATCCTACATATGTCCCCCATCACCTTCCTATGGTCCATGCTTTTGCATAAACATTTCATCCATCTTCCTTGCATAAGTCCAACAAAATCCACATCATAATCTACTATCTGTCCTACATAATCCACATCATAATCCACTACCGTTCCCTCTATAATTCACTATCTACCTAATCCATCTCACTTTCATGAAATCACCTTACCAACATTGACGAGCATAATGACATGGTCCATGCGACGACATCCATCACTAATGAGACACTATCACCTTCATGGCACCAGACATTTGTGTCCCTCCTTTCCATATTCCACCTATCCCATTCAAAAGTCAAAAAGTCAAAAAAGTCAAAAAATAACAAAAAAGTCAAAAAAATCAAAAAAATCAAAATAATAATAATAATAATAATAATAGTAAAGAGAAATCCCTTCATCCAATGGTGAAAACCACCCTTGGTGGCACCTTGGATAAGTACCATGATGAAAACCTAGCAAATAGGCGTCATGTGTAGATTGATCTTCTATGCAACTTACACTTGGGGGCACGTTGTCTCATCCTTCTTATCCTATCCTATCCATTACACCATCATACACATACCTATCATATTGATTCTATTCATCATCCCTTCATTCTTTTGATCTTGATAAAGATTGGGGGCAAAACATTAAAACATCCTTTGGATATCCCTTGATATACCTCATCCCTTCCAATCCATCCAATCACCCCATTGTAATAGGCTTTGTCATGTAAAATCCTAAGTATTGCACCTAGAATGGGGCAAGTTATTCCTATGCGACATAGACTTTGGAGATCACATCATTGCTCTCTTACATGTCCTTTCCATCCATTATCACGTATAATTTTATCTATCCTACATCCACCTAGACTTGGTTCTCCTTTGTCATTGGTATCTAGCACAAAGGCTACACAAATTGTCATCCGATGCCACTTTTCCAAAACATTCAAAAATCCAAAAAAAATCAAAATATTCCAAAAACACAAAAAAATCAAAACATATCAAAATCCAAAAAAATCAAAACACTCCAAAATCACAAAAAAATCACAACATTCAAAAACCAAAAAAAATCAAAACATGTCAAAAATCCAAAAAAATATCAAAATATGTCAAAATCCAAAAAAATCAAAATATTCCCCAAAATTCAAAAAAACAACTATCCTACGAAAATCTAAGCAATAAAATCAATCAATCAACTCATCATATCAATCCACCAAATCATTTAATCCATTCATTCAAACTAATTCAACTCATCAATTAATCCAACCAAATCAGTTCTTCAAATCATTCAATTCCTCAACTAAATCACTCAATCAAATCTCTCGATCAATCCAATCAATCACATCATCATATCATTCAAATCATTTCTTCAAATCATCCATAGTCTGCATGGTTGAACTATGTTGCCTCTGAGCTTTCATGTAGGCAAGGCCATCTTTGATGCATCCCCAAGGCATTAGGTCAGTCCCTTGGGGTCTGTCGAGTCAACTATCATAATAAGTTGTCCCTTCACAAGATGGATACTTTGATCAGACCAAAGCAATCAATCTTTTACACTTCAAACCAATCCCAAAAATCAACAAGACAAGCTATCCAATCAGTCAATCCAATCAATTTCCTCGTGATAATCATATGTCACTATCAAACTACCCTTATCAACTATCACATATCTCATATAGAATGGGGCATCATTGAAACTAGGGCTCTGCACCTTATACGACATGCATCATTTCTAAAATCAATCATCACTCAAACCTTGGTGTTGCTTGCATAGCCAATAACATAGTTTCAATCAATCAATCACTTGCCTTAGATAGGTAGGGGCATTGTCGAAACCAGACCACCTACATCTTATACGACATGCTTCCTTTCCTAAAACCAAGCTCCTCCTTCATTCATTATAATCAATCAAACACATATCACTTGGCAAAAGGTCCAACTAGATGTTTGTCTAGTTTGTCTTATTTTATTGGATTGTTTTGCAGTCTCATTCTTATGCTTCTTGAGGTAGTCCCTAAGTGATGAAGAGAAGCGAGGATAGAGCGAGACCTTTTTCTTTGATTGATGTTTGTAGTTTGTCTTGGCGAAATGACTGAGGTAACTTGGTGTCTTGCGTGCGATTGAGATTCCATTGGGTGTGAATCAAAGACATCCTATGCATTGGAAAGAATATATGCTTCCTTGCATATGGATTTTCACACCTCACAGTTATCTCATCGCATGTTCTGACAAGGTATCATAGTTACTAGTCTGAGTCAGGGCATTCCTTATCTGTCATGTGCTTGTTTAGCAAGGGACTACACTTTCTACTTTGGCCTCTGTCATGCCATGGTGATGGTCATCCTTTGACATAATAAGTTCTATGATGATAAGCAAAAAAATTGCAAGTGAGAAGCTCAAAAGTCTATCAAAGCAAGATCTCATTTCCATTCTTCTAGCCAATCTTTCATTCCTCCACCATCTCTCTCTCACATCTTCATTCTTCCACCTTCATTGCAGCATATTAATCATTTCTTCTATCCATTCCTCTATTTTTCTTCCTCGACCAATCCCTTTTCATTTCGAGAGCCTACCCGTGTTCGTCCAACTCGTCTATCCTCTCGAGGGAGCACCATCATCATATCTTTCCATCATCATCCTTTTTGTCTATCCATTTCCTTAACTTCTTTGAAATGATGTTTCTTGACATAAATCACATCATTTCAAAGAGGGGCAAAATGTAGACACTTAAAAATATCCTCATGTCACAAATGTGACAGGACAATTATTTCTTCTATAATTAAATAATTAATCTTAATTGATTCTTTAATTATCCCTAATGTCCCCGTTCATTAATTTAAACAAATAAAACATTTGTTTAAATATCCCATCACCTAATTCCCAAAATCCCCTTTCACATGCATCATTTCAATAAATTAAATAAATGGGACAAACTTATTTAATTTGAATTCCAATATCCATCTCATCATTTCTTCTAATTTAAAAATGTCTTTTGTCCCTTTGTGGCTGGAAACCCTAATCATTCTCAGCCCTTGATCTTGCTTCCAGGTCAACACTAAATTTGGGCCATTCATTCAAACCAGGTCTTCTATAAAACACCTCATTTAGCCTCATTTTTCCCCCTTATGCTCTCTGAGTTCATTTTTCATGCTCTTATGCTCTCTTGTCTCCAACATCTTGCCATTTTCATTTGAGCTTCTCTAGGTCTTTGCATAAACTTACAAATTTGAGAACAAATATGGAAGATAGAGGAGAACAATGAAGATAAGACAATACTAGCTTAGATTCTTAGTTTATTTCATGTTTGTTTGATTCATTTTCTAGGCTAGATTGCTCTTCATTGCGGTTAGGGTTAGCTGTAGTTTTATTTCTGCATGTTTAACTAGTTTTTCCCTAGCACAAAATATCATCATCCTATCTTTCCATCATCATCCTTTTTCCTCTATCCATTTCCTTAGCTTCTTTGAAATGATGTTACTTGACATAAATCTCATCATCTCAAAAATCATCTCAAAGATGGGCAAAATGTAGACACCTAAAAGTGTCCTCAGATCATGAAACCCTAATTTCTTCCACATTCCACTGATTTTCCCTAATTTTCCTCTATGGTTCAATAATTAGTTTTAATTAATTAATTATTTTACCATTCGTTTCCCTAATGTTCCCTTCATTTGATTTATTCAAACAAATAAATCCTACCCCTCACTTAGTTAAATAAATCTCATTTGTTTAACTAATGTTCACATGTCCACTTCAAATGAATTAAATAAACTAACCAAGTTTATTTAATTTAAACATCCTCCACCTCATCATATTTGTGAATTTTAAATTTATTTTTTTCCTCTAGTGGTGGGAGAAACCCTAATCATTCTTAGCCCTTGATTTGGCCTCAAAGTCAACAATGAATCCTAGCCCTCCACTCAAATCAGCTCCTCTCTAAAACACTTCATTCAGCTTCATTTTCACCTCTTAATCTCTCTTGGCTTATGGTCTCTTAGTTCATTTTTCACGCTCTCATGCTCTCTTGTCTCCAACATCTTGCCATTTTCATTTGAGCTTCTCTAGATCATTACATAAACTTATATCCTTGGGCAACACCAAGATTTGATTAATTGATTGACTTGGTTTCAAGATTAGGATCAAGACCATTAAATGTGATTGGATAATTTGACTTGATTGATTAGCTTGATTGACATGGATTAAGGATGACTTGCATTTGAGATTGTTGCTTGGAATGACTTAATGAGGGTTGATTAGAAGAAGTGATTTTAAGAATTGATTTGGATGGAATGATTTGATTGAAAGAAGTGATTTTAGGAATTGATTGATTAGATTGAATGATGAAATTGATTTGATTGTAGAAATTGATTTGATTTGATGAAGTGAATTTGGATTGATTGATGATGACTTGATTGAATTTGATGAATGGATTTAAAGAATTGATTTGGTTGGGATGATTGGAAAAATTGAATGAGTGAGTGTGATTGATTGATTGAATGAACTGATTTTATTGATTGATTGGAAAAAATGATTGGATTGATTGGATTTGATTTGAAGAATTTGTTGGAGTGGTTTGATGAGTTGGAAGAATTGATTAGAATGAATTGACTTTATTGAATTGATTTGGTTGATTGGGATTGGATGAATTGAATTGATAAGTGATTTGATTGGAAGCATTGGATTGGAGTGATTGAAGAATTGGATTTTTTATGAATTGAGGAATTGGTTGAATTGATTTGATTTGATGAAGTGGATTGATCGATGTGATTGAAAGGATTGATTGGAAGAATGTGATGATTGGATTGAACTTATTGCTTGGATTTTGTTGGATATTTGATTTTTTTGAATTTTGTTGGATATTTGATTTTTTTGAATTTTGGGGAATATTTTGATTTTTTAGATTTTAAAGTGTTTTAATTTTTTTGGATTTTGAAATGTTTTGATTTTTTTGTGTTTTCTGAAATGTTTTGATTTTTCTAGATTTTTAAATGTTTTGATTTTTTTGGATTTTGAAATGTTTTGGAATGTCAATGGATGACAATTTGTGTAGCATTTGTGCTAGATACCAATGACAAGGGGAAACAAAGTCTAGGTGCAAGGAGGTAGGATGGAATGAATGGATAAAAGGATAGGTGATAGTGGATGGAAATGAATGTATGCGTAGTAGGGCAAGGATGTGATTTCCAAAGGCTATGTCACATCAGAATAACATGCCCCATTGTAGGTAGTATGCTTAGGATTTTCATGACAAGGATTACGACAATAGGATGATTGTATGGTTTGGAAGGGATGAGGTATGTCAAGGGATATCCAAAGCATGTTTCAACATGTTGCTCCCATTTCTTTATCAAGATCAAAAGAGGAAGGATGAATGATAGGTATGTGTATGATGGATGAAATGGCTAAGGATGGTAAGATAGGATAGGAAATGATATTTTGAATGAGACAATGTGCCCCCAAGTGTAAGTGATATAAAAGATCAACCTACACATGACACTTGTTTTCTAGGTTTTCATCATGGTACTTATCCAAGGCACCTGTTTACCAAGTTTTCACTATTGGACGAAGGGATTTCTCTTTACTTCTTTGTTTTTTTTTGTTTTTTTTTTACTTTTTGACTTTTGGGATGGGATAGGTGAATATGGATGAGAGGGATTCAAGTGTCTAGTGTCATGAAAAGGTGATAGTCCTACTAAAGATAGGTGTCATCACATGGACCATGTCAAATGTCATTGTGCTCGTCGATGTTGGTAAAGGGATTGCATGAGAGTGAGATGAATAAGGTAGATAGCAGATTATGAAAGGAATGATAATGGATTATGATGTGGATTATGTAGGGGATGATAGTGGATTATGATGTGGATTTTGTAGGACTTTTGCAAAAGCATGAACCATAGGGATAGGATGAGTGAAATATATAGGACAATACTTGAATGATGGGGAGACGGAGGTATGTGTTTAATGTTGTGGAATGGAATGGGATCATGACCAACAGTTGCACACACCATGTTAAACATGGAAGCTTTTGAGTGGAAGGTGGTGTAGGAAGCAATGGTGACATTTGCTTAGGAGATGGGTGATGTAGGATTTTAGGAACCCACATAGACTTTGTATTTTTATGATTTTTGCCTTGCTTGTGGGATGAAGGAATGTGAGTTTTTGGAATGGAATGGAATTTATGAATGGAGGGGGATGTTTGGGATTTTGGAGAGGTGGATGCCTTATTTGACTTACTTGATTTTTGTTTAGGGACCCATACCATTGTCCTTTTTGACTTTGCTTGTGAAGGTATGGGCTTGGATGGATTTTTGAATGTACCTTGCTTTGAATTTTTGGATTGATTTCCTAAGGCATTAGGACCTTTATGATTTTTTGCTTTATGAGTGTAGGCATCCAAGTTTTTACTTTTGAATCCCATGTGGCAGGTAGAATGAGTGGAAGCTTTATGTTTAGATGATGCATGCATTTGTTGGTCATGATTAGGAATGTAAGGGAATTTATGGATGATAGGGATCTTAGGTATTGGAAGCAATGGAGGTAAAGTTGATGGTGGAAGGTGTATGGTCACATACTTTTGACATTTGTAGGATGATGGAGGTGGGATGGCAACATATGTTTTAGGAATATGATAGGGTGTGCGATGGAAAGTGGACTTAGGAGGAATGGTTGTGGTACCAACATCATTAGATTGTTGACCTTGGGGTGTGTATCCAAGGTCATATGAGTGAGGGGGGACATTGACATGTATGGGCTCCAAAATACCTTGTTCGTGAAGGCCTAGACCTTTACCTTGGTAGTTCATGTTTTGGAGGGTGTAATTGATGATGGGACTAGGTGTAGTTTGGATACTAGACATGAGTTTATTATTTGATGGAGAAGGTGAAGTGATGGACACACGTTGTTGTTGTCCCAAGGAGGAACACTCATGGATGAAGGTAGATAAACCGATAGGATATGAAAGTGGATTTGAAATGGAGTTGGTGGTGGATGTGGAAGGATCATTAGGATCATGATCATGCTCATTAGGATCCAAGTTATTGGTTTGATCTTCTATGCTTACTTGGGAGGAAGGTTTCTCATCATGACAAGTGGATGAAGTGGGACAATGAATAGGACTAGGTGGAGTGGTAAGCTCTTGAGAATGCATAAAGTTGGCTAAGTGGATCATCATGGCCTTCTTGATCATAGGTAGGATCTTGATCATATATGGGAGCTTGGTCATGGATAGGATAAAGTGTGTTATGAAGGGGATCAGTGGAGGGGGTTTGATCTTGATTTGGACAAGGGTCTAATGTTTCTATGTGCTTAGGATTGGACCCTTGACTTATCTCTTGACTTTGAGTGGATATGGAAGTGGATGACTCTTGGAGGGGCTTGATGGTTGGTAGGCCACATGATAGGGTGGAAGAATTGGACATGACATTCAAAGGTTCTTTGATAGGCTCATGAATGGGTGTTTGAAAAGGGGGTGGTTTATTCCATGCTAGTAGCCAATGGATCACATCCTTTGCAAGGGCATGTGTGGAAGGACAATATAGTGGATGAACAATGAGGGTAGATGATGTGGACTGGTGATTAGCATTAGGTGGAGCGGAAAGTTCCCATGGTGGAGGGATAAGAGGGATGGAGGGTGTTGGATTAGGGTTTGTATTTTGATTGGATAAAGGGTCAAATGGATTGGATGAAGCGGTGGATTTGGATGACTCCACATGTTTACTTTTGTAATGTTTAAACTTAGGATGTGGAGTTAGTGAATGGCTTGCATCGACTAGGTTGATGTCTCCCTTGTCAAAGGTGGCATTAGGATTCAAAGGCACTTTGTCTTGTTGCCAAGGTGGACTTGGATAATCTTGTGAATAGGTTTAGGGTACTAGAACCTTGTTTTCTAGGATTGACATGGAATGACACATGTCTTCATATCGTTGTATGTCATCTTGTGGGATTAGGACCATGTTGACAAGTGCTTGACTAGGATGAATGATGATGTGGATTGATTAGGATGAATGAGATGTGATAGACTATGAGATTGATTGGATGATTAGATGAGTGATTAGGGATGATTGGGTATGGTCAAGGTTGTCTTGGAAATGAGTAGGTTATGATTAGGGGTGAGGTGATTGGGATGAATTTGGTTGAATGATGTGATTAGAAAGGGTGATTAGGATATGTAGGTTGAATAGTGAATAAATGAATAGGATGTGATTATGATGATGTTTAATAACAAGAATAATGATTAGGATGAAAATTTATTGGAATATGATTAGAATGATGTTTATTGGATGACAAGGTTGATGTCGAATGATGAGGATGAATAGGGATAACTAGAAGGATCAACTCCCTTTGTCTTCTTTTTGTAACCGTGTCTTTACCAAATGAGACTTGTGAATTGTGGGATGTTATGTGGATGTCAATGCAAGGTGATGAGACCCAAACTATGATAGAGGCTAATGATATTAGTCTTTGAAAAGTCTAGCACCAAGAGGGTAATCTCATCTACTAATGACCTTGTCAAAGTATAAATTAGATTTATCAAGACCTTGAGATGTAGAAGGAATGATTGATTAAAGTGAAGTCATGAGTTTCAGACTCTACTCAGAAGGAATGATTGATTAAAGTGAACCCATGAATTTCTGAATTCACTTGGTAGGATGGACTTAAACTAGCCTTGGAGTATTAAGCCCAAGTTGTGATTGATTTGAAAAAGATGTCAAGGTCTCTTGGTCCACAGATTTATACTTGTGATACAGTCAAGCTTCAACAGTTTCTCCCTATGTTTCAACCTTAGGAAGACTAATGTTTAGGGTCCCCTATAGATGTCAAAGGCAGAATGAAATTGGATACGTAGTGGAATGAAATTGAATATGTAGTGGGTGGATAGAACTAGTAAGTTTATAATGTTTTGACATGATTGTAGTCGGATTTGATAGGGATACTAGATACTCAAAGTTTTCCCTATAGTTGTGGTGTGTTGTGATTGGGAATGATTATGATGAAATTGATTGGATTAGGAATGAAGATGATTAGGATGTAGTCAATTGGATATGAAGATGATAAGGTGTAATGATAAGAATGATGTTGCTTTGATGATGTAGAATGACAAGGATATGATTAGGATTGGATTAGGATGATGATTTGGATATGATTCAAAATGACACGATTGTATGAATTGGGTTGATTAGGATGATGACTAGGATGGTTAGGGTTTGATTAGGAAGAAGGTGAAATGATTGGGGATGATGAATAGGATATGATGATGAGTTGGATTGATTAGGATGAAAATGGATTAGGACATGACAAGTAGGATGATCAAGATGTGTATGGTTAGATGATGTGATTTTGGAAAGGTGATTAGGATAATGTGATTTGGATATGAATGGAATGTTTAGGGTGATGGTTAGGTGTTGGTTTGACTCAGAATGGATTTGATCAGATTAGAGAGAGGATGATGTGGAATTATGATATGGTAATTAGGATGTGATTAGGATAGTGATAAGGATATGATGACTTGGAAGGAATGGATGTTTAAATTAAATAAACTTAGTTTATTTAATTCATTTGAAGTAGACATGTGAACCTTAGTTAAACAAATGAGATTTATTTAACTAAGTGAGGGGTAGGATTTATTTGTTTGAATAAATCAAATGAAGTGAACATTAGGGAAATTAATGGTAAAATAATTAATTAATTAAAAGTAATTATTGAACCATAGAGGAAAATTAGGGAGAATCAGTGGAATGTGGAAGAAATTAGGGTTTCACAATCTGAGGATACTTTTAGGTGTCTACATTTTTCCCCTCTTTGAGATGATGTTTGAGATGATGAGATTTATGTCGAGTTACATCATTTCAAAGAAGCTAAGGAAATGGATAGAGGAAATGTAAAGTACTAAAATTTCACATCACTTGAAACTGGAGTAAACATCAACTTATTGAAAGTAAAATCAAATACAAGAGTCCAAGCAAGTTTTGAGATTCATAATTAAAAGTACAACCATAATTACATTACATGTATAAATACATCTGAAGTCATTTACAGAGTATATAGACGTAAAATTACAAGTGTCGAATAATGGCATCAAGCCTTACAATCATTTAAATACAAGAAGTACAACTATCATCAATGTCAAATAAATCTATCAAGGAGTCCTCGACCGCCATCGACCAACCGGCCATCTGCTTTGTCGAAGGACAAGAACATGGTTCAGGTGCTTTTTCTACCCAACCACGAAGCTTGCGCTTACCCGGTATCCTTCATATTGAAGGATGCCTGACCCTGCTTGAAGAGCCTAGCAATCTGTAAACATATGAAGGGTGGAATCTGGTATGTGCCTATCAATCTACATGCATCACTAATATGAATGCAGCATCTCATCAATAGGATATGGTAGAGAAATATACAATGTATAGCTAGGAAAAAGTCCATCTAATCCAATGGTGCATGTCTATTTCAACATTCTATTTGCTTTGGCCAAAGCATTTATCCGTTGTAATGGCATGCAAGTTTTGAAAAAGAAAACTCACTTCCCTAATAACCCACATTTGATACCCGTCCCGGAAGGCAATCTTTCCAATACATAAATCTTCTAAGAAAGCAAAAATCTCATAAGTCACTCCCATTCCAAGCATAGTTTAAAATGAAATGAATAGAAAAGAGAATAATTTACGAGATTCATTCTATTAATTAGATTTTATTAGATCTAATCATCATGGTCATACTTAATTACCAAGTATATATAAAATAATAAAATAGAATCAAATAAAGTTAACATCTAAAGGTATTATCCTTTTATAGAATTGGATTTGTAAAGCCCTCTATAGGGTCTACAAGCAAGGATTTGTTTTAATATAAAGGAGTAATAGTTAAGGATGACTTACTTTCATTTATGATATAATTCAAGTAAAGTCTAATCTCTATAATTCAAGTAAAGTCTAATCTCTATGTTTATATGTTTTCTAGGATTTAAAGCTTGAAAAACAATCTAAAGTAAGTGGAAGAAAGAAAAAGTATACTGAGAACCTCTACTATTTTTTTTAAAGTTGATTCAAAAGCCTACCTAGTAGATCTATAATTTAATGGAAGACATCAGTTTAAACAGTAGAGAAAGATTCCAGACTTACAAGAGTAAAGGCCAGTTTGCATGTCATCGATGATGCTCTTTTTGAAGCCCAAAGGTTGAATTTGCAAGGTCGATTTCACACCTAACAGAAGGTTGAATCACAATAATGGTGAGAGAGATTTCTTACAGATTTCAAAAAGTGATTCTATGACCAAACAGTCAGCAACTAAACTCAGTTGGTTTTTTTGTAAAGGTCAAATTATTTTTGTATAGACAACAACTAAAGATTGTTTACTCTTCCTAAGGACAAAAAGGTCGACGTTTTTATTTATATATGGCCAAACTGAGGACAAGGGTCGATGACCTTTTCAGCCAAACTGCAGACAAAGGGTTGACAAGCTTGTATGACCAAACTGAGGATACGTTGATTTACTTAAAAAAAAAACTGTCAGAAGATTACAAGGCTGATTCATAAGGAAAGAGGGAGTCTTTTATTATAGATCGCTTGGCTCAAAGGGATCTTATTAACAACTGAAGGAGTCAAAAAAATGAGAAGAGATCAACTCTAAATAAAGGTTTAATTCCTATAGATCAGTTAGATATATTCTGGCATATTCGTGAGGCATCGCTCATCTTTTAAATGTAAATAGGAACCCTTGGCAATGAAAAGAAGAAAGAAAAATGACAAGATCTAAGAGGAAAGATCTTTACACTAGATTTTCTAGATTGAGCTTGGTTAGTGGTTATAAAGATTGACTTATTTTGGTTTACAAGGATACCAAAACTGTTTGGTTTTAATGCAGCACCTAACTCATTAGCGATCTATCAAGAGTTTATAAAATAACAGAACAAATCAACTCAAGAAACCTTAACCAGGTAGAAAAAAAAGAAACACCCATAAGGAAAATAATTCTTTACAGAGTATAAACAAGTTTCTAGTAGTTGGGGATCGACGCCTACATGAGGTTGAGTTTTTATGGAGACTAAGTTTTAGAAAATCCACTATTTACACAATCAACCATTTTTATGGCAAAGAAAGTCTGAAAAAAAAAAGATGAATACCTGTTTAACAAATAGGCCAATCTAGAAAAAGTTGATCTTGCAATTCTTTTTGGTATTATCCCTTTGATATCCGCTTGCTTCCCCTCTCTTTCTTTCCTAATTCCTCTGCCCTCTTTATATTCTCTCTTCTTTTTCTTTAAACCTAAATTTTTACCTCTTTTCCAGTGTGCTAAAATAAAAGTTTAAGTCTTACTTATAATTTCTTTTCTTTGCATGTTTTGCATGCCTTTTAATAAACTAAAGTTTATAAGAAAAGAACTCCATATATATATATATGAAAACCTATCTATATACATCTTTATTATTATTTATGTATTTGTTTATAAATAAATAAAATAATAAAAAAAACTAGTTTATTATTCTTATTTATTTACAAAGGTAAAAAGGATGAAATAAGTCATTAATTTATATATAATAAAATAAGTATTTATTTTCTTATCTCTTATTAAGATCAAATTTAGCTATTTTTTTTTAATTTATATATATATATATATATATATTTAATTTACTTATTTATTTTATTTATAGAACTCTTATACCTTACATATTATATTAAGATTTTATTTATTTAATTACTTGCAAAAATAAGAATTTGTCTTTCATATTTTTATATACAGAAACAATATTAGAATAAGGTTGGTATTCTATTTTAATTTGATAAATACATAGAATTTTTATATCTATTGAATTCAAATATAAAACTAATTGTTTATTTCTTCCAAATAGGTATCAAGCTTAGAGTAAAGGTAAAGTACAATGTTGATAAAATCAAATGAAGAGCAAGAGGTCAACATCATCGAATTAACATACAATGCAAACATCCACCAAATCACTCATGCAATGCAACATTCATCAAAACAAGGATGAAATCTATGTGAGCGTGTGTGCAAACACTAGATAAAACCCAACAAATGTTGCCATGAAGCTAGGGCTCCCCTACCTGAACCATGCCCTTGTCGTCGACAAGACTGCAAAATTTCAAACTCATAAAACCATCAATAAGTTAGTCCCAATATAGCCGAAGCATTCGAATAGCTGAAGTGATCAAGTTAACCAATCAATGTAATTATTGCATTTAACCATTCAATCAAGTATGAAAAGTATGAGACATGACAGGAAAAAGGATGATGATGGAAAGATAGGATGATGATATTTTGTGCTCACGAAAAATTGGTTAAACATGCACAAATAAAACTACAACTAACCCTAACTACAATGAAGATCAATCTAGCCTAGAAAACCAATCAAACAAACATGAAATAAACTAAGAATCTAAGCTAGTATTGTCTTATTGTCATCGTTATCCTCTATCTTCCATATTTGTTCTCATATTTGCAAGTTTATGCAAAGACCTAGAGAAGCTCAAATGAAAATGGCAAGATGTTGAGGACAAGAGAGCATAAGAGAATGAAAAATGAACTTAGAGAGCATAAGGGGGAAAATGAGGTTGAATGAGGTATTTTATAGAAGACCCGATTTGAATGAATGGCCCAGATTGAGTGTTGACCTGGAGGCAAGATCAAGGGCTGAGAATAATTAGGGTTTCCAGCCACAAAAGGACAAAAGACAATTTTAAATTAGAAGAAATGATAAGATGGATAATGGAATTCAAATTAAATAAATTTGTCCCATTTATTTAATTTATTGAAATGATGCATGTGAAAGGGGATTTTGGGAATTAGGTGATGGGATATTTAAACAAATGTTTTATTTGTTTAAATTAATGAAAGGGGACATTAGGAATAATTAAATAATCAATTAAGATTAATTATTTAATTATAGAAGAAACAATTGTCCTGTCACATTTGCGACATAAGGACATTTTTAAGTGTCTACAATAACATATCCTCGTTTCACCTTCTACATGTATAACATATCCTCATTTCAACTTCTATATGTTTGACATTATTTTCTTAAGCTCATTTCACCTTCTACATGTTTAATATGATTTTCCTATCATCATTTCATCGTCAATAGGTCTAGTATATCTTCATTTCATCTTCCATATGGGTTATGGTAAGAGTAGAATGAGATAGAGAGGAAAAGAGAGAGAGAGATACATAGCGAGAGAGATGTACATTTGGCATGATTTTCAATCCTCATTTCACCTTCTATATGGTATACATACTTTGCATATCCTCATTTTCCTCACATCTACATAAGTTACGGAAAGACCAAAATAAGTTGTGCCCTCAATGCATTCCAATGTTTGTGGGGGAGTGAACATTTTGCCCTTGCAGACGACGGAGATGACTGCATAGGGAGAGAGATACATTTGGCATGATTCATATTTGGACCTAATTGACAACGCTGATAGTTCAAGGTGGGTGGGTTTATGCTACTAGGGGCCCTGTTTTGTTCCCCAGGTATCCAAATTGAATCAGGTTATAGTGTACCAACAAAGTCTCTTAAGAGACCTAAGAGAAAAAAAATTGCTAGACTTTGATAGAGTAGTTATCGCACTTTGTGGCACCTATGAATGATCCATTTAGACCTATAGCTAGATGTCAGGCCTCTCCACAATAACCTCTTAGTTTGACCAACTCAACATCATTTGACTGTGCCAATGGTGGATGCATTCTTGAAAAATGCCTCAATGACATGTAGTGTAAAGGTGTCAGGAGCCATATTTTACGTTTGTCACCCCATGGGACCAAACCAATGGTGCTGATAGGTCGGGGTGCATGGGCTTATGCTAGAAAAGGCCATTTTTCATTCCCCAGGTGTCCCAATTGAATTGGGCTACAGTGTACTGGTAAAGTCTCTTAAGAGACCTAAGAGCAAAAAAATGCTAGACTTTGACAAAGTAGTTCTCGCACTTCATGGCATCTACAAATGATCCATTCAGACCTATAGCTGGATGTTAAGCCCCTCCACAATAACCTCTCTCAGTTTTGACCAACTCAACATCATTTGACCGTGCCAATGACAGATACATTCTTGAAAAATGCCTCAGTGACATGTAGTGTAAAGGTGCCATGACCCATATTTTGCGTTCTTCACCCCGTGGGACCTAACAGATGGCACCGATAGGTTGGGGGGTCAGTGCAAGAAGTTAGGTCCACTTTTTGGCCAAAAAGTGGAAGTGTTTTCCCTATTTTTTAAAATTTGTCACATTTGACCTAAAAATTTGAAGCACTTAAATACTGAATCTCAAACAAAGTTAGTAATTTGAAATGTAGTACTCAGAGTCTAGTTTCCAAATATATAATTTATTTTAATACCAAGATGATACAAATTGAAATTCAATAGGCATGTCTAAAAACCACTATTTAAAAGTAACTTTTTTTTACTATACCATGCACGTGTACGACCAACATAATTTGACCTAAATAAAAGTATTTTTCTAAATCCTTTTGGGGAAATATGTGTAGTACAATGAAGTTTGATGAGGATATTTTTTTATAATTTTTTTACAAATATTTTTTTATTAATTTTTTATTGGCCCTAAATGCTATTTTTGAAAACCCCTCGTGTACGGCCAACATAATTTGAGAAAAACTAATCATAAAATGAATTTTCTTTTTCATTGTGTAGAGAATGATGTTTAGATTGATGACATAATTTTTTTTTGAAAAAATTTAAAAATTAAAAGTTATTAAAAAAATACAAACACCTGTCATTTCAAGTTTTTGGACCAGTTTGCTCATAAATTAATTAATAAATAGAAAAACAAGTCAAATAAAAAAATTAAATATTTGAAAACTACACATCATCATCTGTAATGGGTTTTAATTTTATAAAAAAATTTGGAAAAAAAACATTATCAGCCATATTGGTAAAGTTGGTCTTTTCTCTTGATCTAAACATGAACTTGTACTTGCAGGTCCAAGGCAAGGGGTTGACTTACCATGCCTTTCCGAAGCCTATGCTATTAAAAATAGGTACCCATTATTTTTGTGTGGAAAAAAAAAGTGTGTAAGTTTTTTTTACAAATTCAAATAACTATATAAAAATAGGTACTTGTTCCTAAATAGGTACCCGTTTAGGCTTGAACACCCATTTCTAAATGGGTACCCATTCCTAAACAGGTACCCATTTAGGCTCGGGCACCCATTCCTAAATGGGTAACCATTTCTTTTAAAATGGGTACCCGTTTTTGTCAGGATTTTTTTTGCCCATGACTTCCCCTCTATGTGGACCCAACTTCTTATGGGTACCCTGGGGTGGGTGGGTTTATACTAGCAAAGGCCCTATTTTGTTCCCCATGTGTCCTAATCAAATCAGGCTATAGTGTACCGGTAAAGTCTCTTAAGAGACCTAAGAGAAAAAAATTTCTAGACTTTGACAGAGTAGTTCTCACACTTCGTGGCACCTACGAATGATCTGTTTGGACCTACAGTTGGATGTCAGGCCCCTCCACAATAACCTCTCTCAATTTTGACCAACTCAACATCGTTTGACCATGCCAATGGTAGATGCATTCTTGAAAAATGCCTCAGTGACATGTAGTGTAAAGGTGCCAGGAGCCATATTTTCCGTTCTTTAGCCAATGGGACCTAACAGACAGTGTCGACAGGTTGGGGTGGGTGGTTTTATACTAGTGGAGGCCCTATTTTGTTCCCCAGGTGTCCCGGTTGAATTGGGCTACAGTGTACCGACAAAGTCTCTTAAGAGACCTAAGAGTAAAAAATTGTTAGACTTTGATACAGTAGTTCTCACACTTTGTGGCACCTATGAATGATCTGTTTCGACCTACAGCTGGATGTCAGGCCCCTCCACAATAACCTCTCTCCATTTTGACAAACTCAACATCCTTTGACCGTGCCAATGACGGATGCATTCTTACAAAATGACTCAGTGACATGTAGTGTAAAGGTGCCAGGAACCATATTTTGTGCTCTTCACCCCATGGGACCTAATGGACAACACTAACAGGTCGGGGTGGGTGGATTTTTACTAGTGGAGGCCATATCATTCATTGGAAAAAAAGGATATTCATTGTTCCTAGGAGTTGTAGGTGACCTACAAACCTCAAACTTGTTCCTAGAGGTGGGGAATATAAATAAAGACCTAAAAAACTAAGTTAGAGGTCTTGAAATAAAAATTTACCATGGAGAACAACTTGTTGATGACTGTTTTAGCATGTAACAATGCAGGTGTGATTGTTGGTTTCACACCTCTCTTGAAAAGTATCCTACCCTAGGTAAGACTACTCCAAGGATAATATAGCTAGGTCTTAGCTTGCTTGGAATCTCTCAATTGGTATGTTCTAGCTGTGCCTACAAGGGGTCTTACATGCAATCTATATATTTTGGAGTTGGGACAACAAATACATATAAACCCTTTATGATTTTAGATGATAAAACAATGTAAAATGCTGCTGAAATTCCTAATTTAGCAATGATTTCTAAAAGAAAATGCAAAAGGGGTTAGGGTTTTAGAGAAATCCAAAGTGACATTCACAATGCATAGATGACTATAGGTAGACAAATACTCTTAAACTTAATTAGTTTTCTGAGTTACCAAACTAAAATGGGTGTTACAACACTACAGAAAATGATGCAATCTTCAATGGAAATCTAAATATTTTCAAATTATATTCATTTATCAAATACCCAATAAATGGCGCAACTTAACCTATGAGATGTAATTGAACTAAGCATAACTGATTAGCCCAGACTAACTTTACACAATCATTTACCATCAACAAACAACTAAAAGTATGGACCAGAGCAATCATCAAAAAACTTTCAGCCAACCTAGAACATTATAAAAGCACAACTAATTAATTTTTGGGAGAGCAAGAAGCGAACCATGAAAACCAAAATGAATCAATACAAGATACAAATTCTTAAAACACTTGCAAAAACTTTCTTTGCATTACTTCAAATGGAAAAATGTCAACAATTCAATATCAAATTCTCTCTCAGAAATAGTAGAAATGGCAGCCCTTTATATAGGAAAGTAGCATACCGAGTTTTTCAAATGAACGGTGGAGATTAACTCAACACAAATGGTCCAGATTACATCAATAAATGCAAAAACAATAGCTCATATCAATTCTCAGATTACACTTTGTCTTTTATGAAAAATATAAAAAACAACCTCCATACACATTGAATCTAGTTAATTTGTCTAGCCAACTCAATATATTAATAGAAAAGAACATTTTTAAAGAATAGAAGAGACAAAATAGAGTCACATGCTATCTCAAATATAGCAATTTACAATAATGACATGATTACATTCCAAAATATTCAAAAATATCAAGATTCTTCATCTAAATTAATTTTGTCTTCTTCAGCTAGCTTGTTGCGGTAATTTAGCCATGCCTCAAGCGCAGGATTGATCTCCAAGGGGTCTGGATTCTTCAAATGATTGACCTGATATTTGAACATCTCCAGTTCCCAGCTAAATATACTATATATCTTTTCAATTTTTGCCCCAGCCTTGTGGAATGCTTTAAATTTAGCTCTGAGGTCACTAACTTTATCCAATTTGTCCTCCATGGCTAGCTCAATACTCTCGAAAATGACCTTGTGTAATTTTCTTTTACATATCTTGACATCATAAGGGGCATAGTCAGTATAGGACTCTTCCTGACAATCCTTCAAAGAATCATTGATATCAAATATAAGTGACCAAAGCTCTTCATTTGCTGGCTTATATGCTTCTTTTATGTTTTCAAAAGTTTCTTTCCTTAAATGCAGTTGTTGATACCATTCAATGGCTTTGGACAACTTATCCCTAGTTAGAATATTCTCTACCACCAGAGTCTGGGCTAGAAAATTTCTAATGCTCTTAATCTGAGGAAACATGTGAGAGTAATACTCATCAAAGGAGTCACATTCCTCACGCAGATCTTTCTATTTCTCATGAAGTTTAACCAATTTCTTATACATTTGAGCAGAGGCATCAATAGTCTCACATCCTTTCTCAAATACTCTAAATAGCCAATTCTCAGTCCCTTGGGACTTGGCCCTTACCTTGCCCAGTTTTTCCATTTCATCTATAGATAGAAAAGTGGGCACTGTCGTTATATCTCCTCCTACATCAACTAGTTTAATCAGAAACTGGAGACAAGTGTGGAGTTCTTCATTTTTCTGTTTTAACTCCTTTGACATCTCATCCTTATCCAATTGTTCTAAAATTGAAGTGACTAATCCTTTAAATTCATCCAATCTTTGAGCACAAGTTGCTGGTCCTAAATCAACTGTTGAAATTGCATAGTCCTCTACCCTGACTTGTTCTCTAATTGCATTTGCTAGTGGGACAACTATATCTGTAATCCTAGATCTTGCTTCATCCTTATAAATTTTGGACTATTTTTTTGCTTTCTTTTTCTTTTTAGGCATTTGAGCTTGTGACAGGATAGTGTTTAAATCTAGTTGCATTATCTCTACTTATGGCTTAGGATATGCCACTCTGTTTTACAACCACTCGGGTGCTGAAGAAGATGATTTGTTCAATTCAGTGGTTTTGTCATCATTAGTTTTAGTAGGCTCCTCAAGTGATCTGTGCTCCCATTCTAATTCCTTATCTTTATTCATCTCTTTTTCCTTTTCTTCTTCATCAACCAACTTTCCCCAATTTATCAACATATTGTCTTGAGCTGCCTTGAAGACTTCCTTTGTTTGACCCTTCTCTAGAGGGCTATTAGATATATCAATGACATCAACATTAACTGCTTTAGCTAGAGGTTCATTAGGAATTTCATTACTTACCTCCACTAATGCATCTTTCTCTACCTCAGGCAATAATTCAGTTTCAGGCTCTTGCAAACCCAACTCTACACACACTTTATCAATTCTGGGTAGCAGAGGTATGGCTAAGGACATTGAATCTGCGAGCACCTATGAAATAGGAACTACAGAGGATATGGATAGTATAGGCAAGTTTACTTGCATTAAGTTAGCTAACATTGCTGACAGGATGGAAGAAATGACCAATGGTGAGGGAAAAGATAGTGAAGGTACAGGAAGAGATGGTGAAAGAATGGTAGAAATGGGAGGTAGTGCCATGGTAGTGGATATTTGGCTGGAAGAAGTAGAAGGAAAAGGTGCAGTGGTGATAGAGGAACATGAGGTGACAATGATGGATGAAGTAGAACTGCTAGCGGTATTGGAAGATATTGCCAATGAGCAAGAAATAGTTGAAATGGAGGAAGCAGGAGAGGTGGTAGCAGGGGATGTTTCTCAGACAATGGCAGTTGATGTTATGGGTGAAGTGGGTACAGCAACAATAGAAGTAATGGAGGGAGAAGCAACAGTGGAAGCTATAGAAGTGGAGGCAACAATGCCTACACTTGGAGCAGCAGGAGATGGGCAGACTGGAAGACTTGTATCATCTTACACTGCAACATCATCTTTACTAACTTTCTTAGTTTTAGAACCCTCCCCAGGACCACTTGGCATTTCTCTTTTCTTGGAGGCTCTTGTCCTAGTAGAAGGAGGCTGATCCTTCTTAGGAAGCTTGGTTTATGGTTTCTTGACTTTCTTTGCCCTTTCTGCCAGAGATATATGATGTTCATTATTAGATTTTTGGTATTCAACTAGCTCTGCCTCATCTGTAATGTTTATTGGCTCATCCTCTTCACCTCCAGAGTCCTTATCTGATTCTAATGTAGTGTACGTAAGTTGCACTCCTTGTCTCTCAAAAGCAGCTACTTGGCCTCTTACCCAGGCCTTGCTCAATCTGATTGGTTCCTTCATTATGATGTCTAAAGAACTTTCCTCTGCATTTGCCCAATTTGGCAATGACATTGGATGATGGTATTGGGCTTCCCAGGTTCCTCTGACCATGACATTTTCATCATCCTCCAACTGATCAAACACTGTAATAATGTGGAACTTCCTGATAAAGGCTAGAGATAGCCTTGAATGGGCCTTTTTCATTACTTCATAGTCATCCATGGAATTGGCCCAAAAGTCCTCAATATGCATCTTATGAAACAACTTTTTACTTACAAACCTTTCCATTACTTTATTTGGATCAAAGTGATCCCTGGCATTGTAGAAGTGAAGGTTGAGAAGTTGAAGTTCCTTGTCAAAGTGTTCAACTAATGCCAAGGAAGGGAATGCATAATTCCCCTTACCAAACCTGATGGGAAACTAAACATTGGTTCTGTGCAAGTGCTTGAGTTTTTCAGCATAAGGTATCAGTTGCCTAGTCAATTCTAGGAGCACTGTTTTATCATTAGGATATCTGGGAAGTCTATAAGCAGTCCAGTGAAACCTTGCACTCTTATATATGTGAACTTTTCAAACTAAATGTACCATCTTTCATATCTGGTCACTTCATTCATTGCTTCAGTGGAAATCCTCAAGGCTGTGTTACCTTGTAGTAATCTAGCTATATACGTTGTAAAAGCATCATTCACTCTTTTGAAATGTATCAGAGATTGAGATGAGGTCAGCTGAGGGTAGCACTCATATACCTTCACTTGGGTCTGCTCATCATTTCCAACTTCTCCTATTTTGGACAACTCAACATAGTGATTTCTTCTTGCAAGTGCATAGACAACATATGGCATCCATCTAAAGTATCTCTTCTCTTTGAAGTTACTAAAGGCCTCATGAATGTTATCACTGAGGATTTGGGACTAGTGGAACTTAGTCCATTTCAGTATCTCAATTATAATGATGAACATTCATTCCTCAAAAGTGGAGGCTATTGGTAGCCCATATATTCTGCTTAAAAAGGTTATCAAATCCCCAATCTCATCTTGGAAGTCACTTCTATATAACACTTGGGGAAACTTGATTAAGATAGACCTTCTTCTTTCTTCCCAATGATCATTCATATGTTTTTTGCATCCATTCACATCCTTGTTGTAAGTCTCCTCTAATCCTTATTTGTCTAGCATGGTCATAACTATGTGCCATGGAATATCAAAAGTCTCAGCCAGCGAGGGTGACTTAAATCAGCCAGGATATCCCCATTGGTAGTTTGAATTGTCCTTGTCCTGACATCATACCTATCTACACATGTTACTATTAGCTCTGCACATTGTACTGAGGTGGGGAAGGCAATAGCTTGTGCAATACCACTATCTTTAAGTGTTTTGGCCCTAGGAGTTGGATTTAGGCCAAAGATTCTCAATCTGAAGTCATCCAAGTCTATGTGACTTAGATCTGTATCCCCTACATCACTCCATCTAGAATGAATCTTAGTCTCTGGAGGGGTGCCCTTGAATTTGTACTTCATGGTTTGAGCTCAGGTAGTCATCTAATCTGTAGGACTGGACCTTATAAGTTTCATACCTTAAGAGCTTTCTACAAACTCCTAAGTTTAATTTTACCAAGTGGACTACTAAACTCTTTACCATGTTCAAAATGAATTTAATGAATCTGCTAAGCTACTAACATGCCGTTTATAAATCATAAATCCATCATTTATCATTGTACCCAATTCATAGCAATTCACCATTAATGCATGCAAAGAAAAACATTCAATGTTGCAAGAAATCTTATTGGAAGCATGTAAAACATTAACATTCATCACTTGCAGCTTTAATTACATCTTTTCAAACATCTTTCCCTTTGAAAGTTCTTTAAAAATAGTCATTTTTTACCATTTGTGCTAATTGCAGGGTAATCTAACCTGTATGCAGGAAAACACTATTATTAAGGTCCACCGACCTCAGTGGGGAAGTCAAGCTCATTCGACCCAATGTTCTATTAGTGTATATATGTTTTCCACTTTTGCACTGGTTTCTTGTTTGACCAACTTGCGCGACTTTTGAAGGTCACCGACTTTAAGTTGGTTGTTTAGTCAGTCGGTTAGAATTTTAACGCAAGACGACTTAGATCACTTTTACTATGCTTGCACGGGATTTAGCTTTATCAGACCTACATGAATTTTAAAGTCAACTGACTTAGTCGGTGATGGTGTGTTTTAGCGCAAGGTCGGATAGGATTAATTTTAGCACAAAGTCATTCTTCTTGTTTTCAGCGGGGTTTTGGGCGTCACCGACTAGCGGGGGATTTTTAGGCATCTAACCAAGTTGGAGAAGAGATCTTTTAGCACAAAGTCAGTGCTAAGCAAAATCAGTGCAAAGTAGACTTTAAAGCTTTGTGGGGATTTTGGGTCTTCTGACTAAGCAACAATACATCACAAAGGTTAGAAGGTCAAGTTTTTAGTGCTAAGTAAATTTTGAGTGTTAGTGCAGGCTTTCATGGCCACCGACTAACTAGATGGATCAAAATTTGAAGGTCGCCACGGCACCAGTGCAAAATTTATTAGGCTCATTCCATTTTGTAAAGCATTTTCATGAATTGATTTGGATGTACTTAGTGCAAAAGTTCAGCTAGTTTTTCAGTTTGCCTATGGGATCAAAACTACATTTTCCTAAAAACTTACACTAGGGTTTATAAATCAAAGGGACAACTCAACCATGAAACCCTAATTACACATTTGAATTCATTCCATCTACACATATAAAAAATGTGCTTGATCCAAACATGAAAACCCTAACCTAATGAAAAGATCCTTAATACCAGTCAAGTCCCTACCTAGTTTTGCAATGGTGAGTCGAGTTGAAGTGTGCAGGTAAGGGACAAAGTTGTTAGTTTTGAACTCACGTGCTAAGTTGGAGATCATGCAGGAAATCTTCAAAAGCTCTTAGAGAGTGATCATTTGAATAAAATGAGCTTCAGAAAGGCATAAAAATCCTTTTATATCTCTGGCAAAATCACCATAAATGCTAAGCGTACGTAATGTCAGTCAAGAAATCTAGCAGATTAGGGTTTGCATGATTTTTTATTACCTCCAACTTGGCGGGGAAATTGGGCATGACAAACCTGGTCGATGAAAGGTTATTTTAACACTGCGACAATTGACTCACTTTATGCCACTTTGCGGGACTTTAAGGTTCTTTGAACTTGCAGGAATTTTGGTATCCTCCAACTTAGTCAATGATCTATCATTACAGTGCAAGTCAAAGACAAGTAATTTAAATGTAGAAGTCCATTGGGAAGGAAACTAGCACTAGAGTCAGTGATGAAGGGTTTTGGCACAAAGTCGGTTGGGAGGGAAATCAGCGCAAAGGTCATTTGGGAATCAATTTAGTGCAAAAGGGTTATTTAGAGCCACTTGAAGAGATACAAAAGATCTGTCTTAGCAAACTTTTTGAAATGACCCTCAACACCATCATTCAAACATGGTAAAAGTGCACTTTGACCACTTGACTACTTAGGAGGTGAAAAATCTTCTTGACACTCTAGACCAAATTTGAAAGAGGGGGTCCCTGTTTTTGAAATGGGGTGCGTGTGTGAGGCACAACAAATGGTGACTCTACTAGGAAATGCTCCCGAGCATTTCGATGATAAACTTTAAGTTCGAACCTAGAATCTCTGTGTTCCCCACATATTAAACAAAAAAGTAGGATACCCTATCAAAGAATCCAAGATCACTAACTAGTGCAACCCTCCATATCCTGAAAACTTGAGTGTGTACGATTGTATTCATTCCCATCCTTTGGCAACTAAATTCATCCAAAATCTGTTGTGACAAGCTAAGAGGTTGGGACCATTCTACCACCAAGAAATGCTCAAATGTTGAGATGTGATGAGCCTTGAGGGAAATAAATGGGAGATTTTCCTTTAGTATTTCTGATACAATGGTAATTGGTGATGATTATTTCTGAACAATATCTTTGTGAGAATTTTCCATTGGTAGTTTCTTTTCTGATGCACTGTAATGGGTTTGGTGTTGAAAAACACCTTTTATTTTTACTTGATATAGGCTAGCAACACCTACTGCCTTCCTTTTGGATTGATAGTGCATGTGGTAGAATAGGAAGCCAACCCCTTTCACTTAACACAAGATCACTCAGATTTGCTCAGCTACTTCAGGATCACTTAAAGTGTGAGAGATATATGGTTAGAAAATACTTCAAGTGCACCAACTAATGACTCATTTTCTATGAACAAGCATCATACCCCTTAGCATAACAGCGGAACCCACAACGAGACTTAAGAAGAACCTTGGCTTTTCAAAGAAAGAATCAAGATTATTTACCCAACCAAGAAGCATTTGCAGGTCCACACAACTGCCACCACTTTCTAGAAACAAAGAACCCGCACAAAAACAAGCACAATGAGTGAAAGCAAAACAAGGACAACTAATCTAAGAAAAATATCTAACAACTATGGAAAGCAAGGGCAAGAAAGAAAAACTTAACTAAAGGCAACCTATTCTAACCAAAGCAAACAAACAACCTAACTATGTACACTAGGATGAGGCATGACTGCCTCTCAAGCCTGGAAGTAGTGCTTTAGGAACTGGCCTTTGACAGGCAATGGGAGCTCCTCACTAGTAAGGCTCTTGAGTTTATATGTGTTGTCTCCAAGGATCTCATAGATCTAATATGGGCCTAACCAAAGTTTATCAAATTTACCATGTTCTCCTTTCTTCTCATGTGCTTTATCCCAATATAGGACCAAATCAGAAATGCGGAAGGCTTTGACTTTGGCTCTCTTATCAAACCATCATTTCACTACACCCTGATGTTTGGCAAATTTTTCTATAGTAGCATCATGTTTCTCTTCAAGGTGCAACAACTGGGCTAACTGTGAAGACAATTAATCATCAGTTTCAAGATAGTCTTGCATGAATTGCAATATGGGAATCCTCAAATGAATGGGAAAGATGGGCTCAATCCCATAGACTAGGTGATAAGGTGACGTGCCCAAGGTAGCTTTATGTTAGATTCTATCAGGCCATAAGGCAAATTTAAGCTGAGTGTGCCAATCTCTAGGGTTTTTTCTAATAGTTTCTTAATGACCTCAAGTAGATTTTTGTTCGTTGATTCAGCTACCGCATTCCCTTGTGGATAGTAATTAGATGAGAACTTGAGAGTGATCCCATAATCAAATGCCCAGTTAGAAAAATGCAATGATGAAAAGGCAAGGCCATTATCAAAAACTAAAAAAAATGGACATCCTAACCTAGTGATAATATGTTTTTCAACAAATTCAATAACTACCTTTGTGGTGCATTGTTTACCAGCTATTGCTTCAGACCATCGAGTGCAGTAATTAGTTGCAGGCAGAATATACCTGTAGCCTGTAGAGGAAGGCGGGTTGATCATACTGATAAAGTCAAGGCCCCACTGAGCAAATGGTTGTACCTCTGCTACTGGTTGCAAGGGCATGGCAGCGTGTTGCTCTCTATGTGCAACTTTCTGACATATATGATAGGTTCTTACATGTGAGTATGCATCTTTGAACAAGGTAGGCCAATAATATCCAGCACGGAGAATCTAATTAGCAGTTGAGTGCACTGATATGTGACCCATCCCAAATTTCTCATGGAAACTGGTCAACACTTGATTTACTTATAACTTGTCTAAACACCTCAGATAGATTTCTTCATGATTCTTCTTGTAAAGAACTGATCCTTTTATCATATAGCTATTACTTTTGAGTCTGAGTGCTCTCCTTTGAACCAAATTTAGTTGTGATGGACAACGTTGATTGAGTAGATAAAATATGATATCTCCATACCAGTCATCTTTTGAAACATCTTCTAACAAGTATTGCTGGGATATTAAACCTGGTCCCACTTCAGCCATTGTTCTGATTAGTGCCTGACCTCTTACCAATTTCATGGGTTGAATATCTATATCAAATTCTTGTAGGATGGTGACCCATTTGCCTCTCCATTCTCCCAGTTCACTTTGCATCAATAGTGTTTTGACTATGGCATCTGGGACTATGGCGATTACTTGACTTCTTGAGATGTAGTGACAAAACTTCTTGACTGCCTTTACCAGAGCATATGCTTGTTTTTCCACATTTGGGTATCTTAACTCTACATCTTTTAATAGAGTACTCATAAAAGTGATGGGCCTTTCATCATCGACTAATCTCTTCTGCATCAACATTGCAGCACAAGTATGCTTGGAAGCAAATGAGTAAATCTAAAATGGCAAAGTATAATCTGGACTCACCAAGATAGGTGCATTGGCTATAGCTTGTTTAATTTCTACAAAGGCAGCTTTATCTTCTAGAGTCTAGTCCATTTTAGCGTCTTTCTTCAGCATGGCATTAAGAGGTTGAACAATCTTAGCAAAACTAGTAATAAACTTGCGTACAATGTTGATCTTACCAAAATATGACTTGAGCTCCTTCTTGCTAGCTGGGGGAGGTATTTTGAGTATTTCTTGGATTTGGTCTAGGTCAATAGATATTCCTTGCTCAGATATCACATGTCCCAGCAACTTCCCTTTAGTCACTCCAAAGATACACTTCTTGGGATTGAGTGATATACCATAGTCTTTGCATCATTGTAACACCTTCCTTAAATCTGCCACATGATCATCTCACCTCTTTGAGAACACCGTGAGGTCATCCATATAGATAATGATACACTTTCCAACTAATCCCTTGAAAGCAACGTCCATTGCAAGCTGAAAAGTGGCACCAACATTTATTAAACCAAATGGCATTTGACAATATGCATAGATGCCCCATTTGCATGTGAAAGATGTCTTAAATCTGTCTTCATAGTCTACCATCACCTGGTTATATCTTGAGTACCCGTCTAAGAAGGACATCATCTGGGATCCATTAACAATCTATAATACTTCATCCAATGAAGGCAGTGGGTAATTATCTTTCTCAGATGCCCTATTTAAATTTCAAAAGTCAACACAAAGCCTAATTTCTCCATTTTTCTTTCGGACTAGGACTAAATTTGCTACCCATGCGGAATGTTTGACAAGAAATATTATCCTTGTTGATAACAGCTTCTAGACTTGTTTGAAAATCATTGGTTCCAGTAAGGCATTCACTGGCTATTATCTTTGTCTAAATGGCTTTTCTCCAAGTTTCAGTGGGATGATGTGTGTGATAATCAAGGTATCGTATGCCTTCAGGTCTTCATAGCTCCATGCTATAACCTCATGGTAGTCTCTTAATGCATGTATGATTCCTATCTTTTCTTCTTCAGTACTAGCTTTCCCAATGAACACATTCTTAACGTCTTCTTCTATTCCCAAGTTAAATGGGTCACACTTGCCCCCTGGAGATTCTCCTTCTTTTCTTTAGGTTCCTAAATTGTCCATATCAAACAATCTTTCCAGTTCTACCATTCCCCACGGAATTGTATTTGTTTTCAGGTTTACTAGCCCTTCTACATCCATTTCAGCAAGTTCCATTTCTTCTTCATCTATTATCTGAGTAGTGAAAACATCAGATGAAGTAAGGAAGTAAATTATGTGCTGATCATCCTCAATGACTTGAAAATTCATAACATTATCAAGTATAGAGGGGGTAGCAACAAATTCAATAGAAATTTTCTTTAATCCTGTCATGGATGTTGACTCTAATGTACTTGATGTTTGAGCTAGAGCATCTACGACATGGTTCTGTCCTCTTGGGATTAATTGGATGTTAAAACCATCAAAGCATTCTTTCAGATCCCGGACTCTATTTCTATACCTATTCAACCTCTTACCATTACATGAGTAATGCTTCCTTACTTGTTTAACCACCAATTCATAATCACCAAACACTTGGATAATTCTGACCTTCTTCTAGAGTGTGAGCAGCAATCCCTACACCAATGCTTCATACTCATTTATGTTGTTTGTGCATGGAAATTGTAGTCTATGTGATGCCAGATACGAGCTCCCAGTAGGACTGATTAGTTCAACACCTACTCCGGACCCTTGTCTACATCTTGATCCATCAAACCATAGAGTCCATAAGCGAAAGTCTTTACTGCTATCACTTTGTTTCACTGATTTCTTCTTATCAAGCTGAGACTGTGGTTCTTTCTTCTTTTCAACAACTAGTACCTCTTTTGGAATCATGGGGATTTTCAATTGTCTTTGCACTTGTTCTACTGCTTCTTGACAAAGCTGGGAAGTAAATTCAAAATGCAATACATCGAGTATGCGATACCAATTGGTAAACAATAGCTCCTCCATTTGAACCTTCTTTCCAACAGCAGTCTAATCCTTTACAAATTTAGTTATAAAATCATGGAATCCTTTGAATATCCCTAGTTCATCCTCTTCTAAGGAGTCTCCTGAATCTGATTGAACATATGCTTCGGTACTTTCTACTTTTTCTGTAAGTGGAGGATCAAGGAATCTAAGGCAACTCAGCATAAGAATCTCCTTTGTCTGGTTGACATGCAGAAGATAAACTCCCAAATCAACTTCTGAAATAAAATTTTGTTGGGCTGGTTGTACTCCATAGTCATATGTTTCATCTTTGGTTCTCTTTCAATATGTATCTGGTTGGCCAATCCTTTCCATGGCAGCCACATATGAGAAAAGTTGGTTTCCATATAACCATTTAGAGTTCTAGACTAGTCCCTATTTAAAAGCATACCATACTGATCTGGAATGTCCACTACTTGAATATCTATATATTGCTATACTCTTGGATCAGAAGCTAGGTGCATGTGTATCCTATTCAACTTGCCTACTACATTCACCTCAGTCTTATCTAATTGCATCATCTTTCTAGAGGACTTGGCCGGAGTGAGACCAAGTGCTTTATAGACTGATAATGGCATTACATTCGTGGAAGCACTAGAATCCACTAGACAGTTATGAAGGTTTCTATTGAATATCCTAAGTGTCAAGAGGAAAGGAGGACTTTCCCTCTTGTCTTTATATAATGTCATCTTGTGTTCCACATCAGTCACATGTACTCTCTCTTTCCCTTTATCAATATTATCCTTGGTGACATTTTCCTTTTGTACATAGTCAATTTTGGTTCTAGCATCCATATCTTGAAAGAAGGATATCCTAACCTCAGGTATTTTAAGTAACTCATATACAAAAATACTAACCTTCATTTTCTTGAGTTCCTCAGCAACATATTGCCCCATTTTTACTATATCATACCATTGAGAATTTTCTGCAGTAGCTCCCTAACATACCGGTTGATGTGTGACTTTTAGGGATTCAGGATTATTGGAAGCTTTTGGGTCTGGTGGAATCTGATAGTTATTTGGAGGGATGGAGGTGGTGAAAGGACCTTTAAGCTTACTACTTCTCAGGTTGTATGGAGTCTTATTGTATTGCTGATAAGCATTGACTTCTTCAGATTCTTCTTCCTCAGGCTGATTATCATCTTGAAATGGAAATGTATAACTATCAAGTACAAGAGCAGTGTCATACCTTTGAGAAGGAATGATTTCATATCCTGTTGGTGGGGTCTCCTGGGCTTCAGCATTCTGAATTTCCATCTAGAAGATACTTGATGCAATTTGGAACTCTGGGCAATCTAGTTCCGAATGGGCATTCATATTGTGCAGTCTGCACCAAGTAAACAAAGTTGCTTTACCTAACATCACATGACCAGGAGGTCTGGTATCATTGTTCTGGTTCTCCAAGGGTGATGATACTCCTCCATTGTTAGGTCTGGTGTTCCAAGATTGGTTTGACCACTGTTGAAAATTTTGATTTTGGTACTAATTCTAATTTTGGTTCTGAAAAGGTTGTTGATTCTGCCCCCTTTGTTGTAGATATGCATTTTGGTTCTTGAGGTGGGTAACTTCTACAGTGAGCTTCTTCATCTACTCGACCAACTCTTTGATATCATCTCTATCATCTTTCTCCTTGGATGCCTTTAAAGATTGTAAGAAAGGCATTTGTGCAGGAGGCATTTCAACTACTAGATTGCTTGGATGGATCACTAAACCTTGTGTTACAGCTGGGTTGGGAATCAGATTCATCATAGGAATATGGTTGGCTAAGGCCAGTTTTATCATAGGTATTTGATTGGGCATGGCTATAGGCCCCATATGGTTTAGTAGACCAGAGGTTGTTTGTCCTAGTTGGGTGCTTACGATGAAAACTACGGAATACACTTGAGCCAAAGTAGTAGGAATGGGGTCAGCTCTCCTTGCGAACATGGATGTAAGTTTGTCTAGGGCTGCATAGTAAATAGGCAAGGCTGCATCTTGTCCTATAGCATAAGGGTCCTGCAAATGCCTAAAAGCTTTCTGAAATCTATTGTTGAAAGAACTTATCATTTCGGTTTCACCTTGACAGATTTCCACAAAAGACCGGTAGAGATCAACTGGGGTGGTGGGCATTCGAAACCTATCCAGAAACATGCTTTTCAAACCCCTCCATGAGTTTATGGATGCTGCAGGGAGGTTAGCAAACCAATAATATGCTTCATCCTGTAAGGAATAAGGAAACAATCAACATATCACATCTTCATACTGTACCTGTTGTTGGTGCCTGAATTCACTGTCGGTTATTTTAGCAATTTTCATGCAGGCACCTTCCCAAAAAATCCAAAAAAGTTCTAAGTCTTTGGGCCTCCTCAGCATGTTTTAACATCAGCATCATATTTTCTTTGGAGGAGGTCATCATCATCATGTTTTCAGACATCACCCTGATGTTGCTTACGAGGGTCATCATATTTTCTGTCAGCATGATCTTTCGCTGGGGTGATATTCTAACATTGGGTGATCTTACTTAAGATCATCCTGATGATGTTGCTGCAAAGTCCTAAGTATGATCCGATCTTCATCGGGGTCATCATATTTGAACATCGGGTGATCTTAGTCAAGATCATCCTGATGTTGTTTTATCACTTCATGTTCGTTGTTTTATCACCCTGATGATGCTGACGTCATTCTTATGTCAGGGTGATATCCATTTTTCTACCTGTCTGCATCATGATATTTTTGAAGGGAGATATTCGCTTGTCGGCATCATGCATTGTCCAATGGGGGTGATCATTTCAAATATCAGTCACATATTCATATAACACCCTGATCTTATAGTGGAGCTACAGTGCAGCATGATATGTGTGCATCAGGATGATATTTACAAATATCCGGTTATCTTCCGAATATCATCCTGATGCCGATGTATGGTGACGTCATCAAGGTCTGGGGGGTCATATTTCTAACACTGATCATCTTGTGGAGATCCCCCGATATTCGCAAACATGACGATGACGTCATCCAGATATGAGGAGGTGCGCGATAGGCAGATATGCTGATGACGTCAGCAGGATATGATGGTGACATCATCAGGATGTTCATCGGCCAGACATTTGGTATCGGCTAAGCAGGAGGATCTTCCTCTGATGCATCAGGTTGTGCCGATGAAGGCGATTATCATGTAGGTGATATTGCGATGATGATGCTGACGTCAGGGTGATATTTCAAGCAACAGGATATCATGCTGTTGGAGGATGATGATGAAGGCTTATACTAGTGTCGTCGGGAGCAAAAGCGCCGACTTCATATATGCTCGTGGCCTAGTATATAAAGTGTTGAAATGGTTGCTACGGGGTGCATGTGGGATAATTTGATCCTGCATATTTTCAAATATCATGATGATGTATCTTGGTGGGAAACGGTTGTGACGCACAGTTTTCTGCATTTCCCAAGGCCGCGGGTTGGTGCGCCATTAATGGCGATTGTTGCAGAGGTATGGGTGATGGCGTGGACAGATCCAGTACCTGACTGAAGTTGTACATCCATGGTTGGCGGCTCATGGCTCAAGATCCTCTTCTGTCCCCTTTTCTACCTGCCGCATTCAATGCGTTGAGCGCCATTTTTTTGATACTGTGTATCTGGCGGGTTTTTTTTGGTCAACCATGTAATTAATTGCTGTGGTACACTTTCTGGCTGTTATAAGTAGACTGTGTTACCATTTTTTAGGTTGTTGAAAGTTGAAGATTCTTGGCTCTGTAATTCAAAACAAGCTGATCTGGTCGCTCTGTACAGCTAAACCTGTGAGTTTATGTATCTCTTGTTGTATGTTTTGGCATGAACCCGCTGATTTCATGATTAATCTTATATGAGAAATGCTATCTTAGCATGTGTTTTGTTAATTCTATCTCCAGTATTGCATGTATCTTTCTTCTGAGTCTGGATATTTAAGCAATATTTGAGACTCTAGAACATAGAATTCCTATGTTGAATGTCTGATCTTTTAACTTCTGCTCAAGGGGTAGATTAAACTATTTTCAGGTTGAACATTGGGGAGGGTATACTGCAGTAGGGATGCCATAAGTAGAGATAACTTAACACTCTGTATTGGGAGATGTCTGTAAGGCAGGTATCATATATATCCCCCTGAAATCCAGTTTTAGCTGTTCATGCTGATCATTCACAGGTGTATGTCTACTGACTCCAGGCCCTGGATAGGCACCAATCTTGCTTTGTGTTTGTGTTACAACCATGTCCAGCTTTGCATCCAAACTCAAAATCATAATCAAACTCTAAAGCAACCATTAGGACATTAGAATTAGTTTTAGGATCCTCAGTCCTCTGTCTACAACTGCAAATAGGCCCAAAGCTAGCCCCTTTGCTCTTATCTTTCAGTTTTGGTCTACTTACAGGAGGACTTATCTGCTTTCTGACAGCATCCCAATCCTTGTATGCGTATCTCATAGATGTTGAGTAGGGAATACCCCCCTAGGTCTTGTAGAGCCTGAAGAAGAAGAGGAGATAAAATATAGAGTCTATCTCCTACACTGTTGGCCCCTGGCCCAGAGATCCTGTTGATCACCGATGGCTACCTTGTAGGGAAATCTGGGAATAAGCATCCAGTCTGGGAAAAAACCAACACCTATAGCATAAACATGTTACTTTCAAAGATTTTAATATGTTCATCTACAGTTCTGTCTGGGTCATTTACCCTAAATTTGGAACAGAACTTGTCTAGGTTCTTTGGCATGTCATGATAATCATTAAACCGGAACGGGGACTGATTGTTTCTTGTGAAGAAGGCCATGACTAGGGGTGTGGCGGTGTTCCTTGGGGCTGAGTGAGCTCTTGGTCCCCTTGGTATCCCTTAATTCCTTCTTGCACATCTAAATTATGTCAGAGACATCAGCTCCTCTCCAGCTAAGTTGGATTTGGTATGCCTTTGTCTAGTCCCTAGAATTTCTTATTTTGTATAGGGAAATAGGTCTTTTGTCTACCCTCCTAGCGCCAATTCTATTGATGAGTGTTTTAGCACGCAGCAATGCAAGTGTGATTGTTGGTTTCACACCTCTCTTGAAAAGTATCCTACCCTAGGTAAGACTACTCCAAGGATAATACAGCTAGGTCTTAGCTTGCTTGGAATCTCTCAATTGGTATGTTCTAGCTGTGCCTACAAGGGTTCTTACATGCAATCTACAGATTTTGGAGATGGGATAGCAAATACATATAAACCCCTTTATGATTTTAGCTGATAAAACAATGTAAAATGCTACTGAAATTCCTAATTTAACAATGATTTCTAAACGAAAATGCAAAAGGGGTTAGGGTTTTAGAGAAATCCTAAGTGACATTCACAATGTATAGATGACTATAGGTAGACAAATACTCTTAAACTTAATCAGTTTTCTGAGTTACCAAACTAAAATGGGTGTTACAGCACTGCAGAAAATGATGCAATCTTTAATGGAAATCTAAAGATTTTCAAATTACATTCATTCATTAAATACCCAACAAATGGTGCAACTTAACCTATGATATGTAATCAAACTAAGTACAAATGATTAGCCCAGACTAACTTTACACAGTCATTTACCATTAGCAAACAACTAAAAGTATGGACTAGAGCATTCATCAAAATACTTTCAGCCAACCAAGAACATTATAAAAGCACAACTAATTAATTTTGGGGAGAGCAAGAAGTGAACCATGAAAACCAAAATGAATCATTACAAGATACAAATTCTCAAAACACTTGTAGAAACTTGCTTTGCATTACTTCAAATGGCAAAATGTCAGCAATTCGGTATCAAATTCTCTCTTACAAATAGTAGAAATGGCAGCCCTTTATATAAGAAAGCAGCATACCGAGTTTTTCAAATGAACGGTGGAGATTAACTCGACACTGACGGTCTAGATTACATCAATAAATGCAAAAACAATAGCTCATATCAATTCCTGGATTACACTTTGTCTTTTATGAAAAAGACAAAAAACAGCCTCCAGACACATTGAATCTAGTCAATTTGACTGGCCAACTCAATATATTAATAGAAAAGAATTTAAAGCATAGAAGAGACAAAATAGAGTCACATGATATTCCAAATATAGAAATTTACAATAATGACGGGATTACATTCCAAAATATTAAAAAATATCAAGATTCTTCATCTAAATTAATTTTGTCTTCTTCAGCCAGCTTGTTGCGGTAATTTAGCCATGCCTCAAGCCCATGATTGATCTCCAAGGGGTCTAGATTCTTCAAATGATTGACCTAATATTTGAACATCTCTAGTTCCTGGCTGAATCTACTATATATCTTTTCAATTTTTGCCCCAGCCTTGTGGAATACTTTAAATTCAGCTCTGAGGTCACTAACTTTACCCAATCTATTGTCCATGGCTAGATCAGTACTCTCAAAAATGACCTTGTGTAACTTGCTTTTACATTTCTCAACATCATAAGGGGCATAGTCATTATAGGACTCTTCTCAGCAATGCTTCAAAGAATCATTGATATCATATATAAGTGACCGAAGCTCTTCATCTATTGGCTTATATGCTTCTTTTATGTTTTCAAAAATTTCTTTCCTTAAATGCAGTTGTTGATACCATTCAATGGCTTTGGACAACTTGTCCCTAGTTAGAATATTCTCTACCACCAGAGTCTGGGCTGGCAAATCTCTGATGCTCTTAATCTAAGGAAACATGTGAGAGTAATACTCACCAAAGGGGTCACATTCCTCATGCCAATCTTTCCATTTCTCATGAAGTTCAACCAGTTTTTTATGCGTTTCAACAGAGGCATCAATAGTCTCACATCCTTTCTCAAATACTCTAAATAGCCAATTCTCAATCCCTTGGGACTTGGCCCTTACCTTGCCCAGTTTTTCTATTTCATCTATAGACAAGAAAGTGGGCACTATCCTTATATCTCCTCCTGTATCAACTGGTTTAATTAGAAACTAGAGACAAGTGCGAAGTTCTTCATTTTGTTGTTTTAACTCCTTTGACATCTCATCCTTATCCAATTGTTCCAAAATTGAAGTGACTGATCCTTTAAATTCATCCACTCTTTGAGCACGAGTGGCTGGTCCTAAATCAACTATTGAAATTGCATAGTCCTCCTTCCTGACGTGTTCTCTAATTGTATTTGTTGGCGGGGCAGCTATCTCTGCAATCCTAGATCCTGCTTCATCCTTATAAATTCTTGACTGTATTTTTGCTTTCTTTTGGCTTTTGGGCCTTTGAACTTGTACAAGATAGTGCTTAAATCCAACTACATTATCTCTACTTATGGCTCAGGATATGCCACTCTATTTTGCAACCACTCGGGTGCCGAAGAAGATGATTTATTCAATTCAGTGGTTTTATCATCATTAATTTTAGCAGGCTCCTCAAGTGATCCTTTCTCCCGTTCTAATTCCTTATCTTTATTCATCTCTTTTTCCTTTTCTTCTTCATCAGCCAAGTTTCTCCAATTTATCAACATATTGTCTTGAGCTGCCTTGAAGACTTCCTCTATTTGACCCTTCTTTGGAATATATCAATGACCTCACAATTAACTACTTCAGCCAGAGGTTCATTAGGAATTTCTTTACTCACCTCCACTAATGCATCTTTCTCTACCTCAGGTAATAATTCAATTTTAGGCTCTTGCAAACCCAACTCTGCACACACTTTATCAATTCCGGGCAGAAGAGGTACGGCTAAGGAGGTTGAATCTGCGAGCACCTTTGAAATAGGAACTGCAGAGGATATGGACATTGTAGGCAAGTTTACCTACGTTAAGTTAGCTAACACTACTGACAGGGTAGAAGAAATGACCAGCGGTGAGGGAAAAGATAGTGAAGGTACAGGAATAGATGGTGAAAGAATGGTAGAAATGGGAGGTAGTGCCATGGTAGTGGATAATTGGGTGGAATAAGTAGAAGGTAAAGGTGCAGTGGTGATAGGGGAACATGAGGTGGCAGCGATGGATGAAGTAGAACTGCTAGGGGTATTGGAAGATGTTGCCAGTGAGCAAGAAATAGTTGAAATAGAGGAAGCAAGAGAGGTGGTAGCAGGGGATGTTTCTTGGACAACGACATCTAATGTTATGGGTGAAGTGGGTGTAGTAGTAGTAGAAGTAATGGAGGGAGAAGCAGCAGTGGAAGCTATAGAAGTGGAGCCAGCCATGCCTACACTTGGAACAACAGGAGATGGGGAGACTATAAGACTTGTATCATCTTGCACTGCAGCATCATCTTTACTAACTTTCCTAACTTCAAATTTCTTAGTTTTAGAACCCTCCCTAGGACCACTTGGCATGTCTCTTTTCTTGGAGGCTCTTGTCCTAGTAGAAGGAGATTGATCCTTCTTGGGAAGCTTGGTGGATGGTTTCTTGACTTTCTTTGCCCTTTCTACTAGAGATATATGCTCTTCATTATCAGATTTTTGCTTTTCAACTGGCTCTGCCTCATCTATAATGTTTATTGGCTCATCCTCTTCACCTCCAGAGTCCTTATCTGATTCTAATGCAGTGTATGTAATTTACACTCCTTGTCTCTCCAAAGCAGCTACTTGGCCTCTTACCCAGGCCTTGTTCAATCTGATTGGTTCCTTCATTATGATGTCTAAAGAACTTTCCTTTGCATTAGTCCAATTTGGCAGTGGGATTAGTTGATGGTATTGGGCTTCCCAGATTCCTCTGACCATGACATTTTCATCATCCTCCAACTGTTCAGGCACTACAATAATGTGGAACTTCCTGATAAAGGCTAGAGATAGCCTTGAATGGGCCTTTTTCATTACTTCGTAGTCATCCATGCAATTGGCCCAAAAGTCCTCAATATGCATCTTATGAAACAACTTTTTACTTACAAATATTTCCATTATTTTATTTTGATCAAAGTGATCCCTGGCATTGTAGAAGTGAAGGTTGAGAAGTTGAAGTTCCTTGTCAGAGTGTTCAGCTGATGCCAAGGAAGAGCATGCATAATTCCTTTTACCAAACCTAATGGGAAACTGAACATTGGTTCTATGCAAGTTCTTGAGTTTTTTAGCACAAGGTATTAGTTGCCTAGTCAATTCTAGGAGCATTGTTTTATCATCAGGATATCTGGGAAGTCTATAAGTAGTCCCAGTGAAACCTTGCACTCTTAGATATGTGAACTTTTCAAACTAAATGTACCATCTACCATATCTTGTCACTTCATTCATTGCTTCAGTGGAAATCCTCAAGGCTGTGTTACCTTGTAGTAATCTAGCTATATACATTGTAAAAGCATCATTCACTCGTTTGAAATGTATTAGAGATTGAGATGAGGTTAGCTGAGGGTAGCACTCATATACCTTCACTTGGGTCTACTCATTATTTCCAACTTCTCCTATTTTGGACAACCCAACATAGTGATTTCTTCTTGCAAGTGCATAGACAACATAGGACATCCATCTAAAGTATCTCTTCTCTTTGAAGTTGATGAAGGCCTCATGAATGTTATCACTGAGGATTTGGGACTAGTGGAACTTAGTCCCTTTTAGTGTCTCAATTATAATGACGAACATCCATTCATCAAAAGTGGAGGCTATTGGTAGCCCATATATTCTACTTAAAAAGGTTATCAAATCCCTAATCTCATCATGGAAGTCACTTCTGTATAACACTTGGGGAAACCTGCTCAGGGCAGAACTTCTTCTTTTTTCCCAATGATCATTCATATGTTTTTTGCATCAATTCACATCCTTGTTGTAAGTCTCCTCTAATCCTTGTTTGTCTGGCATGGTCATAACTGTGTACCATGGAATATCAAAAGTCTCAGCTAGGGAGGGTAGACTTAAATCAGCTAGGATATCCCCATTGGTAGTTTGAATTGTCCATGTCATGACATCATACCTATATGCACATGTTGCTATCAGCTCTACACATTGTACTGAGGTGGGGAAGGCAGCCACTTATGCAATACCATGGTCTTTAAGTGTATCTGAAGTCATCCAAGTCTATGTGACCTTGATATGTATCACCTACATCAATCCATCTGGAATGAATCTTAGTCTCTAGAGGGATGCCCTTGAATTCGTACTTCATGGTTTGAGCTCAGGCAATCATCTAATTTGTAGGACTGGACCTTATAAGTTTAATACCTTAAGAACTTTCTACAAACTCCTAAGTTTAAGATTACCAAGTGGACTACTAAACTCTTTACCATGTTCAAAATGAATTTAATGAATCTACTAAGCTACTGACATGACTTTTATAAATCATAAATCCATCATTTATCTTTCTACCCAATTCATAGAAATTCACCATTAATGCATTCAAAGAAAAACATTCAATGTTGCAAGAAATCTCATTGGAAGCATGTAAAACATTAGAATTCATCACTTGCATCTTTAATTACATCATCTCAGACATCTTTCCCTTTGAAAGTTCTTTAAAAATAATCATTTTTTACCATTTGCGCTAATTGTAGGGTCATCCAACTTGTATGTAGGAAAGCACTATTATTGAGGTCCACCGACCTCAGCGAGTAAATCAAGCTCATCCGACCCAATGTTCTATCAGTGTATATGTGTTTTTCACTTTTGCATGGGTTTCTTGTTTGACTGACTTGTGTAACTTTTGAAGGTCACTAACTTTAAGTTGGTTGTTTAGTCAGTCGGTTAGAATTTTAGCGCAAGATGACTGAGATCACTTTTACTATGCTTACGCGGGATTTGGCTTTGTCAGACCTGCATGAATTTTAAAGTCAACTGACTAAGTCAGTGATGGTGTGTTTTAGTGCAAGGTCGGACATGATTAATTTTAGTGCAAAGTCATTCTTCTTGTTTTCAGCTAGGTTTTGGACATCACCAACTAGTGGGGGTTTTTTAGGCATCCAACCAAGTTGGAGAAGATGTCTTTTAGCGCAAAGTCGGCGCTAAGCATAATTGGTGAAAAGTAGACTTTAAACCTTTGTGGAGCTTTTGGCTCTTCCAACTAAGCAACAATACATCACAAAGGTCAGAAGATCAAGTTTTTAGCACTAAGTAAATTTTGAGTGTTAGCGCAGGTTTTCATGGTCGCTGATTGACTAGATGGATCAAAATTTGAAGGTCAATCAGGCACACCACCAGCGCAAAATTCATTAGGGTCATTCCATTTTGTGAAGCATTTTCATGGATTGATTCAAAGGTACTTAGTGCAAAAGTTTGGCTAGTTTTTCAGTTTGCCTATGGGATCAAAACTACATTTTCCTAAAAACTTACACTAGGGTTTATAAATCAAAGGGATAGCTCAACCATGAAACCCTAATTACACATTTGAATTCATTCCATCTATGCGTATAAAAAATGTGCTTGATCCAAACATGAAAACCCTAACTTGATGAAAAGACCCTTAATACAAGTCAAGTCCCTACCTTGTTTTGTAGTGGCAAGTCGAGTCAAAGTGTGCAAGTAAGGGACAAAGTCATCAGTTTTGAACTCACGTGCGAAGCAAGAGATCTCACAGCAAATATTCGAAAGCTCTTAGAGAGTGATCATTTGAATAAAATGAGCTTCAAAAAGTCATAAAAATCCTTTTATATCTTTGGCGAAATCACCATAAATGCCAAGCATATGTAATGTCAGTCAAGAAATTTGGCAGATTAGGGTTTGCATGATTTTTTATTACCTCCGACTTGGCGGGGAAATTCGGCATGACAGACCTGGTCAGCGAAAGGTTATTTTAACATTGTGACGATAATTGACTCACTTTATGCCACTTTGCGAGACTTTAAGGTTCTTCAGACTTGTAGGAATTTTGGTATCCTCCAACTTAGTCAGTGATTGATCATTACAGCGCAAGTCAGAGACAAGTAATTTAAACGTAGAAGTCCGTTGGGAAGGAAACTAGTGCCAGAGTCGGTGATGTAGGGTTTTGGCAAAAAGTCAGTTGGGAGGAAAATCAATACAAAGGTCGGTTAGGAATAATTTAGTGCAAAAGGGTTATTTAGAGCCACTGGAAGAGATACAAAAGATCTGTCTTAGTAAACTTTTTGAAATGACCCTCAACATCATTATTCAAACATGGCAAAAGTGCCCTTTGACCACTTGACTACTTAGGAGGTGAAAAATCTTCTTGACACTCTAGACCAAATTTGAAAGAGGGAGTCCCTATGTTTGAAATGGGGCACGTGTGCGAGGCACAGCACAACCGTTGTTCCTTTTCAGCCTATTAAAACCCTACCTAGGGTAAAAAGTGAGATTTTGCATTTTGGAAGCTAGAGACCTCACCAAGAGCCAAAATTACTACTGTAGGTCTATTCCAACATATTTCATCTATTCAAAGTGGTTTTATTTTTTTTAGCATGTGTGAGTGCATATTTGCAAAAAAAACTCAATTTTGAAGACCTAGAGGGCTAACTAGGACTATATTTTGCATTTTTGAGTGGTTTAAGTTTCAAATTGGAAGTTGTCATTGCATTGGGAGTTGTAAGCCCATAAAGGGTGTCATAATATGTGTTTAGATTCCAAAGATATATTATCAAAATTGTTGTTCCCTCAAATTTATCCTAAAATAGGGCTACTAGGAAGAGATAATTTGTCAAACAAGTCATCTACAACTACATTTCTTTAATATTTTATCTTGAAAAGCCCAAATTCTTCTCCCCTCTACATCAAATACTTGTTCAAGTGCCTTTACATGTATTTTGGGTTGGTATGTACATATTTTTTCTGTTTTCCTCTTTTCTTCATTTTTCACTCTAGCCCAATGGATAAGTCACTGATCTTTCTAGAGATTCTAGGTCCTTCTACATCCTTTAGAATTCTTGTCCCCAACTAGAGCTAGATGTTTCTTGCAATTTTTTCCTATGTCTCTTTTTAAAAAAATATGGTTGTTGTATTCCCTTATTGAGTAAATTTGGGTGGTTAGAAATCATCATTTTTTCCTATTGGCATCATTTGCAAAAAAGCATTTCTTCAGGATAAAACCCTATAGTAGCAAAAGTTCTAAGTCTTTCCATCTTTGTCAACAAATTTGAGTTTTCTCAAATCTTGTTAGTAAGTTCACAAGATTGTGAACTTCTCAAAAACTCAAAAAGTTTTATCCTTCTTTATTTTGGCACTAAGTTCAAGAGTTATAGAACTTTTTGAAATGCCAACAAGACAATGTTTTGGAGGTTTTTAAGGTTCTCAAACATTTGGAAAATATAATGAAGTTCCTTTCTAGTGTAAGGTTCTCCATTGAAGTTCTAGTTCACATCTAGCTATTTATCTAGAGCCCTCATTACTTGAATTTTTGAATTCCCTTTCTTCTTTTTGTCATTTTAATAAACAACATTCACTCTAACTATTGCCCTCTTCCAGAAAAAATAATATTCATTTCCACTCATAAAACCTCTTTGAATCCCTAACTCAATTAGTTTGGTTATTATCTAAGCCTCAAAAAATATACTACAAATACCAAAGGTATGAGCACACCTCTATTACTCATGATTTACTAGTAAAAGTAAAAGATGGAAATCTAGGGCATATTGATCTCAAAAACTTATAGGAGAGAATGAGACAAAATGTTTGGGCTCCCATACCAAAAGAAACTTTCTCTAGTGCCATGGCTCATGAAGGAGGTTTCCCAACTATAGTTCAATGTGTAAACTTGGTCCTCACTTGTATAAATAATGTAGGAGCATCCCTAGTTCAAGAACAATCTTGCATCAACCAAAAACATTTACATTTTAGTTTGTTTGTAGTTCAGTTTGTTTCTTTTCATTTCTAGTTCATTTCAGACAGTTCAGTTAGAAGCAGTTTCTACTTTTGGTTCGGCATTTCACCACAATTGCATTTCAGATCTTTTGGAGCTAGATTTAGCATCTACATTTGTTCATCTACATCATATTTAGAATTTAGAGATCTGCATGTCAATACCGGAAAGATATCACTATCATAAGTTGATTATTTCTCAGAGTAGAGCATCCTGATATTCACTGGCAACCAGTTGAAGGAGAAACTTATGGAAGCATTTCCTGATCTTTGGTGCATAATGACACATCATTTAATGATCTTTAGTTCATGGCCGACCTTCCTTAGAGATCTGTACATCATTCCATTCATTTTCCAGAAGTGTTCTATGCATTTAGGTCCTACCTATCTGTATTCACACATTACAACTCTTCATTAGAGTTTGTGATCTTCCTTGGCTGACGTAGATGAATATATTGGTCTGGATTAGATATATAATGATGTAATAGATCCTTAGGAAAGTAGTTGATATAGTTCTCATGATTTAGAAGATTGATAGTTTGGATTTTGTGTGATGGAGCTTCAAAGATTTATCTTGCGCATGTATGTAATCAAGCTTGTGACCCCTAATTATAAGCCCGCATGTTGTCGGTCAATCTCTATTTGAATTCTATGATATACTGAATAAATGGATCTACATTTTCTCTATTACTTTGAGTTGTTTCCATTGTGTTTGCTCTTATTGCATGGTCTGGATAGTTCATTCTATGAACCCTCCTACTGTGACTACACCAAGTGGTATTAGAGAAAAAGTTTGAATCTTTGGGAGTGAATTGAGGCAAGTTACTTATGTTGCAACCGATCAGTGGTTGTGAGGCAGTTGTCACCTTGTAGCCCAACTGCCGAACCTGAGGCAGTTTACACTTGATCCTAGGAAGAATGCCACTGAGAAGAGATGTTGTTGTTGGAACAATGGCTAGTAGAATAGATGTGATGATGGAGATAATGAAAACAATGCAAATTCGTTTGGATGTTGTTGAAGAAGATAGACGAATAGGATTGATACCGAGACCTAATGTTGAAAGCGACGATGAAGAAGAATTTCAATCTATTGAACAAACTGGTGAAACCCTAGGAGGTGATGAAGAAGACAAATCAGATCAGGTAAAGATGTTGCGAGCTATTTCAAAGATTGGAAAGAGACCTATAGTTGATGTGCCGAACTATACTGGTAATTTGAACCCTGAAGAATTGATTGACTAGATAAATGATATGGAAGAATACTTTGAATATGAGGAAATTGAAGATCCGAAGAAGGTGAAATTTGTAAAGACAAAGTTGAAAGGACATCTGCTGTATGGTGGAAAGAAGTTTAGTTGGAAAGAAACAAAAGAGGAAAAGAAAAGATTACAAAATGGGATAGGATGGTGACAAATTTGAAGAATCAGTTTATACCTGCTGACTATGAGTTGGAGTTGTTGAAAAGATTGCAAAACCTGAGACAAAAGGAGAAATCTGTGAAGGAGTACACTGAAGAATTTCATAAGATGATCATAAGAATAGGACATAGTGAAGCAAGAAGAGAGAAAGTGGCTAGATACATCAATGGACTAAGATTTAACATTCAATAAGAACTAAGTTTGGTGAGGATGACATCTTTGGAGCAAGCATATCAGTTTGCCTTAAAAGTTGAAGAGAAGCTAAATAAGAGGCATGATCAAAGACAGAGAGGAAGAGGAGGTAAATTTTAGAGAGGTAGAACATTTTCTAGAGGAGACAGATCACATCTGGAGTAGAACAAGTTTGATAACCCGTTGAAGAAGGATGACATCTCGATAACAATGCTTACCGGAGAGATGACATAAATTTTTACTAGAGAGGAAACCCTAGTGCATACTGGAATGAAGGATACAAAAGAAAAGGAAGAGGATTTGATAAGAAGACATTCACAAGTACTTGTTTCAAGTGTGGAGTAAACGACATAGAGCATTTGAGTGTAATCACAATAGTACAAGTAAGAAGATAGAAAATAGTGGAAGAGTAGCCTATGTTGAAAAAGAACTTGTTGAATCACCTAGTTCTATTGGTAAACCTGAGAAAGGAGAATCACTTGTGATGAAGAGAGTACTATTTCAAACAGAGACAAATGAGGAACCACTGTAGAGGAAGAGTTTGTTTAGGACAAGATGCAAATCCAGAGATAAGTGTTGTAAAGTTGTGATTGATAGTGGTAGTTTAGATAATCTAGTTTTAGAGGAGATGGTCACTAAGCTAAAGTTGGAAAGATTGAAACACCTAGCCATATTAGATAGCATGGATTTAGGATGATCATAAGGTACTGGTGAGTGAACAATGTTTGGTAAAATTTCATATTGGATCTTATCATGATGAAGTCTTGTGTGATATTATGCCTATGGATGTTTATCATATCTTGTTGGGTAGACCTTGGCAGTATGATAGAAAATCTATACATGATGGGAGAAAGAATACATACATTATAACAACAAATGGGAAAAGAATTACTTTGATTACTTTGGAGGATGATCCTAAAGATGTGGTATGTGGAAATGCTAGAATTTGTTTGGTAGATAGAAGGAAATTTTTGGATGGTTTGAAACAAGAGAGTATGTGTTATGCCTTGATTCCTAAAAAGCTTGAAGCATTGAAGAAATAGATTGAACCAAGGAAATAAGAGAGTTATTGATAGAGTATGAAGAGATCATATCAGATAATGTGCCTGATGGATTGCCACCTATAAGAAGTATCAGTTGTTATGGGAAAATTAGTGTAAATGAATAATCAATGTATATCAACAATACCCAATAACTCAATGAAATATAGAAATAAAGAAATCAATCAAACAAAGAACTTCAAACCTTTGCAAACCTCTTCACTTCATGGCTTCCATTGATTGCCTATCACAAATGATCTTGCCTATGAATATGGCCCTCAGAAGGTGTACTTCCTTGCTATTCCAAGATGTCAAATGGGAATGGCTATGATAGTTTATTGCAATGAAGATGAGCTTCACAACAATGATAATAGTGATGGTACCAAGTTGATCGCAAGAAAATGGAATGACTTGGGTGCCAAAGGTGCGTTGTAATTCCTGCAGAGTAATGATACTAAAAGCTTGGATGATAGAAATGGAGGAATTGGGTTCAATTTATAGACTTGAGAGAGAGATCAATGGTATAGAAAGAATGAGAAGATCAATGGTATAGAAAACTTGAGAGAATGTGTACAAATAGAAAGAAGACAAGTGTCACACAAAAGCTGTTTTGATTGAGTTTACTGCTTTCTTTTATAAACATAAGATTTGCTTTCATAAATTAGAAAGATTTTTTTCTAATTTAAGAGTTCTTGATAAAAACAAGGTTGATTGAGTCAGTTAACTCAACTTGAGATTTTATTTTGCATGATTTGAGAGAAATTAAATAATAAATTATTTAATTTTGTGTGCATGAAGAAGAAGATTTATTTTTAGAAGATTTGGAAGATATATTTGAGGAATTAGAAGATAAGAAGGCAAATTAAATAAATAAATTTATTTAATTGTTTGTGCATGATTTGGAAGAATAAATAAAATATTTGATTGTATTTTATTTTTAGAGATTAAGATAATTTAAATAAATTTGATTGATTTATTTAAATTTGGAAGAAGAATTTGACTTAATTAAATAATTAAGAATTATATAATTGTTTGGAAGAATTTAATTAAATAAAGGATTTTATTTAATTTTGACTTTAGAAGAGGTAATTAAATATTTTGATATTTAATTAATTTAAAAGAATATGAATCAAATAAATAAATTTGTTTATTTATTGATAGAGGAATTAGAATGAAATAAATATTAAGAATATTTATTTAGACTAAGTTGTGTCATTTTTAGGCATATACATTTTGCCCCTCTTTGATGTGATGTTCGAGATGATGATATTTGTGTCGAGTAACATCATTTCAAAGAAGCTAAGGTATGGATAGAAGAAAAAGATGGTAATGGAAAGATAGGATGAGGATGCCCCCTCAGGAGATTGGACGGGGAGAGAGTTTTGAGGGCGCGAGATGGACAATCTCACGATGAAGAAGGTGGAAGAACAAGGTTAGGGTGAAGAAAATGATTGAAGAAAGAGGTGAATGATATGTGATGCAAGATAGAATGATAACACACACAAGCAAGTATGCACAAATGATATAAGAACAAACAAAGTATTGCCCCTATCAAGTAGTAAACCAATGATTAATTGATATGGATTGACGACAGTGCTATCATGGCAGGGAACAATAGATCCCTAGAGCAACACGAAGGATAGTGTTGTCATGGTGGGGAACGATAGGTCCCTAGAGCAACATGATAGGCATGGGAAATGTATCTCCCACTGATAATTATGACTGATTGATATGGTTTACGAAAAGATTAGGATCAAGACCACTGATTATGATAGATCATTTGACAAGATTGTGACTTGATTGGTATGGATTAAGCATGGACTTGCATTTGGATCTGTTGCAAGTATGGGCCTAACTAGTGTTGTCATTGATGTCAACATACTCTTTTTGCATTGATGTCAAGGATTGGCTGAGTTGTATGTGGAGGATATTGAGAAAATTAGTCCTATTAGAAATAGAGAAGATCAGTGAAGATAGTGAAGCTCTATGAAGTGAAGATCCCAGCTAGATGAAGATTAGAGAATGCACATCAAAGGGTTTGTAGATGTGTCTGAAGATGATTTAGTCAAGTTTTGAGAGGTCCGCATGAAAATATGGAGGATTTATGGCCATGAGAGTAAAACTAGTTCTGGCAACTGTTCAGAGGTGACAGAGTGACACAAATAGGTTCAGTGAGATCTGGAAATACAATATCATGTTCTGCGGATCTGGTGGCATGTTTGGGAGGCTAATGTGAATTGACAACTCAATTAGTTCATGGTTTGGAGGTCCACAAGCAATCCTTCTAATATGATAGTGATGACCGACTATGTTCTTGAGGTTCTAGATGAAGATGTGAATGATTACAATAAGAAGAAGTGGTGCAGATGTTCTTGGTGATTCAAGCAAGCTTGTGGGGGTCTCTAGATTGCGTCTAGTTCATGTTTGTGGTCCACATTGAAGATTGAGCTTGTAATTGAAGATTTACCTTTGGGTGATGGTGTTCTTCCTAGTCTTGGCTGACCAGATGATTTGCTCATGTTGCGGATGATCTTGAATATGTTTTAGGAAGCATGGCATGTTCCTCAAAGAAGATTGAGGTCCCACCTATGTGTGGTCGACAGTGTAGTAATGCGCATGAAGTTTTTGTAATAAGTCAAGTTGTATTTTTGTAATTGCTCTGTAATAAAATGTGTATATTGTACTGACTTTGATGATCATTCCAAAGTTGATGTCATGTATAAATAAGAGTTGCAAAGTCATTCAAATGTATCCATGTGGTCAAAATGAGAAGGTGGTAGTGAAGAGGATCAAAAAGCAGAGTAGAGGTGTTGAGCTTAAATGGAACTAACTCAAGCATAGTGAAGATGCTAATCTCTAGTTCAAGTATGTAATGCTTATATTCTTCTGTAGACAGTGTGTCTCCTGTAGGTAGTGCGCCTCTTGTGAGCACTGTGCTTAGGTAGTGAGCCCTAACTGGTAAGTGCCATTTTATTCATCTTATTCTTTTAACAGAGAATACCATCTTGGGTTAGTCACCTCGTGGTTTTTCCCTTAACCGGGTTTTCTATGTTAAATTCTTAGTGTTATATGTGTTGAATTTATTCCTGCTCTTGAAATATTGCATTATGCTTCCATGATTGAATATTTGATATGTTGTGGAAATATAAGAAGGTTTAAAGTGAATAAGGAATAGGATTTTGGTAACAACTGATTCACCCCCCCTCTCAGTTGTCTATCCTAAATCCAACAATTGGTATCAGACCTAAGTTCCTCTAGAAGAAGCTTAACTACTTGAGGAGATCCAGGATGTTGACCTACAAGAAGGACAGTCCAAGGTTTGATGGAACAAACTTCACTGCCTGGAAGAGCCGCATGGAATGTCACTTACAATGCATGGGAGATCAGTATTGGAACATAACCTCAACTAAATATGTTCCCCCAAAGAATGGTCCAACAACTATAGATGAAGTGAGAGATGCAAACAATAATCTTCAAGCTAAAGAAGCCCTACTGAGTTCCTTGTTTGATTCAGAGCTGACAAATGTTATGGGATTGAAGTCTACTTATGAAATTTGGACAAAGCTAGACAATCTATATGAAGGAGACAAATATGTTAAGTGTGCCAAGTTGCAAAGTTTGAAAGGAAAGTTTAAAAACTTAAAGATGAGTGAAGATAAGAATATCACTTTATATATGTCAAAAGTAAATGAGCTTGTATGTGGCATTAGATGTGCTGGTGGTATATTGGATGAAGATGAGATTATTGCCAAAGTTCTCAGATCTTTACCTCCTGCTTACAAACACAAAGTTGCTGCTATTGAGGAAATCAAATCTTTAACAAATATCACAAGGGATCAATTGGTTGGTAAGATATCTGCATTTGAGTTGGTTGAGTTTGGTGATGCACTTCCCAAGACTGAATCTACATTCATAGCTAGTGCCTCTACAAAAGGCAAATAGAGATATGATCCAGGAGAAAGTTCCTCAAGGAAATCATCTTGGTATGATAAAGTAAGGAAAGATCTAGAAGAAGATGAGTTAGAAGCTAAACAACTTAAAGCCCTTATTGCAAAGAGACTTGCAAGAGGATCCGGTAAGTATGAAGGAAAATTACCTTTCAAATGCTTTGCCTACAATAAGATTGGTCATTTTGCCTCAAGATGTCTGGAAAGGTTGTCAAGGTCAAACCCTAATAGATCAAGGTTTCAGAAGAAGTGTTACTATGTTCAAGAAGATGATGATGAAGGAGTAACAGATGATGAATCTGAGATAGGAAACAAACCTGGAAGTGACTGGGTGTTTATTGCCATCAAAGAAGAAGATCTAATGCCTATTGAATCTTCCAATCATAAGATGATAGAAAGTGCTTTGGCTGCTCAGGTTGAAGAAAAGGATGATTGGATTATTAACAGTGGATGCTCTCACCATATGACTAGTGACAAGAGTAAGTTCTTAAGCTTGGAAAGATATGAAGGTGGAGTTGTAAAGTTTGGAGATAATTCTGCTAGCAGAATTAGAGGCAGAGGAACCATTTCTTTTGATGGAAAGAACAAAACTAGTGATGTTCTGTATGTTGAAGGTCTGAAGCATAATCTTCTCAGTGTTGGATAGTTGGTGGATAAAGGCTATGATCTCTGATTCAAAAATGGAAAATGCAAGATCTTTAAAAACTCTGGAACTGAGATTGCATCTGCTACACAGACAAAAGGTAACATCTTCCAATTGGTTGGTACTAGAAAAAGTTGCTTATTTGTTCAAATTGATCAGAGTTGGTTGTGGCATAGGAGGATGTGTCATGTGAATTTTGATAATATCATCAAGATAAGAAACACTCAGGCTATAAGAGATCTTCCAAGACTGGTGAAACCTACTAACAGTTTGTGCAAAGATTATCAGTTGGGTAAGTAAAACAAAGTCACATTCAAAAGCAAGGAACAATCTTCAACCAGATTGTTAGACTTGGTACACATTGATCTATGTGATCTGGCAAGCATCAGGAGTCTACAAGGAGATAGGTATTTCATGTTGCTGATTGATGACCACTCCCAGATGATGTGGGTAACTTTCTTAAAAGAGAAATCAAAAGTACTTGAGAAGTTCAAAATATTCAAGGCTATGGTAGAAAATGAAACTGGCATAAACATAAAATGCCTCAGGTCTGATAGAGGTGGAGAATTCACATCTGGTGAGTTCATATCATTCTATGAGAAACATGGGATAAAGAGACAGTTATCTGCTCTAAGGACTCCATAGCAGAATGGAGTAGTAGAAAGAAAGAACTAGACCATCTAGAAAACATCTAGGACCATGATGGTGGAAGCAAATGTTCCTCAGATCTATTGGAGAGAAACTGTAAGCACTGTTGTCTATACTCTTAATCGGGTTCAAATTAGAGGTAATATTGGTAAGACTCCTTATGAACTTTGGTTTGGCATCACTCCTACTATGAACTATTTCAGAGTCTTTGGTAGTAAATGCTATATCAAAAGAGATGAATACCTTGTCAAATTTGATGCTAGAAGTGATGAAGGAATATTCTTGGGATATTCTACTCAAAGTAAAGCATACCAGTGTTATAACAAGAGATTGAGAAAGATTGTAGAAAGAATAAATGTGAAGGTTGATGAAGGCATGGAAAGAGCCTCAAGGTATTATGAGTATGAAGCAGATGATCAAAATGATGTCTCAGACTAAGAAGAACAAGTCCCAACTCTAGTTCAAATTCAGACTGATCTGAAGAATCCTGAAATACAAGAAGAAGAGACAAGTTTGGATGAAGCTATCTAAGAATTAGAAGTGCAAGAGAATCCCAAAACTCCTAGTTATGTAAGATTGAATCATTCTGAAGATCAGATCATAGGAGATAGAAGCAAAGGTGTTCAAACAAGAAGAAAAATTGCTTAAGATTTAGTGAAGTATTGTTTGATTTCAAAAATTGAACTAAAAATAGTAAGTGAAGCATGCAATGATGAAAGCTAGGTTAAAGCAATGGAGGAAGAATTAATGCAGATTGAAAAGAATCACACTTGGGATCTTGTTCCCAGACCTAAGGAAAAAAATGTGAATGGGACTAAGTGGGTCTTCCGGAATAAACTGAATGAAGAAGGTGAAGTAGTAAGAAACAAAGCTAGATTGGTCTGTAAGGGTTATTCTCAAGTAGAATAAATTGACTTTGAAGAAATGTTTGCTCCAGTGGTAAGAATTGAAGCAGTCAGATTATTTCTTGCCTTTGCTGCCTTCAAAGATTTCAAGGTATATCAGATGGATGTGAAGTCTGCTTTCCTAAATGGTGATTTGGAAAAAGAGGTATACATTGAGCGACTAGATGGATTTCAATTGTCTGATCATGGAGATATGGTCTGCAAGTTGAAGAAGGCATTGTATGGAGTCAAACAAGCCCCAAGAGCCTGGTATGAAAGATTGGACAAACATCTTTTGAAGATTAATTTCAAAAAAGGTACTGCTAACAGTAATCTATATTTTAAGATTGATCATGAAAATATCTTGATTGTTGAAGTATTTGTTGATGATATCATTTTTGGAGGAAAAAATAGTATGTGCAAGACTTTTGTGAATCAAATGCAAAGTGAATTTGAGATGTCTATGTTTGGGGAAATGAATTTCTTCTTGGGTTTGCAAATCACTCAAACAAAGAAAGGAATCTTCACATCACAGACCCATTATGTTAAAGAATTGTTGAAAAAGATTGGGATGGAAGATTCAAAGGCAATGAATACTCCCATGGCAACCGGATGTAAGCTGAGTAAAGATGATGAATCCCTTAAGGCTGATAAAAAAAATATAGGTCAATGATTGGAGGACTGCTCTACCTTACTCAAACTAGACCTGATATTATGAATGTTGTTGGTCTTGTTGCCAGATTCCAAGTTGATCCTAAAGAGTCTCATGTCATGACAATCAAGAGAATTCTTAGATATATGAAGGGAACAGTTGAATAGGGATTATGGAATCCTAAGGATAATGATTTCTCTCTTCATGCATATACAGATGTTGATTGGGCAGGAGATGTGGATGACTAGAAGAGTACTAGTGGTGGTGCATTCTTTTGGGAAAAAGATTGGTTTCTCAGCTAAGCAAGAAACAAGAGGCAATATCTCTGTCTACTATAGAAGAAGAGTATATTGTAGCAGTAGGCAATTGCACTCAAGTATTGTGGATGAAGCAAATGCTAAGAGATATCAGAGTGGAGTATGAAGAACCTATTACAATCTTTTGTGATAATTCAAGTGCAATAAATATATCAAAAAATTTGGTATTTCATTCAAAGACAAAACATATATCCATCAAGTTCCACTTTTTGAGAGAGCAAGTGAACAAGAATGAAGTCAAATTAGAGTTTGTGCCCTCAAAGGATCAGATTGCATACATTTTTACTAAACCTCTACCTAAGGACTCTTTTGAGTATCTCAGGGAGAAGTTAGGAGTTATTACCCCTCCAGTTATGAATTAATGTGCACTGATGTGCATTAGTCTGGTGGATCCCATAGTCATATCTTGTGAGACAGATTGATGTTAGGAGGCTGCTACTCAGGGGGGGCAATCTGTATGTTTCTAAAGTATGAGAAGTGGTTGCAAGTATGTGCCCTTTGCCATTGATGTCAAAGGGGGAGAGAAGACGTAAAAAATAAAGTGGTTACTAATCAAAGGGGGAGCAGTAAAGGAAGATAATACATGTGAATAGTTGTTGTTGATAGGGGGAGCTATGTCAGTCTGTGAGGAGTTCTTGTCTTGATGGCTAAAATAGTTTTTCACATTATATGTTGCCATCAATGACAAAGGGGGAGATTGTTGCAAATATGGGCCTAACCAGTGTTGTCATTGATGTCAAAATACTCCTGTTGCATTGATATCAAGGATTGGCTAAGTTGTATGCTAAGGATATTGAGAAAATTAGTCCTATCAAAAACAAAGAAGATTAGTGAAGACAATGAAGCTCTATGAAGTGAAGATCCTAGCTAGATGAAGATCAGAGAATGCACATCAAAGGGTTTGTAGATATGTGTCTGAAGATGATTCAATCAAGTTTTGAGAGGTCTGCATGAAAATGTGTAGGAGTTATGGCTATGAGAGTAAAATTGGTTCTAGTAACTATTTAGAGGTGACAGAGTGACACAAATAGGTCCAGTGAGATCAGGAAATACAATATCATATTCTGTGGATCTGGTGGCATGTTTGGGAGGCTAATGTGAATTGAAAATTCAATTGGTTCATGGTTTGGAGGTCTACAAGCAATCCTTCTAATATGACAGTGATGACCGACTATGTTCTTGAGGTTCTGGAGGAAGATGCGAATGCTTATAGTAAGCAGAAGTGGTGCAAATGTTCTTGGTGATTCAAGCAAGCTTGTTAGGGTCTCTAGATTGTGTCTAGTTTGTGTTGATGGTTTGCATTGAAGATTGAGCTCGTAATTGCAGATTTACCTTTGGGTGATGGTGTTCTTCCTAGTCTTGGCTGATTGGATAATTTGTGCATGCTGCAGATGATCTTGAAGATGTTTTAGGAAGCATGGTGTGTTCCTTAAAGAAGATTGAAGTCCCATCTATGTGTGGCCGACAATGTAGTAATGCACATGAAGTATTTGTAATAAGTCAAGTTGTATTTTTGTAATTGCTCTGTAATAAAATATGTGTATATTGTGCTGACTTTGATGATCATTCCAAAGTTGATGTCATGTATAAATAAGAGTTGTGAAGTCATTCAAATGTATCTATGTGGTCAAAATGAGAAGGTGGTAGTGAAGAGGAGCAAAAAGTAGAGCAAAGCTGTTGAGATTAAATGGAACTGACTCAAGCATAGTGAATATGCTAATCTCCAGTTCAAGTATGTAATACTTATATTCTTCTATAGATAATGTGTCTCCTGTAGGCAGTGTGTCTCTTGTGAGTAGTGTGCTCGAGCAATGAGCCCTAACTGGCAAGTGCCATTTTATTCATCTTATTCTTTTAACAAAGAATACCATCTTGGGTTAATCACCTCGTGGTTTTTCCCTTAACTAGGTTTTCCATGTTAAATTCTTAGTGTTATATGTGTTGAATTTGTTCCTGCTCTTGAATTATTGCATTATGCTTCCATGATTGAATCTTGGATATGCTATTGAAATATAAGAAGGTTTAAAGTGAATAAGGAATAGGATTTTGGTAACAACTGATTCACCCCCCTCTCAGTTGTCTATCCTAAATCCAACAAGATCATAGAAAGGATTGACTGGATTGGGATGAGAGAAGAATCGATAGATAGAAATTTGGATTGAAAGAATGACTTGATAGAAGGAATCACACGGATTTGTTTGTAAACATTGATACTCTACATAGAATTGTTATTGCATGGATAGTATGCAAAATGTAAATGGATATGGATATGGATATGTGATGCAATTGGATACATTATGGATATGGATTTTGTCATCTTGATACTGCAAGTATTTTGAAGTGCTTATTTCATCATTGGGTGCTTTTTTGGTACTTTTTCCAAATATTGTAAGTTAATACAAGCATCTAGGTATAATTAAACTGATATGACCTAAGTATTGCTTACATGGATTTTGATTTAGCAAGTTAATACAAGCATCTTGGTATAATTGAACTGAGATGACCTAAGTATTTCTTGCATGTCAACATACAAGGATTGTCCCTGTTCATGTTAGACCTTTGAAGTCCTAGATGATCTTTGGCTGATCATGTCGTTAGACAAAAGTCGTTACATTACTAAAGATTGATCCACAAAAAGAAAACAAAGAAAATGATTATGCCCCCATCATAGCATCTCTAGTTTGTTTGACATCCTCGAGTAGCATAGAAAGACATAATAACAAAAATCAAGACGTTATAAGTTAACTTGATCAACAACACAAAACATTCTTGCATTAGATGTGTTTTCATGCCATAATTTAGATAGAATCATTTAGGGTGCTTTAGGTACATGCTTGATTTGCTTTAGATAGGTTGATTTCTTGCGTCAAAATTTCTATTTGGAAGCAAGTTTTGGTTGTGCTTACATGCATGCCTAGTAAAACAAACCCTAAGAGACTGACCTAGTGCCTCAAGGGCGCATTGCTAAGTGGCCTTGCCTATGTGATGATGCAGAGGAAACATAGTTTAGGGACTTGGACCATGAGAACTAGAGGATAAACAATAGGGTATGGGATGGGTGGGAAATGGAGCCGTGGTGGCACATTTAAAAATGGCCTTGCCTACGTGATGACACAGAGGTAACGTAGTTCGGGTTTAACCCTATGATACTGATGATAGACGCCATGCCAGGCTGTCACTGTGGATAGGATACTAGATAAGACCTTAGTTGACAAGGTGACAAAAAGAGATAGAGTATCAAGCCATGATAGGTTAAGGTGACGTTATGGATAGCCTTAATTCTAGATATTAATGACAAGGAAACACCATGGATAGGCAGATGGATGGGTGATAGTGGATACGGATAGTTAGGTAGAAGGAATCAAGGATGTGATCTCTAAGGACTATGTCGCATAGGATGAACTCAGGTTTTGACTCAACAAAGCTTATGATGAAGGAGGATGAGGGGATTGGCGCTACTTGGAGGGATAAGGTATGTCAAGAGACATCTAAAACATTTGTCAACATTGTGCCCCCAATCTTTATCAAGATCAAAAAAGTAGAGGAATGGAAGGTTAGGATGGATAGACTAGACAATATAGGTATGCAATGGATAGAAGAATAGGATAGGAAACAGTACAGAAGGAAACTGATAGGATGAAGAGTGATATGCCGATGAGACAAGGTGCCCCCAAGTGCAGGTGATGTAGAAGACCAACTTACACATGATGCCTATTTGCTAGGTTTTCATCATGGTACTTATCCAAGGCGCCTGTTTGCCAGATTTTCACTGTTGGATGAAGAGATTTTTCTTTGCTTCTTTTTTTTTTAATTTTTTTTGCATGGACTATGTCAAGTGGCACTATGCTCATAGATGTTGGTAAGGATTGTATGAAAGGAAGATGGAATAGGTAGATATCAGATTATGGAAGGTGCGATAGTGGATGATGATGGCGATTATGGATGGAAGGCTTATGCAAAAGCATGGACCATGGGAGTAGGATGGGGAAGATATGTAGGATAATAGTGGAAGGAAGGGGAGATGGAGGTATGTGGAAATGTTGTGGGATGGAAGGGAATAATGACCAACGGTTGCACATACCATGATAAACATTGAAGCATATGATGATAGGAAGGTGGTTTAGGAAGCAATGGAGAGTTTTTCTTGGTGGATGAATGATGTAGGCATTTAGGGACCCACATAGACTGTGTATATTTTTTATTTTTGCTTGTCATGTGGGATGGAAGGATTTGAGACTTTTGGATGGAAAAGGAGAAAGTGGATGGTTGGGATGCTTGAGAGGTGGATGCCTCATTTGACTTGGTGGATTTTTGCTTAGGTAGCCAAACCATTTTTCTTACATTACCTGTGAAGGTATCGGATTGGGTATATGCATCTTGGGAACACACACCTTTTTCAGTTTTGCTTTGAGGTGTGTGGGTGTATGCAACTTTTGAGATGGGTTTTTGTTCAATTCTTGGCTTCTATGTCCTTGGTCATGAGGACTCTTAGGATTTTTGACTTTATAGGTAGAGGCATCTAGATTTTTGCTGTTGAATTCCCTTGGGAAGGTGGAAGTGGGGTTGGTGGAAACTCATTGTTTAGACATGTGCATTTGTTGGCCATGATTGGGGTTTTTAGAGGATTTATATATGGATGGATAAGGTGTTGGAAGAAGTGGCGGTAAAATTCATGGAGGGGTGTTAGGAATTGGGAGTAACGGAGGTAGATTGGATGTTGGAAGGTGTATGGTCACATGCTTTTGGGAGGTATGTGATAAGGGAGGTGGAATGGTGACATATGTTTTAGGGATATGATAGGGTTTGCGATGGGAAATGGTGGATTTAGAAGGTGTGGAGGAAGTACCAACATCTTGAGATTGTTCACCTTGGGGTATGTATCCAAGGCCATATGAGCGAGGAGGAATATTGACATGGACGGGCTCCAAAATACCTTGTTCATGAAGGCCCAAGCCTTTACCTTGATAGTTCATATGTTGGAGTATGCAGTGGATAGTGGGATTATGTATAGGTGGAACACTAGATGCAAGTTCCTTATTGGATGGAGAAGGGGAGATAGAGGATAATGGTTGCTGGTGTTCTAAGGAAGAACACTCATGAATGAAGGTGGCAATACCAAGGATATATGGTGGGGGGTTTGTAGCATGGTCAACAATAGATGGAGAAGGATCATTAGGATCTTGACTATCATTATGTCCACTAAGATCCAATTTATTGGTTTGATCATCTATGTGCACTTGGGAGGCAAGTGTCTCATCAAAGGAAGTGGAAGTTGTTGGGTCATGGATAGGAGTAATGGAGGTTTCTTGCTCATGGATAGCTTCTTCATCAAAGATGATATCTTGATCATAGAAAAGATATAGGTTATGGAGAGGGTGGATTTGGATTTCTTCTTCATGTATGGGTATAGGATCAAGTTGCTCATGGATAGCTTCTTCATCAAAGATAGTATCATGATCATGGAAAAGATAAAGTTTATGGATGGATTGGAATGGGATCTCTTTTTCATGTATAAGATCATAGAAAAGATAAAGGTTATGGATGGGTTGGATAGGGGTGCTTTGATCTTGATTTAGACAAGGATTTGATGCTTCTGCATGCTCTAAAGTGTCCTCTTGACATAACTATTGGTGTGTTTGGATTGAAGTGGAGGTAGAGGACTCTTGGATAGGATCTTGGTCAATAATATGAAGGTATGACAGACCTTGATTTTGGTTCATGGTAGGAGGTTCTTCAATATGCTCAAGGGGTTACAGATTATATGACAAGGTTAGAGCAATGGACATGTTGGAAGGCTCTTTGATAAGGCTAAGGACCAGAATTTGGGCACATTGTTGACTCTCTGCTAGTAGCCCTTGGATCACATCCTTTTTAGGTGTATGAGGTAATGGATCAGTGGGTTTGATTTGTTCCATATCTTTTCTTTTGCTTTTAGGTTTGTAGAATAGTCTTTGTAGCCAATCATCAATGGATTCTTTGGGCAGTTTTGAGTTTGGGGAACTTGATGTCGGTGTTGGTGTAGGACTGGTATCCTTTAGGCTATGCCTTCTAGGGGATGGTGAAGTAGGACTAGTAGAAAGAGTGGTATATGATTTCCAACTTGAGTTGGTGCTTACCTTATCAAGAGTATCATTAAGACGGGAAAATGATGTACGATTTTGGGATAAGGTGTAGCTAGTACTGGCATGTTCATCTTGTAAGATTGCCATTTGTTGTTGTATGGATTGGAGTTCTTGTTTGATTGCTTCTAATTGGTTTGTCATCTTCACAGAAACTAACACAAGACCAAAATAGGTATTTAGAAAGGTTGAAAAGTTTCTCTCAAAAGATGTGCAAAAGCTCCCTGTTGTGGATGTGCAACTACAAATGTGCCGAAATAGGAGGTATATGCATAGCAAGTCGGTGCAAATGCACAGCTCTGGTAAATAGTAAAAGTGCGGTAACATGTGACAAATGCATAGAAAGTCAATGTAAATGTGCCACAGGTCGACACAAAAGTGTAGTTTCAGAGAGTATATGCGCAGCTCTAGTTTTTTGAATGTTTTTGTAATTTTTTTTCTTTGGCACATTTTTCAGTGTTTTTGGTTTCTTGGTTTTGTAATTTGGTGCTTTTGATCTGATTTTCTCAATTATGGCAAGTAAAACATAGCAAACACAAAGAAGTTTTCATGATTTTTTTTATCTTTTTTTGTAACTTTATGGACACTTTTTTACTCAAAAGCAAGTACAAATCCTAGGCTGGCTGGGACAATATAAACTAAATTCTCACTATTTCTAGTGAGGCATCTTCGGGAGGTGATAATCACCCTTCCCTGTACTAGCTTATAGGGGTTTTTGGCTACTAAAAATAAAGGATGATTAATAAGTGCAACCACTCGAGTGGTTATACATGCAGTAGCACTACTCTCTATTATGGAGTCTCCCAACCTGCAAGGGTTGCGCCTTGGAGGGTTTTGGGGGAGGTTAGCTATCGGTATAACACAACTTCACTTGTTATTTGAAGCTTTCACTCCAAACACAATTTATTTATAGTGGCTTGGTAGGGCTTGGCTTTAGCCTGTTACCACTTAAGGTCATTCCCGCTTGGATGAAAGGATATCCAAGGGTAGGCCTCTCTAAAGGTTTAACACATGTGAAAATGATATGTGTGGCATTTTGGTCACCCAAGAAAGGGGAGAGCATAGGCCTAGTATCATTCCCCAAAACATGAAAGATAGTTGTTCTTTTCCCCTAGTTAAAATGAAAAAGACTATATGAGCTAGCTACTTGGGCACACACGCAAGTTGTTAACTTTGAAAGAAAGATAGCAATGGTTCAATTTTATCCTCCTAGCATTGGGACTATATTCAAATTTTTTATGCAACAATATCAAATTACAATCCTTCCTAGTTAGATCTAGATGTTATTTTACATGAAAATTAGATTATTATCCTTTTAAAAAGACAATGTGTGTTAACAATGCAACTAGAATGACTATCCCACTCCTAACCTTCAAGTAGATCAGAGAATTCTCCTACAAAAAGTGTCAACATTAGCAGAATTATAAGAAAACCCTAAAAATCACTATCAGAATCATATGCACAGGTTCAGAGGTTAGATGTGTAGAGGTAGAGATCAAATGCGTAGCTATTACAAAAGCACTAAGATAGAGGTCAAAAGTACAGAAATAGAGAGTATATGTGACATTTGGTGGATGCACTGTAACAGAACACAGATGCGCAACTTTAGGAGATAAATGCACTGAAAGATTATATGCACCGGAACATAGTTCAGATGCATGTTAGAATTGTTAAGATGCATCAAATCCTCCTGTGTATGGAACCTTTGCACAAAAAACTTAGTTTTTGGGTTAAATCAGGGCAAGGCCACACGGTGGGCACCAAAAAAATGTTATGGAAAAATTGGTGTAAATGAATAATCAATGTATATCAGCTATACCCAATAACTCAATGAAATATAGAAACAAAGAAATCAATCAAATAAAGAACTTCAAACCTTTGCAAACCTCTTCACTTCATGGCTTCCATTGATTGCCTATCACAAATGATCTTGTCTATGAATATGGCCCTCAGAAGGTGCACTTCCTTTCTATTCCAAGATGTCAAATGGGAATGGCTATGATAGTTTATTGCAATGAAGATGAGCTTCACAACAATGATAATGGTGATGGTACCAAGTTGATCGCAAGCAAATGGAATGACTTGGGTGCCAAAGGCACACTGTAATTCCTGCAGAGTAACGATACTAAAATATTGGATGATAGAAATGGAAGAATTGGGTTCAATTTATAGACTTGAGAGAGAGAAGATCAACGGTATAGAAAGAATGAGAAGATCAATGGTATAGAAAACTTGAGAGAACGTGTGCGAAAAGAAAGAAGACAAGTGTCACATAAAAGCTATTTTGTTTGAGTTAACTACTTTCTTTTATAAAGATAAGATTTTCTTTCATAAATTAGAAAGATTTTTTTCTAATTTAAGAGTTGTTGATAAAAACAAGGTTGATTGAGTTAGTTAACTCAACTTGAGATTTGCTTTTGCATGATTTGAGAGAAATTAAATAATAAATTATTTAATTTTATATGCATGAAGAAGAAGATTTATTTTTAGAAGATTTGAAAAATTGGAATGATTAACAATTATATCAAATAAACCCAATAACTCAATGAAAAGGGAAATAATCAAGATCACACAAACAAAAGAACTAAACCTTTGCAAACCTCAATACTTCATGGCTTCCATTGATTGCCTATCACAAACTATCTTGTCTATGGATATGGCCCTCAGAAGGTGCACTTCTTTGCCATTCCAAGATGTCAAATGGGAATGGCTATGATAGTTTATTGCAATGAAGATGAGCTTCACAACAATGATAATGGTGATGGTATCAAGTTGATCACAAGAAAATGGAATGACTTGGGTCTCAAAGCCGCGTTGTAATTCCTACAGAGTAACTATACTAAAAGCTTGGATGATAGAAATGGAGGAATTGGGCTCAATTTATAGACTTGAGAGAGAGAAGATCAATGGTATAGAAAGAATGAGAAGATCAATGGTATAGAAAACTTGAGAGAACGTGTACGAATAGAAAGAAGACAAGTGTCACACAAAAGCTATTTTATTTGAGTTACCTGCTTTCTTTTATAAAGATAAGATTTACTTTCATAAATTAGAAATTTTTTTTCTAATTTAAGAGTTGTTGATAAAAATGAGATTGGTTAAATAAATTAACTCAACTTGTGATTTGCTTTTTGCATGATTTGAGAGAAATTAAATAATAAATTATTTAATTTTGTGTGCATGAAGAAGAAGATTTATTTTTAGAAGATTTGGAAGATATTTGAGGAATTAGAAGATAAGAAAGAAAATTAAATAAATAAATTTATTTAATTGTTTGTGCATGATTTGGAAGAATAAATAAAATATTTGATTGTATTTTATTTTTAGAGATTAAGATAATTTAAATAAATTTGATTGAGTTATTTAAATTTGGAAGAAGAATTTGACTTAATTAAATAATTAAGAATTATTTAATTGTTTGAAAGAATTTAATTAAAAAAAGGATTTTATTTAATTTTGACTTTAGAAGAGGTAATTAAATATTTTGATATTTAATTAATTTAGAAGAATATGAATCAAATAAATAAATTTGTTTATTTATTGATAGAGGAATTAGAATGAAATAAATATTAAGAATATTTATTTAGACTGAGTCATGTCATTTTTAGGCGTATAGATCATTCATCACATGGATCTTATACCGGGAGCAAGTTTTCCTAACAAAGCAGCCCACCGGATGACACTGACAGAGAATGAAGAACTAAATAGATAGATACAAGAGTATTGAGGAAAGGTTTGATTAGAGAAAGCTTGAGTACATGTGCAGTACCTGTTGTGTTAGCACCTAAGAAAGATGGAGAATGGAGAATGTGTATCGATTCTAGAGCAATAAACAAGATCACAGTTAAGTATAGATTTCCTTTACCTAGAATGGATGATATCATGGATTGTTTGAGTGGAGCAAGATATTTCACAAAGATAGACTTGAAGAGTGGATACCATCATATTAGAATCAGAGAAGGTGATGAATGGAAGACTACTTTTAAGACAAATGAAGGATTGTATGAGTGGTTAGTGGTGCCTTTTGGATTGACAAATGCACCAAGTACTTTCCTGAGATTGATGGATGAAGTCTTGAAGAAATTCTTGGGTAAGTTTGTTATTGTATATCTGGATGATATTCTGATTTTTAGTAAAACAAAAGAGGAACATTTGTGGCATATTAGACATGTTTTGTAGAGGTTGAGAGGAGAAATTGTTGATAAACATCAAGAAGTGTAGTTTCATGAAAGAGGAGTTGGTATATTTGGAATTTGTGATTTTTGTGGAAGGATCGAAGATGGACCCTAAAAAAGTGAAAGCAATTGTTGAATGGCCTACACCAGAGAGCATTGGAGAAGTTAGATCATTTCATGGATTGGCTAGTTTCTACTGGAAGTTCATTAGAAATTTTAGTTCAGTTTGTAACCCTATGATAGAGACAATGAGAGGTGACAAAAAAGACTTTAAGTGGACATCTAGAGTAGATAAAAGTTTTGAGTTGTTGAAGCAGAAAGTGATAGAGCAACATGTTTTGGCGTTACCAGATTTCAATAAGACATTTCAAGTAGATTGTGATGCAAGTGGAAATGTGATTGGAGCAGTGTTAAGTCAAGAAGGTAGACCTGTAGCATATTTTAGTGAGAAGTTGAATGATACAAGGAGAAGGTATTCAGTCTATGATCAAGAGTTCTATGCCATAATTCAAGCCTTGAAGAAGTGGAGACATTACTTGTTGCCTAAGGAGTTTGTGTTGTATACAGATCATCAATCTTTGCAATATTTGAATAGTCAAGGTAAGTTGAATCAGAGACATATGAGATAGGTAGAGTTTATGTAGAGTTATACATTTGTGTTGAAGCATATGAGTGGAAAATCAAACAAAGTTGTTGATGCATTAAGTAGAAGAAGGAACTTGTTGACAGAGATGAGAGTCGAAGTAGTGGGTTTTGATGAATTGAAGAACATGTATGAGGGAGACACTAATTTTGTAGAACCTTAGAAAGCATGTAAGGAACCTGTTGTGATAGATAGGAGTAAGTGGTTGGACTATTTCATTCAAGAAGATATGTTGTTCAAAGGAAGTCAGTTGTGCATACCTAGAAGTTCAATAAGAGATAATTTGATCAAGGAGAAACATAGTGGCAGATTGGCAGGACATTTTGGCATTGATAAGATAGTGGCTTTGGTGAGTGAAAATTACTTTTTGGCCTTAGATACATAAGGATGTTAGGAGATTTCTGCAGAGTTGTAAAGATTTGTCAAGTTGCAAAAGGGAGTAGTCAGAATATTGGATTGTATAAACCTTTGACAATACTGGAGAGACCTTGGGAAGACATAAGCATGGATTTTATGATAGGATTGCCTAAGACATAGAGAGGACATGATTCAATATTTGTAGTGGTTGACAGATTTTTAAAGATGGCTCATTTCATACCATGTAAGAAGACAACTGATGCAGTGCATGTAGCTGACCTATTTTTCAAGGAGATTGTGAGATTGCATGGATTACCTAAGAGTATAGTTTCAGACAGAGACACAAACTTGGTTGGATACTTTTAGAGGACACTTTGGAAGAAGATGAAGATAGATTTGAAGTTTAGTTTATCTTTTCATCCACATACTGATGGACAGACAGAGGTAGTGAACATGAGTTTGGGAAACTTGTTGAGATGTTTGGTTGGAGAGAAAATTGGAAGTTGGGATTTGATTCAGTTGGAGAGGACGTGATGATGTACTTGAGAAAAGAAAGATTTCTAGTTGGGACATATAACAAGTTGGAGATGAAGAAGTTTGGACCTTGTCGGATACTCAAGAAATTTGATTCAAGAAATGCATATGAAGTGGAATTACCAGAGACATTGGGTATTTCACCTATTTTCAACATTGTAGATCTATACCAGTATCATGAAGCAGAGTTCAGTGACAACATGGAAGAAGACTTGAAGAAACAATTACCACAACAAGCACTGGAGCATATTGAAGACATTTTGGATAGCAGAGTTGGACACAACACTAGAGGAAGACATACAAAGAATATCTTGTGAAGTGGAAAGGCAAATGAGAAGAAGATTCATCATGGATTTCTTAGGCTGACGTGGACTGTCTTGGTTCTCCCCTAGCCCCAGCAACGTGAGGGATTCACTTTGTCAATAACCCTAGATGTCTAATGTAGGAGCATCCCTGGTTCAAGATCAATCTTACATCAACCAAAAATATTTGCATTTCAGTTTGTTTGCAGTTCAATTTGTTTCTTTTCATTTCTAGTTCATTTCAGGCAGTTCAGTCAAAAGTAGTTTCTACTTTTGGTCCGTCATTTCACCACAATTGCATTTTTGATCTTGTGGAGCTGGATTTAGCATCTACATTCATTCATCTCCATCGTATTTAGAATTCAGAGATCCACATGTCAATACCAGAAAGATATTACTATTAGAAGTTGACTGTTTCTCAGAGCAGAGCATCCTGATATTCACTGGAAACCATTTGAAGGAGAAACTTGTGAAAGCATTTCCTGATCTTTGGAGCATAATGACACATCATTCAATGATCTTTGGTTCATGGCTAACCTTCCTTGGAGATCTGTACATCATTCCATTCATTTACCAGAAGTGTTCTATGCATTTAGGTCTGACCTATCTGTATTCACATGTTATAGCTCTTCATTGGAGTTTGTGATCTTCCTTGGCCGACGCAGAGGAATCTATTGGTCTAGATTATATATATAATGATGTAATAGATCCCTAGGAAAGTAATTGATATAGTTCAAACATGATTTAGAAGATTGATAGTTTGGATTTTGTATGATGGAGCTTCAAAGCTTTATCTTGCACATGTATGTAATCAGGCCTATGAGCCCTAATTGTAAGCCCGCATGTTGCCGACCGATCTCTATTTGAATTCTATGATATATTGAATGACTGAATCTGCATTTTCTCTATTTCTTTGAGTTGTTTCCATTGTGTTTTCTCTTACTGCATGGTCTAGATAGTTCATTCTGTGAACCCTCCTACTGTGACTGCACCAATAAATAATTACAAAGAAGAAACTAGAGAAGTTAGGACTACAAATGATAGGTTCATAGAAAAATTAGATGGTGCATCCCTTAGCATCAAATTGAGATTCCCTGTTGTTATATCAAAAAGTGTGTACCCTTGTTAATCAAGACCTAATTTACACCCTTTTGATAATTAAATGATTAAATCTTGATCTTGATGAATAAACTTGACAGAATCAACTTAGGACTAGCCTAAGCCCATCTTAAAAGACACTTCCTAGATTTTGCAGGGCTAAAGGACTAGAGCACCTAGCGCCTTGGGCCCAAATGATTCCTTTAGCCCTATGTTTGTGGTGTCAGCTTAGAAAACCTCCTTAGCTTATATATGTCAGCCCCATTTGGTTTTATTCATTGTGTGTCAATAGGATTACATATAAGAAGGAGTTTTACAATTCAGTTTACACCTAGATGGACAAGTGAATGCTAAGGAAAGATTAGAATTACTTACATGATTGATCTTCTATGCTCTAGTTCTCTTCATGCTTGGAATTGCTATTTTCTTGTGGATGTTATGAAGTTTTTTTACAGGTCTTGAAGGAAGTCCAAGCCCTTTCAATCCATCTTCTTTTTGATTCATAGTCTTGTGTTATCTACTCCAACTAGGGTTTCACATCTTGTGATAATCTTTATCATTTACATTCATACTTTCATCATATATTGTTGATCTTGCATCTTGCCTCCTAGGGAATGCACTATTAGATCACTAATCATCATTGTAGTGGAGGTGGAAACACTAACACAGGCTTTGACTAAGGTAAGCCCCTAAACAAAACACAACCTTTTCCTCTTTTCTTGTGTGCAGGTCACATTCAGGAGATTCAAGTTACAAGAAGTTACAGGACTGTAGAAGACTGACAGGCAAAGGTACCTAGATTCTAAATTTCTGCAGAACCTTAATTTGGGTCTATGGCACTCAGCACCCTAGGTCTTCTATCCTCCCAAACTTAGATCTAGGTTCCTCTCTACTTATTGATGTCTATTATCTATTTAGATCCTCTGTTGCAATTTCTAACAGTTTGTTATAAGTAGATCTTGGTCAATTAGGGTTTCATCTTGTAGACACCCAAAAATGACCATATCATCACATCACTTGCATTTCATCTAATTTGTCTAATCACTTGCATTTACCATTAATTAAATAATCTAATTATTTAATTAATTTTATCTATTTCTTCTAAATCACATACTTTTAACATTAATTAAATAAATTCTATTTAATTAATTAATTAAATTAAATCAACCTTATTCTTCCATGATTAAATAATTTTTATTATTTAATTAAATCATTATCCTCTTTCCAAAATTCAAGTCCAAATCAATTAAATAAATTAATTATTTAATTAATTCATCACAAATCCTCTTATCTACAATTAAATAATTTACATTATTTAATTAAATCAATTGTTCTTCTAAATTTAAATAAATCGTGCAAATTTATTTAAATTATCTCAATCCTCAAAATAAATAAAATCAAGTATTTTATTTATAATCTTCATATTCCTCTAATCTTGCACAAACAATTAAATAAATTTATTTATTTGATTTGCTTTTTCCTTTAAAAAATAAATCTTCTAAAAATAAAATATAATCACATATTTTATTTATCCTTCATGCAAAATAAATTAAATCAATTTATTTGTTTAATTTATTTAAATCGTCATATCTTATCTATTCCTCTATCATGCACAAATAATTAAATAAATTTATTTATTTAATTTTAGTTATCTTCCAATTCCTCTTAAAATATCTTGTTAACTCATGTGCACAATCAGTCTTATTTTTAGAACTCTAAAAAAGGCAAAAATACAAGTTGAGTTATCTATTCAATCAATCTTGTTTTCATCATATCTTAATAAAAATATCCTTATGGATTGACACATGTTGTGTGCACATTCATCATGGTTATTTGATTTATCTCCTTCGTTGATTCTTCTAAATTATCTGGACCATTGATCGATCTCTGTTGAAACCTATATAAACCCCCCTCATCTCCTTCACAAATCCTCTTTGATCACTTATTCTCAGGTATCCTTTACAACGCTTTGAGCATACATCGCATCATTGAGCACTTTACAATCTTTTGACATTGATCTTCTTGAGCACTTTGAGCACCTATACTTGCTTATTGCAAACATGGTTTCACAACGTTATCGAGCAATCCACATTCGACAAAAGAGAACAATACAATTTGGTAAAAGCTTTCTTGTTTTATTTGATTTATTGATTAATCATGGCTTTTTTTTAGATAAATCCCTTCATGTTATGGGTTATTGATTTGGTTATTATCATAGTTTTGATTTTATCATTTAAACATGTCGATTTTCCTCATACACATTCTGGCACGCCCGGTGGGACCCATGGTCTTGATCTAATATCAAATTTGTGGAATTTTTGGTTTGATTTCACAGGTTTTTAACTCTTTTTCTAGGAGAGATTCGAAGATGATATTTTAAAGAAATCTTGCGAGGCAAAAATAGATATCATGGTTGCGTTCGAAAAGGTTGAGAGGCGGAAAAAAACATAAAATTTGACCTATTTTGGTGCAGGTAAAAGTGAGGCAAAACAATTTTGCCCTAGGCATGCAACTCGAGGTGTACTGTGTAGGTACAGTAAAAATATATTTTTTATTTTTTTTAAACAAAGTTTTTTTGTTTTCAAAAAAAAAAAAATGTCCTATGGTGAAAACCTAGTAAATAAGCGCCTTAGATAAGTACCATAGTGAAAACTTGGCAAACAGGCACTATGTGCAGAGTCAGCATCCATCATCTATCGAGTCTTGTTCATTCCATTTTTTCACAACACACTTCATCCATCCATCCATAATAAAACCATTGACCTTGTTTGCATTTCCATCTCCCTATCTAGAATAGCTTGGAAATTTGTCAATGTTCATCATCATCCCATGCCTTGATCTATGTCAACATTTATCACTGTCTTGTCCTAGGTCAAACTTTCTATGTCTCCTCCATCTGTCAGGCACCCATGCAAAATTCCTCTACTAGAATGGGGGCAATTCTTTCCTTAACCTAGGTCTAGGAGTGGTTCCTTGTTCTTGGTTCATGTATACTCACACAAAACGCTTCACAAAAACACAAAGCATTTTAATCGTTCTCCTTTCCACAGATAACACCCTTTAACGGACACATCGCTCCTACGATAAGGCTATTATCTTCTCAACATGTTTCCTACATCATCACACCAACCAGAACTCCATATCATCTCATCTCAATCTTAAGGTACCTTGATCTCATGGATATGGGTATTGTTGTGTGGTTACACAACACGCCCCATTTTGACTTGGCAAAACAGGGACCCAGCTTTTGTTTTGGCTTGTGTTGTCTGTTTCTGGCGGTTTGGCAAAAGTAGGTCAGGAGCATCATCATCCTGAAGGTCAGGATGAGGTAGGTCATCATCATGAGGTTAGTTTCTCAAAGTTCATATTTTGTATCTATGACTTCATGGTTAGAAAGAGCTTGAAATTTCATGCAGGTTTGCCTTTTGCATCACTTGAAAATTCATCCATATGAGGGAGTTGTGAGCAGTCAAAGTTTTGGTCAAACCTGATAATTGCTATATGAACATCATCATCATGATATTTGAAAAGCCCCCCCCCGATAATATCATGTAGTCCCGAAACATCCGGACGTCAATCTTAAATGCTAGTGTGTTTTGCCCGTCAGGTCAGCGTCATGATATTCTAACATCGCGAGCATCATGATATTCCAAAATCACCCGATATGATAATATCATGCTGATGGTCATCGTCACCTTGCTTAGAGAAATCTTCCATCTGCATAATTTGCGCGCGCACGACAGTCTTGGTGATCAACATCATCATGATATTTCGAGACCCGACATTTCCCAATATCCTCCTGACCTCCTTTTGCGTGATCATGATGATCACCTTATCTTTCGAAGCGGAGGGTGATTTTCATTTCTTAAGTCATGTTGAACAAGATCATCATGATCTTGTTCGTCTCTCCCAACGGTTCGTAACATCATCCTGCCGACAAGTATAACATTTTGCAAATATGATGATGACGATGGCGTCATCATCACCTTCTCCTTCGGCAGGATATTTTCCAAGGCGTGATCCATTTCGCCAATATGATGATGACGATGACGTCATCTTCGAAGATTAACACAAGCCCCGGATATCCTGATGACGTCATCAGGACTTTCAGCAGGATCATATTTTTGATCACCCAGTGCGTATATGATGATGATGATGTTCATCATCCTGATCTTTCGAGCGGTTTGCCTTGGCCGAAAAAAGGGGGTCATACTGCTTTCATGACCTGATCATCTTCCTTAGAGGGAGCCCGATATTCCATTTACCTCCTGATCTTAAACGAAACATGACGGTGACGTCATCCCTTTGCATTTTAACCAAGCCTGATGATGACGATGACGTCATCATGATTTTCCTCAGCGGCAGGATCATTTTTCGAGTCCTCCTGTTTGTCTTCATCATGATGATGATGACGATGTCTTTCTTTCCCGAATGTGCAAGAGCAAAACATCCTGATGTGCTTTTCCATCAGAGCATTAGGAAAGGAGGATCATCATATTTTGTGATATCCTGCGGCCACTTTGAAGTATATAGTTGGTCATCATCATGATTTTTGGCGTCGGTATAACTGTTGCCGTCGGCCTAGGATAAAATTGTCACCCTGATCATATGTAGTCACGCCGATGCAAATATGATGATGATGCAAGGCCGGTTTCTAAGGATGGTTGAAAGGCGATTATTTCTTTGTATAATCTGAGATCATCATCATCATATTTTGAACCCGATATACATTAAAATGGGCAAAAACATGAAGCGATGGAAATTTGAAAGCCCGACTACCTGATTTTTGGTCAACGAGGGTTGACCTGGTTGTTTTTATGCTGTTTATGCATTTAGTGCATATCTTTCACAGGTAAGACCTGTTTGCCTGTAGCTGCACATGGGGAGGTATGTTTAATAAAGTGTTTACTTCCTGCTGTTTATCATGATGATGATGAACCTTATGTTTGTCTGTTTACTTGCAGGAAATCATCATGATGCTGCTGAAGCTGAGCAAGGAAATCATGATGATGCTGCTGAAGATGAATATTGAAGTCATGATGCTGTTGAAGCTGAGCATTACAAAGTTGCGCATGGAGTCAACATGGGCCAGAAATGAGGAGGATATTGTCAAATATGCTGTTCGCCAGCTGGAGACCGAATCAAGTTGAAGATGCTGGAATATTCTGTGCCAGCTGTACATTTGCTAACTGACGAAGCATGTGCTTTTCATCTGGGCCGTTGTTTGTTATGAGAGGATCCTGATCCTTGGATCATTGTAACCGTTTTCTGGCAGTTGCTCTATATAACATCCAGAGCTTGTCATTTTAAGAAAAAGGGGGGAATACATTAGAATACACAGACGCATCTGGCGCAAAAGTCAATTACTGTAGAATAAATTAGGAGATCGGATTACTGAGACTAATGAGGATAGAATTGTTGAAATGTCAAGGTTCTTTCTTCAGATCACTGTAAATGTACCTGTTCTTGAGCATACTGAATGAATATGAAGTTCCAGATTACATCCTGATTGTAAATTTTACGTAATCTTCTGTTGATTTCTGGATATGTACTGGTGAATGCTGTGTTCAACTGGAAGCGCTTTCATTTCATTACATGTTGTTGTCAACTTTCCTTTGAAGCTTTGCACTAGATCATGCGGATTTGTGGAATGTCCTGGTGAAGTATGATTTCTAGTTTTCCTTCTTTTCATTGCAAGTATGGGAGCTTGTATGTGAATCAGTGATCTAAGTCCAGTAATTTTAGGAATCTCGCTCTCTAACCCTTTTCCTTTTTTCAATTTCATTAATTCATCACCATAACTGCAAATCATGATAAATAACAAGCAGAAACAGTGAAATATGTTGAAATCCCGTAGGTAACTGAAGATCCTTAGCATATTTGAGTTAAATGCATGTAGTATTGAAAATATCATGCAAAGAATCATAAATAATGGTAGAAATCATGCAAATATCAGCCTGTATGCACATTATTTGACTAAATTTACAGTGCAGAGGTAGAATTGTTGGAGACTTAGACAGAGCGAACATCCAGAGCAGGATATTTGAAGAAGATGATGATGAACAGTGCAGAAACACGTAAGGCCCCTGAATGGAAAACAGCAGCACACATCAACCACTGAGTAACGTCAGTAGATTAAGACCTAATCAACGGAGACTTGGGATCATGAATTCTTTGAATTCATCGTATCTTTCAAGATGAGTAAAGGTTGTTGTGTAACTTTTATTCTATGTTTGCGAATGACTAACATCATGACCAACATAAATTGGCGCTAGAAGGAGGGCCAAGGATTGAAGATCACATTCATCATCAGTATTTCCAGGTTTGATAACGCTCAGAGTAAGGTAACTTCAGATCGTTTGTGAATTTCATCAAATTGCGTAAATATTTGCTGCGACAAGTTTGTATTTGCACATTCTGTGTAAAGATTTTCAGATTTCACATAAATATTGCAAGCTTTACAGTAGATTTCTTTAAATTCACTAAATATTGGCCAAAGATGCATAAATTTGTTCAAGCTTTGAGGATTTGAGCCTTAGACACGTGAGATCTGGTGCTACCGGTCGAAATATCCCAATATCCTGTCATATTTGCAGTATCTTCGCAAATATCGCGTAAATATTCAGTCTGATTTGCAAGTTGACCGCAAATATCACCTCGTCCGGTGGAATCCAGCCAATATTTGCAAAGTTTCAGCTAATTGGCCTCCAAATCGAGAAATCCTGGCTCACAGGATAAATACCAGGTCTAGACATAGTGAAATTTTTGAAGAATTGCCTGTCAGAGGTTTTAGACCTAAGACTGTAGACGTTCACCATACTTCGGAGTCTAGTACGTCCAGAACTTCACCAGGACCTCCCCCTGTAACTCCTGTTGGTTTGCAAATACCTTCCGGTATACCAGTGACACCTCCTGTTCAACCTCAGGGTATACCTTTAGTCCAACCTCAGCCAACTGCACCACCAGTTCAGCCCCCTCAGGTTGCAATGTCGTTCTTTGCAGCAGAATCACCATTGACTTTTACTGCGTATCATGAGTTACCAAAGTATCCGGACAAGCTTTGTCCAAAATACCATCCTTATCAGGATGCGGATGATCATATCAGGACGTTTAAAGAAGCTTGCTGCAGAGCCAGAATAGAGCATCAGGATGTGGTGTGCAGATTATTCCCTTTTTCCTTAGGAGAAGAGGCTTATAATTGGTTCATCAGTCTTGGTCAATCTTCTGTAGGTTCGTGGGCTGTCTTAGAGAAGGCCTTTCTTGACAGATTCAAGGTCCCTATTGATCCATCCATGAATTACCACCTGTTTGCCACAATCAAGAGATTGGAGCATGAACCTATTGCAAATTTCAATGCTAGGTTCCAGAAAATGTTGTCCAAGCTAGTTACCCCATATGTGGTGGCTGATGATGCCGCTAGAAGTATTTATTATTCAGCCTTGGATCCATTAACCGCCATGTTCATCAGGAGAACACATCCTGTGATCACCACATTGACAGGAGCTTTTCAAGAAGCTATCAAAGTAAATCAACAGCTGATACCTGCTCCTACTCCAAATATAGCATTCCCTGCTTTGCCTGGCATGCAGTCACAATATCCAACACAGTATCCTGCAGCTTATCCTTCACAATATCCTGCACAATATCCAAATGGAGCAGTGATGCCCCCAACAATCATGCCTGCACCTTTGCAAGTACCTCCATTGAGTATCATGCCTCCTCCTAATGGAAATGGCCAATTGCCACAATATCCTGCACATACTCAGACACCTCAGGGTACAGATCTATCCCACAATAACCATGGATCTTCTTTTTTCCAGCCTCAGCCTGAAAATGTAGTGGCCAAAGCTCAAGAGGAGAAAGAGGAAATCAAAGAAATTGCTGCTCAGTTGAGAAAGCTCACCACAGAAGTAACACACTTGAGAAATCAAGGGTTTTATTCACAGTCAGGCCAGAATAGGAGTTATTCCAATGACAGACCAAATTACCCTGACAGAGGATACAACAATAACTTCAACAGTAATGCTGCAAATAACAATAATCCTCCTAGGCAGCCTAGAGTGTGGAACTCCAGGCCAAATAATGGTTCATTACCATCCCCCCTAGACAATCAGCCTCCTGGTGAAGCCAAACAGACTACTAGAGTCAATCTTGCTGAAGCAGCCCTTACCAATTGGTGCAGGATTCACAATACCAATGCACATGCAGAATTAGATTGTCCACAATTTAGGATTGCTGCCAGCATCTTTCAGACTGAAGTGTCTAATACTTCTGGAAATCCACCTCAGGCAGAAGGAAATGAAATAGTTCCTTGTGGATATGACTCAGCTTTTGTGCTGGAAACATACACTAATCAGCCTCATCAGGATTATAATCAGACCTGTGAAGAATCTGCCTTAACCTTTGAAGCAAAATATGTCTTCCCTTTTGAGGATGAAAATGAACCTACAAGAGAGCATGAGGAAGTACATGCATACCAGCAGCAATACCCTGGTAAGCATAATTATGACCTGAGGAGTAATGCCAACAGACCTGCCGGTCCATTGACATCATCTCTACCTCCAAATAACTTCAACACACCTCCTGATCCTAAGGCTAGCAATAACCCTGGGTTCCCTAAGGTGAATGCTCAGTACTTGTCTCCTCAAAACACAGGAACAAAAGTTGCAAATGCACCTCATGAGTCTGACAGGTTAGTCAGCTATTTGGCTGATGAAATGAAGAAAATCAAGATCAGCCTGTCCCTATCTGAGTTACTGAAAACTCCTGCCATCAAAAAGGCATTCATGAAGTCGCTGGATGATCCTGCTTCTAAAGAGGATAATCACCTTTCGAGTCAATCCAATAGCAGAGACCATACTGCTAAAGATAGCACTGTCAAGCCCAAAGTGTCAGCCACAGTCCAAGCTGCTGAAACCTCTCACATGACCTTGTACAGAGATAAAACTGAATCACCTCCGTTTCTCCTCACCATAAGAATGTTCAGTAAGAATTTGCACAACTGTTTAGTTGATTCAGGAGCCTCAACTAATGTTATGCCTTTGTCAATATGCAACGCATTAGGACTGCATCCTGCTAAATCCTTAAAGAAGGTCACTCAACTGGACAAGACAGAAGTAAGTGTCGTAGGAGAACTCACTCATATTCACATGCAGCTAGCGTCTGATCCTAGGATCCAGTATTACATTGACATTCAGGTAGTTGACATACCTGATACATATGGGATGTTGCTTAGCCGGGACTGGTCTAAAACGCTTAACGGATACATGTCCACAGACTTCAGTCACATGTGGTTGCCATGGAAAGGTATACCTAATCAGATCAGGATTGATGCTGAGCCTAGGATGAAACATATGATCACCGAATATAACAGAACAAATGAGATCATGTATGTAAACGTAGAACCTGGAGTTTATCACATCAGGCCACAAACTGTCCAAATAGAAGAGGTCCTGATGTTTGATGTTCATCATCATCATGATGATGATTATCATGAGGATATGCCAGTCGTAGAAATTAATAATGATCCTGATAATGAGAATGAAATAGATCGCTTCAGGGATTTTCAGATACATTTATCTACTCAGATAAAAAGTTGTCAATTATTAAATATACCTGCTAATGATATTTTGATTGACGGATGGTGCAGATTGCATGGAGAAGCACACTCGGAAAAGACTTGCGAATCATGCTTAGACATGATCATGCTGGAGCAGACGTATAGTGAAGCATCATCATCATATTCTGAGGTGAGTGCTACATCTGATGATGATGATGATACTAATTTTTATTTGTCTTCTGCAGGAATAGAAGAGTCGACAGATCCTGATGAAGATCATATCCGAAAAACAGAAGAGATCCTGGTGTCCAATCAGACGAATGATGCGAGAAAGGAAAAGATCACTCCTGGTAGTGATTGCTTCATGGAACCGGATTACGAGTTGTCTGATGAGGACAAAGGCAGTGACTTGACGAAGTTCGAAGAATTTCTGGTCAAAGAAATAGAAAAAATGACACAACAGTGTAGATCCCCCCAGGAGGTTTTAATCAAAAGTTGGTGTAGGCTGCATGAGGCGCCTCACTCAGAAACCACTTGCTCACTGTGCTTGCACATTTTGAAGAAGCATGCAGTTGTATGTGCTGAGCATCATCCTCCTGCTAGGATTGAAGAGAAAACAGAAAAGCCATCAGGCTCATCAGATAAAGGAAAGAAGAAGCTTGAGGATGACACACCTAAGCTAAGGTGGATATCAGGCGGAGCAGCAGCCAGAGCTGCAAAGAAAAAGGAAAGTTCAAATAAATATCCTGCTGAAGATAAGCCTTGGATCCTGAGGTTTGATGGATCCAAATCCAAGCAAGGTTCTGGAGTAGGGATTGACCTTACTGATCCCTCAGGGAAATCTTATTTAGCAGCTTATAGATTACAGCTCCCCTGCACTAATAATGTCACAGAGTATGAAGCTCTGATTCATGGACTGTTGTTTGCACATAAGAAGAAGGTGAAGATCCTGCATGTCTTTGGAGATTCAGAACTAGTTGTGAGGCAAGTACGAGGAATCTACTCTTGTAACTACAGAAAGCTGTCAAATTACAGACATCGTGTGTGGGACCTGATTGAAGACTTTGATGCCTTCAACATCGTTCACGTGCCAAGAGAGCAGAACCAAAGGGCAGATGCACTTGCTCAGGCCGCCAGTACGCTGGAACCACTGTCTATATCTGGTCTGAAGAGATTTGCAGTAGAATTGGTGTCAGTACCTTCGGTACCTGACAATGTGATTAATCTCCAAGTGTTTGATGATGATCAGCACATCCTGGACTTCATATCAAACAGAGATGTATTTGAAGCTCAGATCATAGATGAAAATGGTATGGAAGATCATGTCTGGGAAGAAGATGAGATTTTAGAGTTGCCTGGCAACACAATTCCCAGAGGTATGATTGAATTAGAAAGAGCTTTTGATCTGGATAATATGCTCAAGCATAAGGATCTGCCTAAGGCAGATGGAGGTCAATATTCACAGGTGAATATTGGACAAGCTGAAGACAAGAAGAATGTCTTGTTGGGTAAGGTTTGTACACCTGAGGAGTTAGATGGAATAACTCAAGCCCTTAAGGATTATATACATGTAATTGCATGGACTTATGACGAGCTGAAGACGTATGACACTTCTGTCATAACTCATACTATACCCCTCAAGCCAGATGCAAAACCTTTCAGACAGAAGCAGAGGCCAGTCAATGCTCTGCTTGAGCCCATCATCCTTGAGGAGGTCAAGAAGTTGTTGAATGCCCGGATAATTTTTCCTGTAAGGCACTCCACTTGGGTGGCAAATCTGGTACCAGTCAGGAAGAAGAATGGAGACATCAGATTGTGTGTGGATTTCAGGAACCTGAACAGAGCATCAGAAAAGGATAACTATCCTTTGCCCTCTTTGGATGAGGTTCTGCAGATGGTAAATGGAGCCAAGATGATGTCCTTCTTGGACGGTTTTTCAGGATACAACCAAGTGATGGTTGATAAAATTGACAGATTAAAGACTGCCTTCACCACAAAATGGGGGATATATGCATATAGACGTATGCCGTTTGGATTGATAAATGCTGGAGCTACATTCCAGCGAGCAATGGACATAGCCTTCAGAGGCTTAATAGGAAAGTGTATAGTCATCTACATGGATGACCTGACAGTGTTCTCCAAAGAAAGGGGAAATCATGTTGCTGACCTCAGAAGTGTGCTAAAGAAGTGTGAAGAATATGGAATATCTCTGAATCCCAAGAAGTGCATATTCGGGGTCACAACAGGAAAGTTACTAGGCCACCTGATCACAGAGGATGGGATTATCATTGATCCTGACAGGGTGGAATCTATTATGAAATTACCACTTCCAGGAAGCAAAAAGGAGCTTAAATCTTATTTTGGTAAGATAAATTTTGTGAGGAAGTTCATCACTGGCTTTGCTGAGATTGTCAGACCACTGAATGCCATGTTGAAAAAAGATGCACAAATTGACTGGACACCAGAAGCCAGAGCTGCTTTTGAAGATATAAAGAAGGCCATTTCAGATGCTCCTGTCCTCATTAGTCCAGATTATACAAAAGATTTCTACATCTACTCATTTGCTTCAGAACATACTTCTGCAGCAGTGTTAACTCAAAGAAATGAAGATAAAGAAGAGAAACCAATTGCCTTCATGAGCTGTCCTTTCAGGGATGCTGAGTTGAGATATGTAGATGTTGAAAGACAGGCACTTGCATTAGTCAGAGCAGTAAAAAAATTCAGACATTATATACTGAGGAGCAAAGTGATTGCTGTGGTACCAGATGCAGCAGTAAAGATGCTGCTGATGCAGAGTGAACCTGGTGAAAAAAGGGCCAAATGGATTACGGTACTACAAGAATATGACATGGAGATCACACCCATGAAGCTAGTAAGAGGACAGGCTCTGAGCCAGATGATATCTGAAACTGATCCAAACATCATCAGTCAGCAGTATGTGATAGATGAGAAGGACAATAAAGAATGGTATTCAGACATCAGGCACATCCTGATCACTGGAAGATGTCCTTTGAGGATGCAGGCTTCACAGAGAAGAGCCTTGAAGATGAGATCCCAGAAATATATGATGAAGGGAGGAGCCCTGTTTAAAAAGAATTATGAAGGGATATACCTGAGATGCTTAGAGAAACCAGAAGCTAATAAAGTTTTGACAGAGCTACATGACAAGTTTGGAACTGCCCACGGGTCAGCGTTGGCCACCACACATGCAATCCTCAGAGCAGGATATTACTGGCCTACAATTTTTAAAGACACAGCTGATCATGTTAAATGCTGTCATGTTTGCCAGGTTGCTGCCAACAGAGAAAAATATGCTGCACAACCATTGCAGCCAGTGATGGAAGAGCGCCCATTTGCACAATGGGGCATGGATTTCATAGGACCAATCAATCCTCCATCTTCTTCAGGCCAGAGGTATGTCCTAACAATCACTGATTATTGTACCAGATGGACTGAGGCTATCAGCAGCAAAACTTGTACTGTTGATGATGTCATTAAATTTCTGGAAAGCAACATTGTCACCAGGTATGGAACTCCTTATGCATTGGTAAGTGATAATGGTTCTGCCTTCATTTCCACTAAATTGTCAAGTTGGGCTTTTGATCATGGGATCATACTTAAGTTCTCATCCAATTACTATCCCCAGGGAAATGGATTAGCAGAATCCACCAATAAGAATTTACTGAGTATCATAAGAAAATTGATAGAGAAAAATCCCAGGGAATGGAATTCATTTCTGAAATATGCCTTATGGGTAGACAGAACTAGAATGAAAATTGCATTAGGAAACTCACCTTTCCAGCTAGTATATGGGGTAGATCCTATCCTCCCTGTAAACTTGAAAATTCCTACTCTGCAATTTGCCCAAGACTATCTAGGCATAGGTAATAAACAAGAAGTCAGGTTGCTTCAGTTGATGCATCTGGAAGAAAAACGAAGCCAAGCAATTGACCAATTTGCAAAACATCAGGCTGTTGTCAAACGCTGGTTTGACAAGAGAGCCAGAATTAAAGCTTTCAGGATATCAGATTTAGTCCTGATGTGGGATAAAGCCCATGAAAGGAAAGGTGATCATGGTAAGTTCGATAGACTATGGATAGGTCCCTTTCAGATTTCTGAAATTTTAGGAGACAGCACTTATAGGCTTAAGAACCTGACAGGTGAGGATGTCCCGTTGCCAGTCAATGGACAATTCCTCAAACATTATTTCCAGGCCTGAGGGACTTCATGACAGTCTTGTGTATCATATTGTATATTTGTATAGTTGTTTGTACAGTGTTTGCTTGTTGTTGTTGTTGTTTTGTTGGTTGGGACCTTGTTCTGGTAAGTCAGGATGATGCACTTCATCACCTAAGAAAATAACTAAATTGTTAGGATTCAAGTGATGAGATCAGATTTAGATATAGATTGTAATTCATTCTGATAAATACTCATGATCAGGTTTATGATGTCTTTTCATCAGGGTACTTTTCTTGTCCAAAGTGAATCAAACACAATGAAACACCTAACAGCCTTGGGTTTGTTGAAGATATGAGTATAGGTGTTAAGTGAAAAATCTAAAGGGACTCCCTTGCTACCAATACAATCTCCAACCTAAAGCTGCAAGTGACTACACCTTGTACAAATGAGCAGACATGATGATATCAAATTTAAATTTTTAAAGGAAAATCAGAAACTAAATAAAATTAGGCCATCTAAGTAACTCTACCGGGGCTATGGACGCCTGCTGGCAGTGGGGCTCTACTTAGGGAGATTGTATAGATAACCTTGCCGGGGTTATAAACACCTGCTGGCAGCAAGGCTCTATCCAGGTTGGCTATGAGGGATGATCTCCAACTATGTAGTTTAACACCAGTTACTTATGTTTTCAACTTGCTTTCAAGATGAGGATAATTAATCACCTGCACACACATGATCCTTTGATAGCTTTATCACCATAATGAAATTTTATCATTCAAAGATCATGATGATTTACTTAGATAGAATTAGAACACTATAGATGAATATGATCATATCACTTGAATCATTTGAATTTTGTTGTTTTCTTTGGTGGCAAGTTGTTGTGTGGTTACACAACACGCCCCATTTTGACTTGGCAAAACAGGGACCCAGCTTTTGTTTTGGCTTGTGTTGTCTGTTTCTGGCGGTTTGGCAAAAGTAGGTCAGGAGCATCATCATCCTGAAGGTCAGGATGAGGTAGGTCATCATCATGAGGTTAGTTTCTCAAAGTTCATATTTTGTATCTATGACTTCATGGTTAGAAAGAGCTTGAAATTTCATGCAGGTTTGCCTTTTGCATCACTTGAAAATTCATCCATATGAGGGAGTTGTGAGCAGTCAAAGTTTTGGTCAAACCTGATAATTGCTATATGAACATCATCATCATGATATTTGAAAAGCCCCCCCCCGATAATATCATGCAGTCCCGAAACATCCGGACGTCAATCTTAAATGCTAGTGTGTTTTGCCCGTCAGGTCAGCGTCATGATATTCTAACATCGCGAGCATCATGATATTCCAAAATCACCCGATATGATAATATCATGCTGATGGTCATCGTCACCTTGCTTAGAGAAATCTTCCATCTGCATAATTTGCGCGCGCACGACAGTCTTGGTGATCAACATCATCATGATATTTCGAGACCCGACATTTCCCAATATCCTCCTGACCTCCTTTTGCGTGATCATGATGATCACCTTATCTTTCGAAGCGGAGGGTGATTTTCATTTCTTAAGTCATGTTGAACAAGATCATCATGATCTTGTTCGTCTCTCCCAACGGTTCGTAACATCATCCTGCCGACAAGTATAACATTTTGCAAATATGATGATGACGATGGCGTCATCATCACCTTCTCCTTCGGCAGGATATTTTCCAAGGCGTGATCCATTTCGCCAATATGATGATGACGATGACGTCATCTTCGAAGATTAACACAAGCCCCGGATATCCTGATGACGTCATCAGGACTTTCAGCAGGATCATATTTTTGATCACCCAGTGCGTATATGATGATGATGATGTTCATCATCCTGATCTTTCGAGCGGTTTGCCTTGGCCGAAAAAAGGGGGTCATACTGCTTTCATGACCTGATCATCTTCCTTAGAGGGAGCCCGATATTCCATTTACCTCCTGATCTTAAACGAAACATGACGGTGACGTCATCCCTTTGCATTTTAACCAAGCCTGATGATGACGATGACGTCATCATGATTTTCCTCAGCGGCAGGATCATTTTTTGAGTCCTCCTGTTTGTCTTCATCATGATGATGATGACGATGTCTTTCTTTCCCGAATGTGCAAGAGCAAAACATCCTGATGTGCTTTTCCATCAGAGCATTAGGAAAGGAGGATCATCATATTTTGTGATATCCTGCGGCCACTTTGAAGTATATAGTTGGTCATCATCATGATTTTTGGCGTCGGTATAACTGTTGCCGTCGGCCTAGGATAAAATTGTCACCCTGATCATATGTAGTCACGCCGATGCAAATATGATGATGATGCAAGGCCGGTTTCTAAGGATGGTTGAAAGGCGATTATTTCTTTGTATAATCTGAGATCATCATCATCATATTTTGAACCCGATATACATTAAAATGGGCAAAAACATGAAGCGATGGAAATTTGAAAGCCCGACTACCTGATTTTTGGTCAACGAGGGTTGACCTGGTTGTTTTTATGCTGTTTATGCATTTAGTGCATATCTTTCACAGGTAAGACCTGTTTGCCTGTAGCTGCACATGGGGAGGTATGTTTAATAAAGTGTTTACTTCCTGCTGTTTATCATGATGATGATGAACCTTATGTTTGTCTGTTTACTTGCAGGAAATCATCATGATGCTGCTGAAGCTGAGCAAGGAAATCATGATGATGCTGCTGAAGATGAATATTGAAGTCATGATGCTGTTGAAGCTGAGCATTACAAAGTTGCGCATGGAGTCAACATGGGCCAGAAATGAGGAGGATATTGTCAAATATGCTGTTCGCCAGCTGGAGACCGAATCAAGTTGAAGATGCTGGAATATTCTGTGCCAGCTGTACATTTGCTAACTGACGAAGCATGTGCTTTTCATCTGGGCCGTTGTTTGTTATGAGAGGATCCTGATCCTTGGATCATTGTAACCGTTTTCTGGCAGTTGCTCTATATAACATCCAGAGCTTGTCATTTTAAGAAAAAGGGGGGAATACATTAGAATACACAGACGCATCTGGCGCAAAAGTCAATTACTGTAGAATAAATTAGGAGATCAGATTACTGAGACTAATGAGGATAGAATTGTTGAAATGTCAAGGTTCTTTCTTCAGATCACTGTAAATGTACCTGTTCTTGAGCATACTGAATGAATATGAAGTTCCAGATTACATCCTGATTGTAAATTTTACGTAATCTTCTGTTGATTTCTGGATATGTACTGGTGAATGCTGTGTTCAACTGGAAGCGCTTTCATTTCATTACATGTTGTTGTCAACTTTCCTTTGAAGCTTTGCACTAGATCATGCGGATTTGTGGAATGTCCTGGTGAAGTATGATTTCTAGTTTTCCTTCTTTTCATTGCAAGTATGGGAGCTTGTATGTGAATCAGTGATCTAAGTCCAGTAATTTTAGGAATCTCGCTCTCTAACCCTTTTCCTTTTTTCAATTTCATTAATTCATCACCATAACTGCAAATCATGATAAATAACAAGCAGAAACAGTGAAATATGCTGAAATCCCGTAGGTAACTGAAGATCCTTAGCATATTTGAGTTAAATGCATGTAGTATTGAAAATATCATGCAAAGAATCATAAATAATGGTAGAAATCATGCAAATATCAGCCTGTATGCACATTATTTGACTAAATTTACAGTGCAGAGGTAGAATTGTTGGAGACTTAGACAGAGCGAACATCCAGAGCAGGATATTTGAAGAAGATGATGATGAACAGTGCAGAAACACGTAAGGCCCCTGAATGGAAAACAGCAGCACACATCAACCACTGAGTAACGTCAGTAGATTAAGACCTAATCAACGGAGACTTGGGATCATGAATTCTTTGAATTCATCGTATCTTTCAAGATGAGTAAAGGTTGTTGTGTAACTTTTATTCTATGTTTGCGAATGACTAACATCATGACCAACAGGTATGTAGGCAGTCTGGAATACGAAGGAAGTATCCAGTACTCAGGTACATAAGATGTCATCATTTCACCAACCCAAGCTCCAACACCTTGACCCATCTCATCACTCTATCCAAAACTACATATTATCATTTTTCATCTTTCCTCGTAATGTGCCTTGATCTCGTGGATACAGGGTATTTAGGCAGTCGAGAATACGAAGGATGTATCCGGTACTCAGGCACATACAATCCATCATTCTTCATCCATTTCAATCCATTGACATGTCATCTTTCTAGTCTTTAATTTATCAAAATCCATTCACCTCGACTTGACTAACTCAAGCAGCCAAACAACAAACAAATGCATTCTTTCAAAGCAAAGGTCCTTAACAAACCTGAAGCAAAGCATCTTACTTACAAAGTCGTATATTGTCCTACATATCGATTGCCAACATCAACTAAATCAATTTCAACCAAGCAACAGATCAACAAAACTTGTCTTATATAGGAATGTACCATGATCGAGACCAACACACACGTCATGCACAACATGTGGCATTTCCTAAAACTAGGCATTTATCTTTTCAATAGATAACACCCTTTAACAGACACATCGCTCCTAGGATAAGGCTATTATCTTTCCTATCAAATATATCCTGAGCAGGCTCTTTGGCAACAGAATATGTTGGTTGTGTGTTTACTTTGTAAGTCAGTCAATTTGCTTTATGGTTTATCTTTTGTTCCTTTTCCATTACCTATTCAAGACTACCTTGATTTATCTATAATCTTGGTATGTTGCAAGGTAGTACAGATTGGGGGCATAGTCATTGCTTTTGTGTGCCATGTTTGAGGAATGATCTTTAGCATCTTTCTTACCATTATATTTATCTTGTGTGTGTTACGACCTAGTGTCTTATAGATTTAATATTCTTCTTGCATTAACATGTATGGAAGTTTATTTTTTAAGACTATGGCTCATTCACATGTACAACAAGGTCATATTATGTCTAAGGGATCTAAGTTCAAACCACTTGCTTGCAAAGTCAACGTCCACGCACTCGAATATCACAGCACCTTGGTCTTTTATACCTTGGTGGCAAACTATCCATGTGCTATATCAAAAATAAGGATTACTCTTTATAAACATTTGTGAAACTATTGCAACAAGCTCAATCCATTTAACCGTCTATTTATCCATGGCCTTATATAGTTTTTCAAGAAAAGATCGATCAACAGTCTTTCTCCCACTTTCTTCTACCTAACCTAGCCTATCTCCAACATAATCTTCTAGTCGAGCGTCAACCCAATTCTTCTGTCATTTCCCTATCTTTTCTCTCGAGGGGGCATACGCTGGGGCAACTAGCTACACTACGGCATCAAAAATTGTATCATGTCTTCAACAATTGTTTTCTTTGACGCAACGCTGTAAACTACATTGCATCAAAGAGGGGCAAAATGTAGACACCCAAAAATGACCAAGTCATCACATCACTTGCATTTCATCTAATATGTCTAATCACCTGCATTTAGCGTTAATTAAATAATCTAATTATTTAATTAATTTCATCTATTTCTTCTAAATCACATACTTTCAACATTAATTAAATAAATTCTATTAAATAGAATTAAATCAACCTTATTCTTCCACGATTAAATATTTTTTATTATTTAATTAAATCATTATCCTCTTTCCAAAATTTAAGTCCACATCAATTAAATAAATTAATTATTTAATTAATTCATCATAAATCCTCTTATCTACAATTAAATAATTTACATTATTTAATTAAATCAATTGTTCTTCTAAATTTAAATGAATCGTATAAATTTATTTAAATTATCTCAATCCTCTAAAAATAAAGAAAATCAAGTATTTTATTTATAATCTTCATAGTCCTCTAATCTTGCACAAACAATTAAATAAATTTATTTATTTAATTTTCTTTTTCCTCTAAAAAATAAATCTTCTAAAAATAAATTATAAGCACATATCGTATTTATTCTTCATTATGCAAAATAAATTAAATCAATTTATTTGTTTAATTTATTTAAATCTTCATATCTTATCTATTCCTCTATCATGCACAAACAATTAAATAAATTTATTTATTTAGGTTCAGTTATCTTCCAATTCCTCTTAAAATATCTTGTTGACTCATGTGCACAATCAGTCTTATTTTTAGAACTCTAAAAAAGGCAAAATTACAAGTTGAGTTATCTATTCAATCAATCTTGTTTTCATCATTTCTTAATAAAAATATCCTTATGGATTGACACATGTTGTGTGCACATTTATTATTGTTATTTGATTTATCTCCTCCCTTGATTCTTCTAAATTATCTGGATCGTTGATCGATCTCTGTTGAAACCTATATAAACCCCCCTCATCTCCTTCACAAATCCTCATCGATAACTTATTCTTAGGCATCCTTTATAGTGCTTTGAGCATACATCACATCATTGAGTAATTTATGATCTTTTGACATTGATCTTCTTGAGCACTTTGAGCACCTATACTTGCTTGTTGTAAACATGGTTTTGCAGCATTATTGAGTAATCCACATTCGACAAAAGAGTACAATACAATCTGGTAAAAGCTTTCTTGTTTTATTTGATTTATTCATTAATCATGGCTTTTATTTAGATAAATCTCTTTATGTTATGGATTATTGATTTGGTTATTATCATAGTTTTGATTTTATCATTTAAACATATCATTTTTCCTCATACACATTTTGGCACGCCCGGTGGGACCCATGGTCTTGATCTAATATCAAATTTGTGGAATTTTTAGTTTGATTTCATAGGTTTTTAATTTTTTTTCTAGGAGAGATCCAAAGATGAATTTTTGAAGGAAGATTGCTAGGAAAAAACAGACATCACGGTTGCATTCGAAAGTGTCGAGAAACGAAAAAGATATAAAATTTGACCTATTTTGGTGCAGGTAAAAGTGAGGCAAAAAATTTTTGCCCCAGGCACGCAGCCCGAGGGGTACTATGCAGGTACAGTAAAAAAATATTTTTTTATTTTTTTTAAACAAAGTTTTTTTATTTTCAAAAAAAAAAAAGTCCTATGGTGAAAACCTGGTAAACAGGCACCTTGGATAAGTACCATAGTGAAAACCTGGCAAACAGGTGTTATGTGTAGAGTCAGCATCCATTATTTATCGAGTCTTATTCATTCAATTTTTTCACAACACACTTCATCCATCCATCCATAATAAAACCATTGACCTTGTTTTCTCTTCCATCTCCCTATCTAGAATAGCTTGGAAATTTGTCAATGTCCATCATTGTCATCCCACGTCTTGATCTATGTCAACAGTTATCACTGTCTTGTCCTAGGTCAAACTTTCTACATCTCCTCCATCCGTTAGGCAACCATGCAAAATTCCTCTACTGGAATGGGGGCAATTCCTTCCTTAACCTAGGTCTAAGAGTGGTTCCTTGTTCTTGGTTCATGCATATTCGCGTAAAACGCTTCACAAAAACACAAAGCACTTTAATCATTCTCCTTTCCACAGATAACACCCTTTAACAGACACATCACTCCTACGATAACGTTGCTATCTTCCCAACATGTTTCCTACATCATCACACCAACCAGAACTACATATCATCTCATCTCAATCTTAAGGTACCTTGATCCCATGGATATGGATATGTAGGTAGTTTGGAATACGAAGGAAGTATCCAGTACTCAGGTACATAAGATGTCATCATTTCACCAACCCAAGCTCCAACACCTTGACCCATCTCATCACTCTATCCAGAACTACATATTATTGTATACACCTAAAATTGGCATAACTCTACTTAAATAAATATTTTAAATATTTATTTCATCATTCACGTTCTTCTATCAATAAATAAATAAATTTATTTATTTATCTCATTCATCTCCTCTCATTTAATTAAATAAATTACATTTTATTTAATTAATTAAATTCATTTTCATCAACTTCATTCTTCTAAATAATTAAATAATTGTAATTATTTAATTAAAATCTTTTATTCTTCCAAATTTAAATAAAATCTTAAATATCCACTAAATAAAATATACTTTTATATTTTATTTTATTCTTCAAAAATATCCACAAAATAAAATATATTTCTATATTTTATTTATTCCTCTCATTTATCTACAAAATAATTAAATAAATCTTTTTATTTAATTATGCATTCTTATCTTCAAAAATCATTCTTATCTTCTAAAAATACTTTCCTCTTGTCATACAAAAGCAAAAGTAGTTTTAAAGTATCTTTAAAGCAAACTTTCTCTTAAATTAGAAAAATAAATTCTAAATTAAGAAAATCAAATCTCATCCTCATCAAGAGAGGAGTTAACTCAACAAAGCTGTTTTTCGAATGACACATGTTTTTCTTCCATTTGTTGCACGTTCCTCAACAACTCTCCTCTGTTGATCTTTCCTTTTCTTCTAAACCATTGATCTTCTTCTACACATCTCTATAAATACAACCCTCTTCTCTTCTTCATTTCATCATCCATAGCTTGACCAAACTTATGCTATAGAAATACAAGCGCGCCTTTGGCACTTCATAGCACTTCATGTTCATCCTCTCATATTTGTGTTTGAAACTCATTTTCAAATACAAACAAGTATCCTAGCCATTCTACTCTTGTCATCTTCAAAAAGCAAGGGAGCACATGCTTCTGAGGGCTTCACATTTACCAAGATCAAGAGCTGATAGGCGAACTATGGAAGACGCAAGGTAAAGGTGTAAGTATCATTGTTTGTTATTTTATTCTCTTTTTTATCTTCAGATTTCATAGATGTATTGGGTTTTATTATTCTTAATTGATTAATCCGTTTTCCCCTTCACATTTTGGTGCCCACTGTGGGGCCCTTGCCCCTCTAACTAATCAAAAACTAAGTTTTTCTAAGTGACAAGTCTGTACAGGTGCCATACAGGGTTTTGATAGAGGCATCCGGTGCATCTGACTTCCAAAATGACACATATACCTCCTATCTTGGCGCATGCAGAAGTCTAGCACATTCAATCCCTGAATCAGTGCTTTTACCCTTTGTTCTGGCACTTTTGTAGAAACGGCGCATATACACTCTAAAACGGTGCATACACTCCGAAACGGTGCATACGCTCTGAAACGGCGCATACGCTCAGAAACGGCGCATATACACTCTGAAATGGTGCATTCACTCTGAAACGGTGCATATACACTCCAAAACGGTGCATACGCTCTGAAACGGTGCATATACACTCTGAAATGGTGCATATACGCTTTGTTTTGGTGCATATGACCTCTGATACAGTGCATATGTTACATCCTGCAGTGCATTTGTTTTGCAGTGAATTTTAAGAAAGTTGTTTTCTTTGCCAAACACTCTATTTTTCATGAAATCTAGGCAAATTTGTACTCAAAATTTATGGAAATGCCCCCACAGACACAATGGTGAGGTTAGATTTGAGCTAAGAGATTATCTACATACATTTTTATCCAAATCTTAACAAACTAGGGTTAAAAAATGCAAATTTCTGCAGACTGATTGTTTCTTTCTGCGCATATGTCCTCTGATTCGACGCATCTATTAAAATAGTGCATATATCTCTTATTATAGCACTTTTGACACCTATCTTAGCACTTTTGTACAATGGCGCATGCAAGTTCTATTTCTGCGCATTCAGACTGCATTGCGGCGCTTCTGCTCTACTCTTTGTTTTTAGTGTTTGTCTGATTTTGTGTGTTGGACCTAATAATCATTTTATAGGGTTAGTGGCTAGATTAGATCATTTAGATGCTTTGCCTAGTTCATTTAGACTAATTAGGGGAAAAGTAAACAAGTCCATTGCATACAAACTTCACATAGTTCATAACTAGGAAGAAAGTAATTGAACCCATTGCTATATTTGCATTGTTAATTTATTTTCCTAGTTAGACCACTGCTATCTTTACAAACGGGAAAATAAACATTGCTATGCTCTAAACACTTCCAAGTTAACAATCGTGTGAGTGCACAAGTAGAGTAGCCCATTTAGTTTTCCTACTTTTAACTAGGTTGGATTAACCAGTGTATTCTGTGCTTGTGAATGACAATAGGCTTATGCTCTCCCCTTAACTAGGTGACCAAAGTGCCAAACTTGTCATTCCATTTGTTTGACCTTTAGGGGGGCCTGCCCTTGGATGCACACCTGTCCAAGTGGGAACGACCCTGAGTGGTAATAGGCTAAAGCCAAACCCTACCAATCCACTTAAAATAAATTGTGCTTGAGGTGAAAACCTCCTACAATGAGTACTGTTGTGTTACACCAATGGCCAACCTCCCCCAAAACCCTCTAAGGCGTAACCCTTTGAGGCTAGGAGACTCCATAATGGAGAGTAGTGCCGCCGCATGTGTAACCACTCGAACGGTTGCCCTGACTAAGAACCAATTGTGTAGCAAGCTAAAAACCCCTATTTTTTGATGCAAAGGGTGGAGCTCTTGAAGCGGCCTTGATTCATGTGACTCTTAGTAGAGGTAGCAGGGACAATCCTAAGGTTTGGTGTGGGTACAAGCCTAAGGAAACCTGAATCTAGTATGCATGAGAAGTGAGTGCTGTGGAGGGGAGCCAGTGCTACTAGATTCTGGAGCTACACGCTTTGAGTAAGCACAGCTAGAGAATTCAACAAATATTGTCCTATCCAGCCTAGGGTGTACTTGTATTGAGTCAAAATAGTCTAAAAATACAAAAACATAATAAAAAAAGATAAAAATCATGAAAACTTCTGTGTTTGCTATGTCTTCACCATAATTAAACATCAGAATTCTCAAAAACACCAAGTTTCAAACAAAAAAATAGACAAATCTCAAAAAATGTTCCAAAATTCTACAAATTCAAACCAAAATCTAGAATTGCGCATTTGTCACAACCTGTAGCAGATTCAATCTAACTTTCAGTGCATTTAAACTCTATTGTGGCGTATTTGAAGCATCACCAGTGTTTCACATTTGATCAGACTTGTAGCGCATTTGCACTCTGTTCTGGCGCATTTGTTTTTGCGCATCCAAACCAGTAAGCTTTTTCAGTCTTATGTCAATAGAAAACCAATTAGAATATTTTGGTCAAAAACTCCAATACCTGCAATTGCAAATAAGCTTAGATCCCTTGCCCCAAAATTGTATAGCAATTTCTCAACAAGTCCAAGTCTTACAACAAGAAATGGCAATCTTGCAAGTTGAATGTGCCAGTACCAGCTACGCCTCACCCCAAAATCGTATATCCTTTTTCCATACTCATGACAAGGCAAGCGCCACCTCAAGTCAGAAATCATATACCACCCCAGCTACTAGTCCTCCTTCGCCACCTTCTAAGACAAATATTCCAAAACATACCGGTTCTACACCAACACCACCATCTAGTTCCTCAAACTCTAAATGGATGACCAAAAAAGAATCAGATGAGTGGTGGGAAAGAGTTTTACCAAATTTATACAACCAAAGAAAAGCTAGGGAGAAAGCTAAATCCCCTCATTCACCTATCCATACACCTACCAATGATGTGATCCAAGGGCTACTAGCAGAGAGTCAACCATGTCCCCAAATTCTGGTCCTTGACCTTACCAAAGATTCTTCCAATCCCATGTCAAATCCTACAACACCTTCATGTCATCTGTAAACCCTTGAGCTTATCGAAGAACCTCCTACCATGAACCAAATTTAAAGTCCATTGAACATCCATGTTGTCAACCAAGAATCCATCCAAGAGCTATCCACTTCCATTCAAAAAGACCAAGAGCTATGTCAAGAGCACACCTTAGAGCATGTGGAAACATCCACCCTTTGTCTAAATCAAGTTCAAAACACCCCCATCCAATTTCAAACCATTCATAACCTTTATCTCTTCCATGATCAAGATAATACCTATGAAGAAGCTATCCATGAGCAACTTGATCCTATACATGGGAAAGAGATCCAATTCCAACCCGTTCATAATCTATACCTTTTCTATGATCCAGATACTACTTTTATGAAGAAGATGTCCATGAACAACTTGATCCCATACCCCTTCATGAGCAAGAAACCTCCATTACTTCTATCCCTCTTACATCTAATCCCATCCATGATCCAACAACTTCCACTTCCTCTAATGAGACACTTTCCTCCCAAGTGCACATGAATGATCAACCCAATAACTTAGATCCTAAAGAGCATAATGATGATCAAGATTCTAGTGATCCTTCACCATCCATTATTGACCAAGCTACAAATCCATCATCTTATATCCTTGGGCTTACTACCTTCATGCATGAATGTTCTTCCTTAGAATACCAACAACCATTATCCGCTATCTCACCTTCCTCTTCCAATAAGGAACTCGCTACTAGGGCACCTATACATAATCCCATGGTCCACCGTATACTCCAGAATATGAACTATCAAGGTAAAGGCTTAGGCCTTCATGAACAAGGTATTTTGGAACCTATCCATGTCAATGTTCCTCCACCTTCATATGGCCTTGGATATATACCCCAAGGTGAACAATCTCAAGATGTTGGTACTTCCTCCACTCCTCCTAAGTCTACTACTTTCCATTGCAAACCCTATCATATCCCCAAAACGTATGTCGCCATTCCACCTCCATCGTCCTACATTTGTCAAAAGCATGTGACCATACACCTTCCACCATCCAATCTACCTCCACTACTTCCAACTCCTAATAGCCTTCCATGCATCCTACCTCCACTTCTTCCAACACCTTATCCATCCATCTATAAATCCTCTAAATATCCAAATCATGGCCAACAAATGCACATGTTGTCTAAACAAAGAGCTTCCACCAACCTCATTTCCACCATCCCTTGAGGATTCAAAAGCACAAATCTGGATGCCCCTACCTATAAAGTCAAAAATTCTAAGCATCCTCATGACCTAGGATAGAAAAGCCAAGAATTAAAGAATTATCCATATCAAAAGCTGCATACACCCATACACCTCAATGCCAAACTGAAAAAGGTGTGGGTCCCCAAGCAACAACTAATTACCTTTGAAGTTGCACAAAAGCTGCATACACCCAATCCCATACCTTCACAAGAGAATTCTAAAAGCAAAATGGTTTGGGTACATAAGAAAAAATCCCTCAAGTCAAATGAGGCATCCACCTCTCGTGAATCCCAACCATCCACTTTCTCCTCTGTTATCCACAAATATCCAATCTTTTCATCCCACAAGACAAGCAAAAATTAGAAAAATACTAAGTCTATGTGGGTCCCTAAAGGCCTATATCATTCATCTACAAAGAAAAAATCTTCATTGCTTCCCACACCACCTGCCTATCATAAGCTTCAATGTTTATCATGGTATGTGCAACCGTTGGTCATGGTTCCCTTCCACTACTATCCTACATATCTTCCTCATCCTATGGTCCATGCTTTTGCATAAACTTTCCTTCCATCCTTGCATAAGTCCTTCTGTATTCTACATCATCATCCACTATCGCACCTTCCATAATCCACTATCTACGTACTTCATCTCACTTTCATGCAATCCCCTACCAACATCTATGAGCACACTTGACATGGTCCATGCGATGACATCTTTCTAGCGGGACTATCACCTTTCAAGGAACTAGATACCAGAGTCCCTCTCTTCCATATTCCACCTTCTCCAAATATTCAAAAAAAAAAAAAAAAAAGAAAAGAGAAAAAATGAAAAAAGTAAAGAAAAATCCCTTCATCCAACGGTGAAAATCTGGCAAACAGATTCCTTGGATAAGTACCATGATGAAAACCTGGCAAATAGGCATCATGTGTAAGTTGATCTCCTACATCACCTACACTTGGGGGCACCTTGTCTCATCAGCATATCACTTTTCTACTACCAATTTCCTTTCATAGCATTTCCTATCATATTCCTCTATCCATTACACACCTATACTGTTCAGTCCATCCATCCTAATCTTCCATTCCTCTATTTTTCTTGAGCTTGACAAAGATTGGGAGCACAATGTTGACAAATGTTTTAGATGTCTCTTGACATACCTTATCCCTCCAAAACCATGCAAATCCTTCATTATCCTCTCATCGTCCTTCGTCGTAAGCTTTGAGTTATTCCAATGTGACATAGTCCTTGGAGATCACATCCTTGATTCCTCCTATCCACTATTGCCCATCCCCATACATACCCATTTCATTCCTTATCACCCATGCATCTACCTATCCGTGGTGTTTCCTTGTCATCAGTATCATCTGCTCCATATCTGATCCATAGTTGTTCCATATTTGATCCATGTCTGTTCCATATCATGCCTCATCCAATCCATATCTCAGTATCATAGGGTTCACCCTGAACTACATTGCCTCTACGTCATCATGTAGGCAAGGCCATTATCAATGTGCCCCCAAGGCTCCACTTTCCCATCCGTCCCATTTCTAGTCCTTCTACCAATCTGAGTTCATCCCATTTTCTACGTCTTTCCATTGCCTAGGTCTTAGGTCCATCAGGGTTTACCCCGAACTACGTTGCCTCTGCGTCGTCACATAGGCAAGGCCATTTAGCAATGGGCCCTCGAGGCACTAGGTTAGTCCCTTAGGGTCTATTTCTCTAGGTTCAATCCTTGTCTAAACTGGGGGCAACTCCTCAACCTAGTTATGGATTTGGATTCTTGAATGCCACTGTTCTAAGAGGATACCAATAAGGATTGTGATACCTTTCGCTAGAAAAACAAGAGCAGCAAAGCAAGCTACCCAAAAACAAAGATCTTGAAGCAAAACATCAACCTATCCTAAACAAAGCAGAGCACCATGTCAAAACCCTCAAACTGATTTTGTATCAATTATGGCAAAAGACACATCTAATGCAAAGAAGTTTTGTCAACAAGTTAGCTTACAAGGTCTCAAATTTTTGTCATTATGTTTCGCTATGCTACTCAAGGATGCCTAAAGCTAGAGATGATATGATGGGGACATAATTGTTTTCTTTGTCTGCTACTTGTGGCTTAAACTTTAGTAATGTGACAACTTTTGTCTAACGACATGATGAGCAAACGATCATCGAGGACTCTGAGGTCTAAACATGAAAAGGGGCAATCCTTGTCTGTTAAAATGCAAGAAGTACTCAGGTCATCTAGATTCAAGTTTGACTAGATGCTTGTATCAACTTGCTATATCAAAATCCATGTAAGGAATGCTTAGGTCATCTCAGTTTAATTATACCACAATGCTTGTACTTCCTTCCAACATTTCAAAAAGTGAAAAATACCAAAAAAGAGCCCAATGATGAAAGCAAAGTACTTGCAATATCAAGATGACACGTATCCATATCCATATCCATAACCTATCCAATTGCATTTCATATCCATATCCATATCCCATGCAGAATATCAATGTTTGCAAAAGCTTGTGATTTCTTCTATAAAGTCATTTCTTCTATCGATCAAATTTCTATCTATCTTCATATCTCTCGTCAAACAATTCTAGCTGTCAACCTGGGCAGTGATCCAAATGCAAGTCTATCCTTAATCCATACCAATCAAGTCAAGTCAATCTTGTTAAATGATCCAATCACAATCAGTGGTCTTGATCCTAATCTTGTCGTAAATCATATCAATCAGTCATAACTATCCTTCGTGCTGCTCTAGGGATATATCGTTCCCCCCCATGACAACACTGTCGTATATTGTTATCATATCAAATGTCTTAGACAGGATGTTGCATTGCCAAAACCAGACCCGGAGTCTTATACTACATGTTTCATTCCTGAAACCAGACATCATCGATCTATATCATTGGTTTACTACTTGACCAGGGCAATACCTTGCTTGTTCTTGTATCATTTGTGCATGCTGGCTTACTTGCTTGCATGTGTCATCATTTTATCTTGCATCACATATCGTTCACCTCTTTCTTCTGCACCCAACCATTTCTTCTCCTGTCAACCTTCTTCATCGTGAGATTGTCTGTCTCACGCCTTCTGCCGTCTCCTCGTCCAATCTCACGAGGGGGCATCCTGTCGTTAAACTTATACCAGGGGCAAACTGGGGCATGTATCATTGTCAAAAATTCATAATTCTTTGAAACAACATGATAAAACACATTGCATCAAAGAGAGGCAAAATGTATACATCTAAAATTGGCATAACTCTACTTAAATAAATATTTTAAATATTTATTTCATCATTCACATTCTTCTATCAATAAATAAATAAATTTATTTATTTATCTCATTCATCTCCTCTCATTTAATTAAAAAAATTACATTTTATTTAATTAATTAAATTCATTTTCATCAACTTCATTCTTCTAAATAATTAAATAATTGTAATTATTTAATGAAAATCTTTTATTCTTCCAAATTTAAATAAAATGCAAATTTTATTTAAATAAAATCTTAAATATCCACTAAATAAAATATACTTTTATATTTTATTTTATTCTTCAAAAATATCCACAAAATAGAATATATTTCTATATTTTATTTATTCCTCTCATTTATCTACAAAATAATTAAATAAATCTTTTTATTTAATTATGCATTCTTATCTTCAAAAATCATTCTTATCTTCTAAAAATACTTTCCTCCTGTCATACAAAAGCAAAAGCAGTTTTAAAGCATCTTTAAAGCAAACTTTCTCTTAAATTAGAAAAATAAATTCTAAATTAAGAAAATCAAATCTCATCCTCATCAAGAGAGGAGTTAACTCAACAAAGCTGCTTTTCAAATGACACATGTCTTTCTCCATTTGTTGCACGTTCCTCAACAACACTCCTCTATTGATCTTTCCTTTTCTTCTAAACCATTGATCTTCTTCTGCACATCTCTATAAATACAACCCTCTTCTCTTCTTCATTTCATCATCCATAGCTTGAGCGAACTTATGCTACAGAAATACAAGCGCGCCTTTGGCACTTCATAGCACTTCATGTTCATCCTCTCATATTTGTGTTTAAAACTCATTTTCAAATACAAACAAGTATCCTAGCCATTCTACTCTTATCATCTTCAATAAGAAAGGGAGCACACGCTTCTGAGGGCTTCACATTTACCAAGATCAAGAGCTGATAGGCGAACTATGGAAGATGCAAGGTAAAGGTGTAAGTATCATTGTTTGTTATTTTATTCTCCTTTTTATCTTTAGATTTCATAGATGTATTGGGTTTATTATTCTTTATTGATTAATCCATTTTCCCCTTAACAATTATCATTTTTCATCTTTCCTCGTAATGTGCCTTGATCATGTAGATACAGGGTATGTAGGCAGTCACGAATACAAAGGATGTATCTGGTACTCAGGCACATATGATTCATCATTCTTCACCCATTTCAATCCATTCACATGTCATCTTTCTAGTCTTCCATTTATCAAAATCCATTCACCTCGACTTGACTAACTCAAGTAGCCAAACAACAAACAAACGCATCCTTTCAAAGCAAAGGTCCTTAACAATCCTGAAGCAAAGCAGCTTACTTACAGATTCGTATATTGTCCTACATATTGATTGCCAACATCAGCTAAATCAATTTCAACCAAGCAATAGATCAACAAAACTTGTCTTAGACAAGAATGTTCCAAGATCAAGACCAACACACGCATCTTGCACAACATGTGGCATTTCCTAAAACCAGGCATTTATCTTTTCAACAGATAACACCTTTTAATAGACACATCGCTCCTACGATAAGGCTATTATCTTTCCTATCAAATCTATCCTGAGCAACCTCTTTGGCAACAGAATATGTTGGTTGTGTGTTTACTTTGTAAGTCAATCAATTTGCTTTATGGTTTATCTTTTGTTCCTTTTCCATTACCTATTCAAGACTACCTTGATTTATCTATAATCTTGGTATGTTGCGAGGCAGTATGGATTAGGGGCATAGTCATTGCTTTTGTGTGCCGTGTTTCAGGAATGATCTTTAGCATCTTTCTTACCATTATATTTATCTTGTGTGTGTTACGACCTAGCATCTTACAGATTTAATATTCTTCTTGCATTAACATGTATGAAAGTTTATTTTTTAAGACTATGGCTCATTCACATGTACAACAAGGTCATATTATGTCTAAGGGATCTAAGTTCAAACCACTTGATTGCAGAGTCAACGTCCACGTACTCGGATATCAGAGCACCTTGGTCTTTTATACCTTGGTGGCAAACTATCCATGTGCTATATCAAAAATAAGGATTTCTCTTTATAAACATTTGTGAAACCATTGAAACAAGCTCAATCCATTTAACCATCCATTTATCCATGGCCTTATATAGTTTTTGCAAGCAAAGATCGATCAACAGTCTTTCTCCCACTTTCTTCTACCTAATCTAGCCTATCTCCAACATAATCTTCTAGTTGAGCGTCAACCCAGTTCTTCTGTTGCTTCCCTATCTTTTCTCTCGAGGGGGTATACGTAGGGGCAACTAGCTACACTACGGCATCAAAAATTGTATCATGTCTTCAACAATCATTTTCTTTGACGCAATGCTGTAAACTGCATTGCATCAAAGAGGGGCAAAATGTAGACACGCAAAAATGACCAAGTCATCACATCACTTGCATTTCATCTAATCTGTCTAATCACCTGCATTTAGCACTAATTAAATAACCTAATTATTTAATTAATTTCATCTATTTCTTCTAAATCACATACTTTCAACATTAATTAAATAAATTCTTTTTATTTAATTAATTAAATAAATTCTTTTTATTTAATTAATTAAATTAAATCAACCTTATTCTTCCACAATTAAATAATTTTTATCATTTAATTAAATCATTATCCCCTTTCCAAAATTCAAGTCCACATCAATTAAATAAATTAATTATTTAATTAATTCATCATAAATCCTCTTATCTACAATTAAATAATTTACATTATTTAATTAAATCAATTGTTCTTCTAAATTTAAATAAATCGTGTAAATTTATTTAAATTATCTCAATCCTTGAAAAATAAATAAAATCAAGTATTTTATTTATAATGTTCATATTCCTCTAATCATGCACAAACAATTAAATAAATTTATTTATTTAATTTGCTTTTTCCTCTAAAAAATAAATCTTCTAAAAATAAAATATAATCACATATCGTATTTATCCTTCATCAAGCAAAATAAATTAAATAAATTTATTTGTTTAATTTATTTAAATCTTCATATCTTATCTATTCCTCTATCATGCACAAACAATTAAATAAATTTATTTATTTAATTTTAGTTATCTTCCAATTCCTTTTAAAATATCTTGTTAACTCATGTGCACAATTAGTCTTATTTTTAGAACTCTAAAAAAGACAAAATTACAAGTTGAGTTATCTATTCAATCAATCTTGTTTTCATCATATCTTAATAAAAATATCTTTATGGATTGACACATGTTGTGTGCACATTCATCATGGTTATTTGATTTATCTTCTCCGTTGATTCTTCTAAATTATCTAGACCGTTGATCGATCTCTGTTGAAACCTCTATAAACCCCCCTCATCTCCTTCACAAATCCTCTTTAATCACTTATTCTTAGGCATCCTTTATAGTGCTTTTAGCATACATCGCATCATTGAGCACTTTATGATCTTTTGACATTGATCTTCTTGAGCACTTTGAGCACCTATACTTGCTTGTTGCAAACATGGTTTCGTAGCATTATTGAGCAATCCACATTCGACAAAAGAGAATAATACAATCTGGTAAAATTTTTCTTGTTTTATTTGATTTATTCATTAATCATGGATTTTATTTAGATAGATTTCTTTATGTTATGGGTTATTGATTTGGTTATTATCATAGTTTTAATTTTATCATTTAAACATATCAATTTTCTTCATACACACATCTTTTTCCCTAGCTTGCTTGATTGGATTTTGTTAGATTTGGTTGATTCTCCCCTATAAAACAAAGAGGTAAACCCCCTATAGTTTGGATCTACTTCATGGGTAGAAGCCAAGCTCAATTTGTGTCTCAATGTTGATGGAAGAGGGTTTGACCTAGTTTAACATTTTAGGCTAAGTCTCCCTTTTCACATCCAACGTTTTAGTGAACCTGACTCTTATTACACTCTAGCATCCTTCTTTCTTTATATCTGAGCTATTTTCTACCCTATATTTGATTAGGATTGAGTTCATTGATAATTTTGCATACCTACATAGCAAATTTGTTCATAGTTTTAAAACTAGGGTTTACAAAAAACCTTGCATTCTTAGAAAATCTAGCTAGTCTTCAACCTAGGGTTTGTAGATTAGTTGGTTGTTTCAAATCTTGTTGCATTGTTAGGTTGTTGAAAGTGATTTTATTTGTTTTACCTTATAATCCTTTCTATTTTGAAAATTTTTGCATATTTGCATTTGAAATTTGGAAAACAAGCATTTTATTTTAGATTTGGAAAAAAAGCATATTTGTTGCCTTGTTTGCATGTCACAAAGTTGGATCATCATAGCATGAATTAAATTTTTGATTTTTTGCATTAGATCTGATTAGAATTACATAAGTTATTCATTTCATAATGTTGCATTTTGTATTTGAACCTCTTATTTTGCTAGGGTTTATCAAAAATGGTGCATTTTTGGAAAACCTAGTCAAATTTAAAACCAAGGGTTTGCATTTGATATCTTGTTTCAGATTTTGATGCTGCCATTTGCATTTCAAACCTGATTTTGGATTTCCTCTACTACATTAAAATTGTTGTTTGCATTGAAATTTGAAAGGAAAAGCAATTTTGGATTGATACATTTTGAAAAAACATTGATTTAGGGTTTCATTTGAGCATAAACATTAGTGATATCTAATTGGATTTGAGTAGAGTTGGAATTGATTAAGGATTTATTAAATGCATTATGTTTGTTTAAATTTGATCAAAAGAGTAAAGAATTTATTCATTTAAAAAAAAACTCAAACCCTTCTTTCACTACATCATTCACTTCTTTTATTTGTGAATCTTTTGTGTCACTGGGGCTTGTGAACACTTTATGCGATTTGTGACCCGGTGCCCCAATTCTAACATTTGTGTGTGAAGAAGTCATCAAATCATGGGTTCTAATTCTTTAAATAACACTAATATTGATACATCTAAACCTAAATCTATGAATCAAATCATACATCTTCCCACTTCACATATCCCAAAAGCATCAACTTCTCAAGAAACCATTGACATTGATGACCTTGTGGCTCATGTTCCCAAAGGTCAAATTCAGAGATTAGAAACTGAGTTGGACACTTTTTAAAAATTTGTAAGCTCAAAACATTTATCTGAGGATGTCATCCCTATCATTGAGAGTCTAATAGGTTTATTACTTGAAGGATAGGAAGGAGTAGAGATCTTGCGTAGCATAGCTCACATAGTGCATAATAACATTATGTCTGCATCTAGTTGCGCTGAAATCATCCCTAATGTAACTTCTTCCAATCACATAGGGACTCAAGTGTCGGCACCCATATCGACATCCCCTATACCTAATTTCACTTCTTCTATTCTCACTACAACTACACAACCACATAATAGTGCTACCACATGTGTTGGGTTATCTACTAGAAATCCCATTCGTCATTATAATGCCATTCCATATAATTACACAAATTCCACACCTAATACCACTCCACCTACATATAAACCTTGTATCACTTTTCAAAAGGCTAATCATATGGCTAGTCCTACCAATTCATACTAATCTTTACCTAGTTCATCTTCCGACCCCATCATCAACCAATTGTTACAAAATATGACCTCCATCCAACAATAATTGGTGAGCATAAGTCATAGTCCACCTAAACCTAATATGACATCACATTGCATCCATAGCCCATTATCTTATATAATCCTAAGAGATCAAATGCCTAAGAAGTTTGAAACTCCTCGCTTTGAGAAGTATAATGGGAAGGGTGACCCTAACAACCATGTGTGGGCCTTTATACCGATATGTAGTGATTTCTTCTTCGAAGATACAATTTTGGCAAAACACTTTCCTAGGTCACTCGAAGACATAACCTTTGATTGGTTTTTCTCATTGCCTCCTAATTCAATCAATTCTTTCTCACATTTAATCAATAAGTCCCTCAATCACTTTCCAGCAAACATTGGACCTCAAGTTTCTTTGATTGATTTTGTCCACTACAAACAAGGAATAAAGGAAAAAGTAAATGATTTTATGGGGTGTTACCAAGCCCTCTTTTCACAAGTTCAATATTCTATTCTAGATGATGATGTGAAAATAATATTCATTGAAAACTTATAGCCTCGCATCTGTGAAAAAATTTTGTTGATGCGTTATGATTCTTTCACTCATCTTTGCACAGCTCTCCATGATTACCAACTATTGGTTAGTCAGTATGAGAATAATAACTCATTGCCTTTGGCTGGTCAATCTGAAGCCCTGTATAATCATTCATTCAAAAGACACAACAAGAATTTCATCAAAGTCAACACAATATCATCAAATCAAATGATAAAAGAAGTGGCAGTTGCATCACCTCCTACTACTGCACCATATAAATTGAAACAAAAGACAAGACATTTCACACCATTATCAGAGTCTCTCTACTATATAATGATGAAACTATTGAATAACAATCTCATCAAGCTTCCACCCATTCAACCTCTCAATCCAAGTAATATGCAAGCATCTTATTTTGATTTGAGTGCCTTTTGTCAATTTCACCAAACCATCGGTCATGACACTGAAAAATGTATGCATCTTAAACATGAAGTTCAAGACCTCATTGATTCCAATGTCATCCAGGTTGCTAATGTGAATTATAAAGGAAATAAATTGGTGTCTCCACCTAATCAAAACTTACAAACATATACGGATCCATTACCTCATCATGAATCTAATTTTGTGGAACCTTCTCAAGAGATGATATATCCATACACTCATCTAGAACAAGATTACAAAGGAGATATGTGCATGGTAGATGCTCGCCCTCACAAAGAGCAAATAGAACCTAAGATGGCTGTATCTTTTACTTCTCATGATGCCACTATTGAAGCTCATGATGGGCCTTTATACATCGCCATTCAAATCAATGATAAACCCATAAGAGGTGCTATGGTTGATCTTATATGCATGGTAAATGTAGTAATTGAAGAGTTTCTCTACATGCATGGTTTACACCATGATAAATATGATGTATCAAAAATCAAAATTAGAGCACATGATGGGTCTATCCTTCCAACTCTTGGTACCTTGACCCTCTATATCAAGGTTGGGCCAAGAGCATTAAATGTCACTTTTATCATCATACAAACATCGAACTTATTTCATGTGAAGTTGGGTCACCCATGGCTCCGCTCCATGAATGCAGTCCCCTCTATGGTCCATAAGTGCCTAAAGTTTTCATTTAAGGGACATGTGCACACTGTACATGTAAAATTCCAGAATTCTAAAACATACATAACTGAAATGAACATTAAAGAAAAAGTAAGTAACTGCAATTACACTGACAAGTAAATGAGATAGATTACATTATTTTCAATACAAGAATCCATTCATAATGAGATATACATTCATAATACATTACATCTTTCTTAAGTACAATTACAGAGCATCGTGTAGTAACAATATTTATACAAGTTTCAATAGTGGCCTTACGCCTTACATAATATTTTGAGTTCAATGAAGAAATATAATTGTTGACAAGATCAAGTAAATCCAATACAATCAGTCATCAACTGCCATCGATCATCTAGCCATCTACTACGTCGAAGGACAAGAATATGGTTTAGGCACTTTTCCACCCAACCACGAAGCTTGCACTTCCCCAGTGTTCCTCAAACTAACAAATGCCTAACCCTACTCGAAGGGCCTAGCAACCTATAAACAAGAGGTAGGGTGGAATCTAGTGCGTGCCTATTAACATACATGCATCCCTAACTCGAATGCAACATCACATTAATAGGATATGACAGGGAAAATAAATGCATAAACTAGGAAAACAAACCATCTATTTCAATGTTACACACGTCTGTCTCAACGTCATAATCACTTTGGACAAAGTATTAACCAATTAACGGTGTGTAGGTTTTGAAAAGAAAACCTACTTCCCTGTTTCCCCATATTCTGCACCCGTCCCGGAAGGCAACTTTCAAAAAAGCATATAAACATGGAAAAACACAAAATCCATCTCACTCCAAGCATAAATTTACAAAATTAAAGAAGATAAAACTCATTACATGCATGTAACAATACAGGGATAGGAAATCATTTCAAGTGTTTACAACCATCGTTTGTCTCATATGTAACTAGTTTATATAATATGCATCACAGTATGATTTACACTACTATATATGATTTAGTTTGTGAATTTGGTTCATATCTTCATTATTGTGCAGGTAAAATAAAATACATATCTCCACGTATAAGCTATTGGATGATAGGTGTTCGTAATTATATATACAAAAATAAGTTCTAACTATAATGATCTAGAAAAACTCAAGTGTATTCAAACAATTAAAAAATTAACATCCACTCCCTATAATCAAGTTGACAAATACTAATAATAAATAAATAAATAACTGACACTTATGTGCACAGGTTGCTTTGGAAAGACATAATTAGGTCATTGGAAGTTAAAAAAAAAAAGGCCGAGTAGAACACACTCAGACGGCTATTCTTAAATATCATCCACTTCAATAGTTAAAGGTCAATTTTGGCCAATAAAAATAGGACAAATATTTACCACTTTTTTGTTGTGAATGAGGTGTAAAATTGATATTGATTGTTTGACCATTGAAGTGGATGATATTTAGGTAGAGTACACTCAGACACTTGAATTCCTCAACAGGTCAATACCAAGTAAGCAAATAAGGTCGATTAATTACAAAAGGGCATGCCATCAATTAAGTAAGAAGGTCGATTTGCTTGTTATTACATCAGAATAAATAAATAAATAAATATATACCCCTCAGCATAACGTATTAAAGATTAAGAATTTGGTGAAACAGATTCAATTGATTTTAGCCATTGATTATGGGGACTACATAAATAATGTAAGTCTTGAAGGAGCAATAAACAAAGAGAAATGGAGGATGATGTTTTTATTGTTTATAAGAAGTGTGTGCTAATAAAATTATAGCTTCAAATGACCAAAGTTAAAAAAAGTCTTGTACTATTAATAACCATATAATGTGCAATATGATTACTTTATATGGACACAATAGATCCAATCTATTCCCAAGGTAGAGACAAATATTTCAGGGCTATGTTTTCTACTTTTTTATGTAAAAGATAAAATAGAACATCAGTCACTCCCCACATGACCCACAAGGAAAAAAAAATAGATAAGGAAATCAACATCTAAGAATTTGAAAGAACCTAAAAATAGAGACTAAATCTTATATTTCCAATCCACTGTCCCTCTTTGGAAACATTTTTTCTCCCTTCTAACTTATATTCATTTTTTTATCAAGCTTCATAGTCATGCCGGTGTCTATTATGTATACAGTTGGGCTGCATGCTCTTCTATGCAGTTCAATGTTTTCATTTTTTTGTGTTCTCTTTAATTCCTCTCTCTTTGTAAGGTGTTATAAATACTAAATAATAGAATCATTTTGTAATCTAGATTAATATATTGTCTAGTGTATGAAGACAAATTTAGATACAAATACATTTACAATACTATAATCAGTATATTGTCTAGTATTATCCTGCTGCTTGTTGGAAATTTAAATCTGGAGCATGTGCATTAACTCCAGCTGACCATTTGAGATCCTCCGATAATCTCCCTCCTACCGTACCCTGCAAAACAATTAATTCCTCCCAGCTAGCTTGTAAGGTGAACATTATTGCTAGCCAGTCTTCATTGAATGCAATTAGGTGAATTTAATTTTTGAGCGGCAATTTTGGGCAGCAGAATTTTGATGAAGAGACAAAAGGGGAGAATGTTGGACAGTTAGAAAAAAAGAAAAAAGAAGAGATAGAACAACAGAAGAAGAAGACTGATAGAATTTTGAAGCAACAGTGATAGGGAATGTTCTTTGTGTGCATGAACAATAGTTCTAAGTAGTTTAGTGTGTGTGCAGGGAGTAGCAAATAGCTCCAGACGAACATATTGTTGTATGTTTGTGTGCAACTCTAGATTTCTACAAATCAAGTGTATTGTTAGTAGTTTGCTATAGTTAAGAAATCAATTTGTAATTGATATTTTTTTGATTGAATAGAGCAAACAAGAAGTTTGCATGCCCAGCTGTGTGTCTCCTTTGTCATTCTGTTTGTTATTCCGCATTTTATTTGTATTTGGGATTTGAATATCCTACAGATTGGTATCAGAGCCAAAAGGCCCTAAGTCTTGAGTGAGTTGGGCATTTGTTTTCTAGGTGTTTAAAGTTTGGTTGATAGGAGACATGGTTGGAAAAGAGAGTAAGAGTTGGCAACAACCACCACAATTTAATGGACAAAAGTATGATGTTTGGGCAAAGAAAATGAAGACCATAATGGTTGCAAATGATTTATGGGAGCTTGTGTTTAATGGGTTCAATGATGTGACAGACCCAACTGCATATGTAGCCCTCACAAACAACCAGAAGACCCATCTGAAGGAGACAAGAAGGAAAGATGCAAAAGCATTGAGTTTGATTGAAGCAGCCTTGACAGAGGCTATTTTCCCTAGAATAGCAGCAGCTAACTATGCAAAGGAAGCATGGGAAATACTGCAAATTAGTTACAAGGGAACTGACAAAGTAAGGTTAGTGAAACTCCAGTTGTTTAGGAGAGATTTTGAGACCCTCCAGATGAAGGACAGTGAGTCCATTTCAGATTTTTACACAAGGGTTTCCACCTTGGTTAATCAACTAAGGATAAATGGAGAAACCATTGATGAACAAAGGATTGTAGAGAAAATCCTTAGAAGTCTACCCCCTAGATTTGATCCAATAGTCATTACTATAGAAGAGACCAAAGATCTCTCAAAAATGGCACTTGATGAGTTGATGCATTCTCTACTAACTCATGAGCAATGCCTAAATAGGTCTGCAAATTCTTCCCATGAGCAAGCTTTCAAAGCTCATGCCAACTCAAGAGGCAAGGGGAGAGGTAGAAACAGCTCTGGATGAGGCTCAAGAGGTAGAGGTAGAGGCAGATCTAGACGTGGAAGTGTTGGAGAAGATAGCTCAGGATGGGCACACAGCTAAGAGGGAGCAAGTAGTTCTCAGTCCAGCTCCGAACAAGCCAAGAAGAACAACTCGAGTCAGAAGTTTGACAAGAGCAATGTCGAATGTTATTATTGCCATAAGTTTGGTCATTATGCAAGTGGGTGCTGGAAAAAGCAATGTGATCAGTCCAAGCAAAGTGCAAATGTGGTTGATGAAAATGTGGCTGAAGGTAATCAGTCAAAGGCCTTTATCATGTGCAACATTGCTGAGCAAGGCAGTGATGAGGTATGGTTTTTAGATAGTGGATGTAGCAACCACATGAGTGGTAATGAAAGTTTATTTTCTTTCATTGATAAAAATGTCAAGTCTGAGATAAAAATAGGAAACAATGAAATAGTTCCAATTGTGGGAAAGGGGTTTGTTATGTTTCACACCAATCAAGGTGAGAAGAAAGAGATTGAAAATATATATTTTGCCCCTGGTATAAAGCACAATCTCATGAGTATTAGACAGTTGATTCAAAAAGGCTATAAAGTGTTGATCAAAAAGGGTGAATGCATCATTTATGAGACGGATGGAAGTAAGAGAATACTGGGAGCAGTGCCAATGACAAAGAATAGAATGTTTCCCTTGAGGTTAGAAACGGTTTCTCAGCTCAGTTTGGAACTACACTTGTCAAGTTCCAGATGGCTCTGGACAGCTCCGAAATCAACCAAATGACGTCTATAGTAGTGGCTTAGCAGTCAACCTTCAAGACAGTCATTCAAGACCCCTCAAATCTTTGGCATCTCAGGTATGGACACTTAGGTTATGCTAGTTTGAATCTTTTGTCAAAGACAGGTATGGTTAGAGGTTTGCCAACTATTGTAGAGCCTAGTGGTAAATGTGAAGCCTGCATTTTAGGAAAGCGGCATAGGCTGTCCTTTCAATTAGGGAATTCTAGAAGGGCAAGAGCACCATTGGAGCTGGTGCACACTGATTTGTGTGGCCCTATGCAAACAATTTCTATTGGTAAGAGCCAAAATTTTATGACCTTCATAGATGACTACAGCCATAAGACATGGGTATATTTTCTACAACATAAATCTGAAACATTTGACAAGTTTAAAGTGTTTAAGGCCTAGGCTGAAAAGGAGAGTGGACATTTCATCAAGGTCCTAAGGTCAGATAGAGGGGGAGAGTATACCTCTAATCAGTTTGTGAATTTTTGCAAACAACATGGCATTAAGAAGGAGCTAACAATAGCCTATACTCCGTAGTAAAATGGAGTGGCTGAGAGGAAAAACAAAACCATTGTGGAGATGGCAAGAAGTATGCTCAAATCCAAGAGACTCCCAAATGAATATTGGTGTGAAGTTGTAGCAACAACGGTATATTTGATAAATAGAAGTCCTACAAAGGCAGTCCGTGACAAAATTCCACAAGAGGCATGGATGAAATACAAGTGGATGGTTGAACACTTGAGAGTGTTAGGGTGTGTGGCATATGCACTCGTGCCAAAAAAGAAGAGGCAAAAGTTGGATGACAAGGGTGAGAAGTGTATCTTCATGGGCTATAGTGAAAAGACCAAAGCCTATAGGTTATATAACCCTGTCACCAAGAAAATAGTTATTAGTAGAGATGTGGAGTTCTTAGAGAATGAGTCATGGGATGGCTTGATAGATACTGACAGCTTTGGACAACTCCCGACAACACCGATTGATGAAGAAAGGGAGTATGGATAGGTCCTAACAGCTCCAGAGAGCTCTTGACGGCTTCAAAGAGCTCCTGACACAGACCACAGACAAGCGCAGAGTACAGTAGTGAGAGTTTAGACCCCACTCTCACCTCCCTATTGCCAAGAAAGACGAAGAGTCTAAGGTAGATTTACCAAAATGAAAGGTATGATGAAGAGTTTGATGAAAGTATGAATTTTGCATTATTTTCTCATAGTGATCTAATTTATTTTGAGGATGCTGTGAAAGAAAAGAAGTGGTGTGAAGCCATGGATGAGGAGATAGATGCAATAGAGAGGAATAGAACATGGGAGCTAACTGATTTGCCTCCCAACAAGCAAGTCATTGGAGTAAAATGGGTCTATAAGACCAAGAGCAATGTCGATGGAAGAATAGAAAGGCATAAGGCAAGATTAGTTGTCAAGGGGTACAAACAGCAGTATGGGAGATATTATGATCAGACATATGCTCCAGTTGTAAGGATGGAAACTATGCAGGCAGTTATTGCAATCGCAACCCAACATAAATGGAAGGTGTATCAAATGGACGTGAAGTCTACCTTCTTGAATGGAGTGTTGAAAGAGGAAGTGTATGTGGAGCAGCCACCTGGTTATAAAGTTCTGGGTCAAGAAAACAAGGTATACAGGCTGAACAAAGCTCTTTATGGGTTGAAGCAAGCACCACGGGCATGGTACAATAGGATTGACTCATATTTGTTGAATAATGGCTTTAGCAAAATCAATGGTGAGCCCACTCTTTACATCAAGACAGTTGATGGTAAGATTTTAATTGTTGTCTTGTATGTTGATGATTTAGTTTTTACTAGGGATGGTGATTTCCTCGTTGCTTATTTTAAAGAGGCCATGAAAAGAGAATTTGAAATGACAGACTTAGGTCTCTTGAGCTATTTTCTAGGCATAGAAGTAAAACAAATGCATGATGATATATTTATCTCTCAAGCAAAGTATGTAGCAGAGATTTTGAAGAGGTTTAGGATGAAAGATAGCAAGCTTTCCCCTACACTAACAACCATAGGTCTGAATCTAAGCAAGGAAGATTGCAGCAACAATGTGAATCTGACCATGTATAAGAGTTTGGTTGGAAGCTTGATGTATTTAACAACTAGGCCTAATATAATGCATAGTGTAAGTCTGATTTCCAGATTTAATGAGACTCCAAAAGATTCATATTGGCAAGCGGGTAAAAGAATTCTGAGATATGTGAATGGAACCAAAGGATATGGCATTTTGTATAGTGCATCAAATATTTTTGGGCTAGTTGGTTACATGGATAGTGATTGGGCAGGGAATGTAGATGACAAAAAGAGCACATCTGGATATGTGTTTCACTTGAGATTGGGAGTCATTTCATGGGCTTCCAAGAAACAACCCATAGTTTCTTTATCTACAGATGAGGCTGAGTATATAGCAGCTAATGCAGTAGTATGTCAAGCTATTTGGCTAAGGAGGATCTTAGAAGATTTGAAGGAAGAACAAAAAGATGGAACAACTATATTTTGTGACAATACTTCAACAATTGCTTTGACAAAGAATCCAGTTTTTCATGGAAGAAGCAAGCACATTGAAATTAGGTATCATTTCATAAGAGAATTAGTTGAAAATGGTGAAATCAAAATGAAGTTTTGTAGGTCTGAGCAGCAGCTTGCGAACAATTTTTACCAAACCATTAAGCAATGAGAGCTTTGAATGTCTCAGAGACAGCTTAGGCATTATGAACAGCTCCAGTTTCAATTCTGGAATTAAAGCTCTAGACAACTCCGGAGACACAAAATAAAAGAGGTTTACAGCTCCAGATTTAGGGGGAGTGTTGGAAATTTAAATCTGGAGCATTTGCATTAAGTCCACTTGACCATTTGAGATCCTCCAATGATCTCCCTCCTGCCGCACCCTACAAAATAATTAATTCCTCCTAGTTGGCTTGTAAGGTGAACATTATTGCTGGCCAGTCTTCATTGAATGTAGTTAGGTGAATTTGATTTTTGTGCAACAATTTTAGGCGGCATAATTTTGGTGAAGGAAGAGACAAAAGGGGAGAATGTTGGATAGTTAGAAAAAAAAAGATAGAACAATAGAAGAAGAAGACTATTAGAATTTTGAAGCAGCAGCGACAAGGAATGTTCTTTGTTGCATGAACAATAGTTCTGAGCAGTTCAGTGTGTGTGCAGGGAGCAGCAGATAGCTCTAGACGAACAGATTGTTGTATGTTTGTGTGCAGCTCCAGATTGCTGCAAATCAAGTGTATTGTTAGTAGTTTGTTGTTTTTGGTTAAGAAATCAATTTGTAATTGCTATTTTTTCTGATTGAATAGAACAAACAAGAAGTTTGCATGCCCGTGTCTCCTTTGTCATTCTATTTGTTATTCCGCATTTTATTTGTATTTGGGATTCGAATATCCTACACTACTTTCCTATCAGCACTTAACAATTGTATTGTTTGAATGGTATATGGTTCTCTTATTTGATATTTATATATACAAACAGATAAAAAAAGATCAAACTACGTAGAATCAAGTACATAGACTTTGACAACAACATTTTCGTTGATACAAAGATGTTTTATCAATTTGGACATATCTGTATTTCCAATATCATAAAAAAAAATGCATTTCCAAAAACCTAAATATTCTAGTGTTTCAAATAGCATATGTATCAAGGAGATGAATAGGATTTTCTCTGAGGTAATCTTCTAAAAAAAAATTATGAAAGCATCTTAACTAACATATATTATATGAGCAGACCATCTATTCAAATTGTTTCTGCATTTAGAGAAGGCTTTATTAAAAAGAGAGTTCATTTTTTGTGGAAACCGAAATATCTATTTACCCTAAAATGAAATTCAAAGGATTGATTAATAACAAAAGACTAATAAACCATAAATGCCTTAAATTGACCATAAACTATACTTTTGCTCCATTGGCATGCAAATCACAGAAGTTCAACTTTGCTCCTGAGCTCCTGTTACTCATTATCCTCCCTGATTCCATAGATAAGATGTCCTGCTGGAAATTGAAATATGGTGGAATCCTCTCTTTGCCCTCTCCGAACTTTTCCCAGCGCTGTCCTTCTATGTCTTTATTTTTCTTTTGCCTTTTCCTTTTGGCATTGAAAAGTTTTTAACTGAGAGTTTTACTCCATTTACATGGCCGCCTTGTTCTACATACCCCGTCCCATTCAAAAGATCTAAACTTAATAAACTTCCGTAAGTTTTAAATTACTACCAGTATTAAACTTTTATTGGTTGTCTATCTTTAAATTATGAAAACCAATCTTTTATATAATAAAGAGGCTTGATTTACTTTAATAGAATTTTCTATTTTTTTTAAGTCTTTATACGTGGACATAGGAGAGACATATTTACTCTTAGAGTTTTTTTTATTAATATTTAAATTAGAGACATATTTGCTTTTAGTATTTTTACTAATATTTAAATTATAGTAATAAAATAGATTTATTTCATATTTTTTAATATACTTTATTAGTTGTAGATTTTTAGTATTTGAATTAAATAATTAAAATTTTAATAATATATTTTTATTTTGATAACTAAAAATAATATTATTTTCAAATAAGAATAAATTATATGTATTTAATAATTGAACTATATATTTATTTTCAAATAAATAATTTTTATTAATGGGAATTGAATAAAATTTTATCATACAATTTCTATTAAATATAAATTCCAAGAATGTGAACTACATAGCTACCAATGTAATTTAATTAAACATTCTATAGCAATTGAAGATACATATTTTTCTAAATAGTAAGTAGCAATCATATTCATTAACCATATAAGAATGCATACTAAAGCTATTTGAAATGCAATATGACATGAACTACGTGAGTGTGTGATAGTGCACCAGACAAAACCCATCCGACTGTTGACAAATGGTTAGGTCTCCTCTACCTGACACATGTTCTTGCCTTCAACAAACCTGCAGTCAATCCCACTCATTTCACATGGTCAGTAGGTTAGTTCCAAATAAATTATAGCCGAGGCGACATAAAGAACTGAATCATAAGCTCTCTAATGTATTATCATCACATTGATCAAATATCATCAAATAGAGTTTAATAGTTTCCAATACATTTAACAAAATAATTCAATCCCAATAATTTGAGACATGACATCCTTCCCCACTTGGAAGAGACATCATCTTGATGTCTTATTATATCATATAAATTCAACAAGTATTTTTCTAATACTACTCATGCATCAAAATGTATCATCATCAAAGTATCATCAAATCAAACAAAGCATCTTTATTAATACCTTTTACACCCTCCCATGTGGTACCATCCACAAAACTATTGGTCCTACTCGACCCTATACAGAACATCTTTAATTCGCTTTTAACATTGCGTCTAACAAATAAATCTAAGTATATAATCAATCAATCAATTTGTATGGCACAACTACCAATTCAATGTCTAATCCATCACATGGTACAACTACCACTAAATTACATTCATTCTAGCATAAGAATAATAATCACATCTTTAATACACACCAAAGGAGGCATTAATCAATTCATCAATGACATATACAAACATGAATCAATTATCACAATACACATGCAATCTTATGATAACACAATATAATATCAAAAGATCAGTCCTCCAATCAACCATTGGTTGAGATCTCCAACAATGAGATAAAACTTCAATGGTGCACCAACTAGGTCTTAACCAACCATTGTTGAAACAACTCTTCTAAGACCACTCCACTCCCTCCTTCAACTACTATTGCAATGAAAAGAGGTTCTAACCAAAGGCACAACAAACTATAAGAAAGTCAATTCTGCAAAACTCAGGACCACAACTATGCTAGGATAACACCCCAACTATCTGCTAAGTCTAAGGAAACTCACAAGGCTATCATACCCATTCTCGAACAAAAGATTACTCTCTCAACATTTCTTCCTCAAGCACTACCGCAACAAAAGGACTCCAAGTTCATGAAAATTTAACTCAAAAAAGGTTATAGGCATCACTACCACACATTTATCTTTATCATAAGCATGCCTTAACTCTAGACATGGTTTCCCCACACGAGGTACTTCCTCATGTTTCACTCTTAAAGAGAGTTTTCTCTACTTCTCAAAACTCTATACTACCAAAACTAGGATCATCCAACAGGTTTTAGAGGAAGAATCTAACCACTTCCTGGGTGCTTCCACAATAATGGGTTACACTTTCTGGGACATCCTATTTTTTTGCTAAAATCACATATTTTAGAAAATATAATAATTTAAGCCTTGAAAGGTTCCATTTAAAGGATTTTAATTGAAGTGGGTTTGATCAAACCCCCTTAGATTCAAACCCCCTTGGATAGAACCCTGCTAGTTTTAAACCATACCTATAATTGAGTCTCCTCTACACCTATCAAAATGCTGATAAAAAAATCAGTTTTTCTTTATTTTTTGAGGGATCAAATGAATTCATTTAAAATTTATGCTTTGTAAGTATGTAGTCCTTATTATAAGCTTCCCAAAAAATATAATTTTAAATATATTTAATTTGATTATTATATTTATTTTTTATTTCTTGTGAATGTATATTTTTCACCAAACATCAAGTTCTCTATTCTACACACATAGAAAATTAGTAAATTACTAAAACAAAATTCTAAAAAATATCTATGCACTAGGTATTGATGTCCTTGTTTCAACAAAAGAAAAAAAATTGAATTTCGATACCTACAAAAAAAAGTTATGTTTTACGAAATACGCCTATGTCTAAATTTTAATTGATTTGACTTCAAAAATTGGTTAAAAAATATATGTTCAACAAAATATTATGAAACCAAATGCATACACTATATATCGATGTTACCAATCTAAATTAAAAAGAATCAAAATTTTATCCTTTGTAGAAAAAAATTATGTGCTACGGAATACACATCACTTTAAAAAAATGTTGTTTACTATTAAAAACCAGTTATCAAAGGAGATGTAAAAAAAATTACAATTTAACTCTAAATTTTTTTTTAAAAATATATTTAGAATCTACAAACAAAATCTGACAAATCACTAGTTCACATCATTTTCAAATTCCTAATGGTTTAGCGGCTATAGGTGTCAAAACCTAAAGATTTAGATCAAAATATTGATTTCAATGTCAAGTTTGGCCAAAAAGTGTAACCCATTATTGTGGGATGACCTTCCTTTAATAATATAAGCCTTTCGAACAAGCAAATCTCGGCAATCTATTACTACTAGGAGCACATCGACAACTGCTACAACTCGCCAACTAGGTGCAAGACTACTCACAACACCACTTCAATTCATAATCTGGCTAGACCTAAAAGGTCAACAAAAGTAAGGAAACAACTATAATGCCATAAATATATACATTACTTTCTTAAGCACTAACTAAGGTTCTATCTCACCCTACACTATGTCAAAACATAAGCATAGTTATGAACTCTCAAACAAAGAACACACCGACACAACACTTTCCAAAAGCAAGATTCAATCCAATAAGCTCTCTACATATGTCATACGCATAAACAACATTTAATTTCACAAAAAAATTTAACTCACATTAAGTGATCCATAGAGACACAAAAATTCATTTCATAACTTCCTCAATACTTCAGACAATGTTTAATGCATCTAACATCAATTAATCAATTCAATTTACCAAAGTTCTTAGTGACACACACTACGAAGCAGTATATTCTCCACATCTACTCCCTTATACAACCTATCAGAGGCCCATTATGTACATGATAGAAACATAACATGATACATGACCAACAGTTTAAAACACTCAAGCATAGTCATAATTAAAAATCAATAAATAAATAAATTTTGAAGAAAAGAAAATTTCAATTTCAACAATAAGGCATAAAATGCGCATAATTTTAACAGTAAATCCAACATGACCATCAAGGTTACAAGATAAGTAAATATTAAATTTTGATGGCTTTACTTTTCATAAATAAGAATAAAATTTCAATGTTGGTCCTTACAATGTCAAGAGAAATTTCCAAAGTCAAATGAATAAATATTGAAATTCAAAAAGTTTCACATTACATGAACTATGTGAATAATTCTAGCCACTAGATCTAGGGAGTATGATGCTACACTATGCCTGGTACCAAAATTGGGGTGAGTAAGAGAACACACTCAATCACACCAAACAACCTAATCTTCTAAGACTCCAAACTCATCTTTATCATAAGATCATTTCTATTTAACCATTCAAACACCATCCAATGATGCTAGCAACAAAGGTTTCATCCTAATCAAGGAAATCACAATCATCATGCAAAGACATAAAGTCATACACTAGCAACATCCAGCATCCAAGTTTTAAGCTAGAACAATTCAGGCTCACAAACCAATTTATCTATACACATAAGTCTCACCACAAGTAGCGATTAACATTTGTCACCAATCAAGGATTCACCATTCATATGGAAAATGCAAAAATAAAACATTTTCATGAGACAACATGATGACAAGCATACTAAATGCACCCTGAGCAATGAGGGAATCATAATTCAAAGTCACAAGATACATGGTTTGCTAAATCACTCATGATTCTAACACCTTGACATCACAAGGACTATGCAAATCACCATTTTCAAAGTCTTTAATAATGCAACACAAAATTGCACCCACGTTCCCACACGAATCCTAGGGAAATTGCAATCTAGGAAACAATAGTCATTACCCTAAATGATATATCTAGCAATTCAATGCAATACTATCTTTCTTATAACCACATAATGAATCCATAAGTTCAAGATCGTGCTCTCGATAAGGCAATGCAATATGCATTTCAAGAAAGCATCCTTAGTCACCATGTAGAGGCAATTATTAAAATATGTCAAGCATGTGTTTAAACATTCTCTTTCACATACCAATACATAACTCTTAAAAGAGTGAACCAAATTCAATCACATTCAATAACATGGTGTTTTTCTTTCACACAAATTCTCATAACTCACTACCACAAGTGGTCATACAAGCACGAACATGACCCTACAATGGCCACTTGAGTGTTCACACATTGCAATAAGACACAAAAAAAGAAGGAACATGCTACTCACATCATGCCATCACACAAGGACCCACACATGCTCGATCAAACCGAGCAACACACACACCTAGAGCTCCCAATACTGGAACTATGCTCTGATACCAAATGTAAAATACTGGAATTCCAAAACATACATACATAACGGAAATGAACATTAAAGCAAAAGTAGGTAACTGCAATTACACTGACAAGTAAATGAGATAGATTACATTATTTTGAATACAAGAATCCATTCATAATGAGATATACATTCATAATACATTACATCTTTCTGAAGTACAATTATAGAGCATCGTGTAGTAACAATATTTATACAAGTTTCAATAATGGCCTTATGCATTACATAACATTTTGAGTTTAATGAAGAAATACAATTGTTGACAAGATCAAGTAAATCTAATATAATCAGTCCTCGACCGCCATCGATCATCTGGCCATCTGCTGCATCGAAGGACAAGAACATGGTTCAGGCACTTTTCCGCCCAACCACAAAGCTTGCACTTCCCCGGTATTCCTCAAACTGAGGAATGTTTGACCCTGCTCGAAGGGCCTAGAAACTTGTAAACAAGTGGTAGGGTGGAATTTGGTGTGAGCCTATTAACCTACATGCATCCCTAACTCGAATGCAACATCACATTAACAGGATATGGTAGGTAAAATAAATGCATAAACTAGGCAAACAAACCATCTGTTTCAATGGTACACATGTATGTTTCAACGTCATAATCATATTGGCCAAAGTATTAACTGATTAATAGTGTGTAGGTTTTGAAAAGAAAACCTACTTCCCTGTTTCCCCATATTCGACACCCATCCTTGAATGAAGCTTTCCAAAAAGCATATAAACATAGAAAAACACAAAAGCCAGTCTCACTCTGAGCATAAATTTACAAAATTAAAGAAGATAAAACTCATTACATGCATGTAACAATACAAGGATAGGAAATCATTTCAGGTGTTTACAACCATCGTTTGTCTCATATGTAACTAGTTTATATAATATGCATCATAGTATGATTTACACTATTGTATCTAATTTAGTTTGTGAATTTGGTTCATATCTTCGTCATTGTACAGGTAAAACAATCTACATATTTCCACGTATAAGCTATTGGATGATAGGTGTTCGTAATTCTATATACAAAAATAAGTTCTAACTATAATGATCTAGAAAAACTCAAGTGTATTCACATAATTGAAAAATTAACATCCACTCCCTATAATCAGGTTGACAAATACTAATAATAAATATTAAAAAAAACTGACACTTATGTACACAGGTCGCTTTGGAAAGACATAATTAGGTTATTGAATTTTTTTTTTAAAAGGCTGAGTAGAACACACTCAGACGACTATTCTTCAATATCATCCACTTCAACAGTTAAAGGTCAATTTTGGCCAATAAAAATAGGACAAATATTTACCACTTTTTGTTGTGAATGAGGTGTAAAATCGGTATTGATTGTTTGACCATTGAAGCGAATGATATTTAAGTAGAGTGCACTCAGACCCTTGAAATCCTCAATAGGTCAATACCAAGTAAGCAAATAAGGTTGATTAATTACAAAAGGGCAGGTCATCAATTAAGTAAGAAGGTCAATTTTCTTGTTATTACATCAGAATAAATAAATATATATACCCCTCAGCATAATGTATTAAAGATTAAGAATTTGGTGAAACATATTCAATTGATTTTAGCCATGCATTATGGGGACTGTGTAAATAATTTAAGTCTTGAAGGAGCAATAAACAAAGAGAAATGGAGGCCAATGTTTTTATTGTTTATAAGAAGCGTGTGCTAATAAAATTATAGCTTCAAACGACCAAAGTTAAAAGAAGTCTTGTACTATTAATAATCATATAATGTGCAATATGATTACTTTATATGGACACGACAGATCCAATCCATTCCCAAGGCAGAGACAAATATTTCAGGGCTATGTTTTCTACTTTTTTTATGTAAAAGATAAAACAGAACATCAGTCACTCCCCACATGACCCACAAGGAAAAAAAATAGATAAGGAAATCAACATCTAAGAATTTGAAAGAACCTAAAAATAGAGACTAAATCTTGTATTTCCAATCCACTGTCCCTCTTTGGAAACAATTTTTCTCCCTTCTAACTTATATTCATTTTTTTTATCAAGCTTCATAGTCATGACGGTGTCTATTGTGTATATAGTTGGGCTACCTGCTCTTATATGCAATTTAATGTTTTCAATTTTTGTGTTCTCGTTAATTCCTCTCTTTGTAAGGTGTTATAAATACTAAATAATAGAATCATTTTGTAATCTAGATTAATATATTGTCTATTGTACGAAGACAAATTTGTATACAAATACATTTACAATACTATAATCAGTATCTTGTCTAGAATTATCCTGCTGCTTTCCTATCAACACTTAATAATTGTATTGTTTGAATGGTATATGGTGCTCTTATTTGATATTTATATATACAAACAAATAAAAAAAATCAAACTGCTTAGAATTAAGTACATAGACTTTGACAAGAGAATTTTCATTGATACAAAGATGTTTTATCAATTTGCACATATCTGTATTTTCAATATCATAAAAAAAATGCATTTCCAAAAATCCAAATATTCTAGTGTTTCAAATATCATATGTATCAAGGAGATAAATAGGATTTTCTCTGAGGTAATCTTCTAAAAAAAAATTATAAAAGCATCTTAACTAACATATATTATATGAGCGGACCATCTATTCAAATTATTTATTCATTTAGAGAAGGCTTTACTAAAAAGAGAGTTCTTTTTTTGTGGAAACCGAAATATCTATTTACCCTAAAATGAAATTCAAAGCATTGATTAATAACAAAAGACTAATAAACTATAAATACCTTAAATTGACCATAACCTATACTTTTGCTCCATTGGCATGTAAATCACAGAAGTTTAACTTTGCTCCTAAGCTCCTCTTACTCATTATCGTCCCTGATTCCATAGATAAGATCTCCAACTGGAAATTGAAATATGGTGGAATCCTATCTTTGTCGTCCCTGAAGTTTTCTCAGTGCTGTCCTTCTGTGTCTTTATTTTTCTTTTGCCTTTTCCTTTTGGCGTTGAAAAGTTTTTAATTGAGATTTTTACTCCATTTGCATGGCCGCCTTGTTCTACATGCCCCGTCCCATTCAAAAGATCTAAACTTAATAAACTTCCGTGAGTTTTAAATTACTACCAGCATTAAACTTTTATTGATTCATGTCTATCTTTAAATTATGAAAACTAGTCTTTATCACAAATATGTGCCTAAGTGGTGTTGTCATTGATGTCAACGTATTCTTGTTGCCATTAGTGTCAACTGTATCCTATTTTGCTGTTTGTGTAGAAGACTAGATTGTTGAGGATATTGAGAAATTTAATAACAATCAATGCATGCAGATCATATGGACATGTAGAGGATTGTCAAAGGTTGCTCTGGTCAAGATTTGAGAAGTCCGCATGAATATTTGAAGGAATTATGGTCATCTAAGTAGAACCAGTTCCTGCAATACTCAGGTAAGATAGAGTGATAGGAAAGAGGTCCAGATTGCTCCGGTAATATTAGATTATGATCTACGGATCTGAAGGCATGTTTGGGAAGTCAGTGTGTATCATCAACTCTAGTGGTATGTGGTTTGGAGGTCTACAAGCTATCCTTCTAATCTGACAATCATGGCAGAGTGTGTTCTTGAGGTTCTGGAGGAAGATTCAAATGTTTGTGATAATATGGTTTAGAGTGAATGTTATTGGTGATTCCAATGTGATTGTGGAGGTCTTTGGATCATGTAGCTACTATGTTGGAGGTCCACATTGAAGTTTGAGCTTGTTGATTGAAGATTTCTTCTTGAGGTTAATGTTCTTCCGAGTCTTGGCCGACTGGATGTTCCTAGCCTATTGCAGATGCCTTAAACACATTTCTTTGAAGTGTGAAGTGGTTGTAGAAGTAGATTCAAGTCTTAGTTGTATTTGGCTAATAGTGTGATGATCCGCATCAAGTTTAGCCAACCTTGTTGATCATTCCAAGGTTGATGAAGTATATAAATACTTGATGAAGAAGTATCAAAATTATCCTTGTGCAAAATAGATAAAATTCGAAGGAAGGATTAGGAGTAGAGCAGAGAAGAAAAGAAGTGAGAGTAGTGTAGAGTGTGAAGAAGAGTTTGAGGCAAAGCAAAAGTTCCTAAGCATTCATTGAAACTAAATCAGGCATGAAGTAGATGCTAATTCTCAGTTAATTCTTTCTAAATAAATTTTGTAGGCAATGAGCCTCTCCTTTTGAGCAGTGAGCTCTGGGCAATGCACCCGAAGGCATGTGCCTTATATTTTTCTAAGTACTTTTAACAGGGTACACATTTTATGGGTTAACCCCCACTGTGGTTTTTCCCTTAACCGGGTTTCCACATCAAAATCTTGGTGTCAAATGTGTTGATTATGTTTCTGCTCTTATGTTGTCAATTCATGCTTAAATGTTTGCATTACTAATCTGATAGTAAGATAATAAAGAAGGTTAAAGGCAGAAAAGTTTTTAAGGGACAACTGATTCACCCCCCCTTTCAGTTGTCTAGTTCCAACAATTGGTATCAGAGCTAGACACATAAAAGCCTAACCACTTGAGGAGATCCAAGATGTCGACCTACAAGAAGGATAGTCCAAGATTTGATGGAACAAATTATTTTGTTTGGAAAGATCGCATGGAGTGCCATTTGCAATGCATGGGTGATGCCTATTGTGCAAAATAGATAAAATCTGAAGGAAGGATCAGGAGTAGAGTAGAGAAGAAAAGAAGTGAGAGTAGTGTAGAGTGTGAAGAAGAGTTTGAGGCAAAGCAAAAGTTCCTGAGCATTCATTGAAACTAAATCAGGCATGAAGTAGATGCTAATTCTTAGTTAATTCTTTCTAAATAAATTTTGTAGGCAGTGAGCCTCTCCTTTTGAGCAATGAGCTCTGGGCAGTGCGCCTAAAGGCATGTGCCTTATATTTTTCTAAGTACTTTTAACATGGTACGCATTTTATGGGTTAACCCCCACCGTGGTTTTTCCCTTAACCAGGTTTCCACGTCAAAATCTTGGTGTCAAATGTGTTGATTATGTTTCTACTCTTATGTTGTTGATTCATGCTTAAATGTTTGCATTACTAATCTGATAGTAAGATAATAAAGAAGGTTAAAGGCAGAAAAGTTTTTAAGGGACAACTGATTCACCCCCCTCTTAGTTGTCTAGTTCCAACAATTGGTATCAGAGCCAGACACATAAAAGCCTAACCACTTGAGGAGATCCAGGATGTTGACCTACAAGAAGGATAGTCCAAGATTTGATGGAACAAATTATTTTGTTTGGAAAGATCGCATGTAGTGCCATTTGCAATGCATGGGCGATGCCTATTGGGCAATAACTAGTGTTGAGTATAAACCTCTGGAGAAAGGTCCTTCAACTCCTGATCAAGTCAAAGATGCTGAAAATAATCTTTGAGCTAAAGAAGCCTTGTTGAGTTCCCTGACTGATTCAGAAATGACAAATGTCTTTGATCTAAAAACTAGTTATCAAATCTAGAAAAAGTTGGAGTATTTGTATGAAGGTGACAAATATGTCAAATGTGCAAAACTGCAAAGTTTGAGAGGAAAATTTGAAACTATGAGGATGAGCGAAGATAAAAACATCACAATCTACATGCAAAAGATAAATGAACTTGTGTGTGGCATTAGGTGTGCTAGTGGAGTTTTGGAAGAATCAGAAATTGTATCAAAAGTACTCAGATCTTTACTAGATTCTTACAAACATAAGGTTGCATCTATAGAAGAAATTAGGATAGTCTCAGAGGTTACAAGAGATCATTTGATTGGTAAAATTTCAGCTTTCGAACTAAGTGAGTTTGGTGATTCTCTTCCCAAGCCAGAATCTGCATTTAAAGCCAGTGTGTATGGAAAACAAAGATATGATCCAGGTGAAAACTCTTCTGCAAGATCAAACAGACTTGCAAAGACAAGAAAGGATCTTGAAGATGTTGAGATAGAAACAACAGACCTTGAAGCTCTTATTGCCAGAAGAATGCGAAGAGGATCCGGTAAGTATGAAGGAAAATTACCACTCAAATGCTTTGCTTGTAACAAGATTGGTCATTTTGCTTCAAGATGTCCAGAAAGGTTTTCAAAACCTAACCCTAACAGGTTTAAAGGTCAAAAGAAATGTTACTATTCATCATGAAGGTTCCTCTAAAAATGATTGGGTGTTTATTACTATCAAAGAAGAAGATCCAGTGTCTATTGAATCTACTAGCTGTGAAAATGTGGAAAGTACCTTGGTTGCTCAGGTTATTGAAAGGGATGAATGGGTGATTGATAGTTGATGCTCTCATCACATGACTAGTGACAAGAGTAAGTTTGTGAACTTTGAAAACTATGAAGGAGGCCTTGTAAAATTTGGAGACAACTCAGCTGGTAGAATCTGTGGTAGAGGATCCATCTCTTTTGATGGCAAGAACAACACCAATGATGTTCTATATGTGGAAGGACTAAAACATAATCTTCTCATTATTGGATAGTTGGTTGACAAGGGTTATGATCTTCGGTTCAAGGATAGAAAATGTAGAATCTTGGAAAGCTCTGAAACTGAAATTGCATCAGGTACTCAAACCAGAGGTAACATCTTTCACTTAAGTAGTTCTGGTAAAAGTTGCTTGATTTCTTAGACAGATCAAAGTTGGCTATACCATAGGAGGATGTGTCATGTGAGTTTTGATAACATTGTCAAAATAAGTTCCACTCATGTTGTAAGAGATCTTTCAAGACTTGTGAAACCTAGTAACATATGTAGAGAATGTCAATTGGGCAAGTAGAACAAAATTTCTTTTAAGAGTAAGGAATAAGGTTCAAGTGAAAGATTGGAACTGGTACATACTGATCTCTATGGTTTTGCTAGAGTTAGGAGTGTGCAAGGAGACAGATATTTCATGTTGCTAATTGATGACTACTCCCAGATGATGTGGGTAACTTTTCTAAGAGAAAAATCAGAAGCCCTTGACAAGTTTAAAGTGTTCAAGATGATGGTTGAAAATGAGATTGGTGGAAAATTAAAGTGTCTGAGATTTGATAGAGGTGGAGAATTTAGCTCTGGTGAGTTTGATGCTTTCTGTGAAAAGCATGGAATAAAAAGACAGTTATCTGCTCCTAAGACTCCTCAGCAAAATGGAGTTGTGGAAAGAAAGAACCAGACCATTCAAGAAACTACTAGAATCATGATGATAGAAATAAATGTTCCTCAAGTTTATTAGAGAGAGGCTATGAGTACTGTTGTCTACACTCTTAACCAGGTGCAGATTAAAGGAAATTCTGGTAAGACTCCTTATGAACTTTGGTTTGGTCATTCTCCTACTGTGAGATACTTCAGAGTCTTTGGTAGTAAATGTTATATCAAAAGAGATGAGGACTTAGGTAAGTTTGAGGTAAGAAGTGATAAAGGAATATTTTTGGGATATTCAACTCAGAGTAAGGCCTACCGGTGCTTCAATAAGAGATTGAAGAAGATTGTTGAAAGTGCGAATGTTAAAGTTGATGAAAACAAAGAAGGACATTCCAAATACTTTGAATATGATTTAGATGATGAAAGTCAAAATCAAGGAAGGAAAGTTCAAGTTCAGACCTAGATTCAATTTGAACCAGTGACTCTAGAGGTTAACGCAAATGATGAGGAACAAGTTCAAGAAATAGAAGTTCAAACAATTTCCAAAACTCCCAACTATGTAAGGTTAAATCATCTGAAGACCAGATCATAGGAGATAAGAGTAAAGGTGTTCGAACTAGGAGAAAAATGTCTGAAGATCAAGAAGAGATTTGTTTGATTTCAAGGATTGAACCTAAATCAGTAAGTGAAGCTTGCAATGATGAAAGTTGGGTTAAAGCAATGGAAGAGGAATTGATGCAAATTGAAAAGAATCACACATGTGATCTAGTTCCTAAAGTTGAGGACAAAAATGTGATTGGAACCAAATGGGTCTTCCAAAACAAACTAAATGAAGATGGTGAGGTAGTAAGGAATAAGGCAAGGTTGGTATGTAAAGGCTACCCTCAAATGGAAGGAATTGATTTTGAAGAAACTTTTTCTCTAGTGGCAAAGATAGAGGTAGTTAGATTATTTCTTGTATTTGTTGCCTTCAAATATTTTAAAGTATATCAAATGGATGTGAAATCAACTTTTCTGAATGGAGATTTGGAGGAAGAAGTCTACATTGAGCAACCAGAATGATTTTAGTTGTCTGATCACAGAGATATGGTTTGTAGATTGAGAAAAGCCTTGTATGGAATCAAACAAGCTCTAAGAGCCTGGCATGCTAGATTGGATAAGCATTTGCTTAAGATAGGATTTAGCAAAGGTACTACTGATAGTAATCTCTACTTCAAAATTAACCATGAGGACATTCTAATTGTTGAAGTTTTTGTTGATGATATCATTTTTGGTGGAGATGAATGCATGTGTAAATCATTTGCTGATCAAATGAAAAGTGAGTTTGAGATGCCAATGTTTGGTGAGATTAATTTCTTCCTAGGTCTACAAATTGTTCAATCGGATAAGGGTATCTTCATATCTCAGTCCAAGTATGTAAAATAATTTGCTAAAGAAATTTGGAATGGAAAACTCAAAGCTAGTGGGTACACCTATGGTAACTGCATGCAAGCTAAGCAAAGATGATGACTCTCCCAAAGCAAATTAGAAAAGATATAGATCAATGATTGGCTGACTGCTTTATCTAACTCAGACCAAACTTGATATCATGAATGCAGTTGGACTTGTTGCTAGATTTCAAGCTGATCCAAAAGAATCCCATGTTATGGTAGTCAAAAGAATTTTTAGATATTTCAAGGGAACAATTGATTATGGACTATGGTATCCAAAGGACAATATCTTCACTCTTCATGCATATATAGATGCTGATTGGGTAGGAGATGTGGATGACATAAAAAGCACTAGTGGTGGTGTATTCTTCTTAGGGAGAAGATTGGTCTCTTGGATAAGCAAAAAGCAAGAGGCAATATCTTTGTCTACTGTAGAAGCAGAGTACATAGCAGCAACAAATAATTGCACTCAAGTTTTGTGGATGAAGCAAATGTTGAAGGACATCAGAATTGTGTTTGAGGAGCCAGTCACAATTTTTTGTGATAAATCTAGTGTAATACGCATCTCAAAGAATCTGATATTGCATTCAAAGACAAAGTATATATCTATCAAGTTTCATTTCTTGAGAGAGAAAGTAAATGAGAATGAAGTCAAGTTGGAGTTTGTGCCTTCCAAAGATTAGAATGCAGACATCTTCACCAAGCCTCTTCCCAAGGATACTTTTGAGTATCTCAAAGAGAAGTTAGGGGTTATTACCCCTCCTGAATAGAACTACGATGCATTAAAGTGCATCAGTCCAGTGGGATTCATATCCATATCTTGTGATCCAGATTGATGTTAAGGAGGTACTACTCAAAGGGGGGTAGTCAATATGTAAATTTTGGGATCAGTCTGAAGTAGAAAGGAGGAAAAGATAGCAAATATGTGCCCTTTTCTATTGATGTCAAAGAGGGAGAGAAGTCATGTGAAAAAAACTAGTTGCTGATGTGAGGGGGAGCAATAAAGAAAGTAGTCATAGAAGTGAGAAGAGAAAGGGGGAGAAGTTTTTGTCTTGATGGTTAGATTTAGTTTTCCACATCACACATTGCCATCAATGACAAAGGGGTAGATTGTTGCAAATATGTGCCTAAGTAGTGTTGTCATTGATGTCAACATATTCTTGTTGCCATTAGTGTCAACTGTATCCTATTTTGTTGTCTGTGTAGAAGACCGGATTGTTGAGGATATTGAGAAAATTAATAACAATCAATGCATATGGATCATGTGAACATGTAGAGGATTGTTAGAGGTTGCTTCAGTCAAGATTTGAGAAGTCCACATGAATATTTGAAGGAATTATGGCCATCTAAGTAGAACCGGTTCTTGCAATACTCAGGTAAGACAGAGTGATAGGAAAGAGGTCTGGATTGCTCCAGTAATATAAGATTATGATTTGCAGCTAAAGGCATGTTTGGGAAGTCAGTGTGTATCATCAACTCCAGTGGTATGTGGTTTAGAGGTCCGCAAGCTATCCTTCCAATCTGACAGTCATGGCAGAGTGTGTTCTTGAGGTTCTGGAGGAAGATTCAAATGTTTCTGATAATATGGTTTAGAGTGAATGTTATTGGTGATTCTAATGTGCTTGTGGAGGTCTCTAGATCATGTAGCTACTATGTTGGAGGTCCGCATTGAAGTTTGAGCTTGTTGATTGAAGATTTCTTCTTAAGGTTAATGTTCTTCCCAGTCTTGACCGGCTGGATGTTCCTAGCCTATTGCGGATGCCTTAGACACATTTTTATGAAGCGTGAAGTGGTTGTAGAAGAAGATTCAAGTCTCAGTTGTATTTGGTCGACAGTGTGATGATCTGCATCAAGTTTAGCTAACCTTGTTGATCATTCCAAGGTTGATGAAGTATATAAATACTTGTTGAAGAAATATCAAAATTATCCTTGTGCAAAACAGATAAAATCTGAAGGAAGGATCAAGGGTAGAGCAGAGAAGAAAAGGAGCGAGAGTAGTGTAGAGTGTGAAGAAGAGTTTGAGGCAAAGAAAAAGTTCTTGAGCATTCATTGAAACTGAATCAGGCATGAAGTAGATGCTAATTCTCAGTTAATTCTTTCTAAATAAATTTTGTAGGCAGTGAGCTTCTCCTTTTGAGCAGTGAGCTCTAGGCAGTGTGCCCGAAGGCATGTGCCTTCTATTTTTCTAAGTACTTTTAACAGGGTACACATTTTGTGGGTTAACCCCCACCGTGGTTTTTCCCTTAACCAGGTTTCCACATCAAAATCTTGGTGTTTTGCATTATTAATCTGATAGTAAGATAATAAAGAAGGTTAAAGGCAAAAAAGTTTTTAAGGGACAACTGATTCACCCCCCCTTCTTAGTTGTCTAGTTCTAACAGTCCTTTATATAATAAAGAGGCTTGATTTACTTTAATAGAATTTTCTATTTTTTTTAAGTCTTTATACGTGGACATAGGAGAGACATATTTACTCTTAGAGTTTTTTTATTAATATTTAAATTAGAGATTGTAGACACCCAAAAATGTCCTCTAACACACTTGTAATCGAAAAACCTAATTTCCTTCTATGTCTCCATAATTAATTAAATAAAGTTTATTTAATTATTTAATTATGCTCTCTTTCTTCTAAATAATAAATAAAACCAATGTTTTATTTATTTTCCTATCTTATATATAAATTAAATATATTTAATTTATATTCTTTATTTCCTCCAACATTTTCTAGTTGTTTAAATAATAAATTAAATAAACATTATTTATTTAATTTATTATCTATTTTACCCACCTTCCAAAATATGCCCACCTTCTATTTTCCTCTCAATGTGCAACTTACCATCAAAATAGAAATAAATCAAAAATCAAAATATGGTGATATTTTATCAAAATAGAAAAACCATTTTATCTCCACCAAACAATGGAAATATTCCATATTCAAAAAAGCAATCTTATCTTCACTCGAGACATGTGTTGCATGCATGTTCGTTCTCTCCTCACGCTTCCTCTCAACCATTGATCTTCTCGTTGCATCTCCACTGTCGATCAATCACCCTCTCAAATCTATAAATGCCTTATTGTGCTCTCATTTGTGTTTCTCCTCAAATCTTCTTCTTCCATCTTCTAAGCACTCCTATTCTATCCTCTGCATTTTATCATTTTGCATGTTGTCTTCTTAAACAATCATGGAATCTTCTTGCAATTTGGTTGCACATTTAATGAAGCAATCCACACGTACACCAAATAATCACATAATCTAGTTGATTTTCTTGTTTTCTACATTTCATAGTTGTTTAGTTAGGTTAGATCCTCTGAGGGTTGTAGGTTGCATTGTTTGTTCTGTTAAACGGTGAAAATTTCCTGCATACAAAATGGTGCTAGAAGGAGGGCCCTCTTGATTTTTTTGTAGATTTTGGTTGTAAAAATTTGCTCACATTATCTTGTCTTACATTGTAAAACTGACATTATCCTTAAGGTTTTGGTTGCAGGTTTATGTTTTCTATAGGGTTTCTATTCATTGTTTGAGCTGCAAAGCACATTGTGGTTGACCTGCGAAGTCCTCCTCCATCATCTCAAAACCCTATATCTTCACCAGCCTTATACAAACCTCTTGTCGATGCCATTTTTTCTTCTGTTGTAACCACCATTTTAAAACACCATTTTTACCCTTGTAAGTTTTTGTTGGTTCACGTTTCTTACTCTATATCTTGGTTTTGTTTTCTAATTTCTATACTTGGGTTGTCTTCAACAAGGGAGGTATCTAGTGGGTCTAACTTCTTTTTTAAACTGTAAATGGGAAAAAACATAGAAACCTAGGGCTATTTAAAAGTTTTATTTGCAGCTCAAACTCACCACATGTGAGATGCATTCGACAGCTTGTCTTGTTAAAACAATAATTCAATAGAGAAATGTATGTGTTGGATCGTATAGAATGGGTTTTAGAGGTGTGTATGCACACAAATGAAATAAATGTTCAATTATTGTTTGATATTTCATTGGCTTCGACTGTGTTAATGATCTCCTAGACCATCGTCACCATCTCTACAAAGATTTCTCACACCTTAGTCCATACAGTCGACGTCTTCCTTTTACCGGTCACCTCTCGCTAATCATTTGGTCGCCACCCTTAGTTTATTGTCGCCACTCACCGGAAACCTTACATGGTCATAGCTTTCTTTGTCGACATCTTCATGGTTGGTCAAAGATTATCTCCTATTTGTGGCCACCTTCATAAAAAATGTCAAGGTCAAGGTTTGTAGGCTTTGAAGACTAGTTTTTCAAAGCAAATCACCAATAATGGTCATCATTTTGTCAACTCAGTGGTCACTATTCCCCATAAACTCCCATCGCTGTCTTATTTTAGAAAAAGGAAAAAAAAGCCTTCAACCAGCACCCTTTAACCCTTGACCATCATCCTAAATCTTGACCTTGGGAACTTAAGAATAGACTCTCAGGTCCTAAACCTCGATTCGGAACATTTAAACCATGACTGCCAGCTATTAAACTTCAACTATAGGATTTATCATTCATGATTGGTTGTTAAGAGTGATGGCCTGAAAATCGTGCTAGTCAACCTTCTAGAGAACACCCATGATTGGCTCTTAATGGACTCTTCAGGTCTTAGAGTTCTACTTGCAGTTGTTGTTTATAGTAACTATTTGGTGTATAGTCATTGTTTATAGTTGCACTTAGGGTCTTAGTGTTTAGTATCATGATTTAAGCTTTAGGTTGTGGAGCTTTTAATCTTAACTTTTTATCAAAGGGGTATGGGTTTTTTCCTAACTATCATCTTAAACTACACAAAAACATCTTCATACATCCACGTGTGACAAGAAATTTTTTTCAAAACACCAAAAGGTCAAATTTTCAATCAAATGGTCAAAAAGTCAACTTCCAGTCACCCTATTTTCTTCTGCATGCCAAAGGAGACATTTGTTTTCTTTTTGTCATAACAGGAGCATACGGAGGCCAAATCATGTAAATGAACACTTTTTGGAAAGGTAATTTGACAAAATTTGCAATGGTGTCACTTTCATTAGGTGATTTTGTCATTTAAATAGGTAATTTTATAGTCAAAGTTTAGCTATTTTGTAGGCTTCAATCTATGGTTTTTCTTGAAAACTAATAATTTATCTGCGTAACTTGTCACATATGCTTGTCAAAGAACAGAGGATGAAAACATACTAACATATATTTTGCAGCCTTGATTGGTCCAAGAGATAAACAATTTTCTTACTAAAGTAGGCACATTTCGTTTGGGTACTTTAAAATGAACAATCTGTCTGCCTTGTGTTTGCCTTATCTTTTTTAGTTTGCTTGTCTCATTTGCATGTAACCTAATTTAGTAATAAAAGTATCCTCTCCCCCTACTTATCCAATAGATCTAGGGTGCAAGATAAACTGTTGCTAACTCTAGAGGGCATGCCTTCCCATTATGAGAAGGGGTACAACCCAAGTTGCAACGGGCTAAAGACAAGCCATTTCAAGCCAATATATAAATAAAGTGTTTGTGCTAAAAGTCACAAACAATGGGTGTTGTTCTTCTATACTAATGAATGTTTCCCCCAAAACCCTACAGAGTGTAACCTCTGCAGCCTGGGAAGCCTCCATTAACAGAGTGAATCACTGCATGTATGGCCACTTGAGTGGAAGCCCTTACTAGAAACCTCTGTGTAGCGGCCAAAAACCCCTATCTATTGGTACAAGAGGACAACTGATTAGGCCTCTAATAGTCTTCCCACATTTTTGTAACTCATAGCAGAGATAGCAAAGTACCTCAAGATCTATACATCTTGAGAACTTGGAACTTGGTGTGCAAGAGAAGTGAGTGCATTGTAAGGGGGAGCTCGTGTTATGCCCTTACTTCTATAGTGTATATGGTTATGAATAGTCGGCTTGTGGCTATCTTAACTCTTAATTAAGTCATATTATCATTATTATATTGTTATTTAGTTGTTTAGGTCGGCCTAAGGCTTCTATAGGGCTATCTAAGTCGGCCTGGGTGATATCCTAGGCATAAATAGGTATATATAGGGGTAGTGAGTCTTATTAGTTCATCATATTCAGTATTGTGTTCTCATTGAAGATTGTTGGAGGTATCCCCCTCGAAGTGGATTAGGAGGTTACCCCCTCGAAGTGGCATATTATTATCAAGTATTTTCAGCATATTTGCTATTATATTCAGACATTGTGCAAGTTGTTTCATTACAGCTCGTGCCCCAAGTTCCTAGAGCTATCCACTATGAGTAGGTGTGGCTAGAGAAATCCAAGTGGGAACCCAACAAGTACTATCTCTGCCTAGCCTAGGTTGTTATAATGTATGTGAGTGGCTTGTGTATGAGTGTTTGCCATCTTGTTTACTTTCCATAAAATTGCCAAAAAAAGCTATCAAAACAAAATCCCTGTCACAAAACAATCTCATCCTAACACACATCCTAAGGCACATCATCCATGCCCTCTAATCCTAATCATCCTATTCATTCATCATTATAATTTCATCCTAATCATTTTATCCTAACCATTACTTGATCAATTTCATCCACTTCATATCAAAATCACACCTTAATCATTTAACATACTCACATCCTAATCTACCATTTCTAAACATGGACATCACATTCCAAAACAAAGCCTATGAGAATGATCCTTATGGAACCCTGAGAATTTTTGATACCCTTGAGTGGTTATATAGAAATGAACAAGTACCTACGCCACCACCACAACAACAATTTCTACAATATCAAATCTAATCACCACATCAACAATCCTCACATCATTCTTATGTGTCACCTATACCATCACATAAACCCTATCCATCCACTTATCATGTTACCCCTACACCAACTTACCCTATTTCTTCTAATCCAAATCATCATCCATATCCATCCATATCTCAACAACTAGTATCCTATGTGATTACTCCACCAACACACCATTAACACCTTCAACCACAATCACAACCCATCCAACAATTCCAACATCAAAGCATTCAATGTCAAATCATACCACAACAAGTCCAAGCTCATCACATTCTATCTCAACCCATGTATCACCTCTATCTTCATATCATGTCAATATCATATCTACCCAACAATATCCATCCCAAGATCATCTGCTTCCTCATTCTAACCTTCCAACACATCACCCAACCCATTCACAAGGCAACCAAGTATCCTTACAAGAGGCACATGCAAATTCAAATACCCCTTTGTATATAAGTCAAACACCCTCAAGTCCATTCTTGGAACAAGATTTAATATCATTTGATGAAGGAGACACCTATGTGTCACCTACTTCTAGTCCAAGTGGACCCTTTTACATAAATCACATATCCTTAAGTTGATCTTTGGAGCAATATTTAATTTCCCTTGACGAGGGAGATACCAACCTAGAGCATGCATCCTATGAACATCCTCCATCACCATCCGATCACATGCCAACACATGAGCCTACTAGTCCTATCTTGGCACCACCATGTGATCCTAATCGTAATCCATCAATTCCTACTATTCCCCCATCTGATCCAAATCCTAATATGTCCAATCCATCTAATCCCCTTATCCTTCCATCTAGCCCAAGTATTAACCCATCTAATCCCATTATCCATTCCACAAGTCCGAATCCTAAGCCTACCACTCCATCTACCCTTATCATCCATCCACTATATTCTCCATCTATCCATGCACTTGCAAAGGATGTGATCCATTGGCTACTAGCTAGGAACAATTTATCCCCATGTCAAACACTTATCTTAGCACCTAGCAACAAGCCTTAAAATTCCATGCTTATTCCTCCAATCCCATCATCTAACCCACAAGCCATCGAGTCTATCCAAGAGTCTCTTACCTCCACTTCCATGAAACCACAAGAGCTATGTCAAGAGTATACTCCTAAGCATGTGGAAACATCAACCCCTCATCCGAATCAAGATCAAAGAATCTCTAAGTTCCAACTATCCATGACCTATATATTTTCTATAGTCAAGATATTACTTATGATCATAACCCTAATCATGAGAAAATGTATCCCACTCAGCCAAATTAATCTTTTTTATGCTCACATTTATGATCACGACTCTATATATGACCATGATGAGCCTCTTAGCCAAACTTTATGCAACTCATGATCAAGAGGGTATCACTCCACCTATACTTCCTCCCATGATCATCCATGAACAAGATACCCAAATTGATACTATACATCTTCCACCTACCCATGATCCCCAAACATCTACCTATCACGATGAGATATGTGCCTCCCAAGTACCCGTTGAAGATCAAAAAAATACCTTGGATCCTAATGAGCATGATCAAGATCCTAATGATCCGCCATCACCCACTATCAACCCTATTCTAAATCCACCATCATATCCTACTGGTTTATCTACCCTCATTCATGAATGTTCTTCCCTAGGAACACAATAGCCATGGTCTACTATCTCACCTTCTCCACCCAATGAGGAACTCGTGTCTAGCGTCCATACCAGACATAGTCCCATTGTTGATCGCATGAGCCAAAACATGAACTACCAAGGTAAAGGCTTAGTCCTTCATGAACAAGCTACTTTGGAGCCAATCCATGTTGATGTCCCTCCCACTCATTTGGTCTTGGATACACACCCCAAGGACAACAATCTAATGATGTTGGTACTTCCTCCACGCCTCCTAAGTCCACTATTTCCTATCACAAATCCCATCATATACCCAAAAAATATGTCACCATTCCACCTCCATCATCCTATAAATGTCAAAAGCATGTGACTGTACACCTCCCATCATCCACTTTGTCTCTGCTTCTTCCAACTCCTAATATCCCTCCATCGAATCTACCTCCACCACTTCTTATACCTTATCCATCCATTCATAAATCCTCTAAGAATCCCAATTGTGACCAACAAATGTACATATTGTCTAAACAAGGGGCTTCCACCAATCCCACTTCCACCATACCCATGGGATTCAAAAGAAAAAATTTGGATACCTCTACCTATAAAGAAAAAAATCCTAAAAATCCTAATACCTTAGGGCACAAATGTAAAGAATCAAAGAAAAATCCATCCAAACTCATACCTTCACAAGAAAAGTCAAAAACTAAAATGGTATGGGTCCCCAAGCAACAAGCAATTACTTCAAATCCATCTCTAAAGCTACATACACCCACCTACCTCAAAGAAAATATGATAAAGGTGTGGGTCCTATTGTGACCAAATCACACATCGCCCCATTGCAAATGGGGAACACCCTTTTTTTGAGCTCCAGTGTTTTGCCTGAGTCTAGGATGTTGTCTTAAGGTTAGTTTGTGGTGAAGTCGATGGTGATTCAAGAAATTTTTGTCATGACTAGCTTAATTCAATGTGAAACCTTGGCCCTCTATTAGAAGCTAATGGTGTCTTGATCTTTATGGAGAGTTTTTGAAGTCATTCAATGGTGAGCAACAAGCATGCAGAATTTAAGGTACAATTTGCAACTCCTAACACCTTAAATGTGCACCCAACTTGGAGAAAACACTCATTCATGACAAGGTGCAAATTCACTCCTATATAACTCTCAAAATGTGCCAAAATGGTCTAGGCGCACTTTGCATATGAACAACTCCATTTTAGCGCCTAGCCTTAAAAAGCATAATTCATTGGTCTAAAGTCATAATAAAGGAGTGAAGGTAGTTTAGGCACCCATCTGCATTGGTTAAGTCATCTTTTTGCGCTGATGAAACTTCATACAGTAAGCACTCATCCAAATCAAGGCATTGATTCACGCTTATTCAACCACTAAATTGCACTTGGGACTATTCAGGGAAGATATCATGATTAAACACCCATATTGCGCCTAGTGATGGGATGGGGTGAATCTGAAGTATTTGAATTGGAAAATTTTGTAATCCAACAAAAGGTGAGTTAGGCGCAACTTGCAGCTGTGAAATCAATTTTGAGCACCTAGGCAAAGAGGACTTAAAGTTATGAAATTAGATGTCATTTTGAGGTAAGAAGTCTTCACTACTTTGAAATTCAAGTTAAAAAAAGAATATCAGCTATGTAAAGTCAAGGCGCATTTCCTAATTTGTAATAACCTCCATGTGTGCCCTGGGTGGAGACTTGTTCAATCATCACTAACATTGATAGATAGGTGTTTGGGAAACTATTGAAGGTTCTAAACTGAGCTAAGGCTGCCTCATCTTAGTTAGGCGCACCTTCTTGCCTTCATAGATCATAATGAACACCTAGGAAGTTAAGGTGAGCTTGAGCGCTTAACATGAAAAGACATACACCAAGCAACTAAAAGAAGTTTGAGCCTCAAAATACTTCTATTAAACCTCAAAAGAGTTTGAAATGAAGCAAGTGTCATTTAAGAGAGTTAGGCACATTTCCTTGTCTTTCTCACCCATTTTTCATGCTTTGAATGATAAGAAGATTAAAACCTTGAAATTTAGTATTTGAATGATATGAAGAAGCTCAAGGGAATTTAAAAGGGTGATTTAAGGTGTTTGAAAAGCCAAGAAATAGTCTAATAGGTAGGTGCACATCCATGTTTCTGCCACCTAATTCTAGCGCCTAAACTACAAAGGCAACCCCATTAAACATCTAGATGAGTGCCTTAATGTGAGCATCGAGTTGGAGATTGGGAGTATGGCGCATAAGGTAGGAAGATCTTAAACAATAAGTATGAGAAGATTAAGGTGCAACTTCTAGTCCATCCTTACCTAAATTAGCACTTATGTGGAATCAAAATCCTATCAAAGAAAGGCGCCAATCCAAGCTTCATTGATCACTAGTTGGCGCTTATAGATCATTGGGATACTTAGAGTTAAAAAATGTGTTACGAAATATTAATAAGAGGCTTTAAAGACAAGGCGCCCTACATTCCTTTAACAAACCCATTTTGGTGCCCAAATGTGAGAGGGTTTTGAACTTTCAAAATTTTAAAAAATACATTAAATACCTAACTTGGCCGACCTCAAACCTGGCCGACCTACATTTAATGAAGGCAAATCACCTATATAAGGAGGGTGCCCTAATTAATTTTATCATCATTGACATTACAAATTCACTCTTGGAGCAATTTTTGAAGGAAGAGTAGTAATTTTTTTAAGGCAGATTTGCACTTTTGAGTGATTTTTGTCATTCAATAACTTATTTTTATCATTTCCTATAGAAATCTGCACTTTTCTAGGTCTGAAAATTGGTGTAAGGTATGTTTTAGCTACTTTTAATTCATAGAATTGCCTTCTTACTTACTTAAATTGCAAATTTTCATAGTTTTATCATTCAAAAATTAGGTTTGTTAAGGTAAATTTCATCATTTCAAGTCACTTATTGAGGTGTTGTCTTGTAGGTAGATGGGCATGACGGCAAAGGAGCGTCAAGTAATGATCAAGATGGATGCCAACTCAACTATACCTAACTCCAAGCTTGAGACTCATTGGAAGAATGTGGGAGACACCAAAATGGGACATGTCAACTTGGAGGAGATGAAGGATTTCTTGCTTGCCATTACAAGGAATGAAGATATCAAGGCCATTGTGAAGAGTGGAATCATTCAAGCAACATGTTTCCCACCTGCCCTAACTAGCACCAAGTTAGTGTTGGAATGCATTCAACACTATGACAAAGAGAGAAGACAAATTGTGGCTAAAGACGAGACTGTCCTCGCCTACTTGCAAAGAGAAGCCATTCAGGAGATCTTCAACATCCCAAACCGGAAGGCAGTGTTCATTTGTCCTACAACTACCCAACATACCTTTGAAGGAAATTCCAAGCACTACATGCAAGAAGTGAGGAAGAAGTGGATGATAGATTCTTCAATCAAGAAATATAACTCTGAAGATCTGAAGTTCCATAAGGCAGATTTTAAGAAGGAGATAAGTTACTTCATCATGTTCTTGAATAGAGTAACAGGTAGGCCTCAATCATCAACTTTTAAGGGATGGATGTATACATACTTTGATCATGTGTTTACAAATAATAAGATGATTGATTGGGATGGGCTTATAAGTCATTGTCTTGATGAGCAATTTGAAAATTTTGATGAGTCAAAGTCCTTCTTCATGACTTCCTATCTTGTCTACATACTAGCAAGAAATGTGGTATATAAGGGATTAACAGCTAAAGGAGAAGTAGGCATAAAGTCTAGCTAAATCCTATCACATCAATGCTATCCACAGCTCCATTTGAAGAATATCAACCATTATAAGAGGTTCAATGATGCTTTTGCCATGTACGTAGTGAGAAAGTTGCGAGGAGAGTTGCATAGGAGGTTGACTGGTGCTACTAGGAACTTCATTGAACAATATGGGAGATATTATATTCAATATGATAAGTTCACCTATATCAAAATACAAGGCTTCACATCCTTTCCATATACATTGCCAAGATATCCTACTAATAGGATGGTACTGCTGGAGGTATGAGACAGTTGTTGGAATTCCACAAAATGCAAAGGACAAGAAAGAAGGCCAGAGTTCAATTCCCTCTCAAGCTAGGGAGATATTATTCATGTCCATCACTTCAAGCAGACAAGCATTCAGAGGTTGAGCTTCAAGCATATCATTTACATCTTCATGATTCAAGGAGGGAGAACTTTGATCTGCATGGGGCTATTAAGCAATCATATCCTACCTATCAGCATGTTGTGCAACTGGAAGACCATTGGGCAAATGCTATTGATGATGATGATGATGTAAGGATGTAGAAATGTTCAAGGTTAAGATGGGATTTGGTAAGATCTACAAAAGTATTGAGGATTCATGATCAGCTAGATGATGATAGAACTCTTTCAGGTGATGAATACAATAAGATCTGGAACCTGCCATATGACATTCACTAGAATGATAGAGAAAGAGTATACGATGAAGAGTTGATAGAACCGATCATTGCTATCACTAAGGAACATGCAAAAGAGCAAGAACAAACACTGATAGATGAAGGAAAGAAGCTCACTTACACCAAAATGGGAGAAGTTGAACATCAAGAACAACATAGTGCACCTGGCAGAAGTTCACGAAGTAAAGATAATGAAAGAGATTCAAGTCAAGCAAGGAAAAGAAAACAACTTGAATCTACACAAGGAGAATCAAGTAAGAAGAAGAAAAGGATAAGCATTGAAACTACTTCATCTAGGCAACCATGTGATACTCCAATGAATCAGGATATAGTTGTACATGTTGTTGAAGATGCAGTCCTGGATATTCCAGTTGAAGAAGTGCCTTCAAGTCCACATGATACTGAAATCATTGATGAGGCTAACACTGAAGACAAAGATGAAGCTAAAGAAGAGTCATTGCCCATGCAAGGAAGGCAAGTACAACATCTAGGAGATTTCTCATCATTGGTGGAATGGCTATAGGAAAGTATTAAAGAAAGCTATGAAGTGGAAAAATATCACCCCATTCTAGTTGAGGAGTTGCTTCTAGACATGTATACTGAAAAATCAAAGAAGAAAATGACTACTCTTTCAAAGATAACAAAAGATGAAGCTGGAGTAAGGAGAGTACTTGTAGCTATTCCAAGACTTGAAAAGAATATAGAAGACATTGCACCTGAAGATTATGATATCAATAGATTTGACTTGGGTCCATTGACTGGAGCACAAGTAGAAGAAGAGCTTTAGGATTCAATTGATAATGCTTGATCTATCATCAGGCAGGAAATAGAAGGTAGGATTAAGGCTGAGCAAAGGTGTCAAGCATTGGAACAGTATATTCAACACTTAGTTCATCCTATTCATCAATAGGAAAGAGTTTCTACACCTCCACCTATTCTTCCTCCAGAAATAGTTGTACATCTTGAGGGGTTCAGGTCTTCATCTCATAGGTTGAAAGATTGGATGAAAAGGTCAAGGGAAACAACATATATCTATCTTGAAGATATTATGCAAGTGTATAATAAGGTTGCTAATCTCAAGGAAAGAGTACTTGCATTGTTGATAGCCTGTGCTGAGTTTAAGGTCATCAAAGAACAATATATGCCATATTTGAAGAGTTCAATGGAAACTTCAGTTGATGAGTTGATACATGCTGAGGTGATTGAAGGAGTAACGTATAATTTCTCTTCTTGGTACTATTGCTTTCGCAATAAAGGATAGCTACTTGATAAGGTTGAAACATATATGTTAAGGGTAAGGAGTGTGATTCAAAGAATCCAAGATGGAATACATGCATCCTTGATGAAGATATGCCTTCCCTTTGGGGAGGTGACTATTGAAAGTATGAAAGAACAAGTTCAAGCCTTCTACTTTCAAGAGGATAATGTTTCTGATGAGAAGCTTGATAACATATTTTCACTTACTGTCCACCTTGTACCAACAAAGCTAGAATGACCAATTGGGAGAAGACACCTGGCCTTTATGCAGCTGATGTACTTGAAGCTGAGGGAACCACTAGGAATACGCCAAGTGTACCTTTTACAAGTGGTGTCCAGATTCATTGAACTTCATAATACTAGTGATGGTTATTCACATGGAGATTCCTCATAGGCTATTGATTTGTCATCCTTATCTTCTTGGGAAACATGCCTTTGTTCCCTCTTTCATATAATAAAAATAGGAGTTTGTTGTAACTACTTGTGAGGTGGCATAATCTGGTCCATTGGCTTTGCCAATCGATCTCAACCATTCATGTATTCTTGAGGTCTATATAAGGGCTCCTTTTGCTCTCATTTGTAAGGTTGAAGACTCTGAAAATTGTTACAAGAGCTCTCTGAAATAATATAAGACTTGTTGTTTGGTGATTCTCTATATGTTTCTAAGTGTTGCATGGTTTCTAATTTCTTCAAGAGAATGTTAAGTTAGATTAAGTTTTCTTTCAAGTGTTATGTTAGTTGGTGTAAGATTTTATTATTGTTTCATGGTGAAATCTATATGTTCACACCATTTGTAGTTTGTGGCTTAGAAATTGCAGTGTATGGTTACTCTGAATGAAGTGAGTTTAACTTTGATCTTTATGTTTGTTGAATCTTCATGAGCATAAGTGATTTGAATATCTTGTATAACCTTAAAAGATAGCATCAACTTTATGTAGTTGTTTAACCTGGCAAAGTAGAGTTGGTTGATTTCACTTGAGCAGTAATCATCTCTTACATCTAGGATTAGATTAGTTTCACTAAACCCTTTATCTTTTGTCCTTTTTTATCCATCTTGTTAGAATTTAGGATCAAGCACTTCATTTCCATATCATACGTCATAAGTTGTAGTAATTAGAGTGTTTGCCTCTTTAATTGAAACAACGAGTTGTTTGAACAATTGTGTAAGTCCCTTTGTGTTTATCAGCAAAATCACATCAAGTCATTGAGCTATCCATCACGAATCATAAGAAAAGGAACCTTGGAGTCATCTCGATTGATCATCTTGTTTAGCATTTGAGAGAGCTTTATTCAAGAGACAGTTGGATGCTTACTATTCTACTCTATTGTTGAGTTGTCTAAAAACAATCATCAACATTTTTGGTGCTAGAAGGAGGGCCTTACATAGGAAGGTGTTTCATTTATGGATTGGGGAAAAAGGAAGAACACCCTGGAGTGAATCAGTTCTTTTTCACCAGAAATGCACCAGAGAATTCTAAGGTCTACACCAGGAGCATCTAAGGAATTTGCCGAGTTGGAATTTACTCTTAAGTCAAGAAAAGGGAAGAAGGCAACTTCATCAGGCCAAGGATCTCCAGGTGGAGGTGATATTTCAAACTTGTTCTAGACTCCACCTCCGCAAAATCAAAAGTAGGGAGTTTCTCAACCTAGTAATACACAAGCAACCACCCCAATGATTCCACTTCAGTGGGGAGCTACTCAAACAAGTCCAGTTTAGTAACCTAGCATTCCAAAGGTAGCACCAGTACTAGCTGGGCCCTTGGAAAATGTTTCACCTTTTGTGACTTTCACAAACTACCATGAGATGCCCAAGAATCCTGAACACTTCTGCTCTAAATTCCATATTAATGATGTAAACATGAAAGTAGAACACATCAAGATCTTCGAACACACGTTGGTAAATCGAAGGATCGTACATGAAGATGTAGCATTTAGATTATTTTCGTACTCACTTGAAGGAGATGCTACCTTTTGGTATGTCAACTTGCCTGTGGCATCCATCACCAATTGGGAATAGGTGAAAGATGCTTTCTTGGAAAAATTTAGAATTCCCATCACTCCAGTAGAACTTTATAAGCAATTCATTGAAGTGAGAAGGCAGGAGCATGAGCCTATCACTGCTTTCAATCATAGGTTCCACAAGGCTTATTCAAGATTGTGGAGTCCATATGATATCAGTGAAGAAATGGCGATGGAGATTTATTATGCAGCTTTGGATTGTCTTAATTCCATGTTTGTAAAGAGGGCAACGACACCACCCACTGCTTTGATAGGAGCATATGCTGAAGCTATCAAGGTAAACACTGATTTAGGCATGAATACTGATGAACCACTTAATCACATGGGACATATGGCAATGCCTAATCAAATTCGAGGAATCAATCAAGCATTGGCTCATCATATGCCAGTGATGAACCCCGTTCCCATTCTTGCTCCTACTAACCAACTAGTCTTGCATCTAGGAGTACCAATTTCACAAGTTGCACCTACAAAGCTAGTATATTTGCAAGGATCATCACCTTCTACAAAGACTCAGGAAGAGAAAGATGAAATGAAGGAGTTGATCGATCAAGTGAAGAAGTTATCTACTGAAGTTATACATTTAAGGAACCATAACAATTATCTGCAAAGGAACTATTAAGGAAATCAGAGTGGGTATCAAGGGAACAATCCAAGATACAATCAAGGTTTCAGAGGAATATAATCAAGGCTTTCAAAGGCAAAATAGAACCTGGAACACAGCACCCAACAACGGAAGTGTGCCTTCACCACTCGATAATCTACCAACTTCTGACCCAAAGCCAGCAGAGAAAGTTTTCTTGGCAGAAGTAGCATTATCCACTTGGTGCAGATTACATAATACTAATCAACACTCAGAGTTACAATGTCCTAAATTCAAGATAGTAACCGACATATTCTAGAAGGAAATACATGGTTCTCAAGCACTGAAAAATCCTCCTGTCACCGGGTATGAGATCGTGCCAACAACAAGGTATGATCAAGCTCTAATTATTCAAGATTTCACTTTCCCGCCCATGATGGAATATGATATGTCAGAATACAATGGAAGGTTCCTACTAACCTCTGCAAATGGGACTGTTAAAGATGCATATTATCCTCCCCCATTTGATAATGATTTCCAAGCTCAAGTGGCAGATGAAGTACAAGCTTTTCAATAGTCTTCTGGAACTACACCTTAGAGGGTTTACCAACAGAATTATCAAGCACAAGATCCTATTACTACATCGACTCCTCCAAACAATTTGCAAACTCCACCTAATTTGAATGCAAGCAATAATCAAAGTTACCTAAGGGATTCACTGGAATATAGACAAAGGAATCCAACCCAGAAAATTGCCCTAGCACAAGATGCTCAGTAATAGAATGCTGCTCCAAGAATTGATCTGTTCAGGAAGGAAATTCCCAAAGATGATTTGAAAACATTAAGTCAATGTGTTGTGGAGGAACTCAAGAAGGTCAAGCTTAGCTTACCATTGACAGAGTTGATGAGAGTGCTTGAGATAAGGGAAGCCTTCTTAGGAAGTGTCAATGATACTACTGCAAAAAGTGGGAATCAAAATGTGCAAGCCACAATAGGATCATTGAATCCATCCACTTCCAATGTACCTTGAGCAAATGTGGTTCAGAATATGAATGCAGTTCAAGCAATGCCTCCTCATTCACTAGGGCAAATGAATGCAATTTACGTTGCACAAGATTCATCTAGCATGGCTAATGATAAGCAAGTTGAAGTAGAAAAAGAACCTGAGGAGAACAATAATACATCAAAAAATTAGGACTCACGTGATAATCCTAAGGTAGTAAATGACTCCAAAAAGGAAGTCAGTAGTTTTCTATCAAGGGAAAGATGAACAGCCCCCATTTTTGTTGTCAGTCAGAATGTTTGGAAAACTTTTGCATAATTCTTTAATGGATTCAAAAGCTTCAAGTAATGTTATGCCACTAGGTGTTTGCAAGAAACTCGGTCTCATACCTAAATAGACATCCAAGAAAGTTACTCAATTAGACAAGACTAAAGTCTCAGTTGTAGGAGAATTACATAACATTCACATGCAATTAGCAGTTGATCCCAAGATTCAACATTATATTGATATTTCAGTGGTTGATATACCTAAAGGATACGGAATGTTGTTAAGCAGAGATTGTTTAAAGAAATTGAATGGACACATTTCAACTGATTTCTCACATATGTGGCTGTCATGTAAAGGACTACCAAATCAGATCAGAATAGATAGCACTCCACGACTGAAATTAATGATTACTGAGTATGATGAAGATAATGAAATTCTCTTCATAGAGATAGATCTTGGTGTTTATAAGCCTAAAGTTGAAGAAATTTTGATGTTGCACAATCCAACGGAGGGACTTATAGAAAGTGATCATGATACGACATTAGATGAAGAAAGTGAAGGCATGTTTGAGAACTTAAAAAAAAAATTATGAAGCATGTGAAGCAAGGCATGGAACTAGGAAGTCATGCACGTGTTCAAGATCTATTACTACCTAATTAGTGCAGGATACATAATGCCTTCCATTCTAAATTTTCCTGTGCAATGTGTGAAGTAGCTCTAGAACAAGTTTAGAAAAGGATTCTAGAGGTGATGGGCCTGGAGATTCCAAAAACATTCAAGTTAAAAGAACCTATCCCAGATGCAATCTTTATAGAAGAAGCAAGCACGTCAGCATCAACAGAAGAAGGTACTCAAGTTGAGTCTAGAAAAGTAAATGAAGATAGTAAGGTGTTAAGTTTGAATCAAGAAACTAAGCAAGTATGGACTTTAATGTTTGATGGATCTAAATCCAAACAAGGATCGAGAGCAGGCTTTGAATTAATTAGTCTAGTTGGAGAAGCATACCTGTCAGCATTAAGACTGCAGTTTCCTTGCACGAACAATGTCCCAAAATATGAAGCTTTAGTGCATGGATTACTCTTTACCATCAAAAAGAAGGCCAAGATTTTACATGTATTCAGGGATTCAGAGATAGTCATTAGGCAAGTTAGAAAGAAGTATGTGTGTCACGATAAGAGATTGAAAAAGTACATAAATCAGGTATGGGATCTCATTGAAGACTTTGATACATTCTGTATACACCTAAAAATGACATGACTCTACTTAAATAAATATTTTAAATATTTATTTCATCTTCATATTCCTCTATCAATAAATAAATAAATTTATTTATTTATTTGATTCATTTCCTCCCATTTAATTAAATAAATTATATTTAATTAATTCCAGCTATATCAACTATATTCTTCTATTTAATTAAATCTCTCATTCTGCCAAATTTAAATAAAATGCAAATTTATTTAAATTAAAATCTCCAAAAATAAAATATATTAAATATTTTATTTATTCTTCTAAAATTATCCACAAATAATTAAATAAATTTATTTATTTAGTTATGCTTTCTTATCTCCTAGAAAATCTTCAATATCTTCTTAAAAAAAATTTCTCTTGTCATACAAAAGAAAAAGTTGGGTTAAAGAAAACTTTAAAGAAACTTTGCTCTTAAATTAGAAAAATATATTCTAATTTAAGAAAATAAAAACTCATCCTTATCAAGAAAGCAGTTAACTCAACAAAGCTTCCTTTTGAATGACACATGTCCTTCTTCTATTCGTGCACACTCTCTCGAACATTCTCCTCCGTTGATCTTCTCATTTCTTCTCCACCATTGATCTTCTCTCACACAACTCTATAAATACAACCCTCTTCTTCTTCCTTTCATATCCATCATTCGAGTAAACTTATGCTGTAGAATCTATAGCATGCCATTGGCACCCCACTATCACATCACTTCATATATCATCCATTCCACATTGTGTTGAAGCTCATCTTCAACACAAAAAGTATCTGAGTCGTTTCTCCTTGTCATCTTGAGGAATTAAAGCAAGGAAGCAAGATTCCTGAGGGCCATCTTCATCACCAAAAGATCAAGAAAGAATAGGCAAACAATGGAAATTGCAAGGTAAAAGGTTGTGAGTATCTCTCTCATTTTAAATCCTTTTTATTTGCACATTCCATTGATGTTTTGGGTTTTTATAATTAGTGTTATTGATCCCATTTTACCCATTACATTTCTAGCACCCACCATGGGGCCCTTGTCCCTAATCTAATCAAAATCTAAGTTTCTTAGTGACAGGTCCCATACAAGTTTTTGTACAGGCTTTTGACAGGTCCAATCGGTGCATTTGAGCAATCTTGTGGCGCATCTACAACCTGTTATGATGCACAGAGTCTTTTGGTACATACATCTTCCAAGTCGGTGCTTCTGCTCATTGTTTTGGTGCTTTTACAGTCATGACACATACGTCTTCTGTTCCAGCATTTTCACCTCCTATTCTGTGCTTGTGTAACTTTGGCGCATATACCTTCCATTATGGCACTTTTATACTGTTTGATGGCGTATTTCTCAATTTAATGCATTTACACCTTCTTCCTAAGCTTTTGACATTTGTCTTAGCGCATTTGTAAAATGGTGCATGCAGGCTCTGTTTCTACGCATACAGACTACATAGCGGCACGTCTGATTTCTCATTAGGGTTTTTAGGATTTCTAGTGATTTTTCAGGTTGTTTCTAACGTTTGTCTTACAGGATTAGAGGCTAGAATAGATCATTTAGCTGCATTGATTAATTCACTTAGATTAATTAAGGGAAAAAGTAAAAAAAATGCATGCATACAAATCTCACGTAGACTTTAACTAGGAGGACAGTAACTGAACCACTGCTATCTTGGCATATTGCTATCTTCTTAGTTAGAATATTGCTATCTCACAAATGGAATGAACATTGCTATCTTCTAAAGACTTCAAAGTTAACAAACACGTGAGTGCACAAGTAGAATAGCCCATGTAGTTTTTTCCTTTTAACTAGGTTTGGATAAATCAATGTCTTCTATGATTGTTGAATGACAATTGGCTTATGCTCTCCCCTTTACTAGGTGATCAGAATGCCAGACTTGTTATTCCATCTATATAACCTTTAGAGGGGTTTACCCTTGGATGCCTACCTATCCAAGTGGAAATGACCCTGAGTGGTAACAGGCTAAAGCCAAGCCCTACCAATCCACTTAAAATAAATTGTACTTGAGGTGAAAGCCTCTTGCAACGAGTGCTGTTGTGTTACACCGATGGCCAACCTCCCCCAAAACCCTCCAAGGCGTAACCCTTGGAGGCTGGGAGACTGCATAATGGAGAGTAGTGCCGCCGCACGTGTAACCACTCAAACGGTTGCCCTGACTACTTAGCCACTTGTTTAGTATACCAAAAACCCCTATTTGTTGACACAAAAGGCGGAGCCTTTGAAGCGGCCTTGATTCATGTGATTCTTAGTAGAGGTAGCAGGGACAATCCTAAGGTTGGGTGGGGATACGACCTAAGGAAACTTGGATCTGGTATGCATGAGAAGTGAGTGTCATGGAGGGGAGCTAGTGCTACTAGATCCTGGAGCTACACGCTTTGAATATGCACAGCCAGGGGATTCAACAAATACTATCCTATCCAGCCTAGGTTGTACTTGTTCTTGAGTCAAAAAGTCCAAAATACAAAAAAAAAACAAAAGATAAAAATGAAAACTTCTATGTGTTTGTTGTGTCTTTTGCCATAATTAAATCTCAACATTCAAGAAAAAACCAAGTTTTCACCCAAAAAAATAGAAAAATATTGAAAAACGTTCCAAAATTCTGTAAAACCAAACTAAAAAACTAGAACGATGTTTGCATTGACCTATGGTGCATTTGCATAGACTTGTAGCACATTTGCTATCTATTAGAGCACATTTGAAAAATACCAGAGATGTGCATTTGATCTGACCTGTGGCGCATTTACACTCTGTTATGGTGCATTCACTGCTATGCATCCAATCCAGAGAACAATTCTGTACCTTCCAAGAAAAAAATGTCCAACTTTTCAGAAGCTATTTCAGAACTTGTCTCAATTTTTGAAGATCTGATTAGAGTCGTGCAAATCAACCATCTCTCTCTTCTTTCACACCATAACTACTTTTCATCATCCAAAATCTCATAAAATTCTTCCAAAATCCAACAAGGTTAGAACCAAGCTATTCTTGATCGCACCACAAATATCAAACAAACCTAGTGAGTCTCCACCATCAAGGATCACTTATCCTTCTCTCTCGAAACTCCACTAGTGGCTTGTGAAAGACTAGTCTACATCAAGTAAATAGATTTCTATCATCCTTACTTTGGCTATCATTTTGTGCACCCAACTTGTTTGACACCAACTAGATCTAAGGAGAACCTTGCTCAAACCTTGTCACATTCTAGCACCTTGCTCAAACTCATTCCATCCCATTCTCTCGTCACCTTGCATGGTCATAACAAGATTACAAAAATAAAAGCAAATTGAAATGGCTAAGAAAACCATCCCAAACTCTCATGAAAGTGATGAAGAAATCTCTATGGAAGAAGTCCTCCAAATGCAGTAAGACCGAAGATTTTAACGCTTAATGGATAGGGTACTTGCTCAAGATCCTACCAAATTCTTCCTACACTTAGCACATCTAGGAGTCAAGCTCCCTAAAGATTTTGATGTAGAAGCCCTAAAAGAATTTGAGGAAGAAAGACACCCTGAGGGAAGCACACATGAGTAAATACCCGTAGACAAAAACAAAACAACCACTGATTCTACGGATGCCTTGAGTTTAATGACCCAACAGATCCAAGCTCTACAACAACAATTCATGGACATGCAAATAGGAGCATCAACTAAACATTACTCCCTAGAGGATATTTCACCATATCCTTTTGATAGAACCTTGATCATGATACATTTCCCCTCTAAATTTGAGGTGCCAAAATTTGATAAATATTGAAGAAAGGGTGATCTAAGGGACCACATTAGGGAATTCAACGCTGCTTGTCTTGAAGTCACACACAATGATACTTATCTTATGTGACTATTCCCAAGAAGCTTGGGAGGACAAGCCATGGAGTGGTTTTCTAGACTACCACCTGGCATTAGAACATTCAATGAACTTGTGGACAAATTTGTCACACACTTCTCCTATAATATTGAGCATGACACCTCAATCTTAGATCTTTGTAACACCAAGCAAAAAGGGGGAGAATCTTTCGCCACCTTCCTACAAAGATGGAGACAATTGGCAAGTAAGTGCCCACACCAAATGCCTAAAAAACAAATGCTAGAAATGTTTGTCCATAACTTACAAACTGACCTAAGCTATCAGATCAAGTCCAATGTCCTACTTCCTTTAGCAAGGTCATTGAGATGGGTCTAATCATTGAAAAAGCTTTAATTGCCAAAGGTCAAATAAAGCTCTATAAAGACACTCCTAGTACCAACACCAACATAGATAAACCAAGATTCTGGACAAAGAACAAAAACATTGTGAATGATGGGGTGGTAGATGCCAAAAATGCGACACCTAAGCAACCAATATTCAACTTATCAACTCCTCAAAACAACCCCCCACAAAACAAACCAAAAAACACAGAATCTCGGTTTACAAATTTTCAACCTAGGAAAAAATTCACACCTTTGGGAGAACCATTGGAAACTACCCTATGGAAGCTAGTCACAAGTAAGATCATAATGCTTCCAACTGCGCAGGAATATGAACCAAAAGTCAAACCTCATTGGTGGAACGACAACAACTTCTATGAATTCCACCGAAATAGGGGGCAGAAAACCAATGACTACATTGCACTCAAACACACTATCCAAGACTTAATTAAGTAAAACAATGTGTCACTTGATGGACATACCTCCAAAAGTGATCATCAGGCATTCAAGGATCCTCTTCCCAACTATGAGTAGGGAGGACCTTCCAACCAAAACAACAGTGGATCTAACAATGCAAATTACACAAATGTCAGCTTTGACTATGTTGTTACCCATATCTTTGAAGGTGATTCATGCATCAATGTGATCACTATAAAGAAAGATCTAGATTGTAACGTTACCACCCGCAGTAACAAAGTCACTCTTAGAGGAGCCTCTGCCCCTCCGGCTAATAAGTACAATATATTGGATCAGCTACATAAGACACCTGCACACATTTCCATTCTGGAACTTCTGCGTCTGTCTCCATCCCATAGGGCCATACTTGATAAAGCTTTAGCGAAAGCCTCCATCCCAATGAATCTTTCCGAAGAACAATTTCAAACCATGGTAGGTCACATTACCTCACCTCACTCCCTATCATTCACTAAAAAGGATGATATGTCAATAACCCAACCTCATAATGCCTCTCTTCATATCAAAGCCTTTATTCACAAACACAAGATAAAGAGGGTCCTAATCGATGGAGGAGATGGTTTGAATATTTGCACCTTGAAGCTAATCCTTGCATTGGGGTTTTCAGAGAAAGTTATAGATCTGAAAAATAAAATCACTATCAAAGCCTATGATGAGGAGGAAATAACTTCCAAAGGAATTGTTACTTTACCAATCAAAGTGGGACCTATAGTAAAAGATGTGGCTTGCCAAGTCCTTGATATGGAGCTAGCATACAATATTCTTCTTGGGAGACCATGGATACATGCTCTAAAAGCAGTACCATCAACATACCATCAGTGTATCAAGTTCCCTTACGAAGGTCAAGAGATCACCATCCAAGGTGACCCCAACCCATTTCAGTATTGTAACTCCATTCATCCTAAACCTAAAGTGGTGATTCCTAACAACCATGCCTTTACTTCATCTTCATCTCGTGTCGACCCTGCTTCACTTGATTCCACATCAAAGGCATCCCAACCTGACCTTAGACTCAAAGAAAGGATTGGGTGAGTACATAATTTCCCAATCCCTCTGCTTGACACAACTCCCCCTATCTCCAAGATCATATGGAAGACCCACTCTGAGAAAACCCAAAGTAGACAAAGCTACCAAAGGTCTATTTATCAAATGGGGAATCCTAGAAGATGAGAGTGATGAAAAGGATATCCTACAATGGCTATACAAGGATGAAGATGGTTCATCGACACAACAAGACCATCACACTATACAAACTAGACAATATGGTCAAGGATTCCAAATGCTACAAATAATGGGGTATGAAGGACATGGTCCACTCAGTTCAAGAAAAGATGGTATCATTGAACCCATCCGACCTCATACCTTAATAGCCCGAGACACTATAGGGCTAGGATACACTAGCACATCAAGAACCAATAGAGCAAAGAAGAATAAAGGCAAACAACTAGAATCATCTACTAGTAATCTGGTTGATCAAATTCAACAACTGCAACTGGGAAGTGAGAATGATTCCAATGAATATGAATGGGATAACCTCTCTGAACTATCTTGTGACGAAAAAGGTATCGATGTTGTCCATGAGTATGTCCCAACCCATGCAAATGATAGACAAGGTCCAAGGACTAGATTGCTAGAGTCCGACCCACATAAAAATGATAGTGAAAATCATGAGGAAAGAATGATACCCCCCTTGACCAACCCAATGATCCCTTGAAAATCAAACTGGACCAACCCAATGATCCCTTACCATTAGTGCACCCTGAACTCATAGATTGGGAGTTACAAGGTACTACCCCTGAGCTCGATACCTTTGAGAATGATGAAGCCATCATAGATTATCTTGAGCTTAGAGATCATATACCCATAGGGGACCACAGAGCTAGCTATGCTATAGAACTCAATGAGAAGGCCTATTTTGGAGAGAGTGCCAAGCCTTTCAGTCTCAAAAATGTTAAAATGAAAGAAAGATCTAATGGTGAAAACTGTTCTGCGGCAGTGTTAGATCATGAAAAAAGTAAAAATATAGAGGTATCCAACGGTGAAAACCTCTCTGAGGCACCGAAGGATGAAAGGCTTGACCCTCTACCCAATCTTACACATTAGGAGATATCTTCAATCTTGATAGAACCAGCAAAACCAATCAATGTCAGTACAGGTGATAATCCTAGAATGATTCACATGGCAAAGGCTTTAATAGAACAAGAAAAACTAGCATTCACCAACTTCTTCAAGAGAAAACAAATCAATTTTGCGTGGACATATGCAGACATGCCAGGGTTAGATCTGAATCTCATAATGCATCATTTATCTTTAGCTCCAGGAGCTAAACTGGTAAAGCAAAAACTTAGAAAGATGCACCCACATGTAGCCCTCATGGTGAAAGAAGAGCTAAAGAAACTGTTAGATGCCAGATTCATTAGAACAATAGACTATCCTGAGTGGATTTCAAACATAGTACTAGTTGCCAAACCATATGGCAGAGTCTGAATATGTAATGACTTCAGGGACCTGAACAAAGCTTGTCCGAAAGATGATTTCCCCCTGCCAAACATTGACATGATTGTAGATCTCACGACAGGGCACACCATGCTATCACTAATGGATGGTTTTTCCGGATACAACCAGATAAAAATTGCACCTGAAGACCAACACAAGACTACATTCACAAGTCATTGGGGCGCCTATTGTTGGTGTGTCATGCCATTTGGTTTGAAAAATGCCGATGCAACATATCAGAGAGCTATGACCACAATCTTCCATGACATGATGCACACTATAATGGAAGATTATGTTGATAACATTCTGGCAAAATCACTCACAAGAGAAGGACACCTGGTAGTACTAGAAAAAATCTTCAAAAGACTGGAACAGTTTAATGTGTGCCTCAATCCAAAGAAGTGCATGTTTGGAGTTACCTCAGGTAAGCTACTTGGATACATAGTGTCCGCCAATGGAATCAAAGTCAACCTAGCTAAAGTGAAGGCCATCATGGAAATGCCACCTCCTAAGAGTCTCACTTAGGTAAGATCCCTATAGGGAAAGCTACAATCTATCAGAAGGTTCATTTCTCAATTGGCAGACAAGTGCCACCCATTTTCTCACCTCCTACATAAGAATGTCCCTTTCAAATGGAATGAGTCATGTGAGTAGGCATTTCAATAGTTAAAAGAATATCTCATGAAGCCACCTATATTGATGCCACTAATTTAGGGTAAACCTTTGCTACTATATATCTCAGCTACACCAACATCTCTGGGAGCTCTCCTCACACAACAAAATTATGACAGGAAAGAACAAGCAATATACTATATCAGTCAAACACTTGTTGGATATGAACTACAATACACACCAATCGAAAGAGAATGTCTCGCTGTGGTCTTCATCTCACAAAAATGAAGACATTACATGTTGTCACATTCTATCAAACTAGTAGCAAAGATTGATCCACTCAAGTACCTACTCAACAAAGCAGCCTTGATAGGTAGATTTTCCAAATGGGTCATGCTTCTCAGTGAGTTCGATATTGAATATGTAGACAGGAAAGTAATAAAAGGCCAAGTACTTGCAAATCAACTGGCAAATGCACCTCTAATGGATAACAGCCCTTTGAGCTTTGAATTTCTAGACAAATCTATCTTTCACATAACCACAATAACCAAGAAAATGTACTTTGATGGATCATACACTCAGCATGGATGGGGAGCAGGTATCTTGTTGATCACACCTAGTGGCGACACCATTCCTAAATCATACAGATTACTCTTTCCCTGCACTAACAACGTGGCAGAGTATGAAGCCCTAGTTATTGGTATCAAGCTAGCAGTTGAATGGAATATCCAAGAACTTCAGGTATATGGCGACTCACAGCTAGTCATAAATCAAGTAAATGACGACTACCAGACAAAAGATGAGAAATTAATCCCTTCCAAATGAATGGTAGATGACTTCAAAGAATACTTTGTCAAGATCTCTTTTGAATAGATACCAATGATTGAGAACAAAGCTACAGATGCCATGGCCACAATTGCATCTCTCCTCGATATTCTGGATAATCAATCACATTACGAATTCTTGGTGGAGCCAGTGTTTTGTCCTGCATATGACACCCCTGAATCCCATATCATTTGCCACATTGTCGGAGCCGATTCCCCCCTCTATGGAAAATTTTTTGCCTATCTTAAAGAGAATACCCTCCCACCCGATCTCTCCAGTAACCAAAAATGAACCTTCATCCGTCAGGCATCCCGGTATGCCCTTGTCACCAATACTCTATATCACAGAGGTCTCAATGGTACTCTCCTTAGATGTCTTGATAGTGAGGAATATCAAACTTCCTTGAGAGAAATACACGATGGTATATGTGGGACCCACTCTAGTGGCCCTACCCTAGCCAAGAAACTCATACGCATGGGATACTACTGGCCAACTATGGAACAAGATTCCTATCATTTTGTAAAGAAGTGCAAAAAGTGCCAAATCCATGGGAACCTGATACATGCACTAGCACAGGAGTTGCAACCATTAATGATTCCTTGGCCTTTCTGTCAGTGGGGACTTGAATTAGTGGGCAAGATTCACCCTTCTTCATCCAGCGGCCATAAACTCATAATCACCACCACCGAGTACTTTATGAAGTGGATTGAAGCCGTGCCCTTAGCCAATATCACATGCAAGCAGATTGCCTCTTTTATCTTGAACTATATCATTTGTCGCTATGGTATCCCTTTGTCCATTGTCACAGATAATGGACAACCTTTCAAAAACCAAGATGTTAGGGAACTATGTGACAAATTCCATATCCAACACCGCTTTTCAACCCCCTATTATCCCCAAGGTAATGGCCAAACTGAGGCATCAAATAAAACCATCTTGAAAATCCTAAAGAAGACTATCAATGATGCCAGTCGTGATTGGCATGTCCAATTAAATCCCGCATTGTGGGCCTATCACACAAGCATCCGCACACCCACAGGTGTAACACCATACTCCATGGTCTATGGATCTGAAGCCATCTTGCCCATTGAAGTCGAGATCCCATCCTTGCGAGTTTCGTTAAAAGGCCTCATATCTAATGAAGAATACAGAGTGACTAGACTTCAAGATTTAGAGCTACTCGAAGAGAGATGGCAACATGCCTTTAACCATCTAAAAGCATATCAACAACGAATGTCTAGAAGCTACAATCATAGAGTAAAGCCCTGAGTATTCCAAGTTGGTGATCTAGTCCTTAGAGAAAATCTCAGAAATCAGCAAGATAGAGAAAAGAAAGGCAAGTTCAAACCTAACTGGCTAGGTCCCTATATCATCATTGTAGCCTATGGGTCAGGGGCATATCAATTGGCTATATCTAAAGGTGAACTGTTTGATGATCCTATCAACAACATGCATCTTCACAAGTTCTATACCTAAACCCCAATGCAAGGGAGTCCTTAAAAATTCAAAAAAATTAGAAAAATGATAAAAAACAAATAAAAAAATAAAAAAAATGATCAAAAACAATAAAAAAAATTGAAAAAATTGAAAAATAACAAAAAAATTGTCCTCTAGTCAAAACCTAGCAAACAAGCGCCTGGGATAGGTACCATGATGAAAACCTGGCAAACAGGCGTCATGTGTACTTTTAGCTTCCATGCAAATAAAATCAAGTGGTGAAAACTTGGTAAACAGGTGCTATCTGCAACAAACCACTTCCCCCATCTATTGTAACCTCATGTCTCTTATGTCCACCATATCATTCATCTTGAACTAGTCCTTTGAACCATTGTCAAACTATGTCACATCTGAGTTATCACATAGGCAAGGCCATTCTTAATGCACCCCCGAGGCTCCGTCCCTTCCTTTTTGTCCCATCCATCCGATGTCTATTCCTTCTATCTATCTGGGTCCATACCATTTCTATATCTTTGTCATCGCCTAGGTGTTAGGTTCATTAGGTTCACCCTGAACTCTGCATCATCACATAGGCAAGGCCATTTAGCAATGAGCCCCCTAAGGCACTAGGTCAGTCCCTTAGGGTCCGTCTCTCCGTATCTATTGTCATTTCAACCATAATAAGTCGATCCTTGTCTAAACTGGGGGCAACTCCTCGACCTAGTTGCAGATTTGGATTCTTGAATGCTACATTTTCTAAGAGGATACCAATAAAGGATTGTGATATCTTTCACTAAACACATGCATGTAGCAAAGCAGAGCTTCCAAAACAAAAATCTTGGCACAAAAACATCAACTTGTCCAAAGCAGATCACCATACCAAAACACTCAAACTGACTCTATATCAATTATGGAAAAAAGACATATCTAATGCAAGAATGTTTTATGAATAGGTTAACTTACAAAGTCTTCGATTTTTGTCATTATGTCTTCCTATGCTACTCAAGGATGCCAAAAGTTAGAGATGCTATGATGGGGGCATAATCTTTTTCTTTGTTTGCTGCTTGTGGATTAAACTTTAGTAATGTGATGACTTTTGTCTAATGACATGATCAACAAAAGATCATCAAGGACTTCATAGGTCTCAACATGAAAAAGGGCAATCCTTGTCTGTTGAAATGCAAGAAGTACTCAGGTCATCTAGATTCAAGTTTAACTAGATGCTTGTATCAACTTGCTATATCAAAATCCTATTGGCAAGAGACACTGCGTGGCTTCATTGGTGTTGTCATTAATGGCAACAAAGACCATTCCATACATCCGTAGGACATGGTGTATCTTTACCAGAAGTTAGATTGAAGAATACTTTGGTCCAGTAAGCAAGAACAGAGCATTCAGCAAGGTCTGACAGTCAGGTCTGGATCTCTTAGAGGAAGTATCTTTGTAAAGTACAGAATTGGGGAAGTCAAGAGGAATACCTTGACTGATAGATTCTAGGGATTGAGCCTCCGGTGATGAAAGAGTGAAGAGATATGAGCATCTAAGTATTGGGGTCCAGTTTGGCAGAGTAGACAGAGGAAGAACTAACTGAAAGAGCATCAGAATTATTCTGGATGAGATATTGATGGTGATCAAGGTTCTTAAGGTATCATCCATGATTGGCCGACTTGTTAGATGACTTCTATAAGTATCTCCTTGATTCGCATCACTTGGTAAGAAAGGATTCAGCTGATAGACTAGAGTTTGGGAAAATATTGAGTATTTCAGATGCCGACTAGAAAGAGGATGAAATCCTTTGTGTGGATATATATACCAGATAGATTTGGATGTAAAGGTGTGTGTGGTGTATTGTGTGGTACGAAGAAAAGTAGAAGAGCAGTGTGAAGGTAGTAAGATAGGTCCAGAATGTAATAGGACAACAACACCTAAGAGAGTAAGAATGAAGTGCAACAGATCAGTATATTGGGCTTAACCAGAACTAAACCTTAACATATGTGGATGCTTCTCATCAATTCAAGTATCTAGTTTCCTTGTATAAACCATTGTAGGCAGTGAGCCTATTGTGAGCAGTGTGCTCAGGCAGTGATCCCTAATTGGCAAGTGCCATTTTGTACTATGTTATTCTTCTAACAAAGAATATAATCTTGGGTTAATCACCCCATGGTTTTTCCCCTAATAGGGTTTTCCACATCAAAATTATTGTGTCATGTGTATTGATGTTATTTCCATTTCATGGTAATGTTTGCTTATTTAATTTAATGCTACACTAATTGATAAGGAAACTCAGAAAGCTAAAATAATTAAGATAACTGATTCACCCCCCCTCTTAGTTATCAACAAATCCATGTAAGGAATACTCAGGTCATCGTAGTCTAATTATACCTAGATGCTTGCATTTTATTACAACATTTCAAAAAGAGAAAAGAAACAAAAAGTGCCCAATGATGAAAGCAAAAGACTTGCAAATATCAAGATGACAATCCACATCCACCCCATATCAAAAAATCCATATCAACCATGCAATAAGAAAATCCTGTAGTGTATCAAATGAAAGCCTGTATTTCTTCATCTCTTTTCTTCTGCCTATCTATATCATCTCTGTGTTGATTGAGTACATTTGGACATATCAAAAACATAGCATTGATCACATATCACATCACATGTGGTAGTCATTTACATGATTAAATCATTTGCATACATCATAAGTGCATTAGGTCATCCACATACATGTGCATCCATATATCATATCAAAAATCAAAACATAGACAAATACATATAGAGATGCATAAACATATCAACAACATTCGTATTTGCATTTGAATCCATCTAGTATGCATCACATATACAAAGCATCATTAGATAGATTGCATCCATAGCATATAAGCATAGAACATCTACACATAGAACATCGATAAATGCATCATCGTATAAAACATAAAAACATGTCCAAATGTATAACATATCAAAAATATCCATCCATCTCTCAGAGTCATATCATAAAATGTATACAAAGTACAACAAGATGGTGATACATGTCTCAGGGCAAAAATAGTACACATACAGGCTATCTCAGCCATAAAAAATGTGTACATCAACTCAAAAACAAAAATGGTACAAGTATCCAGGTCTATCTAACCCTACTATCATGGAGCACTACTCCTGGTGCTGCCCTCTCCTTTGTCTCCTGACTGCTGGGGACCCCTCACTAATCCTACAAATTGAGACCCACCTGCCCTCTGAGATGCCATTGACTGGCTCTTGAAGCCAGGAGCACGTTGATCCGCTGACACCGCCCCATGATATAAACCTCTGTAATACTAAGCCTGAGCCTGCACTCTAGCAAGCTCACTCTGTACCTGGGCTAACTGTGTCTGTGCCTGCTGCACTTGTGATACCAAAAAGCTAGAAGTACCATCTGTACCCATAGCTTCCACAAGTGCGTCCCTCTCTGCTCTCATCATCCTCACACTAGCCAAAGCTGCATCTCTCTCTCTAGATATCTCTGATATCCATCCTACATCTGCATCTCTCTAAGACTTCGTTGCTATTAGATGGGCCTTCAGCTGCCTAATTTGACCCTGTAATGCCACAAAGGCCTGTTGCTGTAAGTCAGGCTATGGAGCCTGCCCTACCTATCCCTATCCTGGTGCCACCTACTGTGTTGGCACCTGCGCATGCTACTGAGCCACCTACTGCAGTGGTGACATTTGTCTCTGTGGTGCCACCTGTTGTACTAGTATCTGCACTTGCCCTGCAGCCTGTGGCTGCACAACTACCTGTTGACCTGAATGTCCCTCCCCTGACCTCCTCCTCCATCTCGGTCTACCTCCTCCTCCATCATCTCCTCCGTCATCCCCCTGATCTCCTCTCCCCCTCTATCCTCCCCTCCTCCTATCAGCTCCACCCTCATCATCTAAGTCCTCCTCATCTATACGAGCAATGAACTCTCTAGGTCCTAAGTATCTAGGGAACTGCTCTCATGACATAAGGGTGTCCTGGATATCCTCCAGCAACCAAGCAAAGCATAACGTAAAAAAAAAACCCATATCTAAGCAAACCTACTCAAAGCAATCAAGCTATCCTATCATTGACTTAACATATTAAATTAATCAAAATAGCATATCATCTCTTGACTAGATTCTTGGCAATCTCAGAGATCACTTATCAATTGACACATCGATCAAGGTGCCAATTGGGTTAATTTCGTTAAGTCAACTAATTTTCCTAGTGTAAATGCACTGATCTAGGTGGAAAATGTACTGATCCATATAATATGTACCTCTTCACTATGAATGCGCCATTCCTTGACGTGCATGCACCATTCTAGCATATGCACCACTTATTGTGTCATATGCACTATTCCCCAATGGATGCATTAGTTCCCAGCTTATATCCGCCAAACTATAATATGCACCATAAGGTATCTCATATGCATCACTTAGCAACATTCACGCCATTTGGGAGGTCATATGCGCTGAACAGCAGTTCGGCGCATCTGTTTTATCTTTTTTCCCTAGGTATTTATTGCCCTAATAAATGACTTTTAGTAACTTTTGATGAACTACATACCGGGGGTCCTACCTTAGCTGGCTGATCAAACTGTCAAACTCACTCAAACCGGTGCTCCTCGCGTGGAATATCCATCTCTCTGTCGACTGCTCTAGCTGCCATGCTCTCCTAAGCTCTCAAAGACCAATCAACTAAGGACAAGTGTGCAAATGAATAGAACTTCTAGACCCAACTCCTATATATAGCATGTGAACCATAGTTGACTTTGTGACAACTGTGACTACTTCTCATATCTGTTACTCTGAACCATGTCATGTTTTCTCCATCCTAATCTATTTTTCACCTTCTTCTTCATGAGATTGTCCATCTCACGCTTTCTATCTTCTTCTCATCCAATCTCCCAAGGGGGCATCCTGTCATTAAACTTGTACCAGGGGCAAACTGGGGCATGTATCACTATCAAAAATTCTTATTCTTTGAAACAATGTGATAAAACACATTGCATCAAAGAGAGACAAAATGTATACACCTAAAAATGACATGACTCTACTTAAATAAATATTTTAAATATTTATTTCATCTTCATATTCCTATATCAATAAATAAATAAATTTATTTATTTATTTGATTCATTTCCTCCCATTTAATTAAATAAATTATATTTAATTAATTCCAGCTATAACAACTATATTCTTCTAAATAATTAAATAATTTTAATTGTTTAATTAAATCTCTCATTCTACCAAATTTAAATAAAATGCAAATTTATTTAAATTAAAATCTCCAAAAATAAAATATATTAAATATTTTATTTATTCTTCCAAAATTATCCACAAGTAATTAAATAAATTTATTTATTTAATTATGCTTTCTTATCTTCTAGAAAATCTTCAATATCTTCTAAAAAAAATTCCTCTTGTCATACAAAAGAAAAAGCTGAGTTAAAGCAAACTTTAAAGAACTTTTCTCTTAAATCAGAAAAATATATTCTAATTTAATAAAATAAAAACTCATCCTCATCAAGAAAGAAGTTAACTCAACAAAGCTTCCTTTTGAATGACACATGTCCTTCTTCTATTCATGCACGCTCTCTCAAACATTCTCCTCTGTTGATCTTCTCATTTCTTCTCCACCATTGATCTTCTCTCACACAACTCTATAAATACAACCCTCTTCTTCTTCATTTCATATCCGTCATTTGAGTAAACTTATGTTGTAGAATCTATAGCACGCCATTAGCACCCCACTATCACATCACTTCATATATCATCCATTCCACATTGTGTTGAAGCTCATCTTCAACACAACAAGTATCCGAGCCATTTCTCCTTGTCATCTTGAGGAATCGAAGCAAGGAAGTAGCTTCCTAAGGGCCATCTTCACCACCAAAAGATCAAGAAAGATTAGGCGAACAATGGAAATCGCAAGGTAAAAGGTTGTGAGTATGTCTCTCTCTTATTTTAAATCCTTTTTATCTGCACATTCCATTGATGTTTTGGGTTTTATAATTAGTGTTATTCATCCCATTTTACCCATTACACATTCAACATTAAGTCAATCTACAGGTCAAAGAATCAGGTCACCAATGCACTAGCTCAAGCTGCAAGTTCCCACGAGCCTTTAGCAATGGAAGGATTAAAGAAGTTTACGGTAGAACTGACATCAGTACATTTAGTGTCGGACAACATTACAAATTTCCAAGTCTTTGATGATGATAAGAACATATTAGACTTCCTGACTAATTCAGGAATTTTCACTGCCCAAGTCATTGATGAAAGTGAAGGAGAAGCTAAGTTTGATCCAAATGGGATCATGAATCTAAAGAACAATACTATCTCAAAAGGAATGATAGAGCTAGAAAGGCTTTTTGACTTAGACAAGCTAAGTACTCTTCAATATCATAATGAAGACGGGAAAAAATGCGATGCAGATAATCTAGGAATAGAGCAAGATACAAAGAATATCTTCATAGGGAAAGTCTATACACTTGAAGAGAGAGAAGAAATAATTAAGAGTATGAAAGAATTTCAGGATGTAATCACTTGGGGTTATGAAGATTTGAAAACATATGATACATCTATTATTACACATACCATCCCTCTCAAGCCAGGGAGTAGGCCATTTCGGTAAAGGCAACGACTAGTGAACCCTTTGTTAAAACCTCTCATTTACTAGGAAGTGAAGAAACTGTTGCAGGCTAGAATAATCTTTCCAATATGACACTTGACATGGGTCGCCAATTTAGTCCCAGTCAGAAAGAAGAATGGTGAAATAAGATTGTGTGTAGACTTCAGAAATCTCAATAGAGCATCAAAGAAGGACAATTATCCTTTTCCCTCACTAGATTAAGTACTCCAAATAGTTAACAGATCACAGATGATATCCTTTTTGGATGGATATTTTAGACACAATCAATTGATGGTTGAAGAGGAAGATTAGTTGAAGACTTCTTTCACCACTAAGTGGGGAACATATGCATATAGAAGAATGCCTTTTGGTTTGATTAATGCTAGAGCAACTTTTCAGAGAGCCATGGACATTGCTTTCAGGGACATAATTGGAAAATGCATTATCATCTACATGGATGACCTCATAATGTTTTCAAAAATAAGAACAAATCATGTGGACCACTTAAGGAAAGTTTTTCAGGCTTGTAGAACATATGGTATTTCCTTGAATCTGAAGAAATGCATTTTTGGGGTGACTGAGGGAAAGCTTCTAGGTCATGTTATATCAGAACATGGAATCTCTATCGACCCTGACCGAGTAGAAGTTATCAAAAGGGTCAACATGCCTGCAAGTAAGAAGGAGCTAAAGTCTTTCTTTGCTAAAATCAATTTTGTAAGGAAATTTATCACTGGGTTTGCAGAGATAGTTAAGCCCATGAATGACAAGTTGAAAAAGGATGTAAAGATAGAATGGACTCCACAAGCAAAAAGAGCATTTGAGGAAATAAAACAAGCAATTGCCAGTGCTCCTGTGCTTATCAATCCTAATTATATGAAACCTTTTTATCTATATTCTTTTGCATTGGATCATACTTGTGCAAGAATTTTAACTCAAAGGACAGAAGGTAAGGATGAGCATCCCATTGCATTCATGAGTGCTCCTTTCAAGGATGCAGAGTTAAGGTATCCCAGTGCTAAAAAATAAGCATACGCTTTGGTGAAGGAAATAAAGAAATTCAGACACTATATCTTGCAAAGCAGGGTGTATGCAATAGTCCTAGATGCTGCTATTAAGACATTGTTAATGTAGAATGAGTTGGGTGAGGGAAGAGGCAAGTGGGTCGCCACTATCCAAGAATATGATATTGAAATTTAGCCAATTAAGTTGGTTCGAGGACAAGCACTTACACAGACTATAGCAATTGAAGGTCCAGGATTGGTCTAAAAGGCATATGTACTTGAAGCTATGTCTCCAGATGAATGGTATGATGATATTGTATATTACTTGCTATCCCAGAAATGACTAGATTATATGAATTCAACACAGAGAAGAGCACTGAGATATAGAAGTCGACATTTCATGTTACAAGGGTTAGTTTTGTTCTGGCAAAACCATGAGGGAATTTATTTAAGATGTGTCGGCAAAAGTGAAGCTAAATGGATCATGGAGCAATTTCATGATAAGTTCAGAACTTGTCATGGCAGAGAATTGGCAATAGCAAATCAAATATTAAGAGTAGGTTATTATTGGCCAACTTTGTTTCAAGTTGCTCACCAGTATATCAAGACTTGTCACACCTGTCAAGTAGTAGCTTCGAGAGAAAGGAATCTAGCCATGCCTTTGCAGCTAGTTATCGAAGTAAGACCTTTCACTAAGTGGGGACTCGACTTTATTGGTATGATCAACCCACCTTCTTCTGTATAGTACAGGTATATTCTAACCACAACTGATTACTGTACCTGATGGTTAGAAGCCCATGCTTTAAAGCTTTGCACTACAGATGTAGTAATTAAATTTTTAGAGGATAATATCATCACTAGGTCTGGTTGTCTTAATGCTCTTATTTGTGACAATGGTCCTGCTTTTTCACCATTGAAGTTTTCCAATTGGGCCTTTGAATATGGAATTACTTTGAAGTTTTCATCAAATTATTATCTACAGGGTAATGGTTTAGCTAAGTCTACAAATAAAAACCTTTTAAATGCAATCAAGAAGTTGTTGGACAAGAATCTGAGAGATTGGTACATGCAACTGAAGTTTGCTCTTTGGGTAGATAGAACCCGTGTCAAGTCTTCTTTAGGAACTTCTCCATATCACTTAGCTTACAACCAAGACCCCATCTTCCCTATTCAACTGAGAATTCCAACATTGCAGTTCATGCAAGAGTATCTAGATGAGGATGAGAGAGTGCAAGTTAGGCTGTCACAATTGTTGCATCTGGAGGAAAAGTGTGATATAGCCCTGGATAAATTTATGAAGCATTAAGAGGTACTAAAGCGTTGGTTTGATTGCCAAGCGAGGGTGAAGTCATTCAAGATTTTTGATTTGGTGTTATACTGGGATAAAGCACATGAAAGATGAGGAGACCATGACAAGTTTGATTATCTTTGGAAAGGTCCATATCAAATTGCTGAGATCTTGGGAGAGAATGCTTTTAAATTGAAAACATTGACTGGAGAAGATATTCCACTACCCGTCAATGGGTAGTTTCTAAAACATTATTTCCAGCCATGAGTTCCACATGAGACTTGTTTGTACATAGTTAGAATAGGATTTTCTTTCTATTATTTTGTTTTCTTAGACTAGGTTTGCTTGTCTTGATGTCATTTGACTCAAGTCTTTTCCTGCTTTTAAGAAGTTTGTTGTTTTTAATGTAGTTTGATTTAATTTAGTTATCTCTGGGGTTCTTAATTCATGCAAAGGTGATGAATCTTATGAATACGTTTGGTATGATTTCACCAGGATATGTTAGTTCCTTTCTTAAAATATTTATTCATGAAATCCTTAGAGTTGAAGGATTGTTGTTTTCAGTTTATAGACAAGTTGAATTTTAGACTTGACTCAGAAGTTAATCATATATTGTGTCTTGACACTACCATTCTTTGGATCATAATGTTTTAAAATGCCAAATCTTAATTTTATGAATTCTTATGTCTTCTTTTGAGAAACATGGATCATGACTAATGGATTTCCCATAGATTCCATCACTAGTGTAAAATAGCAGTACTGCTTGTTCATGGGGGATAAGTTAGTTATTCAATATTACTTGAACTATTTTGAGATCTTATACCTTGCACACCTAAAAAATCTTGAAGTACCTAAAGGAGTCTTTGTGAACTTACATTAAGTGAAAAATCTAAAGGTCCACCTTTGCTGCCATCGCAAGTCCACACCCGATAGTTGAGTTATCAATGTAATTCATGCTGTCAAAAAGCATGTGTTGTAGGGGTAGCGGTACGGCATTGTACTCTATCACATTTATGCTTAATAGAAATAGAATATCAAAGAATGAAGCAAAAAATGCAAAATCATAAATCAAACACTATAACTTAGTTAGATGGACAATCGAGTAATCTTTACTGAGGCTATAGATGCTTGACCGGTAGTAAGGCTCTGCTTGAGTGGAATTGCGACACAAACCTATCGGGGCTATAAATGCTCACTAGCAGCAGGGTAATGTCTAGGTAGTTCATGAGGTGTGTACTAATCATGTAGCCTAATGTAAAGGAGATCAGATGATCTTAGCTGCTAAAGGATGGGAATGAACTCATGCGTACACACTTGGATTCTTGGAATATGGAGGGTCGTACTAGCAGTTGGTTTAGATTCTATGATCATGTATTTTTGTATTTTGATCTAGTGTGTGGGTGTACATGGAAGTCTTGAAACTTGATTTTTGTTTATCTTCGGAACACTTGAGAAACTAAAATTTATCTTTAATCACACATCAAAAGATTGTTGGCAAGAGACACTGTGTGGCTTCATGAGTGTTATCATTGATGGCAACAAAGTTCATCCCACACATCCGCAGGACATGGTATGACTATACTACAAGTCAGATTGAAGAGTATTTTGGTCCAGTAAGCAAGAATAGAGCATGTAGCAAGGTCTAACAATCAGGTCTAGATCTCTCAGAGGAAGTATCTCAGCAAAGTCTAGAGTTGGGGAAGTTAGGAGGAGTACCCTGATTGATACATTCCAGAGATTGAGCCTCTGGTGATGAAAGAGTGAAAAGATATGAGCACCTAAGTGTTGGGTTCCTATTTGACAGAGTAGACTAAGGAAGAATTGACTGGCAGAGCATCAGACCTTAATCCGGATAAGAAATTGATGGAGTTCAAGTTTCTTAAGGGATTATTCATAGTTGTCCGCCATGATTGATGACTCCTATAACTATCTTTTTGATACGCATCACTTAGTAAGCATGGATTCAGCTGATAGACCAGAGTTTGGGAAAATCTTGAGTATTTTGGATGCTGACTAGAAAGATGTTGAAATCCTTGGTGCGGATATATATACTAGATGGATTTTGATGTGAAAGTGTGTGTGGTGTGTTGTATTGTGCGAAGAAAAGTAGAGAGCAGTGTGGAAGAAACTATACAAATCTGGTATGTGACAGAACAACAACACTAAGAAGAGGAAGAATGAAGTGTAGCAGATCAGTATATTAAGCCTAACCGAAACTAAACCTTAGCATATGTGGATGCCCCTGATTAGTTCAATCACCTAGTTATTTTCTTTATACCTTGTAGACAGTGAGTCTCTTATAGGCAGTGAGCCTCTTGTGAGCAGTGTGCTCAGGTAGTGAGCCCTAATTGGCAAGTGCCATTTTGTACTTCTATTCTTTTAACAGAGAATACAATCTTGGGTTAGTCACCCCGTGGTTTTTCCCTTGACAAGGTTTTTCACGTAAAAATCCTTGTGTTATGTGTGTTGATTTCATTTTTTCTTTCATGTTCATTTATGCTTATATGTTTTGATAGTGGACTATTCCTTGAAGAAAAGAAAGTTAAGAAGTTTAAGATAACTGATTCACCCCCCTCTTAATTATCTGCCTTATTTCCAACAATTGGTATTGTTGGTCATGATGTTAGTCATAAACAAGCATAGAATAAAAGCACACATTAACCTTGATTCATCTTGAAAGATACGATGAATTTAGAGAATTCATGATCCCAAGTCTCCGTTGATTAGGTCTTAATCGTCTGACGTTACTCAGAGGTTAATGTGAGTTGTTGTTTCCATTTTGGGGCTTTACGTGAAAGTTCATCATCATCATAATACTCCTGCAGAAATTCTTTACAAAGAAGTCATATTATATAGTTATTTGGTGAAATGATGCAGAAATACTTCAATCTTTGCATGATATTCTTAATTATGCATGCTTTGTATTCAAATATGCTAAATATTTGTAATTATCTACAATATGTCCACATATTTGTGTTATTTGCTTAAGATCATCAATTGTTTGCAATTATGAGGATGAAATGCTCTAAAATTTAAAAGAAATTGGAAGAAATGCTTCAAATTAAAGTTGAACCTTTAGCTTCTGAACCACATGTATATTAGATACTGTCATGAAGAGAATAAAACCAAACCATATTTTCACCAGGACATTCCACAGCTAGATATAGTTGATGCTAACTTCAAAGGGAATTTGTATAAAGACAACACATGTAAGTGGACATGCACTCCAAGAGACGCAGCAAATCACAACATATGTCCAGAATTCATACACTGATTACTCAAGATTTACTATGAATTGTAATCAACACAGTCTTCTCATTCATTAAGCATGCAAAAATATAAATGTATACAAAAACTTTGAAATGAGCTCTGAATGTTTCAGTAGACGAATTTCAATTAAGTATCAGAATATTTACAATAAGCCATTCCATCACCTTTTATAGAACAAGGTGAGGAATCCGTTACAAAAAGATCCACAATCTTGATTTATCAATGCATATCTATGGTCACCATTCTCTTTGACTTTGTCAAACCTATCAAAAGTGGCACAAGTTGCTAGTTGGCAACTATCTAGATCACTTATGCTTATACCTCCCTTTATGATGTATCCTCATCATGCTCCTTATCTAATTCATGTGGATCATCATCATGTGTATCACTTGTTAAACTTTCATTATCCTAATGATGATGACGCCGCATATGAGGCTGCATGTTGCTCCGGATCTGCTCATATGACTGCACAATTTGATCTATTCCTCCACCATCCTAAGTCTTTTCTTTGATGATGGCGTGCTTGTGTGCCTCATATTTGTTTCTACTACTATCTAGTTTGTCTTTCCTGTCCTGTAGTGTCTCATTGTATTTTTCCATCTTGACTTTGATTCTCATTATTTTATCTATGACTTCTTCTGTCAAGTGGACAAGTGGATCATATGCTACTGATTGGAAGTTGCCATGTAAAGCTTTGATGGCACATTCTTCATCTTGATTTTCTATTTTCCCTTCCACTTTTCCTTCCAATGTTTCCAATATTTCCACCTCAACAGCCATTAAATCATGTAACTTCATGTTGATATCTCTCAGTTTATTATTGCATCTCCTGAGCACCCCACATTCAAATTGAATGTCCTTATACCAGATGTCAATCAACAAGGCGGTATTACTGTTCAATACCTATTTATTGATAAGCAGTTGAGGATTTATCCTCTTTATTTCTCCCAAGATGTTTAATACCTTTTCCAATTTATAAGACCTTTTTCTTGTCTGCATTTACAATTTGTCTACTTTGGTCCTAGAGTCACTGAGAGTGCTCCACCTCTTCAAAGAGGCCTTTACCATTTCTTCAGCATCATCTAATGTGGATGACATCCATTTCCTTAGTATAGATGCCTCATGTTTCATGAGGTCTAATTTATTCACTTCCTCTTGAGAAATAGTAGTCAATGGGACTGCATGTTCAGTTGAAGTTTCTTCACTATTAGTTAGCCTTCTTATGTAGGCATGCAACTGAGCAATGTGCTCTTTGTGTTGCTTATTTTTCTCTTTCTCTCTTTTCACCTTTTGAATCAAAGAATCAATAATGTCTTTGCCCTCTTGACCCTCTTGGTCTTCATTGGCAAAACCTAGATCCACTGTGCTAATTTGAAACTCATCTAAGGTAATTTTACCTTTTTCTCTCTCCATAATAGGCACTGCAATCTGTGCAGTCCTTCTCCCAGTTGTTGGATCTCTTTTGATGGCCGAAGTCATTCTCGCCTTCATCTTAGGCTTCATTATATTCTCAGTAAACAAAGTAGATACGTCAAATTCCTGAATTTCAAAATCTACTTCTGTATTTACGTCTTTCTCCAACCATGGAGGTACCTGATCACATTTTTCTGCATCATCATGATGTTCACCTTCATCTCCCATTTCTGTCAGCAGGTGTGGTGGAGAAGGCAATTTTCTCAATTCTTCTTCATGATGCTCACTTTGTTGTTGATCCTGTGGCATGTCCTCCTATTGAGGAACTTCTTTCTCTAGTGGAATACCTTCATGGGGCGGGGGATCTTATGATGTATCTATCTGTTGATCATGATGATCATGATCTTTTTCTATCATTACCTCATCTATTTTTTACTCTTCCCCTTGTTGAGGTACATTTTCACCAATGGACATTGTGGCATCCTCCTTTGGCTTTTCTTTTTCTTGTTGCATATTCACCACACTGGATATTGTGGAGTCTGCCTGAGGTGCTAGCATTTGTTCTGAAGCCATTATTTGTTCCACACCTGTACTTTCAACCTCCTGAGCTTTGGTGGCAAGATCTTTTATTATTTTCTCCTCATTAGCTGCCTTCTCTTGAACTTCTATTAAGATAGGCTCCGTGGATGCACCTTGTGCGATTGGTGGGCTTACTTCTGAAGTATGCCTCTTTGGTTCTACCACCTTTATTTCTTTTGCAGGGTGTGTGTTATTAGGTGATCCTGTTGGATGTTCAGGATTCACCACTACAGGACTTGTCACCTGGGTAATTAATGTTTCCAGCCCTATTTCCTAGGCTATCTGCTCTGGGCTCTTTTCTTGTTCTGCCTCCACTTGCTTCATCTCCTCCAGTATAGTTCAAACTGGTGGAGGCTTGTGAGAGGTCATGTTTGTACCAGCAGCAAGTGTCTCCATCTTTTGTGCAGTCACTTCCTATACCACTTAATCATCAAACAAATTTATTGTTTTGTCTAACGAGATGTGCCCTGCTTGTGCCTGAGAAGTTTCTTTCATCTGTTCCTCTGCAAGTTTAGTTTTGAACTTGACGATGGTAGGAAGTGGAACATTATGCTGAAGTTCCTTGGGCACTTCACTACCTACCCCTTGTAACAATGTAGGGGGTTGTCTTATTTCACCTCATAGAGGTTCTTTGTTTCTTGGGTGGGGTAGACACCACCACCTGTGGAGCTCTTCTTTTCCTCTTTATTACCAAAGGAGCCTCTTCTTCTTCAGGCTCTTCTTCCATGAGGATATCCTCTTCATCATGTTTTCTTGAGGATTGACCCTCTTCTAGGGTCTTAGCGATTCCAGGCTCTGCTGTCTCACTCTTCTTGGATTTTCCTTTCCTTGTTCTTGGAGGGGATGCTAATTCTGATCCAGATCCTGATGCTGCTGCCTCCTCAACTACAAATATTGCCTTTTCAATAATAACCCCTTTAGGTTCTTTATCTACCTTTTTGCCCCTTAGAGGTCTTTTGCTCTGTTGTTGTGGTGGAGGGAGTCTATCTCCCTTAGTCTTCCTCTTTTCATTCAGGAAGTCATCATACTCATCCCCAGGAATATCCTGCCCCTTCTTCTTGTTGTCCACCATAATGGCAACACCCTTCTTCTTCAATGCCTCTATCTGTTCATCAACCCAAACTTGGGTTAGTTGCATGGTTCTAGCAATGAAGGGGTCCAGGGATATATCCTCTTGTATGGTGAGGTCAGGTGCAGAGATGGCATCATTATATATTTTCTTTTGCTCATACTCATCTGCAATTATCCTGCCATCATCCTTCTTTAATTGTTGAGGGATGGGGATGCAATCAAAGGTTTTGATTTGATTCAATGTTAACCTTTGATACCTTCTTCTCCTTACTTTTGCTTCATCCTTGCAGTGAGTCCAGAAGTCTTCTAGGTGCCTCTGGTGAATAGGCTTTCCTATTACTTTCTGCATCCTGCCATAAGGATCATATGGCCTAGTCAATGGAAAAGGCTACAGATTTATCTTATTCAAGGTGATCATCACCTTCTTTATGTGTTCAAAATCTGGGCACATATACCAGCCAATGGTGACTGGAAACAAAATCGGTGGTAGTTTCTTGGCATCCTTGTACGTTTTTATCATTGTGGAGCTCTGCCTGATGAACTCCATAAGTACCACTGCATCAATGGGATACCTGGGCAACATGAGGGGAGGTCCTTCAAAACCCTTAATCCTTATGTAGGAAAATGTGGCAAATTGTATGTACCAGGCTCCATGCCTGTAGATTATCTCTTGAGCCTCCATGCTCAATCTTTTTTTTTTGTTCTCCTCCATGGTCCTCACCAGATGCATGGAGAATGAATCATTGACCAGTTTGTAGTCTTGGAGGTAATTGGCTCTTTGCAGCTGGGGATGATGATCCCAGATATGCATAGCATTTGTACCTATAAGCTTTCCATCAGTAGCTAGTGCATCAAATGTGCCTTGGTATGCACATGAATAGACAATATAGGATGTCATATAGAAAGCACAATTTAAACCTCCTAGGTTCATTAGCTGCTCATGCAGAGCATCACTTATTAGCTGGCCCCACAGTGGCTTGATATCTAAATATAAACACATCATTATTATACCATACATCCAGTCTCTGAAACTACCAGCATCAGGCTAGCCTATGACTCTGCTTAGTAGTGCAATCATATACTGGTATTCATCAGCAAAATCATATTTGAACAGATGCACAGGAAGTTTGGCTGCTGCCAGATACGTGCTATTTTTAGCCCTCCATTGACACATGTTCTTCCTGGCCTATTTCTTGTTGTTTTCATATTCTTTCTCTGACTTCTTTAGGTCTACACTTTTGACCTTGCTACCCAATGACAATCCCAATGTCTTGGACAGACCCTTGATGGATAGGTCAGCATATATCCTCCCATGCTTCATCACTTGCCTTGTCTCTGGGTTATAGTTCGGGGCACACTCGATGACCAGCTCCTGAGTCTCCATAGAGTATGGAAAATTGGCAGTGTTCCACATTCCAGATACAAAAACTGCATCGAGCACAGGACTCTTGTTATTCTCACCATTCAGCCTAGCTGACCAGGCTTCCAAATTGGTACTCCCCTAATGGGTATCTGTAATTGTACCATACTTAAACAGAACGCCCCTCTGAAATGAGAACATGGGCTTACTGAATTCTGTTTGACACTTAACAAACCTCTTGTCAGCCATGAGTACCTGCAATTAACAAAATCTTGTCTTACAATGGGTTTTCACAAGCATGCATATAACAATTTATCTTAAATATTCACCATGCATATTACATTCATTCAGCATAAGTCCCTCATGGGGATGCATAAACTAGAGTTACAACATCATACTTGACTGTTACAGAAATAACATGATGAGGGTTTCATTTACTTACCTGGTTATGTTGATTCCTTTTTATACTAATGGAATTCTGAAAGTGCTCTTGATTCTTGCGGATGATCACGCACTTTCTGCTACTTACAAACTTCGCTCGTCGTAATACTGTTTGTAGGAGGATATGGAAGCTGTGCTCTGTAAAAAGTAATTTCTTCGCAAGGTAAATGTGAAAATGGCGTTAGATTTACCTTTTAACCTTGCAATTAGGGTAAATTTAGGGCAAATCCTGACATATTAGATTTTATTAATTGATTTTCTGCATGGCAAGTCAGGATTTCACCAGGTGTTCCATCGGGTTTAATAATCGGTGGGAATCACCTACCATGTCTATGTGCATTTAATGCTAATGGCGGCAACGGGAGCGGGGTGATATCTAAATGGCAGGATGATATTTGAAAACATCAGGTTATGTTTAGATATTGGGTGATGTTCGCGCCATTGGGTTGTGCTTTAAACGTCAGGAGGATATTCAAAAATATCAGGTTGTGTTTTTGGATGATGATGATGACCGAAGTCATTCTTTTCCTAACTCTCAGGATATCAGGGTGACGTCATTCAAATATTCATTCAGCATATTGGAAAGACATCATGACGTCATCGTCATGTTATGCGAACATGATCATGTTACGAAATATCCTGTCGAGAGGTAAATGTGATGATGATGTCATCATCATATCTTTTCTTCATTTATCAAACTTGGATGACATCATCAGGATATTGGCTTAGGGTGATATTTCACGGCAGGAGGATATCAAAAAATATCAGGTTACATTTGGAAATATGACACTCACGAAATATAAGGCTGTTTGACAGTTAAGGGTCACCATCACTTAAAGTTGACGTCCGGATATTTGGACCGCATGACTTATCGGGTGATGGACTAAGATCAGGATGATCTTTGATAACCTGACTGAGGTTATAAAATATGATCCTCCTCCTGCAAATATCAGGTTTGACCAAGACTTTGACTATTCACAACTCTCACATCCTGATGAATATCAGGGTGATGTAAAAGGCAAACCTGCATGAAATTTAATGATCCTTCTAAATATGAGGTCACAGAAATGAAATTTGAATTTTGATAAACTGACCTCATAGTGATGACTTACCTCATCTTGATTCTACATCATGATAAACATGACTTACTTTTACCAAACCGCCAGAAAGCAGACAACACAAGCCAAGCCAAAAGTTGGGTCCCTGTTTTGCCAAGTCAAAATGGGGCGTGTTGTGTAACCACACAACAACTTGCCACCAAAGAAAACAAACAAATTCTAATGATTGAAGTGATGTGATCACATTCATTCATAGTATTCTAATTCTTTCTAAGCATAAGCGTCATGATCCTCTGAATGATAAATTTTCATCATGGTAACAATACTAACAAAGGATCACATGTGTGCCGATGATTAATTATCCTCATCTTGAAAGCAAGTTGAAACATGAGTAACTGGTGTTAAACTACATAGTTGGAGATCATCCCTCATAGCTGACCTAGATAGAGCCTTGCTGCCAGCAGGGGTTCATAGCTCCGGTAAGGTTATCTATACAATCTCCCTAAGTAGAGCCCCACTGCCAGCAGGTGTCTATAGCCCTGGTAGAGTTACTTAGATGGCCTAATATTATTGTTTATATTTTTTTATATCATCATGTCAGCTCATTTGTACAAGGTATAGTCACTTGCAACTTTAGGTTGGAGATTGTATTGGTAGCAAGGGAGTCCCTTTAGATTTTTCACTTAACACCTATACTTGTGTGTTCAACAAACCCAAGGCTGTTAGGTGTTTCATTGTGATTGATTCACTTTGACCAAGAAAAGGCACCCTGATGAAAGAATATCAAAAACCTAATCATGATTACTTCTTAGGATGAATCATAACCTATATCTAAATTTGATCTCATCACTTGAATCCTAACAATTTAGTTATTTGCTGGGGTGATGAAGTGCATCATCCTGACTTACCAAAACAAAACTCAATGCACAAACAAAAACAGGACAAAAGAACACTATACAAACAACTGCACAAATGTACAATATGATACACATGACTGTCATAGAGTCACTCAGGCCTAGAAATAATGCTTGAGGAATTTCCCATTGACTAGCAATGGGACATCCTCACCTATCAGGTTCTTAAGCCTATAAGTGTTGTCTCCTAGTATCTCAGAAATTTGAAAGGGACCTATCCATAATCTATCAAATTTGCCATGGTCACCTTTCCTTTCATGGGCTTTATCCCACATCAGGACTAAATAAGATATCTTGAAAGCTTTAACTCTGGCTCTCTTGTCAAACCAGCATTTGACAACAGCCTGATGTTTTGCAAATTGGTCAATTGCTTGACTCCTCTTTTCTTCCAGGTGCATCAACTGAAGCAACCTGACTTCTTGCTTATTTTCTATACCTAGGTATTCTTGGGCAAACTGTAGAGTAGGAATTTTCAAGTTTACAGGGAGGATAGGATCCACCCCATATACCAATTAGAAAGGTGAGTTTCCTAATGCAGTTTTCATTCTAGTTCTGTCTACCCATAAGGCATATTTCAAAAATGAGTTCCATTCCCTAGGGTTTTTCTCTATTAATTTTCTTATGATATTCAGTAAATTCTTGTTGGTGGATTCTGCTAATCCATTCCCTTGGGGATAGTAGTTGGATGAAAACTTAAGTATGATCCCATGATCAAAAGCCCAACTTGACAATTTAATTGAAGTGAAGGCAGAACCATTATCACTTACCAAAGCATAAGGAATTCCATACCTGGTAACAATGTCACTCTCTAGAAATTTAATAACATCATTTGCAGTACAGGTCTTGCTACTGATAGCCTCAGTCCATCTGGTACAATAGTCAGTAATGGTTAGGACATACCTATGGCCTAAGGAGGATGGGGGGTTGATTGGTCCTATAAAGTCCATGCCCCATTGTGCAAATGGGCGTTCTTCCATCACTGGCTGCAAGGGTTGTGCAGCATACTTTTCTCTGTTGGCGGCAACCTGACATACATGACAACATTTAACATGATCAGCTGTATCTTTGAAAATTGTAGGCCAGTAATATCCTGCTCTGAGGATAGCATGTGTTGTGGCCAAGGCTGATCCATGTGCCATTCTGAACTTGTCATGTAACTCTGACAGAACCCTATTTGCTTCTGGTTTTTCTAAGCATCTCAGGTATATTCCTTCATAATTTTTCTTGAATAAGGTTCCTCCCTTCATCATGTATTTTTGGGATCTTATTTTCAAGGCTCTTCTTTGTGAAGGTTGCATTCTTGATGGACACCTTCTAATGATCAGGATATGCCTGATATCTGAATACCACTCTCTATTATCTTTCTCATTAATAACGTACTACTGACTAGTGATGTTAGGGCCAATCTCAGATATCATTTGACTCAAATCTTGTCCTCTTACCAGTTTCATTGGTGTAATTTCCATGTCATACTCTTGTAATACGGTAATCCATTTGGCTCTTTTTTCACCAGGCTCACTTTGCATCAGTAGCATCTTCACTACTGCATCTGGTACTACTGCAATCACCTTACTTCTCAGTATGTAGTGTCTAAATTTCTTCACTGCTCTAACCAATGCCAGTGCCTGTCTCTCAACATCTACATATCTCAATTCAGCATCCCTGAAAGGATAGCTCATGAAAGCAATTGGTTTCTCTTCCTTCTCTTCATTTCTTTGAGTAAGCACTGCTGCAGAGGTATGTTCTGAAGCAAATGAATAGATGTAGAAGTCTTTTGTGTAATCTGGATTGATAAGGACAGGAGCATCAGAAATGGCTTTCTTTATGTCTTCAAATGCAGCTTTGGCCTCTGGTGTCCACTTGATTTGTGCATCTTTTTTCAACATGGCATTTAGTGGTCTGATAATCTCAGCAAAGCCGGTGATGAACTTCCTCACAAAGTTTATCTTACCAAAGTAAGATTTAAGTTCTTTCTTGCTTCCTGGAAGTTGTAATTTCATAATAGATTCCACCCTGTCAAGATCAATGATAATTCCATCTTCTATGATCAGGTGGCCTAGTAACTTTCCTGTTGTCACCCCAAATATGCACTTCTTGGGGTTCAGCAATATTCCATACTCTTCACATTTTCTTAATACATTTTTGAGATCAGTTACATGGTCGCTCCTCTCTTTGGAGAACACTGTTAAGTCATCCATATAGATGACTATACACTTTCCTATTAAGCCTCTGAAGGCTATGTCCATTGCACACTGGAATGTGGCTCCAGCATTTATAAGTCCAAATGGCATACGTCTATATGTGAATATCCCCCACTTTGTGGTGAAGGCAGTCTTTAGTCTGTCAATCTTGTCAACCATGACCTGATTGTATCCTGAAAAGCCATCCAAGAAGGACATCATTTTGGCTCCATTTACAATCTGCAGAACTTCATCTAATGATGGCAAGGGATAATTGTCTTTTTCTGAAGCTCGGTTCAGTTTCCTAAAATCTGTGCATAACCTGATATCTCCATTCTTTTTTTTTACCAGAACTAAATTAGCAACCTAGGTGGAGTGCCTCACAGGAAAAATTATCAGGGCATTTAACAATTTCTTAACTTCTTCGAATATTATTGGTTCAAGCAAAGCATTGACTAGCCTCTGCTTTTGTCTAAAAGGTTTAGCATTTGGCTTGAGAGGTATAGTATGAGTTATGACAGATGTGTCATAAGTCTTCAGCTCATCATAAGTCCATGCAATTACATGTATGTAATCCTTGAGGGCTTGAGTTATTCCTTCTAACTCTTCTGGTGTGCAAACTTTACCAATCAATACATTTCTCTTATCTTCATCTTGTCCAATATTCACTTGTGAATATTGACCTCCATCTGCCTTGGGAAGATCCTTCTGTTTAAGCATATTATCCAAATCAAAGGCCCTTTCTAATTCAATCATACCTTTGGGAATCCTGTTGCTAGGCAATTCTAATATTTCATCTTCTTCCCAGACATGATCTTCCGTACCATTCTCATCTATGATTTGGGCATCAAATACATCTCTGTTGGAGATGAAATCCAAAATGTGCTGATCATCATCAAACACCTGGAGGTTGGTCACATTATTAGGTACTAAAGGTACTGACACCAGTTCTACTGAAAATCTCTTTAGACCTGATATAGATAGTGGCTCCAATGTACTGGCAGCCTAGGCAAGTGCATCCGCCCTATGGTTTTGTTCTCTTGGTACGTGAGTGATATTAAAGGCGTCAAAGTCCTGTAGTTACAAGAGTAAATTCCTCTTACTTGCCTCACAACTAGTTTTGAATCTCCGAAGACATGTAGAATCTTTACTTTTTTCTTATGAGCAAACAGTATCCCGTGAATCATAGCCTCATACTCTATTACATTGTTAGTGCAGGGGAACTGTAATCTGTAGGCTGCTAGATAGGATTTTCCTAATGGATCAATAAGATCAATTCCTACCCCAGCACCTTGCTTGGACTTGGATCCATCAAACCTTAGGATCCAGGGTTTATCTTCAGTAGGATACTTAGCTGAACCTTCTTTTTTCTTTGCAGCTCTGGCTACTACTCCACCTAATATCCACTTTAATTTAGGGATGTCATCATTCTCAAGTTTCTTCTTTCCTTTCTTTTGTGAGCCTGATAGCCTTTCTATTTTCTCTTTCACATCAGCAAGAGGATGATCCTCTGGATCTGTAGCTGTATGCCTTTTCAAAATGTGTAAACATAGTGAACAAGTTGTTTCTGAATGAGGTGCCTCATGCAACTTACACCAACCTTTAATTAAGACCTCGTGGGGAGATCTATGCTATTGTGTCATCTTCTCTATTTCTTTTGTTAGGAATTCTTCGAACCTAGTCAGGTCACTACCTTTGTCTTCATTGAACAAATCATAATTTGGCTGCATAAGCAATCACTCCCAGGGGTGATCTTTTCTTTCTTCTCATCATTTATCTGGTCATAAACTAGAATTTCTTCTATTCTCAGGATATGATCCTCATCATGATCCGTCAGCTCTTCTGTTCCTGTAGAAGACAAACAAGAGTTAGTATCATTATCATCATCAGATGTAGGACTTACCTCAGAATATGATGATGATGCCTCACTGCATGTCTGCTGTAGCATCATCATATCTAAACATGTTTCACAAGTCCTTTCTGAATGTGCTTCATTGTGTAATCTGCACCATCCATCAATCAAAATATCATTAGTGGGTATATTTAACAATTGACAACGCCTTACCTGATTAGACAAATGCACCTCAAAGTCTCTGAAGAGATCTATTTTGTTCTCATTATCAAGATTATTATCAAGTTCTACTACTGGTACATCCTCCTGATAATCATCATCATGATGAAGACGGAAGTCAAGCATCAGGATCTCTTCTATTTTGACAGTTTGTGGCCTGATGCAATAAACTCCAGGCTCTACATCTACGTACATGATCTCATTTGTTCTGTTGTACTCAGTGATCATATGCTTCATTCTAGGCTCAGCATCAATCCTAATCTGGTTTGGTATAACTTTCCATGGTAACCACATGTGACTGAAATCTGTGGACATATATCTGTTAAGCATTTTAGACCAGTCTCAGCTAAGCAACATCCCATAAGTATCAGGTATGTCGACTACCTGAATTTCAATGTAATACTAGATCCTAGGATCAGATGCTAGTTACATGTGGATATGAGTTAACTCCCCTACTACACTTACTTCTATTTTGTCCAGTTGAGTGACCTTTTTTAGGCATTTAGCAGGATGTAATCCTAAAGCATTACATATTGACAAGGGCATAACATTCGTGGAGGCCCCTGAATCCACCAAACAGTTGTGCAGGTTCTTGCTGAACATTCTTATGGTGAGGAGGAATAGAGGTGATTCAGTTTTGTCCTTATACAAGGTCATGTGGGAGGTTTCTGCAGCTTGGACTGTGGCTGACACTTTAGGCTTGATAGTATTATTGCTAGCGGCATGATCTTTGCCACTGGATTGACTTGAAAGATGGCCATCCTCTTTAGGAGTGGGATCATCTAGTGACTTCATAAATGCCATTTTGATGGTAGGAGTTTTCAGTAACTCAGACAGGGATAGGCTGATCTTAATTTTCTTCATTTCATCAGCCAGATAGCTGACCAACTTGTCAGATTCATGAGCTGCCTTTACAATCTTTGATCCTATGTTTTGAGGAGACAAGTATTGAGAATTTACCTTCGGGAACCTAGGGTTATTACTAGCTTTAGGATTAGGAGGTGTATTGAAGTTATTTGGAGGTAGAGATGATGTCAATGGACCAACAGGTCTGTTGGCATTACTTCTCAAGTTATAATTATGCTTACCAGGATATTGCTGCTGGTATGCATGCACTTCCTCATGTTCTCTTGCAGGCTCATTTTCATCCTTAAAGGGGAATACATAGTTTGTTTCAAAGGTTAGGGAAGATTCTTCACATGCCTGGTTATAACTCTGATGAGGTTGATTTGTATAAGTTTCCAGCACAAAGGCTGAGTCATATCCACATGGAACAATCTCATTTCCTTCTACCTGAGGTGGATTTCTAGAAGTGTTAGACACTTCAGTTTGAAAGATGCTAGCAGCAATTCTAAATTGTGGACAATCTAATTCTGCATGTGCATTTGTATTGTGGATCCTACACCAATTAGTAAGGGCTGCTTTAGCAAGATTGACTCTGGTAGTCTGTTTGGCTTCCCCTGGAGGCTGATTGTCCAGGGGTGATGGTAGTGAGCCATTATTTGGCCTAGAGTTCCATATTCTGGGCTGTCTCTGAGGATTATTGTTATTTCCACCACTATTATTGAAATTATTGGTGTTATATCCTCTGTCAGGATAACTTGGTCTATCATTGGAATAATTTCTATTCTGATTTGACTAGGAATAGAAAACTTGATTTCTCAAATGTGTCACTTCTATGGTGAGTTTTCTCAGTTGAGCAGAAATTTCTTTAATTTCTTCCTTTTCTTCTTGAGCTTTAGCCACCACATTTTCAGTTTGAGGCTTGAAGAAAGAGGATCCATGGTTATTGTTGGATAGATCAGCACCCTGAGGTGCCTGAGCTTGTGCAGGATATTGTGGTAATTGGCCATTTCCATTAGGAGGAGGCATAATGCTCAGTGGAGGTACTTGCAAAGGTGCAGGCATGACTGCTGGGGGTATCACTACTCCATTAGGATATTGTGCAGGATACTATGCAGAATATGACGCAGGATATTGCGAATGCATGCCAGGTAAGGTAGGGAATACCATATTTGGAGTAGGAGCAGCTATCAACTGCTGATTTACTTGTATGGCTTCTTGAAAGGCTAAGGCTAAAGTTGTGATTTGGAGGTGTGTTCTCCTTATGAACATGGAAGTCAAAGGATCTAAAGCCGAATAATAAATGCTCCTTGCAGCTTCATCAGACACAGTATAAGAAGTGACCACCCTGGACAACATTTTTTGAAACCTAGCATTGAAATTTGCAATAGGCTTATTCTCAAATCTCTTGATGGTGGCAAATAAATGATAGTTTATTGAGGGATTGATAGGAACCTTGAATCTCTCAAGAAAGGCTTTCTCTAGTAGGGCCCATGAATCAACAAAACCCTGACCCAGACTAATAAACCAATTATAGGCTTCTTCCCCTAAGGAAAAAGGAAATAATCTGCACACCACATCTTGATGTTCTATTCTGGCTCTGCAGCAAGCTTCCTTAAAGGTCCTGATATGATCTTCAACATCTTGGTAAGGATGATATTTTGGACAAAGTTTATCTGGATTCTTTGGTAACTCATGATATGCAGTAAAGGTCAAGGGCGACTCTGCTGCAAAGAAAGACATTGCAACTAGAGGGGGTTGAGCTGGTGGTGCAACTGGCTGAGGTTGGACTAAAGGTACACCCTGAGGTTGAATAGGAGGTGTCACAGATATCCCAGAAGGTATTCACAAACCAACAGGAGTTACAGGAGGACGTTCTAGTGAAGCTCCTAGTGCACCAGACTCGGGAGTATGATGGATGTCCACAGTTCTAGGTCTGAAACCCCTAACAGGCAATTCTTCAAATATTCCACTAGCTCTAGACCTGGTATTTATCCTATGAGCCAGGATTTCTCAATTTTGAGGGAAATTGGCTGAAACTTTGCAAATACTGGCTAGATTTCACTGGATAAGGTGATATTTGCGGTCGGATGACTGATCGGACTGGATATTTACAAACTATTTGCAAAGATAGTGCAAATATAAGATATTATTTGTGGTAAAATGACCCTCGCCATGAGATATCAAGTTTCTAAGGTCAAAATTATTCAAAGCTTGAACAAATTTATGTAGTTTTGGTTGATATTTGTGAATTCACAATGATCTACTGTAAAGCTTGCAATATTTATGTTAAATCTGAAAACCTTTACACAGAATGAGCATCTACAAGCTTGCTACAGTAAATATTTACATAATATTTGAAATTCTCAAATAATTCAAGGTTACCTTATTCTCTATATCATCAAACCTAAAAATAATGATGATGAGCGTAGTCTTTTGGATCATGCCCTCCTTCTAGTGCCAATTTATGTTGGTCATGATGTTAGTCATAAACAAGCATAGAATAAAAGTACACATTAACCTTTATTCATCTTGAAAGATACGATGAATTTAGAGAATTCATGATCCCAAGTCTCCATTGATTAGGTATTAATCATCTGACATTACTCAGAGGTTAATGTGAGTTGTTGTTTCCATTTTGGGGCCTTACGTGAAAGTTCATCATCATCATGATACTCCTGCAGAAATTCTTTACAGAGAAGTCATATTATACAATTATTTGGTGAAATGATGCAGAAATACTTCAATCTTTGAATGATATTCTTAGATATGCATGATATATATTCAAATATGCTAAATATTTGCAATTATCTACGAGATGTCCACATATTTGTGTTATTTGCTTAAGATCATCAATTGTTTGCAATTATGAGGATGAAATGCTTTGAAATTTAAAAGAAATTGGAAGAAATGCTTCAAATTAAAGTTGAACCTTTAGCTTCTGAACCACATGTATATTAGATACTGTCATGAAGAGAAGAAAACCAAACCATATTTTCACCAAGACATTCCACAGCTAGATATAGTTGATGCTAACTTCAAAGGGAATTTGTACAAAGACAACACATGTAAGTGGACATGCACTCCAAGGGATGCAGCAAATCACCACATATGTCCAGAATTCATACACTAATTACTCAAGATTTACTATGAATTGTAATCAACACAGTCTTCTCATTCATTAAGCATGCAAAAATATAAATGTATACAAAAACTTTGAAATGAGCTCTGAATGTTTCAGCAGACGAATTTCAATTAAGTTTTAGAATATTTACAATAAGGCATTCCATCACCTTTTATAGAACAAGGTGAGGAATCCGTTACAAAAAGATCCATGATCTTGATTTATCAATGCATATCTACAGTCACCATTCTCTTTGACTTTGTCAAACCTATCAAAAGTGGCACAAGTTGCTAGCTGGCAACTATCTAGATCACTTATGCTTATACCTCCCTTTATGATGTATCCTCGTCATGCTCCTTATCTGATTCATGTGGACCATCATCATCTGTATCACTTCTTAAACTTTCATTATCCTAATGATGATGATGCTGCATATGAGGCTGCATGTTGCTCTGGATCTGCTCATATGACTGCACAATTTGTTCTATTCCTCTGCCATCCTAAGTCTTTACTTTGATGATGGTGTGCTTGTGTGCCTCATATTTGTTTCTACTACTATCTAGTTTGTCTTTCCTGTCCTGTAGTGTCTCATTGTATTTTTCCATCTTGACTTTGATTCTCATTATTTTATCTATGACTTCTTCTGTCAAGTGGACAAGTGGATCATCTGCTACTTATTGGAAGTTGCCATGTAAAGCTTTGATGGCACATTCCTCATCTTGATTTTCTATTTTCCCTTCCACTTTTCCTTCCAATGTTTCCAATATTTCTACCTCAACAGCCATTAAATCATGTAACTTCATGTTGATATCTCTCAATTTATTATTGCATCTCCTGAGTACCCCACATTCAAATTGAATGTCCTTACACCAGATGTCAATCAACAAGGTGGTATTACTGTTCAATACCTGTTTATTGATAAGCAGTTAAGGATTTATCCTCTTTATTTCTCCCAGGATGTTTAATACCTTTTCCAATTTATAAGACCTTTTTCCTGTCTGCATTTGCAATTTGTCTACTTTGGTCCTAGAGTCACTGAGAGTGCTCCACCTCTTCAAAGAGGCCTTTACCATTTCTTCAGCATCATCCAATGTGGATGACATCCATTTCCTTAGTACAGATGCCTCATGTTTCATGAGGTCTAATTTATTCACTTCCTCTTGAGAAATAGCAGTCAATGGGACTGCATGTTCAGTTGAAGTTTCTTCAGTATTAGTTAGCCTTCTTATGTAGGCATGCAACTGAGCAATGTGCTCTTTGTGTTGCTTATTTTTCTCTTTCTCTCTTTTCACCTTTTGAATCAAAGAATTAATAATGTCTTTGCCCTCTTGACCCTCTTGGTCTTCATTGGCAAAACCTAGATCCACTATGCTAATTTGAAACTCATCTAAGGTAATTTTACCTTTTTCTCTCTCCACAGTAGGCACTACAATATGTGCAGTCCTTCTCCCAGTTGTTGGATCTCTTTTGATGGCCGAAGTCATTCTGGCCTTCCTCTTAGGCTTCATTATATTCTTAGTAAACAAAGTAGATACGTCAAATTCCTAAATTTCAAAATCTACTTCTGTATTTACCTTTTTCTCCAACCATGGAGGTACCTAATCACATTTTTCTGCATCATCATGATGTTCACCTTCATCTCCCATTTCTGTCAGCAGGTGTGGTGGAGAAGACGATTTTCTCAATTCTGCTTCATGATGCTCACTTTGTTGTTGATCCTGTGGCATGTCCTCCTGTTGAGGAACTTCTTTCTCCGGAGGAATACCTTCATGGGGTGGGGGATCTTGTGATGTATCTATCTGTTGATCATGATGATCATGATCTTTTTCTGTCATTACCTCATCTATTTTTGACTCTTCCCCTTATTGAGGTACATTTTCACCAATGGACATTGTGGCATCCTCCTTTGGCTTTTCTTTTTCTTGTTGCATATCCACCACACTGGATATTGTGGAGTCTGCCTGAGGTGCTGGCATTTGTTCTGAAGCCATTATTTGTTTCGCACCTGTATTGTCAACCTCCTAAGCTTTGGTGGCAGGATCTTTTATTATTTTCTCCTCATCAGCTGCTTTCTCTTGAACTTCTATTATGATAGGCTCCATGGATGCACCTTGTGCGATTGGTGGGCTTACTTTTGAAGTATGGCTCTTTAGTTCTGCCACCTTTATTTCTTCTACATGGTGTCCCTTATTAGGTGATCCTACTAGATGTTCACGATTCACCACTATAGGACTTGTCACCTGGGTAATTAATGTTTCTAGCCCTATTTCCTGAGCTATCTACTCTGGGCTCTTTTCTTGTTCTGCCTCCACTTGCTTCATCTCCTCCAGTATAGTTTGAATTGGTGGAGGCTTGTGAGAGGTCATGCTTGTACCAACAGCAAGTGTTTCCATCTTTTGTGCAGTCACTTCTTGTACCACTTCATCATTAGACAAATTTATTGTTTCGTCTAACAAGATGTGCCCTGCTTGTGCCTGAGAAGTTTCTTTCATCTATTCCTCTACAAGTTTAGTTTTGAACTTGACGATGGTAGGAAGTGGAACATTATGCTGAAGTTCCTTGGGCACTTCACTACCTACCCCTTGTAACAATGTAGGGGGTTGTCTTATTTCACCTCTCATAGAGGTTCTTTGTTTCTTGGGTGGGGTAGACACCACCACCTGTGGAGCTCTTCTTTTCCTCTTTATTACCAAAGGAGCCTCTTCTTCTTTAGGCTCTTCTTCCATGAGGATATCCTCTTCATCATGTTTTCTCGAGGATTGACCCTCTTCTAGGGTCTCAGTGATTCCAGGCTCTACTATCTCACTCTTCTTAGATTTTCCTTTCCTTGTTCTTGGAGGGGATGCTGATTCTGATCCTGATCCTGATGTTGCTACCTCCTCAACTACAAATATTGCCTTTTTAATAATAACCCCTTTGGGTTCTTTATCTACCTTCTTGCCCCTTGGAGATCTTTTTCTCTGTTGTTGTGGTGGAGGGAGTCTATCTCCCTTAGGCTTCCTCTTTTCATTCAAGAAGTCATCATACTCATCCCCAGGAATATCTTACCCCTTCTTCTTGTTGTCCACCATAATGGTAACACCCTTCTTCTTCAATGCCTCTATCTGTTCATCAACCTAAACTTGGGTTAGTTGCATGGTTCTGGTAATGAAGGGGTCCAAGGATATATCCTCTTGTATGGTGAGGTCAGGTGTAGAGATGGTATCATTATATATTTTCTTTTGCTCATACTCATCTGCAATTATCCTGCCATCATCGTTCTTTAATTATTGAGGGATGGGGACGCAATCAAAGGTTCTGATTTGATTCAATGTTAACCTTTGATACCTTCTTCTCCTTGCTTCTGCTTCATCCTTGCAGTCAGTCCAGAAGTCTTCTAGGTGCCTCTAGTGAATAGGCTTTCCTATTACTTTCTGCATCCTGCCATAAGGATCATATGGTCTGGTCAGTGGAAAAGGCTGCAGATTCATCTTATTCAAGGTGATCATCACCTTCTTTTTGTGTTCAAAATCTAGGCATATACTAGCCAATGGTGACTGGAAACAAAATTGGTGGCTGTTTCTTGGCATCCTTGTATGTTTTTATCATTATGGAGCTCTGCCTGATGAACTCCATAAGTACCACTGCATTAGTGGGATACCTGGGCAACATGAGGGGAGGTCCTTCAAAATCCTCAATCCTTATGTAGGAAAATGTGGCAAATTGTATGTACCAGGCTCCATGCCTGTAGATTATCTCTTGAGCCTCCATGCTCAATCTTTTTGTTCTATCCTCCTCCATGGTCCTCACTAGATGCATGGAGAATGCATCATTGACCAGTTTGTAGTCTTGGAGGTAATTGGCTCTTTGCAGCTGGGGATGATGATCCCAGATATGCATAGCATTTCTACCTGTAAGATTTCCATCGGTAGCTAGTGCATCAAATGTGCCTTGGTATGCACAAGAATAGACAATATAGGATGTCATATAGAAAGCACAATTTGTACCTCCTAGGTTCATCAGCTGCTCATGCAGAGCATCACTTATTAGCTAGCCCCACAGTGGCTTGATATAATAATATAAACACATCATTATTATACCATACATCCCATCTCTGAAACTACCAGCATCAGGCTGGCCTGTGACTCTGCTCAGTAGTGCAATCATATACTGATATTCATTAGCAAAATCATATTTGAACAGATGCACAGGAAGTTTGGCTGCTGTCGGATACGTGCTGTTTTCAGCCCTCCATTGATACATGTTCTTCCTGGCTTGTTTCTTGTTGTTTTCATATTCTTTCTCTGACTTCTTCAGGTCTACACTTTTGACCTTGCTGCCTAATGACAATCCCAATGTCTTGGACAGACCCTTGATGGATAGGTTAGCATATATCCTCCCATGCTTCATCACCTGCCTTGTCTCTGGGTTATAGTTCCAGGCACACTCGATGACGAGCTCCGGAGACTCCATAGAGTATGGAAAACTAGCAGCGTTCCACATTCTAGATACGAAAACTGCATCTAGCACAAGACTCTTGTTATTCTCACCATTCAGCCTAGCTGACCAGGCTTCCAAATTGGTACTCCCTTGATGGGTATTTGTAATTGCACCATACTTGAATAGAACACCCCTCTAAGATGAGAACATGAGCTTACTGAATTCTGTTTGGCACTTAACGAACCTCTTGTCAGCCATGAGTACCTACAATTAACAAAATCTTGTCTTACAATGGGTTTTCACAGGCATGCATATAACAATTTATCTTTGATATTCACCATGCATATTACATTCATTCAGCATAAGTCCCTCATGGGGATGCGTAAACCAAAGTTACAACATCATACTTGACTGTTACAGAAACAACATGATGAGGGTTTCATTTACTTACCTGGTTATGCTGATTCCTTTTTATACCAATGGAATTTTGAAAGTGCTCTTGATTCTTATGGATGATCACGCGCTTTCTGTTGCTTACAAACTTCGCTCATCATAATACTGCCTGCAGGAGGATATGGAAGCTGTGCTCTGTAAAAAGTAATTTCTTCGCAAGGTAAATGTGAAAATGGCGTTAGATTTACCTTTTAACCTTGCAATTAGGGTAAATTTAGGGCAAATCCTGACATATTAGATTTTATTCATTGATTTTCTGCATGGCAAGTCAGGATTTCACCAGGTGTTCCATCGAGTTTAATAATCAGTGGGAACCACCTACCATGTCTATGTGCATTTAATGCTAATGGCGGCAACGGGAGCGGGGTGATATCTAAATGGCAGGATGATATTTGAAAACATCAGGTTATGTTTAGATATCAGGTGATGTTCGCGCCATTGGGTTGTGCTTTAAACGTCAGGAGGATATTCAAAAATATCAGGTTGTGTTTTTGGATGATGATGATGACCGAAGTCATTCTTTTCCTAACTCTCAGGATATCAGGGTGACATCATCCAAATATTCATTCAGCATATTGGAAAGACATCATGACGTCATCGTCATGTTATGCGAACATGATCATGTTACGAAATATCCTATCGAGAGGTAAATGTGATGATGATGTCATCATCATATCTTTTCTTCATTTATCAAACTTGGATGACATCATCAGGATATTGGCTTAGGGTGACAGAAATGAAATTTGAATTTTGATAAACTGACCTCATAGTGATGACTTACCTCATCTTGATTCTACATCATGATGAACATGACTTACTTTTACAAAACCGCCAGAAAGCAGACAACACAAGCCAAGCCAAAAGTTGGGTCCCTGTTTTGCCAAGTCAAAATGGGGCATGTTGTGTAACCACACAACAGGTATCAGAGCTAAGTTCCTCCTAAAAAAGCCTAAAAACTTGAGGAAGATCTAGGAATCTCAATGGATATGTATGGTATGAGGGAACAACTTCAGTTTGTCCTAGATGATCTTGAGAAATCTCACTCTGAAGTCAATAACCTGAGGGAAAGACTCAAACAAGCTGATGACTTCATAAATGAACTCAAAGAAAAACTAAGTATCTCAGTGAAGAAAAGAAAGGAACTACTTCAACAATTAGCAAGTCAAAGTGAACCCAATGATACTAATGAAGATCTGAATGAGAAAAACAAGTTATGTGAGAAGCTATCAAAAGAGGTCATTATAGTAAGACATGAAATGGAATCGGGGGTTATGAAATTCACCCAAGAAATTGAAGAGAAAAGAAAAATTAAAGATAATCTAAAATAATCTCTCAAGGAGAAGTTAGAAGACTGCCACAAAATGGATAGAATAATCAGGCATCTAGAATCTGATCTTGAAGAGGCTAGAGATAATGAAGAACAACTTGAAAATTAGATAGATACACTTAAAAGGGATCTTCAAACTGCAAATGAATACAAAGAGAAATTCAAGATAAGCTCTGCTCAACTTGAAGTTCTTCTTGAAAGCCAAAAGAGGGTAGATGACAAGCATGGCTTGGGGTATGAGAAAGGTGAAAGCTTCGGATCTAGTCAGAAGAATTCTAGATCAGGAAATCCAAGGAACAGACCTAGAAGACCTCCGGTAAGGCAACCAAATGCTCAAAGATATCCATCCTTCAATGGTTACTGCCACAATTACAATAACTTAAGTCATAAAGCAAATCAATGTAGAAGAAGAATGAATCAGGCTAATTCATCCTTCTCTAGATAGTGTTTTAACTGCAAAAGGTATGGTCACAAATCTCATGAATGTAGAAATATGCAAATAAATAATTCATTAAATGGTAGATGCTTTGCATGCAATAGAATGAGACATATGGCTAATCAATGCAGATCAAGAGGAATCTAGTCAAATATGCAAAGAAATGTTGTTTGTTACAATTGCAATAGATCCGGTCATATTGCCAAATTTTGTAGAAGTAAGAATTAGGACAAAAAGGGTCTGGTGCATCATAACCAAAATCAAGACAAAGGAAAAGGAAAAGTGAATGCGAATGAAATTCAAAAGGAAATGAACAAGATTTGGGTGAAGAGAAGTACAAAAAATGTTGGGGATGGATCCGCACCAGAATTTGGTGCTGATATTCCTTCTAGTAACTAAATAAATGAGCTCTGGCTCAGGGGGAGTCACAAAGGAAAACAATTTGCCTCAGCCAATCAATTGGTGCCTAAAATTGGCACATGGAGTGTTGTAGATTGAAGAGTTCTCAAGAGATATCTAAATAACCCTTGGTAAAAGATCTGTAAGAAGTTTTGAAGAGGATAATCATCCAAGATTGATCCGGTTTAACAATCATCCGGTAAGAGCAGGATTTTCACAGTTAGATCCGGTATGATTCAAAAATTGAGGTATCTTGATATGCGGATAAATGGAATGATTGGAGAAAGGAAGATAGATTGTCAATAATCACTGAGAATAACTCTAAGTACATCTTAGTGATCTGGAAAGATCTCTCAGGACAAGGAGAACAAGGCAACCGAAATAACTTAAGTTGTGCATTTATTACAAAATGGAATTAGGGTTTACGTAGAAATAAAAGGGTTCTTTTCTTCATCATTTGCACATTTGCATTTGAGAAGAAGGAAGAAAGAGCTCTACAACAAGATTGCTTCAACTCTCTCAAAGATCAACTGCAGAATTTGATTCAACCAGTGATCTTTTCGGCTCTTATCATGAACCCTAGAAGCGTAAAAGGTATTTTCCACTCTTGAATATCTCTCTCTAAATCCTTTGAAAGATGGGTACTCCACATGTTGTTAAAATCACTGATAGACCGTGCCCTAAGTTCAAGAAACATCCTTATAAATCCCTAGAAGTTGATCCCCTAGGTGCATTCTCTAGCATTTCGTATGGAGTTCTGCATGTAGAAGATGTTAGGGTTTACATGTACACAAACATTGAAGAATTTGGGGAATCCAAGCTGATGGATATATATCATAAGGAACTAATAGATGAATCATTTGAGCTTAAACCCCAATACAAGGCCATCTAGGATAAGCATTTTGGACATTGCATTCATTTCCCCTATTTTGCAGAAGATGAATGGGTCTGGTATGTTTTGAGTAGAATGCATGACAACTTCATGTGGTTGATGAGGCCATTCAAGATAACCAAGGATGCAATTAGGGCGGTAACTAGATTGCACTCATTCGGTGGGTTGCCTACTCTCAAATCAGTCAAAAACCAAATTGTAAGTGAGGCTACCAGATCAAAATTTGATAAGAGGGCAATGACAATAGAAGACATCATAGATCTGGATATAAAATTTGCCTCTATGATAATCGGTTACAAAATCTATCACTCTAGCAGGGAGAATTCAGTATCTGAAACTGCTATATATACTGTATATGGAATACTAAGGAAAAATGTTGACTATGATCTTTGTGAGCTTCCCCTAAACCAACTATTAGAGAATTTGTAGAAAATAAAGAAGGATAAAAAGAATTCATTTAAGTACGGTGGCATGATACTTTGTCTATTCTTCTACTATATGAATGAGCTACCCAGAACTAGTGGCTGGATATGGTAAAATGATAGACCTGTTGCCATACAAATAAGAGATTATATGTATGGGCTTGGTGATGCCAAGGCACAAAATACAACAGTGTGGGGTCATTTCAAAAACTTTCAAGGTATGATGTAGGTCAGAGAAAGAATCCCCCAATCTCTAGTTGAAAAATACAAGGACACAGTGTGCTTCATGGTAGACATTGATCAATGCCTAATGGAGGCAGTAGAGCCTAGAATAGTCTGGATTATGCCAATGGGATATGAGGTGGATGAGAAAGTTCTAGAACTACATGTCCAACACCTACTAAGTCAACCTAAGGTAGAAAGGTTTGGAACCTTCCAAGAGTTGAGTGTAAAAGTTTATGTTGAACTGAGATAGCCTGAGATCAAGAGAAAAGTGAGAAGGGAAGTAGAAGAAATCACCAAGAGATATGGAATATCAAAGGAGACAGTTGATGCCAATAGAGAGAAGGTGGAAAGAGTAGAGAAAGAAAGGCAAGAAATAGAAAAAGAAAATGCTTCGGTGCAAACCCCCTCTAGGACCAGATCCTCCAAAAGCTCTGCCCCGGCCACCTCTAAGAGTCAAAAAGCCTCAAAAATGGAAGCTAGGACATCTGGAAAGGGAGAAAAGAGAACTAAGACAAAGGCCACAAGATCTTACACCAGCCAGAAGGATGATGAAGAGACAGAATCAGATGAGGAGATCAAGAAAATGAAGAAGAAAACATCCAATGAATCCTCTACCAGTCATAACAAGGAAGAAGAGGCAGAAGAATTTGTTGAAAGGCCTACTCTCTGCACTGATGATATCATCAAATCAGTCACTGTGGATGGGAATCTGCAACGAATGACTAAATTTTATGATGAATATAATGAAGCTGACCAGAAGATCTTACAAGATACTACAGATAGGTATCTAAACATCTATAATAAAGCATTCATTGAAATTATATCTCTGATTCCCAATAGCCTAGAGAAGGAACGTGAAATGAGAAAGGACAATGCCAAGGCAAAAGACCTAGAAATCTGGGAGCAGATTGCTATCCAACTCTATCCTTCCATTAGCCCTCAACAAATGAACATGATCTTCAAGGACTACAAGGATGAGTTCTGGAGCAAAGCAAGAATGAACCAGCTTATGCTTGGAGAGACTGACCAAGTGGCAAAAGAAACAGAAGATATCCTTTGGAATGCATTTAAAAGATTCAATCTTCTTGTCATAGAAGACTTAGATGATGAACCTTCTGCCATGGATGTCGAAAGAGTAAGTGTATCAAAGGAAGATCCTACTGAGAAATGTGTAGAAGAGTCAAAGGAGTTAGGTGAGGAGAAGACTAAGGACCTGGATTCCTCTATTATAGAAGAGGAAGTCCATGAAGAAGTAAACATCCCCCAACAGACTCTAGAACTGAAGGAGAAGCAAGAAAAGAAGAGAGAATCAGTCAAGAGGAAGAGGTAAAGGGAAGAGAAGAAGATCAATCAGAGAAGACCCCTGGTGACAGTTCTGAAGCTATAGAAGGAAAGAAGACTGTCTCCAGCAAGAGACACTGCAGAAACAATTAAAGATTTCTTGACCAAAGAAATGATGGACTTAGATGAACAGGAGCTATTTCAAGGACCATTCAATTTTGATTCCCTCTCCCCTGTTTAGACAATGAAGATAGCATCCTTTGCCCAAGCAAAGGCAAAAGAAAAGCTTCTAAAGTCTCACATGGAAGACTGTGACCTAATAGAGATTGCATCCAATGCGTTGGAGAAGATCATGCCATCCTTCCAAAATGATCTTTTGGCCTCTTCATCTGGTAACTTGAAATCGCTTGTTAATTCTATTAGCACACATTTTGATTCTTTGGAGAAGTCAGCAGAAGATAAAGTCCAGATAGAATTTTTGGGAAAGAGATTCTCTGAGGTACAAGGACTAATAACAAATGATAGGAGAAATTTGAATATTGGGATAAAGATCTTAGACAATGCTCTTAAAGATGGCGGAGATTTATGCAAATTTTGTCTATCTTGGTCCACCGTGACAACAGACATTGCCAAGAAGGTGGAAGAACAAGAGAGTAAACTATCAAGTTTATCTCAAAATTTTTACCCTCTCACCTCTTCCATAATGAATCAAGAGTGTTAGACTATTGTCACTATAAATGAGATAAAGAGGCTTGAGAAGGAGAAGAAAAATAGAATAAGTAGGCTAAGTGAACTAAGAGGGATAATTATCCCCAAGTTAGAGGCAATGCATGAGGCCCTAACTAATGCCCAGACCATAGCCTAGACCAGTGATTCAGCAGACCTAAATGGGGCAGAAGCTTTTGGATTTTTTGCTAAGTGGTCACATCTCAATTTTGGATAGGATGAAGAAGAGTTGGGCAACATAAGTGGTACAGTTGAAGACCACCTTTGCAGATATACTTCAGTATATGTAAGTATAACATGTATATATACTTATGCGGCTAAGTATAGGTTGATTTTTGGAAATTTTGGTGTACGGATTCTACCCTTTGCCATTGATGTCAAAGGGGGAGTGAGGAGCAGTGAAAAATGTGGAATCTAACTAAGGGGGATCTCTGGAAAAGTGTACATTAGAATAGAGCATTAGCCAAGGGGGAGTGTAGTGTGACAGTCATTTTTCACTAAGTGTTGCCATCAATGCCAAAGGGGGAGATTGTTGGCAAGAGACAATGTGTGGCTTCATGAGTGTTGTCATTGATGGTAACAAAGTTCATCCCACACATCTGTATGGTATGACTATACCAGAAGTCAGATTGAAGAGTATTTTGGTCCGGTAAGCAAGAACAGAGCATGTAGCAAGGTCTGACAATCAGGTCTGGATCTCTCAGAGGAAGTATCTCAGCAAAGTATAGACTTGGGGAAGTCAAGAGGAGTACCCTAACTGATACATTCTAGAGATTGAGCCTCTGATGATGAAAGAGTGAAAATATATGAGCACCTAAGTGTTGGGGTCCTGTTTGACAGAGTAGACTGAGGAAGAACTGACCGGCAGAGCATCAGACCTTAATCTAGATAAGAAATTGATGGAGTTGAAGTTTCTTAAGGGATCATTCATAGTTGGCTAACATGATTGATGACTCCTATAACTATCTTTTGATACGTATCACTTAGTAAGCATGGATTCAGCTGACAGACTAGAGTTTGGGAAAATCTTGAGTATTCCAGATGCTGACTAGAAAGATGTTGAAATCCTTGGTGCAGATATATATACCAGATGGATTTTGATGTGAAAGTGTGTGTGGTGTGTTGTATTGTATGAAGAAAAGTAGAGAGTAGTGTGGAAGCAACTATACAAATCTAGTATGTGACAGAACAACAACACTAAGAAGAGGAAGAATGAAGTGTAGCAGATCAGTACATTGAGCCTAACCAGAACTGAACCTCAGCATATGTGGATGCCCCTTATCAGTTCAATCACTTGGTTACTTTCTTTATACCTTGTAGATAGTGAGTCTCTTGTAGGTAGTGAGCCTCTTGTGAGCAGTGTACTTGAGCAGTAAGCCCTAATTGGCAAGTGTCATTTTGTACTTCTATTCTTTTAACAGAGAATACAATCTTGGGTTAGTCACCCTGTGATTTTTCCCTTAACACAGTCTTCCACATAAAAAACCTTGTGTTATGTGTGTTGATTTCATTTTTGCTTTCTTGTTCATTTATGCTTATATGTTTTGATAGTGGACTATTGCTAAAGAAGAAAAGAAAGTTAAGAAGTTTAAGATAACTGATTCACCCCCCTCTCAATTATCTGCCTTGTTTCCAACAAAGATACGGTGTCTTGATCCAATCTATGATTATTTTCCTTTTCAAGTTCATCTTTGATTAGTTGATAAGTTGACAAGGATGATCTGACAGTTCTAAGTGGGGATTGATTTCTTATTTATGAAATGTTCAGGAACATTCCTACAGTGGAGTCGCTAGATGTTGTGACCAAATCACACATCGCCCCATTGCAAATGGGGAACCCCCTTTTTTTGAGCTCCAGTGTTTTGCCTGAGTCTAGGATGTTGTCTTAAGGTCAGTTTGTGGTGAAATCAGTGGTGATTCAAGAAATTTTTGTCATGACTAGCTTAATTCAATGTGAAACCTTTGCCCTCTGTTAGAAGCTAATGGTGTCTTGATCTTTATGGAGAGTTTTTGAAGTCATTCAATGTTGAGCAACAAGCATGTAGAATTTAAGGCACAATTTGCAACTCCTAACACCTTAAATGTGCATCTGACTTGGAGAAAACACTCATTCATGACAAAGTGCAAATTCACTCCTATATAACTCTCAAAATGTGCCAAAATGGTCTAGGTGCACTTTGCATATGAACAACTTCATTTTAGCACCTAGCCTTAAAAAGCATAATTCATTGGTCTAAAGTCATAATAAAGGAGTGAAGGTAGTTTAGGCACCCATCTGCATTGGTTAAGTCATCTTTTTGCACTGATGAAACTTCATACAGTAAGCACTCATCCAAATCAAGGCATTGATTCACACTTGTTCAATCACTAAATTGCACCTGGGATGATATCATGATTAAACACCCATATTGCGCCTAGTGACGGGATGAGGTGAATCTAAAGTATTTGAATTGGAAAATTTTGTAATCCAACAAAAGGTGAGTTAGGCACAACTTGCAGCTGTGAAATCAATTTTGAGCGCCTAGGCAAAGAGGACTTAAAGTTATGAAATTAGATGTCATTTTGAGGTAAGAAGTCTTCACTAATTTGAAATTCAAGTTGAAACAAGAATATCAACTAAGTAAAGTTAAGGTGCATTTCCTGATTTGTAGCAACTTCCATGTGCGCCCTGGGTGGAGACTTGTTCAATCATCACTAACATTGATAGGTGTTTGGGAAACTATTAAAGGTTCTAAACTGAGCTAAGGCTGCCTCATCTTAGTTAGGTGCACCTTCTTGCCTTCACAGATCATAATGAGCACCTAGGAAGTTAAGGTGAGCTTGAGTGCTTAACATCAAAAGACATATATCAAGCAACTGGAAGAAGTTTGAGCCTCAAAATACTTCTATTAAACCTCAAAAGAGTTTGAAATGAAGCAAGCATCCTTTAAGAGAGTTAGGTACATTTCCTTGTCTTTTTCACCCATTTTTGGTGCTTTGAATGATGAGAACATTGAAACCTTGAAATTTAGCATGTGAATGATATGAAGAAGCCTAAGGGAATTTAAAAGGGTGATTTAAGGTGTTTGAAAAGCCAAGAAGCAGTCTAATAGGTAGGCGCACATCCATGTTTCTGCCACCTAATTCTAGCACCTAAACTAGAAAGGCAACCCCATTAAACATCTAGATGGGCACCTTAATGTGAGCATCAAGTTAGACATTGGGAGTATGGTGCCTAAGGTAGGAAGATCTTAAACAATAAGTATGAGAAGATTAAGGCACAACTTCTAGTCCATCCTTACCTAAATTAGCACCTATGTGGACTCAAAACCCTATCAAAGAAAGGTGCCAATCCAAGCTTCATTGATCAGTAGTTAGGGCTTATAGATCATTGGGATACTTAGAGTTAAAAAATGTGTTGCAAAATATGAATAAGAGGCTTTAAATACAAGGCGCCCTACATGCCTTTAGCAAACCTATTTTGGCGCCCAAATGTGAGAGCATTTTGAACTTTGAAATTTTTTTAAAATACATTAAATGCCTAACTTGGCCAACCTCAAACCTGGACGACCTGCATTTAATGAAGGCAAATCACCTATATAAGGAGGGTACCCTACTTCATTTTATCATCATTCACATTACAAATTCACTCTTGGAGCAATTTTTGACTGAAGAGCAGCAATTTTTTAAAGGTAGATCTACACTTTTGAGTCTAATTTTTGTCATTCAATAACTGATTTTTATCATTTCCTACAAAAATCTACACTTTTCTAGGTCTGAAATTGGTGTAAGGTATGTTTCAGCTACTTTTAATTTATAGAATTACCTTCTTACTTACTTAAATTACAAATTTTCATATTTTTATCATCCAAAAATTAGGTTTGTGAAGGTAAATTTTGTCATTTCAAGTCACTTATTGAGGTGTTGTCTTGTAGGTAGATGGGCATGACAGCAAAGGAGTGTCAAGTAATGATAAAGATGGATGCCAAGTCAACTATACATGACTCCAAGCTCAAGACTCATTGGAAGAATGTGGGAGACACCAACATGGGACACATCAACTTGGAGGAGATGAAGGATTTCTTGCTTGCCATTACAAGGAATGAAGATATCAAGGCCATTGCGAAGAGTGGAATCATTCAAGCGGCATGTTTCCCACCTACCCTATGTAGCACTGAGTTAGTGTTGGAATGCATTCAACACTATGACAAAGAGAGAAGACAAATTGTGGCTAAAGATAGGACTGTCCTCACCTACTTGCAAAGAGAAGCCATTCAGGAGATCTTCAACATCCCAAACCGTAAGGCAGTGTTCATTTGTCCTACAACTGGCCAACGTACCTTTGAAGGAAATTCCAAGGACTACATGCAAGAAGTGAGGAAGAAGTGGATGATAGATTTTTCAATCAAGATACACAACTTTGAAGATCTGAAGTTCCATAAGGCAGATTTCAAGAAGGAGATAAGTTACTTCATCATGTTCTTGAATAGAGTAACAGGTAGGCCTCAATCATCAACTTTTGAGGGATGGATGTATACATACTTTGATCATGTGTTTACAAAGAATAAGATGACTGATTGGGCTAGGCTTATAAGTCATTGTCTTGATGAGCAATTTGAAATTTTTGATGAGTCAAAGTCCTTCATGACTTCCTATCTTGTCTACATACTAGCAAGAAATGTGGTATATAAGGAATTGATAGCTAAAGGAGAAGTAGGCATAAAGTCTGGCAAGATCCTATCACATCAATGCTATCCACAACTCCATTTGAAGAATATACCCCATTATAAGAGGTTCAATGATGCTTTCGCCATGTACATAGTGAGAAATTTGTGAGGAGAGTTGCATAGGAGGTTGACTGGTGCTGCTAGGAACTTCATTGAACAATATGGAAGATATTATATTCAATATGATAAGTTCACCTATATCAGAATACAAGGCTTCACATCCTTTCCATATAGATTTCCAAGATATCCTACTAATAGGATGGTACTGCTGAAGGTATCGAGACAGTTGTTGGAATTCCATAAAATGCAAAGGACAAGAAAGAAGGCCAGAGTTCAATTCCCTCTCAAGCTGGGGAGATATTATTCATGTCCATCACTTCAAGCAGTTGAGCATTCAAAGATTGAGCTTCAAGCATATTATTTAGATCTTCATGATTCAAGGAGGGAGAACTTTGATCTGCATGGAGCTATTAAGCAATCATATCCTACCTATCAGCATGTTGAGCAACTAGAAGATCATTGGGCAAATGCTATTGATGATGATATAAGGATGCATAAATGTTCAAGGTTAAGATGGGATTTGGTAAGATCTACAAAAGTATTGAGGATTCATGATCAGCTAGATGATGATAGAACTCTTTCAGGTGATGAATACAATAAGATCTAGAACCTGCCATATGACATTGACTGGACTAATAGAGAAAGAGTATATGATGAAGAGTTGATAGAACCGATCATTGCTATCACTAAGGAACATACAAAAGAGAAAGAATGAGCACTGATAGATGAAGGAAAGAAGCTCACTTACACCAAAATGGGAGAAGTTGAACAACAAGAACAACATAGTGCACCTAGTAGAAGTTCATGAAGTAAAGATAATGAAAGAGATTCAAGTCAAGGAAGGAAAAGAAAACAACTTGAATCTACACAAGGAGAATCAAGTAAGAAGAATAAAAGGATAAGCATTGAAACTACTTCATCTAGGCAACCGGGCGATACTCTAATGAATCATGATATAGTTGTACATGTTGAAGATGCAGTCTCAGATATTCCAGTTGAAGAAGTGCCTTCAAGTCCACATGTTACTAAAATCATTGATGAGGCTAACACTGAAGACAAAGATGAAGCTGAAGAAGAGTCATTGCCCATGCAAGGAAGGGAAGTACAACAGCTAGGAGATTTTTGATTATTACCGAAATGGCTATAGGAAAGGAATAAATAAAGTTGTGAAGTGGAAAAATATCACCCCATTCTAGTTGAGGAGTTGCTTCTAGACATGTCTACTGAAAAACTGAAGAAGAAAGCGACTACTCCTTCAAAGATAACAAAAGATAAAGTTGGTGTAAGGATAGTACATGTAGCTATTCCAAGATTTGAGAAGAATATAGAAGACATTGCACCTAAAGATTATGCTATCAATACATTTGACTTGGGTCTGTTGACTGGAACACAAGTAGAAGAAGAACTTCAGGATTCAATTGATAATTCTTGAGCTATCATCAGGCAAGAAACATAAGGTAGGATTAAGGTTGAGTAAAGGTGTCAAGCACTAGAATAGTATATTCAACACTTAGTTCATCCTATTCATCACTAGGAAAGAGTTTCTACACCTCCACCTATTCTTCCTCCAGAAATAGTTGTACATCTTGAGGGGTTGAGATCTTCATCTCATAGGTTGAAAGATTGGATGAAAAGGTCAAGGGAAACAACATATAGCTATCTTGAAGATATTATGCAAGTGTATAGTAAGGTTGCTAATCTCAAGGAAAGAGTACTTGCATTGTTGACAGCCTGTGTTGAGTTTAAGGCCATCAAAGAACAACATATGCAACATTTGAAAAGTTTGATGGAAACTTCAATTGATGAGTTGATACATGCTAAGGTGATTGAAGGAGTAACATATAATTTCTCTTCTTGGTACTATTGCTTTCGCAATAAAGGATAGCTACTTGATAAGGTTGAAACAAATATGTCAAGGGTAAGAAGTGTGATTCAAAGAATCCAAGATGGAATACATGCATCCTTGATGAAGATATGCAATCCCTTTGGGGAGGTGACTATTGAAAGTATGAAAGAACAAGTTCAAGCCTTCTACTTTCAAGAGGATGATGTTTCTGATGAGAAGTATGATAACATATTTTCACTTGATGTCCACCTTGGTGCCAACAAAGCTAGAATGATCGATTGCGAGAAGACACTTGTCCTTTATGCAACTGATGTACTTGAAGCTGAGGGAACCACTAGGAATATGCCAAGTGTACCTTTTGATGATGTCAAACAAGTGGTGTCCAGATTCATTGAACTTCATAATACTAGTGATGGTTAGTCACATGGAGATTCCTCATAGGCTATTGATTTGTCATCCTTATCTTCTTGGGAAATCTGCCTTTGTTCCCTCTTTCATATACTAAAAATAGGAGTTTGTTGTAACTACTTGTGAGGTGGCATAATCTAGTCCATTGGCTTTGCCAATCGATCTCAACCATTCATGTATTCTTGAGCTCTATATAAGGGCTCCTTTTGCTCTCATTTGTAAGATTGAAAACTCTAAAAATTGTTGGAAGAGCTCTCTGAAATAATATAAGACTTATTGTTTGGTGATTCTCTATATGTTTCTAAGTGTTGCATGGTTTCTAATTTCTTCAAGAAAATGTTAAGTTAGATTAAGTTTTCTTTCAAGTGTTATGTTAGTTGGTGGAAGATTTTATTTTTGTTTCATGGTGAAATCTATATGTTCACACCATTTGTAGTTTGTGGCTTGCAAATTGCAGTGTATGGTTAGTCTGAATGAATTGAGATTAACTTTGATCTTTATGTTTGTTGAATCTTCATGAGCATAAGTGATTTGAATATCTTATATAACATTAGAAGATAGCATCAACTTTGTGTAGTTGTTTAACCTGGCAAAATAGAGTTGGTTGATTTCACCTGAGCAGTAATCATCTCTTACATCTAGGATTAGATTAGTTTCATTGAACCCTTTATTTTTTGTCCTTTTTTATCCATCTTGTTAGAATTTAGGATCAAGTACTTCATTGCCATATCATATGTCATAAGTTGTAGTACTTAGAGTGTTTGCCTCTTTAATTGAAACAATGAGTTGTTTGAACAATTGTGTAAGTCCCTTTGTGTTTATCAACAAAATCACATCAAGTGATTGAGCTATCCATCACGAATCATAAGAAAAGGAACATTGGAGTCATCTTGATTGATCATCTTATTTAGCATTTGAGAGAGCTTTATTCAAAAGAGTTGGATGCTCATTATTCTACTCTATTGTTGAGTTGTCTAAAAACAATCATCAACAGGTCCCTAAGAAAAAATCCATCAAGTCAAATGAGGCATCCACCTCTCAAAAATCCCAACCATCCATTTTCTCCTCTTCCATCCATTCCATTCAAAAGTTCCAAAATTCCCACAAGTCAAACAAAGGTCATAAAAATACTAAGTCTATGTGGGTACCTAAAGCACTACATCACCCATCCACTAAGCAAACATCCCCATTACTTCCTACACCACCTTCCCACCAAAAGATTCAATGTTTATCATGGTGTGTGCAACCATTGGTCATGATTCCATTCCATTCTGCAACATTCTCACATACCTCTATCTCCCCACCTTTCATCCATCATCCTACATATCTTCCCTATCCTATTCCTATGGTCCATGCTTTTGTGTAAGCCTTTCAACCCTCCTCTTCCATTCATAAGCCATACATAATCCACACCATAATCCACTATCATTTCATCCATAATCCACATCATAAACCACTATCTTCCATACATAATCCACTATCATTCCCTCCATAATCAACTGCCTACTCCATCCATCTTTCATGCAATCCCCTTACCAACATCTATGAGCACACTTGACATGGTCCATGCGATGACGTCCATCTAGTAGGACTATCACCTTTCACTGGCACTAGACACTTGAGTCCCTCTTATCCATATCCATCCATCCCATCCAAAACTCAAAAAGTCTAAAATAAAAATTTAAAATAATGAAAAAAAAAGAGTAAAGAGAAATCCCTTCATCTAACGATGAAAACCTGGCAAATAGGGGCCCTGGATAAGTACCATGATAAAAACCTGGCAAACAAGTGTCATGTGTAAATTGATCTTCTATGTCACCTACACTTTGGGGCACCTTGTTTCATCCACCATATCATTTTCAACCTATCTTATCATACCACCATCCTATCATCCTTATCCATTACACATGCACATTCCTATCCTATTGAGTCCATTCATTCATCCTTTCTCTTTTGATCTTGATAAAGATTGGAGGCAAAATGTCGAAACATGCCTTGGAAAAACTCTTGATATACCTCATCTCTTCCAATCCATCCTATCATCCTATCATCATCCCATTATCATAAGCCTAATCTTATAATAAGTCCTACCGTCATAAGCGTTGTCATGAAAATCCCAAGCATACTATCTGGAATGGGGCATGTTATTCCTATGTGACATAGCCTTTGAGCTCACATCCTTGCTATCTTATGCATATATCTTTTCCATCCCTTATCACCCATCCTTTCATCAATCCAATCCTACGTACCTATCTCCTAGTATCTAGACTAGGTCCTCCCTTGTCAATTGTATTTCACATAAAGGCTATCAAAATTGTAAATACATTGACATCCAAAAATCTAAAAAAATCATAAACTGTCTTGAAAAAATCCAAAAAAATCATAAAATGTCCTGAAAAAATGCAAAAAAATCATAAAAAGTCCTAAAAAACCCCAAAAAATCATAAAAAAGTCCTAAAAAAGTACAAAAAAATCAAATATTCCCCCAAAAATACAAAAATCCTCAAATCTAAGAAAAATCCAAACAATCATGCTAAATCAATTCACCAAATCAATTCTTCCAATTCTTCAATCACTTCATCCAATCATCCTTCAAATCAATCAAATCAATCCCTCAAATCCAGCAAATCAATTCATCCATTCTTCAAACTTAATCCAATTAATCATCTTTATCAAATCAAAACAACTCAAATCAATTCCATAAAAAAAAATCAAATCAAATCATCAAACTCAAATCAATCCATCAAAATCAAATCAAATAAAATCCCATCAATAACATCATCTAATCATCCTTCAAATCTTCCAAATCAATCCACTCAATCACATCAATCTATAACTGAATCACATCAATCCACTCATCACTCATCTACCATCATCACCAAACATTATCAGAACTACATCTCATCTCTATCATTAAGTGCCTTGATCCTATGGATACAGGTATGTAGGCAATCTGGAGTCTGAAGGAAGTGCTCAGATTTAAGCACATATGATATTCCTCTTTCTTCTCTCATCATCTTCTTCTATCATCTATCTCCATCAATTCATCTATCTTTCAAATCAATTCTTCCAATCAATCATTCAAATCACTTCTTCGAATTACTTTTTCCAATCAAATCCCTACTTCAATCACTTCACCATTTCTTCCAATCATTCCATCCAATAAAATCAAATGCAAGTCATCCCTAAAACTATACCAAACAAGTTAATCAATCAAGTCAAATTATCCAATCACATCCTTGGTCTTGATCCTATCCTTGTTGTAAACCCAATCAATCAATCAATCATCAATCATCCTTATGTTGATCTAGGGATATATCATTCCTTGCCATGACAACACTATCATCATCATCAATCAACAATCAATCATCAGTTTATAGCTTGAAAGGGGCCATGCCTTGTTTGTTTTTGTATCATTTGTGCATTCTTGCTTGCTTGCTTGTGTGTGTTATCTTTTTTTCTTGCATTTGTATCGCATCGGTATCATTACAGCTAATATTCATATCTTGTATCTTGACAAGGTTGTATTAGTCTGTAGCGCATTGGATACTTGACACCTTGATATCAAACATAAGGATTGCAAATCTCCAATTTTATATGCAACCATCTGAAGTTGCCTTTCACCATCCATTCTTCACCTGATTGATCAACAGTTTCATCATTGTCTTTCTTCCGCTCATCATCCTCTCGATCTTCATCATCATCATCTTCATCCCACAGACATACATCACCCTGATCTTTTTCTTCTGAGCCAAACTTTAATTCTTCTATACCATCCCAACTTGACCCCACCCAATCCCTGTTTTCTTCCCATTAACCTTTGCTTTTCATCCTTTTTGTCATCTTATCGTGAGTCAACCCATCCTTTTTAGGTAGTCTAGTTTTCCTCTCGAGGGGCATCATCCACTAGTTTCACTGGGGCATAGCCTATTTATCTAACGTATCATATCTTGTTTGAAACAACGCCCTAATGGACATTGTCTCAAAGAGGGGCAAAATGTAGACACCCAAAAATGTCCTCTAACACACTTGTAATCTAAAAACCTAATTTCCTTCTATGTCTCTATAATTAATTAAATAAATTTTATTTAATTAATTAAATCTCTTCATTCCTCTATTTTCCATACATAATTAAATAATTTTAAATTATTTAATTATGCTCTCTTTCTTCTAAATAATAAATAAAACCAATGTTTTATTTATTTTCCTATCTTATATATAAATTAAATAAATTTATTTGATTTATATTCTTTATTTCCTCCAACATTTTCCATTTGTTTAAATAATAAATTAAATAATCATTATTTATTTAATTTATTATCTATTTTGCCCACCATCCATTCTTTTCTAAACGTGCAACTCACCTTCAAAATAGCAACAAATCAAAAAAATCAAAATATGCCCACCTTCTATTTTCCTCTCAATGTGCAACTTACCATCAAAATAGAAATAAACCAAAAATCAAAATATGGTGAGATTTTATCAAAATAGAAAAATCATTTTATCTCCACCAAATAATGGAAATATTCCATATTAAAAAAAGCAATCTTATCTTCACTCGAGACACGTGTCGCATGCACATTCATTCTCTTCTCACGCTTCCTCTCAACCATTGATCTTCCCATTGCATCTCCATTGTCGATCAGTCACCCTCTCAAATCTATAAATGCCTTATTGTGCTCTCATTTGGGTTTCTCCTTGAATCTTCATCTCCATCTTCTAAGTACTCATCTTTTATCCTCTGCATTTTATCATTTTGCATATCATCTTCTTAAACAATCATGGCAACTTCTTGCAATTTGGTTGCACATTTAATGAAGCAATCCACACGCACACTAAAGAATCACATAATCTAGTTGATTTACTTGTTTTCTGCATTTCATAGTTATTTAGTTAGGTTAGATTCTTTGAGGGTTGCAGGTTGCATTGTTTGTTCTATTAAATGGTGAAAATTTCCTCCATACAGAGACATATTTACTTTTAGTGTTTTTACTAATATTTAAATTATAGTAATAAAATAGATTTAATTCATATTTTTGAATATACTTTATTATTTTTAGATTTTTAGTATTTGAATTAAATAATTAAAATTTTAATAATATATTTTTATTTTGATAACTAAAAAGAATATTATTTTCAAATAAGAATAAATTATATGTATTTAATAATTGAACTATACATTTATTTTCAAATAAATAATTTTTATTAATGGGAATTGAATAAAATGTTATCATACAATTTGTATTAAATATAAATTGCAAGAACATGAACTACATAGCTACCAATGTAATTTAATTAAACATTCTATAGCAATTGAAGATACATATTTTTCTAAATAGTAAGTACCAATCATATTTGTTAACCATTTAAGAATGCATACTAAAGCTATTTGAAATGCAATATGACATGAACTACATGAGTGTGTGATAGGGCACCAAACAAAACCCATCCAACTGTCGACAAATGGCTAGGTCCCCTCTACCTGACACATGTTCTTGCCTTCAACAAACCTGCAGTCAATCCCACTCATTTCCCATGGTCAATAGGTTAGTTCCAAATAAATCATAGCCGAGACAATATAAAGAACTGAATCATAAGCTCACTAATGTATTATCATCACATTGATCAAATATTATCAAATAGAGTTTAATAGTTTCCAATGCATTTAATAAAATAATTCAATCCCAATAATCTGAGATGTGACAGTACATCACAATTGGTACCATCCATTGCTTTCCATGGGCACTTTATACTCAACTACTTCTAGCTAAAACTAGTTGGAGTTGGTCAAACTAGAGAGGATCTATTCCTTTTGTCATATCAAAAATTTTAAGCAAAGAAAATTATAGAATTGTCACTTAGTAACATACCTCCTTGTGTTGTCCGTAGACCTCCTCAATCTTTTGAGGCTACAATAGTAGTTCCCCCTATCCCATAGGTGGCGAATGAATCTAAGCCCAAATTGAAGGTTCTTCCCTGTCCATGAGTGTCTGGTAGATATGTTGAGGTTCCCCCTCTGCCATCCCTCCAAGGACAAAAAGGCAACCTTCGAGCACAAAACAAACCTCCTCACAATCACAATATTACATTTTTGTCACATGCCTCTTTGAAGACAAGTGAAAATCAATCAGTTGCATGTGTATTATTTCTTGAGGTTTCTCAATTGCTTGTGGATGCTCAAGTACTTCCACCTATTTCACAAGTTGAGAAGGAAGAACAGACTACATTGAGGAACCCTCCCCCCATAGTCTATTAACCTTTGGTGGTTCCTCTTGTTTCTTTTAATTTTCCTAAAGAAAAGGAAGAAAAGGAACCCATGTTGACGGATACTACCATTCCCTTATCAAACATCACAAACAAAGCTAAGGAAAATAAAATTATAAGAGAAAGAAAGAAGTGTCATGATGTTATGGCTCACCTTACTGTAGGAGATGAGAATCACCCTCCTCACAATTGTCTATCACCAATGAATGCAAAAGAGACATCTACAAGTACTTCATCTCCTCAGACAAAGGAAAATGCTTCACAACTCATAGCAGAACCCATTGTGCTATATTCTGATAGCAAATCTAAAGGTAAGGATGATAGAGGTATGGATCTTGTTCCTTAAACCACACTTGCTATAGTTCCTCTTGCATCTTTTCCACCTTTCCATATTGGTGATGAGAAAGACTGGGAGGAGGATGATTTTCTTTAGGAAAACTTGTAAGTGCGGTCCTTATTTCCTATGTTATGAGTGCATGTGATTGTTTTCCCCTGTATTGTGTTTCTTGATGATTTATTCATGTCATTGTTAAGATCTCTTTGGATGACCCTTGATACCCTTGTTGGTACAAGGATACAAAGGGACCAAAATCCATTGTGGCATTCTATCTATTTGTATCATCATTCTTATATATGTTGCAAGTTACTTTTTTTATGTTGTTTCCTTTTGGGACTATGCAAGGCATAGGATGATTTGACATTCTCCCTTGCTGACCCAAAGGTTTTATTTGATTTCATGTGATATTTCTTCCTTTGTCTCTATATTTCTACCAACTGGTAGATGATGACATGTCCAAATGTTTATAGTCTCGAGACGTATCCTATTATACAACCATTCATATACCAATGCGAGTCAAGTATATCCCTTTGTGTTATTACTTAATGTTATGTTGATTTATGTGGCACTTTGTTGCTATGTTCGGCATCATACCATGACTACACAAACCATTGTGTATCATGATCGTAGCATCTCCTTAGTTTGTCTTGTTTGGGGGCAAGCCCTTGTTGCAATGTAGTTTTTTGGGAACACATATCTTACGGGGCATGTGCTTTTGAAAAGCTCTCATGCCTATCTTGTATTTTATTTTACCTTAAAGAAAATTTTCCCTGATAGGAGCTAGCAATCACTTTAAGGTGGGGACATGCATCATGCTATGCTCTTTTGATTACATACTTGTTTATTATAGTTGACATGGAACTCACGTAGTGATTCAATGGTCCTCACTACCCCATGATGTTTCCATTGTGTTGTTGGTCCATGAGGCACCTAGTACAATGAGGTTTTATAGATCGTGTGCTTCATGTGACTCATCATAGTCACCTAGTAATTGAACAGTCCTTACTAGTATGTGATCCATGAAATCATTTCTTTTGACATGACCCCTAGCAATAGAGCAAAGCAGTCACAAATTCATGTGCCTTGTGTGTTTGTTTCCATGTATTTTTGTTTTATGTATTGTTTGAACTTGTATTCTCTTAATGATTCCATATGTTTTGCATGTCCTCATCGTGTTTTTCTATGTGTTTTATATATACTTTGTGCCTTATGTGTATGCTTCGTGTCAAGCACATATGCATTGTGTGTCTCTTATGTGTATTCCTATATATGTTTTTAGTACTCTATTTATATGTGAATTATGTTGCAATGTTTTGCATGTTTGTAACCTTAGAATCCTAAGCTTAGAGGCTACTATAGTCTACAACTTGGCAGACTTCTTTGGGATTCTATGTTTTGTGTTTGAAATCTATCTTTACCTTACTTTAGTGTGAGTTTGAACATAAGTTCATACCCATGCTAAAGTGGGGGCTAAATGTTATGTCAAAAAGTGTGTACTCTTGTTAATCAGGACCTGTTTTACACCCTTTTGAGCAATAAATGATTAAAACTTGATCTCAATGAATAAACCCAACAAAATAAACTTAGGACTAGCTAAAGGACTAGGGCACCTAGAGCCCTAGGCCCAGATGATTCCTTTAGCCCTATTTTGTGGTGTCAGATAAGAACACCTCCTTAGCTTATACATGCCAGCCCCATTTGGATTTATTCATCATGTGTGAGTGGGAATGTATATAAGAAGGAGTTTTACAATTCATTTTACACTTAGATGGATAAGTGAATGCTAAGGAAAGACTAGAATTGCTTACATGATTGACCTTCTATTCTCTAGTGCTCTTCATGGTTGGAATTGCTATTTGTCTGTGGATGTTATGAAGTTCTTTTGTAGGTCTTGAAGGAAGTTCAAGCCCTTTCAATCTATCTCCTAGTTGGTGCATGATCTTATGTTATCTACTCCAACTAGGGTTTCACATCTTGTGGTAATATTTATCATTTACATTCATACTTTCATCATATATTGTTGATCTTGCCTCTGCCCTCCTAGGGCATGCACTCTTAGATCACTAATCATCATTGTAGTGGAGGTCAAAATACCAACATGAGGTTTGACTAAGTAAATCCCCTAAACACAACGCAACCTTTTCCTTTTTGCTTGTGTGTAGGCTACATTCAAGAGATTCAAGTTACAAGAAGTTACAGGACTATAGAAGATTGGCAGGCAAAGGAACCCAAATTTTGACTTTCTGTAGAACCCTAATTTAGGTCTAGGGTGCTTAATGCCCTAGGTCTTTTGTGTTCCCAAACTTAGATCCAAGCTCCTCTCTACTTAGTGATCTTTGATTTATATTTAGATTCTTTGTAGCAGTTTCCAAAAGTCTTTTATAAGTAGATCTTGGTCAATTAGTGTTTCATCTTTTTCCCTAGCTTGCTTGATTAGACTTAGTTAGATTTGGTTGATTCTCCTATATACAACAAAGATGCAAAATCCTTGTAGTTTGGCTTTCCTTCATGGGTAGAAGCCGAGCTCAGTTTGTGTCTTAATGTTGATGGAAGAGGGTTTGACCAAGTTTAACCTTTTAGGCTAAGTCCTCCTTTTCACATCCAACACTTGTTAGAGACCAATATGTAGATATGAGCCTTGATTCAGGAAGCAATTATTTCCCAGATAAGAATGATACTTGTCTAAACAATATTGTGAGGCCCACCCTTGTGCAACTAGATTGGTTGCACTTGTAGACCATATTGTTTTACCTCACCCTAGCTAAGGGTTTGATTTATGAGAGTGTGACTCTATCTTCGAGACAATGTAGTGTAGAGGTGGAATGTCACCTGCTGTGTTTAAACTGGAACCTTTAGTGTTGTAATACAAGGCTACCATGTGTTGTATTTTTTGTTTTAGTTTATGAGACCTAGTATTCAGAGTATCTATGACACATGGACATTAGGACTGTTGATCCCATTATTAACACTTTCTTGACTCTATCCCTAGGTTTTGATTTGTTAGATTTAGTATGTTGTGATGTGGTTATATCTTACTTGTTAGATTTCACTAACAATTATATGATATGTGACATTCATTTTGATGCTATTTGGGATATTAGTTGTGGAGTTAATGAATTAATTATTATGTGATTTTGATCCTGAATTAAGGTTTAGAAATGTATTAAATTATGAATCTTGTCAATGATGCTATGTGTTACTCTTAAGGATTTAGATAATTATGCAATTTTGTGTGTGTGTACATTTCCTTTCACTTCGGCTATGATGACCATGTGCTATTAATCCATTTACATAAGTGTGTAGGTGATTTTCCATGCCCATCAAAAATTAGAGGTCATCACATACCCTATGTGAAATCCATGATTAAACTGACCTAGTCCCAGGAGGGACCAAGGCCACATGTGTTGGTGCATGATGATTTTCTTGATGTCTGCATTTATGTTGTTTCAGATTAGGTTCACCTTTTCTCTTCACTTTATTAATGTGTTGTAAGAGTATTTTATTTAAATTGCACAATTTGGTGTCATTATTTTATTTGGGCCTTTTCTAGCGATTTTATGCACCCTATGATGTTTATTTTGGCCAAATAATAACCCTAGGTCATACCCCTAGGGTCTAGGGCCAATTTGGACATGTTAAACCATAGTATAACCTTCAATGAGTCACTCTAACTTTACCTCGAAGTTAAGTGACGAATTTTTGAATTTGGTTGTGGGGTAGACAAGTCAAGGGTCCACCTTGGTCATTCCCACTACCCTTAGTTTGGTCTACCTTATCTTGAAGGCTTGGGAAACTCCCAAGACCTTTAAGAGTGTGAGGCTCATTCCCCATGTTTTGACACATGTGTGAGAGTATCTTGGAAGGAATGAGATTGCCTTGATGGACAAGATGAGGACATGTGTCTCATTCTTATCCTCATGGAGCCTCCAAGTTGGACTCACCTCTCCACTTTGCTCTCACACATGTGTGAGAGTACATCTAAGAGAATGTGAGGTTTTGAGGGATAGGAGTGTGACATGTGTCACCTCCTTATCCCTTGGAGATGGTGAGTGGGATTATGGGAAGGAAAGAGAAGGTGACATGTGTCACCATCTCATTCCTCAAGGCTCTTGTGTGTAGCCTATTAAACTCCCTCTTTGAGAGAGGGAGAGGGTTCTTTTTTTTGTTTATTTTTCTTGATTATTACTTTTGGGGAGAGTTAGCTAGATTTGGAGAAGTTTTGGAGGCAAGAAGCTTGGAAGAGGACTTGGGGAGCTCTCCACCAAATCTTACCATTTTGGGCTTTAAAGGTAAGCTTCAAGGATTTATGCCTTCCTCTTTGTTTTACATTTCAATGTGTGGATATTTCTTGTGTGTTCTTGAGTATTAGTTTTGTTGTGTGGGTTTCTTTTGTGGGTGTTTTGATGAGTCTCTCCATTTAGGAAAGCTCATCTTGTTAGGGTGGGAGAGGAGTGAACCTCCTCGAGGTCATCCTCATTATTTCTTGAGGTATTGATGGCCATGGAGTATTTTGAGAAGCATTGAGAAAATTTGTGAAGGCACGAGTTCCTTGGAAATGTGATTTTTGAGAAATGTTAAGGCTTGAGGCCTTGTGTTTGAGATATATGAGTTATTTGAGATTTTGGGTACACCTCTAGAGTTGAGAGTAGTCCACTCTCCTACCCCAAAATCCATGAAAATAGATTAGTTGTGTGCAAGCCTTGGGATGGTGTAAAATTGTTTGTGTGTGTTTTTGTGTGAATCTTGTTGTGGAGTGAAACTGGTTTGAGGGTAATCTCCAAGCTCAGGGGTGACTCTACTCGAGTCTATGGAAGGCTGGTGAGCATCCTGTGGGCATGAGAAAGTTTTCCTTGGTTGTATTGTAGGTTTGATATCTTGAGATTTTGGAGCCTTGGTGGAAGTTTATTTTTCTTTGATTTTTGTTTAGTTTGGCTATTTGGAAGCCATGGCCCAAGAGGCCTTGTTGTAATTTTTGTATGAGAGTGGTCTCTCTTTGTATATGTTGGAACTAAAAAAAAATATTATACTTATGTTTTCAAGTAAATTTAAATGTGACGTTCTTGTTTATTTATTGCAATGGTTTCAAAGAAAGAAAATATATTACTGTATTATCTTGTAGTTGTTCATATATATATATATATATATGGTTGTTGTTTGTTCTTGCTAAAGTCTTAAAAAAAAAAGAATATAATGCATTATTCTGGTAATAGCTTTCAAAATAAAATATGATGTGTTAATTTTGGTAGACAGTTTTAAAAAAAAGAGAAGTAGAAGGGTCACTATGTGAAATCCATAGTTGTTGTTTTATACTAGAAAATGAAGCCATGGCCCAAGAGGCCTTGTTGTAATTTCTGTATGAGAGTGGTCTCTCTTTGTATATGTTGGAACTAAAAAAAAATATTATACTTATGTTTTCAATTAAATTTAAATGTGACGTTCTTGTTTATTTATTGCAATGGTTTCAAAGAAAGAAAATATATTACTGTATTATCTTGTAGTTGTTCATATATATATATGGTTGTTGTTTGTTCTTGCTAAAGTCTTAAAAAAAAAAGAATATAATGCATTATTCTGGTAATAGCTTTCAAAATAAAATATGATGTGTTAATTTTGGTAGACAGTTTAAAAAAAAAGAGAAGTAGAAGGGTCACTATGTGAAATCCATAGTTGTTGTTTTATACTAGAAAATGAAGAAATTACTTAAGTTTTGTGAATAAGATAAATGATGTTCCTTAGTTTTCAAAAGAAGAAGTAATATGTTTATTTTTAGATTGTTGTTCTAGAATAGCTTGTTGTTGTTTTTGACTCAAAGAAAATATATATATATATATATATATATATATATATATATATATATATATATATATATATATATATATATATATATATATAGAAGGAAATCCTATTGTAAAGGTTAAGAAAAACTGTGTGTGTGTGTGTGTGTGTGTGTGTGTGTTTCTGCCTTATAATCTTATTCTTAAAGTTATTGTTCTATTACTTTTACTAGAAAATTATTTTTTTTAGCAATGGATTATGTATTTATACTTATATATATATATATATATATATATATATATATATATATATATATATATATATATATATATATCATTGAATATTTTTTTGAATGAAGGAAATAATACACAAAAGGATAAAAAAATGATATGGTGATAGTTTAGTTGTAGGCCCGAATTAGGGCGAGCGAAAGTTCTGAGACAAAAATAAAAGTTTTTTGTAAAGTTTAGGGCAGTGGCATTGCTGTGTTTGAATGGTGGAAGGGGGTGGGGATGGACCCCCCTGTCCACCCTCCACCAGTTAGTGGAGGGTGGGCAGGGAGGCCGCCCCTCCCCCACAACCCTCTATTTTCTGCAGTGGCACCCATGCGCCCAGCACAAAGCTTGATACCTGATGTCATTCCTTTGACTTGGCCACCAGTTATTTGATCAGTTCAGCTTGCATCACACACACTCTAATATAAATTATATATATATATATATATATTTAGCCATCCCTTTATTTTTTTACTTAGAAAACAAAAGAAAAATATTTATATATATGTATAAGGATATTTCAAAACCCTTTCTTAATTCAAACCCTACAACAAGCATATATATATATATACACACACACATTTTGGCTGGTCAAAAAAATAGAGGCCCTGTATATACCTCTATGTGTTGAGCCTCCATGGATGCCATGACTAGAGAACTTGCAAACAAAAAAAAGAGAGAGAGAAGAGGAGAGAAGAGGAGAAGAGAAGAAGAGAATAGGGTTAGAAAAGAAAGTTTTAGAAAATAAAAAGACAATAGGAATTAGGGTTAGGGTTGAGGAGATATTAAAGAAATAAATGGGTAGGGAAAATGAAATTAAATAAAGTGTTTAGAGTGAAGGAAAACTAATAGGAAGGAAAAATGATTTTTATTTGGCTCATGTGTACATGACTTTTTCCCTCTCTTTTCACTTGAGAGGCTTTTTAACTTTTGGGGGCTTATATTTATCCCTTTTATAAATGTTCTTTTTTTATTTTTGAGTTAGAAAGAGTTTAGAGGGTTTATTATTAACCTTGACCTTTTAAATTAATTGGAGTGGGTCATTTTAAATGGAATTGGGGTGTGGGTGTTAATACTAGACAATTGATTTAACTTATATCCTTTTTGTAATTTAAATCCTTTGTATATTTAATTTGGCTAGCATTTAATTTATAGGCGATTTTTATTTAATCGTTTACCTTGAGATGGTGGATAAATTATTGTAATTTAATCAACTTGGCTAAATAAGGAGTACTAGAGTAAATTAGGTTTAAGAGTATATTTAGATTTAAATTAATTTCTTTTATAAATGATTTTAACCAGAGGTGTTATTTTTAATTTTTTATAATTTAAATCCGTTTATTGTCTTATTTTATTGCTTTTTGATTTAGAAAATAATGTTAGAAAATTTATTTAATTTAAATCCTTTTATTACCTTATTTTATTGCTTTTTGATTTGGAAAATAATGTTAGGAAATTTATTTAATTTAAATACTTTTATTGCCTTATTTAATTGCTTTTTGATTTATTGGGTTAAGTAGGTTTAAATTTATTAGTACCTGCCTTTGGCTAAGTACTATTGCAATGAGTTTGCACTTATCTAGTTATTAATCTATTGATTGCAAACTAATCAAAAGATAGGATTATTTTTCTTGTTGCATAAATTTGATTTAAATTTGTACTTTTCCTATGTCAACATAATAATTTTTTAACAAAAAATTATTTAGAAATTATTTATCTGTATTGTCATTCACTGAAAAAAAATGACCTCTTCTCTGCGAATTGTCGGATTGTCGGGAGAGTGCAACAAAAAACTATAAATGCGGAGAAAATTTTGGTTTGAGGGGAGCATGTGGCAACTAAACAAATTATAAACACAAATTTTGTCTCCCACTAGTTAAGTCATGCCTAAATGTATGGCAATTAATTTTTACTTCATTAACTAAAACTAATTTAATTTTAATTTAGTTTTTAGGGTTCTACACATTTTATTTTATGTAATTAGATTATTTTAGGGATTTCAATTTTGTTTACTCAAAAGTTAAAAATCTTGGATTTCAATTTTATTTAGTCAAAACTTTAAAATCTACATGAATTTAATTACATTTTTTATTTTATTCTTCAAACTTACAATATTTTAATGCATTTTAAATTATAAAAGTATTAGTATTATTACATTAATTAATTATTTAATCATTATAATCATTATTATTATATTATTTAAAAATTTAATATTTAATTTTGAAAATTTATATTTAAATATTAAGTGAAAATATGAACATTGAATATTTAATACATAGGAAACAACTTCTTATTATATTAACTATACACCCTAATAATTTTTTTATAAAACAATAGTGACAAGAGTTTAAAGACTATTTTGTTACTTTGCTTGTATAATATTAAATTGAAACTCCAAAATTTTATAAATACCCTACATTTCCCAAATCAAAATTATGAAGAGGACAATCTACCTCAGGTTTTGGTACATTTATGGAGATATCTCCATTTGTAGGTGTTGCGAAAAATTTTGATTTTTTTAAAATTGTTTTTTAGTTCACAGGCCTTTTAGCCCCTTTTATCCAGTAGTATCATTATTTTTGGTATAACTCTTTTACAGTTCATAGTATATTAAATTAGATTTTATCTACTCCCTTGTGCTCATGCAGGTTTTTCCAACAGTTTCTTGATCATTAAATCTTCAATCCATGGGTTGTTACTTTGTGCTCTTTATTTTAAAATATCAAACTTTAATATTTGATGGCCTGGTTTTTTTTTTAATCTTGACATTTAAATCTTTAGGGTTTTTGAATGCTTCAAATAACAAATCCTAAGCCGATAGTCTTTTGTATGTGAACATTATAGTGCTTTGAAATTTTTTTCTTAACTAGTTATTAATAATCTTTTTTGCAACCAATGAGAACTAAAATAGTTTTTCTATTTAAAAAATATTCATCTATTGTTATTGTATAGATGCAAATATTATAACAAATTGAAAAATTATTTTTGTTTAATCTAATTGGCAGAAAACTTTTACATGATAAGGGTGATTAATGCGCATCCATTACAATAATGGCGGTAATATTGCCTTATGGAAAGGGAGTGGCAGTTAATATATTATTTTATTTATGTTTAATAATATTTTATAACTATATTTCATTAGGGTTTTATCAAATCAAATAAAAAAGAGAAAAGTATTAAAATTTTACTAACTATATTTAGAAACATGGCATCACTTCATTTAAATATTTTCCTATCACACTAGATTTTTAACTATTGAGTAAATAAAATTGAAATCCCCAAAATAAAAGTATTTTTCATGACACTCTAAATTTTTAACTCTTTGAGTAAAAAAAATTAAAATCTCAAAAATAACCTAATTTCGTAAAATAAAATAACACGAAAATTTTTCTTTACAAAGCATGCATATTTTTATTTATTGATTTCTTTTCAAAGCTATTTTATAAAAAAATTATTAGGGTTTAAATTTGTTTTATAACTATACTTTGGGGTTCTACACATAAATAACCTAATTTCACTAAAATATTTCTTAACTATTTATTTGATCTTAACCATTGATGTTTAATTAAATGGAGTTAAACCACGATACTTTTATTAAATGAATGCACCCAAAATTATTACTAAACCACAATATTAGATTAATTAAATTAATTAAAATCATGTTCTCTAAAAGTACTTACTATTATTACTTAAATAAAAAATTAAGTGACTAAGATTAAATACTGTAGTGATGTAAATATGAATATGTTATTGTTATTATATTATGTAATTATTCTTCAAACTTACAATATTTAATGCATTTTAAATTATAAAAGTATTAGTATTATTACATTTTAAGGAAATATTTGAGTTATTTAATAAACTTTGTAAAAGTTTAGTTTTATAGTTAGGAAATATTTTAGTCCTATTTTATTTTTACCAAATTAGATTATTTTTGAGATTTTAATTTTATTTACCCAAGACATTTCAACACTCTTCAAAAATTAATTTTTCAATTATTGGAATGCAATTTGTATATACAACCAATACCTAATCAACAAAAAAATTACAACTAAACAAATACTATAGACAACCAATAGCTAATCAACAAAAAAAATTAAAACTAAACAAATACTATAATAACAACACTACAAGGCAGGTACTGGCCACTACGTGGCACTTGTTTAATTTAAATCCTTTTATTGCCTTATTTAATTGCTTTTTGATTTATTAGGTAAGTGGGTTTAAATTTAACCTTAGTCTTTTTAACTTAATTAGTGGATTTTTTTTGTCAAAATTTTGGTGTGGGATATATTGTTGTCTTATTTGAAAATTAATTTATTTATCCCTTCACCTTTGTACTTGTGCAAACCTTATGCAAATTTTAATGAATTGATCTAATTAATTAATGTGAATGTATTTTATTTTCATTGCCTTGAGTGATTGTTAAAATAAATTATTTTATAGGTGTAATTAGATTTAATTCATATTTCCTTTTGATAAGGTTGTAATAAAGGTTGTGTATTTAAAAAATATTTTCCCCATTAATAATGAGGTGGCGTTATGCTACCAAATTTTCCCTAGATTAGGAAAGGGGTAATTAAGTGGTGATTTCACGTGTTTAATCTACCACATAAACTATCTTTGAGTAATTTTAATTAAGTTTTGATGAAAGTAATTAATCTCATGTTTTGTTATAGTTCTTAGAGTTGGATTTAGAAACCTATGGAAATCACATCACCTCATCTAGGAAAACTAGGGTTAGATCCTATTTTGGAATCTACCGAGGTCTTAGTGGCGCTTCCTGCATTGCACAACCCCCTTAGTAGGCTTACATCTCATAGGGGTTGCGAAAGGTGTTCGCATTACCCCGACATTCGATTGACATTTTGCACCTTTGTGTGTATGCCACCAAGCATGCTTGTTGCGTGCGAGGGGGTTTTTAGAGGTAAGTAGAAAAGTTTTGATATTTCATGTCATGACCACATGGAAAATGTGGACATGGCATGTGTGTTGTGTGTCGTGACCACATGGGAAATGTGGGTATGACATTTGGTATCAAAGCCCATGTTTCAAACATTGGTATCTCTGGGAGTGTATAATTGCCGAGTTGGGCCGATAATAGATCATGCATACTTGTGTTGCATGTCTAACTCTAGCTTGTGTAGAAACGAGTTCATAAGAAACCTTGCATGGGAATAGCTTATTTTCCCTCAATTTTTGCTTTCGCTAAACCCCATGTATGACTTGGTGTCGTAGGTACTTGGGGAGTGTATTCTTGATGAGTAGAGTAATTGAAGGACCATGCAGGTCTTGATTTGAAACTTGGTCAACTTCTTGACCTAGTGCTATCCTAAGAGGATGATATTGGTTTGTCTTTGCTCAGTGTTTCATTCCAACTAATCCTTGCTCCTTGCCCTTGTTGTCGATGCATTTTGATCCTTCTTTAGGGGTTGTGACAATCTATGGTAAGTGCACCCTTGGACAAGTGTTATTATGATAAAGTTCTATTCCTAGGGCTACCTTGTAGGTTGCCCTGAAGAATGTTGAGTTGTGTTTATCCTACCTTGTGGGAGGAGAGGAATGTATTTGAGTAGTACACTATCTTGGACAAAGACTCATGTACCTGAATCATTGATTAGATCCACCTTGTGTTGTCTAGTTAACCTTTGTATCATGGGGCAAGATGTGCCTTATTTAGATGACCCTCTAGTTGGGATGTGAAAAAGTTGGGGACCTTTAGTTGTCCTTCACCTTGTTGTAGGATTAAGTTACCCTGATGAGTAGTTGTCACTCAAGGAGTGGATAAAATGGTATATTCTCTTATAAGAGTCACTTGGCACCCTCATTTTGAGGATGGCATAGTGGATGTTAGAAGAATTTGGCAGCAAAGGCCTTTTATGGTTATTTTATTAGGTAAGCCTCTTGCGTTTGATGAAAGGATGTGTAGTAGCTTCGAGGACCACTTTGTGACTAGGAATCTTTTGACAATTGTTGTGCCACGTCAAGTAAATCTCCTTGTAACATGTTGGTGTCTGATGGATATTTTGGCTATGCATTGCATTTGCATTAGTTTGTGATGTGCTTTGTTCATTTAAAGTGTGGTACCTCCTTAGTTAAGGGTTTAAAGGTGGTGTATGTGCATGAGGCTGAAACATATGATAGTTGAGAAGTAAGATCTAGTTGCAAGTGTAATTTCATATCTACTTATTAAATAGTAATCTAAGTTGCAACTTGATCCCTCCCTTGCCACCTTATTTCATTGAAAATTGCTTACCTACATGTCGTGACAGGGTGATGAGTTCCCCTTGAGACTTACGTACACCTTGGTACTTGGAAGGCTATAGTGAAGCCTTGTGATGGGTTGTAACAGAGAAAGTTATGCTTGAGTTATAGTTGTCCTATCAGGTTAATGTGGAAACTCTCTAAGTGGCACCTTCTTGAACTTTTAGATGTTGTATTCTGGTGACTCTTGAGGTGAGTCCCTTGTGCAACTGAATTGTATGATTCCTCGAAGGAAATCCTAATGGTTAGAAGGATATTATTTTATGAATTGCAACAAGTCTAGGTGTTGACTTGAATAAGGAATCACACACCTTTCTTTAGGGTAATGAATGTGGTTTGTCACTTATTTGGGTATCTTGTAAATGTTGGGATTGTAAGGATGCGATGGGAAATTAAGTTTGTTTTGAGGGTAATAGTGAGTTGGTTGTGATACCATTTGGGTGTTAGTAGTTAGGTGTTGTGATCAACTCATATGATTGACATAGATGCATCCAATGGGTTATTTTGGTTGATATAAGGCCTTGTCTTGAACTTAAGAGTAATTTGTGAGCCACCTTGGAAAAGTTTAGAATTATGGAAGTTGGTGATTTCAGTTGGATTTTGGTAGTACTCATGAGGATGTTATGTGCTCCTTACTAGGAAGCACGAAGGAACCCACTTCAAAGGTGACCTTAGGATACATGACTATTGGAAATATTTTCCAAGCATGTCCTAGGTTGCCTAGAAGTTGTGGGTGTATGTGTAGTTGGGGTGTTTCATGACCTTAGTTAAGAATGTGACCACCATCCCTCTCCTCTTTCGTAACTATGTTATATGTGTATAATGTTGTAATGTGCAATTTTGGTTAAATTGTTGAAGATAATTATCTACTTATTGATGGAATTTTATTGATTTCAAAACCAACAGTTTTGAGTCTATTTATTTGGGCTACTTAGCGGACTTACCTTCTTATAGTCCTATTACCTCAAGGACTTGTTTTATCATACTTCAGTTTAAATTTTGAATGTTGAATTTGGCACCACTTTTGAATTTGACTTATCTTTTAAAATTGAATTATCTTTTGGGTCTTAATTCTTCTAAAAAATTTTTCATTAAACTTATTTAAGACTTATCTTTTGTAAGCTTTTATTTTGAGGATCCTTATTATTGTTGGTATTGCTGGTACATGGGTAGTGTTGTGAGCTATGTAACCTAAGTTACCCATAAGGGGTGCTTGGTGAGAGGAAGAGGGGGATAGATGATCTTGGTTGATCTTGCAAGCTCGAGGTTGCTTAGTGGGTCGCTAGTGGTGGTTCAGAATTTCCCTGTTGACCTTGTGTCTTGTTGAGTAATGTGTTGGTGCTTTCCCATTTTGGGAGGCCAAATCTTTAAGAATCAAGAGATGGGTGCTAGTGAGGTTCAAAGGAGTAGATATGTTGCGAAGACCTTAAGATCCTCCTGTCATTGTGTGGACCCAATGTCCTCATAATTTTGGCCCTTGTTTAAGGAGGCTTTTTGGTTGCTCCTTTCTTTTGAAGTTACCACATGTCTTTGTAGTGGCACAGGTGTTTAGTTTGTTCCTTGATGCTAGGGACACTTGGACATGTTTGGTTCCTACCTGTTCTATAAGTTCGATTTAGGCAGTCTAGTGGGGACCTGTTGATATAAGGGGTAGCTGAGACTTGAGAGTCTTGTGCTTTTTTCTTGGGATCTTATGTGTTTAGCTTGGAATAGGTGGTATGTTGGGCAAGGTGCACTTTTGGGGCTTGAACAGTGGTTTTTGTGGCTAATTGTTTCATCAAGCTTCCTTTGGGCTAATTGTGTTAGGTGGGTTTTGGATGGTGAAATGAGGCTAGGAGTATGATTCAGTTGAGTTAGAGTTTAGAAGGGCCTCTCTTAGAGCTAACCTCCTTAGTGTGTTCCCCTCTTTCTTGACCTTGGATTACTTGGTGGTCTATCTTAGGGCATCTAAGGTCTCGGTGCCTTTTGATGCTTGTAATGTGTTTTGATTATGTGTGGTGGTTAGATTCTTGACCCCTCCTAGTTGGAAGAGGGTATCTTTGAGATTATATTAATGCAATTACTTATTAAGTTCTTATTGTTCCCTTACTTTTATGTCAAAATCAATTTGAGTTCAATGCCATGTTTGAAAGGTTTGTAGGTGGGTTACTCTACGGTACTTCCGTGTTAACTTTCGGGAGGAAGTTTATCTCTAGGGGAGGAGGATGTGAGGCCTGCCCTTGTGTGACTAGATTAGTTGCACTTGCAAACCATATTGTTTTACCTCACCCTAGATAAGGGTTTGATTTATGAGAGTGTGACTCTATCTTCGAGACAATGTAGTGTAGAGGTGGAATGTCACCTGCTATGTTTAAACTGGAACCTTTAGCATTGTAATGCAAGGCTACCATGTGTTGTACTTCTTGTTTTAGTTTATGAGACTTATTATTTAGAGTATCTATGACACATGGACATTAGGACTGCTGATCTCATTATTCAGACTTTCTTGACTCTATCCCTAGGTTTTGATTTGTTAGATTTAGTATGTTGTGATGTCGTTATATCTTACTTGTTAGATTTCACTGATGATTATATGATATGTGACATTCATTTTGATTCTATTTGATATATTAGTTGTGGAGTTAATGAATGAGTTATTATGTGATTTTCATCCTGAATTGTTGTTTAAAAATGTAGTAAATTATGAATCTTGTCAATGATGTTATGTGTTACTATTGAGGATTTAGATGATTATGCGATTTTGTGTGTGAGTGTATTTCCTTTCACTTCAGCTATGATGAACATGTGCTATTAATCCATTTGCGTAAGTGTGCAGGTGATTTTTCATGCCCATGGAAAATTAGAGGTCATCTCATACCCTATGTGAAATCCGTGTTTAAACCGACCTTGTCCCAGGAGGGACCAAGGCCACATGTATTGGTGCATGATGATTTTCATGATGTATGCATTTATGTTGTTTTAGATTAGATTTCACCCTTTCTCTTCACTTTATTAATGTGTTGTAAAAGTGTTTTGTTTAAATTGCACCATTTGGTGTCATTATTTTATTTAGGCCTTTTCTAGCGATGTTATGCACCCTATGATGTTTATTTTGGTCAAATAATGACCCTAGGTCATACCCCTAGGGTTTAGGGCCAATTTGGACATGTTAAACTATAATATAACCTTCATTGAGTCACTTTAACTTTACCCTGAAGTTAAGTGACGAATTTTTGAATTTGGTTGTGGGGTAGACAAGTCAAGGGTCCACCTTGGTCATTCCCACTACCCTTGGTTTGGTCTACCTTATCTTGAAGGCTTGGGAAACTCCCAAGGCCTTTAAGAGTGTGAGGCACATTCCCCATGCTCTCACACATGTGTGAGAGCATCTTGGAGGGAATGGGATTGCCTCTAAGTTGGACTCACCTCTCCACTTTACTCTCACACATGTGTGAGAGCACATGTGAGAGAATGTGAGGTTTGGAGGGATAGGAGTGTGACATCTGTCACCTCCTTATCCCTTGGAGATGGTGAGTGGGATTGTGGGGACGAAGGAGAAGGTGACATGTGTCACCTTCTCATTCCTCAAGGCTCTTGTGTGTAGCCTATTAAACTCCCTCTTTAAGAGAGGGAGAGGTTTCTTTTTTTTGGTTTGTTTTTCTTGATTATTGCTTTTGGGGAGAGTTAGCTAGATTTGGAGAAGTTTTGGAGGCAAGAAGCTTGGAGGAGGACTTGGGGAGCTCTCCACCAACTCTTACCATTTTGGGCTTTAAAGGTAAGATTCAAGGCTTTATGCATTCCTCTTTGTTTTATATTTCAATGTGTGGATATTGCTTGTGTGTTCTTGAGTATTGGTTTTATTGTGTGGGTTTCTTTTGTGGGTATTTTGATGAGTCTCTCCATTTAGGAAAGCTCATCTTGTTGGGGTGGGAGAGGAGTGAACCTCCTCGAGGTCATCCTCATTATTTCTTGAGGTATTGATGGCCATGGAGTATTTTGAGAATCATTGAGAAAATTTTTGAAGGCATGAGTGCCTTGGAAATGTGATTTTTGAGAAATGTTAAGGCTTGAGGCCTTGTGTTTGAGATATATGAGTTATTTGAGATTTTCAGTGCACCTCTAGAGTTTAGGGCAGGCCACTCTCCTACCCTAAAATCCATGAAAATGGATTAGTTGTGTGCAAGCCTTGGGAGGGTGTAGAATTGTTTGTGTGTGTATTTTGTGTGAATCTTGTTGTGGAGTGAAACTGGTTTAAGGGTGATCTCCAAGCTTGGGGGTGACTCTACTCATCTCTATGGCAGGGTGGTGAGTATCCTATGGGAATGAGAAAGTTTTCCTTGGTTGTATTGCAGGTTTGGTATCTTGAGAGTTTGGAGCCTTGGTGGAAGTTTATTTTTCTTTGATTTTTGTTTAGTGTGGTTATTTGGAAGCCATGGCCCAAGAGGCCTTGTTGTAATTTTTGTATGAGAGTGAGCTCTCTTTGTATATGTTGGAACTAAAAAAATATATTATAATTATGTTTTCTAGTAAATTTAAATGTGAGGTTGCTATTTATTTATTGCAATGGTTTCAAAGAAAGAAAATATATTACTGTATTATCTTGTAGTTGTTTAAAAAAAGAAATATATGGTTGTTGTTTATTCTTGCTAAAGTCTTAAAAAAAAAATATAATGCATTATTCTGGTAATAGTTTTCAAAATAAAATATGTTGTATTAATTTTGGTAGATGGTTTTTTTTTTAAAGGAGAAGTAGAAGGGTCACTGTGTGAAATCCATAGTTGTTTTATAGTGAAAATGAAGAAATTACTTAAGTTTTGTGAATAAGATACATGATGTTCCTTAGTTTTCAAAAGAAGAAGTAATATGTTTATTTTTAGATTATTGTTCCAGAATAGCTTGTTGTTGGTTTTTACTCAAAGAAAAAAATATATAGATTATATAGAGGGAAATCCTATTGTAAAGGTTAAGAAAAACTATATGTGTCTCTGTATGTGCCTTATAATCTTATTCTAAAGTTATTATTCTATTGCTTTTACTAGAAAATTATTTTTTTTAGCAATGGACTCTGTATTTATACTTAAATATATATATTTTTTTAAATGAAGGAAATAATATACAAAAGGATATAAAAAAATGATATGGTGATACTTTGGTTAGAGGCCCAAATTAGGGCAAGCAAAAGAACTTCTGAGACAAAAAAAAAGTTTTTGCAAAGTTTGGGGCATCTGCCTGCTGTGTTTGAATGGTGGAAGGGGGGACAAACCCCCCCATCCACCCTCCACTAGCTGGTGGAGGGTGGGCAGGGAGGCCACCCCTCCCCCACAACCCTCTATTTTTTGTAGTGGTGCACATGCGCCCAGCACAAAGCTGGATACCTGCTATCGTTCGTTCGACTTGGCCACCGGTTATTTGATTCGTCCAGCCTGCATCACACACACTCTTATATATATATATATATATATATATATATATATATATATATATATATATATATATATATATATATATATATATATAAATATATATATATATAAGACCATCCCTCTGGTTTTTTACTTAGAAAACAAAATAAAAATATTTATATATCAGTAGAAGGATATTTCAAAGCCCTTGCTTAATTCAAACCCTACAACAAGCATATATATATATACACACACACATTTTGGCTGGTCAAAAAAATAGAGGCCCTGTATATACCTCTATGTGTTGAGCCTCCATGGATGCCATGACTAGAGAACTTGCAAACAAAAAAAAGAGAGAGAGAAGAGGAGAGAAGAGGAGAAGAGAAGAAGAGAATAGGGTTAGAAAAGAAAGTTTTAGAAACCAAAAAGACAAAAGGAATTAGGATTAGGGTTGAGGAGATAAAAAAATAAATGGGTAGGGAAAATGAAATTAAATAAAGTGTTTAGAGTGAGGGAAAACTAATAGGAAGGAAAAATTATTTTTATTTGGCTCATGTGTACATGACTTTTTCCCTCTCTTTTCACTTGAGAGGCTTTTTAACTTTTTGGGGCTTTTATTTATCCCTTTTATAAATGTTTTTATATTATTTTTCAGTTAGAAAGAGTTTAGAGGGTTTATTATTAACCTTGACCTTTTAAATTAATTGGAGTGGTTTATTTAAATAGAATTGGGGTGTGGGTGTTAATGCTAGAAAATTGATTTAACTTATATCCTTTTTTTGTAATTTAAATCCTTTGTATATTTAATTTGGCTAGCATTTAATTTATAGACAATTTTTTATTTAATCATTTACCTTGAGATGGTGGATAAATTATTTTAATTTAATCAACTTCACTAAATAAGGAGTGCAAGAGTAAATTAGGTTTAAGAGTATATTTATATTTAAATTAATTTTTTTTATAGATGGTTTTAACCAGAGGGTTTGACCAAGTTTAACCTTTTAGGTTAAGTCCCCTTTTCACATCCAACACTTGTTGGAGAATAATATGTAAATATGAGCCTTGATTCAAGAATGCATTATTTCCAAGATAAGAATGATACTTGTCTAAACAATGTTTCCAATCACTGGTTGAAAGTGTCAAAAAAGGGAAAATCTCAAATTCTTAAGAACCTAAAAAGGAAAATTTCAAGGAAGATATTTCTAACATATTTACCATATTATGTAGGGTAGTGGGGAGTAAAGATACTCACACTTTTGAGAAATGGATGTGTCAATTCATCATTGTTATTAGATATGCCTCTTAGTTTGTTGATTGGAGGAAGATGGTAAGTGATAATTTGCATGATCAACTAGTGAAATTTAAAACTAATCAAGATCTCTACATGTCTTCTTACCTCTTCTATGTCATTCCAAGCATCAGGGTATGACCTGATTTATAGACTTAGGGGGTATATGACAAATCTATACAAATATATGACTTCTATACATAGATCTAGCTTGAAATCAGAAACAAAGAGTTTAGGAGAGTTAATGATGCTTTCAATATACTAATTGTGAGAGAGCTAGAAGGATATTTTGGGCACAAAATATCTCCTGAGGTAGCACAATTGACTACCCAATTTGGTAACTTTTGTTGGAGCAGCCAAGATCAACAAGCACAAATTGAATAACCTTCCACAACTGAAAAATGTAGCACAATAACATATATATTATATATAATGAGAGTATGTAGAATATAATGAGAAACCTTTCATAAATAGGAAAGGAGGAGGTAGGAAGGTAGTATTGAACTACTGACTACCCCTACAAGCATACAACACTTGCCTAACTCACATGACATGTGTGAGGGAAAGTGGAAAGACAAAATGAAAGAGGTGTCTCACATGTGTGAGTACACATGTCAAAATGAGACAAACTCCTAAAAGATTAAGTAAACTTAAGCCTATGTGTGAATAGGTCAAACCTTCAAAGAGGTGATATCTAAATTAGTTATATAATGACACTTTTTAAACCAACACCCCCCCCTTAAGTGCAATGTAGGGAGAATACAAAGATGGGTCCTGGCTACTAGGCCATTTTAGGTACCCATGTACAAAGAAATTTCTCATAAAGTGGAGAATGAAAGAAAACCCCGTGGGAAAAAAACTTTCCTCCAAAAGAGAAATGATACAAATAGAATTGTACAAGTGAAAAATAAAGGAGGACTATACATGACCCCCCAAGGACTACTTCTAACACTAATGTACAATATGATGTTTCCTTCATAGGAGAGAAAAGATGAGAAGGTCTATGGGACCCCCCTAAAAATGTGAAGGAATGAACTCCATGAGAAGAGATGGATCCTCCCAAAATTGAGATGAGAAGACTAACCATGTAGCCTCTCAAAATACATCCTGTAGTGCTAGTAGATGCTCGAGAGTAGATGTTGAAGATGATCCACAAAGACTAAACAACATTTCTCCCCTTAGGAAGAAATCAAACCACAGAAGTGTGCAACGAATCTTCCCATTCTAGATAGGAACATATAGGAATAAGTATGAAGGTCTCTAAATTTTGCACATGATTCAAAGATGCTAATGATTCCCATGATGTCTTTGAAGGATGGTCAAGGATTTCCAAGCTAATGCTGATCTGTGACAAATGCTGAGATTCATGCACAGGGACCATAGATGTATGGTGATATTTGGACCTAGAAGAATCTGATACTACTACAGAGGATGTCAAAATACATGATGATGGCCTTGAATATGTGGATTCATAATATCTACAGAGTCTATCACTATAGAAGTCGATGTAGGAAAGGTAAGAGAAATCATAATTGAAGAAGACAAGGCTGATACAACTTCATCGAAGCAGGCATAAAAAAGAAGATGAATGTCCTCAATGGTGTCTCCCAAATCTTGAATGTGGGACTCTAAGAAAAAACATGAAATGTCAGGTAGATATGCATCCCAATGTGGCAGATCTAGAAAGATGATAACCATATCCTAGTGTGGAGAATTGCTAAAAGCCATGGACATATCAACCATGGATTCAAAGGCAACAATAGGTGATGATGGTGTAGATGGGATCTCAATGTAAGTCATTTGACTAGAATGTACATACCCAACTGATGGTGGTGTCTCACAAGTTGGCTTAGTGAGATGAGATTTTTTTGCAAGTGCTTTATTAAGATCAATAGAAAGTTGATATGCATGAAGAATTTGTTATCATAGTTCATTGATTTTGTGATGATGACATTCTTCTATTGTATGCCTATTAGTCCATAATAATCACATTTGATCTTCCATTTATTACGAGGTTTGTTGAGAATACTCGAATGGAAGGGAGTATGTGTGTTATCCACACCAATATACATGATCAAATTTGAAGCAATATCATCTTTCTTACAAAATTTACTTCTTATTCCTCAGCTTCATTGCATATGTCAAATGCTCTTTCATTCTTTATTGCATTGAAAGAAAATTCTTTTTGGCATGGACTTATGACTTCATTTCACATTTCATAGGTAGTGACAGACCTAAACAATTCTACCATGGTGAGTTTTTTCAAATCTTTGGCTTCTTCTATTGCAAAAACTTTTGAATCAAATCTGTGAGGGAGGGATCTCAAGATTTTCTTTACAACCATTGATTCAACTATGTCTTCACCCATACTTTTGATTCCATTCACTACTTCATCTACCTAGTGTAAGTATCTAGCTATGTTATCTTCTTCTTTAATCCTTAGATTTTCAAATACTATTTTGTAGGATTGTAGTTTAGCTTCCTTTATGGTGTCGTCTCCTTCATAGAGACCTTTGAGCTTCTACCATATCTCCTTTGTTGTTTTGAATCACACAACCTTGACTAACTCTAAACTTCTCAAACCACTTAAGATTGCATTCTTAGCCTTGGAATTATTCTCATGGGCCTTCTTCGCATCTGATTCGGTAATGGGATGACTGGGTTCAACATAATTAGACTCAATTTCTCTCCAAACATCATACCCTAGTGAGGTAAGATAGGTTTTCATCCTTACACTCTAGAAGTCATAGTTATTTCCATCAAACATCAGAGATTTAGAAGAAGACTCCTTCTGAGCCATGTGTTCTATTCCAAGATCTACCTTCACCTGTTAGGCTGCACCAAGGAACTTTGCTTTGATATCAATTGTTAGAAAACAATGATATACTAAGAGGGGGGGTGAATTAGTATGTCTCTAAACTTATTTTAAATTAACATCAGCAATCAAAACTTCTAACTTCGTTAACCAAAAGATTGGAAAATTAAACCAATTAAATCATAGCACATAAGAACACAACCACAACACCAGATTTATGTGGAAAAACCAAGAAGGGAAAAACCACAGTGAGAAATCTTCTTGGATCTACTATCCAAATATAGCTTCACAAATAAAGATAAAACATGATTACAATATTATTTATGAGCTACAACCCAAAAGAAGTTGCAACTCCCTAAAATTCAATGCAATGACACTTACAAAATGAGCCTACAACCTCTGGATATTACATTCAATAGATCTTACTGAACAAACCACCTCTGCATCATTCACACACTTCACTTTGTCACTAAAACTTCACTTTCTCTACCCAGTGAAAACTGCTATCTCCAAAACACCTTCAAAAACATTCTCATATCTTCTCACACATCTTCACACCCTCTCAAACACTGATCATTTCCTCAACAAACAAGATCTTTCACTTATACCATCCACAAATTCCAAAATCCTTCTCCCATGTCAGCCAAGATGAAACATGTAATCATGAAACATGCAAGGCCACTCCAAGTCGACATACAAAATATGTAGAAAATCAATGCAGTTCAATCCAAGTGATAACAAAGACCTATTCTTCATTAGTACTTTCTTCCAAGTAGTTGCACACTTCAAATCATTTGGTGGGAACATAAAAAACACGTGAAGTCAGCCCAACAAATACTTATTCGTCCACATAATAGCTCCAAACCAAAAGTGGTACTAGAGGAATCAATTAACATCATGCAGATCATTACACAATCAACATATGACTTTCTCAAATCTTCTCAACCAATCCTTCTTCTCAAATATGTTGGCAATATGTGTTGTCATTGTGTTGTCATTGATGTCAACACTTAGAGTAAGGACAATACTCAATTTGTGATGATGATAGACCAGTATGGTAACAGAGATACAATAAGATATAGTGGTTATGTTGATGTTCATGGTTGGATTTCATGCCCTAATAAGTGATGCTCCTAATGTTCATATTGGGCTGCTATTGTTCATGGTTGGATGTCATGCCTTGACAAGTGATGCTCCTGATGTTCATAGTGGGTTGTTGATGTTCATGGTTGGATGTCATGCTCTGATTAGTATCAAGTCAAGTTATTTTGAGCATGCTTATGGTCAGCAAAGATGATCTTATGATGAAATATTAATATGGGAATTAGAAGTACTAAGATGAATGATGAAATATTAATATGGGAATTAGGAGCACTAAGATGAATGATGAATTATTAATATGGGAATTAGAAGCACTAAGATGAATGATGAAATATTAAGATGAGAGCTAGAAACAGTAAGATGAATGATGATACATTAAGTTATGATGAGGATGAGAAGATTTTTCTGAGGGCCTTTGACATGTTGTATGACCCTTTATATTGTTCCTAAAGATGTATGTGCTGTTATATGAAGGTTTTGGCCTCTGGAAGTTGGTGAAGGTTTCTGCTACAAAAAAGTGCCTTAAAGACTGTCTGGTAAAATGCTCCGCATTCCTCTGCATTTGAAGCTAAGGTCATGTAGTTCAAAAGTTAAGTTTAGTATAATGTAAAGGTACTAAATCCAAAGTTTCATGTCATTTTTCCATCTGCAGTGAAAGTTACAAGAGACAGAGTTTCGGTATGTGCTCTGGAAGAATCAAGTGATAATGAAAATTGTTTGGAATGCTCCGCATTCTTCCACAGTAATAGATATGAATATGAGATTTTGAAGATATACTCACAGAAATGTTTGAGTCCATCCATATGAGTTTTAGGTGTTTTGGAGGTCCACAAGCTTAGTTTTCAAACAATAGTTGTGATACAGATAGTTCCGGATGCCTAGTTATTCTAAGGACATATGCTGATGATATGTGCCAACTTGGTGTGGCCTGAAATGGTACATAAACTGATGGAACGTGGTCCTGATGATCTTGTGTTGTCTCCATTTTCTCTGCAAGATGTTTTTCTACTCTCTCCAAAACTTACTGAGGTCAAGAATGATGATATTGCCAGGCTATGCCTCTATCTGGCCAACTAAAGAATGTTGAAGGTATGCGCCACAATTTTGTTTCTGTGAAGAGTTCAAGGATTGTTTGGAGATAGTGTATAGGTCATACTAACTCATCTGGAAGAATAAAAAAAATGTTTAATCAATCATGAGTACCACCAAGTTGAAATGATCATTGCGCTACATGGCTCATATTTTCTTACTTAAGGGTTGTTGCAAGTATGTGCCTAATCAGTGTTGTCATTGATGTCAACATATCATTGTTGTCATTGGTGTCAACTATGTTCGATTCTATTACTTATTTAAAAGCCTTGTGTGTTGAGGATATTGAGAAAATTGGCATCTCCGGAAGAATCAAATGATTTACAGTGAAGTGCAGTATAGACAGAGTTGTACGCTGAAGAGTAGTCCGGTAGACTACTCTACATCTCTTGCTAGATGAAGATCTTGGTTTACGGATCAGAATTTATTTAAAGGGATGTCTAAAGATGCTAAATCCTGAGTTTGAGCTTCCAATGTGAAGTTGTGAGAAAGTTACATTCACTAGAGTAAAGCCTACTCTTTCTGATTATTCTCTAGTGATAAGGAGAAAGTGTTTTGCTCCGCATTCCTCCACAATAAAGTATTTTTCTCTACTATTCTAGAGGGAAATCTCAGATGATGATAAGAGCCTACAAATGTAGTGGTTCATGTTTTGGTGGTCCGCAAGCTATCTTTCTTTTATGTCAGTTGAAGACAGTGAAGTTCATGTGTTCCAATGAGAAGATTCATATGGCTAAAGTGGTTAAGGTTTGTGTGGTTTCTCCTGATGATTATAATGTGCTTGTGGATGTCTCCTAATCATGTTCCTATCTTGACATTGGTCCGCATTAAGGAATTGAGATCATGTTTGACTATTGTTCCCAAACAGTGTAACATGTAACCAGTCTTAGTCGACTTGTTTAATTCCAGTAATTGTGGAGATTCCTTGAAGATTGTGGAAGCGTGTTGTGGTGTGGAAGATCATGTTTGAGTCCCAACTAAGGTGTGACATGATCCACATACATCTTTACTTCATTTCCTTTACATAATATTATAATAGGTCAAGACCTATTTTGTGAATATTTGTAATGCTAACCTTAGAGATTGTTGCAATGGTTGATGATTGTAATGCCGACCTTGATGATCATTCCAAGGTTGATGAAGTGTATAAATACTTGTAGTTGAGTCATGGAAAAGATGTCCTTGAGAGAAAATGGAAAGATAATAAGAAAGGTCCAAAAGGCAGAGCAGAGAAGAGGCAGAGTTCAGAAGAGGCAGAGCCGAGTAGAGGCAAAGCAGAGAAGTTATTCAATTATAGACATGAAGAAGATGTTGATCATGGTAGTGATCTTGGCAGTGAGCTACCAATAGGGTTTAATAGGCCTCAGGGTTTAACAACCCTTATTGTAATTTTACTAGGTTTAGGGTTGAGGTAGTGAGCCTGCTAGACGAAGTTGTTCTTCATGGTAGTGAGCCAATATGTTTAGGCCCATGGAGTGACCAAGCCTGAACATCATTATTTCATGATTATAATATATATTAAAAGCTAATCCTCCTCATGGTTTTTCCCCACCTTGGGGTTTTCCATGTAAAATCTAGTGTCTCTTGTGTTTGATGTTGTATCTGTGGTTAAGTTTGTGATTTCATGCATTCATTGTTAAATCATAATAATTGTGGATAATTGATTGATGTTTAAATTACAGAAGTGTTTAAGTTTTTGAGACAACTGATTCACCCCCCTTAGTTGTCCAGGGCATATCAACAATTGGTATCAGAGCAAGGTTCCTCTGAAGAAAGTTTAACAGCTTGAGGAAGATCCAAAATGTCTTACAAGAAGGAAGCACCACATTTTGATGGAGTGAATTATGCTCTCTAGAAGGCTCAGATGAAAAGTCATCTTCTTTGTCTTGGCTACAAAGTATGGAAACATGCAGAAACAAAATACACCATGCCTCCAAATGGTCTGACGACTGAAGATGAAATCAAAGATTATGAGATGGATGTCAAGGCAACAGATGCTTTGCTAAGCTCATTAACTGACTCAATACTGATGAAAGTTTTGGATCTTGAAACTGTAAATGAGGTATGGGAAAAGTTGAAAAATCTGTATGAAGGAGATGATTCTATGAAGGAAGCCAAGGTACAAAGTTTGAAAGTGAAATATGAAAGTTTGAAAATGAATGAAGATGAAAACGTATCAACCTTTATGCGAAGAGTTGATGAACTTGTCATAGGGATAAAAGCCATGGGGGAACTCTTGATGATAAGAAAATTGTGATGAAAATTCTCAGAACTTTGCCCAAGTCCTACTATCACAAGGTAGCTGCAATTGAATAATTCATGCAAGTAAAAGAAGTTAATAGGGATCAACTGCTTGGTAAGCTTACTGCCTTTGAAATGAGAGAGTGTGGTGATGCTCTACTGAAAGTGGAGATGACCTTCAAAGCCAGTACTCCTGGAAGAACTTCTAGATCAGAAAAGTACAAGGTAGAATCTAATGATGAGTTTGATGAAATTGAAGCCAACTTTGTGGATAGACTGCAAAGAGGATCTAGTAAATATAAAGGCAAATTACCTTTCAATTGTTTTTCTTGTGGTAAAGTAGGTCATTTTGCTTCCAGATGTCCTAAAAGAATTGAAGGGAATAGAAAAAGATATGAGAATAGGCCTAGAACCCAAAAGAAGTGTTATTATGTTGAAGATTTTGATAATGATGGAGTATTAGATAATGGTGAACCAGATAATGCTAGTACTTCTAGAAATGAATGCTTGTTTATTGCTATTAAGGAAGATCCTGTGTCTACTAATTATACTAGCTATGTGAACGAAGAAAAACCAATGGAAAGTGCTTTGGTTGCTCAGGTCATTAAGGACAAGGATAAATGGGTTATTGATAGTGGCTGATCTCAACATATGACTAGTGACAAAAGTAAGTTTGTGAGTTTGGAAAGATATGATGGTTGACTAGTTAGGTTTGGAAATGATACAACTTGTAAGATTTGTGGAAAAGGATCTATCTCTTTTGATGGCAAGCATAATACTGAAGATGTCTTGTATGTGAAAGGATTAAAGCACAATCTTTTGAGTGTGGGTCAGATGTGTGACAAAGGCTATGATTTAAACTTCAAGGACAATGGATGCATGATCAGGGAAATCTCTGGAATAGTCATTGCAACTGGTAAGAAGACTAGAGGTAACATCTATCACTTGAAAGGAACTAATAACTATTGCTTGTTCACTCAGAATGATGAGAGTTGGTTATGGCATAGAAGGTTGTGTCACATAAATTTTGATAACATTATGAAGATAAGTACTGCACAGGCTGTTAGAGATCTTCCTAAGCTTGTGAAGCCTGCTAATACTATTTTCAAGGAGTGTCAATTTGGGAAACAAACAAGAACAAGTTTCAAAAGAAAGGACCAATCTATTGCAATTATGGGCCTAACCTATGTTGTCATTGATGTCAACATACTCCTATTGCATTAATGATAAGGATTTGATGAGTTGTGTGCTGAGGAGATTGAGAAAATTAGTCTCAATTAGGAATCGAAGATCAGTGATGACAATAAGGCAAAAGTCCAAGATAGGAAGAGGATTAGAGGATGTGGATTAAAGGGTTTGTAGATATGTGTCTTGAAGTGATCCAATAGAGATTTCAGAGGTCCGCATGAAGATATGAAGAAGTTGTGGCCACTCAAGTAAAACTAGTTCTGGTAGGTATTCAGAGGTAACAAAGCAACACAGACGGGTCTGGTGAGATCCAGAAGTACAGCTTCTTGCTCTGCAGATTTGAGGCAGTGTTGAGGAAGTCCTAGTGATGTTTCAACTCTATTGGTTCATGAATTAGAGATCTGGAAGTATCCATTCTTTGGTGACAATGGGGACAAACTGTGTTCTTGAGGCTCCGGATGAAAGAGAGAAGGATTTTCATATGCAGATGAAGTGTGGATGTTCTTGGTGATTCAAGAAACCTTGTGAAGGACTTTGGCTTGAGTCCAGCATGTGTTAGTGGTCTGCATTAGAGTTGGAGCTCACTATTGAAGAATAACCTCTGGATGATGGTGTTCTTCTTGAGACTGGCTGACCAGATAAGTTACACATCTTGTGGATGTTCTGGTAGATGTTTTCTGACTTAGATGATTATTCCTAAGTTGATGTCTTGTATAAATAAGGGGTTACGAAGTCATTTCAAAGGGGTTCTAAAAGAGATGAGTGTGTGGTAGCGAGGAGGAGAGTGAAAGGCAGAGTAGAAGTATTGGGCTTAAATGGAACTGATTCAAGCATGGTAAAGATGCTATTTTCAAGTTCAAGTAGGTGATACTTATTTCTTTGTAGATAATGTGTCTTTTGTAGGCAGTGAGCCTCTTGTGATTAGTGTGCTCGAGTAGTGAGCCCTAATCAGCATGTGCCATTTTGTTCTTTCTATTCTTCTAATAGAGAAGACAATCTTGGGTTAATCACCCCGTGGTTTTTCCCCTAACTGGGTTTTCCACGTCAAAATCTTGGTGTCTCATGTGTTGATATGTTTCTTCTCTTAATTTGTTGCATTGTGTTTTCATGATTGATTTATTATTAGACTATGAATTGCAAAGTGGAATTAAGTGTTTAATTGTGAGAAAGTTTTGCACAACTGATTCACCCCCCTTCTCAGTTGTGTGCCCTAAGTCTAACAATTGGTATCAGAGCTAAGTTCCTCTAAAAGAGATTAATCACTTGAGGAGATCTAGGATGTCGTCTTACAAGAAGGATAGTCCAAAGTTTGATGGAACCAATTTTAATCTCTGGAAAGGTCACATGAAATGTCACTTGAGATGTATGGGAGTAGCGTACTGGACCATGGTTACAACATAGTATGTACCTCCACAGGGTGGTCCGAAAACCCAAAATGAAATCACAGACACTGAAAACAATCTGCGGACTATAGAGGCTCTTCTAAGTGCATTATCTGATTCAGAGCTCTCAAATGTTATTGACCTACCAACTGCTTTTGAGATTTGGCAAAAACTAGAACTTCTGCATGAAGGAGACAAGTATGTCAAAAGTGCAAGGTTACAAAGTCTGAAAGGAAAATTCAAAAATCTAAAGATGAGAGAAGATGAAAACATCACTACTTTTATGCCAAGAGTAAATGAGCTTGTTTGTGGAATTAGAAATGCTAGTGGAGTCTTGGATGAAGATGAGATTGTTGGAAAAATTCTTAGATCCCTTCCTGCTTCTTACAAAATCAAGGCTACTGCCATTGAAGAATTCAGAGCCCATACAACTGTCACAAGAGATCAATTGGCTGAAAAATTGGCTGCATTTGAAATGACAGAGTTTGGAGATGACCCCCCCAAGACTGAATCTGCATTCAAAGCCAGTGCCTCTGTTAAAGGTAAACAAAGGTTTGATCCAGGAGAGAATTCATCAAGGAAGCTGTCATGGTATGAAAAAGAAAGAAAAGATCTGGAGGAAGAAGTAGAAACTGCTCAACTTGAAGCCCTTATTGCAAAGAGGCTGCCAAGAGGATCCGGTAAGTATGAAGGAAAATTACCTTTTAAGTGTTTTAACTACAATAAGATTGGTCATTTTGCCTCAAGGTGTCTGGAAAGGTTTTCAAGGCAAAATCTTAACAAGTCAAGGTTCCAAAAGAACTGTTATTATGTACATTAAGATGATGATAATGAAGAAGTAACAGATGATGAATCAGAGATAGGAAACAAATCTAGAAATGAATGGGTGTTCATTGCCATCAAGGAAGAAGATCCAATGTCCTCTGTATCTGTCAATCATAAGACTGTGGAAAGAGCTCTGGCAGCCCAAGTTGAAGAAAAGGATGATTGGGTCATTGACAGTGGTTGCTCTCACCATATGACAGGTGATAAAAATAAGTTCAAAGATTTGGAAAGGTATGAAGGAGGAGTGGTAAAGTTTGGTGATAATTCTGTTGGTAGAATTAGAGGTAGAGGAACTATTTCTCTTGATGGAAGGAAAAAAACTGGTAATGTACTGTATGTTGAAGGTTTGAAGCACAATCTTCTCAGTGTTGCACAGTTGGTGGACAAAGGCTATGATCTCCGATTCAAGAATGGAAAATGCAAGATCTTTGAAAGTTTCAGAACAAAGATTACATCCAATACTCAAACTAAAGGTAATATCTTTCACTTGGTTGGTACTGGTAAAAGTTGCTTATCTGTTCAAATTGATCAGAGTTGGTTGTGGCATAGGAGGATGTGTCATGTGAATTTTGATAATATCATCAATATAAGAAATACTTAGGCTGTAAGAGATCTTTCAAAATTGGTGAAACCTTCTAACAGCTTGTGTAAAGAATGTAAGTTGGGTAAGCTGAGCAGAGTCACATTCAAAAGTAAGGAACTATCTTCTACTAGATTATTGGACTTAGTTCATACTGATCTTTGTGGTCTGGCAAGAATCAGGACTATTCAAGGTGATAGATACTTCATGATACTAATTGATGACTATTCCCAGATGATGTGGGTAACCTTTCTAAAAGAGAAATCAGAAGCTCTTGAGAAATTCAAAATATTCAAGGCTATGGTAGAGAATGAAACCGGATTAAAATTGAGGTGTTTGAGGTCTGATAGAGGCAGAGAATTCACATCCGGTGAGTTCATAGAGTTCTATGAGAAACTTGGAATCAAGAGATAGTTGTCTGCTCCTAGGACCCCACAACAGAATGGAGTAGTTGAGAGAAAGAACCAGACCATCCAGGAAGCATCTAGGACAATGATGATGGAAGTAAATGTTCCTCAGATCTATTGGAGAGAATCTGTCAGCACTGTAGTCTATACTCTCAATCAAGTTCAAATAAAAAACAATACCGATAAGACTCCTTATGAACTTTGGTTTGGCATCACTCATACTGTGAGGTATTTTAGAGTCTTTGGTAGCAAATGTTACATCAAAAGAGATGAAGATCTAGGAAAGTTTGATGCTAGAAGTGATGAAAGAATATTCTTGGGTTACTCTACTCAAAGCAAAGCGTACCATTGTTATAACAAGAGACTAAGAAAGATGATAGAAAGTACAAATGTGAAGGTTGATGAAGGAATTGAAAATCCCTCAAGATTCTATGAATATGATGAAGATGATCAGAATGGTGTTCTGACTCAAGGAGCTCAAGCTTCTTCTGAGATTCAGATCTAGATTGATCTGGTAAATCAGGAAGACGAGATAAGTTTGAATGAGCCTGATCAAGAAGCAAAAATGCAAGTAACTCCCAAATTGCCTAGGTATGTAAGACTGAATCACTCTAAAGATTAGATCATAGGTGATAAAAGCAAAGGTGAACAAACAAGAAGGAAAATTGCTCAAAACTTAGATGAGTATTGTCTGATTTCAAAAATTGAACCTAAGACAGTGAATGAAGCTTGCAATGATGAAAACTGGACTAAAGCAATGGAGGAAGAGTTGATGCAAATTGAGAAAAATCACACTTGGGATCTTATTCCTAGACCTAAAAACAAAAATGTGATTGGAACCAAATGGGACTTCCAGAACAAATTAAATGAAGTTGGTGAAGTAACTAGAAATAAAGCCAGATTGGTCTGCAAGGGTTACTCTCAAATAGAAGGAGTTGATTTTGAAGAAACTCTTGTTCCAGTGGCAAGAATTGAAGCAGTCAGATTATTTCTTTCTTTTGCTGCTTTCAAGGATTTCAAGGTATATCAGATGGATGTCAAGTCTGCCTTCCTAAATGGTGACTTGGAAGAAGAAGTATACATTGAGCAACCGGATGGATTTCAATTGTCTGATCATGGTGATATGGTCTGCAAGTTGAAGAAAGCACTATATGGACTGAAGCAAGCCCCAAGAGCCTAGTATGAAAGATTGGATAAGCATCTTTTGAAGATTGGTTTCAACAAAGGTACTGCTAATAGTAATTTATATTTGAAAATTGATAATGAAAACATTTTAATTGTTGAAGTGTTTGTTGATGATATCATTTTTGGAGGAAGAGATAGTTTGTGTAAAACTTTTGCAAATCAAATGAAAAGTGAGTTTGAGATGTCCATGCTTGGTGAAATGAATTTCTTCTTGGGTCTACAAATCACTTAAACAAAGAAAGGAATCTTCATTTCTCAGACCAAATATGTGAAAGAACTGTTCAAGAAATTTGGGATGGAAGATTCAAAACCAATGGATACTCCCATGGTAACCGGATGTAAATTAAGCAAAGATGAGGATTCCCCTAAGGCTGATCAGACAAAGTATAGGTTAATGATTGGAGGACTATTGTATCTCACTCAAACTAGACTAGACATTATGCAGACTGTTGGTCTTATTGCTAGATTCCAGGCTGATCCTAGAGAATCTCATGTCATGGCAATCAAGAGGATTTTTAGATATCTAAAAGGGACAGTTGAGTATGGTTTGTGGTATCCTAGAGATCATGATTTCTCTCTTCATGCATATACAGATGCGGATTGGGTAGGAGATGTGGATGATCGGAAGAGTACCAGTGGTGGAGCATTCTTTTTAGGGAAGAGATTGGATTCTTGGCTAAGCAAGAAACAAGAGGCAATATCTCTATCTACAACTGAAGCAGAATATATTGTAGTTGTAGGTAGTTGCACTCAAGTTTTGTGGATAAAGCAGATGCTAAGAGATATCAAAGTGGAGTATGAGGAACCTATCACAATCTTCTGTGATAATTCAAGTGCAATAAACATATCTAAGAACCCAATGTTGCACTCAAAGACTAAACATATATCCATCAAGTTTCCCTTTTTAAGAGAGCAAGTGAACACGAATGAAGTCAAATTGGAGTTTGTGCCTTCTAAGGATCAGATTGCAGACATCTTCACTAAACCTCTACCTAAGGACTCTTTTGAGTATCTCAGGGAAAAGTTAGGGGTTATTGCCCCTCCAGTGATGAACTAAGGTGCACTGAGGTGCATCAGTCTAGTAGATATCATAGTCATATCTTGTGATCCAGATTGATGATGGGGAGCTGCTACTTAGGGGGAGCAGCAGGTATGATTCTGAAATGTTGAAATTGCAAGTATGTGCCCTTTGCCATTGATGTCGAAGGGGGAGAGAAGACATGTGAAAAAAAAGTGGTTGTTGATCAAAGGGGGAGCAGTAAAAGGAGAGAAGACATGTGAATGGTTGCTGCTGATAGGGGGAGTTGTGACAGTGAGGAGAAGTTCTTATCTTGATGGTCAAAATAGTTTTTCACATCATATGTTGCCATCAATGACAAAGGGGGAGATTGTTGTAAGTATGGGCCTAACCTGTGTTTTCATTGATGTCAACATACTCCTGTTGCATTAATGATAAGAATTGGATGAGCTGTGTGCTGAGGAGATTGAGAAAATTAGTCTCAATCAGGAACAGTGAAGATTAGTGATGACTATAAGGCAAAAGTCCAAGATAGGAAGAGGATCAAAGGATACGGATTAAAGGGTTGTAGATATGTGTCTTGAAGTGATCTAGTAGAGATTTTAGAGGTTCGCATGAAGATATGAAGAAGTTGTGGCCGCTCAAGTAAAATTGGTTCCGGTAGGTATTCAGAGGTAATAGAGTGACACAGACAGGTCTGGTGAGATCTGGAAGTACAGCTTCCTGCTCTACAAATTTGAGGAAGTGTTGAGGAAGTCCTGGTGATGTGTCAACTTGATTGGTTCATGAATTAGAGGTCTAGAAGTATCCATTCTTTGGTGACAATGGGGATAGACTATGTTCATGAGGCTCTGGATGAAAGAGAGAAGGATTTCAGTATGCAGATGAAGTGCAGATGTTCTTGGTGATTCAGGAAACCTTGTGAAGGACTTTGTATTGTGTCCAGCATGTGTTAGTGGTCCGCATTGGAGTTGGAACTCACTATTGAAGAATAACCTCCAGATGATGGTATTCTTCTTGAGACTGGCTGACTGGATAAGTTACACATCTTGTGGATGTTCTGGTAGATGTTTGCTGACTTAGATGATTATTCCTAAGTTGATGTATTGTATAAATAAGGGGTTGCAAAGTCATTTGAAAGGGGTTGTAAAAGAGATGAGTGTGTGGTAGTGAGGAGGAGAGTGAAAGGTAGAGCAGAAGTATTGGGCTTAAATGGAACTGATTCAAGCATGGTGAAGATGCTATTTTCCAGTTCAAGTAGGTGATACTTATTTCTTTGTAGACAGTGTGTCTCTTGTAGGCAGCGAGCCTCTTATGAGCAGTGTGCTCGGGCAGTAAACCCTAATTGGCATGTGCCATTTTGTTCTTTCTATTCTTCTAATAGAGAATAAAATATTGGGTTAATCACCCTGTGGTTTTTCCCTTAACCAGGTTTTCTATGTCAAAATCTTGGTGTCTCATGTGTTTATATGTTTCTGCTCTTAATTTGTTGCATTGTGTTTTTATGATTGATTTATTATTAGACTGCTAATTGCAAATTGGAATTAAGTGTTTAATTGTGAGAAAGTTTTGTACAACTGATTCACCCCCCCTCTCAGTTGTGTGCCCTAAGTCTAACACAATCAATTGGACTACTTAAGCTAGTGCATATAGATTTGTGTGGAACTACCAGAGTAAGAAGTTTGAAATAAGACATGTATTTCATGTTGCTTATTGATGATTATTATAGAATGACTTAGGTCACCTTTTTGAAGGAAAAAACTAAAGCTCTAGATAAGTTCAAGGCATTTAAGGTAATGGTTGAAAATGAGATGGATTTGAAAATCAAATGCCTAAGGTCGGTTAGAGGAGGAAAGTTCACATCAAATGAATTCAATTTCTGTTGTGAAGAATATGGAATAAATAGACAACTATCTACACCTAGAACTCCACAACAAAATGGAGTTGTTGAAAGGAAAAATAGAACAGTTCAAGAAGTTGCTAGAACCATGATGAAAGAAGCTGATCTTATGGAAGCATATTGGAGAGAGGCAATTCACACCACTGTATATATCCTAAATAGAGTCCAAGTAAAAGGTAACAGTTCTAAGACTCCTTATGAATTGTGGCATGGTAAAGTTCTTACTGTGAAATATTTCAAAGTTTTTGGTTGAAAATGTTATATCAAAAGAGAAGAATATTTAGGCAAGTTTGATGCTAGATGTGATGAAGGAATCTTCCTTGGTTACTCCACTAAGAGCAAGGCCTACTGGTGTTCTAATAAGAGGCTGACTAAGATCTTTGAAAGTGCAAATGTTAAAGTTGATGAATGTAAGGAAAGGGCTTCAGAATCAGGTGGATATGAATTAGATGAACCAGATGTTTCAGAAGTGGTGTAGCATGAAGACAACTCAGATGAAAAAGAACAAGCTTCGGTAAGTGCTACCAAAACTCTGAGGTATGTAAGACTCAGTCATTCTAAAGATTAAATCATAGGAGATAAGAGGAAAGGGATTTTATCTAGAAGAAAAGATGTAGAGGAACAAGTAAATTTATGTCTGATTTCCAAGATTGAACCTAAATATGTGGATGAGGCTTGCAAAGATGAGAATTGGACAAAGGCTATGGAAGAAGAATTGATGCAGATAGAAAAGAATTAGACTTGGGATCTTGTTCCCAGACCAACAGATAAGAATGTTATTGGCACAAAGTGGGTCTTCAAAAACAAGATGAATGAGAATGGTGAAGTGGTAAGAAACAAAGTAAGGATGGTATGCAAAGGATACGTTCAAGTTGAAGGAATAGACTTTAAATAAACTTTTTCTCCAGTGGTAAGGATTGAAGCAATAAAGATGTTTTTGGCCTTTGCAGCCTACAAAGATTTCAAGGTTTTTCAAATGGATGTGAAGTCTACTTTCTTAAATGGAGAGTTGGAAGAAGTCTATATTGAACAAACGAAAGGGTTTCAGTCATCATATTAGGGTGACATGGTATGTAGATTGAAGAAAGCTTTGTATGGATTAAAACAAGCCCCCAGGGCATGGTATGCATGGTTGGATAGGTATCTGATACAGATAGGGTTCAGTAAAGGTACTACAGACAACAATCTCTACTTCAAGATCAATGATGGACAAATCTTAATTGTTACAATCATTGTTGATGATATTATTTTTGGAGGCAATGAAGGTATGTACTTAGGTTTTGCTGGAGAAATGCAAAGTGAAATTGAAATGTCCATGTTTGGAGAGATGAACTTCTTTTCAGGTTTGCAAATAAGTCAATCAGATAAAGGTATCTTCATTTCTTAGTCTAAGTATGTGAAAGAGTTAAATAAATTTGGGATGGAAGACTCTAAACCAGTTTGCACACCTATGATAACTGGTTGTAAGTTAAGGAAAGATGATAACTCACCCATGGCAGACTAGAAAAGGTATAAATCTATGATTGGAGGATTACTTTATCTAACTCAAACCAAACCTAAAATAATGCATGCAGTATGTCTTGTGGCAAGATTTCAAGCAAAACCCAAGGAATTACATGTGATGGCAGTTAAGAGAATTTTGAGGTATTTAAAAGGTACAATGGATTATGGTTTGTGGTACCCTAATGACAGTGACTTTAATCTCAGTGCATATACTGATGCAGATTAGACCTGAGATGTGGATGATAGAAAAAGTACATGTGGAGGTGCATTCTTCTTGGGAAAATGGTTAGTATCTTGGTTGAGCAAGAAACAAGATTCAATATCCCTATTTACTGCAGAAGAAGAATACATTACAATAGCATGCAATTGCACTCAAGTGTTATGGATGAAGTAGACTTTGAAGGACATCAAAGTTGTGTATGAGGATCCAGTTGCAATCTTTTGTGACAACACAAGTGCCATAAACATATCAAAGCATCCAGTGATGCATTCGAGGATGAAGCACATATCCATTAGGTATCATTTTCTAAGAGAAAAGGTGATAGAGAATGAAGTCAAGTTGGAGTATGTTTCTACCAAAGATCAGATTGCAGACATTTTCACCAATCCTTTGCCTAAGGATACCTTTGAGTATCTCAAAGAAAAGTTAGGGGTTATCGCCCCTCTATCTCTAAACTAAGATGCATGATACTGCATCAGTTCAGAGGTGCTCAAAGATCTAGATTGATGACTTTTAGGGATACTTCTTAGGGGGAGTAGTCAGAGAGTTCAAGGATTGTTTGGAGATAGTGTATAGGTCATACCGACTTGAATAAAAAGAAATGTTTAATCACTCATGAGTACCACCAAGTTGAAATGATCATTGTGCTACATGGCTCATGTTTTATTACTTAAGGGTTGTTGCAAGTATGTGCCTAATCAGTGTTGTCATTGAGTCAACATATCGTTGTTGTCATTGGTGTCAACTGTGTTCTATTCTATTACTTATTTGAAAGCCTTGTGTGTTGTGAATATTGAGAAAATTTGCCTCTCTGGAAGAATCAAGTGAGTTACAGTGAAGTGTAGTATAGACAAAGAGTTGTATGCTAAAGAGTAGTCTGGTAGACTGCTTCACATATCCTGCTAGATTTGGTTTGTGGATTGGAAGTTATTTAAAGGGATGTTTGAAGATACTAAATCTTGAGTTTGAGCTTTTGGTGTGAAGTTGTGAGAAAGTTACATTCACAAGCCTACTCTTTCTGATTATTCTTTGGTGACAAGGGGAAAGTGTTTTTCTCTGCATTCCTCTGCAATAAAGTATTTTTCTCTATAGTTCTAAAGGGAAGTCTAGGATGATGATAAGTGCCTACAAATGTAGTGGTTCATGTTTTCGTGGTTCGCAAGCTATCTTTATTTTATGTCAGTTGAAGACAGTGAAGTTCATGTGTTTCGATGAGAAGATTCATATCACTAAATTGGTTAAGGTTCATCTGGTTGCTCCTAATGATTAAAAAATTCTTATGGATGTCTCCTAATCATGTTCCTATCTTGACATTGGTCCACGTTAAGGAAATGAGATCGTGTTTGAAGATTGTTCCCAGATAGTGTAACGTGTAACCATTATTAGCCTACTTGGTTTATTCTAGTAATTGTGGACATTCCTTGAAGATTGTGGAAGCATGTTGTAGCATGGAAGATCATGTTTGAGTCCCAGCTAAGGTGTGGCATGATCCGCATGCAACTTTACTTCATTTCCTTACATAATATAATAATAGGTCAAGACCTATTTTGTGAATGTTTGTAATGTTGACCTTGGAGATTGTTCCAATGGTTGATGATTGTAATGCCGACCTTGATGATCATTCCAAGGTTGATGAAGTGTATAAATACTTGTAGTTGAGTGGTGGAAAAGATGTCCTTTAGCAAAAATGGAAAGATAATAAGAAAGGTCTAAAAGGCAGAGCTGAGAAGATGCAAAGCTGAGAAGAGGCAGAGAAGAGTAGAGGTGGAGTACAGAAGAGGAGTTATTCAATCACAAACATGAAGAAGATGTTGATCGTGGCAGTGAGATTGGCAGTGAGCTACTAGTAGGGTTTAATAGCCCTCAGGGTTTAACAACCCTTATTGTAATCTTTCTAGGTTTAGGGTTGAGGCAATGAGCTTGCTAGACCTAGTTGCTCTTCATGGTAGTGAGCCAGTATGTTTAAGCCTGTGGAGTGACCAAGCCTGGACATCAATATTTCAATATTGCAATATATATTGAGAGCTAATCCTCTCTATGGTCTTTCCCCACCTTGGGGTTTTCCATGTAAAATCTGGTGTCTCTTGTGTCTGATGTTGTATATGTGGTTAAGTTTCTGATTTCATGCATTCATTGGTAAATCATAATAATTGTGGATAAATGATTAATGTTTAAATTGCAGAAGTGTTTAAGTTTTTGAGAAAACTGATTCACCCTCCCCTCTTAGTTGTCCAGGGCATATCAACAAGGGCAACCTAATTCAAATTTGTGTTGTGTGTGGATGATATTCCCTAAAAGATGATGTTGAGAATGATGCTTAGGACTGTACTAAGCATGTATTGGGATCCTCAAGGTGTGTGTTCTCTTTTAGAGTAGTGTGTTGTTCATAATAAGGCTTTCCCTATGCATGTTTCATGTTACGATCTCTAGCTGACTTGTAAAATGTAATATTCTTGTTGTATTGGCCAACTTATAATGAAATCAATGTAATGTCATGTATATATTGTAAACCTAGTTGGTCTAGGTGAAATATGATTGTGAAAATGAAAATATGAAAGTGTGAAGAGCAGAATATGAATATCTATGCATTGTGATGTGCAACTAAAGGAGAAAGAGTAGAAGTGTTAGGGGTTGTCTTGATTCATCTTGAAGATATTTTTGTGATAGTAAGGAAGTGAAGAATGTGCCTAATTGATCCAATCATCAGAAGGAGAATTACAATCATCAAAGGTGTGAGCTTCAATATCATTTTTCAGTCAGTAGAAGGACTATCATACTGTAATCATTTATGAGTTTGTTATATTCTTAGGGAATAGTTTCTTCCTTGGGTTGTAGCCCTAAAAGAAACTCTACAGGAAGTTGTAGCTTCCTTGGGAGTGACCCTAAAATATTTCTTTAGGGAGTAGTAGCTTCCTTAGGTTGTAGCCCTAAAACAAAGTTTGCAGGGAGTAGTTGCTTCCTTGGGTTGTAGCTATAAAACAAAGTTGTAATTTGAGCTTCATATATTGTGAGTTAATCCTCACTATGGTTTTTCCATTTTTGGGTTTTCCACATATATCTGGTGTTATGTGTTGATGTGCATTGTGTTCATCTTTCATTTTTATGTTGATGTTGTAATGCTTAATTTTTAATCTGTTCTAGAGGACTTGAAGTTTGTTTAGATACTAATTCACCCCCCTCTTAGTATCTTAGTGTGTTCAATAATTGGTATCAGAGCCACGTTACTCAGAAGAAGCTTAACCTCTTGAGGATGGTTTGAGATGGCTACTAATGGATCTCTCAAGGTACCTATGTTTGATGGAACAAATTATTCCTTTTGGAACCTAAGGATGGAAAACTATCTATCTTCTCTAGGGTATGGCATTTGGCAATCAATCAAGAAGGGTTACACTATTCCTTCTAGTGATCCTAGTGATGAAGATGAGATTAAGTTGTATGATAAGAATGTCAATGCAAAGAATGCTATCATGAGTTGACTAGCTGATTCAGAACTTGTGAAGGTAATGGGTTGTACATCTGCTCAAGATGTATGGAACAAACTTGAAAGTATTTATGAAGGAGATAGTAAAGTGAAGCAAGCCAAGATGCAAATTTTCAAGAGAAAGTTTGAGACCCTGAGGATGACAGAAGATGAAGACATTTCTAGTTACATGCTCTAGGTGGATGAAATAGTCAATGGCATCAGAGGTCTTGGTGGGGAAGTGAAAGAAGATGATATTGTTGAACACCCCGAATATTGAGACGGAGGTGAATCAATATTCTTTTAATCCTTTCAAACATTAAATATCCAATCCATTTAGCAGATTCAATTGCAATAAATTAAATAAAACATAAAGCATGTAACAACAACACATAACACATGAACACTAGGATTTTTAAGTGGAAAACCCAAAATGAGAAAAACCACAGTGAAGATTAACTCACAATATATTATAACTGGTTATAGTGTATTTATAAAAGTGCTCACTATAGGTGGACTCACTGTCCAAATGGATTCACTACCCACTAAGAAAAAGATACAAGAAAGATTGTGGCTCATTTCCTAGATTGAATTATTACAATTGCATCTAACATATGCATGAGATATAATTCCAATGAAGATCATTAAATAGAATTTACACACTATCTGATTTTGATCTTACAATCTGCTTTTCTCTGCAATCGCATTACTCTAATCTTCTACTCAACATTCACAATGTAAGTTTGCACTAGTCTAATAGTATTTGCATACATCTATATCCATTTCTCATATGAAACACTGAAAAGTATCTAGCATATATATCCAATTCAAGCACAACATCAATTAGGTCAGCCTAATTAGATGTAGCATACAAAATATACAATAGATAACTTGTCGGCTCAAAACCTTCCACACACGCTTCATGCCAAGATCCAATCTTTAAAGCAATTTGAAATAGGTTGGCATGGACCTAAAATAGCTCCCACATAACTCCACAACTCTTGTTCAACTTTTGCATATCTTCACAACTATTAGGTCGGCACCGCTGAAGACCTAATATAAAAATCCATCAACTGTATACCAATATTCAGACACGTGTACCTTGAAACATCATGCCAACTAGAATTCATGCTCTATTGACATTTGTCAACATCTCCTTAAAACCAAAAAGCCAAAGTCCAATCCACAGAGAAATGTAGACTCTCTTACTCACATGAGTTGTATAGGAAATGATTGTATTCTTCCAGGCCAAACTTCTATCATTCATAACTTCCAAACCACAGGTTAAAATTAGATGAAATTCTAGAATTAGATTCTTCTATCAATCAAAAAAATATACTATAACCGCAGAGTAAAGTGTTCATGTGCATACCAATGCGGACCCAAAAACTGGATGCTCTGTAACACAAAATTACCAGAATTGACACTTAGTCAATTTTCATCACAAGCCTCTTTACCAGATCAAACCTTCTTGCAAAATTGTATTTCATAGACCTCCTGCAGTATGTTAGAAGAAACCAAAATGATCTGCATCAAAAGACTTCATACCAAGATACAATGTTGACATCAATGACAACACTGCAACACATAGTGGCATACCTTATGCTCATGTTGCCAACAACATCAAAGACAATCTCCCCCTTTTTCGTTGATGGAAACATGCCAAAATATATCTTAAACATTATCCCTCTTTGACATCAAGGGAAATGGTGCCTTCAACCACTGTTCTAACATGTACCAGATCTCCCCCTGAGAAATATATTCATATGTGCAAACTGGAATACTGAATTGACTCCCCCTAAGTCATGTACCGGAGCAAAAACCAAAAAGTGTACAACAAACTACTCTAAATACTCCGCATGTGTACAAATAATATGAAACTAAAAACATAAAAAGTGAGAAATGTTGTCAACCAGATGAAGTAGGCACTTGTAGCTTCTGTACTAGGGTTTGCCATTCTTGTTTGCCTTCATCCCATGCCTTCTTGGCTTCCCTAAGCAATCTACATTGAGTTTCAAACTCCATCAGAAACTCTTCTCCTTCTTCTAGAGTGATAGGTATAGGATACATCTGTGAATCTTTGGTAGCACTCAAAAGGGATTTAGAGACAGTCATAAATTTGGGATTCACCAAGTCCCTTATCTCTCCAAACTACAAAATTATATGCTCCTTTTGAGCCTGTAACTAAAAGAATTTCTTATGCAAGTCTTCTATTGCATTCCTTGTATTACCAACAATATCAAGTACTGGGTCATAGGCACTAGATGCATTATTGATCTAGGAATCAATGGAGTCCATCTCCTTTCTAATGCATTGTGTGGCTCTGGGCCACTTTATGCCAAATTAATAAAGAGACTTTGCCTCATCTACATAATCTTGTGCATCCTTCATATTTTCTTGAAACTTTTTATGTGCAAGAGCATATTTTTTAGTGATCTCCATCATTTTCTTATCATTTATTCTATTTTCTATCTCATTTTCACTTTGTCCTTTGAGACCAAAGGCATATTCTTTAAAAGAATCAATTAATATCTTTAAATTTTCCATACCAAAAAGTGATGTGTCGATGTTTGCACCGGGTATGACCTCTTGCAATGATTTCACTACCTCATCCATTAGTTCTCCACTCTTTTGATGAGTTTCTATGACTTCCTTCTAGGCAGATGCATGGAACACATCTCCCAACTATAGCTTATGGAGAGGGGAAATCTTATACAGATCTATACTTCCCTGTTGCATCAGTAGTTGAAGCATTTGTGATGATACAATAGGCTGGAAGTTAAGTTGTATAATTAATAGATTCTTCAAAGAATCTCTGAAGGAACTAGAGGATTCATCGGAAGACTTTTTTTATCTCCACAACTTTTTCTTTCAAATCCTTTTCTTCATTTTTGCCAGAGTTTTCTAGATTTTCTTCCTTGGTCTCTGCATCTCTAGATGTATCCTTATCTTTATCTTTACCTTTATTGTTTTCTTTTTGCTTCTTTTCTGCTTTAGTTTTCACTTCATCATCTTCTTTATTTGCATTCTCTATCTTTATAGAGTTCTCTGTGTTGCCTAGAGGGGTGGCATTTACATTTGGTGCCAGAGGAGGAGTGGATGTATTTTCCTTTTCAGCTTCCTCACTGGTGAATGTCTCTTCTTTAGCATTCTCCTCTACTTATTTGTATTTTTGAGCTATTTCTTCCAAGACCAGAGGAACATTGTCTTGAGTATGTTCATTGTCTATTGCATGCTCATGTTGAACATTAATGTTCTAAGCCTCTTCTTCAGTGACAACTTCCAGAATAGTGTCCTCTGAAAACATTCCATATTTCTGAGCAATGTCACAAATTTTCTCAATTGTCTCCTTCTGTAGCTTTTCAAAAGCCTTTTTATCTTTACTCATAAGGGTAGTTACCATTTGTTTTACCCTAAATTCAGTAGTGTAAAGTTCAGCCAATGTGGCTATGTTCTCCATAGAAAAAGAAGTGCCAACCTTTTCGAGTGCATACTCTTTTATCTTTCTTTCTTCTTGAATTGCATCTTGTCTTCTCTTCATCACAACATCCTAGAGCTCCACAGGAACTTAGTCTTCAATATTTCTCATGTCAACCTCTAATAGAATGATATATTTAACAATAGTCTCAATAATGGTGGCCTTATCCACCTCATTTGCTTCATTGTAGAGGGTAGCAGTCTCTCCTAACACCTCATGCTACAAAATGCTATTGAATAAAGATTCTAATTTCATTGGAGAATGAGGTCTTACTGGTTTTGATTGATCTTACTTTTTTCTTTCATCTAGAGTCTTCTCCTAGCTTGTTTCTACTTATTTCTTCTTCGGAGCCACCTTCTTGGTGACTCCTTTCTTCTGTTCTCTCATATGAGTAATAGATTTCTCCTTTTCTTCCTCTATCTCTTCTTCATTGTCAGTGTCAATGATCTCAGATTGTCTTCTTTTAGCACTTGCTTCTCCTTGTGGAGCATCATTTCTCCTTTTTCAGGTCAATTGTGGTTCTTCTTCCTCCTCTTCTTCCTCTTCTTGTACATTTACAATTATATCCCTTTTTATTACTACCTTTTTCTTTAATCTTTTCTTAGCAGGGATTGCAGGTGATGCTATAGGAGTGGCTTTCTTCTTCTCAACTGGAGGGGATTTCTCCTTAGAGGACTAGTAGTTGATTTCCTCATATCTCCGATAGAGGGCATAGTCCTAGAGGACTTCTAGATTTTAGGAGGGGTGGTAGTTGTCCTACCAGATCTTCTTATGCTCCCTAAACTCTCTACAACACTTGATTCTCCCTTGGCCTTTGCTCTAGCCTATTGTACTTGCTCCTTAAAGATACCTATTTCTCCACATATTTGTCAACCATTTTCTCAACTTTCTTCCTTATTTAAGGCTTGATCTACTCCATATGCACCTCCATAGATTTTTCTTCAAAAGTGCCATACCTTGATTTAGTGGTATCCTTAGGGATTTTCAACAAAACATCAGCCAAACTAGTAATTTCTTGTTCATTGACCTCATATCCCAATGCAAGGATCCATACTAACCTTGGTTCTATAGCTTCCATCATGCACTTGTCTGTTGATACTAAGAAAGTGATATCATTTTGATATTTTTCTACCATTTTCCTAGGTATCCTCTCTATTTCATGCACCCTCTTCTGGAAAACTACAAAGAATGTAGTAAGCACATCATCTTGTGCCTTTGCATCACCAAGGCTTCACATGAAGTCTGCACTATGATGAGCCATAGGTCTTCCTTGTAACCATTTCACATTTTTTGTTCTGAGAAGCTCTTGTAGGAAATAAAAGAGTAAACAAATAACAAGAGTTCCATACTTGAATGCATATTTCTTCTCCTTTGTTTGCTTTAGGTTCTCCAACAGTTGTTGTCTTAAAAATTCACAAAGATCATAGTCTATCCATTTTCAACCATTTCATATGCCACATTGATTGTGGTGGCAGATACAGAGTTTTCTCTACTACTGAAATAGATTTTATACCCAATCATCATTGCTACATATTTCACAACTGGATTCTTGATAGGATTGACAGTAAGAGATCTCTTATCAAATATTACACCTATTAGTTCCATTACAACTTCATTTTTGATGGATTTTAACACAAGAACAAGTCCGATGGAGCATAGACCTGTAACTTCTCTAATCACCTCTTTCATTATTATTCCTAGCATATAAGTCCACACAAACTTATCATGAATTCTACTTAGTGCCATCTTGACCCATTTGTGATCATAACCAAAATTTGGAAACCATTGCCATACATCAAGCTTCTTGGTGACTAAGTTTTGATATTCTAGTTTTAAGGAAAAATCGTCACCAGTAAGTTCTTTTAACCATATATCCCCTAGCTTACTATGATCGTGTTCTTCCATCTTTCCATGGATGTAAATTTTGATATCCTCTATTGGTAAAACCCCATAAGGAATATTCAAAAATGCACCTAACAGGTCATCTTCAATGGATTTAGCAGGATATTTATTGAATTTAGGTTGAGGATTCTCAGTGACCTCAATAACCCTTAGTGTAGACATTTGTAAATAAATTGAAATGCTTTAAACCAAAATTCTCTGTGAAATTGGGGCAATCTAGAGATTATAAATACCTTTTCTACTTCTTGCAAAACTAGGGTTTGAACATACTGAGTCACAGATCATCTTGATCACTTCTTTGTTGCTCTACTTCTTCTCAAATGCTTTTGTGAATGAATTTCCCTAAGTGAAGTCACTTTATAAATTTTTGGATCAGACCTAATTTAGCATTAAATTCTCCAAACAATAAAGCTAGAAATATTTTCTCTGTATGCACAGTCAACTTCATATGCTCCGCAAACTACCATATTATCATATTTTCTTCCGCAATTTTCACAAATAGATTAAGCAAGTTGATCTACATCTTATATATTCATGTTGAAGTGTCAGCACCATTTTCTTTGGTAGGGGAAAAAATATTTTCATTAAATCTCTCCCTGAGCCAAAGCACACAACTTAGTTTCTAGAGGAAACTTTTGCACTAGATGCAAGTGCACATTCATCCTTAACCTCTGCCTCTTCCTTCTTTCTCCAAATATTTTCCATCTCCTTCTTGGTTTTTGCAGGATCAATATTTTGTATTGGTTCACTCCTCTCTACCAAATGCTCCTTGTATTTTTGCTTCTGTAGAACTGGCAAAAGTGTCTAGACCTATTGCAAATGTAGCATATAACATTCTTTTGACCAATATTCCTTCCAGTCATTCTAGAGCTACATTTATTAGCTTTATGCCCAAATACATAGCATGTATGATAGTAGCCTTTGAAAGATTGAACCATTCTACCATTTTTATAGCCATTCATTATTTAACTTCTACATTCACTAGCTTTATGACCAAACTTCTTGCATGTAAAACATTGACCAGAAAAAGGTGGAACATTCTGATTCATTCTACTTCTACACTCTATTTCCTTGTGAAATTTATTACAAGAGTGATAGAAACTATTGAAGGATGGGTACCTTTGTACATTTGGTTGTCTAACTGGAGGTCTTCTAGCTTCATTCCTTTGATTCCATAATTGCTTGCCATTGTTCTTCTCATTTTTAGTATTTGATGTCTAATCTGATTTTGAACTTTCACCCTTCTCAACTCGTAAGCCCTTTTTATCTTTAGAACTTTTTTAATTTGCAATCATTTCATCAAGTTCTGTAGAACTCATCTTAAATTTGTCATCATGACTTCTTGCTTTCTCTAGATCTGATCTCAAATTCACAACCTCTTGTTCAAGCTTTAGACATTCTTTAGATTTGTTTTTCACCACTGCATTGAGACATTCCTCAATTCTTTTCTTTTCTTCAACTTACACCTTTAGACCAGTGATGGTTTCATTTGCTTGCTTCATTTGTTCACTGACTTCCTTATGCCTTTCTCTAAACTTCTTAATTTGTTCTTTCAATTTTCTAATGCATTCATTTGCTTCCTTGACATTTTCTTACAGATCTCTATTTTCACCTTTAGTTCTTTCAATATCTTCAAGAACAGCATTGAGTTCTCCAACTTTGTCAAACATATAATCTTTTTCAGTGAGTTTAACATCAAGAATCTCTTCTGAAGGAATAGGCAGTCTTTTAGCAACCATGTGTTCACTTTCCAAGATCTTCCCTGAGTGGTTAAGCTTCTTCCAAGGGACCAAGCTCTGATACCAATTGTTGAACACCTTGAATATTGAGAGGGGGGTGAATCAGTATTCTTTTAATCCTTTCAAACATTAAATATCTAATCCATTTAGTTGATTCAATTGCAATAAATGAAATAAAACATAAAGCATGTAACAACAACACATAACACATGAACACCAAGCTTTTTACATGGAAAACCCAAAATGGGAAAAACCATGGTGAGGATTAGCTCACAATATATTATAACTAGTTATAGTGTATTTACAGAAGTTCTCACTATAGGTGGACTCACTACCCACTAAGAAAAAGATTGAAGAAAGATTGTGGCTAACTACCTAGATTGAACTGTTACAATTGCATCTAACATATGCATGAGATATAGTTCTACTGAAGCTTATTAAACTGACTTTGCACACTTTATCTAATTCTAATCTTACAATATTCTTTCCTCTGCAATTGCATTGCTTTAATCTTCTACTCAACATTCACAATGTAAGTTCACACTACTCTAATAGTATTTGCATACATCTATATCCATTTCTCATATAAAACACTGAAAAGGATCTAGCATATATATCTGCTTCAAGCACAACATCCATTAGGTCGACCTAATTGGATGTAGCATACAAAATATACAATAGATAACTTGTCGGCTCAAAACCTTCTACACACACTTTGTGCCAAGATCCAATCCTTAAAGAAATTTGAAATAGGTCAGCATGGACCTAAAATAGCTCTCACATAACTCTACAATGCTTGTTTAACTTCTACATATCTTCACAACTATTAGGTCGGCATCATTGAAGACCTAATATAAAAATCCTTCAACTGTATACCCATATTCAGACACGTGTACCTTGAAACATCATGCCAACTAGAATTCATGCTCTATTGACATCTCCTTAAAAATGTAAAGCCAAAGTCCAATCAACGGAGAAATGCAGACTCTCTTACTCAAAGGCATTGTACAGGAAATGACTGTATTCTGCTAGGTCAAACTTCTGTCATTCATAATTTCCAAACCATAGGTCAAAATCAGATGAAATTCTGGAATTAGATGCTTCTATCAATCAACAAAAATATACTATAACCACAAAGTAAAGAGTTCCTATGTGGACTAGTATAGACCCAAAAATTGGATGCTCTGTAACACAGAATTAATAGAATTGACACTTAGTCAATTTTCATCACAAGTCTCTTTACCAGATCAAACCTTCTTGCAAAATTGTCTTTCATAGACCTCTTGAATCATGTTAGAAGCAACTAAAATGATCTGCATCAAAAGAATTCATACCAAGGTACATGTTGACATCAATGACAACACTGCAACACATAGTGGCATCCTTATGCTAATGTTGCCAACAACAACATCAATGACAATCTCCCAATAGATATTGTGAAGAAAGTTTTGATATCTCTTCCTAAATCATAGAGTCATAAGGTGTATGCCATTAAGGAATATGATGCAGAGGTAACAACACAAAGGACCACCAAGGTGTCACAACCAACTACACAGGAGGAAGATGATACAGGGGATGGCAAGGTAAACAACTCCTTTTAGGTCTTAGTGGACCAAGTTGCAACACTTGACTCTAAATAGGACATGACTGTCCACTCATTCTCCATTGTTTCTATATACACCTAAAAATGACATGACTCTACTTAAATAAATATTTTAAATATTTATTACATCTTCATATTCCTCTATGAATAAATAAATAAATTTATTTATTTATTTGATTCACTTTCTCCCATTTAATTAAATAAGTTACATTTATTTAATTAATTTCATCTACATTAACTTTATTCTTCTAAATAATTAAATAATTTTAATTATTTAATTAGATCATCCATTCCTCTAAATTTAAAGAAAATACAAATTTATTTAAATTAAATCTCCACAAAATAAAATATATTTATATATTTTATTTATTCTCCAAAATTATCTACAAATAATTAAATAAATCTATTTATTTAATTATGCTTTCTTATCTTTTAAAAAAATCTTCAAATCTTCTAAAAATAAATTCCTCTTGTCATACAAAAGAAAAAGCTGAGTTAAAGCAACTTTGCTCTTAAATTAGAAAAAGATATTCTAATTTAAGAAAGTAAAAACTTATCCTCATCAAGAAAGTAGTTAACTCAACAAAGCTCCTTTTTGAATGACACATGTCCTTCTTCCATTTGTTGCACATTCCTCAACCATTCTCCTCCATTGATCTTCTTATTTCTTCTCAACCATTGATCTTCTCTCACACAACTCTATAAATACAACCCTCTTCTTTTATCTTTCAAATCCATCATTTGAGTAAACTTATGTTTTAGGAACTATAGCGCGCCATTGGCACCCCCTACCACCACTTCACCATTATCACACTATTGATCATCTATCCACATTGTGTTGAAGCTCATCTTTAAACACAATAAGTATCACAGTCATTTCTCCTTGCTATCTTGAGAAATCGAAGTGAGGAAGCAAGCTTCCTGAGGGCCATATTCATCTCATCAAGATCAAGAAAGAATAGGCGAGCAATGGAAGTCGAAAGGTAAAGGTTGTAAGTATCAATTTGTTATTTTAAATCATGTTTCCTTCATATTTCATTAATGCTTTGGGTTTGTTATTGATTTGATTATTCCCACATTTTACCCATCACATTTTAGCACCCACTATGGGGCCCTTGCCCCTAATCTAATCAAAATCTAAGTTTTCTTAGTGACAGGTTCCGTATAGGTGTTGTACAGGCTTATGACAGGTTCATCTGGCGCATACATCTTCTGATTCAGCACATTTGCCCCCTGTTATGGCACATACATAATTCTAGCACAGACACTCTCTAGACTAGCACTTCTATCTTCTATTCTGGCGCCTATGGTAATACGGTGCATACGCTTCCTATTCTGGAGCTTGTGTAACTCTGGCGCATACACCTTCTAAAACAGTGCTTTCATACTGTCTCATAGCACATTTGTTAAAATGATGCTTCTGTCTTGTCTTCCTATGCTTTTGACATCTGTCTTAGCGCATCTATAAAATGACACTTGCATGCTCTGTTTCTACGCATACAGACTGCATAGCAATGCATTTGATTTCTCATTAGGGTTTTTAGATTTTCTAGTGATTTTTCAGGGTGTTTCTAACATTTGTCTTGCAATATTAAAGACTATAATAGATCATTTAGCTGCATTGGTTAGTTCACTTAGATTAATTAAGGGAAAAAGTAATGAAAAAATGCATGCATGCAAACCTCACGTAGTTTTTAACTAGGAGAATAGTAACTGAACCACTGCTATCTTTGCATTTTTGTTTTCTTTCCTAGTTTTAGAATATTGCTATCTTACAAATGGGAATGAACATTGCTATCTCCTACACACTTCAGAGTTAACAAATGCGTGAGTGCACAAGTAGATAGCCCATTTAGTTTTTTTTTCTTTTAACTAGGTTTGGATAAATTAGTGTCTTCTATGATTGTTGAATGACAATAGGCTTATGATCTCCCCTTAACTAGGTGACCAGAATGCCATACTTGTTATTCCATTTGTATAACCTTTAGAGGGGCCTACCCTTGGATGCCCACCTGTCCAAGTGGTAACGACCCTGAGTGGTAATAGGCTAAAGCCAAGCCCTACCAATCCACTTAAAATAAATTGTGCTTGAAGTGAAAACCTCCTGCAACGAGTGTTACTGTGTTACACTGATGGCCAACCTCCCCCAACCTTCAAGGCATAATCCTTGGAGGCGAGGAGACTCCATAATAGAGATTAGTGCCGCCGCATGTGTAACCACTCAAACGGTTGCCTTGACTACTTAGCCACTTGTTTAGTATACCAAAAACCCCTATTTGTTGACACAAAAGGTAGAGCCTTTGAAGTGGCCTCGATTCATGTGATTCTTAGTAGAGGTACCAGGGACAATCCTAAGGTTAGGTGGGGGTATGAGCCTAAGGAAACCTGGATCTAGTATGCATGAGAAGTGAGTGTCATGGAGGGGAGTCGGTGCTACCAGATACTGGAGCTACACTCTTTGAATATGCATAGCTAGAGGATTCAACAAATATTGTCCTATCCAGCCTAGGGTGTACTTGTTGTTGTGTTAAAAAGTCCAAAAATACAAAAAAAAATAACAAAAGATAAAAATGAAAGCTTCTATGTGTTTGTTGTTTCTTTGCCATAATTAAAAATCAAAATTCTCAAAAACACCAAGTTTTCAAACCAAAAATAGAAATTTTTTGAAAAACATTCTAAAAACTCTGAAAAAACCAACTCAGAAACTAGAATTGCGCATCTGAGGCGACCTGCAGTGCATTTACTCTGACTTGCAATGCATTTAAACTTTGTTGTGGTGCTTTTGTAAATAACCAGATTGGTGCTTTTGCTGTGACCTGTGGCACATTCACACTCTATTGCGACACATTTACTGCTATGCATCCAATCCAGAGAACAATTTCATACCTTCCAAGAGAAAAATTGTCAAACTTTTCAGAATCTATTTCAAACCTGTCTCAATTTTCCAAAGATCTAATTAGAATCATGCAAGGCAACCATTTCTCTCTTTTTTTGCACCATAACTATTCTACATCATCCAAATCTCGTAAAATTCTTCCAAAATCCAACAAGGTTAGAACCAAGCTATTCTTGATCACCTCACATCTCAAACAAACCTAGTGAGTCTCCACTATCAAGGATCACTTATACTTCTCTATCAGAACTCCACCAGTGGCTTGTGCAAGAGTAGTCCACATCAAGTAAATAGATATCTATCATCCTTACTTTGAATATCATTTTGCATACCCAACTTGTTTGACACCAAATTAGATCTAAGGAAAACCTTGCTCAAAATCTTGTCGCATTCTAGCACCTTGATCAAAAACTCATTCCATCGCATCTCTAGGTCACCTTGCATGGTCTTAACAAGATTACAAAAATAAAAATAGATTGAAATGGTTGAGAAAACCATCCCAAACTCTCATGAAAGTGATGAGGAAATCTCTATGGAAGAGGTCCTCCAAACACAGCAAGACCAAAGATTTCAATGCCTAATGGATAGAGTACTTTCCCAAGATCCTACCAAATTCTTCCTACACCTAGCACATCTAGGAGTCAAACTCCCTAATGATTTTGATGTAGAAGCCCTAAAAGAATCTAAGGAAGAAAGACACCCTGAGGGAAGCACACATGAGGAAATACCCGTAGACAAAAACAAAGCAACCACTAATTCTACGGATGCCTTGAGTTTAGTGACCCAATAGATCCAAGCCTTACAACAACAATTCATGGACATGCAAACAGGAGCATCAACTAAGCATTACTCCCTAGAGGATATTTCACCATATCCTTTTGATAGAACCTTGATCATGATACCTTTCCCCTCTAAATTTGAGGTGCCAAAATTTGATAAATATCGAGGAAAGGGTGATCCAAGGGACCACATTAGGGAATTCAACGCTGCTTGTCTTGAAGTTGCACACAATGATACTTACCTTATGCAACTATTTCCACAAAGCTTGGGAGGACAAGCCATGGAGTGGTTTTCTAGACTACCACCCAGCATTAGAACATTTAACGAACTTGTGGATAAATTTGTCACACACTTCTCCTATAATATTGAGCATGACACCTCAATCTTAGATCTTTGTAACACCAAGCAAACAGGTGGAGAGTCTTTCGCTGCCTTCCTACTAAGATGGAGACAATTGGCATGTAAGTGTCCACACCAAATGCCTGAAAAAAAAATGCTGGAAATGTTTATCCTTAACTTACAATCTGACCTAAGTTATCAGATACAAGTCCAATGTCCTACTTCCTATAGCAAGGTCATTGAGATGGGTCTAATCATTGAAAAAACTTTAATTGCAAAAGGTCAAATAAAGCTCTATAAAGACACTCCTAGTACCAACACCAACATAGACAAACCAAGATTCTAGACTAAGAAAAAAAATATTGTGAATGATGGGGTGGTAGATGCCAAAAATGCAGTACCTAAGCAACCAATATTCAACTTATCAACTCCTCAAAACAACCTCCCACAAAACAAACCAAAAAACATTGAATCTCGGTTTACAAATTTTCAACCTAGGAGAAAATTCACACCTTTGGAAGAATCATTAGAAACAACCCTACAGAAGTCAGTCACAATTAAGATCATAACACTTCCAACTGCGTGGGAATATGAACCAAAAGTTAAACCTCATTGGTGGAACGACAATGACTTCTATGAGTTCCACCGAAACAGGGGGTACAAAACCAACGACTGCATCGCGCTCAAACACACTATGCAAGACTTGATCAAGAAAAACAAAGTATCACTTGATGAACATACCTCTAATAGTGATCATCAGGCATTCAAGGATCCTCTTCCCACTATGAATAGGGAGAACCTTCGAACCAAAACAATAGTGGATCTAACAATGTAAATTACACAAATGTCAGCTTTGACTATGTTGTTAACCATATCTCGGAAGGTGATTCACACATCAATGTGTTCACTATAAATAGAGATCTAGATTGCAATGTTACCACCCGCAGTAATAGAGTCACTCTTAGAGGAGCCTCCACCCCTCTAGCTAATCAGTACAGTATCTTGGATCAGCTACATAAGACACCTACACATATCTCCATTCTGGAACTCTACATCTATCGCCATCTCATAGGGCCTTACTTGACAAAACTTTTGCGGAAGCCTCTGTCCCAATGAACCTTGCTAAAGAATAGTTTCAACCCATGGTAGGTCACATTACCTCACCTCATTCCCTATCATTCACTGAAAAGGATGATATGTCAATCACCCAATCTCATAACGCCTCTCTTCATATCAAAGCCTTCATTCACAAACACAAGCTAAAGAGGGTCCTAATTGATGGAGGAGCTAGTTTGAATATTTGTACCTTGAAGCTAATCCTTACATTGGGGTTTTTAGAGAAGGCTATAGATCCAAAAAAGAAAATCACTATCAAAGCCTATGATGAGGAGGAAAGAACTTCCAAGGGAATTGTTACTTTACCAATCAGAGTGGGACCTATAGTAAAAGATGTGGCTTGCCAAGTCCTCGATATGGAGCTAGCATACAACATTCTTCTTGGGAGACCATAGATACATGCTCTGAAGGTAGTACCGTCAACATACCATCAGTGTATCAAGTTCCCTTATGAAGGTCAAGAGATCACCATCCAAGGTGACCCCAACCCATTTCCGTATTGTAACTCCATTCATCCTAAACCTAAAGTGGTGATTCCTAACAACCGTGCCTCTGCTTCATCTTCATCTTGTGTCAACCCTGCTTCACTTACTTCCACTTCAAAGGCATCCCAACCTGACCTCCGACTCAAAGATAAAGGCTTGGGTGAGTACACAATCTCCCAATCCCTCTGTTTGGCACAACTCCCCCTATCTCCAAGATCATATGGAAGACCTACTCTAAGGAAACCAAAAGCAGACAAAGCTACCAAAGGTCCATTTATCAAATGGGGAAGCCTTGAAGATGAGAGTGATGAAAAGGATATCCTACAATGGCTATACAAGGATGTAGACAGTTCATCCACACAACAAGACCATCACACTATACCAACTGAACAATATGGTCAAGGATTCCAAATGCTACAAAGAATGGGATATGAAGGACATGGTCCGCTCAGTTCACGGAAGGATGGTGTCACTAAACCTATCCAACCTCATGCCTTGATAGCCTGAGACACTACAAGGCTAGGTTACAATGGCACATCAAGAACCAATAGAGAAAAGAAGAATAAAGGTAAACAACCAGAAACATCTACTAGTAATCTAGTTGATCAAATTCAGCAATTGCATCTAGGGAGTGAGACTGATTCTAATGAATATGAGTGGAATAGGCTCTCTGAGCTATCTTGTGATGATAAAGGCATCAATGTTGTCCACTAGTATGACCCAACCCATGCAAATGAGAGACAAGAGCCAAGGGATAGACCACTAGAGTCTGACTCGCGTAATAACAATAGTGAAAATCATGAGGAAAGAATGATACCCCCCTTGATGGATCCGCTAATAGAGAGTACCATCACAGACTTCATCCGTGCTTTTAACAACTCTATCTTAACCATCAACACCATTGAACTAGACCAACCCAATGATCCCTTACCATTAGTGCACCTTGAACTCATAGATTGGGACTTACAAGGTACTACCCCTGAGCTCGATACCTTTGAGAATGATGAAGCCATCATAAACTATCTTGAGCTTAGAGATCATATACCTGCATGGGACCACAGAGCTGGCTATGCTATAGAACTCAATGAGAAGGCCTATTTTTGAGAGAGTGCCAAGCCTTTTAGTCTCAAAAATGTCAAAATAAAAGAAAGATCTAATGGTGAAAACTGCTCTGCGGCAGTGTTAGATCATGAAAAAAGTAAAAATATAGACGTATTCAATAGTGAAAACCTCGCTGAGGTGTCGAAGGATGAAAGGCTTGACCCTCTACCCAATCTTACACATCAGGAGAGATCCTCAATCTTGATAGAACCAATAGAGCCAATCAATGTCAGCACAGGTGATAATCCTTGAATGATCCACATGACAAAGTCTTTAATAGAACAAGAAAAACTAGTGTTTACTGACTTCTTCAAGAGAAAACAAATCAACTTTGCTTGGACATATGCAGACATGCCAGGGCTAGATCTGAATCTTATAATGCATCACTTATCTCTAGCTCTAGGAGATAAACCAGTAAAGCAAAAACTCAAAAAGATGCACCCACATGTAGCCCTCATGGTGAAAGAAGAGCTGAAGAAACTATTAGATGTTGGATTCATCAGACCAATAGACTATCCTGAGTAGATTTTGAAGATAGTACCAGTTGTCAAACCAGATGGCAAAGTCTAAATATGTAATGACTTTAGGGACCTAGACAAAGCTTGTCCAAAAGATGATTTCCCCCTGCCAAACATTGACATGATTGTAGATCTCACGGCAGGGCACACCATGCTATCACTAATGGATGGTTTTTCTAGATACAACCAGATAAAAATTGCACCTGAAGATCAACACAAGACTGCATTCACATGTCCTTGGGGCACCTACTGTTGGTGTGTCATGCCATTTGGTTTGAAAAATGCTAGCACAACATATCAGAGAGCTATGACCACAATCTTCCATGACATGATGCACACTATAATGGAAGACTATGTTGATCACATTCTGGCAAAATCACTAACAACAGAAGGATACCTAGCAGTGCTAGACAAAATCTTCAACAAGCTGGAAAAGTTTAATGTGCACCTCAATCCAAAGAAATGCATGTTTGGAGTTACCTCAGGAAAGCTACTTGGATACATAGTGTCGGCCAATGGAATCAAAGTCGACCCCGCTAAAGTGAAGGCCATCATGGAAATTCTACCTCCTAAAAATCTCACTCAGCTAAGGTCCCTATAGGGAAAATTACAATCTATCAGAAGGTTCATTTCTCAATTGGTAGACAAATGCCACCCATTTTCCCAGCTCCTACATAAAAATGTCCCTTTTAAATGGAATGATTCATGTGAGAAGGCATTTCAAGAGTTAAAAGAATATCTCATGAAGCCACCTATATTGATGCCACTGATTCAGGGTAAACCTCTGCTACTATACATCTTAGCTACACCAATAGATCTGGGAGCTCTCCTTGCACAGCAAAATTATGATGGGAAAGAACAAGCAATATACTATATCAGTCGAACACTTGTTGGGTATGAATTGCAATACACACCAATTGAAAGAGCATGTCTAGCTATGGTCTCGCCTCAAAAAAGTGGAGACATTACATGTTGTCGCATTCGGTCAAACTAGTAGCAAAAATTGATCCACTCAAGTACTTACTCAACAAGGCAGCCCTAATAGGTAGATTGTCCAAATGGGTCATGCTTCTTAGTGAGTTCGATATCGAGTATGTAGATAGGAAAGCAATAAAAGGCCAAGTACTTGCAGATCAACTAGCAGATGCACCTCTAACAGATGACAGCCCTTTGAGCTTTGAATTTCTAAACGAATCTATCTTTCACGTAACCACAGCAACCTGGAAAATGTATTTTGATGGCTCATACACTTAGCATGGATCGGGGGCAGGTATCTTGTTGATCACACCTAATGGCAACACCATTCCTAAATCATACAGATTAATGTTTCCCTGCACTAACAACGTGGCAGAGTATGAAGCTCTAGTCATTGGTATCAAGCTAGCAGTTGAATGGAATATCCAAGAACTTCAGGTATATGGTAACTCATAGCTGGTCATAAATCAAGTAAATGATGACTACCAAACAAAAGATGAGAAATTAATCCCTTACAAATGGATGGTAGATGACTTCAAAGAATACTTCGTCAAGATCTCTTTTGTGTAGATACCAAGGATTGAGAACAAAGCTACAGATGCCATGGCAACAATCGCATCTCTCCTTGATATTCTAGATAATCAATCACGTTATGAGTTCTTGGTAGAACCAGTATCCTATCCTGCATATGACACCCCTGAATCCCATATCATTTGCCACATCATCGGAGTCAATTCCCCCATCTATGGAAAAATATTTGCCTATCTTAAAGAGAATACCCTTCCACCCAATCTCTCTAGTAACCAAAAATAAGCCTTCATCCGTTAGGCATCCTAGTATGCCCTTGTTGCTAATGCCCTATATTGCAGAGGTCTTGATGGTACTCTCCTTAGATGTCTCAATATTGAGGAATATCAAACTTCCCTGAGAGAAATACATGATGGTATATGCGGGACCCACTCTAGTGGCCCTACCCTAGCTAAGAAACTCATATGCATGGGATATTACTGGCCAACAATGGAACAAGATTCCTATCATTTTGTAAAGAAGTGCAAAAAGTGCCAAATCCATGGGAACTTGATACATGCACCAACACAGGAACTACATCCGTTAACGACTCCTTGGCCTTTCTGTCAATGGGGACTCAACATAGTGGGCAAGATTCACCCTTCTTCATCCAGCGGCCATAAATTCATTATCACTGCCACTAAGTACTTTACAAAGTGGATTGAAGTTGTGCCCTTAGCCAATATCACAAGCAAGGAGATTACCTCGTTTATCTTGAACTATATCATTTGTCGCTATGGTATTCCTTCATCCATTGTCATGGATAATGGACGCCCTTTCAAAAATCAAGATGTCAGGGAACTATGTGACAAATTCCATATCCAACACCGCTTTTCAACCCCTTATTACCCCCAAGGCAACGGCCGGGTTGAGACATCAAATAAAACCATCTTGAAAATCCTAAAGAAGACTGTCAATGATGCTGGCCGTGATTGGCATGTCTAATTAAATCCCGTGTTGTGGGCCTACCATACAAGCATCTGTACACCCATAGGTACAACACCATACTCCCTAGTCTATGGATCTGAAGCTATCTTACCCATTGAAGCCAAGATCCCATCCTTGCGAGTTTCGTTAAAAGGCCTCATATCTGATGAAGAATACAGAGTGACCAGACTTTAAGAATTAGAGCTACTCGAAGAGAGAAGGCAATAGGCCTTTAACCACCTAAAAGTATATCAACAAAGGATGTCCAGAAGCTATAACCATAGGGTAAAGCCCTGAGTATTCCAAGTTGGTGACCTAGTCCTCAGAGAAAATCACAGAAATCAGCAAGATAGAGAAAAGAAAGGCAAGTTTAAACCTAACTGGCTAGGTCCCTATGTCATCATTGCAGCCTATGGGTTAGGGGCATATCAATTGGCTACATCTGAAGATGAACTATTTGATGATCTTATCAACAACATGCATCTTCACAAGTTCTACACCTAGAACCCCAATGCAAGGGAGTCCTAAAAAAAATCCAAAAAATGATAAAAAAACAAGCAAAAAAATCAAAAAAATGAGAAAATAACAAAAAAATTGTCCTTTGGTGAAAACCTGGCAAACAGGTGCCTTGAATAGGTACCATGATGAAAACCTGGCAAATAGGCATCATGTGTACTTTTAGCTTTTGTGCAAATAAAAGCAAGTGGTGAAAACCTGGTAAACAGGCACTATCTGCGACCAACCACTTCCTCCATCTGTTGTAACCTCATGTCTCTTGTGTCCATCATATCATTCATCTTGAACCAATCCTTTGATCCGTTGTCAAACTATGTCACCTCTGAGTTATCACGTAGGCAAGGCCATTCTTAATGCACCCTCGAGACTCCATTGTCCCATTCATCCCATATCTAGTCCTTCTATCTATCTGAGTCAGTACCATTTCTACATCTTTACCATCGCCTAGGTCTTAGGTCCATTAGGTTCACCCCAAACTACATTGCCTCTGCATTGTCACGTAGGCAAGGCCATTTAGCAATGGGCCCTCGAGGCACTAGCTCAGTCCCTTAGGGTCTGTCTCTCCATATCTGTTGTCATCTCACCCATAATAAGTCGATCCTTGTCTAAAATGGGGGTAACTCCTCGACCTAGTTATGGATTTGGATTCTTGAATGCCACATGTTCTAAGAGGATACCAATAAAGGATTGTGATACCTTTCACTAGACAAGTGCGTGTAGCAAAGCAGAACTTCCAAAACAAAATTTTGGCACAAAAACATCAACCTGTCCAAAGTAGAGCAACATGCCAAAACACTTAACCTGATTCTATATCAATTATGGCAAGAAGACACATCTAATGCAAGAATGTTTTGTGTACAGGTTAACTTACAAAGTCTTGGATTTTTTTCATTATGTCTCCCTATGCTACTCAAGGATTCCAAAAGCTAGAGATGCTATGATGGGGGCATAATCTTTTTCTTTGTCTGCTGCTTGTGGATTAAACTTTAGTAATGTAACGACTTTTGTCTAACGACATGATCAACAAAAGATCATTGAGGACTCCAAGGTCTAAACATGAAATGGGGCAATCCTTGTCAATTGAAATGCAAGAAGTAATCAGGTCATCTAGATTCAAGTTTGACTAGATGCTTGTATCAACTTGCTATATCAAAATCCATGTAAGGAATACTCAGGTCATCTCGGTCTAATTATACCTAGATGCTTGTATTTTCTTAAAACATTTCAAAAAGAGTAAAATAACAAAAAGTGCCCAATGATGAAAGAAAAAGACTTGCAATATCAAGATGACAATCCACATCCATCCCATATCCAACAATCCATATCAACCATGCAATAAGAAAATCCTGTAGTATATCAAATGAAAGCCTGTATTTCTTCATCTCTTCTCTTCCGCATATCTATATCATCACTGTGTCGATTGAGTACATTTGGACATATCAAAAACATAACATAGGTCACATATCACATCACATGAGATAGTTATTCACATGATTAAATCATTTGCATACATAATAAGTGCATTAGGTCATCCACATACATTTGCATCCATATATCACATCAAAAATCAAAAACATAGACAAATACATATAGAGCTGCATAATCATCTACATAACATCCACATTGGCATTTACATCCATCTAGTATTCATCACATACATGGAGCATCATCAGATAGATTGTATCCATAGCATATAAACACAGAGCATGAGCATATGACATCAATAAACTGCATCATCATATAAGTATAAATATGTGTCCAAATGTGCAACATATCAAAATATCTGTCCATATCTCAGAGTCATCATAAATGTATACAAAGTACAACAAGAGGGTGATACATGTCTTGGGGAAAAATAATACATATACAAGCTATCTCAGCCATCAAAAATGTGTACATCAAATCAAAAAAATGGTACAAGTGTCCAGGTCTATCTAACCCTGCTACCGTGGAGCACTGCTCCCTATACTAGCCTCCCCTCTCTCTCCCTCTGACTGCTGTGGGCCCCTCACTAAGCCTACAAATCAAGACCCACCTGCCCTCTGAGATGCCACAGACTAGCTCCTAAAACTGGGCGCATGCTGATCTGCTGGCACTGCTCCGTGGTATAAACCTTTGTAGTATTGAGCCTAAGCCTGTGCTCTAGCAAGCTCACTCTCAACCTAGGCCAGCTGTGTCCATGCCTACTGCACCTGTGAAACCAAAAAGCTAGAAGTACCATCTATACCCATAGCTTCCATAGCTACATCTCTCTCTGCTCTCATCACCCACATGCTAGCCAAGGCTGCGTCTCTCTCTGGATACCTCTGACAGTCGTTGTGCATCTGCATCTCTCTGAGACTTTGTTGCACTCAGATGGGCCCTCAGCTGCCTAATCTAACGTTGTAATGTCACAATGGCTTGCTGCTGTAAGTCAAGCTATGGAGCCTATTGTACTGGCACTTGCCCCTGTACCTGCTATTGTACCACCTACTATGGTGGCGATATCTGCCTCCGCGGTGCCACCTGATGTGTTGGCACCTGTGCCTACACCTGTCTTGTAGCCTACAGCTGCGTAACTACCTACTGACCTGAAGGTCCCTCCCTAGACCTCCTCCTCTGTCTAGGTCTACCACCTCCTCCTCCATCTCCTCCTCCTCCTCCTCCATCATCTCCCTAACCTCCTCTCCCCCTCCTCCATCCTCCTCTCCTCTTGCCAGCTCCACCCTCATCATTTGAATCATCCTCGTCTATACGAGGAGCTAACTCTCTAGGCCTTGAGTATCTGGGGAATGGATGCACTACGAACCACTCCTCGTAATCTAGCATCATGCCAGCATCCACTATATCCCTCCTCATAGACCAAGCTACATGAGGAATCTACTAAAAGTTTGTCAACGCCTCCCCCTATGATGCCATGGGACCCCACCTGAATCTCTCTACATGGGTCCTAGCAAATCATGTCTGGCCCTCTAGTCTACCCTGCACTCTACCAAATTGTCTCTGCACCTGGCTCACAATCTGTCGCTCTAGTATGTATCTCATCCTGCCAATGAGCCACCGAGTCTAGAAGCAATATGGAAGCTCGTCTGCCTCATCATCCCATACCTCACAGTATAGGTATGGGTGCCAGACAACCTGATCTACATTATCAAATGCATGTCTCCAATACTCAAGCTTCCCCAGCTTGTGCTGGGAAATCATGCCTGCATAGCCATAACTATAGGGCTCACCCCTCTACTTGTGAAAAAGACATATAGGTCGTGTGATAGCTATGTGCTCCCACAACCATAACTACAAGAGAGACACACCTGCTGACAAACTGGCTCCTCTATGATACACTACCTAGTACATATCTCTGTATAAGTGTGCTAACATGCACACGCCCCATGCATACCAAGTCCCATCGATAAGCATGCTCTCTAACACCCTCCCCCATCCAATCAAGAAGTTGTGTGACCTCCTATCGGGGCATACTATGCCACTGTTCAATCCTGCCACTATCCCTAGGAAGTAGTCATAGCAGTCATGAATGTCCTGCCACGAAATCACCTGCTCCACCAACTCTGGGTCATCAAACACCTGTCTACACTTAGCCAATCCAGCATCACACTGTGACTGATACTTGACCAACTCTCCCTGAATAGGGAGGTACAAGATCCTATACAACATCCTCTAAGGTAATCGCCATCTCCCCCATCGGTAGATGGAATGTCCCATCCTTGTTGTGGAATCACTCCACCGATGCAGTCAACATAGCATGGTTCACGCGAACCTCAGGCATAAAGAAAACATAGTACAAACCCATCGCACCAAGAGCCTCATGGTCAATCTCCGTCAACATGTACTGTTGCAATAACAGCAAAGGTAACTGCTCTCGTAACATCAGGGTATCCCGGATATCCTCTTGCAATCAAGCAAAGCATAGCGTCAAATAAATCCATATCCAAGAAAAACCTACTCAAAGCAATCAAAACTATCTTATCAGTGACTTAGCATATCAAATTAATCAAAACAGCATATCATCTCTTGACTAGATTCTCAGCAATCTCAGAGATCGCTTATCAATTGATGCATCGATCAAGGTGCCAATTGGGTTAATTTCGTTAAGTCAACTGATTTTCCTAGTGCAAATGCGCTGACCCAGGTGGCAAATGCACCGATCCATATCATATTCACCTCTTCACCATGAATGCGCCACCTATTGACGTGTATGCATCGTTCTGGTGTATGTGCTACTTATTATGTCACATGCGTCGTTCCCTAATGGATGTGCCAATTCATGGCCTATATGTGCCAAACTAGCATATGCGCCATAAGATTTATCAAATGCGTCACTTAGCAACATGTCCACCATTTCGAAGCACATATGCACTAAATGGCAGTCTGGTGCATCTGTCCTAGCTTTTTTCCCTAACCATTTATTACCCTAATAAATGACTTTTAGCAAGTTTTGATGAACTACATACCGGTGGTCTTGCCTCCGCTGGCTGATCAAACCATCAGACTCGCTCAAACTGGTGCTCCTCGCATGGAATATCCATCTCTCTATTGACTACTCTAGTTGCCATGCTCTCCTAAGCTCTCAAAGACCAATCAACTAAGGACAAGTGTGCAAATGAATAGAACTTGTGGACCCAACTCCTATATATAGCAAGTGAACCATAACTGACTATGTGGCAACTGTGACTACTTCCCATATCTGTTCCTCTAAACCATGTCCTGTTTTTCTCCATCCTGACCTATTTTTCTTCTTCTTCTTCTTCATGAGATTATCCGTCTCACACTTCCTGTCGTCTTCTCGTCCAATCTCCTGAGGGGGCATCCTATCGTTAAACTTGTACCAGGGGCAAACTGATGCATGCATCACTGTCAAAAAATCTTATTCTTTGAAACAACATGATAAAACACATTGCATCAAAGAGGGGGAAAATGTATACACCTAAAAATGACATGACTCTACTTAAATAAATATTTTAAATATTTATTACATCTTCATATTCCTCTATCAATAAATAAACATATTTATTTATTTATTTGATTCACTTTCTCCCATTTAATTAAATAAGTTACATTTATTTAATTAATTTCATCTACATTAACTTTATTCTTCTAAATAATTAAATAATTTCAATTATTTAATTAGATCATCCATTCCTCTAAATTTAAAGAAAATACAAATTTATTTAAATTAAATCTCCACAAAATAAAATATATTTATATATTTTATTTATTCTCCAAAATTATCGACAAATAATTAAATAAATCTATTTATTTAATTATGCTTTCTTATCTTTTAAAAAAATCTTCAAATCTTCTAAAAATAAATTCCTCTTGTCATACAAAAGCAAAAGCTGAGTTAAAGCAACTTTGCTTATAAATTAGAAAAAGATATTCTAATTTAAGAAAATAAAAACTCATCCTCATCAAGAAAGCAATTAACTCAACAAAGCTCCTTTTTGAATGACACATGTCCTTCTTCCATTTGTTGCACGTTCCTCAACCATTCTCCTCCATTGATCTTCTTATTTCTTCTCAACCATTGATCTTCTCTCACACAACTCTATAAATACAACCCTCTTCTTCTATCTTTCAAATCCATCATTTGAGTAAACTTATGCTATAGGAACTATAGCGCGCCATTGGCACCCCCTACTACCACTTCACCATTATCACACTATTCATCATCTATCCACATTGTGTTGAAGCTCATCTTCAAACACAATAAGTATCACAGCCATTTATCCTTGCCATCTTGAGAAATCGAAGTGAGGAAGCAAGCTTCCTAAGGGCCATATTCATCTCATCAAGATCAAGAAAGAATAGGCAGTTAATGGAAGTCAGAAGGTAAAGGTTGTAAGTATATCTTTACTATTTTAAATCCCTTTTCCTTCATATTTTATTGATGTTTTGGGTTTGTTATTGATTTGATTATTCCCACGTTTTACCCATCACAGTTTCAACACAATACAATAACACCATTTTTAGGTTCATATACATGGGAACCTTTCCAAACTTCCTAGGGACACTAGACCTTCTTAGTTGGACTGTCCCAAGCTTACAAAACTAACAAATTGCTCAGAAGGTACCTCCTTGTGTCATTTCCTTCATAGGCTGACCTATCTCCTTGTAGCCCTGTCAGCGAGGTTTTTGAAGTATAACTTTCAAAATACATGACAAACCCACAAAACAAATTATCTTTTCAAGTACCTATTATGGAGTTACTTAACATACTAAACATGCAGGTTGGGGTCTTTTGGAACACAAGCCCCTGATTTTGACTGTTCCTGCTGTCCTAGAGGGCAATTAGCCCACTTTTACAAAGGAAGTGTTCCCAAACTCAAAGACAAACTTCTCACTCCTGTTCCAGAGGATCCAATAGGGTGTAAATAGATGGATTTCAAAGGTTTTATGGGTCTAAGTTCATTTCAACTCATTTTATGATCCAATCTTCACTCCTCCAACACTAGTTTGCCAAATTCATATCACAAAGAGGCTCAATGGCTCAAATCTTCACCTTTTTCTTGTCCCCTACTCCTACATGAAAAATCCATTATAAAACACACCATTCTAAACTCACTCCACCCATTTTGGGGTTCTAACACAACAAGATTTGATAGGAAATCAAAAACCTCTCCAAAACCCTCCAAATAAGGGTTTGAAAGCAACTTTTAAAAAAAACAACCACAAGGTGACTAAACCTCAATGGTATTTCTTCCAACTTTGCTCAAATGAGAGGTAAGAGCATAAAATACAACATTTTGATTAGTTCTAACCATGACTACACTGTACGGCTGAATGCAACACAAAGGAACAACAAAAAGGTAGAAAATAGGAGCAGGAAAAGAGCAGTGACAGGAAAAGCATTAGTTAAGACCTTTAATGATCATGAAAACAATCCAAACGTGATTCATCACAAAGGTAAAACCATCCTTTACCACATTCTATGTGTGAGCATTCATAACAGTGATGTACAGATGAGGGAAAATGAAGAGAACAACAAAATATAGGAAAATAGTGATATGGGACAGCAAAACAATATCTTTTCTCATTTCCTTCTTTCAACTTCATCAAAAATCACCTTCATTCAACCACACTCTCCCCTCCAATGCATTTCACTTATGTTTATAACCTTATCTCTCATTTACAAAGATTCCCAATGTGGGGAAAAAGCTAAACATAGCCAAACTAACTATTTTTTCATAAAAAGACTGTATTTTCTAAAGATAGACTGTCACAACTTTAGTAACTTGCAGACCACTAAGGAAAATTGACTATTTTTCAACCTCCACTACATGAGCATGCCTATTGAAGGCTTTGTTGCATTTTCAAAAACTCCATTTTACCTTTAAGAACCAAAAATTACAAAAAATTGACTAAATGATTATTCTAGGTGCACTGCACCATACACCCTAACTTGAAACTTTTCCAAGTCCCTTGGAAATAATCTTGCAAATTGTCCTTCATTGTTCGTCTTTGTCTTCCTTATTTGTCTTCATTAGGTTCTTCTGGCTTTGATCCTTCACTGTCTATGGCATTCTTGCCAACATTACTTGCTTCTTGACCATATGCATTCTTTGTAGACTGTCCCACTTTTGGTCCTCTGACCTTGTCACCTTCATCCCTTGGTGTTATGCTTGCCTAAACATCAACATCCATACTTGTCTTCTTAGATTCTTACTTACTCCACTGTCTTATGTTCCTCTTGTCTCTACTCCTTTCACTGTCCACTGTCAGACCTGCAAATAGTTTGTTCACTATCCTAGGAACTGTTGTATCAGCTTCACTTAACTGTCTCTTTATAGGACACTTGATTGTCCCAACCATGATTGCTTCACTCACTTCTTCCCTTTCTACACTCTTACACTTCACATTTTCACTCACCTCCTTCCACATGAAGACACTCCTCTTTACAACTGGCTGTAAATAAGTTCCACACTTGTTCTTTGTTGTTTCAACAACTTTATGTCTTGAAAAGGCTGCACACTCCTTGTTTTCACTCTCCTCAAACATCATTGTCTCCTTGTTGCCAAGCATAATCATCTTTGTTGTCCTTCACTGCTCTTCTAATGGTAGTAGTACAAAAGTCTTCTCATCCTTTTTGATAGTGAAGGTATTGGCTCTTCCATCATAAACTGCAAGCCTATCAAATTGCTAGGGTTTTCCAAGTATCACATGACAACAATCCATAGGTAGGATGTCACAAAGTACCCTATCCTCATATGCTCCAATATTAAACTCAACTAATGATTGTTCAGTCACTAAAATGGATTGATGATCACTCACCCAAGAAACTTTGTAGGGTATTTCCCTAGGAACTCTCTTTAATCTCAGTTTATCTACCATCTCACTAGACACCATATTATCAGTACAACTAGAATCCACTATCACTTTACATACGTTGTTCTTTCTTTTGCAAGTTGTCTTAAACAATGCTCTCCTCTAAATCATCTCCTTCTCCCTAGAGGTCTTCAATAGTGCTTTTTCTCTTAGCATCAATGTTTCTCTTACTTCACCAGCACAACTAGTGGGAGTAGGACCACCACATTCTTCTTCTTGGACTAACTGAGTCCTCTCACTCTTCCTTTCACCATCACTTGAAAAATTTTGCTTCTCAGGACACTTATATGCTGGGTGCCCAAACTCTTGACAATTGTAACACTTACCTACAAAGGTATTTGCACTCCTTCCACCACCAAATCTGCACTTTGTCATTGTGCCTTGTTCATGTCTTCTTGACTTTCATTGACTTGCTTTGTGTTAAAAGATCCTCTGCTTCTAGAGATGCTGCCTCTACCTCTAGCTATCTTGTCTTGTCTCCTTTTTAGCTTCTCTTCCACTCTAACTACCATCTAATAACAGTCTTCAACACTCCTTGGAATTGCCAGCACTAGTTCATCCTGCATGTTAAACCTCAAACCACCAATATACCTAGCAACCTTTTGGACTTCACTTTCATTTTGACTAGACCTTATACTCAACTTATAAAACTCTTCAGTGTATGGCTTATCATCCATATCCTTTTGTCTTAAACTTTGAAGTTTTTTAAACATTTGAACTTCATAATCTTTAGGCAAGAACTTACCTTTGACCTTAGCCACCATCTTGTCCCATGAAACAATCTTTGTCTTTCCTTTCTTTCTCCTCTCTATTTGCTAATAATCCCACCATAACAAAGCATGACCTGTCAGCTTGGTCTTTGCAATCTTCACTTTCTAATCCTCAAGAACTTCTTCACACTCAAAGTGATTGTCCAATGCTGCCATCCAATCTAATAACTCTTCATCATTCAGGCTTCCTCCAAACTTTGGCACATCTATCTTTATCTTGTACTTGTCTTCTTTTACTACCCTCAGTAACTTTACCATCCTCTAATCCTTAGGGTCAAACTCTTCTTCCACATCTTCATACTCAGCTTGCTCTTCTTCCTCAAACTCATTGTCATCACCTAGAACCACTCCTCTTCTCTGATTTTGTTCTAGGGTAGCCATTCTTTCCTTCAGCCCCCTCAACTCTCTAGCATGTTTCTCCTTTAGCTCATTCATCTCTTTAGCCATGTTTCTCACTCTTGGAGGCATCTTGACAAACTACCTCTTAACACTTCACAATCACAACTAATCTACTAACTGTGCTCTGATACCAATTTGATGCAGAGGTAACAACACAAAGGACCACTAAGGGGTCATAACCAACTACACAAGAGGAAGAGGATATAGGGGATGGTAGGGAAAACAACTCCTTTTAGGTCCTAGTGGACCAAGCTGCAACACTTGACTCTAAACAGGACATGACTGTCCACTCATTCTCCATTGTTTCAACACAATACAATAACACCATTTTTAGGATCATATACATGGGAACCTTTCCAAACTTCCTAGGAACCCTAGACCTTTTAAGTGTGATTTTCCCAATCTTACAAAACTAACAAATTGCTCAGAAGGTACCTCCTTGTGCCATTTCCTTCATAGGCTGACCTATCTCCTTGTAGCCTTGTCAGCAAGGTTTTTGAAGCATAACTTTCAAAAGACATGACAAACCCACAAAAAAATTACCTTTTCAAGTACCCATTATGGAGTTACATGACATGCTAAACATGCAAGTTGGGGTCTTTTGGAACACAAGCCCCTACTTTTGACTGTTCCTACTATCCTAGAGGGCAATTAGCCCACTTTTACAAAGGAAGTGTTCACAAACTCAAAGATAAATTTCTCACTCCTATTCTAGAGGATCCAATAGGGTTAAAATAGATGTATTTCAAAGGTTTTATGGGTCTAAGTTCATTTCAACTCATTTTATGATCCAATCTTCACTCCTCCAACACTAGTTTACCAAATTCATGTCACAAAAAGGCTCAATGGCTCAAATCTTCACCTTTTTCTTGTCCCCTACTCCTGCATGCAAAACCCATTAGAAAACACACCATTCTAAACTCACTTCACCCATTTTGGGGTTCTAACACAACAAGATTTGATAGGAAATCAAAAACCTCTCCAAAACCCTCAAAATAAGGGTTTGAAAGAAAATTCTCAAAAAAACAACCACAAGGTGAGTAAACCTCAATGGTATTCCTTCCAACTTGGCTCAAATTAGAGGTAAGAGCATCAGCTACAAAATTTTGATTAGTTCTAACCATGACTGCACTATACGGCTGAATGCAACACAAAGGAACAGTAAAAAGGTACAAAATAGGAGCAGGAAAAGAGCAGTGACAGGAAAAGCATTTGTTAAGACCTTCAATGACCATGAAAACAAGCCAAACTTGATTCATCACAAAGGTAAAACCATCCTTTACCACATTATATGTTTGATCATTCATAACAGTGATGTACGGATGAGGGAAAATGAAGGGAACAACAAAATACAGGAAAATAGTGATATGGGACAGCAAAACAATATCTTTTCTCATTTCCTTCTTTCAACTTCATCCAAAATCACCTTCATTCGACCACACTCTCCCCTCCAATGCATTTCACTTATGTTTATAACCTTATCTTTCATTTACAAAGATTCCCAACATGGGGAAAAAGCTAAATATAGCCAAACTGACTATTTTTTCATTAAAAAAATGTATTTTCTAAAGATAGACTATCACAACTTTAGTAACCTATAGACCACTAAGGAAAACTGACTATTTTTCAACCTCCACTACATGAGTATGCTTATTGAAGGCTTTGTCACATTTTCAAAAACTCCATTTTACCTTTAACAACCAAAAATTACAAAAATTTGACTAAATGACTATTCTGAAGAGACCTAGTGTCTCAAGTTATTGCTTGGAAACTCTTTCTATATGGGTCGTCGGCCACACTCAAGTTATCGGGTAGACTTACTATATCGGCTGACCTTTGTAATGTCACACCGACAGTAGAACTCATACCAATGAATGGCGTGCTATCAAAATGACTTTCACTATTGGCAGAAGTGAGAAGTCTTTGGCCGATACTCTTGTGTCTCTCCGATGAAGCACTGGCGTCAGTGTAACAATCTCCGTCGGCCGAGCTATGAGATGTCAATCCAAAGTCATGTGTCACCCCGATGGATGTATTCTATCAGTGTGAGTCTGGTGATCGAAGAGATGTTGGTGGATTTGTCTGATGGTTGATGTCTCAGTGATGACCCTTTTTCCTATCAGTGTGAGAACTATTGTCGGCTATGCTCTCTGATGTTACTCCAATGTATTGTGTCTCACCAATGGAGTTTGGTGAAGCTTTGGGTGTCAGCAAGAGGACATCTATCGGTGTAGCTTAAAGTCCCTAGGCCAATGAACGGTGGTCACTCCGATGAAGGCTTTCTACAGGTGTCAGCGAGACAAGGTTCATCGGAATAAGTGTTGACTGCTTCACCGACAGTTATGGTAACCCCGATGAGCCTTTAACTTGTTATCGTCGGCAACAAAATTGCTGACAATAGTTTATAGTTAGTTGGCAGTTATAAACTGAAGTATCCTCTGTGACTTGATACATGAGGGACTAAAGGTCTCGCTGGAATGCAAATAGTTGTGACAGTTGGAAAGTAACTACGATGAATCAATTGGTTTGATTGGTTAGGGCAGAAGTTGAGAAATAGTTTTTTTGCTCTTGGAATCACGTATAGAAATCTAATGATGTAGTCTGCAGGAGGTTGATGATGAGATTCAAATACATAGTTCATTCTGTAAATGTACAATGAGGAAATGAACAGTGTATGTTTTGTGTATCGAAACTAGAGCAAGAAGTTGAGATCTTTATTGTAAATGAATTTTACTATAATAAAGATTGTTCTCTTGTGGTGGTGGGTTTTTTACCCATAAGGGTTTTCCCATGTAATACTGTGTGTCTGTGTTATGAATATTGTCTATTTGGTTTCTCTCATGTACTCATTTGAGTTATTTAGTTTGAAAAGTGACCTGTCTGCACTGTCCCCTTGGAATTAACATTAGGGAAGCTGTATGCTGCACCTGTGCTTTCCTTACAAGTGGTATCAGAGCCTGGCCCATTGTGTTATCCTTGTTAGTAGGTTGGGTTTTTTGTATTAGTTCAAAAAGTGGGAGTTTTGTACAGGTCTATTCTGTTAAATAAGATGGCAAGTACATCGGGAAAAATAGACATTGAAAAGTTCAATGGCACAAACTTTGAGTTGTGGAAGATTAAGGCTAAAGATTTGCTGGTCGATAGAGATCTTTGGATTGTTGTGTCTAGGGTTAAACCTACAAGCATGAAACAAGAAGATTGGGACCTAGCTGATAGAAAAGCCAGAGGACTGATAAGATTAATTCTTACGGATTCTGTTCTATTGAACGTCCATGAAGAGAAGTCAGCCAAAGATTTGTGGAAGCAGTGGGGAGATATTTACCAGGGCAAGTCCTTGGTAAATAAACTGTTCCTCAGAAAGAAGTTGTATTCTCTGAAGATGGATGAAGGTGCATCTGTAGCGGACCATCTGAACACATTTAATTTAATTGTTGCACAGTTGACGTCTATAGGTGTAAAAATAGAAGATGAAGACCACTGTATGCTTCTATTGTGTTCCTTACCTAACTCATGGGATCAACTTGTGATGGCTATTGGAAGTACAACAACCATGTTTACAACTAAAGCGGTTGTTACCTCGTTGTTATCTGAAGAGTTGTGGAGGAAATCTTCTAAGACACCCAAAGAGGCCCTGTCTGTTCGAGGTAGATCAAAGGAAAGAGGCAAGAAGAAGGACAACAGGTCTAAGTCCAAATCAGAGGGGAAATCAAAATCTCCTAGCACAAAGTCCAAGGTGAAGTGCTAGAATTGTGGACAAAAAGGTCACATCAGAAGAGACTATAAAGAGGAGAAAAAGAAGAAGAAGAAGAACTCTTTAGACAATGATTCTTCTCAGAGTGATGCTGATGCTTTCATTGCTGCTCTAGCAATGCCTGCATCTAAAGATCTATGGCTGGTGGATTTAGGAGCATCTTTTCATATGACATCTCACATAGGGTGGTTCACAAAGTATGAACCATATGCTGGTGGGAAGGTGTTCCTGGCAAGTGATTCAACACTGGAAATTGTTGGCTGAGGTAGAGTCAAAATCCAGTTCCTGGATGGTAGAATAAAGGGAATGAATGGAGTGCTACACATACTAGGTCTGGCTCAAAATTTACTTTCTGTTAGTAAGCTTAATGATGTTCGAGTGCAAGTTACTTTTGTGAATGGTGGTTGTAAATTGACTAGAGGTTCTATAGTATTGGCAAAGGGTGAATGCATTGGAACCCTATATAGGTTAGATGCTAAACTAGTATGTTGTAATAGTGTCTCTGTAAAATCTGGAAAAGCTACTATTGTAACACATGATGCAAATTCTATGGAAGTTAAACTTCCTATAGAGAAAACAATGCTCTGGCATCATAGACTTGGTCACATAGGTGAAAAAGGTTTAAAAACCTTGAAAAACAAAAACCTAGTAGATGGGTTGACTGATTGTAATCTAGAGTTCAATTTCTATGAACATTGTATATATGGAAAACAGAACTGTGTTTCTTTTTACTCTAGTTCTCATAAATCTTCTGGTATTCTAGACTATGTACATTCTGATGTTTTTAGTCCAGTCGATGTTCCTTCTATGTCTAAATCAAGATACTATGTATCGTTTATTGATGATTATTCAAGGAGGGCATTTATATATTTTTTGAAGAATAAATCAGAAGTGTTCAGTCGGTTTAAAGAATTTAAAACTCTTGTGGAAAATCAGACTGGTAGGACAATAAAATGTTTGAGAACGGATAATGGTGGTGAATATTGCAATGCAGATTTTGATAAGTATTGTGTAGATCATGGAATTAAAAGGCATAAAACTACACCTTATACTTCACAGCAAAATGGAGTTGCTGAAAGGTTAAATCATTCATTGATGGAGAAAGCAAGAAGTATGTTGAGTTATGCTAGTCTTGAACAAAGTTTTTGGGCTGAGGCAGTTGCTACAGCTTGTTACTTGCTAAATCATTCTCCTACTTCGGCATTGGTTGATAAGACGCCTATGGAAGCATGGTCTGGTAAGAAACCCTCTCTAAGACATCTTTGTGTCTTCGACTGTGAGGCATATGCTCATATTCCTAAGGTAAAGAGATCTAAGTTGGATAACAAGGCAGTTAAATGTATCTTTATTGGCTATGGAGTCGGTGTTAAAGGGTACAAGCTTTGGAATCCTAAACCTGAAAAAGTAATTTATAGCAGGAATGTAATTTTCAAAGAGCTAAAACCTTTGGTTAGTATTTCTCAGCCAGAAAAGATAGCAGAGAAGAAAGAAAAGAGTGTTGTGAATATTCCTCTGACCCCTGTAAAAGAGGAACAACAAACACCAAGTGTAGATGGTTTAGATGTGAGTTCGTGTAGCTCCGAAGATTCAGATCCAAAGCAAGAACCTGAACTTGCACCTCAGTCTGTGAGGAGATCTACACGTGAAAGAAGACAACCAGATAGGTATGGATTTTTAGTACTTGATTCAACTTGTGCCTATGCTTTACTTACTGATACTGATAAGCCTAGGACTGTGAAAGAAGCTATTAGTTTACCTGATTTAGATTCTTGGTTGGAAGCCATGGATAGTGAAATGACATCTTTGGAGAAGAATGAAACTTGGGATCTGGTGCCCTTGCCTGAAGGGAGAAAACCTGTAGGCTGTAAGTGGGTATTTAAGAAGAAATATGGTCCAGATGGTAGTGTTGATAAGTACAAGGCAAGACTGGTTGCTAAGGGGTATTCCCAAAAGGAAGGTCTTGATTATGGAGAAATCTTTTCTCCTATAGCTAAGCTGACATCCATTAGATTTTTGTTGTCACTTGCAGTAGCATATGATTTTGAAATTGAGCAGATGGATGTGACAACATCTTTTCTTCATGGGGACCTTGAAGAAGAAATCTATATGTCCCAGCCAGAGCATTTTGTGGAAAAAGGTAAAGAACATCTGGTATGTAAACTTAAGAAGTCTCTTTATGGTTTGAAGAAATCCCCCAGAATGTGGTATCAAAAATTTGATACGTATGTTTTATCCTTGGGGTATGTGAGATCTAAATCTGATCATTGTGTCTATTATAAGACTGATGATGATCGAATTCTTATAATTGCACTGTATGTGGATGATATGTTGTTCATTGGCAATGGTAAGGGGATGATCTCAGAATTAAAATCTCAGTTGTCCTTGAAATTTGAAATGAAGAATCTGGGGGCAGCGAAGTACATTATGGGAATGGAGATCAAAAGGGACAAATCTAGGAGAAAGCTTTGGCTTAGCCAGGGCAAGTATGTTACTAATGTTCTTGATAAGTTTCATATGTCTGATTCCAAATAGTTAGTTGTTCCAGTTTTGCAGGGAACGAAATTATCTGTTGAAGATTGTCCAGAATCTTCAAATGACTCTGACGACATGAAAAGAGTGCCTTACGCAAGTGCTGTTGGCAGTTTAATGTATGCAATGGTCTATACCAGACTAGACATTGCCCAAGTAGTGGGAGTTTTGAGCTAGTTTATGGTGAATCCAGGTAGATCACATTGGGATGCTATGAAAAGAGTTATGATGTATTTGAAAGGAACTTCTGACTATGCTATTTGCTATCATGGAAACTCAGTTGGATCATAGAGATCTATTAGCATTCAGGGATATGTGGATTCTGATTGGGCAGGGGATATTGACAGTAGAAGATCCACCAGTGGATATGTATTCATGTTAAATGGTGGTGCTATTAGTTGGATGAGCAAGCGACAGGCTGTAGTCACTTTGTCCACAACAGAGGCAGAGTACATGGTAGCTACTCGTGCATGCCAAGAAGTTGTTTTGTTGAAGAGGTTGTGTTCTAATGTTGGTTTTAATGCAGGGCAGATACAAATACATTGTGATAGTCAAAGTGCTATTTGTTTGGTGAAGAATCCTACATTCCATGCTAGGACAAAACATATTGATGTCCAATATCACTTTGTTTGTGATATGATGGAAGATAGGAAGGTGAAGCTAGAAAAGGTTGACACTTTGGAAAATGTTGCTGATGCCTTAACTAAACTAGTGAGTACGGCCAAGTTCAAATGGTGTTCAGATGGAATGGGTCTTCGGGCCCATATTTCTCATTAATCCTTTAAGGATTAAGAGGTTAGCAATAATCTCTTCGACAAGTGGGAGATTGAAGAGACCTAGTGTCTCAAGTTATTGCTTGGAACCTCTTTCTATATGGGTCATTGGCCACACTCAAGTTATCAGGTAGACTTACTATATCGGCTGACCTTTGTAATGTCACACTAATAGTAGAACTCATATCGATGAATGGCGTGCTATCGGAATGACTTTCACTATTGGCAGAAGTGAGAAATCTTTGGCCGGTACTCTTGTGTCTCTCTGATGAAGCATTAGCATCGGTGTAACAATCTCCATTGGCCGAGCTATGAGATGTCAATCCAAAGTCATGTGTCACCCCGATGGATGTATTCTATTAGCGTGAGTCTGGTGATCGGAGAGACGTTGGTGGATTTGTCTGATGGTTGTTGTCTTAGCAATGACCCTTTTTCCTATCGGTGTGAGAACTATTGTCCGCTATGCCCTCTGATGTTACTCCGATGTATGGTGTCTCACCAATGGAGTTTGGCGAAGCTTTGGGCATCGGCGAGAGGACATCTATTGGCATAGCTTAAAGTCCTTGGGCCAATGAATAGTGGTCACTCTGATGAAGGTTTTCTACAGGTGTTGGTGAGACAAGGTTCATTGGAATAAGTGTTGACTGCTTCGCCGACAATTATGGTAACCTCGATGAGCCTTTAACTTGTTATCATCGGCAACAAAATTGCTGACAATATTTTATAGTTAGTTGGCGGTTATAAACTGAAGTGTCCTCTATGACTTGATACATGAGGGACTAAAGGTCTCGCTGGAATGTGAACAGTTGTGACGGTTGGCAAGTAACTACGATGAATCAGTTGGTTTGATTGGTTAGGACAGAAGTTGAGAAATAGTTTTTCTACTCTTGGAATCACATATAGAAATCTAATGATGTAGTCTACAGGAGGTTGATGATGAGATTTGAATACATAGTTCATTCTGTAAATGTACAGTGAGGAAATGAATGGTGTATGTTTTGTGTATCAAAACCAGAGCAAGAAGCTGTGATATTTATTGTAAATGAATTTTACTGTAATAAAGATTGTTCTCTTGTGGTGGTGGGTTTGTTACCTATAAGGGTTTTCCCACGTACTACTATGTCAGTGTTATAAATATTGTCTATTTGGTTTCTCTCATGTACTCATCTGAGTTATTTAGTTTGAAAAGTGACCTGTCTGCACTGTCCCCTTGGAATTAACATTAGGGAAGCTGTATTCTGCACCTGTGCTTTCCTTACATATTCTAGGTGCACTGCACCAGAATCTAGGGACTTAAATAAATACATAATAGATCAATTGTTTGGCTCTCTAACAACCTTTGAAATGAGAGAATTTGACAAATGTTCTCTAAAGAAGGAAGTTGCATTCAAAGCAAGTAAGAGGACATGAGATGAAGTAACTGACCAAGATAATGACCTTGATGAAGTAGAAGAAAACTTTGTAAGAACCTTGAAGAAAGGTAGTAGAAAATATAGAGGTAAGTTACCCTTCAAATGTTTCAATTGTGGAAAGATTGGTCCTTTTTCTTCTAAATGCCCCTTTAAATAATCAAAGGGTGGTAACAAGAAAGACAAGTTCAAAAGAAGCTTATATTCCATAGAGAGAAGTTGTTCTTCAAAAGATGAGCATCATGATGACTCAAATGATGAAACACTTTTCATGGCCTTGAATCTTAGTGACAAAAAGGATGATGTTGGAAAATGTGAAAAGACTGATGCCTTACAAGCTGACCAAAACAATCATAGATCAATGGTTGTATGGATTATCTTTCACGTAAGAGAAAAAGCCAAGGCTTGGGTAATTGACATTGGTTTCTCTAATCATATGACTAGTGATAAGGGAAAGTTCATCAACCTTGAGAAGTGGAATGGTGGAACCGTTAAGTTTGGCAGTGATGAGTCATCACAAATTTGTAGCAAGGGTGCCATAACTATTGATGGGAAGAATAGGACTGAGGATGTTCTCTATGTCAAAGGGCTAAAACATAATCTTCTTAGTGTCATTCAGATGTGCAGTAAAGGATACAATCTTACCTTTCATGAGAAAGGTTGTGAAATCAGGAAGGTAGGGTTCGAAAAACTAGTTGTAGAAGGTATCAAGTTATATCGTGATATATATCATCTGAAGGAGGTAAATGGAAGAACATGCTTATTGCCTCAATCTAGTGAGTGTTGGTTGTGGCATAAAATAATGGGACACAACAAATCTGATAATATGGTAAAGATCAGTTCTATTCATACAGTCAGTGTTGTTATATGGAGACTAATCAGACTCGGAGGTTAAATTTCCCCACTTTTATCGATGCGGTTTCCCTCCAAATTATTTAACAGGGGTTTGGGGGCAGCGCCCCCAAGACAGGGTCAAGGAGCAGCACCCCTTGCGAGGTCCAAGAGCAGTGCCCCTAGCACACTCCCTATCGCGATACAGGACAGGTCAAGGGGCAGCGCCCCCGAAACCTCAAACAATTTTTTATTATTTTATAAAGGCATTGGGAGTTTTTTTCTATTGGCTAACATAAAAAAAACTATTTTGTAACTGACATAAGGTTTGATAAAAATGGCTAAGGGTTAGGTTTTCCATTGAGATATTGTATTGAAGTATTTGCAGTGGTATTGAGTTGAAAGGATTGCTTGTTGTAATCAGTTCGATTGCTAGATAATAATATTGGACTCTTTGTTGGTGGATGTAGCCCAAGTTTGGGTGAACCACATTAAGATTTGTCTCTAAATATTATTATTTATGTGTATTTGCATTCATCTATTTAATCTTTATTTGCATTTAATTGATATCTTCTGCATGTAATTCCTAACAAGTGGTATTAGAGCAGGTTGTGTTCGATTATCATCTACATGAAGGTCACATGGTTGAGTGGGAGTCTCACGGTGGATGAGGGTAAATTGAAGGTAGATAAATTTAATGGGCAGAACTATTAGTTGTGGAAGATGCAAATGGAGGATTATCTCTATCAGAAGGATTCATGGAGGCCATTGGAAGGAATAGCCAAGAAACTGACAACAATAACTGATGAGGATTGGAATCTTCTAGATAGAAAGGCACTAGGAACTATTAGGTTGTTCCTAACACCATCTATGGCATTCAATATAACAGAAGTGAAGACAGCATATCAACTGATGAAAGCTTTGGTTAAATTGTATGAAAAACCCTTAGCCTCAAATAAGGTATTTCTCATGAAGCATTTGTTTAATCTAAAAATAATTGAAGGTGGATCTGTGATAGATTATTTAAATGAGTTTAATATGATTACCAGTTAGTTAACTTCTGTAAAAGTGAAATTTGATGAAGAGGTGAGGGCTCTCTTGGTTTTATGTTCTTTGCTAGAAAGTTGGAATAACTTGGTAATAGTTGTAAGTAACTCTGTCTCTGGTTCAAATACTTTGAAATATGATGATGTTGTTGGTGTTATCCTTAGTGAGGAAATGCAATAAAAAAGCTCAGGATGGTCCACATCAGGTAGTGTTTTGAATGTAGAAAATAGGGGTAGATCAAAGGAGAGAGGAAAAGGTTTTGGAGGTCATGGGAAGTCACGAGGAAAATCAAAGGACAAGAGTTCCCAATCCAGAGGACAGAAGGATTGTTGGTAATGTGGGAAACTAAGTCATCTGAAGAAAGATTGCTGCTCTTAGAAGAATAAAGGAGACAAATAAGAAGGTAATAAGGAGGCAAATGTGGTAAGTAGTACATCTAAAGATGATGCTTTAATTCTTTCCCTAGATAATGTTGATGATTCATGGGTTTTAGATTCAGGGGCCTCATTTCATGCTATGCCCCATAGAAGTTATTTTCTTGATTATGTCCAAGGGGATTTTGGGCTGGTTTATTTGGGAGATAATGAACCTTGTTAGATTGTTGGAAAGGGAAGAATCAAGATTAAGTTGTAGAATAAGAATCATTGGCTACTACAAGAGGTAAGGCACGTTCCAAGGCTAAGTAGGAATGTAATTTCAGCAGGGCAGCTAGTTGATGAAGGTTGCATAGTTATGTTTAGTGATAAAAATTGGAAGGTTTCAAGAGGTGCCTTAATAGTAGCAATAGGTGTGAAAGTAGGCACCTTATATCTTTGTACAGGTCATACTATTCCTTCTACTTTAGTTGTTGTAGAGAAGAATCAAATAGGTTCAGGAACAGTTGCTGCAGGTTCATAGGAAGAGACTGAAACAGTTGCTATAGGTTCTGAGACAACATTGTGGCATAACAAACTTGGGCATATGAGTGAAAAAGGTATGAATGTACTTCATCTTAAGAAAGTTTTACTAGGTCTGAAATGTATTAATATGGAGTTCTGTGAAAGTTGTGTGTATGGAAAACAAAAGAGAATTAGTTTTCTCAAGGATGGGAAGCAAAAGAAAGATGAAAAGTTGGAGCTTGTACATACAGATGTATGGGGACCTCTTGGTTATGATGTTAGGCATAAACAAACATAGATAAAGAAATGCAAATCAAACCTTTATCATCTTGAAAGATATGATGAATTCAAAGAATCATGATCCCAAGTCTCTGTGGATTAGTTCATAATCTACTGATGTTGCTCACTAGTTTGATGTACCTTTTTGTTTTCCATTCAAGGGGTCTCACGTTTCCAATTCCAAGAACTGATGTTTGGTCATCTAGAATTTCACCTGCTTTCTGTAAATCTTTCAACAAACTAGGTTAATCTTACTATATTTAAACAAATGATGAGGATATTTTCTAAGTTTGATCAATTCTTCTATTCCTCCACTGATATGAACTAAATTTCACCTTTGCACTGTAAATTCACTCAAATGATGTACTTCCAGGCAGGTATTTACATGATTATTGTCATTATTTATATTTACTTACATGATATTTATCATTTCAACATGTTGTCTTTCTCAAATATGCTATGAATATTCAATTACCTATGGGATATCAACATATTTTACTATATTTGCTTAAGATTTTCCATGGATTTGTAATTGTGATAGTGATTTTTAATGAAATCAAACAAATATGAATGAATGCTTGATAAATTTACCAAAATGAGTGAATCTTTAGCTACTAATCCACATACATTCCTGATACTATCATGAAGAGAAGGAAATCAAACTATATGTTCAGCAAGATGTTCCACAGCTAGATATGATTGATGCTAACTTTGATGGAAATGGAATGAAAGCAACATGCACAACATGAAATCCACTCCAAGGGACGTAACAAATCAAAGTAAAAGTCAAGAATCCATTCACATATTACTCAAATTTTACGATTGTATGTAATCTAGAGCTTCTTCTTCATTAAGTATATGAAAGAGATGTACATTTACAATTAGCCTTGAGAATTAGTCCTAATGCTTCAACAATCTAATCTTAATTAAGTTTCGAATGATTTACAAAATGCACTCCATCTCCCTTTTATAGAACAAGGGGAGGAGGTGGTTACAAAATGATCCTAAGATTAGGATTTATCCATTAAGATCATCGGTCCATATTACTCCTTGACCAAGTCAACAGGTAGACACGTGGCACAGGTTGCCATCTAGTAGCATATCATGCACATGATCATGTGCATCATGTTTATTCTTCATCTTCCTCATTAGTGGATAAATCTTCCTCATCTACTGGCACACTTATCGCTCCCCTGATGGGCTCATATGCTCAGACTATCCTTTCAATTTCACCTCCATCTTAGACTTTGGCTTTGATGACTGCATGTTCTTGTGACTTCAATTCTATTTGTAATGTAGACCATTTGTTCTTTTTGCTATTCAACATTTCATTATACTTTTCCACTTTTTCCTTCATCCGCATGGCCTTGTTGATAGTATCCTTTGATAACTAATTGAGGGGATCATTTGGACCAGGCTTGAAATTGTCTTGGAAGGCCTTAACTGCAAAGTCTGCATCTTGATTTTCAATCTTCCCTTCCAGCTTTTCTTCAAGAGCCTCCAAGATTTCTACTTCATCGGATAGGAGCTTGTGCAATCTAACACTGATATCCCTTAGCTTTGCATTGCACTTCCTAAGGATATCACTCTCAAATTTGGTATCTTCATACCATATGCTCAATAGCTTAGATGTTTGGTTGTTTAATATCTTATTGTAGACTAGGACATTTGCATCTATGCACTTCATTTCTAATAGGGCAGTCAGATGTTTCTCAATCTTGATGGACCTTTTCCCAACTTCCTTTTGTAATTTATCAACCTTGCTCTTCAATGTGTTGAGCAAGTTCCAATTATCAAGAGAGGCCTTTATCACCTTCTCTACCTCTATAATGAATTGGATGAACCAATTGTCCATCATATGTGCTTTGTGTTTCATAATGTCTAGCCCTGTCACCTCATCTTGTGATATGATAGTTAGTGGGACAGATGTGCTGACCGGCACATTATTTGGATCTATCAGGCCCTTTATGAATGTGTGCAATTGAGCAATGTGCTCCTTGTGCACCTTATTTTTATTCTTTTCTTTTTCCACACTTTTCAATAAAGAAACAATTATATCTTTGGCCTCTTGGCCCTCTTGTTGCTCTATAGCAAAGCCTAAATCAATAGTGGTCATTTGAAACTCACTAGCACTTATCTCTCCTTTGGCTTTGTCTACCATAGGTATAGCTACTACAACTATCATCCTACCTATTGTCTGATATCTCTTTATTACAGAGGTGGCCCTAGCCTTTCTCCTTGGCTTGGCTAGATTGGCCAAAAATAATGAAGCAATATCAAAATTTGATGCAACACTAAGTGGAGGTGCATGTACCTCTTTGTTGTAGCCAGTATGGCACATCATCTGTAGACCCTTGTTAGTCTGTATGTTCAAGGTGAACATCTTGTGATTCAGTGTTTTTCTCCACCCTCGGTGATGAAGGCTTATTTTCTTGTTCATTGAGCACCTCCTCATCATGCTCATCCTCATGGGCAGGGACATCTAACATTACCTCTTCATTCTTATCATGCTCATCCTGTGGTGGTGGATTTACATGAGGATGCTCTGCTTTGTCATATTTTGATGATCCTTCTAACTTTCTTTATTCACACCTTCTTCCTTTTCCTAATCATCACCTACCTGAGAGCCTTGTTCCCCATCTTTTGGCATACCTTCCTCTTCAGAATCCTGAGGTTTGTCTATCTCCATTCTATCTAGCTCCCTCTTAGGTACTTGTTCATTCTTCTGACCATTATCTTGATCAAGTGTTTCTTCTTCCTCCATCTATACATTGACTTCTAGCCTATGTTGTTCCAAAGGCAGATCTATACCATTACTTTGGTCCTCCTCACCCTGATATGTCAAGTCTATAGCTGTTGGGCTGGTAACTTGATCTACTAATCCTACTAAATCAATTTGTTGTGCTACCATTTCACGATTACCCTCTATTGTCTCTTCTTCTTCAACCTCCTTCTACACTGTGGGGGTGCCACAAGGGGTCATCTTTGTGTTCTTTATTAGTGTCTCCATAGAGCTGGTAGACACTTCATTTACTACATCATCATCTGATAATTCCACAATGTTGTCCAAGGGAAAAGACTGATCACTTCCTTTGTTATGCATCTCCTTCCTCTGCTCTTCTACCAGTTCAGTCTTGAAATGTACTATGGTAGGAATAGGACCTTCATGCTGTAGAGTTCTCTTAATACCTTCACCACCTTTTCCTTTTAGTATGATGGTGGGATTCTTTTCTATTGTCCCCCTCATTGCAGATGCTTGCTTCTTTTGGGGTGTTTCCTAAGTTTTCTTTTTCTTCCTACTTATCAAGAGATCATCATCATCTGTGTTTTCCTCTTCAACTTCATAAGTATGGGTAAGCTTTAAAATTGGATTTTGCTACTTTGTAGGTGCCTGAGATGTGGTGGCCATAGAAGTTGAGGCTAGATCCTCCTTAGGTTGGGATGCTGAATGATTCTTACACCAATCACTTGGTTTCCCTTCTTAGATTTATCTTGTTGTCTTTCTCCTTTAGATGCCCTTTTTCTTTGAGGAAATCATCATATTATTCATCTGTCAATTCTTGTCTTTTTCTCTTCTTTTCAATGGTGAGAGCTACCCCCCTTTTCTTCAATTTTGTAACTTCAGCATCCACCCAATCTTTGGTTAATTATATAAATTTCTATGTTATCTACTCTAAGGATGTCTCTTCTAGTTGATTCTAGTCAGGGAATGATATTGTGTCATTTGTATATTTTCTTGCTCTCATATTCTTGAGACATGATGTTCCCATCATCCTCATGCAATTGTGTTGGAACTGGGATACAGTCCAATGTGTGTATCTGTTTCAGAGTAATCTTTGATAGCTTCTCCTTCTCACTTCCATTTCATCATCACAATCTGCCCAATAGTCCTCAAGATGCATCTGATGCATTGGTTTCTTGTGTAGTCCCTGCATCCTACCATATGGGTCATATTGTCTGGATAGTGAAAAAGGTTGTAAACACATTAACTGCAAGCCCCCTGTTGCCTCTTTGGCACTTTCTTTGTCAGGGCACATATGCCACCCAATTATGATTGGGAACAGGACATTGGGTATTTTGCCCTTCTCAATATAAGCTTCAAATGAAAGCAATATCAGCCTAGCCATCTCAATCAGGATGACCTTATCAGTTGGGTATCTTGGCAACATGAGAGGTTGCCTAGTGAAGCCTTCTATTCTTATATATATGAATGTGGGTAATTGGATAAACCAAGCCCCATGCTTGTATATCATGGCTTGAGCCTCCATGCTCAGCCTCTTTGCTTTGTCTTCTCCATAGTTCTTACCAAATGCATGGAAAATGAATCATTCACTCTCCAGTAATGTTGAAGAGACTCTCTTTGTTTCAACTATGGGTAGTGATCCCATATGTTTACATCTCTAGGGTTACTTCCAACCCTACCTACTATCTACAAATCATTGAATGCCCCTCTAAATGCACATGCATAAACAACATATGAGGTCATATGGAACACATTAATCTTTCCTCCTAGTTTCATCATTCCCTCATCTAGACTGTCACTTATGATCTTAGCCCATTGGGATTTTTCATCAGTATCTGCTATCATTCTTATGAGGCCATACATCTAGTTTTTGAAAGATCCAGCATTTGGTTTTCCTATCATGCAGCTAAGCATCACCATCATATAATGATATTCAGGGGCAAAATCAAACTTGTACAAATGCATAGGTAGCTTTGTAAAGGCCTTGTAGGTACTATCATTAGCTCTCCATAAGTACATGATTTTTCTCAATCCTTTACAGTTTTATTGTATTTCCTTTTCCAACTTCTCTAAGTTTATTCTACTCACTTGAGGTCCTCTGGGTAAATTCAAAGCTGCAGTAATACCCTCAACTAAGAAGTTTGCATATACTCGACCATGTTTCTCTACCCTTTTGGCATTGGTATTGTAATTACGAGCACATTCTACTACCAGCTCGGTGGCCTTCATTGCATAGGGGAACCCTCCCGCATGCCTGAGTTGTAAATGTTAATGAGCAAGGGTTGTCTGCTCCCTTTCTCTGGCAATGTCATCCATGCATCCAGATTAGTGTTCCCTGGATGAGTGTCATTTATCTGACCATATTTGAATTCTATTCCCTCAGGTTGTACACACATAGGTTTTAGGAATTCTGCATCTAACCTATTCTTGTGGAGTGCCATTGAATCCTGCGATAAAACACATGCATTTCTTACCCTAACATATCATGTGATTATGTAAATTAATAATTATATGAATATCTTGATGTTTTGATTCTTATTCCACACATTTCGTACATCATCATATTGATTTACTATGGTAAAAACAATTTCTACCTATTCGTTTTATCCGTAAATGACAAAAGAGTGTTTTGTCGTTACATACCTGATATTCACTACCTTTAAACTATTCAGTTGATATCCGGCTGTGCACATTGACCTTATAGTTACTTTTGTCTATTGCTGTTTGAATTCACACCCTGTTCTGTTGTTTTCACATAATGCTGTAATGTCACCTTAATCGCATGGTAACTCTGTAACCTTTGCTTGAATATGAGATAAATTCAAAATGAACTAAAGTCCTTGTTTTTAATCAGAAACATTATCAAAATAGGGTGTGATTATTGCTTAATTGTTGATATCTATTGATCGGCACCTAAGTATTAGAGATGTCAATAGGTGGCGCGTGATTATTGGAAAATTTGAAGGTTCAACCAAAGTTAGAATGGCATTTAATGTTAGCAGGGATATTGAGAAATGTCACCCTTGGAGGATAGTGATGTCATCATGATGTTGACCAATCGTTGACCAACAACCAAAATCAGGTCATTTACCTTTGTTTAACAATCATGATAACATAGAGTGGTGATATGATTGATTTGATGTGCCACGTGGCAGCAACCAATTGGTTTATAACGATCTACGTGTTATTCATCTTAAAAGTGGATATGGGGGATATTAAGAAATATCTGGGTTCTTAAGTATGCGAAACATCCCCACATACGAAGATCAGGATGACGTCAGCATCTTCATTAATATTTTAAACTGGAGCATAAGTGACATCATCATCATATTAGCAAAGATCAGGGATCTTAGATAATGTGATGGATATTAAGGTTTTCATTTACCTTGTGTTGGATTGGGATATTAACAAATATCTGGGATACTAGGAAAATATGATCCCTCTTGGCATTGGGAATATGATGGTGTCATCGTCATGTCAGGTCTTCTTTAGATCAGGTTAGGATAACGTCACCGTCATATTAACGAAGATCAGAGATCTTAGTTAACATGACAGATATTAAGGATCATACCAATATCAAGTATCTGTGCTATATTTGAGGCAAGCCCTCACATTGGTGAATATCAAGGATATTAAGGATTATCACTCTCCTAGATGTACACATGTTCTTGATAGGTAAATGCCTCCTACATTTAAATTTGTCGTCTACATTTTTTTTTTAATGCACCTAGTAAACTTTTTAATGTGACTGGTGACACTGGTGCGACACGCCCTCCGGATCCATGCGAATGCTTTTGCCCAGAGAAATGAATTGGTGAGGCCACAACATGGGGGACCTCATCCCCTAGCAAGAACACTTCAAACCCATGAGCTCATTGGCCCAGTGGGGGTTTGAACTCTGGTGGCTGCCATTACAACCAGGCGACTTAACCACTGAACCATGCCCTTATTGGCAATTTGACATCTACATATTAACGAATATGTGAATATTAGGTTTTCTTGTGTCGAAACATATGTCTGGGATATTGATGAATATTAGGGATATTAATGAATGTGATGATCCTCCCTGAGTGACTGGTTTGACCAAACTTTGACTGAACATAACTTTCTATCCTTAAGGAATATTAGGGTGATTCAAAAGGCAAAGTTGCTTAGAATTTTGCACTCTTTCACTTGGTGTGGTTCATGATAGTAGAAACTAACTTTGGCACTTACCTTACCTCTGATGAGGCCTATGGATGCACATGGTGATATCTTATCACTGCATCTGACATTTGACTTTTACCATACCACCCAAAGCAAGAAAAACAAGGAAGAAGCTAGAAAATTTGGGTCCCTATTTTGCTAAGGCAAAATAGGGCATGTTGTGTAACCACACAACAACTTGCCACCAAAGAAAACCATGAAATTCTAATAATTCAAGAGGTGAGGATAAGTTACAACATAATGCTCCAACTCTTGTTAAGCATAAGCACCCTGATTTTCTGAATGGTATCATGTTCATCAATGTTACGATGTATTGAAAAGGGATCAAGTGTGTGCATGTGATTCATTATCCTTTATCTTGTAGATGAGTTGAAAACACAAGTGACGGGGTTGACCTACATAATTTTGTTTATCCCTCATAGCCAACCTAGATAGAGCCTTGCTACCAATAGGCGTCCATAGCCCCGACAAGGTTATCTTTGCAATTCCCCTAAGTAGAGCCCCACTGCCAGTTAGGCATCTATAGCCCCAGTAGAGTTACTTAGATGGCCTAATTTTCTCTTTAGATATTTAATATATTTCTTTTCTTTTATATTAATAAGATGTCATCATGTAAGCTCATTTTGCAAGGTGTGGTCACTTGCCGATTTAGGTTGGGAATTACAATGGTAGCAAGGGCAACCTTTTGATTTTTCACTTAACTCCACACTGATGTGTTAAACAAACCCAAGGCCGTTAGGTGTTTCATGTGAAGATCTCCTTGATCAAGAAAAGCAATACTGATGAACAGGATATCACAGACCTGATCAGGGACATTTGTTAACATGAGTCACAAACTATGTACAAACTTATATCCAACTCTTGAATTCTAACAATTTCAATAGTGTTCTATGGTGAAAAGGTGCATCATTTTGTCTAAGCAAAACAAGGACTCAATGCCAACAAGCAAAAAGAAAACACACAAAAAAAACTATACAAAAAACTATACAGAATGTACATTATGGTACAATATCATGACATGACCCTCCTCTAAGCTTGGAAATAATGTTTGAGAAATCTTCCATTAACTAGCCATGGAACATCCTCATCTATTAGGGTCTTGAGTCTGTAGGTACTATCTCCTAGGATTTCTAAAATTTGGAAAGGACCTATCCAAATATCAAATTTTACATGATCACCTTTCTTTTCATGTGTTTTGTTCCATGCTAGGACTAGGTTTAAAATCCTAAAAGCTTTTACTTTAGCCCTATTATCAAACCAACATTTAATAGTAGCATGATGTTTGGTGAATTGATCAATCTCCCTATCTCTTTTTTCTTCTAGGTACATGAGTTGAAGCAACCTAACTTCTTGTTTGTTGTCTATGCCTAGATATTCTTGTACAAACTGCAATGTGGGTATATTTAGGTTGACAGGGATGATGGGATCTATCCCATACACCAACTGGTAAGGAGAATTTCCTAAAGAATTTTTCATTCTGATTCAATCTACCCATAAGGAATACTTGAGCAGGGTATTCCACTCCCTAGGGTTCTTTTCTATCAATTACTTTATGATGTTTAATAAATTCTTATTTGTTGACTCTACTAAGCCACTTCCCTGGGGATAATAGTTTGAAGAAAATTTCAAAATGATCCCATAATCAAAAGCCCAACTAGATAATTTCAATGATGCAAAAGCTAGTCCATTATCACATACAATAGCATATGGGACTCCATACCTAGTTATTATGTTGTTCTCTAGAAAATTAATCACATCTTCTGTAGTGCAAGTCTTGTTGTTGACTGCTTCAGTCCACCTGGTGCAGTAGTCAGTGATTGTCAAAACATACTTGTGGCCTAAAGATGATGGAGGATTGATAGGACCTATGAAATCCATGCCCCATTGGGAAAATGGGTGCATCTCCATAACTAGTTGTAAGGGTTGAGCATCATATCTCTCCCTATTGGCAGCAACCTGGCAAGTATGGCAATATTTGATATGCTTAGCAATGTCTTTAAAAATTGTTGGCTAGTAGTATCCTGCTCTTAGGATAGCGTGTGCAGTAGCTAAATGTGAGCCATGTGCTATTTCAAATTTGTCATGTAACTCTTTGAGAACCTTATTTGCTTCTGGCCTGTCTAGACATCTAAGGTATATTCCTTCATAATTCTTCTTGAAAAGGACTCCTCCTTTGATCATGTATTTTTTTGATCTCATCTTCAAATATCTCCTTTGAGAAGCTTGCATCTTTTGTGGGCATCTCCCAGTGCTCAAGATATGTTTGATATCTAAGTACCATTCTTTGTTTTCTTTTGTGTTCACAACATATTGCTAACTTACTATATCAGGATCAATCTCAGAAATCATCTGGCTCAAGGCTTGGCCTCTAACCAATTTCATGGGTGTTATGTCCATGTCATATTCTTGGAGGATTATTATCCATTTGGCTCTTTTCTCTCTAGGTTCACTCTACATTAAGAGAATTTTAACTGCTACATCAGGTACCACATTGATTATCTTGCTTCTCAAGATGTAGTGTCTAAATTTCTTTACTTCTCTAACCAAAGCAAGAGCATATCTTTCAAGACCCATATATCTAAGTTCTACATCTCTGAATGGAGAACTCATGAAAGCTATGGGATTTTCTTCTTTATCTTCATTTATTTGTGTTAGGACTACTGCACATGTATGTTCTGAAGAAAATGAATAAATATTAAATTATTTTGTGTAATCTGGGTTGATCAAGACAGGTGCATCTGATATAGCTTTCTTAATGTCCTCAAATGCAGCCTTTGCTTTAGGTGTCCATTTTGTCTTGGCATCTTTTTTAAGCATTACATTAATTGGTCTAACAATTTTTGCAAACCATGTGATGAACTTTCTTACAAAGTTAATCTTACCAAAGTAAGACTTGAGTTCTTTCTTACTCCCAGGAAGTTGTAACTTTATGATGGATTCTACCCTAGCAGGATCAATGGGTATCCCATTTTCTGATATTAGGTGACCAAGCAACTTTCTTGTGGTTACTCCAAATATGTATTTCTTTGGGTTTAGGGAAATACCATACTGTTCACATTGCTTGAGCACCTTTCTAAGGTCTTCTATATGATCACCCCTCTTCTTTGAGATGATAGTCAGGTCATCCATGTATATGACTATGTATTTGCAACCAAGCCTCTAAATGCTATGTCCATTGCACACTAGAATGTGGCTCTAGCATTGATCAAACCAAAAGGCACATGTTTATAAGTGAATATACCCCATTTGGTGGTGAATGTTGTCTTTAATTGATCTACTTTGTCCACCATTACCTAGTTGTATCCTGAGAAACCACCCAAGAAGGACATAATTTGGGCTTCATTCACTATTTGTAAAACTTCATCCAATGAGGGTAAATGATAGTTATCCTTTTCTGAAGCCCTATTCAGATTCTTGAAATCTATGCATGGGTGTATGCCACCATTCTTTTTTCTTACTGGTACCAGATTGGCTACCCATGTTGAGTGTCTGACAGGAAATATGAACCTGGCGTTCAATAATTGCTTAACTTCTTCAAAGATTATAGGCTCTAGTAGTGTGTCGACTAGCCTTTGCTTCTGTCTAAAAGGCTTAGCATCTAGCTTCAGTGGAATGGTGTGAGTAATGATTGATGTGTCATATGTCTTTAGCTCATCATAAGTCTAGGCAATAACATGAATGTAATCTTTCAATGTTTGGGTTATCCCTACATTTTCTTCTTCAAAACAAACCTTGCCAATCAAGACATTCCTTATGTCTTCATTTTGTCCTATGTTGACTGGTGAATATTCCCCTTCATCTGTCTTGGGGAGATCCTTTTGTTTCATCATGTTATGCAAATCAAAGGCCTTTTCCAATTCTATCATACCTTTAGGGATTCTATTTCTCGGCAAGTCCATAATTTCTTCCTCTTCCCATACATGATCTTCCAAGTTCTTTTCATCTAGAATTTGTGCATCAAATATGTCCCTATTTTCTATGAAATCTAGGATATGATGATCATCATCAAATACTTGAAGATTAGTAACATTGTTAGGTATGGAGGGTACCACTATCAGCTCAACTAAAAATATTTTTAATCCAGAAATGGAGAAAGGCTCTAATGTACTAGCAGCTTGTGCCAAGGCATCTGCTCTATGATTTTGTTCTCTAGGAACATGTGTCATATTAAATGCATCAAATTCTTCTATCAAGTCCTAAACTCTATGCCTATAGTTGGATAACTTCTTGTAATTACAAGCATAGATACTTCTCACTTGTCTCACCACCAATTTTGAGTTTCCATAGACATGCATAATCTTAACTTTCTTCTTAAGAGAAAACAACAACCCATGTATTAAGGCTTCATATTCTATCACATTATTGGTGCATGGGAACTGCAATCTGTATGATACCAAAAAGGACCTTCTTGCTGGGTCAATGAGGTCAATACCTACTCCAACTCCTTGTTTAGATTTAGAACCATCAAACCTAAGGATCCATGGCTTATCTTCTGTTAATGGTTTATCAAGACCTTCTCTTTTCCTTTTGGCTCTAGCGACTGTACCACTTGATATCCACTTCAACTTCTAAGGCTCGCTCTTTGTCATCTCTAGTGGTTGAGGTGAACATGATATATCTTTTCTGTTCATTTCTATAGTATCATCACTATTACTATCTGAATGTACTTCAATCTCTTTTCTTTTTTCTTTAGACATATCTCTAATATCAGATAACTTGGTCTTTGAATACAACTATTGTTCCTTATTCAATATATGCAGGCATAAAGCATAGGTGGTTTCAGAATATGGTGCCTCATGGAGTCTACACCAACCTTCAATTAAAGTGTGGTGTGGAGAAACTTCCCACAATGCAAGCCTTTGAATTTGCTTGGATAGGAATTCTTCAAACTTTGTCAGGTTACTACCCTTATCTTCATCTAACATTTCATAATCTGACTCAATCAAACAATTAGTCCCTGGGGTGATATCATTCTCTTTTCCATGAGTATTTCCATCATACATCAAGATCTCTTCTAGATTGTGCATGTAAGTCTCATCCTGATGTGCATTTTCCTCAGGTTCTCTTGTATCTGAAAACAACAAATTAGAATCAGTATCATCATAACTAGCTATTGTACTTACCTCAGTTGAAGATGACTCTATCTCACTATAAGTTCTTTCCAACTTAACCATGTCTAAACATGCATCACAATCCTTCTCTAAATGTACTTGATCGTGTAACCTACACCATCCTTCAATTAAGATATCTTCTATGGATATACCTAATATTTGGCAATGTTGCATCTCTCTAGATAAATAGTGCTCAAAATCCTTAAAGTCATTTGTTTCATCATCTTCAGCTGAACTGTGATTAGATTCTATGATCATCTTGTTATCTTGATCAATATTTCTATGCATGTGCATGTTGTACATTAACACTTCCTCTATCCAGACCGTTTGGGGTCTTATAGTATATACTCCTAGTTCAACATCCACATATAATATTTCATTGGTATTGTCGTATTCAGTGATCATATGTTTCATCCTAGGTTCAACCTCTATCCTTATTTGATTAGGAATCCCTTTCCAGGGTAACCACATGTGACTAAAATCAGTGGACATGTAACCATTAAGTGTTTTTGACCAATCCCTACTAAGCAGCATCCCATAGGTATTAGGGATATCCACCACTTGGATGTCAATGTAATACTGGACCCTAGGGTCTGATGCTAACTGCATGTGGATATGTGTTAATTCCCCTACCACACTTACTTCAATTCTATCTAGCTATGTTACTTTCTTAAGAGACTTGGCTGGATGTAATCTTAGGGCATTGCAAATGGACAGTGGCATCACATTTGTTGATGCACCCAAATCCACTAAGCAATTATGCAAGTTATTCCCAAATATACTTAGTGTGAGTAAGAATGGGGGTGATTCAGTCTTGTCTCTATATAGAGTGGTATGTGATGTCTCAGTAACCTGGATAGTAACCTACACTTTATGTTTAACATTGTTCTCTTTGGACATAGGATCTTTAGTCAGGATTTGACTAGGATTATGACTGTGATTATCATCCTCTAGTATGGACTCATCTAAGGATTTCAAGAAAGCTTTCTTGATGACTGGAGTTTTAAGCAACTCTAATAGGGATTGTATACACCTAAAATTGGCATGACTCTACTTAAATAAATATTTTAAATATTTATTTCATCATTTCACATTCTTCTATCAATAAATAAATAAATTCATTTATTTATTTGATTCATTTCCTCTCATTTAATTAAATAAACATATTTATTTAATTAATTAAATTCATATACATCACCTTCATTCTGCTAAATAATTAAATAATTTTAATTTTTTAATTAAAACCTTTTATTCTTCCAAATTTAAATAAAATACAAATTTTATTTAAATAAAATCTAAATTCTCCACTAAACAAAATATATATTTTTATATTTTATTTTATTCTTCAAATATCTTCACAAAAATAAAATATATTCTTATATTTTAATCCTCTCATTTATCTACAAAATAATTAAATAAATCTTTTTATTTAACTATGCATTCTTATCTTCAAATCTTCTAAAAATACTTTCCTCTTGTCATACAAAAGCAAAAGCAGTTTTAAAGCATCTTTAAAGTAAATCTTCTCTCAAATTAGAAAAATAAATTCTAATTTAATAAAATCAAATCTCATCCTCATCAAGAGAGGAGTTAACTCAACAAAGCTGCTTTTCAAATGACATGTGTCCTTCCATTTGTTGCACATTCCTCAACAAGCCTCCTCCGTTGATCTTTTCTTTTCTTCTCAACCATTGATCTTCCCTCACCTTTTTCTATAAATACAACCTTCTTCTCTTCATTTCATAATTTGGATTTTGTGTAAACTTATGCTGAAAGATATCGGCGCGCCTTTGGCACCCCTACTCCCATTTGAGCATCCTCATTCATAATCCATTTCTGTATTTGGAGCTCATCTTCAAATACACAAGTATCGCAGCCATTCACTCTTTGTCATCTTCAAACAAGCAAGCAAGCAAAAGCTTCTGAGGGCTTTTATTATCAAGATCAAAGAGAGATAGGCGAGCTACAGAAGGCGAAAGGTAAAAGGTGAAGGTATCATTATTTTTCATTATTTATAATCTTCCTTTATCTTCATATTTTATAGATGTTTGGGTTTCATGTTTCATTGATTTGATTAACCTATTTTCCCCCTCACATTTTGGCGTCCACTGTGGGGCCTTGCCCCTCTACTAATCAAAAAAATTTGAGTTTTCTTGTAGACAGGTCCGTACAGGTGACAAACAGGTTTTTCACAGAGCCAGTCTTGTGCATATAACCTCCCAAACGGCGCATTTACCTTACGAGTTGGCGCATTTGTTTTTCTAGCGCATCTAACCTTCCAAGTGACGCATTTACATTCTATTTTTGTGCATATGACAGTCTGGTGCATTCAACCTCCGCAGTTGCGCATACAAACTCTGCAGTTGCGCATTCATCCTTGGATTTGGCATTGAGTTATATTTGCACATACACTCTGTCTAATTGTGCATCTGTCAAAGTTGTGCATTTACCCTCCATTTTGGCGCATATGTTCTGTTAATTGGTGCATCTGTCATTATTGTGCATATACCTCATTATCTTGCATATCTGCTTTATATTTTTGCGCTTCTGTACAAAGATGCATACACTTCCTATTTCTGCGCATTCAGGCTACAGTGTTGCGCATCTGTCTTCTGCTTTTTTGTTATATGGTTTCTAATTTTTGCATGTTGAGCTAACGTCATTTTTGCAGTAGTGGCTGGATTAGGTCATCTATATGATTTGACTAGTTCACTTAGACTAACTAGGGGTGAAAGTAACAAATGCATTTCATAACAAACTTCACTTAGTTTTCTAACTAGGAAGGAAGTAACTGAACCTTATTGCTATTGGTGCATTGTTGATTTATTTTCTAGTTCAATCACTACTATCTTTTGCAAACAGAAAATGAACAATGCTATGTCTTAATTAGTTTCAAAGTTAACAAATGGGAAATGAACAATGCTATGATCTAAACACTTCCAAGTTAACATTCGTGTGAGTGCACAAGTAGATTAACTCATTTAGTTTTTCTTTTTTTAACTAGGTTGGATAAACAAGTGTTTCCTGTGCTTGCGAATGACAATAGGCTTATGCTCTCCCCTTAACTGGGTGATCAAAGTGTCAAAATTGTCATTCTTTTTGTCAAACCTATAGGGGGGCCTGCCCTTGGATGCACACTTGTCCAAGTGGGAATGACCCTGAGTGGTAACAAGCTAAAGCCAAGCCCTACCAAGCCACTTAAAATAAATTGTGCTTGGGGTGAAAACCTCAAGAAATGAGTGTTACTGTGTTACACTGATAGCCAACCTCCCCCAAAACCTTCATAGGCATAACCCTTTGAGGCTGGGAGACTCCATAACGGAGAGTAGCGCCGCTGCACATGTAACCACTCGAATGGTTGCCCTGATTAAGAACCAATTGTGTAGCAAGCCAAAAACCCCTACTCGTTGATGCAAAGGGCAGAGCTCTTGAAGCAGCCTCAATTCAAGTGACTCTTAGTAGAGGTAGCAAGGACAATCCTAAGGTTCGGTGTGGGGACGAGCCTAAGGAAACCCAAATCTGGTATGCATGAGAAGTGAGTGCCGTGGAGGGGAGCTGGTGCTACCAGATTTTGGAGCTACACACTTTGAGTGGCACAGCTAGATGATTCAACAAATATTGTCACATCCAGCCTAGGTTGTACTTGTTTTGAGTCATCATAGTCCAAAAACACAAAAAAATATAAAAAGATAAAAATCATGGAAAACTTCTATGTGTTTGCTATGCTTTTGCCATAATTGAATATCAACTTCATCAGGAATACCAAGTTTTTCAAAACCAAAAACACTGAAAAATCTTGAAAATGATCCAAAATTTCCAAAATTCTAAGAAAACACAAGCAAATAGCCAGAGTTGCGCATCTATACTGACTTTTTGTGCATTTGCTAGTATTGCGCATCTGCACTCTATTTTGGCGCATGCAAACTTCACCAATGTTGCGCATATATATCAACTTTTTGCGCATCTACCTTCTGCTATTGCGCATCCAAACCAATAAGTTCTTCCAGTCTTGTGTCAATGGCAAACCAATTAGAACATATCGGTCAAAAACTTCAATATCTACAATTGCAAATAAACTCAGATCCCTCGCCCCAAGATTGTGTAGCAATTTCTCAATAATTCCAAGTCTTACAACAAGAAATGGCAATCTTGCAAGCTAAACGTGCCAGTACTAGCTATGCCTCGCTCCAAAATCATACATCCTTTTCCCATACTCATGACAAGGAAAGCACCACCTCAAGTCAGAAATCATATACCACCCCGTCTACTAGTCCTCCTTCACCACCTTCTAAGACGCATATTCCAAAACATGCCAATCCCACGCCAACACCGCTATGGATTTCCTCAAACTCTAAATGGGTGACCAAAAAAGAATCAGATGAGTGGTGGGAAAGAGTTTTTCCAAATTTATATAACCAGAGAAAAGCCAGAGAGAAAGCTAAATCCTCTCATTCACCTATCCATACACCTACCAATGATGTGATCCAAGGGCTATTAGCAAAAAGTCAACCATGCCCCCAAATTTTAGTCCTTGACCTTACCAAAGATTCTTCCAATGCCATGCCAAATCCCACAACCCCTTCATGTCATCCGCAAACCTTTGAGCTTGTTGAAGAGTCTCCTACTATGAACCAAAGTCAAGGTCCGTCAAACATCCATGGTGTTAACCAAAAGCCTATCCAAGAGTCTTCTACCTCAACTTCAATTCGAGAACACCAAGAGTTATGTCAAGAGCACACTTTAGAGCATGTGGAAACATCCACCCCTTGTCTAAATCAAGATCAAAGCACTCTCATCCAACCCCAACATAACCTCTATATTTTTAATGATCCTATACCTATACATGAGCAAGAGATCCAGTTTCCAACCATTCATAACCTATATCTCTTTTATGATCAAGATACTACCTTTGATGAAGAAGCTATCCATGAGCAACTTGATCCTATACATGAATGAGAGATCAAAGTCCAACCCCTCCATGACCTCTATCCTTTCTGTGATCAGGATATTATCATTGATGACGAACCTATACAAGAGCACCTTAATTCAATCATGATAAATCCTATCTATGCTCAAGATCCCATCTATGATCAAGAGCCTATCTATGATCAAATAGACCATGATGATCCTCTTAGCCCACTTTATGCATTCCATGGTCCTGAGCTTATGACCCCATCTAGTCCTATCCAAGATTCAACAACTTCCACTTCCCTTGATGAGACACTTGCCTCCCAAGCAAGCATAGAAGATCAAACCAAAAATATTCCCCCACCATCCATTATCAACCATGCTGCACATCTCCCACCATTTATCCTTGGTCTTACCACCTTCATTCATGAGTGTTCCTCCTTAGAACACCAACCACCATTATCCTCTATCTCACCTTATCCACCCAATAAAGAACTTGTGTCTAGTGTTCCACCTGTGCACAATCCTATTGTCCACCGCATACTCCAACATATGAACTATCAAGGTAAAGGTTTAGGCCTTCACGAATAAGGTATTTTGGAACCCATCCATGTCAATGTTCCTCCTCCTTCATATGGCCTCGGATACATACCCCAAAGTGAACAATCTCAAGATGTTGGTACTTCCTCAACTCCTCCAAAGTCCATGACTTTCCATCACAAAACCTACCATATCCCTAAAACATATGTCACCATTCCACCTCCATCATCATACAATTGTCAAAAGCATGTGACCATACACCTTCCACCATCCAATCTACCTCTGCTACTTCCAACTCCTAATATCCCCCCATACATTCTACCTCTGTACATTCTACTTCCAACTCCCAATCAAGGCCAACAAATGCACATGTTGTCTAAACAATGAGCCACCAACAACCTCACTTCCGCCATCCCCAAGGGATTCAAAAACACAAATCTGGATGCCTCTACCTCTCAAGTAAAAAATCCTAAGGGTCCTCATGACCTAGGATACAAAAGCCAAGAATCAAAGAAACATCCTTCTCAAGAGCTGTACACACCCACACACCTGTATGCCAAACTAAAAAAGGTGTGGGTCCGCATCCAACAAATGATTACTCCAAAAGTTGTACAAATACCGCATATGCCCAAGCCCATACCTTCACAGGTAAAATCTAAAAGCAAAATGGTTTGGGTACCCAAGAAAAAAACCCTCAAGATACATGAGGCATCTACCTCTCAAGAATCTCAACCATACACTTTCTCCCATTCCATCCAAAAGTCTCAAATTCTTCCATCCCATATAGCACACAAAAATCAAAAAAATACTCAGCCCATGTGGATCCCTACATGCCTAAGTCGTTCATCCACAAGCAAAGGCCTCCATTGCTTCCTAAACTACTTTCCTGTCACCAGCTTCAGTGTTTATCACGGTATGTGCAACCATTGGTCATGATTCCCTTTCATCCCACAAACATTTTTTCATATACCTCCATCCTACATATCTTCCTCATCCTATTCCTATGGTCCATGCTTTTGCATAAGTCCTTCTGTATTCTACATCATCATCCACTATCGCATCTTCCATAATCTACTATCTACCTACTTCGTCTCACTTTCATGCAATCCCCTACCAACATCTATGAGTACACTTGACATGGTCCATGCAACGACATCTTTCTAGCAGGACTATGACCTTTCAAGGAGTTAGATGCTTGAGTTTCTCCTTTCCATATCCACATTCTCCTATCTTAAAAAAAAAAAAAAAAAATCCCTTCATCCAATGGTGAAAACTTGGTAAATAGGTGCCTTGGATAAGTACCATGATGAAAACTTGGCAAATAGTCATCATGTGTAAGTTGATCTTCTATGCCACCTACACTTGGGGGCACCTTGTCTCATCAACATATCACTTTTCTCCTACTAGTTTCCTTTCATACCATTTCCTATCCTATTCCTCTATCCATACCTATCTTGTCATGTCCATCCATCCTGATCTTCCTTTCCTCTATTTTTTGATCTTGATAAAGATTGGGGGCACAATGTTGACAAGTGTTGTAGATGCCTCTTGACATACCTTATCCCTCTAAACCACACAAATCCTTCATTAGCCTCTCATCCACCTCCTTTGTCTTAAGCATTGTCATGAAAAATCCTAAGTATTCTACCTACAATGGGGCATGTTTTTCTTATGTGACATAGTCCTTGGAGATCACATCCTTGTTTCCTTCTATCCACTATTGCCCATCCTTGTACCTACCTGTTCCATTCTTTGTCACCCGTACATCTACCTATCTGTGGTGTTTCCTTGTCATCGGTATCATCTGATCCATATCTATTCCATATCATGTCTTATCTATTCCATATCGTGTCTTATCTGATCCATATTTGTTCCATGTCTGATCCATATCTATTCCATATAATGTCTTATCTGATCCATATTTGTTCCATGTCTTATCCATATCTATTCCATATTGTGTCTCATATGATCCATATCTTAGGTCCATCAGGGTTCTCCCCGAACTAAGTCACCTCTGAGCTATCACATAGGCAAGGCCATTATCAATGCGCCCCTAAGGCTCCGCTTCCCATCCATCCTGTGTCTTGTTGTCTATCCCTCTATCCATCCGTGTCCACACCCTTTCACCAGGCATGCAAGCACAGCAAAAACAAGCTTCCTCAAACAAAATTCTTAGCACAAAGCATCAACCTATCCAAAGCAGCACACCATACCGAAACACTCAAGCTAATTCTATATCAATTATGGCGAAAAGACACATCTAATGCAAAGAATGTTTTGTGAATAGGTTAATTTAACAAAGTCTTGGATTTTTGTCATTATGTCTTCCTATGTTACTCAAGGATGCCAAAAGCTAGAGATGCTATGATGAGGGCATAATATTTTCTTTGTCTGCTGCTTGTGGATTAAACTTTAGTAATGAGACGACTTCTGTCTAACGACGTGATCAACAAAAGATCATCGAGGACTTCCAAGGTCTGAACATGAAAAGGGTCAATCCTTGTCTGTTGAAACACAAGAAATACTCAGGTCATCTAGATTCAAGTTTGACTAGATGCTTTTATTAACTTGCTATATCAAAATCCATGTAAGTAATACTCAGGTCATCTCGGTTTAATTATACCTAGATGCTTATATTTTCTTACAACATAATAAAGCCCAATAATGAAATAAGCTCTTCAAAATACTTGCTACATCAAGATGACAAATATCCATATCCATATCCATACCGTATCCAATTGCAGTTCATATCCATATCCATATCCATTTGCATTTCTCCATATATCATCCAATAAAAATCCAAAATGTAGCAAATCAATGTTTACAAAAGCTTGTAATTTCTTCTATCAAGTCATTCTTCTATTGATCAAATTTCTATTTGTCTTCATATCTCTCATCAACAGTTCTAGCTATCAGTCCTGAGCAGTGATCCACATGCAAGTCTATCCTTAATCCATACCAATCGAGTCAAGTCAATCTTGTCAAATTATCCAATCACAATTAGTGGTCTTGATCCTAATCTTGTTGTAAACCATATCAATCAATCATAACTATCCTTCGTGTTGCTCTAGGGATATATCGTTCCCTGCCATGACAACACTGTCATATATTATTATCATATCAAATGTCTTAGACAAAATATTGCATTGTCGAAACCAGACCCAGAGTCTTATACAACATGTTTCATTCCTGACACCAGACATCATCAATCTATATCATTGTTTTACCACTTGACCGAGGCAATACCTTGACTGTTCTTGTATCATTTGTGCATTCTTGCTTGCTTGCTTTTGTATGTCATCATTTTATCTTGCATCACATATCATTCACCATCTTTCTTTTGCATCCAACCATTTCTTCTCCTGTTTCTCCTCTTCTTCATCATGAGATTGTCCATCTCACGCCTTTCTACCATCTCCCCGTCCAATCTCCCGAGGGGGCACCCTGTCGTTAAACTTGTACCAGGGGCAAACTGCGGCATGTATCACTGTCAAAAATTCTTATTCTTTGAGGCAACATGATAAAACACATTGCATCAAAGAGGGGCAAAATGTATACACCTAAAATTGGCATGACTCTACTTAAATAAATATTTTAAATATTTATTTCATCATTTCACATTCTTCTATCAATAAATAAATAAATTCATTTATTTATCTGATTCATTTCCTCTCATTTAATTAAATAAACACATTTATTTAATTAATTAAATTCATATACATCACCTTCATTCTGCTAAATAATTAAATAATTTTAATTATTTAATTAAAACCTTTTATTCTTCCAAATTTAAATAAAATACAGATTTTATTTAAATAAAATCTAAATTCTCCACTAAATAAAATATATTTTTATATTTTATTTTATTCTTCAAATATCTTCACAAAAATAAAATATATTCTTATATTTTATTCCTCTCATTTATCTACAAAATAATTAAATAAATCTTGTTATTTAATTATGCATTCTTATCTTCAAATCTTCTAAAAATACTTTCCTCTTGTCATACAAAAGCAAAAGCAGTTTTAAAGCATCTTTAAAGCAAATCTTCTCTCAAATTAGAAAAATAAATTCTAATTTAATAAAATCAAATCTCATCCTGATCAAGAGAGGAGTTAACTCAACAAAGCTACTTTTCAAATGACATGTGTCCTTCCATTTGTTGCACGTTCCTCAACAAGCCTCCTCCATTGATCTTTTCTTTTCTTCTCAACCATTGATCTTTCCTCACCTTTTTCTATAATACAACCTTCTTCTCTTCATTTCATAATCTGGATTTTGTGTAAACTTATGCTGTAGAGATATCAGCACGCCTTTGGCACCCCTACTCATGTTTGAGCATCCTCATTCATAATCTATTTTTGTATTTGAAGCTCATCTTCAAATACACAAGTATCATAGCCATTCACTCTTTGTCATCTTCAAACAAGCAAGCAAGCAAAAGCTTCTGAGGGCTTTTATTATCAAGATCAAAGAGAGATAGGCGAGCTACAGAAGGTGAAAGGTAAAAGGTGAAGGTATCATTGTTTTTCATTATTTTTAATCTTCCTTTATCTTTATATTTTGTAGATGTTTGGGTTTCATGTTTCGTTGATTTGATTAACCTGTTTTCCCCCTCACAGGGATAAGTTGATTTTAATTTTTTTCATTTCTTCAGCCAGATATGTGATTAATTTGTCAGATTCAGGCAACTGACTAATGTCTTTTGACACTATATTTTGGGGTGTGAAATATTGAGTACTAACCTTGGGAGGACTAGGGTTATTACTAGCCTTGGGATCAGGTGGAGTGTTAAAATTATTGGGAGGAACTAATATGGTTAAAGGACAAGATGATCGGTTAGGATTACTGCTGAGGCTATAATTATGTCTACCCTGATATTGTTGTTGATAAGCATGAACCTCTTCATGTTCTAGTTCTGGTTCATTTTCATCCTCAAAGGGAAACACATAATTTGTCTCAAATGCTAAGGCAGACTCCTCACATGTTAATATGTAATTTTCATGAGTGGAAGTCATATGATGATGCTGATGACTGGTTGAACTTTCTAACATCAGGGTAGACTCATACCCTAAAGGACCAATCTTATTCCCCTTAGGATGAGGAAGATCTCCTGTAGTATTAGACACTTCATCTTGGAGATACTAGCTTCTATTATAAACTGGGGACAGTCCAACTCTGCATGTGCATTAGTATTGTGCATCATGCACCAATTAGTGAGTGCAACTTCTGCTAGGTTTACCCTGGTTGTCTGTTTAGGTTCATCAGGAGGTTTATTATCCAATGGTGATGGTAATGAACCATTGTTTGGCATAGTGTTCCATGTTCTAGGTGGCCTAGGAGCAGTATTGTTGTTATTATTGTTGAAGTTCTTTTCATTGTTATATCCTTTATTAGGATATCCAGATCTATCATTATTATTTCCATATCCTCTATCAAGATATCCTTTATTTTGATTTGGTTGAGTAGAAGTTTTGGTTTCTCATGTGTGTAATCTCATTGGTCAACTTCCTTAATTGTGTGGATATTTTTTTAATGCCATTATTTTCTTCCTAAACCTTGGCTACTACTTTTTCCTGCTAAGGTTTGAAGAAGGAACTACCATTATTGTTTTGTCCTGCATCTTGAGGTGTTTGTCCAGGATAAGGTATCATCTGGCCATTTCCATTTGGAGGAGGCATAATACTAAGCAGAGGTACTTGTAGGGGACTAGGTATGATGGCCATAGGTATCATGACTCCATTACCTTGTGGTTGCATAGGATATACAGGATATCCAGCATTAGGTGTAAATCCTGGTGTTAACTGTTGATTGACATTAATGGCTTCTTCAAAAGCACTTGCTAATGAAGTGATAGTTGGATGTGTTCTTCTGATGAACATGGATGTCAAGGGATCCAAAGATGAATAGTATATGGATCTGACTACCTCATTAGCTACATTATATGGAGCAACTAGCTTGGAATACATTTTTTGAAACCTAGCATTGAAGTTAGAGATCATCTCTCCTTCACCTCTCTTGATTGTGGCAAAAATGTGATAAGTGATGGCTGGGTCTACTGGTATTTTGAATCTTCCTAAAAGAAACTTTTCTAAGGCATCCCAGGTACAGATGATCAATTTAGTGAGGCTAATGTACTAGCTATAGGCTTCTTCTATGAGGCCTACCTTTTCACTCCTTATTTTGATCATTTTATATTACTGTTGGAGACACATTTTAGAATTTTGGGGACTATTGATCTTGATATGTAGGACTATTAGACTATGTGCTTTTCCTTTTGATTTATTATGTCTAGCATGATTGTGCTGAGACTAGATTTTGATTTTGATTTACTAATGAGGATATTGACATGTGATTTGCATTATGATACTATTTGAGATACTAGTTATGTGATTATTGTTATGGATTTATTATACGATGTTATCTTGAGATGGATTATTGAAATGCAAATTATGAATCTATTGTGATGTGATTTTATGATTTTTTTATATGATTATGTGATGGTGTGAGTGTATGTTTACCTTGCTTTGGCTATGATATACATGTTGGATTAATCTTTTGTTTAAGTGTGCAGGTGTTCTAACCAAGCCACGGATAATCGGATATTATCCTACACATTTTGTGAATTCCCATGTTAAGCTGATCTAGTTCCAAGAGGAACCAAGATCAACTATATTATGCATGATGAAATTGCGTAATGTTATTGTGTGGTGTTGTTTGGGATAGGTCTACCCCTTTTATCTTTGATTGTATATTGGTGCTGTAAAGGTGTAATGTTTTATTAATTTTATTTTTGAGTTTTTATTTTTGTGACCCCTTTTATGTGATTTTACTCACCCTATGGTTCTCAAAATGGGTTAAAAGTGACTCTGGGTTGTACCCCCAGGGTCTAGGGACCTTTTGAGCTTGTCTAACCTTAGGTAAACTCCCATTTGGTCACTTAAACTTCACCTTGAAGTAAAGTGACGAAAATGGAAGTTTGGGAAGGAGTGGAAGGTTGGGTCAAACACTCAACCTCATCCACACCTCTTTCTAAGGCTTGGGGGAGTCCTCAAGACCCCTAAATTGTGGAGGACTCAACTCCAAGGCTCTCCCACAATTGGTGAGGGTACCTTGGGGTTTTGTGTACTTTCATAGGAGGATATGATTGGGGCACTTGTAGTACCCACTTCCTTCTTTAGCTCCACTTTTCTCTCCCACATGTGTGAGAGAGCACAAGTGGAGGGGGCAAGACTTGGTGGAATTGGTAGATGACATGTGTCACCACCACATTCCATGAATCTTGCAAGTGGTTGTGTGGAGGAAGGAGGAGGTGACATGTGTCACCTCCCCATTCCTCAAGGCTCATGAGGAGAGCCTATTTTGATCCCTCTTGAAGAGAGGGAGAGGGTTGTTGAATTGTTTTGAAATTTTTATTTTAATTTGAATTTGGGGAGAGAGTTAGGGGGAATTTTGGAGGCTCATTTGGAGGACTTGGAGGTGGAGTTGGAAGGGCTCTTCTTCAACTAACTTTCTTGTGGGCTATTAAAGGTAGGATTCAAGGCTAATGCCTTTCCTTATGTAATTTACATTTTCTTGTGTGATGGTTTGTGTGTGTGTATTTTTACATTTTGATGTTGTGGGGATTTTTATGGGTGTTGTAAGAGCCTCTCCACTTGGAGAAAATGCTCAACATGTGTGGGGTGGGGGAGGAGTGAACCTCCTCGAGGTCACCTCCTAGTTTAGTGTTTTAGCCTTGAGGGCAAGTTATGATGTTGAGTATTTTTGAATGGCTTGACAGCCATGGAGAAATATGTGAAAATTGTGATATATGTGATGGCTTGACGCCTTGTGACTATTGGTTTTTGTGAGACATTTGGAGTGGCACTCTTGAGTTGAGTGATGTCCACTTCCCTACCCCTTTAAACTCTTTTTTATGAGTCTTTATGCAAGCCATGGGATTTCTTCTTGTTGATTATTTTGTATGTTTTGTTGTGATGTGGTGTGAAAGCTCCTTATGTGTGGATGACCTCCAAGCTTGGGGTGACTCATGAGTGAGTCTATGGTAGGGAGGAGAGATGTATTCATGTAGATTTTTCCCCCTTCCCATATTTGTTATTTACAGGTTTTTTAGCATTGGAGCTTGGAGGAGAGGGCATTTTATAGTTGTTGTTCATTGTCATTTTGGATAATGTGAGCCATGGCCAAGTTTGGCCTTGTGTAATTTGTTCAACTTAATAGAGAGAAGATCTTTTTCTCTCTTAAAATGTAAAGTTATATGTTTTAATTTTTGAGTTGTATTTAACTTATTTTGAACTTAAAAATGAAAATTTAGTGGTTGTTCTATTTTATGAGAATATGGAAGTGTTGCAAATGGAAGAAATATTGCATGTGAAACTATATATTTGTTGTTAAAATATGTTTAATTGGTTCTCCTTTATATATGTTTTTTTTAAGAGAAAGAAAATATACATAGTTGTTGTTTATTCAAGAGAAAAATATGCATGTAGTTACCCTTAGATTTATTGACAAATAGAAGCAAAAATATAAAAATGCATTTGCTGTTTTGTTTTAAAAAAAAGATAAGTTATTTTAGCTGATTTAGAAATATGAATACTAGGAGAAAATATATTTTCTTGATGCCTCTTTCTAAGGAAAAAGAATTTGTATATGGTTTTTTTTTTAAAATAGAGTAAGTTGTTTTTATCTCAAAAAAAAAAAGATGTCTAATGTGTTGTTGTCATTTCAAAAACAAAAATATTTGTTGCAACCTTTTAGCCTATTCATTTAATCTATCAGAAAATGTTTATAATGTTATTGTGAGATTTTATTTTGTTTCAGGTATTTATCTCTCTCTCTCTCTCTCTCTATATATATATATATGTACACTTATATATAGATTTATCTATATATAAATATATATATAAATATACCTTATTATAGATATATACTTTATGCTAAAGTTGCTGGAAAAATATAATAAAACTGGTATAACTGTGAATGTTCCACTAATATAAAAATATAACTGTGTTTTTAATGTATTTTAGACTGTATTTATATCATTACATATATATATATATAATAACATAATATATTTTAATATAATAAAAAAAAAGCTCTTGGCCAAACCCTAAGGTGGTTTGCACCCACTGATTTGCTGTTATGTTTTTGAAGTTTTAGACTGTTAAACAAAAAAAATGGTTTGGGGGCGACGGCCTAGCCGCTGCCCCCCCTTGCTGCCCTTGCCTTTGTATTTGGGTGGGGGATGGATCCCCCACCCACTATCCACCAAACGGTGGGGGGTGGGTGGGAGGTCCCCCCCTAAACCACACTTCCCTTGCATCTTTAAACCTGTGTACGGGGGTTGTGAAATCGACGGCGGCACCTAGTTTTATATCTGTTTTCCTTTGTCTTTTGGCCCTTCAGCCCATTTAAACCTGTAATGTATATTCAATAACATTTTGTAATATATATATATATATATACACACAATGTATATCACATTACTTGTTGCCCCAATAAAATATTTAATCTCTATTTTTTTAATGATCAAAATATATATACTTTAAAGAAAAAAAAAGAAACATGTATATATTTTGTATATACCTCTGAGAGAAGCTTCAACCATGGCCTCCTCATCTCGAACCTACAACTCAAAAAAAAAAACAAGAAGAAAGAATGAGAAAAATGGAGAAAATGAGAATAGAATGCAAATAGGGTTAGGGCTTTGTTTCTTGTGCATAAGGAAACTATTTTTTTAATTGGGAGACTTTTAGGGCAAGTGAGACTTTTAAATTATATTTTATTATTTTCCCTCTCCTTTTTGGACTTAGACTCTTTTTAATATTTCTATTTAATTTGGAGAGAAAGGGGAAAATCTATTTATATGTCAGTAATTTTAAGTTACTAGATTTATTTCAATTGTTGGGGTTAGGGATTTTATCTATTATTTAAATGTATGAGATCATTTAAAGTTTAGAGGATTTCATTGTTTGATTTAATTATTTTGATATGGGGTTAGAATATTCTTATTAATATCCCTTCGAATTTAACTTTGAAAACGTATTTAATCGATTTATTTTTAATTAATCGCATGTGGATTTTAATCAAAGGGGTTATTCAATTATTGTATTCAATTTAGTTGATTTAACCTATTTAATCTAACGTGTAATAAATAATTAATTAATTAGTCATTTAATCCAATTTAGTGAGCTTAGGGGAACCTTTGTTTAATATTTATTTATTAGAATAATTCCTATACACGCTCGAGAGGCGTTATGCTGCCGAATTTTTCCAGGATTCTAGGGTTAAATTTGCTTAGAAAATTTTAGACCTTGCGTAGAATAAAAATTTAGTGTTTCTGTAATATTGATGATCATAATTAAGTTATTATTTAATTCTATTTTTCATTAGAATTAAGCTTTTGATTTTGACTCATGTCGAAATCCTTTCACTCACATAGGAAAGCTTAGGGTTTCGATCAATCGATCCTAACCCTAATGGCGATGCTTCTCGCATTGCATTGACCCCCTTAGTCAGCTTCCATCACATAGGAAAATGTGCATGTGATCACATTACCCCAAATTTGACTGGCATATTCACACCTTATGCATATTGCCACTTGTTGATGGTGATGTTGGTCACACACAAACAGATAAAATAAAAGTTACACAACCCTTGTTTATCCTAAAAGATACAATGAATTCAAAGAATTCATGATCCCAAGTCCCCGTTGATTAGTTCATAATCTGCTGATGTTACTCAATGGTTGATGTGTGTTGTTGTTTTCCATTTTGGGGTCTTACGTAGATCTGTAGATTTTGTTCCTACAACAATGCTTGATGGGAGGTTACTCCACACAGCATATATCCTCAAAGGATGTGTCTAAGTTGATATTTGCATGAGTTCTACCCCTATTTATGATTCTCTGCATGATATTTTCAATAGTACATGCATCTAGCTCAAAAAATATGCTAATGATATTCAGTTGCCTACGGGATGTCAGTATATTCCTCTGTTCTACTTAATATTTATCATGATGTACAGTTATGAAAGTGATTTCAATGAAATTAAAGAAAGGAAATAACAGAGATAGGGTTTAAAGAATGAGATTCCTAAAATCACTTAACTGAGATCACTGATTCACATACATATTCCCATACATGCAATGAAGAGAAGAAAACTAGAATCATACTTCACCAGGACATTCCACAAATCTACATGATTCAGTGCAAATCTTCAAGGGTAAAAGTTGACAACAACATGCAATGAAATGAAAGTGCTTCTATTGAACACAGCATTCACCAATACATATCCAGAAAAATCAACTTGAAGATTAATTAAGGTTTACAATCAAGATGTAATCTGAAGCTTCATCTTCATTCAGTACGCTTAAGAACAAATACATTTATAGTGATCTGAAGATAGAACCTTGACATTTCAATAGTTCAATCCTCATTAGTCTTAGTAATCTGATCCCTTACATGAAATCGCTACAGGTCATATATTGTATGATTGACCTCCCCTCCTTTTGTACAGTACAGGGGTTTAATATATATATGGCTCTGATTTGCTCCAAAATGGTTCCAAAACCCTAGGAGATCGACAGTTCGTAGCCATCAGATGCAGCATCAAACGATGGGGAATGAATCTCACCAATAATTCGAGCAGCATACCCAGACAGGGCGCCACTCCCACAATAAAGTCTCCATTTACAAACCCTCTCGCATTGAAAGCCCCTTGGGATCCGATCTACCGCTTGGGGTGATCCTGCCATTAAAGCCCCGTCCTTATGTTCACCTGCACGCTGCCACTATGTCGGCAATTTTGTATCTTCCCAGCTACTCCAATAATCTACAATAAACAAGCAGGAGTTAAGCACCATTGTTTAATAAATCAACAGGAAGACTAAACATTTATATTAAAACAGGTTCCAAATACACAAACACAACCATCAGGCTCAGAAACCGTGAAAAATCACGCATCCAAACACATGCACAACATCAAAATTGGTCGAGTCAACCATCGTTGACCAAAAATATGCATTCAGATCTCAAATCAGCTTCAAAAATCCATCACTTCACCTTTCCCACCTTTTTTGTCTGCTTAAATCCTTGTATCTTTCGAATGCATGTTTTCCTTGTATATTGGGCTTGTATATGTTAATATACAAGCACCAAAATATGCAAGGAACCCTCTATTTTTAACTTTTATTTTGAATCCAGCTTGTATATGCCGTATTGCATCTTTCGATATACAACTCGGACGTAATGCATTGGATTAATTATATTTCAATTTCTTTGGATTCCGGCTTGTATGCATCCTTCAATGTATGTTTCGAAACATACATACAAGCGGCGAAATATACAAGTATTTAACCCCATTTGATAGCCATTTCAAATCTGCAATATGCATACTATCTTTGTATATTTTTCTTGTATGTAAAAACATACAAGCGCCGGATGTACATTGATTCAACTGTTTCATAATGCTTTCGATTCCAGTAGTTGTATGCGAAGCAATGTATCTTTTGCTTGTATATCAGCAACATACAAATGCTTGATATACAAGCGATGGGGACCACATTTCTCTCTCCTCTTGTATGTTCGCACCCATATGCATTCAAAACAAACATACAAGCGGCGAAAATACAACGATTTGACCAATTTTAATACTCCCTTTCGTGTCCACGCAATGTATAAGTTATTGCATATCGACTTTGTCTGTCGAAACATACAAAGCACAAAATATACAAATACTTAACCCTTTTTAATTTTCTTTTGTGTCTGTGGCTTGCATATGAATGTTGCATGTATCCTTTGACTTGTATGCTTTACTTGTATGTAAAAACATACAAGCACCAAATATACAACAATTTAACTCCTTTTTATGATGTTTTCAGGTCCGCGGCCTACACATTGCAAAAGTATATAACAAATGTATGTCAGATACATACAAACAAAAATATACATGCAACAGACCTATCCAAATATTCAATTCAACTTTTTCACTCTTTTAGGTCCACCTTGTATGTACACATAATGCATTAGTAAATGCATACAAGGAAAACAATGTATATAAACCCGATTGCTCATGCGACTGTGCAAAAAAAATGACTTTGCATATACAAACGACTTTGTATATGGAAAGCGATATACAAAGGCCGTGATGTACAAGTGAACTTGCATACAAAGGGCCTTGTATATGCAACCCAATATACAAGTAGGCTTGTATATGCAAACAGCAAACCTTTCCCTTGTACATTTTATCAAAATGCTCATAACTTGCAAAATATGGCAAATTTTAACATGGTTCAAAAAGCAACCCTAGCTCATTTTTCACAAGGAATCCAACCATATCATGCCCTAGTATTGAAAATACATTTTTTTCTTTGGTTTTAACAAAGTTTACAATTCACACCCTCTTTTTCCCTTTACCACCAAGCAAAACAACAACCAAAAAGAAAAAAACAAAAGCCATAGCAGGGGTCCTCATTTTGCCTAGGAGTAAAATGGGGCATGTTGTGAACATCACAACACCATCGAGCACGCTGTCATGTGCGAGGGGGTTTCTAGGGATGCATAATTTTTTTTGTTATTTCATGTCATGACCACATGACAAATGTGGACATGACATGTGTGTTGCATATCGTGACCGCACAGAAAATGTGGGCATGACATCTTCTCCTAAAGAGTAAGGAAACAACCTACGCACAACATCCTAATGTTCTATCCTTTCTCTAAAGCAAGCTTCCTTATAGGTTCTAATATGATCTTCTGCATCCTGATAGGGGTGATACTTTGGACATATTTTTTTAGGATTTGTAGGCAAAGGATGGTATGCCGTAAACTAAAGTGGTGACTAAGTTGCAAAGAAAGACATTGTGACTGGTGCTTGAGGTATTTAAGGTATAACTAGAGATCCAAGAGGTGTCTGAGATATAGCTAGAGACACTGGAGGTGTTACAATATGTCTGTATGAAGATGTCGATGCACTAGACTTAGGAGTATGATGAATATTAGTTGAACGGGGTCTGAGTCCATGAATAGGAAATTCTTTAAGAAGTCCAAGAGATCTAGACCTGGTATTAGGCCCGTGAGACAGGATTCTACAACTTTAGATCAAATGTGGATATTTTGGCTGAAATTTTGCAAAGCTCAGATAATATGATCCTCTAGGATGGATATTTAAGATCAAAAATCTATAGTAACCAGATATTTGCAAAATATTTGTACAAAAATGCAAATATGAACATGAACTTGAATTCTTGACTGTAAATATTAGGTTATCTGGTCACGAGGATGGGATATTACAGGATATTTGCATGAAAACCTGAACAATGACTCAATATTGAAGACTTCAAACAATTGACTGTAAAGCTCAAAGTATTCATGCACAAGACAGAGATATTTATGATCAGAATTCTTAAAACAACCTAAAACAAGTGAATCTTTGCATAGATACATAAAATGTAACCAATTCTTATGAACTTTGAGAAGATTACCTTGTGTAAACGTAGAGATGTTGTCCAAGCGACTAATTTAGGGACTAGAAAAGTGTCAGCTGACCCTCCTAGCACCAATTTATGTTGGTTATGATGTTAGGCATAAACAAACATAGATAAAGAAATGCAAATCAAACCTTTATCATCTTGAAAGATATGATGAATTCAAAGAATTCATGATCCCAAGTCTCTGTGAATTAGTTCATAATCTACTGATGTTGCTCACTAGTTTGATGTACCTTGTTGTTTTCCATTCAAGGGGTCTTATGTTTCCAATTCCAAGAACTGATGTTTGGTCATCTAGAATTTCACCTGCTTTCTATAAATCTTTCAACAAACCTGGTTAATCTTACTATATTTAAACAAATGATGAGGATATTTTCTAAGTTTGATCAATTCTTCAGTTCCTCCACTGATATGAACTAAATTTCACCTTTGTACTATAAATTCACTTAAATGATGTGCTTGCAGGCAAGTATTTACATGATTATTGTCATTATTTATGCTTACTTGCATGATATTAATCATTTCAACATGTTTTTTCTCAAATATGCTATGAATATTCAATTACCTATGGGATAGCAACATATTTTTGTTGGAACTAGACAACAGAGAGGGGGAGTGAATCAATTGTCCCTTAAAAACATTTTTGCCTTTAACCTTCTTTATTATCTTACTATCAAATTAGTAATGCAAACATTTAAGCATGAATCAACAACATAACCGCAGAAACATAATCAACACATTTGACACCAAGATTTTGATGTGATAACCCAGTTAAGGGAAAAACCATGGTGGGGGTTAATCCACAAAATGCATACCTTATTAAAAGGAATTAGAAAAATAGAAGGCACATACCTTTGGGCACACTGTATAGAGCTCACTGCTCAAAAGGAGAGGCTCACTGCCTACAAAATTTATTTAGAAAGAATTAACTGAGAATTAGCATCTACTTCATGCCTGATTCAGTTTCAATGAATGCTCAAGAACTTTTGCTTTACCTCAAACTCTTCTTCACACTCTACACTACTCTCTCTCCTTTTCTTCTCTGCTCTGCTCCTGATCTTTCCTTTGGATTTTATCTATTTTGTACAAGGATAATTTTGACACTTCTTCAACAAGTATTTATATACTTCATCAACCTTGGAATGATCAACAAGGTTAGATAAACTTGATGCAGATCATCACACTATCGGCCAAATACAACTAAGACTTGAATCTGCTTCTACAACCACTTCACGCTTCATAGAAATATGTTTAAGGCATCTGTAATAGGCTAGGAACATTTGGTCGGCCAAGATTGGGTAGAACATTAACCTCAAGAAGAAATCTTTAATCAACAAGCTCAAAATTCAATACAGACCTCCAACATAGTAGCTACATGATCCAAAGACCTCCACAAGAACATTGGAATCACCAATAACATTCACTCTAAACCATATTATCAGAAACATTTGAATCTTTTTCTGGAACCTCAAGAACACACTCTGTCATGACTGTCAGATTGGAAGGATAGCTTGTGGACCTCCAAACCACATACCACTAGAGTTGATGATACACACTGACTTCCCAAACATGCCTTCAGATCCGTAGATCATAATCTTATATTACCAGAGCAATCCAGACCTCTTTCCTATCACTCTATCTTACCTGAGTATTGCAGGAACCGGTTCTACTCAGATGGCCATAATTCCTTCAAATATTCATACGGACTTCTCAAATCTTGACTGGAGCAACCTCTGACAATCCTCTACATGTCCACATGATCTGCATGCATTTATTGTTATTAATTTTCTCAATATCCTCAACAATCCAGTCTTCTACATAGACAACAAAATAGGATACAGTTGACACTAATGGCAACAAGAATATGTTGACATCAATGATAACACCACTTAGGCATATATTTGCAACAATCTCCCCCTTTGTCATTGATGGCAACATGTGATGTGAAAAACTAAATCTAACCATCAAGACAAAAACTTCTCCCCCTTTCTCCTCTCACTTCTGTAACTACTTTATTTATTGCTCCCCCTCACATTAGTAACTAGTTTTTTCCACATGACTTCTCTCTCCCTTTGACATCAATGGCAAAGGGCATATATTTGCTATCTTTTCTTCCTTTTTGCTTTAGACTAATCCCAAAATTTACATATTGACTACTCCCCCTTTGAGTAGTACCTCCTTAACATCAATCTGGATCATAAGATATGGATGTGAATCCCACTGGACTGATGCACCTTAATGCATATTAGTTCTACTCAGGAGGGGTAATAACCACTAATTTCTCTCTGAGATACTCAAAAGTATCCTTGGGAAGAGACTTGGTGAACATGTCTGCAATCTGATCTTTCGAAGGGACAAACTCCAACTTGACTTCATTCTCATTTACTTTCTCTCTCAAGAAATGAAACTTGATAGATATATGCTTTGTCTTTGAATGCAATACCAGATTCTTTGAGATGCTTATTACACTAAAGTTATCACAAAAAATTGTGACTGGCTCCTCAAACACAATTTTGATGTCCTTAAACATTTAGTTCATCCACAAAACCTAAGTGCAATTATTTGTTGCTGCTATGTACTCTACTTTTGTAGTAGACAGAGATATTGCCTCTTTCTTTTTTCTTATCCAAGAGACCAATCTTCTCCCTAAGAAGAATGCACCACCACTAGTGCTTTTTCTGTCATCCACATCTCTTGCCCAATTAGCATCTGTATATGCATGAAGAGTGAAGTTATTGTCCTTTGGATACCATAGTCCATAACCAATTGTCCCCTTGAGATATCTAAAAAAAATTTTGACTACCATAACATGAGATTATTTCGGATCAGCTTGAAATCTAGCAACAAATCCAACTGCATTCATGATATCAGGTTTGGTCTGAGTTAGATAAAGTAGTCCTCCAATCATTGATCTATATCTTTTATGATTTGCCTTGGGAGAGTCATCATCTTTGCTTAGCTTGCATTTGGTTATCATAGGTGTACCCACTAGCTTTGAGTCTTCCATTCCAAATTTCTTTAGCAATTCTTTTACATACTTGGACTGAGATATGAAGATACCTTTATCCAATTGAACAATTTACAGACCTAGCAAGAAATTCATCTCACCAAACATTGATATCTCAAACTCACTTTTCATCTGATCAGCAAATGATTTACACATGCATTCATTTCCACAAAAATGGATATCATCAACAAAAACTTCAACAATTAGAATGTCCTCATGGTCAATTTTGAACTAGAGATTACTATCAGCAATACCTTTGCTAAATCCTAGCTTAAGCAAATGCTTATCCAATCTAGCATACCAAGCTCTTGGAGCTTGTTTGAGTCCATACAAGGCTTTTCTCAATCTACAAAACATATCTCTCTGATCAGACAATTGAAATCCTTCTGGTTTCTCAATGTAGACTTCTTCCAAATCTTCATTCAGAAAACTTGATTTCACATCCATTTGATATACTTTAAAATCTTTGAAGGCAACAAATACAAGAAATAATCTAACTACCTCTATCCTTGCCACTAGGGCAAAAGTTTCTTCAAAATCAATTCCTTCCACTTGAGAGTAGCCTTTACATACCAACCTTGCCTTATTCCTTACTACCTCACCATCTTCATTCAGTTTATTTTAAAAGATCCATTTGGTTCCAATCACATTTTTGTCCTCAGGTCTAGGAACTATATCCCATGTGTGATTCTTTTCAATTTGCATCAATTCCTCTTCCATTGCTTTCACCTAGGTTTTATCATCTCAATCTTCACTTGTTGATTTAGGTTCAATCATTAAAATCAAACAAATCTCTTCTTGATCTTTAGACATTTTTCTCCTAGTTTGAACACCTTTACTCTTATCTCCTATGATCTGGTCTTCAGATGATTTAACCTTACATACCTGGGAGTTTTGGAAATTGTTTGAGCTTTTGTTTCTTGAACTTGCTCCTCATCATCTGTGTTAGCCTCTAGAGTCACCAGTTCAAACTAAATTTGGGTCTGAACTTGAACGTAACTTCCTTGATTTTGACTTTCATCATCTGTATCATATCTAGAGTATCTAGAATGTCCTGCTTTGCTTTCATCAACTTTAACATTTTCACTTTCAACAATCTTCTTGAATCTCTTATTGAAGCATTGGTAGGCCTTACTCTAAGTTGAATATCCCAAAAATATTCCTTCATCACTTCTTGCCTCAAACTTACTGAAGTCCTCATCTCTTTTGATATAACATTTACTTCCAAAGACTCTGAAGTATCTCACAGTAGGAGAATGACCAAACCAAAGTTCATAAGGAGTCTTACCAGAATTTCCTTTAATCTAAACCCGGTTAAGAGTGTAGACAACAGTACTCACAGCCTCTCTCCAGTAAATGTGAGGAACATTTGTTTCCATCATCATGGTTCTGGTAGCTTCTTGAATGGTCTAGTTCTTTCTTTCCACAACTTTGTTTTGCTGAGGAGTCCTAGGAGAAGATAACTATCTTTTTATTCCATGTTTTTCACAGAAAGCATCAAACTCACCGGAGGTAAATTCTTTACCTCTGTCAGATCTTAGACAATTTAATTTTCCACCAATCTCATTTTCAACCATCATCTTGAACACTTTAAACTTGTCAAGGACTTCTAATTTTTCTCTTAGAAAAGTTACCCACATCATCTGGGAGTAGTCATCAATTAGCAACATGAAATATATGTCTCCTTGCACACTCCTAACTCTAGCAAGACCACAGAGATCAGTATGTACTAGTTCCAATCTTTCACTTGAACCTTGTTCCTTACTCTCAAAATAATTTTTGTTGTGCTTGCCCAATTGACATTCTCAACATATGTTATTAGGTTTCACAAGTCTTGGAAGATCTCTTACAGCATGAGTGGAACTTATTTTGATAATGTTGTCAAAATTTACATGACACATCCTCCTATGCCATAGCCAACTTCGATCTATCTGAGCAATCAAGCAACTTTTACTAGAACTACTTAAGTGAAAGATATTACCTCTGGTTTGAGTACCTGATGCAATTTCAATTCCAAAGCTTTCCAAGATTCTACATTTTCCATCCTTGAACCGAAGATCATAACCCTTGTCAACCAACTGTCCAACACTGAGAAGATTATGTTTCAGTCCTTCCACATACAGAACATCATTGGTGTTGTTCTTGCCATCAAAAGAAATGGATCCTCTATAATGGATGCTACCAACTGAGTTGTCTCCAAATTTTACAAGGCCTCCTTCATAGTTTTCAAAGTTCACAAACTTACTCTTGTCACTAGTCATGTGATGAGAGCATCCACTATCAATCACCCATCCATCCCTTTCAATAACCTGAGCAGCCAAGGCACTTTCCACATTTTCACAGCTAGCAGATTCAGTAGACACCGGATCTTTTTCTTTGATAGCAATAAACACCCAATCATTTTCAAAGGAACCTCCATGATCAGATTCATCATCTGTTACCCCTTGTTCTCCATTTTCTTAGACATAGTAACATTTCTTTTGACCTTTAAACCTGTTAGGGTTACGTTTTGAAAACCTTTCTAGACATCTTGAGGCAAAATGACCATTCTTGTTACAAGCAAAGCATTTGAGTGGTAATTTTCCTTCATACTTATTGGATCCTCTTGACATTCTTTTGGAAATAAGAGCTTCAAGGTCTGTTTTTTCTATCTCAACATCTTTAAGATCCTTTCTTGTCTTTGCAAGTCTATTTAATCTTGCAGAAGAGTTTTCACCCAAATCATATCTTTGTTTTCCATACACACTAGCTTTAAATGCAAATTCTGGCTTGGAAAGAGAATCACCAAACTCACTTAGTTCGAAAGCTGAAATTTTTCCAACTAGATGATCTCTTGTAACCTTTGAGACTATCCTAATTTCTTCTGTAGCTGTAACCTTATATTTGTAAGAATCTGGTAAAGATCTGAGTACTTTTGATACAATTTTTATTCTTCCAAAACTCCACCAGCACACTTGATGCCACACACAAGTTCATTTATCTTTTGCATGCAGATTGTGATGTTTTCATCTTCGCTCATCCTCATAGTTTCAAATTTTCCTCTCAGACTTTGTAGTTTTGCACATTTGACATATTTGTCACCTTCATACAGATACTCCAACTTTTTCCAGATTTGATAAGTAGTTTTTAGACCAAAGACATTTGTCATTTCTAAATCAGTTAGGGCACTCAACAAGGCTTCTTTAGCTTGAATATTATTTTTAGCATCTTTGAATTGATCAGGAGTTGAAGAAACTTTCTCTAGAGGTTTATACTCAACACCAGTTATTGCCCAATAGGCACTGCCCATGCATTACAAATGGCAATCCATGTGATCTTTCCAAACAGAATAATTTGTTCCATCAAATCTTGGACTATCCTTCTTGTAGGTCAACATCCTGGATCTCCTCAAGTAGTTAGGCTTTTATGTGAGGGTCTGGATCTGATAGCAATTGTAGGAACTAGACAACTAAGAGGGGGAGGTGAATCAGTTATCCCTTAAAAAATTTTCTTCCTTTAAGCTTCTTTATTATCTTACTATCAGATTAGTAAAGCAAACATTTAAGCATGAATCAACAACATAAGAGCAGAAACATAATCAACACATTTGACACCAAGATTTTGATGTGGAAACTTGGTTAAGGGAAAAACCACGGTGCGGGTTAACCCACAAAATGCGTACCCTATTAAAAGTACTTAGAAAAATAGAAGGCACATGCCTTTGGGCACACTACCCAGAGCTCACTGCTCAAAAGGAGAGGCTCACTGCCTACAAAATTTATTTAGAAAGAATTAATTGAGAATTAGCATCTACTTCATGCCTGATTCAGTTTCAATGAATGCTCAAGAACTTTTGCTTTGCCTTGAACTCTTCTTCACACTCTACACTACTCTCACTCCTTTTCTTCTCTTCTCTGCTCTTGATCCTTCCTTCAGATTTTATTTGTTTTGCACAAGGATAATTTTGGTACTTCTTCAACAAGAATTTATATACTTCATCAACCTTGGAATGATCAACAAGGTCAACTAAACTTGATGCGGATCATCACACTATCATCCAAATACAACTGAGACTTGAATCTGCTTCTACAACCACTTCACACTTCATAAAAATGTGTTTAAGGCATCCACAATAGGATAGGAACATCCGGTCGGCCAAGACTGGGAAGAACATTAACCTCAAGAAGAAATCTTCAATTAACAAGCTCAAACTTCAATGCGGACCTCCAACATAGTAGCTACATGATCCAGAGACCTCCATAAGTACATTGGAATCACCAATAACATCCACTCTAAACCATATTATCAAAAATATTTGAATCTTCCTTTGAAACCTCAAGAACACACTCTACCATGACTGTCAGATTGGAAGGATAACTTGCGGACCTGCAAACCACATACCATTGGAGTTGATGATAAAAACTAACTTCCCAAACATGCCTTCATATCTGCAGATCATAATCTTATATTACTGGAGCAATCCGGACCTCTTTCCTATCACTCTGTCTTACCTGAGTATTACAAGAACTAGTTCTACTCAAATGGCCATAATTCCTTCAAATATTCATACAAACTTCTCAAATCTTGACTAGAGAAACCTTTGACAATCCTCTACATGGCCACATGATCCACATGCATTGATTGTTATTAATTTTCTCAGTATCCTCAACAATATGGCCTTCTACACAGACAACAAAATAGGATATAGTTGACACTAATGGCAACAAGAATATGTTTACATCAATGACAACACCACTTAGGCACATATTTTCAACAATTTTACTATATTTGCTTAAGATATTCCAATGGATTTGCAATTGTGATAGTGATTTTGAATGAAATCAAACAAATTTGAATATATGCTTGCTAAATTTACTAAAATGAGTGAATCTTTAGCTATTAATCCACATACATTCCTGATACTGTCATGAAGAGAAGAAAATTAAACCATATGTTCACTAGGATGTTCCCCAACTAGATATGATTGATGCTAACTTTGATGGAAATGGAATGAAAGCAACATGCACAACATGAAATGCACTCCAAGGGATGTAGCAAATCAAAGTACAAGTTAAGAATCCATTCACAAATTACTCAAAGTTTACGATTGTATGTAATCTATAGCTTCTTCTTCACTAAGTATATGAAAGAAATGTACATTTACAATTAGACTTGATAATTAGTCCTGATGCTTTAGCAATCTAATCTCAATTAAGTTTCAAATGATTTACAAAATGCACTCCATCTTCCTTTTATAGAACAAGGAGAGGAGGCGGTTACAAAATGATCCTAAGATCAGGATTTATCCATTAAGATCAACAGTTCATATTACTCCTTGACCAAGTCAACCAGTAGACATGTGGCACAGGTTGCCAACTACAACCATCTGGTAGCATATCATGCACATGATCATGTGCATCATGTTTATTCTTCATCTTCCTCATTAGTGGATAAATCTTCCTCATATGATGGCACACTTATCACTCCCCTGATGGACTCATATGCTCGGACGATCCTTTCAATTTCACCTCCATCTTGGACTTTCACTTTGATGACTGCATGTGCTTGTGATTTCAATTGTGTTTGTAATGCAGACCATTTGTTCTTTCTTCTATTCAAAATTTCATCATACTTTTCCACTTTTTCCTTCATCCTCATGGCCTTGTTGATAGTATCCTTTGATAACTGATTGAGGGGATCATCTGCAGCAGGCTTCAAATTGTCTTGGAAGGCCTTAACTACAAAGTTTGTATCTTGATTTTCATTTGTCCCTTCCACCTTTTCTTCAAGAGCCTCCAAGATTTCTACTTCATCGGATAGGAGCTTGTGCAATCTAACATTGATATCCCTTGGCTTTGCATTGCACTTCCTAAGGATATCACTCTCAAATTTGGTATCTTCATACCATATGCTCAATAGCTTAGATGTCTGGTTGTTTAATATCTTATTGTAGACTAGGACATTTGCATCTATGCACTTCATTTCTAATAGGGTAGTTAGATGTTTCTCAATCTTGATGGACCTTTGCCCAACTTCCTTCTGCAATTTATCAACCTTACTCTTCAATGTGCTAAGCAAGTTTCAATTATTAAGATAGGTCTTTATCACCTTCTTTGCCTCTGTAATGAATTGGATGAACCAATTGTCCATCATATGTGCTTTGTGTTTCATAATGTCCAGCCCTATCACTTTATCTTGTGATATGATAGTTAGTGGGGCGGATGTACTGACCAACACATTATTTGGATCTATCAAGCCCTTTATGAATCTATGCAATTGAGAAATGTGCTCCTTGTGCACCTTATTTTTATTCTTCTCCTTTTCCACACTTTTCAATAAAGAATCAATTATATCTTTGGCCTCTTGTCCCTCTTGTTGCTCTAGAGCAAAGCCTAAATCAATAGTGGTCATTTGAAACTTACTATAGACACCCAAAAATGACCAAGTCATCACATCACTTGCATTTCTGTCTAATCACATGTATTTCAACGTTAATTAAATAATCTAATTATTTAATTAATTTCATCAAAATCATCAAATTCTTCCAAATCTCCTAAATTCAACATTAATTGAATAAATTATGTTTATTTAATTAATTTAATCAAAATCAACTTTATTCTTCCACAATCAAATAATTTTTGTTATTTAATTAAATCATTATCTTCTTCTAAAATTAAAATCCACATTAATTAAATAAATCCCATTATTTAATTAATTCATCACAAATCCTCTCTTATCTACAATTTCATTATTTAATTAAATCAAATCGCTCTTCCAAATTTAAATAAATCATGCAAATTTATTTAAATTGTCTCAATCCTCTAAAAATAAATAAAATCAAGTATTTTATTTATAATCTTCATATCTTATCTATTCTTCAAAATCATGCACAATCAATTAAATAAATTTATTTATTTAATTTTAATTATCTTTCTAATTCCTCTAAAAATATCATGGTAACTCATGTGCACAATTAGTCTTATTTTTAGAACTCTAAAAAAGGCAAATCTAAAGTTAAGTTAATTGGCTTTAATTTATCTTATTTTCATCAACTCATGAATTAGAAGAAAAAGCATTCTAATTTATGAAATCAAATCCTATCTTTATAAAAAAAAAGCAATTAACTCAAACAAAAATATCTTTTTGTGTGACACATGTCAGGTGCACAATCATCATGAATCATAGATTTATCTCATCCATTGATTCTATTGAATTATCTGGACCATTGATCGATCTTCATTTAAACATATATAAACCCCCCTCATCACCTTCAAAAATCCTCTTCGATCATTTATTCTCAGGCATCCTTTACATCGCATTGAGCATACATCGCATCGTTGAGCACATCGATCTTTTGAGCACGACTACAACCTACATCCGCTTGTTGCAAACATGGTTTCACAATGTTATTGAGCAATCTACATTCATAAAAAGAGAACTATACAATCTAGGTGAAGTATTTCTTGTTTTAAATTGATTTATTCATTGATATTGAATTTTTTACTTAGATCAATCTCTTTATGTTATGGGTAATTGAGTTGTTATTATCATTGCTTTTTGATCTTATCATTTAACCTCTCAATTTTCCCTATACACATTCTGGCATGCCTGGAGGGACCCACTAATCACTCTTTTTCTTTGAGAAATTGATTTTTTTAAAGTACAGTACAGAACAACACACATCAACACATAAAAGTGCCTTTGGCAGTCCAGTGTTGTGCCTCTAGTACTATAGTACAGTGCCTTCAGGCGATACTGCAGTGCCTCTGGTAGCATAGTACCATGCTTTTGGTATCATAGTGCAACGCAATTGACATAATAGTAAAGCACTTCTGGTCTTTAGGGTTTCTGACCTTGTTTTCTGATTTGCAGGGTTTTTAACATATCATACCTATTGTTCATTGACTAACAAGCTGATTTATTTGTCTTTCAAATTATCATTTATACTGCCTAAGCTAATGTATTTAGGAGTATTGTCATTTTTTGAGTTAACCTATCTTTTGGCAGCATCTTGTGAGTTGTTCTTGATTCTAGGTTACAGTCTTATCATCTATTACATCCCAGATCCTCAAGTCAACCATGAAATCATCTTTTGATCTAGATTTTTTTACGAAATCTAACTTTTTTTAGATCTGGGGCAGAAAAGTGCTTTTGGTAATACAATAACGCATTTTCCATAGCACAGTACCACACTTCTGGTAGCACAGTGGATCACTTTTGGTTCTGCAGTATCTCACTTTTTGTAACATAGTGCAGCACTTTTGAAAATACAGTAAGTCACCTTTGATAACACAGTAAAGCACTTTTGGTCAATTTGATTGAGTTTGTGTGGAACTAATCAACTTGTTGCAGCTTCTTATCACTCAAACAAAGAAAATGGGTTTCTCTAACATGTTCATGCAGGACAAGCTTTGAATAATTGCCAAATCTATCACACTAGGTCTTAGGAACATATTGCTTTCTTAAGGGACAATTGAACAAATCATCTTTACAATCTAAGTCTTAGAAACATATTTCTTTCTTAAGGGACAAAACATTTTTTTTGCAATCTAAGTCTTAGGAACATATTGCTTTCTTAAGGGACAATGGACATGAATGCAAAAACACTTCAAGTTTTTAAGGGACAATGGACATGAATGACAAACACCTCATTTTCATAAGGGACAATTGACAACTACATTTTTGTGTGTGCCTAATCTAGTTGCACCTTATTTTTCTTATAACGGGACAATTGAACCTTTGTTTGACATGCTTGATCTTACATTTTAGTTATTCCTTTAGAAGGGCTTGCTTTTGGATTGCACTTCATCCAAAAGGGATGACCCTAAGTGGAGTTTTCCTTTGAACCACTATATAAGAGGGATAAGGTGAAAGCCAAGTCCTAACTGACACCAGCCTTGCCTTGTGGTGCCAAATAGAAAAGAGGTGTACTAGCACTTTTTGGAAATAATTTTCACATTGTACAAAGAGTTTGATACTCTTAGTAGGATTGGTTAAAGCTTTTAGTAGCTTGTCACATTTCTCATAAGGCGTTGGTCCCTCAAAGCTACTAAGAACCAATCTAGATCATGACTACCCGATCCACCTCCAAATGTTGTGGTAATCATCAGTGCAGGGGGAATTGATTTAAGCCCCCAAGATACTCACCATTGCCTCCCTTGAGAAGAGATAGTATTCCCTCAGCCATAAAGCTCTTGTGACCTACTTGAGCTTTTCGAGGGGAGGGTGAGATATCCCTACCTATTATCTCTCACAAAGATACAAATGTATGACACCTATATGGAATGACATTTGGTTGACAGAGAATTAAGTTGTGAGCTGATCTACCACATTGAAACCATGTCTCTAGGGATAAAAAGTGCTTGATATTATTTGAATTTTCTTATACCTATGGAAACATTGGGCTTTTTTGAGAGCCTCGAATATACACTATCTATTGTGTCAGTCCTTTTTGCCACCTTGTTTGATGTGTTTTCTCTTGCCAAAGCAAATCCAATCAGAATCAAATCCAAAACTATCAAAATTTACATTATAAGCATCACTAACACTACTTCAGCACCTTTGGTATAATAGTAGCTCACCTTTGGTATAACAGTACCTCGCCTCTGGCAGCCTACTTCAGTGCCTTTGGTATAATAGTAGCTCACCTTTGGTATAACAGTACCTCACCTCTGGTAGCTTAGGTCAACACTTTTTTTGGTAACATAGTAGCTCGCTTTTGGTAACATAGTCCTATGTCTTTGGTCAAATAGTACAGTGCCTTTGGTCTAGAAAACTATTTATCAAAACTACCACAGCAAAAACCCAAGCAAAATCTCAAAACATTTTTGTCCTAGTGCATCCCATGGTAACCACTAGACTCTAGCAAACTATGAATGCTAAACAAGTTGCCCCAAGGAAGCACAAATTGCCTCCTCATACACCTCAACCAAGCCAATCCAACATGACTCCAAAGGGTACTCCAAAAACAACAATGGAAAGACCAACCAACTCTCAAAATAGGCCACAACATGACCAACAAACTAATCCTCAAGAAGGTAATATTCCTTTGGTAGATATAAGTCAATTCACTATTGGCATGCCTCATGATTTTGCTACACCCAGTTATACCACGGTTCAAGTCCCATCTCAAGAATAGTGACACTTTGAAGAAGGTCAATCCTCTTAAGAAGATAGACATGACCTTGATGAAATCATGCAAGATCCTAGAGCTATAGCTGTGTTTGACAAAATCCTTAGTGAGAACCAAGATCATTTCTTTTGCTTACTAGCAGAACAAGGAGCCAAGTTACCCCAAAACTTTGATATATCCAAATTTCAAGAGAAAAATAAAATCCATGACGCTATACCAGCCGTCCAAACTATGTCAACTATGATGACTCCCATACATGAACAAATCTCACAAAGGAACATGCCTAAACCTTTTGACATACAATATGAGAATCCTCTTTATCAAAATCCAATAGCAGAATAACCCATATCACCTCTTAAGACTCGTATGGAAATTTACAAACACCAACAAGAGATTCTACATCATCAAATAGAACTAGCAAGACAGGCCGCTCTAGAAAAATCAAACACATAGCAACCTCCTAAAATCCCCACACCAAATTCAAGTGGAATATTGGCTACCCCATCAAGAGAAGGTTTCCCACCAAACTACAATACGGGAAACACTTATGTGGCCATGCAACATGGGTCTCAACAAACAGCACCCCTAACATCATCAACCCTTCGTATCTTTAACACACACAATGTCATGCAAGCCCAACCATCACAAATAGTAACACAACCTATGTCCCTCAACCACAACATTCTTCTACACTCAATCTTAATCAACCCCAACCATCACAAAACACATCTACCTATGTCCCTTTGCCACAACGCTCATTGACACTAACCTTTTTCAACACATATCTCAATCAACCTCCACCATCACAAAACACATCTACCTATGTCCCTCCACCATAACGATCTTCCACTCTCAACCTAACCCACACCTATCTCAACCCTCAACATTGCCAAATCCAAACTTCCCAAAGCTATGTTCCACCACCACAACCAAACCCAATAAACTTTAGATTTCCTCCACCAAATTTTTTTGTCACACCACCTATGTAATACCAACAACAGAACTCTTATCTACAACCATCACAAAGCCTACATTCTTACCTATCACCACCCCCACCTTCCCAAAATCAAAGCACCCAAATCCAACCCAATCCAAACCCAACATACAATACATACGACCCTTATAACACCAATGCCCATGACTTCCACTACAATCTTCCATATGGGCAACAAAAACCACCTCTCAGACAATAGGGGATGTTTCCAACCCCACCCACAACTATGGAGCTAAGACTTGTGGAGGTTCAACAACAACTATCTGATCTTACATTTGGCCACACCAAGAAAACCTTCTCTTTGGAAGAAGTTTGTTCTTATCCATTTGATCGGTCATTACCCATGATCCCTTTTCCTCACAATTTCACTATTCCCAAATTTGATAAATACAAAGGAAAAGGAGACCCAAAAGGCCATCGTAGAGAATTCTATCTCACTTGCTTCAAGGTCTCACATGATGATACATATCTTATGCACCTCTTTCCTCATAGTCTTGGAGGTCAAGCTATAGAATGGTTCTTGCACCTACCCACGAGTATCAAATCTTTTAACGACCTTGCGGAGAAATTTGCACCCATTTTGTTGGATTTAGGACAGACAACTAAGAGGGGGGGTGAATCAGTTGTCTAAAAATTTCTTCCAATTAATCACTTAAATCATTTACTTAATTTAGTAGCATAATGATAAATCAATCATGGAAACATAATGCAATAATTCAAGAGCAGAAACACATTAACACATAAGACACCAAGATTTTTGACGTGGAAAACCCGGTTAAGGGAAGAACCATGGGGTGACTAACCCAAGAATGTATTCTTTGTTAGAAGAATAGGAAGAACAAAATGGCACATGCCAATTAGGACTCACTACCTGAGCACACTACTCACAAGAGGCCCACTGCCTATAGGAGACACACTGTCTACAGAATAATAAGTATTACATACTTGAACTGAAGAATAGAATATTCACCATGCTTGAGTCAGTTCCATTTAAGCTCAATACTTCTGCTTTACCTTTTTTCTCTTCTCCTTTCTACCACTCCATACCATGCATTTGAAATGACTTTACAACTCCTTATTTATACAAGACATCGACTTAGGAATAATCATCCAAGTTGGCATACATTACAGAGCAAATACATAAATACAATATGACTAATTACAAAAAGACTTCACGTGGATCAACACCCTATCGGCCACACAGATCTCAGACTTCAATATTTCTTTAGGAACACACCATTCTTCACAGAACATCTTCAAGATCATCCGCAAGATGTGTAACTCATTCGGTTGGCCAGACTTAGGAAGAACACCATCATCCAGAAGTAATTCTTCAATTACAAGTTCAATCTTCAATGCAGACCACCAACACGAACTAGACACAATCCAAAGACCTACACAAGCTTGTCCAAATCACCAAGAACATCCACACTACTTCTGTTCACTAAAATCATTCTTTCCTTCATCTAGAACCTTAAGAACATAGTCTGCCATCACTATCATATTGAAATAGTGCTTGCGGAACTCTAGACCACGAACCAATTGGCTTGTCAATTCACATTGACTTCCTAAACTCCACCAAATTTACAGAACAAGATATTACATTTCCAGATCTCACCAGACCTATCTGTGTCACTTTGTCACCTCTAAACACCTGCCAGAACTAGTTTTACTTAAGTGGCCATAAATTTTTTAGATCTTCATGCGGACCTCTGAAATCTTTATTGGATCATATTAAGACACATATCTGCAAACCCTTTAAAGCGTATCCTCTGATCTTCATCTTATCTAGGATCTTTACCTCACTGTTCTTCTCTGTTCCTAATTAGGACTAATTTTCTCAATATCCTCAGCACACAGCTCATCCAATCTTTATCATCAATGCAACAAGAGTATGTTGACATCAATGACAACACCGGTTAGGCCCATACTTGCAACAATCCCCCCCTTTGTCATTGATGGCAACATATGATGTGAAAAACTATTTTAACCATCAAGACAAGAACTTCTCCTTACTAACATAACTCCCCCTATCAGCAACAACTACTCACATGTCTTCTCTTCCTTTACTGCTCCCCCTTTGATTAGTAACCACTTATTTTTCACATGTCTTATGTCCCCCTTTGATATCAATGGCAAAGGGCACATACTTGCATTACTTCATAAACATATCAGCTGCTCCCCCTAAGTAACATCTTTCCATCATCAATCTGGACCACAACATATAACTGTGAGATCCACCAGACTGATGCACATCAGTGCACCTTAGTTCATAACCAGAGGGGTAATAACCCCTAACTTCTCCCTGAGATACTCAAAAGAGTCCTTAGGTAGAGGTTTAGTAAAAATATCTACAATCTAATCCTTGGAAGGCGCAAACTCCAATCTGACTTCATTTTTGTTCACTTGCTCTCTCAAAAAGTGAAACTTAATGGATATATGTTTAGTATTTGAATGCAACACTGGATTCTTTGATATGTTTATTTCACTTGAATTATCATAGAAGATTGTGATAGGTTCCTCATACTCCACTCTAATGTCTCTTAGCATTTGCTTCATCCACAATACTTGAGTGCAACTACCTACTACTGCAATATATTCTGCTTTTGTAGTGGACAGAGATATTGCCTCTTGTTTCTTGCTCAGCCAAGAAACCAATCTCTTCCCCAAAAAGAATGCTCCACCACTAGTACTCTTCTGGTCATCCACATCTCCTGTCCAATCTGCACCTATGTATGCATGAAGAGAGAAATCATGATATCTAGGATACCACAAACCATACTCAACTATCCCTTTTAGATATCTAAAAATCTTTTTGATTGCCATGACATGAGATTCTCTAGGATCATCTTGGAATCTAGCAACAAGACCAATAGCATTCATAATGTCAGGTCTAGTTTGAGTGAGATACAATAGTCCTCCAATCATTGACCTGTACGTTTTCTGATCAGCCTTAGGAGAGTTATCATCTTTGTTCAATTTACATCCAGTTGCCATGGGAGTATTCATTGGTTTTGAGTCTTCCATCCCAAATTTTTTCAACAATTCTTTCACATATTTGGTTTGCGAAATGAAGATTCCTTTCTTTGTTTGAGTGATTTGTAGACCCAAGAAGAAATTTATTTCCCCAAACATGGACATCTCAAATTCACTTTTCATTTGATTTGCAAAGGTTTTGCAAATACTATCTCTTCCTCCAAAAATGATATCATCAACAAACACTTCAACAATTAAGATATTTTCATGATCAAATTTGAAATACAAATTACTGTCATCAGTACCTTTGCTGAAACCAATCTTCAAAAGATGCTTACCCAATCTTTCATACTAGGCTCTTAGGGCTTGTTTGAGTCCATACAGTGCTTTCTTCAAATTGCAAACTATATCACCATGATCAGACAATTAAAATCCATCTGGTTGCTCAATGTAAACTTCTTCCAAGTCACCATTTAGGAAGGCAGACTTGACATCCATCTGATATACTTTAAAATCCTTGAAGGCAACAAAAGCAAGAAATAATCTGACTGCTTCAATTCTTGCCACCGGAGCAAAAGTTTCTTCAAAATCAACTCCTTCTACTTGGGAGTAACCCTTGCAAACCAATCTAGCTTTGTTTCTGACTATTCACCATCTTCATTTAGTTTATTCCAGAAGACCCATTTGGTTCCAATCACATTCTTGTTTTTAGGTCTAGGAACAAGATCCCAAGTGTGATTTTTCTCAATTTGCATCAGCTCTTCCTCCATTGTTTTAGTCCAGTTTTCATCATTGCAAGCTTCATTCACTGTCTTAGGTTCAATCTTTGAAATCAGACAATACTCTTATGAATCTTAAGCAATCCTTCTTCTTGTTTGTACACCTTTTCTTTTATCACCTATGATCTGATCTTCAGAGTGATTCAGTCTTACATACTTGGGAACTTTGGGAGTTTCTTGCACTTCTGATTCTTGAACAGGTTCATTCAAACTTATCTCTTCTTTTTGATTTACCAGATCAATTTGAATCTAAATTTCAGAGGGAGCTTGGACTTCTTGAACAAAAACATTATTTTGATCATCTTCATCATACTCATAAAATCTTGAGGGTTTTTTAATACCTTCATCAACCTTCACATTTGTACTTTCTACAATCTTCCTTAAACTCTTGTTATAGCACCAGTATGCTTTGCTTTGAGTAGAATAACCCAAGAATATTCCTTCATCACTTCTAGCATCAAATTTTTCTAGATCTTCATCTCTTTTAATGTAACATTTGCTACCAAATACTTTGAAATACCTCACAGTGGGAGTGATGCCAAACCAAAATTCATAAGGAGTCTTACCAGTATTGCTTCTGACTTGTACTTGATTGAGAGTATAGACTGCAGTGCTTACAGCTTCTCTCCAATAGATTTGAGGAATATTTGCTTCCATCATCATGGTTCTAGATGCTTCCTAGATAGTCTAGTTCTTTCTCTCCACTACTCCATTCTACTGTGGAGTCCTAGGAGCAGACAACTATCTTTTTATTCCATGTTTCTCACAGAATTCTATGAAGTCACAAGATGTGAATTCTCCACCTCTATCAGACCTTGGACATTTTAATTTTAATCTGGTTTCATTCTCTACCATAGCCTTGAATATTTTGAATTTCTCAAGAGCTTCTGATTTCTCTTTCAGAAAAGTCACCCACATCATCCGGGAATGGTCATCAATTAATAACATGAAGTATATGTCACCTTGCACACTCCTGATTCTTGTTGGACCACATAGGTCAGTATGAACTAAGTCCAATAATCTGGTAGAAGATTGTTCCTTGCTTTTGAATGAGACTCTGCTTTGTTTACCCAACTGACATTCTTTGCACAAACTATTTGTAGGTTTCACCAATCTTGGAAGATCTCTTATAGCCTGAGTGTTGATTATCTTGATGATATTATCAAAATTCACATGACACATTCTCCTATGCCACAACCAACTCTAATCAATTTTAACAAAAAGGCAACTTTTACCAGTACCAACTAAGTGAAAGATATTACCTTTTGTTTGAGTACCGGATGCAATCTCTGCTCTAAAACTTTCAAAGATCTTACATTTTCCATTCTTGAATCAGAGATCATAACCTTTGTCCACCAACTGTCCAACACTGAGAAGATTGTGCTTCAGACCTTCAACATACAGTACATTACTAGTTTTGTTCTTTCTATCAAAAGAAATGGTTCCTCTACCTCTGATTCTGCCAGCAGAATTATCACCAAACTTTACCACTCCTCCGTCATACCTTTCCAAATCTATGAACTTATTTTTGTCACCTGTCATATGGTGAGAGCATCCACTATCAATGACCCAATCATCCTTTTCTTCAACTTGGGTAGCCAGAGCTCTTTCTATAATTTTATGATTGATAGATTTAGAGGGCATTGGATATTCTTCCTTGAGGGCAATAAACACCCAGTCACTTCTGAATTTGTTTTATGTCTCTGATTCATCATCTGTTACTCATTCATTATTATCATCTTTATGAACATAATAACAATTCTTTTGGATCCTTGATTTGTTAGGATTTGGCCTTGAGAATTCTTCTGGACACCTTGAGGCAAAATGACCAATCTTATTGCAGTTAAAACACTTAAAAGTCAATTTCCCCTCATACTTACTGGATCCTCTTGGCAGTCTTTTTGGAATATGGGCTTCAAGTTGAGCAGCTTCTACTTCATCTTCTTCTAGGTCTTTTCTTGCTTTTTCATACCATGATAGTTTCCTTGAAGAGTTCTCTCCCAGATCAAACTTTTGTTTTCCTTTTATAGAGGCACTAGCTTTGAATGCAGATTTAGTCTTAGGGGGTGCATCTCCAAACTTGGTCAGTTCAAATGTAGCCAGTTTACCAACCAATTGATCTCTGGTGATACTTGAGAAGGATCTGAATTCTTCAATATCAACAACCTTATATTTGTAAGAATCAAGAAGAGATCTGAGAACTTTGCCAACAATCTCATCTTCGTCCAAGATTCCATCAGCACATCTAATGCCACAAACAAGCTCATTTACTCTTGGCATAAATGAAGTGATATTTTCATCTTCTCTCATCTTCAGGTTTTCAAATTTTCCTTTCAGACTCTATAGCTTGGCACATTTAACATACTTGTCTCCTTCATGCAGAAGTTCCATTTTTTGCCAAATCTCATATGCAGTTTTTAGATCAATAACATTTGTTAGCTCTAAATCAGATAAGGCACTTAGAAGAGCTTCTTTAGTTCGTAGATTATTTTTAGCATCTTTGATTTCATCTACGGTATGTGGACCATTCTGTGGAGGATCATATTTCTTTGAAGCCATGATCTATTACTGCATTCCCATACATTGCAAGTGGCATTCCATGCGACTTTTCCAAGGAGTGAAATTGGTTCCATCAAACCTCAGACTATCCTTCTTGTAGGATGACATCCTGGATCTCCTCAAGCGGTTAAGCTCCTTTTACAAGAACTTGGCTTTGATACCAATTGTTGGATTTAGGATAGACAATTGAGAGGGGGGGTGAATCAGTTATCCAAAAATTTCTTCCAATTAATCACTTACATCCTTTACTTAATTTAGTAGCATAATGATAAATCAATCATGGAAACATAATGCAATAATTCAAGAGCAGAAACACATTAACACATAAGACACCAAGATTTTTGACATGGAAAACCCAGTTAAGGGAAAAAACACGAGGTGACTAACCTAATAATGTATTCTCTATTAGAAGAATAGGAAGAACAAAATGGCACATGCCAATTAGGGCTCACTACCTGAACACACTGATCACAAGAGGCCCATTGCCTACAGGAGACACATTGTCTACATAATAATAAGTATTACATACTTGAACTGAAGAATAGCATCTTCACCATGCTTGGGTCAGTTCCATTTAAGCTCAATACTTCTGCTCTAACTTTTCACTCCTCTCCTTTCTACCACTCCATACCATGCATTTGAAATGACTTTACAACTCCTTATTTATACAAGACATCAACTTAGGAATAATCATCCAAGTGGGCATACATTACAGAGCAAATACATAAATACAATATGACTAATTACAAAAAGACATCACATGGATCAACACATTGTCAGCCACATAGATCTGAGACTTTAATCTTTCTTTAGGAACATGCCATTCTTCACAGAACATCTTCAAGATCATTTGCATGATGTGTAACTCATCCAATCGGCCAGACTTAGGAAAAACACCATCATCCGGAAGTAATTCTTCAATTACGAGTTTAATCTTCAATGCGGACCACCAACATGAACTAGACACAATCCAAAACCTCCACAAACTTGTTTGAATCACCAAGAACATCAACACTACTTCTGTTCACTGAAATCATTCTTTCCTTCATCCGGAACCTCAAGACCACAATCTGTCATCACTGTCATATTGGAATAGATGATTTCAGACCTCTAGACCATGAACCAATTGGGTTGTCAATTCGCATTGACTTCCTAAACACTCCACCAAATCTGCAAAACAAGATATTGCATTTCCAGATCTCACTGGACCTATCTGTGTCACTCTGTCACCTCTGAACACCTGCTAGAACTAGTTTTACTTAAGTGTCCATAACTTCTTTAGATCTTCATGTGGACCTCTAAAATCTTTATTGGATCATATTAAGACACATATCTACAAACCCTTTAAAGTGCATCCTTTGATCTTCATCTTATCTGGGATCTTTACCTCACTGTCTTCACTATTCTTCTCTGTTCCTAATTAGGATTAATTTTCTCAATATCCTCAGCACATAGCTCATCCAATCCTTATCATCAATGCAACAGGAATATGTTGACATCAATGGCAACACCAGTTAGGCCCATACTTGCAACACATTTCTCCTACAACACAGAAAATGAAATCTCCATGACCAATTTATGCAACAATAAATAGAAAAATGGGAAAACCTTCATCTCCTTCCTTCAAAGATGGAGACAAATGGCTAGCAAATTCCCTTTTAAGATACTTGAAAAGTAGCTTGTTAGCATATTTGTGCAGAACCTTAACCAAGAATTGGGTTTCCATTTGCAAATTCTTAGTGCTACAACCTTCGACAAAATTACCTACAAGGGCATCAACATTGAAAAGGCCCTCATCACTAAAGGCATGGTCAAAATCTTCAAAGATAATAAAGAAAATGCTCCCCAACAAAAAACAAATGACAAACCAAAATTTTGGAACAAAAATAAAAATGTGGTCAATGATGGGGTGGTAGATTCTAAACATGCCCAAACACTGCAAACACCCCTTCATCTTTCAAAACCAAGTCAACCTCTACCTCAACAAAACCAACAACAACAAAGACAACCAAACCAAAACCAACAACAACGACAACAAGAGTGACCTAAACAAAATTACCCTCTGCAACATCAATTCACTCCCTTGGGAGAACCTATAGAGACTGTTTTATAGAAACTTATAAACAATGGACTTGTCACCCTAACAGATGCCCCCCCATATGGCGAACCTGTTTACAAAACTACATGGTACAAAGAAAATGAATATTGTGAGTACCATAGGACCAAAGGACACAGGACCACATCATGCATGAAACTCAAGTACGTGATCTAAAACCTTATCGACAGAAACCAAATCTCTTTTGAGGATGAACCACCAACTCAAAACACCAATAAAGACCTCAACCTATACAAGGAGCCATTCCCTAACCATGGTCAAGGTCAAAATCCTGACAAAGGTAAAGGTGTTAACAAAGCTTCAACTTCCTATGACTCTATTGTGGGTTATTTTGAAGAAAGTTGGGTGTCTACCCTCACAATTAAAGGCATATCTACAGATTGTGTAGTTACAACTCATCGCAGTCGTGTCACCCTTTGTGGTCCTACACCAAGTCTCCCAACTCAATCTGATTACAATCTTATAGAACATCTAGGGAAAACCCTTGCATAGATCTCTATCTTGGACCTTCTATGGTCATCACCCACACATAAAGCTGTGCTAGAAAAAGCCTTACAAGAGTCTTCAGTTCCTACCAACATAGTGGTCACAGATTTCCAAGCTATAATAGGTAACATTGCCTCACCTTACAATGTGGTCTTTTTTTGAAAAAGACCTCCCATCCCACGATCCATGTCATAATGATGCCCTTCATATTGATGTTCTCATCCATAAACACAAGATCAAATGCATACTTATAGATGGTGGTGCTGCTCTCAATATATGTTCTCTCAAGTTACTTAAACAATTGGGATACTTTGAGGATCAGGTCAACATTGATCAATCCATTACAATCAAAGGGTATGATGATGTTGAGCATCATTCAAAAGGTGTTATCCATGTATATGCCTAAAAATGACACGACTCTATCTAAATAAATATTCTTAATATTTTTTTATTCTATTTCCACTATCAATAAATAAATCAATTTATTTATTTGATTCATATTCCTCTAAATGAATTAAATATCAAATTATTTAATTACCTCTTCTAATGTCTTCCAATAATTAAATAAAATCCTATATTTAATTAAATTCTTCCAAACAAATTAAATAATTCTTAAATTATTTAATTAAGTCAAATTCTTCCTCCAAATTTAAATAAATCAACCAAATTTATTTAAATCCTCTCAATCTCTAAAGATTAAAATATAATCAAATATTTTATTTATTCTTCCAAAGCATGAACAAATAATTAAATAAATTTATTTATTTAATTTGCTTTCTTATCTTCTAATTCCTCAAAAATCTTCCAAATCTTCTAAAAATAAATCTTCTTCTTCATGCACACAAAATTAAATAATTTATTATTTAATTTCTCTCAAATCATGCAAAAAGCAAATCACAAGTTGAGTTAATTTATTTAACCAATCTCATTTTTATCAACAACTCTTAAATTAGAAAAAAACATTCTAATTTATGAAAGCTAATCTTATCTTTATAAAAGAAAATAGTTAACTCAAACAAAATAACTTTTTGTGTGACACTTGTCTTCTTTCTATTCACACACATCTCTCAAATATCCTCTATCATTGATCTTCTTATTCTTTCTATACTGTTGATCTTCTCTCTCACAAGTCTATAAGTACAACCCTATTCCTCCATTTCTATCATCCAAGCTTTTAGTAAAGTTACTCTGTATGAACCACAATGCACCTTTGGCACCAAATTCCTCCATTGCTTGCAATCACCCTTTTATCATTGTGAATTGTGTTGAAGAATCTCTTCATTGTGAACCTATCATAGCCATTCCCACTTGACATCTTGGAAAATAGCAAGGAAGTGCACATTCTAAGGGCCATATTCATACAGAAGATCATTTGAGATAGGTGACCAATGGAAGCTACGAAGTAAAGAGGTTTTCTAGGTTTGAGTTATTTGTTTGTTTAATCTTCTTTCTTTCTTATATCATTGAGTTTATTGGATTACTTTGATACTATTGGTGATCATTCTAATTTTCTGATAACAATCCACTTGCCTATACAAGTAGGCCTTGTCATACTTGAAACTAGGTGCCAAGTCCTTGACATTGAGTTACCTTATAACATTTTCTTAGGACGCCCATGGATCCATGCCATGAAAGTTGTTCCCTTAATGTACCATCAGTCTCTCAAGTTCCTATTCAATGGTATGGAGATCATTATTCTAGGAGACCCTAATCCCTTTGAATTTTGTTGTGTCTTGCAAGGCAGTTATAAGAATTCCAACAAAGTGCCAAATAATGCCAAAGCCCATGAATCCCCATTATATGTTGATTCTAAAAATCTGACAAAAGCCTCTACAATTGAACCAAATCCTCATCCTATTCTTGAAATCAAAGCTCACATCCATGATACAAGCTTTGAAGAATATGATATCTCAAAATCTTGTTGTGTAGGGCAGATGCCCTTATCTCCAAAATCCTACGGCCAACTGCCCATAGCCAAAGAAACTAAGAAAGTAATTATTCCTCCCCTAGCATCCCTAACTCAATTCCAAGAGGGAAAATTATTGGTAGAGGAAACAATTGAAGACATCTCATCTTGGCTCTATAAGGGGAAAGAACCGATCATCATACTAGTCAAACAATATGGCAATGGCCTAAGAATTGTGAAGAACATGGGCTACAAAGGCAAAGGTGGCCTTAGGAAAGATAATCAAGGAACAATATAACCCATTATTGTGAAGAAGAAACTAGACAAGAAGGGGTTAGGATTTGGTAGGAAGGTACCACACACCTTAGACATTGAGGTTATCCTCGATGAGGTAGCACAAACTTCTCTCGTAGATTCGACATCTAAAGAGGATATCTTGACAACTCTTCCCTCCATATGACTAACCTATTCACCGAATCCTCCATATTTATGCTATCATCCATATCCTTAACATCCACCACCAACACCCAAATTGTAACACTTGTCTACCCTGAACTTATCAATTGGGACCAAGAAGGGGCCCTCATTATAGATGTATTTCAGAATGACAAATCTATTGCTAAGTTCATGGGACTCTAGGATGGTATCCTTCTTAGCGATCAAAAAACTAGTTTTGTAATGGAACTAGAGAAAACTACTTATTTTGGTGAGAATGCCAAATCCTCCAGTTGTAAAAGAAAAAATAAAGAAAGATCTCTAGGTGAAAACCACACTGTGGCACCTCCCGATCACAAAATAGTAAAAACAAAGGACATATCCAATAGTGAAAACCCAATTGTGACAACTGAGGATGGAGGATTTGACCTTCCCCTACCATCTAAGTATCAAGAGAAATAAGCTCTCCTAGTGGAAGATTCTACAGAGATAAATCTAGGCACAAAGCAAAATCCTAGAACAACATTCCTAGCAGCATCACTATCAGAACAAGAGCACAAAAATCTTACCAATTTCTTCTTACAGAGAACCATCAACTTTACGTGGAACTATGTTGATATGCAAGGGTTGGACCCTTCCCTAGTAGTTCACTATCTCACAGTTGATCCAAAAGATAAACCAGTCAAGCAAAAGCTAAGAAAGATGCATCCACAGATCACTCTCTTGGTAAAAGTTGAAATACAAAAACTATTAGATGCAAATTTTATCAAGCCTATTGATTATCCATAATGGGTCTCAAATATTGTACCTGTGGCTAAACCAAATGGGGGCATCTACATGTGCTCTGACTTCAGAGATCTTAACAAAGCATGTCCTAAAGATGACTTTCCATTGCCAAACATTGATCTCATAGTAGACTTGACTGCTGGTCATGAAATGCTTTCTCTAATGGATGGATTTTTCGGCTACAATTAGATAATGATAGTGGAAGAAGATCAACATAAAACTGCTTTCACTTGTCCGTGGGGTACCTATTGTTGGTGTGTCATGTCATTTGGTCTTAAAAATGCAAGGGCAACCTATCAAAGAGCAATGATAGTGATATTCCATGAACTCTTTCATCACATCATAGAGGACTATGTTGATGATATACTAGCAAAATCTTCTAGGGTAGATCACATATAGGTTCTAGGACAAATCTTTGATAGACTAGAAAAATATCAAGACTCAATCCAAAGAATTGTGTCTTTGGGGTAACATCAGGAAAACTATTGGGATACATTGTATCTCGCAGAGGCATTGAAGGAGATCTGGCAAAAGTCAAGGCTATAGTAGAGATGCTTCCACCAAAGAATCTGAAAGAACTAAGGAGCCTTCAAGGAAGGTTACAATCCATTAGGTGATTTATCTCACAGCTAGCAAATAAATGTCAACCATTTCAACACTTGCTTCGAAAGGATGTCTCATTTCGATGGGATGATAAGTGTCAAGAAGTATTTGATCAGCTCAAAGAATATCTAGCTACACCTCCTGTCTTGGTACCACCAGTCATCAATAGGCCTTTGATCTTGTACATTTCAACTACAATTGTAGCCTTAGTGGCTCTTCTAGCACAACATGATGAGTCAGGAAAAGAGCATGCAATCTATTATATCAGTCAAACCTTGGTTGGTTATGAACTCAATTATTCACCTATGGAAAGAGCTTGTTTAGCCTTAGTGTTTGTTTCCCAACAGTTACAGAATTACATACTAAACCAACACACAAATCTAATAGCCAAAATTAATCCATTAAAGTATCTACTAGCAAAAGCAGCTCTCACATGTAGACTAGCTAAATGGGTCATGATCCTTAGTGAGTTTGAGATTGAGTATGTCGATCTGAAAGCAAGGAGGCTACAAGCTCTAACTTTTGATAACTCTAAGTGTGCAAATGAGGTGTGTTGACCCCTTAGGACCTATTTATAGTGTCCCTACCCTAATGCTTCCCACCCCTACTTAATTTTGTTTCCTTATGACCTACAACCATCTATCCAACCTCACCTATCTCAACCACACTCTTCTAGTTGAGCATTAACCCAGTTCTTCTGTCACTTCCCTGTCTTTCCTCTCGAGGGGGCATCCTATGCCAGCTACACTGGGGCAGCTAGCTACACTGGGGCATCAAAATTATATCATGTCTTCAACAATCATTTTCTTTGATGCAACGTTGTAAACTACATTGCATCAAAGAGGGGCAAAATATAGACACCCAAAAATGACCATGTCTTCGAATCACTTGCATTTTCATCAAATCTGTCTAAATCACCTGCATTTAAGAATTAATTGAATAATCAAATTATTTAATTAATTTCATCAAATTTTTCCAAATCTCCTAAAATCAACATTAATTGAATAAATTCTATTTATTTAATTAATTAAATCAAAATCAACTTTATTCTTCCAAAATTAAATAATTTTTATTATTTAATTAAATCATTATCTTCTTTCAAAATTCAAATCCACATCAGTTGAATAAATTAATTTATCTTCAAAATCTTCTTATCTACAATTAAATAATTTTAATTATTTAATTAAATCAAATTATTCTTCCAAATTTAAATAAATCATTCAAATTTATTTAAATTGTCCCAATCTCTAAAAATAAAATATAATCAAATATTTTATTTATTCTTCAAAATCATGCACAATCAATTAAATAAATTTATTTATTTAATTTCAATTATCTTCCAATTCCTCTAAAAATATCATGTTAACTCATGTGCACAATTAGTCTTATTTTTAGAACTCCAAAAAAAGCAAATCTAAAATTAAGTTAATTAGCTTTAATTTATCTTATTTTCATTAACTCATGAATTAGAAGAAAAAGCATTCTAATTTATGAAATCAAATCTATCTTTATCAAAAAAGAAATTATCTTAATAAAAATACCTTTTTGGAGTGACACATGTCATGTGCACATTCATTATGAGTTATTGGATTTATCTCAACCATCCATTCTATGGATTTATTTCATCCATTGATCGATTATGTTTGAAACCTATATAAACCCTCCTCATCTCCTTAAAAAATCCTCTTCGATCATTTATTCTCAGGCATTCCTTAACAACGCATTGAGCATACATCGCATCATTAAGGACATTGATCTTTTGAGCATGAATACAACCTACATCCACTTGTTGCCAACATGGTTTCGCAACTTTATTGAGCAATCTACATTCATACAAAGAGAACTATAAAATCTAGGTAATAGTCTTTCTTGTTTTAAATTGATTTATTCATTGATATTGGATTTTTACTTAGATCGATCTCTTTATGTTATGGGTAATTGAGTTGTTATTATCATTGCTTTTGATCTTATCATTCAACCTCTCAATTTTTCCTATACACACTCAATCACACTTATCTCTCCTTTGGCTTTGTCTACCACAGGTATAGCTACTTCAGCTGTCCTCCTACCTATTGTCTGATCTCTCTTTATTGCAGAGGTGGCCCTAGCCTTTCTCTTTGGTATTGTTGTATTGGCCGAAAATAATGAAGCAATTTCAAAATTTGATGCAACACTAGGTGGAGGTGCATGTACCTCTTGTTGCAGCCAGTATGGCACATCATCTATAGACCCTTGTTGGTCTGTATGTTTAATGTGAACATCTTGTGATTCAGTGTTTTGCTCCACCCTTGGTGATGAAGGCTTCTTTTATTATTCATTGAGCACTTCCTCATCATGCTCATCCTCATGGGAAGGGACATCTGACATTACCTCTTCATTCTTATCCTACTCATCCTGTGGTGGTGGATTTACATGAGGACTAGGATTGCTATGCTCTATCATATTTTGATGATCCTTCTAACTTTCTTTATTCACATCTTCTTCCTTTTCCTAATCATCACCTACCTGAGGGCCTTGTTCCCCATCTTTTGGCATACCTTCCTCTTCAGAATCCTGGGGTTTGTCTATCTCCATTATATTTGGCTCCCTCTCAGGTACTTGTTCATTCTTCTGACTATTATCCTGACCAAGTGTTTCTTCTTCCTCCATTTGTACATTGACTTCCAGCTTATGTTGTTTTGGAGGTAGATATTTACCTTTACTTTGGTCATCCTCGTCCTATTATGTCAAGTCTGGCTGCTAGGCTAGTAACTTTATCTACTAATCCTACTAAATCAATTTGTTGTGTTACCATTTCAGGATTACCCTCTACTATCTCTTCTTCTTCGACCTCCTTCTGCACTATGGGAGTGCCACGAGGGGTCATCTTTGTGTTCTTTATTAGTGTCTCCATAGAGCTGGTAGATAATTCATTTACTATATCATCATCTAATAATTCCATAGTGTTTTCCAAGGGAAAAGACTGACCACTTCCTTTGTTATGCATCTCCTTCCTTTGCTCTTCTGCCAATTCAGTCATGAAATGTACTATGGCAGGAATAGGAACTTCATGGTATAGAGTTCTCTTAATACCTTCACCACCTTTTCCTTTTAGTATGATGGTGGGATTCTTTTCTATTGTCCCCCTCATTTTAGATGCTTGCTTCTTTTGGGGTGTTTCATGAGTTTTCTTTTTCTTCCTACTTATCAAGACATCATCATCATCTATGTTTTCCTCTTCAACTTCATAAGTATGGGCAATATTTAAAATTAGCTTTTACTACTCTATAGGTGCCTGAGATGTGGTGGCCATAGAAGTTGAGGCCAGACCCTACTTAGGTTAAGGATGCCAAATGATTCTTATACCAATCACTTGGTTTCCCTTCTTAGATTTATCTTGTTGTCTTTCTCCTTTAGATGCCCTCTTTTCTTTGAGGAAATCATCATATTCTTCATATGTCAATTCTTGTCTTTTTATCTTCTTGTCAACAGTGAGAGCTACCCCCCTTTTCTTCAATTTTGTAACTTTAGCATCCACCCAGTCTTTGGTTAATAATATAACTTTCTATGTTATATGCTTTAAGGATGTCTCTTCTGGCTGATTCTAGTCAGGGGATGATATTGTGTCGTTGTATATTTTCTTGCTCTCATATTCTTGAGACATGATGTTCCCATCATCCTTATGCAATTCTGTTGGAACTGGGATACAGTCTAATGTGCGTATCTACTCTAGAGTAAGCCTTTGATAGCTTCTCCTTCTCACTTCCATTTCATCATCACAATCTTCCCAATAGTCCTCAAGATGCATCTGATGCATTGGTTTCCTGTGTAGTGCCTGCATCCTACCATATGGGTCATATTGTCTAGATAGTGAAAAAGGCTATAAAAACATTAACTACAAACCCCCTGTTTCCTCTTTGGCACTTTCTTTGTCAGGGCAGATATACCACCCAATTATGAGTGGGAACAGGACATTGGGTATTTTGTCCTTCTCAATATAAGCCTCAAATGAAGGCAATATCTACCTAGCCATCTCCATCAGGTTGACCTTATCAGTTGGGTATCTTGGCAACATGAGAGGTTGTCTAGTGAAACCTTCTATTCTTATATATGTGAATGTGGGGAATTGGATAAACCAAGCCCCATGCTTGTATATCATGGCTTGAGCCTCCATGCTCAACCTCTTTGCTCTGTCTTCTTCCATAGTTCTTACTAAATGCATGGAAAATGAATCATTCACTCTCTGGTAATGTTGAAGAGACTCTCTTTGTTTCAACTATGGGTAGTGATCCCATATTTTCACATCTCCAGGGTTACTTCCAACCCTACCTACTATCTGCAAACCACTCAATGTCACTCTAAATGCACATGCATAAACAACATATGAGGTCATATGGAATGTATCAGTCTTTCCTCCTAGTTTCATCATTCCCTCATCCAGACTATCACTTATGATCTTAGTCCACTGGGGTTTTTCATTAGTATCTGTTATCATCCTTATGAGGCCATACATCTAGTTTTCAAAAGATCCAACATTTGGTTTTCCTGTCATGCAGCTCAGTGGTTGATCTCGCTTGCCTGTATCAAGTACATTTAAGGTAAAGTGAAAACATGCAAGGGAACAAGAGCTTTCACAAAGCCCATGCCCTTGAAAGGTGACATGTGCTAATGATCATTGAATGTTCCCAACAAACACATGAGTTAGTATCAAATTCTAATCATCAACAATTTTCATGAATAGAAATAAGGTAACATACCATGTAAACAAACCAAGGATACACTTGCAGGTTCGTATCCAAGTATAGTCATGAAGTTATACTTCAAGTATCTCAAAACCAAGTGTAGAACAAGGTGAGACACAAAACATATCAAAGTGCCTAGAAGCAGATTTAGAGTATTGCAAAGGATTGTTACTAGATTCTTCACAACACAATACATGATCACAACACAAGGTGATTCTACTAGTCAAGAGCGAGTAACATATCAACCCCATCTTCATATATAGACTAGGTCCATTTTTGTTTTCTTGCTGTAGGGACACATGGTCATCAATATTTATTTTTGTCATCCGCCAACTAGTAGAGCCATAGAATAATGAAATCTTGAAAAATGAGAGAGAGGACAAAAGTGACCTCAATTCACAATGTGGTAAGATTCCCCCAAGACATACTCCACAATGTTATGCCCCCAAGGCACCACACACAACAATTGCAATAAGAGAGAGGAGAATAGAGAAATAGAGAAACAAATAGAAGAAGTATCATAATGGAGGCAATCTCCTTGTATCCTTGACCTTACAAGAGTATCAAGGCTCATCCAAGGATACCCAAACAACATTTAACACAACATGGGGGAACACAATACAACAGATAAGAGGAGGCTCAATGAGGGAGAAATACTTACCTGCTAACCATTATCTTTAATCACATCATCTTCTTCCCATTCTTTATCTTCATGTTTATTTACCATCAAGGGTTCATGATTTTCCACACTCTTCAACATTTGTGAGAGGAAGCTACTATAAAATTAATTTTATGATTTTGCGATACATAGCTTCACTCTTGTATCTTTCCAAGAGACGATAGATAGAGACGATAGGTAGGGATATGATAGCTTCACTCTTGTATCTTTGCGAGAGAATGATTGATGATTCTCCATCGACCAAATGTCATTCCATATAGGTGTTGTACATTTGTATCTTTGCGAGAGATGACAGGTAGGGATATCTCACCCTCCCCTTGGAAAGCTCAAGTAGGTGACAAGAGATTTGTGGCTGAGGGAATACTATCTCTTCTCAAGGGAGGCAATGGTGAGTATCTTGGGGGCTTGAATCAATTCCCCTTACACTGATGATTACTGCAATGTTTGGAGGTGAAACGGGTAGTCACTAGCTTTGAGAGACCAATGCCTTACGAGCAATGTGACAAGCTACTAAAAACTTTAACCAATCCTACTAAGAGTATCAAATACTTCGCACAATGTGAAAATCATTTCCACAAAGTGCTAGTACACCTCTTTTTGATGTGGCACCACAAGGTAAGGCTGACATCGGTTAGGACTTAGCTTTCCCCTTATCCCTCTTATATAGTGGTTCAAAGGAAAACTCTGCTTAGGGTCATCCCTTTTGGATGAAGCATAATCTAAAAGCAGACCCTTCTAAAGGAATAAAGTAAGATCAAGCACGTCAAACAAAGGTTCAATTGTCCTGTTATAAGAAAAATAAAGTGTAACTAGATTAGGCACACACACGATTGTAGTTGTCAATTGTCCCTTATAAAATTGAAGTGTTTAGCATTCATGTCCATTGTCCCTTAAGAAAGCAATATGTTCCTAAGACTTAGATTACAAAAAAAATGTTTTGTCCCTTAAGAAACCAATATGTTTCAAAGACTTAGATTACAAATATGATTTGTTCAATTGTCCCTTAAGAAAGCAATTTTTTCCTAAGATTTTGCAAAAGATGATTGTTCAATTGTCCCTTAAGAAAGTAATTTGTTCTTAAGATTTTACAAAAGATGATTGTTCAATTGTCCCTTAAGAAAGCAATATGTTTCTAAGACTTAGTGTGATAGGTTTTCAATTCTTCAAGAATTGTCCTACATCAACATGTTAGGAAAACCCATTTTCTCTGTTTGAGTAATAAGAGGCTGCAAAAAGTTGATTAGTTCCACCAAAAACTCAATAGTTAGCATAAAATCAATTGAACCAAATACGCTTAACTTATTAGGTGAAAAATGTGCAATCTAGAAAAAATCTGATAATAATGATTAGGTATAGTAGATTGGATATTATCATTAGAATCTACGTGAAATTCTATGCAATTTCAAAAAAAAATCGTGAAAATTGAATAAATTTTACACAAGTTATGACCATTTAAAGTTTGCAAATAAGGGTTGACTTTGACTGAGTGTACCTGACAAATCTAAAAAAGTTACTTGAAAATTTTTTCACCACAGAAATACTGGGAGAATCATCTTTCTAACACCACTAATTTCGCAAAAATCCAATTCTGTATGCAAATGATATGCCCAATTTCGCGAAACTGCTCAGAAAAAAAAAAAAAAACATAGGCTAAAAATAGGGACACAGATTTGTGATTTATTTTTCTCAAAATCTGTGCACTTTCTATAAAAAGTAAGAGTCACCCAGATAGGGTTTTGATGCTTTTGACAAAACCTAGAAATACTTTGAGATAATCCTACATATATATGCCTGATTTCACGAAATTGCTCTAAAAAAGCCAAAAAAACAAGCATGGGCCAAAAATAGGGATGTGAATTTGTGATCTAGTTCTCTCTAAATTTGTACACTTTCCGCAAAAAGTAAGAGATACCCAAATAGGAATTTGATGCTTTCGACAAAACGCAAAAATCTTCTAAGCTAAATTTACACTGTCTAAATGCTCAACACTTATTCTCTCAAACTAGTGAACAAGGATCTTCAAATTTTCTACATTGTTATTACGTTTTTCCATACCTAGCTTCTAAAAAATTAAGTTTTTTTATTTAAAAAAAGGTTAGTGGGTCCCACCAAGCGTGCTAGAATGTATATAGGAGAAATTGAGAGGTTGAATGATAAGATCACAAAGCAATGATAATAACAACTCAATTACCAATAACATAAGGAGATCGATCTAAGTAAAAATCTAATATCAATGAATAAATCAATTTAAAACAAGAAAGACTTCACCTATATTGTATAGATCTCTTTGTATGAATGTAGTTTGCTCAATAACGTTGCGAAACCATGTTTGCAACAAGTGGATGTAGGTAGTGTTCATGCTCAAAAGATCGATGTGCTCAATGATGCGATGTATGCTCAATTCGCTGTTAAGGAATGTCTAAAAATAAATGATCAAAGAGAGATTCAATGATCGAAGATGATTTGTTATAGAGATGAGGGGTTTTATATAGGTTTTGATGAAATCGATCAATGGTCTAGAAAATTCAATGGGATCAATGGATGAGATAAATCTAGAATTCATGGTGAATGTGCACCTAACATGTGTCACACAAAAAACTATTTTTGTTTGAGTTAATTGCTTTTTGATAAAGATAGGATTTGATTTCATAAATTAGAATATTTTTTTTTCTAATTCATGAGTTGATGAAAAAAATAAGACGGATTCAGTTAATTAACTCAACTTGTAATTTATTTTTTGCATGATTTGAGATAAATTAAATAATAAATTATTTAATTTTATGTGCATGATGAACAAGATTTATTTTTAGAGGAATTGGAAGATAAAAAACAAAATTAAAGAAATAATTTTATTTAATTGTTTGTACATGATAGAGGAATAAATAAAATATTTGATTATATTTTATTTTAGAGATTGAGATTCAATTTAAATAAATTTGCATGATTTATTGAAATTTAGAAGGACAATTTGATTTAATTAAATAATAAGAATTATTTAATTGTAGATAAGATGATTTGGAAAGATACATTAATTAAATAATTAATTTATTCAATTGATGTAGATTTGAATTTTGAAAGAAGATAATGATTTAATTAAATAATTAAAATTATTTATTCTTGGAAGAAACAAGTTGATTTTGATTAAAATTAATTAAATAAATGAAATTTATTCAATTAATGTCAAATTTTAGAGTTTTGGAAGAATTTGATGATTTTGATGAAATTAATTAAATAATACAATTATTTAATTAACGTTTGAAATGCAGGTGATTAGATAGATATGATGAAAATGCAAGTGATGTGGAGACATGGTCATTTTTAGGTGTCTACATTTTGCCCCTCTTTGATGCAATGCAGTTTACAACGTTGCTTCAAAGAAAATGATTGTTGAAGACATGATACAATTTTGGTGCCCCAGTGTAGCTAGCTACCCTAGTATAGCTGGCGTAGGATGTCCCCTTGAGAGGAAAGATAGGGAAGCGATAAAACAATTGGGTTGATTCTCGACTAGAAGATTGTGTGTGAGATAGATGAGGAGTGCTTCATATTCGGCTATGTTGTTGGTGTAAGGAAATACAAGCCAATATGACTTAGGGATATAGTCATTTTGTGGTGTGATAAAAAAGATGCCATCCCCTGATCCATGTTGTGTGTAGGAGCCATCAAAATACAATTTCAACATTACTGAGGTAGAAAGAGTGAAGAGATTTTCATCCAGAAAGTCAGATACCAGAGGATGTACATTTGTCATGGGTGCTTATGCTAGTTGATCTTCTAGGACTTTTCCCTTGATTTCTTTACAATCCACATACTCAATGTCAAACTCACTAAGGATCATTACTCATTTAGCTAGTCTGCCTGTGAGAACTACTTTTGCTAGGACATACTTTAATGGATTAATTTTGGCTATTAGATTTGTGTGTTGGTTTAGCATGTAATGCTGCAACTTTTGGGACGCGAACACTAAGGCTAAACAAGCTCTTTACATAGGTGAATAATTGAGTTCATAACCCACCAGGGTTCAACTGATATAATAGATTGCATGCTCTTTTCCTAACTCATCATGTTGTGCTAGAAGAGCTCCTAGGGCTACAGTTATAGTTGAGATGTACAAGATCAAAGGCCTATCAGCAATTGGTGGTACCAAGACATGAGGTGTAGCTAGATATTCTTGAGTTGATCAAATGTTGCTTGACACTTATCATCCCATTGAAATGAGACATCTCTTCAGAGCAAGTGTTGAAATGGTTGACATTTATCTGCTAGCTGTGAGATAAATCATCTAATGGATTGTAACCTTCCTTGAAGGCTCCTTAGTGCTTTCAGATTCTTTGGTGGAGGCATTTCTACTATAGCCTTGGCTTTTGCTGGATCTACTTCAATGTCTCTATGAGATACAATGTATCCCAACAGTTTTCTTCAGGTTACCCCAAAGACACACTTCTTTGGATTGAGTCTTACTTGATATTTTTCAAGTCTGTCAAAGATTTGCCCTAGAACCTGTATGTGATCTACCCTAGAAGATTTATCTAGTATATCATCAACATAGTCCTCCATGATATGATAAAAGAGATCTTGGAATATCACTGTCATTGCTCTTTGATAGGTTGCACCTGCATTTTTAAGACCAAATGGCATGACGCACCAACAATAGGTGCCCTAAGGACAAGTGAAAGTTGTTTTATGTTGATCTTCTTCCGCTATCATTATCTGATTGTAGCCAAAAAATCTATCCATTAGAGAAAGCATTTCATGACTAGCAACCAAGTCTACTATGAGATCAATGTTTGGCAATGGAAAGTCATCTTTGGGACATGATTTATTTAGATCTCTGAAGTTGGAACACATGTGGATGCCCCCATTTTGTTTAGCCATAGATACAATATTTGAGACCCATTCTAGATAATCAATAGGCTTGATAAACTTTGCATCTAACAATTTATGTCTTTTAACTTTCACCAAGAGAGTAATCTGTGGATGCATCTTTCTTAGCTTTTGCTTGACTGGTTTAGCTTTTGGATCAACTGTGAGATAGTGAATTACTAATGAAGGGTCTAGTCCTGGCATATCAGCATAGGTCCATGCAAAGTTGATGGTTCTTTGTAAGAAGTCGGTAAGATTCTTGTGCTCTTGTTCTGATAGTGATGCTACAAGGAATGTGGTCTTAGGATTTTGCTCTGTGCCAAGGTTTATCTCTGTAGAATCTTCCACTAGGAGAGCTGATTTATCTTGATACTTAGATGGTAGGAGAAGGTCATATCCTCCATCCTCAGGTGCCACAGTTGGGTTTTCACCTTTGGATACGTCCTTTGTTTTTATTATTTTGTGATCAGGAGGTGCCACAGTGTGGTTTTCATCTAGAGACCTTTCTTTATTTTTACTTTTGTGACTGGAGGATTTGGTATTCTCACCAAAATAAGCAATTTACTCTAGTTCCATTACAAAACCAACTTTGTGATCGCCATGAGGTATACCATCTCGGAGTCCCATGAACTCAGCAATAGCTTCATCATTCTAAAAAACATCTAGAATGGGGGACCCTTGTTGCTCCCAATCGATAAGTTTACGGTAGACAAGTGTTACAATCTGGGTGTTGGTGGTGGATGTTAAGGATACAAATGATAGCATAAATATGGAGGATTTAGTGAATAGGTAAATCATATGGAGGTAAGTCATAGACGATATCCTCTTTAGATGTCAAATCTGAGATAGAAGTTTGTGCTACCTCATCGAGAATACCCTCGATGTCCAAGGCACATGGTACCTTCCTACCAAATCCTAACCCCTTCTTGTCTAGTTTCTTCTTCACAATAATGCGTTCCATTTCACCTTGATTATTTTTTCCAAGGCCACCTTTTCTTTTGTAGCCCATGTTCTTCACAATTCTTAGGCGATTGCCATATTGCTTGATTGGTATGGTGATTGGTTCTTTCTCTTTGTAGAGCCAAGATGAGATGTCTTCAATTGTTTCCTCTACTAATAATTTTCCCTCTTGGAATTGGGTTAGGGATGCTAGGGGATGAATAGCTTCTTTCTTAGTTGCTTTGGCTATGGGCAGTTGGCCGCAGGATTTTAGAGATAGGGGCATCCACCCTACACAACAAGATTTTGAAATATCATATTCTCCAAAGCCTATATCACAGATGTGAGCTTTGATTTCAGGAATAGGATTAGGATTAGGTTTAGTTGTAGAGGCTTTTGTCAGTTTTTTAGAGTCAACATACAATGGGGATTCATGGGCTTTGTCATTATTTGGCACTTGGTTGGAATTCTTATAAATGCCTTGCAAGACACAACATAATTCAAAAAGATTAGGATCTCCGGGGATAGTGATCTCCATACCATTAAATGGGAATTTGAGAGACTGATGATACATGGAGGGAACAACTTTCATGGCATGAATCTATGGGTGTTCTAGGATAATGTTGTAAGGTAGCTCAATGTCGAGGACTTGGCACCTAGTTTCAAGCATGATAGGGCCTACTTGTATAGGCAAGTGGATACCACCTTCTAAATGGTGCTCAACATCATCATACCCTTTGATTGTAATGGATTGATCAATGTTGACATAATCCTTAGAGTATTCCAATTGTTTGAATAACTTCAAAGAACAAATATTGAGACCAACACCACCATCTATGAGTATGAGTTTGATCTTTCATTTATGGATGAAAACTTCAATGTGAAGGGCATCATTATGACATGGATCATGGGATGGGAGATCCTTTTCAGAAAAGACCACATTGTAAGGTAAGGCAATGTTACCTATTATATCTTGGAAATCTGTGACCACTATGTTGGTAGGAATTGAAGACTCTTGTAAGGCTTTTTCTAGCACAGCTTTATGTGTGGGTGATGACCGTAGAAGGTCCAAGATAGAGATCTGTGCAGGGGTTTTCCCTAGATGTTCTACAAGATTGTAATCAGATTGAGTTGGGAGACTTGGTGTAGGACCACGAAGGGTGACACAACCATGATGAGTTGTGACTGCACAATCTGTATATTTTCTTTTGATAGTGAGGGTAGATACATGACTTTCTTCAAAACATCCTACAATAGAGTCATAGGAAGTAGAAGCTTTATTAACACCTTTACCTTTGTCAAGGTTTTGACCGTGACCATGGTTAGGGAATGGCTCCTTGTACATGTTGATGTCTTTATTGGTGTGTTGAGTTGGTGTTTCATCATCAAAAGTGATTTGTTTTCTGTCAATAAGGTTTTGGATCAGGTGTTTGAGTTTCATGCATGATATGGTTCAGTGTCCTTTGGTCCTATGGTACTCAAAATATTCATTTTCTTCATACCGTGCAATTTTGTAAATAGGTTCGCCATATGGGGGAGCATTTGGTAAGGTGACGAGTCCATTGTGTAAAAGTTTTTTGTAGAACAGACTCTATAGGCTCTCCCAAGGGAGTGAATTAACATCGCAGAGGGTAATCTTGTTGAGGTTGCTCTTGTTGTCATTGTTGTTGGTTTTGTTGAGGTAGTGGTTGACTTGGTTTTGATGAAAGATGAAGGGGTGTTTGCAGTGTTTGAACATGTTTAGAATCTACCACACCATCATTGACCATGTTTTTATTTTTCTTCCAAACTTGGGCTTATCATTTGTTTGTTGTTGAGGAGCATTGTTTTTATTGTCTTTGAAAATTTTTACCATGCCTTTAGTGATGAGAGCCTTTTCAATGTTGATGCCCTTGTATGTATTTTGTCGATGGTTGTAGCACTAAGTATTTGCAAATGGAAACCCAATTCTTAGTTAAGGTTATATACAAATATGCTTACAAGCTGCTTTTCAGGTATCTTGAATGGGAATTTGCTAGCCATTTGTCTCCATCTTTGAAGGAAGGAGATGAGAGTCTCCCCATTTTTATGTTTATTGTTGCATAGGTCAGTCATAGAGACCTCATGTTCTATGTTGTAGGAGAAATGGGTGGCAAATTTCTCTGCAAGCTCGTTAAAAGATTTGATACTCATGGGTAGGTGTGAGAACCATTCTATAGCTGACCTTTATGACTGCGAGGAAAGAGGCACATGAGATATGTGTCATTATGTGAGACCTTGAAGCAAGTGAGATAGAATTCCCTAAGATGGTATTTTGGGTCTCCTCTTCCCTTATATTTATCAAATTTGGGAATAGTGAAGTTATGAGGAAAATGGATCATGGGTAATGACTGATCAAATGGATAAGGACAAACTTCTTCTAAAGAGAAGGTTTTCTTGGTGTGGCCAAATGTAAGATCAGATAGTTGTTGTTGAACCTCCACAAGTTTTAGCTCCATAGTTGTGGGAGGGTTTGGAAGCATCTCCAGTTGTCCTAGAGGTGGTTGTTGTTGCCCATATGGAAGATTGTAGTGGAAGCCATGGGCATTGGTGTTATAAGGGTCGTATGATTGGTTAGGGTCATATGTGTTGTATGTTGGGTTTGGATTGGGTTGGTTTTGGGTGTTTTGATTTTGAGGAGGTGGCAGTGGTGCTAGATAAGAATGTAGGCTTTGTGATGGTTGTAGATAATAGTTTTGTTGTTTCTATTGTGGAGGTGGTGTGAAGAAATAATTATGTGGAGGAAAGCTAAAGTTTGTTAGGTTTAGTTGTGATGGAGGAGTATAGCCATAGGAAGTTTAGTTTTGAGAGTTTTGAGGGTTGAGATAGGTGTGGGCTAGGTTGAGAGTGGAAGATCATTGTGGTTGAGAGACATAGGTAGATGGGTTTTGTGTTGGTTGGGGTTGATTGAGATATGTGTTGAAAAAGTTTAGTGTAGATGATCGTTGTGGCGGAGGGACATAGGTAGATGGGTTTTGTGATGGTTGGGGTTGACTAAGATGGGGATAGGTATGATTGAGTGTAGAAGAATGTTGTGGTGGAGGGACATATGTTATGTTGACATTTTGTGATGGTTGGGGTTGCATGCCATTGTTTGGGTTAATGATATGGAAGGTTGATGATGTTGGGGGTGGTGTTTGTTGAGACCCTTGTTGCATGGCTACATAAGTGTTTACCGGATTGTAATTTTGTGGGAAACCATCAAATGATGGGGTAGCCAATATTCCACTTGTGATTGGTGTGGACATTTTAGGAGGTTGTTGTGTGTTTGATTTTGTTAGAGTGGCCTGTCTTGCTAGTTCTGCTTGACAATGTAGAGTCTCTTGTTGGTGTTTGTAAATTTCCATAGGAGTCATAAGAGGTGATATGGGTCTTTCTGCAGTTGGATTTTGATAAAGCGAATTCTCATATTGAGCAGTAAAAGGTGTAGGCATTCTCCCTTGTGAGCTTTGTTTCGGTATGGGAGTGGTCACAATTGACATGGTTTGGACCGCAGTTATAACATCATGGGTTTTGTTTGGCTCTTTAAGATTGGATAGGTCAAAATCTTGGGGTAATTTGGCTCCTTGCTCTGCTAGTAAGCAAAAGAAATGATCTTGGTTCTCACTAAGAATTTTGTCAAACGAGGCTATGGCTCTAGGATCTTGCATGATTTCATCAAGGTCTTGTCTATCTTCTTGAGAGGATTGACCTTCTTCAAAGTGTCGCTCTTCTTGAGATGGGACTTGAATCGTGGTATAACCGGGTGTAGCAAATTCATGAGGCATGCCGGTAGTGAATTGAGTTGCATCAACCAAAGGGACATTACCTTCTTGAGGATTGGTTGGTTGGTCATGTTGCAGCTTATTTTGAGAGTTGGTTGGTCTTTCCATTGGTGTTTTTGGAGTACCCTTTGGAGTCATGTTGGATTGGCTTGGTTGAGGTGTATGAGGAGGTGATTTATGCTTCCTTGTAGCAACTTGTTTAGCCTTCATAGTTTGTTGGAGTCTAGTGGTTACCATGGGATGCACTAGGACAAAAATGTTTTGAGCTTTTGCTTAGATTTTTGCTGAGGTAGTTGCGATAAACAATTTTCTTGACCAAAGGATATGTACTGTTTGACCAAAGGCATAGGACTGTGTTACCAAAAAGCGTTGGACTAAGCTGCTAGAGGTGAGGTACTGTTATACCAAAGGTGAGCTACTGTTATACCAAAGGTGCTAAAGTAGGCTTCCAGAGATGAGGTACTATTATACCAAAGGTGAGCTGCTATTATACCAAAGGTGCTGAAGTAGTGTCAGTGATGCTTATAAGAAAAATTTTGATACTTTTTGGATTTGATTTTGATTGGATTTGCTTTGGCAAGAGAAAAAACATCAAAGTACCAAAGAAGACTAACACAACATATAGTGTATGTTCGAGGCTCACAAAAAAGCTTAATGTTTCCATGGGTATAAGACAATTGCAAACAATTCAAACACTTTTTATCCCTAGAGACATGGTTTCATTGCGGTAGATCAGCTCACAATTAATTCTCCGTCGACCAACTATCATTCCATATAGGTGTTGTACATTTTTATCTTTGCGAGAGATGATAGGTAGGGATATCTCACCCTCTCCTCAAAAAGCTTAAGTAGGTCACAAGAGCTTTACGACTGAGGGAATACTATCTCTTCTCAAGGGAGGCAACGGTGAGTATCTTGGGGGCTTGAATCAATTCCCCTTGCACTAATGATTATCGCAACATTCGAAGGTGAAATGGGTAGTCACTATCTAGATTGGTTCTTAGTTGCTTTGAGGGACCAACGCCTTATGAGAAATGTGACAAGCTACTAAAATCTTTGACCAATCCTACTAAGAATACCAAACACTTCACACAATGTGAAAATTGTTTCCATAAAGTGCTAGTACACCTCTTTTCGATTTGACACAAGGTAAGGCTGATGTCGGTTAAGACTTGTCTTTTGCCTTATTCCTCTTATATAGTGGTTCAAAGGAAAACTTCTCTTAGGGTCATCTCTTTTAGATGAAGCACAATCCAAAAGTAGGCCCTTCTAAAGGAATAACTAAAAGTAAGATCAAGCATGTCAAAAAAAGGTTCAATTGTCCCGTTATAGGAAAAATAAGGTGCAACTAGATTAGGCACACACATGATTGTAGTTGTCAATTGTCCCTTATGAAATTGAAGTGTTTGGCATTCATGTCCATTGTCCCTTAGAAAATTGAAATTTTTTGCATTCATGTCCATTGTCCCTTAAGAAAGCAATATGTTCCTAAGACTTAGATTGCAAAAAAAATGTTTTATCCCTTAAGAAAACAATATGTTCCAAAGACTTAGATTACAAATATGATTTGTTCAATTGTCCCTTAAGAAAGAATTTTGTTCCTAAGATTTTGTAAAAGATGATTGTTCAATTGTCCCTTAAGAAAGCAATTTGTTCCTAAGATTTTACAAAAGATGATTGTTTAATTGTCCCTTAAGAAAGCAATATGTTTCTAAGACTTAGTGTGATAGGTTTTCATTTCTTCAACACTCATCCTACATGAACATGTTAGGAAAACCTATTTTTTCTATTTGAGTAATAAGAGGCTGCAAAAAGTTGATTAGTTCCACCAAAAACTCAATAGTTAGCATAAAATCAATTGAACCAAAAGCGCTTAACTTGTTAGGTTAAAAATGAGCAATCTAAGAAAATCTAATAATAATGATTAGGTACAACATATTGGATATTATGATCAGATTTTACGTGAAATTCTATACAATTTTTAAAAAAATCATGAAAATTGAATAAATTTTGCACAAGTTATGACCATTTAAAGTTTGCAAAGGAGGGTTGACTTTGACTGAGTGTACCTGACAAATCTAAAAAAATTACCTAAAAATTCTTTCACCACAGAAATATTGGGAGAACCATCTTTCCAACTGGTTTCATAAAAATTTAATTCTGTATGCAAAAGATATGTTCAATTGTCCCTTAAGAAAGCAATATGTTCCTAAGACTTAGATTGCAAAAAAGATGTTTTATCCCTTAAGAAAACAATATGTTCCAAAGACTTGGATTGCAAATATGATTTGTTCAATTGTCCCTTAAGAAAGAATTTTGTTCCTAAGATTTTGTAAAAGATGATTGTTCAATTGTCCCTTAAGAAAGCAATTTGTTCCTAAGATTTTACAAAAGATGATTGTTTAATTGTCCCTTAAGAAAGCAATATGTTTCTAAGACTTAGTGTGATAGGTTTTCATTTCTTCAACACTCATCCTACATGAACATGTTAGGAAAACCTATTTTTTCTGTTTGAGTAATAAGAGGCTGCAAAAAGTTGATTAGTTCCACCAAAAACTTAATAGTTAGCATAAAATCAATTGAACCAAAAGCGCTTAACTTGTTAGGTGAAAAATGAGCAATCTAGGAAAATCTAATAATAATGATTAGGTACAACATATTGGATATTATGATCAGATTTTACGTGAAATTCTATACAATTTTTAAAAAAATCATGAAAATTGAATAAATTTTGCACAAGTTATGACCATTTGAAGTTTGCAAATGAGGGTTGACTTTGACTGAGTGTACCTGACAAATCTGAAAAAATTACCTAAAAATTCTTTCACCACAGAATTATTGGGAGAACCATCTTTCCAACGCTACTGGTTTCGTAAAAATTTAATTCTGTATGCAAAAGATATGCCTAATTTCGTGAAACTACTCTGAAAAAGCAAAAAAAATAAGCATAGGCTAAAAATAGGGATACAGATTTGTGATTTATTTTTCCCAAAATAAGTACACTTTCTGCAAAAAGAAAGAGATACCTAGATAGTATTTTGATTCTTTTAACAAAACCCAAAAATTGTTTGAGATAATCCTACATATATATGCCCAATTTCATGAAATTACTTTGAAAATGCAAAAAAAGTAAGCATAGGCTAAAAATAGGGATGCAAATTTGTGATCTAGTTTTCTCAAAATATGTACACTTTTTGCAAAATGTAAGAGATACCCAGATAGGAATTAGATGCTTTTGACAAAACCTAGAAATATTTTGAGCTAAAGTTACATCATTTGAATGCTCAATGCCTATTCTCTCAAACTATTGAACAAGAATCTTCAGATTTTCTACATTGTGATTGTGCTTTTCCGTACCTAGTTTTCAAAAAATTAATTTTTTTTAGAAAAAAACAAGGTTAGTGGGTCCCACCAAGTGTGCCAGAATGTGTATAGGAAAAATCAAAAGGTTGAATGATAAGATCACAAAGCAATGATAATAACAACTCAATTACCCATACATAAAGAGATTGATCTAAGTAAAAATCTAATATCAATAAATAAATCAATTTAAAACAAGAAAGACTTCACCTATATTGTATAGATCTCTTTGTATGAATGTAGATTTCTCAATAGCATTGTGAAACCATGTTTTCAACAAGCGGATGTAGGTAGTGTTTGTGCTCAAAAGATCGATGTGCTTAATGATGCGATGTATGTTCAATTCACTGTTAAAGAATGCCTAAGAATAAATGATCAAAGAGAGATTCAATGATCGAAGAGGATAAAAATATAGAGATGAGGGGGTTTATATAGGTTTTGATGAAGATCGATCAACAGTCCAAAAAATTTAATGGAATCAATGGATGAGATAAATCTAGAATTCATGATGAATGTGCACCTGACACATGTCACACAAAAAATTATTTTTGTTTGAGTTAATTGTTTTTGATAAAGATAGGATTTGATTTCATAAATTAGAATACTTTTTTTCTAATTCATGAGCTGATAAAAAAAATAAGATTGATTAAGTCAATTAACTCAACTTGTAATTTATTTTTTGCATGATTTGAGATAAATTAAATAATAAATTATTTAATTTTATATGCATGATGAACAAGATTTATTTTTAGAGGAATTGGAAGATAAAAAACAAATTAAATAAATAAATAAATTTAATTGTTTGTACATGATAGAGGAATAAATAAAATATTTGATTATATTTTATTTTAGAGATTGAGATTCAATTTAAATAAATTTGCATGATTTATTCAAATTTGGAAGACCAATGTGATTTAATTAAATAATAAGAATTATTTAATTGTAGATAAGAGGATTTGGAAGGATAAATTAATTAATTAAATAATTAATTTATTCAATTGATGTGGATTTGAATTTTGAAAGAAGATAATGATTTAATTAAATAATTAAAAGTATTTAATCTTGGAAGAAACAAGTTGATTTTGACTAAAATTAATTAAATAAATGAAATTTATTCAATTAATGCCAAATTTTGGAGTTTTGGAAGAATTTGATGATTTTAATGAAATTAATTAAATAATTCAATTATTTAATTAATGTTTGAAATGCAGGTGATTAGACAGATTTGATGAAAATGCAAGTGATGCGAAGACATGGTCATTTTTAGGTGTCTACACATAGAAATGTCAAAATCATATATGTACGCTATTTGATTTAAAACTTGAGGATGTCTATTAGTGAATTTAGAGAATTTTTCAAAGTCTATGATGTATGCAAAAAAAGCTTCCAAAGATTAATAACAAGAAGCATCCATAGTGAAATTATGATACAACTTTTGCACACCAAATCACTAGTTGGAGGGAATCAAGTTTTTGAAAATAAAAAACACACTAATTTCACTACAAACAAAGTGAGTATGATGTCAAAAGTGCCACACCAAAAGGGGATTGTAGATGATTTTAAAAGTTTGCTCAAAGAAGTATGAAGAGTGTGTTAAAGCCCTTAATGTTGAAATACACAATGTGCAATTACAAAAATTGAAATTTTAGAAACAAGGATATGAAATGATGCAACACTATAGTTCAAAATTAGATTTGAATGAATGTTTGTGATGGAAGAAAAATATGAAATAAGATTTTGACTACAAACCCTAGCTTTTGTAAATGACTAGGTTATATGAAAAATGCAAGTTTTTAGTGAAACCCTAGCAAATTAGATCTTCAAATGCAATATGTGATATCATGAAATGGTTAATTGCTATAATATGGATCATATCTGATGTAAAAATGAGAAAATCAAATGTTTCAATGATATGTAATGAAAATAATGCAAAACTATGCCCTTATGCAAGCCTAGAATGCTTATTTTTTTCACTTTTTTCAAAATTTTGCAAGCTTTTTCAATGAATAATGATAAATATGCTATGAATCAATGCAAGATCTAAATTCAACACTCAGTAAGATGTAAATGCTCGATGCTATGGGTTCACCAAAATGTTAAAGGGGGAAAAGAGAATGATGAAAGCTAGCATGCACACTTAATCAAACCCTCTTCCACAATAACATTCAAGGACAAGACCGAGCCAAATCACTACCAAAGGGAGGTGGACTTAGCTATAGATCTTGTGCTCTTGTTTACCATAGAAAGATCTGATTTAGTCAATAATTTTATCAAACCCTAGGTCAAGTATGCATAAAACCCTAGTTCTAAGATAATTAGCTTGTAGCAGACAGAAGACGACTGAAACCTAGAATCTGAATGTACAAAGGTAATCAGAAAGATCAAAACCTATGTCCCAGAAGATGGGAAGTCAAAGGACTATTTCATGGGCACCCAAGTTCTAGAAGATGGAATCTTCATAAACTACAAATTGGAGAATTGTTACAGAGGATGTTCTAATGCCAAATTTAGTGCTTGTTTGAGCAAGAAGACTATTTCATGGGTGTCCAAGTCTTCCACAGTGGAATATTCTAAAAATTCTTTTAGATTTTGAAAACCTTTCCCTTACACAACCTTATTATACCTTCACTTCTTCGGATTTTACACTAGTAACCTACACACAAGAAGAAAAGGGGTTTGGGGGTTGTGGTGTTTAGGGATTTGCCTCAGTCAAATCCTGGGATAGTATTCAACCTTCCCAACACCGTTATTAGAGAGAGTACATGCCCTAGTAGGACAAAGGCTAAAGATAAACCAATGATGAAATGATTCAAATAACAATGATGTCACCTCAGAGGTGAAGCCCTTAGGAGAATGAAGATCCTTCAACTCATAAGGAGATGGATGATGATTCTAAATCTGCAACAACACACACAATACAAACACAAATCTGCTCTAATAACACAATGAATGCTTTGAATGCTCTTTTCTCCAAGATCATAAGTTTGCAATATCCATCTAGGTTCATAATGAATTCAAAAACATACTTATATATGCTTTCCCACTAACATTCATGAATTAAATCAAAAGAGACGACAAGGAGAGACCCTTTTAAAGGTCCTATGTTGACATGTATTGAAATTTTCCCTGACCAATTAGGGAGGACTTGAGCACGGATGCCCAAGTCCCAAGGCACCTTTTTGGTCTAGGGAAAGGCATAAAATGGGCCCCTAGTTCCCAATTGTCATGGGTTTCAGGGGATTTTGCATCATGATGAATATTTTGCATGTATAATGTTATCACAGGGACCTAGGACCTAAACTAGGAGGTAAAAAAGCATGTGTCCACTTTTTAGTCCATAACAATATGAAAGAGAACATTTCTGCTTGGTAATATCCTATAGCAATTAGGGTTCTGATAAATTGATATTGTAGTAAAGGAAATACCCCCTAGGTGTTAGTGTAGGTTTTTTATTCCTTTCATAAGGTTCTTCCTACACATATTATTAAGCTTTCTTAGGTTAATAAATTGAGTTTAAGTAGGTGAGTGGGTCATTTGAGGTATCACTATCCCATGAGGGAGTTACATTTTCTATGTTTAGACTATTTGGTGGTCTCTCCCCATTAGTTGGTTTTGCCACCTCCACTCCTCTCCCTGGTCTATATAAACTCACTACCTAGCTTGTATTTGCAATTCAATTCCATTTTTCTATTTTGTGAGCAATCTATTCAGACTATTCTGATATGATCTCTTTGTTTCCTCCATTTTTATCTTCTATTTGTGTTTGCCTTTAGCTTTCTAGATTTGTGGTTTCTATCTCCATTTCAAATAACATGGTATCGAAGCGGGTGAAATTACTAGTGCTAGTCATTTGGAAGATCTAGGATTTGAGATCTTGGTTGCTCTTGAAAGTGGAGTATGTTCTTCTCTTGCATCTGATGATGACCTCAAAAATCAAAAAAACTTGAGAGAAATATAAGTTTTCAGGGAGGGTTTTCTATGTGGCTTTGTGTAGCAGGCAGCTTTATGAGATTTGTGGAGAAAATCTGAGCTCACCATTGAGTTCAGAGCTACTGGAAAAGTCTAAATAGCCCTTTGTTTCATCCAGATTAGACATCAGAAGCCATTTTTATGAGGGTTTGAAGCTAGAGGTTCATTGCCAGATCCAGCATAGAGCCACCATTTTGGAGCAGTTTGGGTTGAAACTGGCCCTGCCATCATGCTCAAAAGGATCGAAAACCCTAAGATCTCCTGTCTTTTCATCAAAATGAAAGAAAGTTGTCAGAAGAGGCAAAACAAATTTGTTCGGGCACCTCCTTGAACCCCTGCACACAAATCAAGGTGAGGCAATTTCTAGCAATTTTTTCAAAATTATATATTCGGTGGTTTTTTGTTTTTTCTTTAAATAATTTTTTTTTTAAATAATAAATAAACAAAAAAACAAAAAAAAAAAAGGGTACGCAGTACCTTGTGTAGGCATATTGCCCTACATAGGGCCTGTGCTTTCTTTAAAGAGGTCATGGCCCTTTTAACAAGGTATAGACCTCTAAAGGGGTCACACCCTTTTTTGGGGATTTCCCCATCTTTAATTGGGGGGAGTGGTGGTGGCTTTGCCCCCCCAGTAGAAATTTAAATTTTTATTATTATTAAAAAAATTTGGCCCCTTCACCTTCTATTCAGCCTTTTTGGCCTATGTAATCATCATTCATCCATTTTAGGCTTTGAAACCTATTTGTTTTCCTTAGTCTTGGTGCCTTAGTCCTGGCATTTATGCCAAATTTGGAGATTTTCTAATTTTGGGCATTGTTCACTATTTTAATGCCTCTGCCATATCTAGCAATAAACCTAGCAGTGATTCTACACTTGGCAGTTTTGCCAGTTTTAGCAGGAGATTTCTAAATTTGGAGATTCTACTACATTTGGTGGCAGTTCTGCCAAATTTGGTAGAGTAAAAAATTTTATTTTTTTGGACCACTTACCATTGCAGTTTTCACTTTTGCACTTGAACTTCGGGAGGCCCGTTCTTAGTCATACGAAGGTTTTTTTCGGTGCATTTTTTTAAAAAAAGGGTAGATTTTTGCGCTCTTTCCATTGGTATGACTAGTTTTTGCTTAGGTGATCCCTTTTTTTCTAGAAATTTAGTTTTCTCATCAGATCTGAAGGACAGTTCTCATTTTTTAAACTTTAAATGGCTATAACTTTCACATATGATCTCAGATCGAGGTCATTATTTTTTGAAAGTCGATATTTTTCCAAGGACTACACATTGATGTTGGTTTGATGCTCTTATTCTGAGATATTTATGTACTTTCAATATTTGGGTCCATTTTTGGACATTGTAAAACTCTAGAAAACTCAACTCCAGCATTGTAAAGGCATTGATCTATAAAGTGCCAAATCATATTTTTTGGGGGGGATTCTTGATTGAGTGAAAAAGTGGGAACCTCTTGGTGTGGTTTTTGATCTAGTTACTTGTGCTCTTCTTTTCCTTCACATGGATCATTCTAAGATTCAATTGTTAACACCTTACAATTATGGAACATGGCATCAACATGCATGGAATTCCCTAATGCAACTTGGGTATATTCTATATGTTGAAGAAAAGGTAAATAAACCCACAGATGATAAGGAAAAGATAAAAATAAATGCTTGAACATACAAAAGCTCTTAGATGTCTTCGTAGCCTTGTTTCCCTTGATCTTTTGTTTCAAATTGAAGCATGTACAAATTCACATGATGCTTGGGAAAAATTGAAAACATTGTATGGTACAACTGATGAAGTTAGAGGCTATTAGATTGGCAATGATTTGATGAGCCTTGGTCCTAAGAACTTTGGCAACATCTAGGATTATATAACTAAGGTTAATGATCTAAGAGCATAATGTAAAGCATGTACCTATTGAGAAAAAAGACATTTAGTTAATCTATAATGTACTCAACAAACTTGGTCCTGAATTTGATACTTTTGTTTCTAGCTTTCACACCCATGGGCTAACTATGGGAGTTGCATACACTATGCCTTCATTTGCATCTTTTTCTGAGATGTTAATGCATGAACAACATAAGCTTCTTTTTATGGGTATCATTAAGCCATCACAAACTCAGGCCTTATTGGCTAGTCAACCTAAGGGATAGAAAGAGTTAGTTCTTCTGACAAGAAACAAAAGAAATCTAAGAAAAATCCACATAGATCAAGCACAAAACAAATCCTCTTCAAAACAAGACTTGTCTAAGAAGGAGAATTCTACTTGTACATATTGCAAGAGGACTAGACATGAAGAACATTCTTTTTATAAGAAGGATATTGATGAACTGAAACATCTTCTTAAAAAGAACAATATTAGTCTACCTTCTAGAATGTCTTCTTCTTCTTCACATTCTAAACAATCAAGATCTAATAAGGAAAAAGGCCTTGCAAGTTTTGCTGCTGAGTCACAAAAAAATAAGGGTAAAGTTCTTTGTGCTTCTACAGGTCTTGTATCAGGGAGATGGATTCTTGATTCTATCCAGAGATTCTCAACATATGGCTTCTTCACAATCCATGTTCTCTTCTTTTGAGCCTTGTGTTATGCCACCTATTCTGATGGAAAATAATACTTACATGAATGTAATTGGGAGGGAATCCGTTGATATTAGGGATGGCACTTTCAATGATGTTTTGTGTGTACCTCATTTGACAAACAATCTTCTTTCCATTTATCAGATCACCCACGGTGGAGTAGGGAAGACTGTGGAATTTACACATGATTTAGTTATCATTCAAGACTTGGAGAGTGGAGAGATTGTTGCTATTGGGATGGTTGATCATGTTGTGTATAGGTAAAAATTGAGTAAATAATGATCAAGCAATGACAATAAATCTCAATCCCTTTAACCTTCAAATGATTGATCTAAATAATAACCAAATCAATGCAAATTGAAACAAAGAAAGCTATCACCTAGATTGTATAGATCCCTTGGTTATTTGTGGATTGATCTCTAGTATACATAGCCATGTTACAAAAGTGGATGTATGATAATGTGCTCAAAGGTTTGATATGCTCAACGATGCGAGAATGATCAAAGCGCTATAAGAATGCCCAAAGCTTAAATGATTAAAGAGGATTTTTGGTGAAGTGAAGGGGGTATATACAGGTTTCAATAAAGATTGATCAACAGTGGAGATAAATCAATGAAATGGACAATTGAGATGAGTTGAGGAGACATGATGAATGCACACATGACATGTGTCATGTTTTAAATCTTCTTTATTGAGGTAACTACTTTCTCAGATAAAGATAAGATTTGATTTCATAAATTTAAAATGTTTTTCTCCAATTTATGAGTTGGTTGATAAAAACAATAATGATTAAAGCTAATTAACTCAACTTATAATTTTCTTTTTGAGATGCTAAAAATAAGACTAGTTGTGCACATAGAAGAAAAGATTATTTTTGGAAGATTTGAAAGATAAAAACAAATTAAATAAATAAATTTATTTAATTTATCTTGCATGATGGAAGAAAGGATAAGATATGATGATTTAAAGTAAATTAAACAAATTAATTTATTTAATTTATTTTGCATGATAGAGGAATATAAATAAAATATTAATTTTACTTATTTTTAGAAGATAATGTCAACTTAAATAAATTTGAACAATTTATTTAAATTTAGAAGAATATTTAGCTAATTAAATAACTTTAAATTATTTAATTGTGGATGAGAGGAATTTGGATGATGAATTAAATAAATAATTTATTTATTTATTTAATGTGGATTTGTGGATTTGAAAGAGGATAATTTAATTAAATAATTAAAATTATTTAATTCAGAAGAATAAGGTGGAATTTAATGAAATTAAATAAATAAATAGAATTTATTCAATTAATGTTGGAATTATGGAGAAGAAATTCATGAAATTAATTAAATAATTAGATTATTCAACTAATCTTAGATGCAAGTGATTTAGACAAATATGATGTATGCAAGTGATGTAATGTGAAGGGTCATTTTTAGGTGTCTACATTTTGCCCCTCTTTGATACAATGCAGTTTATAGCATTGTTTCAATGAAAATAGTGATGAAGATGTGATTTTACAACTATGCCCCAATGTAACTAGCATAGGATGGCCCCTCGAGAGGAAAGACAAGGAAGCGATAGAAGGATTGGGTTAACTCGCAACTACAAGAAAGGGATAGCGACGCGACAGAAATAGGCAAAAAAGGACTAGATTGGATTATGGAAGCTAACACGATGGAAAACTGGATAAGGGGAGGGAAAAATTAGGGTTGATAGTCTATAAATAGGGCCCAAGGGGTCACTTTCAGCTCATTTACACACTTAGAGTTTAGGATTTTAGATCCATTTGTCATCTTGTGCTTGGTTGAAAGCTTAGAGGCTTCAGAGGGGTTTTCAACTCTAGAGATGCCGATTCCACTCCACGTACACCGAGGTGAGCGCATCAAGACCTAAGAGTGACTGAAAGGAGTAGCAATAGTGGTATGTACCCTAAAACTTGGCCTTGTGCACTTATTAGGTGCATTTAATGAGGTAGAAAAATATTTTTGCCAAAGGTGAGCTTTTAGGAAAAATGTGCCTATGGTGCTTAATGATGCGCCTTTGGTAAGTTGAAGAATCTATGGGGCGCACAACTACGCCTTTGGCATTTTTGACATGCCTTTGGTGGGTTAAAACTAGGTTGAGGGTTATGAAGCACCTTTTGAGGATAGAAATGTGCCTTTGGCAGATAGTAATGCACTTTTGGCGGATAGTAATACACCTTTGGCACAGTTAAAAATGTGCTTATGCATTGTAGTGAGGCACCTATGACATGCAGTAATGTGCCTTTGGCAAAATGAGGTGCCTTTGGCATAGATATGTAGTTTGACTAGTTTGACCAAGCTCGATAGGTTTGACTTAGGTTGGCTTAGCTTGACTAGGGTCTGACTTAGGTTTTTATAGTGTTTGACCTAGTGGTTGACATAGTTTGAGTTGGTTTGACTAAGATTTTACTTAGATTTTGTAAGTTGTTGTAACTAAGTCATGTGTAAAGGATAACAAGTTGAACTTGTATGGATGTAGGTAGTTCTACCTCCTTTGATATCTAGGGAGTGACACTTCATCGATGTGACCATGTTGGCCAATCTACAGTGGGAGGGGGAGGTCTTTCTAGAGGTGATGGGTTTATGGCATGTGGCCCACAAGACACCAGTTCGGGCTCATTTATCTCTGATGACTACTTTAGTAGAGTGATGGCACAACAAGCATAGCTTATTCTTATTCCCTACTGGAGAGGTGACCATTACATTAGAGGATGTATGGCGCATATTGAGGATCCCCATTTATGGTGTATGAGTTGATTATGATATGGATTGGGGCGAGGATGGACTCAGGGAGGTATTTATGACTCCTAACTTAGGTGTTGAGGAGAATGAAATCTAATGGGGATGGGTTCGCAGGCTCTGCGACAGGATACAGTGGATTGTCATTGCATTGATTGGTGTCTTCCTAGTTCTTGATCGATGCTCTAGGGGACTCTTAGTTGGATGGGGAACCGTGTTGGATGGCATGTTCACACATGGGGTCAGATATGCATGGGGGCCCTATGTTTTGGGTCAATTATACCATGATCTTCACGACTACACATACAAATATGGCACCAATTTGTCAGCAGATGTTGCGTTGCTTCATATTTGGGCATGGGAGCATATTCCTATTATGAGGCCCATCTCACCTCACTATCGAGAGGTTGGTGAGCCCTTTATGCATTTGTATGATGGTGCACTCACACAGTGATGACTTGGTGCTTTAGCATACTGGAGGCACCAGATAGATGAGTTAGAAACATTTGTATGGAGACCATGGAGAGACTACAAGTCATGGGCAGATGATGTGAAGTTTGTTTATTGCAGACATGTGAGATACTTATTTGGCTGCAATGTTTATACTATTGAGAGATATTTTCTAGAGTGGGTACTGCGTCAATTTGAATTATCCCAATTAGAAGCTGTGGGCAATGCTATTTATGCCAGGACACGACAGAAGGTGGTAGATTAGGGTCCTGAGATTGTAGTTGTGACAACTTTGACATAGCTTAGGGGAATTGGCCCAGTAGCCTGGGATTGGATTCTAGGTGAGGCAAATCATTGCAAGACACTAGATTATAATGTCTATTGGTTATAACATAGGCTTGTGTAGTTCACAATACCAGGAGTGGTAAGAGTTGTGAGTGAGGTAGCAGGGAGAGGCTAGGAGGCTTGAGCTCATCGAGTGGCTCGACAGAGGAGGAGATAGGTTTAGGTGGAGAGGTTAGTACCAACACCACTACAGATACCAAGACATGATGAAGGACAGGGCAGGCTTGACCAACCTGACGTAGAGATGGTAGATGTGGGAGTACCTCAGTAGGTGGTCTAGTATGCCTAGACTGAGATAGAGTAGCTATGACAACTGTTATAGTAGGAGATCGCATGGTAGATGCGGCTAGAGTTAAGTTTTATTGGGATACAGAGAGAGAGAGAGAGAGAGATTGCCAAAGGTGAGGTGCGGCAGGCATAGGCACAACTGCAGGAATAGGAAGCAGTAGCACTAGTAGCGGCACTGGTAGATAATGGGGTGGTAGCGTGATTAATAGATGAGAGGGATGCTGTCATGTAGGCTAGATTGGGTGTAGAGGCCACCCTACAGAGATTTATCAGGGAGAAGGACATGGTGAGGGCAGCACTGGGTATAGACCAGGTGACCTTGACATTGGTGGGAGAGTTGACTCACGTGTAGGGCGAGTTGTCTCGAGAACAAGGGGAGTTGGCAATGATAGGTTGAGAGGTGGAGTACTATAGAGGTTTGTACTATGGAGTTGTGCTAGCAGAGCAGCACTAGTTGAGCTTCATAGAGAGGAGAAGGTATGGTTCTTCAACCTCTCAGTAATTAGGACAATCAGGATCATCTGTTATGGGTCCACCAAGATGGTCAGTAGGAGGACCTCCACCTAGTACAAGTGGATCGCAGGGACATCATCCTGTAGAGAGCTCTACACACAGCCAGGGCTAGAGCATTTTGTACACATATGTTGGATTATTTTTGGATCAATGATGTATTTATATTTACTATGATGTGTATGAGTATTGGATGTATATTTTGATGGCTCATGATAGCCTTTTGTAATGATATCATTCATTTTCTGATGTATATGATGTATCTATGGGACATTACTATTTTTGATGACCTTGATTAGATATATGTGATCTATGGTTCATGATGATTGTTATGGATGTGTATATGCTTATGATAATGATGTACTTCTATAGATGCTTATATGTTTATATTTGATGATATACTATGAGATGTTGATGGATGTAATGATATATATTATGATCATGGATTTATATGATGAAATGTTTATGCTTATAGATGTATGGATGAGATGACATTATATTATGACCATGGCTTTATATGATTATATACTATGATGTTTATGATCATTATGCCTAACATGTATGATCATTATGACTAGAAGATTGTGTTTGAGATAGACGAGGTTGGATAGATTTAGGTTGACACAATGAAGATGATTAGCAGAGACGAGGATAAGATGGAAAGACTATTGATCGATCTTTTCTTGAAAGACTATATGATGATTTGGATAAATGGATGGGTAGATGGATAACTTGTTGCAATGGTTTCACAAATGTTTATAAAGAGCAATTCTTATTTTTGATATAACATGTGGATGTTATGCACTAGGGTATAGAAGACCAAGGTGGCGATGTATCCAATGCATAGGACATTGACTCTGAAAGCAAGTGGTTTGAACTTAAATCCCTTAGACATAGTATAACCTTGTTGGATATGTGAATGATCCATAGTATTGAACATAAAATAAACTTCAATACATAAATGCAAGAAGAATATTAATATGTAAGATGCTAGGTTGTAACACACGCACAAGATAAATATGATGCTAAGGAAGATAAAAGATCATTCCTCAAACATGGCACACAAAAGCAATGACTATGCCCCCAATCCGTACTGTAGACACCCTAAAATGACCATGTCATTGCACTTCTTGCATTTCGTTATTTTTTCCTAATCACCTGCATTTCACACATTAATTAAATAATCTAATTATTTTATTAATTTCACCAAATTCTTCTAAATCACAAAATTGCGACATTAATTAAATAAATCCTCTTTATTTAATTAATTAAATTAAATTCCTCTGTTATTCTTCCATAATTAAATAATTTTAATTATTTAATTAGATCATTATCCTCTTTTCAAAAATCAAACATTAATTAGATAAATCCAATTATTTAATTAATTCAACAAATTCCCTCTTATCTGCAATTAGATAATTCTTAAATTATTTAATTAAATCAAAGTCATTCTTTTAAAATCATGCACAATAATTAAATAAATTTATTTATTTAATTTACTTTCAAATCTTCTAAATTAAATAATTCTAATTATTTAATTATTTCTTCCATAATATCCTCTCTAAATTTAAATAAATCAATTATTTATTTAAATTGCTTTTTCTTCCAAATTTGAGTTATCTCTAAAATAACTCAAGCTTTCTTGCTCATGCAATTAAATATTCCTAATATTTAATAAAGCAAAATATCTTCTTATTCTCATGCAAATCCCTTCTTCTTGTTTTAAATCACTTAACTAATCATTACATTCTGTTAATTGTTTTAACTCATTCTTCTATTCTTGATAACTCCTCTCATGCAAAAGAAAGCAAGACACGTGTCTTTTTCTCATTCGTTGCACATTCCTCAACTGTTCTCCTCCATTGATTCTTTTGAATTATCTGGACCATTGATCGATCTTTGATGAAACCTATATAAACCCCCTCATTTCCTTCATTAAGCCTCTCTCTCTTCGATCGTATTCTCAGGCATACTTAACAGAGCTTTGAGTATACAAAACGCGTCGATTGAGCAACCTTACGATCTTTTGACATTGATATTTGAGCACATTGAGCACACTACTTGCTTGTTGCAGCTATGGTTTTGCAACTTGATTGAGCAATCCACACTTCTCCAAAAGGGAACAATATAGGTTTTGGTAATAGCTTTCATTTGTCTTTGATTTTATGATAATGGCTTTTACTTAGATTGGTTCGCTTTATGTGATTGGTTTTTGGTTTTATTAGTTTAGATTTAATCAATTTTTCCTCATACACATTCTGGCACGCCCAGTGGGACCCACTAATCCCTTTTTTTCTTTGAGAAATTGATTTTTTTTTAAGTGCAGTACGGAATAGCGCATCTCGACACAGAAAAGCACCATTAGAGCAGTACAGCGCTTTCGGCCAATCCCATAGTGCCTTTGGTAGCACAGAATCGCGCTTTTAGTAATATAGTGAAGCGCAATTGAGAAAATTATCAAAGCGCTATTGGTATAATAGTAAAGCGCTATTGGTAATAGTAAAGCGCTATTGGTATGACAGTAAAGCACTTTTGGCAATAGTAAAGCGATATTGGTATGACAGTAAAGCGCTTTTGGTTGAGATAACAGGCTTGCAAACTTCAAAACCCCATAACTTTCTCAAAACTTAACAAAATTTGATGCTTTTTTTTTAAAATTGCATAGAAAATCATAAGGAATCCATTGGTGATATTTAATCTCTTGTATCTTATCATATTTGTTACAAATTTTATGGATTTCACTTTTATTTTCTAGGGTTTCTAACTTATTGTTAGGGTTTTAAGTTGATTTCTAATATCTGGTTGTTTTCTTTGGAACTAATATCATTTGGTGCAGTGTCTTATCACTTATCAACATCCTGGATCATCACTCAATCATTCAAATCATCATCTGATCCAGCCTTTTTGACAAAATATTATTTTTTGCAGGTCTGTTATTACAATGTGCATTTGGTAGTATAGTAGCTCACTTTTGGTAGCAAAGTAGCTCACCTTTGGTCAAAGTAGCTCACTTTTGGTAGCACAGTACCATGCTTCTGGTAGCACAGTGCATCACTTTTGGTAACACAGTAAGTCACTTTTGGTCTACAACACATCGCTTCTGGTAGCACAGTGAAGCGCTTTTGGTTCACAGTAAGTCGCTTTTGGTGAGACAGTAGCTCGCTGTTGGTCATATTGATTTATTTTGGGCTAACTTATCAATTTTTGTGGAACTAATTAACTTGTTGTAGCCTCTTACTACTCACACAGAGCAAACAGGTGTTTTTAACATGTTCATGCAAGACGAGCGTTGAAGAAATTTTGATCTATCTCACTAAGTCTTAGAAACACATTGCCTTCTTAAAGGATAATTGAACAAATCATTTCGGCAATTTAAGTCTTAGAAACATACTGCTATTTTTTAAGGGACAATGGACATGTATGCACAAACACCTCAATTTTCTAAGGGACAATGGACATGAATGCCAAACACTTCAATTTCATAAGGGACAATTGACAACTACAAACGTGTGTGTGCCTAGTTTAGTTGCACCTTATTTTTCTTATAATGGGACAATTGAACCTTTGTTTGACGTGCTTGCTCTTACATTTATGTACTTCCTTTAGAAGGGCCTACTTTTGGATTGCGCTTCATCCAAAAGGGATGACCCTAAGCGGAGTTTTCCTTTCAACCGCTATATAAGAGGGATAAGACGAAAGCCAAGTCCTAACCGACGTCACCCTTACCTTATGGTGCCAAACTGAAAAGAGGTGTACTAGCTCTTTGTGGAAATGATTTTCATATTGAGCGAAGTGTTTGATACTCTTAGTAGGATTGGTTAAAGCTTTTAGTAGCTTGTCGCATTGCTCGTAAGGCATTGGTCCCTCAAAGTCACTAAGAACCATTTTAGATAGAGACAACCTGACCTACCTCTGAACATTGCGGTAATCATCAGTGCAAGGGGAATCAATTTAAGCCCTTAAGATACTCACCATTGGCTCCCTTGAGAAGAGATAGTATTCCCTTGGCCATAAAGCTCTTGTGACCTACTTGAGCTTTACAAGGGGAGGGTGAGATATCCCTACCTATCATCTCTCGCAAAGATACTAAATATCTGACACCTTTATGGAATGATATTTTTATCGACGGAGTATTAAGCTGTGAGCTGATCTACTGCAATGAAACCTTGTCTCTAGGGATAAAAAGTGCTTGTTATTGATTGCAATTGTCTTATACCTATGGAAACATTGGGTTTGTTTGGAGCCTTGAACATACACTATCTGTTGTGTCAGTCCGTTGTTTGTGCCAACATTGTTTGCTATGTTTTCTCTTGCCAAACAAATCCAATTAGAAACAGAAACAATCTATCAAAATTTTCCCTTTTAGAAACATCAAACACTACTTCAGTGCCCCTAGTATTACAGCAGCTCACCTTTGGTAGTACAGTAGATCGCCTTTGGCATAGCAGTAACTCACCTCTAGCAAAACTCTACTTTAGTGCCCTTGGTATAACAGTAGCTCGATTTTAGTCACTATAGCTTGCCTTTGGCATAGTAGTAACTCGCTACTGCTAGCTCAGTCCATCACCTTTGGTGTCACAATAGCACGATTTTGGTAGCACAGTCCTGTGCCTTTGGTCAAACAGTATAGCGCCTTTGGTCCAGTACTTTGTGCAACAGAGTTTGTCTGTTTCTCAAAGCACCTCATAGAATCCCAGCATTACATTTTGTCCTAGTGTATCCCATGGTAACCACTAGGCTTCAGCAAACTATGAAGTCTAAACAAGTTGGCCCTAGGAAGCACAAAACACCTCCTCGTACACCACAATTAGGTCATCTCAACATTACTCCCAAGGTTACTCCTAGTACACCTGCAGCAAAACCAATCACCTCTTCGAACATGCCATACATTGACCAATCAAGCAATCCTCAAGAGGGTAGGGTCCCTTTGGTAAGTACACCCCAATACACCATCGGCTTGCCTCTGGATTTTGTCCCACAAGGTTATACTATAGATCTAGCCCCATCTCAAGAAGAGCCACACTTTGAAATAGGTCAATCCTCTCAAGCAGATGAGCAAGACCTTGATGAATTCATACAAGAGCCTAGAGTCGTGACCGCCTTTGAAAAAATCCTTAGTGAGAACTAGGATCATTTCTTTCGCTTACTTGCAGAGCAAGGTGCCAAGTTACCTCAAGATTTTGATTTATCCACTCTCAAGGAGAACAACAACACCCAAGATACCATACAAGCAGTTCAAACCATGTCAACAGTGACCACACCTTTACCTATACAGAGCTCGCAGTATAGGAATCCCCTTTTTCAAAACTCAATAGGAGAGAGGGTCGTATCACCGCTTCTGACTCCTATGGAGATCTATAACAACCAACAAGAAACTCTCCAATGTCAAGTAGAGTTAGCTAAGCAAGCCACCTTAGCTCGATCAAATATGCAACCACCTCCTCAAGTGTCCACCCCAATCGCAAGTGGAATCTTGGTTACCCCATCACGGATAGGTTTCCCACCCAATTACAATCCGGGGAACAATTATGTAGCCATGCAACAAGGGTCTCAACAAATACCACCTCCTATATCATCAAACCTTCATGTCTCTCAACCAATTAGAGTCATGCAACCCCAACCACAACATTCTTCTACTCTCATCCTCAATCAACCCCAACCATCGCAAATCACTTCTAGCTATGCCCCTCCTCCACAACGTTCATCCTCGCCCAACTTCTTTCACACATTGCCTAGCCACTTTCAACATCCCCAACATCAAGTTTCCCAAAGCTATGTGCCACCATCACAACCTAATCAAACGCACTTTAGCTTTCCTCCACCTAATTCCTTTCTTCAACCATCACAAAGCCAACATTCTTACCTAACACCACCTCCACCTCTACCAAATCAAACCCTCAAATTCCAAACCAATCTAAACCCAACATACAACCCCTATGATCCCAATCAATCTTACGACCCTTATAACACCAGTGTGCATGGCTTGCATTATAATCTTCTGTATGGGCAACACCAACCACTTTTGGGACAACAGGAGATGTTACCAAACCCTCCCACAACTATGGAGCTAAAGATCGCAGAAGTTCAACAACAGCTATCTGATCTTATGTTTGGCCACACCAAAAAGACCTTCTCTTTAGGGAAAGTGTGTCCTTATCCTTTTGATCGATCATTACCAATGATCCCTTTTCCTCAAAATTTCACTATTCCCAAGTTCGATAGATACAAAGGAAAAGGTGACCCAAAAGACCATCTTAGGGAATTCTATCTTGCTTGCTTCGAGGTCTCACATAATGACACATATCTTATGCGTCTCTTTCCTCACAGTCTTAGAGGTCAAGCTATAGAATGGTTCTCACACTTACCCATGGGTATCAAGTCTTTCAATGAGCTAGTAGAGAAGTTTTCCACCCACTTTTCTTACAATGCAGAGCATTAGATTTCCATGACTGATCTATGCAACAACAAATAGGAAAATGGGGAAACTTTCATCTCTTTTCTTCAATAGTGGAGACAAATGGCTAGCAAATTCCCTTTCAAGATTCATGAGAAATAGCTTGTTAGCATATTTGTGCAAAACCTCAACCAAGAGTTGGGTTTCCACTTGCAAATTCTCAGTGCTACAACCTTCGATGAAATCACATACAAGGGAATTAACATTGAAAAGGCCCTCATTGCTAAGGGTATGGTCAAAATCTTCAAAGAAATGAAAGATAGTGCTCCTCATCAACAATCGAATGATAAACCCAAATACTGGAACAAGAATAAAAATGTTGTCAACGATGGGGTGGTCGATTCTAAACATGTCCAAACTTTGCAAACACTGCTGCAGCTCTCCAAACCAAGTCAAGCTCCATCTCAACAATAGCAACAATAGTGGCAACTGTATCAAAAACAACAACAACAACAATAGGAGCGACCTCAACAAGATTACCCTCCATGACGTCAATTTACTCTCTTGGGAGTGCCTATGGAGTCGGTCCTACAACAAGTTTTACAGAAAGGACTCATCACCTTACTAGATGCACCCCCATATGGTGAACCAGTTTACAAAACTACGCGGTATAGAGAAAATGAATATTGTGAATTCCATCAGAGTAAAGGACATAGAACTGCGTCGTGCATGAAACTCAAGCACCTAATCCAAAATCTCATCGACGGCAACCTAATCACTTTTGAGAATGAACAAGCGGATCAAAACATAGACAAAGATATCGATATGTACAAGGAACCATTCCCTCATCATGGTCCACCTCCTCCTCAGGATAGAGGTAAAGGTATCAATCATGCTTCCACTTCCTTTGATTCCATTGTAGGTTGTTTTGAAGAGAGTCGAGTGTCTACCCTCACCATCAAAGGCAAATCTATGGATTGCGATGTTACAACTTGTCATGGTCGTGTCACCATTCGTGGTCCTACACCCAGTCTTCTGGCTGAATCTAATTATAATCTTGCCAAACATATAGGGAAAATGCCAGCACAGATCTCTATTTTGGACCTTTTACGATCATCGCCTGCACATAGAGTGGTGCTAAAAAAAGCCCTCCAAGAATCTTCAGTTCCTAACAACATAGCAGTCACGGATTTCCAAGCTATAGTAGGTAACATTGCTTCACCCTACAATGTGGTCTTCTCTGAGAAAGATCTCCCATCCCATGATCCTTGTCACAATGATGCCCTTCATATTGAAGTTCTCATCCATAAGCGGAAAATCAAACGTATACTCATAGATGGTGCTGCTGGTCTCAACATCTGTTCTTTAAAGTTACTTAGGCAATTGGGATACTCTGAGGATCATGTCAACTCTGATCATAGTATTATAATCAAGGGGTATGATGATGTTGAACACTGCTCAGAAGGTGTTATCCACTTGCCCATACAAATGGGCCCTGTCATGCTTGAAACTAGGTGTCAAGTTCTTGATATTGAGTTGCCTTACAACATTATCCTAGGCTGCCCACGGATCCATGCAATGAAAGCTGTTCCCTCCACATACCATCAGTCTCTAAAGTTCCCATACAATGGTATGAAGATCACTATCCCAGGAGACCCCAATCCTTTCGAAGTTTGTCGTGTCTTGGAAGGAAGCTATAAGAATTGCAACCAAGTACCTAAAAATGACAAAGCCCTTGAATCCCCACTATATGTTGATCCTGACACTCTGACGCAAGCCTGTACAAGTGAACCTAAACCCCTCCCCAAAATCACAGCTTGCATCCGGGATATAGGCTTTGGCACTTATGATATCTCAGATTCTTGTTGTGTAGGGCAGATGCCTTTATCTCCAAAATCTTACGGCAAACCACCCATTACCAAAGTAACCAAAAAGGTAGCTATTCCTCCCCCAAGATTCCTAACCCAATTCCAACATGGACAGTTATTGGAAGAGGAAACTATTGAGGATATTTCTTCTTGGCTCTATAAGGAGAAAGAACCAATCACAATACCAGTCAAGCAATATGGCAATGGTTTAAGGATAGTAAAAAACATGGGCTATAAAGGTAAAGGTGGCCTTGGGAAATAAAATCAAGGAACTATGGAACCCATTGTTGTGACAAAGAAGCTAGACAAGAAGGGATTAGGATTTGGTAAGAAGGTACTGCACGCCTTAGACATCGAGTATATCCTCGATGAGGTAGCTGACGCTTTTCCCACCAATTCGATGTAAAGTGCTTTTGGCAATAGTAAAGTGCTATTGGTATGATAGTAAAGCGCTTTTGGTTGAGGTAACAGGCTTGCAAACTTCAAAACCCCATAACTTTCTCAAAACTTAACAAAATTCGATGCTTTTTTTTTTAAATTGCATAGAAAATCGTAAGGAATCTATTGGTGATATTTAATCTCTTGTATCTCATCATATTTGTTACAAATTTTAGGATTTCACTTTGATTTTCTAGGGTTTCTAACTTATTGTTAGGGTTTTAAGTTGATTTCTAACATCTGTTTGTTTTCTTTGGAACTCATATCATTTGGTGTAGTGTCTTATCACTTATCAACATCCTGGATCATCACTCAATCATTCAAATCATCCTTTGATCCAGCCTTTTTAATGAAATATTATTTTTTGTAGGTCTGTTATTACACTGTGCATTTGGTAGTACAGTAGCTCGCTTTTGGTAGCAAAGTAGCTTGCGTTTGGTCAAAGTAGCTCGCTTTTGGTAGCACAGTACCACACTTCTGGTAGCACAGTGCATCACTTCTGGTAACATAGTAAGTCACTTCCAGTATGCAACACATCGCTTCTGGTGGCACAGTGAAGTGCTTTTGGTTCACAGTAAGTTGCTTTTGGTGAGACAGTAGCTCGCTGTTGGTCATATTAATTTATTTTGGGCTAACTTATTAGTTTTTGTGGAACTAACTGACTTATTGCAGCCTCTTACTACTCACACAGAGCAAATAGGTGTTTTTAACATGTTCATGGAGGATGAGCGTTGAAGAAATCTTGATCTATCTCACTAAGTCTTAGAAACACATTGCCTTCTTAAGGGATAATTGAACAAATCATTTTGGCAATTTAAGTCTTAGAAACATACTGCTATTTTTTAAGGGACAATGGGCATGTATGCACCAACACCTCAATTTTCTAAGGGACAATGGACATGAATGCCAAACACTTCAATGTCATAAGGGACAATTGACAACTACAAACGTGTGTGTGCCTAGTTTAGTTGCACCTTATTTTTCTTATAACGGGACAATTGAACCTTTGTTTGACGTGCTTGCTCTTACATTTATGTACTTCCTTTAGAAGGGCCTGCTTTTGGATTGCACTTCATCCAAAAGGGATGACCCTAAGTGGAGTTTTCCTTTGAACCACTATATAAGAGGGATAAGGTGAAAGCCAAGTCCTAACTGACGTTAGCCTTACCTTGTGGTGCCAAACTGAAAAGAGGTGTACTAGCTCTTTGTGGAAATGATTTTCACATTGAGCGAAGTGTTTGATACTCTTAGTAGGATTGGTTAAAGCTTTTAGTACCTTGACGCATTTCTTGTAAGGCATTGGTCCCTCAAAGTCACTAAGAACCATTTTAGATAGAGACAACCTGACCTACCTCTGAATATTGCGGTAATCATCAGTGCAAGGGGAATCGATTTAAGCCCTTAAGATACTCACCATTAGCTCCCTTGAGAAGAGATAGTACTCCCTTGGCCATAAAGCTCTTGTGACCTACTTGAGCTTTCCAAGGGGAGTGTGAGATATCCCTACCTATCGTCTCTCGCAAAGATACTAAATATCTGACACCTTTATGGAATGATATTTTTATCGATGGAGTATTAAGTTGTGAGCTGATCTACTGCAATGAAACCTTGTCTCTAGGGATAAAATGTACTTGTTATTGATTGCAATTGTCTTTTACCTGTGGAAACATTGGGCATGTTTGGAGCCTCAAACATACACTATCTGTTGTGTCAGTCCCTTGTTTGTGCCAACATTGTTTGCTATGTTTTCTCTTGCCAAACAAATCCAATCAGAAATAGAAACAATCTATCAAAATTTTGCCCTTTATAAACATCAGACACTACTACAGAGCCCCTGGTATTACAGTAGCTCACCTTTGGTAGTACAGTAGATCACCTTTGGCATAGCAGTAACTCACCTCTGGCAAAACTCTACTTCAGCACCCTTGGTATAACAGTAGCTCACTTTTGGTCACTGTAGCTCGCCTTTGGCATAGCAGTAACTCGCTACTGCTAGCTCAGTCCGTCACCTTTGGTGTCACAGTAGCACACTTTTGGTAGCACAGTCCCGTGCCTTTGGTCAAATAGTATAGCGCCTTTGGTCCAGTACTTTGTGCATCAGAGTTTGTCCGTTTCTCAAAGCACCTCACAAAATCCCAGCATTACATTTTGTCCTAGTGTATCCCATGGTAACCACTAGGCTTCAGCAAACTATGAAGTCCAAGCAAGTTGGCCCTAGGAAGCACAAATCACCTCCTCACACACCACAATTAGGTCATCTCAACATTACTCCCAAGGTTACTCCTAGTACACCCACAGCAAAACCAATCAGCACTCTGAACATGCCGTACATTGACCAATCAAGCAATCCTCAAGAGGGTAGGGTTCCTTTGGTAAGTACACTCCAATACACCACCGGCTTGCCTCTGGATTTTGTCCCACAAGGTTATACTGTAGATCTAGCCCCATCTCAAGAAGAGCAACACTTTGAAATAGGTCAATCCTCTCAAGTAGATGAGCAAGACCTTGATGAATTCATACAAGAGCCTAGAGTCGTGGCCACCTTTGACAAAATCCTTAGTGAGAACTAGGATCATTTCTTTCGCTTACTTGTAGAGCAAGGCGCCAAGTTACCTCAAGATTTTGATTTATCCACTCTCAAGGAGAACAACAACACCCAAGATACAATACAAGCAGTTCAAACCATGTCAACAGTGACCACACCTTTACCTGTACAGAGCTCCTAGTATAGGAATCCCCTTTTTCAAAACTCAACAGGAGAGAGGGTCATATCACCACTTCTGACTCCTACGGAGATCTATAACAACCAACAAGAAACTCTCCAATGTCAAGTAGAGTTAGCTAAGCAAGCCACCTTAGCTCGATCGAATATGCAACCACCTCCTCAAGTGTCCACCCCAACCGCAAGTGGAATCTTGGTTACCCCATCATGGATAGGTTTCCCACCCAATTACAATCCGGGGAACAATTATGTAGCCATGCAACAACGGTCTCAACAAATATCACCTCCTATATCATCAAATCTTCATGTCTCTCAACCAATTAGAGTCATGCAACCCCAACCACAACATTCTTCTACTGTCATCCTCAATCAACCCCAACCGTCGCAAATCACTTCTACCTATACCCCTCCTCCACAACTGTCATCCTCACTCAACTTCTTTCACACATTGCCTAGCCAATCTCAACATCCCCAACATCAAGTTTCCCAAAGCTATGTGCTGCCATCGCAACCTAATCAAACACACTTTAGCTTTCCTCCACCTAATTCTTTTCTTGAACCATCACAAAGCCAACATTCTTACCTAGTGCCACCTCCACCTCTGCCAAATCAAACCCTCCAATTCCAAACCAATCTGAACCCAACGTACAACCCGTATGATCCCAATCAATCTTATGACACTTATAACACCAGTGTGCATGGCTTACATTATAATCTTCCGTATGGGCAACACCAACCACTTTTGGGACAATAGGAGATGATACCAAACCCTCCCACGACTATGGAGCTAAAGATCGCAGAAGTTCAACAACAGCTATCTGATCTTACGTTTGGCCACACCAAAAAGACCTTCTCTTTAGGGGAAGTGTGTCCTTATCCTTTTGATTGGTCATTACCAATGATCCCTTTTCCTCAAAATTTCACTATTCTGAAGTTTGATAAATACAAAGGAAAAGGTGACCCAAAAGACCATCTTAGGGAATTCTATCTTGCTTGCTTCAAGGTCTCACATAACGACACATATCTTATGCATCTCTTTCCTCGTAGTCTTGGAGGTCAAGCTATAGAATGGTTCTCACACTTACCCACAGGTATCAAGTCTTTCAATGAGCTAGTAGAGAAGTTTGCCACCCACTTTTCTTACAACGCAGAGCATGAGATTTCCATGACTGATCTATGCAACAACAAACAGAAAAATGGGGAAACTTTCATCTCTTTTCTTCAACGGTGGAGACAAATGGCTAGCAAATTCCCTTTCGAGATTCCTGAGAAACAGCTTGTTAGCATATTTGTGCAGAACCTCAACCAAGAGTTGGGTTTCCACTTGCAAATTCTCAATGCTACAACCTTCGATGAAATCACATACAAGGGAATTAACATTGAAAAGGCCCTCATTACTAAGGGTATGGTCAAAATCTTCAAAGAAACAAAATATAGTGCTCCTCATCAACAATCGAATGATAAACCCAAATATTGGAACAAGAATAAAAATGTGGTCAACGATGGGGTGGTTGATTCTAAACATGTCCAAACTTTGCAAACACCACTGCAGCTCTCCAAACCAAGTCAAGTTCCATCTCAACAATAGCAACAATAGCGGCAACCGTATCAAAATCAACAACAATGACAACAGGAGCAACCTCAACAAGATTACCCTCCACGACATCAATTTACTCCCTTGGGAGTGCCTATGGAGTCGGTCCTACAACAAGTTTTACAGAAAGGACTCATCACCTTACTAGATGCACCCCCATATGGTGAATTAGTTTACAAAACTGCGCAGTATAGAGAAAATGAATACTGTGATTTCCATCAGAGTAAAGGACATAGAACTGCGTCGTGCATGAAACTCAAGCACCTAATCCAAAATCTCATTGACGGCAACCTAATCACTTTTGAGAATGAACAAGCGGCTCAAAACACAAACAAAGATCTTGATATGTACAAGGAACCATTCCCTCGTCATGGTCCACCTCCTCCTTAGGATAGAGGTAAAGGTATCAATCATGCTTCCACTTCCTTTGATTCCATTGTAGGTCGTTTTGAAGAGAGTCAAGTGTCTACTCTCACCATCAAAGGCAAATCTATGGATTGTGCTGTTACAACTCGTCATGGTCATGTCACCATTCGTGGTCCTACACCTAGTCTTCTGGCTCAATCTGATTATAATCTTGTCGAACATCTAGGGAAAATGCCAGCATAGATCTCTATTTTGGACCTTTTACGATCATCGCCTACACATAGAGTAGTGCTAGAAAAAGCCCTCCAAGAATCTTCAATTCCTAACAACATAGCAGTCGCGGATTTCCAAGCTATAGTAGGTAACATTGCTTCACCCTACAATGTGGTCTTCTCTGAGAAAGATCTCCCATCCCATGATCCTTGTCACAATGATGCCCTTCATATTGAAGTTCTCATCCATAAGCGCAAAATCAAATGTATACTCATAGATGGTGTTGTTGGTCTCAACATCTATTCTTTAAAGTTACTTAGGCAATTGGGATACTCTGAGGATCACATCAACTCTGATCATAGTATTACAATCAAGGGGTATGATGATGCTGAATGCCGCTCAAAAGGTGTTATCCACTTGCCTATACAACTGGGCCCTGTCATGCTTGAAACCAGGTGTCAAGTTCTTGATATTGAGTTGCCTTACAACATTATCCTAGGCCGCCCATGGATCCATGCAATGAATGTTGTTCCTTCCACGTACCATCAGTCTCTAAAGTTCCCATACAATGGTATGGAGATCACTATCCCAGGAGACCCCAATCCTTCCGAATTTTGCCGTGTCTTGCAAGGAAGCTATAAGAATTGCAACCAAGTGCCTAAAAATGACAAAGCCCTTGAATCCCCACTATATGTTGATCCTGAAACTCTGACGCAAGCCTCTACAAGTGAACCTAAACCCCTCCCCAAAATCACAGCTCGCATCCAAGATATAGGCTTTGGCACTTATGATATCTCAGATTCTTGTTGTGTAGGGTGGATGCCTTTATCTCCAAAATCTTACGGCAAACCACTCATTACCAAAGTAACCAAAAAGGTAGCTATTCCTTCCCCAGGATTCCTAGCCCAATTCCAACATGGACAGTTATTGGAAGAGGAAACTATAAAGGATATTTCTTCTTGGCTCTATAAGGAGAAAGAACCAGTCACAATACCAGGCAAGTAATATGGCAATGGTTTAAGGATAGTAAAAAACATGGGCTATAAAGGCAAAGGTGGCCTTCGGAAACAGAATCAAGGAACTATGGAACCCATTGTTGTGACAAAGAAGCTAGACAAGAAGGTATTAGGATTTGGTAAGAAGGTACCACACACCTTGGACATCGAGTATATCCTCGATGAGGTAGCTGACGCTTTTCCTGCCGATTCAATGTAAAGCGCTTTTGGCAATAGTAAAGTGCTATTGGTATGACAGTAAAGTGCTTTTGGTTGAGATAACAGGCTTGCAAACTTCAAAACCCCATAACTTTCTCAAAACTTAACAAAATTTGATGCTTTTTAAAAAAATTGCATAGAAAATCGTAAGGAATCCATTGGTGATATTTAATCTCTTGTATCTCATCATATTTGTTACAAATTTTATGGATTTCACTTTGATTTTCTAGGGTTTCTAACTTATTGTTAGGGTTTTAAGTTGATTTCTAACATCTGGTTGTTTTCTTTGGAACTAATATCATTTGGTGCAGTGTCTTATCACTTATCAACATCCTAGATCATCACTCAATCATTCAAATCATCCTTTGATCCAGCCTTTTTGACGAAATATTATTTTTTGCAGGTCTGTTATTACACTGTGCGTTTGGTAGTACAGTAGCTCACTTTTGGTAGCATAGTACCACACTTCTAGTACCACAGTGCATCACTTCTGGTAACATAGTAAGTCACTTTCGGTCTGCAACACATCACTTCTGGTAGCATAGTGAAGCACTTTTGGTTCACAGTAAGTCACTTTTGGTGAGACAGTAGCTCGCTGTTGGTCATATTGATTTATTATGGGCTAGCTTATAGGTTTTTGTGGAACTGACTTGTTGCAGCCTCTTACTACTCACACAGAGCAAACAGGTGTTTTTAACGTGTTCCTGCAGGATGAGCATTGAAGAAATCTTGATCTATCTCACTAAGTCTTAGAAACACATTGCCTTCTTAAGGGATAATTGAACAAATCATTTCGGCAATTTAAGTCTTAGAAACATACTGCTATTTTTTAAGGGACAATGGGCATGTATGCACAAACACCTCAATTTTCTAAGGGACAATGGACATGAATGCCAAACTCTTCAATATCATAAGGGACAATTGACAACTACAAATGTGTGTGTGCCTAGTTTAGTTGCACCTTATTTTTCTTATAATGGGACAATTAAACCTTTGTTTGACGTGCTTGCTCTTACATTTATGTACTTCCTTTAGAAGGGCCAGCTTTTGGATTGCGCTTCATCCAAAAGGGATGACCCTAAGTAGAGTTTTCCTTTGAACCACTATATAAGAGGGATAAGGCGAAAGCCAAGTCCTAACCGACGTCACCCTTACCTTGTGGTGCCAAACTGAAAAGAGGTGTGCTAGCTCTTTGTGGAAATGATTTTCACATTGAGTGAAGTGTTTGATACTCTTAGTAGGATTGGTTAAAGCTTTTAGTAGCTTGTCGCATTGCTCATAAGGCATTGGTCCCTCAAAGTCACTAAGAACCATTTTAGATAGAGACTACCCAACCTACCTCCGAACATTGCGGTAATCATCAATGCAAGGGGAATCGATTTAAGCCCTTAAGATACTCACCATTGGCTCCCTTGAGAAGAGATAGTATTCCCTTGGCCATAAAGCTCTTGTGACCTACTTGAGCTTTCCAAGGGGAGGGTGAGATATCCCTACCTATCGTCTCTCGCAAAGATACTAAATATCCAACACCTTTATGGAATGATATTTTTATCGACAGAGTATTAAGCTGTGAGTTGATCTACTGCAATGAAACCTTGTCTCTAGGGATAAAAAGTGCTTGTTATTGATTGCAATTGTCTTATACCTGTGGAAACATTGGGCTTGTTTGGAGCCTCAAACATACACTATCTCTTGTGTCAGTCCCTTGTTTGTGCCAACATTGTTTGTTGTGTTTTCTCTTTCCAAACAAATCCAATTAGAAACAGAAACAATCTATCAAAATTTTGCCTTTTAGAAACATCAGACACTACTTCAGTGCCCCTGGTATTACAACAGCTCATCTTTGGTAGTACAGTAGATCACCTTTGGCATAGCAGTAACTCACCTCTGGCAAAACTCTACTTCAACGCCCTTGGTATAATAGTAGCTCGCTTTTAGTCACTGTAGCTCACCTTTGGCATAGCAGTAACTCGCTACTACTAGCTCAGTCTGTCACCTTTGGTGTCACAGTAGCACACTTTTGGTAGCACAGTCATGCACCTTTGGTCAAACAGTATAGCGCCTTTGGTCCAATACTTTGTGCATCAGAGTTTGTCTGTTTCTCAAAGCACCTCACAAAATCCCAGCATTACATTTTGTCCTAGTGTATCCCATGGTAACCACTAGGCTTCAGCAAACTATGAAGTCCAAGCAAGTTGGCCCTAGGAAGCACAAATCACCTCCTCGCACACCACAATCAGGTCGTCTCAACATTACTCCCAAGGTTACTCCTAGTACACCTGCGGCAAAACCAATCACCTCTTCGAACATGCCGTACATTGACCAATCAAGCAATCCTCAAGAGGGTAGGGTCCCTTTGGTAAGTACACCCCAATACACCACCGGCTTGCCTCCTGATTTTGTCCCACAAGGTTATACTATAGATCTAGCCCCATCTCAAGAAGAGCCACACTTTGAAATAGGTCAATCCTCTCAAGCAGATGAGCAAGACCTTGATGAATTCATACAAGAGCCTAGAGTCATGGCCGCCTTTGACAAAATCCTTAGTGAGAACTAGGATCATTTCTTTCGCTTACTTGCAGAGTAAGGCACCAAATTACCTCAAGATTTTGATTTATCCACTCTCAAGGAGAACAACAACACCCAAGATACCATACAAGCAGTTCAAACCATGTCAACAGTGACCACACCTTTACCTGTATAGAGCTCGCAGTATAGGAATCCCCTTTTTCCAAACTCAACAGGAGAGAGGGTCGTATCACCGCTTCTGACTCCTATGGAGATCTATAACAACCAACAAGAAACTCTCCAATGTCAAGCAGAGTTAGCTAAGAAAGCCACCTTAGCTCAATCGAATATGCAACCACCTCCTCAAGTGTCCACCCCAATCGCAAGTGGAATCTTGGTTACCCCATCATGGATAGGTTTCCCACCCAATTACAATCTGGGGAACAATTATGTAGCCATGCAACAAGGGTCTCAACAAATACCACCTCCTGTATCATCAAACCTTCATGTCTCTCAACCAATTAGAGTCATGCAACCCCAACCACAACATTCTTCTACTCTCATCCTCAATCAACCCCAACCATCGCAAATCACTTCTACCTATGCCCCTCCTCCACAACCTTCATCCTCACTCAACTTCTTTCACACATTGCCTAGCCACTCTCAACATCCCCAACATCAAGTTTCCCAAAGCTATGTGCTACCATCACAACCTAATCAAACGCACTTTAGCTTTCCTCCACCTAATTCCTTTCTTCAACCATCACAAAGCCAACATTCTTACCTAGTGCCACCTCCACCTCTGCCAAATCAAACCCTCCAATTCCAAACCAATCTGAACCCAACATACAACCCGTATGATCCCAATCAATCTTATGACCCTTATAACACCAGTGTGCATGGCTTACATTATAATCTTCCGTATGGGCAACACCAACCACTTTTGGGACAACAGGAGATGTTACCAAACCCTCCCATGACTATGGAGCTAAAGATTGTAGAAGTTCAACAACAACTATCTGATATTACATTTGGCCACACCAAAAAGACCTTCTCTTTAGGGGAAGTGTGTCCTTATCCTTTTGAACGGTCATTACCAATGATCCCTTTTCCTCAAAATTTCACTATTCCCAAGTTCGATAAATACAAAGGAAAAGGTGACCCAAAAGACCATCTTAGGGAATTCTATCTTGCTTGCTTCGAGGTCTCACATAATGACACATATCTTATGCGTCTCTTTCCTCGCAGTCTTGGAGGTCAAGCTATAGAATGGTTCTCACACTTACCCACAGGTATCAAGTCTTTCAATGAGCTAGCAGAGAAGTTTGCCACCCACTTTTCTTACAACAAATAGTATGAGATTTCCATGACTGATCTATGCAACAACAAACAGAAAAATGGGGAAACTTTCATCTCTTTTCTTCAATGGTGGAGACAAATGGCTAGCAAATTCCCTTTCAAGATTCCTGAGAAATAGCTTGTTAGCATATTTGTGTAGAACCTCAACCAAGAGTTGGGTTTCCACTTGCAAATTCTCAGTGCTATAACCTTCGATGAAATCACATACAAGGGAATTAACATTGAAAAGGCCCTCATTGCTAAGGGTATGGTCAAAATCTTCAAAGAAATGAAAGATAGCGCTCCTCATCAACAATCGAATGATAAACCCAAATACTGGAACAAGAATAAAAATGTTGTCAACGATGGGGTGGTCGATTCTAAACATGTCCAAACTTTGCAAACACTGCTACAGCTTTCCAAACCAAGTCAAGCTCCATCTCAACAACAACAACAATAGCGACAACCATATCAAAATCAACAACAACGACAACAGGAGTGACCTCAACAAGATTACCCTCCATGAGATGAATTTACTCCCTTGGGAGTGCTTATGGAGTCGGTCCTACAACAGGTTTTACAGAAAGGACTCATCACCTTACCAGATGCACCCCCATATGGTGAACCAGTTTACTAAGCTGTGCGGTATAGAGAAAATGAATACTGTGAATTCCATCGGAGTAAAGGACATAGAACTGCGTCGTGCATGAAACTCAAGCACCTAATCCAAAATCTCATCGACGGCAACCTAATCACTTTTGAGAATGAACAAGCAGCTCAAAACACAAACAAAGATCTCGATATGTACAAGGAACCATTCCCTCATCATGGTCCATCTCCTTCTTAGGATAGAGGTAAAGGTATCAATCATGCTTCCACTTCCTTTGATTCCATTGTAGGTCGTTTTGAAGAGAGTCGAGTGTCTACCCTCACTATCAAAGGCAAATCTACGGATTGCACTGTTACAACTTGTCATGGTCATGTCACCATTCGTGGTCCTACACCCAGTCTTCTGGCTCAATCTGATTATAATCTTATCGAACATCTAGGGAAAATGCAAGCATAGATCTCTATTTTGGACCTTTTACGATCATCGCCTGCACATAGAGTGGTGCTAGAAAAAGCCCTCCAAGAGTCTTCAGTTCCTAACAACATAGCAGTTGTGGATTTCCAAGCTATAGTAGGTAACATTGCTTCACCCTACAATGTGGTCTTCTCTAAGAAAGATCTCCCATCCCATGATCCTTGTCACAATGATGCCCTTCATATTGAAGTTCTCATCCATAAGCGCAAAATCAAATGTATACTCATAGATGGTGGTGCTGGTCTCAACATCTGTTCTTTAAAGTTACTTAGGCAATTGGGGTACTCTGAGGATCATGTCAACTCTGATCATAGTATTACAATCAAGGGGTATGATGATGCTGAATGCCGCTCAGAAGGTGTTATCCACTTGCCTATACAACTGGGCCTTGTCATGCTTGAAACCAAGTGTCAAGTTCTTGATATTGAGTTGCCTTACAACATTATCCTAGGCCGCCCATGGATCCATGCAATGAAAGTTGTTCCCTCCATGTACCATCAGTCTCTAAAGTTCCCATACAATGGTATAAAGATCACTATCCCAGGAGACCCCAATCCTTTCAAATTTTGCTGTGTCTTGCAAGGAAGCTATAAGAATTGCAACCAAGTGCCTAAAAATGACGAAGCCCTTGAATCCCCACTATATGTTGATCCTGAAACTCTGACACAAGCCTCTACAAGTGAACCTAAACCCCTCCCCAAAATCACAGCTCACATCCGAGATATAGGCTTTGGCACATATGATATCTCAAAATCTTGTTGTGTAGGGTGGATGCCTTTATCTCCAAAATCTTACGGCAAACCACCCATTACCAAAGTAACCAAAAAGGTAGCTATTCCTCCCCTAGGATTCCTAACCCAATTCCAACATTGACAGTTATTGGAAGAGGAAACTATTGAGGATATTTCTTCTTGGCTCTATAAGGAGAAAGAACAGTCACAATACCAGTCATGCAATATGGCAATGGTTTAAGGATAGTAAAAAACATGGGCTATAAAGGCAAAGGTGGCCTTGGGAAACAGAATCAAGGAACTATGGAACCCATTGTTGTGACAAAGAAGCTAGACAAGGGATTAGGATTTGGTAAGAAGTTACCGCACACCTTGGACATCGAGTATATCCTCGACGAGGTAGCTAACACTTTTCTTGCCGACTCGACGTCTACAGAGGATATCATCGATGACTCTTCCCTCCATATGACCAACCTCTTCACAGAATCCTCCATTTTTACGCTATCCTCCATATCCTTAACCTCCACCACAAACACCCAGAATGTAACACTTGTCTACTATAAACTTATCGATTGGGACCAACAAGGGTCCCCCGTAATAGATGTATTTCAGAATGACGAAGCTCTAGCTAAGTTCATGGGACTTCGGGAAGGCATCCCTCTTGGTGATCATAAAGTAGGTTTTGTAATGGAACTAGAGACAACAGCTTATTTTGGTGAGAATGCCAAATCCTCCAGTCATAAAACTGAAAATAAAGAAAGATCTCTAGGTGAAAACCACACTGTGGCACCTCCTGATCACAAAATACTAAAAACAAAGGATGTGTCCAATGGTGAAAACCCAACTGTGGCACCTGAGGATGGAGGATTTGACCTTCCCCTACCATCTAAGTATCAAGAGAAATTAGCTCTCCTAGTGGAAGATTCTATAGAGATAAACCTGGGCACAGAGCAAAATCCAAAGACCACATTCCTAGCAGCATCATTATCAGAAATAGAGCACAATAACCTTAACACATTCTTCTTACAAAGAACCATCAACTTTGCGTGGACCTATGCTGATATGCCAGGGTTAGATCCTAAGCTAGTTGTTCACTATCTCACTGTTGATCCAAAGGTTAAACCAGTCAAGCAAAAGTTGAGGAAGATGCACCCACAGATAGCTCTCTTGGTGAAAGTGGAGATACAGAAGCTGTTAGATGCAAAATTTATATGACCTATTGACTATTCAGATTGGGTCTCAAACATTGTACCTGTGTCTAAACCTAATGGGCGCATCCACATGTGTAATGACTTTATAGATCTGAACAAAGCATGTCCCAAAGATGACTTTCCACTACCAAACATTGACATTATAGTGGACTTGACAGCAAGTCACGAGATGCTTTCTCTCATGGACAGATTCTTGGGTTACAATTAGATACATATAGCAGAAGAAGATCAACATAAAACAACCTTTACTTGTCCTTGGGGCAATTATTGTTGGTGTGTCATGCCGTTTGGTCTCAAGAACGCAGGAGCAACCTATCAGAGAGCAATGACAGTGATATTCCATGATCTCTTTCATCACATCATGGATGACTATGTGGATGATATACTGGCTAAATCTTCTAATACAGATCACATATAGGTTCTAGGACAGATTTTTGATAGGCTTGAAAAATACCAAGTAAGACTCAATCCAAATAAGTGTGTATTCGGTGTAATGTCAGGGAAGCTGTTGGGATATATTGTATCTCGTAGAGGCATCAAAGTAGATCCCACAAAGGTAAAAGCCATAGTGGAGATGCCTCCACCAAAGAATCTTAAAGCATTAAGGAGCCTTTAGGGAAGGTTGCAATCCATCAGGCGTTTCATCTCACAACTAGCAGATAAATGTCAACCATTTCAACACTTACTCCGTAAGGATGTCTCATTCTGATGGGATTATAAGTGTCAAGCAGCATTTGATCAGCTTAAAGAGTATTTGGCTACACCTCCTATATTGGTTCCACCTGTTGGGGACAAACCTTTGATATTATACATCTCCACTACAAATTTGGCCCTAGGGGCCCTTCTAGCACAAAATGATGAAACAGGAAAAGAGCATGCAATTTACTATATCAGTAGAACCTTGGTGGGATATGAGCTCAATTATTCACCAATGGAAAGAGCTTGTTTAGCAGTAGTGTTTGCCTCCCAAAAGTTGTGGCATTACATGTTGAACCAACACACAATTCTTATAGCTAAAATTGATCCCTTGAAGTATCTACTAGCAAAAGCAGCTCTTACAGGCAGACTAGCTAAATGGGTCATGATCCTTAGTGAGTTCGACATTGAATATGTGGATCGTAAAGCAATCAAAGGACAAGCTCTCGCCAATCAACTAGCAGAAGCACCTATGCAAGATACACACCCTATGGTAGCAGACTTTCCTGATGAAAATCTCTTCACTCTTGCTAACTCAATAATGTGGAAGCTGTACTTTGATGGTTCCTACACACAGCATGGATCAGGGGCCAGCATCTTGTTTGTCACACCTCAAAATGACTACATTCCAAAGTCATATCGGTTTGCATTCCCTTGCACCAACAACATAGCCGAGTATGAAGGACTCCTCATAGGTCTCAACACAACAGTTTAATGGGACATCATAGAATTACAAGTATATGGAGACTCACAGCTAGTCATTCGCCAAGTCATGGATGAGTACCAAACAAAAGATGAAAAGTTGGTCCCCTACAAGCAACTGGTGGACACCTACAAACCACACTTTTCTAGCATCACATTTGAGCAAATTCCAAGAGAGCATAATAAAGTTGTGAATTCTATGGCTTTTGTAGGGTCACTGATAGACATGCCTGCAAATACACAGAAATGTGAATTCTTGATCGAGCAATTGTTGATACTAGCCGTCGATGTTCCCATTACTGAAATCATCTATGAACTTGTTGGTCCCAATTCCCCATGGTATGAAGATATCTATGAATACCTCAAACACAATACCTTTCCCCCTGACCTATCATCCACCCAATGCAAAACCTTTATCTGTCGATCCTCTCATTACATCATTCTAGGTGATACACTATATCACCGGAGTCTCGATGGTATCCTCTTACAATGTCTTAATGCAGAAGAAGTTGAAGCTACCTTACGAGACATACATGAAGGTGTCTGCGGTGCACATTCTACCGGTCCTAATCTTGCTAAGAAGATACTCAGAATAGGTTATTACTGGCCTACAATAAAGCAAGATGCTGCACAGTTTGCTAAGAAGTGTCTACAATGCCAGCAGCATGGAGATTTGATTCACACACCAGCTCATGAATTACAATCTGTGACAACTCCATGGCCTTTTTCCCAATGGGGTCTCAACCTCGTAAGACAAATCCACCCTTCCTCCTCCAATGGCCATAAGTTTATCATTACCGCCACTAAGTATTTCACAAAGTGGGTGGAAGCCATTCCTATGACCTATATCACCGGTAAGCAAATAGCCAAGTTTATCCTAAACTACCTCATATGCCGGTATGGTATTCCCCAAGCCATTGTCACTAATAATGGGAGACCATTCAAGAACCAAGATGTCCATGCCTTGTGCACACAATACAATATCCAACATCACTTTTCAACTCCCTACTATCTTCAGAGTAACGACCAAGCTGAGGCTTCCAATAAGACCATTCTCAAGATCCTCAAGAAAATAGTGAATGAAGCGGGTCGTGACTGGCACTTGCAACTCAATCCCGCCCTATGGGCCTACCGCACTAGTATCAGAACACCAACTAGTGCCACACCATATGCCTTGGTCTTTGGCTCTGAAGCCATCCTACCTATAGAGGTCAAGATCCCATCCCTCAGAGTATCCATGTAGGACCTGATCGGCAGAGACGAGTATCGCACTTCCAGATTAGCTGAGCTAGAACTCTTAGATGAGAGGTGCCTTGCCGCACTTAATCATCTCCATGTCTATCAAAACCGCCTCCAGCGTAATTACAACAAAAAGATAAAAGAAAGACGGTTTCAAGTTGGTGATCTTGTACTTAAGGAGAATCAGAGAAATCAAGCAGATCGAGAAAAGAAGGGCAAGTTTGAGCCTAACTGGTTAGGCCCCTTTATTGTGACAGCTGCATATGGATCAGGAGCTTATACTTTAGCTACACCTGATGGCATTCTTCTAGATGCGCCACTTAACAGTGTCCATCTCAAGAAGTTCTATGCCTGATCCTCAGAGTATTCCAAAAAAAATCCAAAAAAAATTCGTCCTCTGGTGAAAACCTGGCAAACAAGCACCTTGGATAAGTACCATAGTGAAAACCTGGCAAATAGGCGCTATGTGTAGAGTCAGCATCCATCGTCTATCGAGTCCTGTCCACTCCTTGTCCAGTTCGTAGCGCACTTTCCATCCATCCATAATAAAACCATTGACCTTGTTTGCATTTCCATCTCCCTATCTAGTATAGCTTGGAAATTTGTCAATGTCCATCATTGTCATCCTACATCTTGATCTGTGTCTACAGTTAACACTGTCTTGTCCTAGGTCAAAGCTTTCTGTGTCTTCTTCAGTAGTCACCCATACAATTTCCTCTACCAGAATGGGGGCAACTCTTTCCTTAACTTAGGTCTAGGATTGGTTCCTTGTTCGTGGTTCACAACGCATACTTCAATCTCTTTCTCATGGATCACAGGTAACACCCTTTAATGGACACATCGCTCCTACGATAAGGATGTTATCTTCTCAACCCTTTTTCCCACATCATCACATCAACCAAAACTACATATCATTTCTTCTCAATCTTAAGGTACCTTGATCCCATGGATATGGGTATGTAGGCAGTCTGGAATATGAAGGAAGTTTCCAGTACTCAGGTACATAAGATCCCCTCCTCTTCATCTTGACCCATCTCATCACTCTGTCTAGAACTACATATTTATCACTTTCATCTTTCATCGTCGTGTGCCTTGATCCCATGGATATAGGGTATGTAGGCAGTTTAGAATACGAAGGATGTATCCAGTACTCAAGCACACACGATCCATCATTCTCCGCCCGTCTCAATCTAGTTGCACTTCATCCTTCTAGTCTTTCATTATCAAAATCCATTCACTTTGACTTGACTAACTCAAGTAGCAAGCTAGTGCATCTTTTCAAAGAAAAAGTCCTTAACAAACCTAAAGCAAAGCAGCTTTCTTCTAGAGTCATCTACTGTCCTGCATACTGATTGCCAACATCAGCTAAATCCCGCTTAACCAAAGCCCTAGATCAACAAGCTTGTCTTCTGCGCAGTGTTCCATTGTCGAGACCAACACACGTGTCTCCTAGGACATGTGGCATTTCCTGCAGGAAGATATTGTCTTTTTAGGTAGATAGCACCCTTTAACGGACACAGAGTTGCTACGATAAGGCTATTATCTTTCCTATTCAATCTATCCTGAGCAACCTCTTTGGCAAGAGAATATGTTGGCTGTATGTTTACTTTGTAAGTCAGTCAATTTGTGTTATGGTTTATCTTTTGTTCCTTTATCCATTACCTATTCAAGGCTACCTTGATTTATCTATAATCTTGGTATGTTGTGATGTAGTACGGATTGGGGGCATAGTCATTATTTTTTTGTGTGCCGTGTTTGAGGAATGATATTTAGCATCATATTTATCTTGTGTGTGTTATGACCTAGCATCTTACATATTAATAATTCTTCTTGAATTTACATGTATTGAAGTTTATTTTATGTTCAAGACTATGGCTCACTCACATGTTCCAACAAGATCATATTATGTCTAAAGGATCTAAGTTCAAATTGCTTGCTTGCAGAGTCAACATCCACGCACTCGGATATTATAGCACCTTGGTCTTTTATACCTTGGTGGCAAACTATCCACATGCTATATCAAAAATAAGGATTGCTCTTTATAAACATTTGTGAAGCCATTGCAACAAGCTCATTTACCCATCCATTTACCTAGGGCCTTATATAGTTTTTCCAGCAATGATCGATCAACAATCTTTCTCTCATGTTATCTTTTATCTCCTTTCTTCTATCTATCATCAACCCAACCTCGTCTGTCTCCAACACAATATTCTAATCAAGCATCAACACAGTTCTTCTATCACTTCCCTATCTTTCCTCTCGAGGGGGCACCCTACGCCAGCTACACTGGGGCATCAAAAATTGTATCATGTATTCAACTATCGATTTCTTTGACGCAACACTATAAACTGCATTGCATCAAAGAGGGGCAAAATGTAGACACCCTAAAATGACCATGTCATTGCACTACTTACATTTCGTTATTTCTTCCTAATCACCTGCATTTCACACATTAATTAAATAATCTAATTATTTAATTAATTTCACCAAATTCTTCTAAATCACAAAATTGCGACATTAATTAAATAAATCCTCTTTATTTAATTAATTAAATTAAATTCCTCTGTTATTCTTCCATAATTAAATAATTTTAATTATTTAATTAGATCATTATCCTCTTTTCAAAAATCAAACATTAATTAGATAAATCCAATTATTTAATTAATTTAACAAATTCCCTCTTATCTGCAATTAGATAATTCTTAAATTATTTAATTAAATCAAAGTCATTCTTTTAAAATCATGCACAATAATTAAATAAATTTATTTATTTAATTTACTTTCAAATCTTCTAAATTAAATAATTCTAATTATTTAATTATTTCTTCCATAATATCCTCTCTAAATTTAAATAAATCAATTATTTATTTAAATTGCTTTTTCTTCCAAATTTGAGTTATCTCTAAAATAACTCAAGCTTTCTTGCTCATGCAATTAAATATTCCTAATATTTAATAAAGCAAAATATCTTCTTATTCTCATGCAAATCCCTTCTTCTTGTTTTAAACCACTTAACTGATCATTACATTCTGTTAATTGCTTTAACTCATTCTTCTATTCTTGATAACTCCTCTCATGCAAAAGAAAGCAAGACACGTGTCTTTTTCTCATTCATTGCACGTTCCTCAACTGTTCTCCTCCATTGATTCTTTTGAATTATCTGGACCATTGATCGATCTTTGATGAAACCTATATAAACCCCCCTCATCTCCTTCACTAAGCCTCTCTCTCTTCGATTGTATTCTTAGGTATACTTAACAGAGCTTTGAGCATACAAAACGCATCGATTGAGCAACCTTACGATCTTTTGACATTGATCTTTGAGCACATTGAGCACACTACTTGCTTGTTGCAGCTATGGTTTCGCAACTTGATTGAGCAATCCACACTTCTCCAAAAGGGAACAATACAGGTTTTGGTAATAGCTTTCATTTGTCTTTGATTTTATGATAATGGCTTTTACTTAGATTGGTTCACTTTATGTGATTGGTTTTTGGTTTTATTAGTTTAGATTTAATCGATTTTTCCTCATACACACGTATTGCATTGCAACATACAAAGATATAGATAAATCAGGGTAGTCTTGAATAAGTAAATGGGAAAGGGACAAAAAGATAAACCAAAAAGCAAATTGAGTGACTTACAAAGTAAACATACAACCAATATATTCTCTTGCCAAAGAGGTTGCTCAGGATAGATTGGATTGGTTGGGTAGATTGGATAGATAACAACCTTATTGTAGGAATGATATATCAATTAAAGGGTGTTGATCTATTGATAGGATAATATCTAGTTTCAGGAAATGAAAACATGTCGTATAAGACACCTAGTCTAGTTTTGACAATGGAACATCCTATATAAGACAATTGATTGATGTAGCAGATGTTGGCAATTGATATGTAGGACAACATATGGCTCTACAAGTAGGTTTCTTTGCTTTAGGTTGGTTAAGGACTTTTTCTTTGATAGGATGCATTGTTTATTGTTTTGCTGCTTGAGTTAGTCAAGTCAAGGTGGATGGATTTTGATAAAGGGAAGACTAGAAAGATGAAATGTCAATGGATTGAGATGGGTGAAGAATGATGAATCATATGTACCTGAGTACTAGATATGTCCTTCATATTCCAGACTACCTATATACCCTATATCCATAGGATCAAGGCACATTACCATGAAAGATGAAGATGATAATATGTAGTTCTAGGTAGAGTGATGAGTGAGTCGAGGTGTTTGACTTTGGGTAGGTGAAATGATGATATCTTATGTACCTGAGTACTAGAAACTTCCTTCATATTCCAGACTGCCTACATACCCATATCCATGGGATCAATGTACCTTAAGATTCAGAAGATGCTATGTAGTCCTAGCTTTGGTTTGATGATGTAGGATATGATGAAGTGTTTTGGTTTTGGTGAGATGGTCAAATGGATTGGTTTGATGTGTTTTTGTTTTGGTTTTGGTTTGGAAGTGTTTTTTTTTGTTTGAGATGGTTAATGAACTATGAACAAGGATCCATTCCTAGACCTAGGTAAAGGAAAGAGTTGGCCCCATTCCGGTAGAGGTGTTATAATGGATGAATGACATAGGATAACAAACAATGACATGGAGAACTTGACATAGGATAACGATGATAGATTGACATGGATAACTTGACATAGGATAAGTTGACGATTGGCATGGATAACTTTACATAGGATAAGCTGACGATTGACATGGATAACTTGACATAGGATAAGTTGGTGATTGACATGGATAACTTGACATGGGATAACGATGATGATTGATATGGATAACTTGACATGGGATAAGGATGATGATCATTTAACAAATTCCCAAGCTATTCTAGATAGGAATTGGAAATGCAAAAAGGTCAATGGTTTATTATGGATGGATGGATGATGATTTATGAAATGGACATGGAATGAACAAGACTTGATAGATGATGGCTACTAACTCTACACATAGCACCTATTTGCCAGGTTTTCACTATGGTACTTATCCAAGGTGTCTGTTTACTAGGTTTTCACCAAAGGATGAATTTTTTTTTTTTTTTGACATGGATACTCTGAGGATCAAGCAAAGAACTTCTTGAGATGAAAACTGTTTAGTTTCTCATCTAGAGGAATGCCTTTAGGTATTGCTAAAGTATAAGCTCCTGATCCATATTCTGTTGTGATAACAAAGGGTCCTAACCAATTAGGCTCAAACTTGCCCTTCTTTTCTCGATTGACTTGATTTCTCTGATTTTGCTTTAAGACAAGATCACCAACTTGAAACTATCTTTCTTTGATCTTCTTGCTATAGTTGCGTTGGAGGTGGTTTTGATAGACATGAAGATGATTAAGCATGGCAAGGTGCCTTTCATCTAATAGTTCTAGCTCAGCTAATCTAGAAGTGTGATACTCCTCTCTATCAATCAAGTGCTGCATAGATACTCTTAGGGATGGGATCTTGACCTCTATAGGTAGAATGGATTCAAAACCATAGACCAAGGCATATGGTGTGGCACCAATTAGTATTTTGATACTAGTGTGATAGGCCCATAATGAGGGATTGAGTTGCAGGTGCCAATCATGACTAGATTCATTAACCATTTTCTTGAGTATTTTAAGAATGGTTTTGTTGGAAGCCACGGCTTGGCCATTACTCTGCGAATAGTAGGGAGTGGAAAAGTGATGTTGGATATTATATTGGGTGCATAAGGCATGAACATCTTGGTTCTTGAATGGTCTCTCATTATCAGTGACAATGGCTTGGGGGATGTTGTAGTGACAAATGAGGTAGTTAAGGATAAATTTGGCTATTTGCTTGTTGGTGATATAAGTCATGTGAATGGCTTCGACCCACTTCGTGAAGTACTTAGTGGCGGTAATGATAAATTTATGGCCATTGGAGGAGGATGGGTGGATTTGTCCTACGAGGTTGAGACCCCATTGTGAAAAAGGCCATGGAGTTGTCACAATTTGTAGTTCATGAGCTGGTGCATGAATCAAATCTCCATGCTGTTGGTATTGTAGACACTTCTAATAAACTATAAAGCATCTTGTTCTACTGTAGGCCAATAATACCTTGTGTGGAGTATCTTCTTAGTGAGGTTAGGACTGGTAGAATGTGTGCCATAGACACCTTCATGTACATCTCGTAAGGTAGCATCAGCTTCTTCCGTGTTAAGACATCATAAGAGGATACAATCGAGACTCTGACGATATAGTGTATCACCCAAAATAGTGTAATGGGAGGATCGACTGATAAAGGTTTTGTGTTGGGTTGTAGATAGCTCAAAGGTAAAGGTATCATGTTTAAGGTAGTCATAGATATCTTCATACCATGGGGAATTGGGACCAACAAGTTTGTAGATGATTTCAGTAGTTGAAACATCGATGGTTGGTATCAACAATTGCTCGATCAAGAATTCACATTTCTGTGTGTTTGTAGGCATGTCTATAAGTGACCCTACATAAGTCATAGAAGCTATAGCTTTGTTATGCTCTCTTGGAATTTGCTCAAAAGTGATGCTAGAAAAGTGTGGTTTGTATGCCTCACTAGTTGCTTGTATGGGACCAACTTTTCATCTTTTGTTTGGTACTCATCTGTGACTTGTCGAATGACTAGTTGCAAGTCCTCATATACCTGTAGTTCTTTGATTTCCCATTGGACTATTGTATGGAGACCTATGAGGAGTGCTTCATACTTGGTTATGTTGTTGGTGCAAGGAAATCTAAGCCGATATGACTTTGGGATATATTCATTTTGTGGTGTGATAAAAAGGATGCTAGCCCCTGATCCATACTATGTGTAGGAACCATCAAAATACAATTTTCACATTATTGAGGTAGAAAGATTGAATTGATTTTCATCTGGAAAGTCAGATACCATAGGATGTACATCCGTCATGGGTGCTTCTTCTAGTTGATCTGCTAGGGCTTGTCACTTGATTGCTTTACGATCCACATACTCAATGTCAAACTCACTAAGGATCATGACCCATTTAGCTAGTCTGCCTGTGAGAGCTTCTTTTGCTAGGAGATACTTTAATGGATCAATTTTGGCTATTAGATTTGTGTGTTGGTTTAGCATGTAATGCTGCAACTTTTGGGAAGTGAACACTAAGGATAAACAAGCTCTTTCCATAGGAGAATAATTGAGTTCATAATCCACCAAGGTTTGACTAATATAATAGATTGAATGCTCTTTTCTTGACTCATCATGCTATGCTAGAAGAGCCCCTAGGGCTATAGTTGTAGTTGAGATGTATAAGATGAAAGGCCTATTGCCTACTGGTGGTACGAAGACTAGAGGTGTAGCTAGATATCCCTTGAGCTAATCAAATGTTGCTTGACACTTATCATCCCATCAAAATGAGACATCCTTTTGGAGCAAGTGTTGAAATAGTTGACATTTATCTGCTAGTTGTGAGATAAAACGGCTAATGGATTGTAACCTTCCTTGAAGTCTCCTTAATGCTTTCAAATTCTTTAGTGGAGGCATCTCCACTATAGATTTGACTTTTGTTGGATCTATTTCAATGCCTCTATGAGATATAATATATCCCAACAGTTTTCCTGAGGTTACCCCAAAGACACACTTCTTTGGATTAAGTCTTGATATTTTTCTAGTCTGTCAAAGATTTGGCTTAGAACCTGTATGTGATCAGCCCTAGAAGATTTTGCTAGTATATCATCAACATAGTCCTCCATGATGTGATGAAAGAGATTGTGGAATATCACTATCATTGCTCTTTGATAGGTTACACCTACTTTTTAAAGACCAAACGGCATGATGCACCAACCATAGGTACCCCAAGGACAAGTAAAAGTTGTTTTATGTTGATCTTCTTCCACTATCATTATCTGATTATAACTGGAAAATCCATCCATTAGAGAAAGCATTTCATGACCAGTAGTCAAGTATACTATTAGATCAATGTTTGGAAGTGGAAAGTCATCTTTTGGAAATGCTCTATTAAGATCTCTAAAGTCGGAACACATGTAGATGCCCCCATTTGGCTTATCCATAGGTACAATGTTTGATACCCATTTTGGATAATCAATAGGCTTGATAAATTTTCCATCTAACAGTTTTTGTATTTCAACTTTTACCAAGAGAGAAATCTATGGGTACATCTTTCTTAGCTTCTATTTGATTGGTTTAGCTTTTGGATCAACTGTGAGATAGTGAACTACTAGAGAAGGGTCTAACCCTAATGACGCAAAATTGATAGTTCTCTGTCAGAAGAAGTTGGTAAGATTCTTGTGCTTTTGTTCTAATAGTGATGCTACAAGGAACGTAGTCTTAGGATTTTTCTCTGTGCCAAGATTTATCTCTGTAGAATCTTTTGCTAGGAGAGTTGATTTCCCTTGATATTTAGATGGTAGGGGAAGGTCAAATCCTCCATCCTCAGGTGCCACAATTGGGTTTTCACCTTCGGATACATCCTTTATTTTTACTATTTTGTGATTAGGAGGTGCCACAGTGTTGTTTTCACCTAGAGATTTTTCTTTATTTTTATTTTTGCGACTGGAGTATTTGGCATTCTCATCAAAATAAGCAGCTTGATCTAATTCCAAGACAAAACCCAATTTGTGATCGCCAAGAGGTATACCATCCCAGAGTCCCATGAACTTTGCAATAGCTTCATCATTCTGAAAAACATCTAGAACGGGGGACCCTTGTTGGTCCCAATCGATAAGTTTAGGGTAGACAAGTGTTACAATTTGGGTGTTGGTTATTGATGTTAATGATATAGATGATAGCATAAATATGGAGGATTCAGTGAATAGGTTAGTCATATGGAGATAAGAGTCATTGATGATATCCTCTTTAGACATCAAATCTGTGAGAGAAGCTTGTGCTACCTCATCGAGAATACCCTTGATATCCAAGGCACGTGGTACCTTCCTACCAAATCCTAACCCCTTCTTGTCTAGCTTCTTCTTCACAATAATGGGTTCTATGTCACCTTGGTTATCCTTCCCAAGGCCACCTTTGCCTTTGTAGCCCATGTTCTTGATAATTCTTAGGCCATTGCCATATTGTTTGACTGGTATGGTGATTGGTTCTCTCTCTTTGTAGAGCCAAGATGCGATGTCTTCAATAGTTTTCTCTGCCAATAATTTTCCCTCTTGGAATTGGGTTAGAGATGCTAGCGGGGGGATAGCTACTTTCTTAGTTGCTTTGGCTATGGGCAGTTTGCTGTAGGATTTAGGGGATAAGGGCATCCACCCTACACAACAAGATTTTGAGATATCATATTCACCAAAGCCTATATCATGGATGCGGGTTGTGATTTCAGGAATAGGATTAGGATTAGGTTTAACTTTAGAGGCTTTTTTTAGATTTTGAGAGTCAACATACAATGGGGATTCATAGGCTTTGTCATTATTTGGCACTTAGTTGCTATTCTTATAACTGCCTTGCAAGGTATGACATAATTCAAAAGGATTAGGGTCTCCTAGGATAGTGATCTCTGAACCATTAAATGGGAACTTGAGAGACTGATGGTACATGGAGGGAACAACTTTCATGGCATGGATCCATGGGCAACCTAAGATAATGTTATAAGGTTGCTCAATGTCGAGGACTTGGCACCTAGTTTCAAGCATGATGGGGCCTACTTGTATAGGCAAGTGGATAACACCTTCTAAACGGCACTCAACATCATCATACCCCTTGATTGTAATGCTTTTCTCAATGTTTACATGATCCTTAGAGTATCCCAACTATTTAAGTAACTTGAGAGAATAGATATTGAGACCAGTACCACCATCTATAAGTATACGTTTGATATTTCATTTATGGATGAGGACTTTAATGTGAAGTACATCAATGTGGCATGGATCATGGGATGGGAGGTCCTTTTCAGAAAAGACCACATTGTAAGGTGAGGCAATGTTACCTATTATATCTTGGAAATCTGTGACCACTATGTTATTGGGAATAGAAGACTCTTGTAGGACTTTTTCTAGCACAACTTTATGTGTGGGTGATGATTAGAGAAGGTCCAAAATAGAGATCTATACAGGGGTTTTCCCTAGATGTTCGACCAAATTGTAATCAGATTAGGTTGGAAGACTTGGTGTAGGACCACGAAGAGTGACATGACAATGATGAGTTGTGATATTGCAATCCGTAGATTTACCTTTGATAGTGAGGGTAGACACACAAATTTCTTCAAAGTGACCAACAATAGAATCATATGAAGTTGAGGCTTTGTTAATGCCTTTACCTTTGTCAAGATTTTGACCTTAACCATAGTTAGGGAATGGCTCCTTGTACATGTTGAGATCTTTGTTTGTGTTTTGAGTAGGAGGTGCATCAAAAGTGACCTCACCTCTGTCGATAAGGTTTTGGATCATGTGCTTGAGTTTCTTGCATGATATGGTTTTGTCTCCTTTGGTCCTATGGTATTCACAATATTCATTGTCTTTGTACCATGTGGGTTTGTAAGCATGTTCGCCATATGGGGGAGCGTCTGGAAGCATGACGAGTCCATTTTGCACAAGTTTCTTTAGAATCAACTCTATAGGCTCTCCCAAGGGAGTGAATTTATGCCTTGGAGGGTAATCTTGAGGAGGCTTCTCTTGTTGATGTTGTTGGTTTTGGTTTTGTTGTTGTCATTGTTTTTGTTGTTGTTGAGGAGGAGGAGATGGGTTTTGTTTGGATGAAAGATTAAGGGGTGTTTGCAGTGTTTGGATATGTTTGGAACCCACCACACCATCATTGACCATGTTTTTGTTTTTGTTCCAGTATTTGGGATTATCATTCATTTGTTGTTTGGAGCATTGTCTTTATTTTCTTTGAAGATTTTGACCACACCTTTAGCGATGATGGCTTTTTTGATGTTGATGCCTTTATAGGTAATCTTGTCAAAGGTTTTAGCACTTAGTATTTGCAAATGGAAACCCAATTCTTGGTTAAGGTTCTACACAAATAAGCGAACAAGCTACTTTTCAGGTATTTTAAATGGGAATTTGCAAGCCATGTGTCTCCATCTTTGAAGGAAGGAGATAAGAGTTTCCCCATTTTTCTATTTATTGTTACATAAGTTGGTCATAGAGACCTCATGTTCTATGTTGTATGAGAAATGGGCAGCAAATTTTTCTGCAAGCTCCTTAAAAGATTTGATACCTGTAGGTAGATGCAATAACCATTCTATAGCTTGACCTCCAAGACTGTGAGGGAAGAGGCGCATGAGATAAGTGTCATTATGTGCAACCTTAAAACAAGCTATATAGAATTCTCTAATGTGATCTTTTGGGTCTCCTCTCCCCTTGTATTTATCAAATTTGGGTATAGTGAAGTTGGTAGGAAAAGGGATCATTTGCAATGACCGATCAAATGGATAAGGACAAACCTCCTCCAAGGAGAAGGTTTTATTAGTATGACCAAATGTAAGATCAACTACTTGTTGTTGTACCTTGGCAAGTTTAAGCTACATAGTTGTTGTGGGTGTTGGAACAATCCCCTATTGCACTAAGGGTGGTTGTTGTTGCCTATAGGGAAGATTGTAGTTGAAGCCATAGGAATTGTTGTTATATGGATCGTATGATTGGTTTGGATCATATGTGTTGTTTGTTGGGTTTGGATTGGGTTGGTTTTGGTTGTTTTGATTTTGGATATGTAGAGGTGGTGCTAAGTAAGAATGTTGGCTCTGTGATTGTTGTGGAGGGATGATGAAAGAGTTTTGTTGTTGATATTGTGGAGGTGGTGTGAAGAAAGAATTCCTTGGAGGAAAGATAAAGTTTTTTGGGTTGGGTTGCGATGGTGGTACATAGCCATAGGAAGTTTGGTTTTGAGAGTTTTGAGGATTGAGATAGGTGTGGGTTAGCTTGAGAGTGGAAGATCTTTGTGGTGGAGGGACAAAGGTAGATGGATTTTGTGATGGTTGGGGTTGATTGAGATATGTGTTTTAAAAGTTTAGTGTAGATGATCATTGTGGTAGAGGGACATAGTTAGATGGGTTTTGTGATGGTTGGGGTTGATTAAGATGGGGATAGGTAATATTGAGTGTGGATGATCATTGTGGTGGAGGGATATAGTTTGTGTTGACATTTTAGGAGTGTTGTGGGGGAGTGATGTTGTTTGTGTTGACATTTTGAGAATGTTGTGGGGGAGTGATGATGTGTGCGTTGATTTTTTGGGAATGTTGTGGTTGTATGACATTGCTTGGATTAGTAATACGGAGGGTTGATGACGTTAGTGGAGGTGTCTATTGTGACCATTGTTGCATGGCTACATAAGTGTTTCCCAGATTGTAGTTTGGTGGAAAACCATCCTGTGATGTGGTGGCCAATGTTCCACTTGTGATGGACATTTGTGATATGCTAGGAGGGTGTTGTGTGTTTGATTAAGCTAGAGCGACTCATTTTGCTAGTTCTACTTGACATTGTAGTCTCTTGTTGGTGTTTTATAAATCTCCATCAGAGTCATGAGTGGTGATATGGGTCTTTCTACTATTGGATTTTGATAAAGAGGATTCTCATATTGAGCGTCAAAAGGTTTAGTTGTTCTCCCTTGTGAGCTTTGTTTGGGTATGGGAGTGGTCACGGTTGACATAGTTTGGATAGTAGTTATAGCATCATGGGATTTGTTTTGCTCTTTAAGTTTGGATAGATCAAAATCTTTGGGTAGTTTAGCTCCTTGTTCCACAAGCAAACGAAAGAAATGATCTTGATTTTCACTAAGGAGTTTGTCAAATGTGGCTATGGCTCTAGGATCTTGCATGATTTCATCAAGGTCTTGTCGATCTTCTTGAGAGGATTGACCTTCTTGAGATGGGAGTTGACCTATGGTGTAACCATGTGGAACAAAGTCTTGAGGCATGCCGGTAGTAAATTGAGGTACCTCTATCAAAGGGACATTACTCTCTTGAGGATTGGTCAATTTGTCATTGGTTGGTCTGTTTTGAAAGTTGGTTGGTCTGTCAGTTGGTGTGTGGGGAGTACCTTTTTGAGACATGGTGAAATGACTTGGTTGAGGTGTATGAGGAGGTGATTTGTGTTTCTTTGGAGTAGTCTACTTATCCTTCATAGATTTCTGAAGTCTAGTGGTTACCATGGGATGCACTAGGACAATATGTTTGAGATTTTGCAAAAATTTTGGTTGTGATAGTTTGATTAATAGTTTACTAGACCTAAGGTGCTGGACTGTGATACCAGAGGCACATGACTATGTCACCAAAGGTGAGCTATTGTGTTTCTAAAGTGCTAGACTATGCTGCCAGAGGTGCTAGATTGTTATATCAAAGGTGCAGGACTATACTACCAAAGGCGAGCTACTGTTATACCAAAGGCACTAAATTGGTGTCAGTGGTGTTTATAAGGCAAATTTTGATAGATTTGGATTTGATTTTGATTGGATTTTCTTTGGCAAGAGAAAACACATCAAACAAAGTGGCAAAAAGGACTGACACAACAAATAGTGTATGTTTAAGGCTCACAAAAAAGGCTAGTGTTTCCACAGGTATTAGACAAATGCAAATAATTCAAGCACTTTTTAACCCTAGAGATTGGTTTCATTATGGTAGATTAGCTCACAACTTAATTCTCCATTGACCAAATGTCATTCCATATAGGTGTCATACATTTTTATCTTTGCGAGAGATGATAGGTAGGGATATCTCACCCTCTGCTTGGAAAGCTACAAGTAGATCACAAGAGATTATGCTAGCTAAGGGAATACTATCTCTTCTCAAGGGAGTCAATTGAAAGGAAGCTAGGTGTGCAAAAATTGCTTCCTACACTAATCTAATGAGGAAAGGGCTATACAAATTCAAATTAATCCTTTCAAATACAACAACATAGAACATCTAAACAAGAAATTGCAGCAATACACATGAACTAGAAAGAAGACAGAAGAAGAGATACAAAGATATACTGTGGGGAAAACCCTTATCAGGTAAAAAACCCCACACCCAGAAACCTACACAATGTATTATCAAAACAGAAAGTTATTTACAATACACTTGTAATGCAAGATTGAATGGTCTTCGACACTTGTGTCTAGAGTCAATCCGGTAGCATAATAGTCCTATCAATCCTATGATAGATCTCCTCCTCCAAGCACTTGTTTATATAGAATATACAAGGCAATATTGGTCCAAACTTGGAATGGGCGTCCAACTTGGCCTCATGGCCCAAAACCCATGCCTAAGGACACTTGGTCAACATTGTAGAATGTGTCTAACACTTGTCCATAGCTCCCATCCCAAAGAGGTCACTGATTTCCAAAATAGGCTATGACAGATGCTCTTACAACACTTACGACCGTCATAGAATCTGTCATAGCGGTTACAACTTATAGTTGTAAGAAAATCTATCATACACAGGCTATACATAGTATATTCTCTTACAACATGTCATAGTCCACCTTGGGGTGCCCAAATATGCCTTTTTCAAAGATGATTTATGACACGTCTTCACCTATCTTACAAGCTTCTATTTCTAACTTTTACATGTCATAGATTCTGTCATAGGAATCCGTCATAACTGTTTCAGTCAATATTCCCTTACACAACATGAAAGATGCTGACACATGGAAAAATGGTCCTACCACAAAGTGGGATGCCTATCTCCTCATGTGAGGACAAAATTACAAGTTGTCAGCTTCCATGTAGGATGACACATCACCGTGCCACATCCCACAACATGACAATATGGAATTTACAATTATTTACAACATAGGCAATGAATTAATAAATACAAACATAAATAATGCAAGGAATTACCAAGGTTGAGACACCTTAATTCCCAACATCCTCCCACTTTTTGATCACCTTGTAAGAGCCAATAGAATAATAGGATTTAACTGCTATAGGTTGAGAGGCCCATAGACTCCAAACACTATCTGAACTTCTCTATGCCCACTGGCTTCATCAATGCATCTGCAACATTCTTTAAAGTATCTACCTTCTCAAAATTTACCTTTCCATCCTCAACCATGTCTCGTACGAAGTGAAACTAAATATCAATGTGCTTTGTTCTAGCATGGAAAGTTGGATTCTTCACAAGGCAAATTGCACTATGACTATCACAATTGATCGTGATCTGACCTGTATCAACACCAATATTTGAACATAATCTCTTAAGCCAAATGGCTTCCATACAAGCATGAGTTTCTGCCATATACTCAACTTCTGTCATGGACAAAGCAACCACAAGTTTTTTCTTACTCATCCAACTAATAGCACTACCAAACAGTGTAAACACATAAGCACTAGTGGATCTCCTGCTGTCAATGTCACCTACCCAATCTAAATCCACAAATCCACAAATGTCAACAGAATGCGAAGGTCCTGTAGCATTACCATGATAGCATATGGAATACTTAGAAGTACCCCTCAAATATCTAAACACTCACTTAACTGCATCCCAATGAACTCATCTAGGATTAGCCATAAATCGACTAAGGACTCCCACTGCTTGGGCAATGTTTGGTCTTGTGCAGACCATAGCATACATCAAACTGCCAACAACACTAGCATAAGGTACTCTGCTCATGTCATCCACCTCACTAGGAGATTTTGGACAATCCTCAATAGACAACTTTATCCCCAAAGAAATAGGAACACACAATGGTCTACAATTTGCCATACTGAACATATCCAACATGGTCTTCACATACTTACTCTGGCTTAACCAAAGTTTTTTTGTTGGTTCTGTCTCTTCTGATTTCCATTCCTAGAATGTACTTGGCTGCCCCTAAATCTTTCATTTCAAACTATGCTAACAACTAAGATTTGAAATTAGAAATCATATTCTTACCCTTCCCAATAAGTAACATATCATCAACATACAGTGTAACAATGAGAATACTATCACCATCAAACTTATAATACACATAGTGATCTGATTTTGATCTCACAAATCTAATTGACAACACAAAGGAATCAAATTTCAAGTACCATCTCCTAGGGGACTGCTTCAAACCATACAAAGACTTCTTAAGTTTGCAAACCAAATTTTCTTTACCTTTCACCATGTAATGCTCTAGCTGTGACATGTAGATTTCTTCCTCTAAATCACCATGAAGGAAAGCTATCTTCACATCCATCTTTTCTACCTCTAAGTCATAAGCTGTTGCAAGAGACAACAAGAATCGAATGGATGTTAGCTTTGCAACAAGAGAGAAGATCTCACCATAATCTATACCCTCCACTTGTGAATACCCCTTCACAACCAATCTAGCCTTATACTTCTCAACACTGCCATCTACACCAAATTTCTTTTTGAACACCCATTTGCATCCAATGGGTTTCCATCCAAGAGGCAAAGGTACTGAGTCCCAAGTTTGATTCTTTTCCAAAGAAGCCATTTCATCCTACATGGCCTCCTTCCAAGAACCTACATCTTTCATGTCCATAGCCTCTGATATAGTTCTAGCTGCATCACTGTTAGTAAGAAAAGCAAAAGCACAACTAGAATCAAGCAATGTAAAACCAAACCTCTTAGGTTGTTTTCTTATCCGTGTAGACCTCCTCAAGAGCTAAGGTTGAGGTTCAACTTCTTCATCTAAGATTTTAGAGCTGCAAGAGCTCTCCTCATCATTAGGTCCAACATTGTCTTTTTGTTCAGTCTTCTCAGGGGTAGCAGGAAACTAAACAACATCCTCTTTCTTTTCTTTTTCTTCTGGATGTAAAACAGTGGAAGAAGGTGTAAGCTCTCTGAAGATGACACTTCTACTATACAACACTTTTTCAGCCATAGGATCCCAAAGCTTGTATCCTTTCACATTGACACCATAGACAATGAAGATACACTTAACATCCTTGTCCTCTAATTTTGACTGCTTCTCCCTAGGCACATGTGCATATGCCTCACAACCAAAAACATGAAGATGCCTTATTGAAGGCTTTCTACCAGACCACACCTCCATGGGTGTCTTTCCAACAAAATATGATGTAGGAGATCTATTTACAAGATAGTAAGCAATGGCAATAGCTTCAGCCCAAAACTTTTGTTCTAGGCCATCTCCACTAAGCATACTCCTAGCCTTCTCCATCAGTGTCCTGTTCATCCTTTCTACAACTCCATTTTGCTGCAGGGTGTATGGAGTTGTCTTATGTCTTTCAATCCCAAGTTCCTTGCAATATTTATCGAATTCTATAGAACATAACTCACCACCGTTGTCAGTTCTCAAACACTTAATCTTTTTACCAGTCTAATTTTCAACAAAGGCCTTAAACTCCTTAAACTTACTATAAACTTCAGATTTACTTCTGAGAAAATAAATCCATGTCCTTCTACTGTAGTCATCTATGAAAGATACAAAATATATAGATTTTGATAATGAAGGGACATTGACAGGACCAAATACATCAGAATGAACAAGGTCTGACACACCAGAAGACTTATGAGAACTCGAATAAAATTGAACACGATTTTTCTTTCCATAAATACAATGCTTGCAAAAGTCAAACTCAAGATTTCAATCATCTAACCCCTCAATGAGGTTTTTATTTTTTAGGGTACACAGACCCTTCTTACCAATGTGGCCAAATCTCTTATGCCATAAGATTGTCTTTTTAGCAAGAAGCTTAACTTCCAAGGCATGATTACAAACATCAAAACTAGAAATAATAGATTTCTTAACTACTCATTCAGATGGTGGGGATGAAGTGACTGCTGCCTTCTTCCTTGAATCAGAAGAACTATTGCATTGTGAAATGCATGCCTCCAGCTAAAACAAAGCACCTCTCCTAGTACACTTAGCAAGCACCATAGCTCCTCTAGTTATCTTGCATCCTTCTTTTGAAAAGACAACCTGTACACTTGCATCATTCAATATACTTACAAAAAGTAGGTTCCTTGCTAAGCCTAGGATATCTATAACAACAGATATCCCCTTCACTCATCCATCAAGGAATCGGATATAGACTCTTCCATGACCAACAATCTTCAGATGAGAGTCATCACCCAAGTACACCTTTCCACCATCACACTCCTCATACTTAGTGAACCAGTATTGATGCGAGGTCATGTGAAATGATGCACCAGAGTCAATTAGCCACATATCATCAGATGCATGGGTTGTCAGGGCTACATTGAAGGCATCACCATCATCTTGTGATTTGTCAAAATCTGAATCTAGGGTCTTCTTCTTCTTTTTCTTTTCTTCTTTGCATTCCTTTCAAAAATGCTTAGATTTACCACAGTTCCAATAGATAGCCTTAGACTTTCTAGGAGATTTGGATCTCCCACGGGATTTGGATCTACCCTTCTCAGCTTTCTTGTCTTTTTTTCTCCCTTTCTCCTTGGGTCTTCCATGAACTGCAAGAGCCTCTTTGGCTGCCTCAGAAGACTTTCTCCACATCTCTTCAGACAACAGCAAAGAAACCACTTAATCCATTTTGAATGTGGATGTGGTTCTTCCAATAGCCATGACAAGGTGATCCCACGAGTCTGACAAAGAATAAAGAAAGGTCATACACTGATCCTCCTCCTCCATCTTCACACCAATAGATGTCAATTGTGCAACTAACATGTTAAAAGAATTCATATGTTTAGCAATGGATCCTCCATCTTCCATTAGAAGGGAATACAACTTATTTCTCAAAAAAAGTTTGCTAACCCAGGATTTGGCTTGATACACATCTCCCAACTTCTTGCAAAGCAAGTTTGTAGTTTTCTCCTCATGGACATTTAACAGGACAAAATTAGCAAGACTAAGTCTTATGAGACCCTTAGCCTTTTGATCCTTGAGATCCTAATCAGCTTGTTGCATTGCAGCTAGTATAGTTCCAGTAACACTTTTCCAAAGGTCTCGATCAACAAGCATGTCTTCCATCTTGAGCTTCCACAGCTTGAAATTAGTGCCATTGAATTTCTCCACTTCTATTCTTCTGGATGTGCTTTCCATCTCCTTGTTGCAATAGAATTTAGAATACTCTACACATACTCCCACTCAACTTAAGATCAGCTCAAAAAACCCCTACCCAATAGATAAGACCCAAACTAGTCAGGCTCTAATACCAACTGAAAGGAAGCTAGGTGTGAGGAAATCGCTTCCTACACTAATCTAATGAGGAGAGGGCTTTGCAAATTCAAATTAATCCTTACAACTACAGAAACATAGAACATCTAAATGAGAAATTACAGCAATACACATGAACCAGAAAGAAGACAGAAGAAGAGAGACAAAGATATACGGTGGGGAAAACCATTATCGGGTGAAAAACCCCACACTCAGAAACCTGCACAATGTATTATCAAAACATAAAGTTGTTTACAATCACTTGTAATGCAAGCTTCAATGGTCTTCAACACTCATGTCTGGAGTCAATCCAAAGCATAACAGTACCTGTCAATCCTGTGATACATCTCCTCCTCCAAGCACCTGTTTATATAGAATATACAAGGCAATACTAGTCCAAACTTGGAATGGGTGTCCAACTTGGCCTCATGGCACAAAACCCATGCCTAAGGACACTTGGTCAACATTGTAGAATGTTCTTGACACTTGTCCATAGCTCCCATCCCAAAGAGGTTGCCTATTTCCAAAATGGGCTATGACAGATGCTCTTACGACACTTACGACCATCATAGAATCTGTCATAGCAGTTACAACTTACAGCTGTAAGAAAATCTATCATACACAGGCTATAAATAGCATATTGTCTTACAACATATCATAGTCCACCTTGGGGCACCCAAATATTCCTTTTTCAAATATGCTTCATGACACATGTCTTCACCTATCTTATAAGCTTCTATTTTTGACTCTTACATGTCATAGATTCTGTCATAGGAATATGTCATAACTATTTTGGTCAATATTCCTTACACAACATGAAAGATGCCGACACATGGAAAAATGCTCCTACCACAAAGGGGGATGCCTATCTCCTCATGTGAGGACAAAATTATAAGTTGCCATCTTCCATGTAGGATGACACATCATCGTACCACATCCCACAATATGACAATATGGAATTTACAATTGTTTACAAAATAGGCAATGAATTAATAAATACAAACATAAATAATGCAAGGAATTACCAAGGTTGAGACACCTTAATTCCCAATATCAATGATGAGTAATCTTGGGGGTTTATATGGATTTCCCTTGAACTGATGATTACCACAATGTTTGAAGGTGAAACAGGTAGTCACTATCTTGATGGTGTTGGCAAGAGGCACTGCTATACATGACAGGTGTTGTTATTGATGGAAACTAAGACTATTGCACACATCCATATAACTTAATTTGTTCATATTGGAAGTTAGTTCCTAGATTTATCAAGTTTGGATAGACAGGAATAGGGTATATGACAAAGTTTAGTGTTTTGGTCAGGGGATCTCTCCAGTTAATCATTGTGTGTTGCAGATCTGAGGGAGTGTAAAGGAATGTCAAGACAATCTAAATCTAAGATTTTAGCCTCTGGTCACAAAGGAATTAAAAGTTATGAGCATCTAAGTACCGGGTCCTAATATGACAGAACAGTTTAGTGAAGAACATGCCGACTTGTGTTAGATCCTTGTGCAGATCTAGTAGAAGTGTTTTGGTGAGTTGTTTATGGGATATAATGTTAGTGGCCAACATGTATGGTGACCTGCAAGTGTTATTTTTGGTACACATCAATATTGGTGTATGATTTCAGCCGACAGAACAGAGTACTTGTATTGTTTGTTAAGTTCTTCATAAGGCTGATAGAAAAGTGATTGAATCTCTTGAGGTGGATATATATAGCTGATGGATTCGATTGTATTGTATGTTGTTGTGGTGCGATGCTGTAGAAGTGTGAAAAAGAGTAGATTTAAGAGTGAAAGGGAAGAGATCTAAGGTCTGGATTATGGCAGAATAGTAAACAGGGTAGCGTAAAAGTGAAGTGTATCAAGTCAATATTCTGTACTTAACCAGAACTAAATCTTTGCATTAGTAGATGCTAATCATCAGTTCAAACACATTGTAATCTTGTTTCTGTAGGCAGTGAGCCTTCCTTTGAGTAGTGAACTCTGGGCAGTGAGCCTAAATGCATGTGCATTACCCTTTTGTAATACTTTTAACAGAGTATAATCTTTGTGGGTTAACCCCCACCATGGTTTTTCCCTTAACCAGGTTTCCACGTCAAAAATCTTGGTGTCAAGTGTAATTCATTTATTTCTACTCATATGTTGTTGATTCATGATTTAATGTTTTCATCATTAATCTAGTTTGAATAAAAAGGAAGATTTAATTGCTACATGTATTAAGGTTTTAAGACAACTGATTCACCCCCCCTCTTAGTTGTCTACCCTAATTCGAACAATTGGTATCAGAGCAAGGTTCCTTGAAAAAGTTTAACAGCTTGAGGAAAATATGGGAAGGCAGCAAAATGGATGAATACAACCTCCAAGGACAACTTAAACTCACTTTAGAAGATCTTGATCAGTCTAGAGTAGAAGTCAAAGAGCTGCAAGAGAACCTTAAAAATGCTGAAGACTTCACTGAGACTTTAAAAGAAAAATTGAGCAAATCTAATGAAAAGAGGAAGGAGCAACCTCTTCAACTGGGAAACCATTATGATGACAACAACAAGGATAAGGCCCTAAAAGAGAAGACAAAGGAATGTGAGAAGCTAGCTAAAGAAGTTATTATCCTAAAACATGAAATGGAATCTGGGGTGACGAGGCTAACCAAGGAAATTGAAGAAAGGAAAAAGACTGAAGAAAAACTGAACCAATCTCTAAAAGAAAGCACAAAAGAATGATGCAGATTGGACAAAATTGCTAGCCATCTAGAGCCTGATCTACATGAAAACAAAGACAATGAGGAAGAGATTGGAAAGCAAATTGTCATTCTCAAACATGACTTAGAAGTTGCAAATGAATACAAGGAGAAGTTCAAGATAAGTACTACTTGAGAGTCAGAAGAAGGCAGATGATAAGCATGGTCTTGGGTATGAGAAAGGTGAAAGCTCTGGATCTGGACAAAGAAGTTTTCAACCAAGGAATGGAAGAAACAGACCTAGAAGACCTCTGGTAAGACAACCTAATACTCAAAGATATCCATCATTCAATGTAAATTGTTTCAATTGCCATAAATCTGGTTATAGAACTACTTGGTGCAGAAGCAGGATAAATCAAAGTGATCCATCCTTCTCCGATCAATATTTCAAGTGCAAAAGGTATGGTCACAAATCCAATGAATGCAGAAGTATGATAATGAATGGCAATTCTTTAAATGGAAATTTTTTCAATGGAAAATGCTTTGCATGCAATATATTTGGACATATGTCTAATCAATGCAGATCAAGAGGAAATCAATCAAATGGGCAAAGAAATGTTGTGTGCTTCAATTGTAACTGATTCAGTCATTTTGCAAGATTTTGCAGAAGCAAGAATAATGAAAGAAGAGGTCTGGTAAACAAAAAACTGGATGAGCAGAGACATGAAAAAGGCAATGGAAAAATTGATGTGAATGAGATCCAGAATAAAATGAGAAAGACATGGGTAAATAAAAGCTTTATGAATAATAGTAATGGGTCCACACTAGAATTTGGTGCTGACAGTTCCTCTAGGAATGAAATTAGAAGCTCTAACTCAGGGGGAGAAGCATTAAAAATCAAAATTCCCCCAGCCAGTAAGTAGGTGCCTAAATCTGGCACAATGAGAGAAAATAATTTGGATTATTATAGATCATTTGAAAGGATTTATGGAAGAAAAGAATCGGATATGATGATTTGCAGAGAGATTGAAGGTCGACTGTATGCAGGAACAGTGTAACCAGATGTGTTAGGGAAGAGCATTTATTACAAAGGCAAATTAGGTTTTGCAGAGCATAAAAGGGTCGTTCACTCTTCATTTGAATCACTTTGCATTTGAAGAAAGCAAGAAGAATAGCATCTAAACAGAGATTTCAAGGATTCAAAGTGTGATCAGGGAATTCACCTGCCAACCCTAATTTCGTGAAAAAGGTATTTATCTGCGAAGCTTTGAACTTGTAATCTCTTACAATGGCTACACCTTTGGTTTTTGACATTACTGAAAGGCCTCAACCCAAATTTAAAAGGCATCCACACAAATCAGCAGAAATCAACCCATTAGGTGCATTTTCAAGTATTCTGTATGGTGTGTTACATGTTGAAGATATTAGGGTTTATATTCATGTGAACATAGATGAATCTAGGGACTCAAGGTATGTGGATTTGTTTGAGTCATTTAAGGGATGAAAATCATGATCTTAAACCTAAATATAAGGTACTACATGATAAACATTTCATTCATATCATGGGGTTTCCAACATTTGATGAAGATGAATGGGTCCGGTATGTTTTAAGCCGAATGCATGATGAGTTTTTGTGGCTGATGAAACCATTCAAAATTACAAAGGATACTATCAGGATTGTGACTGGGTTGAATTCAACCAGTGGTTTACCCATGCTAAAATCTGTGAAAAATTAGACTATTACTGATGCAACTGGTGCCAAGTTTGACAAAAGGGCAACAACCATCAATGACATTATTGAACCAGATGTTAAGTTTGCCTCTATGGTAATTGATTACAAGATTTGTCACTCCAACAGGGAGAACTCTATCTCTACAACTACTATATATGTTGCATACAAAATGATAAAGGAAAATGTAGATTATGACTTGTGTGAATTATTGTAGAACCAACTAATTAAGAACTTGAACAAAATCAAGAAAGTTAAGAAAAACACCTTTAAATATGGAACATTGGTTCTATGTTTGTTTTTCTACTTTATGAATGAGGTACCTAGAGTAAAAGGTGTACATTGGACTAATGATGAGTCAGTTGCTATTCAGATCAGAGATCATCTACACAACATTGGTGACTATAAAGCTCAGAATACTGCAATATGGGGATGCTTCAATAATTTTTAGAGTATGATGCATTCAAGGGAAAGAATTCCTAAATCGATTGTTGAGAAGTACAAGAATGAAATATGTTTTATGGTTGACACTGATCAGTGCTTAATGGAAGTAGTGGAACCCAGAATTGTATGGATCATGCCCATGGGGTATGAGGTAGATGGAAAAATCTTGAATACGTATGCTCAACACCTTCTGAGCAAGCCAAAAGACACAACAGTTGAAAGAATTGGGACATATGAGGAGCTAAGTTTAAAACTGCATGTTGAGCTTAGAGAACCTAAAATCAAAAGAAAAGTAAGAAAAGAAGTTGAGTAGTTGGCCAAGAATCTAGGTCTCACAAAGCAAGCTATGAGGCAATTCAGGGAAAGAACTGAAAAGGCAGAGAAGGAGAAACAGGATAAGAAACAAGGAAGTGCTCTAGTAGAATCCTCCTCCACATTAAGCACTACTAGAAGCTCTGTTGCTGCCCCTGTTCCCTCAAAACCTACCAATCTTGAGAAATCGGAAGGAAAATCATTAGGAAAAGAAGGGAAAAGAGTAAAAACAAAGGCCACAAGAACCTATAAGAGCACAAAAGTTGATGAAGAAGAAACAGATTCAGATGATGAGGTAAAGGAGTTGAAAGCCTCTAGAACAAAAGGTACCAAGGTGACTAAGGAGAAGCCCTCCAGAAGCAAAAGGGAAAGCAAAAGGCAGAAGATAGATACATATGTTGAGAAGGCCACACTTTCTATGGAAGATGTAATAAAATTAGTCATTGTGGATGGAAATTTGAAACCCATGACTAAATTATATGATGAATATAGTGATACAAATAAGAGGATGTTAAAGGAAGCAACTGTTAGATATTTGAATATCTATAATAAGGCCTTGATTGAAATAACTTCTGAGATCCCTCAAAGTCTTGTAGACATTTTGGAGTTGAGGAAAGAAAATGTAAAAAGCAAGGATATAGAGCTTAGAGAACATATATTGATAAAACAATGCCCTCAGATCACTCAAGTTCAAATGAATATGATATTCAAAGAAGTGAAGGATGAATTTAGGAGCAAGGAGAGAATGAACAAACTGATGCTTGGAGAATTAGACAAAATAGTTAAAGAAACACAGTAAATACTTCTAAGTGCATTGAAGAGACACAATCTTCCATTTGTTGAGGAGAAGACTAATGATGGGATTGATTCATCAATCCTAGATATTGAAGAAATGAAAACTGATGAGAAGCAAACCAAGGTTGATGACTCCTCTATTCTGGAAGTGGAGAAAATAATCAAGGAAGATATAGAGATGGTGGATAAAACTAATGATGCAGGAGATACTCTAACTCTTCCTGATCAATCCAAAAAAGAAGACAATGTTGAGAATATTGTTGCTACACAAGATCCTCCAGAACAGATTGCAAATGGTGAGGACAAAGGAAAGAATCCCCCTACAGATAACACAGAGAAAGATGAAGTAGAGAAAGAAGAAGAATTCAAAAGTAAGGAAGATAAAGCAGAAGAAGATGGTGCAAATGTTGATACACCCAAACAAAATAGTCCTGATACTGAGAAAACTCAAGGAAAGGAAGGTGGTCCAGAAATTATGGCAAGAGACATTGCAGATGCAGTGAAGAGTTTCTTGAGTAAAGAGATGCTAGAGTTTGATGAACTAGAACTGATTCAAGGACCACTCAACCTAGATACTCTCTCTTTGGTCTAAATGATGAAGATAACATCTTTCACACAAGCCAAGGCAAGAGAAAAGATATTGAAATCTCACATAGAGGACAGTGAGATGTTAGGCCTTGCATCTGGTATATTGGAGAAGATAATGCCAACATTCCAAAAGAATCCATCTGATTCTCCCTCCAAAAATTTGAAGAGCCTAGTAAATTTTGTAAGTACACACTTTGAGTCCTTTGAAAATTCTGCAAAAGTTAAAGTTCAGAATGAATTTAATAACAAAATATTTGATGCACTTAAAGGCATGATTGGGGTAGATAGATTGGTGCTATATTATAGTATAATGAGTATTCAAAATGCTCTTTCAGAAGGAGGTAGTATATATAAGTTTTGTTTATCTACTCCTAAAGTCATAGATGATATAGAAGATAAAATAAAGCACTCCAAACAGAAATTGTCAAGTATGTCCCAAGCCTTTGATCTGTTGACAGTATCAGTGGCAAGTAAGGAATGTCAAGCAATTAGCTTGATGGAAGAAATAAAGAAATTGACAAGAGAAAAGGAGAACATTGAAGCAAGAATGGGTGAGCTCTGGGGTTTGATTTCCCCTAAGATAGAAGCAATGTTCAATGTTGTAGCAGAAGCCCAAACTTCTACTCAAATAGATGATCCCATTGACCTCTGGAAGGCCGAAGCACAAGCATTTTTGTTCAATAGCCACATTTCAACTTTGAATAGTATGAAAAAGAGTTGGGATACAGAGTTTGGCCCTACTGAAGAATATTTTTGGATATGTACTTAAGTATATGCAAATATAACTTAAGGATTGGTTATACATATGCGACATTGTATACAAATTTTTTGGTGATTTTTGGTTTGCAGATTCCATCCATTGCCATTGATGTCAAAGGGGGAGTAAAGAGCATGAAAATGAGAAATCCAACAAAGGGGGAGCTTGGGAAACAGTGGAGAGCACAAGTATATAGAGTAAGGCAGAGTAGCTCTGACACTTAGTCATTTTTCACTAAGTGTTGTCATCAATGCCAAAGGGCGAGATTGTTGGCAAGAGGCACTACTACACATGATAGGTGTTGTCATTGATGGCAACTAAGACTATTCCACATATCCGCATAACTTAATTTGTTCATACCAGAAGTCAGTTCCAAGATTTGTCAAGTGAGGATAGATAGGAATAGGGTATATGACAGAGTTTAATATTTTGGTCAGCGGATCTCTCCAGTTAATAATTATGTTGTGAATCTAGGGGAGTGTAGAGGAATGTTAGGACAATCTAAATCCAAGATTTTAGCCTCCGGTGACAAAGGAATTAAAAGTTATGAGCATCTGAGTACTAGGTCCTAATATGACAGAACAGTTCAGTGAAGAACATGTCGACTTGTGTTAGATCCTTATGTGGATCTAGTAGAAGTGTTTTGGTGAGTTACGTATGGGATATAATGTTAGTGGCCGACTATGGTGACCTGCAAGTGTTATTTTTGGTACGCATCAATATTGGTGTATGATTTCAGTCGATAGAACAAAGTACTTGTATTGTTTGTTAAGTTCTTCATAAGGCTAATAGAAAAGTGATTAAATCTCTTGAGGAAGATATATAGCCGATGGATTCAATTGTATTGTGTGGTGTTATGGTGAGATGATGTAGAAGTACAAAAAAGAGTAGATTTAAGCGTGAAAGGGAAGAGATCTAAGGTCTAGATTATGGCAAAACAATAAATAGGGCAGAGTAAAGATGAAGTGTATCAAGTCAGTATTCTGTGCTTAATCAGAACTGAATCTTTACATTAGTAGATGTAATCATCAGTTCAAACACATTGTAATCTTCTTTCTATAGGCAGTGAGCCCGTTGTAGGTAGTGAACCCGAATGCATGTGCATTCCCCTTTTGTAATACTTTTAATAGAGTATAATCTTTGTGGGTTAACCCCCACCATAGTTTTTCCCTTAATCGGGTTTCCACATCAAAAATTTTGGTGTCAAGTGTAATTCATTTATTTCTGCTCATATATTGTTGATTCATGCTTTAATATTTTCATCATTAATCTGGTTTGAATAAAAAAGAAGATTTAATTGCTGCACATATTAAGGTTTAAGACAACTGATTTACCCCACCCCTTAGTTATCTACCCTAATTCCAATAGATGGTTCTTAGTAGCTTTGAGGGACCAATGCCCTATTAGCAATGTGACAAGCTACTAAAAGCTTTGACCAATCCTACTAAGAGTATCAAACACTTCGTACAATGTAAAAATTGTTTCCACATAGTGCTAGTACACCTCTTTTTGATTTGGCACCACAAGGTAAGGCTAACACTAGTTAGGACTTGGCTTTCACCTTATCCCTCTTATATAGCAGTTCAAAGGAAACCTTCGCTTAGGGTCATCCCTTTTGGATCAAGCGTAATCCAAAAGTAGGCCCTTCTAAAAGAATAACTGAAAAGTAAGATCAAGCATGTCAAACAAAGGTTCAATTGTCTCGTTTATAAGAAAAATAAGGTGCAACTAGATTAGGCACACACATGATTGTAGTTGTCAATTGTCCCTTATGAAATTGAAGTGTTTGACATGCATGTCCATTGTCCCTTAGAAAATTGAAGTGTTTTTGCATTCATGTCCATTGTCCCTTAAGAAAGCAATATGTTCTTAAGACTTAGACTGCAAAATAGATGATTGTTCAATTATCCCTTAAGAAAGCAATTTGTTCCTAAGACTTAGATTGCAAAAGATTATTGTTCAATTGTCCCTTAAGAAAACAATATATTCTTAAGACTTAAATTGTGAAATATGATTGTTTAATTTCCCTTAAGAAAGTACTATGTTTCTAAGACTTAGTGTGATAGGTTTGCAATTTCTTCAATGCTCGTCCTATATGAATATGTTAGAAAAACCTATTTTCTCTATTTGAGTAATAAGATACTGCAACAATTAGGTTTAGTTCCACCAAAAACTTAATAGTTAGCTAAAAAATAAATTAATTGACCAAAAGTGCTTAACTTGTTAGGTGAAAAATGAGAAATCTAGAAAAAATCTGATAATAATGATTAGGTATAGTAGATTTTATATTATGATCAGATTCTACATGAAATTCTATGCAATTTCAGAAAATAATTCGTAAAAATTGAATAAATTTTGCACAAGTTATGGTCATTTGAAGTTTACAAAGAAGGGTTGACTTTGACTAAGTATATCTGATGAATCTGATAAAATTACCTAAAAATTCTTTCACCACAAAAATGTTGGGAGAAGTATCTTTCTAACACCACTGGTTTCGCAAAAATCTGACTCCATATGCAAAAGATATGCCCAATTTCACAAAATTGCTCTAAAAAAGTAAAAAAAAAAGCATGGGCTAAAAATAGGGACACGGATTGGGATCTATTTTTTAAAATCCATGCACTTCCTACAAAAAAATAAGAGATGCCCAGATAGCATTTCGATGTTGCCGACAAAACCCAGAAATTGTTTGACTAAACTTACAAAGATATGCCTGATATCATGAAACTACTCAAAAAAAAGTAAAAAAACAAGCATAGGCTAAAAATAGGGATGCAGATTTGTGATCTATTTTTCTCAAAATTCATGCATTTTCTACAAAAAATAAGAGATACCCAGATAGGATTTTGATGCTACCAATAAAACTCAGAAATCTTTTGAGCTAAGGTTACATCGTTTGAATGCTCAATGCCTATTCTTTCAAACTAGTGAATAAGGATCTTCAGATTTGTGTTGTGATTTGCGCTTTTCCGTACCTAGCTTCAAAAACAAAATTATTTTTTTCTAGAAAAAAAGTAAGGTTAGTGGGTCCCACCAGGCGTGCCAAAATGTGTATAGGAATAAAATTGAGATCGAATGATAATCAAAACAATGAAATAATCAACAACTCAATCCTATAACATCAAGACAACGATCTAAGCAAATAACCAAATAATCAATGAATAATACCAAAATCAATCAAAGCTTTCACCTAGATTGTATTGTTATCTTGGTCGAATGTGGATTGCTTCATAAATTTGGAAACCATGTTTGCAACAAGTGGATGTAGATTGTGTTTGTGTTCAAAAATATAGAAGTGTTCAACGATGTGATGAATGCTCACTGCGCTATATGGATGCCTGAGAATAAATGATCAAAGAGGATTTGTTATGGAGATGAGGGGGGTTTATAGAGGTTTTGATAAAGATCTATCAACGGTCCAGATAATTCAATAAAATCAATGGATGAGATAAATCTAGAATTCATGATGAATGTGCACCTGACATGTGTCACACAAAAAGATATTTTTGTTTGAGTTAACTGATTGATTTGACATAAAAAAGACATGGAATAGACATATTTTTAGATTTCATAAAAATAGAAATATTTTTTTTTCTAATTTATGAGTTGGTGATAAAAACAATATTGATAATGTCAATTAACTCAACTTATGATTTATTTTTTGCATAATTTGAGATAAATTAAATAATAAATTATTTAAGTTTGTGTGTATGATGAACATGATTTATTTTTATCTGATTAGAAGATAAACAAAGTAAATTAAATAAATAAATTTATTTAATTGTTTGTGCATGATAGAAGACATAGAATAGATTTGAAGATTTAAATAAATTAAATAAATAAATTTATTTAATTTATTTTGCATGATGAAGGATAAATTAAATATTTTATTTTATTTTATTTTTAGAAGAGATATTCAATTTAAATAAATTTGGAAAAATGATTTGATTCAATTAAATAATTTATAAATTATTTAATTATAGATAAGAGGATTTAAATGATAAATTAATTAAATAATTAATTTATTCAATTGATGTGGATTTAAATTTTGAAAGAAGATAATGATTTAATTAAATAATTGAAATTATTTAATTTGGATGGAATAAAGTTGATTTTTTATGGAATTAATTAAATAAAGAGTATTTATTTAATTAATGTCGAATTTAGGAGATTTGGAAGAATTTGATGATTTTGATGAAATTAATTAGATAATTCAATTATTTAATTAACGTTGAAATATAGGTGATTTGATGAAATGCAAGTGATTTGAAGACATGGTCATTTTAGGGTGTCTATAGATAGCATGTTGCAACAGTTACGCAAATATTTATAAAGAGCAAACCTTATTTTTGATATAGCACATGGATAGTATGCACCAAGTTATATAAGACTAAGGTGCAGAGATATCCGGTGCGAGGATGTTGACTCTACAAACAAATGGTTTGAGCTTATATCCACTAGACATAATATAACCTTGTTGGATATGTGAATGAACAATAGTCTTAGCATAAAATGATCTTAATACATAGAAGGCCTTTACAAAACCTTAAATACAAAATAATATTAATATGCAAGATACTAAGTTTAACACCAATAAGATAAATATTAGCTATAGTAGGATAATAAGAACATCCCACAAACACAACATACAAAAGTAATGACTATGTCCCAATCCATATTGCATCGCAACATACCAAGATATAGAAAATGAAGGTAGTCTTGACTAGGTATTAGAAAGGAACAAAAGATAAACCAAAAAGAAATTGACTGACTGATAAAGTAAACACACAGCCAACATATTCTCTTGCCAAAGAGGTTGCTCAGGGTAGATGAAGCCTTATTGTAGGAACAATATAGCTGTTAAAGGTTGTTGATCTAGGATAGATGGATTGTTGTAGCAGATGTGGCAAGTGGTATGCAGGACAACATATGGCTTTAGGAGAAGTCTTTTTCTGGTTAGTTTGATAAGTACTTGAGCTTACAAAGAATGCATAGTTCATTTTCTACTTGAGTTTAGTCAAGTCTAGGATGGTAGGACCGATTGTGATAGATGGAAGAAGAGAGAGATGGAAGTGTTGATGGATTGAGATGGAGAATGGGTGAATCGTATGTGCCTGAATACTAGATACTTCCTTTGTATTCCAGACTGCCTACATACCCTATATCTATGGGATCAAGGCACATTATGATAATGATGAGTATGATAATATGTAGTTCTGGTTAGTGATGATGAGATAGGGTATTACGGAATGTTGGGAAGAGATAATGACATCTAAGGTACGTGAGTACTGGATACTTCCTTCGTATTCTGGACTGCCTATATACCCTGTATCCAAGGGATCAAGGCACCTTAAGATGAGGGTGATGATGATATGTAGTTCTTGCTAATGTTGATGATATAGGATAGTGATTGATGATGATGGTTGATAGGATAGTGATTTATAATGTGGTCATACTGTGAATAAGGATCCATTCCTAGACCTAGGTTAAGCAAAAAGTGCCCACATTCAGGTAGAGGTTTTATTATAGATGACGATGGATGAACTAACCTTGGATGAACTGACTATGGATGATGCTAATGAATGAACTGACTTTGGATGAAGGTGTTATTATGAAAAAAAGATATGACTGAAATGGATGTACAACTTAAGAGATGGTGGAAGCCAACACTACACATAGTACCCATTTTTCTAGGTTTTCACTATGGTACTTATCCAAGGCACCTGTTTACCAAGTTTTCACTAGAGGATAGATTATTTTTAGATTATTTTTCTATTTTTTTTATTTTTTTAGATTTTTTTATTTATTTTTTATTTTTTTGGATTTTCTAAGGATACTCTGAGGATCAAGCATAAAACTTATTGAGATGAACACTGTTGATGGGTTCGTCCAAGGGAATGTCTTCAAGTGTTGACAAAGTATAAACTCATGATCCATAGAATGTTGTGACAACATATGGTCCAAACCAATTAGGTTCAAACTTGCCCTTCTTCTCTCTATCTTGTTGGTTTCGTTGATTTTCTTTAAGGACAAGATCACCTATCCGGAACTATCTCTCCTTGATCTTCTTATTTTAGTTATGATGAGGGTAGTTTTGATAGACATGAAGATGACTAAATGTTGTGAGATGCCTCTTGTCTAGTAGCTCTAACTCAGTAAATCTAGAAATTTGGTACTCCTCTCCATCAATCAGGTGCTATATAGATACTCTAAGAGATGGGATCTCGACCTTGATGGGTAAAATGGCTTCAATGCCATAGACTAAGGAAAATGGGGTAGCACCAGTTGGTGTTCTGATACTAGTGCAATAGGCCCATAAGGCAAGGTTGAGTTGCATATGCCAATCACAACCAACTTCATTGACCATTTTATTTAGGATTTTTAGTATGGTTTTGTTTGAAGCCTCAGCTTGGCCATTACTCCAAGGATAATATGGAGTGGAAAACTGGTGTTGAATGTGGTACTGTGTGCACAAGGCATGGACATCTTGATTCTTGAATGGTCTATCATTATCAGTTACTATGGCTTGGGGAATCCCATATCGGCGAATGAGGTACTTTAGAGTAAACTTGGCTATTTGTTTGCTAGTGATATAGGTCATTGGCATAGCTTCCACCCACTTTGTAAAATACTCAGTGGTGGTAATGATAAAGTTATGGCCATTAGAAGAGGATGGATGGATTTTACCCACAAGGTCGAGTCCCCACTGTAAAAAAGGCCACAGAGTAGTAACAGGTTGTAGCTCATGTGCTGGTGCATGTATCAAATCTCCATGCTACTAGCATTGAAGACACTTCTTAGCAAATTGGAATGTATCTTGTTCTATTATTGACCAATAATAACCTGAATGGAGTATCTTCTTAGTGAGAGTAGGACCGGTGGAATGTGATCCGACACCTTCATGTATGTCTCTTAGGGTAGTGTTAGCTTCGTCTGAGTTAAGACATCTAAGGAGGATACCATCGAGATTCCTATGGTAAAGGTTATCACCCAGAACAGTGAAACGAGAGGCTCGGTGGATGAAGGTTTTGTGTTGGGTTGATGTAAGGTTGGAGGGGATGGTGTTGGCATGAAGATAACCATAGATATCATGGTACCAAGGGGAATTGGGGCCAACAAGTTTGCAGATGATTTCAATTGAAGGAACATCAATAGCTGGTATCAACAATTGCTCGATTAAGAATTCACATTGGTGAGTGTTTGTAGGCATGTCCACAAGTGATCCAATAGTAGCCATAAATTTTGTAGCTTTATTATTTACCCTCTAAATTTGTTCAAAAGAGAGGCAAGAGAAATGTTGCTTGTATGTATTGTTGTATGGTTAAACAACACGGCCCATTTTTCCCTAGCAAAATAGGGACCCAACTTTTCTTGCTTTGCTTGGCTTGTTTTTCTTTCCCTTGCTTTGGGCGGTATGGTAAAAACAGTATCAAAATAGCATGTCAATATCTTATCCTAGGCATATCAAGATCTTGAAATATGGATTAGATTCTAAATATTTGAATTTCCCCTCATGAGGCCTGCCAAATGAAAAAGCATAAAAATCCAAGCAAGTTTGCCTTTTAAAGCATGTTCAAATTCCTTAAAACCAAGAAGTTATGCCCGGTCAAAGTTTGGTCAATTGGTCATAAGGATGCTCACATTATCTCAATATCTAAACATTCACTAATGTCCTGACCTAGAAATTGCTAAGTAAAGAGCAAAAGGTTACCAAAAACTTTAAATATCCCAACATTCGTTAATGTGCGCACATTAAATTTTACCCCAGTGTATAGTGAAGCCGTCATAATGTATGGATATTAATAGGTATGGATATTCGATCTCAATATCCAAGCATTTACTCAATGTCTATACATCCTTAATACCTATACTTGTTCTAATATCCTAACCTTATTTAAACATCTGGACATTCACTAATTTCCCAACCCTTTTAACATCCCGATGATGTGTCCTATTTTACTTTTCAAATGGACATTCACAACATTCTAATGTCCCAATCTTTAATATGAACACCTAGATGATGTCATCCAAGTTTGTTACAAAGAAACATTAAACAATGATGACATCATCTACACATTGGGAACATAGGACATTTCACAAATCTTAATGTCTGGACATTAATGTAATGTCTAGACCTTCCCAGATATCCTACTGATGTCATTTTTCTTGTAACCAATAATTTCCTTAAAGAGGATGATATCATCAGGACATTTCAGACTTAGGGATATTCTGCAAGTCTTAATATCTGGATATTCATGAATATCCATATCCCAGCCTCATACGAACTAAAATTACTATCCCTCATGGACCAATCAAATGGTGCCATGTGGCACAGGTTTGACTTTTTAGACCAGACATTTTTTAAATGTCCTAACATTCAAAGATAAAAGGCAAATGCCTTTAGATCTTAATATCCACCCTTGGTCATGTTGACAAGAGACACTACTCTAATGATTGATTGAATGTTGTCATTGATGGAAACAAAGAAAAGAGTTTCCACTGGCATGGCAAAGAGACTTTACTCCGGAAGGATAAATGACAGTGTTTGGGTCAATAGGCCTCTGTAGTTGAAGATCATTATATGTAGTTCAGGTATGTCATTCATAGTTACTTGGTGATCATTTGCTCTAGTGTTCAAGTTCTGACTTCCTCCGGAAGTCATATGGTAAAATAGCTAAGTCTGGGTGAACAGAAATAGTACATAGTACCAGAGACAAAAGGGTATGTATTCCTCCGTTGTTGCATATTTTGGCTTGCGGTTCTGAAGATATGCTAAGAGGTCAATGATGGATGTTGGATATGATTTTTAGAGTTTCATATGGTCTACAGTAGATTTTATGATGTGACAATTGAATTGGTCAAGTGTGTTCTTAAGGGACAAGCCATCAGGATTGTTAGATCCATATGTAGAGAAGATATATTGTTTGAATAATTAATATAAGTGGTTGAATGATTGGTACCGACCTATATGAAGATTGTTGTATGTTTGTTTGAGTCTACATTGCTATTTGTGCACAAGATCAAGCTGACAAGGTACAACACTTGTATACACGTTTCATGTCTGGGTTGCCGACTTGATTATGAGATGAATCCTATTGCAGATATATATATTCAATGGATCTTAGTGTTGGTGTGGGTGGTGTGGTTGTGAATTCAATATGTGCATGATCTAAAATAGTGGGCAGAGTAGAAAAAGACAATAAGGGTAGAAAGCAAAGTATATGTAGCAGAGCAGAAAAGCAGGGAAGAAATAATGAAGACTTTTGAGTCTCAGTATTGAACCTTCAATGGAATTGTAATCCAACATATCATAGATGCATTTGCAATAGTTCACTACTAGTAGTGAGCCAATTTTCTTCTCTTCTATCTTTCTTTCTCAGTGGATAGTGAGTCTACTTGGATAGTGAGTCCACCTAGAGTGAGCATTTCTTTGGGGAGTGATCCCCATGGCAATGAGCCTTATGTAATCCGATATTGCTATCATAATATATTGTGAGCTAGCACTCACCATTATTTTTTCCTTTTTGGGTTTTCCATGTAAAAATCCTGGTGTCTATGTGTTATGTCTTTATGGTTGCTATACTTATGTTTATTCTATTTTCATATTATTGAGTTTGGGAATTGGATTAATCAATAAGTATGTGGTTTTTAGGAATACTAATTCACCCCCCTCTCAGTATTCAACAATTGGTATCAGAGAAAGGTTCCTTGGAAGAAGCTTAACAAATTGAGGAAGACTTGGGGAGGTGTACACATGGTAGCTAGAAGATATTTCATTGAAGCCTCATATGGAAGCAATGATGAAGTACAAGCCACTCTTGAAGATCTTGAAAAATCCAAAGCTCAAGTCAGGGATCTGAAGGATAACATATAGGAAGTTGATGAATGCATTCTAAAGCTAAAAGAACAAGTCAATAAGTTCAAAGAAAAATACAAGGAGGTTAGTGGACAATTTATATCAACCAATGAAACCTTGGATGATTTGAAAGTGGAAGTTGTAGAAAGAGCTAAAGAAGAAGAAGATCTAAATCTATTGGCAAAAAGCAAATTAGAAGAATGTGATAAACTTGAAAAAGAAGTTGTAAGCCTAAAATTAAATCTAGAGAAGGCTAAGAGCTATGAAGAAAAGTTCAAGATAAGTTCTGCAAAGCTTGATGAGATGATTGCTAGTTAAAAGAGTTCAAATGACAAGAAAGGGTTGGGATTTGAGAAAGGAGAGAGATCAAATTTAGGTCAAGAAAACACTAAGATGAACCAAAACAAAGTAAACAAAATTTGGAATTAGAGAAGAAGACCTAGAAGACCTCCGGTCAGGTAGCTAAATGCTCAAAGGTACCCATCTTTCAATGGCCATTATTTTAATTGCAATAAGTTTGGTCATAAGGCTACTTAGTGTAGAAGTAGAATGAATTAGAATGTTCCATCATTCTCTGGTCAATGCTTCAATTGCAAGAAAATTGGTCATAGATCAAATGAATGTAGAAGTATGGTAAGGAATGGTTTTAACAATGCAAGCAATACTCAATCCTTCAATGGAAAGTGTTTTGCATGCAATAAATTTGGGCATATGGCCAATCAATGCAGATGAAGAATGAGTCCAATCAATAGAAGGAATCATGGATAGAGGAATGTGGTATGTTACAATTGCAATAAGTTTGGACATGTCACAAGATTCTGCAGAATCTTGAATGTGAAAAGAGACTATCCTACATAGAAGAGAAAAATACAGCAGAGAGAAGATAAAGGTAAGAACAAGATTGATCCAGTGGAAATAAAGAAGGAAATGAGCAAGGTATGGATCAAGAAAGATGTTAATGAGGTCAAGGATGGATCCTCACTAGCCTCTGGTGTAGATAATTCCTCTAGGAAGTAAATTGGGGGCTCTGGCTCAGGGGAAGCTGCATTCAAAATCTTAATCCCCTAGCCAGATAGTTAGTACTAGAATTCAACAAGAAGATATGATGAAAATCATTATATAACAGATCTTTTGAAAGAAATTCTAGTAGAAAAGGATCAATTGTGGAGAAATCTTAATCAACTATTTTCTATAGAGATGTGTTTGACAGCTCTTTGAAAGATAGCATTTATGGCGATTAGGTCAAGACAATTAAAGGGTTAAAAATGAGGTCATTTGATGGACAATTCATTCTACATCTAAGCTCTCAAGTATCTAAGGTGAAGTGAAGAAACATTCTAGGCGACTTTAGTGATTTCCAAAGCAATTCAAGGCAAGATCAAGAAAAACCCTAATTCAACAAAAGAGGTATTTTTCACATTTGAAACCCTACTGTGAATTTATTTGAATATTTGTAAAAATGGTAACTCCACATGTGATTGATATAACCGAAAGAGCCCTACAAAATTCAAGAAGAATCCATTCAAATCAACAGAGGTTGATCCAAATGGTGCATTCTCAGATATTCCATTCGGTGTGATGCATGCGGAAGACATTAGGGCCTATATTCATGTTGACCTAGAAGAACATGAAAGTAGTCAATTCGCAGACCTATATCTGAGACATCTAAGTGGTGATCAACTCAAGTTAAAAGAAGAATAGAAGGTATTGGAAAAGAAGAAATTCATTCAGTATATAGATTTTCTAGTCTTTGAAGAAGATGAATGGGTTTGGTATGTCTTAAGCTGAATTCATGATGAATTTATGTGGCTGAACTCTACATTCAAGATCATTAAAGATGCCATAAGGGTAGTCATAGGACTAAACTCTACCGATACAGTACCTATATTAAAGGCTATGAAAAATGATATAGTGATGAAAGCCACCAGAGCAAAATTTGATAAAAGGGCATTGACAATCAGCGATATTGAAGATCATGCAGTTAGGTTTGCATCCATGGTTATCAGTTACAAGGTGTACTTCACAAATCGTGAGAACCCCATCTTCGGTACTGCTATATATACTTCCTATCAAATGGTCAAGGAAGATGCAGAGTATGACCTATGTGAACTGCTCCAACACTAGTTAATGGACAACTTGAAGAGGACAAAAGAAAACAAATATCCCTTCATGTTCGGTACATTAATTATGTGCTTGTTCTTATTTTTATACAAGAGTTACTAGGCATGAAGAATCATTTTTGGACTGGATACAAACTTGTTGTAGTACAGATTAGGAATCAATTCAGTAGCATAGGAAATATTGATGCACAAAACTCAACCCTATGGGGCTATTTCAAAAACTTCCAAAGATTAATGCAATCTAGGGAAAGGATCCCTAGATTAGTTGTTGATAAATACAAGGACACCATATCCTTCATTGTAACAAAAGATCAATGCTTGATGGAGGTCGTTGAGCCTAGAACAGTATGGGTTATGCCAATGGGATTTTAAGTAGATGGAGAAATACTAGAAAATTATGCCCAGCATATGTTAAGCAAACCAAGAGATCCCAAAGAAGAAATATTTGGGACTTATGAGGAGCTATCTGCAAAAACCCATGTGGAAGTAAGAAAACTGAGATTTCAAAGAAGGCCCAAAAGATAGAAGAAGATTATGCTCTGAAAAAGGGTTTTACCAAAGAACAAGTCAGAGAAACAAGAGAAAGGGCACTTATTGCACCAAAAAGAAGAACAAGAAGTGCTAGTTCCTCTGGAACAACATCTAAATCCTCTAGTATTCCCTCCACAACAACTGCAGAAGAGCAAATAGGCAAGCTGAAGAAGACCAAAGGTCAAAGAGTGTATGTTAGTGTTGATCCAGCTGATGATGAGGAAACAGAATCAGGTGAAGAATTGAAGAAGATGAAGGCACAGAGTGCACCATCCATTAGTTCTCAACAAAGAAAACCCTTTGGTGCCACAAAAGGGAAGACATCCGGTAAGAGTAAAGAAAGAAAGAAAGCTAAAACTACAGTACCTACAGAAGACTAGGCTACAATGAACTTAGAGGATGTTTTAATGGCTATCACAATTGGTGGCAATCTAACACCCATTGCCAAATACTATGATGAATACAATGATGCAGATAAAAGGATCATTGAGAATGCTATTGTCAAATACTTGTGCATTTACAACAAGAACCTCATTGGGATTATTATTGATCTCCATAACACCTTGGGTAGTATCATGTTTGCAAGGAAAGAAGCCGCTATGACAAAGGATATCAAACTCAAAGAACACATACTGATAACTTTGTGCTCTGAGATCACTCCTAAAGAAAAAAAAATCAAAAGTTCTTAGAAAGGAGTTCAAAACAAAGAAAAGAATGAATACTCTTATGTCAGATGACATTGAGAAAGTAGTAAAGGAAATTGAGGAAATCACTTTGAAAGTATTAAAGGAGCATCATCTTCCAACTATACATGATAGAGAAGAAACAATTATTGGAGATGATACATCTATTCCTGATGTGAACATGGATCAAGGTAGTGAAGATCTGAAGGAGAAAGAAGATTCATTCCCTGTTACTAGTCTGGAGACTGCCATTGAGGATCAATCTAAGACTAAGGAACAAAACAAAGAAGATGAGAAAGCTGATATGAGCCCCATATCAGAGAAAAATGCTAATGAAAATAAAGATATGGATTTAGATCCTCCAGAACAAAACCAAGATGAAGTCTCTGGTATAGAAAGAGACATTGCAGAGTCTGTCAAGAAATTCCTGGAAAAAGAAAAACAAGCATTGGATGAGCCTGAGTTTTTGCAGGGACCAAAAAACTTGGACTCAATGTCCCCTATACATAAATTTAAATTAGTATCAATTGTGCAAGCAAAGGCACATGAAGAAATTTTGAAGTCACACATACAGGATAGTGAACTGATTAGTGAGGCATCCAACATTTTGGAGAAGTTGATACCATCATATCAAAAGGACACTTCAATGTCTTCAATAAATCAACTCAAGGGACTCATAAACTCTGTAAGTATGCATTTTGAATCTTTTGAAAAGTCTACAGAAACAAAAGTGAAGAAAGAGTTTGATGAGAAAAGATTAGTTGAGTTGAAGTCCATGTTAGAAAAAAATAAAACTTTGTTGGACATTGGAATAAAAGATTTACAAAGTGCCATCAAAGAAGCCTATGACATATACAAAATTTATGTATCTTGGTCAGAAGCCACAGAGGAGTTAGGAGAAAAGATAAAGGATCTGGTACTACAGTTGACAAGTATCTCTAAGTCATTTGACCCAACAGTCGAGTCAATAAGTTGCAAAGAGATGCAAGTTATAAAATTCACAATGATTTAAGTGATTTAGTGAATAAGAGGGACCAAATGAAAAATAGAATGTGTCAATTGAGAGGATTGATAAGTCCCCAAATAGATTCAATGAATAATATTGTAGAAGAAGCCTTGAAAGCAAAAGCATTAATTGACACACCTCCAAACTTGCAGAATGTAGAAAAATTAGCTTTTCTGATAAATGGTCACATTCAAATTTTGGAAAGAGCTAAGAAATGATGGGATGAAGAGATTACACAATTAAAGATTGTGTACAAGGATATTGTCACCTGCAACTAATTAAGTTGAAGATTGTACTTGTACATATGTAGTAGAGTATGACAGTTTTGCAATTTTGACACAATTTTGACCCTTGTACATACACCTTTGCCATTGATGTCAAAGGGGGAGAAGAAGACCAGTGAAAGATGGGCAAACATCTAAGGAGAAAAAAAATAGAGTGCATATAGGAAGGGGGAGCAGACAAACATTTTTCACTAAGTGTTGCCATCAATACCAAAGGGGGAGATTTTTGGCAAGAGACACTACTCTAATGATTGATTGAAAGTTGTCATTGATGGAAACAAAGAAAAGAGTTTCTACTGGCATGGCAAAAAGACTTTACTTCGAAAGGATAAATGACTAAGTATGGGCAATATGCATTATATAGTGTAGATGACAGTGTTTGGGTCAGTAGGCCTCCGTAGTTGAAGATCATTATGCACAGTTTAGGTATGTCATTCATAGTTACTTAGTGATCATTTTCTCCAGTGTTCAAGTTCTGACTTTCTCCAGAAGTCATATGGTAAAATATCTAAGTCTGGGTGAACAAAAATAGTGCATAATACCAATGACAAAGGGTTTGCATTCCTCCACTATTGCATATTTTGTCTTGCAGTTTTGAATATATGCTAAGAGGTCAATGATGGATGTTGGATATGATTTTTAGAGTCTCATATGGTCCGCAGTAGATTTTATGATGTGACAATTGAATTGGTCAAGTGTGTTCTTAAGGGACAAGCTAACATGATTGTTAGATCCATATGTAGAGAAGATATATTGTTTGAATAATTAATCTAAGTGGTTGAATGATTGGTGCCAACCTATATGAAGATTTTTGTATGTTTGTTTGAATCTGCATTGGTATTTGTCCACAAGATCAAGCCGACAAGGTACAACACTTGTATACATGTTTCATGCCTGGGTTGCTGACCTAATTATGAGATGAATCCTATTGCGGATATATATATTTGATGGATCTCGGTGTTGGTGTGCATGGTGTAGTTGTGAATTTGATGTGTGCATGATCTAAAGTAGTGGAAAGAGAAGATAAAGACAATAAGGGAAGAAAGTAAAGTATATGTTGCAGAGCAGAAAAGTAAGGCAGAAATAATGAAGACTTTTGAGTTTGTGTATTGAACCTTCAATGGAACTATAATCCAGCATATGGTAGATGCATCTGCAATAGTTCACTACTAGCAGTGAGCCAGTTTTCTTCTCTTCTATCTTTCTTTCTCAGTGGACAATGAGTCCACCTGCAGTGAGCCCCATGGCAGTGAGCCTTATGTAATCCGGTATTGCTATCATAATATATTGTGAGCTAACACTCACTGTAGTTTTTTCCTTTTTGGGTTTTCCACGTAAAAATCCCGGTGTCTATGTGTTATGTCTTTATGGTTGATGTACTTATGTTTATTATGCTTTCATATTATTTGTTGATCATGATATTAGTCATAAACAAACATAGATAAAGAAATGCAAATCAAACCTTTATCATCTTGAAAGATATGATGAATTCAGAGAATTTATGATCCCAAGTCTTCATGGATTAGTTCATAATCACCTGGCATTACTTAGTTGTTTGATGTGTGTTGTTTTCCATTCGAAGGGGCCTTACATTTCTAATTCAGAGAAATTCATGTCTGGATATTCTCAATTTCACCTGCTTTCTGTGAATTCTTAACAAACAACGTTAAATCCTACTATATTTAACTAGATGATGCAGATATTATGCAAGTTTGATCAATTCTTCTGCATATTACTCATATTAACTGGATCTCACTTCTGCATTGTAAATTTATTCAAATGATGTCCCTATAGGCATGTATTTCCATGATTATGGTCGTTATTCATATTCATTTGCATGATATTTGTCATTTCAACATGCTGTTTGCTCAAATATGCTAAAGATGTTCAGTTACTTACGAGATGTCGACATATTTTCTTGTATCTACTTAGGATTTTCTATGTATTCATAATTGTGATGGTGATTGAATGAAATTTAAAGAAATTTGGATAAATACTTTCCAACTTTTACTAAAATGAGTGAATCTTTAGCCATTGATCCATATACATTCTTGACACTGTCATGTAGAGAAGGAAATCAAACCATATGTTCACTAGGTTGTTCCATAACTAGATATGATTGATGCTAACTTCGATGGAAAGGAATGAAAACATGTGTAGACTAAAAAGCACTCCAAGGGACATAGCAAATCAAAGCACATATCCAGAATCCATTCACAGATTGCTCAAAGTTTACGATTGTATGTAATCAAGGTATTTCATCTTCATTAAGTATACAAAAGAAATATACATTCACAATTGGCCTTGAGAATTAGTTATGATGTTTCAGCAATCTAATCTCAATTAAGTTTTGAATGTTTTACAAAATGGACTCCATCTCCTTTTATAGGACAAGGAGAGGAGGTAGTTACAAAAGATCATACAATCCTAATTTATCTATTACAATCAATGGTCCATATTCTCTTTGACCAAGTCAACAAGCAATATACGTGGCAGAGATTGCCAGTTGGCAATCCCCTGGTGGATACAATTGCATTCTAGACTATTCTATGTTCTTTTCCTTCATGTTATTTGAAAATACCTTTATGCCAAAGGACCTTCTTCACATGCTTGCATCCTTGCATCTTTTTTCTTATAGCTATCATAATCTTGCTCAAAGGTGGATACTTGAAACTTGCTTATTGTTGTGGCTCTTAACTTGTGGTGCAAGAGCACCCTCAGGACCTGTTATGCCTTCAGGAGGTGAAGTTTGTATTTTTGCTATGTTTTAGGTTGTTTCATGTTAATAAGGTCTTTTTAGGCCATTTTAGGTCAGTTGGAGTCAAGTTTGAGTCCTTTGGTACTAGGTAATGCAAAATATCAAAGTTGTCAATGTTGTCTAAATATTGTCAAAGCAACTTTTTGCAATTTTTGCAACAAGAGGCCATAATGATGTTTTGTTAACTCCTTAACAAAAATATGGTTAGAGATAGTTAGAACTTGGTGGAAAAAGCTTACATAAGCTTTGTGTTGATGATTGTTTTGAGACAGTCATAACAATAGTTTAAAATTCACATAAATGAACCAAAACTGACTTGAAAGATATGAAGGAATCGGTTAAGATTCACTTAATCCTAAGTTTAATATGGTTAGGTCTTGACCTGTTGGGCAAATTCAGTTGGTTGATGTGAAGCTGTAATGTTCAAGGGGCCCTACGTAGTTTAGGGTTTCCTGTTGTTTAACTGGACTCAGACTATGCAAAAGAGATTATAAATCATTAGTGTGTTGTTCATTCCTTTTGCATAAAAGTGTTACTGTGTTTACAAAGCTTTAAATGATTTATATTATTGCAGGCTTTCTTTCTCTTCAATATTATGAAAACTGTCTACTTTCAACTCATCTATGCATGCTTTTTCAAATATGAGACAATTTCCTTTAAATTTCTACATTTTTAGCTAAGTATTTTCAGATGGGTTGGAAAAAGTTAGAAAGATCTAATCTAAACATCATTCATTCTACCAAAGGATCTAATTGTTTTGTTATCCACTGTATAAGTATTGCAGCAAATTGATCAAATCCATAGACAAAACCTTAAATGTAAGTCTTGAGCATTTTCACAAACATACACTTAAGATTGCAAGCTCTAAGAGAAAATGTTTCAAACACAATGAAGAGCTGGAAAACACTCAGAAGATAGATACAGAATTCTAGGTTCAATTGTATTAGAAACAGATAGTCATATAAGATTTACAATGTCTGAATGACTCTTAGCTTCATTGATCAAATTACAAAAAACTTACAAGCTTTACAAATACAACAAGGAGGCAGGATGTTCCACATGCTCCTCGTTGCAGACACAGGTGACCTCCTTCTTCTACTTCTAAACTAAAAGCTCCCTCTATTCTAAAATGCTAAAACTAGTTACGAGTGCTGGCAATCTTCTAAAAATCCCTATGTAAAGTATTACAATGTAGAGAGGCACAATATAAATAGACTTTGATTGTCCTCAATACAACTCAAAACCCTAGTTAAGCAATAGTTCAAACTTTTGGTTACAGCAATAAATGCTGGAGAACAAGTCTCCCAAAATATCTCTGAGCATGCATCAAATTTGGGTGAAATATGCCCTTTTGGAAACCCTAGCAGCTCAATATTAACTTTTGTGGTCTGCTGCAATAATGTCTTCATCTGCATTTTGTCCTCATCAATGAAGACCCTTGACTTCCTCGCCTTCTTATCCTTATCTTCCTTCTGCTCCTGAAATCAGATTTCCTCCTCTGTGATGTCACCGCCATTAAGTTTCAGCTCCCTCTTCAATTGCAAACCTGTAAAAATAGATAAGCAATAAGTATCATCATTTAATAAAACTAGCAAGAAATTAAAACACTTGTTAAATTAAGGTGTGACTGTGCAAACGCAAGTATCTGGCCCTAAATCTGTGAAAATTGTGAGTCAAAAAATGCATATACAATGCTAAAATCAGTCAGGTCAACCATCGTTGACCAGAAACATGCATTCGGGTCCTAAAATCGACCTCAAATTTTCATTGCTCTATCTTTTCCCACCTATCGGCATGATATCCACTCATTGGCGAGTCCAAAAAATGATTGGCTGATCGCCATTGTTTGGCTGATGTCTTTTATTATTCAGCTAAGTCTTTTCTTCTATCGGCGTAACATTCACCCATCGGGGCCCTCTAACAATTTCCCACCGATTGTATTACTCACGCCGATGCCCTTACTTTTCCTCTATATATCGGGTAATGTATATTTCATAATGTATATTGGCTTGTATGTTCAAAATATACATTTGAAACTCATACAAGCGTTTAACCAGATTTTAGTTTTCCTTTGATCCCGCATTGTATGCCCCAAAATGCATGTCGAAATGTACCCTTTATATACAAGCTGGATGTGATGTATTTATTTAACCAAATTTAATCCTTCACTAAGATCTGCCTTGTATACCCATCGCCATGTATAAACTACCATACATGTTTCACTTTGCATCTCAATCATGCATACAAGGCAGAATTATACAACCAATTAGCTTCATTTCATAATGTTTCAGGTTCGCCCGATGTATAAAATGCTTGTATTATTTGATATGCAATTTGGACGTGATACATTGGATTAACCGTACTTCAATTTCTTTGGATTCCAGCTTGTATGCATCCTTCAATGTATGTTTCGAAACTTACATACAAGCGGCAGAATATGCAAGTATTTAACCCTGTTTGATAGCCATTTCAAATCCGTGATATGCATATGTCTTTGTATATTTTTCTTGTATGTAAAAACATACAAGCGCTGAATGTACATTGATTTAACTCTTTTCATGATCTTTTTGATTCCAGCAGTTGTATGCGAAGCAATGTATAAGTCATTGCATATCGGCTTTGCATTTCAAAACATACAAAGCACAAAATATACAAAGACTTAATTCTTTTCAATTTTCTCTTGCGTCCGCGGCTCTGTATATTTCCTTTGTATCTTTTGGATATACAATTCAGGCTCAACACAAGCACTAAATCAGACTTTATTTTATTTGGATTCTGGCCCTTGTATAAGTCCAATGTATGTCAGTCGTGTATATAAAAGTAATGTATATACTAACATACAAGTCCGCAGCATACAACAATTTAACCGTGTTTCATAACATTTGGATTCCGCGCCATGTATAAAGTGTTTGTATATTTCACTTGTATGTATAAACATACAAGTACAAAATATACAACTGGCAGATTTAACGAAATACTCATTTCAATCCTAAAACCATTTCGGGTCCGCCTTGTATGTATATATAAAACCCTTGTTAAAATGCATACAAGGCAAAAGGACATGCAAACGACTTTGTATATAAAAGCGATATACAAAAGGAATTGTATATGCAACATGCAAGCGACCAAACATGTAAATAACCCTGAATATGGACCCGATATACAAGCAGGCCCATACATACAAACAACAAATCCCTTCCTTGTATATTTTACTAAAAATGGTCATAACCTACAAAATATGGTGAATTTTAAGATGGTTCAAAAAGCAACCCTAGCTGATTTTTCACAAGGAATCCAACCATATCATGCCCTGGTAGTAAAAATGTATTTTTTTCTCTATTTATAATAAGGGTTGCAATTTTAACCCCTCTTTTCCCTTTACCACCAAACAGAACAACACACACAGAAGCAAAAGCAAAAAAGCAAAGCCACAGCAAGGGTCCTCATTTTGCTAAGGAGTAAAATGGGGCATGTTGTGAACATCACAACAACTAGCAACCAAACAAAGCAATTAAATTCAAAGCATTCAAGAAAACTAAATGAAATAATTCCATAACTTCTAACTATCCTTCCTGTAGATCATTATTCAACTTGAGACCTAAGGTATTCGATAAGGGTGCATGAATTTTTATTTTCAATTTAGGTGTGTGCACATGATTAATTATCCTCATCTTGAAGATCAGTTGAACAAATCAGTGACTGATATTAGCCTACGTAGTTGAGGATATTCCCTCATAGCCGACCAGATAGAGCCTCACTGCTAGCGAGCGTCTATAGCCCAGACAAGGTTATCGTTACAATTCTCCTAAGTAGAGCCCCACTGCCAGCGAGCGTCCATAGCCCCAATAGAGTTACTTAGATGGCTTAATCTAGATTTTTAGTATAATCCATTTTATTTTATTTTTTTTATTTTTTCATTTTTTTTATGTTTATTGATTTTGATATTTGATAGAAATTTCACAAGATATAGCAATTTGTAACTTTATGATGCAAGGAGTGAGCACTTGTTGAAATTAAGCTGAGAATTGTAATGGTAGCAAGGGTGACCTCAGATTTTTCACCTAATATCTACACTGGTAGGTTCAACAAACCCAAGGATTTTAGGTGTGTCATCGTGAGAAACCTCCCTTGAATTCCCAATCAACATTATTGAATACAAATTTTAGAAGGTAAACAACTCTCTACATTCATGACAGTCATAAAAAGTTATGTATAAATTGCAAATGATTAACCTGAATATTTCAAATTTTATACTATTTTCAATGGTTGTTAACTTGCTCCTTTAATACTCTAAAGTAAAACAAAGATCCCTGCTGAGGAGAAAACAAACAACCAAACAACAAACTGTACAAGGAAAACAAAAACAAAGCAAAAGAAGACTGTACAAACAACAAAACAGAAACAAAACAAAACTGTACAAACTAACCTACAAAAGTGAGCAACAAAAGAAAATTGTACACTACTTACACTATATTACAAAAAGAATTTCCCTTTACCTCAAGCCTGGAAGTAGTGTTTCAAATGTTGGCCATTAACTGGTAATGGCACATCCTCCCCTGTCAAGGTCTTAAGTCTAAATGTGTTGTCTCCTATTATTTTTGAGACTTGCAATGGGCCTAACCATAGTTTATCAAACTTTCCATGACTCCCCTTCTTTTCATGTGCTTTGTCCCAGCACAACACTAAGTCTGATATCCTAAATGTCTTGACTCTTGCCCTCTTATCAAACCACCTCTTAACTACTGCTTGGTGTTTGGCAAATTTCTCAATGGCTTGACCTCTTTTCTCTTCTAGCTATAGCATTTGTACTATCCTGGCTTCCCTATGATTATCAAAGCCTAAATACTCATTGGCAAAATTCTAGATTGGTATTCTTAGATTTACTGGAAGTATGGGATCAGTCCCATAAACTAAATGATAAGGTGTACTACCTAAAGCTGTTTTAAACTTGGTCCTATCTACTCACAGTGCATATCTTAACAAGGTATTCCACTTTCTAAGACTCTTTATAATTAGCTTCTTAATTATGTCTAATAAAATCTTTTTCGTAGACTCAGCTAATCCATTACCTTGAGGGTAATAATTTGAAGAAAACTTTAAAACAATCCCATATTCAAATGCCCATTTAGAAAACTTTAAAGAAGAGAAAGAAGGGCCATTATCACATACCAATGAATAGGGAGTTCCAAACCTGGTGATGATGTTCTCTTCAAGAAACTTGATAACTACCTCAGTTGTGGAGAATTTGCAGCATGCGGCCTCAGTCCACCTTGTACAGTAGTCCATCACCATCAGTATGAACTTGTGTTTGGCAGAAGATGGAGGATTGATGACTCCAATAAAATCTAGGCCCCACTGTGCAAATGGTCTTGATTCAATCACAGGTTGTAATGGGTTGGCCTGATTTCTTCCCTTATCTGCTGCAGTCTGACAGGTGTGGCAACTCTTGATGTGACTCTCTGTATCTTTGAACATCGTGGGCCAATAATAGCCTGCCCTTAATATCTTGTGTGTTGTAGATAGATGGGAACCATGACCAGTTCCGTACTTGTCATGTAGTTCTATTAACACTTTATCCGCTTCAGCTCTATTTAGACATCTCAAATAAATTCCATCATGGTTCTTCCTAAACAGAAGACCTCCTTGTACCATATATTTCTATGCTTTAATCTTCAAATCTCTCCTCTGAGAAGCTTTCATTCGGGTACTTTCCAACTATTAGAAAAGCGTTTAAATCACCATACCAGTCTGATGTGTCATGGGAATTTAGCACATACTGTTGTCTTATCAAATCTGTGTCTGTGTTCGCTATTGTTTGCACCAATGCCTGCCCTCTGACCAGCTTCATGGGAATTATTTCCATGTCAAACTCTTGCAGCGTGGTGATCCATTTGGCTCTCTTTTCTCCAGGTTTGTTCTGCATCAGTAGCATCTTTACTGCTGCGTCCAGCACTATGGCTTTGACCTGGTTGCACAAAATATAGTGTCTAAATTTCTTCACAGCCCTCATTAACACAAATGCTTGTCTTTCGGTATTCAGATATCTCAGTTGTGCATCCTTTAGAGGTGCGCTCATAAATGCAATGGGCCTTTCTTCATTGTCTTCACCCTTCTGCATCAAGGCAGCTGCAAATGAATGAGAGGATGCAAAGGAGTAGATATAGAATAGCTTTATGTAGTCTAGGCTTGCCAGTATAGGGGTGTCAGAAATGGCCCGCTTGATATCTTCGAATGCAGCTCTAGCCACAGGCGTCCACTCCATTCGTGCATCCCTTTTCAACATGGCATTTAATGGCTACATGCTTTCTACAAAACCCGTCATGAACTTCCGAACAAAGTTAATCTTACCAAAAAATGATTTTAACTCTTTCCTACTGTTTGGTATTTGCAAATTTTTTATTGATTCTATTCTATCTGGGTCAATCAATATTCCATCTTTAGAAATGACATGTCCTAGTAATTTACCTTTAGTTACCCCAAATGAACATTTTTTAGGATTAAGGGAAATTCTGTACCTCTCACATCACTTAAGTATTTTCCTGAGATCTTCGGCATGAGTGGATGCATCCTTGGAATACACAGTCAGATTGTCCATATACACAACAATGCACTTACCTGATAACCCACGAAATGCAATGTCCATGGCTCTCTGAAAAGTGGCACCTGCATGGATCATACCAAAAGGCATTCTCCTATATGCATAATTTCCCCACTTACAAGTGAAGGTGGTTTTTAATCTGTCATCTCTATCTATTAAAACTTAGTTATAGCCTGAGAAACCATCTAAGAAAGACATCATCTTTGCCCCGTTTACTGCTTGCAGCACTTCGTCTATTGGAGGTAGAGGATAATTATCCCTCTCAGATGCTTTGTTCAAGTTTCTAAAATCTACGCATAATCTGATGTCTCCATTTTTCTTCCTTACTAGTACTAGGTTAGCTACCCAGACTGAATGTCTGACTGGGAAAATTATTCCAGCAGACAACGATTTTTTAACTTCCTCAAAGATTAAAGGCTCTAGAATGGCATTCACAGGCCTTTGTTTCTACCTGAATGGTTTAACCTCTGGTCTCAAAGATATTACGTGAGTTATGATGGATGTATCATATTTTTTCAAGTCTTCATATGTCCATGCTATTACATGTTTATAATCTTTCAGGGCATCAATAATTTCTTTTCTTATTTTGTCAGAACAAGCCTTTCCAATTGGCACTTTTTTGTGGATTTTGCTCTGTCCCTAAATTGTGTAGATCACACTTACCCCCTTTTTATTTGGGTAAGTCCTTCTATCTTATTACTCCATCGAAGTCAAAAATATGTTCTAATTCAATTACCCCTTTGGGTAAGAAGTTGCTCTTCAAGTTGATTATATCCTCTTCGTCCCATGCTATCTCAGGCCTTTCCTACTCATCAATGATTTGAGCCTCGAATACCTCATTGTAGGTCAAAAAATCAATAATTTGTTGATCCCCTCCAAATACCTGAAAGTGAGTAACATTGTCTGGGATACTGGGAACATTAACTAATTCTACAGCAAATCATCTCAAACCTGACAGTGTCAAGGGTTCTAATGTACTAGCAGCAACTGCTAGTGCATCCGGCCTGTGGTTTAGCTCTCTAGGGATGTGCTCTATGTTGAAAGAATCAAATGAATCTATTAAACCCCATACTCTATGTCTGTAACAAATCATTTTCTTGTAATTGCAAGCATATAGTTTCCTTACTTGTCTGACTACTAGCTCAGAGTCTAAAAATACCTTAATCATTTTCACCCTTTTCTTAATGGCCATGACAAGTCCCAAAATTAAGGCTTCATATTTAACAGTATTGTTAGTATAGGAAAACTGCAGTCTATATGCTGCTAGGTATGACTTACCCTGGGGATCTATGAGTTCAATACCTACACCTGCACCTAGCTTTGATTTGGACCCATCACATTTTAGTGTCCATATGCCATCTTTACTTTTCTGACCTTTTACCTTGGCATGCTTTGTCCCTTCTATCATTTGTGAGGTGCTGGTCTATTTATTCATGGGTATTTCTGTTTGGTCAACTCACATATGTGTATTTTCAACTTGCAAATCAAAAAGACAACTACCCTTATCCTTTATTCCCTCTCCTAAATTTGAAATCAGAGCATCTACATCACTCTGAATGTATCTCTATGGTTGATTAGGATTTGCTTTTTCCTCTTGCAATTCTACTGTCTTCGTGCATTTTTTGTATTCATATTCAATGATGTCTTTGCACATTCCACAACTCTCCTCAGAATGTGGCCTATCGTGAACTCTACATCTATTTTTATACAATTTACATTGGACTGGCAGATTTTGTTTAATGCACTCTTCCACCTCTTGTCTAATGGCATGACCAAACTTGCCTATTGCACTATTTTCTTCATCTGAAGAATTTCCATTAGACTCAATGAATAATGTTGTCTCCTTGCTGACACATTTTTCTCTAATGTTTAACATCATGACTTCTTCAATTTGTACCCCATTGTTAATAATTCTATAAACACTAGGTTCAACAGAAGCATATAATATTTTATTCGTTCGATTATACTCTGTTATCATATGTTTCATCTTGGGTTCTGCCTCTATTCTAATCTGGTTTGGGACACCTCTCCAAGGTAGCCACATATGTGAAAAGTCAGTGGCCATATATCCGTTTAATGTCTTGGACCAATCCCTACTTAGCAACATTCCATAATTCACGAGTATATCCACTATTTGAATGTCAATGAATTGGCTTACCCTAGGGTCTGAAGCTAATTGCATCTGAATGTTCATCAATTCTCCTATCACACTAACCTCAGTTTTATCTAACTGTGTGATAACCTTAGCAGATCTAGTGGGAGTCAGCTCGAGAGTTTTACATATCCCTAAGGGCATTACGTTGGCTAAGGCGCTAGAGTCCACCATGCAATTGTGTATGTTCTTCCCACACAATCTAATAGTTAACAAGAAAGGAGGAGCATCCTTCTTATCAGCATACATTACTACATTTCTATTGGAAGGGTGCTCAACTTTCTTACTTTTCTCTTTAGGCAGTGAATCTCTATTAGGAATAGCTATATTAGCAGCAATCTCATCTGCCATGGATGCATCCAGAGATTTTATAAAAGCGTTTCTGATCCCTGGGGTTTTCAATAATTCATTCAGAGGTATACTGACCTTAATTTTCTTTATTTCTTCTGACAAGTAACTCATTAATCTTGTTGTCTCTACTGTTTCAGCTTTACTTGTTTGGACCTTTTCTACTGCTATTTCACTATTTGTATGATGATTAGCTTTAAGTATGGTGGGGTTGTTGCTAGCAGTCTGATCTGGGGGTGTATTGAAGTTGTTAGGAGGAATGGAAGTGGTGAAAGGTCCTCCTGGCCTAGTGTTGTTCCTTAAATTGTACGTGTGGTTTTTATTTATCTGTTGAAAAGCCTACACCTCCTCTGTTTCAGTTAGTACCTCATTTTCAATTTCAAAGGGAAACTAAAAAGCATTTAACACAAAGGCTGATTTAGGATAAAGATTTTCACAAAAGTATGGTTCATCCTCTAACAATTCATCTTCTTTCTCTTATGTGGTTGCAAAGGTAAAGTTTCTAACACTAAATCTATATCATACCCTGAGGGTACTACCTCATTACCCTTGGGAATGAGAAATTCAGAAGTAGGAGGCTGCACGTCTATATTAAATGTGTTGGCTGCCAAATGGAACTGTGGACAGTCAAGCTCAGCATGGGCATTGGTGTTGTGAAATCTGCACCAGCTTTTTAGTGCTGTATTAGCCATTTGGATGCTAGCTGTTTGTTTCGCATCATGATTATCTATATTCTCAAAAGAAGAAGCTAGAGTACCATTGTTTGGTCCAATGTTCCATGTCTTGGGTGGCCTAGGCTGATTCTGATTTCTATTATTGTTACCCCAGGCCCTATTGTCTATCACTGGCCTTCTATTTTGCATTGGTTGCCCTTGGTTATGACCCTGATGCTGATTATAGTTTTGGCTCTGATTTGAACATTGGCCTTGGCTGTTATTTTGGGTATGGCTCTGATTATAGTTCTGATTGTAATGCTTATTTTGATTTGAACTATAGATCTAATTTTGGCCTTGGTTATAATTTTGATTTTGATTGTATCCTTGGTTACCTCTTCCATAGAGGTTTTCATTTCTTAGTTGTGTCACTTCGGTGGTTAATCTTTTCAAACATGCAGTGATCTCTTTGATTTCTTCCTTTTCCTCTTGTGCTTTTGCCACAGTTGTATCTCTAGGAGGTTGGAAGAAAGGCTAACCATTATTTTGACTGTTGTTAGTAGTGTTACTCGTGTAAGGAGCTATGGCTTGGATTGGGGTAGGACTATACACATGTGTGTATGTAGGAACTGGATTTAATGATGGAGTGTGATGCATAGGGACTCCATTCCAAGGTTGTGCCTGATTCTGCATCCCAAAATTTCCTCCATTAACAAATGGGCTACAAGTTGTATGCCTCATCTCTTGATTTACTGAAACTGCCTCTTTATAGGCTTTGGATATTGAATCTATGTCAGGTTTTCTTTTGACAAATATGGCAGTTAAAGGATCCAAGGTAGCATAATATATGGCTAACAAGGTATCATCATCGATGGTGTAAGGGGCTAATAACCTAGAGTAGGCTTTTTGAAATTTGTCATTGAAATTATCAATTAGCTCTCCCTCTCCTCTTTTTATAGTAGCCAATTTATGATACAAGATACAAGGATCAATGGGTCCTCTAAATCTAGACAAAAATGCCTCTTCCATTAGTGACCAAGAAGAAATGTAACCATTGGGTAAGTTCACATACCAGTTAGAGGCTTGTTCATTAAAGGTGTAGGGAAACAATCTACACACAATGTCCTCATGATCTAATCTAGCCCTAAAGCATGCTTCCTTGAATATTCTAATATGGTCTTCCAGGTCTTGGTGTAACTGGTATTTGGGACATATCTTTTCCAGATTCTTGGGCATCTCATTATAATCATTAAAGTGTATGGGAGAGTTGGTAATAAAATAAGCCATCGCAGGTACTTGCGCTTGACCTGGACCTGTGGGAATACCTGGATTTCCTGGGGGGATTAGGATCTTTAGGAGGACTAGGACCTCTAGGAGTACCTAAACCAAGATTCAAAGATCTGAATAAAGATCTATCGGGACTCACAAAGTTATGAATGGTATAAGGCAATCCAGGAGGCATTCCAGATGAACTTCCTGCTTGCGATATTTTAGGATTTGAAATCAAAGGGCTCTTACTTTGCCTTATATCAGGTAATTGCACAAATATATCCCTTGAACTGGATCTAGACCTAGTCACACTATCATTGTTATTAGCCAGTTTTTCTTGAAACAAACCCTAACTCAAGTCAGGCCCTCCTTCTAGCACCAGAGAAATTGTTGATGATTGTTTTGAGACAGTCATAACAATAGTTTAAAATTCACATAAATGAACCAAAACTAACTTGAAAGATATGAAGGAATTGGTTAAGATTCACTTAATCCCAAGTTTAATATGGTTAGCTCTTGACTTGTTGGGCAAATTCAGTTGGTCGATGTGAAGCTGTAATGTTCAAGGGGCCTTATGTAGTTTAGGGTTTCCTGTTGTTTAACTGGACTCAGACAATGCAAAAGAGATTATAAATCATCAGTGTATTGTTCATTCCTTTTGCATAAAAGTGTTACTGTGTTTACAAAGCTTTAAATGATTTATATTATTGCAGGCTTTCTTTCTCTTCAATATTATGAAAACTATCTACTTTCAACTCATCTATGCATGCTTTTTCAAATATGAGATAATTTCCTTTAAATTTCTACGTTTTTAGCTAAGTACTTTGAGATGGGTTGGGAAAAGTTAGAAAGATCTAATCTAAACATCATTCATTCTACCAAAGGATCTAATTGTTCAATTATCCACTGTATAAGTATTGCAACAAATTGATCAAATCCACAGACAAAACCTTAAATGTAAGTCCTGAGCATTTTCACAAACATACACTTAAGATTGCAAGCTCTAAGAGAAAATGTTTCAAACACAATGAAGAGCCGGAAAAAACTCAGAAGATAGATGCAGAATTCTAGGTTCAATTGTATTAGAAACAAATAGTCATAAGATTTACAATGTCTGAATGACTCTTAGCTTCATTGATCAAATTACAGAAAACTTACAAGCTTTACAAATATAGCAAGGAGGCAGGATGTTCCACACGCTCCTTGTTGCAGACACAGGTGACCTCCTTCTTCTACTTCTAAACTAAAAGCTCCCTCTATTCTAAAATGCTAAAACTAGTTACGAGTGCTGGCAATCTTCTAAAAATCCCTATGTAAAGTATTACAATGTAGAGAGGCACAATATAAATAGACTTTGATTGTCCTCAATACAGCTCAAAGCCCTAGTTAAGCAATGGTTCAAACCTCTGCTTACAGCAATAAATGCTAGAGAACAAGTCTCCCAAAATATCTCTGAGCATGCATCAAACCTGGGTGAAATATGCCCTTCTGGAAACCCTAGCAGCTCAATATTAACTTCTATGGTCTACTGCAATACTGTCTTCATCTATATTTTGTCCTCATCAATGAAGACCCTTGACTTCCTTACCCTCTTATCCTTGTCTTCCTCTGCTCTTGAAATCAGATTTCCTCCTCTGTGATGTCACCGCCATTAAATTTTAGCTTCCTTTTTCAATTGCAAACCTGCAAAAACAGATAAGCAATAAGTATCATCATTTAATAAAACTAGCAAGAAATCAAAACACTTGTTAAATCAAGGCATGACTATGCAAACACAAGTATCGGGCCCTAAATCTGTGAAAATTGTGAGTCAAAAAATGCATATACAACACTAAAACCAGTCGGGTCAACCATCGTTGACCAGAAACATGCATTCGGGCCCTAAAATTGACCTCAAAATTTCATTGCTCTGTCTTTTCCTGCCTATCAGCATGATATCCACTCATTAATGAGTCCAAAAAATGATTGGCCAATCACCACTGTTTGGCCGATGTCTTTTATTATTCAGCTAAGTCTTTTCTTCTGTCGGCGTAACATTCGCCCATCGGGGCCCTCTAACAATTTCCCACCGATTGTATTACTCACGCCAATGCCCTTACTTTTCCTCTATATATTGGGTAATGTATATTTCATGATGTATATTGGCTTGTATGTTCAGAATATACATTTGGACCTCATACAAGTGTTTAACCAGATTTTACTTTTCCTTCGATTTCACATTGTATGCCCCAAAATGTATGTCGAAATGTACCCTTTATATACAAGCCAAATGTGATGTATCTATTTAACCAAATTTAATCCTTCCCTGAGATCTGCCTTGTATACCCATCGCCATGTATAAACTACCACGCATGTTTCGCTTTGCATCTCAATCATGCATACAAGGTGGAATTATACAACCAATTAACTTCATTTCATAATGTTTCGAGTCTGCTCGATGTATAAAATACTTGTATTATTTGATATGCAATTTGGACGTGATACATTGGATTAACTGTATTTCAATTTCTTTGGATTCCGGCTTGTATGCATCCTTTAATGTATGTTTCGAAACATACATACAAGCAGCGGAATATGCAAGTATTTAACCCCGTTTGATAGCCATTTCAAATCCACGATATGCATATGTCTTTCTATATTTTGCTTGTATGTAAAAACATACAAGCATTGAATGTACATTGATTTAACTCTTTTCATGATCTTTTCAATTCTGGCAGTTGTATGTGAAGCAATGTATAAGTCATTGCATATCGGCTTTGCATGTCGAAACATACAAAGCACAAAATATACAGATTTAATTCTTTTCAATTTTCTCTTGCGTCCGCGGCTATGTATATTTCCTTTGTATCTTTTGGATATACAATTTGGGCTTGATACAAGCACTAAATCAGACTTTATTTTATTTGGATGCCGGCCCTTGTATAAGTCCAATGTATGTTGGCCTTGTATATAAAAGTAATGTATATACTAACATACAAGTCCGCAGCATACAACAATTTAACCGTGTTTCATAACATTTGGATTCTACGCCATGTATAAAGTGTTTGTATATTTCACTTGTATGTATAAACATACAAGTGCAAAATATACAACCTACAGATTTAACGAAATACTCATTTCAATCCTAAAACCATTTCGGGTTCGCCTTGTATGTATATATGAAACCCTTGTTAAAATGCATACAAGGCAAAAGGACATGCAAACAACTTTGTATATAAAAGAGATATACAAAAGGAATTGTATATGCAACATGCAAGTGACCCAACATGTAAATAACCTTGAATATGGACCCGATATACAAGCAAGCCCGTACATACAAACAACAAATCCCTCCCTTGTATATTTTACTAAAAAATGGTCATAACCTACAAAATATGGTGAATTTTAAGATGGTTCAAAAAGCAACCCTAGTTGATTTTTCACAAAGAATCCAACCATATCATGCCCTAGTACTAAAAATGTATTTTTTTCTCTATTTATAATAAGGTTTGCAATTTTAACCCCTCTTTTCCCTTTACCACCAAACAGAACAACACACATAGAAGCAAAAGCAAAAAAGCAAAGCCATAGCAGGGGTCCTCATTTTGCTAAGGAGTAAAATGGGGCATGTTGTGAACATCAAAACACTTTGTATCTTTGATTCAAGAGGTGGGATGAAGATTTGATGAATGAAAAATTCATTGTTGCATGTGGAAATACTATTTCTTTCTACATTTTCAATTTCTATCAAGTTGGTATGGGCTGCCATTGCATGGTATGGCCTGAATAGTGGATGGATGTTGTAAAGGATTGTTCTAGCTTTGTTTTGGTTTTGGTTTGATCAAATTTCATTAATGTTTGAAGGAGATATCGTTGATTTTCTGCAACTCACTCCAAACCCTACCTAGGGTTCCAGGAAGCCTTCAAAATGGTATTGCTTGTATTCCCTCCCTGATCAAATCATGAAATCTTGTATATAACTCTATATTGATGTGTTCTAACCTTCCCCAAGAGTTGAGTCTTGGATATTGTGCATGGAGAGAGAACTAGGTTGACAGTCATTGCATTATGGTTTGTTTTACAGTTAAAGGGCAGGGCATTGTGTTGAATATCAAAGTTTTGGCTTTGTAAGGTTGTTTGTTACTTTATGAAGGTTGATACAAGTCTAAAATTGTTGGTCTAATGATCCTATCATGTGTTGAAGGTTATTCCTTGTTTGCATATGACTGTTCCATTGAAGGTTGTTACTTTTAAGTCTACCCATGCATTTGGAGATTATAAAAACCCTTGAAAGGCCTGTGATGTCATCTATACCATCTTCCCATGTTGTCTATGGTGTTACCATGTTGTTCCAAAGCCTTGAAAGCTTTGTCACCCTTGAATGTTGAAAAGGAATATCACACCAAAGATGTCTACCTTGTCATGTTTGTCATTGAACCTTAAGGGTGATATGAACCCATATTTGTGAAATATGGTATCAATCATATAACCTCTACCCTACTTTGCATCGAATTGTTATCAGAGCCCAAAGATCTAGGCAAGGAAGTTTTTGGAGTTTGTGTATTATCTTTTTTTTACAGGTTGAAGGAAGAACCTGGATGCCAAAAGACTAGGCTAGGGGAAAAGAAAGGGGCCTAAGGTGAGGTATCATGAAGACAAGAAGAAGCAATGAGAAGAAGCAACGTGAAAGAGACTTTCTTGCAAAAGGAGAATGGAAGTGTTGAAGAGAATAATCCATGAAGACCTCAAGAGTAAGAAGTTGTCAAGCAAGCAGCAAGAAATGAGAAGAGAAAGGAGTGAGATGAAGAGGAAAGATGAGAAGACAAAACAAGTAAGTATTCAACAAGAGATAACAAGGTTGTGACAAGATTTGGAACAAATGCAAAAAACATTTGAAGAAAGAATAAGGAGTATAGTAACAAGTGTGTGGAGTTGGAACATCACCATTCACAAAGTTGTCAAGTGGCTGATAAAGGAAATTGTGGAAAGAAGAAAGAGGCATCAATTGAGAAGGAAGATAAAAAAAAGTAATCAAGATGATGGAATATCCAAATCCATCCAAGGAAGAGGAAAAAGATGAAGAAAATGAGTCCATTGAGACTCAAAATTTTGTTTCTAACAATATTTGTGAGTATGTATTTATAGGTGCAGTAGATGAAGATGGAAAAGAGTATAAAGAAAAAGGAGAAGTAAATGCAATGTATGAAGATTGTTATGCAAATGTAGCACAATATGATGAAGAAGAGGATGCAAAAATAATAGAGGTACTGGCTGTATTTTTTGATTTTATGGATGATGTTTCCAAGTAACAGCTCATCAAAGATTGTTGCCTTTTTGCACTTTGGACTCTTCAGGGATATCACCGGTACAATGTAGCTTGAACTGTTTCAACATGTTTGGGTGTAAAATAGGACCATGCCTAAGCTAAACATACCCATTCGAACACATTGAAACTGCCAGTTTGGTCGCATCAGGAGCAGGATGAAAGTTACACCCCTTTGCAACTTTACACTACCTCCTTCTGATGATTTTTGGGGAAGAAGAAAACCTTTCACCACAGGCAAATGCCTCAGAGATATCAAAAACTAAGAGAGGTTATTGTAGAGGGACCCTATGTGATCCTGTAGCCTTAGATAGAATGTTTCTAAGTGACACAATTTTTGAGTAATATCTCATCAAAGATTGTTGCCTTTTTGCACTTTGGACTCTTCAGGGATATCGCCAGTACAATGTAGCTCAAACTATTTCGGCATGTTTGGGTGCAAAAAAATACCATGCCTAGCCTAAACGTACCCATCTGGATGTGTTGGAACTCTTAATTTGGTCGTATCAGGAGTAGGACGAAAGTTACACCCCTTTACAACTTTACACTACCTCCTGACAATTTTTAAGGCAGCATAAAACCTTTCACCATGGGTAAACGTCTTAGAGATATCAAAAACTGAGAGAGGTTATTGTATAGAGGTTCTACATGATCATGTTGCCTTGGATGAAATGTTTCTAAGTATCATGGTTTCTTATTAACAGCTCATCAAAGATTGCTGTCTTTTTGCACTTTGGACTCTTTAGGGATATCGCCAGTACAATGTATCTTGAATTGTTTCGGCACATTTGAATGCAAAATAGGACCATACCTAGCCTAAATGTACCCATTTGAATGCATTGGAACTATCAATTTGGTCACATCAGGAGCAGGATGAAAGTTACATCCCTTTGCAACTTTACACTACCTCCTGATGATTTTTGGGACAGAAAAAAACCTTTCACCATGGGCAAATGCCTCAGAGATATCAAAAATCAAGAGAGGTTATTGTAGAGGGGTTCTACATGATCATATTTCTTTAGACAAAATGTTTCTAAGTGTTATGGTTTCTGAGTAACAGATTGTCAAAGATTGCTACCTTTTTGCACTTTGGACTCTTTAGGGATATTGTTGATATATCATGACTTTTTATTTTGTGATCAACATCAACATCATGAGGACACTAAAGAAATCTATAGCACATGAAGACACTGAGAACACTAAAGACATGGATCACAAAGAAACATGAATACATGAACAAACTCCTATCATGAGGAAGAACCACAACCCAATCCAACTCCTGAAAGCATGTCATGTTATGATGAAGAACCACAACCAAATCCAATGATCCAATGGCATGAACCAATGGCATAAGAAACTATGTCCTACTTTTGTAACATGATAAACATGAATGTTATGAACTAACATCTAAACCCTGTGACATGAATCTTGATATGACATAAGTGAAACATGAGTGAACAGGATTAAGACCAATAAGGATCAACTTCATCCATCACTTAGATCTAACCCCATGAAGCATAACATGATGATGGTGCAAACATCAAATGTATACCATAGAAAACAAATCAAGTTCATTTCACTGCTTGTCAAGTTCATATCACTTGCTTGAGTGAGATCTTCACTATTCAAGTTCATGCCTTGCCTTGAAGCACTACAACCCTGTGCATCACATCACATACTCTATGAAGAAGCAAGTGTCTTTATATAACAAAACCCAACAACATATCATGAAAGCATAATGGTATCATCAAACAATAGACAACTAATAGACCTGCACAATTATGCATTCCTTACTCAATTACTAACATCCAAGCACTTTGACATCAATGACAAACATATTCATCACAATATTCACTATATATGTGTAAAAACACAGCAGCAAATAAAAAGACAAACCTATGTAAACTTACAAATCAATATAACATGACTTTACAAAATCAATGTGAATACTTACAAATTAATCCAATGAACCATTCGGGTCTATTCTACTCTTTATTTTGTCAAGTATTGCCTCATGGTCAGAATCACACACCTTCCACAAGGTCTTGTTTGAAGGTCTACCCCAAAATTGTATCAAATGAACATTGGGTGCTATGATAAGGTTCAAGTAATGAAGAATCTTTCGATGTGTGTCAAAGTCTTGAAAAACCAAACATTAACACTCTTATGTGGGTACCTTCTAAGCCATGTTCTAGTAACAACCACTGAGCTTGTAGGGTATTGGATGTTTTCTCCATCTGTAACTAGGGCCTCCAATTTCTTTTTGGCCTCAATAGAATGACACAAGTAATAATCTATTCCCTTTTTGTTATCTTCATCGGCAATAACTACATAAACATGCCCTACATTGATATGTGTAGCAAATTAGATGAAATTAGTCAACATTACAAAAACACTACAAAGTAAGATAACATTAGGAATTTCAAAAACCATGTAAGAAGATATATTACCTAGTTGAACTAGATTTGATATGTGGTCAAAGTCAATTGATGATTCCATCTCTGTCAGTTCCAGTGTCATCGGGGGTCGATACGTGTCAAGTGGGTTAAGATAACTTAACCACCATTCATCAACCCACTCCTTTGATTTGCACTCATCCCAAGCTTGAATTGTACATGAAGAACAAAAGCATGCCATTTTTTGCATATGGATACTCCATGAACCTACAATTGAGCTTCTGAAAGAGTGTAGTTCACTTGATCCTATCAGTGTACAACAGTCCTCATATGGTGCAATGTCAGTATCATCTATCAACCAAAAAAATCTATAAACTGAAGACTTACCTTCATTACATAGACCCATTAAAGCATTACACCACTTGATGATTGATTTTGCATCTGTCAACTTTGCATTGTCTTTATACTTTAACTCTTCTCGTGCTATAGCTCTTTTGATACATGCTCCTACACCATCATGCTCCCCCTTTCCATGCTTAGCCTCACAAAAGTTCCACATATACTGAACACCTGTAATATTATGCCTCCTGCTCAGCCAATAGAAATTCTATGAGTTCTTGAATTGTGATTCACAGTTATCTGACCATATGATATGTTGACTAAACGATATGCCCCTTCTAGCAAAATCATTGTAGAACAACTGAAAGCAACCTTGCACAAACTCTATAGAATGCATGAGATCATCACTAATATAAAAATGATACTCCCTTATGATCTTTCTATCATCCTTTGTACTATCATTCGCATGAATGAATGCGATGTGCACAAATATAGAAACCTGTGTGGAGTTGTAATATTGTGATTGCACCTCACACTGTGGCTGTAGACTGTAGTTCTCTACAAAGTTGATGTTAGAAAAATTAATCTTTACTTGGTACTTAGGTAAAGATTATATTTAATTCTTATTAAATACTTATATTTTATAAATACAAAATATTTTTTATTTTATGTGAGTATCCTCACACACATGTGTATGAGGATAGCTCACGTCAATATTCCTTTGAAGGAATATTTGATTTATTTAGTTACCTCCTTATGAGGTTTACACATGGCACACACCCACATGAAAGGTGGCATATGGGAGTTGATTACAACTCCCCTCTCACCTTTATTTATGAGGTGTCCTCTCCTCTTCATTCAAATTATTCCTCTCTCATTCTCTCTTCTCATTCATTTCTTAAGGAGCTCCTCTCCCTCTGTAATATTTTTCTTTCATAGTTTCATGCCCTCTTTCATAATCTATGGGGGTTTTTTCTTTCCTTTTCCCCCCTTCAAAATATTTGTCTCCATTGTTAGATTTTATCATGCTTCACTTCACTTTGGATGGTAATATTTACTTCATACTCCTCTTAGTTAGTACGATCTTCATTTCTTTCATTTCTTTTATTTTTATTAGTTGACAACTGAAACAATGCTACTAACTAGAAATGTGTCCTTGCATGACTTGAATTGCAAGTCCAACCATCGAGCTCTATGGACATGTCTTGCATACTCATACACTATACTATCATGAAATACAGGCATAAACTAATATTCTGGAATCTTTTCAATAACTAATTCACATCTCTTTGCTTCTTTACCATATTTTGTATTGTATGCCACTATTTTATACTTACCAAACTCTACTAGTTCATTTCCAACCATATGTGTTCTTTCCATATGTTCACATATTGGCATACATTACAAGCCACTGCAATGCTGACATGTGCCATCCAAGCATAATTTCCTGTAGAATATTTGACCTCCCTCTCTTTCACATAAAATTCTTGATATGAAGTCTCTTGAAGATGTTGGTGGGGCATGTATGCCACAATCCTACAAAACATTGTTAGTATGCAAATCTAAACATATAGACCGATAAACATCAAAATGGTTAGAAAATTCAATATGTAATCTACAACAACAAGTAGTGCATGTGTGATTTATCTTGACATAGAAAGGTTTTAGCATTTCATAATATCTTTGACAAATTTTAATTTGAGGATACATCTCTAGAAATTTACCAAAAAAATGTGTTTGAGTCATATCCCAAAAATGCTTTGGATGTGGCTCATAGTTCTGACTACCGATTCTCCTTCTTACCACATCCCTTTGATTCAGAGATAACCTTGTGTAATTCTTCCAAAATTCTTCAATTAGTGATCTTAATGCTTCAACAATTGATTTATGTTTTTGTGGTAGTCTCCCCGAGAATGCCCATAATTCATTAGCACCTTCCAACGTCTCTTGATAAAGTTTTCCTATTAATTCTCAATGCTTGACTCATCTTTCTAATGAGACGAGATTTCCTCATTTGACCACTTACTATAGTCGATGTAATGACACGCCGTGTTGCATTACTATCTTTTGTGCGTGAGGTTTTACCCACACTCTCATATGCGCTCATTAGATTCTTGACAATAGATTTTTCACTTGAAGCCTCTAATATTCTCAACCTAAGAATCTTCATGATGGACCTATACTTTATACTTCCCATCACTTTAATGAATAGTTGACATCTTGCAGTCTCATTTAACTTTTCAAAGAACAATCTCCAAATCTTATGAGCATATCTTCTACAAGTGCATTTTGGAATCTTACCTTCCATTGGCTACAAAATATTCTCATCAATATCAATCAAATACTTTGGCTTTCTATGCAAAATTCTAGGTGGTGTTAAGATAGGTAAATTCATCTTAACATTAGGAATTTCATCAATATTTAAATGAGATGGGCTAGATGGCATACCTTCAATCGAAGATGGAATAGATGATATACCTTGAGGTTGAGGTGGGAACGATGGCGTACCTCCTTCCTCACATGTGAGTGATGATGTACTCTCGACTTGAGATGTGGTAGATGGTGCCCCTACATGTTGACTTGTGGTAGAGGACGTGTCTCCAACTATGGTATTCAAATCTCTCATAGCATGAAGTTTTTGTATTCATTCCCTTTGTGTCGCCAATACCATATCTCTTTGTGATGGTTACTGTTCCTTTTCAATTGGCATGTCTTCATTTATCATGTCCAATTTCCTCTTCTCATGAAGTTCCCTCATAGTCACTGATTTCTTTACATTCTTAGCTTCTATCTCTTCCTGTGTTGGTTTAAATCTTGATCATTTCCTCGGCATGACAAAGAATTTATCTGTAGCATGATAAAGAGACAAATATTAGTTCCTAAGAAATGAATCCATACAAATAACTGAAATATATGTCATTCAACCCTTCATACAAAATGTACATACAATCATCATGTAGAAGAGTAAATGTCACTCAACCAAAATAGGTACAAAGCATACAAAGCATTATTGTACAATGTTATTGCAGCCATACGAAGCATTATGGTAGAAAGTTCACTTCAGTCCTATGAGGATAAGGACAAAGGAGAGTCACCTATTGAGGCTACAAGTGAAGAGTACATGAGACTTCATGTTGACTACAAGGTTGAAGATGTGGGGGAGGCCTTGGTGCTAGTGGCATCAAACTACCTACACTTACTTACAAATAGAGATCATCTCCTCACACATGAAGATTGAGCTTGCAGCCATGGGAAAAAATTTTGGACACATGATACACTTGATTTTCACTTGGAGACGTCTCGTAGGCCAACACTTGTTGATAACCATCTAGTCATGAAAGGAGAGATGATTGAGATCATGGGAGACATCACACTAGGACATGATGTAAGGACTAATTTTCTAATGTGTGATAGCAGTCCCTTATCTTCACATTATAATATTTTGACAACCAAGAGGATCATCCTTAAGGCTTATGATTTTCATGGAGACACTCATGTTAAACTTTGTACTTTGTTGTGACTGAACTATCTTGAGACCCTATATCAATTCCATGGCAATGTGACTGATTTGTAGTATTTAACTTGGCATATTGTCATAGATATGGGAATGGAAACATTTGGTATACAAGGTTTACATGAACTATAAATAGGAAGGATAATGTAGCGTAGCATGGATCATGATTGGATTAAGCCTATTGAGATTTACTTGTATGATCTTGGCACCTATTCATTTGTATTTTAACTTGTTATGACAAGATAATAATATTTCAATATGCTTAAGGGATTGTATATTTATATGTTGTAAGGATTTATTCTTGTATAGTTTGACATCACGGTATGTTAAGGTCTGTTTAATTCATTATTGCACATAATTATTAAAGAGCCCAAGTGTAGAAAATATACATGGCACCATGTGAGATTGTAGGCTACTTTCTTGATCATGATTGTGTATATTTTAATTAATGTTGACCTTTGAGATATCTTTTATTATGCATACCATGAACTGATTTAAAACATAGTCTATTATAAGGACATTTGTGTGTGATGACTAAGCTCTTTGGGTAGTAAGAACCATGATGAACTATAAATGCAAAATGTAAGACATGTATGCAAAATGTGGAAGCATAGACAAGGCAGATGAACTATAAAATCAAAAAGGTGAGACTGATATAAACACAAAATATGTAAACCATACAAGCGATATAAACATGTATGATAAAGCATGATAAATTAATTCAGATAGAATTAAGGAAAATGTAAAGAACACGCATGTAAAGACTTGACATACCTAAAAAATGGAGATTCAAATGGAGAGAGTACCCAATTATGTAGTGTTTTTTCTTCTTACATCAAACTCCTCAACAATTTGAGTTTTTCACCACTTGTTTGCTTTTCAACATTAAATTGAATAACACTCAAATAGAATTAGTAACAACAATACTATTAACCAATCTATAATGTTAAATTTCAACAATTCAATCACAATTAACATTGCAACACTATAAAAATTAAAACCTGAATTGATATATATTAAATTTGATGTGAAAACTATGTTATTTCCTCCTTAAGTTGGCAAAGTAGAAAAAGGTGGTGGAAGGTTCATGCAAAGGTGGTAGAATGTGAAAAATGTGCATGTGAACTTCCCAACAACATGGAAATGCTTTTTTTTGTCAGAAAACGTGCATAAACATAAGAAAATAGAGTATGTGGTCCTAGATCATGGGGGTCCAAGCCTTTTTACCATTTCTGTAGCAATCCAAAATGCGCTCATGCTATAATGTGAGCACGTTTTGGCCTGCTATAGAAAAATCCATATTATTCATTTCTCCATGTATTTCTTCTATCTCTCACATCTCTATCTCTCACCTATCTCTCCCCCTCAGCTCTCTACCTCTTAGCTATCTCTCCCCATCACCTCTCTATCTCTCCCTCAACCTTAAACGTTAATCCCTCAACCCTAAACCTTAATCCCTCAACCCTAATTCCTTATCCCTAAACCCTAAACCCTAATCCCTAAACCCTAAACCCTAATCCCTTATCCCTAAACTCTAAACCCTATCCCTAAACCCTCAACCCTTAACCATCAATCTTAAACCTTAATCCCTCAACCCTAAACCCTAATCCCTCAACCCTAAACCCTAAACATTATCCCTATTCCTAAACCCTCAACACTATACCTTAAACCCTAATCCCTTATCCCTAAACCCTCAACCCTAAACCTTCAACCCTAATCCCTCTACCCTTAACACTCTACATTAACCCTAACCCCTCGACCCTCAACCTTAATCCCTCAACCCTAAACACTGCCTGTAAAGCCTCAACCCTAAATCCTAATCCCTTAAGGTCCTAAACCCTAATCCCTTATCCGTAAACTCTAAACCCTATCCCTAAACCCTAAACACTCAACCCTCAACCCTAAACCCTAATCCCTCAACCCTAAACCCTAAATGATATCCCTATTTCTAAACCCTCAACCCTCGACAATATACCTTAAAGACTAATCCCTTATCTCTAAACCCTCAACCCTAAACCCTAATCCCTCAATCCTAAACTTTTAACCCTAAACCCTATCCCTAATCCCTCTACCCTCAACACTCTACCTTAACCCTAATACCTCAACCCTTAACCCTAATCCCTCAACCCTAAACGCTATTCGTAAAGCCTCAAGCCTAAACCCTAATCCCTGAAGGTCCTAAACACTATCGCTAAATCCTCAATCCTCAACCGTCAACATTAAACCTTAATCCCTCAACCCTAAACCTTAATTCCTCAACCCTCAACCCTTGACACTATACCTTAAACCCTAATCCCTTATCTATAAACCCTCAACCCTCAACCCTAATCCCTCAACCCTAAATGCTATCCATAAAGCCTCAACCCTAAACCCTAATCCCTCAAGGTCCTAAATCCTAATCCCTTATCCCTAAACTCTAAACCCTATCCCTAAACCCTCAACCCTAAATGCTATTCATAAAACCTCAACCCTAAACCCTAATCCCTCAAGGTCCTAAACCATAATCCCTTATCTCTAAACCCTAATCCCTAATCCCTCAACCCTAAACCCTAAACACTATCCCTATTCCTAAACCCCCAACCCTCGACATTATACCTTAAACCCTAATCCTTTATCCATAAACCCTCAACCCTTAACCCTAATTCATCAACCCTAAACCTTCAACCCTAAACCCTATCCCTAATCCCTCTACCCTCAACATTCTACCTTAACCTTAATCCCTTGACCCTCAACCCTAATCCCTCAACCCTAGATGCTACCCCTAAAGCCTCAACCCTAAACCCTAATCCATCAAGGTCCTAAACCCTAATCTCTTATCCCTAAACTTTAAACCCTATCCCTAAACCCTCAACCCTAGTCCCTCAAACCTAAATACTATCTATAAAGCATCAACCCTAAACCGTAATCCCTCAAGGTCCTAAACTGCAATCCCTTATCCCTAAACTCTAAACCCTATCCCTAAACCCTCAACCTTAAACCTTAATCCCTCAACCCTAAAACTTAATCCCTCAACACTCAACCCTAATCCCCTATCCCTCAACCCTAAACCCTAATCCCTCAACCCTAAACCCTAAACACTATCCCTATTCCTAAACCCTCAACCCTCGAAACTATACCTTAAGCCCTAATCCCTTATCCCTAAACACTCAACCCTAAACCCTAATCCCTCAATCCTAAACCTTCAATGCTAAACCCTATCCCTAATCCCTCTACTCTCAACACTCTACCTCAACCCTAATCCCTCGACCCTCGACCCTAATCTCTCAAGGTCCTAAACACTAATCCCTTATCCCAAAACTCTAAACCCTATCCCTAAACCCTCAACCCTGAACCCTCAACCTTAAACCTTAATCCCTCAACCCTAAACCTTAATCCCTCAACCCTAATCCATTATCCCTAAACCCTAAACCCTAATCCCTCAAACCTAAACCCTAAACGTTATCCCTATTCCTAAACTCTCAACCCTCAACACTATACCTTAAACCCTAATCCCTTATCCCTAAACCCTCAACTCTAAACCTTAATCCCTCAACCCTAAATGTTTAACCCTAAACCCTATCCCTAATCCCTCGACCCTCAACCCTAATCCCTCTAGGTCCTAAACCCTAATCCTTTATCCCTAAACTCTAAACCCTATCCCTAAACCCTCAACCCTCAAGCTTAAATCTTAATCCCTCAACCCTAAACCTTAATCCCTCAACCCTCAACCCTAATCTTTTATCCCTAAACCCTAAACCCTAATCCCTCAACCCTAAATCCTAAACGCTATCCCTATTCCTAAACTGTCAACCCTCGAGACTATACCTTAAACCCTAATCCCTTATCCCTAAACCCTCAACCCTAAACCCTAAACCCTCAACCCTAAAGCCTATCCCTAATCCCTCTACCCTCAACACTCTACCTTAACCCTAATCTCTCGACCCTCAACTCTAATCCCTTAACTCTAAATGTTATCCCTAAAGCCTCAACCTGGAACCCTAATCCCTCAAGGTCCTTCCCTAATCCCTTATCCCTAATCTCTAAACCCTATCCTTAAACTCTCAACCCTAATCCCTCAACCCTAAATGCTATCCCTAAAGCCTCAACCCTAAACCCTAATCCATTATCCCTAAACTCTAAACCTTATCCCTAAACCATCAACCCTAGTCCCTCAACCCTAAATGCTATCTATAAAGCCTCAACCCTAAACTCTAATCCCTCAAGGTCCTAAACCCTAATCCCTTATCCCTAAACTCTAAACGCTATCCCTAAACTCTAAACCCTATCCCTGAACCCTCGACCCTCAACCCTCAACCTTAAACCTTAATCCCTCAACCCTAAACCCTAATCCCTCAACCCTAAGCCTTCAACCCTAAACCCTATACCTAATCCCTCTACCCTCAACACTCTACCTTAACCCTAATCCCTTGACCCTCAACCCTAAATGCTATCTCTAAAGCCTCAACCCTAAACCCTAATCCCTCAAGGTCCTAAACCCTAATCCCTTATCCCTAAACTCTAAACCCTATCCATAAACCCTCAACCCTAAATTCTATCCCTAAAGCCTCAACCCTAAACTCTAACTCCTTAAGGTCATAAACCCGAATCCCTTGTCCTTAAACTCTAAACCCTATCTCTAAACCCTCAACCCTCAACCTTAAACCCTAATCCCTCAACCCTAAACCCTAAACCCTAGTCCCTAGCTCTAAACCCTAAATGCTATCCCTATTCCTAAACCCTCAACCCTCAACACTATACCTTAAACCCTAATCCCTTATCCCTAAGCCCTAAGCCCTAAACCCTAATCCCTCGACCCTAAACCTTGAACATACATACATACATACAAACATGCATACATATATACATACATACAAGCATGCATACATACATACATATATACATACATACATACATACAAGCATACATATATACATACATACATACAAGCATATGTATAAGTATACATACATACATACATATATACATAGAAGTATACATACATACATGCTTAATAAACTTGAACATAAAACATTCCAAGGTAGACATAACACGAGCGCGTTATAAGGCACTCGCGTTATGTCAAACATGACAAACATCGAGCAAACTTTTGCGAAAAGGGAAAAAATGCAAAACAAAACATAACGCAAGCACATTATAATGCGAGAACATTATAATGTGCTCACTTTATATTTTGCTTTGGGAATCCCAAGCCTTAGGCTTGGGATTTGCCTTCCCAACGTCCAAAGATGTGTTTTTGCATATTCTATAGGATTTCACATTATTTCATTCGTGCTAACCCTCAGATTTGCACGTGTTTCAAGGTCAAACAAATCGAACACCTAGGTAATGTTAGGCTTTCTCTTAGCTATTTAACAATGTAATTTTTTTCACATTTTGAAAATGTTAAGCCTTTCATCTTTCATTTCTTTTGTTTTTGTGTCCATTTTTGGGCAAAAACCAGTGTTTGGTCTTTTTTTATTGTAAATTAACGGTTCATTGAAATTTAAAAAAAAATACATTTTTAGAAACTAGACTCCATTCTACACATTAAAAAAAATTGATTTTCAATTAGTTTTCATAATTTATAGGGGTAGCATGACCAAAATTTTGTTTTTTAGGATGTGTCCACTTTGAAAATTAGTAAAACATTAAATATTCATTCAAAAATTATCATAAAAATTGGGCATAAACTACATGCTGTTAGCTAATTTCTCACCGAAGCAATTTTAAAAATACCAAAAAAATGTTAACCTTTTGAGGGAGCCACAAAACATGCTATGTTATGTTTTTTTATAGAAACAACACCAATTTCTATGGCTCCCTCTTTTGAACCCCTTAATCTATACCATTTTTTTTAAAAAAGTAGTTTAGAAAGTAGACTCGGAGCACTACGAACATTGTTTTTGTTGCTTCTTAAAATTTTAAGTGTAACTATGCTCAATTTCTCATCCAAGGCCAACATTTCCTAATTTCAGAAAAAAAAGTGGCCACTTAAGACCCATTTTTGGCCCCCCATCTTCTTGCACTTACCCGAAATGAGTGCACCTGATTATTTTTGCTTTCCAAGTTGTTGTTTTTACTAATCCAAATGCTACTCCAGCTCCTTTGATTCACTTGAAATCCACCAAGACAAGAAGAAACACAAACTTGCAAGCCAAAGGGGATTAGGCCAAAAACATGAAATTTGTTAAAAATATAAGATAGATAATCTTATACAACAAAACAAATTGCATAAATAGAAAATTTAGGAAATTCTATGTAGGTTTAAAACAATTTGTTGAAATTTGATCAATTTTGCTCAAGTTATGCTCAATCAAAGTTTGAAAAGAAGCTAAACTTTAACTGTAAAAATACCTAATAAAATGATAAAATCACCTAAAAATTTTGTTTACATGGTGAAGCTAGGTGAACCAGCATTTCAACAAGTCCTTTCATGCACGATTTTGATACCATATGCAGAAGTTATAGAAAAAAGAAAAAAATGCCCTTTTAGAGCTATGGAACAGGCCTGACTGTTTTCAAATAGACCGCTAGCAGTTAAAAAAATGTGCTCACATGGATGGTGGGCACTGGCAATTAGGGAAATCTGTGGCAATTATTGCTAGTAGGGAACATTGACCAAGTGTGTTGTCACAGAGAGAAGATTGTGGGAGATCATGCCTCTCATTGGTATTATATCCGCCAGATTTGTAATGTAGCTGCTAAGAATACCTGTCAAGTGTTGACTATGGGTTGCCAACTGTTAAGTTTCAAGAATATCTGCAATAGATGATTGAATGTGGCCGGTTGATATTCCAGAGGCCAAAAACTTAAATGTTTGAAGTCTAGTGGTGACCACTGAATAGAATCAATGCTACTGTATAAAATAATTGATCATTAAAGACCATCCAAAAATAATCCGTCGCTGAAGATCTAATGCTGGATACTTCAAGGGTGTTCGCCAAGATTTATGGTCAACAAAACTGTTAGATGAAATCAAACCGTCGCATATCAAAACCACTAAGAAAAAAACAACAACAAACCACAGATGCCAATCATCGCCGAAAAAACTACCGACTGGAATGGCATTGACCTCGCCGATGATATTAAACTGTGGACGTGAAAAGAGAAGCCGACGAGTATGGAGTAGACCAGTGGTTAAAGATGGTAAACGATGAAAGGCTTTAAAACCTCTGGATGAAAGCTAAAGACCATAGATAACTTAATGAAGACTGCCCGAGATCCTTAACAAGGCCAAAGACTATCACTTTGCTGCTGGCCATGGAGGTAACAACAATGGAGACTGTGACTATGAAATTGTCCCCCGAAATTTCACCAGATGGTCATCCAAAAGACCACCGTATATGCAGAGTCTGCCGGATTTGGTGAAGATTGGCCGAAATCTTTGCTACCGCTAGTAAATTGTTATGAAATACCTTTAAAATGCCACTGATACAAGCCTATGGTCGCTGGATCCACCTACAGCTTATGCTAATGCTTATTGAAATTAACCGTTGAAAATATGTGAAGCCTGTCACTGTGAATTCATTTGAGAAGGTTTGAAAGCTACCAGATTTAGACAATAGATGTCGCCTTGGACTAAAGACCGTTGAGAGAAACTTGTTACAGCCTCAGATCTGGTCGACCACCAATAGAAGATCGTAGCCAATGAAGACTAGTAAATGTGAGTCTAAGACCGCCGACTATGTATGAAGACCCCACTAACTAGATTTTATTATTGTTGACCGGTGAAAAGAAGTTGGTCACTGTTACTTAAACTGCCGAGGAGATAAACTCAGACCACCAGGGAATCAAAGGATCATGCCAAGATTTGTGTGAAGTGAATCTACAACTATTAAAGCATTGAAAACCTTCAAATTTTATAAGATCTTCTATAAATGTCGACCAAAAAGCAACAAGGACCACTGGTGTGTCGACGATATCTTCAAGGCGGCGAGAAGGTAAAATTGATTTTGTTCTTGTTAAGTCCATTTGGAAAATAAGTTGAAATTGCTCTGAGGGCAAAGGGGATCGCATATCAAGTGGTTGAAAGTAGATCTAGGGTGTGTGTAGTCGACAAGAGGATTATGGAGTAGCTATGATGGGAGGCAGGATTGACAGAGGTAGAGGTGGTCAAGATTTGCAATGGGACGACAAGTGATTTGGGCAAAGAAGATGGGTTCGAATAAATAGTGACCGGTATTAAGGACAAAGGATGGAGATATGAAGGTGGCAACCAGGATCCAACAGGTGAAGAGAAAATGGCTGATGGTGACAAAGGCAGATAAAAGTTCAGACAAGGCAGTCGAAGATACAGAGATAGTCGATGGTGAGTGTATTTGCAGGTCGACAAATGAATTAGTAGTGATGTTAGGGTTTTGTGTATGCTCGAGTCAAGTAAGCCCTACCTGCAATGAAAAAGCCATACCCAGAAGAAAGTAATAGAGTACAAATATAGATAGTCAACCGAGGTGTTACAAATCGTATGGAAGATCCATACTGTACGGTTTGCCAAATTAAAAAATTTCAAAAAAATTTTAAAAAATTTCCTGTGATCAAACCCTATGAAGTTTATAGTCAAAATTCATGGAAACAGCCTCTCGGACGCAATGGTGTGGTTGATGTCAACCCAGGAGGTCACTTGCAACAGTTCACTTGGAAAACTTGACAAACTAGGGTTAAAAAAATGCAAATTTTTCCAACAAAAACTTGCAAAAACTTATGGTTGGATCCAATAGAGCATGTTCACGTCAAGTTCACCAAAATGTGATAAAAATTTTGGATAAATACAAATGATAAAACAATGCAATGCATTACCTAATCCAAATCTTCATTACCTTAGATAAATGCGAATAATGGATGCAAGATGAATTGATTGGTTGAGTGATTTGATATATTCAATTATGCAGCATAACAATAAGATGAAGATGATAGATAGAAGATGAATGATAATAGATGAGAAGATTGAATAATGATTTTGACAGCATAAGGATACTTGAAATGTGGATGTATCTTAGAAAATTCGACAGAATAAGGATGCTTGAAGAATGGATCTAGAATGATTTGGACAGCATGATGTTGTATGAAATGTAGATTATCAAATGGCTTGTGAGAGTGTTGATTTATAGGAAAGGTTGATTTGAATGGATAGTTGAGATTAAAAGGCTAATTGAACAATGTGGATGACTAGGATTGATTAGTTATTCCCACTCTTTGAGGGAGTTGTAGTCATGTGACAAGTGTAAGGAGGAGAATAAAGTTGATGTGTGACCGTGTACACAAAAACAAGTTCATATGTGATTGTGTACACAAAAAAGATATTAAATGAAAAATGTACTACCACACATGATTCAAGTGAGAAGTGGACAAGTGGTGAGAGGTGAGGATTTCAAATTACTTGGAAAATTAATTAAATAAATAAGATTTATTTAATTAATTAGAAAGTGGGATTAGTGGAATTTAGATGGGATTTTAATTAATTAAATAAATAAGATTTATTTAATTAATTGGCTAATGGATAAGTGGAATTAGGAGTGGGATTAGGACAAAATGCTACATGATGTCTAAGTAATGTTTTTGACTAGGTATTGCAAGACATGGACAAATTTGGGACAAATTTGGGAGCTAAACTTTAAGAGGGAAAATCCCCCAAGGGGACATTTTTTGACATAACATTTAGCCCCCACTTTAATGTATGTATAAATGCAAGGCCAATACATGCATTAAAGTATGGTCAACAAACATAGCAAACACGCCAAGTACAGTGAAGATATTCCAAACACATTGAAGATAGTAACAGGCATGCAAAACACGAAGAAGACAATCATAGTCACGCAAAACACGAATAAGACAACATAGAAGACACACAAAACATAGTGAATATAGTGAATGCAATGATTATTTCTTTTTTTCATTTTCTCATATATGAGTGCAAATGCAAGTACAAGGAAAGTAAACACACAACCCAAATACAGGAGCTCATCGCTGCCAGTCTTGAAACTATATAAGGGGCAACAAACATGCCAAACAATTCTCAAAGTGTAGGAGGAGCTCACTGCCACCAGTCTTGAAACTACACTTGAGAACAAACACACATACAAATCCCAAAGCATAGGAGGAGCTCATCGCCACCGGTCTTGAAACTATGCTTGGGAACAAACATGCCATACACACACACTTGGAAGGCATAGAGAAGACATGACAAACAAGAGATGGAAGAAACCTATTACTAGGTTTGCAACCATCTCAGGCACATTACAGGTACACACCGATGATTACACTTCACCACAACAATTGCCAAAGACATGCTTAAGGGTTAGGATAGTCTCAGATCTGCTCCTCACCTACTAAGAGGACTTTTAGAAAATGAAAGGATGTGCAATCTCCTCGATAAATACACCATCCCCACCTCACATAGAGGGCTTAAAATAAAAAGCATATGCATGATATCTTGCCTCCACAGAGGGCTTAAGTGATTGCAGTAGATTTCAATTTTTACAAACACACTTTGCTAGCATCTAAATCAGACATCTTACCTTATATATGCCCCAACCTTAAGATAGTTGATATCATGTGACGATATCAAGAATGTTAAGGTAGAGAATACACACAAGGGAAGACAAGCTCTCGCAAAGCCCATGCCCCCAGAGGTGACATGTACTTTACAATTGCCAAATGTTCCCATAAACACACAATTTCCTGCAAGAAAAAGTGTTAGCATCCATATAATCATGATAAACAACAATGCAAGGCTAGATCCAAGATAGACAAAGTGCATGGAGCAAAAATATTGTTATGTTTTGTAAGTTCAATAAGAAAATATCAAGATATCACACAGAGTGATTCTACTAGGCAAGCGTTGGATAATATATAACAACCCCATCGTCATTCATGGACTAGGTCCATTTTTTTATTTCTCACCGAAGGGACACTAGGTTTGTATCAGTATAATATGTTTTTCATCATCCACCCACTAGGTAGAAACACTAGAGGAAGGTAAACAATAAACAAGAGAGGAGAACAAGTGCCTTAGGGATAGTCACATAGGAGGGTGCTGGTGCAGGGCACCTAGATTGTTTTCAAGTCAAATTTTAAAATTTTGGTTGTTTGGTCTCATTAATGAGAGACTAAGGGGATTTTGGTTTTAAATTAATGTAATAAAGTGCACTAGGGGCATGAACATGTAGTGGTAGTTTAAGAAAGACGTTTTCCTTAGTAAGACTACAGTTTTCCTAGAACATAGGGACAATCTATTTAGGGACAGTCAGCCTTTTATTAGTAAATATTCTGATTTTTGCCTTAATGATGGCCTTTCCATGATGGTGGAGTGATGTTAAACGTGGAAGTCATTGTAAACCTTTATCTTTTGCCTTATATACCTTGAGGCAGCAAGGAGGATGTAGTTTTTGAGGAGAAATAATAGTAATCTTATGAGTTTTCTGCATTTTCTTTGTATTCTTGTTGTTCCAACGTCCTTGTGCAAGCCGTATTATACTGTCAAGGGTAAAAATGACTGAAAATGTTTGAAGGATGGTACTAACTTTCATTTGAGTCATATTAGGTGGAATTTCATAGCTCTTTAAGCATTTTACAGTCAAATTTCTGAATTTGGGTTCCATTCCCTAGTTTTAAGGGTTTGAGCAAAACGATGTGTTTCTACTCTATTCCTCCTATGTCATAGGCCAAGAATGGATGGGTTTATGTTATTTAGGTTGTATTTACATGTTGAATTTCGTTGTAGGAGCAGGGAAGTAGATTTATGGGACTGTTGCAACTTTTGAAGTTCAAAACCTTCATGTATTGAGACTTCTAGACTAGGTAGAAGAGTAGTTTGATGCATGGTTGCCCCATGGTGGTTCAAGAACCCAGAAATAACCTTATTCAATCCATTTTTGGTCCATTTGATTCATTGGATTAGGTTTTGGGGGTGTAGAGCAAGTTTTACATACTTTGGCTATGTGTAGGAGACCTAAATTAGCCCTTGGGACAGTAAGAACAGTCCATTTTTGAGGCTTTTATTACAAACCAATCATACCTACATGAAAGATATGTTATGTAAGGGGATAATGGGTACCCAAAATAGGTTTCAATTGATGGGTTTGAGTCGTTTTATAAAAGTTATGCCAAAAATACTTCATTTGTTGTCCTAATTAGGCCTATGAACAACAGGTACAGTCCATTTTTTGACCCCTTTGTTCCAAAGAACCCTAACTTGCATGTTTGGTATGTTGTGTAATGCTATAATGGGTATCTAAAAACCTAGTTTTTTCATGGGTTTGTTAGGTTTTATGCAAGTTATGCCCCAAAAACACCTCAGACAAGGCTACAAGCAATTATGATTGTTTACAAAGGAATGATAGGAGGGACAAGTTGCTAGGTTATTTGATGAGTGAAGTGAGCATCTACTAGTCAAGTTAAAGTGATTCAAGGTGGTTGGAAGATTTGGCAAGTGGGTTATGCACTCAAACCATGAAATGGCTCTTTTTGCCTACTATTCAAGCTTGTATTGCAAGAGGACAACAAATTGCCTACATGACCAAACAAAGAATCTTTGAGGACAACTTAGTCATCTTCCCCTACTCTACATCAAGTTCCCCCAAGTCACCAAAAGCAACACTATGTCCGTCAGACATAACACACAACAATGAAAAATAGAGGAGAGGCAATGTAGAAGAATGATGATACAAATAGAAGAAGGGTCACATCAGAAGTGGTCTCCCAATATCCTTGACCTTACAAGAGTATCAATGCTCATCCTAGGAGGCCTAAACAACACATAACACATCATGGGGGAAACACAACACAGAGGTAAAGGGTTAGAAATACTTACCTATAGAGAGAATCAAACTAACCGTTGTCGGCAATTAAATCAATACCATTTTTCTGTGGATGAGGTGAATTCTGAACTTTCTCCTTGTCCACTTCTATTATACCAATTATTTCATCATAGTTCAGATAGTCATCTTCTACTTCTATCTCGCCAATTGTTTCATCATAGTCATAATAAGCTTGTTGTTCTATGAGATATCTTTCCGCATTCACCAATGCTTCATCTTGGCCAGGGAGAACATTGGGATGAAAGAAGGGTAAAGTGTTGTTAAGAAGTTTAGGTGTTGTATTATCATCATCATCATCATCATCATAAGTTCTAGATAATGATTCCAATCCATTAAGATAATTTTCATACTCATCATTCTCAATGTGGTGTGTTAAGTCTTCTACTACCCAAGGGTATGTATTCATGAGAGATGTGTAGTTGTCTAGATCATTTTGTGGCATAACATTGTTTTGCACGATGTGTGTTGAGCCTCGGAGTACATTAACACCATCTTGTCCTTCTTTTAGTAGTTCTCTTATGTTATGAATCAGAAGTATAGCTTGGTCCATTACCTTTTCATTTTCTATAAATGTTTGAAAATCAGCTAGTTCGTTGTCAAGTTTGTTTATTTGCTCACCAGGTATAGCAATAGGGTCCTCAACATCATGAAATATTTGTTCCTCTATTGTAGTTGTAGGAGGTAGGATGTCTTGCAAAAGTTGTGTCTCTCTTTTTGTAGGGAAGGTGTCATTGGTTTCATTGTCTTGTACTAGTATATGCCCATGGGAGGAATCATTTTTGAAAGAATGCTTAGAGGACAAGTTTATGTCATCATCACATGTTGTAGATACAAAATGCATAGGAGAAGTGCTATCACAATTATCCTTTTCATTGCTACTCATGGAGATGAATTTGATTAAACTTTCTAATACCGTAGGATGTTCACTCATGAGGGTTAAGAATCTGTGAAAATCAAGATTTTTGATAAATGCATGCAAAGATATCATAGAAAAATGACTTAAAGGTTCCATGTATATGTTTTCAAATGTATGCCAAATCAGATTTTAAATATTTCCAACACTTGTGCAAGAAACAAATGCAAAAGTATGCATGTGTAGACACCCAAATTTATCCCTAAATTTGTCCATGTCTTGCAACACCTAGTCAAAACATTATCCTAGATATCATGTAGCATTTTGTCTTAATCTCACTCTTAATCCCACTTTCCAATTAATTAAATAAATTTTATTTATTTAATTAATTTCTACATCATATCCCAATCTTATCCTAATCATCTTTCCAATTAATTAAATAAATTTTATTTAATTAATTTCTCTTACCATTTTTCTTCACCTTTCATCATAAGCCGACATGTGTGCATATTTTATTTGAAACATGTGTGGTAGTACAAATTTCATTTAATATCTTTCACATGTAGTACTTTTTGTGTACACAATCACACATGTGCCTTATCTTTTATTCCACTTGTCATCTACACATTCACCTATGATTATCTATTCATCTCAACCATTCACATAGCCACCAAATCTCTACCATTGATTGATTTTGGTTGAAGTCTATATAAACACCCTCTCATTCCATACTACATCATTTAGCATTTTCATAGCATCTACATTATCATCCTGAGCATACTGAGCTTCCATTGCATCCATTGAGCATATTATCACTATCATCCATCCATCATGGCAGATTTAATCTTCATGATTGTTCATTGTTGAGAAGCAATCCACATCACAAACAAGGAATCATACAATCTAGGTGATCTTGTTCTTGAAATGCATGCATTTGATTTCACTTGGATTCGATTCCTTGATGGTGGTAAGATTAGGTTTTTATTTACATGCTTGATCTTATTAACCTGATTTTCACCTATCCACATTTTGGCACACCTGATGGGACCCACATCCTTTATTAACTTTGCATTTTGAAGTTGATTTTGTGAAGTTTAATTTTTTAGAGCGCTTATGACAACTTACAGTCGCATCTGAGCAACAACACATCGCTTCTGGCATCTCTGCATTGCTTTTGAGTGAACAATGATCACTTTCGGTTGGCAGTGAATCACTTTTGATCAAAAAATGCTCACTTTCAGTTGTTTCAGTCGCTTTCAGCAATCTAGGGTTTTCTGTTGACATTTGATTTTGCAAGTTGTTGTGCCAAATTTTTATTGATCAATCAGGGGTTCTAATATGTGTTTTGCATGTTCTTGGTCATCATATCATCATCAGGCAATTACTTTGATTAGGGTTTTTTATTTTATTGAGCTAACATCCTTTGATTTTGCAAGATCTCATCAATTTGCCATTCTAGTGTTTCCAATTGATCAATCTATGGTTGCAGGGTATCCATCTGATCATATTTTGTCCACTGGATTTGTCACTCTAGGGTTTTCAATCTCTAATGGTCACTTTTTTTCATAACCCTAACCCTAGTTTTATAGAAATAGGGATTTTTCACGCATCTGGCAGCTTCGCATCACTTTTGAGCAATAACTGGTCACATCTGGTATTTTTGCATCATTTTGAACCCATTAGTAAACCAATCAACCAGCAACCAAAATCCTCAACAAACAATCAGCAAACCATCAACATTTGGGTCTCAACCTTGACAAACTAGTCCAATCTTCATCATCAACCATCATGCCTCAAACTAGGAGCCAATATAGAGCTGAAATGGAAGCTAAACTGTGACAATCTCAATCAACTCCCTTTAAAGATCCAACTAAATTCACAACTGGTATGCCTTCTCACATGTTTGTACCTAAAGGATACACTGTTGGACCATCATCTTCGCAACAAGTTCAACCTCAACCATTTACAGTGACCTATTATGAGCCATCCCAAGATGATTTATCTAAATTTCAAGAGCCACACATATGGGACCAAGTTGATAGGCTCATTTTATCTAATCTCGATTGCCATTTATTGCAATTAGCTCAAATGGGAGCCAAGTTACCAAGAGACTTCAACATATCTGCCATTCGTAAACAAGATTTAAACACTCCTACAGTTGTTGCAAAGGGACCATCCACTATAGCCACACCATCTCATACCATATCCATGCAATCTCATCCACCTTCCAATCCATCTCTTTTGTTGCCTATTGCTACACCATCAAGCCCACCATGTATGGAGTATACTCTAGAATCTTTGATAACTCCAACCAAGGTACTTCCTTACCTTTCACAAAATTTGAGCTTTCTGCCTTTCCATGTCCCACAACATACCCCTGCTCCTACCATGACTATATCCATGCCTCAAGTATCACAAACTCCTCAAGTATCACAAGTTGTCCATGTTTCACAAGTGCAAACTCCACGAGTTTCACAAGCTATCCCAATATCGTAAACTACAAAAGTTTCACAAGCTATACAAACATCACAAGACACCCAAGTCTCATAGCCATTACAAGTTTCTACTCCTATTGCATCACATGTGGAATCCACACCCGAAACTATTATCCCTACCACTTCTAATATGGTCTCCATGATTTCCACGAATGCATCCAACACAATGTATAATCCCAATACCAATCTCATTGACATGAGTGACCAAACTATTATATCACAAGACAATCTTAGTACCACTGTCCCTTATGTTGATCAACTTGCATCACTTACTCCACCTCCATATAATCCTTCACAAAATGCCAATCCATCTTATGCAACCCAAGCATTGCCCATTGTCACCCAATATATGACATATACTAATCCATCTCAAGGTACTTATGTTTCCCAAAATACAAACCCAAATATCCATCTTTCTTCATCCACCAATCCCACCATTGGTTAGCATAATGTGTCCCCTTCCAATCTTAATGCAAATCCAACCTCCAATCCACAACCATTGATCAACATCAATCCACCACTTGTGTCTCAAGGACAGCAATCCTCAAGCACATATGTGTCACATACCAATCCTTCGACATATAATATGAGCACTCAACCTCAACATACGGTCATACCCTCATACATTTCACTACAAAAACAACATACACTAGACTATATTCCACCTCCAACCCATCAACATCCTTTGCAACAACAACAACTATCTCAAGCGGATATTGAAAAATGGTTCACAAGGTAGTGGGACAAAATAAGAAGACATTTTCCTTGGGATAAATATGCCCTTATCCATTTGATAGAACACTTCACATGACACCTTTTCTGCCTCATTTTGAAATGGCACAATTTGACAAATACAAAGGGAAAGGTAATCCAAATAACCATCTCAAATAATTCTATGTTGCATATGATGATACATATCTCTTGAGACTATTCCCTCGAAGCTTCATGGGACAAGCTCTTGAATGGTTCTCTCACCTACCTCCAGGAATCAATACTTTTCAAGAATTAGCAGACAAATTTCGATCCCAATTCTCTTTTAACATTGAACACGAGGTGAATATGAATGATCTTTTCAATAACAAACAACGCAATGGTGAAACTTTCTCATCATTTACCCAATGGTGTAACATGGCTAGAAAATTATCATGGCAAATACTTGAGAAACAACAACTTGACATCTTTGTCCAAAATCTTCATCCTGAGCTCTCATTCCAATTGCAATTGCAAAGTGCTAACACCTTTGATGAACTCATCTCCAAAGGAACCACTATTGAGTGATCTTTAATTGCTAAGGGCACCATCAAAAATTTTAAAGACAACAAGGACAATCCTCAATCTTCAAATGACAAATCCCACTTTTGGAACAAAAAAAATGTTGTTAATGATGGCATTGTAGATGCAAAGAACATACAAACAATGAAAGCTCTCATCAATATTCAAGCTGCATCTATAGCTAATCCACCTTTACAGGGAAATTGACCAAGAGCAAATCCAACACCTAGACGACAATTCACTCCTTTAGGGGAACCCATTGAGGTAGTCCTTTGCAAACTTGTTCAAGCAGGAGATATCATATTACCTGAGGCTAGACCAAACACAAAACCTATCTTCAAAGCACCCTGGTACAAAGAGAACGAATATTGTGAATATCATAGAGTCAAAGGACATAACACAAATGGTTGCATGCGTTTAAAACATGTCATTCAAGATTGTATCAATCAAGGTCTTGCTAAAATCACAACACCAACATCACAACCGACACATCAACCAACCTCAAACTATGATCTAGATGTTTTCAAAAATCCACTTCCAGTTCATGACAAGGTAAGTAACCCTCATACTGGGAATGCTATCCATTATAACTATGAGTCATCTACGATTGGCTGCATTGACCATGCTCGCATTTCTACTATCACCATCCAAGGTAAAGCACCCAATTGCACCGTAACTACTAGAAAAGCCCATGTTACCATTCAAGGAGCACCTATCAATCCTCCTTGACCACCTTCTAGTTATAATATCCTTGATCACCTTGGCAAAACTCCCACACACATCTCCATCTTAGAGCTACTACGCATATCCCCTACTCATAAAGCTATCCTTGAAAAAACATCGCAAGAATCTTCGGTGCCTAATGATATTGATACCACACAATTTCAATCTATGATCACTAGCATTGCAGCCCCTTGCCATCTCACCTTCTTTGATAAAGATCTTAGAGCATACATTAACCCATCACATAACGAAGCCCTCAACATAGAAGTATTTGTAAACCAATGTCGTATTAAACGAATACTAGTGGATGGTGGAGTTGGTCTCAATATATGCTTTCTAAAACTAATAAAACAATTGGGATATTTTGAGAAGAACATTGATACTTCCAAGGTCATTACCATCAAAACATATGATGATGTTGAGAGAGATACTGAAGGAGTCATCCATTTTCCTATCCAAGTTGGTCCTATCACCACTGACACCTGTTGTCAAGTTCTTGATATTGAGCTTCCATATAACATCATCCTTGGCCATCCATGGAGCCATGCCCTTAAATTTGTTCCTTTCACATACCATCAATGTCTCAAGTTTCCACATAATGGTGTTGAAGTCACCATCCATGCCGAGCCCAATCCATTTGAGTTTTTTCGTGCCTTTCAAGCCAAATATCAAAATCATAATCGTATTCTGATCAATGTCGAGGCTTATCTATCTTCATCCTATGTTGATCCATCTACCTTACTTAAGCCTTCATCTAGCAAAGCCACTCCAAATCTCTGTACCAAGTACACTGGACAAGGTCTGGGTGAATATACACTGCAAGAATCTTGTTGTGTTGGAACTCTCCCCTTATCTCCCAAATCTCATGGTAAACCTTCCACATCCAATTCATCTTCATCTGCAACCATTTCTGATACGAAAGCTAGACATTCTTCGGTAAGAGAGACTTCTAACTTAGATACCATCAATGACTCTCCCCTTCATCTCACCGACCTTTTTTAGGAAACCTCCATCTTCATGATTTCTGCCACCCCTTCTCCATCTAATAATGAAATCAAGTCTAGTTCTCAAAACACCCCTAGTCCCATTGTCAATCACATGTTTCCACAAGCTAAAGTTGTTGGTAATTCCGCCATCCATCCTAAGTCCACCATTTTCCATCATCAACCATATCCCATTCCCAAAACATATGTTTCCATTCCATCTCCATCAAACAATAAATGTCAACAACATGTGACTATACACCTCCCTCCATCCAAATTACCTCTTCTCCTTCCAACTCCTAACATCCCTCCATCCAATCCACCTCCACTATCCTACAAATTGCAAAAGCATGTGACCATACACCTTCCACCATCAACTTTACCTCCACTTCTTCCAACTCCTACTATCCCTACTTGCAATTTTCCTCCACTTATACCAACACCTAATTATTCCCCTATCAATAAGTACCCTTATAATCTTAATCATGACCAACAAATGCACACATCATTTAAACATGAAGCTTCCTCTTATTCCATGATGCAGAGGCATCCACACTATAACCTTGACATACAACATGGATGTCCACAACCCTTCATCATCATCATCATATTTACCTTAACACTGTCAGCATCATCATATTTCTTCCGCCGACCGATATCCTCCTGCAGACAAACCTTCGACCTTTCGCCTGTCAACAGCATCATCATATTCGGCTATCGGCAGCATCATCACATTCGGCAAGCGCGAACATCCTCCTGATGTTCACTGTTCATCTTACCGCCAACCTCTAACTTCATCATCATGATGTTCAACATCATGTTCATCAGCAGGATATAGAACATCCAGTTCCTCCCATATATCCTGATGATGACAAACTCTTGCACCTTTCCTTCGATGCTTACATCACCCCGATATCCTGATGATGATTATCCTGATGACGATGATGTCACATGCAGCTCCTTCAATATCCTGCTGCCCGATATCCTGATGACGAATATCCTGATGACGATGATGTCACATGCAGTTCCTTCAATATCCTGCTGTTGGCCAAACTTAACATTTTCGGCCCGCGATCAACCCGATCTTCTACCCTATGCCGATACGCTCCTCCTTGGCAACACCTGATGATGATCACCCCAATGCACATCTACTTTATGCAACCGAATGCATCATGCTCATCTCCACTTACTCGGATGACGCCCGAAGTACCTGCAGGATATACGCAGAAATATCCTGATGATGCCGTTGCGATGGATTTTCCAACCTTAGCGAATTTTGATCCGCCGACCCTCCTGGGATGACCTGATCCACTTTCAGGGTGATCTTCCAAACTCTAACTACCAGCATGACCTAGCACATACCCATGCTAGGGTCCTCAACACCTTTCGACTGCGATCCTGCACACCTGCATGCAAACAAACAGAAAAGGAAAACTACCTCCTAACCTATGATACACAGCCATTCCACCGATTCGACGAATCAACCGGTGGAATGGATCAGCGAATCCATGAGACCACCAGATCAGTAACTCGATTTCACAAATGGAGATCAAACAGAAAATGAACACAAACAGGATCTCTTTATTTGATTTCAAAAGATGCAATACAATATTCAGTCTCTCCTCTCTCTCAGCAAAGCCTGATCGATGATCTAAAACCAACCAATCCTCATGCATAAATAGGATCTCTTGCGAGTACTACTGACCCGACTCCAAGCGGCTGGGAAATCTCTCCAGGCGGCTGGGAGATCCAACCGGACCTACAGCATAACAGCTATCTAACAAACTAGCTAAAAATAGCAAAGCATGGTCAACATGACCTTATTACATGCATTGGTCTTATAAGACCTTCTTGGAAACATTAACCAGACCTAAAACAAACTAACTGCCTCATGGAGGCCAGCTGTCAGGTAGGTGCTCCTGCACCATACTCCCCAACAGAAAAGAACTCATGTCCCATGAGTTTAGTATGTGGAAGTCCTCCACCTTTACACTTTGTCATGTCAGTGTTCTGACCTGTTCCAGCTTTGTCCTCTGCTGGCTCTTGGCTGCTCCAAGACTTTTGAACTGTAACTTGCCTTCTTGCAAGTAAATCCTCATGCCTGTCAATGTAGGCCTTTCTCACACATACCTTGTGTTTGTCAGGTTGTCTGACCAGAACCTCTGTCTGAACTGCCTCTTGAACTTCTGTAATGTTCAACTCTGTCTTTCTTTCAACCTTTATAGGACAAACAATAGTCCCAACTATGACAACATCCTAGCCATTCCTCTCAACTGGTTGCTGTGTGCAAACCTGTTTCTGCACCTGCTGCTAACCTCTGTCAGTCACAACTAAAACTTTCTTCAACCTGTTGTCCTTAACAACTCCTTTCCCTGCAGTGTCCTCAACTGCCTTTATGCCTGCTCCTAGAGGCATCTGCACAAATTCCTTCTTTCCCACTAAAATGATTTTGGCTGCCCCCTGTGCTGCAGCTGCTTCCTGCAATGGCATCAACCTAATAGTCTTCCCTTCTTTCTTGATGGTGTAGGTATTAGCATACCCATCATACAGTACCCTCCTATCAAATTGCCATGGTCTACCCAATAGTAGGTGACAACATTCCATGGGTAAAATGTCACACAAAACTCTATCATGATATGCTCCAATCTGAAAATCCACATATGCCTGTTCATAGACAAAAAGTGATTGACTATCACTTACCCAAGATGCCTTGTAAGGGTGTTGATGTGGAATCCTTTCCAAATTCAGTTTATCCACCATCTCCTGAGATACCATGTTGTCTGTTGAACCAGTATCAATGACAACCTTACATACCTTACCTTTTCTCTTGCATGTGGTCTTGAAAAGAGCTCTTCTTTGCATCATATCCTTTGATGCCTGCAAACTAATTCTCCTTAGCATCAATGCTTCTCCCTCCTCAGGATATGCATAATTGTCAGGAACTTTATCTCCTTGATAAGTGTTTGAACTCTGCACACTTTGCTCTACTTTCTCTTCTTGCACAAGTTGTACTCTCTTGTCATTTGTTCTATCATTTCTGGATGATGAACCTTTGCTTTCTGGACATTTGAAAGATGGATGCCCAAACTCACCACAGGTGTAACATTTTCCTGAAAATGTAGTAGAACCTCTACCACTTCCAAATCTTCCTCTATTACCTTTCCATCCACCTCTGAAATCAGACTGTCCCTGTCCTTTACCAGTGTCTTCTTGACCCTCATTTGTTTGTCTTGTTGTAGGGGCTGCTCCTCTTCCCCTCATATTGTTGCCTCTTCCTCTCATGGACTTTTCTTGTCCCCTATTCATCTTTTCTTCAATCCTGATTGCCATTTGGTAACAATCTTCCACATTCTTAGGGTTAGCTAAAACTAACTCATCCTGTATGTTCAATCTCAAACCAGCCAAGTACCTAGCCACCTTTTCCACCTCATTCTCATGATGACCAGATCTCATACTTAATTTATAAAACTCCTCAGTATATGCCTTCACATCCATTTCCTTCTGCCTTAAAAATTACAGCTTCTTAAACATCTGAATCTCATAATCCCTAGGCAAGAATTTACCTTTGATCCTTGCTACCATCTTATCCCATGAAGTGATCTTTGACTTCCCTTGTTTCCTTCTCTCAGATTGTACATAATCCCACCATACCAAAGCATGACCTCCTAACTTGGTCTTTGCAATCTTTACCTTCTGATCCTCAGCAACATCTTCACATTCAAAGTGATTATCAAGTGCAGCAATCCAATCCAGCAACTCATCTTCATTCAAACTTCCATTATACTTGGAAACATCAACCTTTACCTTAGGTTTATCACTCTGCACTGCCTTTAACAGTTTTGCAAATTTCTGGTCTTCAGCATCCAGATCTTCAGCTACCTCTTCATACTCTTCAACAGCATCTTCATCTTCTTCAGACTCACTGTCTTCCACTTCCCTCTTTTTGTTCTTTTCCAGGGCTACAAGCTTGGCTTGAAGTGCTTCAGCAAGCTCCTTCATCTTCGTCATCTCTCTGGCATGTTTTTCCTTCATCTCCTGCAATTCCCTTGCAGTACCACTACCTTTCGGAGGCATTTTGTCAACCTCTCACTCCTCTACCTCTGTCCTTTCAGTGACAGAATTAGCACACAACAGCCCAGACCTTTTGCTGAGCTCTGATACCACTATGATGCAGAGGCATCCACACTATAACCTTGACATACAGCATGGATGTCCGCAACCCTTCATCATCATCATCATATTTACCTTAACACTATCAGCATCATCATATTTCTTCCGCCGACCGATATCCTCCTGCAGACAAACCTTCGACCTTTCGCCTATCAGCAACATCATCATATTCAGCTATCGGCAGCATCATCACATTCGGCAAGCACGAACATCCTCCTGATGTTCACTGTTCATCTTACCGCCAACCTCTAACTTCATCATCATGATGTTCAACATCATGTTCATCAGCAGGATATAGAACATCCGGTTCCTCCCATATATCCTGATGATGACAAACTCTTGCACCTTTCCTTCGATGCTTACGTCACCCCGATATCCTGATGACGATTATCCTGATGACGATGACGTCACATGCAGCTCCTTCAATATCTTGCTGCCCGATATCCTGATGACGAATATCCTGATGACGATGACGTCACATGCAGTTCCTTCAATATCCTGCTGTTGGCCAAACTTAACATTTTCGGCCCACGATCAACTCGATCTTCTACCCTATGCCGATACGCTCCTCCTCGGCAACACCTGATGATGATCACCCCAATGCACATCTACTTTATGTAACCGACTACATCATGCTCATCTCCACTTACTCGGATGACGCCCGAAGTACCTGCAGGATATATGCAGAAATATCTTGATGATGTCGTTGCGATGGATTTTCCAACCTTAGCGAATTTCGATCCGCTGAACCTCCTGGGATGACCTGATCCACTTTCAGGGTGATCTTCCAAACTCTAACTACCAGCATGACCTAGCACATACCCATGCTAGGGTCCTCAACACCTTTCGACTGCGATCCTGCACACCTGCATGCAAACAAACAGAAAAGGAAAACTACCTCCTAACCTATGATACACAGCCATTCCACCGATTCGACGAATCAACCGGTGGAATGGATCAGCGAATCCATGAGACCACCAGATCAGTAACTCGATTTCACAAATGGAGATCAAACAGAAAATGAACACAAACAGGATCTCTTTATTTGATTTCAAAAGATGCAATACAATATTCAGTCTCTCCTCTCTCTCAGCAAAGCCTGATCGATGATCTAAAACCAACCGATCCTCATGCATAAATAGGATCTCTTGCGAGTACTACTGACCTGACTCCAAGCGGCTGGGAAATCTCTCCAGGTGGCTGGGAGATCCAACCGGACCTACAGCATAACAGCTGTCTAACAAACTAGCTAAAAATAGCAAAGCATGGTCAACATGACCTTATTACATGCATTGGTCTTATAAGACCTTCTTGGAAACATTAACCAGACCTAAAACAAACTAACTGCCTCATGGAGGCCAGCTGTCAGGTAGGTGCTCCTGCACCATTCCATCAATTCCTCTTCCATCCTGTCCATGGGATTCAAATATAAAAATTTGGATGCCTCTACCTCTCAAGCCAAAAATCCTCAAGTTCCTCATGCCTTAGGGCATCAATACAAAGAATTACATCAAAATCCATCTAAAAATCTATCCAATCCCATATCTCTAAAAAAGAAGTGCAAAAACAAAATGAGGCACCTTACTCTATATCTCAAAAATCCCAACCATTCCCTTCCATCCAAAAATCCCACAAGCAAAACAAAAATCATAAAAATGCTAAGTACATGTGGGTATCTAAGTCACTCCATCACCCATCTCCTAAGCAAACATCCCCATTGCTTCCTACACCACCATCCAATCAAAAGCCTCAATGTTTGTCACGGTGTGTGCAACCATTGGTCATGGTTCCCTTCCATTCCAAAACATTACCATATACCTCCATCACCCCAAATTTCAACCATTATCTTACATACCTTCCCCATCATCTCCCTATGCTCCATGCTTTTGCATAAACCTTTGATCTATCCTCCTCCATTATCTTGCATCCATAATCCACATCATAATACACTATCTATCTATTCCATCTCCCTTTCATTCAAAACCTTACCAACATTTATGTGCATAATGACATGGTCCATGTGACGACATCCATCTTAAATGACACTATCACCTTCATGGAACTAGATACTTGAGTCCCTCCTATTCATTACCATGGTGAAAACCTAGCAAACAAGCACCATGTGTAATTGTCATGCTATCCCATCAAAAAAAAACCCATCCAATAGTGAAAACCACTTTGTGGCACTTTAGATGACAAAAAAATAGTAAAGATAAATAATTCATCCTCTGGTGAAAACCTGGTAAACAGGCACCTTAGATAAGCACCATACTGAAAACCTGGCAAATAGGGGCTATGTGTAGAGACTAGCCTCCATCATTTACCTAGTTTGTTTGATCACTGCTTTCCACAACATCATCCACTATCTCGCCTCCATAATCCATATCATAATCCACTATCTTTCCTATTTAAACATCGCAATCCATTATCCCTTATCCATCCATAATAAAAGCCTTTTTCGCCCTTACCTTTTGCCATGCTAGTTGTCATAGTTTGGACTTTGTTGGGGTTAAGATATCATTTGGTACCTTAGCATACTATCCACATAAACACATCCATCACAGTATCTCCCTAATAAGCTCCATCCCACACTGGGGGCACTTGTCGAGCCTTATTTGGAAGTGGATATCTAAAGCACTAGATCATATCATCTCATCCATCAAAACATAGCAAAAATGCAAAAAAAACTAAAACATAGCAAAATCCAAAAAAAATCAAAACATCACAAAAAATCCAAGCAATAAAGTTGATCCTTTGTCATCAACCACCAACACAATAAACAAGAACTACATCTCATCTCTATCGTTCAAAGCCTTGATCCCGTGGATATAGGGTATGTAGGCAATCTAAGATGTGAAGGAAGCACTCTATTTCAGGCATAGGCAATAGACCTTTCTCATCATCCATCTTTCATATTTCTTCTAATCATCCTCCAATCATTCATCTCCCTTCTATCTTTCATCACTTATATCATTAATAAGCCTAGAACTACATATAATCATGTCTCATCACCATCGTAATGTGCTTTGATCCCATGGATACATGGTATGTAAGTAGTCTGGAATATGAAGGAAGTATCCAGTATGCAGGCATAGACGATCCACCCCACCTTCATCTTCTTTCATCTTCCATATTCTTCTCTTTGACTAGCTCAAGCAAGAAGCTGACTATGCGCATCAGAGAAAGCTCAAGCACTTTAACAAATTAGGGATAAGCTGGAAGCTATTTGTCTGCATGCCTCAAGCCAACATTTGCTATAACATTTTATCAACATCTTTAGCGTTCAACAGGATATATCTTTCATCTCAACCAGGTGCCATGCAATCCATCTAAGAGAACTTAAATTTGGCAAGAGAACATGATGACAGTATCTTTTATTTTATCTTTTGATTTATCTTTTGTCCCTTTCCTATGCCTAATCAAGACTACCTTGATCCATCATATCTTTGTATGTTGCGATGAAGTATGGAATGGGGCATGGTCATATTGCTTTCATATGCTGTGTCTGTGGGATGATCTTATTCTCTTCCTATGCATATTGGTATCTTGTACATGTTGGGATTAGCATCTTGCATATCAATATCTTTTGCATCTGAGAAGATAAACAGTCTCTTATGCATTGAGACTAATCTCTACTAAGACTAGTTCCATACATATAACTAGCAAGGTGTCCATATGTGTAGTGGAGATAAGCTCAAACCTTTTCTTGAAGAGTCAAAGTCCATCCCGCAAAACTAGCTGCTATTCATATCTTGTGTATGTTGGTTCAACATTTTGACCTCATACATTTAGGCAAGATTGTAGTATGCTAGTTATGCATTGGATACCTCGACACCTTGGTCTTCTCTACCCTGGTGCATAATATCCATTTGCCATATCAAACATAAGGATTGCATTTCTCTACTTTCTGAGCAATTATGTCAAATCTGCCGTCTCATCTATCTATTCCATCATAATCCTATATAGTCCTCAACCAAGATCGATCATTCTTTCATCTTATCGTGAGCCAACTTAGCCCTTCCTGGTTATCCTGGCTTACCTCTCGAGGGGGCATCACCTACTAGTTACACTGGGGCATAACCTTGTTTATCGAGTGAATCACCGTATCTTCTTTGACACAATGTTCTAACGAACATTGTATCAAAGATGGGAAAAATGTAGACACCCAAATTGGTCCCTAAATTTGTCCATGTCTTGCAACACCTAGTCAAAACATTATCCTAGATATCATGTAGCATTTTTTCTTAATCTCACTCTTAATCCCACTTTCCAATTAATTAAATAAATTTTATTTAATTAATTTCTCTTATCATTTATCTTCACCTTTCATCATAAGCCAACATGTGTACATCTTTTATTTGAAACATGTGTGTTAGTACAACTTTCATTTAATATCTTTCACATGTCATACTTTTTGTGTACACAATCACACATGTGCCTTATCTTTTATTCCACTTGTCATCTACACATTCACCTATGATTATCAATTCATCTCAACCATTCACATAGCCACCAAAACTCTACCATTGATTGATTTTGGTTGAAGTCTATATAATAACCCTCTCATTCCATACTATATCATCCAACATTTTCATAGTATCTACATTATTATCCTGAGCATACTGAGATTCCATTGCATCTATTAAGCACATTATCACTATCATCCATCCATCATGGCAGCTTTGATCTTCGTGATTGTTCATTGTTGAGAAGCAATCCACATCACAAACAAGGAATCATACAATCTAGGTGATCTTGTTCTTGAATTACATGCATTTGATTTCACTTGGATTTGATTCCTTGATGGTGGTAGGATTAGTTTTTGATTTACATGCTTGATCTTATTAACCTAATTTCTACCTATCCACAATATGAAAATGACCTAAAATGCTTGATTTTTCAACTTTTTTCAATGCAAGTGAATGAAAGAAGAGGTGTTGTGAAAATTTCAAGAGGGACATCAAATAAGATGTCTAATAACAACCCAATTATGGAGCAATATCCTTCACAACATGCCTTTGATGCAAATCTAGAGTGATGACAAGTCAAGACCTAGTGAAAATACACCTAAAATATGCAATTTTCCATCAATTTTCAATTTAAATACCGAATAGGAAGGGTGTTGTAAGGAATTTGAGGAGGGGTAGAAGATTTTAACCCTGGTATCAGTCAAATAATGCAAAAAAATCCCTCACAACACACCTATATTGCAAATCTAGAGAGACAATAAGGCCAAATCTAGTGAAAATGCAAGGTTTTCAAACCCTAGACATGAAATTTTGTAAGAAAACCACTATGATGCAACACTACAATTAGAAATTACTGTGATGCTCACAACATGCCCCATTTTACCCTTCATCAAAATGAGGACCCTGTTTGCTTTTGTTTCTTGTGGTTTGGTCCTACTTGGTGGTAAAAGGGAAAACGTACTTGGTGCTGGAAATATGTGAAAAATCAAAATGCATAGTACTAGAGGAAAACAAGGGTTACTAGTGAATTTTACATGAAAAATGATTTAGGGTTGCTTTTGAACCAACTTGAAATTCTTGGTATTTTGTGAAATAGGGTGGTTTTGGTGAAAGTACAGTGTTTAATTAAATTTGTATATCATATAAAAATTTATTTGCATATAAGATGCTAATATTGTTGTATTGTGGTACAATTAGGTTTTTCTATCATGTTTTTTTTACATGTATATCTTGAATTTTCAAACTTAAATATGCAAACACAGACTTGATTAGGTTTGAGGTAAATTGAATAGGAATTGGATTCTGTGATTGTATTTGGGTATTGTATTGTATGTCTAAACTCGCGCATTCAATATACAAATAAAGGAATGTACATGACCAAGCCCGAAAGGAATATATAATCTAGTTTATAAAAGTCAAAAATATGAACAAATGTTATATGGTATATATGTATATTTGTTTGTATGTAAAATACAGGTGCAATCTCAAGTTTTAAAAATAAATTAAAAGCAATTAAAGTTGGTGGGGCCCACAGGTGTATTATCATAAGATGTCTCCAATATACAAGTAGTAATATACATAAACAAAGATACAAAAGTAGACTTGACAGTAATTCAAATGTGGTTCATAACAAACTAAGGTCCGCGTTGTTTGTATATATGTTATGTTGTATGTGTCATGCAAACGCGATATACAAAAGGTAAAGATACAACACCAGAATTAACATAAAGTCAAAACTAGTTGATACATTTGTCAAATCTGTGCTTATATGTTTGAATGTATACAATGCATATACATTGTGAAATACAAAAATTAGATACAAGGCCGAACATGAAATTAAATGCAATATGTTTCATAAACCCGTTGGAGTCCGAGTTTGTATCTTTCGATAATTGTATAAGAAACATAGGAATATACAAAATTTGATATACAAAAGTTTGAATGGTGAAATATGTATGCATGATATACAAAGTAGGGTGTAGGAATTAATGTATACAAAGTTCAAAATATGAAGTAAACAGAAAGTTAGACACAGACTGAATTGTATGCATTAATTAAAACATTCAATGCACATCTACCACTAGAAACATAGAATTTGAACATGTTAAAAGTGAAATTTGATTATGTTGTTTTTCATAATTGCATTTGAAGGTTAAAATTGCAAAAAATTTCACAAAGCTTGAGAAAGGGTGATTCAGGAGCTGAACAGAAATTTGAGAACGGTAATGGGGTGAGGTTTGAACAGTAAATCTTTTGTTGACATTCTTAAGGTCAAACCAGTTACGGATACAGGTATGTACCTTGAACACCATTGAAATTTAGTTAAATGAAATTGAGATTAGTTACAGTAATTTGAATTAAGAAAATAATGCAAGTTAGTGCACATTACTGTGGTTAATTATAGGGAATGATTTAATATTGGTAAACTTTGTAAATTCCAAATAGAAAAAATGACAAAAATACCCCTAGGGTAACCGTTAAAAGAGTGAAAATCCATGGTGAAACCCTAGAATTGTGCACAAATGTGAGGGTAAAAATGTATAAATTTTCTTGACAGGATCACACCAAAGAAAAAGAAAGTGGATACCGAGTCGGCTAGTGAAAAAGAGAAGGTTAAAAAAGAAAGGAAACTGAAAAAAGAAGCAGTTAGGGAAGAATTGCCATTAGTCAAGGGATATTCATGTCTGATATATAGCATGAGGGGAATGGTCATGGATACAAATCTTGGTCAGTATGATTCAGAGGATGTGTTACAGAAAATCACAGCACCAAATGCCACTTCAAACATGAACAAGATTTGGGAAAAAGGGTTGTATAAGGCTGTTGGTTTTCCGTTAGCAATGGAGGCCAAAGATTTGATATTAAAGTGCATAAATCAATATAACGTGAATACTAGGAGAGTAATGCACAATGGGTCAGTTGTTGTAGATTTGTCTATAGAGGGAATAGCCAGAACATTTGTCTTGGAGATGCAGGATCGAATGATGGATGTTGATATAGATCAGTATGCTATGGATTTTACTAAAAATGAGAAAGAATGCAAAAGTGTAGTTTTTTACAAGTGGTATACATCAAAAAATAAACCAAAGGCTATAGTAAGAGTGCCAAAGAATTTATATAGGATTGATTTCAAGGAGTAAATTCACATAACGATCACATTATTGAGTAGGATGGTTGGGTTAAAAGATGCAACAAAGTTTGAGCCATGGATGTTCACCATCATTCAATTTATTAGAGAAAATCCAGGAGCAATTCACTGGGATAAAGTCATCAGTACTGTAATATATAAACAAGTAATGGCATTTAAGAAGAATAGACAATTCTATCTATCTTCTTATGTGATTTATGCATGTGCAGTTGAAATGCCACCATTAGCTAGGATTGACAGAGTTGGTACCTTGGGAAATGGCCCAGGCCAAAATTAGTTTATGATTATTATCCTGATCTACAAGAGGAGAATGTACTATGAAAGTATGCAAGAGTAAATGATGTATTTTATACTTATTTGGTAAGAGTTTTAGCAGGAGAAAAGGACAGAAGGTTATTAGAAGAAGTAGCAGATGCCATAAGCCTCTTCAACTCTTGGTATATCTAATTTCCTACCTTCACATACATTAGAACTAAAGGGTTTGAGGGAAAACCATTCAAGTTGCCAAGGTACCCTCCAAACAGATTAATTGTATTACAATTCACTAGGAAGATTCTGAATGTGTTCAGAATGTATAAGAAGAAGTATGACAGAGGAAACATCAAATTCCCTTGGGTAATTGATAAATATTCATGTTATAATGAGGATGTAGCTCAACAATCAGAGAAGGAGCTGAGATGCTATGGGTTTGAAGAATTTGATTTAGTCGGGCATTTTGACCCTTTCCATAGAATCCAAAATTACATTGATAAGAAATTTAGACACCAAATCCACATTGAGGATTTTTGGTTAGATTGTGAGAATGAGAAAGAGGTGAAGAAGAGGGCTCATCAGAGATTGAATTTGGAACAAATGAGAACCATGGGGGAAATCAGTGTACCCCAAGAAATTACAAATGATGATGGTAAAGTATTACACAAAAGCTATGAAAGCAAGGGAGTGGCACTACTGCCCATTAGTGAACCAAATTGGGAAGAGCCAGAGGAGACTTCCTTGGAGGTGATATCCAATCCAATTTTTTTTTTTCTAAGACATGTCTAAATGATAAGATGGAAGAGTTTAAGGCACAAGGTATTGTGGCCACATATTAGAAGGGAAAAAATAGAGAAAGAGAAAATGAGGATGAGTTACTGTGTTTTTATGAAAAGAGGAGGAAAATTGTAGAGGCTACAATTGTTAAAAAGGATAAGAATGCAACACTTATGGATCCTTATGCACTGGGTGTCACAGTTGCCATTGCTTTAGGTAGATTCATAGAAAAAGGGACATTGAGCCAAGAGGCTAATACAAAACAAGCACAAACACCAGAGGTTTTAGCAAGACAAAGTCCAGTGGTGGCTGTGACCATTAATACTCCAAAAGGGAAAGCACATGTACCTACAGTGATTGTGGATGCTCCATAGGTAGAATTAAAAAAAGGACCTATATCCACTGATTCTACACATGAAGAGAAAAGATAGGGCTACATAAAGGTCAAGAAAGAGTTGACCGAGGAGAAGTTGCAAGAGTCAAAAGCCCAAGAAGTCAAAAAGGTGAGTGAAATTATTAACATTGATAATGATAGTAGTGATGAGGAAGAGGCACAATTTAGAGCAAGTATAGGGGTAGAGACTGAAGAGGATGAAGAAACATCAAAGAGATCCCCTGTACTGGAATAACATAGTGCTCAGATGTATATGAAGAAGGCACAAACCCCAATGGAAAAAAGAGAAAATATACAAGAAGACCAGGGAGTAGAGGATCCTTTTGGTCAACTTGTGTCGCCAGAAATCATAGAAGAAGTGTAGGTTGTTGCACACCATGTAGCAAAAGCAGAAGAAGAAGAAGAAAAAATTACAAAAGAGCTTGATATATCTTTGAGTCAACCATCACAGTCAGGCCAAGAAAGCATGCCTGAAAATGTACATGTTCAGACTGAGGTATCAGTAGGGGCAACATTGTCATCAAGTATTTCTGATATTAATGTTTCAAGTGTTCCAAATATTAATATTGAGAAAAGAAAAGAAAAGGAAAGATCAGAAGAGGAAGATATAGAGTGAGATACTGGAGAAGATACAAAAGAGGAGGAAGAAGAAAAGGAGAATGAAGAGGATGAGCCATAATAACAAAACAATGCACTACCATCACTGCCACATGGGTCACCACAATAATAACCACAACAACTACAACAACAACAATAACAATAACAACAACAAATGGAGACAAAAAAAACTCAATACGAAGTGATAAATGAAAATGGGGCAGAAACTAGCAAGGAGCACCAACTTGGATGGGCTCGGAAGTCAGAAGAGAAAAGGCAGAGGTGCAGCTAGTCCCTATAGACATAAAGAGCTTATTAGGTGGTCACACCTCACAAAAAGAAGGAAGAAAAGCAAGGGCCATGTTTTCTATAAAGAGAGGTCAATTTGGATCAAGAACTTTAGAGTTGGCCATACCTAAGAAAGACAAAGCAAAAGGAGAAATGAACCTGGAGGATTATCAGTTGCTCAACATAGATGTTGGGTATGTGACTAGAGAGCAGCACATTGTAGAGTAGGAGGACATGAACAAGGTGACTATTGAGATGATGAGAAAAGATAAAGATAAATTTGATTATTTGAAGGGACACATTATCCAATTGCAGTAGTTCATCTAGGGGATGTTTGACCCAAATGTCAGTATGCCAAATTTACCTGAAGAACTAACTATTTTATCAAAGGATCAAGTGAATGAAATGGAAAATAAGAAAATTGAGGGAAACATTTTCAAGCAATGGATCAATGCATTTATTCAAAAGGGAGAGAATACAGTAAGGCAAGCAATTACCAATTGGGCCATCACCCTTGCAGAGAAAAATAATTGCAGTATCATTATACATCATTGCCAATCTAGAGTGAAAGAAAACAATTATGAGTTGAAGTAGGTTGAGGCCATGAATGAGAGGGTTGGAGAATTGATAAATGAGGGAATACTAACACCTCAAATGGCAAACCAAATACAAAAATACAAATTACAGTTGAAATTTGAAGATGACATTTTACAGGGTTGCATCGAGAATACTCGCGAGTTGGAGGAAATTGCTGATGATATAATAAAGAAACACATGAAGATAATACAAAGACTTATTGGGCATGAGTGCCTAAAAATTCTAGTGTATGATGTAGGTGCGGCAGTAAAAGAATTCAAGGCCATTTACTCACCTTGCCTAGAAATCCCTGTAGCTAATCTGAGTATTGAAATGGTTGATTCCATTATGGAATTAAATGCCAGGATAAAGAAGTATCAGGAAAATAGAGGGGATGTAAAAAAGAAAACAAGGATATTGAAAGAAAGAGTTGAATTATATAAATATACATGGATGGAAAGCCAAAGGAGTACTCATACTTCTTTTGTATCATTGATAGTCAAGTATATAGAATACTTGAAGAACATGGGAGGAGTTTCAAAGACAGGCACTAACGGCAGTGGATAATTTCCTTTTGGGGTATATCGAGTGCTTTGTGTTTTGTAATTTTGTCTTTTGTGGAAGTCAACAGATGGAGAAAGTCAAGGGAAAATATTTCATGTTTAAAAGATCCCAATGGCATCCTTTGAGCCAAAGGGAATATTCCTAGAGATATTTTGAAGAGCAGTTGGGAAGTGCTTCTAACCGTTGATTTTGCAAGTTTGAATTAAAACCATTGATGGGTATTTTTGTAACCATAGCAGAGGGGGATTCAAATCTATATAAGGAACCCTACTACTTGTATATTAATTACATAGGGATTCATAACATTTAGCCTAAGACTAAAACTAGAAAATTTGCTGCAAAAGGAAGCCATTCTTAAGTGAATACTTTGAGCATTAGTGATTTAGAGAGGTCACCTATGTCTGCATAAAGGAGAGTGTGGAATGTCTTGCCTCTTTCATGCATCTGTCAAGATGTTTGTGAGTTTTAGTAATTTTGATCAATTCAATAAAAGTCATAGCTACATTGTAAATTCAAAATGACTTTATATATCAAATGAATGCAAATCTCAGAATTCTACATCTAATCTAGAGTGTTTACTGATTCAGGCATTTGTTTGATGTATCTTTCTTTAAAAGGTTGCAATTCTTTATTTATGTTCATGAAAATGCTCAGGATTTACATATAGGAATTTAATTGTTGTTGAATTGTTTAGGATCATTTAATCTTGTCATACATGGATAACAGAACATTCTATCCTATCTAAAACAAATGTTTCTAACCCTATCTTTTCTATCTTTTTCTCCAAAAAATCTTGAAATAAGTAGCATGCACACAATTATCTAAAGGAAATTGCTATTGATTTGCATAAATACTGGTGAATTATAAAGATCTTAGCAGTTTTCATATAAAGTTGAGTACAAAGCAAGTTTTATCCATATTCATGTAAAGCTTTGTAAGAAAGTAATAAATACATGCAAATAGATGTTTACTTTGGTGAAATTTGAGATTATTTGTATACAATAAACTAGTCCACTCGTTACAAGATACTTAAGTCACGTAAGGCCCCTTAAAACAAAATAGCTTCACAATGAACCATTGAACTTTCCAACACAACCATGACCTGGTTAACGTAGACTTGGAATTGAGAAGTATTTTCAATAGTTCTCCATATTCTTCAAGATAAGCTAAGATTATGTGTGAATTTTATCTCTGTTATGCTAAATAAAACCAACATCAATAGAAATCAGTCCTAATGAGTGTTTGAAAATGGTAGTAAAATCTGAAACAAGATTTTGACTACAAACCCTAGCTAATGCAAAACTAGGTTTTTATGAAAAATGCACAATTTCAAGTAATTTTTGAACAATTAAGTATGAAAATGCAATGCAAATGAATACTAAATGATGAATTTATGTAATTTGAATTAGATCTAATGAAAATAATAGAAATTTAATGAAATTAAATGCCAGTTAATTCAAATTATGCTAAAATGCAAGCCTAAGATGCTAATTTTTTCAAATGTAATAGAATGAATGGATGTAAATCTATCACACAACACTCAGTAAGGTGCAAAAAGTCCAAAAACATAGGTTCACCAAAATGTTTAGGGTGAAAAGGGGGGGAAATTTTTGGTCTAGGTTTCAAAGGCAAATCCTCCCTTCTCACCAGACATTCAAGGGCATACCAATCGAGTTGAATCTCCACTAAGCGAGAGAAATCACCTACAGGTTGGGCTACCACTTGGAATGATGCGGAAGCTCAGATGTATTAAACAATATCTCAATTTAATGATCAATTACTCTAAAAAACCCTAAATAAGCAAAACAATAAGCAAATTGATGAATTATGACAAATCCTTTCAGACTAAGGAGAAGGACAAAGATTGTTAGCTCACTATTTTTTTAAGTTCAGAATGTGGAATAGTCAGGGACATAGGGACTGGCGCCCTTGTCCAAGGTTAAGTTTTCATCACAGGTTCTGAATCTCCTTCTGACACTAATCTGCACTATATCTTCCATTTCTGCCTCGAAGAAAGTGGAGGACATAAGGACTAGCACCCTTGTCCTGAAATGTTCACCTTGTCCTCTTTCTGTCAGATCCTGAATCCTTATTGTTTGCAAACTCCTTTCTGCAACTCCACTCTACGAAACTCAGTACCTGTAACCTACAATCACAAAGGAGTGTAGGAGGGCATTGTGGTGTTTAGAGGCTTGCCTTGATCAAGCCCCAAAGAGATATTCAAGTCTTTTAAACACCATTGTCAGATAAGAGTGTGTATCATTGTGAGATAGAGGAAAAATCCAAATGATAAATGATTGAAAACACAATAGATATCACCTTGTAGTGTAGATCTCACATAATGAAGGCTCTTCAATCACATGAAAAGATTTAGTCAAATTTGCAATCACAAACACAATAGCAATGCTTTTATCTGCAACGATGAATATCTTAAAATCAAAAATATGCCTAAAGTTTGCAATCATCTTCTCTAGTTTACAAATGAAACACTAAACATGCTTATATATGCAACTACAAAGATTCCTGCTAAGAATTTCATAATTGAAACTTTAGATGTCAGCATAGGACCAAAACAATGGTCAGAAAACTGATATTTGAATTTAGGGCAGACCCAAAATAGTGTAGGAGTCTAGGACAACACTGAGAGGGGGGGTGAATCAGTGTTGTATTAGTTTTCAAATCTTTTACAACTTTTTGCAAACTTTATCTTATAGGACAAAAAAAGAGGAATACATTAATGATTTGTTGAGCTCATATGCACAAGACTAATAATGAAGGATGTGAACAAAACTTAATAAACAAAGCACTAATATACACACATATAGATGAAGACAACATGTAACATGACACATGCTTTTCACGAGTGGAAAACCCTTCTTGGGTAGAAAAACCACTCAAAATTGCCTCACTCACTTAAGCAAAAACCTCACTAGTTACAATGTTTAGAAGCACCAACTTCAAGGAGCACCAACCCCTAATACATACTCAAATTAAAACCAAGAACTCAGAGAGTTTCTCTATTTCAATACAAATCACTTCTTCTTTCACATGTGTCTGTCATATGACAATACTACATACAAAACTTATCATCTGTATCATTTGAATTTTTTCTTCAAGAGGATATTCAAAATAATCAACCCTGTATACTGATCCATGCAACAACAACTTCAATGATCCTGCAAAAGCATATATATGAAATAAAGAGAACCTTTCATATTTCTCTTCTTTCCTTTCAATACTTCTGCAAAAACAAAATCACTTCTTTTTACTGTATGACCATTTACATTCATAAAGAAAATCATATTTTTTGTCATGCAAATGAATTTCACTATGCATAAAGCCTTTCATATTCTTTTCTCTACAAAATAAATTCAATCACCTGCATATAATTCTTCTTACAAAAACAAATCTTCATCTATTCATCTACAAAATGGGATTTTTCATTTTCTTAAAAAAATCTCTTTCATATTTTTTATTTCAACAAAAATCATCTTCGTCAAAACCTTCATCTTCTCTGCAAAAAAAAACTCTGTCTTCTTCAAAATATTCTTCAATCTGCATCAAATGACTTTTCAAAAATATGTTCCACTTGTTCAATTTCATCTTCTCTTGTAACAAAATCAATAAATATTCTTCAAATTCTTTTATCGTTTTATTTAAGCTTCAATGATTTTCATTTTCAACAAATTCCAATCAATTTTTGTCCCACTCTGATCAAGCATGACAAGATGAACTTTATCAGCAACCTTGTATCATAAAACATATGCATTGTATCATACTTATCCTGATTGATGATTCTGATCTTGCAGTCTTGTGAATATCAAGAATGTACATAAACTGATCAAACAAGTTAGCATTTCCTGACTTAGCCATTAAGCAACATATCAACCTAAAGTATATGAACAACTCTTGTCAATACCAACACCTTTTTGACATCAATGACAATCTACTTTCATCAATTTCCCCCTTTGTCATTGATCGCAAAACTATCTAATACTCTTTTTCTTTCTCCCCTTTTTTGACATCTAATGACAAAGACTATTATCTCCTGAGAAATAACTCATATAGATCATTAGCAAGAGACTAGCACAGTATACTGATATCAATCAACTCTCATTTCTTTAATCACAAGCACTATTACTAACCTTGTCATCCTTCATACCAACCAAGAATTGAAATACCACTTAAGGCACTGATTATTTTTGGAATTTGTTGTCCAAAACTTATCCTAAGAGCTCTGAGCTCTATCCATGTTCATCTGCATATTGAACAACTTTTTAACTTGTGAGCAATAAGACATCAACCACCATGTAAGACATACCAAACCAAGCATCAAATCACTATTAGAAGCTGCCCAAAGACTGCACTATACCACTTCTTATCACAACACAAATATGAAGATGAAGAAGAAAACTAACATCAAAGAGATCAATCTGAGATACTTCTCTTATCAAATACAAACTCCTTATGACATGATTTGTGATTGCAAAACAAATTTTTATGCCAAACAATTCTTTCACAACCACCAACACTTTTTGACCTGAATGACAAACCTTCAAGATCTCCTAAAACATAAAGAATGATGCATAAAATTAACTCTTTGATTTTGAAGAATCAATCATTTGACAAGACACATAACTACTTCAATACTCATGATGTACAATAATGCAGGCTTAACAAGCAACAAGCAACATTGTGATAGCATGAAGACAACTCAACACACTATACACAACTCATGATAGCATGATGACTACTCTTGAGAAGACCTTGCCAAGACTTCCACAATAATGACAACAAAACAAACAATTAATCTACAACCAATCTACTCCTGTACACACTTTTTGACATGATAAAACATGAATATTATCCTCCTATTTCTACACATGACACCTTTTACAACATAATGTCAAAACTAATATATATTACAATCAACAAGAATGATGACTCTTGACTATATCATTCACATCAGGTCATTCAATAAGCACATCAATAAATTCACTTCACCATCAAGCACTTCCTACAACAAAACTTTGCAAAATCAAATGCAGAGATAAGTGCTATGAAATATTTTTTTCATTTTCAGCCATCTTAGCAAACATATGCTAATATCTAATAAGAACTCTTTGAAACATCTTAAGCTATTTGCCACCAATATTTGATAAGAGCTCTTTGAAACATCTTATCTGCAATATGACATCACAAACCACTAATCACTTGTAGCACATATATACACAAAACAAACAATCTCCTTCCTAAAACTTTTTGGGGATAATTGAAAGGACATGAACAACTCCCCCTTACTTCATGCTCTCAATTATCCAACTGATGATGTAACTTATGCAAGATGCACAAGTTGAGAATTTATCTTCTCTTTGCATTGTTTTTGCTTCCATATTTTTATAGGATCTTTCTTTTGCTCAATTTTCTTCTTCCAAACCTTTACAACCTTTTCCTTTTTCCATCCATTTAAACCAGGTGAAGCAATTCTTCCATACATTCTGCAATTGTGTGCTTTGTGTCCAAGAATGTTGCAATTATAACAAACTATGTTACAATCATAATCAAATGACTGATAGTACCTTTGAGCATTCATGTTAAGCTTCCATGCAGGATCATACCTTCTATGCACTTTACAATTTCTTTGTATGTGTCCAACATTATTGCACTTGTAACAAACAATATTAGTATTCCTGATTGAAATAAAATGATTTCTTCTACAATTAATTGATTTGTGTCCAAATTGATTACAAGTATAACAATAACCATTAAATGAATAGTTATACCTATACATGTATGCTTGTCTTACAGGAGCAGGTTTTCTGAAATTCCTTCTTTGATTGTGCACAAATTCATCTCTGGTTTTCTGTTCAGCTTCACTCTTCGTTTTACCTTCAGATGTAGCAACATGATGATTCAAAATATTTTTTTCTTCTAGATTTGGAACACTCTCCTTCATATTCAAAACCAATTGTGTTCATATGAAGCTTCTGTTTGCCCAACTCTTGATTCTTCAAAACTTTGAGACCATCATAAGCTTTTTTGAGTTTGATAATTTCACCCTCTAATTTTAGATTCTCAATCCTTCTAACTTCAAGGTCAGATATTGAAACATCAGCTATCCTCTTAGCTTCCTCAATAAATCAATTGTAAAGAAACTAATGAGTGCATATGATAGTGTGGGTTCCACCTCATGCACCAAGGATAGTAATGTCACACGACATGTCATTACATTGACAATAGTAAGCCATTAAACAAAGAAAGCTTGCCTTATTAGAAAGACAAGTGAAGCATTGAAAATAAGTAGAAAAACTCTATTGAGAGCCATTTGAAGGCATGAAAGAGTTGAGGATCCAAATACTAATGAATTGTGGGCATTCTCTGGGAGACTCCACATAAAGATAAAATTGTTGTTGAAGCCTTGAGATCCCTCATTGAAGAATTTTAGAAAAATAACACAAGGGTATCTCCTAATGCAAGAGATGTTGTAAGAAGGAAAATTGGTTGTCGAAACTGTAAGCCACATCCAAAGCATTTTTTGGATGTGACTCAAACATAGTTTTTCAAGAAATTTCAAGAGATGTATCCTCAAATCAAAATTAGTCAAAGGTATTTTGAAATGGTAAATTATTGTTATGTCAAAATAAATCAGACACACACACAACTTGTTGTAGAGTACAAATTGAGTTTTCTAATCATTATGATGTTTATAGATATATATATGTGTATATCTGCATACTAACAATGTTTTGCAAGAGCGTAATATAAAGTATCCACCTAGATCTTCAAGAGATTTCATATGGAGCATCTTATGTCAAATAGTGGATGGTTAATTGTTCTACAAGAAATTATGCTTGGATGGCACGTGTGACCATTGTGGTGGGTTTCAACATTTACCAATTTGTGAACATATGGAGAACACACATGCAATTGGGAATGAACTAGTAAGTTTTGGTAAATATAAGATAGTGGCATATAGTCTAAAAGATGGTAAAGAAGCAAAAAGGTGTGAATTGGTCATTGAAAAGATTCCAATGTATCAGTTTATCTCTATTTTTCAAGAGAATATAGTTTACGAGTATGCAAGGCATACCCATAGGGCTCGATGGTTGGACTTTCAATTCAAGTTATGCAAGGATATGTTTCCACTTGGTACCATCATTTCGGTTGTTGACTTTGCAAAGAACTACACACTATAGCCATAGAATAAGGTACAATCACAGTATTACAACTCTACACGGGTTGCTATATTTGTGCATATAAAATTCATTCATGCAGATGATATTATAGAGTATGATAGGAAGATCTTGAGGGAGTATCATTTTATATCAATTATGATCACACACATTCTATAGAGTTCATGCAAGGTTACTTTCATATGTTCTACCATGATTTGGCTAGCAGGAGCATATCATTTGATCAACATATCATATGGTAAGATAATTGTGCATCACAATTCAAGAACTCGTAGATGTTCTATTGGTTGAGTAGGATGCATAAGATGAATGGTGTTCAACATATGTAGAATTTTTGTGAGGTTGGACATGGAAAGGGGACGCATGATAGTGCAGAAGCATGTATCAAAAGAGCATTGGCACGAGAAGAGTTGAAGTACAAAGACAATGAAAAGTTGACAAATACAATATCTATTTTTGAATGGTGTAATGGTACAATGGGTCCAGGTAATGAAGGTAAGTCTACAGTTCGTAGATATTTTTGGTTAGTTGACGATACTAACATTGCAAAATATGAGGATTATTGTACATTGATAGGATCGAGTGAGCTACACTCTTTTAGATGCTCTAATGCAGGTTCATGGAGTATTCATATGTGGTGGATGGTATGCTTTCGTTCTTCATATAAAAATCAAGCTTGGTATGATTGTGAGTCAAAGGAGTGAGTTGATGAATGGTCTACAAGAAGCCTAAGCCCGGTTGACATGTATCAACTCCCAACAGCACTAAACTCACAGAGATTGAATCATCAGTTAACTTTGACCATGTTTCAGATCTAGTTCAACTAGGTACTATCAGCATTCAAATTTAATAAAATTCAATATTTCATCTTATTTTGTAGTTTTTTTTGTATTGTTGGATATATTCATCAAACTGAAAGCACATATAGATGCAAGGCATGTTTATGCAATTATTGCAGCTGAAGACAATGAAGAAGGAATAGATTATTATTTGTGTCATTGTGCTGAGGCAAAAAAGAAATTAGATGCCCCTATTATAGATGGAGAAAACATCAAGTACCCTACAAGATCAGTGGTTGTTATTGGAACATGGCTTAGAAGGTACCCAATGAAGAAGTCTAATGTGTGGTTGTTCAAGGACTTTGACACACATAGGAAGATTCTTCATTATTCTAACCTTGTTGTGGCATCAAATGTTCATTTGATCAAATATGGGGGTAGACCATTAAATAGGACCTTGTGGAAGGTTCATGAGTTTGACCACGAGGCAATACTCAACACAATAAAGAGTAGAGCAGACCCAGATGGTTCATTAGATTGAATCAATGGAATGACATAAAGGTATGTTATTTTTCTTTGCTATCCTCATTTCACCTTCTATATTTTTGACACCTATCTTACCTTCTTATATGTGATCCTTGGTCCTGGTTGATTAGCTTCATTTTATTATAGATTTCATTGGTGTACTCATTTTAGCTAAATAGTGCATTTGCATTTGCATGCAGGATTTTAGTATGATGGAGGTAGGCATAATCCTTATGAAGATTCCTTTAGAAGGAAAGTAAGGTAGGTTTTCATGATTCATAATGAGTTGTAATGAGTCTTATTGATGTTACTATGAGTTTTAATGACAAACCCTCATTTGTTTCTTCACATTTGATGCTAACAATTAATAGAAGTGGTAAGGGCAGCCTTAATTGATGCCCTACAACACATTGGATCAAGTGAGAACACTTTTATAGTACTGAATTTTCATCTACCAGAAAGGTATTAGGATGAAACTTTTACATTCAGCATCTCCTGGGCCCAAATGGATGATGACAATGCATCCATGTGGGTGGGTATATGCTAGGGGAGATTTCTTTCTGATGGTGAAGCCTCCTAGTCATTCTCGGCTACATTGGACGAAGATAATCTCTTAAGAGCCCTAAGATAGAAAAGGTGTCAAACTTTGGACCAGTTGTTCCATCAAACTGTGACACTTAGGAACATCTTCTTTGCATGTATAGTTGGATGTTACGTCCACCTACAAAAACCAACCTCATGTTTTTTTAAATCAATTTCATTTGCATATGGTGGCAAGGAATGCATTGTTCCAAAATGCTTCAATTTCATGCAGTGGAAAGGTGTTAGGAGTAATATTTTGAATTCCATAGCATGTGGAGTCAAACTGACCATGCTAACGTGTCAAGATGGGTGGTTAAATGCTAGGGGACGTCTCATTTTATGCACCAAGTGTTACAGTTGTTCAGGGAAGCAAGCTACCAAAAAAGTCACTTAAGATCCCTAAGAGCAAAAAGCTACCAAACTTTGGTGGAGTAGTTCTCAAAATTCATGGTAGCTGGGACTATTCCATTTGGACCTATAGGTTCATGTGGGGTCCTTCCACAATAACCTCTCTCAGTTTTGGTCAACTCCAATCCTTTTGACCGTGCTGAAATCAAATGCATTCTTGCAAAATGCTTCAGTTCATGCAGTGGAAAGGTGCTAGGAGTGATATTTTCCATTGTACAGATCATGGGGATAAACTAACCACACCAATGTGTCAGGTTGGGTGGGTAAATGCTAAGGGAGGTCTCATTTCATGCACCAATTGTCACAGTCATTCGAGGTAGCAGGCTACCGGCAAAGTCACTTAAGATACCTAAGAGCAAAAAAATGTCAAATTTTAACGAAGCAGTTCTCAGAATTCGTGGCAGTTTGGAATGTTCCATTTAGACCTACAAGTGCACGTGGGGTCTATCTAGAATTACGTCTCTTGGTTTTGGTAAACTTTAATCCATTTGACCGTGCCAAAATCAAATGCATTCTTGTAAAATGCTTCAGTTCCATGCAGTGGAAAGGTGCTAGGAGTGACATTTTGCATTCCACAACTCATGGGGCTGAATCAACAGTGCCAACACATTGGGGTGGGCAGGTAAATGCTAGGGGAGGTCTCATTTTGTGTGCCATGTGTCCCAATCATTCAGGACAGTAGGCTACCGGCAAAGTCACTTAAGATCCCTAAGAGCAAAAACCTTCCAAACTTTGACGAAGTAGTTCTCAGAATTCATGGCAACTAGAAATGTTTCATTTGGACCTAGATGTGCATGTGTAGTCCATCCACAATAACCTCTCTTAGCTTTGCTCAACTCCAATCTATTTGACTGTGCCTAAATCAAATGCATTCTTGTAAAATGCTTCAGTTTCATGCAGTGGAAAGGTGCTAGGAGTGACATTTTACATTCCATAACTCATGGGGCCAAACTGACCATGCTAAGGTATTGAGGTCATTAGATAAATGCTAGAGATGTCTCATTTCATGTGTCAAGTGTCCCAGTCATTTGGGGCAACAGGCTACTGGCAAAGTCACTTAACATCCTAAGAGAAAACAAATGGCCAAACTTTGACAGAGTAATTCTCAAAAGTCATGGAAGTTGGGAATGTTTTGTCTGGACCTACAGCTATACATGGGGTCAATCCACAATACCTCTCTTATTTTTTATCAACTCCAAATTGTTTGACCATGTCGAAATCAAATGCATTCTTGCGAAATGCTCCAGTTTCATGCAATGGAAAGGTACTAGGAGTGACATTTACATTCCACAGCTCGTGGGGCCAAACAGATAGTGCCAATGTGTCGGGGTGGGTGGGTAAATGCTAGGGGAGGTCTCATTTTGTGCACTAAGTGTCCTTGTCATTCAGAACAACAGGCTACCGGTAAAGTCACTTAAGATCCCTAACAGCAAAAACTGCCAAACTTTGACGGTGTAGTTCTTAGAATTCATGGTAGTTGGGAATGTTTTGTTTAGACCTACAGGTGGATATAGGGTCCATCCACAATAACCTCTCTCAATTTTGATCAACTCCAATTTGTTTGACCATATCGAAATCAAATGCATTCTTGCAAAATGCTTCAGTTTCATGCAGCACAACCTTGCCAGGAGCCATATTTTTTATTCTTCTCATCGTGGGGCTAAACCATAGTGCCAATGCATTGGGGTGGGTAGGTAAATGCTAGGGGAGGTCTCATTTCATGCGCCAAGTGTTGCAATCATTCGAGGTAGTAGGCTATAAGCAAAGTCACTTAAGATCCCTAAGAGCAAAAAACTAGCAAACTTTGACAGAAAAATTCTCTAAATTTATGGTAGCTGGGAATGTTTTGTTTAGACCTACAAGTGCATGTGGGGTCCTTCCACAATAACCTCTCTCAGTTTTGGTCAACTCCAATCCATTTGACCGTGTTGAAATCAAATTCATTCTTAGAAAATGCTTCAGTTTCATGTAGTGGAAAGGTGCTAGGAGTGAAACTTTGCATTACACAAGTCATTGGGTTGGAATGACTATGCCAACATGTTGGGTTGGGTGCGTAAATACTAGGGGAGGTCTCATGTCATGCGCCAAGTGTCTTAGTCGTTTCGGGTTGCAAGCTACCAGCAAAGTTGAAAGGTACTAGGAGTCAAATTTTGCATTCCACAGGCTGTGGGGCCGAACTGATTGTACCAACACATCGGGGTGGGTGGGTAAATGTTAGGGGAGGTCTTTTTTCATGTGCCAAGTGTCTCAGTCATTCCAGGCTGCAAGCTATCAGCAAAGTCAAAAGGTGCTAGGAGTGAAATTTTAAATTCCATAGGTCGTGGGACTAAACCAACTATGCCAACACATCGGAGTGGGTAGGTAAATGCTAGGGGAGGTCTTGTTTCATGTACCAATTGTCTTAGTCATTCTAGGCTGTAACCTACCAGCAAAGTCGAAAGGTGCTAGGAGTGAAATTTTGCATTCCATAGGTCGTGGGGTCGAATCGACTATGCCAACACATCATGGTGGGTGGGTAAATGCTAAGGGAGGTCTCATTTCATGTGCCAAGTGTCTGTCATTCTAGGCTGCAAGCTACTAGCAAAGTCAAAAGGTGCTAGGAGTGAAATTTTGCATTCCATAGGTCGTGGGGCCAAACTGATTGCACCAACATGTCAGGGTGGGTGGGTAAATGCTAGGGGAGGTCTTGTTTTGTGCACCCATTGTCTCAATTGTTTCGGGCTACAAGCTACCAGCAAAGTCAAAATGTGCTAGGAGTGAAATTTTGCATTCCATAGGTCATGGGGCTGAACTGACTGTGCCAACACATCGGGGTGGGTGGGTGAATACTAAGGGAGGTCTTGTTTTGTGTGCCAATTGTCTCAGTCATTCCACATTGCAAGCTACCGGCAAAGTCGAAAGGTGCTATGAGTGAAATTTTGCATTCCATAGGTTGTGGGGCTGAAATGACTATGCTAATGTGTCGAGGTGGGTAGGTAAATGATAGGGCAGGTCTCATTTCATGTGCCAAGTGTCCTAGTCATTCTAGGTTGTAAGCTACTGGTAAAGTGAGTTTGTCGATAGTTTACAGCTCAGAATGACTGGGACACTTGGCACATGAAACAAGACCTCTCCTAGCATTTACCCACCCACCCCGACATTTTGGCGTGGTCATTTTGAGCAGAATGAAAAATATGGCACCTAGCAAGGTTGTGTTGCATGAAACTGAAGCATTTTGTAAGAATTCATTTGATTTTGGTACAGTCAAACAGATTGGAGTTGACCAAAACCATGATAGCTTATTGTGGATAGACCCCACGTGCACCTATAGGTCTTAATGGAACTTTCTTAGCTACCATGAATTCTAAGAACTGCTCTATCAAAGTTTGGTAATTTTTTGCTCTTAGGGATCTTAAGTGACTTTATCGGTAGCCTGTTGCCTTGAACCACTGTGACACTTGGCACACAAAACAAGACCTCCTCTAGAATTTAGCTACTCACCTTGATGTGTTGGCATTGTGGTTCAGCCCCACAATGAGCAGAATGAAAAATATGGATCTTGGCAAGGTTGTGCTGCATGAAACTAAAACATTTTACAAGAATGCATTTGATTTCGGCATGGTCAAATAGATTGGAGTTGACCAAAATTGTGGACAGACCCCACGTCCACCTGTAGGTCTAAATAAAACATTCCCAACTACTATGAATTCTGAGAACTACTCTGTCAAAGTTTGGCAATTTTTTTCTCTTAAGAATCTTAAGTGACTTTGACGATAGCCTACTGCCCCGAACGACTGGGACACTTGGTGCACAAAATGAGACCTCCCCTAGCATTTAACCATCCACCCCAACACATTGGCACTGTTCATTCAGCCCCATGAGCTATGGAATACAAAATGTCACTCCTAGTACCTTTCCACTACATGAAACTGAAGCATTTTGCAAGAATGCATTTGATTTCAGCATGGTCAAACTGATTGGAGTTGATTAAAACTAAGAGAGGTTATTGTAGACAAACCCCATGTGCACCTATAGGTCCAAAAAGAACATTCCCAGTCGCCACAAGTTCTGAGAACTATTCCTTCAAAGTTTGGTAGTTTTTTGCTCTTAGGGATCATATGTGACTTTGATGGTAGCCTGCTGCCTCGAATGACTGGGACACATGGCACACAAAATGAGACCTCCCCTAGCATTTACCCACCCATACCAATGCATTGGTGCTGTTAGTTTGGCCCCACAAGCTATGGAATGAAAAATGTCACTCCTAGCACCTTTCCACTGCATGAAACTGAAGCATTTTGCAAGAATACATTTGATTTCAGCATGGTCAAATGGATTGGAGTTGACCAAAAATGAGAGAGGTTATTGTGGATAGACCCTACATGCACTTGTTGGTCTAAATGGAATATTCCCAACTTACATGAATTCTGAGAACTGCTCCATCAAATTGTCACTTTTTTCTCTTAGGGATCTTAAGTGACTTTGTCGGTAGTTTGCTACCCCAAAAGAATGCAACACTTGGCACACAAAAAAGAGACCTCCCCTACCATTTAACTACCCACCCCAATATGCTAGCATAGTTGGTTTGGCCCCACAAGCTGTGAAATGCAAAATGTCACTCCTATCACCATTCCACTGCATGAAACTAAAGCATTTTGGAAGAATACATTTGATTTTGGCATGGTCAAATGGATTGGAGTTGACCAAAATTAATAGATTTTATTGTGGAAAGACTCCACATGCACCTGTAGGTCCAAATAGAACATTCGTAATTACCACAAATTTTGAGAACTGCTTTGTCAAAGTTTGGCAGTTTTTTTTCTCTTAGGGATCTTAACTAACTTTGTTGGTAGCCTGCTACCCCAAACGACTGGGACACTTGGTGCACAAAATGAGACCTCCCCTAGCATTTACCCACCCACCCTGATGCATTGGTGCTGTCAATTCAGTCCCATGAGCTATGGAATGCAAAATCTCACTCTTAGCACCTTTCCACTACATGAAACTGAAGCATTTTGGAACAATGTGTTCCTTGCCACCATAGAAAAATGAAATTGATTAAAAAAAACTAAGGTAAGTATTTGTAGGTGGACCTGACATCCACCTATACATGTAAAGAATATGTTCCTAGGTGTCATCGTTTGACAGAACAGTTGATCCAAAGTTTGAGGAGTGAGTGTGAGGAAACAAGTCTACTTGAAGGTAATGAAGGACAAGAAGGTAAAGTTTATTAGGCAATGTAATTTCAGCCCTCACATTTTTTGAAAATTGTACAAAGAACACATCCATTATCATTTTTAGAAAACATGTACATATCCATTATCCATTATAAGATGAAAACATAGTTTATCCATTAGCATGAGAAAGGAAGGGATATATAAACTTTCAAGAAAATACAATTGGCACATGTAAAATGAAATTCCAGAACCTTAGCCAGCATCCTCCTTGTCTATGCCCATATGGGATCTTTGGAACAACGTATGGACATCCATCAAAGCATAAAGGATAAAGGAATTTTGGCAGATGATGTAGTTTCAACTACCCTTGGAAGCATGTATGCAAAGTGTGGAAGCATAGAGAAGAGGTGTCATCCTAGCTCAGCAATACTCACATTAACTTGGCTCTTTACCTTGAACACTTGCTTGCAACCTATCATGCCTTGTCTATTCACATGACTCCTAAACTTCATGACATAGATCTTGTCTAGAGATCTGCACTACATCATATGACCTCAACTTGATATGTTCATGCAATGAACTAAGCAATTCAAGTTCTCACTAGCTCACACTAGCTTCACTCTAGGCTTAAAATAAGACCAAATCTTGATTGGAAGACTTATAGAGATTCACATGGTTTTAAAACACTCAAGTATGCTTAAATTCACTATACCAACCTTTCCCGTGCATGGGCAAATCTTTGTGATCAGTTTAACATGTACTTACCTTATAAGTGGCCTAGGAGTTTGTAGCCCTTCTTAGAGACCTTTCCTATCATAACTTCCTTCATACACCTGATAATGGAGATCTAAGACCTAATTTGGATGCCCTTTTGGTCCTTGTAATACATATGTGAAAATGAGATAAAGTTGTTTTGTATAGAAAGGAAAAAATGGGGCTATTACAGTCAAATTAGGCCTATTTTGGGGATTGTAATGTAATAGTAGAGACTTGCGCATGGATTTAAACCCTAAGTTTAATAAGGAAGGTGTAAATAGGTGTATATAACATGCATAAACACTTCCCTTGCATAAATCACTCACCCAACACAAAAATTCTCAAAAATACACTAAAACAGGGTCTCTTTAGGCCAAATAGAGTAGGACTTATTCAAAATGGCACTTACACATGTGACCAACCTCTGAAATATTTTCTATAGCTCTATATATACCTTCTTGTACATGTGTGACTTAATATTTTTATATACCCTAACTTCCTCATAACTTCTCCATTTAGATTTGAGTATTAGATACTTGACAATTTGTGATGATAATATTATAACCATAGATAACATTTTAGTGACACCACTATTCTAGTTTTGACAAAGCGCCAATTCCAATTTCCTATTATAGTCACAAGTTCACAAAAGTGACAATATTTAACATTATGGCTGTCCTAGTAGACTGTTAACTAGATTTTAGTCTTCATGATAGTATTTGAAATTATTAGCATCTCCTCTTATGATGTTTGTAAATGTTAATCCAAAATTTAGGAATGACTTCTCAAGAGCAAAATAACCTAGGAATAGTATGGTAATCTATTGGAAACATGCAAAACTCAATCATTATAGGACAACAAACATGCAAAACTCTATATAATTGACCTAGGGTATTGTGAATGCATAACATTCCTCCTTGTATTTTATAATAGGACAACACTAAGGTGCCCACCTTAAATTGCTTTTACCTTAGATGAATTTTATGGAGACACACTCATCCACCATTTCTCATGATTCAAACAATACAATACCTCAGTGATCCAAAGGTGATAGTCCTAAAGACATTGAGTTTCATAAATTTGAGACAGTCCCATGCAACTCCTCATAATAGTCCATCCTTTTATCTACCACCTATGACAATCATGTAGAATGAAGATTGATCTAAAGAATCTTGTATGATTTCCTCATGCTAATAGGAATCTACATACCGCTTCCTTCTTTCATAAAATGATCACTAACCATGATATAGTGATAGTGAAAAGTTTCATAGAATGGTTATGGCATGTGAAGATTTGTAGGGTAACCACTACTCCCTTTTCTCCCTAAGACTAATTCATGGTATTTCACCATAGAACCATTAACTTATGAAGAAAAATTGATTTCATCTTCACCCTAACGAAAATCAGAGCACAAAATATGCTACAGTATTGTCATTGTTTGAGTAGTCTTATATGGATGGTATAGGTGCATTTATAAATCTGGAATGAAGAGTTATAAGGGGCATAATGATGCAGATATAAGACAATCATAGGTGACATGAATAGTAACAACATCCCAACTTCTTTAATTCCAATCCCTTGATGCCCATTATTAGCATCTTGATGTGAATTTAAATAAACTATAAAGGGGAATACCATCAATATTTGATGAATGGTTTGTTGATTATCAAATATTAGATTCATTCTCCATAGTACTCCATCTTTCACCCAAGCCATAAAACCAAAGAAAAGGATTAGATTCTTATGAAAAATGCAACACCATCAAAGGACAAATCATATAGTCAACTAATTGAGACCCTAAGAATATAGTGCATTGTACCATGACCAAACCATAGATCATGCATACAAGAGGGACCCCTTGCTAAAGATATTCTCATTCTTAACACATTATGCTTCCACTACTTAAACTAGTAAAAAACTATGTCTAGATGCCCTAAATATTCCTCTGTATAGGCTTAACATAGGTTTTAACTCACATAATCTAGAAACCTTAGACTTAGGACAAGTTGCTCCCCTAAGTAGATGTTGACAACATAGAATAAATTTAATTTCAGAGATAAGATAGCTAGATAAGAAATAATCATTATGATGTCACATGTGTAGGAGCTCAAAATGTGTCATATTCCTTAAACCTTAACATAAAAAATAAATGAAGCATTTGTTGGCAAGAGACATTGTTGTAGTATGTTGTCATTGATGGTAACAAGGTCTAACTAATGACAACTAGATGCAATTGATGGTAACAAAGTCCAAATAGGTTAGACAAGGCATAAGAGAATTAGTCCGGAGGAAGACACTTAGAAAATTGGCTAAGTATGGGAAGAACAAGACATGACATCACAGAGAAATGGTCCGCATTCCTCCGCAAGTGCATATTTTGTCCTGTAGTTTTGAGGCAACTAAAAGATATGTCATGACTACCTAAATCCAAGATTATAGCCTTTGAAGTTCAACAGATCACATTCTACAAGCTTCCTAGTATCAGCTTCCAGTTTGACAGTATTTCTCTATGACAGTGCTATAGTTCCAAAATCCGTATTTTGACATACAATTTTATTTGGTTCCATGGATCTAAAGGATTTTTAAGAAGTCACTAATGATTGTTGGATATGATTTATTAAGTCTCCTGTGGTCCGCAATATGAGCTATGATATGACAGATGAATTGATCAAGTATGGTCTTAAGGAACTGGCCGATAGTAGAAGGTAGATTTCCTTACAGATCAAAGATATGTTTTGGATCAATGTCTTAAGTGGTTAAATGTTTTGTATGAACTATATGAACATGCTTGTGCAATGATTTGGGTCCACATAGCATATAGTGCATTGGATTGAGTCGACAAGCTACATCTTTCAACGTACACGTTTCATATTTTGGATGCTGACCTGATTAAGGATCAAATCATGATGTGGATATATAAGAGCAATGGATTTTGGTTGAGGCAATGATGATGTGTGAGTGATTGATGCGAGCATGAGAATAGTAGAGCAGAGATAGAAGATTAGTGATGATGAAGACTCAAGATTCAATATTCAATTGCTAAATGACTGCACCCTGGCATACTGATAGATGCTTTTACAATATTCATATTTCTTGTATAGTTTCACTTGTACTTGGCAGTGAGCCATCTTCATTGAGGTAGTGAGCCTAGTAGTGAGCAACCATTAGGGTTTAATAGCCCTCATTCTAATCTTTCTAGGTTTAGGGTTGAAGCAGTGAGCCTGCTAGACCTAGTTGTACTTCATGGCAGTGAGCTAGCATGTTCTAGGCCCGTGGAGTGACCAAGCCTGAACATCACCATTTGTAAAAGATTGCAATATATACTAAGATATAATCCTCTCTGTGGTTTTTCCCTTTCTTTGGTTTTCCACATAAAAATCTGGTGTATATGCTTCATGTTTATGTGGCTTGTATTTCTATGGTTACTTGGTGCAGTGCACCTAGAACAATAATTTAGTCAAATTTGTAATTTTTGGTTGTTAAAGGTAGAATGGAGTTTTAAGAAATGTAATAAATCCTTCTAAAAGGCATAAGTCAGGTAGTGGAGGTTAAGAATAGTCTTTCTCTTTAGTAAAGTCTGCAGTTTACTAAGTTATGACAGTCTAATAATAGTAAAAATAGTCTTTTATGAAAAAAGCAGTCAGTGTGAGGCTATTTTTAGCCTTTTCCCATGTTTGGGAAGGATGTAAAGAAGGAATTCATGGTGAGAATATAGGGGAGACCTCTCTCGTTGATATGGTATTGTAATTTGAATGAAGTTTAAGAAAAGGAAATGGAGAAAGTTATAGTTTGTTGTCCCACTTGACTGTTATTCTGTATTTTGTTGTTCCCTTGCATTTTTCCTAGGCCGTACAGTATTGTCAAGATCTCTCATGCATAGGATATTGAAATGGATTGTCTTAGCTTTGTTTTAAGTCAATTTTCAAGGGTTTTGGTGAATTTTGAAGCATTTTCCAAATGTTTCTTCAAAACTGCTCTATTTTCCATCCTTTTCACTGTTTTATTGTTGTTCCCTTGTACTGTACTTGCCCGTACTACATGATCAAGGGCTCATTCAATTAGAAAGGTGTCATAGATGGTCTTACCTTCCTTTTGAGTCAAGTTGGAGGGAATTTCATGGAGGATTAATCATCTTATGGTTGCTTTTTGTGAAGGAGGTTTCAAACCCTTGTTTTAAGGGTTTTAGAGAGGTTTTAGCTTTCCCACTTCATGATGCTGTGTTAGAACCCCAAAATGGGTGGAGTTAGTGTAAAATGGTGTGTTCTATAATGGGTTTTGCATGCAGGAGCAGGGGACAAACAAAAGGTGAAGATTTGAGCCATTGCGCCTCTTTGTGACATGAATTTAGCAAACTAGCCTAGTTGGAGTGAAGATTTGATCATCAAATGAGTTGAAATGATTTTAGACCCATAAAACCTATGAAATTGGTCTATTTGGGATGTGTCTAAGCTCATCAAAGTGGAATTTTGGTTATGGGCTAGAGATTTTGTGTACTTCCTTTGTAAAACAGGGCTAATTGCCCTCTTGGACAGCAGGGACAGTCAAACCTAGAAGGTCTAGGGTCCCTAGAAATTTTGGAAAGGTTCCCATGTATATGAACCTATAAATGGTGTTATTGTACTATGTTGAAACCATTAGAGTGTGAGAGGATAGTCATGTCCTGTTTGAAGTCAAGTATTGTAGCTTGGTCCATTAGGGCCTAGAAGAGTTGTTTGTCCTGCCATCCCCTATATCATCTTCCTCCTGTGTGGTTGTTTGTGACCCTCTGTGGTCTTTGTGTAGTGAGATCTGCATCAAATTGGTATCAGAACTGCAGTTAGTAGGTCTATGAAGTGTTGAGTTGAAGAGGCAGTTTGTCAAGATTCCTCCAAGAGTGAGAAACATGGCTCAAGAGATGAATGAACTAAAGGAGAAGCATGCCAGAGAGTTGAGGGAGCTGAAAGAAAGAATGGCTACCCTAGAACAAAATTAGAGAAGAGGAGTGGCTCTAGGTGATAAGATTGAGTCTGAGAAAGAAGGAGAAGCTTGAATATTTGGAAGAAGAGTTGGACCCTGAGGATCAGAGGATGGTAAAGTTGTTGAGGGCAGTAAAAGAAGACAAGCACAAGATAAAGATAGATGTGCCAAAGTTTGGAGGAAGCCTGAATGATGAAGAGTTGTTAGATTGGATTGCAACATTGGACAATCACTTTGAGTGTGAAGAAGTTCCTGAGGATCAGAAAGTGAAGATTGCAAAGACTAGGCTAACAGGTCATGCTTTGTTATGGTGAGATTATCAGCAAATAGAGAGGAGAAAGCAAGGAAAGAAAAAAATTGTTTCATGGGACAAGATGGTAGCTAAGATCAAAGGTAAGTTCTTACCTAAAGATTATGAAGTTCAAATGTTTAAGAAGCTTCAACGCTTAAGAAAAAAGGATATGGATGTTAAGTCTTACACTAAAGAGTTTTATAAGCTGAGTATAAGGTCTAGTCAAAATGAAAGTGAAGTACAAAAATTTGCTAGATATATTGGTGGTTTGAGGTTTAACATGCAGGATGAACTGTTGTTGGAAAATCCAAGGAGTGTTGAAGACTGTTATCAGATGGCAGTAAGAGTGGAAGAGAAGACAAGATAAGACAGCCAGAGGCAAAGGATGTTTTCAAAAGACAAAACAAGTCAATGAGAGTCAGGAAGACATGAGTAAGGAACAAGGACAAAGTGCAGATTTCAGAGGCAGAGGTTCTAGAGGCAGATTTGGTGGTGAAAGGAGTGCAAACACTTTTATGGGTAAGTGTTATAGTTGTCAAGAGTTTGTGTACCCAGCATATAAATGTCCTGAGAAGAAAAAATTTTCAAGTGATGGTGAAAGGAAGAGTAAAAGAAGGACTCAATTAGTCCAAAAGAAGAATGTGGTTCTAGTTCCACAAAGTGTGATGCTGAGACATGAGAAACATTGATGCTGAGAGAAATGGCACTATTGAAGACCTCCAAGGAGAAGGAGCTGATTCATAGGAGAGCATTGTTTAAGACAACTTGCAAAAGCAAGAACAAGGTATGTAAAGTGATAGTAGATTCTGGTTGTATTGACAATATGGTGTCTAGTGAGATGGTAGACAAGCTGAAATTAAAGAGAGTTCCTAGGGAAATACCCTACAAAGTTTCTTGGGTGAGTGATCATCAGTCCATTTTAGTGACTAAGCAAGCATTAGTAGAGTTTAAGATTGGAGCATATGAGGATAGGGTACTTTGTGATATCCTACCTATGGATTGTTGTCATGTGATACTTGGCAGACCTTGGCAATTTGATAGGTTTATAGTTTATGATGGGAGAGCTAATACCTTCACTATTAAGAAGGATGAGAAAACTTTTGTACTACTGCCATTAGAGGAGCAATCAAGGATAGAAAAGATGATTATGTTTGGTAAGAAGGAGCCAGTGATGTTTGAGAACAGTGAAAACAAGGAGTGTGCAGCCTTTTCAAGGCACCAAATGGTTGAGACAACAAAGAGCAAGTGTGAAGATGAGTTGCAGCTAGTTGTGAAGAGGAATGTCTTCATGTGGAAGAAGGAGGTGAGTGAAAATGAAAAGTGTAAGAGTGTAGAGCCTGTGGAGAGGCAAGAAGTGAGTGAAAGGATCTTAGTAGGGACAGTCATGTGCCCTGTAGTGATGAGTAGAGAGAAGAGACAGTCAAGTGAAGTTGGTGCAGCAGTTTGCAAGATTGATAGGACAGTGAGCACACTAGTTGCAGGCCTGATAGAAGTTGGTAAAGGTAAGGCAACAGTGAATAGTGGAAAGGAGAGTATGAAATAGTGGTGTAAACAAGAAGTTGAGAAGACAAGTGGGAAGACAGTTGAGAGGAGCATGGATGTTGATTAAGGTGACAAGGTCAGAGGACCAAGAGTGGGATAGTCTATAAAGAATGCATATGGTCAAACAACAAGAAATAATGGCAAGCATACCATAGACAATGAAGATGAACCTACTAAAGACAAACAAGGAAGACAAAGACAATCAATGTAGGACAATTTGCAATAATATTTCCAAGGGACTTGGAAAAGTTTCAAGTTAGGTTATATGGTGCAGTGCACCTAGAACAATAATTTAGTCAAATTTGTAATTTTTGGTTGTTAAAGGTAGAATGGAGTTTTAAGAAATGTAATAAAGCCTTCTAAAATGCATAATTCAGGTAGTGGAGGTTAAGAATAGTCTTTCTCTTTAATAGAGTCTGCAGTTTACTAAGTTATGATAGTCTAATAATAGTAAAAATAGTCTTTTATAAAAAAAGCAGTTAGTGTGAGGCTATTTTTAGCCTTTTCCCATGTTTGGGAAGGATGTAAAGAAGGAATTCATGGTGAGCATATAGGGGAGTCCTCTCTCATTGATATGGTATTGTAATTTGGATGAAGTTTAAGAAAAGGAAATGGAGAAAGTTACAGTTTGTTGTCCCACTTGACTGTTTTTCTGTATTTTGTTGTTCCCTTGCATTTTTCGTAGGCCGTACAGTATTGTCAAGATCTCCCATGCATAGGATGTTGAAATGGATTGTCTTAGATTATTTTTAAGTTAGGTTGCAAGGATTTTGGTGAAGTTTGAAGCATTTTCCAAACATTTCTTCAAAACTACTCTATTTTCCAACCTTTTCACTGTTTTATTGTTGTTCCCTTGTACTGTATTTTCCCGTACTACATGATCAAGGGCTCATTCGATCAGAAAGGTGTCATAGATGGTCTTACCTTCCTTTTGAGTCAAGTTAGAGGGAATTTCAGGGAGGATTAACATTTTATGGTTGCTTTTTGTGAAGGAGGTTTCAAACCCTTGTTTTAAGGGTTTTAGAGAGGTTTTAGTTTTCCCACTTCATGATGCCATGTTAGAACCCCAAAATGGGTGGAGTTAGCGTAAAATGGTGTTTTCTCTAATGGGTTTTGCATGTAGGAGCAGTGGACAAGAAAAAGGTGGATATTTGAGCCATTGAGCCTCTTTGTGACATGAATTTGGCAAACTAGCCTAGTTGGAGTGAAGATTTGATCATCAAATGAGTTGAAATGATCTTAAACCCATAAAACCTATGAATTGGTTTGTTTGGGATGTGTCTAAGCTCATCAAAGTGGAATTTTGGTTGTGGGATTGAGATTTTGTGTACTTCCTTTGTAAAACAATGCTAATTGCCCTCTTGGACAACAGGGACAGTTAAATCTAGAAGGTCTAGGGTCCCTAGAAAGTTTGGAAAGGTTCCCATGTATATGAACCTATAAATGGCGTTATTGTACTGTGCTGAAACCATTGGATTGTGAGAGGACAGTCATGTCCTGTTTAAAGTCAAGTGTTGTAGCTTGGTCCATTAGGGCCTAGAAGAGTTGTTTGCCCTGCCATCCCCTGTATCCTCTTCCTTCTATGTGGTTGTTTGTGACCCTTTGTGGTCTTTGTGTAGTGAACTCTACATCATTACTTTTCTTTCTAATTATTAAAGTTGGTATTTGGTTTAGTTGTTTAAATTTTAGAATACTGATTCACCCCCTGCCCCCTCTCAGTATTCATCAATTGGTATCAGAGCCTGGTCCCTTGGAAGAAGCTTAATAGCTAAGGTTGATCATGGTAGGAAGAAAGAAAGCATATTATGAAGAAGGATCATTGGTTGATCAGTTTAAAGTGGCTCTTGAAGATCTTGAGAGAGTTGAAGATGAAAATAGGGAATTGAAAGCAGTTGCAAAGTAATTGAAGCATGTAAAAGAGATCGATGAAAAACTTGCTTTGGGTGTTGAGGATAAGACTAGGACTAAAGATTTTTTGAATCAGGCTGTGAAAGATAGGGAAGATGAATGTGACAAGCTAAGAAGAGAGATATCAAAATTGAAGCATGAAGCTAAGGAATGTGATAGATTGAGAAAAGAAATGACACAATTGAAGAGTGTTGTTGAAGAAGCGAAGAAGATTAAGGAAGATCATCAGTTGAGGACTGTAAAACTGAATAAGATAATTGAAAGTCAGAAAATATCCAATGACAATCATGGACTGGGATTTGAGAAAGGTGAAAGCTCAAATGCATGGAAGAAGAACTCTAATAGGAATTAGATCTGGAATCAGAGGAGAAGGCCAAGAAGAACTCCGGTAAGGCAACCAAATGCACAAAGGTACCCATCATTTAATGGTAATTGTCTCAAATGCAATAAATTTGGTCATAGGGCTAATCAATGTAGAAGTAAGATGAATCAAAATGTTATTCAGTGTTTTAAGTGGAATAAACTTGGTCATATGGCAAAAGAATGCAGGAGTGTGATAAGGAACAGTAGGAATATTAGTTCATTCAATAGAAATTGCTTTGTATGCAATAGATGTGGGCACATGGATAACCAATGCAGGTCAAGGATGAATCAATCAAATGGAAGGAATGTTGTATGCTACAATTGCAACAAGATTGGGCATATTGAAAGATTTTGTAGAAGAAAGAATGTGGAAAGGAGTTATTTTGCAAAAGAGAGAAAATAGAGGAAAGAGAGGATAAGCGAAAGCAAATTAATGTTCCAAATCAGATGAAGAAGGAAATAGATAAGATATTGGTCAAGAAGAGTGATACTGAGGTTAAGGATGGATTTGCACTAGATTCTAGTGCAGATACTTCCTCAGGGAAGTAAACAGAGAGCTTTAGCTCAAGGGTAGAAGTCATGAAAATCATAATCCCCCAGCCAAAATGTTGGTGCTAGGATCTAGCACTGAGATATGTGATAGATGATGTTAATACAGACCTTTTGGAGAAGATTGTAGTGGAAAATGATCTAATGAGGACATTTGTAGAGTGATTTTCTAGTTACTGTGATACACAAAGAAAAGTTACAATAGCTTCTTGAGAAGTGCATTAATGAAAATTAGATTTTGTTTTCAGAGTATATACGAGCGGAAATTGATTTCAAATTCACTTTGCATTCAAGATTTCCAGCAACTAGAGCATCCAAAGGATTGAAGAGTGAATTTGAGGCTTTCATCAACATTCAAATAGCAGCAAAGGAGCCCTAATTCAATTGGAAAAGGTATTTATCATCAGAACCCTACTGTGAAGAATTGTTAAGTTATTTTGCACAATGGCGACAATGAATACACATCAAGTTGTCCAAATCATTAAATGGCCAAGGCCGAAATTTAAGAAGCATCTAGCTAAATCTATTCTGTATGGTGTAATGCATTGTGAAGATGTTAGGGCATACATACACAGCAAATTAAAGGAACATTATGTCTACAATCTCAAGGAATTGTTTGTGAAACATCTAAGTGATGATCAATATGAGTAGAAGCCTGAGTATAAAGTCTTAAAACCAAGAAGCTTATTCAATTCATGGATTTTCCAACATACGATGCAGATGACTGGGTTAGATTTGTGTTGAGCTGTATATATGGGGAGTTCATGTGACTAGGGTTTGGAAACCCTTTTAAGATAACAAAGGAGGCCATCAAGGCTGTTATAGGTTTATGTTCATCTAGACTTGCACCTACTCTAAAGATAGTAATGTATGATGTGGTTACAGCTACAACTGGTTAATGACAGTAGAGGATATTGTGGAGCATGATGTCAAGTTTTCCACCATGGTACTGGCACTATGTATTTACTATGGCAACCAGGAAAACTCAGTTGCAAGAGCTATAGTCTATAATGCCTACCTTATGGTCAAGAAAGATGCAGAGTTTGACCTGTGTGAGCTTCTCTGGAGGAAATTGATGGAGAATTTGGAAAGTACAAAGAAGAACAAGCATGAGTTCTAGTATGGAAGACTTATCATATGTCTATTCTTTTATTTCATGCAATAATTGCCTAGTGTAGGAAAGGTATTTTGGACAAATGACAAACCTACTACTGAACAAATTAGAAATGGAATAAGCAACATAAGAGACAGTAATACACAGAACACTACTATATGGGTTTTTTTAAGAATTTTTAGGATAAGATGCATAATTATGAGAAAACCATATGCTTTATTGTGAACAAAGATGAATGTTTTATGGAGGCTGTAGAGCCCAGAGAAATCTGGATCATGGGAATGGGATATGAAGTAGATAAACAAGTTTTGGACATAATAGCCCAACATCTATTAATCTCTCCTATTGATGAAAAAGAGAAAATATTTGGTACATATGAAGAGGCATCAACAAGAATCCTTCTTGAATTGACTAAGGCATCAGGGAAGAAGAAAGTGGATAAGGCAGTAGATGAGATGCTTAGGAGTCAAGGATCGACTGATAAGCAAATTGCTAAGGCTAGGGCTAAGGCAACGGTTAGAGAGCAAGTAGCAGAAGCAGCAAAGCCACAAACCAGTGGTCTAGAGCAAGATATGAAAGTATAGGAAATTGGAAAACAACCCCAATATAGATGGTGCTAATTCAGAGCGAGCGCAGATCAACAGCAAGAAACTAGTCAGAATCCTCCAGAGCAGAAGAAGACATATCAAGTGTCAATTTTGACAAGAGACACTGCAATTACAAACTCTGCTAAGAATATTTTGAATTTGTAGCTAGGGAGCACCAGTACTGACATAGATAGTTTCCCTCAGGCTTCATTGATTATGCCACAATGTCACCTATTGAAATGATTAAGTTTGGAGCACTAGTGTCTGTAAAAGGTTAGGAGAAAATTTTGAAGACACATGAAGAAGATAGTAAACTAATAGTTGTAGCATCCGGAGCTCTGGAGAAGCTAATGCCAACATATGTGAAGGATGCTACTCTCTTTACAAATGAAAATTTGAGAGGTATGATGCAATCTTTACAAGCTCATTTTGAATCTTTTGAGAAGTCTGTTGAAGTAAAAGTCAGAAGAGAATTTGAGGAAAAGAGGCTAAGTGAACTTTGTACAAAGCTGGAGAAAGATAAAATTTTGTTAGATAGTAGTATACGAAGCAGAGAGGCATGTGTAAAATATGCAGTAGAGCTATACAAAAAAAAATTATCATGGCCTGAGCTAACAAAGGACTTTGAGGAAAAGATAAAATCACTTGAGGACCACTTGGTTAATGAATCCAAGAATTTTGATCTGACAAAAGTATCCATTAATAACATAGAGATACAGACTATAAATAGTCATAACAACATTACAGCTTTGATTATAAAGAAAGATGGAATTAAGGGCAGATTATGTCAATTGAGATATCTTTTGTGCCCAAAAATTGATAACCTAACTGGCCTTGCTAAGGAGGCAGTGAAAATAAGGAACTCCAATGTTATACCTTCTGATCTGAAGCAAGCAGAAGATTCAATTTTTGTAGTAAATGGGCAGACACAAATTTTGAACAATGCTAAAACAAGGTGGGTGGGTTGGTGAAGTAGCTCAGTTGAGAGTAGTTTTCAGTGATGTCCTCTCTCTTCTGCCACACAAGTGAGGTAATAAGGTGATCTGGATACTATATTCTTTCATTCTTTGTGGCAATTTTACTACCTGTACATACATATCTTTGCCATTGATGTCAAAGGGGGAGGAGAAGACAGTGAAAAATCACATAAATAAAGTGTACATAGTTAGGGGGAGTATTGCAAACAGGGGGAGCAATATTTTTTACTAAGTGTTGCCATCAATGCCAAAGGGGGAGATTGTTGACAAGAGACACTGTTGTAGTATGTTGTCATTGATGGAAACAAGGTCTAACTGATGACAACTAGATGAAATTGATGGTTACAAAGTCCAAATAGGTCAAACAAGGCATAAGAGAGTTAGTCCGGAGGAAGACACTTAGAAAATTGGTTAAGTATGGGAAGAATAGGATAGCACAGCACAGAGAAATGGTCTGCATTCCTCCGCAAGTGCATATTTTGTCCTGCGGTTCTGAGGCAACTAGAAAATATATGTCATGACTACCTAAATCCTAGATTATAGCCTTTGAAGTTCAACAGATCACATTCTACAAGCTTCCCAATATTGGCTTCTAGTTTGACAATATTTCTCCGTGACAGTGCAATAGTTCCAAGATCCACATTTTGACATATAGGTTTATCTAGTTCTGTGGATCTAAAGGCTTGTTGGATATGATTTATTAAGTCTCCTATGGGCTGCAATATGAGCTATGATATGACAAATGAATTGATCAAGTATTTAAGGAACTGGCCGATAATAGAATGTAGATTGCCTTACGGATCAAAGATATGTTTTGGATCAATGTCTTAAGTGGTTAAATGTTTTGTATGAACCTATATGAACACGCTTGTGCAAGGATTTGGGTCCGCATAGAATATAGTGCATTGGATTGAGCTGACAAGCTACATCTTTCAATGTACACATTTCATATTTTGGATGCCGACTTGATTATGGATCAAATCATGATGCAGATATATAAGAGCAATGAATTTTTGTTGAGGCAATGATGATGTGTGAGTGATTGATGTGAGCATGAGAATATTAGAGCAGAGATAGAAGATTAGTGATGATGAAGACTCAGGATTCAGTATTCAGTTGTTAAATGACTGCACCCTGGCATACTGATAGATGCTTTTGTAGTATTCATATTTCTTATATAGTTTCACTTGTACTTGGTAGTGAGCCATCTTCATTGAGGTAGTGATCCTAGAAGTGAGTAACCATTAGGGTTTAATAGCCCTCATTGTAATCTTTCTAGGTTTAGGGTTGAGGCAGTGAGCCTGCTAAACCTAGTTGTACTTCATGGCAGTGAGCCAGCATGTCCTAGGCCTGTGGAGTGACTAATCCTGAACATCACCATTTGTAAAAGATTGCAATATATACTAAGAGCTAATCCTCTCTGTGGTTTTTCCCTTTCTTAGGTTTTCCACGTAAAAATCTAGTGTCTATGCTTCATGTTTATGTGGCTTGTATTTCTGTGGTTACTTTGCTTTCTGATCATTAAACTTGGTATTTGGTTTAGTTGTTTAAATTTTAGAATACTGATTCACCCCCCCTCTCAGTATTCATCAACATCAAGGTGAATCCAAATTTCATAATGATTACATTAAGACAATCAAGAATTGAAGTAAAAAAATAAATAAAGAAAGAACTTAACCTTAACAAAATTGTCAAAGACAATCAGTTACTCAACCAAGTTTCAAACCTACAACCATTGATCAAATTGGAAACATAGTGATAGTGAATCACAAAAGGTAATATAGCAACACTTAGCTCAATGAATGTGCATAAAACAGAATGCAATGATTGCAGGTTATGCATAAATGGATTTATTGAAAAGGCTTTAGAAACTTTCAAGCAAATGCAATTGGTAGGTGTAAAGCCAAATTCTTCAACCTTTGCTAGCACCCTCCCTGCTTATGCCAAAATGAGATCTTAGGTATGGACATCCATCAAATTATGAAGGATATAGGAATTTTGTCATATGTTGTAGTTGTAACTACCGTCAAAGACATGAATGCAAAATGTGGAAGCGTAGACAAGGCATATGAACTGTTCGACATAACACCTCAAAGAGATGCCATCTCATGGAATGTAATGATTACATGATATGCACAAAATGGATTTGTTGAAAATAATTTAGAAACATTCAAGAAAATGCAATTGGTGGGTGTAAATCCAAATTCCTCAACCTTTTCCAACACCCTCCTTGCCTATACAAAAATGAGATCTTTGGAACAGGGTATGGACATTCATCAAAGCATGAAGGATATAGGAATTTTGGCATATGTTGTAGTTGCAACTACCCTCAAAGACATGAATGCAAAATGTGGAAGCATAGACAAGGCACATGAACTATTCGATAGAACACCTCAAAGTGTTGACATCTCATGGAATGCAATAATTGCAAGATATGCACCAAATAGATTTATTGAAAAGGCTTTAGAAACTTTCAAGCAAATGCAATTGGCAGGTGTAAAGCCAAATTCCACAACCTTAGCCAGCATCCTCCTTGTCTATGTCCATATGGGATCTTCAGAACAGGGTATGGACATCCATCAAATCATAAAGGATATGGGAATTTTGATAGATGTTGTAGTTCCAGCTGCCCTAGGATACATGTATGCAAAGTTTGGAAGCATGTACAAGGCACATAAACTATTTGACATGATACCTCAAAGAAATGTTGTCTCATGGAATGCAATGATTGCAAGATATGCACAAAATGGATTTTTTCAAAAAGGTTTTAGAAACTTTCAAGCAAATGCACAAAACAAACTTTCAAGAAAATTCAATTGGTGGATGTAAATCCAAACTCCACGACCTTATCCACCATCCTCCTTTCCTATGTCAAAATGGGATCTTCAAAACAGGGTATAGACAACCATCAAAGCATAAAGGATATAGGAATCTTGTCACATGTATTTGTAGCTGCCCTTGTAGACATGTATGCAAAGTGTGGAAGCATAGAAAAGGCATGTGAATAGTTTGGCATGACACCTCAAAGAGATGCCATCTCATGGAATGCAATGATTGCATGATATGCAAAAAATGGATTTGTTGAAAAGGCTTTATAAACTTTCAAGCAAATGTAAGTGGCATGTGTAAAACCAAATTCCATAGCCTTTGCAAGCATCCTCCCTACTTGTGCCAAATTACGATCTTTGGAATAGGGTATGGACCATAGAAGCATATATGTTTAAAATATCCTGATATATTCTAATATATCCCGATATATTCTGATATTGTTATTGTGATTAGTGATAATCATTTTTGTCTTTGACAACAACAAACACTTATAAAACCAAATTCTACAAACTTATCCAACATCCTCCTTGCCTATGCCAAAATGGGATCTATAGAACAGGGTGTGGACAACCATCAAAGCATAAAGGATATAGGAATTTTGTCACATGTTGTATTTGCAGTTGCCCTTGCATACATGTATGCAAAGTGTGTCCAGAAGCATAGACAATGTGTATGAATTGTTTGACATGATGCCTTAAAGAAATGCACAGTCTCATGGAATGCAATGATTGCAAGATATGCACAAAATGGATTATTTGAAAGGATTTATAAACTTTAAAGCAAATACAATTAGCACATGTAAAACCAAATTCCTGTAACGATAATTGATCATCATATTAAATATTTAATGTAAACTATCATATACATAATGTCATGAACATAACTTCTAGTCTATATATAAATCCATATAGGCATGTACAAATAAAGCCATATAGACATATACAAAGATATACATCGGTAACATACAAAAGTATGTATACAAAGCCATCTAGGCATACAAAAAATTATCCTAAAATCTAGTTTCTTATGAACTGCTATCAAATAATTGACAACCCTTGCTTGCCGTGAAGATGGAGAGTCAATCAATGACTCATCCTCTCTCTCCCATTGACTAGACCTCCTTGACAAAGATTTTGGCAGCTCCACCTATTAATACAATCAAACAATATGCACATTAATATAGAAAATAATATCGCATATGTAATCAATCACTTACCACTAGTTGATGATCCCTCTCGATCATATTTTCTCTCTCTTCATCTGTAGTTGGACATGTTGGAGTTGTGACCTCCTATGAGAAGCATCAAGAAGCAAAATTGACTAAACATAAATATCATTTATGTACATCAAATTACATGAGCTAAAACAAGAAATACAAAATGACATTTACATGCTACTAGCTCATACCTTAGTCAAAGGATTTGCAGACAACATAGCTGTAGCAATGCCTACCTCCGCTAACTGACAAAGATGAGGAGGAGTCTCCATATTCAACATCTGAAAATGGAGTTCAAGGTTATTTGACCAAAATAGATATATAACATTATTTAAATGCATAATGATTACAAATGGTTAAATTTACCTCCGTAAAAGTGGTTCTACATCTAGGGGACCAAGGAAATCATGGAGGTGGTGGTGAAGATTCCTATTGAAATTATCAAATTGTCATTAAATAAGATTACCATTGATATATGTATTATATTTACAATCATGTGATAAATTACATACCTGCTAACTTGACCTCCTCTCATAACCTGCCACTGGATGGCTAACAGAGGCAGGATGAAGACTTTGACCCTAGAATTTCATAGCATAGACAATTACATACATTAATTTTGACTTATAATATAGATAGTCATATAAAATTAATTACAAATTTCAAATACAAATATATTAAATCAAGATGAACCTTGTAAAAAATTACCTGGGAGTCAATACCAAATGTATGTTGTAAGACATCATCTGTGAGAACAATATCATCCAATATGGATGTGTCCATCACTGGCTGCTGCTCCTATGTCACAACATCTTACTGAGAGTCCTGCATCCCATAATCATACAGGTTCCCACATGAAATGTAAAGATGTGGGGATAAATGACACCTGCTAAGTCTCACCCTCATCAGCCTGGGTGAGATCATTGATGTGTTGTGCTAGAGACTGCATTAGAGAATTCATTGAATGTAGTGTCTCCACCTCAACACTTTCCTTCAAAGTCGAAGGGAGTGAGACACGTGTTGGCCTCATCGGGGGTCTAGGTACATGGTTCTGGTCTCATTGTGCCCCCTCTCTATCTTGGGTAGAGCCACCACCTCTGCCCTGAAACTCTCTAATGTCAAACTAATTAGGAATCTCCTTGAGGATGAAATCACAATGGAGTTTCCTCAATAAATATTGCGGCACCTCATTGTTATTACAAGGATGCTCATCAAAGACCATGTACCATCTATCCAAAAAGTTTTGGGATATATCTTGGTTCAAACACCAATGAATCGGGTGTTGATAACTGAGAGGGGGGGGTGAATCAGTTATCCTAATTATTTCCCTTATTAAACTTTCCTTTTAATTGAAGCAGCATAAAATCAAACACAAAACATAAACCATGAAATAAGAAACACATGACACAGTATTTTTGACGTGGAAACCCTGTTAAGGGAGAAAACCACGGGGTGATTAACCCAAGAATTATTCTCTGTTAGAAGAATAGGAAATTACAAAAATGGCACTTGCCAATTAGGGCTCACTGCCCGAGCACACTGCTCACAAGAGGCTCACTGCCTACAAGAAGACACACTGTCTTACAAAGTGATTAGAATCACAGTCTTGAACTGATTGGAAGCATCTGCATATGCTGGAGTTCAGTTCCGGTTAGGTTCAGTATACTGATCTGCTGCACTTCATCTCTCCTCTGTTCTTTAGTCTGCTGTCCTTTCACATACCGGATCTTTCTTGTTACTTCTGCTCTACTCTGGACTTGTTCGCATATCTTCACATTCCTTCACACCTTTTACCACTAAATCCATCCTCTATATATATCCGCACAAGTACTTTCATCATCTTTCTAGTCGGCATCCGGAACAGTCTAGTTTCTTACAAACTTAGTTCTGTCGGCTGAATCCTTGCTCACCAAGCAATGCGGATCAAGCATATACTTGTAGATATCATCAATTATGTCGGCCAAACATGATTCATGCCTCCGCAACCTTTATCATCATCTGTAACACATCCGGAAAGTAGTTTGATACTCAGTCAGTCAGTTCTTCCTCTGTTTTCACTGTCTCTCAGGAATCCGGTACTCAACTATTCATATCTTTTTCCTTGTCCATCTCCGGAGGCTAAATCCTTGGAATATACTACTCAAGATAGTCCTCTTGACTTCCCCAGATCCGCACTGCACCAAGACACTTCCTCTGAGAGATCCGGACCAATCTGTCGGACCTTGCCACATGCTCTGTTCTTGTTCACCGGACCACCACAATCTTCAATCTGACTTCCGGTAGAGACATATCATGACTTGCGGATATGTGGGATGACCTTTGTTGCCATCAATGACAACAACCATGAATCCATATAGTGTCTCTTGCCAACAATCTCCCCCTTTGGCATTGATGGCAACACTTAGTGAAAAATGACTAAGTGTTTACACTATGCTCCCCCTTTGCTGATGCTCTGTCTTTATATACAATTTCCGGAACTCCCCCTGAGTTGGATTCCTCATTTTTCACTGCTCCTCACTCCCCCTTTGACATCAATGGCAAAGGGTAGGGTCCGCATACCAAAATTTTCAAAAATTTTCTATATATAGCCGCATATTTACATACTCACATATACTGCAGAATGTCTGCAAAGGATGTCTGCAGTTGAACCATTTCAGTAGCCCAACTAAGCTTCATTCTGTCCAGGATTGAAATGTGACCACTCAGCAAAAATGCAAAAGCTTCTGCCCGCCTGAGATCTGTCGGATCTTTTGTATGGGCGGTGGTCTGGGCATCACTGATGGCCTCATGCATCGTTTCCAACTTAGGGACTATAATCCTTCTAAGTTCTCCCATTCGGTTGGTAATGTTCTTCCTCTCCTTCTCAAGATTCTTTATTTCATTCAAGACTGCAATAGTCTGACATTCTTGATTTATTATAGAGGAAGAGAGAGGATCAAAACTTTGAGATAAGCTTTGAAGCTTGTCCTGCTCTTCTTTTATTTTCTTGTCAATTGCTGTTGTTGCCTTTGACCAAGATATACAAAATTTGTAGATGTCACCGCCATCCTTAAGAGCATTTTCTAAGCTCTTTATTCCAATGCTTACAATCTTCCTATCCTTAGAGATTAATTCTAATATTTCAGAAAATCTCTTATCCAAAAATTCCTTCCGGACCTTGTCTTCAGCTGATTTTTCTAGAGAATTAAAATGTGTATCAATACTGCTGACTAAGGTTTTTAGATTACCGGAAGTGGAGGCAGTCGGATCTATTTGGATTGATGGCATGATCTTTACAAGTACTCCGGAAGCAGCCTCTATCAACTCACAGTCCTCCATATGAGACTTTAGAAGCTTTTCATTTGCCTTGGCATTTGCAAATGAAGCTATCTTCATTGTTTGTACCGGAGAGAGAGAGTCAAAATCAAATGGACCTTTTAGAAGCTCCGGTTCATCAATCTCTAGAGTTTCTTTGCTCAAAAATTGTTGAACAGTTTGTGCAGTGTCTCTTGCCGGAGACAGATGTTTCTTTTCTTCTGCAGTCTTAGAACTGTCAACCTCTTTGTCTGTCACCACTGCTTCCTTCTCCTGCAATTGCTCTTCTTCTTTGGATCCGGAGACTGTAGGGGAAACCGGAGGAGAGATGCTTGCTTGTTCATGGGTCACTTCTTCTGGAGCAGAGGGTCCCAAGTCCTCACTTGTCTGTTCAGGGCTCACTTCTTCCGGAACAGAAGATTCCAAGTCAGCAGCTGTTTCTGCACCTAAGTCCTCTACAACAGGAAGATTGAACCTTTTGAAGGCCTTCCGGAGGATCTCTTCTGTCTCTTGTGCCACTTTGTCAGTCTCACCAAGCATGAGCTGATTCATCCTGGCTTTACTTCTGAACTCATCTCTGCAGTCCTTGAAGATCATGTTCATTGTCTTGGGATCAATTTGAGGATATAGCTGAATAGCTATCTGCTCCCGGATCTCAAGATCTTTGGCATGCGCATTATTCTTTCTTACTTCCATTTCCTTCTCTAGGCTTTTAGGAATGAGAGATATGATCTCAATGAAAGCCTTATTGTATGTGTTCAGATATTTAACTGTGGCTTCCTGCAGAGTCTTTTGGTCTGCCTCACTGAAGTCATCATAGGATTCAGTCATTGGTTGAAGGTTTCCATCCACCGTGACCGACTTGATTATGCTCTCTAGTGACAGAGTGGGCTTTTCAATAGTTACCTCTGCCATTTCCTCCTTGTCTTGGCCTGTGGAGGGCTTACCGGATCCTTTATTTTTCTGTTTCTTTACTTCTCTTACTCCTTCATCTGATTCTGTCTCCTCTTCATCCTTTTGGCTTTCATAAGCCCTTGATGCTTTTGTCTTGGATCTTTTACCGGATGCCTGGACTTCCGGTTTTGAGCTTTTGGTTGTGGAAGGTGCAGATCTCTTTGATGATCTGGTCCGGGTGGGGGTTTCAACCGGAGCACTTTCTTTGCTTTTCTCTTCTTCCTCAGCCTTTCTCCTCTTTTCCCGGCTGGCATCAAGTGCCTCTTTTGAGATGCCTAGGCCTTGAGCAATGTGCTCTACTTCTTTTCTCACTTTTCTTTTAATCTCAGGTTCCCTGAGTTCTACATGTAATTTCACGCTCAGCTCCTCAAAGGTTCCAAACCTTTCTGCCTTAGGATCTTTGGGCTGACTTAGCATGTGTTGAACATGCAGCTCTACTATCTGTTCATCAACTTCATACCCCATGGGCATGATCCAGACAGTCCTTGGCTCCACTGCCTCCATTAGGCACTGATCAGTGTCAACCATAAAACATACTGAGTCCTTGTATTTCTCAATGAGTGACTGGGGAATTCTCTCTCTTGCTTGCATCATGCTCTGAAAGTTTTTGAAGTATCCCCATAGAGCTGTATTTCTCGCTTTTGCATCCCCAAGTCCATGCAAATAGTCTCTTATCTGGACTGCAACAGGTTTGTCATTCTGCCATACCCATCCACTTGTTCCGGGTAGCTCATTCATGAAGTAAAAGAAGAGACATACAATGAGAGTACCATACTTAAAGGAGTTCTTCTTGTCTTTCTTGATTTTCTGTACATTTTCCATCAATTGGCTTAGTAGTAGTTCACAAAGATCATAATCTGCATTCTTTCTTAGCATTTCATATGCTGTGTATATTGCAGTTCCGGATACAGAATTCTCCCTGCTGGAGTGATAGATCTTGTATCCTATTATCATTGATGCATATTTGATATCCGGATCCGAAATATCTTCAATGGTCATTGCTCTCTTATCATATTTTGATCCGGTGGCCTCAGTTACAACGTTGTTCTTGACAGATTTGAGGATAGGTACCCCCCCGGAAGAGTATAGACCAGTTACTGCTCTAATTGCTTCTTTTGTGATCTTGCAGGGTCTATCTAGCCAAAGGAAGTTGTCATGCATCCTGCTCAGTACATACCGGACCCATTCATCTTCTTCAAAGCTAGGGAAATGAATGAATTGCTCAAATTGTTTCTTCTGGATACCCTTATACTCTGGTTTGAGCTCAAAAGCATTGTCTATCAGTTGCTTGTGATAGAGGTCTCTTAATTTGAATTCCCCAAATTCCTCAATGTTTGCGTGTATGTAAACCCTAATATCTTCAGTATGTAAGACTCCGTGGGGAACACTAGAGAAGGCTCCTAGTGGATCTACCTCCAACGATTTGTAGGGATGTTTCTTGAATGAGGGGCGAGGTCTATCAGAGATCTTAACTATGTTTGGAGTAGCCATTCTTCAAAGATTTGCAGTGAGGCAATGAAAAACGAAGAATACCTTATGCGCCTTCGGTTTGCACGGAGTGGTTGGATTGATTTCTTTATGCAATAGCTTCGGCAGGAGATCCTTGGTGTGCTTGATGAACCTTGTTGCAGAGCTCCACTATTCGCTTCTTCTCAAGTGTAGAATGAGCAGATAACTTTTGAGAAATCCCTTATATTGCTCCGCAAACCCTAATATCTGTCTGCAATAAATGCTTCACCTGCATTATTCCGGTTTACCATGTCTGGACAGCTTGGAGTATCCCGGATTAGTCCTGATCACTGAATATCATCCGGATCTTTAAATCATAAATAAATCTAGGTAACATATTACAAGAACATCCCAAACACTCTGTCCAATCCGCAAGACAAGATCGTGCACTTCCGGATCTCTCCGGACCTTTTTGTAATCCTTTATCATACCGGAGCACCTCCCTGAACAGGTCTAACTTAATCGAACACAGCTTCTTCATAACTCCATGCGGACCTCTGAAAACTTGACTGAAGCATCTCAGGACTTATATCTACAAACCCTTTAATCCGCATCTTGTGCCACATCCGGCACAACTTGTTTGGCTGGGGGAACAGAATCTTCTTTGAGTCTCCCCCTGAGCCTGAGCTCACTTTTTAATTTCCGGAAGAAATATCAGCACCAGAATCTGGTGCGGATCCATCCTCTACATTCTCTGAGCTTTTCTTCACCCAAATCTTGCTCATCTGATTCCTAACTTCATCCGCATTCATCTTTTGTTTACCCTTGTCTTGATTCTGATTATACACCGGACCTCTTTTGTCCTGATTCTTGTTTCTGCAGACTTTAGCATTATGACCGGACCTATTGCAGATTTGACAAATAACATTTCTTTGCATATTTAACTGATATCCCCTTGATCTGCATTGATTAGCCATATGACCTACTCTATTGCATGTAAAGCATCTACCTTTGAATGATTTGTTTACTTGCATAATTCTGCATTCATGGGATTTGTGTCCATACCTTTTGCAGTTGAAGCACTGTCCGGAGAAGGATGAATTAATCTGATTCATTCTCATTCTGCACTGATTAGCTTTGTGACCAAAATGGTTGCAGCTGTGGCAGTATCCATTGAAGGATGGATATTTTTGAGCATTTGGCTGTCTTACCGGAGGTCTTCTAGGCCTGCTCCTTGGATTTTCTGATCCAAGATTCTTCTGACCGGATCCGGAGCTTTCTCCCTTTTCATATCCCAAGCCATACTTGTCATCTGTCCTCTTTTGACTTCCAAGAAGAACTTCAAGTTGAGCAGAACTTATCTTGAATTTCTCTTTATATTCATTTGCTGTTTGAAGGTCTCTTTTGAGAGAGGCAATTTGATCCTCAAGTTTTCCTTCATTATCTTTGGAATCTTCAAGATCAGATTCAAGGTGTCTGATAATCCTGTCCATCTGGTGGCATTCTTCTGATTTTTCTTTAAGAGATTGTCTTAGATTGTCTTCAGCCTTTCTTTTTTCTTCAATCTCTTGAGTAAACTTTATAGTTCCTGATTCCATTTCATGTCTTAACATAATGACTTCTTTTGATAACTTTTCACATAACTTGGTTTGCTCAGTCAATTCCTCACTTGTATTGCTTTCTTCACTTTGTCTTGCCAACTGTTGAAGCAGCTCCTTTCTCTTTTTCATAGAGAGACTTAATTTGTCTTTTAATTCTCTCATGAATTCATCAGCCTGTTTGAGTCTTTCCTTTAATTCACTGACTTCAGAATTTGACTGTTCAAGATCCTCAAGGGCAGTCTTGAGTTGCTCCCTTAAACCATATGCATCCATTTGAAATCCCGGATCTTCCTCAAGCTGTTAGGCTCTATTAGGAGGAACTTGGCTCTGATACCAATTGTTGATAACTGAGAGGGGGGGGTGAATCAGTTATCCTAATTATTTCCCTTATTAAACTTTCCTTTTAATTGAAGCAGCATAAAATCAAACACAAAACATAAACCATGAAATAAGAAACACATGACACAGTATTTTTGACGTGGAAACCCTGTTAAGGGAGAAAACCACGGGGTGATTAACCCAAGAATTATTCTCTGTTAGAAGAATAGGAAATTACAAAAATGGCACTTGCCAATTAGGGCTCACTGCCCGAGCACACTGCTCACAAGAGGCTCACTGCCTACAAGAAGACACACTGTCTTACAAAGTGATTAGAATCACAGTCTTGAACTGATTGGAAGCATCTGCATATGCTGGAGTTCAGTTCCGGTTAGGTTCAGTATACTGATCTGCTGCACTTCATCTCTCCTCTGTTCTTTAGTCTGCTGTCCTTTCACATACCGGATCTTTCTTGTTACTTCTGCTCTACTCTGGACTTGTTCGCATATCTTCACATTCCTTCACACCTTTTACCACTAAATCCATCCTCTATATATATCCGCACAAGTACTTTCATCATCTTTCTAGTCGGCATCCGGAACAGTCTAGTTTCTTACAAACTTAGTTCTGTCGGCTGAATCCTTGCTCACCAAGCAATGCGGATCAAGCATATACTTGTAGATATCATCAATTATGTCGGCCAAACATGATTCATGCCTCCGCAACCTTTATCATCATCTGTAACACATCCGGAAAGTAGTTTGATACTCAGTCAGTCAGTTCTTCCTCTGTTTTCACTGTCTCTCAGGAATCCGGTACTCAACTATTCATATCTTTTTCCTTGTCCATCTCCGGAGGCTAAATCCTTGGAATATACTACTCAAGATAGTCCTCTTGACTTCCCCAGATCCGCACTGCACCAAGACACTTCCTCTGAGAGATCCGGACCAATCTGTCGGACCTTGCCACATGCTCTGTTCTTGTTCACCGGACCACCACAATCTTCAATCTGACTTCCGGTAGAGACATATCATGACTTGCGGATATGTGGGATGACCTTTGTTGCCATCAATGACAACAACCATGAATCCATATAGTGTCTCTTGCCAACATCGGGAAGCATTTGCAAGTCTCTTCTAGTGTTTGGCCAGTTTTAGGATTGATAAAATGTGAACATAATGCAAATTTTGTAATTTTTTTGTCCTTCACTTGTTTATAAGACAATTTGTCAGCATAGTATTCCTGACACCTCTCCCTATAGTCATTCCATTCGGCAATTTGGTTTGTCACCGATTCTATGTGAGAAAAAATCACTTCTAATGACTTGGCAAGGGCTCTCCTATGATCGGTACTTGTACTTGGACTATTTAATGTTTCAATTAGAGTTTCAAGATGTTTTTTGTTTTCTTCAATTTCCTTAAATAGTTTTCTTGTGTGTCTATTTCATGGTGAGGACGTGAAGGTGGGGAGTTTTGAGGGTTTTGGGAGTTGTTTTGAGTCTCCTCTATTGGATTAGTGTCTTATGGTGCCTCATTGACTGTAAATTCAACATAAAAAACAAATCAAACATTACAAAAGTAAAAATTTATATTCAAATTCACAAAAATCAATCAAACCCTACCTTCTTTGGCTGCTACACCCTCTACATTTCATTCACGACATCCTTGGGAGAAAGGTTGGCGAGGTGGCATGGTGAAACGGTTGATTCCACCTAGAAATTGCTTGAATCCTCCTTCTTCTAACACGCTCTAGCTCTAAAACCTATTTTTTAATTGCCAAAGGATGAAATGAGCTGCAACCTTCTGATTTTCACCTTTTGTTTTAAGTTTTGATAGAGAAAAATGTGAGCACATTATAACACACTCATGTTTTGCCTTGCATGGGACCAAAAGGCCAAGTGGAGACTTTTTAGTCCCACAACTCTATGCACTTACCCCTATGCTTAATGGATCTTGACGACAAATCAACAATTGTCGAGTCGAAACTAAACTTAGACCAAATGGGTCAAACACAACTTACCAATCTCGACGAAAATTCACTAAATTGTGCAAGCACAAGACTTAGATGGCAACAACATGTTCTTATCCATATGTCTATTCACTTCTCTCCAATGATGCTCTCCCTCTCTTTCTTGGAGGGTGGAAAACCTATTTCCTAGTTACAACTTGCAATTGACACCAAACTAAGATTAGTGTATCATTAGTCAATCCATAAACCTTATGAATAAATAATCATGACATCATTTAATCACATGTCTAAATTCTAAACATATTAACATAAACTCATGATATCATTGATTTTTCCTAACATTGTCACTTAACTTCAAATCATTAAATCATGCGTATTCAACTACTAATTACATGGAAGTAAAAAGTAAAACATAGTCAAAGTTTGGGGTGTGACATCCTCACATCGCAATTCTTCACATTTAATGCATTTTAATGCCTTCCACTCCAATTTCTAGAGTATATTCATGACCCACGAATTTGAGATTCAAATCTTTTCAAAACAACAACTATATAATTATATTATATGAAAATACATACACACACACATAGCTATTTATATAACTTTTGACAAATAAAATACTAAAATCACTTGTGTAGAGGATTATGTCAACTTCTTGATGAAGTCTACTAGGGATAAAGAAAAACAAATCATCTAACATTAAACATTCATAATTCAACTCGACACAATGAAGGACAAGTTCAACAAAATCAACAAGGTGAGGTACAAGACAAGGAGTTGACATTGATATACTTCATGTCAACTTGATAAAGCAAGAAAGACCACAACAACATACCAATGATGAAGTTATAATGTAAAGCACTACCCTACTTATGACACAAGAAAAGTATCCAATAACACATGTAAATAGACACAAATACTGTTTGTGTGCATGGGCTCTTAGAGTCTTGATGTCTTACCCATTCACCCCAATCTGCTTCCCTCTCTCCGGTGATACTCTCCCTCCTCATCCAAGAGGGGGAACTAGTTTTCTTCATCCACCTCATTTTACCAACACAATAGTTGGTCCATTAACCACAACATCTATAACATCATATGAGTAATTCAATAAACAATAATCATGAAGATAATCCATTATCCATATTAGAAATGATATCTATTTTTGTATATCATGTGAGTAAGTATAAATTGTCTCATCATAATTATCCTCAAATCACAATTTGATAAATATAATTTAAAATGTGTGATAATGTATCTAACTAATAATTAGTTTAAAATAACATAAATAAATTTGTCAAAAAATGGGGTGTGACAATAAATTTGGAAAAAAGTGTTTTTTCTAGGTTTTCCTTAAATGACCAAGGTTTGATTCCTTTAAATGCATGCTCTAGACATACAATTTAAACTTTTTAGAGTGCATGCTAACAAGTAATAGTCATGTTAACCTTTGAGTGTAGGCAATTTGAAATTCAAAACAAGGGAATGAGATTGCTCTCACAATCTTATCCAATGGATAGAACCATAGCTATGATCTAGCCTAGGACCAAGAATGTTTAAGGAATGTATTAGTGATGTTTTGAGTAAAACAATGAGGTATAATAGAGTATTGTACTAGGTATTAGGTCAATAAGTGTGCCAAAATAGTCTCAAATGTGTTAGGACCTTATATTAAAGGCATCAACACAAAGTGGTGTAAAACAAGAGGAGGATAGTGTTAAGGTTGTGCACTTTTCTCCTTTACAATGAAAACCTTTAATCATTTAGTATTAAGGAGTGTGGAGATTTCAGTTGTATTTTTCAAAACATGTTTACCATATGCACACATTTTAGCATTTAATAATAGCAAGGGGAAGGACTGGTTTTAGGTGTTTGCTTTTTTAACTATGTTTCTCACTAGTGAAGCTTTTTGATCATATAATTTGATAAATTAGTCTTGTTTCACAATTTTTATTAGTATGGAATCAACATAATCACAAATGAATTTATATAATTATAAACAAAAAAAAAATTACTTTCAAATATATTTTTAGGTGGTTCTTTATAGTTTTAAAAGATTTAAATTTTATATAGTTTAAAATTATATCAAAAGCTTCTTCAATGAATATTCATTGCATTAATAACTTTACCAACGCTAGGGAAGGAGGAAGGAAGGAGGAAAGAAGGAAGAGTGTAAGACGACCGAATGGAAGGGTAGAAAAGGCTGGTGCAGGAAGTGTGCCCGTGGCGGAAACACAAAACACAGACGGCTGGCGAAGAAATGGCCCACCCTAGTTTTCAGAAAGGCTTGAGATCTAGAACACGTTAAATCTTTGCGGCACTTCAATTCCATTCCATTCCCCTCCTCCGCCCGCCCTTCTCATCATCATTCTCTCGATATAACGCACAAAGATTTACCTCGCAATCGACGTGTGGAGTCACCGGTCGGAAATTGCATGGAAGCTTGATCCCTTGCCAGATCTTCTCACACCCGGCCACCTAAGCCCACGCCCGCCGCTATAAATAAACGCGCCCGCCTCTATCCTTTTCTCAGAGTCCAACTTCACCAAGTTGTCTTTCTTCGCCTTTGTCTTTCTCCACCTTCCATCACCCATTACGACAACCATAAGCGTAGAATTTCCCTTCGTTTTTGTGCCTGCATATTATCATGACTATGAGTTGCTCAGCCAGATTGTTGGTAGATAGTTACACACGCACACGGGTTGCTCTCGGGGAATCTTCACAATGGAGACTGCAATCCGAGTGTAGGAGTACGAAATCTCACTGCAATGGAACAACACAAAGACAAGTAGAGATACGAGCGCACTTTGTTGCTCCCACGCAGAAGCAAAGTTCCCTGAGCTGGAGATCCTTGCGAGGGGAACAATCTTGTGAGTGGAACCCCGTACAGAGACTCGCGGCGGCTGCTTTGGATGCAGTGGAGAAGAACTTTATTGCGGGTCTAGAGAAAAGGTTCCCTCTGCGAAAGACCGCCGATCCCGCAATTCAAATTGCCGGGAACTTTGCGCCGGTCCCGGAGAGCCCCGTGCAGCACGAGCTGGAAATAGAGGGGCAGATTCCACAATGCCTGGAGGGCGTGTACGTTCGAAATGGAGCGAATCCGCTGTTCGAGCCCCTTTCCGGCCACCATTTCTTCGACGGGGACGGCATGGTCCACGCCGTCCGACTGAAGCAAGGCACCGCCAGCTACTGCAGCAGATTCACAAGAACCCACCGCCTGGTAGAAGAAGAGAAGGTTGGTCACGCCTTGTATCCCAAAGCAATCGGTGAACTTTACGGCCTCTCAGGCATCGCACGTCTCATGCTCTTCTATGTGCGAACCATGTTCCGACTGGTCGACCCAAGCAAAGGCATGGGAGTGGCGAATGCGGGGCTCATTTACTTCAACGGCAGACTGTTCGCCATGTCGGAGGACGATTTGCCTTACGTGGTTCGCGTAACGGAGGACGGCGACCTGGCGACGGCGGGCCGTTTTGATTTCGAGGGGCAGTTACGGTGCAGCTCTATGATAGCGCATCCCAAAATCGACCCCGAGACAAAGGAGCTCTTTGCTCTGAGCTACGATGTCATAAAGAAGCCGTATCTGAAATACTTCATGTTTCATCCCGACGGAAGGAAGGGCCCCGATGTGACCATCTCCGTCAAGGAGCCGACGATGATGCACGACTTCGCCATCACCGACAACTATGTCGTGGTGCCCGATCAGCAGGTAGTGTTTAAACTCCAGGAGATGGTCGCGGGTGGATCGCCGGTCATCTACGACAAGGAGAAAGTCCCGCGTTTTGGGATTTTGCCCAAGTATGACTCCGACGAGAGCCGAATGAAATGGATTGAGGTCCCCGATTGCTTCTGCTTTCATTTGTGGAACGCGTGGGAAGAGAACGAAGACGAGGTCGTGGTTATTGGCTCATGCATGACACCGCCCGACTCGATTTTCAACGACTCGGACGAGCCTCTCAGGAGTGTGCTTTCTCAAATCAGGCTCAATCTCAAAACCGGCACCTCGACAAGGCGAGAAATTGCGCCGATGAACTTGGAGGCGGGGCAGGTGAACAGAAATAAGCTCGGAAGGAAGGCCCGATATGCATATTTGGCAATTGCAGAACCATGGCCCAAAGTGTCTGGCATTGCAAAGGTGGACCTGCAAGCCCAGTCACCGGAAAGCGTAGTCGGGAAAATTGTGTACAAAAACGGATGCTACGGAGGCGAGCCCTTCTTCGTTCCGCGGACTTCGAATCCCGACGCCCCGGAAGATGACGGGTACGTCCTCACTTTCATGCACAACGAGGAGACTTGGCAGTCGGAGCTGCTTATTTTGGACGCCACATCTCCGACTCTGGAACCGGTCGCCTCCGTCAAGCTACCGTCGCGTGTTCCTTACGGTTTCCATGGCACATTCATCACCTCCCAAGAGCTCGCTCACCAGGCGCTGTGAAAACAGTTCCTCTAGACTATAAAAGGATTCCATTTCCATTTTCCATATGAAAACAGCTCCTCTAGACTATAAAAGGATTCCTTTTGCATTTTCCATGCTTATGTGTTCTTTTCTATGGCCTTAGGTTTACAGTTTTTAGATTTGTATTTGTAAATTTGCTATATACTCTAATATGTTCTGGTCTGAATGAGATATCATAGGGAGAAAGAGCTTAACCAACCGGTGAGTTCTAAACGACCGTCTGGTCGACTTCCGTATGGCCTCCACCTGGCGGATGAATCAGCAAATGCGACCTGTACGGCAGCAATGACAGTAGTCGACTGTGTCTGTCGACTGGTGGGTCGACATTGAAATGCCATACAGCCGGTCGGCAGAACTAACCAGCTGTTTACGGCTGGCGTCATAGGGAAGCTCCAGTGAAGCCCCCGGATCTCGTTCACTCCTATCTGCTATTTCTGTAGACAATTGTGGAACCCCAGCCTCTAGCTTTGTATTCTGCTTTGAAGCTCAGCTGCCTTCCTTTATCCATTATTTTCCTCTTATAGATGCAGTGCTCTTCAAGACGCTCTCTATATGTCTACTGTATATACATGTTTACTGTTGGTAAACGTTTGAAATAGAAAAGCTTATTGCATGTAATTCGCTTCTGAACTTCAAATCTATTAATGTTCTCAGCCATCACACAGGGTAACAGGTACGTTGTAAAATACTTGGTTGTTCAAAATTGAATCGTCTAAGTCGATCTGGTTTGATTTTTTTTGACAATCAGCATGGTCGACACAGTCGAGGGAGCTGCATTCAACTGTCCATTGTAAACAGTCAATACGTTGTGTGTCGACTTTTTTTCTCCATTTTCGACCTACTCAAATTTCAACTTCTTTTATCGACGAGTTGAATTGACAATCCTTCATGTTTTCAACCCTCCTATTTGTCGAAATTAATTTGGAAAACTGATCAGTTGCAGGATTTCGACTGCTAGTATGTTACAACGTACCGGCTGTTTAAGCTCTTCCACATTCAACATGTCGAGATGAAACTCGAGATGAATCAGGGTCAGAATTTTTGAAAACAACTGACATGACAAGTACCGACTGTTTAGGTGGGCAGTCACACTATAGTTGGGCTAAATTGGATAATTGGGTATGAAATGAAAAGAAAATTTTTAATGATATCCACAAGACCAAACAATTTATGGAACCTGAAGCATCAGTAGGTGTAAAGGCCTAGTCGTGCTGCCCAGTAAGGTTGGAGGTGTTGGTGGGAGGCAACACCGGGTCTGAAAGTAAGGCACGGCCACACATTTCCCTCTAGTGCGAAATGGAGTCGATTCAGTCAACCTTTTGTCCTTTCCCTGACGTGATTTGTCGGTGATTGTCGTTTACGAATATACTTATTACCAGGTTCCCATTTTAAATAATTAGATAAGTTATAAAATGTTCTCTTTGGATATTATGGGAACGAGTGGTCCCATGAAATTTTCTCCATTTAGTAAATTATAAATTTTGGAGATATTTTTTTTATTAAAAAAAAAGGAGAGAAGACAAAATAGTTAGTCATGTGACAAATTTGTGATTAAAGAGTAATTGCATAACTTTAGCCTCCATTCAAATTTGTAATTAAGTAATGGTTGCATAACTTTAGTTCCACTTTCCACCTACAGCTTAGATTTTAAATTCTAAACTATAATTATTTTATTATTTTTGGAGAAGATTTTAAATTATAAAATATGTTAGCTAAAAAATTAAATGAGACCACCTTGGCTTTTAAGTCATCATCAACTATATATGAATATGTTATAAGAATGGTTTTTCGTTTGTGACTTATTTAATGGTTGATTACCTTTGTGTTCCACATGTAGCTAATTAATGAAGCTACCTCATTTACTTCTTGTTGAGTGGTTCCTCAATCCAGAATCACACAAGTTAAAGGTGGCGACTATGTTGTTTAGAAGTTGACTCAAACACAATGCAAGTGAGTTAGACTCCAACATGACACATGAACTGTATTCTTGCTATAGGCGACCTCCTTGTCACTCCCACTCTTGTGGCAAGAGCTAGTTGAGAGGAGGTATAACCGAGGGGTTGTGTTCGTGAGGGAGTAGAACATCGGGGATTACAGTTGGGTTGTTCATGTGATGTGTGTATGTGTATGTTTGATGAATGTTTTGATGTAAGCATGCAATTGTTGTTGTGATAATGATATGACCCGAAAGGTCACATGTCCTAAGTCTAGCATGAAGACTGTTTTACTCATTCAAAATAGAGAGGCATTCTAACCTCCTTTCTTCATTTTGAATGCGTTGTATGAGTTCTTACTGATCAATGATTTATTGGCGATGTTCTTCAACTCCTCTTATTTGTTATATGTGTTGTTGGATTTGAATTGGTTGAGGGAAGTTCTCCTTAATCTCATCTAGGACAATTTTTATCCATTCTTCCCTAATGCCTGGGCACATCAAATGCTAGACAAGAGGTGGAAATGTTTATTGTGTTGGTTTTGTTAAATGTGTTGAATATGTTGACCTCATGATATAATCAAGGGTTTGACTTGATCTTTTGTTTTCCTTTTTTATGTTTTTATAATATTTTTGGTCTTTTGATGAATGCAAAAATATATGAATTCAAAATATTTTTTGGTTCTTTTTCTTTGAATTTCAAAATGATCTGATTACCTAGAAAGGGAAAATGAATGCAAAGTATATGATTTTATTATGCAAACTAAACTATGTGTTTGTATTGTTGTGGGTTGATTTTTTTATTTGTAATCTAACATAATTGAAAGTAATAATAATCTAAGCAATTGAGATACAAAAAAAAACTCTAAGATGTCTAAGGGGTTGAGCTTAATTGGTTTAAATGTTGGGTTCTCATTGTGGAGACCCAAGTTCAAATCCCCATAGGGACATCTAATGTGGAATTCTAAGTTGTGACCCTTGGTCTTCCATAGTTGGCTTCTAATATGGATGTGGTTTCTAAATAAAGTTGATTTCTAAGTAGTGACTCTTGGTCTTTCATAGGTGATTTCTAGTGTGTTTGTTCATAATGAGCTTGTATTGGTCTCATGTTGATGCTCCTATGAGTAGAATATTTGTAAACGATATGCAATAAAAAACTCCAAGAAGAAAATTAAATTTCCTATCAAGAGAAAAGAAAGAAAGTGGCTATGAGCTTGGAAGCTATGAAATTGAAAAAACAATTGTTTCGAGCATATGGATGCTATTGAAAAGCGAATGGCTTGAGATATGAAGCTACGAATGAAAGAAAAAGGCACATGAGGTTCTGTAATGAGCCTAAAAATGCTATGGAGACAACTATTTGCAAAGCAAAATGCAAGAATGAAATAATGAATTTGTCTCTGCAAATGCATAGAGCAGGGGGTATTTATAGGCTGTAAATCCACAACAAAGGTGGTGGTGATTGGGGAGTTAACAAAATTGATTGAAGAGTGATCTAGCTTTGATTGGAAGTGAATAATGGTTGGAGAGCAGATCACAAATGAATAAATGGAGATAACAAAAGAATGATTGAGAGATAAGAATAGATTGATTCAAAGTCAAGAATAGAGTGATTGAGAGTCTAGAAATAGTTAGGAGGATTGGATAGTCAGTTGTGCATGAAGTATATTGCTATCAAGAGCTAAAAATGGAGCCAAACTAGGCAAAAAATGAAAGAAAACATGCATGGAAAATATGATAGGGCCACCCCTTTTGGGAAGTGGGTTACCCCTTTTAGTAGGGAATGTTTCCCTTAGAGACTTGGGTTAAGTTGTGGGGTTTCCCAAGAAGACTCTGAAGACAATAGCCTGGGTGACTCAGGTAAAGTGGCTTGGACAAGAAAATTGAGGGTATGCAGGACTTTGGAAGGTCAATTAAATAGTCAGAAAAGAAATAATGATGAAGAAGCTCCTAGGGAAAATGAATTTCCCCTCTTGGGAGGTGGATTGGTCATTTTGTTAGGGTTACAGGGAGACATGAGTGGTTTTCAATCATAGGCTAGGTGGTCAACAAGAAAACATGCAGGAACTTAGAAGGTTAGCTTGAAGGTTATGGATGCACAATCAAAGAGAAAAATAATTGAAAACATGTCACCAAGAGAGAAGCTACAAAGAGGTCTATATATTTCATGCTTACATGTACATGATTAGGACTATAGCTCATCATTAGACTACCATGTAGGCATGTGCATCTTTTTCATACTTACATATTTACCCCCTCCAGGATGGTAGTCTACATGAAAGGTAGGAACTGTTCCTCAACTTGGCTTTATCTATTGTTGTTGTCTCGCATTTGCACCTAAAATAACAAGTATTAATTTGACTTCATGATGTATTTTGAAATAAGCACTAAAATGAGAATGCGAAAATGTATCGTTGATGCATGAGTTTTTAGTGTACCTAAGTTGCCTCACCTCATCATGAAGATTTGTAAGGATGAATACACACAAAATGAGGTAATGGAAAGCACTTTAAAAGCTAATTTAAAGAAAAAAGTGTTCATTAATGAAAACTAATCTAAGAGGAGAAGAAAGAGGGAAATCTAAAGGAAGAGAGAAAGTAGTGACAAAATTGCACAAGTGAATAGTTGATGGAGAGATATTGATGAGGAGATCGATAACATGGTTGCTAACCTCCCTCCTGCTGATCACCAAGTATGAGAAATGAGAAAACCCTCTCTTGAAACTGTACACTCAAAAACATGACTCGGTAGCCTAGGGCGACCCCTCTCCTTGCCACAGGGTGAACCTCCACATCACTCTTGCTCTCATGGAAGTAGCCAGTCGAGAGGAGGTGAGACACGGGGGCAGTCCTGCTCACTTGGGAGCTAGACTTCATGGAGAGTGGTTGGAGTGGTTGGTCAGTCCTAGGGCCTTTCTTGTGTATTGATTATGATTTGGTGCTCTGTGATTGTTGTGGTTGAAATGACTATATGACTCGATAGATTTGTAAGCACAAAAATCACGCACTGCATCCACGAGGACCCCTATGATGATTCAAATCCTTGTCACATATATGTAAGCATGAAAATAAATCCTTTGGGTATTAGGCCTCTTGATGACGTGTCCTCTCTTCTTGTTTTGTCTTGTTTCTGCTTTGTTGATTCTCCTTCTTCCTCGTTTGTGATGCTTTTCGACACTTGTTGTGACACTTGTCGACTTACATTTTCTAACTTTCGACCTTGATCCTAAGCCTTGTGAGTGTTTTGTAGGTGAGTTTTCACCTCTCCCCTTTGTATTTCATCTAGTGCACCTCATAGAAGCCTTCTAGAGGTCCCCCTATCCATCTCCCACTTTTCATTTTTGATTTCGACCAACCAATCCAAATCTCCCCCTATTATTTCTAGATCCCCACTGGGGATCCTAAAGATGCAAGTGGAGATTTAGATTCTTCCACATGACTGACTTGTTTCTTGATGTAGAAATCCCCCTTTTCCTCCCCTATACCTTCTACCAACCTGAATTTCTACATTCTGCACTTTTGATCCCAGATCTCCTCGGGCGACCCATGATCTCCCTGGGCGACCCTATCTAACAAAGGTGGCGACCCTGCCATCTTTTGACCCACGGAAAAACTCAAGATTCTCTCACATTTTTGCTCCATTTTCACCCATTTTTCTTTTTGTTTGCATGATTTTTGATCCTTGATATAGAGTTAACTATTTTGTGCACCCACAAATGCATAATTATCTCTATTTGATCTCAAATTAACTCTCTAATCAATCTCATGCATTCCTTCACCTCCATTTCTTCTTTAGTGATAAGCTATCATTGCTTCATCACTCCCTAATTGGCTGAGTTCATTGGGTAATCAACCTTGTTAACTCGCCAATCTATTCTTGTTAACTCATCAATCAAATGAGTTAACTCTTCAATCCAATCCTTTCTTCAAACCTATAAATACCCCCCTCCCTTAAGCACAAAGGGAGGCAAATTCATTATGCACCAGCTCTTGCCAAGTTTGCTCTCCAACCCAACATTCATATGCTCATACAAGATGTAAGTGCCTTTTACTTTCTTTGTTTCAATCAAGCAATGCTACACTCCTCAATTCTTAGCCATTGTGCTCAATTCAAAGCTCACATCGAGCTCATACAAGCTTCACAAAAGCTTCTTTTTTTGCTTCTTCAGGTCATTTTGTTGTCAAGAGGATCACCTGTTGCCACAAAAGGATTTGAGGTTGCCTATACAAGGATACTAAGGGTAGTGGAGTCAACAAATCTTCATCTCTTTTAGGTTCTTTCATTGCTTTTATAGTAATTAGATAATCACATTGCTCTTGGAAATAGTAACATTTTTGCTTTTTCCTTGATAGGTTAGATCTTGCATGCTAGATTAATCATTTTTACATTCCTAGATCTACTATGTTAGAAAAAGTATTTTCCCTTTCCATTAAATTAGATTGCATTGAAAACACCAAAAACCCATAAAAACATGGATTAAACTTTACATTTGAAAAGACATATAGGATTGCATAAATATTTATTTCATAGATTAGAAGCATTTTCCTTTCCAAAATATTCTAAAAATACCAAAAAGATGCTTTGCATGTTATCATTTAGTTTGCATTCATATAGATCTGTTAAAATAGACAATATTGCAAACCCTCAATTCCATCACGAGGTAATCATAGTTGAATGAAAGTCAAACCCTAGGTCAAAACCCTAGATCTGGTTAGCAATTATACAATTCCCTCTATCTTGATTCACAAATGTGTTTAGGAGTAAGAGGAGAGTGGATAAGGGCTATCCGCAATGAGATTGAGGAGTTGCATCTGCAACCGCAACAACAAACACACATTCCACCAAAAGAGGACCCATTTGTTCTCTTGTTGATTGAGGAAATTAGGCAATTATGACTACACAGAGCATTTCTCAGAGACATAGAAACAATAGAAGCCATCAATGAAAACAACTGTTTTCCCACACAAAGGTGGAATTCAAGAAATCCAAACAGATGAAGAGAGACTAGTGACCCTTCGGGTCATAGGGTTATCTCAACTACCATATCAATTAAGCGAAACATTCAACAAAACGCACAACAACAAAGGCCACAGAACTTGTTGACCCCCCTTCGTGAAGTCCATCTCTCCAACAAGCCAGACCCCCATCATGTCTTGCCTCCTCTCGACTAGCTACTTCCACGTGAGCAAGAGTGACGTGGGGGATCACCCCATGGCAAGGAGGGAAAGGGTCTGTGTGTGTACTAAAATCTGACTCAACAGCCCCAGGCAACCAGAGTCATGATTTTGAGAGTACATATTTTGGTGAACCCGACGTGAAATACATAATCTTTCGATCTTGTAGTTTGCGTTCCCATTGTGAAAACATTTCAAAAACATTTTAATCATCCTTTCATTGCTTTTCATAGCCACTTCAACTTCCATCATTTGCGCCACCATCTATTCCATTTATTCTGCGGTGTCTATGGCACCCCCGAATATGACAGAACTAGACTTGAACTAGGGAAACATTCCCTTAAACAAACCTAAAACCCCTTCTTTTGATAGGTATGTGCCACCTCATCTTGATGCACCTGTTACCTACTATTACAACTATGAGGACTCTGACTATGAACATGATCCAAGAGAGTCCAGGTGTTCCCTATCTTTCAATAACCCAGCTTGGGAAAATGACTCAGCCATACCAAATGCACCACATAAGGCTAGAAGGATAAGATCAGAAATACATCAACTAGAACAAACTTCCACAAGTACATCGAATACTCACCTGGATGAAGAGTTCATAAGGTTGGAAAGGCATCTACAAGAAACTAAAGATGCTCAAGAAGCATTAAGGATTACCTTCGAAGAAGAACAAAAAGAGAAGGCCGCACGAGAGGAAGCCCATCGAAGAGAACATCCTACAAATGAAGAAAACCCTAAAACTACAACTCTAATAGATGTAATCGCAACTCTAGTCCAAAGAATTAGGATCCTAGAAGAAGAACAAGCTGCTCTAGAGAAAAAAACAAAATACCACAAACAAGACTAGGGGGCATCGTAGAATCCCCCTACCTCAATTACTATTCATGACATTCTAGTAATGACACTTGTCTGAACGAGAATCCTCCTATTTAGAACAATCCAACAATGGGCTATCAAAACCCATCCACAAGGTTGTTACTAACAACCCCGCAGTCTTAGAGTGCTTTCTTGGGAACATATCTTGAATATCTGAAAGAGCCTCTAGACCAGAACATAAGGAGTGTGCAACTACCCCAACCATTACCAGATCTCCCAAAGTTCAAAGGAGAGGGAGACCCAAACTCCCACATCAAAGCTTATACTACAGTCATAAGGGAACTCCTTCCTTGGGATGGAGTTGTCACAAAAATTTTCCCAAAAATGCTTGAAGGCATCGCCTTGGATTGGTATTATCATCTCCTAGAGGCTTCGATCCATTCATTTAGACAACTAATCAAAGAGTTTGTCATGGCATTTGACATGAGGGTAAGTGCAGGAAGATGGGGAGCCAAAAAGGGGTCTTAAGTGGCCACTTTTTTTTTGAAATCAGGAAATACTGGCCTTGGATGAGAAATTGAGCATAGTTACACTCAAAATTTGGAGATGCAACCAAAACAATGTTCATAGTGCTCCAAGTCTACTTTCTAAACTACTATTTTGTTTTGAAAATGGCATAGATTAAGGGGTTCAAAAGAGGGAGCCACAGAAATTGGTGTTGTTTCTATCAAAAAAACATAACATAGCATGTTTTGTGGCTCCCTCAAAAGGTCAACTTTTTTTTGGTATTTTTAAAATCGCTTCAGTGAGAAATTAGATAATAGCATGTAGTTTATGCCTAATTTTTCTGATAATTTTTTGATGAATATTTGATTTTTTACTAATTTTTAAAGTGGACACATCCTAAAAAATAGAATTTTGGCCGTGCTACCCCTATAAATTTTGAAAACTAATTGAAAATCATTTTTTTATTTTTTTAATATTTGTAGAATGGAGTCTAGTTTCTAAATATGTAATTTTTTTGAAATTTGAATGAATAGTTATTTTACAATGAAAAAAAGACCAAATAGTGGTGTTTGCCTAAAAATGGACACACAAACAAAAGAAATTAAAGATGAAAGGCTTAACATTGTTAAAATGTGAAAAAAATCACATCGTCAAATAGCTAAGAGAAAGCCTAACATTACCCATGTGTTTGATTTGTTCAACCTTGAAACACATGCAAATCTGAGGGTTAGCACGAATGAAATTATGTGAAATTTTGAAGAATATAGAAAAACACGTCTGTGACCGTTCATAAGGCACTCCAAGCCTTTGGGTTGGAAATCCAAAGCAAATCCCAAGCCCAAGGCTTGGGATTCCCAAAGAAAGAAATAACACGAGCGCATTATAATGCGCTCGCGTTATGTTTTGCCTTGCATTTTTCTTTCCCGCAAGTCTGTCTTTTGTCATGTTTGACATAACGCGAGCGCGTTATAATGCGCTCGCGTTATGTCCCACTCAAATTTTTTTACGTTCAATGCTATTAATCATGAGGGTTAAGGCATAAGAGATAGAGTTGGAGGGTTTAGGGATAAGGGATTAGTGTTTAAGGTATAGTATCGAGCCCGTTGAGGGTCTAGGAATAGGGATAGCGTTTAAGGTTTAGGGATGAGGGATGACAGATTACGATTGAGGGTTTAGGGTTTAGGGATAGGGTTGAGGGTCGAGGGATCAAAGTTAAGGGTTGAGGGATTAGGGTTTGACATTGAGGGTTGAGGGTTGAGGTTCAAGGGTCAAGGGTTTAGGGATAGGGTTTAGGGTTGAGGGATTAGGGTTAAAGTAGAGTGTGGAGGGTGTAAGGATTAGGGATAGGGTTAGAGGGTTTAGGGATAAGGGATTAGGGTTTAAGGTATAGTATCGAGTCTGTTGAGGGTTTAGGAATAGGGATAGCATTTAGGGATTAGGGATGAGGGATTTTAGTTGAGGGATGATGGATTAGGGTTGAGGGTTGAGGGATTAGGGTTTAGGGATACGGTTTAGGGTTGAGGGTTGAGGGATTAGGGTTTAAGGTATAGTGTTGAGGGTTGAGAGTTGAGGGTTTAGGATTAGGGTTTAGGGTTGACGGATTAGCATTTAATGTTGAGGTTAGGGTTAGAGTGTCGAGGGTAGAGGGATTAGGGATAGGGTTTAGGGTTGAAGTTTTAAGGATTGAGGGTTGAGGCTTTAGGGATGAGGGTTTAAGGCTTAAGATATAGTGTCAAGTGTTGAGGGTGTAGGGATAGGGTTTAAGTTTTAAGGGTTAAGGGTTGAGGGATAGGGATTAGGGTTTAAGGTATAGTGTTGAGGGTCGAGGGATTAGAGTTAAGGGTTGAGGGATTAGGGTTTGACATTGAGGGTTGAGGGTTGAGGTTCGAGGGTCAAGGGTTTAGGGATAGGGTTGAGGGTCGAGGAATTAGGGTTAAAGTAGAGTGTGGAGGGTATAAGGATTAGGGATAGGGTTGGAGGGTTTAGGGATAAGGGATTAGGGTTTAAGGTATAGTATCAATTCTGTTGAGGGTGTAAGAATAGGGATAGCATTTAGGGTTTAGGGATGAGGGATTAGAGTTGAGGGATGATGGATGAGGGTTGAGAGTTGAGGGATTAGAGTTGAGGGATGACGGATGAGGGTTGAGGGTTGAGGGATTAGGGTTTAGGGATAAGGTTTAGGGTTGAGGGTTGAGGGATTAGGGTTAAAGGTATAGTGTTGAGGGTTTAGGGATAGGGTTTAGGGTTGAGGGATTAGGATTTGACATTGAGGGTTGAGGGTTTAGGGTTTAGGGTTTAGGGTTAGGGTTGAGAGATGAGGGATTAGAGTTAAGGGTTGAGGGAATAGGGTTTGACATCGAGGGTTGAGGGTTGAGGTTCGAGGGTCAAGGGTTTAGGGATAGGGTTGAGGTTGAAGGGATTAGGGTTAAAGTAGAGTGTGGAGGGTGTAAGGATTAGGGATAGGGTTGGAGGGTTTAGGGATAAGGGATTAGAGTTTAAGGTATAGTATCGAGTTTGTTGAGGGTTTAGGAATAGGGATAGCATTTAGGGTTTAGGGATGAGGGATTAGAGTTGAGGGATGAGGGATTAGGGTTGAGGGTTGAGGGATTAGGGTTTAGGGATAAGGTTTAGGGTTGAGGGTTGAGGGATTAGGGTTTAAGGTATAGTGTTGAGGGTTGATGGTTTAGGGATAGGGTTTAGGTTTGAGAGATTAGGGTTTAGGGTTGATGAATTAGGGTTTAATGTTGAGAGTTGAGGATTAAGGGTTGAGGGTTGAGGGTTAAGGTTGAGGGATAGGGTTAATGGTCAAGGGATTAGGGTTAAATAAGAGTGTCGAGGGTAGAGGGATTAGGGTTTAAGGTATAGTATCGAGCCTGTTGAGGGTCTAGGAATAGGGATAGCGTTTAGGGTTTAGGAATGAGGGATTAGAGTTGAGGGATGATGGATGACAGATTAGGGTTGAGGGTTGAGGCATTAGGGTTTAGGGACAAGGTTTAGGGTTAGGATTGAGGGATTAGGGTTTAAGGTATAGTGTTGAGGGTTTAGGGATAGGGTTTAGGGTTGAGGGATTAGAGTGAAGTGTTGAGGGATTAGAATTTGATGTTGAGGGTTGAGGGTTTAAGGATAAGGTTGAAGGTCGAGGGATCAGAGTTAAGGGTTGAGGGATTAGGGTTTGATGTTGAGGGTTGAGGTTCGAGGGTCAAGGGTTTAGGGATAGGGTTGAGGGTCAAGGAATTAGGGTTAAAGTAGAGTGTGGAGGATATAAGGATTAGGGATAGGGTTGGAGGGTTTAGGGATAAGGGATTAGATATTAAGGTATAGTATCGAGTCTGTTGAGGGTTTAGGAATAGGGATAGCATTTAGGGTTTAGGGGTGAGGGATTAGAGTTGAGGGATGAGGGATTAGGGTTGAGGGTTGAGGGATTAGGGTTTAGGGATAAGGTTTAGGGTTGAGAGTTGAGGGATTAGGGTTTAAGGTATAGTGTTGAGGGTTGATGGTTTAGGGATAGGGTTTAGGTTTGAGGGATTAGGGTTTAGGGTTGATGAATTAGGGTTTAATGTTGAGATTTGAGGGTTGAGGGTTGAGGGTTGAGGGTTGAGGTTGAGGGATAGGGTTAATGGTCAAGGGATTAGGGTTAAATAAGAGTGTCGAGGGTAGAGGGATTAGGGTTTAAGGTATAGTATCGAGCCTGTTGAGGGTCTAGGAATAGGGATAGCATTTAGGGTTTAGGAATGAGGGATTAGAGTTGAGGGATGACAGATGACAGATTAGGGTTGAGGGTTGAGGCATTAGGGTTTAGGGACAAGGTTTAGGGTTAGGGTTGAGGGATTAGTGTTTAAGGTATAGTGTTGAGGGTTTAGGGTTGAGGGATTAGAGTGAAGGGTTGAGGGATTAGAATTTGACGTTGAGGGTTTAGGGTTTAGGGTTAGGGTTGAAGGTCGAGGGATCAGAGTTAAGGGTTGAGGGATTAAGGTTTGATGTTGAGTGTTGAGGTTTGAGGGTCAAGGGTTTAGGGATAGGGTTAAGGGTCGAGGAATTAGGGTTAAAGTAGAGTGTGGAGGGTATAAGGATTAGGGATAGGGTTGGAGGGTTTAGGGATAAGGGATTAGAGTTTAAGGTATAGTATCGAGTCTGTTGAGGGTTTAGGAATAGGGATAGCATTTAGGGTTTAGGGATGAGGGATTAGAGTTGAGGGATGATGGATTAGGGTTGAGGGTTGAGGGATTAGGGTTTAGGGATAAGGTTTAGGGTTGAGGGTTGAGGGATTATGGTTTAAGGTATAGTGTTGAGGGTTGATGGTTTAGGGATAGGGTTTAGGTTTGAGGGATTAGGGTTTAGGGTTGATGAATTAGGGTTTAATGTTGAGAGTTGAGGGTTGAGGGTTGAGGGATAGGGTTAAATAAGAGTGTCGAGGGTAGAGGGATTAGGGTTTAAGGTATAGTATCGAGCCTGTTGAGGGTCTAGGAATAGGGATAGCGTTTAGGGTTTAGGAATGAGGGATTAGAGTTGAGGGATGACAGATGACAGATTAGGGTTGAGGGTTGAGGCATTAGGGTTTAGGGACAAGGTTTAGGGTTAGGGTTGAGGGATTAGGGTTTAAGGTATAGTGTTGAGGGTTTAGGGATAGGGTTTAGGGTTGAGGGATTAGAGTGAAGGGTTGAGGGATTAGAATTTGATGTTGAGGGTTTAGGGTTTAGGATTAGGGTTGAAGGTCGAGGGATCAGAGTTAAGGGTTGAGGGATTAGGGTTTGATGTTGGGTTGAGGTTCGAGGGTCAAGGGTTTAGGGATAGGGTTGAGGGTTGAGGAATTAGGGTTAAAGTAGAGTGTGGAGGGTATAAGGATTAGGGATAGGGTTAGAGGGTTTAGGGATAAGGGATTAGAGTTTAAGGTATAGTATCGAGTCTATTGAGGGTTTAGGAATAGGGATAGCATTTAGGGTTTAGGGATGAGGGATTAGAGTTGAGGGATGATGGATTAGGGTTGAGGGTTGAGGGATTAGGGTTTAGGGATAAGGTTTAGGGTTGAGGGTTGAGGGATTAGGGTTTAAGGTATAGTGTTGAGGGTTGAGGGTTGAGGGTTTAGGATTAGGGTTTAGGATTGATGGATTAGCATTTAATGTCGAGGTTAGGGTTAGAGTGTCGAGGGTAGAGGGATTAGGGATAGGGTTTAGGGTTGAAGGTTTAAGGATTGAGGGTTGAGGCTTTAGGGATGAGGGTTTAAGGCTTAAGATATAGTGTCAAGTGTTGAGGGTGTAGGGATAGGGTTTAAGTTTTAAGGGTTAAGGGTTGAGGGATAGGGATTAGGGTTTAAGGTATAGTATCGAGTCTGTTGAGGGTGTAGGATTAGGGATAGCATTTAGGGATTAGGGATAGGGTTGGATGGTTTAGGGATAAGGGATTAGGGTTTAAGGTATAGTATCGATTCTGTTGAGGGTGTAGGAATAGGGATAGCATTTAGGGTTTAGGGATGAGGGATTAGAGTTGAGGGATGACAGATTAGGGTTGAGGGTTGAGGGATTAGGGTTTAGGGATAAGGTTTAGGGTTGAGGGCTGAGGGATTAGGGTTTAAGGTATAGTGTTGAGGGTTTAGGGATAGGGTTTAGGGTTGAGGGATTAGAGTGAAGGGTTGAGGGATTAGGATTTGATGTTGAGGGTTGAGGGTTGAGGGTTAGGGTTGAGAGATGAGGGATCAGAGTTAAGGGTTGAGGGATTAGGGTTTGACATTGAGGGTTGAGGGTTGAGGTTCGAGGGTCAAGGGTTTAGGGATTGGCTTGAGGTTGAAGGGATTAGGGTTTAAGGTATAGTGTTGAGGGTTGATGGATCAGAGTTAAGGGTTGAGGGATTAGGGTTTAGGGTTGTAAGGATTAGGGATAGGGTTGGAGGGTTTAGGGATAAGAGATTAGAGTTTAAGGTATAGTATCGAGTCTGTTGAGGGTGTAGGATTAGGGATAGCATTTAGGGTTTAGGGATGAGGGATTAGAGTTGAGGGATGATGGATTAGGGTTGAGGGATTAGGATTTGATGTTGAGGGATGACAGATTAGGGTTGAGGGATTAGGATTTGACATTGAGGGTTGAGGGTTTAGGGATAGGGTTGAGGGTTGAGGGATTAGGATTTGACGTTGAGGGTTGAGGATTTAGGGATAGGGTTGAGGGTTGAGGGATTAGGATTTGACATTGAGGGTTGAGGGTCGAGGGATCAGAGTTGAGGGTTTAGGGATTAGGGTTTGACATTGAGGGTTGAGGGCATTTTCTATCACGAACTTGATTATGAGGGCTTGCCCCTTCATTGTTATGCCTATCATATGGCGGAGCATCTGGCAAGCCCTTGCAGGAAAAAGATGTGATCAATGCAAAGGATGTGATGAATCTATAGCAGGACAAAACGCGAGCGCATTATAGTGCGAGCGCATTATAGTGCGAGCGCATTATAACTCACTCACGTTATAACACGCTCACATTTTGTATTTCTATTGAAATGGTAAAAAAGTGGTTACCCTTGTGATCCAGGCCCACATGCTCTATTTTCTTACTGATTCTGCATGTGCTCTGACAAAAAAGAAGTGCTTTCATGCTATTGGGAAGTTCACATGCACATTTGACACATTACACCACCTTTGCATGATATTTCCACCACCTTTTCTGCTTTGCCAACTTGAGAAGGAGGAAATAACATAGTTTTCACACCAAGTTTGATATATATCTATTCAAGTTTCAATTTTTGTAGTGTTACAATGTTAATTGTGATTCAATTTTAGGAATTTAACATTGAAAAGGAAGCAAGTGGTGAAAAACTTAAATTGTTGAGGAGTTTGATGCAAGAAGATAAAAACACTACATAATTGGGTACTCTCTCCATTCAAATCTTTATTTTTTAGGTATGTCAAGTCTTTACATGCATGTTCTTTACATTTTCCTTATTTCGGATTGAATTACTTTATCATGCTTTATCATACATGTTTAAAATAGACACATTCCCAATCAAGAAAGCAACCTACAATCTCACATGATGCCATGTATATTTTCTACACTTGGGCTCTTTAATAATTATGTGTAATAAACAAACATTAGTTCATACCATGATGTCAAACTATACAAGAATAAATCCTTACAACATAAAAAAAATACAATCCCACTATTATCATGTATTCATTTCTTAGGAACTAATATTGGTCTCTTTATCATGCTACAGACAAATTCTCCGTCATGCCAAGGAAACGATCAAGAATTAAACTAACACAGGAAGAGATAGAAGCTAAGAATGCAAAGAAAGCAATGGCTATGAGGGAACTTCGTGAGAAGAGGAAATTGGACACGATAAATGAAGACATACCAATTGAAGAGGAACCACAACCATCACAAAGAGATATGGTATTGGTGGCACAAAGAGAACAAATGCAAAAACTTTGTGGTATGAGAGATTTGAATACCATAGTTGGAGACACGTCCTTTACCGCAAGTCAACATGTAGGGACACCATCTACCACATCTCAAGTTGAGAGTACATCATCACTCACATGTGATGAAGGAGGTACGCCATCATTCCCACCTTAACCTCAAGGTATGTCATCTATTCCATCTTCGATCGAAGGTATGCCATCTAACCCATCTCATTTAAATATTGATGAAATTCCTAATGTTGAGATGAATTTACCTAACTTGACACCACCTAGAATTTTGCATAGAAAGCCAAAGTATTTGATTGATATTGATGAGAATATTTTGCAGCCAATGGAAGGTAAGATTCCAAAACGCACTTGTAGAAGATATGCTAATAAGATTTGGAAATTGTTCTTTGAAAAGTTAAATGAGACTGTAAGATGTCAACTATTCGTTGAAATGATGCGAAGTATAAAGTATAGGTCTATCATGAAGATTCTTGGGTTGAGAACATTAGAGGCTTCAAGTGAAAAATCTATTGTCAAGAATCTAATGAGTGCGTATGAGAGTGTGGGTAACACCTCATGCACAAAAGATAGTAATGCAACACGGCATGTGATTACATCGACTATAGTAAGTAGTCAAACGAGAAAAGCTCATCTCATTAGAAAGACAAGTCAAGAATTGAAAATTAATAGGAAAAATTTATCAAGAGCCGTTGGAAGACGCCAAAGAATTGAGGACACTAATGCCAATGAATTATGGGCGTTCTCAGGGAGACTACCATGAAAAGATAAACCAATTGTTGAAGCATTGAGATCACTAATTGAAGACTTTTGGAAGAATTACACAAGGGTATCTCCGAATCAAAGGGATGTGGTAAGAAGGAGAATTGGTCAGAATTGCGAGCCACATCCAAAGCATTTTTTGGATGAGACTCAAACATAGTTTTATGGTAAATTTTTAGAGAAGTATCCTTTTTGGATGAGACTCAAACATAGTTTTATGGTAAATTTTTAGAGAAGTATCCTCAAATTAAAATTTGTCAAAGATATTTTGAAATGCTAAAACCTTTCTATGTTAAGATAAATCACACACGCACTACTTGTTGTTGTAGATTACATATTGAATTTTCTAACCATTTTTATGCTTATAGGTCTATATGTTTATATATGCATACTAACAATGATTTGCAAGGTTGTGTCATATGTGCCCCACCAACATCTTCAAGAGACTTCATATCAAGAATTTTATGTGAAAGAGAGGAAGGTCAAATATTCTACAAGAAATTATGCTTGGATGGCACATGTCATCGTTGCGGTGGCTTGCAACATTTGCCAATATGTGAACATATGGAAATAACACATGTTGTTGGAAATGAACTAGTAGAGTTTGGCAAGTATAAAACAATGGCATACAATACAAAAGATGGTAAAGAAGTAAAGAGGTGTGAATTAGTTATTGAAAAGATTCCAGTGTATCAGTTTATGCCTATATTTCGTGATAGCATAGTGTATGAGTATGCAAGACATGCCCATAGAGCTCAATGGTTGGACTTGCAATTCAAGTTATACAAGGACACATTTTCGGTTGGTAGCATTGTTTCAGTCGTCGACTTTGCAGAGAACTACAGTCTACAGCCACAGCGTGAGGTGCAATCACAATATTACAACTCCACACATGTTTCTATATTTGTGCACATCGCATTCATTCATGCGAATGATAGTACAGAGGATGATAGAAAGATCATAAGGGAGTATAATTTCTATATTAGTGATGATTGTACGCATTCTATGGAGTTCGTGCAAGGTTGCTTTCAGGTGTTCTACAATGATTTGGCTAGAAGGGGCATATTGTTTAGTCAGCATATCATATGGTCGGATAATTGTGTGTCATAATTCAAGAACTCGCAGAATTTCTATTGGCTGAGTAGGAGGCATAATTTTATAGGTATTCAACATATGTGGAACTTTTGTGAGGCCGGGCATGGAAAGGGGGAGCATGATGGTGCAGGAGCATGTATCAAAAGAGCCATAGCACGAGAAGAGTTAAAGTATAAAGACAATGCAAAGTTGACAGATGCAAAATCGATTGTCGAGTGGTGTAATGCTTCCATGGGTCTAGGTAATGAAGGTAAGTCTTTAGTTTGTAGATTTTTTTGGTTGATAAATGATACTAACATTGCACCATATGAGGATTGTTGTACACTGATAGAATCAAATGAGATGCACTCTTTCAGAAGCTCAATTGCAGGTTCATGGAGTATCCATACACGAAAGATGTCATGCTTTTGTTCTTCCTATACAATTCAAGTCTAGGATGAGTGTGAGTCAAAGGAGTGGGTTGACGAATGGCAGTTAAGTTATCTTAGCCCACTTGACACGTATCGACCCTTGACGGCACTGGAACTAACACAGATGGAATCGTCAGTTGACTTGGACCACATATCAGATTTAGTTCAACCAGGTAATATAGGGCACATATATGCATCTAATTTCATCTAGTTCAACCAGGTAATGTCATCTTACTTTGTAGTGTTTTTGTAATGTTGACTAATTTCATCTAATTTGCTACACATATCAATGTAGGGCATGTATATGCAGTTATTGCAGATGAAGATAATGAAGAGGGAACAGATTATTACTTATGTCGTTGTGTTGAGGCCAAAAAGAAATTGGAGGCCCCTATTACAGATGGAGAAAACATCGAATACCCTATAGGATTAGTGGTTATTACTGGAACATGGCTTAGAAGGTACCCACATAAGAGTGTTAATATTTGGCTATTTCAGGACTTTGACATGCATCGGAAGATTCTTCATTACTCGAACCTTGTCATGGCATCCAATGTTCATTTGATAAAGTATCGGGGTAGACCTTTGAACACAATATTGTGGAAGGTGCGTGAGTCTGACCATGAAGCAATACTTGACACAATAAAGAGTAGAGCAAACCCAGATGGTTCATTGGATTAATTTGTAAGTATTCACATTGATTTTGTAAAGTTATGTTACATTGAGTTGTAAGTATGCACATTAATTTGTAAGGTTTGTCTTTTTTTATTTCCTCCTGCATTTTTACACATATGTACACATTTTTACATCATCATGTTATGCATTTTTGGTGTCCTGCTCCTGATGCGACCAAACTCATAACTCACCCTACTAGACACCATTTGATGATCTCTCCAACACTCTGGATCCAGGGCGCCCAATCATGATGATGACCTATATACCATTCTCCCAAGGCACTCATAATGAATGAAAAGAAGACCAAGGGCGCCCAAGCTTAATAGACTTATTTCTTTCAATTTTGATGATCCAAACTCTTGCAATATGACATCCACTTTCATGCCTTTAGATCTTCCTTCACATATAGGGTGCCAAATCAAGTTGAAAAATCTACATAAGGGCACCAAACTGGATGAAAGGAGACATGAAATGTGCCTTAGGACTCCATGCTAAGGTTTGAGCCATTAAAGTCTCTTGATATTAGGTGCTCATGATGATGAAACTTAGAGCTTTTTCCTTTCCTATGCGCTCATCTAAGATGTTTGAATGATAAGGAGCACCTTGACCTCTATAATGTACATTGGGCACCAAATCAAGGAGATTTTAAGTCACTTTGAGTCATTTGGGGTCAGTTTGATTCTTTGAGTCATGTTGCAAAAAAGTGTCAATGTTGTCAAGTTGCACAAAGCAACCTTTACATTTTTGGTGTCTTGCTCATGATGTGACCAAACTGACTATTCCAACGCGTTCGGATGGGTACATTTACACTAGGCATGGTCATATTTTTCACCCAAACATGTCGAAACAGTCTGAGCTACATTGTACCAACGATACCCCTGAAGAGTCCAAAGTGCAAAAAGGCAGCAATCTTTGACGAGATGTTACTCAAAAATTGTGTCACTTAGAAACATTTTGTCTAAGGCAACACGATCATGTAGAGTGCCTCTACAATAACCTCTCTCAGTTTTTATAGCTCTAAGGTATTTGCCCGTGGTGAAAGGTTTTCTGCTGCCCCAAAAATCGTCAGAAGAAGGTAGTGTAAATTTGCAAAGGGGTGTAACTTTCGTCCTGCTCCTGATGCGACCAAACTAACTATTTCAACGCATCTGAATTGGTACATTTACGCTAGGCATGGTCCTATTTTTCACCCAAACATGTCGAAACAGTCAGAGCTACATTGTACCAACGATATCCCTGAAGAGTCCAAAGTGCAAAAAGGCAGCAATCTTTGACGAGATGTTACTCAAAAATCGTGTCACTTAGAAACATTCCATCTAAGGCAACGCGATCATGTAGAGTGCCTCTAAAATAACCTCTCTCAGTTTTTTATATCTCTGAGGCATTTGCCCGTGGTGAAAGGTTTTCTGCTACCCCAAAAATCATCAGAAGGAGGCAGTGTATTAAGTCAGGATGAAAGCCTATTCACTCTAGGTGCCTGTTTTTGACCAAATCACACATGCACCTTGAACAAGTGATGCTACAAGTGGTGAATAAAATGGGTGCCTTGAAGAATTGAGCCCTCCAAGACATCTTGCAATTGCCTAAAAGTCCAAAATTTACATAAGTGAGTTAAGGCACCATTTTCCATCTCCAGAGCCTCCTTTGAGCACCTTAACATGGAGTGAATGTTTTAGTCTATGAAAGATTGCACCTAAAGAATATAAAAACCCCTTGAGTCACTAGGATAAACTAAGTTAACAAAAGGAACTTCATTGAGGGAGGCGCACTTGTGCATCTAGACAACTCCAGTTTAGCACCTGAGAAAAAGCATGTTTAGATACACCCCTTGAATGAACCCTCTAGAACCAATAAGAATCTTCTCTAGGTCCATAATTAACTCACACCCATATCCAAGTGAAAGTCTCCTTGGTCTTCCTGCTAAAACCTCTAAAGGGTAACCATCTCAACAAGTGTCTCTAATCCCAAGAGAACTCTAGCCTCACCCAAGTCTCGAAGTATGTATGAGAACCTACAACCAATCAATCCATGTTAAGATCCAAATGCAACACCACATTATCATGAAGCTCCCAAGCACATGACCAATGTACTCAATACCAAGAGAACCAACAAGACCACTGTCAAAACTCCAACTACAAAATTAGGTATCCAAACATGACATCATGATCTAACATCTCCTCCTAGAAGATCACATGCACCAATACAGACATCCTAGTCTCAAGAGAACTTGTATCATGCTAATACTCTAATCTAGAATCAAGAGTCCACCAAGACACACTACCAAACACCTCTAAACCAAGGATCAACATATACAACCACATGAAGATAACCATTACACCCAACCACTATATAAGATCATCCATCACTAGGTGACGAATACACATCACTATCAAAGCAACATCCATCCTCTCATCCCAATGCAACATACCAATGCGCAAATGAGCATAGACAAGGAAAAATAACAAAGTCATCCCATGGATATAGGCATTATGCATTCAAGTCATCCCACTACAATCAATGAGGTGTGCATCCCAAAAAAATGCATAACTTGTAGATCCCAACCATTGAAAACATGCAAAATCATCATCACATTAGTAATCATCATCACATTAGTAAACATCATCACATTAGTAAACTAGTAAACATCATTTGCATCCATACTTAAACCAATCTTATTGTTGTGTTTGATGTGTCCTCTTTCAAACAACCATTTAACAAAATTTGAGTCCAAACAATAAACATTTACAACAATAAACATCTCAAAGTCCAAAATCCAAACATTCTATCATCCTTAATCATTTCCATCATGGACCCTTAGTTTGAAAAAAATATTATACAAGATAAAAACCCTATGCCTATTACCTTGTCCGAGGCTCATGCAAAACCCAAAATGATTAGCCTAGTACCATGTGTCATGTCCCCGTTCCCGGCTTGATCACCAAGTGTATAATGGATTAGCCTATTCCTCATTCCCAGAGGCTAATTCCAAATGATGAGGGAATGAATTGGTTTCAGACTAACTCTATCTGTTTGTTTTGCAGGAACAAGGTCAGAACCCTAAAATTTGACTAAGTATGGAAGCTTGGGAGCCTAGGCGCCCATTTCACTCCAGTTTTCCTTACCAAGTGCCTAGCACAAGGATCATCCAAATTAAGCACCTTAGAACCTCAAGGCACCTATACATGTTTCTAGGGATCCTCCAATTGAGCGCCTAGCATAGATGGATGAAGATTGAAAGTTTTCAAGTTAAAGATGTCCTTTGGGTGAACTCACAGCATTAGGCGCATGTGTTGGTTGGAACTCCTTGTATCTAGCACCTAGGATTGAAAGCCTTTGATGAGGAGAGAAGTCTCAAGGCCTGGTCTGGCACCCTCACTTGCCTACCCCACCCTCAGAATGTGCCTAACCTTCATAAGGCGTTAACACTCTATTTTGAGTGCCTAGCAGGGGGTAATGGATAGATTGAAGGCTTGGGAGCTAAGGAAAGTCACTTAGATGAATAATCAAGATTGAAATGAGAAACTCCTAGCCAAGGCGCAAAATTCCTCAATTCTGGCATCTAGAAATCAAATCTAAGTAAGGCGCTCTTTCCATTTGCCAAAGGCTCTATTAGCGCCCTTGGTTGATGATCTCTCCAGACACCTGAAATGGTGCCTAGTGGATCTTTCAACTTGTATCAGGAAGAAGGGAAGCATTCTCAATGTTGTTCAGATAATCTAAGTTGTAAAGTTAACAAGCAATAGAGCCAGAGGACAAGGCACACTTATTGGTCTCCATCACCTCAGAAATGTGCCTAATGCAGTTGGTGTCAACTTCCCTCTTTCTAGCCTCCAAATGGCGCCTAGAGTCAAAAAAGGATTTCACTGAATAATGTTAATGTTTTGAGCATCAAACTCTACTTGGCGCATACCTATGCTCTTGCAACCTCAAATTGGCACCTAGGGTTCAGTCATCCTCCTAAGGCGTGGTTCTGCTCCTCCATAACCCTGTTTTGGTGCCTAAACTTGGAAGTACCTTGAAGACTTGGATTAAGATGGAATTCACCTCCAGAATGTTAGGCGCTTGATAGAAGATAAAGGCGCTAGGGTAAAAGAGCTTCAAAAGTTTGATGTCAAGTGTGAATTGAGATAATAGGTGCTGATACCAGTTGACATTACTCCAAACATGCGCCTAAGAGAGATGCAAGTCCCCAAGACCAATTTTGGAACAAGGCGCTCCATCAAAGGGGAAGATGATAATCCTTGGAAGTCAAGTGTTTCAAAGATTCTTTGAGAAATTGACAAGTTGTAACCTAGGTGCCAAAACCCCTGAGAATCCTCCTATCTGGCACTTAGTTAGAAGAACACTAATATTGCACCTAAGTGAATTTGAGTGTCAATATAGAGTCATCAAACCCCACCAGATGTTCATCCATGTCTCTACCACCTCAAGGAAGCGCCCAGCTTAGGATGGTGCCTAGTCTGGTCTCTACTACCTTCAGTTGGCACCTAACCCTAAGAGTCTTGCAACTATGACGTTCATCCATGCAACAAGAAAGGTGATGCTCCCTTGTGATATTGTGAGGTGTTGACATTCAGTTGACATCATTGAGTTTGATTGAGTTGATCAAGTGTAGACGCCATTGTAAACATCAAGGCTTCAAGGCCTTTCTTTTGTATCTCCATTGAATAAGTTGTAACTTCATGCTATTGAAAGCATTATCCATGTAATAAGACATTGCAAGTTGATTGAGTCAAATAACTAGACAAGTACCCAACTCTAAGGTTGATTCACTCAAGTAGTTATCTTTGATGTATATCTTTGTGTTGTTGAAGTAGTTGATGAATTGATAGCAAGTAAAATTGTTTAAGTAAGGAAAAATTTTCGTAGAACTAGTTGGGTATCTTACACCATGCCTATCCATAAAACATCACAATGCAATCAAAATCCTAACAACATGCCCATGATCCAAGATCAAGTGCAATCATGCAAAGATATTATCAATCACAAGCCTATTAAGAATGAACTAGAGTCTTCTAGTACCATACTTTTCCATCAAACACCATCATGTAATCCATGGCCTATCAAGCCTATCAAAGAAAATGCAAACATCCTATGTAATACAATCGGACTTTAAATATTTGAAGTAGCCATCTACAAATATCCATTCAAAAGTGGATTTATAATGCAAGTATGGACGCCATCAATAAAAAAGATTTGTATTAGCCAAATATCCATATAGGCATACATCAATATCTGTCGATATAAGTATAACATATATACAAAATAGCCATATAGGCTTACAAGAATGCCATATAGGCATACAATGTCAACTATGTACAATACAAAATATATGTCCACAAATGCCATATAGGCATACAACAAAGGAACACAATAAAAAGTCATTCCCCTCTAGCTGGTGAAGAGAATAAATCACGAGTAGCCTTTGATCTTCTAGGGGATGGAGACATGCATGTGGGTGGTCTACTACGAACCTGAGGGCTACTCCTCCTATTTAGTTCTTCCTGCACCTTTACCTATTACAAAAAAAGTATAGACATTAATATATAGAAATTACATGTTATAAAAAAATGAAACATTTAACAAAATAATCACTTACCGCTAACATATAATCTGTCTCCTCGCTTGCCTCAGTAGCAGGAATAGGCCCTGGTGATGTCATGTCCTATAGAAACCATCTAGATAGAAATTAAACTTCAAATCAATAATCTTTTGATTTTTCAAAAATAGACAACTATAACAATGAATGTAAATTGAAATTTACTAATCTACCTCATACCCCTGTCAATGCCATGGAGCTATGAATCGCAGAGGCCACACCCTGCTCCATTGCCCTATGAACATGGGGAGGTGTCTCCGCAACCTGCATCATCTGGAAATAAAACAAAATTATTCAATTATGAAAACTATAATAGTGATGCAAATCATGGCTCCTAACATACACACACGTTCATCTAAACATGGAAGTACACACAATAAAACACACAAATCACATACAAAAATTTAGTAACTACAATTCATTCATTAAACTATTTATTTTATCACCTCCGTAAAGCTTTGAAGTCCACCACCGCTGGCAGGTGTTTCCATGAAATCTACAGTATTAACCTATTCAACATCCAAAATTAGAAATTAGAATACCATTCATATAACGATGCTATTCACATGTAATATTTATAATTGTTTACTAGTTACATACCTCGACAGTAGATGATCTAGTGAAAAATGTAGGTGGAGAACCACTGAAAACTGCATCGACGCTATGACCCTGAAATTTCATTAAAATCATCAATTTAAATTAGTTAATCTTGTATTCCAAAAATAAAATTTAATAAATTAAATTCAATAAACTTACTAATATTTACCTGAGTATTAAGGCCGAAAGTCTCACTCAGGAGGGTATCTGTCATCACCATCTGCTCAGCTGCAGATGTAGCCTGTGCACCTGCATCCTGACTGTCCATGGGGTCATAACCACAGGCTGACCCGCAAGCTTGGCAAGTATGCGGTGGGACCCTATTCCTCGCACTATCTCCCAACCCACTCTGTGTTGCAGGATCGGCATGCTCTATGATGCTCTAGGTCAAGGCACTAATCGACCTCAGTGTATCGACCTCAACACTCTCCTTCATAATGGAAGGGATAGAAACATGCTCGTGGGCTGGTCTACTGATTACTCATCTCACTACCCGCTGTGGGTCAAGACGTGCCCCTGGTCTATCTTGTGCTGAGCACCCACCTCTACCCTGGAAGTCCCGCATATCAAAATAGTTTGGCACTTTATTGAGGACAAACTCGCAGTAGAGTTTCCTCAAAAAGTATTGCGGGACCTCATTATTATTGCATGGAGGATGGTCAAAAACCATCCACCACCTCTACCCGAAATTGTCCCTTATCGCTTGGTTGTTGCACCAATGGATAGGGAACCTCTTGCATGTAAAGGGTGGAGGTTGATTTGTTTGTGGGTTTGTGAAAATTAAACACAAGTCTAATTTTGTAATTTGTAATTTTTTGACATCTTGGTATGACAATTTATCTGCATAGTAATCTCTAAACTCTCTCTTTTTATCAGTCCCACTAGTTATTTGCTTGCTAATTGAATTTACATTTGATAACATAGACTCAAGAGATTTGGCAAGCATAGACCTATGCAATGTTGAAGTGGAAGGATCTTTCAACCTTGCAATTATATCTTCAATTTATTTTTTTGTTGTTTTCAATTTGCCCCATTATATTATCTTGTGTTCCAGGGGCATTTCAAGGAATGAATGTAGGAGGTTGTTGTTCTGCAGGTATTTCCTCCTCAGGATTTTGTGGATTTTGAGGAGGAGGAGGAGGAGGTGCATTAACATTTCCTGACAATTAACAAAATATACATCAAAAATCAACAAAAACCTACCTATTTAGAAAGAAATTCAAACAAAAAAACAAAGATACCCCTTTGGCATGCTCGATGTCGCGGCAGCATTTTGGTGATGAATTGACAAGTTTTTTGTGTTGGTTGGCGTTTTGCAGAACGCGAGCGCGTTTTTGAGGGTTTGGAAGCTGCGGGCAGAGGAGAAAATGAGAGTGAAATGAAATTCACTTGCTTTTTTTTTCATTTATACTCGGTCATAACGCAAGCATGTTATAATGCGCTCGCGTTATGGCTTGGTAATGACGAGCCTGAGGCTTGTCATTACCAAGCCATAACGCGAGCGCGTTATAACGCGCTCGCGTTATGACTTAAATTTTTTTGAAATTATTTTGGCCACTTTTTGGCCCCCCATCTTCTTACACTTACCCATGAACAAACTCGTAAAAATAGGGATTAGTGAGTTCCTCACGATGAAACAAGAACCAAATGAATCTGTAGCACATTTCATCACCTGATGGAGATACGTGCTCTAATCATTAACCAGTGCTCCAAACATGGACCACTGAGAACTATGCGACCTCTTCTTACATGCCCTTAACAAAGACACGAGAGAAGAAGTTCATAAACTAAAATACAAGTCCTACGAAGAAGCATTGGAAAGTGCTTTAAGAATTGATCAAGCCGATATCGACAGTGGATGGAAAATTTACGGTTCAAACAGAAAAACAACAAAAGAAGACATGGGAATCAATACCTCTGCTGTTAAGATTCTCAAAAACAATAGGAGTGCAACCACAGATGGGGTGACAGATCAACCCCCAGTCAAAAGGGTAAGAGATGATTACAATGGGAGAGATTTTTATCCACCTACCATAAATGCCATAGATCGACCTAGAAACAATGGGTATTATCATCAGGACAACTATCAAAGCTGGAACCATGGCAAAAATGGGAACGAAAATGATGGGAGATATGAGAGACCCTCTTATGAATACAAACAATATTGTTCTTTTCATATAACAAAGTGGCATAGCACAGAATCTTGTAGCGAATACAACAGATTCATAGAAAAGCTTCCAAAGGATCAACAATGCTTGTTCATAGAAATGTTCTTGAACCTGCAAAAGATCACTCTAGACATTAAAGATACATGGCAAGATCAAGCTCCTATAGCACCTCAAAACACAAACATGAGGATTTATCTGGACCCATTCCCTAGGCACAAGAACACTGAAACAACAAACATGGATAAAGAAACTCAAAATAGTAACTCCAAAGTCCCACCTCAACTAGGACAAAAAGAAGAGACTATGTTGATGGGATTGGTAGAGATCATGCATAATGAAGAAAAAGAGGAGGATCATGAGCAAGAAGATGAGCAAGCAAAACCATATGACGGTACCATCTCAATAGAAGAACTAATACCAACTCCCATTGGACCTTATGAGCTCATAGAAGATCTAAAGAAAATGTACGCACACATTTCATTCATTGATTTACTCGGGAACTCCCCCTCACATCACTCCACATTACTATAAACAATAGGCTTGAAAGATCTTGAATAAATCATGCCACCACCTAGTGAACAAATCAACCATGTGGATTATGATCTTAGCCCACCAAACTCAAAACTTAAAGATCTAGGGTTCTTCTTTGATTTACAATGGATGCCCTCTGAGGCAGAATTAACTAAAAAAGGAGACCCCACACCATATCTTCAAGTGTGCATCTACGACACATGTATCAAATGAATGTTGGTTTAAGATGGAGTTGTAGTGAATGTAGTTCCTTTTTCTCTTTTGGAGAGAATGGGCTATGGACACATCAACATCACTGCTTCAAGGGATACTTTAAGTGGATATGACAATTTGAAGGCAACCACCATAGGGAAAATCACTCTCTTAGTGACCTTGGGTCCTAAAACAATTTTGACCACCTTTTATGTCATAGATAAGGACACATGATATAACTTGATTCTTGGAAGGCCATGGATACATAGGATGAAAGCTGTTCCATCCATGCTATTTCAAGAAGTTTGGTTCCTACACCTAGGGAAGGTATATGTTGCACAAGGAGATCCAAAACCTTTCAGCATGATAAAGTCTAATACCCCAAAAAAACACATAGGAATTCCAAGAGACTATGAACTCCCTAACAAGTTGACCATCCCAAGTCCAACACTGCAATTGATATGTGTCAAAAGGATGGGAACCCCAAAAAAGACCGTGAATACAATAGACATCAAAACTTTGGATAATGGGCCACCAGTAAAGTAGAAAGAAGTGGTCCCCAAGGAAAAGACAATTGAGACCATGAGTTGATTGAAAGGGATAAACCACTCCAATTCCCCATAGAGATACTCACCATTAGCTTTCAAGAAGTCTAGAAAAACCTCATAGAACTGAAGAGCAGGTATTTCAAACCGCAACATTAGATCTAAGTAATGCACCCCCACATGCTTTCTCAGATGCCGAGGAAGACATAATAGAGGGTTATACCCCACTATAACCACTAAGTAAGTCACATCTCCCTGATACACCTAAAGAAATAGAATCATATGAGCCCCTCACACCAACCAAGGACTCACATCAACCAATATTACCCATGGAAGAGGCATATTCCATGGATAACGACTCAAACAATGCTATAGGGGTGTTACCTAGGATCTTTGTAGTGTCCAAACCACAAGAGAAACCAACCACTTCCACCTCAGTTCAATCAAACAAACTTGGTGAATGGGAAGCACCTCGAGGACAAATAGAAATGGTGGAGAGATTGCCTGATGAAGATGAAGAAAGTGGAGGAATCTTTCATAGAGAGTGGAAGATGAGGGTGATAGTTGGTATTGATGACCTTGTCATCTTTGAACTATCAAAAAGTTATATTGGGTATGCCATGGACTTAAGACTAGAACCCAATGGGAGGACAAGTATAAGCTTTGTCCCTCCTGATGAACAAAGGGAACCACAAACTCCTCTTGAACTATTCCAATTCTTACAAAGAATCCAAGAAAGACCAGAAATAAAGATCTATATGCAAGAACAATTCGATCTATTGTTGGAATTACTCAACTGCGAAGGAGTCCAGTATTGGACTCCCTCCCACCAACATGCCTTTCAGGATCTACTGTGTCTCACAATACCCAGAGAAACCACTAAATTGGAAACAATAGACTTGACTGATAAACCATACTGAATAGGAGAACTTGTCCTAAGAAGAGGTAGCACAAAAAATAAGAAAAAGAGACGAAAGAGAGCCTTTACAAAAGACTGGAAAGGCCCCTACATGGTTAAAGAAGATATAAAAAATGGTGCTTATCTCTTGTGCACAATGGAGGGAGAGGAATTTGGTGAAACAATCAATGCCTTTCACCTCAATAAATACTGTCTAAAAAACCAAAGATATCATAAAAATATAAAAAAACAAAAAAAATTATAAAAAATAAAAAATGTCAAACAATTTGTTTCTTGCATTTCTGCATCATTTTGTTCCTCTTGTATTATAGTTTGTGATTTGCTCTTGTACTATTTTCCCTTTAGTAAGGAGTCTTGTGTTGCTTAGTTATACGTAATCCTTTTAGGACCTAGAGACTCCTCATTTTCCACAATCGCCATTATCCCCCTTCATTCCCAATGATTCTAAATCAAAGCCTAGCTCTTAGATTTACAATGATCCCAGTCTTAATAAGTCAAGATGTTAGGTCTAAGAAAAGTCAGTATTCAAACCTACAGTGTTCAAAGGAAGCTTTCAAACTTAGACCTTCCCAATTCTTCCCTAGTAGAAGAGAAGTCCAACCAGATTACAAAAACTTTAGGTGGCACTTAGCCTCTTATCTTTTTGGCCAAAAACGTCAGGAAGATCAAAAATCTGAAGGAAGCAATCTAAAATTTGAGTTAATAAAAAATGAGTGATCAAAATAAGAGAGTAAAAAAGTAAGAATTGAGAGACTAAATTATTGCATATCAAAAGTTCCAAAAAGCATTCATTTCTTGAAAAGTCAAAATCCAAAAAAAAAAGAGAAAAATCAAGTGAGGAAAATACAAAAAAAAAGTAAAAAGCAAAAAAAAGAGTGAAAGAGAGAAGGTTGTTGAATGTCCATACTCTTGGGTGGAGATCAGTCTAAGCTCGAAGCCTCAAGAGTGACATTCTAACAAAGAAAGTTACAAAGTACACACACACACTAGTTGAGCAAAGTTGAAGAGTCTAGTTATCTCTAAGATCATCTTCTATCTAGGGACCCTTGTTCTTTCTCAGATATCCTTTACCCTGGGTCTATCTTTCTTTCCATCTATGATCTAAGTCTAGTGAAAACCTATAAAACTTGATGCTTATCTAAGTTGAAAACTTGTCAGATTGTCCTATCTAGATAAGGATTAGTGTTTAGCCTTTAGCAAAGCCTAGAAATTAGAAGCACTCCACTACTCATTTTCACTCCCCACTTGAGTTTTCCCTAAATCCAATCTTGTAGCCTTGAATAGGTTTCTTATATTAGGACAACCCGCAATCCCCTAAATTAAAAATCATATATAAGAGCAGTCATTTTGTTTGTTCCACGTTGCATCCATATCAAAATCAAAAAAGGAGTGTCAAAGTAATAAAGTCAAAGTGTCATATCTCATGACATCCAGTAAAGTGTTATAGTTTCATTTACTACATTTCTTGTGTGCCTGCATTATCATATCGTAAACTGCATATCATATATGAGTTCCACAAAATTACAAAAACATGCCATCATTGTCATAATTGCATTTGTTAAAAGAGTTGAAAAGGTCACCATAATAAAAAAATTCCTAAAACTTCCAAACATGCACAAGAGATGAGTATAGAATTTGACAGAAGAAAAAAAACCATAGAAAAGGATAAACTTTCATAAATACATCTGAAGTTTACATATACAATAGGTATCAACGAGATAAGACAAAATGCTCTTGAGAGAAGTAGAGGCTCCCCATGCAAGGTGACATGAGTTTCAAGAAAAGCAAATCAAGGTCGGTTCCCTCCAATAGAACCCTTGGGGCTTTGGCTCCTCCGTCTACGAATACTGCTAGTCGCTCCATGAGACTTGTGAGAATGATGTCCTCTACTGTAGGCATGTGATTGTGAAGGCCCTACCATACTAGTTCCAAAATGCCCAACATTAAGGTGAGCCATCTCCCAAAGTACTTTATTCTTGCTCTGAAGCATGTTAACCTAGGTCCTCAGCTCTGTGATCATCTCACACCCATGGTAAATAGAATCAAAAATGTCTGTGTATCGGCCTGCAATAGGGGGCACACCAAGATCATCCAAGAGACAATCATAGGTCATCCTAGTAAAAGGGAAGGTTAATCCAACATTAACCTCACGAACCAAGTCCCTCCATTCTTTGACATTGCCTAAAAATCCAAAATCAAAAGTGAAGACCAAGTCAATGCCACATGAGAAGAGAAAACACAAAGCCAAAGTAAGATCAAATAGACCAAAACTTATGTGGATCTCTATGCTTCTAGTCAGGGTCAAGCTAAAGCATCACCTCATCTAAATGAGGAGGCTGAGGAATAATAGGAGGACCCTCAAGGATGTTAGGAACCTCATTCGGGACATCAATGTCATCAAAATCCTCATCCTTGAGGGGGCCCTCATCTGATGAACCATCGCTATCAGGAACATAGTCCTTGTCAGTGGGCTCTGAATCAACTATTGTAGTCACAGATCGGGAAGGAGTCCCTCTCCTTCTCCTCTATCCTCCTCTAGAATCTCTAGTGATGAAGACACCTATAACAAGTAGACACAGGGGGTAAGTCCTCCAAAGCATCCTTGCCAAATTGCTGCAAGACTCGATCTACTCGATGACCGTCAACCTAACCATTACGGTTTGTGATCTCTAAAAATTCATGACAGTACGCCATCATCTCAACATCTTGGGCCCAAGCTCCCTCCATGTCATGGTAGGGGTCATAAATCATGTCATCATCTGTAAGGGTAGCAATAGTGGGAAGAGTAGCATCATAATGACCAATGTGTGTCCACCTCACTGCTCTCGGTAATCACTTGTCCAGAAGAGGAATAAGCTTCTGGTAGGGTTTCAAGTGCTCAAAAATCCATGTCATAATCAGAGAAGAGTGGCTAAAAGCTAGAGCCCCTCGCTGAGAGATCTGATAGAAATCTCTATAGACCATAGCCAGGATGTCAGGTCCCCCTGCATAAACTGTGCCCTCCTCTAAACCATGAATGATGGGTACCCAACACCATCTTAGACGAGCCGAGGTCTTTTCTCCTGACAACCTCAAAGTAATCAAGCTAATCAGAAACCTCCTTAGAAGTAGGATGCGAAGTCATGGTACTAAAGAAAGTAGAGCTCCTGTCTGGTCCCTGGGATGATTAACCCCCATAAAAGTAGCCCAAGAAGCCTTGTTCTCAAAAGACTCACTGGTAGGAAGAAATAGAGTTTGTCCTCTTACAAGGACCCCAAGAATGTGATATACATCATAAAGAGTGATAGTCCACTCTCCAGAAATCTGTGGGAACCTGAATGTGTTCCTAACTACATCCCAGTAAGTCAGAATATCATAGCATATATGAGATACATGATGGATCATGGGAACGTGAAAAACTTTGCCAAGACCTGTCCTCTTGAGTATGGCATGATCCTTGCACTAAGTGAAGTGAACATCCTTGAGATCCACCCTTGTTCTCGGCCATCATTCCATTGAATGCACATTTCCTGCAAAATAAAAAAGTGAAGTTTTAGATTAGATCTTGTAAACTGGCAAAAATCCCTAAAAGTTATAAAACTATAGAAAAATTTACACAAAAAAAATATAAACCATCAAAAATTGTAATAAACAAGCAAATTTAGTGACCAATTTATGTCAGTTCAGAGCGAAAGAAGCATTAAACAATGACAAATGTAGCCAAAAACTAGTCCCACAGGGTCACCCCCCAGGCGACCTAGATGTCAGTCAGGATCTCCCTGGGCAACCTTGTTGCCAGACAGGATCTCCCTGAGCGACCCTGCTTGCCAAAAGGGGTGACCCTAAGAGTGCCCCCCTCAAGGAAAAATCAGTCTAAAAACCCTATTTCTCAACCGATTTCAGAAAATGAAAGGTCGATCTTGCTCTAAATGATGAGACAAGCACAAATGTAATAGGAAAAATACCAAAAATAGACGATTTCAAGAGATTTTTTGCAAAATACAACGTAGGGTTTAGAGGAGAGTTTTTCACTGATTACTTACCTGATTCTCCATAGCTAAGGAAGAGGCAGCCATCTCTGCGATGCCCTCGACGATACCTCTCTATCGATTGCTCACACGAATAATTTTGTCACCATTTCGCTCTGATCTCACAATTTGGCTCTCTTTGTTTGCCCTTAGCTTAGTTTCTTTTATGCATTTTAGATTAGTTCTTTGCTTTTATGCATTTTGTTTCATGCATCATTTTCCATGTTCTCATGCCTACAGGTCCAAACTGACAAAAACAAGCGACTAGTTGAATTCAAATGATCCATGGTAAGTTCCTCATTTCAGTTTTTATTATTCATTTTGATATATTTAGATGCCAAACTGATACTAGTTATTACAGGTACAAATTGTAGAAAATCGACAACAGGTAAGGCCTAGTTCAGGAACGATACCTACCTTTCATGTAGACTACCGTCCCCGAGGGGCAAAATATGTAAGCACAAAAATCATGCACTGCCTCCATGAGGACCCTTATGATGATTCAAATCCTTGTCATGTACATGTAAGAGTAAAAATAAATCCTTTGGGAAACAGGCCTCTTGATGACGTGTCCTCTCTTCTTGTTTTGTCATTTTTGCTTTGTCAATTCTCCTTCTTCCCTATTTATGACGCTTTTCGACACTTGTTGCGACACTTGTCGACTTGCATTTCCTAGCTTTTGACCTTGATCCTAAGCCTTGTGAGTGTCTTGTAGGTGAGTTTTCACCTCTCCCCTTTGTATTTCGTCTAGTGCACCTCATAGAAGCCTTCTAGAGGTCCCCCGATCCATCTCCCTCTTTTCATTTTCAATTTCTACCAACAAATCCAAATCTCCCCATATTATTTCTAGATCCCCACTGGGGATCCTAAAGATGCAAGTGGAGATTTGGATTCTTCCACATGACTAACCTGTTTCTTGATGCAGAAATCCCCCTTTTCCTCCCCTATACCTTCTACCAACCTGAATTTCTGCATTCTACACTTTTGAACCTGGATCTTCCTAGGTGACCTAGGGTCACCCTTGGGGTGAGCCATGATCTCCCTGTGCGACCTTGTCTAACAAAGGTGGCGATCCTGCTGTCTTTTGACCCACGGAAAAACTCAAGTTTCTCTTACGTTTTTGCTCTATTTTTGCCCTTTTTCTTTCTGTTTGCATGATTTTTGATCCTTGATATAGAGTTAACTATTTCATGGACCCACACATGCATAATTAACTATATTTGTTCTCAAATTAACTCTCTAATCAATCTCATGCATTCCTTCACCTCCATTTCTTCTTCAGTGATAAGCTATCATTGCTGCATCACTCCCTAATCAGTTGAGTTCACTAGGTAATCAACCTTGTTAACTCCCCAATCTATTCTTGTTAACTCATCAATTAAATGAGTTAACTCATCAATCCAATCCCTTCTTCAAACCTATAAATACCCCCCTCCCTTAAGCACAAAGGGAGGAAAATTCATTGTGCACCAGCTCTTCCCAAGTTTGCTCTCTAACCCAACATTCATATGCTCATACAGGACGTAAGTGCCTTTTACTTTCTTTGTTTCAATCAAGCAATGCTACGCTGTTCAATTCTTAGCCATTGTGCTCAATTCAAAGCTCACATCGAGATCATACAAGCTTCACAAAAGATTCCTTTTTTGCTTCTTCAGGTCATTTTGTTGTCAAGAGGATCACCTGCTGCCATAGAAGGATTTGAGGTTACCTATACAAGGATACTGAGGGTAGTGGAGTCAACAAATCTTCATCTCTTTCAAGTTCTTTCATTGATTTCATAGTAATTAGAAAATCACATTGCTCTTGGGAATAGTAACATTTTTGTTTTTTCCTTGATAGGTTAGATCTTGCATGCTAGATTAATCATTTTTACATTCCTAGATCTACTTTGTTAAAAAAAGTATTTTCTCTTTCCATTAAATTAGATTCCATTGAAAACACCAAAAACCCACAAAAACATAGATTAAACTTTGTATTTGAAAAGACATATAGGATTTCATACATATTTCTTTCATAGATTAGAAGCATTTTCCTTTCCAAAATATTCTAAAAAATACCAAAAAGATGCTTTGCATGTTATCATGTAGTTTGTATTCATATAGATCTGTTAAAATAGACAACATTGCAAACCCTCAATTCCATCATGAGGTAATCACAGTTGAATCAAAGTCAAACCCTAGGTCAAACAAAACCCTAGGTCAAAACCCTAGATCTGGTTAGCAATTTTACGATTCCCTCTATCCTGATTCACAAATGTGTTTAGGAGTAAGAGGAGAGTGGAAAAGGTATATCCACGATGAGATCAAGGAGTTGCATTCGCAATCGCAACAACAGACACACATTCCACCATAAGAGGACCCATTTGGTCTCTTGTTGATTGAGGAAATTAGACAATTACGAGTACACAGAGCATTTCTCAGAGACAGAAACCATAGAATCCATCAACAAAAATAACCATTTGCCCACACAAAGGTGGAATTCAAGGAATCCAAATAGACAAAGAGGGATTAGTGACCCTTCAGTTCATAGGGTTATCTCAACTACCACATCAATTGAGCGAAACATTCAACAAAATGCACAACAACAAAGGCCACAGAACTTGCCGACCCCCCTTCGCAAAATCTAGCTCTCCAACGAGCTAGACCCCCACCGTGTCTCACCTCCTCTCGACTGGCTACTTCCACGTGAGCGAGAGTGACATGGTGGATTGCCTTGTGGCAAGGAGGGAAAGGGTCCATCTGTGTGCTGAAATCTAACCCGATAGCCCTAGGCAACTAGAGTCATGATTTTGAGCGTACAGGGTCACTAGTCACTATTCTCCTATTTGGATTATGAAGAATCCAACATTGCATGGGTTGACAATTGCTCTCATTTATGCTTCTATTAAGTTGGAGTTTTTCTTCAAATTGTTGGATGATGACTTGTGTTTGGAGTAACCTCAACCTGTGTTGTTGTTCCTGAACCATTAGTTGATCATGTTGTGGTATAGGGTGAGTTTCCTCAATCTCTTCGAGGATTTCCCTCACCCACTTGCCTCTAATCCTAGGGAACATTCGTGAGCCCAAACTGAGAGAGATTTGGTTGGAGTTAACCTTGATTTGACTTAGGGTTTGACTTAGGATTTATGTCCTATGGTTTAAGTTGCTTTTCTTTGAATTAGTTGACTAGTGTTGAAATCGAGGGTTTGCAATCTTCTTGTGATACTAATGCTTTTGTGTTTTTTTGGGTTTTTGAATGCATGCAAGCCTATATGAATGCAAAACAATATTTTTGTGTTTTTTTGGATTTTTATGAAAGGAAAGTGCTTTTTTAATCTAGTAATTGAAATATTTATGCAATCTAGAATGTATTTAATTAATGCAATCTGATCTATGTTTTTTTTTCATTTTTTGGATCTATTTGGATTAATTAAGTTCTACAAAATGAAATTTTTTTGTGTGAGGCCGATTATTTTTCCTTCCTTATTTTGATCGTCTTAAATTTCAGTTGATGACATTATCATACTTTTAGAAACTATTGTTCCATTATGCAGATTTGATCATATCTCCTAATTTTGATTTGACCTTGATTAGACATATGGTGATTTGATTTGATCATATTTTGATGCTATGTTGAAACTAGACATGTGAGATATATTAGATGATGTTTATTGATGTGATTTCAAGTTTCTTATGTGACGATGATTATGTGACATTGGGTAGAAACTACAGTTTAATATTGAATTATGTTGTAGATGATTAATGTTGTATTTAATGGCATGAATTTAATTCCAGTTGCTTCGGCTATGATTATTCATGATATGATTGACACTTGATCTAGATGTGCAAGATTATATTCCCAGGCCATGGGAAATTGGAGGTAGTATTCACACATATGTTATTCCTTGTGAAACTGATCCATTCCCAAGAGGGATGAGGATCACGTTTGATTCGAATGTTGTTTAAGTACTTGTTTTATTATTTTGGCCTAGTACCACTTTGTTTAAATTAAATTATATCATGTGTTGTATAATTTTTATTATTTTACACCACTTGGTATTGTTTTTATTTTTGGGCCATTTAAAGGGGATTTATGACTCCCTAGGTGAACCTTAGTGTCCCAAAACTTACTCTAGGTGGTTACCCATGGGTCTAGGGTCAATTTTGACTAACTAAACCTTGGGGTAACTCACTTTTGGTCACTATAAACTGAGGTTTAGTCAAAGTGACGAATTTTGAAATGGATAAGGGTGGGAGATGAGTCATGCCTTGGGAAAGACTCATCTCCCTTCCCATAGTTTGGGGGTCCCTTCACCAAGAAGACTTGGGAGGTCTCCAAGACTCCCAAGTGTGTGGGATCTCCCTCCAAGACTCACACACATGTGAGAGCATCTTGGAGGGAGATGTCTCTCTTGGAGAATAAGAGGATGCCATATGGCATCCCTTATCCTCATGAAGGCTTGAAGGGGATTGCCACCTCATCACTTGTTCTCTCGCACATGTGCGAGAGGAAAAGTGGATAAGGTGAGGATTGGGATGGAATTAGAGGGTGACACTTGTCATCCTCACACTTCCTCTCTCTTGCAAGTGGCATAGGAAGAGGAAGGAGAAGGTGCCAAGTTTCACCTTCTCATTCCTCAAAGCCAATTTAGAAGGCCTATATTACCTCCTCTTGTTGAGGAGTGTAGGGTTCTTACATTTTGGGATTTTCTTTCTATTCTGGGAGTTTCCTTTGGGAGTTAGAGAAAAATTTGGAGATTGGAAGGTTTGGAGAAGCTTGGATCTCTTCACCAAACATTCTTCCATTATTAGGGCTTTTGAAGGTAAGCCCCATGACTATGTTCATTACCCTTGCATATTTCATTATGTTGTGTTAGTGGATTTTTTTGTTTGTTATTTTCTCATTTTTATGTGGGTTGGGAGTTTGGTGAGAGCACCTCCATTTAGAGGTAAGGCTCAACTCGTTTGGGGTAGGTGAGAGTGAACCTCCTTGAGGTCACCCCCATATTTGTGCTACTTATAGCCTTGAGGGCTTTTTCTTGGTGTTGAGATCATTTTGATAGCAAGAGTGCCATGTTAGTTTTTGAAGTTATTTGGAGATATGTGTTTTGGAGGTTTTGGCTTGAGGCCTTGAGACTTGGTGTTTTGAGATCTTGGAGTGGCCTTTGAGTAGAGGGGTCCATTCCCTACCTCCACCAAACTCATTTTTATGAGTTTTGTTATGTGTTTATCCTTGGGTTATTTTTAAGTTGTTGTGTTGCTTGTTGTGGTGTGTGTGTGCAACCATGTGAATTCCTACCGCCCTAGCTCAGGGGAGATCCACTTGAGGGTCTATGGTAGGGAGGAGGGCATTTCGTAGTGGCTTGTTTCCCCTTTTTGTTGTGTTGCTTATTGCAGGTGTTTATTGGAGAAATGGAGCTTTGGAGAAGTCTATTTTAGTGTCGAATATTATTTTGTTGGCTGTTTGAGCCATGACCTTTAAGGCCCTATTGCAATTTTTGACAAATTTATTTTACCCATTTTGTTGGTCGTCGTGTGAGAATGTAATGTGAGCACTATATTGGTTTATAAAAAAAAGAGAGAAAGGTTATTTACTATTCTATGTGGTTGAGTTTATGAGTAAAGGAGAAATGCAAGAGAAAATACACTTGCTGTATTTTTTTTTACAAAAAAATATATGTGTTGTTGAATACACTTTAGTGTAAGCTAGAAAATAAGAGGAAAAATGGATATATAATTTTCTGTTATGTTGTTTTGAAATTTCATGTTATAAGTTTGTTGTTTATGAAAATAAGTTGTTGAAAATTTAGGTGAAATTACATTTCCTACCTTATAGATTTTATAAAAAAAAAAGTTCTGTATATTTATATTTTCAAAAAAAAAGAAAAAAAATGATGCTACTGAATTATTTTATGATACGAAACTGAAAATTAGTATTCTATGTTAATTAAAATTAGTGTTATTGAGAGAGTTAGTTTAATATATATATATATATATATATATATATATATATATATATATATTGGTAATCCAAACTTGCTGTTCATTTTATGTTACTGTATATATAAGTGCATATATATATATATATACTAGTATTAGAAAAATGCATATATATTTAGATTTGGGGAGCAAACTGTTTTGTTTAAAACTATATATATATATATACAGAATGACTTTTTCACATTTGAAAAATATCAAATAAAGAAAAATAGAATACAGATTAAATGTGGTCCGAACCCTAGAGGGGTCTGTGTATGCTTGCAGAAATAAACAAAAGATTGGAGGGACTGAGATGGGCGACGACACCCATCCCAACCCCCCCGTCCACCTTCTTCCGCAGCCATTGAAACAAATGTGGGTGTGGGTGGAGGCACAACCTCCTCCCCACACCCTTCCCTCGCATAGGCTCTCATCACCGTTCCCTTAACCCCCCACCTCCAACACTTCGTGGCCCCCATGAAACTCACAGCAACGATAGAGCTTAGATAGCCGATGGCCCTCCATAACACAGTCTCTTAACTCTCTTACTATTTCAATAATTTTTCCTGTATATTAATATATATATATATAACTTTGTTATTTAAAAAAAAAGGAAGACTCATATTTAGATTCTCAAATTTAACTATATATATATATCAACAAAAAATAGATAATCCTACTGTGTATACTCAGAAAATATATACCTCTGTGGGGTACTTTCATGCCTGCCAAGCCATTGTAGAGGAAATCTCCAACCTGCAAGATAAGAAAGAAAAGAAAAGAAGAAAGGAGAAAAGAGAAAACATGAGAAAAGAAAAGAAAATAACATGTTAGGGTTTTGACAAAAAGAAAATAATAAAATAATATTAGGGCTTGCATTTAGAAAACTAATTTAATATTGGTTAGGGTTGAGTGGGAATGAGAGGAAAATTAGTCTTTTCTATTTTATTTAATTTCCCCTTTATTCTTGTGCATGGGAATTCAAACTTCCCTCTTTTCTTTACTTTTGACTTTGGGATTTATTGCCTCCCTTAGTGTTTAAAATTTATTTGATTTATAATTTTATTTTGGAATGTGATTTTTATTCTTTCATGTGGGATTTAATTAAAAGGGAATGGGAAATTGATTTAATGGGATTTTTGATCCCTTGACTTGTAAACTAATTGGGCATTCTTTTTTTTAAAATTATCCTAGTGCTTTTTAATTTTAACTTTTTGAGGAGATCTCTTTATTGAGTTTAATTTTAGTTTATTCAATTTTATCTTAGTAGGGATATTCAATTTTAACCTCCTTTCAATTAAGTTTAACTTGAGTTAATTAATAAATGCAATAGTCGACATTACATTTATTAATGGACTCAAGTATTGAGTTTTATATTTGGGTCATTTAATTATTTTCAAATTTTATTATTTAATTGCAAGGTCGATTTAATCAGCGTTGGCAAAGCTTTTAATTTTTAATTTTTCTTTAAAGTTTAATTATTAATTATAAATTTTGCTTTAAATTCTTGCTGGAGTTTTTATTTTAAAATTTTTATTCAATTATTGAAAACGTGTTATGCTATCGAATTTTTCCTAGATTTTAGGGTTTTATTTTTATGACATTTTATTGACTTTCATTTTATCACTCCATCTTATCATGCGTCCATCATGCCATTTTTTTTCATATTTTATTTTCATCCTTGTATTAGATTTAGGAGTTGGTTTCGAATCTGACGAAATCACCTTCTCACCTAGGAAACTTAGGGTTCGGATTGAAACCGTTCTAACCCTAAAAGCGGCACGCTTCGCATCGCATACCCCCTAGATAGATTTCATCATGCAGGGGATGGCGTAGGATAATGCACTTCCCCGAATTATGTTTGACATGTTTATGCCTCTTGCATATTGCCACTGAGCATGCAGACGCGTGCGAGGGGGTTCCTAGTGATAGGTAGAAAAGTTTTTCGTATTTCGTGTCATGACCACATGTCAAATGTGGACATAACACGTGTGTTGTGTGTTGTGATTGCATGGGAGATGTGGGCTTGACATTTGGTATCAAAGCCCAAGTTTAAACATTGGGCTTGTTTAGGGCACATTGTTATTCTGCAACTTTGATTAATTTGTGGTTACCTCATTTTTGTAGGATGCCTCCCCGACAAGTTCGGTGAGCGCAATCCTACCACACTGCATCCGCCAAGGTGCACAGTGATTCTTCAGCTGAGGGACAGGCACCGCCAGCCCCATAGATACTGTAGGCACCACCGGTCCTACTTATACCAGATATTGGGCCACATATATTACAGGCACTACATGCAGTGTTAGATAGGCTACTACCGGCCGTAGTTGAGCCGCGCATAGAGCCACATGGTGAGCCCCGCGATGATCTGCGAGAGGAGCCATGTGTGGAGCCATGAGCAGAGTCACGTGTTGAGCCACGTGTGGAGCCATATGTTGAGGTACCAGATATGACAGCAGAGGAGGTTGGATCAGCCGACAGGGCCTGTAGTAGGAGCCCTCCATGTCATGCTAGGCATGAGGAGGCAGTACGAGTGGAGCATATCATTCACATGCCTTATGATTATTATGTGGATGAGCCTATCAGAGGGCACAGAGACCAAGGAGATCCCATCAAGGATTTGTTAAGGTTGAATCCTCCTACTTTTGTTGTGACCACAGAGGGAGCTGAGGCAGAGGCCTGGCTCATCATCTTAGACAAATGCTTCACGTTGCGTCCTTACGAGGGCAACACGAAGGCACGTGTGGTAGTCCACCTATTACGAGATGTAGCAGCTACCTGGTGGCACACTAAAGAGTGCAAGCACCATCTATCATTGGACACACTCACATGGGAGACTTTCATTAAGCACTTCAATGTGCGATACTTACCAGATCACTACAGACAGGGTCACATAGACAATTTTTATGACCTTTAGCAGAGAAGACTTACGGCTGCTTAGTATGAGGCTAGATTTACTGAGTTGTCTCAATATGCGGAGTATCTCCATGATGAGAAACTCTTGGTTCATAAGTTTATCAGAGGATTGAACCATAGCATCACAGGGCCTGTATGTATGTCTGACCCTCAGACATTGAGTGATGCTACCGAGAAGGCATCCATAGCTGAGGAGATATAGGGACGAGAGCAGAGTTCATGCCCTCAGTTTCAGGATTGTGGGTAGTAGTAGCATCAGCAGAGTTACCGCAGACCACCACTGCCACCTCAGAGAGGAGGATTTAGTTTCTCATCCTTACCTCCTAGGCCCCCACAGTAGTAGTAGCCACAATAGTAGTAGAGAGCCAAGACATAGTAGAGGGCACATGGGGGCATAATTGAGGTTGGCAGTAGCATGGCCCATGCAGAGATCAGAGGTAGCAGGGACCACCTGCAGGACTTGCGAGGTCACAATAGTCATATAGAGGTTCACAAGTGTCCACTGGTAGATCTGGACAACAGCAGTCGAGTAGGACTTAGACTAGACAGTGCATCTATGTACCCCGTGCAGGTGACCTACGTACTATAGTGTTATCAAAGGCTCATAGAGAACCATATGTGGCACATCTGGGGGTGAAGAAAATGCGTGCTGACCTATGACAGTTGTACCATTGGGCGGGTATCAGACAGGATATTACAGAGTTTATTGCTCGATGCCTTGAGAACTAGAGGGTCAAGGCCGAGCATCAACATCCAGTGGGTCTTTTATACCCACACGAGATACCTGAGTGGAAATGGGATACCATTTCCATGGATTTCATTGTTGGTCTTCCCATGTCTTCCCATCTCCATGATGCCATCATGGTGATAGTCGACAAGTTGACCAAGGTGGCATATTTCATGTATGCATGATGTACAATGCACCAGTAGTGGCGAGAGTATTCTTGGATGATATTGTGAGATTACATGGAGTACCTCGCCGCATCATTTCTGACAAGGATTCAGTGTTCACTTCAGCATTTTAGAGAGCTTTGCAGCAGGTGTTGGGCACACAACTCAACTTTAGATCTGCTTATCATCCTGAGACAGATGGGCAGACAGAGAGAGTGAATCAGGTGTTGGAGGCATGCTTCATATGTATGTTATGGGCCATCAATCTAGATGGGAGGAGTATCTGTATCTGGTTGAGTTTGCCTACAATAATGGGCATCACAGCTCGTTGGGTATGCCTCCTTTTCAGGCTTTATACGGAAGACCATGTAAGACACCATTGAGTTGGGATCAGATAGAGGACAGGGTTGCCATTGGTCTAGAGTTAGTTCAGGATATGGAGTAGTAGGTCACACTAATTAGGCAGAGACTTTGGGAGGTACAGGATAGACAGAAAAAGTATGCTGATGCTATGAGAACTGATCAGAGCTTCTCAATAGGTGACAGGGTATTCCTTAAGGTGCAGCCACACAAGAGTCCAATCCATTATGGAAAGGGCTCTAAGATTGTACCACAGTTTGTAGGACCTTTTGAAATCTTAGAGCGGATAGGACCTGTCGCCTACCATCTAGCATTGCCACCTAGCCTGTCACATATCCACGATGTCTTTCATATTTCTATATTGAGGTGATATATATATGATTTATCTCATGTATTAGACTAGATTGCTCTACAGGTAGAGGCAAATAGGCAATTGGCTTTGGAGCCAATTCACATATTGGCTCGTCTGATGCTGGGCCTTCGAGGTCGAGAGCTGGACCAGGTTAGGGTCCAGTGGGATCGCTAAGATGAGGTCACAACGAGTTGGGAGGATTCAGGTCATTTGAGGGCACTCTATCCTCACCTTTTTGATGACTTCCAGGAGGAAGTTTAGTCTTAGGGGGGAGGATTTGAGGCCGATTATTTTTCCTTCCTTATTTTGATCATCTTACATTTCAGTTGATGATATTATCATACTTTTAGAAACTATTGTTCCATTATGCAGATTTGATTATAACTCCTGATTTTTATTTGACCTTGATTAGACATATGGTGATTTGATTTGATCATATTTTGATGCTATGTTGAAACTAGACATGCGAGATATATTAGATGATGTTTATTGATGTGATTTCAAGTTCCTTATGTGATGATAATTATGTGACGTTGGATAGAAAATGTAGTTTAATCTTGAATTATCTTGTAGATGATTAATGTTGTATTCAATGGCATGAATTTAATTCCAGTTGCTTTAGCTATAATTATTCATGATATGACTGACACTTGATCTAGATGTGCAGGATTATAATCCTAGGCCATGGGAAATTAGAGGTAGTATTCACACTATGTTATTCCCTGTGAAACTAATCCATTCCCAAGAGGGATGAGGATCTGATATTTGATTCGAATATTGTTTAAGTACTTGTTGTTTTATTATTCTGGCCTAGTACCCCTTTGTTTAAATTAAATTATATAATGTGTTGTATAATTTTTATTGTTTTACACCACTTAGTATTGTTCTTATTTTTGGGCCATTTAAAGTGGATTTATGACTCCCTAAGTGAACCTTAGTGTCCCAAAACTTACTCTAGGTGGTTACCCATGGGTCTAGGGTCAATTTTGACTAACTAAACCTTGGGGTAACTCACTTTTGGTCACTCTAAACTGAGGTTTAGTCAAAGTGACGAGTTTTGAAATGGATAAGGGTGGGAGATGAGTCATGCTTTGGGAAAGACTCATCTCCCTTCCCAAAGTTTGGGGGTCCCTTCACCAAGAAGACTTGGGAGGTCTCCAAGACTCCCAAGTGTGTGGGATCTCCCTCCAAGACTCTCACACATGTGTGAGAGCATCTTGAAGGGAGATGGCTCTCTTGGAGAATAAGAGGATGCCATATGGCATCCCTTATCCTCATGAAGGCTTGAAGGGGATTGCCACCTCACCACTTGTTCTCTCACACATGTGTGAGAGGAAAAGTGGATAAGGTGAGAATTGGGATGGAATTAGAGGGTGACACTTGTCATCCTCACACTTCCTCTCTCTTGCAAGTGGCATAGGAAGAGGAAGGAGATGGTGACAAGTGTCACCTTATCATTCCTCAAGGCCAATTTGGAAGGCCTCTATTACCTCGTCTTGTTGAGGAGTGCGGGGTTCTTGTATTTTGGGATTTTCTTTCAATTCTGGGAGTTTCTTTTGGGAGTTAGAGAAAAATTTGGAGATTGGAAGATTTGGAGAAGCTTGGACCTCTTCACCAAATATGCTTCCATTATTAGGGCTTTTGAAGGTAAGCCCCATGACTATGTTCATTACCCTTGCATATTTCATTATGTTGTGTTTGTGGATTTTGTTGTTTGTTGTTTTCTCATTTTTATGTGGGTTGAGAGTTTGGTGAGAGCACCTCCATTTGGAGGTACGGATCAACTTGTTTGGGGTAGGGGAGAGTGAACCTCCTTGAGGTCACCCCCATATTTGTGCTACTTATAGCCTTGAGGGCTTTTTCTTGGTGTTGAGATCATTTTGATGGCAAGAGTGCCATGTTAGTTTTTGGAGTTATTTGGAGATATGTGTTTTGGAGGTTTTGGCTTGAGGCCTTGAGACTTGGTGTTTTGAGATCTTGGAGTGGCATTTGAGTAGAGGGGTCCATTCCCTACCTCCATCTTATTCATTTTTATAAGTTTTGTTATGTGTTTATCCTTGGGTTATTTTTGAGTTGTTGTTGTGTTGCTTGTTGTGGTGTGTGTGTGCAACCATGTGAATTCCTACCTCCCTAGCTCGGGGGAGACCCACTTGCGAGTCTACGGTAGGGAGGAGGGCATTTCGTAGTGGCTTGGTTCTCCTTTTTGTTGTGTTGCTTATTGCAGGTGTTTATTAGAGAAATGGAGCTTTGGAGAAGTCCATTTTAGTGTTGTTGTAATATTATTTTGTTGGTTGTTTGAGCCATGGCCTTTGAGGCCCTATTGTAATTTTTGACAAGTTTATTCTACCATTTTGTTGGTTGTCGTGTGAGAATGTAATGTGAGCACTATATTGGTTTATAAAAAAAAGAGAAAAAGTTGCTTACTATTTATGTGGTTGAGTTTATGAGTAAAGGAGAAATGTAAGAGAAAATACACTTGCTGTCTTTTTTTTTACAAAAAAAATATATGTGTTGCTGAATACACTTTAGTGTAAGCTAGAAAATAAGAGGGAAAAATGGATATATAATTTTATGGTATGTTGCATTGAAATTTCATGTTATTAGTTTGCTGTTTATGAAAATAAGTTGTTGAAAATTTAGGTGAAATTACATTTCCTACCTTATAGATTTTATTAAAAAAAAGTAGTTCTATATATTTATAGTTTCAAAAAAAAAAAAAAAGATGCTACTAAATTATTTTATGATACTAAACTGAAAATTAGTATTCTATGTTAATTAAAATTAGTGTTATTGAGAGAGTTAGTTTAATATGTATATATATATATATTGGTAATCCAAACTTGCTGTTCATTTTATGTTACTGCATATATTAAAATATATATATATACTCACACACAGATATATATATAAGCACACATATATATACTATTATTAGAAAATGCCTATATATTTAGATTTGGGGAGCAAACTGTTTTGTTTAAAACTGTATATATATATATATATATACAGAATGACTTTTCACATTTGAAAAATATCAATTAAAGAAAAATAGAATACAGATTAAATGTGGTCCTAACCCTAGAGGGGTCTGTGTATGCTTGCCGAAATAAACAAAAGATTGGAGGAACTGAGATGGACGATGGTGCCCATCCCAGCCCCGCCACCCACCTTCCACCATGACCATTGAAACAAATGTGGGTGTGGGTGGAGGCACAGGATCCTCCCCACACCCTTCCCCCGCATAGGCTCTCGTCACCATTCCCATAAGCCCCTGCCTCCAACACTTCGTGGCCCCCATGAAACTCATAGTGGCGGCAGAGCTTAAACGACCGATGACCCTCCATAACAGTCTCTTAACTCTCTTGTTGTTTCAATAATTTTTCCTGTATATTAAAATAGATATATATATATATATCACTCTGTTATTTTAAAAAAAGGAAGACTCATATTTACATTCTCAGATTTAACTATATATATATATATCAACAAAAAATAGAAAACCCTACTATGTATACTCATAAAATATATACCTCTGTGGGGTACTTTCATGGCTGCCAAGCCATTGTAGAGGAAATTTCCAACCTGCAAGAGAAGAAAGAAAAGAAAACAAGAAAGAAGAAAAGAGAAAACATGAGAAAAGAAAACAAAATAACATGTTAGGGTTTTGACAAAAAGAAAACAATAAAATAATATTAGGGCTTCCATTTAGAAAACTAATTTAATATTGGTTAGGGTTGAGTGGGAATGAGAGGAAAATTAGTCTTTTCTATTTTATTTAATTTCCCCTTTATTCTTTTGCACGGGAATTCAAACTTCCCTCTTTTCTTTACTTTTGACTTTGGGAATTATTGCCTTCCTTAGTGTTTAAAATTTATTTGATTTATAATTTTATTTTGGAATGTGATTTTTATTCTTTCATGTGGGATTTAATTAAAAGGGAATAGGAAATTGATTTAATGGGATTCTTGATCCCTTGACTTGTAAACTAATTGGGCATTCTTTTTTTTAAAATTATCCTAGTGCTTTTTAATTTTAACTTTTTGAGGAGATGTCTTTATTGAGTTCAATTTTAGTTTATTCGATTTTATCTTAGTAGGGATATTCAATTTTAACCTCCTTTCAATTAAGTTTAACTTGAGTTAATTAATAAATGTAATAGTCGACATTACGTTTATTAATAGACTCAAGTATTGAGTTTTATATTTGGGTCATTTAATTATTTTCAAATTTTATTATTTAATTGCAAGGTCGATTTAATCGGCCTTGGCAAAGCTTTCAATTTTTAATTTTTCTTTAAAGTTTAATTATTAATTTTAAATTTTTCTTTAAATTCTTGCTGGAGTTTTTATTTTAAAATTTTTATTCGATTATTGAAAATGCATTATGCTGTCAAATGTTTACTAGATTTTAGGGTTTTATTTTTATGACATTTTATTGGCTTTCATTTTGTCATTCCATCTTATCATGCATCCATCATGCCATTTATTTTCATATTTTATTTTCATCCTTGTATTAGATTTAAGAGTTGGTTTCGAATCTGACAAAATCACCTTCTCACCTAGGAATCTTAGGGTTCGGATTGAAACCGTTCTAACCCTAAAAGTGGCACACTTCGTGTCGCATACCCCCTAGATGGCTTTCATCATGCAAGGGACGGTGGAGGATAATGCACTTCCTCGAATTATGTTTGACATGTTTACGCCTCTTGCGTATTGCCACCAAGCATGTAGACGCGTGCAAGGGGGTTCCTAGGGATAGGTAGAAAAGTTTTTCATATTTCATGTCATGACCACATGTCAAATGTGGACATGACACATGTGTTGTGTGTCATGACCGCATGGGAAATGTGGGCATGACATTTGGTATCAGAGCCCAAGTTTAAACAATGAGCTTTTTTAGGGCACATTGTTATTCCGTAACTTTGATTAATTTGTGGTTACCTCATTTTTGTAGGATGCCTCCCTGACAAGTTTGGCTAGTGTAATCCCGCCACATTGCATCTGCCGAGGTGCACAGTGATTCTTTAGTTGAGGGATAGGCACCGTCAGCTCCACAGATACCACAGGCATCACTGGCCCTACCTATACTAGATATTGGGCCACAGATATTACATGCACTACAGGCAGTGTTAGATAGGCTACCGCCGGTCGTAGTTGACCCGCACATAGAGCCACGTGTTGAGCCCTGTGATGATCTGCAAGAGGAGCCATGCTTGGAGACACGAGTAGAGTCATGTGTTGAGCCACGTGTGGAGCCCCGCATCGAGCCATGAGAGGCACCACGTGTGGAGCGATAGGTTGAGGTACCAGATACAATGACAGAGGAGGTTGGATCAGCTGACAAGGCCTGTAGCAGGAGTCCTCCATGTCATGCTAGGCATGAGGAGGCAGTGCGAGTGGACCATATCATTCATAGGCTTTATGATTATTATGCAGATGAGCCTATCAGAGGGCACAGAGACCGAGGAGATCCCATCAAGGATTTGTTGAGGCTGAATCCTCCTACTTTTGTCGGGACCTCAGAGGGAGCTAAGGTAGAGGCCTGGCTCATCAGTTTAGATAAATGCTTCACATTGCGTCCTTATGAGGGCAACACGAAGGCATGTGTGGTAGTCCACCTATCGCGAGATGCAGCAGCTACCTGGTGGTGCACTAAGGAGTGCAAGCACCATCTATCATTGGACACACTCACATGGGAGACTTTCATTAAGCACTTCAATGCGCGATACTTATCAGATCACTACAGACAGCATCGCATAGATGATTTTTACTATCTTCAGTAGAGAGGATTTACGGTTGCTCAGTATGAGGGTAGATTTACTGAGTTGTCTCGATATGCTAAGTATCTCCATGATGAGAAACTCCTTGTTCATAAGTTTATCAGAGGATTGAACCATAGCATAGTAGGGTTTGTATGCATGGCAGACCCCCAGACATTGAGTGATGCTGTCGAGAAGGCATACATAGCTGAAGAGATATAGGGACAAGGACAGAGTTCATGCCCTCAGTTTCAAGATCGTGGGCAGCAGCAGCATTAGCAGAGTTACCACAGACCACCACTGCCACCTCAGAGAGGAGGATTTAGTTTCGCATCCTTACCTCCTATGCCCCCATAGTAGCAGCAGCCACAGCAGCAGCAGAGAGCTAGGGCACAACAGAGGGCACATGGGGGGCATAATCAAGGTTGGCAGTAGCATGGCCCACGTAGAGATCAGAGGTAGTAGGGACCACCTGCGAGACCCGTGAGGTCACAGCAGTCATACAGGGGTTCATAGGGGTCCACAAGTAGATTTAGACAACAACAGTCGAGTAGGACTTAGACTGGACAGGTACAGGCTAGGGGCCCATGTTATGTGTGTGGTGGATCAAGACATCTAGCCAGAGAGTGTCCATAGGGCTTTATAGTAGGGGGATAGCCTTTTTCAGGAGGATTAGAGCAGATGGTTGGAGATGTGGGTAGGTCCCACCATATGTTCGCAACGGTTGATAACTGCTAGGCTAATTTTTAGGCATCCGTGATTGAGACATCAGGTATGATAGGGGGTGTCCCCATTTCTATTATTTTTGACTCTGGTGCTACTAACTCTTTCATATCTCCATCATTAGTGGAGCATTGCAAGCTGGTGGCCTCTAGGCAAGGTGATAGGTGGGTGGTTGAGTTGGCCTCAGGGGCCAAGATGATAGTAGATGCCTTAGTACACGACTGTGAGATTTCTTTGGGACCCTTTGTCATAGTATGTGACCTTAAAGTTATGGCATTAGGATCCTATGATGTGGTTTTGGGTATGGACTGGCTTGCAGCTCATCGAGCCAAGCTAGATTATCGCTGAAAGGTGATTAGCTTCTTAGACGATCATGGTACATCAGTTGAGATAGTGGGCATTCAGAAGCCCACAACAATGAATATGATATCTGTTCAACAACTTAAGCGCTACATCCAAAAGGGATGCCAAATGTTTTCTATCACAGTGAGTGATAGATCAGATGACGAGCCTGAGGCATCTTTGGATGATCGTCCCATCCTGAGAGAGTTTGCTAATGTGTTTCCAGCAGAGATACCGGGGATGCCACCCCGTCATGAGCTAGACTTTCATATTGACTTAGTACCGGGTGCTGAGCCAATGTCTCATGTACCCTACAAGATGACGACTCATGAGCTCATAGAGCTCAAGTTGCAGCTTGAGGACTTGCTTGAGAAGGGGCACATCCGATCGAGCGTTTCACCTTGGGGTGCTCCTGTCATCTTTGTGAAGAAGAAGGATGGGTCTCTTTGATTATGCATAGATTATAGGCAGTTGAACAAGGTGATGGTGAAGAACCGTTATCCTCTTCCCAGGATTGATGATCTTTTCTATCAGATGAAGGGAGCCAGGGTGTTCTCTAAGATTGACCTAAAGTCTGGTTACCATTAGTTACATATCACAAAGGCAGACATCCATAAGACCGCCTTCCGGACTCGATATGGCTACTATGAGTTCATTGTGGTCCCCTTCGGTTTGACGAACGCCACTATAGTGTTTATGAGTCTCATGAATGGGGTGTTCTGTACCTACTTGGATCAGTTCATGATTATTTTCCTCGATGACATTTTGATCTATTCATGGATCAAGGAGGAGCATGAAGAGCACCTACGTCAGGTTCTACAGTGTTTGAGGGAGTAGAATCTTTATGGGAACTTGGCAAAGTGTACATTTTTCAAGACAGAGGTATAGTATTTGGGGCATATCCTATCTGGTGATGGAATCTCAGTAGATCCATAAAAAATCAGGGCTATCAGAGATTGGCCATCACCCATCAGTGTGACAGAGGTCAAGAGTTTTATGGGGTTAGCTGGTTATTACCGTAGGTTTGTTGAGGGTTTTTCTCAGATAGCGTACCCCATCACTTCCCTTCAGCAGAAAGGGAAGATTTTTCTATGGACTGAGCAGTGTGAGAGGGCCTTTGGGGTCCTCAAGGAGTGTCTTACCAATGCTCCCATTTTAGCGGTTCTTGATCCTGCAGTAGATTTTATGGTTTGCACGGATGCATCACTTGAGGGTTTGGGAGTCGTACTTATGCAGGGTGGTAGAGCAATTGGATATGAGTCACGAAAGTTCAAGTCCCATGAGATGAACTACCCCACTCATGATTTGGAGTTAGCGACAGTGGTTTATGCTCTAGTTAGTTGGAGACACTTCTTATTGGGTTGTTACTTTGAGCTTTATTCAGATCACCACAGTCTTCGGTATATCTTTACGCAGCTGAATCTGAATGCCCGTCAACGATGTTGGATGGAGTTTCTTTGCAAGTATGACTTTGATGTCCAATACATCAAAGGAAAGGAGAATGTGGTTGCTAACGCATTGAGTTGGAGGCGCCATGAGCTCTTGACCTTGACTCTGAGTGTGGACTTGAGAGGACACATTATTCAACATCTGCTTGAGGATGAGTGGTTTCCTGAGGTACAACAGGAGATCAATTCCTAGAGGGCCCTTGTGGGCAAGTTTGCAGGTTATTCACTTGAGGCAGATGGGTTACTTCGTTATCGACAGTGCATCTATGTACCCCACATAGGTGACCTACGTACTATAGTGTTATCAGAGGCTCACAGAGCACCATATGCAGCACATCTAGGGGTAAAGAAGATACATGTTGACCTACGACAGCTGTACCATTGGGCAGGTATGAGACAGGATATTGTAGAGTTTGTTACTCGATGCCTTGAGTACTAGAGGGTTAAGGCTGAGCATCAACATCTAGCGGGTCTTTTATACCCACAAGAGATATTTGAGTGGAAATGGAACACCATTTCCATAGATTTCATTTTTGGTCTTCCTATGTCTTCACGTCGCCATGATGCCATCATGGTGACAGTCGACAAGTTGACCAAGGTGGTGCATTTCTCACCTGTATGCACAACGTATAATGAACCAGTAGTGGTGAAAGTATTCTTTTATGATATTTTGGGATTACATGGAGTACCTCACCGCATCATTTTTGACAAGGATTTAGTGTTCACTTCAGCCTTTTGGAGAGATTTGCAACAGACATTGGGCACACAACTCAACTTTAGCTCCGCTTATCATCCTGAGACAGATGGGCAGATAGAGCAGGTGAATCAGGTGTTGGAGGACATGCTTCATATGTATGTTATGGACCATTAGTCTAGATGGGAGGAGTATCTATATCTGGTTGAGTTTTCCTACAATAATGGGCATCACAGCTCGTTGGGTATGCCTCATTTTTAGGCTTTATATAGCAGACCATATAGGACACCAATGAGTTGGGATCAGATAGAGAACAGGGTTACCATTGGTCCAGAGTTAGTTTAGGATATGGAGCAGTAGGTCACACTGATTAGGTAGAGACTTCAGGAGGCATAGGATAGACAGAAAAAGTATGTCGATGCTAAGAGAACTAATCGGAGCTTCTCAGTGGGTGACAAGGTATTCCTTAGGGTGTGGCCACACAAGAGTCCAATCCATTATGGAAAGCGCTCTAAGCTCACACCATGGTTTGTAGGACCTTTTGAGATCTTGGAGTGGATAGGACCTGTCGCCTACCGTCTAGCATTGCCACCTAGCCTATCACATATCCACGATGTCTTTCATATTTTTGTATTGAGGCGCGATATATATCTGATTTATCTCATGTATTGGACTGGAGTTCTCTATAGGTAGAGGCGAACGGGCAGTTGGCTTTGGAGCCAATTCACATATTGGCTCGTTAGACGCTGGGCCTTCGAGGTTGAGTGCTGGACCAAGTTAGGGTCCAGTGGGATCATTATGATGAGGTCACAGCGAATTGGGAGGATGTCGCTAGTCTAAGGGCACTCTATCCTCACCTTTTTGACGACTTCCAGTAGGAAGTTTAGTCTTAGGGGGGAGGATGTGAGGCTGATTATTTTTCCTTCCTTATTTTGATCGTCTTACATTTCAGTTGATGATATTATCATACTTTTAGAAACGATTGTTCCATTATGCAGATTTGATTATATCTCCTGATTTTGATTTGACCTTGATTAGACATATGGTGATTCGATTTGATCATATTTTGATGCTATGTTGAAACTAGACATGCGAGATATATTAGATGATGTTTATTGATGTGATTTCAAGTTCCTTATGTGATGATGATTATGTGACATTGGATAGAAAATGTAGTTTAATCTTGAATTATGTTGTAGATGATTAATGTTGTATTCAATGGAATGAATTTAATTCCAGTTGCTTCGGCTATGATTATTCATGATATGATTGACACTTGATCTAGATATGCAGGATTATATTCCCAGGCCATGAGAAATTAGAGGTAGTATTCACACATATGTTATTCCCTGTGAAACCGATCCATTCCCAAGAGAGATGAGGATCATGTTTGATTCGAATGTTGTTTAAGTATTTGTTTTATTATTTTGGCCTAGTACCCCTTTGTCTAAATTAAATTATATCACGTGTTGTATAATTTTTATTGTTTTACACCACTTGGTATTGCTTTTATTTTTGGGCCATTTAAAGTGGATTTATGACTCCCTAGGCGAACCTTAGTGTCCCAAAACTTACCCTAGGTGGTTACCCATGGGTCTAGGGTCAATTTTGACTAACTAAACCTTGGGGTAACTCAATTTTGGTCGCTCTAAACTGAGGTTTAGTAAAAGTGACGAATTTTGAAATGGATAAAGGTGGGAGATGAGTCATGCTTCGGAAAAGACTCATCTCCCTTCCCAAAGTTTGGGGATCCCTTCACCAAGAAGACTTGGAAGGTCTCCAAGACTCCCAAGTGTGTGGGATCTCCCTCCAAGACTCTCACACATGTGTGAGAGTATCTTGGAGGGAGATGGCTCTCTTGGAGAATAAGAGGATGCCATATGACATCCCTTATCCTCATGAAGGCTTGAAGGGGATTGCCACCTCACCACTTGTTCTCTCCCACATGTGTGAGAGCACAAGTGGATAAGGTGAGGATTGGGATGGAATTGGAGGGTGACACTTGTCATCCTCACACTTCCTCTCCCTTGCAAGTGGCATAGGAAGAGGAAAGAGAAGATGACAAGTGTCACCTTCTCATTCCTCAAGGCCAATTTAGAAGGCCTATATTACCTCGTCTTGTTGAGGAGTGTGGGGTTTTTGCATTTTAGAATTTTCTTTCTATTCTGGGAGTTTCTTTTGGAGTTAGAGAAAAATTTGGAAATTGGAAGATTTGGAGAAGGTTGGAGCTCTTCACCAAAGTTGCTTCCATTATTAGAGCTTTTGAAGGTAAGCCCCATGACTATGTTCATTACCCTTGCATATTTCATTATGTTGTGTTTGTGGATTTTGTTGTTTGTTGTTTTCTCATTTTTATGTGGGTTGGGAGTTTAGTGAGAGAACCTCCATTTGGAGGTAAGGCTCAACTTGTTTGGGGTAGGAGAGAGTGAATCTCCTCAAGGTCACCCCCATATTTGTGCTACTTATAGCCTTGAGGGCTTTTTCTTGGTGTTGAGATCATTTTGATGGCAAGAGTGCTATGTTAGTTTTTGGAGTTATTTGGAGATATGTGTTTTGGAGGTTTTGGCTTGAGGCCTTGAGACTTGGTGTTTTGAGATCTTGGAGTGGCCTTTGAGTAGAGGGGTCCATTCCCTACCCCCATCAAACTCATTTTTATAAGTTTTGTTATGTGTTTATCCTTGGGTTATTTTTGAGTTGTTGTGTTGCTTGTTGTGGTGTGTGTGTGCAACCGTGTGAATTCCTACCTCCCTAGCTTGGGGGAGACCCACTTGCTGGTCTATGGTAGGGAGGAGGGCATTTCGTAGTGGCTTGGTTCCCCTATTTGTTTTGTTGCTTATTGCAAGTGTTTATTGGAGAAATGGAGCTTTGGAGAAGTCTATTTTAGTGTTGTAATATTATTTTGTTAGTTATTTGAGCCATGGCCTTTGAGGCCCTATTGTAATTTTTGACAAGTTTATTCTACCCATTTTGTTGGTTGTTGTGTGAGAATGTAATGTGAGTAGTATATTGGTTTATAAAAAAAAGAGAGAAAGGTTGTTTACTATCCTATGTGATTGAGTTTATGAGTAAAGGAGAAATTGAAGAGAAAATACACTTGTTATCTTTTTTTTTACAAAAACATATATGTGTTGCTGAATACACTTTAGTGTAAGCTAGAAAATAAGAGGGAAAATGGATATATAATTTTTTGTTATATTGCATTGAAATTTCATGTTATTAGTTTGCTGTTTATGAAAATAAGTTGTTGAAAATTTAGGTGAAATTACATTTCCTACCTTATAGATTTTATAAAAAAAAAAGTAGTTCTGTATATTTATATTTTCAAAAAAAAAAAAAAGATTCTACTGAATTATTTTATGATACTAAACTAAAAATTAGTATTCTATGTTAATTGAAATTAGTGTTATTGAGAAAGTTAGTTTACTATATATATATATGTATATATATGTATATATATATGTATGTATATATATATATGTTTATATATATGTATATATATACACATATACACACACACATATATATTGGTAATCCAAACTTGTTGTTCATATTATGTTACTGTATATTTAAAAAAATATATATACACAGACACAGACACACACACATATATATAAGCGCATATATATATATACTATTATTAGAAAAATGCATATATATTTAGATTTGAGGAGCAAACTGTTTTGTTTAAAACTATATATATATATATATATATATAATGCTTTTTTCACATTTGAAAAATATTAAATAAAGAAAAATAGAATACAGATTAAATGTGGTCCAAACCCTAGAGGGGTCTGTGTATGCTTGCAGAAATAAACAAAAGATTGGAGGGACTGAGATGGGCAACGATGCCCATCCCAGCCCCCTGTCCACCTTCCGTCGCGGCCATTGAAACAAATGTGGGTGTGGGTGGAGGCACAGCCTCCTCCCCACACCCTTCCCCCACATAGGCTCCTGTTAGCATTCCCTTAACCCCCCGCCTCCAACACTTCGCGGCCCCCATGAAACTCACAGTGGCGGTAGAGCTTAAACGGCCAATGGCCCTCCATAACACAGTCTCTTAACTCTCTTTCTATTTCAATAATTTTTCTTGTATATTAAAATAAATAAATAAATAAATATATATATATATATATATCACTCTATTATTTTTTTTAAAAAAAGGAAGACTCATATTTACATTCTTAGATTTAACTATATGTATATATATTTATATATATATATACACAAAATATATATATATATATATTAACAAAAAATAGATAACCCTACTGTGTATACTCAGAAAATATATACATCCGTGGGGTACTTTCATGGCTCCAAAGCCATTGTAGAGGAAATTTCCAACCTACAAGACAAGAAGGAAAAGAAAACAAGAAAGGAGAAAAGAGAAAACATGAGAAAAGAAAACAAAATAACATGTTAGGGTTTTGACAAAAAGAAAACAATAAAATAATATTAGGGCTTCCATTTAGAAAACTAATTTAATATTGGTTAGGGTTGAGTGGGAATGAGAGGAAAATTAGTCTTTTCTATTTTATTTAATTTCCCCTTTATTCTTGTGCACAAGAATTCAAACTTCCTTCTTTTCTTTACTTTTGACTTTGGGATTTATTGACTCCCTTAGTGTTTAAAATTTGTTTGATTTATAATTTTATTTTGGAATGTGATTTTTATTCTTTCATGTGGGATTTAATTAAAAGGGAATAGGAAATTGATTTAATGGGATTCTTGATCCCTTGACTTGTAAACTAATTGGGCATTTTTTTAAAAAAATTATTCTAGTGCTTTTTAATTTTAACTTTTTGAGGAGATCTCTTTATTGAGTTAAATTTTAGTTTATTTGATTTTATCTTAGTAGGGATATTCAATTTTAACCTCCTTTCAATTAAGTTTAACTTGAGTTAATTAATAAATGTAATAGTCGACATTACGTTTATTAATGGACTCAAGTATTGAGTTTTATATTTGGGTCATTTAATTATTTTCAACTTGTATTATTTAATTGCAAGGTCGATTTAATCGGCCTTGGCAAAGCTTTTAATTTTTAATTTTTCTTTAAAGTTTAATTATTAATTTTAAATTTTGCTTTAAATTCTTGCTGGAGTTTTTATCTTAAAATTTTTATTCGATTATTGAAAACGTGTTATGCTGTTGAATTTTTCCTAGATTTTAGGGTTTTATTTTTATGACATTTTATTGGCTTTCATTTTATCACTCCATCTTATCATGCATCCATCATGCCATTTATTTTCATATTTTATTTTCATCCTTGTATTAGATTTAAGAGTTGGTTTTGAATCTGACAAAATCACCTTCTCACCTAGGAAACTTAGGGTTTAGATTGAAACTGTTCTAACCCTAAAAGCGGCATGCTTCACGTCGCATACCCCCTAGATGACTTTCATCGTGAAGGGGATGGTGTAGGATAACACACTTCCCTGAATTATGTTTGACATGTTTACGCCTCTTACATATTGCCACCGAGCACGTAGATGCATGCGAGGGGGTTCCTAGGGATAGGTAGAAAAGTTTTTCATATTTTGTGTCATGACCACATGTCAAATGTGGACATGACACATGTGTTGTGTGTTGTGAGCACATGGGAAATGTGGGCATGACAATTTGGAATAAACTAACCTAAAGAATTTTGAAAGTAAACTAATCTAACAATGCAAATCGTATTTATCCTATCAAGGAAATTATAACATTTAATTACTATTCCCAAGAGCAATTTTAAGATTTAGCTAATTACTATAAAAAAAATACTAAAGAACCTAGAATATGAGATTCGTGAGCCTCCACTACCCTCATGAATCCTTGTATCAGCAACCTCTTTGTGCTCTTACAACAGCGAGAATATCCTCTTGGCAACAACATGGAAGTGATGCAAAAGAAATTTAGAAAGCTTGAAATGTGAGCTAATGAGCTCTATGGCTTGGAAATGGGCAGTGTATCGATGTGATATGAAGTTTTTATCAAAGCTTGGATGAAACGATATTGAAATAAAAGGCTCGAAAGTCCTATATGAGCATATGGATGTTATGTGGAGAGAAGAAACCTGCAAAGACTGGATGCACAAATAAAATTGTCTCCTATGGGAAATTTGAAACTTAACAACAATGAAAGCTAATGCAAAGAAAGCTTGGAAGCTTTGAAATACAAAAGAAAGAAGAGGCTCAAGGGCGTATGAAGAAGATTGAAAAAGCTTGTGAAGAAGGGAAGAGCATTCTCCAACTTTAGAACTAATGAAGAGGTGAGGGGTATTTATAGGTTGGATAACACAAAAGAGGGGCAAATTGATTGAAGAATCAACTCCTTTTAATTTAAGAGTTAACAAAAATTAATTGGGGAGTTGATAGGATTGATTACTCAGTGAACTCAATTGATTAGGTAGTCAACTAGGTTGATTGGGAGTTAACATGCTTTGATAGAATAGTTACCTCATTTGAGTGATTAGTTAACTAAATGGATTGATGAGTTAACTAAATTTATTGATGAGTTAACTAATTTGATTGACTACTTAACTAAATTGATTGATTAGTTAACTAAATTTATTGCATAGTTAACTATTTGGATTAAAATTTGATTGAGTAGTCAATTTGAGTGATTAGTGGAGGAAATTATGGGAGTTAATTTCATGGATAATGGATAATTTGGAAAGTAAATAAAATATAAATTTTATTTACTTGTGATGAGAAAAATGGAAATGAATTTAGGAATTCACGTTAAAAAATAATGCTTTTCATATGAAACTTCCGAGAGCTCGTTCGGGCACATACAGACTCCTTTTTGGGTATTTTTTTAAAAGTGCATGATTTTTCAAGGGCTGCGCAATGGTACCCTTATTTTTTTTTAAAACACTTAAAAAGTGGGTCACCCCATTTTATCAGTCCAAATCACCCAGGGGAGATCCTGGGTCTCCCTAGGGTGACCCATGGGCCACCCATAAAAGAGAGGATTTGGGTTGACATGTGGGGTTGGAGATTGTTAGTTAGGGGATAGAGAAGTGAACTGTCTCCAGAACTAAGTCAAAAGGTGGTCAAAAACTAAATCTTCACTTGCAAATGTCAAATTTCCTCAGGGAGATCTTGAAATAATAGGGGAGATTTGTCTTGGTTGAACATAACTGAAAACTAAAAATTGGAGATGGATTGGGAGGTCCTCTAAAGGGCTCCTAGGGGTGGGGTTGGATGAAAAACACTAGGGAAAGGTCAATTTACAACAAATATATGAATAAGGGGCCTAGGGATGAAGTCACAAGCATAGAAAATGAAAATCAACAAGTGTCTAAAAGTGTTGAAAGAAGGGGAAAAGTTAGTACAACAAAGGGGAAACAAAAAGAGAAGTGAAAACTCATATGTTACCAAGAGAATCATTGCTGAGAGGGCGTTATTTCATTCTTACATGTACGTGACAAGGATTATGTATCATCATGGGTTCCTCATGGAGGTTGTGTGTGATTTTAGTGCTTGCATATTTACCCCCTCAAAGACGATAGTCTACATGAAGGATATGTATCGTTCCTGAAATATGCCTTACTGTCAATTTCCCACAATTTTATCTACAATAACTAGCATTAGTTCAACAGTTTAAATGTATCAAGATAAGTAATAAAAATTGAAATGACCGAACATACCATAGATCATGTCGTGAGTTCACCTAGTTGTTTGCTTTGTCAAGAAGACCTATAGGGATGAAAGCACACAAAAAGAGAGCATAAAAGATGCATAAAAGAAATAGAACACATGCTAAGCTAGAGAGGAGAACAAATTCTCCTTTTATTATAGATTTTGAAGAACATATTTGATATTTAGGGATTTTTTATGTTTTAAAATTTTTTTAAGTTTTTTCAATTTTCCTAATTTTTATGGTTTTTCTAGAGATCTGACTTGATATTCCTTGAGGTCTTTGAGAGATCTATGTTTATTGAGAGATTTATACCTTTGCCCCCTTGCATGGGGAGATTTACATGCTTGAGTGCACACTTTTTCTCTTTTGATTCCGTTTGGAGGAGTGACTTATGCTCAAACATTGTTTGCACTTATTGTTACAAGATTTGATTGGATGAGATCTATAGATAGATTTAGTTGACATCTTGTACTTCACTTTCCCTCTGGTGCATATGGTTGGCTAGAGCTCTTTTTTGCTAATGAGAATGCATACTTAAGATGATCACACATGGATGATGCAATTTTGTTTTGTCTTTTTATGATATGAATGACATGCAGTGTGTTTGGATATGATTCACAAATATGAAATGAAAAGTAATATATTCTACGTGCTATGAATTCCATGATGTTATGACATGTTTTATTGCTTTTGATTTTTTGTGATAGCATGTATGCAAGTGGAACAAACAATGTGACTGCTCTTAAGTAGGATTTTTTACCAAGCGGATTGTGAGTTAACTTGGTATAAAGAGACTTATTGATCTTTGGGATGGGATTAGAGACTCGAGTGGGAGTGGGGAGGAGATGGAATGCTTCTAAATTTTGAGCTTTACTAGAGGTTGAACACTGATCCTTACCTAGAAAAAACAATTTGACAAGCTTTCAACTTGGATGAGTAACAAATTTTATTGGTGTTTGCTAGACTTAGATCATAGATGGAAAGAAAAATAGACCTAGGGTAAAGGAAATATGGAAAAATAAGGGTCCCTAAATAGAAAAATGGCCCTAAATACTATTAGACCTTTGGCTTTGCTCAACTAGTGCATGTATGTGCTTTGCACCTTTCTCTTTTATTTCCTCTGATAGAATGTCACGCTTGAAGCTTCAAGCTTAGATTTATCTCCAACCAAGGGTATGGACATTCAACAACCTTCTCTCTATCACGCTTTTTTTTTGAATTTTTGACTTTTATGGAAATAAATGCTTTTGAGATTTAGATATACAATAACTTTGATCTCTCTATTCTCACTTTTCTTGTCACTTTTATTTTTTTTCACTCATATTTTAGATTGATTTCTTCAGAGTTTTGATCCTCCTAATGTTTTTGGCCAAGAAAGATAAGGGGTTGGCACCACCAAAAGTTTTCATAGTCCAATTGGACTTCCTTTCTACTAAGGAATAATGGGGAAGGTCTACTTGCAAGCTTCCCTTGATCACTGTGGGTTTGAATACTAACTTTGCTTAGACTTAACAACATGAATCATTAAGACCAAGATTAGTGTAGAGTGAAGAGCTAGGCTTTGATTAGAATCATTGGGTGATGTAATAGGGTAATAGTGATAAGTGGTGAACATGATTTATTATGGGATCTCAAAGGCAAAAAAAGGTCAACCTATACCTACGTAACCTTAGACTCCTTACTAGGGAAAAAATAAAATAAGAGCATGACACTCACAAAATGCATGATGGAACATAATGAAGAATGCAAAATCTTGATCTTTCATGATTTTATAATTTTTATAATTTTTTTGAATTATTTGTTTTTTTTGGATTTTATAGGCGTTTACAACATTTTGAGATGTCAAACTCTTCTCCTTCTATAATGCACAAGAGATAATGTCATTTCTGACATCTTCCTTAACTATGTCTAGGCCTATCCAATTTGATCTAAACTTTGCTTGAAAGTCTTTGCAAGGACACTCGAAGACTTGGTGTAAAAATGTATTTGTATTTAGTGAGGTGTTTTGTGTACTCACCTGTTTCATTATTTGATGATTTGTCCCCTATCTTTATCATTTTTTATTCTTGTCGAGTTTCATTAGTTTTAAAATTTTGAGGGTAATTTGAATCGGTGTTGACTCTCCTAGTTTCTGTGTGGGTTTTGGTTATTCTTCTTTAGTCATGATTTCAATCATATGAATGTTTTTGTCTAGCTCGATTGGAATGGCCACTAAGTTGAATGGAGCATAAGACTTTGTTGAGTGGGGATCGAAGGGGAATTATCTTATTGCCACCTATAGACACCTAAAATTGACTCGTTCCTAGATTAGGCATTCATTTGCATCAATCAAATAATTCTTAATTATTTGATTAAGTTCATCTATTGATTATTATCCATTTTATCCTCCATGTTAATTAAATAACCCTGATTATTTAATTAATTCAATTTATCCTCCATATTTGATTAAATAATTCTAATTATTTAATTAAATCAATTTCCCTCCAATTTAAATAAGTAAATTCAAATTATTTATTTAATTAGTATTTTTCCTCCAAAATGAATTAAATTCAATATTTAATTCATTTATCACATGTGCATGAAATTAAATAATTAATTTATTTAATTTCCTATTATTCCCTCTCATTCATATTTCACTCTCAATCAATCTAGATAACTAATCAATCAAATTAGTTAACTAAATCAATCAAACCAGTTAACAGGTTAGTTAATCTAGTTAACTAGTCAATCAATTCAGTTGACTAGTTAATCAATTGAGTTCATTGAGCAAGCAATTTAGTCAACTCCCTGATCAGATTTGTTAACTCCCCTGATACATGAGAGGACAAGGACACTTGTCCCTCTCTCATTCATGCACATCCTCTCAACCATTCTTAGCCATTAATCTCTCAAATCTTCCACAATCGTTGATCTTCATCCTTGAGAGTCTATAAATTGTGAAAGGAAGCAAGGTACGTGGAAACACTTCCTACACCGATCTAATAAGGGAAGTAGAGTGCAAATTATTATTTTTTAATCCTTACAATTGCAACAATGTTAAACATATAACATAAAGATTATAGCAGCAACACAACACATAGAATGAGAGAGACACAAGATATATCGTGGGGAAAATCTTTTTAGGTGAAAAACCCCACACTCCAAAACCTACACAATGTATTATCAAATTTGTAAAGGATTATAATACACTTGCAATGCAATTTCTTCCAAGAGTCTTCAAATGTCATTTCTGGAGTAATTTGGATAGCATAACAGTACTTGTACAAACATTATGCAAACTACAACTCCAAACACCTCATTATATAGAGTTATAAGGAAAACTGAGAAGATTCTAGAGATGGGTGTCCATCTTGGCCACATGGCCATGTACACACCCAAGGGACACTTGTCCAACATGTTTTCAGCTCTCTTACATCTATCATAACATGGCAGATTTGACTTCCGAAGATGGAGCGCTCCAAGGCAAAAAATAAACTATGACAGATTCTCTTACACATCTTACAGCTATCATAAAGCTGCCCAACATAACAACACTTAATGTTGTAAGAGAATTGTCAGACAAGACTAAATATAGCATATTCCTCTCACAACATGTCATAGCCCAACTTGGGCACCCAAAGATGCCTTTTCCACATGCAAAGATACTCTTCAACACTTGTCTTCACTTGTCATAGAAATCTCTATACTTGGTTCATACACAATAACACCTCTATCATACTACAAGAAGCCGAAACATGGCATATTAGTGCCACCTCAAATGGGACACCCAAATCCACATGTGTTTGACTTGACCATCCATGTCACATTACAAGTAGGATGACATGCCACAATGCCACCTTATACTTGTTATGTCAGAAAATGTCCCCTTGGGGGCTTTTCCCTCTTAAGGTTTAGCTCCTGTGTCCTATTATTGCATTTAGAGCATCTTGCATGTTATGTCTGACTCCCAATGAGAAAACCCTTGGGTCTTTTGACAAATGTGACCTAGGGGACTGTACTTTAATAAGCACTAAACAAAAATGGTAGGGTGGACTTGGGCGCTAGTGCCCTAGTCCAGCCCTATTTTGAGTGTGCCCTAATTTCAAATGTTGGTTTAGTGACCGTTAATTAGGTCCTATGCCGACATCTAAAGTTTCAATTACGAAATTTGTAGTGAGAATGTTTCTAGTTGCATAAATAAGCATGATTAGGTCTCATTTGCAAACTAGATGGACACTAGATGGACTTTATTCATACTTGTGATCATAGAGCATTCAAGATATTCATTGTGTTGCAGAGCAGAGCATTGTTATTGTGTTTATATTTGTAGATTTGAGATCCATCTCCTCATGGCATGAAGAGCATCTTCCTTCCATGAGATCTTCACTACAAGGTGATATCTATTATGTTTTCAATCATTTATCATTTGGATTTTTGCCTCTATCCCGCCAAGATATGCACTCTCCTCTGACAACGGTGTTTGGAAGATTTGAATGTCTCTTTGAGGCTTGACCGAGGCAAGCCTCTAAACACCACAATCCCCTCCCACACTCCTTGTGATTACAAGTTACAAGCATCACATCTAGATAGACTGGAGTTGTAGGAAGGAGTGGCAGACATCAAGGATTCAGGATCTAAAAAGAAGCAGGACATTGGAGCTTTTCCTGGACTAGGGCGCTAGTCCCCATGTCCTGCACAGTTGAATTCCTAGAAACAAAAGTTGTAGTATAGATCAATGTCTGAAGGAGATCAAAATTCTACAAAGAAATAGGTACCTTAGACTTGGGCGGTAGTCCCCATGTCCTCGACTTCTATGCCTTCTAAACTTTAGAAAATAGTAAGTTAAATATCTGTCCCTTATCTTAGTCTGAAAGGATTTACTATAATTGATAATTTTCTTACTGATTTGCATAATTAGGGTTTCTAAGTATAATTGAGCATTAAATACAGACATTGTTTGACACATCCAAGAGTCCACAGCTTCCCAAGTGGCAACCCAATCTAATAGGTGATTGCTCTTGCTTAGTGGAGATTCAACTCGCTTGATATGCCCTTGGAATGTTTGTGGTGAAAGGAGGATTACACATAAACCATTAAAACCATCAAACACTCAAACCCCCCTTTTTTACTGCTAAACATTTTGGTGAACCTGTGTTTTTCAAATTTTTGGCACCTTGCTGATTGTTCTTTGATAGATTTGCATTCATTCATCTTATTGCATTCGAAAAATTAGAAAAAAATTGAAAATTTTTAAAAAATTGGCATTTTAGGCTTGCATTTTAGCATAGTTTGAATTATTTGGCATTTAATTTCATAAAATTTCTATCATTATCATCAGATCTGATTTAAATTACAAAAATTCATCATTTATAATACATATGCATTGCATTTTTGTGATTAATTTGACAAAAATTGCTTAAAATTGTGCATTTTTCATAAAAACCTAGTTTTACATTAACTAGGGTTTGTAGTCAAAATCTTGTTTCATATTTTACTACCCATTTTCAAACACTCATTAAGACTGATTTCTAATATTCATGTTTCATCATAGTGGTCTTCTTGCAAAATTTCATGTCTAGGGTTTGAAAACCTTGCATTTTCACTAAATTTGGCCTTATCGTCTCTCTAGATTTGCATCAAAAGCATGTTGTAATGGATTTTACTACATTAATTGGCTGTTATCAGGGTTATTATCTACTTCCCTTCCTCAATTTCCTTGCAACACCCCTTTTACTAGGCCTTTGCAGGGAAAATTCTTGAAAAAATGCATATTTTAGCACATTTTCACTAGGTTTTGACTAGTCATCACTCTACGTTTGCATAAAAAATGTGTTGTGAAAGATATTGCTGCATCATTAGACTATTATCAGACATATCATTTTCTGCCCCTCTTGAAAATTTTCACAACACCTTTTCTCCTAGTGATTTGCATTGAAAAAAGTTGAAAAATCAAGCATTTTAGGTTATTTCATACATACTTTTGCACTTGCGTAAGTTTTGAAAACCTTTTGAAATCTGATTTAGCATTCATTTGAACACATCCAAATGGATTCTCAATACAACAATAATTCTAGGAATCCTCCTAGGCCGTATTTGAAAAGACGAGCCCCTAAACTTGAAATAACATTTACACCTCATGACAAAGAAATGGTAGATACTGAAGGGCCTCTTTACATTATAGTGAAAATAATGGAAATACCTATGCATGGAACAATCATAGACCCTAATTGCATGACAAATGTGGTTATAGAAGTCTTCCTTCTTAAACATGATTTGGCACAAAACTATTATGACCCGTCAGATTTGAGAATTAAAACACATAATGGGTCTTTGATGAAAACATTTGGATTGGTAAAATTGTTATTCTTAGTTTATGACAAAGCTGTGGATCAGTTATTTGATGTTATCCCCTTATCTAACCTCTTTCATGTAAAACTAGGACACCCATGGCTTAAGGCTATGAGTGCCGTCCCTTCAACTATTCATAAATGCCTAAAATTCCCTTTACATGGAGAGATCCGTACTGTCTGACTAAGAGCAAGAATTTTACCCTTGATTACTTTTGGTTGCAACCTGAAATAGAACCTAAGCCATGAAGAGACCAATCTTTCCTAAATTATAGATGATACAAAGCAAAACAATTAGCTAGAGTGGCCAGGCCTTCTTTACAAACAATGAGGGATGAACAACATATGTTTGAGGATCCCCTTAGAGCAAAAGGAAAACAAACATAAGGCTACTATGGATATGATGAGATAATTGGTGTGATATATGTGGATAAGGAAAAGTTTCATAACTCACCTCGTCCACGAAGAAATGGTATCTATGTTGAGGTTCCTCCTTCGACATCCTTACAAGGATCAGGAAGTTTTCATAGACAACAAAACATTCCACCGTGACCAATGAAATTCAAACATGGTGCTTCCTCCTCTAATGTACAAATCCCTATGGAAAAACATGATGATTCCTTTGAAGAAATAAGTAGTAAAACAAGAAGGGATAGACAAGCAAAAGAAAGGAGGAGGCGAAGACAAGCTTTTTCCCAATGACTTGCCGCTTAACAAGAAAACATTCAACCTGACATTGAAACAAACATAGAAAACCTCAACACTGAAGAATTGGAAGATAAGAACAAAAGTTGGGCTATGGTACCTTACACACCTCTTTCCTCTAGCATTCAAGATTGGGAAGAGGATGATTTGCTTGATGACAACCCTTAGTTCAGTTTCCCTTGCATGTAAGTATTTCTAACCCTTTACCTCCGTGATGTGTTTCACCCGTGATGTGTTATGTGTTGTTTAGGCCTCCTAGGATGACCCTTGATACTCTTGTAAGGTCAAGGATACCAGGAGACCACCTCTATTGTGACCCTTCTTCTATTTGTATCATCATTCTTCTATATTTCTTCTTCTCTATTTTCATTGTTGTGTGTTGTGTCTTATGGACATAACGTTGCGGTTGGTGACTTAGGGGTACCCTCCTACATGACTGTCCTTAAGGTACTTGTTTCTCCTCTCTTGATTTATTGTTTCCCTTCCTCTAGTGGTTCTATCTAGTGGACAGATGATGAAAAACATATTATACTGATGTGGACCTAGTGTCCCTTTAGTGAGCAATAAAAAATTGGACCAAGTCCATGCATGATGATGGGGTTGATATATATTATCCGACGCTTGGCTAGTAGAATCACTTCGTGTGATCTTGATGTTGTCTTATCACACTTACAAAACATAATAATACGGCTACTCTATGCACTTTGTCTATCTTGGATCTAGCCTTGAATTATTGTTTATCATGATTATATGGATGCTAACACCTTTTCTTGTAGGGAATTGTGTGTTTGTGGGAACATTTGGCAATCGTAAAGTACATGTCACCTCTGGGGGACATGGGCTTTGTGAGAGCTCGTGTTCCCTTGTGTGTTTTCTTCCTACCTTAACGTGCTTGATATCGGTATATGACATCAACCACCTTAAGGTGGGGGCATATATAAGGTAAAATGTCTGATGATTTTGGTACTAACAAAGTGTGTTTGTAAGCCCTCTACAGAGGCAGGATGTATCTCCGAGCGAGTTCACATCTTTATTTTATATCTTACAATCACTTAAGCCCTCTACAGAGGTGGGATATTGTGCATATTCTTTTTATCTTAAGCCTTCTACGGAGGTGGGATATAATGCATATCTTTTTTATCTTAAGCCCTCCGTGCGAGGTGGGGATGGTGTATTTCTTGAGGAGAGTGCACAATCCTATCATTTTCAAAAAGTCCTCTGAGCAGGTAGGGAGTGAATATGAGACTATCCTAACCCTTAAGCATGTCTTTGGCGATTGTTGTGGTGAAGCCCAATCATTGGTGTGTGCCTTTAATGTACCTAAGATGGTAATGAACCTAGAAATAGGTACACTCCATCACTTGTCTGCCAAATTTTCTTCATGTCTTCTATGTGTGTGTGTGTATAGCGTGTTTGTTCCCAAGCATAGTCTAAAGATTGGTGGTGATGACTCCCTCCTATGCTTTGGGATTTGTATGGTGTGCTTGACTTGTATGGCGTGTTTTCTCTCAAGTGTAGTCTAAAGACTGGTGGTGACGAGTCCCTCCTACACTTTGAGATTTGTATTGCATGTCTGTTGCCCCATGTGCAGTCTAAAGACTGGTAGTAATGAGTCCCTCCTACATTTTGGGTTGTGTGTTTACTTTCCTTGTGCTTTCATTCTGCATTTCATATATGAGAAAAACAAAAAGAAAATAATCACTACATTCACTATATTCACTATGTTTTGTGTGTCTTCAATGTTGTCTTCTCCATGTTTTGCATGACTGTAACTATCTTCTCCATTTTTTATGTGCCTGTTATTGTCTTCAATGTGTTTGGTGTGTCTTCTCCGTACTTGACGTGTCTGCTATGTTTGTTGACCATACTTTAATGCATGTATTGGCCTTGCGTTTATACATACATTAAAGTGGGGGCTAAATGTTATGTCAGAAAATGTCCCCTTGGGGGCTTTTCCCTCTTAAGGTTTAGCTCTCGGGTCCTATTATTGCATTTAGAGCATCTTGCATGTTATTTCTAACTCCCAATGAGAAAACCCTTGGGTCTTGTGACAAATGGGACCTAGGGGGCTGCACTTTATAGAGCACTGAACAAAAATGGCAAGGTGGACTTGGGTGCTAGTGCCCTAGTCCAGCCCTATTTTGAGTCTGCCCTAATTTTAAATGTCGGTTTAGTGACCATTAATTAGGTCCTATGCTAACATCTAAAGTTTCAATTACAAAATTCTTAACCAGAATGTTTGTAGTTGCTATATAAGCATGATTAGGTTTCATTTGCAAACTAGATGGACACTAGATGGACTTTATGCATACTTGTGATCATAGAGCATTCAAGATATTCATTGTGTTGCAAAGTAGAGAATTATTATTGTGTTTGTATTTATAGATTTGAAATCCATCTCCTCATGGCATGAAGAGCATCTTCCTTCCATGAGATCTTCACTACAAAGTGATATCTATTGTGTTTTCAATCATTTATTATTTAGATTTTTACCTCTATCCTGCCGAGATACACACTCTCATCTGGTAACAGTGTTTGGAAGACTTGAATGTCTCTTAGGGGCTTGACCAAGGCAAGCCTCTAAACACCACAACCCCCTCCCACACTCTTTTTGATTGCAGGTTACAAGTGTCATAGTTGGACGAAGTGGAGTTATAGGAAGGAGTGGCAGACATCAAGGATTCAGGATCTAAAAAAGAAATAGGACACTGAAACTTTTCCTAGACTAGGGTGCTAGTCCCCATGTCCTCTACAATTGAATTCCTAGAAATGGAAGTTGCAGTGCAGATTAGTGTCAGAAGGAAATCAGGATTCTGCAAAGAAACATGTACCTTGGACTTGGGCGCTAGTCCCTGACTTCTCCACCTTCCGAACATCAAAAAATAGTAAGTTAATAATCCCTATCCCTTATCTCAGTATGAAAGGATTTGCTATAATTCGATAATTTGCTTACTGATTTGCATAATTTCTAAGTACAATTGAGCATTAAATAGAGACATTGTTTGACACATCCAAGAGTCCACAGCTTCCCAAGTGGCAACCCAATCTGATAGGTGATTTCTCTCACTTAGTGGAGATTCAGCTCGATTGATATGCCCTTGGAATGTTAATGGTGAAAGGAGGATTACACATAAACCATTAAAACCATCAAACACTTAAAACCCCATTTTCCCCCTTTTCCATCCTAAACAATACTAAATGACAAAATAGGATGTGTAAGTAAATACAAATTAGGTAATAAATAAATACACAATTAAAATATCAATGCTAGGAAATTGCAAAGGTTGAGAAAACTTAATTCCCAAAATTCTCCCACTTGTCAAACACCTTACAAGAGCTAATAGAAAGATGATTTAATTGCTAGGGGCTAAGAGGCCCATAGACTCTGAACACCATCTAAACTTATTTGTACCCACAAGTTTTATCAATGCATCTGTAACATTCTTCAAAGTGTCAACCTTCTCCAATATCACCTTCCCATATTCTACCATATCTCGAACAAAATGAAACTGAACATCAATGTGCTTTATCCTGGCATGGTAAGTAGGATTCTTTGCTAAGCAAATCACACTCTGAATGTCACAATGGATCGTAATATGTCCTGCATCAAAACCAACATCTGAATACAACCTCTTAAGCCAAATTGCTTCCTTACAAGCATGAGTTGCTGCCATGTACTCTGCTCCTATCATGGACAAAGCAACCATGTAAGGCCCACCCTTGTCCGACTGGTGTGTATCCTATTATTCACCTAGCTCTAGATTAAAATGATAAAATGATTGATTATTATATAATATGGTTGCCAGATGGATATAGGTAGTGATTGGTTATACATCCTCATTAATATGTTTAATTTGCTTCGGCTATGATATGTGTATGTGGAATTAACTTTGAGATTGAGTGTGCAAGTATTTCTAACAAAACCACAGATACTGGAGATCATTCCGCACCTTATGTTGTAATCCCTTGTGAAGCCAATCTAGTTCCACGAGGAACCAAGATCAACTCTGTGTTTGGTGCAATGTTGTAATATTGTCTTGCATGAGGTTGAATGGGTTAGGTCTACCCTTTTGTAAAATTGAATTATGATTTGTGTTGTAAAAATTGTATTTGAATTTTATTTTTTTAATTTAAATTTTTGAGACCCTTTTCTTGTGTCTTAACTTGACCCTAGGTGTCCTAACTAAGTTTAAATTGACCCTGAGTTATACCCCATGGGTCTAGGGTCACTTTTGACTTGGGTAACCCTTGGTTAACCTCCATATGGTCACCTTAACTTCACAGTGAAGTTAAGTGACGAATTTGGAGGCATGGGAAGGATAGGATGAGTGGGACCAACACTCAAGCCCATCCTTTCTCCATTTTCAAGGCTTGAAATGACTCCATGGTCCACCAATAATGGAGGGGTTTATCTTCTTGTTCCCTCACTTTTGGTGAGAGTCCCCATAAAGTGGTGTGGTCCTTCATGAGTGGGGTTATTTTTTAATCCCACTTGGGATAGTGGAGATATTTTATTAATTCCACTTGGAATAGTGGGGATATTTTTTTAATTCCACTTGGGATAGTGGAGTTATTTAAATATTACAATCTTAAAAAAATAAATTTTTAATTCATCCACTATGAATTTAAAATTCACAAATAATGAGAGCCCTTGATCTCAACTTTTGATCCTCACCCTCCATCATTTTTTCAAAAATCTATAAATAAGACCCTTCTCTAAGCAATTAGAGAAGACTGGATTTTGCAGGGGAACTTGATTCTTGCAGGGGGACTTCATTTTTGTAGGGGGACTTCATTCTTGCATTCTTATCATGCCTAATTTCCTCTAGGAAATCTTCTTCTGGCATCCTCATAATGCCTAATTCCTTCTCTATTATCCTCTTCATAGCCTCATAATACCAAAATTATTCTAGCCATCCTATATCCTCCATTCATTATCCCTTGCTTGTGATCATAGAGAGATTACTTTTTTTGAGAAGGGAGATTTGGAGAGGAGGCTGGAGAGGAACTCTACATCAACTTCATCCATTAAAGGGCTTTTTAAGGTTGTATTTCAAGGCCTTTCCTTTGCATTTTCTATTTCTTGCATGATGGATTTGTGAAATAAAATTTGATTTGTTGTGTTGTAAATTATGTAATTGTGGGGAAATTTATTTGGGTGTTGACAGAGCTTCTTCCACTTGGGAGAAATGCTCATCAAGTGTGGGGTAGGGGAGGAGTGATCCTCCTCGAGTACATGCCTTGTTTCTTTTGAAATGTTGAAAGTCTTGAGGACATTTGTATGACTTTGGGAAATTGTGTTATTTGGCTTGAGAGTCAAAATATGAACTCCTTGGAATCTTTGTTGGCAAGTTGGCTTGAGGCCATGAGAAGGAAACTGTGTTAAAATTTAATTGAAGGGTGTCACTCTAGAGTTGAGTGTGTCCACTCTCCTACCCCTCTTTAAACTCACAGTGGATGATTTTTGTGTTATGTAAATATCTATGGGTGTATTTGTGTTTTGGTGTGTTGTTTTTATTTTGTTGTGAAGTGGTATTGAATCCCCTAGGTGTGTGGATGATCTCCCTAGCTCGGGGGTGACCATCTTGCAGGTCTATGGTAGGGAGGAGAGCAGCTTGTGCGGTGTTTCTTCTCTTGTGTGATATGTAGGTTTTCTGGGAGCTTATGGTGAAGCTTGGAGAAGATTATTGGATCTTAGAAAATATTTTATTTTCCTTTACTCTTAAGGGAGCTTGGTCTTTTAATAGCTTCATCCTTGTTGATTTTACAAGAGGAGAACATTCTCTCTCTTTCGTTGTATAATTTGGTATTTTGGAGTTGTGAGGAAATTACTTCCTTATTGTATTGATAGTTGTAGTTTTATTGTTTGTTTAGTTTTGCCATTTGGAAAGGAAATAAAATTGGATTAAAGTTGTGTAATTGAGTTAAATAGAAACTAATCTCATATTAAAAGTTTGCCTTAATATGAATAGTGAATAGTAACAAAATAGTGAATAGTGAATAGTAAAAGTGAATAGTGAAAGTGAATAGTGAATAGTGATCTATCACCTAAAACAACTGTTGTACAAATGTAATTCATGAGTGTAATACCCCGCTAACAACTGCTTTGTTTACTCCTTAAGCATACACCATCGAGCACGCTTACATGTGCAAGGGGGTTTTCAGAGTAGTAAGAGAAATTTTTTGATAGTTTGTATCATGACCACATGATGCATGTGGACATGACACGCGTGAATACATGTTGTGACTGCATGGGAAATGTGGGCATGACATTTGGTATCAGAGCCAAGTTTCAACATTAGGAGCTCTGGGGTTTGCGTGTTGTTTAGGCTGACATGGAGTGGGTTGAGCATGATTTGACCCTTGTTCTACTACATGTAGCTGCGAGAGAGTGAGGTTATGGTTTGTTGAATAACCTTCACCTTGGAGGAATACCCATCCTTTTGTGTTATCATTGTGATCGCCTTGTCACATGATTATCGAAGTCTTCCTCTTATGTTTTGTGATGTTTGTGATCCTCTTAGTCGATTGTTCTCTCAAGACAGTTGGTCTTGGTGGTGAGGGATTGCGTTGGACCCTTCCTCACCCTTGTGTATTTTTGTGGAGAGTAGTGACATCTTAATACCCATTTGATTTATTCTTGCCTTGTGAACTTGACGTGTGTTTATCATAGGGTTGAATGACATAATTTCTTGAATTCCTAACCCTTTATATTATTGGAAATTGGAATTGTCTCCTTTGGATTGATAACTAGAAAAGATTGCATGAAGTGTATCTTGCTTTAAATTTTATGAGTGTAATTTGTTACGTGTGTGATTTCATTAGATTACCTTGTAAAAATACTAAGAAAGAAAGAGGTGAAAATTAGTTTTATGCATGGAAAATTGTTAAGAATTAACATATGTCCTCAAATTGTTCAATGAGGCATTTGTGTGCTTGGTGACCTTTTTGTAAATTACTTCTACAAAATAAAATTTTGCATTTTATAACTTTATTTTTGTGTGAATTTGATATCATGTTATGCATACCTTGTGCGGAAAAGATGTTTGGGCTTCATATAGTAGAATAGTAAAATTAGAGACGTGATCTTCCTATTAGATTCTTCTTGTGATATGCCTCTACTTTATGAACCTTGTGTTAGATAAATGTGTGGTGGTTTCGTAGTGCATATGTAGTGTTATATGGGTTATCATTAACTCCATGATATGTGATGTGTTGTGAGTCACCATCTTGTGAGTTGAAATAATGTTGTTTGGGTTCGATTATGATCTATCAAGCATAGCTAGTAAATTGGTGTACTTACTTGAGGGTGTTGCCTTATCTCTAAATGTGAAGTCATGGTTGGATTCCAATTTGAGTTTATGTTTGAGTAAATTTCTTAGAGAACCTTTATGGTAATTATTATGTGACTTTGGGTATGAACGTTGTCCTTATTCACTAAGTAATGAACGACAAAGGAAAATTGTGTATGTGCTACCTTGTGAGTGTGAATACTTGTTATGAGCATGTTTGCTATGTGTTGTGATTATCTCGTACATGCCTAGTGTACTCATGAGCTTGTGATACTGCGTATCCATCCATGGGTTGGGTGTATAACTATAAGTATGATGGACTCATGCGTGTGTGGCTATTTGTATGTACACCCTGTAAGGTCCAATCTTGGAGTTTGAGACCTTACATGTGTGGAGTTAAGTAGTGGAGAGGAAGAACTTAGGAAGCTATGGTAACATGTTGTGGCATTGGTTTGGGATTATCCAACTAACCATACCTTCCTATGCCAGAGTACCCCCTACTTCTCCTTAGTGAATGGACCTTTGAGAGGCCCATAGTGCTTTTCTATCATGCTCTGTTTCCTTGACGGTACTAATGACATCTGACATGGGATTTTGGTTATGTTTTGGTATGGGCATGTGATTCGCTCGAGGGAATGCTACTTGTGTAGGTTTATTCTTACCTTGGTATCTTATTTGAGTGGATGTGTAGTATCCTAGAGACATTTACATTCTAATGATGACATGTACCTTTGAGAAGGGCATGATGTACTATATTGATGACGTGTTACCTTTGAGAAGGGCACGATTCCACGTAAGAGTACATGAGAGTGCATTGATAATACTTACCTACATGATGTTATTGCATTGGTTGTATTTGCATAACACATGTAGTGACCATGTTTCCCTCCTTTCTTATTGGTGACTTAATGTTAGTCACATAGTGATGTAATGTGCACTTTCTTGGATTGCGATTATTTCTTTCGGTTGCTTGGTGATCTTTTTGTAGCTTGCCTGTGTGGACCAACCATGTTATTTAATCTTGTCTAAAAGTAGCTTAGCCACAAATCTTTGATTTCTCTATTTTTCACGTAATCCTTGTGGTTTATTGTTGGAATGGCGCACATTTATTTATTTCACTGTTGGATTTTGAAACTCCTTTCTTTTGATATATTTGTTATTTGTGGTGGCTAAGCTAGATTATTTTTGTTTGCAAGTGTTGGTCATATGTTGTGATGTTCTTCTCACCATGTCGATGGAGCGACCTTTGGTGGAGTGTATATAAGGAAGCAGATGTGGGAAACTTTTGAGGATGGGGGTAGGTGTGGACTAGTATGGGCTGGTCATTATCCACTTACCTTCCTAGTGATCTTGTTCTTATGTTGGCTATCTCTTGGAGGCTAATCCCCTTATACAAACAAGAGGCAGGCCATTGTGGGAATGTATGGTGAGGCCCCCAGGCGCGTGGCCCTGAGACCATCATTCTACCTGGTTCTTGGATCTTTGGTTACTTGGCACTGGTTATTGGTTACTTGGTTCTATGAGGAGACTATGACATTCCCCTAAACCTTTATCTAAGTCTTGTGAAGTTAATTCATGTAATGTGGATGAATGAAAATATTTGTTTGTGTAAGATCTGTATTTGATGTAATTGCATATGAATTAGTATTTTCTCTATAAACTTGTAATGTGATGTGTGAAGATTCTCTATACATGTGTATAGAAGATTGATGATCCTGAGATTAGATGTGCTGAATTTCAACCCATAGAGTGTATTTTGTGAAAGGAAATTAAGCCTTTATAACATTTAGTTACCATGCTTTATTTTCTTGAGAAGAGTTCTTTAGTGCATATGTTATCTTCTGTACTTACCTTGTCTGGTGCAAAGAAGTTCAGGAAAATGCTTCTAACCTCCTCTTGATGACTTTCGTGAGTAAATCATTTCCTAGGGGGGTAGTATGTAAGGCCCGCCCTTGTCCGATTGGTGTGTATCCTATTATTCACCTAGCTCTAGATTAAAATGATAAAATGATTGATTATTATATAATATGGTTGCTAGATGGATATAGGTAGTGATTGGTTATACATCCTCATTAATATGTTTAATTTGCTTCGGCTATGATATGTATATGTGGAATTAATTTTGAGATTGAGTGTACAGGTATTTCTAACAAAACCACAGATATTGGAGATCATTCCGCACCTTATGTTGTAATCCCTTGTGAAGTCAATCTAGTTCCACGAGAAACCAAGATCAACTCTGTGTTTGGTGCAATGTTGTAATATTGTCTTGCATGAGGTTGAATGGGTTAGGTCTACCCTTTTGTAAAATTGAATTATGATTTGTGTTGTAAGAATTGTATTTGAATTTTATTTTTTTAATTTAAATTTTTGAGACCCTTTTCTTGTGTTTTAACTTGACCCTGGGTGTCCTAACTAAGTTTAAATTGACCCTGGGTTATACCCCATGGGTCTAGGGTCACTTTTGACTTGGGTAACCCTTGGTTAACCTCTGTATAGTCACCTTAACTTCACAGTGAAGTTAAGTGACGAATTTGGAGGTATGGGAAGGATAGGATGAGTGGGACCAACACTCAAGCCCATCCTTTCTCCATTTTCAAGGCTTGAAATGACTCCATGGTCCACCAATAATGGAGGGGCTTATCTTCTTGTTCTCTCACTTTTGGTGAGAGTCCCCATGAAGTGGTGTGGTCCTTCATGAGTGGGGTTATTTTTTAATCCCACTTGGGATAGTGGGGATATTTTTTTAATTCCACTTGGGATAGTGGGGATATTTTTTTAATTCCACTTGGGATAGTGGGGTTATTTAAATATTACAATCTTAAAAAAATGAATTTTTAATTCATCCACTATGAATTTAAAATTCACAAATAATGAGAGCCCTTGATCTCAACTTTTGATGCTCACCCTCCATCATTTTTTCAAAAATCTATCAATAAGACCCTTCTCTAAGCAATTAGAGAAGACTAGATTTTGCAGGGGAACTTGATTCTTGCAGGGGAACTTCATTCTTGCAGGAGGACTTCATTCTTGCATTCTTATCATGCCTAATTTCCTCTAGGAAATCTTCTTCTGGCATCCTCATAATGCCCAATTCCTTCTCTATTCTCCTCTTCATAGCCTCATAATGCTGAAATTATTCTAGCCATTTGATATCCTCCATTCATTATCCCTTGCTTGTGATCATAGAGAGATTATTTTTTTTGAGAAGGGAAATTTGGAGAGGAGGCTGGAGAGGAACTCTACATCAACTTCATCCATTAAAGGGCTTTTTAAGGTTGTATTTCAAGGCCTTTCCTTTGCATTTTCTATTTCTTGCATGATGGATTTGTGAAAAGAAATTTGATTTGTTGTGTTGTAAATTATGTAATTGTGGGGAAATTTATTTGGGTGTTGACAGAGCTTCTTCCACTTGGGAGAAATGCTTATCAAGTGTGGGATAGGGGAGGAGTGATCCTCCTCGAGTACATGCCTTGTTTCTTTTGAGATGTTGAAAGCCTTGAGGACATTTGTGTGACTTTGGGAAATTGTGTTATTTGGCTTGAGAGTCGAAATATGAACTCTTTGGAATCTTTGTTGGCAAGTTGGCTTGAGGCCATGAGAAGGAAACTGTGTTAAAATTTAATTGAAGGGTAACACTCTAGAGTTGAGAGTGTCCACTCTCCTACCCCTCTTTAAACTCACAGTGGATGAGTTTTGTGTTGTGTAAATATCTATGGGTGTATTTGTGTTTTGGTATGTTGTTTTTATTTTGTTGTGAAGTGGTATTGAATCCCCTAGGTGTGTGGATGATCTCCTTAGCTCGGGGGTGACCCTCTTGCGGGTCTACGGTAGGGAGGAGAGCAGCTTGTGCGGTGTTTCTTCCCTTGTGTGATATGCAGTTTTTCTGGGAACTTATGGTGAATCTTGGAGAAGATTATTGGATCTTAGAAAATATTTTATTTTCCTTTACTCTTAAGGGAGCTTGGTCTTTTAATAGCTTCATCCTTGTTGATTTTACAAGAGGAGAACATTCTCTCTCTTTCATTGTATAATTTGGTATTTTGGAGTTGTGAGGAAATTACTTCCTTATTGTATTGATAGTTGTAGTTTTATTGTTTGTTTAGTTTTGCCATTTGGAAAGGAAATAAAATTGGATTAAAGTTGTGTAATTGAGTTAAATAGAAACTAATCTCATATTAAAAGTTTGCCTTAATATGAATAGTGAATAGTAACAGAATAGTGAATAGTGAATAGTAAAAGTGTATAGTGAATAGTAAAAGTGGGATTTATTTATGCATATTGCATAATACGAATTGAATAGATGCTTAAACTTAGAGTTGCAATTCAGAAATACAATGTTTATATTTGTAAAAAAAAAAATTAACTCTTTGCTTTGTTTTTAATGATTTATTGGATAGTAATCTATTTTAACAAATTATATATATATATTTATTTATTATATATATATTCTATACTTTCTTTACAGTTAAGGAACTTATTAATGAAATTGTGAGTTAAAGTGAACTGAGATAATGGTAGTATATATACATATATATATTTAAATTAAATTTTAGACAAACGAAAGAGAGGGCAAATGATCGTGCTTTGTTGAAAAATGATCTATCACCTAAAACAACTTCTGTACAAATGTAATTCGTGAGTGTAATACCCCGCTAACAACTGCTTTGTTTACTCCTTAAGCATACACCACCAAGCACGCTTACGGGTGCGAGGGGGTTTTCAGAGTAGTAAGAGAAAATTTTTGATAGTTCATATCATGACTACATGATGCATGTGGACATGACACACGTGAATACGTGTTGTGACTGCATGGGAAATGTGGGCATGACAAACCACATATTGTCTCTTACTCATCCAACTAATAGCTCCACCAAATAGTAAATATGTAAGCACCGGTGGATCTCCTGCTATCAATGTCATCTGCCCAATCAGAATCCACAAATACATGAATACTCACAAAATGATGAGGTCCTATAGGATAACCATGATAACATAGGGAATACTCAGAAGTACCCCTCAAATATCTGAACACTCTCTTCACTGCATCCCAATATACCTGTCTAGGATTAGCCATAAACCAACTAAGGACTCCCACTACTTGGGCAATGTCTGGTCTTGTATAGACCATAGCATACATCAAACTACCAATTGCACTAGCATAAGGTACTCTACTCATATTCTCTGTCTCAGAAGGAGACTTTGGACAATCATCAATAGATAACTTTGTCCCCATCATAATAGGAACAATCAATGGTCTGCAATCCACCATACTGAATCTCTCCAACATAGTGTTAATATACTTACTCTAGCCTAGCCAAAGTTTTCTGTTTGCTCTGTCTCTTCTGATCTCCATCCCTAGAATGTACCTAGCTGCCCCTAAGTTTTTCATTTCAAACTGTGTTGACAACTGAGACTTCAAATCAGAAATCAAACCTTTACCATTCTTGATTAGTAACATATCATCAACATGCAATGCTATAATGAGAATACGATCATTATCAACTTTGAAATAAATACAATGATCTAATTTTGATCTTAGAAATCCAATACTCAACAAAAAGGCATCAAACTTTTTGGTACCACATCCTAGGAGACTTTTTCAAACCATACAAAGACTTATTTAACTTGTAAACCAAATTTTCTTTACCTTTCACCATGTAGTGCTTTGGCTGTGACATATAGATCTCTTTCTCCAAGTCACCATGAAGGAAAGTTGTCTTCACATCCATTTGTTCTACCTCTAAGTCATAAGTTGCTGCAAGGGATAACAAGAACTGAATAGATGTCAGCTTTGCAATTGGAGAGAAAATCTCACCATAATCAATTCCCTCCACCTAAGAATACCCCTTAGCAACCAATTTGGCCTTATATTTCTCAACACTGCCATCTAAACCAAATTTCTTTTTGAACACCCATTTGTAACCAACAGGTTTCTGTCCATTAGGTAAAGGCACCAAGTCCCATGGTTTATTCTTTCCCAAAGAAACCATCTCATCCTCCATGGCCTCCTTCCAAAAACCTGCATCTTTCATGCCCATAGCCTCTCTAACAGTTCTAGGCTCATCAGTTTTAGAAATCAAAGCAAAAACACAACTAGAATCAAGCAATGAATAACCAAAACTCTCAGGTTGCTTCTTGTTTCATGTGGACCTCCTCAAAGGTTGAGGTTGAGGTTCTTCTTACTCTTCTAAACTTTTAGAGCTGCTAAAGCTCTCCTCATCATCAGGTCCAACAAGATCTTTCAGTTTAGTCTTCTTAGGGGTAGTAGGAAACTGAACCACATCCTCTTTCTTTTCTTTTTCTTCTGGCTATAAAAAAATAAGAGGAGTTGCCTCTCTAAAGATAACACTTTTTCTATATAATACTTTCTCGGCCATAGGATCCCAAAGCTTGTACCCTTTCACACTAACACGTCAGTGAATGAAGATACACTTAAATGCCTTGTTCTCCAATTTTGACCTCTTCTCCTTAGACACATGTGCATATACCTCACAACCAAAAACACAAAGATGCTTCAAAGAATGATTCTTACCATACCACACCTCCATGGGTGTCTTATCAACAAGTGCTGAAGTAGGAGACCTATTAACCATGTAGCAAGTAGTGGCTATAGCTTCAGCCCAAAATTTTTGTTCAAGGCTAGCACCACTAAGCATACTCCTAGTCCTCTCCATCAATGTTTTGTTCATCCTCTCTACAACTCCATTTTGCTGTAGGGTGTATAGAGTTGTCTTATTGTTGGCAAGAGACACTATATGGCTTCATGAGTGTTGTCATTGATGGAAACAAAGTCTATCCCACACATCCACAACACATAGTATGTCTATATCGGAAGACAGATTGAAGAGTGTTTTGGTCCAGTGAGTAAGAACAAAGCATGCAACAAGGTCTGACAATCAGGTCCGGATCTCTCAGATGGTGTAACTTAGCAAGTTACAGACTTGGACAAGTCAAGAGGAGTACTATGACTACTACATTCCAGAGATTGAGCCTCCGGTGATGAATAAGTGAAAAGAAATGAGCATCTAAGTGTTGAGTTCTTGACAGGTAGAGTAGACTAAGGAAGAACTGACCGACAGAGCATCAGACTTTAATTCAGATGAGAAATTGATGGTGATCAAGCTATTTGAGGGATCATACATGGCTGGATGACATGATTGATGACTTCTTTGTCTATGTCTTTGATACACATCACATATTAAGCATGGATTTAGCTGACAGATCAGTGTCTTGGAAATATCTTGAGTATTCCAGTTGCTGACTAGAAAGATGTTGAAATCCTTGATGTGGATATATATACCAGATGGATTTCAGTATGAAGGTGTGTGTGTGTTGATATCATGTGTGAGGAAAGGCAGAGAGAAATGTGGAAGCATCAATACAAGTCTGGTATGTAACATAATAGTAGCACTAGAACAAAGGAAGAATGAAGTGCATTAAATCAGTATATTAAGCCTAACTGGAACTGAACCTCAGCATTAGCAGATGCTTCTCATCAGTTCAAACACTTGACAGTAAGTCTCTTGTAGGTAGTGTGCCTCTTGTGAGCAGTATGCTTGGGTAGTGAGCCCTAATTGGCAATTGCCATTTTTTTGCACTTCTTATTCTTTTAACATAGAATACAATCTTGGGTTAGTCACCCTTTGGTTTTTCCCTTAATAGGGTTTTCCAAGTTAAAATCATTATGTTATGTATGTTGATTTCTTTTCTATTCTTATGATTATATATGCTTATGTGTTTTGATGTTGTTCAAATTAAAAAGGGAAAAATAAAGAAAGTTATAAGAGATAAATGATTCACCCCCCTCTTAGTTATCTACCTTGTTTCCAACAATTGGTATCAGAGCTAAGTTCCTCTAAACAGAGCTTAACAGCTTGAGAAAGATTTGAGAATCTCAATGGATATGTATGGTATGAAGGAATAACTTTAGTCTACCCTAGATGATCTTGAGCAATCTCATTCTAAAGTCAATAACTTGAGAGAAAGACTCAAACAAGCTGATGATTTCATAAATGAGCTAAAAGAAAAACTGAGTATCTCTGTGAAAAAGAGAAAGGAACTACTTCAACAATTAGCAAGTCAAAGTGAAGCCAATGATACTAATGAAGATTTGAATGAGAAAAACAAGCTATGTGATAAGCTATCAAAAGAGGTTGTTATGGTAAGACATGAAATGGAATCAGGGGTTATGAGATTCACCCAAGAAATTGAAGAGAAAAGAAAAATTGATGATAATTTAAAATAATATCTCAAGGTGAAGTTAGAGGACTACCACAAAATGGATAGAATAATCAGGCATCTGGAATCTAATCTTGAAGAAGCCAGAAATAATGAAGAACAACTTGGAATTAGATAGAGACTCTTAAACAAGATCTTCAAACAACAAATGAATACAAAGAGAAATTCAAGATAAGCTCAGCTCAACTTGAAGTTCTTCTTGAAAGCCAAAAGAGGTGTTGCAAGTATGGGCCTAACCGGTGTTGTCATTGATGTCAATATACTCCTGTTGCATTAATGATAAGGATTGGATGAGCTGTGTGTTGAGGATATTGAGGAAATCAGCCTCAATCAGGAACAGTGAAGAACAGTGATGACAGTAAGGTAAAAGTCCAAGATTGGATGAGGATCAGAGGATGTAGTTTAAAGGGTTTGTAGATATGTGTCTTAAGGTGGTCTAGTAGAGATTTTAGAGGTTCGCATGAAGATCTAAAGAAGTTGTGGCCGCTCAAGTAAAAATGGTTTTGGTAAATGTTCAGTGGTGACAGAGTGATACAGATAGGTCCGGTGAGATCTGGAAATGCATTGTCCTATTCTGTGGATTTTAGAGAGTGTTGAGGAAGTCTTTGTGAAGTGTCAAATCGATTGGTTCATGGTTTGAAGGTTTGTAAGCATCTATTCCTTTGTGACAATAATGACAGACTATGTTCTTGAGGTTCTGGATGAAGGACACAAGGATTTCAGGAAGCAGATGAAGTGTGGATGTTCTTGGTGACTCAAGTAAGCTTGTGGAGGTCTTTGGATTGTGTCCAGTTCATGTTGGTGGTCCACATTGAAGTTGGAGCTCACAATTGAGAAATAACTTCTGGATAATGGTGTTCTTCCTGAGATTGGTCGACTAGATGAGTTACACATCCTGCGGATGTTCTTGTTGATGTTTGCCTACTTAGATGATCATTCCTAAGTTGATGTCTTGTATAAATAAGGGATTGTGAAGTCATTTCAAAGTTGTCCTTGTTGAGATGAGAGTGTGGTAGTGAGGAGGAGAACAAAAGGTAGAGCAGAAGTATTGGGCTTAAATAGAACTGATTCAAGCATGGTGAAGATGCTATTTTCCAGTTCAAGTAGGTGATACTTATTTCTTTGTAGACAGTGTGTCTCTTATAGGCAGTGAGCCTCTTGTGAACAGTGTGCTCAGGCAGAGAGCCCTAATTGGCATGTGCCATTTTGTTCTTTCTATTCTTCTAACAGAGAATACAATCTTGGGTTAATCACCTCGTGGTTTTTCCCTTAACTGGGTTTTCCACGTCAAAATCTTGGTGTCTCATGTGTTGATGTGTTTCTACTCTTAATTTGTTGCATTGTGTTTCCATGATTGATTTATTATTATATTGCTGAATTGCAAAGTGGAGTTAAGTGTTTAATGAGAAGAAAGTTTTGCACAACTGATTCACCCCCCCTCTCAGTTGTGTTCCCTAAGTCTAACAATTGGTATCAGAGCTAAGTTCCTCTAAAAGGAGCTTAATCGCTTAAGGAGATCCAAGATGTCATCTTACAAGAAGGATAGTCTAAAGTTTGATGGAACCAATTTTAATCTCTGGAAAGGTCGCATGAAATGTCACTTGCAATGTATGGGAATGGTATACTGGACCATGGCTACAACATAGTATGTACCTCCACAGGGTGGTCCGAAAACCCAAAATAAAATCACAGATGCTGAAAACAATCTGTGGACTATATAGGCTCTTCTAAGTGCATTATATGATTTAGAGCTCTTAAATGTTATTGACCTACCAACTACTTTTAAGATTTGGCAAAAACTGGAACTTTTGCATGAAGGAGACAAGTATGTTAAATGTGCAAGGTTACATAGTCTGAAAGGAAATTTTGAAAATATGAAGATGAGAGATGATGAAAATATTATTACTTTTATGCCAATAGTAAATGAGATTGTTTGTGGAATTAGAAATGCTGGTGGAGTCCTGGATGAAAATGAGATTGTTGGCAAAATTCTCAGATCCCTATCTGCTTCTTACAAAATCAAGGCTGCTGCCATTAAAGAATTCATAGCCCATACAACTATCACAAGAGATCAATTAGCTAGAAAATTGGTTGCATTTGAAATGACAGAGTTTGGAGATGACCCCCCTGTTAGTGCCTGAATTGACTGACAATTTTTGAGCAATTTTCATTCAGGCACTCTCCCTAAGTATCCAAAAAATGTTCTAAGTGTTGGACCTCCTCAGCAGTTTTCAGCCGCATCATCATAATTTCTTGAGGAGGAGGTCATCATCATCATGTTCGTTTCGATGAAGGTCAGCATCATCATGTTCTCCGTCGACCGGTTCCTCATCGTCATCATCATATTGAAATATCAGGTGATGTTGGGTTTTTATCCTGATGATGCTGATGAGCTACAATGCGCCATGATTTGCTTGCGGGGGTGATTTCTCAAGTATCCGGTGATCTTCCAATTATCACCTTGCCCAGACATGATGATGATGTTGCCCCGATATTCTGAAGGGGTTATTCTCTAAGTTGTTCGACCTTACTTGTTTTTTCTTAAGGGTCGTCGTCATCATCATCATATTTCTAGTTATCACCGTGTTGCTTGCGAGGGTCATCATATTTTTCTGCCTTCATGATATTTCGCCGGGGTGATATTTTTATCATCGGGTGATCTTGGTTATGATCATCCTGATGATGTTGTTGAAGAGTTCTAAGTGCGACCCGATATTCACTAGGGTCATCATATTTTGAACGTCAGGATGATCTTAGTCAATATCATCCTGATGATGTTGTATCACTTCTTGTTCGTTGTTTTGTCATCCTGATGATGCTGACATCATCCTTACGTCAGGGTGATATCTTTTTCTCTGCCTATCTACATCATGATATTTTCGAAGGAGGGGGTGATATTTTCATATCACCCGGATATATGTTTGTTCCAGCATCATGATGATGCTGATATCAAGGAGATATCCGCCTGCTGGCTTCGCGCATTATCTAGTGGGGGTGATCTTTTCGAGCATCATCATATTCATCTATCGCCCCGATCTTATAGTGGAGCTACAGTGCAACCTGATATTTGAACATCAGGAGGATATTTCCAAATATCCGGTTGTCTTCCGAATATCATGATGATGTTAATATGATGATGACGTCATCAAGGTCCGGGGGGGGTCATATTTCGAACACTGATCATCTTATGGAGATCCCCTGATATTTGCAAACATGATGATGACGTCATCCGGATATGAGGAGGTGTGCAGTGGGTAGATATGATGATGACGTCAGCAGGATATGATGATGACATCATCAGGATGTTCATCGGCCAGACTTTGGTTATAAGCTCAGCAGGAGGATGTTCCTCCGATGGATCAGGTTGTGCCGATTATCATGTAGGTTATATTTCAAATATCATGATGACGTCAGGGTGATATTTCAAACAACAGGATATCATGCTGCTGGAGGATGATGATGATGAAGTCTTATACTAAGTCATCAGGAGCAAAAACACCGACATGATATATGCTCATGACTTAGTATATAAAGTGTTAAAGAGGTCATCGCGGGGTGCATGTGGGATAATTGATATCCTGCATTTTCAAATATCATGATGATGAATCTCGGCGGGAAACGGTTGCGATGCAGAAATGATGTTCTTCCCAAGGCCGCGGGTTGGTGCGCCATTAATGGCGATTGTTGCAGAGGTATGGGCGATGGCGTGGATGGATCCTGTACCTGACTGAAGGTGTACATCAGCGGACAGTGGCGCAGGGCTCGAGAAATCTTCCTGTCTCCTCCCCTACCTGCTGCATTCAAGTTTGGGCGCCAATCTGGTTGTGTTTGAGCGCCATTTTCCTGGTACTGTGTATCTGGCAGGATTTTTGGTCAACCTGGTAGTTAATGCTGAACACACCCTCCTGCTATATAATGCAGATGGTGTTATTCATTCAAGGTTGTTGAAAGTTGATGATTTTGGCTCTGTAATGCATAACCAGCTGATCTGGTTGCTCTGTACAGCTTACCTGTGAGTTTATGTATCTCTTGTTGTATGTTTTTTGGCATGAACCCACTGATTTCATGATTGACCTTATATGAGAAATGCTATCTTGGCATGTGTTGTGTTAATTCTGTCTCCAGTATTGCATGTATTCTTCTTCTGAATCTGGATGTTTGGTAATGTTTAGATTCTAGAGCATAGAATTCCTATGTTGAATGTCTGATCTTTTAACTTCTGCTCAAGGGGTAGATTAAACTGTTTTCAAGTCGAACATTGGGAAGGGTATACTGCAGTAGGGATACCATAAGTAGAGATAACCTAACACTTTGTATTGGGAGATACCTGTAAGGCAGGTGTCACATATATCCCCTTGAAATCCAGTTTTAGTTGTTCATGCTGATCATTCACAGGTGTATGTCTACTGACTCCAGGCCCTGGATAGGCACCAATCATGCTTTGTTTTGTGTTATAACCATATCCAGCTTTGCATCCAAGCTTAAAATCCAAATCAAAATCTAAAACCAACATTAGGACATTAGAGTTAGTTTTAGGAACCTCAGTCCTCTGTCTACAACTGCAAATAGGCCCAAAGCTAGCCCCTTTGCTCTTATCTTTCAGTTTTGGTCTACTTACAGGAGGACTCATCTGCTTTCTATCAACATCCCAGCCTTGTATGCATATCCTCATGGATGTTGAGTAGGGAATACCCCCCTAGGTCTTGCAGAGCCTGAAGAAGAAGAGGAGATAAAATATAGAGTCTATCTCCTACACTGTTGACCCCCTGGCCCAGAGATCCTGTTGATCACTGATGGCTACCTTGTAGGGAAATCTGGGAATAAGCATCCAGTCTGGGAAAATGTCAACACCCCCCAAGACTGAATCTGCATTCAAAGCCAATGCCTTTGTTAAAAGTAAACAAAGGTTTGATCCAGGAGAGAATTCATCAAGGAAGCTGTCATGGTATGAAAAAGTAAGAAAAGATCTGGAAGAAGAAGATGTAGAAACTTCTCAACTTGAAGCCCTTATTGCAAAGAGGCTTCCAAGAGGATCTGGTAAGTATGAAGGAAAATTACCTTTTAAGTGTTTTAACTACAATAAGATTGGTCATTTTGCCTCAAGGTGTCTGGAAAGGTTTTCAAGGCAAAATCCTAACAAGCCAAGGTTCCAAAAGAACTGTTACTATGTACATGAAGATGCTGATAATGAAGAAGTAACAGATGATGAATCAGAGATAGGAAACAAATCTGGAAATGAATGGGTGTTCATTGCCATCAAGGAAGAAGGTCCAATGTCCTCTATATCTATCAATCATAAGACTATGGAAAGAGCTCTGGCTGCCCAAGTTGAAGAGAAGGATGACTGGGTCATTGACAGTGGTTGCTCTCACCATATGACAGGTGACAAAAATAAGTTCATAGATTTGGAAAGGTATGAAGGAGGAATGGTAAAGTTTGGTGATAATTCTACTAGTAGAATCAGAGGTAGAGGAACTATTTCTCTTGATGGAAGGAACAAAACTGGTAATGTACTATATGTTGAAGGTTTGAAGCACAATCTTCTCAGTGTAAGACAGTTGGTGGACAAAGGCTATGATCTCCGGTTCAAAAATGGAAAATGCAAGCTCTTTGAAAGTTCTAGAACAAAGATTGCATTCAGTACTCAAACTAAAGGTAACATCTTTCACTTGGTTGGTACTGGTAAAAGTTTCTTATTTGTTCAAGTTGATCAGAGTTGGTTGTGGCATAGGAGGATGTGTCATGTGAATTTTGATAATATCATCAAGATAAGCAGTACTCGGGCTATAAGAGATCTTCCAAAATTGGTGAAACCTACTAACAACTTGTGCAAAGAATGTCAGTTGGGTAAGCTGAGCAAAGTCACATTCAAAAGTAAGGAACTGTCTTCTACTGAATTATTGGACTTAGTTCATACTGATCTTTGTGGTCCGGTAAGAATCAGGAGTATTCAAGGTGATAGATACTTCATGCTACTAATTGATGACTATTCCCAGATGATGTGGGTAACCTTTCTAAAAGAGAAATCAGAAGCTCTTGAGAAATTCAAAATATTCAAGGCTATGGTAGAGAATGAAACCAGATTAAAATTGAAGTGTCTAAGGTCTGATAGAGGTGGAGAATTCACATCTGATGAGTTCATAGAGTTCTGTGAGAAACATGGAATAAAGAGATAGTTTTCTGCTCCTAGGACTCCACAGTAGAATGGAGTAGTGGAGAGAATGAACCGGACCTTCCAGGAGGCATCTAAGACCATGATGATGGAAGCAAATGTTCCTCAGATCTATTGGAGAGAAGCTGTCAACACTGCAGTCTATACTCTCAATCGAGTTCAAATCAAAAGCAATACCGGTAAGACTCCTTATGAACTTTGGTTTGGTATCACTCCTAGTGTAAGGTATTTCAGATTTTTTGGTAGCAAATGTTACATTAAAAGAGATGAAGATCTAGGAAAGTTTGATGCTAGAAGTGATGAAGGAATATTCTTGGGTTACTCTACTCAAAGCAAAGCATACCGGTGTTATAACAAGAGACAGAGAAATATAATAGAAAGCACAAATGTGAAGGTTGATGAGGGAATTAAGAAACCCTCAAGGTTTTATGAATATGATGAAGATGATCAGAATGGTGTTCTAATTCAAGGAGCCCAAGCCTCCTCTGTAAGTCAGATTCAAACTAATCTGGTAAATCAGGAAGAAGGGTTGAGTTTCAATGAGCCTGATCAAGAATCAGAAGTGCAAGAAATTCCCAAAGTTCCCAGGTATGTAAGACTGAACCACTCTGAAGATCAGATCATAGGTGATAAAAGAAAAGGAGTACAAACAAGAAGGAGAATTGCTCAAGATTCAGAAGAGTATTGTTTGATTTCAAAGATTAAACCTAAGACAGTGAATGAAGCTTGCAATGATGAAAATTGGACTAAAGCGATGGAGGAAGAGCTGATGCAAATTGAGAAAAATCACACTTGGGATCGTGTTCCTAGACCTAGAAATAAGAATGTAATTGGAACCAAATGGGTCTTCCAAAACAAACTAAATGAAGTTGGTGAAGTAATCAGAAATAAAGCTAGATTGGTCTACAAGGGTTACTCTCAAATAGAAGGAGTTGATTTTGAAGAAACTTTTGCTCCAGTGGCAAGAATTGAAGCAATCAGATTATTTCTTGCATTTGCTGCCTTCAAGGATTTCAAGGTGTATCAAATGGATATCAAGTCGGCCTTCCTGAATGGTGACTTGGAAGAAGAAGTGTACATAGAGCAACTGAATGGATTTCAATTGTCTGATCATGGTGATATGGTCTGCAAGTTGAAGAAGGCACTGTATGGACTAAAGCAAGCCCCAAGAGCCTGGTATGAAAGACTGGATAAACATCTTTTGAAGATTGGTTTCAACATAGGTACTGCTGACAGTAATTTGTATTTCAAAATTGATCATGAAAACATCTTGATTGTTGAAGTGTTTGTTGATGATATCATTTTTGGAGGAAGAGATAGTATGTGTAAAACTTTTGCAAATAAAATGAAAAGTGAGTTTGAGACGTCCATGCTTGGTGAAATGAATTTCTTCTTGGGTCTACAAATTACTCAAACAAAGAAAGGAATCTTCATTTCTTAGACCAAATATGTGAAAGAATTGTTGAAGAAAAAAGGGATGGAAGATTCAAAACCAATGAATACTCCCATGACAACCGGATGTAATTTGAACAAAGATGATGACTCTCCTAAGGCTGATCAGACAAAGTATAGGTCAATGATTGGAGGACTATTGTAACTCACTCAAACTAGACCAGACATTATGCAGGCTATTGGTCTTGTTGCTAGATTCTAGGCTGATCAAGAGGATTTTTAGATATCTAAAAGGGACAGTTGAGTATGGTCTATGGTATCCTAGAGATCATGATTTATCTTTTCATGCATATACAGATACAGATTGGGCAGGAGATGTGGATGATAGGAAGAGTACTAGTGGTGGAGCATTCTTTTTGGGGAAGAGATTGGTTTCTTGGCTAAGCAAGAAATAAGAGGCAATATCTCTATCTACAACTGAAGAAGAATATATTGAAGTAGCAGGTAGTTGCACTCAAGTTTTATGGATGAAGCAGATGCTAAGAGATATCAAAGTGGAGTATGAAGAACCTATCACAATCTTCTGTGATAATTCAAGTGCTATAAATATATCTAAGAATCCAGTGTTACATTCAAAGACTAAACACATATCCATCAAGTTTCACTTTTTGAGAGAGCAAGTGAACAAAAATGAAGTCAGTTTGGAGTTTGTGCCTTCCAAGGATCAGATTGCAGACATCTTTACTAAACCTCTACCTAAGGACTCTTTTGAGTATCTCAGGGAGAAGTTAGGGGTTATTGCCCCTCTGGTGATGAACTAAGGTGCACTGATGTGCATCAGTCCGGTGGGTATCACAGTCACATCTTTTGATCTGGATTGATGTTGGGGAGCTGGTACTCAGGGGGAACAACAGGTATGATTCTGAAGTGGTGGAATTACAAGTATACACCCTTTGCCATTGATGTCAAAGGGGGAGAGAAGACATGTGAAAAACAATTGGTTGTTGATCAAAGGGGGAGTAGTAAAGGGAGATAAGACATGTGAATGGTTGTTGCTGATAGGGGGAGTTGTGACAGTAAGGAGAAGTTCTTGTCTTGATGGTTTTTCACATCATATGTTGCCATCAATGACAAAGAGAGAGATTGTTGCAAGTATGGACCTAACCAGTGTTGTCATTGATGTCAAGATACTCCTATTGCATTAATGATAAGGATTGGATGAGCTGTGTGCTAAGGATATTGAGGAAATCAGCCTTAATCAGGAACAATGAAGAATAGTGATGACAGTAAGGTAAAAGTCCAAGATCAGATGAGGATCAAAGGATGCAGTTTAAAGGGCTTGTAGATATGTGTCTTAAGGTGGTCTAATAGAGATTTTAGAGGTCCACATGAAGATCTAAAGAAGTTGTGGCCGCTCAAATAAAACTAGTTCCGGTAGATGTTCAATGGTGACAAAGTGATACAGATAGGTCCGGTGAGATCTGGAAATGCATTGTCCTATTCTGCAGATTTTAGGGAGTGTTGAGGAAGTCTTTGTGAAGTGTCAAATTGATTGGTTCATGGTTTGAAGGTCTGCAAGCATCTATTCCTTTGTGACAGTAATGATAGACTGTGTTCTTGAGGTTCTAGATGAAGGAGAGAAGGATTTCAGTAAGCAGATGAAGTGCGGATGTTCTTGGTGACTCAAGTAAGATTTTGGAGGTCTTTGGATCATGTCTAGTTTGTGTTGGTGGTCCACATTGAAGTTGGAGCTTGCAATTGAGAAATAACTTATGGATAATGGTGTTCTTCCTGAGATTGGCTGACTGGATGAGTTACACATCCTGCGGATGTTCTTGTTGATGTTTGCCTACTTAGATGATCATTCCTAAGTTGATGTATTGTATAAATAAGGGATTGTGAAGTCATTTCAAAGTTGTCCTTATTGAGATGAGAGTGTGGTAGTGAGGAGGAGAGAGAAAGGTAGAGAAGAAGTATTGGGCTTAAATGGAATTGATTCAAGCATGGTGAAGATGCTATTTTCTAGTTCAATTAGGTGATACTTATTTCTTTGTAGACAATGTGTCTCTTGTAGGCAGTGAGCCTCTTGTGAGTAGTGTGCTCAGGAAGTGAGCCCTAATTGGCATGTGCCATTTTGTTCTTTCTATTCTTCTAACAGAGAATACAATCTTGGGTTAATCTTCTCATGGCGTTTCCCTTAACCAGGTTTTCCACGTCAAAATCTTGGTGTCTCATGTGTTGATGTGTTTCTACTCTTAATTTGTTGCATTGTGTTTCCATGATTGATTTATTATTATACTACTGAATTACAAAGTGGAGTTAAGTATTTAATGAGAAGAAAGTTTTACACAACTGATTCACCCCCCCTCTCAGTTGTGTGCCCTAAGTCTAACAAGAGGGTAGATGAGAAGCATGGCTTGGGATATGAGAAAGGTGAAAGCTCCGGATCTAGTCAGAAGAACTCTGGATCAGGAAATCCAAGGAACAAGCCTAGAAGACCTTCGATAAGGCAACCAAATGCTCAAAGATATCCATCCTTCAATGCATACTACTACAGTTGCAACAACTTCAGTCATAAAACAACTTAGTACAGAAGAAGAATGAATCAGACTAATTCATCCTTCTCCGGACAGTGTTTCAACTGTAAAAGGTATGGTCACAAATCTCATGAATATAGAAATATGCAAATAAACAATTCATTCAATGGTAGATGCTTTGCATGCAATAGAATGGGATATATGGTTAATCAATGCAGATCAAGAGGATATTAGTCAAATATGCAAAGAAATGTTGTTTGCTACAATTACAATAGATCTGGTCATATTACCAAATTTTGCGGAAGTAAGAATCAGGATGAAAAGGGTCCAGTGCATAATAATCAAAATCAAGATAAAGGAAAAGGCAAAATGAATGTAGATGAAGTTCAAAGGGAGATGAACAAGATTTGGGTGAAGAAGAGTACAGAAAATGTTGGGGATGGATCCGCACTAGAATATGGTGCTGATATTCCTTCTGAAAACTAAGCAGATGAGCTCTGGCTTAGGGGGAGTCACAAAGGAAAATAAATTCCCCCCAGCCAGTCAATTGGTGCCTAAATTTGGTACATGGAATGTCGTGAATTAAAGGGTTCTAAGAGAAATATCCAAATAACCCTCAGTAAAAATATGAAAGATCCGCAAGGAGTATTGAAGAGGTTAATCAGCCAAGATTGATCTGGTTTGACAGCCATCCGGTAAAGCAGGATCTTCATAGACAGATCCAGTTTGATTCAAAATTGAAATATCTTAATCTACATATTCATGGCATGATTGGAGGAAAGAAGATACTGTGTATGAGGAAAAATTGATTAAATCTAAACTAAATAAAACCAAAGAACCCAATAACATAAAGGAAACTAATTTAAATAAAAGCCATAAATAATCACTCAATGAAATAGAGACTTTTACTGAAATCTGTGTTGTTTCCTTTGGATTGAATGTGGATTGCTCAATGAAGTTGCAAAGCCATGGCTACAACAAGCAAGTATGTGCTCAAGAGATCAATGTCAAAAGATCGTGATAGTGCTCAATCGACGCGTTTTGTATGCTCAAAGCTCTGTTAAGTATGCCTGAGAATACGATCGAAGAGAGAGAGGCTAAATGAAGGAGATGAGGGGGGTTTATATAGATTTCAAGGAAAATCGATCAACGGTCCAGATAATTCAGAAGAATCAACGGAGGAGATAAGTTGAGGAATGTGCAACGAATGAGAAGAAGACATGTGTTCTGCTTTCTTTTGCATGAGAGGAGTTATCAAGAATAGAAGAATGAGTTAACTGAAGAGATAAATCAATTAAAAGAATAAAGCAATCAGTTAAGTGATTTAAAACAAGAAGAAGGGATTTGCATGAGAATAAGAAGATATTTTGCCTTATTAAATATAGAAAGCTTGAGTTATATTAGAGATAACTCAAATTTAGAAGAAAAAGTAATTTAAATAAATAATTGATTTATTTAAATTTAGAGAAGATATTTTGGAAGAAATAATTAAATAATTAGAATTATTTAATTTAGAAGATTTAAAAGCAAATTAAATAAATAAATTTATTTAATTGTTGTGCATGATTTTTGGAAGAACAATTTTGATTTAATTTATTTTTAGAGGATTGAGATAATTTAAATAAATTTGATTTGATTTATTTAAATTTAGAAGAACAATTGATTTAATTAAATAATGTAAATTATTTAATTGTAGATAAGATAGAATTGTGATGAATTAATTAAATAATGGGATATATTTAATTAATGTGGATGTGAATTTTGGAAGGAGGATAATGATCAAATTAAATAATTAAAATTATTTAATTGTGGAAGAATATAGAGGAATTTAATTTAACTAATTAAATAAAGAGGATTTATTTAATTAATGTTGAATTTAGGAGATTTAGAAGAATTTGATGATAATTAATTAAATAATTAGATTATTTAATTAATGTTTGCAATGCAAGTGATTAGACAGATAACGGAATGCAATTGATTTGACGACACGGTCATTTTAGGGTGTCTACAGATACATTGTCAATTATCACTAAAAATGATTCTAAGTGCATCTCAGTGATTTAGAAAGATCTCTCTCAGAACAAAGCAACCGGATGACTTAATTTGTGCATTTATTGCAATAAGAAATTAGGGTTTGCGTAGAGATAAAAGGGTTCTTTTATTCATCATTTGCACATTTGCATTCAAGAAGAAGAAAGGAAGAGCTCTACATCAAGATTGTTACAACCTTCTCAAAGATCAACCATAGAATCTGATTCAACTAGCGACCTGTTCCAGCTCATATTGTGAACCCTAGAAGCGTAAAAATGTATTTCCATTTCTGAATATCTCTCTCTGAATCTTTTACAAAGATGGCTACACCAATGGTTGTTAAGATCATTGATAGGCCACATCCAAAGTTCAAGAAACACCATTACAAATCCCTAGAAGTTGATCCCTTAGGTGCCTTTTCTAGCATTCCACATGGGGTTCTACATGTAGAAGATGTTAGGGTGTACATCCATGCCAATATTATGGAATTTGGAGAATCCAAGCTGATGGATATCTATCATAAACAATTAATAGATGAAACTTTTGAACTCAAACCTCAATACAAGGCCCTTTGAGCTAAGCATTTTGGACATTGCATCCAATTTCCCTGTTTTGCAAAAGATGAACAGGTCTGGTATGTTCTTAGCAGAATACATGACAACTTCATGTGGTTGATGAAGCCCTTCAAAATAACAAAAGATGCCATTAGGGTAGTAACTGGATTGCACTCATCCGGTGGGTTGCCTGCACTCAAATCTGTCAAGAACCAGATAGTAAGTGAAGCTACTGGATCTAAGTTTGACAAAAGAGAAATAACAATAGAGGATATCACAGATCTAGATATAAAATTTGCCTCTATAATAATTGGTTATAAAATCTATCACTCCAGCAGGAAGAATTTTGTGTCCAGAACTGTAATATATACTGCATATCAGATGCTAAGGGAAAATGTAGATTATGATCTATGCGACTTTCTCTGAAACCAACTGTTAGAAAACTTGCAGAAGATCAAGAAGGACAAGAAGAACTCATTCAAGTATGGTGGCTTAATACTATGTCTATTCTTTTACTATATGAATGAGCTACTTGGATCAAGTGGTTGGGTATGGCAAAATGACAGCCCAGTTGCCATACAAATTAGAGACTATATGTATGGGCTTGGTGATGCCAAGGGTCAAAGTACAACACTCTAGGGATACTTTAAGAACTTCCAAAGTATGATGCAGGCCAGAGAAAGAATTCCTCAATCTATAGTTGAAAAATACAAGGATACAATGTGTTTTATGGTAAACACTAATCAATGCCTAATGGAGGCATTTGAGCCTAGAACAGTATGGATAATGCCAATGGGCTATGAAGTAGATGAGAAAATTCTAGAGCTACATGTTCAACACCTGCTGAGTTAGCCTAAGGACCCTGAGGCAGAAAGGTTTGGAACCTTTCAAGAATTAAGTGTAAAAATACATGTTGAACTAAGACAACCAGAGATGAAAAGAAAAGTGAGAAGGGAAGTAGAGGAAATTGTCAAAAGATATGGCATATAAAAGGAGGCAGTTGATGCAAATAGAGAGAAAATAGAAAGAGCTGGGAAAGAGAAACAAGAAGTAGAAAAAGAAAGTGTTCTGGTACAAGCCTCCTCTTAGACTAGATCCTTCAAGAGCTCAGCACCTGCCATCGCTAAGAGCTCAAGAGCCTCAAAACTGGAAGCCAAGACATCTGAAAAGGGAGAAAAGAGAATGAAAACAAAGGCCACAAGGTCATACATAAGCCAAAAGGATGATGACGAAACAAAGTCTGATGAGGAAGTAAAGAAAATGAAGAAGAAGAAGAAAACATCTGAGGAATCCTCTACTAGTAAAAACAAAGAAGAAGAGGTAGAAGAATTTGTTGAAAGGCCTACTCTCTCTATTGATGATGTCATCAAGGCAGTCACTGTGGATGGGAATATGCAACCAATGATAGAATTTTATGATGAGTATAGTACCACAGACAAAAGGATCTTGGAAGAAGCTACAGTTAAGTACCTAAGTATTTATAATAAAGCATTTATTAAAATCATTTCATTAATTCCCAAAAGTCTAGAGAAGGTACTTGAACTGAGAAAGGAGAATGCTAAGACAAAGGACTTAGAAAGCCTAGAACAGATTGCTATTTATCTCTATCCTTCCATTACTCCAAAGCAAATGAACATGATCTTTAAGGACTGTAAGGATGAATTTCAGAGCAAAGCAAGAATGAACAAACTAATGCTTGGAGAGACTAATCAGGTAGCAAAAGAAACAGAGACATCCTCTGGAATGCCTTTAAAATATTTAACCTTCCTATCATAGAGGAAATAGATGAAGAACCTTCTACCATGGATGTCGAAGCATTAAGTGCATCAAAAGAAGAATCTACTAAGAAAAATGTAGAAGAGTCAAAAGAGATAGGTGAGGAAAAGTCTAAGGACTTGGATTCCTCTGTTCCAGAAGAGGAAGTCCATGAAGAAATTAACATCTCTTCTGGATCCCCCTGCAAACTCTAGAACTGAAGGAGAAGGAAGAAAAGAGGAGAAATTGAGTTAAGTAGAGGAGGAAAAGGGAAGAGAAGAAGAACACACATAGAAGATCTCTGATGACAGTTATGAGGTTGCAAAAGGAAAGAAGACTCAATCTCCAACAAGAGACACTGCAGAGGTAGTGAATAAATTCTTGAACAAAGAGCTGATGGAAATAGATGAACCAAAACTTTTTCAAGGACCACTAAATTTTGATTCCCTCTCTCCAATCCAGACAATGAAGATATCATCTTTTGCCCAAGCTACAGAAAAAGAAAAGCTTCTAAAGTCTCACATGGAAGACTATGAACTAATAGAGATTGCATCTGAGATGCTAGAGAAGATCATGCCATCCTTTCAAAAGGATCCTTCAGCCTCTCCATCCGGTAACCTGAAATCTCTGGTAAACTCTGTCAACACTCATTTTGATTCTTTAGAGAAATTGACAGAAGAAAAGGTTTGGAAATAATTTTTGGGAAAGAGATTCTCTGAAGTATAGGGACTCATAGATAATGATAGGATAACCCTAGATATTGGGATAAAGATCCTAGAAAATGCTCTTAAAGATGGTGGAGAAATGTACAAATTTTGTCTATCCTGGTCTAAAGTGATAGAGGATATTGAAAAGAAGGTGAAAGAACAAGAAGGCAAATTATCAAGTCTATCTTAGAATTTTGATCCTCTCACCTCATCCATAATGAATCAAGAGTGCCAGGCTATTTCCATTATAAATGAAATAAAGAGGCTTGAAAAGGAGAAGAAGAATATAATAAGTAGGATGAGTGAACTTAGAGGGATAATTATCCCTAAGTTAGAGGCAATGCATGAGGCCTTAACTGATGCTTAGACTAGTGATCCAAAAGACTTAAGAAGGGCAGAAGCTTATGCATTTTTGTTGAGTGGTCACATCTCAATTTTAGATAGGATGAAACAAAATTTATATAGTTGAAGACCACTTTTGCAGATATACTTAAGTATATGTAAGTATAACATGTATATATACTTATGCGGCTATGTATAGGTTGTTTTTTGCAAATTTTGGTGTGCGGATTCCACCTTTTGCCATTGATGTCAAAGGGGGAGGGAGGAGTAGTGAAAAATGTGGAATCCAGCTAAGGGGGAGCCCTGGTGAAAGTGTACATAAGACAAAGCATTAGCCAAGGGGGAGTTTGCTATGACACTTAGTCATTTTCCACTAAGTGTTGCCATCAATGCTAAAGGGAGAGATTGATGGAAAGAGACATTGTATGACTTCATGAGTGTTGTCATTGATGGCAACAAAGTCCATCCCACACATCCAAAGCACATAGTATGTCTATACCGAAAGATAGATTGAAGAGTGTTTTGGTCTGGTGAGCAAGAACAGAGCATGCAACAAGGTCTGACAATTAGGTCTGAATCTCTCAGATGGTGTAACTCAGCAAGTTGCAGACTTGGACAAGTCAAGAGGAGTACCATGACTACTACATTCCAGAGATTGAGCCTCCAGTGATGAATGAGTGAAAAGAGATGAGCGTCTAAGTGTTGAGTTCTTGACAGGCAGAGTAGACTGAGGAAGAACTAACTGGCAGAGCATCAGACTTTAATCCGGATGAGAAATTGATGGTGATCAAGATATTTAAGGGATCATACATGGTTGGATGACATGATTGATGACTTCTATGTCTATGTCTTTAATACATATCACATTAAGCATGGATTCATCTGACAGATCAGTGTCTTGGAAATATCTTGAGTATTCCGGTTGCTGACTAGAAAGATGTTGAAATACTTGATGCAGATATATATACCAAATGGATTTTGGTATGAAGATGTGTGTGTGTTGATATAGTGTGCGAGGAAAGGCAGAGAGAAGTGTGGAAGCATCAATACAAGTCTGGTATGTAACAGAACATCAACACTAGAACAGAGGAAGAATGAAGTGCATTAAATTAGTACATTAAGCCTAACTAGAACGAAACCTCAACATTAGCAGATGCTTCTCATTAGTTCAAACACTTGACAATAAGTCTCTTATAGGCAGTGTGCCTCTTGTGAGCAGTGTGCTCGCACAGTGAGCCTTAATTGGCAAGTGCCATTTTTTTGTACTTATTCGTTTAATAGAGAATACAATCTTGCATTAGTCACCTTGTGGTTTTTCCCTTAACATGGTTTTCCACATTAAAATCATTGTGTTATGTATGTTGATTTCTTTTCTGCTCTCATGATTATATATGCTTATGTGTTTTGATGCTGCTCAAATTAAAAAGGGAAAAATAAAGTAAAGTTAGAAGAGATAACGGATTCACCCCCCCTCTTAGTTATCTACCTTGTTTCCAACACTTATATCTTTCAATCCCATGTTCTTTACAGAACTTATCAAACTCTATAGAATAAAACTCACCACTATTATCAGTTCTCAAACACTTAATCTTTTTACCAGTCTGATTCTCAACAAAAGCTTTAAACTCTTTGAACTGACTAAAGACTTTAGATTTGCTTATGAGAAAATAAATCCATGTCCTTGTACTATAATCATCTATGAATGATACAAAATATAAAAAATTTAGAAATTGATGGAACAGACCCTTCTCACCAATGTGACCAAATCTCTCATGCCACAACATTGTCTTCTCAGTAGGAAGTTCCATTTCCAAAGCATTGGCACCCTTAGGTACCTAGAAAGCATGACCATCAGAAGTTGAAGAAGCCCACTTATTTGCTACTGGTTCTAATGGTAAGGATGAAGAACATGAATCTCTTTTCTTCGAAAAAGAAGAAATATTACACTAAACAATGCATGCATCTAGCTGAAATAGAGTACCTCTATGAGTACCCTTAGCAAGCACCAAAGCTCCTCTTGTCATCTTGCATCCTCCATTCGATAAGACAACCTACACACCTACATCATTCAACTTACTTATAGAAATAAGGTTCCATGCTAAACTAGGGATGTGCAAAACTCCATTGATCCCCTTCACCTGTCCATCAGGGAATCGAATCAAGACTCTTCCATGACCAACTATTTTCAGATGAGAGGAATTACCTAGGTACACCTTCCCACCATCGTATTCTTCATACTTTGTAAACCAACCTCGATGTGAGGTCATGTGGAAGGAAGCACTGGAGTCTATCAACCACACATCTTTCGATGCATGGGTTGTCAAGGATGCAACAAAAGCATCACCATCATCTTGTGACTTGTCAGAATTAGAATTGGAGAAGTTCTTCTTTTTCTTCTTCTCCTTTTTACACTCCTTTTGGAAGTGTCCAAATTTACCATAGTTCCAACATAGTGCCTTGGACTTTCTAGGAGATTTGGATCTCCCACAAGAATTGGATTTACCCTTTTCATCGTTCCTATCTTTCTTTTTCCCTTTCTCTTTGGGCCTACCATGAACCGTAAGAGCCTCCTTTTGCCGATTCAAAAGACTTTCTCCACATCTCTTCAAACAATAATGAAGCTACCAATTTATCCATCTTGAAGTTGGTAGTAGTGCCCCCAATGGAAATGACAAGGTGGTACCATGAGTCTGGCAAAGAACAAAGAAAGGTCATGCAACTATCCTCCTCCATCTTCACACCAATGTGAGTCAACTGTGCAACTAGCACGTTAAAGTCATTCAAATTATCTGTAATCGATTGATCCTCCATCTTCCATCCTTAGAGAATACAACTTCTTCCTCAGGAATAACTTGTTTACCAAGGATTTATCATGATAAACATCTCCAAGCTTCTTCCATAGTTCTTTCATGGTCTTCTCTTCATGAACACTTAACAAGCCAGAATCAGCTAAACAAAATCTCACAAGACCCTTAGCTTTTTGATCTTTGAGATCCCAATCTATCTGAGCCATTACTGTTGGTTTTGTGCTAGATATAGATTCCTATAGATCTCTATCAACAAGCATGTCTTCCATTTTGAGTTTCCACAACTTGAACTTGCTGCCATTAAACTTTTCCAAATTTATCCTTCTGGATGTGCTTTCCATCTTCTTCCTGCAAAAGATTACAGAATACTCTACACAGACTCCCACTCAATTGAAGATCAGTACAAAAAACCCCTACCCAACAACTAGGATCAAAGTTGATCAAGCTCTTAATACCAACTGAAAAGAAGTAAGGTATGCGGAAATGCTTCCTACACCGATCTAATAAGGGAAGGAGAGTGCAAATTCTTTTTTTTCAATCCTTATAATTGTAGCAATGTTAAACATATAAAATAAAGATTACAACAACACAACACATAGAATGAGATAGAGACAAAATATATCATGGAGAAAACCTTTTCAGGTGAAAAACCCCACACTCCAAAACCTGCACAATATATTATCAAATCGATAAAGCATTACAATACACTTGCAATGCAAGTTCTTCCAGGAGTCTTCAAATGTCATTTCTGGAGTAATTTCAGCAGCATAACAGTACCTATACAAACACTATGCAAACTACAACTCCAAACATCTCATTATATGGAGTTACAAGGAAAATTGAGAAGCTTCTAGAGATGGGCGTCCATCTTGGCCACATGGCCATTTACACACCCAAGAGACACTTGTCCAACATGTTTTCACCTCTCATACATGTATCATAACATGGCAGATTTGACTTCCCAAGATGGAGCGCTCCAAGGCAAAAATAGACTATGACAGATGCTCTTATGCATCTTACAACTGTCATAAATCTGCCCAACATAACATCACTTAATTTTGTAAGAGAATCTATCATACAAGACTAAATATAGCATATTCCTCTTAAGACATGTTCTAACCCAACTTGGGTGCCCAAAGATGCCTTCTCCACATGCAAAGATACTCTCTGACACTTGTCTTCACTTGTCATAGGAATCTCTATACTTGGGTCTTACGTGTCATAGATTCTATCATACACAATAACACCTCTATCATACTAAAAGATGCCAACACATGGCATATTAGTGCCACCTCAAATGGGATGCCTAAATCCACATGTGTGTAGGATGACATGTCGCAATTCCACCTTATACTAAATGACAAAATAGGATGTGCAAGTAAATACAAATTAGGCAATAAATAAATACACAATTAAAATATCAATGCTAGGAAATTGTAAAGGTTGAGACACCTTAATTCCCAGCAAATTGAACCACATTGTCCATGTTAATCCTCTCTGATCTTCATACAACATTACTCTGCAAAAATCATCCTAGATCGTATCATCCTCATCACAACGTTATGTTGTTTAATTGAGCAATCCACAATAATCAAAGAGCAAAGAGCAATTGATTGAGGTTTGGGTGCATCTTCAATAAGCTCGATCAGTGTAGGCAATTTGTTTGTGTGAAAGGGAGGTAAATTAAACTTGATTAGTTTATCTTTTGTTTATGTTTGCATGCATGTTTTCCCTATCACATTTTGGCACGCCTCCTATTTGTGAGCATTTGTTAATCTTTTTTGTTGTAGAGTCAAGTCTTTTTGGACAAAATCTGGGAATCAGCTTTCACAAACAATATCCTATGCTCAAACTGACCTCACCGTTGAGTCCGGGAGGCCTCACAAGTGAACAATGACATATAACACCCTATAGTTTCGTTACTATAAATTTTTTGAATTTTTTTTAATTTCTGCCCCCTACACAGGCCGTACCATACAGATCCGTATGGCTGCCTATGCAGGTAGGCCATCGAATGATGTTGGCAAGTCTCATTTGAATGCACAAAATCTTTTTATCATACCAAAACTAAAAAAAAAAAATTTAGGGGTGACAAAGCTTTAGGTTTGCATTTATTTTTTTAACAACAAAAACAATATTTAGTTTTTAGGGCAGGGCCCCTCAGGCTGCCTACCCATCACCAACCCCATGGCCTGTAACTATCCTACCTCCCCGCACTCCCCAAACACCCTGCTACTCCTCACGGGTCCCCTCTCCCCACCCATGCCCATCCCTACCTTGTATGCTCACCCCTACTACCCACCCCTCCCTGCCACCCTTGATCTGTCGTTGGTCGGCCTCCTATCCCCTTCTCCATATTAGGAATTGCATGCAGAAGATATCAATTAAATACAAATAAAGATTAAATAGAGGAATGAAAAATACACAAAAATAATAATAGCGAGAGATAATTTTTAACGTGGTTCACCCAAACTCGGGCTACATCCACCAATAGAGAGTCCAATATTATTATCTAGCAATTGAACCAATTACAACTAGTAATCCTTGCAACTCAATACCACTACAAAATTCTACAATACAATATCTCAATGGAAACCCTAACCCTTAGCCATTTTTATCAAGATTTATGCCAGTTACATAATAGGGTTTTTTTTATGTCGGCCAATAGAAAAGATAACTCTCGACGCCTTTATAAAATAATAAAAGTTGTTTGAGGTTTTGGGGGTGCTGCCCCTCAACCTCACTATGTATCGCGATAGGGAGTTCACCAGGGGCACTGCCCCTTGACCCCGTCTTAGGGGCGCTGCCCCCAAACCCCCATTAAATAATTTGGGGGGAAATCACGCTGATAAAAGTGGGGAAAATTTAACCTCTGAGTCTAATTAGGCTCCATATAACAACACTCCCCACTCAACACCTACTCCCCACCCCCTTCTCCTAGCCCTCACTGCTTGCCTCCTGCCTCCTGGCCGCCAATCCCCACCACACCCCCTGTAGCCCTTGTGCTCCCCCATCCACCGACTACCAAACTTCCCCTTTACCCTCCTGTACTCCCCCCTACCACTTGCACCAATGCTTCCCTCTCTCCTTGTTCCCCTACAAAAAAACCCTAGCATCCTCTGCCCTACACGCATAGCCTAACAAATGGCCAATCAATTCATTCAAAAATTAAAAAAATAATAAACCAAAAATAATTAACAAAAAAATGATCAAATACAAAAACAACAATAAACTAAAAAAAACATAACAATCAAAACAAAACAAAACAAACAAAAAACCCTACTAAAGTCACTTTTAAGTTTTGATTTTTAATTTTAAATCTTACTTTTAAATTTTTAGATTTTTTCAAACTAAAAAAAAAAAACAAAAAAAAATTTAGGTGATTAGCCCCTGGTCACATGGGTGACCAGGGGCCTGCTTAAAACCCCACATTAAACTTAATCACCAGCTTGGAAACCACCACATGTGACCAAAATCTCGTTAACCTCTAGAGGTTTATGCTAACAGTCAGGTTGCCCTTGTGCCTTCTACATGCCCTAATAGGGCATTTTGTTTCTTTTCTTCATAACTTCGCCATATAGGGTCAGAATTTCACAAAAAAAGACTCGTTGGAAAGGTGACTCAACCAACTTCACTATGGCATAGGTTTCATCAGGTGTCTATTTTTCTTTATTATTTGTTCTTGGTTTTTTTGACTTTCAGGTGGACTCAAGGATCTAGAATAGTATCAATATCAATCACAACAACAAGTTTAAGGACAAAAATATTTAGGTGCACTCCATTCATCTTTCATCCCTTTTCCTTCCTTTATAATCATTGTTTACAAACACTTTTCAATTTGGGCATAAAAAGAACATTTGTTTGCTCTCACATTTCGATCTGGGCTCTAAAAAGAACACTTGTCCTCAATCACACATCCAAATCAGTCTTAAAATGAACCATTGTCTTCCATCACACATTTGGATTTGGGTTTAAAAAGGACCAGGTGTTTTCTTTGTTTGGTGGATTTGAGTGTGCTTCAGGGTGTGTATGCTCTTCTCATGCACTTCATGTGATCTTGAGAATTAAAAGCATCTCTTAATCCATTCATTTTCACACACACATTTCCATTTGTAAGGGTTAATTAACATTTATGAGTGTGAGTCAAGTGTGTGAAATCAAATGCACCACTTGATTTGCTAGTGTCACCTTTCTTAGGAGGCCTTCTTGGAGACACACCACTCTAAGGGACAACCTCAACTCTTGTGTTTCACCAAGGTATAAATAGTGAGGAGTGAATCAAAAGACACACCTCGTGGAAGTTGAAATCTTGTCATTCATGCTAAGCCCCCAAGAACTTTATACCTTAGGGAAGTGAAGGTGAAGGCTAGGGTACCCTCTTCTCTTGGCTGTGTGGCATTATTTCACTTTCATTTCATAGAATTAGGCCCCACGTACCTTATGTATATTGGAGACATCCCTAAATGATTTGTGTATCCTAGACTAAGACTTTTTGGCTGTACCCACTTGATTAAAATTAGGCTTGTTGATGTGTCTTCAAGTGTCTTCATAATCATATCAATCAATCTTGAAATACAAACTTGCTATTGTGTCTTGTGTGTGTGATTCATGCATGTACATGTAAATTGTTTTGATTGAATATTGCCAAAGTCAAGCCTTCAACATAAACTACATTCTACATCATTCTAACATATCCACATCATCATAATAACCATCCAATTCAATCCAACTTCTTCTAATTCTCACCACAATCGAACCCATTCTTAACCCCCATCTAATCCATCACTTGTCAAAATGGTTCTGATCATCAACAAACCTAGGTCCAATCCAAAACCAAAACTCACAATCTAAGGAGTCCCTCCTTCTAGCTCCAATAATGATCATGCGAACCTTGTAGATTATGATGCATATCTTGAGGAACAAGCTGAAATATGAATACTTACACACATGGGCAACTCCCTAGCACCCCAACTACAAGACCTCATTCAAACACTTCACCAAATTGCCTAACCCCTAGACCAACAAACCATACAAAGATTCCAAGCCATCATCCAAAAATTTCAACAAATCTAATCACCTCAAATATAACACCTCCTAGCCCAAGCCCAACAATTCATAGCCACTTGTCAAATACCACAAACACAACCACACATTCCACCTCAATCCTATGTGTCACCCCCCTCCACTTCATACCAACCTAGTCCCATCCACCTATCAAGTCAACCTTACATCAACATATCCCACTTCTTTCCATGTCAATGCCACATCAACATGTCAATTCACTTCACAATAAGAACATGTAAGTCCAAGTCCACCTTTACAACAAGATAAAATGCATTCAAGTCCTAATGCCACCTTTGACAAGGGAGACACCAACCTAGCTCATGCAAGCCCTTCATTATCTTTTCCACCATCTAATCCTCCAACTCCATGCCCTAAGTTCAAACATTATAAAAGAAAACCTAGGGGGTCATCCAAATCCACCAATCCATTCAATCCCTTTGACCCTCCACCTAATCAAAGTTAAAACCCTAAGTCTACCACATCCAACACCCCTTTCATCCCTCCACCATGGGACCTATCCACTCCTAATCCATCCAATCCAATTATTCCTCCATCTAATCAAAATCCCTATCATAAGCCTTCACCTTCCTCCCTCATTACCCCTTCATCCACCCATACCCTTACAAAGGATGTGATACCATGGCTACTAGCAAGGAATCAACCATCTCCATGTCTTCAAACACCGATACAAGAGCCTATCAAAGAGCCTTCAAAAATCATATCCATTCCCTCAACCCCATCATGTAATCCATGACCTATCAAACCTATTAAAGAGTCTCCTACCATGAGTCCAAGTTAAGATTCATTCCACCCTCATGTTGGTGGCCATCCAGAACATATCAAGCTTATCCATGAGTCTTTTACCTCCACTTCTAATCAAGAAAATCAAGTGTTATGTCAAGAGTATAATCTAACGCATATGGAAACATCAACCCTTTATCCAAATCAAGATCAAAGCACTTCCATCCAACCCATCCATAACCTATATCTTTTCTATGATCAAGATATTATCTTTGATGAAGAACCTATACACAAGCAAATTAATCCCTTCCATATCACACTTAATCCTCTTTATGATCAAGCTATTACCTATGATCAAGTTACTACCCATGAGCAAGTAATCCAAGTTCATCCTATCCACGCTCACTATCACATTATCCATGTTAATCCTCTATATGACCAAGCACCTATCCATTAGAAAATTGATCCTATTCATAATCCCTCACCTATCCATGAGAAATATATCCACACTACTACCATCCATCCTCCACCTAGTCCTATCCATGATCCAAAAAACTTCCACTTCCATTGATGAGACACTTGACTCCCAAGTAAACATAAATGATCAAACAAACATCATGGGTCTTAATGAGCATAATGATGATCAAGATATTGATACTTTGTCCTCCAAAATCATTCCTATTGCAAATCCACCAACATATACCCTTGGTATTACCACCTTCATCCATGAATGTTGCTCCTTAGGAGAGCAACAACCATTATCCACCACCCTATCCTCTCCATCAAATAATGAGTTCGCATCTAGTGTCCAAAACACCCATAATCCCATTGTCCACCACATATTCCAGAAAATGAGCTATCAAGGTAAAGGCTTAGGCCTTCATGAATAAGGTATTTTGGAACCCATCCATGTCCAAGTCCCTCCATGATCATATGGCCTTGGTTATATTCCCCAAGACAAGCAATCTCAAGATGTTGTTACTTCCTCCATGCCTTCTAAATCCACTCATTTCCATCTTAAACCACATCATATCCCCAATAGATATGTTATCATTACACCTCCATTATCCTACAAAAGTCAAAAGCATGTGACCATACACCTTCCACCATCCACTTTACCTCCATTACTTCCAACTCCTAATATCCCTCCATCCACTTTACCTCCACTTCTCCCAATGCCTAATTATCCATTTATCAATAAGTCCTCTAAAATACCTAATCATGATCAACAAATGTACACATCATCTAAACATGAAGCTTCGACCAAACCCATGGGATTCAAAAATAAAAATTTGGATGCCTCCACTCATAAAGCCAAAAATCCTCAGGATCCTAATGCCTTAGGACATCAATGCAAAAGGTCAAAACAAAGTACATTCAAAAATCTATCCATGCCCATACCTTCACAAGAAAAGTCCAAAAGAAAAATGGTTTGGGTACCTAAACAAAAAGCAAGCAAGTCAAATGAAGCATCCACATCTCAGAAATCCCAACAATCCTCTTCCATCCAAAATTCCAATTCCATTCAAAATTTTCAAATTCCCCCATCCCACAAGAAAAACAAAAAATCATAAAAATCCTAAGTCTATGTGGGTACCTAAAATCTACATCAATCATCTCCTAAGAAAACAACCCCATTACTTCCTACACCTCCTTCTAATCAAAAGATTCAATGTTTATCACAGTGTGTGCAACCATTGGTCTTGGTTCCTTTCCACTCCACAAAAATTTCACATACCTCTGTCTCCCCATCTTTAATTCATTATCCTACATACTTCACCCATCACATCCCTATGGTCCATGCTTTTGCATAATCCACATCATAATCCATTATCCTTCCATCCATAATCCACATCATAATCCACTATCTCTCTTCTATCCTTGTATAATCCTTCCATACGTCATCCACATCATAATCCATTATCTACCTACTTCATCTCCCTCTCATGCAATAACGTACCAACATCTATGCGCATAATGACATTTGACATGGTCCATCACCTTTCATGGAACTAGATGCTTAAGTCCTTATCCATATCCACCTATTCCATCCAAGTATTCAAAAAATAAAAATAAAAACAAAAAAAATAATTAAAAAAAAGAACAAAAGAAAAAAATCAAAATAGTAAATAAAAATCCATTCATCCAATGGTGAAAACCTAGTAAAAAGATGCATTGGATAAGTACCATGATGAAAACTTGGCAAACATGCATCATGTGTAGTTTAACTATCTATTTGTCTTACACTTGGGGGCACATTGTCTCATCCAAGCAATCCTTTTCTTACCTATCTACCTCATCCTATCATATCCTATCTTACCATCCTTAGCCATATACCCACATACCTATCCCATCTATCTATCCATCCTTCCTCCTTTTTATCTTGATGAAGAAATAGGGGCAAAATGTTGAAAAATGCCTTAGAAAAATCTATTCATATACCTCATCCTTTTCAACCAATCCAATCATCTTCTTGTCCTAAGCCAACCAATCCAATCATCCTCTCATCCTACGTTTTATCATGTAAAGTCCTAAACATACTACCTAGAATGGGGCATGTTGTTCCTATGTGACATAGTCTTTGGACATCACATCCTAGCTCACTTATGCAACATACATCCATTCCATCCACTATTACATATCCTTTTATCCGTCCCTCTATCATGAGCCTTTCATCCCACACACTATCGCCTACCCTTTTATCCATCCAATTATCATGAGCTTTCCATCCCATTTCTTATCACCCATACTTGTGTCCACTTATCTAATCCCATATTCCTCCTAACATCTAGACCCAGTTTTCCCTTGTCATTGGTATCTAGCAACAAGGCTATCCAAACTGCAATACAATGCTATCCCATAAAATAAAAATGTCCAAAAACAATTACGAATCACAAAAATCTCCAAAAACAATAAAAAAACTCAAAAATATAAAAAAACAATCAAAAATATCTCAAAAATATCCCAAAATAATAAAAAAATCACAAAATATCTAAAAACCATAAAAAAATACAAAAATGTCCAAAACCAATCAAAAATCCTAAAATTAATCAAAAAATCCCATAAATATCCAAAAGCAATAAAAAATCTTAAAAAATACAAAAAAACTCCAATATTCAAAAAATCCAAGCAATAAAACCAAATGCAAGTCATCCATAATCCATACCAATCTAGTCAATCAATCTAGCCAAATCATCAAATCACATCCTTTGGTCTTGATCCTAATCGTGTCATAAACCAAATCAATCATCATCATCGATCAATCATCAATGGGATATATCATTCCAACATCCTTGTGTTGATCTAGGGATATATCGTTCCCCACAATGACAACACTATCATCATCATCAATCCATCATCAATGGGATATATCGTTCCAACATCCTTGTGTTGATCTAGGGATATATCATTCTTGACAATGAAAACACTACATCAAATCAATCAATCCATCAATCAATCATTAGTTTACAGCTTGACAGGGGCAATACTTTGTGTGTTTTTGTATCATTTGTGCATGCATGCTTGCTTGCTTGTTTGTGTGTTATCATTTTATCTTGCATTTGTATCAAATCCATATCTTTCTAGCTAATATTCATATCTTGTGTATGTTGGAATATATTTTTGCATTATTCTTTGCATCTAAGGTCATATCATACCTCCTATACATTAGGACTTTGATCCTCTAAGTATCCTTCCTCATACGTCTCGACAAGGTTGTATTACGTTGGGTGCACACAACACATCATCACAATCCTTATACCTTGGTGCATAATGTCTAGTGCTATATCAAACTATAGGATTACTCTACTCAAGTTAGCATAACTCCTCTTCAAAATCCATCATTCTGTCATCCATCCTTTTATCTTCTTCATTTTTCTATGTTCTCCATCTTCTATCTCCCTCTCGTCTTCATATCCACTCTTTCAAGAGCACACTCGTATTCTTCCAATTCATCTGTCCTCTCGAGGGGGAATCATTCAACCTATTAATCAATCTACTAGGTGCTTCTTCTACCCGACTGGGGCATCATCATTTCTAATCCAATCATATTGTTCTTCTAAACCAAAATCTTCTTCTATCCAACATAGCACTATGTCTTAAACTTCTTTGAAATGATGTTACTTCACAACACCATCTCAAAGAGGGGCAAAATGTAGACACCTAAAATTTACCCGTTCCTAGATCAGACATTCATCCGTGTCAATCAAATAGTTATTAATTATTTAATTAAGTTCATCTATTGATTATTATCCAATTTATCCTACATGTTAATTAAATAACCTTGATTATTTAATTAATTCAATTTATCCTCCATATTTGATTAAATAATTCTGATTATTTAATTAAATCAATTTCCCTAAGCCAATTTAAATAAGTAAATTCAAATTATTTATTTAATTAGTCTTTTTCCTCCAAAATGAATTAAATTTAATATTTAATTCATTTATCACATGTCCATGAAATTAAATAATTAATTTATTTAATTTCCTATTATTCCCTATCATCCATATTTCACTCTCAATCAATCAAATTAGTTAACTAAATCAATCGAATCAGTTAACAGGTTAGTCAATCTAGTTAACTAGTCAATCAATTTAGTTGACTAGTCAATCAATTGAGTTCACTGAGCAATCAATTCAGTCAACTCCCTAATTAGGTCTGTTAACTCCCCTGATTCATGATAGGGCAAGGACACTTGTCCCTCTCTCATTCGTGCAAATCCTCTCAACCATTCTTAGCCATTGATCTCTTAGATCATCCACAACCGTTAATCTTGATCCCTGAGAGTCTATAAATTGAACCTCATTCTCTATGTTAATCCTCTCTGATCTTCATATAACATTACTATGTAGAAATGATCCTAGATCCTATCATCCTCATCACAATGTTATGTTGTTTAATTGAGCAATCCACAATAATCAAAGAGCAAAGAGCAATTGATTGAGGTTTGGGTGCATCTTCAATAAGCTCGATCAGTGTAGGCAATTTGTTTATGCGAAAGGGAGGTAAATTGTACTTGATTGTTTTATCTTTCATTTATGTTTACATGTAAGTTTTCCCTATCACACCACCTTTCCTATACATTTTGAGGTCTTGGATACATTTGCAATTTGTTTTGATGTCTCATTGTTCTAAAGTGTTGATTTTTGGGTCACTGTGGTTTCCATGGTCTTTCACTTTTTTTTTGTTTAACCCTATAAAGGTTGTAAGGATCAAGATCTCCTTTGATGATGTGGGTTTGTCCCATGTGTGAGAAGTGTATTTCTTGAAATAATGTGGAGGGAATGGCCCTCATCCTATGGATCCAAGGCCTTCCTAGGATCATGTTGTAAGTGGTTTCTTCATTGATGACATAAAACTTAGTTGAGATGGTTTTGGGACCCAATGTGATTTGAAGATTGACCTTACCCATGGTTTGAATGTTTGGGTTATCATGAAAGTTTGTTTTTTGATTTGAGTTTTGTCATAACCCATTCTTTGAAGAAGAGAGAAAGAGACTATGTTGATTGCAGACCCATCATTGATCATTACACATTTAATGAAATAGTCCTGAACTTGGACTATTAGATGGAGGGGGAGATCACCCTATTTAGCTGTCATTGTCTGAGGGTAGATTTTCAAAATCAAATGTTGAAGAACACTTTTCACTTTGATGTTTTGAACTAGATGGATTGGAGGTAAGGCATTGAGGAGAGCATTCTTGTGTGTAGAAGAAATTTTGAGAAGTTCTAACATGTGAGAAAATTTTGAATAATTGGAGGTGTCATCTAGTTGTTCTAGTTCTTGGGTGGCAAAATTTTTTTAATTTTTATTTAATTCTACAAGGCCTAAGGTGTTGTGTTCAAAGGTGTTTTGATGGATTTTAGGACTAAGTTCTTTATCTTGTGAGAATATGTCCGTGAATGCTTTTTTTGATGTTTTAGGAGGTTTGATATGAAGCGATGTTACTCTTGACATGACTTGATCTCATGCCCCCTTCTCTTGTGAAATGAGCAATATTTATCATGATTGTGATCTTGACCTATTTATGATGATTGTTGTATGACTGTTTGTTGATTCTCAAGGAATAGTTGTTGACATCTTGGTTTCCCAAATTTGTATGACTATCATAGTGACAATTATCGTTGTTTCTAGATGTTGAAGTGTTTTTTGACCCATCTATGTCTTGATCGTTTGTCAAGGATTTGTTATTTATATCATGGTTTATCAACCTTCCATTGGCATCATACTCCCTTCTTCCACTATCAATAGTGGCTTGGTGAATTCTAAGGGCACTTTCAAGTACTTCTTTATATGATTTGTAAGGGAGTTTTTGGATTGTTCTCGTATGTCATTGTTGAGAGCATGTTAGAAGAGATCACAAAGTTCTCTATGATCCATGTTTGGTGCACTTGTTGAAGAATAGAGAACTTTCATCCATCATTGAATTCTTGTTTGATTGTTAAAAATTCTCGTATTCCTATCTTGACCAGTTTATTTATGTCGAAGGAAGCCAAAATTTGATCAATGAGTTTCCTAAAAGAGTGGATCAATGCTTCTGGAAGTCGATAGTACCAATCTAGAGCGATACCCTCTAGAGTCTTTGGAAAAATCTTTGCTACCACCCCATCCCAAGGAAGGAGTTCTCATACTACTATGATGTAAGCCTTTATATGAGATTTAGGATCACCCTCTCCTTTGAATTTTGGAAGCTCAAGGAGAGGATGTGGTAATATTACCTAATGAATGTTGTAGTCAAGAGGCTCCTTTAAATACTCAAGATATTTTCCTAAGAGGGAGTTATGTGTAGAGGGTCTTGTTCCTCCAAAAATTAACCCTTCAAGTGGAGCTTGTTGCGCTTTTTAAAAGGGTATGCTAGATTGTCGATATCTTAGAAAAGCTAGATAACTAGATGGTGTCATGTTTATGTGTTGAAAATTGGGTGGGATCATTTGTGGTTGATTTTGTGTTATAGGAATCCCACCTATTTGATTAAGACTTGTCATGTTGGATGATGAGGGAAAGGGAGGCATGAATGTTTCATGGAAGTTTAGATGAGGGGGAATTTGTGTTGCCCCCTAGTTTGATTCAATCTTATCAATGAAAGGATTTCCCTATGCCCTAGGTTTTTCTTGAATTTTACTTTGACAAACTGGTCCGATATTTCTAGCTTCAAGGGTCCTGATTCATTGGACCAAATTTTCTCTAAGGTTTATGAGTGAGGCTTCCTCCATTCTTTGATTTTTATAACCTTGAGATGGATTTCTATGCATTGGGGTTTGAGTGACACTACTTTTTCCTTTTGATGATACTTGACATATCATGGGTGTTTTATCTTGATATACCACATGGAGGGGGTTTTGTGCCCCCAACCTTCTTGTAATATTTTCTTTTGATGGCTCACCTCATTGTCCATTTGGGTGGCCATTTTCAAATGGCTTGTTATGGGTTGGTCTTGTTGATAAATTTTACATTCTTAGCAAGTTTTGATTTGGTCGAGTTCAATGACCATGTCTTCGTATGTGGGGTTGTTAAAAACCAAGAAGTTGTGGGGTGTTTGTTGGATGTCCACTGAATTTGAATCCATCCCAAATTGATTTATTGATGCAACAAAAATGTTAAGAGACTCTCTCAAAAGTTTTTGTTATTCACGTCAGGTTCACCAAAATATGTGGTCAATTCAACGTCAAGTGTGACCGTGATGATGAATGAATTTGGATCATGTAATGGAACCAAAAAATGCTTAACCAAAAGGTTTTTCTCTTTGTATCAAGTTCACCAAAATATGTACACTCAGTCAAAGTGGTTTGGACAAGCAAATAACTATATAAATGTGTATTGATTCTGATCTAGTACTATGTGATCATTGTTGTTGAAATAACTATATGACCTGAAGGGCCACTAGTCACTATTCTCCTATTTGGATTTCAAAGATTCCAACGTTGTGTGGGCTAAGGATTGCTCTTATTTATGCTTCTATTAAGTTGGAGTTGTTCTTCAAATTTTTGGATGATGAATTGTGTTTGGAGTAACCTCAACCTAGGTGTTGTTGTTCCTGAACCATTAGTTGATTGTGTTGTGGTATAGGGTAAATTTCCTCAATCTCTTCGAGAATGCCCTCACCCACTCACCTCTAAGCCCAGGGCACGTTTGTGAGCCCAAACCAAGAGAGAGTTGGTTGGAGTTAACCTAGATTTTACTTAGGGTTTGACTCAAGGTTTATGACCTAAGGTTTAACTTGCTTTTCTGTGTTGGTTGACTAGAATTGAAATCAAGGGTTTGACCAATGTTGACCTTGTGATGAAATAGAGGGTTTGTAATCTTATTATGATGCTAATGTTTTGTGTTTTTTCTGGTTTTTGAATGCATGCAAAGCCTATAAAAATGCAAAACAATATTTTTGTGCTTTTTAGATTTTTATGAAAGGAAAGTGCTCTTTTTAATCTAGAATGTATTTAAATAATGCAATCTGATCTATGTTTTTGTTTTGATTTATAGATATTTCAATTAATTACTCTAAGTAATGAAATTGCTTTGGAATAAACTAAGATAAATAATTTTGAAAGAAAACTAATATAACAATGCAAATCTTATTTAACCTATCAAGGAAATTACAACATTCAATTACTATTCCCAAGAGCAATTTTAAGATTTAGATAATTACTATAAAAAAAGCACTAAAGAACCTAGAATATTAGACCCGTGAGCCTCCACTATCCTCAGGAATCCTTGTGTTGGCAACCTCTTTGTCCTCTTGTAGCAGCGGGGATATCCTCTTGGCAACAACAGGGAAGGGATGCAAAAGAGCTTTAGAAATCTTGAAATGTGAGCTCAATGCGAGCTAATGAGCACTATGGCTTGCAAATGGGCAGCGTATCGACATGATATGAAGCTTTGAGAAAAGATTGGATGAAACAAAAATGAAATAAAAGGCTTGAAAGTCCTATATGAGCATATGGATGCTATGTGGAGAGGCAAAATCTGCAAAGATTGGATGCACAAATGAAACTTCCTCCTATGGGAAATTTAAAACTTGACAACAATGAAAGCTAATGCAAAGAAATCTTGGAAGCTTTGAAATAATAAAGAAATAAGAGGCTCAAGGGCCTATGAAGAAGCTTGAAAAATCTTGTGAAGAAGGGAAGAACATTCTCCAACTTTATAACTAATGAAGAGGTGAGGGGTATTTATATGTTGTGTATGTTATTGAGAATGAACCATCAAAAACAAGCTAAAATGACTTCAACCTATTAAATTCACAACCATTTGCAACCTCAAGATTAGAATAATGAGCAATGCAAGTAAACTCTCCTAATTGCACCCTAATTGATTATGTAAAGCTCTTGATATATCCTAATTGATATGATTTATGATAATTGCTAAAGGATTTTAAGTGCTTATAGAGGCATAATTTCTTTACATTCAAATTTCTTTTTTGAAATGGAGGGAGGGCTCAATTTATAGGTTTTTAGAGGTTAGGATGGAGGGCTAGGATTAATCGTGAGGGTCAAGGGCTCATATTTCTTGAGGATCCTCAAGCAAGGAGAATTAGACAAATGGCACAAAGGGATTGGATGAGGGAAATGCTCCAAGATTCAAGGGGAGATCAAGGGATGAAATTGAATGGTTGAATGAATGGATGGCTAGGATTGGGTAGGTGTATGACATGTAAGGACTCATTTATGAAAAGGTATGGTTTGGATTTTTTGAAGAATTTAAAATTTGAAGGAGATGACAAGTGTAATTTTAAATTCCATGCAATAGTTCTACATGTTATTTAAAATTAGAAGAATAGTGGAAAGAAGGACAAGTATGACAAAAGGAAGATTTACCCATACTCTCAAGGCACCACTTGTAATGTACATGCATGTACATGAGACAAGTGTCCATCTAGAAGCATGGGAAAAAGGGGTAATCTAGGATTAATTTAATTAACCCATGTGCGCACACTTAGGAAGAATTTAGTGATTGATTACAAAAGTAATAAAAAATAGACAAAATAGGTAATTAAATAAATAGGTATATATTTATTTAATTTTGGGAGGTGAGTATGAACTATAGTCTCTTAAATGAATTTTTGATTTTTTTGGACAATAGTAGAAGAAAATGATTCTTTCTATGATGAGGAAATATTAATTAAATAATTATGAATTATTTAACTAATATATGCGTTGTATGAAATGGTGGGATGTATTTGATTTGAATCAGTTTATCGTGTTGGAGATAATGGAAGATGGTTTTGACCATTTTCAAGTGTCTACATTTTGCCCCTCTTTGACATGGTGTCATAACTGTCAAGTGTTTACGTTATGTCAATGAAGAATTAGATTTTTGTTTATTACTAGTAGGCAAATGGTAGAGGATAATATGGTGTTGTGATGCCCCATCGAGAAATCGATGAAAAAAATAAAATATATGTTTTTCGGTGATATCTCAAAAGGAGGAGAGACGGGATGAGAAGGAATGAGGAAATTGGTAGACATGAGGGAGAAGTGGTAGGAACATGGGTGGAGGAGGAAAACATGAGGAGAGGGGAGGGAAAATTAGGTCATGGAAGAGGAATTAGGGTAAATGTGGCTACAAATAGGGTTGTGGGGAGCCCATATTCCTCATTTGTGTATTGCCATGTAGAAAATTGTGATTAGAGGTAAAAATGATGAATAAGGCAAGATGGAGTGAATCCCTCTTGATTTGCATTGAGGAGAACATGTATGAGAGTATCTGTGACTTGTAACAATTGGCGATTTGGTAAGTGCCCTATTGATGCTTTGTAATTTGGGGAACAAGGTTAGTTAGGGGTAATAAATGAGGGTTGAAGTGGGTAGTTTGTAGGTGCTAATGGGAAGGTTTAGTGCCTAGGGGTCATGATTAGCACCTAGAGGGTAGGAAATGGTGCATATGCTGAGAGTAGCGCCTACTCCAATGATTAGCACCTGAGAGAGGCAATTAGTGCCTAGGTGGGAATAGGTTAGCATTGAGGCATGAGGAGTGATTGGTGCCTGGATAGTATGGTTTAGCATGCAAAATGGGGGGATTAGCATCAAGGATGGGATTAGCACCTAGTTTGGCAATTAGCACTGGGGGGAGGTGATTAGCACCTAGCAGGATAGTGGAGAAAAAGGTAATTAGTGCCGGGACAAGAGGGAACAACACTTATGCGTCGTTTAGCATGGACAAGGTGAATATTAGCACCCATGCACCCTTCAACATTGAGGTAGGAGGGTTTAGCACCTAAGCATTGGTTAATAGCACTTGCATAGGGGTTAACACCTGGGTAGGTGGGATTAGCACCTAGACAGATGGATAGTAGAAAAATGAACCTAATGAGATGGATTTTGATGCTTACAGGATGACAAGGACATTTTGCAGTCTAGGGAGAGTTGGCCTCCTACTTGCCAGCTCTGGTGAACTAAATTTGACTGACAAATATTTCCTATGGATGGTGGGTCTACACTAGCTAGTAGAGATGTCAAAGATTTGCATGCATCGGGCTTTAAAGACAACATTGGTGTAGAGGTGGCAAAGTGAGCAGTGTGCCTTCCTATTTTTGATAGGAGAGATGACTGTTACATTGGAGGATGTGTGGAGGATACTGTGCATCCCCATTCATGGGGAGAGGGTGTTATATGACTATCAGCATGGGGAAATGTTTATTGAGGTAGTGTTTGTGTTAGGGTTCAGGCAGATCGAAGCAATAAACATTAACAATTATATGCAGATTAAATAACCCAAATATAACAATGAATAACAACACAAAAGAGATCAACACAAAAATTTAACGTGGTTCACCCAATATGGGCTACATCCACAGAAACTCAACCATCCAATGATCTTATTATCTAGTGCAAAACATATTACAATCTTATGAATTCCATACCCACAACATACATCCCAACTGCCTATATCAAGCTTTATGGAAGCTTCTAGAATTAGGGTTTTACAATGTCATTTTTCTTTTGTTGGTTAATAAAAATTAACAACCGACTCCAAACAGGCAAAAAAGAGGGAAAAAAATTTTGAACCCCGATGAGGATACATTATGAGTGTATAGTATTTGCATGATCAATCACCACATACCAAAAATCTCCTACTTTGAGACTGATCAGGCTCCACACCAAACAATCCCCCAATTGGAGACTGATCCTAGACGACACTACTACACTTGCAGCTCCCACTAGATTACAGGCCTGGCTGGTTTCTTATGTCCACCATTATCAGTTGTGAAGGCCAATAGAATTTGATGAGGAAATTAGTTTCTCCCATGTAACCACCTTTATGAACATATCTGCAGGAATCTCACTTGTGTGAATTTTCTCTAGCTTCAACTATCCATCCTCTAAAACTGACCAGATGAAGTGGTATCTGAGCTGTATATGCTTAGTTTTTTAATGAAGACCCAAGTTCTTAGCAAGATGAATGGCACTTCTTCTATCAATGTACAAAGGGCTATCTTCTTGTCATTGCCCCAATTCCTCCATAAAATGTTGTAACCAAATCATCTCCTTGCTAGCTTCTATAGCAACAACATACTCAGCTTTAGTGATTGAAAGCACAACAACCTTTTGCAGTCTTGAAATCCAACTAACTGCAGTACCTCCTACAGTAAAAAAATACCCTATAGTACTCCTCCTACTATCAATATCACCTACCAGATCAGAGTCAATAGAACCTTTTAGAGAATAATTTGTTCCTCCAAAACATAGTTTCTTTGAAGTAGTACCTCTCAAATATTAGAGAATCCATTTTACCGCATTCTAATGTTCCATTCCTAGATTGCTCATATACCTGCTCACAACTCCCACTGCATGTGCAATATCTGGCCTTGTACATACCATTGCATACATCAAGCTGCTAGCTGCTGATGCATATGGTATCTTAGATATTTTGTCTTTCTCCTCTTGTGTCTTTGGACACATCTCCTTAGTAATCATTATTTTTCCACAGTCCATGATGTTGTATTAAATAATTGCTTTTGGATTTGATTGTGTTAGTTGTAACACGGTCAAATCCAGAAGCAATTATTTAATCCACATCTCCTTAGTCAACTGAAAATGACTAGGCAAAGGTGTACTAACTACTTTTGCATTCTGCATGTTAAACCTTTTCAACACCTTCTCTACATACTCACTTTGAGACAAAAATAATTTTTTGTTTGTCCTGTCCTGTGTGATCCTCATACCAAGGATTTATTTTACTGCACCCAAATCTTTCATAACAAATGAATTTACTAATTTTTGCTTAAGTTCCTTAAAATGCTACATGTTAAACTTGGCAACAATCATGTCATCAACATAAAGCAACAGGATAATATAGCTTCCATTACCCAATTTCTTAAAATAAACACAATAATTAGAATGACATGTTTTGTAACCCTGTTCATCTATAAAACTATCAAATTTCAAATACCATTGCCGAGGTGCTTGCTTCAGGCCATACAAGCTCTTCTTTAACCTGCACACAAAATCCCCCTTACCCTTGACCTCATATCCCTGTGGTTACTGCATGTATATTTCTTCTTCCAAATCCCCATGGAGAAATGTTGTTTTCACATCTAGCTATTCAAGATGCAAGTCTTCCATAGCCACAAGACTTAGAATAGTTCTAATAGAAGTCATCTTTACAACCAGAGAAAATATTTCATCCAAATCTATACCTTTTTTTCTATGCAAAACCTTTTACCACGAGTCTAGCCTTATATATTTTCTTGCCTCCATCTTCTTCCTTTAACTTGTCAACCCATTTATTTGACAATGCTCTTTTACCTACAGGCAATTGGATTAAGTCCCAAGTTTGATTCTGTAGCAAGGAATCCATTTCCTCTTTCATGCTTAGCTCCCATTGCTTTTTGGTATCTACCTACATTGCTTCCTCATAACCTTTAGGTTCACCAGAATCAATTAATAATATAGAATATAATGATGGAGAAAATCTTTCTGGAGGTCTAGATATCCTTGTAGACATCTAACACTTGCAGGAGTCTGTGGGATAACTTGTTGTTGCTAAGCATCAAGTACCACTGACATTTTGTTTTTTGGAATCTCATCCAGCACCACATATTCCTTTTTGGCCTATTCATGCTTCTTTTCTTGTAGTTAATCCTTATACATGACCTTCTCATTGAATATAACATCTATGCTCGTAATGATTTTATGATTTTCATAATCCCATAACTGATAACCAAATTCATCTACTCCATATCCAATGAAGGTACATTTTTTAGACTTAGTCTCAAGGTTGGTTCTATTTTTAATATCAACATGGACAAAAGCTTCACAACCAAAGGTTTTCAGAAATGAATAGTTTACCTTTTTTTCCATGCATGCCTCCTCTAGAATGTCATCATCCAAAGGATTTGAAGGTCCCTTGTTTATTAAATAAACAATGGTATGTACAACATCTACCCAAAAGTGTAACGGTAGTCTAGCATGCAATCTCATGCTCCTTGCACGCTCCATAATGGTCCTATTCATCCTCTCAGACACACCATTTTCTTGTGGGGTTCTAGGAACTATTTTCTACCTCCTAATTCCATTATATGAAAAGTAATTTTCAAATTCTCTACTGTAATACTTGCCTCCATTATCAGATCTAAGACACTTTAGCTTTTTTCCTGTCTCATTCTCAACCAAAGATTTCCACTTTTTAAAAGTTTCAAATACTTCTAATTTTTATTTTAGGAAATACACCCATGTTTTCCTAGTTGTGTCATGAATAAAAGTAACATAATAGTAAGAGCCACCAAGAGAATGTAAGGAAATGTGAGCATCTTAGAACGTATTTCTAAGAACAGTGGTGTCTTCGACAGATTTAAAATTCTTTTCAATTGCTTCAAAAGCATGCACCACTATGCCATTAAAGCAGAAACTAACATAGAACATTTCCAACATTGACCCTTAGAGGAAAGCACAAGTGAACATTAACCAGTTTCAATAGCAGAGACATTAAACATGAAAGATAGAACAAGAACATAGATTTACGTGGGGAAAACCCTTATGAGTAAAAAACCCCACACTCCAAATCATAGAGCCATTGTATTATTCAGCAACCAAATAGTTACAATACATTTATAGGCTCATAGCCTTTACAGGAGATTAACATCTTGTTCTTTGTGAAGAATAGCTGCCAGTATAACCCTTCTTGGTCAGAATCCCCTTCATCCGAACTCTGCTCTTTTTCATCTCTCCTCAATCCCTTCACATGTAGTGTACAACATACAACATAGGACTCACTGAAGTAGAAAAATAGAGCTCACAAGATTAAACTCTCCAACCACAACTCTATCGATTTCAAATTGCTTTTAGTAATCTAATCGAATTAACCATCTGAGCAACCAACCATTTCAGTTACACTCACCAACCATCCAAACTACCATTTCTGACTATTCACATTCGTGAGATTAGTCCCACATACATCCATCGACAAACACATCAACTGCATATATGCATGAACACACGGTAAGTTTATTGTCAACACTTTTGCTGACAAGACTAAGCAGCTCATCGAACATCGGAAAGACCTTGGCCGACGTCTTCATTGGAGTGACCAAAACCTTTGATGTGAATTCTTCCTTCTTCGTTGATAATGTTCCTTCTGCCAATGCCCAAACCTTCATCCTTCGGTGTGACTGGGAAGATCAAAAAGACTTCTCTTCGCTGGGTCGACAATTGTTCTTACGCTGATGGTCTTCACACCAACCACATCATCGTCAAGACACAGATCATCGGTGACACTACTTTCATCTACACCAATAGTAAACTTCATACCGATGACTAGGCCTTCATCAGAGTAACATAGCATATCGGAGAAAGCACTCTAAACCATGCTGATAGTAAAGTCTTCCCAATAGAGTATACACTAGCCCGTCATCAGTAAGACCCTGTACATCGGAAGAAGTCTCTCAAACTACTCCAACAAAGGTAAGTCCCACCAATCCAAAGCCTCCACAGTTCATCGGAGTGAGACATAACATCAAAGCAACATCTTTAGGAAAGCCCGATAGAGAATGTCAACTTGACAACTTCCCTTCATCGGTGTAACCTAGCATATTGATGTAAGACTCCAAACTCTCGCCGATGGCCAACCTTATGCTGATAGTCATCACATATCAGTTGACCTGTAATCTGAGTCACTATTACTCAACAGAGAAGATACCTGAGCTGGTCCCCATACATCTGAATGCACAAGCTCTAATATTTCACGCTTCTTCTCTTTCCCAACTTTGAGAAATTAGACTCTTTTCTATTTGCCATAAACACAATTTTTGTAGAACTCCAAGTCAATCTTCTTCAAACTTGGTAGCAGCTTTCTGGAGTGAAGGATCTTCATCCCTTTCTCACTCATGCGCCCAAGTCTCTAGTGCCACAATTTTGTTTCTATCTCTATAGAAAGTGCTATAACTATCTCAGTAGCAACTATTTCTATAGCAGCTAAGGTAGAATAAGTATTACCAGTACACAAATACAATGCGCCTACCTTTTCACCTTTAGCTATTACTAATGCACCTTTAGTGACCTTCCAGACTTTGTCTGAAAAGGTAACTATATAGCCTTCACTACCTAGTTGTCCTACAGAGATTAAATTCCTTCTCAAATTTGGAACATGCCTTACCTCCTATTGCAACCATTCATTTCCATTCTACAACTTGATTTTTATCTTTCCTTTTCCAACAATCTGACAGGGTTCATCATCACCCAAATATACTTGTCCAAAATCACCTTGAACATAATCTATAAAATATTTCCTATGGGGTGTGGCATGAAATGAAAGCCCTAAATCTATTACCTAGGAATCATTAGCATTATCTAAACACAAAATTAAAGCATCCTGTAATTTATTACTTGTAACATTAGCTTCCTTACTGTCATCATGTTGTCCATCTCCTTGTTTGCCCTTTCGAGACCATAAATCCTTCTTCAAGTGTCCTGGCTTTCCATAATGAAAGCAATCCATTCTTCCTCTGGATTTAGATCTGCCTTTCTTTGACTTCCCTTGTGATGTCCCACAATTTTTTGGCCTTTTTCCTCTCTCCTTTGTTCTTCCCCTGTTCTCTATAGTCAAAGCATTACCCGATGTTGAACTCTCACCTATGTTTTTTCGTTGCTTTTCCTCTCTAAGGATAACACCAACAACATCATCAAATTTCAAAGTATTTGAACCAAAGATAGAGTTACTTACAACCATTACCAAGCTATTCCAATTTTCTAGCAAAGAACATAAAACCAAGAGAGCTCTCACCTCTTTATCAAATTTCACTTTTACAGAAGTTAACTGACTAGTAATCATATTAAACTCATTTAAATAATCTGACACAAATCCACCTTCAATCATTTTTAGTTTAAACAAACACTTCATGAGAAATACCTTATTAGAGGCTAAGGGTTTTTCATACAATTTAGCTAAAGCTTTCATCAGTTCATCTGTTGTCTTTCCTTTTATTATATTGAATGCCACAAATGGTGCCAGGCACAACTGAATGGTTCCCAGTGTCTTTCTGTCTAGAAGTTCCCAATCCTCATCAGTCATTGCTGCCGTTCTTGGCTTTTCCTTCTAATGGCCTCCATAAATCCTTTTGATAGAGATAATCCTCCATCTGCATCTTCCATAACTGATAGTTCTACCCATTGAATTTATCTACCTTTAATTTACCCTCATCTTCCATTGCTTCCACTTAACCGTGAGACTCCCACTCAACCGTGAGACCTTCCTGCAGATGATAATCAAACACAACCCACTCTGATACCACTGTTAGGGTTTAGGTAGATCAAAGCAATAAACACTAACAATTATATGCAAATTAAATAACCCAAATATAACAATGAAGAACAACACAAAAGAGATCAACACAAAAAATTAACGTGGTTCACCCAATATGGGCTACATCCACAGAAACTCAGCCATCCAATGATTTTATTATCTAGTGTAAAACATATTACAATCTTGCAAATTCCATACCTACAACATACATCCCAGCCACTTATATCAAGCTTTCTAGAAGCTTCTAGAATTAGGGTTTTACAATGTCATTTTTCTTTTGTCAGTTAATAAAAATTAACAACTGATTCTGAAAGGGTAAAAAAGAGGGAAAAACAATTTCGGGGGATGCTTCCCCAAACCCCTGCTTCTTGGGGGCTACCACCTCCAAACCCCAGCTCGGGGCCCGGCTCAGCCCCAAACCCCTGTGATGATACATTACGAGTGTACAATATTTGCATGATCAGTCGCCACATACCAACAGTTTGTAGGTCAATGGTGGTACCTTTTGACATTGGTAGGATGAAGATATGGTATGCTTAGGCCATGGGCAGGTTGTACCCATTACCGTTGTTTGTTGCGGGGGTGATAGTAGGGACTCTGGTGCCTAAAAGGAGATCCGAAGGATTCCCAGTGGGATGGGGAGTAGTGTTACACTAGATGTTTAGGGATGGAGTGGTATTCGCATGGGGGCCTTCTGTGCTAGCCCACCTATATCATCACATGGGTGCAGTGGTATATCAACATGCTGCAAGCCTAGGGTGTGGTGTGATTCTCCTGCATATCTAGGTGTGGGAGAATATTGTAATCACACGACCCATTACAGTGAGGACATAGACACGGGGTCATCCCTATGTTTTTTTATTATGGAGGGGTATTGCAACATCATAGGCTAGGAAATCTTTGGTACTAGTGTAGAGTGATAGATGACATTCAGATAGTTATCTGGATGCCATGGTTAGGATGTGAGAGGTTGTCAGAAGTTAGAGTGCAACTATGGTATATTTGACAACCGTGATACTTGATGGGGTGGATGAACTAGATGATTGACATATATATTCTTGATTGAGTGCTACAACAGTTTGGGATGGTATAGAATGTCCCCTAGGAGGAGGTATTCCCTAGGGTACAGTCAAAAGCACCACAGTGGGGAGTACCGATCGATCTAAGGTCGGTGATTGTAGAGTTCAATGGTCTACAATTGAGGGCCTAGGTTATGCAGGTAGGAGTGGCTGATGCAAGGACTACACTATAATATGACACATGGTGGGCCCTAAGAGACCTATTCAGCTCATGGTGTCAGAAGGATAGGTAGCTATACCTAGAGGAGATAGGGGTGTAGAGGGGGCTGAGGAGGAGGTCAGGGATGATAGTACAGAGGTGACAAGATATAAACACTTGTAGAGTAGCTGTAGGCACATGCGGCATAGTTGTAGGCATAGATAGTGCAATTACAGGCACAATTGGTACAGCCTCAGGGGGATACCTAGATATAGGCATAGGTAGCTTAACTATAAGAGTAGGTGATTAGATATCAACGTGAGCAGGATGAGGCTCGACAAATGCTAGGGCTAGGGATGGTGGATGTGCTCAGGGGAATATAGGTGTGAGTGGACGGAGCTACCTGAGAGGCACAACATTACCAAACTCTCTATGAGGGTCTAGTACCTACTAAACAACAAGAGAGATTCAGGAGTCGATGGGGGGCTTCCGCATCACAAAGGACTATGTGGTCTAAGAGGTTAGTGTAGAAGCTGTCACAACAACAATCACCATAGCAACAAGCACCATAGCAGTAGCCATAGGTTCCTGTGTAGCCAGGAGTGTAGTAGCCGATGGGGCCACCACCATCACAAGTGGAAGGGCCATCCCAGTCAGGGACATCACAGAGGGACAGTTCCACCTAGGGGCTGATGATAGAAATTTTGATATACATGTCTATGGGATTAGATTATATTTTTGATGGTTCTTCAGAGCCCATGTATATATTGTATCATGATCATTTTTTATGTATATATGAAATGACATGTTCACGGCAATCTATTGGTCGTTGATTTACTTATGATGTGATGGTTTATGTGTATTAATATATAATGATATGTATGTGATGAGTATCTATGTATGATTAGATGGATTATGATGTATATGGATTATGACATGGATTATGATGATGTATATGTATGGATTATGACATGGATTATGATTATGTATAAGTATGGATTATGACATGGATTATGATGATGTATATGTATGGATTATGCTATGTATTATGATGATACATATGCATAGGTTATGACATGGATTATGATGATGTATATGTATGAATGTAATGGGATGAATATGTTTAGATTAATAAACATATATTATGGATGATAATGAAATGAATATGTTTAGATTAATAAACATAGATGATGGATGTAAATGATAATGGATATGCTTAGATTAATAAACATATATTATGGATGCAAATGATAATGGATATGCTTAGATTGATAAACATATATTAAGGATGCAAATGAATACGTTTAGATCGATGCATAGGATAATGAAATGATAATGGATAATGATAACAATGATAATGGTAATGGATAATAATAATGATAATGGATAATGACAATGGATAATAAATGATGATAATGGTAAGGGATAATGAATAATGATAATGGATAATGGGAATAATAGGATGTAATAATGTAATATGATGATAATGGATTAAGATGATAAAAAGATAATGGTAAGAAATGATAATGATAAGAAAGATGTAACAATGATACCTAGATAGGGGTGTGGATAATGAGGCCTAAATGGGGTTGGTGTGATGAGTGATGCATATAGGTGGGTTGGTGTTGATTTTGTTGATCATGATACATAGGTCCTGAAAAATGGTTATAAGGGATAGTGTAGGTGGGATGGCAATGGTATAGAAGAATGTGTGTGTATGGGACAATGTGGGTAGGGGGAATTGATATGTAATGGCAAGATCTTCCTGATGAATCTTGGAGCAAAGGGGGAGGAATGTAAAATGTAGGTTTCGATAAAGGATGGGGGTTTGAATGTATTACAAATACTGCATAGATTATGAGCACTTATGTTGATATAGAATGAGATGTTATGCACTAGGGTATGAAGAACCAAGGTAACATTGTATTCCATGCATAGGATTGGACACAACAAACAAAGGATGATCTTACATGCTCAAAATAATACAACCTTGTCTAAAGATGTGAGGAAGAAAACTTAGAGCATAAGTCCTAAGTGCACAAAAGGTATAAATGGACCTTAAATGTAATAGGATGATTATCATGCAAGAAGCCCTTCCAACACACACAAGATATGAATATTAAGTTAGAGTAATAAGAATAATCCAACAAGCATGGCATGCAAAAGTAATGACTATGCCCCATTCTGAGTCCTCTGCCACACACAAAGATATAAAAAGATCTAGGTGGTTTTGAAGTGATCAAGGAAGGGAGAAAAAATAAAATCAACAAAAAAAAGACCAACTAACCAACATACAACTATCATATCTCTTGCCAACAGTTGTGCAGATTTAGGATTTTGCCTATTGTAGGAAGGATGCATCCATAAGGAAGGGTTTGATGATGATTTGGAGAAGTTCAAATGATAAGTAGGGAGATATGTAGGCAATAGGATATGGTCAAGGAGGATCTTGACGTAAGTGATTTTGGAAAAATAGGATGCTTGTGTTGGTATACATAGGGTGCTTGTCGTATGAGGGTCAAGTTTCAGATGGAGATGAGAGGGAATGGTGCATGTTTATGATGGAGTGAGTGTAGATGAGTGATGGGTTGTGATTGGAGGAGAAATCAAGCTTAGATAATAGGGACAACCAAAAAAAGGATGGTGAGGTGGGGGTATCCTGTGTTCCTAAGTACTAGATACATCCATCATATTCCAGACTTCCTACATACCTTGTATCCACAGAATCAAGGCACACAAGGGTACTGGTCATGATTATATGTAGTTCTAGCTAATTGATGAATGGGAATATGGGGATGGTTTGATGGTGATGGATTTAGAAGATGGAAGTGTTATTTTTTAGACCATACCATGGTATAAAAATCATGATTAGGAAGAATAGGGTTGGGATGTGATGATAGGGGGGTTGATGGTAACCAAGGGGGTTGACTTGTTGGAGGTGCAAAGATGTGTTGTGATAAAACCATGAGATGGAATAAGGGATGAGTGATCAAGGGAGCTTAGGATGATGTGGTAGGTTGGGTGGATGGTGAGGAAGATAGATTAACCTATTGGGTGACTTGTTGGAGGTGCAAAGACATGATGTGATAAAACCACAAGATAGACTAGGGGATGAGTGATCAAGGGAGGTTAGGATGATGTGGTGGGTTGGGTGGATGGTGAGTGACAATCCAGGTCTAAGGATTGGTTGTGGGGGTGATTTATTATTTACTATTACTCACTCTCTCCAAAAAGTGGAGGTAGGGTGGGTTGGAAGCTCAAACAATGGGGATAGCCGATGGGGGGAAGTTGATGAAATGGGTGGGCGAGATGATGGATGTAGTGATAGTGGGAGGATGGCTTAATAATGGATCTAGTTTGAGACTACACATGATCCCTCTAAATAATTTTTCATCATGGTACTTTCCCAAGGTGCCACGAGAAGTGGTTTTCACCATAGGACGAATGATTTTTCTTTACTTTTTTGCTTTTTTTATTTTTTTGATGTTTTTGGATTTTTGACATTTTTTAAAATTTTTTTTGATAAGGTATTCAATAACCTAGGTGTGTAACCTCTTGAGATGGATGATGTTCATGGGTTCTTCAAGTTCGTAGCCTTCAAGAGTGGTGAGTTGATATGCTCCTAAACCATATTTAGAGACAATTACATAGGGGCCCAACCAATTAGGTTCAAGCTTGCCTTTCTTGTCTCGTTCTGAAAGATTCTTTTAATTTTATTTTAGTTCTAGGTCACCTACTACAAATTCTCTAGAACATATTTTCTTATTATACAATTCGCAGAGCCAGTTCTGATATGCTTGGAGAAGATCTAAGGCATTGAGGCGCTACTCATCCAATAGATCTAACTCTTGTAGGCCTGTAACACAATATTCTTCCTCAGTGATGATATTACTCAAGGAAATGCGCAAAGAGGGGAGTTTGATTTTAATTGGAAAGATGGCTTCATATCCAAAGATGAGTGAGTATGGAGTGGTGCCATTTGGGGTATGGATGCTAGTACAATAGGCCCAAAGGGCAAGATGGATGTGGAGGTGCCAGTTGTGACTAGTTTCATTGACAACATTCTTGATGATTTTGAGGAGGGTTTTATTACTTGCTCGGGCTTGGCCGTTACCTTAGGAGTAATATGGAGTGGACCAATGATGTTGAATGTGGAATTGTTCACAAAGGGCATGAACATTATTGTTTTTGAATGGTTTACGATTATTTGTGATGATGGGATACCATATAGGCAAATGATGTGGTAGAGGATGAATTTAGCAATCTGTGAGCTAGTGGTGAAAGTGAGGGGAATAGCTTCGACCCACTTTGTAAAGTATTTGATGGTGGTGATGATGAATTTGTGGCCATCAGTGGAAGGAGGGTGGATCTTGCCAATGAGATCTAGGCCCCATTAAGAGAAGGGCCATGGTGTTTTGATTGGTTGCAATGCCTAAGAGGGAGTGTGAATGAGATCTTTGTACTACTGACAAGGCTTGCATTTCTTCACATATTCACATACATCATGTTCCATAGTACCACTTGTGTGGGCACTGCAAATGCCTATGTGGACTTCATGTAAGGTGAGTGAAGCTTCTTCTACATTTAAACATTTGGGAGAGTACCATCATAGCTTCAGTGATAAAGGGTGTTGGCAAGGATAGTGTAGCGAGAGGCTTGGCAAGGAACATTTATTGTTTGTAGGAGAATTTAGAGGGGATGGTGTGGTGTTGGAGATAGGTGTAGATATTATGATACCAAGGTATTTCAGGGCCAACAGTCTCACATATGAATTCTGACTCGGTGACCCTATATGCTGGTAGGAGAAGTTGTTCCACAAGGAATTCACATTGATGGCTATCATGAGGCATATCTAAGAGGGATCCAATGGTAGCCATAGCATCAGCTACTTTATTATGAAGGTGAGGTACCTGTTTAAACTAAATGTAGGTGAAGTGAAGTTTGTATTCATCCACCATTTTCTTGTAGGGAATCAATTTGCCATCCCTAGTGTGGTATTCATCATTGACTTGTTTGATGACCAATTGGGAGTCTCTGTAAACCTATAACTACTGGATGTTCCATTGAGCTGCCATCTTAAGGCCAATGATCAAAGCTTCATATTCAACCATATTATTTGTGTAGGGAAAAGTAATCCTATATTCTTTAGGGATGTAGTTGCCCTGAGGAGTGACCAATAGTATTCCAACATCGAAGCCATGATTTGTGAATGATCCATCAAAATATAGTTTCCATATTATTGATTTTATTGTAGTCAGGATGGATTCATTGGGGAAGTCAATAGAAAGTAGTTGATGGTCAATGAGAGGTGCTTTTACTAATTGATCTACCACAACTTGATCCTTGATAGCTTTACGATCCACATACTTAATGTTGAACTCACTGAGTAACATAACCCATTTTGCCATACATCCTGTGAGTGAAGTTCTGGAGAGTAGGTACTTGAGAGGATCAACTTTTGAAATGAGCTTGATTGAGTAACTTAACATGTAGTGCCATATCTTTTGTGAGTTGAAGATGATAGCTATACATGCTTGTTCCATGGGTGTATAGTTAAGCCCATAGCCGACTAGAGTCCTACTGATGTAGTAGATAGCCCTTTCATGTCCAGTTTCATCATGTTGTACTAGAAGTTCCCCCAATGCTACTGAAGTTGCTAATATATACAATAGTAGGGGTTTTCTGGGAATAGGTTTCATAAGCACTGGAGGTGATGTCAAATATTCCTTGATGTGATAAAAGTCTTGCTAATAGTTTTGATCCCATTTAAAGTGTGTATTTTTCCGCGATAGATGAGTGAAGGGTTGACATTTATCTACAGGTTGAGCTATGAATCGTCAGATAACTTGAATCTTACCTTGGAGGCTACTAAGTTGTTTTAAGTTTCTTGGTGATGGTATTTCTATGATGGCAGTGACTTTTTCTAGATCCACTCCAATTCCTCTGTGGAGACAATGAAGCCCCAAAAGTTTTCCTGATGTGACCCCAAAAACACATTTCTTGGGATTAAGGTGTAATTTGTATTCTCAGAGGCACTCAAATCTTTGTCATAAAATCTCAGGGTGTTCTTCCCTTGTTATTGATTTCCCAAGGAGGTTATCTACACAGTCTTCCATGATTTTGTGTAGCATGTCATGGAATATGGTAGTCATGGTTTGTTGATAAGTTGCTCCTACATTTTTAAGGCTAAAGGGCATGACTTGCTAGTAGTAAGTACTCCAGGGACATGTGAAAGTCATTTTATGTTGATCTTCAAGAGTAATCTAGATCTAATTATACCCATAGAATCCATCCATGAGGGACAACATTTCATGCCCAACAGTCAAATCCCCAATGATTTCAATACTAGGAAGTGGGAAGTCATCTTTTGGACAAGATTTGTTTAGATCTTAGAAATCTACATACAATCGGATGCTCCTAGGTTTCTTAGAAACTGAAATAATATTGGAGACCCATTCAAGGTAGTCTATAGGGTGAATGAAGCCTACCTCCAATAGTTTTTTCAATTCTTCTTTGATGACAAGGGCCACTTGAGGATGCATCTTGTGGAGTCTTTGTTTAACTGGTCCTGCTTCTAGATGTGCCACAAGATTATGGACCACAAAGGAAGGATCCAAACCTGACATATTTGCATAGGACCAAGAAAATACATCTAGTGCCTCATGGATTATGACTGAAAGATTGGATTTTTTCTTTATTAGCGAGACTTTCTACAATGTGGGTGAGCTTAACCTATTCCTTAGTGCCAAGGTTGATTTCTTGTGTGCCTTCAATTAGGATGGTGGAACATTCTTGCTAGTAGGAGGGCATGGGGGAATATGGAGACCCTCATCTCCTAGCGGCTCAAAAAGGTTTTCACTAGGAGATGCGTCTTTATTTTTCTCTTTTGTGTTTGATAGTGCCTCAGAGAGGTTTTGTACTAGGGGATAATTTTCTACTTTTTGAATTTTTATTTTGACTAAGGATCTCCTCTTCCCTGAAGTAGGCATCGACATTCAAGCATATGTCATATTATGAGGTGTCACGAAGTTCTAGGAATACAAAGAGAGCCTCGTCATTTTGGAATGTATCAAGAGGTGGCGGTCCTTGGTAATCCCAAGCAATGAGATTGGGATGGATGAGAGGAAGGTCGATGAGGAAGATGGCATCATTAGGGAAGATGCATGAGAGGTCAAGGTCTTCATATAAATCTACGATGACAATCATTGTGACATTTTCAATATAAGAATGGATTTGACTATGTCTACTAGAGTATCAGAGTGAAGTTTGTGAATCCTTTAAAAGAGAAGGTATTATGAAATATCTTGAAGTGAACAGATCATCGACCTAAGGCAACCTACATGTGTTTGTCAACAGAGTGCTGATTGTGAGGCAGTTGGAACCTTGTAGTCAGATTGCCGAATTGGGGCAGTTGCTCCAAATTCAAGGAAGAGATGCCACCAAGGAGGATGCCTGCTATGGTCAATATTGCTAGAAAGAATGGAAGAAATGATAGAGATAAGAAAAAAGAAAGTTAGATTGGATGTTGTAGAAGAGGATAGAAGGAGAGGTCTAAACCCTAGACATGAGAATTAAGAGTTCAAGCTGCCAACCAAAATGAAGGAACCCTAGAAGAAGAAGAATCAAATCAGGTAAAGATGTTGAAATCTATTTCTAAGATTGGTAAGAGACCTAGGAGAGAAATTTCAAACTATGCTAGAATCTTGAACCCTGAGGAATTGATTGATTAGATAAATGACATGGAGGAATACTTTGAATACAAGGAAATAGAAGATCCATAAAGAGTGAGCTTTGCAAAACCTAAGTTGAAAGGACATGCTGCTATTTGGTGGAAAGAAGTTTAATTGGATAGAAATAGGAGAGGAAAAGAGAAAATCATAAAATGGGACAGGATGGTGACAAAATTGAAGAATCAGTTCATACCTTCTGGCTATGAGTTGAAATTGTTGAAGAGATTGCAAAACCTAAGGCAAAAGGAGAAGACAGTGAAAAAGTACACTGAAAAGTTCCACAAGATGATTATTAGGACTGGACATAGTGAAGCAAGAAAGGAGAAATTGGTGTGGTAAATAAATGGATTGAGGATAAACATTAAAAAAGAACTAAGTTTGGTAAGGATGACAATAGTGAAAGAGGCGTATCAATTTGTGTTGAAAGTTGAAGAAAATTTGAATAAGAGACATGAGAAAAGATGAGGGGTAGAGGAGGAAAACTCTAGATAGGTAGAACACAGTGTGGAGAAGGAAGACCATATGTGGAATAAAATAAGGAGAGTAGCCCATACCGCAAAGAAGAAAGAGACTGCAATTCATACCACCAAGGGAGAGATGACAGAAGTTTCTACTGCAATAATAGAGGAAGTCATAATTCTTACCACAATGAAGGATACCAGAGAGATGAAAGAGGGTTTGACAAGAGATCATTCAAAGGAACCTATTTCAAGTGTGGAGGTGAAGGACACAAAGCATTTGATTGTCATTAAGGGAATACTAACAAAAGGATAGAGAATAGAGCAAGAGAAACATATGCAGAGGAAGAACCAGTTAGATCACCTAGTTCAATAGGGAAACTAGAGAAGGGTGAGTCATTAGTCATGAGGAGAGCTTTTTTCCAAGAAGAAACAACTAAGGAGCCACCGCAAAGGAAAAGTTTGTTCCAGACAAGATGCAAATTAGGAGCTAAATGTTGTAAAGTTATCATTGATAATGGTAGTACAAACAATTTGGTTTCAGAAGAAATGGTGATGAAGTTGAATCTGGAGAACTTGAAACATCCGAAGCCCTAGAAGATAGCATGGATCCAAGATGAGCACAAGATACTGGTGAGTGAATATTGTTTAGTGAAATTTCATATAGGATCTTATAATGATGAGGTATTGTGTGATATTACATGTCGATGGATGTATGTCATATATTATTGGGAAGACCATGGCAGTATGATGGAAAGGCAATACATGATGGAAGGAAGGATACCTATACTATAACATCAAATGGGAAAATACATATCTTGATACTTTTGGAAGAGGAAAGCAAAAGTGAAGTATGCGACAATGCTAGAATCTGTTTAGTGGATGGAAGGAAAGTTTTAGATGGATTGAGACATGAGAACACGTGTTTTGCATTGATTCCAAAGAAGTACAGTACCCAAAGTGCAAAAACCGCTACCACAAAAGAAGAAGAACTACCACATGAAGAAATAACTGAATTATTGATATAATATCAAGATATTATATCAGAGAATGTGTTAGAAGGATTACCACAAATCTGGAGTATCAGTCATCATATGGATATCATACTTGGACCCAGTTTACCAAACAAAGTGGTACATAGGATGAAACTAGTAGAGAATATGGAGCTAAACATACAAATATAGGAGCTATTAAGGAAAGGATTGATTAGAGAAAATTTAAGCCCATGTGTGATACCGGCAATACTAGCACCGAAGAAGGATGGAGAATGGAGGATGTGTACATACTCAAGAGCAATCAATAAGATCACCGTCAAGTATAGATTTCCATTGCCAAGGATGAATGATATCATGGATTGTTTGAGCGGAGCAAAATATTCCACAAAGATAGACCTAAAGAGTGGATGCCATCAAATTAGGATCAGGGAAGGAGATGAGTGGATGACTAAATTCAAGAAAAATGAAGGATTGTATGAGTGGTTAGTCATGCCTTTTGGATTAACTAATGAAACGAGTACTTTCATGAGGTTGATGAATGAGGCTTTGAAGAAATTATTGGGTAAGTTTGTTATTATCTACTTGGATGATATTCTAATTTTTACTAGAACTAAGGAAGAACATTTGTGAAATATTAGACAAGTATTTTAGAGGTTGAGAGAAAAGAAATTGTTGATTAACATCAAGAAATGTAGTTTCATGAAGATAGAATTGGTATATCTGGGATTTGTGATTTCTACAGAAGGATTGACGATGGACCCAGAGAAAGTTAGAGTGATTGTTGAGTGGCCAACACTTATGAATAATGGAGAGGTAAGATCTTGTCATGGACTAGCTAGTTTCTACTAGAAGTTCATAAAAAATTTAAGTACTGTATGCACACTAATGACAGAGACAATGAGAGGCGACTAGAAGTATTTTAAGTGGACATTAGGAGTGCATAAGAGTTTTGAGTTGTTGAAGAAAAAGGTGGCAGAATAATCAGTGTTAGCATTACCAGATTTTGATAAAGTATTTCAAGCTAATTATGATGCTAGTGGGAATGCAATTGGAGTAGTGTTAAGTCAAGAAGGGAGACCAGTAGCATATTTCAGTGAAAAAATGAATGATGCAAGGAGGAGATATTCAATATATGATTAGGATTTCTATGCCATAATTCAAGCCTTGAAAAAGTGGATGCATTACTTGTTGCCAAAGAAATTTGTGTTGTACACTGATCATCAAGCTTTGCAGTATTTGAACAGTCAGGGTAAGTTAAATCAGAGACACATGAGATGGGTAGAGTTCATACAGAGTTATACATTTGTATTGAAGAACTGGAGTGGAATTGTAGATGCATTGAGCAGAAGAAGGAACTTGTTGACAAAGATGAGGGTAGAAGTACTAGATTTTGAAGAACTTAAGTACATGTATGAGGATGATATTGATTTTGCAAAAGTGTGGAAAGCATGTAGGGAGCTTGTTGTGATAAGTAGAAGCAAGTGGTTGGATTATTTCATTAAGGAGGATATGTTGTTCAAAGGGCATCAATTGTGTATTCCTACAAGCTCAATGAGGGAATTTGAGCAAAGAGAAGCATAGTGGTGGATTAGCAGGACATTTTGGTATTGATAAGATAGTAGCTTTGGTGAATGAACATTATTTTTGGCCTTAGATATATAAGGATGTAATGAAATTTGTCCAAAGTTGTAGAGTTTGTCAAGTTACAAAAGGAAGTAGTCAGAATACTGGATTATACAAGCCTTTGATAGTACCAGAGAGACCTTGGGAAGATATAAACATGGATTTCATATTAGGTTTACCAAGAACACAGAGAGGACGTGATTCCATATTTGTAGTAGTAGATAGATTTTCAAAGATGGCACATTTCATTCCTTGTAAGAAGACAAATGATGTTGTACATGTTGCTGACCTATTTTTCAAGGAGATTGTGAGATTACATGGATTACCAAAGAGTATAATTTCAGATAGGGATACAAGATTCATAGGATATTTATGGAGAACATTGTGGAAGAAGATGAAGACAGACCTAAAGTTTAGTTCAACATTTCACCCACAGACAGATGGACAAACAGAAGTGGTAAATAGGATTTTGGGTAAATTGTTGAGATGCTTAGTAGGAGATAAGGTAGGAAATTAGGATATAATTCTACCACAAGTAGAGTTTTCATATATTAACTCAGTGAGTAAAAGTACAGGGAAGACACCATTTGAAGTTGTGACTGGAGTACAACCTAGAGGAGCTGCAAAGCTAAGAGACATTAGTATGGACAATAAAAGGACTACAGAGGTAGAAGAATTTGTAGGATACATGGAAATAGTACACACTCAGGTCTAGAAGCATTTGGAAGAGATGAATAGCAAGTATAAGGGACAAGAAAATGAAAAGAGGAGACATAAGGAATTTTTTTTGGAGATGAAGTCATGGTATATCTCAAAAAGGAAAAATTTCTAGTGGGGACATACAACAAACTAAAGATGAGAAAATTTAGATCATGTAGGATTCATAGGAGGTTTGATTCAAGAAGTGCATATGAAGTAGAATTACTGGAAGCATTTGGTATATCATCCATATTCAATGTTGTAGATTTATATCATTACTTTAGTTTTGAAAGAAAGATTCAAGTTGTCCAAAGCACTAGAATTTGCACAGAATAAGCTCAAGAGAATGCTCTGCATTCCTCCGCATTTGAAGGTATGGCCTTTTAGTTTAGGAGTTAGTCAAAGACAAGTGTGAAAGTTCTATAATCCATATTTCAGATCTTGAAGTTTAATGCAAAAGATTCTAGAGCTCACAACATGAAGATAGTTGTTTATAGTTGTTGCAGTCAGGATGTGTCAGGGAAATGCTCCACATTTCTTTGCTTTTGAAGTTAAGGTCCTGTAGTTTGAAGGATGATCATTTATAGATGAGAAGATGGTAATATTCAAGTTTCAGTTGCTAAGGTGTACAATAGAGGCTCTCCAGGGTTAGAAGAACAAAGAAATTTTTTGTTGCTGACTAGGGTTATCTGGAGGAGAACGCAGAAGTGACCACATTTCACCGTAGTTTATCTTTTGGCTTTGATGTTTAGAGGATGAGTTTAGATATTTAGTTGGATGATTCAATTTAGGTTTCAGGTGCTGAAGTGCACTACAAGTTAGTTTTTCAATGATTTATCTCAAGACTGTGTGTTCAGTGTTTATTTGTGATACCAGGCTTAGTTTTTTGTTTGTTTGTGCCAGAAAGAAAACATATATTTTAGAGGAAGGATTGGTTGAGAAGGTTGGTGTAAGTCTTATGTTTCTTGTATGATGATCGACATGATGCTAATTGATCCCTCTAGTACTGCTTTAGGTCTAGAGCTATTATGTGGAAGAATAAGTGTTTGTTGAGCTGACTTCATGTGTTTTGATGTTCTCACCAAATGATTTGAAGTATACGCTTGCTTGGAAGAATGTGTTGATGAAAAATAGGTCCTGATTATCACTTGGCTTTAACCGCATTGATTTTCTACATCTTATGGATGCCAACTTGGTGTTGCCTTGCATGTTTCATGTAAACACGTTTCATCTTGGCCGACATGGGAGAAATCTTTTGTAATTTCTGGAAGGAATAAATGAAAGATCTTGTTTGTTGAGGAAAGTAAGAGTGTGTGAGAATGTATGAAGATGTGCAAATAGATGTGAGTATATTTGTGAAGAGGTGTTGAAGGGAGAAGTATTCATTGTGTAGAGAAAGTGAAGTTTTTGTGACAAAGTAAAGAGTGTGGATGATGCGGAGGTGTTTTGTTCAATAAGGTCTACTGGATGTAATGTTTAGAGGTTACAACCCCACTTTGTAAGTGTAATTATTTTGTATATCAGGGAGTTGTAGCTTCCTTTGGGTTGTAGCCCATAAATAATATTGTAATATTGTTTTTAATTTGTGAGGTTGGATTTGGACAGTAGATCCAAGTAGCTTGCTCACAGTGGTTTCTCCCTTCTTGGGTTTTCCATGTAAATCTAGTGTTGTGGTTGTGTGCTCATGTGTTTTGCTTTTAATTGGCTTAGTTTTCTAATCTTCTAATTAAAGAAGTTAGAAGTTTTGATTGACAATGTTAAATTGGAATACATTTTGATATATACCAATTCCCCCCTCTCAGTGTATCCTTGTGTTCTAACAATTGGTATTAGAGATAAGTTCCTAGGTGTAGCATAACAACTAAAGGTAGATCTTGGAATAGAACACATGGATTAGAAGGAGTCTTCTTCTAAAGCTTTGATGTTTGGTGGAAATAACTATGACTTCTAGAGTGTAAGGATGGAATCCTATCTTACCTCACTAGGGTATGTTGTATGGAGAGAAATCACGACTAATTATGTTGAACCCAACCATCCAATTTTAGATTTAGATGTAAAGAAGGCACATGGAAATAATGCCAAAGCTAAGAATGCAATCTTAAGTGGTTTGAGCAGTTCAGAGTTAGTCAAGGTTGTGTGGTGCAAGACAACAAAAGAGATATGGGAGAAGCTCAAAGGTCTCTATGAAGGATATGACACTATAAAGGAAGAAAAAATGCAATCCTACAAACTAATATTTGAGAATCTAAGGATGAAAGAAGAAGAGAACATAGCTGTCTACTTACACTAGGTAGATGGAGCAGTGAATGGAATTAGAAGTATGGGTGAAGACATAGCTGAATCATTGGTTGTAAAGAAAGTCTTGAGATCTCTCCCTCATAGATTTGATTCAAAGGTTTTTGTAATAGAAGAAGCCCAAGACTTTAAGAAACTCACCATGGTAGAACTATTTGGGTCCCTCATTGCCTATGAAATAAGAAATGAAATCATAGGTCCATGCCAAAAGAAAGCTGCTTTCAATGCTATAAAGAGTGAGGGAGCATCTAATGTATCCAATGAAGCTGAGGAAGAGGAAGTAAATTTTGTAAGAAAGATGAAAAGAGGATTAGGCAAATATAAAGGTAAGCTACCCTTCAAATGTTTCAAATGTGGTAGAATTGGTCATTATGCCTCTAAATGTCTTTTTGAGAAAGTGAAAATTGCATCAAGGAATTCAAGAAGAACAATTTCCAGAGGAACCTCCTTTCAAAAAAAGACTACATCTCTGGAGAAGAAGTAGGTCACTACTCATATGATGAGGATAGAGGAGAATCACTATTCATGGCCATGGTAATCTCAAATGATTTAGAGAAGGCTTCAGATGAAGAAGAATATGAAGTTGATTTTAAGGGTGAACTTGTTTCTACTCTTGAAGACTTGGATTATGCAAGGAAGGAGAATCAAGAACAAAGAGCTCTCATTGAAGCTAAATCAAAAGAATATATGAAACTCAAGAAATAAATTCAATTACTCAAAAAGGAGTTAAAGAAGGCAAAGCTTGGAGGTCCAGGTGATACAAAATGTACAAATCTCATCTTGTCTCAAGGAAGATCTCTCCATGCAAGACAATTCTCCATGAACAGGTTCAATCATGTTTTCTTTGGTTATTGTTTTGTCTGCAATGAATTTGGGCATAAGGCTATGGATTGCAAGTTTGAAATAAATAGAAGAAATCTTGTAAGTAGAAATTATTTTTCTTCTCTTGTGAATGCCAATGTGGTATGTCAAATTTACAACAAGTTTGGACACATAGCAAGGTATTGCAGGAATGGTCTTACCAATTTAGAATCTCAGATAACTGATGCCACTAAGAAAGACAAGGAGAATGACAATGGAGTTGAGAACTCAATGATTGTGCAAACAACATTTCATGCTCAAGGACAAACCAATTTTTGGGTAATATATAATGGATATACAAATCACATGACAGGTGATAAGAGTAAGTTTATCAATCTTGGCAAGTGGAATGGCAGATTTGTTAGGTTTGGAGATAACTCCTCTACAAAGATCATTGGAAAATGTACTATAAGCATTGATGGAAAGTCTTAGACACATTATGTTCTTTATGTAGAAGATCTCAAGCATAATCTTCTCAGTGTAAGTCAAATGTGCAATAAAGGATATAATCACACATTTCATGAGCAAGGGTGTGAAATCAGAAGAGAAAAATCTAAAAAATTGGTGGCAAAAGGATTTAAGATAGAAGGCAACTTGTATAATTTGAAAGGGGTTAATGAGAGGACTTGTTTGTTAAGACAAACAAATGAATGCTGGATGTGGCATAAGAGAATGGGGCACATCAACTTTGATAATCTTGTGAAGATCAGTTCCATAAAAGTAGTAAGGGACATGCCAAGGATCATCAAGCCTGCAAGCACCATATGCAAGGAATGTTAGATTGGGAAGTAGGCAAGGATAACTTTCAAGTCCAAGGAATACTCTACTACAATCCCTTTGGAGTTGGTTCATACTGACTTGTGTGGACCAACTAGGAGAAAAATCCTACAAGGTGAGATGTATTTTATGTTTCTCATTGATGATTTCTCTATAATGACATGGGTTACATTTTTGAAAGAAAAATCAAAAGGCTTCAGTAGATTCAAGATCTACAAATCTATAGTTGAAAATGAAATGAATCCTAGAATCAAGTGCTTAAGATTTGATAGAGGTGGTGAGTTCATTTCAAATGAGTTTTTAGAATTTTGTCAAGAGCATGGAATTAAAAGACACTATGCATTTGCTAGAATCCCTCAATAAAATGGTGTTATAGAGAGAAAGAATAGGACTGTCTAGGAGATGGCTAGGACAATGTTGAGTGAAGTTAAACTACCTGATATATAATGGAAGCAATTCATACCTCATTCTACATTCTTAATAGGGGACAACTGAGAAAGCACAACACCAAGAACCCTTATGAGCTTTGGAATGGAAGAACTGCAACAATCAAGTATTTTAGAGTATTTGGAAGTAAATTCTACATCAGAAGAGATGAAGAAGGTCTGGGAAAGTTTGACTCTAGCAGATGAAGGTATTTTCCTTGGGTACTCAACTACCAGCAAAGTTGACAAATGCTACAATAAAAGACTAAGGAAGATAGTTGAGATTGCAAATGTAAGAGTGGATGAAGAATCACATCAAAATTTAGTTGAGTAAGAGGATTGTTGGCTAGATGAACTTTCTTGCACAGAGGAAGTTGCAGAAGTTGAAGAAAAGGAAGAAACTGCAGAGAAGACTGCTAAGAATCCAACCAAGTATGTTTAGAAAAATCATTTAGAAGATTAAATGTTTAGAAAAATCATTCAGAAGATTAGAACATTGGAGACAAGAATGGAGTTCAAACAAGAAGAAGATTTGCAAGAACAAATGAATAAGTAAACTTTTCCTTACTATCAAGAATAGAACCTAAAAACTTTAATGAGGCTAGCAAGGATGAAGGATGGATACAAGCTATGGAAGAAGAACTGAATTAAATAGAAAAGAATCAAACTTGGGAGTTGGTACCAAGGCCTGCAGACAAGAATGTGATAGGAACAAAATGGATTTTTAGGAACAAGTTGAATGAAGATGGAGAAGTGATTAGAAACAAAGAAAGGTTTGTTTGCAAAGGATATTCACAAGTTGAAGGTGTTGACTATGAGGAGCATTTTCTCTGGTGGCAAGAATGGAAGAAAACATAATGGCTCTTGCTTTTGCAGTTGTTTAGTAAGAAAAATGAAGAGGGTTTGTTTGTGTTGATCCTCCTTTCACCACTAAACATTCAAGGACTTTCATCTGAGTAGAGGAACCTACGAAAATACCTTCTATCACTTGGAACATAGGGGAAGATTGGAATTGTGTGATTTAGTTGTTTAATTAAACCCAATTATGCTAAAAACCCTAATTATGCAAATTCATGAACAAACAGACAAATTATGAAAAATGATCACACAGAGATATCAAATAACAATCAAATGCCTACCATATTTTGAAGTTCAAAAAATGGAAAAGTTAGGGACTAATGAGTGGGTGCCCTAGTCCAATGCCATAGTTTTTGTCGAGATCTGGGAATCTTGTCTACAACCTGGACCTGTTGTTCCAAAGATTTTCTTGTTGCGAGATAAGTAGGACTAATGAGCAGACACTTGAGTCCAGGTCCCTATTTTCTTCTTTGATCTATAATTTTGAGTCTGCACTAATCTCCTGCAACTCCACTTTTTCTGCTTTTGTAACCTATAATCGGTAATCATGGAAAAATGGGTTGGGGGTTGTGGTGTTTAGAGGCTTGCCTCAGTCAAGCCCTGGAGAGACATTCAAGTCTTCTGAACACTGTTGTCAGATAAAGAGTGTGTATCCCTACAGGATAGAGGCAAAATCCAAATGATAAATGATTGAAAAGATAATTGATATCACCTTGTAGTGAAGATCTCATGGGAGGAAAATGCTCTTCATGCCATGAGGAGATGGATACCAAATCTACAAATACAAACACAATAACAACACAAAATTCTACTCTGCCACATAATGAATACCTTGAATCACCTTAACATAAGCCACAAGTTTGCAATATCCATCTAGTTTACAAATGAATCACTAATCATGCTTATATATGCAACTACAAACATTTCCACTAAGAATTTCATAATTCAAACTTACTGTGTTGGCATAGGACCTAAATAATGGTCATAAACTAACACTTTGAAATTGGTCCAGACCTAAAATAGGGTAGGACTAGGGCACAAGTGCCCAAGTCCTCCCCCCCTATTTCTAGTAGAATTTATATTAAGTGCATCCCCTGAGTCCCAATTTCCATGAAACTTTAGGGTTTTCTCATTGGGAGTCATCAAATCATTCAAGATACTCTAAATGCATCCTAAAGAACCCATGAGCTAAACCTTACTAGGAAAAAGCCCCCAAGATTACTTTTTCTGACATAACATTTAGCCCCCACTTTAATGTATGTATAAATGCAAGGCCAATACATGCATTAAAGTACTGTCAACAATCACAAAAAACATGCCAAGCACGGAGAAGACACACCAATCATAGAGAAGACAGCAACAGGAACACAAAACACAGAGAAGACAGTTACAGTCATGCAAGACACAGAGAAGACAACATTGAAGACACGCAAAACATAGTGAATACATTGAATGCAGTGAAGATAGTGATGATTTTATTTCCTTTTTCTTATATATATGAAATGCAGATGCAAGTACAAGGAAAGTAAACACAGCACCCATAATGTAGGAGGGACTCATCACCACTAGTCTTTAAGACTGCATATGGAGCAATAGACAAGCCAAACAAATCAAGCATGCCATACAAATCAAACATGCCATACAAATCCCAAAGCATAGGAGGGACTCATCGCCACTGGTCTTTAAGACTATGCTTATGAACAAACATGCAATACACACACACTTGGAAGACATAGAGAAAACATGGTAGACAAGTGATGGAGTGTTCCTATTTCTAGGTTCATCACCATCTCAGGCACATTATTGGTACACACTGATGATTGGGCTTCACCACAAAAATCACTGAAGACACACTTAAGGGTCAAGTTAGTCACAAAACTGCTTCCCGCCTCCGTAGAGGACTTTTGAAAATGACAGGATGTGCACTCTCCACGAGAAATACACTATCCTCACCTCTGTATTAAGATAAAAAAAGATATACGTGATATCCTGCCTCCACAGAGGGCTTAAATGATTACAAATAGATTTCAAACAAACCTCAGAGTGCAGGAGGGACTCATTGTCACTAGTCTTTAAGACACACTTTACTAGCATCTAAATTAGACAGCTTACCTTATATATGCCCCCTCCTTAAGGTGGTTGATATCAGGTACCAATATCAAGCACGTTAAGGTAAGAAGAAAACACACAAGGGAACATGGACTCTCACAAAGCCCATAACCCCTAGAGGTGACATGTACCTTACGATCACCAGATGTTCCCAAAAACACATTCTTGCAAGAAAAGTGATAGTGTCCATATAATCATGATAAACAACAATGCATAATGCAAGATTCAAGATAGACAAAGTGAATGGAGCAGCAGTATTGTTATGTTTTGTAAGTGTGATAAGACAGCATCAAGATCACATGGAGTGATTCTACTAGCCAAGCGTCGGATAATATATATCAATCCCATCATCATGTATGGACTAGATCCATTTTTTGATTCCTCGCTAAAGGAACACTAGGTCCACATCAGTATAAATTATTTTTTGTCATCTGCCTGCTAGATAGAAACACTAGAGGAAGGGAAACAATAAATTGAGAGAGGAAAAATAAGTGTCTTAGGGACAGTCACGTGGGAGGCTTCCTCCAAGTCACCAACCGCAATGTTATGTCCATAAGACACAACACACAATAGTGAAAATAGAGGAGAAGTGATATAGAAGAATGATGATACAAATAGAAGAAGGGTCACAATAGAGGTGGTCTCCTGGTATCCTGGACCTTACAAGAGAATCAAGGGTCATCCCAAGAGGCCTAAACAACACATAACACATCATGAGAGATAAAGGTTTAGAAATACTTACTTGTAAGGACAACCTAATTAAAGGTTGTCAACAAGAAAGTAATCATCATCATCTTCCCACTCCTAAATGTTAGAGGAAAGTGGGACATAAGGTACCATAGCCCAACTCTTATTCTTGTCTTCAAGTTGTCCATTCTTAAGATCTTCTTTATTTGATTCAATGTTTGGTGAGATGTTTTCTTGTTGAGATGCCATTTGTTGGGCATAAGCTTGTCATCTCCTCCTCCTTTCTCTTTCTTGTCAATTTCTTTTTGTCATACCACTTATCTCTTGTAAGATAGTGTTTTCTTCTTTCATAGGTTTTTGTGTTTTAGAGGAGGAAGCACCATGATCAAATCTCATTTGTCTAGGTGGAATGTTTTTTTATCAACAACTACCTCCCAATCTTTGTAAGGATGGTGGGGGAGGAACCTCCGCATAGGGTCCTTTTCCTTTTGGTCTAGGATTCTTTGCAAATGTGAGTTGTTCATCTCTTGTTGTTTCCTGAATAGAAGGACTGGCCACTTGATGTAATAGTTTTGTTTTGTAGTTTCTATAGCTCAAGAAGTTAAAATCTATCTGTGGCTCTAGTTCCACTTTAGATCTTTCCCAAAAGTAATCTAGTGTAAAGTGTTATCTTGTAACCAAAGGTTTATACTTATTGAGAGAAATAGTATGCACTTGTCCATTCAAAGGAAATTTTACACAGTTATAAATTGTTGAAGGGATAGATTTTAGCATTTAACCATGGATGTCCTAGTTTTATGTGAAAATAATTAGAAATGGGACAACATCAAACAATTGTTCCATAGATTTCTCAAATACAGTGACCAATATATATATCTTCCCATAAGTGTTTATAAAGGTTTCCTTATGTGTCTTAATCATCATATCCAAAGGGTCATAAAAGCCTTGCATCAATCCATGTGAATAGAGGAACTCTTTTGTGGCTACATTAGTCATTTAGTTAGGATCAATAAGGGTTCCATCCAAAGGGATTTCCCATTATTTTCACAGTGATATAAAGAGGTCCTTCAGTGTCTCCAATTGTTCTATCATGAGTTGTAAACACAATTTCAGGTTTGGGGACCTTTCTCTTCATGTAAGGATTAGGAGGGAACCTATTGTTGTTGTTGTGATTAGAAGACACATGTATAAGTTTTCAAATCAATGTAAGATCAGATTTTGAAATCTTTTCAAAAGTTATGCAAAAGACAAGTGCAACATTATGTGTAAAAATGACCTAGAATGCTCAATTTTTTTAACTTTTTTCAATGCAAATAAGTGAAAGAAAAGGTGTTGTAAGGAAATTGATGAAGTGCAGAAAATATTATATGTCTGATATTAGTCTAATAAAGCAATAATATCCTTCACAACAGACTTTTGATGCAAATCTAGAGTGATGACAAGTCAGAACCTAGTGAAAATACACTAAAATATGTAATTTTTCACAAATTTTAATGCAAAGACCCAATGAAAAGGGTGTTGTAAAAATTTTAGGAGGTGTAGTAGATTATAATAGTAATATCAGTGACCTAAATCCATAAAATCCATCACAACATGCTTGGAGTGCAAATCTAAGTCAAACCTTAGTGAAAATATAGCCAAAATATGTAATTTTCACCAAATTTTCAATGTAAGGGCCCAATAAAAAAGGTGTTGTAAAGAATTTTAGGAGGGGAAGCAGATAATAACCCTGATAATAGCCAATTAGTGCAGAAAAATCCTATACAACATGCCTATGGTGCAAATCTAGAGAGATGATAAGGCCAAAATCTAGTGAAAAAACAACGTTTTTAAACCCTAGGCATGAAATTTTGCAAGCAAACCATTATGATGCAACACTACAGTGAGAAATAAATCCTAATGAGTGTTTTAAAAGGGTAGTAAAATCTGAAAAAATATTTTGACTACAAACTCTAGCTAATGCAAAACTAGGTTATATGAAAAAATGCACAATTTCAAGCAATTTTCAACAATTTAAGCATGAAAATGCAATCTAAATGAATGATGAATGATGAATTTCTATATTTTAAATCAGATCTGATGATAATGACAGAAATTTATTGAAATTAAATTCCAACTAATTCAAATTATTTGAAAATGCAAGCTAAAAATGACATTTTAAAAAAAAATTCCAATTTTTCATTTTTTTTGTAATTTTTCAAATGTAATAAGACGTGTTGGATATTTTCTAGCTGATTATCTAAGTTTCCCTAAAAAGCTAACATCTTCTATCCACATGATCCTTAGGTCAGTGGCCAATGAATAGGAGATAGACTCTAATGTCTCCTTTGCACTTCAGGCTCTGCAAGACCTAGGGGGTGTCCCTATTCAATACCCATATGGTGAATCTTGTCTACAACTAGGTATTGACACAAAAGTAGATAAATCCTCTCTATTGCAGACCAAAACTATGAGATAAGTGGAAAGGGGCTAGCTTTGGATCATATTTTAGGTGTGAACCAGAGGATTTGAAACCTAAATCCTACTTCTACTATCCTACAGTTTAAGGTTTTGAGTTGATATAGAATTTTATGTGTGTGTGTGGTTGTCAAATCAAGGTTTGATTCATAAATCTAATGCAGGCCTCTAATCGGTGGCTATCCAAGGGCATGGAGTCCAACTTAAAACATATAAATTTCCATAAACCAAACAAACATACAAGTTTCAGAGGGTTATTTGGTTCTTTCCTTATAGAGAACTCCCAAGATTGAGTATTCCCATTAACTCTACTTATAAATATCCCTATTATCAAACATTCCCCTCCATATTTGACTTAAAACATTTAGTCTGTTCCTCAAACAGAAGTAAAAAATCAAACATGCAATACAACAAATGTGCATTCAAGAACTTAGATAACCCTTGGCTACTTAACTTTCAAAAGGAGATTGCAAATAACAATGGAGATAGTTAATAAAAACACAAGCACCGCATCATTATTCATATATTTCAACCTGAAGCTGATAAATAGCTTATGAAAATACATACATTGAAATAGAACTCACAAGACCATAGAGAGAACAACCGAACAAAATTTTGTATTAGCTTTACTCCTCAAAATCCCAAAACTTCCAACAACCTTAAACAGTGAGGCAACCAGCTCTTTATAGACACAGAGCCTAGCGCCAGCATTCATTAAATGTGTTGGTTTGGTGAGATTACATTACAAAGCACCACTCAAGGGTGTTTAGACATTTATTAGATTAAGCCCAGAGAAAGATAAAAACAATATATCACATAGGGCCCAAATGACTGGAGGAGCTCAGCCACATAAATGCAGAGGAGAAGTAGTTTCTTGTTTGCTTTAGGTACACCTAACTATACTTCTCCACCCACTCAGCATATGACTTCTCTAACAGCCATTAGAATGCAATCAACCTTGAAATCTTGTTAATGTGTCCTATGTACCTTACATCCATCAAAATCTTAGCTTCCTTATAGAACAATTCAAAATTTATTGCCAATATATGCAGTTTATCCAAAGTTGAGTTCAAAATTGCCATCTTGGAGTCCCCATTAGTACAAAAAGAAGATATGAGCTAGTTGACATTGTCATTGAAATTGACTTTCCACTTGTCAAGGCCTTTGACTTGCTCATCAGCTTCCAATATACTAGGCATTATTTTCTTATCTATTTTCTCCATAAACTACTTCTTCTCACCTAGTACTTTATCTACCTTCAATTGGAAAGCTACAACCCCTTCAAGAATTTCTAGCATTTCAAGGGTTAGCTTCATCTCTAGTGGTGCCTGTGCATCATACCTTGTACACCTAATTAGATCCTTCAACTCATCGGTCCTTGGTAGCCATGATTTTTGCATTGTATTGAGACATTCTTTATCCTACTCATGTTTATCCAATGCAACCTTTAAATTAGAATGAGACTTCCATGTCTCATCCATCCTTGCCACAATCTTAGTCACTCTGTGGTTTATCAAGTTAGTGACTATCTCTTTGAATGGACTCTTTTTCTCCTCTTTCAATCTCTTCACCTCCTCCTTTAGTTATTTGATCTTAGCTAATAAGGGGTTTGTATCAGTTGGAAATGACTCTGTTGTTGGGATCACAGGTGGAGGAGTGGAAGTACCAGCCCCTAATGATAGCTACTCCTTGCACTTATTGAGTTCTACAATTGCCTGTGCATATTTTAGTAGTAGCTCATCATGTTCTTTCTGCAGCTTGTTAGTGACTGGCTCAAATAATTGTGCAGTTTGTACATTTAAACTTGCATCCTAGGGGGCATGGGTGTCAGATACTCTCTTGATTATTACATCTCATGTTAATTCCCCCAATCCAATCCTAGGCTTGTTATTATTTGGGGCTAGAGCCCATATTGCCAATGTCTCAAACCTAGGGTTGAAGGCTGCACCAGAGAGAGCCTTCTCTACTTGCTCATCTGTTATATTTGAATCTTCTCTAGTTATTCTGTCAAATGCAATTGCATATGACAAAGTCCAATGAGGGAGGAGCAGGATATTACTTTTGGCAACCAATGCCTCCCCTCCTCTAGAGTCATTGCGCTGATGCCTTGATTGACCTCTTTTATCACCCTTTGGGTGATAGACTCATACACAGAGGGATCAGCTCCACTCTTGGAATCCTCAACTCTTTTTTAGAACTCCTCACTTCTTACTTTTAACACATAAATCCTAAATTTAGGAGTGTTTATGAATTCATCATCCTCTAAGAATTTATTGCAAGCCATCACTCTAACATCTTCAATATCTACAGTCTGGCTTGACATTGTCCTCACTACTCTATTCTCAAGGGATGAGTAGGGCCTTATTCTGTTAGGTGAATTCACATGATAGGCAACTTATTGCACATGTTCTTCTGCTTCCCCCTTAAGGTCCACTACCTCAATTTCCTCTAGATTCTCTAAATCAATAATCTTTGCCTTCTTGGCAGGGAAAAGGGAAGTTGATTCTCTTTTCACATCATATCCTCTCCTTGAGCTGCCAGGCTAATAGGAGGGTCCTTCTTCTCCTACAGGAGCACTAGTAATTAGTTGATCTACATTATCCAACATTTTCTAAATTCTCTGTATGGGGTCTTGCACCTCTACAAAGGCACTCTGATATGCAGTATTCACATTCTTCCTCATCCTTTCACCCACCATTATTGTGTCCCACTTGATCTTCAAGTGATGGACATCATCCATTGTGAAACAATTCCAAGAAATATCATCATTGAATTCAACCTGATGAATGTATCTTGGCCTTTGTTTGCTGACCCTCACCCTATTAATGAAACCCTCATGGTCAAAAATCCTTGGCTGCTCCAAATACATCCCATAGCACTGCAGCACTAAATAATTCTGATCCAACTCATTTTTGTTAGCTATTAGAAAATCAGTGAATCTAAGGGAGGTGGGAAAAAATGAGCCTTTCTTGTGCTTCCTCAGGTGCTCCTTATATGATTCATTTAACTCCCTAATGATCTCCAAAAATGCAATTCTCCTAGGTACATACTTAGGTAGAATGTGGGGTGGGGCCTCACATCCATAGACCCTGATGCAAGTAGTGTGCTCATGGTAAAACCAATCACCCCAGTTATGATCAATCCCCAAGTGAGGGGTTCTATCCAATGGCCTTAAAAAATCTAGTACACCTAGATGTAACCTTTCACCCTCTAGCTCCAAAAAACCAAGAATCCTCCTCAGAAAATACTCCTAAAAAGTTATATAATCAACACTAGGACAATGCATATCTACCATGTAGTTCCACATCTACACTAGCAACACATTCCCCTATGCATCTACCATTTTGACATGTAGATTCTAGTCCCACATCCCTGACAAAGAAAATAGAAGCATATGGCACAACATGGAATACATTGTGAATTCAACATGGGCATTTGTAGTAAATAATTTGCTCTTGATTTATGTCATCTATTTGTGCATTTTATCTATGATGTAGGAGGCATAGTCATATGGCTCCTTAGTCTCTTAACCCTGAATATCTACTACCATCATCATCAGAGAGATGGGAATCTTGTCTGAGGCATCCCTACCCAACACCTGGCACAAACTATGATATGTTCTGATAAAATAATACATGAACAGGTTGCATTGGAAAGGTTCTTTTTCACTATCTAATATCTTCACCAATTTACTATCAACTCCTCTTAGGCTATGCTTGGCCAAGTTAAAATATCTATAGGCACGCTTAACCATTTGGTACTTCTTTTTCAATGCATTTAGGTCAATTGACTTATTAGCCACAGGGTTTAGGTTGCAAAAGAAACTCCTATTATAGAGGACTTGGGTACTGATCCCTCCACTACAAATACTGTAGAAGAAATTCCTGAGAAAATGTCAGAAGAAGTGGGCCCCGAACAGACTAACATTTCTCATCCAGTTTCCCCTACAGTCTCCGGACCTAAAGGAGAAGAAAAATCACAGGAGAAAGAAGCAGAGGTAAAAGAAAAAGAAGATGACAGTGCTAAGATTGCAGAAGAGAAGAAACATCTGTCTCTGGCAAGAGACACTGCACAAACTATTCAAGAATTCTTGACAAAAGCCACTATAGAAATTGATGAACTAGACCTACTAAAAGGACCATTAGATTTTGACTCTTTGTCACTAGTGCAAACAATGAAAATAGCCTCATTTGCAAATGAGAAAGTCAAAGAGAAACTACTGAAATCTCACATGGAAGACTGTGAGCTTATGGAGATAGCATCCGGAGTGCTGGAAAAGATCATGCCATCTTTTCAAAAGGATCCCACAGCCTCCTCTTCCAGTAATCTCAAAACCTTAGTTAGCAGTGTTAGTACACATTTTGATTCTCTAGAAAAATTAGTTGAAGAAAAGGTCTGGAAGGAGTTTTTGGATAAAAGGTTCTCTAAGGTACAAGGTTTGATCATTAATGATAGGAGAAACATGAACATTGGGATAAAGAGCTTAGAAAATGCTCTTAAGGATGGCGGTGAAATATACAAATTTTGTATCTCCTAGTCCAAGGTAATAGTGGAGATTGAGAAGAAAATAAAAGAGCAAGAGGACAAACTACTAAGCTTGTCTCAAAGTTTTGATCCTCTTTCTTCCTCTATAACAAATCAAGAATGTCAGACTATTGCAGTCTTGAGTGAAATCAAGAAATTGGAGAAGGAAAGGAAAAATAGAATAAGCAGGTTGAGTGAGCTCAGGGGGTTAATTGTCCCTAAGCTAGAGGCCATGCATGAGGCCATAACAGAAGCTCAAATCACAGCCCAGACAAATGATCCGATAGATCTAAAAAGGGCAAATGCATTTGCATTCCTGTTGAGTGGGCATATCTCAATTTTGGACAAGATGAAGCAGAGTTGGGCTACAGAAGTTGTACAGTTGAAGAACACTTTTGCAGACATACTTAAGTATATGCAAGTACAACTTGTATATATATACTTATGCAGTTAAGTATAGTAAATTTTTTTGAAAATTTTGGTGTACGAACCCTACCCTTTTCCATTGATGTCAAAGGGGGAGTGAAGAGCAGTGAAAAATGAGGAATCCAACTAAGGGGGAGCCTAGTGTAAATACTTAGTCATTTTTCACTAAGTGTTGCCATCAATGCCAAAGGGGGAGATTGTTGGCAAGAGACACTATATGGATTCATGATTGTTGTCATTGATGGCAACAAAGTTCATCCCACACATCTGCAGGACATGGTGTGTCTCTACTGGAAGTCAAAGTGAAGAATGTTGTGATCTGGTAAACAAAAACAGAGCATATGACAAGGTCTGACAGACAGGTTTGGATCTCTCAGAGGAAGTATCTTGGTAAAGTGCAGATTTGGGGAAGTAAAGAGTACTACCTTGTGTGATAGATTCCAAGGTTTTAGCCTCCGGTGATAGATGAGGCAAAAGATATGAATACTTGAGTGCCGGGTTCTTGAGTGATAGTGTGAATAGAGGAAGAACTGACTGACAGAACATCAGACTACTTTTTGGATGTGTTACTGATGGTGTTAAAGGTTATGAAGGAATGAATCATGTTTGGCTAACATGATTAATGATTTCTACAAGTATATGCTTGATCCGCATTACTTGATGTGTAAGGATTCAGCCAACAGAATAGAGTTTGTGAGAAGACTGACTGTTCTGGGTGCTGACTAGAAAGATAATGAAATCACTTGTGCAGATATATATATAGGATGGACTTAGTTGTGAGAAGTGTTGTAGTGATATGTGATATGCGAATAAAAGCAAAGCAGAGCAGAAGCAGTAAGGAAGGTCCGGTATGTGAAAGGAAAGCAGCATAAGAGAAGAGGAAAGATGAAGTGTAGCAGATCAGTGTACTGAGCCTAACCGGAACTGAACTCGAGCATATGTGGATGCTTCCAATCAGTTTAAGTATTGTATAACATTCTTTTGTAGATAGTGTGTCTCCTTGTAGGCAGTGTGCCTCCTTTGTGAGTAGTGCGCTCGGGCAGTGAGCCCTAATTGGCAAGTGCCATTTTGTAATTCCTTATTCTTCTAATAGAGAATAATCTTTGGGTTAATCACCCTGTGGTTTTCTCCCTTAATAGGGTTTCCATGTCAAAAATACTGTGTCATGTGTTTTTCCATTTCATGGTAATGTTTGCTTGTTTGAATTAATGCAGCATTGATTAATAAGAAAGTTCAGAAAGAAGAAATAATTAGGATAACTAATTCACCCCCCTTCTCAGTTATCAACAATTGGTATCAGAGCTAAGTTCCTCCTAATAGAGTCTAATAGCTTGAGGAAGATCTGGGAGTCCAAATGGATGCATATGGTTTAAGGGAGCAACTCAAGACTGCCCTTAAGGATCTTGAACAGTCAAACTCTGAAGTCAATGAATTAAAGGAAAGACTCAAACAGGCTGATGATTTCATGAGAGAACTAAAAGACAAATTAAGTCTCTCTATGAAAAAGAGAAAGGAGCTGCTTCAGCAATTGGCAAGACAAGGTGAAGAAAATAATGCAAATGAAGACCTGACTGAGAAAACCAAGTTATGTGAAAAGTTATCAAAAGAAATCATTATGGTAAGACATGAAATGGAATCAGGAGTTATAAAGTTTACCCAAGAAGTTGAAGAGAAAAGAAAAACTAAAGATAATCTAAGACAATCTCTCAAGGAGAAATCAGAAGATTGCCACCAGATGGATAGAATTATCAGATATCTTGAATTTGATCTTGAAGATGCTAAAGATAATGAAGAAAAACTTGAGGATCAAATTGTCTCTCTAAAAAGAGATCTTCAAATAACAAATGAGTATAAAGAGAAATTCAAGATAAGTTCTGCTCAACTTGAAGTTCTTCTTGGAAGTCAAAAGAAGGTAGATGACAAATGTGGTCTGGGATATGAGAAAGGAGAAATCTCTAGATCTGGTTAGAAGAATTATGGATCAGAAAATCCAAGGAACAGGCCTAGAAGACCTCCGGTAAGACAGCCCAATGCTCAAAGATATCCATCCTTCAATGGATACTGCCACATCTGCAATCACTTTGGTCACAAAGCTAATCAGTGTAGAAAGAATGAATCAGACTAATTCATCCTTCTCTAGATAGTGTTTTAACTGCAAAAGGTATGATCACAAGTCTCATGAATGTAGAAATATGCAAATGAATAAATCATTCAATGGTAGATGCTTTCGATGCAATTGAGTAGGTCATATGGCTAATCAATGCAGATCAAGAGGATATCAGTCAAATATGCAAAGAAATGTTGTTTGCCAAATCTATAATAGGTCCGGTCATAATGCAAAAGTCTGTAGAAGCAAGAATTAGGACAAAAGAGGTCCGGTATATCATAATCAGAATCAAGATAAGGGTAAACAAAAGATGAATGCAGATGAAGTTAAAAATGAGATGAGCAAGATTTGGTTGAAGAAAAGTACTGAGAATGTAGAGATTGGATCCATACCAGACTCTAGTCTTGATATTCCTTCCGAAAACTAAAAAGTGAGCTCTAGCTCAGGGGGAGACACAAAGAAAACCTTGTTCCCCCAGCCAGTCAATTGGTGCTGGAACTGGCACAAGAAGAGTTGCGGATTGAAGGAGTCATAAGGGATATATTCGAACAAACTATGGTTAAGATTTGGAAGATCCGCAAGATGTTTAAAGATCAGGGTTGATCCGGTTCTTCAAATCACCTGAATAAGGCAAACTGGAATAATGTAGGTCGAGCATTTATTGCAGTTTGATATTAGGGCTTGCGTAGCAATATAAGGGTTTTTCATTAATCACTCATTCATTCTGCACTCAAGAAGAAATGAAAAGTGGAGCTCTGCAACAAAATTCCTCAAGTTCATCGAAGATCACTTGCAGAAGTCATTACTACCAAAAATCAATCCAACCAACTCCGTGAAACCAGTAGGCACAAAAGGTATTTTCTGTTTTCAAATATCTCACTGCAAATCTCTTGATAATGGGTACTTCGAATATTGTAAAGATTTCTGATAGACCTCACCCTACATTTAAGAAACATCCATACAAATCCTTGGAGGTAGATCCCCTAGGAGCATTCTCTAGTGTTCCACATGGCATTTTACACACAGAAGACATTAGGGTTTACATACATGCCAATATTGAAGAGTTTGGGGAATTCAAACTAAGAGACATCTATCACAAACAATTGATAGATGATGCTTTTGAGCTTAAACCAGAATATAAGGGCATCTAGGAAAAGCATTTTGATCAGTTCATTCATTTCCCCTTCTTTGAAGAAGATGAATGGGTCCGGTATGTTTTAAGTAGGGTGCATGATAACTTCCTATGGATGAATAGACCTTGCAAGATCACCAAGGAAGCAATTAGGGCAGTAACTGGTTTACATTCCTTTGGAGGAATTCCTGTCCTCAAATCTATCAAAAACAACATTGTCATAGAGGCCACCGGATCAAAATTTGATAAGAGGGCAATGACCACTGAAGATATTACTGACCCGGATATCAAGTATGCATCTATGATAATAGGATACAAGATATATCATTCCAGTAGGGAGAATTTAGTATCCAGAACTGCAGTATACATGGCCTATGAGATGCTGAGAAAGAATGCAGATTATGATCTCTATGAACTCCTCTTGAGCCAATTAATAGAAAACATACAGAAGATCAAGAAGGACAAAAAGAACTCCTTTAAATATGGAGGACTGATACTATGTTTGTTCTTCTACTTCATGAATGAGCTTCCCGGATCAAATGGATGGGTATGGGAAAATGACAAACCGGTAGCTATCCAGATTAGAAATTACTTGCATGAACTTGGAGATGCAAAGGCAAGAAATACAGCTCTGTGGGGTTACTTCAAGCAATTCCAAAATATAATGCAAATCAGAGAAAGGATCCCCAAATCAGTAGGCAAAAAATACAAGGATATAGTGTGCTTCATGGTAGACACTGATCAATGTCTTATGGAGGGAGTATAGCCAAGGATAGTTTGGATCATGCCCATGGGGTATGAAGTTGATGAATAGATTGTGGAGCTACATGTTCAACACATGCTAAGCCAGCCTAAAGATCTAAAGGCAGAAAGGTTTGGAACCTTTGAGGAGCTGAGTGTAAAAATTCATGTGGAACTCAGAGAACTAGAGATGAAAAGAAAGGTGAGAAAAGAAGTAGAACATATTGCCCAAGGTTTTGGCATCTCAAAGGAGGCACTTGATGCCAACCAATAAAAGAGACAAAAAGTTGAGGAAGAGAAGAAAGGGGTAGAAAAGGGAAGCAAGAAAAGTGCTCCGGTAGAAACCTCAACCCGGACCAGATCATCAAAAAGATCTGCACCTGTCATAGCCAAAAGCTCAAAACTGAAAGTCCAGGCATCTGGTAAAAGAGAGAAAAGATCAAAGAGAAAAGCCACAAGGGCTTATGCAAGTCAAAAGGATGAAGAGGAAACTGAATCAGATGAGGAGATCAGGAAACTAAAGAAGAAGGAGAAATCATCTGGTCAAGGAGAAGAAGAGAAGGAAGAGAAATTTGTTGAAAAACCTACTCTCTCCTTAGATGATGTAGTAAAATCAGTTACTGTGGATGGAAACCTACAACCCTTAATAGAATTCTATGATTATTATAATGAAGCAGATAAAAAGATTCTGGAGGAAGCCATAGTTAATTTTTTGAACATTTACAATAAAGCTTTTATTGAAATTATCTCTCTAATTCCTAAGAGTCTAGAGAAGGAGTTGGAAATGAGAAAGACCAATGCCATGGCAAAAGACTTTGAGATCTGGGAACAGATAGCTATTCAGCTATATCCTGCAATTGAGCCCAAAACAATGAATATGATATTCAAAGATTGCAAGGATGAATCAGCTCATGCTTGGTGAAACTGACAAGGTGGCAGAAGAGACTGGAGAGATTCTCTGGAATACTCTTAAAAAGTTCAACAGTCCTATCACAGAGGACTCTGGTAAAGACAAGAGCTTTGAATCCCCTATTCTAGAAGAAGTGATTCATGGATAAACAAATATCTCTCCTCCGGTTTCCCCTATAGCTTCCGGACCCAAAGGAGAAGACATAATAAAGGAGAAAGAAGCAGGAGTGAAGGAAAAAGAAGCTGACAATACCAAGGCTACAGAAGAAAAGAAAAATCTGTCTTCAGCAAGAGACACTGCACAAACTATCCAAGAATTTCTGAATAAAGAAACTGTATACGCCTAAAAGTGACACAAATCACCCTAAATAAATATTCCAAATATTTATTCCATTCTTCTATTAATTAAATAAGTATTCCAAATTCATTTAATCAATTCACTATCTCACAATTAAATAAATTCTATTTATTTAATTAAAATTCTTCTAAAGTCCTTCACAATTAAATAATCATAAATTATTTAATTAATCCCATTTCCTCTATCCTAAAGTTCTAAACTCAAAATTCCACATCACCTTTACACCTCACCTTTTCCACCTCACCTTGTCCACCTCATCAGGTTGCACATGTAATTAAATATATTTAATATTTAATTATCTTATTTTCCCTCACCCACATGGCCTATTTCTTCTCCAATCAGAGGTCAGTTAACCAATCAATCAAATCTGTTAACTAACCTGTCAGTTGAGTCAAATCCTCAATCAATCCAGTCAGTTCCACAATCCACTCTTCTAACTGATCAATCAATTCTGTTAACAGATCAGTCAAGTCTGTTAACTCTCCAATCAGTTTTGTCACATCCCACCTTTCATGATGGAGCTGGGACACTTGGCACGTTTCCACTGGTTGCACATTCCTCAACCATCTCCAGCCGTTGATCTTCATATCTTCTCTCAACCGTTGATTCCTATTCCTCCGAGTCTATAAATGAAGCTTCATCCCTCCATTCTAATCATCCAGGCTTTTGACATCGTTACTCTGCAGAAATATCACCAGCGCGCCTTTGGCACCCACTTGTCATCTACAAGCTTGAGATCACCATTGTTGCATTGGAGCTCACCTTCATTGTATATCACATTATAGCCGTTCACCATCGACTTCCTCAAACAGCTTTAAAAGATTGCACTCTCTGAGGGCTCATCTCATCTGCGAAAGGACGATTCGTGATAGGCGAACAACGGAAGTTTCGAAATGGAAGAGGTTTGCTGTGTTCGTTCATTGTTTATTTAATCTTCTTTGTTTCTCCATTCTGTTGATGTTTGGGTCATCTGTTATTCATTTGATTGATGCACTATTTTACCCTCACATTTTTGGCGCCCACCGTGGGGCCGTTGCCCCTTTATTTTACCGTTTTTGAGCTTTTTTGAAGGCAGGTTCCGTACAGGTCCGACAGAGTCACGCACAGGTTCTTTCGGCGCATCTGTTCATTTTTACGGCGCTTTTGTAAAACTACGCATTTGTTAACTGTAACTGCGCTTTTATAGACTGTTGCTGCGCTTTTGTTTAAATTGCGCATTTGTTGATTTTTGCTGCGCTTTCATATAATATTGCAGCGCATACGTTAAAACGACGCATCTGTTATCTGTTACGGCGCTTTTATAGACTGTTGCTGCGCATACGTTCAAACTGCGCATATGTTCATTTTAACGGCGCATCTGTTTATTTTCACGGCGCATTCGTTAATGCTGCGCTTCTGTTGATCACTTCTGCGCATCTGATCACTGAAGCTGCGCATTTGTAACTGGCTCAGGTTTTGGTACTTTTCTAGAGTATTTTGCTAACGCTAACCCTTTTGCAGGTGTTTGCTGGAGCGGTTTTGCAGGTTAGGCTCGGGTTCAGTTACATGTAGTTGCATCTAACTAGCTCACATTTCATTTTCGGGGAAAGAGTAAAATGGTTGTTCATTACAAATCTTCATCTAGTCTTAATTAGGGAGGAAGTAACTGGTTTATTTCATGTTTGCATTACAAACAAACTTCCAAGTTATTGCTATCTAAGATTTAAAATTGAACTCACAACTGCATTCTGAAGTTAAAATGAACCATTGCCATATCGTGAGACCTGAATTTCAAAGTTAACAATCTCGTGCAACGTGGACCTAAAATTGAACTCACAACTGCTTTCTGAGGTTAAAATGAACCATTGCTATATCGTGAGACCTGAATTTCAAAGTTAACAATCTCGTGCAACGTGGATCTAAAATTGAACTCACAACTGCTTTTTGGGACTTAAAATTGAACCACTGCAATATTGTTGAAATCACTTCAAAGTTTTGTTTGACTAGCTTAGCCCATTTAGTTTTTATCTTTTTAACTAGGGTGGATTAATCAGTGTATTCTGTGCTTGTGAATGACAATAGGCTTATGCTCTCCCCTCTTCTGGGTGATCAGAGTGCCAGACTTGTCATTCTACTTGTTTAACCTTTAGGAGGGGCCTGCCCTTGGATGCACGCTTGTCCAAGCGGGAACGACCCTGAGTGGTAACAGGCTAACGCCAAGCCCTACCGAGCCACTTAAAATAAATTGTGCTTGAGGTGAAAACCTCCTGCAACGAGTGCTGTTATGTTACACCGACGGCCAACCTCCCCCAAAACCCTCTCAGGCGCAACCCTGTGAGGCTGGGAGACTCCATAACGGAGAGTAGCGCCGCCGCACGTGTAACCACTTGAACGGTTGCCTGAATTACGAACCTCTTGTTTTAGTGGCCCAAAACCCTTGTAATCCATTTCTCGCCTAGGATTTTGTACTTGCTTTTGTCTAAAATAGAGTCGAAAAAATACAAAAACAATGAAAAACTACAAAACATTCTTTGTGCTTGCTGTGTTTTCTTGCTAAAATTTCTAATATCAGATCAGGAAGACCTTTTCCAGCCAAGGAATACCAAAAAACAGAGAAAAATCCTGAAAATTTGCCAAAAAAATACCAGAACTGTGCATATATCCATTTCTGCTGCGCTTTTACAACGACTTGCTGCGCTTTTGTACCGACTTGCAGCGCTTTTGTACCTTTCTGCTGCGCATATACTCTATTCTGCTGCGCTTTTACAGCGACTTGCTGCGCATATACGCCGACCTGCTGCGCATATACTTTTCTGCTGCGCATTTGCGCACTGTTACTGCGCATACATACCTCACCAGAGCGGCGCATATACAATGACTTACTGCGCATTTACCTATTCTTGCTGCGCATCTGTTTCTGCGCATGTGTGACAGTGAGCATCTGCCCTTTTTTTTTTTTTTTTTTTTTTTTTTTGAGAAATTTTCGTCAGCTGTTCGGAGTACCCATTTCAGCCTAGTTTCATTTTCCAAGGTCAGAATCAACCTTGCAGTCAGTTTTCATCCATTTCACCTGTTTCTCTCTCTTTCGGCGGTCGTCCCAGTCACCTTCTGTCCTAGTCACTCTTACCCCAACGTCATTCTGTCCCACACCGATTTGACATAGGTCCTTCTCTAGTGAATTCACGTAAGCCTAGTAGGTCACAGTACCTTTTGCTAGTAGTCTTGTTGAACGACTAAGCCCTACACAGTGAGACTGGTATCGACTACCCTTGCTAGTGGCTAGAGTCTTGTGTCAACCGTCTTACCTGAAATCATTGAGCGAGAGAACCCTTTGTCCAAGTCTTGTCCTAGGTATCCCATTCACTACAGTCTTAGTCGGCACCTTGCCAAAATTTCCCATCCTAGTCCATTTCATCCCACCCCACCTTGCATGGTTCTTACTCGATCCCAGTACAACAAGCTAACTGAAATGGCCGACTCTTTCGATCACATCGCCCCACCACACGATGAGGATGAAGAAATTTCTCGTGAAGAATTAGTGGAACACATGCAAGATAGCAAATTCCAACGCCTAGTGGAGAGAGTACTCCTTGAGGATCCCACCAAATATTTCCATCATCTTGCTAGTCTAGGACTCAAACTCCCCGCAGACTTTGACATTAGCTCCATCATGGAAAATGCAGACAATGAACGTGAGAGGGACACAAATGACACAGTCCCAAATACACATGAGAGAGGCACAAATGACACGGTCCCCCAGGCCAATGAAAGAGGAAAACAACACATAGATCAAAATGCTCCTATAGCGGATGTGAGACAATAAATTGAGAGTCTAAAGCTAGAAATCTCCAACCTTAAGAGCGGCACCAGCTCCAAGAACTACTCCTTGGAGGATATAGCACCGTACCCCTTTGACAGAAATTTGGTCATGAAACCATTCCCCTTTCAGTTCGGAATCCCGAAATTTGACAAATACAAAGGGAAGGGGGACCCTAGAGATCATATCAGGGAATTCACTGCCGCATGTTTAGAAGTCGCTCACAACGAGACCTACTTAATGAGGCTATTCCCAAGATCTTTAGGATGTCAAGCTATGGAGTGGTTCTCGCGCCTTCCACCAGGAATCAAAACTTTTGATGAACTTGTCAATAAATTCATAACGCACTTCTCTTACAACATAGAACACGAAGTATCTATGCTAGACCTATGCAACACCAAACAAAAAGGTGGTGAGTCTTTCGCCACCTTCTTACAACGATGGAGACAGCTAGCTAGCAAGTGTTCTTACGACATGCCTGAGAAACAACTATTGGAAATGTTTGTCCACAATTTGAATCCCGATCTTAGCTATCAGATTCAGATACAATGCCCTACCTCATTCACCAAAGTCATCGAAATGGGGCTATTCATTGAGAAAGCTATGATCGCTAAAGGGACTCTCAAGCTCTACAAGGACACACCTCCTTCCAATTACACAACTGACAAGTCAAAGTTTTGGACCAAGAACAAGAATGTGGTCAATGATGGAGTAGTGGATGCCAAGGCGGCAGTCCCTAAACAACAACCCATATTCACTCTTAAGGAAGAAGCAAATAACGGTGCACTCAACAAGCCATCCCCTCGGGAATCTAGACCTTGGTTCAATTCAAATCCAAGGAGAAAATTCACGCCGTTAGGAGAATCTCAAGAGTCTACTCTTAGGAAATTGTTGGCTAACAATGAAATTTCTCTACCGCCAACAAGTGACTATGAGCCCATAGTCAAACCTCCCTATTGGAAGGACACAGACTATTGCGAGTATCACCGAGGAAGGGGGCACACAACCAATAATTGCATCGGTCTTAAGAACGTCATCCAGGATATACTGGATCAGAATCAGGGAGGAACACAATAGCATACCTCCAATGAATCTCATGTGGCCTACCGGGACCCTCTCCTAAACCACAACCGGCCGTATAACAACAATCACAACAGCGGTCACAATAACAACAATGGTTACAACCACAACAATGGTCACACTGGCAACAATCCCAATGGTCATAACAATAATGACAATAATCGCAACAGGCCAAACCAGAACAGTGGGTCGAGTAATGCTAACTATGCAAGCGTTCCCTTTGAGTACACCATTAACTGCATTTCTGAGCACGTTCCGCAAGTCAACGTCATATCCCCCAACCAACAACCAGGACCTAACGGAACTGGTTGTAGTATAATTACCCGCAGTGGTAGAGTCACTATCAACACCACTCCTCCCAGGTCGTCGCCATCTTCGTCTAACCCCCGCCCATATAATGTCATCGACCAATTGCAAAAGACTCCGGCTCATATTTCTATATTGGAGCTCCTGCGTCTATCTCCTTCTCATAAGGAGATTCTTGAGAAAGCCTTAGTGGAGACTACTGTCCCCACTAACCTCGCCCAAGAAAAGTTTCAAACCATGGTGGGTAATTTGACATCCTCCCTTTCCATATCATTCACGGAACAAGATGACCTTTCCATGTCTCAACCCCACAACACTCCTCTACACATTGTCGCATTCGTACATAGGCACCGCATCAAGAGGGTTCTCATTGATGGGGGTGCCGGTTTGAATATTTGCACTTTGAAGCTAGTCCTTGCATTGGGGTTCTCTGAACAGGCAGTGGATCCACGGAGGAAGATTACCATAAAGGCCTATGATGAGGAGGAATGCACCACAAAGGGCACGGTTGTCCTACCCATTCAAGTAGGACCGGTAATTAAAGATGTGGTGTGCCAGGTCCTTGATCGGGAGCTTGCTTACAATATTCTGCTAGGGAGACCATGGATCCACGCTATGAAAGCTGTCCCCTCCACCTACCATCAATGCATAAAGTTCCCACACGATGGCAAGCAGGTCACCATACACGGCGACCCCGATCCCTATCAACACTGCAATTCTTTCCAAGCTAAACCTGAATGCGTCATTCCCAACAATAGAGCCCATATCTCCCCTACTCCGCCACAAGACCATACTGCCGAAGCTTCCTCTTCACAGCCCAAACCAATGAAAATCACCATAAAAGAAAATGGCGTGGGGGAATACCAGATTGAGCACAGCCTCAACCTTGCAAAAATGCCCTTGTCTCCTCACTCCTTTGGCCAGCCCAAGCATCAACCCAGGTATTTTCCAAAGCCCTCTGCTCCTCCTACAACTCTCACAAACCCCTTTGTAAAATGGGGGACCTTATCCGATGAATCAGAGGAGCGAGATCTCTTGCAATGGCTCTATGCCGAAGAAGAAAACACATCCCAAGATCCACCCAGACTCCCTACAGAGCTCTATGGGTGAGGTGAAACCATCTTGCATAGGATGGGATATGAAGGACAAGGCCCTATCGGCCTCAGAAAAGAGGGGATCATCGAACCTATACAACCCTCTTCCTCCTCTTCAGCTAGAAACACGACGGGCCTAGGCTACAAAGGCAAAGGTAAAGCCAAAGAAAATGCCTGCCTAGTGGAGACAATTCAAACACTCCAAGTGGATAGTGACGCAGATTCAGATGATTCCAATTAGTATGAATGGGACGAGCTGACAGAACACTCCTACGATGACAAGGAGATTGACACCATCCAAACCCTTAGCCCATATCATGAGAGACAAACGCAACGGGACAGACCACTGGAGTCTGATTTGCCCCTCCCTGAAGTTATGGCTCTCGAGGAAAGTATAGATTCCATTGCGATAAACAACCTGGAAGAAAGTACCACCCAGAACACTACCCCCACCCGTGCTCCCAATATTTCCATCCACACTATCAACGAATCAGGTCTTTCATCTGACTCCCTTCCCCTCTTACACCCTGAGCTTATTGACTGGGACCTGAAAGGGACCCCTCAATTAGATATGTTCCAGAATGATGATGCCTACATTGACTATATGGAACTTCGAGATCACTTACCAAAAGGAGATCATAAAGCCGGTTTCGCTATCGAACTCAATACTGTAGCTTACTTCGGGGAGGGTGCCAAGCCTTCTAGTCGCAAAAATGTAAAGATCAAAAAGGGATCTGACGGTGAAAACCGCCATGCGGCAGTGTCAGATCATAAAAAAGTAAAAAGAAAGGACGTATCTGAAGGTGAAAACCCAACTGTGGCACCTGACGATGGATTGCTTGACACTCTCCCAAGTGACATGTATCAAGAAAGGTCACAGATCGTGGTAGAGCCAACAGAGCCAGTGAACATTGGAACCGAAGAGCAGCCTAAGATAATCCACTTTGCAAAATCTCTCACGCCGCCTGAGAAAACCAAGTTTGTGCCATTCTTTAAAAAGAAGAGAGGCAGCTTTGCTTGGTCATATGCCGACATGCCAGGTTTGGACCCAAACCTGATTCTACATCACTTGCCATTGGATCCAGGAGTGAAGCCCGTAAAGTAAAAACTAAGAAAAATGCATCCCCATATTGCCCTCCTGGTCAAGGAAGAACTCAAGAAATTGTTAGACGTGGGGTTCATCAGAGCCATTGATTACCCTGAATGGATATCAAACATCGTGCCAGTGTCTAAACCAGATGGCAGGGTTCGACTATGCAACGATTTTAGAGACTTAAACAAAGCATGCCGCAAGGATGACTTTCCCTTGCCTAACATTGATATCATAGTCGACCTCACGGCGGGACATACAATGCTGTCACTAATGGATGGATTCTCAGGGTACAACCAGATCAAAATAGCACCAGAGGATCAGCACAAAACCGCTTTCACTTGTCCTTGGGGTACCTTTTGCTGGAATGTCATGCCATTTGGGCTGAAAAATGCAGGTGCTACATATCAACGGGCCATGACAACCATATTCCATGACATGATGCATGTGACCATGGAAGATTATGTTGACGACATCTTGGCAAAATCACTCACCAAGGACTCACACCTGGACACATTAGAGAAAGTCTTCCAACGGCTGGACCAATTCCAAGTAAAATTAAACCCGAAGAAATGCGTGTTTGGGGTCACATCAGGCAAGCTGCTAGGCTTCATCGTGTCAGCAAACGGCATAGAGGTAGACCCGGCCAAGGTCAAAGCAATCATGGACATGCCTCCGCCCAAAACTCTAACACAGTTGAGATCCTTACAGGGCAAGCTACAGGCCATCCGCAGGTTCATCTCACAGTTGGCCGACAAGTGCCATCCTTTCAGCCATCTCCTACATAAGAACGTTCCATTTAAATGGGATGAGCAGTGCGAAGAGGCATTCAACAAGCTCAAGGAGTACCTCATGAATCCTCCTATACTCATGCCTCCGATCCAAGGAAAACCTTTGATTCTCTACATATCTGCTACACCTACTGCTCTTGGGGCTCTCCTAGCGCAGCAAGACTATGAGAACAAGGAAAGAGCTGTGTACTATATCAGTCGAACCTTAGTGGGCTACGAGTTGCAGTACTCACAGGTGGAACGTTCATGCCTCGCGGTGGTTTTTGCCTCACAAAAACTCTGACACTACATGTTGGCACATCCTGTCAAACTCATTGCCAAGATCGACCCACTAAAATATCTTCTCAGCAAAGTGGCTCTCACAGGTCGACTAGCCAAATGGGTTATGCTTCTTAGCGAATATGATATAGAGTATGTGGACAGAAAAGCCGTCAAGGGGCAAATCATCGCGGACCAACTAGTTGAGGCACCATTACAGGACACTTCACCAATGCAGTTTGAGTTCCCCGATGAGTCTTTATTCACTCTGTCCACGTCTCCTTGGAAACTCTACTTCGACGGGTCTTACACCAACCATGGATCGGGGGCAGGTATCTTGTTTATCACTGCCCAAGGTGACACAATTCCAAAGTCCTACAGGCTGTTATTCCCATGCACTAATAATATAGCAGAGTATGAGGCTTTGGTAATTGGTCTCAAGATGGCCACTGAGTGGAAAATTCAAGCACTATGTGTCTATGGTGATTCGCAGCTTGTCATAAACCAGGTCAACAATGAGTATCAGACCAAAGATGAGAAGCTCATCCCATACAAGCGAATGGTCGACGATCTCAAAGAACATTTTGGGACCATCTCGTTTGAGCAAATACCTAGGATAGAGAACAAAGCAGCCGACGCAATGGCAACCATAGCCTCTCTTCTTGAGATGCCTGAATAGGAGTCACGGTATGAGTTCTTAGTAGAAACAATTCGACAGCCGGCTTATGATCTCCTTGAAACCCATTCCATCTGCCACCTAGTAGGATCTGATTCACCTTGGTACGGTAAGACCTACACTTACCTCAAGGACAATATCCTCCCTTTGGACCTCTCTTCCAACCAAAAACGAACCTTTATCCGACAAGCCTCCCGTTACACCATTATCGCCAATACCCTTTACCGACGGGGTCTGGATGGTACTTTACTCCGTTGTCTAGAACAGGAAGAATCTATAACTGCCTTGCGAGACGTGCACGAAGGGATCTACGGAACACACTCCAGCGGTCCTTCCTTAGCTAAGAAACTCATGCGTTTGGGTTATTACTGGCCCAATATGGAAATGGATTCATATCAGTTTGTCAAAAAGTGCAAACAGTGCCAGATACATGGGAACCTGATTCATGCACCTGCTCAGGAGTTGAGACCTCTAACGACACCCTGGCCCTTTTGCCAGTGGGGACTAGACCTCGTGGGAAAGATTCACCTGCCTTCTTCCAACGGCCATAAATTCATCATAACCGCCACTGAGTACTTTACAAAGTGGATTGAAGCCGTTCCCTTATCAACCGTCACAGGAAAGCAAATTTCCTCTTTCATTCTGAATTACATTATCTGCCGATATGGCATCCCTTCATCCATCATAACGGATAACGGGAGACCTTTCAAAAATCAGGATGTCCAGGAACTTTGTGAGCGTTTCAAGATCCAACATCGCTTCTCCACCCCATATTACCCCCAAGGTAATGGCCAAGCTGAGGCATCAAATAAAACCATTCTGAAAATCCTAAAGAAGACTGTCAATGAAGCTGGTCGCGATTGGCATGTCCAACTCAATCCCGCTCTGTGGGCCTATCGAACCAGCATACGCACTCCCACAGGTGCTACACCCTACGCCCTCGTCTATGGTTCCGAAGCCATCCTTCCCATTGAGGTCGAACTCCCATCCCTTCGGGTGTCGTTGAAAGGTCTCATATCAGACGAAGAGTACAGAGTCTCCCGACTGCAAGAGTTAGAACTGCTAGAGGAACGGCGCCAGAAAGCTTTTGACCATCTCAAAGCCTATCAACAGATGATGTCAAGAAGCTACAACCACAAGGTTAGACCAAGATGCTTCAAGGTTGGGGACCTAGTTCTAAAAGAGAACCCTCGCAACCAGCAGGACAGAGAAAAGAAAGGTAAGTTCGAGCCTAACTGGCTTGGACCCTATGTAATTGTAGCAGCTTATGGATCGGGGGCATATCAGTTGGCCACATCAGAAGGTGAGTTGTTTGATGATCCAATCAATAGCATGCACCTTCGCAGGTTCTACACCTAAGAGAACCCCAATGCAAGGGGGCACAATAAAATTGAAAAAAAAAAAAAACAGAAAACATCAAAAAAAAAAAAGCTACAAAGAGAAAATACAAAAAAATTGAAAAAAATAGAAAGCATGCAAAAAAAAAAAATCATCCTTTGGTGAAAACCTGGCAAACAGGCGCCTTGGATAGGTATCCTGATGAAAACCTGGCAATCAGGCGTCATGTTACTTTCTAGCTTCTCGTGCAAATAAAAGCAAGTGATGAAAACCTGGTAAATAGGCGTTACTTATGACAAACCGCATTCTCCATCTTTGGGAATCCAATCACCTTGAGTCCAGTCTCCCTCTATTTTCCCCCATTCGACCCATATCCATCCCACGATAGACACTTGACAGTTACCTATCATGGCTTGATACTCACCTTGTGGCCTTGTCAACCAAGGTTTTGTCCCATACCGTCTCCTCGCGGTGAGCCTAGTGTAGTGTCTCTCGTCAGTGTCTGTGGTCCGAATCCATGAACTACGTTGCCTCTGCGCCGTCACGTAGGCAAGGCCATTATTCTAATGCGCCCCCGAGGATTCCATATCTCCCAAGGTCCCATTCGTCTCCTCTCTTGTCTTCATTCTGGTCGTCTTTCTTCTAGTCCATCCATGGTCCATTAGGGTTTACCCCGAACTACGTTGCCTCTGCGTCGTCACGTAGGCAAGGCCATTTAGCAATGAGCCCCCGAGGCACTAGGTCAGTCCCTTAGGGCCCGTCTTCTCAATAAGGATTGTGCCATCTTCTCACCAAGCAAGCAAATGCAAGCAAACACCCACGCTTCAAGCAGAAATTTTGACTATGAGCATCTTAACCTATCCAATGCAAGGCAAATCCCAAGGTCTTCTAAATGATTTTATACAAATTAAGGCAAGAAATAAACACATATCAACGCAACTATGCTTTTGTAGATTGGAACCTAGGGTTAAGTTACAGAGTCTTGATTTTTGCTATCATACCTTCCTATGCTACTTCAGGATGCCAAAAGCTAGAGATGCTATGAAGGGGGCATGATTACTTTCTTTGTTTGTTGTTTGTGGATTAAACTTTAGTAATACGACGCCTTGTCTAAGGACATGATCAGCAAAAGATCATCGAGGACATCAAAGGTCTCACATGAACGGGGGCAATCCTTGCTTGTTGAAACGCAAGAGATACTCAGGTCATCTAGATTCAATTTTGACTAGATGCTTGTATTAACTTGCTCAATTGCACTCCATGTAAGCGATACTCAGGTCATCTCGGTTCAATTATACCTCGATGCTTGTATTCACTTACAACATTTCAGAAAGGTACCAAAAACAAAATGCCCAATGATGAAGTAAAGCAATCTAAAAGCAAAAACATCCGTCCTATATCCATACACCCATCCATACAGTCCTCATTATTCAAACTATGCGGAGTAACGATATCAAGAAAAGTTCCTAAGTCTTTTTTTCGCAACCATTCCTCTATCCATCATGTCATTCTTCTGTCGATACAGTACATTTGGACATCACAAAAACAAGGCATATAGGAGCATATCATATCATTCGCAGAAACTAGTCATACACATGATTAGGTTCGTAGACCGCACCATCCAATGCATTAGGTCACCAATACATTTACATCACATCTTAATCTTAAAAGCCCAGAAAATCAAACAACATAAGTGCATCACATATATAGTTACATCACCACATAGTACTCATGTTACAAATGCATACATTCAAAGCATTACATCATATAAACATCCAGTAGCATCTCACATATCTATACAGCATCTTAACATAGAAATCATGTTCCACACACACATCTGCATTAGCTCATATTAGACACCACATATACAGTTATTTCATAACATAGAAATCATGTTTCATATACATACATTTGCATCATCACATAGACATCATATTACATTTTTCATTCATTTGTCACATTAGATCATATAGACATCATATAGCAGCATATCAAAGTATTTCTCATATAGCATCATATAAACCATCTAACTATGCAATAGAATCACATCATGCAATAGAAATAGTCATCTCATAAACACATGCAATAGATACACAAAGCTGCATCATCATCCGTACTATCATAAACAAAGAGGTCCAAATGTACAAAATCATCATCTCTTTCAAAATCAAAGTGTCATATACAATATGCGTCTAAATAGACGGTGATACATGTCCCAAAATGTACAAAATCTGGTCTCTGACTACCCCTGCTGCTGTGGGCCGCCACTGCCAGCTCCTGACTGCTGAGGTCCCATGACAGATGCCCCTGACTGGGATGGACCTGCTCCGTGAGCCACCCCAGACTGAGTCCTGAAACTCCCTGCCCTCTGGCTCGACGACACGGCACCATGGTACAAGCCTCGGTAGTACTGTGCCTGCTGCTGCGCTCTGGCTAAGTCTGTCTGCGCCTGTGCCAACTGCGTCTGCAACTGGCCTACCTGTGCCTGTGCCTGCTGCACCTGCCCAACTAGAAAAGAGCTCGCTGCATCTGTACCCATGGCAGCCACTGCTGTGTCCCTCTCTACTCGGATAAGGCGTACCCGGGCATCGGCCATGTCTCGCTCGCGAGTCAAACCAGCGATCACTGCTGCGTCAGTATCTCGCCTCCTCTCTACTCTCCTCAGCTGTGCCTGCAGCTCTCGCACCTGTCCCCTCAGACTGGCTATAGTCCTGTCCTGTGCCTCACCCTGCACTGGCCCCTATGTTGCCTCTGCCTGTCCTAGCCCCTGCTGCTGGGGCACCTGCTGCTGTGGCACCTGCTGCTGTGGTACCTGCTGGGGTGGTGGCATCTGTGCCTGCTGCTGCGCCTGCTGCGGTACCTCTCCCTATCCTGGCACTGCCTGCCCAGCCTGATCTATCCTCCTCCACTGCCTTGGCCTCTCTGCAGCCCGGCCACCCCGTCCTCGACCTCCTCTCACGGCCCTCCACCCTGGGCCAGCCTCTCCCTCCTCCTCTGAATCCGCCTCGTCAATACGAGGCACCAGCATGCCAGGCCCTGAATATCTCAGGAATGGATGTGCAGTAATCCAATCCTCATACTCCTGTGTGATCCCTGCATCTGCTATCTCTCGCCGCATGTCCCATGCCACATACGGCAACTGCTGGAACTCTGCCAGAGCCTCCTCATAAGAAGCCATCGGCCCCCATCGGACCCTCTCTGCATGTGTCCGTGCGAACATGGCCTGTCCCTGCGGCATGCCCTGTCTCCTGCCAAACTGTCTCAGTACTCGGCCCACCGTCTGCCTCTCCAAGATGTGCCGTGTCCGGCCTATCAACCACCTGGTCTGAAAGCAAAAAGGCAGCTCATCTCCCTCATCATCCCACGGCTCGCAGTCCAGATACGGTCGCCAGACGACCACATCATCCCATCCAACGTATGCCGCCAATACTCCAGCTTCCCCAGCCTGTGCTGGGAAATCACTCCTGCGTAACCATAGCTGTACGGTTCTCCCCTCTGCCTCGCAAAGATGCATATCGGCCTAGTCACTGCTATGTGCTCCCACAGCCAAAACTGTAACAGCAACACCCCAGCTGATAGACTCGTGCTGCGGTGGTACACCACCTGATGCATGTCGTGGTATAGGTGGGTTAGCACGCAAGGTCCCCACGCGTATCGGGTGCCCTCAGTCAGCATCCGCTCCATGATCCTGCCCCACCCAATAGGGAACCTGTGCGATCTCCTGTCAGGGCATACAACGCCCGCAATCAGTCCGGCCACAATCCCAGGGAAGTAGTCGTAACAGTCATATATGTCCTGCCACGGGATGACCTATCCCACCAGCTCGGGATCGTCAAATACTCGCTGACACTCGGCGAGTCCCGCGTCCCGCTGTGCATCATACTCCACTAACTCGCCTACCACGGGCAAGTGCAATATCCTATAGACGTCCTCCAACGTCACTGTCATCTCTCCAGTGGGGAAGTGGAAGGTCCCGTCCTCGCTGTGGAATCTCTCCACGGCAGCTGTCAACAGTCCTCGGTTCGCCCGCACCTCGGGCATAAAGCAAACATAATCTAGGCCCATGGCACCAAGCGCCACTCTATCAGCCTCCGTCAGCATATGTCTCTGCAATAGAGGCATAGGGAACGTCTCCCTCGACTGCAACGTCTCTCGTATCTCCTCCTACACGCACGCAAAGCAAGGCGTCAGTCTCAAGCCGCATATACCATACTCAACATATCTATTGAACTATATCAACTAAACTTAGCATTTCAAATTGATCAAAACAGCACACTACATCTCTTGACTAGATTCCTGCAATCTCAGAGATAGCTCATCGATTCTTGCGTCAAACAGGACGCTAATTGAATCAATTTGGCTAAGTAATTTGCCATCCCAAGCAAATGCGCCACAACAGGTGGTAAGTGCGCCATTTCTGGTATATGCACCGCAAAAATCAACGTATGCGCCGCAAAGATGCATATGCGCCGCTACAGCGCACACATGCGCCGTTATAACACATGCGCCGCAGAAATCCACGTATGTGCCGCTAAATTACGTATGCGCTGCATTAAGTCACATATGCGCAACTTTAACAAATGCGCTGCTACATTTCACGCATGCGCGGCAAAAATACCAAAGCGCCGCCCAATTACGAAAGCGCCGCCAAAGTGCACAAATGCGCAGCTTTGACGCATGCGCCGCCGAAACCGGCATATGCGCCGCGAAATCACAAAAGCGCAGCTTCGCGAGGCATATGCGCCGTTCTGCGTTTCGGCGCATTCATTTCACCTATTTTCTACGAGCATTTATGACACCTAAACTCGACCCTAGGAGAAATTTTTCGAAGCACATACCGGGGGTCCTGCCTCTGCTGGCCGCCCGAATCGTCGGACTCGCTCGAATCGGTGCTCCTCGCGTGGAATGTCTGCTGCTCTGGCCGCCATGCTGCTCTAAGTTTGCTCTGAGCTCTCCTTCTCCAATCCAGATCAACCAAGTGTGCAAATGACTATCCTTGTGGACCCAGCTCCTATTTATAGCCTCCAAACCCTAATTCTGGCTAGGTGATGACTGTGACTACTTCCCGTGTCCGTTTTTCCTCCCGTTTTCTTCCCGCATCCCTGCCCGCGTCCCTTTTTCCTCCAACTTATCCTAACCCCTTCCTCGTCGTGAGATCGTCCGTCTCCCAAACTTTCACCATTTTTCCCGTCCAATCTCCCGAGGGGGCATCCTATCGTCATTTAACCTGTACTAGGGGCAAACTGGGGCATGTATCATCACTCAGACTATCAATTTCTTTGAAGCAACGCTGTAAACTGCATTGCATCAAAGAGGGGCAAAATGTATACGCCTAAAAATGACACAAATCACCCTAAATAAATATTCCAAATATTTATTCCATTCTTCTATTAATTAAATAAGTATTCCAAATTCATTTAATCAATTCACTATCTCACAATTAAATAAATTCTATTTATTTAATTAAAATTCTTCTAAAGTCCTTCACAATTAAATAATCATAAATTATTTAATTAATCCCATTTCCTCTATCCTAAAGTTCTAAACTCAAAATTCCACATCACCTTTACACCTCACCTTTTCCACCTCACCTTGTCCACCTCATCAGGTTGCACATGTAGTTAAATATATTTAATATTTAATTATATTATTTTCCCTCACCCACATGGCCTATTTCTTCTCCAATCAGAGGTCAGTTAACCAATCAATCAAATCTGTTAACTAACCTGTCAGTTGAGTCAAATCCTCAATCAATCCAGTCAGTTCCACAATCCACTCTTCTAACTGATCAATCAATTCTGTTAACAGATCAGTCAAGTCTGTTAACTCTCCAATCAGTTTTGTCACATCCCACCTTTCATGATGGAGCTGGGACACTTGGCACGTTTCCACTGGTTGCACATTCCTCAACCATCTCCAGCCGTTGATCTTCATATCTTCTCTCAACCGTTGATTCCTATTCCTCCGAGTCTATAAATGAAGCTTCATCCCTCCATTCTAATCATCCAGGCTTTTGACATCGTTACTCTGCAGAAATATCACCAGCGCGCCTTTGGTACCCACTTGTCATCTACAAGCTTGAGATCACCATTGTTGCATTGGAGCTCACCTTCATTGTATATCACATTATAGCCATTCACCATCGACTTCCTCAAACAGCTTTAAAAGATTGCACTCTCTGAGGGCTCATCTCATCTGCGAAAGGACGATTCGTGATAGGCGAACAACGGAAGTTTCGAAATGGAAGAGGTTTGCTGTGTTCATTCATTGTTTATTTAATCTTCTTTGTTTCTCCATTCTGTTGATGTTTGGGTCATCTGTTATTCATTTGATTGATGCACTATTTTACCCTCACAGAAACAATGGAGATTGATGAACCGGAGCTTCTACAAGGTCCATTCAATTTTGATCTCTTTCTTCGGTACAGACAATGAAGATAGCTTCATTTGCAAATGCTAAGGCTAATTAAAAACTCCTAAAGTCTCATATGGAAGACTGTGAGTTGATAGAAGCTACTTTCGGAGTACTTGAAAAGATTATGCCATCGGTTCAGAAAGATCCCACAGCCTCCACTTCCAGTAATCTCAAAACTCTAGTCAGCAGTGTTGATACACATTTTGATTCACTAGAGAAGTCAGCAGAAGATAAGGTCTGGAAGGAATTTCTTGCAAAAAGATTATCAGAGGTACAAGGTTTGATAAGTAATGATAGGAGAAATATGAGTATAGGGATAAAGAGCTTAGAAAATGCTCTTATAGATGGCAGAAAAATATACAAATTTTGTATTTCATAGTCCAAAGTAACAGTAGAGATTGAGAAGAAAATAAAAGAGCAAGAGGATAAACTACTAAGTTTGTCTCAAAGTTTTGATCTTCTCTCTTCCTCCATAGTCAATCAAGAGTGTTAGACTATTGCAACTGCAATAAAGAATTTTGAGAAGGAAAGGAAGAACATGATCAGCCGGATGGGTGAACTTAGGAGGATCATTGTCCCTAAGTTAGAGGCCATGCATGAGGCCATAAGTGAAGCTCAAATCACAGCCCAGACAAATGATCCAACAGATCTAAAAAGGGCAGATGCATTTGCATTCCTGTTGAGTGGTCATATCTCAATTTTGGATAGAATGAAGCAAAGTTGGGCTACAGAATTTATTCAATTGAAGACAACTTTTGCAGACATACTTAAGTATATGTAAGTATGCCATATGTTAATACTTATATGGCTAAGTATAGTAAAATTTTTGAAAATTTTGGTGTGCATACCCTACCCTTTGCCATTAATGTCAAAGGGAGAGTGAAGAATAGTGAAAAATGAGGAATCCAACTAAGGGGGAGCTCTGGAAAATGTATATAAAGACAGAGCATTAGCCAAGGGGGAGCCTAGTGTAAACACTTAGTCATTTTTCACTAAGTGTTGCCATCAATGCCAAAGGAGGAGATTATTGGCAAGAGACACTATATGGATTCATGATTGTTGTCATTGATGGCAACAAAGTTCATCCCACACATCCGTAGGACATGGTGTGTCTCAACCAGAAGTCAGAGTGAAGAATGTTGTGGTCCGGTAAACAAGAACAGAGCATATGACAAGGTCCGACAAATAGGTCCGGATCTCTCAGAGGAAGTATCTTGGTAAAGTACAGATTTGGGGAAGTAAATAGTACTATCTTGTGTGATAGATTCCAAGGTTTTAGCCTCCGGTGATAGATGAGGCAAAAGATATGAATACTTGAGTACCGAGTTCCTGAGTGACAGTATGAACAGAGGAAGAACTGACTGACAGAACATCAAACTACTTTCCGGATGTGTTACTAATGGTGTTAAAGGTTATGAAGGCATGAATCATGTTTGGCCAACATGATTAATGATTTCTACAAGTATATGCTTGATCTGCATTACTTGATGTGTAAGGATTCAGCCGACAGAACAGAGTTTGTGAGAAGATTGACTATTTCGGGTGCCGACTAGAAAGATAATGAAATCACTTGTGCGGATATATATAGGATGGATTTAGTTGTGAGAAGTGTTGTGGTGATATCTGATATGTGGATAAAAGCAAAGCAGAGCAGAAACAGTAAGGAAGGTCCTGTATGTGAAGGGAAAGCAGCATAAGAGAAGAGGAAAGATAAAGTTCAACAGATCAGTGTACTGAGCCTAACCGGAACTAAACTCCAGCATATGTGGATGCTTCCAATCAGTTCAAGTATTATATAACATTTTTTTGTAGACAGTGTGTCTCCTTGTAGGTAGTGTGCCTCCTTTGTGAGCAGTGTGCTCGGGCAGTGAGCCCTAATTGGCAAGTACCATTTTGTAATTCCTTATTCTTCTAACAAAGAATAATCTTTGGGTTAATCACCCCATGGTTTTCTCCCTTAACAGGGTTTCCACGTCAAAAATACTATTTCATGTGTTTTTCCATTTCATGGTAATGTTTGCTTGTTTGAATTAATGCTGCATTGATTAATAAGAAAGTTTAGAAAGAAGAAATAATTAGGATAACTGATTCACCCCCCTCTCAGTTATCAACACTTGCACCTCTGCAAAGGCACTCTGATATGCAGTATTCACATTCTTCCTCATCCTTTCACCCACCATTATTGTGTCCCACTTGATCCTCAAGTGATGGACATCATCCATTGTGAAACAATTCTAAGAAATATCATCATTGAATTCAACCTGATGAATGTATCTTGGCCTTTGTTTGCTAACCCTCAACCTATTAATGAAACCCTCATGGTCAAAAATCCTTGGCTACTCCAAATACATCCCATAGCACTGCAGCACTAAATAATTCTGATCCAACTCATTTTTGTTAGCTATTAGAAAATTAGTGAATCTAAGGGAGGTGGGAAAAAATGAGCCTTTCTTGTGCTTCCTTAGGTGCTCCTTATATGATTCATTTAACTCCCTAATAATCTCCAAAAATGCAATTCTCTTAGGTAGATACTTAGGTAGAATGTGGGGTGGGGCCTCACACCCATAGACCCTGATGCAAGTAGTGTGCTCATGGTAAAACCAATCACCCTAGTTATGATCAATCCCCAAGTGAGGGGTTCTATCCAATGGCCTTAAAAAATCTAGTACACTTGGATGTAACCTTTCACCCTCTAGCTCCAAAAAACCAAGAATCCTCCTCACAAAATACTCCTAAAAAATTATATAATCAACACTAGGATAATGCATATCTACCATGTAGTTCCACATCTACACTAGCAACACATTCCCCTATGCATCTACCATTTTGACATGTAGATTCTGGTGCCACATCCCTGACAAAGAAAATAGAAGCATATGGCACAACATGGAATACCATGTGAATTCAACATGGGCATTTGTAGTAAATAATTTCCTCTTGATTTCTGTCATCTATTTGTGCATTTTATCTATGATGTAGGAGGCATAGTCATATGGCTCCTTAGTCTCTTGACCCTGAATATCTACTACCATCATCATCAGAGAGATGGGCATCCTGTCTGAGGCATCCTTGCCCAGCACCTGGCACAAACTATGATATGTTCTGATAAAATAATGCATGAACAGGTTGCATTGGAAAGGTTCTTGTTCACTATCTAATATCTTCACCAGTTTACTATCAACTCCTCTTAGGCTATGCTTGGCCAAGTTAAAATATCTATAGGCATGCTTAACCATTTGGTACTTCTTTTTCAATGCATTTAGGTCAATTGACTTATTTGCCGCAAGGTTTAGGTTAAACACAGTGGTAATGTATCCCTTTGTGAGCTTGATAATCTGTGTCGTTTCTTGCCAAGACCATCCTTGTTTGAGGATCGTACCTCAGTGTTATTGCCCTCAGTATGTCTGGATTAGGGAATACATTAAGGTAGATAAGCTTGGCCAAATCAAAGCACCAATCATGGCATGTTGGGGCCTTATAATCCCTTCTATGGTGCCAATGCTCAAACAAGATCCAACCAGGAATGGGTAGTATGGCATCTCTACAATTATAGCAAAAGTCAAGGAATTTATCATCTGGCCTGCAGGGACCATGCCAATTCAGAGGTTTCCTAGAAGAACCTAGGAGTTGGACCATAAGGTCCTCATCTAAGTTACACTTAGAGGTAGAAGCTTGATTGGCTTGACTCATTTTCAAATTGATTGTAATAAGCTAGGGCTTCTTATATAGGCAATTATCCATCTCCTTAATCAAGTAGTCAATTTAAAATATGTCAGGCATAGCTAGTCAAATTAAACTTACTAGTTTATGATTGCAAAAATTTAAATTTCACTCTTTGCTTGCCTAAGAATTTGCCATATGCCTGAGCTTTGTTCGTTCTTGGAGAAATGATGCAAAAGCCCTAACTTTCTTCTTTCTAAGCTTCGTAGCATAGGTTTTGAGGCATTAATGGAGGTAGCCTCAGCCTTAATCTTTCATTCGTGTCACAAGGCACCTTCAACATTCATCACAAAAATTTAGACCTATGTCGTTGATCAAAGCTTATTCCTAGAAGATCCACGATTGTCATTTACCTACCAGATTTGAAAATATGGATCATCATAGTTGAAAAGTCCTCGACCAATCAGGATGAGCGACATCAGATGTACTTCCTTCGCTAACCACATCACTTTCGTCTAGCCTAGACATGTGGCATCACTTCGTGGCATCATAGTCAAAAGTGGGCCACCAGTTACCTACCATGCGCAGGTGTGATAAAGCCTCCATGTGTCCATCCTTCATTTTCTTTTGACTTCTTTCATAAGACGGGGCCACATGTTACCATCTTATGGTCGCGCAATGAAGATTCCTTCCTAGAAAGATACCCTTGCGATGATGTACAACTGTTAGATTAGAACTTTCCTTCAGACCACTTTTAGATTGACATTTGGAAGCATGCAGTTTCTTAATGTAAGATTCCTAAAATAAAGGGATGTAAGCCTATATTCTTTGACAGGTGTCAACTTGTCATGACTGCATAGCAGGATGGTGACATCATGTAATGTGCACTGCGACACTGCAAAATACACTTTTATTGAGCCTTATAACCTATGTGAAGACTCAGGACATGGATTTAATTTTTAACGGGCCATAAGGGGTAAGAACTAGGACATGGGGCTGATCACCTAATGAATATAAAGGATTTCAGTTATGACTTAAGTGACTGAGAACCTATCACAGGCAGTCAATAGATAATTAGTAAATAAAACACATGACCTTAGGAACTTAGGTTTGAAGGATTTTAAAGGCAATGACTTATAATTTTATGAACCCAAAACCCAAAATCCTAATAGGTACCACCATTGGCTCCGACTGGGGATGTATAAGCATTTAGGTTGCAGCAAGAACCATTAGACTTTTGGGAGTAGACTAGACAAGACCAAAAGGACCAACTATACAAAAATATACACTAGTTACAACCTATTTATAGCTATTTTACAATGTGCATAGAGAAGAACTTTCTTATGAAAAGTAAGGTTTCAATAATTGTCCATGCACAGGCAACTCCTGAAATTCACCGTCTAGTCCCTGGAGAAAATAGAAATCCTCTTCATGAGTGTTACTTATCAAATAATGGCCAACCCATAATAGTTCAAATTTTCCATGTTTTCCCTTATCCTGGTTCCTAGCATTCCATACAAGAACCAAATCATTGACCTGAAACTTTCTTTCTATAGCCCTTTTGTCAAACAAGTATTTCACCTTTTGTTGTTTCTTGACATTGGTCTTCTAGGCTTCTCTCCTAACCTTATCTAGTGTGATCAACTAATTGATTCTCTCATCCATTGAGTCTTCTAAATCCTCATTACTCTCTTTGAATAAACTTGTACACTAGCAAGAGATTATTTACTGACAACCTAGCCTCCATACCATATACCAACTCAAAAGGAGACTTACTAGTCACCTTTTGCACCGTCACTTTGTCAGCCCATAGTATCAATTTCAATTTTGAATCCCATGCTCTTTTATTTTTATCAATTATTCTCTTAAATATCTTCATTAGACTTTTGTTACTAGATTATGTTTGATCATTTCCCTGAGGATGATACAGTGAAGCATGAGACAAAGTAATTCCATAACTATTGTAGAAATCAACAAAAAAATTAATTCCATAACTATTGCAGAAATCACCAGACCTGAAGCACATTGCATTATTAGTGACCAATTTTGCTGGTACTCCAAACCTAATTATTATATGTTCAAGGATGAAGTCAAGCACCACCTTACTTGTGGCTTTCTTGGTTGGAATGGCCTCAAACCATTTGGTGTAGTAATCTATAGCAACTAATATCCAATTGTGTCCTCTGCTTAACTTTTCTGATATCTCTCCTATGAAGTCTATTCCCCATTACTGAAATGGAGCCTCCACTATTATAGTCTTAAGGGGTGATGCCCCTGCATACTTAAGCTTTCCAAAAAATCTTTGGCAAGAATCACACTTCCTCACCATCTTATGTGTATTAGAGAAAAGTGTTGGCCACTAATATCCTGCTCTAAGAATCTTATGGGTAGTAGTCGTAGCTGTATAATGTCCACCACACATCCCTTCATGCATATCAGTCAAAGTGTTCATGGCTTGATTTTCATCTACACACTTGAGCAATACACCTTCAGGGTTCTTCCAATACAACTCACCTTGAAGAATAACATATTTGACATGTAACTTCAATGTTCTCCTTTGGCTATCACTTAAGTGAGTAGGACAATTCAGATTTTTCAAGTAATAGACAATATCTTTGTACTAATCTAACTTATACATCTCACAAAATTGATCCTAAACTAGATTTACCTAACATGCTTCCAAATTTGATTATGTCATCAGTTTAGCCAAACCTTGTCCCCTTACCAATTTGGTAATCTGAATCTCAATATTAAACTCCTAGATTTTATTTATCCATCTACATCTTCTTCTAGTCATCTCCTATTGAGTGAATATGTCTTTAACTGCTACATGTGGCACATATGCTACAATTTGAGCTCCAACCAGATAAGGTCTGAAACTCTTAAATGCTTTGACCAAAGCATAGGCCTACTCCTCCATAACATCATATTTCAATTATGTTGCCTGCAAAGACTTGCTAAAAAAGGCAATTGGTTGTTCAAATCCATCATCATTTTTTTATAACAAGCATGTGGCAATTGTATGGAATGAAGCAAATGAAAACAATTGGAAGGGTTTAGAAAATTAGGAGACTTTAAAATAGGGGCAGTCTTGATAGCTTCTTTGATGTTTTGAAATGATTGAATTGCCTCACTTCCCCAAACTACAGATTCACCCTTCATCAACATCTTTGGATATAGCCTTGGTAATCTTTGAAAAGTTAGGAATAAATCTTCTAACAAAGTTGATATTCCCAAAGAATGATTGGATGCCTTTAACTATCTTAGGTATCTAAATTTTATCAATTGCTGCAACCCTCTCTGGATCAATCCTAACCCCATCCCTAGACACTATGTGTCCCAAGAGTTTTCCTTTAGTCACACCAAATGCACACTTCTTAGGGTTTAGGGAGATGCCATATTCTAGTGCCCTAATAAAAATCTGCTCTAGATGCATACAATGATGTTCTTCCTTCTTTGAATAAGTAGTTAAATCATCTTGATACATAGCTAGGATAGAATCAATCAAACTTGCAAAAGCAACATCCATTGCTCGTTGAAAAGTAGCACCTATGTTTGTAAACCTAAATGACATTCTGACATATACATAAGTTCCCCATGGAGTTGTGAAAGTAGTCTTATATTGTTCAGATTCTCTTACCTTCACCTGATTATATCCTGAAAATCTATCCATCATGGACAGGAGTTCACACCCTATCACCTTTTGTAACATAGCTTCCATGTTGGGTAAGGGGTAATTATTCTTCAAAGAAGACACATTCAGATTTCTAAAATCTACACACAGTCTTATATCTCCATTTTTCTTTCTTATTGGGACAAGATTTGACACCTAAGTAGAATGCCTTATGGGCTCAATAATTCTAGCATCCCTAAGCTTCATGAGTTCTTCTTGCATTTTGGGAGCCAAAGTGGGATAAATAGGCCTTTGCCTCTATCTAAATGGCTTAGCTCCAGGCTTGAGGGGAATTTCATGCTAAAATAAGTCCTCTCTATATGATTTCAAGTCTTCATATGACCAGGCAAAGACATGTTTGTATTTTCTTAATAAGGCTATCAACATTGCTCTGATATGTGGTTTCAAACGTTTACCTACATATACTTTCTTTGGAGCATTATGTGTGCCCAAGTTTATCTCCTCCAAGTCTTCCATGTGAGGAGAAGAAGTCTTGGTAACCAACTGATCTCTATTGTCAAATGCTCTTTCTAAAGCCACTAACCCTCTTTGGATCTTACTAATCTTGAGTTGTATCACTTCTTTTTTGAAAAGGGTTTCTTTCCCATCTACAACTTCTACAAAGTTCTAGAAATTAATTTCTTGATTTTCATACTCATCAATATAATGTAGAAACTTTATTAAATCTTTATCATCCTCTACCTGTCAACTACATACGTTGTCTGGCCCTGCTGGTCTAATTTTGATCTCAACATTTGTAATATTAGACAAAGTGATATCATTTAGCCTGATGGCTACATTGGCCAAGATATCTGCCATAACATTCTTTGATCTTTCTACCCAATTTATTAAGAATGCATCAAATAATTCTATAGTAATTCAAACAACATGTTTATATTGTTTTAGTCTCTTATTCTTTGAAGCATGCCTGTCTCTTACTTGGGAAACTATCAATTCTGAATCTCCAAATACCCTTAACATTTTAATTCCATGTCTGAGAGAAACATTCAATCCTAGCAACAAGGCTTCATATCCTGCAATATTATTTGTGCAAGCAAATTTTAATAGGAAGGAGAATTTGAGGATCTTACCAGTTGGAGACAGAAATACCACTCCTACACCAAAACCTTCTTTTGAGTAGGCACCATCAAAGTACATTGTCCACAAGCTATTTTGGTCTCTCTGCTTTTCTAATTCTTCAGCAATAGTTTCCTTCCTATCTTCATCTCGATCACATGACATAACCCTAAAATTCTCATGATTAGTGTCCACAAAGTAAATCTGATCTTCTGGTTCTTGATTTTCAACTGTATCTGGTGCTCTTTCTTCGCTAACTAGATTGGCATCTTTACCATTCATGGGGATCATAGCATATGATAGATCCAATTGCATACTTCCTCCAATTAATGCTACCCACCTCCTAGACAATAGCATACCATATTGTGGCTTGATATCAACTACTATAACATTCATTATATAGGTTTTTTCTGGATAGGCTACAAGCATGAAGTCCACATTTTTCATAATCCCTATAATTGGTACTTCTCTAGCATCCATATCATAACACTTTCCATGTGCCTTGTCTATATTCAATCCAATTTGTTGCATAACAACCTGTTGTGTGGTTACACAACACGCCCCATTTTGCCTTGACAAAACAGGGACCCAACGTGTCTTGCTGCTTTGGCTTGTTTGTTTTCTGCTTTGGATGGTTTGGTAAAATTAGTCATGCATATAACCTTGTGAGAGGGTGGATATGTCACCATGATGAGGTCAGTTGTCAAAGTTAGTAGTTTACATTGTTAACCTCATGGTTGGAAAGTACACAAAATTCCAAGTAGGTTTGCCTTTTAGATCACCCCAAAATTGTCTATAGGAAGAGAGTTATGTTGAGTCAAAGTTTGGTCAAACCTGATATCCTGAGAGGGGGGGTCATATTTCAAACATCAGTCATATTAGATAAGATCACCCCGATATTGGATCACCTGGTCCGCGATGTGCGGACGTCAAATTTAAGTAAGAGCTGATATCTACCCGTCAAATGACTTTAGTTATCTTGCGAGGGGGTCATATTTTTAACATCAGTCATCTTATGAATATCACCCTCTTCACAAATATCACCCTATGTCAATATGACAGTGGCGTCATCCAAGTCCAATGAATGAAGGAAATCATGCTGATGATGATGTCATTGTTCCATTTTATTTGTGGGGAGGTATATATCTAATATCCATCATATTCTTTAAAATGATGATGACATCATTAAAACATAATGATTAAACAATGTTGTCGACACGGTGATGTCACCCCCATCTTTTTTCAAGGGGGGTCATTTTATCTGCCGGGGTCATATTTTGAACAGCCCCTAATCTTAATTTCATGACCCGATATACATATGGTCAAACGTTGACCATATCACCCGATCCTTTTCATTTAGTTTTTCCGCTCAAAGGCGGAGGGTCATTTTATCCAGAGGGGGGTCATATTTTGAATATCCCTCAATCTTTCAAAGATCACCCCCCTGTTTCTTGACATTAAATGCAATTAAATGTGGTAGATGAATTCCTGCTGATTACAAATGCAAATTGAACACTTGGCAACGTCCACCGATTCCCTACAGATGATCAACGGATTTGATCAAGACAATGCATTTTTACACTAATTTGTCCTATTGACCTACTTTAAAGGTAAAATTTGAAGGTTATTTTCATTTACCTTGCAAAAAATTGAGAAATTATAGAGATCTAAAGTCAAACCCTCAAATAGCTACCTATCAACAGATTGGATCTTTCAATGTAACGGAACAGGTGATCTTCAACGTTTGTAGCCCTTCTCCGTAATCAGTCATCTAAGCCAGGAGGAAAGCATTGTCAGGTAAGTAACTGTAAACCCTCTTGTTGTTGTTTTCTATGTTTTCAGGTAGAGTATTTGTCTTTCCTGTGGTTTGGTTTTGTGATAATACATATCATGATGAAGTGAGAAATAGTATATAGAGTACACATGATATAGAAGTACATGATGTAGAAATAAATGTGGATACCATAGGGTAAAGCATATTATGTTTATTGTAGGAATCAATTGCAGATCTCAAAAGGAATAGGTCTAAGGTAGAGTTCCTCAAGCCCATGTTTGTTCAGCTTGAGGGGGCACAGTTTAAGTATGGAGTTATTGGTGATACACACCAAGGAGATACGGACCTAGCAGTATGGTCAACAAGATTGGATTATCATAAGGACAATCCCATTCTAGATGTGGTGTATGTTTCAGGTATGTGGCATGCAGCTAGTTTTTCGTATGCTATGGATACCTTGGAGTTGGTAGTAGAATGTGCAAGAAATTATAACCCTGAAACCAGACAGGTGGAGAAGCATGGGAGAATATATGCAGACTTCTCAGTCAAGGGCATTATTGCCACTTTCAATCTGCCAGTTGGGAAGAAGGTAGTGAGTGTGGACCTGTGCAAGCTGGAAACAGAGTATAACAATAATAAGAAAAATTCAAGGAAGAGGATATAGCAATGGAAGTCAAAGAGTAGCACATATGCCGCCTCAGCCAAATTACCTGTACATCTATATAAGTTTGATTTTGATGATGAGTACCAATATATGATTGCCCTGTTGACTAGGATGACTGGTAAACCTCATGCTAGAAATTTTGAGAACTAGATGTTTGGGATCATCCAAATGGTCTTATATGCAGACAACAAGCCATTATGGGCTAAGATCATCAGTGACACACTAGATCAGGGAATGAGGAACCTAGAAGGACAGACATGTTTATTTTATATGACCTCATATGTGGTATACTCATGCATATAAAGGAACTTTTGAAGCTTTGAAGATAGTGGGTAAGGCTAGTGGTGATGCTGATGATGCACACATATGGGATCATTATCCCCAATTACAAAGGAAGGATTACCTCCTAGACTACAAACTGGTAAATGATGCATTCTCTATGTATCTGGTTAGAACCATGGAGGAGCACAGGACTAAAAGACTGAGCATGGAAGCTCAGGAAGTTGTTTATCAGCATGGAGCCTAGTTTATCCAATTTGCCACTTTTTTATATATCAAGATAGAGGGATTTGAAGCACAACCTCTTATGTTGCCAAGATACTCGATTGATGGGGTTGTCTTGATGGAATTTGTTAGGCAGGTATCTACAATAGTTGAAGCCTACAAGGCACAAAAGAAGATACCTCTAGTTTTATTTCCAATATCTATGGGTTGGTACATGTGCTCAGATTCTGAGAGCATAAAACATGTCATCAGGGGGCTAAAATTGATGTGTTTACAACCATTTCCCCTAGCCAGATCATATGATCATTATTGCAGGATGCAGAAGATACTAGGAAAACCAATACATCAAAAGCATCTAGAAATTTTTTGAACTGATTGTGATGATGAGGCTGAGGTGAGGAGAAGGAAATTCTAGTGACTCACCTTGAATCAAATAAAAACCTTTGACTACATCCTAGTGCCAGTGCAGCTGCGTAAGGATGATGGAAAACTCATGTCCAATGAATATGAGGACAAAAAGGTGTATAATGACACCATATCATCCCCAGATCTTACACAATAGGAGGATATATCCTTAGATCAACTGACAAGTGGGGTGATCTAGCTAGCCCAAGCCTAGGTAGATGAGGAGATAACCAGATTGAAGAAAAGGGGTGTTGCCCTTAAAGTTGATAACAAGAAGAAGAGGTAGGAAGTATCTAATGAGGAATATGATGATTTCCTCAATGCAAAGAGGAAATCCAACGAGGAAAGATTGCCTACAGAAAAACAAAGGAAAGGTCTCCCTAAGGGTAAGAAAAGTGAAGATGAACCAAAGGGGGTGATAATAGAAAGGATTGCCATGTTAGCTACAAGTGCATCTACATCAGCTCACATATCTGCGTCATCTATACAACCTCTTATTGAAAAACCAAAGCCTAAAAGGATTTTGAGGCCTGTTGTTGAAACTACAGAGGTGCAGGTAGAGAGCTAGGCCCTACAGCAGGAAGTGGAAGAAGCCATCCCTTTGGAAGAAGAGTAGGTAAATAAAGAACTGGGAGGAGATGACTTACATGTAGTCAACAAGAAGGGGAGGGTGATGTCACTGATGCCACCACCCAAGAAACAAAGAACTACCATGAGGGGTGATATCTAGGCTAACCCCATCATATTGAGAGGAGCTGGTGGTGAAGCATTCAGGAAGGAACTACAACATGATGTTCCTCTTCCCACCATAATAAAATTCAAAACTAAGAAGGAAGAGGAGAAAATGAGAGAAATGTTTAAAACAAGTCAGGGTGCTCCTTTCTCTTTGGAGGATACCGTAGACTTATCTGATGAGGTAGTTCAGAGTGTGGCTTCTCAACAAATGGAGACTCTGGTTTCCAACACCTACATGACTCCTCATGGAACTCCATTAGCACAGATGGCAGTGTTGGAGGAGGTAAATGTTGTGTGGTTACACAACACACCCCAATTTGACTTGACAAAATAGGGACCCAACTTTTTGGCTTATGTCTTGTGCTTTCTGGCAATCTGGTAAAATAAGTCATGCAGATCATCATGCATTGAAAAGGAAGGGTAAGTGAGAGGTCAGTTCGTCAAATTTCATATTTTATTCCTAAAACCTCATAGTTAGAAAGAGCATTAGATTCCATGCAGGTTTGTCTTTTACATCATCCTGATATTCGTCAGGATGTGAAAGTTATGAGTGGTCAAAGTTTGAGTCAAACCTGATATTCCTAGGGGGAGGATCATATTTCGTAATGTCAGTCATATTATAAAAGGTCACCCCGATATAGTATATCACCTGATAAAATCATGCGGTCTGAATATCTGGATGTTAATTTTAGGTGATAGTAACCTTTACCCATCAATAGCCTTATGCATTTTGCGAGGATCATAATTGTCAAAGTAACCTGATATTTCATAATATCCTCCTGCTGTGAAATATTCCCCTATGCCAATATCCTGATGATGTCATCCAAGTATGACAAATGAAGAAACAAATATGATAATGACATCATCATCACATTTACCTCTCGGCAGGATATTTCATAAACATGATTTTGTTCCTATATCATGACGATGACGTCATGATGCCTTGCCAATACACTGAGTGAATATCTGGATGACGTCATCCCAATATTTCAAAAGAGAGACATGTAAGTTTGTCTGACCATCATCATCTTTGAAACATCACCCGATATATCTAGATATCCTCCTGATGTGCTAAACATAACCAAAGGGTGCGTTCGTCACATGATGTTGTCGCGATAGTTTTTCTCTCAAGCAGGATGATCATTTTAAACTCGACCCAATATTTTTGAATATCATCCTGTCATGCGGATATCACCCCGCTCCCATTTCCGCCATTGTCATTTAATGCGCGTAGACATGGTAGGTGGTTCTCACCAACCAAGAAACTCGATAGAACACTTGGCAAGATCCTACGTTTTCACGTGGATAATCAATGAGTAAAATCCAATCTGTCAGGGTTGCCCTAATTTTACCCTAAGTGCATCATTAAAAGGATGAATTCACCATCATTTCAAATTTACCTTGCGATAAATTTGTTTCTACAGTGCACCTGCTTCCATACCCTCATACAACCGATAGTTGCATGAAAATGAGCTCATAGATAGAAGGAACTACGTGATCATCAGCTGAATAAAGAGCATTGTTAGAAGTCCACTGGTATAAAAAAGAAATTTGCATATCCAGGTAAGTAAATGAAACCCTCATCCTGTTGTTTCTGTAATAGTTAGGTATGAGTGGTTAATCTGAAGTTCTAGTTTATGCATCCATATGATTAAGTAATGTTGAACATATACAGTAGGCATGGTGATTAGTAAAGTTAATTGTAATATGCATGCAAGTATATACCCATTGTAAGACAAGATTTGGTTAACTGCAGGCACCCATGGCTGACAAGAGGTTAGTAAAGTGTCAAGCAGAATTTGAAAGGCCCATGTTCTCCTCCCAGAGGGGCGTCCTGTTTAAGTATGGTGCCATTACAGATACCCATCAGGGACTACCAATTTGGAAGCATGGTCAGCCATGTTGAACGATGAAAATAACAAGAGTCCTGTGCTGGATGCAGTTTTCATTTTTGGGATGTGGAACGCCATTGATTTTCCATACTCCATGGAAACTCCGAAGCTGGTAATTGAGTGTGCCAGAAACTACAATCTAGAAACCAGGAAGGTGATGAAGCATGGGAGGATATATGCTGACCTATCCATCAAGGGTCTTTCTAAGACATTGGGATTGCCATTGGGCAGCAAGGTAAAAAGTGTGGACCTGAAGAAGTCAGAGAAAGAATATAAAAACAATAAGAAACAAGCTAGGAAAAATATGTATCAATGGAGGGCTAAAAATAGTACATACCCTGCAGCAGCCAAACTTCCTGTGCATCTATTCAAATATGATTTTGCTGATGAATATCAATACGTGATTGCACTCCTGAACAGAGTAACAGGCCAACCTGATGCTAGTAGTTTCAGAGACTAGATGTATGGTATAATAATGATGTGTTTATATTCAGATATCAAGCCACTGTGGGGCCAGCAAATAAGTGATGCTCTACATGAGCAACTGATGAACCTAGGAGGTTTAAATTGTGCTTTCTATATGACCTCATACATCGTCTACTCCTGTGCTTATAAAGGCACATTTGATGCACTGGTTACAGATGGGAAAGTCACAAGAACAGTCAATGTTGTGCATATCTGGGATCATCATACCCAACTGCAAAGAGCTAATTACCTCCAAGACTACAAACTGGTTAATGATGCATTCTCTATGCATTTGGTAAGGACCATGGAGGAAGATAGAACAAAGAGATTGAGCATGGAGGCTCAAGAGATAATTTACAGGCATGGAGCCTGGTATATTTAGTTTGCCACCTTTTCATACATAAGGATTGATGGTTTTGAAGGAAATCCCCTCATGCTGCCAAGGTATCCCACTGATGCAGTGATACTGATGGAGTTCATCAGGTAGAGCTCCACAATTGTAAAAATATACAAAGATGCCAAGAAGCTGCCACCAATTTTGTTTCCAGTCACCATTGGCTAGTACATGTGCCCTGATTCAGAACACATAAAAAAGGTGATGGTCACCTTGAATAAAATGAAACTGCAGCCTTTTCCATTGACGAGAGCATATGATCCTTACGGCAGGATGCAGAAAATAATAGGAAAGCCTATTCATCAGAGGCACTTAGAGGACTTTTGGGCTGACTGTGAAGATGAAGCAGAAGCGAGAAGAAGAAGATATCAAAGGCTGACTTTGAATCAAATAAGAACCTTTGATTGCATCCCCATTCCCCAACAATTGAAGAAAGATGATGGCAGGATAATTGCAGATGAATATGAATAGAAGAAAATATATAATGATACCATCTCTGCACCTGACCTCACCATACAGGAGGATATATCCTTGGACCACTTCATTTCTAGGACCATACAACTAACCCAAGCCTGGGTTGATGAACAGATAGGGGCATTGAAGAAGAAGGGTGTTGCCATTACGGTGGACAACAAGAAGAAGGGGCAGGATATTCTTGATGGGGAGTATGATGACTTCCTAAATGAGAAGATAAAGTCTAAGGGAGATAGACTCCCTCCACCACAACAATAGAGCAAAAGACCCCCAAGGGGAAAGAAAGTAGGTAAGGAACCCAAAGGGGTTATTATTGAAAGGGCAATATTTGCAGCTGAGGAGGCAGCAGCATCAGGATCAGGATCTGGATCAGGATCAGCATCCCCTCCAAGGATAAGGAAAGGAAAGTCCAAGAAGAGTAAGACAGCAGAGGCTGAAATTACTGAGACCCTAGAAGAGGGTCAATCCTCAAGGAAACATGATGAAGAGGATATCCTCATGGAGGAAGAGCCTTAAGAAGAAGAGGCTCCTTTGATAATAAAAAGAAAAAGAAGAGCTCCACAGGTGGTGGTGTCTACCCCACCTAAGAAAATGAGAACCTCCATGAGGGGTGAGATAAAACAACCCCCTACATTGTTACAAGGGGCAGGTAGTGAAGTGCACAAGGAACTACAACATAATGTTCCACTTCCTACCATCGTTAAGTTCAAAATTGAACTTGCAGAAGAGCAGATGAAAGAAACCTCGCCAGGAGGTCATATCTCATTAGAGGAGACAATAAATTTGTCTGATGATGAGGTTGTGAAGGAGCTATCTTCACAAAAGATGGAAACCCTTGCTGCAGGTACACAAATGACCCCTCATAAGACTCCAATAGTTCAAACAATACTGGAGGAGATGAAGCAAGTGGAAGCTAAAAAGGAAAAGAGCCCAGAGTAGGTAGCCCAAGAAATGGGGCTAGATACACTGATTGTAGAGGTGACAAATCCTACAGTGGTAGATTTAACAGATAAACAGGATGCTAGTCCTGGACATCCAACAAGATCACCTGACAAAGGGCAACCTATAGAAGAAGTGAAGATGGCAGAACTAGAAGGCCATGCTTCAGAAATAAGCCCACCAAGTGCACAGGATGCATCAGCAGAACCTGCTATAGTAGAGGTTCAAGAAAAGAAGGCTGATGAGAAGGATGTAGTAGAAGATCCTACTGCCAAAGTTCAGGAAGAAAGTATCATAGGTGCAGAACAGATCATGGCTTTAGAACAAATGCTAGCACCTAAGGAGACTTCTCAATTATCCACAACTGAGAATGTTCCTCAGCAGGAGAAGAAGGCAAAGGAGGATGAAGTAATGACTGAAAAAGATCATGATCATCAGGATCAGCATATGGATACATCACAAGATCCTCCACCTCAAGAAGATGCTCCTCCAGAGAAAGAAGTTCCTCAATAGGAGGATGTGCCACAAGATCAACATCAAAGCAAGCATCATGAAGAAGAATTAAGGAAATCACCTTCTCCACCACATCTGCTGACAGAAATAGGAGACATAGGTGAACATCATGATGATGTAGAGAAACATGATCAGGTACCTCTATGGTTGGAGAAAGAGGTAAATGTGGAAGAAGAATTTGAAATTCAAGAATTTGATGTCTCCACTTTATTCTCTGAAAATATAATAAAACCTAGGAGGAAGGCTAGAATGACTTTAGCCATCAAAAGAGATCCAACAACTGGGAGAAGGACCGCCCAGATTGTAGTACCTACTGTGGAGAAAGAAAAAGGTAAAATTACCTTAGATGAATTCCAGATCAGCACAGTAGACTTAGGATTTGCCAATGAAGACCAAGAGGGTCAAGAGGGCAGGGATATTATTGATTCTTTAATTCAAAAGGTGAAAAGAGAGAAGGAGAAAAATAAGCAACACAAAGAGCACATTGCTTAGTTGCATGCCTACATAGGAAGGCTAACCAATACTAAAGATACTTTAACTAAACATGCAGTCCCATTGACTGTTATCTCTCAAGAGGAGGTGAATAAATTAGACCTCATGAAACATGAGGCATCTGTACTTAGGAGATGGATGTCATCCACATTGGGTGATGCAGAGGAAGTAGTAAAGGCCTCTTTGAAGAGGTGGAATACTCTTAGCGACTCCAGGACCAAGGTAGACAAATTGCAGATGCAGACAGGAAAAAGGTCTTACCAGCTGGAAAGAGTATTAAATATACTAGGAGAAATAAGGAGGATAAATCCTCAGCTGCTGATCAATAAACAGGTACTAAACAGTAATACTGCCTTGCTGATTGACATATGGTATAAAGACATTCAATTTGAATGTGGAGTACTCAGAAGATACAATAATAAATTGAGAGATATCAGCATGAAGTTGCATGATTTAATGTTTGTTGAGGCAGAAATATTAGAAACATTAGAAGGATAAGTGGAAGGGAAAGTTGAAAATCAAGATGAGGAGTTTGCCATCAATGCTTTACACAACAACTTCCAATCAATAGCAGATGATCCACTTGCTCACTTGACAGAAGAAGCCATAGATAAAATAATGAGAATCAAAGTCAAGATGGAGAAGTACAATGAGACACTTCAAGACAGGAAGAGCAAGCTAGATAGTAGCAGGCATAAATATGAGGCACACAAGCATGCCATGATCAAAGCAAAGACTCAAGATGGTGGGGAAATAGATAAAATTGTGCAATCATATGAACAGGTCTAGAGCGTCATGCAACCTCATATGCGCAGTCATCATGATGATGATGATGAAAGTTTAGGAAGTGATGCACCTGGTGATGAAGAGCATGACTTTGATAAAGTAAGTGATGATGCATCATAGAGTGAATATCAACATCAGATACTTAGTGAAAATTAGTTTTTTTAGATAGTTACCAGCTAGCAACTTTTGCCATTTTGTAAAGGTTGACGTAGTCAAAGGCAATATTGACCGTAGATGTGCATAGGTGAATCAAGATCGCCAATCTTTTTGTAACGGATTCCTCACCTTATTCTATAAAAGGTGCAGGAATGTTTCATTTTGAACATTTGAAACTTAATTGAAATTTGTCTGCTGAAATACTCAGGGCTCATTTCAAAGCTTTTTGTATACATTTATATCTTTGCATACTTAATGAATGAGAAGAGTGTTTTGGTTACAATTCATAGTAAATCTTGAGTAATCAGTGTGTGAATTCTGGATTTATGTGGTGATTTGCTGCGTCCTTTGGAGTGCATGTCTACTTACATATATTGTTTTCATACAACTCCTTTGAAGTTAGCACCTACTGTATCTAGTTGTGGAATGTCCTGGTGAACATATGGTTTGGTTTTCTTCTCCTCATGACTGTTCTAATATACATGTGATTCAATAGCTGAAGATTCATCTTTCATTTGAAGCTTTTCTTCAATTTCTTTAGATTTTAGAGCATTTCACTATCATAATTACAAATAACTGAACATCTAAAGTAAACAATACAAATATGTGGACATCTCATAAATAAGTGGAAATATTTAGCATATTTGAAGCTAAAGCATGCATTACTGATAAATATCATGCAAATATTTAAGTATGACTATATCATCGAATCAAATAACTGTGTAAAATGACCTCTCTGTGAAGAGTCTTTGTAGAAATATCATCATGATGATGACTCTATGTAAGGCCCCAAAATGGAAATAGAAACACACATCAACCTCTAAGTAATGTCAGAAGATTAAGACCTAATCACCGGAGACTTGGGATCATGAATTGTCTGAATTCATCGTATCTTTCAAGATGAATAAAGGTTAATGTATACTTTTATTCTATGCTTGTTTATGACTAACATCATGACCAACATAAATTGGTGCTAGAAGGAGGGCCTTACCTGAAAGAACACATTCATCATCATCATTTTCAGGTTTGATGATGCAGAGAGTAAGGTAACCCCAGTGCATTTGTGAATTTCAAATATTGCTCAAATATTTACTGTAACAGGCTTGTAAATGTTCATTTTGTGTAAAGTTCCTGAGATTAGTCATAAATATTGCAAGCTTTATAGTAGATCATCATGAATTCACAAATATTAGCCAATGATAAGTAAATCCGCTTAAGCTTTGAAGAATTTTGGCCTTAGAAACTTGATATCCTGTGGTAAGAGTCATTATACCTCAAATATCTTTTCATATTTGCAGTACCTTTGCAAATATTTCCTAAATATTCAGTTTGATTAGTCATCCGACTGCAAATATTGTCCCAACCAGTGAAATTCATTCAATATTTACGATCATCCAGTTAGTTTTAGCCAATTTGCCTCAAAATTGAGAAATCCTGGCTCACAAGATAAATACCAGGTCTAGATCTAGTGGAATCTTTGAAGAATTGCCTGTTAGAGGTTTCAGACCTAGAACTGTAGACATCCATCATATTCCCAGGTCTAGTGCATCAGGGGCTTCACCAGAACCTCCTCCTATAACTCCTGTTGGTTTGCAAACACCTTCTGGGATATCTGTGACACCTCCTGTTCAACCTCAACCCCAGATCCAACCTCAGCCAGCTATACCACCGGCTCAACCTCCTCCGGTCACAATGTCTTTCTTTGCAGCAGAATCACCTTTAACCTTCAATGCATATCACGAGTTGCCAAAGAATCCGGACAAACTTTGTCCAAAATATCATCCTTATCAAGATGCTGATGATCATGTCAGGACGTTTAAAGAAGCTTGTTACAGAGCTAGAATAGAACATGAAGACATTGTATGTAGATTATTTCCTTTTTCCCTGGGGGAAGAGGCTTATAATTAGTTTATTAGTCTTGGTCAAGCCTCTATTGGTTCATGGCCTATCCTAGAGAAATCCTTTCTTGATAGGTTCAAGGTCCCTATTGATCCATCTATGAATTACCACATGTTTGCTACAATCAAAAGATTCGAGAATGAACCTATTGCCAATTTTAATGTTAGGTTCTAGAAAATGCTATCCAAGTTAGTTGCTCCTTATGTAGTAGCAGATGCTTCTGCTAGGAGTATTTATTATTCAGCTCTAGATCCATTGACTTCCATGTTCATCAGGAGAACACATCATGAGATCACTACCTTGACAGGAGCCTTTCAAGAAGCTATCAAAGTAAATCAGTAGCTAGTCCCAGCTCCTACTCCAAATATTGTATTCCCTACATTGCCTGACATGTATCCAACATATCCTACACAACACCCTGCATCATATCCTATACAATATCTTAATGGTGCAATGATACCTCCAGCAGTCATGCCTGCACCTTTGCAAGTGCCTCCATTAAGTATCATGCCACCTCCTAATGGGAATGGACAGATGTCACAATATCCTGCACAAATTCAGACACCTCAGGGTGCTGATTTGTCTAATAATAACCATGGATCCTCTTTCTTCAAGCCTCAAAGTGATAATGTAGTAGCCAAAGCTCAAGAAGAGAAGGAGGAAATTAAAGAAATTTCTGCTCAACTAAGAAAACTCACCACAAAAGTGATACATTTGAGAAATCAAAGTTTCTATTCCGAGTCAAATCAAAATAGAAATTACTCCAATGATAGACCAAATTATCCAGACCGAGGATACAATAACAACAATAATTTCAATAATGGTGGTGGAAATAGCAATAATCCTCAAAGACAGCCTAGAGTATGGAATTCCAGGCCAAATAATGGTTCATTACCATCACCTTTAGATAATCAGCCATCTGGTGAAGCTAAACAGACTACTAGAGTCAATCTTGCTGAGGCAGCCCTCACCAACTAGTGTAGGATCCACAACACAAATGCTCATGCAAAGTTAGATTGTCTACAATTTCAAATTGCTGCCAACATTTTTCAAACAGAAGTGTCTAATACTGCAGGACATCCACCTCGGGTAGAAGGTAATGAAATAGTTCCTTGTGGATATAATTCAACCCTAGTGCTAGAAAGCTATACCGATCATCAAAATTATTCTCATGCATATGAAGAATCTGCTTTAGCTTTTGAGTCAAATTATGTCTTCCCTTTTGAAGATGAGAATGAGCCTTCCACTGAACACGAGGAGGTGCATGCATACCAGCAGCAATATCCAGGTAAACATAACTACAACTTGAGAAGTAGCTCCAACAGACTCACTGGTCCACTGACGTCATCTCTACCTCCAAATAATTTCATTACACCTCCTGATCCCAAAGCTAGCAATAATCCTAGGTTTCCCAAGGTAAATGCCCAATATCTGTCACCACAGAATACAACATCAAAGGTTGTTAGCTTGCCTCATGAGTCTGATAAACTTGTTACATACTTGGCAGATGAAATGAAAAAGATAAAGATCAGCCTGTCTTTACCAGAGTTATTGAAAACTCCTACAATCAAAAAGGCATTCTTGAAGTCACTAGATGATTCTACTCCTAAAGAGGATATTCCTTCTCCAGGTCATCCTAGCAATAAAGATCATGCTGCTAGAGATGGTAATCTCAAGCCTAAAATGCCAGCTACTATCCAAGCTGCAAAAACATCACATATGACATTATATAGAGATAAGAGTGAGTCACCACCTTTCCTCCTTACCATAAGGATGTTTGGAAAGAATTTACACAACTATTTGGTAGATTCAGGTGCATCTACGAATGTGATGCCCTTGTCCATCTGCAATGCCTTAGGACTGCATCCTGCTAAATCCCTAAAAAAGGTGACACAGCTAGACAAAATAGAAGTGAGTGTAGTGGGAGAGCTAACTCATATACACATGTAGCTAGCATCTGATCCCAGGATCCAATATTACATTGATATCCAGGTAGTTGACATACCTGATACATATGGGATGCTACTTAGCAAAGACTGGTCAAAGACTTTGAATGGATATATGTCCACTGACTTTAGTCACATGTGGTTACCTTGGAAAGGTATACCAAACTAGATAAGAATAGATGTTGAATCCAGAATGAAGCACATGATAACCGAGTATAATAAAATGAATGAGATCATGTATGTTGACATTGAGCCTAGAGTTTATGCCATTAGACCACAGACTCTCAGGATAGAGGAGATCCTGATGCTTGATTTTCATCATCATCATCATCATCATCATCATCATCATCAGGAGGGTGTGCCAGTTGTAGAAACTGATAATAATTTTGAGAACAAAAATGAAATAGATCGCTTCAGAGACTTCAAGATGCATCTGTCCAAATAGGTAAAGCGTTGTCAATTGTTAAATATACCTGCTAATGATATTTTGATTGATGGATGGTGCAGATTACATAATGAAGCGCATTCAGAAAAGACTTGCGAAACATGCTTAGACATGATGATGCTGGAGCAGACATGCAGTGAGGCATCATCATCACATTCTGAGGTAGGTTCTACATCTAGTGATGATGATGATACTGATTCTTTTTTGTCTTCTGCAGGAACCATAGAAAAGGTGACAGATCATGATGAAGGTCATGAACAGAGAAGAGAAGAAATTCTAGTGTACAATTAGATGAATGTTAGCAAAAAAGAAAAGATCACCCTAAGGAGTGATTGTCTGATGGAGTCGGACTATGAATTGTCTGACGAAGACAAAGGCAGTAACTTGACCAGATTTGAAGAGTTCTTGTCTAGAGAAATTAAAAAATGATAAGACAAAAGAAACATCCACAAGATGCACTAATTGAAGGTTGGTGTAGGCTACATGAGGCACCTCATTCAGAGACCTCCTGTTCGCTGTGTCTGTGCATTTTGAAGAAACATACAGAGCCTGATCCAAAAGATCATCCTCCTGATGATGGAAAACAAAAAGAAAAATCAGCTTCTCAGAAGGAAGAAAAGGTGAAGCCTGAGAAAGCTGACATTCCTAAGTTAAAATGGATATCAGGTGGAGCAGCTGCCAGAGCTCCAAAGAAAAATAAAGGTTCAACTAAACCAAATGCTGAAGATAAATCTTGGATCCTTAGATTTGATGGATCCAAATCTAAGCAAGGAGCCGAAGTAGGGATTGACCTTATTGATCCATCAGGAAAATCCTACTTAGCTGCATACAGATTACAGTTCCCTTACACTAATAATGTGACAGAGTATGAAGCTCTGATTCATGGAATACTATTTTCTCTCAAAAAGAAAGTGAAAATTTTGCATGTCTTTAGAGACTCAGAATTAGTTGTCAGACAAGTAAGAGGAATCTACTCTTGCAATTATAAAAAATTGTCAAATTATAGACACAGAGTGTGGTATTTGATTGAAGACTTTGATGCATTTAACATCACCCATGTTCCTAGAGAACAGAATCACATGGTAGATGCACTTGCCCAGGCTGCCAGGACATTGGAGCCATTATCTATATCATGTCTGAAGAGATTTTTAGTAGAATTGGTATCTGTACCATCAGTACCCGATAATGTTACCAATCTTCAGGTCTTTGATGATGACCAACACATTCTTGATTTCATCTCCAACAGTGATGTATTTGACGCTCAGATTATAGATGAGAATAGTACGGAAGATCATGTTTGGGAAGAAGATGAAATATTAGAGTTGCCTAGCAACAGAATTCCCAAAGGCATGATTGAATTAGAAAGAGCCTTTGATTTGGATAATATGCTGAAGCAGAGGGATCTTCCCAAAGCTAATGGAGGTCAATATTCACAAGTGAATATTGGACAAGATGATGACAAGAAAAATGTCTTGATAGGTAAGGTTTGCACACCAGAAGAGTTAGAAGGAATAACTTAGGCCCTTAAGGATTACATCCATGTAATTGCATGGACTTATGATGAGCTGAAGACATATGACACATTTGTCATAACTCATACTATACCTCTCAAGCTAGATGCTAAACCTTTCAGATAGAAGCAGAGGCTAGTCAATGCTTTACTTGAACCAATAATATTTGAAGAAGTCAAGAAATTGTTAAATGCTAGGATAATCTTTCCTGTGAGGCACTCCACTTGGGTGGCAAATCTAGTGCCAGTTAGGAAGAAGAATGGAGACATCAAGCTATGTGTAGATTTCAGGAATCTGAACAGAGCGTCAGAAAAGGATAATTATCCTTTACCCTCATTAGATGAAGTTCTACAGATTGTAAATGGAGCCAAAATGATGTCCTTCCTGGGTGGTTTTTTAGGATACAACCAAGTGATGGTTGATAAAATTGACAGATTGAAAACTGCCTTCACTACCAAGTGGGGGATATTTGCATATAGACGCATGCCATTTGGACTTATAAATACTGGAGCAACATTCCAGCGAGCAATGGACATAGCCTTAAGAGGCTTAATAAGAAAATGTATAGTAATTTACATGGATGACTTAATAGTATACTCCAAAGAAAGGGGGAATCATGTAGCAGATCTCAGAAATGTGCTGAAGAAATGTGAAGAGTATGGAATATCACTGAACCCCAAGAAATGCATATTTGGGGTGACAACAGGAAAGTTATTAGGCCATTTGATAACTGAAAATGGAATCATCATTGATCCTGACAGGGTAGAGTCTATCATGAAAATACAACTTCCTAGAAGCAAGAAAGAACTGAAGTCTTACTTTGGTAAGATTAACTTTGTAAGAAAATTCATCATTGGTTTTGCAGAAATAGTCAGACCACTAAATGCTATGCTAAAAAAAGATGCCAAAATTGAGTGGACAATAGAAGCTAAGGCTGCTTTTGAGGATATAAAGAAAGCCATATCAGATGCTCCCGCACTCATCAGTCTAGATTACACAAAGGATTTCTACATCTATTCATTTTCTTCAGAACATACCTCTGCAGCAGTGTTAACTCAAAGGAATGAAGAAAAGGAAAAGAAACTAATAGCCTTCATGAGCTATCCTTTCAAGGATGCTGAATTAAGATATGTGGATGTTGAAAGACAAGCACTCACATTAGTCAGGGCAGTAAAGAAATTTAGGCATTATATACTGAGAAGCAAGGTGATTGCAATAGTGCCTGATGCAGCAGTGAAGATGCTGCTCATGCAGAGTGAGCCTGGTGAGAAAAGAGCCAAGTGGATTACTGTATTACAAGAGTATGACATGGAAATTACACCAATGAAGCTGGTAAGAGGACAGGCTTTAAGCCAAATGATATCTGAAATTGACCCAAACATCACAAGTCAGCAGTATGTTATCAATGATAAGAATAATAAAGAATGGTATTCAGATATCAGGCACATCCTGATTACTGGAAGATGTCCTCCGAGATTGCAAGCTTCACAAAAGTATATGATGAAGGGAGGAACCCTATTCAAGAAGATTTATGAAGGAATATACCTAAGATGCTTAGAAAAGCTAGAAGCAAATAAGGTCCTGTCAGAGTTACATGACAAGTTCAGAACAACACATGGATCAGCCTTGGCCATGACACATGCAATCCTCAGAGCAGGATATTATTGACCCACAGTTTTTAAAGATACAGCTGATCATGTTAAATGTTGTCATGTATGTCAGGTTGCTGCTAACAGAGAGAAATATGCTGCACAACCCTTGCAGCCAGTGATGGAAGAATGCCCATTTGCACAATGGGGCATGGACTTCATATGACCAATCAATCCTCCATCCTCTTCAGGCCATAGGTATGTCTTAATAATTACTGACTATTGTACCAGATGGACTGATGATGTCAGCAGTAAGACTTGTACTGCAGATGACGTCATTAAATTTCTGGAGAGCAACATTGTCACCAGGTATGGAACTCCTTATGCTTTGGTAAGTGATAATGGTTCTGCCTTCACTTCAGCTAAATTGTCAAGTTGAGCTTTTGATCATGGGATCATACTTAAGTTTTCATCCAACTACTATCCCCAAGGGAATGGATTAGCAGAATCCACCAACAAGAATTTACTGAATATCATAAGAAAACTAATAGAGAAGAACCCTAGGGAATGGAACTCATTTCTGAAATATGCCTTATGGGTAGACAAAACTAGAAGGAAAACTACATTAGGAAACTCACCTTTCCAATTGGTATATGGGGTGGATCCTATCCTTCCTGTAAACTTGAAAATTGTCACTCTGCAGTTTGCACAAGAATACCTAGGCATTGATAATAGACAAGAAGTCAGGTTGCTTCAGCTGATGCACCTGGAAGAGAAAAGGAGTCAAGCAATTGACCAGTTTGCAAAACATCAGGCTATTGTCAAATGTTGGTTTGACAAGAGAGCCAGAGTTAAAGCTTTCAGGATATCTAATTTAGTCCTAGTGTGGGATAAAGCCCATGAAAGGAAAGGTGACCATGGCAAATTTGATAGATTATGGATAGGTCCCTTTCAAATTTCTAAGATACTAGGAGACAACACTTATAGGCTTAAGAACCTGACAGGTGAGGATGTCCCATTGCTAGTCAATGGACAATTCCTCAAACATTATTTCCAGGCCCGAGTGACTTCATGATAGTCATGTGTATCATATTGTACATTTGTATAGTTGTCTATACAGTTTGTTTGTTTGTGTTTGTTCCATTTTGTTTGTTGAGACCTTGTTTTGGTTAGTCAAGAGGATGCACCTTATTACCACAGAAAATAACTAAATTTTTAGGATTCAAGTGATGAGATTAGATTTAGACATAGGTTGTAATTTAGCCTGAGAAGTATTCATGATCAAGTCTGTGATATCCTTTCATCAGGGTGCCTTTTCTTGATCAAAGTGAATCAATCACAATGAAACATCTAACAGCCTTGGGTTTGTTGAACACACAAGTATAGGTGTTAAGTGAAAAATCTAAAGGGACTCCCTTGCTACCAATACAATCTCCAACCTAAAGCTACAAGTGACTATACCTTGTACAAATGAGTTGACATGATGATATCAGACACACATTTTAACAAAAAAAAAATAGAAAGGAAATAGAATTATGCCATCTAAGTAACTCTACTGGGGCTATAGACGCCTACTGGCAGTGGGGCTCTACTTAGGGAGATTGTATAGATAACCTTGCCGGGGCTATAGACGCCTACTGGCAGCAAGGCTCTATCCAGGTTGGCTATGAGGGATGATCTCCAACTATGTAGTTTAACACCAGTTACTTATGGTTTCAACTCACTTTCAAGATGAAGATAATTAATCATCTACACACACATGATCCTTTGTTAGCATTGTTACCGTGATGAAATTTTATCATTCAGAAGATCATGATGCTTATGCTCAGGAAGAATTAGAATACTATGGATGAATGTGATCATATCACTTGAATCATTGGAGTTTTTTTGTTTTCTTTGGTGGAAAGTTGTTGTGTGGTTACACAACACGCCCCATTTTGACTTGACAAAACAGGGACCCAACTTTTTGGGTTGTGTCTTGTGCTTTCTGGTGGTCTAGTAAAATAAGTCATGTAGATCATCATGCATTGAAAACGCTGGGTAAGTGATCATCATGAGGTTAGTTCATCAAATTTCATATTTTATTCCTAAAACCTCATAGTTAGAAAGAGAATTAGATTCCATGCAGGTTTGTCTTTTACATCACCTTGATATTCATCAGGATGTGAAAGTTATGAGTGGTCAAAGTTTGAGTCAAACCTGATATTCCTAGGGGGAGGATCATATTTCGTAACATTAGTCATACTACAAAAGGTCACCCTGATATAGTATATCACTTGATAAAATCATGCGGTCCAAATATCTAGACGTCAATTTTAGGTGATAGTAACCTTTACCCGTCAATAGCCTTATGCATTTCGCGAGGATCATAATTGTCAAAGTAACCTGATATTTCATAATATCCTCTTGCTATGAAATATCCCCCTATGCCAATATCCTGATGACATCATCCAAGTTTGACAAATGAAGAAACAAACATGATGATGACATCATCATCACATTTACCTCTCGGCAGGATATTTCATAAACATGATCCTGTTCCTATATCATGACGATGACATCATGATGCCTTGCCGATACACTGAGTGAATATCTGGATGACATCATCCTGATATTTTGAAAGAGAGATATGTAAGTTTGTCTGACCATCATCATCTTTGAAACATCACCTGATATATCTAGATATCCTCCTGATGAGCTAAACATAACCAAAGGGTGCGTTCGTCACATGATGTTGTCGCGATAGTTTTTCTCTCAAGCAGGATGATCATTTTAAACTTGACCTGATATTTTTTAATATCATCCTATCTTGCGGATATCACCCCGCTCCCATTGCTGCCATTGTCATTTAATGCGCGTAGACATGGTAGGTGGTTCCTGCCGACCAAGAAACTCGATGGAACACCTAGCAAGATCCTACGTTTTCATGCGGATAATCAATGAGTAAAATCCAATATGTTAGGGTTGCCCTAATTTTAACCTAAGTGCATCGTTAAAAGGATGAATTCACTGTCATTTCAAATTTACCTTGCGATAAATTTGTTTCTATAGTGCACCTGCTTCCATACCCTCATACAACCGATAGTTGCACGAATTGAGCTCACAGACGGAAGGAAGTACGTGATCATCAGCTGAATAAAGAGCATTGTCAGAAGTCCACTGGTATAAAAAGGAAATTTGCATATCCAGATAAGTAAATGAAACCCTCATCTTGTTGTTTCTATAATAGTCAGGTATGAGTGGTTAATCTGAAGTTCTAGTTTATGCATCCATATGATTACGTAATGTTGAACATATACAGTAGGCATGGTGATTAGTAAAGTTAATTGTAATATGCATGCAAGTATATACCCATTGTAAGACAAGATTTGGTTAATTGCAGGCACCCATGGCTGACAAGAGGTTAGTAAAGTGTCAAGTAGAATTCGAAAGGCCCATGTTCTCCTCCCAAAGGGGTGTCCTATTTAAGTATGGCGCCATTATAGATACCCATCAGGGGAGTACCAATTTGGAAGCATGGTTGGCCAGGTTGAACGACGAAAAAAACAAGAGTCCTGTGCTAGATGCAGTTTTTGTTTCTGGGATGTGGAACGCTGCAAGTTTTCCATACTCCATGGAATCTTCAGAGCTGGTAATCGAGTGTGCCAAGAACTACAATCCAAAAACCAGGCAGGTGATGAATCATGGGAGGATATATGCTGACCTATCCATCAAGGGTCTTTCTAAGACATTGGGATTGCCATTGGGCAGCAAGGTAAAATGTGTGGACCTGAAGAAGACAAAGAAAGAATATGAAAACAATAAGAAACAGGCCAAGAAAAATATGTATCAATGGAGGGCTGAAAATAGTACATACCCTGTAGCAGCCAAACTTCTTGTGCATCTATTCAAATATGATTTTGCTGATGAATATCAATACGTGATCGCACTCCTGAATAGAGTAACAGGCCAACCTGATGCTGGTAGTTTCAGAGACTGGATGTATGGTATAATAATGATATGTTTATATTTAGATATCAAGCCACTGTGGGGCTAGCTAATAAGTGATGCTCTGCATGAGCAGCTGATGAACCTAGGAGGTTCAAATTGTGCTTTCTATATGACCTCATACATCGTCTACTCCTATGCTTATAAAGGCACATTTGATGCACTGGTTAAAGATGGGAAAGTCATAGGAATAGTCAATGTTGTGCATATCTGGGACAATCATCCCCAGCTGCAAAGAGCTAATTACCTCCAAGACTACAAACTGGTCAATGATGCATTCTCTATGCATCTGGTGAGGACCATAGAGGAAGATAGAACAAAGAGATTAAGCATGGAGGCTCAAGAGATAATTTACAGGCATGGAGCCTGGTATATTTAGTTTTCCACCTTTTCATACATAAGGATTGAGGGTTTTGAAGGAAATCCCCTCATGCTGCCAAGGTATCCCACTGATGCAGTGATACTGATGGAGTTCATCAGGCAGAGCTCCACAATTGTAAAAATATACAAAGATGCCAAGAAGCTGCCACCAATTTTATTTCCAGTCACCATTGGCTGGTACATGTGCCTTGATTCAGAACACATAAAAAAGGTGATGCTCACCTTGAATAAAATGAAACTGTAGCCTTTTCCATTGATGAGACCATATGATCCTTACGGCAGGATGCATAAAATAATAGGAAAGCCTATTCATCAGAGGCACCTAGAGGACTTCTGGGCTGACTGTGAAGATGAAGCAGAAGCGAGAAGAAGAAGATATCAAAGGCTGACTTTGAATCAAATAAGAACCTTTGATTGCATCCCCATTCCCCAACAATTGAAGAAAGATGATGGCAAGATAATTGCATTTGAATACGAACAGAATAAAATATATAATGATACCATCTCTGCACCTAACCTCACCATACAGGAGGATATATCCTTGGACCCCTTCATTGCCAGGACCATACAACTAACCCAAGCCTAGGTTGATGAATAGATAGGGGCATTGAAGAAGAAGGATGTTGCCATTACGGTGGACAACAAGAAGAAGGGGCAGGATATTCTCGATGGGGAGTATGATGACTTCCCGAATGAGAAGAGAAAGTCTAAGGGAGATAGACTCCCTCCACCACAACAATAGAGCAAAAGACCCCCAAGGGGCAAGAAAGTAGATAAGGAACCCAAAGGGGTTATTATCGAAAGGGCAGTATTTTTAGTTGAGGAGGTAGCAGCATTAGGATCAGGATCTGGATCAGGATCAGCATCGCCTCCAAGGACAAGGAAAGGAAAGTACAAGAAGAGTAAGACAACAGAGGCTGAAATTACTGAGACCCTAGAAGAGGGTCAATCCTCAAGTAAACATGATGAAGAGGATATCCTCATGGAGGAAGAGCCTTAAGAAGAAGAGGCTCCTTTGATAATAAAAAGAAAAAGAAGAGCTCCACAGGTGGTGGTGTCTACCCTACCTGAGAAACTGAGAACCTCCATGAGGGGTGAGATAAAACAACCCCCTACATTGTTACAAGGGGCAGGTAGTGAAGTGCACAAGGAACTACAACATAATGTTCCACTTCTTACCATCATTAAGTTCAAAATTGAACTTGCACAAGAGTAGATGAAAGAAACCTTGCTAGAAGGTCATATCTCATTAGAGGAGACAATAAATTTGTCTGATGATGAGGTTGTGAAGGAGGTATATTCACAAAAGATGGAAACCCTTGATGCAGGTACACAAATGACCCCTCATAAGACTCCAATAGTTCAAACAATACTGGAGGAGATGAAGCAAGTGGAAGCTAAAAAGGAAAAGAGCCTAGAGCAGGTAGCCCAAGAAATGGGGCTAGATACACTGATTGCAGAGGTGACAAATCCTGCAGTGGTAGATTTGACAGATAAACAGGATGCAAGTCCTGGACATCCAACAGGATCACCTGACAAAGGGCAACTTGCAGAAGAAGTGAAGATGGTAGAACCAGAAGGCCATGCTTTAGAAATAAGCCCACCAAGTGTACAGGATGCATCAGTAGAACCTGCTATAGTAGAGGTTCAGGAAAAGAAGGCTGATGAGAAGGATGTAGTAGAAGATCCTGCTACCAAAGTTTAGGAAGAAAGTATCACAGGTGCAGAACAGATAATGGCTTCAGAACAAACGCCAGCACCTAAGGAGACTTCTCAATTATCCACAACTGAGAATGTTCATCAGTAGGAGGAGAAGCCAAAGGAGGATGAAGTGATGACTGAAAAAGATCATGATCATCAGGATCAGCATATGGATACATCACAAGATCCTCCACCTCAAGAAGATGCTCCTCCAGAGAAAGTAGTTCCTCAACAGGAGAATGTGCCACAGGATCAACATCAAAGCGAGCATCATGAAGAAGAATTAAGGAAATCACCTTCTCCACCACATCTACTGATAGAAATAGGAGATATAGGTGAACATCATGATGATGTAGAGAAACATGATCAGGTACCTCCGTGGTTGGAGAAAGAGGTAAATGTGGAAGAAGAATTTGAAATTCAAGAATTTGATGTCTCCACTTTATTCTCTGAAAATATAATAAAACCTAAGAGGAAGGCCAAAATGACTTCGGCCATCAAAAGAGATCCAACAACTAGGAGGAGGACCACCCAGATTGCAGTACCTACTGTGGAGAAAGAAAAAGATAAAATTACCTTAGATGAATTCCAGATCAGCACAGTAGACTTAGGATTTGCCAATGAAGACCAAGAGGGTCAAGAGGGCAAGGATATTATTGATTCTTTAATTCAAAAGGTGAAAAGAGAGAAGGAGAAAAATAAGCAACACAAAGAGTACATTGCTCAGTTGCATGCCTACATAGGAAGGCTAACCAATACTGAAGATACTTCAACTGAACATGCAGTCCCATTGACTGTTATCTCTCAAGAGGAGGTGAATAAATTAGACCTCATGAAACATGAGGCATCTGTACTTAGGAGATGGATGTCATCCACATTGGGTGATGCAGAGGAAGTAGTAAAGGCCTCTTTGAAGAGGTGGAATACTCTCAGCGACTCCAGGACCAAGGTAGACAAATTGCAGATGCAGACAGGAAAAAGGTCTTACTAGCTGGAAAGAGTATTAAATATACTGGGAGAAATAAGGAGGATAAATCCTCAGCTACTCATCAATAAATAGGTACTAAACAGTAATACTACCTTGCTGATTGACATATGGTATAAAGACATTCAATTTGAATGTGGAGTACTCAGAAGATGCAATAATAAATTGAGAGATATCAGCATGAAGTTGCATGATTTAATGTCTGTTGAGGCAGAAATATTAGAAACATTAGAAGGAAAAGTGGAAGGGAAAGTTGAAAATCAAGATGAGGAGTTTTCCATCAACGCTTTACACATCAACTTCCAATCAATAGCAGATGATCCACTTGCTCACTTGATAGAAGAAGCCATAGATAAAATAATGAGAATCAAAGTCAAGATGGAGAAGTACAAGGAGACGCTTCAAGACAGGAAGAGCAAGCTGGACAGCAGCAGGCATAAATATGAGGCACACAAGCACGTCATTATCAAAGCAAAGACTCAAGATGGTGGGGAAATAGATAAAATTGTGCAATCATATGAACAGGTCCAGAGCGTCATGCAACCTCATATGCACAGTCATGATGATGATGATGATGAAAGTTCAGGAAGTGATGCACCTGGTGATGAAGAGCATGACTCTGATAAAGTAAGTGATGATGCATCATAGAGTGAATATCAGCATCAGATACTTAGTGAAAATTGGTTTTTTTAGATAGTTGCCAGCTGGCAACTTGTGCCATTTTGTAAAGGTTGACGTAGTCAAAGGCAATATTGACCATAGATGTGCATAGGTGAATCAAGATCGCCAATCTTTTTGTAATGGATTACTCACCTTATTTTATAAAAGGTGCAGGAATGTTTGACTTTGAACATTCGAAACTTAATTGAAATTTGTCTGCTGAAATACTCAGGGCTCATTTCAAAGCTTTTTGTATACATTTATATCTTTGCATACTTAATGAATGAGAAGAGTGTTTTGGTTACAATTCATAGTAAATCTTGAGTAATCAGTGTGTGAATTATGGATTTATGTGGTGATTTGCTATGTCCTTTGGAGTGCATGTCTACTTACATATATTGTTTTCATACAACTCCTTTGAAGTTAGCACCTACTGTATCTAGCTGTGGAATGTCCTGGTGAACATATGGTTTGGTTTTCTTCTCCTCATGACTGTATCTGATATACATGTGATTCAATAGTTGAAGATTCATCTTTCATTTGAAGCTTTTCTTCAATTTCTTTAAATTTTAGAGCATTTCACTATCATAATTGCAAATAACTAAACATGTAAAGCAAACAATACAAATATGTGGACATCTCGTAGATAAGTGGAAATATTTAGCATATTTGAAGCTAAAGCATGCATTACTGATAAATATCATGCAAATATTTGAGTATGATGGTATCATCGAATCAAATAACTGTGTAAAATGACCTCTCTGTGAAGAGTCTTTGCAGAAATATCATCATGATGAACTCTATGTAAGGCCCCAAAATGGCAACAGCAACACACATCAACCTCTGAGTAACGTCAGAAGATTAAGACCTAATCACCATCAACTTGGGATCATGAATTCTCTGAATTCATCGTATCTTTCAAGATGAATAAAGCTTAATGTATACTTTTATTCTATGCTTGTTTATGACTAACATCATGACCAACAGTAAAGCAAATAGGAGAGATGAAACAAGGTAGCCCAGAGAGGGCAGCCCAACAGATAGGGCTTGACAATTTGGTTGAGCAGGTGACTAGCCCTGCCGTCGTGGATTTAACATATAGGGGTGATGTAAGCCCTAAGGATAAAATAGGTACACTTAAGGAACCATAGAAGATTAAACTGGTAAAGCATGTAGAAAAAGATAGCACTGCTCCTGATATGTGTCAGCAGCAGCATGAGACACCCACAGAACCAAAAATAGTAGAAGTTCAACAGAAGACTGGGGGTGATCAAGATATATCAGATGCTAGTGCTACTCAGACTCAGGGGGATCTAGGAGAAGTCCCAAGAATAGAAGATAAATTAGGTCAGGAGGAACCTAAGCCATAAGACATTAGTGCATCAGGTGGAGTACAAGAAATGACCCTTGATCAAGGTGATTGACAAGGGTAAAATACATAGACATCCAAAGATGTCAATATGCCACTAGATGAGAAAAATAATAAAGAGGATGAAAATTAGAAGGAGGGAGTACAAGATCAAGCATAGGATCAGAATGTGGAAATTCCACAAGATCCTCCTTTGCAGAAGGCAACCCCTCAATAGGAAGAACTTCAACAAGGTCCCCCTCATGAGGAAATACATGAGGAAGAAATCAAGAAGGTGCCTTCTCCACCAAGGATAGAAGTAGATGCTGGAGAACAAGGCAGACATGATATTGACAAAGGCCACCAAGAATCTAGAGATGATGTTCCTCAGTGGCTAGAAAAGGAAATATGTATGGAACAAGGGTCAGAGATTCAAGAGTTTGATGTTTTTACCTTGTTCGCTGAGAAGAAGATGAAGCCAAGGAGGAAGGCTAGATTAACATCGTCCATAAAAAGAGATCCTCCTATAGGCAGAAGAACTACATAGGTAGCACTTCCCACAGTTGAGAAAGAAAAGGGCAAAATTAGCCTAGAGGAATTCTAAATCACAACTGTTGATTTGGGTTTTGCCAATGAAGATCAGGAAGGTCAAGAGGGGAAGGATATTATTGATTCTTTAACCCAAAGGGTGAAGAAGGAGAAAGAGAAAAATAAAATGCATAAGGGGCACATTGCTCAACTACATTCTTTCATAAAAGGGTTAATTAACCCTGATAATACACCAGTTGATCTTGCAGTCCCATTGACTGTCATATCACTGGAAGAGGTCACCAAGTTGGACCTACTAAAACATGAGGCAATGGTCATGGAAAAGTGGATGCTGTCAGCTCTCACTAGGGCTGAAGATGTATTGAGAGCCTCCCTATAGAGATGGAATTCTTTAAGCAGTCTAAAGAGAAAGGTAGATAAAATGCAAAATGATACAGGAAAACGTTCATTCCAATTGGAAAAAGGACCTGACTCTTCTAAGTGAAATGAAGAGAATTGATCAACAAATCTTGATAAGTAATAAAGTGTTGGATAATAATACTGCCCTTCTGATAAGTATATGGTATGAAGATATCAGGTTTGAATGTGATATCTTGAAGAAGTGCAAAAAACGAACTTAGGGATATTAGTGTTAAGTTGTACAGCATGATGGTGTATGAAACAAAAATCCTTGAGGCCCTGGAAGGAAAAATAGAGGGCAAAGTTGAAAATCAGGATGCGGGCTTTCCTATTAAGGCTCTGCATGATAATTTTAAGTCTGTAGCAGATGACCCTCTCAGCCACTTGACAGAAGAAGTAATGAATAAGATTATGAGGATAAAAGTTAAAGTAGAAACATACAATGAGACTTTGAATAGAAGGAAAGGTAAGCTGGAAGCTCTCAAGGCTAAGTTCCTATCTCATAAACATGTAATAACAAAGGCTAGAATCCAAGATGGGGGAGAGGTTGATAAAATAGTACAAGCATATGAACATATCAGGATAGCAGTAAAGGTCCACATACAAGAGGATGTATATCAAAGTGACAGTGATGTTGAAAGTGATGAAGATGAGGAGAATGATGAAGAAGAAGAAATGAAGAAGAAGAACTTGAGGAATGAATGAAGATGCATCACTTAATGAACATATGCATAAGGTACTCATAAATAGTGAGTCATACAAATGGTTACCAGCTGGCAACCTGTGCCATGAGGAAAATTTGACTAACTCACATGATGATTGTCAACCGTTGATCTTAATTAATAAATTTTGACCGTTGGTCAATTGTAACTACCTCCTCACCTTATTATATAAAAGGTGTAGGGGTGCAATCTTTTAGAGATTTGAAACTTTATTGAAATTTGATTGCTGAAAAGTTTAGGACTCATTTCAAAGTTATTGTAAATGTACATGTTATGCATACTTAATGAAAGAGAAGCCATTTTGATTACAAGTCATCATAAATCTTGAGTAATCTGTGATTGAAATTTGGATATATGCATTGATTAGTTGCATCCCTTGGAGTGCTTTTCATCTTGCATGTATTTTTTACAATCCTAATTCCTTTGAAGTTAGCATCAACCATATCTAGTTGTGGAACATCCTGGTGACCTATGGTTTGATTTCTTCTCTCCATGAATGTATCTTGTGTGTATGTGATTCAACAACTAAAGGTTCACTAAAAATAGAAGCATTCTTTTAAATTTCTTTTAATTTTATTACAGATCATCTCCATAATTGCAAATAATAGACAATCAAAAGAAAATAAAACATGAAATATGTAGATATTCCATAGGTAATTGAAAATACAGAGCATATTTGGAGTAAAAGCATGTCAAATTGATAAATATCATGCAAATTCAGATAAATATTCATGAAATACATATAAATATCCACTTATAGACACATCATTTTAATAGATTTACATTGTAGAAGAAAGAGCAAGTTCATAATGATCAATGATTAGAAGAATTGATCAAACTTACAAATATCTCAACAATCCTTGAAAATAGAGTAGAATTAACCTCTCCGTGGAGTGAATTTATAGGATATAGTATAATACTGATCACCTAGACAAATGTAAGACCCCTTGAAATAGAAAATAGCATTTCACATCAACCTTTGAGTAATGTCAGACGATCATGACCTGATCAACGGAGACTTGGAGTCATCAACTTATCCTAAGCTGATCGTACTTTACAAGATAATAAAGGTTTGTTGTGCAAATTTTTACGCATGTCGTTATAACTAACAATCATCATCAACGTAAATTGGTTCTAGAAGGAGGGAATTCATACAATATCTGATTCGATGACAAAGATAGAAAGGTAATACTCATGTAACTTTGTATTTCAAGTCGTGTGCAAAGATTTGTTGTTCTGAGTCTGTTTATGCTTATCCGTTGCAAAGTTTTCAAAATTGAGCGTAAATATTTCAAGCTTTGTAGTCAATCATTGTGATATTCAAAAGATAAGTTCTCTTTCAAGTCTTTTTTCTAAAGCTTTGAAGTAATTTTCTTAAGAGACCTGATATCCTATTGGTTGTGTTTAAAAGTCTCATATCACCTCATATTTGCATCATTTTTGCAAATACTGCACAAATATCCAATCAGTTTCAGATTCTGATCATAAATACATCCTTTGCTCAAGTGCATTAGTTAACCTTTATCGTAAACAAGCCAAATTTTCTTAAATTTAAGAAATTCTGGCTCTCAGGCCAAATACCAGGTTCAGATCTAGTGGACTCTTTGAAGAATTGCCTATCCGGGGACTTAGACCTAGAACACTAGATATTCATCATTCTCCTGGTTCTAATTTGTCAGGAGCTTCAGCAGAACACACTCTAATAACTCCTATCAGGTTGCAAATACCTATAGGACCACCTGTCACGTCCCTAATCCAACCTCCACCAGTCACAATGTCATTCTTTACTGCAGAGTCACCTCTGACTTTCACTGCATATCATCCTTTACCTAAAAATCCTGATAAGATTTGTCCTAAATATCATCCATATCAAGATGCTGATGATCACATTAGAACATTCAAGGAAGCCTGTTGCAGAGCAAGAATTGAACATCAGGATGTGGTATGCAGGTTATTTCCATTTTCCTTAGGGGAAGAGGCATATAATTGGTATATCAGTCTTGGTCAAGGTTCAGTCAGTTCATGGGCTACCTTGGAGAAAGCCTTTAAGGATAGAATCAAAATACTTATAGATCCTTCAATGAATTATCATTTGTTTGCCACAATCAAGAGATTTGAGGGAGAGCCTATTGCCAATTTCAATGCAAGATTCCAAAAGATGCTCTCAAAGCTAGTTACTCCCTATACTATAATAGATGAAGCTCCTAGGAGTATATACTACTTAGCCTTAGATCCCCCAACTTCTATGTTTATCAGGAGAACACAACCTAGTGTCACAACCTTGGCAGGAGCTTTTGAAGAAGCTATCAAAGTCAGTTAATAGTTGATCCCTGCTCCAAGACCTAATATTGCATTTCCTACACTCCCCATTTATCCTACATATCTTGCTCAACAATAGACCAATGGAGCCATGATACCTCCAACTGTAATGCCAAGTCCTTTATAGATACCTCCACTCAGTATCATGCCACCTCCAAATGGAAATGGTCAAATGCTGCAATATCTAGGACATACATAGGTACCTCAAGTTGTGGAACAGTCTAATAACAATAACAATGGCTCTTCCTTATTTAAAACTCAAACAAAGAACGTAGTAGCCAAAGTTCGGGAAGAGAAGGAAAAAATTAAAGAGATATCAACACAACTGAGGAAACTCACCACTGAGATCACTCATTTGAGGAGTTAGAATTTCTATTCTCAACCAAACCAGAATAGAGGATATGCCAATGATAGATCTGGTTATCCTAATAGGGGATACAATAACAACTATAACAAAAATGGTAACAATAATCCTCCTAGACAACCTAGAGTGTGGAACACTAGGCCAAACAATGGTTCTCTACCATCACCCCTAGATAATCAGCCTTCTAGTGAACCTAAGAAGACCACTAGAGTGAACTTGGAAGATGCAGCTCTTACAAACTGGTGTAGGATACATAATACCAATGCTCATGCAAAGATGGATTGTCCTCAGTTTAGGATAGCTGCCAGTATATTCCAAACTAAAGTATCTAATACTACAGGTAATCCACCCTGTGTTGAAGGAAATGAAATTATCCCCTGTGGATATGATTCTGCTCTTGTATTAGAAAGTTTCATCAATCATCCTCATCAGTAGATAATGTCACCTCATGAGAATTACACCTTAGCATGTGAAGAGTCAGCTATGGCTTTTGAAACCAATTATGTTTTTCCATTTGAAGATGAAAATGAGCCATCAGTTCAACATGAAGAAGTACATGCTTATCAACAACAGTATTAAGGTAGACATAATTACAACCTAAGAAATAAATCCAACCGACATACTGGTCCTTTGACTATATCCTTGCCTCCAAATAATTTCAACACTCCTCCTAATCCTAAGGCAAGCAATAACCCTGGATTTCCTAAAGTTAGTGCTCAGTACTTAGCACCACAAAATGCAATACCAAAAGCTAGTAATCTACCCCCTGATTCTGATAAGTTGGTCACATACTTAGCAGATGAAATGAAAAAGATCAAGATTAGCTTGTCATTGTCAGAATTACTCAAAACCCCAGCTATAAAAAAATCCTTGATGAAATCCTTAGATTATCCTACTCGAAAAGAGGATAATCATACCTCAAGTCAAACTAGGAATAAAGATCATGTCGTTAAGGATATTAGTGCTAAACACAAAACTCCGGCCACTGTTCAAGCTGCAGAGACTTCATACATGACTCTTTATAGAGATAAAACTGAGTCACCTCATTTTCTCCTTACCATAAGGATGTTTAGTAAGAATTTTCATAATTGCTTAGTAGATTCAGGTGCATCCACTAATGTAATGCCTCTGTCCATATGTAACGCCTTAGGGTTGCATCTTGCCAAGTCACTGAAGAAAGTAACATAGTTAGATAAAATAGAGGTGAGTGTCGTAGGAGAACTGACTCACATCCATATGCAGTTAGCATCAGATCCAAGAATCCAATACTACATTGATATTCAGGTAGTAGATATATCTGATACCTATGGGATGCTGCTCAGTAGGGATTGGTCAAAAACACTCAATGGATACATGTCCACTAATTTCAGTCACATGTGGTTACCTTGGAAAGGAATACCTAATCAAATAATGATAGATGCTAAGCCCTGTATGAAACATATGATCACTGAATACAATAAAACCAATGAGATCATGTATGTAGATGTTGAACCCGGAGTGTATTCCATTATACCCTAGACCATCAAGATAGAGGAGATCCTCATGTATGATGTTGATGTTCATAATGACAATCTTTAGGATGATATAATAATTTTAGAATCTAATTTTAGCTCTGAAAATGAGATAGAAGTAGATTACTTCAGGAAATTTGAGATGCACTTGTCCAAAGAGGTGCAACATTGCCAATTATTAAAAATATTTGTTGAAGATGTTCTAATTGAAGGATGGTGCAGGCTACATGATGAGGCACATTCTAAAAAGACTTGTGATGCTTGCTTAGACATGATGGAATTGGAATAGGCATGCAGTGAGATGGCATCACCATCATCATCTGAGGTAAGTTCTACAGATAGTGATAGCGATACTAATTTTTGTCTGTCATTTGTAGGAACAGAAGAAAGCACATATCACGATGAAAGTCCCATCTAGATGATAGAAGAGCTATTGGTGTGTAGCGAGAATAATTCTAAAAGTAACAAGAATATCACCCCAGGAACTAATTGCTTAGTTGAGTCAGATTATGAAGTATCTGATGAAGATCGAGATAGTAATTTGTCCAAGTTTGAGGAATTTTTATCAAAACAAATTCAAAAGATGATACAGTAGCAAAGATCCCCATAGGATATTCTAATTGAGGGATGGTGCAGGTTACATGAAGCACCACATTCAAAAATTACTTTCTCATTATGTTTGCATATTCTGAAAAGGCAGATGTTGCCTTGTTCAAAAGATCCTCCTTTTGATGACAAGGAAGAAAAAGGAATATCAGCTTCACATGAGCCAAATAGGGTGGAGTTTGAGAAAATTGAAACACCAAAATAAAGATGGATATCAAGTGGTGTAGCTGCCAGAGCTAAAAAGAAAAGAGAAGGCCCAGATAAACCCTTAACTAAAGATAAGCCATGGATCCTCAGGTTTGATGGATCTAAATCAAAACAAGGGGCTGGAGTAGGAACAGATCTTATTGATCCAACTGGTAAATCCTACTTAGCACATATACATTACAATTCCCATGCACAAATAATGTGACAGAATATGAAGCTCTAATCCATGGGATGTTGTTTGTACTTAGAAAGAAAGTAAAGATTTTGCATGTCTATGGAGACTCAGAATTGGTAGTAAGATAAGTAAAAGACATATATTCTTGTAATTAAAAGAAGTTGTCTAATTACAGACATAGGGTATGGGATCTGATAGAAGATTTTGATGCATTTAACATCACCCATGTGCCTAGAGAACAAAATCACAAGGCAGATGCCTTGGCCCAAGCCACAAGTACTTTGGAACCATTATTCATATCTGGTTTGAAGAGATTTTCAGTTGAATTAGTGTCAGTACCCTCTGTACTAGACAATGTAGTTAACCTTCAAGTGTTTGATGATGACCAACATATTTTAGACTTCATATCCAATAGAGATGTGTTTGATACATAGATCATAGATGAAAGAAATGTGGAAGATCATACCTGGGAAGAAGAAGAGATCATAGGGCTGCCCAGTAACAAGATTCCTAAAGGAATGATAGAATTGGAAAGAGCATTTGATTTACATAACATGTTGAAATAGAAAGATCTCCCTAAAGTAGATGGAGGAGAATATTCACTAGTTAACATAGGACATGATGTAGAAAAAAGGAATATCCTGATTCAAAAAGTGTGTACGGAGGAAGAAATGGTAGGAATAACCCAAGCACTTAAAGATTATATTCATGTTATTGCCTGGACATATGATGAGTTGAAAACTTATGACTCTTCAATCATCACTCATACTATATCGTTAAAGCCAGATGTCAAGCCCTTTAGATAAAAACAAAGACATGTTAATACTTTGTTGGAGCCCATCATTTTTGAAGAAGTGAAGAAATTGCTTAATGCCAGGATCATATTTCCTGTGATACACTCTACATGGGTGGCTAACTTGGTCTGAGTAAGGAAGAAGTATGGTGGCATTAGGTTGTGTGTAGACTTCATAAATTTAAATAGAGCTTCTAAAAAGGATAATTATCATTTGCCTTCTATAGATGAGGTCTTGTAGATTGTAAATGGTGCAAAGATGATGTCATTTTTGGATGGTTTTTCAGGTTACAACCAAGTGATGGTAGACAAGATAGATAGATTGAAGAATGCATTCACCACTAAGTGGGGAATATTTGCCTACATGCGCATGCCCTTTGGATTGATAAATGATGGAGCCACCTTTTAGCAAGCAATGGATATAGCCTTTAGGGGACTAATTGGTAAATGCATCGTCATATACATGGATGACTTGACAGTTTTCTCTAAAGAGAGAGGGAATCATGTAGAAGACATCAGGAAGTTACTAAAGAAATGTGAACATTATGGAATATCCCTAAACCCTAAGAAATGCATATTTGGGGTAACCACAGGGAAGTTATTAGGTAACCTAATAACAGAGAATGGGATCATCATCAACCTTGCAAGAGTAGAATCAATCATGAAGATACAACTCCCTGGGAGTAAGAAAGAGCTCAAATCTTATTTTGGTAAGATCAATTTTGTTAGAAAATTCATTACTAGTTTTGCAGAGATTGTCAGACCATTAAATGCAATGCTCAAGAAGGATGCCAAAATTGAGTGGACACCTAAAGCTAGAGGAGCTTTTGAAGATATCAACAAAGCCATATCTAATGCTCCTATTCTAATTAGTCCAGATTATACCAAAGATTTTTACATATACTCGTTTTCTTTAGAGCATATGTCTGTAGTAGTACTAACACAAAGAAATGAGGCTAAAGAAGAAAATCCTATAGCCTTCATGAGTTGTCCTTTTAGGGATGTAGAACTTAGATACATGGATGTTGAAAGACAAGCACTTGCTCTGGTCTAAGCAGTCAAGAAGTTTAGACATTACATCTTGAGAAGTAAGGTGATCTCTGTAGTGCCAGATGCAGCAGTAAAGATGCTTTTAATGCAAAGTGAACCAGGTGAAAAGAGAGCTAAATGGATAACTGTCCTCCAAGAGTATGATATGGACATAACCCCCATGAAATTAGTGAGAGGACAAGTCTTAAGTCAAATGATATCTGAAATTGATCCTAACATCATGAGCCAGCAATATGTCATAAATACAAAGTAAACTAGAGAATGGTATTCAGACATCAGGCACATCTTGATTACTGGAAGATGTCCTTCAAGATTACAGGCTTCACAAAGGAGAACCTTGAAAATAAGATCACAAAAATACATGATAAAAGGAGGAGTTCTTTTCAAGAAAAACTATGAGGGAATATACCTTAGATGCCTATCTAGGCAAGAAGCAGACAAAGTGTTAACAGAATTACATGACAAGTTTGGAACCGCACATGGATCATACTTAGCTACCACTCATGTTGTCCTCAGAGCAGGATATTATTGGCCCACTATTTTTAAAGATACTGCTGAAAACATCAAATGTTGTCATATGTGTCAGGTTGCTATAAATAGAGAAAGGTATGTTGCTCAGCCCTTGCAACCAGTCATGGAGATGCACCCATTTGCTCAATGGGGGATGGATTTCATAGGACCTATCAACCCTCCATCATCTTTAGGCCATAGGTATGTGTTGACTATTACTAATTATTGTACTAGGTGGACTAAAGCTATTAGTAGTAAGACATGTAATGCTGAGGATGTGATCAAGTTCTTGGAAAGCAACATAGTGACTAGGTATGGGGTTCCTTATGCTTTAGTATGTGACAATGGATCTGCCTTTGCATCAATAAGATTGTCAAGTTGGGCTTTTGACCATGGAATTGTTTTGAAGTTTTCTTCAAAGTACTATCCTCGAGGGAATGGATTAGCAGAATCTACAAACAAGAATTTATTGAACATCATAAAGAAATTGATAGAAAAGAACCCAAGGGAGTGGAACACCCTATTAAATTATGTATTGTGGGTAGATAGAACCAGAATGAAGGCTGGATTAGGAAATTCTCCTTTTCACCTAGTATATGGGGTGGATCCCATCCTCCCTATTAACCTAAAGATCCCCACATTGCAGTTTGCACAAGAATATCTAGACATGGATAACAAACAAGAAGTCAGGTTACTTCAGTTAATGCATCTAGAAGAAAAAAGGAATAGAGCAATTGATCAATTTGCTAAACATCAAGCTGTTGTCAAGTGTTGGTTTGACAAAAGAAGCAAAATTAAGGCTTTTAGAATTTTAGATTTAGTCCTTATGTGGAATAAGGCACATGAAAGGAAAGGAGATCATGGTAAATTTGATAAACTTTGGATAGGTCCTTATCAAGTTTTAGAAATCCTAGGAGACAGTACCTATAGGCTTAAGACTTTAACTGGTGAGGATGTCCCATTACCAATTAATGGACAGTTCCTTAAACATTATTTTCAAGCCTGAAACTGTGTCATGTAGGTCAAATGTATCATAATGTACATATTGTATAGTTGTTTGTTTTATTTTGTTTTGTTTGTTTGTTTGCCTATTGAGTTTTGTTTTGATTAGTCAAGATGATGCAACTTATCACCCTAAGAAAATAACTAAATTGTCAAGATTCAACTGATGAGAGAAAATTCCTATATAGGTTATGATTCATTTTGAGGAGTATTAGTGATCAGGTCTGTGATATCCTTTTCATCAGGGTGCCTTTTCTTAACTAAAGTGATTTTTCACAATGACTCACCTAACAGTCTTGGGTTTGTGAAACACATAAGTATAGGTGTTAAGTGAAAAATCTAAAGGGACTCCCTTGCTACCAATGCAATCTCCAACCTAAATCAACAAGTGATCATGCCTTGCATATTAAGCTTACATGATGACATTATATGAATAGAAAGAATAAATGTTGAAAATCCAAAAGGAATAAAATTAGGCCATCCAAGTAACTCTACAAGGGCTATAGACACTTGCTAGCAGTGGGGCTCTATTTAGGGGGATTGTATAGATAACCTTGTCAGGGCTATAGATGCCTGCTGCTAGCAAGGCTCTATCTAGGTTGGCTATGAGGGATGCTCCCAAACTATGTAGCCTAACATTAGTTACTCATGTTTTCATCTTACTTTCAAGATGAGGATAATTAATCATATGCACACACCTAATCCTTTGTTAGCATTGTTGCCATGATGAAAACCTTATCATTCAGAAAGATTATAATACTTATACTTAGAAAGAGTTAAAATGCTATGTTAGAATGTCATCACACCACTTGAATCATTAGAATTTGGTTATGTTCTTTGGTGGCAAGTTGTTGTGTGGTTACACAACATGCCCCATTTTACCTTGCCAAAATAGGGACCCAACGTGTCTTGCTGCTTTGGCTTGTTTGTTTTCTACTTTGGGTAGTTTGGTAAAATCAGTCATGCATGTAACCTTGTGAGAGGGTAGATATGTCACCATGATGAGGTTAGTTGTCAAAGTTAGTAGTTCACATTGTTAACCTCATGGTAGAAAGTACACAAAATTCCAAGCAGGTTTGCCTTTTAGATTACCCCAAAATTGTCTAAGGGAAAAGAGTTATGTTGAGTCAAAGTTTGGTCAAACCTAATATCCCAAGAGGGGGGGTCATATTTCAAACATTAGTCATATTAGATAAGATCACCCTGATATTAGATTATCACCTGATAATCGCTCGGTCCACGATGTGCAGACGTTAAATTTAAGTAAGAGCTGATATCTACCCATCAAATGACTTCAGTTATCTCGTAGGGAGGTCATATTCTTAACATCAGTCATCTTACGAATATCATCCTCTTCGCAAATATCACCCTATGTCAATATGACGGTGACGTCATCCAAGTCCAATAAATGAAGAAAATCACACCGATGATGACGTCATTGTTCCATTTTATCCATGGGGAGGTATATATTCGGTATCCATCATATTCTTTAAAATGATGACATCATTAAAACATAATGATTAAACAATGTTACTGACACGGTGATGTCACCCTAATATTTTTCTGAGGGGGGTAATTTTATCTGCGGGGTCATATTTTGAATAGCCCCTAATCTTAATTTTGTGACCCAATATACATATGGTCAAACGTTGACCATATCACTCGATCCTTTGCATTCAGTTTTGCCGCTCGAAGGCAGGGGGTCATTTTATCTAGAGGGGGGTCATATTTTGAATATCCCCTAATCTTTCAAAGATCACACCCCCTGTTTCTTGATATTAAATGAAATTAAATGTGGTAGATGAATTCCTGTCGATTAAAAATGCAAATTGAACACTTGGCAGCATCCACGGATTCCCTGCAAATGATTAACAGATTTGATCAAGACAATGCATTTTTACCCTAATTTGTCCTATTAACCTACTTTAATGGTAAACTTTCAAGGTTATTTTCATTTACCTTGCAAAAAATCAAGAAATTACACAGCTCTGAAGTCAAACCCTCAAACAGGTACCTGTCAACAGATTGGATCTTTCAACGTAACAAAACGGGTGATCTTAAGCATTTGTAGGCCTTCTTTATAATCAGTCATCTAACCTAGGAGGAAAGCATTATCAAGTAAGTAACTATAAACCCTCCTATTGTCATTTTCCATGTTTTCAGGTAGAGTGTTTGTCTTTCCTGTGGTTTGGCTTTGTGATAATACGTATCATGATGAAGTGAGAGATAGTATACAGAGTACACACGATATAGAAGTAAATAATGTTGTAGAAATGAATGTGGATACTATAGGGTAAAGAATATTATGTTTATTGTAGGAATCCATGGCAGATCTTAGAAGGAATAGGTCTGAGGCAGAGTTCCTCAAGCCCATGTTTGTTTAACCTGAGGGGGTACAGTTTAAGTTCAGAGTTATTGGTGATACACACCAAGGAGATATAGACATGGCGATATGGTCAACAAGATTGGATCATGATAAGAACAATCCCATTCTGGATGGGGTGTATGTTTAAGGTATATGGCATGCAACTAGTTTCCCGTATGCTATGGATACCCTAGAGCTGGTAGTAGAATGTGCAAGAAATTATAACCCTAAAACAAGATGGGTGGAGAAGCATGGGAGAATATATCCAGACTTCTCAGTTAAGGGCATTACCACCACTTTCAATCTACCAATTGGGAAGAAGGTAGTGAGTGTGGACTTGCGCAAGTTGGAAATAGAGTATAACAATAATAAGAAAAATGCAAGGAAGATGATATACCAATGGAGGTCAAAGAGCAACACATTTTCTGCCTCAGCCAAATTACCTGTACATATGTATAAGTTCAATTTTGATGATGAGTGCCAATATATGATTGCCCTGCTAAGCAGGATGACTGGTAAACCTCATGCTGGAAATTTTAAGAACTAGATGTTTGGGATCATCAAGATGGTATTATATGTAGACAACAGGCCATTATGGGCTAAGATCATCAGTGACGCACTGGATGAGGGAATGAGGAACCTGGGAGGATAGACATGTTTATTTTATATGACCTCATATGTAGTATACCCATGTGCATATAAAGGAATTTTTGATGCTTTGAAGACAGTGGGCAAGGCTGGTGGTGATACTGATGATGCACAAATATGGGATCATTATCCCCAATTACAAAGGAAGGATTACCTCCTAGACTACAAACTGATAAATGATGCATTCTCTATGCATCTGGTCAGAACCATGAAGGAGGACATGACTAAAAGACTGACCATGGAAGCTCAGGAAGTTGTTTATCTATATGGAGCCTGGTTTATCTAGTTTGCCACTTTTTCATATATCAAGATAGAGGGATTTGAAGGACCTCTTATGTTGCTAAGATACCCCACTGATGGGGTTGTCTTGATGGAATTTGTCAGGCAGGTATCTATAATAGTTGAAGCCTACAAGACATAGAAGAAGATACCTCTACTTTTATTTCCAATATCTATGGACTGGTACAAGTGCTCAGATTCTGAGAGCATAAAACATGTCATCGGGGGGCTAAAATTGATGTATTTATAGCCATTTCCCCTAGCCAGATCATATGATCCTTATGGCAGGATGTAGAAGATACTAGGAAAACTAATACATCAGAAGCATCTAGAAAACTTCTAGACTAATTGTGATGATGAGGCTAAGGTGAGGAGAAGGAAATACCAGCAACTCACCTTGAATCAAATAAAAACCTTTGATTGCATCCCGGTGCCAGTGCAACTGCGTAAGGATGACAGAAAGATCATGTCCAATGAATATGAGGACAAAAAGGTGTATAATGACACCATATCAGCCCAGATCTTACACTGCAGGAGGATATATCCTTAGATCAACTGACAAGTGGGGTGATATAGCTAACCCAAGCTGAGGTAGATGAGGAGATAATAAGATTGAAGAAAAGGGGTGTTGCCCTTAAAGTTGATAACAAGAAGAAGAGGTAGGAAGTAGCTGATGAGGAATATGATGATTTCCTCAATGAAAAGAGAAAATCTAATGGGGAAAGATTAACTATAGAAAAATAAAGGAAAAGTTTCCCTAAGGGTAAGAAAAGTGAAGATGAACCAAAGGGGGTGCTAATAGAAAGGATTGCCACGTCAGCTACAGGTGCATCTACATCAGCTCAGGCATCCGCGTCATCTGCATAGCCTCTTATTGAAAAACCAAAGACTAAAAGGATTTTGATGCCTACTGTTGAAACTACAGAGGTGCAGGTAGAGAGCCAGGCCCTGTAGCAGGAAGTGGAAGAAGGCATCCCTTTGGAAGAAGAGCAGGTAAATAAAGAACTTGGAGGTGATGACTTGTAGGTAGTTAGCAAGAAGAGGAGAGCGATGCCGCTGATGTCACCACCCAAGAAACAAAGAACTGCCATGGGGGGGATATCTGGGCTGACGCCATCATATTAAGAGGAGCCGGTGGTGAAGCATTTAGGAAGGAACTGCAAGATGATGTTCCTCTTCCCACCATAATAAAATTCAAAACTGAGAAGTTGGAGGAGCAAATGAGAAAAATGTTTAAAATAGGTCAGGGTGTTCCTTTCTCTTTGGAGGATACTATAGACTTATCTGATGATGAGGTAGTTTAGAGTGTGGCTTCTCAACAAATGGAGGCTCTAGTTTCCAACACCCACATGATTCCTCATGGAACTCCATTAGCACAAATGGTGGTGTTGGAGGAGGTAAAGCAAATAGGAGAGATGAAACAAGGTAGCCCAGAGAGGGTAGCCCAACAGATAGGGCTTGACAATTTGGTTGAGCAGGTGACTAGCCCTGTCATCATGGATTTAACATATAGGGGTGATGTAAGCCCTAAGGATAAAATAGGTGCACCTGAGGAACCAAAGAAGATTGAAGTGGCAAAGCATGTAGAAATAGATAAAACTGCTCCTGATATGGGTCAGTAGCAGCATGAGACACCCACAGAACCAAAAATAGTAGAAGTTCAATAGAAGAGTGGGGGTGATCAAGATATATCAGATGCTGGTGCTTCTCTGACTCAGGGGGATCTGAGAGAAGTCCTAAGAATAGAGGATAAATTAGGTCAGAAGGACCCTAAGCCACAAGACATCATTGCATTGGGTGGAGTACAATAAATGACCCTTGATCAAGGTGACCCACAAGGGCAAAATACACAGACATCCGAAGATGTCCATATGCCACTGGATGAGAAAAATAATAAAGAGGATGAAAATTAGAAGGAGGGAGTATAGGATCAAGCACAGGATTAGAATGTGGAAATTCGACAGGATCCTCCTTTGTAGAAGGCAACCCCTCAATAGGAAGAACTTCAACAAGGTCCCCCTCATGAGGAAATACATGAGGAAGAAATCCAGAAGGTGCCTTCTCCACCAAGGATAGAAGCAGATACTGGAGAACAAGGTAGACATGATATTGACAAAGGCCACCAAGAATCTGGAGATGATGTTCCTCAGTGGCTAGAAAAGGAAATAGGTATGGAACAAGGGTCATAGATTCAAGAGTTTGATGTTTCTACCTTGTTCACTGAGCAGATGATGAAGCCAAGGAGGAAGGCTAGATTAACATAGGCCATAAAAAGAGATCATGCTACATGCAGAAGAACTATATAGGTAGCACTTCCCACAGTTGAGAAAGAAAAGGGAAAAATTAGCCTAGAGGAATTCCAAATCACAACTGTTGATTTGGGTTTTGCTAATGAAAATCAGGAAGGTCAAGAGGGGAAGGATATTATTGATTCTTTAACCCAAAGGGTGAAGAAGGAGAAAGAGAAAAATAAAATGCATAAGGAGCACATTGCTCAACTACATTCTTTCATAAAAGGGTTAATTAACCCTGATAATACACTAGTTGATCCTATAGTCCCATTGACTCTCATATCACAAGAAGAGGTCACCAAGTTGGATCTAATGAAACATGAGGCAATGGTCATGGAAAAGTGGATGCTGTCAGCTCTCACTGGGGCTGAAGATATATTGAGAGCCTCCCTATAGAGATCGAATTCTTTAAGCAGTCTAAAGAGAAAGGTAGATAAAATGCAAAATGATACAGGAAAACGGTCATTCCAGTTGGAAAAGGACCTGACTGCTCTAAGTGAAATGAAGAGAATTGATCCACAAATCTTGATAAGTAATAAAGTGTTGGATAATAATACTACCCTGCTTATAAGTATATGGTATGAAGATATCAGGTTTGAATGTGATATCTTAAAGAAGTGCAGTGGCAAACTCAAGAATATTAGTGTTAAGTTGTACAGCATGATGGTGTATGAAGCAGAAATCCTTGAGGCCCTGGAAGGAAAAATAGAGGGTAAAATTGAGAATCAGGATGCAGACTTTGCTATTAAGGCTCTACATGATAATTTTAAGTCTGTAGCAGATGACCCTCTCATCCACCTGACAGAAGAAGTAATGAATAAGATTATGAGGATAAAGTTAAAGTAGAAACATAAAATGAGACTTTGAACAACATGAAAGGTAAGATGGAAGCTCTCAAGGCTAAGTTCTAGTCTCATAAACATGCAATAACAAATACTAGAATCCAAGATGGAGGAGAGGTTGATAAAATAGTACAAGCATATGAACATATCAGGACAGTAGTAAAGGTCTACATACAAGAGGATGCATATCAAAGTGACAGTGATGCTGAAAGTAATGAAGATGAGGAGAACGATGAAGAAGAAGAAAATGAAGAAGAAGAACCTAAGGAATGAATGAAGATGCATCACTAAATGAACATATGCATAAGGTACTCATAAATAGTGAGTCATATGGATGGTTGCCAGCTGACAACCTATGCCACGAGGAAAAGTTGACTAGGTCACAGGATGATTGTCAACTGTTGATCTTAATTGATAAATCTTGATCGTTGGTCAATTGTAACTGCCTCCTCACCTTATTCTATAAAAGGTGCAGGGGTGCAATCTTTTAGACATTCAAAACTCAATTGAAATTTGATTACTAAAAAGTTTAGGACTCATTTCAAAGTTGTTGTAAATGTACATGTTATGCATACTTAATGAAAGAGAAGCCATTTTGGTTACAAATCATCATAAATCTTGAGTAATCTATGATTGAAATCTAGATATATGTATTGATTAGCTACGTCCCTTGGAGTGCTTTTTAGCCTGCATGTATTGTTTTCATTCCTAATTCCTTTTAAGTTAGCATCAACCATATTTAGTTGTGGAACATCCTGGTGACCTATGGTTTGATTTCTTCTCTCCATGAATGTATCGTGTATGTATGTGATTCAATAACTAAAGGTTCACTAAAAATAGAAGTATTCTTTTAAATTTATTTCAGTTTTATTACAGATCATCTCCATAATTGCAAATACCAGACAATCAAAAGAAAATAAAACATGAAATATGTAGATATTCCGTAAGTAATTGAAAATACAGAGCATATTTGGAGTAAAATCATGTCAAATTGATAAATATCATGCAAATTCAGATAAATATTCATGAAATTCATAAAAATATCCACTTATAGACACATCATTTGAATAGATTTATAGTGTAGAAGATAGAGCAAATTCATAATGATCAATGATCAGAAGAATTGATCAAACTTACAAATATCTCAACAATCCTTGAAAATAGAGTAGAATTAACCTCTCTGTGGAGTGAATTTACAGGATACAGTATAATACTAATCACCTAGACAAATGTAAGACCTATTGAAATGGAAAACAACATGTCACATCAACCTCTGAGTAACGTCAGATGATCATGACCTTATCAATGGAGACTTGGAGTCATCAACTTATCCTAAGCTAATCGTACTTTACAAGATAATAAAGGTTTGTTGTGCAAATTTTTATGCATGTTGTTATGACTAACAATCATCATCAACACAACCAAAGGCACGATGTTTGTTGAAGCACCTGAATCAAGCATACAATTTCGAATCACTTTCGCATTTACAATAAGGGACACATAAAATGGTTTGACCTAAGAAGGGCACTTTGTTATTGTTGTTCCCAAGTAAACTTCATGGATTTCTTCTTTATCAATACTCATTTCTTGGGTATTGTTCTAATCCTTAGCAGTGTGACCTATCTAATAGGATACTCTTGAGATTAAGGCCAATGCCTTATTCTTGTATTCTTCAATTTTCATCATTTCCATCAGTGGAACTAAGACTTTCATATGTGACAAAGATTGAGTTATGTCAAATGGGGCATAATTTTGTATAACAGTTGTAGCTTGACCCACATTTTTACTTTTCTCATAAGTCTGTCCAACCCTAGCTTTAATGGTTTTTTGAACATCATCTATGATAGGTGAACCTTCAGTCCTTTCTATATTCTAAGAAACCTTACCTTCTAATTTTTTAGTATTTTGACCCAACTTCTCTTTTGAATCTCTCTTATTGTTCTTATTTTTCTTTCTCTGTGGCTTAGGGTCCTTGTGTTTATGTTGAGGTTGTTTTATAAAGATACCTCCCAGCTAGCATGAATCGCCTATCTGAGATTTATTCCTGAGGTTATAGTTACTCTTGACCTAAGCTACTACAGCAGCCGTAAGAGCTCTAATTTCTTCATCAGAAGGCCTTCTCAAATTAATAAAAGGAGTGTGTGAATCCTAGGCATAAACCTGATGATCCTCATTTTCTTCATCAAGAAAAACCTGCTGATATATTTCACCCTTATAGCACTTTCCTTCATTCACATCTGTTTCCATATCTGCCTCATTAGAAGAGAAATAATCTCCACTTGTAGAGAACATGTTAACACTATCATTTTCTACATAGTGAGGTTTATTACATTCATTACAAGCATCAGCATGGTTATAAAAGGACTAGGCAATCATACATTGTGACTGTGAATGAGGCATCTGATAGATTATACACCATGGAGCATCTTCCACAACATTAACATTTTTCTTTAGAGGATCAGAAGTTTCTTTAACATTCTGAGACCTTTGATCAGTTTTGATTGTTCAGAATTGGCTTACCATTGTACCAATTTCTATTGTATGGCATATCATGCAACTGAGGTCCCTTTTCTTGTCTCTGATAAACCTTCTTCTCAGGACCAAGCCTATTTTCATTCTTACCAAGCTTGTAACTTAAATCTTTAAAATCAAATGTCAATTTATCTAACTTATCTTTAGATGTGGAACTGTTATTGTGAACATTTTGAATCTTGTTGTTTGGATTCTGCAAGATTCTCACATCATCCCTTCTATTTCCTTTTCCTGATGGCTTCCTATTATTCCCTATATTAGTTGTAATTCTGAAAGCAACTCTAAGGCTGGCTAGACCTTTGTCCCTCAATTCATATGTAGTCTTAGCATCAAAGGCATTTGTGTACAAAACCATACACATTGCTTCATTTGGTCTCATATGAGGTGGTAGTTTATTTAACACTCTAGTAAACCTAGCATTGAAATAAGAAACTAGCTAATTTGACCCTTTAGCAATACTTGTGAACTCATTAATTATAAAACTAAGCTCAGTTTTATCTCCATACTGTTCTCTAAAGATTATTTTAAAATCATCCCATGATGTGATACTCTAATCAGGAAAACCTCTATACCATTCTCTAGCTTCATCAATCAAGGACTGCATAAACAATTTCATGAAATCATCCTCATTCTCTACCTCAAAATTATCCATGACATTTTGGAAAGCCTTCAAGTGATCTTCTCCTAACACAACATTGTTCCCTAAAAACTTTGGTAATTCACATCTTATATGTTTGTCAATGGGGTTAGGGTATTCGGGAATACCATTGAAATCTAACTATCTGAATCTATCTAACTACATAGGTCTTCTACAAATCTAGTTAGCATTTGCATTCCTATTTTCATTAACATTAATATTATGATTTCTCACATTATTCAGTGGTACCCTATTGTTATTTGCATGTCTCTAATTATTTTGTGGATTTTGATTCACATGTTGGTTAAGCCCTTGATTATTTCCAAGGATGTTTTGGTCATTTTGTTGGTTCTAAACCTCATTTCCTTGCCGGTTTCTTGACATGTTTACATTATTGAGGGTGGGAACTGAATCCTAATTAGCCATTTTCATAGCTTGCACTTTTTGTTTCATATCATCTCTTATTCTTAGGGCTTGTAAATAATCAAGTTCTGCCCTGAGGTTCCTAATTTTTTCTACCAACTCCTCTTCTTTTGGCATGGAAGAGGATGGTCCCTTTCCATTAGGATTATCAGTATCCCTTGGGGATTTTGTGTCTTTAAATCTATCAAGGGGATCTAGAAAAGGACATTCTTGAAACACTTCAAATCTTAACCTCAACCAATGACCTTGTTGTCTTTCATACATTTCTTGATTATCTGCTTATGTGTTTGAAAAATATTGTTGTTGTCTAGAAGGCCTAACATTATTTTGAGAATCATCATTATTCCTTGGACTTGGTGAACCTTCATGACTAGGTTCAACTGTTCCTTTCTTTCTATACATTTTTCTTGGTAATTCTTGGAACAAAGGGTTTTGTAAGGATCTTCTCCCCTGCATACAATTTCTATTTTACCAGCTAGGAGATTTTGCTTAGAGTCTCCACCCACTAATGGGATTTATACCTATGTTTGAGGTTCCCTTTTCAACTCCCCAATGGAGTCACCAATCTGTTGGATATTTTCCAGCTGATTGTCTGAGTTTCCCTAAAAAGTTGTCATCTTTTATCCACATGATCCTTAGGTGAGTGGCCAACGAACATGAGATAGACTCTATAGGAGATAGACTCAAATGTCTCCTCTACACTTCAGGTTTTGCAAGACCTAGGGGGTGTCCCTATTCAATACCCATATGCTAAATCTTGGCTACAACTAGGTATTGACACAAAAGCAGATAAATCCTCCCTATTGCAGACCAAAACTATGAGATAAATGTAAAGGGGCTAGCTTTGGATCCTATTTCAGTTGTGAACTAGAGGATTTGAAACCTAAATCCTACTTCTACTTTCCTACAGTTTAAGGTTTTGAGTTGATTTAGAATTTTATGTGTGTGTGTGGTTGTCAGATTAGGGTTTGATTCATAAATTTAATGCAAGTCTCTGGTCGGTGCCTATCTAAGAGCATGGAGTCCAACTTAAAACATATAAATTTCCATAAACCAAACAAACATACAAGTTTTAGAGGGTTATTTAGTTCTTGCCTTATAGAGAACTCCCAAGATTGAGTATTTCCATTAACTCTACTTATAAATATCCCTGTTATCACACATTCCCCTCCACATTTGACTTAAAACATTTAGTTTGTTACTCAAGCAGAAGTAAAAAATCAAACATGCAATACAACAAATGTGCATTCAAGAACTTAGATAACCCTTGGCTACTTAGTTCAAAAGGAGATTGCAGATATCAATGGAGACAATTAATAAAAACACATGCACTACAACATTATTCATATATTTCAACCTGAAACTGATAATTAGCTTATGAAAATACATACATTAAAATAGAACTCACAGGACCATAGAGGGAACAACCGATCAAAATTTTGTATTAGCTTTACTCAAAATCCCAAAACTTCCAACAACCTTACAAAGTGAGGCAACCAACTCTTTATAGACACTGAGATTACACTACCAAGTGCTGCTCAAGGGCATTGATACATTTATTACATTGAGCCCAGAGAAAGATAAAAAATAATATATCACATGGGACCCAAATGACTGGAGGAGCCTGGCCACATAAATGTAGAGGAGAAGTAGTTGCTTGTTTGCTTCAGGTACACCTAACCATACTTCTCCACCCACTCAGCATATGACTTCTTTGACGGCCATTAGAATGCAACCAACCTTGAAATCTTGTTAATGTGTCTTGTATACCTTACATCCATCAAAATCTTTGCTTCCTTGTAGAACAATTCAAAATTTATTGCCAATATATGTAGTTTATCCAAAGTTGAGTTCAAAATCCCTAGCTTCAAGTCCCCATCAGTGCAACAAGAAAATATGAGTTGGTCGGCATTGTCATTGAAATCAGCTTTCCACTTGTCAAGACCTTTGACTTGTCCATCAGCTTCCAGTATACTAGGCATTATTTTCTTATCTATTTTCTCCATAAACTTCTTCTGCTCACCTAGTACTTTATCTAGGTTCAATTGGAAAGCTACAACCCCTTCAAGAATTTCTAGCATTTCAAGGGTTAGCTTTATCTCTGGTGGCGCCTGTGCATCATACCTTGCACACTTGATCAGATCCCTCAACTCACCAGTCCTTGGCAGTAATGATTTTTGCATTGTCTTGAGACATTTTTTATCCTGCTCATGTTTATCCAATGCAACCTTTAAATCAAAATGAGACTTCCATGTTTCATCTATCCTTGCCACAATCTTAGTCACTCTATGGTTTAGCAAGTTACTGACTCTCTTTGAATGAACTCTTCTTCTCCTCTTTCAATCTCTTCACCTCCTCCTCCAGTTCTCTGATCTCAACAAACAAGGGCTCTATGTCAGCTGTGTTGTACCCATATGAAATTTTTCATATGTGCATATGAACATCCTAAAAAGATGCCCAAACACACCTCCCAAGCACTATGTAGCCTTGTCATTATTGTGCTAACCCTGTAGGTACAAGACATATCAAAAGATGGTGATCCAAGGCTCAAATTGAGGGACATTTTGTTAAGCCAATTAGGCCTAGAGCTATAAAAGAACACCTAGAAACAGAGGCCAAAGTGATGGATCGAGGACCAAAATGACATAAAGGAACCAAGGAAAGCAATGCAAACACATCTAGCAAATCAAAATTCAATTTTAAAAGTTTTGAAATTTTGGAAAATTTTGAAAATTTTTCTAAGGCATTTTTCAAGCATTTTTGGCTAAGTGTGCTTCACCTCGGAGCATGCTTCATGGAGAAGAGGCTTCAATGAGAGCTTCGCATCATAGGAGCTTGATTTCCAAACTTCAAGACTTTCCATCATGAAATGAAGAAGTTATGGCAAAAAGAAGCTTCACAGGCAGAGGGAAATGGCAGTGATCCAGGCAACCTCTGTCAAAATGTTCAAGGCAAAATTCAAATTTTTCTATGGTCAAAAGTCATGATGCAAGAGCATGAAGAATGATGAATCAATCATGAGGTTTTTCTAAAAATCTCAAGGCGAAGGATCAAGATTTTCAAAGGACCAAGTATGAGAAATCATATAAGGCAAAGTGCTAGAGGAAAGGCACTCATATTGGGCAAAAGGCACACCTTTTAGGCTTCTCCAAAAGGCACCCTTTTTGACTAAAACCCATGCCTTTTTGGTCTCTCCAAAAGGTGTTGAAAATAGCAAAAACCTACGCCTTTCTTGCCTTAGAAAAAGGTGCTCATTTCACCCATTTCCCATGCCTTTTTCACCTTGATAAAAGGTGCTCAAAATTCCAAAAAAACCATGCCTTTTTTCTCATCCATAAAAGGTGCTCAAATTGGAGGTTTTGCACTCCTTTTGACCCTTTCAAAAAATGCCAAAATTTGCACAAGGTGGGTGTTGAGGAGAGAGAAAGGTAGGCGCTTAGGAGAGAGATGATTGAAGGCTATAAATAGAGATTCACTCTTCATCTTTCATTTGTGCATGGAGCCAAAATAAAAGCATTTTATTTTTAGAGAAGGGCACATTGGAAACCATAAAGAGGTGGCATTCACTATAAAGGAGGCCTCATGCATTGTTATTGTCACTTTCCAAAGGCAAGAGAAGGGTCTAAAGGTTGAATTTCACACATGGTGGCCATTAATGAAGGATTGAAAGCTTGCAAAGGGCAGATTCAAAGGCTTTGAGGAGTGGATCTTTGCATATGAGGCAAAATCTACACATTCTTGCATCATTCTTTACCTTCCTCTTCCATTCCAAGGCATATTTATTCATAGGGAGACCATTTCTTCTCATTGGCAGCCATTGTTGAGAGCTTCAAGCTTTTCTAATGGCTAACTTGGAGCACTTTTTGGGCCAACAATATACCTAAAAGGAGATCTAGCATTCCAAGGCACTATATTCTTCATTCTGCATCATCTAGAGGTCCATTTCCATGCATAGAAGGCAGCGCCCAAGTCTAAGGAGCCATTTTTGGACAATTTTCAAGCTTTCCCTTTACTAGTTATGACTGTTCATGCCCAAAATCACCACCTACAACTAAAAGAAAAGTGATTTTTGAGGCCATTATGTCCAAATTTTCTGATTTCTATCGCCTACCCACCTCGGGAAAAGGTGTTTTAATCATTCCTGACTATCTAGAGCTCAGATTTGGCAATTTTTTGAGGATTCAGCCTCATATTTTCATTTTCCAAGGGCAAAATATACATTTTTTCACAAAAAATAGATTTTGGACAATGAGAATAAAAACCTAATTTTCTCAAACATCGAGCATACATAGGCCTAGTTTGATCTTTTTGAAGCAGAATAGTGAAGAAGAAAATTTTTTCTTGAAGCCTAAAATCCATCATGCAATATTCTTCGATAACCATTAAGGCCAAATCTCTGCTCAAACATGAATATTCCAAAATTAGAGAGATAGATTTGTGCCAGGTTTCACCTAAAGGTTTTGAATTGGAGCCCTTGGTAAGCTCAGGTAGCATGGCAGAGAGAAACTTGAAGAATTCAGGGCTCATTCAAGCTGGTTCATTTCCCATAGCTTCTCACAGCCTTAAATTTGTGCTTTCATGCATAAAATGCTATGACCCCGAGTCTAGAGAGATCAGATCAGTGGATCGAAAATTGATTGCCAGTCTAAAACTTGATGATATAGAGTATGCCCTTGGCATTCCACCATTCGAGGAATCACTCAGCCTTGATCTGGAAGAAAGTGACAAAGTTTGGAGCTCAAGTACTGATAAATGTCAAAAGATAGCCTGCAAGTGGCTAAAGGAAAGAAGTAATACACTCCTAAGGAATGTGGGTAGATGCCAGTTCAAAGATGAGTATGCAATCATGATCACATTACTCAATTGTCTCACTGGCCAAGCTAATGGGAGAAGTTTCAAGACATGGATGTTCTACGTCATCAGCATAGTAGCCAATGGAAGTGCAACCTTGTTGCAAGTATGAGGTGAACCAGTGTTGTCATTGATGTCAACATACACATATTGCATTGACAAGAGGGATTCGATGAGCAGTGTGCTGAGGATATTGAGAAAATTAGCCTCAGTCAGGAACAGTGAAGAACAGTGATGAGAAGAAGGCAAATGTATTGTATAGGATGCGAACTGGAGGATGCGGATTAAAGGGTTTGTATATATGAGTCTTGAGATGCTTTAGTTAAGATTTCAGAGGTCCGCATGAAGATCTGAAGGAGTTGTGGCTGTCGGTGTGGAACTGGTTCCAGCAAGTGTTCAGAGGTGACAGAGGATCACAGAAAGGTCCGGTGAGGTCCGGAATTGTATAATCCTAATTTGCAGATTGGAAGGAGTGTTTGGGATGTCCTTATGATGTGTCATCTCAAGTTGTGTATGATTTGGAGGTCCAAAAGTACCTTTTGCATTATGACAGTGGCGATAGACTGTGTTCTTGAAGTTCTAGATAAGGAAGAGAAGAGATTCCAGTAAGTAGAGGAAGTGCGGATGTACCTGGTCATTTAGGCAGGCTTGGAAATGTCCGTGGATCATGTTTAGGTTGTGTTGTTGGTCTACATTGATGGTAGAGCCTGGAATTGAAGATAATCTTCCGGATGAAGTTCTTGCTCTGTTTAGCCGACCGGATGAGTTATTCATCCTGCGAATGTTCTTGTGGTGGCCAACCGGATGTGTTATTCATCTTGCGGATATTCTTATGGTTGATTGCCGACTTAGATGATTGTTCCTAAGTCGATGTCTTGTATAAATAAAGGTTTGTGAGTTCATTTTGTAGAGTGGATTGTGTGGATGAGAGTGGTGTAGCGAAGAGAAGTACGGAAGGCAGAGCAGAGGTTTTTGGGCTTAAATGGAACTGATCTGGACATGGTAAAGATGTCATTCTCCAGTTCAAGACCGTGATTCTTATCACTTTGTAGACAGTGTGTCTCCTTGTAGGCAGTGGGCCTCTTTGTGAGCAGTGTGCTCGGGCAGTGAGCCCTAATTGGCAAGTGCCATTCTTTTTCTTATTCTTTTAATAGAGAATAATCCTTGGGTTAATCACCCCGTGGTTGTTCCCTTAACCGGGTTTTCCACGTCAAAATCTTGGTGTTCATTGTGTTGATGTTTATCTGCTCTTGTGTTTGTGCGTTTTACTTTGATGGATGATTAATTGATATGCTGTTAACTAACAAGACGAATTAAGTGTTTGAAATAGAAAGCAAGTTTGTATACAACTGATTCACCCCCCCTCTCAGTTTTATGCCCTAGATCCAACAATTGGTATCAGAGCCAAGTTCCTCTGAAAGGAGCTTAACCGCTTGAGGAGATCCAGGATGTCGTCATACAAAAAGGATAGTTTAAAGTTCGATGGAACCAATTTCACTCTCTGGAAGGGTCGCATGAAATGTCACTTGGAATGTATGGGAAAAGCATACTTGGCCATGGTTTCAAAACCATATGTACCTCCACAAGGTGGTCTGACAACTCTGAATGAAATCACAGATGCTGAAAACAATCTGCGGACCAAGGAAGCTCTTCTAAGTGCATTGAATGACTCAGATCTCTCAAATGTTATTGACCTACCAACTGCATATGAGATCCTGACTAAACTGGAACTTCTGTATGAAGGAGATGAGTTTGTCAAGAGTGCAAGGTTGCAAAGTCTGAAAGGGAAATTTGAAAGATTGAAGATGAGAGATGATGAAAACATCACTACTTTTATGCCAAGAGTGAATGAACTAGTGTGTGGAATTAGAAATGCTGGTGGAACTCTGGATGAAAATGAGATTGTTTGCAAAATCCTCAGATCCCTTCCTGCTGCCTACAAAATCAAGGTTGCTGCAATTGATGAATTCAGAGCCCACACAACTGTCACAAGAGAACAATTGGCTGGCAAGCTAGCTGCATTTGAAATGACCGAGTTTGGAGATGATCCTCCCAAGACTGAATCTGCTTTCAAAGCTAGTGCCTATGTGAAAGGCAAATAGAGATTTGATCTGGGAGAAAACTCTTCAAGGAAGATGTCATGGTATGATCAAGCAAGAAGAGACATGGAAGAAGAAGAAGCAGAAACAGCTCAACTTGAAGCCCTCATTGCAAAAAGACTACCAAGAGGATTCGGTAAGTATGAAGGAAAACTACCCTTTAAGTGCTTCAACTGCAATAAGATTGGTCATTTTGCTTCAAGATGTCCGGAAAGATCTGCAAGGTCTAATACTAACAGACAAAGGTTTCAAAAGAACTGCTATTATGTTCATGAAGAAGATGACAATGAAGGAGTAACAGATGATGAATCAGAACTAGGAAGCAAATCTGGAAATGAATGGGTGTTTATTGCCATCAAGGAAGAAGATTCAATACTCTCTAAATCTGTCAATCACAAGGTTGTGGAAAAAGCTTTGGCTACTCAAGTGGAAGAAAAGGATGATTGGGTTATTGACAGTGGATGTTCTCACCATATGACTGGTGACAAGGATAAGTTCTTGAAGTTGGAAAGGTATGAAGGAGGAATGGTAAAGTTTGGTGACAATTCTGCTGGCAGAATCAGAGGTAGGGGAACTATTTCCTTTGATGGAAAGAGCAAAACAGGTAATCTACTATATGTTGAAGGATTGAAGCACAATCTTCTCAGTGTTGGTCAGTTAGTAGACAAAGGCTATGATCTCTGGTTTAAGAATGGAAAATGCAGAATCTTTACAAGCTCCAGAACTGAAATTGCATCCAGTACTGTTGTGATGTTCACAACACGCCCCATTTTGCTCCTTAGCAAAACGAGGACCCCTGCTGATGTTTTGCTTTTTGCTTCTACTTGTGTTTGTCTGCTTTCTGGCGGTTTGGTAAAAATGAAGGTCAGGTGCATCATCATCATGATATTGGATGAGGTTGGTCATCATTATGAGGTCAATTTGTCAAAGTTCATATTTTGTTTCTGTGACCTCATATTTAGAAAGAGCTTGAAATTCCATGCAGGTTTGCCTTTTACATCACTTGAAAATTCGTCCATATGTGGAAGTTATGCACAGTCAAAATTTTGGTCAAACCTAATAATCGCAAGTGATCCTCATATTTTTTCATGTTATCAAGATCATCATGATCTTAGTCTATCACCCGATAAAAATCATGCAGTCACAATATCCGGACGTCAATCTTAGGTGGTAGTGGCCTTTACCCATCAAATGGCCTTATGCGCATCGTGAGCATCATGATTTTAGGAGGGTCATATTTTATAAACTCAGTTTTGCTGTGTGAAGAACATCATCATCATATTTGAAACGCCCCCCCCCCGATAATATCCTGAGGTTCAGATATCCGGATGTCAACTTTAAGTCATAGTAAGTTTTCCCCGTCGAGCGGTCTTTTGTATCGCGAGCATCATGATATTTTAACATTACCTGATATTATAAGATCATGCTGATATTAAGATCGTCCTAACTTAGAAAATCCACCATCAGCATATTTGCATGCGCATGTTAAAATCCTATCGGATGATCATCATCATCCTGATCTTTCACAAGAGGGTCATCATCCTGATATTTGCTGAAGTTCGCTAAGATGATGATGACGTCTTCGTAATCCTCCTGATCTCCTTTTTGCATGATCATGATGATCACCCTATCTTTTAAGGGAAGGTGATATTCCATTCTTCAAACAGCATGATCATATTTTAAAAATCACCCTAGCGCTAACCTGATGATGACCTCAACTCATCTTCATGCTCCGAAAATGAAATATGATGATTACGTCATCATGATAATTCGATGAGGAGGATCATCATATTTTTTTATCCTGTCATATTGTCAAGATCATCATGATCTTGTTTGTCTACCCGATATTTCGTAAAGTCCTCCTGCCGAGAAAGAATGACCTTTTGAAATATCTTGATGATCATCATCATCACTTTTCCCTTCGGCAGGATATTTTCCAAAACATGATCTGGTTAGCGAAATATCATGATGGCGTCATGTTCTAAGTTTAACGAAGGCCCCGGATATCATGATGACGTCATCCCGATCTGATAAACGAAGAACCAAATATCCTGATGATCATCATCATCACATTTCCCTTCGGCAGGATATTTTCCAAAACACGATCTGGTTCGCGAAATATGATGATGACGTCTTATTCTAAGTTCGACAAAAGCCCCAAATATCCTGATGATCATCATCATCCTGATCTTTCGAGAGGGTTACCTTGGCCGCAAAGGGGTCATATTACATTCATCATCCTGATCATGCTCCTTGGGTGACCCGATATTATGATTATCCCCTGATCTTAACTGAACATGATGATGACGTCATCTTTTGCATTTTAACGAAGCCCGAATATGACGATGACGTCACCATCATATTCCTTTCCTCAGCAGCAAGATCATATTTCACATCCTCCTATTTTCCTTCAACATGAATATGATGATGATGTTATTCTTTTCCCCAATAGACAGAAGTGAAACATCCTGATGACGTCATCTGTACATTTGGAAGGGAGTGCATCATATTTCTAGAATATCATGCAGATGAAGAGAATGTCGGCTAACATGTTTTTTGACACGCCGATAGCGATAGTCATGCCGATGGGTGGGAAATGAAGCGGTGGAGTTTTAAACCATTTTTTGGCGCCCGTGGCATTTTTTTCAGTCAGCGATGGTTGACCTGATGGCTTTTGAGAGGTCTGAATGCGTTTTGAGCGCGTTTTGAGAGTATTCTGGATCCGATTTCCACAATTTTGCGCAGTCACCTGGATTTAAACGATTATTTTAGTTTCCTGCTGTTTATGTGATAAATGAAAAACTTATTGCTTGTCTTGTCTTGCAGGCTTGCAGTTGAGGAAGCAGTTGGAAAGTCAACACAGTGACCTCATGGAGGAAGGAGATATGATCTCAGGAGCAGGAAGATAAAGATGAAGTGCAAAAAAGTCAAGGCCATTCAAGTGAAGGACAGAGTTGCAGCTGAAGGTATTACTACAACAGACAAATAGAAGTTATTACCCAGCTGCCGGAACTTCTCAGAAGGGGCAATATTTCGCCCAGATTTGACACTGCTCAGAGATTTTTTTTGAAGAGCTGGTTCACCTGTATTTATTGCTGTAACCAGGGGTTTGAACCAAGGGTTCAGTTAGGTTTCTGCTGTAGTGAGGACAATCAAAATGTCTTTATATTGTGCCTCTCTACACTGTAATACTTTACAACAGGGATTTTAGGAAAGCAACAGTGGCTACAGCAGGATTTTCTTTTAGGAACATGCAACAGGTTAGCATAGTTTAGAAGTAGAAGAAGGAGGTCGCCTGTTTGTCTACAGTAAGGTGCACGTGGAATGTCTGGCTGCCTTACTGTATCTGTAAAGCTTGTAAGTTCTCTGTAGTATGATCAATGAAACTAAGAGTCATTCCTACATTGTAAATCATGTATGACTATTCGTTTCTAATACAATAGAATCTGGAGTTCTGCATCTATCTTCTGAGTGTTCTCCTGCTCTTCTTTGTGTTTTGAAATATTTTCTTTGAGAGCTTGCAATTTTAAATGTATGTTTGTGAAAATGCTCAGGACTTGCATTTAAGGTTTTTACTGTGGATTTGATCAAATTACTGTAGTATTTACATAGTGCATAACAGAAACAATTAGATCCTTCGGTAGATTAAATGAGGTATAGATTAGATCTTTCTAACTTTTCCCAACCCATCTGAAATATTTAGCTGAAAACGTAGAAATCTAAAGGAAATTGTCTCAAATTTGAAGAAGCATGCATAACAGAGTTATAAGTAGACAGTTTTCATAAACAGATAAAGAAGAAAGCTGCAATAAATCAAGAAAACCATCTAAAACTTGCAGCCCCGTAACACTTGTATGCAAATGAACAGAATACTTATTGACATATCTCATGACCTTCTTGCATATTCTTAGTCCAGTAAACCACCAAACAAACCTAAACTACGTAAGGCCCCTTGAACATTACAGCTTCACATTGACCAATTGAACTTGACCAACCGAACCATTGTAGACTTGGGATTAGTTGAATCTCAAATGATTCCTTCTTATCTTTCAAGTATAGTTTCAGTTCATTTCATGTGAATTTTAACTTATTGTTATGATTGCATCAAAACGATCATCAACAGTTTTCTGGCGCTAGAAGGAGGGCCTGATTTGGTTTAGGGTTAAAATTTTGAGTTTCAAATGCTATATTCTGAGATATGTTAGATCTCATAAAAAAGAGAGTTGAAAGAGGGTCCCATTTTCAATAGACTCATATAGGGACAGTTTTCAAATTGACATTCCTTCATTTCAGAAAGCTTTGAATAACCAGCTTTATCCTAAAAATCTATATAGCTGTGGTTTATTTGGAAGGTGTAGGATACATAAGTCCGCAGGGCATGGTGAGCTTAATTGTCTATCTTTTCTTACAAGATTAGGTTTATATTCGAAAGGACTAATCTCTCTCTCAGATGTGTATAAGGCTGAAAGTTGGCAGGGAAGTGAGGAGATTATTGAGCGACAGGAGGATGCAGCATCAACGGTCATTAAATGTGCAGAGGATACAAAGATGGAACCAATGCTAAGAATAAAGGATAGTAAGATCTCTCTCCAGGAATCATGTGATGGTAAGAAAAAAAATCTGTCTTTTCGTCAGGATCCAGCTGTGATTAAAGTTAGTGAAAAGTATAAATATCCTAAAAAATGCAGAGAAGAAATCACAGCTCATGTCCCTTTTCTAGATAATAAGCAAAAAGGATTTAATGAAAAAGAAAAGGAAAGTGAGGTTCATCTTGATACATTTGATAAATATATAAAACTACTAAGGAAAATTTGTCAAGAGGAAACCTCTGGGTCTGACCTGAAAAGTTTTAATGAACATGATTTGGCAAAGAAATGTAAACAAGCATTGGCAAAATTAAAATGCATTAAAACTGATGAAGTTCCTACTACAGCAACTAATGAAGTCATAGAAAAGAAAGTAAATCCTAGTGTTACAACTGACTTCTTTGAATTAAATGATCAAAATCAAGATTGTTGCAGGTCAATAAGCTTAGACTCTTCACTAAATGACAAATATGAGTCATCTGATGAACAATTCTTAAAAAAAAGGATACAGAGGATCATGTAGCTGCTGTGCATAATCAGACACCCCCCCCATGCTATGTTGAAAATAAAACAGGGGAGTACTCCTGTCAATCAAAAGATGTCGTCTCACCTTTACTCTCAAGTGATTTAGAAATGATTAATTTCTGTATGTCAGATTATGATGATGAGGATACTTACTTAAGTGCTGATGTGCAGGAAACTAATGAGAACATTGAGAGGTTTGCTAAATTTGAGGATAAACTAAACATCCAGAATGAAGGAACAAAGCTGGATGAAGATGAAGAAATGATACATCTAGAGTCATTCATCTTTCAACTTGAAAAAGGACTAGACATAGAGCTGGGCAATGAAAATGCAGAGCTAAATGAAAAGCCAGCTATTAATAAACAAGTGTGTTCCACAGAGCTAAAGGCACATCAGGTTGTCTCTTTCCTTTCCTTAGTAAACAATGATAAATGCTATTTTGATTATGGAAATTCAAGAGATAGGACATGCATATGGATTAATCATAAACCTGATGAGCAGCCTCAGTTACTAGTTAAGAGCTATTCTGATAAACACAATGAATCTAGAATATCAGAATTTTTTTTAGAATTCAAAGATAAATCTGCTAGGATGAGGACCATAACTAGTACCCTATTACTCCTGCACAACCTAAAGAAATATGCAAGTAGGGGTGTTTTTGGGTCTTTTTCCTGGGTTTCTAATTGCCTTGTAGAGGCTTGTATATAGTCTGGTAGGGTGGTTGTTTTTGTTTTTGTGTTCTTCTTTTGTTGTTTTCTTTTTAGGTTAGTTGTTTGTATAGCTTGTCTTCTGTTTGTTTTTGCTTTTTGTTTCTTTCTGTTTGTATAGTTTTTTCTTTTGTTGTGTTGTTTGTATAGCCTGTTTGTTTGGTTTGTTTGTGGTCTCCTCAGCAGGGATCTTTATTTTACTTTAGAGTATTAAGGAGCAAAACTAGCAACCATTCAAAACAGTGTATAATTTAGGATATTCAGGTTAACCATTTGCAATTTACACATAATTTGTCACTGTCATGAATGTAGAGAGTTGTTCATCTTCTGAAGTTTTGTATTCAATAAATGTGATTGAGAATTCGAAGCAGGTTTCTCACGATGACACACCTAAAATCCTTGGGTTTGTTGAACTTACCAGTGTAGATATTAGGTGAAAAATCAGAGGTCACCCTTGCTACCATTACAATTCTCAGCTTAATTTCAGCAAGTGTCCACTCCTTGCATCATGAAGTGACAAATTGCTATACCTTATGAACTCTTTCAAAATTAGAAAACAAAAAATAAATAAATAAATGAATAAAGCAGATTATATTGAAAATCCAGATTAAACCATCTAAGTAACTCTACCGGGACTATGGATGCTCGTTGGCAGTGGGGCTCTACTTAGGAGAATTGTAACGATAACCTTGCCGGGGCTATAGACGCTCGCTGGCAGCAAGGCTCTATCCGGTCGGCTATGAGGGAATATCCTCACCTACGTAGGCTAATGTCAGTCACTGGTTTGTTCAACCGATCTTCAAGATGAGGATAATTAATCACGTGCACACAACTAAACTAAAAATGGAAATTCATGCATCTTTATTGAATACTTTGAGTCTCAAGCTGAATAGTAATTTGCAGGAAAGATAGTTGGAAGTTATGAGTTCATTTCATCTAGTTTCCTTGAACACTCTGAAATTAATTGTTTTGTTTTGGTTGCTAGTTGTTGTGATGTTCACAACACGCCCCATTTTGCTCCTTAGCAAAACGAGGACCCCTGCTGATGTTTTGCTTTTTGCTTCTGCTTGTGTTTGTCTGCTTTCTGGCGGTTTGGTAAAAATGAAGGTCAGGTGCATCATCATCATGATATTGGATGAGGTTGGTCATCATTATGAGGTCAGTTTGTCAAAGTTCATATTTTGTTTCTGTGACCTCATATTTAGAAAGAGCTTGAAATTCCATGCAGGTTTGCCTTTTACATCACTTGAAAATTCGTCCATATGTGGAAGTTATGCACAGTCAAAATTTTGGTCAAACCTGATAATCGCAAGTGATTCTCATATTTTTTCATGTTATCAAGGTCATCATGATCTTAGTCTATCACCCGATAAAAATCATGCAGTCGCAATATCCGGACGTCAATCTTAGGTGGTAGTGCCCTTTACCCGTCAAATGGCCTTATGCGCATCGTGAGCATCATGATTTTAGGAGGGTCATATTTTATAAACTTGGTTTTGCTGTGTAAAGAACATCATCATCATATTTGAAACGCCCCCCCCCGATAATATCCTGAGGTTCAGATATCCGGACGTCAACTTTAAGTCATAGTAAGTTTTCCCCGTCGAGCGGTCTTTTGTATCGCGAGCATCATGATATTTTAACATTACCTGATATTATAAGATCATGCTGATATTAAGATCGTCCTGACTTAGAAAATCCACCATCGGCATATTTGCATGCGCATGTTAAAATCCTATCGAATGATCATCATCATCCTGATCTTTCACAAGAGGGTCATCATCCTGATATTTGCTGAAGTTCACTAAGATGATGATGACGTCTTCGTAATCCATCTGATCTCCTTTTTGCATGATCATGATGATCACCCTATCTTTTAAGGGAAGGTGATATTCCATTCTTCAAACAGCATGATCATATTTTAAAAATCACCCTAGCGCTAACCTGATGATGACCTCAACTCATCTTCATGCTCCGAAAATGAAATATGATGATTACGTCATCATGATAATTCGATGAGGAGGATCATCATATTTTTTTATCTTGTCATATTGTCAAGATCATCATGATCTTGTTTGTCTACCTGATATTTCGTAAAGTCCTCCTGCCGAGAAAGAACGACCTTTTGAAATATCCTGATGATCATCATCATCACTTTTCCCTTCGGCAAGATATTTTCCAAAACATGATCCGGTTAGCGAAATATCATGATGACGTCATGTTCTAAGTTTAACGAAGGCCCCGGATATCATGATGACATCATCTTGATCTGATAAACGAAGAACCAAATATCCTGATGATCATCATCATCACATTTCCCTTCGGCAGGATATTTTCCAAAACACGATCTAGTTCGTGAAATATGATGATGACGTCTTATTCTAAGTTTGACAAAAGCCCCAAATATCCTGATGATCATCATCATCCTGATCTTTCGAGAGGGTTACCTTGGCCGCAAAGGGGTCATATTACATTCATCATCCTGATCATGCTCCTTGGGTGACCCGATATTACGATTATCCCCCGATCTTAACTGAACATGACGATGACGTCATCTTTTGCATTTTAACGAAGCCCAAATATGACGATGACGTCACCATCATATTCCTTTCCTCAGTAGCAAGATCATATTTCACATCCTCCTATTTTCCTTCAACATGAATATGATGATGATGTTATTCTTTTCCCCAATAGACAGAAGCGAAACATCCTGATGACGTCATCTGCACATTTGGAAGGGAGTGCATCATATTTCCAGAATATCATGCAGATGAAGAGAATGTCGGCTAACATGTTTTTTGACACGCCGATAGCGATAGTCATGCCGATGGGCGGGAAATGAAGCAGTGGAGTTTTAAACCATTTTTTGGCGCCCGTGGCATTTTTTTCGGTCAGCGATGGTTGACCTGATGGCTTTTGAGCGGTCTGAATGCGTTTTGAGCACGTTTTGAGAGTATTCTGGATCCGATTTCCACAATTTTGCGCAGTCACCTGGATTTAAATGATTATTTTAGTTTCCTGTTGTTTATGTGATAAATGAAAAACTTATTGCTTGTCTTGTCTTGCAGGCTTGCAGTTGAGGAAGCAGCTGGAAAGTCAACACAGTGACCTCATGGAGGAAGGAGATCTGATCTCAGGAGCAGGAAGATAAAGATGAAGTGCGAAAAAGTCAAGGCCATTCAAGTGAAGGACAAAGTTGCAGCTGAAGGTATTACTACAACAGACAAACAGAAGTTATTACCCAGCTGCCGGAACTTCTCAGAAGGGGCAATATTTCGCCCAGATTTGACACTGCTCAGAGATTTTTTTTGAAGAGCTGGTTCACCTGTATTTATTGCTGTAACCAGGGGTTTGAACCAAGGGTTCAGTTAGGTTTCTGCTGTAGTGAGGACAATCAAAATGTCTTTATATTGTGCCTCTCTACACTGTAATACTTTACAACAGGGATTTTAGGAAAACAACAGTGGCTACAGCAGGATTTTCTTTTAGGAACATGCAGCAGGTTAGCATAGTTTAGAAGTAGAAGAAGGAGGTCGCCTGTTTGTCTGCAGTAAGGTGCGCGTGGAATGTCTGGCTGCCTTACTGTATCTGTAAAGCTTGTAAGTTCTCTGTAGTATGATCAATGAAACTAAGAGTCATTCCTACATTGTAAATCATGTATGACTATTCGTTTCTAATACAATAGAATCTGGAGTTCTGCATCTATCTTCTGAGTGTTCTCCTGCTCTTCTTTGTGTTTTGAAATATTTTCTTTGAGAGCTTGCAATTTTAAATGTATGTTTGTGAAAATGCTCAGGACTTGCATTTAAGGTTTTTACTGTGGATTTGATCAAATTACTGTAGTATTTACATAGTGCATAACAGAAACAATTAGATCCTTTGGTAGATTAAATGAGGTATAGATTAGATCTTTCTAACTTTTCCCAACCCATCTAAAATATTTAGCTGAAAACGTAGAAATCTAAAGGAAATTGTCTCAAATTTGAAGAAGCATGCATAACAGAGTTATAAGTAGACAGTTTTCATAAACAGATAAAGAAGAAAGCTGCGATAAATCAAGAAAACCATCTAAAACTTGTAGCCCCGTAACACTTGTATGCAAATGAACAGAATACTTATTGACATATCTCATGACCTTCTTGCATATTCTTAGTCCAGTAAACCACCAAACAAACCTAAACTACGTAAGGCCCCTTGAACATTACAGCTTCACATTGACCAACTGAACTTGACCAACCGAACCATTGTAGACTTGGGATTAGTTGAATCTCAAATGATTCCTTCTTATCTTTCAAATATAGTTTCAGTTCATTTCATGTGAATTTTAACTTATTGTTATGATTGCATCAAAACGATCATCAACAGGTACTCAGACAAAAGGTAATATCTTTCATCTGGTTGGTTCAAATAAAAGTTGTCTGTTTGTTCAAGTTAATCAGAGTTGGTTATGGCATAGAAGAATGTGTCATGTAAATTTTGATAACATCATCAAGATAAGCAATACTCAGGCTGTAAGAGATCTTCCAAAATTGATGAAACCTACAAATAGTTTGTGCAAAGAATGTCAGCTAGGTAAACAAAGCAGAGTCTCTTTCAAAAGCAAAGATCAGTCCTCTACCGGATTGTTGGAATTAGTACATACTGATCTCTGTGGTCTGACAAGAATCAAGAGTCTGCAAGGTGATAGATATTTCATGTTGTTAATTGATGACCATTCCCGGATGATGTGGGTTACCTTCCTAAAAGAAAAATCAGAAGCATTTGAGAAGTTCAAAATCTTCAAAGCTATGGTAGAGAATCAAACCGGATTGAAACTGAAGTGTCTAAGGTCTGATAGAGGTGGTGAATTTACATCTGGTGAGTTCATTGACTTTTGTGAGAAGCAGGGTATAAGGAGACAATTGTCTGCTCCTAGGACTCCACAGTAGAATGGAGTAGTTGAAAGAAAGAATCAGACCATCCAGGAAGCTGCCAGGACAATGATGTTGGAAGCAAATGTTCCTCAGATGTTCTTGAAAGAAGCTATCATCACTACAGTCTACACTCTAAATCAAGTTCAAATCAGAAACAATACCGGTAAGACCCCCTATGAACTCTGGTTTGGCATCATTCCTACTATGAAATATTTCAGAGTATTTGGTAGCAAGTGTTATATTAAAAGAGATGAAGATCTAGGAAAGTTTGATGCTAGAAGTGATGAAGGAATTTTCTTGGGTTACTCCACTCAAAGCAAAGCATACCGGTGTTACAATAAGAGACTGAGGAAGATGATAGAAAGCACTAATGTGAAAGTTGATGAAGGAATTGAGAAGCCCTCAAGATTTTATGAGTTTGATGAAGATGACCAAGACGGTGTTCAGGTTCAAGGAACTCAATCCTCTCCGGTAAGTCAGAGTCAGCCTGATCTGGTAAATCAGGAAGTAGAGATAGGTTTGAATGAGCCTGATCAAGAAGCAGCAGTGCAGGATACTCCCAAAATTCCAAGGTATGTAACACTGAACCACTCTGAAGATCAGATCATAGGTGACAGAAGCAAAGGTGTGCAAACTAGAAGGAATGTTGCTCAAAATTAGGATGAATGTTGTCTGATTTCAAAGATTGAACCTAAAACAGTAAATGAAGCCTGCAATGATGAAAACTGGACCAAAGCAATGAAAGATGAATTAATGCAAATTGAGAAAAATCATATTTGGGATCTTGTTCCCAGACCTAGAGACAGGAATGTGATTGGAACCAAATGGGTCTTCCGGAACAAATTAAATGAATCTAGTGAAGTAATCAGAAACAAAGCTAGATTGGTCTGCAAAGGCTACTCTCAAATAGAAGGAATTGATTTTGAAGAGACCTTTGCTCCGGTGGCAAGAATTGAAGCAGTCAAATTATTTCTTGCATTTGCTACCTTTAAAGACTTCAAGGTATATTAGATGGATGTCAAGTCTGCCTTCCTAAATGGTGATCTGGAAGAAGAAGTTTACATTGAACAACCGGATGGATTTCAATTATCTGACAATGATGATATGGTCTGCAAGTTGAAGAAAGCATTGTATGGATTAAAACAAGCCCCAAGAGCATGGTATGAAAGGTTGGATAAGCATCTTGTGCAAATTGGATTCAGCAAAGGTACTATTGATAGTAACTTATATTTCAAAACTGATCATGAAAACATTTTGATTGTTGAAGTGTTTGTGGATGATATCATTTTTGGAGGAAGAGATAGTATGTGCAAAACTTTTGCAAATCAGATGAAATGTGAGTTTGAAATGTCTATGCTTGGTGAAATGAATTTCTTCTTGGGTCTGCAAATTACTCAAACAAAGAAAGGGATCTTCATTTCTCAGACCAAATATGTGAAAGAATTGTTAAGGAAATTTGGTATGGAAGATTCAAAGCCAATGAACACTCCCATGGAAACCGGATGTAAGTTGAGTAAAGATGATGACTCCCCAAAGGCAGATCAGACAAAGTATAGATCAATGATTGGTGGATTATTGTATCTCACGCAGACCAGACCAGATATAATGCAGGCTGTTGGTCTTGTAGCAAGATTCCAGGCTGATCCTAAAGAATCTCATGTTATGGCAATCAAAAGAATTTTCAGATACTTAAAAGGAACAGCTGAGTATGGTCTATGGTACCCTAGAGATCTAGATTTCTCTTTTCATGCTTACACAGATGCAGATTGGGTAGGAGATGTGGATGACCAAAAGAGCACCAGTGGTGGAGCATTCTTTTTGGGGAAGAGATTGGTTTCTTGGCTAAGCAAGAAACAAGATGCAATATCTCTGTCTACAACTGAAGCAAAATACATTGCAGCAGCAGGTAGTGGCACTCAAATCTTATGGATGAAGCAGATGCTAAGAGACATTAAAGTTGAATATGAGGAGCCTATCACAATTTTTTGTGATAATTCAAGTGCAATTAATATTTCCAAGAATTCGGTATTGCACTCTAAGACTAAGCACATATCTATCAAGTTTCACTTTTTGAGAGAACAAGTAAACAAGGAAGAAGTCAGGTTGGAGTATGTTCCCTCCAAGGATCAGATTGCAGATATCTTTACTAAACCTCTTCCCAAGGACTCTTTTGAATATCTCTGGGAGAAGTTAGGGGTCATGGCCCCTCCGGTGATGAACTAGGATGCACTGATGTGCATCAGTCCGGTGGATATCATAGTCATATCTTGTGATCCGGATTGATGATGGGGAGATGCTACTAAGGGGGAGTAGCTGGTATGATTCTGATGTGTTAAAATTGCAAGTATGAGTCCTTTTCCATTGATGTCAAAGGGGGAGAGAAGACATGTGAAAAATAAGTAGCTGATGATCAAAGGGGGAGCAGTCAATGAGGAGAAGACATGTTGCTGATAGTGGGAGCTGTGACAGAAAGGAGAAGTTCTTGTCTTGATGGTTGTTCACATCATATGTTGCCATCAATGACAAAGGGGGAGATTGTTGCAAGTATGAGGTGAACCAGTGTTGTCATTGATGTCAACATACTCATATTGCATTGACAAGAGGGATTTGATGAGCAGTGTGCTGAGGATATTGAGAAAATTAGCCTCAGTCAGGAACAGTGAAGAACAGTGATGAGAAGAAGGCAAATGTATTGTATAGGATGTGAACCAGAGGATGCGGATTAAAGGGTTTGTATATATGAGTCTTGAGATGCTTTAGTTAAGATTTTAGAGGTCCACATGAAGATTTGAAGGAGTTGTGGCTGTCGGTGTGGAACTGGTTCCAGCAAGTGTTCAGAGGTGACAGAGGATCACAAAAAGGTCCGGTGAGGTCTGGAATTGTATAATCCTAATCTGCAGATTGGAAGGAGTGTTTGGGATGTCCTTGTGATGTGTCATCTCAAGTTGTGTATGATTTGGAGGTCTAGAAGTACCTTTTGCATTATGACAGTGGCGACAGACTGTGTTCTTGAAGTTCCGGATAAGGAAGAGAAGAGATTCTAGTAAGTAGAGGAAGTGCAGATGTACCTGGTCATTTAGGCAGGCTTGGAAATGTCTGTGGATCATGTTTAGGTTGTGTTGTTGGTCTGCATTGATGGTAGAGCCCAGAATTGAAGATAATCTTCCGGATGAAGTTCTTGCTCTGTTTAGCCGACTGGATGAGTTGTTCATCCTGCGAATGTTCTTGTGGTGGCTGACCGGATGTGTTATTCATCTTGCAGATATTCTTATGGTTGATTGCTGACTTAGATGATTGTTTCTAATTCGATGTCTTATATAAATAAAGGTTTGTGAGTTCATTTTGTAGAGTGGATTGTGTGGATGAGAGTGGTGTAGTGAAGAGAAGTGTGGAAGGCAGAGCAGAGGTTTTTGGGCTTAAATGGAACTAATCCGGACATGGTAAAGATGTCATTCTCCAGTTCAAGACCGTGATTCTTATCACTTTGTAGACAGTGTGTCTCCTTGTAGGCAGTGGGCCTCTTTGTGAGCAGTGTGCTCGGGCAGTGAGCCCTAATTGGCAAGTGCCATTCTATTTCTTATTCTTTTAACAGAGAATAATCCTTGGGTTAATCACCCCGTGGTTTTTCCCTTAACCGGGTTTTCCACATCAAAATCTTGGTGTTCATTGTGTTGATGTTTATCTGCTCTTGTGTTTGTGCATTTTACTTTCATGGATGATTAATTGATATGCTGTTAACTAACAAGACGAATTAAGTGTTTGAAATAGAAAGCAAGTTTGTATACAACTAATTCACCCCCCCTCTCAGTTGTATGCCCTAGATCCAACAAACCTATGAGTGGTCTACCCTCATAAGCATTTGTATTCATTGGTAGATTACAGAGTTCTCTTGAACTCATGAGTTCAGGATGACTTCCTACTTGTTATTCATAGTGGCTAAGCAGCACCATTTTGCCAGGTTGAATTTCATGGGCTCTCTACAAAATCCTAGAATCACCAAGCTATATCCTCAACTACATATTTCAGAGTCCCAAAAGCACTTCTATCGATTCAACGATGCATTTTTTATTTTCATCGTGCGTGACTTGGAGAACCTAATGCACATTTAGATTTCAGAGGAAGCTAGAGCAGTGATCTCAGAATGGGCAGACTAGTAATTTCAATTTTCTATCTTCTCCTACATTCAGGTCTATGGGTTCACATCCTATCCATATATGCTACTAAGGTACCCTTTAGATGAAGTGGTGTTCATGGAGTTCCTGCATCAGAGTGAAGAAGTTCATAGCTTCCTACATAGCAGACATAAGATGGCGATGAACTTCCCTATCCAGCTTAACATCTTCAAATGCAAAAGTACTTCTGATGCAAAGGTAATTGGAGAGGAGATGTCAAAGTTTGGCCTAAAGACCTTCACACATAAACACACTTATGATCCCAAGGAGGTGATGAGGTCTAGACTCAGTGGCAATTTTGCTAACGTGCCAACTATGGAAGCTTTCTGGGCCAACTATGAGGATGAGTATGAGGTTCACCGAAGGAGTTTCAGCCGCTTCACTTTGGAGTAGATACCATTTTTTCTTGATGAGAACCCGAAAGGCTTGCATGAGAATGATTCTATCCTATCTCCTAAATTCATCAAGGATGGAGTTGATTTACAGCCTTTACCACAAGTTGATTGGTCTCTCCAAGAGATAACCACCATCACTGAAAGAACCAAAGGGGTAGTGAAGAGAACATGGATGTTCATGAATAGTTAAAGGAAAAGGAGAACTAAAACACCAAAGGACAAGGCTTCTACAGCAAAGCAGCCACCTTCACCCACTCACTTGACCACATGGCTGAAATCCAAGGTAGTGAGTGAGAAAACAAAGAAGTGATCATCACTGAGGAAGATCCCTTAAGGGTAACCCAAAAGAATAGAACTCAGTCTCAAGCCCTAGTGTAGTAACAACCAGAGGCACTTCCTTTGCCATTAGCTGAGCCAAGTTCACCAACAACTTCTATTTCAGCTTCTACTTCTTCATCTTCTTCTTCTTCAGAAGAGGGAAATTTACCTACATCATAGAGGATACCTAAAGCTCACTAGTCTCCCATACAGATCTGATGAAGGGGGTAAATCATAAACACACAAAAACAAAAATTACACATAGAAAATAGAATGATCTTTTATTGATATGGGAAAAACATTACATTACATAAGCTCAAATATAATTAGAGGATGAATCCTCTATAGGCTGCAACACACTATAGCTACACATCACCGGGTTCTAGAATCTTCTGCCTTATGTAAGCCCCAAATCAGCTAGGGTTTCTATTTTGCCCCCTATTCTTGACTCTACACTTTCCCCCTTAACTCCACTATCACTCCACTATCATCCAGGGTTCCCAAAATAGTCATAAATAGCACTTTTTTGGCAGCCTCCAGCTAAATTTCAAAATTTGCAACTCCCTCCAAAAGTAGGTCAACTTCTGGGAAGCATAAATTTTAATCCGAGTGTCTGATTGACGAACCATTTTAAGTACTAAAAAGCTCATGATATGAGCTATCACACCAAAAATCCATAAATGGATTTCTATCAACGTTTTGGGATGTTATGGGATGTTTTAGTGCCTCATATCTCACTCCAAAAAATTTCAGGGGCTTTTCAGAAAATAAAAACTTTAATATCTTTCAGCTCACAAATGATCTTTGCCTGATTCATTTTCCAAAGGTCTTATATTTTTGTTATGTAACCTTTTGTAAGTTTTCACTTTAATCTGTTCCCAAATGCAAACTTTCCTAAAATGGTAGGTAAACTTTCCAAAACTGGTAGTTTGTTATTTTTAGTAGTTTTGGAAAAACTAAAAGTCCTACATCATTATTCAGAATATTATGGAACCAGAAACACTAATTATGGAAAGAAATGAAAACAACTACAATGATTTTGAATTAAATTCTTTTTGGGTGATGCAAGATTGCCCTTACACGACTGGATGCTCCTGCATCAGACACCTAGGGTAATTTGAGAAGTGACCCTATCACGTCTGAGGTGTTTGTTTGAGGAAAACCCAAATGGTCAACATCTACCTTAGATAACCAAGAAGAATCTTCAACAGGCCTTCTTTTCCATTTCACTAGATATTCTTCATATTGCCTATTCTGAGTACTTCCTACACGACTCTCCAAGATCTCTTCTATCTCCTCCATTGAAGTAGATGCAGGAATACTCCACTATTCTTCTGTTGGTCCATCCTTCATGCCACCTTCATGATATTCTATTAAATCATCAATGTTGAACACAGGGGAAATATTGATCCCACTTGGCAACTCTACCTCATATGTATTTCCTGAATCATGCTTTTTTAGGATTCTGCATGGTCTAAATTACTTCATTTTCAACTTATTATAAGTTCCAATTGGGAACCATTCTTTTCTCAAGTGAAGCATGACTTCATCTCCTACCTGGAACTCCTTATATCTCCTCTTCTGATCCACCTTAGCCTTGCACTGAGTATTCATCTTACTAATGTTCTTTTTCAGCTCTTCATACAAATTCTTCATGTGTTCTGCAAAGTCTTCAGCTTCGGCACTTGTCTTTTCTCCGTTGTCCAGCTTCCTTAACTCAGAAGCATTTCTTGGACTATTCCCATATACAATCTAGAATGGTGATTTCCAGTACTCCTATTGACAGAATTGTTGTAAGCAAATTCTACCTATGGTAAAATCAAATCCCATCCCTTGGGTGTATCTCCTACTAAGCATCATAGTAGGTTACCCAAACTCCTTTTCACCGCTTTGGTCTATCCATCCATTTGTAGATGGTGTGTAGAACTGAACTTTAAATCTATCTTCAACTTCTTCCACAATGTCCTCCAAAAATAACCAACAAACTTGGTATCTTGATCTGAAACTATGCTCTTTGGTAGACTGTGTAATCTCACCACCTCTCTAAAAAATAATTCAGCAATATGAACAACATCATTGGTCTTTTTGCAAGGAATGAAATGTGCCATCTTTGAGAATTTGTCCACCACCACAAAAATACAATCATGTCCTCTTTGTGTCCTTGGTAAACCAAGAACAAAATCCATACTAATATCATCCCATGGCTTCTCTGATACAGGTAATGGTTGATACAACCCTGTATTCTGACTTGTTCATTTTGCCATCTGACACACTCTACAACTCTGCATAAATTTCCTCACATCTTGTTGCAATTGTGGCCAATAATAATTTTCACCAACAATAGCAATGGTCTTATCTCAAGCAAAATGTCTAGCCAATCCCCCACTATGCTTCTCCTTAATCAGGTTCTCTCTCATGGAACTCCTCAGAATGCACAACTGGCTTCCTCTAAACAACATGCCATCTTAGATTATGAAATCCAACCATTTTGTCCTATCCAAAGTAACATGCTCCAAACAAGCTTTCCAAGCCTCTGCAAAATCTAGATCTTCTAGATACAAACTCTTGAGCTCATCGAACCCAACAACCACTACCTTCATTTCTGTAAACAAATTTTGCCCTCTGCTCAAGGCATTAACAACTTTGTTGGACTTCCCACTCCTATGCTTCAATACAAAAGTATAGCTCTGTAAAAACTCAACCCATTTTAAATGCCTTTGGTTCAACTTTCCTTGACTATTAAGATACTGTAAGGCCTGATGACCAGTATATAAAACAAACTCCTTTGGCAACAGATAATGTCTCCATTTCTTCAAAGCCTGAACTATTGCATAAAACTCTTAATCATAAACAAAATACTTTTTCTTGGCATCATTAAGCTTCTCACTAAAATAGGCAATGGGCTTACCTTCTTGGCTCAAAACACCTCTTATAGCACTGCCATTAGCATCACAATCTACCTAAAATACCTTATTGAAATCTGGAAGTGCCAAATAGGTTGCTCTGTGACATTCTGCTTCAATGTATCAAAGTTTTTGTCTACTCCTTTAGTCCATCTAAACTCTTTTCTATCCCCTCTCATTGTCTCAGTTAGGGGTGCACAAATGCTACTAAAATTCCTAATAAACTTTATATAAAAACTTACCAAACCATGAAAAGATCTTACCTCTGTAGCACTCCTTGGAGTAGGCCATTCAAGGATATCTCTCACCTTCTCTGGGTCCATCTTAAGACCTTCCTCTGAGACAAAAATCCCAGGTATACCAACTCTTTCTTTGCAAAACTGCATTTCTTCAAATTAATCAACAACTTCTCTTCTCTTAGCTTCTCTAAAACTTTTCTGATATGCATCAGATGCTCATCCCAAGTCTTATAGAAAATCAAAATATCATCCAAATAAACAATAACAAAACTTCCCAAAAATTATTTCACTACCTCGTTCATGAGCCACATGAATTTGCTCAATGCATTGGTTAGCCCAAATGGCATGACTAACCACTCATACAAACCCTCCTTTGTCTTAAAGGTTGCCTTCCATTCATCTCCTTCTCTGATTCGGATCTAGTGATCCGAATCAGGCCAATCTTCATCTCCCACTCTTCAGGTCAATCTTTGTGAAGTAGTTGGCTCCACTCAAACAATCCATTATGTCATCCATTCTTGGCAATGGAAACATGTACTTGATCGTGATCTTATTTATGGATTGAGAGTCTATACACATTCTCCACTCTCCATCTTTCTTTGGTGCTAGTACTACAGGTACTGCATAGGGACTTAGGCTCTCTCTTATCAATCCCTTCCTCACCAACTCCTAAACTTGTATGTTCAACTCTTCACTCTCAACTGGAGTCATTCTATGGGCTGCCTTATTCGACAAGCTGGCTCCTAGAATCAAATCCATTTGATGACTTATCTTCCTTACTAGTGGTAAACCTTCTAGCACATTATCAGAGATAATGTCATGAAATTCTTCCAACATTTCTGAGACTTCTGCTGGTACATCTTCACATTTCTCTTGACTAATCTTAGGAATCAATGCAAAGCAATGATGCTCATGCTTCATTCCCTCCAAAATTTTTCTACCATCTACCAAGCAAATTCTGGCAGTACTACACACCTTTTCTTCCACCTCCTTCAAGGGCTTCAACTTATGACAAACTCCATCCTTTGTTAGGGAATATGTGTTTGCACGGCCATCATGGATAGCACTCCTATCATACTGCCACGACCTCACCAACAACATATGACATGCATCCATCGGTATGATATCACACAACACCTCATCATGGTAGTCTCCAATCTTGAACTTCACTAAACACTGTTCATTGACCAAAGCTCTATGGTCCTTCTGCAACCATGAAATCTGATATGGATGTGGATGTTTTCTTCTTGTCAACCATCTCCTCTAAAACAAGATTATCAGTTCTTCCATTGTCAATAATAATATCAAAGCACTTACCTTCACATTTGCACCTTGTGCGGAATAAACTCTTCCTCTAATTGGGTTCTTTCTCCTCATTCAGCAAGGTTCTTCTAACAACTAGGGTTTCTCCCCTTTCAGCATCTTTAGAATGCTCAGAATGTGTATCTTCATCTACATGTGCAACTCATGCATTACCTTCAGGTCTTCTATTTGTCCTTCCTTGATGTTACGGACACTCGTATGCTCGATGTCCTTCTTCTCCACATTGGAAAAAGGTTCCTCTGAAACCTCCTCTTCCTCTTTGTTCACCATTGTTCTGGTCACAAGGGCAATAGGTATTATCTCCTCTTTGATTTCGACTAGTGCCAACTTCTTCACTTTTATTTGAATCTTCATTTTGGCCTCCATAGGGTCTTCCACCAATCCTTCCACCTTGACCTCTTCCCCTTTGCTTGCTGTCAAATCTTTTATTCAGCTTCTCTTCCACCTTTAGGGAAAACTGGTACGCATCTTCTATGGTGGTCATTCTGACCAGGCTCCGCTCCTATTGAATACTTAGCCTTAACCCATTAATGTAATGGGCTACCTTCTCCTTGTTAGCCTTTGCATGGCTTGTCCTAATAGTAATCTTATAAAATTCTTATGTATACTCCTTAATAGACTTGTTACCTTGCTTTAGTCCTTGCAACTTCTTTAGCAACTCCATCTCATAGTCCATAGGAATGAACTGCTTCTTTAGTTTCTCCACCATCTGATCCCATCTGGTAATCTTTCCTTTTCCTCTTCTATTTATCTCCAAATGGACCTCCTTCCACCAAATATTGGAATGGCCCTTCAGCTTTGTCTTCGTAAACTTGACCCGATCTGGGTCCTCCACATCTTCATACTCGAAATACTCCTCCATGTCATTGATTCAATCAATAAGCTGTTTTGGATTCAAATCTCCAGAATATGAGAAACTTTGATCCTGGGCCTCTTTACAATCTTAGAAATGGCCCTTAGCAACCTAACTTCTGCAGGATCTCCTGTAGTTTCTTGTTCTTCCTCAGATAGCTTCTTCAGCTTCATCTTTACTTTCTTCTCTTGTTCTCAGCTCAATCCCTCTTCGTAGCTCCTCTTGCAATGCATCAATTTGCCTTTGCAAGGCTCTAAAACCCTCTTCCATCAAAGTATTCCTCCCAATACGATTTCTTCTTGGAGGTATCTTGATCTCCGAAACAAACCCACAACCTTAGGTCTTGGTGCAAACTATCTCATGGTTGGTGATCTGTCTACACACTCAGGAACCCTTTCTTTGATACCACTTGATGAAGGGGGTAAATCATAAACACACAACAATAGAAATTGCACACAGAAAATAGAATGATCTTTTATTGATATAGGTAAAACATTACATTACAGAAGCTCAAATACAATCAGAGAATGAATCCTCTTTAGGCTACAACACACTACAACTACACGTCACTAGGCTCTGGAATATTTTTCCTTCTATAAGCCCCAAATTAGCTAGGGTTTCTGTTTTCCCACCTATTCTTGACTCTACACTTTTCCCCTTAACTCCACTATCACCCAGGGTTCCCAAAATAGTCATAAATAGCACTTTTTGGCGGCCTCCAGCTAAATTTCAAAATTTGCAACTCCCTCCAAAAGTAGGTCAACTTCCGAGAAGCATAACTTTTGATCTGGGTGTCCGATTGACGAACCGTTTTAAGCGCCGGAAAGATAGCAATGTGAAATATCATGCCAAAAATCCATAAATGGATTTCTATCAACTTTTTAGGATGTTATGGGATGTTTTAGTGCCTCATATCTAGTTTCAAAAAATTTTAGGGGTTTTTCATAAAATAAAAACTTTAATATCTTTAAGCACACAAATGATCTTTACCTGATTCCTTCACCAAAGGTATTATATTTCTGTTATATAACTTTCTGTAACTTTTTTGATTTATTCTATGCCCAAATGCAAACTTTCCTAAAATGGTAGGTAAACTTTCCAAAACTGGCAGTTTGCTATTTTTAGTAGTTTTAGAAAAACTGAAGTCCTACATCATTATTCAGGATATTATGGAACTAGAAACACTAATTATGGAAAGAAATGAAAACAACTACAATGATTTTGAATTAACTTATTTTTGGGTGATGTAAGATTGCCCTTACACCACTGGATGCTCCTACATAGAGATCATTTCAACACCATTTAACTCATCAGGACTTGAGGAGGCAGACGAGCCAGAAGTAGAGCAGATAGTCGAACCAGATACAATAGTGGAGGTTGATCTAGGGTTCGAGCCTATATAGTGTTAGAGTTTGATCCTAAGTTGGATTCACATTTTGTACCTCTTGAGGTTGAAGTCTTGCCAAATCCAGAGGTTGAGGGTGATCACCATCTAAAGCCAATATTTCAAGGATCTACTTCTACTTGGCTCCATACAAAGATTGATGATGAAAAAAAAAGGCCATCTTACCAGTTAGATTTTAGTGCTTTGGAAAAGACATCCAAAGAGACTTCAACAAAGAAGCTTAAAAAGCAGTCGAGGATTTTGAAGTCTAATGAAGGTGAGTTGATCATAGAGACCGTTGTCCCTCCTCAGGACAAAATGATAAAGGATGTTGAGCCCAATGAATATCATATTATCAAGACCAGCTTGGGTCATAGTACCAGACAGGTGGCAATAAATATTTTGGAAGTTGCTACTGATACCATGAGGAATAGGGTGTTGAAAGATGGACAAGACAAAGCTGCCCTCAAATCAGAAAACAAGTAGCCATGTCAGTATATTTCACAACTCCTACATTCACCTTCACCGCCTTCACTCCTTTTGCCACAGGTGATGGAGTCTCCTGATGAACAGAGATAGTTAAGCCAACTAGTGGTATACGGGAAACACACCAAGGATTAGGTTGAGCATTTCATAGTTAAGGGTGTTACCTTTCTAGTAAAGTTGACACTAGTAGTATCTAATTCTAAGGACATTCTCCTGGGAATTTAGAACATGATAGAGTGCATGACAAATATGGATCATGTTTATGATAGGTTGTTAGTGAGATTTTGAGCACTCAACATGAGGCCCATAATGACAGAGTAGATAGACACCTGCTATTTGCACAACTCTTGAATTCAAAGATGGAGTCTCATGAGCCAATGAGGGAATTCATAATGAGATTCAATCATTTGGTGACAAGGCTGTCAGTCACCTGGAATCATTCACCTGAGATCCTGCTGAGCAGTTTCATCAACATTTTTCTGTCTAAAATTTGTTTTCTTCTCAAATCCACTCATGAGACAGAATTGACAGAAGCTCAAGAACATGCTATAGAACTGGAGGATCATATGATCACTTCGGGAAAAATGAAAAAGGATTCAATCAAGCCCCTGATCAAGAATTCTACAAATCTACTATTTCAAAAGGTGGTAAATGATGTTATGATCATGAAGAGGTAGATGCCATAGTAGGCACAGCCCCCGCAACAATATCAACCACCTCACAGAAGAAATAATTTTCAGCCCTATAATAACAATTATAGACCAAGGTTTCTAGTACTTCCAGAAAAGCTGGTAGCTGAAGCTCCACCACCTAGAGCATATATCTACTCTTTCCATGAAACCAGTGAACACAATGGAGCTACATGTCCTGAAAGCCAAAGGATGAATCAAATCATGGGCTTTGCGGATGTCAGACCCTCAAGTTCAAACATTATTCATCTTGAGACAGATGACCTTGATGGTGACTCTACTATAGTGGGTTACATTCAAAATGAATCCACATTTGAAGAAGAAGACCATGATAATATTTCATAATATTCTCTTGCAATCAATGCCAAACATTACTCTATTCTAGTCTTCACTCAGGCGTAGCACCTAAAATCTCAAAAGGAGGAAGAAGAAAAATTAAATGCTAAAGAGAAATCTAGAGAAGTGACCAAGTTACCTCAAGAAAATATCAAAGTTAGCACTTCGGATTCATCCAAGACAAATTTTGACATTGTTGATTCCATGATAAAGATGAAGGTCCAAATTTCTCAACTAGAGTATCTCTAGGATCACCCTGATTAGTTGGAAAGGATTATCAAATTTGTAAGGAAAGAGACTCCAATCTAGCCTACTCTTCTTGAATCTTCTGCTACAGCAGGAGAAAATCCAAAGCATTTCTACATATCTCTATACATTGGTAGCTTCAAGTTGAGCAATTACATCATAGACTCTAGTGCTTTAGATAATGTCATGCCATTGCAAGTAACGAATGCTCTAGGACTCTCATGCACTAAGACTCGAGGCAAGTGTTATTCACTTGAATCAAAATCAATGCCACTAGTTGGATAGTTGAAAGATGTACAGGTGGCCTTAGCAGCTTGTCCAGAGAAGAGAATTATGATGACTATCCTAGTAGCAGATATTCTAGCTAGCTACGGGATGTTGTTAAGTCAAAGTTTTTGCAAAGACCTAGGTAGAGAAATTCAATTGGATTGGTCATCGGTAACCATCCCTATCAAAGGGGGTAAAATCAAGTTGGAACCTAAGCCCAAGTCTCATTTCATGGTGGTGAAGTCTCAAGACCTGAAGGCACAAATTCTATATCAAGAGACTGATCTAGGCACTTACATGATGATGGCTAAAAATGAGATTGAAGATAAAGCCATTATTTGTTCAGAAGCAAATAAAGAAGATACTACTGACATATGGACCATGCAATTTGATGGTAGTTCAATAGCAAGATCAGGGGCAAGGGTAGTATTAATTTCTCCTAAGGGTAAACTGTACCCTTTTGCATATCATCTGCAGTTTGATTGTACAAACAACACTATAGAATATGAGGCACTTCTACGACTTCAAGTTGAGCAATTGCATCATAGACTCTGACGCTTCAGATAATGTCATGTCAATGCAAGTAATGAATGTGCTAGGACTCTCATGTACCAAGACTCAAGGCAAGTGTTATTCTCTTGAATCAAAATCAATACCACTGGTTGGACAATTGAAAGATGCACAGGTGGCCTTAGTCGCTTGTCTAGAGAAGAGAATTATGATGACTATCCTGGTAGCAGATATTCTAGCTAGATACGGGATGTTGTTAAGTCAAAGTTTTTGCAAATACCTAGGTGAATAAATTCAATTGGATTGGTCCTCAAAAACCATCCCCATCAAAGGGGGTAAAATCAAGTTGGAACTTAAGCCCAAGTCTTGTTTCATAGTGGTGAAGTCTCAAGACCCAAAGGCACAAATTCTATATCAAGAGACCGGTCCAGGCACTTACATGAAGATGGTTGAAAATGAGACTGAAGATGAAGCCATTATTTGTTTAGAAGTAAATAAAGAAGATACTACTGACATATGGACCATGCAATTTGATGACAGTTGTTCAATAGTCGGATCAGGAGTAGGGGTAGTATTAATTTCTCCTGAGGGTAAACTATACCCTTTTGCATATTGTTTACAGTTTGATTGTACAAACAACACTACAAAATATGAGGCGCTTCTGTTAAGAATGCACATAACATGGGAATTAAGTTTCTAAACGTCGAAGGAGATGTTGAATTGATCGTCAAGAAGATCAAAGAACAATTTCAAGTAAAGAAAGATTGCCTCTGACATTACAGAAACTATGTCTGGGATGCTATCGAATGGTTTTAAGCTTTCACCATTGAAAACATACCCAGGATGGATAACAATAAATCCAATGCTCTAGCAGTATCTGCATCTCTCTTCATGCCAAATTCAGACTTCGGGCAAAGTGCTTTCACCATCGAGTTGATCTATAGGCCTACGATACTTGACAACTCAGTAAATTGGCAAGTCTTCAATGATGATAAGCACATCATCAACTTTCTCGGAATGGATGACCATTTCAAAGGTCTCTTCTTTGAAGGAATTTTTTTCCCGCATCGCTAATTTCTATTGGAAGAAACAAAAAATGCCCAAGCTGGAGAAGATATGGAAAATGATGTCATAGAGCTCAAGGGCAATAAAATTCCTAAGGGACTTGTGTCCTTGGAAAATATATTTGATAGACATGATTAATACATTCAAGATCAAGTCGATGCACAAGAAAGAACCTCAGTTGAGTATCATTAGGTCAACATCGGTACTATGGATAACCCCTGATTCATCAATCTAGGAATGTGTTGTTCACCCACAGAAAGTGAAAGATTTATCTCTTTGTCAGTAGTATATAGATATCTTTGTTTGGTCCTATGAAGATATGAAGGTTTTCATGCCTAAAGAATTGTCTCATACAATTCCTCTGAAGACAAAAGTCAAGCCTTTTCGACATAAACAATGTCATTATAATCCAAAGGTGCAAGACACCATATACGTGGAGATCCAAAAGATGCTTATGGCAAAGATTATTTTTCCAATTCATCATTCCACTTGGGTGTCGAATATTGTTCCAGTGCGCAATAAGAATAGAAAAATTAGGATCTATGTAGATTTTAGGAACCTGAATCAAGCCTCTCTAAAGGACAACTATCCTCTGCCTAACATGTATCATACACTTCAGATAGTTACTAGCTTAGAGATGTTATCACTCCTGGATGGATATTTAGGGTACAACCAGATTGAAGTTGTAGCCAAAGATCAATATAAAACAACATTCACTACCCCTTGGGGTACCTTTGCTTATGAGCGGATGCCATTCGGTCTCATCAACACTAGAGCTACTTTTTAGAGAGCTATGGACCTAGCTTTTGGCGATCTAAAGGATAAGGTTATAGTGGTATATATGGATGATCTCACTATCATTTCTAAAAGATGTGTAGAGCACTTTTAACACTTAACTCACGTGTTTGAGAGGTGCAGATATCATGGCATCTCCCTGAATCTGATGAAGTTAGTCTTTGTAGTGACTAAAGGAAAGTTGTTAGGCCACATCATGTCTAAAGAAGGCACAAGGATTGACCCAAATTGGGTTGATGCCATTTGTAATCTATCTTTTGCCAATAAGAAAGACTAGAGTACATTCTTTCTTCAGCAAAGTGAACTTCCTTTGAAGGTTCATGCCAATTTTTTTAGAACTCACAAAGGACATCTCAGCGATGATGAAGAAGACTTCGGTTTTCAAATGGATAGAGAAAGGAAAGAAATCCTTTATAAAAATAAAAGAAGCAATTAGCAAAGCTCCCATCTTAGTCCAACCTAACTTTGACAAAAGCTTCATTCTATACTTCTATGCTTTAGAGCACACCATGTCTACCATTCTCACATATAAGTTGAAAGAAGAAGCTGATTCCCCAATAGCATTCATGAGTAGTAGTTTCAAAGATCATGAAATGAGATATTCACAGATAGAGAAACATGCATATGTTGTGGTCCTAGTAGTCAAGAATTTCAGATTCTATATCCTAAACTCTCGCACCATAGTTTTTGTACCTAATCTAGTGGTCAAGAGTATTCTCACTCAGCAAGAGATGGGCGCTAAGCAAGAGAATTGGGTGGCAAAAGTCCAAGAATATGATCTAGAGATCAGGCCTACCAAATTGATACATGGCCGAGCACTTTTCCAACTCATTTCTAAAAATGGAGATGGAGAAATAGAAGATGCTGCCAATTTGATTAGCGAAGAAGAAGAGCTCCCCTTAGTACTATTCATTGATTCTGCTGAGGAATGATACACAAACATAGTCTACTATTTGACTTACGGAGAATGTCTAGATTACTTAGACAAGCAATAAAAGAGGACCTTGAAGCTGAGAGCACTCAAGTATGTGCTAGGGAAAGATGTATTATACAAACAAAGTCTGGACGACAAATTCCTAAGGTGCGTTGACAAGAACCAACAAAGAAGGTTGCTAGAAGGTTTTCATAATAAAGCCTGCAGTGGTCATTTTTCATCAAGGATCACTGCATTCAAAATCCTACGAGCAAAATACTACTGGCCTACTATGTTTAGGGATGCATATGAGTGGGTACAAAAGTGTCAATCCTATCAACAATTTGTTGGAAAACTCAAGTTGGCAACTCTTCCACTCAAGCCAATAGTCATTGAAGCCCCTTTTCAGTAGTGGGGGTTAGATTTTATTGAGCCTCTCAACCCAAACTTAAGAATAGGACATATTTATGTTCTCACAACCACTGACTATTTCACAAAGTGGGTTGAGGCCATTCCTACTAGGCGAGCTACCTCGAAGGTGGTGTGTGACTTTCTTAAGGAGAACATCTTGTCGCACTTTGGGGTACCTCAAAAGATTGTGACTGATAGTGTAACAAGTTTTTCCTTGGAAGAACTATTAGGTTTCTACTTTGACTATGGGATCACATTGTCTCACTCATCAAATTATTACCCTTAGGGTAATGGCCAAGTAGAATCATCAAACAAGAATCTAATCACAATAATCCGTAAATTGGTTGATAGCAATCAACGCACTTGGCACAAGAAGTTGTATGATTCCTTGTGGGAAGACAGGATCACACCTCAAAGAGCAATAGGCACATCACCATTTGCTATTATGTATGGTACATAAGCCATCTTGCCAATCACACTGGAGCTATCTACCTTATAGCTTGCAGCAGTGGTTGAAGATAGTCAATTCAAAGACCCCATTGAGAAGCGCATCATGTACCTATCAAAACTTGAAGAAGAGAAATCAGAGATGTGAGAGGAACCTCCTGCAATAATATAATGAAAATGCACAAAATAACAGAAATAACAGAAACACAGAAGGAATTTATTGATCGCAGGCCACTTCGAGGGGGCGATCTCCTTTGAGCAAGATCAATAGAATAAATTCATGGATGCCTTCATTGGCCTCAACACGTACTTATATACTAAGTCTAATCTAAACAACTATTACTTCCCATGAATGTGGGATAATACAATATACTCATGGGATGACTTACAAAGCATATGCATCCAAAAGTAATAGACTAACAAAGTAAAGAGAAGGGTTAAACACGGGTTCCTAACATTCCCTCCCTCTTAGAAAAGCTTTGTCCTCAAAGCTTAAGATGTGGAAATTGTTGCTGAATCTAAAGGAGTGATTCCCATATAGCATCCTCTAATTACATTCTATGCCACTGAAGTAATACCTCTGTGATGGATCAAGAGCGAAGCTGACGAGTGCACTTGTCAAGGATTGCCTCCGGCTCTAAAATGATGGATCCTTCGTTATCTAGTTCTGGTAAAATAGTTTGTGCTCTGATGTTGGTGCCAAGAACTTTCTTTAGACAAGAGACATGAAATACTAGATGAATGCGGGAAGAAGGATGAAGCTCCAATTTATAAGCAACTGACCCAATCTTCTGGAGAACTTTATATGACCCATAGAACTTTGGAGCCAGCTTATGATGCCCTTTGAGTTTTAGGGATGATTTCTTGTATGGTTGTAGATGAAGAAAAACCATATCACCTACTTGAAAAGTGTGCTTAGAATGGTGTTGATTAGCTTGTTGTTTCATTCGATTTCTTGCCTTGTGAAGATTGTTCTGCAAGATGTGAAGAATCTGATCCTAGGTTCAGAGAACCATGTCAACTTTCTTAACTAGTGAACTACTGGGGGTGTATGGAAGGAGTACTGGAGGTGCCTGACCATAGACTGCTTCATACGGAGTCATTTTAGATGCAGTGTGTTAGGAGGTATTGTACCACCATTTAGCAAGAGGGAGCCACTTTTCCCATTAATGTTGTTGTTTCAAAGGTGAAGCAACGAAGATAAGTTTCCAAAAATTTGTTGATAATTTTAGTCTGACCATCTATTTGTTGGTGATACTCAGAACTCATCTTCAGTTTGGTGCCAGTGTGTCAAAATAATTTTGTCCAAAATTGACTGGTGAATGTTGCATCATGATCTAAGACAATGGAAGAAGGGATGCCATGAAGACAGAAGATCTAGTCCATGAAAATTTGTGCGACTGAGGAGGCGGTATAGGGATGGATGAGGGCACAAAAATGACTATATTTGGAAAGGAAATCAACCACAACCAAGATCACTATCTTTCCTCTAGATTTACGGAGCCCCTCAATGAAATCTATAGAAATATCTATCCAAATCTGTGTAGGGATGGGCAAGGGATCAAGAAATCTAGGAAGGAGTATCATTTCACCCTTGTTGCATTGGCAGGTATCACATTCAGCTACCATCTATTGAATTGCCCTTTTCATTCCCTTCCAAAAGAAGTTACGCCATGCCCGCTCATAAGTTTTGAGGAACCTAGAGTGCCCTGCCAATGGAGAAGCATGGAGTTTATAGAAGATAGCCTACTAAAGATCTATGCTCTGGGGAAGCACTAGACAACCCTTGTATTGCAGAGAAGCACCATCCCAAGAGTAATATGGTATAGAAGACGGGTTTTGGCCAACTGTTGAATGATTTGAGATAATGAAGAGTCATTGACACAGCCCTGCTGGATAGATTCCAACCAATTTGGAATACACATAGATGTAGCTGAAAGAGAAGCTTGGTCATCAAATGTGTGAGAAAGAGCATCCGCCAAAATATTGTCCTTACCCTTCTTGTAAGTGATCTCATAGTCATAACCCATGAGTTTACTAACCCATTTCTATTGTGCTAGGGAGGAGACTCGTTGTTCCAATAAATATTTCAGACTTTGGTGATTAGTCTTGATACAAAAATGATTCCCTAGTAGGTATGGCCGCCACTTCCATACTGCATGCAAAATAGCCATTATTTCCTTCTCATATGTGAAGAGACCTAGTGTCTCAAATTATTGTTTGGAACCTCATTTTTAATCATTGGTTTTGTTCATATCATTCACATGTTCTTTGTTCATCGGGTTGACAAAATACTATCGGCATACCCATGTTTGGGCTTACTGATGACATGTGTTTCACCGATGGTAGTGGCCATTGAGAAGACTTCTTGTATCGACATAGATGGAAGTAGTATCATCGATGATCTATGTCTCATCGATGATGTGGTCAGTGTGAGTCACTCCGATGGAAGACCATCGGAGTGATTAGCTTTATCAGGTCAGTGGTAATGGTTCTTACCGATGACCTTGTCATCCCAATGTTTAGCAAGAAGATATTCATCGGTGCAGCGTAAAGTCTTTGGGCCGATGGCAGAGGTCTCTCCGATGAAGGATTGGTGAAGCGTTGACGTCGGTGGGACAAGGATCTATTGGTGTGGATGGTGGAGTGATCTCCGATAGTCTAGGCTATTTTAATGAGGTGTTGAATAGCATTGTCGGCAACAAAATTACCGATGATAGTCTTACCGTGTGTTTGTATATTTAAACCTAGATGTTCAACATGACCTGGTGCATGTGGGACTAATGAGTCCTCTTGAATGTGAACAGTTGCGATGGTTGGAAGATAATGATGCTGAGTCCATTGGAACGAATAGTTAAGGTAGAAGTTCAAATGATTTTGCTCTATAGACTGTGGTAAATACAGATTTTGTAAAGCAATATGTGATTGATGAAGAGATTTGATCATAATGTTCATTTTTGGTAGATGTACAGTGAAAGTGAACTATTTGTATGATTTGAGAATTGATACCTAAGCAAGAAGGTATCTTTATTGTAATCTTTCTAAGCTTACTGTAAATAAAGATTGTCTCTCTTGGGGTGGTGGGTTTTTTACCTGAAAGGGTTTTCCCATGTACATCTGGTGTTGTTCTCTATTATCTTACATGTTTATTCTATATTTTCTAGTGTGCTCATCTGTGTTTTTGAATTAAATGTTACCTGTCTACATTATCCCCTTTGAATTGACATTAGGGAAGCTGTATTCCGCACCTATGCTTTCCTAACAAGTGGTATCAGAGCCTAGCCAGTTGTGTTATCCTTGTTGGTAGGTTGGGATTTTTGTGTCAGTTCTGTGAGTGGGAGTTCTGTAGAGGTCTATTTTAATAAATTAGATGGCAAGTTCATCAGGAAAAATAGACATTGAAAAGTTCAATGGCACAAACTTTGAGTTGTGGAAGCTTAAGGTCGAAGATATGCTAGTCGACAGAGATCTTTGGGTTGCTGTGTTTGGGGTTCAACCTTCAGGCATGAAGCAAGAAGACTGGGACTTGGCAGATAGGAAAGCTAGAGCACTGATAAGATTATGTTTAGCAGATTCTATTCTATTGAACGTGCATGAGGAGAAGACTACAAAAGATTTGTGGAAGAAGTTGGGAGATATTTACCAGGGCAAGTCCTTAGTGAATAAACTTTTCCTTAGAAAGAAGTTGTATTCTCTGAAGATGGATGAAGGAGCATCTGTAGCAGACCATCTAAACACATTTAATACAATTGTTGCACAATTGACTTTTGTAGGTGTAAAAATAGAAGAGGAGAACCGCTGTATGCTTATGTTATGTTCCTTACCTAACTCATGGGATCATCTTGTGATGACTATTGGAAGTACAACAACCACGTTTACAACTGAAGCAATTGTTGCCTCACTGCTATCTGAAGAGATGCAAAGGAAATCTTTTGAGATGGCCAAAGAGGCCCTGTTTGTTCGAGGTAGATCAAAGGAAAGAGACAAGAAGAAGGACAAGAAGTCTAAGTCCAAATCAGAGGGGAGATAAAAATCTCCTAGTAAAATGTCCAAGGTAAAGTGCTGGAATTGTGGGCAGAAAGGACACATCTAAAAAGACTGCAAGGAGGAGAAAAAGAAGAAGAAGAAGAACTTATTTGACACCGATTCTTCTCAGAGTGATGTTGATGCCTTCATTTCTGCCTTGGCAATGCCTGCATCTAAAGATGTATGGTTGGTGGATTCAGGCGCATCTTTTCATATGACATCTCACAGAGAATGGTTCTTTAAGTATGAACCGTATGCTAGTGGGAAGGTGTTCCTGGCAAGTGATTCGACACTGGAAATTGTTGGCCGAGGAAGAGTCAAAATCTAGTTCCCAGATGGAAGAATAAATGGAATGAATGGAGTACTACACATACCAGGTCTGGCTCAAAATTTACTTTTTGTTAGTAATCTTAATGATGTTGGAGTGCAAGTTACTTTTGTGAATGGTGGCTGTAAGATGACTAGAGGTTCTATTGTATTGGCAAAGGGTGAACGCATTGGAACTTTGTATAGGTTAGATGCTAAACCAGTGTGTTGTAATAATGTCTCTGTAAAATCTGAAAAAGCTACTATTGTAACACATGATACAAACTCTATGGAAGTTAAACTTCCTACAAAGAAAACAATACTCTGGCATCATAGACTTGGTTACATAGGTGAAAAAGGTTTAAAAACCTTGAAATATAAAAACCTGGTAGATGGGCTGATTGATTGTAATCTAGAGTTTGATTTCTGTGAACATTGCATATATGGAAAATAGTACCATGTTTCTTTTTACTCTAGTTCTCATAAATCTTCTGGTGTTCTGGACTATGTACATTCTGATGTTTTTTCTCCAGTTGATGTTCCTTCTCTGTCTAAATCAAGATACTACGTATCATTTATTGATGATTATTCAAGGAGGGCATTTATATATTTTTTGAAAAATAAATTAGACGTGTTCAGTCGGTTTAAAGATTTTAAAAATCTTGTGGAAAATCAGACTGGTAGAAAAATAAAATGTTTGAGAATGGATAACGGTGGTGAATATTGCAATGCAGATTTTGATAAGTTTTGTCTTGATCATGGAATAAAAAGGCATAAGACTACACCTTATACTCCACAGCAAAATGGAGTTGCTAAAAGGTTGAATCGATCATTGATGGAGAAATCAAGAAGTATGTTGAGTTATGTTGGTCTTGAACAAAGGTTCTAGGCTGAGGCTATTGCTACAACTTGTTACTTGTTGAATCATTCTCCTACTTCAGCATTGGTTGATAAGACGCCTATGGAAGCATGGTCTGGAAAGAAGCCCTCTGTAAAACATATTCGTGTCTTTGGCTATGAGGCATATGCTCATATTCGTAAGGTAAAAGGATCTAAGTTGGATTACAAGGCAGTCAAATGTATCTTTATTGGCTATGGAGTTGGTGTTAAAGGGTATAAGCTTTGGAATCTTGAAACTAAAAAGGTAATTTACAATAGGAATGTAATTTTCAAAGAGCTGAAATGTTTGGTTATTGATCCTCAGCCAGAGAAGACAGAAGAGAAGAAAGAAAAGAGTGTTGTTAATATTCCTCTGACCCCTATAAAAGAGGAACAACAAGCACCAAGTGTAGATGATTCAGAAGTGAGTTCAAGTAGCTTTGAAGATTCAGATCCAGAGCAAGAACCTGAACCTACACCTCAACCATTGAGGCAGTCTACACATGAAAGAAGACAACCAGATAGGTATGGATTTTTAGTACTTGATTCAAGTTGTGCCTATGCTTTGCTTACTGATACTGATGAACCTAGGACTATGAAAGAAGCTATTGGTTTACCTGATTCAGATTCTTGGTTGGAAGCCATGGGTAGAGAAATGTCATTGTTGGAGAAAAATGGAACCTGGGATTTGGTGCCCTTGCCTGAAGGTAGAAAACATGTGGGCTGTAAGTGGGTATTTAAAAAGAAATATGGTCCAGAAGTATTGAAAAGTACAAGGCAAGACTGGTTGCTAAGGGGTATTCCCAAAAGGAAGGTATAGATTATGGAGAAATCTTTTCTCATGTAGCTAAGATGACATCCATTAGATTTCTGTTGTCACTTGCAGCAACGTATGACTTTGAAATTGAGTAGATGGATGTGACAACAACATTTCTTCATGGGGACCTTGAAGAAGAGATTTATATGTCCTAGCCAGAGCATTTTGTGGTAAAAGGTAAAGAACATCTAGTATGTAAACTTAAAAAGTCTCTTTATGGCTTGAAACAATCTCCCAGAATGTGGTATCAAAAATTTGATACGTATGTTTTATCTTTGGGATATGTGAGATCTAAATCTGATCATTGTGTATATTATAAAACTAATGGTGATCAGATTCTTATAATTGCACTGTATGTGGATGACATGTTATTCATTGGCAATGGTAAGGGGATGATCTCAGATTTAAAAACTTAGTTGTCCTCGAAATTTGAAATGAAGAATCTAGGGGAAGCAGAGTACATTTTGGGAATGGAAATCAAAAGGGACAGGTCTAGTAGAAAGCTTTGGCTCAGCTAGAGAAAGTACATTACCAATGTTCTTGATAAATTTAATATGTCTGATTGCAAACAGTTAGTTGTTCCAGTTTTGTAGGGAACGAAACTATCTATTGAAGATTGTCCAGAATCTTCGAATGAAATTGACGACATGAAAAAAGTGCCCTATGCAAGTACTGTTGGTAGTTTAATGTACACAATGGTCTGTACTAGACTAGATATTACCCAACCAGTGGGAGTTTTGAGCCAGTTTATGGCAAATCCAGGCACATCACATTGGGATGTTGTGAAGAGAGTTATGAGGTATTTGAAGGGAACTTCTGACTATGCTATTTGCTATCATGGAAACTCAATTGGATCTCAGAAATCTATCAGCATTCAGGGATATGTTGATTCTGATTGGGTAGGGGACATTGACAGTAGAAGATCCACCAGTGGATATGTATTCACATTACATGGTGGTGCTATAAGTTGGATGAGCAAGCGGCAGGCTCTAGTCGCTTTGTCCACAACAGAGGTAGAGTAGATGGCAGCTACTCGTGCATGCCTAGAAGCAATTTGGTTGAAGAAGTTGTGTTCTGATGTCAGTTTTGATGCAGGGCAAATACAAATTCATTATGACAGTCAAAGTACTATCTGTCTAGCAAAACATCCTACTTTTCACACTAGGACAAAACATGTTGATGTCCAATATCACTTTGTTCGTGATATGGTGGAAGACAAAAAGGTAAAGCTGGAAAATGTTGATACTTTGGATAATGTTGTAGATGCCTTGACTAAACCAGTGAGCATGGCCAAGTTCAAATGGTGTTCAGATGAAATGGGTCTTCGGGCCCATAATTCTCAGTAATCATATGCAGATTAAGAGGTAGCAGTAATCTCTTCGACAAGTGGGAGATTGAAGAGACCTAGTGTCTCAAATTACTGTTTGGAACCTCATTTTTAATCGTTGGTTTTGTTCATATCATTCACATGTTCTTCATTCAGCAGGTTGACAGAATACTATCGGCGTATGCATGTTTGGGCTTACCAATGACATGTGTTTCACCGATGGTAGTGGCCATCAGGAAGACTTCTTTTATCGGTGCATATGGAAGTAGTATCGCCGATGATCTATGTCTCATCGATGATGTGGTCGGTGTGAGTCACTCTGATGGAAGACCATCAAAGTGAGTAGCTTTATTGGCTCAGTGGTAATGGTTCTTACCGATGAGCCTATCATCCTGATGTTCAGTAAGAAGATATTCATCAACACAGCGTAAAGTCTTTGGGCCGATGGCAGAGGTCTCTCCAATGTAGGGTTGGCGAAGTGTTGACGTCAGTGGGACAAGGATCTATCAGTGTGGATGATGGAGTGATCTCTGATGGTTTGGGCTATTCTGATGAGGTGTTGACTGGCATTGTCGGCAACAAAATTGCCAACGATAGTCTTACTATGTGTTTGTATATTTAAACCTGGATGTTCAACACGACCTGGTGCATGTGGGACTAATGAGTCCTCTTGAATGTGAATAGTTGCGATGGTTGGAAGTCTATTGGAACAAATAGTTAGGGCAGAACTTCAAATGGTTTTGCTCTATAGACTATGGTAAATACAAATTTCGTAAAGCAATCTATGATTGATGAAGAGAGTTGATCATATTGTTCATTTTTGGTAGATGTACAATGAAAGTGAACTATTTGTATGATTTGAGAATTGATACCTAAGCAAGAAGGCTGATATCTTTATTGTAATCTTTCTAAGCTTACTGTAAATAAAGATTATCTCTCTTGTGGTGGTGGGTTTTTTACCTGAAAGGGTTTTCCCATGTACATCTAGTGCTGTTCTTTGTTATCTTACATGTTTATTTTGTATTGTTCTAGTGTGCTCATCTATGTTTTTGAATTAAATGTTACCTGTCTACATTATCCCCTTTGAATTGACATCAGGAAAGCTGTATTCCACACCTGTGCTTTCCTAACAATATGTAGAGAGTACTAAATTCTTACCAGAAAGGGCTTTGCTAGTGAACGCAATGGGATGTTCATCTTGAAGGAGAACAACACCAAATCCATTACCGCAAGCATCACTCTCAATAGTGAAGGTCTTGAAAAAATATGGCATAGCTAGAATAGGGGTAGTACATAGATTGTTTTAGTTTTTAAAATGCACATTGAGCAGCATGTGTCCAGGTAAAAGCATCCTTCTTTAACAGAGCTATTAATGTAGCTGCAATCTTCTCATAATCCTTGAAAAACTTGCAATAGTAACTAGTCATCCCCAAAAAACCATGGAGGCTCTTGAGTGTCTGAGGATGCGGCCAATTTTTTATGGCATCTATTTTTGCAGGATCCACTCAAACCCCTTGGGCTGAAACAATATGCCCAAGATACTCCACTTCCTCCTGGCCAAAAACACATTTAGACTATTTTGCACAGAGATGATGATTAGAGAGAAGTTGCAGTATGAGATCCAGATGTTGGAGATGCTCAGTCCATGTTTTACTATAGATGAGGATATCATCGAAGAAGACCAGAATGAATTTCTGTAGGTAAGGCTGAAATATTTTATTCATCAATGCCTAGAACATTGAAGGAGCATTAGTGAGGCCAAAGGGCATGACCAAAAAATCATAGTGGCCATCATGTGTGTAGAAAGCCATTTTAGGGATATCATCCTCATGAACCTAAATTTGGTGATACCCAGAATGAAGATCCAACTTGGAGAAAAAATGAGCGCCATGAAGCTCATCAACAACAGGAATCAGAAACTTATCCTTGATTGTGATGTGATTAAGTACTCAAAAGTCAATGTAGAGGCACCATGACCCATCTTTTTTCTAGACAAGAAGAGCTAGTGAAGAAAAGGAACTGGTACTAGGGTGAATAATACCTTGCTTCAGTAAGTCTCGCACAAGAATCTCAATCTTTGTCTTTTGGTGAAATGGGTAGTGGTAGGGCCTACTATTGTGAGGAAAACTTCTAGGAAGGAGCTGAATATGGTGGTCCTCTGGTCACGAAGGTAACAATCCCACTGGTTCAGCAAAGACACATGCATACCTATCCAAATTTTGTTGTAGATCAGAAGGAGTAGTAGAGACTATTGATGGTTGCATTTGAATGGAATGGACCTTAGAGATGACACCATGTGAATTCTTCTTAAGAAGTTTTTCCATGTGATGTGAACTTACGATGCTAAGAGACCTTGGTTGTAAGCCCTTCAATGTGTGTTTTTGCCCATTGTCTGAAAACTGCATCTGAAGTTTAGCAAAATCTCATAAGATGGATCCAAGTGCGTGTAACCATTGGGCACCCAAAAGCACATCACATCTGCCTAAGGGCAAGGCAAACATGTCGAAGCATGGGTTATAATCTCCAATTGAGATATGCACATTATGACACTTCCCTTTGCAAGGTAATGTGCCCCCATTGGCAATCATGACTTCAAAGCTGGAGTAAGGATGGACAAAACAATCAGCCTATTTGGTGATCTAAGGGTCAATGAAGTTATGAGTACTACTAGTATCAATGAGGATTGTAAGAGGGAGCTTCTTGAAGTAACCCTTGACCTACATTGTTTGTGGAGTGGTGACTCCTACTAAAGCATGGAGAGAGATCTCTGGGTGGTCTTCCTAAGAAGCAGGGTCAACAAGTGGCTGCTGAGTTTCGATTTGATCATCTACTATATTATGAGCATCCGCATAAACTTAGTTTTAGGTGGGGAATCCACATCTAAGAGATAGAGCTTTTGATCAACACATCGATGTCCCCAAGTGAATTACTCATCATAATTATAACAAAGCCCTTTTTCCCTACGTGCCCGCATCTCTGCTTCAGCCAAATGCTTGATAGGAGCTATTCTAGGAGCTGGCGTTATTTGAGGTCTTTGGGAAACTGTATTTCTAAATGGAACACAATTGGATTTGGATTACTGTTGAGTTGTGATCTTGTCTTCCGCTCACTTAGCCAACCCTAGGGCTTCCATCATTATGCTGGGACAAAACATTTTAAACTTAGATCGAATTTCATCCTTCAAACTGCTGACAAAATAACTCTTGAAGAATTCATCAGACAATCCCTCTGTGTGATTGGCCAGTTTTTCAAATTATGTCTGATATTCTCTCATAGTGTCTATTTGGCAAAGTTTAGTGAGTGCTCCTGTGAAGTCATCAAAAGCACTAGGGTCAAATCATTATAAAATGAGTTTGCAAAAATCTATCCATTTTAGCTCTTCATGAGCCTTGATGTACCAATGGAACCATTAAATGGCTTAATGTTCCAAATGGAAGGATGCAAGTGGAACTTTGTTGACATCAAAAGTATTATGTAGACTGAAATATTGTTCTACTTGATATATCCAGCTAGTCGGATCATCGCCATTGAAGCGAGGAAAATCAAGCTTCGGCCCACGAAAATTGCTGGAAGAAGAGAACCCAGTGTCTATAGAAGACTTTGGCTATTGTCTATTGTTCATGGCTGAATACTAAAGATTGAGGCCCATAATTTTTTCATCCAAATCTTAGAGTATGGTCTCGAGGGTTATACGTTCATCCTCCATGTTTTTTGCTCCTATGCAGGTGACAACCATAACTAAGAGTTTTTTGTTTTTTTTGGGAATGGGTAGAAAAACAAAAATAGAAACTTTTTTACTAAAGGAAATTTTGGATTTGGGAAAAACTCTGATGGGTAATTGGGGTTTGACTAGGTTTTGGACACTTTCTGAGGGAAAGGGAAGCAGAAAATGGGGATTTCAGAAGCAAGGTGAAAGAATGGGAAAATTTGTCCAAGAGGGACAAAGGAGCAGAAATATGAAATGGACACTATGGTAAAATTTGAAGGCTATTGGGTGAGAATCGAAGAAGTTATGGCAAACCCTAAAAATAGACAAATGTGGGATTTCTGGCTTCGATAAGTGGAATTTGGGATAGGGTCCTCAAGGAAGGAAATATGTAGAATGAGATTTTAGGTGTTCCAGTGAATTTTGAGGGGAAACAAAGCTAAGGCAAGGAAGCTATGACAAAAAAATTGAATTTTTTTTCTAGAAACGATCTGCCAACTGCTCTGGACGGATTCAATCTACGATTTGCTAGCTGTCAATAGATATGGGCCCCAAGTATGTTCTTCTTCCTAAAGGTTCATGGGAGTCACTTGACCACCAATGTTGTCTAACAACTTGTGTATTGGGGTAGTACCCCTCACTCCATGACTCAGGTAAAAATGATAACCGCTTTGCCACAAACGACAGATCTCGGTTTACCTCATGGATGGGAACTAGTCAATCAAGTAGGGGTCATTGCCCTTTTCACTGGTAAGTCCTATCAATGGGCCAACTACTTCGAGGTTCCTATGGTACTCCTCACAATGAGTTTTAGGGCTATGCCCAGGTACTTCCTATAGTTAAGCGGATAGGGATATTCCCTAATCTGAACCTGTAATTGAAATGAACAATACAGATGCGAAAAAGAAAGAACTACTACAAAAATCATAGCACCTGGAGGCCATTGCGGAAAAAAAATAATTTGATAGAAATTCCACCTAGCGAGTGCAAGAAAGTGCTCTGATACCAGATGAGAGGAACCTCCCACAACAATATAATGAAAATGCATGAAATAATAGAAATAGTAGAAACACAGAAAGAATTTATTAATCGCAGGCCACTTCGAGGAGGCAACCTCCTTTGAGAAAGCTCAATAAAATAAATTCATGGATGCCTTCATTGGCCTCAACATGTACTTATCTACTAAATCTAATCTAAACAACTATTAATTCCCATGAATGTGGGATAATACAATATACTCATGGGACAACTTACAAAACATATGCGTCCAAAAGTAATATACTAACAAAGTAAAGAGAAGGGTTAAACACAGGTTCCTAACAAGGTGATTGAGAAAATCACTTATCATCAAGAGCGGGTGAATAATATCTTTGATAGAAAGGCTCATCCATGTAACTTCAACATTGGATCTTGTTCTACTTTGGGATAAGAGACATGAGCCTAAAGGAATGCATGACAAATTTGACTCCTTGTGGCTTGGACCTTTCAAGATTCGTGAGCTCTGTGGAGACAACACCTATTTTCTCTCACACTTGGAAGGTAAGCCACTGCCATTGCCTTTTAATGGGCAATTTATGAAACACTTCATTCCTTAGGGTTTGAAGGGGTTTCCTCTTTTTGTATGTCATATTGTGTTTCCCCTTTCAGTGATGTAATTGTTATGTAGTATTGTGTTTCCCTTTCACATTTTGTTTATTCGTCATGTTTCGTTAGGTAGACCAAAGTTCCACCCTTAGGTGATTTTAAGAGGTCTGATCCTAGGTGATTTTAGGAAAAAGACCTGTTCTAGGTGATTAGGAAAATGTACCAACTCTATTGCCTAACTAATAAGACACTGATCTACATTATAAACCCAGAGATTCAGAGGTCCTCTGTTATGCCCTTACTTCTATAGTGTATATGGTTATGAATAGTCGGCTTGTGGCTATCTTAACCCTTAATTAAGTCATATTATCATTATTATATTGTTATTTAGTTGTTTAGGTCGGCCTAAGGCTTCTATAGGGCTATCTAAGTCGGCCTGGGTGATATCCTAGGCATAAATAGGTATATATAGGGGTAGTGAGTCTTATTAGATCATCATATTCAGTATTGTGTTCTCATTGAAGACTGTTGGAGGTATCCCCCTCGAAGTGGATTAGGAGGTTGCCCCCTCGAAGTGGCATATTACTATCAAGTATTTTCAGCATATTTACTATTATATTCAGATATTGTGCAAGTTGTTTCATTACAAGTGGTATCAGAGCATGATCTTGGCACCGTAGAGGCAAGATTTTTTCTCAACATTGGAGGCGATTTTGGGAAGAGCATAACTTTCATATTTTAGTAAATTTTTTAAAGATTTTTAAAGGGTTTTTGAAGACCATATTAAAGAAGATACAGTCCAGATTTCAGAGGAATTGAAGCAAAAATAAGCGAGTTATTGCAAAATTAGGGTTTCCAACAAATTCGCTCTCAAGGAAGCAAATTTGCTAAGTTTTTGGATTTTTTTCTGGGTAAGTGGTATCTTGGCCTTAGTAAGTTATAGTAAAAATTTCAGAGAATTTTCATTTCATTTGTGTGATTTATTTCAAAAATATTGGTTTCCATCATGACGAGCCTTGCGACAAGAGGCAAAAAGAATGTTGTCACACTGGGGAAATCCTCTGATAAGGATGAGGAAATAAGTAAGTACAAGAGGGATATGTGTGACATAAGAGAAGATATATCATATATACGAAGCATGTTAAGTGCCTTAATGAAGGAACCAAGAAAGGAGGTCTCAAGCAACAAAGAAGAAGAAGAAGAAGCAGTAGCAGTAGACAAAGAAGAAGAAGAACCAGAAGAAGAAGAAAAAGAAGAAGAACCAGAAGAAGAAGAAAAAGAAGAACCCGAAGAAGAAGAAGAAGAAGAAGAAGAAGAACCAGAAGAAGAAGAAGAAGAAGAAGAAGTGGAAGAAGAAGCGAAAGAAGAGGAAGAAGCAGAAGAAGAAGCAGAAGAAGTAGAAGAAGTGGAAGAAGAAGCGGAAGAAGCAGCGGAAGAAGCGGAAGAAGAAGTGGAAGAAGAGGAAGAAGCGAAAGAAGAGGAAGAAGTGGAAGAAGAAGTGGAAGAAGAAGTGGAAGAAGCAGAAGAAGTGGAAGAAGCAAAAGAAGCAGAAGAAGCAGAAGAAGAAGCGGAAGACGCAGCGGAAGAAGCGAAAGAAGAAGCAGAAGAAGCGAAAGAAGCGGCAGAAGCAGTGGAAGAAGAAACAGAAGAAGCGGAAGAAGAAGAAGAAGAAGAAGAAGATGATGATGATGATGATGATGATGATGATGATGATGAAGCAGAAGAAGAGACAGAAGAAGAAGAAGAAGAAGAGGAAGAGGAAGAAGAAGAAACAAAAGAAAAAGAAAGAGATGATGAAGAAGAAGTGAAAGAAGAAGTTCCTGATCAAGCTATTCAACCAATGCAAGGGTACCATGTACTATTCCTCACCTCTTCCTCTATGGCACATCAAAAGGTTCAAGTAAAGGAAGAACACATTCATCACCATCAAGAGCTAGATGCAAAGGGAAGACACATCTTGGAGCTGAAGTTAATTTTTCAGACACACATGAACAAGCTGAGGACATCAAGGACATATCTTCTAGTTGAAGTTGCCACATGGGATGATGAAGATTATATGAAGAAACTACCAGAATTGATCAGCGTTGAGGACAACGCTTTTGTAAAGGTGGGGGGCATGTTATGCCCTTACTTCTATAGTGTATATGGTTATGAATAGTCAGCTTGTGGCTATCTTAACCCTTAATTAAGTCATATTATCATTATTATATTGTTATTTAGTTGTTTAGGTCGGCCTAAGGCTTCTATAGGGCTATCTAAGTCGGCCTGGGTGATATCCTAGGCATAAATAGGTATATATAGGGGTAGTGAGTCTTATTAGATCATCATATTCAGTATTGTGTTCTCATTGAAGACTGTTGGAGGTATCCCCCTCGAAGTGGATTAGGAGGTTGCCCCCTCGAAGTGGCATATTACTATCAAGTATTTTCAGCATATTTACTATTATATTCAGATATTGTGCAAGTTGTTTCATTACATCCTCCTATGCCGCAAGTATACACCATGGTCCCCAGATAGAGCCTAATGTTGTACCCATACAAAAGTTTTTGTATGTGCATATGAACGTCCTAAAAAGATGCCCAAGTACACCTCCCAAGCACCATGTAGCCCTGTCATTATTGCACTAACCCTGCAGGTACAAGACATATCAAAAGATGGTGATCCAAGGCTCAAATTGAGGGAGATTTTGGTAAGCCAATCAGGCCTAGAGCTATAAAAGAACACCTAGAAGTGGAGGCCAAAGTGATGAATCGAGGATGAAAATGACATAAAAGAACCAAGGAAAGCAATGCAAACACATCTGGCAAATCAAAATTCAATTTTGAAAATTTTGAAATTTTAGAAAATTTTAAAAAAATTTCTAAGGCATTTTTCAAGCATTTTTAGCTAAGTGTGCTTCACCTCAGAGCATGCTTCATGGAGAAGAGGCTCAATGAGAGCTTCGGATCATAAGATTGATTTCCAAACTTCAAGACTTTCTGTCATGGGATGAAGAAGTTACGACAAAAAGAAGCTTCACAAGCAGAGGCAAATGGCAATGATCCAGGCAACCTCATTCAAAATGGTCAAGGCAAAATTCAAAGTTTTCCATGGTCAAAAGTCATGATGCAAGAGAATGAATAATGATGAATCAATCATGAGGTTTTTGTAAAAATCTCAAGGCAAAGGATCAAGATTTTCAAAGGACCAAGTATGAGAAATCGTATAAGGCAAAGTGCTAGAGGAAAGGCCCTCATATTAAGAAAAAGGCATGCCTTTTTGGCTTCTCCAAAAGGTGCCCTTATTGACCAAAAGCCATGCCTTTTTGGTCTCTCCAAAATCTGCTCAAAATAGCAAAAATCCATGCCTTTCTTGCCTTAGAAAAAGGCTCTCATTTCACCCATTTCCTGTTGATAACTGAGAGGGGGGGTGAATCAGTTATCCTACTATTTTCTTCTTTCTTAACTATCTTAATAATCAATACAACATTAATCCAAATAAGCAAACATAACTATGAAATGGAAATACACATGACACAATATTTTTGATGTGGAAACCCTGTTAAGGGAGAAAACCATGGGGTGATTAACCCAAGATTGTATTCTCTGTTAGAAGAATGGAAATACAAAATGGTACTTGCCAATTAAGGCTCACTGCCCAAGCACACTGCTCACAAGAAGGCACACTGCCTACAAGAGACACATTATCTACAAAAAGAGTGTTATACAATACTTGAACTAATTGGTAGCATCCACATATGCTGGAGTTCAGTTCTGGTTAGGCTCAGTACACTGATCTGCTGCATTTCATCTTTCCTCTTCTCTTATGCTGCTTTCCTTTCACATACCGGACCTTCCTTACTACTTCTGCTCTGCTCTGCTTTTATTCGCACATCAATAACAACCACAACACCTCTCACAACTAAATCCATCGTGTATATATATATATATATATATATATATATATATATATATATATCCACACAAGTGATTTCATCACCTTTCTAGTCGGCACCCTGAATAGTCAATCTTTTCACAAGCTCTGATCTGTCGGCTGAATCCTTGCTTATGAAGTAATGCGGATCAAGCATATACTTGTAGAAGTCATCAATCATGTTGGCCAAACATAATTCATTTCTTCATAACCTTTACCAACATCAGTAACACATCCAGAATAATGTCTGATGTTCTGCTAGTCAGTTCTTCCTCTATTCACACTGTCACATGAGAACCTGACACTCAAGCATTCATATCTCTTTATCCTTTCCACACCAGAGGCTCAAACCTTGAAATCTATCAGTTAAGATACTCCTCTTGACTTCCCCAAATTAGCACTTCACTGAGATACTTCTGCTAAGAGATCCAGACCTGTCTGTCAGACCTTACTAACTGCTCTGTTCTTGTTTACCAGACCACAATATTCTTCACTCTGACTTTCGGTATAGACATACCATGTCCTGCGGATGTGTGGGATGAACTTTGTTACGATCAATGACAACATTCATGAATCCATATAGTGTCTCTTGCCAACAATCTCCCCCTTTGGCATTGATGGCAACACTTAGTGAAAAATGGCTAAGTGTTTACACTATACTCCCCCTTGGTTGATGCTCTGTTTTTATATACATTTTCTGAAGCTCCCCCTTAGTTGGATTCCTTATTTTTCACTACTCCTCACTCCCCCTTTGACATCAATGGCAAAGGGTAGGGTCTGCATACCAAAATTTCTAAAAATAGTCTATACATATCCGCATAAGTATATATACAAGTTGCACTTACATATATTTAAGTATGTCTACAAAAGTATTCTTCAACTGTACAACTTCTGTCACCCAACTCTGCTTCATCCTGTCCAAAATTGAGATGTGACCACTCAACAGGAACACAAAAGCTTCTACCCTCTTAAGATCTATTGGATCATTGGTCTGGGCAGTAGTGTGAGCATCATTTATGGCCTCATGCATGGCCTCTAACTTAGGGATAATGATCCTTCTAAGTTCACCCATCTGGCTAATTATGTTCTTCCTTTCCTTCTCAAAATTCTTTATTGCATTTGTGATTGCAATAGTCTAACACTCTTGATTTACCATAGAGGATGAGAGAGGATCAAAACTTTGAGATAGACTTAATAGTTTATCCTCTTGTTCTTTTACTTTCCTCTAAATATCTTTGGTCACTGTGGGCCAAGATAAGCAAAATTTGTACATATTTCTGCCATCTTTAAGAGCATTTTCCAAGCTCTTTATCCCAATATAACTTTCCTATCATTTGTTATTAGACCTTGTACTTCAGAGAATCTCTTATCCAAAAACTCCTTTCGGACCTTTTCTTCAGCTGACTTCTCTAGAGAATCAAAATGTGTACTAACACTACTGACTAGAGTTTTGAGATTACTGGAAGAGGAGGCTGTGGGATCCCTCTGAAAAGATGGCATGATCTTTTCCAAAACTTTGGAGGCTGCCTCTATAAGCTCATAGTCTTCCATGTGAGATTTCAGTAGTATCTCTTTGGCCTTCACATTTTCAAATGAAGCTATCTTCATTGTTTGCACTGGAGATAGAGAGTCAAAGTTTAGTGGCCCTTTTAATAGATCCGGTTCATTAATTTCCATAATTACTTTTGTCAAAAAGTCCTTGACTGATTTTGCAGTGTCTCTTGTCGGAGATAGATTTTTCTTTTCTTCTGTAGTCATAAAACTATCTTTTGAAGCTTTCTCTCCTTCCACAACCTTTGTACTCATATCTTCTTTTCCCTTCACCTCTGCTTCTTTCTCCTTTACTCTTTCTTCTCCTTTAGATCCAGAGACTGTAGGGGAAACTGGAGGAAAGATGCTTGTTTGTTCATGAGCCACCTCTTCTGGAGTGGAAGATTCCAAATCCTTATCCTTTTCTGCATTGGTGTCCATGACTTGCTCAGTTGACTCTTTTTCAACACTTGTGGTCGAGTGGTCAATACCTAAGTCCTCTATGATTGGGATGTTGAATTTCTTAAAAGCATTTTGGATGATCTCTTTAGTTTCTCTTGCCACTTTGTTGGTTTCACCAAGCATTAGCTGATTCATCCTGGCTTTGCTCCGGAACTCATCCTTGCAATCTTTAAAGATCATGTTCATTTGTTGCGGAGTGATTGAAGGGAAAAGCTGAATGGTGACCTATTCCCAGATCTTGAGATCTTTTGCTTGAGCATTATTCTTCCTCATTTCAAGCCTTTTCTCTAAGCTTTTGGGAATTAGAGAGATAATTTCAATAAAAGCTTTGTTGTAAGTGTTCAAATACTAAACTATGACTTCCTCCTGAATCTTTTTATCTGCTTCATTATATTCATCATAGAATTCTGATAAGGGTTGCAGGTTCCCATCCACAATGACTGCTTTCACTACAACTTCTAAGGATAGAGTGGGTTTTTCAACAAATTCCTCTTCCTTCTCTTCTTCTCCTTGACCAGTAGAGTGTTCACTGGATGGTTTCTTCTTCTTCTTCAATTTCCTTATCTCCTCATCTGATTCAATTTCCTCATCATTCTTTAGGCTAACATAGGACCTTGTTGCCTTTTTCTTTGTTCTCTTTTCTCCTTTTCCGAATGCCTAGACTTCCAGTTTTGAGCTTTTAGCAGGGACAGGTGCTGATTTCTTTGATGATCTTGTTTGGGTGGAAGATTCTACCGGAGCACTTTCCTTACTTTTCTTTTCTACCTCTTTCTTCTCTTCCTCAGCCTTTTCCATCTTTTTCCTATTGGCATCAAGTGCCTCCTTGATGCAAAGGTAGGAGGACCAAAACTATCCTCAATAACATTAACAAATAAAAGAACTAATCCAATTGCTTTGGTCAGGTTTAAGAGAACATTAATACATATTTTTCCTTCAATTTTCATGAAGATCCAATGGTAGGAGAGAAAGTTATGACTCTTTTCCCAAAACTACAAACCCTAGTCAGCGTTCAGACCTGCCCTCACCAAAATTGCAATATCTCTCACAAAACTTAATGAAATTATACCAAACCAAAATAATTATAAACTAGAAATACATATCTTTCCATCCATCTATTATATGCATCAATGTGATGCCGTACCAAGTCGTACCATGCATATTTTTAAACTGCATTTTTAAAAAATTAAACTCTGCAGACCTACCCTCAATACAAATGCCATAACTTATTCAAATCTTAATGAAATTTGATGAAACAAAAAGAAATGAAAATTAGACTCAATACTCTTTCCAACCATATATGGTTTTCTCCTATATATCTGTACAAAACCGTACCAAATGCTGCAATGGGACTATTGTAGGAAAAATCAAAAAATTACAGTCCATAAAACACTCATATCTTTCACAAAACTAAATAAAAATGCATGGGACAAGAAGAAAATGGAAGGTGGTTGAAGGATATAACATTTTCAATCCATTATACATCCATTCAATTCCATACAGGGCTGTACAATAGCAAAAGATAGCAAATTTTTGAAGGAAATTACAGGAAAACATTGTTTTTTCTCATTCCATGCTCAAATCTTCAACCACCCACGAATTCTTCATGGTTACAAGGCCTTTTAAAGGCATTAAAACATGTCTCTTCAGTTCATAACTGATTTGGAGCAAACCAAGAGCCAAATGACTCTTCACCTTCTAAGTTTGCATCTTTTTTCTAATTTTACATTGACAACCTTGACATGATTTGCAATATTTTGCATTTTTGAAACTCCTAATGACCTAAACACATAAAAATGACTTAATAAACCTCATTACAATGTGGAAGCATACAAATTTAATCAAACTCAAAGATTTGTCTAGGGCAATATTAATTTGCCAAGGTGCTCCTGCACCATACAACCAACCAACAAAATTTCTAAGTCCCTTGGAAATGTATCTGCAACAAAAGTCTCTTTCCTCTGTCTTTATCTTCAATCTTCTCAAATACAATCTTCCAATCTATAGAAATGGTAACCAACCAACCAAAAAAATAAACTACCATCTTCATAGAGCATCCTCAGGCTCCTTCTACTCCCATCAGTGGAGTACTCTTCAGGCTGCAACATCAAGTGCTTCTTCAGGTATCCATCTCTCTCACTGCTTCACAACAAACCAACTCACCAAACCATCCATCTCACCCAACAGTAGATCCTGGTGATGCACCTACCACTCTCTCCTCAGTGGTTTCTCTATGCATCCTTCTCTAGCCAAATCTCTATTGGAGAATGGTTATGACAGACCTCATCTTGTCTGCCCACACACAATCTTAGAAAACATCCTTCTTGCAGCTAGATAGAACAAGCACCTGCAACCAAACAACTGAGCAACATAAAATCCAAAAGGTGTAGATTTCCTCCCTCAGCTATCTATCTACACAATCAAGATCTTCTCGCTCTTCACCTACCTTCTCAGTGATAGAAAAAAAAATACACACCACCTAAATCTTTTGCCAGCTCTGATACCAAAATGATGCAGAGGTAGGAGGACCAAAACTATCCTCAATAACATTAACAAATAAAAGAACTAATCCAATTTATTTGGTTAGGTTTAAGAGAACATTAATACATATTTTTCCTCCAATTTTCATGAAGATCCAATGGTAGGAGAGAAAGTTATGACTCTTTTCCCAAAACTACAAACCCTAGGCAGCGTTCAGACCTGCCCTCACCAAAATTGCAATATCTCTCACAAAACTTAATGAAAGTATACCAAACCAAAATAATTGTAAAATAAAAACACATATCTTTCCATCCATCTATTATATGCATCAATGTGAGGCTGTACCAAATCGTACCATGCATATTTTCAGATTGCATTTTTAAAAAATTAAACTCTGTAGACCTACCCTCAATAAAAATGTCATAACTTATCCAAATCTTAATGAAATTTGATGAAACAAAAATAAATGGAAAGTAGACTCAATAATATTTCCAACCATATATGGTTTTCTCTTGAATATGTCCATACAGAACTATACCAAATGCTGCAATGGGACTATTGCAGGAAAAATCAGAAAATTACAGTCTATAAAACACTCATATATTTCACAAAACTAAATAAAAATACATGGGACAAGAAGAAAATGGAAGATGGTTGAAGGATATAACATTTTAAATCCATTAGACATCCATTCAATTCCATACAGGGCTGTACAATAGCAAAAGACAGCAAATTTCTGAAGGAAAATATAGAAAAACATTATTTTTTCTCATTCCATGCTCAAATCTTCAACCACCCACGAATTATTCATGGTTACAAGGCCTTTCAAAGGAATTAAAACATGTCTCTTTAGTTCATAACTGATTTGGAGTGAACCAAGAGCTAAATGACTCTTCACCTTCCAAGTTTGCATCTTTTTTCCAATTTTACATTGACAACCTTTACATGGTTTGCAATATTTTACATTTTTTAAACTCTTAATGACCTAAACACATAAAAATGACTTGATAAACCTCATTACAATGTGGAAGCATACAAATTTAATCAAACTCAAAGATTTGTCTAGGGCAATATTAATTTGCCAAGGTGCTCCTGCACCACTCCTTTGAGATGCCAAGGCCTTTGGCAACATTTTCTACTTCTTTTCTCACCTTCCTCTTGATCTCTGGTTCTCTAAGTTCCACATGGATCTTTACACTCAGCTCCTCAAAGGTTCCAAACCTTTCTGCCTTTGGATCCTTTGGTTGACTTAGCATGTGTTGAACATGTAGCTCCATAATTTGTTCATCAACTTCATACCCCATGGGCATGATCCATACAGTTCTTGGTTTTGTTGCCTCCATTAGGCATTGATCAGTCTCTACCATAAAACAAACTGTGTCTTTATATTTTTCAACAAGAGACTGGGGAATCCTTTCTCTTGCTTGCATCATTTTCTAAAAATTCTTGAAATATCCCCATAGAGCTATATTTTGTGCTTTGTCATCACCAAGTCCATGCAAATAATCTCTGATTTGGATAGCCACTGGTCTATCATTTTACCACACCCAGCCACTAGATCCGGGAAGCTCATTCATAAAGTAGAAGAATAAGCACAATATTAATCCTCCATACTTGAATGAATTCTTTTTATCTTTCTTTATTTTTTGCAGATTCTCCAAGAATTGGTTCAAGAGAAGCTGACAAAGATCGTAGTCTGCATCCTTTCTTAACATTTCATAAGTGGTGTAGATGGCAGTTCTAGGTACTAAATTTTCCTTGCTAGAATGATATATTTTATATCCAATGATCATGGAGGCATACTTGACATCCAGATCAGAGATGTCATCTACTGTCATTGCTCTTTTGTCAAACTTGGATCCGGTAGCCTCACTCATAGTTTGATTCTTCACAGATTTAAGAATAGGAATCCCACTGGATGAGTGTAATCTGATAACTGCCTTGATGGAATCTTTTGTGATTTTGAATGGTCCATTTAACCACATGAAGTTGTCATGTATTCTGCTCAAAATACACCTGACCATTCATCCTCAATAAAATAGGGGAAATGTATGTATTGTGCAAAGTGCTTAATCTGGAGCCCCTTGTATTGGGGTTTGAGCTCAAATGAATCATCTAACAGTTGTTTGTGATAGATATCTCTTAGTTTGAATTCCCCAAACTTTTCAACATTTGCGTGTATGTAAACCCTAATATCTTCGATGTGCAAAACACCATGCGGAACACTAGAGAAGGCTCCTAGGGGATCTACCTCCAATGATTTGTATGGATGCTTCTTAAATATGGGGCAAGGTCTATCAGAAATCTTTACTATATTCAGAGTAGCCATCATCAAAGAATCTTACTGATAGATATCAAGAACGAAGAATACCTTTTACGCTATTTAGGGCACACACGATGAAATTTAGATTGAGCTGTATGAAGAATCATCTTGATCTTTGGGAGAAGTAGTTGCAGAGCTCCTTTTCTCTCTTCTTCTTGAATGTAGAATGAACAAGTGATTAATGAGAAAACCCTTATATTGCTCTGCAAACCCTAATGTCAGGTTGCAATAAATGCTCGACCTAAGTTATTCCGGTTGCCCTTGTTCAGATGACTTGAAGAACTAGATCAATCCTGATCTTTAAACATCATGCGGATCTTCCAAATCTTAACCATAGTTTGTTTGGATGTTTCCCTTATGAACCCTTCAATCCGCAACTCTTCTTGTGCCAATTCCGGCACCAATTGATTGGCTGGGGGAACAAGGTTTTCTTTGTGTCTCCCCCTAAGCCAGAGCTCACTTTTTAGTTTCTGGAAGGAATATCAGCACCAAAGTCTAGTGCGGATCCATCCTCTACATTCTTTGTACTTTTCTTCACCCAAATCTTGTTCATCTGACTTTGAACTTCATCTGCATTCACTTTTTATTTTCCCTTATCTTGATTTTAATTATGATATACCAGACCTCTTTTGTCCTGAATCTTGCTTCTATAGAATTTTGTAATATGACCGGATCTATTGCAAATTTGGCAAACAACATTTCTTTGCATATTTGATTGATATCCTCTTGATCTGCATTGATTAGCCATATGACCTATTCTATTACATGTAAAGCATCTACCATTGAATGATTTGTTCATTTGCATATTTCTGCATTCATGAGATTTGTGACCATACCTTTTGCAGTTAAAACACTATCTGGAGAAGGATGAATTAGTCTGATTCATTCTCTTTCTGCATTGATTAGCTTTATGACCCAAGTTATTGCAGTTGTGGTAGTATCCATTGAAGGATGGATATCTTTGAGCATTAGGCTATCTTACCCAAGGTCTTCTAGGCCTATTCCTTAGATTTTCTGATCCAAAATTCTTCTGACCGGATCTAGAGCTTTCTCCTTTCTCATATCCCAAACCACACTTGTCATCTACCCTCTTTTGACTTCTAAAAAGAACTTCAAGTTGAGAAGAACTTATCTTGAATTTCTCTTTATATTCATTTGCTGTTTGAAGATCCCTTTTGAGAGAGACAATTTGATCCTCAAGTTTTTCTTCATTATCTTTAGCATCTTCAAGATCAGATTCAAGATGTCTGATATTTCTATCCATCTTGTGACAATCTTCTAATTTCTCTTGGAGGGATTATCTTAGATTATCTTTAGTTTTTCTTTTCTCTTCAACTTCTTGGGTAAACTTCATAACTCCTGATTCCATTTCATGTCTTACCATAATGATTTATTTTGATAACTTTTCACATAACTTGGTTTTCTCATTCAGCTCTTCATTTGCATCATTTGCTTCACTTTGTCTTGCTATTTGCTGAAGTAGCTCCTTTCTCTTTTTCATAGAGAGACTTAATTTATCTTTTAGTTCTCTCATGAAATCATCAGCTTGTTTAAGTCTTTCCTTTAATTCATTGACTTCAGAGTTTGACTGTTCAAGGTCATCAAGGGCAGTCTTGAGTTGCTCCGTTAAACCATATGCATCTATTTGAATTCCCAGATCTTCCTCAAGCTATTAGACTCTGGTAGGAGGAACTTGGCTCTGATACCAATTGTTGATAACTGAGAGGGGGGGTGAATCAATTATCCTACTATTTTCTTCTTTCTTAACTTTCTTAATAATCAATGCAACATTAATCCAAATAAGAAAACATAACTATGAAACGGAAATACACATGACACAATATTTTTGACGTGGAAACCCTGTTAAGGGAGAAAACCATGGGGTGATTAACCCATGATTGTATTCTCTGTTAGAAGAATGGAAATACAAAATGGCACTTGCCAATTAGGGCTCACTGCCTGAGCACACTGCTCACAAGAAGGCACACTGCCTACAAGAGACACACTGTCTACAAAAAGAGTGTTATACAATACTTGAACTGATTGGTAGCATCCACATATGCTAGAGTTCAGTTCCAGTTAGGCTCAGTACACTGATCTGCTACATTTGATCTTTCCTCTTCTCTTACGCTACTTTCCTTTCACATATCGAACCTTCCTTACTACTTCTGCTCTGCTCTGATTTGATTTGCACATCAATAACAACCACAACACCTCTCACAACTAAATCCATCGTATATATATATCCGCACAAGTGATTTCATCACCTTTCTAGTCAGCACCTGGAATAGTCAATCTTTTCACAAGCTCTAATTTGTCGGCTGAATCCTTGCTTACCAAGTAATGCAGATCAAGCATATACTTGTAGAAGTCATCAATCATGTTAGCCAAACATAATTCATGCCTTCATAACCTTTACCAACATTAGTAACACATCTAGAATAATGTCTGATGTTTTGCCAGTTAGTTCTTCCTCTATTCACACTGTCACATGAGAACCTGACACTCAAGCATTCATATCTCTTTATCCTTTCCATATCGGAGGCTCAAACCTTGGAATCTATCAGTCAAGATACTCCTCTTGACTTTCCCAAATCTGCACTTCACTGAGATACTTCTGCTGAGAGATCCAGACCTATCTATCGGACCTTACTGACTGCTCTGTTCTTGTTTACTGGACCACAATATTCTTCACTCTAACTTCCGGTATAGACATACCATGTCCTGCGGATGTGTGGGATGAACTTTGTTGCCATCAATGACAACATTCTTGAATCCATATAGTGTCTCTTGCCAACATTTCCCATGCCTTTTTCACCTTGATAAAAGGCACTCAAAATTGCAAAAAAAAATGCCTTTTTGCTCATCCATAAAAGGCTCTCAAATTGGAGGATTCACACTCCTTTTGATCCTTTCAAAAAATACCAAAATTTGCACAAGGTGGGCATTGAGGAGAGAGAAAGGTAGGCACTCAAGAGAGAGATGATTGAAGGCTATAGATACAAATTCACTCTTCATCTTTCATTTGTGCATAGAGCCAAAATAAAAGCATTTTATTTTTAGAGAAGGGCACATTGGAAACCCTAAAGAGGTGGCATTCACTATAAAGGAGGCCTCATGCATTGTTATTGTCACTTTCCAAAGGCAAGAGAAGGGTCTAAAGGTTGCATTTCACACATGGAGACCACTAATGAAGGATTGAAAGCTTGCAAAGGGAAGATTCAAAGGCTTAAGGGGTGAATCTTTGCATATGAGGCAAAGTCTACACATTCTTGCATCATTTTTTACCTTCCTCTTGCATTCCAAGGCATATTTATTCATAGGGAGACCATTTCTTCTCATTGGTGGCCATTGTTGAGAGCTTCAAGCTTTTCTAGTGGCAGATTTGAAGCACTTTTTGGGCCAGCAATATACCTAAAAGGATATCTAGCGTTCCAAGGCATTATATTCTTCATTCTACATCATCTAGAGGTCCATTTCCATGCATAGAAGGCAGCGTCAAAGTCTAAGGAGCCATTTTTGGATAATTTTCAAGCTTTCCCTTTGCTGGTTATGACTGTTCATGCCCAAAATCACCACCTACAACCAAAAGAAAAGTGATTTTTGAGGCCATTATGTCCAAATTTTCTCATTTCTATCGCCTACCCACCTTGGGAAAAGGTGTTTTACATCATTCCTCACTGTCCAGAGCTTAGATTCAGCAATGATTTAAGGATTTAGCCTCATATTTTCATTTTCCAAGGGTAAAATATACATTTTTTCACAAAAATTAGATTTTAGACAATGAGAATAAAAACTTGATTTTCTCGAACAGGGAGCATACAGAGGCCTAGTTTGATCTTTTTGAAGCAGAACAATGAAGAAGAAAGGGTTTTATTGAAGCCTAAAAGCCATCATGCAATATTCCTCGATAACCATTGAGGCTAAATCTCTACTCAAACATACATATTCCAAAGTTAGAGAGACAAATTTGTGCTAGGTTTCGCCCAAAGGTTTTGACTTGGAGCCCTTGGTAAGCTCAACCAGCATGGCGGCGAGAGACTTGAAGAATTCGGGGCTCATTCAAGCCGATTCATTTCCCATAGCTACTCATAGTCTTGAATATTTGCTTTCATGCATAAAACACTATGACCCTGAGTCTAAAGAGATCAAATCAGTGGATGGAAGATCGATTGCCAGTCTAAAACCTAATGATATAGAGTATGACCTTGGCATTCCACCATTTGAGGAATCACTTAGCCTTGATCTAGAAGAAAGTGATAGAGTTTGGAGCTCAAGTACTGATAAATGTCAAAAGATAGCCTACAAGTGGCGAAAGGAAAGAAGAAATACACTCCCAAGGAATGTGGGTAGAGGCCAGTTCAAAGACGAGTATGAAATCATGATCACATTACTCAACTGTCTCACCGGCAAAGCTAAAGGGAGAAGTTTTAGGACATGGATGTTCTACATCATTAGCACAGTAGCCAATGGAAGTGCAACCTATGAGTGGTCTACCCTCATAAGAAATTGTATTCAATGACAAATTATAGATTTCTCCTAAACTCGTGAGTTCAGGATGACTTCCTACTTGCTATTCATGATGGCCAAGCAACACTAGTTTGCCGAGTTGAATTTCGTGGGCTCTCTACAAAATACTAGAATCACCAAGCTATATCCTTAGCTAGAGATTTTAGAGTCCCAAAAGCAATTCCACTGAGTCAACAACACATTTCTAATGTTCACCATGCGTGACTTGGAGAGCCTAATGCACATCAAGATTTCAGAGGAAGCTAGAGTAGTGATCTCAGAATGGGTGGACTGGCACATTCAATTTCCTACCTTCTCCTACATTCAGGTCTATGGGTTCACATCCTATAGATATAAGGTACCAAGGTATCCTTCAGATGAAGTTCTCTTCTTGGAGTTCCTGTGTCAAAGTAAAGAATTTCATAGCTTCCTATGCAGTAGACATAAGATGGCAGTGAACTTCCCCATCTAGCTTAACATCTTCAAATGCAAAAGTGATTTTGATACAAAGGTAATTGGAGAGGAGATGTCAAAGTTCATCCTAAAGACCTTCAAGGAGAAATGCACTTATGATCCCAAGGAGATGATGAGGTCTAGACTCGGTAGCAAGTTTGCTCACGTGCCAACTATGGAATATTTTTGGGCCAACTATAAGGATAAGTATGATGTTTGTCGAAGGAGTTTTAGCTGCTTCACTTTGGAGTAGATATCAATTTTTCTTGATGAGAACCCAAAAGGTTGTGTGAGAATGATTCTATCCTATCTTCTAAATTCATCAAGGATGGAGTTGATTTACAGTCTTTACCACAAGTTGATTGGTCTCTCCAAGAGATAACCACCATAGTTGAAAGAAGCAAATGGGTAGTGAAGCAAACATGGATGTTCATCAATAGTCAAAGGCAAAGGAGAACTAAAACACCAAAGGAAAAGGCTTCTATAGCAGAGATGCCACCTTCACCCACTCACTTGACCACACGACTGAAATTGAAGGTAGTGAGTGAGAAGAACAAAGAAGTGATCATCACTGAGGAAGATCCCTTGAGGGTGACCCAGAAAAAGAGAACTTAGTCTCAAGCCCCAGTGTAGCAACAACCAGAGGCAGTCCCTTTGCCTTTAGCTAAGTTGAGTTCACCAATAACTTCTATTTCAGGTTCTACTTCTTCATCTTCTTCTTCTTTAGAAGAGAGAAATTTAACTACATCATAGAGGATACCTGAAGCTCACTAGTCGCCCATACAGATCACTTCAATGCCATTTAACTCATAAAGAGTTAAGGAGGTAGATGAGCCAAAAGTAGAGCAGATGGTCGAACCGGATACAGTAATGGAGGTTGATCTAGGGTTTGAGCATGATATAGTGTTAGAGTTTGATCCTGAGTTGGAGTCACATTTTGCACCTCCTGAGGTTGAAATCACGCCAAATCCAGAGGTTGAGGGTGATCACCATCTAGAGCCAATATTTCAAGGATCTACTTCTACTTGGCTCCATACAAAGATTGATGATGAAAAAGAAAAAGGTCATCATACCAGTTAGATTTTAGTGCTTTGGCAAATACATTCAAAGAGCCTTCTACAAAGAAGCTTAAAAAGCAGTCGAGGATTTTGAAGTCTAATGAAGGTGAGTTGATCATAGAGACTGTTGTCCATCCTCAGGACAAAATAATAAAGGATGGTGAGCCTGATGAAATCACATTATCAAGACCAGCTTAGGTCATAGTACCAGACAGGTGATAGTAAATATTTTAGAAGTTGTTACTGATACCATGAGGAATAGGGTTTTGAAAGATGGACAAGACAATGTTGCCCTCAAGTCAAAAAATAAGCAGCTGTGTCAATATATTTCACAACTCCTACATTCACCTTCACCGCCTTCACTCCTTTTGCCGCAGGTGATGGAGTCTCTTGATGAATAGAGATAGGTAAGCCAATTGGTGGTATACGGCAAACACACCAAGGATTGGGTTGAGCATTTTATAGTAAAAGGTGTTAACTTTCTAGCAAAGTTGATGGTAGTTGTATCCAATTCTAAGGACATTCTCCTTGGAATTTAGAACATGATAGAGTGCATGACAGATATGGAGCCTATTTATGATAGGTTGTTGGTGAGATTTCAAGCACTCAGCATGAGGCCCATAACGACGAAGCAGAAGTTTTTTGTTTTCTCATGGACTCATCAATACTCCTTGATTTACACCTTGAAGGGTATAGCCATGGAGTTGGCTATGTGGAAAGAAAATCTTCTTAGAATTGAGAAGTATGCTATTGATTTTGTCCAAAGCATTCCTTGCAAGTATTTCAGCGATGAAGGTGTAAATTGCCTTGTTCATAATTTGAAGGAGGAGTTCATACATCTGATCCATAGAAGGTTTTGTGGTGAGCCCCACGTAGACAAAATGTATCTCTTAGTTGAAATTGCATCAAAATTTGACAAGGCTGGAAAAGAGTTTGAAGGTTTAGCAAAGATCACTAAGGATGCTATAGATGAGGATAGTTCATCTTGATTCTATCAATATACCTAATGAGGCTAGAGTTGATGAATTCGAGAGAAATCTCAATTCTCAGACTTAGCCAATTTTTCACTATTTGTAGTAGGAATCTATTTTTGGCAGTGGGTGAGATTTCCAAAGTAGTTTCTATTTTGAGAACTGACTTTGCTTTCTAGAGTTAAATCTATTTTTGGATTTGCTTTTGGAGATCATGCAAATTTTCTGAGTGGAACTCAATCTGTAATAACATGCAAGTTCAGTTAATTGAATTGCATGAAAATATATTTTTATTTTTAAATTTCTAATAAGCTTGCATGCTTCCCATGTAGCATTAGGACTAGAGTGGAGAGTGTTAGTTAAATCTTCCTTTTATTTCCTTGTATCTTTTCTTTTTAGGGTATAAATAAGTGTATTCTACACACTTAAACTTCTTAATGGTAAATGCTGAGACTATCTTTTTCTCACATTTTATTGTTCAAAGCAGTGTTATTTGTTTTTAATTCTTTGTTAATGAGAATATGCATCATGGTTTTTGAGATCTCTCTTGTTATCAAAGGTTGAAAGAATTGTTCATGACTTTGTGCGTGAATGATTGTTGTCAGATCTTCATTGTTCCTTTGTGTTGAAATCTCCAAGTTGTTCCTTCAATTCTCTTTATGCTCTGGATTTACTTAAAAAAATTGGAAGTGTGTTTTGATAAAGTTTAGTTATTTTCTTTTGCAATACTCTAGAAAATCTTATAGCATTGCAAAAGAGCTTCAAATGCCTTGCGCTCATGCTTTGAGAAACAAAAAGATAGGTTATGTTGTTTTGTCTTTTTAATTTCTTTGTTTGAGGGAGCTTCCCCTCCAAATTTGAAGAACAGACCTATTGTACATGTTGTTATGTTTAGTGTCACACCACAAGGTACGAATTTAAATTCTAACAAGATTGAAATGACTCTATTATTGGGATCAAAGGTGGAGGGGTGGAAGTACCAACCCCTAATGATAGATGCTCCTTGCACTTATTGAGTTCTATAATTGCCTATGCATATTTTAGTAGTAGCTCATCATGTTCTTTCTAGAGCTTGTTAGTGATTGCCTCAACAAATTGTGAAGTCTGTACATTTAAACTTGTAGCTTGGGAGGCAAGGGTGTCAGATACTCTCTTGATTATTACATCTCATGTTAATTCCCCATATTGCCAATGTCTCAAACCTAGGGTTGAAGGCTGCACCAGAGAGAGCCTTCTCTACTTTCTCATCTGTTATATCTGAATCTTCTCTGGTTATTTTGTCAAATTCAATTGCATCTGACAAAGTCCAATGAGGGAAGAGCAGGATATTACTTTTGGCAGCTAACACCCTCCCCTCCTTTGGAGTCATTGTACTGATGGCCTGATTGATCTCTTTTATCACCCTTTGGGTGATAGCCTCATACTCAGAGGGATTAGCTCCACTCTTGGCATCCTCAACTCTTTTTAAGAACTCCTCACTTCTTACTTTTCACACATAACTCTTGAATTTAGGAGTGTTTATGAATTCATCATCCTCTAAGAATTTATTGCAAGGCATCACTCTGACATCTTCAATATCTATAGTCTAGATTGACATTGTCCTCACTGCTCTATTCTCAGGGGATGAGTAGGGCCTTATTCTGTCAAGTGAATTCCTCTGATGGGCAACTTCTTGCACATGTTCTTCTACTTCCCCCTCAAGGTCCACTACCTCAATTTCCCATGTATTCTCTAAATCAATAATCTTTGCCTTCTTGGTAGGTGAAGGGGCAGTTGATTCTCTTTTCACATCATATCCTCTCCTTGAGCTTCCAAGATGATAGGAGGGTCTTTCTTCTTCTGCAAGAGTGCTAGAAATTAGTTTCTCTACATTATCCAACATTTTTTGAATTCTTTGTATGGGGTCTTACACCTCCGCAAAGGCACCCTGATATGCAACATTCACATTCATCCTCATCCTTTCACCCACCATTATTGTGTCCCACTTGATCCTCAAGTGATGGACATCATCCATTATGAAACAATTCTAGGCAATATCATCATTGAAGTCAACCTAATGAATGTATCTTGGCCTTTGTTTGCTAACCCTCACCCTATTAATGACACCCATAGGGTAAAAAATCCTTGGCTACTCAAAATACATCCCATAGCACTATAGCACTAAATAAATTTGATCCAACCCATTTTTGTCAGCTATCAAAATATCACTGAATTTGAGAGAGGTGGGAAAAAATGAGCCTTTCTTGTGCTTCCTTAGATGCTCCTTATCTAATTCATTTAACTGCCTAATGATCTCCAAAAATGCAATTCTCTTAGGTACATACTTGGGCAAACTGTGGGGTGGGGCCTCACACCCACAGACCCTAATGCAAGTAGTGTGCTCATGGTAAAACTAATCACCCTAGTTATGATCAATCCCAAATTGAGGGGTTCTATCCACTGGCCTTAAAAAATCTAGTACATCTGGATGTAACCTTTCACCCTCTGGCTCCAAAAAATCAAGAATTTGTTGAGATTAAGGAACACTGAGAGGGGGGGTGAATCAGTGTTCTGCAAAACTTATTACTTTGTTCCTTTATTAATTTACCACATACATCCAAAAGAAAGAATCATGAACATAAGAATAGAAACAACGAGATCACAACACATGAACACCAAGATTTTTATGTGAAAACCTAGTTAAGGGGAAAACCATGGTGGGGGTTAACCCATAAGAAATTTATACTCTATTAAAAGTATTACAAATGGGAGGGTACATGCCTTCAGACACACTGTCCAAAGCTCAATGATCAAAGGAGGCTCACTGTCTATAGAATTAGTTACAAGAGTTCACTAAATTATTTGAACTGAACAATAGCATCTAACAATGCAAGATTGTAGTTCCGGTTGAGCTTAATACACTGACTTTGCACACTTCATCTCCCTCTGCCCTGCTTCATTGTTCTGCCATGATACAAAGCTTAGATCCCTTTATTTCACACTTGATACTGCTCTACTTCACACCTCATCATTCATATTCACATCTTCACACACCAAAATGCTAGAATCCATCAATCATATATATCTACTACATGAAATTGCATCAACTGGAGTCAGCCTTAAGAAAAACTTAGACTCTTTAAGAACACTATTCTATAGGCTGAATTCATGCACAAACACCAATACAGACTAGAAATTATGTATATAGGTCACCTCACATGTTGGCCAGTGCGACTGGATCTCATAAATTACTCGACCAAACAATTGTCTTCATCTACACAGGGATCAAACACCTTGTCGGCATGTTCTTCACCACACTTAACTGACTAACCAAAACCTGATACTCAAATGCTTGTAACTTACAATCCCTTCATCACCAGAGGATTAAATCTTGGATTTAGGTAGCCCTGACATCCCTTAACATTCCCTTAGATCCACAACACAATATGATTTCCTATGGAGAAATGCGGACCAAAATGTTGAACCCTATCATATGCCCTATTCTTGTCTATCTAAAATTAGACAAATCTATAATCTGTCTTCCAGTATGATCCACTGATGAAATGTGGATGTGTAATATAGATTTAGTTGCCATCAATGACAACACCTGACATGCCTAGTGGTGTCTCTTGTTAACAATCTCCCCCTTTCGCATTGATGCCAACACTTATTAAAAAATGACTAAGTGTTAGAACAGCTCCCCCTTACTGTTGCAAGGTGTCGCCCTTGGTCTCCTTGTTCAGTGCAGCACTGTGGTGTTTTGTGACAAGGGCTTAATCCCCTCCAGTGCTTGTTAAGTCAAGTGGTTGTATCAGGCATTAATAGGTCGATCTTTTGGTGCAACGATAGCTAACAATTGGTATTAGAGTTGAGGTCACGAGTTCAAACCCTGTGCTTGCGCTGGAGGGGGGATTGTTGCAAGGTGTGGCCCTTAGTCTCCTTGTTCAGCATAGCATTACTGTGGTTTGTGAAAAGGGCTTAACCACCTCCCATGCTTGTTAAGTCAAGTGGTTGTATCAGGAATTAATAGGTCAATCTTTTGGTGCAATGATAGCTAACACTTACTATATACGCTTATGATTTCTAATGCTCCCCCTTAGATTAATTCTTCATTTTTCACTGCTTTTCCTCTCCCCCTTTGACATCAATGGAAAAGACTAGGATCTGCATATCAAAATTGATTGGTCCTTGTATTATATCTTGATCTTCTTTAATTTATTTATCTCTTTCCAAAATTTCTTTTACTACTTCTGCAGTGTCTCTTGCCTAATATGTTGTTATAGATTTAATCTCTTTAGGGCCTCCATCTTCTCCCTTTTTGGAGTCAACCTCATTGACTTTCTCATCATTTTCATTCTTTTTCTCTGCTTCTACCTTCTTTGCATCATCATCAGAATCATTCTTTCTTTTATCTATCTCAGAAATATCTTCTACATTCTCTTTTGGAGGATTTAGTGTATCCCCAATGGTAGTATTACCAAATTCCTCAACATCTAGAGTGGAGGAATCAATTCCATCATCAGTTTCTTTTTCTTGATCTTCCTTCATCATTTCTTCATCTTCTTTATTCAATGTTTCTTCTTCTAGAATGGAAACATCATCTACTCTAGTTTGTTGCTCATTTTTCTATAGTTCTTCATTATTCAGAACTGATGCATCCTCAATATCAACTATTCTTCTGTAACCACATAAAACTTATTCTTGTCCAATGCTTTCTTTTGAATTTATTCTATTTCTTTAACAACTTCACCAATGTCTCCAATCATCAGCTTATTCATCCTTTTCTTGCTTCTGAATTCATTCTTGACTTCTTTGAGAATCTTATCTATTTCTTTTCTAGAGATCACCAGACACGGTGTTAGGACCAGAACAAAACTCACATTTTTTAGTAGCCACCATCCTCCACATACCATAGAAATTTGCCACATTTTGATTTTATGATCAACACTAAGTGTCAAAATTTGTGTGACAAGATCCATCTTATAACCCATAATTACATGAATATGGCCTTTGAGATAAGCATTTCCTTGATCACAGTTGAGCAAAGAACTTTAAGAGCAATTGTTCTTTATCAAGAAGATCATGTGCATATCTTGCTGATCAAACAAGCTATAGTTCTTTATTGAACATTTTATGCATATCGGGAAGACATAAATGAAGTCCCAGTGATCAAAAGTTTCAAAAGGATAACAATTGTGCATAATCAGGAAGACACTACATAATGTTTCGCTAATAAAAACTCATTGACAAAAGAAAGAAAGTCGGAATGAAATTTTTAAATCATCCTAATCTCAGGAGTCATACCAATGGATACAGTTTTGGCAAGAGATATATATACTCCCACTGATAAGTCAAGACCATAGTTCTATTGGAGTGACATATGTGATCAGAGTGGGTTTTCCATATCTTACCGACTATATAGGTCACTCTAATAACAAAGAATTAAAAGGCTTCGGTGAGAGTCCCACCGATGCATCCCAATGAATAAAAGCTATAGAAAAAACATATCAAGGAGACTAGGAACATCGGGATGGCATCCTATTTTCTTAACGATGGTACATGTCAGCCTGATGAAGATATAAATAAGGATCATTTGTCGATAAGACATTGGATGATGCCTAAAAGGGTTCCTAATGGTCCAGATCACCCTAATATTGGGCAAACTTGATTATGTTCTCCCTGAAACATTGAATTGAAAAGTAAGATGAAAGGCAGTCATATTGGCAAGAAAATTAAGACATCCTCCTGATTGAATAAAAGATCTAAAGTGACACTTCTGTATTAAAAAGACATTCAGTTGGTCTTGATGATCAGTTATGATAGTATAAACAAAAGATGGCACCAAATGAAACACATAGATCATCCTGAGACTAGAAGAGTTTCACCAATACAACAATAATTGTATCGCTCTAACATTTTGAAATTTGAGAAACCCACTGCATTCATTCCCAGTGGCCAACATTAATAGCCGCATGAACAAAACCTCATATGAACCCTTCTAAATCAAAAGGGATTAAGCCAAAAAGGAATTTTCAAGGGTTGTAGCAGAGAAAATGGGGAATTGAGTAGAGGTTGAGGAATTTAGTACACCTGAAACATGCAAGTAAGCATATAAGATTTCCCTCCTACTGATAATTCTAATTCAATTCTACTATTTGATAAAAGGCTAGAATGGAGGGTTCTATGAAAATGAAAAATAAGAAACAACAAGGTAAAACTAGTCAATCCAAAAGCAAGAAGCAAAAAACTGAAATAGGGAGGGAAGCCAAAGCACAAGAATGAAAATTGAATTAGGACCTCATAGATCAATTCCCTAGTTTGGGACCTAAAGCTAGGAGGTCTGCATAGTTAAGGGTAGATGTAGAGAGATTAGAAGAGAAATACAAACATATAGGAAATGTGTGGACCCCCAGTATTAACGGTTTATGTTTCATTACTATCAGAGAGATAGATTTGAACCAGTCTGCAACCCTTAGAATTTTAATTTGGGAAAACTCGTTGTTACTGATGTCTTTGTGAATATGGATCTTATAAAACTTTTGGCCAACCACTATAGCCCGAACCTTAAAGCCATTTGCAACCTACAAGGATAACCTTTAATACATGTGTCTAAAAATGCACTGTGTGAAGTTTTCAGCCTAGATGACACATGTGATGAACCTATTGTCCCTGAGGATTTAAAAAAAGAGTACTAGAGGATGGACACCACCTACAAAGGTTGGAGATTACCATTACATAGGCCTAGAGAAAATGGAAACCTAGTACCACTTGAGGATAATAATGGACTTCCCTTCCATGTTGATTTGTTGGAGCCATATTTGAAATATACCTACTACTCAGTAGGTCAAGGACTGGGAATAGAGGTCCTTGAATTCATGTCTCTAGGGACAATGGTGATTGCTACTGATATCCAATGTCACAATGCAAGAGCTTTTGACTATGCTTCTCACATTTCTAAGGGAATTGACTTAGGATTAATGGCCATAAAAAATGGTTCTCCCACAATGTGCTTCAAACATTATTCTTCTCTTATGCATATGATATTGTACTATGGACAAGAGTTAGGGATGTGGCCGGAGGAATTGAGAATTACACAATTGGATAAAGAGGGTTAGCCACTACCAATACAATTGTGGACTTCCATTTGGGAGAGTAGATTTGTAAATTCTAATTATGTGCATTTTGAAGAGTTCTTTGTCAAAACATTGTACAAATTTTATGATCATCCATGTGATTATTCGTTATCTAATGAGATCAAAAGATTTTTAAGGCCCAAAGATTTCGATGGACCAGCAACTATGAATCATAATTGGGGTGATTGGTACTACTTCCTTGATTCTACCATGATCAGAGTTTATGGTTTTGAGGATACACCTTTTCTATTGCCCAAGACTGTGCTAGATAGAAGTGCATATCTAGAGATTGTTAGGCAACTATATTATTCTAATGTTATGAATCTGAGTGCTTATGACAAGAAATCATTCATGGCCAACACATTGTGTTTTGGAGATTTTACTATTGTTTCAAAAGAAGGATATGATCTTATTTTGGATAAATTGTCACACTATAATATGAAGAGAGTGGTACCAAGAAAAGGATTTGATCCTAAAGGTTTTATTGATTTTGCAAGAAATAAACAAAATTTAAGCGGATATGTTCATATACCATATCCTCATGATGATATCATCAGGAACCTAGAGGAAAGAGAGGTTGACTTGGCAATTGATGAGTATAATCAAGAGGTTGAATAGAAAATGTGGGAGATACAAAAAGTAGAGGTGATATCCTAGTACAGTCATGGTAGGAAGGTTCACAGAATGAACTGTCTAGACCGTGCAGTAAGACTAAACACAATAGAAACAACTCAAATGTAGATTTAGTCATTCAATATATCAAAGAATTCAAATACAATTTGACCAGCATCATGCATGCTTACAACTGGGCTTAAGGGCCTAAGTACATACATGTGCAAGATAAAGCTTTGAAGCTCCTTCGTACAAAATCTAAACTATCATATCTTTCTTATGTGAATAGATACTTTCCTAAGGATCTATTATATCTTTATATATAATTTTAAGACCAATAGATTCCTCCACGTCAGCCAAGGAAGGTCACAAACTCCAATGAAGAGATGTAACGTGTTCACAGATAGGTCAGACCTAAATGCCTATAACACTTCCTCAAATGAATGGAACAATGTGTGGACCCTTGGGGAAGGTTGGCCATGAACCAAAGGACATTGAATGATGTGTCATTGAGATCCACAAGTTAAGGAATGATCTGTAAGCCTTCTCCTTCAGCTGATCATCAGTAACTGTTAGAATGCTCTGCACTGAGAAAATAGTCAACTTCTGATAGCGATATCTTTTTGGTAACTAATCCAAATGTTCTAAATTCTTGATATGATGCAGATGAATGAATGTAGATGCTAAGTCTAGATACGTAAGATGTGAAATGCCAAAATTGGACTACAAGCAGAAAACTGTTACTAACTAAACTGCCTAAACTGAACTAGAAAATGAAAGAACTGAAATGCAAACAAACTGAAATGCAAATGTTTTTTTTTTGGTTGATACAAGATTACTCTTGAACTAGGGATGCTCCTACATCAGAAATCCAGGGTTATTGAAAAAGTGAGTCCCTCACTTTGCTAGGGCTAAGGGAGAACCAAGATGGTCCACCTCAGCCTGAGATATCCATGATGAATCTTCTTCTGGTCTACCTTTCCACTTCACAAGATATTATTTGTATTGTCTTCCTCTATTGCTACATCCGACTCTGCTATCCAAAATTTCTTCAATTTGTTCTGGTGCTTGCTGTGGTAACTACTTCTTCAAGTCTTCTTCCATGTTGTCATTGAACTTTGCTTCATGATACTGATGTAGGTCTGTAATGTTGAAAATAGGTGATATACTTAATGTCTCTGGTAGCTCCACTTCATATGCATTTCCTGAATCAAATTTCCTCAGTATCCTACAAGATCTAAACTTTTTCATCTTCAACTTGTTATAAGTCCCAACTAGAAATCTTTCTTTTCTCAAGTACACCATTACTTCATCTCCCACTTCAAATGCCTTATGCCTTCTCTTCTCATTAGCCTTCTCTTTATACTTACTATTCATATCCTCCAAATGCTTCTTCACCTGGTTATGCACTGTCTTCATATGATCTGCAAATTCTTCTACTTTTGCACTCCTTTTTTCTTTTGTACTGATATCTCTTAGTTTTGCAACTCCTCTAGGATTCACCTTAGTAACAATCTCAAAAGGTGTTCTTTTGGTACTCCTATTGACTGAATTATTGTATGCAAACTCTACTTGTGAAAGAATCAAGTCCCAACTTCCAGTTTTCTCTCCAACCAAACATCTCAACAAGTTTCCCAAACTCCTATTCACTACCTCTGTTTGTCCATCTATCTATGGATGAAAAGTTTAATTGAACTTCAAATCTATCTTTGGCTTCTTCCAAAGTGTCTTCCAAAAGTATCCAACAAATTTTGTATCTCTATCTGAAACTATACTCTTATGTAATCCATGTAATCTCACAATCTCCTTGAAAAATAAGTCAGCTACATGTACTGCATCAGTTGTCTTCTAACAAGGTATGAAATGAACCATCTTTGAAAATCTGTCAACCACTACAAATATTGAATCATGTCCTCTCTATGTCTTAGGCAATCCCATTACAAAATCCATGCTTATGTCTTCCCAAGGTCTCTCCGGTACTATCAAAGGTTTATACAATCTGATATTCTGACTACCTCCTTTTGCAACTTGACAAACTTTACAACTCTGCATAAATCTCCAAACATCCTTATGTATCTGAGGCCAAAAGTAATTTTCACGTACCAAAGCCACTGTTTTGTCAATACCAAAATGTCCTGCCAATCCACCACTACGATTCTCCTTGATCAAATTATCTCTCATTGAACTTTTAGGTATGTACACCTGACTTCCTTTGAATAACATATCTTCTTGATTGAAATAGTCCAACCACTTACTTCTATCTATCACAACAAGTTCCTTACATGCTTTCCAAGGTTATGTAAAATCAGTCTCTCCCTCATACATGTTCTTCAATTCATCAAAACCCAAAACTTCAACTCTCATCTCTGTCAAGAAGTTTCTTCTTCTACTCAAGGCATCAACAACTTTGTTTGATTTACCACTCCTATGCTTCAACACAAAAGTATAACTCTACATGAACTCTACCCATCTCATATGTCTTTGATTCAATTTACCTTAACTATTCAAATATTGCAAAGCTTGATGATCTATATACAACACAAACTCCTTAGGCAACAAGTAATGTGTCCACTTCTTCAAGGCTTAAATTATGGCATAGAACTCTTGATCATAAACTAAATATCTTCTCCTTGCATCATTCAACTTCTCACTGAAATAGGCTACTGGTCTACCTTCTTGACTTAACATAGCTCCTATTGCATTTCCACTAGCATCACAATCAACTTGAAATACCTTATTAAAATCTAGTAATGCCAAAATAGATTGCTTTGTCACTTTCTACTTCAACAACTCAAAACTTTTATCTACTCTTGATGTCCACTTGAAATCCTTTCTATCGCCTCTCATTGTCTTTGTCATAGGGTTACAAACTGAACTAAAATTTCAAATGAACTTCTGGTAGAAACTAACCAATCCATGGAATGATCTAACCTCTCCAATGCTCTCTGGTGTAGGCCATTAAACAACTGCTCTCACTTTCTTAGTGTCCATCTTCAATCCTTCTACAGAAATCACAAATCCCAAATATACCAACTCTTCCTTCATGAAACTACACTTCTTGATGTTTATCAACAATTTCTCTTCTCTCAACCTCTGCAAAACTTGTCTAATATGCCACAAATGTTCTTCCTTTGTCTTACTAAAAATTAAAATATCATCCAAGTATACAATCACAAACTTACCCAAGAATTTCTTCAAGACCTCATTCATCAATCTCATGAAAGTACTTAGTGCATTTGTCAATCCAAAAGGCATCACTAACCACTCATACAATCCTTCATTTGTCTTAAAAGGAGTCTTCCATTCATCACCTTCTCTAATTCTGATCTAATGGTATCCACTCTTCAAGTCTATCTTTGTGAAATATCTTGCTCCACTCAAACAATCCATGATATCATCCATCCTAGGTAAAGGAAATCTATACTTAATTGTGATCTTTTTTATTTCTCTAGAATCAGTACACATTCTCCATTCTCCATCTTTCTTTGGTGCCAAAACTGCAGGTACTGCACAAGGACTCAAACTTTCTCTGATCAAACCTTTCCTCAACAACTCTTGTATCTATCTATTCAATTCTTCATTCTCTGCTGGTGTCATCCTATGTGCTACTTTGTTAGGCAAACTTGCTCTCGATATAAGATCCATGTGATGACTGATGCTCCTTATACATGGTAATCAATTAGGTACATTATCTGATATGATGTCTTCATACTCTATCAGTAACTCCTTTATTTCTTCTAGTTCAATCTCTTTCTTCAATGCTTTAGGCTTCTTAGGAATCAAGGCATAACACATACTTTCCTATTTCAAACCATCCAAAAATTTCCTTCCATCTACCAAATAGATTCTAGCATTCCCACATACCACATCTTTAGATTCATCTCCTAAAGGAATCAAAGTAATTATTTTCTCATTTGTTGTTATAGTATATGAATTCTTTCTCCCATCATGTATAACTTTTCTATCATACTGCCAAGGTCTACCCAACAAGATATGACAAACATACATAGGCATAATATCACACAAGACTTCATCATGATAAGATCCAATATGAAATTTCACAAAACATTGTTCACTCACTGATACCTTATGATCATCTTAAATCCATGCTATCTGATAAGGCTTAGGGTGTTTCAATCTTTCCAACTTCAACGTAGTCACCATCTCCTCTAAAACTAGGTTATCTGAACTACCACTATCAATTACAACTTTACAACACTTACCTCTAGATTTGCATCTAGTTCTGAACAAACTTTTCCTATGTGATGGTTCCTTATTTGTCTCTACTTGAAATAGTGCTATCCTCATCACCAAGAATTCTCCTTTCTTAGGTTTACTAACAAAACAAGGTTATTCAACAAGTTCTTCTTCAACATAGGTTTCTCTTCCACTATTTTCTATTTTCTTGCTTGTACTACCCTGATTACACTCAAATGCTCTATGTCCTTCACCTCCACACTTGAAACAAGTACCTCTGAATGTCCTCTTATCAAATCCTCTTCCTTCTCTTATGTATCCTTCATTCCAATATGCACTAGGGTTTCCTCTTCGGTAAAAAAATTTGTCATCTCTCCGATAAGCATTGTTATCTCTGTCATCCTTCCTAACTGGGCTGTCAGACTTATTCTGCTCCACAAATGATCTATCATATCTGGAAAATGCTTTTTCTCTCTAAAATTTACCTCCACTGCCTCTCTGTCTCTGATCATGCTTCTTATTCAGCTTCTCTTCAAATTTCAAGGCAAATTGATATGCTTCTTCTAAAGATGTCATCCTTACCAAGCTTAGTTCCTCTTAAATGTGCAATCTTAACCCATTGATGTATCTAGCTACTTTCTCCTTGCTTGCTTCACTATGTCCTATCCTTATGATCATTTTATAAAATTCTTCAGTGTACTCCTTCACAGATTTCTCCTGTTGTCTTAGGTTTTGCAATCTCTTCAACAACTCCAACTCCTAGTCAGCAGGTATGAACTAATTCTTCAACTTTGTCACCATCTGGTCCCACTTTGTAATCTTCTTTTTTCCTCTCCTATTTCTTTCCAACTGAACTTCTTTCCACTGTATAGCAGCAAGTCATTTCAACTTTGTCTTTGCAAATTTCACCTTCTCCGGATCTTGAATTTCTTCATATTCAAAATATTCTTTCATGTCATTTATCCAGTCAATCAACTCTTCAAGATTCAAATTACTAGTATAATTTAGCACATCAAATCTAGGTCTCTTTCTGATCTTTGAAATAGCTCACAACATCTTTATCTAATCTAATTCTTCTTCTTCTTCACCTTCTAGGGTTTTGCCAGTATTTTCCATAGATTGAAATTCTTCCTCATCATCACTTTCAATATTAGGTCTCAGTGTCAATCCTCTTCTCCTATATTCTTCAACAACATCCAAACAAATTCACATTGTTCTCATCAATTCCATCATCTCATCCATTCTATTAGCCATTGTACCAATAGGAAGAACTCTTCACAGTGGCATCTTCCTAGGATCAAGTGCAAACTACCTCAGGTTCGGCGATTGGGCTACAAGCGATTACTGCCTCTCAATCAATGATTGGTTGCACACAAGGAACCTGCTTCAAATTGGTGATCTATCCACAACAAGATCTTACATAATCTTCTTCAACAATTCACTCCAAAGAATCAAACTTTTGCTCTGATACCACTTGGTGCAGTCATGGTAGGAAGGTTCATAGAATAAACTGTCTGAACCATGCAGCAAGAGTAAACACAATGGAAATAACTCAAATGCAAATTTAGTCATTCAATATATCAAAGAATTCAAATACAATCTGGTCGGCATCATGCAAGCTTACAACTAGGCTCAAGGGCCTAAGTACATACATGCACAAGATAAAGCTTTGAAGCTCCTTCGCACAAAATCTAAACTATTAGATCATTCTTATGTGAATAGATACTTTCCTAAGGATCTATTATATCTTTATATATCATTTCTAGACTAATATATTCCTCCACATTGGCTAAGGAAGGTCAGAAACTCTAATGAAGAGTTGTAATGTGTTCACAGATAGGTCAAACCTAAATGCCTAGAACACTTCCTCAAATGAATGGAACAACATGCGGACCCTTGGGAAAGGTTGGCCATGAACTAAAGAACATTGAATGATGTTTCATTGAGATCCACAAGTCAAGGAATGATTTGCAAGCCTTCTTTTTTAGCTGATCATTAGGAACTGTTAGAATGCTCTGTACTGAGAAAACAATCAACTTCTGATAGCGATATCTTTCTGGTAATTGATCCAAATGCTTTGAATTCTTGATATGATGTAAATGAATGAATGTAGATGCTAAGTCTAGATCTGCAAGATGTGAAATGCCAAAACTGGACCACAAGCTGAAAACTACTACTGACTGAACTACCTGAACTGAACTGGAAAATGAAAGAACTAAAATGCAAACAAACTGAAATGCAAATGTTTTTTTTTGTTGATGCAAGATTACTCTTGAACCAAGGATGCTCCTGCATCATATCCTCTAATAGTTAGGAGTCTCTTAATGAAAATAAAACCCAAAGCCAACCTAGTAAGATCCCCAAGGTAAGAATTGAAGAGTATCATCCACCAATCAAAGAACAATAAGCTCGGGAAACATCTGATACAGATACTCAACAATTGGCTTATAAGTCTTTTGTTTTAGATGATCATTTAATTTAGTCTCCTAAATTTAAATCTTTCTTGTACAAACACAAAGGCAAAGAAATAAGGGAATCAGTTGTAGATATTACACCAAGCAATAAAAGACAATTGTTGAATACATTGAAAATAGATGTAGAAAATGAAATGAAGAATATGACTCTAGAGAAGGGCATAAAATTATTAGAGGAGTCTGGTGTAATGATCTTCCCTGGTTTGGATTTAAATTCTTCTTTGGTTTTTGATAGTTTATTACATAATGGTGATGCAAAACACAAGCTCAGTCTAGAAGGGGTAACAAAAGTATATACTGGATCAAAGTATAATCCTGATGAGAATTCTCTCATGATCTGGGCCTTATACCCCTCACATAAGAATCTTGTTGTTATTGATATAGAAAAAGCATTTGGTCATGTAATGACATTAAAAGTGGGTGAGACTGATCCTGTGGTCAAGGTAGATATTGGCATTAATGTAGCTAAACTGAACAGGGCACATATTTAGATGTTGATTAAAGAACGAGACATGTATAAATTGAACAGTGAAAGGATGTGTAAGGAAAATTATTTTCTGAGAGATACTGTTAAAGATGCCTTCAAAGAACCCACCAAAATGTTGACTCAAGGAGAAAGTTCCCAAATAAAGGACAAGAGCGAGGTTTTACAAATGAACTCTCAAATAATCCATGCCAGGTTTGATGCACTGTCTACATTTGTCAAAAGGAGATATACTAATATGATGATCTAGATGGACAAGTTCTAGGTTACTCATTCTAAGAATCACACTTCTATCCAAGAGCATAAAAGGATAAATGACAAGCTCCATGAAAAGCTCCAAGAAATACCAAATAGGAACACTTCTGACTCTGAGGCCATTACCACTGCTAAAGATCTGATCAACAAACATAAAGATTATAATGAGGAACTTCAAATAGATTCCAAGGTGTTTATTGATGCCTCAAAGGAGGGTGTGCCTACACTATTCTATGATAATAAATATTTGAAAAGATAAAATGAATGGATAAGATAATGTGAATTGATATTGCAGGGAGCCTTAACAGTAGCCAAAGTTGAAGATCCAGCACCGGGAGAGGCCTGTGAATGCTTGGAAAAAATGATCACTATAGAATTCGTGGCAAGGAATGCAGTGGAGTATGCAGATACATACTTGAGTCAAGGGTACTTAGATCATATCACCCAAGTTCATTTGTGTCTCATTAGAGCTTAGTGTTGTTATTTGTTTATTGTTGTTAAAATTCCAAAAGACACTTACGAAGAGGTGCATCCTCTTCAAGATATAGCTATATAAGTCAAAGGAGTAGGAATGAGAAAATCATCATTACCATTTCATATTTAAGTGAAGAATTAGTAAGAAGATAGATTGCACCCATTTCCTCCATCCATTGCCATATTTCAGAAACTTATGCAATTATTATAAATATTTTGAAGCAATATAATGAGCATAATGTTCTTGAATGGTGATTTATTTTTAGTGATCAACTATTATGATTGAGTTTCATGATTCTATGTTGTTGTACTATCTCCAAAGTGGTTCCTTTAAATTATTTAAATTCATATAATTTGTCACAACACATTTGTTGTTGGTGTGTGGTTATCTTGATTGGTTTCTAGTTGGAGTGAATAAAATATCCTTTCAAATAATCTATTTTGATTGATTCCTGCCAAGGATTACAATCGTTTTGAAATAGTTGTTGTGATTGGTTTCCCTCAGGCTAAGAATTAAAATTCCTTTCATGAGATCACAATAATTTAGGGGGATATCATTGGGATTATTAAAGAAGAGTATAGTAACTGACAAACTTGCATGTTTGTACAAGCTGCAAACATTCCAAGTGCCCAATGAGTTAGAGTTAAGCTACAAAATAGATCTATCTATCCTACACATCTGCCTCCATAATCATCATCCATCCATTGACTCCATCCACCCAATAGATTAGGCACTGATCAATTTTAGAACATTCTATCCAAATCCAATTTGTACTCTTGATACTTCAAGCAATTTGATTAGGAACTAGCTAGCAAGCTCTACATCTACCTCACATCTATGTGCAATATTGAGTAGATTGCCCAAGTTAGTATCTATTAGCCTTTCAAATCTGCTTTACCACTCAGGTACACCCACCTAGGCCTGACAGAGCCTAAAGAGTAGAGGGTTTTCAATTATATAAATCCTATTCAGTTGGCCAAAAATGTATCAAGAAACTGGCACTCTCTTGAGGTCTAAAAACCTATGTTTTTGAGACCCAACAGATTGGTGACTCTACTAGGGAGAAACACAAAAGGAAACCTAGTACGAGACCATATCCTAGAGTCAAAAAGTTAAGGGGCATAACTCTGCTGGTCAAGAAGAACTCAAAAAGTAATCAATCCTCTCAAGTGAGGTGGTGACTCCATTTAGAATACAAATTGTAATGGGTAAAATGGGATAATAAAATGAATTATAAAACACCCAATAACATCAATGAAATGTGCAAATAACAAAATCTTTTAAAATAAGAATGATACTTACCACCTTTGTTACCTCGCGATTTCCATTGTTCACCTATTCTCTTTTGATCTTTTGGTGACGAATGTATCCCTCAGGGAGCTTGCTTCCTTGCTTTGATTCCTCAAGATGACAAGGAGAAATGGCTTGGATACTTGTTGTGTTGAAGGTGAGCTTCAACACAATATGGAATGGATAATGAATGGTGTGAGAATGGGGGTGCCAATGGCGCGCTATGGATTCTACAGCATAAGTTTACTTGAAAGCTTCGTGATATTGAAATGGAAGAATAGAGGGGTATTTATAGGATTGTGTGAGAGATCAATGGTGTAGAAGAAATAAGAAGATCAATGGTAGAGGATGTTTGAGAGAACGTGCATGAATAGAAGGACATGTGTCATTCAAAAGGATTCTTTGTTGAGTTAACTGCTTTCTTGATGAGGATGAGCTTTTATTTTTTTAAATTAGAATATATTTTTCTAATTTAAGAGTTTTGTTGATAAAAACAAAGTTGCTTTAAATCAGTTAACTCAACTTTTGCTTTTGCATGACAAGGAAGATTTATTTTTAGAAGATTTGGAAGAATAAATAAAATATTTAATTATATTTTATTTTTGGAGAGTGAGAGGATTTAAATAAATTTAAATGATTTATTTAAATTTAGAGGAATAGACTTGACTTAATTAAATAATTTAGAATTATTTAATTGCTTGGAAGAATTTAATTAAATAAAGGATTTTATTTAATTTTGACTTTAGAAGAGATAATTAAATATTTTGATATTTAATTAACTTAGAGGAATATGAATTGAATAAATAAATTTAATTATTTATTTATTGATAGAGGAAGGTAGACTTAAATAAATATTAAAAAATATTTATTTAGACAGAGTCATGTCATTTTTAGGTGTATACATTTTGCCCCTCTTTGATGCAATATGTTTTATCACGTTGTTTCAAAGAATAAGATTGTCTGAAAATGATACATGCCCTTGTTTGCCCCTGGTACAAGTTTAACGACGATAGGATGCCCCCTCAGGAGATTGGACGAGAAGAAGGCATAAGGCGTGAGACAGAGAATCTCATGAAGCAGAAGGTGGAAGATAGGCTAGGATGAAGAAAAAAATGGTTTGAAGAAAGAGCTGAATGATATGCGATGCAAGATAAAATGATAACACACACAAGCAAGTAAGCAAGTATGCACAAATGATACAAGAACAAAGAAGGTATTGCCCATGTCAAGTGGTAAACCAATGATATACTGATAATGATATACAATAATGTTGTCATGGCGGGGAACGATAGATCCCTAGAGCAACATGAAGGACAGTGTTTGGTTTCAGGAAATGAAGCATGTCATGTAAGACATGTGTATTGGTCTGATTTCAACAATGCTACATCTTGTATAAGACAAATGTTTGATTATAACTGATTGAGTTGGTTTACGACCAGACAAGGATCAAGACCACTGATTGTGATTGGATCATTCGACAATATTGACTTGACTTGATTGGTATGGATTTAAGGATAGACTTGCATTTTAATCACCGCTCGGATTGACATCTAAAATTGTTGACAAGAGATATAAAGATAGATAGAAATTTGATTGATAGAAGAATGACTTGATAGAAGAAGTCACAAGCTTTTATTTGTAAACATTGATTCTCTGCATAGAATTTTATTGCATGGGATATGGATATGGATATGAAATGCAATTGGATACGTTATGGATATGGATATTTGTCATCTTGATATTGCAAGTATTTTGAAGTGCTTTGTTTTATCATTGGGCTTTTAAAATGTTGTAAGAAATAACAAGCATCTAGGTATAATTAAACCAAGATGACCTGAGTATTCCTTACATAGATTTTGATATAGCAAGTTAATACAAGCATCTAGTCAAACTTGAATCTAGATGACCTAAGTACTTCTTATGTTTTAACAGACAAGGATTGCCCTTTTTCATGTTCAGACCTCCAAAGTCCTCGATGATCTTTTTGTTGATCATGTCGTTAGACAAAAGTCATCACATTACTAAAGGTTGATCCACAAACAGCAGACAAAGAAAAATATTATTCCCCCATCATAGCATCTCTAGGTTTTGGCATCCTTGAGTAGCATAGAAAGACATAATGCCAAAAATCCAAGACCTTATAAGTTAACCTGTTCACAAAACATTCTTGCATTAGATGTGTCTTTTTTCCATAATTGATATAAAATTAGTCTGAGTGTTTCGGTATACATTTTACTTTACTTTGGACAAGTTGATGTCCTATGCCAAGATTTTTGTTTTGGGAAGATTGCTTTGCTGTACATGCTTGTCTAGTGAAAGGTATCACAATCATCATTGGTATCCTCTTTTAGAAAATGTGGCATTCAAGAATCCGAATCTGCAACCAGGCTGAGGAATTGCTCCTAGTTTAGACAAAGGATTGACTTATTATGGGTGATACAACAAACAGACATGGAGAGATAGACCCTAAAGGACTAACCTAGTGCCTTGGGGGCTCACTGCAAAATGGCCTTGCCTACATGACGATGTAGAGGCAACGTAGTTTGGGGTGAACCTGATGGACCTAAAACCTAGGTGATGGCATAGATGTAAAAATGGAACGGACACGATGGAATGGATAGGAAAGAAGTGGAGCGGAGTGGAGCCTCAGGGGCACATTGATAATGGCCTTGCCTACGTGATAAATCAGAAGTGATGTAGTTTGACAATGGTTCAAAGGACTGGTTCAGGATGAATGATATGATGGACACAAGAGAAATGAGGTCACAACAGATGGAGTAAGCAGTTTGTCATAGATAGCGCCTGTTTACCAGGTTTTCACTACTTGCTTTTATTTGCATGAAAGCTAAAAGTACACATGACGCCTGTTTGCCAGGTTTTCATCATGGTACCTATCCCAGACACCCATTTGCCAGGTTTTCACCAGAGGATGATTTTTTTTGTTACTTTTTCCATTTTTCTAATTTTTTTGTTTGTTTTTTTATCACTTTTCAATTTTTTTTTTGAAAATTTTAAGGACTCCCTTGCATTGGGGTTTTTAGGTATAGAACTTGTGAAGATGCATGTTGTTGATAGGATCATCAAACAGTTCACCTTCAGATGTAGCCAATTGATTTGCACCTGACCCATAGGCTGCAATGATGACATAGGGACCCAGCCAGTTGGGTTAGAACTTGCCTTTCTTTTCTTGATCTTGCTGATTTCTAGGATTTTCTCTGAGGACTAGATCACCAACTTGGAATACTTGGGGCTTTACCCTATGGTTATAGCTTCTAGACATTCATTGTTGATAAGCTTTTAAGTGGTTAAAGGCCTATTTCCTTCTCTCTTCAAGCAATTCTAACTCTTGAAGTTTGGATACTCAATACTCTTCATCAGCTATGAGGCCTTTTAATGAAACTCAGAAGGATGGGATCTCGACTTCAATGGGCAAGATGGCTTCAGATCCATAGACCATGGAGTATAGTGTTGCACCTATGGGTGTGCTGATGCTTGTATGATAGGCCCACAATGGGGGATTTAATTGGATATGCCAATCATGACTGGCATCATTGACAGTCTTTTTTATGATTTTCAAAATGCTTGTATTTGATGCCTCCACCTAGCCATTGCCTTGGGGGTAATAGGAGGTAGAAAAGTGGTGCTGGATATAGAATTTGTTGCATCTAGTTCCCTAACATCTTAATTTTTGAAAGGTCATCTATTATCTGTGACAATGGATGAAAGGATACCATAGCGACAAATGATGTAGTTCAAGATAAAGGAGGCAATTTGCTTGCCTATGTTATTGGCTAATGGCATGGCTTCAATCCACTTTGTAAAGTACTCAGTGGCGGTGATTATGAATTTATGGCCACTAGATGAAGGAGGATATTGCCCACTAAGTCGAGTCCCCACTGACAGAAAGGCCAAGGAGTTGTTAATGGTTGCAGCTCCTGTGCTAGTGCATGTATCAGGTTCCCATAGATTTGGCACTTCTTGCACTTCTTTATAAAATGATAGGAATCTTGTTCCATGGTGGGCTAGTAGTATCCCATGCGTATGAGTTTCTTGGTTAGGGTAGGGCCACTAGAGTGGGTCCCGCATATACCGTCATGCACTTCATTCAGGGTGGTTTGATATTCCTCACTATCAAGACATCTAAATAGAGTACCATCGAGAGCTCTGTGATACAAGGTATTAGCAACAATGGAATACCAGGATGCCTGAAGGATGAAGGTTCATTTTTGGTTACTGGAGAGATCAGGTGGGAAGGTATTCTCTTTAAGATAGGCAAATATTTTTCCACAGAGGGGGGAATCAACTCTAACAATGTGGCAAATGATATGGGATTCAGGGGTGTCATATCCAGTATAGGATGCTGGCTCTACCAAGAACTCATAACGTGATTGATTATTTGGAATATCAAGGAGAGATACAATCATTGCCATGGTGTTTGCAGCTTTTTTCTCAATCCTTGGTATCTACTCAAAAGAGATTTTGACAAAGTATTCTTTGAAGTCATCTACCATTTATTTGTAAGGGATTAATTTCTCATTTTTGTCTGGTAGTCATCATTTACTTGATTTATGACTAGCTATGAGTCACCATACACCTGAAGTTCTTGGATATTCCATTCAACTGCTAGCTTGATGCCAATGACTAGGGCCTCATATTCTGCCATGTTGTTAGTGCAGGGAAATAGTAATCTGTCTGATTTAGGAATGGTGTCGCCACTAGGGGTGATCAACAAGATACCTGCTCCCAATCCATGCTAAGTATATGAGTCATTGAAATACATTTTCTAGGTTGCTGTGGTTATGTGAAAGATAGATTCATCTAGAAATTCAAAGCTCAAAGGGCTATCATCTATTAGAGGTGCATCTGCCAGTTGATCTGCAAGTACTTGGCCTTTTATTGCTTTCCTGTCTACATATTCGATGTCGAACTTGCTAAGAAGCATGACCCATTTGGACAATCTACCTGTTAGGGCTGTTTTGTTGAGTAAGTACTTGAGTGGATCAATCTTTGCTACTAGTTTGACCGAATGTGACAACATGTAATGTCTCTACTTTTGTGAGGTGAAAACTACAGCGAGACATGCTCTTTCAATTGGCAAGTATTGTAGTTCATATCTAACAAGTGTTCGACTGATATCGTAGATTGCTTGTTCTTTCCCTTCATAATTTTATTGTGCAAGGAGAGCTTCCAGAGATATTGGTGTGGCTAAAATATACAGTAGCAAAGGTTTACTCTGAATCAGTGGCATCAATACAGGTGGCTTCATTAGGTATTCTTTTAACTACTGAAATGCTTACTCACATGAATCATTCCATTTGAAAGGGACATTCTTATGCAGGAGGTGGGAAAATGGGTGGCACTTGTCTGCCAATTTAGAAATGAACCTTCTAACAGATTGTAATTTTTCTTGCAAAGACCTTAGTTGAGTGAGATTCTTAGGAGGTGACATTTCCATGATGGCCTTTACTTTAGCTAGGTCGACTTTGATTCCATTAGCAGACACTATGTATCCAAGTAGTTTACCTGAGGTAACTCCAAACACGCACTTCTTCGAATTGAGGTGCACATTAAACTATTCCAATCTTTCAAAGATTTTGTCCAGTATTGCTAGGTGTCCTTCTCTTGTAAGTGATTTTACTAGGATGTCATCAACATAATCTTCCATTATAGTGTGCATCATGTCATGGAAGATTGTGGTTATAGCTCTCTGATATGCTGCACTAGAATTTTTCAAACCAAATGGCATGACACACCAACAATAGGTGCCCCAAGGACATGTGAATGTAGTCTTGTGTTGGTCTTCAGATGCAATTTTTATCTGGTTGTATCTGGAAAAAACATCCATTAGTGATAGCATGGTGTGCCCTGCCATGAGATCTACAATAATGTCAATGTTTGGCAGGGGGAAATCATCTTTTGGACAAGCTTTGTTTAGGTCTCTAAAGTAATTATATATTCAAACTCTGCCATCTGGTTTGGCAACTAGTACCATGTCTGAAATCCACTCAGGATAGTCTATTGGTCTGATGAATTCGGCATCTAATAGTTTCTTTAGCTCTTCTTTCACCATGAGGGCCACATGTGGGTGCATCTTTCTGAGTTTTTACTTTATTGACTTAGCTCCTGGAGCTAAGGATAAGTGATGCATCATGAGATTCAGATCTAGCCCTAGCATATCTGCATATGTCCACACAAAATTGATTAGTTTTCTTTTAAATAATTCAATGAATGATGGCTTTTCTTATGTTGTTAAAGACTGTGCCATGTGGATCATTCTGGGACTATCACCTATGGTGATATTGATTGGTTCTGCTAGTTCTATCAAGATTAAAGATCTCTCTTGATGTGTAAGATTGGGTAGAGGGTCAAGCCTTCCATCCTTCGGTGCCTCAGAGAGGTTTTCACCGTTGGATACATCTATATTTTTACTTTTTCCATGATCTAACACTGTTGTAGAGTAGGTTTCACCATTAGATCTTTCTTTCGTTTTGACATTTTTGAGACTGAAAGGCTTGGTGCTCTCTCCAAAATAGGCCTTGTCGTTGAGTTCTATGGCATAGCCAGCTCTGTGGTCCCCTGCGGGTATATGATCTCTAAGCTCAAGATAGTCTATGATGGCCTCATCATTTTGAAAGGTATCAAGCTCAGGGGTAGTGTCTTATAAGTCCCAATCTATGAGTTTGGGGTGCAACAAAGGTAAGGGGTCATTGGGTTGGTCTGGTTTGATGGTATTGATGGTTAAGATAGAGGTGTTGTGGAGGTCACTATAAGCACGGACAAAGTCTATGATGGTATTCTCCATTAGTTGATCTATCAGGGGGGTATCATTCTTTCCTCATGATTTTCACTATCGTTATTATGTGGGTCAGACTGTAGTGGTCTAGTCCTTGGGCCTTGTCTCTTAGTTGCATGGGTTAGGTCATACTCATGGACAACATCGATATCTTTTTCATCACAAGATAGCTCAGAAAGGCTATCCCATTCATATTCGTTGGAATCAATCTCACTCCTCATTTGCAATTGGTGAATTTGATCAACCAGATTAGTAGCAAATTTTTCTAGTTTTTTTCCTTTATGCTTATTTTCACTGTTAGTTCTTGTTGTGCCAATGTAACCTAGCCCTGTAGTGTCTCGGGCTGTCAAGGTATGAGGTTGGATGGGTTTAGTGATACCATCTTTTCTTGAACTGAGTGGACCATGTCCTTCATACCCCATTCTTTGTAGCATTTGGAATCCTTGACCATATTGCTTAGTTTGTATCGTGGAGTGATGGTCTTGTTCTGTTGATAGACTGACTTCATCTTTATATAACCATTGAAGGATATCTTTTTCATCACTCTCATCTTCAAGGCTTCCCCATTTGATAAGCAAGCCTTTGGTAGTTTTGAATGCTTTGGATTTGCTCAGGGTAGGTCTTCCATGTGATCTGGGAGATAGGGGGACTTTTGCCAAACAAAGGGGTTGGGAGATTGTGTACTCACCTAGGCCCTTATCTTTGAGTCTAAGGTTAGGTTGAGATGCCTTTGAAGTGGAAGAAAGTGAAGCTGGGTCAACACAAGATGAAGATGAAGCAGAGGCACGGTTCTTGGGAATCACAACTTCAGGTTTAGATTGGATGGAGTTGCAATACTGAAATGGATTGGGGTCACCTTGGATGGTGATCTCTTGACTTTCATTAGGAAATTTGATACACTAGTGGTATGTTGATGGCACTTCTTTCAGATCATGTATCCATGGTTTTCCAAGAAGAATGTTATATGCTAGCTCCATATTGAGGACTTGGCATGCCACATCTTTTACTATAGGTCCCACTCTGATTGGTAACGAAATAGTTCCCTTGGAAGTTCTCTCCTCATCATAGGCTTTGATAGTGATTTTCTTTTTTAGATCTATAGCATTCTCCACAAACCCCAATGCAAGGATTAGCTTCAAGGTGCAAATATTCAAACCAATTCTTCCATCGATTAGAACCCTTTTTATCTTGTGTTTGTGGATGAAGGCTTCAATATGAAGAGAGGCAATATGAGGTTGGGTAATTGACATATCATCCTTTTTAGTGAATGATAGGGAGTGAGGTGAGGTAATGTGACCTACCATGGTTTGAAATTGTTCTTCAGTGAAGTTCGTTGGAATGGAGGCTTCAAAAAGAGCTTTGTCAACTATGGCCCTATGGAACGGGGATAGACGTAGAAATTCCAAGATAGAGATATGTTCTGGTGTCTTATATAGTTGATCCAGGATACTATACTAATTAGCCAGAGAGGCAGAGGCTCCTCTAAGAGTGACTCTATTACTGTGGGTGGTAACATTACAATCTGAATCTTTGTTTATAGTGATCACATTGATGCATGAATCACTTTATGAGATGTGGTTAACAACATAGTCAAAGGACACGTTTGTGTAATTAGCATTGTTAGTTCCACTGTTGTTTTGGTTGGAAGACCCTCCCTGCTCATAGTTGGGAAGAGGATCCTTGAATGCCAAGTGATCATTATTAGAGGTATGTCCATCAAGTGACACTTTGTTTTTCACGATCAAATCTTGGATGGTGTGCTTGAGCACAATACAATTGTTGGTTTTGTGCTCCCTGTTTCGATGGTACTCACAGAAATCGTTGTCATTCCACCAAGGAGGTTTGACTTTTGGTTCATATTCCCGTGCCATTGGAAGTGTTATGATCTTACTTGTGATTAACTTTTGTAGGGCAGTTTCCAATGATTCTCCCAAAGGTGTAAATTTTCTCCTAAGTTGAAAATTTGTAAACCGTGATTCAGTGTTTCTTGGTTTGTTTTACGGGGGGTTATTTTGAGGATTCGATAAGTTGAAGATTGGTTGTTTTGGTGCCGCATTCTTGGCATCTACCACCCCATCATTCACAATGTTTTGGTTCTTTGTCCATAATCTTGGTTTATCTACTTTGGTATTGGTACTAGGAGTGTCCTTATAAAGCTTTATTTGACCCTTTGCGATTAAAGCCTTTTCGATGATTAGACGCATCTCAATGACCTTACTAAAGGAAGTAGGACATTGGATTTGTATTTGGTAGCTTAGGTCAGTTTGTAGGTTATGGATAAACATTTCTAGCATTTGTTTTTCAGGCATTCGATATTGGCACTTACTTGCCAACTGTCTCTTTGATGAAGGTGGTGAAAGATTCTACACCTTTTTGCTTGGTGTTACAAAGGTCTAAGATTGAGGTGTTATGCTCAATATTGTAGAAGTGTGTGACAAATTTGTCCACAAGTTCATTAAAGGTTCTAATGTCAAGTGGTAGTCTAGAAAACCACTCCATGGCTTGTCCTCCTAAGCTTCTTGGAAACAGTCGCATAAGATAAGTATCATTGTGGGTGACTTCAAGACATGCAACGTTAAATTCCCTAATGTGGTCCCTTGGATCACCCTTTCCTTGATATTTATCAAATTTTGGCACCTCAAATTTAGAGGGGAAAGGTATCATGATCAAGGTCCTATCAAATGGATATTGTGAAATATCCTCTAGGGAATAGTATTTAGTTGATGCTCATGTTTGCATGTCTGTGAATTGTTGTTGTAAAGCTTGGATCTATTGGGTCATTAAGCTTAAGGCATCCATAGAATCAATGGTTTCTTTGCTTTTGTCTGTGGGTATTTCCTCTTGTGTGCTTCCCTCAAGGTTTCTTTCTTCCTAAGGTTCTTTTAGAGCTTCTACATCAAAATCTTTAGGGAGCTTGACTCCTTGTTGTGCTAAATGGAGAAAGAATTTAGTAGGGTCTTGGGCAAGTACCTTATCCATTATGCGTTGAAACCTTCAGTCTTACTGAGTTTGGAGAACCTCTTCCAGAGAAATTTCCTCATCACTATCATGAGAAGACGGAATAGTTTTCTCAGCCATTTCAATCTATTTTTATTTTTGGGACCTTGTTAAGACCATGCAAGGTGACTTGAGATGATATGGAGTGAGTTTGAAAGAATTGAGCAAGAAGTGATAAAATGCCAAGGTTTTGAACAAGGTTTTCCTTAGATCAATTAGTGTCAAACAAGATGGGTGAACAAAATGATAGTCAAAGTAAGGATGATAGAAATCCAGTTACTTGATGTAGACTAGTTTTGTACAAGCCACTAGTGGAGTTCCGAGAGAAAAGGATGATAGATCCTTGATAGTGGAGACTCACTAGGTTTGTTTGAGGGTGATGCAATCAAGGATAGCTTGGTACTAACCTAGTTTTTGGATAACTTGCTTGATTTTGGAAAAGCTTGGATGATGCGTGTGTGGAAAAAAAAGTAGTGATGGTGTGGAAAAAGAGTGAAATGGTTGACTTGCATGATTCTAATCAAATCTTGGGAAAACTGAAACAAGTTTGAAATGGGTTTTTGAAAAGTTGACATATTTTCTCCTAAGAAGTATGGAACAGCTCTCTGGAATGGATACGCAGCGCCAAAACATGAAGTCAAAAGTGTCATAGGTTGAAGCACATGTGTAGATCTGGCAGATTTTATATGTGCCGCAACAGTAATTAAATGCATAGCAAGCCTAAATGGATGCACAACAGGTCACAGCAGATGTGCTGTTTCAGTTTTCATTTTTGTTTTTGCAGAGTTTTCAGCATGTTTTTCAAAAAAAATGTTTTTGGTTGAAAACTTAGTCTCTTTTTTTGAATTTTTTATTTTCAATTGTGGCAGATAAAGACACAGCAAGCGCATAGAAGTTTTCATGATTTTTATCTTTTATTTTTTTTTGTATTTTGTGGACTTTTTGACACAAGAACAATTACAACCTAGGCTAGAAAGGATAGTATTTGCTGAGTCCCCTAGCTGTGCATATTCAAAGCATGTAGCTCCAAGATCTGGTAGCATCGGTTCCCCTCCATGACACTCACTTCTCACGCATACCAGATATAGGTTTCCTTAGGCTCGTACCCCCACCAAACCTTAGGATTGTCCCTGCCACCTCTAATAAGAATCACATAAATTAGGGCCGCTTCAAAGTTCACACCTTTTGCGCCAACAAATAGAGGATTTTGGTATACTAGACAATGACTAAATAGTCAGGGCAACCATTCAAGTGGTTACATGTGCAGTAGTGCTACTCTCCATTATAGAGTCTCCCAGCCTCCAAGAGTTACGCCTTAGAGGGTTTTGGGGGAGGTTGGCTGTTAGTGTAACATAACAGCACTCGTTGCAGGAAGCTTTCACCTTAAGCACAATTTATTTAAAGTGGATTGGTAGGGCTTGGCTTTATCCTGTTACCACTTAGGGTCGTTCCCACTTGGACAGGTGGGCATCCAAGGGCAAGCCCCTCTAAAGGTTGTACACAAAGAATAACAAGTCTGGCATTCTAGTCACCCAGGAAAGGGGAGAGCATAAGCCTATTGTCATTCAAAGACACAGTAACCAATGGTTCTTTCACCCCTATTTAAAAGGATAAAAACTATATGTATTATACTACTTGTGCATTCACACATTTGTTAACTTTGAAGTGGTTAAAGATAGCAATGGTTCTTTCCTTTTGTAAGATATCAATGTTCTAAACTAAGAAAGATAGCAATGATGTTTGTTTACTATCCTCCTAGTTAAAAACTATGTGAGATTTGCATGCACACATTGTTTTATTTTTCCCCCTAGTTAATCTATGATGTGTGCGTTAAGGAAAATAAAACTATCTAGCTCTCAACCCTACACAAAAATCAAAGAAATCGATCCTACAAGACAAATGTCAGTGTCAGAAAACCTGCAAGAAATCCCTAGAATCACTGTGAAGAATATATGCGCAGCTTTATAGTCTGTATGTGCAAAAACAGAGACTATAAGTGTTGGATTACAAATGTGCTAAGACAGGTGTCAAAAGTGTAGGAATAAAAGACAAATACATCATTTCTACAGATGTGTCATTAAAAAGGATGTAAGTGTCGTGTCTAAGGGTGTATGCGCTAGAATACTGCAGGTGTCGAAATAGGTTTTAGATGCGCCATCTTAGAGGATGTATGCATCAGAAGTTTGCATGCACTAGAACAGGTTGTAGATGCACTAGAAGTTTTCATGCACTGGAACAGTGCTCATATGTGCCTCCAGATCGATCAGATGCACTGACTAAACCTATTTGAAGCCTCTACGGAATCTGTATGGAACTTGTCACTTGAAACTCAATTTTTTTGGTTAGATTTGGGGCAAAGGCCCCATGGTGGGTACCATAAATGTAATGGATAAAATGGGATAATAAAATGAATTATAAAACACCCAATAACATCAATGAAATGTGCAAATAACAAAATCTTTAAAAATAAGAATGATACTTACCACCTTTGTTACCTCACGATTTCCATTGTTTGCCTCTTCTCTTTTGCTCTTTTTGTGACGAATGTAGCCCTCAAGAAACTTGCTTCCTTGCTTTGATTCCTCAAGATGACAAGGAGAAATGGCTTGGATACTTGTTGTGTTGAAGGTGAGCTTCAACACAATATGGAATGGATAATGAATTGTGTGAGAGTGGGGTGCCAATGGTGCGCTATGGATTCTGTAGCATTAGTTTATTTGAAAGCTTTGTGATATTGAAATGGAAGAATAGAGGGGTATTTATAAGATTATGTGAGAGAAGATCAATGTGTTAGCTGCCATTGCACCCAAAGATTGACTTGTTAATGCCTGATACAACCACTTGACTTAACAAGCATGGGAGGCAGTTAAGCCCTTGTCGCAAACCACCACAACGTTGTGCTGAAAAAGGAGACCAAGGGCCACACCTTGCAATAATCCCCCTCCCAGCATAAGGGTGGGGTTTGAACCCATGACCTCAACTCTGATACCAATTGTTAGCTGTAGTTGCACCAAAAGATTGACCTGTTAATGCCTGATACAACCACTTGATTTAACAAGCATAGGAGGTGGTTAAGCCCTTGTCACAAACCACCACAATGCTATGCTGAATAAGGAGACCAAGGGCCACACCTTGCAACACAATGGTGTAGAAGAAATAAGAAGTGTGATAGGTAAAAAATTAGGTTAATAAGATCAAGCATAGCCATGAAAACCTAACCCTACCATCATCAAAGAATCTAATCCAAATGAAATCAAAAAGCATGCAATTCGAGCACAATATCACCTAGATCATGTGATTCCTTGTTTATGATGTGGATTGCTTCTTCAACAATGAACAATTATGAAGATAAAAGCTGCCATGATTGATGAATGATAATGATAATAAGCTCAAATGGATGCTATGGATACTCAAGTGCTCAATATGCTCAGGATGATAATGTAGACGCTATACGAATGTTGGATAGATGTAGTATGGAATGAGAGGGTGTTTATATGGAACTCAACCAAAATCAATCAACAATGGAGATTCGGTGGCTATGTGAATGGCTAAGATTAAATGATAAACATAGATGAATGTGAAGATGACAAGTGGAGGGAAGATAAGGCTTATGTGTGCTTGTGTACATAAAAAGTACTACATGTGAAAAATATTAAATAAAAGATGTAGTACCACTTATCTTTTTTAAATGAAAGAGGCACACATGTCGGCTCATGAGATAAATGATAAGATAAATTAATTAAATAAATAAAATTTACTTAATTAATTGGAAAGTGGGCTTATGAAAGAAATTTTTAATTAAATAAATAAAATTTATTTAATTAAAAATAGATAGAAAGAAGATAATTAAATAATTAAATATTGTTTAATTATAGCTTAGAGGAAATAGATAATGAATTAATTAAATAAATCTAAATTTATTTAATTAATAGAAGAAATAGATAGGTTAGAGATATTGCTCAAGTGTGTTAGACAAATGCAGATGATATGTAATGCCATGTTTGAATGCTAATGATAATGAGTCAATTTTGGGTGTCTACATTTTGCCCCTCTTTGATACAATGTTTGATAGAGCGTTGTGTCAAAGAAGATACGATATGCCTTCGATAAACAAAGTTATGCCCCAATGTAACTGGCAGGTGATGCCCCCTCGAGAGGTAAGCCAGGCTAACTAGGAAGGGCTGGGTTGTCTCGTGATAGAAGAAAAGAGAGGAAGCAAGGTTGACATGAAGAAAAAGGGAGTTGGGTGGGAACAAATGGGATGAGACAAAAGAAAAGAGGCTTTGGCATAGAAGAATTAGGGTTTGGATAGGGCTATAAGTAGGTTCTGCAAAGGAAAATAGGCTCATTTGTGCTCAGTTGTGTTCAAAAAGCTATACAGATCTTAGAGCTCCTTAGAGTTGGTGTGCAACGAGAGTTGGAGAGCTATCAGGATGATGATTCCACACAAAGATCATCGTGCCGAGTGAGGACACATGGATGACTAGAGGGATCAGATGTACTGGTATGTATCAAAAAATTTGCTAAAAGCATGATTTTGATAGGCTAGAAGCGTCATAAATGCACACACATCACCATAAGTGACTAGGTCTTAGGATAGGCATTTTAGGTCACTTAGGAGGGAAAACAAGTCACTGACAGTAGTTAAGTTCACTTTTAGGTGCGGCTTGGTCGCATATGGTAAGAACAGGTCGCTTCCAGTCAGCTAGGTAAACAGAGGCAAAATGCACATGTAGATAAAATCAAGTCGCTTATGGGCTAAAAGTAGGCGCATGCATAGGTTCAGCTTGCATGTAAAGAAAAAATGCTCACTTATAGGATAGACCTCGCTTATAGGCTAAAGGTAGACGCATGTAGAAATACAGCTCGCATTTAGTCAATAAGTGATCACATAGGTAAAATAGGTCGCTTTTGATCAGAAGATAAGCTCATATGGAAAAATGAACCGCTTATGGTAGATAAAAGCTAGGATAGCAATAAACAATCCAAATTTGATAACATTTGTATGTAGCAGAAGGGACTGACATGAGGAATGAAATGATGCAAGATATACTACCACCATTGTTATGACGAGAGCCACATCCTAGGGATTTATGGTTCGTGAGATTGCTGGATGCAGAGGAGCGGCTAGTGTTAGAGATCCTCGGGTTAGACTATGTGTCGAGATTGGAGCCGGTACAGGCACATCAAGGACTGATGATGGTGATGGTGGAGCGATGGATGAGTGAGCATAGTTATTTCTTGTTACCGATAGGAGAGGCTACGATCACACTAGAGGATGTGTTTCAGATTCTGGGGATTCCTATAGATGGGGATCGAGTAGATTATGATCCTGATATGGGTCTAGCTCCATTCAGGAGATTGTTCAAGACACCAGACATTAGAGTAGAGGGCTTAGAGATTCCTATGGCTAGGATGGAGGAGTTATGTGACAAATTGTAGCGAGTGGTAGTGGCTATTATCAGATGGCTAGTGGGAGATAGACAAGCGAGAGGCTTTTTGGTAGGATGGGGGACAGTGATGGAGGGGATGTTCTCCTATGGTATGAGATATGCATGGGTAGAGTGTGTACTTGGACAGCTCTATCATTTCCTACATGATTGTGCATATATGTTTGGAGTGAGTATATCTACAGGAGTTATAGTTTTGCATGTATGGGCTTATGAGCATATTCTAGTGATGCGACCAGAGGGATGGGTGGCTAGAGTAGTAGGAGAGCCTTATGCTAGGATGTATACAGAAGCTTTGACATACTGGTAGTGCAGAGGAGTAGTGTACTGGCAGAGGAGGTTGGATGAGGTAAATAGATTTATAGGGAGGCCATGGCTGGGATGTGAGAGATGGGATGAGAAGGATACTAAGCTTGTCTATGCTAGGTAGGTGAGATATATTTTTGGACGTGGCATATACATTATAGAGCGCTATTTGTCAGAGAGGGTTTTGAGATAGTTCAGGTTACCATAGGTAGTATCAGTTGGTGATGCCATTTTTGGGAGGACTAGATAGGAGGTGTTTGATTGGGGGCTAGAGATTGTGGTTGACATGGCTTTGGCGGAGAGAGAGGGGCTACAGCTAGTTATATGGCAGTGGGGACAGGGTCCTGCAGATCCAGGCATGCTGCAAGATTATGATACATACTGGGTGATAGCGAGACTGATGCGGCTGATGCAAGTTGGAGAGATAGGAGAGATAGGAATGGAGAGACCAATCAGGAGGAGGCAATGATGGGCTCCACCAATGTAGGCTATTGTACCAGCAGCACTAGGGATACAGATACAGGGACAGGTGTTAGGACAGCCTCAGATACTTGCACAGCCTCAGGGGTAGATATTAGTAGGTGATGATGTTGGGATTTAGCAGCTGCAGAGGAGGATCAGAGAGGAGAGGAGATGGAGGTAGTGGGCTTAGATGAGATTAAGGAGGGTGGAGTTGGATAGACACCATGCGGTGATTGGCTTGTGGCATGCTAGGGCTCAGGCTCAGACATACCAAGCTCAATTATAGATGTGAGTGCAGGTTGGGGATGGACAGGATGATGGTACACTTGCTAGAGTGACAGGGGAGAGAGATGCAACTAGACAGAGTGAGTAGATGATGAGATTAGAGTGAGATACTAATGTACAATAGATGCAAGTGATGAGAGCAGAGAGAGATGGTCTACGAGCAAAGAGGGATATGGCTATGCAGCAGCTACAGGGAATGACTATTGAGCAGGATAGAGTAGTGATTGCATTAGATACAGATAGGGCTACGATGTATTTGTCCACACAGTTGACATTGGTATAGGTAGAGCTGCAGAGAATATAGGGTGAGGTGGAGTACTATAGAGGCTTATACTATGGGGATGTGCCAGTAGAGCAGAGGCAGCCTAGCTTCAGGAGTAGATCAGGAGCTTCAGGGTCACGGACGACAAGGGGATCTCGATCCGTAGCCTCAGTGATGGGGCCACCGAGAGATAGGGGAGCAGGTGCAGGACCCATTGGTGGTGGTCAGGGGGAGGGAGCTACAAGTAGTCACTAGGACTACCTTGTTTATGTTGTATCGTGATGAGGCCTAGAGCCGATTGTACATACATTCTTTATGTCTCAGCTTGTATATGTAGACACTTGTATATTAATAGATGTATATATATATATATATATAATGGAGCATTGGTGATCTACATGATGATGTAATGGATGCACTGTTGGTATTATGCATGTTGTATTTGTATTTTCTTGGATTATGTATGGATGTTTATGTAAATGATATGAATGGAAATATATGATAAGGCAAATATTTAAATAGTAATGGTAATGGTAATGCATATAGATAGATGGTAATGAGATGATATATGATGGACATATGTATGTCTAACACACTTGTTTTGCAGGATAAGAGATGTGGAAAAAAAAAAGATGGTGGAAATGATTGATTTTGGCTGAGGACTATATAGACGAATAATAGGATGAATAGATGGTACAATGGGTAGCTTTTTAAGTAATTGCTCAAAATGAAAAGAAATGCAATCCTTATGTTTGATATAGCATGTGGATGTTATGTACCAGGGTATAGGAGACCAAGCTGTCAAGATATCCAATGTCCAACTAGCATGCTACAATCTTGTTTGAACACATGAGGTCAAGATGTTGAGCCAACATGCACAAGATATGAATAACAACTAGTGTTTCAAGATGGACTTTCATGCTACAAGCAATGGTTTGAGCTTATCTCCACTATGCATAGTGACAGCTTACTGGTTATATGTATGGAGCTAGTCTTAACATAGAATAGTATCAAACGCATAAGAGATTGTTTAGCTTCTCAGATGCTAGAGATATTGATATGTAAGATGCTAATCCCAATACGTACAAGATACCAATATGCTTAGGAAGAGAATAAGATTATCCCACAAACATGGCATATGAAAGCAATATGACCATGCCCCATTCCTTACTTCATTGCAACATACCAAGATATAAATAGATCAAGGCAGTCTTGATTAGGTATAGAAAAGGGGACAAAAGATAAATCAAAAGATAAAACAAAAGATACTTCCCTCATGTTCTCTTGCCAATTTTAGGTGCTCTTAGATGGATTTAAGCTAGGGCCTTGCTTAGAGGAAAGCTACATCCTGTTGAAGACTAAAGATGTTGATAAATGGCTATAGAAATGTTGGCCTAAGGCATGCAGACAAATAGCTTCTGGCTTAATCTTGATTGGTTAAAGTACTTGAGATTTTAGTATACACATAGTTTGCTTCTTGCTAGAGCTGATTAAAGAGAAGATGGAAGATGAGAGAAGATGAAGAAGATGGGGTGGGTCATCTGTGCTCGAGTACTGGAAACTTCCTTTGTATTCTAGACTACCTACATACCCTGTATCCATGGGATCAAAGCACATTTACAATGAAGATGAGGCATGATGAATGTAGTTTTTGTTAGACTTAGGGCACACAACTAAGAGGGGAGGTGAATCAGTTGTGCAAAACTTTCTCCAATTTACACACTTAAATCTTCTTGGTGATTAGCAGTATATTAAACATGAAACATAATGCATTCAAATCAAAAGTAGAAACTCATCAACACATAAGACACCAAGATTTTGATGTGGAAAACCCAGTTAAGGGAAAAACCATGGGGTGATTAACCCAAGAATGTATTCTCTATTAGAAGAATAGAAAGAACAAAATGGCACATGCCAATTAGGGCTCACTACCTGAGCACACTACTCATAAGAGGCTCACTGCCTACAAGAGACACACTGTCTACAAAGAAATAAGTATCACATACATGAACTAGAGAATAGTATCTTCACCATGCTTGAATCAGTTCCATTAAGCTCAATACTCCTACTCTGCCTTTCACTCTGCTCTTTGCTACCACACTCTCATCTCCACAAGACACACTATGGAATGACTTCACAATCCCTTATTTTTACAAGACATTGACTTAGGAATAATCATCTAAGTTGGAAAACACCTACAAGAACATCCACAAGACATGTGATACATCCAGTCAGCCAGTCTCAGGAAGAACACCAACATCCAATGGTTATTCTTCAAATATGAACTTTAACTTCAATGCGGATCACCAACATGAACTGGAACTGGTCCACAGATCACCACAAGCTTTCCTGAATCACCAACAACATACGCACTTCATCTACTTATTGGAATCCTTCTCTCCTTCATCCGAAACCTCAAGAACATAGTTTGTCATCATTGTCACAAAGGAATAGGTTCTTCTGGACCTTCAAGCCACAAACCAATCTACTTAACACTTCACAAAGACATCCTCAACACTTCCTCAAATCCGTAGAATGGGATAATGCATTACCGGACCTCACCGGACCGATCTGTGTCACTCTGTCACCTCTAGACACTTGCCGGAGCTAGTTCTACTTGAACGGTCATAACTTCTTTAGATCTTCATGTAGACCTCTAAAAATTTGACTGGATCATCTCAAGACTCATATATGCAAACCCTTTAAACCGTAACCTCTGATCCTCAACCTATCTTGGACTTTTACCTTGTTGTCATCACTGTTCTTCACTGTTCCTAATTGAGACTAATTTTCTCAATATCCTTAGCATACAGCTCATCCAATCCTTCTCATTAATGCAACATGAGTATGTTGACATCAATGACAACACCGGTTAGACCCATACTTGCAACAATCTCCCCCTTTGTCATTGATGGCAACATATGATGTGAAAAATCATCAAGACCAGAACTTCTCCTTACTGTCACAACTCCTCCTATCAGCAACAACTATTCACATGTCTTCTCTTCCTTTATTGCTCCCCCTTTGATCATCAACCACTTGTTTTTCACATGTATTCTCTCCCCCTTTGACATCAATGGCAAAGGTCTTATACTTGCAACTTCAATACTTCAGAATCATACCTGCTGCTCCCCCTGAGTAGTAGCTCCCCATCATCAATCCAGATCACAAGATATGACTGTGATATCCACCAGATTAATGCACATCAGTGCATCCTAGTTCATCATCGGAGGGGAAATAATCCCTAACTTCTCCCTGAGATACTCAAAAGAGTCCTTGGGAAGAGGTTTACTAAAGATATCTGCAATCTGATCCTTGGAGGGCACATACTTCAGTTTGACTTCATCCTTGTTTACTTGCTCTCTCAGAAAGTGAAACTTGATAGATATATGCTTAGTCTTAGAATGCAACACTGGATTCTTAGGAATATTTATTGCACTTGAATTATCACAGAAAATTCTGATAGGCTCCTCATATTCTACTTTAATATCTCTTAGCATCTGCTTCATCCACAAAACTTGAGTGCAACTTCTTGCTACTGCAATGTATTCTGTTTCAGTTGTAGATAGAGATATTGCCTCTTGTTTCTTTCTTAGCCAAGAAACCAATCTTTTTCCCAAAAAGAATGCTCCACCACTGGTACTCTTCTGGTCATCCACATCTCCTGCCCAATCTGCATCTGTATATGCATGAAGAGAGAAATCATGATCTCTAGGATACCACAGACCATACTCAACCGTCCCTTTTAGATATCTAAAGATCCTTTTGATTGCCATGACACGAGATTCTCTGGGATTAGCCTGGAATCTCGCAACAAGACCAATAGCCTACATTATATCTGGTCTAGTTTGAGTGAGATACAACAATCCTCAATCATTGATCTGTAGTTTATTTATTTTTCCTTAGGAGAGTCATCATCTTTGCTCAACTTACATCTGGTTGCCATGGGAGTATTCATTAGCTTTGAATCTTCCATTCCAAATTTCCTCAACAATTCTTTCACATATTTGGTCTGAGAAATAAAGATTCCTTTCTTTGTTTGAGTAATTTGCAGACCCAAGAACAAATTCATTTCACCAAGCATTGACATCTCAAACTCACTTTTCATTTGATTTGCAAAGGTTTTACACATACTATCTCTTCCTCCAAAGATGATATCATCAACAAATACTTCAACAATCAAGATGTTTTCATGTCAATTTTGAAATATAAGTTACTGTCAGCAGTACCTTTCTTGAAACCAATCTTCAAAAGATGTTTGTCCAATCTTTCATACCAGGCTCTTGGGGCTTGCTTTAGTCCATATAGTGCCTTCTTCAACTTGCAGACCATATCACCATGCTCAGATAATTGAAATCCATCTGGTTGTTCAATGTATACTTCTTCTTCTAAGTCACCATTCAAGAAAGTAGACTTGACATCCATCTGATACACCTTGAAATCCTTGAAGGCAGCAAATGCAAGAAATAATCTGACTGCTTCAATTCTTTCCACTGGAGAAAAAGTTTCTTCAAAATCAATTCCTTCTATTTGAGAGTAGCCTTTGCAAACCAATCTAGCTTTATTTCTGATTACTTCACCAACTTCATTTAGTTTGTTCTAGAAGACCCATTTGGTTCCAATCACATTCTTGTTTCTAGGTCTGGGAACAAGATCCCAAGTGTGATTTTTCTCAATTTGCATCAACTCTTCCTCCATTGCTTTGGTCTAGTTTTCATTATTGCAGGCTTCATTTATTGTCTTAGGTTCAATCTTTAAAATCAGACAATATTCATCTAAATTTTGAGCAATTTTCCTTCTAGTTTGCACACCTTTGCTTTTGTCACCTATGATCTGATCTTCAGAGTGGTTTAGTCTTACATACCTTGGAACTTTGGGAGTTTCTTGCACTTCTGCTTCTTGATCAGGCTCATTTAGACCTATCTCTTCTTCCTGATTTACCGGATCAGTCTGAATCTAACTTTCAGAAGAGGATTGAACACCTTGAACTAGAACACCATTTTGATCATCTTCATCATATTCATAAAACCTTGAGGGTTTCTCTATTCCCTCATCAACCTTCACATTTGTACTTTCTATCATCTTTCTTAGTCTCTTGTTATAACACCGGTATGCTTTGCTTTGAGTAGAGTAACCCAAGAATATTCCTTCATCACTTCAAGCATCAAACTTGCCTAGATCTTCATCTCTTTTGATGTAACATTTGCTGCCAAAGACTTTGAAATATCTTATAGTAGGAGTAATGCCAAACCAAAGTTCATAAGGGGTCTTACCGGTATTGCTTCTGATTTGAACTCGATTGAGAGTATAGACTGCAGTGCTGATAGCTTCTCTCCAATAGATCTAAGGAACATTTGCTTCCATCATCATGGTCCTAGATGCTTCCTGGATGGTCCAGTTCTTTCTCTCCACTACTCCATTCTGTTGTGGAGCCCTCGGAGCAGACAACTGTCTCTTAATTCCATGTTTCTCACAGAACTCTATAAACTCACTGGATGTTAATTCTCCACCTCTATCAGACCTCAGACATTTCAACTTTATTCCTATTTCATTCTCTACCATAGCCTTGAATATTTTTAATTTCTCAAGAGCTTCTGATTTCTCCTTTAGAAAGGTTACCCACATCATCTAGGAATAGTCATCAATTAATAGCATGAAGTATCTATCACCTTGAATACTCCTGGTTCTTGTCGGACCACAAAGATTAATGTGAACTAAGTCCAATAATCTAGTAGAAGATAGTTCCTTGCTTTTGAATGTGACTCTACTTAGCTTACCCAACTGACATTCCTTGCACAAGCTATTAATAGGTTTCACCAATTTTGGAAGATCTCTTACAACCTGAGTATTGCTTATCTTGATGATATTATCAAAATTCACATGACACATCCGTCTATGCCATAACCAACTCTAATCAACTTGAAAAAATAAGTAGCTTTTACCAGTACCAACCAAATGGAAGATATTACCTTTAGTTTGAGTACCGGATGCAATCTTTATTCTAGAACTTTCAAAGATTTTGCATTTTCCATCCTTGAATTGAAGATCATAGCCTTTGTCCACCAACTATCCAATACTGAGAAGATTGTACTTCAAACCTTCAACATACAATACATTACTAGTTTTGTTTCTTCCATCAAAAGAAATAGTTCCTCTTCCTCTGATTCTACCAGCAGAATTGTCACAAAACTTGACCACTCCTCCTTCATACCTTTCCAAATCTACAAACTTATTTTTGTCACCTATCATATGGTGAGAGAATCCACTGGCAATGACCCAATCATCCTTCTCTTCAATTTGAGCAGCTAGAGCTCTTTCCATAGTCTTAAGATTGATAGATACAAAGGACATTGGATCTTCTTCTTTGATGGAAATGAACACCCATTCATTTATGGATTTGTTTCCTATCTCTGATTCATCATCTGTTACTCCTTCATTATCATCATCTTCATGTACATAGTAATAGTTCTTTTGGAACCTTGGCTTGTTAGAATTTTGCCTTGAAAATCTTTTCGGACACCTTGAGGCAAAATGACCAATCTTATTGTAGTTAAAACACTTAAAAGGTAATTTTCCTTCATACTTATCGGATCCTCTTGGCAGCCTCTTTGCAATAAGGGCTTCAAGTTGAGCAATTTCTACTTCTTCTTCCAGATCTTTTCTTTCTTTTTCATACCATGACAATTTCCTTGAATAATTCTCTCCCGGATCAAACCTTTGTTTACCTTTAATAGAGGCACTAGCTTTGAATGTAGATTCAGTCTTGGGGGGGTCGTATCCAAACTCTATCATTTCAAATGCAGCCAATTTCCCAGCCAATTGATCTCTTGTGATAGTTGTATGGGCTCTAAATTCTTCAATGGTAGCAGCCTTGATTTTGTAAGAAGCAGGAAGGGATCTGAGAATTTTACCAACAATCTCATTTTCATCTAAGACTCCACCAGCATTTCTAATTCCACAAACTAGCTCATTCACTCTTGGCATAAAAGTGGTAATATTTTCATCATCTCTCATCTTTAGTTTTTCAAATTTCCCTTTCAGACTCTGTAACCTTGCACATTTAACATACTAGTCTCCTTCATGCAAAAGTTCTAGTTTATTCCAAATCTCAAAGGCAGTTGGTAGGTCAATAACATTTGAGAGCTCTGAGTCAGATAATGCGCTTAGAAGAGCCTCTTTAGTTCGCATATTGTTTTTAGCATCTATGATTTCATTTAGGGTTGTCGGACCACTCTGTGGAGGTACATACGCTTTTGTAACCATGGACCAGTATGCCATTCCCATACACTACAAGTGACAATTCATGTGACCTTTCCAAAGGGCAAAGTTGGTTCCATCAAACTTTGGACTATCCTTCTTGTAAGATGACATCCTAGATCTCCTCAAGCAGTTAGGCTCCTTTTAGAGGAACTTGGCTCTGATACCAATTGTTAGACTTAGGGCACACAACTGAGAGGGGGGGTGAATCAGTTGTGCAAAACTTTCTCCAATTTACACACTTAAATCTTCTTGGTGATTAGCAGTATATTAAATATGAAACATAATGCATTCAAATCAAAATCAGAAACTCATCAACACATAAGACACCAAGATTTTGACATGGAAAACCTAGTTAAGGGAAAAACCACAAGGTGATTAACCCAAGAATGTATTCTCTGTTAGAAGAATAGAAAGAACAAAATGGCACATGTCAATTAGGGCTCACTGCCCGAGCACACTGCTCACAAAAGGCTCACTGCCTACAAGGGACACACTATCTACAAAGAAATAAGTATCACATACATGAACTAGAGAATAACATCTTCACCATGCTTGAATCAGTTCCATTAAGCTCAATACTCCTGCTCTACCTTTCGCTCTGCTCTTCGCTACCACACTCTCATCTCCACAAGACACACTATGGAATGACTTCACAATCCCTTATTTATACAAGACATCGACTTAGGAATAATCATCTAAGTTGGCAAACACCTACAAGAACATCCACAAGACGTGTGATACATCCGGTGGTTATTCTTCAAATATGAACTTTAACTTTAATGCGGATCACCAACATGAACTGGAACCGGTCCACAGATCACCACAAGCTTTCTTGAATCACCAACAACATCCACACTTCATTTGCTTATTAGAATCCTTCTCTCCTTCATCCGGAACCTCAAGAACATAGTCTGTCATCACTGTCACAAAGGAATAGGTTCTTTCAGACCTTCAAGCCACAAACCAATCTACTTGATACTTTAGAAGGATGTCCTTAACACTTCATCAAATCTACAGAATGGGATAATGCATTACCGAACCTCACTGGACCTATCTGTGTCACTCTGTCACCTCTGGACACCTGTCGGAGCTGATCTACTTGAGCGGTCATAACTTCTTCAGATCTTCATGTGGACCTCTGAAAACTTGACTGGATCATCTCAAGACTCATATATGCAAATCCTTTAAACTGCAACCTCTGATCCTCAACCTATCTTGGACTTTTACCTTGTTGTCATCACTGTTCTTCACTGTTCCTGATTGAGACTAATTTTCTCAATATCCTCAGCATACAGCTCATCCAATCCTTCTCATTAATGCAACATGAGTATGTTGACATCAATGACAACACCAGTTAGACCCATACTTGCAACAGTTTTGGGTTTTATTGATGATGTGTGTGATGAAAAATAGAAGAATGTGAGATGACAGATTAGGGGATGATTAGAAGAAAGATGAAAGATGGATGATGAAAAGAGAGTCTATCATCTTAGCCTAAATCAGAGTGCTTCCTTTGCATCTCAGATTGCCTACATACCCTGTATCCACGGGATCAATGCTTTAACGATAGAGTTGGGATGTAGTTCTTACTTATCACATTGGATGGGTGATGTTGAAAGAATCAACTGAGTGCTTGAATGTTTGCGTTGGTGATGTCTTGCTATTTTGGATGTTGGATGAGCATGAATTGATTGCAAAGATATGAATCCTAGTTGCAAATTGTTTTGTCACATTTGTCATTGGATGAACACTATGGTTGAAGTTAAAAGTTTGTTGTGTTGTGATCTAAAGTGTTTGATGTGTTATGAGCTAGAGATAGTGATATCCACTTCCAAATAAGACTCAACGAATGCCCCCAATGCGGGATGAGGTTTATTATGAATGAGCGATGATGAAGAAGGCATGTGGTCAAGACGCTAAGGTGCCAAAAGAGATAATTATCGCAACAATGTCTCAAATATGATAGCTAGCATTGATAGAGGCAAAGATGGAAAAGTTGTTTATTGAGATGACATGTGGATTATGATATGGATTATATGGGATAGGATGGTGAAATATGCTAGGAAGAGTAATGATCAAACAAACCAAGTAGACGATGGAGGCTGGTCACTACACATAGCACTTGGTTGCTAGGTTTTCACTATGGTACTTATCCAAGGCACCTGTTTACCATGTTTTCACCAGAGGACGGATTATTTATCTTATATTATTTTTTTTGTTATCCAAAGTGTCACAAAGTGGTTTTCACTATTGGATTTTTTTTATTTTTTTTTGGGATGACAATTACACATGACGCTTGTTTGCCAGGTTTTCACCATGGTAATGGATAGGAGGGAATCAAGTGTCTAGTTCAATGAAAGGTGATAGTGTCCCATTAGAGATGGATGTCATCGCATGGACTATGCTCTTATGCTTCAAGATGTTGGTAAGGGATTACATGGATGGAAGATGGATGAGGTAGGATAGTGGATTAGGATAAAGATGATTGAAGGTTTACACAAGGATGGATGGAAGGCTTATGAAAGGATAGATGAATGGGGATAGTGGATTATGGAAGGATTATGCAAAAGCATGGACCATAGGAAGGTGATAGGGGAGATATGCAGGATAATGGATGAAGGATCCGCTAAACATTAAAGCTTTAGATGGAAAGGGCAGTGCAGGAAGCAATGGAGATGTTTACTTAAGAGATAGGTGATGGAGTGATTTTGGGGACCCATAGAGATTTAGTATTTTTATTATTTTTTCTTTTCTTGTGGGATTTTTAGATGGAATTGGAATGTTTGGATAGAAGGGGAATGTGAGATGGAAGGGGATGATTGGGATTCTTTTGTTTGAGGTATGGATAAGGATGCCTCATTCGGCTTGCTTTCTTGTTTGCTTAGGAACCCAAACCATTTTGGGCATGGGCTCTTCTTGTAAAGTTATAGGCTCTGCTAGCTTTTTAGATGCACTAGGTTGTGATTCTTTTCTTTGATGCCCTAAGGCATGAGAATCTTTAGGATTCTTGATAGGATTTTTAGCTTTAGAGGTACAGGCATCCAAATTTTTATTTTTGAATCCCATGGATTTGATGGAAGCAGAGTTGGCAGAAAGAGTGGAAGCTTTATGCTTAGACAATGTGTACATTTGTTGATCATGATTAGGAATGTGATGGTGCTGATGAATAAAGGGATAATTAGGTGTTGGAAAAAGTGGAGGTAAAGTTGATGGAGGGATATTAGGAGTTGGAAGGAGTGGGGGTAAATTGGATGGTGGAAGATGGATGGTCACATGCTTTTTCAAGTTATAGGATGTGAGAAGTGAAGGATATGGAAGTAAAGTTGATGGCAAGAGTTTAGGAGTTGGAAGAAGCGGTGGTAAATTGGATGGCAAAAGATGTATGGTCACATGGTTATGGGGTTTAGAATGGGGTTTTTGATGGGAAATGGTGGGCTTAGGATGAATGGAGGATTTACCAACATCTTTAGCTTGGGAAGGCCGATGTTTGACACTAGGACTAGGAGTGCTTGGAGAACTAGATTTGAGTTCATCATTCAATGGAGATGAAGGGGTGACAGAAAGCATGAAGATGGAGGATCTCGTAAAAAGGTTGGTAAGATGAAAGGAGGAGTCGTTGATGGTATTGGAGTTAGAAGTCTCTCTTACCAAAGAAGATCCAACTTCAATATCAGAAATACACTTAATGTCTTTGAGTTGCGGTACCTCTAGTTGATAACCAAGGCCTTGCTTATTAAACTTCTTAGACACAATAATGGGTTCCATAGGTCCTTGTTCCTGTGATCCCAATCCACCATGTCCTTTGTAGCCCATGTTTTTTATGATACAGAACCCATTGTTATATCTCTCCACCTCCAATTGGACTTGGTCATTTTCATCAAAGAATATCTAAGAGTCTATATCATCAATGTCTTCATCATCTAGGAATCTGCCTTTAATGAATACTTTGGGTGGAGCTTTGATGACAGTGGGGGATGAAGTTGGTTTCGATGTAGAAGGTTTTCCATAAGATTTAGGAGATAAGGGAAGGGTGCCAACACAACAAGATTCCTGTAGTGTGTATTCACCAGGGCCATGTTCGGTGTACTTGATACGGAGGTTGGAAGTGGTTTTGCTAGATGATGGCTTGAGTAGGTCAGATGGCTCTATAGAGGATGAAGACGGATATGCCTTGGTGTTGATAGGAATGTAGTATGGACTCTGATATTTAGCCTGAAAGGCATGACAAAATTCAAATGGATTGGGATCAGCATAGATAGTAATCTCAACACTGTTGTGTGGAGATTTAAGACATTGATGGTATGTGGAGGGAACTGCCTTGAAGGCATGTATCCAGGGACAATCAAGGATGATGTTATAAGGAAGGTTAATATCAAGAACCTAACAACAAGTTTCTATGGTGACCGGCACAACTTGGATAGGAAAGAAAATAATCCCTTCAATATCTCACTTGGCATCATCATATGCTCTGATAGTAATAACCTTGGAGGTGTCAACATCTTTCTTAGAATATCCCAATTGTTTTATTAATTTCAAAGAACATATATTAAGACCAGCTCCACCATCTACCAAGATTCGTTTGATATGGTGTTGTTTAACAAACACTTCAATGTAGAGGACTTTGTTGTGTGAAGGGTGAATGGAGGGCTGAAGGTTTTTGTCAGAGAAGGTTAAATGACAAGGGGCTCTAATGCTAGCAACCATAGATTGAAATTGTGTGACATCAATATCATTGGGCACTGAAGATTCTTGTAAGGCTTTGTCAAGGATAGCTTTGTGAGCAGGGGATATGCGGAGCAACTCAAGAATGGATATGTGTGCGGGTGTTTTACCAAGGGCAGCCAAGATATTATAGTTAGAAAACGGTCGAGGAGGGTGAATAGGTGTTCCTTGAATGGTGACTTGACCTCTTCGAGTGGTTACAGTGCAATCAGGTGCTTTTCCTTGGATAGTAATGGTAAAAATGTGAGCATGGTCAATGCATCCAATGGTAGATGATTCATAGTTGTATTGAATGGCATTCTCGACATGAGTGTTACTTGATTTGTCATGAGATGGAAGTGGATTCTTGAAGGCCTCTAGATCATAGTTTGATGTTGATTGTTGTGCGGGTTGAGTTGTTCAAGGTGTAATCTTGATTAAACCTTGATCGATACAATCTTGGATAACATGTTTTAAACGCATACAACCATTTGTTTTGTGTCCTTTAACTCTATGGTAATCACAATACTCATTTTCTTTGTACCAAGGAGCTTTGAAAATTGGTTCACCATTGGGTGGTGCATCCGGTAACATAATATTGCCCACTTGGAGAAGCTTTCGAAAGAAAAATTCCATAGGTTCTGCTAATGGTGTAAATTGTCGGCGTGGATTGGAAGTTTGTTGTTGTCATATTCATTGAAAAGGTTGTGTTGTTGTAGAAGAATCTTGAATGTTGATGGGAGCTTTCATAGTTTGTATGTTCTTTGCATCCACAACACCATCATTGACAACATTCTTATTTTTGTTCCAAAAGAGAGACTTATCATTGGAGTTTTGAGGATAGTCTTTGTTATCGCGAAAGATCTTGATAATTCCTTTAGCAATTAAAGTTCATTCAATGATGGTTCCTTTGGAAACAAGTTCATCAAATGTGCTAGCACTTTGCAATTATAATTGAAATGACAGCTCAGGATGAAGATTTTGAACAAAGATATCAAGATCTTGCTTCTCAGGGATTTCCCATGATAGTTTGCTAGCCATATTATGCCATCATTGAGTAAATGAAGAAAAGACTTCACCATTGCACTATTTATTGTTGACAAGGTCATTCATGTTCACCTCATGTTCAATGTTAAAAGCAAAGTGTGATCAAAACTTATTTGCTAACTCTGAAAAAGACTAAATTCTCAGAGGTAAATGAGAGAACCATTCGAGAGCTTGTCCTGCTAAGCTTCGAGGAAATAGTCTCAAAAGATATGTATCGTCATGAGCAACATTGAGACATGCCACAAAGAATGCTCTAAGATGGTCTTCCAGATTTCCTTTTCCTTTGTACTTGTCAAATTGTGGAATTTCGAAGTGTGGTGGAAAAGGTGTCATATGAAGAGACTTGTCAAATGGATAAGTGCATATGTTTTCTCGAGAAAATGTCTTCTTGCCTTGTCCTACCACTTGGTTGATCATTTGTTGAACATCTGTTGGAGATAATTGTTGTTGTTGCAAAGGGGGTGAAAAATGGTATGAGGTATATTAAGGTTGTTGTTGTGGGATATATGAAGCCATGACCATTTGTTGAGGTTGTGTACTCACAATGTATGTCAAAGGATTGGTATGTGACACATATGTGGGTGAGGATTGTTGTCCTTGAGACACAAGTGGTGGTTGGGTATATTGTGATGAATTGGCACCAAGATTGTGCATCACATGAGAAGTAGAAGATGGATTGACACTAGTTAATGGTTGGGAAGTTGGAGTTGGGTTTGTGACATGGTAAGTGATGGAAGGATTGGTAGATGCGAAAGAAGGATGGACACTTGGGTTTGTATTTTGGACAACATGGGGATTGATATGTGTCATGTGTTGGGTGACAATAGGCAAGCCTCGGGTAGCATAAGATGGATTGATGGTTTGTGAAGGATTGTAAGAAGATGACAGAATGGATGCAAGTTGCTCAACATAAGTGACCGTAGTGCTAGGAGTGGCTTGAGAAATGATAGGAGGGTCACTCATATCAATAAGACTAACATTGGGATTATATGGTGTAATGGAGGGATTAGTAGAGATAGTAGAAATCATATTAGTAGTGGTATATGAGATGTGGTATTCATATGGGATATAGAAAGTTGTGATGGTCATGAAACTTGGACTATTGGTGTTGTTGGGATAGTTTGGGAAACTTGCACACTATGGGATATGGGGATAGCTTGTGATGTTTGGGGCATTTGTGCTTGGGCCACATGGACAGCTTGTGTTACTTGAGGCATGGAAATGGTCATGGTAGGAGGAGGTGTATGTTGAGGAACATGGAAAGGTGGAATGTTCAAATTTTGTGAAATGAAAGGGAGCACATTGGTTGGCATTATCAAAGGTTCTAGAGTGTACTCCGAGCGTGGTGGATCAAATGAAGTAACAATAGGCAATGAAAGAGATGTGTTGGAAGATAGGTCTTGTGATATGATGGGGGATGGTGTGACTATAGTTGATGGTCCCTTTGCAACAATAGCAGGAGTGTTTGGATCATGCTCTCTAATAGCAGATATGTCAAAATCTCTTCATAATTTAGCACCCATGCGAGCAAGTTGCAAGAAGTAGTGATTAGGCTTGGGTAAAACAAGTCTTTCAACTTGATCCTACACATGTATCTTGAAATTCTGACAAGTCATCTTGGGATTGTTCTTCAAAAGTCTCAAAAAATGTTTGAGGTTGCACTTGTTGTGAAGATGACTCTCCAATAGTATACCCATGAGGCGTAAACATATGAGGAGGCATACCAGTCGTAAATTGAGTTGTGTCTTTAAGAGGTGTTGATCTAGATTGTTGCATCTTAGCTCCCATCTCAGCTTACAATTTGGCTTCCATTTCAGCTCTTAGTTTGGCTTCCATTTTAGTTCTATATTGACTCCTAGTTTGAGGCATGATGAATGATGTTGAAAACTAAAGTTTAGCTTGTCAAAGTTTTGAGACCCAAAAGAAAGGTGATAGTTTGCTAGTTTGGTTGGTTGTTGGTTGCTTTGTTATTTTTCTTGGTTGTTGATTGGCTTGGTTGGCTAGTTTGATTTGGTTGGTTGGTTCACTTTGGTTGATTTGTTGTTGGCTAGTTTTCCCTAAAGAATAGCTCACACACTCAAGGGAAAAGTTGTTTGCTAAGGGTTGCTATGTTGCTGATGTTGCTGAAGCTAAAGCTAGGAGATGATGTTTTGCTGATTGATCGAAATAATTGGTTTGATGTTTGGTTTGATGGTTTGGGATCTCAAAAAGATGAAAAGCTCATGAAATGTGATTGATTGGTAAGCTCAAAGTAGGAGACAAAGTTTAGGTATCTGCTAATGATCATAGACAGGTCTGAAAGCTAATGCTGAAGTTGAGAAAGCTGGATTTGTGGCTAATTCAGTTGAATCACTAAGATTTGCTGGTATTGGACCACAGGTGACAAATAATAGCTCATATGCAATTCAGAAAAGGCCAAAGGCGACTGGTAATAGCTTAAATGCGAGCTGGTTTTGGTTTTGATAGCAGGTTATAGTGTTAACCAGAGGTAAAACAATTTTTCATAGGCAATTAATATTGACTCAAAAGTGATTTACTACTAATTAGAAGTGAGGTAGTTTAGACCAGAGGTGACAGACTGTTGTTTAAAGGCGATCTGATTTAGGCAGAAAGTGACTGACTGTTGTTTAAAAGTGACTCAGTTTAGGCAAAAAGTGGCTACCTATTGTTTAAAAGTGATTAAGTTGTCTTTAAGCTCAAAAGTGATTGTGTCTGTTAGAAAATATGTCTAATTTGTGATTTTTGACAAGAAAATAGTAATTGTAGTCAATCACACTCGCAACAATCACAAACTTGTACAACCTAGGCTAGGAAAGGACTGCATTTATTGAATCCCCTAACCATGCTTATTCAAAGCGGATAGCTTCAGGATCTTGGTAGCACCAGCTCCCCTCCATGGCACACACTTCTCATGCATACCAAGATCTGGGTTTCCTAAAAGGCCTGTCCCTCACCAAACCTTAGGATTGTCCCTGCTATCTCTTCTAAGAACCATGTGAATCAAGGTGGCTTCAAAGGTCCCACCTTTTACGTCAACAAATAGAAGGTTTTTGGTTACTACACAAAGTTGCTAATAAGGGCATCCATTCGGGTGCCTATACATGCGGCAGCACTACTCTCCGTTATGGAGTCTCCCAGCCTTCAAGGGTTCTAGGGGAGGTTGGCTATCGGTATAACACAACAACACCTCTTGTTTGTGGCTTTCAACACAAACACTTTTCTTATATAGCGGTTCGGAAGGACTTGGCTTTAGCCCATTATTGCTTGGGTCGTATCCCTTCTCACACAGGGAAGGCAGGCCCTCTAAAGATAATAAGTTCTCATACACCCAAGATCCATTTGATAGGCAAGGGGAGAGGATACTTTTGTTATTAAATTTAGGTTACAATCAATCACATGCAAGCAATAAAAAAAAAGATAAATCAAGCACAGAGCAAGCAATGATTCATTTTAAGCACCAAGCCCAAATGATCCTAATTTAATGAAAAACCACAAGTCTTGGACTGATCGAAGCTGCAATAGATATGTTAGTAGTTTAATAACCTCCTTTTCTTGGACAATTGATAAGATGTTGCACAAATACCCAATTAGTAGCCAAGAAAAACAAACTGCAAATGATACAAACTGAAAGCGACATAGTTTACCAGAGGCAATTCACAGTCAGCCAAAAGTGATCTATATTTTGTCACAGGTGAACTATTGTAGATCATAAGTGATGCCAAGGTCGCCAGATGTGGATTGTTAAAGCTCACAAGCAATGTGAAAAAGGAGGAAGCGACTGGTTACGGCTCATAAGCGACTCGAATCTGTAAGAGAGACAGAATACAACAAAAACCCTAGTTCTATAATAAGCAATTCGATTAGCTAAAGGCAATCTCTATTAGATCAAAAGTGATTTAGATAAATGCATAAGTGACCACTATTAGTGTAAAATTGATGCAAAATAGATAGAAAGCAACCACTGTTCGCTTATAAATGATCCAAAAAATTCAAAAGGTGGCATGTGTCAGCTCAAAAGCGATGTGTGTATTCAGACAACGATGGATTTTTACTCAAAAGCGACTGGAACTTGCCATAAGTGCTCAAAAAATTTGATCTTCATAAAAAACAACTTCAAACAACAAAGTTAATCAAGGACGTGAGTCCCATCAGGTGTGCCAAAATGTGATAGGTAAAAAATTAGGTTAATAAGATCAAGCATAGCCATGAAAACCTAACCCTACCATCATCAAAGAATCTAATCCAAATGAAATAAAAAAACATGCATTTCAAGCACAATATCACCTAGATCGTGTGATTCCTTGTTTATGATGTGGATTGCTTCTTCAACAATGAACAATTATGAAGATAAAAGCTACCATGATGGATGAATGATAATGATAATAAGCTCAAATGGATGCTATGGATACTCAAGTGCTCAATGTTCTCAGGATGATAATGTAGATGCTATATGAATGTTGGATAGATGTAGTATGGAATGAGAGGGTGTTTATATAGAACTCAACTAAAATCAATCAACGGTGGAGATTTGGTGGCTATGTGAATGGCCAAGATTAAATGATAAACATAGGTGAATGTGAAGATGACAAGTGGAGGGAAGATAAGGCTTATGTGTGTTTGTGTACATAAAAAGTACTACATGTGAAAAATATTAAATAAAAGATGTAGTACCACTTATCATTTTTAAATGAAAGAGGTACACATGTCAACTCATGAGATAAATGATAAGATAAATTAATTAAATAAATAAAATTTATTTAATTAAAAATAGATAGAAAGAAGATAATTAAATAATTAAACATTGTTTAATTATAGCTTAGAGGAAATAGATAATGAATTAATTAAATAAATATAAATTTAATTAATTAATAGAAGAAATAGATAGGTTAGGGATATTGCTCAAGTGTGTTAGACAAATGCAGATGATGTGTAATGTGATGTTTGAATGCTAATGATAATGAGTCAATTTTGGGTGTCTACAAGAAGATCAATGGTAGAGGATGTTTGAGAGAATGTACGCAAATAGAAGGACATGTGTCATTCAAAAGGATGCTTTGTTGAGTTAACTGCTTTCTTGATGAGGATGACCTTTTATTTTTTTAAAATTAGAATATATTTTTCTAATTTAAGAGTTTTGTTGATAAAAACAAAGTTACCTTAAATCAGTTAACTCAACTTTTGCTTTTGCATGACAAGGAAGATTTATTTTTAGAAGATTTGGAAGATAAGAAAGTGAATTAAATAAATAAATTTATTTAATTACTTGCACATGATTTGGAAGAATACATAAAATATTTAATTATATTTTATTTTTGGAGAGTGAGAGGATTTAAATAAATTTAAATAATTTATTTAAATTTGGAGGAATAGACTTGACTTAATTAAATAATTTAGAATTATTTAATTGCTTCGAAGAATTGAATTAATTAAAGGATTTTATTTAATTTTGACTCTAGAAGAGATAATTAAATATTTTGATATTTAATTAACTTAGAGGAATATGAATTGAATAAATAAATTTAATTATTTATTTATTGATAGAGGAAGGTAGACTTAAATAAATATTAAAAAATATTTATTTAGATAGAGTCGTGTCATTTTTAGGTGTATACACAAATCATTTTATGTCTTAAAATATAATAATCTCTTAACATGGATGGTAGGAGATCTAAATATGATGGTAGGAAACTACAATCATCCCCGCCCCTAAGAGCTCCTTCAAAGAAAAATGGGCTATCAAACCAATCTCAACAAAGCCATAATCAAAATACCTAGGATAATACTTCAGAACAACCTATTATAACCCACAATAGTTTTACCCCTCTAAACGAATCAAATGAGTTTTTATCCCACAACCATGGATTATCTAATGATATTTTAGACCAATATAGGCCTGACCCCCAGAAATAACTTGAATATGATGAACAGATCATGAGGGAAATAGACCAAAAGCACGCAAAATATGACTACAAGATGTCATTACAACAAGGTGAAGGAGTTCAACAAGAATTCACAAATCAAGAAACTTTTATACAGATGAACAACAACCCCCCAAAAGATGGGATGAATAAGGATGAGATGCAACAGAACCTGCTCAAGTTGTAGGAGGAACTGGAACTTGTTAAGTTAAGGGAAGCTGAGAGTTGGTTGAAATAGGAGATACAATAGATAAAAGATAGAACTAAAGCAACTAACCAAAAATATGTGCCTCCACACAAACAAGGAGGGTATGTTCCAAGAAATATACAACAAAATATGCACTAGAATGTAGGTAGCTCATCCAGTCCACCACAACCACCTAGAAGTAATGCCCAACATAATATTCCTCCAATAAATTCAAGGCCACCCATCACCCATAACACTTCTCAACATATAGTTAATCCATACCCACCCCCTGGCTAACAATATGTTATACCTCAAAATCAGAATGTGAACCCACATCTAAATGCACAACAACAACCTCCTTTTAACCAATACCATCCAAACCAACAGCCTTATAATCAGCACCAACCAAATCAACGACTACAAGGGCCCCTTAACATCAATAGATACAGACAGCTAGACTTGTTTGGATATCAAGTATGTCCTAATCCTATTGATAATGATCTAAGGAGTGCTCTCCTTAAATTTGCTGGAAATAATGCCATCTCTTCAGAAGAACATATTAGAAAATTTGAAATAGTCATGGATAACTTTGAAGTGCAGTATGAAGATGTTCTACTAAAGTTATTCATGTTGTCCCTTGTTGAAGATGCCAGAGACTGGTGTAAAAATCTACCTGATGCATCAATTTGTTCTTATGAAGATTTCAAGGATCAATTTAAAGAGCAATATGGGAGCCAGTTTGATCCAAATTTTGTTGTTCATGAATTGAGAAGTATTCAGAAGAATTATAATGAATTTGTGATTGATTTCAACCAGAGGTTTTCAAAAATATATCATAAAATCCCATTAGAATTGAAGCCTCAGGATTGTATGGCCTTGGTCTTATATTTAAATGCTTTTGATCCTAAGACTGGATATGATCTTAGAAATAAAGCTCCTATGACATTGGTAGAAGCTCAGAAGGTAGCCATTACTATTGAAAATAATAGGAGAGCAGCTGGGAAACTTGGGAAAAGAGAAAATCCAAAGGTTGTACCAACTCCAAACAATAATCAAGAAAAACAAAACAATTATTACAGAAATGAAAGGCCAAGGTTATATGACATGCCTTATAACACCAATTGGAAAGATGGAAGGCCCTTGGAAAACAACAAAAAGTAGAATTATGGGAAAGATACTCCTGATCCCTTAAAAAGAAATGGAACACATGTAGTGGAAAATAACCCCTAGTGCCTAGCATGTAGTCTGCCTCATTCACTTGACTATTGTGTGGTGGCACTATCAGTATAGGAAGAAGAAACATCTTATGGTCAGGAAAGAGATAACCATACCATAAATATGCTAGCAATCAGACCTTCCTAGATTGATGAAGGATATTCATCCATAGAAGAGGATGGATATGAATATGATGTGGGAAACCAAAGATATAACATTAATATGGGAAGAGATGAGGTATTTTCAGACTAGGAGGATAATTATGAGGAAACTGATTATAATTATAATATGCCACCACATAACCAATGGAGAAGACCGAATGATGAAGAAAGGAGGGTTCTTACAATGGCTATAGTGGCACAGGCAAAAAGTGTCATGCCCACATTTCCCATGCAATCACGAAATGCATCACATGTGTCATGTCAACATTTGTCATATGGTCATGACATGAAATATCAAAAAAATTCCATGCTTTCCTAGAAACCCCCTCATACGCGTAAGCGTCCTTGGTGGCAATACACATAAGGCGTAAACATGTCAGTCAAAAGAGGGGTAATGCGATCACATGCGCATTTCCCCTACACAATGTAGGCCAACTAGGGGGTTGATACGACGTGAATGACATTGCTAACAGGGTTAGGGTCGAAGATCAAAACCCTAGGTTTGCCTACGTGAAAGATGGGATTTTGACATAAGTCAAAAATCAAATATAATATTAAGCATAAGAATTAAATTAGTGGTCTAAATTGTAAGGTCGTCAAGCTAGCAAAAGTCAATAATTTAACACTATGCAAGATTAAATTAACTAGCTTAACTAACCCTAGATTCTAGAAAATTCTGGCAGCATAACGCCTCACAGGAAAGAATAGGGTTTATTTTAATTAAATGATTTTGGACAAAAGTTTACTAGGTTTACTGGTTGTGCTAACTGTTAGATTCAAGATAGACAACTAAGAAGGGGGGTGAATCAGTTGTCTAAACTTTCTTCCAATTAAACACTTAAATCCTCTTTGTGATTTAGTAGCATATTAATAAATCAATCATGGAAACATAATGCATTAAACCAAGAGCAGAAACACATCAACACATAAGACACCAAGATTTTGATGTGGAAAACCCGGTTAAGGGAAAAACCACAGGGTGATTAACCCAAGATTGTATTCTCTGTTAGAAGAATAGAAGGAACAAAATGGCACATGCCAATTAGGGATCACTGCCTGAGCACACTTCTCACAAGAGGCTCACTACCTACAAGAGACTCACTATCTACAAAATGATAAGTATAACATACTTGAACTGGAGAATAGCATCTTCGCCATGCTTGAGTCAGTTCTATTTAAGCCCAAAACTTCTGCTCTGCCTTTTGCTCTCTTCCTCACTACAACACTCTCATCTCCACAAGACACCATTTGAAATGACTTTACAACTCCTTATTTATAAAAGACATCAACTTAGGAATAATCATCTAAGTCGGCTAATATCTACAAAAACATCCGCAAGATGTGTAACTCATCCGGTTGGCCAAACTTATGAAGAACACCATCATCTGGAAATTATTCTTTAATTGCAAGCTCAAAATCTAATGCGGACCGCCAACATGAACTGGACATAATCCAAAGACCACCAAAAGCTTGCTTGAATCACCAAGAACATCCACACTTCATCTGCTTACTGAAATCCTTATCTCCTTCATCCGGAACCTCAAGAACATAGTCTGTCATCACTGTCACAATGGAATAGATGCTTGTGGACCTCCAGATCACTAACCAATTGAGTTATCACTTCACATGGACTCCCTAAATACTCCACCAAATCCGCAGAATAGGATATTGAATTTCTGGATCCCACCAGACCTATCTATGTCACTCTGTCACCTCTGAACACCTACTGGAACCGGTTTTACTTGAGCGGCCACAACTTCTTCAGATTTTTATGTGAACCTTTGAAATCTTTACTGCATCATCTTAAGACTTATATCTACAAACCCTTTGAACCGTATCTCATCTTATTTTGGATATTTACCTTACTGTCTTCATTGTTCTTCTCTGTTCCTAATATGACTAATTTTCTCAATATCCTCAGCACATAGCTCATCCAATCCTTATCATCAATGAAACAGAAGTATGTTGACATCAATGACAACACCAATTAGGCCCATACTTGTAACAATCTCCCCCTTTGTCATTGATGGCAACATATGATGTGAAAAACTATTTTGACCATCAAGACAAGAACTTTTCTTTACTGACACAACTCCCCCTATCATCAACACCCATTCACTTGTCTTCTCTTCCTTTACTATTCCCCCTTTGATTAGCCACCACTTGTTTTTCACATGTCTTCTCTTCCCCTTTGACATCAATGGCAAAGGGCACATACTTGCAATTCCACCATTTCAGAATCATACCAGCTGCTTCCCCTGAGTAGTAGCTCCCCATCATCAATCTGGACCACAAGATATGACTTTGATATCCACCAGACTGATGTGCATCTTAGTTCATCACCTGAGGGGTAATAACCCCTAACTTCTCCCTGAGATACTCAAAAGAGTCCTTAGGTAGAGGTTTAGTAAAGATATCTGTAATCTGATCCTTGGAAGGCACAAACTCCAATCTGACTTCATTCTTGTTCACTTGCTCTCTCAGTAAGTGAAACTTGATAGATATGTGCTTGGTCTTTGAATGCAACACTGGATTCTTAGATATATTTATTGCATTTGAATTATTACAGAAGATTGTGATAGGCTCCTCATATTCTATTCTTATGTCTCTTAGCATTTGCTTCATCCACAAAACTTGAGTGCAACTACCTGCTGCTACAATATATTCTATTTCTGTAGTGGATAGAGATATTGCCTCTTGTTTCTTGCTCAGCCAAGAAACCAATCTCTTCTCCAAAAAGAATGCTCCACCATTGGTACTCTTCCGGTCATCTACATCTCCTACCCAATCCGCATCTGTATCTGCATGAAGAGAGAAATTGTGATCTCTAGGATACCACAAACCATACTCAACTGTCCCTTTTAGATACCTAAAAATTAGGTCTTGATTGCCATGACATGAGATTCTCTAGGATTAGCTTGGAATCTAGCAACAAGACCAACAACATTCATAATATTAAGTCTCATTTGAGTGAGATACAACAATCCACCAATCATTGACCTGTACTTTTTCTGATCAGCCTTAGGAGAGTCATCATCTTTGCTCAATTTACATCTAGTTGTCATGGGAGTATTCATTGGTTTTGAGTCTTCCATCCCAAATTTCTTCAACAGTTCTTTCACATATTTGGTCTAAGAAATAAAGATTCCTTTCTTTGTTTTAGTGATTTGTAGACCTAAGAAGAAATTCATATCCCCAAGCATGGACATCTCAAATTCACTTTTCATTTGATTCATAAAATTTTTACACATATTATCTCTTCCTCCAAAAATGATGTCATCAACAAACACTTCAACAATCAAGATATTTTCATGATCAATTTTGAAGTACAAATTACTGTCAGCAGTACCTTTGTTGAAACCAATCTTCAGAAGATGCTTATCCAATCTTTCATACCAAGCTCTTGGGGCTTGTTTTAGTCCATACAATGCTTTCTTCAACTTGCAGACCATATCACCATGATCAGACAATTGAAATCCATCTAGTTGCTCAATGCATACTTCTTCTTCCAAGTCACCATTCAGAAAGGCAGACTTGACATCCATCTGATATACTTTGAAATCCTTGAAGGTAGCAAAAGCAAGAAATAATTTGACTACTTCAATTCTTGCCACCAGAGAAAAAGTTTCTTCAAAATCAACTCCTTCTATTTGAGAGTAGCCTTTGCAGACCAATCTAGCTTTATTTCTGATTACTTCACCAACTTCATTCAGTTTGTTCCGGAAGACCCATTTGGTTCCAATCACATTCTTGTTTCTAGGTTTGGGAACAAGATCCCAAGTGTGATTTTTCTCAATTTGCATCAGCTCTTCCTCCATTGCTTTAGTCCAGTTTTCATCATTGCAAGATTCATTCACTATCTTAGGTTTAATCTTTGAAATCAGACAATATTCATCTGAATCTTGAGCAATCCTCCTTCTTGTTTGTACACCTTTACTTTTATCACCTATGATCTGATCTTCAGAGTGGTTCAGTCTTACATACCTGGGAACTTTGGGAGTTTCTTGCACTTCTAATTCTTGATCAGGCTCATTATAACTCATCTCTTCTTCCTGATTTACTGGATTAGTTTGAATCTAAATTTTAGAAGGGGTTTGCGCTCCTTGAATTAGAACACCATTCTCATCATCTTCATCATATTCATAAAACCTTGAAGTTTTTTCAATTCCTTCATCAACCTTCACATTTGTACTTTCTATAATCTTTCTCAGTCTCTTGTTATAACACTGGTATGCTTTGCTTTGAGTAGAGTAACCCAAGAATATTCCTTCATCACTTCTAGCATCAAACTTGCCTAGATCTTCATCTCTTTTAATGTAACATTTGCTACCAAAGACTCTGAAATAGCTCATAGTAGGAGTGATGCCAAACCAAAGTTCATAAGGAGTCTTACCGGTATTGCTTCTTATTTGAACTCGATTGAGAGTATAGACTGCGGTGCTAACAGCTTCTCTCTAATAGATCTGAGGAACATTTGCTTCCATCATCATGGTCCTAGATGCTTCCTAGATGGTTCGGTTATTTCTTTCCACTACTCCATTCTATTGTGGAGTCCTAGGAGCAGACAACTATCTCTTTATTCCATGTTTCTCACAGAATTCTATGAACTCATCGGATGTGAATTCTCCACCTCTATCAAACCTTAGACATTTTAATTTCAATCCAGTTTCATTCTCTACCATAACCTTGAATATTTTAAATTTCTCAAGAACTTCTAATTTCTCTTTCAGGAAAGTAACCCACATCATCTGGGAATGGTCATAAATTAATAACATGAAGTATCTATAACCTTGCACACTCTTTATTCTTGTCGGACCACATAGATCAGTATGAACTAAGTCCAATAATCTGGTAGAAGATTGTTCCTTTCTTTTGAATGAGACTCTGCTTAGTTTCCCCAACTGACATTCTTTGCACAAGCTATTTGTAGGTTTCACCGGTCTTGGAAGATCTCTTACAGCCTAAGTGTTGCTTATCTTGATGATATTATCAAAATTCACATGACACATCCTCCTATGCCATAGGCAACTTTGATCAATTTGCACAAATAGACAAATTTTACCAGTACCAACTAAATGGAAGATATTACCTTTTGTCTGAGTATCAAATGCAATCTCTATTCTGAAACTTTCAAAGATCTTACATTTTCCATTCTTAAATTGGAGATCATAACCTTTGTCCACCAACTATCCAACACTGAGAAGATTGTGCTTCAATCCTTCAACATACAATACATTACCGGTTTTGTTCTTTCTATCAAAAGAAATAGTTCCTCTACCTTTGATTCTACCAGCAGAATTATCACCAAACTTTACCACTCCTCCTTCATACCTTTCCAAATCTAAGAACTTATTTTTGTCACCTGTCATATGGTGAGAGCATCCATTGTCAATGACCCAATCATCCTTTTCTTCAACTTGGGCAGCCAGAGCTCTTTCTACAACTTCATGATTGACAGATTCATAGGACATTGGATCTTCTTCCTTAATGGCAATAAACACCCAATCACTTCCAGATTTGTTTCTTGTCTCTAATTCATCACCTATTACTCCTTCATTATCATCCTCTTCATGAACATAGTAACAATTCTTTTGGAACCTTGATCTGTTAAGATTTGGCCTTGAAAATCTTTCCGGACACTTTGAGGCAAAATGACCAATCTTATTGCAGTTAAAACACTTAAAAGGTAATTTCCCTTCATACTTACCAAATCCTCTTGGTAGTCTTTTTGCAATAAGGGCTTCAACCTGAGTAGTTTCAGCTTCTTCTTCTTCCAGGTCTTTTCTTTCTTTTTCATACCATGATAGTTTCCCTGAAGAGTTCTCTCCTGGATCAAACCTTTATTTTCCTTTTATAGAAGCACTAGCTTTGATGCAAATTTAGTCTTGGGGGGACATCTCCAAACTTGGTCATTTCAAATGCCGCCAATTTACCAACCAATTGATCTCTTGTGACACTTGAATGGGCTCTGAATTCTTTAATAGCAGCAACCTTGATTTTATAAGAAGCAGGAACGAATCTCAGAACTTTGCCAACAATCTCATCTTCATCCAAGACTCCACCAACACATCTAATGCCACAAACAAGCTCATTTACTCTTGGCATAAAAGTAGTGATATTTTCATCTTCTCTCATCTTCAGATTTTTAAATTTCCCTTTTAAACTCTATAGCCTTGCACATTTAACATACTTGTATCCTTCATGCAGAAGTTCCAGTTTTTCCCAAATCTCAAAAGCAGTTTGTAGATCAACAACATTTGTAAGATCTGAATCAGACAAGGTGCTTAGAAGGGCTTCTTTAGTTCACAAATTGTTTTCAACATCTGTGATTTCACTTGCAGATTTCAGGCCATTATGAGGAGGTGTATACTTTGCTGTAGCCATGGTCCAGTACTGCATTCCCATACATTGCAAGTAACATTGCATGCAACTTTTCCAAAGATTAAAATTGGTTCCAACAAACTTTGGACTATCCTTCTTGTAGGACGACATCCTAGATCTCCTCAAGTGGTTAAGCTCCTTTTAGAGGAACTTGGCTCTTATACCAATTGTTAGATTCAAGACAGACAACTAAGAGGGGGGGTGAATCACTTGTCTAAACTTTCTTCCAATTAAACACTTAAATCCTCTTTGTGATTTAGCAGCATATTAATAAATCAATCATGGAAACATAATGCATTAAACCAAGAGCAAAAACACATCAACACATAAGACACCAAGATTTTGACATGGAAAACCCGGTTAAGGGAAAAACCACAGGGTGATTAACCCAAGATTGTATTCTCTATTAAAAGAATAGAAGGAACAAAATGGCACATGCCAATGAGGGCTCACTACCCAAGCACACTACTCACAAGAGGCTCACTACCTACAAGAGACTCACTGTCTACAAAATGATAAGTATAACATACTTGAACTGGAGAATAGCATCTTCACCATGCTTGAGTCAATTCCATTTAAGCCCAAAACTTCTACTCTACCTTTTGATCTCTTCCTCACTACAACACTCTCATCTCCACAAGACACCATTTGAAATGACATTACAACTCCTTATTTATACAAGACATTGACTTAGGAATAATCATCTAAGTCGGCAAATATCTACAAAAACATCCGCAAGATGTGTAACTCAACTGGTCGGCCAAACTTATGAAGAACAACATCATCTGGAAGTTATTCTTTAATTGCAAGCTCAAACTCTGATGCAGACCACCAACATGAATTGGACACAATCCAAAGACTGCCACAAGCTTGCCTGAATCACCAAGAACATCCACACTTCATCTGCTTACTGAAATCCTTATCTCCTTCATCTGGAACCTCAAGAACACAGTCTGTCATCATTGTCACAATGGAATAGATGCTTACGAACCTCCAGATCACTAACCAATTGAGTTATCACTTCACATGGACTCCCTAAACACTCCACCAAATCTGTAGAATAGGATATTGCATTTCTGGATCCCACCGGACCTATCTGTGTCACTCTGTCACCTCTGAACACCTACCGGAACTAGTTTTACTTGAGTGGCCACAACTTCTTCAGATCTTCATGCGAACCTCTAAAATCTTTATTGGATCATCTTAAGACTCATATCTACAAACCCTTTGAACTGCATCCTCTGATAGTCATCTTATCTTGGATCTTTACCTTACTGTCTTCACTATTCTTCTTTATTCTTGATATGACTAATTTTCTCAATATCCTCAGCACATAGCTCATCCAATCCTTATCATCAATGCAACAGAAGTATGTTGACATCAATGACAACATTGGTTAGGCCCATACTTGCAACACTAATGGAAAATCTAAACTAATTAATTAAAACACTCTATCCAAACCAAAATAATGCAACTGAATTAATTATTTAAATTGTAACAAAATTAACCTTATGGGTTAACGTCCACATGCATCAATCTTCTTACAAAAGATTTAAAATTAATTACATTTCAATAGATAAATTGGATTAATGTCCTAAGCAATAAATTAAATTCAATTAACCCATTCCACTAAAATAATTTAAATATTAAATGGACAACTAAAATACTTATTTCCACGATAATAATTTCAACTGTACCCGTAGGAAATTAAATCAATTACATAGATTATTTAAATTAAAAAAACCCATGGAGAAGATCCCATTAAAATAAATAAAAGGCCTAGGTGAATGAAACCCACCTAGCTAATAAACCAAGAGCAAATAAATTAAAGACAATTATTCTAAATTTTCAAAAAGGCAAGGTCCCAAGTAAAAAGGATAAAAATCATAAAGCCCACTAAAAGTAAATTAAAAGGCATTTAAATAAGGAAATAAAATGGTTTAAATTAAATAAATTAAACCCACTTAATCCAATAAATCAAAAAGCATTTAAATAAGGAACAAAATGATTTAAATTAAATAAATCAAATCCACTTAACCCAATAAATAAAGAAAAACATTTAAATAAGGAAATCAAATGAATTAAATTAAATAAAACTTCTAACATTATCTCTCTACCTCTAAAACCCCTTGGAATATTCCACTAAAATAATTAAAAGGCCCAAGTAAAAAAAATAAACCCATTATCTCCAATAAATCAAAAGCATAAAAAAACACAAGGTCAAAGTCCAATAAAATATCCTTCCCACATTTAAATGAATAAAAAAAGAGAGAGGGAATTTGATTATTCCTGTGCACACAATTTCCCTAATTTTTATTTATTCTCACTTGCCTTTTCAACCTTAATAATTCTTTCCTTATATTATATTCATTTACCCAAAACGCAAATCTCATTTTGCACTTTATTTTCTAAAAGTTTTCTCACAACCCTAACTCATTTTCTCTTTTGCTATTTTGTTTTTCTGTAGGTTTTCTCTTTGCAGGGCAGCCATGGAGGCCTCTCAAGCTAGATTATTTTGTATGATAAACACCCCGGGTTTTCCTTTTGCCTCTTTTTTTTTTTGTTTTTTTTTTGTTTTGCAGGCTCTACTCATGACAACCATGAAGGAAAGAAAAAATGCAGAGGTTTATTATTATATTACATTTTTTTTTTGTGAAATCTCTGTGTAACATCCAGAGAAGGGTTTCTTTTTTTTTTTGTTTTATAAGGGCATTGAATATATTGCAGGGTAATGAAACCCCAAGGCAGTTGGAGCAAAGATTGCAGAGAGGATCGTTGGCTGGGTGCAAAGGGAAGCCACGGTTGGATCAAGGAAGGCGGACACAGTCCGCACCAGCAGAAAACCTCTGCCCCTTGCATTGTGTAGTTGGCCCCTTTTGGGTCTGTAACCCTAAGTCATAGCCAAAAAAAATCTACCTTGTTTATTTTTTTCAATCAGATTTCATTGGTTTAGATAATGTATATATTCATATACATATTCTTTCCTTTATATAAATTATAAAAAGAACTAGTATGTATATGTATATATATATATACATATGTATATATGTATGTATATATGTATGTATATATATATGTATATATATGTACATATGTACATATGTAGATATGTATATATGTACATATGTACATATGTATATATATATATATGTGTGTGTGTGTGTGTATTTATGCATATATTCACATTTTATAAGAAATACCCTAATGTAATTCTCATAGAAAATAAAAGTATATACTTGTTTTGTAAGGAAAGGTAATTTGGAATAGGTATTTTTTTGAAGTGAGAACATTTATAATTAAACTATATATATATATATATATATATATATATATATATATATATATATATATATATATATTGAAATTAGACAACAATAACTATTTTTCCTCTTCTTTTTAAAAGAAAATAGCATTTCCTCAAATCTGTCGATTAAACAAAAAAAACAGCAACATATTTATTTTGATTTACTTGAAAACAATAGAGAAATGAGAAACAAATTTAAACCTTTACTTTCAACATAATAAGGCTTTTACAAATAATAATATTTTCTTGTACATTTCTCCAACACATACATATAAAGCAACCACTAAATTTGTGTTACAACTCCATTATCTAACTAAATACAACTTCAAAGGAAAATATAGGCATTACTTTTACAACTCAAGAGAGAATAGACCACACTCTTTAAACCACACAATACGTATATTCCAACATGGTCATACTCTCACAAGAGTCCAAACTAACAACACAAGAAGGGAAAATATTGCTTTCTCTAGCATCTCCTAGCTCTAAAACAAATCCTACAATGACACAAAAAAAAAGAAGGAAAGGAAGCCACAAATGAACTTCTCTCCTCCCTACCATTGACTCACTCATGATTCACCCCCGAGCTAGGAGGTCATCCTCACACAAGGTAAACACACACCACATGACAACAAAGCATACAAACACCAAAACAATATACTCCTGTGGCTTTCACATAACAAAACTTACTCAAGGTGAGTTTAATGGGGTAGGGGAGTGGACATCACTCAACTCAAGAGTGCCACTCCAAAACTTCCCAATACAAATATCTCTCAAGGCCTCAAGCCAACATTTTAAAACATACTTTCACAAAGCTTTCTTTTGGCTCTCAAGCTATTTCACATATTACTCATATACACATATTGCCCTCAAGGCTAAAACTCCACAATACCAAGGATGTGACCCCGAGGAGGTTCACTCCTCCCCCACCCCACACATGTTGAGAATTCTCTCCAAATTGAGAGGCTCTCACAACTCTGATACCCAATTTTCCCACAACACAAAGCAAAAATACAAACAAGAACTCACACATGCATCACACAAGTAAAGAAAGAAAAAACATAAGGAAAAGCATTTTCCTTGAGTCCAACCTTTTAAAGCTTGATGGAAGATATTTGAGTAGAGCTACTCTATCTCCTTCTCCAACTTTAGTCTCCAACCTTTTTCCTCTAACTTTCTCCCCAAAAACAACTAGAAGTCCAAAATTGAAAAAGATTCAACAACCCCCTCCCTCTCTTCAAAAGGGAATAAAATAGGCTCTTCTCATGAGCCTTGAGGAATGGAGAGGTGACACATGTCACCTCCTCACTCCTCCACACAACCACTTGCAAGACTCTTGGAATGGGGTGGTGACACATGTCATCCACCCATTCCACCAAGTCTTTTTCCCATCCACTTGTTCTCTCTCACACATGTGGGAGAGAAAGGTGGAGCCAAAGGAGGAGTGGGTACCACATGTGCCCCAATCATCTCCCCTAAGAAAACCCACACAACCCCAAGGTACCCTCACCAATTGTGGGAGAGGCTTGGAGTTGAGTCCTCCACAATTAAGGGGTCTTGAAGACTCCCCCAACCTAGGAAAGAGAAAATGAAGAGGTTGAGTGTTTGACCCACTCATCCTCTCCCTCCCAAACTTCCATTTTCGTCACTTTACTTTACGGTGAAGTTAAAGTGACCAAATGGAGGTTTACCTAAGGTTACAAAAGCCCAAATGACCCCTAGACCCTAGGGGTACAAACCTAGGGTCAATTTTAATCCATTTTGAGCACCATAGGTTGAGTAAAAACACATAAAAAGGGGTCTCAAAAAAATAAAAACCAAAAAATAAAATTTAAAAGAACATTACACTTAACAACACCAATCAAAAATCATATAAAAGAAGGGGTAAACCTAACCCAACCAGCATCACATAACCACATTACAAAAATTCATCATACATCACATAGTTGATCTTGGTTCCTCTTGGAACTAGATCAGCTTTACATGGGAAACAACACAGTGTGTGGGATGATCTCCGAATATCTATGGCTTAGTTAGAAACACATGTGCACTCATATGGAATGTTAGTCTAACATGTATATAATAGCCGAAGCAAAGTGAAACATGCACATACATAATCACATGTTCATATAAGCATCAAAGAATCACATTATAATTAAATTCCTAATTTTGCATTTCAAAAATCCATCACAAGATAAGATCACATAATAATTTTCTAACTAAAATCACATGAATAGCATCCCAATAACATCGTAATATAAATCATTTGTCTAACATCATCAGTGAGTCAATATCAAGGTCTAATCTCATCGTAATCATGCTAAACATAATAAATCCACATAGAGCATAAAGTCTAATAGTTATATAAATCAGGATCAATAGTCCCATAAGTCTAACATGTGTCACCAACAGTAAAATAAAATAGTCAAACATAAGGGAAAGAAATGGTAGGCCTCACAAAAAGTAACTATAATTTGAGAAACAAAATAGTTAATGCGGACCAAGGAACACCTAGGAGTGTGTTTGTGAAAGATCAAAATCATAATAAAGACAATATGAATTATGCACCCAAAGAACTAGCAAAGACTAATCAAGGTAAGACAAAGGATAAAATACTAGCTGAAGAAAAGGGGCATATCAAAATAGAAAGGACTAATCAAATAATAACCCCCTCATTTGACATAGCCCAAGCAGTATCCCAAGTAAAAATATCAGTACCACTCCTTGAAATGATGAAGATAGATCAATATAAAAATATAGTGGTCAAGATGATTTCAGACATATCAAAAAAGAAGCAGGAAAAACCTGAAATCAAAATAAATAATGTTCAACAAGAGGCTACTAGAACTCCTGAAGTATATCTAGGTGACACCTTAACAAAGAATCCCTCTTAGGTGGATCCTTTTTACACCACTCTGCTAATAAAAAACAAACTAGTGAGGAATTGTATGATTGATTCAGGGGCAGCTATGAACATCATGCCAATGGTGGTCATGAAGGAGTTAGGTATGTGGGTTGACACTACATATGGCAAATGTTATGTAATGGACAACAGATCCATCCCAATTGTAGGAATTATGTGGGACGTGGAGATAAGGCTAGCCACCTACCCTAAGGTAATATATAAGATTGACATCACTATAGTGGACATCCCACCATATTATGGGATGCTATTGTCTAGACTATGGACTGCAACTATTGGAGAAAATGTCCAATTGGATCTTGTTGTGTGGTTACACAACACACCCCATTTTGCCTTGGTAAAACAGGGACCCAACTTTTCTTTTTGCTTCTGCTTACTTGTTTTCTTTCTTTGGGTGGTTTGGTAAAATTTAGTCATGCATGCCACCTTTTCTTATGCATGTGCATCACAAGGAGAGGTCAATTATCCAAGTTAGTATTTTCTATCACAAACCTCATATTTAGAAAGAGTACAAAATTATAAGCAGGTTTGCCTTTTGGATCACCCTGATATTGTTTAAAGGTAGAAAGTTATGTTGAGTCAAAGATCAGTCAACCCTAATATTTCGTATAGGAGGGTCACATTTCTGAAAATAAGTCATATTTGTTTAGATGACCCCAACTTAGAAAAAAAAATTACCCGATGTTCATTCCATCCTCGATATACAGACGTCAAACTTAAATAGGGATGAGTATTTACCCATCATAAACTTCATGTATTTGTGGGGGGTCATCTTTCCTTATATCCATCATCTTACAAAATATCACCCTTTCACGAATATCACCCTGCACAAATATGACCATGACATCATTCAATTTCAACAAATAGAAGAGATCACCCTGATGATGACATAATCTTTACACCTGACCCATGGAGGGTCATATTTCTAAGCGTCTGTCATATTTCTTTATATGATGATGACATCATCATAACCTGATACAAAGAGGATAGGATGGCATGATGATGTCATCATGATCTACTCCCAAGGGAGTCATGTTTTGTAATATCCCTTACCTTTAATTTTATGACCTGATCTTGCTTAGTGGTCAATGGTTGACCATATCACCCTGATCTTTAGTAAATGATTATCCCGTGCACAAGAGAGGGGTCATATTTTCATATACACCTGATCTTCCAAAGATTACCCTCTAGCATTAAATGCAAACCCCAATGGTAGGTGGTGCCCTTTCAATTTCAAATACAAATCAAACACTTGGTAGCATCTACCAACTCCATGCGAATTATCGACGGATCTGATTAAAACAACACATATGCCCTAATTTGTCATATTAGTCAGTTTAAAAGTGAAATTTAGGGATTATTTACATTTACCCTTGCAATAATTGAAATTTACAAAGCCCTGAAAGTCATACCTCATAGTCTCCTACTGGCAGAACATCACACTCAGCGTAACAGAATGGAACAACTGACCTTGCATATATGCATTTTCCCCATTATGAGTCATATAAAAAGAAGGGAAAAGTAAATATCAGGTAAGTACATTAAAAAACCTCTTTGTTGTCATTTACTACAAATCACCAGGTAGGTGTGTTTTAATAGGTTAATCTGCATGGTGATGATGCATGAGGTAAATTGCAATGTTGAATAGTAATTATGAAATGCATAGTATTCTTGAAATTCCCCATTCATAGACCCTAGGGTAAGAAATAAATATTTTTCTCGTAGTATCTAATGGTGGAGGTCAGGAGGAACAAATACAACTCTGAGTTTTTGAAACCTATGTTCATATAGCCTGAGGGAGTAGGATTCAGATATGGTCAGATAGATAATACACATCAAGGGCAAACTGAGTTGGATGCTTGGACAAGAATATTAGATGATGATACTGATAACCCTATACTGGATAGGATATTCACAACTTGTATGTGGCACACAAGAAGATTCCCATATGTAATGGAGGCCACTGAACTGGTAGTAGGGTGTGCCAGAAATTATAACCCTGAGACTAGAAGAGTGGAAAAACATGGCAGAGTATATGCCGACTTCTCAATCAAGGGCATTGCTGCCACATTCAGTTTCCCTATGGGAAATAAAGTGGTCAGTGTGAATCTAGGTAAGTTGGAAAAAGAGTACAATAATAACAAGAAAGAGGTGAGGAAAGTCATGTACTAATGGAGGGTCAAGAATAGTACGTACACAGCTTCTGCCAAGCTGCCTATTTACTTATACAAATTTGATTTTGATCAGAAGTATCAGTACATGATTACCTTATTAAGTAGGATGACCGACAAGAAACATGCTGGCAACTTTGAAAAGTGGATGAATGGGATCATCCAGATGGTGCTATATTCAGACAACAAGCCTTTGTGGGCTAAGATCATCAATGACAACTTGGATGAAGGCATGAGAAAGCTAGGAGGCAAAGCATGTCTATTCCATATGACCTCCTATGTAGTATATGCATGTTCTTTTCATGACACATTTAATTCCTTGCAAATAGTGGACAAGGTGGGAAATAGCATTGGTCATATAAACATTTGGGACCATTATCCCCAATTATAGAGGAAAGCATATCTCCAAGACTACAAACTGTTAAATGACTCATTTTCAATGCATTTAGTCAGAATCATGGAGGAGGACAGAACTAAGAGATTGAGCATGGAGGCTCAAGCCATTATCTATAAGCATGGGGATTGGTTTATCCAATTCCCCACCTTCTCATACATAAGAATAGAAGGATTTGAAGGATATCCTTTCATGTTGCCAAGATACCCCACTGATAAGGTCATCTTGATGGAGTTTGTTAAACAAGTGTCTACTTCAGTTGAGGCTCACATAGAGCAGAAAAAGATTCCTCCTATATTCTTCCTAGTATACATAGGCTGGTATATATGCCCTGACAGATAGAGCATTAAGCATGCTATTGGAGGGTTAAAGCTTGTGCGCCTGTAGCCATTTTCTATAGCAAGGTCATACGACCCATATGGTAGAATGCCTAAGTTATTGGGAAAATCAATACACCAAAAACATCTTGAAGATTACTGGATTGATTGTGATGATGAGGCAGAGGTTAGGAGAATAAATTATCAAAGGCTCAACCTCAACTAGATTCAGACTTTTGATTGCATCTCAGTTCCTGCATAGTTACATGATGATGATGGAAAGATAATGTCCAATGAATATGAGGAAAAAAAGGTGTATAATGACACCATTTCAGCTCCTGATCTAACACTGCCAGAAGAGAGCTCATTAGATCAAATAATGAATGGGGCCGTCCAACTGACAAAGAGTTGGGTAACTATTGAGGTTACTAAATTGAAGAAGAAGGGTATGGCCCTCACCATTGACAATAAAAAGAAAACACAAGAGCTCTCAGATTAAGAATATGATGATTTCCTCATTGAGAAGAGGAAATCTAATGGAGAGAGACTACTTGATGAAGAGCAACAACCACCACGCAAAGGCAGGAAGGATGATCCTGAGGCATAGGGGGTATTTATCAAGAGGCTTCCATCGAAAGGTGATGGGGCATCAACATCTGCAAATGCATCTTCATCATAGTCACCCCCTAATAAATAGAAGACCAAGAGGATAATAAAGCCTGTTCCTAAAGATATAGAGAAACAAGTGGAGAATGAGCCTCTACAAGAAAAACCCTTAGAGGAAGAACAGGTGGATGTGGAACCTAAAGATGATGATTTACTAATAACAAGGAAGAAAAGAAAGGAGGTGTTGCAAACACCACCAAAAAAGAAACAAAGAACAATAATGAGGGGAGATGTTAGCACTGACCCCATCATGTTAAGAGGTATGGGTGGTTTGACTTTCAAGAGAGAACTACAGCATGAGGTCTGCATCCCTAAAATAATTTAGTTTAAGACTGAGAAGATGGAGGAGAAGAAAGAAAAAGAAGTACATATGGCTAGTAAAGAGTCCTCTTTTCCTCCTGATGACACTGTAGAATTATCTAATGATGAGGTAGTTCAAGAGATAGCTGCTTAGCACATGGAGACATTGGTAAATGTAAATAATAATGAAACATTGAATAGCAAGAAAAGTAAGATGGATGCTCTTCAAGGGAAATTTCATTCCCACATGCATGTAGTAATAAAAGCCAAGGTCCAGGATGGAGGTGAAATTGATATAGTATAGTCATATGAATTTATCAGGGAAACTATGAAGGTACATATAGGGGATTATTTGCATCGAACTGATAGTGATAATGAAGATGATGATGATGATGCAAAAAATGATGAAGATGAGGAAAGTGAAGAAGAAGGAGATGAAGAGTAAGTAAAGATACATGATAATGAAATCATATGCATGATCCACTTGCAAGGGAATGAGTCTTGCTAGATGGCTGTCAGCTGGCAACTTGTGCCACATATGGAGATGTTGACTAAGTTAATGAGAAATGTTGATCATTGATCTGAATAGATAAATCTTGGCCATTGGTCATTTGTAAATGCCTCCTCCCATTATTCTATAAAAGGGAAAGGAGTGCACTCTTTAATGCATTAGAAAATTGAAATTTAATTGCTAAAGCATTCAGGTCTGATTTCAAGGCTATTGTGAATGTATGTATTTGTTGAATACTTAATGAAAGAGAAGTTGTGTTGGTTACAAATTATTGTAAATCTTGAGTAATCAGTGATTGAGATTTGGATATATGCATTGATTAGCTACATCCCTTGGAGTGCTTGTCAGTCTGCATATGTGGTTTTCATTCCTTGTTCCTTTGAAGTTAGCATCAACCATACCTAGTTGTGGAACATCTTGGTGAAGTTGTGGTTTGATTTTTTCTCTTCATGATTATATCTGGAATGTATGTGACTCAATAGCTAAAGGTTCACCAAATTTAGAAGTATTTCTTTGAATTTTCTTGGATTTCATTGCAAATCACCTTCACAATTGCAAATAACATATAATCTAAAGCAAATGAACATGGAATATGCCTATATCTCGTAAATAATTGAAAATACAGAACATATTTTGAGTGAAAACATGTCAAAATGATAAACATAATGCAAATATGGATGTACATCAATGATATACACGTGAATATCTACCTGTAGGCAAATTACTTGATTAAATACACCATGCAGAAGTTTATACAAGTTCAAGATAGTAAATGCTTAGAAGAATTGATCAAACTTATAAATATTACTATAATATGTGGAGCAGAGTAGAAATAACCTTGTTTGTGAAGTGAATTTATAGTACACATGTGCATAGTCGATCACATAGGCAATGATTTACCATATATACAATGTAAGACCCCTTGAAATGGAAAACAACATGTCACATCAACCTCTGAGTAATGTCAGAAGATCATGACCTAATCAATGGAGCCTTGGAGTCATCAATTTGTTACAAATTGATCGTACTTTTCAAGATAACAAAGGTTTGTTGTGAAAATTTTTATGCATGTTGTTATGACTAACAATCATCATCAACATAAATTGGTGCTAGAAGGAGGGCCTTCTTTCTCATTTGGAGGGTAAATCAGTTGTATTTGTGTTTTCATGTGTTAGAAATGAGGTAATCCTCTTAAAGCTCATTACAATTGTTCATACTTTGAGTGTTCTTACAAATATTTGCTTGTTCTGTATTCCTTCATCCTTGTTCATGATAAACATTTTAGAATTGAGCATAGATATCTTGAACTTTACAGTCAATTCTTGCAATCTTTGAAAATAGAATCATTATTCAGGTCCTCTTGTTGAATCTTTCTATAATTTGCTTGTGTTTCTTGATATCTTCATATCAAGGTCCAGAGGTCCGGTACCTACTCATATTTGCAAGTTTTACATAAGTATTGCATAAATATCTAGTCAGTTTTAGATTTTGATGATAAATACATCCTTTGTTTAGTTAGTTTAGTTGATCTTTATAGAAAACCAAGTCAAATTTCCACAAATTGTTGAAATCCTGGTTCACAAGCCAAATACCAAGTCCAAATCTGGTGGACTTCTTAAGGAACTACCTATCTGTGGATTTAGACCTAGAACTATAGACATTCATCACACTCCTAGTTCTAGTACATCAGAATCTTCACCAAGAAATACTCTAATAACCCCTGTTGTGTTGCAAACACCTATAGGACCACCTGTTACCCCTCAAGTTCAACCACCACCAGTCAGAATGTCATTCTTTGCTGTAGAGTCACCTTTGACCTTCAATGCATATCATCCTTTAACTAAAAATCTTGATAAGATTTGTCCTAAATATCATCCATATCAGGATGCTGATGATCACATCAGAACATTCAAGGAAGCTTGCTGTAGAGCAAGGATTGAACATCAAGATGTGGTATGCAGATTATTTCCATTTTCCTTAGGGGAAGAGGCATATAATTGGTATATCAGTCTTGGTCAAGGTTCAGTTGGTTCATGGGCTGCCTTGGAGAAAGCCTTCAAAGATAGATTTAAGATACCTATAGATCCTTCAATGAATTATCACATGTTTGCCACAATCAAAAGATTTGAAGGAGAGCCTATTGCTAACTGTAATGCTAGATTCCAAAAGATGCTATCAAAGATGGTCGCTCCTTATAATGTAGTGGATGAAGCTGCTAGGAGTATATACTATTCATCCTTAGATCCCTTGACCTCTATGTTCATAAGGAGGACACATCCTAATGTCACAACCCTGGCAGGAGCTTTTGAAGAAGCTATAAAAGGTAATCAGTAACTCATCCCTGCTCCATCACCTAATATTGCCTTTCCAACATATCCTACCCATCCTCCATACCCTACTCATCAGCAGATTAATGGAGCTATGATGCCTCCAACTATAGTGCCAAGTCCTATACAAGTACCTCCACTCAGCATTATGCCACCTCTAAATGGAAATGACCAGATAGTGCAATAGCTAGGACATACACAAGTACCTCAGGATGCAGGACATAATAGTAACAACAACAGTTCTTCCTTTTTCAAACCTCAAGCTGAAAATGTAGTAGCCAAGGCTCAGGAAGAAATTAAAGAGATATCAGCACAATTGAAAAAATTGACAACTAAAATCACTCATTTGAGAAGTCAAAATTTATGTTCTCAACCAAATCAAAATAGAGGATATAACAATGATAGATTGGGATATCCTAATAGGTGATATAACAATGATAGGAACTAAAACAATAACAATAAGAAAAATGGTAATAATAATGCCCCTAGACAGCCTAGAGTGTGGAACACTAGGCCAAACAATAGCTCCTTGCCATCACCCTTAGATAATCAGCCTCCTAGTGAACCTAAGCATATGACTAGGTGAACCTGGTAGAAGCAACTCTTAGAAACTGGTGTAGGATCCATAATACCAATACTCATGCTAAATTGGATTGTCCTCAATTTAGGATAGTAGCCAGTATTTTTTAGGCTGAGGTATCAAATACTGCATATAACCCTCCCTTTGTTCAAGGAAATGAAATTGTCCCTTGTGGATATGACTATGCTCTTGTATTGGAAAGTTTTACTAATCATCCTCATCATCAAGCAACTTCAACTCATGAGAATTATACCCTAGCATGTGAAGAGTCGACCATGGCTTTTGAAACAAATTATATTTTTCTGTTTGAGGATGAGAATGAACCATCAGTTGAACATGAGGAAGTGCATGACTACCAACAACAATATCAAGGTAGACACAACTATAACCTTAGGAATAACTCAAACAGACCTTTAGGTCCCTTGACCACATCTTTGCCTCCAAACAATTTTAATACTCCTCCTGATCCAAAGGCAAGTAATAACCCTAGATTTCCTAAGGTTAATGCTCAATACTTAGCACCACAAAATGCAATGGCAAAAGCTAATAATCAGCCTCCTGAGTCTGATAAATTGGTCACATACTTAGTAGATGAAATGAAAAAGATCAAAATCAACTTGTCATTATTAGAATTACTTAAAACCCTAGCTATTAAGAAGGCATTCATGAAATCCTTAGATGACCCTACACCAAAATAGGATAACCATCCCCTCAATTCAAACCAGACTTTTAATAAGAATCATGCAGCTAAGGATACTAATGTTAAACACAAAACTTTAATTACTGTCCAAGCTGCGGAAACTTCACACATGACCCTTTATAGGGACAAGACTGAGTCACCTCCATTTCTCCTTACCATAAGGATGTTTAGTAAGAATTTACATAACTGCTTAGTGGATTCAAGTGCGTCTACCAATGTAATGCCATTCTGACCATAGTTCAGAGGATGATAATGAAGTAGACCATTCTAAAAACTTTGAATTTTATTTGTCCCAAAAGATGCAACATTGTCAAATGTTAAATATGTCTAATGAAGATGTTTTGATTGAAGGATGGTGCAGGTTACATGATGAGGCACATTCTGAAAAGACTTGTGATGCTTTTTTAGACATGATGGAGCTGGAACAAATATGTAGTGAGGAAGGATTGTCATCACTGGAAGTAAATCATACAGATAGTCATAGTGATACTAATTCTTGTTCATCATCTACAGATATGGAAGAAAGTACATATTAGGATGAAAGTTACATTCATAATTCAGAGGAGATCCTGATGAATATTGGGAGTAGTTCTAAGGATTAGAGAAATATCACCCTAGGAACTGATTGTTTGATTGAATCAGATTATGAAGTATCTAATGAAGATAAAAGGAGCAATTTGACCAAGTTTGAGGAGTTTTTATCAAAACAAATTCAAAAGATGTTGCTACAGCATACTCCACATAATGCTTTAATGAAGGTTTGTGTAGGTTACATGAAGCACCACATTCAGAGACTACTTGCTTGTTATGCTTGCACATTTTGAAAAAAAAGAGATGCTTCATTCAAAGTATTATTCTCCTGATAATAAGGAAGAAAAACAAGTATCTATTTCACATCAATCAAAAAAAGTGAAACTAGAGAAGAATAAGTCACCAAAATTGAAATGGATATCAGGTGGTACAACCACCAGAGCTAAAAAGAAAAGAGAAGGTCCTGACAAGTCTTTAACTGAAGATAAGCCATGGCTCCTTAGGTTTGATGGATCCAAGTCAAAACAAGGAGCTGGAGTAGGAATATATCTCATTGATCCAACTAGAAAATCCTATTTAGAAGCATATAGATTACAATTCCCATGCACAAATAATGTGATGGAGTATGAAGCTTTAATTAATGGGATATTGTTTGCACTCAAGAAAAAAGTGAAGATTCTGCATGTCTATGGAGACTCGGAATTGGTGGTAAGACAAGTAAGAGGCATATACTCTTGCAATTATAAAAGGTTATCTAATTATAGACATAGGGTATTGGATTTGATAGAAGACTTTGATGCATTCAACATCACCCATGTGCCTAGAGAAATGAATCATAGAGTAGATGCTTTAGCTCAAGCTGCAAGTACTTTGGAGCCATTATCCATATCTAGTTTGAAGAGGTTTTCAGTTGAATTAATATCAATACCTTATGTACCAGATAATGTCACCAATCTCCAAATGTTTGATGACGACCAACACATTTTGGATTTTATATCAAACAAAAATGTGTTTGATGCACAAATCATAGATGAAAGAAATGTAGAAGATCATACTTGGGAAGAAGAGGAGATCATGGATCTTCCTATTAACAAAATTTCCAAGGGGATGATACAATTAGAAAGAGCATTTGACTTAGACAATTTGCTGAAATAGAAAGATCTCCCAAGAACTAATGGAGGAGAATATTCACCAGTCAATATAGGACAAAAGGAAGAAAAAAGGAATGTCTTAATTGGCAAAGTGTGTATAGAAGAAGAAATGATAGGGATAACCCAAGCACTTAAGGATTCCATCCATGTTATCGCCTGGACTTATGATGAATTGAAGACTTATGATACCTCAATCATAACCCATACTATACCGTTGAAACCAGATGTCAAGCCTTTTAGACAAAAATAGAGACCTGTTAATGCCTTGTTGGAACCCATCATCTTTGAAAAAGTAAAGAAACTGCTCAATGCCAAGATCATATTCCCAGTGAGACACTCCACCTAGGTAGCCAACTTGGTTCCTGTGAGAAAGAAAAATGGTGATATCAGGTTATGTGTAGACTTCAGAAATTTGAACAGAGCTTCTGAAAAGGATAACTATCCTTTACCTTCACTGGATGAGGTCTTGTAAATAGTAAATGGTGCAAAGATGATGTCATTTTTGGATGGTTTCTCAGGTTATAACTAGGTGATGGTAGATAAAATAGATAGATTGAAAACTACATTCACCACTAAGTGGGGTATATTTGCCTATAGGCGCACGCCTTTTGGATTAATAAATGTTGGAGCCACCTTTCAATGTGCAATGGATATAGTATTCAAGGGGTTGATTGGTAATTGCATAGTCATATACATGGATGACTTGATAGTTTTCTCCAAACAGAGGGGTGACCATATAGAAGACCTCAAGAAAGTGCTTAAAAAGTGTGAACAGTATGGTATATCCGTGAATCCCAAGAAATGTATATTCGGAGTAACCACAGGTAAGTTACTAGGTCATTTAATAATAGAGAATGGGATCATCTTTGACCATGCAAGAGTGGATTCAATCATGAAGTTGTAGTTTCCTGGAAGCAAGAAAGAGCTTAAATCATATTTTGGTAACATAAATTTTGTTAGGAAATTCATTACTGGCTTTGCAGAGATTGTTAGGCCATTGATTGCAATGCTCAGGAAGGATGCAAAAATTGAGTGGACTCTTGAATCTAGAGCAACTTTTGAGGACATCAAGAAATCTATATCTGATGCCCCTATTTTGATCAGTCTAGATTATACAAGAGATTTTTACATATATTCATTTGCTTTAGAGCATACATCTGTAGCAGTACTAACACAAAGGAATGAGGCTAAAGAAGAAAAGCCTATAGCTTTCATGAGCTACCCATTCAAGGATGCAGAGCTTAGATACATGGATGTTGAGAGGCAAGCTCTTTCTCTAGTCTAAGAAGTCAAGAAATTTAGATGCTACATTTTGAGAAGTAAGATAATTGTTGTAGTACCAGATGTAGCAGTGAAGATGCTTTTAATGTAAAGTGAGCCTAGTGAAAAGGGGGCTAAATGGATAACAGTCCTCCAAGAATATGATATGGACATAACACCCATGAAGTTAGTAAGAGGACAAGCCTTGAGCTAGATGATATCATAAATTGATCCTAACATCACGAGCCAACAATATGTGGTGAATACTAGAGAAACTGAAGAGTGGTATTTAGATATCAGGCATATCTTGATTACTGGGAGATGCCCATCAAAATTGCAGGCCTCACAGAGGAGAGCCTTGAAAATAAGATCACAGAAATATATGATAAAAGGAGTGATCCTTTTCAAAAGAAACTATGAAGGAATATATCTCAGATGCTTAGAAAGGCAGGAAGCAGATAAAGTGTTAGCAGAATTACATGATAAGTTTGGAACTGCACATCGATCACCTTTGGCTACTGCTCATGCTATCTTGAGAGCAAGATATTATTGGCCCACTATCTTCAAAGACACTACTAAACATATTAAATGTTGTCATACATGTCAGGTTGCAGCCAAAAAAGAAAGATATGCAGCTCAACCCTTGCAACCAGTGATGGAGATGCACCCATTTGCTCAATGGGGCATGGATTTCATAGGACCCATCAATCCTCCATCATCTTCAAGCCATAGGTATGTTTTGACTATCACTAATTATTGTACTAGGTGGACTGAAGCTGTCAGCAGTAAGACATGCAATACTGAGGATGTGATCAAGTTCTTAGAAAGCAACATAGTGACCAGGTATGGAATCCCTTATGCTTTGGTGTGTGATAATGGACCTGCTTTTGCATCACTATCTAGTTGGGCTTTTGATCATGGAATTATCTTGAAATTCTCCTTAAATTATTATCCTTAAGGGAATAGACTAGCAGAGTCCACAAATAAGAATTTATTGAATATTATAAAGAAATTGATAGAAAAGAACCCTAGGGAGTGGAATACCCTATTAAAGTATGCCTTGTGGGTAGATAGAACTAGGATGAAGGATGCATTAGGAAATTATCCTTATCACTTAGTGTATGGGGTGGATCCTATCCTCCTTGTTAACCTAAAGATCCCCACATTATAGTTTGCACAAGAATATCTAGGCATAGACAACAAACAAGAAGTCAAGTTACTTCAACTCATGCATCTAGAAGAGAAACAAAATAGAGCAATTGATCATTTTTCTAAACATCAGGCTGTTGTCAAATGTTGTTTTGATAAAAGAGCCAAAGTTAAGGCTTTTAGGATTTCAGATCTAGTCCTTGTGTGGGATAAAGTACATGAAAGAAAAGGTGATCATGGTAAATTTGACAAACTTTGGATAGCTCCTTTTCAAATTTTAGAGATCCTAGGAGACAATATCTATAGACTTAAGACTCTAACCGGTGAGGATGTCCCATTACCAGTTAATGGACAGTTCCTCAAACATTACTTCCAAGCCTGAAATGGGGCCATGTAAGTCATTTGTATCATAATGTGCATATTGTATAGTTATTTGTTAAGTTTTGTTTTGTTTGTGTGTTTGTTTGTTTGTTTTGTTGAGTCTTTATTTTGGTTAGTCATTATGACACATCTTGTCACCCTAAGAAATTAACCAAATTGTTAGGATTCAAGTGATGAGAACAAATTCTTATATAGGTTATGACTCATTTTGAGGAGTATCTTTGATCAGCTTTGTGATATCCTTTTCATCATAGTGCCTTTTCTTAATTAAGGAGATTTTCACAATGACTCACCTAACAACCTTGGGTTTTTTGAACACATCAATATAGGTATTAAATGAAAAATCTAAAGGGACTCCCTTGCTACCATTACAATCTCCAACGTAAATTAGTAAGTGATCACACCTTGTATATTGAGCTTACATGATGATATCATATGAACAAAAGAGATAAATATTGAAAATTCAAAATAATAAAATTAGGCCATCTAAGTAACTCTACTGGGGCTATAGACGCCTGCTGGCAGTGGGGCTCTACTTAGGGGGATTGTATAGATAACCTTGTCGGGGCTATGGATGCCTGCTAGCAATAGGCCCTATCTCAGTTGGCTATGAGGGATGAATCCCAAAATATGTAGCTTAACACTAGTTACTCATGTCTTCAACTTACTTTAAAGATGAGGATAATTAATCATTTGCACACACTTGATCCCTTGCTAGCATTGTTGCAATAATGAACATCATATCATTCAGAAAGGTCATAATAATTCTGCTTAGAAAGAGAGTTAAAATGCTATGTTAGAATGTGATCCCATTACTTGAATCATTTGAATTTGGTTATTTTCTTTGGTGGCAAGTTTTTGTGTGGTTACACAACATGCCCCATTTTGCCTTTGCAAAATAAAGACCAACTTTTATTTTTGCTTCTGCTTGCTTGTTTTCTTGCTTTGGGTAGTTTGGTAAAATTCAGTCATGTGTGTCACCTTTGGTTATGCATGTGAATCACAAGGAGAGGTCATTTGTCCAAGTCAGTATTTGCTATCACAAACCTCATAGTTTGAAAGGGTACAAAATTCTAACCAGGTTTGCCTTTTGGATCACCTTGATATTGGTTAAAGGTAGAAAGTTATGTTGAGTCAAAGATCAATCAACCCTGATATTTCATATAGGAGGGTCATATTTCTGAAAATAAGTCATATTTGTTTAGATGACCCCGACTTAGAAAAAAAATCACCTAATGTTCATTCCATCCCCGATATGCAGATGTCAAACTTAAATAAGGACGAGTATTTACCCATCATAAACTTCATGTATTTGCGAGGGGGTCATATTTCCTTATATTCGTCATCTTACAAAATATCACCCTTTCGTGAATATCACCCTGCACAAATATGACCATGACATCATTTAATTTCAATGAATACAAGAGATCAACCTAATGATGACGTAATCTTTACACCTGACCCACAGAGGGTAATATTTCTAAGAGTCCATCATATTTATTTATATGATGATGATGCCATCATAACCTAATACAAAGAGGATAGGATGGCATGATGATGTCTTCATGATCTACTCCCAAGGGGTTCATGTTTCATAATATCCCTTACTTTTAATTTTATGACCCGATCTTGCTTAGTGGTCAATAGTTGACTATATCACCCTGATCTTTAGTAAACGATTATCCCGCGCATAAGAAAGGGGTCATATTTTCCATTTGGGGTTATATTTTCATATATACCTAATCTTCCAAAGACCACCCTCTGGCATTAAATGCAAACCCCAACGGTAGGTGGTGCCCTTTTGATTTCAAATACAAATCAAACACTTGGCGGCATCTACCAACTCCATGCAAATTATTGACGGATCTGATTGAAACAACACATATACCCTAATTTGTCATATTAATTAGTTTAAAAGTGAAATTTAGGGATTATTTACATTTACCCTTGTGATAATTGAAATTTACAGAGCCCTGAAAGTTAATACCTCATAGTCTCCTGCTGGCGGTGTTGACATTTCTTCTGAATCAGCATTAGGGTTTGCCACTTCTAATGCACAGGCAGATTCAGGCCAACTGAATACAGGAGGTTGCGTGAGCTCCTCCCCTTCACTTCTGGTTCTGCCGCACCAAGGGGGGTATCCCTATAACTCAAGATGTAACCTTGACTAGCTCAAAGATAGAAAGATCTAACTTGACAACAACAGGCAGAATACTCTCATGTATGGACCAAGATCTGCATGATAGATCACAAGGCTGGCAACATTCTTGGACATGATGTCTGGTTGGGTATGAGAGTATGCAGGGGGTTCCTAATCCTACTCCTACAACTAACAAGTGGAAGGATGAAATGGTTTTGTTATGAATTTGGATGCAAAGCTGGACATGGTGTATAACACAAGAACACAGCATGACTGGTGCCTATCCAGGGCTTGGAGTCGGTAGACATACACCTGTGAATGATCAGCATGAATAGCTAGAACTAGATTTCAGGGGGATACACATGATATCTGCCTTACAGATATCTCCCAATATAGAGTGTTGAGCTATCTCTACTTATGGCATCCCTACTGCAGTATACCCTTCCCAATGTTCAACCTGAAAACAGTTTAATCTGCCCCTTGAGCAGAGGTTAAAAGATCAGACATTCAACATAGGAATTCTATGCTCTAGAATCTAAACATAAGGAAACATCCAGATCCAGAAGAAGGATACATGCAATACTGGAGACAGAATTAACACAACACATGCTAAACAGCATTACTCATATAAGATCAACCACGAAACCAGTGGATTCATGCCAAGTCCTACAACAGGAGATACATAAACTCACAAGAAAAACTGTACAGAGCAACCAGATCAGCTGGTTTTGGATTACAGAGCCAAAAATCATCAACTTTCAACAACCACAAAAGAATAACACCATCTGCATTATATAGCAGGAGGGTGTCTTCAGCATCAACTACCAGGTTGACCAAAATTCCCGCCAGATATACAGTATCATAGAAATGGCGCTCAAACTTGAATGCAGCAGGTAGGGGAGGAGACAGGAAGATTTTTTGAGCCTTGCGCCACCGCCTAGGGATTCAGATCTTCAATCAGGTACAACATTCGTCCACGCCATCGCCCATACCTCTGCAACAATTGCCATTAATGGCGCACCAACCCGCGGCCTCGGGAAGAACATCAAACAGACAGTCGCAACCGCTTCCCGCCGAGATTCATCATCATGATGTTTCGAATATGCAGGATAACATTATCCCACATGCACCCCGCAGCAACCTCCTTTGCACTTTATATACTAGGTCATGAGCATATATCATGTCGGCGCTTTTGCTCCTGACGACACTAGTATAGACTTCATCATCATCATCCTCCAGCAGCATGATATCCTGCCGTTCGAAATATCACCCTGACGTCATCATGATATTTGAAACATAACCTTCATGATAATCGGCACAACCTGATCCATCGGAGGAACATCCTCCTGCTGAGCTTATAACAAAAGTCTGGCCGATGAACATCCTGATGACATCATCATCATATCCTGCTGACGTCATCATGATACCTGCCTACTGCGCACCTCCTCATATCCGGATGACGTCATCATCATGTTAACATCATCATGATATTCGGAAGACAACCGGATATTTGGAAATATCCTCCTGATGTGAAAATATCAGGTTGCACTGTAGCTCCTCTGTAAGATCGGGGCGAAAACTGAATATGATGATGCTGCTTGAAAAGATCACCCCCAGTAGATAATGCGCGAAGCTAGCAGGCGGATATCTCCTCAATATTAGCATCATCATGATGCTCGAACAAACAAACATATATCCGGGTGATATGAAAATATCACCCCCTCCTTCGGAATATCATGATGCAGATAGGCAGAGAAAAAGATATCACCCTGAGACAAGGATGACGTCAGCATCATCAGGATGAGAAACAAAGAACAAGAAGTGATACAACATCATCAGGATGATATTGATTAAGATCATCCTGACGTTCGAAATATGATGACCCTAGCGAATATCGGGTCGCACTTAAAACTCTTCAACATCATCATCAGGATGATCATAACCAAGATCACCCGATGATAGAAATATCACCCTGGCGAAATATCATGAAGGCAGAAAATATGATGACCTCCACAAGCAGCAGGATGACAACTGAAAAAATGATGATGATGATGACCCTTAGGATAAAACAAGTTAGGTCGAGCAACTCAAAGAATAAGCAACATCATCATCATGCCTGCGCAAGGTGATAAATGGAAGATCACCGGAGACTTTGAAGAATCACCCTCGCAAGCAGATAAGGGCGCACTGTAGCTCGTCAGCATCATCAGGATAAAACCCGAACATCACCCGGCAGCGAAATATGATGATGACGTTGAAAAACAAGTCGACGAGGAACATGATGATGCTGACCTTCATGGAAACAAACATGATGATGATGACCTCCTCCTCAAGAAAATATGATGATGCAGCTGAAAAATACTGAGGAGGTCCGTTACTTAGAGCATTTTTTGGATACTTAGGGAGAGTGCCTGAATGAAAATTTTTCAAAAAACTACCAGTCAATTCAGGCGTCAACAGTGGCTCTGTCTGGGGACGTGCAGGTGAAAGACTGCAGCGAGAACCCCAGATCTCTGGGATGCAGACCAGTCCCTTATCCATTGGGCACAGAGTCAAATATCTGCATCACCAAACACACTTGATGGCCTAAGGCCACCAAGAAAAGAAAAGCATGTATCTCCCTTTGTCAAATATCTTGTTTTCATCTGCATGCACTGGGTCAAGCTTGGAGATACTGCAGACATCCACCCACAAACAAATCTTGTCATCTGCACATTCAACCCTCTGATTTGGCTTGTCATCATCCTTGTGCAGATAACCCTCAGCATCATGTGACATGTGGGTGCAGAATGTTTCAGGCAATGCATGCTCATGTGGCATATAGCACTTATCACCTATATCATCATCATGCATTGCAACATGATCTCCTAGCTGGACTGAAAACAGGAAACACTCAAAGTCCACCACACAACTAGGAAGATCAGGGCTCATTGTATTATATGCTGGCATATCAAAAGAAAAGCTTTCAAAATCACAATTGTGTACATCATGTACACAACCATCTGGTACACCAGGCTGGAAAAGATCAGGCTCTGGCATCTCTTTCAAATCAGGCACATCTTCACAGTCACTTACCTGATGTATGTTGTTTCCTCTTTCATCAGGATGAGAAACGGAATCCAAGTCAAAAATAGTGTCAATATCCCCACCATACTCAGACAGATCCTCATCACCATATGTGTCATAAATGGGTGACCCAGGTGCATCAGTTTCATCAGAGTATGCCATTTGTTCATGGGCAGCAGAGCACACCTCTTCATCATCAATGGATTCACTCTGTGGAGGAGTATCAGCCTGTGTGTCATAAGCAAAACAGCCATCAAATGAAAAACAATCATGCTCTGAACTAGCACTTATTTCAATTTCTGACTGCTCTTCATGATCTCCATGTGTTTGAAAGGTAGGCAATGGGTCACACATAGGACTGCTTCTCTGTTTGCTTATATCTTCTCTGTCTTGAGTACAATACTCACAATTGTCTCCACAGGTCCATTCTAAAAATTGCTCATTGCTGTCCACAACCTCGTTGTTGTCTTCATGGTCAGATGCCTCATGATTGCAATGGGAATCCTCATTAGTCCTTTCACTGGCATCCTCAACATTCATCTTTTCATCTTCACATGATGCCTTCATGACTTGGTCATTTGCAGCTTCATAACCATTTTTCACACTAAGGCCTGGGGAGAGGGGTTTCAGCAGGTGCACATTTCTCATTTCTTCTACATTTTCTAAAAATTTGTATGCCATCTGCATACTTGTCACCTTGAAATCCTTCAGTAATGCACTAGAGCCCTCCTCAAAAGCTTCAAAGAATATGCCAACACAGGCTGAAATATCAGGTCTGAAACTTTCAGGGACATGTGAAAGGGCTACTGCAAACCTATGACTGAAATCAACACATGGCTCTTCATCTTGTTTTCTGATTCTCATCAATTCTGCAACAAGATCAGCCGGTTCTTTTGCAAATTCTTCCTTGAAACAGTCAGCAAGCTCATCCCAACAGGCAAAAAATTTCTTTGGAAAGCTCAAATACCAGTCTTTTGCTTTTGCATCAAAGGACCTAACAAGAAACCTCATCCACATATCCTCATCTCTGAATGAATATTTTCCCATAAAACTTTGAAAATTTTGGATATGTGCATTCCCATCACATACATTGTGACCACTAAATCTAGGCATCTGACAGTATATCCTAGCAGGCATAGTTTCTACTCTATAATCCACCCATGACAAATCCAGTTGGTCATACAAAGGATCAAAAGGGCTGACAGGAGGTTTAGCTTTCTGACTGGCAGACACAACAGGGTTACTGCTTCTTAACTGGGCCTGCTCAGCCTCTAAGAGTATCAACCTATTTCTTATCTCTTCAATCCCTTTATCCAACATTTTACCACTGAGTGTGGGATAACTCATACTTGGATTCATATAAATCTTACTCTTAGACATCCTTTGTCTGTCTAAGACCTAAGGCTTCCCCTGGCATCTAATCTATGCAGTAAAACAGCAAATAAAGGGGAAGGAACACGGTACCTTTTCTCACACAGATGCAGAAATATATACATCTTTTTTGTCACATCACATACATCCATCTTTCATGTGCATTTGGATATTTTTTGCAGAGTCGCCACCTCTCCAGAGAGGATAAAATTTACAGCAGCTGAAAGCTACTTTTCCAGGTTCATTCCACCAGCAGAGCATCATTTTGTTAGTGACTCGGATGGGTCACAAGTATATCATTTTTTTAGTCCATCCCCAGCGGAGTCGCCATTTTGTTGACATTTCTTCTGAATCAGCATTAGGGTTTGCCACTTCTAATGCACAGGCAGATTCAGGCCAACTGAATACAGGAGGTTGCGTGAGCTCCTCCCCTTCACTTCTGGTTCTGCCGCACCAAGGGGGGTATCCCTATAACTCAAGATGTAACCTTGACTAGCTCAAAGATAGAAAGATCTAACTTGACAACAACAGGCAGAATACTCTCATGTATGGACCAAGATCTGCATGATAGATCACAAGGCTGGCAACATTCTTGGACATGATGTCTGGTTGGGTATGAGAGTATGCAGGGGGTTCCTAATCCTACTCCTACAACTAACAAGTGGAAGGATGAAATGGTTTTGTTATGAATTTGGATGCAAAGCTGGACATGGTGTATAACACAAGAACACAGCATGACTGGTGCCTATCCAGGGCTTGGAGTCGGTAGACATACACCTGTGAATGATCAGCATGAATAGCTAGAACTGGATTTCAGGGGGATACACATGATATCTGCCTTACAGATATCTCCCAATATAGAGTGTTGAGCTATCTCTACTTATGGCATCCCTACTGCAGTATACCCTTCCCAATGTTCAACCTGAAAACAGTTTAATCTGCCCCTTGAGCAGAGGTTAAAAGATCAGACATTCAACATAGGAATTCTATGCTCTAGAATCTAAACATAAGGAAACATCCAGATCCAGAAGAAGGATACATGCAATACTGGAGACAGAATTAACACAACACATGCTAAACAGCATTACTCATATAAGATCAACCACGAAACCAGTGGATTCATGCCAAGTCCTACAACAGGAGATACATAAACTCACAAGAAAAATTGTACAGAGCAACCAGATCAGCTGGTTTTGGATTACAGAGCCAAAAATCATCAACTTTCAACAACCACAAAAGAATAACACCATCTGCATTATATAGCAGGAGGGTGTCTTCAGCATCAACTACCAGGTTGACCAAAATTCCCGCCAGATATACAGTACCATAGAAATGGCGCTCAAACTTGAATGCAGCAGGTAGGGGAGGAGACAGGAAGATTTTTTGAGCCTTGCGCCGCCGCCTAGGGATTCAGATCTTCAATCAGGTACAACATTCGTCCACGCCATCGCCCATACCTCTGCAACAATCGCCATTAATGGCGCACCAACCCGCGGCCTCAGGAAGAACATCAAACAGACAGTCGCAACCGCTTCCCGCCGAGATTCATCATCATGATGTTTCGAATATGCAGGATAACATTATCCCACATGCACCCTGCAGCAACCTCCTTTGCACTTTATATACTAGGTCATGAGCATATATCATGTCGGCGCTTTTGCTCCTGACGACACTAGTATAGACTTCATCATCATCATCCTCCAACAGCATGATATCCTGCCGTTCAAAATATCACCCTGACGTCATCATGATATTTGAAACATAACCTTCATGATAATCGGCACAACCTGATCCATCGGAGGAACATCCTCCTGCTGAGCTTATAACAAAAGTCTGGCCGATGAACATCCTGATGACATCATCATCATATCCTGCTGACGTCATCATGATACCTGCCTACTGCGCACCTCCTCATATCCGGATGATGTCATCATCATGTTAACATCATCATGATATTCGGAAGACAACCGGATATTTGGAAATATCCTCCTGATGTGAAAATATCAGGTTGCACTGTAGCTCCTCTGTAAGATCAGGGCGAAAACTGAATATGATGATGCTGCTTGAAAAGATCACCCCCAGTAGATAATGCGCGAAGCTAGCAGGCAGATATCTCCTCAATATTAGCATCATCATGATGCTCGAACAAACAAACATATATCCGGGTGATATGAAAATATCACCCCCTCCTTCGGAATATCATGATGTAGATAGGCAGAGAAAAAGATATCACCCTGAGACAAGGATGACGTCAGCATCATCAGGATGAGAAACAAAGAACAAGAAGTGATACAACATCATCAGGATGATATTGATTAAGATCATCCTGACGTTCGAAATATGATGACCCTAGCGAATATCGGGTCGCACTTAAAACTCTACAACATCATCATCAGAATGATCATAACCAAGATCACCCGATGATAGAAATATCACCCTGGTGAAATATCATGAAGGCAGAAAATATGATGACCTCCACAAGCAGCAGGATGACAACTGAAAAAATGATGATGATGACGACCCTTAGGATAAAACAAGTTAGGTCGAGCAACTCAAAGAATAAGCAACATCATCATCATGCCTGCGCAAGGTGATAAATGGAAGATCACCGGAGACTTTGAAGAATCACCCTCGCAAGCAGATAAGGGCGCACTGTAGCTCGTCAGCATCATCAGGATAAAACCCGAACATCACCCGGCAGCGAAATATGATGATGACGTTGAAAAACAAGTCGACGAGGAACATGATGATGCTGACCTTCATGGAAACAAACATGATGATGATGACCTCCTCCTCAAGAAAATATGATGATGCAGCTGAAAAATACTGAGGAGGTCCGTTACTTAGAGCATTTTTTGGATACTTAGGGAGAGTGCCTGAATGAAAATTTTTCAAAAAACTACCAGTCAATTCAGGCGTCAACAGGCGGAACATCACACTTAGTGTAACGGAATGGAATAGCTAACCTTACATATCCTCATTTTCTCCATTATTAGTCATATAACAAGAAGGGAAAAGTGAATATCAGGTAAGTAAATTAAAAAACCCTCTTTGTTGTCGTTTATTGCAAATCACTAGGTAGGTGTGTTTTAATAGGTTAATTTGCATGGTGATGATGCATGAGGTAATTGCAATGTTGAATAGTAATTATGAAATGCATAGTATTCTTGAATTTCCCCATTCATAGACCCTAGGGTAAGAAATGAATATTTTTATTGCAGGATCTAATGGCAGAGGTTAGGAGGAATAGATCCGACTCTGAGTTTTTGAAACCCATGTTCATATAGCCTGAGGGAGTAGGATTCAAATATGGTCAGATAGATGATACACATCAAGGGCAAACTAAGTTGGATGCTTGGACAAGAATATTAGATGATGATACTGATAACCCTATACTAGATAGGATATTCACAATTGGTATGTGGCATGTAGCAGGATTCCCATATGCAATGGAGGCCATTGAGCTGGTAGTGGAGTGTGCCAGAAATTATAACCCTGAGAGTAGAAGAGTGAAAAAACATGGTAGAGTATATGCCAACTTCTCAATCAAGGGCATTGCTGCCACATTCAGTATGCCTATGGGAAATAAAGTGGTCAGTGTGAATCTAGGCAAGTTGGAAAAAGAATACAATAATAACAAGAAAGAGGCCAAGAAAGTGATGTACCAATGGAGGGCCAAGAACAGTACTTACACAGCTTTTGCCAAGCTGCCTGTTTACTTATACAAATTTGATTTTGATGACGAGTATCAGTACACGACTGCCTTATTAAGTAGGATGACCAACAAGAAACATGCTGGAAACTTTGAAAACTAGATGTATGGGATCATCCAGATGGTGCTATATTCATACAACAAGCCTCTGTGGGCTAAGATCATCAGCGACAGCTTGGATGAGGGCATGAGAAAGCTAGGAGGCAAAGCTTGTATATTCCATATGACCTCCTGTGTAGTATACACATGTGCTTTTCATAGGTCATTTAATGCCTTGCAAATAGTGGGCAAGGTGGGAAACAACACTGGTGATGTAAACATTTGGGACCATTATCCCCAATTACAGAGGAGAGCATATCTCCAAGACTACAAACTAGTAAATGACTCATTTTCAATGCATTTAGTCAGAACCATGGAGGAGGACAGAACTAAGAGATTGAGCATGGAGGCTCAAGCCATTATCTATAAGCATGGGGCTTGGTTTATCCAATTCCCCACCTTCTCATACATAAGAATAGAAGGATTTGAAGGATAGCCTTTCATGTTGCCAAGATACCCCACTGATAGGGTCATCTTGATGGAGTTTGTGAGACAAGTGTCTACTTCAATTGAGGCTCACATAGAGCAGAAAAAGATTCCTCCCATATTCTTCCCAGTATACATAGGCTGGTATATATGCCCTAACAGATAGAGCATTAAGCATGCTATTGGAGGGTTAAAGCTCATGCACCTGTAGCCATTTTCTATAGCAAGGTCATACGACCCATATGGTAGAATGCAGAAGTTATTGGGAAAATCAATACACCAAAAACATCTTGAAGATTATTGGACTGATTGTGATGATGAGGCAAAGGTTAGGAGAAGAAATTATCAAAGGCTCAACCTCAACTAGATCCAAACTTTTCATTGCATCTCAATTCCTGCACAGTTACATGATGATGATGGAAAGATAATGTCCAATCAATATGAGGACAAAAAGGTGTATAATGACACCATTTCAGCTCCTAATCTAGCACTGCCAAAAGAGACCTCATTAGATCAAATAATGAAAGGCATCCTCTAACTGACAAAGAGTTGGGTAACTACTAAGGTTACAAAATTGAAGAAGAAGGGTATGGTCCTCACTGTTGACAATAAAAAGAAAAGACAAGAGCTCTTAGATGAAGAATATGATGATTTCCTCATTGAGAAGAGGAAATCTAATGGAGAGAGACTACCTAATGAAGAGCAATAGCCACCATGCAAAGTTAAGAAGGTTGAAACTAAGCCACAGGGGGTAGTTATCAAGAGGCTTCCATCAAAATGTGATAGAGCATCAACATCTGCACATGCATCTTCATCACAACCACCCCCTGATAAACAGAAGACCAAGAGGATAATAAAGCATGTTCTTAAAGATATAGAGAAATAAGTGGAGAATGAGCCTCTACAAGAAAAACCCTTGGAGGAAGAATAGGTGCATGTGGGACCTAAAGATGATTTATTAATAACAAGGAAGAAAAGAAAGGTGGTGTTGCAAACACCACCACCAAAGAAACAAAGAACAACAATGAGGGGAGATGTTAGCACTAACCCCATCATGTTAAGAGGTATGGGTGGTTTGACATTCTGATGCAGAGGGTGGAGGATTCACCCAAACTAACACACTTCAAATAAAAGACTTCTCACAAACTTTCACTATGCTTTGATGAGAGCAGCAAATAGAGTTTTTTTGACGTCATTTTCAAAATACAACTCAAACCCATGCTTTAAAATTTTTTTTGGATACCCATTATCCTCTTACACAATATACTTCAAGTGTGGGTGGGGTTGTTTTGGAACATAGATGTAAAATCTTGATTTTTCCTACTCTTGACTAGATTTGAAGTGGAACAACAAATGAGGTTTTTCGGCCATAACTTTTAAACCATAACTGATCTCTAAAAAATCAAACTTGATTCAAATACCTAGTTGGCCCTTATTTAACATATCTCAAAATGGGCAAGGGTTAATTTTGAGAGTATGCTTCAAAAATGGATTGTTACAGAAATGGAAACCCTAGTAGATCGCAGACCTGCCCTCACCAAAAATGGCATAACTCACTCAATTCTTAATGAAAATTGCCCAAACCAAAATAATATGAAATTAGACTCATATCTCCATCTTTTTATATTTGTTTCAGACCTATACATGATCCATACAATTAGTACCATTCTAAACAAGATGACTATTACAGTGAAAAAAACTAGAAGTGTCAATCACTAAAACATAATAAAAATTGATGGAACCAATGCTAAAAGAAAGAAGACACAGAGATACTTCCAAAAAATCTAATTTCATTTCATTTGCAATCTATACAAAGTCATACCAACCTCAGGAACAATGGAAAAAATAGTCAAAAATGTAGAAAACTGAACTTTTATTTCCTTTCTCTTCTCTAAACTTCATCTCTCCTTCATCTCTGCCTCTTGCACAAAATGTCAAGGCATAAATAATGTATTTACATCCATCTTCATTATTCCATCACTCCACTCTCTTTTACATGCAAAAATAAGAGGCTAAAAATAGCCAAACTACTAACACCACTCAACATAGAAAGACTAAACTTAACCAAATCTTAAAACTCCACTACAAGTGACCTCTAAAACATGAAGAGTGGTCTTTATTAGGCCTTATTACATGAAAAAAAACTCAAAACACAACATAAATCAAATATTTAAAAAATGTCCTCATGGAGGCTTAAAGTCCATTAGGTGCTCTTGTACCATACTCCTAGAGGAAAGAAAATTCAAGTCCCATTGAATGCAAGTCATGTCTTTCTTCCTAGTCCTCCAATTCTTCCATAACCTATCCTTCATCTTTGTAACTCCTCCTGGGTCCTTCTTCTTTTTCTTCTTCTTAAACCATCTCTTATCCATCATCTTCTCAACTTCAAGGCTCCAAAACTCCATTTCTTGTGCATATACCTCAGTAGCTTTATCTTTGTCTTCATCCTCGTCATTGGAACACCATATGACAACATATTCACCATTAGTGTAACCTACATCATACTCTTACAAACCTTCATATACATCATTAGAAAACAAATCTGAAACATCCTTATTAGCAATTTCATTATCAACAATAACTTGATCATGAATATCAACACCAACATTATCAACAAACTTATCATCAGCAACTTGAGTATCAATATCAAATTTATCAGCAACCTCAACAACCATATCATTAATCTCAACATCAATAACCTTATCAACAACTTGATCAACACCATATTTCTCACCTTGCACATCTTGAACATTGGATTCAAACTTTACATCTTCCTGTATGGTTGTTTTCCTTGATTGTCTTCTTCTTCTTTGTATAATCTTCTTGATGGGCCATGTAACTTTTTTCTTAATTTTCAAGTGCCAACTTTGCAACTGCTACAACTCCATTTGGAATTCCCTATTTGTTCTTTCCATATATTCTTCCATCTATTTCAAAGCTTGTTCCAATTCTCTTATTTCTTTCTCAACCTCTATTTGCCTCATCTTTTCCTCTTTCTTCTTCCTCTCTTTTTCTTCTTGCTTCTTCTTTTGTGAACCTCCAACTAGCAAGTATCTTTTCAACAAATCCATTTTCTCTTTACTCAAGCAATTCTCTCCTTGCTTCTCTTTGCCTTTGCCTCACCTAGGTCTCTTCTCTTCTTCTCTACCTAGTCTTTTGGCAACCAGGTTCTCTCTTCAACCTACACAAACACACAAACACAAACAAAAAACTCTCTTGCCCAGACCTTCTGAGCTCTAATACCAAATTGATGCAGAGGGTGGACGATTCACCCAAACTAACACACTTCAAACAAAAGACTTTTCTCACAAACTTCCACTATGCTTTGATGAGAGTAGTAAATAGAGTTTTTTGGACATCATTTTAAAAATACAACTCAAAACCATGATTTAAAAATTGTTTTCAATACTCATTATCCTCTTGCACAACATACTTCAAGTGCAGGTGGGGTTATGTTGGAACATAGAGGTCAAAGCTTGATTTTTCCTACTCTTGACTAGATTTGAAGTGGAACAGTAAATACGATTTTTTGGCCATAACTTTCAAACCAGAACTAATCTTGAAAAAATCAAACCTGATTCAAATACCCATTTGGCCTTTATTTAACATATCTCAAAATGGGTATGGGTAACTTTTGAAAGTATGCTTAAAAAATGGACTGTTATAGAGATGGAAACCCTAGTAGATCGCAGACCTGCCCTCACCACAAATGGCATAACTCACTCAATTCTTAATAAAAATTTTGCAAACCAAAATAATATGAATCTAGAATCATATCTCCATCTTTTCCCATTGGTTTCATACCTATACTTGTCCCGTACAATCCATAGCATTCCAAACAATATGACTATTACAGTAAAAAAACTAGAAGTGTCAATCATTAAATTTATCACAACTTTCACAAAACATAATAAACATTGATGAAACCAACACCAAAAGAAACAAGATTCATAGATATTTCTAAAAAAACCAATTTCATGCCATTTGGAGTCCATACAAGGTTGTACTAGCCTTGGGAACAGTGAAAAAAATAGTCAAAAAATACAGTAAACTAAACTTTTATTTCATTTCTCTTCTCTAAACTTCATCTTTGCCTCTTGCACAAAATGTCAAGACATAAATAATGTATTTACATCCATATTCATTGTTCCATCACTCCACTCTCTTTTACATGCAAAAATAAGAGGCTAAAAATAGCCAAACCACTAACACTACTCAACCCAGAAAGACTAAACTTAACCAAATCTTAAAACTCCACTATAAGTGACATCTAAAACATAAAGAGTGGTCTTTAATAGAACTTATTACGTGAAAAAATACTCAAAACACAATATAAATCAAATATTTACAAAATGTCCTCATGGAGGCATTAATTCCATTAGGTGCTCTTGCACCACTTTTAGGAGAGAACTACAGCATGAGGTCCCCATCCCTGAAATAATTTAGTTTAAGACTGAGAAGATGGATGAGCAGAAAGAAAAAGAAGTACATATGGCTAGTAAAGAGTCCCCTTTTCCTATTGATGACACTATAGAATTATATGATGATGAGGTAGTTCAAGACATGGCTACTTAGCACATGGAAACATTGGTTGCCAATACGAAGATGACCCCTCATGGGACCCCAATGGCTCAAAGGGTGACTAGCCAAGAAAGGGATGAAAAGGATGAAACAAAACAAGATAACCTTGAAGAAGTAGCCCAATAGATAGGGCTGGCTAATTTGGTAGAGAAGGTCACTAGTCCTATAGTGATAGACCTAACCTACTGGGGTCATATCAGGCCAAATAAAGATAGTGATCCACCTCTAGAGCCTGAAAAGACTAAAGATACAAAGCATACAGAGACGGGTGATATGACACCCGATCAAGGAAAGGATCAAGATATGCACCCACAGGACAATAACAATTAGAAGCATAGCTTCAGAGTGGGGGTGATCAAGAGATGCCTAACAAGAATGTTGGTCAGGATCAAAGTGGTCCATCGCCACATACTGAAGGAGGTGATCAAGGTAACAATCCAGCATCAAAAGAGAAATCATTTGAGAAAGAAGTAAACTTGGAAGAAACTGATGTATCTAAGGATAAAGAGCAAAGTTTGTCACATGGTGGGGGTCCAGAGAGGGAAATAGAAAATGTGACCAAGGGTGATCAGGATGATCCCCAAGGTCAAAATACACAATCTTCGCAAGAGACCAACGTAAAACAAGATGAGAAAAAGGAGAAAGCTCAAGAAGCTCCTAAGGAGAATCTATAGGAGGAAGTGCAAGATCAAGGTATGCATACCTTACAAAATCCTCCACCTCAGAAAGAAATCCCTCAGTAGGAGGTACCTCAAAAAGATCCCCCTCACGAGAAAGTACATGAGGAAGAAATCAGAAAAGAACATTCACCATTGAGGGCGGAGCCTGATATAGAGTCCCAGGATACCCAAAATAAAGAGGGTGATCATCAGGAGCTCAAGGGTGATGTTCCTTATTGGTTACAACAAGAGGTAAATTTGAAACAAGTAGGGGAGGTACATGATTTTGATGTTTCTACACTATTTTTTGGAAGCATGATTAAACCAAGAAGAAAGGCAAGGCTGATGTCTACAATAAGAAGAGACCCTGCTATAGGTAGGAGAACAACTCAGGTAGCCTTACCAACAGTTGAGAAGGAGAAAGGAAAAATAGGCCTTGAAGATTTTTAGATCACTGATATTCATCTGGGCTTTGTAAATGAAGACCAGGAGGGTCAGGAAGGAAAGGATATTATTGATTCTTTAACCCAAAGGGTGAAAAAGGAAAAGGAGAAGAATAAGAAACATAAGGAGCACATTGCTCAATTGCATTCTTTTATAAAAGGGTTAATTAACCCTAATCATGCACCAACTGATTCAGCTACCCCACTAACCATTATATCCCAAGAAGAGGTTACTAGATTAGATTTGATGAAGCATAAAGCATAATTGATGGACAAATGGTTCATGTCTTCTATTTTTTAAGCTAAGGAAGTGGTGAAGACCTCCATAGATAGGTGGAATTCTCTAAGCTCCTTGAAAAGAAAGGTGTATAAACTACAAAATGAAGTAGGTAGGAAATCCTTTAAACTGGAGAAGCACCTAGATGCTTTGGGGGAGATGAAAAGAATTGATGCCCAGATACTTATCAACAACAATATACTATATAATAACACCTCTCAGCTACTTGGTATCTGGTATGAGGACATTGGATTTGAATGTGATATTTTGAAGAGAGGTAGTGGGAAACTTAGGGATATCAGTGTCAAATTGCATAATCTAATGGCACAAGAGGTAGAAACCCTAGAAGCCATAGAAGGGAAGGTATAAGGGAAATAGAAAATCAAGATGTTGATTTTGCTGGTCAAGCTTTCCATGACACTTTTAAGCAAGCTGCAGAAGATCCCCTGCACCATTTGACAGAAGAGGTGATAAATAAGACCATGAGGATGGAGGTCAGGGTGGAGACATATAATGAAACATTGAATAGCAGGAAAAGTAAGATGGATGCTCATCAAGTGAAATTTCAATCCCACAGGCATGTAGTAATAAAAGCCAAGGTCCAGGATGGAGGTGAAATTGATAGAGTAGTACAATCATATGAATCCATCAGGGCAACTATGAAGGTACATATAGGGGATGATCTACATCAAAGTGATAGTGATAATGAAGATGATGATGATATAGAAAATGATGAAAAAGAGGAAAGTGAAGAAGAACAAGGAGATGAAAAGTAAAGATGCATGATAATGGAATCATATGCAAGATCCACTTGCAAGGGAATGAGTCTTTCTAGATAGCTGCCAGCTGGCAACTTGTGCCACATATGTAGATGTTTGTGAGGCCGACTATTTTACCTCCTATATTTTGATCATTGTGCTATTCAATAGTGACTATGTTTCATATTGCAGACTTGATGTTTTATCTCACTGATTTGATATATGTGATTTGATTCGGTCATATTGATGATATGCTTTGGTTCGATATATGGATTTATATTAGATGTTATTTTGTTATGAGATTCTAGTTGATTATGTGATTGGAATTAATTGACATGTGATGGAAATGTAGTTAGTTTGGAATTATGTATTGATGGATATTGATGTATTATTTGCATGAATTTAATTTCCAGTTGCTTCAGCTATCACTTTCATGACAGAACTGACACTTGATCAAGATGTGCAGGTTTACATTCCCTAGCCACAGGAAATCGGAGGTAGGATTCACACCATGTTATTCCTGGTTAAGCTGATCCATTCCCAAGAGGGATGAGGATCACATGTGAAATTGCATGATGATTTATTGTGTTTGGTTTAAATTTTAATTATTATTTTAGCCTTAGTACCCCCTCTCTTTGTTATTTTGATTTATGTTAAGTGTCGTAAAATTTTAATTGATTTATGTCAATTGGCATTTTTATTATTTTATTTGGGCCATTTATATGTGGATTTTGACCCCTTTCATGACCCCTAGGGTCCCAAAAGTTACACTAGGTGGTCAACCATGAGTCTAGGGTCAACTTGGACTACCTAACCCTAGTTTTGACTCACCTTAGGTCACCCTAACCCATGGTTGAGTCAAAGTGACGAAAATGGGAAAGAGGGAAGATGAGGGATGGGCCTTGCCTTGGGAAGAACCCATCTCCCATCCCTATGTTTTAGGAAGTATTCCCAAGGAGGACTAGGGAGTTCTCCAAGAGTCCTCCCAAGCTCCCAAGTGAGTGGGAGCACCACTCAAGGCCATTGTCTTGTTGAAGGGTGAGTGGGAATCTAACTCACCATTTGTCCCCCTCCCACTTGTGTGGAAGCACAAGTGGATGAGGTGGAGATGGGGGTGAAGGGAGAGGAGGACACTTGTCATCCTCTTACCTTCTCTCTTTTTCAAGTGGCTTTGGTGGAGGGAAGAGATGGTGACAAATGTCACCACCTCATTCTCTCAAGACCAAATAGAGGGCCTATAATAGCTCCTCTTGTAGAGGAGTGGGGGTTCTTCCATTCTATTATTTTTTCCTTACATTTTTAGAGACCTCTTGTAGATTTAGATTTCCTTACTAGTTTGGAGGAGTTAGAGAAGGCTGGGAAAAAATTTGAAAGGGTGGAAGGCTTGGGAAGGTAAGGAGCTCTTCACCAAAATTCCACTTCCATTGCCAAGGTTTTGAAGGTAGGCTTCTCATCTTTTTTTTTTTGCTTTGCTTTATGATGTCCCATGGTTGAATCTTGATTGTAAGTTGTCTGTTTTATGAAGCTTCCTTTGGATTTGATGTTAGGTTAGGTGTCATGGTGAGAGCACCTCCAATGGAGGAAATGCTCAACTAGTATGGGTAGGGGAGAGGAACAATCCTTGGGGGCTCTCCCACATTTTTGTGTTTATGTGTTTATGTGTTTATGCCTTGAGGGCCTATTATCATTTGAGGAGGAGGTGGTTATATGGCAAGAGTGCCAGGCATATTGGTGTGAGATTCTTGTGGATTGGATTGTTTCAGGGATTTTGGCTAGAGGCCATGTGTTGAGATTTTTTCTTATCATTGGGAGCCCCTTTAAGTTGAGAGGTCTATTCCCTACCCTCACCAAGCTCATTTTTGTCAGCATAGTTATGTGATAAACCTATGGTGTGTTCTGATTTTGTGTTAAAGTGTTTGGAATTGTTGTTGCGGAATGAAACCCTATGTGAATTTCTACCTCCCTATCTCGGGGGTGACCCTCTTGCGGGTCTATGGTAGGGAGGAGAGTTTTCCTTTCCTTGTCGCTAAGTTTCTTGGTTATTTTTCAGTGCTATGTTTAGTTGCAGGTTGTTATGTGAAGGGGTGAAGTTGTATGGAAGATCATTATAGTGTTCAAATGGTCCTCCATGTAGTATTGTAGTGGCTGATCTAGCCATGGCCATTATGGCCTTATTGGATTCTATTTATTAAAAGTCTGTTGAGTTGCTTGCCATGGATATGGTTGTGATGTATAGTGAATTTTTTTAAACTTCTTGTGTTTATTCAAATGCTGCCTACTTCTATTTTGTGGAGCTGTGAAGTTGAGAAATGCTTGTGAAGTCATGAATAGATGCTATCAATATCTTCCTGAAAAAAGATATGTATAAAGCATGAATCTTATGTAAATCCCCTTTCTCATTCTCCTGTGTGAATACATGCTTAAATTTATGTCCTTGGATGCAAGAACTTTGAATAAATGATAGTTAATTATGTATAAGTATGCTATGTGATGTATGAGACTGTGAATTTTCTGTAAAGCAAAATTATGTTTGTTCATGATATGAGACAAATTCCTGATGAGATAGTATTTCCAGATTTCCATGGTAGAGTAGCATAAGAATGTTTCTGGTTTAGCTATGTAATAGTTTTAGTATAATCCACTTTCCCATTTTCAAGTCACTTTCTATTTCATTCTACAATTTCTGCAATAAGTAGCTTATATTGTTACAAATACAGTATATCTCTATTGGCTGTTTCTTTTACTTCCAATTTGATGGCTTCAAATAAAATGTTTAAAAATTAGATTTGTCAATAAATCTTCCAATGCTATTACAGAAAGTCATTGCATTTGACAGAAAATTGGTGTAGTGATAGTAAATACTGCTTTTCTAAATTTGTTTTTATTTATCTCTCTCGTAGACTGTAAAATAATAATATTTATAATTATTGATATTTAGATGAAAAAAAAATAACTACTGTCCTTAATACTTGTAGAATTTCTGTCAAATGTAGTGGTCGTCATCCCCAAGCTAGCTGTGGGAAGGTAAAATTAATAACCAATATTTACATAAACTATCCAACTGTTACTCTTGTAAATGGGGATAACATTGAGGATAGTTCAAATAATGAAATAACAGTATAGGCCTTTGTAAATATTAAACACAAATTAAATCAAAAAAAATATAATACATTATCAAGTTGGTGTGAAATTCTTGTTTGACTGTACCAATCTAGTAGACAACTTACAATCAAGATTCAACCATGGGACATCATAAAGCAAAGCAAAAAAAAAAAGAGAGATGAGAAGCCTACCTTCAAAACCTTGGCAATGGAAGTGGAATTTTGGTGAAGAGCTCCTTGCCTTCCCAAGCCTTCCACCCTTTCAGATTTTCTCCCAACCTTCTCTAACTCCTCCAAACTAGTAAGGAAATCTAAATCTGCAAGAGGTCTCTAAAAATGCAAGGAAAAAATAATAGAATGGAAGAACCCCCTCTCCTCTACAAGAGGAGCTATTATAGGCCCTCTATTTGGTCTCAAGAGAATGAGGTGGTGACATTTGTCACCATCTCTTCCCTCCACCAAAGCCACTTGGAAAAGAGAGAAGGTAAGAGGATGACAAGTGTCCTCCTCTCCCTTCACCCCCATCTCCACCTCATCCACTTGTGCTTCCACACAAGTGGGAGGGGGACAAATGGTGAGTTAGATTCCCACTCACCCTTCAACAAGACAATGGCCTTGAGTGGTGCTCCCACTCACTTGGGAGCTGGGAGGACTCTTGGAGAACTCCCTAGTCCTCCTTGGGAATACTTCCCAAAACATAGGGATGGGAGATGGGTTCTTCCCAAGGCAAGGCCCATCCCTCATCTTCCCTCTTTCCCATTTTCGTCACTTTGACTCAACCATGGGTTAGGGTGACCTAAGGTGAGTCAAAACTAGGGTTAGGTGGTCCAAGTTGACCCTAAACTCATGGTTGACCACCTAGGGTAACTTTTGGGACCCTAGGGGTCGTGAAAGGGGTCAAAATCCACATATAAATGGCCCAAATAAAATAATAAAAATGCCAATTGACATAAATCAATTAAAATTTTACAACACTTAACATAAATCAAAATAACAAAGAGAGGGGGTACTAAGGCTAAAATAATAATTAAAATTTAAACCAAACACAATAAATCATCATGCAATTTCACACGTGATCCTCATCCCTCTTGGGAACGGATCAGCTTAACCGGGAATAACATGGTGTGAATCCTACCTCCTATTTCCTGTGGCTAGGGAATGTAAACCTGCACATCTCGATCAAGTGTCAGTTCTATTATGAAAGTGATAGCCGAAGCAATTGGAATTAAATTCACGCAAACAATACATCAATATCCATCAATACATAATTCCAAACTAACTGCATTTCCATCACATGTCAATTAATTCCAATCACATAATCAACTAGAATCTCATAACAAAATAACATCTAATATAAATCCATATATCAAACCAAAGCATATCATCAATATGACCGAATCAAATCACATATATCAAATCAGTGAGATAAAACATCAAGTCTGCAATATGAAACATAGTCACTACTGAATACCACAATGATCAAAATATAGGAGGTAAAATAGTCAGCCTCACATCCTCCCCCCTAAGACTGAACTTCCTCCTGGAAGTCGTCAAAAAGGTGAGGATAGAGTGCCCTCAAACTAGCTGCATCCTCCCAAGTCGTCATGACCTCATCATATCGATCCCACTGGACCCTAACCTGGTCTAGCTCTTGACCTTGAAGGCCCAACGTTTGACGAGACAATATGCGAATTGGCTCTAGCACCAATTGTCTGCTTGCCTCTACTTGTAAAGCAATCCAGTCCAAAACGTGAGATACATTAGATATATATCATCTCAAAATAGAAACATGGAAAACATCGTGGATACATGACAAGCTAGGTGGCAATGCTAGACGATAGGCAACTGGTCCTATCCGCTCCAAAATCTCAAAGGGACCTACGAACAGTGGTGCGAGCTTAAAGCCCTTTCCATGATAGATTGGACTCTTGTGTGGCCGCACTCTAAGGAATACCCTGTCCCCCACTGAGATGCTCCGATCTATCCTATTAGCATCGGCATACTTCTTCTGCCTATCCTGTGCCTCTTGCAACGGTTGTCTAATCAGTGTGACCTACTACTCCATATCCTGTACCAACTCTGGTCCAATGGTGACTCTGTCCTCAATATGGTCCCAACTCAATGGTGTCCTGCATGGCCTGCCATATAAAGCTTGAAAGGGAGGCATACCTAATGAGCTGTGATGCCCATTATTGTAGGAAAACTCAACTAGATAAAAATACTCCTCCCACCTAGATTGATGGTCCATAACATACATCCGAAGCATGTCCTCCAATACCTGATTCACTCGCTCTGTCTGTCCATCTGTCTTGGGATGATAATCAGAGCTAAAATTGAGCTAAGTGCCCAATGCCTGCTGTAGGGCTCTCTAGAAAGCTGAAGTGAACACTAGATCTCTATCTGAGATGATGCGACGGGGTACTCCATGTAGTCTCACAATATCATCCAAGAATACCCTTGCCACAGCCAGCGCATTGTACGTCGTGTGCACAGGAGAAAAATGAGCCACCTTGGTCAACTTGTTGACTGTCACCATGATGGCATCGTGGCGACGCGAAGACATAGGAAGACCAATAATAAAATCCATGGAAACGATGTCCCATTTCCACTCAGGTATATCATGTGGGTATAAGAGACCTGCTGGATGCTGATGCTCAGCCTTAACCCTCTGGCACTCAAGGCAACGAGCAAAAAACTCTGCTATATCCCGTCTCATACTTGTCCAATAGTACAGCTGTCGAAGATTAGCATGCATCTTCTTCACCCCCAGATGTGTTGCATATGGTGCTCTATGAGCCTCTGATAGCACTACAGTGTGCAAGTCACCTATGCGGGGTACATAGATGTGTTGTCGATGTCAAAGTAAGCCATCTGTGCCCAGTGCATACCCTGCAAACTTGCCCACAAGGGCCCTCTATGATCTGATCTCCTGCTGCACCTCTAGATACCACTCATCCTCTAGCAGATGCTAAATAATGTGGTCCCTCAAGTCCACTCGCAAAGTCAAGGTCAAGAGCTTGTGGCACCTCTGACTCAATGCGTCAGCAACCACGTTCTCCTTCCCTTTGATGTAGTGGACATCAAAATCATACTCGCAAAGGAACTCCATCCAATGCTACTGACAGGCATTCAGATTTAACTATGTGAAAATATACTAAAGGCTATGATGATCAGAATGGAGCTCAAAGCAACGGCCCAACAAGAATTGTCTCCAACGGACTAGAGCATGCACCACTACTGCTAACTCCAAGTCATGAGTGGGGTAGTTCAGCTCATGAGTTTTGAGCTTTCGCAACTCATACGCGATCACTCTGCCTCCCTACATAAGTATAGATCCCAATCCCTCAAGTGATGCATCCGTGCAAACCACAAAATCTACTGCAGGATTAGGAACCGCTAAAATAGGAGCGCTAGTAAGATGCTCCTTGAGGACCCTGAAGGCCCTCTCGCACTGCTTAGTCCAAAGAAAACTCTTCCCTTTCCACTGAAGGGAAGTGATGGGGTGCACTATCTGAGAAAAATCCTCAACAAAATGACGGTAATAACCAGCTAACCCCATGAAACTCCTGACCTCTGTCACACTAGTGGGTGCTGGCCAATCCCTGATAGCTCTGATCTTCAATAGATCTACTGAGATTCCATCGCTGGAAAGGATATGCCTAGGTACTGAACCTCTGTCCTGAAAATTGCACACTTCACCAAATTCCCATAAAGTTTCTGCTCTCACAAACACTGTAGAGCCTAACGAAGGTGCTCCTCATGCTCCTCCTCAGTCCGTGAGTAGATCAAAATGTTATTGAGGAAAATGATCACAAACTGATCTAAAAATGTATAGAACACCCCATTCATGAGAATCATGAACACTGCAAGGGCATTCATCAAGCCGAAGGGAACCACTGTGAACTCATAATGCCCATAACGAGTCCGAAAGGTGGTCTTATGGATATCTACCTCTGCGATGCGTAACTGATGGTACCCGGACTTCAGGTCTATCTTAGAGAACACCCTGGCTCCCTGCATCTAGTCAAAAAGATCATCAATCCTGGGTAGAGGATAATGGTTCTTCACCGTCACCTTATTCAACTGCCTATAATCCATACACAAATGAAGAGACCCATCCTTCTTCTTCACGAAGATGACAGGAGCACCCCAAGGTGAAACGCTCGATCGGATGTGCCCCTTCTCCAGCAAGTCCTCCAACTAAAGCTTGAGCTCATTGAACTCATGTGTGGTCATCCTGGAGGGTACACGGGATATTGGCTCGGCACCCAACACTAAGTCTATATGAAAGTCTACCTCATGTCAGGGAGGCATCCCCAGTAACTCTGCTGGGAAAACATCAGCAAACTCTCTAAGGATGGGATGATCATCCAAAGATGCCTCTAGCTCGTCATCCGATCTATCGCTCACTGTGATGGTGAGCATCTGACATCCCTTCCGCATGTAGTGCTTGAGCTGCTAAGTGGATATCATATGTACTGCAGTGGGCTTCTGCATGCCCACAATCTCAACTGATGCTCCATGATCGTCCAAATAGCTGATCGCCTTTCGGCGACAATCTAGCTTGGCTCGATGAGCCGCAAGCCAATCCATACCCAACACCACATCATAGGATCCTAATGTCATGACTCTAAGGTTGTATATTGTAGTGAAGGGTCCAAAAGCAATCTCACAGTCGCGGACTAAGGTATCTACTGTTAGTTTGGCTCCTGAAGCCAACTCAACCACCCACCTATCATCCTGCCTAGAGGCCACCAGCCTGCAACGCTCCACTAACGATGGCGATATAAATGAATCTGTAGTACCAAAATCAAATAGAATATAAATGGGGTTTCCCCCAATCATACCTGACGTCTCAATCACGGATGCCTGAAAATCTGCCTGGCGGTTATCTACTGCTATAAACATACGGTGGGATCTGCCCACATCACTCACTGTCTGCTCTAAACCTCCTACACGAGGCTATCCCCCTGCTATGTAACCATGTGGACACTCTCTAGCTAGGTGTCCTGCCCCACCACAAACATAACAAGGGCCTCTAACCTGTACCTGCACTGTTTGGGTTCTACCCGTCTGCTACTGTCCTGATTTGCCGGTAGACCCCTGTGAACCCCTATAAGACTACTGTGACCTCGCAGGTCCCGCAGGTGGTCCTTGTTGTCTCTGATCTTTGTGCAGGCCCTGCTGCTACCAACCCCTATTATGTCCCCCCTGTGACCCCTGCTGTGTCGTAGCTCTCTACTCCTGCTGTGGCTACTGCTGGTGTGAGGGTCTAGGAGGTAAAGATGCTGAACTGAATCCTCCTCTGTGGGGTGGCTGCGATGGCCTACGAAAACTCTGCTGATGCTGCTGCTATCCCCAATCTTGAAACTGAGGGTGAGAACTCTGCCCTTGTCCCTGAATCTCCTCAGCAATGTATGCCTTCTCAGTAGCATCACTCAAAGTCTAGGGGTTTGCCATTCGAACAGGCCTTGCTATACTATAATTAATCCCTCTGATAAACTTATGCACCAAGAGTTTCTCATCATGGAGATACTCCGCATATCTAGATAGCTCCGTAAACCTAGCCTCATACTAAGCCACTGTAAGTCCTCTCTGCTGGAGGTCATGGAACTCGTCTAGACGTCACTGCCTATAGTGGTCTGATAAATAGTGCGCATTGAAGTGCTCAACGAAAGTCTCCCATGAGACAGTGTCTAAAGATAGGTGGTGCTTGCACTCCTCAGTGCACCACCAGGTAGCTGCTGCGTCTCGCAACAAGTGAACGGCCACATGGGCCTTCGTGTTGCCCTCGTAAGGACGCAACATGAAGTACCTATCTAAACTGATCAGCCAGGCCTCTGCCTCAGCTCCCTCTGTGGTCCTGATGAACATAGGAGGGTTTAACCTCATTATGTCCCTGATGGGATCTCCTCTATCTCTGTGCCCTCTGATAGGCTCCTTTGCATGACACTCATAAGGCCTGTGACCTAGGTGCTCTACACGCACTATCTCATCCTATCTAGCCCGATGTGGGGGGCTCCTGCTACAGGCCTTGTTGGCCGAACCAACCTCCTCTGTCTCTGGTAGCTCGATGTAAGGCTCCTCACGTGGTACCCCTCGCGGCTCTATGCGGGGCTCCTCTCATGGATCCTCACGGGGCTCGACACATGGCTCTGCTACTGCTGGTGGAAGCCTGTCTAGAATCACCTGTAAGGTCTGTAATATCTACGGTCCCATATTTGGTGGGGCCGGTGGTGCCTGTGGTGCCTGAGGAACTGCTTGTGGCTGTAAGAGTGGCTGATCCTGTGGATCTAGCTGTACTCGTGGCTCTGGCTGACCCGGTCCCGCAGCTGATGAATTAGTGCGTACCTCTGAGGGTGGAGTGCAGCGAGTTTGCGCTCACCGAACTCGTATGGGAGGCATCTTATAAATGAGGTAGCCACAAGTCAAAACATAGTTGCAAAAACAATAATGTGTCTAAAAAAAGCCCAATGTTTTACAAACCTGGCTCTGATACCAAATGTCATGCCCACATCTCCCATACAGTCATGACACACAAATTTACACAATAGAATAAAAGTTACACAACAACCTTTACTCATCTTGAAAGATACAATGAATTCAGAGAATTCATGATCCCAAGTCTCCATTGATTAGGTCTTAATCTACTGACGTTACTCAGTGGTTGATGTGTGTTGCTATTTTCCATTCAGGGGCCTTACGTTCTTCAGTAATTTCTGCAAAATTTCATCAATATTCCTCCAAATATCCTGTTCTTTATGTCTGCCCTGTACAAATCTTTAACAATTCTAACTCTGCACTTATGGATTCACTCAAATAATGTGCCTACAGGCCGATATTTACATGATTTATACCAGTATTTATGATTCTTTGCATGATATTTTCAATACTACATGCATTTAACTCAAATATGCTAAGGATTTTTGATTATCTACGAGATGTCAACATATTTCTCTGTTCTACTTGTTATTTATCATGATTTGTAGTTATGGTGATGAATTTATGAAATTAAAAAAAGGAAAAGGGTTAAAGAATGAGATTCCCAAAACTACTTGACTGAGATCACTGATCCACATACAAGCTCCCATACATGCAATGAAAAGAAGGAAACTAGAATCATACTTCACTAGGACATTCCACAAATCCGCATGATCCAGTGCAAATCTTCAAAGGAAAAGTTGATAACAACATGTAATGAAATGAAAGCGCTTCTAGTTGAACACAGCATTCACTAGTACATATCTGAAAATCAACATGAAGATTATGTAAAATTTACAATCAAGATGTAATCTGAAACTTCATATCCATTCAGTATGCTCAAGAATAGGTACATTTACAGTGATCTGAAGAAAGAACCTTGACATTTCAACAATTCAATCCTCATTAGTCTCAGTAATCCGATCTCCTATTTGATTCTATAGTAATTGGCCTTATTGTGCCAGATGTTCCAATTTATCTCCCCCTATTTGATTCTACAGTAATTGGCCTTATTGTGCCAGATGTTCCAACGTATCTCCCTCTCTTTGATTCTACAGTAATTGGCCTTATTTTGCCAGATATTCCAATGTATCTCCCTCTCTTTGATTCTACAGTAATTGGCCTTATTTTGCCAGATATTCCAATGTATCTCTCCCTTTTTTCGACAAGCTCTGGCTCTTATATAGAACAAATGCCAGAAAACAATTACAACGATCCAAGGATCAGGATCCTCCAAGAACAATCAATGGTCCAGATGAATAGCACGTGCTTTGCCAGTTGGCAAATGTATAACTGGCACAGAATATTCCAGCATCTTTGATTTGATTCGGTCTCCAGCTGGCAAACAACATATTTGATAATATCCTCCTCACTTCTGGTTCATGTTGCCTCCATGTGCAACTTTGCAATGTTTAGCTTCAAACAACTCCGAGACTTCCTGTAATAAACATACAAGCATTAAGCCCAGCATCATTTGATAAACAACAGGAATTTAAACATTTTATTAAATAGGCCTCAAAATGTGTAGCTAGAGGCAATCAGGCCCCAAATCATTGGAAATTATGCATTAAATGCATAAACAGCGTCAAAAACACTCGGGTCAACCATCGTTGACTAGAAAAATGCATTCTGGTGATCTAAATTTCTATCGCTTTGCATTCCCGCCCATTTCCTTGTATATCGGGCTTCAAATCTGCTGATACATCGTAAAATATACAAGGAATTAATTGCTTTTAACTTTCCTTCGAATCCGCTCCTTGTACATTACCGGCTTGTATATCGGGTTCCAAATTTGCATATACAAGCACAAAACATACAAGGAATTAATCGCTTTTTATATGATTTCAATTCCGCCGTTGTATAAGTTTAATGTATATCACAATGTATGTCTAAACATACAATCACAAAAGATACAACAAACTTTCGCTATTTAATAACCATTTCAATTCCGGCCTTGTATATTATGTATTGCATGTTTCGAACCCTTCATACAAGGCACCGGATATACAAGCATTTAATCCCATTTAACAAACCCTTCGCATCCGGCCTGCATATCCGCTTGCATCCCGGGTCAGCATCATATTTGCGTCGGTGTGACCACATATGATTGGGATGACAAAATTAAACTTCACCGATAGCTAACCCTATGCTGATAGCCACTTTCATCGAGCAGACTACAACATCGGGGAGAAAATCTAAGACTCGGCTGATAGTTAAAACTATGCCGAAGAACTACCATATCGGCGAGACTACTCCCATTGGGGAGACAATACAAAGCGTGGCCGATAGCAAAAGCTAGGCCGATGGACTTTTCCATCAGGGAGACTACCTTAAACTTGGCCGACGGCAAAAGTCAGGCCGATCACCCTCCATATTATATATGACGTCACCATCATGTTTAGCTTCTGTATATTGGGAAAAGAATGATATCATCATCATCATCATGTCGAAGGAAAATAGGAGGATTTGAAATATGATCCTACTGCTGAGAGTATCACCCCCCCTTAAAAGATAGGGTGATCATCATGATCATGCAAAAGGAGATCAGGAGGATATGATGACATCATCATCATATTAGCGAATATCAGCAAATATGACCCTCCCTTGAAAGATCAGGATGATGACCCTCCGATAGGACTTTGACATGCGCATGCAAATATGCAGATGGTGGATTTTCTAAGCAGGGTGATATTATAATATTAGCATGATATTATAATATTGGGTGATGTTATAATATCATGATGCTCATTGTTATGAAATATGACCCTCCTAAAATCATGTTTGACCAGACCTTTGACTTGTCATAACTTTCTCATATGGACGAATTTTAGGGTGATGTAAAAGGCAAACCTACCTAGAATTTCAAGCTCTTTCACATGGTAAGCTTTCTAAGGATAGATTCAGACATTCAAATTTGGCTCAAACTTCAAGATCACAAATATGCCTAAGATTAGGCATATGCATACTGACTGATACTATTTTACCATTACCGCCCAGAGCACAAAAGCAAGGGAACAAGCCAGCAAAGTTGGGTCCCTGTTTTGATAATGCAAAATGGGGCGTGTTGTGTAACCACACAACAACTTGCCACTAAAGAAAACAACAAAATTCAAATAATTCAAAAGGTGAGGATAAATTAAAACATAAATTTCCAACTCCTATTAAGCATGAGCATCCTAATCCTTTCTAACTGGTATCATGTTCATCAATGTAACAATGAATTGATAAGGGATCAATTATGTGCATGTGATTCATTTACTCATCTTGAAAGTGAGTTGAATAAATTAGTTACTGGTGTTAAGCTACATAGTTTGGTTCATCCCTCATAGCCAACCAGATAGAGCCTTGCTGCCAGCAGGCGTCCATAGCCCCAGCAAGGTTATCGTTGCAATTCCCCTAAGTAGAGCCCCACTGCCAACAGGCGTCTATAGCCCCAGTAGAGTTACTTAGATGACTTAATCTGGATTCTAGTAAATCCCTCTTATTATTTTATTTATTTTATATTTTGAATTTAATTTCTTAAGCTATAACAATTGTAGCTTCATGATACAAGGAATGGTCACTTGTTGAAATTAAGTTGAGAATTGCAATGGTAGCAAGGGCAACCTTTAGATTTTTCACTTAACACCTACACTGATATGTTCAATAAACCCAAGGCTGTTAGGTGTGTCATTGTGAGGATCGCCTTGACTCAAGAAAAGTAGTACTAATGAATATGATACCACAGACCTGATCAAGAGTACCTACACTGATATGAGTTACAACCTATAGAAAAACTTATATCCAACTTTTGAATTCTAACAATTTCTGCAGTGTTCTTAAGTAACAAGGTGCACCAGTTTTGCCCAACCAAAACAAAAGCTCAACAATGCAAAGTAAATTGTACAAACAACTAACCTACAAAAAGGAAACAACAGAAAGCAAAACAAGGAAGCAAAACAAGCAAACTGTACAAACAGCTAACCTACAAAAGGAAACAAAAGAAACAGAACAAGACATCAAAACAAGCAGACTGTACAAACAACTAACCTACAAAATTATATACAAACCACTACTAGGTAAACAAAAACCAGCAAACGACCCAAATACACCTATATTTGAATACTTCTTTTGATTGTGCAGGAGCATTAGGGTATTAGTTATGGTTCTCAACCTAGCAAATTTATCTTTATATTCTGAAAAATATTCTGATATTCTGAATTCACTGTATTCAACAGAACAACTCTTGATGATCAGCAACTGAGGTAGCTCATCATGTTCATGATTAATCCATGTGCATGTCTTATCTCCTGAATTTCCATAATCAAAATAGTAATCAACATCATTTACTGTGGAAAGGAGAAATACAACCTGGTGTATTTCTGGTTCCATTGGATATGCTTGTTTGTTGACAGCCGATCTTCCATTTAATTGTATATTTTCATTGCTTGGCTCAGTGTCTGGTCTCTCTTCAAATTGAAGGATGTATGACTCTTGATGTATTAATTCTTCATCTTTATCCAGCTTTATCCCCTCATTCTAGATGTTCAATTTATCTCCAGTTCAGGAAACTTCTCAATATTTTCTTCAATTTCCTACACATCAGTAGCTAAATAAGTATCTTTATTATCACAACCTGAGATAGAAATATTTATCATTTCTAAATCACTTGACTGTAAAGGAGAATTGGCATTCAACTGATAAGAATACTTCCCTGTTTCATTTTCAAAAATTTTCTGGAGTGACGTCTGATCATGCACAACAGCTCCAAAGTCTTCTGCATTTTCATCCTTTAGGAAGTGTTCATTAAATAATTCACATCTTCTATCTAGTAAAGTGCCTGGTTCCATTAACCTGCAACATTCTTGTATTTGACCATTCAATTCAACCCAGTTAGGCAGTAAATCAGCATTTATTTCTTTTTCTATGACTCCCTGAGTTACTATCATAGGAACTTCATCATCAGCAGTGCATTTAAATTGTTCTACTATCTGTTTACACTTCTCTTTACCATAGAAGGACTCCAAGAAAGACGTTTCATCTTCTTTATCAAAAGTATTAGGATCAGAATCAAATATATTATCCTGATGAGTGGTTTCTTCTCTAGAATTTTCACAGGATTCATACTTGCATACTGACTGGTCCTTACTGGTATTATGAAGTAAAGAAGTCCTATCGATCCCACCATAGAATGAATCAAGGAAAGATGTTTCCTCTTCATTACCTTTTATAACCGATTCGGCTATTGTATTTTCTAAGCAATTCATCACTAGGGGTGTTGCTTCTCTTTGCTGTTCCAGAATTTCCTCATTTCACTGCTCCAGAACTTCTTCATTTTCTTGGCAAATTTCAACCCTGAACACATCTGGGAAGAATATTAGTCCTTTCAAATATAAATCCAGCCTTGTAAGGAAAGTTAAACAATTAATTTCACTATGTTCCACAGTCTGGTGTATCCTGCAACAGGTAGATAAACCAAAGTTAGACAAACTGTGAGGGTAAAGCTGCCTATTCAAAGTTCCCTGAAATAAAGGAATGTTAATTTGACAATTATTTTCATATGCATCCATCAAACTGAGACTCTATTTTCCAATTTTTTAGGATTTTGAAATTTTAATGAGATCTACCATATCTCAGAATAAAACTTGAAAGTTCAGAAAATCAAACAAATCTTTGAGGCTTTGGGCTAGATATTTGCAAAGGTGCAACCAAAACCTCTCAGATAAGAGATATTTGCAGACATTTAACTCAAATGATGAAATATTTATGCAATATTTACAGAAATCCAGAAATTTCCTTGTTCAGGCCCTCCTTCTAGCGCCAATTTATGTTGCGTTAGGAGCGAGAAGCTTGCATAAAATGTATGATGAGTAAAGCAATGGTGTCTTTTCTAGTTCTGCCCTCCTTCTAGCGCCAATTTATGTTGATCATGATGTTAGTCATATACAAACATAGAATAAAAGTTACACAACAACCTTTACTCATCTTGAAAGATACTATGAATTCAGAGAATTCATGATCCCAAGTCTCCGTTGATTAGGTCTTAATCTACTGACGTTACTCAGTGGTTGATGTGTGTTGCTGTTTTCCATTCAGGGGCCTTACGTTCTTCAGTAATTTCTACAAAATTTCATCAATATTCCTCCAAATATCCTATTCTTTATGTCTGCCCTGTACAAATCTTTAACAATTCTACCTCTGCACTTATGGATTCACTCAAATAATGTGCCTACAGGCCGATATTTACATGATTTATACCAGTATTTATGATTCTTTGCATGATATTTTCAATACTACATGCATTTAACTCAAATATGCTAAGGATTTTCGATTATCTACGAGATGTCAGCATATTTCTCTGTTCTGCTTGTTATTTATCATGATTTGCAGTTATGGTGATGAATTTATGAAATTAAAAAAAGGAAAAGGGTTAAAGAATGAGATTCCCAAAACTACTTGACTGAGATCACTGATCCACATATAAGCTCCTATACATGCAATGTAAAGAAGGAAACTAGAATCATACTTCACTAGGACATTCCACAAATCCGCATGATCCAGTGCAAATCTTCAAAGGAAAAGTTGATAACAACATGTAATGAAATGAAAGTGCTTCTAGTTGAACACAGCATTCACCAGTACATATCCAGAAATCAACATGAATATTACGTAAAATTTACAATCAGGATGTAATCTGAAACTTCATATCCATTCAGTATGCTCAAGAACAGGTACATTTACAGTGATCTGAAGAAAGAACCTTGACATTTCAACAATTCAATCCTCATTAGTCTTAGTAATCCGATCTCCTATTTGATTCTACAGTAATTGGCCTTATTGTGCCAGATGTTCCAATGTATCTCCCCCTATTTGATTCTACAGTAATTGGCCTTATTGTGCCAGATGTTCCAATGTATCTCCCTCTCTTTGATTCTACAGTAATTGGCCTTATTTTGCCAGATATTCCAATGCATCTCCCTCTCTTTGATTCTACAGTAATTGGCCTTATTTTGCTTGATATTCCAATGTATCTCTCCCTTTTTTCGACAAGCTCTGGCTCTTATATAGAACAAATGCCAGAAAATAGTTACAATGATCCAAGGATCAGGATCCTCCCAAAACAATCAATGGTCCAGATGAATAGCACGTGCTTTGCCAGTTGGCAAACGTATAACTGGCACAGAATATTCCAGCATCTTTGATTTGATTCGGTCTCCAGTTGGCAAACAGCATATTTGACAATATCCTCCTCACTTCTGGTTCATGTTGCCTCCATGTGCAACTTTGCAATGTTCAGCTTCAAATAGCTCCAAGACTTCCTGCAATAAACATACAAGCATTAAGCCCAGCATCATTTGATAAACAATAGGAATTTAAACATTTTATTAAATAGGCCTCAAAATGTGCAGCTAGAGGCAATCGAGCCCCAAATCAGTGGAAATTATGCATTAAATGCATAAATAGCGTCAAAAACACTCGGGTCAACCATCGTTGACTAGAAAAATACATTCTGGTGATCTAAATTTCTATCACTTTGCATTCCCACCCATTTCCTTGTATATCGGGCTTCAAATCTGTTGATACATCGTAAAATATACAAGGAATTAATTGCTTTTAACTTTCCTTCGAATCCGCTCCTTATACATTACCGGCTTGTATATCGGGTTCCAAATTTGCATATACAAGCGCAAAACATACAAGGAATTAATCACTTTTTATATGATTTCAATTCCGCCATTGTATAAGTTCATTGTATATCGCAATGTATGTCTAAACATACAATCATGAAAGATACAACTAACTTTCACTATTTAATAACCATTTCAATTCCGGCCTTGTATATTATGTATTGCATGTTTCGAACCCTTCATACAAGGCACCGGATATACAAGCATTTAATCCCATTTAACAAACCCTTCGCGTCCCGCCTGCATATCCACTTGCATCCCGAGTCAGCATCATATTTGCATCAGTGTGACCACATATGATCGGGATGACAAAATTAAACTTCACCGATAGCTAACCCTATGCCAATAGCCACTTTCATCGGGCAGACTACAACATCGGGGAGAAAATCTAAGACTCAGCCGATAGTTAAAACTATGCCGAAGAACTACCATATCGGCAAGACTACTCCCATCGGGGAGATAATACAAAGCATGGCCGATAGCAAAAGCTAGGCCGATGGACTTTTCCATCGGGGAGACTACCTTAAACTTGGCCGATGGCAAAAGTCAAGCCGATCACCCTCCATATTATATATGACATCACCATCATGTTTAGCTTCTGTATATTGGGAAAAGAATGATATCATCATCATCATCATGTCGAAGGAAAATAGGAGGATTTGAAATATGATCCTGCTGCTGAGAGTATCACCCCCCCTTAAAAGATAGGGTGATCATCATGATCATGCAAAAGGAGATCAGGAGGATATGATGACATCATCATCATATTAGCGAATATCAGCAAATATGACCCTCCCTTGAAAGATCAGGATGATGACCCTCCGATAGGACTTTGACATGTGCATGCAAATATGCAGATGGTGGATTTTCTAAGCAGGGTGATATTATAATATCAGCATGATAGTATAATATCGGGTGATGTTATAATATCATGATGCTCGTTGTTATGAAATATGACCCTCCTAAAATCATGTTTGACCAGACCTTTGACTTGTCATAACTTTCTCATATGGACGAATTTTAGGGTGATGTAAAAGGCAAACCTGCCTAGAATTTCAAGCTCTTTCACATGGTAAGCTTTCTAAGGATAGATTCAGACTTTCAAATTTGGCTCAGACTTCAAGATCACAAATATGCCTGAGATTAGGCATATGCATACTGACTGATACTGTTTTACCATTACCGCCCAGAGCACAAAAGCAGGGGAACAAGCCAGCAAAGTTGGGTCCCTGTTTTGATAATGCAAAATGGGGCGTGTTGTGTAACCACACAACAAGTAGCCACAAGTCAAAACATAGTTGCGAAAACAATAATGTGTCTAAAACAAGCCCAGTGTTTTACAAACCTGGCTCTGATACCAAATGTCATGCCCACATCTCCCATACAGTCATGACACATAAATTTTCGTGGCCCGTGTCGAGACCACATGGCGAATGTGGTCATGACACAGGCATTTGTGTGTCATGACTGCACAGGAGATGTGGGCATGACAATGTTGACTAAGTCAATGAGAAATGTTGACCGTTGATCTAAATAGATAAATCTTAGCCATTGGTCATTTGTAACCACCTCCTCTCCTTATTCTATAAAAGGGGAAGGAGTGCACTCTTTAATGCATTAGAAACTTAATTGAAATTTGATTGCTGAAGCATTTAGGACTGATTTCAAGGCTATTGTGAATGTACATGTTTGTTGAATACTTAATGAAAGAGAAGTGTTGATTACAAATTATTGTAAATCTTGAGTAATCAGTGAATGAGATCTGGATATATGCATTGATTAGCTGCATCACTTGGAGTGCTTGTCAGTCTACATATGTTGTTTTCATTCCTTGTTCCTTTGAAGTTAGCATCAAACCATACCTAGCTGTGGAACATCCTGGTGAAGTTATGGTTTGATGTCTTCTCTTCATGACTATATTTGGAATGTATGTGACTCAATAGCTAAAGGTTCACCAAATTTAGAAGTATTTATTTTAATTTATTTCAATTTCATTGTAAATCACCTTCACAATTGCAAATAACATAAAATCTAAAGCAAATGCACATGGAATATGCCTATATCTCATAAATAATTGAAAATATAAAGCATATTTTGAGTGAAAGCATGTCAAAATGATACATATCATGCAAATACAGATGTACATCAATGATATACATGTGAATATCTACTTGTAGGCACATTACTTGATTAAATACACTGTGCAGAAGTTTATACAAGTTCAAGATAGTAAATGCTCAGAAGAATTGATCAAACTTATAAATATTACTATAATCTATGGAGCAGAGTAGAAATAACCTTGTTTGTGCAGTGAATTTATAGTACACAGGTGTATAGTTGACCATACATGCAACAATTTACCATATATACAGTGTACGACCCCTTGAAATGGAAAACAACATGTCACATCAACCTCTGAGTAATGTCAAAAGATCATGACCTGATCAACGGAGCCTTGGAGTCATCAATTTGTTTCAAATTGATTGTACTTTTTAAGACAATAAAGGTTTATTGTGCAATTTTTTATGCATGTTGTTATGACTAACAATCATCATCAACATAAATTGGTGCTAGAAGGAGGGACTTTTTTCTCATTTGGAAGGTAAATTGGTTGTATTTGTATTTTCTTGTGTTAGAAATGAGGTAATCCTCTCAAAGCTCATCACAATTGTTCATACTTTGAGTGTTCTTGCAAAGATTTGCTTGTTCTGTATTCCTTCATGCTTGTTCATCATAAATATTTCAAAATTGAGCATAGATATCTCAAACTTTAGAGTCAATTCTTGCAATCTTTGAAAATAGAGTCATTATTCGGGTCCTCTTGCGGAATCTTTGTTGTAATTTTCTTATGTTTATTGATATCTTGATATCAAGGTCCAGAGGTCTAGTACCTACTCATATTTAAAAGTTTTATGCAAGTATTACATAAATATCTAGTGAGTTTTAGATTTTGATCATAAATACATCCTTTGTTTGGTCAGTTCAGTTGATCTTTATAGAAAACCAAGTCAAATTTCCACAAATTGTCAATATCCTGGGTCACAGGCCAAATACCAGGTCCAGATCTAGTGCACTTCTTAAGGAACTACCTATCTCTGGATTTTGACCTAGAACTATAGACATTCAGCACACTCCTGGTTCTAGTACATCAGAACTTCACCAGGAAATACTTTAATAACCCATGTTGTGTTGCAAACACCTACAGGACCACCTGTTACCCTGAAGTTCACCCACCACTAGTCACAATGTTGTTCTTTGCTGCAGAGTCACCTTTGACCTTCAATGCATATCATCATTTACCTAAAAATCTTGATAAGATTTGTCCTAAATATCATCCATATTAGGACACCGATGATCACATCAGCACATTCAAGGAAGCTTTCTATAGAGCAAGGATTGAACATCAAGATGTGGTATGCAGATTATTTCCATTTTCCTTAGGGGAAGAGGCATATAATTGGTATATCAGTCTTGGTCAAGGTTCAGTTGGTTCATGGGCTACCTTGGAGAAAGCCTTCTAAGATAGATTTAAGATACCTATAGATCCTTCAATGAATTATCAACTATTTGCCACAATCAAAAGATTTGAAGGAGAGCCTATTGCTAACTTTAATGCTAGATTCCAAAAGATGCTATCAAAACTAGTTGCTCCTTATAATGTAGCAGATGAAGTTGCTAGGAGTACATAGTATTCATCCTTAGATCCCTTGACCTCTATGTTCATAAGGAGGACACATCCTAATGTCACAACCCTGGCAGGAGCTTTTGAAGAAGTTATAAAAGTTAATTAGCAACTCATCCCTACTCCAACACCTAATATTGCGTTTCCAACATATCCTACCCATCCTACATACCCTACTCATTAGCAAATCAATGAGCTATGATGCCTCCAGCTGTAGTGCCAAGTCCTTTACAAGTACCTCCACTTAGTATTATGCCACCTCCAAATGGAAATGGCCAGACAATGCAATATCCAAGACATGCACAAGTACCTCAGGATGTAGGACAGAATAGTAACAACAACGGTTCTTCCTTTTTCAAACCTCAAGCTGAAAATATAGTAGCCAAGGCTCAGGAAGAAAAGGAAAAAATTAAAGAGATATCAGCACAATTGAGAAATTGACAACTGGAATCACTCATTTGAGAAGTCAGAATTTCTATTCTCAACCAAATCAAAACAAAGGATATAACAATGAAAAATTGGGATATCTTGATAGGGGATATAACAATGATAGGGACTACAACAATAATAATAAGAACAGTGGTATTAATAATGCCCCTAGACAGCCTAGAGTGTGGAACACTAGGCCAATCAATGGCTCCTTGCCATCACCCTTAGATAATCAGCCTCATAGTGAACCTAAGCAGACCACTAGGTGAACTTGGAAGAAGCAACTCTTACAAACTAGTGTAGGATCCATAATAGTAATGCTCATGCTAAATTAGATTGTCCTCAATTCAAGATAGTAACTAGTATTTTTTAGGCTGAGGTATTGAATACTGCAGATAACCCTCCCTTTGTTCAAGGAAATGAAATTGTCCGTTGTGGATATGACTCTGCTCTTGTATTGGAAACTTTTACCAATCATCCTCATCATCAAGCAACTTCAACTCATGAGAATTATACCCTAGCATGTGAAGAGTTGGCCATGGCTTTTGAAACAAATTATGTTTTTCCATTTGAGGATGAGAATGAACCAACAGTAATATCAAGGTAGACACAACTATAACCTCAGGAATAACTCAAACATACCTTTTGGTCCCTTGACCACATCATTGCCTCCAAACAATTTTAATACTCCTAATCCAAAGTTAAGTATTAACCCTGGATTTCCTAAGGTTAATGCTCAATACTTAGCACCACAAAATGCAGTGGTAAAAGCTAATAATCAGCCTCCTAAGTCTGATGAATTGGTCACATACTTAGCAGATGAATTGAAAAAGATCAAAATATGCTTGTCATTATCAGAATTACTTAAAACCCTAGCTATTAAGAAGGCATTCATGAAATCCTTAGATGTCCCTACACCAAAATAGGATAATCATTCCCTTAATTCAAACTAGACTTTGAATAAGGATCATGCAACTAAGGATACTAATGTTAAACACAAAACTTCAGCTACTGTCCAAGCTGCTAAAACTTCACACATGACCCTTTATAGGGATAAGACTGAGTCACCTCCATTTCTCCTTACCATAAGGATGTTTTGTAAGAATTTATATAATTACTTAGTGGATTTAGGTGTGTCTACCAATGTAATGCCATTATCGATATGTAATACCTTAGGGTTACATCCTGCCATGTCACTTAAGAAGGTTACACAATTAGACAAGACTGAGGTAAATGTTGAAGGAGAGTTAACTCACATTCATATGCAATTAGCATTAAATTGAAGAATCTGATATTACATTGATATCCAAGTGGTAGATATACCTGATACATATGGAATGCTGCTTAGCAGAGATTGGTCAAAAACACTTAAAGGATACATGTCCATTGACTTCAGTCACATGTGCTTACCTTAGAAAGGGATTCCCAATTAGATTAAGATAGATGTTGAACCCCAGATGAAGCACATGATTATTGAATATAATAAAACTAATGAGATCATGTATGTGGATGTTGAACCTAGATTTTATACCATCAGACCCCAAACAGTCAAGATAGAGGAGATCCTCATGTATGATATTCATGTTGATAAGGATGATCACCAAGATGACAGAGTAATCATGGAGTCTAGCCACAATTTAGAGGATGATAATGAAGTAGACCATTTTAAGAACTTTGAATTGTATTGGTCCCAAAAGATGCAATGTTGTCAAATGTTAAATATGTTTAATGAAGATGTTTTGATTGAAGGATGGTGTAGGTTACATGATGAGGCACATTCTGAAAAGACTTGTGATGCTTGTTTAAACATGATGGAGCTGGAACAAACATGCAGTGAGGAAGGATTGTCATCACCAGAAGTAAGTCATACAGATAGTCATAGTGATACTAATTCTTGTTCATCATCTGCAGATACAGAAGAAAGTACATATCAAGATGAAAGTTACATTCATAATTCAGAGGAGATCCTGATGAATATTGGGAGCAGTTCTAAGGATGAGAGAAATATCACCCTGGGAACTGATTGTTTGATTGAATCAAATTATGAAGTATCTAATGAAGATAAAGGGAGTAATTTGACCAAGTTTAAGGAGTTTTTATCAAAACAAATTTAGAAGATGTTGCTACAGCATACTCCTCCACATAATGCTTTAATTGAAGGTTGGTGTAGGTTACATGAAGCACCACATTCAGAGACTACTTGTTCATTATGCTTGTACATTTTGAAAAAGCAAGAGATGATTCATTCAAAGGATTATTCTCCTGATAATAAGGAAGAAAACCAAGTATCTATTTCACATTAGTCAAAAAAGTGAAAGTAGAGAAGAATAAGTCACCAAAACTAAAATGGATATCAAGTGGTACAACTACTAGAGCTAAAAAGAAAAGAGAAGGTCCTGACAAGCCTTTAACTGAAGATAAGCCATGGATCCTTAGGTTTGATGGATCTAAGTCAAAACAAGGAGTTGGAGTAGGAATAGATCTCATTGATTCAGCTAGAAAATCCTATTTAGCAAGATATAGATTACAAATCCCATGCATAAATAATGTGACAGAGTATGAAGCTTTAATTCATGGGATATTGTTTGCACTCAAGAAAAAAGTGAAGATTCTGCATGTCTATGGAGACTCAAAATTGGTGGTAAGACAAGTAAGAGGCATAAACTCTTGAAATTATAAAAGGTTGTCTAATTACAGACATAGGATATGGGATTTGATAGAAGACTTTGATGCATTCAACATCACCCATGTGTCTAGAGAAATGAATCATAGAGCAGATGCTTTAGCTCAAGCTGCAAGTACTTTGGAGCCATTATCCATATCTGGTTTGAAGAGGTTTTTAGTTGAATTAATATCGGTACCTTCTATACTAGATACTATCACCAATCTCCAAGTGTTTGATGATGACCAGGACATTTTGGATGTTATATCAAACAAAGATGTGTTTGATGCACAGATCATAGATGAAAGAAATTTAGAAGATCATACTTACGAAGAAGAGGAGATCATGGATCTGCCTCGTAACAAAATTCCCAAGGGGATGATAGAATTAGAAAGAGCATTAGAAAGATCATGGATCATAGAATTAGAATTTAATAACTTGCAAATAGTAGGCAAGGTGGGAAACAACACTAGTGATGTAAACAATTGTTAAAATTATCCCCAATTATATAGGAGAACATATCTCCAAGACTACAAACTAGTAAATGACTCATTTTCAATGCATTTAGTCAGAACCATGGAGGAGGATAGAACTAAGAGATTGAGCATGGAGGCTCAAGCCATTATCTATAAGCATGGGGCTTGGTTTATCCAATTCCCCACCTTCTCATACATAAGAATAGAAGGATTTGAAGGACAACCTTTCATGTTGCCAAGATACCCCACAGATAGGGTCATCTTGATGGAGTTTATTAAACAAGTGTCTACTTTAGTTGAGGCTCACACAGAGCAGAAAAAGATTCATCCTGTATTGTTCCTAGTATACATAGGATGGTAGATATGTTGTGATAGACAAAGCATTAAGCATGCTATTGGAGGGTTAAAGCTCATGCACCTGCAACCATTTTCTATAGCAAGGTCATACAACCCATATGGGAGAATGTAGAAGTTATTGGGAAAATCAATACACCAAAAACATCTTGAAGATTATTGGACTAATTATGATGATGAGACAAAGGTTAGGAGAAGAAATTATCAAAGGGTCACCCTCAACCAGATCTAGACTTTTGATTGCATCTCTTCTCCTGCATAGTTACATGATGATGATGGAAAGATAATGTCCAATGAATATGAGGACAAAAAGGTGTATAATGACACCATTTTAGCTCCTGATCTAACACTGCTAGAAGAGACCTCTTTAGATAAATAATGAAATGGGTCCTCCAACTGATAAAGAGTTGGGTAACTGTTGAGGTTACTAAATTGAAGAAGAAGGTTATGGCCCTCACTGTTGACAATAAAAAGAAAATACAATAGCTCTCAGATGAAGAATATGATGATTTCCTCATTGAGAAGAGGAAGTCTAATGGAGAAAGACTACCTGATGAAGAGCAATAGCCACAACCCAAAGGTAGGAAGGCTAATCCTGAGCCACAGGGAATAGTTATTAAGAGGCTTCCATCGAAAGTTGATGGGGCATCAACATCTGCACATGTATCTTCATCATAACCACCCCCTGATAAATAGAAGAATAAGAGGATTATATAGGTTGTTTCTGATGATATAGAGAAACAAGTGGAGAATAAGCCTCTATAAGAAAAACCCTTGGAGGAAGAATAGATGGATGTGGGACCTAAAGATGATGATTTATTAATAACAAGGAAGAAAAGAAATGAGGTGTTGCAAACACCACCACCAAAGAAATAGAGAGCTACAATGAGGGGAGATGTTAGCACTAACCCCATCATGGTAAGAGGTATGGGTGGTTTGACTTTCAGGAGAGAACTACAACATGAGGTCTCCATCCCTGAAATAATTTAGTTTAAGACTGAGAAGATGGAGGAGCAAAAAGAAAAAGAAGTACATATGGCTAGTAAAGAGTCCCCTTTTCCTCTTTATGACACTGCAAAATTATCTGATGATGAGGTAGTTCAAGACGTGACTGCTCAACACATGGAGACATTGGTAAATGTAAATAATAATGAAACATTGAATAACAGGAAAAGTAAGATGGATGCTCTTCAAGGGAAATTTCATTCCCATAGGCATGCAATAATAAAAGCCAAGGTCCAAGATGGAGGTGAAATTTATAGAGTAGTACAATCATATGAATCCATCAGGGCAACTATGAAGGTACATATAGGGGATGATCTACATCGAAGTGATAGTGATAATGAAGATGATGATGATGCAAAAAATGATGAAGAATAGGAAAGTGAAGAAGAAGAAGGAGATGAAGAGTAAGTAAAGATGCATGAGAATGGAATCATATGCATGATCCACTTGTAAGGGAATGAGTATTGCTAGATAGCTGCCAATTGGCAACTTGTGCCACATATGGAGATGTTGACTAAGTCAATGAGAAATGTTGACCATTGATTTGAATAGATAAATCTTGGCCATTGGTCTTTGGTAACCACCTCCTCTCCTTATTCTATAAAAGGGGAAGGAGTGCACTCTTTAATGCATTAGAAACTTAATTGAAATTTGATTGCTAAAGTAACTAAAGTATTCAGGACTGATTTCAAGGCCATTGTGAATGTACATGTTTGTTGAATACTTAATTAAAGAGAAGTTGTGTTGATTACAAATTATTGTAAATATTGAGTAATCAGTGAATGAGATCTTGATATATGCATTGATTAGTTGTGTCCCTCAGAGTGCTTGTTAGTATGCATATGTTGTTTTCATTCCTTATTCCTTTGAAGTTAGCATCAACCATACCTAGCTGTGGAACATCCTGGTGAAGTTATGGTTTGATTTCTTCTCTTCATGATTGTATCTGGAATGTATGTGACTCAATAGCTAAAGGTTCACAAAATTTAGAAGTATTTCTTTTAATTTTCTTGAATTTTATTGCAAATCACCTTCACAATTACAAATAACATACAATCTAAAGAAAATGAAAATGGAATATGCCTATATCTCATAAATAATTGAAAATACAGAGCATATTGTGAGTGAAAGCATGTCAAAATGCTAAATATCATGCAAATACGGATGTACATCAATGATATACATGTGAATATCTACTTGTAGGCACACTACTGGATTAAATACACTATGTAGAAGTTTATACAAGTTTAGGATAGTAAAGTCTTAGAAGAATTGATCAAACTTATAAATATTACTATAATATGTGGATCAGAGTAGAAATAACCTTGTTTGTGAACTGAATTTATAGTACACAGGTGCATAGTTGATCATACAGGAAATGATTTACCATATATGAAGTGTAAGACCCCTTGAAATGAAAAATAGCATGTCACATCAACCTCTAAGTAACGTCAGAATATCATGACCTGATCAAGGGAGCCTTGGAGCCATTAATTTGTTTCAAATTGATCGTACTTTTCAAGATAATAAAGGTTTGTTGTGTAAATTTGTATGCATGTTGTTATGACTAACAATCATCATCAATAGATCTATCTTATGCCACCATACCAGTAGGAGGAAAATAAGTTAAGCTCTGCAAAGAGCCAAGGTATGAAAATATCATAGAACGCATTGATCATAATCAAATAATTTTCTTCTGTGATACAAACCTTGGTACATTTAAAATTGAAAAAAGTCAACCAGAGCTACAAAACAATGACCCTATACATCAAGAATCCCAGCTTTATGAGTGTGGCGTGTGGAAGATGTACTTTGATGGTGCATGTAGTAAGGTTGGTAGTGGAGCAGGGATATTGTTTATTTCACCAACTGGTAAGACTTTCAAATATGTATTTTTGCTAACATTTGAGTGCACCAACAACATAGAAGAATATGAGGCATTTCTCATAGGGTTAAACATTTCTATAAAACATAAAATAAAATTCCTCGCTGTGTATGGGGATTCAGAACTGATTGTCTCTCAAATTAGGGGGAAGTATTCATCAAAAAACAAGAGATTGAAACAATAAAGAAATGTTGTTTGGGATGATATTGAGCTATTTGATGCATTCTCTATAAATTGGGTGGACAGATCCAAGAATATAATGGCAGACTTCCTAGAAAATATAGCCCTAAAAAATGATGATATCACATTGGCAGGCATCACTAAAGTTGAATTCAAAGTGATACCTACTATCCCTAACAACATATATAATTGGCAAGTATTTGAGGATGACAATGACTTGATTAAATTCCTACACTGTGTAGATTAGTATGAGGCTTAAGAAATTGATTTTAATGCATTTTTGGAGGAAGTAGATGACAAGCAAACTCTATTCGACAAGGAAGTTGTACATCTCAAGACTAACAAGATTCCTAAGGGACTTGTAGCATTAGAGAGAGTGTTTGATGGGAATGATAGAGCCCTTATGAAACAAACACTAGTAAAAAGGGAAGATGTTGAGGAAATTAATTTGGGTACTGAAATGGCACCAAAAAAGGTATATATTGGGAAGAGGATAAGCCAAATAATCAAAAACATGTTGATTGCACTATTAAGGAAGTATAAGCATGTCTTTGCCTAGTCTTATGATAATCTCAAGGCATACAGAGAAGATTTGTTCCAACATGAAATCCCACTCAAGCCTAATGCAAAGCCCTTTAGACAAAAATAGAGACCCATAAACCCTACCTTAGAACCTAAAATGCATGAGGAACTTATGAAGCTTAGGGAAGGGGGTATCATCAAGTCTATTAGACATTCATCTTGGGTTTCTAATTTAGTACCTATCAGAAAGAAAAATGGAGAAATAAGGCTTTGTGTGGACTTCCAAAATTTGAATGTATCCTCTCTTAAGGATAACTACCCACTCCCAAACATCGAGGCCTTATTGCAGAGGGTCACAGGATGTGAGATACTATCTATGATGGATGGGTTTTCAAGTTATAACCAAGTGAAAGTTAAGGAATCGGAACAATACAAAGTAACTTTCACCACACCATGGGGATTGTAAGTATATGTTAGGATGCCATTTGGACTTACAAATGTTGATGCAACTTTCCAAAGAGCCATGGATGTTTCCTTTGCTGATCTAATTAATGTAATAATGGTGGTGTACTAGGACAATCTCACTGCGTATTCCAAGAAAGTAGAAGATCATGTTGCACACCTTGAAAAAATATTTGTCAGGGCACTGGAATATGGCATTTCCTTGAATCCTAAAAGGTGTCATTTTGCAGTAACAGAGGGAAAGTTCCTAGGACATATAGTGTCCAAAGATGGAGTTAGGATTGATCTAGAAAGGGTGGAAGCCATAGATAAGATTCCTACTCCTAAGACAGTTAAAGCCATTTAGTCCTTCTTTGGGTAAATTAATTTTGTGAGGAGGTTTATATCAAACTTTGCTGAAATAGTCAATCCAGTATCAAAGATGCTAAAGAAGGGTGCAAGTATTGACTAGACAACTGAGGCCATAGATGCATTCATATCCATCAAAAGAGCAATCAAAGAAGCCTCGGTCTTAAAATCCCCTGATTTCAATAAACCTTTCCTGATTTTTCATTTGCATCTTATCGCACAATTGCAACAATGATGTTACGAAAGAATGATGAGGGGTATGAGCAACATATTTCGTTCTTCAGCAAATCCCTCCAAGATGCAGAGTTAAAATATGACATTGTAGAAAAACAAGCATATGCATTAGTAAAAGCTGTCAAAACATTTAGATCATATTTGGTGGGAGCAAAAGTAATAGCATATGTACCTAATACTGCAGTAAAAGATGTGTTTGTGCAAACTGAAGTAACTAGGAGGAGATGTAGATGGATCAATAGAATTCAGGAGTTTAACATAGAGATCCAAATCACTAAGTTAGTAGGAGGATAGGGTCTTGCTAAGTTAATGGTTGAAACAAATATTTAAGCTGCCTAGGTGTGCAATATGAATAATGAAGATAACATGATCACTAGTATTGAGCATACATCATAGCACATTGATATTGTGTATTATCTTAAACATATGAAATGTCCTAAAGGATTTGATGATTACAAAAAGAGGACTCTTAAATTGCAGGCTTCAAAATATGTATTCATGAAAGGAGACCTCTATTAGAAAAATAGGGATGGTGTTCTGTTGTTATGCTTAGATAAAAACTAAGCAAGGCATGTTTTGAAAGAGATGCATGAAGGAGTGTGTGGAGGGTATTTCTCGGCAAAGACTACTCCACATAAGGTGTTAAGGCCATGTTACTATTGGCCTAGAGTTTTCAATGATGCCTATGATTACACTAGGAAATGTAAAGCATTTCAGAAGTTTTCTGGGAAATTGAAGTATCAAGGGGCATTGCCTTTAAGACCTTTGCAAGTTGAGGCTCCATTCCACCAATGGGGGATTGACTTCATAGAAGAAATTGTAGAAAAATTTAGTGGAGGACACAGGTGGATATTGGTAGCCACAGACTACTTCACAAAATGGGTAGAGGCTATACCTACCAAACAAGCAACTAGTAGGGTTGTGACAAACTTTTTAATGGAAAATATCATCATCAGATTTGGAGTGCCAACAAGAATTATAACTAATAATGGGATGTGTTTCAGATCAGATGAATTTAAGGGATTTTGCCAATGCTATGGTATAATAATCTCATATTCTTCACCATATCATCCACAGGCAAATGTGCAGGCTGAATCCAACAACAAGAGCATCCTAAAGATCATAAAAAGGATGTTGGATAATAACAAAAAGGCTTGAGATTCCAAGTTGAAACTAGCCTTATGGGCAGATAGAATCACTGTGAAGAAAGCCATTGGAAAATCACCTTTTGAACTTGTGTATGGAACTCAACCTTTGCTCCCTTTGCATAATCCATTACCAGTATGTAAGTTCATTTTGCAAGAAGATTTGGTCATTCCTGAACCTATGGAGGAGAGGATAGAAGAGTTAATGGAACTTGATGAGGTTAGGGACCAAGCTCAGCAACACAATAAAAAGAGGCAATTACAAATGAAGTACTTATATGATAAAAAAGCTAAAAACAAAAAATTTGAAGTAGATGATATGGTCCTCATGTGGAATGCCAAGAGTCAAGACAAAGCGAAGCATGGGAAATTTGAAGCTCTATGGTTAGGACCATTTGTCATTATTGGCAAGGCTAGTGAAGATTCATTTTACCTCTAGAACATGACATGAGAAGAACAAGAATTGCCAGTACATGGACAGTTCTTAAAAAACTTCTTTTCTTAAATCATAAAGGGGAACAAGAATTGCCAGTGCATGGATGATTCTTGACAAACCTCTTAAAATAAATTTTCCATGCACAGTAGTATAGGATTCCACTCTACTTCCATTTTGGGAACAAGAATTACTAGTGCATGGACAATTCTTGAGAAACCTCTTAAAACAAAATTTTCCATGCCCAGTAGTATAGGATTTCACTCCACTTCTATTTATCATCCATACCAACTTCCACTTCAAGTCCCTAAATTCACTTCAATTTCCATACCAGATAAATAAAACATTTGGCTTGCTCCTCCAGAGACCTAGATTCTTTCTATACCCACAAGGGGTCTACATCCCCAATCAGAGCCACTGTTAGGACCAGAAAAAATCACATTTTTCACTAGCCACCATCCTCCACATACCATAGACATTTACCACATTTTAATTTTATGATCAACACTAAGTGTCAAAATTTGTGTGACAAGATCCATCTTATAACCCATAATTACATGAATATGGAATTTGAGATAAGCATTTCCCTAATCACAGTTGAGCAAAGAACTTTAAGAGTAATTGATCTTTATCGGGAAGATCGTGTGCATATCTTGCCGATCAAACAAGTTATAGTTCTTTATTGAACATTTTATGCATATCAGGAAGAAATAAATGAAGTCCCAATGATCAAAAGTTTCAAAAGGATAACATGTACTCATAATCGGGAAGACACTACACAATGTTTCACGGATAAAAACTCATCGGCAAAAGAAAGAAAGTCGAAATGAAATTTTTAAATCATCCTGATCTCAGGAGTCATACCGATGGATACAGTTTCAGCAAGAGATATATATACTCCCACCGATAAGTTGAGACCATAGTTCTATTGGAGTAAAATATGTGATTGGAGTGGGTTTTCCATATCTTGCCAACTATATAGGTCACTCTGATAAGAAAGAATTAAAAGGCTTTGATGAGAGCCCCACCATTGCATCCCAATCAACAAAATTTATAGAAAAAACATATCAGGGAGACTAGGAACATCGGGATGGCATCCTATTTTCTTAGTGATGGTACATGTCAGCCCGATGAAGATATAAATAGGGATCATTTGTTGATAAGACACTGGACAATGCCTAAAAGGGTTCTGTTGGTCATGATGTTAGTCATTCACAAACATAGAATAAAAGTTACACAACAACCTTTACTCATCTTGAAAGATACGATGAATTCAGAGAATTCATGATCCCAAGTCTCCATTGATTAGGTCTTAATCTACTGACGTTACTCAGTGGTTGATGTGTGTTGCTGTTTTCCATTCAGGGGCCTTACGTATTTCTACAAAGTTCATCATTATTTCTCCAAATATCCTGCTCTGTATGTCTGCTCTGTATAAATCTCCAATAATTCTACCTCTGCACTGTGAATTTAGTCAAATAATGTGCTTACAGGCTGATATTTGCATGATTTCTACCATTATTTATGATTCTTTGCATGATATTCTCAATACTACATGCATTTAACTCAAATATGCTAATGATTTTCAGTTTCCTACGGGATGTCAGCATATTTCTCTGTTCTGCTTGTTATTTATCATGATTTGCAGTTATGGTGATGAATTTATGAAATTAAAAAAAAGGAAAAGGGTTAAAGAATGAGATTCCCAAAACTACTTGACTGAGATCACTGATCCACATACAAGCTCCCATACATGCAATGAAAAGAAGGAAACTAGAATCATACTTCACCAGGACATTCCACAAATCCGCATGATCTAGTGCAAATCTTCAAAGGAAAAGTTGACAACAACATGTAATGAAATGAAAGCGCTTCCAGTTGAACACAGCATTCACCAGTACATATCTAGAAATCAACATGAAGATTACGTAAAATTTACAATCAGGATGTAATCTGAAACTTCATATCCATTCAGTATGCTCAAGAACAGGTACATTTACAGTGATCTGAAGAAAGAACCTTGACATTTCAATAATTCTATCCTCATTAGTCTCAGTAATCCGATCTCCTAATTGATTCTACAGTAATTGGCCCTATTGCCAGATATATCTATCTATCTCCTCCGCTATATTGTTAACAAGCTCTGGCTCTTATATAGAGCAAATGCCAGAAAATAGTTACAATGATCCAAGGATCAGGATCCTCTCATAATAATCAACGGTCCAGATGAATAGCACGTGCTTCGCCAGTTGGCAAATGTACAGCTGGCACAGAATATTCCAGCATCTTTGATTTGATTTGGTCTCCAACTGGCAAACAGCATATTTGACAATATCCTCACTTCTGGTTCATGTTGCCCTCGTGTGCACCTTTGTAATTATCAGCTTCAGCATCACCGGGACTTCCTGCAATAAACAGACAAACATTAAGTTCATCATCATGTGGATAAACAACAGGAATTTAAACGTTTTATTAAACATGCCTCAAAATGTATAGCTACAGGCAATCGGGCTTTCAAATTTCTATCGCTCTGTTTTCCCACCCATTTTCTTGTATATCGGGCTCCAAATATGATCATGTATCTCAAAATATACAAGGAAATAACTACTTTTTAATTTATTTCAAATCTGGCTCTGTATATTCGGCATGTGTATCGGGTTCACATCATATTCGCATCGGTGTGACCACATATGATCGGGGTGACAAAATTAGACTTGGCCGATGGTAAAACATACACTGATGCCAAAAATCATGATGATGTCCACCCATCGGGAAGACAACAACTATCGGCGAGAAGAATCCAGACTTGGCCGATAGACAAACGTTGGGCCGATGGACAAACACATCGGGGAGACTACTATTGTCGGAGTGAAAATATAAAGCTGGGCCGACAGTACAAGCTACGCCAATGGGGAAACTTAGGGCTTTCTACCTATCTGCAGGATATTGTGAATATGATGCTCCCCCCTTCTCGAATGTCCTGATGATGTCACCGTCATGTTTCGCTTCTGTATATTGGGGAAAAGAATGACATCATCATCATCATCATGTCGAAGAAAAATAGGAGGATATGAAATATGATCCTGCTGCTGAGGAATGGAATATGATGGTGATGTCATCGTCATATCCGGGCTTCATTAAAATGCAAAAGATGACGTCACCGTCATGTTTAGTTAAGATCAGGGGATAAATGTAATATCGGGTCACCTAAGGAAGATGATCAGGTGGTGAATGAAATATGACCCCTTTGCGGCCAAGGTAACCCTCTCGAAAGATCAGCATGATGATGATCATCAGGATATCCGGGGCTTTTGTTAAACTTAGAACATGACGTCATCGTCATATTCGTGAACCGGATCATGCTTTGGAAAATATCCTGCCAAAGGGAAATGTGATGATGATGTCATCCTGATATTTGCTTCTTCATTTATCAGATCGGGATGATGTCATCAGGATATTTGCAAAAGGTCATATTTCTCGGCAGGAGGACATTACGAAATATCAGGTAGACAAACAAGATCATGATGATCTTGACAACATGACAGGATAAAAATATGATGATCCTCCTCATCAAATATCATGATGACGTAACCATCATATTCCGCCTTCGGAGCATGAGGATGAGTTGAGGTCATCATCAGGTTAGCGCTAGGGTGATATTCAAAATATGATCATGCTGCTGAGAATATCACCCCCCCTTAAAAGATAGGGTGATCATCATGATCATGCAAAAGCAGATCAGGAGGATATGATGACGTCATCATCATATTAGCGAATATCAGCACATATGACCCTCTCTTGAAAGATCAGGATGATGACCCTCCGATAGGACTTTGACATGCGCATGCAAATATGCAGACGGTGGATTTTCTAGGCAGGGTGATATTATAATATCAATATCAGCATGATATTATAATATCAGGTGATGTAAAAATAACATGATGCTCGTTGTTATGAAATATGACCCTCCTAAAATCATGTTTGACCAAACCTTTGACCTGTCATAACTTCCTCATATGGACGAATTTTAGGGTGATGTAAAAGGCAAACCTACCTAGAATTTCAAGCTCTTTCTAAATATGAGGTCATAGAAACAAAATATGAACTTTGACAAATTGACCTCATGATGATGACCTACCTCATCGAATATCATGATGATGATGCACCTGACTCATTTTTACCAAACCACCAGAAAGCAGACAACACAAGCCAAGCCAAAAAGTTGGGTCCCTGTTTTGCCAAGTTAAAATGGGGCGTGTTGTGTAACCACACAACAACTTGCCACCAAAGAAAACTACAAAATTCAAATAATTCAAAAGGTGAGGATAAATTAAAACATAAATTTCCAACTCCTATTAAGCATGAGCATCCTAATCCTTTCTAACTGGTATCATGTTCATCAATGTAACAATGAATTGATAAGGGATCAATTGTGTGCATGTGATTCATATACTCATCTTGAAAGTGAGTTGAATAAGTTAGTGACTGGTGTTAAGCTACGTAGTTTGGTTCATCCCTCATAGCCAACCGGATAGAGCCTTGCTGCCAGCAGGCGTCCATAGCCCCGGTAAGGTTATCGTTGCAATTCCCCTAAGTAGAGCCCCACTGCCAGAAGGCGTCTATAGCCCTGGTAGAGTTACTTAGATGACTTAATCTGGATTTCAGAAAATCCATTTTATTATTTTATTTATTTTATATTTTGAATTTAATTCTTAAGATATAACAGTTGTAGCCTCGTGATACAAGGAATGGTCACTTGTTGAAATTAAGTTGAGAATTGCAATGGTAGCAAGGGCAACCTTTAGATTTTTCACTTAACACCTACACTGATATGTTCAATAAACCCAAGGCTGTTAGGTGTGTCATTGTGAGGATCACCTTGACTCAAGAAAAGTAGTACTGATGAATATGATACCACAGACCTGATCAAGAGTACCTACACTGATATGAGTTACAACCTATGTAAAAACTTATATCCAACTTTTGAATTCTAACAATTTATGTAGTGTTCTTAAGCAACAAGGTGCACCAGTTTTGCCCAACCAAAACAAAGACTCAACAACGCAAAGTAAAAAGCAACCTGTACAAACAGCTAACCTACAAAAGGAAACAACAGAAACAGAACAAGAAAACAAAACAAGCAAACTGTACAAACAACTAACCTACAAAATTATATACAAACCACTACTAGGTAAACAAAAACCAGCAAACGACCCAAATACACCTGTATTTGGATACTTCTTTTGATTGTGCAGGAGCATTAGGGTATTAGTTATGGTTCTCAACCTAGCAAATTTATCTTTATATTCTGAAAAATATTCTGATATTCTGAATTCACTGTATTCAATAGAATAACTCTTGATGATCAGCAACTGAGGAAGCTCATCATGTTCATGATTAATCCATGTGCATGTCTTATCTCCTGAATTTCCATAATCAAAATAGTAATCAACATCATTCACTGTGGAAAGGAGAAATACAACCTGGTGTATTTCTGATTTTGTTGGACATGCTTCTTCATTGGCAACTGATCTTCCATTTAATTCTATATTTTCATTGCTTGGGTCAGTGTCTAGTCTCTCTTCAAATTGAAGGATGTATGACTCTTGATGTATTAATTCTTCATCTTTATCCATATTTATCCCTTCATTTCGGATGTTCAGTTTATCCTCCAGTTCAGGAAACCTCTCAATATTTTCTTCAATTTCTTGCACATCAGCATCTAAATAAGTATCTTTATTATCACAACCTGAAATACAGAAATTTATCATTTCTAAATCATTTGACTGTAAAGGAGAATTGGCATTCAACTGATAAGAAGACTTCCCTATTTCATTTTCAAAATATTTCTGGAGTAACGTCTGATTATGCACAACAACTCCAAAGTCTTCTACATCTTCATCTTTCAGGAATTGTTCATTAAATAATTCACATCTTTTATCTATTAGAGGATCTGGTTCCATTAACCTGCAACATTCTTGTATTTGATCATTCAATTCAAATAAGTCAGGTAGTAAATCAGCATTTATTTTCTTCTCTATGACTCCCTGAGTTACTATCATAGGAACTTCATCATCAGGAGTGAATTTAAATTGCTCTACTATCTGTTTACACTTCTCTTTACCATAGAATGACTCCAGGAAAGACGTTTCATCTTCTTTATCAAAAGTATTAGGATCAGAATCAAAAATATTATCCTGATGAGTGATTTCTTCTCTAAAATTTTCACAAGATTCATACCTGCATACTAACTGATCCTTACTTGTATTAGGAAGTAGAGAACTCCTATCAATCCCACCATAAAATGAATCAAGGAAAGATGTTTCCTCTTCATTACCTTCTGGAACCGACTCAGCTATTGTATTTTCTAGAGTCTTTTTCAACATGGTCAAGCAAGGGTAGCAATCTCTCTCTGAATGCTCTTCATCATGTAATCTGCACCATCTTTCAATCAAGACATCATCAATGGGTAAACCTAATATTTGACTACACTGTATATTTCTAGACAAGTATAATTCAAAATCCTCAGATCGGTCCACTTCAGTGTCTGGACAATTAATAACTTCTGGTGCTACATCTGCTTGTTGCTCCAGAATTTCTTCATTTTGTTGCTCCAGAACTTCTTCATTTTCTTGGCAAATTTCAACCCTGAACACATCTAGGAAGAATATTAATCGTTTCAAGTATAAATCCAACCTTGTAAGGAAAGTTAAACAATTAATTTCACTGTGTTCCGTAGTCTGGTGTATCCTGCAACAGGTAGATAAACCAAAGTTAGACAAACTGTGAGGGTAAAGCTGCCTATTCAAAGTTTCCTGAAATAAAGGAATGTTAATTTGACAATTGCCTTCATATACATCCATCAAAATGAGACTCTATTTTTCAATTTTTTTAGTATTTTGAAATTTTAATGAGATCTATCATATCTCAGAATAAAACTTGAAAGTCCAGAAAATCAAACTAATCTTTGATGTTTCGAGCTAGATCTTGGCAAAGGTGCAACCAAAACATCTTAGATAAGAGATATTTGTAGACATTTAACTGAAATGCTGAAATATTTATGCAATATTTTCAGAAATCTAGAAATTCACAGCTCAGGCCCTCCTTCTAGCACCAATTTATGTTGCGTTAGAAGCGAGGGGCCTGCATATATGTTTGCAAGATTTAAAGTGGGCAAGCGGCTATACTAAGGCAGGGGATATCACTTCAATTGATCAGGATTTCTTTGCTGAGAAACAGCTCGCCCTCCTTCTAGCGCCAATTTATGTTGGTCATGATGTTAGTCATTCACAAACATAGAATAAAAGTTACACAACAACCTTTACTCATCTTGAAAGATATGATGAATTCAAAGAATTCATGATCCCAAGTCTCCGTTGATTAGGTCTTAATCTACTGACGTTACTTAGTGGTTGATGTGTGTTGCTGTTTTCCATTCAGGGGCCTTACGTATTTATGCAAAGTTCATCATTATTTCTCCAAATATCCTGCTCTGTATGTCTGCTCTGCATAAATCTCCAATAATTCTACCTCTGCACTGTGAATTTAGTCAAATAATGTGCTTACAGGCTGATATTTGCATGATTTCTACCATTATTTATGATTCTTTGCATGACATTCTCAATACTACATGCATTTAACTCAAATATGCTAATGATTTTCAGTTTCCTACAGGATGTCAGCATATTTCTCTGTTCTGCTTGTTATTTATCATGATTTGCAGTTATGGTGATGAATTTATGAAATTAAAAAAAAAGGAAAAGGGTTAAAGAATGAGATTCCCAAAACTACTTGACTGAGATCACTGATCCACATACAAGCTCCCATACATGCAATGAAAAGAAGGAAACTAGAATCATACTTCACCAGGACATTCCACAAATCCGCATGATCTAGTGCAAATCTTCAAAGGAAAAGTTGACAACAACATGTAATGAAATGAAAGCACTTCCAGTTGAACACAGCATTCACCAGTACATATCCAGAAATCAACATGAAGATTACGTAAAATTTACAATCAGGATGTAATCTGAAACTTCATATCCATTCAGTATGCTCAAGAACAGGTACATTTATAGTGATCTGAAGAAAGAACCTTGACATTTCAATAATTCTATCCTCATTAGTCTCAGTAATCCGATCTCCTAATTGATTCTACAGTAATTGGCCCTATTGCCAGATATATCTATCTATCTCCTCCGCTATATTGTTAACAAGCTCTGGCTCTTATATAGAGCAAATGCCAGAAAACAGTTACAATGATCCAAGGATCAGGATCCTCTCATAATAATCAACGGTCCAGATGAATAGCACGTGCTTCGCCAGTTGGCAAATGTACAGCTGGCACAGAATATTCCAGCATCTTTGATTTGATTCAGTCTCCAACTGGCAAACAGCATATTTGACAATATCCTCCTCACTTCTGGTTCATGTTGCCCTCGTGTGCACCTTTGTAATTATCAGCTTCAGCATCTCCGGGACTTCCTGCAATAAATAGACAAACATTAAGTTCATCATCATGTGGATAAACAACAGGAATTTAAACGTTTTATTAAACATGCCTCAAAATGTACAGCTACAGGCAATCGGGCTTTCAAATTTCTATCGCTCTGTTTTCCCGCCCATTTTCTTGTATATCGGGCTCCAAATATGATCATGTATCTCAAAATATACAAGGAAATAACTACTTTTCAATTTATTTCAAATCCGGCTCTGTATATTCGGCATGTGTATCGGGTTCACATCATATTCGCATCGGTGTGACCACATATGATCGGGGTGACAAAATTAGACTTGGCCGATGGTAAAACATACACCGACACCAAAAATCATGATGACGTCCACCCATCGGGAAGACAACAACTATCGGCGAGAAGAATCCAGACTTGGCCGATAGACAAACGTTGGGCCGATGGACAAACACATCGGGGAGACTACTATTGTCGAAGTGAAAATATAAAGCTGGGCCGATAGTACAAGCTACGCCAATGGGGAAACTTAGGGCTTTCTACCTATCTGCAGGATATTGTGAATATGATGCTCCCCCCTTCTCGAATGTCCTGATGATGTCACCGTCATGTTTCGCTTCTGTATATTGGGGAAAAGAATGACATCATCATTATCATCATGTCAAAGAAAAATAGGAGGATATGAAATATGATCCTGCTGCTGAGGAATGGAATATGATGGTGACGTCATCGTCATATCCGGGCTTCATTAAAATGCAAAAGATGACGTCACCGTCATGTTTAGTTAAGATCAGGGGATAAATGTAATATCGGGTCACCTAAGGAAGATGATCAGGTGGTGAATGAAATATGACCCCTTTGCGGCCAAGGTAACCCTCTCGAAAGATCAGGATGATGATGATCATCAGGATATCCGGGGCTTTTGTTAAACTTAGAACATGAGGTCATCGTCATATTCGCGAACCGGATCATGCTTTGGAAAATATCCTGCCGAAGGGAAATGTGATGATGATGTCATCCTGATATTTGCCTCTTCGTTTATCAGATCGGGATGACGTCATCAGGATATTTGCAAAAGGTCATATTTCTCGGCAGGAGGACATTACGAAATATCGGGTAGACAAACAAGATCATGATGATCTTGACAACATGACAGGATAAAAATATGATGATCCTCCTCATCGAATATCATGATGACGTAACCATCATATTCCGCCTTCGGAGCATGAGGATGAGTTGAGGTCATCATCAGGTTAGCGCTAGGGTGATATTCAAAATATGATCATGCTGCTGAGAATATCACCCCCCCTTAAAAGATAGGGTGATCATCATGATCATGCAAAAGGAGATCAGGAGGATATGATGACGTCATCATCATATTAGCGAATATCAGCACATATGACCCTCTCTTGAAAGATCAGGATGATGACCCTCCGATAGGACTTTGACATGCGCATGCAAATATGCAGACGGTGGATTTTCTAGGCAGGGTGATATTATAATATCAGCATGATATTATAATATCAGGTGATGTAAAAATATCATGATGCTCATTGTTATGAAATATGACCCTCCTAAAATCATGTTTGACCAGACCTTTGACCTGTCATAACTTCCTCATATGGACGAATTTTAGGGTGATGTAAAAGGCAAACCTGCCTAGAATTTCAAGCTCTTTCTAAATATGAGGTCATAGAAACAAAATATGAACTTTGACAAACTAACCTCATGATGATGACCTACCTCATTGAATATCATGATGATGATGCACCTGACTCATTTTTACCAAACCGCCAGAAAGCAGACAACACAAGCCAAGCCAAAAAGTTGGGTCCCTGTTTTGCCAAGTTAAAATGGGGCGTGTTGTGTAACCACACAACAACTTGCCACCAAAGAAAACTAAAAAATTCAAATAATTCAAAAGGTGAGGATAAATTAAAACATAAATTTCCAACTCCTATTAAGCATGAGCATCCTAATCCTTTCTAACTGGTATCATGTTCATCAATGTAACAATGAATTGATAAGGGATCAATTGTGTGTATGTGATTCATATACTCATCTTGAAAGTGAGTTGAATAAGTCAGTGACTGGTGTTAAGCTACGTAGTTTGGTTCATCCCTCATAGCCAACCGGATAGAGCCTTGCTGCCAGCAGGCGTCCATAGCCCCGGCAAGGTTATCGTTGCAATTCCCCTAAGTAGAGTCCCACTGCCAGAAGGCGTCTATAGCCCTGGTAGAGTTACTTAGATGACTTAATCTGGATTTTAGAAAATCCATTTTATTATTTTATTTATTTTATATTTTGAATTTAATTCTTAAGATATAACAGTTGTAGCCTCGTGATACAAGGAATGGTCACTTGTTGAAATTAAGTTGAGAATTGCAATGGTAGCAAGGGCAACCTTTAGATTTTTCACTTAACACCTACACTGATATGTTCAATAAACCCAAGGCTGTTAGGTGTGTCATTGTGAGGATCACCTTGACTCAAGAAAAGTAGTACTGATGAATATGATACCACAGACCTGATCAAAAGTACCTACACTGATATGAGTTACAACCTATGTAAAAACTTATATCCAACTTTTGAATTCTAACAATTTATGTAGTGTTCTTAAGTAACAAGGTGCACCAGTTTTGCCCAACCAAAACAAAGACTCAACAACGCAAAGTAAAAAGCAACCTGTACAAATAGCTAACCTACAAAAGGAAACAACAGAAACAGAACAAGAAAGCAAAACAAGAAAACTGTACAAACAACTAACCTACAAAATTATATACAAACCACTACTAGGCAAACAAAAACCAGCAAACCCAAATACACCTGTATTTGCATACTTCTTTTGATTGTGCAGGAGCATTAGGGTATTAGTTATGGTTCTCAACCTAGCAAATTTATCTTTATATTCTAAAAAATATTCTGATATTCTGAATTCACTGTATTCAACAGAATAACTCTTGATGATCAGCAACTGAGGAAGCTCATCATGTTCATGATTAATCCATGTGCATGTCTTATCTCCTGAATTTCCATAATCAAAATAGTAATCAACATCATTAACTGTGGAAAGGAGAAATACAACCTGGTGTATTTCTGATTTTGTTGGACATGCTTCTTCATTGGCAACTGATCTTCCATTTAATTCTATATTTTCATTGCTTGGCTCAGTGTCTGGTCTCTCTTCAAATTGAAGGATGTATGACTCTTGATGTATTAATTCTTCATCTTTATCCATATTTATCCCTTCATTCCGGATGTTCAGTTTATCCTCCAGTTCAGGAAACCTCTCAATATTTTCTTCAATTTCCTGCACATCAGCATCTAAATAAGTATCTTTATTATCACAACCTGAAATACAGAAATTTATCATTTCTAAATCATTTGACTGTAAAGGAGAATTGGCATTCAACTGATAAGAAGACTTCCCTATTTCATTTTCAAAATATTTCTGGAGTAACGTCTGATTATGCACAACAACTCCAAAGTCTTCTACATCTTCATCTTTCAGGAATTGTTCATTAAATAATTCACATCTTTTATCTATTAGAGGATCTGGTTCCATTAACCTGCAACATTCTTGTATTTGATCATTCAATTCAAATAAGTCAGGTAGTAAATCAGCATTTATTTTCTTCTCTATGACTCCCTGAGTTACTATCATAGGAACTTCATCATCAGGAGTGAATTTAAATTGCTCTACTATCTGTTTACACTTCTCTTTACCATAGAATGACTCTAGGAAAGACGTTTCATCTTCTTTATCAAAAGTATTAGGATCAAAATCAAAAATATTATCCTGATGAGTGATTTCTTCTCTAAAATTTTCACAAGATTCATACCTGCATACTAACTGATCCTTACTTGTATTAGGAAGTAGAGAACTCCTATCAATCCCACCATAAAATGAATCAAGGAAAGATGTTTCCTCTTCATTACCTTCTAGAACCGACTCAGCTATTGTATTTTCTAGAGTCTTTTTCAACATGGTTAAGCAAGGGTAGCAATCTCTCTCTGAATGCTCTTCATCATGTAATCTGCACCAGCTTTCAATCAAGACATCATCAATGGGTAAACCTAATATTTGACTACACTGTATATTTCTAGACAAGTATAATTCAAAATCCTCAGATCGGTTCACTTCAGTGTCTGGACAATTAATAACTTCTGGTGCTGCATCTGCTTGTTGCTCCAGAATTTCTTCATTTCGCTGCTCTAGAACTTCTTCATTTTCTTGGCAAATTTCAACCCTGAACACATCTGGGAAGAATATTAATCGTTTCAAGTATAAATCCAACCTTGTAAGGAAAGTTAAACAATTAATTTCACTGTGTTCCGCAGTCTGGTGTATCCTGCAACAGGTAGATAAACCAAAGTTAGACAAACTGTGAGGGTAAAGCTACCTATTCCAAGTTTCCTGAAATAAAGGAATGTTAATTTGACAATTGCCTTCATATACATCCATCAAAATGAGACTCTATTTTTCAATTTTTTTAGTATTTTGAAATTTTAATGAGATCTATCATATCTCAGAATAAAACTTGAAAGTCCAGAAAATCAAACTAATCTTTGATGTTTCGAGCTAGATCTTGGCAAAGGTGCAACCAAAACATCTTAGATAAGAGATATTTGTAGACATTTAACTGAAATGCTAAAATATTTATGCAATATTTGCAGAAATCCAGAAATTCACAGCTCAGGCCCTCCTTCTAGCACCAATTTATGTTGCGTTAGGAGCGAGGGGCCTGCATATATGTTTGCAAGATTTAAAGCGGGCAAGCAGCTATACTAAGGCAGGGGATATCACTTCAATTGATCAGGATTTCTTTGTTGAGAAACAGCTCGCCCTCCTTCTAGCGCCAATTTATGTTGGTCATGATGTTAGTCATTCACAAACATAGAATAAAAGTTACACAACAACCTTTACTCATCTTGAAAGATACGATGAATTCAGAGAATTCATGATCCCAAGTCTCCGTTGATTAGGTCTTAATCTACTGACGTTACTCAGTGGTTGATGTGTGTTGTTGTTTTCCATTCAGGGGCCTTACGTATTTCTACAAAGTTCATCATTATTTCTCCAAATATCCTACTCTGCATAAATCTCCAATAATTCTACCTCTGCACTGTGAATTTAGTCAAATAATGTGCTTACAGGCTGATATTTGCATGATTTCTACCATTATTTATGATTCTTTGCATGATATTCTCAATACTACATGCATTTAACTCAAATATGCTAATGATTTTCAGTTTCCTACGGGATGTCAGCATATTTCTCTGTTCTGCTTGTTATTTATCATGATTTGCAGTTATGGTGATGAATTTATGAAATTAAAAAAAAGGAAAAGGGTTAAAGAATGAGATTCCCAAAACTACTTGACTGAGATCACTGATCCACATACAAGCTCCCATACATGCAATGAAAAGAAGGAAACTAGAATCATACTTCACCAGGACATTCCACAAATCCGCATGATCTAGTGCAAATATTCAAAGGAAAAGTTGACAACAACATGTAATGAAATGAAAGCACTTCCAGTTGAACATAGCATTCACCAGTACATATCCAAAAATCAACATGAAGATTACGTAAAATTTACAATCAGGATGTAATCTGAAACTTCATATCCATTCAGTATGCTCAAGAACAGGTACATTTACAGTGATCTGAAGAAAGAACCTTGACATTTCAATAATTCTATCCTCATTAGTCTCAGTAATCCGATCTCCTAATTGATTCTACAGTAATTGGCCCTATTGCCAGATATATCTATCTATCTCCTCCGCTATATTGTTAACAAGCTCTGGCTCTTATATAGAGCAAATGCCAGAAAATAGTTACAATGATCCAAGGATCAGGATCCTCTCATAATAATCAACGGTCCAGATGAATAGCACGTGCTTCGCCAGTTGGCAAATGTACAGCTGGCACAAAATATTCCAGCATCTTTGATTTGATTCAGTCTCCAGCTGGCAAACAACATATTTGACAATATCCTCCTCACTTCTGGTTCATGTTGCCCTCGTGTGCACCTTTGTAATTATCAGCTTCAGCATCTCTGGGACTTCCTGCAATAAACAGACAAACATTAAGTTCATCATCATGTGGATAAACAACAAGAATTTAAACGTTTTATTAAACATGCCTCAAAATGTATAGCTACAGGCAATCGGGCTTTCAAATTTCTATCGCTCTGTTTTCCCGCCCATTTTCTTGTATATCGGGCTCCAAATATGATCATGTATCTCAAAATATACAAGGAAATAACTACTTTTCAATTTATTTCAAATCCGGCTCTGTATATTCGGCATGTGTATCGGGTTCACATCATATTCGCATCGGTGTGACCACATATGATCGGGGTGACAAAATTAGACTTGGCCGATGGTAAAACATACACCGACGCCAAAAATCATGATGACGTCCACCCATGGGGAAGACAACAACTATCGGTGAGAAGAATCCAGACTTGGCCGATAGACAAATGTTGGGCCGATGGACAAACACATCGGGGAGACTACTATTGTCGGAGTGAAAATATAAAGCTGGGCCGACAGTACAAGCTATGCCAATGGGGAAACTTAGGGCTTTCTATCTATCTGCAGGATATTGTGAATATGATGCTCCCCCCTTCTCGATTGTCCTGATGATGTCACCGTCATGTTTCGCTTCTGTATATTGGGGAAAAGAATGACATCATCATCATCATCATGTCGAAGAAAAATAGGAGGATATGAAATATGATCCTACTGTTGAGGAATGGAATATGATGGTGACGTCATCGTCATATCCGAGCTTCATTAAAATGCAAAAGATGACATCACCGTCATGTTTAGTTAAGATCAGGGGATAAATGTAATATCGGGTCACCTAAGGAAGATGATCAGGTGGTGAATGAAATATGACCCCTTTGCGGCCAAGGTAACCCTCTCGAAAGATCAGGATGATGATGATCATCAGGATATCCGGGGCTTTTGTTAAACTTAGAACATGACGTCATCGTCATATTCGCGAACCGGATCATGCTTTGGAAAATATCCTGCCGAAGGGAAATGTGATGATGATGTCATCCTGATATTTGCTTCTTTGTTTATCAGATCGGGATGACATCATCAGGATATTTGCAAAAGGTCATATTTCTCGGCAGGAGGACATTACGAAATATCGGGTAGACAAACAAGATCATGATGATCTTGACAACATGACAGGATAAAAATATGATGATCCTCCTCATCGAATATCATGATGACGTAACCATCATATTCCGCCTTCGGAGCATGAGGATGAGTTGAGGTCATCATCAGGTTAGCGCTAGGGTGATATTCAAAATATGATCATGCTACTGAGAATATCACCCCCCCTTAAAAGATAGGGTGATCATCATGATCATGCAAAAGGAGATCAGGAGGATATGATGACATCATCATCATATTAGCGAATATCAGCACATATGACCCTCTCTTGAAAGATCAGGATGATGACCCTCCGATAGGACTTTGACATGCGCATGCAAATATGCAGACGGTGGATTTTCTAGGCAGGGTGATATTATAATATCAGCATGATATTATAATATCAGGTGATGTAAAAATATCATGATGCTCGTTGTTATGAAATATGACCCTCCTAAAATCATGTTTGACCAGACCTTTGACCTGTCATAACTTCCTCATATGGACGAATTTTAGGGTGATGTAAAAGGCAAACCTGCCTAGAATTTGAAGCTCTTTCTAAATATGAGGTCATAGAAACAAAATATGAACTTTGACAAACTGACCTCATGATGATGACCTACCTCATCGAATATCATGATGATGATGCACCTGACTCATTTTTACCAAACCGCCAAAAAGCAGACAACACAAGCCAAGCCAAAAAGTTGGGTCCCTATTTTGCCAAGTTAAAATGGGGCATGTTGTGTAACCACACAACAGGTTCCTAATGGTCCAGATCACCCTAATATCAGGCAGACTTGATGACATTCTCCTCGAAAGATTGAATTAAAAAGTAAGATGAAAGACAATCATATCAGCGAGAAAATTAAGATATCCTCCCGATTGAATAAAAGATCTAAAGTTACACTTCTGCATCAAAAAAACATTCAGCTGGTCTTAACGATCAGTTATGAAAGTATAAACAAAAGATGGCGCGAAATGAAACACATAGATCAGCCTGAGACTAGAAGAGTTTCACCAATATAATGACAATTATATCGCTCTGACATTTCAAAATCTTAAAAATCCACTGCATTCATTTCCAGTGGCTGGCATTAATGGTTGCATGAACAAAACCTCATATGAACCCTTCTGAATCAAAAGGGATTAAACCAAATTGGAATTTTCAAGGGTTGCAGTAGAGAAAATGGGGAATTGAGAAGAGGTCAAGGAATTTAGTACAACTGAAACATGCAAGTAAGCATATAAGATTTCCGTCCTACTGATAAATTCTAATTCAATTCTACTATTTGATAAAAGGCTAGAATGGAGGGTTCTGTGAAAACAAAAAATAAGAAACAACAAGGTGAAACTATTCAATCCAAAAGTAAGAAGCAAAAAATTGAAACAGGGAGGGAAGCCAAAGCACAAGAATGAAAATTGAATTAAGACCTCATAGATCAATTCCCTAGTTTGAGACCTAAAGCTAGGAGGTCTGCATAGTTGAGGGTAGATGCAGAGAGATTAAAAGACAAATACAAACATATAGAAAATGTGTGGACCCCCATTAGGGGCTATGAACTGTTTATGTTTCATTACTATTAGAGAGATAGAATTGAACTAGTCTGCAATGCTTGGAATTTTAATTTAGGAAAACTAGTTGTTACTGATGTCTTTGTGAATATGGATCTTATAAAACTTTTGGCCAACCAATATAACCCGAACCTTAAAGCCATCTGTAACTCGCAAGGAGAACATTTTATACATGTGTCTAAAAATGCACTGTGTGAAGTTTTTGGTCTAGATGACACATGTGATGAACCTATTGTCCATGAGGATTTAGAAAAAGAGTACTGGAAAATGCACACCACCTAAAAAGGTTGGAGATTACCATTACATAGGCCTAGAGAAAATGGAAACCTAGTACCACTTGAGGATAATAATGGACCTCCCTTCCATGTTGATTTATTCAAGCCATATTTAAAATATACCTACTACTCAGTAGGTCAAGTACTGGGAATAGAGGTCCCTAAATTCATGTCTCTAGGGCCAATGGTGATTCCTGCTAATATCCAATGTCACAATGCAAGAGCTTTTGACTATGCTTCTCACATTTCTAGGGGAATTGACTCAGGATTAATGGCTATAAAAAATGGTTCTCCCACAATGTGCTTCAAACATTATTGTTCTCTTATGCATATGATACTGTACTATGGACAAGAGTTAGGGATGTGGCCAGAGGAATTGAGAATTACACAATTGGATAAAGAGGGTCAACCACTACCAATACAATTGTGGACTTCCATTTAAGATAGTAGATTTGTAAATTCTAATTATGTGCATTTTGAAGAGTTGTTTGTCAAAACATTGTATAGATTTTATGGTCATCCATGTGATTATTATTTATCTAATGAGATCAAAAGATTTTCAAGGCCCAAAGATTTCGATGGACCAGCAACTATGAATCATAATTAGGGTGATTGGTACTGCTTCCTTGATTCCACCATGATTAGAGTTTATGGTTTTGAAGATACACCTTTTCTATTGCCCAAGACTGTGCTAGATAGAATTGCATATCTATAGATTGTAAGGCAGCTAGATTATTCTAATGTTCTGAATCTGAGTGCTTATGACAAGAAATCATTCATGCCCAACAAATTGTGTTTTTGGGATTTTACTATGGTTTCAAAAGAAGGATATGATCTTATTTTGGATAAATTGTCACACTACAATATGAAAAGAGCGGCACCAAGAAAAGGATTTGATCCTGAAGGTTTTATTGATTTTGCAAGAAAGAAACAAATTTTAAGCAGATATGTTCATATACCATATCCTCATGATGATATCATCACTAACCTGGAGGAAACAAAGGTTGATTTGGCAATTGATGAGTATAATCAAGAGGTTGAACATAAAATGCGGGAGATACAAGAAGTAGAGGTGATATCCTCTGATAGTGAGGAGACTCCTAATGAAAATAAAACCCAAAGCCAATCCAGTAAGATCCCCAAGCTGAGAATTGAAGAATATCAACCACCAATCAGAGAACAAGAAGTTGGGGAAACATCTGATACAGATACTCAACGATTGGCTTATAAGTCTTTTGTTTCAGATGATCATTGTAGACACCTAAAATTGTCTGTAGCATTAAACCAACTCCTGACATCCCTAAACATACCAATTTCCCTTCTAATCAATTAATTAAATTTTTATTTAATTAATTATCCCTTCATCACCTAATTTTTCATCATTCTATCCCCAACAATTGGATTAATTTTATTAACTCAATAGTTCAACCTTAGCCAATTAATTAAATAAATATGCAATATTTATTTGGTTAAATTCCCCCTTTTAACTAAATCCAATTAATTAGGTAAATCATGTTTAACTAATTAATTTAGCCTATTAATTAACCTATCCCTAGCCTAGTTGATTAAATAACAATTATTTAATTAGCTAACCTAGCCTACCTATCCCGTAGACCTAAATTAATTAGGCTGAATCACCCTAATTAAAATGGTCAAACCTTAATCAACACCCTTCCCCACATCCTCCAAATAAAAAATTGAAATATATCCCACATAAATCATTTTTTTTTATAAAAATATGTCCAACATCACATTTAATACCTCTTACACCCCTTACCCATGCCATGCCTCATTTATATCCACTCTTCCCCAAATAAATTTTTAATTCATTTTACCCTTCCCCATGTGAATTTTAAATTCACAAATAATCTATTTCAGCCAATCTCATTTAATTCACCCCTTCCCCAAAAAGAATATAAAATTCATCTTTATTCCTAGCCCTCCATCCTCCAAGATGAAATCTAGGCCCTCCACATCACTTTCATCCTCCACCATTAATCTCCCAAACCAATCTCAACCATTGGATCAAAATCTCTCCAAAATACCTATAAATACAACATCCTCCAAGCCATTTGAGGATCCAATTTCTAAGTAATGTTACCATGCAAAAAAATCTCTTGAGCTAGCTTGTGAGTTGCATTTAGATAGAGCATTTCACCTTTGAATCCATTATCTAGGGTATATCTAGGAGCTCTTGGGTGCATGCTTCTACAACTCTATCTTGGATTTGTGAGTCATAGTGAGGTATAACATTTGTTTTCATGCACTTGTTTTGTGTTTTCTATCTCATTTTGATTTCACTAATCACATTGGCATGCCCGGTGGGACCCGCAAGGTCTCAATCTAATCATCTTTTTGTGAGTTTTCATTGTTTGAGACATGTTTTACAAGAGTGGCACTATCTACCTGCGCAGTGGTGCCATTTGTGGCACATTTCAGTGTTATTTTTTGTTTCAACACTATTTCTCATGGTACTTTTTCTCTTAAATTTCATTCACATATTTGTTTGATTCTTGGTCTTCCTGTCCTTTTTCTAGGTCATCTGCTCTCTATTTTTGCAGGCATCTTGTACAAAGAGGGAGAGGTCATGCCAAACTTTTCTTAGGGACCAAACAAATGGTTTTTGCTTTCATTTCGTCTTGGTTTCTTTTCACTAGGTTGACAAGACTAACAAAGACCCCTTTTCTTTGTAGTCTAACCCTCTGTTTTGGTTTGGAAGACCTTTGTTTTGCAGGCCTGACAAGTTCAACCTCATATTAGCGCTATCGGAACCTAGGACGGCACTATATTCTACTGTCGACCAGACCACTCAGACACACGTGCATTGGTGCTTTGTTCTATACTTATTAGCATGATCCTTAGTTTTAGCACTTTTTGTAATACATATTAGCATGATATTTAATTGTAGCACTTTCTGTAACTTATTGTAGCGCTATCAATTTTTATAGCGCATTTTGTATCTTTGTTTAGCACTATGAGGTGTATCAGCGCTATCTGTATGTATATCAATGCTATTTTCTAGGCAGTCAGGTTTTAGGTTAGTTTCTGTCAGTAGCACTATTGCAGTTGACGGTGGTGCCATTTGGTCTCTGTTTTAGCACTATTTTTACAGGCTAACCTTGGGTTCTGTGTAGGGACTGATAAGTTGTTTGTAGGTCATCATCATCATTCTAGAGCCACTAACAAGTTCTTATAGGGTTTTATCTTTAGTTTAAACAAAACACTTCAATTGGTGCTTAAAAAGAACCCTTGTATGTTAGCATAAACAACATTTCAATTTGGTGCACTTAAATTGATCAAACAAACAAAATATTTGTATGTCTTAGCTTAAACAACATTTGAATTTGGTGCTCTAAAAATTAACAAGTGCTTGCTAACAATCTACAAACATTTTGATTTTGGGCTTAAAAAGAACCACAAAGTGCATCACAACTCATTGGATTAAAAAGAACAACAATCTACATTTTTCACTCATCTAAACAAGAAAACAAATCAATTATGTAAAGTGTTTTGTGATAAATGTTTGTGCGATGAAAATTGTATGCTCTTCCCTTGCACCATTAGTGATCTTGGGAATCAAAAGATTCTCACAACATTTGCATGAATCACCCCCAACATAATCCAAGAACTAAAAATGAACCTTGTTTAGTGTAACCCAAGCACAAGATATACGTATGCTCTCCCCTCACATCCTTATATGAACTCAGGGATCAAAAGTATTTTTGTGTTTGTGTTGCTTTTGTTAAACCTTTAGAGGGCCTGCCAGCCTGCTTCAAAAGGTGGGAATGACCCAAGTGGCAACAAGCTAAATCCAAGCTCTTTCAAGCTGCTATATAAAATAATGTGTTTGTGATGAAAGTCACAAGCAACAGGTGTTTTTGTGTCATATTGACAGCCAACCTCCCCCAAAACCCTCCAAGGCGTAACCCTTGGAGGCTGGGAGACTCCATAACAGAAAGTAGCACTGCCACATGTATGGCCACTTAAATGAATGCACTTATTACGAACCTTTGTTTTAGCAAGCCAAAAACCTTCTATTTGTTGACGCAGAAGGGTAACCTTTGAAGCAGCCCCAATTCATTCGGTTCTTAGCCGAGGTAGTAGGGACAATCCTAAGGTTTGGTGAATGACAAGCCTTTGTGGAAAGATGAATCTTGGTATGTGTGAGAAGTGAGTGCACTATAAGGGGGAGCTGGTGCTACCAAGATCCTGGAGCTACTCGCTTTGAATAGGCGTAGCTAGGGGATTCAACAAATACTGTCCTATCTTCACCTTAGGTTGTGCAAAGTGCTTGTTTAATAAAAATCACATGTCTTTTCACAAACAAAATCTTGGTTATTGTGTGTTATTGTTCTTAAAGTGCTTTCAAGAAACTTGCCAAGAGACAATATAAATCATTTGATCAAACTTCATATCAAAACAAATCCAAATTTGTCATCAAAAATCCATCTTTTTAGAGTCTCGACCAACACTGACTCGGTTTAGTGCCATCTCTATCTACTTTTGGTGCCATTTCACCTATGGATTGGTGCTATTTGCAGATTGACTTGTCTGAAACTAGAGAAAATTCCATTGTGATCTTTAGGACTTGCTTCGCCATAATCCATAATCACCTTCCAAAAATCTGTCAATACCCCACCCATCTTCTTCTAAAAAAATTCCAATCATACCTTCATTTTGACCTTAGAGAATCAATCATTATCATCATCGGACCCTTTGCCATACTGTAATCCACTCAATTTCATACCTATTCATCCTCATTAATCTTTGCATACCTTTTGGACCAAACAAACATCCTTGTTACAAAAAATCAATCCAAAATCCTTTCACTTCCCTAATCAAAGACATATCCAAAATCTTCCAAATCCAAACAGCCATCAAAAAATCATCAACCAAAACTCATCGTCCCTTTGAGTTGAAGCTAGATCTAGATTTTGTCTTAGATATCATATTTTTCTTGGAGAGTCATTAGTCAACCTTTCAAGTGAAATAATCATCATTCTTTGTGTAAGGTCATTAGTCTACCCCAAACAAAGAGAAACATCCATTTGTGCGACACAAAACTAGATCTTACTTAAGCTCATTCGTTGACCTTCAAATCCTTTTGAAAAACATCATCCTAAATACCAAACATCTAGTTCATCTAAAAATTTCACCCTTCAAATCACCATCAAAATCCCTTCCGTCAAATCATCCTCAAGCAAACTTCATCTATCATTTTGGTCCAAATTTTTGTAAAGATCAATATCACCCTCTCTTATCATCCTTAGATTGACACTTTTTTGAAGACTCATCTATTAGAAATAAAAATCTATCCTTTATCACACTACAATCACCCTTTCATCTTTTATTCCATTCTACTACCACATCCTCTTTGGGTCCAACAAATCAATCTGGATTCTCTAAGGTCTCCATCCCCCTTTCATCCACCTCAAAGTCAAATCCATACACTTGCATGCCCATAACTAGATCACAACAAAAGAAGAATCAAGCAATGATAGACTTTGGACAATATATGGGCATAGGAATGCCTAATACCAATGACAACAACCTGCCAATCAACCAAACACACAACCCACCTTCGGTCTTTCAAATCCAGACATATAATACCAATGAAAACCCCTTCCATTTCTTGCAACCACCACCACCACCACCCATCCAAAATGTTACCATCATGTCCCAAGATGATCAGAATGTCTTGAACTTTACACAAGATGCCGATAACATGGACCTACTTGACAAAGTTCTAAGGTCAGATCCAAATAGATATCTTGACTACCTCCTCAAAATTGGTGCCCAACCACCCCACAACATGACATCATCCCAACCATCCACCTCTAACAACAATCCTACCACATCCTCCCAACCATCTACATCAAACACCCAACCTACCATCTCTCAAACCTCAACTCCCGCCATATCTACCACCCCCACAAGCTCTAATGTTACCACATCTACGATTCCCACAAGTGTCTCCAATCCTACCACCTCCCAACCCATCATCACATCCACTACCATAACTAATGTAAATCCTTCCATTCTGCAAATCACCTTGGGCATCCAAGGAAATCCCATGTACGCAAGTGCTTCCACAAGTGTGCCTCCACTCAATCCCCAAACCATAGCCTACATGAGACAATTCTTTTCACAACCACCTTACAACACAACCGACCCATCTAACATCAATGCATCTCATGTCAATCCATCCAACGTCAGCCCATCCAATGTCAATCCATCCAATGTCAATCCATCTAATCTCACATATCTACAAAACGCCCTAGCGTCATCAACACAGCATAATCCCAATCCTCAGACACCTCCCCATATTCTCCAACAAATCCACACTTACCAACAAAATCTCGCACAACTCAACCAAAACACCACCCCACAGTACCAAAACATGATCTCCCAAAACCTCCAACATCAAATCCCACCCAATCGCCAACATGTCATCAATTAGCAAACCTACACACCACAACCGCAACAAACCCTAGATCTCACAAACGTTGTACAAGCCTTAATTCAAAAAGTTGATGATATACAAACTGAGGGAAAATGCAAACATTATTCTTTTGAGGATATTTGTCCCTATCCCTTTGATCAGAAACTGTACATGCCCCCTTTCCCCAAAAATTTTGAAACACCTAAATTTGACAAATACAAGGGAAAGGGAGACCCTAGGGATCATCTTAGGGAGTTCTACCTCACTTGCTTAGAAGTCTCAAAAATTGATACATATCTAATGAGACTATTTCCAAGAAGCCTCAAGTGGTTAAGCCACTGAATGGTTCGCACATCTTCCCCCAAGCATTAGGTCTTTCCCTGAGCTCATAGAAAAATTTGTCAATCATTTCTCCTATACTTTCAAACATGAAATATCTATGACAAACCTTTGCAATACAAAACAAAAGAGTGGAGAATCCTTTGCTTCCTTCTTATAGAGGTGGAGAGGCTTAGCAAGCAAACTCCCTTGGCCAATTCTTGAGAAACAATTAGTCACCATGTTTGTGACTAACCTAAATCAAGAAATAGGGTTCCATCTACAGATCCTTTGTGCATCTACCTTCGAAGAAGTCATTAACAAAGGTACTACCATAGAAAGGGCCCTTATCACCAAAGGCTCGATCAAATTATATGACAACAAATCCTATAGTAACACAACAACAAACTCAATATCAACGTCCCCAATACAAGAAATAACAATAACACGCAATCAAACGAAAAAGTCACGTTATTGGGGAAAGAACAAAAATAACTGATGTGAAGGCCATCCAACAACTACAGAATCAAACACCCTCAAGTACATATACCACCAATGTAAATATCCCAAGGGAGCAATCTAAACAAAACAATCCTCAAAGACAATTCACACCTTTAGGGGAATCAATCAAGGATATTTTTGATAGAAGTCTAAAGAAAAGTTTGATAACTCTCCCACTTGTTAAACCCCACCAAGAGAGTGAGCTCAAAGCTATGTGGTATAACGAAAATCATTATTGCGACTACCACCACATTGTGGGCCATAAGACCGCTGATTGTATGAAATTAAAGCATTGTGTGCAAGACCTCATTGATTAGAACAAAGTCAATCTTGAGCAAAGCACCCAACCATCACCTAATGCTAACCTAGGAGCTTACAAGGATCCACTGCCCAATCATAACAAGGCCTCATTATTTAACCAAGCCTACAATGTCACCCCACCTCCCACATCCTATGACTCTATTGTAGGATGGATAGAACCATCATCTCACCATATCAACACAATCACCATTCTGGCTCAAGCACCCAATTGCACTGTCACAACCCGTCATGGCCACGTATCCATCCATATAGCGCCTACCACTGATCAAATGCCCACATCCATGTTAGAATCCCTACCCAATCATCCAACTACATGCCCATCACCTACCAATCAGTACAACCTCCTAGCAAATCTAGGAAAGACCCCTGCACAAATCTCCATACTTGAGCTACTCCGCACATCACCTCTCCATAAAGAAGTCCTTGACAAAGCACTCTTGGAAACCTAAGTACCTGCCAACCTAAATGTGAATCAATTCCAAGCCATGGTGGGCCATATCACCATGCCTCATCACCTCACCTTCTCAGAAAAGGATCTTCCCACGTCCAAAAACTCACATAATGACGCCTTACACATTGAAGTCCACATCCACAAGCATATCATTAAGTGAGAGTCTTAATAGATGGTGGCTCCGGCCTAAACCTGTGCACTCTTAAATTACTAAAACACTTGGGATACTCAAATGTGGTTGTAGACATCAGTGAATGCATAACAATCAAAGGGTATGATGACACTGAATGACTATCTGAGGGTACTATCAAGCTCCCTATTCAAGTGGGACAAAAGATAATGGAAATAAAATGTTAGGTCCTTGATCTTGATCTCCCTTACAACATTCTTCTCAGCCAACCATGGATCCATGCCATGCAAGTGGTCCCCTCTACATTCCATCAATGTCTAAAGTTCCCTCACAATGGCACAGAAGTAACTATCTATGCCAATCCCCACCCCTTCCAATACTGCAGTTTCTTGGAAGGACATGACCACACCTTCTATCCATATAACAAAGCTATCACAAAATCCAACCCCCCAACATCCACTTTATACATCGACCCCGCTAACATTGCCACCACTTCATCCCACACACCTCCACTACCCGAGGTCAAGATCAAGCTTAGTGACATGGGATGTGGGGAATACGACCTACATAGTACCTTTTGTGTAGACACACTACCCAACCCTAAAATGTTTGGTGTCCCAAAGAAAGAAGAATCTAATACAGTTGTCATCAAATCTAAACCCTCACCTATCTTTGAGAAGAAACATCTCCTTGATCAAGATGTTCTTGAAGACATATCATCCTGGCTATATAAAGATGAATAAACAGAGCAAGAAGCTCCCACCCTACCAACAGAGATGTATGGCAAAGGGTTAGAGATTGTCAAAAACATGGGCTATAAAGGACAGGTGGTATTGGCCTTCATGAACAAGGGATCATGGAACCAATCCAAGCGACAAGAAATCCTTATACTCAAGGGTTAGGATACGGCCAACGACAACATATCCTCACTACTGGCAAATGTATCCTAGCCGAGGTCACTACGGTTTCCCTTGAAGTTGATAATGTCAACAAAATGGGCCATCAAGACTCCTTTAGCGACTTCACTGATCTCTTCGAATCATCCATATGTACCATATACACAGTCACCACCCTAACCTGTTCATCCAATGACTTACCTTTTGTATACCCAGACCTCATAGACTGGGACCAACAAGGACCTCCTATCTTCGACGTAGCACCAGATGACGAAGCAATCACTAAAATGATGGGAGTTAGAGATCACTTCCCCCTAGGAGATCATAAAGCAGGATACATCATGGAACTTGATACGGTAGCCTATTTCAGGGAGACAACCCCTACTTCCAGTCACAAAAATATAAAAATCAAATGTGGATCTGATGGTGAAAACCACTCCACAGCAGTGTCAGATCCCAAAAAAGTAAAAATAAAGGATGTGTCTCCTGGTGAAAACCTCCACGAGGTGCTAGGAGATGGAAGTATGGGCCTTCCTGAGATAGAGAAGGTATATCCTGACAGATCACCCATCCTAGTAGATCCAGCTCAAGAAATGAATCTTGCGATGGAAGAAGAGCCAAAAATCACCTTCAAGGTAGAATCTCTTAGCACAATAGAGCAGGAAAACTTCTTAGCCTTCTTCAAACATAGAAATCACAATTTTGCGTGGACTTATGCAGACATGCCAAGGCTTGATCCTGCTTTGGTCATCCATCACCTTACAGTACGGATTGATGTAAAACCAGTGAAATAGAAGCTGAGAAAAATGAACCCTTAGGTGGCCCTCCTAGTCAAAGCAGAATTGAAGAAACTACTAGACGTCAGGTTCATTCGACCAATTGATTATCCCAAATGAGTTTCCAACCTAGTACCAGTCACTAAACTTGATGGCCGAATCCGTTGCTGCACCGACTTCCAAGATCTTAACAAAGCCTACTCGAAGGATGACTTCCCTTTACCAAACATTGACATGATAGTGGATCTTACGACAGGACACGAGATGTTATCCCTAATGGATGGTTTTTTAGGGTATAATCAAATTAGGATTGTAGAAGAGGACCAACATAAGACATCCTTTATATGTCCATGGGGGATGTACTATTGGGTGGTAATGTCATTTGGCCTAAAGAATGCTGGAGCCACATATCAATGAGCCATGACTGTCATCTTCCATGATCTTTTCCACCACATCATGGAAGACTATGTGGATGACTTGCTAGGAAAATCAAAGATATGAGAGGAACACCTAGATGTATTAGCAAAGATCTTCGACCGACTGGAGCAATACAATGTTCGCCTGAATCCAAAGAAATGTGTCTTTGGGGTCACCTCTGAAAAACTTTTGGGATACATAGTCTTCAGAAGGGGAATTGAGGTAGACCCCGCAAAAGTCAAGGCCATCACTAAAATGCCTCCTCTTAAAACACTAAAGCAGCTAAGAAGTCTACAAGGGAAACTTCAGTCCATTCATCGGTTTATTGCTCAACTTGCCAATAAATGTCAACCGTTCCAACATCTACTCAAAAAGGATACAACTTTTGTCTGGAACAATCAGTGTTAGGCTGCCTTCGATCAACTTGTTGTCACATGAAATTGCACCCTGCTTGAATGGGATTCCAAGCATTCCAATGACACAATGGGATTGATCTCTAAGTGTGGGACTTTGCTAAATGAGATCAAACCTTCAGAGAAGGCCAGCTTGCTTGTCTAGTTATCACCTAAAACTACTATATTTTGGGGTGAAAAGGGGAAGAGATGTGCTAAAATGAAAGATGAAGCAACAATACTTAAAAACATGAAAGGGTGATGCACCAGATAGTTCTAAAGAACCTTTGCAAAGACTAAAGTATGCACAATATAATCAGATACAGCAAGCAGATATACATAGAATAGATGATTCTAATAGAGGTAAGAAGCAAGATGATTGAGAGGAACAAGAAATATTCACAGACAACCATATGCAGATTCACACAGAGATAGAAAAATCAGCAAAAGGCATGATAGCTTTCATATATCTAAAGAAAGGCAAGGTTACAGCATGAAAAGTTCTGTTTGGAAATAGGGAGAATAGAATGTTTCCAAAAAATTTCCAACCACTATTATATCATAAGCCTCAGCTTCTATAGCATACAAAAACTGACCTAGGTCGGTTACAAAAATCCACTCTGGGAGCAGCAATCAGAAATAACTTCTTGAAGGGATGTCCACCTGCCAAGAGTAATGGCGCAAAAGATCTGGAGTAGGGGCAGGTGGGAGATATTTGGGTCTTCAATGCAAACAGCCGTGTCATCGATCTAATCCTCAAAATGGTGGAGAATAACCTAGCATTGAATGTTGACAGCTACTTGCCATATCTGCTGTAATGAATGCCCTAAAAAAAAATCCTCATCTGTTGAAAAGTGACAAAACCTCCCAAAAAGCCTGCTAAATGAAAGAGGGGACAAAAATACACAACTTTGCCTCTTACAGCATGTGAAAATTTGCTAAAACGAAGGAGATATAGGTGGTCAAAGTTTCAGTCAACCACCTGTGTATATCACTTCTGCATTTATGTGTATATCGCTTCTCTATCTTCAATTGTGTCTTGGCATATACAACCCTAAATGCAAGCTGTGGACCTGAAGAATCATTATGAAACTGTTGAACCATGCCATAAGGTCTGGGCTGTGTCTATATAAGAAACTGGGGGCCAAAACTCTTTGAGAAGCCCCCGTCGGAAACATGTGCGGAAGCCAACACGTGTCGAGCCCCGCGATGCCTTGTATGATACACATGTCACTCTCTGTGCCCATGCCAAAACTTTCTAACTAGGCCTCCGCTTATGACATGTGTCACAACCCGCGGTAATATCCACAGCAACCGAGCTTCCCCTAGGACCCACCTCACCTGTGCCAAGCCTTGAAACAAAAGAAACACTGCGAAGGCCGCCACTTGGCAGCTTCTGCGGAAACGTTAAGGGGCACGTGGCATCACCTGCAGCAAGCTAGAAACTTTTTTGAAACCTTAGTGGACGGTGACACGTGGCAAGTTCTGCATTGCCGTGAGAAACACTACAGGCTCAGTTGGGACTCAGGTGAAGCGGACACATGGTGTTGCCTGTGTTACTCTCGAAACATAAATAGGGTCTTGAAACTTGGGCGGAGCCCGCCACTTGGCGCCTTCCACGCAGAGAGAAACAAGGTAGAAACTTTTCAATGACCCACTTAAGACTCATGTGGAAATCAACACGTGGTGTCCTTCGCTTCACTTTAGAAACAATAAAGGGGCTTTAGCGGAAAGTGACACGCGTCAGTTTCTACGTGACTCTGAGAAACTTTACAAAAGAGGCTCACGAAACTGGGCGGAGGTCATGAAACTTGTAGAAACGCAAGCAGAGGCTATCACCTATCTCCATCCGCAGGGCTCAAGTTACTTTTTGTGTGTCTCTCGGGTGCCTCCACGTGGTGCCATCCGTGCACTCCTTGAAACTGTTAGAAACTGCGAGTTAGAAACTTAAAGAAGCTGTGAAGAAACTGTGGCAGAAGCTGACACGTGGTGCCCTCCACAGCAACATTGAAACTTTTAGGAAACTACTCTCCACCGCTAACACATGTCGCAACCCGCGGCGATCAATTTTAAATGCTGATGGAATTTTGCAAGCCCACCAAAATGCCCATTTGAACTGTCTGTTGACTGAAACTTTGACCATGCATAACTTCTTCATTTGGACGAATTTCAAGGTGCTGTAAAAAGCAAACCTGCCTATTTTTTCAAGCTCTTTACAATGGTAAGGTTTATTAGGCAAGGCCTCTGGGAAATTTTGGCACTTTGCTTTATAGGGACCCTTTCAAAGGGATTTTCAAGGAAAATATTAGGTTAACTGTTTGGCTCTGGACAGAGGAAAATAAGGTTAACATTTTTTGGTGACCTCTATATGATGTTTGCCTGCTAAACATGAGATCAGTGGCCTCAAGCATCCATTGGGCATGGAGTCAAGTCTAAAATATGCTGGGAAACTAAGACCTGCCTCTCAAAACACAAAAAAAGGGGGGAAGGCCTGCATTCTCCTAATGACAAAGCAGCATGTGCAGAAGCACTTAGGGAAGTAAAAGAATCTAAACTACTGTGCAATAACACTTATTGAAAACAAAAGTCTAACCTACTACTTATAGGGTGCTCATACCTCAAAACATCTTTTCAAATGTATCCCATTAACTAGGATATGCAGATTTTCTCCATTCATGTTGGACAACTGAAATGCATTGTGCTCCTTGCATTCAGTGATGAGAAAGGGGCCACTCCACATGCTATCAAATTTGGAATGCTTTCCTGGTCTACTCCTCAACTCATCCCATCTGAGTACCATATCACCCACTCTAAAATGTCTGGGGGTGGCCTTCTTGTCAAAATTTCTCTTTGTTTGTAGTTGATGATGCTCCATGGCCACCATAGCTTTATCTCTGCTCTCCTCCAGCTCCATAAGCTGAGCATGCCTTATAGCCATGGGGCTTTCTGCCTCAAGCATTTCTAGATGATGCATGATGTCTAATGCTGGTAGCTCCATAGTCATAGGCAACCTTGCCTCTTTTCCATACACTAGCAGATAAGGGGAGTTCCCAATAGACCTCTTAGGAGTTATCCTATCAGCCCATAGAGCAAACTTCAAATCAGTGTGCCAGGTCCTCTAATTATTCTCCATTGCCCTCTTAATAATCCTAATGAGATTTTTGTTTGTGGACTCAGCCAAACCATTACCCTGTGGGTAATAATTTGATGAAGTATTCAAATAAATCCCATTCTTGACAGCCCAGTCAGTTATTCTCAGGCCAACAAAAGCTAGAGCATTATCGGAGATGATTGATTTAGGCACTCCAAATTTGGAGACCAAATCACAATAAAAATTCAAAACAACACTCTCATTAGACTCTTTCAGAGCCACTGCCTCAGTCCATCTTGTGAAGTAGTCTGTGGCTGTGAGTATCCACCTGTGGTCTACACTTGATGGTGGGTTGATAGGTCCAATAAAATCAATGCCCCATCTCATAAAGGGTTTCTCTACCTGGATTGGGTGTAGAGGCAAAGCTAACAGCCTCTCTTTTCCTACAAAAAGGGCACACTTAACACACTTTCTAGCCCATGCATGGGCATCCTTAAATAAGCTAGGCCAATAATAGCCAGCTCTCATTACTTTCCAAGTAGTAGTTCTCAGAGAAAAATGTCCTCCCGCTATTCCATCATGGAGTTCATGTAGCACCCTGTCAGTCTGATCAGTATCAATGCATCTAAGCAATACACCATTAAAGTCTTTTATGAAAAGGATACCTTCTATTAAAACATATGGAATGGATTGTAACCTGAAATATCTTCTTTTAGCTTTATCTAAGCTTGTAGGACATCTACCAGTTTGCAAGAATTGGGTCATATTTTTAACCCAACTAGTACCTACTGCTGATGTATCATCTTGATGCTCCTCTTCTATGATCAGGAGCACCTCTTCTTCTTCTACCTCACCCTTAGAACTAGTGACAAGCTGCTCACTGAGTCCTCTACCTCTGACCAGTTTGGTTATCTTGATCTCCACATCATATTCCATGACCTTGGTGATCCAACCAGCCCTTTTCTCATTAACATCTTTACTCAGCAGGAACTCCTTCACACTAGGATGAGCCACCATCAGGTGTATCTTGTTGTTTGAAACAAGATGCCTAAACTTTTTTAGGCTCCTGACTACTGCCAGGACATGCTTTTCAATGAAGCTATACTTCTGCTCATACTCCTCCAACCCTTGGTTGAAGAAGGTGATTGGTTGTTCGAAACCCTCGATCTGCTGCTATACCAGAATAGCAGAAATGGTATCTAGGCCACCAAAAGCATACAGGATGAAGTCCTTAGAGAAATCAGGATTGATCAAGGTTGGTGCAATTGCTAACGCCTCCTTTATGGACTGGAAGCTAAGTCTGGCTTCTGACGTCCAGCTAAAAGTTATGTTCTTTTTCAATATAGACATCAAGGGTTTTAAGAGATTTGCAATATCAGGTATGAACCTTCTCAGAAAGTTAATTCTGCCAATGAAGTGTTGCAGTCCCTTCTTATGACTAGGTAAGGGCAACTGCAAAATGGCCTGTATTCTCTCTTTATCAATGGTAATACCCTCCTTTGACACAATATGCCCCAACAACTTGCCCTTATGTACAACAAAAATGCATTTCTTTGGATTGAGGGATATCCCAAACTCTCTGTATCTTTCAAAGACTAGCCTTAGGTGAGATAAATGCTCAGATGCATTTTTAGAGAAAACTGTTATATCATCCAGGTATACCAGCACTAGCTTATACATCAGGCCCTTAAAGGCCATGTCCATGGCTCTTTCAAAAGTAGAGCTAGCATTTGAGAGACCAAAAGGCATCCTCTTGTAGGCCATAGTACCCCACTTGGTTGTGAAAGCAGTCTTGAATTGGTCTTCTTCCTTGACCAGCACCTGGTTATAACTAGAAAATCCATCAAGCAAAGAAAATCTTTCTGAGCCAGCTACCACCTGCAGAATTTGCTCCATTGAAGGCAATGGGTAGTGGTCTTTTAGGGAGGCCCTATTGAGGTCTCTAAAGTCAACACACAACCTGATCTCCCCATTTTTTTTCCTCACAGGCACAAGGTTAGAAGCCCAAGAAGTGTGCTTGATTGGAAAGATGATCTTCCCTTCAATCAGTTTGGTTAGTTCTTTGATCATCAGGGGTTCTGGCTTTGGATTCAGAGGTCTCTGCTTCTATCTCACAGGTTTTATACCTGGCTCTAACTCTATGGTGTGTTGGGCAATATGAGGATCAAATCCCTTTAAGTCTACATAATCCGAAGCAAACACCTCTTCAAATTCTTTACAAAGAGCAATGAAAGCTCTTTTGTCCTCAGCTGAGCAGATTTTACCAATTTTAAGGAGTCTACCCTTGAAAACTTCTAACTCTTCATAATGCTCCTCCTTTACTTGCATACTGGTTTTTGTCTTCTTCTTTTGGTCATTAGTGCCAAAAATAGATTCCAAGGTGACCAATCCCTTGGGAAGCTTATTTGTTCTCAGCTGAATGATTTGATCATTGTCATATTGTTGTTTGAGTTTATCCTGATTCGTCATGGAAAACTCATCTTCCTCTAATAGGAATCTCAGGATCTATTCATCACTGTCAAAAACTTGCCAGTGAATATTATTATTAGGGATAGAAGGCCTAGAAATTATTTTTACATGAGGCTGAACCTTCTCCCTTTGAATGTCACTGGGGATGTCAAAATGAGCCTCAATTGAAGCTAATCTGTCAGCATGATGGTTCTGACTCCTTGGAATGGAGATCAGATTGAAAGCATCAAACTCTTCAATCAAATTCCATACCCTGTGTTTGTAGCACTTCAGGGCATCACTTTTTGTAAGGTACACTCCCCTCACCTGATTCACAATGAGCTCACTATCTCCAAAAACCTGTAAATAGCCAATCTTCCTCTTTCTTGCCCACTGCAAACCTTGGATCAACCCTTCATACTCAGCAGTGTTGTTAGTACAAGAAAAGGCAAAATGAAAAGTAGCATAATAATTTTCACCTTGTGGTGACACAAGCATTGCACCACCACCAGATCCATTTCTACCCCTAGAGCCATCAAAATACATTTTCCATACCTCATCATGATGCTCTACCTACTCCTCTGCTTTCTTCAGAAGACTTGGTATTGTTGTTTCATGCTCATTCAATATGTATACTCCTAGGCCAACCTCTTGGATATGTCCCTCAAGATCATCTACAACATTTTTAGAGGCCCACTCCTTCAAGAGTACTTCTGGTATGCTCTCAGCTTGTAGTTCCTGAGTAGCAACTAATTTAGGGTCATCAAAGATAATGCAATTTGCATTAACAACACTGGGTGTGTAAGGTTATATGTGATAGTCTGAAAGTAACTCAGATTTCAAAGTTACCTTAGTGCCATATTTGGTCCTAAAAAACATGTGGGACCAGTTAGAAGATAGATATCCTCCTATTTTGACTGTAAATTCCCTTGATAAGCACATGGCAAAATGAGGAGGCAAATCTATTATAAACACTTCCTGTGAAATAGAGACATTGGGGCAGGCATGTAGGGTGAGAACTAGGTCTCTTATGATACCCATAGTATTAACAAATGTTCCATCCAACTGGAGTACACCTTTCTCAAGTGGCTGGTACTTAAGCCCTAACTGATCTACAATCTGCTTAGGCATGACAGAACTGCTTGCTCCACTATCCACCATGCAATTGTGCACTAGTTTGTTTCCAATTATCAGTGATACATAAAAGGGAAGAGTCTTAGCACCTTGGTTAGGCTACTTGATATCATCTTGGGATGAATTAGCAAGGACAATCTTATTTGGGTCAACAGTGGTATCATTGGATACCTTCAAATCAGACAAGGCAGACTGCAACATCTTCTTTTGGCCAGGTATTGCTAAGGAATCCCACATAGACATGGTTACATTCATCATTTTCATGTTTTCAATAATATTGAAAGATGGAGAGGCACCTACCTTATGACTTGACTTTGTGGTAGCAGTATTAGCCTGCAAATGAGGTATCTCCCTTGCTGTTGCTGGTGCACTTCTTTGCAAGATGCGAGGAATGCGGGATGTGGAAGCATCAGTATGTTCTCTACCTTTGCTTGCTGTTGGCTCAACCTCATAACCTCTCTTCTTAGCCCTTTTATTGGTAGCAACCGGACTACTATCACTATTTATCCCACAGAATTCTCCTTCCTGCCAATTCATGAAAGTAGAATCATTTTGAGGTTGCTCTTGTTGTTGTGCAGCTTCATCATTTTATGTGTATGGCTGTGTAGCTGCCACATTTTGTGCCATCAGAGCCTGATTTAGGATTCTACTTGAATAGGCTACCTGATTGTGTGGCATATGGCATGGGACACACCAATCATAATCAGCTATAATGTTATTTTGGATAGGGACAAGGTCCCTTGCTGTACTAACAGGTGCTAGATTGTAAGGCTGAAAAGGCCTTTGGTTCATATTTTGCTTGGCACCTTGGCAGTTGTTCTGATAAGATGGCCTATTGGCCTGGTAAGGTTGACCATGCCCCTGATATGCTTGATTCTGCCCCTGATATTGTTGTTGATAAGGCTGTCTACCTTAAGACTACTGCTTCTTAATATTTACTAGATCATTCCCAAAAGTCTGCAAAAGATTTTCTATTTTTTGTTGGCTACTTTTTATCTCCTTTAGCTCTTGAGATGAACTAGAGGTAGTAGGTTCAGAAGTGGAGGTACTTGATAATGCTGCAATAATAGGTGTAGGGACAAAATATGGGGTGGGTAAAGGCATAAAAGCCTGGATCTCAGGAAAAATGGGCATAGGGGGCCTAGGTGCTATTTTTCTAGCCTGAATTAGACTATTCTCTTCTTTAATGGCTATGTCATAGGCATCAGGTAAGCTTACACCTCCTAGTGATTGTATCATTACTGAAATATCACTATTTAAAGCTTTCAAGAAATATAAGAATGCATACTCAGCTGGAGGTCTTACAGTGGTAGGGATTTGGTCCCATGTCTTCTGAAATCTGAAGATGAAGTCCATCATTGGTTCCTGAGGAGGTCTCTTTATGGTGGTCATCTATTCCACCAATGACAAATTATCTGATTTATCCTGGAACTACTTATTCAGCTTGTCCCCTAATTCATCCTAGGTCCCTATAGTTTGTACTAGTAGACTTTTGAACCATTGTAATGCCTTTCCTTTGAATGAGGTAGCCAGTAATCTGATGGCCACGTTTTCTTGTGTTACATGATGTACTCCACATAGAGAAGCCACATCTCTTATGTGTTCAATAGGTGTAGTTTGGGTCTCCCCTGTGAAATAGGGCAAGCTCTTCAAGGCTGCCATAGGTATGACATCATGTACTATTAAGTTCAAAGGGCTTCCCCCATCAAAAGCCATAAATGGCTGATTTCTTGCCATCTGAGCAGCTGGAAGTGGGTCTGCTTGAGTTGCTACAAGGACTACAGAGGCAATTGGTCTAAAATTTGGAGGAGTTGACAAGGTCCTCTTAGAATAGGGAGTTTTTACTATAGTTCTACTCTGCCTCCTAGGTGGAGAAAGTTGTAGATATTCAAATGAGCTAGAACTTGAACTCCTAGTTTGTATCCTTCTCATAAAAGTATATCAGCAAAACTGATTTGCCTTATCTTCCTCAGTATGAGTCACCAGATATGCAATTTTTAACCTCTTATAGGTTAGAAAATCACCGGTTGCACATCAAAACCAATAATAAGAGTTTGTATGGTCCCACCGGGCATGCCAGAAACTATTGTCACATGAAATTGTACCCTGTTTGAATGGGATTCCAAACATTCCAATGACACAATGGGATTGATCTCTAAGTGTGGGACTTTGCTAAATGAGATCAAAACTCCAGAGAAGGCCGGCTTCCTTGTCTAGTTATCACCTAAAACTACTATATTTTGGGGTGAAAAGGGGAAGAGATGTGCTAAAATGAAAGATGAAGCAACAATACTTAAAAACATGAAAGGGTGATGCACCAGATAGTTCTAAAGAACCTTTGCAAAGACTGAAGTATGCATAATATAATCAGATACAACAAGCAAATATACACAGAATAGATGATTCTAACAGAGGTAAGAAGCAAGATGATTGAGAGGAACAAGAAATATTCACAGACAACCATATGCAAATTCACACAGAATAGAAAAATCAGCAAAAGGCATGATAACTTTCATATATCTAAAGAAAGGCAAGGTTACAACATGAAAAGTTCTGTTTGGAAATAGGGAGAACAGAATGTTTCCAAAAAATTTCCAACCACTATTACATCATAAGCCTCAGCTTATATCGGTTACAAAAATCCACTCTGGGAGTAGCAATCAAAAATATCTTCCTGAAGGGACGTCCACCTGCCAAGAGTAATGGCGCAAAAGATCTGGAATAGGGGCAGGTGGGAGATATTTGGGTCTTCAATGCAAATAGCCGTGTCATCGATCTGATCCTCAGAATGGCAGAGAATAACCTAGCATTGAATTCTGACAGCTGCTTGCCATATTTGCTATAATGAATGCCCAAAAAAAAATCCTCATCTGTTGAAAAGTGACAAAACCTCCCGAAAAGCTTGCTAAATGAAAGAGGGGATGAAAATACACAACTTTGCCTCTTATAACATGTGAAAATTTGCTAAAACGGAGGAGATACAGGTGGTCAAAGTTTCGGTCAAACGCCTGTGTATATCACTTCTGCATTTATGTGTATATCACTTTTGTATCTTCAACTGTGTCTCGGCATATACAACCCTAAATACAAGCTGCAGACTCGAAGAATCATTATGAAACTGTTGAACCATGCCGTCAGGTCCGGGCTGTGTCTATATAAGAAACTGGGGGCCAAAACTCTTTGAGAAGGCCCTGTTGGAAACATGTGTGGAAGCTGACACGTGTCGAGCCCCGCGATGCCTTATATGATACACGTGTCGCTCTCTGTGCCCATGCTGAAACTTTCTAACTAGGCCTCCGCTTATGACATGTGTCGCAACCCACGGCAATATCTGCAACAACCGAGCTTCCACTGGGACCCACCTCACCTGCCCCAAGCCTTGAAACAAAAGAAACACTGCGGAGGCCGCCACTTGGTAGCTTCTGTGGAAACGTTAAGGGGCACGTGGCATCACCTGCAGCAAGCTAGAAACTTTTTTGAAACCTTAGCGGACGGTGACACGTGGCAAGTTCCACGTTGCCGTGAGAAACAATATAGGCTCAGCTGGGACTTAGGCAGAAGCGGACATGTGGCGTTCCCCGCATTACTCTCGAAACATAAACAGGGTCTTGAAACCTATGCAGAGTCCGCCACTTGGTGCCTTCCACGCAGAGAGAAACAAGGTAGAAACTTTTCAATGACCCACTTAAGACTCATGTGGAAATCAACACGTGGTGTCCTCCACTTCACTTTAGAAACAATAAAGGGGCTTTAGCGAAAAGCGACACGTGTCGGTTTCCACGGGACTCTGAGAAACTTTACAAAAGGGGCTCACAAAACTAGGCGGAGGCTGTGAAACTTGTAGAAACGCAAGCGGAGGCTGCCACCTATCTCCATCCGTGGGGCTCAAGTTACTTTTTGTGTGTCTCTCGGGTGCCTCCACGTGGTGCCATCCGTGCACTCCTTAAAACTATTAGAAACTACGAGTTAGAAACTTAAAGAAGCTGCGAAGCAATTGTGGCAGAAGCTGACACGTGGTGCCCTCCGCAGCAACATTGAAACTTTTAGGAAACTACTCTCTGCCTCTAACACGTGTCGCAACCCGCAGCGATCAATTTTAAATGCCGATGGAATTTTGCAAGCCTGCCAAAATGCCCATTTGAACTGTCTGTTGACTAAAACTTTGACCATGCATAACTTCTTCATTTGGACAAATTTTAGGGTGCTGTATAAAGCAAACCTACCTATTTTTTCAAGCTCTTTACAATGGTAAGGTTTATTAGGCAAGGCCTCTAGGAAATTTTGGCACTTTGCTTTAGGGACCCTTTCAAAGGGATTTTCAAGGAAAATATCAGGTTAACTGTTTGGCTCTGGACAGAGGGAAATAAGGTTAACACAACTTAAAGAGTACCTAGCTAATCCCCCTATTCTGACTCTACCAAGGCAAGGAGAACCCCTCCTATTATACATCTCAACAATAGAAATAGCTATTGGAGCATTATTAGCACAACACAATGAGCAAGGGAAGGAAAGAGCCATATATTACATTAGCCACACCCTAATAGCTTATGAGATAAACTATACACCAATTGAATGAGCATGTCTAGCCCTAGTCTTTACTTCACAAAAACTAAGACACTACATGCTCAGTCACAAAACCAAGCTCATCGCCAAGATCAATCCACTAAAATATCTGCTAAATAGAGTTGCTCTTACAGGGAGAATGGTAAAATGAGTCATGATCCTCACTAAATTTGGAATTGAATATACTAAGAGAAAAGATATCAAAGGATAGGTTATCATTGATCAGCTGGCTGAACCCCTCATTCTTGTAGAATGTCCTACACTGGCAGAGTTCCTTGACGAAACCATCTTGACAATAGCACTGGCAACAAAAACATGGAAATTGTACTTTGATGGGTCATATACACACAGAGGCTCAGGGGTAGGCATCTTGTTTGTTACCCCTCAAGGTGACACCATCCCCAAGTCATTTAAAATTACATTCCCATGTACCAACAACATCGCAGAGTATGAGGCCCTTATCACAGGTTTCCGAATGGCAATCAAATGGAGAATTGAGAAGCTGACAATGTATGGAGGCTCTCAACTGGTCATCCGGCAAGTAAACAATGAGTACAAGACCAAGGATGATAAACTCCTACCTTATAAAAAGATGGTTGATAACTTTAAAGACTATTCAATGACATCCACTTTGAACAAATCCCAAGGCTAAACAACAAAGCCACAGATGCCACGGCCACCATCGGATCCCTAGTTGACATGAAGAAAGACAACAAGAAGTGTGAGTTCCTGATAGAAGAACTCCCTATGCTAGCATATGATGTTCCCAATCAAAGCTAGTGTGCGAAGTCATTGGTCCCCTATCCCAGTGGTATCAAGAAACCTATCTATATCTCCATGATAACATCATCCCTCCTAACCTATCCACCTCACAATGAAAAACTTTCATCCGCCGAGCCTCTCGCTTCACCCTTGTAGGAGATACCCTATACAAAAGGAGTCTTGATGGCATGCTTTTACGATGTTTAGACTCTAGGGAAGCTAAAGTGGCCTTGCAAGAGGTACATGAGGGCATCTGTGGGGCACATTCAAGTAGACCCACTCTCACTAAAAAGATCCTAAGGATTGGATACTATTGGCCAACCATGGAACAAGACACCTACTGGTTTGTAAAAAAATGTCTGCGATGTCAACAGCATGGAGATCTCATTCACGCACCAGCACAAGAATTGCAACCCATCATGATGTCATGGCCTTTCTCATAGTGGGGGTTTGACCTCGTAGGTAAAATACATCCACCATCATCCAATGGCCATAAATTCATCATCACAGCTACCGAATATTTCACTAAGTGGGTGGAAGCAATACCACTCACCTTCACCATTGGAACCCAGATATCCAAGTTCATTCTCCATTATATCATATGTTGTTATGGTATTCCTCATTCCATCATCACCGACAATGGAGAACTATTCAAGAACCAAAAAGTCTGCACTTTGTGTAAAAAATTCTAAATCTAACACCACTTCTCCACTCCATATTACCCTCAAGGAAACAGTCAAGCAGAAGCTTCAAATAAAACCAACCTCTGCATTCTAAAGAAGACGGTTGATGAAGTTGGCCATGACTGGCACCTCCAGCTCAACCCTACCCTATGGGTCTATCGCACAAGCATTCGTACCCCCATAGGAGCCACTCCATATTCCCTTGTATTTGGATCTGACACCATTTTACCTATTGAGGTCGAGCTCCCATCCCTAAGAGTATCTCTACAAAATACAATCAATGATGAGGAATACCAAGTCGCAAGGTTGCATGAGCTAGAATTACTAGATGAGAAACATCTGGATGCATTGAACCGCCTACAGGCCTATCAAAATTGCCTCAGAAGAAGTTATCACAAGAAAATTAGAAACTAAAAATTTGAAGTAGGTGACCTTGTCCTTATGGAAAACTAGAAAAACTTAGAGGAGCGCCCTAAGAAAGGAAAATTTGACCCCAATTGGCTAGGGCCTTATGTCATCATAGCCATCTATGGATTAGGAGCATACCAGCTTACAACACCTGAGGGCTAGCCTCTAGATGAGCCTATGAACATTCTACACTTGAAGAAATTATATGCATAACCCATCGAGTATCCCAAGTAGAAAATTAAAAAAAAAAATCAAAAAATCAAAAAATCAAAATTTCAAGAAAAACCTGAGTGCAATAAAGACTTCCAATGGTGAAAATCACTTCGGTGATGCCTTGGATTGGTACCATGGTGAAAACCTATCTCAGGCACCATGTGTAGTGGCCGATTCTACCATCTAATACGTCCTCTTTCCATCACAACACTCCATATTGCACACGTCCCACGGCTTGGAATTCTGAAACATCAAGTCCTATCATCCACCTCACAATATCCCACCCAAGGCTAATCCATGGAACGAGGATCCTTGTAAGATTCCTTTTGTACAATTGCAAAATCACAACAAAATCACAAAATCCAAAAACAATACAAAATCAAAAAATCCAAAAACAATAGAAAATCAAAAAATCCAAAAATAATAGAAAAATTGTGAAAATCCAAAAATCATTTCTCAAGATTCGCTGCAAATCACCCTCATGCATCAATCCATAACAATACTCTCTGCAAATCATGACCATCAACATCCATCAATCCTCAGCATAACACCCATCCTAAAACCATTCCCACATCATCAAGTCATGCTAGAACTACATATTCATCTCGCCCACATCTTGAAAGTACCTTGATCCCGTGGATACAGGGTATGTAGGCAGCCTAGAATACGAAGGAAGTTTCCAATACTCAGGTAGATAAGATGCACCCATCCAACCTATTTGGATGGTCCCCATTCACTGAGCTTGCTAGACCCAATAAATGATACACATGCTAAGTATATGCTTGAAGCATGGTCCCTAATGCAAAAATCATCAATCAACATACCAACTATAATCACACACATGGCCTGACTATCCTTTTGCCCACCTTTCAAAAATTATCCAACAAAATCCAACTGATTTTCATCCTAGGATATATCGTTCCTACAATGGACAAGAATCTATCATCTTATCAACATGTATCTTGGCAAGAGCACATAATGGCTATTTGTATCTTTTTTGTTGGTCTTTTTTATTATTGATTTTTATATTTTTGTCTCACTCTAGGTCATTTCCAAAGCTACCTTGATCTCATTATATCATGATAAGTGGCAGACAACACCTGGAGTAGACATGGTCATTGTTTCTGTATGATGTGCTTGTGGGTTAGTTTTATTACTCCAAGAATAGTATTTATATCTTGAGGCCTAGGTCAGTTCTAGCATGATGTGCCTCATTTGCATATACAAGCATCAATACCTTATATGTACTATTAGCACTCATCACTATGAGTCCCCTTCCTTAGCTAGGCAAGGTTATACTACCTTGGGCACACATGAAATCAACTTATTGTTTGTGGGTCTAGTCCATGCAATTGTGGGATATATATCATCACCTAGGTCATCTCATACCTTTGTGAACTGTATCCTACATTGCTATAGTAAACTAAGAAATGCTCTCAATTAATGTTATGCAACTACTGTTACTAGCTCAAATAATCATACTAATCATTTCTTCAACTATACCATCTGGGCCTAGATTTTGTAATCACCTACCCTACCCCCCCTTCCAAATCCCCTCACTAATCCCACTCCAACTTATTCTCACTCAACACATCCTGAGCCAAAGTAAATTCCCCCTCAATGATGTGGTGTTCCATGACCTAGCAACTCCCTCATTAACCATCCAACTCCCCCACCCCTCCCAATCTAGCTACAGCTAATCATATCTGTACCCTATCTATCCACCCTTATCCCAGCCCCCCTATTCCCCTGTCACACATGTTAGGGTTAGCTGGCAGAAGATATCAATTAAATGCAAATAAAGATTAAACAGAGGAATGGAAATACACAGAAATAATAATAACGAGAGACAAGTTTTAACGTGGTTCACCCAAACTTGGTCTACATCCACCAATAGAGAGTCCAATATTATTATCTAGTAAATCAAACCAATTACAACTAGCAATCCCTGCAACTCAATACCATTGCAAATGCTACAATACAATATGTCAAAAAACCCTAACCCTTAGCCACTTTTATCAAGCCTTATGTCGGTTACAAAATAGGGTTTTTTTAATGCCGGTCCAAAAAAAATTAATTTATAGTACTAAATGAACCTCGGTGAGGATACATGGCTAGTGTATAGTACTTTCCTGATCAGTCGCCACCTACCAACAACACAGCCCCACCACCCAAGGTTCAACAAAGAACATCATGTGTATCAAGACTTAATCTATCACATATCACCTAGTTTGCATCTCACATATCACCTAGTTTGCATCTCACATATCATTCATTTTGCATTTCATGTAGGTGCATTTTAGAATCCTTTAGTTGCATATCATATATCATTTAATTTGCATTTCATTTAGGTACATGTTAGAATCCTTTAGTTGCATATCATATATCATTTAATTTGCATTTCATTTAGGTACATTTTAGAATCATGTAGTTTGCATCTCATATATCATTTTAATTTACATTTTAGAATCATTTAGTTTCTAAACACTTAGGTGCATTTTATAAGCCTTAGTTGCATATCATAATCATTTAGTTTGCGATCATTTAGGTGCATTTTAAAATCATTTAGTGAAATTTCATAATCATTACATTGCATTCCATAATCATTATAGTGCATTCCATATATCATTTCATAATCATTTAGTTACATTGCATAATCATAATCATAATCATTTAGCTACATTTTATAACCATCTACTTGCATATCCATATTTCCATACATAACATGTGTTTATTAAGATAAACATACATTTCCATTGCATTACATCTTACATCCATAATAAATGTTTATTAATCTGAACATTTATTTGCATTCTACATCACAGTCCATAAATCACACACATGCATATATCAAAATAAGTAAACCATCATTACATCCATCATGTCACATCAATAGGTACATCCTTAACATCAAAATAATACATTACATAAACACAACACACCATAAAGCATATTGCATCCATCAACATAAGCACCATCATAATCATATAAAAACATCATAAACAAACATATAGGCCATCAAAAACCATCATCTCATATATCATTGCCAAAATATACATCGCTCAGGTATATACATCAAAAAATATAATAACATGTCATGATACAATGCCTCCAAGGGCCAAAATAATACAATTGTCACATAGAGGACCCTCTCTCTGACATAGTGGGGGATCTTGGCCCTGGTGGTGGCTGTGGTCCTACCTATGGCTATGGCTATGGATGAACCTAGACCTATGTAACCTATTGGAGCACATGTGATGGGGGACCCATCGCCTACTAAACAAATTGAACTGATCTAGATCTGTGTGACCTAGATGCCCTGGATCCACTGACCTGACTATAGCTCGGTGCACGCTGCTCTACTAGCATTACTGCATGATAGAGTACCCAATAATAATCCATCCACCCTCTGGCATCTAACAACTATCCCTATATCTAAGACAATTGTACCTGTGCCTGAGACAACTATGTCTGCATCGGTGTCAAAACTAGAGTCATACTAGCACCTGAAGCCTGTAAGCTCCCCATTGTAGCCTCCACTTACCGATCTCTTGCAAGGGCCGCATCCCACTCTCCCATCAAAACTACTATCTCACCCTGAGCCTGGGCTAACTGTACCCGCAGTACAGCCACCTGTCCATCTGTACCATCTAACAATGCAACTGTACCTCACAGCTGCACCAACTCTGCCTCCTGACTCTCTAAAGCCTCCTGTAGGCTGGCTACCTATGCCCGTAAAGTCTCAACCTCATCCTCCTCTCCACTCCAAGGCCACCAATGAGATGAGAACCCTCGAAGCCTTGACTCTCCACCTGCCACTGAGGTGCCCGCCTCTGCCTGTTATCTTGCTGCAATAGCCTACTATTGCTGCGGTACCTGCGGTGGGGGTAGAACACCCCTACCTACCCTCGACAGTCCCCCACGCTATCGCGGTCCTCCCTGCCTCTGTACCACTCTGATATGGACCTTCTCAACAGGTACCTATAGTACAGGTACCCCCTGTCGTACCTACTACTGGGGCACCTGTGAACCACCGCCCACCTGTCCCTCTCCCCTGAGCTGACCTGTCTAGTTTCCACTACTGCTAGCACATCCATTGGCTCCACATCTCTCCCAATCTCCCTCTCCTCCCCATTTCCCCCAACCTCCACAAGATAGTCTGCTATAATCTCCTCTCCCTCCTCTAGGAAATCATCTCCATCAGAATCATCATCCACATCCTCCTCAAACTCCTCATCCTCTGATCTCACTGCCTCCTCTGCAGGGACTACCTCATCTGTAGGGTCGGTGAACTGAGTCAGTCACCACATCCGCCACCATGTCTCATACACAAGAGTAGTGCCTGTATCCCTGACCACACTCTCCCAATCCCACATCAATGGCTCCAAAGCTGCAAAATCCTCCAGGGCAACCCAGGGCTGTATGGCTGTCAGCCAATAATGGACATCTCGATGAGTCCATGCAAAAATTGCCTTCTGTTATGGAGTATCTTGCCATAACCCAAATTGTTGCATAACTCATGACGGTAGATACATATCGATCATATGGTCTCCTCGACCTATCAAGCAGCACTACTAGAAAGTGAAAGGCATGTGCACATCATCATCGGGCCATGACTCCTCTCTGATGTAAGGTCACTAGGTAACCCGAATGATGTCATCCAACACCCATCTCCAATACTAAACCTGGCCAGTGTATGTATACTTAGCATCTTGATACATGAAAACAAAGGCCTCAAACAGATGACAATAGTATCCACATCTCGGCTGAGTGACCAGAATATACTCCTAGATCCACACATGCAACAAAGTAACCCTGACTGATAAAGCTGAATCATAATGATAAACCACTGTATGCATCTCATGATAGAGTTGTGCTAACATTGCCAGTCCCCAAGCATACACGGTCTCATGTCTGACCATCCCCTCAATCACCTCTCCCCATCCAACAAGAAATCCCCTGCCTCTCCTATCGGGCATCACTATGCCACTAATCAATGCACACCAGAATAAAGGAAAGGGATCTACACCTACCACTAGTGTCCCCTCATAGCTCATCTCCCTCCTATCTGCTGATAAAATAATGTGATCATGGCCAAATACTCTAACCAAGGCCCTTTGTCCCCTCCTCATGTCATATGTCACCTGACAACCATGAACCGGTAGCTTGAGGATGCGATAAACATCCTCAAGAGTAATGGTGATCTTGCCAGTGGGAAGCAAAAATGAACAAGTCTCTGGCTGATACTGCTCTATAACAGTTGTAATCAGAGCTCTATGAGCTCGCAGCACTGGCATCAATGCAACTATCAAAAGCCCTAACCTCGCTAGTCGAGCCTGGGTGGCATCATCAAACTGATCAAATAGCGCCATCACGGAAGGCACGCATCGCTCCCGTGAGGACACTATAAATGATCTTATATCCTACATCCACAATTTTCTGGTAAAAAATCTACCTATCTTTTTCCAAAACCACCCCTTTCTTCTAATGTGGAAAACCAAAAACACTTTGGTGCCACAAACAGACCATATTTTGCACCATTACATATGATGGCACTACCGCATTTCCCCAGGGTGCTAATTCAGAATATAACACCACTACGCAACCTTTTTGTGCCATTTCAACAAATAGCGCTACCCTTTCACTTGGTTCCAATCTAAATAATGGCACCACCCCTCCCGATAGCGCATATATCAGATATAGTGCTACTATTCCACATGGCGCTAATCCTCAAGATAGCGCCACTATCTAGCATAGCGCTTATCTAGACGATAGCGCTACCATTCTCCCTAATTGGCGCTAAAATGCAAAAATCTAAAACCCTACACACATTGTGCCAATACAAAGGATAGCACCAAAACATTAAACACATGGCACCAATCTGCCTCTGTTCTACCCTAGCAGATAGCACCAATCCAGAGGATTGCGCTAATCCACTTATTTTTAGCATTGCGCGATCTTGCGATAGCGTCAACACACCAATCCCCAATTCTTGAAACAAAAAATGTGACAAAATCAAAAAATCACAAATCTAGGGTTAGGCCCTACCTAGGGTCTAGCCTTTGGTGCCCGACCATACGATCGGAAATGCTCAGAAATGTGGGTGAGTCGCGGGAATTTGGGGTTGTGCTTTGCCATCTCTCCTTTGCTCCTTCTTCTCAAGAATTCAATGTGTACAAATGTGACACCCTTAGGGCCCACTAGTATAAATATAGTTAGCCATGTCATTCTTTTTCCCACTCTTTTCTCCTCCAGGGTGCAGATCACAACCTTTTTCCTCTATTTTTCTTCCTGTCATATTCTTTTTCTATCCTCTATCCAACTTTTACCCCCGTCGCGTCCTTTCGAGAGCTCACCCAAATTTTTTTAATTTTTCACCGACCTCTCAAGGGGGCATCCCTCACCCATCTTATTCCTTCTCAGAAGCTAGGGCATATTTTTCTTTGACCTAACACCACTTCCCTGCTAGGTCCTGATGCCACGTCAAAGAGGGGCAAATGTAGACACCTAAAAATGTCTTCAGTGTTAAACCAACTCCTGACATCCATAAACATACCAATTTCCCTTCTAATCAATTAATTAAATTTTTATTTAATTAATTATCCCTTCATCACCTAATTTTTCATTAATTTTATTAATTCAATAGTTCAACTTTAGCCAACTAATTAAATAAATATGCAATACTTATTTGGTTAAATTCCCCCTTCTCACTAAATCCAATCAATTAGGTAAATCATGCTTAACTAATTAATTCAGCCTATTAATTAACCTATCCCTAGCCTAGTTGATTAAATAATAATTATTTAATTAGCTACCCTAGCCTACCTATCCCCTAGACCTAAATTAATTAGGCTAATCACCCTAATTAAAATGGTCAAACCTTGATTAACACCCTTCCCCACATCCTCCAAATAAAAAATTGAAATATATCCCACATAAATCATTTTTTTTATAAAAAAGTGTCCAACATAACATTTAATACGTCTTACACCCCTTACCCATTCCATGCCTCATTTATATCCACTCTTCCCCAAATGAATTTTTAATTCATTTTACCCTTCCCCATGTGAATTTTTAATTCACAAATAATCCATCTCACCCAACCTCATTTAACTCACCCCTTTCCCAAAAAGAATATGAAATTCATCTTTATTCCTAGCCCTCCATCCTCCAAGATGAAATCTAGGCCCTCCACATCACTTTCATCCTCCACCATTGATCTCCCAAACCAATCTCAACCATTGGATCAAAATCTCTCCAAAATCCCCATAAATGCAACATCCTCCAAGCCATTTGAGGATCCAATTTCTAAGTAATGTTACCATGCCAAAAAATCTCTTGAGCTAGCTTGTGAGTTGCATTTAGATAGAGCATTTCACCATTGAATCCATTATCTAGGGTATATCTAGGATCTCTTGGGTGCATGCTTCTACAACCCTATCTTAGATTTGTGAGTCATAGTGAGGTATAACATTTGTTTTCATGCACTTGTTTTGTGTTTTCTATCTCATTTTGATTTCACTAATCACAATCATTTCATTCAGTCTCCCAAATTTAAATCTTTCTTATATAACACAAAGGCAAAGAAATAAGGGAATCAGTTGTAGATATTACACTAAGCAATGAAATACAATTATTGAATACATTGAAAATAGATGTAAAAAATGAAATGAAGAATTTGACTCAAGAGAAGGGCAAAAAATTATTAGAGGAGTCTGGTGTAATGATCTTCCTGGTTTGGATTTAAATTCTGCTTTAGTTTTTGATAGTTTTTTACATAATGGTGATGTAAAACACAAGCTCAATCCAGAAGGGGTAACAGAAGTATATACTAGATCAAAGTATAATCCTGATGAGAATTCTCTCATGATCTGGGACTTATACCCCCCACATAAGAAGCTTGCTGTTATTGATATAGAGAAAGCATTTGGTCATGTAATGACACTAAAATTGGGTGAGACTAATCCTATGGTCACAGCAGATATTGGCATTAATGTAGCCAAACTGAACAAGGCACAGATTCAGATGTTGATTAAAGAACGGGACAGGTATAAATTGAACAGTGAAAGGATGTGTAAGGAAAATGATTTTCTAAGAGATACTGTTAAGGATGCCTTCAAAGAACCCACAAAAATGTTGACTCAAGGAGAAAGTTCCCAAATAAAGGACAAGAGCGAGGTATTACAAATGACCTCTCAAATAATCCACACTAGGTTTGATGCACTGTCTACTGTTTTCAAAAGGAGATATACTAATATGATGATCTAGATGGAAAAGTTCTAGGTTACTCATTCTAAGAATCACACTACTATCCAAGAGCATAAAAGGATAAATGATAGGCTCCATGAAAATCTCCAAGAAATACAAAATAGGAACACTTCTGACATTGAGGCCATTACCACTGCTAAAGCTCTGATCAAGAAATATAAAGATTATAATGAGGAACTTCAAACATATGCCAAGGTGTTTAATGATGCCTCAAAGGAGGGTGTGCCTGCACTATTCCATGATAATAAAGATCTAAAAAGACAGAATGAATGGATAAAAGAATGTGAATTGATATTGCAGGGAGCCTTGGAAGCAACCGAAGTTGAAGATCTAGCACTGGGAGAGGCCTGTGAATGCTTGGAAAAAATGATCACTATGGAATTCGTGGCAAGGAATGCAGTGGATTATGTAGATGCATACCTGAGTCAAGGGTACTTAGATCATATCACCCAAGTTTATTTGTGGATCATTAGAGTTTAGTGTTGTTATTTGTTTATTGTTGTTAAAATTCCAAAAGACACTTACGAAGAGGTGCATCCTCTTCAAGATATAGCTATATAAGTTAGAGGAGTAGGAATGAGAAAATCATCATTACCATTTCATATTTAGGTGAAGCATTAGTAAGAAGATAGATTGTACCCATTTCCTCCATCCATTCCCATATTTCAGAAACTTATACAATTATTATAAATATTTTGAAGCAATATAATGGAGTAGAATGTTCTTGAATGGTGATTTATTTTTAGTGTCCAACTGTTGTGATTGAGTTTCATGATTATATGCTATAGTACCGTCTCCAAAGTGGTTCTTTTAAATTATTCAAATTCATATAATTTGTCACAACACATTTTCTGTTGGTGTGTGGTTATCTTGATTGGTTTCTAGTTGGAGCGAATTAAATATCCTTTCAAATAATCTATTTTGATTGGTTCTTGCCAAGGATTAAAATATTTTTGAAATAGTTGTTATGATTGGTTTCCCTTTGGATAAGAATTAAAATTCCTTTCATGAGATCACAATAATTTAGGGGGATATCATTGGGATTATTAAAGAAGAATACAATAACTGACAAACTTGCACATTTGTACAAGTTGCAAACATTCCAAGTGCTGAACAAATTAGAGTTAAGCTACAAAATAGATCTACCTATCCTACACATCTACCTCCATAATCATCGTCCATCCATTGACTCCATCCACCCAATAGATTAGGCATTGATCAATTTTCAAACATTTTATCCAAATCCAATTTACACTCTTGATACTTCGAGCAATTTTATTAGGAACTAGCTAGAAAGCTCTACATCTACCTCACATCTGTTTGCCATAGTGAGTAGATTGTCCAAGTTAGGATCCTTTAGCCTTTCAAATCTTCTTTACCACTCAGGCACACCCAAATAGGCCTGATAGAGCCTAAAGAGTAGAGGGTTTTCGATTACATAAACCCTATTCAGTTGGCCAAAAACGTATCAAGAGACTGGCACTCTCTTGAGGTCTAAAAACCTACATTTTTGAGACCCAACACACAGACTGGACATTACATGTTCCCTTAGCTCCATATCTTTTGCTTTAGCAACTTCTTTTCTTATTTCCAGAATGTCTCTTAAACTCTTAGGGATTTCTACCACAATTTCCACTAGAGCTCTGTTGAATACATTCAAATATTTTATAGTAGCATCCTCCAAAATTCTTTTGTCAGTATCACTGTAATGATCATAGAATTTAGTCATTGGTTTTAGGTTTCCATCTATAGTGATTACCTTAATGATGTCTTCCACAGAAGGAGTTGGCTTCTCAACATTAGCCTCTAACTTACGCCTCTTACTTGGATTTTTACTTCTGGAGGGCTTCTCCTTAGACACTTTAATAGTTGTAGTGCCGGAGGTCTTCAACTCTTTAACCTCCTCATCTGAATCAGTCTTTTCTTCATCCTCCTTCTCCACACTGCCATATGACATCTTGGCCATTGCTTTTGTTCTTTTTCCTTCCTTTCTGGTAGGTTTTTCTTTGGATTTATTCACAATAGGAGAAGGTGATGCACTGGAGGTTGAACTAGTACTCCTAGTAGACCTTGACTTGGAAGAGGGTTCTACCGGAACACTTTTCTATTCCATGTCCTGCTTCTCCATCTCAACCTTTTCTATTCTTTTCCTGAATTGCCTCACAATTTCCTTAGTAAGGCCTGGATTCTTAGCCAACTGCTCAACTTCTTTCCTTACTTTCCTTTTGGTTTCAGGAGCATTGAATTCAAGATGTAGTTTTTGTGAAATTTCTTCATAAGTTCCAAATATCTCTTCAGCTAGATCCCTAGAGTGACTTAAAAAATGTTGTGCATATAGTTCCAACACATGCCCATCCACTTCATGCCCCATGGCCATGATCCACACAACTCTAGGCTCTACTACTTTCATTTTGCATTGATCAATAGTAACCATAAAATAGATGGTGTCCTTGTATTTTTCAACAACAGTCCTAGGTACTCTAGCCCTAGCCTGCATCATACCCTGGAAGTTTTTGAAGAATCCCCAAAGTGTAGTTTTTTGTGCATCATGACTACCTAAATAACTCAAATGATTCCTAGTCTTGACTGTTAGCGGTTTGTCATTTGTCAAAATTATATTTTTGTTTCCTAGAAGCTCACTCAAGAAATAGAAGAAAAGACACATGATTAGCATATCATATGTGAATGGGTACTTCTTGTCCTTCTTTATCTTGCTTAGATTCTCCATAAGCTGGTTCAGCACAATTCACAAAGAGCATAGTCTAAACCTTCTTTTACCATCTTATATGTAGCATAGATAGTTGTTTTGGAAACTAAATTTTCTTTGCTAGAGTAATATATCATGTATCCTATCACCATTGATGTGAATCTAACCCCATGATTCTCTTTGTCATTTATAGTCATGGCTCTCTTGTCAAATTTTGATCCGGTTGCCTCGGTGACTTCTTGATTCTTCACAGCCTTCAACTAAGGCAAGGTACCAGTTGAATTCAGTCCTATAATTGCCCTTATTGCATCCTTTGTGATTTTGAATGTATGATTCAACCATAGAAGCTCATCATGGATACAACTCAAGACATACTAGACCCACTCGTCCTCTACAAAACATGGAAACTCAACAAATTGTATGAACTTATTTTTTAGGGCTTTGTATTCTAGTTTGAGCTCAAAATCATTACCTTTCAAGTGATTCATGAATAGAACAAAAAAGCTTGAGTCGCCATGCTCCTCTAGAGGTGCGTGAATATAAGCCCTAATATCCTCTGTGTCTAGAACTCCATATAGAACCCCAAAAAATGCTCCCATCAGATCGACTTCAGTGGATTTCTTAAACTTTGTCCTAGGCCACTCAGTGATGTTCACAACCAGAGGAGTAGCCATTTCAAAAGATTACAAGTTCAAAGTTTCACAGAGAAATACCTTTTTCTTCACATAATTAGGGTTAGCTGTCGAATTCGTTCTTTGCACTTCAATTCACTAAATTTTTAGCTTAGGCACTCTTCTCCTTGTTCTCTTCAAATGCAAAGTGATTAAAGTGTTTGAATGAATGACCTTTTATCCTCTGCAAAACCTAATTCTTCATTGTAATAAATGTTCTTCCCTAATACATCCAATTACACTGTTTCTGCATACAATCAATCTTTAATTGCTCCGCAATCAATCACATTAGCTTCTTTTCTTCCAGAATTTGCTTTAACAGATCTGAAACAAGCTCCTTTATCTTCATTCATCGTGCTAGATTTAGGCACCCACTTACTGGCAAGGGGAATTAGATTTTCAATGCAGCTCCCCCTGAGCCAGAGCTCTTAATTCAATTCCTAGAGGAATTATTAGCACCGAATTCTGGTGTAGATCCATTGTCAACACTCATTTCACCTTTTTTCACCCATGTTTTGTTCATTTCATTCTGGATTTCATTCAAATCAACTTTGTCCTTGCCTTTGTCTAACTTTTTCTCTGTTTTCCCTTTACCTGCCTGTGAGTTCTCCTTTTTTCTTCTACAAAATTTAGCAATGTGTCCGGATTTGTTGTAGTTGAAACACACAATCTTATTTTTCTAACAATTACATGTTTAGAGTAGGTTTAGATTTGCAATGCACTACAAGATGCCCAAACTTATTACAAGTAAAACATCTTCCATTGAACACTTGTTTGTTCTTAGGAGGATTCCTTGATCCACTTCTGCATTCCTCAGCTTTATGACCTATCCTTTTGTAATTAAACCACTAACCAAAGAAAGATGATGCATTTTGATTCACTTGACTTCTGTATTGATTAGCTCTATGACCATACTTATTGCATTTAAAATAATTGCCATTGAAAGATGGATACCTTTGAGCATTAGGTTGTCTTACTGGAGGTCTCCTAGGATTCCTTCTTTGATTTCTTGCTTCATAATTTCTTTGACTAGATCCAGAGCTTTCACCTTTCTCAAATCCTAGACCATGCTTATCATCTACCTTCTTCTAACTATCAAGCAACACCTCAAGTTTAGCTGAGCTTATCTTGAATTTCTCTTTATATTCATTTGCAACCTCTAGGTCATGTTTGAGAATGACAATTTGTCTTTCAAGTTCTTCCTCATTGTCCCTGGTTTCTTGTAGATCAGACTCTAGATGGCCAATTATCCTATCCAATCTACATCATTCTTCTATTCTTTCTTTTAGAGATTGATTTAGTTTTTCCTCAGTCTTCTTCCTTTCCTCAATTTCATTGGTTAGTCTCATCACCCTAGATTTCACCTCATGTTTTAGGACAACAACTTATTTTGTTAGATTCTCACATTCTTTTGTCTTCTCCTTTAGGGCCTCATCCATTTCATTGCTTCATTCAAATTTGCTAGCTGATGAAGTAGCTCCCTTCTCTTTTCATTAGATTTTCTCAGTTGTCCTTTTAAGGTCTCAGTGAAATCTTCAGCATCTTTAAGGTTCTCTTGTAGATCTCTGATTTTTGCTCTGGACAGATCAAGATTATTTAAGGCTACTTGGAGTTGTTGATTGATGCCATCAGAATTCTTGAATGAACCCATTGAAAACACCTTCCCAAATCTTCCTCAAGCTATTAAACTTCTTCCAAGGAACTTGGCTCTAATACCAATTATTGAGATTAAGAAAAACTGAGATGGGGGGTGAATCAGTGTTCTTCAAAAGTTATTACTTTATTCCTTTATTAATTTACCACATACATCTAAAAGAAAGAAGCATGAACACAAGAATAGAAACAACAAGATCACAACACATGAACACCAGGATTTTAACGTGGAAACTTGGTTAAGGGAAAAACCACGGTGGGGGTTAACCCACAAGAAATTTATACTCTGTTAAAAGTATTACCAAGGGGAAGGCACATTCCTTCAGGCACACTACCCAAAGCTCACTACTCAAAGGAGGCTCATTGTCTATAGAATTAGTTACAAGAGTTCATTGAATTATTTGAACTGAAGAATAGCATCTAACAATGAAAGATTGTAGTTCTAGTTGAGCTCAATACACTGACTTTGCACACTTCATCTCCCTCTGCCCTACTACACTATTCTGCCATGATCCAGAGCTTAGATCCCTTTATTTCACACCTGATACTACTCTATTTCACACCTCATCATTCATATTCATATCTTCACACACCAAAATGCTCAAATCCATTAATCATATATATCCACTACATGAAATTGCATCAATTGCAGTCAGCCTTAAGAAAAACTTAGAGACTCTTTAAGAACACTATTCTGGCGGCCGAATCCATGGACAAACACCAATGCGGACAAGAATTTATGTATATAGGTCACCTCACATGTCATCCAATGCCACTGGATCTCATAAATTACTTGACCAATCACTTCTCTTCATCTACACAGGGATCAAACACCTAGTCAGCCTGTTCTTCACTAGACTGAACTGACTAACCAAAAGCTGATACTTAGATGCTTGTAACTTACAATCCCTTCATCATCAGGGGATAAAATCTTAGATTTAGGTAGCCTTGACATCCTTTAACATTTCCTCAGATCCACAACACAATATGATTTCCTATGGAGAAATGCAGACCAAAATGTTGAACCCTGTCATATGCCTTGTTCATGTCTATCCATACTTAGACAAAACTACAATCTGTCTTCCGATATGATCAACTGATGAAATGTAGATGTGTAAGATAGATTTAGTTTCCATCAATGACAACACCTGACATGCCTAGCAATGTCTCTTGCCAACAGAATCCTCCTCACAAAATACTCCTCAAAAATTGCATAATCAGCACTAGTACAATGCATATCTACCATGCAGGTCCACATCTACACTGGCAACATATTCCCCTATGCATCTGGCATTTTAACATGTAGATTCTAGTGCCACATCCCTCACAAAAAATAGAAGTATATGGTACAACATAGAATACCATGTGAATTCAACATGGGCATCCACAGTAAATAATTTGCTCTTGATTTCTATCATCTGTTTGTACATTTTATCTGCAATTTAGGAGGCATAGTCATGTGGTTCCTTAGTCTCTTGACTTTGAATATCTATTGTCATCATCATCAGAGAGATGGGCATCCTATCTGAGGCATCCCTACCTAGTACCTGGCACAAACTGTGATATGTTTCGATGAAATAATGCATGAATAGGTTGCATTGGAAAGGTTCTTGTTTACTGTCTGATATCTTCACCAGTTTACCATCAACTCCTCTCAGCCTGTGCTTGGCCAAGTTAAAATCTCTATAGGCACACTTAACCATTTGGTACTTCTTTTTCAATACATTTAGGTTAATTAACTTATTAGCTGCAGGGTTCAGGTTAAACATAGTGGCAATGTATCCCTTTGTGAGCTTGATAATCTTTGTGATGTTTCCTACCAAGACTCTCCTTGTTTGAGGATTGTACCTCAGTGCTATTGCCCTTAGTAAGTCTGGATTAGGGAATACATTAGGGTAGATAAGATTGGCCAAATCAAAGCACCAAGCATGGCAGACTGGTGCCTTATAATCCCTTCTATGGTACCATTGCTCAAACAAGACCCAACCAGGAATGGGTAGTCTGACATCTCTACAGTTATAGAAAAAGTTAAGGAATTTATCATCTGGCCCACCAAGACCATGCAAATTCAAAGGTTTCCTAGCAAAACCTAGGAGCTGAACCATAAGGTCCTCATCTAAGCTACACTTAGAAGTAGAAACTTTACTAGCTTGACTCATTTTCAAATTGATTGTAATAAGCTAGGGTTTCTTATATAGGCAATTATCTATCTCCTTAATCAAGCAAACAATTTAAAATATGTCGGGCATAGCTAGTCAGAATGAACTTACTAGTTTAGGCTTGCAAAAATTTGAATTTCAATCTCTGCTCACCTAAGAATCTGTCGTACGCCTGAGCTTTGTTCATTCTTGGAGAAATGATGCAAAAAGCCCTAACTTTCTTCTTTTAAAGGTTCGTAGCATAGGTTCTGAGGCATTAATGGAGGTAGCCTTAGCCTTAATCTTTCATTCATGTCATAGGGCACCTTCAATGTTCATCACAAAAATTTAAAACTATGTCATTAATCTAAGCTTATTCTTGCGAGATCCACGGTTGTCATTTACCTGCTAGATTTGAAAATCTAGGTCATCATAGTTGAAAAGTCCTTGACCAATCAGGATGAGCCACATCAGATGTACTTCCTTTGCTAACCACATCACTTTCGTCTGGCCTGGACACGTGGCATCACTTCACGACGTCACAACTAGAAGTGGGCCACCACTTACCTACTAGGTACGGGTGTGATAAAGCCTCCATGCATCCATCCTTCATTTACTTTTGACTTATTTCATAAGACAGGGCCATGTGTTGCCATCTCATGGCTGCGCAGTGAAGATTCCTTCCTAGCAAGATACCCTTGCAATGATGTGCAACCGTTAGATTAGAACTTTCCTTCAGACCACTTTTAGACTAACATTTGGCAGCATACAGTTGCTTAATGTAAGATTCCTAAAATAAAGGGACGTAAGCCTATATTCTTCAATATGTGTCACCTTGTCACAACTGCGCATTAGGATGGTGACATCATGTAATGTGCACTGTGACACTGCGAAATACACTTTTATTAAGCCTTATAACCTATGCGAAGACTCAGGACATGGATTTAATTTTTTACGGGCCATAAGGGGTAAGACTTAGGACATGGGGCCGGTCACCTAATGAATATAAAGGCTTTAAGTTATGACTTAAGGGACTAGGAACCTATCATAGGTGGTCAACAGATAATTAGAAAATAAAGTGCATGACCTGGGGAACTTAGGTTTTAAGGATTTTAAAGGCAATGACTTATAATTTTATGAACCCAAAACCCTAAACCCTAATAGGTACCACCAAGATGAATAATGATATGAATAAATGAGATGAATGTAAATCTAAAGCACAACACTCAGCAAGGTGCAAAAATCCTTAAAAACATGGGTTCACTAAAATGTTTAGTAAGAAAAATGAAGAGGGTTTGTTTGTGTTGATCCTCCTTTCACCACTAAACATTCAAGGACTTTCAGCTGAGTAGAGGTGTTAGAAGTGATCCAACATCTCTCACAAGATTCGTGACATGGCTTAAGTGCCTCCCGTGGATTCATTAACTCTAGCGGTTGTATCAAGCATTAACAAGTCGACCTTTTGGTGCAATGGCAACTATGTTTCCAATAATATGGTATCAGAGCCAAAGGTTCTAGGTTTGAATCTCCCCCGCGAGTGATGCTGGGGGGATTGTTGCCAGTGAGCTAGCATCTCTCGTGGGATTCATGACATGGCTTAACTGCCTCCCATGGATTCGTTAACTCTGGTAGTTGTATCGGGCATTAACAGGTTGACCTTTTAGTGCAATGGAAACCGTGTTTCCAACAATTTGGTATCAGAGCCAAAGGTTCTAGGTTTGAATCTCCCCTACGAGTGACGTGAACTCCCACAAGTGACACTGGGAGATTGTTGGTAGTGAGATAGCATCTCTCACGGGATTCATGACATGGCTTAACCACCTCCTGTGGATTCCTTAACTCTGGTGGTGGTATTAGGCATTAACAAGTCAAATTTTTGGTGCAACGATAACCATGTTTCCAACATAGAGGAACCTACTACAGACCTTCTATCACTTGGAACATAGGGGAAGATTGGAATTGTGTAATTTATTTGTTCAATTAAGCCCAATTATGCTAAAAACCCTAATTATGCAAATTCGTGAACAAATGGACAAATTATGGAAAATGATCACACACAGAGATATCAATTAACAATCAAATGCATACCAGATTTCAAAGTTTAGAAAATGGAAAATTTAGGGAATAATGAACAGGTGCCCTAGTCTAGTACCACAGGTTTTGTCGAGATTTGGGAATCTTGTCTGCAACCTATTCATGTTGTTCCAAATATTTTCCTATTGTGGGATTCATAGGACTAATGAGCAGGTGCCAAAGTCCAGGTCCCTATTTTGTTCTCTAATCTATAATTCTAATAGTCTATACTACTCTCCTACAACTCCACTTTTTCTACTTTCACAACCTGTAACCTACAATCACAGAAAAATGGGTTGAGGTTGTGGTGTTTAGAGGATTGCTTCAGTCAAGCCTCTAGAGAGACATTCAAGTCTTTCAAACACTGTTGTTAGATAAAGAGTGTGTATCCTTGTAGGATAGAGGCAAAATCCAAATGATAAATGATTGAAAACACAATTGATATCACCTTGTAGTGAAGATCTCATGGGATGAAGATGCTCTTCATGCCATGAGGAGATGGATGCCAAATCTGCAAATAAAAACATAATAACAACACAAAAGTATGCTTTGCCACACAATGAATGTCTTGAATCACCTTAACATATGCCACAAGTTTGCAATATCCATCTAGTTTACAAATGAATCACTAATCATGCTTATATATATCAACTACAAATATTCTAGCTAAGAATTTCATAATTCAAACTTACTGTGTCCACATAGGACCTAAATAACGGTCATAAACCAACACTTTGAAATTGGTCCTGACCTAAAATAGGGAGGACTAGGGCGCAGGCACCGAAGTCCTCCCCCCTATTTCAGGTAGGATTTATGTTAAGTGCATCCCCTAAGTCCTAATTGCCATGAAACTTCAGGGTTTTCTCATCGGGAGTCATCAAAATCATGCAAGATACTCTAAATGCATCCTAAAGGACCCGGGAGCTAAACCTTAATAGGAAAAAGCCCCCAAGGTTACTTTTTTTGACATAACAGTAGTATATAATGGATTCAAGGTACATCAAATGGATGTCAAATCTACTTTCCTAAATGGTGACTTGGAAGAAGAGGTCTACATAGAGAATCTAGATGGTTTTCAGTTATAAGAAGACCCAAGTATGGTTTGTAGACTCAAGAAGGATCTGTATGGTCTCAAACAATTCCCTAGGGCTTGGTATGCAAGGTTGGACAAGTATTTACTCTAGAAGAATTTCAAGAAAGGTACCGCAGATAGTAATCTTTACATCAAAATTGAAGGTGAACAAATTCTAATTGTTGTTGTGTATGTTGATGATATAATCTTTTGTGTATATGATCAAATGTGTAAGAAGTTTGTAGGAGATATGCAAAAGAGTTTGAAAATTCTATGTTAGGAGAGTTACCATTCTTTCTTGGACTTCAAATTTATTAATCAAATGACGGCATCTTTATCTCTGAAGCAAAGTATGTTAAGGAAATGTTGAAGAAGTTTGGAATGGAAGATTACAAACCTATGAGTACTCATATAGCAACCAGTTGGTACTTGAGTAAAGATGATGAGTCACTTGAAGCTGATCAGGCTCAGTACAGGTCTATGATTGGGAGCCTACTATACCTAACAACATTAAGGCTTGACATTATGCAAGTTGTGTGTTTGGTTGCAAGGTTTCAAGTTGATCCTAACGAAATGCATGTGAAGGTAGCAAAGGGAATATTCAAATACTTGAAGAGCACTCTAGAACATGGATTATGGTATCAAAAGGGTGATGAATTTTCACTGAGTGCTTATACTGATGTAGATTAGACTGGCAGTGTTGATGACAAAAGAAGTACCAGTGCAGGTGCTTTCTTTTTGGGAGACAAACTAGTCTCATGGATTAGCAAGAAGCAGGATTCAATTTTCTTATCAACTGCAGAGGCAGAATATATTGTTGCAGCTACCTATTGTACCCAAGTGTTGTGGATGAAGCAAACATTGAAGGATATCAAGGTTGTACATGATGAACCTATTCCCATTCTTTGTGATAATACAAGTGCCATCAATATTTCAAAGAATCCTATGATGTATTCTAAAACCAAGCACATATCTATCAGGTATCACTTTTTGAGAGAGAAAGTTGTGTATCAAGAAGTCAGATTGGAGTATGTGCCTACAAAGGATTAAGTTGTAGACATCTTCACCAAGGCACTTTCTAAGGATACTTTTGAGTATCTCAAATGGAAGTTAGGGGTTGTTGTCCCTCCTTCTAACTAGATGTATGGATGGTGCATCTGTCTAGGGGGAGCAGTTCAATATATATTTTTATCCCTGGATTAATGGTGACTACCTCTCAAGGGGAGCAAATAGGCAAAAGATTCTAAAGGATAACAAGAATTGATCAGTCAGGGGGAGCTGATAGGTGAGGACCAGTGAAAGAAAAATCAAGAACAATGCAGACAGGAAGAGCTAAAGGAATATTAGTTTAGAAGAAGATCACTAGCCCTTCATCCTTGATGTCAAAGGGGATGAAAATTACATATCAGGTCAAGTGTTTCCATCAATGCCAAAGGGGGAGATTGTTGCACTTGTGTTGACATTTATGTCAATAGTGTGAGGTTTAGGAGAGTAGTCAGTAGTGCTGTAATGAAGAAGGTTGGAAGTAAAGTGAACAAGAAGTAATGTCAAAGGAAGTCTATGGCAATGTGATTAGAGAAGAAGACAAAGAAGATGGATCAGAGAAGTTGTGATGAGAAGGATAAGGTGATGAATGTCATATACTATGTGTACTGATTGGGTCAGTATCATCTATACACAATTGTACCTTGTCTCCTGAAGTTCAAAGACAAAGATTGTACTAACATGAAGATTCCTGCTTAGAGAAAAGAGTTTGTTAGCATTGTATGAAGTTTAGAATGAAGTCTTTGATGTAGTAAATATTGTATTCATTATTTCTTGAGGAAAAACATTACTTTAGTTTTGAAAGAAAGATTCAAGTTCTCCAAGAAACTAGAGTTTGCACAAAATCACCTCAACGTTCTATCCATCAACTAAATGTCGTTCAGGGCATGCATATGTGGAATCATGGAATTTTCAAGTTTAGAACATTGCATAATCAAATATGGGACATCAATAACCAATTGTTTTGGAACAATCTATTCATGTACATTATGAGACGTGCACGAAGTTGCTAGAGTATTAAGGAACAAATAATGTGTTGAAGCACATCCACAAATGCAAGATATTGTGGAGAGTAAAGGGGACTAGAGTTGAGGGCAATCTAGTAAGCAACCACATTACTTGATTAGCTTCATACATGGTATAGTAAGTATGACCCAACCCATTTGGTAGTGGATTGTGAGAATTAAAGGATGCCTTTCTTATGTAGTTTGATATTCCAAAGTTTGAGTAGTAGAGCATTGTTGCATATAAAGAAATTGATTTGGATCCCAGATGGTGTGGAGGACAAACCAATCTCAATGAAAGACAAGTTTATAGATTATAGACTGGAAAACCAAACATGAGAAATACAATATACAATAAAAAAGAGAGCAAAAGACTTTGAGGGATTATTTGTTACTTGTATTCAAACATAAATGAATATGGTACAATTGGGTGTTATAGATAGCAAGGCTAGGAATGAGAGTTCTTGTGACTAGAAAGGGGAAAACACTTAAAACTAGTTTGTCTTAAACTATTTAGTTATTCAATTTGGATGATCTAATACATATTTATGCAATATGATTATAAATAGATTTGGAAGATAATATAGGTCATGTTCCAAACTACTTGACCTTCCAATTGCTTGGCAGTTGACCTAAATAATAGTTAGTGTTCCATTGCCATAGTTGAAGAAGAAGTCTTATGAAGATGCCACATATGAGAAATTGCTAACTATGCAATATCTACTATGTGGCGCGTGAAGATACGATGAGTCATGAACGGAGGCATGCAACAACATAGTGACTTGTGTGGGGTCATACATGATAGCATGCAATGATACAATGATTAGCGTGTAGGGTGTGTGAGAATGTTGAGGTTTGCTTGGTAGTGCTAAGTGTTTTTGGATTGTGCATGTTAATGCATGATGTTGTGAAGGAACGCACAAGGTTCCTTGAGGCTTGCAAAACAATGTATTGATCATTTTCCCTTTATTGAGAAGTGATGGCCCCTATCACATCTTCAGTGAGTTGTAGAAATTGAAAATGGAGTTGTTTTGAAGATTGTACCACTTTGCTTGATTTGCATGTTGCCCTACCTTAGCCACTCTAAACAAATGATGTAAACCACCAATCTATTGAGGTAGAGGACTATGATTTTGAGATTATGAAGATATAGCCCTTGGAATCGAAACCACTGAGTCTAATAGTGGGGATTTTTGAAATTGTGTAAGATCAAAGACATGAAGCATTTTACCCAGAATAATGCTCACCTATGGGTGTAGGGATTGGGGAAGTTTGTGTAAACTATCGACAGAGATGAAGTGAAGGAGTAGAATGATAAAGGCATTGAAATGTGTGCCATAGATTGATGCACGTGTGCCTCCTACCTACTTTGGGATGCCTAGGTTGTTAGGTAATATTACTCAACCATTTTCCTCATGACATTTTGTATTTGAACAAAAATATATTGGAATCACACCCCTCTTTGTTTAAGCTCATTGGGCTTGTTTACGTGTAAGTGAGAGGGGAAAGCATAGTTGGGAAAAGGTAGACATAGTTTGCTTGGATTTTTCCAAACTGTTGAAGAAAAAGATTATGAAGGAGGAAATATATCACCTTGTTTGTAGTTCATGCATAGGATGAGGTTTGTTTGTTGCCTCTATTAATGATGTGTGTATCGTACCATAGGTTGAATCATTGGGATGAAGCTTCTACACAAATCCTCTATAAATGAAATCATACTGCTTGCCATGTGGGGTGGCCACCACATAGGTATAATAGGTGCATTATATGATTACTATACCTTTGTTGCAAATGATATAGTTTAGAATGCACAAGAATCTTGGGACATTGTGGCAGAGTTCCATCATGATACTATGCTAATTCTCCATATGCTCCACTACTATTGGTACCTAGGAAATGTTGTTTATCCACAAGGGAGTGGATGCCCCAATGTATTTTTTGACACTTATTATTTGAAGTCTGCCAACAAGCAAGATATTGTACAACACAAGGAGATGATGGATAAATGGGTGCACCACCTAATGAAAGAATGTGTCAATGACTTTTGCATTCTTATTGCTTTAGTCAATGATTGCCCTGATGTTCACCTTCATGCATATCACCACCATTTCCATACACTTTATCTAGCCTATGGAAAAGAGTGCCACTTAATAAGATCTATGTTGAGGTAGAGTGCAATTGGATGCACAATGGAATTCCTTTGGACACTACAATTCAATGAGTTACTGTAACACAGAGAAGAGTGTAGTTAGTTGTTCAGTGCTAGGCCTCTAAGAGGAAAGTTGATAAAGGGAAGAGGATCACATAAGGATTGATGAAGAAGAAAAGGATTGTCAAACCTAATGCCCTAATTACCATCATGTCACATGAAGAACACAAGGTAGAAGTGCAAGCAACATGTGAAAATACCATCCTGATCAACTAGTGCTAGACTAAGAGTAGGTAATTCCCACCTCTTCATACCAACATATTGATCTTGATAAAGGCATTGACCAATAGGAGGTCAATGAGGAAGAAGCACATGATAAGGAGGTTAAGGATGCTCTTGTGTAAATTCAATAGATGTAACAATAGAGTCATAGATACAATAGGCCTAGATGGAAACACCTGTGCAACAACATGTCAAGCAACATGCCACCCCATCTTTGATTCCAATCCAAGTGCTTGTGTTTGTCTTAGGAAAAGATTCTACAATTTAGGCTTCAATTACTCAATTGATGCAAGCCTGTAAGAACCCTTATTGTTAGTGTAGGTTTTTTATTTCCTAGTTGGGTTATTTATTTTTCCCTATATTCCTAGGTTTTTCCTACACTTCTATTAATCTCACTTAGGTTAATAAAGCATGTCTTATTAGGTGAGTGGTTGCGAGGTGTCACCTTCCTAATGTGAGCATTCATTAGCTATCTTGGGAAGATACTTTGCTATCTTTAGTCTAATAGATGGTTGCTCTTGATTGGTCAGTGTTTCCACCTCCTCCCTCTCCCTGGTCTATATAAGCATGCTACCTAGCTTGTATTTTGTATCTTTTTCTTTTACATCCTCTTAATGCAATTTTGCTTCTAGCATTTGTATTACTCCTTTGGAGACTAACTTTGTGTTACTATTTTGATTTTGTATCATTTGCATTCATAGTTTAGATATCTATTTGTTTGTCCTAGTTTTCTGGGTTAATAATCTTTTTAGATTCTAACACTTATACCATTGAAATATCCCAAATAGGATATTAACTAAATTTTTTAATTTTTAGGGTTCTAAAATTTAACCTTATTTTTTATTTTCTGACTTTCTACTAAAATCTTAATTTTCTAAAGTTCAGATTTCTAAATTAGACTTATGCCAACACTTATAACAGCCAAATAAGCATGCCAAATCATCACAAAAACCATGCCAATATGATTGCCAAAAACATAGTTGAATTACACAATGAAATACATAATGAATCCACACCAAATTGCAACCACAATGACTGTAAAACTGAATTAAATGTCTGCTATTATAAATTAGAATTATGAAGTCTACAATTACATCAAAATATCATGGGAAAACAAGCCAAACATGCCCAACTATAAATTTTCTATAAACCCTGTAGACACTCTAAAATGACCAAGTTGTCATATCACTCGCATTTTAGCATTTATGTTGCATCACCTGCATTTCACATATTAATTAAAATAATCTAATTATTTAATTAAAATCATCAAATTCTTCTAAATCTCCTAAATTCAACATTAATTAAATAAATCCTCATTATTTAATTAAATTAAATTCCTCTGTTATTCTTCCAATAATTAAATAATTTTAATTATTTAATTAAATCATTGTCTCTTTCCAAAAATCAAATCTAAATTAATTAAATAAATCCAATTATTTAATTAATATCAACAAATTCCCTCTTATCTATAATTAAATAATTCTTAAATTATTTAATTAAATCAAAATCATTCTTCCAAAATCATGCACAACAATTAAATAAATTTATTTATTTAATTTTCTTTCAAATCTTCTAAATTAAATAATTCTAATTATTTAATTATTTCTTTGAAAATATCTTCTCTAAATTTAAATAAATCAAATATTTATTTAAATTGCTTTTTCTTCTAAATTGAATTATCTCTAAAATAACTCTAGCTTTCTATATTTAATAAAGTAAAATATCTTCTTTTCTCATGCAAATCCCTTCTTTTTGTTTTAAATCACTTAACTGATTGCTTTATTCTTTTAATTGATTTATTTCTTTAGTTAACTCATTCTTCTATTCTTGATAACTCCCCTCATGCAAAAGAAAGCAAGACACTTGTCTTCTTCTTATTCATTGCACGTTCCTCAACTATTCTCCTCCATTGATTCTTTTGAATTATCTGGACCGTTGATCGATCTCTGTTGAAACCTATATAAACCCCCCTCATCTCCTTCATTACATCTCTCTTCGATCGTATTCTTAGGCATACTTAACAGAGCTTTGAGCATACAAAACGTGTCGATTGAGCAACCTTACGATCTCTTAACATTGATCTTTGAGCATTTTGAGCACACTACTTGCTTGTTGCAGCTATGGTTTCGCAACTTGATTGAGCAATCCACACATCTCCAAAAGGGAACAATACAGGTTTTGGTAAGAGCTTTCATTTGTCTTTGATTTTATGATAATGGTTTTTACTTAGATTGGTTCGCTTTATGTGATTGGTTTTTGGTTTTATTAGTTTAGATTTAATCAATTTTTCCTCATACACAAACCCTAGGGTTTATACATACCAATTACATGCAAAATTGACTTCCAAATGATGGAAATAGTCCTCCCAAGTGTGGCACTCAAGTTAGGGCTTGAAACCCTAGTGCAATGATCCTCAAACACACAAGGACACTTCTCCAAATTTGGCACACAAGTCTTCTAGGGTTTTCTACTCTGAAAATGATGACAAATGATGCCAAAGAAGCCAAAACAACCCTCCAAAGTTCCTCCAAGTGATGGAGCTCCGAGGTAGGGAAAAACCCTAACACAAATGATGAATCCTTGCACCAAAATCACTCCACAAACATGGGTGATCATGTTTGATCTACTTCTATACACACTTTGGGAATTCCTTCAAAGCCTAACAGCCAACAATTACCAAAATCGCCTCACAAAACCAAGGCGCTCCAATCCTAGAAGGTGGCGCTCAACTCCTAGGGTAAAACCCTAGCCAATATGCAATGAATCACACCAAATGACAGAGCCTTCAAGTCTAATCTACAAATCTAATTATGCTGCTCCTTTTCACCAACAATCAACAATGAAGCACAAATAGATCCCTGTCACGGAATCTCCAATTGATGAGCTAGGTTTTCATCCAACTCACCTTGAAATGCAAGGGTTTTCATCCTTGATTTCATAGCTCAACTTTTGTTGCAACCATAGAGAAAATCTATAATATCAAATGACAAATACATAATGATGAAAAATGTCTTCCAAATGTCCTTTTTATAACCCACAAGTTGGGTACCCAAATTCACCATAATTTATTTTTCTTTCAAGTCCACCTCCATAATAAAATAATATTTTATTTTATTTTTACCCTCTCCAAGACAAGGAATAAAATATTATTTTACTTTTCACTTTTCCAAGTGGGATGCCACCCTTAGCAATAAAATATTAATATTTTATTTTTATTTGTCATTTTAATTTATTTTATTTTCTCTTTATTTTTCCCACAAATGGATTGCTCCACTCCAAGGAAAATTATTTTATTATTTTTGACTTCACCATAATTATCACAAAATTACTCCAAGTCATAAGCCAACTTCATTTTGCCAAGGAAAAATAATTATTTTCCAATTCACCAAATATCTATGTCATTTTGTAGCAATGGGTCAAAAAGGGGACATTATAAAGCCAAGATCCATAAAAGTGAGATATTCACTTAGTTGTAGGCTTAGGTTTTGAACTCTGGCAATTCATTGATGGATCTGACCAAGTCCTCTTGGCCCCTACCAATATGATAGATGCTAGTTTGGCTACCCTTTTTGTAATTACCACTAATGCCATGATCTAGCAACTAACTTGAAACTGCATTGCCATTGCATTAGCCTCCATTGCTACTAATAGGTTGACCAAATTGATGAAATGGTCAAAAGGTTGATTCTTGTTTCACCCACTCCAACGCTAATTGTGATAAATGATGATGACAATGAGAAGGTGGAAACTAGTCAAGTTCCTGTGTAATTAGCTAATGATGCACAAAAAGAATAGGTATTACCAATAGGTGCCTAGTCAGAGAAAGAGGAACCACAAGAGGACATCATAGTGCTGATCCAATAGCTAAAGTCTAATATAGAGAATCTACAAGTCACTTGTGAGGAAGTCTAGAAAAATAGTGCAAGCATGTACAAAGTGCTCACTCTAGTAATAATGTTGTAGAAATTGATTGATGCGTGGATGGAGGAGGAAAAAAAAATGTTAAACAAGATTCAGAAAGTATTCCTATGTAAGGATCTACCCATTGAAGATTAGAAAGTGCTAATCAAGAAGCTAAAGGAAGAGGAGATTTTTTGGGATTAAAGCAACAATTTCAGGAAGTTATCAGAAAAGTGCACAATCATACTAGATTTTGTGGTAAAATACACAACCATTGTGGATATAGATGCATAGGATCAAGAGATTAGTTTTAAGGTTCAAGCCTTTCAATTACCCCTTAGGAAGTGTGTTGTAATTGGTAGAAGTGTTTGCTCAATAAAGTGTATCAGGTTGTGCCCAAGGTTGCATTAGTAGTCTACCTCAAGCTTCTTAGTGGATTTTTGAATCCTAAACACAAATATGGAATAAAAAAAACAAAAAACAAAGGAGACACACAGCTGGACTAGCAAACTTTCATTTGTTCTATTAAATCAGAAAAATAGCATTTACAAATGATTTCTAAACATGAAACTACAAGATTACAAACATGATCTGCAACAATCTGGAGCTGCACACAAAACCACAACAAACTGGAGCTATCTGCTGCTCCCTATACACAAACAAATCTTCTCAAAACTGTTGTTCACAAAACATTCTCTGCTACTGCTACTTCTGCAACTTCCTCTTCTACCTCTCTATCTTTTTTCTAACTATCCAACATTCCCTCCTTTTGTCTTATCTATATCACCAAAAAAAAATCTCCCACTCAAAATTCAAATTCACCAACCGCAGTAAATGGAGACTAACTAGTATTAAGAACAAACAGACAGGCCAACAAATGGGCATTAATTATTTTGTAGAGATAACGGGAAGGAGATCATATGGAGATCTATGAAGGGATAGGTGCAATAAATGCACATGCTCTAGATTAATTTTCCAACACTCCCCCTTAATCTGGAGCCACATACCTCTTTCATTCTATGTCTCGAGAGCTGACTGTAGTTGTCCAGAGCTATCTAGATCTTTCTTTCCAGAACTAAAACCGGAGTTGTCCACAATGCCTAAGTTGTCTCTGAGATGTTCAAAGTTCTCCTTGCTCAATGGTTTGGTAAAAATGTCTGCAAGCTATTGCTCAGACCTACAAAATTTCATTTTGATTTTGCCATTCTCAACTAATTCTCTTATGAAATGATACCTTATTTCAATGTGCTTGCTTCTTCCATGAAAAATTGGATTCTTTATCAAAGCAATTGTTGAAATATTGTCACAAAATATAGTTGTTCCATCCTTTTGTTCTTCCTTCAAACCTGCTAAGATCCTCCTTAGTCAAATAGCTTGGCATGTTATTGCATTAGCTGCTATATGCTTAGCCTCAGCTGTAGATAGGGAAACTATGGGTTGTTTCTTGGAAGCCCATGAAATGACTCCCAATCCCAAGTGAAACACATATCTAGATGTGCTCTTCCTGTCATTTACACTCCCTTCCCAATCACTATCTGTGTAACCAACTAGCCTAAAAACATTTTTTGCACTATACAAAATGTCATATCCTTTGGTTCCATTCACATATCTCAGGATTCTTTTACCCGCTTCCCAATGTGACTCTTTTGGAGTCTCCAAAAATCTAGAAATTAGACTTACACTATGCATTATATCAGGCCTAGTAGCAGTCAAATACATCAGACTTCTAACCATACTCTTGTAGAGGGTTGGGTTCATTTTATTACTACTGTCCTCCTTGCTCAACTTCAAACCTATAGCTATTGGTGTGGGGGCAGGCTTGCTATCTTGCATCCTAAACCTCTTCAAAATCTCTACTGCATACTTTGCTTGAGAGATAAATATACCATCATGCATTTGTTTTACTTCTATGCCTAGAAAATACCTCAAGAGACCTAAGTCTATCATTTCAAATTCTCTTTTCATGGCCTCTTTAAGATTAGCAATGAGGAAATCATCATCTCCAGTAAAAACTAAATCATCAACATACAAGACAACAAATAAAATCTTACCATCAGCTATCTTGATGTAAAGAGTGGGTTCACCATCGCTTTTGCTAAAGCCATTATTCAACAAATATGAGTCAATCCTATTGTACCATGCCCGTGGTGCTTGCTTCAGCCCATAAAGATCTTTCTTCAGCCTGTATACCTTGTTTTCTTGACCCAGAACTTCATAACTAGGTGGCTGGTCCACATACACGTCGTCTTTCAACACTCCATTCAAGAAGGCATACTTCACGTCCATTTGATACACCTTCCATTTGTGTTGGGCTATGATTACTATAACTACCCTCACTATTTCTATCTTTGCAACTGGAGCATATGTCTCATCATAATCTCTCCCAAACTGCTGTTTGTACCCCTTGACAACTAATCTTGCCTTATGCCTTTCTATTCTTCCATCGGCATTGCTCTTGGTCTTATAGACCCATTTCACTCCAATGACTTGTTTGTTGGGAGGAAAATTAGTTAGCACTCATGTTCTATTCCTCTCTATTGCATCTATCTCCTCATCCATGGCTTCACACCATTTCTTTTCTTTCACAACATCCTCAAAATAAATTTGATCACTATGAGAAAATAATGCAAAATTCATACTTTCATCAAACTCTTCATCATACCTTTCATTTTGGTAGATCTCCCTTAGACTCTTGGTCTTTCTTGGAATTAGGGAGGTGAGAGTGGGGTATGAACTCTCACTACTACTGCTACTATACTGTGCAGATCCTATCTGGAGCTGTCTAGAGGTATTTGGAGCTCTGTGTATAGAACTCTGTGCCTGTCTATGGTCTATGTCATGAGCTCTCTAGAGTTGTCTATGAGGCTCCATAACATCATCTTGTTGCACTTCATACTCCTTTTCTTCATTAATCAGTGTTGTCGAGAGCTATTTGGAGCTGATAGTATCTATCAAACCATCCCATGACTCATTCTCTAAGAACTCCACATCTCTGCTAATAACTATTTTTTTGGTGACTAGGTTATACAACCTGTAGGCTTTGGACTCCTCACTATATCCCATGAAGATACACTTCTCACCCTTGTCATCCAACTTTTACCTCTTCTCTTTTTGCACAAGTGCATATGCCATGCACCCAAACACTCTCAAGTGCTCAACTGTCCACTTGCATTTCGTCCATGCCTCTTGTGGAATCTTGTCACGAACTGCCTTTGTAGGACTTCTATTTATCAAATATACCGTTGTTGCTACAACTTCACCCCAATATTCATTTGAGAGTCTCTTAGCTTTAAACATACTTCTTGCCATCTCCACAATGGTTCTATTTTTCCTCTCAGCCACTCCATTTTGCTACAGAGTATAGGTTGTTGTTAGCTCCTTCTTAATGCCATGTTACTTGCAAAAATTCACAAACTAATTGGAGCTATACTCTCCCCCTCTATCTGACCTTAGGACCTGAATGAAATGTCCACTCTTCTTTTCAGTATGGGCTTTAAACACTTTAAACTTGTCAAATTCTTTAGATTTATGTTGTTAGAAATAAACCCATGTCTTACAGTTGTAGTCATCTATGAAGGTCATAAAATATTGGCTCTTACCAATAGTAATTGTTTGCATAGGGCCACACAAGTCAGTGTGCTCTAACTCCAATGGTGCTCTTGCCCTTCTAGAGTTGCATGATTGAAAAGGCTACCTATGTTGTTTGCCTAAAATGCAAGCTTCACATTTACCACTAGGCTCTACAATGGTTCGTAAACCTCTAACCACACCCTTCTTTGACAAAATATTCAAACCAGCATAACCTAAGTGTCCATACCTGAGATGCCAAAGATTGGAAGGGTCTTGAATGGCTATCTTGAAGGCTGACTGTTGAGCCACTGTTGTAGATGCCATCTGGTTGACTCCGGATCCATCTGGAGCCATTTGGAACTTGACAGGAATAGTTGTGGACTGAGCTAAGAAACATGTTTCTAACCTTAAGGGAAACATTCTATTTTTTGTCATTGACACTGCTGCAAGTATTTTCTTGCTTCCATCCTTCTCATAAATGATGGATTCACCCTTTTCCATCAACACTTTATAGCCTTTTTGGATCAGTTGTCCAATACTCATGAGATTGTGCTTTATACCAGGGGCAAAATATACATTTTAAATCTCCTTTTTCTCACCTTGAATGGTGCAAAACATAATAGACCCCTTTCCCACAATTGGGACTATTTCATTATTTCCCATTTTTATTTTAGACTTGACATTTTTATCAATGAAAGAAAATAAACTTTCATTACCACTCATGTGGTTGCTACATCCGCTATCTAAAAACTATACCTCATCACTACCTTGCTTAACAATGTTGCACATGATAAAGGCCTTTGACTAATTACCTTCAGCCACATTTTCATTAGCCACATTTGTACTATGCTTGGACTGATCACGTTGCTTTTTCCAGCACTCACTTGCATAATGACCAAACTTATGGCAATAATAACATTCAACATTTGTCTTGTCAAACTTCTGACTCGAGTTGTTGTTCTTCTTGGCTTGTTCAGAGCTAGACTGAGAACTACTTACTCCCTCATGGTTGTGTGCTCGTCCTCAGCTATGTTCTCCAGCTTAACAAAAATAATGGAGATATTGCAGCAAACACATACACACAGAAATGAGACAAAAGAGAGAGACACAAGATATACGTGGTGAAAACCCTTATGGTGAAAAACCTCACACTCCAAAACATAGCTCAAATGTATTCCGTAAACAATGAACATTACAATACAGTTACAGATCCAATGCTCTTGCAGGAGTCTTTGACACTCGCATCTGGAGACAAACTAGCAGCATAATAGTACCTATCAATCACATAATACATCTCTCCAAAGCACCTATTTATATAGAAAATACAAGGCAAAAATGGCTCTATCTTGAGATGGGCATCCAACATGGCCTCATGGACCAAAACCCATGCCTATGGACACTTGTCCAACACTGTAGGATGTTCCTAACACTTGTCAAGTCACTCCATCCCAAAGAGGTCGCCTATTCCCAAGTTGGGCAATGACAGATGCTTTAACAACTCTTACAACCATCATAGAATCCGTCATACTGACATATCTTATAGCTGTAAGAGAAACTATCATAAATAGGCTATAAATAGTATATTCTCTTACAACATATCATAACTCTCCTTGGGGTGCCCAAAGATGCATTTTTGAAGATGCTTCTCAACACGTCTTCACCTATCATAGAACCTTCTATTTCCAACTCTTACATGTCATAGAACTGTCATAGGAATCTGTCATGACCGTTTCAATCAATATTCCCTTACACACTATCCAAGATGCCAACACATGGAAAAATATTCCTACAACTAAGTGGGATGCCTATCTCCTCATGTGAGGACAAATTTACATGTGGTCATCTTCCATGTAGGATGACACATCACCGTGCCAACTCCCACAAGATGACAACACAGGATTTACATCCTAATTACACAATAGGCAATAAATAAATAAATACAATGAAATAATACAAGGAATTACCAAGATTGAGACACCTTAATTCCCAACATTCTTCCACTTGTCGAACACATTGTAAGAGCCAATAGAAATAACAGGATTTAACTGCCATAGGCTGAGAAGCCCATAGACTCTGAACACCATCTAAACTTCTCTATGCCCACTGGTTTCATCAATGCATCTACAACATTCTTCAAAGTATCTACCTTCTCCAAATTCACCTTCCCATCCTCTACCATGTCTTGTATGAAGTGAAACTATACATCAATATGCTTTGTTCTAGCATGGAAAGTGGGATTCTTTGCAAGGCAAATCACACTCTGACTGTCACAATGAATCATAATCTATCCTGCATCAACACCAATATCTGAACACAATCTCTTAAGCCAAATGGCTTCTTTACAAGCATGAGTTGCTTCCATATACTCAGCTTCTATCATGGACAAAACAACCATAGATTATCACTTACTCATCCAACTAATTACACCACCAAACATAGTGAACACATAGGCACTGGTGGATCTCCTGCTGTCAATGTCACCTGCCCAATTAGAATCCACAAATACAAACTAAATGCAGAGGTCCTGTAGTATTACCATGATAGCATATGGAATACTCAGAAGTACCCCTCAAATATTTGAATAGTCGCTTAACTACATCCCAATGTACTCGTCCAGGATTAGCCATAAATCGACTAAGGACTCCCACTGCTTAGGTAATGTCTGGTCTTGTACAGACCATAGCAAACATCAAACTTCCAACAACGCTAGAATAAGGTACTTTGCTCGTGTCCTCCACCTCACTAGGAGATTTTGGACAATCACTAATAGACAACTTTGTCCCCACTAAAATAGAAACACACAATGGTCTACAATCTACCATGCTGAACCTATCCAACACGGTCTTCACATACTTACTCTCACTTAACCAAAGTTTTTTACTAGCTCTGTCTCTTCTGATTTCCATTCCTAGAATGTACATGGCTGCCCCAAGAATTTTCATCTCAAATTGTGTTGACAACTGAGACTTCAAAGTAGAAATCATGTTCTTACCATTCCCAATCAACAACATATCGTCAACATATAATACAATAATAAGAATGTGATCATTGTGAAACTTGTAATACACACAATGATCAGATTTCAATCTTAGAAATCTAATGGACAACACAAAGGAATCAAATTTCATATACCACATCCTAGGAGACTGCTTCAAACCATACAAAGACTTTTTCAACTTGCAAACCAAATTTTCTTTACCTTTCTGTATGTAATGCTCTAGCTGTGACATGTAAATCTCTTCCTCCAAATCACCATGAAGGAAAGTTGTCTTCACATCCATCTGTTCTACCTCTAAGTCATAAGCAATTGTAAGAGATAACAAGAACTAAATGGATGTCAGCTTTGCAATGGGAGAGAAAATTTCACCATAATCAATTCCCTCCACTTGTGAGTACCCCTTCACAACCAATCTAGCCTTGTACTTTTCAACACTGCCATATGCACTGAATTTCTTCTTGAACACCCATTTGTATCCAACAAGTTTCCATCTATCAGGCAAAGGCACCAAGTCCCATGTTTTATTCTTCTTCAAAGAAGCCATCTCATTTTCCATGCCCTCTTTCCAGGAATCTACATCTTTTATGCCCATAGCCTCTTTCATAGTTCTAGGCTCATCAGTGTTAGTAAGTAAAGCAAAAGCACAACTAGAATCAAGTAATGAATAACCAAACCTATCAGGTTGCTTTCTTGTTCATGTAGACCTCCTTAATGGTTGAGGTTGAGGTTCTACTTCTTCTTTTGAGCTTTCAGAGTTGCTAGAGCTCTCCTCATCATTAGGTCTCATAGGGTCTGTCAGTTTAGTCTTCTCAAGGGTAGAAGGAAACTGAACCACATCTTTCTTTTCTATTTGTTTTGGATATAGAACAACGAAAGAAGGTGTTAGCTCTCTAAAGATAACACTTCTTCTATACAACACTTTTTTGGCCACAGGATCCCAAAGCTTGTATCCTTTCACACCGACACCATATCCAATGAAAATACACTTAACAGCCTTGTTCTCCAATTTAGACCGTTTCTCCCTAGGCACATGTGCATATGCCTCACAACCAAAAACACAAAGATGTCTAACTGAAGGCTTCTTACCAGACCACACCTCCATTGGTATCTTACCAACAAGAGCTAACGTAGGAGACCTATTTACTAGGTAACAAAAAGTGGCAACAACTTCAGCCCAAAACTTTTGTTCAAGGGTTGCTCCACTAAGCATACTCCTAGCCTTCTCTATCAGTGTCCTGTTCATCCTCTCTACAACTCCATTTTGTTATGGGGTGTATGGAGTTGTCTTATGTCTTTCAATCCCTTTCTTTTTATAGAATTATCAAACTCTTTTGAACAAAACTCACCACCATTATCAATTCTCAAACACTTAATCTTTTTACTAGTCTAATTTTCAGCAAAAGCTTTAAACTCTTTAAACTGACTAAAGACTTCAGTCTTGCTTCTGATAAAATAAACCCATGTCCTTCTACTATAATCATCTATGAAAGATACAAGATATTCAAATTTGGAAATCCAAGGAAAATTAACAAAACCAAACACATCAGAATGAATAAGATCCAATGCACCAGAAGACTTGTGAGAACTAGAGTAAAACTGAACACAGTTTTGCTTTCCATATACACAATGTTGACAAAAGTCAAACTTGAGATTACAATCATTTAACCCCTCAACGAGGTTTTTATTTTTTAGGGTTCTAAGACCCTTCTCACTAATGTGGCCATATCTCAAATGCCATAACATAGTCTTTTTAGCAGGAAGTTTAACTTCCAAAGCATGTGCACTACCATCAGAGTGTGTTACAATAGATTTCTTCATTGCTCGTCCAGAGGGTGGGGATGAAGTGATTGCATCTCTTTTCTTCAAGTTAGAAGAACTATTGCACTATGAAGTGCATGACTCAAGATAAAACAAAGTACCTCTCCACGTACCCTTCACAAGAACCATAGATCCTCTAGTCATCTTACATCCATCCTTCGAAAAGACAACCTGCACACCTGCATATTTCAACATACTTACAGAAAGTAGGTTACGTGCCAAGCCTGGGATGTGCATAACCTGAGTGATCCCCTAACCTCATCCATCAGAGAATCAGATGGAGACTCTTCCACAACCAACAATCTTCAAATGAGAATCATCACCCAGGCACACTATTCCACCATCAAACTCTTCATACTTCATGAACCAGCTTCAATGTGAGGTTATGTGGAATGATGCACCAGAATCAATTAACCACACATCATCAAATGCATGGGTGGATAGGGCTACGATGAAGGCATCACCATCATCTTGTAACTTGTCAGAATATGAATCTGGGACATTCTTATTTTTCTTTTTCTTTTCCTCTTTGCATTCCTTTCAGAAATGCCCAGATTTTCCACAGTTCCAACAGAGAACCTTGGACCTTCCAAGAGATTTGGATCTCCCACAGGATTTGGATCTACCCTTTTCACCTTTCTTGTCCTTCTTCTTCCCTTTCTCTTTGGGTCTTCCACGAACTGCAAGAGCTTCTTTGGCTGACTCAATTGTCTTTATCCACATTTCTTCAGATAACAGTGAAGACACTACCTCATCCATCTTGAAGGTGGTTGTAGTGCTTCTGATGGCCATGACAAGATGATCCCATGAATCTGACAAAGAATAAAGCAGGGTCATACACCGATCCTCCTCAATTTTTACACCCACAATGTCAACTGTACAACAATCATGTTGAAAACATTCATATGGTCTGCAACAGATCCTCCGTCTTCCATCTTTAGAGAAAACAACTTCTTTTTTAGAAAGAGCTTGTTCACCAAGGACTTGGCCTGATAAACATCTCCCATCTTCTTCCAAAGAGTTTTTGCAGTCTTCTCCTTATGGATATTCAATAGAACAGAGTCAGCTAGACAGAGTCTTATGAGACCCTTAGCCTTCCAATCTTTGAGGTCCCAATCAGCTTGTGACATTGTTGTAGGTTTTGTTCCATCAACAATTTCCCATAGGTCATGATCAACAAGTAGATCTTCCATCTTGAGTTTCCACAACTTGAAATTTGTGCCATTGAACTTCTCCACCTCTACTCTTCTGGATGTGGTTGCCATCTCCTTCCTGCAACAAGATACAAAATACTCTGCACAGAATCCCACTCAACTTAATATTAGCTCAAAAAACCCCTACCCAGCAGCTAGAACCAAAACTGGCCAGGTCCTAATACCAACTGAAAGGAAGCTAGGTGTGCAAAAATTGCTTCCTACACTAATCTAAAGAGGAGAGAAGAGTGAAAATTCATTTTTATCCTTACAATTACAGAATTTTAACAACAATAGTGGAGATATTGCAGCAAACACATACACACAAAAATGAGACAGAAGAGAGAGAGACACAAGATATACGTGGGGAAAACCCTTATGGGTGAAAAACCCCACACTCCAAAACACAACTCAAATGTATTCCATAAACAATGAAGGTTACAATACAGTTACAGAGCCAATGCTCTTGCTAGAGTCTTCACCACTCGTATCTGGAGACAAACCAATAGCATAACAGTACCTATCAATCACATAATACATCTCCTCTCCAAAGCACTTGTTTATATAGAAAATACAAGGCAAATATGGCTCTATCTTGAGATGGACGTCCAACATGGCCTCATGGCCTAAAACCCATGCCTATGGACACATGTCCAACATTGTAGGATGTTCCTGACACTTGTTAAGTCACCCCATCCCAAAGAGGTCACCTATTCCTAAGTTGGGCAATGATAGATGCTCTTACGACTCTTACAATCATCATAGAATCTGTCATACTGACACATCTTACAGCTGTAAGAGAAACTATCATAAACAGGCTATAATTAGCATATTCTCTTACAACATGTCATAAATCTCCTTGGGGCACCCAAAGATGCCTTTTTCCAAGATGCTTCTCAACACATGTCTTCACCTGTCATAGAACCTTCTATTTCTGACTCTTACATGTCATAGGAATCTATCATGACTGTTTCGGTCAATATTCCCTCACACACTATCCAAGATGCCGACACATGGAAAAATATTCCTACCACTAAGTGAGATGCCTATCTCGTCATGTGAGGACAAATTTACATGTGGTCATCTTCCATGTAGGATAACACATCACTGTGCCAATTCCCACAAGATGACAACATAGGATTTGCATCCTAATTACACAATAGGCAATAAATAAATAAATACAATGAAATAATACAAGGAATTACCAAGGTTGAGACACCTTAATTCCCAACACCCCTACCTCTTGCATTGGCTTGAGCTTTGAAAGCTTGCTCATGGGAAGAATTTTTAGACCTATTTAGGTGATGCTCATGGGTTAGTAGGGAATCCATCAGCTCATCAAGTGCCATTTTTAGAGGTCTTTGGTCTCTTCTATGGTAATAACTATTGGGTCAAATCTAGGGGGTAAACTTCTAAGGATTTTCTCTATAATCCTTTACTCATCTATGGTTTCTCCATTTATCATCAATTGATTAACCAAGGTGGAAACCCTTGTGTGAAAATCTGAAATGGACTCACTATCCTTCATCTGTAGGGTCTCAAAATCTCTCCTAAATAGCTGGAGTTTTACTGATCTTACTTTGTCAGTTCCCTTGTAACTATTTTGCAATATTTCCCATGCTTCTTTTGCATAGTTAGCTATTGCTATTCTAGGGAAAATAGCCTCTGTCAATGCTACTTTAATCAGACTCAATGCTTTTGTATCTTTCCTCCTTGTCTCCTTCAGCTGGGTCTTCTAGTTGTTTGTGAGGGCTGTATATGCAGCTGGGTCAGTCACATCATTCAACTTGTTGATCACAAGCTCTGATAAATCATTTGCAACCATTATGGTCTTCATTTTCTTTGCCCAAACATTATAGTTTTGTCCATTGAATTGTGGTGGTTGTTGCCAACTCTTACTCTCTTCTCTAGCCATGTCTCCTATTAAACAAGATTTAAACACCCGAAAAATAAATACGCAACTCACTCAAGACTTAGGGCCTTCTAGCTCTGATACCAATCTGATGGATTTTTGAATCCCAAACACAAATATGGAATAACAAAAATAAAAAACAAAGGAGACACATAGCTGGACTAACAAACTTTTGTTTGTTCTATTAAATCAAAAAAATAGCATTTACAAATTATTTCTAAACATGAAACTACAAGATTACAAACATGATCTACAACAATTTGGAGCTGCATACAAAACCACAACAAACTGGAGCTATCTGCTGCTACCCACACACACACAAATCTTCTCAAAATTGTTGTTCACAAAACATTCTCTGCTGCTACTACTTCTGTAACTTCCTCTTCTACCTCTGTCTTTTTTCTAACTATCCAACATTCCCTCCTTTTTTCTTATCTATATCACCAAAAAATAAATCTCCCACTCAAAATTCAAATTCACCAACCATAGTAAATGGAGACTGACCAGCATTAAGAACAAATAGATGGGCTAGCAAATGTGCATTAATTATTTTGCAGAGGCAACGGGAAGGAGATCATACAGAGATCTATGATGGGACAGATGCAGTAAATGCACATGCTCTAGATTAATTTTCCAACACCTCTTCTAGATAGTTGAAGTGCTATAATGAGTAATCTTATTAGTTTAGTTTTATAAACTTTTTGTAAGTGTTTGGAGTCTAAACACAATTTTGCACATGGAGAATGTTGTCACCAAGGAAACCTACTCTTGTGTTTTGCTTGAACTTTAGTTAACTAGTGTCATTATAAAGCAATTTGAATTTATGCACACAGTTTTGTAAATGATAACTACCATTGTAAGTGATAAACATAAAACCTACAAAGGGTGTCATAATTTGTGCTAAGGGTTAACTAACCATGAGTTTGAGAATTGAGGTAAAATGCCTATAAAACCTCACATTGTAATAGTAATGAGGAGCTCTATTCTTAATACTATGTAATTTTCTTAGCATTAATTGAATGGATATGGAATATATGTAATCATAGAGATTAATGGGAATCTGGTTTCTTTATATCTATGTACATATTTGTCTTTATGAATGCTTTATTGTAATTTTGCATCAATAGTTATTTTCTTGAGTTAATACTTCAGCTCATGAGTTTTTAATGAGGGTGCTAAGCTTGTCATGCCCACTTTTATGAGTGGCCATGACACAAGAAAACCACATGGCATGCCCACATTGCCCATGTGGTCATGACATGAACCACCAAAAATTTTCCCCCCTACCCTAAATCCCCATTGCACAAGGTGTGGATGAAACATGCAAGACGCCTTGTCAGAGGAATCAAACCAAGGGATAAATACAAAAAAGTTGAAAAATCACAATGATACGCAAGGCAGTAATGAGGACACCAACATATATCTAAGAGTAAAATAACCCATTTATGAGAAAGAGATGGATATGTAATCATTCATACATGAAGGAATAATGTGAAGGATACAAGATATAAAGATTTATATCTAACTTGAAGACAAAATAAAAACTTAAATGAGAGTACAAGAGCTTGGACATACATGAGGAATTAAGCATAAAAGAAGATATTTTCCTTATTACAATTTCCTACCATTCAAAAATCATTCTCTAAGGCAAGAGGTAAACCACTACACTACACAACAAGTCCGCATAACGAGAGAAGAAGGATTTCAACATTTGGTCTAAACAAGTCCAACTTAAAGGGGGACAATGAACGATAAATATTCTCCTTTACAATGATAGAGATACATATATATTAAATACTTTCCTATACATTGATAGGGTAAATAAACAATAATCATTGCCTTTACAACATTAGAGATAACTACAGACTAATTATTTTCCTATGCATCAATAGAATAGATTAAACATTAATCACATAAATTATTTTCTTGTACATCAATAAAATAAAATACACCTTAATTACTTATCCTGAATACATCAAAAGAAATGAATATACATTACTTACCTCTCCGAAATATAAAGATAAAAAATAAATATGATCATCATTTTCTTGAATACATCAAAGAGACAAAATATCACTAATGAATTTTGCCTTACAACAATAGAGATCAAATAACCATAATGATTTTTCTAACGGATGAAGACCAAGATTCCGCCAAGATCACAATAGAGTTCACCATAACAAAGACCAATGGGGGATGTTTCCCACCTCCCAACCATATTGCCATCGTTGAGCACAATGGATATCCATTGCACCCTAGGCAACCCTCGAGCTACGGAGAGAGGAGATCATAGAACCACTGCTAGGGTAGCCCACTCACATAACAAGGGTCACAAGCAGGACGACAAGTTCAACTACAAACTATAACATGCTATCTCATACACACTAAAAATGATTAGCAAGGATAAAGATGGGGTATTAAAAGTGTTCAAAGAACACTCACCCCTCAACATACACCTAACACCATAGAAAAGCATAAATCACCAAAGGACACCCATGACCAAAGCATGTAGGAGAAGGAAAGAGAATAACACAATGGACCACAATAAGGTGCTAATTTCATACCACTCATTCTTTTCAAAACATTATCCAACCTGACTAGATTCAGTTAAGGAGAGGAAGGAGAAAACTCAAAAATAAAATGTAGCCAACCATTTATGCATGCTAGACTAACATTTATTCATATAACAATTATAAAGATAAAATAATACATTAGGGTTTGCAACCGTCACCTACAATCCAAAGAACATGAGGAGAAATAAGATCCCAACATGTGCTACAATGCCCATTAACCAATTATTGGAACTTTCCCCACACCCAACCATTCAAGAGCACTTCTATTTATCTACTATTCATTATGTACCCCCCCAAGTAAGACATTAGCTACACATATATAAAAATAATAATATTAAAACAGCTAGAACACTAAGGTCTCCCAAACTATGGAAACGTCTTCACACTACTTAGAGGTAAAGAAGAGCTTATCTCAAACAAGGTTTTGGTTTGTAATAATAATTAACTAAATGACCCCACCCACATTTGCATGGGGAAAACTTCTTCTTATCCAAAGTTGGGGCGATTAGCTTGGATGATGTAGGCAGCAAGGTATAACCAGTCACAAGACATTTCCTTGATGCTTTTAAGGTAAAATATATATATATATATATAATAATTAATCATTTGCCATCATAGTGACTTAGGAGATTCAAGGAGGTTTGGCCAAACGTGCCCAGTACGGTTGCTTCTAGAGTGGTCCAAAAAGCATTTCAAAGTGTTGATTACTACAATACAACCAAACCTATCTCTAAGTCTACTACAGGAGGGCGCATTGGGAGGTATGCGAACCACCCCCTTCAATGAAGTCTGGAATCATTTCATGTGGAGATTATTGGTGATACTAAATGAAGCAATAAGAAAAAAAATAGACTTGCACAATATAAGGTGCAAAGGAACTCCTTTGGAAAATGTTAAAGTTGCAGAGCCATTGGTAAACGTGCACACAAAAAAAGAAGGGGCCGAGGAAAGACAAGTTTCATTAAATATTTCATGACCTTCCTAAGAGAAATGCGATCTCAAGGAATACCATCTTTACAAATTATGCTCTAAAAGGGATAGTTGACAAGTCCTTAGAACTTTCATGCAATGCAATCCTTGGGTTTATATACAGATCCCACAACCTTCTCCAACATCCTCTCTGCCCTTTGACCAAATGGGGGGGCTTTAGAACAGGGCACAGACATCCATCAAGGCATACTGGAAGGTAAGTTTTATGTAGATATTATAGTTGGATATAAGCTCATGTAGGCATATACGTGAAAAAGTGGATGCTCAGGTGAGGCACGGAAAACTGTCTAACATAACTCACAAAGAAGTGTTAATATCTCATGGAAAACAATCGTTGTGTGACTACACATCTAGACAAGGGAAGGAACTGTTTGACAGATTTCATTAAAGAGATTTTATCTCATGGGTTGCAATGATGCATAGCTGCATAAAATAGATATGTTGAATAGGCTTAAAAACTTACAAGAAAATGCAACCGTTCGGTGTCCCCCATTCTCTTGAGCATCCCCTATCTTCGTCTAACCGCTCACTCTACCTTTCTCTTCTTTGAATAGAAGCGGTGTCCATCCCATCCAGAGAGGCCTCTCTTCCTTTTTTCTCCCCCTTTTGTTTTACCCAACCATAAAACCTTTTCCCTCCATCACACTCTCTCTCTTCCCTTAATAAACCAAAAATAATAAAAAACCAAAACCACCGATCTCCCCCAAAAGATGAACGCCCCCTCACTCTAGCAAATAAAATTCCATTCAACTATAAACTTGCACTTGCTCCCATTGGATGTTCAAGGAATACCCAATGGGAAAAGCCCAAGGAATTTTTATTTTGTTTGGTGTAAATACGGGGTGAGCCAACTCTGAGAGGCATTCTTGCTGCAAAAATACATTCCACATTTTTGAAAGATTAAATCACATGAAAGGAGAGACTTTGGACGACCTGGCAAAATTTAAATAGAATATTAATTATATACACCTAGTTTATATATAATATTGTTAATATTAAGGTATGCCATAATATAGTTTTGAATGGACAGCTGTCATACAAAAATTGCTTGACGAGCTAGGTCAACCATCCAACTTAAGTCGTGGCTCCGAGCACTAAGTGCTCACATAACAAGGCCTATAGGCTAAATAACAAACCATTTCATATGAAAGAGGGATTTTTAGAAAAGTTGAACCAAATCAAATAGGATTATGATGATATAATCTACATCTGGTTTAAATATAATTTACTTATACTAAGATATGTTATAGTATTTTAAAGGCAACATTGAATAGATAATTGTCATAAGGAAATAGCTTGAAAATGTTATTCCATTCAACAACAAATTAAACTAATATCTTATTCTATTTCTTGCAAGTAGGAAGACTAAGCTCTTTTGAAAAATTTTACGGAAAAGCATTAACACCAATAAAACCATTTCCAAATAAATGCACCAAGGAAATCTTTTACTAACCTAAATCAATACTCAGATTAAAACTAATTTAACTATAACTCAAAACTCAACCCATCTTTTAACCCACAAGCAATTTTAAACAAGTCAAAACATAACAATCAAATGCAAGGTATCAAACCTCAATGGTTGAGAACTATTTCGACCTCACGTTACAACAAAAGCAAGACTACGATGTCATAACAAAACACATAAGAAGCAAGGTACCGACTCATGATGATTGTTAAACAAATATGACCTCACCAAGAAGGATAATGTCAACCCCTCTAAAGCAAGTACAGAGAAACTAAAAAGGAGGGATAGACTTCACAATAACCAACTCAATAACAAGACACAAGCACTTTACAAGTTTTTGCACATTCTAGGGATCCTAACACAAAATAATTTTGATCGGAGGTAAAAGACAAACACTGAAAGTAGTCCCCTAATTGCCACCAAATAGGACAACTTGAGTGACAACATACCGCATGACACAGGGCCAATAATTTCCCTTAGGGCTAGGTAAGGTGAGGGGGTCTAGTGGTTCCCTGTCTCCTCCACATCCATCCATTGGTCATAGCCCCATCGAAACATATATCCTGTATACATAGATCCTGCACACTCAAGACAACACATCAAATCCAACAATGGAGATCATAGCCGAAGCAACATATAATGGCCAATGAGGATGCATGATCCAACTAAGTACATATCCATCATGCAATTATATCATATAAAAATCAACTCATTTTATATTCAAATCTAGAACTACATGATGAATAGTTACGTACCAGTGAGACAAGGGCAGGCACTACAGCCCTTCTTATGCTTTGAGTGAGACCTATGAGTGTAAACTAGCCTGTAAGGAAACTACAATGATGCATTAATCATAGATGTAGAAAATCTGAGAAGAGAGCTAATGTTTAACATGCACCAATTAGCTAGTTGGGCATGACTGTTGAGCCAATTGTATGCTGCTTTGGAAACTGATCCCAAGATTGCTCCAAATGTCCTTACCAATTGGGCAATGAAGAAAGAGATTTTCAATGGTTTCACTGTCCTCATATTAAGTTGAACTCACTAATAGATAATGCCATTCGAATTTCATATACACGCAATTCTTCTGGAGATTACTTTTTAAAATGAATTCAAAAGGTCAGAAGGTAGGATTTTGATGATAATCAGTGTAATTTTTTAATATGTTTATGTGATATGAATCAGCTTTTACAATTTGCTATGTTCTAAATTGTTCAACCATTAAACATTTAGTGTTGTTATGAAATTTGACTACAGGGAGAACTCTTTGTTGGAACAATGGCATCTTTTATTGGCTATACTTTCAAAATGACTTTTGCAGTGAGTAAATTTTCTCTTCATTTAATTGAATGATTTAACTATTTATTTATGACTGTCAGATTGACTTTTATTCCACAATGTGAAATTTACTATTTTTTGAAAAATTAAGCCTTAATTCAGGTGCAAGGGGTTGTCAACACATTGGGGGATCTCTGTGGCACACTTTCTGTAGTTGATCGGATCAATTCTGTCATAGGAAGAACCTGTTGATAGGCAGGAGAGGTTAATGGGCTGTCCAGAAACAAATGCTACAGCAAGGTGGACACCACAAAAAAAAAACACGAACAGAGAAGAGAGAGACAAAACACAATGACAGCAAATTATATTATATTTTGCACTTTAAAATACATTCAAAACTTCTTACAAACTTAATTCAAAGATGCTGCTCTATTTTCTAAGTTGGTCCAATCTCTGGAGCTGCAAACTAATTCAAATCTGGAGCGTTGTCTAGAAACTCCGTAGCTTCCTGTAGATCATTGTTACTGCTGCAACATTCCCTTCTACTATGTTCTCTTTGCTATTCTCTATTATTCTCCTCCTTCACATTCCTTCTGCTACTGCATGTTATCTATTTTCATTCTAACTCTATCTTCTACTACTGCAGGCTTCTCCATGAATTCATTCAGTCAACTCTTTTTCCCTCTTATTTGTCTCAAACATACATGCCCAGAAAAGGGCACTCAAACTCTCCTTTCAAATTCAAAACTACCCACCACAGTAAATTCTGGCAGGAGCAACGGATGCTGGGGCAGATTTGGAAATCCCCAAAACTGATGTGGGTGCAGGGGAAATAAATACACTGATGGAAGATTAATTTTCCAACACTCCCCCTTAATATGAAGTTAGATGTCATTCAACAATTTTCTTTCTAGAACTGATCTCCAGAGTTATACCTTTGCATTTGCCTTTTCAGAGTAGATCTCTAGAGCTATTTCTTCCATTCTGGATCACCTCCAGATCTCTTTTTTACATCTCCAGAGCACTCTGTCTGCATCTCTGGAGCTGAATCCTTGCATCTTAAGAGCTCTATTTCTGCATCTTTTGAGCATGTCCAGAGTTGCACATACCTTCTAGAGTTGAACCTTTGGAGCTCTATTGTTGTCTTTTTGGAGATAAATCTCCAGAGTTGTCTTCTTTCTGGGGTTACACACCTCTGGAGCTATCAACAATGCCAAGCCTATCTCTTCGGAATTCAAAAGAATCTTTTCACAATGCCCTTGTAAAAATATCAGTGAGCTGCTACTCAGATTTGTAATACTGTAACACAATCTCTCCTCATTCTACCAAATCCCTTATGAAATGATAATGGATCTCAATGTGCTTGCTTTGTCCATGGAAGACTGGATTCTTTATCAAGGCTATTGATGAAACATTGTCACAATGAATGGTTGTACCATCTTCTTGCTGCTCATTCAAGTCTACAAGGATCCTTCTCAACCAAATAGCCTGACAAGATGTTGTATTTGCTGTAATATACTCAGCTTCTGCTGTAGAGAGAGAGAGACAATGGACTACTTCTTGGATGCCCATGATATCATGCCTGAACCCATGTGAAATACATAGCCGGATGTGCTCTTCCAGTCATCTACATTACCTGCCCAATCACTATCCGTGAAACCAGCCAACTTAAACTCAATAGAAACATCATACAAGATGCCATAACTCATTGTACCATTCACATATCTCAGGATCCTCTTTCTTGCTTGCCAATGTGTGTCCTTAGGCTTCTCCATGAACCTAGAAATTAGGCTTACAACATACATCAAATTAGGCCTAGTGGCTGTCAAGTACATGAGGCTTCCAACCATGCTCTTGTAGAGGGTTGGGTTTACTTCCTTGCTCCTATCCTCTTTACCCAATTTCAGACCTATAGCTATTGGTGTAGGGGCAAGTTTACTATTCTCCATTTTAAATCTCTTCATAATTTGTTTTGCATAGTTAGTTTATGAAATAAATATGCCATGCTCTGTTTGTTTGACTTGAATGCCAAGAAAATACTTTAACAGACCTAAGTCTGTCATCTCAAACTCATTCTTTATTGCCTCTTTGAAATCAACAATGAAAAGATCACTATTGCCAATAAAAATTAAATCATCTACATACAAAACAACAATCAAAATATTACCTTCATTTGCATTGATGTAAAGAGTGGGCTCACTACTGCTTTTGCTAAAGCCATTACTCACTAAATATGAGTCTATTCTACTGTACCATGCCCTAGGTGCTTGTTTTAGCCCATAGAGGGCTTTCCGAAGCCTATATATTTTGTCCTCTTTCCTTGGGACTTCATAGCCAGGTGGCTGCTCCACATACACTTCCTCTTTCAGCACTCTGCTCAAGAAGGATGACTTTACATCCATTTGAAACACATTCCACTTGTGTTGGGTTGCTATTGCTATGACTACCCAAACTATTTCTATTCTTGCAACTGGTGCATATGTCTCATCATAATCTCTTCTAGGCTGTTGTTTGTACCCTTTGACAACTAGCCTTGCCTTATGTCTTTCAATCTTTCCTTCAGCAGTAGACTTGGTCTTATAGACCCACTTAACTCCAATTTCTTGTTTACCCTTGGGTAAATTAGTTAGCTACCATCTGTCATTCCTCTCTATGGCATCCAGCTCTTCATCCATGGCCTTACACCATTTCTCTTCTTTCACAGCTTCTTCAAAGTGTATTGGATCACTACAAGAAAATAATGCAAAATCCAAATTCTCATCCATATCAACATACCTTATGTTGTCATAAATCCCCTTCACACTCCTTGTCCTCCATGGCATTAATGATGCGAGTGTAGGGTCTGAATTACCTCCAGAGCTGCTATTGTTCTGACCTCTGAAGCTACTGTACTGCTGATCTCCGGAGCTGTTGCTCTGCTAAACTCTAGAGCTATAGATCTCTGGAGTTGCAAACCTCCAGAGTTGCTGATCTCTGGAGCTATTGTGTTGTTGTCCACCTTTGGAGCTACTCTGTTGAACACCTCCAGAACTACTATTCTCTAATGCTCTACAGTAATTTCTCCCTGAGTTGCTACTCTTTGTAGTTCCTCCAGAGTTGATGTCCTCCAAAGCTTCTTCATCTTCAAGAGGTATTGTAACTGAAATACCTGTGGTACTGTCCACCATTCCATCCCATGCTTCATTCTCAATGAACTCAACATCCCTGTTGATCACAACCTTTTTGATGATGGGATTATATAGTTTGTAGGCTTTTAACTCTTCACTACAACCATGAAGATACATTTCTCACCTCTATCATCAAATTTCTGCCTCTTCTCTTTAGGCATGAATGCATATGCCACACACCCAAAGATTCTTAGGTGTTCAACACTCCATTTTCTATTTGTCCATGCGTCTTGTGGAATCCTATCACAAACAACCTTTGTAGGACACCTGTTCAATATGTAAACTGCTATTGCTAAAACTTCACCCCAAAAATCATGTGATAGTCCTTTTGCTTTCAGCATGCTTTCTGCCATCTCTTGAATGGTTCTCTTTTTCCTTTCATCCACTCCATTTTGTTGTGGAGTATACCTGGTTGTAAACTATTTTTCTATGCCTTCATTCCTATAGAAATTTAGAAATTCCTTAGAGATATACTCTCCCCCTCTATCTGTTCTTAGGGCTTTGATATAGTGGCTACTTTGTTTTTCAACTGATGCCTTAAACCACTTGAATTTCTTGAAGGCTTCTAATTTGTTCTTTAAAAAATAAACCCAGATTTTTCTACTGTAATCATCTATGAATGTCATAAAATAAGTATTTCCAGCCAAGGTGTGGGTTTTCATGGGACCACACAAATCTAAGTGCACCAACTCCAATGGTGCTTTTACTCTCCTAAAATACCCTGATTGGAAGGGTTGTCTATGTTGCTTTCCTAAAATGTAGGCTTCACATTTTCCATCGAGCTCTACAATATTTGGTAGCCCTCTAACCATGCCTTTCTTGGACAATAAACTCAAAACAAAAAAACTTAAGTGCCCATACCTCAAATGCCACAATTTGGATGGGTCTTTGATGACTATCCTAAAGGATGATTGTTGTCCCACTGTTGTGTGTGCCAGAGATAGTGTTGGGAACTACACCAGAGATAGTGCCAGAGATGGCGCCAAAGACTCTATGTGTATCCTAAGAGGAAACATTCTATTTCTTGTCATCTGCACTGCTGCAATCACTTTATTAATGCCTCCTTTGGCAAATATTGTGCACTCTCCATTTTCCATTAGGATTTTATAACCATTTTGGACCATCTGTCCAATGCTTAATATGTTATGTTTTATGCCAGGGGCCTAATAAACATCTTGGATCTTCCTTCTTTCACCATTCTTGGACTAAATGTTGACTGTACCTTTTCCCATGACAGAAACTTGCTCATTGCTTCCCATTTTTATTTCAGTCTTAATGTTGCTATCTATGGAGGCAAAAAAGTTTTTATTTCCACTCATGTGGTTGCTACAACTACTATCTAAGTACCATACTTCATCACTACTCCTCTTAGCAAGGTTGCAAACAATAAATACATTTGACTGTTTTTTATTTTCAGCCTTGTTCTCATTTGCTACATTAGCATTTTGGCCTCCATGATCACGCTGTTTCTTTCTACACTCACTAGAATAATGACCAAACTTATGACAGTCATAACATTGAACATTGCTTTTGTCATACCTTTGATTAGAACTATTGTTCTTCTTCTTTTCTTGATGGCTTGGTTGTGAGCTGCTTGCCTCTTCTTGGCTGTTTGAAACTCCTCTTTTAGAGTTGCTTCTTCCTCTACCTCTTTGACCTCTACCTCTATTATTTATTCCTCTTCCCCTAACTCTTGCATTGGTTTGAGCCTTGAAGGCTTACTCAAGGGAAGGAGTAGATCTATTCAACCGCTGCTCATGGCTTTGTAATGAACCCATCAACTCATCTACTATCATTTTGGACAAGTCCTTAGTCTCTTCTATGGTTATGACAATAGGGTCAAATCTAGAAGGTAGACTCCTTGAGATTTTATCAACAATCCTTGATCATCCATTGTTTCTCCATTTATCCTTAGCTGATTTATAATGGTAGAAACCCTAGTGTGAAAGTCTATAATAGACTCACTCTCTTTCATCTGTAGGGTCTCAAAATCTCTCCTAAACAGCTGGAGTTTGACTAATCTCACCTTGTTAGTTCCCTTATAGCTATTCTGCAATATTTCCTATGCCTATTTTGAGTAGTTTGTTGCTGCAATGCAGGGGAAAATAGCCTCTATCAAGGCTGCCTCAATTAGACTGAGGGCTTTTGCATCCTTCATTCTTGTTTCCTTCAACTGGTTTCTTTGAGCATTAGATAGGGCTGCATAAGTTGTTGAGTCTGTGATGTCTATGAACCCATTGATGACAAAATCCCATAGGTCATTAGCAACCAATATTGTCTTCATTTTCTTAGCCCAGATGTTATAGTTCTGCCCATCAAATGTAGGTGGCTGCTACCATCCTTTGCTGTCCCCTTCTACCATGCTTCTCAAATTTGAGAAGGCTAATATGCCTAGACAAACTAGGGCTTATATTAAACACCCATAAAAATTTTCTAACTACCCAGAAAAATAGGGCTCCGATACTACTTGTTGGTAGGCAGGGGAGGTTAATGGGCTATCCAGAAACAAATGCTACAGCAAGGTGGACACCATAGAAAAACAAATACAAACTGAGAAGAGAGAGACAAAAAACAATGATAGCAAATTATATTATATTTTCCACTTTAAAATACATTCAAAACTTCTTACAAACTTAATTCAGAGCTGCTGCTCTATTTTTCTGAGTTGCTCCAATCTCTAGAACTACAAACTAATTCAAATATGGAGCATTGTCCAGAAACTCCATAGCTACCTATAGATCACTGTTGTCGCTGTAACATTCCCTTCTGCTATGTTCTCTCTGTTGTTCTCTATTATTCTCCTCCTTCACATTCCTTCTGCTACTGCAGGTTATCTGTTTTCATTCTAACTCTATCTTCTTCTATTGTAGGTTTCTCCATGAATTCATTCAGTCAACTCTTTTTTCCTCCTATTTGTCTCAAACATACATGCCCAGAAAAGGGTGCTCAAATTCTCCTTTCAAATTCAAAACTACCTACCACAATAAATTTTGGTAGGAGCAACGAATGTTAGGGCAGATTTGGAAATCCCCAAAAATGACATGGGGGCAGGGGAAATAAATGTACTGATGGAAGATTAATTTTCCAACAGAACCAAGATTGACGAGTCATTGGCTTATGGATTAAAAAGAGAGGCTCAAGCTAAACATGTAACTACTGGGGAATATGGAGATGTGGATCAAGATCAAACTGCTAACAATGCCTATGCCGATAATTTCAAGATTAGACATTTCATGTCAGGACTTAAATAAAAAATAAGCATTCAGGAACTTGCTTGGTCTAAAGATGTTTCTCTTGAAGGTGAGCCAATTTATGTCATCTTCTTTAGACCAAAAATCTGTATCTTTGTTGAAAATTCTTTTTCTTTTAGTGTGTAGATTATGAACAATGGCCATCCTGATGAAACCATACTTTTGCAAAATTAGTGAAAGATGAACTAAGAAATATGCCCAGCCAAACTCCAATCATAATTTACTTCATTTGATTTTAAATACAAAATTTATCATTTACTACAGTTTTGATAAGCTCAAATCCACTAGATTTTATTCTGCAAACCATTCAAAGCAAGTCTATCGGACTGCATTTTCAAAATTCAATTGTTCCATTCTCTAAGAATTATAGATTGCATAGTTTGGAAACTCTCCGAGTTGCCGAGTACTCGTGAGTTTTTTTTCTCCACGAGTACTCACAAGGTTTACTCTGAGTTTTTTTTCTGAATATTTGGAAAAATTTGCTAAGTTTTTGGTGAGTACTTGTTGAGGCTCACCAAAAACTCGGTGAGTTTTTCCAAATACTTGACTTGTTGCATCAACAATACATCAAAATCGTGGAAAAAAACATTCCAACACTCTTTTTTTGGGGCGTTATAAGCATTGTTTTTTGCCTTTTTAAAAAATTATGAAAATGGTGTGCACCATGAAGGTCTATGTGGTTTTGAAGGTCTTCAGTTGGGCACTGCCCCTCGACCCCACTAGGGGTATTGCCCCCAAACCCCCAACCAAACTCATTTGGTACATTTTCTAGTTGTATTTTGCATAAAATTTATGTTTTTTTGCAAAAATTTAAATTTTTTTTTAAAATTTAAGTGTTTTTTAAGTTGCTGAGTTTTTGCGGAGTACTCTCCAAGCTGAAAATTTTTGGCTTGCTGAGTACTCTCTAAATCCGAGTTTTTGAGCTATGTTAGATTGTTTTAACAAAGTTACTAAGATACCTCAAGGGAGAGCTTATGCTTCCTTTTGTTCATTTCATCAAGGGAGAGCTTATGCTTCCTTTTGTTCATTTCATCAAGGGAAGCTTATGCTTCCTTTTGTTCATTTCATTCAGTGCAGTTATTGTTCCACATAACCTCACTAATACACAGTTAAAGTAGGGTACCATGTTGCAAGTTAGGGTTTTTTCCTTTAATATGTGCTTGAGAACATTAATTAATTGTTGTGTCCTCTTTTGCATTTTGTCAGATATCTTTGACCCATCATCATTGGGTCAAGTGAATATTCCCCAAATACCATAGGTATAAAGCTTGTTGATGTGTTCTTTTATTTATATTTTTATTTTTATTAATCATATTTATAGGGCCTATGAAATATTGAAGAGATTGTACATACTAATGAGCTTGCAAATAGGTAGATGTGTCTTTTTCATACCCACTGAGACCAGATGTCCAAGTCTTGAATGGCTTGAGTCTGAAGTTGAATCGTGGTTCAGTAACAACCCTAGTTGGCTCAAGTGGTGCTAGAAAAAGTATAATTGGACAACTTTTGGCACACTTCTATGAGGTTTAGTTTTTATTTTGTGTTGCTCCATCATTAGTTTATCTACTGTCATTGAGGATATGTTCTAAAGGAAAATGCATTATTTGGTAGCCAACTCAAGATCAGATAACGATAGGTGGTGAAGATGTTCAGATATTTGATAAGAGTGAATGGGTATGAGCTGTTTCCATTGCGAACCAGGTAATCCAAGCTTTGTCTACTAAACTGACAGAACTATAGAACAACAATATCTCTTGCAGATATTTTTTCCTTACCAGATTAAATGCTATCTTATTGAAAGTGATCCTACAAGATGGATTATTTTCATTTGATAGTTATACATTTAGAAACTATTTGGTTAATGCAGTGTTGGTTGGTAGATAAATTTTGATGCTTGCAACAAGGGATTTGAGGGTCCTTTTATTATTAGACAATGGTAATTTGGGAAGAAAAAAAATTTATGGGAAAATTTTAGAGTATATTATGGTATATTTAGAGACATTTAACAGCATTATCTGTTCTAGAATTGGCCATATGTACAATATGCACACCTGTTATTCTTATTATTGTGCATTCCTTGCTAGTATTGGGCCCTATATCAATTGATGATTTACATCCCAGGTGAATTTCATTCTCTTAATTATGTGAGTTACCACTACCATTAACTTGTCACCATTTCTATATTGAAATATACACTACAATTTATAAATATCATCTTGAAAAGTGATTACATGGTTAGTCATTCCAAGTGTCTTCTCAAGATTGCTAGGGGTACGCCCTCAAAATTTGGCATGTGTTGGGCAGAGCAGGTTCAAATAACAGTTGCCTACTTTTGAATTCCAAATTTTCCTCCACTTCTTGAACAACTTTGTTGGCATTAAGTATGGTTAAGTCATAACCATCGCCAACATCCCTACTATAAAGAGGAAATAAGGTAGATTGCAGATTAATGATCCAAAACAAGAGAAGCATTGGGACTATATTGGTCACACATTGGACACAAGGTAGTGGAAAACAACATTTATAGCTACAGGATGGCAGCAATTATTAGTAAACACAATCAACTAATTATTTCTCTCTTATTCTACCTTAGAACTTAAATATCTCCTATTTCTATATTTTTTTTTAAGATAATGCACCTGGTAAACTTTTTAACATGATCGGTGATGCTAGTACGACACGCCCTCCAGCTCCATGCGAATGCTTTTGCCCAGAGCAATGAACCGATGAGGCCACAACATGGGGGACCTCATCCCCTAGCAAGAACACTTCAAACCCACGATCTCATTGGCCCAGCGAAGGCATAAAGCCTACGAGCTCGTTGGCCCAATGGGGGTTTGAACTCTGGTGGCCGCTACTACAACCGAGCGACTTAACCACCAAACCACGTCCTTATCGACATCTCTTGTTCCTATTTAATCATAAATAGTGGAAATGATTAAAGTGCATAATATAATATGGGAAAGGAATATAAAGGGTATTAATATGGTATTGGAAAAATGTTGTAATATGAGATAAATGGGTACATAAACGAACCTCATCATTCCCTGCAACTTAGTATATTGCACATCCTCATGCAATCTTTATGACTGAGGGGTTTTGGTTTGAACTTGTAGACTTGAGATTTATAGTTGTTGCCTTCTTTGTCCTCAACTATTGTAGCTCATTCTCAATTTCATTACACCATTTCTCCTTTAATTTTTTCTATCAACTTTTCATGACAAGTTCCATGGCTTCTCTCTAATTTCCAACTTTCAATTTTTTTTAAATTTTCCTTTTTTTAATTACTATAGGAGGTACCACAAATGTTCGTTTCAATGGAGCAACACCTATGCATTCAAGTGCACAATTTTTTAAAAAGTCTACACAATGCTTAGAAGAAACCCAAGGCTTGTAAACTTTTACTAGTTCAACTGTATCTTCACACACTTGAGCTGAAGCAAATGAAATAAGTGGGTAGCAAGATAGGCAATAGGAATAGTTATGGGTGATGAACAATACATAATTGTAAATGACAATGGATACTATGAGGGGATAATCAAGGATAATTACAAAAATATAGTAATGACAAAAAAGTCAAAAAGTACATTGTATGGTGTACTCCCCCAACTTATAAGGCTGACCGTCCTTGGGAAACAAGGAGGGGATAGGTGTGAAAACCACTTTGTATGATTTAAAATAGAATAAGAAACATTAATAAAGTTTAAAGATAAAATAATGAAAAATAAAATTGATTGGTTTACCAATAAGAAATGCTTTATGTCAATGTATGCCAAGTTTATGTAGCCAAAGTAATTCAACAGATGTGAATATCCAAGAAGGTGACATGAGTTAGAATAGGAACTGCAGTAGAAATGAAGAAAGTGCAACAAGGAAGATCTTTGTCCCATTGAACCATTCATGGATCACATTTGTGGCAGCTGATTCCTCCACCCTTTGGTAACACCTCAATTGAATTTGTAATAGTTTGTAGCAAGTAGTGGCTATTGGTATAGGTGCTCAAAGCCATTTCTACTAAAACAAGCTATAACATTGCTATAAGTGAGCTACAAGAGGTGCAATAGGAACTAAAATAGAGTGAAGAAACCATGGAATAAATTGGTTGTACTTGGAACATGATCAGGTCATAAAAGCAAAGAAAAAATATTCCATAGAATGCTAATTTTTCTTTTTTTTTCCTTTTTCTCTTTTATTTGTTTTTCCTTTTTTTTTATAACAACAATTTGATCATTGGCAAGCTAGTTTTCAGTCACCTACTACTTAGTGGCACTATGAAAATAGTTTTCACCACCAAGAATTTATTCTACTACAATTTGCCAGAAACTGGTTTTCAAATTGTTGTTGTCTAACAACACCTGAAAGTATTCATTGCTAGATTTTATTATTTTTTCTTTTTCATTTTTCATACAACTGCATATAGTAACTAGGTTATTATGAGGATCTCCCAGCTTGTACAACTTGAAATGATGACCAACAACAAAACATAATTTGATCAAATCCACCATGCTCATTTTATGCATGGTCTTCATACTTAAACATCTTGTGTGGAAACATCATCTAGGGATGAGTAGTGTAGTCAGTTGACATGCACTGAGATCTCATCTCCATCATCTCCTGCTTCTACTGACTCCAATGTTAATTCATCTATGGCTTCTAGTAATTTAGTGTAGTAGGACATTCATTGTCTTTTAGAAGAAACTTTATGGAATGAGTACTCGACGGATATATCAGGTTTGTTTTGTGAGTCCCATCTTATAGATTTGGAGGACACCATCTAGGACATTCATCTCTTTGATGTTAGCTCCTATGGAGTTGCATCATATTCTTCAAATGTCATGAAGGCACATTCAAACCCTCTTGTTCTTTCTCTGCCTACATCTAGTTCTATAGTGATAGATTTTGCAAATATTCATAAGTCCACATAGTCAACTCAGTCATTGTACACGTTAGCACCTTCTGCAGGAGTACTAGATTCTCATCGGTCTAGTTGTCTTATCTATGGTGAGCACATACATCCATGGTTACTGTACCTAAATCTTACATGGTGTCTAATTCATCTTATAAACATTTGTCATAGTTTGGCATTGGCTTGGAGATCCTTGAGTAGAATTTGAAGGATTCATCTTCGTCTTTAGATTTTGTTCTACATCCGTTTCCTCAAGGTTTTGAATTGTCACTTTCTTTAGTAAGGCCTGGGACTCAATTTGATTGTGGTGCCTCAACACGAACTTGGTGACATTTGAGTAGCTTCCATAGACATCATATATTTTGATTTTTCTTCCCTCATATTCTTTTTAGGAATGGAAAGATCTTTTACATACACCTTTGGCCTTGTTTTTTCCCAAGGGGAGGAACATTGTTTGACAATCCTGGACCATCTTCAACATTTAGTGTTGAGCATCTACCATTGGCATAGGAGGCTACTTGAGGGGGATCTGCATGGTCTCTCTTCTTCTCTCTATTCTGGAAGGGAGTTTTTCCTTATATGGGGTTTTATCCTTCTCACTTGTTTCTTCAGTAGGATCATCTAGACCTTCTCTCTTCATCCACTCATGGGGGAGATTTTTTTCCTATGGGTTTTCTCCTCTTCTATTTGAGATCATTTTGTACATGGTTACCATTGTCATATTTTAGCCTAGGCCAAAATAGCCCAAAGATCCCCTTAAAATCATGCCTTTCTTCCATCAGAAATATCTGATATAAGAAAGCTTAAATGGAAAAAAGTCTCCCTCCAAAAATCTTTAAAATTCTAAGTATTTTGCACTTGCTTTTGCCTTAGTCAGAAAAATGTGAGTTTGATGAACTTAAAGTTCACCGATTGGTGAAATCACCAACTAAAGAGGCAAAGAAGCAAGGTCAAAGGAAAATAAAGATTGCCTTAGTTAGCAAAGTTTAAGTTTGGCGAACTTAGAGTTCACCGATCAACAAGTTCACCGATCAGGGAAATTGCCGACTAAAGGAACCAAGCGGGAAGGTGGAAATTCTCTACGTCAAAGATTGGAGACCAAGTTGAGGTGCTTTATCTACAAAATATGTGGTTTACAAACCTCTTGGTTCACCGACCCGCCAGTTCGCTGACAGGCCGATTTGCTGATAAAGCATGAGGATTTTCTTCAAAGGCAATAAGGAAGATAGAAATGGTTCTTCTAAGGCAAAAGGATGCAAAGTAGGCCTTTGTTGGAAAAGTTGATGGTTCATGAATCAGATGGTTCACTGACGGATGAAATCACTGACAAAGGTGGGGAGAAGAGGCTAGCGGCTGAGGCAAAAAGGATAAGGCGCAGAGGAGTTCGTCGATGGGTGAATGGGCCGATGAGCAAAAGGGAGAGAAAGAGGATAAGTAGGCAAGACAAAAATAGTCTACAAAATGGAAATTTTGCTGATAGAGAAGAAAAGAGACCAAAGGTGAAAGTAGGGCAAGTTCATGAAAATGAGATTTCGTCGAGTAAAGGGAAAAGCAAGGCAAAGACAAGAAAAGACAAGGAGTAGTCAATGGATCAACAAAATCACAACTCGTCGATCAGTTTGTGGTTTCTCAAGTTCACCGATAGGGCGATTTGCTGACAAAAGGCCAAAAAGTCAAAACAAGAAGCCGTCGAGAAGGATGGTTTGTGAACATGATAGTTTCCTGACTGAAGAGTTCACCAAAGGGCAAATTTGCCAATAAAGGAGAAAATTAAAAGGAGCTAAAGGAATAATTCAAAATATGAAACACTTTTAAAGTGTTGTAAAAGATTTTAAAGGTACGATTCCTGAGTGCCTAAAATCATGTCATTTTTGTAGGATGAAGAGGTACCCAACAATTAATATTGTAGGCTGAAGTCAAATACAAGTAGTTAAAACAATGAAAATCTTTAATATGCTGGTATGCAGGAGGAACAAAATGGATTTGCAGGTACCAGAGAAGGATTTCAAACCTTCATTAATGTGTCAGGTACCTAGGCATGTGGGCAATCCTCTTCTACAAATTTTGTAGATATGTCAGGGCATGGCCGCCGTCCTAATTTGTAGATTTTCTAATAGGGCCATGGGCCATATTCAATGCAGCATGGGTGTATGGGTAAAATGGTTGATTTAGTTTCAGTGCCTAGAGTTATGTAGCGATAGAAAAGCTATATATACATGTGAAAAAGATGTATTTGGTTGTTGGTTGTTTTCCTGAGTCGCTACACAAACAAGAGATTTGTTGCAACAACAAACCTTGTGATTTTCTCTAGAACTAGGCAGATCTAATGGATTGTGCTCTCTTTTGAGCCTCTCATGTCTCTGTATCAATTCATTAATGAAGGAGAGTCTTTCATTTTGTATTTATATCTCTGTGTAATGAATCCTTCTTTATTTGTAATGGCTTTCCAGCCTTCATGATCAATATAAATTGTTATTTTGCCTCTTTCTAAAGATTTACACTATGTTTATTTGGAAATTGAGCACTTGTATTGTGGATAAAATGGTCCCTTTCATAGCTCCAATTTTTTACCCTAACCTCTGTGATAGCTTATATGAGTCTTTGTGAGTCTATTTCAGTTTTAGGATCATTGTTGTGTTAATTCAGGTGCATCACCTCCCTTTCAATTTTAGTTTCTTCTTCCCCTTTCCCTTGTGATGATTAACATTAGATTTAGCTTCTTTTCTTTGAGCCTTAAGCTTAGAAAAAGGAACCAGCCGTCTCTAGAGGTTTGCTCCCAATTGCAAGGTCCCACTCCTTGAGACCAATACCACATTTCACTATTTTTTTTGGAACTGCCAAAAGCTTCAACAACAGGGTGCAAATTTAGGTGATAATGTAATGTCCCCATTTTTGGCATGATCACCTAATAGGATTTTGGGTTAGCCTATCCTTCATTCCCATAGGCTAATTCTTTTGGTAAGGGAATGTTTTGGTTTTCAATGTCATCTTGGCCTTAATTTCAAAAAATTGAATTTTATGGGGCTCAACTAATTTTTCTAGTTTTGGCGATGTTGGGAGATGACATGATGTATTTTTGCATTATTTATTGAGAGTTCAAAATATTTATTAAATTTAGCTTGAGGTGGAATGACCCACTTTGAGATTTTGGTCAACTAAATAACAATATTCAATTATTAGTTTTGAGCGCTCAAAAAAGGTAGATTAAGATGGCCAAATAATGATATTTTATTGAGAAAGATAATAATATTTTAATGGTATTTTGGGTGCCCACATTGGTCGGCCCTATTGAGGGTAAAAAGCAATGTTTGAAATGAGTTTGTTGGCCTTAGTGAAATAAAATAATATATCTCTTGGTGGCTGATTTGGAGGAAAAAGATAAGTTTTAATTCAAACCTTTAATTTGAATTTGCATCTAATTGTGGTCGGCCTACTCTTGGAGGGAAAAGGTAATTTCAAATCAAATGTGAAGAGACTTGCATAAATAGAAGAGGAGGTCGATGGATCAAGGATCACAAACTTTTGGCATATATTCTATTTAGCATTTGCAATCTTATTACTAGACTTTCTGAGGATGAAAACCCTTGTAGAAGAAGGTGGAATTAGATGAAAACCCAATTGAAGGATTGATTGAGCATCCACGCCATATTCTTTGGAGTAGATTTCACTCATTATTGGATCAACCATTTTGGAGGATCATTCTTCTCTAGGAGCACCAATTTTGTGAGTTCATTCTTTCATGTCTAGAGCGCCACCTTGAAGGATCGATCTCAGATTTATAAATCAGATTGGAGCACCATATTTGAGGAGGCTCATTCTAGATTACACATCAAATTTCAGTGCCATCATTGAGGGTTTGGAGATGAGTGCAGATCAGATCTTGTTGAAGGATCCTAAACCCTAGACATTGCCATTTTTAGTGTGTTTTTCCATTACCTAAAGAGCTACGGCCTTGTGGAGGAATTCAACCAAGTTTAGGCAATTTTTTAAAACTTTGGACTGCATTTATCACCTTGTGAAGAGGCCGATCAACATTGAGGATCACTTGAAATCATCGATCATCCTTGAGGACATCATTGGACATCTATTCATCACCATTGTTGAGTGCAGATCTGATTTGGAGGATGTCACCTGCATATTGACTAGCATTTGTCATCAAAATTGGTATACATTTTATCTAATTTTGTAGTAGTAGCATTGTGGATGATTGTTGGCAAAGTTTGAGCCATGAATTTGATGTAATTGTATAATTGAATAACCTAATTTCATATCAACAGTATTCTGATATGATTTTCTCATCCAAATGCAATCTATTTGTTGTGGATTTATGTGTAATTCATTGTGTAATTCAATTAGAGTTTGATTACATATTTGGCATGTTAACTATGATATGTTTGGCATGATAAATGGATGTGATAAGTATATGATCAGATCTGAAATAGAAAAAATTAGAACTCAGATATAGGGTTTGAATAATCAGAAGTTTGGAAAATACCCTAAATGGGATATTTCAATGGTATCAGAGCTTGGATCCTGCCAGCCTAAAGGGTTTGGGAAAGGACTAAGTTAAATCTTATCCTATTAGCATTCATGAGTATAAGATCAACAACTAAGTCCTACACTTGGAAGTGATTTGGCTTGGTTTTATCCTTGCGTGTTATGTGGAAAAGCATTTAACCTAGTTAGTGGGCTAGTTTGATTGTCCTTATGCAGACTCCATATTGGCAACACTATAGAAGAAGAACATGACAGTGAGAAGAACAAGAAGGCAAAAATCCATTTGCAGAGGACATGGATAGAGAAAGAGGTACAAGTCTGCCAAGAGATGACATGAATTTAGATGATATTTTGAGGACCCTAGCAACAGGACAACAACAATCAAAAGATGCTTTGGATAGAATGATGGCCTCACAACAATAGATGATGCAATTAATGACACAAGCCATGGGGAATGTAAGAGTTAACACAACACCTATAGGTGAAGGTAGTGTGGTAGGTACACCTAGAGTTGATAGAGCTCGTATTCCCACAACGAATAGACCATTGCAGCCTACATTTCTTCCAAAGGAAGAAGAAGACGAAGAGGTTGTCCAGAATGAATTGGCACCACCATCAAATGAGGACATGCTAGCTGTTCATGAAGCATACAAGGCACTTCTAGCACTTCTTAGAGAGGATCTTAGCTTATAGCAACACTAGAACCAAAAAAGGGAAAAAGGAAGACCTAGAGTAGAGATGAGACCTAGAAGGCAAGAAAGGCAACATCAAGAATTTAAGGAAGCTTTAAACAAGATACCTCTACCAAATTTTGATGGCAACAACAAAACAAGTGCAAGAGCTTGGGTTAATAAGTTAAGATACATTTCTCACCCTCAAGCCATTGTGAGAAGACAAAGCTATTCAATTCACAACCATTCACTTGGAGGGAGCAACTTATGATTGGTGGCATCATGGACTTGTGACACAAAACCACACAATGATCCAATCTTATGATGAGTTCACAACTAAACTCATTGCTAGGTTTGACAAGAAGGATGAAGAAGTTTACTATAGGGAGTTAGCATAGATGAGATAGATTGGGCGTGTGAATTCCTACATTGATGAGTTCCAGAAGGTTGTGGTTATGGTTCCTAATATGATAGAGATAAGGGTAATCATGTTGTTTGTGGAAGGTTTGAATGATAAGATAAGGGGTTTGGTGAAGGCTCATAAGCCTATCACACTTGATGAAGCTATCTAGCTTGCACTTGATCTTGACACTACACCTTCATTTCATCCACAAAAGAAAAGTTTCAAGGGCTCTAGTTCAAATCAGAAAAAGTTCAATATGGATAGATATCAACCTCCCATGATGGACAATGAAGCAAAGAATGAATTAAGAAGGAAGAAACTTGTCTTTTCTTGTAAGGAGCCATGGGAACCAGGACATAGATGCCTTGGGAAAGGAAAGGTACATCTCATAGAGGTCATTTCCAATGAGGAGAGTGAGGCTATTGAGGACACTAGCTCGGATAGTGATATGGATCATGTGGAGCAGCAGCCACAGGTGGAACTTGAGCTAAACATTGTAAATGACACATGACATGTCACCATTGCATCTATTTCAGGAGTACTAAGATATCATGCCTTTCAATTGAGAGGAGTTATTAAGGGATAGAGGGTCACTTGTCTAGTTGATAGTAGAGCTACTCACAACTTTATTGATGAAGGTCTAGTTGTGAAAAGAGGACTAAAGGCTAAGGATTTTTAGGGCTTTATTGTAATAGTTGCATATGGCTTTACTATGAGTTGCAGGTATCCTAGCTTAGCATTCAGATGGTTGACTACACATTGACTGATGATTTCTATGTGGTAGTTGGGAGAGATTGATGTTGTTTTGGGAGTTTAGTGGTTACAGTCACTCAATAGGTACATACATGATTTCCAGAAGATGGAACTGGAGTTCATGCACAATGGTAAGAAGATTGTGTTGAGAGCACTTTCAGATGGAGGACCTAGGGTTGTTTCAACAAGAAGGATGGAGACCTTGTTCAGACGTGATGATGTAGCTTGGGCAGCCCAATGTTTTGTATCTTTGAAATCTTCTTCCAGCAATCAAGGGTATCATGTACATATCCAATTGGTGCTTGACAAGCACAATATGGTGTTTGGAGAAATTCCTCCTAGTAGGCCACCAGATTGTAGGTTTGAGCATGTCTTTGAATTGGAGGAGGGCTCCAAGCCCATCATTACTACACCTTATCATCATCCATGACATTTCAAGGAGGAGGTTGAGAAGATAATTAAGGAGTTACTTGACATGAGACTCATTCATCCTAGTTCCAGTCCTTTCACTTCTTCAGTTGTTTTAGTGAAGGATGGCACCATGAGGATGTGCATTGATTACAGGGCCTTGAACAAGAAGACAATTAAGAACAGGTATCCCATTCCTAGGATCGATGAGTTACTTGATGAGTTGCATGGGGCAATGTACTTCTTAAAGATTGATCTTCATTAGGGTATCATCAGATTCATGTCCATGATGAGGATATTCATAAGACAACATTCAGATGACACTATGGACATTATGATTTTTTGGTTATGCCATTTGGTCTTACTAACGCTCCTACTACATTTTAGTCATGCATGAATCACATCTTTTGCAAGCAGTTGTGTAAATTTATATTGGTGTTCTTTGATGACATTTTGATATATAGTAAGACATGGGAGGAACATCTTCAACATATTGATGAGGTGTTGAGTATGATGGAGGCATAGTCATTGTATGGTAAGGCATCCAAATGTGAGTTTGGTATGACCGAGATCCTCTACTTGGGGCATGTGATTGGAGCTGATGGAGTTCCAAGAGAAGAAACAGACAATTTTGGATTGGCCACCATCATGGAACATTTCAGATTTGAGAGGATTCCTTGGGCTATGTTGCTACTACAGGAGATTTATTAAGGGGTTTTCACAATTGGCAGCACCTCTCACAGATCTCACCAAGAAGAGAGAATTTAGATGGTTGGATGAGGCTTAGGCTACCTTTGACAGACTCAAGCAAGTGATGAGTTCTTGTGTAGTGTTGGCATTACTAGATTTCACATAGCCCTTTATGTTGGAGTGTGATGCATTAGGAGAGGGCATTGGTGCGGTGTTGATGCAGAATAGACATCTAATTGCATTTGAGAGTAGGAAGTTGAGGGATGTGGAGAGACTTTATTCCACCTATGATAAGGAGATACCCACCATCATGCATACATTGGTGAAGTTTAGACAGTACTTGGTGGGTGCTCTGATTTGTGGTTAGGACTGATCACAATAGCTTGAGGCACTTTCTGTCAAAAAAGGATTTGAATGAGAGGCAACTGAAGTGGGTGAGCAAGATTCAGTCATATGACTTTGACATCGAGTATGTTAAGGGGAAGAACAATGTGGTTGTTGATGCTCTATCTAAGAGGCCTACTCTTTGTTCTATGACAGAGATTTCAGAAGATTGGAAGGCTCACCTTTTGGTTGAGTATTCCAAGAACACTTTTTATTATGAGATCATGGATGGTTGGATTCAGGATGAGAGGTATAAGGTGATTGATGATGTAATCTACTATAAGGATAGGATCTACTTGGTACCTAAGTCGAAGTTGAAGGAGAATATTTTAAGGGCTACTCATGATGCTCCACTTGTAGGGCATCCAAGATTCTTCAAAACCTATAGGTAGGTGAGAGAGATTCTCATGGAAGGATCTCAAGGATGATGTCTTGCAACATGTCAGAAAGTGTATGACTTGTCAGCAGAACAAGTTGGAGCATACTTTCCTAGCAGGATTGCTTCAACCATTGCCTATTCCAGAGTAAAGGTGGGAGAGTATTTCGATGGATTTCATCACCGGTCTACTGAGGGTCCAAGGTAGGGATTGTATATATGTTATGGTTGACAAGTTGACTAAGTATGCACATTTCTTTGCAATTCCGTCAGATTACTCAGCACTTTAGGTTGTAGAGCTATTCTTCAGAGAAGTGTTTAGGTTGCATGGATTCCCTAAGACCATTTTCAATGATCGAGACAATAGGATTCTCAGCATGTTTTGGTAAGAGTTGTTTCGATTGGCTAGAACAGAGTTGACATTGAGCACAAGTTATAACCCACAAATAGATGGGTAGACATAGATTGTTAACAAGTGGGTTGAGGGACATCTTCACAACTATCTTGTAGGGCAGCAACATGCTTGGATTAAGTGGTTACATTTGGGTGAGTATTTCTATAATGCCACCTACCACATGTCGATTGACATGTTGCCTTTTAGGGCCTTATATGGTTACGGTGCTCCATCATTTGTGTACTTGGCTTTTGATGATAGTTGAGCTCCCAGAGCTAAGGAGTTGATGCAGGATAGTTAGGATATCCTTAAGGCACTTAAGGATAATATCTAATAGGCTCATAACCAAAAAAAGATGTATACGGACAAACACAAGGTTGAGAGAACCTTTGAGGTTGGTGATTTGATCTTCTTGTGCCTTTAGCCATATAGACATTCGACATTGAAGAAGAGTGGTGTAGAGAAATTGAAGCCTAGGTTCTATGGCCCCTACAGGATTCTAAGGAGAGTTGGAGAGGTAGCGTATGAGCTTGAGTTGCTAGAAGGAAGCATGATTCATAATGTTTTTCATGTGTCTTGCCTCAAAAAGGCTCTTGGGTAGAGTGTTATTTCTTCTCTTGATCTTCCACCTCTTGATGAAGAGGGCACTTTGGTTTTGGTTCCTGATAGCATCTTGGAGATGAGGGAGTGACATTTGAGGAACAAGGTGATCCGTGAGTACTTGGTGAGATGGCAAGATTTGTCATTAGAGGATGCGACGTGCGAAGGAGAGCAGATTCTGTAGCATCCAAATTTGTGATTGCTTGAGGACAAGCAATCCTGGGAAGGGAGGACTGTAATGTCCCCATTTTTGGCATGATCACCTAACAAGAGTTTGGGTTAGCCTATCTTTCATTCCCGTAGGCTGATTCTTTTGGTAAGGGAATGCTTTGGTTTTGAATGTCAGCTTGGCCTTAATTTTAGAAAATTGAATTTTATGGGGCTCAACTAATTTTTCTAGTTTTAGGGATGTTGGGGGATGACATAATGTATTTTTGCATTATTTATTGAGAGGTCAAAAATATTTAATAAATTTATCTTGAGGTGGAATGACCCACTTGGAGATTTTGGTCGACCAGATAACAATATTCAATTATTGGTTTTGAGCACTCAAAAAAGGGAGATTAACTCAGCCAAATAATGATATTTATTGAGAAAGATAATAATATTTTAATGGTATTTTGGGCACCCAAGTTGGTCGGCCCTATTGAGGGTATAAAGAAATGTCTAAAATGAGTTTGTCGGCCTTAGTGAAATAAAATAATATATCTCGTGGTGGTCGACTTGGAGGAAAAATATAAGTTTTAATTCAAATCTTTAATTTGAATTTGCATCTAATTGTGGTTGGCCTACTCTTGGAGGGAAAAGGTAATTTCAAATCAAATGTGAAGAGACTTGCATAAATAGAGGAGGAGGTCAATGGATCAAGGATCATGAACTTTTGGCATCTATTCTATTTGGCATTTGCAATCTTATTGTAGGAATTTCTCAGGATGAAAACCCTTGCAGAAGAAGGTGGAATTCGACAAAAACCCAATTGAAGGATTTGAAGGATTGATGGAGCATTCACGCCATATTCTTTGGAGCAGATTTCACTCATTATTGGATCAACCATTTTGGAGGATCATTCTTCTCTAGGAGTGCCAATTTTGTGAGTTCATTCTTTCATGTCTGGATCGCCACCTTGAAGGATCAATCTCATATTTCTAAATCAGGTTGGAGTGCCATATTTGAGGAGGTTTATTGCAGATTACACATCAGATTTGACTACCATCATTGAGGGTTTGGAGTTGAGTAGAGATCAGATCTTGTTGAAGGATCCTAAACCCTAGCCACTACCATTTTTGGTGTGTTTTTCCATTGCCGAAGGAGCTACGACCTTGTGGAGGAATTTGCCCAAGTTTGGGCAGTTTTTGATAACTTTGGATTGCATTTATCACCTTGTGAAGAGGCCAATAAGCATTGAAGATCACTTAACATCATTGATCAGTCTTGAGGACATCATTGGACATCTATTCATCACCATTGTTGAGTACATATCTGATTTGGAGGAGTTCGTCCACATTCTGACTAGCATTTGTCATCAAAATTGGTATGCACTTTATATGATTTATATGATTTTGTAGCAGCAACATTCTGGATGATTGTTGGACAAGTTTGAGCCATGAATTTGATGTAATTGCATAATTGAATAACCTAATTTCATAATAGTATTTTGATTTGATTTGCTCATCCCATTGCCATCTATTTGGTTTGGATCTATGTGTAATTCATTATGTAATTCAACTAGGGTTGGATTACATGTTTGGCATGTTAATGTGATGTATTTGGCATGATAAATGTATGTGCTAAGTGTATGATCAGATCTAAAACAAAAAAAATTAGAATTCAGATCTAGGGTTTGAATCATATTTTGAAATAAAATTAGAAGTTTGGCAAATACCCTAAGTGGGATATTTCAGATAACAGTTTATGGCACACCCAGTGGGACCCTCTGCTCTGAGTAAGAGCTGAACTAAGAAGATTTGGTGTTGTTCTTAGTTCAATCACTATTGTGGAAGCATTCGACAAGCACCTGGTGACTCTACTGGTCCAATATTCGAACCAGTTCAACATTTCATGCTTGGAGTGCAGACCAGAGCTTCCTCTTCAAGTAATTTCCAATTCGTAGAGATATCTTTTACTAATTCAAGAAGAAGTAAATTGTCTAGGTCCCCTGTGAGAGAGAACAAGAGTGTAGTTTCATCTCCCCCAAGATCCGAATCTACCCCTCCTCCTGTTAGATGCCAATATTCAAGAGGAACCCTGCATATACCCATAATCAATTTGAATATCCCCAATATGGCAAGAAACCTTCTTTTTGTCACCTTTAATGTGGAAATCCCACTCGACCTAGCACAATATGATGATATCCCTACCTCATCTCTGAAAGCAATTCCATTTTGTAATCATGAAAACTCTACTACACCTGTTAAACATATCCAAGATATTGCTAGTGTGTGCTCTTTCCATAATGTCATTGAAGACAATGTTGCTGTGAGACTCTTGGCTTCTTCCTTTAAAAGAAAAGCCCTCTAATGGTACAAAGGTCTGCTAGCTAACTCCATAATTGGGATGATTTGGGAACAAGATTTTTCCAACACTTTGAAGATAAAAGTGACCATTTGTCTCTGATGCAACAATTAGCAACAATAAAAGTGGCTCCCCATGAGTTTATGGTGGACTTCAATTATAGATTTCAGAAGACACGGGACATGATTCTATTATTGGTGAAGCCTTGTCCTAATACTGCCTTCATATATTACTTGAAGTCTATAAATCTTGATATTTTTGTCATGATTCAATCCATGGGCCAACATGTTTTACCAGATGTGTATGACATAGCCATAAGGGTAGAGAATTGTTTGATTCAGGCTGGAAAAATTGCTCCAAGACCACCAATGCCCTTATTTCCAGAGGTTCCTATCATCCAACCAAGTGTGGCTCCAATTCCTACAACAGTCACCCCTATAATTTCTCTAGGTATCCCTTCAATTGAGAAATCAAAGGATAAGGATGCCATAATAAGAAGATTGACCAATAAAGTAGTAGCAACAGAGAGACAAATGACCCAACCCAATAGACCATATCATCCCTTTAATCAGACGTATCAACCCAATAGGCAACCATACCAACGTAATAAGAAAAGACCTAATCAACCTAGTTATATTAGGCCCCTAAATGTTGTCAATCCCAATGTCACAAGCACCTTTGGACCTCTTGTACCTATACAGAACAATCTAGCTCAGGATAGTGATTGGTGCCATCCATGCAATCAACCCTATGATCAAATTTTATGCCAAAGTAGACAGTCCATTCAGGCTTTGAATGTGCAAAACCCATCAGTCCTTCCAGAACAACAGTCTACTTCCAATCGCGATATTGGGGGATGACAAGAGCAATTGCAAGACAATTCTACCTTGGTAAATTGGACACAGGATGACTTTTGTGGTGTTAATTAGGGTACGCGTCCAATAGCATTCAACACAAGAGCCAAAAGAAGAGCGACAAAGGATGCATCACCCCATATGATTTGTCAAGCTTTTGCCTCTCATCCATCCCTAGTGGCCACAAGAAAAGGTGCATCAGTTAAAACTCCTTCACCATAGACCAATTAAGCCGTTGATAAAATAAATCCAGTGCTGGAATAGTAGCCCCGGGCTAATCAACAAGTAAAGGTCAATGTTGGTATTACGAAGGTATCCTAGAAGGTTACTCATATCCCTTTCAGCATAGTTGATCAAATGAAAAGGACTAACCTAAGCGTCACTATGTGGTATGCCTTGTTGCTTCCATCACAAAGCTATAGGAAGCCTTTACAAGCTTCAACTAGTCTGTTGTAGGTACAACAAAGAAAAAAGTAGCTGCCCTAGTGAACCTATGCCAAACAAAAGAGGAGGCAAGCACAAGAAAAATTAGTAAGCCCCCTCCCTTTTATGTTCCCCTAATAATTGGTGACAAATTGTTACATAATTGCATGATAGATTCTAGGGTGAGTAGCTCAACAATGCCTAAGGAAATAGCTGATCATTTGGGCATTGAATATGAACCCGTAATGAAAGGTGTAGTGCAATTGGATGGCACCATTGTTAAGATAGTTGGGATGGTGAAAGGTTTGAAACTTACCCTACATCCATGCCCTAGTTGCTCTGTTTTACAAGATATCTCAGTCATTGATCTCCCTACATATTTTGGTATATGCCTATTTAGAGATTTCACTACTAAAATAGGTGGGTACCTATCTTTTGATTGGTCCCACATGTTCTTCAGAACTAGGTATGGAAATAAAGTGCCTGTTGACCTATTTTGCTCTATCCAAAGTCAAATGGTCCACCCTTAAAAACCTTTATTGAAACCATTGAGGACCCAGTTTCTACAAAACCCTAAACCTTAAAAGTCTTTTACAATATGCCATGGGCTTTTCTTATAATTCCCTATTGACTTGCTATCACCTGTGAGGGTCCTTCAGGTTGTAACTTTGAGTCTAGGCCAGTCATTCTTTTACTGGTCACGTCCGTCAAGTCACCACCAAGAGTCCGTGTCTTATATTTCAACAAAGTCTTAAGTCTTCAAAAGGGGTCGGAGGTACCATATGGCCATTTATCACAAGATTGCAGAGCTCAAGAGATGATGTCATCATCCCCCTGCATGGCCACGATAAGGTGCCAGCTGTCAGAGAATGTGGCTTATAGCCATTAAATTGAAGACGCCAAATCGATGAATCAAATGATGCCAGGTGTCTTCTTTTTAGTTCGCAGTTCGTAGGTGCCACAGAACTCTGCCATGTATCTTCGGCTATGTTTCTTCTTTGTATAATTTCTATCTATTACTGTAGCATGCCACACATCGTCTCCACTGGGATTAGAGGAGAAACTTTTGAGAAAGGCATCAAGGAGCGCAACAGTGCCATGTGTCTTTTGTTGCAATGTGCAGAGCCGGCCGCATGTCTCTTTCTTTAATAAGCTTTGAAGTGTTGAGGTACAGTATGGTGGGCCCTGAGGTATCATGTCTAAGGTTTCTAAGTGCACTAGAGTGTGCCACATGTTGCCTCTATGGGTGATTGAAGGTTGAGAAACAAAAGAAACTTTTGAAGGTGTGCCAGTCTATCATCTGTCCTAGTTTTGAGGCTCTCAGGTGTTGCCACATTTCAGTAATAAAAGAGGTAGAGTGTGCCATGTGTCGCTCCATGTATTCCCCTATTAAAAAGAAGACATGGTCCCTCCTAGAGAAAAATAAAGGGACACGTGGTATCTTTCCAACTTAAAAAGCTCAAAGGAAGCAAATTTTTGGATGGAGGCCCCGGAATGCTACCATTCCCCGCCATGTGGAAGGATGTCGCAGGCCTGCAGACCATTGAAGGTGATGTCACTTTTCTTTTGCACAGCTGCAAGATGTTGCCACTTGGCCACGAGATAGAGGGTAAAGGAAAATTAAAAGGAAATATAGTGGCCATCTATCTAAAAGGGCAAATCTATCTATGGCCAGGATTTAAAGGAGACCCTCAGGCATCCCGAAGGCGGGAAATTTGTGGACTCGACCAACAAGAAGATTCAGAGCGCAATTATTCAAATAATCCAAGATGATATGGCACAAAATCAAAGGGTTCAAATTTTAAATTGTTGTAAAAGCTTTCCTTAGGGGTTTTGTCTCATCTCCCATCAATGCGGATCCAATATTCTCAGTTTCCCCTTAATAGATGTTCACTACATTAATTGTTGCAGAACAATGAATTAGTTGGTCGCATTGAAGGAGAAATATCTTTCATCTGCCTAGGTCTCTAGATATTTTTAGCAGTTAATTCTTGTAGATAGTCATCCCTTCAGATGTAGATATTTTTTGATAGAGCTTGTGGGGTAATTTATTGTAACCTAACTAGGTCATTTAGAATCAGATGCTATATATGCATGAATGTAACATGTAAAAAAGGTTAAAAAATAGTTAGCCTGATGATTCTATTTTTCAAACAAAGCCCTTCTCTACTGTAATCGTGCATTCTAATTGAATATATCTTGGTTATTCTTACCTCTTTATGTTCATCTCTAGCTCTGTGTAAATTTGAGGATGGTTTGTCTGTGAATGCTTTGTTCCTCTCGACCATTTCTTGCCCCTTACCTCTATTAGGATCAGCTAAATCTGTGTATGCTCATCTTCTATATTTGGTTATGTTGTGTATTTCTTTAGTTTTGTGAGAACTCTTATATTCAAACCTAGTGTATCACCTCCCCTTTATTTTTAGTTTATCCTTCTTCCTCTTTTCCTATCAGGTGAATAGATTAGGTTTAGTCTTAGGTTCACTAAATCTCATATTCAGCAAAGGAACCAGCCTCTCTCTAGAGATTTGGCCTCCCTGCAGGGTCCCACACTTGGAGGTCATCTCAATATTTCACTAGATTATTGGAGCCCTAAAAACTTTTAACACTAGGTGCAAATCTAGGTGACAATAGTTTCTGGCATGCCCGTTGGGACTCTCAAAGAAAAAAAAATGAATTAAGCTAAGAATCTGGTGTTTTCTCAATACTCTGCATTGTGGTATAACATTCCATTCACTTGGAAACTCTACAAGCTACTAGTTATGATCAGTACCATCTTCTATGCCTGTACAAACTAGGGTGTCATCAAGAGGTAACTTCCAGTTCATTGAATTATCTACTACTGCTTCAAGGAGAAGATCTAGGTTATCTAAGTCTCCTGTGAGAAGGGGTAGCACCTCCATTTTACCTCTTTCAAGGGCTCAATCTACACCCCCTCTTATTAGGTTTCAATATAATAGAAGAAGCTTACATATCCCTAGACTGAACCTAAACATTCCTAGGATGGGAAGGAATTTGCCTTTTGTAACCTTCAATGGAGGAAGCCCATTAAATTTGACTGCATATAATGGCATACTTGTTGCAGCCCTGAAAAGTGCTTCACCCTTCACGAGTGATGGTTCTATATCTCCTACCAAGCATATCAAAGACATATCCAATGTGTACTCGGTCCATCATATACAACATGAAGATGTTACAGTCCATCTCATGGTCTCATCTTTTAAAGGGGGAGCTCTTCAATGGTTCAGGAGCTTGACCCCTACTTCAATACATACCTGGGATGAGCTGGGAGAGGCCCTCTACAAACAGTTTGGTGAGAGGGCAGATAATGTTTCATTGCTTGAGCATTTGATGACCATCAAGAGGGCTCCAAGTGAGATGCTAGAAGACTTTAACTTCATATTCTAGAGGACATGGGAGAGAATTCCAGCTACCCTCATGCCATCCCCTCAAGGTGTTTTTTTGTACTTTTTAAGAGCTTTAAATTCTGATATTGCTGTGATGATGCAATCAATGGGTGCTAAAACCCTACTAGACGATTATGAGACAACTCTAAAAGCTAAAAATTGTTTAATACAGGCTGGGAGAATTACTCCCAGACCCCCTGTGCCATTTTTTCTAGAGTTACCTTACTCTTCCCAACAGCCTATTAGTGCTCCTATCCTAGAGCGTAAGGCTTCAATGTCATCTCTTTCTCAAGAGGAGAGTAACCTTAAGACTCTAATGTCTAATTTGACCAACAAGGTGAATAATATAGCTATTCAAATTTCTCCCAAGCCCTATCAAAATTATAGTCTAGGACAGTCATCTAACCAAAATTGGAACCAAGGGTATAATTCTAATACAAATCAAAACTGGAACCAGGGATATCAACCAAATAGATATCAAAATCATAACTTTGTACGGCCTGTAAAAACCGTCAGACCTACCCAACGAATACCTGTTGTGAATCCAAATAGGGCTTTAGTCCCTACTCAGAATAATCTAGGAGGAAGATTGGTGCTATCCTTGCAACCAACCCCACAATCAATCCTCTTGTGCTATCAGTGCACAAGAGAGGACCTTGATGGTGCAGAACTTTCACACTCATCAGTCATTGTTATTAGAGGAAGAAAATACTCATCTTGAAACATCAAATGAGGGTACCCCTGATGCTAGTATGATGCTATGGACTGTGGAGGATTTTTGTACTGTCAATCAGCCCATGGATAATGTTGTTATGCCCATTACAAACATCAGGTCAAAGAAGAAGTAGTTGGAGACTAGCCCTATGCCTGTTGTGTTACAAAAGGAGCCTATTCCTAAGGCTAAAGTGGCTAGTGCCACAATTCCAATTCAGGGCAGCAAATATATTGCTACAAAAGAAATTCCATCAGGCTCAAGGGTGCCTGATCTGGTGGTGGATCAACCAAAAAAGGGAACATGGATCCCCTTAATGCACAAGGTAGCCACTGTTACATTAAATATTATGGAATAGATGAAGAAAACAAACATACACATTTCTATCTGGGAAATGATGTCCATCCCCTCTCAGAGAGACCTATTACAAGAAGCTTTAAGGCACTTCCCATCAGCTAAGTTAGCAACATCAGATCCCTCAGTTAAGTAGAAATAAAAGGCTCCTACTAGTCTCGTGCAACCAAATAAAGGACAAGTGGGTATAGTCAAGAAACCATCTCCTTTCTACTTGTCTTTGATCATTGGCAAATTTTTGGTACACAATTGCATGATAGACTTGTTGGGAATTAAGGTGTCTCAACCTTTGCAATTTCCTAGCATTGGTAATTTAATTGTATATTTAATTATTGCCTAATATTGTATTTTACTTGCACATTCAATTTGGTCACATAGTGAGGTGGCATGGTGACATGTTAGCTTACTTGGAATGTGACTTGGATGGTCAAGTCAATCCTACATGGATTTGGGCATCCCATAATGAGGTGGCATTAATTTTCCATGTGTCAGCATCTTTGGTATGTGGAAGGCAATATTCCATATGACAGAATCTATGACGTGTAAGGGCCAAGTTTGGAGATTCCTATGACAAGTAATGACAAGTGTCGGTTGGCATCTTTGCATGAGAGAAAGGTATCTTTGGGCGCCCAAGTTGGGCTATGACATGTTGTAAGTAGAATATGTTATATTTAGCATTGTATGATGGATTCTCTTACAACTTTCAAGTTTGCTATTGTGGGCAGATTTTATGATGGTTGAAAGTCGCGTAAGAGAATCTGTCATAGTCTATTTTTAGCCTGGAGCTCTCTAGTTTAAGAAAGTCAAATCTGCCATATATCACAGATGTAAGGGATGTAAGGATAGTAAGGACAAGTGTCCTTTGATGCTGGAAATAGTCATTTAACCAAGGTGGATGCCTATCCCAAGATGCTCTCAAGACATGCCTTGTAATCTCTATAAAATGCATAGTTTGGAGTTGTAATTGCATAGTGTTTTTACAGGTACTGTTATGGTGCCAGAATAACTCCAAAATTGACATTCGTGAAATCTTGGAAGACTTCCATTACAAGTGTATTGTAAACTATTGCTGTTTTGATAATACATTGTGCAGGTTTTAGAGTGTGGGGTTTTTTACTTGAAAAGGTTTTCCCCATGGTATATCTTGTGTCACCTTCTTTCTGTGTTGTGTTGTTGCTGAAATCTTTATGTTATTAGTTTAATATTGCTGCAGTTGTAAGGATTAAAATGAATTTGCACTCTGATCCCCTCATTAGATTGGTGTAGGAAGTGTGTTCCATGTACCTTGCTTCCATTTAGTTGGTATCAGAGCTTGATCACCTGTGAGCCTAGTTGTTGGGTAGGGGTTTCTTGAGCTAATCTTTGATTGAGTGGGAGTCTATGCAGAGTATTATGTGATCTTGTTGCAGCGAGAAGATGGCAAGCACATCCAAAAGAATAGAGGTGGAGAAATTCAATGGCACTAATTTTGATATGTGGAAGCTCAAGATGGAAGACATGCTTGTTGATAGAGATTTATGGGAAACCATTTTTGGCACAAAACTAGCTGCAATGAAACAAACTGATTGGGATCTCAATGATTAGAAGGCTAAGGGACTCATAAGACTTAGTCTTGTTGATTCTGTGAAGTTAAATGTTCATGAGGAGGCTACTGCAAACTTGCTTTGGACAAAGTTGGGAGATGTGTATCAAGCCAAATCCCTGGTTAACAAACTTTTTCTAAGAAAGAAGTTGTATTCTCTTCGAATGGAGGATGGAGGATCTATTGTAGAACATATGAATGCTTTCAACATGCTAGTTGCATAATTGACATCTGTTGGTGTGAAGATGGAGGAGGAGGAGGATCGTTGTATGACCTTACTTTGTTCTTTGCCGGACTCATGGTATCATCTTGTCATGGCTATTGGAAGCACCACATCCACATTCAAAATGGATGAAGTGGTATCTTTGTTGTTATCTGAAGAAATGCGGAGAAAGTCTTCTGAGACAGCCAAAGAGGCTCTTGTAGTTCATGGAAGACCCAAGGAGAAAGGGAAAAAGAAGGACAAGAAAGCTGAGAAGGGTAGATCCAAATTCCATCAGAGATCCAAATCTCTTGGAAAGTCCAAGGCTCTTTGTTGGAACTGTGGTAAATCTGGGCATTTCTGAAAGGAATGTAAAGAGGAAAATAAAAAGAAGAAAAAGAATCCATATTCAGATTCTGACAAGTCACAAGATGATGGTGATGCTTTCATTGCAGCCCTAGCAACCCATGCGTCTGATGATGTGTGGCTGATTGATTCTGGTGCATCATTCCACATGACCTTGCATCGAGACTGGTTTACTAAGTATGAGGATTTTAAAGGTGGAAAGGTGTACCTGGCTGATGACTCTCATTTGAAGATTGTTGGTCGTGGAAGAGTCTCTATCTGATTCCCTGATGGATGAGTGAAGTGGATCTCTGGGGTTATGTATATCCTAGGCTTAGTATGGAACCTACTTTCTATAAGTATGTTAAATGATGTAGGTGTGCAAGTTGTCTTTTCGAAAGAAGGATACAAGATGACTAGAGGAGCTATGGTGCTTGCTAAGGGTACTAGGAGAGGTACTCTATTTCAGTTGGAGGCATGCATTTCACAATGCAATAGTTCTTCTGACTCAAGGAAGAGGGCAGAAGTCACTTCATCCCCACCATCTGAACTAGTAGTGAAGAAATCTGTTATATCTAGTCCTGATGGTTGTATTCATGCCTTGGAAGTTAATCTTCCTGATGAAAAGACAATGTTATGGCATAAGAGATTTGGCCACATTGGTGAGAAGGGTCTACGTACCCTAAAAAATAAAAACCTCATTGAGGGGTTAGATGATTGTAATCTTGAGTTTGAGTTTTGCGAACATTACATATATGGAAAACAAAACTGTGTTTAGTTTTATTCAAGTTCTCATAAGTCTTCTGGTGTGTTGGACCTTGTTCATTCTGATGTATTTGGTCCTATTAATGTTCCTTCATTATCAAAATCTATATACTTTGTATCTTTCATAGATTACTATAGTAGAAGGACATGGATTTATTTTCTCAGAAGCAAATCTGAAGTCTATAGTAAGTTTAAGGTGTTTAAAGCCTTTGCTGAAAATCAGACTGGTAAAAAGATTAAATGTTTGAGAACTGACAATGGTGGTGAGTTCTGTCCTACAGAATTTGATAAATATTGCAAGGAACTTGGGATTAAAAGGCATAAGACAAATCCATATACCCTGTAGAAAAATGGAGTTACAGAGAGGATGAACAGGACACTGATGGAGAAGGTTAGGAGTATGCTTAGTGGAACTAGCCTAGAACAAAAGTTTTGGGCTGAAGTTGTTGCCACTACTTGCTATCTGGTAAACAGATCTCCTACATCAGCTCTTGTTGGTAAGACACCCATGGAGGTGTGGTCTGGTAGGAAGCCTTCAATAAGGCATCTTCATGTTTTTGGTTGTTAGCCATATGTACATGTGCTTAGGGAGAAGCAGTCAAAATTGGAGAACAAGGCTGTTAAGTGTATCTTCATTAGCTATGGTGTCAGTGTGAAAGGATACAAGCTTTGGGATCCTATGGCTGAAAAAGTGTTGTATAGTAGAAGTGTCATCTTTAGAGAGCTAACACCTTCTTCCACTATTTTACAGCCAGAAGAAAAAGAAAAGAAAGAGGATGTTGTTCAGTTTCCTTCTACCCCTGAGAAGACTAAACAGAAAGACAATGTTGGACCTGAAAATGAGGAGAGCTCTAGCAGCTCTAAAAGTTTAGAAAATGAAGTAGAACCTCCACCTCAGCCCTTGAGGAGGTCCGCATAAATCAAGAAGAAACCTGAGAGGTTTGGTTATACATTGCTTGATTCTAGTTGTACTTTTGCTTTGCTAACTAATAGTGCGAACCTAGAACTGTATCAGAAGCTATGGATATGAAAGATGTAGGTTCATGGAAGGAGGCCATGGAGGATGAGATGACTTCTTTGGAAAAGAATCAAACTTGGGACTTGGTGCCTTTGCCTCCTCGCTGGAAACACGTTGGATGCAAATGGGCGTTCAAGAAGAAATTTGGTGCAGATGGCAATGTTGAGAAGTATAAAGCCAGATTGGTGGCGAAGGGGTATTCACAAGTGGAGGGTATAGATTATGGTGAGTTCTTCTCTCCCATTATAAAGATAACATCCATTTGATTCCTATTATCTCTTTCAATTGCTTATGATTTAGAGGTAGAATAGATGGATGTGAAGACAACTTTCCTTCATGGTGATTTGGAGGTAGAGATTTACATGTCACAGCCAGAGCATTACATGGTGAAAGGTAAAGAAAATTTGGTTTTCAAGTTAAAGAAGTCTTTGTATGGATTGAAGCAGTCTCCTAGGATGTGGTACTTGAAGTTTGATGCCTTTTTGTTGTCAATTAGATTTGTGAGATCAAAATCAGATCAGTGTGTATATTATAAGTATGATGGTGATCGTATTCTCATTGTTGCATTATATGTTGCTCATTGAGAAGGGTAAGAATATGATTTCAGATTTTAAGTCTCATTTGGCAGCACAGTTTGAAATGAACGATTTAGGGGCAGCTAGGTACATTCTTCGAATGGAAATCAGAAGAGATAGAACTAATAGAAAACTTTGGTTAAGCTAGAGTAAGTATGTGAAGACCATGTTGGATAGGTTCAACATGGTAGATTGTAGACCATTGTGTGTTCCTATTTCTTTGGGGACAAAGTTGTCTGTTGAGGATTGTCCAAAATCTCCTAGTGAGGTGGAGGACATGAGCAGAGTACCTTATGCTAGTGTTGTTGGCAGTTTGATGTATGCCATGGTCTGTACAAGACCAAACATTACCCAAGCAGTGGGAGTCCTTAGTCGGTATATGGCTAATCCTGGATGGGTACATTGGAATACAGTTAAGCAAGTGTTCAGATATTTGAGGGGCACTTCTGAGTATTCCATATGCTATCATGGTAATGTTACAGGACCTCCGTATTCTATTGATATTCATGGATTTGTGGATTCAGATTGGGCAGGTGACATTGACAGCAGGAGATCCACCAGTGCTTATGTGTTTACACTATTTGGTGGGGCTATTAGTTGGATGAGTAAGCGACAACCTATGGTTTCTTTGTCCACAATAGAAACTAAGTATATGGAAGCAACTCATGCTTGTAAGGAAGCCATTTGGCTTAAGATATTGTGTTCAAATATTGGTGTTGATGCAGGTCAGATTATGATCAGTTGTGATAGTCAGAGTGTGATTTGCCTTGCAAAGAATCCAACTTTCCATGCCAGAACAAAGCATATTGATGTACAGTTTCACTTCGTGTGAGACATGGTAGAGGATGGGAAGGTAACTTTGGAGAAGGTAGATACTCTAAAGAATGTTACAGATGCATTGACTAAACCTTTGGGCACAAAGAAGTTTAGATGGTGTTTAGAGTCTATGGGCCTCTCAGCCTATAGCAGTTAAATCTTGTCAGTTATTTTGGCTCTTGAAAGGTGTTCGACAAGTGGGAGATTGTTGGCAATTAAGGTGTCTCTACCTTTGCAATTTCCTAGCATTGGTAATTTAATTATATATTTAATTATTGCCTAATATTGTATTTTACTTACACATTCAGTTTGGTCACATAGTGAGGTGGCATGGTGACATGTTAGCTTACTTAGAATGTGACTTGGATGGTCAAGTCAATCCTACATGGATTTGGGCATCCCATATTGAGGTGGCATTAATTTTCCATGTGTCGGTATCTTTGGTATGTGGAAGGCAATATTCCATATGACAAAATCTATGACGAGTAAGGGCCAAGTTTGGAGATTCCTATGACAAGTAATGACAAGTGTTGGTTGGCATCTTTGCATGAGAGAAAGGCATTTTTGGGTGCCCAAGTTGGGCTATGACATGTTGCAAGTAGAATATGCTATATTTAGCATTATATGATGGATTCTCTTACAACTTTCAAGTTTTCTATTGTGGGTAGATTTTATTATGGTTGTAAGTCGCGTAAGAGAATCTGTCATAGTCTATTTTTAGCCTGGAGCTCTCTACTTTGGGAAAGTCAAATCTGCCATATATGATAGATGTAAGGGATGTAAGGAAAACAAGGACAAGTGTCCTTTGATGCTAGAAATGGTCATTTGACCAAGGTGGATGCCTATCCCAAGATGCTCTCAAGATATGCCTTGTAATCTCTATAAAATGCATAGTTTGGAGTTGTAGTTGCATAGTGTCTTTATATGTACTGTTATGCTGCTAGAATAACTCCAGAATCAACATTCGTGAACTCTTGGAAGACTTGCATTGCAAGTGTATTGTAAAATGTTGTTGTTTTGATAATACATTGTGCAAGTTTTAGAGTGTGGGGCTTTTTACCTAAAAAGGTTTTCCCCACGGTATATCTTGTGTCACCTTCTTTCTGTGTTGTGTTACTGCTGAAATCTTTATGTTATTAGTTTAATGCTGCTGCAATTGTAAGGATTAAAACTAATTTACACTCCATTCCCCTCATTAGATTGTTGTAGGAAGTATGTTCTGTGTACCTTTCTTCCTTTCAAGACTCTAGGGCTAGTGGTTCAGTCATGCCCAAGAAAGTTGCAGATGCATTAGGCATCAAGTATACCCATGTTTCATTAGGAGTATTACAATTGGATGGCACCTCTATAAACACTATAGGAGTGATCAAGGAACTAGACGTGACTCTGCATGCCTGTCCTAACCTAACTTTTAAACAAGACATTTCAGTCATTGATCTTCATCCTTTCTTTGATATTTATCTGTTAAGAGACTTCACAGCAAAGGTAGGTGGCTACCTTTCTTCTGACTTGTCTCATATCCTGCTAAGGACAAGATATGGTTCACCATCAAGGCTGAACTAATTTCAGGCTATCATGTAGAGAATTACGACCACAGTATGGTGAACCCACATGTAATGATTCAGGGCGAGCAAGTGCATGATCTAAAACCTGCTGAGGCAAAACCTTCACCTCTTCCTATCCCTGACCTATTTCTAGATGAGTGGGCTGGGGATCATGATAATTTTGACCCTTATAATACCATTGAGGTGACCAACCTGGGAAACTACATAATCCATAAAAGGGATCATTTAGTCCCTTCTGTACTCAAGCCAGATTATGACTCCAATGGTCCATGGTAGATGTTCTTTGATAGTATAAAGAGAAAAAATGGAGCCGGTGCAGGTGTTTTGCTAGTCTCCCTGACTGGTAAGAAGTTGCATTTTGCTCATAGGTTGCATTTTTCTTGCACAAATAATGTAGTAGCATACGAGGCATTGGTCCATGGCCTATTGATAGCAAAAAAGAATAGAATCAAGCATATGAAGATCTTTGGTGACACTGAATTGATAGTTAACCAAGTCAGAGAGAGGTGTGCTACAAAAAATCAACTTTTAAGAGCTTATAGACATAGATTTGGGGACCTGTTTGAGAGTTTTGATTGATGCCCTCAACCTGTAGGTGATCCTAAGGAAATTAAATATTGATGTTGATCAACTAGCAATGGTGGGGGCCCATTTTTCTCCATCTAAAGACTTGTTTCGAGGTCTTGATCAGCATGTAAAAGTAGTAATCAGGCCATCTATTCCTAATAATGATACTCATTGGTAGATCTTTGACAGTAATGGGAAGATTGTGAACTTTATTCAAAATGAAGCAGAATTTTCCTCCATGGTGCAACCTAGGTTACAAGAATCCTATGGTGATAAGATCATCCAACTGAAATCAAATAAACTGCCCAAGGGTCTAGTTACCCTTGAGGCTATCTTTATCCATGATGATGAGTTCAAGGGGGAGAAAAACAACATGACCTTCAAGAAAGAAGATTACCAATAGGTGACCATCGCCCAAGAGAAGGAGTTGTTGCTAGGCCAAGTATGTGGTGATACAGAGGAGTAGGAATTCATAAGACTTGCCCAAAAGTACAATGATGTCCTAGCATGGATATATGGGGATCTTAAATGGTTCAATCCAGATGTGGCTCAACATGTCATTGATTTGGATCCCAACTACAAGCCACTTTTCCAAAAGCAACGACCCATAAATCCAAAAATTGAGCCACTCATGAGAAACAAGATTGCTAAGCTCATACAAGCAAGGATTATCTTCCCTATCAAGTATTCTACTTGGGTTGCTAATCTGGTGCCTATGAGAAAGAAAAATAGAGAAATTAGGCTCTGTGTAGACTTCAGGGACCTTAATCGTGCTTTTCTAAATAATCATTACCCTCTGCCCTCTATGGATAAAATCTTACAAACTGTTGCAGGGGCAGAGAGGTTTTCATTATTAGATGGCTTCTTTGTCTACAACCAGATTTTTGTCAAAGAGGAGGATAGATTTAAGACAACATTGACAACCAAATGGGGAACCATGGCATATGCAAAGATGCCATTTGGTTTGTCTAATGCTGGTGCCACATTTCAAAGGGCAATGGATATTGCCTTCAAAGGATTTTAAAATAGGTTCATCCTGACTTATCTGGATGACATCACAGTCTTCTCCAAGAAGGGAGAAAATCACATGGAGCATCTGGAGAAAGTTTTCCAGAGATACAGAGAGTTTGGGGTGTCTCTCAATCCCAAGAAATATATTTCTGTTGTCACCCAGGGTAATCTTTTGGGCCATATAGTGTCTAAGGATGGAATATCCATAGACCCTGACAAAACATCTGCCATGTTTTCCCTTCCTCTGCCTACTCACAAAAAAGATTTACAATTTTTCCTAGGGCAGATCAACTTCGTTAGGAAGTTCATTCCTAACTATGCTGGCCTGCTAAAGCCTCTAATCCTTATGCTTAAGAAGGATGCAATTTTTAGATGGACTAAAGAGGGTAAAGATGGTTTTGAATAGATCAAGGAAGAGATTACTCGAGCACCTACTCTCATGAATCCAAATCATGAGAAGGACTTTGTCCTCTATGCACATGGAGAAGAGAACAATATTGTTGTTGTTCTGATGCAGCAAAATGAACATGGACTAGAGCATACTTTGGCCTTCTTCAGTTAGACATTGAAGAATTATGAGGTCAGGTATACCCCTATGGATAAGCAGGTATTTTCCATTGTTAGAGATTTAAAGAAATTTAGATATATGTTGGAAAATAACCATACTAAAGTTTTAGTTTCTCATCCTAGCATGAGAGATTATATAATGGGAATTGAAATTAGTGAAAAGAGATCCAGTTGGGTCACGAGGATCCTAGAATATGATTTGATCATCAAAGCCACTAAGCTGATTAGAGGCAGAGGATTATGTGAACAACTAGCTCAGACATTAGTAGATGAAGTGAATTCATCTTGCCATGTGAATGAGGAGGAACCTACAACTAAGCCATCAGTTGTGAGTTCTTGGACAGTAGATATGGCTAGTTTCCTGTCCACTGGTGAGTATCCCTATGGACTAGATAGAACCAAAAGAAGACATTTTAGGTTGTAGTCTATCCCTTATGCTTTGATAGATGGTGTTCTCTTCAAGAGGAATTTAGATGGGGTCTTACTGAGGTGTATAGGATCAAATCAGATTGATAGACTTCTTGATGAATTTCATGTTGGCTCAGTTGGTGGCCATTTTTGAGGCTAGAGCTACAACAATAAAAATAATGAGGGCAAGTTACTATTTGCCCACATTGTTCAATGATGCCCATGTATGGGTAAGAGGATGCAAAGAGTGTGCTCTCTTTACAGGAAAGAAAAGGTAAGAGGATGCAAAGAGTGTGCTCTCTTTATAGGAAAGAAAAGGTTGGCAACACTCCCACTCCACCCTATTCATGTTGATCAACCCTTCTCACAATGGGGATTAGATTTCATCAGCATGATAAATCCCTCTTCTAGTGCTAGTCACAGGTGGGTTTTGACTGCAATGGATTACTTCACCAAGTGGGTTGAAACAGTCCCACTCAAGGAGGCAAATGAATCATCTATCATGGATTTCTTGGAAGAAATCATGACAAGGTTTGGAGCTCCTCATACTATTAATTCTGATAATGCAAAAGCATTCACTGGTTTTAGGATCACTGATTGGGCTCTTAAGTACAATGTGTTCTTGAAGACTTCATCCAATTATTACCGTCAAGGTAATGGGTTGGCTAAGTCCACTAACAAGAACTTGATCAGGATCTTGAAAAAGACCATGGAGACAAACTAGAGGTAATGGTACAATAAGATCATATTAGCCCTTTGGTTTGATAGGATCACATATAAGAGAGCCATTGGAAACTCCCCTTTTGTTCTAGTATATGGAAGAGATACCAGATTACATATATCTTTAGAGCTTCCTGTACTAGATTTGGCTCATCATTTGGAGCTAGAAGGAGAAGATGCAAGGTCTGTGAGGATGGATGAATTAATTGAACTAGAAGAACAAAGACAGTCAGCCATGATCACACTAGAAGGACATCAGATGCAGACCAAGAGATATTTTGATAAAAAAGCCAAGGTCCAAACCTTCAATGAAGTTGTTCTTGTCTTAAAGTGGGATATTGACCGAGCCAAACTTGGAGGACACACCAAGTTTGGTGCACTTTGGAGTGGGCCTTATGTCATCATCAGCAACAAGAAAGCAAATGCCTTCATTCTCTCAAGGCTGGATGGTGAAGTTCTACTGATCTTAGTGAATCAGATCCATCTCAAACCTTACCATTAAGGCTGGTATGAGATTTTGTATATATTGTTTTGGTTTATTTCTGCTTTAGGTTTCCTTTCCCTAAGTGACTTGCACAGGATGCATTGTCATTAGGGGAATGCAGGCCTTGTCTCTTTTGTGGTCTTGTTTTGAGGTAGGTTCTAGTTTTCCAACATGTTTGAGACTTGACTCTTTGCCCAATGGATGCTTAAGGCCACTGATCTAATTGTTTAGCAGGCAAACATCCCTGAGAGGTCACCAAAATGTTGACCTATTTTCACCTATCTAAAGTCAAATGGTCCACCCTTAAAAACCTTTCTTGAAACCATTGATGACCCGATTTCTACAAAACCCTAAACCTTAAAAGTCTTTTGCAATGTACCACGGGCTTTTGTTATAATTCCCTGTTGACTTACTATCACCTGTGAGGGTTCTTCAGGTTGTAACTTCAAGTCTAGGTGGGTCATTCTTTTACTAGCACCGTCCGTCAAGTCACCACCAAGAGCCCGTGTCTTATATTTCAAAAAAGTCTTAAGTCTTCAAAAGGGGTTGGAGGTGCCATATGGCTATTTATCGTAGTGTCACAGATCTCAAGAAATGATATCATCATCCCCTTGTGTGGCCACGATAAGGTGCTAGCTGTCAGAGAATGTGACTTATAGCCATTAAATCAAAGACCCCAAATTGATGAATCAAATGCTGCTAGGTGTCTTCTTCTTAGTTTGTGGTTCCCAGGTACCATAGAACTCTACCACGTATCTTTAGCTATGTTTCTTTTTCGTATAATTTCTATCTGTTGCCAGAGCATGCCACACATCCCCTCTGCAGAGATTAGAGGAGAAAATTTTGAGAAAGGCATCGAGAAGGAGCACATCAATGCAATGTGTCTTTTGTTGCAATGTACAGAGCCAACCGCATGTCTCTTTCTTTAATAAGCTTTGAAGTGCTGAGGTATAGTATGGTGGGCCTTGAGGTATCATGTCTAAGGTTTCTAAGTGTAGTGGAGTACACCACATGTCACCTCTGTGGGTGGTTGAAGGTTGAGAAACAAAAGAAGCTTTTGAAGGCACACTAGTCTACCATCTATCCTAGTTTTGAGGCTCTCAGGTGTTGCCACGTTTCAGTAATAAAAGAGGCAGAGTGTGTCATGTGTTGCTCCATGCATTCCCTTATTAAAAAGAAGACATGGTCCCTCCTGGCAAAAAACAAAGGGACATGTGGCAGCTTTCCAGCTTGCAAAACTCAAAGGAAGCAAATTTTCAGATGGAGGCCCTGGAATGCTACCATTCCCCTCCACATGGAAGGATGTCGTAGGCTCACGGACCATTGAAGGTGATGTCACTTTTCTTCTGCGCAGCTATGAGATGTTGCCACATGGCCACGGGATAGAGGGCAAAGGAAAAATAAAAGGAAATATAGTGGCCATCTATCTAAAAGGGCAAATCTATCTATGGTCAGGATTTAAAGGAGAGCCTCAAGCATCCCAAAGGCAGGAAATTTGTGGACTCAACCAACATGGAGATTCAGAGCCTGATTATTCAAAGAATCCAAGCCGATATGGCACAGAATCAAAGGGTTCAAATTTTAAAGTGTTGTAAAACCTTTGCTTAGGGATTTTGTCTCATCTCCCATCAATGTGGATCCAATCTTCTTAGCTACCCCTTAACAGATGTTCACTGCATTGATTACTGCAGAACAATGAATTAGTTGTTCGCATTGAAGGAGAAATATCTTTCATCTGCCCAAGTCTCCAGATAATTTTTGCAGCTAATTGTTGTAGACAATCATCCCTTTAGACATAGATATTTGCTGACAGAGCCCGTGGGGCAATTTATTGTAACCTAATTAGGTCATTTAGAATCAGATGCTATATATGCATGAATGTAAGATGTAAAAGAGGTTGAAAAATAGTTAGTCTGATGATTCTATTTTTCAAACAGAGCCCTTCTCTACTCTAATCGTGCCTTCTAATTGAAAATATGTTGGTTATTCTTACCTCTTTGTGTTGGTCTCTAGCTCTGTGTAAATCTAAGGATGGTTTGCCTGTGAATGCTTTGTTCCTCTCGACCATTTCTTGCCCCTTACCTCTATTAGGATTAGCTAAATTTGTGTATGCTCATCTACTATATTTGTTTATGTTGTGTATTTCTTCACTTTTGTGAGAACTCCTATATTCGAACCTGGTGTACCACCTCCCCTTTATTTTTAGTTCATCCTTCTTCCTCTTTTCCTATTAGGTGAATAGATTAGGTTTAGTATTAGGCTTGCTAAATCTCATATTCAGCAAAGGAACCAGCTTCTCTCTGGAGATTCAGCCTCCCTGCAGGGTCCCACACCTAAAGGTCGTCTCAATATTTCACTAGATTATTGGAGCTCTAAAAGTCTTCAACACTGGGTGCAAATATAGGTGACAACAATGACCATTAAGGTTGAACCAATATCCAATGATCAGATAGAGCCTTATTCTCCTACCCCTTTGAACATGAACTGCACAATCCATGATCCAAAAGAGGAAATAAATAATATTCATGAAGTTACCATGCTTGTAGAAGAAATTCTAGATATATTGCTTGATGAGTGGGCAAATTTTTTTCAATTTGATGCCCTAGATCATGTAGAACAAACATGGATGGGTACTTATTGTATCCAGGAAGATGCCATCATCCCTAACCTTGAAAGGCCAATAGAAGATCCAAGTGGGGTATGGCAATTGTATTTTGATGGCTCCAAAAGAAAAAATGGAGCAGGTGCTGGTGTTGTGCTGATTTCACTCTAGAAGGAAAATTATTTCCCTGCTTTCATATTTTAGTGCAATTGTACCAATAATGTGGCTGAGTTTGAGGCCTTGATTCAAGGCATGTAGCTGGCACATAGGAAGGGAATAAAATTTTACAAGTATTTGGTGACAATGAGCTGGTTGTTCACCAAATTAGATCACAAAGTGCTTCAAGGAATGAGTTGCTAAAGTCATATAAACACAAAGTCTAGGATCTAATTGAGGACTTTAATGCCTTCAATATCTAGGTAGTGCCTAGAGAAAGAAATAAAGATGTTGATAGGTTGGCTACAGTGGGTGCTTAGTTTGACATTCCCAAGAATGTCAAATAGAACTCAGATCAACATGTGAAGATTGTTGTACGCCCTGTTGTACCTAATAATGTGTCCAATTGGTAAGTATTTGAGAATGACCAGCAAATTGTCAATCTCTTTCAAGAGGAGGCAAAGTTTATTTCTAGTAACCAGTCAATATTGCAAGAGCAGTATGGTGACCAAGTGATCTAGCTAAAGACCAACAAACTGCCCAAGGGATTGATCACCTTGGAAAACATATTTGGTGTTGATGATCAACCTAAAAAGGAGAAAATGAACATGAAAGTCAAGAAAGAAGACTATGAAGAGGTGGAGATCTCATAGGGTAGATTTGTAAAGATGGAAAGCTATGTGATCAATCTAAAAGATAAGGTTTTGTTGAGCTTTGTAATGAGTTTGATGATTTAATTGCTTAGGATTATAGGGATTTAAAATGTTTTGACCTTGGCTTAATTCAACATACTATTGATTTAGATCCCAATACAAAACCTGTCCACCAAAAGAAAAGGCCAGTCAATCCCAAAATTGAGCCACTAAAGGAAAAAAAGTTGTCCAAGCTCATAGAGGCCAAAAATGTCTATCCAATCAAGCATTCCTCTTGGGTAGCTAACCTACTTCCAGTTAGGAAAAATAATGGGGAAATCAGACTGTGCATGGACTTTAGAGACCTAAATAAGGCCTCCCTTAAAGACCACTATCCACTCCCTTTAATGGAACATATCTTACAAACAGTAGCTAGAGATGAAAGGTTTTCACTCCTAGATGGCTATTCAGGGTATAACCAGATTCTTGTGAAAGAATCAAATTAGTATAAAACAACCTTCACCACCAAATGGGGTACCTTGGCTTATCAAAAAATACCATTTGGATTGACTAATGCTGGGGCAACCTTCTAAAGAGTAATGGATTTGGCCTTTAAAGGCCTAATCAATGATATTATTTTAGTATATCTTGATGATTTGATTTTGTATTCTAAGCATGTAGCTAACCACTTAAGTCCTTTAAGAAAAGTCTTTGAGAGATGCAGAGAATATGACATAACATTGAATCCAAAGAAGTGTGTATTTACTATCCTAGAAGGCAAATTGTTGGGACATGTAGTCTCAAAAGAGGGACTTCCCATCGATCCAGAAATAACCAATGCAATTCTATCTCTTTGTAATGTCCCCATTTTGTGAGCATCAGTTTTCAGAGGATTGGCCTATTTCCTGACCCTTGTAGGCTAATGTAGATGGTTAGGGGGTCCTAGTTAGCAGTTATCAGAGTGTTTCCTTCTTCAGAACTCAGTTTGGTTTAGGATTGACCTTCGTTTGACTCAATTTCTCATAAATACTATTTATAGTAAGTCAGTGGATGTTAGAGAGGGACCCTTACTATATTTAGCAAGGCACCTGGATGTTATGGGTTTGCAGTGTTGATCTCCTAGCTCAGTTGGTTTGGCCAGTTGATGAGTATTTATGGAGTTATTATCATTAAAGTCATTTTAATGATAATAAAATATTATAAAGGTGTAATATAAAGTTTTAAGTGTACTTTATATCCAATGGGGCCATGACCCTCAATTTAAGTCACTTAAAGTGCTTTAATGAAATATTAAAAAGGGGAGGCCATTTATGGATGCATTTATTAAAGTCAAAGGGCAATTATAAAGTATGATGTTAAATGATTCAAAAAAAGAATTACTTTGGGTGCCCACTCCAAGGAGTTATATTAAAGCATAATATAAGTTTATAATGTCACTTTATTAAAGTGGGGCCATTTAAGTTATTAACAACTTTATGAAAAAGTACACCTCATTTATGACTTATATCATAAGCCAACAAAAGCAAATATTAAATGTTATTTTTTATGATTAAAAAACATCCAAGTGGGTTAGCCAAATGAAAGAAGTATATAAGGACTCCAAAAAACAAATCGACCTCATATCATTTGAACACTTGACTTTGTCATTTTTGTGAGTTCTTGGATTTTGAGCTTGGAGACCAAGGGTTTCAGTTGTTTGTCTTCAAACCAGCATTGGAGAATGTGTATTCTTCTTTTTTTGAGCAATCTAAAGGTGTGCAAGATCATTTGAAGAATTGCAAAGGGGTTTGGCTTCATCCAGAAGTCAAAATAGTGCAAATTGGTGAAGATATATTCAAGGGTTTGAACCAAATTTCATTGTGAGAAGCATATATCTGTTGCATCTACATTTAATAAATATTGTGCACTGATATCAAAGGCCGTACACATCTTCAAATTCTAGTCATATAGTGTCTAGGGTTTGGCGTCTGGGTTCTAGGCTGAAACACCTAAAGTCAAGGGTTGGTTTAGTCTTCATTGAGGGTGGATAGATTTATGATATCACTTGGATACAATATAAAGGTGGAGAACTCATCAGTTCATGCTAGATGTCTATTAATGAGGAATTACCAGCTGCTATTTTAGATTTCCAGATTTGCATTTTATGTTTCAATGGCTATCCAGGTATGAAATCATTGTAAAGAAATTAATAATTAAATCTAAATCAAAAGTAAATTGCATTTGCTTTCATAGTTGGTTGTTTTGCAATCTGTTAATGTATTTCATTACTCTCTATTGCATTTCCTGGTAATCTTTTTCTCAAAAAACACAAAAATTATAAAAACTATAAAACCAAGACACAACATAGGCAATCAGCTTTCGAAATTAAATATCTCAGATTGGGAGGGGATATTATAGTGGCATCAGAGTGGTTTGCTGCCATTCTGTTGGGTTAATCAGAAATATTCAATTGCATGTTAGAGATTTCATGTTGCATGTCAAGATTTGGGGTTGCATGTTAGTGATCAACACTTGCATGTTAGTTTTAATGGTTGCATGTGTGGTATCAGCTATTGCATGTTAGTTTAACAATGGGGTTTAAATTAAATATTCATTGAGCTTACATAGTCAACATTTGAATGACCAACATTCATTCACATTTTAAGCTACATTGTTTTTCTAGTCAAGTTTTAAAACAAGTTCAAGTAGTGGTGAGATAATGGAAATGGGTGATTGGAAGTGATTAGCCAAAACAATATATGAACAGGGTGAAAAACTTGGCACAACTTCACAATCTAGATATGATACATTATGTATCCTTAGAAGGCTAGAAGAGAGTTTAAGATTCATAGAATAGTCACCTTTAGCATTGCTTCAGATATCTATCGATCCTGCAGTGATAGTGTTGGGTGAGCATAGGTACTTGAGGCATAGTTACAGTGAGATTTGGCTCACTGTTTCCCTATGCATCAGTCAGTTCATGAGGATCACAACTCCTTGAGTGCCTTATGACACGATCACCATGAGAGGTTTTCTAGCTGATCGTAGACAATATGGTTGGGATTGGAGACATCAGTAGTCCTCCCTATGCACAGAAGGTTAAGATCTTAGAGCTAATGGCACAAGTTAGATCATGTGTTACCATGCTTGATTTTGATCAGCATGATCTTGTGTTGTAGTTATTTAGACTCTTCTTGGAGTTCATTAGTGAGGGACATGATAGATGTATTCAGGACTACATGAGAGATATCATAACTTCCATTATTGATAACATTGATAGTATATCTCAACCCATCATGACATTTCTTCTAGCAGTTCGAAAGTGAGAGAAATTGACATCTCCGGTTCCCTATGTGTTGGTATGCAGTGTCTTTGATTAGTGTAAAGAAAAATTGGGGCCTTATTTGGTTAAGGAGGAACCAATGTAGGAAAAGAAGGTGAGATGTGAAGAGAAATTTGACATTATTAGCGCTCAAGAAGTTGTTATCAGTCATGATAACTAGTCTAATTTTTATGATAGTAGTCTTTCCCTTGAGCGTAATGATAATTTAAAAGTCATGGCAAGTTCAAAAAGTATTGTGGGAGAGACCTTGAGTATTGGCACACAAGATACAAGTGTCAAGAATGAGGATTGCATGGTGAATTTGACCCATAACAGTTCTGATTTTCATGACAGTAGTGATGAAACTTTGCATCAACATGATACAACAGTGACTTCACATGTGCACGATGCTCCTATTTAGTTTTCACATGAAGGTACTCAAGAATTTTGTACTAATGATGCATTGTGTGATCAAGATTCAAGTCATGATGAGTCTGATTTTTCAAATCAGATCTTAGGAAACAAGTTGGAAAATTCAATTAGTGGCATTGAATCCCAGGATCGTGAGTTGGATGGACATGCAGTTACATTGGAAGTAGAAGTGTGTGAAGATAATGTTATATCAGTAGCTTCTACATTACCAGTTGAGCCATCCTTTGAGGTACATAGGAGTAGTACCTTAGTTGTGTGATGTGTGCACTGATGATAGCACACATGATGTTGCTTATCATGAGGTGAGTGATGTTGATATAGCCTCATATCATAGTGCAAATTTTGAATCAGCAAACTTGTATGGGAGTCCTATGTTGCAGAGTCCTCATCATTTGATTGGGAAACTAAAGGTGAATGACAGTATGATTGCCACAACCATTGAGCATTTTGATGTTGCTCAATAGATGTTGGCTACTTTTAGTTGGAGTACTCTATGATAGATGAGCATGGTGATAGTAGTCTTTCTCTTGCTGAGTTTCATGCATTTCGAGAAGCAATTGGAATAATGAAGCAAAATTACCTAAAGTTACTTTTTGATAAAGATTATCTTCTTGAGTGGGATTGCATCTGTTATGATGTGTTGAAGAGAAAGGAAGAGGAGGTTGATGGGCTCACCTATGAGCTTGAGGTGACCATGGACTCATTGAAGAGCACCCAGTTGACCTTTTAGGAGTCATAGTCATAGGTTGAGGAGCTTACCATGGCATTGAGACTAGCACAGTCTTCACCACTTTTAGATATAGTTCAAGTTTCCATGGAAATAGTTGGTGACGAGCATATACCCATGCTTGTGAGCAGGTTGTGGATGTGGTTACATCCATCACAGATGTTGGTGCAGTTGATTCCATTGGGATGAGTACAATAGTGGAGAGTTGTAGAGAATCTCTTGTCGCACCTGGTTCTCCTAAGGTTAGTCCCATGACAGGTGATGCGAGTCAGATTACTGATAGCTCTTGTGTCTCAGTAGTGGGTTCTACTGAGAGTTGTGTGACAGTTCTTGACACTACTCCATAATCTTCACAGGAGCTATTCAGAGCATCATTTGGTTGGGAGATGGGCTCTCATGTTGATTTGTTTCCTTCCCCTGGAAGAAAATTGGTTGTTTCATCCCATGCATTTGATTTTGATTGACAACTTGTTGAGCCACAGAGTTGGAGAGATCAGCTGAAGGTTATGGGAAATAAGGTTGATTCAGGCTTATATCTCTTTTACTACATAGATAAGTTTGTTGAGTAGCTACTTGAGTGTACGAAGTTTTAGGAGAGTTAGTACGGAGCCTCAGAGGGTACTCGCATTCGAGGTTTGTGCTTCATTAAATGTGCTTTAGGAACAATTGAAGATACTCTGACTTCAATGCTTCATGATAGAGATTTTGTGATTAGGTTTGCAGAGAGTGTTACTAGAGCCCCTACCCAATCAGCGAGTCAGGATTAGAGACCAGAGCCATCTTCTAATTTTAGTATTGTAAGTGATGATGAGGAGGGAGTTATATAGGGCTATGATAGTTAGCCATTGACCGAGTTTGGAGCTTTTTATAACAACTACATAGTGAGGAGTGCTCATCACTTTTCTTTTGATCCACACACAGAGGATTTGATGATACATCGGTGTGGATTGGCTCTAGGGTTATACCATCCATTGTGGAATAGATATTTACCATCTTTAATAGATGGAGTTAGTTGCTGCAAGTAACCAACTTAGTTATTTGTAGGGAATTACTTGAAGAATCTGTGAGGCCAATTATTTTACCTCTCATATTTTGATCATCATGTTATTCAGTAGGTGACACTATCAGACCTTAGTAACTTTGTTTCATTATGCAGACTTGATGTTCCATCTCACTGATTTGATACATGTGATTTGATTCGGTCATATTGGATAATATGTTGTGGTTTGATATATGGGATTTATATTAGATATTATTTTGTTATGAGATTCTAGTTATTTATGTGAAGTGAACTATTTGACATGTGATGGAAAATGCAGTTTAATTTGGAGTTATGTATTGATGTTTATTTTGATTGCGTGAAGTTAATTTCAGTTGCTTCGGCTATGACCTTTCATGACAGGACTAACACTTGATCGAGATGTGCAGGTTTTACATTCCCTAGCCACGGGAAATCGGAGGTAGGATTCACACCATGTTATTCCCCGTAAAGCTGATCCATTCCCAAGAGGGATAAGGATCACGTGTGAAATTGAATGATGATTTATTGTGCTTGGTTTAATTTTAATTATTTTTAGCCTTAGTACCCTTTCTTTTTCTTATTTTTGATTAATATTAAGTGTTGTAAAATTTTATTTGATTTATGCCACTTGGTATTTTTATTATTTTTTTTGGGTCATTTAAATGTGGATTTTTAACCCTTTTCATGAACCCTAGGGTCCCAAAAGTTACCCTAGGTGGTCAACCATGAGTCTGGGGTCAACTTGGACTACCTAACCCTAGTTTTGACTCACCTTAGGTCACCCTAAACCATGGTTGAGTAAAAGTGACGAATTTAGAAAGAGGGAAGATGGGGGATGGGCCTTGCCTTGGGAAGAACTCATCTCCCATCCCTAAGTTTTAGGAATCATTCCCAAGGAAGACTTGGGAGGTCTCCAAGAGTCCTCCCAAACTCCCAAGTGAGTGGGAGCACCACTCAAGACCCTTGTCTTCTTGAGGTGTGAGTGGGAATCCAACTCACCATTTGTCCCCCTCCCACTTGTGTGGAAGCACAAGTGGATGAGATGGAGATGGAGATGGAGTGAGAGGAGGACATTTGTCATCCTCTTACCTTCTCACTCTTACAAGTGGCTTTGAAGAAGGGAGGAGATGGTGACAAATGTCACCTTCTCACTCCTCATGGGCAAGTTGATGGCCTATAATAGCTCCTCTAGTAGAGGAGTGGGGGTTCTTCTCTTCTAGTTTTTTTTCCTTGCAATTTGAGACTTCTTGCAAATTTTAATTTTCCTTTCTAGTTTGGAGGAGTGAGAGAAGGCTGGAGAAATTCTGAAAGTTGGAAGGCTTGGGAAGGCTTGGAGCTCTTCACCAATTCTACTTCCATTGTCAAGGCCTTGAAGGTAGGCCTCTTAACTTGCTTCTTACTTTGCTTATATGATGTTCCATGTTTGGATTTTGGTTGTAACTTTGTTTGCATTGTGATGTTTTGCATTTGATGTTGGGTTGGGTGTAATGGTGAGAGCACCTCCAATGGAGGTAATGCTTAACTTGTATGGGTAGGGGAAAGGAACCTCCTTGAGGTCTCTCCCACAGTATGTGTTTATGCCTTGAGGGCTTATTATTCTTTGAGAAGGAGATATCTGAATGGCAAGAGTGCCATGCAATTTGTTTGTGATTCTTGTGGTTTGTGGTGTTTTGGGGATTTTGGCTTGAGGCCATGAGAGGAGTTTTGTTTCTTTATTATCATTTGGGGAGCCCTTTGAAGTTGAGGGGTCCATTCCCTACCCTCACCAAACTCATTTACATGAGTTGAGTATTGTGTGAAGCTTTTGGGTTGTTTGGAGTCGTTGTGTTTGATTCTGTTGTGGATTGATACACCTGTGTGAATCCCTACCTCCCTAGCTCGGGGGTGACCCACTTGCAGGTCTATGGTAGGGAGGAGAGTTTTTTCTTTCATAGTGGCTGGTTTCTGTTGTCTTGTTATTGTGTAGCTTGCAAGTTTTTGAGTGGTGAAATGAAGTAGTTATGGAGCTCATGTTGGTGTTCTATTAGTCTCCTTATGTTGGTTGTTGGAGCCATGGCCAATGTGGCCTCATTGCATTCTAATTTGGCAAAAGTTGTTGGTTAACCTTGCCATGAGTTGGCTATATATGATTATCCAATGTAAAATCCTTGTTAATGAGGTTAAAATAATTTCATTCCTTGTTAAGAAATTAGTTGTTGATGTAGATGAAATTGTGAAAATTTGTCTATTGTAATGATTAGAGGAATTGTTGATTCTTAATTAAATTTGGAGTTATTTGGGATTTTGCCTTTTGAAAGGGGAAGGAATTTGTATTGTAATCCACACTCTTTTAGTTGATATGAATAAATGCAAATATAATTGTTCTTCCCTTATTACAGTATATGCTACCATGTCAAATTGAAAATTCAGAGACTTGGAAATTTATTTTAATTTAACCCAAATATATATATATATAGAAGTTAAATATTTATTGTATACCTCTAATTTGTTAGATTTGAGAATTGTAGATTTGTTATTAAAAGAAAAAGGAATGGATTCTTCCTTCTTATTTGGTTAAATCTGAAACACAGAACTTACATTTTAAAAAAAAAAATTAGAATAAATGAATTTAGAAATTTCTCTATCCTACCATTATGCATTGGTTTGAAATTAAATTGGAAGAGGAAAGAAACAATTAGAAATTCATAAAAAAAGGGGGTAGTTTTGTTTAGTGTTGTAGCAAAACAAGATATAAAATGTGCTGTAAGATCATCTTTGCATTTCAATAAAAGAAAAAATAAATATAGGAAAAAGAGTGTTATGGTTGTACATGTTGAAGTCTGCAAGTGTATTCTGGTTTCAAACATTGTGAAGAAATTGAATGCTATGGGAACATTCACAGAACAACCTTTTGTTTTACAGATGCAAAAAAAAAATTGATTAACAAATATATATATATATATATATATATATATATATATATTAAAATGCTTTTATCAATAAATGAAATTTTTGTATTTTTGAAGTGTTGTAGTGTTGAACCAAAAAAAAAAACACAGTCAAAAGATTTACATTGCAGGTGCGGTTTAAACCCCCACCAAAGTTTTACAAAATTTGGGTGTGGGGAGGGCTGGAGCCCCACCCACACCCCACCACGTGGGATGTGGGTGGGGCTCCACCCCTCCCCACACCCCTGAATCATCTCCTCCATCGGCCTCACCTTAATCCCCCCCGACCTCACCTTCTCCACCGGTCGCTGCACCGCCATCTTCACCTCCACCCTCTCTATACTCCACCACCCTCCGCGGCCCCCCAACACATTCCCCCCAAATATCATCCATCAGGCCGTCTTCCATTCGCAGCCCTCTCTACGGCCATCTCCATCTCTGCCGCCGCCACTGCTTGCTCCATACTCTCAATCCTGCACCAAAACAAGAAAGCAAAATGAGTAGGGTTAGGGTATGAGCTCAAAGGAAAAATACATTTTGGCTTCTATTAAAAAGAGCCTAGTCCTCCTTTATAGAGGTGAACATAATATTTTAATAACCTATGTTATTAATATATATATATATATATAATAATTATTGTTATGAATTAATAAGTTGGGGCATGATATATATTAAAAAAATACTTAATAATAGTAGTAAATATAAGAACAATAATAATAATAATATGTAATGTTATGCTAGGGTTTTATTAAAAGAAAATTTATATATGTATTTAATTACAGATCAAAAAGGAATAGACTATGGATAAATACAGACAAATATTTACATATACATGTACATGATTGTTTTTTTAAAAAAATATAAAAAAATAATAATAATAAAAATAAAAATAATAAAAATAATAATAAAAATAAAAAAATTAAATTAAAATTAAAAAAAAATTAAATTAAAATTCAAAGTTTATTTAATTTCAAATGAAATACCAAGGAAATAAAACAAATTAAATAAAATAGAGAAGAATTTGCAAGACAGTATCAAAATAGACTAAGGGACTAACTAGGGATAGATCAAGTTCAATCAATTCTAACGTTGAAAATCAAACTGATCGTAAACCTGGTGAAGATCTGTAAACAAAGATAGTAAGTCCTGCTTAGAGAATATGCACATTTTATAAACCGTAGATAATGGATAGTTACGCTTAAAATGTACCGCAGGATTTACTAATAGAGAGATTAACCAAACAGGGAAACTACGTAACCAAGTCAAGCGTTAGTGTAATGAATTTTCACTCATGCCTGTAAGATGTTATGCTGCCAAAAAATTGCTAGATTTTAGGGTTTATTGTATGTGTTGTTTGAGTATTTTAAGTGCGTTCCATCCATCATTCTACCTTCAATCAAGCGCCATCACGTCACCATAATTTATCATTCTTTTGATCTGAGTTAGGTTAGGGTTCAATGTTGAATTCACCTCACCTACGAAACTAGGGTTTAGATTTAAACAGTCTAACCCTAAGAGCAACACACTTTGTGTCGCATACCCCCTAGATGGCCTTAACCATCATGATTACGTTGACATGTCTACGTCTATGCGTATTGCCACCGAGCATGCAGACACGTGAGAGGGGGTTCCTAGGGATAGGTAGAAAAGTTTTTCATAGCTCGTGTCATGACCACATGGCAAATGTGGGCATGACACGTGTGTTCCTATGTCGTGTCCACACGGGAGATGCGGGCATGACATTTGGTATCAGAGCGCCAAGTTGTTTACAACACCAGGCTTGTATTAGGCACATTACCTTTTCCGCAACCTTGACTTACTTGTGGTTACCTCATTTTGTAGGATGCCTCCTAGATGAGTTCAGCGAGTGCAGACCCGCCGCACTCCACCCATAGAGGTACTCACTAATTCATCAGTTGTGGGACCGGGTCAGCCAGATCCACAGGTATAGCCAGATCCATAGGTACAGCCACTCCTATAGCCACAGCCAGTTCCTTAGGTACCGCAAGCACCACCAACCCCACCAGATATTGGTCTATAGATATTACAGGCCTTACAGGTAGTCTTAGATAGGCTCCCACCGGCTGTAGTTGAGCCGCGCGTAGAGCCACGTGTCGAGCCTCGTGAGGATCTGCGAGAGGAGCCACGCGTGGAGCCACGAGCTGAGTCTCACGTCAAGCCATGTGTGGAGCCCCACGTAGAGCTGCGAGGGGAACCATGTCTGGAGCCTTTCGTTGAGCTGCCAAAGACAAAGGAGGTTGGTTTGGCCAACAGGGCCTATAGCAAGATCCCCCCACATCAGGCTAGGAAGGACGAGATAGTGCGTGTAGAGCACTTGGGTCACAGGCCTTATGATTATCATGCAAATGAGCCTATCAAGGGGCACAGAGATAGAGGAGATCCCATTAGGGACATATTGAGGTTGAACCCTCCTACATTCATCGGGACCACAGAGGGAGCTGAGGCAGAGGCCTGGCTTATCAGTTTAGATAGGTGCTTCGCGTTGCATCCTTACGAGGGCAACACGAAGGCCTGGGTGGCAGTACACTTATTGTGGGATGCAACAGATACTGGTGACGCACTGAGGAGTGCAAGCACCACCTTTCTTTAGACACCCTCACATGGGAGACCTTCATTGAGTGCTTCAATGTGCGCTACTTATCAGACCATTACAAACAGCATCATATAGACGAGTTCCATGACCTTCAGCAGAGGGGACTTTCAGTGGCTCAGTATGAGGCTAGGTTTACAGAGTTATATAGATATGCGGAGTATCTCCATGATGAGAAACTTCTAGTGCATAAGTTTATCAGAGGGCTTAACCACAGTATAGTAGGACCTGTTCAGATGGCAGACCTCCAAACTTTGAGTGATGCTGCCGAGAAGGCATATATCACTGAGGAGATTCAGGGATGAGGGCAGAGTTCTCACCCTCAATTACAAGATAGGGGACAGCAGTAGCATCAATAGAGTTTCTGTAGACCATCGTAGCCACCTCACAGAGGAGGATTCAGTTCAGCATCATTACCTTCTAGACCCTCACAGTAGCAGCAGTCACAGCAGCAGCAGAGAGTTAGGACATAGCAAAGGTCACATGGGGGACATAATAGAGGTTGGTAGTAGTAGGGCCCGCGTAGAGATCAGAGGCAGCAAGGACCACCTACGGGACCCGCGAGGTCGCATCAGTCTTATAGGGGCTCACAGGGGTCTACTGGCAAATCAAGACAACATCAGTCGGGTAGGACTCAGACTATGCAGATACAGGTTAGGGGTCCCTATTATGTTTGTGGTGGAGCTAGACACCTAGCTAGAGAGTGCCCACAGGGTTTTGCAGTAGGGGGATAGCCTCATGCAGGAGGATCTGAATAGACAGTGGGTGATGTGGGTAGATCCCATCATATGTTTGCAGCGGTAGATAACCTCTAGGTAGATTTTTAGGCGTCAATGGTTGAGACGTCAGGTATGATTGGGGGTAACCCCATTTCTATTCTCTTTGACTCTGGTGCTACTAATTCATTTATATCTCCATCGTTAGTGGAGCGTTGCAGGCTGGTGGCCTCTAGGTAGGGTGATAGGTGGGTAGTTGAGTTGGCTTCAGGAGCCAAACTGACAGTAGATGCCTTAGTCCATGACTGTGAGATTGCTTTGGGACCCTTCACTATAGTATGCGACCTTAGAATCATGACATTAGGATCCTATGATGTGGTGTTGGGTATGGATTGGCTTGTGGCTCATCGAGCCAAGCTAGATTGTTGCCAAAAGGTGATCAACTATTTAGATGATCACGACACATCAGTTGAGATTATGGGCATACAGAAGCCCACCGCAGTGCATATGATATCCGCTTAGCAGCTTAAGTACTGCATGCGGAAGGGATGTCAGATGTTCACCATCACAGTGAGTGACAGATCAGATGACGAGCCAGAGGCATCTTTAGATGATCATCCCATCCTTAGAGAGTTTGCCGATGTTTTCCCAGTAGAGTTACCGGGGATGCCTCTCTGACGTGAGGTAGACTTTCACATAGACTTAGTGTCAGGTGCCGAGCCAGTGTCTCGTGCACCCTACAGGATGACCACACATGAGCTCACTGAGCTCAAGTTACAGTTGGAGGGCTTGCTCGAGAAGGGGCACATCCGACCAAGTGTTTCACCTTGGGGCGCTTCTGTCATCTTCGTCAAGAAGAAGGATGGGTCTCTTCATTTGTGTATGGACTATAGGCAGTTGAATAAGGTGACGGTGAAGAACCGTTATCCTTTGCCTAGGATTGATGATCTTTTCAACCAGATGCAGGGAGCCAAGGTGTTCTCTAAGATAGACCTGAAGTCCGGGTATCATCAGTTACATATCGTAGAGGCAGATATCCATAAGACCACCTTCCAGACTCATTATGGACACTATGAGTTCATAGTGGTTCCCTTCAGCTTGATGAATGCCCCTGCAGTGTTCATGAGTCTCATGAACGGGGTGTTCCATGCGTATTTAGATCGGTTCATGATCATTTTTCTCAATGACATTTTGATCTACTCACGGACGGAGGAGGAGCATGAGGAGCACCTTTGTTAGGTCCTATGGTGTTTGCGAGAGCAGAAGCTTTATGGGAATTTGGCGAAGTGTGCATTTTTCAGGACAAAGGTTCAGTATCTGGGGCATATCCTTTCCAACGATGGGATCTCAGTAGATCCATCAAAGATCAGGGCTATCAGGGATTGGCCAGCACCCACTAGTGTGACAAAGGTCAGGAGTTTCATGGGGTTAGTTGGTTATTACCGTCATTTTGTTGAGGGCTTTTCTCAGATTGCACACCCCATCACTTCCCTCTAGCGGAAAGGGAAGAGCTTTCTTTGGACTGAGTAGTGTGAGAGGGCCTTTGGGGTCCTCAAGGAGCATCTTACCAGCGCTCCTATTTTAGCAGTTCTTGATCCTGCAACAGATTTCATGGTTTGCACGGATGCATCACTTGAGGGATTGGGAGCCATCCTTATGCAAGGTGGTAGAGTGATCACGTATGAGTCACGAAAGCTCAAGACCCATGAGCTGAACTACCCCACGCACGACTTGGAGTTAGCAGCAGTGGTTCATGCTCTAGTTCGTTGGAGACATTTCTTGTTGGGTTGTCACTTTGAGCTCCATTCTAATCGTCACAGCCTTCAGTATATCTTCACGCAGCTGAATCTGAACACTCGTCAGTGGTGTTGGATGGAGTTCCTATGTGAGTATGACTTTGATGTCCACTACATCAAAGGGAAGGAGAACATGGTTGCTGACGCATTGAGTTAGAGGTGCCACGAGCTCTTGACCTTGACTTTGAGTGTGGACTTGAGGGATCACATTTTATAGCATCTGCTAGAGGATGGATGGTTTCTTGAGGTGCAACAAGAGATTAGTTCATAGAGGGTCCTTGTGGGCAAGTTTGCAGGGTATACGCTTGACATAGATGGTTTACTTCGTCGTCGAAATCGCATCTATGTACCCCGCACAGGTGACCTACGTACTGTAGTGCTTTCGGAGGCTCATAGAGCATTGTACATGGCACATCCGAGGGTGAAGAAGATGCATGCTAATCTACGACAGCTGTACTATTGGGCGGGTATGAGACGAGATATAGCAGAGTTTGTTTCTCGTTGCCTTGAGTGCCAGGGGGTCAAGGCCGAGCATCAGCATCCAGCAGGTCTCCTATACCCACATGATATACCTGAGTGGAAATGGGACACCATTTCCATGGATTTTATTATTTGTCTTCCTATGTATTCGCGTCACCATGATGCCATCATGGTGACAGTCGACAAGTTGACCAAGGTGGCTCATTTCTCTCCTGTACACACGACATACAATGCGCCAGCTGTGGTGAAGGTATTCTTGGATGATATTGTGAGACTACATGGGGTACCCCGTCGCATCATCTCAGACAGAGATCCAGTGTTCACTTCAGCATTCTGGAGAGCCTTACAGCAGGCATTGGTCACACAGCTCAATTTTAGCTCCGCTTATCACCCCGAGATAGATGGACAGATAGAGTGGGTGAATCAGGTATTGGAGGACATGCTTCAGATGTTGTCATGGACCATCAGTCTAGATGGGAGGAGTATCTTTATCTAGTTGAGTTTGCCTACAATAATGGGCATCACAGCTCGTTAGGTATGCCTCCCTTTCAGGCTTTATACGGTAGACCATGCAGGACACCATTGAGTTGGGATCAGATTGAGGACAGAGTCGCCATTGGTCCAGAGCTAGTTCAGGATATGGAGCAGCAGGTCACACTGATTAGACAGAGGTTCCAAGAGGCACAAAATAAGTAGAAGAAGTATGCTGATGCTAAGAGGATTGATCGAAGCTTCTTAGTGGGTGACAGGGTATTCCTTAGAGTGCGGCCACAAAAGAGTCCAATCCGTTATGGAAAGGGCTCTAAGCTCGCACCACTATTCATAGGACCTTTTGAGATTTTGGAGCAGATAGGACCAGTTGCCTATTGTCTAGCATTGCCACCTAGCCTATCATGTATCCATGATGTCTTTCATGTTTCTGTTTTGAGACTATATATATCTGATGTATCTCACGTACTGGACTGGAGTGCTTTATAGGTAGAGGTAAATGGGCAATTGGCCTTGGAGCCAATTCGCATATTGGCTCATCAGATGCTGGGCCTTCGAGGTTGAGAGCTGGACCAGGTTAGGGTCCAGTGGGATCGATATAATGAGGTCATGGCGACTTGGGAGGATGTAGCCAATTTGGGGGCACTCTATCCTCACCTTTTTGATGACTTTCAGGAGGAAGTTCAGTCTTAGGGGGGAGGATGTGAGGCTAATTATTTTACCTCCCATATTTTGATCATCATGCTATTCAGTAGATGACACTATCAGACATTAGTGACTATGTTTCATTATGTAGACTTGATGTTCCATCTCACTAATTTGATACATGTGATTTGATTCAGTCATATTGGATGATATGTTGTGGTTCAATATATGGGATTTATATTAGATGTTATTTTGTTATGAGATTCTAGTTATTTATGTGAGGTGAACTATTTGACATGTGATGGAAAATGCAGTTTAATTTGGAGTTATGTATTGATATTTATTTCGATTGCGTGAAGTTAATTTCAGTTGCTTCAGCTATGACCTTTCATGATAGGACTGACACTTGATCGAGATGTGCAGGTTTTACGTTCCCTAGCCACGGGAAATCGGAGGTAGGATTCACACCATGTTATTCCCTATAAAGCCGATCCATTCCCAAGAGGGATAAGGATCACGTGTGAAATTGAATGATGATTTATTGTGCTTGGTTTAATTTTAATTATTTTTAGCCTTAGTACCCTTTCTTTTTCTTATTTTTGATTAATATTAAGTGTTGTAAAATTTTATTTCATTTATGCCACTTGGTATTTTTATTATTTTTTTTTGGGCCATTTAAATGTGGATTTTTAACCCTTTTCATGAACCCTAGGGTCCCAAAAGTTACCCTAGATGGTCAACCATGAGTCTGGGGTCAACTTGGACTACCTAACCCTAGTTTTGACTCACCTTAGGTCACCCTAAACCATGGTTAAGTAAAAGTGACGAATTTGGAAAGAGGGAAGATGGGGGATGGGCCTTGCCTTGGGAAGAACTCATCTCCCATCCCTAGGTTTTGGGAATCATTCCCAAGGAAGACTTGGGAGGTCTCCAAGAGTCCTCCCAAACTCCCAAGTGAGTGGGAGCACCACTCAAGACCCTTGTCTTCTTGAGGTGTGAGTGGGAATCCAACTCACCATTTGTCTCCCTCCCACTTGTGTGGAAGCACAAGTGGATGCGATGGAGATGGAGGTGGAGTGAGAGGAGGACATTTGTCATCCTCTTACCTTCTCACTCTTACAAGTGGTTTTGAAGGAGGGAGGAGATGGTGACAAATGTCACCTTCTCGCTCCTCATGGGCAAGTTGATGGCCTATAATAGCTCCTCTAGTAGAGGAGTGGGGGTTCTTCTCTTCTAGTTTTTTTTTTCCTTGCAATTTGAGACTTCTTGCAAATTTTAATTTTCCTTTCTAGTTTGGAGGAGTGAGAGAAGGTTGGAGAAATTCTGAAAGTTGGAAGGCTTGGGAAGGCTTGGAGCTCTTCACCAATTCTACTTCCATTGTCAAGGCCTTGAAGGTAGGCCTCTTGAATTGCTTCTTACTTTGCTTATATGATGTTCCATGTTTGGATTTTGGTTGTAACTTTGTTGGCATTGTGATGTTTTGCATTTGATGTTGGGTTGGGTGTAATGGTGAGAGCACCTCCAATGGAGGTAATGCTCAACTTGTATGGGTAGGGGAAAGGAACCTCCTTGAGGTCTCTCCCACATCATATGTTTATGCCTTGAGGGCTTATTATTCTTTGAGAAGGAGATATCTGAATGGCAAGAGTGCCATACAATTTGTTTGTGATTCTTGTGGTTTGTGGTGTTTTGGGGATTTTGGCTTGAGGCCATGAGAGGAGTTTTGTTTCTTTATTATCATTTGGGGAGCCCTTTGAAGTTGAGGGGTCCATTCCCTACCCTCACCAAACTCATTTACATGAGTTGAGTATTGTGTTAAGCCTTTGGGTTGTTTGGAGTGGTTGTGTTTGATTCTGTTGTGGATTGATACACCTGTGTGAATCCCTACCTCCCTAGCTCGGGGGTGACCCACTTGCAGGTCTACGATAGGGAGGAGAGCTTTTCCTTTCATAGTGGCTAGTTTCTGTTGTCTTGTTGTTGTGCAGCTTGCAGGTTTTTGAGTGGTGAAATGAAGTAGTTATGGAGCTCATGTTGGTGTTCTGTTAGTCTCCTTGTGTTGGGTATTGGATCCATGGCCAATGTGGCCTCATTGTATTCTAATTTGGCAAAAGTTGTTGGTTAACCTTGCCATGAGTTGGCTGTATATGATTATCCAATGTAAAATCCCTGTTAATGAGGTTAAAATAGTTTCATTCCTTGTTAAGAAATTAGTTGTTGATGTAGATTAAATTGTGAAAATTTGTCTATTGTAATGATTAGAGGAATTGTTGATTCTTAATTAAATTTGGAGTTATTTGGGATTTTGCCTTTTGAAAGGGGAAGGAATTTGTATTGAAATCCACACTCTTTTAGTTGATATGAATAAATGCAAATATAATTGTTCTTCCCTTACTACAATATATGCTACCATGTCAAACTAAAAATTCAGAGACTTGGAAATTTATTTTAATTTAACCCAAAAATATATATATATATATATATAGAAGTTAAATATTTATTGTATACCTCTAATTTGTTAGATTTGAGAGTTGTGGATTTGTTATTAAAAGAAAAAGGAATGGATGCTTCCTTCTTCTTTGGTTAAATCTGAAACACAGAACTTACATTTTTAAAAAAAAAAATTAGAATAAATGAATTTAGAAATTTCTCTATTCTACTATTATGCATTGGTTTGAAATTAAATTAGAAGAGGAAAGAAACAATTAGAAATTCATAAAAAAAGGGGGTAGTTTTGTTTAGTGTTGTAGCAAAACAAGATATAAAATGTGCTGTAAGATCATCTTTGCATTTCAATAAAAGAAAAAAAAATATAGGAAGAAGAGTGTTTATGGTTGTACATGTTGAAGTCTACAAGTGTATTCTGGTTTCAAACATTGTGAAGAAATTGAATGCTATGGGAACATTCACAGAACAGCCTTTTGTTTTACAAATGCAAAACGCTATTCTGTGAATGTTAAAAAAAAAAAACACAGTCAAAAGATTTACATTGCAGGTGGGGTTTAAACCCCCACCGAAGTTTTACAAACTTTGGGTGTGGGGAGGGGCGGAGCCCCACCCACACCCCCGAATCTGCCCAAGCCCTGCGGGCTTCTCACCTCCTTCGTGTTGGAGCTCCTCTACCTTCTGCCTATGCATCATCTCCTCCGCCAGCGCCCTTAATCCCCCCCCGACCTCACCTTCTCCGCCGGTGGTTGCACCGCCATCTTCACCTCCGCCCTCTCTATACCCCACCGCCCTCTACGGCCCCCCAACACATTCCCCCCAAACATCATCCACCAGGCCGTCTTCCACTCGCAGCCCTCTCTGTGGCCATCTCCATCTCTACCGCCGCCACCGCTTGCTCCATGCCCTCAATCCTGCACCAAAACAAGAAAGCAAAATGAGTAGGGTTAGGGTATGAGCTCAAAGGAAAAATACATTTTGGCTTATATTAAAAAGAGCCTAGTCCTCCTTTATAGAGGTAAACATAATATTTTAATAACCTATGTTATTAATATATATATATATATATAAAATAATTATCGTTATGAATTAATAAGTTGGGGCATGATATATATTAAAAAAATACTTAATAATAGTAGTAAATATAAGAACAATAATAATAATAATATGTAATGTTATGCTAGGGTTTTATTAAAAGAAAATTTATATATGTATTTAATTACAGATCAAAAAGGAATAGACTATGGATAAATACAGACAAATATTTACATATACATGTACATGATTGTTTTTTAAAAAAATAATAATAAAAATAAAAATTAAATTAAAATTAAAAAAAAATTAAATTAAAATTCAAAGTTTATTTAATTTCAAATGAAATACCAAGGAAATGAAACAAATTAAATAAAATAGAGAAGAATTTGCAAGACAGTATCGAAATAGACTGAAGGGACTAACTAGGGACATATTGAGTTCAATCAATTCTAACGTTGAAATTCAAACAGATCGTAAACCTGGTGAAGATCTATAAACAAAGATAGTAAGTCCTGCTTAGAGAATACGCATGTTTTATAAACCGTAGACAACGGATAGTTACGCTTAAAATGTACCGCAGGATTTACTAATAGAGAGATTAACCAAACAGGGAAACTACGTAACCAAGTCAAGCGTTAGTGTAATGAATTTTTACTCACGCCTGTAAGGCGTTATGCTGCCAAAAATTTGCTACCTTTTAGGGTTTATTGTATGCATTGTTTGAGTATTTTAAGTGCGTTCCATCCATCATTCTACCTTTAATCAGGTGCCATCACGTCACCATAATTTATCATTCTTTTGATCTAAGTCAGGTTAGGGTTCGATGTTGAATTCACCTCACCTAGGAAACTAGGGTTCAGATTTAAACAGTCTAACCCTAAGAGTGATAGACTTTGTGTCGCATACCCCCTAGATGGCCTTCACCATCACAATTATGTTGACATGTCTATGTCTATGCATATTGCCACCGAGCACGCAGACACGTGCGAGGGGGTTCCTAGGGATAGGTAGAAAAGTTTTTCATAGCTCGTGTCATGACCACATGGCAAATGTGGGCATAAAACGTGTGTTCCTGTGTCATGTCTGCACAAGAGATGTGGGCATGATAGAATCACCACATCCATGGGAGTCTAGAAAAGGATGGAGATAGTTGTTGTGTTGCAGACACTTTTAGATGTTCTTATCTCCACTCGACGAATGGATATGAGTATCGATTGCATTGGGATCCAGGTGGTGACAAGGTTAGCACTATAGTTTGGGTGGGTCCCATTGTATCGCTTCACCACTTCTAGCATGGTGAAGTTGGGATCAGTGTTGAGCAATGAGAGTCTGAGGGTGTTTTACATGGTAGACTTCTACTCTGGATTTGAGATCTGGGTATTAATTGTTGGTCATTCTCCAGTGTGTTGTGGGATCCTTCTTTTGCATTGGGGTTCCAGTCAGGGTTTACTATTGACTTTTGCAGTATGTACATGGTGTGGATTGTTTGCAGTTTCACCTTGGGTTCTCATGTACATGTGTAGAGTTTGATGCATAGTTTCAGAGCGTATGGTTTGGATAGTTGGTCTATTGTCCATGTTTGTGCAATTGTGTTCTTGTGTGGGACATTTCACAATCTTCTTTTGGACCTCCAATGGAGTGGTATTTCTTTACAGTAGAGATTGCTTGGGGACAAGCAATTTCAGGCAGGGCAGACTGTAATGTCCACATTTTTCGTGAGCATCAGTTTTTAGAGGATTAGCCTATTTCCTGACCCTCGTAGGATAATGCAGATGGTTAAGGGGTCCTGGTTGGTAGTTATCAGAGTGTTTCCTTCTCTGGAACTCAGTTTGGTTCAGGATTACCCTTTGTTTGACTTAGTTTCTCATACTTACTATTTATAGTAAGTCAGTGGATGTTAGAGAGGGACCCTTACTATATTTAGTAAGGCACCTGGATGTTATGGGTTTGCAGTGTCGATCTCCTAGTTCAATTGGTTTGGCCAATGGATGAGTATTTATGAATTTATTATCATTAAATTCATTTTAATGATAATAAAATATTATAAAGGCGTAATAAAAAGTTTTAAGTGTACTTTATATCGAATGGGGCCATGACCCTCAATTTAAGTCACTTAAAGTGCTTTAATGAAATATTAAAAAGGGGAGGCCATTTATGGATGCATTTAATAAAATCAAAGGGTAATTATTGTGTATGAGGAAAAATTGATTTAAATTAAACCAATCAAAATCTATTTAAATTAAACCAATCAAAAACCCAATAACATAAAGAGAACCGATCTAAATAAAAGCTATTAATAATAATCAAAGAAACATGAAAGCTTTTACCGAGATTTGTATTGTTCCCTTTGGATTGAATGTGGATTGCTCAATATTGCTATGAAACCATAGTTGCAACAAGCAAGTGTAGTGCTCAAAAGATCATTGTCAAAAGATCGTGAAGTTGCTCAATTGATGCGATGTATGCTCAAAGTGCTGTTAAGTATGCCTGAGAATAAGATCGAAGAGAGAGTGTGAAGGAGATGAGGGGAAGTTGCTCAATTGATGCGATGTATGCTCAAAGTGCTGTTAAGTATGCCTGAGAATAAGATCGAAGAGAGAGTGTGAAGGAGATGAGGGGGGTTTATATAGGTTTCAATGGAGATCGATCAACGGTCCAGATAATTCAGAAGAATCAACAGAGGAGAAGAGTTGAGGAACGTGCAACGAATAAGAAGAAGACAAGTGTCTTGCTTTCTTTTGCATGAGAGGAGTTATCAAGAATAGAAGAATGAGTTAAAGCAATTAACAGAATGTAATGATCAGTTAAGTGATTTAAAACAAGAAGAAGAGATTTGCATGAGAATAAGAAGATATTTTTCTTTATTAAATATTAGAAATATTTAATTGCATGAGCAAGAAAGCTTGAGTTATTTTCGAGATAACTCAAATTTAGAAGAAAAAGTAGTTTAAATAAATAATTGATTTATTTAAATTTAGAGAAGATATTATTGGAAGAAATAATTAAATAATTAGAATTATTTAATTTAGAAGATTTGAAAGGCAAATTAAATAAATAAATTTATTTAATTGTTGTGCATGAATTTGAAAGAATGATTTTGATTTAATTAAATAATTTAAGAATTATTTAATTGTAGATAAGAGGGAATTTGTTGAATTAATTAAATAATTAGTTTTATTTAATTAATGTGGATGTGAATTTTGGAAGGTGACAATGATCTAATTAAATAATTAAAATTATTTAATTGTGGAAGAATAATAGAGGAATTTGATTTAATTAATTAAATAAAGAGGATTTATTTAATTAATGTTGCAATTTTATGATTTAGAAGAATTTGGTGAAATTAATTAAATAATTAGATTATTTAATTAATGTGTGAAATGCAGGTGATGCTCCAGATTAGACGAAATGCAAGTAGTGCGACAACTTGGTCATTTTAGGGTGTCTACAATTATAATGTATGATGTTAAATTATTCAAAAAAAGCATTACTTTGGGTGCCCACTCCAAGGAGTTATATTAAAGCATAATATAAGTATAATTTCACTTTATTAAAGTGGGGCCATTTAAGTTATTAATGACTTTATGAAAAAGTATGCCTCATTTATGACTTATATCATAAGCCAACAAAAGCAAATATTATATGTCATTTTTTATGATTAAAAAGCATCCAAGTGGGTCGGCCAAATGAAAGAAGTATATAAGGATTTCAAAAAGAAAATCAACCTCATATCATTTGAACACTTGACTTTGTCATTTTTGTGAGTTCTTGGATTTTGAGCTTGGAGACCAAGGGTTTAAATTGTTTGTCTTCAAACTAGCATTGAAGAATGTGCATTCTTCTTTGTTTGAGTAATCTAAAGGTGTGCAATATCATCTGAAGAATTGCAAAGGGGTTTGGCTTCATCCAGAAGTCAAAATAGTGCAAATTGGTGAAGATATATTCAAGGGTTTCAACTAGATTTCATTGTGAAAAGTATATATCTGTTGCAACTGCATTTAATAAACATTGTGCACTGCTATCAAAGGTTGTACACATCTGTAAAATCTAGTCATACAGTGTCTAGGGTTTGGCATCTTGGTTCTAGGCTGAAATGCCTAGAGTCAAGCGTTGTTTTGGTCTTCATTGAGGGCAGATGGATTTATGATATCACTTGGATACAATATAAAGGTGGAGAACTCATCAGTTCATGTTAGACGTCCATTAAATAGGAATTACCAGTTGTTGTTTCAGATTTCTAGATTTGTATTTTATGTTGCAATGGCTATCTGGGTATGAAATCATTATAAAGCAATCAATAAATAAATTTGAATCAAAAGTATATTACATTTTCTTTCATAGTTGGTTGTTTTGCAATCTGTTAATGTATTTCATTACTCTCTATTGCATTTCCTGGTAATATTTTTCTCAAAAAACACAAAAATCATAAAAACTATAAAACCAAGACACAACACAAGCAATCAGCTTTCGAAATTAAATATCTTAGATTGGGAGGGGATAGTACACTCTTCCCCTCCCTATCACAAGAAGGGCCTACAAAGCTTCTTGGGCAAGTTCAATTTCGTGCAGAGGTTCATACCTAATTTTGCTTCAATAGCAAAGCCTCTCACCTCCATGCTTAAGAAAAATACTACTTTCACATGGTCAAAAGAAGGTAGAGATAGTTTTGAAGTTGTCAAACAGGCCATTGTGCAGGCTCCTTCTATGGTGAACCCTAACTTTGAAAAGGATTTTATCCTTTGTGCCTTTGGAGGCAAGGAGGGCATATTAATGGTCTTGACACAACAAAATGAGGAAAAATTGGAGCAACCAATTGCTTTCTTTAGCCAACCCCTCAAGGAATATGAGGTTAGGTGTGATTTGTTGGAAAACAAATGTTTGTTGTGGTGAAGGCACTCAAAAAGTTAAGGCACATGCTTTCAAATAGAAATATACAATTAATGGTGAACCATCCTAGTGTGAAGGAGTTTCTTTTGAGTAGAGATGCCAATGAGAAAAGAGCTTGGTTGATCACGAAAGTCATGGAGTATGACATGAATATCAACATTACAATGCTAGTAAGGGGCAAAGGACTATGTGAAGAGATGGCAGCATACATTGGAGCTAGAAATGACACAGTGTATGTCCTTGCATAGGTGCAACCAACTGATTTTCACACTCCAAATGACTAGTATCACAACATGGCTACCTTTCTACAGTCGAGTAAATGCCCAGATGGACTGGATCAAGCCAAAAGGAGGTATTTCAAACTTCAGTCCATCTCCTATGTTCTTGTTGATGGTGTATTGTTTAGGAAAGACATCAATGGAGTTCTTCTTAGATGCATTCCACAAAATCAAACCTCAAGGGTGTTAGAAGAGTTTCATAATGGCCCTGTTGGTGGCCATTTTTAAACAAGAACGACTGCTATTAAAATCATGAGGGCAGGTTATTACTGGCCCAGCCAGTTTAGAGATGCCCATAGATGGATAAGAGGCTACAAGGAATGTGCATTATTTGTAGGTAAGCAAAAGTTGGCAGTTCTTCCCCTACACCCAATTCTGACTGATCAACCATTTGCCCAATGGAGTTTCAAATTCATTGGAATGATCAATCCACCTTCCAGTGCTGGTCATAAGTGGATTTTGATAGCCACTGATTATTTCACAAGGTGGACAAAGGTGGTTGCTTTTAAGGATGCCATAGTTTTCTCCATTTTAGATTTCCTTGAGGGAATAGTTACCAGATTTGGTGTTCCATTCACCATTATTTCTGACAATGCCAAGGCCTTCGTAGGTCTTAAGGTTAGTGAGTGGTCATGCAAGCATGGGATCTATTTGAAGACATCTTCCAATTATTATCCTCAGGGCAATGGCCTCACTGAGTCTATAAATAAAAACCTGATCATAATCATCAAGAGAATAGTGGAGGACAATCAAAGAACTTGGCATTCCAAGTTGAAAACAACTCTCTGGACTGATAAAATCACCCCAAGAGGGCCATTAGCAATTCACCCTTCATGTTGGTTTATTGAAAGGAAGCAAGGCTTCCACTGTCACTAGAGTTGCCTTCCCTTAAGCTAGCACAATAGCTGGAGCTGCTAGAAAGTGATGACCTGAAAATAAGATTTGTTGAGCTGATGGAGCTTGAAGAGAGAAGAGATGCTGCCATGAAGACCCTTCAAACCCACCAAGATCAAGTCAAGAGGACCTTTGATAGGAAATCAGTTGCCAGAGTCTTCCCAGAAGGAGATTTAGTGCTGAAATGGGATGAGGATAGAGCTAAGGCTGAGAGGCATTCCAAATTTGATGCCTTATGGAGCGGCCCATATATTATCACTAGTTGCAATCAAGCTAATGTATTTCAACTCTTCAAGCTAACTGGTCAATCATTTCCAATCCCAGTGAATGGGATTCATCTCAAACCATACCTCTGAGTTTGTTTTTGGGATTCTTGTAAATAATTAGAATAGGCCTTGTTTCTATTTTAGTTTTCCTTCCACAAGTGCTCTTGCACAGGCTACATCCTCATTAGGAGGTTGTTTGCCTTGTTTGTTTTATGTTTGTTTATTTTCTAGAGGCATGTTTAGTTTGTGTTGGTCTAGCCCCTCTTAGCTTTAGATTTTGTTGTATTTCCCCTTTTTGACTTTGTGCCCAATGAATTGTATAAGGCCACTAGATCCTTGTGTTTAGTAGGCAAACAACCCTGCATAGTTGCCAAAATGTTGTCATATTTTAGCCTAAGCCAAAATAGCCCAAAGATCCCCTTAAAATCCCACCTTTCTTCCATTAGAAATATCTAATCTGAGAAAGCTTAAATGGAAGAAAGTCTCCCTCCAAAAATCTTGAAAATTCTAAGTATTTTGCACTTGCTTTTGCCTTAGTCGACAAAATTTGAGTTTGGCAAAATTAAATTTCACCGATCAGCAAGTTCACCAATCGGCAAGTTTACCAACTAAAGAGGCAAAGAAGGAATGTCGAGGGTAGACAAAGATTGCCTTAGTCTATAAAGTTTAAGTTTGGCAAACTTAAAGTTCGTTGATCGACAAGTTCATCGATCAGTAAAATCATTGACTAAAGGAACCAAGCAGGAAGGTAGAAATTCTCTAAAGCAATGAACGGTGATCAAGTTGAGGCACTTTATCAGCAAAATATGCAATTCACAAACCTCTTTGTTTGCTGACCTACCAGTTTTCTAATAGGTGAGTTCACTGATAAAGTGAGAGGATTTTCTTCAAAGGCAAGAATGAAGATAGAAAAGGTTCTTCTAAGGCAAAAGGATGTAGAGTAAGCCTTTGTCAGAAAAGTTGATGGTTCACAAACTGGTTGGTTCGCCAATAGAGGAAATCACTGAAAAAGGTGGGGAGAAGAAGAGGCCAATGACCGAGGCACAAAGGTTAAGGCACAGAGGAGTTCACCAATGGGCGAATGGGTTGATGAGCAAAAGGGAGAGGAAGAGGATAAGCAGGCAAGACAGAAATGGTCCGTGAAATGGAAATTTTGCTAATAGAGAAGAAAAGAGACCAAAAGTGAAAGTAGGGCAAGTTCACGAAAATGAGATTTCACCGACTAAAGGCAAAAGCAAGGCAAAGATAGGAAAAGACAAGGAGAAGTCAATGGCTTGGAGAAATCATCGTTCACCCATCAATTTGTGGTTTCTAAAGTACATCAATAGGGCAATTTGTCAACAAAAGGCCCAAAAGTCAAAAGAGGAAGCCACCCAGAAGGATGGTTTGCTAACCCGATAGGTTACTAACTGGAGAGTTCACCAGAGGGTGAATTTGCTGCTAAAGGAGAAAATCAAAAGGCGCCAAAGGAAGAATTCAAAATATGAAACACTTTTAAAGTGTAGTAAAAGCTTTTAAAGACATGATTCTTGAGTGCCTAAAATCATGCCATTTTTGTAGGATGAAGAGGTACCCAGCAATTAATATTGTAGGCCGAAGTCAAATACGAGTGGGATTTTCACTATGCTAGTACGCAGGAGGAACAAAATGGATTTACAGGTACTAGAGAAGGATTTCATACCTTTATTAATGCATCAAGTACCCAAGCATGTGGGCAATCCTCTTCTACAAATTTTGTAAATATGTCAGGGCATGGATGCTGTCCTAATTTGTAGATTTTTTGACGAGGCCATGGGCCAAATTCAATGTAGCATGGGTGCATGGGCAAAATAATTGATTAAGTTTCAATGCCTAGAGCTACACAGTGATAGAAAAGCTATATATACATGTGAAAAAGATGTATTTGGTTATTGATTATTTTTCTGAGTCACTACACGAGTAGGAGATTTGTTGCAGCAGCAAACCTTATGCTTTTCTCCAGAATTGGGTAGATCTGATGGACTGTGCTCTCTTCTGAGCCTCTCATGTCTTTGTATCAGTTCATCAATGAAGGAGAGTCTTTCATTTTGTGTTTATATCTTTGTGTAATGAATCCTTATTTTGTAATGTCTTTCTAGCCTTCATGATCAATATAAACTGTTATTTTGCCTCTCTCTAAAGCTTTACCCTATGTTTATTTGGAAATTATGTGCTTGTATTGTGGATAAAACAGTCCCTTTCATAGCTCCATTTTTCTACCCTAACCTCTGCGATAGCTTATATGAGTTTGTTTTAGTTTTGAGATCATTGTTGTGTTAATTCAGTGCAACTAAACACACTAAATCTGGTGCATCACCCCCTTTCAATTTCAGTTTCTTCTTCCACTTTCCCTTGTGATGATTAGCATTAGATTTAGCTTATTTTCTTTGAGCCTTATGCTCAAAAAGAGAAACCAGCCTTCTCTGGAGGTTTGGTCTCAATTGCAAGGTCCCAGTCCTTGAGACCAATCCCATGTTTCACTGAATGTGTTGGAACTTCCAAAAGCTTCAACAACAGGGTGCAAATGTAAGTGATAACAGTTACCTCATCAAGCCTTATTGTTGGGACCCATCATTTTATCTATTTCTCCCCAAGTTTCGCTTATTGGGGGGGTGGTAGTGTATTTTATTTTTCTTGCATTTAGTTTATTACTATATTGCATTATATGAAACTAGTTAGGATAAGTTCACTTAGGTAGTTGTGTTAATCAATCATGTGCCCATGTCTTATGCACTTGATTTACACTTTATCTAGTCTTAATTGAGTTATGTTCTTTCTATCATGCTAGTTCATCTAGTTATCTCCACCTATCATGTATGTCTAGATTTAGCTAGATCCATATAACATGGATGTCTACCTTTAGTTGGTTTTCACCATTCATGCATTGCCTTCTTCTATATAAGCATACGCTTCTTTCTAATTTATAATTGATCTCTTTTGCACATGCATCCTTGAATAGAATAGCATTATTCTATCATATTGGTTTTCTAATATTTTGTGCTTATTTTTAGCTCTCTTGATCTTGGGTGGCTAACTCCAAATCCAAATCTAAGAAAATGTTAAGGAGAGGTCTATACCTCTTTTTACCTTCCTAAATTCAACATTTATGTACTCCACCTTCTCATCAAGAAGAGTAGTCCATAGAGTTCCAGAACTTTCCACTATATGAATTCTACCATAATTTATGGCCACATATTCAAAATCATTAAGTACAATGAATGTATCATGAGAAAACACTAACCCTCTTGGAGAGCACTGGGTTGATCATGTTGAGATTTTGATAGTGGCAGTTTGGGAGATCGAGGTTAGCTCTATGGCACTTTTCGGATGCAATTTTGACTTTTTGAGTGCATTGCAGACTTCTTGGAGGAGACTTCTATTTTTAGAAAGTGTCACTGGACATACAATTCATCATTTGAAGAGATAAGGTTAATTATGGTATGGTCAGAATCCAAATTTGAAGTCATTTTAATAGTTTCCGCAACTTTAGCTGTGCAAAAAATAATTAAATTACTAAATAAGTAACTACTAAGTTGTCAAAAAAGTGAAACATTTATAAAGTCAACTTATATTTGGATTAACACATTAAGTCAAACATAAAGTTAGAGAAAGAGTGTTGGGCGGTCTGCAACTATACGTCATTTGAATTTTGAATTGATGCTGAGCGGGAATGGATGGTGATAGTCCAGGGGGGCCTATGACATAGTCCCCTCCTCTGACCCCAAGGGATGCTACTGACGGCATGGGCTGTCAGAGGGATCATGTGGTTTTAGCCTTGAAGCCAGATCCCAAGAAGTGGAAGGAGGCACTTGTGGGTGCTACCAATCGCTCTTCTAAGACTACACTCAGTCAGCTAATTTTCTCAGAGGTGGAAGGTGCTAATGTACTTAAACTACCGATCCAAAGGGTGTTGTGAGTTGTGGCATCAATGGATAACACTCTGGTGGGGAAGTTCTTCACCTTCAGACCAAAGATTGACTTGGTTCATTGCTGGATGATGACCAAATGGACTATTAAGGGGAGTGTGTCAACCAATGCAATGGTGGGAGGTATGTTCTTGTTTAAGTTCACCTCTCAGGAGGATATACTATCAGTTTTGGCAGGTGGTCCATGGCTATATGGAAAGCACTCCTTATCCATATGCAAGTGGAAGCCTGGTTTCAACCCAAAGTCTGATCTTAATCAGTTAGCATCGGTGTGGGTTAGGTTGCTAGGTCTCCCCTTGGAGTTCTAGGATGAGGAAATCTTTGCATGGATAGGCAACACTTTCGGGACTATGTAACTGTTGACAAAGTTATGAAGGCTAAGGCAAGACTCATCTATGCTTGATTCTATGTGAATGTAGATATTTTTAAAGTTCTTCCCACTTCTATTATACTAGAATCCCAGTTTGGGAAGTGGACTCAAAGTATTCAATATGAAAACTCTCAAGCCTTCTACCAAAACTACATGAAAGTTGGCCATGTCTTTACTCAATGTAGAGCCCCAAAGTGCCACCTCCCCCCGAAGGCTAAGGAGGTTGAGGAATTACCAGAGGACTACCCCTTCAAAAATGATATCTTAAAAATTGTTGACTCCCCCTAGCTTCACCAGGGAAGGAGGAGAATCTGGAGACCCTGGGGGAAGCCGTGCTACAGGATCCTCCAACAACACAAGGAGCTTTACAGGAGACTCTGGTCTCTCTAATCCAAGTGGAGGAGAACTTGGAGGGTATTGAAATATTTGTCAGTGTTGATGAGGGGTCTCAGATGATGAATGGTGAGAAGCTGGTGGATCCCCCTGTTATTCAAGATATTGTTGCTTTTGGTGATGGATGGGATACTATGGAAGAAGGAGAAATAGGGTCAGGCCTTTATCACTAGGAGAGTGCTATCTCGCAATAGAGTATGGAAAATGAAGCTTGTAGCCCTGGTGATCTACTAGGGTTCCTCAAACATAAACTGAGACCTTTGGTAAAGAACATCTCCCCATCCCTGGGAGCTAGTTCAAGCAGAGAAGTAGGAGATCTGGAAGGATGGTCTATTGTGAAGAATGGTGCAGGAGCACCTTGGTAAATTAATATTGCCCTGGACAAATCTTTGAGTTTGATTAAATTTGTATGCTTCCACATTGTAATGAGGTTTATTAAGTCATTTTTATGTGTTTAGGTCATTAGGAGTTTCAAAAATGCAAAATATTGCAAATCATGTAAAGGTTGTCAATGTAAAATTAGAAAAAAGATGCAAACTTAGAAGGTGAAGAGTCATTTGGCTCTTGGTTTGCTCCAAATCAGTTATGAACTGAAGAGACATGTTTTAATGCCTTTAAAAGGCCTTGTAACCATGAAGAATTCGTGGGTGGTTGAAGATTTGAGCATGGAATGAGAAAAAAAATGTTTTCCTGTATTTTCCTTCAGAAATTTGTTGTCTTTTGCTATTGTATGGCCCTATATGGAATTGAATGGATGCCTAATAGATTTAAAATGTTAGATCCTTCAACCACCTTCCATTTTCTTCTTGTCCCATGCATTTTTATTTATTTTTGTGAAAGATATGAGTGTTTTATGGATTGTAATTTTCTGATTTTCCCTGCAACAGTCCTGTTGCAGCGTTTGGTACAATTTTGTACGGTCATATATAGGATAAATCCATATATGGTTGGAAAGAGTATTGAGTCTACTTTCCATTTCTTTTTGTTGCATCAAATTTTATTAAGATTTGAATAAGTTATGGCATTTTTAGTGAAGGCAGGTCTGAATGCTACCTAGGGTTTGTAGTTTTGGGAAAAGAGTCATAACTTTCTCTCCTACCATTGGATCTTCATGCAAATTGGATGAAAAGTCTGTATTAATGTTCTCTTCAATCTAACCAAATCAATTGGATTAATTCTTTTATTTATTAATGTTATTGAGGATAGTTTTGGTCCTCCTACCTCTACATCATTTTTGGCATCAGAGCTGGCGAAAGATTTGGGTGGTGTGTATTTTATTTTTTTTCTGCCACTGAGAAGGCAGGTAAAGAGCGAGAAGATCTTGATTGTGTAGATAGATTGCTGAGGGAGGCAATCTACACCTTTTGGATTTTGTGTTGCTCAGTTGTTTGGTTGCAGGTGCTTGTTCCATCTAGCTGCAAGAAGGATGTTTTCTGAGATTGTGTGTGGGCAGACAAGATGAGGTCTGTCATGACCATTCTCCAATAGAGATTTGGCTGGAGAAGGATGCATAGAGAAACCACTGAGGAGAGAGTGGTAGGTGCATCACCAGGATCTGCTGTTGGGTGAGATGAATGGTTTGGTGAGTTGGTTTGTTGTGAAGCAGTGAGAGAGATGGATACCTGAAGAAGCACTTGATGTTGCAACTCGAAGAGTACTCCACTGATGGGAGTAGAAGGAGCCTGAGGATGCTTTGTGAAGATGGTAGTTTATTTTGTTGGTTGGTTGGTCACCATTTCTATAGATTGGAAGATTGTAGCTGAGAAGATTGAAGATAAAGACAGAGGAAAGAGACTTTTGTTGCAGATACATTTCCAAGGGACTTGGAAATTTTGTTGGTTGGTTGTATGGTGCAGGAGCACCTTGGTAAATTAATATTGCCCTGGACAAATCTTTGAGTTTGATTAAATTTGTATGCTTCCACATTGTAATGAGGTTTATTAAGTCATTTTTATGTGTTTAGGTCATTAGGAGTTTCAAAAATGCAAAATATTGCAAATCATGTAAAGGTTGTCAATGTAAAATTAGAAAAAAGATGCAAACTTAGAAGGTGAAGAGTCATTTGGCTCTTGGTTTGCTCCAAATCAGTTATGAACTGAAGAGACATGTTTTAATGCCTTTAAAAGGCCTTGTAACCATGAAGAATTCGTGGGTGGTTGAAGATTTGAGCATGGAATGAGAAAAAAAATGTTTTCCTGTATTTTCCTTCAGAAGTTTGTTGTCTTTTGCTATTGTATGGCCCTATATGGAATTGAATGGATGCCTAATAGATTTAAAATGTTAGATCCTTCAACCACCTTCCATTTTCTTCTTGTCCCATGCATTTTTATTTATTTTTGTGAAAGATATGAGTGTTTTATGGATTGTAATTTTCTGATTTTCCCTGCAACAGTCCTGTTGCAGCGTTTGGTACAATTTTGTACGGTCATATATAGGATAAATCCATATATGGTTGGAAAGAGTATTGAGTCTACTTTCTATTTCTTTTTGTTGCATCAAATGTTATTAAGATTTGAATAAGTTATGGCATTTTTAGTGAAGGCAGGTCTGAATGCTACCTAGGGTTTGTAGTTTTGGGAAAAGAGTCATAACTTTCTCTCCTACCATTGGATCTTCATGCAAATTGGATGAAAAGTCTGTATTAATGTTCTCTTCAATATGACCAAATCAATTGGATTAGTTCTTTGATTTATTAATGTTATTGAGGATAGTTTTGGTCCTCCTACCTCTACATCAAAGAAGAAGGGGAAATGCAACAGTTAGAAGAATGTCGATGTGGGGGTAGATAGCAAAAGAGGAAGACCATCCCACATGAAGACTAGACAGAAGGAGATGGAGCAAGAGATTTCTAGGGGGAAACAGTCCACTTTGGTGGCCCCCCAGAAAGAACAAAAAATGAGAATCATCTCTTAGAACATAAGAGGGCTGAATAGCCCTCATAAGAAGTTGCTTGTTAGGAACTGCATTTTTTATAACAAAGTTGATATCCTTCTTTTACAAGAAATTAAAATGACGGAGGAGAATTTCAGGATTGCTCTAAAGAACATTTGGCCCAATGCGAAATATGCTATTAGTGAGGCTACTAGGGCTTCAAGAGGCATTGCTACTCTGTGGAGACAAGATTTTATTGGTAACTTTATCTCCTATTCTAAGAATCGTGTTGAAGTTTCATTTCATTATCTTCTTGAACGGTGGATGTTGATCAACGTTTATGCTCCCAATACTCGTAGTAGCTGAAAGGAAGTTTGGGAAGATTTGGCAAATAAAATCAAGAAAAATAGAAGCACTAACTAGATGGTGGTGGGGGATCTCAACACCCCCTTATATCCTTAAGAAAAATTGGGGGGTCTTACGGACTATTCAGATAGTATGTCCAACCTTGCTGATTTTCTTGGGAATACTAGCCTCATGGATGTGGATCTGTCGGGGCAAACCTTCACCTGGTTCAACAAGAGGCAGGGGAGTAATCTGATACATGTAAAGCTTGAGAGATTTTAATTTCTTCTTACTAGACTATAATGAATGGGCTACATCTATCAACCCTCCCTAGACTCAGCTCAGACCATAGCCCCCTCTTGCTTAACTAGATTGGAAAGGGTTGTAAAGGTCCTTTTCCATTCAGATTTGAAATGATGTGGGCCCTACACCTAGATTTCAGGGACTACCTATCAAACTGGTGGAAGATCCCGGTTCAATGGCCGACAATGTTTAGATTGGTTAAGAAGCTTGGTAATGTGAGAAACAAGGTGAAAGGCTGGAATAAATTTACTTTTGGAAATGTTTTGAACATGAAGAAAATCATTATGGAAAAACTGAAGGATGTGCAAAGTAAAATGGAGCAAGGAGACATGTCGAAGGATTGGCAATCTCTAGAAAATAATCTCTCTAAGGAATGGACCACCCAGACAATTAGAGAAGAGGAATTTTACTAGAAGCAGAAGTCTAGAGTTCAATGGCTGCGGGAGGGGGATAGGAATACCTCCTTTTTCAATCAATCCACTCTTAGGCACAGAAAGAGAAATACCATCAGGTTGCTTAGGGATGACCAAGGGAGACTGATTAAGGAGGAAGAAGAGATGGGAGACCTGGCAACTAAGTTCTTTGAAACCTTGTTGGCGGGACAACAGTCCAATATTCCTGAGGTAGAAATGAACTCCCTCTTGGAGGTGATCCCTCCTATACTCTCTGAGGAGGACAACTACTTAATGACCAAACCTATTACCCTCAAGGAGGTCAGAGTTATGTTTTTCTCCATGGGTATGTTTAAAGCCCCAGGCCCTGATGGGTTTCCCCGTCATTCTTTTAGACTTTCTAGGAGATTGTTGGTAATGATGTCTTCCTAGCGGTTCAAGATTTCTTTAAGACAGGGAGACTCCTATGGAAGTTGAACAAGACTTTCATTGCCCTCATTCTGAAAAAGTCTAATGCCAAGGCTATGACAAACTTTAGACCCATCAGTCTTTGCAACACTATCTACAAAGTCTTTGTTGGCAAGAGACACTATATGGATTCATGGTTGTTGTCATTGATGGCAACAAAGGTCATCCCACATATCTGCAAGTCATAATGTGTCTCTACCGGAAGTCAGAATAAAGATTGTTGTGGTCCGGTGAACAAGAACAGAGCATGTGGCAAGGTCCGACAGATTGATCTGGATCTCTCAGAGGAAGCGTCTTGGTGCAGTGCAGATTTGGGGAAGTCAAGAGGACTACCTTGAGTGGTATATTCCAAGGATTTAGCCTCCGGTGATGGACAAGGAAAAAGATATGAATAGTTGAGTACCGGATTCCTGAGAGACAGTGAAAACAGAGGAAGAACTGACTGACAGAGTATCAGACTACTTTCCGGATGTGTTACTGTTGATGATAAAGGTTGTGAAGGCATGAATCATGTTTGGCCGACATGATTGATGATATCTACAAGTATATGCTTGATCCGCATTGCTTGGTGAGCAAGGATTCAGCCGACAGAACAAAGTTTGTAAGAAACTAAACTGTTCCGGATGCCGACTAGAAAGGTGATGAAATTACTTGTGCGGATATATATAAAGGATGGATTTAGTTGTGAAAAGTGTCAATGTGCGAAGATATATGCGAAGAAGTCTAGAACAGAGCAGAAGTAGCAAGAAAGATCCGGTATGTGAAAGGATAGCAGAATAAAGAACAGAGGAAAGATGAAGTGCAGCAGATCAGTGTACTGAGCCTAACCGGAACTGAACTCCAGCATATGCAGATGCTTCCAATCAGTTCAAGACTGTGATTCTTATCACTTTGTAGACAGTGTGTCTTCTTGTAGGTAGTGAGCCTCTTGTGAGCAGTGTGCTCGGGCAGTGAGCCCTAATTGGCAAGTGCCATTTTGTAATTTCCTATTCTTCTAACAGAGAATAATTTTTGGGTTAATCACCCCGTGGTTTTCTCCCTTAACAGGGTTTCCACGTCAAAAATACTGTGTCATGTGTTTCTTATTTCATGGCAATGTTTTTGTGTTTGATTCAATGCTGCATTAATTAAAAAGAAAGTTCAGATAGAGAAATAATTAGGATAACTGATTCACCCCCCCCCTCTCAGTTATCAACAGTCTTCACTAAAATTTTGGTTCTTAGGCTACATCCTCTACTAGATAAACTCATTGCTCCTAACTAGAAGGGGTTCGTCCTGGGCAAGAAAATTCTAGACGCATAAATTATTCATTCTATTCATAAGAGAAGCACCCCAGGTATGATTTTCAAATTAGATATTTCTAAATCTTATGACAGTGTCAATTGGGACTTTATGTTAAGAGTTCTCAAGAAATTTGGATTCAATGAGAGAATTTTAAACATTATCAAGGAATGCATATCTACGGATAGATTCTCGGTTCTAGTCAATGGATCTCCAGAGGTTTTTTTCGTTTGGAAGAGGCATTAGAAAAGGTGACCCTCTGTCACCCTACCTATTCATTCTGATTGCTAAGGTTTTGGGGAGAAATGCTTGTAAGCTGTTAATGTAGGGGACCTTCCACAGGATCAAACTAGCTTCAACAACCTAGAATTCAGTTATCCAACAATTTTTTGATGACACTATTCTGTTTGGGTTGGCCTCGGTTGTAGAAGCTAGAAGGTGGAACTTTTAAAGAGCTATGAAAGACCTTCAGGTCAGAGCATCAACTTTGAGAAATGCCACATCTATTTCCTGAACACTCAGAAAGATCTTTAGCAGAAAATCACCAGAGTCCTAGGTTGTTCAAGTGAAAGGCTCCCAGCTATTTATTTGGGCCTTCCCCTCACCACTTCCAAAGTCTCTATGGATTTATGGAAGGGGTTGGTGGAAAGAACTCAGAGAAAATTGGTCAGGTGGAAAGGTGCCCTTTTGAGTTAGGTTGGGAAGTTTCAACTCCTTAAAGCCTCTCTTTAAGGGATGTCCAATTATGCGTTAAGTCTCTTTAAAATCCCTAAAAATGTGGTAGATAAGATCAAATAGATTCAAAAAAGATTTCTATGGACTGGAGTGAAAGAGAAAAAAGAATGGATCTTGTGAGTTGGGAGAAAGTTTGTACCCCAAAAAGACAAGGAGGACTGGGCCTTAGAAGAATCCATTTGATGAATAGAGCACTTTTATCTAAGATTGGATGGAACCTTGTCCAAGGCAATACTAATTGGGGGGAAATCATGAGAGCCAAATATCTTAATGGAGACCAAGGCAAAAGATTCTTGTCTGGTGAGTCTCCCAAAAGGCTCAGTCATATAGAATGGGACTATCAAAACTAGGAGTCTTATTCGATAAGGTTTAAGATGGAGGATTGGTGATGGTAAGGAGGTTAATTTTTGGAAGGATCAATGGTTGAAGAACAAACCTTTGATCGAGTTGGAATATGGCTGGATAGCGGGTAGGCTTGGTGAGGCTCTTGGCTTCAAAGTTGCAAACTACATAATGACATGTGGAGGACTATGAAGCTGGAAGGAGATTTCAATCTATGCTCATGTTGGCAGTAAGGGGATAAAGGTGGCTCACCAACTCCAAAAAGTTTTGGAAGATTATAGACTCCCACTTTTTTCCAAAAGTGATAAGATGGTTTGGGATAAAGACAAAAAGGGATTGTTTACTATTAGAACTACTTATAATCTACTGTTAGACTTGGGAGGGGCTGGTGTGTGGAGAAAAATATGGATCCCCAAACTTCTCCCCAAGGTTAATTTCTTTTGGTGGAGACTAATGTATAATAAAGTATTGACTCTAGATAATCTAAAAAAAATAGGTTTCCAAATGCCAACCAAATGCATTCTCTGTGGATCGGAGGAGGAGTTGGCGACTCATCTCTTTCTTCATTGTAGTTTTGCATAGGAGGTTTGGGGGTTAATCCTCCAAAAAATGAACCTAAATTGGTCATTGAATGATAGTATGGAAATGTTGGTTCGAGAATGGAGGCCCCCCTATAGCCTGGTGCTACTAAGTTCTAAAGAACTCTGGAATCAAATCCCCCCCCCATTTATCCTAGAGCCTGTGGAAAGAATAGAATAATAGAATCTTCAGGTAGAAGAGTAGAACTCCATTAGAAGTTTTTCAATGTTTCTCCAAACTGCTAATTGAGAACATTAATTCCCGCAAGTTTAAAGCTGCAAATAGTCACCCAGGAAAAGAAGAACTAAGTATGATGAATAATTGGAATATTGATTCCTACCAAGTGGACACAACTAGGAAGTTAGCTCGGGTGAAGACCAAATGGACTCCACCACAGCAAGGGTGGTTCAAGCTTAACTTTGATGGCGCGGCTAAAGGAAACCTAGGTGCTGCTAGTGGTGGAGGTATTATAAGAGCCGATGATGGGATGTGTATTGATGCTTACTCTAGAGGGATTGGTATTAAGAGAAATAATAAAGTGGAATCTATGGCTATGCTATGGGGAATTAAGCTTGCTATCTCAATGAACATTCAAAGACTACACATTGAAGGTGACTCTCAGCTTGTTGTCAATTCCACCCTTGTCTTATCTCAGACTAGGTGGAATCTAGAGGAAATCATGGGGGATATCAAGATCCTCCTTAATAGATTTGAGGAGTATAGTATTACCCATATTTATAGATAAGGTAATGCTATGGTTGATGCCCCGGCTAATACGGGCAACGTTAAGAATGGGTGGCAGTGTTGGAGGAACACCCTCAGTTTATCTCAAGAGATCCTCAACCTCATTGCACAAGATGGAAATGGCCACGAAGTATAAGTGGTTCGCAATGGTGTCTAACCTCTATTATCAGGTTGATGGCAGGGCCGGAGTTTTCTTCTCCAATTGGTCAAACAGTAGTGATAACCTCAGAAGAGGCAAGACTAATAATTCAAATTGTAGACACCTAAAAATGTCTTTTACCATCAAACTGACTCCTGACATCCCTAAACATACCAATTTCCCTTCTAATCAATTAATTAAATTTTTATTAAATTAATTATCCCTTCATTGCCTAATTTTCCATTCTATCCCCAACAATTGAATTAATTTCATTAATTCAATAGTCCAAACCTTAGCCATTTGATTTAATAACTATGCAATATTTATTTGGTCAATTTCCCTCTCCTCACTAAATCCAATTAATTACCTAAATTATGTTTAACTAATTAATTCAGCCTACTAATTGACCTATCCCTACCCTAGGCAATTAAATAGATATTATTTAATTGCCTACCCTAGCCTACCTCATCCTAGCCCTAGGATTAATTAAATAAAACCTATGTTTAATTAATCCTAACCTCTCATTTGGGTGGTCAAACCTAGTTTAACACCCTTCCCCATATCCTCCAAATAAAAAAATGAAATATATCCACATAAGTCAATTTATTATTTAAATATATCCCACATCACAATTAATTCCTCTTACACCCCCATACCTCATTTATCTCCACTTATCCCCAAATAAATTTTTAATTCATTTTACATTCCCCATATGAATCTTTAATTCATAAATATTCCATCTAACCCATACTCATTTAATTCCCTTTCCCCAAAATGAATAAAAGATTTACTTTTATTCCTAGCCCTCCATTCCTCCAAGATCAAATCTAGGCCCTCCACATCACTTTTACCCTCCACCATTGATCTTCCAAACCAATCTCCACCCTTGGATCAAAATCCCTCCAAAATCTCTATAAATACTTCATCCTCCAACCCATTTTGGGATCCAATTTTCAAGTAGAGTTATCATGCCAAAATATCTAATGAGCTAGTCTTTTAGTGAGTTGCAAATTGAGATAGCATTTAACATTTGAATCAATTAGAGTATATCATATCTTAGGAGCTCTTGGGTGCAAAGTTGCTCTCCCTTTTGATGAGATTGGGTTTTCATGTCTAGGTATAAACTCTTTGTTTCAATTTGCATTTATTTATGTTTAACCTTTGATTTGATTTCCTAATCTTCATTGGCACGCTCAGTGGGACCCACAAGGTCCAAATCTAATATGTTTTTGTGAGTTTTTGTTGTCTAGACATGATTTTGCAAGACCAACGCTATCTACCTTGCGCAGTGGCGCCATCCTTGGCACATTTTGGCACTATTCACTATTTTAGCACTATTTTGCGGAAGCAATTTCTCTATTGACCTTCACTCACAAAATCCATCTAATCTTCTTCGTCTTCCTGTTGTTTTCTAGTTCGTCTTTACTATGTTTTTGCAGGAATATTGTACAAATAGGAGGAAGTTATGCCAAAATTTTCCTAAAAGAACAAACACATGTTTTGGCATTTATTTGTCCTACTTTTGCATGCTATTAGGCTAACCAAACTAACCAGATCTTTGTCTTTGTAGTTTAACCCATTATTTTGGTTAGAAACACCTCTGTTTTGTAGGGCAGACACGTTCAAACACATATTGGTGTTATCGGTACCCAGTGCAACGCCATCTTCAAACTATGACCAGACCACTTGACAGCTTGCGCAGTGGCGCCATCTTATAGTCATATTAGTGCTATTTTCTATTATAGCACCTTATATACCCCATTGTAGTGCTATATTTTGTACAGGTGCTTTTAGAGTCTTATTGTAATGCTATTCTATATATTCGCGCAGTCTGTATCATTTATTAGCGCTATGTTGTAGATTGGCGCTATCTGTAAGTAAACGGTGCTATTTGTATAAGGTGTCAGGATTTATGTTTGGTTCTGTCAGTGTCGCCATTGCTATCCGTAGTGGCACCATTAGGTCTCTGTATTAGCGCTATTTTTTGAGACTAACTTTGCATTTTGTGCAGGGATTGACAAGTGGTTTGCAGGTTATCACCATCATTTTGCGGGCACTAACAAGTGTTTGCAAGTTTTTTTTAATATTTAAGTTTAGCAAACACTTCAATTGGAAATTAAAATGAACCCTTGCATGTTAGCTTAGACAAACATTTTGATTTGGTACAATAAAATTTGATCAACAACCATCAAACAAATCTTTGTGTGTGTGTGTACGCCTTAGTTTAGAACAAACTTTTAAATTTGGTGTTATAAAATTCACAAGTGCTTGCCAACAACTATCAAAACATTTTGAAATTGGGCTTTAAAAAGAACCACAAATTACATCAATGAAATCATTGGATTAAAAAGAACAACAATCTGCATTCTTCACTCATATAATCAAGAAAACCAATCTAATTTGTGTGAAGTGTTTTTATAGTTTGTGTTTATAGTGTGAAAAGTGTATGCTCTTCCCTCGCACCATTTGGTGACCTTGGGAATCAAAAGCTTTTCACAACACTTGCATTAATCACCCCCAACATAATCCAAAGAACTAAAATGAACCATGTTTAGTGTGATGCAAGCACAGAGAATATGTATGCTCTCCCCTCGCATCTTTGTATGAACTTGGGGATTAAAAGTATTTTTGTGGTTGTGTTGCTTTTTTTAATCCTTAGAGGGCCTGCCACCCTGCTTCGAAAGGTGGGAACGACCCAAGTGGCAACAAGCTAAAGCCAAGCTCTTTCGAGCCGCTATATAAATTAATGTGTTTGGGACGAAAGTCACAAGCAACAGGTGTTGTTGTGTTATACTGACAGCCAACCTCCTCCAAAACCCTCCAAGGCATAACCCTTGGAGGCTGGGAGACTCCATAACAAAGAGTAGCGCTGCCGCATGTATAACCACCTAAATGAATGCCCTTACTACGAACCTTTGTTTAGCAAGCCAAAAACCTTCTATTTGTTGACGCAGAAGGGAAACCTTTGAAGCGGCCCTGATTCATGCGGTTCTTAGCCGAGGTAGCAGGGATAATCCAAAGGTTTGGTGAGGGACAAGCCTTATAGGAAACCTAGATCTTGGTATGCATGAGAAGTGTGTACAATTGTAAGGAGGAGCCGGTGCTACCAAGATCCTAGAGCTACCCGCTTTGAATAGGCGCAGCTAGGGGATTCAACAAATACTGTCATATCTTCATCTTAGGTTGTGCAAAGTGCTTGTTTAAAAAAATCACGTCTTTTCACAAACAAAAATCTTGGTTATTGTGTGTTATTGTGCTTAAATTATTTTCAAACAACTTGCCAAGGGATAATGAGAATGATTTGATCAAACTTCAATCAAAACAAATCCAAATTTGCCATCAAAATCTTTCTTTTTCAGGACCTTGACCAACACTGCCCTATTTTAGCACCATCTTTGTCTGATTTTGGTGACATTTCACCTATGGATTGGCACTATTTGCATATTGAATTTCCTAAAACTAAGACCAATTCCATTGTGATCTTTAGGACCTACTTTGCCATAATCCATATTCACCTTCCAAAAATCTGACAGCATCCCATCCATTTTCTCCTCAAAATTTTCCAAATCATACCTTCATTTTGACCTTAGAGAATCAATCACTATCATTGTTGGACCCTTTGCTATATCAAATCCATCCAAATTCATATCCATTCATCCTCATTGATCTTTGCATACCTTTTCGGACAAAAAACAAAAAAATCCTTGTCACAAGAAATCATTCCAAAATCCAAAAGCATATCCAAAATCTTCCAAATCATCAACCCAAAAAACTCATCATCCCTTTGAGCTAGAGCTAGATCTAGATTTCATCATTTACATCATATTTTGCTTGGAGAGTCATTAGTCAACCTTTCAAGTGAAATAATCATCCTTCTTTGTGTAAGGTCATTAGTCTACCCCAAACAAAGAGAAGCATTCATTTGTAAATGGCACAAATCTAGATCTTCTCTAAGCTCAATTTGTTGACCATCAAATCCTTTTGAAAAACATCATCCTAATCTCTCATATCAAACATCAAAATCAAACGTCAAAAATCTCTTCAAAACAAACATCATCCATCACCTACCTTTTGGTCCAAATTTGTGCAAAAAGTCAATACCGCCTATTCTTATCACCCCTAGGTTAACATCTTTTTGAAAAACCTATCGATCTTTCATCACACTACAATCACCCCTTCATCTTCTTCTCTACTCCATCTCATTACCACATCCATCTTTGGATCCAACAAAGTAATCCAAATTCTCTAAGGTCTCCATCTCCATTTCACTCCACCTCAAAATTAAATCCATACACATGCATGCCCATAACTAGATCACAACACAAAAAGAATCAAGAAATGGTAGAATCTGAACAATATGGCGGCATAGGAATGCCTAACACCAACAACAAAAACATACCCATCAACCAAACACACAATCTACCTACAATCTTCCAAATCGCAACATACAATCCCAACAAAAACCCCTTCCATTTTTTGCAACCACCACCACCACCACCACCCACCATGTCCCAAGATGATCAAGATGTATTGAACTTTACACAAGACGCCAATAACATGGACATGCTTGACAAAGTCCTAAGGTTAGATCCAAATAGATATCTTGACTATCTCCTCAAAATTGGTGCCCAACCACCCCATAACACGACATCATCCCAACCATCCACCTCTACCATCAATCCTACCACATCAAACACCCAAACATCTACATCTAACACCCAACCTATCATCTCACAAACATCAACTCCCACCGTATCTACCACCACCACAAGCTCTAACGCTACCACATCGATAATTCCCACAAATGTCTCCAATCCTACCACTTCCCCACCCATCACCACATCCACTATCACAACTAACGTAACCTCTTCCATCCCACAAATCACCCTAGGCATCCAAGGGAACCTCATGCATGCAAGTACCTCCATGAGTGTGCCTCCACCCAACCCTCAAACCATAGCTTACCTAAGACAATTATTCTCACAACCACCTTACAATACGACCAACTCATCCCACGTCCACCCATCTAACGTCAATCCATCCAATGTCACATATCTACAAAACCCCATAGCATCATCAAATCAACATAATCCCAACCCCCAAATACCCCCACACATTATCCAACAACTCTAAACTCACCAACAACATCTTGTACAACTCAATCAAAACACCACACCACAATATCAAAACATGACCTCCCAAAACCTTCAACATCAAACCCTACCTAACCTCCAACACCTCATCCATCAACAACCCTACACACCCCAACCACAACCAACACAAGATCTCACAATAGTTGTACAGGCCTTGATCCAAAAGGTAGATGACATGCAAACTGGGGGCAAGCGCAAGCAATATTACTTTGAGGATATTTGTCCCTATCCATTTGATCAGACATTATACATGCCCCCTTTCCCCAAGAATTTTGAGACACCTAAATTTGACAAATACAAGGGAAAGGGAGACCCTAGGGATCATCTTAGGCAGTTTTACCTCACTTGCTTAGAAGTCTCAAATAATGATACATATCTTATGAGACTATTTCCAAGAAGCCTCAGTGGTCAAGCCGCTGAGTGGTTCACACATCTTCCCCTAGGCATTAGGTCTTTCCCTGAGCTTGCAGAAAAATTTTTAAACCATTTCTCCTATAACTTTGAGCATGAAATATCTATGACAGACCTTTGCAACACAAAACAAAAAAGTGGAGAATCCTTCGCTTCCTTCTTGCAGAGGTGGAGAAGCTTAGCAAGCAAACTCCCTTGGCCAATTCCTGAAAAACAACTCGTCACCATGTTTGTGACCAACCTTAATCAGGAAATAGGGTTCCATTTACAAATCCTTTATGCGTCTACCTTTGAAGAAGTCATCGACAAAGGTACTACCATTGAACAAGCCCTCATCGCCAAGGGCTCCATCAAATTGTATGACTACAAATCCAACAACAACAACAACAAACTCCATATCAACACCCCCAATACAAACAACAATGCCAACATGCAATCAAATGACAAGCCATGCTATTGGGGGAAGAACAAGAACACTTTGAACAATGACGTCACGGATGTGAAAACTGTCCAACATGTACAAAATCAAACACTTGCACATACATATGCAACCAATGTAAATAACCCAAGGGGGCAAAATAAACCAAACAAACCTCGAAGACAATTTACACCCTTAGGGGAACCCATTGAGGACATCCTCGATAGATGTCTCAAGAAAGGTTTGATCACGCTCCCACCTATTAGACCATGTCAAGAGAATGAGCTCAAGTCCACATGGTACAATGAAAATGATTATTACAAATACCACCGCATTGTGGGCCACAAACCACTGACTGCATGAAACTAAAGCATTGCGTCCAAGATCTCATAGATCAAAATCAAGTTAGCCTTGATCAAAACACCCAACCATCGCCAAATTCCAATCTCAGAGCTTACAAGGATCCACTGCCCAACCATAATAAAGCCTCCTCATCCAATCAAACATACAACGTCACCCCACCACCCGCATCCTATGACTCTATCGTAGGGCAGATAGAACCATCATCTCACAGTGTCAACACAATCACCATTCAGGCACAAGCACCCAATTGCGCTGTTACAACCCGTCGTGGCCATGTATCCATCCGCACAACCCCTACCACTGAACAAATGCCCGCATCCACATCAGACCCCGTCCCCCCTCATCCAACCACACATCCATCACCTACCAATCAGTACAACCTCCTAGAGCATCTAGGAAAGACCCCTGCACAAATATCCATACTTGAGTTGCTCCGCACATCACCCCACCACAAAGATGTCCTTGACAAAGCACTCTTGGAAACTTAAGTTCCCATCAACTTGAATGTGACCCGATTCCAAGCCATGGTAGGACATATCGTTGCACCTCACCATCTCACATTTTCAGAAAAGGATCTCCCCACTTTTGAACACTTACACAATGACACCTTACGCATTGAAGTCCGTATCCACAAGCACATAATCAAAAGAGTCTTAATAGATGGTGGATCTAGCCTAAACATATGCACTCTTAAATTATTAAAACACTTGGGATACTTAGATGTGGTTGTAGACACTAGCGAGTGCATCACAATCAAAGGATATGATGACATCAAACGGTTATCTGAAGGCACCATCAAGCTCCCTATTCAAGTGGGACAGAAAATACTGGAAACAAAATGTCAGGTCCTTGATCTTGACCTCCCCTACAACATTCTTCTCGACCGACCATGGATCCATTCCATGCAAGCGGTCCCATCTACATTCCATCAATACCTCAAGTTCCCTCACAATGGCACAGAGGTAACCATCTATGCCGACCCCTGCCCCTTCCAATACTACAGTTTCTTGGAAGGCCATGACCACACCTTCTGCTCATACAACAAAGCCAGCACCAAATCCAATCCAATAGCTTCCACCTCATACATTGACTCCGCCAACATTTCCACCACCTCATCCCAAACACCACCACCACCCGAGGTCAAGATCAAGCTCAGTGACATGGGATGTGGGGAACACAACCTACATGGTACCTTTGTGTGGGCAATGTTTGGCATCCAAAAGACAGAAGCAGCCAACACAGTAGTCATCAAGTGTAAACCATCACCTATCTTTGAAAAGAAACATCTCCTGGATCAGGATGTCCTCAAGGATATCTCATCCTGGCTCTATAAGGATGAAGAATCTGAGAAAGAAGCTCCCACCATACCAACAGAAATCTATGGTAAAGGGTCCAAAATTGTCAAAAACATGGGTTACAAAGGACAAGGTGGTATCAGCCTTCATGAATAGGGGATCTTGGAACCAGTCCAAGCGACAAGAAATCCCTACACTCAAGGGTTAGGATACGGTCAACGACAAAATATCCTCACTACTAGTGAATGTATCTTAGCCGAGGTCGCTACTGTCTCCCTGGAAGTTGACAACATCAATGAAACGGGCCATCAAGACTCCTTTAGTGACTTTTCTGATTTCTTTGACTCATCCATATGCACCATCTACACAGTCACCACCCTAGCCTTGTCATCCACCGACCTACCACTTTTATACCCCGACCTCATAGACTAGGACCAACAGGGACGTCCTATCCTTGACATAGCACCAAACAATGAAGCCATTGCTGAAATGATGGGGGTTAGAGAACACTTCCCCCTGGGAGATCACAGAGTAGGATACATCATGGAACTTGATATGCATGCCTATTTCAAGGAAACAACCCCTGCTTCTAGTCATAAAAATATCAAAATAAAAAAAGGAGATGATGGTGAAAACCGTTCCATGGCAGTATTAGATCCCACAAAAGTAAAAACAAAAGACATATCTCCTAGTGAAAACCTCCACAAGGCGCTAGGAGATGGAAGCATGGGCCTTCCCAAGATAGACAAGGTTTATCCAGACAGGTCGCCCATCATGGTAGAGCCAGCCCAAGAGATGAATCTTGGGATGGAAGAAGAGCCAAAAATCACTTTCAGGGTGGAATCTCTCAGCACAGTAGAGCAAAAAAACTTCCTAGCATTCTTCACACGTAGAAATCACAATTTTGCATGGACCTATGCAGACATGCCAGGCCTTGATCCCACCTTGGTCGTCCACCATCTTGCAATATGCCCTGACGCAAAACCAGTAAAGCAAAAGCTCAAAAAAATGAACCCCCAGGTGGCCCTCCTAGTCAAAGTAGAGGTAAAGAAACTACTGGATGTTGGGTTCATCTGACCAATTGATTATCCTGAATGGGTTTCCAACCTAGTACCAGTAGCCAAACTAGATGGTCGAATCCACTGCTGCACTGACTTTCGAGATCTCAACAAAGCCTTCCCAAAGGATGACTTCTTGTTTTGCCTAACATTGACATGATAGTGGATCTCATGGTAGGACATGAGATACTATCCCTAATGGATGGATTTTTAGGGTACAACCAAATCCAGATTGCAGAAGAAGACTAGCATAAGACAACCTTCATATGTCCATGGGGGACATACTACTAGGTCGTAATGCCATTTGCCCTAAAGAATGACGGAGCTACATATCAAAGAGATATGACTGTCATCTTCCATGACCTTTTCCACCACATCATGGAAGACTATGTGGACGACTTACTAGGAAAATCAAAGACAAGAGAGGAACACCTCGATGTATTGGCAAAAATCTTCAACCGAATGGAGCAATATAATGTTCGCCTAAATCCAAATAAATGTGTCTTCGGGGTAACCTCCAGCAAACTCTTGGGATACATAGTCTCTAGAAGAGGAATCGAGGTAGATCCTGCAAAGGTCAAGGCCATCACTAAAATGCCTCCTCCAAAAACACTAAAATAGTTGAGAAGTCTGCAAGGCAAACTCCAATCCATTCGTCAGTTCATTGCTTAACTGGCTAATAAATGTCAACCATTCTAGTACCTACTTAGAAAAGACACAACTTTTGTCTAGAACACTCAGTGTCAGGCTGCCTTCGACCAGCTCAAAGATTATCTAGCTAATCCCCCTGTTCTAACTCTACCAAGGCAAGGAGAACCCCTCCTGCTATACATCTCTGCAATAGAGACAGCTATCAGAGCCTTATTAGCACAACACATTGAGCATGGAAAGGAAAGAGCCATCTATTACATCAGCCACACTCTAATATCCTATGAGCTCAACTATATGCCAATTGAATGAGCTTGTCTAGCCTTAGTCTTCACTTCACAAAAATTAAGACACTACATGCTCAATCATAAAACCAAGCTCATTGCCAAGATCAATCCATTGAAATATCTGCTAAATAGAGCTGCTCTTACTGGGAGAATGGCAAAATGGGTCATGATTCTCACTGAATTTAACATTAAATACACTGAGAGAAAGGCCATCAAAGGACAGGTTATAGCCGATCAGCTGGCTGAAGCACCCATTCCTGCAGAACATCCTACACTAGCAGAGTTCCTTGATGAAGCCATCTTGACAATAGAACCAGCAATAGAAACATGGAAAATGTACTTTGATGGATCATACACACACAGAGGCTCGAGGGCAGGTGTCCTGTTTGTTACCCCTCAAGGTGACACCATACCTAAGTCCTTCAAAATCACATTCCCATGTACCAACAACATGGTAGAGTATGAGGCCCTTATCACAGGTCTCAGAATGGCAATCAAATGAAAAATTGAGAAGCTGACAATGTATGGAGATTCCCAACTGGTCATCCAATAGGTCAACAATGAGTACAAGACCAAGGATGATAAACTAATGCCATACAAAAAGATGATCAATGACTTCAAAGACTACTTCGATGACATCCACTTCGAGCAAATCCCAAGGCTCAATAACAAAGCTGCAGATGCCATGGCCACCATTGGATCCTTGGTTGACATGAAGACATATAGCAAGAAGTGTGAGTTCCTGATAGAAGAACTCCTTATCCTAGCATATGATGTTCCTCAATCGGAGCTAGTGTGCAAAGTCATTTGTCCCCTATCCTTGTGGTATCAAGAAACCTACCTATATCTCCATGATAACATCATCCCTCCCAACCTATCTACCTCACAACGAAAATCTTTCATCCGTCGAGCCTCCCGCTTCACCCTTGTAGGAGACACCCTATACAAAAGGAGTCTTGAGGGCACGCTTTTACAATGTTTAGACTCTAGGGAAGCTGAAGTGGCCTTGCAAGAGGTACATGTAGGTATCTATGGGGCACATTCAAGTGGACCCACTCTTGCTAAAAAGATCCTGAGGACCAGATACTATTGGCTAACCATGGAACGAGACGCCTACCGGTTTATCAAAAAATGCCTACCATGTCAACAACATGGGGATCTCATTCACACACCAGCATAGGAATTACAACCTATCACGATGTCGTGGCCTTTCTCACAGTGGGGACTTGACCTCGTAGGCAAAATACATCCCCCATCCTCCAATGGCCATAAGTTCATAATCACTACTACCAAGTATTTCACCAAGTGGGTGGAAGCAATACCACTCATCTTCACCACTGGCACCCAGATATCCAAATTCATCCTCCATTACATCATCTATTGCTATGGTATCCCTCATTCCATTGTCACTGACAATGGAAAGCCATTCAAGAACCAAGAAGTTCACACTTTGTGCAAAAAATTTAAAATCAAACACCACTTCTCCACCCCATATTACCCTCACAGAAATGGTCAAGCAGAGGCTTCAAATAAAACCATCCTTCGCATTCTAAAGAAGATAGTTAATGAAGCTAGCCATGACTGGCACCTCCAACTCAACCCTGCCCTATGGGCCTATTGCACAAGCATCCGTACCCCCACAAGAGCCACTCCATTTTCCCTAGTATTCAGATCCAAAGCCATTTTACCTATCGAGGTCAACCTCCCATCCTTAAGAGTGTCCCTGCAAAAAATAATCAATGATGAGGAATACTGAATCGCACAGTTGCATCAGTTAGAATTACTGGATGAGAAATGCTTGAATGCGTTGAACCACCTGTAGGCCTATCAAAATCACCTCAGAAGAAGCTACCACAAGAGGATCAGAAACTAAAAATTTGAAGTAGGTGACCTTGTCCTTATGGAAAATCAGAAGAACTTGCAAGAGCGTCCTAAGAAAGGCAAGCTCGAGCCCAATTGGCTAGGGCCTTATATCATCACAGCTAGCTATGGATCAGGAGCATACCATCTTGTAACACCTGAGGGCCAGCCTCTGGATGAGCCTATGAACATCCTACATCTGAAAAAATTCTATGCATAACCCATCGAGTATCCCAATCAAAAAACCAAAAAAAAAAAAAGAAAAAATCAAAAAAACCAAAAAATCAAAAAATTAAGAAAAACCTGGGTGCAATAAAAACTTCCAATGGTGAAAATCACTTCGGTGGCACCTTGGATAAGTACAATGGTGAAAACCTGTTTCAGGCACCATGTGTAGTGGCTGGTTCCACCATCTAATAAGTCCTCTTTCTGTCACAACACTCCATATCACACATATGCCATGGCTTGGAATTCTGAAACATCAAGTCCTATCACCCAACCCACATTATCCCATCCCAAGGCTAACTCATGGAATGAGGATCCTTGTAAGCTCCCTTTTGTACAGTTGAAAATCAAAAAATCAAAAAATAATACAAAATCAGAAAATCCAAAAACAACACAATTCACCACAAATTGCCCCTACTGTAACTCGCAACCATCAACATCTATAAACTCATCACATCACAACCATCCTAAAACCATTCCCACATCATCAAGTCTTGCCAGAACTACATATTCATTTCGCCTGCATCTTGAAAGTACCTTGATCCCATGGACATAGGGTATGTAGGCAGTCTGGAATACGAAGGAAGTTTCCAGTACTCAGGTACCTACGATGCACCCATCCAACCTGTTTGGAAGGACCCCATTCACTGAGCTTGCTAGACCCAATAAATGAGACACATGCTAAGTATACACTTGAAGCATGTCCCCTAACGCAAAAATCATCAATCAACATACCAACTATAATCCCACACAGTCATCAAGTCATCATTATGAGTCCCCTTCCTATGATAGGCAAGGTTATACTACCTTGGGCACGCATGAAATTAACCTATTGTTTGCAAGTCTAGTCCATGCAATCGTAGGATATATATCATCACCTAGGTCATTTCATACCTTTGTGAACTGTATCCTACATTGCTATAGTAAACTAAGAAATGCTCTCAATTAAGGTTATGCAACCACTGTTACTAGTTCAAATCATCATCCTAATCAACTATACCACTTGGGCATAGATTTCATAACCACCTACCCCCCCAAATTTACCAAATCCCCTCACTAATCTCACTTTTCTAACTAACTCTCACTCAACACATCCCAAACTAAACCATATCCCCCCCTCAATGATGTGGTGTTTCATGACCTATTAATCCCCTCATTCCACCGCTCCCAATCCTATCCATACCCCATTCATCCAACCTTATCCTCTCCCCACTTATGCCTCTATCGCACAGCCCAAACCCCCAAGGTCCAACACTGAACATCATGTGTATCAGGACTTAATCATCTCACATCACCTAGCTTGCATCTCACATACCATCTAGCTACATATCATAATCATTTAATAGGCATTGCATTAGGTTCATTTTAGAATCTTATAGTTGCATATCATTTCATTAGGTTCATTTTAGAATCTTATATCTACATATCATTGTATTAGGTTCATTTTAGAATCTTGTAGTTGCATATCATTTCATTAGGTTCATTTTAGAATCTTATAGCTGCATATCATTTCATTAGGCTCATTTTAGAATCTTGTATCTGCATATCATTTCATTAGATTCATTTTAGAATCTTGTATCTGCATATCATTTCATTAGGTTCATTTTAGAATCTTGTATCTGCATATCATTTCATTAGGTTCATTTTAGAATCTTGTAGTTGCATATCATTTCATTAGGTTTATTTTAGAATCTTCTAATTACATATCATCTCATTAGATTCATTTATAAATATCATTTAGTTTACAATCATTTAGCTGCATTCTACAAATCATCTAGCTACATATCCATATTTCCATACATAACATGTGTTTATTTAGATAAACATACATTTCCATTGCATTGCATTTAACATCCATAATAAATGTTTATTAACTTGAACATTTGTTTCCATTTTACATCATCACACACATACATATATCAAAATAAATAAACCATCATTGCATCCATCATACTACATCAATAGGTACATCCATAACATCAACATAATACATTTCATGGCATAAACACAACACATCCATAAGCATATAATCCGTAAAGCATACCGCATTTATCATCTAGAGCGTCATCATAATCATAATAGAGCATCATCATAATCATATAACATCATCATAAACAAACATATAGGCCATCAAAAAAGCATCATATCATATATCATCGACACAAAAAATGTACATCGCTCATATATACATAAAAAAATATAATGTCCTGATACAATGCCCCTAAGGGCTAACATGATATAACAGTCACATAGAGGACCCTCTCTCTGAAGCACTAGGAGAGCCTGACCCTGGTGGTAGCTGTGGCCTTGTTTGTGGCTATGGCTACAGCTGAACCTGAACCTGAGGAACCTGCTGGGGCACCTGTGATGGGGGACCCATCGCCTGCTAGACAGACTGAACAAATCTAGATCTGTGTGACTTGGATGCCCATGATCCACTGACCTGACTATAACTCGGTGCACACTGCTCTGCCGGCACTACCGCGTAATATAGGGCCTGATAATAGTCCGTCTATCCTCTGGCCTCCAGCAACTATCCCTATACCTGAGATATCTAAGTCTGTGCCTGGGACAACTGTGTCTACATCAAAGTCAACACTGGTGCCATACTAGCCCCTGAAGCCTGTAAACTACCCACCGTAGCCTCTGCCTACTATGCCCTAGCAAGTACCGCATCCCACTCTCTGGTCAAAATGGCTATGTCACCCTAAGCCTAGGCTAACTGTGCCTACAATGCAGCCACCTGTCCATCTGACCCTTCCAACAAAGCCACTATCCCCCGTAGCTGCACCAACTCAGCCTCACACTCTCTAATGCCTCTTGCAGGTTGGCCACCTATGCCCGCAGGGTCTCAATCTCCTCCTCCTCACCCCGTGGCCGCTGACAAGGTGTGAGCCCTTGAACCTTAGAAGGGCCTGCCTTTGCCTACTACCCTGCAGCGATAGCCTACTACTATGCTCCCTGTGGTGGGGGAAGACCCCCTATCCACCCTTGGGTGCCCCCCATGCTGTCGAGGCCCTCTCTGTCGCCACACCACCCCAATCTAAACCTACTCAACAAGCACCTATTGTACAAGTGCCTATTGTCTCACCTACTGCTAAGGCACCTGTCCAGCTACCACCGCTACTAGCACATACATCGATTGACCATCCCTCCCAACCTCCTCTTCCTCTCCATCCCCTCCAATCTCCATGAGATAATCTATGATAATCTCCTCCCCCTCCTCCAGGAAATCATCCTCATCAGAATCATCATCTCCCTCATCCTTGAAATCCTCATTCCCTGACCCCCCCGCCTCCTCCGCCGAGTCCGTAAACCACATTGGTCGCCACATCTGCCACCATGTATCATATGCAGGAGTAGTGCTTGCATCCCTGACTGTGCTCCCCCAATCCTAACGCAATGGCCGCAAAGCTGCAAAATCATCCAAAGTGACCTGTGGCTGTATGGCTGCAGGCCAGAAGCACGGATCATAGCGGGTCCGTACAAAGATGGCCATCTACTATGGAGTATCCTACCACAACCCAAATTGCTGCATAACCCATGATGGTAGATACATATCTATCATGTGGTCTCCTCGACCCATCAAATACCGTTGCTAAAAAGAAAAAGGCAGGTGAATATTCTCATCAGGCCATGGATCCACTCTAATGTAGGGTCGTCAGGTCACCCAAATAACATCATTCAGCATCTGCCTCCAGTACCGAACCTCTCTAGTATAGGTGTACTCAACATCCTGATATAAAAACACAAAGGCCTGAAATGGATGCCGATAGTATCCACATCTCGACTGAGTGACTGTAATGTGCTCCCAAATCCACACGTGTAACAGAGTAACCCCGGCTTACAATGTTGAATCATAAAGATAGACAACTATATGCATCGCATGGTACAGCTTCCCCAACATCACCGGTCCCTAGGCATACATGGTCTCATGCTTGACCATCCCCTCGATCATCTCCCCTAGCCAACTAGAAAATCCCTGCCCCTCCTATCAGGCATCACCACCCCTCCAATCAATGTGCATAGGAATAAGGCAAAGGGATCTGCACCCACCGCCAATGTCCCCTCGTAACTCATCTCCCTCCCATCTGCTGATAAAACAATATGAGCCTCACAAAATACTCTGATCAGGGTCCTCCATCCCCTCCTTGTGTCATATCTCACCTGTCGGCTGCAAATAGGTAGCTTGAGGATGCGATAAACATCCTTAAGCATGATTGTGATCTCACCAGTTGGTAACAAAAATGTGGTCTCCGAATGGTACTGCTCCACTACTGCTGTCATCAAAGCTCTATGGGCTTGTAGCACCAGCATCAACGCCACTGTCAAGAGCCCCAACCTAGCCAGTCGGGCCCGAGCAGCTTCATCAAACTGATCAAATAATGCCATCACCAATGGCATGCGTCGTTCCCGTGAATACACTATAAATGACTGCGTATCCTGCATCCACAACATTCTAGTCAAAAATCTACCTATCTTTCTTCCAAACCCCTCCTTTTCTTCTAACAATGAAAGCTAAAACACTCTGGTGCCAAATCAGACCATACTTTACACCATGTTTTACACTGGCGCCACTACTTCTTCTAATGGCACTATTACAGAAAATAGCGCCACTGTGCAAGGCATTTTGCGCTACTTCAACACATAGCGCTACTGCGCAATACACTTAGCACCATTTTAAAATATGGGGCCACCCTGTCACTTGGCACTAATCTAAGGATTAGCGCCAATTCCCCCTATCGCGCATATTCTAAATATTGCACTAATCCTGTTCTTTGCGCTAAAACTAAAAATAGCACCACTAATAAAAATAGCGCTATTCCAGAATATAGCGCTACCCTACCACACATTTGGCGCTAAAATGCTACAACCCTAAGTCTTCCTCACATTGCGCTACTACATAACATAGCGCTAAAACCCTAAAAACATGGTGACAAACCGCCTCCAACCTACCCTAGCGGATAGTGCCAATCCAGAGGATGGTGCTAATCCGCATTCTTTTGGCACTGTGTGACCTTGCAATAGCACCACCATTCCAAAACCCAATTCCTAAGCCCCAAAAAAGTGACAAAACTAAAAAATCACAAAGCCAGGGTTAGGCCCTACCTGGGGTCTAGCCTCCGGTGCATGGCCAAATGATCGAAATCGCTTAGAAATGTGTCAAAGTTGAGGGAATTGGGGGTTGTGCTCAGCCATCTCTCCTCTGCTCCTTCTTCTCACCAAGTCAATGTGTGCAAATGTGGGACTCTTAGAGCTCACTTGTCCTAATATAGCATGCCATGTCATCCCCCCGCCCACTCTTTTTCCCCTCCAGGGTGCAAATCCTAACCTTTTTCCTCTGTTTTTCTTCCTGTCATTGTCTTTTCCCATCTTCTATCCAACCTTCACTCTCGTCGCATCCTTTCGAGAGGTTACCCTAAAAATTTTATTTTTTCCACCACCCTCTCGAGGGGGCATCCCTCACCCATCTTATTCCTTCCCGGCAGCTAGGGCATATTTTTCTTCGACCTAACGTCACTTCCCTCCTTGGTCCTGATGCCATGTCAAAGAGGGGCAAATGTAGAGACCTAAAAATGTTTTTTTACCATCAAACTAACTCCTGACATCCCTAAACATACCAATTTCCCTTCTAATCAATTTATTAAATTTTTATTAAATTAATAATCTCTTCATCGCCTAATTTTCTATCATTCTATCCCCAACAATTGAATTAATTTCATTAATTCAATAGTCCAAACCTTAGCCATTTGATTTAATAAATATGCAATATTTATTTGGTCAATTTCCCTCTCCTCACTAAATCCAATTAATTACCTAAATTATGTTTAACTAATTAATTCAGCCTACTAATTGACCTATCCCTACCCTAGGCAATTAAATAGATATTATTTAATTGCCTAACCTAGCCTACCTCATCCTAGCCCTAGGATTAATTAAATAAAACCTATTTTTAATTAATCCTAACCTCTCATTTGGGTGGTCAAACCTAGTTTAACACCCTTTCCCACATCCTCCAAATAAAAAAATTGAAATATATCCACATAAGTCAATTTTTTATTTAAATATATCCCACATCACAATTAATTCCTCTTACACCCCCATGCCTCATTTAGCTCCACTTATCCCCAAATGAATTTTTAATTCATTTTACATTCCCCATATGAATCTTTAATTCATAAATATTCCATCTCACCTATACTCATTTAATTCCTCCTTTCCCCAAAATAAATAAAAGATTTACTTTTATTCCTAGCCCTCCATTCCTCCAAGATCAAATCTAGGCCCTCCACATCACTTTTATCCTCCACCATTGATTTTCCAAACCAATCTCCACCCTTGGATCAAAATCCCTCCAAAATCTATATAAATACTTCATCCTCCAACCCATTTTGGGATCCAATTTTCAATTAGAGTTATCATGCCAAAATATCTAATGAGCTAGTCTTTTAGTGAGTTACAAATTGAGATAGCATTTCACATTTGAATCAATTAGGGTATGTCATATCTTAGGAACTCTTGGGTGCAAAGTTCCTCTCCCTTTTGATGAGATTGGGTTTTCATGTCTAGGTATAAACTCTTTGTTTCAATTTGCATTTAGTTTATGTTTAACCTTTGATTTGATTTCCTAATCTTCACAAATTTTCAAATTAATCTTGGCGAGAGGATTATGGTCTATCTTGAAGGTGAGGTGGTTAGGCTGCAGCCTAGCTAATGGCATCTTATCAGTAAGAGCCAGAGGAGAGGGGTCCACGTGGATTTGGGGAATGATATTGCTATTCGTACTAAGGGGAGATTGATGGGAAAGACATGTTGGCACAATACAAGGTGTAAGGACATCGATATTGGCAAAGATCTTGGTATTGGATATTACAGCTCAATAAGGATGACACATGGATTTGTGGAAGGAAGACGAAGGATGGATGGGATGGATGGGATGGATATATTCATGGTTATTTATGGTTGGGTTAAGCTTGCGGCCAGCATCACTTTTCTTCACACGAGGTGGTGGCTAAATACTCCCCCGATGAGATGTATCTAGGTGGAAAATTTGAGGCAAATCACAACAATAATTACGTTGCCATCATTATCTTTACACAACAAAATTACCATTTTAATGGCCTCATTGCTAATTTCAAGACTGTCACTTACAAACATTACCAATTTGAACGATTCCAACCCAGTAGATTCTGCTATCCTCAATTTGGTGAGATGGGAGGGGATATTGTAAAAAATGAACCTAGCTCGGTGGAGGAATTCAAACAAGACCCTCTTGTTTGGCATATAATTCAGGAAGGAGAGGTGGTGTCCTTTCTCGAAGGTATGGCGGGACATGACAAAAACCTATCATGACAGTTCGCAGAAACCTAGGATGAGGAAACTAGAGAGGTGAGAATTGGGAAAATTGGCTTTCAAGTTTTGGAAGAGGTTATTGGGCAGGCCACGGGGTTACCAACGAAAGGCAAAAAGCATTCAAGGAGAAGCAGAGTCTCCAACCCTGAGCATATGAATCTTTTCTTCCACGAGGGTGAGGCACTTGTGAAACTTCATGGAGTGTTTGAGAGGGAGAAGCTGCCAGAGCCATGGGGTCAAATTTGCCTAATGATAATGAAATTCTTCACTCTAGAGGGAAGATTTTGGGTATACTATCACTACCACTTTCCTCTTTTGAATCATTTTAGGAATAAGGTCGAGATTAGTTTTCATTTCTTTTTGCTCTCCTCTTTGGACAATTCTGTGAGGTCTGTAAGGGAGCTCAGAGCTAAGAATACCAACTACGCTCTTATTCCTATTCACCAAGGTCTTATTTTGAGGCTATATCACTTCCATCTTGCTTTGTGTCCACCCAAGAGAATCTAAGTCAAGATTCTAGAGGACCCACATCCGAGTACTTCACATGGGGGTAATGGCAAAGTGAAGACTTGCATTGGGACCCCTAATATTAAGGGTGGCCTCCATGCGATGGAAGAGAACCCTGTTGAAACCCTTGTTACTGTTAAAAATAAGAAACAGAAGCACACCACCCCGGTGGTGGAAAGGAAGAATGCCAAAAGGAATAGGGTGGAGGGTGAGGAAATGGAGACTACCCCGAAGAAAAAACATAAGGAATGTAAGGGGGTTTCTGTTGTGGATGCTCTGGTGAAGATTGTGGAAGTGGATACTGGGCTGGATCTGAAGGATAGCAATGAAGGTGGAGAGACTGCTCCTTCGAGCATTCATCACTCCAAATGGATTGTTGGGAAACCACTGGTGAACACTCAGGGTGTGGAGGCTTCTGATGACTCTAAGTTTATGGACGAGATGGTGGAGGAAGGCAGGAATGAAACCCCCATAGAGTCTATGCATGAAGTTGAGGGCACTAGTCACTTTGCTTTGATGAATTAATTCGAGGGTCAGGAGGATACTGCGAGGGCTACTACTAGCAAAGTCACTGTGAAGGAAGCTGTGGATCAAGTCAAAAAGGGGAGCTATATTGGGTGTGAAAAGAACATGGAGGATATTCAAAGCCTCCAGAAGAGGATGGATACAATGTAGAAAAAGTGGAAGGTGATGGTTGAATTTGTAGCCAAGGCGCTGCACCAGGCGGCTTCCATCTTCACTGTGGTCAAGGACATGGATGATAAGGTTAAATAGGTGGGAATTGATAGATTGGGTGACTACAAAGAGATGGTGGACTTCCTTGCTAAGTTTGGGGTGACTAACAGCCCATAGTTATCTATTTCTATTATTTTTTGTTGTTGTCATTATTTCGTGGTTTTTGGTTAGTTGTTTTTTGGACTGTTGTTTATGTGTTGTTCATCTGTTGTTCCTAGCTCGTTGAAGGCTTGATACCCTAGGGGCTATTTTTTTATAGGGATGTAGACCCTCTTTTCTAGTTGAATTAATAAAAACTTATATTTGATTATCTAATAAAAAAGGACTTTTGCTCATAATAAAAGATTTATTTTTTTAATTTTTGAGGAGAATATGGGAAAAGTGAAAATTAATATTTAATTCTCACTTGAGTTTCCCTTAAAGTTCCTTTATAAGGAGGAGTTGAGCTCATTTGTGGGGTTATCTTGAATATTGTTTACTGATAATTGTTTTTGAGAGAGAGAACTTGTATTCTCCATATTTTCTTGAGGACAAAAACCCTCTTGAAGATACCAGTTTTGGGGATGAAAACCCTCCTAGCTGGACTTGGTGATTTCATAAAGAAGTCACATCTGTGTTGAATGTTGAAGATATTGGAGAAATTTCATTTAGAGTTTGCCTTTGTGCTGAACGTTGTGCACCATTGATTTTTTATGTGAAGTTTTTAGGGTTTGTGTTGCAAGTGGAGTTTATTCAAGTTGTTGATGATGGTTATTTTTTATGTGTTCTTGATGGATTTGAAGTGCAAGTTATAGAATCTTGAATTTGAGTTTAGTTTTCTATGATGGTTGAAGTTATTAATGAATTGTTATTACTAATGTGTTTCTACCTGAAGATCTCCAGTTATTTTCATATTGGATTTTAATAGTGTGTTGAGAGCAGCTTATGTTGGTTGTACCATTGCTTGTGGGAGGTTGTACTCCTTTATTTTTTCTAGGTGTTGAATTTTCAAGAAAGATTGAACAAGCATTACTTGAGCGATTCCTATGTAGAAAGGCATCTAAACTAGTAGAGCATGAGAGAGCTTTCCCAAGCCATAAATCTAAAGTCATACCATTGAACCGTATGAATGCAAGAATGGTATGTGAGAAAAGCTAAAGGGAAATCATGGGGACCTTTAGCGCCTCTTTCTTTTCTTATCTAAAATCATTGAGGTCACCACTATTAAAATGGATTTGGGTTATGTTTGAAGGATTTAATTAATATTTATGAGGTTCTATATGGTGCCATACCATGACAAGGCAGGTTGTACCTACTATAATTGGGACATTGAGGTGTGTTAATTAAATCTACTTTATTTAAATGAAGTTTGCAGGTGTTTGTGGTGATTATGCTGCTACAACAGTTAAGGTATGCTTGAGTGTGAATACAATAGTGTAGAGGATCTATTTACTATATACATAGTGGTATTTTTGGTGCTCAACATAATACAATTTCAGTCTAGATTAGCTTGAACAATGTGAGCAATAATTTGGGAGTTGAAATCAGACTTGTATGTAACTTGCACAATCATCTTCCAATGGTATGCTTCAGTGTGAATCAATTATCTATCATTGTAAGCAAGCTCCTTGATTTCTTGAGTTTCATAATCTGATTTAAAGTTGTAGCAACCTGATTATTCATTTCAGAGTTCATAAACATGATGTTGCACATTATTGGCTTGTAATTTGTCTTATTGAAGGCATTCGTGTTAATCTTGTAGACCTTAGAAGGTAGTAGCATTGGAGGTATCATATTGTATGCATTTCATGATTGTAAAATTGGATGGTATATCACCAATTACTACTGCATCTCACTAAACCCGTTTGGCATTGAACAAGCTTGCATGTAATCGACCATTTTGGTGTGATCAAGCTTTAGTCATTCCACCATTGGCCTACATTACACACATCCGCTGAACAAGCATTGATAAGGTCGGCTTAGCCAACTCGTGTGCTCATTCTGTTTGGCATATCACACTCCACTAAAGAAGTGCAATTGTGGTCAGCTCTGCCACCTAGTGTGATCTTTGTGTTGCATCAACAACTCCACTAAACAAGTGCAAATTGTGAACGACTTGGCTGCCTAGTGTGTCGCAGTGATCTTTATTGCATACATCTCTAGTTGCTGCATTGGATAGTTTGTGTAGATCTAATGCACTATATGCTCGTACCTTTCCCACATTGGGATCTAGGTGACCAGAAAGTGTTGAGGAGTTTGCATGATTACGTTTTCATTACAGTTGAAAATTTAAAAAAAAAACTAGGGTGATTATTATAGTGGTATTAGAGTTGTTGATCTTGATAGCCTATTGGAAGTTAACACTTTGTTGGAGACCTTCAGTTACAAATCAGAATTTCAGCAATTGAATGACATTGTTCAATGATATGATATGGAAAATAGAGAAAACAAATTTGGGAAGTCAAGTAAAAAATAAAGGAGAGAAGTTGGAAATGAGATTTATGCAGTGGGAAAGCTTCTTGATGGTCAACATCTGTCAAAAGATGATTTTCTCAAAAATGTGAAGGTAGTAGAAATTTATCGATCTCTGGTTGACCAATCAGATTTTGAATTTTTGAAATGGGATTTGAAACCATCCATGGATGCTTTGATCCAACCCAAGTTCTTAAGGCACTCTGATGAAGATGTGAAACTTGTTGTCACCTCTTGTTTTTGTGAAAATACAAGAATCACAGTTGCTAAAGTTCTGTACAATGATGACATAATGAGGGAGGTATTTTAGTTTATTGTGGAAAGTTTCAAAGGTCTGAAGGTTACAAGAAATCCTTCTTTTGCTAAGAGAGTAAATATTCTAAAACTTGTGGCAAGTGTCAGATCATGTGTTCTTATGATAGATTTAGATTCTGAAGTTCTTATTCTCAGAATATTTCAACATTTCTTGGCTTTTGTTAGTGAGTGTCATGAAGAAATTGTTCTATCTTATATGCAGTGCATTATGATCCTGATTATTAATGAGTGATGATAACTTTGAACCACTCGTATCTTCTATATTGGTTGTTCTAAGGCAAGAACAAAATACTTCTTCAACTGCACATGAGTTGGTGAACAATGTTGTCAAACAATGTGAGTTGAAACTGAGGCCATACCTATTAGCAAAACATGAGGAAGAAGAAGAAAGAATCACAGCTGAAATTTTTAAAACTGAACTTGTATTTGAGGAAGAATTTGAAGTTACAAAAGTGGAGGTTGAATGGGAGAAAATGGAACAAGAGGAACAAGAGTACTGGAGTTGTCCTAATGGTGTTGAGTCAAAGGAAGATGAAAGCATAAACTTCTCCAATGATGAGGAGAATGTTCCTAAATAGGAAGATTGGAAGATTGCCCATCTAGAGGTTTCAATGGAAGAGCATGCTGATTTTGAGAATATTGAAGATTTCAGAACAACAAATAGTAACGAGTACATACATCACTCCAGTAATGATAAGTTAGATTTTGAGTCAAAACTTCCCATGCAAGGAGTGCACCCATTTGACTTCCTAGAAAATTCAATTATAGGACAAATTGATTTCGAACTTATTGAAAATTTCAAATCAACATCTATTAATGATTCATTGTTTGAGCATAGTTCTACCATAATTTAATGTCCCCATTTTCTGAGTATCACCTTATGGAGTTGGCTAGTCTATCCTATTTCCGTAGGCTAACCAGAAGGACTAAGGGAATGACCTAATTGATTAAATATTACATTTAGTCAATTTATTTGGGTTATATTTTGTCAATTTATTTGGGCATATTGAAGATGTGAAGTGACTTCTCATATTTTTGTGAGCCATTTGATGAAGGAAAAATAATTAATAAAATGGCCAAGGAGATGAGCGACTCAAGAGGAAGAAAATTAAGGATGAAAATTAACTTTTGGTATTTTGTAATGCCATGGGAAAAATAAAATAAATCCAAATAATTTCCTTTGAGGTGGACGACCTAAATGAAAGGTCAAAACATGAAATATTGAATGCCTAAAGTGGTTTGCTCCTCTTGGAGGAAGGAAAGAAAGTAAGAAAAATAAAATGCCTTCTTCTTGGGTGCCTAGAATGAGGTTGGCCATGTTGGAGGAGACAAGCAAAATAAAATATTATATTTTTGCCAAGATGAGGTTAGCTAGGAGAAGGTCGACTAGGGTTGGAGTTAGAGGAAGAATCATCTATAAATATAAGATTAATTGGAGTCATTTCATCATCCATTCATATATCATATTTTCTCATTGAGATTTTATCTCTTGGCTGAAACTTTAGTTGGGTTTCATTCCAAGGACAAAAACCCTTGTGAATGCAGTGAGTTAGACAAAAACCTATCTCATCTTGTGGAGGAATCATAATGGAGTTCTAATTGCACTTCATTGGAGACATTTGGAGGTTTGGAGCATTATTGAATATTCATATTTGAAGATCAAATTTGGAGCAACACTTCATTGTGGCATTTTGTGTGCATATTGCATTAGGGTTTTGCCCTAATTTGGAGCACCACTTTGGAACAGACTTGAGCACCCATCTTTGGAGGGTGATTTTGCATTTTTTTGAGTAGCAAACCCTAAGCACTTTCCAAGGAAGGATTCACCCACCTAGGGTTTCATGTTTGAAGAGTAATTTGCATATTTTTTGTATGTATAACCCTAGTTTTAGGTCTGATTTGTGGAGTAGAAATCTAGGCATATGTTTGACATGTTTGAGCCCATGAATTCATTGTAAATTAAATCCAAAATTTCTAGTTTTGTAGTAGGAGATTTCTTTATTAAGAAATCAGATTTATTGGACCTATGCTTGGGTCTTGGATGGTTGAATTTCATGGTTTGTGTAACATCAGAAAATGTCCCCTTGGGGGCTTTTCCCTCATAACGTTTAGCTCTCGGGTCTTTAAAGTGCATTTAGGACATTTTAGTTCATATTTTAGCATCTCGATGGAATGAGACCTAAGTCCCATGGAAAATAGGACCTAGGTGGACCCTTTGAGTTGTACCCTGCCTAAAATAAGGGGGGAGGACTTGGGCACCCACACCCTAGTCCTACCCTATTTTGGGGCAGCCCCAATTTTTGGGTGTCAGTTTATGACCGTTAGGAGGTTATTTTGCCGACACAGTAAAGTTTGATTTTTAATATCTTGGTAGAAATGCCTGTAGGTGCATATATAAGCATGTGTAGGCATTCATTTGTAAAATAGATGATTACTAGCAAGCTATTGTGCTCTCAAGGTGATTCAAGACTTTCTATTCTGTTACAAGAGCACACTTGTATGTTTTGTGCATTGATATTTGTAGATTTGAGCTTCAATCTCCTCATGGCATGAAGAGCATCTTCCTCCATGAGAGCTTCACTACAAGGTGACTTATCATTGTGTTTTTATCATTGATTCGTTTGGTTTTGGCCTCTGCCTCACAAGGGTACACCCTCTTCATCTGACAATGGTGTTTGGAGGCTTAAGTGTCCTTTGAGGTTTAACTGAGGCAAACCTATAAACACCACAACCCCCAAACCAAGTCTTGTGATTGCAGGTTATAGGTGTCACATCTGGAAGAAGTGGAGTTGCAGGAAGGAGTTGCAGGCATCAAGGATTTAGGATCTAAAGAAAAGTTGGACAAAGGAGAACTTCCAAGACTAGGGTGCCCACAAAAGTGTCCTCCACAGACAGATCTCAGGAAACAGAAGTTACAGGGCTAATCAGTGTCGGAAGGAGGTCCAAATTCCCCAAAAAAGTAGGTACCTTGGACTTCAGCACCTGCACTAGTGTCCCTGATTGTTCTGCTTCAGAACCCCAAAAATAGGTATTCTGTAATTTGGTATTTTACTCCCGTCTGCAAGAGTTTTTTTTGTTATTCGTCAATTTGCTATCGTATTTGTATAATTAGGGTTTTAATGGTTAATTGAGCATAGTAGAAGGACAAATTTATAATTAATTCCCTAATCCAATCTTCCCCTCATTTTCAAGTGATCTAGGGTATGATAGTGCTCGCCACTCGACCCTAGATCCTTCAATGTTAGGGTGAAAGGAGGATTTTAACATCTAAACCATAAAAGATCAATAAATCTAATTTTACCCTAAACATTTGGTGAACTCGTGTCTTTGAACTTAAATTGCAACTTGTTGAGTGTTTTTCTACAGATTTGGTGTGATTTCATTCATTCATTTGGTCATTTAATTTATTACATTGAGAAAATTTCAAAAGAATTAAAAAATTGGAAAAATACTAAACAACTGCATTGTTGGGCTTACTAAATTATGTCAATTCTTTCTAAATTTTCCTAATTCATGATTTTTGCATCAGATCTGATATAAACTATAGAAAAATACAAAAATTTAAAATCTTGCTTTATATTTTCATCATTTAATTGCTAGGGTTTTGTGGAAATTTTGACAATTTTTATATAACCTAGTAATTCCAAAATCTAGGGTTTGTAGGCAAAATATTTTATTAGATTTTTCTACTGATTTTAGAGGCTCATTCAAATTTGCATTTGTCTATAGTCTTGCATTTTAGTGTGAATTTGCAATTAAATTTAAACTATTTGCATTTTTGCATTAAAAATTTCAACAAAAACTAGCAATTTTGGTGCATTTTAATTAAATTTACATGGGAATTTTGCATGATTAAGATTGAAAATAATTTTTAGATCTGAGAATACTTAATTCCCATCATAAATCATACATTAAATCATTTTCATAGCTTTTGTTCCAAAACTTCAAACCTAGGGCTTCAAAAATGATAATTTTCACTAAAATCGGCCTTATCGACTCTCTAAATTTGCACTATAGGTGTGTTGTGAAAGATATTTTTTCATTAATTTTCTGTTATTAGGGTAATAATTTTTGTCCCCTCATAAAAATCTTCACAACACCCTTTTTACGGGCCCTTGTAGTGAAAATTCGACAAAAAACTACACATTTTGGCTATTTTTGTCCTAGGGTTTGACCTAGTTTGCACTCCAAGCGTGTTGTGATCAGTTTTATGGATTAAGGTGACTGATATTATTTATATTCTTCTCTTTCCCTCCTAAAATTCCTTACAACACCTCTTTTTCTAGGTCTTGGAGTTGAAAAACCGTGAAAAATAGCCTAATTTTGCTATATTTTCACTAGGATTTTACCTTAAGTGGCGCTACAATCTTGTTGTGTTGGATATTTTTTCACACCAAGTAGCTGTTATCATTGATATTGTTTGTTTTCCATCAACATTTTCCTCACAACGTCCTTTGTTATGCTCTATTGCATTGAATTTTGGTGAAAAAAGTTCTCATTTTGACATATTTTCACTATAAATCGACTTGGCATTATCTTAAAATTGGCATTAGGAGTGTGTTGAGAGTGAGTATATTGCTGCATGAGTTTAATAACTTTCTTCCCTAAGATAAATATTCCTTTAAGAAGAAGCATAAGACACATGGGATCTAGTGCTCTTGAAGAAGTTGGTACTTTAGACACCTTTACAAAGGGAGACAATCAAATTGGGCAACATATTATACATCCTCCAACCTCAATGGAAGAACAAACTTTTCATGATGTTGATAATACTATTGAGGCAACACGATATGTATCTGATGAGAAAATAGAGAAGTTGGATAAAGACCTAGCTGAATTTCAATCATTCATGGAAAATGAGAGAATAGCTGAAGAAGTCATTCCTACAATTCATAATATAAGAGAATTGATACAAGAAGGACAAGATGGTGTTAATACATTTCGTGGTCTAGCACATATTGTATAAACCAATATCATTCCAGTGACCGAATGTGCGCAAGTGATAAATAACACTTTAGCACCATCTCATACTCAAGTTTCCATACCTATACCAAATACAAGAGTATCCACTTTTACATCAACGATCTTAACAACTAATGTGAATGCTTGTAGTAATAATACCACTAGTATTGGAGTATCTAATGGCACTAATTACAAAGATGTGGGATTTGATTATCAAAATTTGGTACCTAAAGGGACCTCCTCTATGCATAATTATTCTCAACCACCTATCTATTCCACTCATTTCCAACCACCTATTACATACTCGCAACCATCTTCCACCTATCATTATGGCCAACTACCGTTAGCTTATTCTCATCCTCTGCCTATTGTATCTCAAGCTCAATCACCTCCTCACCTTGGTTCTAATTCCTCACAACAAATTGCATCTCCCAATGATGCCATCCTAAACCAACTTTTATAGGGCATGACTGCCTTGCAACAAAAGGTAACAAATTTAACAAATTCTTCGCAGCCTAGTCTACCAACATCTCATGCCCGTAATCCATTATCCTATGCAATTTTGAGAACTCCTATGCCTAAAAGGTTTGAGACACCCCACTTTGAAAAATATGGTGGAAAAGGTGATCCCAATATTCATGTGGCAGTATTTACAGCTATGTGTAGTGATTTTTATTTTGAAGAGGATTTGTTAGCAAAACTTTTCCCGCGATCTCTCAAAGATACTGCTTTAGAATAGTTTTTCTCGTTGCCTCCAAATTCAATTCACTCATTTTCGTAGTTGATCGATCATTTTTTACAACATTTTCAAGCAAATATTGGACCCCAAGTCACTCTTATTGACTTGGTTCAATGTAAACAAGGTCCCAAAGAAAAGTTGATTGAATTCATTGGTTGGTATCAAGGACTTTACGCACCAATTTAGTATCAGATGAAAGATGAGGATGTTCAAAAGATATTCATTACAAATCTGTAACCTAATATTCATGATAAGATTCTCTTGATGAAGTACAACTCCTTTCAACATTTATGCACTGCCCTTTGTGATTATCAACTTTTGTCTAGTTAGTATGAAAACCAAAACTCATCGGCTCAAGTTGGACAATCCATGGGTGGATCATCACAAAACAACTTTAAAAGGAATAATAACAGGGGTTTCATCAAGATCAATGGACCAAATACAAATTTTTCTTCTATAAACAATCCAAAGAAACAATCATATCAACCAAGGAAGTTTATTTTGATATCTAAGTCCTATCATTCTATCATGAATCAAGCTGTGAGTAATAACATTCTGAAGCTTCCCCTGATTAACCTTGTTGATCTTAGTAAACAAGGACCTTACTTTGATGCTAATGACTTTTGTCATTGTCATCGGACACAAGGACATGACACTGAACGGTGTATGCATCTTAAACATGAGATACATGACCTTATTGATTTGAATGTCATCCAGGTATCGGGTGTGAATGATAATGGAAATAAGTTAGTTGCTCCACCGAATCAGAATTTACAAATCTTCACTAATCCTTTTCCTAAGCATACTAAAAATAATATGGTGGAACAAGATCTAGTGGAAGTAGATAAGGATGATTTCTTGGACTATGATACTATCGTGGGAATGATTGAAGTGAATAAGAAACAAGTGGATAACCCACCTCGTCCATGAGGAAATGGAATTTATGCTGAGGTTCCTCCTCCGTTATCTTTATATGGATCAAGAGATAACCAAAAGACCTTTGAAAAGAAAGAACAACAACTGATATAGATGAGCAAGATGGTATAGGATGAATCCTGCTACTGTTCTAGAAAGATTCACCAATGAAAACTCACTAAAAATCAAAAAAGAGCAAAACAACAATCAATAGTCAGAAATAATAGTGGTTCTCCCACTTGTAAGCAACAAAAAGTCTCATTTAAACAAGAATTTAATGAACAAGCATCATATGATAACAAACAAGACTCTCATAAGAACCACTCAAATTTTTCTTTAAACATGATCGAGTACCTCTCCAAGAGGTTCGAGAGCTCCAAGATATAAAATGAAGACCCTATAGGTAAGTATCTCTAACCCTTTATCTCTTTCGTGATGTGCTTCCCCTGTGATTTGTTATATGTTGTTTAGGCCTCTTGGGATGACCTCGGATTCTCCCATAAGGTTCAGGATACCAAGAGACCGCCTCTATTGTGACCTTCTATTTGTATAATCATTCTTCTATATTGCCTCTCTCTAATTTCATTGTTGCGTGTTGTGTCTTACGGACATAGCGTCATGGTTGGTGACTTGGGGGTACCCTCCTACATGACTGTCCCTAAGACACTTGTTTTCTCCTCTCTTATTTATTATTTCCCTTCCTCTAGTGTTTCCATCTAGCTGGAGGATGGCGACAAACATTTATACTGATGTGGACCTAGTGTCCCTTTCGAGAGCAATCAAAAAAATGGACTATAGTTCCTAATATGACGATGGGGTTGTATATTTTATCTGATGCTTGGCTAGTGGAAGCACTAATTCTTTCTGCATAGTGAATTTGATGATGTTTCTATCACATTTACAAACCTTAACAATACTACTGCTCCATGCACCTTTGTTTGCCTTTAAATCTAGCCTTGGCGGTACTTGATTCGAAGAGCTTCATGATATAGCCCCTGGTTATCCTCAAACTTTGAATTCATTGTATACCCTTGGCTCTTTGTGTGGTTAATCATATGCATTGATGTTGTTGTTTATCATGATCTTGTTGACACTAACATGTTTCTTATAGGGATGTATTTGTGGGAACATTTGGCGATCATAAAGTACATGTCACCTCCAGGGGGCATGGCCTTTGCGAAAGTCAGTGTTCCCTTGTGTGTTTTCTTCCTACCTTAATGTGCTTGATATCGATAACTAATGTCAACCACCTTAAGGTGGGGGCATATAAGGTAAGTTGTTTGTTATAGATGTTAGCAATGTGTTTGACCTTAGATACAGTGACCTGTGCCAGAGTAGTGCATCATACATCCTGAGCTTGTTTGCAATCAATCAATCAATCATATAAGCCCTCTACAGAGGCGGGATATCACACATATCCTTTTTATTAAGCCCTCTGCAGAGGCGGGGATGGTCTATTTCTCATAGTAGATTGCATCATCCTGTCATTTTCAAAAGTCCTTTGCGGAGGCGAGGAGCGGTTTTGTGACTAAATCAACCCTTAAGCATGTCTTCGGTGATTGTTGTGGTGAAGCCCAATCGTCGATGTGTGCCCGTAATGTGCCTGAGATGGTGATGAGACTAGAAATAGGGAACACACCATCGCTTGTCTGTCATGTTTTCTCCATGTCTTCAAGTGTGTGTGTTTTGGCATGCTTGTTTTGTATGGCATGTTTGTTACCCCATATGAAGTGACCAGCGCCTTGAGTAGTGCTTCGTGCATTTTGGGAGGTTTTGCGTGTCTTGTGTGTGTGTTGCCCCATATATAGAGACCTGTGCGATGAGTGCATCATGTATTATGGGAGGTTTGTTTACTTTCCAGTACTTGCATTTGCATTTCATATATATGAGAAAAAGAAAAGAAAAGATATCATTTTTGTCTTTCATATATTAATGTGTCTTCTATGTATCAACTGTCTACTTCATGTTTTGCATGACTATTACTATCTTCTCCATGTTTTGTGTGCCTATTACTGTCTTTTATGTGGTTGGCGTGTCTTCTCCATGCTTGATGTGTTTACTATGTTTGTGACCTTACTTTAATGCATGTATGGGCCTTGTGTTCATACATATAGTAAAGTGGGGGCTAAATGTAACGTCAGAAAATGTCCCCTTGGGGGCTTTTACCTCATAAGGTTTAGCTCCAAGGTCTTTAGAGTGCATTTTGGACATTTTAGTTCATATTTTAGCATCCCAATGGAATGAGACCTAAGTCCCATGGAAAATAGGATCTAGGTGGACCCCTTGAGTTGTACCCTACCTAAAATAAGGGGTGAGGACTTGGGTACCCACGCCCTAGCCCTTCCCTATTTTGGGGCAACCTCAATTTCTGGGTGTCGGTTTATAACCGTTAGGAGGTTATTTTGCCGACATGGTAAAGTTTGATTTTTAATATCTTGGCGAGAATGCTTGTAGGTTCATATATGGGTGTGTGCAAGAAGTTGTGTCCACTTATTAGCCAAAAAGTGGAAGTGTTTTCCCTGATTTTCAGAATTTGTCACATTTGACCTAAAATTTTGAAGCACTTAACGGTGGAATCTTGGAAAAAGTCACTAAATATGAAATGTAGTACTCGGAGTCTAGTTTCCAAATATGTAATTTTTTTCAATACCCAGATGATAGAAAGTGATTTTGAATAGGTGTTTCTAAAAACCACTGTTTAAAAGTCACTTTTTTTTACTATACCGTGTACGTGTACGTCATCCATATTTTGACCTAAATAATCACATTTTTCAAAATCCTTTTGGGAAAAGATTTGTAACTCACTAAAGCACGTTTTCCATATTTTTTTTGTAATTTTTTATTGAATATTTTTTTTTATTAATTTTTTATTGGCCATTTTTGGTCTTTTAAAAAATCATCGTGTACGTCACGCATAAGATGACCTAAACTTAACATTTTTTGAATTTTTTTTTTTAAATTGAAAAGAATTGTCTAAAGTACGTTTTCCTACAATTTTTTTTACAAAAAAATATGTTAATAAAAAGTTATTAAAATACTAAAAAACCCTAATAATTCAAGTTTATGGACCTATTTCATCAGAAATTGATTAAAAAATAGAAAAATTAATCCAATTGTAAAAAAAATTATATATTTGGAATCTACACTATCTCATCTATAATGGGTTTTAATTTCGTCAAAATATTCTGCAAAATAGACCTTCAGATATATGCCCAAAGTCACTATTTTGTTGTGACATTGACAGGACCTTCAAGTTGCAGGTCAAACCTGGTCCAGAGGTCAGGTTCGGGTCCCCAAAGCATTTCCCGAACCGGGTTACAAAGCAAAACCCAAGCTCAAAATTCAAATTTTAAATAATGGGATCCCGTTTCATAAAAGGTTAATATTTTAAGCTGTATGAAACGGGATCCCGTTTTTTGAAAACAGGATCCCGCTTTTGGCTCAGGATTCCAAAGCAAAACGGGATCCCGTTTAATAAAAAGAGGGATCCCGTTTTGGTTAACCCGATTTCGGATTTTTTTCTAACTCCGAAACTTCCACCTTAAGTGGACACAACTTCTTGCATTTACCCATATAAGCATGTGTAGGCATTCATTTGTAAAATAGACGATTACTAGCAAGCTATTGTGTTCTCAAGGTGATTCAAGGCTTTCTATTGTGTTACAAGAGCAGACTTGTATGTTTTGTACATTGATATTTGCATATTTGAGCTTCAATCTCCTCATGGCATGAAGAGCATCTTCCTCCATGAGAGCTTCACTACAAGGTGACTTATCATTGTGTTTTTATCATCGATTCATTTGGTTTTGTCCTCTGCCTCACAAGGGCACGCCCTCTTCATCTGACAATGGTGTTTGGAGACTTAAGTGTCCTCTGGGGTTTGACTAAGGCAAACCTATAAACACCACAACCCCCAAACCAAGTCTTGTGATTGCAGGTTACAGGTGTCGCATCTGGAAGAAGTGGAGTTGCAAGAAGGAGTGGTAGGCATCAAGGATTCAGGAACTGAAAAAAAGTCAGACAAAGGAGCACTTCCAGGACTAGGACACCCGCAAAAGTGTCCTCCGCAGATAGATCTTAGGAAACAGAAGTTACAAGGCTGATCAGTGTCGGAAGGAGGTCCAAATTCCCCAAAAAAGTAGGTACCTTGGACTTGGGCGCCCGCACCAGTGTCCCAGACTATTCCGCTTCGGAACCCTGAAAATAGGTATTCTGTAATTTGGTATTTTACTCCCATTTGCAAGAGCTTTTTCTATTATTCGTCAATTTACTGTCGTATTTGCATAATTAAGGTTTTAATGGTTAATTGAGCATAGTAGAAGGAAAATTTGATAATTAATTCCCTAATCCAAGCTTCCCCTCATTTGCAAGGTGCTCGCCACTTGACCCTAGATCCTTCAATGTTAGGGTGAAAGGAGGATTTTAACATCTAAACCATAAAAGATCAATAAATCTAGTTTTACCCTAAACAATTTGTATCATAGTTGATGATACTTACATGTTTGGCATATTTTTATGGATGTTTGGCATATGTTTGTTGGCTACCTATAAGTGTTTATCATTCTGTAAATAAAAAATTAGAATTTAGTCCTAGGGTTTGAGCAAAAAATTAAATCAGAAATCTAGTGCACAAATCAAAAAATTTAGGGCAGCCTCCATTGGGGATATTATAGTGGTATCAGAGCTTTGATCTTGCCAGCCCAAGGGTCTTTTTACATGTATGAATCTCGATGATAGAGAATATATCATCTACAGAAGAAGGCAATAGTTTGTTGATCCAGATTTTGAAGAAGAAGCTATCATGGGTGACAAAAGTGATGAGGAACCTAGCACAAAGGATATCCTCAAGGAAATTTCTAGAGGACAGCGAGATCTCATGCAAATGGTGTTTCAATTTGTGTGGCATAGTATGGGAAATAATAGCAACAATGAAGGCAATACAAGTAATGGACACAATGACAACAATGGAGAGACTAGAAATTCTAGAAATAATGTCGACATTCACTCTCATGCATCCATGGTTAGACCTTTTATGAATACTTTCTTGGATCAGAAAAGAGCTCTGGAGAATGTACTACAAGTTGCAAGTGAGAGATTCAATGTCTATAGGAGAGAGTGGTTATCATTAAGTGAAGAATTCTGAGATGACATGTCTTGGCAAGATTTCTGCCAATTGAAGTATAGGAATAGAGATAGACCTAGAGGAGAAAGAGACAACAATAATCATGAATTGCAAAGAAAATTGGCTAAGGTGAACATCACTCCATTTGATGGTTCAGGTAGAATCACAACATGAGCATGGATCCAGAAATTGGATAACTACTTCACATTGAACCCTATGTTCGAGAGAGATGCCATTTAGTTTGCTACATTACACTTGGAGGGAGATGCTCTTGATTGGTGGTACAATGGTATGGTGGCTTTGGGACATAGATTGGTTACTATTTATGTTGATTTCTCACAGAGGCTAATTGATGAATTTGATGAGACAAATCTTGAGCAGTTTTTCAGAGAGTTGGCACAACTTAGGCAAAAGGAGTCAGTGGACACATACATCTCCGAGTTTCAAAAGCTTTCCATGTTGGTTCCTAAAGTATCAGAGACTAGATTTACCTATCTTTTCATTGAGGGTATTGAGGAGTCACTATGTGGATGGGTGAAAGCCCTAGATCCAACATGTTTGAGAGAAGCCATCAAGAGGGCTCGAGGCATGAAATTTTCAGCACCATCTAAGCCCAAGTTTAAGAGTAAGCCTTTATCATCATCTAGAAAGGACTCAAAGAAAAACTTTTTGAAGGAATGGCCTAAGAGGACAACACCATATATTGAGGTGAAGAATGATTTAAGGAGAAAGAAGCTTTGCTTCTCATGCAAGGAGCCTTGGGATCCTAGTCACAGATGCCTTGGGAAAGGTAAGGTACATTTCATTGAGGTCACTTCTAATATTGATGATGATGAGGTCCAAGACACTACTTCAGAGAGTGATCATGAGGAGCAGTAGTTAGAGCTTAATGACATGGTACAAGGTACTACTACTTTCCTATCAGGTGTTCCTAAGTATCATTCTTTTAGGGTAAGAGGAATTGTGAAGGGACAAAGAGTATCATGTTTGGTGGATAGCAGTACAACACATAACTTCATTGTTGAGGGCTTTGTGTTCAAGAGAGGATTACAAGTAGAGGAATTTCTTGGATTCAGTGTCATGTTGGTAGATGGATTCAAGATGAGTTACACTAAGAAGATCTCACAATTGAGCATTCAATTGGATAACTATACATTTGTTGATGAGTTATATATAGTTCGAATTGGAAAAATAGAGATTGTGTTGGGAATCCAGTGGCTACAATTACTTGGTAGATATATTCAGGATTTCCAAAAGATGGAGCTAGAGTTCACATCAAAGGGTAAGCAATTGTGTTGAAGGCCATAAATAATGGTGCACCAAAGGACGTGACAGCCAAGAGGATGGAGGTTCACCCTTGGGACAAATGTTATCACTAGTGAGGCATGTGATTTACAGCTAGACACACTTATTGGACCAGCACTTGATGATGAGCATTCAACAATGAAGGAAGGTATGCTTGAGACCTTTGAAGACACTACAAAAGGTATGATGAAAGTTCTAATTTTTTGATTAAGAACAACGGTCCGTTATCTTCACATGATCATGAGTTGATAGATAAATCATATGAGGATGATAGTGGTAAGAAGCCTTACCTTGTTGATACTCAATATTTGATGACTAAGCATGAGGTAACATTTGTGGATACAAGCTACAAACAATATGATTTTGTACACCATGGTATAGAATATATAATGAGGACTCAAAGAATGTGTGATGGATGGCTAAAGAGGGCTAAGGAAGCCAAGTTGTTGGCTATCCAAGCAAAACAACAACTACAGAAAATCAAGGAACAATTCATTCACATGGATCATGAAAGGGAATAGATAGATACTTTTCTTCATCAATCTCTCATACTTCCAAGGGAAGAAACTATGAAGGTTGAGAAATTGTAAGATGAACCTCTTATGATAGTAGAACATGAAGAGCAATCAGATTTGCATGGACTTGTTGAGAGGTATGATTCTGAAGACAAATCATAAATTTCATTTTATACAAATAATCTTAATCATAGGGTTCATGAGACACATCATTTGGAGAACCAATTGAAGGTTCAAGCCATGGTTAAGGAAGAGGAAGTTGTGCATACACTTTATAGATCAACAAGTAATGATAGGAATGCATATGTGGAAAGGAACATTCTTGATTCAAATTTGATGAATGACTTTACCATTCATGAAGAGCTCAATGAGTCTACTTGTGTGTTGACACTATACCATTGTGATGATGATTCTTTGATTAGGCCTAAGGCTCACCTAGTTTCAAAACTTGATTTATGTGAAAAGATGCCTTGGAGGTATCCAATTTTGAGAGGTATATCCATGTGGATGTTGGTTTTCAGCTAGACATTAATCTAAGACATCAATATGAGCATGAGAAGAAATTTTTCAGACCCAATCTATTAGTTTTCATCTTACATCATGGTGATTAGTAGTTGTTCTACATTGCTGATCATGGAGTTTTCAGACTATCCACTAGTGTTTGCAGTTGTTTGGGTGACTTTGGTTGCATGGGATTGTCCCTACCACATTAGGAGGTTGCATGATGATGAGATCCTATCATATTATGATACCAGAAGCATTTTTAGAATGATCATAGGTTTGATTTTCAGTTTTCCTAGTGCTGTTCTGATTTATATCAGCAACCTAGAGTGGATTTGCATGTTTGTTTATGCACATATGATGGACATTTTTTACGTCCATATGAGACAATTCATATTTAGATGGATAGTTTGTTTTGGTGGCATGATGAGAGACACTTGTCTCTTCATTTTCAGTTGGTGTGATGGTGTAATAATTTTGGATCAAAGTATTAGTGTGATTGTTACAATACTTCATAGGGATTTTGGTGATTTGCTTCACAACATTTGGTTGAGTGATATTTGTATCAGAGTGGAGTAGTGTGCAATGTCCCCATTTTTAGAGTGAGCACCCAAGAGGTGACCTAATTGGAAAGTTCTCACACTTGGCCAACTTTGTAGGGTAAATGGAGTTTGAGGGAAGACTTGGCATACTTTTTATGTTAATTTTGATGTGATTATCCTTGATAAAATAATTTTCCCTCATTTAGAGTGACCCATGTGGAGAAGTGAAGATGAAGGATATGGTATGAGATTTCTTTGTGATTCCATTTGAAGGTCTTTCATGCACAAGTATTCGCCCACATTGAAGAAAGGAAGACAAGAAACAAATCTTTAATTTATTTGTTTGGTGCCTATCTTGCCTAGGAGGAGGCCTATAAAAGAAAGAAAATAATATTATTTTTAAGACTTGGGTGCCTAGGAGAGGGTCAGCCCTCTTAGATTGAAAAAATAATAAAATAAAAAGAGTTAAGTTGCCTAGGTCAGCCAGCTTAAGGAGGAACCAAGAAACATGTATAAATACAAGGACATTTGGATCATTCAAGGCATTAATCAACTTATCCTTTATTTCTCCTTCGTGGATTTGCAACTTTGTTTGCATCTATTTTCCAAGGATGAAAACCCTTGTGAAAATAAGGTGGATTGGACGAAAACCCAATCTTATCTTGGAGGTGGATTCATACAAAATTCACAATTGCACTTCATTGGAGATTCTCAAAGTTTGGAGTAGAAATTTATATCTTTGTAGCAGCATTTTGATCATCATTTGGAGTAGAAATTGAATATCTTTAGAAAAAAAATTGGAGCAGAAATCAAATATCTTAGAGAAGAAATTTGGAGCAGCATTGAGGAACTTCTTAAGCAGAATTTTAATTTATTTGGAACAGCAACATTGCAGATCTGATTTGCCCTTTTTGTGGAGTGATTCTTCGTGCTTGTGATATCCTTTGATTAGGGTTTTCACCCTACGTTTGGAGCACCATCTTTGGGAGGCAATTTGTGGAGTTTGTTGGATATTAGGGTTTAAGGAATATTCTAATTTTTGGAGCAGCATTATAGTAGACCTAATTCACCATTGTTGAGGAGTGATCTTGGTGCATGCATTCATCATTGGTGTTAGGGTTTCAACCTACCTTGGAGCGCCATTCACTTGGAGGTAATTTGGAGGGTGTTGTGGCTTCATTGGCATCATTTGTCTTCATTTTTGGAACAACAAACCATAGCAGACCTATGCATCACTTTTGGAGTAGCTTCCTTGGTGTTTGAAGATTCATTATTTCTAGGGTTTAGGGTTGTAAGCCCTAATTGGAGTGCCACACATTGGAGGCCTTTTTCCATCACTTGAAGGTCATTTCACTTGTAACTTGGTATGTATAAACCCTAGGGTTTGTGACAAATTTGTAGCTGGGCATGTTTGACTTGTTTTCCCATGACATTTGATGTATTTGAAGACTTCATGAATTCTGATTTATAGCAGGAGACTTCTGATTTACATTTCGATCCATTATCATTACAAATTGGAGTGGTTTCCTTGTGTAATTCATTGTGGATTTCAAGTATATTGTTGGAAAATGTATTGGTGATGTTTTTATAATGTATTGGACATGTTTATGGGTCATTATATGTGTTTGATTAAGTTTGAAATAGAAAACCAGAACTGCAGAAACTAGGGTTTTGGATCAGATTTGGAAATCAAAAAATTAGGGCAAAAATTAGAACCCTAAATTTAGAAAATTTAGTTAATATCCTATTTGGGATATTACACAATGGAAGGCTTGGTGTAGGTGGTTGTCCTTCAGAGGTCATGGGTATGATATCACCTATCACATGTTGGTAGGCATGACATTCTTCAGGGCTTTGGATATGTATGATGCTTTGTCTTTGATAGACTTAGCATTTGTGGATAGAGGAGCCTTTCGAGGAAGAGAGTTGTTACAAGATATGTACATAACACTTGAGGTTGATGATTTGGTATTCTTGTTCCTACAGCTATACAGATAGATTACATTGAGGAGGAGTAGAATTTTAGAGGTTGAAGGATGGAGCAAATTTGAGTTTGAGTGTGTATGGCTGGTAATGTTTCATTTCTGGCTACCAGAACTCACTTTGCATACAATTATTCATATTCACTATGGGGGAAGTAGCCACAAGTTGAGGAGCAGGGTGATCATGGAGTACTTGACTAGTTGGAGAGACTTGCCACTTGATGATGTTTTGCTGTATCCAGGCTTGCAATTGCTGTGGGCAAGCAATTCTAGGAAGGGAGGACTGTAATGTCCCCATTTTCTAAGTGATCACCTAATGGAGTTGGCTAGTCTATCCTATTTCCATAGCCTAAGTTGGAGGACTAAGGGAATGACATAATTGATTAAATATTACATTTAATCAATTTATTTGGGCATATTGAAGATGTGAAGTAACTTATCATATTTTTGTGAGCCATTTGGTGAAGAAAAAATAATTAAATAAAATGGCCAAGGAGGTGAGCAACTCAAGAGGAAGAAAATTTAAGGATGAAAAATGACTTTGGGTATGTTGTAATGCCATGGAAAAAATAAAATAAATCCAAATAATTTCCTTTGAGGTGGACGACCTAAATGAAAGGTCAAAACATGAAATATTGAATGCCTAAAGTTGTTCCCTCCTCTTGGAGGAAGGAAAGAAAATAAGAAAAACAAAATACCTTCTTCTTGGGTGCCTAGAATGAGGTCGGCCATGTTGGAGGAGACCAAAAAAAAAATATTATATTTTTGCCAAGATGAGGTCAACCATGTTGGAGGAGACCAAAAAAAAATATTATATTTTTGCCAAGATGAGGTTGGCTTGGGTTGGAGTTAGAGGAAGAATTGGATATAAATATAAGATCAATTGGAGTCATTTCATCATCCATTCATATCATATTTTCTCATTGAGATTTTATCTCTTGGCTGCAACTTTGGTCGGGCTTCATTCCAAGGATGAAAACCCTTGTGAATGCGGTGAGTTGGACAAAAACCTAGCTCATCTTGTGGAGCACTCATAAAGGAGTTCTAATTGCACTTCATTGGAGACATTTGGAGGTTTGGATCATTATTGCATATTCAGATTTGAAGATCAGATTTGGAGTAACACTTCTTTGTGGCAATTACCTAGGTTTTGCCCTAATTTGTAGTGCCACTTTGGAGTAGACTTGAGCACCCATCTTTGGAGGGCGATATTCCATTTTTTTTAGCACTAAACCCTAAGCACTTGCCAAGGAAGGATTCACCCACCTAGGGTTTGATGTTTGAAGACTAATTTGCAAATTTTTGGTATGTATAACCCTAGTTTTAGGTCTGATTTGTGGAGTAGAAATCTGGGCATATGTTTGGCATGTTTGAGCCCATGAATTCATTGTAAATTTAGTCTAGAATTTTTAGTTTTGTAGCAACAGACTTCTTTAATCAGAAATCAGATTTATTGGACCTATGTTTGGCTCTTGGATGGTTGAATTTCATGGTTTCTATCATAGTTGATGATACTTACATGTTTGGAATATTTTTATGGATGTTTGGCATATGTTTATTGGCTTCCTATAAGTGTTTATCATTCTGAAAATAAAAATCAGAATTCAGTCCTAGGCTTTGAGTAGAAAACTAAATCAGAAAAGAGTAGAAAATTAAATCAGAAATCTAGGGCAGAAATCAAAAATTTTAGGGCAGACCCCATTAGGGATAAATTACACATAACTCCTAATCAAGGAGTTTGTAAGGAGGAGGTTGACCTTGAAGATCATGATGCAAGGTATTTTTGAATCTTTGCTTCATGGAGATCAAAGTCATTTTACAGAACAAGGACCTAGAGAGATTCATAAATTAAGGGATCAACTCTAGGTCACAAATGAGGAGATACAAGTTCTTGTAATTTTGGACATCACATACAAGATCCTTGAAGACCTCATGCAGAAAGGCATTGAGAGTAGAGTTACTTCTTCAAACTTGCAAACTATAAAAGATTCATTGGAGACAATGAAGGTACAATAGTTGTATTTGATCAGAGACCAAAATCATGCCATTGAGTTTGTAGAAGAGTTATTTAGGGAATTCAAACAAAAAGAGAGAAAGGTTGATGAGCTCACTGTTGAGGTTAAGTAAAAAAAAGATTCATTAGAAAATGCTCAAATAGCATTTTCGAAGGTAGAAGATCAACTTGAGGCTGTAAATGATCTTAAGGTGCAAGACAATGAAGCATGGACATGTGAAATCCTATAAGTTATTGATGAACTTGATGAACTTCATGAGGAGTTTGACTTAGAACAATCTCCAAGAAGAGCTGAAATTGCAAGCTAGGGTTCCATAAATGATTTTCAGCTATTTGATAATCCACTCTTTGATATGGATGATGACTTGACATTTGATAATCCTTTCTTTTGTGATGCTTGTTGAAAACAATGAGGAGCATCAAGAGTGTAAACTCATGGGACTAGAAGAACAATTGTAATGTCCCCATTTTCAGAGTGATCATAGGAGAAGACCTAATGGGCACATTTCCACACTTCATAATTTTTGGTGGGCAATTTGAGTGCATGGGATGATTTGTCATAATTTTCTGATATTTTTGATGTAATTATTTCATATAAAAATATTTGTTCTCCCTTGGAATGAATCATCTTGGGATGGTATGAGTGTGGAAAATGATCATTGAAGGGTTTTAGAGCAAGGTGAAATGTTATCATTTCTTATATTTTGATGAGTGCCCTTTGAGAAGATAAAGTGTGGATCTTTGGCTTTTGATATCATTCCTCATATCAGCACCTTGGAGAAGATTAAGATGGAATTTACAAAAGTAATTTTGGGTCTCATGTGAGTGCCTTAAGAATGGATGAGTTATGAAGGTTTTCAAACAATAATAATATTCAATTGAATTTGGGCGCCAAATTGGGAAGAAGGATCCAAGGAAAGGTTACACCTTCCAAGGTCGGGCAAAGTTATTTGGGTGCCTAGGAGAGGGTCAACCCTCTTAAGAAGAAAATAAATAAAATAAAAAATTTGTTTATTTGGCCTAGGTCGGCCAGCTTGAGGAGGGCAAGGAAAGTATGTATAAATACAAGGTATCTTGAGATCATTTCATCATCATTCATCTTGTCATTTATTCCTTTTGTACTGCACTTGTTTGCATCATATTCCAAGGATGAAAACCCTTGAGAATATATGGTGAATTGGACAAAAACCTAATTCATCTAGGGAAGACTTCATAACGGAGGTCTACTTGTACTTCATTGGAGATTCACAAAGTTTGGAGCAGAATTTTATATCATTTGGAGCAAAATTCTAATATCTTTTGGAGCAGAATTCTAAGATCACTTGGAGTAGAAATCAAACATCTTTAGAACAAAATTTCATAGTAGCCTTGCAGATCTTATTGGGTAGATTGGAGCAACAATTTATCATCACCACTGAGTAGAAGTAAATCATCTTTTGAAGGAGTTATTGAACGCCACTTTGGAGGATCATATTTGTGGATTGTTGAAGGCGATTTTCGAATTGGGGTTTGAAGACATTGCAGATTTGTAATAGCAGAAAGTGCAGACCTGATTCACCTTAGTTTTTGTAGATTCCCTTGGTGGTTTTGTTGTCATTTCTTAGGGTTTTAACCCTACTTGTGGAGCACCATCATTGGAGGAGCATTTGTGGTGGTTTGTTGGCATATTTGGCACCATTGATCCCATTTTTTGGAGCAGCAGACCTAGCAGACCTATGTGCTTTGATTTGGAGCAGATTTCCTTAGTGATTGAAGGTCTTAGGGTTAGGGTTTCATGCCCTAATTGGATAAGCACTCGTTGGAGGTCTTTTTCTATCATTTAGAGGTCATTTTGCATGTATTTTGGTATGTACAATCCTTGGGATTTATGACTGATTTGTATTGCACATTTTGGCTTGCGTGTCCATCATATCTATATGTATTTGAAGACTTGTTTAATTTAGAATTTGTAGCAGAAAACTTCTGATTTATATTTTAGTCCATTATGGTTGCAAATTGAAGTACTTTCATTGTGTAATTCATTGTGGATTTCAAGTATTTTGTTGGAAAACATATTGGTGATGTTTATATGATGAATTGGCATGGTTTATGGGCTGTTATAAGTGTTTGTTTGAATCTGATTTAAAGTTTAGAAAATTTAGAAATTAGGGTTTAAGTAGAAATCCAAAGTTCAGAAGTTTGGAAAGCCTGGAAATCCAAAATTGTAGAAAATATCCCCATTTGGGATATTACAATTTACAACAATCTTCTCTTGATGGTATGTTTAATACTTTGGATCATGATGACATGATGTTAGTCTTTGTGGGATCGCCACAGGGAGTTGAGCACTATCATGATTTAGAGATTGGTGGTGTAGGAAGTATTTTTAGTAGTGAAGATGTATTAAACACTACTAGTAGATCTCTTGATGAGGTTCACATGAAAACTAGAGTAGCGCAGTACAAACATGATGGAATCACTTCATTGCTTAGTATTCATGCAAGTGATCACCAACAAGCTTTGTTGGGAGTTTATGATGACAGTAAGATTGTGCAGTGGAGAATTGTAAGTCAAATTTTTAGACTTGGTGCTGCTGTCATTAGTTGGATCAACCAACACATGAATTTGGTTGCACACATACAAGTGGCTTTTTAAGATCCCTGTCTAATTTTATCTTGAATTTTCTGATTTCTAGTGCTTTGACATTTTGTCAAACACTTTGCATGCAAGCTGGTTATGACTAATTTTTCTGAGTTTCTTTGGTTTGGATGTTTGTTGGAATGTATGTTTGATATGTTTTTCAATTTGTTTCACAAATACATTGCAATGAACAATAATACAAACATTTACAAAAGATATATCAACAATATAAAGAACTGATATAAAGTTTGCAACAATAGACATAGAGTTTATTCAAATTAAAGATTTGAATACAAAATTGAAGCTCAATCAACTCCTCCAAATCACCAATGAAGCACAAATGTGAATCCTTGATTGAATTCACCTCAAGATGGAATTGGGTTTTCATCCAATCCACCAATATCCTAAGGGTTTTCATCCTTAGAATATGTTGAACCTGTAGTTGTAGCCCCAAGAGAAAACTCCAATAGTAAATATCAAATCAAGCATGTGAAAATGATTTGCCTTCGTCTCTTTTTAAAGCCACAAGTGAACTTTCTAGAAGACTTACTTTTATTATTTTATTTTATTTTATTTTTCCTTTTTCAAAAGTGACTTATTTTTATAATTTCTCAATATAATATTATAAAGTCACTTTTATAATAAAATAGGTCCAACTAATTAATTAAACATAAATAACCCAAAAATGACTTAGGATTATTTAACATTTAATTAATTAAATTATTCCCTTATAACTCCCAACTTAGCCTATGGGAATAAAAATAGGCTAGTGGACTCTGTTGGATGATCATACAGAAAATGGGGACATTATAGGGTTAGCAAGATTTTTTAGACAAAAGAATGGAGCATTTTTTAGTTGGTGGCTGTTGAGGTGGAATTTTCAGCCTTTGCAAAAGTTTTTTCAATCATTAAAATGTTCAACATTCTTGATTTTGCAGGGAGATTCTAATTTTACAGCGACTGTCCCATTTTTAGGTTGCTGGTTTTGATAAAATCAGATTATGAGTTGTAGTTTCTATGCTTGAACAATTACAAGATTGAGTATTTTGGGACCACTAGGCTATTGGAGAATGTTGGAAATTGGTTTCAATTGGATAAATTGAATACTTCAGCCATCATAAGTCTGTTTTGGGTGGAAAATCAGGTGACTTATGACTATTATAATTAATTTTCAGCTTGCTCACAAGCTGATTTGTGTTCTTTCATGGAGGAACAAATTCAGATTTTTGCCCACAACATTTGTTTTGAGATGGATAATTTATGTGGAAGACTTGATAAGGTATGCTCACTCCCTCACCTTCAGGTTATATGATGATACAAAGGTTTGGGATCTAGGAATTTATGAGATTGGGGGATTACCTCATAGTGAAATTGAGAATGTTAGATTTGCAATCTTCAGTTGCATCAATGTAGTGCAACAAAAACATGGGGAAGTATTCTTCATAATTATTTGGGATCTTGGTATTGGTAAACAAAATTAGAATTGCTTGAGAGTAAGCAATTTTTGGGAGGAAGGATTTGTAATGTCCCTTTTTGGGACATTTCAAACATCATGGGAAAACTCCAACTTTCCTAGAGAGCCCTAGGTTGATCATGTTGAGATTGTAACAGTGGCAGTAAGTTTGGGAGATCAAGATGAGCTCTATGGTGCTTTTTGGATGCAATTTTGACTTTCTAAGTGCATTACAAACTTCTTGGAGGAGATTGCTATTTTTAGAAAGCATCAATCGGCATATAGTTCATCATCTGAAGAGCTAAGGATCATTATGGTATGGTCAAAATCCAAATTTGAAGTCATTTTAATAGTTTCCACCATAGGAGCAAAAATCAGTTGCGAAAAAAATTGGCAAACCAAAAGTATAAGATTTTTTCAAAAAATTAGGAAAAATCATTTGGGTAAAAATCGACAAACCATAATTATAAGATTTTTTGAAAAAATTGGATTTCAAAAAAACCATTATAAATGTAGAAAAAGGGACGCAAACTTCTTATTTTTTAAATTTAAAGGCATTTCCATAGCATAGAGATATAGAGAGAGAAAATCAAATTGAAAGTTTTGCCCATGAATTGTAAAATATAGATTGTTGTTGTTTATATTCATATCGATGAATCACTGATTACATTGCATTGCACAAAACATACTTCATAGTGCATAACTAATAACTAGATGTTGAAAGTTTACAAATTTTCAATTACAATCCAGTTTATACAATGTCAACCTATAAATTGAGTACAAAATTCCAAAAAACTATACGTAGCCAATGAGTCTTGCTACTACAAAGAGAGCTACACTAGAGGGTTGTATGTCTTGATGATGAAGCTCCTAGCTCATCAAAGCTTCTCCTAAGTCGTTCAAGCACTTCACAACTCACGTTGGCCTGCGTTAGGATATCAAGTTCATCAGGTTCAAGAAATGGTTCATCTTCATCATCAACTGCAATCCACTCAAACTCTGTATCAATTTCATCAAGGTCAATTGGCTCGTCATCCTCAACAGTACCTGATTTTGTTCATATGCAAATTAGTTGTGGCAATAGAAAGTGAAAAACATAATGAATACAATTATAACTATGATTGCAAGTATATTAAAACTCTAACCTTGAGCTTTCTTTAGCTTCAAGTGGAGGTTGTGGTGAACGAACACCAAATCATTCATCTGTTGTTGTGTTAGATGGTTGCATTTCTTGGAATGTATGTGTTCAAAAACACTCCAAGTATGCTCACAAGCAGATGAACCGCATGGTTGGCTCAATATGCATCTTGCCATCCATCTAAGATTTTTAGTATCTTGGCCAAAAAAATCCCACCATTGTACTGCGAAACAAAAATTATTATGAGATGATTTCATGTAAGATATATTAAAATCTTAACACCTTTAATTTACATGTCCACAATAAAGAGAAATTGTCCAAAGCTAATAGAGTGTACCTAGTTGGTAGGTCTTCCTACCTTTCACGACAGCCATACTTGAGAAAACATCCCTTGCTTGCTTGTACATTGGCAACTCTACCATAACTGCTTGCAACTTTTCTGGGGTAGGGAACATTTTCTCCATGCATATGAATAGGCCACATGTGACTTTAGAATCATCATCTCTGAATGAGAAACTATAGAACAAGGTTGGATTCAGATAATACCTAGCAGCATGGAGAGGGGAGTGTATATGTTGATCCCATCTCCTATCAATTATGTCCCACAATGGCATGTCATGTCCCTGTCATTTTCCATCCTACCCCTCATCACCTCCTTGGCCCTATCCATGGCCTCATACAAATAGCCCATGGGGGATTTCTCCCCATCCACTAGCCTCAAAACTTTGACTAAAGGCTCTGAAAATTGTACAACTTGTTCAATTGCATCCCAAAAACTTGTAGAATAAATGTACTCTGCCACCAATCTGCCATATGTTTTCCTTGTGAAGCCAGACTCTATCCACTCAAGAGAAACAAACATTTTCTTCAAATTCATTTGTTGTTTCCAAAGAGTCTGCAATGCAAGGAAGTGTGTAGCAAATCATGTCACCCCTGGCTGAATTAGCTCCTTGCCCTCTGTGAAGGAGCTCATTAGACACAACACCCTTGTGTGATTGTAGATGAACTTGGTAATTGTGCGAGGTTGTTGCAATACCTCCTTAACCCATTCATGTTTTCCAAAATCTTCTAGGGTTAGATTAAGGCAGTGTGCCATGCACAGGGTAAAAAACATAGAGGGATACTTGTCCATCAAGAGTCTCCCAACAACATCATACAAGCAACAACATTGTCTGTAATAAATTGTACCACATTTGGTGGCCCTACATCCTTGACCACCTCGTCAAACAACTTGAACAATGCAACTGTAGATTTGATCCTATCTGATGCATCCACACATTTCAAAAAAATTATACCAATATCACAAGAGACAAGGAAGTTGATGAGGGTTTAGTTCCTTCTAGTTGTCCATCCATCTGATATTATGGTGCAGCCAATCTTTGTCCACTCTAGTCGATGTTTAGAAACAACATCATTAACATCATCTACTGCATCATTGAGCATACCAACTCTCAATATCTCATAAGATGGGGCTTTGAACTCAAGACCTGCGGCTACAATCGCATCCACCATACCTTGCAAGTATGGAGATCTGGCAACATGGAATGGCAAGCTAGAGAATGACCAAAAATTTGCAATTGCCTTCTTCGTATGTTCATGGACGTTCTCCCTCCATCCTGTACTCTCCAAAGTGGTCTGTGATCCTGGTGTAGTACGAGGTGCAAACAAACAATTAATGTTTCCTCCACCTGTGTTTGGGCCACGTGCTATAGAAGAAGGTGTTGACACAGACTCCTTGAAAGACTCGTGTGCATCCATTGCCTTATCTAAAGGATTGCTCCTACCATCTGTAGAATTAAATGTCATTTTTTTCCCAGTTCTTGCCCTTTTTACCTTATTATCAGAAATCACCACAAGATCTAGTTTTTCCTGATATGTGACATCTACAGGGCAACTTTTGCAAGCATTGGTCTCATGTCCTGCCTCCTTTGCCAAATGCCATTTGAATTGATAAATGCCACCAAGGATTTTAGTTTGACACCAGTTGCATTTGACCCTGGTTGTACCCAAGACTGATGTGCAATGTGTCCATGCAAAATCTCTTGAACGTGGCATTATGATCAAATCTACAAAAGCGTTTGAATTCGGTCTTTCATGATACCATATTTGCAAAAAGAAAATTCTCAAGGAAAATGATGTGCTAACTCTAGGTTTCTCTTATGCTCAAACTTTGTTAATAATTTTAGAGGACCACTTCTGTAGTTTTGAAGAATAACTAACTTAAAAAGTAGAGCAACAATAGTTGAAAGAAAGGCATACAAATTTGTCCACAAATATATTTAGTGTAGTGACACTATTTTTAATATTATTTAGAGGACTAGTTTCCTCCACTTTTGAAGAATGATGTACTTGAAAAAATGGAGCAACAACAGTTTTCTCATGGAAAATTGAACCTTTTAGCCTAATCTGAACTGTTCAAAATAAAGTAGAGTAAAAGATGAAAAGATGATATAATTGGTCTCAAGTTATGTGGATAAACCCAACATTTTAAGATGATGGGCAATTTATTTTTATAAATTCATGGTCCTAGCTTAAGTTGCAACACCTAAATTTTCCACCTTAAAAATTATGTTATATATATATATATATATATATATATATATATATATATATATATATATATATATATATATCATCTTGGGATTAGCTGAATATATTTTGGAAGTGTCCTACAATATAAATATTAGTTTATAGAGTTTCAGATCAATAACTTATCAAACTTCTGGAAGTAGGAAGCATGAGGAAGTAGGAGGAACTCAACCTGAGTATTGCTACATTAATATTTAGTATTTTGCCTAAGGCTTGAAGCCTGAGTAAATACTGGTTATTACTAATGTTATTTGAGGAAAATGGGAGTGAGGTTTTTGTAGGTTATGCCAAGTTTGATGCTTATATGTCCATATTGACAAGGATTTTTTGTCTTAACAGGTTGCACTACCAAGCTTATTCGCTATATCTATAATATTGATTTGGTTATCACTGAAGGTTGTTACCTCTAAGCAAGTTGTCAGTCCAAGTTTCTTTCCTCTAACTAGCTTGTCACACAAAAATTGTTGCCTTATTCTTCTTCACAATAAAAAATAATCTTACAATTATATTTATATATTTTTTCAACTTTTATTTTACCTTCAATTTTAATTTAATATCTAAAACAATTTACCAAATATTTATTTTTAGTTACTATCATGAGGGAGCCAACTTTATTCCACTTGATAAGGAAAGGTTGGACATATGGAAACTTCATTTTACCCAAATATTTTTTTTAACTTTTTTAAAAGAAAAAATGTGAGACAAGTCCTCCAATCAACTACAAGTTCACTATTTTTTTTGGGTAAAAAAGTAATCAGCAGGCAGCCTGCCTTGTTTTTTTCCTTTTTCAAAAATGCATACATATTTGATTATTAGAGAAAGAGTCCTAAGGGGCTAATGGCAGCCAGCTATCTGCTTAATTATTAGTCAGTCATGTGAGCAGCCAGCTATCTACTTAATTATTCTCTGTTTTAATGGTCAATCAAACATAATCTAATAGTTTTACACCTCATAAATATTATAAAATATAAATAATTATAGTTAAAATATAGTTAGTCAACCTACTGTTTATATTTCTATTGCATTTTGCATTTTCTTTGTACACATTGATAGGAGATCTCACAGTCAATAAGTTTATATAAGACACAGAAAGATGGAAAGGTAATAGCAGAATATTACCAGGAAAGTTCCCAATCTGATCCTCAACTAGACCAAAAAAAAATCGAGGAGGCTTACCGCAGAATCAAATATATAATTTTTCTGCTACGTGGGAGCTGTGAGTAGTTGGAGTATGGCGATGTGTTTTTGTAATCGATGGTTGTTAAATAATGAAATACTTAAAACAACGTTTACACTAATGATAATAAGATTTGATGGCCGTATGGCCTATTTAGGAATTTTTGGCCAAATACAATCAAAACTTTAGGAAGACGAAAGGGGAGAGGTTGGGTAAATACCTGGTTCAGCAACCTCCAAAAGCAGAAGCAATCGTGACCTCCAGCAGAAATTGCGACCTCCAAAAATGCGTCCACCAGGCTAGCAGTGTCCAGCAGAAATCACGGCCAAACACATCGCGACCAGAAATCATGAGTTCCACAAATCATGGGTTGCCACTTCAATGGTCAAACAATCAATAGCAATTTTACACTTCATCCACAATAAAAAGTGTTAAATAATTGTCCTATTTTTATTGGCCAAAATTAACCTTTGACTGTTGAAGTGGATGATATTTAAGAACAGCCGGGTAAAATAGCCAAAATAGGCAGAGACTCGAAATCACGCGGGTAAAATGCGCGGGGAATCAACACGTGGGCTGAGGAAAATAAAAATCATTTAGCGATTTAAACGTGATTTAATCATCTTGCAGATCTGTCAACAGATTCCCAATTTTTTGCAAATTTTTTAGGGTAACCCGATTGGTGATTTTTTGCCAAAATCATAATTTATATTCGATTTATGCTTCTATGGTTTCCTCAACTTTAGTTGTTGTGTGAAAAATAATTAAATAATTAAATTATTAAATACTAAGTTGTCAAAAAAGAGAAACATTTATAAAGACAACTTATATTTGATTATCTAATAAAAAAGGACTTCTGTTCATAATAAAAGATTTATTTTTTTATTTTGGAGGAGAATATGGAAAAAGTGAAAACTAATATTTTATTCTCACTTGAGTTGCCCTAAAAGTGTCTTTATAAGGAGTTGAGCTCATTTGTGGGGTTAGCTTGAATATTATTTACTGATAATTGTTTCTGAGAGAGATAACCTATGTTCTTCATCATATTTTCTTGAGGACGAAAACCCTCTTGTAAATATCAGTTTTGGGGACGAAATCCCTCCTAGCTGGACTTGGTGATTTCATCTAGAAGTCACATCTGCGTTTAATGATGAAGATATTGGAGCAATTTCATTCAGAGATTCCCTTTGTGTTCAACATTGTGTGCCATTGATTTTTTATGTGAAGTTTTTGGGGTTTCTATTGCAAGTGGAGTTTATTCAAGTTGTTGATGATGGTTATTTTTTATGTGTTCTTAATGGATTTGAAGTGCAAGTTATAGAAACTTTAATCTGAGTTCAATTTTCTATGATGGTTGAAGTTATTTATGAATTGCTATTACTGATGTGTTTCTGTTTGAAGATCTCTAGTTATTTTCATATTGGATTTTGTTAGTGTGCTGAGAGCAGCTTGTGTTGGCCGTACCATTGCTTGTGGGAGGCTGTACTCCTTTGTTTTTGCTGGGCGTTGAATTTTCAAGCAAGATTGAACAAGTATTACTTGAGCAATTTCTATGTAGAAAGGCGTACCCTTGAACCGTACGGATGCAAGAATGGTACGTGAGAAAAGTTAAAGGGAAATTGTGGGGACCTTTAGCACCTCTTTCTTTTCTTATCTGAAATGGTGGGGGCCACCACTATTAAAATGGATTTGGATTATGTTTGAAGGATTTAATTAATGTTTATGAGGTTTTATATGGTGTCGTACCATGACAAGGTAGGTCGTACCTACTGCAATTGGAACATTGAGGCCTGTTAATTAAATCTACTTTATTTAAATGAAGTTTGGGGGTGTTTTTGGTGATTATTCTGCTACAGCAGTTAAGGCATGTCTGAGTGTGAATACAATAGTGTAGAGGATCTATTTACTGTATACATAGTGGTATTTTTGGTGCTCAACATAATACAGTTTCAATCCAGATTAGCTTGAACAGTGTGAGCAACAATTTGGGAGTTGAAATCAGATCTGTATGCAACCTGCACAATCATCTTCCAATGGCATGCTTTAGTGTGCATCAATTATCTATCATTGTAAGCAAGCTCCTCCATGATTTCTTGAGTTTCATGATCTAATTTAAAGTTGTAGCAGTCTGATTATTCATTTCAGAGTTCATAAACATGATGTTACACACTATTGGCTTGTAATTTCTTATTGAGTGCATTCATGTTAATCTTGTAAACCCCTGGAAGGTAGTACTGTCAGAGGTATCATATTGTATGCATTTCATGATTGTAAAACTAGATGGTATACCTCCAATTATTGTTGCATCTCATTAAGCCTATTTGGCATCGAACAAGCTTGCATGTAATCGATCATTTTGGTGTGATCAAGCTTTGGTCATTCCGCTAGTGGCCTGTGATGAGGGTCAAAGTAGTGTTTATTAATGCATTGTCGTTTAATTCTATCAATCCGAAGGTGTCTAGAGCGATCTGTGATAAGACTATTAGATATGGGGGGATTTGGTTGGATGGTTCATGGATGGGACTTGGTTGGTCAATCTTATGGAAGTGAAAGGTCATATAGAAATGAAAATCTATCTATTTGTAGAAAAGTAAGCACACTTGCACTGAAAGAAACTATCTTATCTTGTTGGAAAAGAAACACACTTTGCTGGAAATAAACACACTTGCAGTAAAGGAAACTATTCTATCTTGTTGAAGAATAAACACACTTGCGATGAAGGAAACTATTCTAACTTGATGAAAAGTAAACACACTTGCAATGAAGGAAACTATTCTGACTTGCTGGAAAAGTAACTAATGAGAAACTATTTTTACTTGTTAAGCTACAACAATGAAACACTCTGAATATAACAATGCTATGGAATAACAAATCTATTTTAGAACTTATAAAACAATCATGTAGGGAACGACTTACTCACAATTACATAGAAGCGAAACACACATCACATGAACACAAGTACAAAGCTAACTGAACAAAAGATATAACAGAACTGAACAAACATAAAAATACCGACAGATCTCCTCCAAAATGGGGAAGCGGGCCCTACTTTCCCAATTGGAGACGATCCTCTTTGCTCAACTAAATCTTTCAAAAGAATTCCCCCTTCATTTTCATTCAATCAGAGTCCAAATGATGGATGAAAGTACATGTCTGAAAATAAGGAGTTTTCTTCCTACTGAAAACACAATCTGGTGAACAATTATCTAAGAAAAACTAGAACTAACTTAGAGAGATCCTATGCTCCTATTTATGCATTCGAGCTTTATTGAAAGGAAATAACTAACAACAATTCTAGCTACAGCGAACTAGACTTGAAACTAGTTGCTAATTTATTACATTAATTATTCCTTTGTGGTTTACTGAAGATCAAGGATTTGCATCAACTTGGCTGTTTGGCAAACTTGAGCGATTTCCTGAAATGGTGTGGCATTTGGTGGCAGTGACTTCAGTTAGAATTGATGCCAATTATCAGCTACTTTGGTTAGTCACTAAAATGGAGTGACGTGGAGATTTAGATATAACAGCTACTTTAATTGGGGCATGGGTCATGTTTACATTGCTGGACCTTTTGGTTAGCCCTAGGATCAGCTGGTAACAGTCATCGATTCGAGGGGAGGATGACTCTATTGGAGGGTAACGACATTTAGAGCTGTCTGGAGCTCAGATTCTTCATAGAAAGAGGGGGCTCCAGAGGGATCCAGAGACCATTGGAAGTCTTACTAGCATAATCCTCATGCAAACACAAACCACTTGTACCACAATTCATAAGATATGCATTATGAAAGTATAATTCAAGTAAATAAGTTAAGAGATTTCATCAAAGGAAATGAAAGCCAAACATGTGCATAATATATCCAAAAGACACATAATTATAATAATATGTAAATATATGCCATAATGTTTTATTAAAGTCATTTAGAACAGGAAATAGCATGAAATAAATGAGTCATGTATTTGACTCATCATCCTGTATTGCACAAATCTACTGAACAAGAGTTGATAAGGTTGGATTAGCCGCCTTGTGTGCTCATTCTATTTGGCATATAACACTCCACTGAAGAAGTGCAGTTGTGGTCGGCTCTGCTACCTAGTGTGATCTTTGTGTTGCATCGACCACTCCATTGAACAAGCATAGATTGTGGATGACTTGGCCGCCTAGTGTGTCACAGTGATCTTTATTGTTAATAATAAATAAAATATGCAATAAAAAATGTTTGCTTATCTATATTAGTGTTAATGATCTATGTTTAAAAAATTATAAATTTATATTATTTCTAAAAAGTTATGCATTGTGGCATAATATCACTCTTAAAAAATACTATAAATTATAAAAATAAGTTATTAAAAAATGTATAAAAAATGAAAAATTATTTTTTAAATTTTTTTGAAAAAATATATTTAGAATCTACACATGAAATCCCAAAAATCACTAGTTCACATCATCTTCAAATTCTTAACAGGTTGCTTGCTATAAGGAACAAAAAGTAAAAATTCAGTTAATTTTTTTTAGTTGAGTATCCCACTCAAGCCAAAAATTATGAGGTTACATATCTCTAAGTGTAACACTCTCTAAATGTTAAGATAAGTAATGTTAAATTTAGTGTTATTGATTTAGGATGTTCAATGCAAAAGTCCAAGTTGGTAGAAGAAAAAATGGGTAGCTTAATTCAAATGAATAATGAAAGATTGATAGTTTGAAATTCATTCTTAGGTCAAGGTGGCAATCCCTCTTGATTACATTCTTTAAGGTAACACGCTTACACATCCACCCCAAGGTAGATTAACAATTTTTTCTTCAAGGCTGAAGAGGAACATGGTTTGAGCAAACAACATATATTCATAAATAGTGTTATGAAACATGGCTAGCCATTACCATGACAATTTTCCATAATGCAACAAATTGTGTATTAAAACAAACTTTAGCCTTTGGGAAACTTGGTACACAAAACCACCTTTCATCACCTTTGCTAGACTCCACTTTAAACTCTAAACTTGTGCATTGATTGCACACCAATTAAATACATCCATGTATAATAGCTAAAGCATGTAAAATCCACCCATAACTTATCAAGTATCAACATAACATAACCAAGCATCCCAACTATGATCAAATATGTACCCATATGTGCAATAACAATCATGATCTATCTAACACAATTTAATTTCCTCATTCATTTTTTAGTGAGCACATAAATCAATATGAAATATATAGAATGTAATACAAACCATCATCATCACATAGGTATTTATAGAAGGGTACAATATATTGACTATGTATCAAAATAACATGCTCACATAGTCCATTGTGAATGGTATCATATAAATATAGATAGTACCATAAGGGTCACAAAAATAGTTGAGCTTTACAAGAAGTCCATTATATTTAGTTGTATGTACATTATCATGGGATTTGTGGTAGGAATCATTATTACCTATAAAAAATTTAAAGGCTCTTTACAAGATTACAAGGATTGACAACTTATAACTCTATCTATCACAAAGATAACTCAACATATACTTAGCCTCCTTTTAATTTTTTACATTCAAAATTTGTTTTTGAATCCCAATTTCAAAGACACAAACAAATTCATTGCTCCTTCTAACAATCATTTGTGGTAGGCTTTATTACTTCTTATAAAAAATCCTAAAGCTCTTTACAAGATCTTATTCATTACAAAGATTAACAACTTATAACTCTATATCACAAAGATACCTCAACACATACTTAACCTCCTTTTTAATTTGTACATTCAAAATTTATTTTTCAATGCCAATTTCAAAGACACAAACAAATTGATTGCTCATCCTAACAATCATTTGTGGTAGGCTTTATTATTTCCTATAAAAAAATTCAAAACCTCTTTACAAGATCTTATTCATTATAAGGATTAACAACTTATAACTCTATATATCACAAAGATAACTCGACGTATAATTAACCTCATTTTAAATTTTTACATTCAGAATTTATTTTTCAATCTCAATTTCAAAGACACAAACAAATTCGTTGCTCCATCTAACAATTACAATTTGTAAGGCCCATAATCTCATCGACTACTTAATTTTTTTTACTTTTCCTTTCTTTATTGCTTTTCAAAACTTATCTCTTACATACACTTCTCTTTTATTCCCATTAACCTCTTACAATTATAAATATAGAATACTATAAATTTCAATTGATCACATCAAGAGATACAAAGCGAGCCAAATTCTTTTTATAAGATTTTCATTTCAAGTTCCTTTTTCTCTCTCTCTCCAATCTGCATCTGTAAAGGATTTACACACATCCAAGGTCTTATACCTCCACACAGATCTTAGATCTCGAAGCATTGACAAGTGATAATTGCACACTTATTCAATTTGTCATGTTGGAATCAATTTTGGCGGGGGCTTTGTAAGAGCCGGAGAAGGTTTGTATGAAGCATAGTCTACAGCGGTGTCTACACCCTCCTTTTCGGATTTCCCAAGAGAAGCTCCACCCCAAGAAGAGGAAGCATGTTTCTACAACAATCAGATTCCAAACAAGTAATCATGATTTTTTCATTCATAGTCACTCTCTACAAAGATCTAAATACATGGTGTTTCAGAGTTAATAAGAGCCTTGCCTTTTGCATATGTTTAGTCATCATAACGTTGGACTTCGAGTTGTTATACCCTGCAACAAAGATTGGATTTTAGATTCGGTGCATATTGGAACTTAGCATTCTACTTACATATCATCTATTTCAATAGTTAAATAATTCATAGCGAATTTACATCTCATCTATATTAAAAAGTCATAAACATTTGTCCTATTTTTATTGACCAAAATTGACATCTAACTGTTGAAGTGGATGATGTTTAAGAATACCTAAAGTATATTGCATTAAAATATAGAATACTATGTAATTTTCATACTGTAAGCATTATAACCCTACATTCTATTTAGCATGATCTTCTTTGACAGTGGAGAAACAAAGCATGAGGATATTCATGGAGCAAACAAGAACATGTATAGTATACCTGCACTGTCTGCTGCCACAGATAGCAGAACAAATGTAGAAATGATGAAGACAATCACAATGACTTTAATGGTTGTAACTAGCCTCATCTTCTCACAACGCCAAGATAGGGAAATAAACTTTCCAACGACACAAGTTATTTTGCTGCTCTATCTTGGTCGCTACGTACAGCTGAGAAAAAGGGTATTTGTTTTGCCTGAGTTCTTCAAAACCACTCGCCTTGATATATATCAATGAAAAGTGACTCAAAACTAGGCAATTGAATCCCACTTAATCAATCACATACTGTGGAAGTTTTGCCGTTGATTCTGACCACTTTAAGAATCCTGACGATAGAATATATAATGAGAAACCGGACGGCATAATCATGTAGGGAATTTCGTAAAGGGAGCAGATGAAGATAAAGAAAACCTGATTTTCCAAAGCAATGAGATTCGCTGTTTGTGTGAGAAATGATGAAAGCAATGAATGACTAAAAGTGGAGCAGCATCAATTCGGGGTGGTCACACACTTTAAAATTCCAATGATTTCGTTATCTGCTTTCAATACGTTTCTTTTCTCTTTGAACATATTCCTGCCACAACAACTTCCAACTTCCGTGACCCATTCTTTTGGTTGTGCTAGAACAAAACTAAATAGATATTCTTTTGGTTGTGCTAGAACAAAACTAAATAGATATAGAAAAGCATGTTTGGTTTAGTCTCACATAAATAGTTGGCATAAAACAATGTTTGAAATGAAAATTTTGTGTTTCTACCTTGTAACTTTGTTGTCACAAGTAAACAATTTAACCAATCAACCTGCTGGTTCGCTCAATTTTATTTTGATTTTTAATTAGTTTTACAACATATTAACTCTTTAAGCTCTAGTTCTTGATGTTTTTTGAAAACCATATTAAAGTATTTTGGAAGTAGGCATATATCAGCATTTTGTTTGGACAGGTATAAAGAGAGTTTGGATTCAAAATTTTAATTATAAAAATTTAACTGGTGCTATTTAAGTAAATGTGATCAGTTAAGCACAAATCAACTTAAATTAATGATGACAATGGGAAATGATAAATTAGATAATTGCAACAACTATTTTAAAGAAGTGTAAAGAAGAAGGGATACTTAGTTTTATGATGAAAGAAGGTATGTCATTTGATGAAGGTTCTGGAATATGCTCTATCTCTGGTTTGGAAGTGTGATCTCTTTATTAGTAGAATGTCTCAGATTCTATGTTGTGTTTGTGTATTGTCTAGGGTCGAGTTTGACGATTTGGGTCAATTTTTTTACTATGAACTTGTCATCTAAGTTCATACTTGACCCTATCCAATGTCTACTCCTACTCTTTTGCTTGCTTGGTTGACCTTCATTTGCTCCATTCTGCTATGACATCTAAGGTCTAGCAATATCTAAAAACACCCAAAAAGGGTTGTCAATGTGTCGTAAGGAGACATGTTATCCTAGGTTAACCCCTAAAAATATGTGTAAAAGATTCAAAGACAGTAGGCAAGGGCCCTAGAATAGTGTATGCAAATTTGTTACTCCTTTAAGTGCACCAAATCAAAATGTCTTTTTAATTCTTCCTTTTATGCTTTAGGATGAGAGAAGATGCTTGAGAGATGAGAAAGGATAAATGAAAGCTAATGGATGCCTTTAACTACTAGTACATAACATCAAATTTTGCAAAATATGTACTTAGTTAGCTTAGAGCAAGAAAATAAAGGGGTCCAGTCAGCCAAATTTGAATTCTAAATTTTGGAAAGATTCTAGGATGAAGTCTACAACTGTGGGGTTAACTCCACAACCCCATAAATGACCTTGTGTGGGAAAATGGTCAAATCTAGGTGGCCAACGGTTCTATCTAGGTAGGTGTACAAACATTTGTAAAAAATATATGAATAAAAAAATGTATTATAGTATACATGTTATAGGATAACATAGGGACTAAGTGTGTGTGAATATGTGTGTATAGGGAAGGGTAAATGCTAGGGGAATGAGCCCGACTTCACACAAGATTGCACCATTTATCAATATGTACATGTATCAAGACATTCTCCCAAAATGGGCACAAAACTAAATGGGAAAGGAACTAAGTTTTTCCTCCATGGGGAACATATAAATTTTGATAAACTGAGATTATAGTGGGTTGGAAACTATTTATTCAAAAATTATATTGAGATACCATTATTTTATACTTTTATCTTTTTTTGCTCTATGTTTTTCCAATCTAAGTTATGATCTAAAATCTTGCTACAATTCACTTATGCATTTGATGAATCCAACTTATTGCTTCATAAGATATCTTTAGTCTTTCTAATGGTGAGACTAGTGCGTGTTAACCTAAGCATTCTATTTGAGTTCTTTTTGAAATATCTTGTGCATTGAGGTTGTGATGGTGTGCATATTCAACCTAGAAATCAAATATGGTGGTTGTTTGCACTTATCTTCATAGTTGATTAGTCCTAAGGAGATTGCACCATCCTATGCTCTTGGCTATAAGGCCCAAAGCATTTGCACCTCATTTTGTTGCTCATTTTATATTTTATATTTTGATACTATATCATACTTTCCAATGATGTTATTTTTGTATTTCCTTTGAGGTGTATGGGTCATGTACTTTAGATTCATGTATCTATATTTCTATATGCTTGGACTTTGTAGTGTTTTAGCTTCACCATTTTCACTATGATATGTGTTTATGTATCTATTCACCAAGTTCAACATTTTGTTTATTTATTATATGTATCTATTATTTGAATCATGCTTGAGTTAGATGATTTTTAGTAGATGTAGTTTTGATATCATGTTATGGATATTGCATCATTGGTTGTTATATATTGTGCTTCATCTATCTTATGTTTTTGATAAAAGAGGTAAAATAGGTTTTGAAGGGGCCTTGAAACCCTACAACAAAATGCTACCCCAAAGAAATTAGACATTACCAGATAGCAGCCAACAGACAAAAAACACTTAAACATAAAGTAAAGTACACCTAGATATATATCTGTTTATAGAAACTACCAACCAACAGAAAGTATCTAAACAAACAACCAGCCCATAGGAACCCGTCAACATGGACACATATTCTTGAGTGTCTCAGCCGCTACCAACTCCTGCTTATAGAATTCCTCATGAAGTTTCACAAATCCCAGGAGTTCATCCTTCTCCTCTTGGAAGGATTCTTTTGTTGACATGTGTCCTTGAGCTAGGGCCACCCTGTTCATTGATCTTTCCATGTTTTCCTTTGATGCTAGTCTTCTGCATATTACTCCTTTCATATTTCTCCCCACCCATACCAGCCATGTGCTCTTCCTTTAGCTCCTTCAACTTTTCAATGAGGATTCTAATCCCCTCAGCACTATTCTAGATGGTACATTTGTTGATCTCAAGCATTCTTTTTGGGTTCTTAGATTCTTTCATTTCATTTTCCATTTTGTTCAAACAGCTATTGTGGTTTGGTTGTGGGTAACAAGATCCTTTTCTAGCTGATCAACCTTAGGGATGGCCTCCCAGGAAAGCTGAATCCCAGTATCTGGCTTGTCATCAATCTCAACTCCACTACCAATCCTCTTCTAAATTGCACTCAGCCTAATGTTAATCCTGTTGATTTCTATGAAGAACCACTTCATCATACGGTGTTGACTATCCACTACTTCCTTCACCATCCCCAAGGCATCTGAAAGCTCCTCCCTATTGGTAGCAGAGGACAACAAGAAAGAAAAATTCTTGGGAAGATTACTTGAGGGGTCTAGAATTTGAGGAAAAGGCATCCCAACCCCAGGATCATCAGTCACAACACCCTTAATCTATTCCCTTTTAGGACTCTCATCCCTTTCTTTCTATATATTCACCTTATTTTTTCTTTTCCCCTGCTCACCAGCTTGCTTACCCCCAAAGATATCAATTTCTTTATGACTCTACCTACCTTTCTTTTTCTCATCACTATTGTGTTTAATCCCCTTCTCCTCGGTACACTCCTCATCTCTTTCTTCCTCAAAGGCGTAACCCGTAGACCAAGAATCCTCATCCTTCCTACTTTGTTTATTCAATTTCTCTTACCAACACTCCTTTTTCTCTTTTTAGAAGTATCTCCCTCCTCAACCTTAGAGGAGCATGGAGTGGAAAGGACCTCCATCGACTCCTCCTCGGCCCAATCAGTGTCCTGTTCCTCCTCCCCTATTTCGCCATCTGTAGAAACGAAGTAATCCACAATGGGGCTCTTTCCCTTCTTCACAAAATTGTCCTTTTCCTTGGTACTAGGCACTAGGGTTTTAATGTGCTCCATAATAAGCATAATTAATCCCTTATGTAATATAGGTAATTTAGGATTTATTTTGTTCTCTTTTATGGCAAAATCCATTGAAGATTAAAGATAAAACATGAAAGAAACAACCATTCTATGTTTGAAGTGATTCAGGAGCGTGAAATTATAACTATAAATGTTGGTAAACCTACCTTCGAGGGAGATGTACCGCATGATCACCTCCACTACCTCTCCCCAGATTGGCTTGATGGAATTCCTTTCATAGCCTCCCAAATGGAATTTAATGAGCAGTTTCCTCTCATTGCCTTTAAAGAAAACTTTAAATGCCTCCTCACCTGCTCTGAGGTCCTTAAACACCTTTCTTCCTTCCTCTGACAAACCTGTAATTCTTGCTATGAATTCTTTAGTAATGTACATCTCTCAATCCCATAAGCTTTGTTTTTTCTACCATGCTACCCTTTGACAAACAGGTTAGTAGCAATCGGGTCGAACCCATGCAACTTCTCCATGAAAGAGACGAGCCCTCCATCCAATATTACTTTCCATAAATGAGGTCTTCTGAAGACCCCATTGTAAGAGCAAGGCTCCACTCTATTTCTCTTTTCTCCCATTTTTGTCACAGTAAAATTTTCTCTTTTGGAATTCCACTCCCACTTTTGCAAAAGAAACAAAACCTTGCTAGTTTTAATTGAGAATGTCCTTGACCTACCTAGAAAGTGTGTGAACCGTTGTAGAGTAATCATCAGATTAACTCTCATAATGAAAGCTGAAGCTTTAATCATTATTACCTTCATTGGATATGATAGACTTTGCCTCACTAGGCAAGTCTGAGTACATTTCCCATCATTGAAGTGCACGAGAAATAAATCCCTCATTGGCCATGACATCGGCCACCCTGTTTCCTTCCCAGAAATATGAGAAATAAGGGATTATTGAAAGGAATTGATCATATTGATCAAGTCCTTAATTAACATATGAATAGTCTAGTTAGGGGCTTGAATGTTCTTAAGGCATTTTATGATGTTGAGTGAGTCCCCTTCGACCCTCACTTTCATGTAACCTTTCGAATATGCTAGCTTGATACTATGGTAGGTTGTCTCAACTTCGGTGTAGTGATTAGGTTGGATACCCAATGAGAGTGCCACAACCAAAATAAACCTACCTTTGTGATCTCTTAATATTCCCCCATTTCCAGCCAGCCCAGGATTCCCTTTGGCTGCCCGGTCTTCAGCTATCTTATGTTATGTAAATATGCTTGATGTGTTATTAAGTATGTAGGCACAAGGTTTCCCCAATGGTGATAAACTGGAGACAATTGGCTTGGATAAAAGTGTTGTGTTCTTATATCCATCTCACTTAATTCCAAGTTATGAGATAATTCTTGTGTGGCCTTGTGAACTTGGATCCAAATTGGTTGATTTTGGACTCTTGAGTCATGTGAAAACTCACAAAACTTATTTCTTTGTTTTACATAGGTTGTTCAACTCCTATAATTATTTGCATTTAATCATTTTCTACATTTCATTATGTGCTTGGTAAATGAAAATTATATTGATAATGGGTAAACTTTATAATTTTCTACACCTTGCAATGTATTGAATATTGTTAAGTGGAAAGAGGAAATATAAGATTTATTTAGAAAATTGATTATTGTTGTGCAAATATATTTGACATTTTTTCCTATGTTTCCCTTCATTGAAATTGTTAAATTAAAAAAAGCATTGATTATTAGGAAAATGCATTAAGAAATTGGTAATTTTCATTTAATGACTTTAGTCATTTTATTTAAAAAATAAATATTGCGTATAGTTAATTTTGGAAATCAAAAGGGGTTTTAATTGAAAAGGAAAAACAAATTGGGAATAAAAGTGAAAAAGAAATGCAAAAGTCGTTTGGGTTTAAAATATCTTATAGTAAGTGGTTTTAACTGTGAAATGGGAAAAGAGGACTTTTTTGAAAAGTGAATTTGCTTATATGGGGAAAAAAAAAAAATTGTGTTCATGTTCTATTTTGCCTCTTTCTTGCATTTTTCTCTTCATTTTTCTTGTGAGCTTCAATTTGGGAAATTGACTTGGATTTCTTGGAGAATTACTTGCTCAGATTGTTAGCTTGGAATTGAGTGGAGGATTGGTTGCTTGTTTGGAAATGGGATCATCTTCAACAAAAACTCTCTCTTCTTTCTTATTGTGCATTGTATTTGGGATCATTTTCAACAAAACCTCTCTCCTTTATTATTTTTAAGTTGGGATTTGGTTAAGTCCCATTATGTGTCAAATATCAGATTTCAACTTAAGAGGGAATTTTATAGGTCCTTTAATTTTCTTTTTATTATTATTTGAGCCAAATTAAACCCCTAAATTAATTACCTATGAGATGGGTCCATGTTGGAGTGTTTAAAATATGTTTTAGAAGAGTCTAGAGCCTTGAAAAGTATGTTGGAAGATAATTGACGAGATTTGGAAGCAAATCTAATTTGGGTGGCAAAGTCAATTTTTTTCCTAGATTCATTGTATCTAGACAATTATTCTTTATTTAAACTTTCTTGAATCTTTGTTTAGGGTTGGATTTCCTATTTTTAGATTTATCACATCTTATTTTCAAGTTGCTTGGGAAGAGAAGAATGGGAAGAGATGGAGAACTTTAGAGAAGAGGAGGGATTGAAGAGATTAGACCAAGAGATTCCTAAATTTTGTTGAAGTATTGAGGTAGGCTCTTAATCCATTTTAGAGTGTATATTGTTTTTGTTAAAATAATGTTTGAAATCTTGTTGTTTTTCTATGATTATTCTTGATATTGTATGAAAATCCTCTAGTTGTGTTGTGTATTATGTGTTGAAGCTCATTTGGGATGGGGGTTATGTTGTGTTGGGTGCGGATCTTCCCATTTGGGTTAAGATCTACCTATGTAATGGGGTTGAGAGAGGCGTGGACCCTCTCTTAGGAAAGCATACTTAATCTACATGTATTTTAAGGCATGAGTACCTTTGCATATTTGTGTGAACTATGCTTCTTGATGATATAAGGAGTATTAATGTGGAGGTTGTAGTGTTTTCAAGGCATTGGGTGCCTTTGTATTTGATGTGTGATATCATGGGATGTGAGAAAAATAATTTGTAGATTTATGGCCATGATGTTAGGGAGGTGTGAATTGGTGATGAAGTATTATTATATATTTTGGTGTATGTGGGTATTGGAAAAGAAAGGAAATTTGATGTTATTTCTATTTTTCCCCAAGAGGTTAGTGTGTCCCCTTGACTCCCTCTTTGCTATGAATTTTGAGGATATTCTTATGTGTTGTGTTAGCCCTTGGGTAATTTGTAGATTTGTGTATTCTTTGTTTATATGAAAATTAGTTTCTTGAGGCCTCCTAGCTCGAGAGTGGATTTATGAGCAAGTCCTATGGTTGGAAGATGAGCAAATCTCCATTGATTTGGATGTGAAACTTTATTTTTTTTTACAGATTTGGGATAAATCAAAAGATGAGTAATTTGTGTTGATAAATGTTTTATATGGGTTTGAAACCCTCTAATGAAGCCAGTGGAATATTGAAAACCTTCTTTTGAGAGGATGTGATTGTTTTCACATTTATTCATATGACACTCTAGATTTGTTTAGAAAAAATATTTATTTGTTCCTTATGCATATGAGAATTATGAAATGAGGTATCTACTTATATGTTTATTGTATCTAGGAAATAGATTTATTTATATAAGTCATTGTATAAGAAAAATATATTGCATGTAGAAGATTTTCTTTTGTTCAACCATAATTGTAAATGCATTGAGAAATAGAAGTGTATTCTTGTAGTAAACAAAGAGGTTTATTTGTTATAGATACATTCATTGTTAAGAGAAAAAAAAATATAATTCATTTTAAATGTTGTCTTAGGTATTAAAAAAATATGCATGCATCTATCATTTTAAGTGTTTTAAAAAAAAATGTATGTATAATGTATATGTATTTATATTATATATACATATAATTTAATGTGTGAATTGATTTAAAATGTTGCAGAAAAAAATATATTTTATCATAATTTTTTATTGCAGATCTAAAAACAAAATAATTTAGAAAAATAGATTTAGATATTTTAAACTATTTTCAAAAAATAGGATGTAATTTCCTCTTCTAGATTGCAAGATATGAATTTTTCTTTAAAAAATGGGTGTCAAAATTTTTTAAAAATAGTATTTCTAAGTCAACTTCAAATCATCATATCTCCCTTAATATTGATCCAAATCTTTAATGTAACCACCTTTCAGAAATCTCTTGAAGTGCTATTTCCAATGAATCTAAAACCTCTTTGTTTGAACACATATATGAGACACATGACCCTCTATAATAAATTCATCCATTCTTTGTTGTTGTAGATGTTCTTGAGATGAAATTGTTGTGATTGCTTATGGAGTTATTCAAGATTTCAATAACATGTACCTACAAATTCTCTTTTGAAATAGTTAAAAATGATGGTTAATTTATAGATGTGTATATGATATGATAGAAGGTTGAGATTTAATTAAAATGGATGGTTAGGATTGAATGAGGAGAATTAGGGTACTTTTAGGGCTATCATTATATGAATGGTTAGGATTAAAAGATATGATAGGAAAATGGATGTTAGAGATTAGATTAGATCTTTGACTTTTATTTATTTTTAGTTAGTCATGTGACTTTTTGAATTATTTATTTATTTATGGATGTGACATAATTTAAAATATAATTGTGTAGTGAGTTGTTATAGTTATTATTTTTTATCATATTATATTTAAGATTTATTAGTGATGCTCTATTTTCTAATATTTAATTACTATTTATAATTTTAATTAAGATAGTTAAGTGATTTATTTTTATTATGTATAACTTAGACTTTAATTATATTAATTATGGGATTAAATCAAATTAAGGTTTGAGGGTTTTGATATAATTTAATTTAATTAATATATTTTAAAAAAATTAATTGAGTGGTGAGTTATTAAAAAAATATTATTTTAAAAAGGATGCTTTAATTGTGGCACATAAGGTTGGTAGAATTTAATAAATGTCATTGATTATTTAATTAATCAAACTAAATTGAATTGGCCTTGTAATATGTTTTTATTAAAAAATAGTTAAATAGAAATAAATAAATAATCAATGACATTTATTAAATTCTACCAACCCTATGTGCCACAATTAAAGCATCCTTTTTAAAATAATTAAACAAAGATTTATGTATAAAAGTGTAGGTTAGATAATGTCTTCTAAGTCTTTGTTGTTAAAATTTTTATAACAAATTTTAACAATTAAAATGAGTTGGAGTTTTTAATTAAATTCAATTTAACCGAAATGAGGTGTCTAGTTTAAGAGAAATAGTTTGGATATGAGGTAATTATTTTTTTCAAAATTTGTAATATCTGATGAATTAATTTATTTTTATTTTAGGACTTTATTGTAAGATAATTAAATGAGATTAAGTATGAATACAAATTTAAATGATCCCCAATTATGCTCTTGCAAATTTAATCTTTTTTTGAAACGTTTCAATTAATCAAAAAAATTATTTGAAAATTAAATCAGATCGAAATGTTTTTGATATAGATAAGCGACATAAACTAGGGTGTCGATCCCATTACAAAATAGCCCAGTGGGCGCACAAAATAGACATAAAAGTCCAGACTAGCAACTCTAAACCAACAAAAACAGAAGACCAACTGAAACAAACAACGCACCAACCACCAAAAAATTGTTAGTGTAAATAGTGTTATTATCTAACTAGTTTAGATATCACCTTTTTGAAGGTTTGACCTATTCAAACATAGGCTTAAGTTTACTTAGTCTTTTAGGAGTTTGTCTCATTCCGACATGTGTATTCATACATGTGAGACACCTATTTCCTTTTGACTTGCCACTTGCCCTCACACATGTCATGTGAGTTAGACAAGTGTTGCATGTTTGTAAGGGTAGTCAGTGGTTTAGTCCTACCTTCCTACCTCCTTCTCCTTACCTATATATGCAAGGCTCATTGTACTTTTTCATTATCTCTTGAATATCAAATTTGGCTTTTTGTGCTCATGATTTGTAGAAGTTTATCTTGTTTTCATTTTCTGATCTTGGCTAATTCCAACATGGTATCAAAGTCATGCAAGTGAAATGCTTCTCATTTTTTAGCAATTTATGCATCTAGCCATTTCAAGAGTTCAATTTTCGATGTTTTCTTTGCAATTAGGGCCCTGTACTATTATGTACAGAAAAGTTGTAAAAAATCGAAAAAATCTTAGTAGAGGGCCTTTCAACCCTCTGCTCATCTACCCATTTTGCGTAAAATCTGTATTGTGCAGGTTTGCACGCTTATTTGGCCAGTTTGTGGTCTTTTCGGCCCTTACCAAATCGTTCTTTGCATCTGTTTGCATCAGTTGTGGACAAGGTTTATTGTGGATGCATTTTGCTCTGACTGTGGCATTTCACTTTGGAGGACTGGTGTTGCAGAGATCATTGTTTTGGTCGATTTGTGTCTTGTGCAGATAAGTCACTGTTTTTCGGTCATCAAGGAAGGTCGCCCTCGTGGTATTGATCGACATCTCTGCATCAGACGTTTCTTTGTGTTTAGGCAACATTTTGTCCATTCTTCATTGGCCACGATTTGGCCGATTCTTCTCTAGGCGTCTCTACGCCCATCTCGCCCTCAATGGCATTGCTGAGCCTGGTTTGAAGATTATACGACTACCAGAGCTTTTTTCTCTAGTCACCATTGCAGATTTTTGTGTCGTCCATTCAAAATATCAGTCTTCTCAGAGTTTTGTTTGTCTACAGAGGATCGCTGTCACATTTTGTGCAGGTTGACTCCAGTGGAGGTCCCAATTTCCATTGCTTGGTCTCTGTTTCTCTTTTTCCAACAGCTTCTGTTCCAAGGCGTTTATTGAGGCATCGACCCCATTGCTTTTTCAGTCCAAGAAGCTACATTTCTTTTGGTGGTTTAAGGTTTGTTGCCTCGCTGCAGTCATCAAAGCACATTGACCACAGCCAATCGTGTTTTTCATACCATAGTCGTGGTTTCTAATCTACATCCATCTGGTTTCTAATGTGCTGTCTATATTTTATGGTCTTGGATTCTCTCTTTGGCCCGCTCTAAGAATCAACTTCTAGCCGTGCATCATACATTTTTGTCACCAGGTTTGTTCGGTCTTGTTCTTTGGTGCATGCGTACCAGGTTTAGTAGTACCATAACAACCTGCATTACTCTTCTGATACGAGGTATTCTTTTTTGCTGGTTGTCTTTCAATTGTATTTGAATTGTACAACTCCTTGATCGTTTTGTAACTGCAATGGCTCACTCTTAACAAATCAGCCTACAGGCTCTTAGAAACAGCCACGCAACAGGGTGAATCCACTCTTAGAAAGCTTCAACTACTACAAAATCGGCCCATCTTCAGCTGTCGGCCATTACAGGCCCTTCACCATTTGTTTTGACTTGGTCCTCGTCAACAAAAGCCGCCAGCATTCTCTGTCGTTTGGTGTTTTGTTTTGTCATCATTGTCGAAGCTTTAATTGTTCTTTATGAGCATGTTGTGAGGTTGTATGATGATATTGGTTGTTATCTTTTCCTCCAACTCTAGTGGTAGTGTTGGTTAAAACTCAACCACTCATTGTAATATGTCACCTCCACATTTAGTGCTATAGCCATTTTGCTTTGAGAAGCATATTTAAGGTTTTTCAAACCTTGACTATCCGCTTGTCGAAGACAGAGGGAGAGGTCTGGTTTGGTAGGAGGCCAATACCCCCTCTCATATCAAACCTTTGTAATCTTCATTTCACCCCGATTCCAATGAGTGGTTGGAAGACCATATTCACCTCTCGACATGCATCTTTTTTGCTTTTCTAGTGCTGATTATTAAATCTGACCTATTTTATGAGAACTTGTTATTGTAATAACTTTTTCTCAGTAGCTCAAAATTGAGCACCATTTTTTGCAAAAGTGCATGTTTTTATATTTCCCATGCATTGGTTAAATTTATTTTGTAAAGCGCTCTAAGTTATAAAGTGCCAAAATCTGGGGGGTCTCTCTATCAATAGTTTCGGGGGGGCTTTTTTGCATTTGATCTTTTGCACATTATACCATGTCTAGATGTTACAAAGTCAAGTGTACTTATTGTGGGAGCACTCAACATGGGGATGCACTTTGTCCTCATTTCTCTCACACTATCTTTTTGATGTTTTGTAAGACTGCAAAATCACCACCTAATGTTTCATTTAGTATGACTTTCAATGATTCCTTGCATCAGAACATCATCATCATTGTTCCAAATATGCCACATTGGGATGTATATCTACCTGACATTTCATGTCTTTTCGTAGAGTCCCGCATTGCAAATTTGGGAGACACCATTGAAGACATTCGTCTTCTATTCGATGTCAACTTTAGTGAAGTTGCATCACCATTGTTTTCAGATATACTTGTTCATGCCTTTCCTATTTCAGCTTATATCATGACTGATTCTATAGATACATATGAGTCTACATATCATACTTCATCATCATCTAATTTGACACCTTCTGTAGAAGTATTAGATTCACATCAGTTCAGCTTTCACCTTACATCTATGGTCCCTGTTCCCGAATCTTCATCATACGACAACATTGGCTTGGAGATCATTGAGCATTCTTTGAAGGCATCATGGGCATCATCTGCATCTCTGAATCATGTGCATAACTTAGAGACCTTCATACTTCTTCCTATATGTTCCTATCTGGAATGGGAAGATTTTATGTGCACACTTCTGTGGTACGATTTCTTCCTAAGGGGAGAAATGTTGTTCAACGTTTGTGGATCATCTCCAGGATCCAGTCTTGAGCATCTACCAACGCTACATGAGGTATTTTGAGAGGAGGTTGCATGGTTAGTCTTCTCATCTCAGTTTTGGGAGGATCCATCTCTTCTCATGGAGTTCATTACTTCATATTTTTTTTGGGGGGGGGTCACATCGACCTTCTCATTTTCTCTCCTATGGGAGGATATCTATTGTACATTGATGTTAGAAGTAGCCCTTGGGAGGTTCTCAATCCTCCATCTATCATCTTCTTGTTCACTTGTACATTTCCTTCTTGCTCATTTCTCTTTTGAGAGGAGTTTTGTTCCCACTGGGTTTTCTCCTTTTTTCTCCGCTTTTGAGAAATTTGTCCATGGGTACTTAACATGGCCTAGTAGTCGAGACCCATCTTTGTATTCTCCCTAAGTTGCACTTAAGGGTGGGTGTTAGTGTAAATAGTGTCATTATCTAATTAGTTTAGATATCACCTCTTTGAAGGTTTGACCTATTCACACATAGGCTTAAGTTTACTTAGTCTTTTAAGAGTTTGTCTCATTCCGACATGTGTATTCATACATGTGAGACACCTATTTCCTTTTGACTTGCCACTTGCCCTCACACATGTCATGTGAGTTAGACAAGTGTTGCATGCTTGTAGGGGTAGTCAGTAGTTTAGTCCTACCTTCCTACCTCCTTCTCCTTGCCTATATATGCAAGGCTCATTGTACTTTTTCATTATCTCTTGAATATCAAATTTGGCTTTTTTTGCTCATGCTTTGTAGAAATTTATCTTGTTTTCATTTGCTGATCTTGGCTAATTCCAACAAAAAAAACATAGAACAAAACATACAAGACTAGTTGAACAACTGACCCCAGTCTTCTGTTAGGAAGTGGTACATTTCTTCGCAGTCCTTCAACTTCTTTCTACCCATGCCGTGTTTCTCTAATTCTAGATCCTGCAAAATAGCCAAGGTGGTTGCTGATCGGTGCATCACTTTTAAGTAAACCAGGCGAGAATTTTGAATCTTTTCTCTAGCTCTGCGATTCTAGCGTTCATGGCCTCCATCACAAACACCTCCTTGGAACTGGTTTCCCCATTCTTGTTGACCGAAGTATCCTCCATCTACTTGGTTGACGTCTTAGTCTCTGAATCTGGTAGGTTCATCTTTGGGAAAAGGCTTGGGCCTTCCACATCCATCATGCCACCCAAATCTGAACCAGAATTCTCCTCCTCCTCCTCAGCTTTTTCCTAGTTGTCGATGGTTTCCTCCTTATTTGACTCACTAGAGGTCTCCCATTCATTAAGGGAGGGAGTGGACTTCGCAGTGAATCTATTGGACCTCCTGGTTGTGGGCATTCTCATCTTTCCATGGGGAGTAATTTTCCCTTCATCCTGAGTCTCCTCACTAACTTCATCATCCCCCCTGAAACCTCCACCACCTTACCCTTCTCTAGATTGGGCCCCTCTTTCCTGAGTAACTCACCCAAATTCACAAAATTGCAAGTGTCCTCCTTACCATCCTTAGCTTTCTTCTAAGTATTATCACCCTTTTCATTAGTGACAACAAGCTTCCTTTTGGTAGACTTCATTCCCGGGCTAGGACTGTCAACTTTTTGGATAATGTTGGCCTCAATCTGGCCAAGGGGGTGAATAGCCAATTTGGGGGTTTTCACCGAACTGGTTTTGGACCTGGGTTGTTTCTTGGAGGCTAAAACCCTAGGGTCAATGGGACTATCATGTGGCTTCTCAAGAGTGAGTTCCCTTATCACCACCCCTTGACTTTGGTTACCTTTGATATACTTAGGAGCACCAGCAAGGGGACTATCTATTAGGCTAGCTGTAATCTACTTAGGGGGACATAAAGCCAAATGAAATTTGTATAAGCGGAAGATCAGACCTTGGTGTAGCAGAATCATAGGCTTATTGGGGTTCTGGACATGAAGCCTGTAACAACCTTGGCCGAAGTCTCCAGAGACGAGAGAAGGTAAAAGGGGGATCTAATCAACTAGTTCCTTCTAAAATGATTCAGGAGCATGAAATGGTAATGGTATAAGTGTCTAAACCTACCTTCCAAAATAAAATACTTCATCACCATATATCATACCTCGTCCCAAGGTTTGGGTAGCCTTTCACAGTCAAAACCACCTTGCAAGTCGTAGAGCTTCTTGCCCTCTTTCATGAATAAGGCCATGTTCTCTGGGTTGGAGATCTTGCTCTATTTTTTTTTGTTTCACCCCCTTGATTGGCATGCCTCTAGTGAGGCCAATGACCTCCTCTGAAATATTAAAACCAACTCCCCCTATCTGGATCCTTCTGTTGTTCCAAGAAACTGCACATTATTTCGACAAGTTCTCATCATGCCCCTGCAAGCATTCAAGATAGGGAGAAACTCCCCATCGCAACATATGTGCCACAATGTCTCATTTTTCTTGAATTCTTCACACGAGATTGGTTTAGTTCTTGTTCTTGCTCCCCCCACAGTATTAGAGATTTGAATCTTAGCAATATGTAAAGTAAAACTAGAAAGACTATGAGATGCTGTAAAAGTTTGTTCTTATTTTTGGTAGATAAATAGCTATGCAGTTCTTGAAATTGAGAACCTTCTTCATCACCCTGTCGTCTAATGATATCATCATGCAATAATTTCACCATACATGAACTTAATTCCATGTGTGCATTATCATGGACGATATCTATGAAATCGTTAATATAAGTCTTTTGCGAGGTTAAAAATATTTGCCCCGTCATCTTCCTCTCCACGTGACTAGCCACATGATTAGGAGGCTGAGTCAACCACTTAGACCTGCTAACTTGTCTCCTAGTCATACCCCTATGGCACCAAAAACATGCACGCCCGGGGTTTGAATTCAAATTTTCAATCCCACAATACATGACAAACAATAATGAGGGTTACTTCAGCTCCTTGAGGAGGAGGGTTTGTACATGCTTAGGGAGGTTATCCACGCTCCTTCAGCACCTCCAGTTAGTGAGGTTTTGACCAAGGTTGGCCATAGTATCTACCACCGTGTTTCCCTCTTTGTAGGTGTGGGCAATTTATTTTTCTCTGAATCCAACCAATAGGCCTTTTATGTCCCCAGTGATGTCTTTAAGCTTCCAGCCAGTGTCAGCAATACCCAAGACAACATCAATTATAATTTTTGAGTCTCCTTCAATTTGAATTCTATCTATTCTCAATGTGAGGGCAAGTTTAAGCCCCCAAAGAAAGGCTAACCCCTCAGCCACATTGTTAGACCATTTTCTAATTCCTCCTGCAAAAGTTGCAATCATTTGACCATTGCCACTTCTGATGATGGCTCCCACTAGCCATACATGTGCTGCTCTTTACTGCACCATCAAAATTTAACTTAACCCAATCTTGTGGGGGTGGTTTCCAAATAGTGTTATGTCAAGCTATCCTTTTGGTGTTGTCAAAAGTGGATATGTCTGAGGATATTCCCCAGCATTTAGCCAATTTTAGTTATGAGGGGGTGGATGGTTTTTAGCATTGTTCAAACTGTTGTTAGAGGTGTTTTCAGACACTAGTTTGAGGAAAGAGAAAAAGACCTCCTTAGGGATTTTGGTAGAATCTCTAAAGATTCTATTATTCTTCTCCTTCTAGATGCTCCACCCTAAGTGGGGAGGCATCTGTCTCCAGAGCTCCCTGATTCTCAAATGGCTGAAAGGGGTTGTCGAACTCTCCACAAATTCAATGAGGCTTTCGTTCATGACCTATTCTAGGCCAAGCTTACCCAATATCATACTCCAAATATCCTTGGTATAATCATAATGGAGTATCAAGTGGTATATGGACTCTTCATCCTTGTGGTAGAGTACATATTTGTTAGCTAGTGGAAATCCCCTTTTCTTAAGGTTATCTAGGGTCAAGATTTTGTAGTGTCGTAAACCACTAGAAGAAGTTGATTTTGGGAATCAAGTGGCTATTCCAGATAGATTGCTAGATCCTATTGCATTGACCACTGTTAGATAGTAGATTGTAAGTAGTCCTAATAGAGAAGATCCCTCGATTATATTGTGCCCATAACATTTCATCTTGTCTGGGGAAGATGGGGATTCTGAAATTGTTTAGACTAAGTTGTAAGGAGCTAACTATCTAATCTAGGTTACTATTGTCTAGCCAGTAATCAAAAATATTTTTCCACTGTCTCCTCCCCTTAAAATGATCAACATAGTTAATAACATTTTCCCCAAGGAACCTTCTCGCTCTACAGATTAGATTGTCATTTCCCTAATTTATAAGAGGTTTGTCTTGCAGCCATGTGTCCTTCCAAAATTTGATCCTATCCCAATTTCCAAACTTCCATTTCAGCCCTTGAGAAAGGATATTTCTTACTTTTAGCATTTTGTTCCATATTATGGACCCTTTGGGGAGGCTTTCTTGATCAAGGAAACTAATTCTCTCCTCATCGTGCAGATATTTGGCTCTCATAATATCTCCCAGTCTTTCTCTTCCTTCATGAAGCACCACCCAACCTTAGCCAGTAGGGCTTTGTTCATCAACTGGATCTTTCTAATGCCCAGACCCCCCTGAGACTTGGGGAGATAGACTTTGTCCCAACAAATGAGAGAGATCCTCTTCTTCTCTTCAACCCCCATCTAGAGGAAAGTTCTCTAGATTTTTTCAAATTTCTTAGCAATGTATCTAGGAATTTTAAACAAGGTGAGAAAGTAGGTGGGAATACCTTGTAGAGAAGCCTTCAGGAGCTGGTACTTACTGGCTTGACTAAGTAGCTTTCCCTTCCATCCTTCCAACCTCTTTTGGTTTCTCTCCAAAATAGAATTCCAGTATAAGGGGGTCACTTCCTTGACAGTAAGGGGGAGACCAAGATAGGTAGATGGCAAGGAAGCTTCATTATAATTGAGAATGGTTTTAGTCTTTTGTCGTAGGTCCAGATTAGTGTTGAAGAAGAAAATGTTGCTCTTATCGTAATTGATGCATTTCCTAGAGGCCATGGCATAGTTGTTAAGTAATTGTTTCCATTTTCTAGCTTCCACCACTGAGGAAGCTCCAAACAACATCGTGTCATCCACAAATTGTTAGATAGCTGAGGGGTCCACTATAGAAGCAACTCTAACACCTTTCAATTCCTAGCTTCTCAAAAGGTTCAAGATGTTCCTCCCTAGCACCTCAGCCATGATAATGAACAAATATGGGGATAAAGGACCCCCCATCTAATCCCTCTTCTAGGATTAAAAAACCCTCAGGGGATACCATTAATCAATACCAAATACTTAACAATGGTTACACTTTCTTTTATAAGTTTGATGATGTTATCCTGGAATCCAAACTTCCTTAGAACTTTAAACATGAAATCCCAAGAAATTCTATCATAGGCTTTGGAAATATCCAGTTTAAAATCCATACTTGGGATGTTACTTATGTCCATCGAGTGGATTAGCTCATGGGTAGAGATGGTTGCATCCATAATCTGTCTTCCAGGAACAAAACCCTTTTGACAGCCAGTTATGAGGCTATCCAGGAGGGGTTATAATCTGAACACTAGGGTCTTTGATATGATCTTATATATGGTATTGCATAGACTAGTGGGGACTAGGTAAATAAAAGTATTGTTGATCTGTTTGAGGATCTTACTCATTCTGAAGAAGTCTTTGACAACATTCGTGACATCAAACCCCAGAGTGTCCCAAAAGTCCTGGAAGAAGGTGTTGAAATTAGGGTAGCCAACTGAGAAGGGGGGGTAAATCAATTGTCACAAAATTTTATCTTTTGTTGTATTTAATCTTCTTTATGACTTATTAACAGATTAATGATATAACCATGAAAGCATGAATCAACAACACATGAGCAGAAACACAATCAACACACATAACACTAGAATTTTTAAGTGGAAATCCGATTAAGGGAAAAACCACTGTGGGGGTTAACCCACAAGATTTATTCTTTGTTAAAAGAATAGAAAAATGGGAAGAAACTTGCCTTCAGGCACACTACCCAGAGCTCACTGCTCCAAGAGACTCACTATCTATAAACCACTCACATGGTTAACACTGAAAGGTTGAATTGAGAAACATCATATTCTTAATGCTAAGGTTCGGTTCCATTGAAGCTCACAACACCTCTGCTCTGCCCCTAAACACTTCTTCGCTACCTCCGCATCTTCACATACATCAACACATTTACACAACTTCATTACACTTATTTATACATGACATCAACTTTGGAATGGGCATCAAAGTCGGCCTTACAATAATCTATTTGGAACATTCTCCAAGATAGGCATTACAAGCAATTACAATCACAAGACTTGACTTGATACAAAATTCTACATGTAAACCACTATATTGTCAGCCAAACATAGCTGAGACTCAAATCTTCCTCAAATAACATGCCACACTCCATAGAACTTCTCTTAGATCATCCGTAACATGCACCAAGCATCCAGTCAGCCAAGACTGGAAAGAACAGCAACACCTAAGGAGAAATCTTCAACTACGAGTTCAATCCTCAATGCGGACCACCAACACAATAGGCACACAATCCAAAGACCTCCACAAGCACAATGAAATCAACAAGAACAACCGCACCACCTCAAATCACTAGAATCACTTGCATCTTCATATAGGAACTTAAGAACACCAACTATCATGGATGTCACACTAGAAAGATTGCTTGCGGACCTCCAAACCATGAACCACTTGAGTTGAGGATACACACCAACATCTCAAACATACCTCTAGAACCATAGACCATAATATTCGAAACAATCTAGACCAAATTCATGTCACTCTGTTACCTTTGAACAACTGCAAAACCTGGTTCTACTCAGATGGCCATAACTTTACCAATTGTCCATGCGAACCTCTCAAATCGTAATTGGAGCAACTTCAGGCAATCCTCTACAAAACCCTTTAATCTGCGAACTCTGATCTTCATCTCACTAGGAATGAGGAGCAATCTACTTTATTAAACTGCATTATCTTCACTGTTTCTAACAAAGAGATATGTTGACATCAATGACAACACATCATAGGCACATATTTGCAACAATCTCCCCCTTTGTCATTGATGGCAACATATGATGTGAAAAATTGATTCAACCATCAAGAAATAGACTTTTCCCCCTTTCTCTTATCACACCTACAACCACTTTCTTCACTACTCCCCCTTTCACCAACAACTATTTACTTCCACATTTTTCACGTGACTTCTCTCCCCCTTTGACATCAATGCCAAAGGGAACATATTTCCAATCATCTCTACCCCTTTTTATTTCTTAGATAAAACCAATCTAAACTCCAGAATTAACATACTAACTACTCCCCCTGAGTAGCATCCCCTTAACACCAATCTGGATCACAAGATATGACTGTGAGTTCCACCGGATTGATGCACACTAGTACACCTTAGTTTTGAATAGGAGGGGTAATAACCCCTAGCTTCACTCTGAGATACTCAAAAGTGTCCTTAGGTAGAGGCTTAGTGAAGATATCCACAATCTGATCCTTTGAAGGAACAAACTCCAATCTGACTTCATTCTCATTTACCTTCTCTCTCAAAAAGTGAAACTTGATGGATATGTGCTTTGTCTTTGAATGCAACACCAGATTCTTTGAGATGTTTATTGCACTTGAATTATCACAGAAGATTGTAACATGCTCTTCAAACACAATTCTGATATCCTTCAACATTTGCTTCATCCAAAGAACTTGAGTACAATTACTTGCTACTGTTATATACTCTACCTCTACAGTAGAAAGAGTTATTGCCTCCTGCTTTTTGCTCAACCAAGAAACCAATCTCTTTCCCAAGAAAAATGCACCACCACTAGTACTCTTTCTGTCATCCACATCTCTTGCCCAATCAGCATCTGTATATGCATAAAGAGTGAAATCATCATCCTTAGGATACCATAAGCCATAATCAGATGTCCCCTTCAGATATCTAAAAATTCTTTTGACTACTACAACATGAGATTCTCTAGGATCATCTTGAAATCTAGCAACAAGGCCAACTGCATTCATAATATCAGGTCTAGTTTGAGTCAGATAAAGCACTCCTCCAATCATTGATCTATACCTTTTATGATATGCCTTAAGGGAATCATCATCTTTACTCAACTTGCATCCAGTTATCATAGGAGTCACTGGTTTTGAATCCTCCATTCCAAACTTTTTCAACAACTCTTTCACATACTTAGACTGAGATATGAAGATGCCCTTATTTGACTGAATGATTTGCAGACCTAAGAAGAAATTCATTTCACCAAACATGGATATCTCAAATTCACCTTGCATCTAATCAGCAAAATTTTTACACATGCTCTCATTTCCACCAAAGATGATATCATCAACAAATACCTAAACAATCAAGATGTGTTCATGATCAATTTTGAAATAAAGATTACTGTCATATGTGCCTTTGCTAGAACCTAACTTTAGTAGATACTTATCTAATCTTGCATACCAGACTCTTGGGGCTTGTTTTAGTCCATACAATGCTTTCCTCAATCTACAGACCATATCTCCTTGATTAGACAACTGGAATCCTTCTGGTTTCTCAATGTAAACTTCTTCCAACTCTCCATTCAGGAATGCTAACTTGACATCCATCTGGTAAACATTGAAATCTTTGTAAGTAGCAAAGGCAAGAAATAATCTGACTACTTTGATTCTTGCCACCAGAGAAAAAGTTTCTTCAAAATCAATTCCCTCTACTTGAGAATATCCTTTGCACACCAATCTTGCTTTGTTTCTCACAACTTCACCATCTTCATTCAATTTATTCCGGAAGACCCATTTAGTTCCAATTACATTTTTGTTTTCAGGTCTAGGAACAAGATCCCAAGTATGATTCTTTTCAATTTGCATTAATTCTTCTTCCATTGCTTTTACCCAACTTTCATCATTATAAGCTTCATTCACTGATTTTGGTTCAATCTTTGAAATCAAACAATACTCCACTTATTCTTCAGTAATTTTTCTTCTAGTTTGAACACCTTTATTTTTATCTCCTATGATCTGATCTTCAGAATGATTCAACCTTACATACCTAGGAGTTTTGGGATTTTCTTAAACTTTTGATTCTTGAACTTGTTCATCAACATTTGCACTAGCTTCATGAGTCACTGGATTCTCTAGAGCAATCTGAATATGAGTTTGAGTTTGAACTTGCTTTCCTTTATTTGGACTTTTATTTTGATCATCTGATTCATATCCACAAGACTCAAAAGGTCTCTCCTTGCTTTCATCAACCTTGACATTTGCACTTTCAACAATCCTTTTCAATCTCTTGTTAAAGCACTGGTATGCCTTGCTTTGGTTAGAATAGCCCAAAAATATTCCTTCATCACATCTCTACATCAAACTTGCCTAGATCTTCATCTCTCTTGATATAGCATTTACTATTGAAAACTCTAAAGTATTTCACTGTAGGAGCATTACCAAACCATAGTTCATAAGGTGTTTTACTAGTATTACCTTTGATCTACACCTGGTTAAGAGTGTAGACATCAGTACTCATAGCCTCTCTCCAATAGACATGTGGAAGATTTGCCTCCATCATCATGATTCTAGCAGCCTCTTAAATAGTCTGGTTCTTCGTTTCCACAACTCCATTCTGCTAAGGAGTCCTAGGAGCAGATAATTGTCTTCTTATCCACGCTTTTCACAAAATGCATTAAACTCACCAGAGGTAAACTCTCCACCTCTGTCAGATCTCAAACACTTTATCTTCACACCAATCTCATTCTCCACCCTAGCCTTGAACACCTTGAATCTGTCAACAGCCTCTAAGTTCTATCTCAAGAACGTGACCCACATCATCTGGGAGTAATCATCAATCAGCAACATAAAGTATCTGTCTCCTTGCAAACTCCTAACTTTGGCAGGACCACACAAATCAGTGTGCACAATTTCCAACAATCCACTTGAAAATTGTTCTTTACTTTTGAATGTAGCTCTATTCTGTTTGCCCAACTGACATTCCTTACACATGCTATTAGTAGGTTTCACAAGCTTTGGAAGATCTCTGATAGCCTAAGTAGTACTTATCTTGACAATGTTATCAAAGTTTACATGACACATTCTCCTATTCCATAACCAACTCTGATCAATCTGAGCAATCAAACAACTTTGACCAGTACCACTTTAATGAAAGATATTACCTCTAGTTTGTGTACCAAATGCAATCTTAGTTCTAGAGCTTTCTAAAATTCTGCATCTTCCATCCTTGAATCGAAGATCATACCCTTTGTCAACCAACTGTCCAACATTGAGAAGATTATACTTCAACCCTTCTACATACAAAACATCATTAGTGTTATTCTTACCATCAAGAGAGATGGATCCTCTGCCATGGATTCTACCAGCTGAATTGTCTCCAAACTTCAAAATTCCACCTTCATATCTTTCCAAACTTACAAACTTAGTTTTATCACCAGTCATATGATGAAAGCATCCACTGTCAATCACCCATTCATCCTTTTCTTCAACCTAAGAAGCCAAGGCACTTTCCACATTCACACAACTAGCAGATTCAGTAGGCACCAGATCTTCTTCTTTGATAGCAATGAACACCCATTCATTTTCAGAGGTACTTCCCATATCAGAATCATCATCTGTGACTCCTTCATCAGCAGCTTCTTGGACATAGTAGCATTTATTTCAAACCCTAGGTCTGTTAGGGTTTGGCTTTGAAACCCTCTCCAGACATCTTGAAGAAAAATGATCAATCTTATTGCAAACAAAACTTTTGAAAGGTAACTTTCCTTCATACTTACCAGATCCTCTTGGTAATCTTTTGGCAACAAGGGCTTCAAGTTCTTTAATCTCATATTCATCTTCTTCAAGTTCCTTCCTTGCCTTCTCATATCTGGTTAGTCTTCTTGAAGAGCTTTCACTTGGATCAAATGTTGGCTTTCCGAAAACACTGGCCTTAAATGTAGATTCTAATTTAGGAAGAGAATCACCAAACTCACTCATTTCAAATGCTGAAAGCTTGTCAACCAACTGATCCCTTGTAACATCTATCATAGTCCTAATTTCCTCAATAGCAACAACTCTATGCTTGTATGAAGTAGCTAAGGAGTTGAGCACCTTGGCAATAATCTCTGATTCTTCCAGTTTTCCACCAGCACACTTGATACTACACATAAGTTCATTCACATGTAGGAAGTGATGTTTTCATCTTCATTCATCCTCAAACATTCATATCTGCCCTTTAGGCTTTGTAACTTAGCACATTTGACATATGCATCACCTTCATACAGAGTTTCCAACTTCTGCCAGATTTCATGAGTAGTTTGTAATTCCAAGACATTTGTCATTTATGTATCAATTAGGGCACTTAACAATGCTTCTTTAGCCCAAATGTTGTATTTGACTTCTTTGATTTGATTTGGAGTTGTAGGACCATTATGCAAAGGAGTATATTTATCCTTAGTTATCAACCAATAAGGATCACGCATGCATTGCAAATGACACTCCATGTGATTCTTCCAAAGAGTATAATTTGTTCCATCAAATCTCAGACTGTCCTTGTATGCCGACATCCTAGATCTCCTCAAGTGGTCAAGCTTCTTTTAGAGGAATCAACTCTAATACCAATTGTTGAAATTAGGGCAAACAACTGAGAGGGGTGTGAATCAGTTGTCACAAAATTTTATCTTTTTCTACATTTAATCTTCTTTACCACTTATTAGCAGATTAATGATATAACCATGAAAGCATGAATCAACAACACATGAATAGAAACACAATCAACACACATAACACCAGAATTTTTACGTGGAAACCCGGTTAAGGGAAAAACTACGGTGGGGGTTAACCCACAAGACTTATTCTTTGTTAAAAGAATAGAAAAATAGGAAGGCCCTTGCCTTCGAGCACACTGGCCAGAGCTCACTGCTCCAAGAGACTCACTATCTACAAAAACATTCACATGGTTAACACTGAAAGGTTGAACTGAGAAACATCATCTTCTTCATGCCAAGGTTCAGTTCCATTGAAGCTCACAACACCTCTGCTCTGCCCCCGAACACTTCTTCGCTACCTCCACATCTTCACATACATCAACACATTTACACTTCATTACACTTATTTATACATAACATCAACTTTGGAATGGACATCAAAGTCAGCCTTACAATCATCTATCTAGAACATTCTCCAAGATAGGCATTACAAGAAATTACAATCACAAGACTTGACTTGATACAAAATGCTACATGCGAACCACTATATTGTTAGCCAAACATAGATGGGACTCAAATATTCCTTGAACAACATGCCACACTCCATAGAACTTCTCTTAGATCATCTGCAACACGCACCAAGCATTCGATCAGCTGAGACTGGAAAGAACAGCAACACCCAAGGAGAAATCTTCAACTACAAGCTCAATCTTTAATGCAGACCACCACCACAATAGGCACACGATCCAAAGACCTCCACAAGCACAATGAAATCAACAAGAACAACCGCACCACCTCAAATCACCAAAATCACTTGCATCTTCATATGGGAACTTAAGAACACCAACTGTCATGACTGTCACACTAGAAAGATTGCTTGCGGACCTCCAAACCATGAACCACTTGAGTTGAGGATACACACCAACATCCCAAACATACCTCTAGAACCACAAAACATAATATTTCAATGCAGAGCAATCTAGACCAAATTCCTGTCACTATGTTACCTCTGAACAACTGTAAAACCTGGTTCTACTCAGATGGTCATAACTTCACCAATCCTCCATGTGGACCTCTCAAATCTTAACTAGAGAAATTTTAGACAATCCTCTACAAAACCCTTTAATCTGTGGATTATGATCTTCGTCTCACTGGGAATGAGGAGCAATCTACTTTACTGAACTGCGTTGTCTTCACTATTTCTGACAAAGAGATATGTTGACATCAATGACAACACATTACAGGCACATATTTACAATAGAAGGCATGAGGAAAACCATCAAAGCTGGGGGCTTTGAATGCTCCCATGGAGAAGACAACAGCCCTTACCTCTTCTTTAGTAATCAGCTTCAATAAAGAATGGTTATCATTAGTGAGCAGAGATGGGATACTATCCGATAGCTTCTCAACCATATCCGAGTGGGAATTATCAGTCTATTTGGAGAGGAATTTTTTGAAGTAATTTGAAGCAAGCCGACCTATCTCATCTTCTAAGTTAGCCTCTCTATTGCTCTCATCTAGGAGCTTAGTAATCTTGTTCCTTCTCCTATGCCTCATAATCGATTGGTGGAAGAAATAAGTGTTCCTATCTCCCTCGGTTAGCCATTGGACCCTAGATTTTTGCTTCCAGAATATTTCTTCCCTTTTCATCAACTCCCTCCATTCTTTGAGTAGAGAATTTTCCTAATTGAAATTAGACTCACTCCTATCTCCCTTAGCCATTTTTTTTTAATATCTAATAGGCTAGCAGAGATGTGTTTCTTTTGAGTCATAACATTACCAAAGCAAAATTTGTTCTAGCCTTTGACTTTCTATTTGACATGCAAGAGTTTTTGGGCTAGCCTAAACATAGGGGAACCCTAGATCATGATTCTCCACTAGCACTAGTAATGCAATCCTTGAAGTTTGGGTGTGAAGCCCACATTATCTCATATCTAAAAGGGAAAGGGCCTTTGGGAGTTCCTTCCCACCAGGTGAATAATAGAGGATTGTGATCAGAAATAGTATGAGGCAAAGCTATCAATTTAGAGTGTTGAATGATATCCCAATTGGAAGATATCAAGAGTCTATCAAGCTTCACCTAAATCAGTTGGTCTCCCCTCCTCCTGTTAGTCCAAGTGTATAGTTGATCATTTAAATCTATGTCCATGAGACCAATAAGATTGAGAAAGTCAACAAGGTCAACCATGCTATTAGAGTAGTCCATAATGTCCAAAGATTTTTTTGAGGGGAACAGGGGAGTATTGAAATCCCTAGCTAGCATCCAATTGGCTCCTTTCTTAGTAGTCAACCTAGGGACCAACTCTTCCCAAATCTCTTTCCTGGCATTCCTATAATTGGGTGCATAAATGTATGTCTCCAAACTTTGTTATTGAGGGTAAACTTCACTTCAAGGCTATTCCTATTGTGGGAGCAATAGGTATCATTGAGATGGTGTTTATTCCACATAGTAACTAGACCTCTAGAAGCTCCAAAGGAGGCACTAATGAAGTAATCTACAGTGGGCCATAACTTCATAGCAATTTCTTTGAAACTTTTTTCTGACATTTTAACTTCTTGGAGGAGGAGAATATCAAGTTTGTTTTCATAGATGCAGTTTTTGCTTAAAAATTACTTTTGAGGACTGTTCAGTCCCCTTATATTCCAAGAGAGGATCTTCATTTATGACTTCTCCTAGAGTGAGTCTCTAGGGTACTCTGTCTCCCATTAGCAATTCCCTTTGCCTAGTTTCCCTCTGTGAAGGTCTTCTGACTTTTCCATCTGTTCCTACATCTGTTAATTTTTTCATGTGTCCTTTACCTTTCTTCTTGGGTGTTACCCATCCCTCCTGGTTACTCCACATGGTACTTGGTCCTACCCCAAGGGTTAAATCTCTAAGTGAAGACAACTCCACCCTTTTCCCCTTCCCTTCACCTCCCGTAGTACCAGGAGAACTCTAGAGGAAAGGCTTTTTCTCAGGTGTTTGTCTTTGCTCACCTATAGCAGCCTCCACCTTCTGTGAGATATTTCTTTTGGGAGAGCACTCCTAGATCTCTCTCTCTTCTTTATCTTTTGTCTTCACAGAAGGGTCCTCTCTCTAAGTGTTCAGAAAAGATTCAACCTATTGTTTGAGCCCTGGAGTGGCCTTCTCTTTAGATCCTTCCGTTTCTGCAAGTTTAAGAGGGGATCTTAAGATGTTTAGGATATCCTCTTTGAAGGGATACTCTTCAAATTCTAGGCCCTCTTCCCTCACTTCCTTAGGTTTTTGGTTCTTTAGAGATTTACGTTCAATGATCATGTGGCCTTTTCTAGAACAGTTTTGACAAAATGTAGTAGCATTTTCATAAACCAACTGCTACTCCCAGCTCCCATATTTAGATTTTATGTTGATTGAAGTAGGGAGAGTTTTATGAATATCTACACTGACACAAAATGGGCAAATACTAACATCAATTTATTTTTAGTAGTGTTGTCCAACACTATGAATCTGCCAAAGGAGTTAGCAATCTAGGTGAAGATCTCCTCATCCCAATACTCCAACAGTAGTCCTAGTAGCCTTACCCAAACTGGGGTAGATTTATTTAGTTTCATCACTGCGTCGAATCCAAGTTTCTAGTGGCCCAAACATAGGCTATGTCTACCATACAACCAAGGACCTCTAGCTAGAACTACAATAAGATCCTCCTTGGTAATGAACTTGAATAGGAAGAGTCCTCCTGCCATAGTACTGGTTGAAACACTCCCCTTCAGGTGCCATCTACTATATACCCACCTATGGACCATGTCTATATTGGGTCTTAGGGAATAGAACTTTCTAACCAAAGATAGCTCCATGGACAAAACTATCTTTTCCATCATAAGGTTTGGGATTTGTAGGTCTGTTCCTTTCTCTGACTCTGACAGCACGGGAACTGTAGAGTCCTGTATCTTCTGTTTGTCCTCATAGAGAAGGGCATTTTTCCAGGCATTAGGACCTAAATCTAAGGTTGGAATCTCGTGCTCTGAAGGACTACCTGAGGCAGTACTTACTATAGCTTGTTCAATCAAGGGGCCCAAAGGGGGAGTAGGGCCCCCCTTGAGATAATGGAATCCATGACCTAAGCAAGTTTAAACCAAGTTTCAAGTGGGAAAGTTGCAGAGCTCAAAAAACATAAGTTAGGACATTGTTGCAATCAGATCGAAATGTTAGAGGTGAAGAAGAGATTGAAATTTATTACAATTTAATTAATAAAATAATTAAATGATGTCATTCTATATTATTTAGTCATAAATTTATTTTTAGATAATTGACTTCCTTGTATATTAATGTTGATGATGATTGTTAGTCATAACAACATGCATAAAAATTTGCACAACAAACCTTTATTATCTTCTAAAGTACGATCAGCTTAGGATAAGTTGATGACTCCAAGTACCTGTTGATCAGGTCATGATCATCTAATGTTACTCAGAGGTTGATGTGACATGCTGTTTTCCATTTCAAGGGGTCGTACATTTGTCTAGGTGATCAGTATTACATTGTATCCTGTAAATTCACTCCACAGAGAGGTCAATTCTACTCTATTTTCAAAGATTGCCGAGATATTTGTAAGTTTGATCAATTCTTCTGATCATCAATCATTATAAACTTGCTCTTTCTTCTACACTATATATCTATTCAAATGATGTGTCTATAAGTGGATATTTATATGTATTTCATGGATATTTATCTATATTTGCATGATATTTATCAATTTGACATGCTTTTACTTCAAATATGCTCTGTATTTTCAATTGCCTATGGAATATCTACATGTTTCATGTTGTATTTGCTTTTGATTGTCTATTATTTGCAATTATGGAGATGATCTATAATGAAATTCAAAGAAATTTAAAAGAATACTTCTACTTTTAGTGAACCTTTAGTTATTGAATCACATACACACAAGATACATTCATGGAGAGAAGAAATCAAACCATAGGTTACTAGGATGTTCCACAGCTAGGTATGGTTGATGCTAACTTCAAAGGAACTAGGAATGAAAACAATGCATGCAGACTGAAAAGCACTCCAAGGGACGTAGCTAATCAATTCATATATCCATATTTCAATCACAGATTACTCAAGATTTATGATGATTTGTAATCAAAATGGCTTCTCTTTCATTAAGTATGCATAACATGTACATTTACAACAACTTTGAAATGAGTCCTGAACTTTTTAGCAATTAAGTTTCGAATGACTAAAATATTGCACCCCTGCACCTTTTATAGAATAAGGTGAGGAGGCAGTTACAATTAACCAACGGTCAAGATTTATGAATTCAGATCAATGGTTGACAATTCCCTTATGACTTAGTCAACTTTATCTCATGGAACAGGTTGCCAGCTGGCAACCATCTGTATGACTCATTATTTATGAGTACCTTATGTATATGTTCACTTAGTGATGCATCTTCATTCATTCCTTAGGTTCTTCTTCTTCATTTTATTCTTCTTCATCGTTCTCTTCATCATCATCACTTTCACCATCACTTTCACTCTAATATACATCCTCCTTCATGTGGACCTTTACTGCTATCCTGATATGTTCATATGCTTGTACTATCTTATCAACCTCTCCCCCATCCTGAATTCTAGCTTTTGTTATTGCATGCTTATGAGACTGGAACTTAGCCTTGAGAGCTTCCAACTTACCTTTCCTTCTATTTAATGTCTCATTGTATGTTTCTACTTTAAACTTTATTCTCATAATTTTATTCATTACTTCTTCTGTCAGGTGGGTGAGAGGGTCATCTGCTACTGATTTAAAATTATCATGTAGAGCCTTAATAGCAAAGTCTGCATCCTGATTCTCAATTTTGCCTTCTATTTTTCCTTCCAAGGCTTCAAGGATTTCTTCTTCATACGCCATCATGCTATGTAATTTAACACTAATATCCCTAAGTTTGCCGCTGCACTTCTTCAAGATATCACATTCAAACCTGATATCTTCATACCATATACTTATCAGCAGGGTAGTATTATTATCCAATACTTTATTGCTTATCAAAATTTGTGGATCAATTCTCTTCATTTCACTTAGAGTAGTCAAGTCCTTTTCCAATTGGAATGATCATTTTTCTGTATCATTCTGCATTTTCTCTACCTTCCTCTTTAGATTACTCAAAGAATTCCATCTCTGCAGAGAGGTTCTCAATACATCTTCAGCCCCAGTGAAAGCTGACAACATCCATTTTTTCATCACCATTGCCTCATGTTTCATTAGGTCCAACTTGGTGACCTCTTCCTGTGACATGACAGTCAATGGGACTGCAGGATCAACTGGTGCATTATCAGGGTTAATTAACCCTTTTATGAAAGAATGTAGTTGAGCAATGTTCTCTTTATACATTTTATTTTTCTCCTTTTCCTTCTTCACCCTTTGGGTTAAGGAATCAATAATATCCTTCCCTTCTTGAACTTCCTGGTCTTCATTGGCAAAACCCAGATTAACAGTTGTGATTTGGAATTCCTCTAGGCTAATCTTGTCTTTCTCCTTTTCAACTATGGGAAGTGCTATCTGTGCAGTCCTTCTACCTATGGTAGGATCTCTTTTTATGGTAGATGTTAATCTGGCCTTCCTCTTTGGCTTCATCATCTTCTCAGCGAACAAGGTAGAAACATCAAACTCCTAAATTTCTGATGTTTGTTCTATACCTATTTCCTTTTCTAGCCAATGCAGTACATTGGTGCAGGAGCACCAAGGAGACCAAAAAACTTATATTCACTTTGTTTGTTGATTTCATAAGGTCTTGAAGACCATTCTCATTTGTGTAATAAGGACTATGTCCAAATATCTATTGCTGTCTTGTAGGAGGTAGTCATGTTTGTAAGCCTTCCAAGGCATGTAAAAGACAGTCATATGTTTCCCTCACATTGTAAGCCTTTCTAAGGAAAATATGAGGCATGTCAAGGAGTCTAATGCCTTTTTCAAGGGCTAATTACATTGTAAACTATTTGAAGGCACTCATTAAGCCTAAACAGTCCTCAACATGTAAAGACAAAAATGGTAAGTAGTTGTAATTCCAAAAACTGTCAAGGAAGTTCGATGGGAAGAAGTGGTTGTAAACCTTCCCATTGAACCAAAATTATTTCAATAAGTTATTCAAGGTGTGAACAAGTTTAAAACACCTTGAATGTGATCATTGTAGGGGGGAGAAGAAGTTTCAATACAAGAAAACACCATTCTCTGTTGTTTTTGTGTTATTTTCTAAAGAAAGAGGCTGTACTTCTCACCTGTATAGAATAGTTATGGACCCCAAATGTGTGGAAGGAATAAGGTGATGGAATAGATTTCATTCAATTCCATTTTGATGCTTTGATATTGAGTAAGAAGAGTTTGGTAGCCATATTACTAGGACTGCTTTTGACAGAATTATGTTTTCCTAGAAAATTTGCCACTACAGGCCATACATAGTGAAGTACAGACCTATTCACATCTCTTCATGTTTTGATTGGGTAGTGCATTGAGTTGAATTGCATTTTAAGTAGTTTTGGTGTCTTGACAGTAGCCTTGAAGGGAGTTATAAGGTTTTGTTTAAAAATAGTCTCATAGAACCCTAAACAAGGGTTTTGCTCCAACGATGGAAGAATAGCCATCCCACTATCTTTCAAGACCATAAGGATAGTGGGATGGATGTATCCATGTATATTTCAAGTGTTTTGATTGATTGCAGGAGTGGGAGAGTTGGTGTTTGCAAGTTTTGGTGGAAGAGGCTTAATAAGACCATATATTAAGTCCATTGGAGTAACCATAGAGACATTTCTTGGAAAAACACTTTGTAGAAGTACAAAACCCACAAAATCCTTTGTTTTGGAAGGTAATATAAATGCTCAAACCCTTGGTGGAGTTCTATACATGAGTTTTAGGGTAGTCTCTTTGTAATTTTGGCCTAATTGGGGCTCTAGAACACTAGGAGGGGCTATTGGTTGAGACATGCCATCCAAAACAACCCATATCCAATTTGGGATATGTGATAGAGGGCCATAATGGGTATCTACGGATTGTCTAAGATTTGCATTTGAAGGTATGAGTCAAGAGTTATTAGGATTGTTGTCATTTTGTAGGGCTACAAACCATTTCTTAGGTTTGTGAAGGAAGTGCTAACCAGAAGTTTGGTCTGTCTTAGACATTGGTTGGAATGGGTCCCACAACATTTAAAAACACCTTTTCCATGAAGAAATCAAATTCCCTAACTGCTATTCCCAATTTTGTGTAAAAACCTTTAATTTTGGGTTTTTGGGTGTAGTAGAACCTTGTCATCTTGTCTATCTTCTCCTATCCAAAGTAACTCTATATCATACATCATCTCCTAATCCCTGGTGGCCTTTGTCAATATCATGTCTACCTTGTTCTCCAGTATCTGCTTCTATCCTTGGTGGAGAAGGCACCTTCTTAATTTCTTCCTCATGTATTTCTTCATGAGGGGGATCTTGTTGAAGTTCTTCCTACTGAGGGGTTGTCTTCTGCAAAGGAGGATCCAGTGGAATTTCCAAATCTAATCCCATGCTTGATCCTATACTTCCTCCTTTGGATTTTCATCTTCTTTATTATTTTTCTCATCTTGCGGCATATTGACATCTTTGGATGCCTATGTATTTTTCCCTTGTGGATCACCCTAATCAAGGGTCACTTCCTGTGCTCCACCCGATGCACTGATATTTGGTGGCTTAGGGTCCTCCTAACCTAATTTTTCTTCTATTCTTGGGACTTCTCTTGGATCTCCCTAAGTCTAAGAAACATCAGCGTCTAATATATCATGATCACCCCCACTCTTCTGTTGAACTTCCAATACTTTGGATTCTGTAGGTGTTTCATGCTGTTGTTGACTCATATCAGGAGCAGTGCCATCCTTCCCTATATGCTCTGCCACTCCAGTCTCTTTTGGTTCCTCAGGTGCACCTATTTTATCCTTAGGGCTTATATCACCCCTATATGTTAAATCCATGACTGCAGGGCTAGTCACCTGCTCAACTAAATTGTCGAGCCTTATTTGTTGAGCTGCCCTCTCTGGGCTACCTTGTTTCATTTCTTCTGTTTGTTTTACTTCCTCCAACACCACCATCTATGCTAATGGAGTTCCATGATGAGTCATGTGGGTGTTGGAAACTAGAGTTTCCATTTGTTGAGAGGCCACATTCTGAACCACCTCATCATCAAATAAGTCTACAGTATCCTCCAAAGAGAAACGAACACCCTGACTTGCTTTAAACATTTCTCTCATTTGTTCCTCTGCCTTCTTAGTTTGGAATTTAATTATGGTGGGAAGAGGAACATCATGTTGTAGTTCCTTCTTGAAAACTTCACCACCGGCTCCTCTCAATATGATGGGGTCAGCACGGATATGCCCCTTCATGGCCATTCTTTGTTTCTTGGGTGGTGATGTCAATGGCACCCCCTCCTCTTCTTGCTGAATTTCAGCAAGTCATCACCTCCAGGTTCCTTATTTACTTGTTCTTCTTCCAAAGGGATGCCCTCTTCCACTTCCTATTGCAGGGTTTGGACTTCTACTTGCATCTTTGTAGCCTCAACAGTGGTCCTCAAAATTATTTTAGTCTTTGGTTTTTCAACTAGAGGTTGTGCAGATGATGCGAATGCCTGAGTTGATGTAGATGCACCTACAACTGACTTGGAAATCCTTTCTATTATCACCCCCTTTGGTTCATCTTCACTTTGCTTACCTTTAGGGGGACCTTTCCTTTATTTTTCTATGGGCAATCTTTCCTCATTGGATTTTCTCTTTTCATTGAGGAAATCATCATATTCCTCATCAGATACCTCCTGTCTCTTTTTCTTGTTATCAACTGTAAGGGAAACACTGCTTTTCTTCAATCTGGATATCTCCTCATCTACCCGGGCCTGGGTTAGCTAGATCATCCTAGTTGTCAAATAATCTAAGGATATATCTTTCGGTTGTGTAAGATCTGGGGTTGATATGGTGTCATTATACACCTTTTTGTCCTCATATTCATTGGACATGATCTTCCCATCATCCTTCTATAGCTACACTGGAACCAGGATGTAGTCAAAGGTTTTAATTTGATTCAAGGTGAGTCTTTGATATTTCCTTCTTCTCACCTCAGCTTCATCATCACAATCGGTCCAAAAGTCTTCTAGATGCTTCTGATGTATTGGTTTTCCTAGTATCTTTTGCATCCTGCCATAAGGATCATATGATCTGGCTAGGGGAAATGGTTGTAAATACATCAATTTTAACCCCCCCATGACATGCTTTATGCTCTCTAAACCTGAGCATATGTACTAGCCCATGGATATTGGGAATAAAACTAGAGGTATCTTCTTTTGTGCCTTGTAGGCTTCAACTATTGTAGATACCTGCTTGACAAATTCCATCAAGACAACCTCATCAGTAGGGTATCTTGGCAACATAAAAGGTTGTCCTTCAAATCCCTCTATCCTGATGTATGAAAAAGTGGCAAACTAGATAAACTAGGCTCCATGCTAATTAACAACTTCTTGAGCTTCCATGCTCAGCCTTTTAGTCTTGTCCTCCTCTATAGTTCTGATCAGATGCATGGAGAATGCATCATTTACCAGTTTGTAATCGAGGAGATATTCCTTCCTTTGTAATTGGGGATAATGATCCCATATGTGTGCATCATCGGCATCACCACCAGCCTTACCCACTATCTTCAAAGCATCAAAAGTTCCTTTATATGCACATGAGTATACCACATATGAAGTCATGAAAAATGAGCATGTTTGGCCTCCCACGTTCCTCATTCCTTCATCCAATGCATCACTGATGATCTTAGCCCATAGTGGCCTGTTGTCTGCATATAAGACCATCTGGATGATCCCAAACATCCAGTTCTTGAAATTTCTAGCATGAGGTTTGCCAGTCATCCTACTCAGTAGAGCAATCATATATTGGTACTCATCATCAAAATCAAACTTATACAGATGCACTGGTAGCTTGGCTGAGGTGACATATGTACTGCTCTTAGACCTCCATTTGTATATCCTCTTCCTTGCATTTTTCTTATTATTGTTCTATTCTATTTCCAATTTGCGCAGGTCCACACTCACTACCTTCTTCCCAACTGGCAGATTGAAAGTGGTGGTAATGCCCTTGACTGAGAAGTCTGCATATATCCTCCCATGTTTCTCCACCTGCCTAGTTTCAGGGTTATAATTTCTTGTACATTCTACTACTAGCTCAGGGGCATCCATAGCATATGGAAAACTAGCTGCATGCCACATACCTGAGACATACACCCCATCTAGAATGGGATTATCCTTATCATGATCTAATCTTTGTGACCATACTACCAGGTCCGTATCTCCTTGGTGTGTATCACCAATAACTCCGTACTTGAACTACACCCCCTCAGGCTGGACAAACATGAGCTTAAGGAACCCTGCCTCAGACCTATTTCTTCTGAGATCTACCATGGATTCCTGCAATAAACATGATATGTTTTACCCTAGAGTATCCACATGCATTTCTGTAACATCATGTACTCCTATATCATGTATACTCTTTATATTACGCTTCACTTCATCATGATATGTATTATTACAAAGCCAAACCACACGAAAGACAAATACTCTACCTGAAAACACAGAAAATGACAACAAGATGGTTTACAGTTACTTACCTGACAATGCTTTCCTCTTGGATTAGATGACTGATTACGGAGAAGGGTTATATTCGCTTAAGATCACCCATTCCGTTACGTTTAAATATCCAATCCATTGACAGGTAACTATTTGAGGGTTTGACTTCAGAGCTCTGTAATTTCTTGATTTATCGCAAGGTAAATGAAAATAACCTTCAAATTCCACCTTTAAAGCAGATCAGTAGGACAAATTAGGGTAAAAATGTGTTGTCTTGATCAAATCCATTGATCATCTGTAGGGAATCCGTAGATGCTGACAAATGTTCAATTTATATTTGTAATCGGTGGGAATTCATCTACTGCATTTAATTGCATTTAATGTCAAGAAGGGGAGGGGTGATCTTTGAAAGATCAGGGGATATTCAAAATATGACCCCATGGATAAAATGACCCCCTACTTTTGAGCGAAAAAATTGAATGCAAAGAATTAGGTGATATGGTCAAAGTTTGACCATGTGTATATTGGGTCATGAAACTAAGATCAGGGGCTATTCAAAATATGACCCCATGGATAAAATGACCCCCTTCGAAAAAGATCGGGGTGACATCATTATGTCAGCGACATTGTTTAATCATTATGTTTTAATGATGTCATCGTCATATTAAAGAATATGATGAACATCAGATATATACCTCCTCGCGGATAAAATGGAACGATGACATCATCATAAGCGTGATTTTCTTCATTGATTGGACCTGGATTACATCATTGTCATATTGACATAGGGTGATATTTGTGAAGAGGGTGATATTCGTAAGATGACTAATGTTAAAAATATGAACGCCCGCGAGATAACTGAAGTCTTTCGACATGTAGATATCAACTCTTACTTAAATTTGATGTCCGCACATCGTGGACTGGGTGATTTATCAGTTGATAATCCCATATCAGGGTGATCTTATCTAATATGACTGATGTTTGAAATATGACCCCCCTGCTCAGGATATCAGGTTTGACCAAACTTTGACTGAACATAACTCTATTCCCTTAGACAATTTTGGGGTGATCTAAAAGGCAAACCTGCTTGGAATTTTGTGTACTTTCCAACCATGATGTTACTAATGCGAACTACTAAGTCTAACAATTGACCTCATCATGGTGACAAATCCACCCTCTTTTACAGCATTACATGCATGACTGATTTTACCAAACTGCCCAAAGAAGAAAACAAACAAGCCAAAGTAGCAAGAAAAGTTGGGCCCCTATTTTGTCAAGGCAAAATGGGGCGTGTTGTGTAACCACACAACAACTTGCCACCAAAGAACATAACCAAATTCCAATGATTCAAGTGATGTGATCACATTCTAACATAGCATTTTAACTCTTTCTAAGTATAAGTATTATAATCTTTCTGAATGATAGGGTTTTCATCATGGCAACAATGCTAGCAAAGGATCAGGTGTGTGCAAATGATTAATTATCCTCATCTTGAAAGTAGGTTGAAAACATGAGTAACTAATGTTAAGCTACATAGTTTGGGAGCATCCCTCATAGCTAACCTGGATAGAGTCTTACTACCAGCAGGCATCTATAGCCCCGACAAGGTTCTCTATACAATCCTCCTAAGTAGAGCCCCACTGCCAGTAGGCATCTATAGCCCCGGTAGAGTTACTTAGATGGCCTAATTTTATTCCCTTTAGATTTTCAATATTTATTCTTTCTGTTCATATGATGTCATCATGTAATCTTAATGTGCAAGACATGTTCACTTGCTGATTTAGGTTGGAGATTGCATTGGTAGCAAGGGAGTCCCTTTAAATATTTCACTTAACACCTATACTTATGCATTCTACAAACCCAAGGCTGTTAGGTGAGTCATTGTGAAAAATCACTTTAGTTAAGAAAAGGCACTATGATGAAAAGGATATCACAGACCTAATCACCGACACTCCTCAAAATGAATCATAACCTATATAGGAATTTGTTTTCATCACTTGAATCTTAACAATTTGGTTATTTTCTTAGGGTGACAAGTTGCATCATCTTGACTAACCAAAACAAAACTCAACAGGCAAACAAACAAACAAAACAAAACTGTACAAACAACTATACAATATGCACACTATGATACATTTGACCTACATGATACTATTTCAGGCTTGAAAGTAATGCTTGAGGAACTGTCCATTAACTGGTAATGGGACATCCTCACCAGTTAAAGTCTTAAGCCTGTAGGTGTTGTCTCCTAAAATTTCTAAAACTTGAAAGGGACCTATCCAAAGTTTATCAAATTTACCATGATCTCCTTTCCTTTCATGTGCTTTATCCCACATAAGGACTAAATCTAAAATCCTAAAAGCCTTAACTCTGGCTCTTTTGTCAAACCAATGCTTGACAATAGCTTGATGTTTAGCAAATTGATCAATTGCTCTATTCCTTTTTTCTTCTAGATGCATTAGATGAAGCAACCTGACTTCTTGTTTGTTATCTACACCTAGATATTCTTATGCAAACTGTAATGTAGGGATATTTAGGTTAACAGGGAGGATGGGATCCACCCCATATACTAGGTGAAAAGGAGAATTCCCTAATGTAGCCTTCATCCTAGTTCTATCTACCCACAATGCATACTTTAGTAGGGTGTTCCACTCCCTTAGGTTCTTTTCTATCAATTTCTTTATGATGTTCAACAAGTTCTTGTTTGTAGATTCTGCCAATCCATTCCCTTGGGGATATTAATTTGAAGAAAGTTTTAAAATAATTCCATGGTTGAAAGCCCAACTTGATAATCTTATCGATGCAAAGGCAGACCCATTGTCACATACTAAAGCATAAGGAACTCCATCCCTGGTCACTATGTTGCTTTCTAAGAACTTGATCACATCCTCAACATTGCATGTCTTACTACTGACAGCTTCAGTCCACCTGGTATAATAATCAATAATAGTCAACACATACCTGTGGCCTGAAGATGATGGAGGGTTGATAGGTCCTATGAAATCCATCCCCCATTGAGCAAATAGGCGCATTTCCATCATTGGTTGCAAAGGTTGAGCAGCATACCTTTCTCTATTTATAGCAACTTGACACATGCGACAACATTTGGTGTGTTCAGCAGTATCTTTAAAAATAGTGGGCCAATAATACCCTACTCTGAGGATAGCATGAGTGGTAGCTAAGTATGATCCATGTGCGGTTCCAAATTTATCATGTAATTCTGTTAACACTTTGTCTGCTTCTTGCCTTTCTAGGCATCTAAGGTATATTCCCTCATAGTTCTTCTTGAAAAGAACTCCTCCTTTTATCATGTATTTTTGGGATCTTATCTTCAAGGCTCTCCTCTGTGAGGCTTGCAATCATGAAGGACATCTTCCAGTAATCAAGATATGCCTAATGTTTGAAAACCATTCTCTAGTTTCCTTTGTATTTATGACATATTGCTAACTCATGATGTTAGGATCAATTTCAGATATCATCTGACTCAAGGCTTGTCCTCTCACTAATTTCATAGGTGTTATGTCCATATCATATTCTTGGAGAACAGTTATCTATTTGGCTCTCTTTTCACTTGGTTCACTTTGCATTAAAAGCATCTTTACTGCTGCATCTGGTACTACAACGATCACTTTACTTCTGAAGATGTAATGTCTAAACTTCTTGACTGCTCAGACCAGAGCAAGTGCTTGTCTTTCAACATCCATATATCTAAGTTTTGCATCCTTGAAAGGACAACTCATGAAGGCTATAGGCTTTTCTTCTTTAGCCTCATTTCTTTGTGTTAATACTACTGTAGACGTATGCTCTGAAGCAAATGAGTATATGTAAAAATCTTTGGTATAATCTGGACTAATTAGAATAGGAGCATTAGATATGGCTTTCTTCATATCTTCAAAAGCTGCTCTAGCTTTAGGTGTCCACTCAATTTTGGCATTCTTCTTGAGCATTGCATTCAATGGTCTGACAATCTCTACAAAACCAGTAATGAATTTTCTAATGAAATTGATCTTACCAAAATAAGATTTGAGCTCCTTCTTGCTCCCAGGGAGCTGTATCTTCATGATTGATTCTACTCTCACAGGGTCAATGATGATCCCATTCTCTGTTATCAAGTGACCTAATAACTTCCCTGTGGTTACCCCGAATATGCATTTCTTAGGGTTTAAGGATATTCCATAATGTTCACATTTCTTTAGTACTTTCCTAAGGTCTTCTACATGATTCCCTCTCTCTTTAGAGAAAACTATCAAGTCATCCATATTTATGATGATGCATTTACCAATTAGCCCCCTGAAGGCTATATCCATTGCTCGTTGAAGGTGGCTCCAGCATTTATCAATCCAAAGGGCATGTACCTATAGGCAAATATTCCCCACTTAGTGGTGAATGCAGTCTTCTATCTATCTTGTCTACCATCACTTAGTTGTAACATGAAAAACCATCCAAAAATGACATCATCTTTGCACCATTAACAATCTGCAAGACTTCATCTAGAGAAGGCAAAGGATAATTATCCTTTTCAAAAGATCTATTTAAATTTCTGAAGTCTACACACAACCTAATGTCACCATTCTTCTTCCTTACTGGGACCAAGTTAGCCACCCATGTAGAATGTCTCACAGGAAATATGATCCTGGTATTAAGCAATTTCTTCAATTCTTCAAAAATGATGGGCTCTAGCAAAGCATTAACAGGTCTCTACTTTTGTCTAAAGGGCTTGACATCTAGGTTTAACGGTATAGTATGAGTGATGATTGAAGTATCATAAGTTTTCAACTCATCGTATGTCCAGCAAATAACATGAATATAATCTTTAAGTGCTTGGGTTATCCCTACCATTTCTTCTTCTGTACACACCTTTCCAATCAGGACATTCCTTTTCTCTACATCATGTCCTATATTGACTAGTGAATACTCTCCTCCATCTTCTTTAGGGAGATCTTTCTATTTCAGCATGTTATCTAAATCAAATGCTCTTTCCAACTCTATCATTCCTTTAGGAATCTTGTTACTGGGTAGATCTATGATTTCTTCTTCTTCCCAGATATGATCTTCCACGTTTATTTCATCTATGGTTTGTGTATCAAACACATCTCTATTGGATATGAAGTCTAAAATGTGCTGGTCATCATCAAACACTTGAAGGTTAACTACATTGTTTGGTACAAAGGGTACTGACACTAATTCAACTAATATCTTCAAACTAGATATGGATAATGGTTCCAAAGTACTTGCGTCTTGGGCCAAGGCATCTGCCCTGTGATTTTGTTCTCTAGGCACATGGGTGATGTTAAATGCATAAAAATCTTCTATCAGATCCCATACCCTATGTCTGTAATTAGACAACTTGTAATTACAAGAATATATGCCCCTTACTTGTCTTACTACCAATTCTGAGTCTCCATAGACATGCAAAATCTTTACTTTCTTTCTGAGTGCAAACAATATCCCATGGATCAGATTTTTATACTCTATCACATTATTTGTGCATGGGAATTGTAATCTATATGCTGCCAAGTAGGATTTACCAGCTGGATCAATAAGATCTATTCCTACTCTAGCCCCTTATTTTGATTTAGATCCATCAAACCTGAGGATCCATGGCTTATCTTCAGTTAAAGGTTTGTCTGGGCCTTCCCTTTTCTTTTAGCTCTAGCAACTACACCACCTAATATCCATCTTAATTTTGGTGTTTCAATCTTCTCAAACTTCACTTTATCTGGCTGATATGAAGTTGATATTCCTTTTTCTTCTCTGTCATCAAAAGGAGGATCATTTGAACAAGGTACTATCTGCTCTTCTAGAATATGCAAACAAAATGAGCAAGTAGTTTCTGAATGTGGTGCTTCATGTAACCTATACCATCCCTCAATTAGAGCATCCTGTGGGGATCTTTGCTGCTATATCATCTTCTAAATTTGTTTTGATAAAAATTCCTCAAACTTGGACAAATTACTATCTCCATCTTCATCAAATATTTCATAATCTGACTCAACCAAGCAATCGGTTCCTGGGGTGATATTCTTGTTACTCTTAGAATTACTCTGGTTACACACCAATATCTCTTTTATCATCTGAATAGGACTTTCATCATGACATGTGCTTTCTTCTGTTCCTACAAATGACAGACAAAAATTAGTATCATTGTCACTATCTATAAAACTTACCCCGGATGATGATGATGCTGCCTCACTGCATGCCTATTCCAGTTCCATCATGTCTAAGCAAGCATCATAGGTCTTTTCAAAATACGCCTCATCATGTAACCTACACCATCCTTCAATTAGAACATTTTCAATAGACATTTTTAACAATTGGCAACATTGCACCTCTTTGGACAAGTGCATTTCAAAGTTCTTGAAGTGATCTACTTCTATCTCATTTTTAGAACTACAATCAGACTCTAAAATTATTCTATCATCCTGAAGATTGTCACTATGAACATGAACATCATACATGAGGATCTCCTCTATCTTGACAGTCTGGTGTCTGATGGAATACACTCCAGGTTCAACATCTATGTACATGATCTCAATTGTTTTATTGTACTCAGTGATCATATGTCTCATGCAAGGCTCATCATCTATCCTTATTTGATTAGGTATTCCTTTCCAAGGTAACCACATGTGATTGAAATTAGTGGACATGTATCCATTGAGTGTTTTCGACCAATCCCTACTGAGCAGCATCCTATAGGTATCTGGTATATCTACTACCTAAATATCAATGTACTATTGGATTCTTGGATCTAATGCTAACTGCATATGGATGTGAGTCAATTCTCCTATGACACTCACCTCTATTTTATCTAACTGTGTTACTTTCTTTAGTGACTTAGTAGGATGTAACCCTAAGGCGTTACATATGGACAGAGGCATTACATTAGTAGATGCACCTGAATCTACTAAGCAATTATGCAAATTCTTACTAAACATCCTTATGGTAAGGAGAAAAGGAGGTGACTCAGTTTTATCTCTGTAAAGAGTCATGTGTGAAGTCTCTGCAGCTTGAACAGTGGCTAGAGTTTTGTGTTTAACATTGATATCCTTAATGGCATGATCTTTATTCAAGGTCTAATTTGAGGTATGATTATCCTCTTTTGGAGTAGGATCATCTAAGGATTTCATGAAATCCTTTTTAATAGCTGGGGTTTTGAGTAGTTCTAACAATGACAGGATGATCTTGATATTTTTCATTTCATCTGCTAAATATGTGACCAATTTATCAAACTCAGGAAGCAGATTACTAGCTTTTGGTACTGCATTTTATGGTCCTAATTACTGAGCATTAACTTTAGGAAATATAGGGTTATTGCTTGCCTTAGGATTAGGAGGAGTGTTGAAATTATTTGGAGGCAAGGATGTAGTCAAGGGACCAGCAGGTCGGTTGGAGTTATTCCTTAAGTTGTAATTATGTCTACCCTGATACTGCTACTGATAAGTATGCACTTCTTCATGTTCAGCTGATGGCTCATTTTCATCTTCAAATGGAAAAACATAATTGGTTTCAAAAGCCATAGTTGACTCTTCACATGCTAAGGTGTAATTCTCATGAGGTGACATTGTCTACTGATGATGATGATTGATGAAACTTTCAAATACAAGAGCAGAATCATATCCATAGAGGACAATTTCATTTCCTTCAACACAAGGTGGATTACCTGTAGTATTAGATACATCAGTTTGGAATATATTAGAGGCTATCCTAAACTAAGAATAATCCAACTCTGCATGATCATTGGTATTATGTATCCTACACCAGTTTGTAAGAGTTGCCTCTGCCAGGTTCACTCTAGTGGTCTGCTTAGGTTCACTAGGAGGCTGATTATCTAGGGGTGATGGTAGAGAACCATTGTTTGGCCTAGTGTTCCGCACTCTAGGTTTTCTAGGGGGATTATTGTTACCATTGTTCTTATAGTTGTTATTGTATCCCCTATTAGGATAACCAGATCTATCATTGGCATATCCTCTATTCTGATTTGGTTGAGAATAGAAATTTTGACTCCTCAAATGAGTGATCTCAGTGGTGAGTTTCCTCAGTTGTGCTGATATCTCTTTAATTTCTTCCTTTTCTTCCTAAAGTTTGGCTACTCCGTTCTCTGTTTGGGGTTTAAAGAAGGAAGAACCGTTGTTATTGTTATTAGACTGTTCCACAACCTGAGGTACCTATGTATGTCCTAGATATTGTAGCACTTGACCATTTCCATTTGGAGGTGGCATGATACTAAGTGGAGGTATCTGTAAAGGGCTTGGCATTACAGCTGCAGGTATCATGGCTGCATTGGTCTGTTGTTGAGCAAGACATGTGGGATAAACAGGGAGTGTAGGAAATGCAATATTAGGTGTTGGAGCAAGAATCAACTGTTGACTGACTTTGACGACTTCTTCAAAATCTCCTACCAAGGTTGTGACACTAGGATGTGTTCTCCTGATAAACATAGAAGTGAGGGGATCTAAGGCTGAGTAGTATATACTCCTAGCAGCTTCATCTGTTACAGTATAGGGAACAACTAGCTTTGAGAGCATCTTTTGGAATCTTACATTGAAATTGGCAATAGGTTCTCCTTCAAATCTCTTAATTCTGGCAAACAGATGATAATTTAGTGAAGGATCTATAGGTATTTTGAATCTATCCTTAAAGGCCTTCTCCAAGGTAGCCCACGAACCGATTGAAACTTAACCAAGACTGATATACCAATTATATGCCTCTTCCCCTAAGGAAAATGGAAATAAACTACATACCACATCCTAATGTTCAATTCTTTCTCTACAACAGGCTTCCTTGAATGTTCTAATGTGATCATCAACATCCTGATATGGATGATATTTAGGATAAATCTTTTTAAGATTTTTAGGTAAAGGATGATATGCAGTGAAAGTCAAAGGTGACTCTGCAGTAAAGAATGACATTGTGATTGGTGGAGGTTGGAATAGGGGTGTGACAGGTGGTCTTGTAGGTATTTGCAACCCAATAGGAGTTATCGAAGTGTGTTCTAGTGAAGCTCCTAATGCACTAGAACCAAGAGAATGATGAATATCTACTATTCTAGGTCTGAATCCCTAGATAGGCAATTCCTTAAAAAGTCCACTGGATCTGGACCTAGTATTTGGCCTAAGAACTAGGATTTATTGAACTTAAGAAAATTTAGCTTGTTTACTATAAAGATCAGCTAAAGTACTTGAGCAAAGGATGTATTTATGATCAGAATCTGAAACTGACTGGATATTTGTGCAATATTTGTAGAAATGATGCAAATATGAGGTGATGTGAGACTTTTGGACACAAACAATAGGATATCAGGTCTCTTAAGAAGATTACTTCAAAGCTTTAGCAAAAAGAATTGAAAGAGAACTTATCTTTTGAATATCACGGTGATCGACCACAAAGCTTGAAATATTTACGCTTAATTTTGAAAACTTTCCAACGAACAAGCACAAATAGACTCAAAACAATAAATCTTTGCACACGACTTGAAATACAAAGCTACGTGAGTATTACCTTTCCCTCTATGTCATCAAATCAGACAAATCTACTATATGGCCCTCCTTCTAGCGCCAATTTATGTTGATGATGATTTTTAGTCATAACAACATGCATAAAAATTTGCAAAACAAGCCTTTATTATCTTGTAAAGTATGATTAGCTTAGGATAAGTTGATGACTCCAAGTCTCCGTTGATCAAGTCATGATCATCTGACATTACTCAAAGGTTGATGTGACATGCTATTTTCCATTTCAAGGGGTCTTACATTCGTCTAGGTGATCAGTATTACACTGTATATCTATTCAAATGATGTGTTTATAAGTGGATATTTATATGTATTTCATGGATATTTATCTATATTTGCATGATATTTATCAGTTTGACATGCTTTTACTTCAAATATGCTCTGTATTTTCAATTGCCTATGGAATATCTACATATTTCATGTTTTATTTTCTTTTGATTGTCTGTTATTTGCAATTATGCAGATGATTTGTAATGAAATTCAAAGAAATTTAAAATAATACTTCTACTTTTAGTGAACCTTTAGTTATTGAATCACATACACACAAGATACATTCATGGAGAGAAGAAATCAAACCATAGGTCACCAGGACATTCCACAGCTAGGTATGGTTGATTCTAATTTCAAAGGAACTAAGAATGAAAAAAATGCATGCAGACTAAAAAGCACTCCAAGGGACGTAGCTAATCAATGCATATATCTAGATTTCAATTATAGATTACTCAAGATTTATGATGATTTGTAATCAAAATGGCTTCTCTTTCATTAAGTATGCATAACATGTACATTTGCAATTGTTGATAACTGAGAGGGGGGTGAATCAGTTATCCTAATTATTTCTGCTTTCAGAACTTTCTTAATAATCAATGCAGCATTAATTCAATTAAGCAAACATAACTATGAAATGGAAATACACATGACACAATATTTTTGACGTGGAAACCCTGTTAAGGAAAAAAACCATGGGGTGATTAACCTAAGATTGTATTCTCTGTTAGAAGAATGAAAATACAAAATGGCACTTGCCAATTAGGGCTCACTGCCCGAGCACACTGCTCACAAGAGGCACACTGCCTACAAGAGACACACTGTCTACAATTTATAAAGAGTGTAATACAATACTTGAACTGATAAGGAGCATCAACATATGTTGGAGTTCTATTCCGGTTAGGCTCTGTACACTAATCTACTACACTTCATCTTTCCTCTTCTTTGGTGCTGCTTTCCTTTCACATACTGGACCTTCCTTTCTGCTTTTATTCAGCTCTATTGCTTTTCTTCGCACATCACCAAAAAACCATGACACCACTTACAACTAAATCGATCTTGTATATATATGCGCACAAGTGATTTCATCACCTTTCTAGTCGGCACCCAGAATAGTCAATATTTTCCACAAACTCTGAGCTATCGGCTGAATCCTTGCTTACCAAGTAATGCAGATCAAGGATATACTTGTAGAAGTCATCAATCATGTTGGTCAATCATAACTTATGCCTTAAGAATCTTTACCATCATCAGTAACACATCCGGAATAATGTTTAATGTTCTGCCAGTCAGTTCTTCCTCTGTCACACTGCCAATCAGGAACCCGATACTCAAGTATTCATATCTTTTTCTTCATCTATCACCGGAGGCTAAATCCTTGGAATCTATCACTCAAGGTAGTCCTCTTAACTTGCCCAAATCCACACTTCACCAAGATACTTCCTCTGAGAGATTCGGACCTAATTGTCAGACCTCGCCACATGCTCTGTTCTTGCTTACCGGACCACAACATTCTTCACTCTGACTTCCGATAGAGACACACCATGTCCTGAGGATGTGTGGGATGAACTTTGTTGCCATCAATGACAACAATCATGAAACCATATAGTGTCTCTTGCCAACAATCTCCCCCTTTGGCATTGATGGCAACACTTAGTGAAAAATGACTAAGTGTTTACACTATGCTCCCCCTTGGCTGATGCTCTATTTTTATATACATTTTTCAGAGCTCCCCCTTAGTTGGATTCCTCATTTTTCACTGCTCTTCACTCCCCCTTTGACATCAATGGCAAAGGGTAGGATCCGTACACCAAAATTTTCAAAATCTTGTCCGCATAAGTATATACATATGGAATACTTACATATACTGAAGTATGTCTGCAAAAGTTGTTTTCAATTGAATGAATTCTGTAGCCCAACTTTGCTTCATTCTGTCCAAAATTGATATATGACCGCTCAACAGGAATGCGAATGCATCTGTCCTTTTTAGATCTGTTGGATCGTTGGGCCGGGCTATGATTTGAGCTTCTTTTATGGCCTCATGCATGGCCTCTAACTTAGGGACAATTATCCCTCTGAGCTCACTCAACCTATTGATTCTATTTTTCTTCTCTTTTTCAAGCTTCTTAATTTCATTCAAAACTGCAACCGTTTGACATTCTTGATTTATTATGGATGTAGTAAGTGGATCAAAATTTTGAGAAAGTTTTATTAGTTTATCCTCCTGTTCTTTCATTTTCTTCTCAATCTCCACTGTTGTTTTAGACCAGGATATATAAAATTTGTATACATCACCTCCATCCTTAAGGGCATTTTCCAAACTTTTTATCCCAATACCCATAACTCTTCTGTCATTTGATATTAACCCTTGCAGCTCTAAGAATCTCTTATCCAGAATTTTTTTCTTGACCTTCTCCTCAGCTGATTTCTCTAGAGAATTAAAATGTTTGCTAACACTATTGACCAGAGTTTTGAGATTATCAGAGGAAGAGGCTATGGGATCCTTTTGAAAAGATGGCATGATCTTTTCCAACACTCCGGATGCTACCTCTATAAGCTCATAGTCTTCCATGTGAGATTTCAGTAGTTTCTCTTTGGCCTTCGCATTTGCAAATGAAGCTATCTTCATTGTTTGTACCAGAGATAGAGAGTCAAAATCTAGTGGCTATTTTAGTAATTCTGGTTCATCCATCTCATTAGTTTCTTTTGTCAAGAAGTCCTTGATAGATTCTGCAGTGTCTCTTGCTGGAGACAGATTCTTCTTCTCTTCTGCAGTGCCACTTATGTTCTTTTCAGCTTGACTTCCTTCTTTACTTTTCACCTCTTTTTCTTTCTCCTTTATTATTTCTTCTTCTTTAGATCCGGGGTCAACAGGGGAATCCAGAGGAGAAATGTTAGACTTTTCATGAGCCACCTCTTCTGGAGCAGAGGATTCCAAGTCCTTAGTTGTTTCTACACCGGTATTCATTACCTCTTCTATCATTTTCTTAGTAGACTCTTCTGCAACACTTGTGGTCGAGGGATCAGTACCCAAGTCCTCTATAATTGGAATGTTGAATCTTTTGAATGCATTATGGAGGATCTCTTCTATCTCTTTTGCAACTTTGTCAGTCTCTCCGAGCATAAGTTGATTCATCCTTACTTTTCTCCTGAACTCATCCTTACAATCTTTGAATACCATATTCATTTTCTTGGGATTGATTGAAGGATATAGCTGAATTACTATCTATTCCTGGATTTCTACATCTTTGGCTTGGGCATTGTTCTTTCTTATTTCTAGTTCCTTCTCCAAGCTTTTGGGGATCAGAGATATAATTTTAATAAATGCTTTATTGTAGATATTTAGGTACCTGACTGTGGCATCTTGCAATATCTTCTGATCTGCTTCACCATAATCATCATAGAACTCAATCATTGGTTGAAGATTTTCATCCACTGTGACTAATTTGATTATGTCATCAATGTGAAGAGTGGGTTTTTCAACATATTCCTTTGTCTTTTCTTCTTCCTCTTGTCTGGTAGAGGGTTCACCGGATGTTTTCTTCTTTTTCTTCACTTTCCTGATTTCTTCATCAGATTCAGTCTCCTCTTCATCCCTTTGATTGGCATAAGCCCTTGTGGCTTTTGTCTTCATTCTTTTCTCTCTTTTGCTGGATAATTTTGCTTCCGATTTTGATGGCCTTGAACTTTTGGTAGTGGTAGGTGCAGATCTCTTTGATGATCTGGTCCAGGTGGAAGGTTTTACTAGAACACTTTCCTCACTTTTCTTTTCTGCCTTTTTCTTCTCAGCCCTTTCCATCTTTTCCTTGTTGGCATCAAGTGCCTCCTTTGATATGCCAAAGCCTTTTGCAACATCTTCAACTTCTTTTCTTACCTTCCTCTTGATCTCTGGTTGTCTGAGTTCCACATGAATCTTTACACTTAGCTCCTCAAAGGTTCCAAACCTTTCTACCTTGGGATCTTTTGGCTGACTTAACATGTGTTCAATATGCAGCTCAATAATTTTCTCATCAACTTCATACCCCATCAGCATGATCCATACTATTCTTGGTTCCACTGCCTCCATAAGGCACTGATCAGTTTCTACCATGAAGCAAACAGTATCCTTATACTTCTCAACTAATGATTTTGGGAATCTTTCTCTGATTTGCATAGTATTTTGGAAATTCTTAAAGTACCCCCATAGAGTTGTATTCCTTGCCTTGGCATCCCCAAGTCTATGCAAGTAATCTCTGATTTGTATTGCTACCAGTTTGTTATTTTGGCATACAAATCCATTCGATCCGGGCAGCTCATTCATGAAGTAGAAAAATAAACACAATATCAGTCCACCATATTTAAAGGAGTTTTTCTTGTCCTTTTTGATCTTTTGTATGTTCTCCATCAATTGACTTAAAAGAAGTTCACATAGATCATACTCTGCATTTTTCTTAGCATTTCATAGGCAGTATACATTGCAGTTCCAGACATTGAATTCTCCCTACTGGAATGATATATTTTATACCCTATTATCATAGATGCAAACTTGATATATGGGTCCATGATATCTTCAATGGTCATTGCCCTCTTATCAAATTTTGATTCGGTGGCATCAGTCACAATTTGGTTTTTGACAGATTTGAGGACAGGTATCCCTCCGGAGGAGTATAAGCCAGTTACTGCCGTAATTGCCTCCTTAGTGATTTTGCAAGGTTTGTTCAGCCATAGGAAGTTGCCATGCATCCTACTCAATACATATCAGACCCATTCATCTTCTTCAAAGCAGGGGAAATGAATGAACTGATCAAAATGTTTCTCCTAGATGCCCTTATATTGAGTTTTAAGTTCAAAAGCATCATCTATCAATTGTTTATGATAGATATCACTTAGTTTGGATTCCCTAAACTCTTCAATATTCACATGTATGTAAACCCTAATATCTTTTGTATGCAACACACCATGCGGAACACTGGAAAATGCTCCTAGGGGATCTACTTCCAAGGATTTGTATGGATGTTTCTTGAATATGGGGCAAGGTCTGTTAGAGATCTTCACAATATTTGGAGTACCAATTATTTAAGGATTTATAGAAAGATATTTGATAACGGAGAATACCTTTTGTGCCTTTCGGTTTCACGAAGTGAGCCAGATCAATTGCTGGATGAATCAGATTTTGTAGATGATCTTTGATGGGCTTGAGGAATTTTTGTTGTAGAGCTTCTATTTGTTTCTTCTTGAATGCAAAATGAACAAATGCTTAATAAGAAAACCCTTATATTGCTCTGTAAACCCTAACATCAAGTTGCAATAAATGCTCGACCTAAGTCATTCTGGTTTGCCTTATTCAGATGACTTGAAGAACCGGATCAATCTTGATTGTAAACATCTTATGGATCATCCAAATCTTAACCATAGTCTACTTAGATATTTCTCTTATGAGCCCTTTAATCCGCAACTCTCCTTGTGCTAGTTCCGGCACCAATTGACTGGCTGGGGGAACAAGGTTTTCTTTGTGTCTCCCCCTGAGCTAGAGCTCACTTTTTAATTTCTGGAAGGAATATCAGCACCAGAGTTTGGTACGAATCCATCCCCTACATTCTCTATACTTTTCTTCACCCAAATCTTGTTCATCTCACTTTGAACTTCATCCGCATTCACTTTTTGTTTTCCCTTATCTTGATTCTGATTATAATATACTGGACCTCTTTTGTTCTGATTCTTGCTTTTGTAGAATTTTGCTATATGACCAGATCTATTGCAAACTTGGCAAACAACATTTCTTTGCATATTTGATTGATATCCTCTTGATCTGCATTGATTAGCCATATGACCCATTCTATTGCATGCAAAGCATCTACCATTGAATGAATTATTTATTTGCATATTTCTGTACTCATGAGATTTGTGACCATACCTTTTGCAGTTGAAGCACTATCTAGAGAAGGATGTATTAGTCTGATTCATTCTCTTTCTGCACTGATTAGCTTTATGACCAAAGCTATTGCAGTTGTGGCAGTATCCATTGAAGGATGGATATCTTTGAGCATTAGGTTGTCTTACCGGAGGTCTTCTAGGCCTGTTCCTTAGATTTTCTGATCTAAAATTCTTCTGATCAGATCCGGAGCTTTCTCCTTTCTCATATCCCAAACCACACTTGTCATCTACCCTCTTTTGACTTTCAAGAAGAACTTCAAGTTGAGAAGAACTTATCTTGAATTTCTCTTTATATTCATTTGCTGTTTGAAGATCCCTTTTGAGAGAGACAATTTGATCCTCAAGTTTTTCTTCATTATCTTTAGCATCTTCAAGATCAGATTCAAGATGTTTGATAATTCTATCCATCTTGTGGCAATCTTCTGATTTCTCCTTGAGAGATTGTCTTATATTATATTCAATTTTTCTTTTCTCTTCAATCTCTTGGGTAAACTTCATAACTCCTGATTCCATTTCATGTCTTACCATAATGATTTCTTTTGATAACTTTTCACATAACTTGGTTTTCTCCTTTAGATCTTCATTTGTATTATTGGCTTCACTTTGACTTGCCAGTTGCTAAAGTAGCTCCTTTCTCTTTTTTCATAGAGAGACTTAATTTGTCTTTTAGTTCTCTCATGAAATCATCAGCCTGTTTGAGTCTTTCCTTTAACTCATTGACTTCAGAGTTTGACTGCTCAAGATCATCAAGGGCAGTCTTGAGTTGCTCCCTTAACCCATATACATCCATTTGAATTCCCAGATCTTCCTCAAGCTGTTAGACTCTGTTAGAAGCAACTTGGCTCTGATACCAATTGTTGATAACTGAGAGAGGGGTGAATCAGTTATCCTAATTATTTCTACTTTCAAAACTTTCTTAATAATCAATGCAGCATTAATTCAATTAAGCAAACATAACTATGAAATAGAAATACACATGACACAATATTTTTGACGTGGAAACCCTGTTAAGGGAAAAAACCACGGGGTGATTAACCCAAGATTGTATTCTTTGTTAGAAGAATGGAAATACAAAATGGCACTTGCCAATTAGGGCTCACTGCCCGAGCACACTTCTCACAAGAGGCACACTGCCTAAAAGAGACACACTGTCTACAATTTATAAAGAGTGTAATACAATACTTGAACTGATAAGGAGCATCAACATATGCTGGAGTTCAGTTCTGGTTAGGCTCTGTACACTGATCTGTTGCACTTCATCTTTCCTCTTCTTTTGTACTGCTTTCCTTTCACATATTGAACCTTCCTTTCTACTTTTATTTGGCTCTACTACTTTTCTTCACACATCACCAAAAAACCATGACACCACTTACAACTAAATCCATCTTGTATATATATGCGTACAAGTGATTTCATCACCTTTCTAGTTGGCACTCTGAATAGTCAATATTTTCCACAAACTCTGATCTGTTGGATGAATCCTTGCTTACCAAGTAATGTAGATCAAGGATATACTTGTAGAAGTCATCAATCATGTCAGCCAATCATAACTTATGCCTTAAGAATCTTTACCATCATCAGTAACACATCCGGAATAATGTCTGATGTTCTACCAGTCAGTTCTTCCTCTGTCACACTGCCAATCAGGAACCCGATACTCAAGTATTCATATATTTTTCTTCATCTATCACCGGAGGCTAAATCCTTGGAATCTATCACTCAAGGTAGTCCTCTTGACTTTCCCAAATCTACACTTCACCAAGATACTTCCTCTAAGATATCCAGACCTGACTGTCAGACCTCGCCACATGCTCTATTCTTGCTTACCAGACCACAACATTCTTCACTCTGACTTCCAATAGAGACACACCATGTCCTGCGGATGTGTGGGATGAACTTTGTTGCCATCAATGACAACAATCATGAAACCATATAGTGTCTCTTACCAACAACAACAACTTTGAAATGATTCCTAAACTTTTCAGCAATCAAATTTCAATTAAGTTTTGAATGACTAAAATATTGCACCCTTGCACCTTTTATAGAATAAGGTGAGGAGGCAGTTACAATTAACCAACGGTCAAGATTTACCAATTTAGATCAATGGTTGATGATTCCCTTATGACTTATTCAACTTTATCTCATGGCATAGGTTGCCAGCTAGAAACCATCTATATGACTCATTATTTATGACTACCTTATGTATATGTTCACTTAGTAATGCATCTTCATTCATTCCTCAGGTTCTTCTTCTTCATTTTCTTCTTGTTCATCGTTCTCTTCATCATCATCACTTTCACTCTGAAATACATCCTCCTTCATGTGGACCTTTACTGTTGTCCTAATATGTTCATATGCTTGTACTATCTTATCAACCTCTCCCCCATCCTGAATTCTAGCTTTTGTTACTGCATACTTATGAGACTGGAACTTAGCCTTGAGAGCTTCCAGCTTTCCTTTCCCATTGTTTAATGTCTCATTGTATGTTTCTACTTTAACTTTTATTCTCATAATTTTATTCATTACTTCTTCTGTCAGGTGGGTGAGAGGGTCATCTGCTACTGATTTAAAATTATCACGGAGAGCCTTAATAGCAAAGTCTACATCCTGATTCTTAATTTTGCCTTCTATTTTTCCTTCCAAGGCTTCAAGGATTTCTTCTTCATACGCCATCATGCTATGTAATTTAACACTAATATCCCTGAGTTTGCTGCTGCACTTCTTTAAGATATCACATTCAAACCTGATATCTTCATACCATATACTTATCAGCAGGGCAGTATTATTAGCCAATTCTTTATTGCTTATCAAAATTTGTGGATCAATTCTCTTCATTTCACTTAGAGCAGTCAGGTCCTTTTCCAATTAGAATGACCATTTTCTTGTATCATTCTACATTTTATCTACCTTCCTCTTTAGATTACTCGAAGAATTCCATCTCTGCAGAGAGTTTATCAATACATCTTCAGCCCCAGTGAAAGCTGACAACATCCATTTTTTCATCACCATTGCCTCATGTTTCATTAGGTCCAACTTGGTGACCTCTTCCTATAACATGATAGTCAATGGGATTGCAAGATCAACTGGTGTATTATCAAGGTTAATTAACCCTTTTATGAAATAATGTAGTTGAGCAATGTGCTCTTTATGCATTTTATTTTTCTCCTTTTCCTTCTTCACGCTTTGGGTTAAGGAATCAATAATATCCTTCCCTTCTTGAGCTTCCTAGTCTTCGTTGGCAAAACCTAGATCAACAGTTGTGATTTGGAATTCCTCTAGGCTAATCTTGCCTTTCTCTTTTTCAACTGTGGGAAGTGCTATCTGTGCACTCCTTCTGCCTATGGTAGGATCTCTTTTTATGGAAGATGTTAATTTGTCCTTCCTCTTTGGCTTCATCGTCTTCTCAGCGAACAAGGTAGAAACATCAAACTCCTGAATTTTTGACATTTGTTCTACACCTATTTCCTTTTCTAGCCAATGAGGTGCATCATCTCCTGATCCCTGGTGGCCTTTGTCAATATCATGTTTGCCCTGTTCTCCAGTATTTACTTCTAGCCTTGGTGGAGAAGGCACCTTCTTAATTTATTCCTCATGTATTTCTTCATGAGGGGGATCTTGTTGAAGTTCTTCTTGCTAAGGGGTTGCCTTCTATAAAGGAGGATCCTATGGAATTTCCACATTTTGATCCTGTGTTTGATCTTGTACTTCCTCCTTCAGATTTTTATCTTCTTTATTATTTTTCTCATCCTGCAGCATATTGACATCTTTGGATGCCTGTGTATTTTGCCCTTGTGGATCACCCTGATCAAGGGTCATTTCCTGTGCTCCACCTGATGCACTGATATTTTGTGGCTTAGGGTCCTCCTGACCTGATTTGTCTTCTATTCTTGGAACTTCTCCCAGATCTCCCTGAGTCTGAGCAACATTAGTGTCTAATATATAATGATCACCCCCACTCTTCTATTAAACTTCCAATACTTTAGATTCTGTAGGTGTATCATGTTGTTGTTGACTCATATCAAGAGTAGTACCATCCTTCCTTGTATGCTTTGCCACTCTAGTCTCTTTTGGTTCCTTGGGTGCACTTGTTTTATCCTTAGGGCTTATATCACCCCTATATGTTAAATCCATGGCTACAGGGTAGTCACCTACTCAACTAAATTGTCGAGCCTTATCTGTTGAGCTGCCCTCTTTGGGCTACCTTGTTTCATTTCTTCTATTTATTTTACTTCCTCCAAAACTGCCATCTATGCTAATGGAGTTCCATGAGGAGTCATGTGGGTGTTGGAAACTAGAGTTTCCATTTGTTGAGAAGCCACATTCTAAATCACCTCATCATCAGATAAGTCTACGGTATCGTCCAAAGAAAAAGGAACACCCTGACTTGCTTTAAACATTTCTCTCATTTGTTCCTCTGCCTTCTCAATTTTGAATTTAATTATGGTGGGAAGAGGAACATCATGTTACAGTTCCTTCCTGAAAACTTCACCATCAGCTCCTCTCAATACGATGGGGTTAGCATGGATATCACCCCTCATGACCATTCTTTATTTCTTGGGTGGTGACATCAACGGCACCCCCCTCCTCTTCTTGCTAACTTTCAACAAGTCATCACCTCCAGGTTCCTTATTTACTTGTTCTTCTTCCAAAGGGACGTCCTCTTCCACTTCCTGCTATAGGGTTTGGCCTTCTACCTACATCTCTGTAGCCTCAACAGTGGTCCTCAAAATTCTGTCTTTGATTTTTCAACTAGAGGTTGTGCAGATGATGCGGATGCCTAAACTAATGTAGATGCACCTACAGTTGACATGGCAATCCTTTCTATTATCACCCCCTTTGGTTCATCTTCACCTTGCTTACCTTTACGGGGACCTTTCCTTTATTTTTCTATGGGCAATCTTTCCCCATTGGATGTTGTCTTTTCACTGAGGAAATCATCATATTCCTCATTAGATACCTCATATCTCTTCTTCTTGTTATCAACTATAAGGGAAACACCCCTTTTCTTCAATCTGTATATCTCCTCATCTACCAAGCTTGGGTTAGCTAGATCATCCCACTTGTCAGATGATCTAAGGATATATCTTCCGGTTGTGTAAGATCTAGGGCTGATATGGTGTCATTATACACCTTTTTGTCCTCATATTCATTAGACATGATCTTCCCATCATCCTTCTGTAGCTGCACTGGCATCGGGATGCAATCAAAGGTTTTAATTTGATTCAAGGTGAGTCTTTGATATTTCCTCCTTCTCACCTCAGCTTCATCATCACAATCGGTCTAGAAGTCTTCTAGATGCTTCTGATTATTAGTTTTCCTAGTATCTTCTGCATCTTGCCATAAGGATCATATGATCTGGCTAGGGGAAATGGTTGTAAATACATCAATTTTAACCCCCCCCATGACATGCTTTATGCTCTCTGAATCTGAGCATATTACCAACCCATGGATATTGAGAATAAAACTAGAGGTATCTTCTTTTGTGCCTTGTAGGCTTCAACTATTGTAGATACCTACCTGACAAATTCCATCAAGACAACCCCATCAGTAGGGTATCTTGGCAACATAAGAGGATGTCCTTCAAATCCCTCTATCCTGATGTATGAAAAAGTGGTAAACTAGATAAACTAGGCTTCATGCCAATAAACAACTTCTTGAGCTTCCATGCTCAGCCTTTTAGTCCTTTCCTCCTCCATAGTTCTGATCAGATGCATGGAGAATGCATCATTTACCAGTTTGTAATCTAGGAGGTATTCCTTCCTTTGTAATTAGGGATAATGATCCCATATGTGTGCATCATCAACATCACCAGCAGCCTTACCCACTGTCTTCAAAGCATCAAAAGTTCCTTTATATGCACATGAGTATACCACATATGAAGTCATGTAAAATAAGCATGTTTGGCCTCCCAGGCTCCTCATTCCTTCATCCAATGCATCACTGATGATCTTAGCCCATAGTGGCCTGTTGTCTAAATATAAGACCATCTGGATGATCCCAAACATCTAGTTCTCAAAATTTCTAGCATGAGGTTTCCTAGTCATCCTTCTCAGTAGAGCAATCATATATTGGTACTCATCATCAAAATTAAACTTATACAGATGCATTGGTAGGTTGGCTAAGGGGGCATATGTGCTGCTCTTAGACCTCCAATGGTATATCCTCTTCCTTGCATTTTTCTTATTATTATTATATTCTATTTCCAATTTGCGCAGGTCCACACTCACTACCTTCTTCCCAACTGACATATTAAAAGTGGCAGTAATGCCCTTGACTGAGAAATCTGCATATATCCTCCCATGTTTCTCCACTCACTTGGTTTTAGGGTTATAATTCCTTGCACATTCTACTACCAGCTCCGGGGCATCCATATCATACAAAAAACCAGCTACATGCCACATACCTGAGACATGCACCCCATCTAGAATGGAATTATCCTTATCATGATCTAATCTTGTTTACCATACTACTAGGTCCATATCTCCTTGGTGTGTATCACCAATAAATCCGTACTTGAACTACACCCCCTCAGGCTGGACAAACATGGGCTTGAGGAACTCCACCTTAGACCTATTTCTTTTGAGATCTGCCATGGATTCCTACAATAAACATGATATGTTTTACCCTATAGTATCCACATGCATTTCTACAACATCATGTACTCCTATATAATGTATACTCTATATATTACTCTTCACTTCATCATGATATGTATTATTACAAAGCTAAACCATAGGAAAGACAAATACTCTACCTGAAAACACAGAAAATGACAACAGGAGGGTTTACAGTTACTTACCTGACAATACTTTCCTCTTGGATTAGATGACTGATTATGGAGAAGGGTTATAGACGCTTAAGATCACCTATTTTGTTACGTTGAAGGATCCAATCTATTGACAGGTAACTATTTAAGGGTTTGACTTTAGAGCGTTGTAATTTCTTAATTTATCACAAGGTAAATGAAAATAACCTTCGAATTCTAGCTTTAAAGTAGATCAGTAGGACAAATTAGGGTAAAAATGCGTTGTCTTGATCAAATCCATTAATCATCTACAGGGAATCCGTAGATGCTGACAAATGTTCAATTTGCATTTGTAATCGGCGGGAATCCATCTACCACATTTAATTGCATTTAATGTCAAGAAGGGGAGGGGTGATCTTCAAAAGATTAGGGGATATTCAAAATATGACCCCACGGATAAAATGACCCCTCACTTTTGAGCAGAAAAATTGAATGCAAAGGATCAGGTGATATGGTCAAAGTTTGACCATGTGTATATTAGGTCAGGAAATTAAGATTAGGGGCTATTCAAAATATGACCCCACGGATAAAATGACCCCCTTCAGAAAAGATCAGGGTGACATCATTATGTCGGTGACATTGTTTAATCATTATGTTTTAATGACATCATCGTCATATTAAAGAATATGATGAACATTAGATATATACCTCCCTGCGGATAAAATGGAATGATGACATCATCATAAGCATGATTTTCTTCATTTGTTGGACTTGGATGATGTCATCGTCATATCGACATAGGGTGATATTTGCGAAGAGGGTGATATTTGTAAGATGACTGATGTTAAAAATATGACCCCCCGCGAGATAACTGAAGTCTTTCAATAGGTAGATATCGACTCTTACTTAAATTTGACATCCACACATCGTGGACTAAGCATTATCAGGTGATAGTCCCATATTGAGGTGATCTTATCTAATATGACTGATGTTTGAAATATGACCCCCCTACTCAGGATATCAAGTTTGACCAAACTTTGACTGAACATAACTCTCTTCCCTTAGACAATTTTGGGGTGATCTAAAAGGCAAACCTGCTTGGAATTTTGTGTACTTTCCAACCATGATGTTACTAATGTGAACTACTAATTCTGACAATTGACCTCATCATGGTGACAAATCCACCCTCTTTTATAGCATTACATGCATGATTGATTTTACCAAACCGCCCAAAGCAAAAAACAAACAAGCCAAAGCAGCAAGAAAAGTTGGGTCCCTATTTTGTCAAGGAAAAATGGGGCGTGTTGTGTAACCACACAACAATTAGCTAAGGTGAAAGATAAATACATGCAAGGTGACAAATGCTCTTGTGAGAACTTGATAACTATGATTTATTAATCATTGTTTGAATAGATAAACTAGTTGTCAATTATTTTATAAGTCTAATTAAGGAAATGTTTAAGTAAATTCATATAGTAATTTAATAAGTTTAAGAAAATTAATTCATTAGTTTGTGTGTGAAGTGGATTCCTTGTCATTGCAAATTTTGTGGGTCCTTCTCTCATGTGATGCAGCATACACATTATGGTCTGTACACACTATGATATTGAGAGTGCAAATTGTGTTACTATGTATAATGCAATGAAGTTGTAGTAGAGTTGTTATTTTAAGGGGGGAAAATGGTGTTAGTGTTCATGCTCATGAGAAAGTGTGGTATGATAGTAAGGTTTCACCTTCATGCATTTAAATTGAAATTATTCATAGTTTTTCCATGCACACCTTAAGTGGATGCATATGGCATTTCATTTCATAGATAATTTTATATTGGTGGATTGTTTTTATTAAGATAACATCGGGAAGGGTCCAAACCCTTACATAGAAGCTAGAAAGGTGAACAAAGAGAGTTTCACAAGTAGTGAAACTAAGAACAACACCAAAATAAACAAGGACAAACTAGATAGAAAGGACCAGCACAGAACAACAAAACCAACAAAATACCAATAGGAGAGTAGCTACTACTCTAAGAGGTGCTTCAGGCCACTGATGGCCTGTCATTCACGATTTAAGAACTCCATCTTGTCTTCAAATGAGGCCTCCTTGGCATTGTTGCCTTGAGTGTCAGTATCTCCTATATCCACATCCTTTCCTTTGATCTTTTGGCTTTTTTCCCTGGTTCTATTGGTTGGACCAAAATGAGTGGTATGTTGATTAGAGTGGCTGGTAGTTGGAGTGCAAGGACTCTGACCCTTTTCCACCTTCCATTTTTCCATCTTCGACTACAACATATAGTGTCATGGTCAAGTTCTTGATAGTCTCTTTGTTGAATGCAATGATTTCCTACATATTTCTTTTTATGTCATCTTGGGTTTTCTTCATTCTAACTATTTCCTGCTCCATATTCTCCCATTTCTCAAAGGTATTCACAAACTTTTCTACCTTCTTCCATAAATCCTCTGTCACATTCTCACTAGGACACTCGAAGGTCTCAAGCTGAGTCACAATTTCCAAATATTGAATTTTCTTTTTGGCATTGTGAAGTTGGGCGAATTGCCACTTTAGGACCTAGTTTTAGAGGTCCATGGCTGTATACAAGGTGAAAACCTTCTCTTCCAATTGATTATAGGTGTTGCAACCTCTAGTTCCCTGGGAGGTACTTTGATGGATAGGGGAAGCACCACTAATGGAACTATTGCAAGGGGGGATAGTCTGGTTCAAATTGGAGCTAGCTGAAGGGTCACAAGGCATAGTCAAGGAGGACCAAGGCTAGGAGGAAGGGGTGGTCACTAAAGGATTCCCCTATAGCTTGGTCTTGCCTTTCCATTTAGAGTGGCTAGGGGAAGGCATAGATTCCCTAAGGACATGCTCAGCATGGGAATCAACTAGGGGTTCACAGAATGTGACCTTAAGCTTATTCTTTCTAGAGGAGAGAGGGGGGAAAACTTGATAGCTTCCTTAAGAGGGTTAAGGTTGATAGAGGAGGGGGATTCCCTAAATTGGGTTTCTTGGTAGGCCGCTCCTCAAAGGAATGTTGTTCCACTAGATATGGGTTGAAAATGTGGGGCCTAAAGGGGAGGGCTGGGGTGAGGGCTTGCTCAAAATGATACATGGTGTAGATGAGCCCCTAGTGCAGAGGCAAATCTCTCACCTATTAGAAATTTTTGAACTGACTCCTCTAGAGAAGTAAACAACCAGTATGCAAAATTCAAAGTAGTATGATGATGAACATGATTAAGCATAAGGTATAGGTAAGAATGAAACATTTTGTAGTGCCCGTCAAGAGTAATGTATCTCATAAGGGCCTTCGTGACACATTTCCAAACACCAAGGAGATCCTCCCTATTAAATCTATTTTGTAACCTGCTAACCTTCTCCCCATTCTGCAAGCATTTCTAAATAACATCTTGATAGTGCTCTATCACCTTTTTGGGAAGCTGAGTCCCTTTCATCTTAAGGCCCATGGTAGTAGTGATCAATTCTTCAGACACCCTAAATGAGATTTCTTGGATGTATACAACCCCTTCTTTCCAAGAGCTAGCAAACTCTCCTGAAATCGTGGTGTCAAACCCATTGAGAGCTTCACAGTAAGAGGCAAAATGCTCCCTCTATTCAAGAATGCTCCAAATTTTAGTATCAATCCTAAGATTATCACAACTGGTACGCTTGGTTTGGATTAGGTCTCCCATGGTGAAATGAAAAGCAATGTCAGGGTAAAAGCACAAACTTGTGTCACACTTTCGGCCAACAACATGGTACAATTTGAGCCATTTTCTCTTGAGTCAAATTTGGGCGAGTTTGTTTCATCTGAAACCATGTCATGCCTATGTGCCGCATACGTGGCTTTTACTTTTCAGGTGAGTCTTTCTCCCTCAAGTTTGTTTCACCTGAAACTGATAAATTATAACAACAAATAGAAATCCCAGCATATTTGGCCACAGGCTTCTAGAAGACAACGACGTGCTAGGTGGGGACAGTGGAGGGTTAGGGTTTCATTCAGGTGAATTTATTACCATTCATCACCTTCCACAGTTCGCCACCTTCAAGCATACCAAGTCGTTCATTGTACACGAGCCCTATTTACATGCAATTGAAAGTTATATATATGTGTATGTGTGTGATATATATATATGTATATATATATACATATACATATACATATATATATATATATGTATATGTATATATATGTATATGTATATGTATATATATATGTATATATATATACATATATACATATAGATAGATATATAAATATAAATATATATGTCACGCCCACATGTCCCGCGCGGACGCGATGCACAAACGCGCGTGTCATGACCACATCTGCCATGTGGTCACGACACGAACTGTGAAATTTTTTTCTTTAGTTGTCCCTGGAAACCCCCTCGCACGTGTATGCATGCTCGGTGGAAATACACATAGGCATAGACATGACAACGTAACTGTGATGACAAAGGTCATCTAGGAGGTATGCGACATGAAGTGTGTCACTTTCAGGGTTAGACTATTTTAAATCAGAACCCTAGTTTCCTAGGTGAGAAGGTGATTTTCGGCAGGTTCGAAAATAAACCCTAACTCAGAATTAAAAAGAAATCTAAATAATAAATAAGAAATAATGGCATGATGGATGCATGATAAAGTGGAGTGATTAAATGGAAGTTGTAAAAGTGCCATAAAAATAAAACCCTAAAATCTAGGAAAAATTTGACAACATAACGCGTTTTCAACATTTGGAATAAATAGTTTAAAAAGAATTTCCCAAGAAATAATTGATGCAAAAAAATAAATAAAGCTTAAATTAAATTTAATAAAATTCCAAAGGTTAGCTAGAATTTACCACTCATTAGAATATAAAAATTCAAAATTAATTAAATGACCAAAACAAAATTTAACATCTAAGTCCAGTAATAAATATAATTGCAACAATTATATTTATTAAGTAACTTGAGTCCAAAACTCAAAAGGGGAAAATAAAAAAAAAAAATAAATCAAATCAAATCAAATCATACATCTCTCCCCAAGGAATAATAATAAAAATTTTGATAATTGAGCCATTTAATAAATATACTTGCGACATTTATATTTATTAAATCACTTAAGTTAAAGTTATTTAAATCATCCCCTAGGAATAAAATTGAATAAATTAAAAATAAAATCAAATAAAAGATTTCCCAAAAACTTTAAATTAAAATACACTAGATAATAAAAAAGAAAACCCAAAATAAATAACTTCCAAAAGGGATAAAGAATCCCAATAAAACAAATCCCATTCCCATAAAATAAATTTCACATGGAAATATAATCCACCCCCTCAACAAACAAAAAAAAAATCAAAAAAAGAATTTAAAACTTATGGGAAAGCAAAAATAAGTAAAAGAAAATGTAAAAAGTAAAAGAGAGGGAAGTTTAAACTCCCGTGCACATAAAAAAAGAATAAATAAAATAAAATTAATAAATCCCCACTCAACTTACAACTCTTGATTCTCTCTAATATTTTATTACTTTCCTTATGAAAGGCATTAACCCTAAAATCTCTCCCATTCTTTTCTTCGTTTCTTTTTATCTTTTTTCTTTGTTGCCTCCATTTTGCTTTGTTTTCTTTTTTTGTTTGTAGGTTGGGTTGCTTCTTCAATGGCTGCCATGGATCTTTGCACAAGGGTGTATATCTTCTGTATATACCCACAGACTTTTTTTTTGGTTAGATATATCTATATTTATATATATATACACACTTATGTGTGTATATATATATCTAAATAAATATATACATTTAACAAACAAAAACTAAAACTAGATATTCTTTTGTTTGAACAGAGGTATGTATTTTGTGTATATATCATAGGGTTTGTCTTTTTTTTGTTTCTTCATTTTGAATTTTCTATTGTTTTCATTTCTTTTATTTTCCAGGTTTCTTCATAGGGCAGCCATGGAGGTTTTGGAATAGAGGGTATACACGGTGGTATACCCTCTTCGTTAAATTTTCTCCTTCTCTTCTCACTTTATTTTCTTCCTTTTATTATTTCTCTCTTTGCAGGTGGGCCTACCTCTTCAATGGCTTGGCAGCCATGAAAATACCTCTTACAGGGGTATATATTTAATTGATATATACATAGGGTTTTCTTTTTGATCTACTATATATAATGCATTCTAAGAAATGAAATTGCCATTCGATTTTATTTTTTTTGTTATATTTAAAATAGATTTTAATATATATAGTTCTATTTCAGTTTGGATGGCATGTAGAAAATATATTTCAAAGTAATATATATATATATATATATATTATATAATATACATGTATATATTATATACTATATATACACTTTTTTTTCTGTAAGAACACAAAAAAAATAGTAAGGTTAAATTACTAAAATAATAGATATAGTTTATACAATATACACAATAACAACAATTTTAAACTAACATAAATATAATAGTTAGGGCTTTTGGAAACAATCTTTTCTTTTGATAGCAAGTTAAAATAGCTAGTCCTATTATTTTCTTTTAACCAACAATCATTTTGAGGAGAAGACAACATACTATGAGCCATAAAATAAATATTTGTCTATTTTCTTCCTCTCTAAAATAAAGTGACAGCAACTATTCTTTTTGAGCATACAAACAATTTTGAACAGTATTAAATCTTTCCTTTCTTTTTTTTTAATACAAATACAACACAATACTCTAACCAGCATTTAACATTAAACATAGGGCAACAATACGTTTTTTTTTTAATTAGAGCAACCAAGCATGTTTATGAGTTAAAAAAAAAAAAGCAAAACTGTGTATATTCCATAGCCTCCATTTTTTTTTACACATTGAACTAAAACAGAATACTACATTTCCATTTTACTCCCAGTCTTTTTTTTTTTTTAAAACTAGCATTTCTTTTCTGAAAACAAAGTAAATGGACAACTTGGTAATAAACTCTTTATTTTCTTTTCGACATTCAATGACAAAAATGTAAGTAATTGTTTGGAGCCATTTAAAATATACAGACATATACATCCTTCTTTTTCTTTGAAAAACATATATAATTACATCTTCTCATATATACTTCTCAACCCTTAACTCACAGAAATAGGAAAATTAATAGCATTAACTAAATACAAAATGTTCACATTTCAATGCTACCAAAGCTAACTCTATGGCAGATATCATAGCAACCTTTACAAGAATTTTATCAAGCAACAAGGCCACTAAGGCCATGGCTAAATTAGCCACTGAAATACTTCAAAGGCCACACAAAAAAAAGGGGCTTTATGAATTCCAACTTGAGCTCCACACACTCCACCTCTTCACTTAACAACCTACAACTAAATACAGCAATGAAACAACAAAAACTAGACACTTCAAAAGCTCTCCTCCCTACCATAGACCTGCAAGTGGGTCACCCCTGAGCTAGGGAGGTAGGGATTTCACACAGGGTTTCATTTCACAACAAGATCAATCACAATAACACAAAATGGAACAACCCCATAGGTTTTACACATAACTTAACTCATATAAATGAGCTTGGTGAGGGTAGGGAATGGACCCCTCAATTTAAAAGGGCTCCCAAATGATAGAAATTTCAACTCATGGCCTCAAGCCAAAATCTTCAAAACACCTCCATCCTCCAAATCACAAGTACTCCATGGCACTCTTGCCATCCAATACCCATGGCCTCAAGCCAAAAATCTCCATAATACCACTCTCCACAAAAATCCCAAATAATCTCCATGGCACTCTTGCCATTCAATAATCTCCTCCACAAATGAAAGGCCCTCAAGGCATAAATACAAACTGTGGGAGTGACCTCAAGGAGGTTCCTTTCCCCTACCCATACAAGTTGAGCATTACCTCCATTGGAGGTGCTCTCACCATAACTCCCATCCCAATATCATAATGCAAACAACAAACAACCATTAAACTAAACACAAGCATCATATAAGCAAGGGTGAGAAAGCAAGTTAAGAGGCCTACCTTTAAGGCCCTGGCAATAGAAGTAAGATTGGTGAAGAGCTCCAAGCCTTCCCAATTCTCCAACTTCAATAATTTCTCCCAACTCCTCCAAACAAGAAAAGAACTAAAATTTGCAAACACACCCAAATTGCAAGGAAAAGAACCAGAAAAAGAAGAACCCCCACTCCTCTACAAGAGGAGCTATTATAGGCCATCAACTTGGCCTTGAGGGAATGAGAAGGTGACATTTGTCACCACCTCCTCCCTCCTCCAAAGCCACTTGCAAGAGTGAGAAGGTATGAGGATGATAAGTGTCATCCTCTCATTCCACCCCCATCTCCACCTCCTCCACTTGTGCTCTCACACAAGTGGGAGGGGGACAAATGGTGAGTTGGATTCCCACTCACACCTCCAAGAAGACAAGGGTCTTGAATGGTGCTCCCACTCACTTCGGAGTTTGGGAGGACTCTTGGAGACCTCCCAAGTCTTCCATGGGAATGATTCCCAAACTTAGGGATGGGAGATGAGTCCTTCCCAAGGCAAGGCCCATCCCCCAACTTCCTTCTTTTCTAAATTCGTCACTTTTACTCAACCATGGTTTAGGGTGACCTAAGGTGAGTCAAAACTAGGGTTAGATAGTCCAAGTTGACCCTAGACTCATGGTTGACCACCTAGGGTAACTTTTGGGACCCTAGGGTTCATGAAGGGGTTAAAAATCCACATTTAAATGGCCTAAAAAAATATATAAATACCATGTGGTATAAATTAAATAAAATTATACAACACTTATTATTAATCAATTTTAAATAAAAAAGTGTACTAAGGCTAAAATAAATAAAATTAAATCAAGCACAACCAATCTACACTCAAATTCAGACATGATCCTTATCCCTCTTGGGAATGGATCGGCTTAACAGGGGATAACATAGTGTGAATTCTACCTCTGATTTCCTGTGGCTAGGGAATGTAAAACCTGTACATCTCGATCAAGTGTCAGTCCTATCATGAAAAATCATAGCCGAAGCAACCGGAAATTAAATTCATGCAAATGAATGCAACAACAAACCTTACTACATAAATCCAAATTACACTACATTATCTAATCACATGTCAATTAATCCATATCACATAAACAACTAGAATCTCATCACAACACATCATCAAATATAAACTCGTAAATCAATTTTCCACAAATAGCATTACTATAATCAAAATGAATCACATATGTCAAATCAAAGTCCTAGCATAATAAGTGGATCAAATCAAGTCTACAAAATGAAGCATAGTCACTAAGGTCTGATAGTGTCATCTACTGAATAGCATAACGATCAAAATATGGAAGGTAAAATAATCAGCCTCACAATATATAAATATACACATATATACATATAGATAGATATATACATATATATGTATATACATATATGTGTATATATATATCTATACATATGTATATATACATATATATATACATAGATATACACATATATATATATATGTATATATACATATATATATATATATGTATATATACATATATATACATATATATATGTAGATATATATATATACATATATATATATATATATATATCTATGTATATATATGTTTATATATATATGTATATATATGATGTATATATATTAGAGGATATACATATATTTATTGTGTTTACTGTATGTGCTCGATAACATACAACATACACACACAGATATATATGTATGTATGTGTGTGTGTATGATGCATATATATTGGAGGATATACACATATTTATTGTGTTTACTGTATGTGCTCGATAACATACAACATATATATATGTGTGTGTGTGTTGTATATGTTGTAAATGCATTGTATATGTTTTATATATATTGGAGGATATACATGTATTTATTGTGTCTTACTATATGTGCTCGATAACATACAACATATACAACACATATATGTGTGTGTGTGTATGATGTATATGTTGTATATGCACTATATATGTTGTAATTTCTGTAAAGGTAAAACATGGCTTAATCAATTGAATTATATAAGACCCAAACATCAATAGAATAAATAAGAGCAAGAAAGATTGAATGAAAAACAATGAATAACACAAAGCAAACCTTCCCTGAATCGATGCTTCTGTTGTTCGCCTATTACAACCATCCTTCTGCTGATGAAGTAGGCCCTCAGAGAGTGCACTCCTTTAAGCTGTGTTTGAGGAAGTTGATGGTAAATGGCTGTTGTGATATGCAATGAAGAGGAACTCCAAGGCAAGTATGTGATCTTAAGCTAGTGAATGGTAAAAGGGTGCCAAAGGCGCACTGGTGAATTTCTACAGAGTAACAATATCAAAGCCTGGATGGATAGAATGGGAGGATGAAGCTTCTTTTATAGACTCAGAAGAATGAGAATCAATGGTTGAGAAGAAGTGTGATGATCAATGACTGAGGATGGTTGAGGAATGTGCAACCAATAGAAATATGACAAGTGTCTCATCTCCATCATGAAAGAGGGGATGTGACAACATTGATTGGAGAGTTAACTCCTTTAACTGATCAGTTAACAGACTTGATTAGTCAGTTGGAAGAATGAATTATGGAATTGACTGAATTAATTGAGGGATTAACTCAATTGACTGGTTAGTTAACACTTTTGATTGATTAGTTAACTAACTTTTGATTTGAGAAGAAATAGGACATGTGGGTGAGGGGGAAAATAGGTAATTAAATATTTAATATATTTAATTACATGTGCAACTTGATGAGGTGGACAAGGTGAGGTGGAAAAGTGAGGTGTAAGTGTGAGGTGGATTTTTGGAATTAGAACTTAGGATAGAGGAATTTGGATAAATTAAATAATTTATGATTATTTAATTGTGTAGGACCTTTAGAAGAATTTTAGGGATTTTAATTAAATAAATTGAATTTATTTAATTATAGAATAGTGAATCGATTAAATAAACTTAGAATATTTATTTAATTGATGGAAGAATGGAATAAATATTTAGAATATTTATTTAGGATGAATCATGTCATTTTTAGGCGTATACATTTTGCCCCTCTTTGATGCAATGCAGTTTACAGCATTGCCTCAAAGAAATTGATAGTCTGAATGACGATACATGCCCCAGTTTGCCCCTGGTACAAGTTTAATGACGATAGGATGCCCCCTCGAGAGATTGGACGGGAAAAGGGTGAAATATTTGGAGACGGACAATCTCACAAAGACGAAGGGGTTAGGATAGGTTGGAGGAAAAGGGATGAAGAAAAGAGTTGAATGATATGTGATGCAAGAAGAATGATGACACACACAAGAAAGCAAGCAAGTATGCACAAATGATACAAGAACAAACAAGGTATTGCCCCTGTCAAGCAATAAACCAACGATATACTGATAACGATATACGACAATGTTGTCATGGTGGGGAACGTTATATCCCTAGACCAACACAGTAGGCGTGTTGTCATGGCGGGGAATGATAGATCCCTAGAGCAACATGAAGGATAGTGTCTGGTTTTAGGAAATGAAGCATGTCATGTAAGATGCGTGTATTGGTCTAATTTCGACAATGCAACATCCTGTATAAGACAATTGATTGATTAACTGATCGAGTTGGTTTATGACCAGACAAGGATCAAGACCACTGATTGTGATTGGATCATTTGTGCAAGACTGACTTGACTTGATTGGTATGGATTAAGGATGGACCTTGCATTTGGATCATTGCTTAGACTGACTGGACAAGGATGAAAGATATGATGATAGATAGAAATCTGATTGATAGAAGAAAGACTCGATAGAAGGACTCACAAGCTTTTATTTGTATTGATACTCTGCATTGTTGGATTTTTATTGCATGGGGTATGGTATGGATGTATAAATGGATATAGGATGGATTCTTTGCTATTGGAGTGCTTTATTTCATTATTGGGCAATTTATTTTTGGTACATTTTTTGAAATGTTGTAAGTGAATACAAGCATCGAGGTATAATTGAACCGAGATGACCTGAGTACTGCTTACATGGATTGTGATTTAGCAAGTTAATACAAGCATCTAGTCAAAATTGAATCTAGATGACATGAGTACTTCTTGCATTTCAACAAACAAGGATTGCCCCTGTTCATGTTATACCTTTGATGTCCTCGATGATCTTTTGCCGATCATGTCCTTAGACAAGGCTTCACATTACTAAAGTTTAATCCACAAATAACAAACAAAGAAAGTAATCATGCCCCCATCATAGCATCTCTAGCTTTTGGCATCCTTGAGTCGCATAGGAAGGTATGATAGCAAAAATCAGGACTCAAACTATTAACCATGTTTCTGATCTACAAAGCATATTTGCATTGATATGTGTTTAGTTCTTGCCTTAATTTGCATAAAATCATTTAGAAGACCTTGGGTATTTGCTTTGCATTAGATAGGTTAAGATGCTCACAGTCAAGATTTCCGCTTGAGGCGTGGGTTTTGCTTGTATTTGCTAGCTTGGTGAGAAGATTGCACAATCCTTATTGGGGAGACGGACCCTAAGGGACTAACCTAGTGCCTCGGGGGCTCATTGCTAAATGGCCTTGCCTACGTGATGACGCAGAGGCAACGTAGTTTGGGGTAAACCCTAATGGACCATGGATGGACTAGAAGAAAGACGACAAGAATGAAGACAAGAAAGGGGATGAATGGGACTATGGGAGAAATGGAAGCCTCAGGGGCGCATTGGAAAAATGGCCTTGCCTACGTGACGACGCAAAGGCAACGTAGTTCACGGACTTGGACTATGGACACTAACGAGAGACACTATACTAGGCTCACATGAAGGAGATGGTATGGGACAAAACCTTGGTTGACAAGGCCACAAGGTGAGTATCAAGCCATGATAGGTAACTGTCAAGTGTTTATTGCGGGACAGATATGGGTCAAATGGGAAATGAGCGAAGGAAGAATGGACTCATGGTGATTGGATTCTCAAAGATGGAGAAGGCAGTTTATCACAAGTAATGCTTGTTTACCAGGTTTTCATCACTTGCTTTTATTTGCACGGGAAGCTAGAAAGTAAACATGACACCTGTTTGCCAGGTTTTCATCATGATACCTATCCAAGGTGCCTGTTTTGCCAGGTTTTCACCAAAGGATGATTATTTTTGTATGCTTTCTATTTCTTTATGATTTTTTGGATTTTCTCTTTTCAACTTTTTTGATTTTTTGATTTTTGATTTTATTGTGCCCCCTTGCATTGGGGTTCTCCTAGGTATAGAACCGGTGAAGGTGCATGCTGTTGATTGGATCATCGAACAACTCACCCTCTGACGTGGCCAACTGATATGCCCCCGATCCGTAAGCAGCTACAATCACATAGGGCCCAAGCCAGTTAGGTTCAAACTTGCCTTTCTTTTCTTTGTCTTATTGATTGCGAGGATTCTCTTTGAGAACGAGGTCCCCAACCTTAAAGTATCTTGGGTGAACTTTGTGGTTATAGCTTCTTGACATCATCTGTTGATATGCTTTGAGATGATCAAAGGCTTTCTGGCACCTTTCTTCTAGCAACTCTAGTTCTTGTAACCTGGAGACTCTGTATTCTTCGTCTGATATGAGACCTTTCAACGACACCCTGAGAGATGGTAGTTTGACCTCAATGGGGAGGATGGCTTCTGAACCATAGACAAGGGCATAGGGTGTAGCACCTATGGGAGTGCGTATACTGGTTCTGTAGGCCCACAGAGTGGGATTGAGTTGGACATGCCAATCATGGCCAGCATCGTTGAAAGTCTTCTTTAGGACTTTTAGAATGGTTTTATTCAATGCCTCAGCTTGGCCGTTACCTTGGGGCTAGTATGGAGTGGAGAAACGATGTTGGATTTGGAAATGCTCACAGAGCTCTTGGACATCCTGATTTTTGAATGGTCTTCCATTATCTGTGATAATAGATGAAGGAATACCATATCTGCAGATAATGTAATTCAGAATGAAAGAGGAAATTTGCTTACCTGTGACAGTGGTTAGGGGAACGGCCTCAATCCACTTTGTGAAATACTCAGTGGCGGTTATGATGAATTTGTGGATGTTGGAAGAGGGTGGATGAATCTTTCCCACAAGGTCAAGTCCCCACTGGCAAAAGGGCCAGGGTGTCGTTAAAGGTCTCAACTCTTGAGCAGGTGCATGGATTAGGTTCTTATGTATTTGGCACTGTTTGCACTTTTTGGTGAACTAATATGAATCCATTTCCATGTTTGGCCAGTAATAGCCCAAACGCATGAGTTTCTTGGCTAAGGAGGGACCGCCGGAGTGTGTTCCACAGATCCCTTCGTGTACATCTCACAAGGCAGTTATGGATTCTTCTTGTTCTAAACAATGGAGTAAAGTACCATCCAGACTACGTCGGTAAAGGGTATCAGCTATGATGGTGTAGCGAGAGGTTTGTCGTATGAAAGTTCGCTTTTGGTTGGAAGAGAGGTCAGGTGGGAGAATGTTGTCCTTGAGGTAAGTGTAAGTCTTACCATACCAAGGTGAATCAGATCCAACTAGGAGGCATATGGAATGGGTCTCAAGAAGATCATAAGCTGGTTGCCGGATAGTTTCCACTAAGAACTCATACCGTGACTCATTTTCAGGTATTTCTAGAAGAGAGGTGATGGTAGCCATTGCATCTACTGCTTTGTTCTTGATACTGGGTATTTGCTCGAAGGAGATGGTCCCAAAGTGTTCTTTGAAGTTGTCGACCATTCTTTTGTAGGGGATGAGCTTTTCATCTTTGGTTTGATACTCATCATTGACCTGATTGATGATAACCTAAGAATCACCGTAGACATGTAGTTCTTGGATTTTCCACTCAGTTGCCATCTTAAGACCAATTACCAAGGCTTCATACTTCGCTATGTTATTGGTGCATGGGAATAACAAATGGTAAGACTTTGGAATTGTGTCACCTTGGGGAGTTATAAATAGGATGCCTGCCCCCGATCCATGGTTTGTGTAAGACCCATCGAAGTAGAGTTTCCAAGAAGATGTTGATATAGTGAATAAGGACTCATCAGGAAACTCAAACTGCATGGGCTTGCTGTCTTGTAACGGTGCATCTGCTAGTTGGTTAGCTATGATTTGTCCCTTGATGGCTTTTCTATCCACATATTTGATGTCATACTCACTGAGAAGCATTACCCACTTTACCAGGTGACCTGTGAGAGCAGCTTTGCTGAGAAGATACTTCAATGGGTCTATTTTTGCAATGAGCTTAACTGGATGTGCAGCATGTAATGCCAGAGTTTTTGTGAAGCAAAAACTACCACGAGACATGATCTTTCTACTTGTGAGTATTGCAACTCGTAGCCCACTAAGGTTTGACTGATGTAGTATACAACTCTTTCCTTGTTCTCGTAATCTTGTTGCGCTAGAAGAGCCCCAAGAGCAGTAGGTGTAGCCGAAATGTAGAGAACTAGGGGTTTTCCTTGGATCGGAGGCATGAGAATGGGTGGATTCATAATGTACTCCTTTAGCTTGTTGAATGCCTCTTCACACCGCTCATCCCACCTAAATGGAATGTTCTTATGTAGGAGATGGCTGAAAGGTTGGCACTTGTCTGCCAGCTGTGATATGAATCTGCGGATGGCCTACAGCTTGCCCTATAAGGATCTCAACTGAGTTAGTGTCTTGGGTGGTGGCATGTCCATTATAGCTTTGACCTTGGCCAGGTCTACCTCTATTCCATTTGCCGACACGATGAAGCCTAGCAGCTTGCTTGAAGTTACCCCAAACACACATTTCTTTGGGTTCAGCTTGACTTGGAATTGGTCCAACCTTTGAAAGACTTTTTCTAGTACATCAAGATGTGAATCCCTTGTGAGAGACTTTGCTAGGATATTGTCGACATAGTCTTCCATAGTTACATGCATCATGTCATGAAATATAGTTGTCATAGCTCGCTGATATGTAGCACCTGCATTTTTTAGCCCAAATGGCATGACATTCCAGCAAAAGGTACCCCATGGGCAAGTGAAAGTTGTCTTGTGTTGGTCCTCCAGTGTTAATTTGATTTGATTATACCCTGAGAATCCGTCCATGAGTGATAGCATTGTATGTCCTGTAGTTAGGTTGACTATGATATTGATGTTTGGCAATGGAAAGTCATCCTTGTGGCATGCTTTGTTTAAGTCTCAAAAATCATTGCATAGTCGAACTCGGCCATCTGGTTTAGACACTAGCACAATATTGGATATCCATTCTGGGTAATCTATGGCTCTAATGAACCCCACATCCAATAATTTCTTGAGTTCTTCTTTGACCAAAAGGGCTATGTGAGGATGCATCTTTCTCAGCTTCTGCTTTACTAGTTTCACTCCTGGATCCAATGGTAGATGATGTAGAATTAAATTTGGGTCTAGACCTGGCATGTCTACATACGACCAAGCAAAGCTGCCTCTCTTCTACTTAAAGAATGGTACAAACTTGGTTTTCTCTGGTGGTGTAAGAGATTTGGCAAAGTGGGTAATCTTGGGCTATTCTTCTGTTCCAATATTCATGGGCTCTGTCGGTTCCACAACAATTTGTGACCTTTCCTAGTACATATCACTAGGGAGAGTGTCAAGCATTCTATCGTCAGGTGCCACAGTTAGGTTTTCACCTTCAGATGCATCCTTTCTTTTTACTGTTTTATGATCTGACACTGCCGCAAGGCAGTTTTCACTGTCAGATCTATTTTTGATCTTGATATTTTTGCGACTGGAAGGCTTGGCACCCTCCTCGAAGTAAGCCACAGTATTTAGTTCAATAGCAAAACCAACTTTATGATCTCCCTTGGGTAAGTGGTCCCTAAGTTCCATATAATCGATGTAAGCATCATCATTTTGGAACATATCTAGTTGGGGAGTTCCTTACAAATCCCAGTCAATAAGCTCAGGGTGCAAGAGGGGAAAGGAGTCAGATGATAGACCTGATTAATTGATGGTGTGAATGGAAATGTTAGAAGCATTGGTAGGGGTAGTGTTCCGGGTGGTACTTTCCTCCAAGTTGTTTATTGCAATGGAATTTAAACTTTCCTCGAAAGCCATAATCTCAGGGATAGGCAAATCAGACTCCAGTGGTCTATCCTGTTGCGTTTGTCCCTCATGGTAGGGGCTAAGAGTTTGGATGGTGTCGACCTCTTTGTTATCGTAGGAGTGCTCTGTTAGCTCATCCCACTCATACTCATTTGAGTCATCTGAATCTATGTCGCTATCCACTTGGAGTGTTTGGATTGTTTCTACAAGACAGGCATTTTCCTTGGCTTTACCCTTGCCTCTATATCCTAGGCCACTTGTGTTTCTAGCTGATGAGGATGAAGAAGGTTGAATAGGTTCAATGATTCCTTCTTTTCTGAGGCCGATGGGGCCTTGTCCTTCGTACCCCATCCTGTGCAAAATAGTCTCACATCGCCCATAGAGTTCTATAGGGAGTCTAGGCAGATCTTGGGGTGTGTTTTCTTCTTTAACATAAAGCCATTGCAGGAGATCTCGCTCCTCTGTTTCATCAGATAAGGTCCCCCATTTTACAAAGGGATTTGCGGGAGCTACAGGAGGAGCAAATGGCTTTGGAAAATGTTTGGGTCGGCCAAAAGATCTAGGAGACAAGGGTAATTTGGCAAGATTGAGACTGTGCTCAATGGAGTATTCCCCCACTCCACTTTCTTTTATGGTAATTTTCTATGCTTTGGGTCTTGAGGAGGAAGCTTCAGCGGTATGGTCCTATTGCGGGGTAGGGGAAATGTATGCTCTGTTGTTGGGTATGACACACTCAGGTTTTGGAATTACTAGTCCCGCTGTTCTGATTTGGCCGGTTGCGATTATTGTTGTTTTTGTTACTATTTTTGCCGTTGTTGTTGTGGCCATTGGTGTTGTTGTTGTTGTAGTTATATGGCCTATTGTGATTTAGAAGTGGATCCCTGTAGGCCACATGAGTTTCATTGGAGGTATGTTGTTGTGTCCCTCCCTGATTCTGATCTAGTACATCTTGTATGACATTTTTGAGGCAGATGCAGTTGTTAGTTGTATGCCCCCTTCCTCGATGATATTCACAATAGTCTGTGTCCTTCTAGTAGGGAGGTTTGACTATAGGCTTGTAATCACTTGTTGGCGGTAGAGAAATTTCATTGTTTGCCAACAACTTCCTTAGTGCAGACTCTTGGGACTCACCCAATGGTGTGAATTTTCTCCTTGGATTTGAACTGTACCAAGGTCTGGGCTCCCAAGAAGGTGTTTTGTTGAGTGTACCATTGTTTGTTTCTCCTTTCAGAGTGAATATGGGTTGTTGCTTGGGGGCTGCCACCTTGGCATCTACTACCCCATCGTTGACCACATTCTTGTTCTTGGTCCAAAACTTTGATTTATCCGTTGTGTAATTGGAAGTAGGTGTGTTCTTGTAGATCTTGATAGCTCCTTTAGCAATCATGGCCTTTTCGATGAATAGGCCCATTTCAATGACTTTTGAGAAAGATGTAAGGCATTGTATCTGTATCTGATAGCTAAGATTAGTGTTTAAGTTGTGGACAAACATCTCCAGTAACTGCTTCTCAGGCATATCATAAGAACACTTACTAGCTAGCTGTCTCCATCATTGTAAGAAGGTGGCGAATGACTCACCACTCTTTTGTTTGGTGTTGCATATATCTAGCATAGATACCTTGTGTTCTATGTTGTAAGAGAAGTGCGTTATAAATTTATTGACAAGTTCATCAAAAGATTTGATTCCTGGTGGGAGGCGCGAGAACCACTCCATAGCTTGACCACCTAAAGATCTTGGGAATAGTCTCATCAAGTAGGTCTCGTTGTGAGCTACTTCTAAACATGCTGCAGTGAATTCCCTGATATGATCTCTAGGGTCCCCCTTCCCTTTGTATTTGTCAAACTTTGGCACTCCGAACTGATAGGGGAATGGTTTCATGACCAAATTCTTGTCAAAGGGGTATGGTACTATATCTTCTAAGGAGTAGTTCTTGGTACTTGTACCCATCTTAAGGTCTGATATTTCTTGTGTGAGGCTCTCAAGTCATTTTTGCATTTCTTCCATAGGAGCATTTTGATCTATGGGATTCTTTCCTCTATCATTTGCATGCGGGACAACGTCATTTGTACCCCTCTCATTTGCATGTGGGACTGTGTCATTCGTGCCCCTCTCATGATCATCACACCTCCTCTCATGATCATTGTCTACATTTTCCATGATGGAGCTTATGTCAAAGTCTGTGGGGAGTTTGATTCTGAGACTAGCAAGATGATGGAAGTATTTATGGGGGTCTTCAAGGAGCACCTTCTCTACTAGGCATTGGAATTTTCTATCTTGGATGTGCGCTACTAATTCTTCATGAGAAATTTCTTCGTCACCATCACGTGGTGGGACGAGGTGATTAGATGAGCCAGCCATTTCAATTTGCTTGTTGTATTGGGATTGAGTAAGAACCATGCAAGGTGACGCGGGATGGAGGGGACTGGGACTGGAAATTTTGGCAAGGTGCCGATGGAGACTGTAGTGGATGGGATATCTAGGATATGAGTTGGAAAAAGGATTCTCTCACTCAATGACTTCAAGTAAGATGGTTGATACAAGACGGTAGCCACTAGTAAGGGTAGTTGATACCCATCTTACTATATATGGACTAGTCACTCAACAAGACTACTAGCAAAGGTACTGTGACCTACTAGGCTTACGTGAATTCAATAATGACACAAAAAAGGACCTATGTCAAACTGGTATGGGACAAACTGACTTTGAGACAAGAAGTGTTTGGACAGAAAGTGAATGGGATGATTGACGAAAGAGAGAGACTTGGGTGAAACGGATGAAGACTGACTGCAAGGTTAAATCTGATCTCAGAAAGTGAAGCTAGGCTCAAATGGGTGCATGCGCAACTTTGATTTTTTTTAGCAAAATTTTAGATTTTTTAGTTGTTTTTGGTATTTTTTGGCTGGAAAAAGGTCTTCTTGATCTGATTTTATGAATTAACAGCAAGAAAACACAGCAAGCACAAAGAATATTTTATAGTTTTCATTGTTTTTACGGTTTTTTTCGACTCTATTTTGGACTAAATTGAACAAAAGCAAGCACAAAGATCCTAGGTGAAAAATGGATTACGAGGGTTTTGGGCCACTAGAACAAGAGGTATTTAATGCGGGCAATCGTTCAAGTGGTTACACATGCGGTGGCACTACTCTCCGTTGTGGAGTCTCCTAGCATCAAAGGGTTGCGCCTTAGAGGGTTTTGGGGGAGGTTGGCCGTCGGTGTAACATAACAGCACTTGTTGTAGGAAGTTTTCACCTCAAGCACAATTTATTTTAAGTGGCTTGGTAGGGCTTGGCTTTAGCTTGTTACCACTCAGGGTCATTCCCACTTAGACAAGCATGCATCCAAGGGTAGGCCCCTCCCAAAGGTTAAAGAAATAGAATGACAAGTCTGGCACTCTGATCACCCAGAAAAGGGGAGAGCATAAGCCTATTGTCATTCACAAGCACAGAATACACTGATTAATCCAACCTATTTAAAATTAGAAAAATTGAATGGGCTAATCTACTCAAGCACAGAACTTTGAAGTGATTTTAGCAAGATAGCATTGGTTTAGTTTTAATCCCAGAAATCAAAGGTGAGTTCAGTTTTAATCCTCGTAGCACGAAATAGTTAATTTTGAAGTTTTGGTCTCACGAGATGGCAGTAGTTAAATTTTAACCCCAAAATCAAAGGTGAGTTCAATTTTAATCCCAGATAGCAATAACTTGGAAAGTGTTGCAATGCAAGAAATAAATGATCCAGTTACTTCTTTCCTAATTAGAGCTAGGAGAGGATTTGAATGCAAGTTACGTGAACAATAGGTTACTCCTTCCTAATTAGAACTAGATGAAAATTGTATGCAAGTTGCATGAACAATGAGTTACTCCTTCCTAATTACAACTAGATGAGAATTGTATGCAAGTTGCATGAGAATGTCTAAATCAGTCCTATTCAACACTTAGTGAAAAATGATTGTCTTCAGTGGACGTTTTGCACCAAACTAGACTAGCATTCTCCTGATATCCACCTGATGAAGTTGATCAAATGGGCTAAAAATACCTTCACCACTGCGAAGTTCTCAAGATCAACTTTCCGATGATAGTAAACTTGTGAAAATCTGACTTTCCTACAAAAAGTTAGACAAAAAAGAAAAAAATGCCCCTATTTGACTAATATTACCATTTTTTGAAAATAAAAATAAAAGGTAAATTAAAAAAAAATGAATTTTTTTTTGTTTTATATGTTTTTATTGTTTTTGTTTGTCTGTTTGTTGTTTTTTTTTTCTTTTTTTAATACCCTAAACCTAATATTTCTTTTTTTTGTTTTGTTATTTATATGTGTTTTTATTTTTTTATTATTATTTTTTTGTATTGTTTTTTTTTTTTGTGTGTGCTATGGGTGCAGGTGTGCAGGGAGGTGGGCCGGCAGTGCTGGGGCGGAGAGCTAAAGCTTGGTGGTGGGTTGATGAGGGAAGGAGGGATGGAGGGAGGCGGTAGGTTCGGGGCAGCGGCGGACAGAGGGTTGCACAGGAGGGCGGCGTTGGGGGGCTGTAGGGTTGCTGGGCATGCAAGGGATGGAGGGCCGAGGGGTAGGGAGTGGCGGGAGAGGGTTTGGGGCATGGGGGGTGTTGGGTAAGGGAAGGACGGGGTAGCGGCGTAGCGTAGGTGGCGGGTTAGGGAGGGGTCAGGGATTTGGGGAATGGGGAAAGGGGAGGCTGCGGGGGCCTCTGTGCAGGGGCGTCGGCCCCTACCAAATTTTTGATTTTTTTTTTTAATTTTTGATTTTTATTTCCCTTTCAAAGTTTGTTTAAATTTTTTTTTAATTTTTGTTTTAAATAAAATAAAACTCTATTTTTTTTTGGTTTTCTTTGTAATAATTTTTTTTTGTTGTTTTGTTTTTTTATTTAAACAGAAAAATACAATAAAATCTTAAACTTAAAAATTAAAAAATATTGTAATTATTATTATTATTTTTTAAACAAAACAGAAATAAATTAAATCTAAATGCTACCTGCAGGTGTTTTTATTTTTATTTTTATTTTTTTTATTTTTTATTTTTTTGTGTAAAAATAGGTCAAAAAGTAAAAAAAATTTTCAAAAAATTTCAAGTAACGAAAATTAGACAAATTATATGTTATTTCTTACCTCCGAGGTCTTCTAGACTCAATGGTGAGCTCGGTTTGTGCGTAGGAGGTTGTTTGTGAAAATTGCTTGCTGAAGTTTACCTGAAACACACCTAAATTTGCAACAAAAAACCTCTAAAACAAACACTCACAAATAAAATGGGTCAGATCACGGTGGGCGCCAAAAATGTAAGGGTAAAATGTGGCTCAATCAATTGAATTATATAAGACCCAAACATCAACAGAATAAATGTGAGCAAGAAAGATTGAATGAAAAGCAATGAATAACACAAAGCAAACCTTCCCTGAATCAATGCTTCTGTTGTTCACCTATTACAACCGTCCTTCTGCTGATGAAGTAGGCCCTCAGAGAGTGCACTCCTTTAAGCTGTGTTCGAGGAAGTTGATGGTAAATGGCTATTGTGATATGCAATGAAGAGGAGCTCCAAGGCAAGTATGTGATCTCAAGGTAGTGAATGGTAAAAGGGTGCCAAAGGCACACTGGTGAATTTCTACAGAGTAATAATATCAAAAGCCTGGATTGATAGAATGGGAGGATGAAGCTTCTTTTATAGACTCAAAAGAATGAGAATCAATGGTTGAGAAGTGTGATGATCAATGACTGAGGATGGTTGAGGAATGTGCAACTAGTAGAAATATGACAAGTGTCTCATCTTCATCATGAAAGAGGGGATGTGACAACATTGATTGGAGAGTTAACTCCTTTAACTAATCAGTTAACAGACTTGATTAGTCAGTTGGAAGAATGAATTATGGAATTGACTAAATTGATTAAGGGATTAACTCAATTGACTAGTTAGTTAACACTTTTGATTGATTAGTTAACTAACTTTTGATTTGAGAAGAAATAGGACATGTGGGTGAGGGGGAAAATAGGTAATTAAATATTTAATATATTTAATTACATGTGCAACCCGATGAGGTGGACAAGGTGAGGTGGAAAAGTGAGGTGTAAGTGTGAGGTGGATTTTTGGAATTAGAACTTAGGATAGAGGAATTTGAATAAATTAAATAATTTATGATTATTTAATTGTGTAGGACCTTTAGAAGAATTTTAGGGATTTTAATTAAATAAATTGAATTTATTTAATTATAGAATAGTGAATCGATTAAATAAAATTAGAATATTTATTTAATTGATGGAAGAATGGAATAAATATTTAGAATATTTATTTAGGATGAATCATGTCATTTTTAGGCGTATACAATTTCTATACATATGCACTATATATGCACTGTATATGTTGTATATGTTTTATATGCTGTAATTTCTATGTATATGCTATAATTTCTATGTGTATGCACTGTAATTTCTATGTATGCACTATATATGCTATAATTTCTATGTATATGTTGTATATGCTGTAATTTCTATGTATGCACTATATATGTCATAATTTCTATGTATATACAATGCATGTATATAGTGCATATATAGCATATACCGTGCATATACAACATATACAGTGCATGTACAACATATACAGCATATACACTGCATATACAACATATACAACAATAGAAATTATAGCATATACAGTGCATACATAGAAATTATAACATATAAAATGCATATATAGTGCATATGCATAGAAATTACAGCATATACAGTGCATATACAACATATACATCATATACACATATATATGTTGTATATGTTGTATATGATGTATGTTATCGATCACATACAGTAGACACAATAAATATATGTATATCCTCCAATATATATAGCATACACACACACACACACACACACACACACACATATGGGAGGTTTATTATAAAAAATATAATCAAATGAAGAATAAACCCTGGACACATATAAAATAAGTAATAAATTCGATTTAATTATATTGGATTTGAAAACCCTATGCTTTATAAATTTAAACTAATTTACTTGTATGCAAACTAGGTTTTGTGGTGTATAATAGGTTCACCAAAAATATGATGGAAAAAGAATAAGTTAGCCTATATCTAGTTACTCTAGTTTAATTCGATGGAATATGTAAATGCATAAAAATGACTGTGAACTTGATCTCTACTAGTGAACTTAACTTTTACTACTTTTTGACTTCTAATTTTTCATTCACTATGTTTTAATATCTATTTACTCTCACAAATTTAAACTAGTTTTAAATTTTGATCTCTACTAGTGAACTTAACTTTTACTACTTTTTGACTTCTACTTTTTCATTCACCATGTTTTAATATCTATTTACTCTCACAACTTTAAACTAGTTTTAAATTTTATTTTCAAGTTTGTACTTAACAATGAAAGTAAATCCCTTAGGTGAAATAGTTACCTATACAATTACATGTTGATTTAATGACTAGACAAATTATCAATGGAAACACTCTTTATCCATGAAAATGCTCCTAGAATTCTCAAGTAGATGATGCATTCCTTTTAGTGCACCAATTGAAGTGTAAACATGCTAATGGCATGCATATAATCTATCTCAAATTATAAGCCCTAAAATTACAAGACTTTTGAAGGACACATTATATGCAAGGCACTAGACAACATGGCTACATGAACAAACCATTCAAATACCTAAAGTTGAACATGAAATTTAAAATAGTTTTAAATTTTGATCTCTACTAGTGAACTTAACTTTTACTACTTTTTGACTTCTACTTTTTCATTCACTATGTTTCAATATCTATTTACTCTCACACATTTAAACTAGTTTTAAATTTTATTTCCAAGTTTCTACTTAACAATGAAATTGAATCCCTTAGGTGAAATAGTTACTTGTACAATTACATGTTGATTTAATGAGTAGACAAATGATCAATGGAAACACTCTTTAGCCATGAAAATGCTCTTAGAATTCTCACGTAGATGATGCATTCATTTTGGTGCACCAATTGAAGTGTAAACATGCCAATGGTATGTATATAATCTATCTCAAATTATAAGCCCTAAAATTACAAGACTTTTGAAGGATACATTATATGCAAGCCACTAGACAACATGGCTACATGAACAAACCATTTGAATACCTAAAATTGAACATGAAATTTAAACTAGTTTTAAATTTTGATCTCTACTAGTGAACTTAACTTTTACTAATTTTTGACTTCTACTTTTTTCACTCACTATATTTTAATATCTATTTACTCTCACAAATTTAAACTAGTTTTAAATTTTATTTTCAAGTTTCTACGTAACAATGAAAGTGAATCCCTTAGGTAAAATAGTTACCTGTACAATTATATGTTGATTTAATGACTAGACAAATGATCAATGGAAACACTCTTTAGCCATGAAAAGGCTCCTAGAATCCTCAAGTAGATGATGCATTCCTTTTAGTGCACCAATTGAAGTGTAAACATGCCAATGGTATGTATATAATCTATCTCAAATTATAAGCCCTAAAATTGCATGACTTTTGAAGGATACATTATATGCAAGCCACTAGACAACATTGCTACATGAACAAACCATTCAAATACCTAAAGTTAAACATGAAGAAACATAAGCTCTGCTATGAGGTGGTAGCATTGGGGAGACTTGGTTACCCAAAGGCATTTTGGGTTAAGCTATGTTGTTGTCTACATGTATCAAATTGTTTTGTAGATAATTGCAACATATCTTAACACCAAAAATGCTTTACCATTATCAAGTTTTCAAACAATGTCAAACTTCATATGAGCATTAGTTAAGTCTACAGTGGATTCTTCCACATATGCTATTCATGTCATGTGAATTTGTCTTGATTATCCTGAGTCAAGTTATATTTTCCTTCTTGAGACAAGTTATTGTTTCCACTTTTACACAATGAAATATGGATTAGTGTAACTAGTTCCCTTATGAATTATTGTATTTAAGTCAACCTTTCAATTGAAAGTTCTTGTGACCGAACTACGAAGCCTCTGCATTGTGTGTACGTAGGCAAGGCCATCACGGATGAGCCCCTGAGGCATTAGGTCTAGTTCTTAGGCCAGGTTTCCTTTCTACATAGTAAATGATGCCTTTGTAAAGTTTGATCTAAGATACTTGATAAGATAGGATATGATAGGATAATTCTCATGTAATTGAGGTAATGTGGGATAATGTTGAAAATGCTCCTATAATTCCAAGGTTAAAAACTATGACCTTAAAAAGTCGAGGTTAAAATTTTAGTTGTGTGAGAAACTATAAGCAAAATCAAAGTTCACCAAATCATAGTCACATCTCAATAACAAGTTACAAAATCAATTTAAATCATAGTGGGAAACTATTTATAAACTTTAATCAATACTTTCATCCTAGAAATTTAAACTTGATTACAATTTTCCAAAATATACAAATTATTTTGTTATGGATGTATCATAAGATGTGAAGGATCATACAATTATGTCAAAATTTGGAACAAATGAATGTATCTTAGCCTAGGAACAAACCCTAATAGGTGTAATTAATGTAGGGTAAAATAGGTTGGGAGGGTAGGCTAACATATACTAACTTAAACCATAAATAAAAAATATAATCAAATGAAGAATAAACCATAAACACATCTAAAATAATTAATAAAGTCAATTTAATTATATTGGATATTCAGAAAACCCTAAGTTTTATAAATATAAACTAATTTACTTGTATACAAACTAGGTTGTGTGGTGTACAATTAGGTTCACCAAAACTATGATGGAAAAAGAATAAGTTAGCCTATATAGTTTTAAATTTATCTTAATCCAATGGAACATGTAAATGCATAAAAATGATTGCACAAACTTGATCTCTACTAGTGAACAAACCATTTGTATACCTAAAGTTGAACATGAAGAAACCTAAGCTCTATTATGAGGTGGTAGCATTAGAGAGACTTGGTTACCCAAAGGCATTTTTGGTTGAGCTATGTTATTGTCTACATATCAAATTGATTTGTAGATAACTATGACATAGCTCAATACTAAAAATGCTTTACCATTGTCAAGTTTTTGAATAATGTCCAACTTCATACATGAGCTCATTAGTTAATTCTAGAACTATTATTTCCCTTGAAATTTCCTGTAACTGAACTACAAAGCCTCTATGTTGCGCATACGTAGTACTGGCCATCACAGATGAGCCCTCGAGGCATTAGGTCTAGCCCTTAGGTCAAGTTTTCCTTCTACATAGTAAAATAACTTTGTAAAGTTTGATCTAAGATAAGATAATTGATCTAGGATATGATAGGATAATGCTCATGTAATTGAGGTAATGTGGGATAATGATGAGATGCCCCTAGTGAGAAGCTAATGATGTGAACATAAGAGAAGATTCCTTTAAGCGAAGAATAGATAATCGAGCCCCCCCAAGAGGAAGAGCATCTATATATGAAATCATAATTAAAGGATTGACTAGAAGCATGCAAGAAGAGGTCTTCCTATATTCTAATCTACTGGATAAGACTAGAACTATTGTTTCCCTTGAATGTTCTTGTGACTAAACTACGAAGCCTCTGTGTTGTGCATACTAGTCTAGGTCATCATAGATGAGCCCTCAAGGAATTAGGTTTGGCCCTTAGGTCAGGTTTCCTTTCTACATAGAAAAATAACTTTGTAAAGTTTGATCTTTAAGATAAGATAATTGATCTAGGATATGGTAGGATAATGTTCATGTAATTGAGGTAATGTAGGATAATGATGAGATGCCCCTAGTGAGAAGCTAATGATGTGAAAATAAGAGAAGATCCCTTTAAGGGAAGAATAGATAATTGAGCCCCCCGAGGGGTAGAGAATCTATATATGAAATAATAATTAGAGGATCAACTATGAACATGCAAGAAGAGGTCTTCCTATATTCTAATCTACTGGATAAGACTAGAACTATTATTCCCCTTGAAAGTTCTTGTGACCAAACTATGAAGCCTCTATACTATGTGTACATAGGAAAAGCCATCACAAATGAGCCCCCGAGGCATTAGGTATGGCCATTAGGTTAGGTTTCCTTTCTACATAGTAAAATAACTTTGTAAAGTTTGATATAAGATAAGATAATCGATCTAGGATATGATAGGATAATGCTCATGTAATTGTCTCCCCTATATTTAATTTATGTATCAATTGATCAATGTGTAATTATTTGGACTATTAAAAATTACATGTTATACATTGTCTTTCATTCCAATTTACGTTTTTGCCAAACATGTTTGGTATAGGAGCACCTAACACAAGGTGGCCTTCATGAGGCATTTAAGTTCATGTTTTGTTTTGATATCATGTTTTGATGTAATAAGGTCCTAGAGACCATTTTCATGATGTAGTAAAACTATGATACTATGTTGTAATAAGGACTTTGTCCCAAAATCTATTGCTGTCATAAAGAGCCTATAGAGGACAGTCATGTAATCTTCATGTTTTAAACCTTGTTAAGGCATATGCAAAGAGCCTAAGGTATGTCCAAAGAAGTCTAAGGCATGTTAAAAGCCTAATGAAATTGTAAACATGTTTGGAGGTTCATAATCACTAATGATTATGTAAACAAACAAAAGATTGGTTGAAATTTACAAACTGTCCAAGACAGTTCAGGGAGTTTGAGTAGTTATGGTCTCTTCCCATCAACCAAACTACTTCCATGGAAGTATTTCAAGGAGTATGCACACATATATACCATTGAACATATCAAATGTGAGAAGAAGAGAAGTTTAAAAGCAATAAAAAATTAGTTCTCTGCTATCTATTTGTTGTTTTCTATTTTTCTAAATTTTCTGTAGGAAAAGTCGTACTCCTCTTTTGGACAAAATTGTGGTGTCCTCCATGTCATTGGGAATTGAAGTATGTTGATTCAAATTCCATTCAAATACATTTTGAAGCCATGACTTTGGGTTAGGAACAAGTTGTATTCATTTATTACTAGACTATTTTTCTGAATTTGCTGTTTCATTGAAAAATAGTGTTGCAATAGTCCGTACCATTGCATTGTACGTCACTGTCATGAAATTTTGGTTGTTTGAAATTGAAGCATGTTGAAGTAACTATCAATTAATATTGATTTGGGCTCTGATTTGGGATCTTGAAATTGGAGATGAAACAATCTATAACCCATTGATTGTGGACTATTCTTACAAGAATTCTGAATTTTCTGAAAAATCCACTCTTGCTAACCGTACACTAAGAAGGTACAGATTTGTCATCATATTATAATGTTCTAATTCAGTAATATATAGGGTTATCTTGTATTCAAAGATAGTTTTGTGTCTTGAAATCACATTATAGGGGAGATATAAGGTTTTGTTTTAAAACAGTCCATTTCACATCTAAACTAGGATTTTTTTGTTGCAATCCATGAGTCCTCTTCCATTCCACTGATGTAAGACCCCATAGATTAGTGGAATGGATTATTGTAATGTTGTCTTAATGCATTTCATTAATATTTTTGGTAGAGAAGGTGATTTTCTATTGTTTCATTGAAGAACCTAACAAGACCATGTGTTAGGTGATGCTTAAGAGCACATTGAAGGAACCAAAGGTACATTTTTGGGAACAACAGTTAGTAGAATTCTAAAACACACAAATTCCTTTGTTTTAGCATGCATTATAAGTGTCCAAACCCTTGGTTAAGTTCTGGGCTTGCATTCTTTGGTAGTCTCTTTGTAAATTTGGCCTAATTGGCGCACTAGGCCACTGACAAGGGTTATTGGTTGAGACATTCCATCCAAAACAACCTATGCCAAGTTTGGGATATGTGATAGAAGACCATAATGGGTATCTAATGAGTGTCTAATATCTAGTTTTGGAGGTCTGACTCAAAATTTATTAGGTTTGTTATCTTTTTGAAGAGCTACGAGCCATTTTGGGTGGTTTGTGAAGGAAGTACCAACCTGAAGTCCAATCTACCTTGGAAAATGGATGGAATGGGTCCTCTGACATCCCAAACCAACATTTCCATGATGATACTAGAGTTCCTTTCTGCTGTTCCCACTTTTGCATAAAGATCTTTGTTTTTGGGCTAGTAGGTGTAGTTGAACCTTGTCAAGTTTATCTATCTTTCCCCATCCAATTTGCCTCTACATCAATGTTCCTCAACCACAAGTTTGGAGTAGATAGATTTTAGTTTACACATTGTCTATGATTTAGAAGTGTTTAAATTTATTTTAGTTACAGTTTAATTAATTTAAAATTTATAAATTAAATTACATTTTAGTTATCATGTGATGTAGCTATTTCGACACATGGATTATCAAACTTCACATCAGTCTGATCATCCAGCGACACTAGTAGTAGTTCTACTTTATATTCTGAGACTATTGAGAGGTTTGAAAATGCTTTGAGTGAACTTGATCAAACAATACATAACACACCAAACTTGTCAAATAGAGACAAGTTGGTTATAATCTAACAGGAGATCACATGTGTGATCGACATCATTTGATCATACAACCCTTATGATCAAATTAGTGTTGACATGTTCTATGCATCACTTTCTCGAAGTGTTCATGGCAATGTGAAATGGCCATCTATTTCTAGGTTAGTTATAGTAGATAATGTTCTCAGTATGTTCCCATCTTATAGGGGACAAGATAGAGTGAGAGGATATTCCCCACCAAGTTTGAGGATCAAATTCTGGGTCCTTTTATCTATCCTAGATTTTTGGCAACACATCACAAATGGCCTAACAATGATGAGTTGCCATTATATTTTTGTAAATAGTTATATGCAGAGTTCCATTTACATTTATTTGTCAATTATACATCTTTCCCTAAACATGTTGGATAGGGGAGAGGGAGGTTTGCAGACAAAGTTGAGTATAGACGACTAGAGTTGACACCTCTTGTGAATAAGAGGTCCATAGTTGGTCCACACCTTTTGGTTCTTCCAAAAAGTGTGGAGCTAGCAGAAGCCGCAGAACCATCAGTGAACCCCTCAAGATGCAAGATTGTTGAGAGCCTCATGACTATTACTAGTGAGGTTGATCAGTTGTCATCTAATTGTGTTGGGAGATATTTGTTACATTCATGGAATCACATTCCTCCCATTGAGGCCACATCGATCAGTTCGGATCGTTACATTCGTGTTGATATACCATTTCCACATGATGTGGCAAGGATTAGTGGAGAGCATGCTTTGCATAATATGACTAGATGCCTTGCTAGTGATTTATTGGATGCATACCATTTCATCAGTGATGAGTATGGGATCCCACTTGATGGTATATCCTCACATGTTAGGGAACATTTTGGTAGATAGAGGAGCCATGGTGAGGTAGCTTCACAGGGTTTGGGGGGACATCAAGATGTTCCAGTTGGTCCTACATGCTCTACCCCTCGACATGTTCTAGATCAGGTTCAGGTTACTATACTTGATATTCTAGGAGGTGAGTATAACATGCTTCTATTTGGCACTGAGCCTACACCATCTACACATTTCTCATTCTCCCTCTGTTCTTCTGAGGTCAATGGGATTGGGAAGGTCCTCAGTGCTACTACAGTTGAGGTAATTTATCTAAAAAAATTACAATCTAAATTAAATCGTGCACATGTTCAAGCTCTGACTCTTGATTGAAATGATGTGTACATGTATGAATTGAATGTGTACATTAGACTCAAGATGATATCTTAGCACATGGATATGGAGATTTGTAGTATGTTGGTGATCCTAGACATCATCATGAGATATTGATTTTTAAGTACACATATATCTTTAATATTTTTTTACATACACACATCAAACTTACAAGTTTTCTAACTAAATACACATGGATATATGTACATGTACATGTCATATAGGTTCTAGAATTAGGTCATGCTTCTTTTCAGACTCATGTGCATGCTCTTTGTCTACATGATCCAGACCTTGGATGTCAGGTAATTTAGAGATATGTAAAGTATTAATTATTTATTTAAAATTAAAACAAGTTATATATTTGTTTTTTAAATTTATGGTGTTTCATGTATAGGGCTTAGGTCAGGGATCAGTTGGACAGGGCTCCGGTCAAGGATCAGGAGATGGCTCAGGTCAGGGATCAGGATAGGGCTCGAGACATAGTGAGGCTCAATCTATTCACTGAGATCTATCTAGACATTTATGAGTTGTTAAATTACATGAGTTGAACATGTTTTATATTTGTACATTTGGACACTATGAGTATATTTTAGAGATATTGTTATGAGTTGCATGCATGTTTTATATTTACATTTGGACATTATTTGTATATATTTGGACATTATGCTTGTTTCCAAACATTATGAGTATGTTTTATATTTACATTAATTATATATATATATATACATTATATATGTATATATATATTTATATTTACATAATATATATATATATGTATATACTATATATATATACATACATATATATCTATATACATATATATACACATATATATATACGCACATATATACACACATATATACATACATGTTTATGTTTTATATCTAGTGAAGAACTCTTAAATTATGAGTCATGTATGTTTTACATTTTAGTTTTATATCTTGGACATTTGGACATTATTGATTTATGATAGAAATTTGTTTATGATGGAATTTATTTATGATGAAATTTGTACATAGATTTTTCTTAGAAAAATTATTTAACGTTCTTAAATTATGAGTTGAATATATATGTTTTATATTAAATAGTTTTAAATATCTTGGACATTTGGACATTATTGATATAATAATGTATTATAATTAATTATTTATAATATTATTTAATTGAGATATAATTTATTATAATTTCGTAACTTTTTAGCGACATACATGGATGTGCCTGATAGGTCTCTAGATAGATAACTATCTTCTTGGAAGTAACAATTCAAAGGCATACATTGAAAGCAACCATCAAGAATATTATTTAATAATTGATATATAATTTGTTATAATTTCATTTAACTTTGTACTGACATGTGGATGTGCTTGATGGGTCTCTCTGGATAACTATCTTCTTAGAAGTAACTTTATAATTGTCAACTTTGATCAACAATCATGGTCATTTGTTGTTTCTAAAGAAATGGACAAAGTAGTATAGATAAACGTTATGGTTGTAAAGCAAATGCAAAAAGATACCTTAGCATTTGCTTTACAACCATAAAGTTTATCTATACTACTTCGTCCATTTCTTTAGAAACAATAAATGGCCATGATTGTTGATCAGAGTTGATAGTTATAAAGTTACTTCCAAGAAGATAGTTATCTAGAGAGACCTATCAGACACATCCACATGTCAATACAAAGTTATTAAATTATAACATTATATATCAATTCTTAAATAATATTCTTAATGGTGGCTTTCAATGTATATCTTTGAATTGTTCAAATCTTCTTAGCACATCCATGTATGAACTTATTAAGTGAACTGTGTAAATTATGAACTAGATAGATATCTAATGTAGGCCCTTGTTAAGTTTGAGGCCCCTAAATGATAATGATACAAAAAAGTTAAAAAATAACACAATTGATAAATTTACATATAATGATCTACCAAACTCACATGATGAAATAACATAACTTTCAAAGGTTGTGGTCTAATTAGCTCATTTAAACATGTAAAAATTATGAACTCTAGATATCTATACAAAAAATTATCTTCCCTTAGCTTCAAGAAATATTTAAATTCTGTACTAACAAGGCCAACCACATGAAGGTGGAAGGTCATGTGGCCTCACCTAAGGCCTAAGATACCTAAGACCTAAGACACCTAAGACATCTAAGACACCTAAGGCCTAACAGACCTAAGACATGTAAGACCTAAGACACCTAGAAGGCATTTAAGACCAAAGACACCTAAGACCTAAGACATTTAAGACCTAAGACACCTAGAAGACATAAGACCTAAGACACCTAAGACCTAAGACATCTATGACCTAAGACACCTAGAAGATATAAGACCTAAGACCTAAGACCTAAGACACCTTTAAGACATCTAAGACCTAAGACACCTAGAAGATATAAGATCTAAGACACCTAAGACCTAAGACACCTTTAAGACATCTAAAACCTAAGACACCTAGAAGACATAACACCTAAGACACATAAGACACCTAAGATATCTAAGACCTTATAAGACCTACTTGACACCTAAGACCTAAGACATAGATACCTTTAAAGACCTAAGACATTTCCAAGATGTAAAACACTTAAGACATATCTAAGACACCTAAGACATCTATGACCTAAGACACCTAAAACCTAAAATCCTAAACCTAAGACCTAAGACCTAATCTACCTAAATTAAAGACTATATATAGTTTAGAGATCATACCTGCACAGTTCATGAAGTTCAATAATCAAGAACCATTGAAATTAACAATTGAAAGGAAAGAACTATCAACAATCATAAATTTTAAAATAAAACTAACTATTTATTTCTATATCTTAGGAATCTAGTGTGAACATACCTTCATACCATGTATCGATGAAGGTTCAACTCACTCTTCAATAATGTAACTTATAACATCCACACACATTTTAAATCTCTTGGTACATATAATCTGGATCTTCTTTATCTTCTGTTATCTCTAAAATCATTTTATGATCTTCAATAGACAACCTCCACTTTTGTTGCCCACGTCCTCTTTTTGGTAAAGTTTCCAAATTTAATCTTGTTTCTATAACTAAATGAATATAATGTAGAAACTTTTGTCTTGGCATATAATCAATAAATATAATACCATTTTTATCTATCTTGGTTTGTTGATAATGTGTGCCTTCAACAATGACAAATCCAATGGGATAAGATTGTCCATCACCGTCTATCATTGATTCTAACAATTTGGATTTTGGTTGCATGCATCTTAGTAGATAGTAATCTACACCATCTAAATTGTCAAGTTTTGCAACCACAACAAAAATATCTCTTATACACACCACAAGCAAACATGTCTGTACATTATCTATATTCAATGTAAATCATTCAAATATTTATAATGACTCTCGACTTAGGTAGAATACAAATCAAGATTCTGTAAGTTAAAATTTAATTTAAATTTACCTGTAACAATTAAATATGATACATGTTCATAATCAACTAAATATAGAGGATCATAGATATCTATAATTTCACTATCTTCAAAAGGAGTCATTGATACTATTTGTTTCATTTCCCATTGTAAAACATATCCATCTCTAATATTCTCACATTGTAGAATATATTTGCATTGTTCACAATGCAGTCGACACAAAAACATGTTTTTTCTCTCACTTGAATAGCAAGAGGCTTGCTATGTCCTGTAGTCATGACTTGATACAAACTTCTAATACCATAAATTATTTGACAATTATAAGGATTCGATCGATCAATATATGTGTATGAACAAATTTAAGCTCATCCAATTAAGACTTTAAACTTCTAAATCTACTTCTTTAATATTTATTTAATTTCAAGCATCCAAGTAAGACTTGTGTAAATGCAAATATCTGTGTATTAAAACAAATTAAATGCATTCATGTACTTGAATTTAAATAAACTTTTCAAATAACATATTCAATTTACATACATACCTTTAACTTCCCAATCTAAAAACTTATAGTTTTTTTTTGCTCTACAACTTTTCATGCTTCTCTGTTGTTTGAATTTGGTACTGTGCAGGAATGGAAGGTGATAGTCTGGGGGGGCATGATCCAGCCCCCTCCCCTAACTTCTGGGGAATCTACTATTAGCATGGGTTGTCGAGGGGATCTCGTGAATTCACCCTTGAAACAAGGATCAAAAAAGTGGAAGGAGGCTTGGAGTTGTGCCTAGTGGGGCAGGTAGCTCCAGCAGTATTCTAGTTATATCTAAGTCTAAAGGGGCTAAGGCACTCAAGCTTTCAAACCAGACTATTTTACGGGTGGTAGCTTCGATGGAAAATACCCTGGTGGGCAAATTCTTTGCCTTCAGACCCAATATTGATTCAGTTTGATGTTGGATTTCAGCCAAATGGGCTCTTAAGGGCAGTGTCTCTACCAATGCTATGCTGGGTGGTAAGTTTTTATTCAAGTTTACTTCTCAGGAGGACCTCATGTCGATCCTGGCGGGGGTTCCCTAGTTGTATGGAAAGCATTCACTTTCCTTATGCAAATGGAAGCTAGGCTTTGACCCTAAGGTTGACCTCAATCAATCAGCTCCTATTTGGGTGTGGCTACTGGGCCTCCCCTTGGAATACTGGGATGAGGAAATTTTTGCCTAGATAGACAACACATTTGGAGACTATGTGATGGTTGACAAAGTCACCAAAACTAAGGCAAGGCTTGTTTATGCTCGGTTCTATGTCAATGTTGATATCCTTAAGACCTTGCCCACTTCCATTATTTTGGAATCCAAATATGGGTAGTGGAATCAGAGTATCTTGTACAAGAAATCTAGAGTTTTTTGTAAGAACTGCATGAAACTAGGACATGTTTTTACCTAGTGTAGGGCCCGTAAGCACCCCCCACCCTAGGTAGAGGAGCGGGTTGCATTGGGTGAGAACTTGGAGGACTACCCCTTTAAGGATGACATCCTAAAAATTATGGAATTGCCCCCTGCCTCTCTAGAGAAGAATGCTTCTGGGATGGCTCCCAAGGAGGTGCCCCTAGAGGTGGTGGTAGAGACCACAATGCCTATGGTGGCTATCCAAGAGGTGATCGATAATGGGTTGGGCCATGAAGAGGTGGAATGCGAGCCAAATAAAGCCTCTGAACTGAGGGATATGCCCCATGAGGTTGCTATTACCAATGGGGGATAGGAGGACTTGGAGGAAGGGGACTTTAATTCAGCTATTGGTGTGCAGAAGGTGGTCTCCCAACATAGCACAGTGTAGGAAATGCGTAGCCTAGGTGAGAAGTTGGGGTCCAAAATGGGGTTGAGTCCCCTAGTTGACGAAGTTCTCCCCATCCCTAGGTGCTGGGTCTAGCAGGGGCCTAGAGGATCAGGAGGGTTGGACCACCGCGAAGAAGAAGGGGAAAGAAAGTAGTAGAAAGACAACCGATGTGGGAGGGATAGTAGTAGAGGCAAACCCCCACACATGAAGACCAGATAGAGGGAGATAGAACTGGAAATTACTAAGGGGAAGAAAACCACCTTGTTGGCCCCTCCTAGAAAGACCAAGAAATGAAGATCATCTCGTGGAACATTAGAGGGCTAAATACCCCTCAAAAATAGTTACTAGTTAAGAATTGTATTTTTGACAATAAAGTTGATATTCTCCTACTTTAGGAGATCAAAATGACGGAGGAGAATTTCAAGCTTGCTATGAAAAAGATATAGCCCAGTGTGAGTTATGCTATTAGTAGAGTCCAAGGAGCTTCAAGAGGTATTGCTACTATATGGAACCAGAATCTAGTTGGGAGTGTGATTTCCTGCTCTAGGCATTTCATTGAAGTTTCCTACCAAAATCACCTTGAAAGGTGGACTCTCATCAATGTTTATGCTCCTAATACTCGTAGTAATAGAAAGGAGGTCTAGGATAGCTTGACTGTCAAAATCAAGGGAGCTAGAGGAACCAACTAGATGATTGTAGGGGATCTTAATTATCCCCTCTACCCATCTAAGAAAATGGGGGGGTTCACGAACTTCTTGGATAGCATGTCAAACCTGGCTGAGTTTCTAGGAAGTGTTGATCTCATGGATATAGAACTGGTGGGGCAAGATTTTACCTGGTTGAATAGGAGACAAGGGAACAATCTTATTTAGGTCAAGTTAGAAAAATTCTTAGTTTCTTCTTACTGGGCCATCATGAATCTTGTGCATTTGATTGCCCTTCCTCAGGTGGGCTTAGACCATAACCCTCTTTTACTCAACTAGCATGAGGGGAGTATGAAGGTCCCCTTCCCCTTCATATTTGAAATGATGTGGGCCCTCCATCCTGACGTTTGGGATAGCCTGTCTAGGTGGTGGAATATCCCTATTCATGGGCCTGCTATGTATAGATTGGCTCATAAATTGGCTAATGTGAGGAGCAAGGTTAAAGGATGGAACAAATATATCTTTGGAAATGTCTTGACCAGGAAGAAAAGCATTATGGGGCAACTTAAGGAAGTGCAAGATAGAATGGAGAAGGGGGACCTCTAAGAGGAATTACAAACCTTGGATAACTCTCTTTCTAAGGAGTGGGTGTAGACTCTCAGGGAAGAAGAGGTTTACTGGAAGCAGAAGTCAAGAGTTTAATGGCTTAAAGAAGGAGATAGGAACACTTCCTTCTTTCACCAATCCACCCTAAGGCATAGGAAGAGGAATTTGATCAAGAAAATTAGAGATGAGCATGTCACTATGCTGGATGATGATGGGGAGATTGGGAGATTAACACATAATTACTTTGAGTCCCTGTTGGCTGCTCAACAGACCAGTACCTCTATGGATGGAAGTTGTTCCCTCCTGGATTCTATTCTGACCATTCTATCTAAAGAGGATAACTACCTCCTGACCAAACCCATCTTGGAGGAGGAAGTCAGAGCTGCTATCTTCTCTATGAGTGCTTTCAAAGCCCTTGGCCTGGATGGTTCCCCCCCGGCTTTCTTTCAAACATTCTGGGCAATTGTGGAGAATGATGTCTTCCAAGCAGCCAAGGATTTCTTTCAAACTGGCAGGCTCCTATGCCAGTTGTACAACACATTTATTGCTTTGATCCCAAAGAAGACGAAAGCCAATCTTATGACTGACTTCAGGCCTATAAGTTTTGCAACATGGTATACAAGGTCTTCACCAAAATTCTAGTTTTTAGGCTTTAACTCCTCCTCGACAAACTCATTTTGCCTAATCAGAAGGGTTTTGTTACTGGGAGACAGATCCTTGATGTGGCCATCACTACTCATGAGATTATCCATTCAATCTCTAAGTGGAACTCCTCAGGTATGATCTTTAAATTGGATATATCCAAAGCCTATGATCATGTTAATTGGGACTTCTTGCTTAGGGTTCTAAAGAAATTTGGCTTCTATGAGAAGGTGACTAACATGATTATATCCATGGTTCGCTTCTATATTCTGGTCAATGGTTCTCCCAGAGGGTTCTTCCCCTCTGGGAGGGGCCTCAGGCAAGGTGACCCTCTTTCTCCCTATCTTTTTATCTTGTTGGCTGAAGTTTTGGGTAGAAATGCTTGCAACCTTTTGATGTAGGGGACTCTCTAGGGTATCAAGCCTACCTCCTTTGCTCAAACTTTGGTCATATAGTAGTTCGTTGATGATACTATACTGTTTGAGATTGCCTCAGTTGTTGAAGTTAGAAGATGGAAAATGCTCCTTAAGGCTTATGAAGGAGTATCTGGTCAAAGTATCAATTTCAAGAAAAGCCACATCTACTTTCTTAATACTCAGGAGGATTTGCAAAGAAAAATCTCCCATGTCCTAGGTTGTTCAAGTGCGAGGTTCCCAACCACTTACTTGGGCCTCCCTCTTACTATCACTAAAGTCTTATCTAATATTTGGAATGGATTACTTGAAAGAATACAAAGGAAATTGGCTGGATGGAAAGGCACCCTCTTGAGCCAAGCAGGGAAATTCCAGCTCCTCAAAGCTTCCCTTCAAGGCATACCAAACTACTCCCTAAGTCTATTCAAAATACCTAGGTATGTGGTAGAGAAGATCGAGTAGATCCAAAAGAAATTCCTTTGGTTTGGAGTGGAGGAGAAATAAAGAATTGCCCTAGTTGGGTGGGACAAGGTCTGTACCCCTAGATACCAGGGGGATTAGGATTGAGAAGAATCCAGCTCATGAATCGAGGCTTCTTGTCCAAGGTGGGATGGTACCTCATTCAAGGTAACAAAGACAGGGGGGAAATTATGATGGCTAAGTATCTCAATGAGGATTGGGGTGGTAAGTTTCTCTCAGATGTTGGCTTACCCAAAGGCTTTGTAATTTGGAATGGTACTCTCAAGACCCGTGGCCTCCTTTGCCAAGGAATCTAGTGGAAGATTGGAGATGGCAGGGATGTTAATTTTTGGGAGGATAGATGGCTGAAGATAAGCCACTTAAGGAGGTGGAGTATGGAAGAATTATGGATAAGGCCTGTAGATTTTTTAGTCCCAGGGTGGCTAACTACTTTAGGATTCACAGGGGGTTCAGGAGATGGAAGGATATGACAGATTGTGTCTGGGAACATGATGAGGATAGAATGCTAGCTATTCAACTTCAAAGGGACCTGGAGGACTTCAGACTCCCTCTCTTCCCTAAGCAGAATCAGATAATCTGGGACAAGGATAGTAAAGGTCAGTTCTCAATTAGAAGTGCTTATGGACTGCTTTTAGACACTAGGGAGCATAAGTTCTAGGGGAAAGTCTGGATTCCTAAACTTCTTCCTAAAGTCAATTTCTTCTGGTGGACTCTAATGCACAATAGAATTTTGACTATTGATAATCTAAAAAGGAGGGGTTTTCAAATGCCTAATAGGTGTGTCCTCTGTGGGACTAAAGAAGAAATGCCCAATCATCTCTTCCTCTAGTGCAATTTTTCTTGGGAGATTTGGGGCTCAATCTTTCAGAAGCTTAATATAAGGTAGACCTTGAATAGTAATCTTGTTGCCCTAATCTAGGATTGGAGGCCCCCTTTTAGTCTAGTGTTCCCGATGACCAAGGAGCTTTGCTTACAATTACCGCCCCACTTGGCCTGGAATCTTTGGAAGAATGTAATAACAAGATATTCAGGGAGAAATTCAGAACACCTGTGGAAGTTTTCCAGAGATGCCTCAAACTACTGGCTGAGAACAACAACTCTAGCAACTTTGAAGCTGCTAATAGGCCCCTTGGATGGGAAGAACAATGTCTATTAAAAGAATGGAACATTAACCCTGATATTTGTTGAATAGATGTCTCTAAAAGGCTTTCTAGGGAAAACACCAAGTGGGTCATGCCTCAGAAAGGTTGGTTTAAGCTCAATTTTGACAGAGCTGCCAAGGGAACCTGGGGGTGGCTAGCAGTGGAGGAATCATAAGAACTGACATGGGAGCCTTTGTGGCTACCTACTCGAGAGGCATTGGTTTCAAGAGTAACAATGAGGCTGAAGCTTTAGCCATGCTATGGGGCATTAAGTTGACTATATCTTTGAACATCAGATTTCTTCATGTGGAAGGGGACTCAATGTTAACTGTTAATGTTGCCCTGGGCTGGGCTTAGTTTGGGTGGAATTTAGCTAATATTGTGGGGGATATTAAGTTGCTACTCAATGGGTTAGAGGAGTTCAAGATCTCTCATGTTTATAGGGAAGGAAATGCAGTTGTCGATGCTATGGCAAACCTAGGCATTGGTAGCAAAGGATGGCAATGCTAGAGGAGTATGACTTTCCTGCCTAATGAGATTCATACTCTCATAAAGAAAGATGAAGATACCAAAAAGAATTAGATGGTTTAGGCCGTGACCATCCTCTTTTGTGGTTGGGTGGTGGCAAGGATTATATGCATCTTGAGACATGTTTAAACACGATTAGGATTGATGGTATTGGTTGGATCAACATGTTCGACGGGGAGAAATTTTTAAATTTTCAAAATTAGATTGGCAGGAACAAGAGAGCCTTGAAGTGGCAATTGGGAATTCCTAGGTGGCATAAGATGAGGGTCTACGGGGGTCAGGAGTATAGTTGGCAGACCAATGATTCATTAGAGGGTTGGTGTGCTGACCGAACAACTGGTAGTCAGGTCATAAAGCAAAAGAGCCTCAATTTTGGTGATGATGCGAGGGATAGATCTAGTTGAGATGAAATGATGCCACAGTGGCCCTTGGCAAGGGTATAGATGGCGTGTAGAATGGATCCACCTACAGGCAATAATATTTGGTTCATCTCTGCAGCGGGTGACATTCATTGCTGCACTAGGTGGTGACCGAGATCTTTTCCCAAGGAGATCTTGCAATGTGGCATAGGTATGATGTATCACCATAATAATTATGATGTGATTAATGATCTTATTTCATGGCCTTTCCATTTTATTGAGTTACTTGCTAATCATAATAGCACCAACATTAGCATCCTTAAGCTCTACAACTTGTGTGATATTCAAACTGCAAAGATGGGGGGAGAGATTGTGAAGATTGAGTTGGCCATGGTGGAGGAGTTTAGACAAGAATAGATTGTCTGGCATATTATCTAGGAGGGGGAAGTGGTTCCCTTTCTGGAGGGTATGATTGGCCATGACGAAAAATTGTCAAACTAATTTGCAGAGTCATGGGACGAGGACACCAGAGAAGTCCACGTGGGCGGTATTGGCTTTAGGTGTTTGAGGAGGTGATTAGCTAGGCCATGGGGCTCCCCACCAAAGGGAAGAAGAATGCCAAACACAACAAGGTGCCCAACCCCAAACACATGGGTCTCTTTTTCAAGGAGGGGGAGGTAGTCGTGAAGTTACATGGTGGATTTGATAGGGAGAAGCTGCCAAAGCTTTGGGGCCAAGTCTGTTTAATGCTTATGAAGTTCTTCACACTGGAAGGGAGGTTTAAGGTGTTTTACCATTATCATTATGACCTTCTCAATCACTTTAGGAACAAGATGGAAATTAGCTTTCCATTTTTTCTTCAGTCCTCCCTAGAAAATTCCATTAAGTCTGCTAAAGAGCTTAGGGCTAAAAACCCTAGTCACCCTCTTGTCCATATCCATCAAGGCCTCATTCTAAGACTACCATTTCCATCTTGCCCTATGTCCCCCAAAGCAGATTAAGGTCAATTTGATTGAGGACCCCCAAATGTTTGTCTCTCTTGGCTCTAAAGGTAAGGTGAAAATGTGTGTCGGGACCCCTAATATCTCTAAAATGGCCAAGGGGCCCCCTGTAAGCCCTCGGCGGGGACCCCCACCCCTAAGTCTAAAACAAAAACCCTGAGAAAAGCCCTTTTGGAGCCAAGAAAAGATAAAATTGGCTCGATCAAAAGGGAGAGAAAGATGGCTAAGGAGGAAGGGACTATGCAGGCTAAGAAAGCCAAGACTGGTACTGAAAGAGAAGGGATGGTGACTGGTTCTGTGAAAATTATTGAATTGGACTCGGGGCCCATTTAGATTGGAAGTAGTATTGGAGAGGAGGATGTTAAACATACTAGCTCAAGGGTTCGTCATTCTAACCACATTACTGGGAAACCTTCTGCTAACACGCAGGGTGTCGAGATTTCTGATGACTCAAAATTTGTTGAGAAAACTATGAAGGAGGGGGAGAATGATGCTCCTACTGAATCTATGCATGAGGAAGAAGGGATAAGCCATATTGCTTCCATGAACAAGTTGAGTTTGAAGGAACTGGGTGGTGCTGCTGAGGAAACTGGTGATTTAGATAACAAGGGTAGTTGTCTGTTGTGTGTCACGACCACTAAGGACATGGGGAGACTCAAACTGTAGATGGAGAAAATGTAGAAGAAATGGAATACCATGGTCAAATTTGCTACCAAGGCCTTGCATCAGGTGGTGTCAATCTTTGTTGTTGTGAAGGAGCTAGATGATAAGGTCAAGTAGGTGGGGATTGATAGCCTTGGTGACTACAAAGATATGGCCAAGTTCAGGACTACTGACAGTCCTTAGTTCTTGTTTTTATTTTCTATTATTTTTGATTAGTCATTTTTTATTGGTTGTTAGTGTGCTGTCAATGTACTGTTACTATCATGTTTAAGGCCTGTTGTCCTGGGGGTTATTTTGTATAGGGTTCTAGATCATCTTTTCCAGCTAAACTAATCAAAAAATTTAAAAAAATAGCATTTGTTGTGTATTGAGTCATGGACGCTAAAATGACTTTTGCACCATTCAACAATTTTATTTGCATTTCATATGGTGTTACCTGCAAGTTCATGTCAAGGTGAAGTATTCAACAATTTTAAATAATTTACATAAATTCTATATAGGTACAAATTTACCTGCAAGTTAATATTGGTGAAGTGCATGCTTCACACATGCTCCTATCCATCGTGCTTTCCTTTTCCATGTCTGATCTAAAAAAAATCCACAAAAAATTTATATTATGTCTAGCATGTTGTTTTTGATTAATTCAGCTAGAAAAGAGGGTCTAGAACCCTTTACAGAACAACCTAGAGGGTAGAGAAAAAGCCTCACACAAGCCAAAAATAGCCCATTGACAATAGACAAACAACAAATCCCAAAGAGGCAAAGCAACAACAAGGCAACAAGGCTACAAGGAACAACATACTAAACAATTTCATAACCTGACCTAGTAGGTCGTACACCCTTGGCCCGAGTACGGGTCTGAGAAACCTTCTTTGGAAGGCCTCTCTTCTTTCTTTGGACAACAGTCCAAAAGACATCATTATCTCCATCCACAGAAATAGGAGAAGAAGGAGGTGAAGTTCTCACCAAATCCTTGGAAGGGGGCAGAGCATGGGGAGATGAAGGAGCTGTCACAACAACACCAACCCCAGTAGCATGCGGCGCACCTGCAGCAATAGTCCTAGACATAGAAGGCTCTCCAACAATAGTAACAGTAGGGGAGGTCCCTGTAGTAGTCACAATAGCAACATCAACAACAGGGGAGGTCCCTGCAGTAGTCCCAGTAGCAACAGCAATAGCAGGGGAGGTCCCTGCAGCAATCCCAGCAGCAACAACAACAGCAGGGGAGGTCCCTGTGCAGCCTCAGAAGTAACAACAATAGTAGGGGAGGTCCCTACAGTAGCCTTAGAAGTAACATCAACAGAAGGGGAGGTCCCTACAATAGAAGAACCATGCAATGGGGGAAGGGGCTCCTTCCTAACATTAGTAGAAGGCTCAAAAGCTTCTGAGACATAATCATCATTATCAACATCCACTGTAAGGTGTTCCTGTAGAGAATTCTTCCACCAAGATGAAGAACATGAGACCTTCAAGTGAGAGCATTCAGATGCCAAATGACTTGTATCAAAGCACCTCCGACAACAGAATGAGATACCTTCATAATCTAAGGGCTGACCCAAAGAATGATCAGCAACTTGTAAAACAACCTCTGCTGGGAGAGGCATAGACAAATCTAATTCCACTAAAATACAAGCATATGTGGTGTGAGAGAAGAAAGTAGTGGCTTGATCCACCATGATAAAATGACCCACCGAATTACCATTGCCTTCAAAGCAAGATTCACACCAAAAATGAAGAGGCAGATTTGGTAGATGAATCCAAACTGGAAGCTGATTGAAAGATTCAGTGAGAGGGTTAAAGGTAGAAACCCAAGGCTTTAGCAACAATGCATGTTGTCCCCAAAACCAAGAGCGATCAACAAAAATAGCATTTTGATCCAAGACCGAAGCAAATGTGACAACAAAGAACCCTTTAGCACATGGGTAAATTTCTATTTTCCCCTTTGTGAGGGGGTGCCACTTCTCAAAAATCTAATTGTTTAGATCCTAGAGCCATGGCCAGAATCTATCAATTCTACATATTAAACCCTGCTAAGAAAAAAACTCCTCATTTTCTAACACTTTATCCCTAAAATCACAACAAGGGAGGTAAAGTAGAAGGTTTCACCTTACTAGAAGGGGCAGCCTTCTTCTGAGGAGATGAGACTCCAGTGCGAACCACATTAGTAAGAGTCTGGGACAGTAGCAACAACAGATCTAGGTAACCCAGCAACAAAAAAACCTTTTATCTTAGGTAGTAAATCAACAACCCCAAACTCAGGCGGTGCACCAACAGCAGCAACCCTAGTAGCAGGCAACATCCCAGCAATAGGAGAACCCTACAAACCCCCAGACGTCACCCCAGCAATAGCAAAACCCTCTAACGTGGACGGTGCACTAACAACAGCACTTGACAGCATGCTATTAGTAGCAGAAATCCCTGTAACAATCACAACAGCAACCGAACCCTGCAAACTTGGCTCATGGGTGAGAAGAGGAGTGGGAGAGGCTGTTTTGTCAACATTATGTCTAGCATGTTGTTGCATTAACCAATTAAATTATTTTGTAGACTTAAATTGTCTTGTATTTAGTTATATAAACAACCATTTGAAAACCAAAAAATAGTTAAAAACTATATGTATATAAGTAATTGATTCAAGTCAGTGAAGTTATAAATTTAAATTTAAAATTAAGAAATAAAAATAAAAATAAAATCAACACTTACCAGCACATCCATCAGACCAAATCCAGTGTTGTAATGGACTTATGTCACATCATCTCAAATCTTCAAAAAAATTCCAAAATAATGTCCTACATAACTTCTATCATGACCCGTATCATCACGAATATAAAAGTGAACCTCCTTGATGATAATTCATCCATCTTCGCTACTTTCTTCACCATCTACAAGCAACTGAGCATGTCTATAGAAAACTTGTACAAAGATTGTGACTTTCTCTAAATGATAATAGACTTTGAATTTCAGCTTGAGGACTAAACGTATAGTTCTCAAAAAATCTATAATAGAAAGAATACAACCTGGTGGAAAACAATTCTTTGAGTCACAAAATTGCTTAGCCTTCCATCTTGTACCATGACAATGTTGGATACGCGGATATATGATGTTACGAAATTTTGAGTCCATAAACTCATTATAGGGCAATTCACTCTCTCTCAAAAAAAAATTTGGACTAATCTCTTGACTTCATTGAGTATTTCTCATATTCAAATCTCTTCCAAACAACTGGCATTGAATGATCAATATTCTTAAATGGTATTAAAAGTTTCCTTAAATTTCCATAATATATACATGCATTTTTTATACACTGTACATTGAATTCATCTAAATCTTCTAATTTTTCACATAAGATAGACTTCACAAATTGTGTTGTAGTTCCAGGGATGACTACATTTGGATTAACTATTGACATAAATTTTTTTTATGACTATAGGTGTAGATGAAATTCAACATTATTTTGACAGCAACAAGTTTTACGTACTTTATTTATACATATGAAACATGGTCCTAAACTCTCAAACATCCTTTAAAAAATCTTCATATGTGGAACTTCTTTCTTGAATGCTTCAAAAAGTTCACTTTGTGTTGTATCTATAATTTTTTTTGGATGAGAATTTTTTTTACTATCTTCACCTTTTATGTGTATAGTGTCCCTTCTATTAGAAGAAACACGGGAGTGGTTAGTCTAATATCCAATTATGTTTTGTTTTACATATTTTGAAATTCTATCTTTCTGAGAGAGTCAACAAATATTTACCCAATTACTTTCAATGTTTTCATCTAATCTATTTCTCTTCTTGATATATCATTGAACAGTTCTCCTAGATACATTTACTACTTTGGCAATTGCTTGAACTTGTCTTCTATGTGATAATTTTTTTCTAGAAATTACAATCATCAATGCTCTATGTGCAACACTTAAATCAGTAACTTGACTCTTGGTTTTAATAGAATCCAATGCTTCTTGCAAGTTTTCAACTACTGTCTGATTTAATAAATCTGAAGATTTTTTCTTATTATCAACCCCTAACAACTCCAAAATAGGGGTCATTTCTTTTCTCCTAAATAACTTTGCGCATAATTGTGCTCTTCCAATTAGAGATTTTTTTTCAAAAAAATCATCTTAAATTCTTTTAGAGTGAATTTTTATTGTGCTTTCAGGTAACATATGTTCAGGTGAAATCATCTTGAAAAGAGAATCCTCATCCATTTCCATAAGATTTTTTACTCCATACAAAAAGTTTCCATCACTAGTGTCAATTTCTTCTTGTACTTGTTCATTACCATGCTCTTCAACTTGTGCATCAATAATTTCAATGCATTGTTCTTGACTAGATGATCCTAAAGTCAAATTCCCCATGTTTAGTTTGTTTTCATCTCTTTTTTGGTCATACAACCTTGATATAGTTCTTTTATTCCCCATCACAAATTTCTTGTTTTAATTTACCTACACACATACACATGCATGTGCATCCCAATAAATTTAAGTCACGAAGTTCAATTTCTACATGATTTTAATCTATCATTCAAGACCAATATATATGAACAATAAATACACTCATAAACTTTTAAAATTAATCAATGAGAAGTTGAGAATTATTGTACCTTGAAAATTTGTAGCCTCTCTTGCAAAAAAAACTCCTTTTGTGTGCTTTCTAGAAATGCTTGAATTGAAAAAAATAAATAAAAATAATTTGTAGCCTCTATTGCAAAAAAAACTCCATATATTTTGTCTTAATGTTTAAATTGACAAAATAAGAAAAAATGAACTTATATTTATATGAAGTTGTTTCAATTTGGAAAAAAAAATTTGGCTGACCAAATGGGGGGCCGACCAGAAAAGTTTAGATTCTAGAAAATTGAACTCACCTGAGTCCAACTCAGGTGAGTTCAATTTGCTTGAAACTATTTATGTGGCATCCTACTTGGCAGCCACCTCCTTTTTAAAAAATTTTTGAAACTTTCAACTTGGATTGAATATTTCTTTAGTCAGAATGAATTATTTCAAAAAACTAAAAAATACCCTTTTGTAGAGGTTTGAGACTACAATCCAAGTAAATATATTTTTTGATATTTTGATTATTTTTAATATGTTTTTGTTTTAAATTATTGTAAATAGATTGTTATAATCAAAGATGACACTAATTAGAAAAAATATAAAAATATAAAACCACATCAAAATTTTTTGAAAATTTGATGGTGCACTAGAGAAAAGAGTCCTCTCCAAAAGGGTATAATTGGTATTTTGAAAATGATAAAAAACTTATACAAAAGTTAACGTGGAATGAAAACTATTAAATTCTAGTAAGTTTGACTTTAAACCATTATTACGAGGAAAATATGCATTGAAAACTTTTTTTTTCCATGCACTAGATATTGAACTAATCTATTTGAGAAAAAAAAAATTAGGGAAAAAAAGATTGTTTTTTTTTGTGACATGGACTCAACATCACTTTTTCCTAAAATTTTCAGGAATTCAAAATCTACTCTTAAATTTATAAAAAAAAATATCAAATAATTTTTTTTAAGTTTTGAAAAATTACAAGCATAAAATTCATCACGAGTTCTACATTTCATTAGTTTACATCATTTTGAAATTCAAAACATAAATGCCACTTTTATGAGGTCGAAGTTGAATTTTTTTTTGTGTTGGCCGATTCCTTTTATAAAAGTGTGACATAGGTTTGTGCTTTTACCCAACAATTGAGAGCAAAATTAGTAGCATAGGCAATGTTGATAGGTGAGAGCATACCATTAGGCCGAATGCAGCTAATATCAAGAATTAAGAACCCTTCCTTACCATTATTAACCTTCTTCCAGCAAGTTCCTTCACTCATGCGAGTTGTCATCCTGAGGACAAGGAGGTGCATCTATTTATATGTTGTGAGGCGCTTAATTTTGTATGATTAATTTGATATGACTTGGAAGAGTATCAATATCATTCCAAGTAGTGAAGTTTTCAGTAGTGGTACCAAAGTTGGTGAGGGAGTTTGTTGAACTAATACCTTCTCTAAAGATGTGTTGGATTTTGATTTTCTCAAACTTATCCAGAGTTTTCTTGGTAACTTCTATAATGTCTTTATAATCCCAACTAGGGGTAGCTTTAGAGGATAACATATCCAATATGTTCTTAGAGTCCTCCTCTATGACCAAATCCTTTATGCCTTTATCGATAGCCATCATGATACCTTGCAACGCTGCACTGGCTTTAACAAAATTACTTTTTTGGATGCCTAAACTCTTAGCATAAGCTCTAATAACCTGACCCTTGTTATCTCTTATTAACCCACCCCCACCCACCTGACCTAGGTTACCCTTTGAAGCACCGTCAAAATTTAACTTACACCAACTAGTATCAAGGGGGGTCCAGCAAGAATTGTTACGAGACATTTTCTTAGATAGGTCAGCTTTCCCTAGCTTCTTAGATAAACTCCGAATTTTGGCTATCTTCACTTTTGTGTCTAAGGGGTTGAAGTTAGAATTGAGAAGACCATCAACCTTGGAATTCTTGATAATGTTATGGATTATGGATTCGTTAGCACCTCCCAAGGTTTAGCTTCCTATTTGAAGACTATGTTATTCTTTTCTCTCCAAAGACCCCACCCCACATGGAGCCAATACTCCCACCACAATTCATAAATAAGGTGGTGTTTAAAATGGGAGTCCCAACTGACAGTGATTCTTCTAACCATGTCTTGCCAAACCCAAGATAGAAAAAAATTGCTCATTATATTTTGTCTTACCTTCCAAGCATAAGTGCAATGGAAATTCATAGGATCAATGCTCTCCTCTACCTTTTCACAAAGAAGGCATCTATTAGCCATATGAAAACCTCTTTTATGCAGGTTATCTATAGTCAAAAAAATTATAATTCATAGTCCACCAAAAAAACTTGATTTGAGGAATGGTTTTATGCCCCCAAATGTGCTTCCAGTTGAAAGTGTCATTATAGGAAGTGTCCAAGATGTTGAACCCAGACTTGACAATATAATTACCATAATGGTCCACTATCCAGATAATTTTATCCTGCATAAACCTTCTATGAAACCTATGATTTTTGAGACAATTAATTAGAGTAGAGGCCATTGTGTCTAATGGGTAACCATACCAAGTCAGGAGATATTCAAAATAGCCTAACTATCTTCTAATCTCCAATAGTTATTGACATTGGCACCCAATCTCCTTTGAAGATCTTCTTTTATAGCAGAGTAGATAGGGTGATAACCTAAGGGTGAAGAGGAAACCTAAGGATGTTAGAATCTTGAAAAAGAATAGAATTCAGAATCAAATTGAAAGAATTAGAATAAATAAACTATAATGCAAAAAGAAATGAACAACATAACAGTACTATGAGAGAATAATGTAAATGCTCCAATGGAATAATAGAATTAAGAGAGAACTATAGCTCCAACCTTACAAAATGAAGAGACATGCCTTTCTTATAAAGGCAAGGATGAGAGATAAGAAGTTCTAGTCATGTGACAAGTGTCATATTCCTATTACATGTGACAACTATAGGTCAAGATGCCAACTAGTTGATGTGTAGGACATGACAACTATAAGACAACTATCAACAACTAGAAAAAACTAGAAATATCTAGAAGTCTCACTCAATTTAACATGTGAATATGTGTGTGAATATTATTTAACTAATAAATAGTTAAATAATATGAGTTATCCACATAACAAGGGAAAAACTAGTTAGGTAATATCCCTATTCCCACTAACACCCTCGCTTAAGTACAACTTAAGGATAAGCTGACTAAAGCAAGAATGCAAGAATGGGTCCCGACAACAAGGCCATGTTAGGTACCCATGTACAAAAAATCTCTCACAATTGGAGAAAATGAGAAAACCCAGTGGGAAAAAACTCCTTCCCAAAAAGAGTAAAGACACCCCATAGAATAGAGAGAGTAATGAGAAGGACTAAAAGACCTTCTAAAATGGACACCTCTCGCACCCCCAACAAAGCTCACAGATGAAGGAACTTTCTCTCAGTGAAGGGTTTGGTGAAGATGTCAGTGATCTTCTCTAATGTCACACAATACTTGAGATCAATGATCTACTCATGAATCAGCTCTTGAATGAAGTGCATGTGAATCTCAATGTGTTTGGTTCACTGATGATGGACTAGATTGTGAGAAATCTGAATTGCACTCTAGTTATCACAAAATATGACTATAGGCTTCCAGAAGGGAATACCAAACTCAGTGAGAATATTCTGAAGCCAAATAGCCTCAGTAGTAGCATTAACTACTACTTGATACTCAACCTCTATGGATAAAAGAGCAATAGCAAACTACTTCTTGCTTGACCAAGAAACTAGACTAGAACCAAGAGAGAAGCAATATCTTGAAGTAGACTTGTGATCCTTAGAATCGCCTACCCAATCTAAATTTGTGTGTCATACCAAGTCAATATCAATGCCCACTGCATAATGAATCCCAAAACTATGAGTGCCTTGGACATAGTGAAGAATCCTCTTAATTTCTTTCTAATGAAGCTCATGTGGCTCCTGCATGAACTAAGTGACTATACCCATAGCATATGAAATGTTTGGCCTCATATGAGTCAAATAGATGAGAATCCCAACAAGTTGTTAGTATAAAGTGCCATCCACCAAAGGCGAAGAACACTTAGCCTCAAGTTTGACTCCTGATATAAATGGAGTCGACGTAGGCTTACAGTCAACCATGCAAAATCTAGAGAGCATGTCAAGTGCATACTTGGGCTGTGAAAGGAAGATACCCAATGAAGATTAAGTGATCACAATTCCCAAGAAGTAATGTAGAAGGCCCAACTCTAACATCAGAAACCAATCATGAAGGGCAGTTTTCACTACCTTGATGGTGGATGAGGAACTACCTGTAAGCAAAAAGTCATCAATATAAAGAACAAGGAGTGTGAGAGTATCATCCTACTATAGAATATACACATTTAGATCAGAATGGCATAATGAAACCCCAACTATTAGAAGGAAGGAGTCCATCTTGGCATACCAAGCCCTACAGGCTTGTTTGAGGCCATAGAGAAACTTCCAAAGATGGCAAACAAGTGAAGGATTCTGAATGAACCCATGTGGTTGCTTGATGTATATCTCCTCCTAAAGGTCTCCATGAAGAAAGGCACTCTTCACATACATCTGATGAACTTCCTAATGATGGGATGTGGAAATGACAAGAACAAGTTAGATGGAATTCATCTTAGCAACCAGTGCAAAAGTCTCAGAGTAATCAATCCCAAGAACCTAGGAGAATCCTTTCATGACCAAATGATCCTTATTCTTATCATCTGACCCATCTACAAAAAATTTTGTTTGATAGATCCACTTGCATTGAACAAGTTTACTTCCCTTAGGAAGGGGGACTAAATCCCATATGCGATTCCTCTCCAAAGAATTGAACTCTTCCTACATGCTAGCATCCCACTCGGGGACAACATAATCTTCCCGAAAGGACTGTGGATTAGAAGTTGTAGTAATGAAGAGATGTGGAGCCTGCTCAAACTGTGACCTTATTCTTCTATCATATGAAGGATCACCAACCCAATCACTTGTTGACTCCAATGTCTATCAAGCCCAAAGAGGCCTAGTAGGAGAATCTAGAGGAGAATCATCAACCTATGAATGCTGACTAGATGGAGAGGATAAATCCTCATCATCATTGTCACCATTTGAAGAAGAGGCAGAAGACTCCTCATCAAGATTAGGAGGGTTAGGAGCCTCCAAAGAAATATCATCATGCCGTAATGACTCCAAAGTGATAGTGGAGGGAGAAGTGATAGGAGGAGAGTTGGAAACATCCTCCTCAAAATGAATACTCCTCTCGATGAATAGCTCATGAGTAATGGGATGAAGAAGCATGTAGCCTTTGACACCCTCTAGATACCTAACAAATATGCAAGGCTTTCTCTACAGATCCATAGCCTTGTGTTTCTCTGTTGGAATGTGGGCCCATTCGAGAGAACCAAACACCCGAAAGTGCTTTACTATGGGTTTCCAACCAATCCAATCTTGAAAAGAAGTAACTCCCTTTACATCCCAGTGTGGTACTTGGTTCTAGATATAACAAACATAATTGATGGCCTTTGCCCAATACTAAAGTGCCAAGGACTTGGAGTGAATCATACATTTGGCCATCTCTTTTAAGGACCTATTCTTCTGCACTGTGACACCATTCTATTGTGGAGTATAGTGAAATGTATGCTAAACATCAATACCCTCTAAGGCACAAAACTGCACAAACCTATGGTTGACATATTCCCCCCATTATCTATACGTAGAATTTTGATGGCCTTCCCTGACTATTTCTCTGCAAAATCTTTGAAGTCCTGAAAAGACTCAAAGACCTCAATCTTCTGTTTGAGAAAATAAACCAAAGTGTATCTGGAAAGATCATCAATGAAAGTCAGAACATATCTCACCCTGCTGAAAGAAGGATGTGGAATAGACCTGCCAAGTTGCTATGTACTAACTCCAAAATTTGTGTGGCCCTCCATGCTTTACCTTTATCAAATTTTTATTCAGGATGCTTACCAAGAATGCAACCTTGGCAAACACCATTAGAAGACTGAATAGAAGGTAACCCTATGACCATGTCTTGTTGACTGAGCTGCTTCAAGTAGTGGTAGTTCAAGTGGCTAAATTGTTGATGCCACAAACAACTCACCTCATCTAAGTGAGTGAGCAAAGCAAGTGCAGGAGAATCAAGAACAAAGTGAGAAAAGTGATATAGTCTATACTGATGATTAGCCTTCCCCATAGAAAATAAAAACCCACTATTCATCTCACTGATTACCACTATGTCTGGAGTGAACTCAACCCTATTACCAAAGCCAATATGAATGATCTGATAGACTAATAGGAGATTAGTTGATAAAGATAGAACATAAAGAACATATTGAAATGTTCCTTCATCCACATCAACATACCCTCTTCCATGCACCTTAGTAGGTGAGTCACCACCTAATAGAATAGATGGCATAGAACATGGCTCCAAGGAGACAAAACTATCTTGTGATGGGCCATGTGATGCGAAGCACCTGAGTCAATGATCCAAGAATCTGGTTGTGAAAAAATAGCAACAAGGTGATGGAGGTTGATTGTCATTGATGTCAAAAAGGTGTTGAGTTGTTTATCATTAATGTCAGAAGTGTGTGGAGTGTTGGTAGGTGGCGACTGATCAAGAAAGTACTGTACACTAGCCATGTATCCTCGTTGACTTAAAAAAATCCTAGGGTCGACTTAAAAAATTCCTATTTTTTATGACCGACATAAGAAAACCCTAATTTTTGTAACTGACAAAAAGGCTTGATAAAAAGTGGCCAAGGGTTAGGGTTTGGGTATTGTATTGTAGCATTTGCAGCAGTATTGAGTTGCAGGGATTGCTGATTGTAATCGTTTTGATTACTAGATAATAATATTGGACTCTCTGTTTGGTGGATGTAGCCCGAGTTTGGGTGAACCACGTTAAATATTGTCTCTTGCTGTTATTAATTCTGTGTATTTCCATTTCTTTGTTTAATCTTTATTTGCATTTAATTGATATCTTCTGCCGGCTAACCCTAACAAGTGGTATCAGAGCGGGTTGTGTTCGATTATCGTTTGCAGGAAAGTCTCATGGTTGAGTGGGAGCAATGGCGGATGAGAGAAGATTGAAGGTCGATAAATTCAATGGGCAGAACTATCAGTTATGGAAGATGCAGATGGAGGATTACCTCTATCAAAATGATTTATGGATGCCGTTGGAAGGAGTAGCCACGAAACTGGCAACAATGTCTGATGAGGATTGGAATCTTCTTGACAAAAAGGCACTAGGAACCATTCGGTTGTGCCTGGCACCATCAGTGGCATTCAATATAATGGAAGCGAAGACAATAGATGGTCTGATGAAAGCTTTGGCTAAATTGTATGAAAAACCCTTAGCCTCAAATAAGGTATTTCTTATGAAGCATTTGTTTAATCTGAAAATGGTTGAAGGTGGATCTGTGACAGATCATTTAAATAAATTTAATACGATTGTCAGTCAATTGACTTCTGTAAATGTAAAATTTGATGAAGAAGTTAGAGCTCTCTTGATATTATGTTCATTGCTTGAAAGCTAGGATAGTTTGGTAATGGCGGTTAGTAACTCTATTTCTGGTTCAAATACCCTGAACTTTGATGATGTTGTTGGTGTTATTCTGAGTGAGGAAATTCGTAAGAAAAGCTCAGGTGGATCCAAATCAGGCAGTGTTTTGAATGCAGAAAGCAGGGGCAGATCAAAGGAGAGAGGAAAAGGTTCTGGAGGTCATGGGAAGTCACGAGGAAAATCAAAGGATAAAAGATCCCAAACCAGAGGACAGAAGGATTGCTGGTACTATGGAAAACCAGGTCATCTGAAGAAAGATTGCTGGTCTAAGAAAAATAAAGAAGGAGACAAACAAGAAGGCAATAAGGAAGCAAATGTGGTAAGTAATAAATCTGAAGATGACGCTTTGATTCTTTCCCTAGATAATGCTGACGATTCATGGGTTTTAGATTCAGGGGCCTCATTTCATGCTATGCCCCATAGAAGTTATTTTCTTGATTATGTCCAAGGGGATTTTGGGCTGGTTTATTTGGGAGATAACAAACCCTGTCAGATTGTTGGAAAGGGAAGAATCAAGATTAAGTTGCAGAATGAGAATCATTGGCTACTACAAGAGGTCAGGCATGTTCCAAGGCTTAGTAAGAATTTAATTTTAGCAGGGCAGCTAACTGAACAAGGTTGCACTGTTACATTTACTGATAAAAATTGGAAGGTTTCAAAAGGTGCCTTAGTAGTAGCAAAAGGTGTGAAAGTAGGCACCTTATATCTTTGTATAGATCATACTATTCCTTCTACTTTAGATGTTATAGAGGAAAAACAAACAGGTTCAGGAACAGTTGCTGCAGGTTTGCAGGAAGAGACTGGAAAAGTTGCTACAGGTTCTGAAACAACATTGTGGCATAACAGACTTGGGCATATGAGTGAAAAAGGTATGAAGGTACTTCATTCTAAGAAAGTTTTACCAGGTCTGAAATGTATTAATATGGATTTCTGTGAAAGTTGTGTGTATGGAAAACAAAAGAGAGTCAGTTTTCTCAGAGATGGGAAGCAAAAGAAAAATGAAAAATTGGAGCTTGTGCATACAAATGTATGGGGACCAGCTCAAGTATCTTCTTTCGGTGGCTCTCAGTATTATGTTACATTCATAGATGATGCAACTAGGAAGGTCTGGATTTATTTCCTTAGACAAAAATCTAACGTATTTGAAACATTTAAGAAATGGAGAAGCTTGGTTGAAAATGAGACAGGTAAAAGATTAAAAAGTCTTAGATCTGATAATGGCGGTGAGTATTGTAGCAAAGAATTTGAAGATTATTGTTCCTTTAATGGAATTTGTAGGTAGAAAATGGTTCCAGGGACTCCACAGGAAAATGGAGTGGCTGAATGCATGAATAGGACAATAATGGAGTGTGCAAGGACCATGAGATTGCATGCTGGACTGCCTTTAAACATGTGGGCAGAGGCTATCAACACTGCTGTATATTTAATTAACAGAGGTCCTTCAGTTCCTTTGGGCTGTGGTATTCTAGAGGAAGCATGGACTGGCAAAAAGGTGAGTTATTCTTTTCTGAAAACCTTCGGCTATGAAGCATTTGCACATATAGATTCTAAAAATAGAACCAAGCTGGATGCGAAATCAAAAAAATGTACCTTCGTTGGATATGGCATTGATGAATTTGGTTATAGGCTTTGGGATTTTGAAAATCAAAAAATTGTGAGAAGCAGGGATGTTATATTCAATGAGAAGGTGTTGTACAAAGATCAGTTGCAGCAGCATGAGAAGAAAGAAAAGGATTATGTGGTGCTGGATGATACTCCAAATAGTGATGTTCCAGTGGCTCCTCATGCTCCGCAATAGCAACCAGAAATACCACAAACTCCAGTGAATGTTAGATGGTTAACAAGGATAAGTAGACCTCCTGAAAGGTTTTCTCCCTCTTTGTATTCTATTTTGTTAACAAATGCTGGTGAACCAGAAGGGTATGATGAGGCTATGCAGGTGAATACACAAGTTCAGTGGGAGCTTGCCATGAAAGAAGAAATGGACTCCTTGCTGAAAAATCAGACTTGGGAATTATGTAAGTTACCTGTAGGTAAAAAGGCTTTACCAAACAAATGGGTTTACAGGTTGAAAGAGGAAGATAGAGGTAAGAAAAGATTTAAGGACAGGTTAGTTGTAAAAGGATTTGCATAGAAACAAGGCATTGATTTTGATGAGATATTTTCTCTGGTTGTCAAGATGACTTCTATTCGTACTATTTTAAGTATTATGGCTGCTGAAGATTTGCATTTGGAACAACTAGATGTGAAAACTACCTTTCTCCATGATGATTTGGAGGAGGAGATATACATGGCACAACCACAAGGATTTAAGGTCAAAGGTAAGGAGAAACAAGTGTGCAGATTGAAGAAGAGTTTGTATGGCCTGAAACAAGCACCTCGGCAATGGTATTTAAAATTTGATAGTTTTATGGCTGAGCAAGGCTACAGTAGGTGTAATTCTGACCATTGTGTTTATTTTAAGAGGTTGGATAATGACAGCTACATCATTTTATGTTTATATGTTGATGACATGCTTGTAGCTGGGTCTAACATGGATCACGTCAGAGAGTTAAAACATCAGTTAGCACAGTCATTTGATATGAAGGATTTGGGGGTAGCAAAACAAATCCTTGGTATGAAGATTTATAGAGATAGGAAGAACAGAAAATTGACTCTATCTCAGGCTGCTTATGTTGAAAAGGTGTTGCAGAGACTCCATATGGAGAATGCAAAAGCTGTCAGCACACCTTTGCCTAGTCATTTGAAATTGACTAAGGAGATGTGTCCAAAGACACAAGAGGAGGAAGAAAAAATGTCCAAGGTACCATATGCTTTAGCTATAGGAAATTTAATGTATGCCATGGTATGCACAAGACCGGATATTGCACATGTTGTAGGAGTCGTTAGCAGGTATATGAGTCATCCTGGATTTGAGCATTGGAATGCGGTAAAATGGATTCTCAGATATTTGAGAGGTACATTTAATAAACACTTATGTTTTGGGGGCTCTAATACTGATTTAGCAGGTTATGTAGACTCAGATTTGGCAAGGGATATTGATACTAGGCAGAGTACTACAGGTTATGTCTTTACTGTAGGAGGAACATCGGTGAGTTGGATTTCTAGGTTGCAAAAGGTGGTTGCTTTATCCACCACAGAGGCAGAATATGTAGCTACAATAGAGGCAAGCAAGGAGATGATATGGCTGCAATCTTTCATGGAAGAATTGGGTAAACAACAGGCTAATAGTTCTTTGTATACAGATAGTCAGAGTGCCATACATCTTGCAAAGAATTCTGCTTTGCATTCAAAGACCAAACACATACAATTGAGGTATCACTTCATTTGGTCGGTGTTGGATAATGGATAGTTAAGGCTAGAAAAGATACATACCGATCAAAATCCCACGGATATGTTTACAAAGGTAGTGACAAGGGAGAAGCTTAGCTCCTCTTCAGCTTCGGTTGGTCTTCTAGACTGACAACAACAAAAATAGAACAGTAGAGTCCAGGGTGCTTATTTCCAGTGGGCACTGCATGCACAGCGGTGTCGTCCAGGCTCAGTCTCCAAGTGGGAGATTGTTTGGTGTGGAGCCTGATCAGTCTCCAAGTGGGAGATTGTTGGTAGGTGGTGACTGATTAGGAAAGTACTATACACTAGCCATGTAGCCTCGCCGACTTAAAAAAATCCTAGGGCCGACTTAAAAAATCCTATTTTTTATGACCGACATAAGAAAACCCTAATTTTTGTAACCAACAAAAAGGCTTGATAAAAAGCGGCCAAGGGTTAGGGTTTGGGTATTGTATTGTAGCATTTGCAGTGGTATTGAGTTGCAGGGATTGCTGATTGTAATCATTTTGATTTACTGGATAATAATATTGGACACTTTGTTTGGTGGATGTAGCCTGAGTTTGGGTGAACCACGTTAAATCTTGTCTCTCACTGTTATTAATTATGTGTATTTCCATTTCTCTATTTAATCTTTATTTGCATTTAATTGATATCTTCTGCCGGCTAACCCTAACATGGAGTTCATATACCAGGAATTCACTTGGTTCAAGATAAGGATGCCTTCATTAGTCTCAGGTGTTTAGGAGTTGCATAGTGTTCATGCTTCATATGTGATGGTTATTAGGAGGATCATCATCAGTTTTACATTGATGGTTTGGTGTTTCATGTCATAATGTGTTATGATGATAGTCATGTTTCTGATTTGAAGAGGATTTGATTTCCCATCTTTAGGAGTTGTTTCTTCACGATGCTTCAGGTCTATAGGATTATCAAAGGATCAAAGGCATCAAAGATGCTTGGTGCTTTCAAGAGTTGGATCTTCATTCATCATTTTTCATAATATGATGCTCATGTTAAGGAAGTTGTTGTTGGCAAGAGACACTATGTGGCTTCATGAGTGTTACCATTGATGGAAACAAAGTCCATCCCACACATCCGTAGGACATGGTGTGTCTATACCGGAAGTCAGATTGAAGAGTATTTTGGTCTGGTGGCCAAGAACACAGCATGCAGCAAGGTTCAACAATCAGGTCTGGATCTCTCAGAGGAAGTATCTCAGTAAAGTGCAGAATTGGGGAAGTCAAGAGGAGTACCATGACCAATATATTCTAGAGATTGAGCCTCCAGTGATGTAAGAGTGAAAAGATATGAACACCTAAGTGTTGGGTTCCTGTTTGGTAGAATAGACTGAGGAAGAACTGACCAACAGAGCTTCAGACCTTAATCCATATGAGATATTGATGGTAATCAAGTTTCTTAAGGGATCATTCATGATTGGCTGATATGATTGATGACTTCTATAAGCATCTCTTTGATATGCATCACTTGGTAAGCAAGGATTCAGCTGACAAGACTAGAGTTTGGGAAAATATTGAGTATTCTGGATGCCAACTAGAAAGATGTTGAAATCCTTTGTGTGTATATATATACTAGATGGATTTTGATGAGAAGGTTTATGAGGTGTATTGTGAAGTGTGAGGAAAAGTAGAGAGTAGTGTGGTAGCAGTAATACAGGTCTGGTATGTGACAAGACAACAACACCAAAGAAGAGGAAGAATGAAGTGCAGTAGATCAGTGTATTGAGCCTAACCGGAACTGAACCTCAGCATATGTGGATGCTTCTCATCAGTTCAAGTATTTTGTTACTTTCTTTATAACTTGTAGACAGTGAGTCTCTTGTAGGTAGTGAGCCTCTTGTGAGCAGTGTGCTCAGGCAGTGAGCCCTAATTGGCAAGTGCCATTTTGTACTTCTATTCTTTTAACAGAGAATATAATCTTGGGTTAGTCATCCCGTGGTTTTTCCCTTAACAGGGTTTTCCACGTCAAAATCATTGTGTTATGTGTATTGATTTTGTTTCTACTTTCACGGTTATGGATGCTTATTTATTTTGATGTTGCACTAGTTATTAAAGAAGAACAGAAAGTTAAATTAATTAAGATAACTGATTCACCCCCCCTCTCAGTTATCAATAATTGGTATCAGAGCTAAGTTCCTCCAAATAGAACCTAACAACTTGAGGAAGCTCTGGGAATTCCAATGAATATGTATGGTAAAAGGGAACAACTTTAGTCTGCCCTTGATGATCTTGAACAATCTCACTCTGAAGTCAATAACTTGAGGGAAAGACTCAAACAAGCTGATGATTTCATAAATGAACTAAAGGAGAAACTGAGTATCTCTATGAAAAAGAGAAAGGAACTTCTTTAGCAATTAGCAAGTCAAAGTGAAGCCAATGATACTAATGAAGATCTGAATAAGAAGATCAAATTATGTGAAAAGCTATCAAAAGAGGTCATTATGGTAAGACATGAAATGGAATCAGGGGTTATGAAATTCACCCAAGAAATTGAAGAGAAAAGAAAGACTGAAGTTAATCTAAAACAATCTCAAGGAGAAGTCAGAAGACTGCCACAAAATGGATAGAATAATTAGGCATTTGGAATCTGATCTTGAAGCTAGAGATAATGAAGAACAACTTAAGAATCAGATTGACACTCTAAAAAGGGATCTTCAAGAAACAAATGAATACAAAGAGAAATTCAAGATAAGCTCTACTTAGCTTGAAGTCCTTCTTGAAAGCCAAAAGAGGGTAGATGACAAGCAAGGCTTGGGGTATGAGAAGGGTGAAAGCTCCGGATTTGGTCAGAAGAACTCTGGATCAGGAAATCCAAGGAATAGGCCTACAAGACCTCTGGTAAGGCAACCAAATGCTCAAATATATGCATCCTTCAATGGATACTGCCATAATTGCAATAACTTTGGTCATAAAGCAAATCAGTGCAGAAGAAGAATGAATTAGACTAATTCATCCTTCTCCGGATAGTGTTTTAATTGCAAAGGTATAGTCACAAATCTCACGAGTGTAGAAATATGCAAATGAACAATTCATTCAATGGTAGATGCTTTGCATGCAATAGAATGGGACATATGGCTAATTAGTGTAGATGAAGAGGATATTAGTCAAATATGCAAAGAAATGTTGTTTGCCACAATTGCAATAGATCCGGTCATATTGCCAAATTCTGTAGAAGTAAGAATTAGGACAAAAAGGGTTCGGTGCATCATAATCAAAACCAAGACAAAGGAAAAGGAAAAGTGAATGCAGATGAAATTCAAAGGGAGATGAACAAGATTTGGGTGAAGAGGAGTATAGAAAATGTTGAGGATGGATCCACACCAGAATCTGGTGTTGATATTCCTTCTGGAAACTAAATAGATGAGCTCTGGCTTAGGTGGAGTCACAAAAGAAAACAAGTTCCCCCAGCCAGTCAATTGGTGCATGAAATTGGCACATGGAAAGTTGTGGATTAAAGGGTTCTCAGAGAAACATCTAGATAAGCCTAGGTAAAGATATGGAAGATCCGCAAGAACTTTAGAAGAGGTTAATCTTCGAATATTGATCTAATTTAACAGTCACTTGGTAAGAACAAGATTTTCACAGTTAGACCTGATATGATTCAAATTTGAGGTGTCTTGATCTGCGGATAAATGGAATAATTGGAGAAAGGTAGATAGATTGCCATTATTCACTGAGAATAACTCTAAGTGCATCTTAGTGATCCAGAAAGATCTCTCAGAACAAGGAAAACAAAACAATTGGAATAATTTAAGTTGTGCATTTATTACAATGAGAAATTAGGGTTTGCACAGAAATATAAGGGTTCTTTTGTTCATCATTTGCACATTTGCATTCAAGAAGAAGAGAGAAGGAGCTCTGTAACCAAATTGTCTCAAATCTCTTAAAGATCAACTGCAGAAGTTGATTCATCTAGCAATTCGATCCGACTCATATCGTGAACCCTAGAAGCATAAAAGGTATTTTCTGCTCTTTAAATCTCTCTCTGAATCTTTGAAAGATGGCTACTCTAAATGTTGTGAAGATCACTGATAGGCCACACCCAAAATTTAGAAAACATCCCTATAAATCCCTAGAAGTTGATCCCCTAGGCGCATTTTCTAGCATTTCATATGGAGTTCTGTATGTAGAAGATATTAGGGTTTACATACATGCAAACATTGAAGAATTTAGGGAATCCAAGCTGATGGATATCTACCACAAGGAACTATTAGATGAATCACTTGAACTTAAACCCCAATACAAGGCCATCCAGAATAAGCATTTCAGACAGTGCATCCATTTCCCCTATTTTGCAGAAGATGAGTGGGTCTGGTATGTTTTGAGCAGAGTACATGACAACTTCATGTGGTTGAATAGACCATTTAAGATCACAAAAGATGCTATTAGGGCGGTAATTGATTTGCACTCATCTGGAGGGTTACCTGTTCTCAAATCGGTCAAAAACCAAACTGTGAGTGAGGCTACCAGATCAAAATTTGACAAGAGAGCAATGACAATAGAAGATATCACTGATCCGGATATCAAGTTTGTCTCCATGATAATTGGTAACAAGATATATCACTCCAGTAGGAAAAATTTAGTACCTGGAGCTATAATTTACACTGCTTATCAGATGCTAAGAGAAAATGTTGACTATGATCTTTGTGAGCTTCTCTTGAATCAACTGTTGGAGAATGTGTAGAAAATAAAGAAGGATAAAAAAAATTCATTCAAGTATGGTGGTTTGATACTTTTCCTATTCTTCTATTATATGAATGAGCTACCCGAAACTAGTGGCTGGATATGGCAACATGACAGACCTATTGCCATACAAATCAGGGATTATTTGTATGGGCTTGGTGATGCCAAGACACAAAATACAGCCCTGTAGGGTTACTTCAAAAACTTCCAAAGCATGATGTAGGCCAGAGAAAGAATCCCCCAATCTTTGGTTGAGAAATACAAGGACATAGTGTGCTTTATGGTAGACACTGATCAATGCCTAATGGAGGCAGTAGAACCAAGAACAGTATGGATCATGCCAATGGGGTATGACGTTGATGAGAAAATCCTAGAATTGCATACCAACATCTGCTGAGTAAGCCTAAGGACCCTAAGGCAGAAAGGTTTGGAACCTACCAAGAGCTAAGTGTAAAAGTTCATGTTGAACTTAGACATCTTGAGATCAAGAGAAAAGTAAGAAGGGAAGTAGAATAATTTGCCAAGAGGCATGGAATATCAAAGGAGGCAGTTGATGTCAATAGAGAGAAGATGGAAAGGACAGAGAAAGAAAGGCAAGAAACAGAAAAAGAAAGTGCTCTGGTGCAAGCCCCCTCCCGAACCAAATCCTCTAGAAGCTCTATACCTGCCACCTCTAAGAGCTAAAAAGCATCAAAACCGAAAGCCCAGACATCTAGAAAGGGAGAGAAGAGAACAAAGAAACAGGCCACAAGGTCCTATACGAGTCAGAAGGATGATGGAGAAACTGAGACCGATGAAGAAATCAAGAAAATGAAGAAGAAGAAGAAAACATCCGGTGAACCCTCTACCAATCATGGCAAGGAAGAAGAAGTAGAAGAGTTTGTTGAAAGGCCTACTCCATCCATTGATGATGTATTCAAGGCAGTTACTTTGGATGGAAATATGTAACCAATGACAGAATTCTATGATGAGTATAATGACGCAGATAAAAAGATCTTGGAAGAAGCCACAGTTAAGTACTTAAACATATATAATAAGGCATTTATTCCAATCATCTCTCTAATTCCCAAAAGTTTAGAGAAGGAACTTGAAATGAGAAAGGAGAATACGAAGGCAAAGGACCTGGAGATCTGGGAACAAATAGCTATTCATCTTTATCCCTCCATCACTCCAAAGCAAATGAGCATGATCTTCAAAGATTGCAAAGATGAGTTTCAGAGCAAAGCCAGAATGAATAAACTTATGCTCAGAGAGACTGATCAGCTAGCCAAAGAGACTAAAGACATCCTCTAGAATTCCTATAAAAGATTTAATATTCCTGTTATAGAGGACTTAGGTGATGAACCCTCTGTCATGGATGATGAAGGACTCTATACATCAAAGGAAGATCCTACAGAGAAAAATGCAGAAGATTCAAAAGAGATGGATAAAGAGAAGACTAAGGACTTAGACTCCTCTATTCTGGAAGAGGAAGTCCATGGAGAAGTAGACAACTCTCTTCCAGATCCCCCAGTAGACTTTGGAATTGAAGGAAAAGAAAGAAAAGAAGAGAGAATCAATCAAGAAAAAGAAGTGAAGGGAAGAGAAGAAGGTCAAATAGAGAAAACCACAAGTGACAGTGCTGAGGCTGCAGAAGGGAAGAAAACTCTGTCTCTGTCAAGAGACATTGCAGAAGCAGTCAAAGACTTCCTAACAAAAGAAATGATGGAATTAGATGAACTAGAGCTACTTCAAGGACCATTCAATTTTGATTCCCTCTCTCCGGTCCAGACAATGAAGGTAGCATCTTTTGGTCAAGCCAAAACAAAAGAAAAGCTTCTGAAGTCTCACATGGAAGACTATGAGCTATTAGAGATTGCATCCGGTGTGCTAGAGAAAATCATGCCATCCTTCCAAAAGGATCCTTTGGCCTCCTCATCTGGTAATCTAAAATCTCTTATTAATTCTGTTAATACACATTTTGACTCTTTAGAGAAAGAAGCATAAGAGAAAGTCTGGAAAGAGTTTTTGGGTAAGAGATTCTCTGAGGTACAAGGACTTATAACAAATGATAGGAGAAATTTGGATATTGGAATAAAGTGCCTAGAGAATGCTCTTAAAGATGGTGGAGTTCTATACAAATTTTGTCTATCTTGGTCCACCGTAACAACAGACATCACCAAGAAGGTGGAAGAACAAGAGAGCAAACTATCAAGTTTATCTCAAAGTTTTGATCTTCTCACCTCTTCCATAATAAATCAAGAGTGTCAAACTATTGCAGTCATAAATAAAATAAAGAAGCTTGAGAAGGAGAAGAAAAATAGAATAAGTAGGTTAAGTGAACTTGGAGGGATAATTATCCCTAAATTAGAGGCCATGCATGAGGCCCTAACTAATGCTAAGACCACAACCCAGACTAGTGATCCAACAGATCTAAAGAGGGCAGAAGCTTTTGCATTCCTATTTGGTGCAAGAGCACCTACTTGACAGCTGGCCTCCATGAGGCAGTTAGTTTTTTTTGAGTCTTGTTAATGTTTCCAAGAAGGTCTTATTAGACCAATGCATGTAATAAGGTCATGTTGACCATACTTTGCTATTTTTAGCTATGTTGTTAGGACAGTTGTCATGATGTATGTTTGGTTGGATCTCCCAGCCGCCTAGAGAGATTTCCCAGCCGCTTGGAGTCGGGTCAGTAGTACTCGCATGAGATCCTATTTATACATGAGGATCGGTTGGTTGTAGATCATCGATAGCATAGTGATAGTATTGCATTGAGCAGAGGAGGTAGATTGCAGAGAGAGACTGAATATTGTACTTGCATCTTTTATCAATAAAGAGATCCTATTTTTATCAATTCTCTGTTTTGATCCCCATTGTGAAATCGATTTGCTGTTTTGGTGGGTACATGGATTTGCTGATCCATTCCACCGGTTGATTCATCGAATCAGTGGAATGGCGATGTACAATAGGTTAGGTTTTAGTTTGCTTTTTGTTTGCATGCAGGTGTGCAGGATCGCCGTCGAGAGGTGTTGAGAACCCTAGCATGGGTATGTGCTAGGTCGAGCTGATAGTTAGAGTTTGGAAGATCACCCTGAGAGTAGATCAGGTTATCCCAGGAGGTTCAACGGATCGAAATTCGCTAAGTGTGAAAATTCGTCACAACGGCATCATCAGGATATTTCTGTGTATATCCTGCAGTTACTTCGGGTGTCATCCGAGAAGAGGGAGGTGAGCATGATGCAATCGGTTGCATAAGGTGAATGTGCGTTGGGGTGATCATCATCAGGAGTTGCCGAGGAGGAGCGTATCAGCATAAGGTAGAAGATCAGGTTGACAATTCCTTCGCGGGCCGATAAGGTTAAGTTTGGCCGACAGCAGGATATTGAAGGAGTTGCATATGACGTCATCATCATCAGGATATACGTCATCAGGATATCGGGGCAGCAGGATATTGAGGAGCTGCATGTGACGTCATCGTCATCAGGATAATCATCATCAGGAATTGGGGTGACGTAAGCATCGAAGGAGAGGTGCGTGAAGTTGAGTATCATCATCAGGATATATGGAGGGAACCGGATGTTCTATATCCTGCTGATGAACATGATGTTGAACATCATGATGCTGAAGATAGTGAAGGTAGAGTTTGGCGGTAAGATGAATAGTGAACGTCAGGAGGATGTTTGCGCTTGCCGAATGTGATGATGCTGCTGATAGTCGGATATGATGATGCTGCTGACATGCGAAAGGGCGAAGGCTTGTCTGCAGGAGGATATCGGTTGGCAGAGTAAATATGATGATGCTGACAGTGTTAAGGGAAATATGATGATGATGATGAAGGGTTGCGGACATCCATGCTACATGTTAAGGTTTTAGTGTGGATGCCTCTGCATCACTGTTGAGTGGTCACATCTCAATTTTGGATAAGATGAAGCAAAGTTGGGCAACAGAATTCGTCCAGTTGAAGATAACTTTTACAGATATACTTTAGTTTATGTAAGTATAACATGTATATATAATTATGCGGCTAAGTATAGTTGGATTTTTGGGAATTTTGGTGTACGGATTCTACCCTTTTCCATTGATGTCAAAGGGGGAGTGAGTAGCAGTGAAAAATGTGGAATCTAGCTAAAGGACAAGCTCCGGTAAAGTGTACATTAGAACAAAGCATCAACCAAGGGGGAGTGTAGTGTGACAGTCATTTTTCACTAAGTGTTGCCATCAATGCCAAAGGGGGAGATTGTTGGCAAGAGACACTATGTGGCTTCATGAGTGTTGTTATTGATGGCAACAAAGTCCATCCCACACATCTGCAGGACATGGTGTGTCTATACCGGAAGTCAGATTGAAGAGTATTTTGGTCAGGTGACCAAGAATAGAGCATGCAGCAAGGTTCAACAATCAGGTCCAGATCTCTTAGAGGAAGTATCTCAGTAAAGTATAGACTTGGGGAAGTCAAGAGGAGTACCATGACCAATATATTCCAGAGATTGAGCCTCTGGTGATGTAAGAGTGAAAAGATATGAACATCTAAGTGTTGGGTTCCTGTTTGGCAGAATAGACTGAGGAAGAACTAACCGACAGAGCTTCAGACCTTAATCCGGATGAGATATTGATGGTAATCAAGTTTCTTAAGTGATCATTCATGATTGGCTGACATGATTGATGACTTCTATAAGCATCTCTTTGATACGCATCACTTGGTAAGCAAGGATTCAGCTAACAAGACCAGAGTTTGGGAAAATATTGAGTATTCTGGATGTTGACTAGAAAGATGTTGAAATCCTTTGTGCGGATATATATACCAGATAGATTTTGATGAGAAAGTTGATGGGGTGTATTGTGAAGTATAAAGAAAAGCAGAGAGTAGTGTGGAAGTAGTAATATAGGTCCACTATGTGACAGGACAACAGCACCAAAGAAGAGGAAGAATGAAGTGTAGTAGATCAGTGTATTGAGCCTAACCGGAACTGAACCTTAGCATATGTGGATGCTTCTCATTAGTTCAAGTATCTTGTTACTTTCTTTATAACTTGTAGACAGTGAGTCTCCTGTAGGTAGTGAGCCTCTTGTGAGCAGTGTGCTCAGATAGTGAGCCCTAATTGGCAAGTTCCATTTTGTACTTCTATTCTTTTAACAGAGAATACAATCTTGGGTTAGTCACCCTGTGGTTTTTCCCTTAACAGGGTTTTCCACGTCAAAATCATTATGTTATGTGTATTGATTTTGTTTCTACTTTCATGGTTATGGATGCTTATTTGTTTTGATGCTGCACTAGTTATTAAAGAAGAACATAAAGTTAAATTAATTAAGATAACTGATTCACCCCCCCTCTCAGTTATCAACAGTTGTCATATTAGGTGATGAAGGTACTTGAAGTTGTCATATTATGTTTCAGGATGGTTCATTACAAGGATGTTTTAATATCTCTATTCATATCAAAGTGTGGTAAATATACAGAGAGCTTGGTGTCTCTGAAATCATCCTAATACCTTCAGGGGTTGACATTCTCCATCCTTGTTCAAGAGTTTCTTTGTAATTATGTTTGTTGTTGTTGTCAATGCTATTCAAAAATGGTGTCTTTGTATTTCATTCATCACTTGAAGTGTTGAAGTACAAGGTCTCAGCTACAATGTTGTTTTAAAGGCCTAATGCCTTTCTCTCACTTGAAACCCTAAGTATGATCTTTTAGCTTAAATGCTTTTATTTGGTCTCTATTTTCCTATAGTATGCAGTGTCTGACATCTGTGTTTTGAAGTGTCTTCATCATAGAAAATGCCTCTGATATTGAGTGTCTATTATTCTAGTTTGAAACTATTGTGAATCCTAAGGTTTTGATTTACACCTTAAAGCTTCTAGGGTCATGTCTTAGTCATCGAAGACTTTTGTACTTTTTGTTTTAACTAGCAGGTGACCCACTATCACAAGTCAATATCACTTAAGTGACATCTTTAAGGGTTTTGAAGTCGTGGGGGACCGCCCCCCTCTCCCTAATGGCACCAAGAGTACCGGTCATCATCCATTCTTTTGAGCAGGAAAAGCAGATCAATGTCTTATGTTTAAAGTATGAGGAGCACAAAATGGAAGATCAAAGGTCCTCATTTAAATTTATTTTCCATTTCTTTGTGTTCACCTTTTGACATGCTTGTGGATGTCATAAAATTTGAAACTACAGAGATAAGGTTTTTTTTGAAAGCTATTTTTAGACAATTTCAAAAAGGCAACTTTTTGTGAGATTTAAGGGTTATTTTTGGGAGATTTCTTTCTAATTTTAAGACTTCATCAGTGAGCCTCTTGAGGCATTAAAAGATACAAAGGAGGAAATTTATGTGCCATAATATTTTTTTAAAAGAAGAGAGTTTCTATGAAAATAAATTCTTTAATGCAGATGGACAGGTGACCAAGGAGTTTTGTTGTGAAGTGAATATTTTTTTAATGACATTTTTTTATTATGGGAGTCATAAGATTAGATTTATAAGGATTCTTATTGCAGGTGAATGGATTTTTGAAGATGAAAATGCAGAGTGGCTTTTAATAAAAGAGATGGTTTTATTTTTTTAAAAGAAGGAATATGAAGAGAAAAAGAAAATGAAAGGTCATTTCATTTTAATTTAATTGCAGGTGCATTGTGATTAATGATTATTGCAGGACTGATATATGAAGCAAGAGATATATTTTGGCAGAAAATAATGTTATGAGGAGTGTGGTTTTTGAAGAGAAAAATAGAAGATTTTATATATACATACAAATATGATTTTGATTTTAGATAAGAGAGAGCATTTGTGTGATGAAAAATGGGGTTTGTGGTTGAATTAGTTTCATGATAAAGGATATATGATGAAGATTAGAATGCAAAGGGCTAGAGAATTTAATCTAGAGGTCTGTATGATGAATTGAAAGACTGTGATCATTGGTTTGAGTTTTTGATATGATTATCTCCATGTCTATATAAAAAGTTAACTAGATTTGTGCAGGATATTTGCAGTATATGAAGGTTGAATAGATTTACCCCCCTCTCAGTGATCCTTTACTCCAACACAAGGGCCTTACCATTTTATTTCTCCTTACTTTTTCCTATGTCCTTTGAAGATTCCTGTGATGAACTCTGTTTGACTGAATCAGGTACCTTAAGATTGTTCTTTTGAAGAATATTTGTTAGGTGATCAATCTGTTTCTTCAAACATTTATATTCATCATGTCATGTTTTATTACAATAGGAACACTTCTCCTTCTCCTTCGTAGGCTTATCACCTTTTGAAGAAGAGTCCTCAGTAGTTGCGTTAGAAACAACTTTATTCTAATCTTGTTTCTTCTCTCCTTGATTCTATTATTTCTTCTTTTTTTTTTGTCACTCCCCTTTTGATCTTTAGTGCCATGATTTGTAGCCAAGGCATGAGACTTAGAAGGCTTGATTGTACCCATTTGAATCAACTTATCTATCTCCCTTGTGAGGTCATTTACAAAATCATCAAGAGAAGGCATTTTATAATTGTTTCCTAAGGCACTTTTAGTGGTATGGAATGTAGAAACAAACACAGAATAGTTTGGACCTAGCTTGGAAAGAATACTTAAGATCAATTGTGAGTCTTTCTTCTCAATCCCACACTATTTCAATTACAATCTTATAGACTTAAGTTTTGTGAAGAAGTCCTTAATAGTGTCAAAACTGGTAGGACTTAACCCTATGAGCTCATTCTCTAGTAGATGTTCCCTCATTTCATCTTGTTTACCAAAGAGTTTATCCAAAGTGGTCCATACTTCATTTGGTGTAGAAAGAGATTCAATGTGAAAAAGCAAATCTGGAGATACATACATACACAATGTTCTAGAAGCTTCATCCAACTTATTAAACCATTTAGTCTTTTCTACATCTATAGTAGGTTTAGGTTCAAGTCCCACTATTACTCTATGCAACCCATTCCTCTTGAGATAGAGTATCATTTTAGATTTCCAATCAAAGTAGATGTATAGAGTGAGTATTAGAACTGTATTTAGATCCATTTTAGTGTAGAAAAGAGATTGAGAATGCAGGAACTCAAAGAAGGATCACACAAGACAAACCCCTCTTTTTACTCAATCAAGGAACCCCCCAAAGAAAATATGATTTGACACTTTATATTTAGTGTGAGTACAATTGCCACTAGCAAAAAATGCTTAGTGGACTTAATCTCAATGCTTTACAAATTCTCAATCAAATGAGTGTATGCTCAAAGTACAATCTTGGAATTAAACCAAGTGTGGAAAACAACACTACTATAAATTACTCAAAAAATCACACTTTCAAAAAAAGAATCACCTCAATCCGAGGTCATATGCAAAAGTTATGAGTCTTTGAAGTTCCCAAAATGAGAACTATGTAGCATCACCTTTGACAATCTGCAAATTCTAAAAACTCTAGCCACCAAAACCAAAATCCAATTGCACCACTAAGAAGAGAACTAAAAATTAGCCCAAATAAAAAAAAATTCTCTGAAAAAGTAGTTGATATGAGCAATTTACAAGCCTTTGAAATCTACCTTCAAAATCATGCCTACCAACGAAGAGGGGTAGCAAAAAGCAAAAATGTTTTTACTCGCCAACATTGGTAGAATTGCTGCCAAATTTAGTGGTCATGCTAAATGTAGATCCCAGCCAACTAGATCTAAATCTCTACCAAGTTTGAAGCTTCCACTAGAAGGGCCACCAAATGTGGCAGAACTGCTAAAATTAGTTGTAGATTAAACTGGCACACAGACCAGTAAAAATTGTAGATTTAGAAAAAAAATTGGCACGCATGCCTATTGTATTTTGCAGATTTTATAAAAAAGATATTTTTTTCTAAAATTGGCTCACAGGCCATATGCAAATTTGAAGGAAATATTTTTAAAAATATATATAAGATCGTGAGGGGGTTTTAACCCCCTGACTTCCCTACACGCAGGGTGGGCCCAAAGGGACCCCACATACCATGACTTAAAGATGTGGCAGGGCAAGGCCCAAGGGCTTACGTCCTGCCACAACAGGTGTAGGTACCTTGGGTACCCTATGCCCTGCATAGGGAAGGGGGTGGGGAATTTCCCCTGCACCCCTAACTATATCATTTTTTTTTTGCAAAATAAAATTTTTACAAAGCGCTTTGATGCTCTTATATATATATATTTCAAAAAAAATAGAACCTGCTGATCGTACGCCTACCCAGGGGTCATACAGCTCCTCCAGGGAAAACAAGTTTTGCCTCAAATTTGCTTGAGTCCAATTTGGACAAATTTACAAATTTGCACTGGTATTGTCTATTTGGCCTGAAAATGCCCCAGAAAAAAGTTGTTCGCCAGATCTAAGCTTGAAACCCATGTTCACAACTTCACTTCTAGATCTCTGATTTGTGCAAAATAAAAGTAAGATTGGACTTTCTTGATCATTCTGGATCAATGGAATAGCTGAAAATATTGTCAGGATAGCCAAAAAGCTGCAACCAACCAGATTGAGAAGTTACAAGTAATGAACCACAAGGTTAAAATAAAATTTTTGTCAAATTTTTCTAATTCTCAAGATCATCCAAAGATGTAAGAGAAGAGCATACTAGGTTATTAGGAAACCTGTAAGCAAAGCTTAGTAGTCCCAAAAATCTCTCAACATATGAATCTGTTCTTCCAAAACATGCTTTGCTACCATGTTAGAATCTTGAAAAAGAATATAACCCAGAACCAAATTGAAGTAATTAGAATCAATGAACTGTAATGCAAAAATAAATGAACAACACAACAATACTATGAGAGAATAATGTAAATGCTCCAACGGCATAATAGCATTAAGAGAGAACTATAGCTCCAACCTTATAAAATGAAGAGACTGTTAGGACCCTTACAAAATCTGCAAGATTCCATTCTATTCATAAATCCATCTCATACTCCACATTATTGTCAAATTATTTTTCCATTTATCTCCCATGGTCTCATATTATAACTATTCTAAGAAAATTTTGATTGTTCCTAACTATATGTGTGTTTTTGTCTCTTACCACAATCTCGCAAGTCATTCACAATGCTTTGGCAGGTGTGTGGGAATAAGTGGAGCATAGATCATGTCTACTGCAACCTCGCAAAGCACACACAATTGAATAGTGGCTTGGTGGTATGAAATGCTTAACTTGAGAAGGCTACCACATCCCTGCAGAGCTTTCATCATATGATTGTGGCATCACAGTAAATAGAGATAGGTGATAAGAATTAATACCATAGTCTCGCGGTGGCTTGGAAGGATACAAGCAGTGTTGCGGTAATAAGGAATGAAGATAGCATCAATAACCGTAGTCCCACAACATTTCCAAGGGGTATCTATGGTAAGGTGGTAAACTGTGAGAGTGACAGCATATTGCTGTCATAGTCACATGATGGTCAGATCAAATACTGGCAGGGTAGTAGTAAAAGGAAATGGACAAACTAGATGCTTCTCATGATCCCGCAACGGTTAGCTCATGTGTCTACGGGCCGACGATAAATGATAAAATCTAATGCAAGGGGTTGTAAGCCCCACAATCCCATGATGGTCAAGTCATGCGATGGTGGGGTGGTGGTAAATTGAAAATTTGACTCTAAAGGTGTCAACGATTCTTGCAGTCCTACAATCGGTATGGGCAGGTCCTGCGGTAATGCGGTAAAAGAATAAATGGGTGAATCAACTCATTGCAGGGCCACGATTATCGAGGAATACAATAAATATTTGTCATCTCATCTAGCCATTAGATCCAATTCAATCAAGGGTCTATATTTGAAATGAATTGAATGCTAAGATTTTACAATCTCGTGGCACAAATCACAGTAATGGTGATATGATGAATTTCTTGGCACAATAAAATTTGAGGATTTCTTGACATTTACTCATTCTAGTGATTGCAGACTCAATTTGGAAAAGGCACTATCCAACTTAGTGTGCTCTCTATAAGCTTCACATTGATCAGGTAAGTTCATCTTTGCACTCCTTGCAAGAAGTTGGTGAAGATTTTGTGCTCTATTTTTTAATTGTTGGTGTTGTAATTTGGATTACAAAACCCTATTTTGCATAAGTAGCTAAAATGGCACCCAAAAATTCTGAGTCTGCTAGCAAGAGTAATGAACCACCAGCCCCAAAAAAGAGACCACTTCAATAGTCCCTATTAAAATTATTTCCCAAATCCATAGACAAGGGTCAAAAGAAAAAAATTAAGGATACAGTAGAAGGGTGTCGGGATACTACAATCCCTGTCTCTGGGTGGAACTTGTTCTAGTACTTCTGTGACAAGAAAGATGGTTTAGGACTAGTAGGCAACCCATGGAAACTGGACTTGGCAAAATTGGTGGTCCCAAATGTATTTTTAGATGTAGAACTAATTAGGACCCTGGCACAGCATTACCATTCTGCCACAAAAATAGTCAGATTGCCAAATGGACAACCATTGGTAGCAGTTGATAGAAATGCCATTATGGACTATTTTATGCTAAACAAACAAGCTTTCACTCAAGTGGACCTACAAAAGAGTGAGAAATAATATACAATCTTGAGGAGAACACTGAGAAACGATGAATTACCTGTGTATATGAGAAGGGGGCCCAACAATAGAAAGATTGACATCCCATCCAATGCTATTGAGCCTTTCCCTATGGAGGAGTTTGATGTGTACTTCAACAGAACCTACTTCACATTATGCCAATTTTTGGGAATTGATGCTCATGGAAGAATACCAATTGGCTTGATGATGATGGCCATGAAAATACAGAACCCAGGAGCAAATACTGAGTATGATTTTGCATCATACATTGAGAAGAAACTACATGAAGGGTTCTTGCATGTAAGGGAAGGTAAGAAACCCTTGGAATTCAGATTCTATTCTTTGTTGTGCCACCTAATTTTGTATTAGAATAGAAGGAAATTGTCAAGCAGAATGGACATAAGCATGGTTGATAAAGCAGGATAGAGGATGCCTACTTAGTGTTGGTGTTATAAGTGGGACTCATGTTGTCAGACTAGTGGCTACATTGTATTTCATGATGAATTTATTGTTAATATAATGAACTATCTTGGAAATTGGTCTCCCAGGTTGACCAAGGAGGTCATGGTGATGCTAAGGCCACTTGCACATAAACCAGAACAAGGCCATAAGCATAATAAAGGTGATTGGTTCTTTTTGCCTAATCACACTATCATCAGAGTGTATGGTTGTCCCCAACCACCCCATAAATTGCCAAAGTTTGTGTTAGATAGAATATTGTTCCTGGAATTCATGTGAAAAATGATGTGGATGGAAAAAGAGGTGATGAAAAAGTAGAAAAAGGACACATTTTTGCTTGATGCCATAGTATTTGGTGATTGGTCAATTGGCTCAGACACTCTTGAGGACTTGCAGGCCTATTTCAAGGCAAAATATTCTTTAAAATCTAGAATTGACAGAGTTTGTGACCCTAAGGGTCACATGAATTTTGTAAGGCAAATAATTTTGACAAAGATGGGAATATCCCATCAAATTCTTTTTGATGAGGATGTGATAAGAAATTTGGTAACTTTTGAAGAAGTTTATACAAAGAAAAGAAAATGGGAAATCTTGAAGAAGATTGAAGATGATAAGAAGAAGCAGAATCCCCATTTCTCTGGATTTTTTGCTAAAGAAAAGGATCCTCTAAAGAAGATTGATATGATAATTGATAATTTTGAGAGTATCTATGGCAAGTCTGAGAAACAACCTTCTAAGGCTACAAAGCTTCCAGTGAAGAGGTCTGCAAGATTTGAAATTCATGAACCTACCCCTGATGTTGTGTCAATACAAGATCAACAAGTTCCTGGATCCCCTGCATCAAAAAGGCAGAGAACTAAAGATGAACCTCTCCTTGTTCCTTATGAAATGATTGAAGAAGTTGGGGACACTGAAGATGAGGCCAATATTCTTAGGCACTTGGGTGATGAAGAGGATGTTGATCAACCACTGGTTGGCCAAGAGACAGATGCACACAAGCCAGAGGCTAGGTTGGATAAATAGACCCAAGGTGAACCAGAATTGGAGGAAGATGAAAGAATTGTGGCATCAATGAGATTTATTGAAGATGATAACTTTATCAAGACTCCAGAGTTCAAGGACTTCTGGTTGAAAATGAAAATGAAAGAATTTGATGAAAAGGTGGCAACAAACAAAATGGGTGCTAATGAATCACAACATAATCAGATTGTCACATGAACTTTTAAAGATTTGAAGATAGATGAAATAAATGTGAGTCCAGAAGAAGCAAGGAAAATGGTCTTAAATAGAAATATGCTAATCATTCTTGGCCTTGAGTTGAAAAAAAGTATTTTTGCTTGACCAAGTCAAAAGCCAAGAGGATCCAAAACTTGTTTCTGAATTTGATCATGAAGATGGCATTAGTGGGTGTGGTTTCAACCCAAAAATAGAAACTCTTGCAATCTGGACTACACAAAAGAACACAAGCAAACCAAGGTTGCTTGATGTTGTATAGGAGATGAGGGGTTCAACAGTGGTGAAGACTTTCCAAGATACATCAACAACAGAAGCATCTTCCTCACTATCCATACTACCATGTTCACTCATGATGTTGTGAAAAGATTAGAGCAAAGAGTATAGGATTATGAGAAAACTTAGAAGGAAATGAATGATGAAGTAGATAGATTGTTCCTTGAGAATGTAAATTTGAGAAAGCAATTGCAATGTATGAGTTCTTCTTAGAGTCAGGCTATTGTACCATACCAACCCCCTGTGCCACAAGCAACAAGTGATGCCACAGTGACAGTAGAACAAATTGATGCATTGAAATTGAAAATTGAGAAGGAAATTGAAGATTTGAGAAAATAAAATGAAATGACCAAGGATGAGGCAAAGTTGAAAATTCTTGAAGTTTTTGAAAAAAATTTGGAATACAGAGTGAAACTACTTGTTGATAAGCCAGGGAATGTGCATGAGTGCTATTATTCCTTATCTCAATCCATGGAGCAGCTCAAAGTGAATTTTTCTATTTTGGACCCATTGTATCAAAGATGGCAACTTTCACATCACACTTTAACCATTCTCTGTAAAGTCTTGCAAAGAAATCCTGATGCCCCTACAACTTTGAAGCCTACAAAAAGGATGATTGGATTGATCTTGGAGGAGCACCAATATGCCAATGGTGAAGGCTAGAAGATGTAGGCCAAAATTGATTATTTTTCCATATTTAAGCATCAATTTATCCCCTCAATTCTGTCAGAAGACAAGCAAATCAAGAGCCTTGATGCATGGAGAGTGGAGTTTGGCCAAACAATATGTCAACTCATGGACTTTTTGAAGAAGGATGGAGATGTCAACATCATCAGCTTCAACATGATCTTGGACAGAGTGATTGCCTTGGATGTTGGGTATGAGAAATTTGTGATGGATGTCAAAGCTCTACTAGATAAAAGATGAAAGGATCACAAGGCTAACTTTCTCGAGATTCAAAACTACAAATGGCCTAATGATTTTGCAATTTTTCAATGGAAGAGCATGTATCTTGCAGATTGATAAGTAGCATAGGTTTTGGTGCAGAGGAGCAATGAGCTATATCCACCACATCTTGGATGCTCTCCTCTTTGTCTCTTTTTATTTTTCATGTTTTTATAATGTATTAAAAAATGTGCTTGAAAGTCTAATTTAGACTTATCAAAGTGAAAATAGTGTAATGAATGTCAAGGGTTGGGAATACAAAGAGCCATTTTGAATGTGAAAGGTCTGAAGCTTGTTACTTCCCTTGAATCTATAAAAGGGAATCTAAGACCTTATGGACTCTCTCTAAAATTTTAATTTTTGAAAGAGACATTGCACAGCCTATTCTTTGAAGCTAATCAATACAAAAGTTGATTTTCTCTAGTGCTAAACTTTTAGTTCTCATTTGTTTGTTGATTTCAATTGTTAACAATTTATCTGGTTGTCTCCAACTTAGTTTTCCTTTGTTATTCAAATCAATATATCATGTATATCTTTGATTTTTTAGAACACATTTGTTGTTTCTTGTGTTTTTTGTTTACTGGGCTCCTTCAAGAAAGGATTAAAATCCTATAGGTGAATCACAGTAACCTAGGGAAGTTAATTGGATAATTGAATAAGAACTAGATAATTTACACATTTGCATGTCTATGCAAGTCATAGACCTAGAATTGCCAAACAAATAAAGTTGTGGATAAAAGTGAAGCACAAATATTTTTTGAATAAAGACTCAATAACCCAAGAGTAGGCACCATTCGGTCTCTTCTGAAAATCATTTCCTTGCATGTATTTTCAAAAAATCCAATTTTAATTTTCTGTTTTAGAGTAGGGATTAAACATTTATAAAAGAAATTAATCCAAATCATATGCCAGACTGGATTAAGTGAAGTGGATGATTTAATTAATAAAATTATATAAATTCCTTAATCTATTCTAAAGTCACCAACATATTTGAAGCCCAATAGTTATCTGGTGAATATAAGGTATACTCACCTAGGCCAAACAGAGCCTAAAGTGTAGAGAATTTAAATCAGTTTGATTAATTCTATCTGTTGGCCAAATTCACATATAAAACCTTATCATAAGACCTAGCATATCTTTAGGGTTTTATAATTTGTTTATTTAAGTACCAACAGAGACATGCCTTGTTTATAAAGGCAAGGATAAGAGATAAGAAGTTGTAGTCATGTGACAAGTGTCATATTCCTATTACATGTGACAACTAGAGGTCAAGATGCCAACTAGTTGATGTGTAGGATATGACAACTATAAGACAACTAGAAACAAGTAGAACTATCTAGAAATATCTAGAAGGCTCACTAAGTCAACTTAACATGTGAATATGTGTGTGAATATTATTTAACTAATAAATAGTTAAATAATATGAATTATCCACACAACAAGGGAAAAAACTAGTTAGGTAATACCCTATTCACACTAACAAAGGATCTTCCCAAAACCTGACTTTATCCCCCATACCAACTTGCCACTGAAGACCCAAGGAGAAGGTAGCCTTAGTTTAAAGACAATATTATTCCAGATGTTGGAGCCTATGGGAAACTATTAGTTTTGTAGAAAGGAGATGCCATCTCTACCATTAAGATACTTAGCTTTCATGATGTTAGACCACTCACTGCTCAAACTGATAAGTCTCCATCCCACCTTGGCTAAAAGGGTTTTATTCATGATACTAATTTTCCTAACTCCCAACCCACCCTTGCTTTTGGGGTACACACAATACCCCAAGCAACAAGGCACATTCTCTAATTTTGTTTAGTGCCACTCCTAAGGAAGCATCTTTGAATTTGCTCTATTTTTTCAGCTATAGTCTTGGGGATTTTGAATAGGGAGAGAAGATAAATAGGAATGCTCTGCAGGGAGGCTTTAAGTAATTGGAGTTTACCGGCATGGATCAAAATAACACCTTTCCAATCCATGGTCTTTTTTTGAATCTTTTCAATAAGGATGTTCCACAAGGAATTGGGGATTTTACCATAGGACATAGGCATTCCTAGGTAAGTCTTTGGGAGTTGTTTAATTTGATAGTTGACAGTAGAAGCAATTCTGTGTTAGAGACTATGAGGGGAGTTGATGAAAAAATGCCACTTTTATCCAAATTGATCTACTACCTAGAAACATAAACAAAGTTGTTGATGGGAGGAAGGATGAAGAGTGGTGGCTAGTCTAAAACCTTTTGAATTGTTGTTCAAGACGCTATCCTTGATGGTTCTACCCACAATTTCATCCATGATAATGAACAAGTAAGGTGAAAGAGGATCACCTTGCCTCAAACATCTAGAGGCTTTGAAATGACCTTGGGGGGTACCGTTAACCAGGACCAAGAAGGTCAGAGTGGTAAAGCAAATTTCCAACAGATTTAGGATTTTGTTCTAGAACCCAAATCTAGAAAGAACTTTGTACAAAAACTGCCACGAGACCTTGTCATAGGCCTTCGATATATTAAGTTTTAAGACCATACTCTCCATGTTGGTTTTCATCATGAAGTGGATATTTTCATGGACTGTGATAATAGCATCAATCATTTTCCTCCCAAGAACAAAACCATTCTGATTGGGGTGGATGATTTTCTGGAAGAGAGGTTGAATCCTTAAGACCAACAATTTAGAAAATATTTTGTAAAGAGTTTTGCAAAGGCTTATGGATTAGAAATTTGCCATTTTATTTTCTCTAGTCCTCTTGGGGATGAGAACTATGGAAGTTTTGTATAGTTCCTCCAATACTTTTCCTCGACGGAAGAATTCCCTAGTAGCTGAGGTAATGTCCTTGCTTATGATGTCTTAGTAAATTTGGAAAAAAATTGGGGGAAACCATCAGGACCAAGTGCTTTGTAAGGGTCTACGGAGAAGACAACCCTTTCACGTCCTCTTCAATGACAGCTTTCTCCATTTCCATACTTTCCTCCTAAGATATAGAGTTAGGAATGACCTATAGCATTTGATTCAGAATCCTATCATTTTCTTCTAGAGGGAGAGCATTCAAGTTCAGTGAATCTTCAAAAAATATAGCTCCTTCTTCCTGAATTTGAACATCTTCCTTTACAAGGTTGCCATTTTCAAGAACAAGTTCCATTATTCTATTTCTTTTTGTGTTTGAGGGCTTATTGATGGAAGAATTTGGTATTTAAGCCATTTGATTCTTGATCTTTGTTTCCAGTAGAGCTCATCTTTCTCAATGATATTATGAAGATCACTGAGTAGGACTCTTTCTTTGACACAAAGCTCTTTAGAAGCCATGCCTAAGTCCATCTCTTCTTGAATAAGTTTCAACTGGGAGTTAATGTCTTGTTTTTGGGTGAATATGTTACCAAATGAGTATTTATTCCAACTCTTGAGGTTTTTTTTAACAATTTTGAGCTTGTGGACAACCTTGAACATATTAGACCCAACATAATTCTGGTTCCACCAATCAATGATCAAATTGTACAAATAAGGATGGTGGGTCCACATCACCTCAAATCTTAAGGGAAAATATTTTTTCTTTTCATCCATACTCTAATTTAAGATAGTAGGAGTATGGTCTGACCCAAATCTTAGCTGAGTTGATAGGTTGTATTTAGCAAGAATGTCCCAGTTAGCTGAAATCAAGAATCTATCCAATTTGACTTGAATGAGTTTGTTCCCCTCTCTTTTATTAGACTAGGTTAAGTTGAACCCTCAATATCTAATAGACCTCCCTTATGAAGGAAGTTTTCCAAATCCATCATGTTGTCAGAGATGTTAGAGGAGCCACCCATTTTTCTAAAGGGTAGAGAGGAGGGTTGAGATCTCTAACTACCATCCAATTGTTGTTGGTAAAGGAACTCCTGGAGGCTAATAGTGTTTCCCAAAACTTTCGATGTTGAGCCAGATTGTTGGGAGAATAAATATTAGACAACACCCATTCAAGCTTATTGAACTTTCTTTTGAACAAAATATTGAGGAAATGTTTGGTGTTTGAGACAAGCATACCTTCTAGATCCTAATGTTTCCACATTGTAACCATACCACCTAAGGCACCTTTAGTAGTGACAAGTATAAACTAAGTGAAAGGCCAAATGTGTTTACTGACTTTACCAAAATATTTAGAAATCATCTTAGTTTCTTGGAGTAAAAGAATATCTAGTCTCATGTCCTTAATGAAGTTTTTCAAAACATGTTGCTTATGGGGGTCATTTAGTCCCCTAATATTCCATGAAATAATAATCATTTTTTTCTTCTTCTAAAGCCCACTTACTCTAAATTTTTATATATTCCATTAGTCAAATCATTGGTTGTTTCCCTTTTCCTTGTCTCCCAGAGAGATTTCTTTCCTTGCTTGGAGTCCCTACCCATATCCACAATTTTTCTACTTCTCTTTTCTGAATGAGGAGAAAAAGTGTCTCCCTTCTTTGTAGAGAATTGAGTTTTAGGGCTAGGTCCATCTTTTGGGTCATCCCAGCCTTGGGTTGTGGACCACTTTCTACCTTGCACCTTTTTAAGGTTACCGAGGTTAATACCTTCAAGACCCAAAGAGTTCAGGGCTATGCTCTAACCTGGTTTAATCTTGATGACTTCTTCCAAAACAAACCCCTGAGAGCTCTTCCCTCCACTTCCCTCTTGAAAGGGTTGGAGATCTGAAGACCAGTTCCTTTGAGGGGTAATAGCCCTTGTATCTAATCCCTAAATCAGACTACAAAGTTGGCCTTTCACCAAGCTAGTAGCAAGAAAAATTTGAACACCCCCAAGGGGATGGTCAACAGTCAGGCAATGAACAACCTCAGGAACTTCCTTAACACCCACTAAGGTTATAGTGGGCTGGTCCTAAATTAAATTCTTAGGTGTAGTAGTGGGGGAACTAGCCTAAACTATGTCCTTCTATGTTGGTTCCTTGTTGGTTCTAAGTTTCTTTGGGCAGGCATTAACTAAAAGGCCTGTAGAAGAACAATTCTGGCAATAAAGAGCAACATTCTCATAAACTATTTCCTAAGTCCACTCCTTGAACTTGGATTCTAGGATGATGGAGGTAGGAAGTACTTTATGGGTTTCTACATAGATAGAAAATCATGTAAAAATAAACCTACTACAGTTTTTAGTAACATTATCTAGAGACAAGAAGTGTCTAAAGGAGTTAGCAATGGCCATGAGAACCTTGTCATCTTAGAACTCAAGAGGGAGCCCTAGGATCCTAACCCAAGTTAAGGAAAAGGCTAACATGGCCACCTTAGGATTAAGGCTAGGGCACCATTTACACAATGCAATGCTTTGCTTACCAAAGAAACAAGGACCATGGGTTAAAATGTAGAGGCAATATTCTACGAGAGAGAAGGTGAAACTAAAAATCCCTTTAGGAAGAGTAGAGATAGAAATGTTACCTTTAATTGGCCACTTGTTCGACACTCATTTGCGTAACAACTCAATATTCGACCTCCTTTCATAGACTTTTCCAATGAGCACATTATCCATTTTAGCCATGGCTCTGTCCTATAGACACCTAAAAATGACCATGTCATCGCATCACTTGCAAATCATCAAATCTGTCTAATCACCTACATTCAACATTAATTAAATAATCTAATTATTTAATTAATTTCATCAAAATCATCAATTTCCTCTAAATCTCCTAAATTCAACATTAATTAAATAAATCCTCTTTATTTAATTAATTTCATCAAAATCAACTTTATTCTTCCAAAATTAAATAATTTCAACTATTTAATTAAATCATTATCATCTTTCAAATTTCAAATCCACATCAATTGAATAAATTAATTATTTAATTAATTTATCATTTAAATCCTCTTATCTATAATTAAATAATTTCTCAATTATTTAATTAAATCAATTATTCTTCCAAATTTAAATAAATCATTCAAATATATTTAAATTGAATCTCTTCTAAAAATAAAATCAAATCAAATATTTTATTTATCTTTCATCATGCAAAATAAATTAAATCAATTTATTTGTTTAATTTATTTAAATCTTCACATCTATTCTATGTCCTCTATCATGCACAAACAATTAAATAAATTTATTTATTTAATTTGCTTTTTTATCTTCAAATTCTACTAAAAATAAATCTTATTCATCATGCACACAAAATTAAATAATTTATTATTTAATTTATCTCAAATCATGCAAAAAGCAAATTATAAGTTGAGTTAATTGACTTAATCATTATTGTTTTTATCACCAACTCATAAATTAGAAAAAAACATTTCTATTTTTATAAAATTTAATTATATCTCATGTTTGTTCCATGTCTTTTAGCCAAATCAATCAATTAACTCAAATAAAAATATCTTTTTGTGTGACACATGTCAGGTGCACATTCATCATGAATTCTAGATTTATCTCATCCGTTGATTCCATTGAATTTTCTTGACCATTGATCGATCATGTCTGGAATCTATATAAACCCCCCTCATCTCCATAACAAATCCTCTTCAGACATCTAAGCTTTTGTCTCCCTATAGCGCATTGAGCATTCATCTCATCGTTGAGCACCCTTGAGCACTTTAAGCACAAACACAATCTACATCTGCTTGTTGTAAACATGGTTTCACAATTTGAAGAGCAATCCACATTTGACCAAGATAACAATACAATCTAGGTGAAAGCTTTCATTGTTTTTATGTTAGTTCATTGATTATTTGGTTGTTTGCTTAGATCATTATCTTGATGTTATAGGATTGAGTTGTTGATTATTTCATTGTTTTGATTATCATTCGATCTTGATTTTATTCCTATACACATGTCCAGAGTCCGGTTCTTAATTTTAAGGTGCACCCCATCCTCAGTATGGACAATACCCACCCCATCATTGAGTTTCAGGTCACGATGACTTGTAAATATCTCTTTCCAAATAAGAAACTCACCTGAGGAAGGAACAGAGGAATGCTTGGTCCCAGTGATCACTTTCGAGGTAGAGGCCCCACTATGTTGTCCAATCTAAATATTCAAATGATCATTACCTCTAATAGTACAAACCTTTATCGACACTGCTCTAGAAGATCCTAGGATTCTCTACACTTCTGGTCCAGCTCCAACATTTTCCTTCTTGTCAGTCTCCTCTCCCATATTTGAATATAATAAATGTATTGGTGGATTGTTAAATTGATAGAAATTAATTTAACAATTTCAGTTGTTTTATTTTGAGATTTTTCCATTTTATACTAAAATTATGGGCAATTTTTTTTGGAAAATCATTATGTGATTCAAAAAGTGTGTGCTTGTGACCCTTAGCTTCAAGAGATTATTCTTGAAAAATGAAAATTTTGATGTTTGAAGATTTGGAATTTTACCATTGAAATTTCGAGCTTCTAGAAAAAGCTTGAGTGTCTTAAAAAATTTAAATTTAAATTTTGCATTCATTTGTGCATTGTATTTTGAGGGAATAAAACTCTATTATGGAAATAAGGTGGGGGGTCATTTGGGTGTATGTGTGACATGTTTAGACCTTGATTATCATGCTATGTACTTTGTGTGTATTTGACTACATGGCCATAGGATGTGAGGACTCTAGGTTAGGATGGAGTGGATTCTCATGCCCATCCACTTGTATGGTAAGATATGATGAGGCAAAGAGAGGTTAAGATAAAGAATTAATTAAAATGAATGGAAATTACACAATTAAAACATTAATAAGAGTTATTCATGAGACTCTTTCGTATGCCTAAGAGGATAAGTGGAAGTACCATGAAGGACATTGGATCAATCTACCATTGTTGTTGAGGACCTCCATGGTATGGGGGTATGCATCCTCAACCTCCATCACTAGATCCTATGATAATCGTTTCCTTCTTCTTTGTAAATTGGACTGTAAATCTAATGTGTATATGTGATTCCATATTATACACTTCAGTGGTGTGTTCTTCCCAATTTCATATGTGTTGCATTCTTGTATGACATGTTTTATATTCTATGTGTATGCATTGGTGGTGTTGGTAGAACCCTCATGTGTACTTAGTTTTCTATGATTTGATGCCATTAGCATGTGTATGTATTGATTAGTGAGTGTGTACTTCTCATGTATTCTTTCCTTCAAAACTCTACATATGAGCTATGAATAGTGTGTGTTGTTCAACCACCTTGTTTGGCATGAGTGTACAAGGATTTCATGGCCTTATGGATGTGGTAAATTATCATTTTGTACTCTTATTGAAAATTTATAATTCAATGCATTTGAGTCCTTGTATGTTAATTTGTAAATATGATTTATTACAGTTGTGATTTGGATTGTAATCAACCCATATATGTGGTGTGAACTCTATCATTTATATTAGCATTACTCAACCTTGGAGTCGAATGTGAATGGCATGTGTAATGAAATTCTCATGTTTAGTTAAATTTAGGAAACATGATTAGAAATAATGGTTTATATTCCTTGTGGAAATACACATGCAATTAGTATAGTTGCGATTCATTTACTTTTTTACAAATGTATATTGTAATTGGAGGTTGAAACATTTACTTTTATGAGTAGTTGTTTCCCTTGCATGCTTTGTCATTCCTTTAACATGTGTAGACCCATGTAGGTGTTGGAACTTTACATTGGGCTTATTTCATTTTTGAGGTCCTTGGAAGTTTTCTTATTTTTCCAATGAAGATCCTCTATATGCTCAAGTTCTTGGCCCAAGTCATTTTTGTACAACACACAAAATGAGAAAGTTATACCTTTTTTGTTTGTTATTCTTAAATTGTAGTTCTAGACTTATATTTTTCCTTAGTTGTGAAATTGTCTACAAACTTTAAAGTCTTGCATGCAAGTCATTAGGATTTTTGAGGTCAGAGGTAGGCTTGCAATTTGTAGGTATGTAAACTTGCTTTGGAGTTCCAAAGTTTGTAGGTAGGGTCATTGTGGACTTGTGGAGATCAAAGGCAAGCTTGCAATTTGTAGATGATGAGAGGGTAAGTACTAGATACACCCAACAACATAGATTGCACACAAAAAATAGGAATGTTCTTTTATTGAACTGAAAACAAATTACATTATAGAAATTGGAATCAAATTAGAGGATAAAATCCTCAACATGCTACAACACATTACAACTTCCTTTCTCTAGATTCTAGAACCTTCTAGCTTTTATAGATTCAAAACTACTAGGGTTTTCTATTTTCCCTCCTTTTCATGAATCACCACTCTCCTGCCTTTCTTTACTACCAAAATATTCCCCAAAAATGGTCATAAATAGCCCTTTTTGGCTCCTTCCTGCCAAAATTTGTAAATTTGTAACTCCCTCCAAAAATAGCCCAACTTTTGGGAGCCATAACTTTTGATTCAAGTGTCCAATTGATAAATGGTTTAATGCATTGGAAATCTCATGAAGAGATCTATGCCCTTATAAATTGCTCTATCGATTACACCCATTTTGGGGTTGTACGGGGCCTCTAAGTGCCTCAAAGTTGACTTTGAAACTATTTTAGAGTTTTTTAAGAAATAGAAACTTTAATATCTTTCATCCCACAAATGATCTTTGTCCAATTCCTTCACCAAAGGTTATATTTTTCAATTCCGTAGCTTTGAGTAAATTTTTGTTTCCATATGTGTTCAAATGAAAACTTTCAAAAATTAGCAGGTTGTTATTTTTAGCCGATTGAAAATTTTGAAGGTTTAGAATCATTATTCAAGCAAATGGGTATCCGTAAATACCAAGATTGAAAATAAAATAAAACAAAATCATCATTTTTTGGTGATGCAAGATTTCTCTTACACCACTAGATGCTCTTGCATCAGTAGTTGTGCAAGCCTACTTTGGAGTTTCATAGTTCTGCATACATGGTTGTTGTGAACTTGTATATGTCAGAGGTAGGATTGAAGTGTGTAGGTGTACAAACTTTCTCCATATTTTTGAAATTTTGCATGTAGGGGTTGTAGAATTGTGGGGATTATAGGAAGTCTTGTAGGTAGGTTGTAAAGCTACTCACAAACATTAAAGTTATGTAATTATAGAGTTGGAAGGAGCAAGGTATACATGCAATTTGTAGGAGCTACAAACTTGTATGGGAGCTCTAATTTTTTGCAATTTGAAGGGTTTCAGGGATCAAAGGCCCACTTGAAATTTGTAAGAACTATAAAACTAAAAGGGAACTCCAAAGTTTTGCAAAAATTTAGATTCGCAAGGGAACTTTATGTTGATAACTAAGAGGGGGGTGAATCAGTTATCTTAATTATTTTAACTTTCTATTCTTCTTTAACAACTAGTGTAGCATCAAATCATAATCACTAAAGCATAAATAAAATCAATACACATAACACAATGATTTGATGTGGAAAACCCTATTAAAGGAAAAACCACGGGGTGACTAACCCAAGATTGTATTCTCTGTTAAAAGAATAAGGTAGTACAAAATGGCACTTACCAATTAGGGCTCACTGCCCAAGAACACTGCTCACAAGAGGCTCACTGCCTACAATAGTTTATAGAAAGAAAACCAGGTACTTGAACTAATGAGGAGCATCCACATATGCTGAGGTTCAGTTCCGGTTAGGCTCAATATACTGATCTGCTGCACTTCATTCTTCCTCTATTCTAATGTTGTTGTTCTGTCACATTCTGAACCTGTATAGTTGTTTCCACATTGCTCTCTTCTTTTTTTTCACACTTCACTATACACCACACACACCTTCACATCAAAATCCATTTGGTATATGTATCCACACCGAGGATTTCATCATCTTTCTAGTCGGCATCTAGAATACTCAATATTTTCCCAAACTCTGGTCTATCAGCTAAATCCTTGCTTACTAAGTGATGCGTATCAAGGAGATACTTATAGAAGTCATCAATCATGTCAGCCAATCATGAATGATCCCTCAAGAAACTTGATCACCATCAATTTCTCATCCAGATTAAGATCTGATGCTCTGTCGGTTAGTTCTTCCTCGGTCTACTCTGCCAAATAGGAACCCAACACTTAGGTGCTCATATCTCTTCACTCTTTCATCACCGGAGGCTCAATCTCTGGAATGTATCAATCATGGTACTCCTCTTCCCTTCCCCAAGTCTGCACTTTTCTAAGATAATTCCTCTGTGAGATCTGGACCTGATTTTTAGACCTTGCTGCATGCTCTGTTCTTGCTCACCAAACCAAAATACTCTTCAATCTGACTTCTAGTATAGACATACCATGTCTTGTGGATGTGTGGGATGGACTTTGTTGCCATCAATGACAACATTCATGAAGCCACACAGTGTCTCTTGCCAACACTTTAAAGTTCCACAAAATTGCAGAGTTGGGAACTCTAAAGTTTTGAAAAAGCTATAAACTTGCTTGGGAGCTCTACATTTCTAATAGGTCTTACATTTTGAACTTGTCATGGTGATTTTGACTTATATTTTTGTAAGTATTTTTCTTATGTCACCATGCTTGGTGTTCTTTGTGCATATAGGTGTGTAATGTGGCATGTTGATGTTAAATTTATAATACAAAAACATTGTTCATCTAGTTTTTGTCTATTAATGTCTTGGGAAAAAGCTTGGGGCATTACACTAGCTATGTGAAGACTAGTCAAGAAAGGATTGGATCCAAATTGGATTTGTTTATTCATAGAATCAAATTTAGTGGTAGGAGAAAATAAGATTACCCCCGACCTTTCTCTTCTCCCTTTATCTTTTACATTTTTTTAAAAATCTATTAGATCAAGGTTAGATTTAGGATTATGTATACATTTAGCATTAGGATTTCAAGCTTGTGCCATCTTCTAAATTATTGAATTATTTTGAACTCAAGTCTTTATTATTATCAATTTTTGTATAAAAATGATTAATGGGATATTAGATTAAGCTTGTTAACATTTAACAATCTCTCTGACTAATTAGAGCATACTTGGAAGCAATGCTTTATGTTTCATTCTTTTAATTTCCATTAGATCCTCTTGAATGAAACAACTATCATCAACCTGTATGTTACCTAAGAATGCCAAAACTTGATGATATAAACCTTAAGGCAAGAAATTCCCTTTCAAGTATGGAACTATCTTTTCAACTATGTTGGTGTGCCAAAACATGCATTAGTATAACTAATGCTAGAAGGTGGGATTGAAATGAGAACCTAAGAGAATCCAATAAGGTCAAAATATGTCTAAATTGATTCTAAATTACAAAATCTCACTAAATATATGATTATTATGGATGATAAGGTAAAATCAAGATCTAGGTTTTCTTAAGCTTCCAATAGTCTACCTAGATCTAAAACATCCCCTTTCAACCCTTTCTAATTTTATTGATCTCCAACTGCATCCTCAACTTTTTAGCCTTGCTAGTATACTATAAAATTAGTTAATTCCTACTCCAACTCCATGGATGGTAGGAAATAGTCCTTTGAACATAGTAGGTCTAGCCCATGAGTTTCCAAACAATGCTAATATTTCTCCCAAAATATATGATAAGACCATAAACTGTCTCATCTTTTAGCTAAATAAAAGCATGTCTTTTACATAATTAGTGGCATTACATGTCTTAATGATATTTGATGTTTTGCCTTGCAATCAACAATTAGTAGAGTGAAGAATAAATGTTGTCAAGTTGGAGTGCCAGAAAACTTCCTAGAAAGAAGCACAAAAAGAGGAAATTAAAAATGTTGCCTCAGTAAAATGGTGATATCTCCCTCATTTCTCAATTAAATTTGGAATTTTAAAATGATCCAGAAAGATAAGAATGAGGGGAATAAAACTTAGAAAGAATTTGAGATAGTTCATCAAAATAAGTGAGTAGTTTGTGATAGAAAGTGGCTAAAGTAAAAGTGGTGTGATAGAAGGTAGCAAGATTGGAGGAAGAAGATATATTTTGTCTCCCCAAGAATAGGATCTCAGATCCACATTCTCAGTGGATTGATTAAGAATAATAATTATATAAATACATTGTAAACAAGAATTCAAGATGGGGGAGATTTATATGAAATAATATTGTTCAATCTTTTAGCAGCTATAGTGTAGTTTGTTTGTAGTTTTCATTCCTTAGTTTATTTTCCAGTAGTTTGTCCATTCCTTGTTTTGATTTACATTTCTAGTATTTCCATTTACAATCTTCATAAGATATATTTGATTCCATAATTTCCATTTACAAGTTCTTAGATTAGATTTAATTGCAGTAGAGTTTAATTTGATTCATGCATTTACTTTCAATCTCATTTGTAGAAAAGACTGTCATGCAAAGTATTTCTTCTCCCTTTTGCATATCACCATGGATACCACCCTAGATTGACATTCATAATTAAATGATGAGGATTACAATGACCCTCATCAATATAAACATGATGGACTTCAATCAATTGAGGAACATATATAGGCTTACAAGGATGCTTTGATAGACACAAATGGAATATAAAGATGTAATTTTTTTATTATTTCCTCATACTTGATGAGTTTTCCTATGGTTGGTATATTAGCTTGCCAACTAGATCTATAACCTCTTGCGCTACACTTGAGACTACATTTATCAATCATCTAGACAACCCATACATCTAACCATTCTATATTAGTTTGATATTTCCTAGAGAGAACCTAACGAGCCTATGATGCTATTTAACACTTGATTTGATCAACTATTTATTAGATTAATAGTACCTTATGCTCCTAAAAAAGAAGTAAAAATGTATGTAAGTGTTATATATCCCTTGACTTATACATTTGTAAGAAGAGCTCCTGCAATAACATCTTTATCACTCACATACAATGAGGTTGTGATAGTGAAGAAATAATTGATGCCTCAAGCTTATGGCTTAGGATCACTTCATTAGGACAACCTATGGCATACAACTAAATCCCAATGATAATATAGTCACAAATACAAAAACACCAATGCTAAATCCAATATAAATTGCCTTATATCTAAATTAGAACCAAGTTTTTAATTCAATGTTATTGAATCAAGTGATGACATAGGTGATCAACTAGCAAATCATTCTTTCTTATCTAAACAATCATGTCGCCACTAGCACTATTCTCAACCATATAACACCAACAAATAATTAGCCTATTGTACCTACATTCTTGAACACACATACATCTACATGTAATGCAACTAATCAACCATCCACCCTAAGCCCAAAATTAGAAAACATACAAAGGATGGCTCAAAAAACAACTAAGTAAATATGTAGAGATAAGCCCCTTAAAATTAATAAACAAATAGTAATCAAATAAGGAATTTTAAATTTTAAAGAATAAATCACCAATGGAACACTTGAACCAATAATGAAAACATTTCTACTCATGTGAACAATATGAATATATCAAACTCTAATCTAGGGCATTCTATCAATTTAGTAGTTTTTTTATAATAAACCTAGGTTAGGCACCTAGGGGCCACAAAAAAGAGATTTGAGCCAAAATTTTGGCATTAATTTGGCTCACTAGATCCCACAAAATGTCTATATATTTCTTATAATTCTAAAAGTAGAACTCTAAACCCTTTGACTCAAAGATCACCTCAAAACCAAAACCAAACCTCTTTTCAAACCACATACCCATGAAGCATGAGAAGTGAAAATATAAAACTATACAAAATATTATATACTGATATTGTCAACTATCTTGAAGCTATCACACCATGGAGCGCACAGACCAACCAAAAGGCAACACACCAACAACTGTTTAGTTTACACCAGTAGACTACATTAGGTAGTAAGGGAAAATTACTATGGTCCACCCTATGCCATAGTTATAAAAACATGGAAACTAGGTTGGAGGGGAAATTTACATAGACCCCCTACATGATGAGATATACAATTACATTTTTGACACCTTCCCCCCTTCTCAGGGAGAACTTCCTCTAGCTCATCATCTAACTCAAAGTCACAATAACACCTAGAAGAATCAATATGAGCTTCAACATTAAGATTTACTTTGAGACCTTTCATGGCCTTTGCACCCACCTTGTGATTCTTATGAATTTTGTCCATTAGTCCATTAAAGTTATCTAAATGGTATTTGAAAAAAGGGCTCTACTTGGATACTGGCCACATCAATCTCATCATGAAGTAGATAGGTTTCCATCAGCATTGATAACATGGAGGCACAACTTAGTGATTGATCTATGTTAAACATGTTTCTTCTCCCAATAGATGAATAGGATCTTGAAAAATCTTTGAAATAGGTTCCTTTATACCCACACATGGATCCCCATCCATGCTTTTAGTTGATTTGGATTTGCACCCTGTGTTGGAGAGGTTTAACGGTCTTCAACAATCTAGTGAACCATAGAGATGACCTCTAGGTGTGGGACCCCGCAAGGAGGCCAAATCTCTAGAGAGAGGCTCGTTCCTTTGCTAAATGGGAGATTCAACTATTGCTAAGACTAGACCTAATCTATGCACTATTGAAGAAAAGGTGGAGGATGAACTGAAAATGAAAAGGAGGTAATACACCAGGTTTGAATAAAGAACACTCACATAGATAAAATGCACAAATAAATGAATACAACTAGTAAAATTACACAATCATGAAGATTTTAATAGAGGTAAAGAATGGATTACAAGGAATTAGACATCCACAAACAATAACCAATTCTAAGACTACACATAGTTAAAAGAAAGGCATGAAAAGGTAAAACACAACATGTATTTAATCAAAAGGCACAGTTACAATTGAGGAGAGTTCTATTTGAACACAAAAAATAGGTCTCTGTATCCAACTCTTATTACATCTTTCATCTATGCATATATAGCATTTCATTCATTGACCTAAGTCATTACAATAAATTTGCCCCCATGGGCCTGTCAAAAAATATCCCTGCAAAATGAATATTTGCCTACAAGAATTCAATTCAGAAAATCTCTTGGATCATGGAGTAGCTAAGAGATATTTGTGTCTTTAATGAAAGTAGCTGATTCATCAACTTGCAAAATCAATGCAAAATATCTAAAATGGAGTAGTTGAGCAAATCAGATTCTGCATTAATGGTTGACGAGGAAAATCAAAATAGATTTTCCCTCTAAAATCCTTTTTCATAGAGCTTTTACAACACTTTAAATATCTACATTCAAATATTTAAAGTTTACAATACATTACAAACTCTATTTTTTCTTTATTTCTCACTTTTCTAGAAATTCTGGCTTGAATTTTGCTTTATCGACAAAATCTGCATTTTACAAACCACTTTGTCTTTGCCTTCTGAATATTTCATTTTCTATCAGCAACTTTTCAATTTTCTGAACTATGGCTTGTTTCTCCCATTTTTTCCCTATCGGCAAAATGTCCTCTGGTAGAACCTTGAAACCTTGGACTCATCTTTGCTTTATCGGTCCACTTACCTTTTACTTCCTTGCCTTGCCAGAAAAATGCTCCGTCACTGAACCGCAGAGATTTCAAACTTATGGAAAGTTCATGCTTTATGAACTTTACTGACAAAGGCATCTTTTGTTCTCTTTTGACTTAGCTGATTCTAGCAAATCCTTCCCTTTTCTTTCCTTTTATCAGGACTTTGCCTAATCGGTGAACCTTAGAAAGTCTGAGCCACTTCCTTGAGTTTACCATTTCGGAAAACTGTTGATAAGGTATTTCTTTTCCTTCTTATATGCCTTAGATGAATTACAATATCAGTGAGGATCAGGCATCGGGCCTTCTACCTTTCACTTTCCCTTTGTCCACATCATAGCTCCTTGTCGTTCTATGGTCTTTAATAAAGCGTTGATGGAATACTCTGCAGAATGGCAAAAAAGTCAAATTATGCCATGTGGCTTCCACTTGGGTTCTTTTAATGTTGAACTGATGAAACCTGCCATGTGTCTACTTTCTACAGTTCTGCAAGCCTACCGGGGCCTACCCAAAAGGACTCCATGGAATGGAAGAATGCATCAGAAAATTTAACCTTTGTTGGGGGTCATGGTTCAGGCTTTCTGACTTATGCCTTCCGAGAGGGAAGGGGAAAGGAGAAAAGTCTGAAGTCTAAAACTTCAAAAAGATTACAATACTTAGCTTTATTTTCAAAGGGAAAGGGTTGGAGCTTGGGCACCGATCATTCTGCCTTATGGATATGGATATTCAAAATGTCGAGATATCCATGTCAAAACATCTGGATAAAGCCTGAAACATGAAAGTCTGAAACTTCAAGGTTTGAAGCACTTTGACACTTAGAATATTTTGTGAGGCAAAGGGGTAGAGTTTAGAGTGGTGTAGGATGAAAGGATGAAGAGTATAACTTTGAACTCTGAAACTCTGAAAAGCTAGAAAACACAAGGAAAACTCAAGTTTTTTGGGACTTAGCTGATTTTAGAAAGTTTTCCCTGGTATTTCTAAAGGGGAAAACACTTAGAGATTTTACAAATTAGGCTTTTTCACTGGGGAGAAAAATAGGTCAACATTTTGGTGACTTCTCAAGGGTGTTTGCCTCCTAAACAAAAAGGGAACCAGTGGCCTTAAGTATTCATTTGGCATAGAGTCAAAGTTCTAAAACATACTGGAACAACTGAAACCTACCTCAAAACAAGATGAAAAAAGGAAACAAGGCATACATACTCCTAATGACAATACAACATGTGCAACAACACTTAGGGAAAAGGAAAAACTAAAACTAAAACAAAACCTACTCTAAAACCTAAACTAACAACAAGGAAATGACCTTAAATAAAGCCATTAACATGTTCTTGAAAGTAACTTCCCTTTCTCAACAATTTATAGTGCTTCATGTGCTTATGGGCAATTAACAAGATGTGGGGAAGGGATGGGCATACAACAAAATGGTAAAATGCTTCCCCTAGGAACAAGAAAAACTCACCTATCCACCTGCACTGATTGAAAATATAGTTGTCTGGAAGTGGATAAATGGGTTGATCTAGCCCTCCTTGATGCTCAACCTCATACTTTGAAGAAATCATGACAGGTAGGGACTCCTCATATGTCTCTAGCTAAACCAAATTCCTGATAGGGCATCACCTTGAAATGGTATGCAAGACATTACTACTACATTTAGGTTCATTCTTTAATTATTTCTCCTCTTACTAGTCTAAATGCTCTAGCTCTTGTATATTAGTTGGAGGAATGACGGCCTCCTCAATCTGTTCAAACTGTTCATGATCTGCCTCATTAAGAGGAGGTTCATTCTTTATTTCCCTTTCCCTGAGAGGGAAGGGGAAAGGAGAAATGTTCGAAGTTTGAAACTTTGAAAAGGTTACAATACTTATCTTTATTTTCAAAGGGAAAGGGTCAGAGCTCAGGCCCCAATCATTCTGCCTTATGGATATGGATATTCGGAATGTTAGGATATCCATGTCAAACCATCTAGATAAAGACCGAAACATGAAAGTCTAAAACTTTGAGGTCCAAAGCATTTTGACACAGAATATTTTGTGAGGAAAAGGGGAGGAGTTCAAAACGGTGTAAGATGAAAGGACGAAGAGTAGAACTCCAAACTCCAAAAAGCTAGAAAAAATAAGGAAAACTCAAGCTTTTTGGGACTTAGCCAATTTTAGAAAGTTTTTCCTGCCATTTCTAAAGGGGAAAACACTTAGAGATTTTATGGATTTGGGCTATTTGGCTAGGGATCAAAATAGGTCAACAATTCCCAAATGTGTAAAACCCAAGACCACAAGTTTGGATTTGAATTTTATTTCTCTAGATACTCTGAGAAATTATCAACAGTATCCTTACCTCATATCTACTCTTTCCTTATTCTTCCCCCATGGCTGCTCTTCCCCTTTTCCTCCATGCTTCATTGTTTTCCTTTCCTATCACTAGATGAGGTGATCATCACAAAAAGAGCAAAGAACTAAAGCCCAACCACCCAAAATAATCCCTTCTGAACTAAATACCCCATGTTATCCACCCACCCCTAAATCCAAACTAACACTTTACCTCATTATTTTGCACAAGTGGAGAACAATAATTATCAATCATCTCCCAATTTGGTGGCATACTAGGCAATAAATCTCCTAGCCACATCTTACGTGTGAGTATACATCTAAAAGATCTAGAAAATGGAAAGATATTTTTCACCTTTCCATAATTCCTCCTAACTCTGTCACTTGTCTATTATACTAGAGCATGCCTTTATCAAGCCTAAGGACCTTGAAGATCTTTAATTAATAATATCTCACCTCCTATGGGAAATCAATTTCCCGCAATCTTCCCAACCCTTTATTTACTATCAATTAGTTGACCCCTTGATTCACCTCCCAATCCACCACCTTATTGCCTTGCTAATAATATGTTTAAAAATAATGCTACCAAATTTGTTAGTTGAATCTTCTTGCTCCCAAAGGATATATCTAGTAGCCATGAGCCACTTTCCCTCTGTTCAAGTGATTAATGATGATTTTTGAATCACCCTCAACCTCTAACCTCTTCTAATTTTGAGACTAGGCTAGTCTAAGACCCCATAGAAAGGCCTACCTTTTTGCCATATTATTGGTATCCTTGTCAAATTAAAAGGCTCCTATTAGCAATAGTTAACATTTATCATCTCTAAAAATTACTCCACCTACAAGCTCTAGATTGCCTTTAGCCACTCTATCAAAATTCAACTTAATCTAAGCTAGCTTTGGGGAATTCATTGTACCATCTCTCACTTCTTAACTAGTTTGGGCTTTCTACCTCTATGTAACCACTTGATTCTTAGCTAGGCCTTTAACCAAGGAAGATAATTATCCTCAAAGGTCAACTCTTCATTATCCCTAGCCTCCATTATCTCCTATAGAATATTTTTAGTCCTATCACAAATCTTCTCCTCTTGTCTCATCTTTGCAAAAAATATTCTTTTGTTCCTTTTCATCCACAAATTGCAAATCACTACTATTGGGAATAATTCCTAAATCAATCCTAGCCTTGGGGACTTAATTTTTAAGGATCTACTTCTAATCAGATCTAGCACATTACTTGGAAGAGGTCCCATCCATCTACATCTTTGAAAAAACTAACTCCAAATATTTGTTGCATAGGAACAATGAATAAAAATATGAGCATTTCTATCCCCATTGGCCTTATAGAAGCAACAAATTGAGGGACTCTATCTCATTTATCAACCTATCCCAAGTGAGGGATCTACCATTCACTACAATCCAAAGGAAGTCATTAGCTTTTGGTAAATCACCCATTGTCTAGACTTTGTCAGCTAGAAAAATTCTCATCCCCTTCTCTTAAACTCAAAGCATTGTATGCTTATTTGACCTCAACACCACTGGATTTACACCTATTCCAAACTAAACTATCCTTCCTATTTCATTAGGGTATGGTCCATCTTCTAAGGATATTATCATTGTACTTTCATACTACTACCAAATCTAGATAGGGGGATTAAGAATATCCAAGTCTTTCCTACTTCATCATCCACCATGTAGTCCTCCACACTTACTCCCACTACCTCCTCAAAATGAGAAACTAGGGGCCTAAAGTTCTCATAACTACTAGGAGCTTGATTATCAATCTTTTCCTCCCTATAGAATTTTACCTTATTTCCCTTCCCCACTCTCCATTTTAAATTATTTCTTAACCCAATCTTGCATATATGCAGGAAGTTCCAAACCCTAAACCCCTAGGGATCGAGTTCATAGTAAACAAACTTTCCACTTGTCCCCCCTCCAAATACTTACTTCAAAGGACCCAACCCAAAACCCTTCCTCTAAATACAACTTCCATAGAAGTTTCATCCCTAGAGCTTTATTCATTAGTTTTTACTCTCTAAAACCCAAGCCCCCATCTTTTTGCTAGCACAAGCCTTTGACCATTTAACAACATTATACTTTTTCTGATCTCTTGTACCACACTAGAGGAATGTTCTTTTTAAGTCTTCAATATCCTTAGTCACTTTACTAGGAATGTGAAAAATTGGCATTACATAGATAGGAATAGCTGAGAGAGAGTCCTTGATGAGAGAAATTCTCCCAGTGAGAGAAAACCACTTCCCTTTCCAAGAGGAAAAATTATTTCATATCTTATCAACCAAGGACTTCCATTCCACATAAGAGACCTTTCTATCCAATAATTCCATACCTAAGTATGATATTAGGAGCTTCCCTAACTCAAATCCTAGAATATCCTAAATATTCATAGAATCTTCACTATAGTTCTTAATAAAGAAAATCTTAGATTTATTTGGATTAATCTTCTACCTTCTCACTCTTTCAAATCTACCCAAAATTTTCTTAAGATCCCTTTCCTCCCTATTAGTTACTTCACCAAAGAGGAGGGAATCATCAAAAAACTATAGATGAGTGATATTGTTCAACCTTGAAGTAATTTGCACCCCTTTGATGTCCCTTGATTTATCTTCAGTCTTCAAAGACCTCCCCCAAACTTAAACAATAATGAGAAAAAGGAATGGGGATAGCGGATCCCTTTCCTAAAACCCCTTTTAGCTATAAAGAAACTCATGGTGGATCCATTGATCAACACTGAGAAAGAGGTGCTCGTAAGTTGCAACTATAGTCCATTTGCACCAATCATTGTTAAAATCAAACTTGTGAAGAACCATTACCAAGAATTCCCAATACACCTCATCATATGCCTTATTCAAGTCTAGTTTTAATAATATCTCATCCTTTCTCCTACTCTTGATTGAATTTATGGCTTTGTTATCTATGATAATTACATCAAGAATCTACCTCTTTTCCAAAAACCACCTTGTCCCTCTAAAATGATTCCATTAAGAATGTTCATAAGCCTTAGAGCCATTGCCTTAGTGATAATTTTGTATACTAAATTGCATAAGGAAATTGGTTTGAAGTCATCAAAATACTTCACTTTCCTTACCTTAGGGCTAAGAGCTAGGAAAGAATAATTCCATCTTGTTAGCATCACCTACCTCTTTCTAATCTCCTTTGCCTCCTCCCAAAGATCTAATCCAATAATATGCCAGAACTTTTGAAATAAGCCAGCCTAGAACCCACCTAGGCCCAAGCCTTTCTTGGCTCCTAAAGAGACGGTAGTTATCTTGATTTCATCCACTAAAAATGGAGCTAGGAGAGAGTCATTTTTCTCCCATGAAATCAATTAAGGGATGCATACATGAGCATCCATCAATAAATAGAAATATAACTCTAGACTAACCATGTGCATAGTGGGAAAATGACATAACAACATTAACCATATTAAAGATATAGACCAATGTCCATAATAAATAATTCATGCATCCCATAAATAAAGGTGTTAATTTCTAATGTGTTCCAAGCATGTTAGTATTTCAAAATAGACCCCATATTATCTTTGAGCTCTTAATTCTCTAGGGCTCCTACTCCTCTACCTATCAATGAGTCATTGCCATAATTTCAATCCCCTCATCACGAGCTTTTTTATGACTATAATCTTACCCAAATCTATCATCATTGGAGTTATGACAAATTTTTAGTGGATTTATTTGGAGAGGGAATATTTTCAAAGAATTAATATAGCAATTTTTTTACTTTTATTATTTTTGGGAATAATGGGACATTGGGATTGTCAATTTATTAATTTTCTTCACTACTTGACCACTTGTATTCAACTACAGGATTTGAGAATGAAACCCCTTGGATTCTTGGAGATAATAGGATGAAAATCCTTTGGTTTTTTAGGGAAATCTCACTCAAAGGTTGTATTTTCACTTTAAATCTTTGTTTGGATTTTTAGCATATATTTTCAGTAGTTTATATTTGTAGGATTGCATAGAAGGCATCTCCAACATATAGAAAATTATTTCATATTTATCTATCATTTGTATTAATATAATATCTTATATATTTTAGTATTTTTCTACACATTTTATTAATAATAATCAACTCTAGCATATTGTCAAGTTTCCATTTATGTTTGCAAAGATTATCTATCTTTCTAGCATAGTTTTTATGAGCAAACCTATATAGTTTATAAATTAGTTTTATCACCATATCCTCTCACCTTTCCTTCATGGGATCTTCATGGTTAGAAACTGATTAAAATATTTTGTATATTATTTTTTATTAGTTTCATAAGGGTTTCAAATCACATTTTAGAAAAATCAATTTATTTTGGTAATGGCAGTGCATGTCTAGTTTTTCAGTGGATTTGAGTGTGGATCTCTTTTTAATTATTGTGGGTATTTGAGATTTTAGAATATTTTATATTTGGTTATTTAAAATCATTTGAGTATTTCAAATCTCAGCATATTTAAATATAAAATTTATGTTTGGGACACTACAAATGGGCACACCCACCTTCTTAAGGTTAGGCTAGAGAAATTCATAGAGGTTTGTTCAGAATCTCATTAGACCTAATACCAAGACTCAAAGGGTACCCATAGAAGAGATTTAAAATGGAAACTTTAGATTATCCAAGAAGTTCACTTAGAGAAGTGTTGATTTGATTTTAGAATTATTGCATATGATGGACCAATTATTTGATAGTTTTTCTAGTGGTGTAATGTTACCAAAGTGTTGACTTGCAAATGTTTGATTCATTGCATGGTAAAGTTTGTTTAAAGAATGTAATTTTTGGTTTGATTGAAATGGTTCTTTTTTTTCATAATTGTTTAATATAGAGACATGAGGGCAAGAACATGAAAGGGTCTTATTTAGTACTCTAACAAATAAATGCAAGTTTTCCTTTTACTGAATGGTGTGCAAAATAATTGAGTCTATGGCACTTTCTATAGTTTTGATTTGATTTGAGTGTTTGAACAAGAAACATATGGATTTGTTTGTAAGGTTTAATTTTTATTAAAAAATGTGTAAAAAAAGACTATTTAACCTAATCTATAAACTAAGCTAATTACTTACTACAAAAAATCTATAAATTAATCTATAAGTAAAATAAACTAATATATAAAACTAAAATCAAACATATTGAAGCTAACCAAATCCTAACCTTTGACCAAAGGTTGTTGGTCAAGATCAAGTTGAGAGAGAAAGCCACAGATAGGATTGAAGTATTTCCTTGAAAGAACATCCTATTAATAATCATGAAGAATCCAACTGATATGATGTTGTAAACACATAGACCCACTAGGTGTACTAAATATGTCTAAAGATGAAAATCAAGCAAGAAAACAGGTGGAAAAGTGACATGAATAATGTTGGTACAACTAAAGATGCATAGGATTGAGTTGTGTATAGAAAGGAATTGGTCATACTAACAATTGAGATAAATAATGAGGGAGATGGAAACTAAACTAGGTTGCAAAAATATATGCAATGTGAAGGTTTCATGAAGAATAGGTAAAATTTACAATGCTCTATTCTATAAATGGTTATGGAGTGAGCATCTATGTGTAGATGCACTCTCTAAACTTTGAAAAAAATTGCATACTTTAACACAATAAAGAAAGCTTCTATGCATGTTGGGGAAAAAAGGAAATCCAAACAATAAATAAAATAAAGATACAAGGGATATAAATGCTCAAAATTCATGCTTCTATATACTCAATAAAAATCATTAGTTGCAACAAATGGTAGTTGCAAAACCATCGCGGTGACTACATGATCACCATAGTGGTTATGCAATCAACATGAAACTTTCATGACCATTGGAGAAATTATGTAACCATTATGGTGACTACATAAATCATCATGGTGGTTTTACAACCACCACCTAGTTAGAACTAATAGATTTTCCAAAGTGCGCAAAATAAGAGAATTTTGAGGGAGAACAAACTATGAAAGCAAAACTAGGAAAAAATAAATAAAACACACATGAAGATAAGGTTGTAGACACCTAAAATCGACCATGTCCTCATAACTCTTCAACATCCCCTAGACATTCATCTTACAACACATTGTCTTTTAACCCCTTTCCCAAATTAATTAAATAAATCATATTTATTTAATTAATCCATTTCCTCCATCACTTAAATTTCAAAAAATTATATGTATTTAATTTATCCCTTTTAGCAAAAATTAATTGACTAAATATTATTTATTTAATTAATTTAGCCTCCCATCATCCCCTCTCCAATAATTAATTAAATAATTTTATATTTAATTTTATTATTGAGAGTCCATGACTAGCTTGTCCTCATCCTCATCCACTTGCCACAATAGATAAATGAGTGTCCCAAAATTTAAACTAAGTGTTCATCTCAACCATCTATTTCATACTACATCTTTTAATATTGACCATTCACATAAGAATAAACCCTAGAGTCTTTATTTGTTGCCCTAGAAATCCTTATCCTTGCCCTAATGTGCACTCAACCAATCCTAGCCATTGATCTAATCTTTTAATTCTAGTCCTTCATTCATTATATCCAACCTCTATAAATCAAGCCTCAACTAAGCCATTATCAACACACCTTAGGCCATAAGCTTATGCTGTCAAAATCATCATAGATCTCCCATTACCATCATATATCCATCATCTTTATCTAATGTTATGTTACTAGTTTGAGAAACCAAACATATTACAATCACTATCAAATATCATTCGAATATCAAGGGAAACAAGAACTAATTGGTGATATTGTTTCATTTCCATTTTTATAGTTACTTGCTCTTGTTATGTCTCAAGTATGGAATAGGTATTTCCATGCATTTGTTACCTATTTTATTTCCATATTTCTGCATACATAAAGGCAAATGTGGTACAGTCACGGTAGGAGGGTTCATAGAATGAACTGTCCAGACTGTGCAGCAAGAGTAAACACAACGGAAGCAACTCAAGATATGAAACAAATGTAGATTCAGTCATTTGATATATCATAGAATTTAAATACATTATGGTTGACAACATGTGGGCTCACAACTAGGGCTCAAAAGCCTAACTATAGAATTTTAGAATATGCACAAGATATAGCTTTGAAGTCCCTTCGTGAGGAATGTAAACTATTGATCTTCTAAATCATGAGAACTATTTTCCTAAGGATCTATTACATCAATATATATCATCTCTGGTACAAAAGATTCCTCTACATTGGCCAAGGAAGATCACAAACTCTAATGAAGAGCTATAATGTGTGTACATGGATAGGTCAGACCTAATCATGAAGAGTTCCTCCGCAAATGAATGGAATGATGTGTAGATCTTGGGGAAGGTTGGCCATGAACCTAAGATCATTGAATGATGTGTCATTAGGCTACATAAGTCAAGGAATGCTCCGCAAGTCTTCTCCTTTAGCTAATTATCAGAGAGTGTCAGGATGCTCTGTTCTGAGAAAATAGTCAATCTTTTGATAGTGATATCTTTCCGGTAACTGATCCAAATGCTCTAAATTCTAGATGTGATGTAGATGAATGAATCTAGATGCTAAGTCTAGCTCCACAAGATTTGAAATGCAACTGCGGTAGAATTCAGACCAAAATACAGAAACTGCTACTGATTGAACTGCTTGAAATGAACTAGAAAATGAAAAGAAACAAACTGAAATGCAAATATTTTTGGTTGATGCAAGATTGCTCTTGAACCAGGGATGCTCCTACATCAGAACTTCATATGCATTTCCTGAATCAAATTTCCTAAGTATCCTACAAGGTTCAAACTTCTTCATCTTCAACTTGTTATATGTCTCAACTAGAAATCTTTATTTTCTCAAGTATACCATCACTTCATCTCCAACTTCAAATTCCTTATGTCTTCTCTTCTCATCTTCCTACTCCTTATATTTGTTGTTCATATCCTCCAAATGCTTCTTCACCTAATTATGCACTGTCTCCATATGTTCTGCAAATTCTTCTGCATCGACACTTCTCTTTTCTTCCAAACTGATATCTCTCAATTCTACAACTCCTCTAGGATTCACTCTGGTAACAATTTCAAAAGGTGTTCTTCTAGTACTCCTATTCACTAAATTATTGTATGCAAACTCTACTTGTGAAAGAATCAAATCCCAACTTCTTGTCTTCTCTCTAACCAAACATCTCAACAAGTTTCCCAAACTCCTATTCACTACCTCTGTCTGTCCATTAGTCTATGGATGAAATGTTGAACTAAACTTCAAATCTATCTTCATCTTCTTCCAAAGTGTCTTCCAAAAATATCCAAGAAATCTGGTGTCTCTGTCTAAAATTAGACTCTAAGGTAATCCATGCAACCTCACAATCTCCTTGAAAAATAGGTTTGCTACATGCACTACATCAGTTGTCTTCTTACAAGATATGAAATGAGTCATCTTTGAAAATCTATCTACTACTACAAATATTAAATCATGTCCTCTCTGTGTCTTAGGCAATCCCATCATAAAATTCATGCTTATGTCTTCCCAAGGTCTCTGGGGTACTATCAAAGGTTTATACAATCTAGTGTTCTAACTACTCCCTTTTGTAACTTGACAAACTTGACAACTCTGCACAAATTTCCTAACATCCTTATGTATCTGAGGCCAAAAGTAATGTTCACTCACCAAAGCTATTGTTTTATCAATGCCAAAATGTCCTGCCAATCCACCACTATACTTCTCCTTAATCAAATTATCTCTCATTGAACTCGTAAGTATGCATAATGGATTTTCTCTGAACAACATATATTATTGAATGAAATAGTCCAACCACTTACTCCTATATGTCACAATAGGTTCCTTACATGCTTTCCAAGGTTTTGCAAAATCAGTGTCTCCCTCATACATGTTCTTTAATTCGTCAAAACCTAACACTTCAACTCTCATCTCTGTCAACAAGTTTCTTCTCCTACTCAATGCATCAGCAACTTTGTTTGATTTTTCACTCCTATGCTTCAATACAAATGTATAACTCTACATGAACTCAACCCATCTCATATGTCTCTGATTCAACTTACCTTGACTGTTCAAACATTGCAAAGCTTGATGATCTATATACAACACAAACTCCTTAGGCAACAAATAATGTCTCCACTTCTTCAAGGATTGAATTATGGCATAGAACTCTTGATCATAGACTGAATATATTCTTCTTGCATCATTCAACTTCTCACTGAAATATGCTATAGGTCTTCCTCTTGACTTAATACTTCTCCAATTACATTCCCACTTGCATCACAGTCAACTTGAAATACCTTATTGAAATCTAGTAATGCTAAAGCAAGTTTCTCTGTCACTTTCTACTTCAACAATTCAAAACTTTTATCTGCTCCTGATGTGCACTTGAAAGCTTTGTCACCTCTCATTGTCTCTGTCATAGGGTTACAAACTGAACTAAAATTTCTGATGAACTTCCGGTAGAAACTAGCCAATCCATGAAATGATCTAACCTATCCAATGCTTTTCAGTGTAGGCCATTCAACAATTGCTCTTACCTTCTCAGGGTCCATCTTCAATCCTTCCAAAGAAATCACAAATCCCAAGTATACCAATTCTTCTTTCATGAAACTATATTTCTTGATGTTTATCAACAATTTCTCCACTCTCAACCTCTAGAGTACTTGTCTAATATGCCACAAATGTTCTTCTTTTGTCTTACTGAAAATCAAAATATCATCCAAGTATACAATAACAAACTTACCCAAGAATTTCTTCAAGACTTCATTCATCAACCTCATGAAAGTACTCGGTGCATTTGTCAATCCAAAAGGCATCACTAACCACTCATACAATCCTTCATTTGTCTTAAAAGTAGTCTTCCATTCATCTCCTTCTCTGATTCTTATCTGATGGTATCCACTCTTTAAGTCTATCTTTGTGAAATATTTTGCTCCACTCAAACAATCCATGATATCATCCATCCTAGGTAAAGGAAATCTATACTTAACTATGATCTTGTTTATTGCTCTAAAGTCGGTACACATTCTGCATTCTCCATCTTTCTTAGGTACTAACACTACAAGTACTGCACAAGGACTCAAACTTTCTCTGATCAAACCTTTCCTCAACAATTCTTGTATATGTCTATTCAATTCTTCATTCTCTTCTGGTGTCATTCTATGTGTTGCTTTATTAGGCAAATAGTTCTCGGTATAAGATCCATGTGATGACTGATACTCTTGATTGGTGGAAATCCTTTAGGTACATTGTCTAATATGATGTATTCATACTCTATCAGAAAATCTCTTATCTCCTCCAGTTGTGATTCTTCAGTCTCCTTCTTCAATGTTTCGGGCTTCTTAGGAATAAAGACAAAACACATATTCTCATGTCTCAAACCATCTAGAACTTTTCTTCCATCTACCAAATAGATTCTAGAATTTCCACATACTTCACTCTTAGGATCATCTTCCAAAGGAATCAAAGTAATTCTCTTCCCATTTGATTTTATAATGTATGTATTCTTTTCCCCATCATGTATATCTTTTCTATCATACTGCCAAGGTCTACCCAAAAAAATATGACATACATCCATATGCATAATATCACACAAGACTTCATCATGATAAGATCCAATATGAAATTTCACCAAACATTGTTCACTCACTAGTACCTTATGATCATCTTGAATCCATGCTATCTGATAGGGCTTGGGGTGTTTCAGTCTTTTCAACTTCAGCTTAGTCACCATCTCCTCTGAAACTAGGTTATCTGAACTACCACTAGAAATTACAACTTTACAACATTTACCTCCTAATTTGCATCTGGTTCTGAACAAACTCTTCCTCTGAGGTGGTTCCTCATTTTTCTCTGCTTGAAATAGTTCTCTCCTCATCACAAGTGATTCTCCTTTCTCCAATTTGCCAATTGAACTAGGTGATCCAACAGGTTCTCCTTCAACATAAGTTGTTCTTCCACTGTTCTTTGTTCTCTTGCTTGTACTACCCTGATTACATTCAAATGCTCTGTGTCCTTCACCTCCACAGTTGAAACAAGTGCCTCTGAATGTCCTTTTATCAAATTCTCTTCCTTCTCTTTTGTATCCTTCATTCTGGTATGAATTATAATTACCTTTGTGATGAAAATTTCTATCATCTCTTCGGTAAGCATTATTATCTCTGTCCTCCTTCTTGAATGTGTTGTCAAACTTGTTCTACTCTGGATGTGATTTGTCTCCTCCAGAAAATGTTCTACCTCTCTGAAATTTAGCTCCTCTGCCTCTCTGTCTCTGAACATGTCTCTTATTGAGCTTCTCTTCAACTTTTAGGGCAAACTGATATGCTTCCTCCAAAGATATCATCCTTACCAAGCTTAGTTCTTCTTGAATGTTCAATCTCAGTCCATTAATGTATCTAGCCACTTTCTCCTTACTTGCTTCACTATGTCTTGTCCTTATGATCATCTTATGAAATTCTTCAGTATACTCCTTCACAGATTTCTCCTTTTGTTTCAGGTTTTGTAATCTATTCAATAATTCCAACTCATAGTCAACAGGTATAAATTGATTCTTCAATTTTGTCACCATCTTGTCCCACTTTGTAATCTTTTCTTTTCCTCTTCTGTTCCTATCCAACTAAACTTATTTCCACCATATAGCAGCATGTCCTTTCAACTTTGTCTTTGCAAATTTCACCTTCTCTAGATCTTCAACTTCTTCATATTCAAAGTATTCTTCCATGTCATTTATCCAGTCAATCAATTCTTTAGGGTTAAAATTACCAGTATAGTTTGGCACATCAACTCTAGGTCTCTTCCCAATATTTGAAATAACTTGCAACATCTTGACTTGATTTGACTCTTCTTCTTCATCACATCCTAGAGTTTCACCAATTTGTTCAATAGATTGAAATTCTTCTTCATCATCACTTTCAACATTAAGTCTAGGTGTCAATCCTCTTTGCCTGTCTTCTTCAACAATATCCAATCAAATTCTCATTGTTTTCATAATTTTCATCATCTCATCCATTCTACTAGCCATTGTTCCAATAACGACAACTCTCCTTAGTGGCATTCTTCCTAGGATCAAGTGTAAACTGCCTCAAGTTTGGCAATCAAGCTACAAGGTGACAATTGCCTCACAATTAGTGATCAGTTATGACACAAGTAACCTGCCTCAATTTAGTGATCTATCATAGTAAGATCTTATAGAATTCCTTTCCCAACTTCACTCAATTCATTCCCAAAGATTCAAACTTTCACTCTAATACCACTTGGTGTAGTCATGGCAGGAGGGTTCACAGAATGAACTATCCAGACCATGCAGCAAGAGTAAACACAACAGAAGCAACTCAATATATGAAACAAATGTAGATTCAGTCGTTTAGTATATCATAGAATTCAAATACATTCTGGCTGGCAACATGCAGGCTCACAACTAGGGCTCAAAAGCCTAATTACAAAATGTCAGAATATGCACAAGATATAGCTTTGAATTCCCTTCATGAAGAATGTAAACTATTGATCTTCTAAATCATGAGAACTACTTTTCTAAGGATCTATTACATTAATATATATCATCTTCAATACAAAAGATTCCTCTGCATCGGCCAAGGAAGATCGCAAACTCCAATGAAGAGCTCTAATGTGTGTACACGGATAGGTCAGACCTAATCATGAAGAGTTCCTCCGCAAATTAATGGAATGATGTACAAATCTTGGGGAAGGTCAGCCATGAACCAAAGATCATTTAATGATGTGTCATTAGGCTCCATAAGTCAAGGAATTCTCTACAAGTCTTCTCCTTTAGCTGATTATCAGAGAGTGTCAGGATGCTCTGTTATGAGAAAATAGTAACGATATCTTTCCGGTAACTGATCCAAATGCTCTGAATTCTAGATATGATGTAGATGAATGAATTTAGATGCTAAGTCTAGCTCCACAAGATTTGAAATACAACTACAGTAGAATGCAAACCAAAATACAGAAACTGCTACTGATTGAACTACCTAAACTAAACTGTAAACAAACTAAAATGCAAAAGTTTTTGGTTGATGCAAGATTTCTCTTGAACCAGGGATGCTCCTGCATGAAAATGAGACTAAGGGAAGTGTCTAGACATCACAACTAGTCAACATTTATACCATAACAGAACTTTGGATGGTATTAATCATCATTAGACTCCAAAACTTGACCCATGCACAAATGTACAAAAATGGGTACTTAAAAAACTTGCTATGTTGGATTTAAAGGAGAGCAATAATCTATAGGCATTTTCCCTTTGATCTTTTTATATCTAATAGTCCATGGATCATTTCATTTTAAAGGTTGTAAACCTTAGAATTTATTGAAATGAATACTTAGAGCTAAATAATAGATAGAAAAAATTAAACTAGACTTAGGCCTTCAGATTTCTAACTTTCACCTATGAGCATGATTCTTTCAAAAGGTGGTGTTTTTATACTACATGAGAGAAGAGAATTATTCATTGGATCACCCACATAGCATCATATTATGAAACTTATAAAGATAAAATCCTTGTTAACCTTAAAATTTATACCTAACATTCATCTTTTTAGATCTAGCAATTTGTAAGTCCAGTGTTAGAGGTGTAGACCCTTCATTAACTTCCAAACATATATGGTTTTAAAAAATGGATTCATGTTTTATAATGGAGATAGGCATGGAAATAATGTGCTATCTCAAATAGGATATGAAAAAGAGTACTTTCAATAAGTCCATGTTCCATCAACAAAGTTTGATCTAACAACCATCATACACCATAAGAATGTTACAAGTAAACCCCTTTGTATTTGGAGAGGTTATATTAAAAGGGCCTGACCCATTATACAATATTTTTGAGAAATTAAAATCCTCTAAATATATATCTAGCACTAACAAATTAAGTGTAATTTAAACCCCTAGATATATAAGAAGATGAGAGTGCAATAATTGAAATAGATTTTTTTTCATCTTTAAATTTTCAATTCCTAGATCTATCATCAACTTCTTTATCTAAAAATAAATAGAATGGACAATTTTACTTCTTGGTTCCCTCAAGAGCTAAAATGTTTCCTCCTCTACGCATGAATATGTAGTAACCATGACCTATAACATATGGCTTTGTAACATGCTTTCCCACTAGAAAATCAATAGCTTTGGTCCATTACTCATCAAGTTCAATTAACCTTTGTCTCCTATGCTTAGTCAATACAAATTTTCACCAAAATTATTTATAGAAATTTTGACTATATTTAAAGATATAATTGAATATTACCTATTACCTCAAGTAATACAAAAAGTACAATTTCATATAAGGGATCGTAAATTTCCCTTTACATCCACATTGTAGGCTTTAGCTTTTGTTCAACATCATATTTCCTACCAAATTCAATAGATTATTTCCTAAATCAAGATTCAACTTTATCTAAAGACAAACAATCCATAAATATATTTAGTCCCATTCTACTCTCTACACTCTTATTTTATAAATCTTAATTTATCTTAACCAAAAAATTGGACACCATGGAGACCTAAACTTTCCTACATATCATTTTGTTTTTAAACTTATAGCAAAGTTATCATTTTTTCTTGCATATTTAACAAATTATTCACATCACACCCTCACAAAACTCTTTATTTTCCTATCTATCAAATGTTTCTAAAACCATTTCTTTTTATACCAACCTTTATGATAATTTTCAATGCAAACTACATATTTATTATCTTCATGTTTCCACCTTGACAACACATAGTTTCAAACATTTTTTGATAGGTGAATTCCAACACAATTTTCATCTAGGTCCCAAATACATAACCAAAATTTTGGGGCCTTTACTAGCATGGTCACCCTTTTGTCCTATGTAGACAAACAATGACCCCTAATAGGTGGTAAAATTCCACATTGGCCTATCACTTGCATCTTGAAGGGGCTTGAGAGTCACCTGAAGTTTAGTACTCCTTCAAGACTATAATTAAAATCTTGTGGAAGTTTGTTTAGAATTTTGCATTTTAATTAGTACCACTTAAAGATGACCATGACAAGGACATTTGTGTAAACAAAACTAAATATAAACATATACTATTAGAGAATCATCATTAAAGCACCATCAATGTTTAACATTATTAGCATAATAGGGATAAGAGTGTGTATAACATGTCCATTATCATTATATTTCTCTCAAGTACACAACTTGCACATGAATTATCAAAGTTCATAAAGTTTAGCCTATATGGCTATCCCTATAACTATCAACAGTTTCTTTCATATATCTAATTACATCTCTCTATATCCTTCCTACTAGTCCCATACGTATTTCTTTATATAGTTAAAAGTAGGAAGAATTATGTGGTGGATTGGATCTTATACAACAAACAACTAAGATTATCTGTAGAATATAACCCTTATTTACCTAGTAACCAATTTACTTATCAAAACATTAACTCATCAAAGTTCCTTTCTTGCCAACATAGACATAAAACCCAATTCAACTTTGAGCAATGCAAGAATCTTGAAGAGGACCAATCCATGCCCAAAAACAAACAAGATCTAGCTAAGATATTCAAATATCAAAGATCTAAAATCCCTAAGTGGCATGCCTTCTATAAAAAGAAGTATGACTATGACCCCATTAAAGGAGCACAAACTAAGTGGTGATTGAAAGAAGAAATTAGAGAATTGGTGATGGAACATGGTAGATATTAAGACTTGGTGATACTTTAAAGTACACATAGGCTGAAGAATTGATGGTTTTTACAATGTACCCTAGGACACAAAATTTAAAAAACTCTAAGACAATGCTCACTCTAATGTTTAGATGGAGATTATTCTAATGATCTTGGATATGTCACTAACTATGATCCTATAATAATATATTTTACCCCTAAAATATGGTCATGATTCCCAACCCCACAGATATATATATGGAAATAGGGATGAGATAGTGTAGAAAATGGGCTACACTAGAGGAGGCCAAGGATTTCATGTAAAAGGGATTAATTTTCCTTTAAATACCAAAACTTCCTCCAACCCGAAAGATAAGTCTTGGTTAAGCACTAAAGTACATCAATCACCCTACTTTCCATAATCATCATGAGAAAAATTCCTTCCCAACAAGGCCATAGTGTCAAGGGAAATGCCCTATATAAGCAATTATCAAGATACCACCATTTCCATAATTGGGAAAATAAGAAATTAACCATTAGATGTAGGAGGAAGTGGAAATGATACTTCTAGAAGACAAGGTGTAAGTAAATAAAAGAATTCACTCCCACAACAACATATCAAGGAGCTTCTAACTATGTTTCTCAATATAAAGAATCCACATTTTAGAGCTTAAAAAAAGGAGATGATAGTAATGAACTAGAGAAAAGCAAACTTGTAATCTTGGAAGGCCACTATTATCAAGACCCCAAAAGAGTCAAAATGTAATGGGGGTAAGAAAGAAGGCTCACAAGTCTTGGAATCCCAATATTGTTCCACTACATAATCATCCAATAATTTAGTAGGTCTCATGTTTCCACGTCGCCCATTGTATCTAGTTCCAATTGTGTGATTTCTCCTCATTTTCCTTATTTTGTATATGATTTTTCTATGTCCACCTCTTCTTCATGTACCTCTTTTATTTTGTATTCCTTTGTTTATTCCCCTATTATAAATATTATTGTAAAACATTCTAGTACTCGTGTCCTTAATGCTACTATCTTTTCTTATACACTTTTGGTGTCTAGCTCCATCAGTGTTGTACATTCTAGTGCCTCCACTATTATTTGTTCTATCCATAACCCTCCACTTATAAATATTGTTCATCATGGGATGAGTATGTCACCCACTCCCTTCTTGTATAGAGGTATTCCTCCCTAACCATTCTCTTTTCCTGCAACCTCATCCACGATAACATGATTATATTTGCTTTTAATAACTTTTATTTTCTATTTCTCACTTTCATCATCCACTATGACTTCTCATATCACTATGTAAACATAGTATTCCTCTAAAAATATCTTTAACAGGAATTTCATGGCCATCTTATGGACATAAGGCAAGAATTCAAATACATGTATTCAAAAGCTCCAAATTGTTGAGTCAATATAAGATAAGGGCACACCAATATAATTTTGGGGGCATAACCTCTATCACCTCAAATCTAAATGACCAAATGACTAGTAGACTATTATACTTCATTCTTCTCAATCAAAAATAAAGGGTTGATCCCATGGATAGAGTCTAATTTTTTAACCAAAGAAATAAGATAGACAACATTAATTTTTTTAAGCTATCCAAGAATGCTAAGAAAAATATTGAAAATATGAAGAGAGTAAAAAAAAACCTCAAGGATGAGAAACTCAAGACAAAGGGTTAAAAATATAATTCTCTCAATTATGCAAGTAGAAACTCTCTTTGATGCAGAGCGCACAGGGATACTTACATAACAGGGTGAAAAACCCATCAAAACCCATAGTTCAAATAGAGTAATGCTTAATCAGCTTTAAAAACCTTCTCAAAGTCCAAATAACACCAAAGCATATGCTTTCTTTACTATCGTCCAGACACACACTATCGGCAAGTTCAAACTCTATTATACCAACATACTGATTGCTTCATTGTTGACTTACTTCTATCGGCATGATTTAGACTATCGGCGTAACCCCGACGTTTGCTATAACTTCCAAAGTCTTTCTTGATGGTTTCTCTCACACCGATGACTTCTACTTCATACATACATTACTTGACTTGCTATGCCAGTTCCTTTCACTGTTTCTACAAGTCACTACTTGTATCATACGAACTATACATCCACCACATACAACCGCGATAAACAATTGCAAAATACACACAAAATGATACTCACATACAATTGCGATATACACACAGAATGTTCTCGACATATGTTTGCAGTATACACATAAAATGCACCTTCGGTGAAACAACATGGAACTAATGCCAATAATCTCATCTATAGCTTTTATAACTGAACAATACATAGAAACAACTAACTCCTACAGAACAAAAAGAAATCTAACACTATGGAGATCATTCCACTAATTTTGAAGAAATCTCAACCAGTGGAATGACTCCAATCTACATTCTGTAATTAGATTAAAACACAAAACTTCTTTATTCCTCTAGAATATACATACAACTCTATTCTTCCTCTCTGTCTGTTCCCTCTTCACGAATAGAGACCAACTATATAAAGACTCTCACACATTGGCAGTTACAAGATGGAAAATGAACCACCACTACCGACTAGTTACAATTCCTATAGTTCGGTTACAATTCTTTTAATGACATGTTATACAATCTTTCAATATTATACCGTTACTCGGCCAACATGGCGCTAAGGCCCTACAATATGACATTTGGACAAAACCAAAATTGCATAGAATCTTCTAGATTCTCAAAGTCTTGAGGTGCTCCTGCACCATACAACCAACCAACAAAGATTTCCAAGTCCCTTGGAAATGTATCTGCAAACAAAAAACTACCTTTTCCTGCATCTCTATCTGGCTTTATCTTTCACTCTTTAGCTTTAGGCTTTCAATCTGCACATCAATGGAATAGTGACCAACCAACCAACAAAATCAAAATACCATCAACTCTAGATCATCTTCAAGCTCCTTCTACTCCCAGCAGTGGAGTACTCTCAGACTGAGCAAAACCTCCATGACTACAACACAATGCTCCATCAACTATCCATCTTACACGCTACTTCACAAACCCATTCCTCTCATCCAACAATAGATCCTAGAAGATGCACCTACCACTCTCTCCTCAGTGGCCTCTCTTTGCACCTTCTCCCCAGCTTAATCTCTATTGGTGAATGGTCTTGATAGACCTCAACATCGTCTGCCACACACAAGAATCCTATTCCTTCTTTCAACTAGATGGCATGAGTATCTACAATAGTCTAACAACTACTGTCAGTCTGCAAAATACTTTCTACAATCTTCATCTTCAAAATGGTCACCAACCAAACATTTTGTTTCAACTCTTCATCTCAATGACAGAAATCAAATACATAACATCTCCTCCCAGAGCTTCCGCTAGCTCTGATACCAATTTGATGTAGAGCGCATAGGGATGCTTACATAATAGGGTGAAATACCCATCAAAACCCACAGTTCAAATAGAGTAATGCTTAATCAGCTTTAAAAACCTTCTCAAAGTCCAAATAACACCGAAGCATATGCTTTCATTACTATTAGCCAAACACACACTATTAGCGAGTTCAAACTCTATTATATTGACATATTGATCACTTCATTATTGACTTACTTCCATCGGCATGATTTAGACTATCAGCGTAACCCTGATGTTCGCTATAACTTCCAAAGTCTTTCTTGATGGTTTCTCACACCGATAACTTCTACTTCATACATACATTACTTGACTTGCTATGCTGGTTCCTTTCACCATTTCTACCAGTCACTACTTGTATCATATGAACTGTACATCCACCACATACAACCACAATAAATAATTGCAAGATACACACAAAATGATACTTGCATACAATTGTGATATACACACAGAATGTTCTCGACATACATTTGTAATATACACATAAAATGCACCTTCTGTGAAACAACATGGAACTAATGCCAATAATCTCCTCTGCAGCTTTTGTAACCGAACAACACACAGAAACAACTAACTCCTACAGAACAGAAAGAAATCTAACACTACGAAGGTCATTCCATTGATTTCAAAGAAATCTCAACTAGTGGAATGAATCTAATCTACATTCTATAATTAGATCAAAACACAAAACTTCTTTATTCCTCCAGAATATACGTACAAATCTATTCTTCCTCTCTGTCTATTCCCTCTTCAAGAACAGAGACGAACTATATAAAGACTCTCACACATTGGCAGTTACAAGATGGAAAACAAACCACCACTGCCGACTAGTTACAATTCCTACAGTTCAGTTACAATTCTTTTAATGACATGTTGTACAATCTTTCAATATTATGTCATTACTCGGCCAACATGGCGCTAAGGCCCTACAATATGATATTTGGACAAAACAAAAATTACATAGAATCTTCTAGATTCTCAAAGTCTCGAGGTGCTCCTGCACCCACTCTTGAGTAAAATAAGAGGTAAGAGCATCCATCTCAGTGATCAACTATTTGGGTCCCAAAATAAAATTAAATAGATGGAGAATAAATCAATCTCCTCAAACCTCATCAAGGAGGTATGTAAGTCCTATTAGGACAAACGCATTCATCCCATATTTGACCTTAAAGAGGTCCTAACATATATTTATGATGCTTCATAATAAATCTAGAAATAAAAAGCAAATGTAGATAGTGCAATCAAATAAATTGATTTCAAAGTTATACATAACTCTCTTCTTAAGATCCAATTATGTACTTTACCCACTCATTAACTAATTGAAGTTTAACTTAAAGATAACTATGATAAAAAACACTATGCTTCAAGTAAGCATGTTATTATAAAGTGTGAACAATCTAGCCACATTGGCCAAAATAATAAATGATATGCAGTATCATATCAAGTTTTGGATTCAATAAGGGCTCCAATCAACTATAGGGACACATAAAACATTAGTGAAAGAGGTAGCATTCCTTCATAAACTTGGAAAAACAAAGATGACTTTATATTCCAAAATTGATTAGAGGCACCTCAAGTAGATGACAACATCAAGGTGATAAAGCAATTTATGGGTTTCAAAATTCAAATCCATGACGTAATAGAGAAAGTAAAAAATATCATAATAGGGTACAATTGAGCTCTCAATGAGCTATTAGGAACTATGAAAGATAAATCTCCCAACTCAAATAGAGTGGGATGATTTTATGGTTTCCTAGAATGTAATCTTTTATAATGATTGCACCTTTCATTCCATTTATCCATTCTTCCATTTATTTTCTTGACTTTGTATCCTAATGGGCAAAGGCAAATTGGATTCACTAATTTTTTTTTAAAAGATAATGTGCCTGGTAAACTTTTTAATGTGACCGGTGATGCTAGTGCGACACGCCCTCCAACTCCACACAAATGCTTTTGCTTGGAGCAATGAACTGGTGAGGCCACAACACGGGGGACCTCATCCCCTAGCAAGAACACTTCAAACCCATGAGCTCATTGGTCCAATGAAGGCATAAAGCATGCAAGCTCATTGGCCCAGCGAGGGTTTGAACTCTGGTAGCTGCCACTACAATCGAGTGACTTAACCACCAAACCATGCCCTTATCAGCTGGATTCATTAATTTTACAAGAAAGAATCCATTGTAATTTATCAGACATTTAGTGCTAAAGACACTTGATCATAAAGCTTAAAATTTAATGCCATGTTTTTCTAAGGCATTTTTGTTGAAGTTTCAAATAATGGATCAAAGGAAAGATTTGGGAAACTAAGCCTTAGAAGGCATGAGTTTTCCACAGTCCATAATAGTGAGTATTGCATGTGCTTCTGGATTCCACTGTGTATGTTTTTGAATCAACGTTTCGGATCATACTCAATGATCCATCATCAGGAAGAGGAGTTTTAAAAAATAGATAGCAGACTGAGCCTAATAAAGGAAATAGAGGTGAAGAGGGGAACGGAAAATAAAGGGCAGTAGTTGAGGGGAGAAAAATAAGGTAAAACAAAATGAGCAACATGGGAAGAAACCTCACAAGGGACATCACTAGTTAAAAATGTATAAGAATGACAACTAAAAATAAAGAAATATAACACACAAGCCAATCTAAAGAAAAAGAAGTTAAAGAATTTTAATAAGACCAAAGATTTAAAATAACGAAAGTAAGTTTATAAGGAAAAAGAAAGTAAGAGCAAAAAAGTAGATAAATAAATATATAATAAAGAGCAAAAAATATAAGAAAGAGAAAAAATTATACAAATATATTAATATTGGTAATAGTGTAGAAAAAAGAAAGATACGATAATTTAATAATATAGAGACGAAACAGTATATAAATAATGCCTCAAATTAATATTGAGACGAAATAATATGGAACCATAACAATATGTATTGAAATAAAACAATAGAGTAATATGGGAACGTGAGAATAAATAAAGATGTTAATATTTAAAAGGTGATAGAAAGGATGGATATACTAATGTGATAAAAGAAGGATACAAAAAACTCGAAAACGAAGAATAAATATAGTAAGAGAGAAAGGGCAAAAAGAGATCCAAAGAGAGGTATCACTATAAATGATAGAACATATTGATATAGAAACGTAAAAAGAAACCGGAACGTAAAAAAATATATTAATATATAACACTATTAATATGGAAACGTAAAAGTAAATAAATGTATAAATATTAATGTTGTAATAGAATAGATAAGTATAAAAATAAGGAAATGGAAAGAGACAAGAAACAAGAAAGAAGGAAATAGAAATATAGACAGAGATGAATAGGAATATGTATATACTCCTATTCATTACCTTCTATACCAAGCTTGCACACTCATACAAACAGAGCAAGCGAGATCAAAGTACAAAAGCATCTTAAAAGCTCCTAGAATACAGTTAGAAAAGGGCGGGAGGCGAAGGCAAGAAAGGAGAGGGAGAGAGTGGGATAAACAGTGGAATCCAGAAGCACATGCAATACAAACTAAGCCTTGTTGAAATAAATTTAAAAATATTTGATCTAACATTTGCCTTCAACTATTTTGCTCCAATAGTTGATGGGCCCTAATGGTAATGTGTTATGTTCTCTAATGTTATAAGGTAGAGTGCCCTTGAAATGTGCTCAAAGGCTAAAGTTTTTAAGGAGAAAGGAGATTTAACACCTCTCAAAGTTCTCTACACTATCAATCTAATCTTCTAATTATGCAATTCCATTATAAAGAGCACGTCTTTTAGACAAAATCTACATGGTGCAGCTTCATGAAGTGATTTTGCGGGCTCCCAAACCTTTAAACAAATAAAGGTGCTAAAAAGGAAAAATGAAGGAGAGGATACTTGATGACTCTTCATTATTTTTAAAAGGTTTGATAACCTCTTGAAAATTAATCTTGTGTTGATCTACAAAAGGACTTGATATAAGGATGAAAGGCCTCAATGCATAACTAAAAGCAATGGATGTGGTGATAGACTAATGTCATGTGGAAACCAATTCTAGGACTAAAAGGAATGAGGTTGAAGATTCTCTATGAAGACACAATCATCATTCATTTTATTTAATAATCACCCACTATCAAATCTATGTAAGGCATGTGTCTCAAAATTATTAAATATAATAGGGTTCCACACATCAAGGCAATCATATTGAATTGAACCTAATGAAACATCAACAAAAATAATTCTAATATACTAGGTTGGAGGTCACAAAAGGAATTCGTTATGAAAAAGAAAGATCAAGAATTGATCAAGAATAATTGGAGATTATTTAGTATGATGTATGCTTCTAATGGTGTGTTTTATGGTGTCATGTTGTGCGGTTTAGATTAGTGTATGTGACACATTCTAACTCCAACAACTTGGTTATAAACTATGTGTGTGTCTGTATGTATGTATGAATGTATGTATGTATGTATACATACGTATATACATATATATGTATATGTATATGTGTGTATATATATACACACATATATACATATACATATATATGTATATATATAGTTTCTAACCAAGCTATTGAAATTAGAGTAGAGTAGCTCTTTTAAAGGATTGCAATCCTTAGAATTTCTTCTAACTCTTGTAGAGTTTCATTAGAGGTGCCTAGCCTTGGAATTTAGTTTTTGCATTTGATATTTTGTAGCATTCAAAGACCTGTGTGATTATGGGTTTTAAGCATTCAATTAAGATCTTGTATTTATCTTATCTTTTCTTGGTCTAAAGTTATTTGTAGATTATTAATTTGCTTTTAGTTTCATCTCATTTCCTCTTGCATATAAATGAGTTGTACTTATTTTGATATTAGATTCAAATAGTTAGTTATTTTGTATTATTTCATTCTATTGAAAGGATTTTACATCAACTATTTTGGTTCATCACCTTTTACTTCTATGTTTTATTATAGCTTCTTCCCTCCCTTTTCCCCATGCACTTCTTAGGTAGTGTTATTATAAGGGACTTGGCCTACTTTAGAGATTGTTTAGAGTTGGAAACTTCTCATTATTTCTCATTGTTTACTACAATTGTAGGTCCATTGAAGTGAGAGAATCACTAGTAACAACAATTATATTGATTTTAACTTTTCTTCCTAGAGTTGGTTTTGAAAACTATTGGAGGTTTGAAGAGGATTAGCCTAATAATTTCTCCATGATTTCTATGGTGTTTTTATAGGTTTTCCATGGACATGCAAGTTGGGGATAAGATCATAACTTATTGGCTTGACAATGATTTCATAGTTGTAAATCCCAAAAACATTTCTCAAGTGTCTATGTCAAAAACCCTACTGATGATTGGTTCTAGCACTTGGCTTCTAGTCTTGAGATTACATGAATGTTAGATTCTAGTGAATGAATTGGTATTTAGTTCATAGATAGTTTGGTCATCATAATAATTTCAATGGACATTTTTCAATACTTTGCTTCATATTTTAGACATGCATATTTGGATTATGTAGATTTAGGAACTCATGTGCATCATTGAGAGCATTTGGTGATTGACTTGTTTTTGGATCAAAGTTCTCTTGAACATTTCTTCCATTTTGATTATTCTCTTGGAGACTTGCTTGGGTGTGAAGTTCAAGGATTGATACATTGTGAACCCATTATTACAATAGTTTGAGCAAGCATTTTGGTTAGGATTAGTGGGTAATTAAATTTTTTAAGTCACATTTGACTCCAAATTTTTTTCTTCTATGGTATCACAAAGTTTTTGTTAGGAGGGATATTAGCGTAATGCCACATTTCACTTTTTTCATCTTTGATCATGGTTTCTCTTTAATAGTGTATGCTAGGGGGAAGTTCTAACAAATAAATGGTAATTCTATGGTTCCCAATTTAGGGGAGGTTGTTAGTAAGAAGATAGAGACTTTCACCTTCCTTTTGACCATTATATTTTTAAGGATTAAAAAAGACAGTTAAAGCACTTTCAATCATCAATAATGTGCTATATAAGCCCCAAAGAATTGATTCTTACTGCATCATATTAGGAATAAGTTGATTAACAATCATAATGACCCCATTTAGAGCCATGATGTCATGTTTATTTTCACTCATTTTTATCTTCATACAAATTGAGAACATATTTTTTTGATTTCCCTAAATTACACTCTCTATATGACTTTGTTCTTGTGTCGATATTACTTTGACTAGTGTATTCAAATTTATTTTTTATCAATCACAAGACCTTGCCCTTAATTCTTACAATTCCAAACACTATGTTCAATGAAAGGGTAGATGGCCAACTAAAATTCAAGACAATGACTTGGCTCTAAAGCCTATAAAACTACTCAAACAACAAGGATTAGCTATGATGATAGAAAATAATTTGGATGCAATTAAACAATGTTAAAAACCATATTTAACAATGAGTGAGTAGATTTATTATTAGTACTTGCCTTTGGAAAGTATACTCTTGCAATCAAAATTGTTTAACTTGTTATTAGTAGTTGTACCTTTAAAAATTAGAAGTTAATTTTTTTTACCTAAAATAAATATTTATCTTTTATAAAGTTAAGATGCGAGTTTTTTAACAAAAAATAAAACTTAATTGTTAACACTGTGATTGGCTAATATTTTTTCTCTTATTGTGATTGGGTAATATATGTTACTTGTTATTGCAACAGGTTCACATATTTCTTAAAAATATTTATTAATCACATCACTTGTTTTGTACAAATGTACTCCAAATAAACATAAGGTACAACATATATCATGGATATTTATTACTAATAAAGAAACATACATGAAAATTTCTCCGGTAAATAGAATCTCATGTTTAGAAATGTAGATTAATTAGCTCCCACTAGGGGAGAGGGCCCCATACTAGTGCACCCTAACTTTCGGGGTCCATGTGGAGCGTCACATGAGATTAAGACTTCAAATTTTGATTCAACCACGCATGCAGTGAGATGGACAGTTTAGAAATTTAATTTTTAGGGGTGTCTAAGTTAGCTGCCACATGGAGGACGACAATAAGTGGAGACTCTATTTTTCCCCTCTTTTTAAGGTTGACCGAAGGTGGAGCACAAGGACCCCTAGTGGTAGTTCATGATGACCCCAGTATGTGTTCACAATATTGTGGGATCAAAAAACACACCAACACATAACACTCAAGCATACTAACATTAATCCTTCACCATCTCACACTCCACTACCAACCCATTTGATTTACTCCATCTACTTCTGCATTTGTATGTTTGGGATGGCACTAGGTTTCAAAGTGATGGTGCCTTCAATGTTGTAGTACACAACATTAATCTTGCACCAACACCTTACTACCAACCGTCTTCTTCTACAAAGATCATTTCATTTGGCACCAAAAGCTAATCACGTATGCTCTCCTTCAGCCATGGCTTCCACGAGATTAACTAGAGAGGTTCTTGGTGCTTGTACAAAGGGAATGAGTCAAAGAGGTCAAAGTATGCTTATTTCTCATGTTGGAGGCCATTGTCGAAATTTCTATGACTTCGAGGTGAGGATTTCATACCTCACTAAGGTAATGAACTAGCAAATTATAGTTCATTTTTTAGATGTTTGTTGTCTTTTGTATGTTATTTGGGCTTTTGTATCTTTCTTTTTTGTTGTTTGACAGGCATTTCTTCACTTCATTCCTCTGTATGGTTGTAAATGGAAGGTGATTTCCTCATACCTCACATACATAATTTTTTCTCTTGGTTTATTTATTTATTTTCTCATCTCATCTCTATTTGGCCATTATTTATTGTTTGCTCGAATACATTTCTTTGTTTCACTCCTACGTCTTGCTATAAACATGGAAGTCGAGGCTATAATACCTCATTAAGGAGACTGACCCACTTTTTTTTTAATTTTGTTGGTTCTTTCATTTATGTTGTGTATTTTTTGGGTCATTGTTTATTATTTCAAGAGGCATTTCTTCATTTCACTCCTCTGTCTAGTTGAAAATGGAAGTTGAGGTTGTCATACCTCACTAAGGCAATGACCCACTAAAACTATGTGTTTACTCATTTCTTCTTTGTTATGTTTTATATAATTCATTTTTTATTTCATGTTTTAGGGGTTTAGGGGGGCTATTAGTGGTGCACCCTAACATTCAAGGTTCACATGCCCTTCTACCAACCATGGTATCTTGTTTCTAGTCTATGATGTATTGTTTTTTCATTTGTTTGATTATTCTTTACTATTTGAGAGGGATTTCTTCATTTCACTCCTCTATGTGGCTATAAATGGAAGGTGAGGTCCTTATACCTCACTAATGCACTGACCCAAATGGATTTTTTTGTATTATTGTGATTTTGATAATCTTGAAAGGCATAATAATGGTTGGTAGAATGTCTAATTGAATGCTTAAGTGATGCAGTCAAGGTCAAGAGGTCCTATCAAACAACCCAACCTTGCAGCCAAACACATAAATCTTTCAATGGTACAACAATATTCACAATCACCACAAGCTACAAGATCTTTTATTCATATATGGCTACAAGAATACAATATGAAATTCAACAATACAATCTCCTCTATTTACAATTTCCTAGTAGCTAATTTCTCCTTCAGGATTTTGATATATCTTTCCAAACTCTACACCCTTTTTCTTCACATGTTCTCTTCACCAATGACTAAGACATTACAAGCCAATCAACCCTACCAACAATCTCCCAAAACAATGGTACCACAAAAAATAGTTCACACACCATGACCAGAGGAACCCCACATTAGCCAAGAGAGAGCTCCAAACAAAACAAACTAATCTACTTATATACTTCCCGTGTAAGGAAGTTCAAATGTTTGAAATTATTTTTATTAAGAAACTAAATCACTATGACCCTATTACTAGATTTAGACATGTGTCAGCATTTAGAACAATCATCCATATCATTAGAATGATCTTTTAAATGTATTTCAGTGGATTTACTTTACTATAATCCTTTTATCGGCAAAATTGCATTTTGGCAAACTTCTAATCCTTTTTTTTTTTCAAAAAACCATTACTTACATGAACTTATAATCCTTATCGACAAAACATGTTCTCCACAAACTATGGAATCCTTCCTCTATATTTTCCTTTAGGAAAAATTACCTCATCGCAAACTCTTTCGACATCCGTACTAGTCCATGAACTAATAAGTTTGCAAAATAGAATTACGCCAATCCTTCAAAGATTTTATTCTTTTAGTGAAGTCACCCATATATGAACCAAAGGCATTTTTGGTAAATCAACAAATATTTGAACCCATGAACTCTTTGTCTGTAATTTGCCTGGTTCGAGAACTTAAAACTTCACCAAAACAAACACATTTCTAGACGAGTTCAAGAACTAAGACTTTTATCTAAAGAGCAATATTTTCAGAAAATCAGTGATCCATGAAACTCTCAAACCCTTTTCAGTGAAACATCAACTTCACAAACTGAAGTCTTCACCTAAATACTCCATATAAAGTCTTTGATGAGCTTTTCGGTGAATTGGTAAAAGATCAAACTCACGAACTTAGTTTCAAAAAATCTTCTAGTTCTCTAACTTGCATTATTGTTGAAAAGTAAAACTTCTTCCTTTGCAAAGCTTCTTTGGCATTTCATCCAATCGACACAAATGTGAACTTTCAAACTTGACTTTCAATGGAATGTGGAGTTAGCAAACTTTTAGTTTCAGCAAAAATATTGGTTTGTGAACTACAAACTTTACGAAAACTCTCTTGAACTCATCAAATTTCTTCCACACTTCACCAAATTTGAAATGCAAATACCCATTTAGCTCTTCCATAGGATGATGCTCTTTACTTGGCCAAATTTAACCTAAAAATGCTTCCTAAAGGAAAAGCATAAAAAAAATAGAAACACAACCAAAACTAAACTAAAAGTGAAAACCTGAAATATTTTTGGGTGATGCAGGATCACCTGTGGACCTGGATGCTTCTATATCAAACACACCAGGTAAAAATTTTGTGAGTATGGGCTCACAAAATTAGAGTTGGATGATAGAATCACCCTTCCAGGTTGTAATCAACCTGAAACAAACTCCATTACTACAATAGGTACCACTAATTATTTCTTCCTTCTTATCCTCCAGCATTTGGTTGGAACAAGTGTCATTTTCCTCCACCAGATCTGCTCTTCAATCTTCTTTCTTCACATGGACTTATTTCCATCATGACCCAGACACTTCTTCCAAATGTATCTCCACATTTTTCCTCTTCTTGTGGGATTTGACCCACCACAATCTGACTAGCTCCACCAAAATTCTTTTTCCCACTTTATCTTATCTATACACATGTTGATATAATCAACTAGTGTATGGAAATTAAAGATTTCCATCTTCTCTTTTACACTCAGCATCCCACTAATGCCTTGTTTCTCCACAACTCTTAGCCTCTTCATACTTTTACCTTCTGCATTTTTGTGCTTCTCAATCACCATCATATCTGTACATACATCAACATCACAAGTTTTAAGGAAATAAAAATTTTCCAACATTACCTCTTCATCTCTTTCCACTTCTTTACCCCTGTTTTCTTTCACCAACTGTTTCATGCCTTCCACAAGACATATTTTTGTTGTAACCTCCCATTTCTCTCTTTCATCCTTATCATTTTCTCTATCCTCTTCCCTTACACTCATCTACACCATTTTCTTCAATATTATTATGTCCTTCAAAGGACCAACCAATGTTGTATCCTTTTCTTCTTCACTAACCTTTACTTCACAAGCTACAAACAAATCCATACTAACACAATCATGGAAATTAAAGATTTCCATTTTCTCTTCTTCCCTTTTCATCACCTCATATACATACAACTTAGCATTAACTTCTTCATCATAAAAATGAAAAATATTAACTTTTACCTTGATTTCCTCTTGTTTCTCTACTGCAACATCCTCCTTAATTTCATTCCTTGCTATGAACATCTTCATATCTTCACTAAGACATGCTTCAACTACATTTTTATTCATTTATTCTCCATCCTCTTGCATGAGGATCTCTCCTTCAATGTCATATATCTGACACTTTGTTATATCTTCTCTACTACCTGCAATTAAAATATCACAACTAGAATTACAGAAATCAAATGTTTCCAATGGCTCCTCTTCATTATCATTCTCTATTTGTACAATAATTTTTTTCTCCTCTATCAACTCCTCTACTCAAAATTCTTTAGGACCAATATTATTATATCTATGGTTTATAGAAACCACTCTCTCTTATTTTTCCTTTGCTTTTGTTACTCCATTTATACTTGTGTGGGCTATCCCCACATATTTTTCTCCTTGAAACTTTTATCAAAGGGCTGCAACACTTTTGTCCTTCATTCCTCCTTTCACTATCCTCTTTCAAGAGGATTTCCTTTTCACTGAACTCTTCTATCTCATCACCTTCATCTAAATATTCTCCTTTCTGCCCATTATTCCACAAATAAAATACTTATCGATCTCTTCATGACCTTCCTCATCCTCCTTTTCAAAGACATCTTACAATCTTCTGCAGTTACAAGATTCCACTTGCAATAGTTTCTCTAATCTCTAGGGTATTAACCCTCTACAGTTACCGGACTCTACCTCTAACAAATCTTTCACAACATTCAATCAAATTCCTCAAAACATACCTTTTTTGTTTTCTTGTGCCTCCTTCTCTACTCTTTGTAGTTACAGGTCTCTTCTCACCTGCAACAAATTCCTCTAGAGCTCAAGCCGTTTATAGTTACAGGCCTCTTCTCACCTACAACAAATTCCTCTAGAACTCAAGCCATCTATAGTTACAGGGCTTTTCTCACTTGCAACAAATTTCTTAGAGCACATAGCTCTCTATAATCATAGAATTCCCTCCTCTACAACAAATCTCTTAGAATTTTCTTGAGACACCTTCCAGCTTCCAAGGTTATACTATTCAACTTCTCTCTACCAGTCTCTTCAACTTCATCTTGCATTCAGCAAACAATTCATATTAAATTCAAATCTTTTTCAGTGAGCTTTTACTTTTCCTACTTCTCTCTTCCTGTATATTCTTCTTCTTTCTTAAATGGGCTTTTTCTCTATCTTTTAAACTCTTCTCCAAGCAAACAACTTTCTTCACGATCTCAACTTCAACACATCCTAGCGAGAAAACCTTGCTCTGATACCACTTGATGCAATCAAGGTTAGGGGGTCCTATCAAACAACCTAACCTTGCAGCCAAACACATAAATCTTTCAAAAGTACAACAATATTCACAATCACCACAAGCTACATGATTTTTTATTCGTATATGGCTATAGGAATATAATCTAAAATTCAACAATACAATCTCCTCTATTTATAATTTCCTAGTGGCTAATTTCTCCTTCAGGATTCTCTATATCTTTCCAAACTTTGCACCCTTTTTCTTCTCATGTTCTCTTCACCAATGACTAAGGTGTTATAGACCAATCATCCCTACCAACAATCTCCCAAAACAATTTAGTCCCACAAAAACTAGTCCACACACCATGACCAGAGGAACCCCACATCAACCAAGAGAGAGCTCCAAACAAAATAGACTAATCTACATGTATACTTCCCACCTGAGAACTTTCAACTATTTGAAATTATTTTTGTTGAAAAAATGAATTGTTACAGCCCTTAGAAACATTCAGAACAATCATCTGCAACATTAGAATGATGGAAAAATGTCATTTTGATGAACTTCAAATCCTTTTATTTTCAGCAATCCATTACTTACATGAACTTATAATCCTCATCGGCAAAACATGTTCTCCGCAAACTATGGAATCCTTCCTTTATATTTTCCTTTCGGCATCCATACTAGTTTGCGAACTAATAAGTTTGCCAAAATAGAATTAGGCCAATCCTTCAAGGATTTTATTCTTTCGGTAGAGTCACCCATATACAAACCAAAGACACTTTCAAAAAATCAGCAAATATTTGAACCTATGAGTTCTTTGTTGGCAATTTACCCAGTTTGAGAACTTAAAACTTTGCCAAAACAAACACCTTTAAGCTTCTAGAGGAGTTTGAGAACTAAGAATTTTACTAAAAGAGCAAAGTTTTTAGAAAATCAGTGATCCATGAAACTCTTGAACCCTTTTTGGTGAAACTTTGACTTTGTGAACTAAAGTCTTTGACGAGCTTTTCGGTGAATTGGTAAAAGATTAAATTCATGAACTTAGTTTAGGTAGATCTTCTAGTTCACTAACTTGCATTATTACCAAAAAGTAAAACTTCTTCCTTTGCAAAGCTTCTTCGGCATTTTAGTAGATTGGCACAAATGTGAACTTTCAAACTTGGCTTTCAACGGAAGGTGGAGTTAGTGAACTTGCAGTTCTGGCAAAAAGCTTGGTTTGTGAGCTGTAAACTTTATCGAAACTCTCTTGAACTCATCAAATTTCCTCCAAACTTCACCAAATTTGAACTGCAAATACCCATTTATCTCTTCCATAGGATGATGCTCTTCACTTGGAAAAATTTAACCTAAAAATGCTTCCTAAAGCAAAAGCACCAAAAACAACAAAAACACAACCAAAACTAAACTAAAAGTAAAAGTGAAAACCTAAAATGTTTTTGGGTGATACAGGATCACTTGTGGACCTAGATGCTCCTACATCATTAAGTCTCTTTGTTTCTTTAACTTTCTATTGAAAAGATTCTAAATATTCTAAAATTTAAAAGTAATGTTGAAGGCTCTTTGTTTGAACAATTACTGCTTTTTGGAATGAATATAATTTGTAATATTTAATTTTTTCTTTGCTCAATTTATTGTGTAGTCAATGCAAATGGAATTGTCTCCAAAAATAAAATTGATGTGATATTGTTGCTTCAATTTACTTGTGCCTATGAATAGAACTATATAGTTTTCTTCTGTGTTTTGTAACACATTTATTACTTTTAGAAATTACAATATTTTGTTTGAGCATCACTATGACCTCTCCAATTTAAGTTATGAATTTAAATTCATAGTTCTTTCTATTGGTAATTTATATTAACACATCTTGTGGGAATGGGTAGTCACAATTTTTATTAATTGTGAAAAAAATTGTAAATTTAGTTTATATTATATTCATATATGTTGTATACTTTAACCTTTCATATCTATTGATGCATCAATATACTAGGGTTTGGTGTTGCTAAGTTTCATAGTTTATCTTTTACCCACCCAATCTGCCCTTGATTTGACCCAAGGTTTCCAAATTTACCATTCAAGTAATATAAGACTATGGTCAAGGACTAAAGTTGTAGTTGTATGGCCATGAGAGATATCAAATTCCAAGCTTAAAATGACATAAATTGTACACATTCCCTATTGAATAGAAATATACTAATGATGTTGTATGAATTTTTATTATAATTACATTTAGTTGTTTCACCAAAAGCTTGGTACTGGAATTTTTTATTAAGATGGTAAAATAAGTTTTGAAGGGACCTTGAAACCCTTTACATAAAGCAAAGAAACAACATGAACACAATGAAAACATAGAAAAATGTTCACCTTAGCAAACCCCTACAAAACAACCAAACACAAAGATAAGATTGCCTGAAGAAAAAAGAAAACAAATAGACTAGGAAATAGCCCAAGACCCCAATTACATTTGTTTGAGAATCTTCATTGCTTCTAGTTCTTGTTGGTAGACATTGTCACACAACTTCACAAACTCTAACAAATCCTAATCCTTCTTCTCCTCCTTGATGGTTTTATTTTTACTAGTGCTTGGTATTGTAAGTTGTTACTACATTGATTACAGAGTAATGGAGTGGAACTTGTAAGTTGCTACCTTATAATCTTGAATGAATTATGGTTTAATAATATCCATTGTCTATTATCCTAATAGGATAATGTTGGTTTCTTCATAGTGTAGCATCATAAATTGTGGTTACTCATAATTTCATGCTTTATTTGGCACTCACTTTAGTGTCCACTCCCCTAGTGTTTTTTTAGGACCACTTACCAGCCTTATCCTTACCCTCAATGCACAAAGAGATGTTTTCTAAAGGCTACTTTGACCCTTTCTGCTTATCCTATCCAAAAACTATAAAAGTGTTGTAACCTTGGCAATGCCCCAAGTCATCTGAACCTTTTAAAAACTGAAGTTGCATGGACAAAAGCGCTAGGCACAGATATCTACATGGTGTACTAACATCCTGAAAGCATCTTTTAGTTTGTCAACCATTTTTAGAAGGTGCATTTTTACTTGCATGGCATTCTGAGCTTCTCTTGGTGTCTATTCAACCTGAATGGCTCCTTTCCTAGATTTTTGCTTCTTTCCTCTTCTATAAAACCTGATTACTTTTCCATTTGAAAGGATCGATCTCACTCTAGCAAAGGTCTGCCAAAATTATTGCTCACTATTATTTTACTTGTGTTATTGTTATTCCATGCTCATTGTTTATTGTAGGTTATTGATAATACTCAATTAATGTGATTTGCTTTGATTTCTCATACTATTCAAAGGTTCTCATTCAAGATCACTATCCTCCCGAACAAAGCTTTATTTTGTTCTTTGATGCGATAGTCTTCCAATGAGATCCTTTCCTTACTTTTGTCAATCCATTTAGATTAGCATTTATCTTGTGGGTTGAATATCATTTCCTTGCTTGTTCATTTATCAATATTGCATTGTTATCTTGTCACTGCTTGTTACAATTCTAGATGCACTTAGAATTCAAAGCACACACTACTTTATCAATATATCAATCTCTCATTGTCGTTGAGGTGGAAACACCAAAATTGGTCTTGACTGAGGCAAACTCCTATATAGCTCAACCCTTCTTCTCTATTTGTGATTACAAGTTGCATAAGAAAAGGTTTCAAATTCACAAGCGTTTGCATTTCTTTCCTCCTTTCTTGTTAATTATATAATTTCATTCTCATCATATCATTTATACCTATTTCTCTAATCTATTGATTTCTGTGTAGTAATTGTTGTGTTTGTTGTCAATAGGGAACTCTCAAAATCTATGTGAATCTATACAGATCCAAGATTTTGGTTTTCTGCACCATATAGACTATAGCACAATGCATAGATGTCCCCACCAACGTGTTGTCTCCCTAGATAGTGAGGTTTTCCTCCTGGTGTCAGGTTCCTTGTGATCTGTTGTTTCTATTTCTACATTTATTTCTATGAATTACTTCAACAATCTTTGTATTTTCCCTATTTTCTAATTTCTTTGTTAGTTTAGTTACTAGTGTTTAATCATTCGATTCCAATTGCAACAAAGGGATATAGCCCCTAGATATTCTTGCTCTTCCAGATTAGATAGTAGCAAGATACACATCTTTGGTGGCTATGTTAGACTTAGGGCACACAACTGAGAGGGGGGGTGAATCAGTTGTTCAAAACTTTCTCCAATTAAACACTTGAATCTTCTTAGTGATTAGCTATATATTAATCATGAACCATAATGCATTCAAATCAAGAGAAGAAACACATCAACACATAAAACACTAAGATTTTGATGTGGAAAACCCGGTTAAGGGAAAAACCACTGGTTGATTAACCCAAGAATGTATTCTCTGTTAGAAGAATAGAAAGAACAAAATAGCACATGCCAATTAGGGCTCACTGCCTGAGCACACTACTCACAAGAGGCTCATTGCCTACAAGAGACACACTGTCTACAAAGAAATAAATATCACATACATGAACTAGAGAATAGCATCTTAACCATGCTTGAATTAGTTCCATTTAAGTCCAATACTTCTACTCTACCCTTTGCTCTTCTCCCCGCTACCACTCTCTCATCACCACAAGGACAAATTCAAATTGACTTCACAATCCCTTATTTATACAAGGCATCAACTTATGAATGATCATCTAAGTCGGCAAACATTAATAAGATTATTCGCCAGATGCATAACTCATCTAGTTGGCCTGTCTCAAGAAGAACACCATCATCCAGAAGTTACTCTTCAATTGCGAGCTCCAACTTTAATGCGGACCACCAACATGAATTGGACATGATCCAAAGACCTCCAAAAGCTTGCCTTAATCACCAAGAACATCCATACTTCTTCTGCTTACTAAAATCTTTCTCTCCTTCATCTGGAACCTCAAGAACACAGTCTGTCCTTACTGTCACAAAGGAATAGATGCTTGTGGACCTTCAAACCATGAATCAATAGAGTTGATACACCACAAAGAATTCCTCATCACTCCCTTAAATCTGCAAAATAGGAAACTTCATTTCCAGATCTCACCAGACTTTTCTTGTTACACTCTGTCACCTCTGAACACCTACCGGAACTAGTTTTACTTGAGCGGCTACAACTTCTTCATATCTTCATGCAGACCTCTAAAATCTCTACTAGATTACCTATAGACACATATCTTCAAACCCTTTAATTCGTATCCTTTGGTCCTCATCCTATCTTGGACTTTTTCCTTACAGTCATCACTGTTCTTCACTGTTCCTGATTGAGACTAATTTTCTCAATATCCTGAGCTCACGGCTCATCCAAACCTTATCATTAATGCAATAGGAGTATGTTGACATCAATGACAATACCAGTTAGGCCCATACTTGCAAAAATCTCCCCCTTTGTCATTGATGGAAACATAAGATGTGAAAAACTATTTTAACCATCAAGTCAAGAACTTCTTCTTACTATCACAGCTCCCCCTATCAGCAACAACCATTCACATGTCTTCTCTCCCTTTACTGCTCCCCCTTTGATCAACAACCACTTGTTTTTCACATGTCTTCTCTCCCCCTTTGACATCAATGGCAAAGGGCACATACTTGTAATTCCAACACTTTAGAATCATACCTATTGTTCCCCCTAAGTAGTAGCTCCCATCAATCCAGATCACAAGATATGACTGTGATATCCACTGGACTGATGCACCTTAGTTCATCACCGGAGGGGCAATAACCCCTAACTTCTCCCTGAGATAATCAAAAGAGTCCTTAGGTAGAGGTTTAGTAAAGATGTTTGCAATCTGATCCTTGGAGGGTACAAACTACAATCTGACTTCATTCTTGTTCACTTGCTCTCTCAAAAATTTAAACTTGATGGATATGTGTTTAGTCTTTGAATGCAACACCGGATTCTTAGATATATTTATAGCACTTGAATTATCATAGAAGATTGTGATAGGTTCCTAATATTCCACTTTGATATCTCTTAGCATCTGCTTCATCCACAAAACTTGAGTGCAACTACCTACTGCTGCAATATATTCTGCTTCAGTTGTAGACAGAGATATTGCCTCTTGTTTCTTACTTAGCCAAGAAACCAATCTCTTCCCCAAAAAGAATGCTCCACCACTGGTACTCTTCCGGTCATCCACATCTCCTGCCCAATCAACATCTGTATATGCATGAAGAGAGAAATCATGATCTCTAGGATACCACAGACCATACTCAACCATCCCTTTTAGATATCTAAAAAACCTCTTGATTGCCATGACATGGGATTCTCTAGGATCAGCTTGGAATCTAGAAAAAAGACCAACAACTTGCATAATATTTGGTCTAGTTTGAGTGAGATACAACAATCCTCCAATCATTGATCTGTACTTCATCTGGTCTCTGCCTTAGGAGAGTCATCTTTGCTTAACTTACATCCGGTTGCCATGGGAGTATTCATTGGCTTTGAATCTTCCATCCCAAATTTCTTCAACAGTTCTTTCACATATTTGGTCTGAGAAATGAAGATTCTTTTCTTTGTTTGAGTAATTTGCAGACCCAAGAAGAAATTCATTTCACCAAGCATAGACATCTCAAACTCACTTTTCATTTGATTTGTAAAAGTTTTACACATACTATATCTTCCTCCAAAGATGATATCATCAACAAATACTTCAACAATCAAGATGTTTTCATGATCAATTTTGAAATATAAGTTACTGTCAGCAGTACCTTTGTTGAAACCAATCTTCAAAAGATGCTTATCCAATATTTCATACCAGGCTCTTGGGGCTTGCTTTAATCCATACAATGCCTTCTTCAACTTGCAGACCATATCACCATGATCAAACAACTGAAATCCATCCGGTTGCTCTATATACACTTCTTCTTCAAAGTCACCGTTTAGAAAGGCAGACTTGACATCCATCTGATATACCTTGAAATCCTTGAAGGCAGCAAAGGTAAGAAATAATCTGACTACTTCAATTCTTGCCACCGGAGCAAAAGTTTCTTCAAAATGAATTCCTTCTATTTGAGAGTAGCCCTTGCAGACCAATCTGGCTTTATTTCTGATTACTTCACCAACTTCATTTAGTTTGTTCCGGAAGACCCATTTGGTTCCAATCACATTCTTGTTTCTAGGTCTGGGAACAAGATCCCAAGTGTGATTTTTCTCTATTTGCACTAGCTCTTCCTCCATTGCTTTAGTCCAGTTTTCATCATTGCAAGCTTCATTCACTGTCTTAGGTTCAATCTTTGAAATCAAACAATACTCTTCTGAATCTTGAGAAATTCTCCTTCTTCTTAGTACTCCTTTTCTTTTATCACCTATGATCTGATCTTTAGAGTGGTTTAGTCTTACATACCTGGGAACTTTAGGAATTTCTTGCACTTTTGATTCTTGATCAGGCTCATTGAGACTCATTTCTTCTTCCTAGTTTATTGGATTAGCTTGAATTTGAATAACAGATGAGGCTTGGGCTCCTTGAGTCAGAACACCATTCTGATCATCTTCATCATATTCATAAAACCTTGAGGGTTTCTCAATTCCCTCATCAACCTTCACATTTTTACTTTCTATCATCTTTCTCAGTCTTTTGTTATAACATCGGTATGCTTTGCTTTGAGTAGAGTAACCCAAGAATATTCCTTCATCACTTCTAGCATCAAACTTTCCTAGATCTTCATCTCTTTTAATGTAACATTTGCTACCAAAAACTCTAAAATACCTTATAGTAGGAGTGATGCCAAACCAAAGTTCATAAGGAGTCTTACCATTATTACTTCTAATTTGAACTCGATTGAGAGTATAGACTGCAGTGCTAACAGCTTCTCTCCAATAGATATGAGGAACATTTGCTTCCATCATCATGGTCCTAGAAGCTTCCTGTATGGTCTAGTTCTTTCTTTCCACTACTCCATTCTACTGTGGAGTCCTAGGAGCAGACAACTGTCTCTTTATTCCATGTTTCTCATAGAACTCTATGAACTCACCAGATGTGAATTCTCCACCTCTATCAGACCTCAAACATTTCAATTTCAATCTGGTTTCATTCTCTACCATAGCCTTAAATATTTTGAATTTCTCAAAAGCTTCTGATTTCTCTTTCAGAAAAGTTACCCACATCATCCAGGAATAGTCATCAATTAGTAACATGAAGTATCTATCACCTTGCATACTCCTGATTCTTGACGAGCCACAAAGGTCAGTATGAACTAAGTCCAATAATCCGGTAGAAGACAGTTCCTTATTCTTGAATGTGATTCTGCTCAGCTTACCCAACTGACATTCCTTGCACAGGCTATTAGTAGGTTTCACCAATTTTGGAAGATCTCTTACATATTATCAAAATTCACATGACACATTCTCCTATGCCATAACCAACTCTGATCAACTTAAAAAAATAAGCAACTTTTACCAATGCCAACCAAGTGGAAGATATTACCTTTAGTTTGGGTACCGGATGCAATCTCTATTTCAGAGCTTTCAAAGATCTTGCATTTTCCATTCTTGAACCGGAGATCATAGCCTTTGTCCACTAACTATCCAACACTGAGAAGATTGTGCTTCAAGCCTTCAACATATAGAACATTACCGGTTTTGTTCCTTTCATCAAAAGAAATAGTTCCTCTTCCTCTTATTCTACCAGTAGAATTATCACCAAACTTCACCACTCTTCCTTCATACCTTTCCAAATCTATGAACTTATTTTTGTCACCTGTCATATGGTGAGAGCAACCATTATCAATGACCCAATCATCCTTTTCTTCAACTTGGGCAGCCAGGGCTCTTTCTACAACTTTATGATTGATAGATATAGAGGATATTGGTTCTTCTTCCTTGATGGCAATAAACACCCATTCACTTCTGGATTTGTTTCCATTCTTTGATTCATCATCTGTTACTCCTTCATTATCATCTTCTTAATGAACATAGTAACAATTCTTTTGGAAACTTGATCTGTTAGGATTTGGCCTTGAAAATCTTTCTGAACATTTTGAGGCAAAATGACCAATCTTATTGCAGTTAAAACACTTAAAAGGCAATTTTCCTTCATACTTACCAGATCCTCTTGGCAATCTCTTTGCAATAAGAGCATCAAGTTGAGTAGTTTCTACTTCTTCTTCTAGGTCTTTTTCTTGCTTTTTCATACCATGACAGTTTCCTTGATGAGTTCTCTCTTGGATCAAACCTTTGTTTACCTTTTACAGAGGCACTGGCTTTAAATGTAGATTCAGTCTTGGGGGGATCATCTCCAAATTTGGTCATTTCAAATGCAGCCAATTTGCCAGCCAATTGGTCTCTTGTGACAGTTGTATGGGCTCTGAATTCATCAATGGCAGCAACCTTGATTTTGTAAGAGGCAGGAAGGGATCTGAGAATTTTACCAACAATCTCATTTTCATCCAAGACTCCACCAGCATTTCTAATTCCACAAACAAGCTCATTTACTCTTGGCATAAAAGTAGTAATATTTTCATCATCTCTCATCTTCAGGTTTTCAAATTTCCCTTTCAGACTTTGTAACCTTGCACATTTAACATATTGGTCTCCTTCATGCAAAAGTTCCAATTTTTTCCAGATATCAAAAGCAATTGGAAGGTCAATAACATTTGAGAGCTCTGAATTAGATAATGCACTTAGAAGAGCTGCTATAGTCCGCAGATTGTTTTCAGCATCTGTGATTTCATTTGGAGATTTTGGACCACCCTGTGGACATACATATTGTGTTGTAACCATGGTCCAGTATGCCATTTCCATGCATTACAAGTGACACTTCATGCAACCTTTCCATAGATTAAAATTTGTTCCATCAAACTTTAGAGTATCCTTCTTGTAGGACGACATCTTGGATCTCCTCAAGCGGTTAAGCTCTTTTAGAGGAACCTAGCTTTGATACCAATTGTTAGACTTAGTGGTGCAGGAGCACCTACCTGATAGCTGGCCTCCATGAGGCAGTTAGTTTGTTATAGGTCTGGTTAATGTTTCCAAGAAGGTCGTATAAGACCAATGCATGTAATAAGGTCATGTTGACCATACTTTACTATTTTTAGGTAGGTTGTTAGGACAGCTGTTATGCTGTATGTTTGGTTGGATCCTCCCAGCCGCTTGGAAGCTCCCAGCCGCTGGGAATCGAGTGGTAGTACTCGCAGGTAATCCTATTTATGTAGTAGGATCGGTTGGTATTGCATATCATCGATCATCGATCAAACTTTGCTGAGAGTGAGATAGAGGGAGAGACAAAGTATTGTATTTGCATCTTTTGAAATCAATAAAGAGATCCTGTTGTGTCAATTCTCTGTTTGGATTCCTTTGTGTAATCAAGTTGTTGTTTTGGTGGTTTCATGGATTCACTGATCCATTCCACCGGTTGATTTGTCGAATCGGTGGAATGGCTATGTACAGTAGATTAGGATTTAGTTGGCATTTTCTGTTTGTTCACATGTATGTTTGCAGGATCGCAAGCAAGAGGTGTTGAGAACCCTAGCATGGGTATGTGCTAGGTCGTGCTGGTAGTTTGAGTTTGGAAGATCACCCTGAAAGTAGATCGGGTCATCCCAGGAGGTTCGGCGGATCAAAATTCGCTAAGGTTGGAAAACCCATCGCAACGGCATCATCAGGATATTTCTGGGTATATCCTGCAGTTACTTCGAGCGTCATCCGAGTAGATGGAGATGAGCATGATGCAGTAGTTTGCATAAGGTGAATGTGCATTGGGGTGATCATCATCAGGTGTTGCCGAGGAGGAGCGTATCGGCATAAGGTAGAAGATCGGGTTGATAAAGTCATCGCGGGCCGATAATGTTAAGTTTGGCTGACAGCAGGATATTGAAGGAACTGCATGTGACGTCATCGTCATCAGGATAATCGTCATCAGGATATCGGGGCAGCAGGATATTGAAGGAGCTGCATATGACGTCATTGTCATCAGGATAATCGTCATCAGGATATATGGGAGGAACAGGATATTTTATATCCTGCTGATGAACATGATGTTGAACATCATGATGCTGAAGATAGCAGTTGGCGGTAAGGTGAATAGTGAACGTCAGGAGGATGTTTGCGCTTGCCGAATGTGATGATGCTGCCGATAGCCGAATATGATGATGCTGCTGATAGGCGAAAGGATGAAGGTTTGTCTGCAGGAGGATATCGGTCGGCAGAGAAAATATGATGATGCTGACAGTGTTAAGGGAAATATGATGATGATGATGAAGGGTGTTAGACATACATGTTGTATGTCAAGGTTTTAGTGTGGATGCCTCTGCATCACTTAGGGCACAGAACTGAGAGGGGGGGTGAATTAGTTGTTCAAAACTTTCTCCAATTAAACACTTAAATCTTCTTAGTGATTAGGTGTATATTAATCATGAACCATAATGCATTCAAATCAAGAGCAGAAACACATCAACACATAAGACACCAAGATTTTGATGTGGAAAACCCAGTTAAGGGAAAAACCACTGGGTGATTAACCTAAGATTGTATTCTCTATTAGAAGAATAGAAAGAACAAAATGGCACATGCCAATTAGGGCTCACTACCCAAGCACACTACTCACAAGAGGCTCACTGCCTACAAGAGACACACTATCTACAAAGAAATAAATATCACATACATGAACTGGAGAATAGCATCTTCATCATGCTTGAACCAGTTCCATTTAAGTCCAATACTTCTACCCTACCTTTCACTCTCCTCCTCGCTACCACACTCTCATCACCATAAGGACAACTTCAAACTGACTTCACAATCCCTTATTTATACAAGGCATCAACTTAGGAATGATCATCTAAGTCAGCAAACAGTAATAAGATTATTCACTAGATGCATAACTCATCCGATCGGCCTGTCTCAAGAAGAACACCATCATCCAGAAGTTACTCTTCAATTGCAAGCTCCAACTTTAATGCAGACCACCAACATGAATTGGACACAATCCAAAGACCTCCACAAGCTTGCCTTAATCACCAAGAACATCCATACTTCTTTTACTTACTGAAATCCTTCTCTCCTTCATCCAGAACCTTAAGACCACAGTCTGTCATTACTGTCACAAAGGAATAGATGCTTACGAACCTTCAAACCATGAACCAATATAGTTGATACACCACAAAGACTTCCTCAACACTCCCTTAAATCTACAGAATAAGAAACTTCATTTCTGGATCTCACCGGACCTTTCTTGTTACACTCTGTCACCTCTGAACACCTACCGGAACCGGTTTTACTTGAGCGGCCACAACTTCTTCATATCTTCATGCGGACCTTTGAAATCTATATTGGATCACCTACAGACACATATCTTTAAACCGTTTAATCCGCATCCTCTAATCCTCATCCTATCTTGGACTTTTGCCTTACAGTCATCACTGTTCTTCACTGTTCCTGATTGAGACTAATTTTCTCAATATCCTCAACTCATGGCTCATCCAAACCTTATCATTAATGCAACAGGAGTATGTTGACATCAATGACAATACTAGTTAGGCCCATACTTGCAACAGGCTAGTATCCTAATGTGTAATGGGAAGTTGTTCTGATTAGATATAGTTTAGTTAGAATTAATTTTCCCATATCACACATAGTTCATACATCTTATAGCATTAGTGAAATACCTATATAATAAACTAGGTACTAGTTACCCTAGTTTTGTGTCCTATGATAATCACCCATGACTTACTATTATTAACACATGATAGTTACCATGATATCAATCCACTATTATTAACTATTGCACCCTAACTTTCTATGTCCATGTAGGCTACCATGTGAGATAAAGACTACAAAATTCCTACCTATCCTCATCCAGCTTAATTGAAAAACCCAAACACTACTTATCATATTACACATCAAATTTGTCTGAATTGAAGTCTAGGTTAGCATACTTAAAGGCATGCCCTAGGTTGTGCTAGTTTGATCATTTATCAATGACACAAAGAAGAAAGTGTAATTCATATATAGAAAGGAAGCATAAGATTTGTCAATTTTTAGGATTGCATCATCAGCAATAAAATATGTAGCATCAATCTTCATTCTAAGAATATTGCATCATTATATCTTCAATCATCTGAACTAAAACATGGATCTGACCAAGGTGTAAGAACGTATTAAACTTCAACCTCTCACAATAAACTCCTAAAGGTGTTCCTTAACATCACATTCCCCATTTAGATATCTAACAAAGGTAAATTATATTGTAGGTATTAAGGATAAGATTGCAATAATTCATCAGAATTGTAGGCACTCTGACATAGATGTTTGCTCTAATCAAAAGCATGTTCACTCTGACATAGATGTTTATATGTAACATGTTCCAATTTCAAATTCTAAACACAGTCAACTTTTGACATGACACATAAACCAACACAAGACACTAAGATCTCTCTCTCTCTCTCTCTCTCTCTCTCTCTCTCTCTCTCTCTCTGCAATTATATTTACATGTCATCATTCAACACCTTATGTATCTATTTAAATTGTTAAATTATTGTTTAATTGACTTATTCATTTTATTTAGCATTTTATCCCAAGATATAGTTTGAAAGGTTCATTTTATTTCCTTTCATTTTGTTGAACCCTTGTGATCTTATATCCCTATGATTTTTCCTTAGGATTCATCCTTCTCCCCTTGCTAATTTTGTATCTAATAATGTTAATTGCATTTATCTTTATTTCATGTATGAAATTAGTGAGTATTCTTATTGCTTAGACTTTCCATTTACCTAATTTAGTTTTGCCTTAATTTTTCCTTCTCTTGCATGTATCATTTGTTGATTTCTATATCATTAAGCATAGATCATTATATTCTTTACCTTGGGATTATATTCATGTTTATATAACTTGGATGATAATGTGTTTGCATTATTTATTTTATCTTATACCTTGATCCTTGATGATATTGCATCCTTTTACCACATGGATGATGTTATATATTCTATGAATGAGTTGGTAAAATGCTTATCTAAATGCTCATCTTTCATGGACCTTATTAGCACTTTTCCTTTCATTTTAGAGGAATTCACTTCATTTGTATACATGATTTTGGGATCCATGTAAGCTTCCTCATGAGACAAAGACTATAAATTTTGGCTTAGCCACCCGTGCAGTGAGGTGAATAGTTTAATTTTTTTGAATTGGCTAATATCCTAATAAGCTAATTTTGGTTTATTCATAGTGCATACATCTTATAACATTATTGATATACCAATATTCTAAACTAGGTACTAGTTACCCTAGTTTTATATCTTATTATAATCACCCATGACTTATTATTAACCCATACTAGTTACCATGATATCAATCCACTATTACCTTGCTGGAAATCAAGACTTCTCTTCTCTAATAATTATAGTCCTATTTATTAAAATTAAGGGTACTAGAGTTTATTGTACTCCTCTATAGGTGACCCTATTGAGATATTAGAATCTAGAGTTGTGAATGAATCCTTATTTTAAAACTAAAGGGAAACACTATGCTACTAATAGTATATGATATCAAGGTTCTAACTAAAGATAATTTAAGTGTCCTTGACTTATATGTTTTGATTTTAATGTCAGCAAAAGCATTGTTGAGCTTATAAGTTTAAGGTGTACCATCCATTTTATACTCTCCTTTTACTATTAAGAAATAGGAAGACTTGATTTTCCAAAAGCATTTTTACTATTAAGCTATGTTGCACTTAGAATTTTAACTTCATATTTATATGATTACGTGATGGTAGAAATGATCCCTTAAACTCTGGTTATGAAAGATTAAACTCTAAGATGATTAGTCTTAAAGTATGTAGGAATTTTTAAGTCAAAATTACATGTAGAAAAGTTTGAATTGAATTTACAATTGTCAAAGCCTAGGTTAAATTTGTATGAAGTGAAAGCCTAAAACAAAATTGTGGTTGTGAAATCTTAGTTCAAAATTGTATGAAGTGTTAGCATTGGGGAGACTTTATTTTCCATAAGCATTTTATGTTAAGCTATGTTGCATTATACAATTCAAACTAATATGTGGATATGAAATTTTGATGGTAAAAATGAGCCCTTAAACTTTGGTTGTGAAAGATTAAACTTTGAGAAGATTAATCTTAAAGTATGTAGGAAATTATAAGTACAACATAGATTAACACTAAAGTTTTTTTTGGAAAATCAAGTCTCCCCAATACTAACACTTCATACAAGATTGAACTAATAGTTCAACCTGCTCAACTCATTCCCTTCACATAGGCCTTGAGAACCTCTCTAGTTAATCCCATGGAAGCCATGGTCGAAGTGTTGGCAAGAGACACTGCTAGGCATGATAAGTGTTGTCATTGATGGCAACTAAGTCTATACTACACATCCACATTGCATAATTTACCCATACTGGAAATCAGATTGAAGATTTGTCTAAGTCTGGGAAGTCAAGAACAGAGTGTGTGAAAGGGTCCGGTATCTTGGTCCAGATCTCCCCGGGAGTAGATCAGAGTTTTCTATGGATCTGAGGGAGTCATAAGCATTGTCAGGATAATCTAAGTTTAGAGTTTTGGCCTCCAGTGATGAAGGATTCAATAGTTATTAGCATTTGAGTATTGGGTTAACAGTTTGACAGAGCAGGCAGAAGAAGAACAGACCAACCTTGTAATTGATCTTGGTTTTGGATGTATGGAAGTTGTTGGTTGGACAAGTTGTGATGATCAGTGATAGTAGTTGACCTGATTAATGATTTGTGAGTGCAATTTTTGGTCCGCGTTACAAGTGTACATGGATTTAGCCAACAAAGAAAAATTTTCAATAAAGTTCTAATTGTTCTTGAAGCCAACTGAAAAGTGGTTGAAGATCTGGATGCAAATGTATATAGCAAATTGATTTGAATGATTTGGGGGTGTGTGTGATGCGACTATGGAATAAGTGCAAAAAGGGAAGAGATCTAAGATTTAGATGTTAGCAAAACAATAAAAAGGGCAGAGTGAAGATGAAGTGTATCAAGTTAGTATTTTGTGCTTAACTGGAACTGAATCCTTGCATTGATAGATGCTAATTATCAGTTCAATTTCATTGTAATCTTCTTTCTGTAGGCAGTAAGCATTCTTTGAGCAATGAGCTCTAGGCAGTGAGCCCAAATGCATGTGCATTCCCCTTTGTAATACTTTTAACAAAGTATAATCTTTGTGGGTTAACTCCCACCGTGGTTTTTCCCTTAACTAGGTTTCCACGTCAAAAATTTTAGTGTCAAGTGTGTTACTTATGTTTCTACTCATGTGTTATTGATTCATGCTTTAATGTTCATATCATTAATTTGATTAGAAGTTGTAAAAGAGTATTAAAGGTGGAAAAGTTTAATTTGTGTGACAACTAATTCACCCCCCCTCTCAGTTGTCCAAACCAATTCCAACAATTGGTATCAGAGAAAGGTTCCTTTGAAAAAGTTTAACAGCTTAACAAAGATCTAGGAAGGCAGTAAAATGGATGAATATAACCTTAAAAGATCTTGAGCAGTCTAGAGCAAAAGTCTAAGAGTTGCAAGAAAACCTCAAAAAGGTTGAAGACTTCATTAAGATTTTAAAAGGAAAATTGAGCAAATCCAATGAAAAGGGGAAGGACCAACCTCTTCAACTGGGACATCATTATGAAGACAAGGCCCTAAAAGAGAAGACAAAGGAATGTGAAAAGTTAGCTAAAGAAGCTGTCCTAAAACATGAGATGGAATTTGGGGTGATAAGACTAACCAAGGAAATTAAAGATAGGAAGAAAACTGAAGAAGAGATGAATCAAAATCTGAAAGAGAGAACTGAAGAATGTTGTAGATTGGATGGAATATCTAGTCTCCTAGAATCTAATCTACAAGAAAGTAGAGACAATGAGAGAGAACTTGAGAGACAAATTATCACTCTTAGACATGACCTAGAAGTTGCAATGAATATAAGGAGAAGTTCAAGATAAGCTTAGCTAAACTTGAAGCACTGATTGAAGGACAGAAAAAGGATGATGACAAGCATGGTCTTGGATATGAGAAAGGTGAAAGCTCCGGATCCAGACAGAGAAATTTTCAACCAAGGAATGGGAGAAATAGAACTAGAAAACCTCTAGTAAGACAGCCTAATGCTCAAATATATCCATCATTCAATGGAAATTGTTTCAATTGCAATAAATTTGGTCATAGAGCTACTCAGTACAGAAGTAGAGTAAATCAAAATGGTCCATCCTTCTCTGGTCAATGCTTCAAGTGTAAGAGGTATGGTCATAGATCAAATGAATGCAGAAGTATGATAATGAATAATTCTAACAATAGAGGAATTGGCAATTCTTTCAATGGTTACTGTTTTGCTTGCAATGGGTTTGGACACATGGCTAATCAGTGTAGATCAAGAGGAAATCAAGTTTATAAGCAAGGAAATGTTGTATGCTTTAATTGTAATAAATTTGGTCATATTACAAGATTCTGTAGAAGTAGGAACAATGGAAGAAGAGGTCTGGTAAACAGAAAACTAGCTGAGTAGAGACAAGACAAAGGCAAAAGAAAAATTGATGTGAATGAGATACAGAGTGAAATGAAAAAGACTTGGGTGAAGAAAGATACAATGAACAATGGTGATGGGTCTGCACCAGAATCCGGTGCTAACAATTCCTCTGGGAATTAAATTAGGAGCTCTAGCTTAGGGGGAGCTACATTGAACATCAAATTCCCCCAATCAATAAGTGGGTGCCTGGATATGGCACAATGAGAGAAGATATTTTGAATTGTTTCAGAACTTTTGGAAGGATTTTCAGAAGAAAATATGTTAATATGGAAATTTGCGGAGTGATTCATGAAGAATAGTTCAAGAAACAGAGTAACCGGATGAAGTTAGGGCAGCACATTTATTACAATGAGAAATTAGGTTTTGTGAGGATAAAAGGTCACTTAATCATGCATTTGAACCACTTTGCATTTGAAGGAAACAAGTAGAAGAGCTTCTGAGCTACAAATCCAGAGATTGAAGAACAAAGAGCGAATTCAACCGTAATTGATCAACCCTAACCCCGCGGAAGAAAAAGGTACTTCTATGTAAAGATTTGAATCTAAAATCTATTAAGATGTCTTCTCCTCATGTTGTTGACATTACTGAAAGGCCTCGACCCAAATTTAAGAAACATCCTCACAAATCAATAGAAGTCAACCTATTAGGTGCTTTTTCAAGTGTTCCATATGGTGTGCTGCATGTTGAAGATATTAGGGTTTATATTCATGCAAACATAGATGAATTTGGTGATTCAAGGTATGTAGACTTGTTTGAGAGTCATCTCAGGGATGAAAATCATGATCTTAAACCTGAGTATAAGGCACTGCATGATAAACACTTTATTTAGATTATGGGGTTTCCAACATTTGATGAAGATGAATGGGTCTGGTATGTTTTGAGTCAGATGCATGATGAATTAATTTGGCTATTAAAACCATTCAAGATTACCAAGGATGTTATCAGAATTATGACTGGGTTAAACTCAACCGGTGGATTACCCATGTTAAAATCTATGAAAAACCAAACTATTACTGCTACAACCGGTGCTAAATTCGATAGGAGGGCTATGACTATAAATGACATTATAGAACCGGATGTGAAGTTTTCTTCCATGGTGATTGGCTACAAGATATATCACTCCAGCAGGGAGAATTCTATCTCCAAAACTACCATATATGCAACATATCAAATGTTGAAGGAGAATGTAGATTATAACCTTTGTGAGCTGTTATAGAACTAGCTAATTGAGAACTTGAACAAAATCAAAAGGGATAAGAAAAACACTTTTAAATATGGTACATTGGTTCTATGCTTATTTTTCTACTATATGAATGAAGTACTTGGAGTAAAGGGTGTTCACTGGACTAATGATGAGTTAGTTGCCATTCAGATCAAAGATCATCTTCACAACATTGGTGATTTCAAAGCTCAGAAAACTGCAATATGGGGATACTTCAAGAATTTTCAGATTATGATGCATTTAAGGGAAAGAATCCCTAAATCAATTTTTGAGAAGTACAAAAATGAAATATACTTCATGGTTAACACTGATCAGTGCCTAATGGAAGCAGTGGAACCCAAAACTATTTGGATCATGCCCATGGGGTATGAAGTAGATGGAAAAATCTTGAATATGTATGCTCAACATCTTCTAAGCAAGCCTAAAGACACAATAGTTGAAAGATTTGGAACATATGAGGAGCTAAGTTTAAAACTGCATACTGAGCTCAGAGAACTTGAAACGAATAGGAAAGTAAGAAAAGAAGTTGAGCAATTGGTTGAAAATCTGGGCCTAACTAAGGAGGTTGTGAGGCAATTCAGGGAAAGAACTAAAAAGGCTGAGAAAGAGAAACAAGATAAGAAACAAGGAAGTGCTCCGATGGAACCCTCTTCCACTTCAAGGACTACTAGGAGCTCTGTTTCTACCCCTGTTCCTCCCAAGACTACAAAATCAAAAGTAAAATCATCCAGAAAAAGGGAGAAAAGGAAGAAAACAAAAGCATCCTGGATCTATGAAAGCACAAGAGAAGAAGAAGAAGATATAGATTATGACATTGAGATCAAAGAACTAAAATCCACAGGCACAAAAGCAGCCAAGATATCCAAGGAGATGCCCTCTGAAAGCAAAAGGGAAAGCAAGAGGCAAAAGATAGAGGAATATGTAGAGAAGCCTACCCTTTTAGTAGTGACATCATTAAATCAGTTACTATAGATGGAAACTTGGCTCCAATGACAGAATTCTATGATGGCTATAGTGATGCTAACAAAAGAGTACTTGAGGAAGCAACAGTAATATATTTGAATATCTACAACAAGGCTCTTATTGAGATATGTTCATTGATACCAAAAAGCCTTGAAAAAATTTTGGAACTTAGAAAAAAGAATGCAAAAAGCAAGGATCTTGAGATCTGAGAACAAATATTAATATAATTATGCCCCCAAATTACTCCAAAGCAAATGAATTTGATATTTAAAGAAGCCAAGGATGAGTTCCAAAGTAAAAAATGAATGAATAAGATTATGATTGGGGAGACAGACAAGATTGCAAAGGAAACCAAAGAGATTCTTTGGAGTGCTTTGAAAAAGCACAATCTTCTTGTTGTAAAGGAGGTAAATGTAGAGATTGAGTCCTCAGACATGAATGTCGAAGGATTAAAGAAGAATAAGCAACAAACTGAAACTCTAGATTCCTCTGTTCTTGAAGAGGAAGTGCAAAAGGAAGAGGAAGTATTGATAAAAGAAGCAAATGTTGGCCATGATCCTCTAGATCCTCCTGCTACTGATGACTCCAGAAAGGACCAAGAAAAAGAAGAAGAAAAGGAGAAAGAGAAGGAAGAGGAAAAAGAAAAGGGAAAAGAAGAACTAGTAGAAGGAGATGGTGCTAATGCACCAAAACAAGATAGTCTGGTTGCTGCCAATGACAAAGCACAAGGGAAGGAAATTGAAATAGAAAGTGTGGCAAGAGACATTGCAGATGCAATGCAGAGTTTTCTCATCAAGGAGATACTAGAGTTAGATGAGCCAGAATTGATACAAGGACCAATCAATTTGGACACTCTCTCCCTGGACCAAATGCTAAAGATATCATCATTTACACAAGCTAAAGCAAGGGAGAAAATACTGAAGTCTCACAGAAAATAGTGAGTTGATAGGCCTAGTATTTGGAATACTAGAGAAGATCATGCCCACATATCAAAAAAATACATTTGATTCTCCTTCTGGTAATTTGAAAAATCTTTTGCATTCTATAAATACAAATTTTAAGTCTTTTAAGAAGTCAGCCGAAGTAAAGGTCCGGAAAGAATTTTTGGATAAGAGGTTTAGTGAACTAAAAGGCCTTATAGATAATGATAGAAAAACACTCAATATTGGTATAAAGAGTATTGAAAATGCTCTTAAGGATTGTGGTGATGTATGTAAGTTTTGTTTATCATAGCCCAAAATAGTAGAGGATATTGAGAAAAAGATAAAGGAGTAGGAGAAAAAACTGGTAGACCTATCTCAAAGTTTTGATCCTTTAACAGTATTTCCAATGAGCCAAGAATGTCAATAAAGAAGCTTATCAAAGAAAAGAAGAACATTATGGAAAGAATGGGTGAGCTCCGGGGACTGATTACCCCTAAGTTTGAAACAATGTTTAATACTTTGTTAGAGGCCCAAAGTACTGCCCAAGCAAGTGATCCCTCAGATCTAAGGAAAGAAGAAGCATATGCATTTCTGCTAAGTGGACACATTTCAATTTTGGATGGTATGAAGAGAGGTTGGGTGAATTTGTATAGTTAAAGAGTACTCTTGCAAATATCCTTAAATATATGTAAATATAACATATGGACTGTTTGTACATATGCGGCCTTATATACAAAATTTTTGCATGACTAGTGATTGCGGATCCCACTCTTTGCCATTGATGTCAAAGGGGGAGTGAAGAGTAGTAAAAAATGAAGAATCTAGCAAAGGGGGAGCACTGGAAAGTAGTTTGAACAACAGTATGGACCACAAGCAAAGGGGGAGTTATTCCGACACTTAGTAATTTTTCACTAAGTGTTGCCATCAATGCCAAAGGGGGAGATTGTTGGCAAGAGACACTGCTAGGCATGATAATTGTTGTCATTGATGGCAACTGAGTCTATACTACACATCCGCATTGCATAATTTGCCCATACCAGAAATTAGATTGAAGATTTGTCTAAGTCTGGGAAGTCAAGAACAGAGTGTGTGACAGGGTCTAGTATCTTGATCCGGATCTCCCCGACAGTAGATCAAAGTTTGTTGTGGATCTGAGGAAGTCATAAGCATTGTCAAGATAATCTAAATCTAGAGTTTTGGCCTTTGGTGATGAAGGATTCAATAGTTATTAGCATCTGAGTATCGGGTTAACAGTTTGACAGAGCAGGCAGAAGAAGAATAGGCCGACCTTGTAATTGATCTTGGTTCCGGATGTATGGAATTTGTTGGTTGGACAAGTTGTGATGATCAGTGATATTAACCGACCTGATTAATGATTTGTGAGTGCAAGTTTTGGTCCGCATTACAAGTGTACATGGATTTAGCTAACAGAGCAAATCTTTCAATAAAGTTCTAAGTATTCTTGAAGCTGACTAAAAAGTGGTTGAAGATATGGATGCGGATATATATAGCTAATGGATTTGAATGATTTGGGGGTGTGTGTGATGTGACTATGGAATAAGTGTGAAAAGGGTAGAGATCTAAGATTCAGATGTTAGCAGAATAGTAAAAAGGGCAGAGTGAAGATGAAGTGTATCAAGTCAGTATTTTGTGCTTAATCAAAACTAAATCCTTGCATTGATAGATGCTAATTATCAGTTCAATTTCATTGTAATCTTCTTTATGTAGGTAGTGAACCTTCTATAGGCAGTGAACCTTCTGTAGGCAGTGAACCTTCTGTAGGTAGTAAGCCTTCTTTGAGCAGTGAGCTCTGGGAAGTGATCCCGAATGCATGTGCATTCCCCTTTGTAATACTTTTAATAGAGTACAATCTTTGTGGGTTAACCCCCACCATGGTTTTTCCCTTAACTGGGTTTCCACATTAAAAATCTTGGTGTCAAGTGTGTTACTCATGTTTCTGCTCATGTGTTATTGATTCATGCTTTAATGTTCATATCATTAATTTGGTTAGAAGTTGTAAAAGAGGATTAAAGGCAGAAAAGTTTAATTTGTGTGACAACTGATTCACCCCCCCTCTCAGTTGTTCGGACCAATTCCAACACAAAGGAGAGTTGAAGTGAACAACTTCTGGTGCTAAATGAACAATCTTTATAGAAGAAGAGGGTTGGTAGTGAGGTGTCAATGCAAGATTATTGTGGTTGTAGTATGCAGCATTGAAGGCATCATTTCTTCAAATCTTGGCACCATCTCATACATGTAAATGCAGAAGTAGATGGAGTAAATGTGGTGGGTTGGTAGTGGAGTGTGAGGCAGTGAAGGATTAATGTTTCCTTGTTTAAGTGTTACATGTCAGTGTGTTTTTTAATCCCACGACATGGTGAGCATGTATTGGGGTCATCATGAACTACCATCGGGGGTTCTCATGCTCCACCTTCGATCAACCTTAAAAAAGAGATGAAAAAAGGAGTCTCCACTTGTCATCATCCTCCATGTGGCAACTGACTTGGACACCTTTGAAAAGAAATTTTTTAAACTTTCCACCTCATTGCATGCATGGCTAAGTCAAAATTTGTATCCTTCTCAAGTAGTAAACAACAAATACATAGCGGAATAAACAATACACAACAAAGAAGAATTGTATGTAAAAGATAAAAACTAGGTGGGTCATTACCTTAGTGAGGTATGAAGACCTCACCTTCCATGTACAACCAAATAGAGGAGTAAAATGAAGAAATACCTTCTCAAACACTAAATAATGTAAAGCCCATGTGAACCTTTAAAGTTGTAGTACACCATTATCATGCCCCGTGGCCTATGATTGTACACAAACAAGTTTTATGTTGTGCATCTAGAATTCACAGTTTCCATGCATCATTAATAAATTACAAAAACCATTCCATTGATAAATGGTAGACATAAGTCTAAAATTCTATTGATTCAATATATTAACATACTTGTAATCCAAAATACAGAAATGATAGTAGATATAGTTGTGATTGACATACAAAATCTAAAAAACATGCCTCCTGGTGGTACATATAGGGGTTTAGGGTTTTAGGTCCATGAAATTTCAAGTCTTTGCCTTTACAATCCTTTAAACCTAAGTCCCTAAGTCTTATGCACTTTATCTTTTAATTACCTGTTGACCACCTATAGTAAATCCCCAGTCACTTAAGTTATGACTTAAAGCCTTTAGGTTTGTCAGGTGACCAGTCCCGTGTCCTAGTCTTACCCTTTATAGCCCGTGAAAAATTAAATCTATGTCCTAAGTCTTTGCATAGGTTATAAAATATTATATATTAGTGTTTTGTAGTGTCACAATGCATCATACATGGCATCATCGTCCCCTTGTGCGGCTGTGACAAGGTAACACTTGTCAAGGAATCTAGGCTTATGGACCCTTAATCAAAGAATCTTACCTCGAGCAATCATGTGCTGCCAAATCTCAAAGCAAGAAGTGATCTACAGGAGAGCTCTAATCTAACAGTTGTGCAAGCTCGCAAGGGAATCTTGCTAGAAAGGAATATTCATCACGCGGTCATGAGATAGCGACACGTGGCCTCAACTTAGTAAAGAAGTGAAAAGCAAATGAAAAGGTGACGCTTGGAGGCTTTATTGCACCCGCGTAGGGTAGGTAGGTGGTGGGCCATTTATGGATCTGACTCTATGAAATGGTGCCACATGTCTAGGTCAAACAAAAGGTGATGTAGTTAGCAAAGGAGGTACATCTGACTTGGCTTGCTCTTATTGGTCAGACTTTTCAACAATGATGACCTAGATTTTCAAATCTGGTAGGTAAATGATGGCTGTGGATTTCATAAGGATAAACTCAAATCAACGGCGTAGGTTTAAATTTTTATGAAGAACATTGAAGGCACCTTGTGACATGAATGTGAGATTAAGGTCGAGACTACCTCCATTAATGCTTCAGGACCTATGCTACAATGCTTGAAAAGGAGAAAAGTTAGGGCTTTTTACATCATTTCTTCAAGCACGAACATAGTTTAGATGCACAGCAAATTCTCAGGTGAACAAAGAAAGAAATTTGAGCTTCTACAGGCATGAAAAACTAGTAAGTTCACTCTATTTGATTGTGTTCAGTGCATTTTAAGTTGACTGCTTGATTGAGAAGGTAGATAGTTGTCAATATAAGAAGCTCTAGTTTAATACATAGTCTAAGAAAATGAGTCAAGTCAGTCAAGCCTCCACCTCTAAACACAATTTAGATGAGGAACTTATGGTCCAATTCCTAGGCTCTGCTTGACAAGATTTGAATCTACATGGTCCCGGTGGGCCAGATGATAAATTTCTAGACTTCTATTATAACTGTAGGGATGCCCGATTACCTGTTCCTAGTTGGGTCCTTTTCAAACACTGGCATCATAGAATGGACTACAAAGTCCTGGTCTACAACACTTGGCGCTTTGATTTGGCCAAACTAAACTACCCTAATGTATTTCCAAACCCTGATCTAGTGAGGGCAATTGCACAGAGGTATTATCCTCAAACAAGGTCAGTCATGGTAGGAAATGGCACAGTAATGATTAAATTTACAAAAGTGTACATCTCCACTGTGTTTAGTTTGAACCCTGCGGCCAGTAAGCTGATTGACCTAGGAGCATTAAAGAAAAGTTATCAGAATGTCAAGCATAAATATAGAGATTTCAACCTGGCTAAACACAGACTGAGGGGGGTTGATGACAAACTAGTGAAAATATCAGACAGGGAGGAGGAGCCTTTTCAATGCACTCTGTTCATGCATTATTTTGTCAAAACTTACCATAATTGAAAGGGATTCCTCAGACAGGATGCCCATCTCTCTAATGATGATGGCAGTGAATATTCAAGATCAAGAGACTGGGGAGCCATATGACTATGCTTCCTATATAGAAGATAAGATGCACAAACAGATGATGGCACTCAAGAGCAAATTGTTTACTATGGATGCCCATTTTGAATTCACATGGTACTCTATGTTGTCATATGATTCTATTCGCTTTGTTAGGTATGTGGAATCAAAACCTACATGTTAAGATGACAGATGCACAAGGAAATATGTTGCCAGTGTAAATGTAGACATGCATGCTGGACATGCATTGTGTGGACTCTGATTATGTAATATTCAAAGAATATTTTGTGAGAAGAGTTCTTAGCTTCTTAGAGCCAGAAGGGGAAAGGCTACATGCAAATGTATTAGATTTTTTAATGCCTTTAGACAAGACCCTGATTTGGGGATTGATCATAACTGGGGTGACTAGTTTTACCATGAGCACACCACCTGTATCAGAATCTATGGATGTGAGGCCCCTCCCAACTTTGCCTAAGTATGTGCCTAAGAGAATTACATTTTTGGAAATTAATAGGGAGATGAAAGAGTTAGATAAAGAACATCTAAGGAAGCATAAGAAGGGTTCATTCTTTCCCACCTCACTTAGATTTAGTGACTTCTTGACAGTAGATAAGGGAGGCTTGGATCAGATTGATTCAGTGCTTCAATGTTATAGGATGTATTTTGAACAGCCTAGGATGTTTGACCCTGAGGGCTTTATTGATAGAGTGAGGATCAATAAATAGAGACTGAGATACATTCACTAGGTCTATTTTGATGAAGACATTGTCAAGAATTGCTTCACAATGAATGAAGTCCATACCTTGAGAATCAGGTGGGACACAAATATGACAGGGGAAAGAATGAGAAAGAACCTAAATGCTACATACATGGGTGCCTTTGTAGAGGTGCGGGACCCAATTAAAAGAATTCAAATGATGTTTGATAATGCAGAGGAACTAATTGCTAGTGCTCCTGCATGTGAGGAAAGGACTTCCTACCAGCCTAGCAGCTCAAGGGGAGGATATACTATAAAGAGGGAGTCAATTGAACCCTCCCCTGCCAAAAAGGTAAAAATAATTGATTTAGAGGTTGAAGAAGAGATTGAGGTAGTAGATCTTGAGGAAGAGGTAGAAGAACAGGTGCAGGAAGCTGCTCATCAAGTAAATTCACTTGATAGAATAAGACCCTACTCTTCCCCTGAAAATAGGTCAATGAGGACCATGACAAGCCAGACTATGGATATAGAGGACATCAGGGTGATGGCTTGCAATAAATTTATGGAAGATGATGAATTCCTCAATATTCCTAAATTTAGGAGTTATGTTTTGAAAGTGAGAAGTGAGGAATTTCAGAAAAGAATTGAAGATGCCAAGAGTGGAGTTCACCCATCTGAATATGAGGTCATCACTCAAAGAGTGTTGACAGAGGTTAATCAAGCCATCAACAAAATGACTCAAGAGGAGGGGAGGGCATTACTTTCCAAAAGTAATATCATACTCCTCCCACATTAGACTTTGTCAGATGCAATTACATTTGACATGATTACCAGAGAAGATTCAGATGTGACAGATGAGTAGGTTGAGAAGGCTCTCTCTGGTGCAGCCTTCAACCCTAGGTTTGAGACATTGGTAATATGGGCTATGGCCCCAAGAAATAATAAACCTAGGGTTAGATTGGGATAATTGACAGGGGATGTGATAATCAAGAGAGTATCTAACACCCCTGCTCCCCAAGCTGCAAGTTTGAATGTGTAGACTGAACAATTTGCTAAGGCAGTAAAAAATAAACTACAGAAAGATCATGATGAGTTGCTGCTACAATATGCACAAGCCATTGCAAAGCTCAATAAATGTAAAGAGCAGCTATTGTTAGGGGCTGGTACTTCAAATCCTCCTCCTGTAATACTCATAGTGGAAGCATTCCTAGTTGACACAGAGCCCCTGTTGGCAGAAATCAAAGAATTAAAAGAGGAGGTGAAGAGACTAAAGGAAGACAAGAAAAATTCAATCAAGGAGACGGTCACCAATTTGATAAATCATAGGGTGACCAAGGTTTTGGCAAGGGTGGATGAGACATGGAGGTCTTATTAAAATTTGAGAGCTACCCTTGACAAACATGAATAGTATAAGGAGAGTCTTAAGACAATGAAGAGAGTGTGGCTGTAGAGAACTGGTGAATTGAGAGACCTGCATAGGTGCTCTAGATTTAATGAAAGGTGTAGACACCTAAAATTGACTTTGTTTGAAAACCAATTTCCTATATCTCTACACAACTGACTATCCCTCCTATTAATTAAATAAATTCATTTTATTTAATTAATTCATCTCTAATCACCTACCCTTAGCCATTTATCCATCTGTGTATGAGGAAAATTGACTATGATAAACTAACAAAATCAAAAACCCAATAACATAAAGAGAACCAATCTAAATAAAAGCCATTACCAATAAATCAATGAAATATGAAAGCTTTTACCGAGATTTGTATTGTTCCCTTTGGATGAATGTGGATTGCTCAATAGTGCTTCGAAACCATGTTTGCAACAAGTAAGTAAAGTGCTCAAAGATCAATGTCAAAAGATCATAAAGTTCCTCAATCGATGCGATGTATGCTCAAAGCGCTATTAAGTATGCCTAAGAATAAGTGATCGAAGAGGATTTGTGAAGAAGAGGAGGGGGGTTTATATAGGTTTTGACAGAGATCAATCAACGGTCTAGATAATTCAGAAGAATCAATGGAGGAGATAAATCAAATAACCATAATGAATGTGCACACGACATGTGTCAATCCATAAGGATATTTTTAGTAAAATATGATGAAAACAAGATTGATTGAATAGATAACTCCACTTGTAATTTTGTCTTTTTTAGAGTTCTAAAAATAAGACAGATTGTGCACATGAGTTAACAAGATATTTTAAGAGGAATTGGAAGATAACTAAAATTAAATAAATAAATTTATCTAATTGATTGTGCATGATTGAGGAACAGAAGATTATAAATAAAATATTTTATTTTATTTATTTTTAGAGGAAAAAGTAAATTAAATAAATAAATTTATTTAATTGTTTGTACAAGATTAGAGGAATATAAAGATTATAAATAAAATACTTGATTTTATTTATTTTTAGAGGATTGAGATAATTTAAATAAATTTGCATGATTTATTTAAATTTAGAAGAACAATTGAATTAATTAAATAATGTAAATTATTTAATTGTAGATAGGAGGAATTGTGATGAATTAATTAAATAATTAGATTTATTTAATTAATGGAGATGTTGATGATTATTTTGATGCAATCATAACAAAAGTTAAAATTCACATATAATGAACCAAAACTGACTTGAAAGATATGATGGAATCGTTTAAGATTCACTTAATCCCAAGTTTACTATGGTCAGGTCTTGACCTGTTGGGCAAATTCAGTTGGTCAATGTGAAGCTGTAATGTTCAAGGGGCCTTACGTAATTTAAGGTTTCTTGTTGGTTAACTGGACTCAAACTATGCAAAAGATTAATAAATGTCAATATGTTGTTCATCCGTTTTGCATAAACTTATACTTGTGCTGCAAAACTTTAGATGATCTTTCTTGAATTATTGCAGCTTTCTTCTCCTTATATTTATGAAAACTATCTACTTTTAACTCTGTTATGCATGCTTCTTTCAAATATGAGACAAATTTCCTTCAAATTTCTACGTTTTAAGCTAAGTATTTTCAGATGGGTTGGGAAAAGTTAGAAAGATCTAATCTAAACTTCATTTAAATCTACCAAAGGATCTAATTGTTCTGTTATGCACTATATAAATCGTATAGCAATTTGATCAAATCCACAGATAAAAAACTTTAAATGTAAGTTCTGAGCATTTTCACAAACATACACTTAAAATTGCAAGCTCTTAGAGAAAATGTTTCCAAACACAATGAAGAGTAGGAGAACACTCAGAAGATAGATGCAGAACTCCAGATTCAATTGTATTAGAAACAAATAGTCATATAAGATTTTACAATGTCAGAATGACTCTTAGTTTCATTGATCAAACTACAGAGAACTTACAAGGTTTACAGATACAGTAAGGAAGCTAGATGTTCCACACATTACTTATTGCAGACAACAGGTGACCTCCTTCATCTACTTCTAAACTATACTAAGCTACTTTTACAAATTCTTGCTGCTACAAATTTTCTACGTAGCCCCTGTGTTCCTAAAAATCCCTGTGTAAAGTATTACAGTGTATCAAGGCACCATTTATAGACTTTCTGATTGTCCTCAATACAACCCAAAAAACCCTAATTTAAACCCTGGTTCAAACCCCTGGTTACAACAATAAATGTAGGTGAACCAGTTTCCCAAAATACCTCTGAACATACATCCAATATGGGTGAGATATGCCTTTCTGAAACCCTAGTAGCTCAGTAATAACTTGTGTGGTCTGCTGCAGTAATGTCCTCATCAATGAATGGCCCTTTGACTTCCTCACCCTTCATCCTTATCTCCCTCTACTCCTGAGATCAGATTTCCTCTTCCATGATGTCATCGCCATTAAGTTTCAGCTCCCCGCTCAACTGCAAACTTGTAAAAATAGATAGACAATAAGTATTATTCCATCAAATGAACAGCAGGAAATTAAAACATCTAATTAAATCAAGGCATGATTGTGCAAGACGTAGAATTTGGGCCCAAAAATGCCCCAAAAATGTGCTCAAAATGTATATACAATGTCCAAAACATCACGGGTCATCCATCGTTGACCCAAAAAATGCTATCGGGCTCAAAAAAATGATCTCAAACTCTATCGCTCTGCCCTTTCCCACCCATCGGCGTGGGATATGCTATCGGTGAGTCCAAAAGAAGATGGGCCAGTCACCTTCGTTACACTGAGGAAACCCTTTGTTTCAGCTTGTATGTTCCTTTTCTATCATCGGCGCGAGCTTGGCCGATGTCTCATATCGGCGTGAGTTTCACTGAAAATATCCCTAGCGGCTTGACTTTCCTTCCTATCGGCATGACATCGCCCATTGGCGAGTGCGAAAATTGATTGGCCGATGCACATTGTATGGCCGATACCCTTTACATTCCCTTATACCTCCCATTGGTGTGAGACTCCTTATCGGCGAGGCCATTTACTTTTCTTCCGACCGATATTTGGCCGATACCCTTCTTTGTTATTCAACATGCTCCTTTTCATTCATCTGCGCAAGAATGGACCGTCAGTGAAGGCTTCAAATTTCATTCTGATCATTGTTGTTTCACCAATCACCATCGTATCAGCATGAGCCCTTCCATCGGCGAAGGTTTAAAATGTTGCTCTGATCATCATTCCTTACGCCGATCGCCTTTGCATCGGCGTGAGACTTCTTATCAGTGAGGGCCTGAAATGCTACCCTGATCACTATTGTTTTGCCTATAGCCAAAGGCTATTGGGGAGACCACATCCTTCGGCGGGAAAATCCAAGGTATTGCCGATGATGTAAGTTAGGCCGATGACTATACCATCGGTGAGAGACAACCCTTTGGGGAGATAAATCATAACATTGCCGATGGCAATGGTTATACTGATGACAATGCATACGCAACTCTTTGATCTACTAAGTCTCTTCCCCTCCCTTTTGCCCTATCATCAGTGTAAGTCTCCTGTATCGGTGAAGGTTTAGAATGTCATTCCGATCGCTAATGTTTTGCCAATAGGCCCATGTTTGTATACTATGCCTTGTTCATTTGTCTTGTATGGTTAGACCTGCCGAACATACAAATGTGAGATACAGAGTGGAACTCAAGACAAAATTCATTTTAACCTGAAACCACTTCAGATCCATCCTAAATGTATACTTCAAAATTTTAACCAAATGCCTATAAGGAGAAGGACCTATAACTGACCTTGTATCATGCAAAACCTGATTGTACATTTTACCAAAATGATCATAACTTGCAAAATATGACGAATTTCAAGACAGTTCAAAAAGTAGCCCTAGCTCAATTTTTTATAAGGAATCCAACCATATTATGCCCTGGTACTAAAAATGTGTTTTTTTTCTCTTTTTTTTAACAAAGTTTGCAAATTTTGACTCCCTTTTCCCTTACCACCAAGCAAAACAACAAACCAAAAGAGAAAAAGCAAAGCAACGAGTAGGGGTCCTCATTTTGCTAAGGAGCAAAATGGGGCGTGTTGTGAACATCACAACAAGAGACTTGAATTTTGAAAAAGGATAATGATTTGATTAAATAATTAAAATTATTTAATTGTGGCAGAAAATAGAGGAATTTAATTTAATTAAATAAATAAATATAATTTATTCAATTAATGTTGATTTTTAGAAGGTTTGGAAGAATTTGATGAAATTAATTAAATAATTAGATTATTTAATTAACGTATGAAATGCAGGTGATTAGACATGGTCATTTTAAGGTGTCTACATTTTGCCCCTCTTTGATGCAATGTAGTTTACAGCGTTGCGTCAAAGAAAATGATTGTTGAAGACATGATACATTTCTTTATGCCCCAGTGTAGGTAGCTGCCCCAGCGTAGCTGGCGTAGGGTGCCCCCTTGAGAGGAAAGATAAGGAAGCGACAAAAGAACTGGGTTGACGCTCAACTAGAAGTTGTGTTGGAGATACGTGAGTTTGAATAGAAGAAAGTGGAGATAGAAAAGAACATGAGAGAAAGACTATTGATTGATCTTTGCTGGAAAACTATATAAGGCCATGGAAAAATGGATGGTGTAAATGAATGACCTTGTTGCATTGGTTTCACAAATGTTCATAAAGAGCAATCCTTATTTTTGATATAGCACATGGATATTTTACTACCAAGGTATAAAAGACCAAGGTGTTGTGATATCTGAGTGCATGGACGTTGACTCTATAAGCAAGTGGTTTGATCTTAGATCCCTTAGACATAATATGACCTTGTTGGTACATGTGAATGAGCCATAGTCTTTGAACATAAAAAAAACTTCAATACATGTCAATGCAAAAAGAATATTAATATGTAAGATGCTAGGTCATAACACACAAAAGATAAATATGATGTTAAGAAAGATACTAAAGATCATTCCTCAAACACAGCACACAAAAGCAATGACTATGCCCCCAATCCGTACTGTATCGCAACGTACCAAGATTATAGATAAATCAAGGTAGTCTTGAATAGGTAATGGAAAAGGAACAAAAGATAAACCAAAAAGTAAATTGACTGACTTACAAAGTAAACATACAACCAACATATTCTCTTGCCAAAGAGGTTGCTCAGGAGAGATTGGATAGGAAAGATAACAGCCTTATCGTAGGAGCTATGTGTCCGTTAAAGGGGGCTATCTACCTAAAAAGACAATATCTTGCTGCCTGAAATGCCACATGTCATAGGAGATGCATGTGTTGGTCTCAACAATGGAACACTCTATAGAAGACAAGCTTGTTGATCTGGTGCTTTGACTAATCTGGACTTAGTTGATGTTGGCAATCGAAATAGCAGGACAGTAGATGACTCTGGGAGTAAGCTACTTTGCTTTAGGTTTGTTAAGAACTTTTGCTTTGAAAGGATGCACTAGCTTGCTGCTTGAGTTAGTCAAGTCGAGGCGAATGGATTTTGACAAATGGAAGACTAGAAAGATGACATGTTAATGGATTAGGGTGGGTGAAGAATGATGAATCGTATGTGCCTAAGTACTAGATACATCCTTCGTATTCCAGACTGCCTACATACCCTGTATCCACGGGATCAAGGCACATTACGATGGAAGGTGAAAGTGATAATACATAGTTCTAGATAGAGTGATGAGATGGGTCAAGGATGATGAACTTGGGTTGGGGAAATGATAAGATCTTATGTACCTGAGTACTAGATACTTCCTTCATATTCCAGACTGCCTACATACCCATATCCATGGGATCAAGGTACCTTAAGATTAAGACGACATAATATGTAGTTCTAGTTGATGTGATGATGTAGGAAGCACGTTGAGGAGATAATAGCCTTATCGTAGGAGTGATGCATCTATTAAACAGTGTTATCTGTGGAAAGGAGAAAAGATTGAAGAGCATGCGAACCACGAACAAGGAACCACTCCTAAACCTAGGTTAAGGAAGGAATTGCCCCCCACTCTGGTAGAGGAAATTGCATGGATGACCGATGAAGGAGACATAGAAAGTTGGACCTAGGACAAGACAGTGAAAACTGCTAACACAGATCAAGACATGGGATGACAACGATGGACATTGACAAACTTCCAAGCTATACTAGATAGGGAGATGGAAATGCAAACAAGGTCAATGGTTTTATTATGGATGGATGGCCAAAGTTTGTTGTGAAATGGAATGAACAAGACTCAATAGATGATGGATGCTGAATCTACACATAGTGCCTGTTTGCCAGGTTTTCACTATGGTACTTATCCAAGGTGCCTGTTTACAAGGTTTTCACCAGAGGATGGATTTTTTTTTTGGAATACTCTAAGGATCAGGCATAGAACTTCTTAAGATGAACACTGTTAAGTGGCTCATCCAGAGGAATGCCGTCAGGTGTAGCTAAAGTATAAGCTCATGTTCCATATGTTGCTATGACAATGAAGGGACCTAACCAATTAGGCTCAAACTTGCCCTTCTTTTCTCGATCTACTTGATTTCTCTGATTCTCTTTGAGTACAAGATCACCAACTTGAAACCGTCTTTCTTTGATCTTTTTGTTGTAATTACGCCAGAGGTGGTTTTGATAGACATGGAGATGATTAAGCATGGCAAGATGCCTTTCATCTAATAGTTCTAGCTCAGCTAATCTGGAAGTGTGATACTCTTCTCCGCTGATCAGGTTCTGCATAGATACTCTGAGGGATGGGATCTCGACCTCTATAGGTAGGATGGCTTCAAAGCCATAGACCAAGGCATATGGTGTGGCACCAGTTGGTGTTCTAATACTAGTGCGGTAGGCCCATAGGGTGGGATTGAGTTGTAGGTGCCAATCACGACCAGCTTCATTGACTGTTTTCTTGAGGATTTTGAGAATGATTTTATTAGAAGCCTCAGCTTGGCCGTTACTCTGCAGATAGTAGGGAGTTGAAAAGTGATGTTGGATATTGTATTGTGTGCATAAGGCATGGACATCTTGATTCTTGAATGGTCTCCCATTATCAGTGACAATGGCTTGGGGGATACCATACCGGCAAATGAGGTAGTTAAGGATAAACTTGTCTATTTGCTTACCAGTGATATAGGTCATGGGAATGGCTTCAACCCACTTTGTGAAATACTTAGTGGTAGTAATGATGAACTTATGGCCATTGGATAAGGATGGGTGGATTTGTCCTACGAGGTTGAGACCCCATTGAGAAAAAGGCCATGGAGTAGTTACAGGCTGTAGTTCATGAGCTGGTGCGTGAATCAAATCTCCATGCTGCTGGCATTGTAGACACTTCTTAGCAAAATGTAAAGCATCATGCTTTATTGTAGGCCAATAATAACTTGTTCTAAGTATCTTCTTAGTGAGATTAGGACCAGTAGAATGTGCACCACAGACACCTTCATGTATGTCTTGTAAGGTAGCTTCAGCTTCTTCCATGTTAAGACATTGTAAGAGGATACCATCAAGACTCCGGCGATATAGTGTATCACCCAGAATGGTGTAACAGGAGGATCGTCGAATAAAGGTTTTGCATTGGGTGGAGGATAGGTCAGGGGGAAAGGTACTATTTTTAAGGTATTCATAGATGTCTTCATACCATGGGGAATTGGGACCAACAAGTTCACAGATGATTTTAGTAACGGGAACATCGACGGCTGGTATCAACAATTGCTTGATCAAGAATGCGCATTTCTATGTATTAGCTGGCATGTCAATCAATGACCCTATAGAAGCCATAGAATCTGCAGCTTTGTTATGCTCTCTTGGAATTTGCTCAAATGTGATGCTAGAAAAATGTGGTTTGTAGGCATCCACTAGTTGCTTGTAGGGGACTAACTTTTCATCTTTTGTTTGGTACTCATCTGTGACTTGGCGAAGACTAGTCATGAGTCTCCATATACCTGTAGTTCTGTGATATCCCATTGAACTACTATATTGAGACCTATGAGGAGTGCTTCATACTTGGAAATGTTGTTGGTGCAAGGGAATGCAAGCCGATATGACTTTGGAATATAGTCATTTTGAGGTGTGATAAACAAGATGCCAGCCCCTGATCCATGCTGCGTGTAGGAACCATCAAAGTACAACTTCCACATTATTGAGTTGGAAAGAGTGAAGAGATTCTCATCTGGAAAGTCTGCTACCATAGGGTGTGTATCTATCATGGGTGCTTCTACTAGGGTTTGTCCTTTGATTGCTTTACAATCCGTATACTCAATGTCAAACTCACTAAGGATCATGACCCATTTAGCTAGTCTACCTGTGAGAGCTTCTTTTGCTAGTAGATACTTCAAGGGATCAATTTTGGCTATAAGATTTGTGTGTTGGTTCAACATGTAATGTCGCAACTTTTGGGAAGTGAACACTACTGCTAAACAAGCTCTTTCCATCAGTGAATAATTGAGTTCATATCCCACCAAGGTTCTACTGATATAGTAAATTGCATGCTCTTTTCCTCATTCATCATTTTGTGCTAGAAGAGCCCCGAGGGTTGAAGTTGTAGTGGAGATGTATAATATCAAAGGTTTATCAGCAACTGGTGGCACCAATATAGGAGGTGTAGCCAGATACTCTTTGAGTTGATCAAATTTTGCTTGACACTTGTAATCCCATTGAAATGAGACATCCTTTCAGAGCAAGTGTTGAAATGGGTGACATTTATCTGCTAGCTATGAGATGAAATGCCTAATGAACTGCAACCTTCCCTAAAGGCTCCTTAATGCTTTGAGGTTCTTTGGTGGAGGCATCTCCACTATAGCCTTTACTTTTGCAGGATCTACTTCGATGCCTCTATGAGATACAATGTATCCCAACAGCTTCCCTGATGTTACACCAAAGACACACTTATTTGGATTGAGGCGTACTTGGTATTTCTCAAGCCTGTCAAAGATCTGTCCTAGAACTTGTATGTGATCTACTCTAGAATATTTAGCTAGTATGTCATCCACATAGTCCTCCATGATATGATGAAAGAGGTCATGGAATATCACTGTCATTGCTCTTTGATAATTTGCCCCTACATTCTTTAGACCAAACGACATGACACACCAACAATAATTACCCCACAGACAAGTAAAAGTTGTTTTATGTTGATCTTCTTCTACTGTCCTTATCTGATTGTAGCCTGAGAATCCATCCATGAGGAAACCATTTCATGACCTGCTATCAAGTCTACTATAATATCAATGTTTGGTAATGGAAAGTCATCTTTGGGACATGCTTTGTTAAGATCTCTAAAATCATTACACATGCGGATGTGCCCATTGGGTTTAGACACAGGTACAATGTTTGAGACCCAATCTAAATAGTCAATAGGTCATATGAACTTTGCATCTAACAACTTCTATATTTCCAATTTTACCAAGAGAGCTATCTGTGGGTGCATCTTCCTCAACTTTTGCTTGACTGGTTTAACTTTTGGATCAATTGTGAGATAGTGAACCACTAGCTTAGGGTCTAGCCCTGGCATATCAGCATAGGTCCATGCAAAGTTGATGGTTCGCTATAAGAAGAATGTGTTAAGATTCCTGTGCTCTGTTTCTGATAATGATGCTGCAAGGAATGTGGTCTTTGGATTTTGTTCTGTGCCAAGGTTTATCTCTATAGAATCTTCCACTAGGAGAGATGACTTCTCTTGATACTTAGATGGTAGGGGAAGGTCAAATCCTCCATCCTCAGGTGCCACAGTTGGGTTTTCACCTTTGGATACGTCCTTTATTTTTACTATTTTATGATTGGGAGGTGCCACAGTGTGGTTTTCACCTAGAGATCTTTCTTTATTTTTACTTTTGCGACTGGAGGATTTGGCATTCTCACCAAAATAATTTGTTGGCTCTAGTTCCATTACAAAACATGCTTTATGATCACCAAGAGAGATACCATCCCAAAGTCCCATGAACTCGGCTAAAGCTTCGTCATTCTAAAATACATCTATAACGGGGGACCCTTGTTGGTCCCAATCGAAAAGTTCAAGGTAGACAAGTGTTACTTTCTGGGTGTTTGTGGTGGATGTTAGGGATACGAAGGATAACATAAATACAGAGGATTCTGTAAATAGGTCAGTCATATGGAGGGAAGAGTCATCAATGGTATCTTCATTAGACATTGAATCTATGAGAGAAGTTTTAGCCACCTTGTCGAGGATACCCTCGATGTCCAAGGCGTGTGGTACCTTCTTACCAAATCATAATCCCTTCTTGTCTAGTTTCTTTGTCACAATAATGGGTTCTATAGTTCCTTGATTCTATTTCCCAAGGCCACCTTTGCCTTTATAGCCCATGTTTTTAACTATCCATAAGCCATTGCCATAGTGTTTGACTCGTATTGTAACTGGTTCTTTCTCTTTATAGAGCCAAGAAGAAATGTCCTCAATAGCTTCCTCTTCCAATAACTATCCCTATTGGAATTCGGTTAGAAATGATGGGGGAGGAATAGCTACTTTTTTGGTTCCTTTGGCAATGGGCAGTTAGCCATAAGATTTAGGGGATAAAGGCATCCGCCCTACACAACAAGATTTTGAGATATCATAAGTTCCAAAGCCTATATCATGGATGTGAGCTTTGATTTCAGGAAGAGAATTAGGTTCACTTATAGAGGCTTGTGTCAAATTTTTAGGATCGACATATAGTAGGGATTCAAGGGCTTTATCATTTTGAGGCACTTGGTTGCAATTCTTATAACTGCCTTGCAAGACACCACAAAATTCAAAAGGATTGGGGTCTCCTAGGATAGTGATCTCTGTACCATTGAATGGGAACTTTAGAGACTAATGGTACGTGGAGGGAACAACTTTCATTGCATGGATCCATGGGTGGCCTAGGATAATGTTGTAAGGTAGCTCAATATCAAGGACTTGGCACCTAGTTTCAAGCATGACAGGGCCCAGTTGTATAGGCAAATGAATAACACCTTCTGAACGGTGTTCAACATCATCATACCCTTTGATTGTAATACTTTTATCATTGTTGACATGATCCTCAGAGTATCCCAATTACTTAAGTAACTTTAAAGAATAGATGATGAGACCAACACCACCATCTATGAGTATGCGTTTGATTTTGTGCTTATGGATGAGAACCTCAATATGAAGGGCATCATTGTGACATGGATCATGGGGTGGAAGGTCCTTTTCAGAAAAGACCACATTGTAGGGTGAAGCAATATTACCCACTATAGCTTGGAAATCCACGACCGCTATGTTGTTAGGAACTGAAGACTCTTGGAGGGCTTTTTCTAGCACGACTCTATGTGCAGGTGATGACCGTAGGAGGTCCAAGATAGAGATCTGTGCTAGCATTTTCCCTAGATGTTTGACAAGATTATAATCAGATTGAGCTGGAAGACTGGGTGTAGGACCACGAATGGTGACACAACCACGATGAGTTGTAACAGCACAATCTGTAGATTTGCCTTTGATTGTGAGGGTAGATACTCGACTCTCTTCAAAATGACCCACAATAGAGTCAAAAGAAGTGGAAGTATGGTTGACACCTTTACCTTTATCCTGCGGAGGAGGTGGACCATGGTGAGGGAATGGTTCCTTGTACATGTGGAGGTCTTTGTTCGTGTGTTGAGCTGGTGGGTCATCTTCCAGAGTAATTTGGTTGCCTTCAATGAGATTTTGGATTAGGTGCTTTAGTTTCATGCATAATGCGGTTCTATGCCCTTTGCACCTATGGAATTCACAGTATTCATTTTCTCTGTACCGTATAGTTTTCTAAACAGGTTTGCTATATGAGGGAGCATCCAGCAAGGTGATGAGGCCTTTGAGTAAAAGCTTATGTAAGACAAACTCTATGGGCTCTCCCAAGGGAGTGAATTGACGTCACGTAGGGTAATCTTGTTGAGGCCGCTCTTGTTGTCATTGATGTTGGTTTTGATAAGGTTGCCTTTGTTGTTGTTGTTGTTGAGGTGGAGCTTGACTTGGTTTGGAAAGCTGCAGCAGCATTTGCAAAGTTTGGACATGTTTAGAATCGACCACCCCATCATTGACCATGTTTTTATTCTTGTTCCAAAATTTGGTTTATTATTTTGTTGTTGAGGAGCATTGTCTTTCGTTTCTTTGAAGATTTTGACTACACCCTTAGCAATGAGGGCTTTTTCAATGTTGATTCCATTGTAGGTGATTTCATCGAAGGTTGTAGCACTAAGAATTTGTAAATGAAAACCTAACTCTTGGTTAAGGTTCTGCACAAATATGCTAACAAGCTATTTTTTAGGAATCTTGAAAGGGAATTTGCTAGCCATTTGTCTCCATCGTTAAGGAAAGAAATGAAAGTTTCTCCATTCTTCTATTTTTTGTTGCATAGGTCAGTCATGGAGATTTCATGCTCTACGTTGTAGGAGAAATGGGTGGCAAATTTCTCTGCTAGCTCGTTAAAAGACTTGATACCTGTGGGTAAGTGTGAGAACCATTCTATAGCTTGGCCTCCAAGACTGTGAGGAAAGAGATGCATAAGATACATGTTGTTATGTGAGACCTTGAAGCAAGCAAGATAGAATTCCCTGAGATGGTCTTTTGGGTCACCTTTTCCTTTGTATTTGTCAAACTTGGGAATAGTGAAATTTTGAGGAAAAGGAATCATGGGTAATGACCGATCAAAAGGATAGGGACACACTTCCTCTAAAGAGAAGGTCTTCTTGGTGTGGCCAAACGTAAGATCATATAGTTGTTGAACTTCTACAATTTTTATCTCCATCATTGTGGGAGGGGTTGGAAACATCTCTTGTTGTCCTAGAAGTGGTTGTTGTTGCCCATACGGCAGATTGTATTGTAAGCCATGGGCGTTGGTGTTATAAGGGTCGTAAGATTGCTTGGGGTCATACATGTTGTACGTGGGGTTGAGATTGGCTTGAAATTGGATGCTTTGATTTGGAAGAGGTGGAGATTGCGCTAGGTAAGAATGTTGGCTTTGTGATGGTTGAAGGAAAGAATTTGGTGGAGGAAAGCTAAAGTTCGTTGGGTTAGGTTGCAATTGTAGAACATAGCTTTGGTAAGTTAGGTTTTGGGAATGTTGAGGGTGGCTAGCCAATGTGTGAAAGAAATGTAGCGATGATGAATGTAGTGGAGGAGGGACATAGGTGGAAGTGTTATGCAATGGTTGAGGTTGATTGATGATGAGCGTAGAAGAATGTTGTGGTTGGGATTGCATGACTCTAGTTGGTGGAGAGACATGAAGGTTTGATAGTATAGGAGGTGGTATTTGTTGAGACCCTTGTTGCATGGCTACATAGTTGTTCCCCAGATTGTAATTTGGTGGGAAACCTATTCGTGAAGGGGTAACCAAGATTCCACTTGCAATTGGTGTGGACATTTTAGGAGTTTGTTGTATATTTGATCAAGCTAAGGTGGCTTGTTTAGCTAGTTCCGCTTGACGTTGAAGAGTCTCTTGTTAATTTTTGTACATTTCCATAGGAGTCAGAAGCGGTGATACGACCCTCTTTCCTGTAGGGTTTTGATAAAGGGGATTCTCAATTGTTCTCCCTTGTAAGCTTTGTTCAGGTAAAGGCATGGTCACTGTTGACATGGTTTGGACTACCGTTATAGTGTCTTGGGTGTTGTTAGGCTTGCTAAGGATGGATAGATTAAAACCTTTGGGTAATTTAGCTCCTTGCTCTGCTAGTAAGCGAAAGAAATGATCTTGGTTCTCACTAAGGATTTTGTCAAAGGCGGCTATAGGTCTAGGATCTTATATGAATTCATCAAGATCCTGCCCATCTTCTTGAGAGGATTGACCTATTTCAAAGTGTTGCTCTTCTTGAGGTGGGGCTTGATCTACGCTATAACATTGTGGGACAAAATCTGGAGGCAAGCTGGTGGTGTAATGAGGTGTACTTACCAAAGGAACTCTTTCTTCCAGATAATTGCTTGGTTGGTCAAGGTGCGGCATGTTGGGAGAATTGGTAGATCTTTCCGCGGGTGTTCTAGGAGTAACCTTGGGAGTAATGTTGAGACGACCTGATTGTGGTGTATGAGGAGGCAATTTGTGCTTCCTAGGGAAAACTTGCTTGGACTTCATACTTTGCTGGAGCCTAGTGTTTACCATGGAATACACTAGGACAAAAAGTAATGCTGGGATTCTGCTTGTGTTTTGAGAAAGACAAACTCCTGATGCATAACTCATTGGACCAAAGGTGCTATACTGTTTGACCAGAGGTGCAGGACTGTGCAACCAAAAGCATGCTACTGTAATACCAAAGGCGATGGACTGAACTACAAAAGGTGAGCTACGGTGACCAAAAGTGAGCTACTATACCACCAAGGGTGAGCTGCTGTAATACCAGAGGTGCTGAAGTAGTGTCTGATGCTTTAAAAGACAAATTTTGATAGATTTGGTTTTGGTTCTGAGTGCATTTGCTTTGGCAAGAGAAAACACAGCAAACAAAGTTGGCAAAAGGGACTGACACAACAAATAGTGTATGTTCGAGGCTCACAAAAAAAGCCCAATGTTTCCATAGGTCAAATACAATTGAAAACAAATATCAAGCACTTTTTATCCCTAGAGACAAGGTTTCATTGCAATAGATCAGCTCACAGCTTAATACTCCGTTGATAAAAATTTCATTCCACAAAGGTGTCAGACATTTAGTATCTTTGCGAGAGACGATAGGTAGGGATATCTCACCCTCCCCTTGGAAAGATCAAGTAGGTCACAAGAGCTTTATGGCCAAGAGAATACTATCTCTTCTCAAGGGAGCCAATGGTGAGTATCTTAAGGGCTTAAATCGATTCCCCTTGCACTGATGATTACCGCAACATTTGGAGGTAGATCAGGTAGTCACTATCTAGAATGGTTTTTAGTAACTTTGAGGGACCAACACCTTACGAGCAATGTGACAAGCTACTAAAAGCTTTAACCAATCCTACTAAGAGTATCAAACACTTCGCTTGATGTGAAAATCATTTCCACAAAGAGCTAGTACACCTCTTTTCAGTTTGGCACCACAAGGTAAGGCTGACATCAGTTAGGACTTGGCTTTCGTCTTATCCCTCTTATATAGCAGTTCAAAGGAAAACTCCGCTTAGGGTCATCCCTTTTGGATGAAGTGCAATACAAAAGTAGGCCCTTCTAAAGGAATAACTGAAATGTAAGAGTAAGCACGTCAAATAAAAGTTCAATTGTCTCGTTTATAAGAAAAATAAGGTGCAACTAAATTAGGGGCACACACGTTTGTAGTTGTCAATTGTCCCTTATGAAATTGAAGTGTTTGGCATTCATGTCCATTGTCCCTTAGAAAATTGAGGTCTTTTTGCATTCATGTCCATTGTCCCTTAAGAAAGCAATATGTTCCTAACACTTAGATTGCCAAAGTGATTTGTTTAATTGTCCCTTAAGAAGGCAATATATTTCTAAGACTTAGTGCAATATATTGAGATTTCTTCAATGTTCATCCTACATGAATATGTTAGGGAAACCAATTTTCTCTGTTTGAGTGATAAGAAGCTGCAACAAGTGATATTAGGTCCACATAAACTCAAAAGTTAGCAAGTGTTTAAAGTCATAGATTGAGAATAGGCCAATGAGTGGTCTTAAAACATAAATCTTAGAAAATCCTTGAAATGATATTACCACTGTGTAGAAGACAAAAACATATCAACTTTAAAAAAAAACACCACCTGAATCTGAGCCCGTTTGTGAAAGTTATGAAGCTTGGAAGGTCTAAAAACTATGACTAGATAGAAACAACAGTGAGAAAATGATTTTTTTGAAAAAATAAAGAATTTTGAGAAAAAATCAATTTCACCATGATGTGGATCACAAAATTCTAGCCTATTGTTTTTTAAAAAGCACTAAAATACGTGTACATATGACCAAGATAATGAGGTTTGAAAATTGTCTATTGGATCAAAATGCTCAATGAAGAGGGGTCTGTCTTAGCCCCCTGTGACTGGCTCCTAGTCACTGATGTGACTTGCTGCTGAGGGTTAAAAAAAACTTTTAAACCCAAAAAAACTTTTTGCAATTTTTTATTTTTATTTTTATTTTTTTGACCTTTGTACTTGTGTAATGACTATACGGCCTCGGGTTGCATGCTTGAGAAAATAAAATTTACCAAATTTTTATCTTCACCGAAAAGGCCAAATTATATGTTTTTCTTCACCTCTCGACCTTTCCGGACGCAACCATGACCTCCATTTTTGCCCAGCAAACTTCCTTTAAAAATTCTTTTTTAGATCTCTCCTAAAAAAAGTGTTAAAAACCTGTGAAATCAAACTAAAAATTCCACAAGTTTTATATTAGATTAGGACCAATGGGTTCCACCGAGCGTGCCAGAATGTGTATGAGGAAAATTGACTATGATAAACTAACAAAATCAAAAACCCAATAACATAAAGAGAACCAATCTAAATAAAAGCCATTACCAATAAATCAATGAAATATGAAAGCTTTTACCGAGATTTGTATTGTTCCCTTTGGATGAATGTGGATTGCTCAATAGTGCTGCGAAACCATGTTTGCAACAAGCAAGTAAAGTGCTCAAAGATCAATGTCAAAAGATCGTAAAGTTGCTCAATTGATGCAATGTATGCTCAAAGCGCTGTTAAGTATGCCTGAGAATAAGTGATCGAAGAGGATTTGTGAAGAAGATGAGGGGGGTTTATATAGGTTTCGACAGAGATCGATCAATGGTCTAGATAATTCAAAAAAATCAATGGAGGAGATAAATCAAATAACCATGATGAATGTGCACACGACATGTGTCAATCCATAAGGATATTTTTAGTAAAATATGATGAAAACAAGATTGATTGAATAGATAACTCCACTTGTAATTTTGTCTTTTTTAGAGTTCTAAAAATAAGATAGATTGTGCACATGAGTTAACAAGATATTTTAAGAGGAATTGGAAGATAACTGAAATTAAATAAATAAATTTATTTAATTGATTGTGCATGATTGAGGAACAGAAGATTATAAATAAAATATTTGATTTTATTTATTTTTAGAGGAAAAAGCAAATTAAATAAATAAATTTATTTAATTATTTGTGCAAGATTAGAGGAATATGAAGATTATAAATAAAATACTTGATTTTATTTATTTTTAGAGGATTGAAATAATTTAAATAAATTTGCATTATTTATTTAAATTTAGAAGAATAATTGATTTAATTAAATAATGTAAATTATTTAATTGTAGATAAGAGGATTTGTGATAAATTATTTAAATAATTGGATTTATTTAATTAATGGAGACTTGAATTTTGAAAAAGGATAATGATTTGATTAAATAATTAAAATTATTTAATTGTGGCAGAAAATAGAGGAATTTAATTTAATTAATTAAATAAATACAATTTATTCAATTAATGTTGATTTTTAGAAGGTTTGGAAGAATTTGATGAAATTAATTAAATAATTAGATTATTTAATTAACGTTTGAAATGCAGGTGATTAGACATGGTCATTTTAAGGTGCCTACACCATCCTTTGTGATCAATTAATTCATTTAATTTATCACTATACCTTAGAACTATATCCTCATTGATTAAATAAATATTCTCAATATTTATTTAGTTAATTTGTCCATCTCCCTAATCCTTATTAATTAAATAAACCATATTTGTTTAATTAATCTACCCTACTAATTAGCCTAAACCTAGCCTAGTTGATTAAATAGCAATTATTTAATTAGCTACCCTAGCCTACCTATCTACTATACCTAAATTAATTAAGATAAACACTTAATTAACCTTGCTTAGCCCATCCACCCAAACACCTTTGAATAAAAATCATTTTTTTTTATTCAAAGGGTCAAATCTTCCTTACAACTCATTTATCATGCTCTTACACATGTAAGTGTACATGCGTCCTTCAATCTTCACACCTCCACATAAAAGTGAATTTTTAATTCACACTCCCCCATGAGTTAAATTTTTAATTCACTTGTCATATCTACTATTTCCAAAAATAAATTTTTAATTTATTTTTATTCTCAACACCTTTCCCCATGTGAAATTAAAATTCACAAATAATGAGAGCCCTCTAATCTCATTGACCAAACCTCAACCCTTGATCTCTCTCATCCACTCCTCTTGTGACACTTGTCATAAGGCTATGACTCCAATCCAAACTGTAACTCTCAAGCATTTCTAGCCCTTGATCTCAACTTTTAATCCTCACCCTCCAATCCTTTCACCAAAAATTATAAATAAAGCCCTCACCCAATCCATCCACAATAACTTCTTCTTGCATTCTTACTATGCCAAAATCTCCTCATCCCAACATCATAATGCCAAAATCCTTCTAGCCTTATCTCTTATCTCCATCCAATCTATCAAACTATCCTCCAATCTCTCATCCTATTGTGTTGAATCTCAAAAGAGCAACCCACATTTACACTATCATCTATTTGGGTAAAGCTAGGAGCTCTTGGGTGCAAGCTCCTCCACCTTATCAAAGGAGGAAGAAATAGCAAGGTATAACTTAGTGTCTTTGTGCATTTTGTTTATGTTTCTAACCTTGTCCATTTTCTAGCCTTGCAAACAAACTTAGACACATTTCAATTTGGGATTAAAAAGAACATTAGAAAGTGTTTGCCGTGCTTAGTGCGCTTGCACATTTTGTCACCTAAGAGTTAGAATCAAAGTATCCTCTCCCCTTACCTTCAAAAGGATATTGGGTGAAGAGAAATGGTTCTATCCTCTTTTTCTTTTTAGAAAGTGGGTCTCCCCTTGCGACACATCCATTTGGAGAACTCATTAGCAACCCTAAGCAGTATTTTCATTTAGTTCGCTATATAAAATAGGATATGGAGAAAGCCAAGTCCAAATTGGTATTAACGCTTACCATTCGGTGCTAGCTTGAAAGGAAGTAGTACCTTTGTGTATATGAAACTCCTAGTAGAGCTAGTCAAAACCTTAAGTGGTTTATCAAATGCTCATAAGGTGTCGATCCCCCGGATGTACCCCCACTACGAACCATTGTTTTAGAAGCTAAAATCCCTCTACTTGTTCAACAAGTATTGTCCTTGTTTCACCTTAGGTTGTGGATGCTTGATAAATCTTTCACATTTTTCACAACAAAACTTTTGGCCATTGTGCTTTCTTGTTTGATTTATCTCTTTCCAAAAGCTCAAACCATCAAAAATCCAAATTCCTAATCAAATCCAACAACATTAAACATCACACCACCCATTTAGCACCATTTTACTCTATTTCAGTACCATTTCCATCTGTTTTAGCACCTTTTTCCTCATGTTGGGCCGGGTTTTCATCCCAACACCACTAAACTACCCCCTCCATTTATCAAATCCCATCATTTGAGCTTAATTAATCCCCATTTTTTTGAGCTTAATCCCATATTATCCTTCTAATCATACCTCTTTCATCTCAACCACCCTAATCATCTTCATTATCATCATCTTAATCCAATTCCTTCATTCATTTGATCAACATTATCCAAATCCTCATCCAAAATCAACCCCAAGTCAAAAATCACAACATCAATCCAAACCCAAAATCAAATCAATCATCCCTCATCCATTATCCACTCCAATCAAACATTCCAACCCCCTAATCCTTAATCAACAAATAGTCATTTTGCAAATCAAACCTTGGTTAAGGACTTAGTCCCCTTCATCCTCCATCAATATTTCATCCAAAAGCCCAACCACAACTACCCACATCATTATCAAAATCACCAAACATCATTATCCAAATCCAAATCCAAATCAACCCTATCAAAAATCAAGACCTTAGTTGATCATCATCAACCTTTATCTAAACTTGATCATTAGTCTATCTTAAGCAAGTCATCCAATCAACAATCAAACCAATCAACTCTATTACTTAAGTATCACTAGTCTACCTTAAGTATAGAGAATAATCCATCATTTGAAGCAAATCAAATCATTCGAAGGTCTTAAAAATTGATCCCCAACATCACAATCATCCATTATCCTCCATCATCCCATATCTCTCCAACAACATGGATCCTTATGTAGCAATGCAACATTACAAAGACTTAGAAAAATCTATGAGAACATGGATCCTAATGCTAAGGAAAAATGCAAAAATGACATCAAAGATATCCCCCTAGCACACCTCATCATTAGAGAATCCCAAACCCCTACCCCATCTTCATCATATCAATCTTCATCACACCAACCTTCATCCTATATATCCATCCCATCAACCTCATATCAACCTTCATCATACCAACCTACATCTTACATATCCACACCATCAACCTCATACCAACCTCCATCATATCAAAAAACACCCTATCTTTGGGCCCTGTTAATAGCATATCAATCCTCACCCCCTTACACATCCACGCCATCATACCTATCCAACCAATCAATACCTCCAACTTATCCATCCCCCAACATTTGTCAAGCTAGCTTTGATCAAGGGAACACCAATCTAGCACACCTCATGGCCAAAATTCAAAGCTTACATCAACAACCATTCCTCCATCCAAATCTTGCATCCTCTAATCCCCATCCTCCTATCACTCCATCACAATATCCCTCCAATCTTATCAACCGTAATCCATCATCCTATGTATCTCCCAATCGACCAACCCCTATCACCCATACACCATCTAATCCACCATCAAATCTTCCAAATCCTAAGCCCACAACATCCAAAGAATCCTTGTGGGATTTTCTCCAAAGAACAACATTGAAAAATGAAAGCAAAGCTATAGAATCCCCCAAATCCCCCACCCTTCCAACACCACCATCTAATCCAACACCTATCCTTGAACCCATCCAAGAAACATCACTACCTAATCCCATCACCCACTTATCCAATACCACTCCTAATCCTACACCATCCACCCTTACTATCCATACATTGTATTGTTCTTCAATCCATACACTCATGAAGGATGCCATCCATTGGCTATTACCAAGGGATCAAACACCCCCATGAAATTCCACACCTACTAAACCTCTTGAACAATATCCTACCATAAGTCAAGAACCACCATTTAGTCATGTTCAAGAACCCTTAAGTCAAGCACCTACCAAACTAATCCAAGAACCTATCACATCCATCCAAGAACCTACCATCACCATCCAAGTCACTTCCACTTCTATTCAAACACACGATCTATGTCAAGAATCAAATCCAAAGTATGTTGAAACATCAACCCCTTCTCCTAATCAAGATCTAACCATCCCATCTAATCCCATCCCTGATCCCCTCCCATCTATTGATCAACTTATTGATCCCACACCATCTTCTACCACCCCTTTACCATCCCCCATTAATCCTTTACCTCCATCTACCAATCCCATCCCAAATCCATCATCTTATTCACTTGAACAAAACACCTTCATCTACAGTGACTCCCTCATAGGAGGTGAACAACTTCCATCCACCACCTATCCTTCTCCAAAAAATAATAGACTCGCATCTTGTTTCCAGAGCACTAAATATCCCATTACATGTCGCATGCTCCAACATATGAACTATCAAGGCAAGGGTTTAGGCCTTCACGAACAAGGTATCTTGGAGCCCATCCACACCATATTCCATCCATCCTTGCATGGCCTTGGTTATACATCCCAACGCAAACAATCTAAACATGTTGGTACCACTCACACACCTTCCCAAATCCATTCATCCAATTCCAAACCCGGTGCATCTGATCACACCTCCAAGTCATATATTGCCATTCCCCCTCCATTGTCATATCATTTGCAAAAGCATGTGACCATCCATCTTCCCCCATCAAATTTACCTCCACTACTTCCAACTCCAAGTATCCCTATTAAACCCACTTTACCTCCTATCCTACCAATGCCAAACATCCCTATCCACAAATCCTCTTATCCTCCCATCCTCCCAACTCCTAACATCCCTATCCTCAAATCCCCTCATTCATTTATCCACAAATCCATTTTTAGCCCCTCCACCCATAAAACCCCTAAAATTCCCAATCAAGACCAACAAAAGCACACATCTTTCAAACATGAAGCCTCCCCCAAATCCATGGGATTCAAAAGTAATAATTTGAATGCCTCAACTCATAAAGCACAAAAGCCTAAAGATGTTATCCCTTCCAAGCAAAATCAAAAATCTAAAAGGCTATCAAAACCCACACCATCAAAAGAAAAAGCAAAAACAAAAATGGTGTGGGTCCCTAAACAAAAAGCACCAAACTCTAATGAGGCATCTACATCCCAATCTACCCCAAAATCCTAAAAAGCCCGCTCCTTATCTAAAAATCCCACAAGTCTTAAGTCCATTTGGGTACCTAAAACCCCAAATCAGCCATCCAAAAATCCCATATTTTGATCCCCATTACTCCCAACTCGACATCCAAAATACAAGATTTCAAATACATCACGATGTGTGCAACTGTTGGTCTTGGTTCCCCTCCACCACATGACATTCCCACATACCTCCATCTCTCCATCTTTCATCCACTATCCTACATATCTCCCCCATCACATTCCTATGGTCCATGCTTTTGCATAATCCACATCATAATCCACTATCCACCATCCATTCCATCTTCTCTTATCTACGAACATCCATGCAATCATCATCCATAATGCTATCCAACATGGGACCATCTTCTCCTTGCTATGGAAACAAATGCTAGAGTCCCCATTCCATCAAAAAAGAAATAAAAAATCAAGAAAATAGTAAAGAGAAAAATCCGTCCAATGGTGAAAACCACTCCTTGTGGCACCTTGGGCAAGTACCATGATGAAAACTCCATGTGGGCATCATGCATAATCCCTTTCCCATCCATTTTTACCCTACACTTGGGGGAAAAATCATCCACATTCATAACATCCTTTTGCATATCCTATCCATGTATCCTTATCCTATCATATTCCTATCCGCTATCCCCCTATTTATCCTATCATTTCCCATCCATCCTATCTACTATATCTTCCTTCTTATATCTTGATAAAGATAAGGGGGAAAATATCAAAACATGCTTTGGACACCTCTCGACATACTCCCTATTCAAGCATATCCTCCATCCACCTACTACAAAGTCCATCCATTCAAATGTGAACCCATCATACAAAATTCTAAGCATTGGGGCATATGATTCCTTGCAAGTTAGCCCTTGGATAAAATCCTAAAACCCCCCATCCATCTATCATGTATCCCTACCTGATCCTTTATCCCCCATCCTATCCCTTATCTGCATGTATCTATCTATCTATCAAAAATCTCCTATCCATTATCCTTTCATCACCAATCCCCCTATCCAACCCTATCACCTTCACCTCTAGACTTGGTGTTCCCTTGTCATTGGTATCTAGCACTTAGGCTATCCAAAAGAAATCCAATGCAATCATCTCATAATAAACCATTCCCTGTCCAAAAATCTAAAAAAGCCAAAAAAATCATAAAATCAAAAAAAATCTAAAAACATCAAAATATCCACAAAATCACAAAAACAATCCCACAACATCATAACAATCACTCAAATCATCCAGCACATCATCTTCCAACATCAACAAATCCATCTTGAACCATCCCCACATCATCATCATAAACCAAAACTACATATCACCACCACCCGCATCTTAATGTGTCTTGATCTTGTGGATACAGGGTATGTAGGTAGTCTTGAATATGAAGGAAGTTTCTAGTACTCAAGTACACAAAATGGACCCATGCAACCCTCTTGGATGGTCCCTATCCCCTGAGCTTACACTAGATCCAAACGCAATTCCCAAGCATCACATCACCTATCAAAGCAATCAGCCCTTAACAAAAATCATCAACTATCAAATCAGCCTCAACCACAACTTGTAACCATCATATCTTGAGCCAAGCTTGCAACATCAACCATCAACATCATCCAACGGTTCCTACCTTAGGATATATCATTCCTACAATAGGCAGAATCTATCAAATCATCATCCATCTTGGCAAGAGATACAATGGCTATTTGTTTGGTTCGTTGGTCTTTTGGTTCTTGATTTTTATGTTTTGTCTTATTCGAAGATCGCATCAAAACTACCTTGATCTCACTATATCATGTTATGTGGTGAAAATATCTAGAATGAGGCATAGTCTTTCTTTTGTATGTTTTGCTTGTGGGTTGGTTTCATTACTCCAAGCTAGTATTCATATCTTGTGGATCGTAGGGTCAATTCTAGCATATTGATCTCCTTGTGTATCTAAGGTTCATCATACCTTTTGTGTGTTTAGGACTTATGCTATGAGTCCCCTTCCCTCATCTAGACAAGGTTGTACTATCTTGGGCATGCATGGGATCACCCTCATGTTTGTGTGTCTAGTCCATGCAAATGTTGGATAAACATCATCACCTCGGTCTTCAATACCTTTGTGAAAATATCCACTTTGCTATAACAAACCTAGGATTGCTCTAAATCATTTTCAGCACAATAATCATCCATTTCCCAATCCATCCATCATCCAATCATCTACCCAACATCATCAATCCTTTATCTCACCCCTTATCCTCCAACCACTTCAACTAATCCATTCCTTCCATTTCAAGAGCACACCCGTGTTCTTGCAACCTGCATGTCCTCTCGAGGGGGCATCACCGTTACCAATCATCCCTAAATCTTACCCCATTCTTCTAAGACAAAACCTTTTTCTATCTAACTCTATATTTTAACTTCTTTGAAATAGTGTTACTTAGCCGCAACACCATTTCAAAGAGGAGAAAATGTAGACACCTAAAATTGACTTGCTTCGCAAACCAATTTCCTGTATCTCTACACCACTGACTATCCCTCCTATTAATTAAATAAATTCATTTTATTTAATTAATTTATCCCTAATCACCTACCCTTAGCCATTTATCCATCCTTTGTGATCAAGTAATTCATTTAATTTATCACTATACCTTACAATGATATCATCATTGATTAAATAAATAAGCTCAATATTTATTTAGTTAATTTGTCCATCTCCCTAATCCTTATTAATAAAATAAACCATATTTGTTTAATTAATCTACCCTACTAATCAGCCTAAACCTAGCCTAGTTGATTAAATAGCAGTTATTTAATTAGCTACCCTAGCCTACCTATCCCCTAGACCTAAATTAATTAAGATAAACACTTAATTAACCTTGCTTAGCCCATCCTCCCACACACCTTTGAATAAAAATCAATTTTTTTTATTCAAAGGGTCAAATCTTCCTTACAACTCATTTATCACCCTCTTACACATGTAAGTGTACATGTGTCTTTCAACCTTCACACCTCCACATAAAAGTGAATTTTTAATTCACACTCCCCCATGAGTTGAATTTTTAATTCACTTGTCATATCTACTCTTCCCAAAAATGAATTTTTAATTCATTTTTATCCTCAACACCTTTCCCCGTGTGAATTTAAAATTCACAAATAATGAGAGCCCTCTAATCTCATTGACCAAACCTCAACCCTTGATCTCTCTCATCCATTCCTCTTGTGACACTTGTCACAAGGCTATGAATCTAATCTAAACCCTAACTCTCAAGCATTTCTAGCCCTTGATCTCAACTTTAATCCTCACCCTCCAATCCTTTCACCAAAAATCTATAAATAAAGCCCTTACCCAATCCATTCACAATAACTTCTTCTTGCATCCTTACTATGCCAAAATCTCTCCAAACTCTCCTCATCCCAACATCATAATGCCAAAATCCTTCTAGCCTTATCTCTTATCTCTATCCAATCCATCAAACTATCCTCCAATATGTCATCCTATTGTGTTAGATCTCAAAGAGCAACCCACATTTACACTATCATCTATTTGGGTAAAGCTAGGAGCTCTTGGGTGCAAGCTCCTCCACCTTATCAAAGGAGAAAGAAATAGCAAGGTATAACTTAGTGTCTTTATGCATTTTGTTTATGTTTCTAACCTTGTCCATTTTCTATTCTCTCAAAAGGCACCACCTAAATTGAAGTTGACTCTTGACATGCTACTTATTCTTAAGGAGGTTGTAGCTTTTCAATTAAAGCTAGATAAGGTGTTGGGCAAAAAGAAACAATTTTTGTAAAACATTGATAAGAAAATAATGCTAAGTGTATTGGAGGGTGATGGACAAGTGAAAAATCTTGACAAGTGGAATGTTGATTTCAATGACAATGCTGGCCAATTGATTTCTACCTATTGTACTGATGGAGACACCAACTTTAAGATTTTGAGTTCAAATTTGGACAAGTTGCATGTATTAGAAATAAATTTTGAACTATTCTGCAAAGAAGCAAAGATCTTGATGGATGCATGGTACACATAACACAATGAAAAGATTTCAAATTTGATCTCATTCCAATGGCTGTCAGAGAAATCATATGTTGAATGGGTAGAGAAGTATGGGTGAATGTGCCTGAAGTGAATGAGCATCTACCTCTCCCCTACATGTATGTGGTTGGGCTCCTCCAATCAATTGTACTCCTCATGATATATTATTTTCTATCTTTTCTCCATGCTAAATGTAATTAATGCCCCTAAGTGGTGCTTTGTAATGTGACATTCACCTAACCAACAAAATGTATTGAATGCTGGGTGCCAGGCTCTATGTCTATAAAGAACTGGTTCTCTCACTTTGTAGTTGTTGTTGGAGGATTGGGATTTTGAGGACTGAAAGTAATACAAAATTTTGACTTGTTGCTCTCTTCATGGTGTTGTGAGTTTCATTTTAATGTATGTATGTGTTTTCATAAGATATTTATCAGTTTTAGATTATATTATATGAGTAATGTTGTGTGCATGTATTTTTGTTAACTGTCTCCATCTGTTATTCGCATCTTTCTTTGGAACAAAGTAAAGAAGGGTTTTCTAAGTTCTGGGATGTATCTATCACATTGCATGTTTGATTTCTTGCTTCTATTTAAGAAACTAATTAAAATTCTTTGAGTCAAATATGGGGAAATATGTGTGATAACAGGGATATTTGTAAGTAGAGTTAGTAGAAATACTTAATCTTGGGAGTTTTCTGCAAGGCAGGAACTAAAAAACCCTCTAAAATCTATATATTTTCTTGGTGTATGGAAAGTTGTTTACATATTTTAAGTTGGACTCCATACCCTTGGATAGGCACCAATCAAAGGCTTGGGTTAAGTTTATGAATCAAACCCTAATCTGGCAACCAATCACATAAAATTAAATCAACTCAAAACCTTAAACTATAGGATATTAGGAGTAGGATTTAGGTTTTTCAAATCCTCTGACTCACAACTGAAGTAGGATCCAAAGCTAGCCCCTTTGCATTTATCTCACAGTTTTGGTTTGCATAATAGAGGATTTATCTGCTACAATGTCAATACCTAGTTACAGTCAGGATTTACCATATGGGTATTAAGTAAGGGAATACCCCCCTAGGTTTTGCAGAGCTTGAAGTGCAGAGGAGACATTAGAGTCTATCTCCTAGTCATTGGCCACTGACCTGAGGACCTTGTAGATAAAAGATGACAACTTTTTAGGGGAACTTGGACAATCAACTGGGAACACCAACAAATTGGTGACTCTGCTAGGGAGTTGAAAAGGAACTTGGAACTTAAGTATTAAATCCCATTAGTGGGTGGTGACTCTGAAAAAAATCTCCCAGCTGATAAAAATAGAAGTTGTATGCAGGGGAGAAGATCCTTGCAAAACCCTTTGTTCCAAGAACTACCAAGAAAAATGTATAGGAAAAAAGGAACTGCTCAACCTAGTCATGAAGGTTTACCAAGTCCTAGGAATAATGATGACACCCAAAATAACATTAGGTCTTCTAGATAGCAACAACACTTTTTAGCCGTAGAGGCGAGTATTTAGAATATTTTTGAGAAATAGCAAGGTGATGGGTTGAGGTTTGGATCTGATGTGTTTCAAGAACACCCTTTTCTAGATCCCCCTAATAGATTTGAAGATACAGAATCTCCAAGAGATACTGACAACCCCATGAGACCTTCTTCTATCCCAAGAGAAGAGGAATTAGCTAAAGAAATTAGAAATCTCAGGGCAGAACTTGACTACTTACAGGCCCTAAAAATAAGAGATGATATGAAACAAAAGATGGAAGCTCTGAGAATTGCACATCAGAATGCAGCTCCCACTCTTAATAATGCAATTGTGTTAAGGAACTAGCAGGCAAATGAGGTTTAGAATCAACAGAATGACCAAAAAATCCTTGGGAATAATCAAGGGCTTAATTAGCATGTGAATTAGAATCCACAAAACAATCAAAGACAAAATGTAAATAACAATAGGGTACTATTGAATAATGCAAGAAATCAAAATGTTAATGTTAATGCAAATAGGAATGCTAGTGCCAATCAATTTGGTAGAAGACCCATGCAATTAGATAGGTTTAGACAATTAGATTTCACTGGCATTCCTAGTTACCCCAACCCTATTGATAATGATGTCAGAGGTGAATTCCCAAAATTCTCAGGAAATAATGTTGTATCAGGAGAAGATCACTTGAAGGCTTTCCCAAATGTTATGGATAACTTTGAAATAGAACATGAGGATGTTTTCATGAAATTATTTATGCATTCCTTGATTGATGAAGCCAGAGAATGGTATAGAGGTTTGCCTGATCAAAGTGTTACATCATGGGATGATTTTAAAAGAATCTTTAGGGAGAAGTATGGAGATAAGACTAACCCTAGTTTCATTATCAATGAATTCACAAGTATTGTTAAATGGTCAAATGAACTAGTCTCTTATTTCAATGCTAGGTTTACTAGAGTTTTGAATAAATTGCCACCTCATATGAGGCCAAATGAGCCAATGTGTATGGTCTTATACACCAATGCCTTTAATGCCAAGATAACATATGAACTGAGAGATAAAAGTCTAGCCAACCTCATAGATGCTTTCAAAATTGTAACCAATATAGAAAATAATAGGAAGGTGCTAGGTAAAGGAAATAGAAGGGATGATGTGAGAATATTGCAAAATCCAAATATTAGAACTCAAAATGCTCAAAATAATGGCTGCACATCTAAAGATAAGTTGGATAAGTTGACATCTGCTTTCAAAGATTTAAGTTACAAGCTTACTAAAAATAAAAAGGGACTTGGCCCTGAAAAGCAGATTTATTAGAGGCAAGAAAAGAGATCTCAATTGCATGACATGCCTTACAACACAAATTGGCACAATGGTAAGCCCATTCCTAATAAAAAAACTTATCAAAGGTCTCAGAATGTTAAAGAAACTCCTGACCCCTTGAAGAAGATTGTCATTGTTGTGGAAGATGCTCCATGGTGTATAATATGTCAAATGCCTCATTCACAATCACAATGCATGATTGCTCAGTCCTTTTATAATGATGCTAATGCATGTGATGAGTGTAATAAACCTCATTGTATTGAACATGATAGTGTTAAGATGCTTTCTGCAAGTGGAGACTATTCCTCCTCTAATGAGGCAGATGTAGAAACAAATGTGAATGAAAGAAGGTGCTACAAGGATGCAATTTGCCAGCAGGTTTTTTCTAATGAAGAAAATGAGAATCGTCAGGTTTATGCCCAAGACTCACATGCTCCTTTGGTTAATTTAAAAATGCCTTCTAATGAAGAGATCAGAGCTCTTATAGCTGCTGCAGTATCTCAGTTTAAGAGCAACTATAACCTCAGAAATAAAGCCCAAGCAGGTGACTCAGGCTAGCCAAGAGGCATCTTTGTAAAGCAACCTCAACATAAACAAAGAGACCCTGAATCATAGAAAAAGCAAGGTAATAACAGTAAGAGAGATCCAAAGGAAAAAATTGAACCAAAACATTAAAAATTTAGAGGGTAAGGTTTCTTAGAATGAAGAAAAGGCTAAAGGTCCACATGTCACATATGATAGTCAAAAGATCACAAAAGCCAAGGTTGGATAGACTCATGAGAAGAATAATAATGTGGGCCAAGCTACAACTATTATACAAAATTATGCCCCATTTGACATAACTCAAGCTTTGTCACAAATGAAAGTTTTAGTTCCACTGATGGAAATGATGAAAATTGAAGAATACAGAAATAAGGCCTTGGCCTTAATTTCAGGGGTATCTCATTAGACAGATCATACTGCTAAAGATTAAAACAATATCTAAGAAATGGGTGTTGATGAAGAATAAATTTTTGAAGTCTACTTAGGGACAATAGTGACTAAATGCCCTTCTTAGGTGGAACCATTCTATGTGTCCCTTATTGTTAATGGGAAAGTGATTAGGAATTGCATGCTTGATTCAGGTACTTCAACAAATATCATGCCTTTGGCTATTATGCAACAAATTAGATTGAATATAGATAAGGCATGTGGAAAGTGTTATGCTATGGATTCTAGGGAAGTACCAGTTATAGGGATTATGAAAAATGTAGACTTCATGCTTGCATCCTATCCAGAAACAACCTATACAATGAATGTGATAGTAGTTGATATCAAGACACAATATGGTATGTTATTGTCTAGGAGGTGAGCACCATTGATTGGAGGAAGCATGTAATTAGATTTGTCATATGCAATGATTCCCATGAATGGTAAGGATGTCAAGCTGGTTAGAGAAGACAGAGCACCAGATACAGTAGAAGATCAAGAACCAGAAGATCATATTTGCTTTGTGGACATTGATTGTGAGAATTTCAAGGTTATGTCATGTGATCAAGATGAGAAAAGGAAGGATCCTGTTGATGAAGAACTTGAAAGACATAAAGGTCATGATAACTTATGGACCATGTAATTTGATGGTGCCTACTCAAAGGAAGGATCTGGTACAGGAGTGGTGTTTGTATCTCCTACTGGTAAGATCCTTAAATTCTCCTTTCTATTGAAATTTTCTTGCACAAATAATATTGCAGAATATGAAGCCTTGTTGCTAGGATTAAATGTTGCTCTCACGCATTAAATTAAGATGTTAAGAGTATTTGGAGATTCAAAACTAATAGTTTCCCAAGTAAGAGATAAATATGCTTCAAAAAACAAAAGGTTGAAACAATATAAACATGTAGTTTGGGATACTATTGAGTTATTTGATGCATTCTCAATAAACTAGATGGAAAGATCAAAAAATGTTATGGCAAATTTCTTGGATAATGTATCCATTAGGCTAGATGATGTTACATTATCTGATATTACAAATGTTGAAACTAAAATCAGACCAGCAGTGCCAGACAACATATGTAGTTGGTAGGTTTTTGAGGATGATAAGAACTTAATAAAATTTATGCATTGTATTGATGAGTATGAAAATTAGGAAATTGATTTCCAGAACCTTGTGGAAGTTGTAGATGGGAAAGAAACCCTTTTTGGAAAGGAAGTGATACAACTTAAGACCAATAATATTCCAAGGGGGTTGGTGGAATTAGAGAGAGCATTTGATAATAAGGATCAGTTGGTTGCCAAGACTTCCTCCCCTCACATGGAAGATTTGGAGCAAATAAATTTGGGTACACAAAATTCTCCAAAGAAAGTTTACATAGGTAAGCACTTGAAACCACATATCAGGACAATGTTAATAGCCTTGCTAAGAAAATACAAACATGTCTTTGCTTGGTCATATGAGGATCTGAAAGCATATAGAGAAGACTTATTCAAGCATGAAATTCCCCCTTAATCCTGGAGCTAAGCCATTTAGACAGAGGCAGAGGCCTATTAATCCTAGTTTAGCTCCAAAAATGCAAGAAGAACTTATGAAGCTTAGGAGTGCTAGAATCATTGAGCCCATAAGACACTCTACTTGGGTGTCAAATCCTGTCCTAGTTAGAAAGAAAAATGGAGATATAAGACTATGTGTAGATTTTAGGAATTTGAATGTGTCTTCTTTGAAGGATAATTACCCTTTGCCTAACATGGAAGCTATGTTGCAAAAGGTGACAGGGTGTGAACTCCTGTCCATGATGGATGGATTTTCAGGATACAATCAGGTGAAGGTGAGAGAATTAAAACAATACAAGACTACCTTCACGACTCCATGGGGGACTTATGTCTATGTAAGGATGCCATTTGGATTGACAAATGTAGGTGCTACTTTTCAAAGAGCAATGGATGTTGCTTTTGCAGGGTTAATTGATTCCATCTTAGCTGTATATCAAGATGATTTAACTACTTATTCAAAGAAGGAAGAACAACACTGTATGCATCTAGAGTAGATTTTTATTAGGGCACTAGAATATGGCATATCCTTAAACCCCAAGAAGTGTGCATTTGGATTAACTAAAGGAAAACTCTTGGGGCACATAGTGTCTAAGGATGGAGTTAGGATTGATCCAGAAAGGGTTGTAGCAATTGATAAAATTTAGATGCCCAAGACAGTTAAAGGCATCCAATCATTCTTTGGATAGATTAACTTTGTTAGAAGATTTATTCCTAATTTTACAGAGATTACTAAGGCTATATCTAAGATGTTAAAGAAGGGTGAGTCTATAGCGTAGGGAAGTGAAGCAATCCAGTCATTTTAAAGCATCAAGGAAGCTATCAAGACTGCCCCTATTCTAAAATCTCCTAATTTTTCTAAGCCTTTCCAATTGTTTTCATTTGCTTCATTCCATACAATTGTTGCATGCCTATTATAGAAAAATGATGATGGGTTTAAACAACCAATTGCCTTTTTTAGCAAATCTTGGTAGGCAGCAGAGTTAAAATATGATATTATGGAGAAGCAGGCCTATGCTTTGGTCAGGGCTATCAAAAATTTCAAACCTTATCTAGTTGGAGCTTAGATTGTAGCATATGTGCCACATGCAGCAGTCAAGGATATATTCACTCAACAAGAAGTAACTGGAAGGCAATGTAGATGGATAAACAAACTCTAAGAGTTTAACATTGAGATTCAGATTACCAAATTGGTAAGGGGACAAGGTTTGGCTAAATTGATGACAGAATCAAATTTAGAAGCATGCCAAGTAAATGTAGTTCAGGACCAAGCTTGTGAAGTGCATAAATTAGAATATACAAAGACATTGTGTATTATCTACAAAATCTAAATTGTCCTACTCATTTAGGTGACATCCAAAAGAGAACATTAAAACTACATGCTGTCAAATATGTTATTGTCCAAGGTGAATTGTATTGGAAGAACCCTGATGGTGTGCTACTAAAATGTGTAGATGAGAATCAAGCCATGAATATTTTGACTGATATGCATGAAGGGATGTGTGGTGGACATTATACAGCTAGGACTACTGCTCACAAAATTCTTAGGGCAAGATATTGGTGGCCAACACTTTTGGCGCACATAAGATGGTGAGGAAATGCAATTCATGCTAGAGATTTTCTAGAAAACTTAAGTATGCAGGTGCTTTACCTCTTAAGACTATAACACTAGAGGCTCCATTTCAACAATGGGGAATATAATTCATAGGAGAGATAGCAAAAAATTTAAGTGGAGGACACAATTGGATATTGGTTGTTATAGATTATTTCACCAACTAGATTGAGGTCATTCCAACTAAGAAAGCCACAAGTAAGGTTGTGCTTGACTTTATCCTAGAGCACATAGTAATCAGATTTGGGGTACCAGTGAAATTGGTTATAGACAATGCAATGTGCTTTAGGTCTGGTGAGTTTGTTGATTTTTGCAATAATTATGGAATCAATTTATCTGATGCATCACCATATCATCCTCAAGGAAATGGCCAAGAAGAATCTAGTAATAAAAGTCTCATGAAGATAATCAAAAGAATCATTGATAAGAATAAAAGAGCATGGGATTCAAAACTGAAGTTGACATTGTGGGCTGATAGGGTAACAGTAAAAAAGGCAACTGGTAGGTCTCCCTTTGAATTAGTATATGGTGTAGAGGCCAAATTGCCAGTGAATAATCTCCTGCCAGCGTACAAGTTTATACAAGAAAGTGATGAAGATGTTGAAGATCCATTGGCTGAGAGAGTGAATCAACTAATTGTACTAGATGAAGTTAGGAGAGAAGCATAGAAGACCAATATCAAGAAACAATAGAAAGTGAAATATTTGTTTGACAAGAGGACTACAGAAAGTAAATTCCACGTGAATGATTTGGTTCTTGTATGGAATGCCAAGAACTAGGATAAGGGAAAACATGGCAAATTTGAACCATTATGGGTAGGCCCTTATCTGATAAGCAATACTCATGGAGAAGATTCCTATTTTCTCCAAGGATTAAATGGTGAATTTCAGGAGTTACCTGTGCATGGACAATTCCTAAAACCTTACTTTTCATAAGTAAGTTCTTCTCTGTGCACATTGTAAAATAGTTGTATATAGGTTGTAAATTGTGTATACTCTTGTACAGTTCATTCCTTTTGGTCTTGTCTGGTCTGCTCCTAGAAGTCCAGTGGTTCTCGCTGCAACCTGAAAGCTTGCACATCCCTAGTCGGAGCCAATGGTGATACCTATAGGGGTTTAGGGTTTTAGGTCCGTGAAATCACAAGTCTTTGCCTTTAAAATCCTTTAAACCTAAGTCCCTAAGTCTTATGCACTTTATCTTTTAATTCCTTGTTGACTGCCCATAGTAAGTCCCTAGTCACTTAAGTTATGACTTAAAGCCTTTAGGTTCGTCAGTTGACTCAACCCATGTCCTAGTCTTACCCTTTATAGGCCATGAAAAAATTAAATCTATGTCCTAAGTCTTTGCATAGGTTATAAAGTATTATATATTAGTGTTTTGCAGTGTTGCATACATGACATCATCGTCCCCTTGCACAGTCATGACAAGGTGATACCTATCAAGGAATCTGGGCTTATGGCCCTTTAATCAAAGAATCTTACCTTGAGCAATCATGTGTTGCCAAGTGTCAAAGCAAGAAGTGATCTATAGGAGAGCTCTAATATAATAGTTGCGTAAGCTCACAAGGGAATCTTGCCAGAAGGGAATATTCATTGCACGGTTATGAGATAGTGACACGTGGCCTCAACTTAGTAAAGAAGTAAAAAGCAAATGAAAAGGTGATGCATGGAGGATTTATCGTACCCGCATAGGGTAGGTAGGTGGTGGGCCATTTCTAGCTGCGACGCTGCGAAATGGTGCCACATGTCTAGGTTAGACAAAAGGTGATATATTTAGTGAAGGAGGTAGATCTGACTTGGCTTACTCTTATTGGTCGAAGACTTTTCAATGATGATGACCTAGATTTTCAAATCTGGCAAGTAAATGATGGTCGTAGATTTCATAAAGACAAACTCAAATCAAATGCACAGGTTTAATTTTTTATGAAGAACGTTGAAGGCACCCTATGACACGAATGTGAGATTAAGGCCAAGACTACCTGCATTAATGCTTTAGGGCCTATGCTACAAAGCTTTAAAAGGAGAAAATTTAGGGCTTTTTGCATCATTTCTTCAAGCACGAACAAAGTTCAGATGTGCAGTGAATTCTTAGGTGAGCAAATAAAGAAATTCAAGCTTCTGCAGGCATGAAAAATAGTAAGTTCACTCTATTCAACTATGTTCAGTGCATTTTAAGTTGATTGCTTGATTGAGAAGGTAGATAGTTGTCAATATAAGAAGCCCTAGTTTAATACATAGTTTGAGAAAATGAGTCAAGCTAGTCAAGCCTCCACCTCTAAATGTAGTTTAGATGAGGATCTTATGGTCCAGTTCCCAGGCTCTGCTAGACGAGCTCTGAATTTGCATGGTCCTAATGGGCCAAATGATAAATTTCTAGACTTCTGTTACAACTGTAGGGATGCCTGATTGCATGTTCCTAGTTGGGTCCATTTCAAACACTGGCTCATAGAATGGACTACAAAGTCCCAATTTGCAATGCTTGGCGCTTTGATTTGGCCAAGCTAAACTGCCCTAACATATTTATAAACCCTAATCTAATGAGGGAAATTGTACAGAGGTATGATCCTCAAACAAGGTCAGTTATGGCAGGAAATGGCACAATAATGATTAAATTTACAAAAGCCTACATCTCCACTGTGTTTAGTTTGAACCCTGTGGCCAGTAAGATGATTGACCTAGGAGCATTGAAGAAAAGTTATCAGAATGTCAAGCATACATATAGAGATTTCAACCTGGCTAAACACAGACTGAGAGGGGTTGATGGTAAACTAGTGAAAATATCAGACAGGGAGGAGGAGCCTTTTCAATGCACTCTGTTCATGCATTATTTTGTCAAAACCTACCAAAGTTTGTGCCAAGTACTTGGAAGGGATGTCTCAGATAGGATGCCCATCTCTCTGATGATGATGGCAGTAAATATTCAAGATCAAGAGACTAGGAAGCCATATGACTATGCTTCCTATATAGTAGATAAGATGCACAAACAGATGATGGCACTGTAGAGAAAATTATTTATTGTGGATGCCCATGTTGAATTCACATGGTGCTCTATGTTGTGTCATATGATTCTGTTAGTTTTATCAGGTATGTGGCATAAAAACCTACATGTTAAGATGACAGATGCACAAGGAAATATGTTGCCAGTGCAAATGTGGATAGGCATGCTAGACATGCATTATGTGGACTCTAATTATGTAATCTTCGAAGAATATTTTGTGAGAAGAGTTCTTGGCTTCTTAGAGACAGAAGGGGAAAGGCTACTGTTAGGAACCCGTGTTTAACACTTCTCTTTACTTTGTTAGTATATTACTTTTGGACACATATGCTTTGTAAATTGTCTTATGAGTATATTGTATTATCCCACATTCATGGGAAGTAATAGTTGTTTAGATTAGACTTAGTATATAAGTATGTGTTGAGGCCAATGAAGGCATCCACACATTTATTGTATTGAGCTTGCTCAAAGGAGGTTGTGTTGGCAAGAGACACTACAAGGCATGTCATGTGTTGTCATTGATGGCAACTAAGTCCATTCCACACATCCACAGTGCAGTATCAGATCTTACCAGAAGTCAGTTCTAAGATTTGTCAAGTCCGGATAGACAGGAACAGGGTATATGACAGAGTTCAATATTTTAGTCAATGGATCTCTCTAATTAATCTTTGTGTGTTTCTGATCTAAGAGAGTGTACAAGAATGTCAGGACAATCTAAATCCAAGATTTCAGTCTCCGATGACAAACAAATTAAAAGTTATGGGAATTTGAGTATCAGGTCCTAATATGACATAACAGTTCAGTGAAGAATAGGCCAACTTGTGTTAGATCCTTGTGTGGATCTAGTAGAAGTGTTCTGGTGAGTTACGTATGGGATATAATGTTAGTGACCGACATGTATGGTGACCTACAAGTGTTATTTTTGGTATGCATCAATATTGGTGTATGATTTCAGTCAACAGAACAGAGTACTTGTATTGTTTGTTAAGTTCTTCATAAGGCCGACAAAAAAGTGATTGAATCTCTTGAGGCAGATATATATAGCCGATGGATTCAAGAATTTTGTGTAGTGTGGTGGTTTGATGATGTAGTAGTGTGAAAAAAAGGCAAATTAAAGAGTGAAAGAGAAGAGATCTAAGGTCCGGATTATGGCAGAGCAGTAAACAGGGTAGAGTAAAGATGAAGTGTGTAAGATCAGTATTCTGTGCTTAACCAGAACTGAATTCTTGCATTGGTAGATGCTATTCATCAGTTTAAATAATCTGTAATCCTTTTGTAATCTTTCTTATAGGTAGTGAGCCTCTTTTGAGTAGTGATCTCTAGGCAGTGAGCTCAAAGGCATGTGCCTTCCCCTTTTGTAATACTTTTAACAGAGTATAATCTTTGTGGGTTAACCCCCACCGTGGTTTTTCCCTTAACTGGGTTTCCACATCAAAAATATTGGTGTCAAGTGTGATTCATTTGTTTCTTCTCATATGTTGTTGATTCATGCTTTAATAATTTCATCATTAATCTAGTTTGAGTAAAGAAGAGGAATTAATTGCTGCAAGTATTAAGGTTTTAAGACAACTAATTCACCCCCCTCTTAGTTGTTTGCCCTAATTCCAACAATTGGTATCAGAGCAAAGTTCCTTGAAAGAAGCCTAATAGCTTGAGGAAGATTTGGGAAGGTATTACAATGGATTCATACAACTTTGAAGAACAACTTCAACTTATTTTAGATAATCTTGACTAGTCTAGAGCAGAAGTCAAAGAACTACAAGAAAATCTTAAAGATCTTGAAGACTGCATTGAGATCCTAAAAGAAAAGTTAAGTAAATCTAATGGGAAGAGAAAGGAGCTACTTCTTCAACTAGGAAAAAAGAATGAGGACAATGACATGGATAAGGCCCTGAAAGAGAAGACAAAGGAATGTGAGAAGTCAGCAAAAGAAGTTGTTCTAAAACATGAAATGGAATCCGGGGTGATGAGGCTAACCAAGGATATTGAAGAAAGAAAGAAGACTGAAGAAAAATTAGATCAATCTCTAAAAGAAAGAACTGAAGAATGCTATAGATTTGACAGAATAATTGGCCATCTAGACTCTGATCTACAAGAAATTAGGGAAAATGAAGAACTTGAGAGGCAAATTGTTATCCTCAAACATGACCTAGAAGTTGCAAATGAATATAGGGAGAAGTTCAAGATAAGATTAGGTAAACTTGAAGTGTTGCTTGAGAGTCAGAAGAAGGCTGATGATAAGCATGGTCTTGGATATGAGAAAGGTGAAAGCTCTAGATCTGGATAGAGAAATTTTCAACCAAGGAATGGAAGAAATAGGCCTAGAAGACCTCCGGTAACACAGCCTAATGCTCAAAGATATCCATCTTTCAATGGAAATTATTTCAAGTGCAACAAATTTGGTCATAGAGCTACTCAATGCAGAAGTAGAGTGAATCAAAGTAGTCCATCCTTATTCGGTCAATGCTTCAAGTGTAAGAGGTATGGGCATAGATCCAATGAATGCAGAAGTGTAATAATGAACAATTCTAACAATAGAGGAAATGGCAATTCCTTCAATGGCAAATTCTTTGCATGCAATAGATTTGGACATATGGAAAAATAGTGCAGATCAAGAGGAAATCAATCAAATGAGAAAACAAATGTTGTACGTTTCAACTGTAATCAATCTGGTCATTTTGCAAGATTCTGTAGAAATAGGAACAATGAAAGAAGAGGCCCGGTAAACAGAAAATCAGATGAGCAAAGTCAAGACAAAGGCAAGGGAAAAATTGATGTGAATGAGATGCAGAATGAAATGAGCAAGACATGGGTCAAGAAAATTGTTATGAACAATAGTAATGGGTCCACACCAGAATCTGGTGCTGACAATTCCTCTAGGAATTGAATTAAGAGCTCTGACTCAGGGGAAAAGCATTAAATCAAATTCCCCCAGCCAATAAGTGGGTACCTGAATCTGGCACGTTGAGAGAAAATAATTTGGGTTATTACAGATCATTTGAAAGGATTTTCAGAAGAAAAGAAGTGGATATGATGATTTGCAGAGCAATTCAAGGTCGACTGTATGTAGAAACAGTGTAACCAGATGTGTTAGGGCAGAGCATTTATTATAAAGGAAAATTAGGTTTTGCGGAGCGTAAAAATGTCATTCACTCTTCATTTGAATCACTTTACATTCAAAGGGAGAAATAAGAATAGCATCTAAGAAAAGAATTAAAGGATTTGAAGTCCGATCGGTGAATTTGCATGCCAACCCTAATTTCATGAAAAAGGTATTTATCTGCGAAGATTTGAACTTGTAATCTTTTTGCAAATAGCTACACCTTTGGTTATTGATATTACTGAAAGGCCTCAACCCAAATTTAAGAAACACCCACACAAATTAGTAGAAGTCCACCCATTAGGTGCATTTTCAAGTGTTCCATATGGTGTGCTACATGTTGAAGATATTAGGGTTTATATTCATGCGGACATAGATGAATTTGGGGACTCAAGGTTTGTAGATTTGTTTGAGAGCCATCTAAGGGGTGAAAATCATAATCTCAAACCCAAGTACAAGGCACTGCAAGATAAACATTTTATTCAAATTATGGGGTTTCCAACATTCGATGAAGATGAATGGGTCCGGTATTTTTTAAACTAAATACATGATGAGTTTTTGTGGCTGTTGAAACCATTTAAAATTACAAAGGATGCTATCAGGATTGTGACTAGGTTGAATTCTACTGGTGGTTTACCCATGCTAAAATCCATGAAGAACCAGACTGTAACTGATACAACCGGTGCCAAATTTGACAAAAGGGCAATGACTATCAATGATATTATTGATTCGGATGTCAAGTTTGCATCAATGGTAATTGGCTACAAAATTTATCATACCAGCAGGGAGAACTCTGTCTCTAGAACAACCATATATGTTGCATACAAAATGTTAAAGGAAATATAAATTATGACTTGTGTGAATTATTGTAGAACCAACTAATTGAGAACTTGAACAAAATCAAGAAAGATAAGTAAAACACCTTTAAATATGGTACATTAGTTCTATGTTTATTTTTCTACTTTATGAATGAGGTACCTAGAGTAAAAGGTGTACACTGGACTAATGATAAGCTAGTTTCTATCCAGATCAGAGATCATCTATGCAATATTGGTGACTATAAAGCACAGAAAACTGCAATCTGGGGATACTTCAAGAATTTTCAAAATATGATGCATTCTAGAGAAAGAATCCCTAAATTGGTTGTTGACAAGTACAAGAATGAAATATGTTTTATGGTTGACATTGATCAATGCTTAATGGAAGTAGTAAAACCAAGAACTATTTGCATCATGCCCATGGGGTATGAGGTAGATGAGAAATTCTTGAATATGTATGCTCAACACCTTTTGAGCAAGCCCAAAGACACAATAGTTGAAAGATTTGGGACATATGAGGAGCTAAGTCTAAAACTACATGTTGAGCTCAGAAAACCTAAAATCAATAGGAAAGTAAGAAAAGAAGTTGAGCAGTTGGCTGAGAATCTAGGCCTCACAAAGGAAGTTGTAAGGCAATTTAGGGAAAGAACTGAAAAGGCAGAGAAGGAGAAGCAGGATAAGAAACAATGTAGTGCTCTAGTAGAATCCTCCTCCACATCAAGGACTACTAGAAGCTTTGTTGCTGCCCCTGTTTCCCCAAAACCTACAAATCTTGAGACACCAGAAGCCACACCATCCGGTGAAGGAGGAAAGAGAAAGAAAACAAAGGCCACAAGAACCTACAAGAGCACAAAAGTTGATGAAGAAGAAACAGATTCAGATGCTGAGGTAAAGGAGTTGAAAGCCTCTGGAACAAAAGATGCCAAGGTGACTAAGGAGAAGCCTTTTGGAAGCAAAAGGGCAAGCAAAAGGCAAAAGATGGATACATATGTTGAGAAGCCCACACTTTTTGTGGAAGATGTAATAAAATCAGTCATTGTGGATGGAAATTTGAAACCCATGACTGAATTTTATGATGAATACAATGATACAGATATGAGGGTGTTAGAGGAAGCAACTTTAGATATCTGAATATCTATAATAAGGCCCTAATTGAAATAACTTCTAAGATCCCTCAAAGTCTTGCAGACATTTTGGAGTTGAGGAAATAAAATGCAAAAAGTAAGGATATAGAGCTTAGAGAACATGTATTGATAAAACAATGCCCTCAGATCACTCAAGTTCAAATGAATATGATATTCAAAGAAGTGAAGGATGAATTCAAGAGCAAGAAGAGAATGAACAAACTGATGCTTGGAGAATTAGACAAAATAGTTAAAGAAACCCAAGAAATACTTCTAAGTGCATTGAAGAGACACAATCTTCCATTTGTTGAGGAAGAGACTGGTGATGGGATTGATTCATCAATCTCAGATATTGAAGAAATGAAAATTGATGAGCAGCAAACCAAGGTTGATGACTCCTTTGTTCCGAAAGTGGAGAAAATAAACAAAGAAGATACAGAGATGATGGATAAAACTGATGATGTAAGAGATACTCTAACTCTTCCTGATCAATCCACAAAAGAAGACAATGTTGAGAATAGTGATGCTACATAAGATCCTCCAGAATAGATTGCAAATGGTGAGGACAAAGGAAAGAATCCCCTTGCAAATGACATAGAGAAAGGTGAAGCAGAGAAAGAAGAAGAAGTCAAAGGTAAGGAAAATAAAGTAGAAGAAGATAGTGTAAATGTTGATGCACCCAAACAAAATAGTCCTGATACTGAGAAAACTCAAGGAAAGGAAGGTGGTCCAGAAATTGTGGCAAGAGACACTGCAAATACAGTGAAGAGTTTCCTGAGTAAAGAAATACTAGAGTTTGACGAACCAGAATTGTTTCAAGGACCAATCAACCTGGATACTCTCTCTGTGGACCAAATGATGAAGATAGCATCTTTCACACAAGCCAAGTCAAGAGAAAAGATATTGAAATCTCACATAGAGGACAGTGAGCTGTTAGGCCTTGCATCTGATATATTGGAGAAAATAATGCCAACATTCCAGAAGAATCCACCTAATTCTCCCTCTAGAAATATGAAGAGCCTTGTAAATTCTGTAAGTACACACTTTGAGTCCTTTGAAAAATCTACAGAAGTTAAAGTTCAGAATGAATTTAATAGAAAAGATTTGATGCACTTAAAGGCATGATTGGGGTAGATAGATTGGTGCTAGATAATAGTATAAAGAGTATTTAAAATGCTCTTTCAGAAGGAGGTAGTATATATAAGTTTTGTTTATCTACTCCTAAAGTCATAGAGGATATAGAAGATAAAATAAAGGACTCCAAATAGAAATTGTCAAGTATGTCCCAAGCTTTTGACCCGTTGACAGTATCAGTGGCAAGTAAGGAGTGTCAAGCAATCAGCCTGATGGAAGAAATAAAGAAATTGACAAGAGAAAAAGAAAACATTGAAGCAAGAATAGGTGAGCTTAAGGGATTGATTTCCCCTAAGATAGAAGCAATGTTTAATACTGTAATAGAAGCCCAAACTACTATACAAACAAGTGATCCCATTTACCTCCACAAGGCTGAAGCACAAGCATTTTTGTTCAATGGCCACATTTCAACTTTGAATAGTATGAAGAAGAGTTGGGATACAGAGTTAGCCTTGTTAAAGAATATTTTTGGATATGTACTTAAGTATATGTAAATATAACTTAAGGATTGGTTGTACATATGTGGCATTGTATACAAAATTTTTGGGTGAATTTTGGTTTGCAGATTCCATCCTTTTCCATTGATGTCAAAGGGGGAGTGAAGAGTAGTGAAAAATGAGGAATCCAGCAAAGGGGGACCTTTGGAAAAAGTGGAGAGCACAATTGTAGAGAATAAGGGGGAGTAGCTTTGACACTTAGTCATTTTTCACTAAGTGTTACCATCAATTCCAAAGGGGGAGATTGTTGGCAAGAGACACTGCAAGGCATGTCATGTGTTGTCATTGATGGAAACTAAGTCCATTCCACACATCCACAGTGCAGTATCAGATCTTACCAGAAGTTAGTTCTAAGATTTGTCAAGTCCGGATAGACAGGAATAGGGTATATGATAGAGTTCAGTATTTTGGTCAGCGGATCTCTCCAGTTAATCATTGTGTGTTGTGGATCTGAGGGAGTGTAGAGGAATGTCAGGATAATCTAAATCCAAGATTTCAATCTCCAGTGACAAAGGAATTAAAAGTTATGAGCATCTGAGTACCAGGTCCTAATATGACAGAATAGTTTAGTGAAGAATAGGTCGACTTGTGTTAGATCCTTGTGCGGATCTAGTAGAAGTGTTTTGGTGAGTTGTGTATGGGATATAATTTTAGTGGCTGACATGTATGGTGACTTGCAAGTGTTATTTTTGGTACGCATCAATATTGGTGTATGATTTTAGCCAACAAAACAAAGTACTTGTATTGTTTGTTAAGTTCTTCATAAGGCTGACAGAAAGTGATTGAATCTCTTGAGGTGGATATATATAGCCAATGGATTCAAATGTATTGTGTAGTGTGGTGGTCCAATGATGTAGTAGTGCAAAAAAAAGGTAGATTAAAGAGCAAAAGAGAAGAGATCTAAGGTCTGGATTATTGCAGAGCAGTAAACAGGGCAGAGTAAAGATGAAGTGTGTAAGATTAGTATTCTATGCTTAATTGTAACTAAATTCTTGTATTGGCAAATGTTATTCATCGGTTCACATAATTTGTAATCCTTTTGTAATCATTCTTGTAGGTAGTGAGCCTCTTTTGATTAGTGAGCTCTGGGTAGTGAGCCCGAAGGCATTGCCTTCCCCTTTTGTAATACTTTTAATAGAGTATAATCTTTGTGGGTTAACTCCCACCATGGTTTTTCCCTTAAATAGATTTCCACGTCAAAAATCTTGGTGTCAAGTGTGATTCATTTGTTTATGCTCATATATTGTTGATTCATGCTTTAATAATTTCATCATTAATCCGGTTTGAGTAAAGAAGAAGAATTTATTGTTGTAAGTATTAAGGTTTTAAGACAACTGATTCACCCCCCCTCTTAGTTGTCTACCCTAATTCCAACAAGTTGCCCCCTCGAAGTGGCCTGTGATCAATAAATTCTTTCTGTGTTTCTACTATTTATATATTTCTATTATTTCATACATTTTTTATTATATCGTTGCAAGAGGTTCCTCTCATCTAGTATTAAAGCACTTTCTTAGGCTTGCTGGGTGGAATTTCTACCAATTTTTTTTTCCGTAGTGGCCTCCAGGCGCTAGATTATTGTAGTAGGTCTTTCTTTTTCACATCTGTATTGTTCATTTCAATTTTAGGTTTAGATCAGGGAATATCCCTATCCGCTTAACTATGGGAAGTGCCTGGGCATATACCCCTAAAACTCATTGTGAGGAGTACCACAGGAACCCTGAAGTAGTTGGCCCACTGAGAGGACCTACAAGTGAAAAGGGCAACGGCCCCTACCTGATTGACTAATTCCCATATATGAGGTACACCAAGAGCTGTCATTTGTGGCAAAGTGGTTATTAGTTTTACCTGAGCTGTGGAGTGAGGGGTACTGCCCCAATACACAAGCCATTAGACAACATTGGTGGCTGAGTGACTCCCCTGAACCTTTAGGAAGCCAAACATACTTGGGGCCCATATCTATTGCCAGTCGGCAAATCACAGATTGAATCCGTCCAGAGCAGTTGGTAGATCATTTCCAAAAAATATATATGTGTGTTTTTACCATAGCTTCCTTGCTTTAGCTCCATTTCCTCTCAAAATTCACTGGAACCCCTAAAATTTCATTCTATATATTTCCTTCCTTGAGGACCCTATCCCAAATTCTACTTATCGAAGCCATAAATCCCACATTTGTCTATTTTTAGGGTTTACCATAACTTCTTCGATTCTCACCCAATAGCCTTCAAATTTGACCACAATGTTCATTTCATATTTCTGCTCCTTTGTCCCTGTTGGACAAATTTTCCCATTCTTTCACCCTGCTTCTAAAATCCCTATTTTTTGCTTCCCTTTCCCTCAGAAAGTGTCCAAAACCTAGTCAAACCCCAATTACCCATCAGATTTTTTCCCAAATCTAAATTTTTACTAAAAAAGTTTTTGTTTTTGTTTTTCTACCCATTCCCAAAAAAAACAATTCTCCTGGTAATGGTTCTCACCCGCACAGGAGCAAAAAACATGGAGGATGAACTTGCAGCCCTCAAGACCAAACTCCAAGATTTGGATGAAAAAATTCTTGGCCTCAATATTCAGCATTCAGCCATGAACAATAGACGATAGTTAGAGTCTTCTACAGACACTAGGTTCTCTTCTCCTAGCAATTCTCGTGGGCTGAAGCCTGATTTTTCTCGCTACAATGGTGATGATCCAACTGGATGGATATACTAGGTAGAACAATATTTCAGTCTGCCTAATACTTTTGATGTCAACAAAGTCCCACTTGCATCCTTTCATTTGGAACATGAAGCCCTTCAATGGTCTGTTGGTACATCAAGGCTCATGAAGAGCCAAAATGGACAGATTTTTGCAAACTCATTTTGCAACAATTTGGCCCTAGTGCTTTTGATGACTTCATAGGAGCACTCACTAAACTTTGCCAAACAGGCACCATGAGAGGATATCAGACAGAATTTGAAAAACTGGCTAATCACATGGAAGGATTGTTTGATGAATTCTTTAGGAGTTGTTTTGTCAGTGGTCTGAAGGATGCAATTTGATCTGAGGTTAAAATGTTCCATCCCATCACAATGATAGAAGCCCTAGGATTGGCTAAGTTGGCAGAGGACAAGATCACAACTCAACATCGATCCAAATCCAATTTTGTTCCATTCAGAAATATGGTTTCCCAAAGACCTCAACTAACACCAGCTCCTAGAACAGCTCCTATCAAGCATTTGACTGAAGCAGAGATGCAGGCACATAGGGAAAGAGAGCTTTATTATAATTGTGATGAGAAATTCACTCAGGGCCATAGATGTGTTGAGCAAAAGCTCTATCTCTTGGATGTGGATTCTCTGCCTGAAACTAAAGTTTATGTGGATGCTTAGGATACAGTAGATGATTAGGTTGAAACTCAACAACCACTTGTTGACCCTACTTCTTAGGAAGACCACCCAGAGATCTCTCTCCATGCTTTCACAAGAGTCACCACCCCACAAACCATGTGGGTCAAGGGTTACTTTAAGAAGCTCCCTCTTACAATACTCATTGATTCTAGTAGCACTCATAACTTCATTAACCCTCGAATCACCAAACAGGCTGATTGTTTTGTCCATGCTTGCTCCATCTTTGAAGTCATGATTGCCAATGGGGGCATATTACCTTGCAAAGGGAAGTGTCGCAATGTGACTATCTTGATTGGAGATTATTACTTGTGGTCCGACATGTTTTCCTTGCCCTTAGGCAGATGTGATGTGGTTTTAGGCACCCAATGGTTACACACACTTGGACCCATCTTATGGGATTTTGCTGAAATTTGGATGCAGATTTTAGACAATGGGAAAAAACACACATTGGAGGGCTTACAACTGGGGTCTCTCAGCATCATAAGTTCACATTGCATGAAAAAACTTCTTAAGAAGAATTCACATGGTGTCATCGCTTAGCTCCATTCCCTTCAGATGCAATCATCAGTGGTCTCCACTACTCCTAATCTACAACAAATTTTGGATAGGTATGCATGTGTCTTTGCCGAACCAATGGGATTGCCACCTTCACAACTAGAGGACCAACATATTCAACTCCTTCCTGGAAGCATTCCTCCCAACATCAGGCCCTACCGTTACCCATTTCACCAAAAGACAAAGATTGAGATGCTTGTTCGGGACTTACTAAAGCAAGGTATTATTCGCCCTAATACCAGTTCCTTTTCTTCACCAATTATTCTTGTCTAGAAAAAATATGGGTCATAGCGCCTCTGCATTGACTTTTGAGCACTTAATCACATCGTAATCAAGGATAAGTTTTTGATTCCCATTATTGATGAGCTTCATGGCGTTCATTTTTCTCTAAGTTGGATCTTCATTCTGGGTATCACCAAATTTGAGTTCTTGAGGATGATATCCCTAAAATGGCTTTCCACACACATGATGGCCACTGTGAGTTTTTAGTCATGCACGTTGGCCTCACTAATGCTCCTTTAACATTCTAGGCATTGATGAATAAAATATTCCGGCCCTACCTACAGAAATTCATTCTGGTCTTCTTCGATGATATCCTCATCTATAGTAAAACATGGGCTGAGCATCTCCAACATCTGGATCTTATACTGCAACTTCTCTCTAATCATCATCTCTATCCAAAATAGTCTAAATGTGTTTTTAGCCAGGAGGAAGTGGCGTATCTCGGGCATATTGTTTCAGCCCAAGGGGTTCGAGTGGATCCTATAAAAATAGACACCATGAAAAATTGGCTGCATCCTCAGACCCTCAAGAGCCTCCATGGTTTTTTGGGACTGACTGGCTACTATCACAAGTTTGTCAATGATTATGAGAAGATTACAGCTCCATTAATAGCTATGTCAAAAAGGATGTTTTTACCTAGACACATGCTACTCAATGTGCATTTGAAAAACTGAAACAAGCTATGTGTACTACACCTATTCTAGCTATGCTAGATTTTTCTAAGACCTTCACTATTGAGAGTGATGCTTGTGGCAATGGACTTGGTGATGTTCTCCTTCAAGATGACTATCCCATTGCGTTCACCAACAAAGCCCTTTCTACCAAGAATTTAGTACTCTCTACATATGAGAAGGAAATGATGGCTATTTTACATGTAGTACAGAAGTGGTGGCCATACCTTCTGTTGGTGCCTGCACCTGGAGTTAAGGTTTCGAGCTAAAAATCTGCAAGCATTTTCATTGTGAACCTCAAAAAAAAAATTCTAAGTCCTTCGGCCTATGCAGTTGTATGCATGTATCTTTGTATATGCATTGTTGTTTGTATGTACATTTGAATGTGCAAGCATGAATGTACATTGGCAGGCTTGAAAAATAAGTTAAATCGGCTTCAAAAAAGTACAAAAAATGGTTGCATGCATCTTTGTATGCATATTGGGCTTGGATGTGTCTTTTAAATGCATTCCAGGCGTGCAAAGGTGGATGTACATTGAAGATTCTGTTGTAGATTGCCGATATATTCTGTGCTTGTATGTAAAGGTTGCATGTATATTATGTTGTATGTTTGATTACAACAGGTGAAATACAATGGCCAGACTTCAAAGATATTCAAATCAGGTTGAAAAAAGTGGTCGGGCCCACAGGTATATGCAAAGGGGGTTGTATGTATGTTTGATATACAATTGGACATACAAAGGTGGAACATACAATCCTAGATTTAAAAAGGGTATTAAATCGGGCCTGGCGGGTATACATACAAAAGTAGAGTTGAAAAGTCAAAGCATTTTCGTTTGTATCTTGCGTTGTATGTATCTCTGACATACAACTACACATACAATGTAAAATGTACAAGTGAAATATGCAAAGTGGACGCAGCTGCAAAGTTAACTGCATTTGTGAAGTGGTTGGAGTCCGTGAGTTGTATGTTGCACATTGTATGTGCGATATACAATGTGAGATACAATGAATGAGATACAAGCCGAATTTGAAAGTTTTTTCAATCCGATTGATAAATGAGTTGGTGTCCGCGGCTTGTATAATGAAGTGCTTGTATATGCAAATATACAAAAGGAGAAGATACAAGACGGACCTATTCTAAGGTTTCATTCTAGTTGATAGTCTCCTTTGAGTTCCGCATTGTATGCATGGTTGATTGTATCTCAGATACAACCATATACAAAGGCATATGCAAGGGGATTTTTGGTGTGATAATAATCATCGACAACTGAGTCCAATGTTTCCCCGATGGCCGATAGGGAGGATGCATTGCTCAGTGATGGGTCCCAGGCTCAACTCAGAGACCCAACCAGATGTTGCCATGTGTCCAAGGGTGGTTGCATGTATATACAACTGCATATGCAAAGATTTGAAGGTAGAAAAGGGTGAAAAGGCAAAATGTATGTTGCGATGAGAAAAGTTAAAGAAGCAAAAGCCTCCTGTGTGGCACGATCTCATTAGCCGATGACTTTTCAACATGAATTGAAGCTATTGATCTTGGTATTGAGGGGGGAAATCAATGGCCCTGTTTTGAATGCCTGAGGAAGAAAGGTTTTCCTATGCATCCACAGTCGCATTTTAGGTAGGAAGAACTACAAAGCACACAACCATCGTATTTTCTAAAGTTGTTGCATCCCATGGTTAGGTCAGCCATTATGACAAAATTGCAGAGGTATGGGTCTGAAGGGACGGACCAACTACCATATTTGATGAGAAAATCTTTAGTCGGCTGCACATTTCCCAATCTCACCTGCTCCTTTCCTATTTGTCTCTCTGCTACATTGAATGTTTTGGGTGCCATTCAAAAGGTACATTGTATCTGGCAGCATTTTGAGTTGACCATGTAACTTAATGCTGAGTACACATTCTTGTTGTCTATAGGAGAACTGTGTCACTCATTTTTTTGTTGTTGAATACTTGGGCAATTTTTTGGAAGGATAAAGAAAAATAGAGCTTTTCTAGGCTGTTATGTCTCTTTTATGAGTTTATGAGTTGCATTTGAATGCACGTTGCATACATGTTCAGTTTCATGTTATTTTTATATGAAAAATGCTTCATGACATGTGTTTAGCTATTTGTCTCCATTTGTTGTATGCATCCCTTCTTTTGAATTTGGTTGCTAAGGGTTCCTAAGATTCTAGGATATAGATTTCTATATTGCATGCTTAACTTTTGACCTCCATTCAAGGAGTGGATTAAACTGTTTTAGGTTAAGTATGAAGAAGATTGTATGGCAGCAGGGATGCTTGTAAGTAGAGATAGATAAATACTTATTCTTGGGTGGTGTTTGTAAGGCAAGCACCAATCCAGTCCCTTGAAACTTGAATGCCAGTGCAAATCATTCACTTGTATATGTCTAGTTGACTCCTTGCCCTGAGATAGGCACCGGTCTGCCCTTGTGTAGTAGTTATGATCCAAAACCCCTTGTCTTGCATCCAAAACATAAGTACAAATCATTTCAAAACTTCAAACCTGTTAGTTTGTAGGAGTAGAAATAGGACCCCTACATACTCTCATTCTTAACCAGTTAGATATGTCCAAGAACATTGCCAAACTTGTGATTTATCATGCAAATCTTGGTCCAAACATGAGAGTATTCTGCTTGTTGTTGTAAAGCTAAATCTTTTTTAATTGGGTGAGTCAAGGTTAAATCTTTAGCTATAGGGATACCCCCCTTAGTGTGGCAGAACTAGAAGTGAAGGGGAGGCAGCTCACACAACCTCCTGTATTTGTTGGGTGAATCTACCTATGCATTGGAACTAGCAAACCCTCTGGTGATTCAAAGAGAAAGACCCAACAAAGTGGTGACTATATTGGGGAATTGAATTAAAAGTGTTATATTTGCCTCCCTGGTTAGGGGTTTCAGACCTAGCAGTGCCTTGTTGCAGCAAACTTGAAAAGTTGTATTTGTGGCTTTGTTGTTGGAGAACCCAGGAAGAAAGAAATGAATTTTCAGATTCAGCCTATTTGAAGCCCATTCCTCTACCAAGGAGGTGGCAACTCTACACACAAAGAACCTAATAAATGACACAAGAGGTGTTAAATTTTCATACAAATCAGTCAGGGAAAGGAATTTGCAACAGCTGCAACATATCCAAGTATTCTCACATGTTTTGGTTTTCAGAAACCATGGTGTATAAGTTTTAAAGGATTCCCTATTTGGTGAAGTAGCATTGGTTAAAAGGGAAATATTGGTGATAAGCTTGCATGCTTTGTAGTTGTTGAGAATGTGTTTTGTGTTTCAACAGAAGTATGCAATGTTGTTGAAAGACTAATTTAGAGGACTTTAGGAAATTTGAAACAACAGTTTGTATTTTAAAGGCCTAAGGTCATTGATTGAAAATTTGAGTTGAGAATAGGGTTGTAAAAACACATAAAGATGTATTATCAGCCCATGCACCCTTGTGAGGTGTCAAATGCAATAATGTATAATAACCAATCCCAACCATATAATAGAATAAGTTTCATCATTGACACATATAAGCCCATCAATTTCAATGGCATTTGTGGTTATCCAAATGCTTTTCCATCTAAGATCAGAAAGTATCTACCTAAATTCAATGATGCAAAGGATGAATCAGCTAAGAGACACTTGCAACAGTTTATAAATGTGATAGATGACTTTGAGGTTGACCATGAAGATGTAGTTATGAGATTATTTCTTCAATCTCTAGTTGAAGATGCAAGGGATTGGTTCTCCTATCTTCCAGCATACTCTGTCAACTCTTGGGAAGAATTTAAATCTACATTTATAGAACAATATGGTGAAAGAATATCTAAATATGTAGTTATTAGTGATTTCATGTATATCCATATAGAAAAGGATGAGTTGATTCCAGTCTTTAACCTCAGATTTATGAAGGCATTGAAAAGAATTCCAGAATGTATGAGACCTAATGATGCTTTGTGCCTAGTGGTCTATCTGGGAGCATTTGATAAGAAAATGAGTTATAGATTGAGAGATAAGGAACCCACCACATTGCATCAAGCACATCTGTTTGCAATAGACATTGAAAACAACTGGAGGCATGGAATACAGAAGGGTTATTTCTCTGCAAATTTCTACTGCCCTAGGGTCCCCAATGTTGATGAAAGATATAATTTGGGTGTTGGAGATGAATGTCAAAGCACTCACACCCCTGCTATCCCTATTTATGTATCATTCCAAGTTAAAGATGACTCTGCCATAGAGGAGGATGCCCTAATTTGCCCAGCAAATGAAGTTGATGGTAATGATTTTTCAAGTGATACTGATATGTCAGTCCTAAGCAAGGAGTGTTCATGTTTAAATGATCCAATTGTGCGTAGTTGTGATCATATGGATTAGGAGTCAATATTAGTCTCATCAGGAAGCATTAGAAGGCTGGAAAATGATATGGATAATTCAGCTTCAGATTGCATTAAAGTAGCAGAAATCTTGTATGTGGGACAACCAGATGATAAAGATTATATCCATGATCAGTTCATGGATCAGGTTTGTTCTTCTTATGACTCTAGATTTGGTAATGTTGAAGAAGAGTTGGATTGTCATGAAAAAGAAATAGGGACCTTCGCAATAAGTATGAATCCCCTTTATGGTGAGCCTTTAGATGCATTGAACGTTGTGAGTCATCACCTTCATTGGTGTAGAATTAACCCTCTTTTTGAATATGATGAGACAACTAACATAGGTGCTACATCAGTTTGTGAAAATGGGACATATGAACCAAAATCAGATATCTTCAGCTCTTGTGAGGATAATATGGATATGCAAATTTTGGATAATGAATGTTCAGCATTAGTTGTTCTAGATATATGCAACTATGGGTGTGGATCAAGTTTTATTTTCAATGTCAATAAATGATATAAATGATATTGAGGGTCACATATATTTTGAATGTTTTCTATTTCTAGATCAGCTGGATGAGTGCCTGGTAATGTGCAATAGCCAGGGTGATAGAGGCTGCAGTGACAGAGACAAGCTTATAAAAATGGTAAAGCATGTAATTGACAAGATTAGCTTGTGGGCAAATTATGTTGATGTTTTTAGTTGTGGTTGGGGTCATTCAGATCAAAATCAGGCATTTGGTAGGAGGAGATTATGGTTTTTCATTTTTGGTTGCCCAGGGCCGCCAAAATAGTGTTCAAAATGTGATTTGTGATGAAACTTGGTGCAGCTTTGACTCTATGCCCAATGGATAAGGCCCGGTCTGCATCCCAGAGTTCTGGAGTTCTTGCCATGCCTGCAAGAGACATGCATCCCCAGACAAAGCCAATGTTGGTGCCTGCACTTGGAGTTAAGGTTTCAAGCTAAAAATCTGCAGGCATTTTCATTGTGAACCTCCAAAAAAAAAATTATAAGTCCTTCGGCCTATGCAGTTGTATGCATGTATCTTTGTATATGCATCACTATTTGTATGTACATTTGAATGTGCAAGCATGAATGTACATTTGAATGTGCAAGCGTGAATGTACATTGGCGGGCCCAAAAAATAAGTCAAATTGGCTTCAGAAAAGTGCAAAAAATGGTTGTATGCATCTTTGTATGCATATCAGGCTTGTATGTGTCTTTTAAATGCATTCCAGGCATACAAAGGTGGATGTACATTGAAGATTACATCACAGATTCCTAGTATATTCCATGCTTGTATGTAAAGGTTGCATGTACATTGTGTTGTATGTTTGATATACAATGGGTGAGATACAATGGCCAGACTTCAAAGATATTCAAATTAGGTTGAAAAAAGTGGTCAGGCCCGCAGGTATATGCAAAGGGGGTTGTATGTTTGTTTGATATACAATTGGACATACAAAGGTGGAACATACAATCTTGGATTTCAAAAGGTTATTAAATTAGGCCTGGCGGGTATACATACAAAAGTAGAGTTGAAAAGTCAAAGCATTTTCCTTTGTATCTTGCGTTGTATGTATCTCTGACATACAACTGCACATACAATGTGAAATATACAAGTGAAATATGCAAAGTGGACGCGGCTAAAAAGTTAACTGCATTTGTGAAGTGGTTGGAGTCTGCGAGTTGTATGTTGCACATTGTATGTGTGATATACAACATGATATACAATGAATGAGATACAAGCCAGATATGAAATTTTTTTCAATCCGATTGATAAATGAGTTGGTGTCCGCAGCTTGTATAATGAAGTGCTTGTATATGCCGATATACAAAAGGAGAAGATACAAGACGGACCTATTCTAAGGTTTCATTCTAGTTGATAGTCTCCTTTGAGTTTTGCATTGTATGCATGGTCGATTGTATCTCAGATACAAGCATTTACAAAGGCATATGCAAGGGGATTTTTGGCATGACAATAATCATCGGTAGCCGAGTCCAATGTTTCTCCAATGGCCGATAGGGGGGATGTATTGCTCAGTGATGGGTCCCAGGCTCAACTCAAAGACCCAACCAGATGCTGCCACGTGTCCAAGGGCAGTTGTATGTATATACAATTGCATATGCAAAGATTTGAAGGCAAAAAAGGGCGAAAAGGCAAAATGTATGTTGTGATGAGAAAAGTCAAAGAAGCAAAAGCTGCCTGCATGGTGTGATCTCATTGGCTGACGACTTTTCAGCATGAATTGAAGCCGTTGATCTTGGTGTTGAGGGGGGAAATCAATGGCCCTGTTTTGAATGCCCGAGGAAGAAAGGTTTTCCTATGCATCCGTAGTCCCATTTTAGGTGAGAAGAATTGCAAAGCACACAACCATCATATTTTCTAAAGTTGCTGCATCCCGTGGGTAGGTCGGCCATTGTGACAAAATTGCAGAGGTATAGGTCTGAAGGGATAGGCCAACTACCATATTTGATGAGAAAATCTTCAGTCGGCTGCACATTTCCCAATCTCACCTACTCCTTTCCTCTTTGTCTCTCTGCTGTATTAAATGTTTTGGGCACCATTCTGAAGGTGCATTGTATCTGGCAGCATTTTGAGTTGACCATGTAACTTAATGCTGAGTACACATTCTTACTGTATATAGGAGAACTGTGTCACTCATTTTTCTGTTGGTGAAGACTTGGGCAATTTTTTGGAAGGATAACAAAAAAAAGAGCTTTTCTGGGTTGTTTTGTCTCTTTTGTGAGTTTATGAGTTGCATTTGAATGCACGTTGCATACATGTTTAGTTTCATGTTATTTTTATATGAAAAATGCTTCATGGCATGTGTTTAGCTATTTGTCTACATTTGTTGTATGCATCCCTTCTTTTGAATCTGGTTGCTAAGGGTTCCTAAGATTCTAGGATATAGATTTCTATATTGCATGCTTAACTTTTGACCTCCATTCAAGGAGTGGATTAAATTGTTTTAGGTTAAGTATGAAGAAGATTGTATGGTAGCAGGGATGTTTGTAAGTAGAGATAGCTAAATACTTATTCTTGGGTGGTGTTTGTAAGGCAAGCACCAATCCAACCCCTTGAAACTTGAATGCTAGTGCAAATCATTCACTTGTATACATCTAGTTGACTCCTTGCCCTGAGATAGGCACCGGTCTACCCTTGTGTAGTAGTTATGATCCAAAACCCCCTGTCTTGCATCTAAAACATAAGTACAAATCATTTCAAAACTTCAAATCTGTTAGTTTGTAGAAGTAGAAATTGGACCCCTGCATACTCTCATTCTTAACCAGTTAGATATGTCCAAGAACATTGCCAAACTTGTGATTTATCATGCAAATCTTGGTCCAAACATGAGAGTATTCTGCTTGTTGTTGTAAAGCTAAATCTTTTGTCATTGGGCAAGTCAAGGTTAAATCTTTAGCTATAGGGATACCCCCCTTGGTGCGGTAAAACTAGAAGTGAAGGGGAGGTAGCTCATGCAACCTCCTATATTTGTTGGCCGAATCTACCTATGCATTGGAACTAGCAAACCCTCTGGTGATTCAAAGAGAAAGACCCAACACCTTCTAGGGAATCATTTTTGCATCAAGACTGATCACTAGAGTCTGAAATATTTCCTAGAACAATGGGTCTCCTCCTTAGCACAACAGAAACAGGTCAGCAAACTCATGGGTTATGACTATGAGATCACTTACAAGAAGGGTAAGGACAATATTGTGGTGGATGCTCTTTCTCATACATTTGATGACCAAGCTTCTCTTTCATCTATTTTTATGCCTGTTCCAAATTGGTTGGAATCTATCTAGCAAGGCTATGTTAATGACTCTTCATTATCTCAAATCTTTCAACAGTTGGCCAATAACCCTTCTATTGTACTGCATTACTCTTGGGATGGTGCTTCTCTATGATACAAGGGTCGCCTGGTGCTTCCCCAGAGCATAGATCTTCAACAAGCTGTCTTCTATGAACTCCATGCTTCTCCATCAGCAGGGCACTCTGGGTTCCTCAAAACTTATGAGTGGGCATGGCATAACTTCTTTTGGAAGGGAATGAAAAGGGTAATTCAACAGATGGTGGTTGAATGTGATACATGCCAATGCAACAAGGGTGAAATGACACTCCTTCTTGGATTGCTCAAACCCTTTCCCATCCCCACATGGATTTAGATAGATATTTCTATGGATTTCATTAAGGGGCTCCCTAAATCTAGAGGGAAGACAGTGATCTTGGTTGTGGTTTATCGCCTCTCCAAGTATAGTCATTTTCATGCCCTCGTCCATCCTTATACTGCCTCCTTAGTCGCACAAATTTTCATGGACCATATCTTTCGTCTTCATGGCATCCCTTCTTCAATTGTCTCAAATCGTGATACAACTTTCAACAATCATTTTTGGACAGAATTATTTCAACACACTAGCACCAAACTGAAGATGAGTTCTAGGTATCACCCACAAAGAGATGGTTAGACTAAAATTATCAACAAATGTTTGGAAATTTATCTTTGTTGCTTCACCTCAGAACAATAGCATCAGTGGGCAAAGTGGCTCCCTCTCACTGAATGGTGGTACAATACATCCTACCACACCACATCTAAAATGACTCCATATGAAGCATTCTATGGTCAGGCACCACCAGTGCTCCTTCCATACACCCCTAGCACTTCACCAGTTCAAGCAATCGACATGGTTCTCTGAACCTAGGATCAGATTCTTCGCATCTTGCAGGATAATCTTCACATGGAAATAAATTGAATGAAACAACAAGTTGATCAACACTATTCTAAGCGCACTTTTCAAGTAGCTGATATGGTTTTTCTTTGTCTACAGCCATACAAGAAATCATTCTTGAGACTCAAAGGGCATCATAAGCTGGCTCCAAAGTTATATGGGTCATATAAGGTTCTTCAAAAGATTGGTTTAGTTGCTTATAAATTGGAGCTTCCTCCTTCCCACGTTCATCCAGTATTTCATGTCTCTTGTCTAAAGAAATTTCTTGGCACCAACATTAGAGCACAAACTTTTTTACTAGAACTGGATAACGAAGGATCCATCATTTTGGAGCTAGTGGCAACCTCAACAGGTGAACTCGTCAGCTTCGATTCTGATCCATCACAGACATATTAATTTAGTGGCATGGAATGCAACCAGAGGATGCTACATGGGAACCACTCCTTTAGATTTAGCAACAATTTCCACATCTTAAGCTTTGAGGACAAAGCTTTTCTAAGAGGGAGGGGATGTTAGGAACCCATGTTTAACCCTTCTCTTTACTTTATTAGTATATTAATTTTGGACACATATGCTTTGTAAGTCATCCCATGAGTATATTGTATTATCCCACATTCATTGGAAGTAATAGTTGTTTAGATTAGACTTAGTATATAAGTACATGTTGAGGCCAATGAAGGCATCCACGAATTTATTATATTGAGCTTGCTCAAAGGAGGTTGCCTCCTTGAAGTGGCCTATGATCAATAAATTCCTTATGTGTTTCTGCTATTTATATATTTCTATTATTTCGTGCATTTTTTATTATATTGTTGTAGGAGGTTCCTCTCATCTACATGCAGATGTATTAGATTTTTTAAGGCCTTTAGACAGGTTCCCTAATTTGGGGATGATCATAACTGGGGTGACTGGTTTTACCATGAGCACACAACCTGTATCAGAATCTATGGATGTGAGGCCCCTCCCCACATTTTACCTAAGTATGTGCCTAAGAGAATTCCATTTTTGGAAATTATTAGGCAGCTGAATGAGTCAGATAAAGAACATCTGAGGAAGCATAAGAAGGGTTCATTCTTTCCCACCTCCCTTAGATTTAGTGACTTCTTGGCAGCAGATAAGGGAGGCTTGGATCAGACTGATTCAGTGCTTCAATGTTATAGGATGTATTTTGAATAGCCCAGGATGTTTGACCCTGAGGGCTTTATTGACAGAGTGAGGATTAGTAAACAGAGACCGAGTTACATTCACCAGGTCTATTTTGATGAAGATGCTATCAGGAATTGCTTCACAATGAATGAAGTCCATACCTTGATAATCAAGTGGGACATAATTATGATAGGCGAAAGAATGAGAAAGAACCTGAATGCTGCATACCGAGGTGCCTTTGTAAAGGTGTAGGACCCAATTAAAAGAATTCAAATGATGTTTGATAATGTAGAGAAGCTAATTGCTAGTGCTCCTACAGGTGAGGAAAGGCCTTCCTACCAATCTAGTAGCTCAAGGGGAGGATATGTTGTAAAGAGGGAATCAATTGACTCCTCCCCTACCAAAAAGGCAAAAATAATTGATTTAGAGGTTGAAGAAGAAATTGAGGTAGTAGACTTTGAGGGAGAGGTAGAAGAATAGGTGCAAGAAGCTTCTCATCAGGTAAATTCACCTGATAGAATAAGACCCTACTCTTCCCCTAAAATAGGTCAATGAGGACCATGACAAGCCAGACTATGGATACAGAGGACATCAAGGTGATGGCTTGCAATAAATTTATGGAAGATGATGAATTTTATCAATACTCCTGAATTCAGGAGTTATGTCTTGAAAGTGAGAAATGAGGAATTTCAGAAAAGGATTGAAGATGCCAAGAGTGGGGCCGACCCATCTGAATATGAGGCCATCACTCAAAGAGTGTTGACAGAGGTTAATCAGGCCATCAGCAAAATGACTCCAGAGGAGGGGAGGGCATTGGTTGCCAAAAGTAATATCCTATTCCTCCCACATTGGAATTTGTTAGATGCAATTGTATTTGAAACCATTACCAAAGAAGATTTAGATGTGACAGGTGAGTAGGTTGAGAAGGCTCTCTCTGGTGCAGCCTTCAACCCTATGTTTGAGACATTGGCAATATGGGCTTGGCCCCAAGCAATAATAAACCTCGGGTTGGATTGGGAGAATTGATAGGGGATGTGATAATCAAGAGAGTATCTAACACCCCTGCTCCCCAAGCTCCAAGTTTGAATGTGCAGACTACACAATTTGCTGAGGTAGTAATAAATAAACTATAGAAAGATCATGATGAGCTACTGTTACAATATGCATAGGCCATTACAGAGCTCAATAAATGTAAAGAGAAATTGTTGTTAGGGGATGGTACTTCAAATCCTCCACCTATAATACCAACAGTAGAAGCATTCCCAGCTGATATAAAGCCCTTGCTGGTAGAAATCAGAGAATTGAAAGAGGAGGTGAAGAGACTAGAGGAAGACAAGAAAAATCCAATCAAGGAGATGGTCACCAATCTGATAAATCATAGGGTGACCAAGGTTTTGGCAAGGGTGGATGAGACATGGAGGTCTTATTCAAATTTGAGAGTTTCCCTTGACAAACATGAACATGATAAGGAGATTCTTAAGATAATGAAGAGAGTGTGGCTGCAAAGAACTGGTGAATTGAGAGACCTGCATAGGTGCTCTAGATTTGATGCACAAGTGCCACCTAAGATGAAGCTAGCTCTTAACATGCTGCTCATTTTTTAGGAGGTTGTAGATTTTTAGTTAAAGCTAGATAAGGTGTTGGGCGAAAAGAAACAATTTTTGGAAAAGATTGATAAGAAAATAATGCCAAGTGTATTGGAGGGTAATGGACAAGTGAAAAATCTTGACAAGTGGAAAGTTGATTTCAATGACAATGCTAGCCAATTGATTTCTACCTATTGTACTAATGGATACCCCATCTTTAAGATTTTGAGTTCAACTTTGGACAAGTTGTATGTATTAGAAATAAATTTTGAACTATTCTACAAAGAATCAAAGATCGTGATGGATGCACAGTACACAGGACACAATGAAAAGTTTTCAAAGTTGATCTCATTCCAATGGCCATTAGAGAAATCATATGCTAAATGGGAAGAGAAGTATGGGTGAATGTGCCTAAAGTGAATGAGCATCTACCTCTGCCTTGCATTTATCTGGCCGGGCTCCTCCAATCAATTGTACTCCTCATGATATATTATTTTCTATCTTTTCTCCATACTAAATGTAATTAATGCTCCAATGCCCCTGAGCAGTGCTTTGTAATGTGACATTCACCTAACTAACAAAATGTATTGAATGTTAGGTGTTAGGTTCTATGTCTATAAAGAACTGGTTGTCTCACTTTGTAGTTGTTGTTGGAGGATTGGGATTTTGAGGACTGAAAGTAATACAAAATTTTGACTCGTTGCTCTCTTCATGGTGCTGTGAGTTTCATTTTAATGTATGTATGTGTTTTCATAAGCCATTTATCAGCTTTAGATTAAGTATATGAGTAATGTTGTGTGCATATATTTCTATTAACTGTCTCCATTTGTTATTTGCATCTTTCTTCAGAACAAAGTAACTAAGGGTTTTCTAAGTTTTGGGGTGTATATCTATTGCATTGCATGTTTGATTTCTTGCTTCTATTTAAGGAATAGATTAAAATGCTCTGAGTCAAATATGGGGAAATATGTGTGATAATAGGGATATTTGTAAGTAGAGTTAATAGAAATACTTAATCTTGGGAGTTTTCTACAAGGCAGGAACTAAAAAACCCTTTTAAATCTGTATATTTTCTTGGTGTATGGAAAGTTGTTTACATGTTTTAAGTTGGACTCCATACCCTTGGATAGGCACTGATCAAAGGCTTGGGTTAAGTTTATGAATCAAACCCTAATCTGGCAACCAATCACATAAAATTAAATCAAATCAAAACCTTAAACTGTAGGATATTAGGAGTAGGATTTAGGTTTTTCAAATCCTCTTACTCACAACTAAAGTAGGATCCAAAGCTAGCCCATTTGCATTTGTCTCACAGTTTTGGTCTGCATAATAGAAGATTTATCTGCTACAATGTCAATACCTAGTTATAGTCAAGATTTACCATATGGGTATTGAGTAAGGGAATACCCCCCTAGGTTTTGCTGAGCTTGAAGTGTAGATGAGACATTAGAGTATATCTCTTGTTCATTGGCCATCGACCTAAGGAGCTTGTAGATAAAAGATGGCAACTTTTTAGGGGAACGCAGAGAATCAGCTGTGAACACCAACACCTCCCTATGATAAAATATGAAATTTGTTTATGTACAATGATTGCAGTAAAAAACTACATAACACATTTCACTCAAACCATGGGGAAAAAGATAATGGACTTGATGTCACAGAGCTTGGTGTTCCTTAGCTGCTTGACAAAGTTTTCCTACCCTTGTTATCCTCCCTTATTGTTGGAATTGGAGTGCTAGTTACATGAGATGGGGTTAGACCTGTACAATTCATTGCAACAGAATAGTGAGGGACATGAATATTGAGCATATCCCTAAACAATGCATGCAAGGGTAAAGGGTTTAGTGGATTTCTTAAATGTCTTTGTCTGTCTAAATCCCTCCTTGCCAACTCAAGTTATTTTTCCATTCTTTCTTGGTCCCTTTGGATCCTCTCTTGGTCCTTTTTATGTGCCTTTTCCTACCTTTGTAATATTTTATGTTGTTCACTTGCTTGTCATTGAAAGTCTCTATCTAACTTTGTTTGTTCTTTCAATTCTCTTGAAATAATTTGTGTTTCCTTTCTCTCCTATATTTGTTCTCTCTTTCTAAGTTTCATCTCTCTAATTTATGTCTTTCTTTGCACTTGCTCCATCAAAAGGTTCATGTAATCATTTTTTATTCAGATTTTAGATTGTCGGCTCAATCAAATTTCATTATCCTCTACATTCCTTGGTCTTTCCTTAACAATGTGAATGGGAAGTTTAAGTAATTAGCTAATGTATGAGTGGGTTTGGAAACCCAATGATTGATTCAATTTTGCATGATTGTTATGTTGACTTTCATTGGAAATTGGCCCATTATCTTGAACTTCTCCCAAGTCTATGGCATTATCTCCACCATCCCAACCTCCACAATCAATATAGTAAAGTATCATTTCAAACACATTCAATGTGGGTGACAGAGATGGGAAAGAAAGTGTGTCTTCTTCTTCTCAGGAATGTAAGTTAATTCCCAAATTAATAGCTCCCTCCAATAACCATGATGGTTGGCTTGGCTGAGATGGAAGACTAAGTACATCTTCTTGCTTATCATGTTGAGTTTCTTGTATCCCAACATAGACTTCACCCTCCAAAGAAGTACTTTTAGGTGCATCATTACATTCCTCTACCACTAGTTTAGGTGTTGTAGGATGTAATTCCCCCACTGCAAGGCCTGATAGCAAGTTGTTTGTCACTTCTACTTCTGAGACATCAACTCTTGAAAGACTTAGAATTTTATGCACTGCAAAAGCATCATCATGTACACTAAATTGAAATCTCTCACTAGGATGCATGTCCTCCATAAGTGCATCAAGACTAAGTGGCCATATATCTATCCTCTTGAATCATGTTGTGATCTTTGCAACAATCAATACTTTTTTAAATGACTTGCTACCAAGTACTACCAATTATGTCCTCTTAATATCAATAGTTGGAAACTTGGCTAGCCATGTCGGTCTTTCATTTTTGAAATATGGTTTGAATGTAGAAACAACACTAACATCAAGTGACTATAGTTTGTGTGAAGTGTGAGATGGTAGTGTTAGCAAGTCAATCCCTAATGACCTTGCCTTTTAAATTATTGTTATAGTAACATGGCTTCCAAGGCCATCAAAAATTAGCAAGTTTCTATTGGTTGGTGAGACACCACCTAGAACTAATCTTGCAAAGTGATACAATTAGTTCATAGATAATTCTTTTATCATCCATGTGTGGGGTTGGGTAGCCATGCATGCACCTGGTTTATAGCCAACAATATATTTTTTTAACTTCTTTTTACTCTTGAACAAATAAAAACCTAGTATGCTTTGTCCAACAATATTCACACAACACAAAATGGTAATGCATTCTCTACTCTTTGGTATGATATATGATACACTTTGGCTACCTCTTCTTGCCAACACCCACATGACTCCATTTCTCCCTACTTAAATGTTAGTTTCATCATAATTCCATATTATGTGAGGACCATATGGATTGGCATCATAAGCTTCTGACTATGTCATGTAGAATGGGGACACAATTGTAGACCCTAGGTTTAGTGCTATGTCTCTATCAAGGCCTTTTGTTATCCTTAATGTGAGTTCAAGATTATGCTTTTAAAATTAGTCCACCATGATTTACCAGGCAACCCATCCTTAAATGGGTTGGGTCGTGATTGGCATATTTGTGTAACTTCTACCTTTGGATTCATAATCTCAAGCCTGTGGCCCACTGCATCCATCTTTTTACACCATTCCAAAATTAATGTCTCTTCCTCTACATTCAAGACTATAGGAGGACCTTTCTTTGAAGTTGAAGTTATACCACCAAACTAGTTATTGAGTGTGTTGGTAGGGATTCCCCATTTCTTTGATGCACTCCTTGTTAAGATCCCATTATCCTTAACATCTTTAAGAACTAAATCTATGTGCTCTTTGGTCCACTCCCATTGTAATGAAATCTTCTTGGTTCTAACATGTGCATTGACTTGAACAACTACCTCATCTTGTTGTGGAGTGGCCTCATTAACATCTTGAATTTATTCATCTGATGGGATTTATATTCTTTTGTGTAGAGGGAGTGTTGTCCTCAGTCTCTTTGTGTCATTTCAGGTTCTCATATGGGCTTTGTTCTTCATCTATAGAGATATAGAAGCCACACAATCATCACCATGATTGACTATATTATAAAAAAATAGCTCATATTGAGCATCGTTCCAGAAATCAAACTATTGGAACAAACACCCTTCAACATCAGTTTTGAATTTTAGAATATTTTTAGTGGAAAGTTAATGAAACAAAGAGCCTTAAGCATTCAAATAGTTATTCTAGAAACCATTACTATGGATTTCAAGATAATCACCTGTATTGATTAGGAGAGACAATTAGAGAGTTGTGTAGCCTAACTTTCAGGGTCCACGTGGGCTTTTACGTGATAGGGAGACTTTTTTTTTTACTTGGCCACAAGTACAATGAGGTGGATAGTTGAATTTTTTTGTTAAAAGTGAATAGCAAAGAGTAATAATTGGTTTAAATGGTTAAAATGGTTTTAATATATCTAGCAATGAAAACAAATTTATAGTATCTTTCACAAACAATAAAACTTTTGTTATACCATTTTGATAACCATTGAAGTAGTAGTTTGTAACTTGAGTTTGATAGTTCATGTAGTGATGGTTGAACACAAGATTAGTTTGTACAATGAGTTTGATAGTTTTGAGTTTGACAATTTGATGTTTACTAAAAATGAGAAGGTGACCTGAAATTAATGTAGTTACATCATTTGTAGATAATTGTTCTAGGACTTTATATTTGTATCATGTGTAGATAACTTGATAAAAGTGGAATAAAGACATATCATTTGAAGACATATTTACAACATATAAGCATTTATAGTATTAAGTAAAATTAGTATATAGGAAATTTTTGTATGGGCTGAAGAAAAATTTGACTAGAAAAATGTATTTGTAGCAATATGTGATAGGAAATTATGTTGTGCACTTTCATTTGATTGGTTGAAATTCAATTGTGTGGATAGATTCATGTGAGATGAACAGATGGATTTGGTGGATGTTAAAAAATTTGAATTTGGTAATAAGTTTTATTGGTTGATTGGTTTGGTTGAATGCTTGTTTGGTCTCAATTTTTAATTCTATGTCCTCTTGTTTTGATGGCTTGATTGGTGAGCCTTACACCTTTGAGTGTGGTGCTTGTTGTCATTCATGGTGGAAGTGACCAGTAGTTGAGTAAATATCACTTGAATAAATAAAGATGATGAGGAGATATAGGACATTGAAGTTTGTTTGATGGGACAATTGGCATTATATTTTGTTTATAAAGGACTTTATATTTGAAAAATAGTATTTTATTATGGGTGGTCACTTCATATGTAGTTGGGACAATTAATATACAGTAGTTTTAAAGTTTCATGTGTATTTGGGACAATCAAAGTGTATCTTTTAATATATAGACATGTAATATTACAAAATGGGTTCTCAAATCATTTCAACACAGAATGTGTACAATTGTGTCAATTTAGAATATTGGCAAGTAGATTTGTATAAGTCGTCTCTCTGCCACCTATTTTGACTAAATAATAACTAATTAATAAACAAATAAACTTTAAACATTGATTGCATCCATAATATACAAAATAGGATCTTAACTTATCCTTTTTGTGTGGAATAAAGAGTGGTTGTTAGGAATATTTTAAGTATTTTTTGAATGAATATTACTTTATAACTAGCCCCATCTTGGTCAACTCCTATACCAAGTATAGGACCCCACTCCACTGTGGGGCCCTCTCCTTTAAGTTGATTATAAGTTGTATTATTTTAAGTAATGTGTCTACATGTGAGATCATAAATAGGTTGGTTGGGCTTAGAATAGGTATGAACATCCATAATAATATTTTTAATACATTAAAATATAATTAACATATAAATATTAATATTTATGTTAAATTATTAATTATAATAATTAATATAAATAATTATATTGTATTTTCTTTTTTTTTCTTTTTTTTTTAAATAAAGGGGTAAAAAACTTTATTGAAAATTAAAGAGGAACATTACAAGGAAAGTAGAGGACCAAAAGCCCAAGAACCAACAAAAGTAGAAGAAATAAACAAGACCAAAGTAAAACAACACCCTATCCCTTCCTATCCTCATCCAAAATTCTCTCCAAATCATGGCGAAGCATTGAAGGAACCAACTCCCACTCCTCATATCTCCTGCCATCCATATGCTCAGATGCCCTTTTCGCCAAGCAATCAGCAGCCCTATTCCATTCACGCGGAATATGAACAAAGGTTACCATTTCCAATAACAAACTAACCTGCAAAATCTGATGCACATTCAAAGCTAAATGCCAACTGACATCCAACACTTTCCGCTTAATGAGAAAATTGATCAAAACTTGGGAATCAGATTCACAAATAATCTGTCTCTAGCCCAAGGCAAGAGCCTTCTCCAAAGCATAAAGAATATCCAGCCCTTCCATCAAGTTGATGGTCTGCATCCCCTTAGAGATTGAAAAAAAGAAGATCACCGAGCCTACAGAATCTTTGCCTATCACCCCAATACCTGTAGGCCTGGGATTGCCCCTGGAGGAACCATCAATATTAATCTTAAGAATCCCATCAGGAGGAAGCTGCCACAACCAATCCTATGAATTCTCATATTAGCCTTCTGACCTCTCCTGACACAAGCTGAAGTCACAGACAACCCCTGAAGCTTAAGTCTCGCCACCACCTCAGCATCCCATTTAATTAAGGGAAAACTCACCGCACTCTTAGCCTCCACCATCTCCTTAATCATGCCCAAGATTTTCTACCAAACTTGTTGCACCATCTGCTTCTCGCCATGAAAAATTTGTTGATTCCTCTCAAGCCAAAGTTGTCACAACATGAAGATAGGCCCCCCAAACCACACTTCCTGCAAGAAAGAAGCCATAGAAGGGGGCTTGCCCACACCATTCCAAAAATCAATCAAGGAGGAAGCATAAACACAGGGACTCTGCCAGACATCCCACCAAAAATGCCAAATCTGAATTACAAAGGGACAACGGAAAAACAAGTGAGCAGAGTCTTCCTTGGCCGCCCCGCACATAACACAAACAGAAGGACCTTGGAAGCCTCTCTTCTAGATATTGTCCCAGGTCAAACACCTATTCCAGGCCAACATCCAAACAAAGTAGTTACACTTAGGTGAGGAGAACTTGTTCTAGACCTTCCTCCACCACTAAACTTCCTCCCAATCCATTCTATGAGACAGTAAAACTTGGTATCCGGAGGAAACAATATAGAGTCCCTTAGGATTGGGAGACTAGGAAAGCACATCATCCTCCTGGAGGGAACTACACCGCTGACTAGAGAGGATATTGAACAACTCTACATGCTCCTCATGCAATCCACCAATCAACCAAGCATCAGGAGACTTCCAGCTAGCCACCTCTAGTTGCCCGCAGGAAGTAAAGGATTTGAAATTGCTCACCTGCGACCAACCAACCTCAAGAAATCCCTGGCAAAGATTCAACAAATTAGGAAACTAAAAGATAATGGGAGGATAACCATCCCAAGAATCAGTCTAGAAAAGAGCCTTGGACCCCTACTTACAAATCCAGAATAAACCTTCCTTAATAAGAGCAGCCCCTTTTTTGAGAGTACCCCAAATCACCGAGCCTTTCCCATTAAGGGGGTAGCAAGGAATATCACACTGAGGGATCCCCAGGAAGTACTTCTAAGAAAGAATCCTAGCCCAAGCCTTATCTTGTTTAGTGCACCAACACTAGTATAACTTAGCAGCCAGAGCAACACCAGTCAAGTCCGACTGCCATAAACCAAGACCCCCAAACTATTTTGGGCTACAAACAACCTCCCATCTAACTAGACTCCACTTGGAAGAAACCAGACTACTAGCCCATAAAAATTGTCTTGCAACCAAATCTAACTCATTAACAAATCCCATCAGGGCTACCTGGAGCATACACCTGTAAATAGGGAGAGCCTGCACCACCGACTTAATTAACTGAACACGCCCAACAAAAGATAGCCACCGATGAGTCCAGTGATTGACTTTCAACTAAAATTTATCCAAAATATTTTGCCAAGACACCCTGGGTGAATGGCCAACCGAGATAGGAATACCCAGATAGACCAAAGGGAGAGTCCCAATCTAAAAAATCTGAGCAATCCTCAGCTGGATGGAGCCCAGAGTATTGAAGAAGAAGATGGAAGACTTGTCCTCATTGATTAATTGACCCGACGCAGTTAGGTAAACATCCAAAACCCTGCACCAATTAACAACTTTTCTCATTGTAGCCCTGCCCATTAGAGCTGTGTCATCCACAAACTGCGAGTGAGACTGCGAAGGCAAGTCACCACCCCACTGCCAACCCTAAATAAGACCATCCTCTAGGTTTTTTCTAATCAGCCTCCCCAAACCTTTAGCAAGGAGAAGAAACAAATATGGAGACAAGGGATCTCCCTGACGAAGCCCCCTAGAAGCACCAAATAACTCCGTGTGTTCCCTATTTATAAGCACTGAGAAGGAAACTGTAGTAATGCAGCTCATAACCCACTGAATCCATTCTTCCCCAAAACCAAAGGCACTGAGAGTCTTCCAAAGGAAGGACTACCAGACCCTATCATAAGCCTTAGCCATATCCAACTTAATAAACATCACCTTCTCTTTGGAGCTGGCCATAGAGTAAAGGGACTCAGTAGCAATAACAATACCATCCAAAATTTGCCTGCCCTCCACAAAGCCAATCTGCTCCTCAGAAATCATCTCTTTAAACCCCCTTTTTAACCTATCAGCAATAAGCTTAGAAATAATTTTATAAAGAACATTGCAAAGAGAGATGGGGTAGAATTGACTAAGCCTATCAGCCCCTTCACACTTGGGTATGAGGGTGAGAAAGGTCAAATTTGAAGCCCTAAGCATTTGCTTATTCTATTAAGATTCTTGGACAACCGCTAAGAGGTCCAACTTGATAATGTCCCAGAATTCTTGGTAAAACTCAACCAGGAAGCCATTAGGACTAGGGGCTTTCCCTTTCTTCATCTAGAAAATAGTCTCCTCAAGCTCCTCAAGAGTAACATCCTTCATAAGAAGCTCATTCATTTCTCTAGTCACCAGAGGGGGAATACAGGAAAGAACCTAGGCTTCTTCAGGAGACCCCCCATGAGAGACTTCCCTACAAAGAAAAGAGAAGTACTGCACCGCCTCACCCAACATTTTAAGATAGGAGGAGAGCCGCTCATCCCTATTATTAACTAGAACTGAGATAGAATTACCATGCCTCCTGGCTTTCATTGAATTAAAGAAAAAAGTGGTATTTTTATCCCCTTCTTGAAGCCAATCTATTCGGGCCTTTTGCTTCCAAAACAGTTCCTCTCGGAGCTCACACTCCTCCAGAGCTTTCAGAGCCTAAGCTTCCTCTTGAAGTAATTCTTCAGTCATCTCATCCTCCCTTATCAGCCTCGTGATACCATCCAACTTAGCCTGAGAAGCTGCCTTAACATGAAAATAATTCCCAAAACATTGATGATTCCACCACTTGAGCTTATACTTCACAAACTGTAGCAATTTAGCAAACGTATACATCACCGTACCATGAGCCAGTCTGCCCCACCTCCACCACTTGGTCACACAATCATACAATGACTGGTCCCGCAACCACATGAGTTGAAATCTAAAGGACGGAGAATGGGCCACATGAGTTGACACACTAGTAAGCTTGATGGGCCAGTGATCAGATCCTCTCTAGTCCAAGATTTTAGAGCACGAGAACCACATACCACCAATCCAATAATAGGAAACCAGAAAATGATCCAATCTCTCAACAATATAATTTTCCCCAACCCTGCGATTGTTCCAAGTAAACTGACCATTACTGGGCTTAATATCAACTAAATTTAAGGCATCAATGTGATTGTACATAATCAGCACAGAGGGATCCAGCCTTGCCGTACCACCACGCTTTTCAGCCAAATCTAAAATAGCATTAAAATCTCCAGCCAAAATCCAAGGATGGAGAGGAGCCAAACTGTGGACAAAACTGATATGGGTCCATAGAGAATGTTTACCCCACAAGTTAGTAGGGGCATAGATATTAGAGAGGAGTAGGACTTCACCGTCTCAAAACTGGAAGCAATCATAGTCATAGCAAACTTAGAAGACAACCACCAAAGAGGACAAATCTTCCGCAGGTTCCAAAAGCAAGCTAAACCACCTGAAGATCCAAGGGCTCTAGTGCATTGACAATCCTCGTTCCTCCACAACTTAGGAGCCAAACTAAACATAGACTCAACTGTGAGCTTGGTCTCCTACAAAAAAAGAATATCAGGACCTTGCTTTCTAACTAAATCATGAACAGCTTTTTGTCTAGGGTTGTTGTTCAAGCCCCTTACATTCCATGATAAAACAATCATTTCAAGGGGTTCAAAAAGTGAGAATCCAGAGTCTTTACTGACCCTGACTCCATCAAAGTCTCACCCATCATTTTGATCTTGTCCAGATCCTTCTTTCTACCAGGTTTGCCAGATTTCTCCATCCCACCCTTCTTAAGGTCCCTTGGCATAATGCCTAGATGAGGAGCAGATTTACTGCTTCTAGCTGCAATTGAACCCCTAGGCCTCCCAGAAAGAGAAGAGTCCCCACCGACTTTTGGAGCTTCAACAGAAGGAGCCGGCACCGCTGAAACAACCGTCTGCTGATCCATATCCATGTGTAAAGCCTCATCATCCTATGGTTCTATTAGAGCATTAGTAGTATGGAATGTCTGGGTTAGATTCTCAACCACCTGATCTAAACTCATCAACCTCGGGTTCACTTCCTGATGATTGAGATCATCCAAAATCTCAAACCTATTAAACGAATCCTCATCCTATCTTTCCTTTAAGGTCTGCTTTTGGCCCCTGAGCCTGTTACGAGCCTTGACCGGAACAAAACCCTCAACATCAGCCACCTCACTAGGGACAAGGCCCTTCCCCTTATCAGCCCCAGGGGGGTTGCAAGGAAGTTGTGAAGGCTGAGAATCCAAGGCTTTGATTTAGGACACCGGCGCTATAGATGACCGTAAGCATGACAAAGACGGCAGCGGAAAGGAAGAGTCTCGTAGTCCAACTGCTGCACCCAAGAAAAAGATCCCGCACACATGTCCACAGCATCAGGCAAGGGCTTGTTAAGATCAATTTCAACACAGATGCAGGCATAAGTCATAACCTTTTTCCCTAAGGTTGACATTGAAGAGCTAACTGGCTTACCCAATAGCGATGCAAGCAACTGCAAAGTATCTTCCCGACAACACTCCACCAAAAAGCAGGGTAAACGGACCTACACCAGAACACGATTTGGCATCTCCTCTGAGGGGATAAAGCTAGCATGCCATGGCTTGATAAACAACCCCACCTAGTTATGGAAATAAGGGCCTCCAGCAAAGACTTTATTGTGGTCATCCAAGCAATTAAAAGTGACCGTAAAATAGCTATTTGCTAGCAGCATGATATCCATTTCACCTTCCAGTGCCCAAGTCCTCTGGGCCCAAGATTCCAAAAACTGTAGCAATGACCTCATCCCCAAAAATTTGCAATACAAGGAGTGATTTGAATAGTATTCAATGTCTTCAGCAAGCATCTCCAGTGGAATGACTAGCTTTGGCCTCTCCTTACAGTGCTCGAGACAGCCGTTAACCTTAGGGATCCGTGCACTATAAGGTGCATCCGCTCCATGAATCCCTGTATCTAGAGTGAAAAGATTATTGTCAAAAGTCTTCATGCCTTGATCTGGAGACTTCGAGCCTATCGCTCCAAATTGGGGGTCACTCCTGAAGCCTCACCCTTCGAAGAGGCCATCAAACCCTAGCCAGAAAGGCACTACCTACAAAAGGCTAAGTGTGGGGTAGCCCCCCACCACCTCCCCCTCTCGATCTCTACCCAAACAAACACCACCCAAGCCAGCCCCCACCCATGCCAAAAGAGGAGAAAGAGACCCCACACCAGAAACCTGAGCACAACCCGCCCCACACACTCCGAAGCTCCAACCTTCGACAGCCAAAACCTTGGAGGAACCACCTACAGAAACACCAGTGGCAGAAACACCACGCAGGGCACCACGGAAACCCCCAGGCTGACAAGAAACATAGAAACGGAGCAACCACAGGCCGCGACCCCTAGGAAAGAAGGCACAGAGAAATGAAAGTGAAGCAACCCCCCCAAAAATGCTAAATGACCCCACCCAAACAGCGCAGGCACCAGAGAAATCTGATCACGAGCTAGGGCTCGGATGCCCTAGCTCGGCCCTCAAAGTAGCAGACAAAAATGCCATCCCTGAGAGCTAAGAATTAATTATATTGTATTTTCATTATTTAACTTGAGAGTTATTTTTTTTACTTTATAACTATTTAAGAATTATTTTATTTTTATTTACTTCAGAGTTATTTTATTTTAATTTAGAATTGTTTAAGGATTATTATATTTACTTTATTTTTATTGAAGACCTATTTTTATTTATTTAAGATTTATTTTATTTACTTAACAGTTATTTTATATATTAATTGACATAATACATTATATAACTCTTTAAGCAAATAAAATAACTCAAGACTGATATTTTTGGCATTTTTTTTATAGATGTATTTAAAATAACTATACTAGTTTAATTAACATATTAATTGACAGAATACATTATAATCATGAAAAGTTGGAATTATTACAACATTACAAAGCAAAAGAAATTCTATTACAAATTTTTTTGTTGCAATTTTGAAATTGATATCTTATTGTAATTGATATCTTATTGTAAATATTATTTCAACTAGGATTGCCTAACTAGTTATTGTTAATTGTACCTCTCAACAAACCAACTAAAAATAAATTAAAAATAAATTATTAGTAATTTAATTGGCTAATATCTTTTACCTCTTATTCTTATTGGCCAATATATGTTACCTGTCATTCTAGACTTCACGTAAATTAGAAAAAAAATATATAACAATACGAATACATTCGTATACAAAGATAAGCAAACATTGTTATTTAAGAAGGCATTGTATAATACCAATATTGTAAGAGAGTTGATGGTTGCAAACTTTGTTAATGTACCATGATCATACATTCCTTATCAATAAAAGGAAGAATAACAAAACCTAAAAAATATTATATGCCTAACGACCAAGCAAATTCTTAAGATTTAACATGCAAAATGTTCCATTAATTTAACTACATAAGAATCTATAGTTTAATTTGTAGGTTGTGGTGACATCATTCATGAACTCATTGTAAATTATTATATTCTACAAGTTTGATTTGTACTTCAATCTTTTGTCATGAAATTTCATAACATTTTATTGATGATATACTTCAATGGAGAAATTAACAGTACAATTTCAAATCTCAAAGATTAATAATAAAGATTATTTTATAAAAGTTATTTTGATATCAAAAGGGTCCATTGGATCTACTATTTCAAAATTCAAATAGTCTTACCATTTGCGCAATGTATATAATTAATATGTTAATATTATTATTATAAAAATTAATATGAATATAATTATACTGTATTTATATTATATTATATTTAATATAATAATACTATATAGATATAACTCAATTAACATATTAATTAATTGAATTATGTTGAGAAAGCATTAACAATAAACACAAAGTGTCATGTTGTAACCATTTACAAAAAAAAAAATCACAGTCAACATGTATGTAGAATATTCCCCCCCTGCTAGTGCTGAAGAAATCTCTATCCTGGATTGTATTCCCTCTTTGGTTTCTCATGAGATGAATGAGGCTCTCATTCATCCCATTTTGCTGCAAGAACTGGAGGATGTGTTTCATATGAAGAAAGGTAAAGCCTCGGGCCCTGATGGATTTCCTATTGAATTCTTTCAGGAGTTTTGGGAGACTATCAATTGGACCTTTTGAAGGTGGTGTAGGAGTCACAAAGAAATAAAAAATGTTAAGAGCCATGAATTCTACTTTTCTGGATCTTATTCTTAAAAAAGATGATATGCATAGTCTAGATCAGTTTAGACCCATTGCTCTTTGTAATGCAATTTATAAAATTATCACTAAATTGATTGCAGAAAGACTCAAGCCATGCCTCAAAGCTTTGATTTATGAAGAATAGGGAGGATTTGTAGCTAGTAGACAGATTCTTGATGGGATTGTGATTGTTGCAAAGGCCATTCATTCTATGGCGACTTCTAAGGAGAAGGCCATGTTTATCAAGCTTGACATGGCTAAAGCTTATGATAGAGTCAAATGGGATTTTTTTATAGAAAGTCCTTCTAGCCTTTGGTTTTGGTAGTGACTAGGTTAATTGGGTCAAGAGTTGTGTTTCTTCTTCCTCCTTTTCTATTCTTATTAATGGGGAACCATTTGAGTTGTTCAGTGCTTCTAGGGGCCTTCGACAAGGGGACCCTTTGTCTCATTATCTATTTATTATCATGGCTAAAGGGCTTTGTAGATTCATTAAATCTCAAGTTAGACAAGGTCTGATCTAGGGGTGGAGTTGGTGTAATAGATTGCCTCCTCACTCCCACCTTTATTTTGTGGATGATACTGCTTTGATGGGTATGGCTAGAATCAATGAAGTAGTTAATTTTAGGAGAACTTTAGATACTTATTTGGCTAGCTTGAGGCAAAAGATCAATGAGGCTAAGTCTTCTATCTTCTTCTTTAATACTCCTTGGTTGATTCAAAGCAGGATTGCTTGGATTCTTAGGTTCCAAATTGGCTCTCTTCCTCTTGTTTATCTCAGGATCCCCCTTGGCATTGGCTCTCAGTGCAAAGAGTTTTGGCAAGAAATTCTGGATAAGTTTCAAATGAAGGTTAGCCATTGGACCAATAGATGGCTTTCTTCTGCTAGAAGGGTGACCCTTCTGAAGTCAGTGATGCAAGCTCTTCATATTTATAGATGTTTTGTTTGAGGCCCACCCTTATGCGACTAGATTAGTTGCCCTTTTTCCATGATTGTTTTGTTTCACCCTAGCTAAGGGTTCGATCTATGGAATTGTGTGTAACGCCCCGCCAAGAAACCCCAGAGGACAACACTAAACTTGGTCAAATAAATGGAATTTTTTTTAAAAGTAAATAACAATAGGATGCATAAAATAACATAATAATCTAAACCTAGGTCTTCTAAGGTTCCTCAACTGCATTACTCACAAATCAAGATTACAAGAAACAAAGGTTACATAAAGAGATACATTCCAATTTACAAATACATCATAAGAGATCTTTTCAAATAGGAATAAGACATCTCACATGTATTTACAAATTATTATAGTAAGTGTTGGTGATATTTTATGTCCAAGGTTTTTCTGCATGGCCCCGTCCCTAAAAATCCAAAATGTTCTAAGTGTTGGACCTCCTCGGCATTTTTCAGCTGCAGCATCATATTTTCCTGAGGAGGAGGTCAGCATCATCATGTTTTCTTTCAACTGATTTTTTTTCATCAGGATCATCATGTTTCAATATCGGGTAATGTTTGGATATCATCCCGATCCTGCTGATGAGCTACAGTGTGCCCTGATTTGCTTGCGGGGGTGATATTTTCATATTTGAATATCACCCGGATGTATGTTTGTTCCAGCATCATGATGATGCTGATATCAGGGAGATATCCGCCTGTCGGCTTCGTGCATTATCTAGTGGGGGGTGATCTTTTCAAATATCTGGCATATTCATCTATCACCCCGATCTTATAGTGGAGCTACAATGCAGCATGATATTTGTGCATCAGGATGATATTTCCAAATATCCGGTTATCTTCCGAATATCTGGTTATCTTCCAAATATCATCCTGATGTCGATATGATGATGACGTCATCAAGGTCCGGGGGGGTCATATTTCTAACACTGATCATCTTGTGGAGATCCCCCGATATTTGCAAACATGATGATGACATCATCTGGATATGAGGAGGTGCGCAGTAGGCAGATATGCTTATGACATCAGCAGGATATGACGGTGATGTCATCAGGATTTTTCATCGGCCAGACTTTTGATATTGGTTAAGCAGGAGGATCTTCCTCTGATGGATCAAGTTGTGCCGATGAAGGTGATTATCATGCAGGTTATATTGCGATATGATGCTGACGTCAGGGTGATATTTCAAGCGACAGGATATCATGCTGCTGAAGGATAATGATGATGAAGTCTTATACTAGTGTCGTCAGGAGAAAAAGCACCGACATCATATATGCTCGTGGCCTAGTATATAAAGTGTTGAAAAGGTCACCGCGGGGTGCATGTGGGATAATTGATATCCTGCATATTTTCAAATATCATGACGAGGTGTTTTGGCAGGAAATGGTTGCGATCGACTGTTTGACGTTTTCCCGAGGCCGCGGGTTGGTGCGCCATTAATGGCGAAGGTTGCAGAGGTATGGACGGATCTGGTACCTGATTGAAGGTGTACATCAACGGACAGTGGTGCAGGGCTCAAGGTTTCTTCCTGTCTCCTCCCCTACCTACTGCATTCATGTTTGGGCGCCAATCTGGTAATGCGTTGAGCGCCATTTTTCTGATACTGTGTATCTGGTGGGATTTTTGGTCAACCATGTAATTAATTGCTGTGGTACACTACCTGGCTGTTATAAGAAGGAAGTGTTACTCATTTTTGGTTGTTGAAAGTTGAAGATTTTTGGCTCTGTAATTCAAAACAAGCTGATCTGGTTGCTCTGTACAGCTTAACCTGTGAGTCTATGTATCTCTTGTTGTATGTTTTGGCATGAACCCACTGATTTTATAATTAATCTTATATGAGAAATGCTATCTTAGCATGTGTTTTGTTAATTATGTCTCCAGTATTGCATGTATCTTTCTTCTGAGTCTGGATATTTAAGCAATATTTGAGATTCTAGAACATAGAATTCCTATGTTGAATGTATGATCTCTTAACTTCTGCTCGAAGGGTGGATTAAACTGTTTTCAGGTTAAACATTGGGAAGGGTATACTGCAGTAGGGATGCCATAAGTAGAGATAACTTAACACTTTGTATTGGGAGATATCTGTAAGGCAGGTATCACACATATCCCCCTGAAATCCAGTTTTAGCTATTCATGCTGATCATTCACAGGTGTATGTCTACTGACTCCAGGCCCTGGATAGGCACCAATCTTGCTTTGTGTTTGTGTTACAACCATGTCCAGCTTTGCATCCAAACTTAAAATCAAAATCTAAATCTAAAACAATCTTTAGGACATTAGAATTAGTTTTAGGATCCTCAGTCCTCTGTCTACAACTGCAAATAGGCCCAAAGCTAGCCCCTTTGCTCTTATCTTTCAGTTTTGGTCTACTTACAGGAGGACTTATCTGCTTTCTGTCAGCATCCCAGCCTTGTATGCATATCCTCATGGATGTTGAGTAGGGAATACCCCCTAGGTCTTGCAGAGCCTAAAGAAGAAGAGGAGGTAAAATACAGAGTCTATCTCCTACACTGTTGGCCCCTGGCCCAGAGATCCTATTGATCACTGATGGCTACCTTGTAGGGAAATCTGGGAATAAGCATCCAGTCTAAAAAAAAAAACAATAGAAATTGGCGACTCTGCTGGGGACGGTGATTTGAAAATTGTTATTTTTGAAAGAACCCTGGTCTTCAAAAGAAAATAGTTCCTAGTAATAGGTGGTGACTCCGAAGTAATCTCCCAACCAGTCAAAGTAAAATTTATATGCAGGGGAGAAGATCCCAACAAAATCCTTTATTTGAAGAGTTACCAATAACAAGAAGAATGATGTACAGAAGAAAGGGAGCTGTCTCAGTTAGTCATGAGGGTTCCCCCAGAAAAAATGATGATGTGCAAGATAACCCTAGGCCATCAGGACAGCATGAGCCCTACTTTTCAAATGTAGAAGCTGATATTCAGGGTGCATATGAGAGGCAACAGGGTGGTAACATGAGAATGAGGTCAGAGGTGTTCCAAGAACGCCCATTTCTAGACCCTAGTGAAAGGTTTGAAGAGGCCGAGTCTCTGAGGGATGATGAAGATGATGATCAGAATATGGTAAAACCATCCTCCTCTAGGCCCAGTGAGGAAGAACTAGCTGATGAAATTAGGAGCTTAAGGGCCGAGTTTGAATATCAGCAGGCAATATCAATCAGAGATGACTTAAGGAAGAAAGTGCAAGCTTTGAGGACTGCCCAGAATAATTCAATTCCTACCCTTGAGAATGCAAATGTGCAGAGACATCAACAGAGAAATGAAGTGCAACATCAGCATAATGATGAGAGACAAAATGTGAATGATGCTAGGATACCACTGAACAATGTAAGAAACCAGAATGCAAACAAAAATATTAATGTTAATCAGTTAAACAGACAGCCAATGTAGCTAGATAGATTCAGACAGCTGGTATTTGATGGTATTCCTGGGTATCCTAACCCCATTGATAAGCATCTGAGGCTGCAAGTGCCTAAATTTTTAGGAAACAACACTGTGTCAGGAGAAGATCATCTAAAAGTCTTTCAAAATGTCATGGATAACTTTGAGGTTGAACATGAGGATGTTTTCATGAAGTCATTCATGCAATCCTTAATAGATGAGGCAAGAGAATGGTACAAGAATCTGCCTGACCGGAGTATTTCATCATGGGATGATTTTAAAAGGATGTTCAAGGAGCAATATGGTGACAAAACTGACCCTAGCTTTTTTGTAAATGAGTTCACCAGTATCACTAAAGGGTCAAATGAGCAGGTTGCAGATTTTAATGCAAGATTTACTAAAGTGTTAAACAAATTGCCACATCACATGAGGCCAAATGAACCAATGTGCATAATATTGTATATCAATGCCTTTGATGCAAAAACTGCATATGGATTAAGAGATAAAGGTCCTGCTACTCTCAGGGATGCTTTCAGAATTGCAGTGAATATTGAAAACAACAGGAAAGCATCGGGCAAGACAAATAGAAGGGATGATATAAAAATTTTGCAGAATTCAAACAAGCCTCAGAACACTCAAGGTAATACATCTGCCCCTGAAGATAAGATAGACAAATTGGCAAATGTTGTTAAGGACCTAAGCTATAGATTAGCTAGAAGTGAAAAAGGGATAGGTCCTGATAGGCAAGTCTATCAAAGGCAGGAAAAGAGGCCATCATTGCATGGTATGCCTTATAATACCAATTGGCATGATGGTAAACCTATATTCTCGTGCAACAACACAAATCAAAGAGCTCAACATGTCAAAGAAACTCCTGATCCTCTAAAGAAAGCTGTAAATATTGTTGATGATGCTCCATGGTGTATGATTTGCCAGATGCCACATTCACAGTTACAGTGTATAATTGCTCAGTCCTTGTGTGATAATATTACATCTTGTAATGAATGCAATGAGCCACATTATGTGCAAGATGATGATGTAAATATGATGTCCATAAGCAATGGATACACTCTTTATGATGCTGATGAGAGTACAAATGATGGAACTCAGGGCTGCCAACAGTTCCCATATGATGAAGATGATGATGTTAACTATGCCTATGCTCAGAACTCACACAATTTTCTGAGTAACTTACAACGACCTTCTGATGAGGAAATTAGAGCCTTCACAGCTGCAGCAGTTGCTCAAGTCAAGAGCAACTACAATCTCAGAGGTAAAAATCAAGTAAGCAGCCCACATTAGCTAGAAGGTATTTCTGTAGGACAGCCAGTGCATGGTAATAAGGGGATGGAATTACAAAAAAGGCAGTGGGGTAATAATAAATAGAATTTTAGACATAGAACAGGTCATGAATCCCAAGGACCAGAAAATAGAATCCCTCAGGCTGAAGATCAAGGTAAAGGTTCCCAAGACAAGAATGATGATCAGGGAACTATGAAAGTAAGAGCTAAATCAGTTCAGGATAAAAACAAGATTGTGGAGCAAGCTACAGCTGTTACACAAAATTATGCTCCATTTGATATAGCTCAAGTCCTCTCCCAGGTAAAAGTCTCTGTTCCACTTATGGAACTCATGAAAGTGGAAGAAATCAAGAATAGGACAGTATCCCTAATTTCAGGGGTGCCCTTTCAAGCTAAACAAAATGTTCAGATCCAGGGTGAGAAACATGTCATGTGTAATGAAGAAGATGAGGCTCCTGAAGTCTATTTAGGAGTGACTATGACAAAGTGTCCTTCACAAGTGGAACCATTTTATGTTTCCCTGGTTATAAATGGAAAAATAATTAGAAATTGTATGCTTGACTCTAGAGCATCTACAAATGTCATGCCTTTGGCCATGATGCAACAAGCTGGATTGAAAATTGACAAGGCATGTGGAAAATGTTATGCTATGGATGCCAGAGAGGTACCAGTTATTGGAATCATGAAGGATGTAGATTTCAAGCTGGCAGCATTTCCTGAAAAGAGATATAAAATGAATATAACAGTGGTTGACATCAAGCCACAGTATGGTATGTTGTTGTCAAGAAGATAGGCAGCACTAATTGGTGGAAGTATGCAGCTGGACCTGTCATATGCCATGATTCCAATGAATGGCAAGGATGTTAAGCTAATCAGAGAACAAAGATCATCAGAGACAGTGGAAGACCAAGAAGCAGAGGAACAGGTATGCTTTGTAGACACTGACTGTGATAACTTCAAGGTTGTCTCAGATGATACAGAAGATAAAAAGAAAAATGCCTGCATTGAAGAATTGGATCAGCGAGGTTTGTGGACCATGTTTTTTGATGGAGCTTGTGCAAAAGAAGGCTCTGGAGCTGGAGTTGTTTTCCTGTCTCCAACTGGTAAGCTCCTCAAATTCTCTTTCTTGCTGAGGTTTGATTGCACAAACAACATTGCAGAATATGAGGCTTTACTCTTAGGCCTAAATATTGCTCTCAAACATGGAATTAAAATGTTAAGAGTATTTGGGGATTCTAAGCTGATTGTATCCCAAATTAGAGATAAGTATGCTTCAAAAAACAAAAGATTGAAACAATACAAGCATGCTGTTTGGGATACCATTGAACTATTTGATGCATTTTCAATAGGCTGGGTAGAGAGGTCAAAGAATGTTATGGCTGATTTCTTAGCCAATGTTGCAATAAGGCCAGATGACATCACTCTGTCAGATGTTACAAATGTAGAAGTTAAAATTAGGCCTGCAGTACCAGAAAATATATGCAGTTGGCAAGTGTTTAATGATGATAGGGACTTGTTAAAATTTTTGCACTGCATAGATGAATATGAGAATCAAGAAATTGATTTCCAAGCTTTTGTAGAGACTATAGATGGAAAAGAAACTCTTGTGGGAAAAGAGATAATTCAATTGAGGACTAATAAAATCCCTAGAGGGTTGGTAGCTTTGGAAAGAGCTTTTGACAGTAAAGATAAATTGGTCACAAGGACATCTCCCACAAATAAGGAAGATTTAGAATAGATAAATTTGGGGACATCTCAGGCCCCTCAGAAGGTATACATTGGTAAATAGCTCAAACCACACATTAGGAGTATGCTGATTGCATTACTGAAAAAGTATAAACATGTTTTTGCTTGGTCATATGAGGACCTAAAAGCCTATAGGGAAGATTTATTCCAGCATGAGATCCCATTGAAGCCTGGAGCTAAGCCATTTAGACAAAAGCAAAGACCTATTAATCCTACCTTAGCTCCCAAGATGCAAGAAGAACTCAAAAGGCTCAGGGAAGCTGGAATAATTGTGCCAATCAGGCATTCAACTTGGGTGTCTAACCTTGTCCCGGTCAGAAAAAAGAATGGTGATATTAGGCTTTGTGTTGACTTCAGGAACTTGAATGTATCCTCTTTAAAGGATAACTATCCACTACCTAATATGGAAGCTATGTTGCAGAGAGTGACTGGTTGTGAACTCTTATCCATGATGGATGGATTTTCAGGTTATAATCAGGTGAAGGTAAAGGAATCAGAACAGTATAAGACCACCTTTACCACTCCATGGGGAACTTATGTGTATGTTAGAATGCCCTTCGGACTAACCAATGTAGGTGCTACATTTCAAAGAGCAATGGATGTTGCTTTTGCAGGGTTGATTGATTCAATCCTGGCTGTATATCAAGATGACTTGACTGCTTACTCAAAGAAAGAAGAGCAGCATTGTTTGCATCTGGAGCAGATTTTCATAAGAGCACTAGAGTATGGTATTTCTTTAAATCCAAAGAAGTGTGCTTTTGGGGTAGTTGAAGGAAAGCTCCTGGGACATATTGTTTCCAAGGATGGAGTCAGGATAGATCCAGAGAGAGTGGCTGCTATTGACAGAATTCAAATGCCGAAAACTGTAAAAGGAGTTTAGTCCTTCTTTGGACAGATAAATTTTGTTAGGAGATTTGTTCCCAACTTTGCAGAAACCACAAGGAACATTTCCAAGATGATGAAGAAGGATGCAACTGTCCACTGGGAAAGGGAAGCAATAGAATCATTTCAGAGTATCAAAGAGGCAATCAAGATGGCCCCTGTTCTTAAATCTCCTGATTTTTCTAGGCCATTCCAAGTATTTTCATTTGCTTCCTTTCATACTGTTGCTGCATGTTTGCTATAGAAAAATGAAGATGGTTTTGAACAGCCCATCGCTTTCTTCAGTATGTCCTTGCAGGCCTCTGAGTTGAAGTATGATATTATGGAAAAACAGGCATATGCACTAGTCAGAGCCATCAAAAGTTTCAGACCATACTTGGTAGGATCATATATAATTGCATATGTACCCCATGCAGCAGTCAAAGACATATTCACTCAGCAGGAGGTGATTGGAAGAAGGTGCAGATGGATAAACAAACTGCAAGAGTTCAACATAGACATACAGATTACCAAGTTGATAAGAGGACAAGGATTAGCCAAGATGATGGCACAGTCAAACTTGGAAGCATGCCAAGTTAATGCAGTCCAAAATGAGAGTGTAAATGTATCAGGATCTGAATGGTACAAGGATATTATCTACTACTTGCAAAATCTGAATTGTCCTTCCCATTTCAGTGACAGTCAAAAGAGGACTTTAAAGTTACATGCAATCAGGTATGTTATTGTTCAAGGTGAGCTATACTGGAAAAACCCTGATGGTGTGCTGCTGAGATGTGTGGATGAGGATATGGCTAACAATGTTTTGATTGATATGCATAAAGGATTGTGTGGTGGACATTATACTGCCCAAACAATAGCTCATAAAATTCTCAGAGCAGGATATTGGTGGCCCACTCTCTTTTCAGATGCACAAAAGTTAGTGAGGAAGTGTGACCCTTGCCAAAGATTTTCAGGAAAGCTGAAATATGATGGTGCTTTACCCCTCAGAACTGTAACTGTGGATGCTCCATTTCAGCAATGGGGAATTGACTTCATAGGGGAAATTGCAGACAAATCAAGTGGGGGACACAGTTGGATTTTGGTGGCAACTGATTACTTTACCAAATGGATTGAGGCCATTCCAACTAAGAGAGCTACAAGTAAGGTGGTGACAGATTTCATGCTAGAAAATATTATCATCAGGTTTGGAGTACCATTCAAGATAGTCACTGATAATGCTATGTGCTTCAGATCAGGTGAATTTGTTGATTTTTGCAACAGGTATGGGATAAATCTATCATATACATCACCATATCACCCACAAGGGAATGGTCAAGCAGAATCAAGCAATAAAAGCATCATGAAAATTATCAAGAGGATACTGGACAAGAACAAGAGAGCTTGGGACTCAAAATTGAACTTAGCAATATGGGCTGATAGAGTGACAGTAAAAAGGGCTATTGGGATGTCACCCTTTGAGCTAGTATATGGTGCATCAGCCAGATTGCCCATAAACAATCTCCTACCAGTTTACAGATTCATTCAGGAAAATGATGAGGAGATTGAAGACTCCATGACAGAAAGAGTGAACCAGCTGGTTGCATTGGATGAAAATAGAAGGAAAGCCCACCAGATCAATCTCAAAAGACAACAAGATGTGAAATATCAGTTTGACAGGAGAACTACAAAAAGGAAGTTTCAAGTCAATGATCTGGTGCTCATTTGGAATGCAAAAGGTCAAGAAAAGGGTAAACATGGTAAATTTGAACCCTTATGGATGGGCCCATATCAGATTTGCAGCACTCACGGGGAGGATTCTTATTTCCTCCAAGCCCTAGATGGTGAAGTTCTGGAATTACCTGTGCATGGTCAATTCCTTAAATTCTATTTTGCATAGATGACTTGTCTCTGTGCACATGTGTAAAATTATGTATAGTGTAAATGCCTTGTACAGCTCGTGCTTTTTGGCTTTTTGTCTGGTCTGCCTGGAGATTTGGTTCTCGCTGCAGTCTTGCACCTGCACGTCCCCAATCGGAGCCTATGTTGGTGATATTTTATGTCCAAGGTTTTTCTGCATGGCCCCGTCCCTAAAAATCCAAAATGTTCTAAGTGTTGGACCTCCTCGGCATTTTTCAGCTACAGCATCATATTTTCCTGAGGAGGAGGTCAGCATCATCATGTTTTCTTTCAACCGATTTTTTTTCATCAGGATCATCATGTTTCAATATCGGGTAATGTTTGGATATCATCCCGATCCTGCTGATGAGCTACAGTGTGCCCTGATTTGCTTGCGGGGGTGATATTTTCATATTTGAATATCACCCGGATGTATGTTTGTTCCAGCATCATGATGATGCTGATATCAGGGAGATATCCGCCTGTCGGCTTCGTGCATTATCTAGTGGGGGGTGATCTTTTCAAATATATGGCATATTCATCTATCACCCCGATCTTATAGTGGAGCTACAATGCAGCATGATATTTGTGCATCAGGATGATATTTCCAAATATCCGGTTATCTTCCGAATATCATCCTAATGTCGATATGATGATGATGTCATCAAGGTCCGGGGGGGTCATATTTCTAACACTGATCATCTTGTGGAGATCCCCTGATATTTGCAAACATGATGATGATGTCATCCGGATATGAGGAGGTGCGCAGTAGGCAGATATGCTTATGACATCAGTAGGATATGACGGTGATGTCATCAGGATTTTTCATTGGCCGGACTTTTGATATTGGTTAAGCAGGAGGATCTTCCTCCGATGGATCAGGTTGTGCCGATGAAGGCGATTATCATGCAGGTTATATTGCGATATGATGCTAACGTCAGGGTGATATTTCAAGCGACAGGATATCATGCTGCTGAAGGATAATGATGATGAAGTCTTATACTAGTGTCATCAGGAGCAAAAGCACCGACATCATATATGCTCGTGGCCTAGTATCTAAAGTGTTGAAAAGGTCGCCGCGGGGTGCATGTGGGATAATTGATATCCTGCATATTTTCAAATATCATGACGAGGTGTTTTGGCAGGAAATGGTTGCGATCGACTGTTTGACGTTTTCCCGAGGCCGCGGGTTGGTGCGCCATTAATGGCGAAGGTTGCAGAGGTATGGACGGATCTGGTACCCGATTGAAGGTGTACATCAACGGACAGTGGTGCAGGGCTCGAGGTTTCTTCCTGTCTCCTCCCCTACCTACTGCATTCATGTTTGGGTGCCAATCTGGTAATGCGTTGAGCGCCATTTTTCTGATACTGTGTATCTGGCAGGATTTTTGGTCAACCATGTAATTAATTGTTGTGGTACACTACCTGGCTGTTATAAGCAGGAAGTGTTACTCATTTTTGGTTGTTGAAAGTTGAAGATTTTTGGCTCTATAATTCAAAACAAGCTGATCTGGTTGCTCTGTACAGCTTAACCTGTGAGTCTATGTATCTCTTGTTGTATGTTTTGGCATGAACCCACTGATTTTATGATTAATCTTATATGAGAAATGCTATCTTAGCATGTGTTTTGTTAATTCTGTCTCCAGTATTGCATGTATCTTTCTTCTGAGTCTGGATATTTAAGCAATATTTGAGATTCTAGAACATAGAATTCCTGTGTTGAATGTATGATCTCTTAACTTCTGCTCGAAGGGTGGATTAAACTGTTTTCAGGTTAAACATTGGGAAGGGTATACTGCAGTAGGGATGCCATAAGTAGAGATAACTTAACACTCTGTATTGGGAGATATCTGTAAGGCAGGTATCACACATATCCCCCTGAAATCCAGTTTTAGCTGTTCATGCTGATCATTCACAGGTGTATGTCTACTGACTCCAGGCCCTGGATAGGCACCAATCTTGCTTTGTGTTTGTGTTACAACCATGTCCAGCTTTGCATCCAAACTTAAAATCAAAATCTAAATCTAAAACAATCTTTAGGACATTAGAATTAGTTTTAGGATCCTCAATCCTCTATCTACAACTGCAAATAGGCCCAAAGCTAGCCCCTTTGCTCTTATCTTTCAGTTTTGGTCTACTTACAGGAGGACTTATCTACTTTCTGTTAGCATCCCAGTCTTGTATGCATATCCTCATGGATGTTGAGTAGGGAATACCCCCCTAGGTCTTGCAGAGCCTGAAGAAGAAGAGGAGGTAAAATACAGAGTCTATCTCCTACACTGTTGGCCCCTGGCCCAGAGATCCTGTTGATCACTGATGGCTACCTTGTAGGGAAATCTGGGAATAAGCATCCAGTCTAAAAAAAAAACCAACAGTAAGAACCATAAGGTCATCCTTAGCATAGTGGAAAAATATATTCTTTACTCCAGTAATCTGCTCAGTTAACAAGAATGTATCTATGCATCTAAAAGTGAACATTAGTTCTACAAAGATTATCAATACACATAAAACAGAACTATATACTAGCCTAAGGCCCTAAGGGTCCAACCTAATGTCTCAGGGGCTCATCCATGATGGCCTTGCCTGCATACGTGTAGCACAAAGACTTCATAGTTTGGTACATGAACTTGCAACTTTATGATTAACTAAGATGTAATATACTCATAAAAGGATTACATCTCACTCTAGAGTCTTTAACAAATCAATATACTCATATTAGAATGAGACAGAAAACAAGAACTATCTACCTTATATTATTTTCATTGTTTCTCTTAAGGTTTCACATTACGAAATCAGGAGGTCTAACTCAAACTAGCAACTCACCAAATATCACCATCAACTATGCTTATCCATGAAGCAAACACAATGTCTATATTCAAAGCTACTTACCATTAATTGCATAATCTCATTTTTCATACATGAATGAGTTAGGAAACTAATTCCTTATTTAGAAATAAACACAACCATACCATTCCCTTGCACATGATTAAAGTGAACAATGATCATGCATTAAATGATTTTTTATCATCTTAAAGTATTGTTTCCACATGCATCTAATACAATTTACTATGTTCTAGAAGAAATGCAGATCAAATAAACTTAGTCCCAAATGGATGTCACAATACAACCATTAGATAATACATATCACATATCATGGATAGTATTGTTTCCTCTCTGCAAGGACATATATCTCACATGGATAAAGATTAGAATAAATCACAAGACATATATTATACATTTCTACATAGTTCTACCCTATCCAAAGTCATAATCAGTGAGATAGATCCATTACAAAATTCATAACAAAAGATCCATTTTGATCATAACACTCCTATTGAATAATGAACCAACTATCCTACCATTATACTATATTTTTCAAATCATCTACAGGATTAATCTACTTACATATATTTAGATACATTGTACTACGGACATACACACAAGTAGATCAATTGGTGCAGAAGCACCCTCAAGACCTAATGCCTGTAGGAAGCAAAGTTTGAGTTTTTGTCTTATTTTGTGTTGTTCAATGTTAATAAGGTCATTTTAGGCCAATATAAGTCATTTGGAGTTGTTGATGAAGGTTTGGTGTCATTTAATTGAAAAAATGAAAACATTGTCAAAAGTTGTCAAGTGTTGTCATAACAACTTTTCTTGTCAAATGACAACTTTTTAAAAGTTTGTTAAAAGTTCTTAAATGGTAGTTGTAGGTTGGTTGGGGGGGGCATAACTTGATTTTAAAAGAATAAATATTATCCTCCAAGTCGAATGTAGGGTTGGCGGTTGGATTTGGAAGTTGAAGCAATAAAAATACCTTGTTTTATGCAGTTTCCAAACATTTTCTATTGTTATCTTGCATGGTACAGAACTGTACGACCAAGTACTAGTCTAAGAATAACTAGGGATGAAATTAAAGTGAATCTACTTTCAATTTCATTTTTTTTCATCTAATTTCATTGAGATTTGAATAAGTTATGGCATTTTATTGAGGATAGGTATGTAAAGTTCAGTTTTTTAAAAATGCAGTCTGAAAACATGCATGGTATAGCCTAATACTACCCCATATCATGGAATTTAATAGATGGAAGGAAATATATTTGTTTCTAGTTTACAATTATTTTGGTTTCATATTATTTCATTAGGTTATGAGTGTGTTATGGCATTTTTACTAATAGCGGGTCTGAACCCTGCCTAGGGTTCCTAGTTTGGAACAACCTTGTTTTGCCCTATTCCATACAAAACAACCCTAGCCCATTTTGACATATGTTTAATAAGGGATAAAAAGATATCCCAAATAGATCTTAGATTCAGAATATCAGGTCTCTACTGAAAGTTATGACCAAAAAGATCCAAATTGTTGCACCCATGTTTTAGGCTTTAAGAGTGAGTTATCTAAGAATGGAAAAGAATGCATATTTGCATCATTTTTATTGAAACCCTATTTCAAATGTGTCAAGTTAGTCTTGTTTGGGTCCTTTCTCTACATCATCAAAGTATTATAGTTGAACTACATCAATTTAATTTGCAAATGACATATTATCCCAAAGCATATAGAAAAGAACCTAATATAGAAAATGTAATATTAATGTCATTAGTAATCTCCTAAAAGAAGAGGACAACAAAAACAACAATATAGCTACAAGCTCTCCTCCCAACCATAGGATTGATGCTCAATCCACCCTCGAGCTCTAAGGGTCACATAGCTCTTCCAAACTTACATGGCTTACATTTCCAAACATGACACAAATATTCACATAACTCAAGCTTCACTTTAACACACAAAAATGGCTATTCATGTTCAACTCAACAAGATGGAACTCCTACCCACACAAACCCCAACACACACAACATCCAACATTAACTCTTCACATAGATTTCAATCACAACTACCCATTTAAACAAGGATCAACAAAGATATACATAGCCAATGAAAACTCCAATCATTCATTTTCATATCAACAAAACTTAAATCCAAAAGGGTAGATCTTACCAAGAGAATTGGCAACCCAAATATGGTAGAAACCCTCATTTTATCCAAGCCCTTTCCTCCATTCTTCCACACCCATCCTTTCCTTTTCTTTCCATCAAGAAATCTCCTCCCAAATGAGGAAAAACAAGAACAACCAAGAGCAAGTGAGAGAAGCCAAGGCAAAAAGAGAAAAGCCCCCTCTCCTCTCAAAGATAAGGAATATATATAGAAGGGAAAAATGAACCAACTCCTCATAACTTCCTAACCACCCAACCAACTCCAATTTTCACCACTTTTCATAAGTGGGTAATTAGAGTGGGTTTTAGACTTTATTTAAGGGGTTTTATGGAATAAAAGGATCCCTAACCTGTAGACCTACCACCTAGGAAACTTTTTATACAATTAAAACCACATAAAGACTTCATAAAACATACAATAAGTAATCACATTTAAAAAGGTGACTCAAGTGTCTAATAAAACAACCTCCCACACATTCACAACCCTTACAAACAAGGTTAAAACACATTTACAAGAATAACATAAGGGAAGTAGCTATGTGAACCCTTCATCAATAGTGGCCATTTTTTTACCTATATACTCAACCAAAAGTGTCAGTACTTCTCATAATTAATAGTAATTGAAACAAATGGCATATGAAAAATAACCTTCCAAGAATAATAATTGAATAGAGGATTAAATATACACAAGTATAATTTAACTCTCCCTACTTGCATAATATATTTTAGAGTCAACCAATGATTGATTATACTATTTACTATCAAAGTATTACCACTTATCAATAATCTAATTAACTTGTAACAAATACTACTACAAGAAAATATTTAATATCAATTATTACCTTTATATTCATGCTTACTCACACTCATAATATAAAGTCACCTAGCATGATGCAATCCATTTCATATACATAATAGTATTACCAACAAAGAAACATCTCCATCATTGCATACTTACAAAGATAAGGAATAAAACTTATCTGGCTATCACATGAAATCACAACAACCACTAGTTAGTTAGTTAACAATCAAATTATAAGCAACTTGATGTATAGGGACAATAATCACTAATGTATATTGTTCAACATAAAAGATCATAAAATATACGACATAAACCATCGATGACTAGTAGGATCAATAAGGCCACAAGGGATGGGGTCTTACACTCTCCCCCTAGGATTAGGCTTCCTTCTAGAAGTCCACTTTAACTGTCTTTAAATATCCCTATTATTTTACCTTCACCTCCAAGTTCCAAAGCCAACTACTAGCACATCCACGGTGAGAATGGAGGGGCACTACATCCTCCCCCCCTAAAACTTGACTTACTCCTAGAAGTCACAAAATAGGGTGGAAACATAACACATTACTACTACAAATTTCTATTACCACCATCAAAGTTGATTCATTACATCAAAATAATATACACTAGTTTTTCCTATGAAAATAATCCATCTCACAAGGATATATATTTCAAGCATGACCTATCCTTTTAGTCTTCAATGTCACAATAATAACACAATCAAGACTTGCATTTTCAAAAATGATTCCATAGTACATAAACCACTCAAAATCCTTACATATTAGCATTAACACCCATCAGTTTCTCTTAAGACAAAGAAATCATTGCACCCTTTTAATCCTAACTAGCAGAATTTCTCATAAAAGTATTCAATTTCAAATGCATTACCATTTCATTACAATCCCTCTTCCAATCCGCTGCTAAGCAATTGATACATCAAAATGCTACACTTCTATAAAACACAACATAATTATACACACCAAGCACACATTCTTCCTTAAATATCCATCAAGACATTCCACTTTATTCATTTTACAACACTAAATCTCATAACATATTCAACAAGGATCATGATTTTACACCTTTTTAGAAGTATGGAAACACATTTTATCATTTCATAAGTACTATATTCATGATTTAACATACATTCTTCACATACACATGAATGCACATCACCGGGAATCAGATCACAAGACTACACAAGGGTCCATCTAGACACCGGGAAGTAGCATACTAAACCATGATACATAATCCATGAGCCAAGAGCCAATATCCATCTCACATAATCCATACCTCACACTCAGTGGCTTGTTAGTGTTAGGCCACACACACAGGGTGAGACCATCCAAACAAGACCACAGTGACCTCTCTCTTGTTGTATAAGGTGGTTAGCCTCCAAGAGATAGTCATCACACAAAGGTGGGTAGTGGGTCCTTGTGAGGCCTACCATTTCATTCCCTTATATTGACTACTTTATTTTACTATTGGAGACACATATTAGACTTATGGGATTGTTTTTTCTAATTTACAGGACAATTAGACTTTATACTTTATGTGGATTTATTATGTTTAGCATGATTACGATGAGATTAGACCTTGATATTGATTCACTGATGATGTTGGACTTATGATTTACATTATGATGTTATTGGGATACTATTCATGTGATTTTAGTTAGAAATTTATTATGTGATCTTATCTTGCAATGGGTTTTTGAAATGTAAAATTAGGAATCTAATTATGATGTGATTCTTTGATGTTTTTATGATCATGTGATGATGAGAGTGTATGTTTCACTTTGCTTTGGATATTATATATACATGTTGGATTAACTTTTCATTTGAGTGCGCAGGTGTTTCTAACTAAGCCACGGATATTCAAAGATCATCCCACACACTATGTTGTTTCCCGTGTAAAGCCGATCTAGTTCCAAGAGGAACCAAGATCAACTATGTGATGTATGATGAATTTTTGGTAATGTTGTTGTGTGATGTTAGTTGGGTTAGTTCTACCCCTTCTTTTAGTTGATTTTTTATTAGTGTTGTAAGTTGTAATGTCATTTGAATTTTATTTTGAGTTCTAATTTTTGAGACCCCCTTTTATGTGTTTTTACTCAACCTATGGTGCTCAAAATGGGTTAAAATTGACCTTGGGTTGTACCCCTAGGGTCTAGGGGTCATTTGGGCTTGTATAACCTTAGGTAAACTCCCATTTGGTCACTTTAACTTCACCCTAAAGTAAAGTGACGAAAATGGAAGTTTGAGAGGGAGAGGATGAGTGGGTCAAACACTCAACCTCTTCCTTTCCTCTTTCCTAGGTTGGGGGAGTCTTCAAGACCCCCTAATTGTGGAGGACTCAACTCCAAGCCTCTCCATAATTGGTGAGGGTACCTTGGGGTTGTGTGGGCTTTATTAGGAGGAGATGATTGGAGCACATGTGGTACCCACTCCTTTGGCTTCACCTTTCTCTCCCACATGTGTGAGAGAGAACAAGTGGATGGGAGAAAGACTTGGTGGAATGGGTGGATGACATGTGTCACCACCCCATTCCAAGAGTCTTGCAAGTGGTTGTGTGGAGGACTGAGGAGGTGACTGTCACCTCCCCATTCCTCAAGGCTCATGAGAAGAGCCTATTTTAATCCCTCTTGAAGAGAGGGAGGGGGTTGTTGAATCTTTTTCATTTTTTGGAATTTTAGTGACTTTTGGGGAGAAAGTTAGAGGAAAAGGTTGGAGGCTAAACTTGGAGAAGGAGATAGAGGAGCTCTTCTCAACTATCTTCCATTTGGGCTTTATAAGGTTGGTCTCAAGGAAAATGCCTTTCCTTTTAAATTTTTCTTTACTTGTATGATGTATGTGTGAGTTCTATTTGTATTTTTTCTTTGTTGTTGTGGGAAATTTGGTTATAGGAGTTGTGAGAGCCTCTCCATTTGGAGAGAATACTCAACATGTGTGGGGTGGGGGAGGAGTGAACCTCCTCGGGGTCACATCCTTATTTTTGTGGGATTTTAGCCTTGAGGGCAATATGTGTATATGACTATTTTGAAATGGCTTGAGAGCAAAGAGAAAGCTTTGTGAAAATATGGTTTAAAGTGTAGGCTTGAGGCCTTGAGAAGAAATTGTTTTGGGAAGTATTTTGGAGTGATACTCTTGAGTTGAGAGATGTCCACTCCCCTACCCCATTAAACTCACCTTAGGTGAGTTTTGTTATGTGAAAGCCATGGGAGTATATTTTTTTGGGTGTTGTATGCTTTGTTGTATTGTGCTGTGTGTTTACCTTGTGTGAGGATGACCTCCTAACTCGGGGGTGACTCATGAGTGAGTCAATGGTAGGGAGGAGAGCAGTTCATTTTGGCTTCTTTCCCTTTTGTGTCTTTGCAGGATTTCTCTTTGGAGCTATGAGATGTTGGAGAAAACAACACTTCTTCCTTGTGTAGTTATTTTGAGCTCTTGAGAGAGCATGGCCAAGATGGCCTTGTGTATTTGTTTCTAGTTTTCAAGAGGGGAGATCTTTGCTCTCTCAAGTTGTAAGAATTTATGTTTTTAAACTTGAAGTTGTATTAGACTTATTTACTTTTAGAAATAAAATCTATAGTTGCTGATTTAAATGCTTTATGAATAAAAATAAATTAAAAAAAGTATTGCAAGAAAGAAAAGCATGTTCAAATTTTGATGTAATTATATGTGTTATTTCAATAAAGAAGAATATAGATAGTTGTTGTTTTGTATGTGAAAAATATAGTGCAAATATTAGGTATGTTCCTACTTTTAAAGTGGCCCTTTGTTTTAAGTAATATATATATATATATATATATATATATATATATATATATATATATATATATATATATATATATATATATTAGTGTGTGTGTATAAATTATAAATATATATATATATATATATTAGTGTGTGTGTGTATAAATTATAAATAAATTTACATTTATTACTTTTGTGTATCAAATGAAAATCTGTTTGGGCATATATCAAAATAAATATAAATATATATATACCTGAGGATATATATATATATCTATATTTAAACATATATCCTTTTTTTTATTATTTCTATCCTTAATAAGAAAATCTATGTAAACCTTTATATATATGTATAAATATAATTTCATAACATATACAGTGCTCTCGATAGAGAGTTAATAAACTGTGTTTTATAGAAATATAGTTTTGAAGTTGTTTGGTGGGGGTTTTAACCCCCACCATCTGTCGTAATGTGTATTGGAGTGTGGGGAGGGGTCGAGCCCCACCCCACACCCCCACTACCAACTCCCCTCTGCCATACACGCTCCCCACTCCCTTCGCTGTCCTACAAACCCTCAGATCTCACGCTCCCACCGCCTCCTCATGTACAGCACTCCCGTGTTTCCCCGTTCCCCATGCTCTGAGTTTCGGTGCCCTGAGACTATTATCCACTGCCCTTCCCCTCGGCCATTCGTCCATTAAAACAAACACAAAAAAAACCTATAACTTTATTTCAATCTCACTGTTATATATATAAATATACTGTAAATATATATATGATGTGTATACTTCTATTTAAAACCAGATATATATGTAAAGATATAGTTTTAAAAAAAAATGAGTATACACAATAGGTATACCTCCTTTGAGATTCCATCCATGGAGACCATTCCCCAAACCTGCAACAAAGAAAACACATAGGAGAGAATGAAGAAGAGAAAGGAGGGAAATGAGATGAAGAGAGAATGGAAGCTAGGGTTATTTTCTTGTCTCTCATAAGGATATTATTTTTTTAAATAAGATGGCTTTTAGGGAAAGAGAGGGATTTTAAATTTGTTCTATTATTTATTTTGTCTTTCCTTTTTTCCCTCTCTTGTATTGTTTTAAGTTGGGGTTTTATTTTAATCATGGGTTTAAAATGTTTATATGTTAGAAGGAAAATTAAAATACTTATATTTGGGGTTTTGTAAGTTATTATATTAATGTCATTTGGGAGGCCTTTTGTAGGTATAGAGATTTAGCTAGAGTAATTTGCATGATGTAATTTAAATAATTTTTGTGGTGGAATTAAATTATTTTAATTAAACTCTATCCCTTAGGTTATATTGTTTTGGTTTAAATCAGTTGAGAATAATTTTAATTCAAGTGGAATTTAGTTTATAAAATTAATATTCATTTATTCATTTTATTAATTTGCGACGTTTATTTAAATTTAGCAAGAATTAAATAAATTAGTCATTTTAACTATCTAGTAAACCTAGTAAACATTTGACCAGAAATTATTTAACTAGAATAAACCCTATTCACACCCGTGAGGTGTTATGTTGCCATATTTTTCTAGGATCTAGGGTTTAGTTAGGTTAGTAAATTTAATCTTGTGTAGTGTTAAATTATTGATTATGCCAACTTGATGACATTGTTATTTGACATTAAATTTATTCTGGTTCTATGGAATTAGACTGGATTTTGACTTGTGTTGAGTTCCCATCATTCACCTAGGTAAAACTAGGGTTTTGATCTTCGATCCTAACCCTATTAGCAATGTTATACATGTCGCATCGACCCCCTAGTTGGCCTTCATCACATAGGGGAATACACATGTGATCGCATTACCCCGCATTCAACTGACATGTTTATGCCTTATGCGTATTGCCACCAAGCACGCTTACGCGTGCGAGGGGGTTTCTAGGGAAGCATGGAATTTTTTTTGATATTTTGTGTCATGACTACATGACAAATGTGGACATGACACGTGTGATGCATGTCATGACCGCATGGGAAATGTGAGATCTCTTTGGGGTCCTTCACTACATCTTGTGATCTTAGAGTTATGCCATTAGGATCCTATAATGTGGTTTTGGGTATGGACTAGCTTGCGGCTCATAGAAACAAGCTAGACTGTCGCTGAAAGGTGATTAGCTGCTTAAACAATCATGGTACATTAGTTGAGATAGTGGGCATTCAAAAGCCCACATCAGTTCGTATTATATCTACTCAGCAGCTTAAGCGTTGCATGTGGAATGGATGCCAAATGTTCGCTATTACAGTTAGTGACAGATTAGAGGACGAGCCTAAGGCATCATTAGATGATCATCCCATCTTAAGAGAGTTTACCAGTGTGTTTCCAACAAAGTTACCAGGGATGCCACCCCATCGTGAGGTAGACTTTCATATTGATTTAGTGTCGGGTGCCGAGTCAGTATCTCATGCACCCTACAAGATGACCACTCACGAGCTCACAGAGCTCAAGTTACAACTTTAGGAATTACTCAAGAAGGGGCACATCTGACCAAGTATTTCACCTTGGGCTGCTCCGGTCATCTTTGTGAAGAAGAAGGATGGGTCACTTCGGTTATGCAAGGATTATAGGCAGTTGAATAAGGTGACGGTGAAGAACTGTTACCCTCTGCCTAGGATTGATAATCTCTTCAACCAGATGCAGGGAGCCAAGGTGTTCTTTAAGATTGACCTAAAGTTTGGTTACCATCAATTGCATATCACAGAGGTGGATATTCATAAGACCACTTTCTGGACTAGATATGGCCACTATGAGTTCACTGTGGTCCCCTTCGGTTTGACGAATGCCCCTGTAGTGTTCATGAGTCTCATAGTTTGACGGTGAAGAACCGTTACCCTCTGCTTAGGATTGATGATCTCTTCGACTAGATGCAAGGAGCCAAGGTGTTCTCTAAGATTGACCTAAAGTTTGGTTACCATCAATTGCGTATCATAGAGGTGGATATTCATAAGACTGCTTTCTGGACTAGATACGGCCACTATGAGTTCACTATGGCCCCCTTCGGTTTGACGAATGCCCCTGCAGTGTTCATGAGTCTCATGAACGGGGTGTTCTGTACCTACTTGGATTAGTTCGTGATTATTTTTCTTGATGACATATTGATCTATTCGCGGACTGAGGAGGAGCATGAGGAGCACCTACATCAAGTTTTGTAGTGCTTGAGAGAGCAGCAGCTTTATGGCAACTTGGTGAAGTGTGCCTTTTTCAAGACAGAGGTATAGTACTTGGGGCACATCCTATTAGGCAATTGCATCTCCATAGATTCATCAAAGATCAAAGCTATCAGAGATTGGCCAGCACCCACCAGTGTGATAGAGGTCAGGAGTTTCATGGGTTTAGCCAGTTACTACCACAAATTTGTAGAGGGTTTTTCCAGGATAGCACACCCCATTACTTCCCTTCAAGGGAAAGGGAAGATTTTTACTTAGAGCAGTGTCAGAGGGCCTTTGGGGTCCTCAAGGAGTGCATTATCAGTACTCCCATCTTAGTAGTTTCTAATCCTGTAAAAGATTTTGTAGTTTGTATAGATGCATCACTTAAGGGTTTGGGAGCCATGCTTATGTAGGGAGGTAGAGCGATTGCATATGAGTCACGTAAGCTCAAGACACATGAGTTGAACTACCCTACTCATGATTTAGAGCTCATAGTAGTGGTTCATGCTCTTGTTCATTGGAGACACTTTCTTTTGGGTCGTCGCTTTGAGCTTCAATTGGATCACCATAGTTTGTAGTATATATTTACACAACCAAATTTGAATGCCTGCCAATGGCGTTGGATGGAGTTTTTATGTGAGTATGACTTTGATGTCCACTACATCAAACGGAAGGAGAATGTGGTCACCGATGCTTTGAGTTGGAGGTGCCATGAGATCCTGACCTTGACCTTGAGTGTGGATTTGAGAGAGCGCGTCATTCAGTATCTACCTAAGGATGAGTGGTTTCTTGAGGTACAGCAGGAGATCTAGTCATAGAGGGCCCTTAACGACAAATTTGTAGGATATTCCCTTGAGTCAGATGGGTTACTTAGACATTGACAGTGCATCTATGTACCCCATGTGGGTGACCTTCATGTAGTAGTTCTTTTAGAGGCTCATAGAGCACCTTATGAAGCACATTCAGGGGTGAAGAAGATGCATGCCAACTTGCATCAATTATACCATTGGGCAGGTATGAGATGGGATATTGTAGAGTATGTTGCCCATTACCTTGAGTGCCAGAGGGTCAAGGCTGAGCATCAGCATCCAACATGTCTTTTATACCCTCACGTGTACCTGAGTGGAAATGGGACACCATTTCCATGGATTTCATTGTTGGTCTTCCTATGTCATCTCACCGCCATGATGCCATCATGGTGATGATTGACAAGTTAACCAAGGTGGCACATTTCTCACCAGTACACACAATGTACAAGGCACCATTAGTGGCAAGAGTATTCTTGGATCAAATTGTTAGACTACATGGGGTACCTCGCCATATCATATATGATAAGGATTCAGTGTTCACATCAGCCTTTTGGAGAGCTTTGCAGCAGGTGTTGGGCATGCAGTTCAACTTCAGTTTTGCTTATCATCCTGAGATAGATGGTCAGATAGAGAGAGTTAATTAGGTTCTTGTGGATATGCTCCATATGTATGTTATGGATCACCAGAGTAGATGGGAGGAGTACCTATATCTAGTTGAGTTTGCCTACAACAATCTGCATCACAGCTCGTTGGGTGTGCTTCCTTTTTAGGCCTTGTATGGCAAACCTTGTAGGACACCTTTGAGTTGGGACCGTATTGAGGATAGGGTTGTAATAGGGCCAGAGTTGGTTTAGGATATGGAGTAGCAGGTGACCTTGATTAGGTAGACTTCAGGAGGCACAGGATTGATAGAAGAAGTATGCCAATGCTAAGACGGTAGATCAGAGCTTCTCAGTTAGGGACAGAGTATTCTTGAGAGTGTGACTGCACAAGAGTCCAATCTATTATGGAAAGTGATCTAAGCTCGCACCTCATTTTGTTGGACCTTTTGAGATCTTGGAGCAGATAGTACCCGTAGCCTATCGTCTAGCCTTGCCACCTAGCCTGTCGCGCATCCATAATGTTTTCATATTTTTGTTTCGCGGTATTACTTATCTGATTTATCTCATGTATTGGATTGGAGTGCTCTTTAGGTAGAGGTGGATGGTCAGTTGTCTTTGGAGCCAATTCGCATATTGGCTCATCAGATGCTAGGCCTTCGAGGTCAAGAGCTGGACCAGGTTAGGGTCTAGTGGGACATGTACGATGAGGTCACTGTGACATGGGAGGATGCAGCGAGATTGAGGACCCTTTATCCTCACCTCTTTGACAACTTCTAGGAGGAAACACAGTCTTAGGGGGGAGGATGTGAGGCCTACCATTTCATTCCCTTATATTGACTACTTTATTTTACTGTTGGAGACACATATTAGACTTATGGGATTGTTCTTTCTGATTTGCAGGACTATTAGACTTTATGCTTTATGTGGATTTATTATGTTTAGCATGATTATGATGAGATTAGACCTTGATATTGATTCACTGATGATGTTGGACTTATGATTTACATTATGATGTTATTGGGATACTATTCATGTGATTTTAGTTAGAAATTTATTATGTGATCTTATCTTGCAATGGGTTTTTGAAATACAAAATTAGGAATCTAATTGTGATGTGATTCTTTGATGTTTTTATGATTATGAGATGATGAGAGTGTATGTTTCACTTTGCTTCAACTGTTATATAAACATGTTGGATTAACTTTTCATTTGAGTGCACAGGTGTTTCTAACTAAGCCACGGATATTTAGAGATCATCCCACACACTGTGTTGTTTTCCGTGTAAAGCCAATCTAGTTCCAAAAGGAACCAAGATCAACTATGTGATGTATGATAAATTTTTGGTAATGTTGTGTGATATTAATTAGGTTAGGTCTACCCCTTTTTTTATTTGATTTTTGATTGGTGTTGTAAGTTATAATGTCATTTGAATTTTATTTTGAGTTTTAATTTTTGAGACCCCTTTTTATGTGTTTTTACTCAACCTATGGTGCTCAAAATAGGTTAAAATTGACCCTGGGTTGTACCCCTAGGGTCTTGGGGTCATTTGGGCTTGTATAACCTTAGTAAACTCTCATTTGGTCACTTTAACTTCACCCTGAAGTAAAGTGACGAAAATGGAAGTTTGGGAGGGAGAGGATGAGTGGGTCAAACACTCAACCTCTTCCTTTCCTCTTTCCTAGGTTGGGGGAGTCTTCAAGAACCCCTAATTGTGGAGGACTCAACTCCAAGCCTCTCCCACAATTGGTGAGGGTACCTTGGGGTTGTGTGGTATTTCTTAGGAGGAGATGATTGGGACACATGTGGTACCCACTCCTTTGGCTCCACCTTTCTCTCCCACATGTGTGAGAGAGAACAAGTGGATGGGAGAAAGACTCAGTGGAATGGGTGGATGACATGTGTCACCACCCCATTCCAAGAGTCTTGCAAGTGGTTGTGTGGAGGACTGAGGAGGTGACATGTGTCATCTCCCCATTCCTCAAGGCTCATGAGAAGAGCCTATTTTAATCCCTCTTGAAGAGAGGGAGGGGGTTGTTGAATCTTTTTTATTTTTTGGAATTTTAGTGACTTTTGGGGAGAAAGTTAGAGGAAAAGGTTGGAGGCTAAACTTGGAGGAGATAGAGGAGTTCTTCTCAACTATCTTCCATTTGGGCTTTATAAGGTTGGTCTCAAGGCAAATACCATTCCTTATGAATTTTTCTTTACTTGTATGATGTATGTGTGAGTTCTATTTGTATTTTTTCTTTGTTGTTGTGGTAAATTTGGTTATGCGAGTTGTGAGAGCCTCTCCATTTGGAGAGAATGCTCAACATGTGTGGCGTGGGGGAGGAGTGAACCTCCTCGGGGTCACATCCTTGTTTTGTGGGATTTTAGCCTTGAGGGCAATATGTGAATATGACTATTTTGAAATGGCTTGAGAGCCAAGAGAAAGCTTTGTGAAAAGATGGTTTAAAGTGTAGGCTTGAGGCCTTGAAAAGAAATTTTTTGGGGAAGTATTTTGGAGTAACACTCTTGAGTTGAGAGATGTCCACTCCCCTACCCCATTAAACGCACCTTGGGTGAGTTTTGTTATGTGAAAGCCATGGGAGTATATTGTTTTGGGTGTTGTATTCTTTGTTGTGTTGTGGTGTGTGTTTACCTTGTGTGAGGATGACCTCCTAGCTCGAGGGTGACTCATGAGTGAGTCAATGGTAGGGAGGAGAGCAATTCATTGTGGCTTCTTTCCCTTTTGTGTCTTTGCAGGATTTCTCTTTGGAGCTATGAGATGTTGGAGAAAACAACACTTCTTCCTTGTGTAGTTATTTTGAGCTCTTGAGAGAGCATGGCCAAGATGGCCTTGTGTATTTGTTTCTAGTTTTCAAGAGGGGAGATCTTTGCTCTCTCAAGTTGTAAGAATTTATGTTTTTAAACTTGAAGTTGTATTAGACTTATTTACTTTTAGAAATAAAATCTATAGTTGCTGATTTAAATTCTTTATGAATGGAAAAAAAAAACAAAAAAAAAAGTATTGCAAGAAAGGAAAGCATGTTCAAATTTTGATGTAATTATATGTGTTATTTCAACAAAGAAGAATATAGATAGTTGTTGTTTTGTATGTGAAAAATATAGTGCAAATATTATGTACTCTTAGAAAGGAAAGTTGGTTATAGTTGTTTATTTCAAAAGGAAATTTTATAATGCATTTGTTTTCAAATTTAAAGAAAAGAAAAAAAAGAATAATATAAATGGTTGTTTGAGTTGGCTGTGTAAATTTTATTACTAGCATTATTGTGAAGAAGAAATTTTCATCCCTTATTATGCAAATATATGTTCCTACTTTTAAAGTGGCCCTTTGTTTTAAGTTATATATATATATATTAGTGCGTGCGTGTATAAATTATAAATAAATTTACATTTATTACTTTTGTGTATCAAATGAAAATCTGTTTGGGCATATATGCAAATAAATATAAATATATATATACCTGAGGATATATATATACATATATATATTTAAACATATATCCTTTTTTTTTTAATTTATGTCCTTAATAAGAAAATCTATGTAAACCTTTATATATATATATATATATATATATATATATATATATATATATATATATATATATATATATATATATATATATATATATATATATATATACACACACACTTATTATTGCTGCTATATTTATAAAAGAAAACTGTGTTTATTGGATTAGATATATATATATGTAATTTCATAACATATACAGTGCTATCAACAGAGAGTTAATAGTTTGTGTGTTTTATAGAAATATAGTTTTGAAGTTGTTTGGTGGGGGTTTTAACCCCCACCGTCTACTGCAATGTTTATTAGAGTGTGGGGAGGGGTCGAGCCCCACCCACACTCAACTATGGTGGAGTGTGGGTGGGGTTCAGCCCCTCCCCACACCCCCACTACCAACTCCCCTCTGCCGCACACGCTCCCCACTCCGTTCGCTGTCTGACAGACCCTCGAATCTCACACTCCCGCTGCCTCCTCACGTACAGCACTCCCGTGTTTCCCTATTCCTCGCACTCTGACCCTTCGCCTCGGCCATTCGGCCATTAAAACAAACACAAAAAAAAACCTACAACTTTATTTCAATCTCACTGTTATATAAATAAATATACCATATATATATATATATATATATATATATATATATATATATATATATGTTGTGTATACTTCTATTTAAAACCTGATATATATGTAAAGATATAGTTTTTTTTTAAAAGGGTATACACAATATACACAATAGGTATACCTCCTTTGAGCTTCCATCCATGGAAGCCATTCCCCAAACCTACAACAAAGAAAACACATGGGAGAGAATGAAGAAGAGAAATGAGGGAAATGAGATGAATAGAGAATGGAGGCTAGGGTTATTTTCTTGCCTCTCATAAGGATATTGTTTTTTTAATAGGATGGCTTTTAGGGCAAGAGAGGGATTTTAAATTTGTTCTATTATTTATTTTGTCTTTCCTTTTTTCCCTCTCTTGTATTGTTTTAAGTTGGGGTTTTATTTTAATCATGGGATTTGAAATGTTTATATGTTAGAAGGAAAATTAAAATACTTATATTTGGGGTTTTGTAAGTTATTATATTAATGTCATTTGGGAGGCCTTTTATAGGTATAGAGATCTAGCTAGAGTAATTTGCATGATGTTGTAATTTAAATAATTTTTTTGGTGGAATTAAATTATTTTAATTAAACTCTATCCCTTCAGTTATATTGTTTTGGTTTAAATCAGTTGAGAATAATTTTAATTCAAGTGGACTTTAGTTTATAAAATTAATATTTAATTATTCATTTTATTAATTTGTGATGTTTATTTAAATTTAGCAAGAATTAAATAAATTAGTCATTTTAACCATCTAGTAAACCTAGTAAACATTTGACCAGAAATTATTTAACTAGAATAAACCCTATTCACGTCCGTGAGGCGTTATGCTGCCAGATTTTTCTGGGATCTAGGGTTTAGTTAGGTTAGTAGATTTAATCTTACGTAGTGTTAAATTATTGATTATGCCAGCTTGACGACATTGTTATTTAACATTAAATTTATTTTGGTGCTATGGAATTAGACCAAATTTTGACTTGTGTCGAGTTCCCATCATTCACCTAAGTAAAACTAGGGTTTTGATCTTTGAACCTAACCCTATTAGTGACATTATACACGTCCCATCGACCCCCTAGTTGGCCTTTATCACATAGGGGAATGCGCATGTGATCACATTACCCCGCATTCGATTGACATGTTTACGCCTTATGTGTATTGCCACCAAGCACACTTACGCATGCGAGGGGGTTTCTAGCGAAGCATAGAAATTTTTTTGATATTTCGTGTCATGACCACATGACAAATGTGGACATGACATGTGTGATGTGTGTTGTGACCGCATGGGAAATGTGGGCATGACAGTCCTAGCTGTATAACAACCCCACATACCCCCATCCTCAAGGTTTGTTGTGTCTACTTCCTCGTATACACTCACCAAGTCCGCCTCATACATCCTTGGAGAGGAATCATAATACAACACATGGCCAACATCAAAAACAATAAGGATAAACTAGTTTAGCCACCAAAGTCATAAAGAAAAGATCAAATAAAAATTTATTTTCAGCAATAAAGCAAGAAATACATGTAATTTCAACACTAAATCAAATGTAACCACAAGGGCTATGTGCAATTAAGATCACAAGGTGTGGCTAAATCATCACAATCAAATATAAACAAAGTGCCAGCCTTCACAATCAATAGAAAATCATCAACAACCATAAAGAAAGTCCACAATCTTTAAAATTGCACTATACAACACTGCATGACTAGATACTAGCCATCAAACGAGGAAGAAGGGAACAACATCAGGCTATAGTAGCAGCCCTCATGTAGTACAGAGTGGGCACACCATCCACATGGCTCAGAGTGTACTCCTCAGCTACACCTTGCATCATGTCGTCACGCGGCATGGACTAGCCAAGTGGCCCATGCACTCCTTGGTTACTTGCATGGGATGTGCACCTTGGCCACATCCCACATTGCGTCTTAGTGCAACATGGTCATACGCCAACTGAAGAAGGCATGTACTAGTCATATGTCACATAGTAGTGTGTCTGTGGCTCCACAGAAATAGGCACACGCAGAACACACCTTGCATAGCAATACCTCATGGAGAAGGCACACACAAGTACTCATCGTAGCTAGAGGTATACATGGCTAGGACATACCCATATGCTAACCGACCCAAACATTGTCGAAAGAAAACATGACTATCCCTCTACAAGTGTACGAGGCCCCATTACGCTCATCACACAAGTAGGCTATCATAACATAATCTTATAGTGCACCTTCATGTGTCTATACACATGGCATCATGTCCTCGAGCCCAGCTCGCTACCATTAGCAACACGGCATCATCACCAGCATTGTGTCAAAACATCAGTGGGGTGTGGCATCATACCTATTGCATCATGTCAGAACATGTGCAGATACAGAATCCATCTCAGCATGGGTAACAACCTCCCTCCACATGCTGGACCTCAAAATATACATGGGGCACATGGTCTCACTTGGGTTGTCCATGCAGGTCCCTTTCACCCTAAACCCTGACGCCCAAGTGGCGACACATGTCATTACATGTTCCAATTGGGTTGTCCATGCAGGTCCTTCTCACCCTAGACCCCGACCCCCAACTGACAATGCATGTGGCATATCCCACCTTTCATGAAGACAAGGTAGATGATCATCCAATAAATACCATCAATATGCTCAAGAACTATGGGGATTAGGCTAACACATATGGATCAATTACCCTAATCCATCATCAGGGGAAGTAGTGAGTAATTTCCTTGGGATCGATTGAGCTAAGACCACTCTGTGCCGCAATATGCGTACGCTACACACTCTACCCAAGGAACTTTGTGGCTACTACTACCCCTTCATAGATTAAGGGACTAGAGAACCAATAGAAAAGAATCTGTGGAACTATCTTTTGGCTACTCTTATATATAAATTTCAACCACACATGGGTTGGCCCTCCATTAGGTAACAAACATACAAGCACACATAATGGTATGGTTAATCCCACACCTTAAAATACAATATATTCCCCATGGATGGGTACCCAGTATCACCATCCCATGGCACACAAAGAAAGTACAGGATATTCACAACACTCAATCAATGTATAGTTACTAGTTTCTCACATTTATAGGGGGTCATATTTACATAATCAATTCCATTACTTTCAAAAGATCACATACCATAATTACATCTATTTCCATAACCAATATGATTCCCTTTTCCAAAATCATATCATTACCTATTAGGTATAACCCAAAGGAGAGGACTAAATCACCCTCTTTGCAAACATCACTAAAACTACATTCATTTTAAACACCAAATTCAAATATTCCTAACACCCATTTCCACTTGTAAACATCAAGATATACTTGCAATGCCTTCAACATAATACAATAGTGCATGAACATGTATAGCGTCATCACTATGATATTTACATTAGTGCATAAACATAAGTAACATCTTCACAATCATCATTACATTCACTTCTATATTCACATAATGATATACATCTCATTTTACACCCATTACACTCTCATGTCATAATAACACATAATGTGACATCATATCACAAGTCACAATAATACCATTCATTCACAAGAAAATGAGAACTAGCAACACAATTAGATGAGTTTGGTTGAGGACCCCTAGTCATTTCTTAACATTCACATCCATACATATAAGCATAAGTAACCTTGGCTATGTCAATGGCATTCAGTTGCTCATCCAAAGCAAGATATGCAACATTCTTATTACCTTAGAATTCACTATTTTTAGTTTGCATTAAAGTATAAGTGTTCACCTATATGATCTCATTAAAATCACAATGCAATAGAGGAGATCAAATCTCATCAAAAATATATATCCACTAAGCAATTACCATCCTCATTACAAGCTCATTAAACAAGGAGGTACTAATTAACATATAATCACCTTCAACACATAACCATAACAAGCATAAGGTCTTCTTCACTCCTATCTCATTAACTCTTTTACTTTTGGAATTTTAATATACTAATTAAATCCATAAACCATTATTTTAACATCTTGTCAACTATTGACAACTAAGAAGAGGAGAGAAAGATAGATTTCATCTCTAGTAAAGACATTACATGTCATCCAATATTCATCATACAAACGAGGAAATTCTACTAAGGGGAAGTTTAAGACACTATTAATGCACCAATTACTTCAATTAGTAACTAAAGAATGATAAGTGCAATAATCTAGCATATCAAGAGGTTACAAACAAAATTTGGTCACATCACACCAATTTCAGTAACCATACATCACTTACAAGAAAGCATGCAACATTCATTCTAATCTATCCACATCCGTGAACATCTACACACTTTCCTCCTTTACATCTATAATATAAGAAAGAATTATAAAAGCAATTCATGACCAATTAGGCTCATCTCTGGAATGTTAGAAAATGTCCCCTTATGGGCTTTTCCCTCATAAGGTTTAGCTCCCGGGTCTTTAGAGTGCATTTAGGACATTTTAGTTCATATTTTAGCATCCCAATGGAATGAGACCTAGTTTTCATGACAAATGGGACCAAGGTGGACCCCTTGAACTATAACCTACCCAAAATAGGGGAAGGACTTGGGCGCCTGTGCCCTAGTCCTACCCTATTTGGGGCAGCCCCAATTTCCAGGTGTCAATTTATTGATTTTTAAAATCTTGGCTGAAATGCTTGTAGGTGCATATATAAGCATGTATAGGCATTCATTTGTAAACTAGATTTCAATTAGATAATGACTAGCAAGCTATTGTGTTCTCAAGGTGATTCAAGGTTTTCTATTGTGTTGCAAGAGCAGACTTAAGTGTTTTGTGTTGATATTTGCAGATTTGAGCATCAATCTTCTCATGGCATGAAGAGCATCTTCCTCCATGAGAGATTCACTACAAGATGACATAACATTATGTTTTTATCAATAATTCCTTTGGTTTTTGGTCTCTGCCTCACAAAGGCATGCCCTCTTTATCTGACAACAGTGTTTAGAGACTTAAGTGTCCTTTGGGGTTTGACTAAGGCAAACCTCTAAACACCACAACCCCCAAACCAAGTCTTGTGATTACAGGTTATAGGTGTCGCATCTGGAAAAAGTGGAGTTGTAGGAAGGCTTGGGAGACATCAAGGATTCAGGATCTGAAGAAAAGTTAGACAAAGGAGCACTTCTAGGACTTGGGTGCTCAATCCAGTGTCCTCTGCAAATAGATCTCAGGAAATAGAAGTTACAGGGTTGATCAATGCCAGAAGGAGGTCCAGATTCCCCAAAAAAATAGGTACCTTGGACTTGGGCACCTGCTCTAGTGCCCCCAACTGTTCCTCTTTGAAACCCCAAAAACAGGTATTCTATAATTCAATATTTTACTCCCGTCTGCAAGATCTTTTTCTGTTATTCATCAATTTGTTGTCGTATTTGAATAATTAGGGTTTTAATGGTTAATTGGACATAAGAGAAGGAAAAATTGATCTTAATTCCCTAATCCAAGTTTCCCTTCATTTGCAAGTGACCTAGGGTATGATAGTGCTCACCACTCGACCCTAGATCCTTCAATGTTTATGGTGAAAGGAGGATTCAAACATCTAAATAACAAAAGATCAACAAAATCTAAATTTACACTAAACATTTTGGTGAACCCATGTTTTTGGACTTAAATTGCAACTTTCTGAGTGTTTGTCTTCAGATTTGGATTGATTTCATTCATTCACTTGGTCATTTATTTTATTGCATTGAGAAAAATTCAAAAAAATTGAAAAATTGGAAAAATACAAAAAAAAATTGCATTGTTTGGCTTACTAAATTGCATCAATTCTTTCTAAATTTTCCTAATTCATGATTTTTACATCAGATCTGATATAAACTATAGAAAAATCCAAAAAATCAGAAATTTACCTTGCATTTTCATCATTTAATTGCTAGGGTTTTGTGGAAATTTTGACAATTTTATATAGCCTAGTAATTCCAAAATCTAGGGTTTGTAGGCAAAATCTTTTATCAGATTTTTCTATTGATTTTAGAGGCTCATTCAAATTTACATTTGTCTATAGTCTTGCATTTTGGTGTGAATTTGCATTTAGATTTAAAATAGTTGCATTTTTACATAGAAAATTTCAACAAAAACTAGCAATTTTGATGCATTTTCATTAAATTTGCATGGCCCTTTTGCATGTTAAGGCTTGAAAATCATTTTCAGATTTGAGAGTAACTCAATTTCATCATAAATTTAGACTTCAAAACATTCACATAGAATTTTATCCCAAGATCTCAAACGTAGGGCTTCAAAAACAACAATTTTTGCTAAATTTGGCCTTATCGACTCTCTAAACATGCACTGTAGGTGTGTTGTGAAAGATATTTTGGAATTATTTTACTATTATCAGGGTATTAATTTTCTTCCCCTCATAAAAATCTTCACAGCACCCTTTTAACGGGCTCTTGTAGTGAAAATTCGGTGAAAAACTACACATTTTGGCTATTTTTGCCCTAGGGTTTGGCCTAGTTTGCACTCCAAGCGTGTTGTGATCAATTTTATAGATTGAGGTCTTAATTGTACCTCCTAAAATTCCTTACAACACCCCTTTTTCTAGGTCTTGGAGTTGAAAAACCATGAAAATTTGTATATTTTGCTATATTTTTACTAGGGTTTTACCTTAAGTGGCACTACAATCATGTTGTGTTAGGTATTTTTGCATCAAGTGGTTGTTATTGCTGATTTTATTTTCTATTCATCAACATTTTCCTCACAACACCCTTTGTTATTCTCTTTTGCATTGAATTTTGGTGAAAAAAGTGCTAAAAGTGCTCATTTTGACATATTTTCACTATATTTTGACTTGGCATTATCTTGGACTTGCATCAAGAGTGTGTTGAGAGTGATTAGATTGTTGTTTTGGACTGATATCAGATATAAAACTTGCTACCTTCGATCAAAATCCTTACAATATCATTTGTTTCATTCATTGGCTTTAGTATAAGCTTTATGACATTTCCTAAAAATAATATCCCTTTGAGAAGAAGTAAAAGATTAATGGGATCTAGTGCTTTTGAAGAAGTTGGTACTTTGGACACCTTCTTTACAAAGGGAGAAAATCAAATTGGGAAAGATATTATACATCCTCCAACCTCAATGGAAGAACAAACTTTTCATGATGTTGATAATACTATTGAGGCAACACGATATGTATCTGATGAGCAAATAGAGAAGTTGGATAAAGACCTAGCTGAATTTCAATCATTCATGGAAAATGAGAGAATAGCTGAAGAAGCCATCCCTACAATTCATAATATAAGAGAGTTGATAAAAGAGGGACAAGATGGTGTAAATGCACTTCGTGGTCTAGCACATATTGTACAAACCAATATCATGTTAGTGACTGAATGTACGCAAGCGATAAATAACACTTTATCACCATCTCATACTCAAGTTTCCATACCTATACCAAATACAGGAGTATCCACTTTTACATCAACGATCTTAACAACTAATGCGAATGCTTGTAATAATGCTACCACTGGTATTGGAGTATCTAATGGCACTAATTACAAAGCTGTGGGATTTGATTATCAAAATTTGGTTCCTAAAGGGACCTCTTCTATGCATAATTGTTCTCAACCACCCATTCATTCCACTCAATTCCAACTACCTATCACATACTCACAACCATCTTCCACCTATCAGTATGGCCAACCACCATTAACATATTCTCAGCCTCCACCTATCGTATCTCAAGCTTAATCACATCCTTGTTGTGGTGCTCACAACACGCCCCATTTTACTTTTTAGCAAAATGAGGACCCCTACTGTGGCTGTAGCTTTTTGCTTGTGTGTGGGTCTACTTGGTGGTAAAAGGGAAAAAGAAGTGAAAGTTACAAACCTTGTTGAAAATAAAGAAAAAATAGCATTAAGTACTAGAGTAGAATAGAGGTGAATTCTTTGTCAGAAATGAGTAAGAGTTGCTTTTTGAACCATTTTAAAATTCTCAATATTCTACAAGATATGTGTGTTTTTGGTAAAATGCACTATGGGAAGGTTTGTATGTTGCATATACAAAGTTGTTTGTATGTTGTGTTGTTGTGTTAGTCACATATAAAGAGTCGTCGGGTTTATTACATAATTATACTTGTATACATTTTGCTGTGTTATACTTTACATACAAGTCAGATCTGACGAGATTTAGAGTTAAAATGAATAATTGGTTAAGTCTGCCAGATGTATATCGGGTTTTGTATGTTTGAGCGAAAAGGAAGCATACAAGATGATATACAACAGTATATGCATATCGTGGACCTAAGGAAAATATTAAAATGGGTTTTATCGTGGTATGTTTCATGCTTTGTATGTTGTATGCTTTGGATACATACATTTTGATATACATACAACCCAAAACTCAGGGAAAATTGAAGTCTAATATAAATGATGCATCACGCCTTAATGTATATTGAAAGATGAATTTCATTTATATACAATTACGGAGATGGGATTATGAAATATGGTTTATAAAAATGAAAAGTCCGAAAGAGAGATACAAATGAGTTTGTATGTATCGGGTCTCGTATCTAAAGGATGGATACAACTATATTTGTAGGTTGAAAAGATACAAGTGAAAGTAAAGGGGGTCCCACCACTTGCATATCGGGCTTGTATTATAACAATGTATATCTTCGATGTACAAGCCGATGTACAAGAAAAGATGCAAATAGGAGATGCAAACCAGACGTAGAAAAGAAGTTAAATACAGAAAAATCTTTGTATATTTGGGATGATTGTATGTTTATGATATACCTATCGAATATACAAGGAAATAAAAGACATCGCGGGGATAAAGGGTAAAAGGAGACTTGTATGTGTAGTTTTTATATGTGCAAAGATACAAGATAACATACAAAGAGTGATATACAAAGCAGGTGATACAAGTACTGATGAAAAGGGAAATAGCCTGAGTTGGTTTCTTGCATATATGTGTTTGTACGTTAAAAGGATACAATGCTAACATAAAAGTAAAACATACAAAAGAAAATACAAGGAAAACAGTATGTATGCAGAAATGAACTAACAGGTAAAAAAGTTCAAAAAACCTAAACACTAAAATAGAAAGCTGAGGCTTTAGGTGCATTAACTGTTGTAATTAATGCTGAACTAACACTCAAAAAGAGTAAAATTCAAGGGAGTTAGGGTAAAATTAACGTTATTGCCTTTCAAATTTACACTGCTAAGAGTTAAAAATTGCAGAAAGGAGAATTGTTATAGAAATTGAACAGAATTCATCAAGGCGATGAAATTGCAGCAGATGGATGGAAGAAAAAATGGTAAAGTAAGTCAATGACGGGAAGTTGAGTGGTCAAGAAATACAGGTATTTATCCCAAAATGCCATTACACTTCAAATGGTAAAAATGCATGTTGGATTTCAGTAATTTCATTATAAAACGTAGGCATTTGTTAAATCACTGTGTTAACTGTTAATTAGCTGGGTATGAGCTTAACAAATGTGAAAGTCAAAATAGAAAAGACAAATTGGGTTAGGGTAAAATGGTAAAAAAATAGAAATTCATAGTAAAAGCCTAGGTAGAAAGTAAAATGGAGAGTTAAAAGGATGCATTTTCTATAGGATGGCCCCAAAGCGGAAAAAGGTAGATACAGGGGGCGAGGTGACAAAGGAGAGGAAACCGCGTAAAGAGATAGAGAAAGAGGAGTTGCCATTACACAGAGGATGTCTGACATTGATCAGTTATAGTGGAGTAGGGATAGATACAGACATTGGAAATTATGATGCAAATGATCTTTTACTAAAGATCATAGCTGTAGATGCTACATCGTATATCAAGTGTATATGGAAAAGTAGCTTGTACAGAGCTACAAGTTTTCCACTAGCTATGGAGGCCAGAGATTTGTGTTTGGATTGTTTAACTCTGTATGACTTATCAACCAGGAAAATAATGTTTATGATAGACTCATTGCAGATTTATCCATAGAGGGTATTGCAAGGACATTCGGCTTGGAGATCAATGAGAAAATGGTAGACATTAACATAGATCATTACAATGAAGATTTTCAAATTAATGAAAGGGATTGTAGAGAGAAGATATTTTACAATTGGTATAGCCCAGAAAACAAACCCAAGGCTGTAGCTAGAGTGCACAAAAATCTACTAAGAATTTACTTCAAAGAGGAAATACACCTGATGATTACAATGTTGAGTAGATTGATAGGATTAAGAGAGGGCACTAAATGTAAGCCCTAGATGTTTACTGTTATTGAGTTCATAATAAAAGTAGAAAAGGAACAAGGACAGATTCACTGGGCCAAGACCATAAGTACAGCTATATGGAAACAGACCATGCTAAGGAAGCAAAAGCTGATGCCTTTTTATTTGTCTTCATACATATTGTATTCATGTGTAGCAGAGGTTAGACCATTCATACATGGGATAGATAGGGTTGGGACCTTAGGAAGTGGTCTAGGGTAGAAATTGGTATATGAGCATTACCCTGAACAACAAGAGGAGAATGTATTAAAGAAATATACTTTGGTTATTGATGTGTTCTATAGTTATATGGTTATAATTCTAAGGGAAGAACCTGATAAAAGATTGTCTAAGAATGCAGAAGATGCAATTGGGTTACAAAGTTCATGGTATATTCAATTTCCACATTTTACTTATATTAGAACTGAAGGGTTTGAAGGAAAGCCTTTCATGTTACCCCGATATCCTTCTGACAAATTGATTATGTTCAAGTTTTCAAGGAAAAATCTTATGCCTTCAGAGTATACAAGAAGAAGTTCAGCAAAGGAAATCTAAAGTTACCTTGGGCTTTAGGTAGAAATTCATGCTACAGTGAAGAGGTTGCTAATTATTTAGAGTAGGAACTAAGATATTATGGATTCGAAGAATTTGATTTAGCCAAAAAGTTTGATCCTTTCCATAGGATCCAAAACATAGTTGATAAAAAGTATAAACACCAAGTACACATTGAAGATTTTTGGTCAGATTACAAAAATGATAAGGAGGTAAGGAAACAAGCTCATAAAAGGCTAACAATTGAGCAAATAAAAACTATGGGAGATGTATATTATCCTCTAGGGGTTCAAGAAGATGATAAATTGCTGCATCATAGTTATGTAGAGGCCAGGCTTTCTCCAATTACAGAGCCTGATTGGTCACAACCTTGGAACAAATCCTTGGACATATTGTCCAAACTGGTTATATTATTTTCAAAAACATGGTTAAAGGACAGGATTGAAGAACTCAAAGCTAAGGGGAGGGAAGTCACTTATCCAAAGAAAGGGAGAAAGAGAGTAATAGAACCCATTGAGGATATCCAATGCTTCTATGAGAAGAAGAGAAAGATTGTAGAGGCTAAGATTGTAGAAAAAGATAAGAATGCTACTCTGATGGATCCTGATGCATTAGGAATAATAGTAGCAGTATCATCTGATACATTTGTAGATCCAAAATCATTAAGCCATGAGATTAGTGCAGAAGAAGCACAGACTTCCAAGGAAGCTGTAGGACAGCAAGTTAAAAGGGCAATACCAATGAGTATGTCAAAAGGAGAAACTTCAAGAACCAATGAAGCCATAGGAGCACAACAGGTGGTTGCAAAGTTGAGTAATGTACCTAGTGCCTCTACTCCAACAGAAAAGAGATAAGCATATGTTCAAGTAAAAATAGAATTGGCTAGGGAAATGTTGCAAGGGTCACAAGCACATGAAGCCAAACAAACCACTGAGACTGTCAATATTGGAAGTGACAGTAGTGAAAGTGAAGAAAGAGGAATGTATACAGGAAAAGAAATTGAAATAGAAGAATCCAGTGAGCTCTTAAGTGAAGAAGAAGAGCAAAACCCTCTGGCCGATATAGAAATTGAATAGGGCTTAGAGTCTAAAAAGGAAAAGGTACAGGAAGAACCAGGGATAGCAGACCCATTTGATACCTTAGTGCCACCTGAAATCATCAAAGATGTGCAAGAGGAAGCACATAAAATTGAGGAATCTGAAAAGGAGGTTGCATCTGAGGAGACAACAAAAGAAAAGCCTGATCAAGCAAAAGATGAAACAAAAGCTGATACCTCAAGTGTAGATGTCTTAAATATGCTTAATATGTATGATGAACAAAGAGAAGAAGAGAAGAACAGAGGAAGAAGGCAAGAACATGAAAAAGAAGAAAAAGAAGATGATACAATGGTAGGATCCCCTGCACCTACAGAGAAAATTAGTAGGCCTGAAACAAAACAAAAAGAAGGTGAAGATATAGAAGGGGCAACCAATATAGAGGATACAATTAAGAGGCCTGAAGCTAAAGAATAGCTAGAAAAGGTTGATGAAATTAAATTTGAAGAACAAATAGAAGATATAAACATGCCAAATATAGAGCAAATACATACAGAAGAAGACCAAGAAAAAGAACCATCAAAAGGAGAAGGTCCTGACGAAGAAGCTAAGGATGGAGGGGACACAGAAATTGAAGAAGAAAAAAATGAGGGTGATTTCAAACAACAAAATTATCCCATGATACAAGAGGAAGCACCTCAAGAACAGCAGCCTCCACAACAACAAGACAACAACAATAGCAACAAGAGCAAGGGGAAACGGAAAAGAATTAGGAATAGGTAATAAATGAAGAAAAGGGCACTATAGAAACAAAAGAGATCCTTGCTTGGTTAGGAGTAGAGATAAGAAAGGAAAAGAAGGAGGTATAATTGGTACCTATTGATATTAAAAATTTATTGGGTAATACAACACCAGAAAAAGAAAAGAGAAAGGCTAGAACAATGTCATCTATACAAAGAGGTCCAAATGGATCTAGGATGCTAAACCTAGCCATAACTTGGAAGGATAAAACTAAGGGAAAAATGACCTTAGATGAGTACAAAATACTAAATTTTGATCTGGGGCATACTACACGGGAGCAACGCATAACTGAGTGGGAATACATGCACCAGGTGACAGCAGAAATGCTGAGAAAAGATAAAGACAAACAAGAATATTTGAAAGGACATATTGTCCAATTGCAGCAATTTATTAAAGGGATATTTGATCCCAATACAACAGTGCCAGAATTGCCCAGTGACATAGTGGTTGTATCCAAGAATGAAATAAAGGACATTGAGAATAAAAGGATTAAGGCCAATATATTTGATGAATGGTTCAAAGATTTTATGCAAGAAGGTGAACAAGTAATAAAACAAGCAGTGAAAAGTTGGGAGGTGGTTCCAAGAGAAAGGAACAGATGCAGTATACTTGTTCATAATTGCCAATTTAGGAAGGAAGAATGCAGATCTAAACTGGAACAATTAACAAAAATTAAGGAAAGAATAGAAGAGTTGATAAATGAAGGAGTAATTACACATTCAATGGCAAATCAAGTGCCACATGTAAGATTAGAACTCAAATTTGAGGAAGGTAATCTCACAAAATGTATAACAATTACTCAAGAATTAGAAGAAAAGGCAGATGATATGATTAGGATGCATAAGAGGATAGTAGAAAGACTCTTAGAGCATGAATGTATGGATATACCAGTATATGAATTGGAAAGGGCTTTGACAGAATTTAATGCCATTTTTACACCATGCATAGAAAATCTAGATGCATGTTTCAGCAAATAGATGATTGATTCATTGATAGAGGAGAAGTCCAGGATGAGGAAATACAAGAAGAAAACTGCAGATTCAAATACGGAAACAAAGAAATTGAAGGATGGAATGGCAATGCAAGAGTATATATGGACAAAAATTCTAGGAGAAGATCATACTTTTGTGGAAGGTATAATCAATAATTTCAAATCATACTTAAAGGAATAAAATTGTAAAGGAAGCAGCAGTTCTGAAAAGGTCAAAGTAAAAGGTATCTACGGGCAGAAGTCAAAGAAAAGGGGGGAATCTTATTTTAAAAAGATTCTGATAGCATCCTTTGAAGAGGAAAAGATACCATTCAGATATTTTGAGAGGTGGTTAGAGATGAGTGTGCACCATTGATCAATAATGGGGGGATCTCAGTCGTAGATTAAGATTGGTAGCCGTAGTAGTCAGAAATTTCAAAGTCTATAAAGGAAACTCTACTACATGTACATTTTTACACAGGGATTTATGAAATAGAGTTGGCAATTGTAATTTGTTTGAACTTTTTGAATAGAGGAATACTTTAGTTTAGAATAGAAGGAGGTCACCTGTGTCTGCGCTAAGGAATGCGTGGAATGTCCAGCTTTCTTATTATATCTGTAAGATGTTTGTAAGTTCTTTGTTGATTTGATTAATGAAACAAGCTGGCTATTCATACATTGTAAACCATACATGACTGTGTCCTTCAAATATAAGTAAATTTTGGATTCTGCATCTATCTTCTAAGTGTTTCCTGACTTTTACTTGTGTTTGAATGTATTACCTCTTTAAAAGCTTGCAATCTTAAATGCATGTTCATGAAAATACTCAGAGCTCCACATTTAATGAATTAATTTGTTGTTTTGATCAAAGTTTGACATATTCCTTACAACGTAGATAATAGAACATTTAGATCCTACAGTAGAATGATGTCCAATTTGAATTTCTCAAACTTTTCCCGAACATTTGAAATACTTAGCTTGCACGCAGAAATTTAAAGGAAATTATCTGACATTTGAAGAATGCATGAACAATTGTGTTAATATTTAACAATTTTCATAGTAATTGGAAGAGAAAAGCTTGTTTTATTATAAATCATACAAAGCTTTGTAATACAGTAGCAAATTTATGCAAAGATATGGATAATTTGTTGATATTTGTAACAATTTGCATAATTCAAGTCCAGTGAGTCATAAATCACCTTAAATCAAGTAAGGCCCCTTGCATGTTACAGTTTCACATTAACCCACTGAATTATCCACAAGGTCAAGACCCGACCATACAGAAACTTGGGATTAAGAACTCTTAATTGATTTCTTCATATCTTTCAAGACAGTTAGGTTCATTTTGTGAATTTTAACTTTTGTTATGAATGTGTAAAAATAATCATCAATAGTTTTTGGTGCTAGAAGGAGGGCCTGATTGGAGTTAAGGTTGGATTTGAGTAAAGATGGCTCATAATAGTGGTAGAGTGACCAGGTCTAGATCCAGTTCAGAGGATATATTTGTGCAATTACCTAATAGAAGGTAGGGTAAAGGTCCTTTGATTTGGAATCTCAGAGTATCAAACATAGGAGGTTCATCTGGAATGCCCCCTGGATCACCTTTTAACATCCACAACATTGTGAGTCCTAACAGTTCTTCATTTAGATCTTTGAATCTTGGTTTAGGTCCTAGTCCACATAGAAATCCAAGTCCACCTAGAAATCTAGGTACTCTCATAGGTCCAGGTCAAGCACAAGTACCTGCAATGGCTTATTTTAATGTCAATTCTCCTATAACATTCACTGACTATCATGAGATGCCAAAGAATCCTGAAAAGATATGTCCTAAATATCAATTGTATTAAGATCCAGAAGATCACATTAGGATATTCAAGGAGGCATGCTTTACAGCGAAGTTAGAATATGAAGATGTTGTGTGTAGGTTGTTCCCTTACACCTTTAATGAGCAGGCTTTCAACTGCTAGGTTAACTTGCCTAATGGTTATGTTTCTTCTTGGGCACTTATGGAGGAGGCATTTTTGTCTAGGTTTAGAGGACCAGTGGATCCTTTCACCTTATATCATAAATTGGCTGCAATTAAGAGAGGTGAAGGAGAGCTGATTGATAATTTTAATTATAGGTTTAAAAAAGGCTTATTCTAGGTGTTGGTTTCTCTTCTGAATCAGCATTAGGGTTTGCCAGTTCTAATGCACAGGTAGATTCAGCCAACTGAGTACAGGATGTTGCGTGAGCTCCTCCCCTTCACTTCTGGTTCTGCCGCACCAAGGGGGGTTTCCCTATTTGATAAAAGTATAACCTTGACTGGCTCAATGACAGAAGGATTTAACTTGACAGCAACAGGCAGAATACTCTCATGTATGGACCAAGATTTGTGTAACAAATCACAAGGTTGGCAACATTCTTGGACATAATGTCTGGTTGGGTATGAGAGCATGCAGGGATCCTAATCCTACTCCTACAACTAACAGGTGGAAGGAAGAGATGGTTTGATTTGAATTTTGGATGCAAAGCTGGACATGGTGTATAACCTCAACACAGAGCAAGATTGGTGCCTATCCAGGGCTTGGAGTTGGTAGACATACACCTGTGAATGATCAGCATGAATAGCTAAAACTGGATTTCAGGGGGATACACATGATATCTGCCTTACAGATATCTCCCAATACAGAGTGTTAAGCTATCTATACTTATGGCATCCCTATTGCAGTAAGAAAGATACATGCAAAACTGGAGACAGAATCAGCATAACACATGCAAACATAGCATTATTCATATAAGATTAACCATGAAATCAGTGGATTCATGCCAAATCGTACAACAGGAGATACATAAACTCACAAGTTTAGCTGTACAGAGCAACCAAAACGAACTGTATTGTGTTACAGAGCCAAAATGTTCAACTTTCAACAACCTTCAAATGAGCAACACAACCTGCTATATACAGCAAGGAAGGTTCCCAACATTAATTACATAGTTGACCAAAAATCCTGCCAGATACACAGTATCAGAAAAATGGCGCTCAACGCATTACCAGATTGGCGCCCAAACATGAATGCAGTAGGTAGGAGAGGAGACAGGAAGAAACCTTGAGCCCTGCGCCACTGTGCGTTGATGTACACCTTCAATCGGGTACCAGATCCGTCCATACCTCTGCAACCTTCGCCATTAATGCTCATCTACCTCGCAGCCATCGGGAAAACATCAAACAGTGCATCACAACCGTTTCCCGCCAAAATACCTCATCATGATATTTCAAAATATGCAGGATATCAATTATCCCACATGCACCCTGCGGCGACCTTTTCAACACTTTATATACTAGGCCACGAGCATATATGATGTCGGTGCTTTTGCTCCTGACGACACTAGTATAAGCCTTCATCATCATCCTCCAACAGCATGATATCCTGTTGCTTGAAATATCACCCTGACGTCAGCATCATCATCGCAATATCACCTACATGATAATCGCCTTCATCGGCACAACCTGATGCATTAGAGGAAGATCCTCCTGCTTAGCCGATACCAAATGTCTAGCCGATGAACATCCTGATGACGTCACCGTCATATCCTGCTGACGTCATCAGCATATCTGCCTATCGCGCACCTCCTCATATCTTGATGACGTCATCGTCATGTTTGCAAATATCCGGGGATCTCCACAAGATGATCAGTGTTAGAAATATGACCCCCTCAGACCTTGATGACGTCACCATACATCGGCATCAGGATGATATTCAGAAGATAACTGGATATTTGGAAATATCATCCTGATGCACACATATCATGCTGCACTGTAGCTCCACTATAAGATCGGGGTGATATATGAATATGTGACTGATATTTGAAATGATCACCCCCATTGGACAATGCATGAAGCCGACAGGTGAATATCTCCCTTCGGAAATATCATGATGCAGACAAGTAGAAAAACGGATATCACCCTGACATAAGAATGACGTCAGCATCATCAGGGTGATAAAACAATGAACATGAAGTGATAAAACAACATCAGGATGATCTTGACTAAGATCACCTGATGTTCAAATATGATGACCCCGATGAAGATCGGATCATACTTAGGACTTTGCAGCAACATCATCAGGATGATCTTAAGTAAGATCACCCGATGTTAGAATATCACCCCAGCGAAAGGTCATGCTGACAGAAAATATGATGACCCTCGTAAGCAACATCAGGGTGATGTCTGGAAACATGATGATGATGACCTCCTCCAAAGAAAATATGATGCTGATGTTAAAACATGCTGAGGAGGCCCAAAGACTTAGAACTTTTTTGGATTTTTTGGGAAGGTGCCTGCATGAAAATTGCTAAAATAACCGACAGTGAATTCAGGCACCAACACTAGGTTAGTGGCTCCTTACACAGTAATTGTTGATGCGTTATTAGCCATGTATTATGTTGCCCTTGATCCATTAACTGCTATGTTTATCAAAAGAAAGGTTAATATAGATACAATATCCAAAGCTTATAAGGAGGCAGCCTTAGTAAACCAAGAAATGAGACAAACAACTTATAATCCATTTCTTAATGGAGGAAATCCTGGGATGCAAAGTCAAGCACAACCTTGGAATGGAGTTCCTACATATAACACTCCATTATTGAATCCAATTCCTACGTATGCACCAGTGTATAGTCCTTCTCCAATCCAGGCCATAGTCCCTTATACTAGTAACACTACTAATAACAATCAGAGTAATGGTTATTCTTTCTTCTAGACTCCCCAAGATACATTTGTGGCAAAAGCACAAGAGGACAGGGAAGAAATCAAAGAAATTACTGCAGACTTGAGAAGATTGACTACTGAAATGACACAACCGAGAAATAAAAATTTCTATGGTAGAAATAATCAAGGATATAGTCAAAACCATAACCAAAGTCATAGCCAAAATTATAACCAAGGTCAGGGTTCTAATCAGGGTCAGAATTATAGTTAGAGCCAAAATCAAAATCAGGGACAAGCAATGCAAAACAAAGGACCTGTTGAAGATAACAAAACCTAGGGTAATAACAATAGAAATCAGGATCAACCAAGGCCACCTAGGACATGGAACACAGGGCCAAATAATGGCACTCTAGCTTCTCCATTTGAAAATTTGGATAACTAGGAGATAAAACAAAAAGCTAGAATTTAAATGGCTAACATAGCATTAAAGAATTGGTGTAGGATTCATAATACCAATGCCCAGGTTGAATTAGATTACCCTAAGTTTCATCTGGTAGCAAGTATTTTCAATGTAGATGTACAGGCTCCCACGTCTGAGTTCCTCATTCCCAAAGGTAATGAAATAGTGCGCTCAAGATTTGAGACTGCTTTAGTCTTAGAGACTTTTACCTTTGCAACTAAGGAGGAAGAAGATCAGTTGTTAGAGGATAGACCTTACTTTTGTGAGAATCTATACCCTGAATCAGCTTTAGTATTGAATTCTTTTCAATTTCCTTTTGAAACTGAAAATGAAGTGTTATATGAAACAGAGGAGTTACAGGCATTTCAACAGTCTAACAAAAACCATACCTACAATTTGAGAAATAACACTAGGCCAGGAGGTCCTTTCACTACTTCCACTCCTCCTAACAATTTCAATACTCCCCCAAACCAAAATGCCAGCAATAATCCTACTATACTAAAGGCCAATCACCATGCAAATAGTGGAACAATAGTACAAAAAGTCCAAACAGGTAAAACAGAGATAGTGGAAACAATGAGGTTAATGAGCTACTTGTCTAAAGAGATAAAGAAAATCAAGGTCAATATACCTTTATGTGAATTATTGAAAATTCCAGGGGTCAGAAATGCTTTCATAAAATCCTTGGATACATCTATGACAAGTGAGGTCTCTGCTGATGTGAATGTTCCCAGTAAGGATTCATAGCCTAAGGAAAAGAGTAAGAAAATTGAACAACCTTCCAACACTAATGTGGTAATGTATGCAGATAAGAAGGAAGACCCTCCTTTCTTGTTAACCATAAGGATGTGTGGAAAGAACAGACATAATTGCATGGTAGATTTTGGTGCATCGGCTAATATAATGCCTTTAGGGATATGTAAAACTTTAGGACTGACCCCCACCAAATCTGCCAAGGTTGTTACACAATTGGATAAAAATGAGGTCAATATGATAAGAGAACTGATGCATATTCAAATGCAGATAGCCTCAGATCCTAGGGTGAGTCATTTTATTGACATTTAGGTAGTAGATATACCTGTGAATTATGGGATGTTGTTGAGTAGAAACTGGTCAAAAACATTGAATGGATATATGGCCACGGATTTTTCACATATGTGGTTACCTTGGAGAGGTGTTCCAAATTAGATCAGGATAGAAGCTGAACCCAGAATGAAACACATGATCACATAATACAATAGGACTAATGAAATATTGTATGCTTCTATTGAACCTAGTGTTTATAGAGTCACTAATAGGGGAGTACAAATTGAAGAAATCCTGTTGCTAAATTTTAAAGAAAAACTAGTTAGTAAAGAAACAACATTATTCATTGAGTCTGATAAAAATTCTTCTGATGAAGAAGAAAATGCAGTGAATAGTTTTGGTCAGATCATTAGACAGGAAATGGAAAAGTGCATTGAACAAAAGATTCTAGTTCAGTGCAAGTTGTACAAAAACATGTGCAAAGTCCATAATAAGCCTCATTTTGAAGAAAATTGTGGAATGTGCAGAGACATTATAGAATATCAATACACATAGTGCACAAAGAGGATGGAACCACAGGAGGGAAAGGTCAATCCTAATCAACCAAAGACATACTTTCAGGATAATATGGATGTACTAATTCTAGATTTAGAGAAAGAAATAGAAGATAAGAGTGTCTATCATTCTGATTTACAAACTGAAAGTATAAATATGCGAGTAGGTCAAAATAAATTACACATGAAGAAACAAGATAGTACCTCACATGTAATAGAAAAGACAAAACATGCCAAAATAAAAGGTCAAAAGAATAAAGAAGGCATGTGGACACTAAAATGTGATGGGTCTAAATCTAAACAAGGTGCAGGTGCAGGTGTGAAACTTATAGATCCTAATGGTAAGTCATTTTTAGCAGCATATAGGTTACAATTTCCTTGTACTAATAATGTAGCAAAATATGAAGCTTTGATTTATGGACTTGTTATGGCTATCAAGAAAAAGGTGAAAATGATCAGAGTGTTTTCAGATTCTGAGTCAGTGGTCAGACAAGTAAGAAAGTTGTATGCATGAAATTATAAGAAAATGGTTTCTTATAGGCATAGGGTGTGGGATTTGATAGATTCATTTGATGCCTTTAACATAGAACATATCCCTAGAGAGTTGAATCATAGACCAGATGCATTAGCAGTTACTACTAGCACTTTGGAACCCTTAACATTGTCAGGTTTAAAATGATTTTTTGTTGAATTAGTAAATGTTCCAAGCATACTAGATAATGTTACTCATTTTCAGGTATTTGAGGGAGATCAGTAGATTGTTGATTTTCTCACTTGTAATGAAGTGTTTGAATCTCAAATCATTGATGAACAGGAAAGGCCTGATGTGTCTTGGGATGAAGAAGACATAATCAACTTGAAAAGCAATTTCTTACCTAAGGGAGTAATTGAGTTAGAACAAATTTTTGACTTTGATGAGGTAGTAAGACAAAAAGATTTACCCAAAACTGAAGGGGGTAAATGTGATCCATATAACTTGGGAACAGAGAAAAATCCATAGAATGTATTGATTGGAAAGGCTTGTTCTAAGGAGTTAGGAAAATAAATTATAGATGTTCTGAAAGACAACAAACATATCATAGCATGGACATATGAAGATTTGAAGACATATGATACGTCCATCATAACTCATGTAATGCCTTTGAAACTAGATGTTAAACCATTTAGATAGAGGCAAAGGCCTGTGAATGTTATTTTAGAGCCTTTAATCTTTGAAGAAATTAAAAAATTGTTGTCTGTCAGGATAAACTTCCCAATAAGACATTCAACCTGGGTAGCTAATTTAGTACCTATGAGAAAGAAAAGTGGAGACATTAGGTTATGTATTGACTTCAGAAATTTGAATAAAGAATCTGAAAAAGATAACTATCCCCTGCCTCCAATAGATGAAGTGCTGCAAGTAGTAAATGGAGCTAAGATGATGTCTTTTCTAGATGGATTTTCATGATATAACCAAGTCTTAGTTGATAAAGAGGATAGGTTGAAGACTACTTTTACTTGTAAATGGGGAAATTATGCATATAGGAGAATGCCTTTTGGTTTAATCAATGCAGGTGCCACTTTTCAGCGAGCCATGGACATTGCATTCTATGGATTATCAGGTAAATGTAATGTCATTTATATGGATAACTTAACTATTAATTCTAAAGATGCATCCACTCATGCTGAAGATTTGAGAAAAGTACTTAAAAGATGTGAAAGGTACAGGATTTCTCTTAACCCAAAGAAATTTTCATTTGGTGTAACTGAAGAAAAATTGTTAGGACATGTCATTTCTGAAAATGGGATATCCATTGATCCCAATAGAGTAGAAGGAATAAAGAAATTGCAATTGCCTAACAATAAGAAAGAATTAAAGTCCTTTTTTGGTAAGATTAACTTTGTCAAGAAGTTCATTATAGGGTTTGTAGAAATTGTGCAACCATTAAATGCCATGCTTAAGAAGGATGCAAAGATAGAATGGACACCATTAGCTAAAGATGCATTTGAAGATATCAAGGAAGCTATTTCTGATGCTCTTGTGCTAGCAAGTCCAAATTATATAAAACCATTTTACATATATTCTTTTCCATCTTCACATTCAGTTGCAGTTGCCTTGAGGCAAAAAGGAGAAGATAATGAAGAAAAACCCATAGATTTTATGAGTGCACCTCTGAAAGATGCACAACTGAAGTATATGGACATAGAAAGATAGGCATTTGTACTAGTAAGAGCAGTGAAAAAATTTAGACATTACATCTTACGAAGTCAAGTTAAGGCCATAGTACCAGATGCATCCGTGAAGATGATGCTGATGCAGAATGAGCCTGGAGAGAAAAGAGCTAAGTGGATTACAACATTGCAAGAGTTTGATATGGAGATTATTCCAATGAAGCTGGTCAGAGGACAACCATTAGTTCAGCCCATAGAAAACACAGATCCAAATTTGGTTAAGCAATAGTATATGTTAAATTCTAATGATGCATCAGCCTGGTATGATGATTTGAATACTTGTCTGATATCAGGTAAATATCCAAGTAAGATGAAGTCTTCTCAGAGGAGTGCTTTCAAGATTAAAGTACATAGGTACATGGTACAAGGAGGTCTTCTATTCAAGAAGAACCATGAGTGTATATATTTAATATGTTTAAATAGAGCTGAAGTAGATAAGGTATTGTCAGAGTTACATGATAAGTATAGAACTGCTCGTGGTTCTCATTTAGCTACTATGCATAAGATATTGAGAGCAGGATACTATTGGCCTACAATGTTTAAAGATACAGAGAGTCATATTTGAAGTTGTCACACTTGTCAAACTACATCAGACAAAAGGAAGGAATCAGGCTAATCCATTACAGCCAATCATTGAGTCTAGGCCATTTGCATAGTGGGGCCTGGATTTCATCAGAGTTATAAACCTTCCATCATCTACAGGACACAAGTTTATATTGACAGTAATGGACTATTGTATAAGGTGGACTCAAGCCACATGTTGCAAGTTGTCTACTATTGAGGTGGTTATCAAATTTCTTGAAGAAAACATCATAACAAGGTTTGGAGCTCCCTATTTGCTGGTATGTGATAATGGCCCTGCATTTTCTTCTCTAAAATTTTCTAAGTGGGCATTTGAATATGGGATAGTTTTAAAATTTTCTTCAAATTATTATCCTTAGGGGAATGCTTTAGCTGAGTCAACAAATAATATTTTATTGGATATAATTAAGAAGCTAATTGAAAAGAATCCTAGGGAATGGAATACATTGTTAAAATATGCGCTGTGGGTAGATAGGACTAAGGTTAAGTCAGCCTTAGGCAATGCACCTTATCACCTAGTTTATGGGACTGATCCCATACTTCCAGTAAATTTAAGAATACCTTTCTGGAAGTTTGTTAATGAATATTTAGGCTTTGATGATCATAGAGATGCCAGGATAATCCAAATGTTGCAATTAGATGAGAAGAGAGACCAAGCCATTGAAAAATTTGCCAAACATCAAGCAGTGGTCAAAAGATGGTTTGACAAAAGAGAAAGAGTTAAAACATTTAGAATATTAGACTTAGTATTGTGTTGGGATAAAGCACATGAAAAGAAAGGGAATCATGGAAAATTTGACAAATTATGGTTGTGTCCATTACAGGTCGTAGAAATAGTAGGAGATAATACTTTCAGGCTCAAGACCTTGACTGGGGAAGATGTGCCATTACCTATTAATGGCCAACATTTGAAACATTACTTTCAGGCTTAAGGTGAGGGTAGTTAGTATGTCTTGTATCATAATGTGAATAATGTACAGTTTTGTGGGGTATTGTTTTGTTTTGTTTGTGTTTTGTTTTTTTGTGTTGGTTGGTGTGTTGTGTTTCTTTGGTAGGGATGTTTGTTTTGTTTTAAAGTATGCAGGAGAAGATTAACAACCACTGAAAATAATAGAAAATTCAAAACATTCAAGTGGATTATCTAAAGTTTATACATAACTTGTTGTGACTGTCATGAATGTAGAAAATGGTTTGGCTTGTGAAATTTTGTATTCAATAACTATGGGTTGAGTATTCAAGGGAAGTTTCTCACAATCACACACCTAAAATCCTTGGGTTTCTTGTACATACCAGTGTATATTAGGTGAAAAATCAGAGGTCACCCTTGCTACCATTACAATTCTCAACTTAATTTTAGCAAGTGATCACTCCTTGCATCATGAAGTTACAAATGTAATATCTCATAAAGTTTCTATTTTACACAAAATATAAAATAAATAAATAAAATGGATGTTTTTGAAAAATTCAGATTAAGCCATCTAAGTAACTCTACTGGGGCTATAGACTACTCAGAAGAATTGTAACGATAAACTTGTTGGGGCTATAGACGCCTGCTAGTAGTAGGGCTCTATCCAGTTGTCTATGAGGGAATGACATCAACTATATAGGTTCATATCGGTCACTAGTTTGTTCAACTCATTTTCAAGATGAGGATTATTAATCATGTGCACCCACTTAAACTAAAAGGAGAATTCATGCACATTATTGAATACATTAAGTCTCAAATTGGAGAATGATTTACAGAAAAGATAGTTGGAAATTATGAATTTATTTCATTTAGTTTTCTTTAATGGTTTTAATTTAAATGTTCTATTTGATTGCTAGTTTTTGTGATGCTCACAACATGACCTATTTTACTTCTTAGCAAAATGAGAACCCCTGTTGTGGCTGTAGTTTTTTGCTTGTGTGTGGGTCTGCTTGGTGGTAAAAGGGAAAAAGAAGTGAAAGTTACAAACCTTGTTGAAAATAAATAAAAAATAGCATTAAGTACCACAACAAAATAGAGATTAATTCCTTGACAGAAATGAGTAAGAGTTACTTTTTGAACCATTGTAAAATTCTCAATATTCTGCAAGATATGTGTGTTTTTGGTAAAATGCACTATGGGAAGGTTTGTATGTTGCATATACAAAGTCATTTGTATGTTGTGTTTTTGTGTTAGTTGCATATAAAGAGTCATCAAGTTTATTACATCATTATACTTGTATACATTTTGCTAATGTGTTATGCTTTACATACAAGTCGGACCTGACGGGATTTAGAGTTAAAATGAATAATGGGTTAAGTCCTCTGGATGTATATCAGGTTTTGTATGTTTGAGAAAAAAGGAAGCATACAAGATGATATACAACAATATATGCATATCATGGACCTAAGGAAAATATTAAAATGGGTTTTATCATGGTATGTTTCGTGCTTTGTATGTTGTATGCTTTGGATATATACATTTCAGTATACATACAACCTAGAACTTAGGGAAAATTAAATTCTGGTATAAATGATGCATCACACCTTAATGTATATTGATAGATGCATTTCATTTATATACAATTACGGAGCTGGGAGTATGAAATATGGTTTATAAAAATGAAAAGTCTGAAAGAGAGATACAAATGAGTTTGTATGTATCGGGTCTCGTATCTAAAGGATGGATACAAGTATATTTGTAGGTTGAAAAGATACAAGTGAAAGTAAAGGGGGTTCCACTGCTTGCATACTGGGCTTGTATAATAACAATGTATATCTTCGATATACAAGCCGATGTACAAGAAAAGATGCAAAAAGGAGATGCAAGCTGGACATAGAAAAGAAGTTAAATACAGAAAAATCTTTGTACATTTGGGATGATTCTATGTTTATGATATACATGTCAGATATACAAGGAAATAAAAGACATTGTGGGGATAAACAGTAAAAGGAGACTTGTATGTGTTGTTTGTATATGTGCAAAGATACAAGATAACATACAAAGAGCGATATACAAAGCGGGTGATACAAGTACGGATGAAAAGGGAAATAACCTGAGTTGGTTTCTTGCATATATGTGTTTGTATGTTAAAAGGATATAATACTAACATACAAGTAAAACATACAAAAGTAAATACAAGGAAAACAGTATGTATGCAGAAATGAACTAACGAGTGAAAAAGTTCAAAAAACTTAAACACTGAAATAGAAAGCTGAGGCTTTAGGTGCATTAACTGCTATAATTAATGTTGAACTAACACCTAAAAAGAGTAAAATTCAAGGAAGTTAGGGTAAAATTAACGTTATTTGCTTTCAAATTTACACTGCTAAGAGTTAAAAACTATAGAAAAGAGAATTGTTACAGAAATTGAACAGAATTCATCAAGGCGACGGAATTGCAACAGCTGGATGGAAGAAAAAAGGGGTAAAATAAGTCAACTACGGGAACTTGAGTGGTCAAGAAATACAGGTATTTATCCCAAAATGTCATTACACTTCAAATGGTAAAAATGCATATTGGATTTCAGTAATTTCATTATAAAATGTAGGCATTTGTTAAATCACTATTTTAACTGTTAATTAGCTAGGTATGAGCTTAACAAATGTGAAAGTCAAAATAGAAAAGACAAACTGGGTTAGCGTAAAATGGTAAAAAAATAGCAATTCATAGTAAAACCCTAAGTAGAAACTAAAATGGAGAGTTAAAAGGATGCATTTTCTATAGGATGGCCCCAAAGTGGAAAAAGGTAGATACAGGGGGCGAGGTGAAAAATGAGAGGAAACTGCGTAAAGAGATAGAGAAAGAGGAGTTGCCATTACACAGAGGATATCCGACATTGATCAGTTATAGTGGAGTGGGGACAGACACAAATATTGCAAATTATGATGCAAATGATGTTTTACAAAAGATCACATCTGCAGATGCTACACCAAATATGAAGTGTATATGGGAAAGTGGCTTGTACCGAGCTACAGGTTTTCCACTGGCTATGGAGGCCAGAGATTTGTGTTTGGATTGTTTAACTCTATATAACTTATCAACCAGGAAAATAATGTTTTATGATAGACTCATTGCAGATTTATCCACAGAGGGTATGGCAAGGACATTCAGCTTGGAGATCAATGACAAAATGGTAGACATTGACATAGATCATTACAATGAAGATTTTCAAATTAATGAAAGGGATTGTAGAGAGAAGATATTTTACAATTGGTACAACCCAGAAAACAAACCCAAGGTTGTAGCCAGAGTGCACAAAAATCTGCTGAGAATATACTTCAAAGAGAAAATACACCTGATGATTACAATGTTGAGTAGATTGATAGGATTGAAAGAGGGCACTAAATGTGAGCCCTAGATGTTTACTATTATTGAGTTCATAATAAAAGTAGAAAAGGAACAAGGACAGATTCACTAGGCCAAAACCATAAGCATGGCTATATGGAAGCAGGCCATCCTAAGGAAACAAAAGCTGATGCCTTTTTATTTTTCTTCATACGTATTGTATTCATGTGCAGCAGAGGTTACACCATTCATACATGGAATAGACAGGGTTGGGACCTTAGGAAATGGTCTAGGTAGAAATTGGTATATGAGCATTACCCTGATCTACAAGAGGAGAATGCATTAAAGAAATATACTTTGGTTAATGATGTGTTCTATACTTATATGGTGAGAATTCTAAGGGAAGAACCTGATAAAAGATTGTCTAAGAATGCAGAAGATGCAATTGGGTTACACAGTTCATGGTATATTCAATTTCCACATTTTATTGTATCAGAACTAAAGGGTTTGAAGGAAAGCCTTTCATGTTACCCCGGTATCCTTCTGACAAATTGATTGTGTTGGAGTTTTCAAGGCAAAATCTGAATGCCTTTAGAATATACAAGAACAAGTTTAGGAAAGGAAATATAAATTTACCTTGGGCTATAGGTAGAAATTCATGCTATAGTGAAGAGGTGGCTACTTATTCAGAGCAGGAACTGAGATATTATGGATTCAAAAAATTTGATTTAGCTAGAAAGTTTGATCCTTTCCATAGGATCCAAAACATAGTTGATAAAAAGTATAAACACCAAGTACACATTGAAGATTTTTGGTCAAATTGCAAAAATGATAAGGAGGTAAAGAAAAGGGCTCATAAAAGGCTAACAATTGAGAAAATGAAAACTATGGGAGATGTATATGTTCCTCCAGGGGTTCAAGAAGATGATAAATTGCTACATCATAGTTATGCAGAGACCAAGCTTGCTCCAATTATAGAGCCTGATTGGTCACAACCTTGGAACAAATCTTTGGACATATTGTCCAAACCGGTTATATTATTTTCAAAAAAATGGTTAAAGGATAGGATTGAAGAACTCAAAGCTGAGGGGAGGGAAGTCACTTATCCAAAGAAAGGGAGAAAGAGAGTAATAGAACCCATTGAGGATATCCAATGCTTCTATGAGAAGAAGAGAAAGATTGTAGAGGCTAAGATTGTAGAAAAAGATAAGAATGCTACTCTGATGGATCCTGATGTATTAGGAATAATAGTAGCAGTATCATCTAATACATTTGTAGATCCAAAATCATTAAGCCATGAGATTAGTGCAGAAGAAGCACAGACTTCCAAGGAAGCTGCAGGACAGCAAGTTAAAAGGACAATACCAATGAGTATGTCAAAAGGAGAAACTTCAAGAACCAATGAAGCCATAGGAGCACAACAGGTGGTTGCAAAGTTGAGTAATGTACCTAGTGCCTCTACTCCAACAGAAAAGAGATAAGCCTATGTTCAAGTAAAAATAGAATTGGCTAGGGAAATGTTGCAAGGGTCGCAAGCACATGAAGCCAAACAAACCACTGAGACTGTCAATATTGGAAGTGACAGTAGTGAAAGTGAAGAAAGAGGAATGTATACAGGAAAAGAAATTGAAATAGAAGAATCCAGTGAGCTCTTAAGTGAAGAAGAAGAGAAAAACCCTCTGGCTGAAATAGAAATTGAATAGGGCTTAGAGTCTAAAAAGGAAAAGGTACAGGAAGAACCAGGGATAGCAGACCCATTTGATACCTTAGTGCCACCTTAAATCATCAAAGATGTGCAAGAGGAAGCACATAAAATTGAGGAATCTGAAAAGGAGGTTGTGTCTGAGGTGAAAACAAAAGAAAAGCCTGATCAAGCAAAAGATGAAACAAAAGCTGACACCTCAAGTAAAGATGTCTTATAAATGCTTAATATGTATAATGAATAGAGCGAAGAAGAGAAGAACAAAGGAAGAAGGCAAGAACAAGAAAAAGAAGAAAAAGAAGATGATACAATGGTAGGATCCCATGCACCTACAGAGCAAATTAGTAGGCCCAAAACAGAACAAAAAGAAGGTGAAGATACAGAAGGGGCAACCAATACAGAGGATGCAATCAAGAGGCCTGAAGATGAAGAACAACTAGAAAAGGTTGATGAAATTAAAGTTGAAGAACAAACAGAAGATATAAACATGCCAAATATAGAACAAATACATTCAGAAGAAGACCAAGAAAAAGAACCATCAAAAAGAGAAGGTCCTGAGGAAGAAGTTGAGGATGGAGGGGACACAGAAATTGAAGAAGAAGAAAATGAGGGTGAGTCAAAACAACAAAATGATCCCATGATACAAGAGGAAGCACCTCAAGAAAAGCAGCCTCCATAACAACAAGAACAAAAACAACAGCAACAAGAGAAAGGGGAAATAGAAAAGCCTTGGGAAGATGTAATAAATGAAGAAAAGGGTACTGCAGACACAAAAGAGATTCCTGCTCAGTTAGGAGTAGAGATAAGAAAGGAAAAGGAGGTACAATTTGTACCTATTGATATTAAAAGTTTATTGGGTAATACAACACGAGGAAAAGAAAAGAGAGGCTAGAACAATGTCAACTATACAAAGAGGTCCAAATGGATCTAGGATGTTGAACCTAGCCATACCTCAGAAGGAGAAAACTAAGGGAGAAATAACATTAGATGAGTACAAAATACTAAATTTTGACCTAGGGCATACTACACGGGAGAAATGCATAACTGAGTGGGAAGACATACACCAGGTGACAGCAGCAATGTTGAGAAAAGATAAAGACAAACAAGAATATTTCAAAGGACATATTGTCCAATTGCAACAATTTATTAAAGGGATATTTGATCCCAATACAACAACGCCAGAATTGCCCAGTGACAGCAGTTGTATCCAAAAATGAAATAAAGGACATGGAGAATAAATGGCTTAAGGCCAACATATTTGATGAATGGTTCAAAGATTTTATGCAAGAAGGTGAACAAGTAATAAAACAAGCGGTGAAAAGTTGGAGGTGGTTGCAAGAGAAAGGAACAGATGCAGTATACTTGTCCATAATTGCCAATTTAGGAAGGAAGAATGCAGATCTGAACTAGAACAATTAACAGAAATTGAGGAAAGAATAGAAGAGTTGATCAATGAAGGAGTAATTACACCTTCAATCGCAAATCAAGTGCCACATGTAAGATAAGAACTCAAATTTGAGGAAGGTAATCTCAGAAAATGTATAACAGTTACTCAGGAATGAGAAGAAAAGGCAGATGATATGATTAGGATGCATAAGAAGATAGTAGAAAGACTCTTAGAGCATGAATGCATGGATATACCAGTATATGAATTGGAAAGGGCTTTGACAGAATTTAATGCTATTTTTACACCATGCATAGAAAATCCAGATGCATATTTGAGAAAATAGATGATTGATTCATTGATGGAGGAGAAGTCCAAGATGAGGAAATACAAGAAGAAAACTACAGATTTAGATAGGGAAACAAAGAAATTGAAGGATGGAATGGCAATGCAGGAGTATATATGTACAAAAAGTCCAGGAGGAGATCATACTTTAGTGGAAGGTATAACCAATAATTTCAAATCATACTTAAAGGAATAAAATTGTAAAGGAAGAAGGATTTTTAAAAAGGCCAAAGTAAAAGGTATCTGAGGAAAGAAGTCAAAGAAAAGGGGGGAATCTTATTTTAAAAAGATTCTGATAGCATCCTTTGAAGAGGAAAAGATACCATTCAGATATTTTGAGAGGTAGTTAGAGATGAGCGTGCACCATTGATCAATAATGGGTGGATCTCAACCATAGATTAAGCTTGGTAGCCGTAGCAGTCAGAAGTTTCAAAGTCTATAAAGGAAACTCTGCTACATGTACATTTTTACATAGAGATTTATGAAATAGAGTTGGCCATTGTAATTTGTTTGAACTTTTTGAATAGAGGAATATTTTAGTTTAGAATAGAAGGAGGTCGCTTATGTCTACACTAAAGAATGTGTGGAATGTCCAACCTTCTTATTGTATCTGTAAGACGTTTGTATGTTCTTTGTTGATTTGATTAATAAAACAAGCCAGTTATTCATACATTGTAAACCATCATGACTGTGTACTTCAAATATAAGTAAATTTGGGATTCTGCATCTATCTTCTGAGTGTTTCCTAACTTTTACTTATGTTTGAATGTATTACCTCTTTAAAATCTTGCAATCTTAAATGTGTGTTCATGAAAATAGTCAGGGCTCCACATTTAATGATTTAATTTGTTGATTTAATCAAAGTTTGACTTATTCCTTACAACGTAGATAACAGAACATTTAGATCCTACAGTAGAATGATGTCTAATTTGAATTTCTCTAACTTTTCCCGAACATTTGAAATACTTAGCTTGCACACTGAAATTTAAAGGAAATTATCTGACATTTGAAGAATGCATGAACAATTGTGTTAATATTTGACAATTTTCATAGTAATTGGAAGAGAAAAGCTTGTTTTATTATAAATCATACAAAGCTTTGTAATACAGTAGCAAATTTATGCAAAGATATGGATAATTTGTAGATATTTGTAACAATTTGCATAATTCAAGTCCAGTGAGTCATAAATCACCTTAAATCAAGTAAGGCCCCTTGAATATTACAGTTTCACAATAACCCATTGAATTATCCACAAGGTCAAGACCCGACCATACAAAAACTTGGGATTATGAACTCTTAACTGATTTCTTCATATCTTTCAAGACAATTAAATTCATTTTGTGAATTTTAACTTTTGTTATGAATGTGTAAAAACAATCATCAACAATTTTTGGCGCTAGAAGGAGGACCTGATTGGAGTTAAGCTTGGATTTGAGTAAAGCTAGCTCATAACAGTGGTAGAGTGACCAGGTCTAGATCTAGTTCAGAGGATATATTTGTGTAATTACCTGATAGAAGGCAAGGTAAAGGTCCTTTGATTTGGAATCTGAGAATATCAAACACAGGAGGTTCATTTGGAACACCCCCTGGATCACCTTTTAACATCCACAACATTGTGAGTCCTGACAGTTCTTCATATAGATCTTTGAATCTTGGTTCAGATCCTCCTAGAGGTCCTAGTCCACATAGAAATCCAAGTCCACCTAGAAATCCAAGTACTCCCATAGGTCCAGGTCAGGTACAAGTACCTGCAATGGCTTATTTTAATGTCAATTCTCCTATAACATTCACTGACTATCATGAGATGCCAAAGAATCCTGAAAAGATATGACCTAAATATCAATTGCATCAAGATCTAGAAGATCACATTAGGATATTCAAGGAGGCATGGTTTAGAGCCAGGTTAGAATATGAAGATGTTGTGTGTAGGTTGTTCCCTTACACCTTTAATGAGCAGGCTTCTAACTAGTATGTTAACTTGCCTAATGGTTATGTTTCTTCTTGGGCACTTATGGAGGAGACATTTTTGTCTAGGTTTAGAGGACCAGTGGATCCTCCCGCCTTATATCATAAATTGGTTGCAATTAAGAGAGGTAAAGGAGAGATGATTGATAATTTTAATGATAGGTTTCAAAAGGCTTATTCTAGGTTAGTAGCTCCTTACACAATAACTATTGATGCGTTATTAGCCATGTATTATGTTTCCCTTGATCCATTAACTGTTATGTTTGTCAAAAGAAAGGTTAATATAGATACAATATCCAAACTTATAAGGAGGTAGCCCCAGTAAACCAGGAAATGAGACAAATAACTTATAATCCATTTCTTAATGGAGGAAATCCTAGGATGCAAAGTCAAGCACAACCTTGGAATGGAGTTCCTACATATAACACTCCATTATTGAATCCAATTCCTATATATGCACCAGTGTATAGTCCTTCCTGAATCCAAGCCATAGTCCCTTATACTGGTAACACTACTAATAACAATCAGAGTAATGGTCAGTCTTTCTTCTAGCCTCCTCAGGATACATTTGTGGCAAAAGCACAAGAGGACAGGGAAGAAATCAAAGAAATTACTGTAAACTTGAGAAGATTGACTACTGAAATGACACAACTGAGAAATGAAAATTTCTATGGTAGAAATAATCAAGGATATAGTCAAAACCATAACCAAAGTCATACCTAAAATTATAACCAAGGTCAGGGTTCTAATCAGGGTCAGAATTATAGTCAGAGCCAGAATCATAATCGGGGACAAGCAATGCAAAACAGAGGACCTGTTGTAGATAACAAAACATAGGTTAATAACAATAGAAATCGGAATCAGCCAAGGCCACCTAGGACATGAAACATAGGGCCAAATAATGGCACTCTAGCTTCTCCATTTGAAAATTTGGATAACCAGGAGACAAAACAAATAGCTAGAATTTAAATGGCTAATGTAGCATTAAAGAATTGGTGTAGGATTCATAATACCAGTGCCCATGTTGAATTAGATTGCCCTCTATTTCATCTAGCAGCAAGTATTTTCAATGTAGATGTACAAGCTCCCACGTCTGAGTTCCTCATTCCCAAAGGTAATGAAATAGTGCCCTGAGGATTTGAGACTGCTTTCGTCTTAGAGACTTTTACCTTTGCAACTAGGGAGGAAGAAGATCAATTGTGAGAGGATGAACCTTACTTTTGGGAGAATTTATACCCTGAATCATCTTTAGTATTGAATGCTTTTCAATTTCCTTTTGAAACTGAAAATGAAGTGTTATATGAAACAGAGGAGGTATAGGCATTTCAACAATCTAACAAAAATCATACCTACAATTTGAGAAATAACACTAGGCCAGGAGGTCCTTTCACTACTTCCACTCCTCCTAACAATTTTAATACTCCCCCAGAACAAAATGCTAGAAATAATCCTGCTATACTAAAGACCAATCACCATGCGATTAGTGGAACAATAGCACAAAAAGTCTAAATAGGTAAAACAGAGACAGTAGAAACAATGAGGTTAATGAGCTACTTGTCTGAAGAGATAAAGAAAATCAAGGTTAGTATACCTTTATGTGAATTATTGAAAAGTCCAGGGGTTAGAAGTGCTTTCATAAACTCCTTGGACACATCTATGACAAGTGAGGTCTCTGCTGATATGAATGTTCCCAGTAAGTATTCATAGCCTAAGGAAAAGAGTAAGAAAACTGAATAGCCTTCCAACACTAATGTGGTAATGTATGCAGATAAGAAGGAAGCCCCTCCTTTCTTTTTAACCATTCGAATGTGTGGAAAGAACATACATAATTGCATGGTAGATTCTAGTGCATTGGCTAATGTAATTCTTTTAGGGATATGTAAAACTTTAGGGCTGACCCCCACCAAATCCGCCAAGGTTGTTACACAATTGGATAAAACTGAAGTCAATGTGATAGGAGAACTAATGCATATTCAAATGCAGTTAGCCTCAGATCCTAGGGTGAGTCAGTTTATTGACATTTAGGTAGTAGATAAACCTATTAATTTTGGGATGTTGTTGAGTAGAGACTGGTCAAAAACATTGAATGGATATATGGCCACAGATTTTTCACACATGTGGTTACCTCGGAGAGGTGTTCCAATTCATATCAGGATAGAAGCTGAACGTAGAATGAAACACATGATCACATAATACAATAGGATTAATGAAATATTGTATGCTTCTATTGAAATTGGTGTTTATAGAGTCACTAATAGGGGAGTACAAATTGAAGAAATCCTGATGCCAAATTTTAAAGAAAAACTGGTTAGTAAAGAAACAACATTATTCATTAAATCTGATAAAAATTCTTTTAATGAAGAAGATAATGCAGTGAATAGTTTTGGTCAGATCATTAGATAGGAAATGGAAAAGTGCATCGAACAAAAGATTCTAGTTCAGTGCAAGTTGTACAAAAACATGTGCAGAGTCCATAATAAGCCTCATTTTGAAGAAAATTGTGGAATGTGTAGAGACATTATAGAATATCAATACATAAAGTGCACAAAGAGGATGGAACTGCGGGAGGGAAAGGTCAATCCTAATCAACCAAAGACATACCTTTAGGATAATATGGATGTACTAATTCTAGATTTAGAGAAAGAAATAGAAGATAAGAGTATCTGTCATTCTGATTTACAAACTGAAAGTATAAATATTCGACTAGGTCAAAATGAATTGCACATGAAGAAACAAGATAGTACCTCACATGTAACAGAAAAGGCAAAACATGCCAAAATAAAAGGTCAAAAGAATAAAGAAGGCATGTGGACACTGAAATGTGATGGGTCTAAATCTAAACAAGGTGCAAGTGTAGGTGTGGAACTTATAGATCCTAATGGTAAGTCATTTTTAGCAGCATATAGGTTACAATTTCCTTGTACTAATAATGTAGTAGAATATGAAGCTATGACTTATGGACTTGTTATGGCTATCAAGAAAAAGGTGAAAATGATTAGAGTGTTTTTAGATTCTGAGTTAGTGGTTAGACAAGTAAGAAAGTTGTATGCTTGCAATTATAAGAAAATGATTTGTTATAAGCATAGGGTGTGGGATTTGATAGATTCATTTGATGCCTTTAACATAGAACATATCTCTAGAGGTTGAATCATAGACCAGATGCATTAGCAATTGCTGCTAGCACTTTGGAACCCTTAACATTGTCAGGTTTACAACGATTTACTGTTGAATTAGTAAATGTTCCAAACATACTAGATAATGTTACTCATTTTCAGGTATTTGAGGGAGATTAGCAGATTGTTGATTTTCTCACTTGTAATGAAGTGTTTGAAGCTCAAATCATTGATGAACAGGAAAGCCCTGATGTGTCTTGGGATGAAGAAGACATAATCAACTTGAAAAGCAATTTCTTACCTAAGGGAGTAATTGAGTTAGAACAGATTTTTGACTTTGATGGGATAGTAAGACAAAAAGATTTACCCAAAACTGAAGGGGGTAAATGTGATCCATATAACTTGGGAACAGAGCAAAATCCACAGAATGTATTGATCAGAAAGGCTTGTTATAAGGAGTTAAGAAAAGAAATTATAGATTTTCTAAAAGACTACAAACATGTCATAGCATGGACATATGAAGATTTGAAGACATATGATACGTCCATCATAACTCATGTAATACCTTCGAAACCAGATGTTAAACCATTTAGACAGAGACAAAGGCAGGTGAATACTATTATAGAGCCTTTAATCTTTGAAGAATTTAAAAAATTGTTGTCTACCAGGATAATCTTCCCAGTAAGACATTCAACCTAGGTAGCTAGTTTAGTACCTGTGAGAAAGAAATGTGGAGACATTAGGTTATGTGTTGACTTCAAAAATTTGAATAAAGCATCCAAAAAAGATAATTATCCCTTGCCTCCAATAGATGAAGTGCTGCAAGCAATAAATGGAGCTAAGATGATGTCTTTTCTAGATGGATTTTCAGGATATAACCAAGTCTTGGTTGATAAAGAGGATAGGTTGAAGACTACTTTTACTTGTAAATGGGGAACCTATGCATATAGGAGAATGCCTTTTGGTTTAATCAATGCAGGTACCACTTTTCAGCGAGCCATGGACATTGTATTCTGTGGATTATCAGGTAAATGTATTGTCATTTATATGGATGATTTAACTGTTTATTCTAAAGATGCATCCACTCATGCTGAAGATTTTAGAAAAGTACTTAAAAGATGTGAAAGGTACGGGATTTCTCTTAACCCAAAGAAATATTCATTTGGTGTAACTGAAGGAAAGTTATTAGGACATGTCATTTCTGAAAATGGGATATCCATTGATCCTAACAGAGTAGAAGGAATAAAGAAATTGCAATTGCCTAACATTAAGAAAGAATTAAAGTCTTTTTTTGGTAAGATTAACTTTGTTAGGAAGTTCATTACAGGGTTTGCAAAAATTGTGCAACCATTAAATGCCATGCTTAAGAAGGATGCAAAGATAGAATGGACACCAGTAAGCAAAGCTACATTCAAAGATATCAAGGAATCTATTTCTGATGCTCCTATGCTAGCAAGTCCAAATTATACAAAGCCATTTTACATATATTCTTTTGCATCTTCACATTCAGTTATAGCTACCTTGACGCAAAAAGGAGAAGATAATGAAGAAAAGCCCATAGCTTTTATGAGTGCATCTCTAAAAGATGCACAACTGAAGTATCTGGACACAGAAAGACAGACATTTGTACTAGTAAGAGCAGTGAAAAAATTTAGACATTACATCTTACGAAGTCAAGTTAAGGCCATAGTACCAGATGTAGCCATGAAGATGCTACTGATGCAGAATGAACCTGGAGAGAAAAGAGCTAAGTGGATGACAACATTGCAAGACTTTGATATGGAGATTATTCTAATGAAGTTGGTAAGAGGACAAGCATTAGTGTAGACCATAGCAAACACAAATCCAAATTTGGTGAAGCAACAGTATGTGTTAAATTCTAATGATGCATCAGCCTGGTATGATGATTTGAATACTTTTCTGATATCAGGTAAATATCCAAGTAAGATGAAGTCTTCTCAGAGGAGAGCTTTAAATATTAAAGCATAGAGGTACATGGTACAAGGAGGTCTTCTATTCAAGAATAACCATGAGGGTATATATTTAAGATGTTTAAACAGAGATGAAGCAGATAAGGTATTGTCAGAGTTGCATAATAAGTATGGAATTGCTCCTGGTTCTCATTTAGCTACTATGCATAAGATATTGAGAGCGGGATACTATTGGCCTACAATGTTTAAAGATATAGAGAGTCATATTCAAAGTTATCACACTTGTCAAACTACAGCAGATAAAGGAAGGAATCAGGCTAATCCATTACACCTAGCCATTGAATCTAGGCCATTTGCACAGTGGGGCCTGGATTTCATCAGATTTATAAACCCTCCATCCTCCACAGAACACAAGTTTATATTAATAATAACTGACTATTGTACAAGGTGGACTGAAGCCACATGTTGCAAGTTTTCTACCACTGAGGTGGTTATCAAATTTCTTGAAGAAAACATCATAACAAGGTTTAGAGCTCCCTATTCACTGGTATGTGATAATGGCCCTGCATTTTCTTCTCTGAAATTTTCTAAGTGGGCATTTGAATATGGGATAGTTTTAAAATTTTCTTCAATTTATTATCCTCAGGGGAATGGTTTAGCTGAGTCCACAAATAAGATTTTATTGGATATAATTAAGAAGCTAATTGAAAAGAATCCTAGGGAATGGAATACATTGTTAAAATATGTGATGTGGGTAGATAGGACTAAGGTTAAGTCAGCCTTAGGCAATGCACCTTATCACCTAGTTTATGGGATTGATCCCATACTTCTAGTAAATTTAAGGATACCTGTCTAGAAGTTTGTTAATGAATATTTAGGCTTTGATGATCATAGAGAAGTGAGGATAATCCAAATGTTGCAATTAGATGGGAAGAGAGACCAAGCCATTGTAAAATTTGCCAAACATCAAGTAGTCATCAAAAGATGGTTTGACAAAAGAGCAAGAGTTAAAATATTTAGAATATCAGACTTAGTATTGTGTTTGGATAAAGCACATGAAAATAAAGGGAATCATGGAAAATTTGATAAATTGTGGTTGGATCCATTACAAGTTGCGGAAATAATAGGAGATAATACTTTCAGGCTCAAGACCTTGACTGGGGAAGATGTGTCATTACCTATTAATGGCCAACATTTGAAACATTACTTTCAGGCTTGAGGTGAGGGTAGTTGGTATGTCTTGTATCATAATGTGAATAATGTACAGTTTTGTGGGGTTTTGTTTTGTTTTGTTTGTGTTTTGTTTTATTGTGTTGGTTGGTGTGTTGTGTTTCTTTGGTAGGGATGTTTGTTTTGTTTTAAAGTATGCAGGAGCAGATTAACAACCACCGAAAACAATAGAAAATTTAGAACATTCAGGTTAAGTATCTAGAATTTATACATAACTTGTTGTGACTGCCATGAATGTAGAAAATGGTTTGGCTTGTGAAATTTTGTATTCAGTAACTATGGGTTGAGTATTCAAGGGAAGTTTCACACAATCACACACCTAAAATCCTTGGGTTTGTTGAACATACCAGTGTAGATATTAGGTGAAAAATTAGAGGTCACCCATGCTACCATTACAATTCTCAGCATAATTTTACCAAGTGATCACTCCTTGCATCATGAAGTTACAAATGTAATATCTCATAAAGTTTCTATCTTACACAAAATATAAAATAAATAAATAAATAAAATGGATTTTTCTAAAAAATCTAGATTAAGCCATCTAAGTAACTCTATCAGGGCTATATGTGTTTGCTGGCAGTGGAGCTCTACTTAGGAGAATTGTAACGATAACCTTGTCGGGGCTATAGATGCCTGCTAGCAGCATGGCTCTATCGGATTGGCTATGACCGAATGACATCAACTATGTAGGTTAATATCGGTCACTAGTTTGTTCAACTCATTTTTAAGATGAGGATTATTAATCATATACACCCACTTAAACTGAAAAGAGAATTCATGCACCTTATTGAATACATTAAGTCTCAAATAGGATAATGATTTACAGAAAAGATAGTTAGAAATTATGAATTTATTTCATTTGGTTTTCCTTAATGGTTTTAATTTAATTGTTTTATTTGGTTGCTAGTTGTTGTGATGCTCACAACACGCCCCATTTTACTTCTTAGCAAAATGAGGACCCCTGCTGTGGCTGTAGCTTTTTGCTTGTGTGTGGGTCTGCTTGGTGGTAAAAGGGAAAAAGAAGTGAAAGTTACAAACCTTGTTGAAAATAAAGAAAAAATAGCATTAAGTACCAGAGCATAATAGAGGTGAATTCCTTGTCAGAAATGAGTAAGGGTTGCTTTTTGAACCATTTTGAAATTCTCAATATTCTGCAAGATATGTGTGTGTTTGGTAAAATGCACTATGGGAAGGTTTGTATGTTGCATATACAAAGTCATTTGTATGTTGTGTTGTTGTGTTAGTCTCATATAAAGAGTTGTCAGGTTTATTACATCATTATACTTGTATACATTTTGCTAATGTGTTATGCTTTACATACAAGTCGGACCCGACGGGATTCAGAGTTAAAATGAATAATTGGTTAAGTCGGATGTATATCGGGTTTTGTATGTTTGAGCGAAAAGGAAGCATACAAGATGATATACAATAGTATATGCATATCGTGGACCTGAGAAAAATATTAAAATGGGTTTTATCGTGGTATGTTTCGTGCTTTGTATGTTGTATGCTTTGGATACATACATTTCGATATACATACAACCCAGAACTCAGGGAAAAATGAAGTCTAATATAAATGATACATCACGCCTTAATGTATATTGAAAGATGCATTTCATTTATATACAATTACAAAGCTAGGAGTATGAAATATGGTTTATAAAAATGAAAAGTCCAAAAGAGAGATACAAATGAGTTTGTATGTATCGGGTCTCGTATCTAAAGGATGGATACAAGTATATTTGTAGGTTGAAAAGATACAAGTGAAAGTAAAGGGGGTCCCACCGTTTGCATATTGGTCTTGTATAATAACAATGTATATCTTCGATATACAAGCTGATGTATAAGCCGATGTACAAGAAAAGATGCAAATAAGAGATGCAAGCCGGACGCAGAAAAGAAGTTAAATACAGAAAAATCTTTTTATATTTGGAACGATTGTATGTTTATGATATACATGTTGGATATATACAAGGAAATAAAAGACACCGCGGGGATAAAGGGTAAAAGGAGACTTGTATGTGTCATTTGTATATGCGCAAAGGTACAAGATAACATACAAAGAGCGATATACAAAGCGGGTGATACAAGTACGGATGAAAAGGGAAATAACCTAAGTTGGTTTCTTGCATATATGTGTTTGTATGTTAAAAGGATACAATGCTAACATACAAGTAAAACATACAAAAGAAAATACAAGGAAAATGGTATGTATGCAGAAATGAACTAATGGGTAAAAAAGTTCAAAAAACTTAAACACTGAAATAGAAAGCTGAGGCTTTAGGTGCATTAACACTTGTAATTAATGCCGAACTGTAACGCCCGCCTTGTACACCTTAAAGAATTACACTCTTATGCTATATGAAATAGGAAATTTTTTTTTTTAAATGATTAAGATATCAAAGAAATGTTAACATAACTAATTACGACATATTCTCTAAGGATACAAGGCTGCATTACTTTACAAACCAACTAACATAATTTAACATTCATCAGTAACTGATCTAAATCAAATGCATAATTGAATAACTGATTCATATTCATTACATATTGCCAGATAATACAATCTACATGATCAAAAACATAACTGAAATGCTTTCCTTACACATAGGTACATCATGACATCATTACATTGCCAATTTCAGACTACATCAGAATCACATACATTATGATTGATATGTTACACAAATCTGGTACAAGATTATACACATATATCTTCACCAACTGGGACAAGTACAACTAGAACAAATCTTTTCTGCACATGAACTTGACAAGGGATAACCAATGGATAAAATAGCTCTTCCACCCGACCATGTGGAACCCTAAGGTCCACCCCCTGAGCTAGGAGTTAACATGAGGTCCCAACAATGTCAGTCAGGTAGGCAAAAGAAAAACAAGAACAAAGGATGACCAAACACCAATACTACACATGGCAATAACATAAACAACACAACACAACTTAACTTCCAGAGGCGAAACATAACGTAAGTGGAGAGACCAAACAAGGAATGCTAGGTTGTAGTAGGGAGAGTGTCATCGCACAGTCCTAGCATGGGTTATCCTGATAGCCTCTCACTAGGCGCCGGCCCCATAGGGTGACACATGCGGAATCGACCTTCCTTTCGTGAGGACAAGGAAGTCAATCATGCCAACCAGGCCTTCTCTACCCATCCTTAGTCTATACAAGTACTACAGGCCATGGGAGAGGAATCCATTAATCTTGTTTAATGTGAAAACTACCCTTAACCCCCTAGTTCATTTTAGGTTATCACTTAATTAATCTACTTTCAACGGGTTATCCTGACTGCCACTTTGGGCGCCGGCCCCACGTTGAAAGCCACTCTCCTTCCTAACACCTAGTAAACCCTAACCACCATACAAGGCATTATAGCAATACACATACATGTTCATTGCAAGGCATAAACCCTCTTGCATTACAAACAGAATCATAACACCAATTGTTATCCATCGCCTATAGCATTACAACATTTTACACTTTTACAGATACTAGGTCTCTCCAAACAACAATTACAACAAAACGGATACAAGATAGTCACAACTGGTTAAATATCTCATCTAGAGAAAATTATATCACAAAACACATAATCAACTTAGTCAATACTCCATTATACTTCATACTAAATTTGAATCACATAATCGTTATAACATCACAAATACAAAAACATCCATCCACACTACGACAAACTAAGCCTCTGGAATTTCAAGTTTGACCACTCTCAATTCGAATCTTTACGACAATAGAAATACTTAACTCACACAGTACAATTCAGATTCTAGAAATTAAACACTAAAATTCCTTCTTGGCTCATCATAAATAACTTTGTAATGAAATCAACAATGGATTACATTATCTCTTTAAATCAAACTAATTGATTTCACAATAAATACAACAATTATACTAATACATTACAATTAAATTATCTAAATATTCTACATTTGATTCTAAAGATAGATTATAAAACACAAGTATAACAAATTTTACACTGATTAACTTACCCTTCCAACGTTGGATTAAGTACTAAAATAATACCTTATAACTATACGGCAATACAACGAGGACAAAGGTCCAACCATCAACAATGAACATCAATGTTTTCGTTTTCCTCTAAGTTCTACCCTAATACGGTCCTTCAGATATTCTTGACCTCAATCAGATAACAGTTTAATATGCTTGGATTTCTTCGTCATAACGATGTCTCTGAAATGTTTTAATCAAAGATGATTTAAATCTGTCTAAGAAGAAGATCGGGACTGGTCATTCCCATGCCATCAAAATTTGATAGATGTATCAACTATGTTCATTCCCAAGGCATTACAGTTTTCTGGTAAATGCTTCTACTATATCTGTTTCAAGTGTAATAACCTATTGAATTGTAAGCACTGATCGCAGAGATGGTGTGAAATTGTTAATGACCGCTTAACCATTGAAATGGATGATATTAGTTTAGTCTAATAACTTCTGGTAGCATCCGTCTAACTCCTTCAAACTTGCAATTGATATAATTGGCGGTAACACTTCAACAGTTTTCTTTCTATCACAATATTTTTCACGAAAGTCAATGGTCACAGAAAACGAAGGCAATAGGTTTGAGGATTAATGTTTCGAAGGTTCCAAGCATGTTCTTTGAGATCCCAACACCTTAATAATACTTCCAAGTAATATCAAAACCACAACTCCTAAACAGAGAACAACCCCTAAATGAGATCACATGGAAATATGAAATTATGGATTAACTAATTACTTGCTGACATTGTGGACAGCTGAATGCACAACAATAGCCTATATGTCGAGTGACAATGAGAGTAGAGGATTATGTCTTGAAATGTATAGTGGTTTCCAAGGTTTCCTTATAAATGGCACCCTAAATACGAAAGATAAAGTTAAACCTCAAGAATATGGAGATAGCTATTAGATCTACCATATGACTTAAAAGCAATAATCCGTGATGGCACCACAGATTTATTGAGACACTCATGGCACCACGAGGCCTTAGAGCATAATGTGGATGAGATATTCCATAATAAGATTGCAGAATACAATCTGAGACTCTAAGGTTAAGAAATGTTCACTGTGTATGAGGAACAGGACGCTAAACTCCACTAAGGGTGCGATCTGCATGGGTAAACCCTCCATAGTTTACTGAGATGCTTATTGGCTTCAAGGAGAATAATGTATACCACTGCAGATAGACATTACACAAAACATACAGCTCTGTGAATAAGCCTACATGTACAGACTACCATTTTCATGTATGTTTTTTATTGCTAAATGCTCAGTACCATACAACTTAGAAATCAAAACATCCGACACCATTATGCTGCTCAAATTACAAATATTGAGATTGCTTACAACAGCAAAAGAGAAGGGAAAATAACCTCCACTGACTGCATACCCAACTGAACCATCTGTATCCATATTCCATCAAAAACCTCAATCTAACTCGGTCTCCATATGAGATGCATCTGCACTAGGCTCTGATTTAAAGGACTCATCTTAATTCTAGGTATTTCTAATGCTTGGATTGTGGAGGGCTTCTAGTCTATCTGCTGCACGGTGGGGATAGCCAATACTTGACCAAGTGTGCACTACATTCAATTTGAACTTACACATTTTGTCACAGCAGATCTATATTCACTGATATAAAAGGCTTTGCCATTTGCATAATGTTAAACTCAGTAAGAATATAATGATGGCAACTGCAACTGAACAGTTTTTTTTCCAGATCGCATATCATCATTAATTACAGAAGTTGTGCAATCTCAAATATCCAAAAAGATGAACTTTTAAATGTAAGCAACCCGGATCAGAACATGCACTGCCAAACATTCGTGATCTTATCATCCCTCAACTGACACAAGCTGTACATTTCGAGAGGCATCATGCCTAACATACAAGATTCATGATTTAATCATTGTCTTCTCAGCAAATAAGCCAGCAATTGCATCAATCTAATCGAATGCATACAAGAACATAAAACTGGATCAGGAATATGAACCGTATTGTAGGGCAATGGAACTTCTAGTGACATGACTGCCAACGGTTTATTCCTATCATAACAAAAATGAATTTTAAGAGAACATTTAGTCACGCTAGGATAGGTTTATACTCTGGGAAGTGAAAGCTTTAAATTCTCCATAAGGCCACATCAAGTGAATAGCGGATTCTAATCTCCAGCATTTAAGTTTGTTGCTGCGCCATCTATCTTCTTTAATGAAGACAGATCAGGGATTGTGCATTTGATTGATAGTTGTTTAGCTATATTCTTTGATGCCGCCAAACTGAGAGCACTGCTTCTATTTTCTGAATACTGTATTGTACCAATCATAGTGAAGTCCGCACTGAATACATCAATTTTGTTGTGAAATAAAGATAGCTCTGAGTTCTGCATTTATTAACCATATTTAGTAGCCCAGGGACATTACAGCTAATGCTGCAAGGTGATGAAAAATCAATGTACACAAAGGAGTAATCAAAGGCAGACAGATCAATTGTGGCACCTAGGCATAAACTACTGCTTGCAGATGACTACTCTAATCATTGGCAACGGATCTTCAAGCTATGTATCAAACTTGAATGCTATAATTTCTGTTGTATGACAACGAATGTAGATATATATGCAAATTGGATTAACAGTGAAAGCAACGATCCATTCTGGTTAGAACGCCCAAGTCATGGTGTGATTTGCACTAGCTTATGGACTATTTTTTTTGAAGTCACCGTTGAACTTTTCAGAGAAAACTGTATTCCACACAAAAATAGAAGGAAGTTGTGGAAAATGGGAAGAAAGCTAGGGTTCTTTGGCAGCGTCACCTCCATGTCTTCTACAAACTCTCTTGTTTAGAAAAATTTGCACCATTAATCTGACGATCTCCTCGACGGTATCTGAAGACACCATCTTAACAGTCTCAAGACATCAACAAGCGAAGGCAACAAATCTTCAACATACATTATATCAATTCAACCTTCCAATCACAGATCAGATCCACGTGATAGATCAAACTGCAACAGTTGGGATCAAGCCCACGATGCTTAAAATCGATCTACAATGTTTTCTACACAATATTAAAGAAATAGAACCCCGCGAATCTGGATTTGTTCACACAGTCGATGCCCTTCAAGGCTCCACACGTGTCTCAGCCAGCCCTACAAGGGGCGCCAGATCACTACCAAGCGCAGAACTGCTCTTTCGAGCTTGCAATCTCTGCAATTTGACCTGGGGACCTTCCTTGGCCTATAAACATTTTATCAGCTGAAGCACCTCGCCTCCGTACCCCTTTGGATTTTAACGGTGATTTAATCAATAGCGGTTTGTACATTCACCCGATCCATTGTAGATATCAGATCTCTATCAACAAAACTAAGGTTCGATGCCGTTTTAAATCTGGGCAGCTAAATATGTGTGCCCCCAACGATATATGCTCAGAGGTTTCATTTAAAAGGACGCCATTACATTGAATCATGCCTGAATTGTTTGTTCTTGCCGTTTCATGAGGAATACCACAGACGCTGGGATAGTAGACGCAATGATTACCATTTACGAATGAGACAATATTTCATGGGATGGGTCGATTATATTTAACTGCGATTACACAAGTACAGATTACACACTTGATCCATACATTGCTGCCAATTCCAAATCAATTGCTGATGATGGCAGTGTCGAATGGATGCTGAGTTAAATGTCTGAGAGGATACGAAATTGCGGAACCAAAACATGACTGAATCTGTGAAAGAAGTTTAGCAGGAGGGATCTGAGAGATCTTAGGGAAACGTTACCTTGGATCTTCAAACCTTATCAATCACACGCTGGTCTAAGATTACATAAAGGAGGAATTGCCGAATTACATCCCCAATGATATGATGAAGACCATCGAAATGAATGATTGCCGGGATGACAGAATCATTCGGCAAATACAGAGGAAGGAAGACAATTGAACAATGAATTCCTTGAGCAAAAATGATTTAAAACCCTAAGAGATATTACTGTTTACACGTAGAGAAGATAGTCTACAAAAAATGAGCACTGGGTTTAGGATTTGGTGGTGAAAACTCAGGATACAAACTGATTGCAGATTGGATCATATCTTTAAGCATAAATTTAACCCAAACAAAACATTTGGAAGATTAAACAACCAACAACATTTGCAGATTCAGAAAGAGAAGCAGAGGAATAAATTAAACTTTTAATGGAACCTGGCTGCGATGCCGATTTGACAATTTTGTTTCAACTACTGCAGTCCAAGCCTTTTTCCTGATCTTCTTCACTTTTTTTCTACCTGCAATGCTGTCCTCTTTGCCTCAACAAGCCTTTTCTTTTATAACACAACCCCTTCTTTCTTCCAAGGGACTCGGCACGTGATCTCATGCATCTCCCTCCTCTACTAATATTTTTATTTAATTTAATGATCCCAAAGAAGTTCTTTATTTATTTTATTGTATTTCATTTTTTAAATGAAAACACATAATTCCCGACAACATTTAATGACTTTATAGCCGACCAAGCATATTTTATTTAATAAAGTTATAACATTACAACAATCCATAATTGTACAACTTTATTTTAATTTATTTTATTAATTAAGTTGTAAATCACAAATTACAACATAACTTACAACTATTTTATTTATTTAAATATTTATTGCAAATAATATTATATTAAATAATACAAAATTTCTTACAATCTATATTTAACAACTATACTTCTAATAAAATAATAATTTATTTACAACAATAATTAACAACTATCGACTCAATATTATCTTTTATAAATATATTTAATTATCAACATTATAATTTCCGTAATATGATTCTATCTAATGCACAATGATACCTTACACACTTAGACATCTTCGGACCTAATTAGACTTCAAAGTACAACATTACCTATCAACAAGTCATGATCAAACGACTGACAACGACCAAAAGGATAAACTGACAACCAGACAACACTGACATGGGACCTCATGTTAACTCCAAACAACTAATCCATTGGCGAAGGCACGCTCAGACCTGTAATCAAGTGGAGTCGATGCCTAGTACCTGCATTCCTGCAACAATGCACGGTTAAGCATAAAAAAATATATATATCCACATGCAGTCCTGTAGTGAATGGAAATCGCAGTGGTGTAGGGTACTCGAGAGCGAGTAATACAATACTGTTCCATTCATGTTTGTGAATAAACGATTAACTATGTTGAACAAGGTATCTGATATTAATCAACAACATAAAACATTCAATCCTCCTACAATCCAATATCGCAATTAACATCAAACATCTGTAACATCTAGTTTATTTATCAAATTCTAAAGCATAAAATAACCTATTCTAACATCAACATCTATTATCATAACAATTAGGTCCATAATGAATTAGCAAAATAACAAGAGATCCATCATCTACGATCTAGGACAATATCATGAAGTCTAAGCAAACATCAATCTGATGGACGACGAGATGAGGGGCACTACACGAACTAACACCCAAAAAGAGTAAAATTCAAGGGAGTTAGGGTAAAATTAACGTTATTTGCTTTTAGATTTACACTACTAAGAGTTAAAAACTGTAAAAAAGAGAATTGTTACAGAAATTGAACAGAATTCATCAAGGCTATGGAATTGCAGTAGCTGGACAGAAGAAAAAATGGTAAAGTAAGTCAACGAAGGGAAGTTGAGTGGTCAAGAAATATAGGTATTTATCCCAAAATGCCGTTACACTTCAAATGGTAAAAATGCATGTTGGATTTCAGTAATTTCATTATAAAACATAGGCATTTCTTAAATCACTATTGTAACTATGAATTAGCTGGGTATGAGCTTAACAAATATGATAGTCAAAATAGAAAAGATAAATTGGGTTAGGGTAAAATGGTAAAAAAATAGAAATTTGTAGTAAAACCCTAGGTAGAAAGTAAAATGGAGAGTTAAAAGGATGCATTTTCTATAGGATGGCCCCAAAGTAGAAAAAGGTAGATACAGGGGGGAGGTGAAAAAGGAGAGGAAACCGCGTAAAGAGATAGAGAAAGAGGAGTTGCCATTACACAGAGGATATCTGACATTGATCACTTATAGTGGAGTAGGGACAGATATAAACATTAGAAATTATGATGCAAATGATGTTTTAAAAAATATCACAGCTGCAAATGCTACACCAGATATGAAGTGTATATGGGAAAGTGGCTTATACAGAGCTGCAGGTTTTCCACTGGCTATGGAGGCCAGAGATTTGTGTTTGGATTGTTTAACTCTGTATGACTTATCAACCAGGAAAATAATGTTTTATGATAGACTCATTGCAGATTTATCCATAGAGGGTATTGCAAGGACATTCAGCTTGGAGATCAATGACAAAATGGTAGAAATTGACATAGATCATTACAATGAAGATTTTCAAATTAATGAAAGGGATTGTAGAGAGAAGATATTTTGCAATTCGTATAGCCCAGAAAACAAACACAAGGTTGTAGCCAGAGTGCACAAAAATTTGCTGAGAATATACTTCAAAGAGGAAATACACCTGATGATTACAATGTTCAGTAGATTGATAGGATTGAGAGAGGGTGCTAAATGTGAGCCCTGGATGTTTACTGTTATTGAGTTCATAATAAAAGAAGAAAAGGAACAAGGACAAATTCACTGGGCCAAGACCATAAGCACAGCTATATGGAAGCAGGCCATGCTAAGGAAGCAAAAGCTGATGCCTTTTTATTTGTCTTCATACGTATTATATTCATGTGCAGCAGAGGTTAGACCATTCATACATGGAATGGATAACGTTGGGACCTTAGGAAGTGGTCCAGGGTAGAAATTAGTATATCAGCATTACCCTAATCTACAAAAGGAGAATGCATTAAAGAAATATGCTTTGGTTAATGATGTGTTCTATACTTATATGGTGAGAATTCTAAGGGAAGAACCTGATAAAAGATTGTCTAAGAATTTAGAAGATGCAATTGGGTTACACAGTTCATGGTATATTCAATTTCCACATTTTACTTGTATCAGAACTGAAGAGTTTGAAGGAAATACTTTCATGTTACCCCGGTATCCTTCAGAAAACTTGATTGTGTTCGAGTTTTCAAGGCAAAATCTGAATGCCTTTAGAATATACAAGAAGTTCAGCAGAGGAAATCTAAAGTTACCTTAGGCTATAGGTAGAAATTCATGCTATAGTGAAGAGGTGGCTACTTATTCAGAGTAGGAACTGAGATATTATGGATTCAAAGAATTTGATTTAGCTAGAAAGTTTGATCCTTTCCATAGGATCCAAAACATAGTCGATAAAAAGTATAAACACCAAGTACATATTAAAGATTTTTGGTCAGATTGCAAAAATGATAAGGAGGTAAGGAAAAGCGCTCATAAAAGGCTAACAATTGAGCAAATGAAAACTATGGGAGATGTATATGTTCATCCAGGTGTTCAAGAAGATGATAAATTGTTGCATCATAGTTATGCAGAGGCCAGGCTTGCTCCAATTACAGAGCCTGATTGGTCACAACCTTGGAACAAATCTTTGGACATATTGTCCAAACCGGTTATATTATTTTCAAAAACATGGTTAAAGGACAGGATTGAAGAACTCAAAGCTGAGGGGAGGGAAGTCACTTATCCAAAGAAAGGGAGAAAGAGAGTAATAGAACCCAGTGAGGATATCCAATGCTTCTATGAGAAGAAGAGAAAGATTGTAGAGGCTAAGATTGCAAAAAAAGATAAGAATGCTACTCTGATGGATCCCTATGCATTGGGAATAATAGTAGTAGTATCATCTGATACATTTGTAAATCCAAAATCATTAAGCCATGAGATTAGTGCAGAAGAAGCACAGACTTCCAAGGAAGCATCAGGACAGCAAGTTAAAAGGGCAATACCAATAAGTATGTCAAAAGGAGAAACTTCAGGAACTAGTGAAGCCATAGGAGCACAACAGGTGGGTGCAAAGTTGAGTAATGTACCTAGTGCCTCTACTCCAACAGAAAAGAGACAAGCATATGTTTAAGTAAAAATAGAATTGGCTGGGGAAATACTACAAGGGTCACAAGCGCATGAAGCCAAACAAACTACTGAGACTGTCAATATTGGAAGTGACAGTAGTGAAAGTGAAGAAAGAGGAATGTATGCAGGAAAAGAAATTGAAATAGAAGAGTCCAGTGAGTTCTTAAGTGAAGAAGAAGAGAAAAACCCTGTGGCTGAAATGAAAATTGAACAAGGCTTAGAATCTGAAAAGAAAAAGGTACAGAAAGAACCAGGGATAGAAGACCCATTTGATACCTTAGTACCACCTAAAATCATCAAAGATGTGCAAGAGGAAGCACATAAAATTAAGGAATCTGAAAAGGAGGTTGCATCGAGGAGACAACAAAAGAAAAGCCTGATCAAGCAAAAGATGAAACAAAAGCTGACACCTCAAGTGTAGATGTCTTAAATATGCTTAATATGTATGATGAACAGAGCCAATAAGAGAACACAGGAAGAAGGAAAGAACAAGAAAAAGAAGCAAAAGAAGATGATATAATGGTAGGATCCCCTGCACCTACAGAGCAAATTAGTAGGCCCGAAACAGAACAAAAAGAAGGTGAAGATAGAGAAGGGACAACCAATACAGAGGCTGCAATCAAGAGGCCTGAAGATGAAGAATAGCCAAAAAAGGTTGATGAAATTAAAGTTGAAGAACCAATAGAAGATATAAACATGCCAAATATAGAGCAAATACATACAGAAGAAGACCAAGAAAAAGAATCGTCAAAAGGAGAAGTTCCTGAGGAAGAAGATGAGGATGGAGGGGACATAGAAATTGATGAAGAAGAAAATGACGGTGAGTCCAAACAACAAAATGATCCCATGATACAAGAGGAAGCACCTCAAAAATAGTAGCCTCCACAACAACAAGAACAACACCAATAGCAATAAGAGCAAGGGGAAACAGAAAAGCCTCACGAAGAGGTAATAAATGAAGAAAAGGGTGTTGTAGAAACAAAAGAGATTCATGCTTGGTTAGGAGCAGAGATAAGATAGGAAAGGAAGGAGGTACAATCGGTACCTATTGATATTAAAATTTTATTGGGTAATACAACACCAGGGAAAGAAAAGAGAGGCTAGAACAATGTCAGCTATACAAAGAGGTCCAGATGGATCTAGGATGCTGAACCTAGCCATACCTTAGAAGGAGAAAACTAAGGGAGAAATAACCTTAGATGAGTACAAAATACTAAATTTTGGCTTGGGGCATACTACATGGGAGCAACGCATAACTGAGTGGGAAGACATGTACCAGGTGACAGTAGAAATGCTAAGAAAAGATAAAGACAAACAAGAATATTTGAAAGGACATATTGTCCAATTGCAGCAATTTATTAAAGGGATATTTGATCCCAATACAATAGTGCCAGAATTGCCCAGTGACATAGCAGTTGTATCCAAGAATGAAATAGAGGACATGGAGAATAAAAGGCTTAAGGCCTATATATTTGATGAATGGTTCAAAGATTTTATGCAAGAAGGTGAACAAGTAATAAAAAAGCAGTGAAAAGTTGTGAGGTGTTGCAACAGAAAGGAGCAGATGCAATATACTTGTTCATAATTTCCAATTTAGGAAGGAAGAATGCAGATCTGAACTAGAACAATTAACAGAAATTGAGGAAAGAATAGAAGAGTTGATAAATGAAGGAGTAATTAAACCTTCAATGGCAAATCAAGTGCCACATGTAAGATTAGAACTCAAATTTGAGGAAGGTAATCTCACAAAATGTATAACAGTTACTTAGGAATTAAAAGAAAAGGCAGATGATATGATTAGGATGCATAAGAAGATAGTAGAAAGACTCTTAGAGCATGAATGCATGGATATACCAGTATATGAATTGGAAAGGGCTTTGACGGAATTTAATGCCATTTTTACACCATGCATAGAAAATCTAGATGCATATTTCAGCAAACAGATGATTGATTCATTGATGGAGGGGAAGTCCAGGATGAGGAAATACAAGAAGAAAATTGCAGATTTAGATAGGGAAACAAAGAAATTGAAGGATGGAATAGCAATGAAGAGTATATATGGACAAAAAGTCCAGGAGGAGATCATACTTTTGTGGAAGGTATAATCAATAATTTCAAATCATACTTAAAGGAATAAAATTGTAAAGGAAGCAGCAGTTTTGAAAAGGTCAAAGTAAAAGGTATCTATGGGAAGAAGTCAAAGAAAAGGGGGGAATCTTATTTTAAAAAGATTTCGATAGCATCCTTTGAAGAGGAAAAGATACCATTCAGATATTTTGAGAGGCGGTTAGAGATGAATGTGCACCATTGATCAATAATGGGGGGATCTCAGCCTTAGATTAAGCTTGGTAGCCGTAGCAGTCAGAAGTTTCAAAGTCTATAAAGGAAACTCTACTACATGTACATTTTTACACAGGGATTTATGAAATAGAGCTAGCAATTGTAATTTGTTTGAACTTTTTCAATAGAGGAATATTTTAGTTTAGAATAGAAGGAGGTCGCCTGTGTCTGCACTAAGGAATGCATGGAATGTCCAGCTTTCTTATTATATCTGTAAGACGTTTGTAAGTTCTCTGTTGATTTGATTAATGAAACAAGCCAGTTATTCATAAAATGTAAACCATACATGACTGTGTACTTCAAATATAAGTAAATTTGGAATTCTACATCTATCTTCTGAGTGTTTCCTGACTTTTACTTGTGTTTGAATGTATTACCTCTTTAAAAGATTGTAATCTTAAATGTGTGTTCATAAAAATACTCAGGGCTCCACATTTAATGATTTAATTTGTTGATTTGATCAAAGTTTGACATATTCCTTACAATGTAGATAACAGAACATTTAGATCCTACAGTAGAATGATGTCCGATTTGAATTTCTCTAACTTTTCCCAAACATTTGAAATATTTAGCTTGCATGCAGAAATTTAAAGGAAATTGTCTGACATTTGAAGAATGCATGAACAATTATGTTAATATTTGACAATTTTCATAGTAATTGGAAGAGAAAAGCTTGTTTTATTATAAATCATACAAAGCTTTGTAATACTGTAGCAAATTTATGCAAAGATATGGATAATTTGTTGATATGTTAACAATTTGCATAATTCGAGTCCAGTGAGTCATAAATCGCCTTAAATCAAGTAAGGCCCCTTGCATATTACAGTTTCACATTAACCCACTGAATTATCCACAAGGTCAAGACCCGACCATACAGAAACTTGGGATTAAGAACTCTTAACTGATTTCTTCATATATTTCAAGACAGTTAGGTTCATTTTGTGAATTTTAACTTTTGTTATGAATGTGTAAAACTAATCATCAACACTCCTCACCTTGGTTCTAATTCCTCACAACAAACTGCATCTTCCAATGATGCCATCCTAAACCAACTTTTATCGGGCATGACTGCTTTGCAACAAAAGGTAACAAATTTGAAAAATTCTTCACAGCCTAGTCTACCAACATATCATGCCCGTAATCTGTTATCCTATGCAATTTTGAGAACTCCTATGCCTGAGAGGTTTAAGACTCCTCACTTTGAAAAATATGGTGGAAAAGATGATCCTAATATTCATGTGGTAGTACTTACAGCTATGTGTAGTGATTTTTATTTTGAAGAGGATTTGTTAGCAAAACTTTTCCCATGATCTCTTAAAGATATTGCTTTAGAATGGTTTTGCTCATTGCCTCTGAATTCAATACACTCCTTTTCACATTTGATTGATTAATTTTTACAACATTTTCAAGCAAATATCAGACCCCAAGTCACTCTTATTGACTTGGTTCAATGTAAACAAGGTCTAAAAGAAAAGTTGACTAAATTCATTGGTCGGTATCAAGGACTTTATGCACAAATTCAATATCAGATGAAAGATGAGGATGTTCAAAAGATATTCATTACAAATCTACAACCTAATATTCGTGATAAGATTCTCTTGATGAAATACAACTCCTTTCAACATTTATGCACCACTCTTCATGATTATCAACTTTTGTCTAGTCAGTATGAAAACTGAAACTCATCGGCTCAAGTTGGTCAATCCTTGGGTGGATCATCACAAAACAACTTTAGAAGGAACAATAATAGGAGTTTCATCAAGATCAATGGACCAAACATGAATGTGTGCTATAAATAATCCAAAGAAAGCGTCGTATCAACCAAGAAAGTTTACTCCAATATCTGAGTCCTATCATTCTATCATGAATCAAGCTATGAGTAATAACATTTTGAAGCTTCCCCCGATCAAGCCTATTGATCCTAATAAAAAAGGACCTTACTTCGATGCTAATGCCTTTTGTCATTATCATCAGACGCAAGGACATCACATTGAATGATGTATGCATCTTAAACATGAGATACAGGACCTTATTGATTCAAATGTCATCCAAGTATCGAGTGTGAATGACAATGGAAATAAATTGGTTGCTCCTTCAAATCAAAATTTACAATCTTCACTAATCCTTTTCCTAAACATACCGAAAATAATATGGTGGAACAAGATTTAGTGGAAGTAGATGAGGATTATTACTTGGACTATGATAGCATCATGGGTATGATTGAAGTGGATAAGAAACAAATGGATAATCCACGTCGTCCTCAAAGAAATGGAATTTATGCTGAGGTTCCTCCTCTGTTATCCTTATATGGATCAGGAGATAATTAGAATGTCTTTAAAAAGCAAGAACAAAAACTGATACAAATGAGCAAGATGGTATAGGATGATTCCCGTTACTACTCTAGAAAGATTCAACAATGAAAACTCGCTAAATATTAGAAAAGAGCAAAACAACAATCAACAATCAGAAATAATAGTGGTTCTCCCCCTCGTAAGCACCAAAAAGTCTCATTTAAACAAGGATTTAATGAACAAGCATCATATGATAACAAATAAGACTTTCATAAGAACCACTCAAATTTTTCTTTAAACATGATCGAGTACCTTTCCAAGAGGTTCGAGAGCTCCAAGATATAAAACAAAGACCCTACAAGTAAGTATCTAAACTTTTATTTCTATTGTAATGTACTTCCTCCGTGATGTGTTATGTGTTGTTTAGGCCTCCTGGAATGACCTCGGATTCTCCCATAAGGTTTGGGATACCAGGAGACTGCCTCTGTTGTGACCTTCTTCTATTTGTATCATCATTCTTCTATATTCCTCTCTCTCTGATTTCATTGTTGTGTGTTGTGTCTTATGGACATAGCGTCGTGGTTGGTGACTTGGGGGCACCCTCCTACATGACTGTCCCTAAGACACTTGTTTTCTCCTCTCTTATTTATTCTTTCCCTTCCTCTAGTGTTTCCATCTAGCGGGTGGATGACGACAAACATTTATACTGATGCAGACCTAGTGTCCCTTTCAAGAGAAATTAATAAATGGACTTAGTTCCTAATATGATGATGAAGTTGTATATCTTATCTGATGCTTTGCTAGTGGAAGCACTTGTGCTTTCCGTGTAGTGAATTTCATGATGTTTCTATTACATTTACAAACCTTAACAATACTGCTGCTCCGTGCACCTTTGTTTGCCTTTGAATCTATCCTTAGCGGTACTCGATTCGAAGAGCTTTGTGATATAGCATCTGGTTATCCTCAAACTCCGAATTCATTGTATAATCTTGGCTCTTTTTGTGGTTAATCATATGCATTGATGTTGTTGTTTATCATGATGTTGTAGACACTAACATGTTTCTTGCAAGGATGTTCTTGTGGGAACATTTGGCGATCGTAAGGTACATGTCACCTCCGGGGGACATGGACTTTATGAAGTTTGATGTTCCCTTGTGTGTTTTCTTCCTACCTTAACGTGCTTGATATCGATAACTGATATCAACCACCTTAAGGTGGGGGCATTTAAGGTAAGCTGTCTATTATAGATGTTAGCAATGTGTTTGGCCTCAGATACAAAGACTTGCACCCCAGAGTAGTGCATCATGCATCCTGAGCTTGTTTACAATCAATCAATTAATCATGTAAGCCCTTTGCGGAGGTAGGATATCGAGCATATCCTTTTTCTAAAGCCCTTTGCAGAGGTGGGGATGGTGTATTTCACATAGCAGATTGCATCATCCTACCATTTTCAAAAGTCCTCTATGGAGGCGGGGATGGTGTATTTCTCATAGCAGATTGCATCATCCTGCCATTTTCAAAAGTCCTCTATGGAGGCGGGGAGTGGTTCTATGACTAACTCAACCCTTAAGTGTGTCTTCGGTGATTGTTGTGGTGAAGCCCAATTGTTGGTGTGTGCCTGTAATGTGCCTAAGATGGTTTTGGACCTAGAAATAGGTACACTCCATCGCTTGCCTATTGTGTTTTCTCTATGTCTTCAACTGTCTGTGTTTTGGCGTGCTTGTTTTGTATGGCGTGTTTGTTGCCCCATATGCAAAGACCAGTGCCTTTGAGTAGTGCTTCATGCATTTTGGGAGGTTTTGTGTGTATTACGTGTGTGTTGCCTCATATGTAGAGACCAGCACCTTCAAGTAGTGCTTCTTGCATTTTGGGAGGTTTGTTTACTTTCCAGTACTTGCATTTGCATTTCATATATATGAGAAAAAGAAAAGAAAAGATATAATTTATGTCTTCCATGCATTAATGTGTCTTCTATGCATTGACTATCTGCTTTGTGTTCTGCGTGACTCTTATGTCTTCTCTGTGTTTTGCATGCCTGTTACTGTCTTTTATGCGGTTGGCGTGTCTTCTCCATGCTTGGTGTGTTTACTATGTTTGTGACCTTACTTTAATTCATGTTTGGGCATTGTGTTCATACATACATTAAAGTGGGGGCTAAATGTAACATCAGAAAATGTCCCCTTGGGGGTTTTTCCCTCATAAGGTTTAGCTCCCGGGTCTTTAGAGTGCATTTAGGACATTTTAGTTCATATTTTAGCATCCCGATGGAATGAGACCTAGTTTTCATGACAAATGCGACCAAGGTGGACCCCTTGAGCTGTACCCTACCCAAAATAGGGGGGGAGGACTTGGACGCCCATGCCCTAGTCCTGCCCTATTTTAGGGCAGCCCCAATTTCCAAGTGTCAGTTTATAACTGTTAGGAGGTTATTTTGCCGACATGGTAAAGTTTGATTTTTAAAATCTTGGTGGGAATGCTTGTAGGTGCATATATAAGCATGTGTAGGCATTCATTTGTAAACTAGATTTCAATTAGATGATGACTAGCAAGCTATTGTGTTCTCAAGGTGATTCAAGGTTTTCTATTGTGTTGCAAGAGTAGACTTGTGTGTTTTGTGTGTTGATATTTGCAGATTTGAGCATCAATCTTCTCATGGCATGAAGAGCATCTTGCTCCATGAGAGCTTCACTATAAGATGACATAACATTGTCTTTTTATCATTGATTCCTTTGGTTTTTCGCCTCTACCTCACAAGGGCACGCCCTCTTTATCTGACAATGGTGTTTAGAGACTTAAGTGTCCTCCAAGGTTTGACTGAGGCAAACCTCTAAACACCACAACCCCCAAGCCAAGTCTTGTGATTGTACGTTACAGGTGTCGCATCTGGAAAAAGTGGAGTTGTAGGAAGGTGGTGCAGGAATACCAAGAGTTTGGCACCCATGTATATATTTTTACATTTTTGGTGTGAAGTCCTTTTTTATTTTCTAAGGGAAGGAGCGGCACCGATGAATAAACGGGACCGATGTATGAGCCTAGTGTTGAACCGTTGAACCTCATGCTGGAGGTTCAATGGGTTCACTTGGTTCAATGGTGTAAATGGGTTCATTATGGTTTAAAAGAGCGTTGTCTGATGGAGAAGCCTGGAGTTGAACTGTTGAACCTCATGTTGGAGGTTCAATGGGTTCATTTGGTTCAATAGAGTGGTAACCGACAGTGGCGGTGAGGAGAACCGGCATTAGGGAGTCAAATCTTATATATACAAAGTGGAAGCATATCGGTGTATCGGGAAAGAGGAATAAAGTCCCACTGACATTTGACGTCTCACTGACAAGGAAGTTTAGAAGTGTCGACAATAGTAATGTCTTTTGCTGATGGTTCAATGCTACCGATGGTTCAATGCTATGTGCATGAGGATTGTATGAATATACAAAAACAAAAGCCAGCCACGGGGAGAACACAAAATAGTTAGTAAAGAAAACCTAACTAAACGGACAGAAAACAAACCTAACTGTCCAATAACGAAAAAAGATGAACAATATAAAAAATTATTTTTGCTTTGTGAGTCAGTTGCAAGTTGGAAGGTTGGAAGGTTGGAAGGTTGGAAGTTTGGAGAGAAGACATTGAATGTAAAAAGGAGAAATCTTATAATAAAAATATTGATAGTTTGATCTATTCGAGTATTTCTGTAGAATTCTTGCATAATTTGATCTGAAGTACAGTAGTTAATTTTATTTCTGTTGTTTTTTTCTGTTTGTACAAAATGTCTCTATCTTGATGTCCCTGCAATTCCTATGTACAGTCATGGAGGGCCATCAAGCAGAGATCTTAATTCTTGTTTTTCCTTTTGTGGAAATGGTTGGATTGTCAATGAGAGACAATAGGAATTTGTCCTAGGTGAGCTTTACCATAGACCGGCTAGGTATGCAAGTTGCAGTCTAAGAAAAGGCAGGGGTGAAAATAGAATAGGAGGAATTGAGTACCAAGCAATTCAAACCCTAGACCCAGAGAGGAGGGCTAATAATAGGCTCAAGAAGGCTATACGCCTTGGGAATTGAGAATCTTGGAAACAGTGAGGACAAAGAAGAATGCCCCACACCAAGAAAGTAGTGTCTGTATTGAGAACAACAGACTAGTAGGCTCTTCACCTTGTATTAGACTGATTAGTTTGAAATAGGCATTTTGGGTAGAAAATGTCTGAGAGCACTTGAATTGGTAGGGAGACTTGGGGTATGACATAGGTCTTGAAGTGTTTCAAACAAGATAGGTTTTCTACGTCTATGGTTTACCCTATCAAATTGGTATCAAAGCAAGTTAAAGATTTGGGCTATTCCTAGATTGGAATAGAAGAAGTTTATGTCATCACCGAGTTCGAGTGAATCTGCAGGCTCATCCAAGAAGATGGTGACTAATGTAGAATTGGCAAAGAAAGTTGATGAACAAGAAGAGGGGAATAGGCTCCTACAGGAAAGATTGGCAGAAATGGAAAGTAAACTAGGTGTAATGATGGAAAAGACTGAAGAAGTCAGTCAAAAAATTAAAGATTCTGAAGGTAAGGAAAAAGGTGTGTCTATAGAAGATGAAGAGCCCACACCTAATCCTAAGATGGAAGAAGAACCTTTCTTGAAGGCCTTAAAAGCCATGAGTGGTAAGACATTGGAAGGAGTTCCTCTTTTAGTGGAAAGATGAAACCTGATTTCGTTATGGAGTGGATAAAAGGTATAGAAAATCACTTTGAATGTGATGGAGTGACTGAAGTACAAAAGGTGAAGGTGGCTAAATCAAGACTCAGAGGAGCTGCCTTGACATGGTGGAAATTTGTTCAAACAGAAAGAGAAAAAGAAGGCAAGAAACCTATAGCTACTTGGAAAGGTATGGTGGCTAAAATCAAAGAAGTCTACATGCCTGGGGATTATGAAGTCCAGTTGTACAAGAAACAACAAAATTTGAGACAAAGATAATTAGATGTCAATGCATACACTGAGGAGTTTCAAAAACTATGCTTGAGGTCTAAGGTGATGGAAGATGAAAACGTAAAAACAACAAGATATCTCAATGGTTTGAGGTGGAGTATTCAAGAGGAAATCATCTTATTTATTCCTACAATAGTTCATCAATGCTATCAGCTAGCACTCAAGGTAGAGGAGAAGGGCAAGAAGAAACAAGAGTCAAGCAGTAGATTAAGAGGAAGAGGTAGAGACAACAGAGGAAGAGGAAATTATGGTGGTAGACACTGATCAAAGCTCCCAAGGAGAATCCAAACCCTTAGAGTAGAGTGGGGAGACTAGTAGTAGAGGAAACTACCAAGGAAGGGGATCTAGTAGAGGAAGATCAAGAGGATCAGGCAGAGGATCCTACTTTGCCACTATGAAATGCTACAATTGTGGTCAATTAGGCCATCTAGCATATAGGTGTCCTGATAAGGGCACATCTTCTTCTCAAGGAGTTGATAAAAGAAATCATTATGTACAAGATGATGCTTCAAGCAGAAAATCACCTGAAGTCAGTCTAACCTTAGAAGTGGGAGAGAACATCATGGTAAGGAGAACTTTGATCAAAGGACCGGTGAAAGCTGAACCAAGTCAAAGGAGAGCTTTGTTCAGAATCAGATGCAAGATTATGAATAAGGTATGTCAAGTAATCATAGACTCAGGGTCTACTGATAACATAGTGTCTGATGAAGCAGTTAGAAAATTAAATTTGCAAAGAATACCTCATTCATATCCATATAGAGTCACATGGTTAAATAAAGGTCAGCATGTGATAGTCAATGAGCAAACTTGGGTAGAGTTTGGTATAGGTGGATACAAAGACAAGGTACTCTGTGATATCCTACCCATGGATGCATGTCATCTCCTATTGGGTAGACCATGGTAGTATGACCAAAAATCCATACATGATGGTGAGAAGAATGCATATTCTTTTCAAAAAGATGGTGTCACCTATAAAATTCAGTCATTGGAAGATGAAGAAGCAGGTAAGACTAAAAGTCCTAATGTCTTAATTGTGAGTGGTAAAGAATTTTTGAACACTCTTAAGGAGGATGGTATTGGTTATGCTATCATAGTGAAACCTAAGGAGGAGAAAAAAGACAAAAAGGTAGTGGTCCCAAAAGAGGTGCAGACTATATTGGAACAATATAAGGACATAATTAGTGAAGGAACACCAGCAACACTACCTCCACAAAGAACTATTAGCCATCAGATAGACCCGATTCCAAGAGCATCTCTGCCTAACAAAGCTCCTTATAAAATGACTCCAGAACAACATAAGGAGATAGCCAGACAAGTACAAGAATTGATTAACCAGGGATTGATTAGGAAAAGTATAAGTCCTTGTGCAGTGCCTACAGTGTTGGCACCAAAGAAAGGAGGAACATGGAGACTATGCACAGACTCCAGAACTATCAATAAGATCACCATAAGGTACAGATTTCCAATTCCCAGAATTGAAGATCTTATGGACTATTTAAGAGGTGCTAAATACTTCACCAAGATAGATCTGAAAAGTGGTTATCACTAGATCAAAATCAAGGAAGGTGTTGAGTGGAAAACAGCCTTCAAGACCACAGAAGGATTGTATGAATGGCTTGTTATGCCATTTGGTCTATCGAATGCTCCCAGTACATTCATGAGACTCATGAATGAAGTCCTCAAAGACTATATGGGTAAATTTGTAGTTGTTTATCTAGATGATATCTTAATTTTTAGTCAAACTAAAGAAGAGCATCTTGAACATGTAAATACTATTTTGAAAAAGTTACATGATGAACAACTAACCATAAATTTGGAGAAGTGTGAATTCATGAAGCAGGAATTGGTATACCTTAGTTTTGTGTTGTCCAAAGGAGAAGTGAAGACGGACAAGTCAAAGGTAGAAGCCATATTGAATTGGCCTACTCCCAGAGCAGCAACTGAGATGAGAAGTTTTCATGGCTTAGCTCAGTTTTATAGAAAATTCATAAAGAATTTCACTGCTATTTGTGCACCCATGCTTGATACAATCAAAGGTGGGGTAAAAACAAAGTTTCAATGGACACAAGCAGCTGATAAGAGTTTTGAATTGTTGAAGAAAGAAGTATCCACATAGTCAGTGTTAGTGCTGCCTAGTTTTGATAAGTTATTCACTTTAGAATGTGATGCTAGCAATATTGCAGTAGGTGTAGTACTCAGCCAAGAGAATAGACCAGTAGCCTTTTTCAGTGAGAGGCTAAATGAAGCAAAGAGCAGATACTCTTCATATGACTTGGAGCTCTATGCTCTAGTCCAGGCACTTAGAAAATGGAGGCATTATCTCCTACCTAAGGAATTTGTTGTATATATAGATAATCAAGCTTTGAGTTTTCTGAACTCACAAGATAAGTTGAGCCATAGACATATCAAGTGGATGGAGTACTTGCAATCTTACACATTCACAATTAAGCATAAGAAGGGATAGCTCAACAAAGTAGAAGATGCTTTAAGTAGGAGGTTGCTCACAATACAAGAGGTAGAATTAAGAAGCATAGGAATGAAAGAGTTCACAGCCCTCTACAAGGAAGATGAAGATTTTGCTGAAGCATACAAGGTCTGTCAAGACTTTGAAAATCACTTTCATAGTGAATTTGCAGATTACACTGTGTAGCAGGGATTGCTATTCAAAGGTGGACAGTTGTGTGTACCAAAAAGATCCATGAGAGAAAATCTCATATAGGAGAAGCATAATGGTAGTTTGAGTGGACATTTTGGTCTGAACAAAACATTGGAATTAGTCCAGAGGTTCTACTATTGGCTGAAGATGCACAAAGATGTCAAAAAGTATGTAGAGCAGTGTATCGTCTATCAGAAAGCTAAGGGAACTTCTTCAAATGTGGGACTATATCAGCCACTACCCATTCCTTCTAGACCATGGGACTATGTAAGTATGGATTTTGTAGTTGGTCTACCAAAGACTAAGACTGGTTTTGATAGTATTTTTGTAGTTGTTGATAGATTTAGCAAGATGAGTCATTTCATTCCCTATAAGGTGACTCATGATGCCAGTCATATAGCTCATTTGTTTTTCAAAGAGGTCATAAGGATTCATGGACTTCCAACAAGCATCATGTCTGATAGAGATGCTAAGTTCATGGGACATTTCTAGAAAACTCTATGGCAGAGGTTAGGAACAAACTTGTCTTTTGGATCAGCATATCATCCACAGACAGACGGCCAAACAGAAGTGGTGAACAGGACATTAGGCAACCTGTTAAGGTGTTTGACGAAAGAATATGGACAGAGTTGGGATTAGATCATTTATCAGGCAGAATTTGCCTATAATGACAATGTGAATAGAACTACTGGCAAAAGTCCATTTGAGATAGTGTATGGAATGCACCCTCGAGGTGTATGTGAACTCTGACATCTTGGAGACATGGAATATAGAAGTGGTCATGCAGAGGATTTTGCACAATCTATGAAGGAGATACATGAACAAGTAAAGAAGACAATGCAGGAAAATACCCAGAAAATCAAGGATAGGGTAGATGCACACAGGAAGGATGTGCAGTTTGAAGTTGGCGATTTAGTCATGGTTCATTTAAACAAAGCTAGATTGCAGAAAGGGATGCCAACTAAACTTTAGATGAGATGGATTGGTCCTTGCAGAATTCTAGACAAGTATGGCAAAAATGCCTACAGGATTGATTTGCCAGTAGACTTGGCAATTTCACCAGTGTTTAATGTTCAGGACCTAGTACCCTATAAAGGTCCTCATTCAACAGCAGGCAGATCTAGTTCAGAGACTGAACAGACAGTGAGTGATGTGACTTTTCCACCTACACTCAAACCATAGGCTGAGAGAATTCTAGATTCTTGAGTACAGAAACAGACCAGACATGGCATGTACATGGAGCATCTAATCAAGTGGAAACAGTTGCCTGAAGCAGAGGCTACCTGGGTTGTAGAGTCCGAGTTCAAGTGGCGGGGCATTAATTTTTCCTTATTATCACCGAAGGTGACTTGACTTTTTCCTTGTAGGGGGAGTATGGTGCAAGAGCACCAAGAGTTTGGCGCCCATGTATATATTTTTGCATTTTTGGTGTGAAGTCCTTTTTGATTTTCTATGGGAAGGAGCGGGACCGATGAATAAATGGGACCGATGTCTGACCTAGTGTTGAACCGTTGAACCTCATGCTAGAGGTTCAATGGGTTCACTTGGTTCAATGGTGTAATTGGATTCATTATGGTTCAAAAGAGTGTTGTCTGATGGAGAAGCCTGGCATTGAACCGTTGAACCTCATGTTGGAGGTTTAACGGGTTCATTTGGTTCAATAGAGTGGTAACCGACAGTGGCGGTGAGGAGAACCGGCAGTAGGGAGTCAAATCTTATATATACAAAGTGGAAGCATATCGATGTATTGGGAAAGAGGAATAAAGTCCCGCCGACATTTGACGTCTCACCGACAAGGAAGTTTAGAAGTGCCAATGATAGTAATGTCTTTTGCCGATTGTTCAATGCTACCAATGGTTCAATGCTATGTGTGTGAGGATTGTATGAATATACAAAAACAAAAGCCAACCGCGGGGAGAACACAAAATCATTAGTAAAGACAACCTAGCCGAACGGACAGAAAACAAACCTAACTGTCTGATAATGGAAAAAGACGAACAATATAAAAAATTGTTTTTGCTTTGTGAGTCAGTTGGAAGTTGGAAGGTTGGAAGGTTGGAAGTTTGGAGAGCAGACATTGAATGTAAAAAGGAGAACTCTTATAATAAAAAAATTGACAGTTTGATCTATTCGAGTATTTTTGTAGAATTCTTGCATAATTTGATCTGAAGTACAGTAGTTAATTTTATTTTTGTTATTTTGTTTCTGTTTGTACAAAACGTCTTTGTCTTGATGTCCCTGCAATTCCTCTGTACAGTCATGGAGGGCCATCAAGCAAAGATCTTAATTCTTGTTTTTCCTTTTGTGGAAATAGTTGGATTGTCAATGAGAGACAATAGGAATTTGTCCTAGGCGAGCTTTACTATAGCCCGGCTAGGTATGCAAGTTGCAATCTAAGAAAAGGTAGGGGTGAAAATAGAATAGGAGGAATTGAGTACAAACAATTAGAACCCTAGACCCAAAGAGGAGGGCTAATAACGGCCTCAAGAAGGCTATACACCTTGGGAATTGAGAATCTTGGAAATAGTGAGGACAAAGAAGAATGCCCCACACCAAGAAAGTAGTGTTTGTATTGAGAACAACAGACTAGTAGGCTCTTCACCTCTGTATTAGACTGATTAGTTTGAATTAAGCATTTTGGGTAGAAAATGTCTAAGAGCACTTGAATTGGTAGGGAGACTTGGGGTATAACATAGGTCTTGAAGTGTTTCAAACAAGATAGGTTTTCTACATCCATAGTTTACCCTATCAGAAGGCTTGGTAGACATCAAGGATTCTGGATCTGAAGAAAAGTTAGACAAAGGAGCACTTCTAGGACTTGGGTGCTCACTCCAGTGTCCTCCATAGATAGATCTTAGGAAACAGAAGTTACAGGGTTGATTAGTGCCAGAAGGAGGTCCAAATTCCCTGAAAAAATAGGTACCTTAGACTTGGGCGCCCACTCCAATGTCCCCGACTATTCCGCTTCGGAACCCCGAAAATAGGTATTCTATAATTTAGTATTTTACTCTCGTCTGCAAGAGCTTTTTCCATTATTCATCAATTTTTTGTCGTATTTGCATAATTAGCATTTTAATGGTTAATTAGACATAAGAGAAGGAAAAATTGATAATTAATTCCCTAATCCAAGTTTCCCTTCATTTGCAAGTGACCTAGGGTATGATAGTGCTCGCCACTCGACCCTAGATCCTTCAATGTTTAGGGTGAAAGGAGGATTCAAACATCTAAACAACAAAAGATCAACAAAATCCAATTTTACACTAAACAATCTCATTCTCTAGCAACATAAGGGAAGACACAACAAGAGCATGTCCAAACAAGGGTAATTAGGCAACCCAAGTTACCTTCAAACCACAAACATACAAGGCAAAACATTCCTATCCCTATCTTATAACATGGGAAAGTGATCACTCTTAACCATGGGAGACTCTCAACCAAGGTCAACACTCTAGTCCCATTGAGTAAGGTAAGGCCAAGGAGGCTATTTCCTCCACAATTTCTAAGCATGGGGTTGTAACTTAACCCACTAATGCCATGCTAAGGCATGAAAGAAATCAAGACTATAAAAACAATATGAAAATCTCATGCCACACACACCAAACACAGTGAAACATAGAAGGCTCAAGTACGCAAGAGCTCCTAGTGTGTGAACATGGGCTCTGATACCAGGTGTAACGCCCCACCAAGAAACCCCAGAGGACAACACTAAACTTTGTCAAATTAATGGAAAAAAAAAATTAAGTAAATAACAATAGGATGCATAACATAATATAATAATCTAAACCTAGGTCCTCTAAGGTTCCTCGACTGCATTACTCACAAATCAAGATTACACGAAACAAAGGTTACATAAAGAGATACAAATGGATATGCATCCCAATTTACAAATACATGATAAGAGATCTTTTCAAACAGGAACAAGACATCTCTCATGTATTTACAAATGATTATAGTAAGAACCATAAGGTCATCCTTAGCATAGTGGAAAAATATATTCTTTGCTCCAATAATCTGCTCAGTTGACAGGCATGTATCTATGCATATAAAAGTGAACATTAGTTTCACAAAGATTATCAATAAATATAAAAGAGAACTATATACTAGCCTAAGGCCCTAAGGGGCCAACCTAATGTCTCAGGGGCTCATCCATGATGGCCTTGCCTACGTACGCGTAGCGCAGAGACTTCATAGTTCGGGACATGAACTTGCAAATTTATGATTAACTAAGATGTAATATACTCATAAAAGGATTACATCTCACTCTAGAGTCTTTAACAAATCAATATACTCATATTAGAATGAGAAAGAGAACAAGAACTATCTACCTTATATCATTTTCATTAGTTCTCTTAAGGTTTCACATTACGAAATTAGGAGGTCTAACTCAAACTAGAAACTCACCAAATATCACCATCAACTATGCTTATCCATGAAGCAAACACAATGTCTATATTCAAAGCTACTAACCATTAATTGCATAATCTCATTTTTCATACATGAATGAGTTAGAAAACTAATTCCTTATTTAGACATAAACTCAACCATACCACTCCCTTGCACATGCTTAAAGAGAACAATGATCATGCATTAAATGAGTTTTTATCATCTTAAAGTATTGTTTCCACATGCATCTAATACAATTTACTATGTTCTAGAAGAAATACGGATCAAATAAACTTAATCCCAAATGGATGTCACAATACAACCATTAGATAATACATATCACATATCATGGATAGTATTGTTTCCTCTCTGCAAGGACATATATCTCACATGGATAAAGATTAGAATAAATCACAAGACATATATTATACATTTCTACATAGTTCTACCCTATCCATAGTCATAACCAGTGAGATAGATCCATTACAAAATTCATAACAAAAGCTCCATTTTGATCATAACACTCCTATTGATTAATGAACCAACTATCCTACCATTATACTATGTTTTGCAAAGCATCTACATGATTAAGCAACTTACATATATTTAGATCCATTGTGCTACATACATACACACAAGTAGATCAATTGGTGCAGGAGCACCCTCAGGACCTAATGCCTACAGGAGGCAAAGTTTGAGTTTTTGTCTTATTTTGTGTTGTTCAATGTTAATAAGGTCATTTTAGGCCAATATAAGTCATTTGGAGTCATTTATGAAGGTTTGGTGCCATTTAATTGAAAAAATGAAAACATTGTCAAAAGTTGTCAAGTGTTGTAATAACTTTTCTTGTCAAATGACAACTTTTTAAAAGTTTGTTAAAAGTTGTTAAATGGTAATTGTAGTTGGTTGGAGGGGGGCATAACTTGATTTTAAAAGCATAAATATGAGCCTCCAAGTCGAATGGAGAGTTGGTGGTTGGATTTTGGAAGTTGAAGCAATAAAAATAACCTATTTTTTGTAGTTTCTAAACATTTTATGCTGTTATCTTTCATGGTACGGATCTGTATGACCAATTAATAGTTTGATACTAATTGGGGATGAATGTAGAGTGAATATATTTTCCATTTATTTTTGTTGCAACTAATTTCATTGAGATTTGAATAAGTTATGGCATTTTTATTGAGGGTAGGTCTGTAAAGTTTAGTTTTCTAAAAATGCAGTCTGAAAATATGCATGCTACATCCTGGTACAGCCTCATATCAAGGAATGTAATAGATGGATGGAAATATATTTGTTTCTAGTTTACAATTCTTTTGGTTTCATGTGATTTCATTAGGATGTGAGTGAGTTATGGTATTTTTACTAACAGCAAGTCTGAACCCTACCTAGGATTCCTAGTTTGGAACAACCTTCTTTTGCCCTATTCGATACAAAACAACCCTAGCCCATTTTGACATATGTTTAATAAGGGCCAAAAGGATATTCCAAACAGATCTTAGATTCAGAATATTAGGTCTCAACTAAAAGTTATGACCAAAAAGATCCAAATTGTTGCACCCATGTTTTAGGCTTTAAGAGTGAGTTGTCTAAGAATGAACAAGAATGCATATTTGCATCATTTTTATTGAAACCCTATTTGGAATGTGTCAAGTTAGTCTTGTTTGAGTCCTTTCTCTACATCATCAAAGTATTACAGTTGAACTACATCAATTTAATTTGCAAATGACATATTATCCCAAAGCATATATAAAAGAACGTAATATAGAAAATGTAATATTAATGTCATTAGTAATCTCCTGAAAGAAGAGGACAACAAAAACAACAATATGGTCACAAGCTCTCCTCCCAACCATAGGAGTGATGCTCAATCCACCCAAGCTCTAATGGTCACATAGCTCTTCCAAACTTACATGGCTTACATTTCCAAACATGACACAAATATTCACATAATTCAAGCTTAACTTTAACACACAAAAATGGCTATTCATGTTCAACTCAACAAGATGGAACTCCTACCCACACAAACCTCAACACACACAACATCCAACATTAACTCTTCACATAGATTTCAATCACAACTACCCATTTAAACAAGGATCAACAAAGATATACATAGACCAATGAAAACTCCAATCATTCATTTTCATATCAACAAAACTCAAATCCAAAACGGTGGATCTTACCAAGAGAATTGGCAACCCAAATATGGTAGAAACCCTCACTTTTTCCAAGCCCTTTCCTCCATTCTTCCTCACCCATCCTTTCCTTTTCTTTCCATCAAGAAATCTCCTCCCAAATGAGGAAAAACAAGAACAACCAAGAGCAAGTGAGAGAAGCCAAGGCAAAAAGAGAAAATCCCCCTCTCCTTTCAAAGAGAAGGAATATATATAGAAGAGAAAAAGGCAACCAACTCCTCATAACTTCCCAACCACCCAACCAACTCCAATTTTCTCCACTTTTCATAAGTGGGTAATTAGAGTGCGTTTTAGACTTTATTTAAGGGGTTTTATTTAATAAAAGGACCCCTAACCCATAGACCTACCACCTAGGAAACTTTTTATACAATTAAAACAACATAAAGACTTTATAAAACATACAATAAGTAATCACATTTAAAAAGGTGACTCAAGGGTCTAATAAAACAACCTCCCACACATTCACAACCCTTACAAACAAGTTTAAAACACATTCACAAGAATACCATAAGAGAAGTAGCTATGTGAACCCTTCATCAACATTGGCCATTTTTTTACCTGTATACTCAACCAAAAGTGTCAGTACTTCTCATAATTAATAGTAATTGAAACAAATGGCATATGAAAAATAACCTTCCAAGAATAATAATCGAATAGAGGATTAAATCTACACAAGTATAATTTAACTCTCCCTACTTGCATAATATATTTTAGAGTCAACCAATGATTGATCATACTATTTAATATCAAAATATTACCACTTATCAATAATCTAATTAACCTGTAACAAATACTACTACAAGAAAATATTTAATATCAATTATTACCTTTATACTCATGCTTACTCACACTCATAATATAAAGTCACCTAGCATGATGCAATCTATTTCATATACATAATAGTATTACCAACAACGAAACATCTCCATCATTGCATACTTACATAGATAAGGAATAAAACTCATCTGGCTATCACAGGAAATCACAACAACCACTAGTTAGCTAGTTAACAATCAAAGTATAAGCAACTTGATGTATAGGGACAATAATCACTAATGTATATTATTCAACATAAAATATATGACATAAACCATCAATGACTAGAAGGATCAATAAGGCCACAAGGGACGGGGTCTTACACTCTCCCCCCTAGGATTAGGCTTCCTTCTAGAAGTCCATTTTAACTGTCTTTAAATATCCCTATTATTTTACCTTCACCTCCAAGTTCCAAAGCCAACGACCGACACATCCATGGTGAGAATGGAGGGCACTACATCATGGCCCTATCTTGCTTCAATATAGCAATGTTGCAGATCTTTGTATAAGGTGGTTGTGATTAATTGTGGGTGCATAGGCGATGCACATCCTAGTCAAGTTTGATTGAAATATCACCTGTTATGCTTGAAATTGGATTCTTTAAGTGTTGTAGTGTGAGGTTAACTTATGTTGCACTTCTTGTTTTGCTCATGAGACTTGTTCGGAGTATGTGTGATACATGGTCATTGGAGGACTAGTGATCCCTCCTATTTGTTAGTTTTATCTTGTGATAGATGAGTTATTGTAGGATGGAGCTATATCTTACATGCATGATTATATTATGAATTCCATGATGTTGAATGTGTTATTGATGCAATTGGAATGTTTAGTGATGATGGAATTGATGAGATCTCATGCATTATATGATCCTGATTTTATGTTGTGAAATACGAATGATTGAGAATCGTGTAAATGTTAGCATGTGATTATAATTGAGGATATATGTGCTTATGCGAGCTTGTGTGTGTTTATGTAATTCATTTCACTTCGGCTATATGTATCATGTGCTATTAATGGGTTTGTGTAAGTGTGCAGGTAATTTTCCATGGCCCATGGAATATCAGAGGTCAGACAAATAACCCTATGTGTTAGTTTTGTTAAGCCGACCTAGTCCCTAAGATGGACTAAGGTCATTTGTGATGGAGAATGATGTTTTGTGTTATATTATGATATTTTTTTAAGGGTCACCTTTTTGATTTATCACCTTGATGTGTTGTAAGGTTGTAATGTTTTGGTTTGCTCAATTTTAGTGCTAAATATTTATAAGCCCTTTTTATGTGGGTTTATGAGTCCCCTTGCATTAATTATGGTCAAATAATGACCCTAGTCATACCCCTAGGGTCTAGGTCCATTCTTAACATGTTTAAACTAGGTGTAACCCTTGTATGGTCACCTTAACTTGTCCCTTGAGTAAAGTGACGAGTTTGGGTAATGTGAGAGGTGGTTGGCATGTTACCATCCCACCTAAACTAACCCCACTCACCTAGGGTAAGCTTACCCTTGTCTTGAGTTCTTTAGAAGCTTCTATAGTCTTCTCATGTGTTTGAGACCTCTTCCCTATGCTCTCACACATGTGTGAGAGCATATGTGGGGAAGAGTGTAGGATAGTTGAATGAGAAGGTGACAAGTGTCACCTCCTCATTTATGAGGGGTCTCCCATATGTGATCCCTTCTCCCTATGCTCTCACACATGTGTGAGAGCATTTGTGAGAGAGTGTGTAGCTTGCTTGAATGGGAAAGTGACAAGTGTCACCTCCTCATTCTTGTGGGGTTGTGAGGAGGGTTGTGTAGATGAAGGAGAAGGTGACAAGTGTCACCTTCTCATTCATTAGGGCTTGTGAGCAAAGCCTATTTATCTCTCTTTGAGAAGAGGGAAGGGTTCTTTCTTTTTGCATTTTTATGTTTGTTTTGGGAAGGAGAGAAGGAATTGGAGAGACTTGAAGGATTTTGGGAAAGAACTCTTGGAAGGCTCTTCACCATCACCTTCTATTCTTGGAGCTTGAGAGGTATTCTCTCAAGGATTCAAGCCTATCTCCATTTGCTTTTGTTTATGTAGAGATGCATGTTTTTATGATGGTTATGCTTTTGTATTTTTAGTTTTGTGTTGTGTGGGTTTAAAGGGTTGTGTTGGTGAGCTCTCCATGTGAGAGAGCTCACCTTTGTCATGGGTGAGAGAGGTGTGAACCTCCTCAGTTTCCGCTCATCTTTTGGAGTAGTTTTTATGGCCATGGGCCTTATTATGAAGTTGGAAAATATGGTTTTGGCAAGAGTACCTTGTGTTTGAAATATGAGAAGTTTTTATGGAAAGAGGCCATAGGTTTTGAGCATTATTGAGTTATTGAGTTTTGGGTTTCCTTGAGTTGAGAGTTGTCCACTCTCTCACCCCTAAAACTCATTATCAAATGGGTTAGTTATGTGATTATCCTTCAGAGGGAGTTATTTTGTCTTGTGTGAGTGCTTTTTGTGATATGTAATCTTTGTTGAGTGATCATGGTTGTTTGAATGGCCTCCTAGCTTGGGGGTGGCCTACTTGTAGGCCTAGGTTGGGAGCTGAGCTCTCCATGGGCTTGGAGAATCTCATTTTTGTGTTTTGTAGGTTTCTTGGTGGCTTTGGAGGAGTTTGGAAGTTGGGAAGAAACTTAGAAGATTAGTGGTTGTTGTGAAATGTAAAAATGATGGCAATGAGTTGCCTTATCCCTATTTGGGCCTTGTAATAAGTTTGTATTTGTTTGAGAGTTGAGCTCTCTTAAGGGTTGGTATTTCATTACACTACTTGTAAATGTTGTACTTATTTTAATAATGTGATGGCAATAAGTTTATCTTTACTTCATTCTTATGAAAGAAAAATTACCTCTCTCTATTCCTCTCTCCTTATATATATTGTTGAAATAAGATGCATGAGAAATTTGTATTATTGAACACAAAATAACTACATTACTTGTTTATATAAAAGAAAAGGAAAAAAAATATATGTTTCAAGCTTATTATGAGTATAAGGAAATATAAATATATTTTTCTTCTATGTTGATTAAACAAAGTAAATAGACCCATGTCTTAAAAGAAAATAAATTTTATTATGTTTAGGCCAGTAAATCTATCTCTCTTATATATATATATATATATATAACTTATTTTTTTGAGAAAGTGAGCTTGCTGTATTTTTTTAAGTTCATTGTATTTTTTTTATGACTAATATTTTTTTTTGCCAGTGAATTATATATATATAAACAAATATATCTTTACTTCTTATGCAAACTTAGGTTAATAGTGATATCATATTATATTTTTCATAAAGTAAAAGTGTTGATTAAATTTGAATTAGGGTTTGTGGTTCGCAGTAAGCGAAGGTTTTAAAGAAGAAACAAAAATTTTATGGTAGGACGCAGGGGCTGAAACCCCTGTGCCTATGGCATGTTTAAGGGTTGGAGGGGAGGACCCCGTCCCCCCCATAGAGCTTTAAGCTTTGTGGGGGGCGACAGAGCCCACCCCTCGGTCTGCTTTAATTTCTTTAGGTCTTGCGCCCATGTGAAATGCCTACGGCATACTCTTGGACTCGGCCACCATTTTCTATTCCTTCATCCCTTCTTCGAGTTTGAGCTGCCCTGTATAATACCTGATTTCATTCGTTCGGCCCTAGTATGTGATAATCATATTTGTTAATGTGTTTTATTTGTTTTGGCAGTATATATACGCTCTGAGATTTTCTTTATATCTATAATATATATAGATCTATGTGTTTTATTCTATGATGCAGAATATTGCATCATAGAATAAAACATAGAGATCTATATATATTATAGATATAAATATATATATATATAAACAGATATATCTTTACTTCTTATGCAAAGTTAGGTTAATAGTGATATCATATTATATTTTTCATAAAGTAAAAGTGTTAATTAAATTTGAATTAGGGTTTGTGGTTCGCAGTAAGCGAAGGTTTTAAAGAAGAAACAATTTTTTTACGGCAAGAGGCCATGGGCCAAAACCCCTATGCCTATGGCATGTTTAAGGGTTGGGGGGAGGACCCTATCCCCCCCCATAGAGCTTTAAGCTCTGTGGGGGATGGCGAAGCCCGCCCCCGGTCTGCTTTAATTTCTTTAGGGCTTATGCCCATGTGAAATGCCTATAGCATACTCTTGGACTCGATCACCATTGCCGATTCCTTCAGCCCTTCTTCGAGTTCAAGCTGCCCTATATAATACCTAATTTCAGTCGTTCAGCCCTAGCATGTGATAATCATATTTGTTACTATGTTTTATTTGTTTTGGTAGTATATATATATATATATATATGCTCTGAGATTTTTTTATATCTATAATAAATATAGATCTCTGTGTTTTATTCTATGATACAATATTTTGCATCATAGAATAAAACACAGAGATCTATATATATTATAGATATAATAAAAATCTCACAATGTGTGTGTGTGTAATGATGTGCATCATTTCATCCCTTGTGTATTTCTCATTTTTTTTAATAGTGAGCTATTAGAAATTTCTTTTAGTTTAGAAAAATAAATGCTTTGCTTGCAGGGGACAATGGAAAACTTAGAAAAGAAAAACAAATAAAGTATGTGAGCAAACAATAATCTTTGTAATCTGTGCATGCACTTTCAAAACAAATAAAGTATAGACTTAGAAAACTAGAGAACAAATGTTAAAGAACAAAATTATTTAAACCTACAAAATAAACAAGGTTAGAAAACACTAAGTGAAAATATTAGAAAATCCTTTGATTGGGAAGATACCTCCCACTTGGGGAGGTACCTTCTATTTGCCTCCACCTAGAAACTTGCAACCAACTAGAGAAAACTTAGTGAGGTGTGAGAGCAAATGAGAAAATAGAGTGGTTTTATAATTCCTCTTCTAGGGTTTGGAGCCCTAATAATTAGGAGTTTGATTAGAAAACTTAATTTTGTTTTGTTTTAACTAAACCCACTTTGAGAGTGGGAAGACCTTTTTGTCTCTTGTGGGAGTGTGTTTTTAATATTTTTATTTATTTCCTTCATTGAAATTCTTGGTGGGAATGGGATTTAAAATTTATGTTTTAATTTAATTTAAGTCAATGAATTCTTTTATCTCTTGTTCCCTTTTGTCCCTTTATTAAAGTGAGTGCTTTTAAATGTTTAGAATTAAATTATTCAATCTTTAGACATTTTACTTTAATTTAATTTAAAACTTTGAGAAAATTATTTTAGTGAAATCTTAGTTATGCATTTAAATATTGTTTTAAATTCTATAGGAAGTAATATGTAAGTTTTTATTTTAATTGATATTTTAAACTCTCCTATAGTTGATGAGATGGCATTATGCTGTCGAAATCACTATAGAAATTATTCCCTTTGTATCCGTTATGTTGTTAAAATTTCCCTAGACCTTAGATGGGATTATTTATTTAATTTAATTCAATTGTTTACCCTTTTCGCATTAGATGTTGATTAAATGCTTTATGTTGAAAATTGTTTTGTGGATTTAATTTAATGTGATTTTATTAGTTGATAGTTGTTCTAAGGTTAGATTTTGATTTAAATCAAAATCATTCCACCTTGTTTAGTAAGCCCTAGGGTTGGATCCCAAAATGGGAACCAACCCTCTTAGTGTTGCTCCTCGCAACACATACCCCCTTAATGGCTATAACCTAGTAGGGATTGTGAATTGAATTCACAATATCCTGATAGAGATTGGCTTCCCCGCCTCGGGCGATGTGCCTAACATAGGTTGCTGACACAACTACGTTGCGTGTGTCACCAAGCACTCTTGATGCATGCGAGGGGGTTTGTAGAGTTGAGTGGAAAAGTTTTTTATATTTCATGTCATGACCACATGACAAATGTGGACATGACATGAATGTTGTGCGTCATGACCACATGGCAAATGTGGGCATGACATGAATGTTGTGCGTCATGACCACATGGCAAATGTGGGCATAACATTTTGTGCAAGTTGCTCCCTCTAGTTTTGTAAAGGAATTTGATGCTCTTACTCGCCAATTTCTTTGGTCTAGTAATCTTCTCTCTTCGAAATGGAGCTTGGTCAAGTGGGACTCTATTTGTAGACCAAAGCAGGAGGGTGGTCTTAGGCTGAGGCCAGCCATGTTGATTGGTCAGGTGTTATTAGCCAAATTATACTGGAGGTGGTGTACTTTTCAGGATCAGGACTGGACTAGAATCCTTACTCATAAGTACGGCAAGGGAGTGGTAGCTCGGATGTGCCTCGTTGCAGCCTGGAGGGCAAGGGATCCATGATTTGGGATACTCTCAAAAGAGGGGCAAAGCTTATCAAGGAGAATCTTTTTTGGATTTGTAATATATTTTGGTATGATTCTTGGGATGGGCACCCCCTGATCATCTCAGAGTTTCCTCATCTTCAGCCCCTTTGTAACTTTTTGTCTAAGGTTAGTTCGAATAAGGTGGAGAATTTCAAGACTGTTAAGGTTAAGGGGCAGTTGGAGGTGACCTACTGGAAGGATCCTCAGGAATGGCCGTTGGGTGGTACTGTGGAGGATCATCAGGAGCTCACTCAGATATTAGCTGGTAGACATTGCAGTTCCCTCCAAGGGAGGGATATTTTTGGCTTGGGGCCCTGATCTGAAGGGCCAATTTTTTGTTGCCTTAGGTTATCAGGAGTTGGATAGACAAATGCATGGCCAGGGTGGTGCTCCTTGGTGGAAGCAGGTGTGGAATAATTTCTCTTGGCCTAAGTACAACTTCTTCCTTTGGCTAGTGGCTCAAAATAAGTGCCTCACTTGGGAGAATTTTGTAGGAATACACTCAACACTGAGAGGGGGGGTGAATCAGTGTTGTTAACAATTTTAACACTTTTTACTCCTTTTCTTAATTTAAATTCACAATTGTAGAATTCTTCAGATAGAACAAAGAAAATATGCAGAGTATCAAAACAAAACTTGACACAAGAAATTTCCCAAGTGGAAAACCCTCCTGGGGTATAAAAACCACTCAACTGCCTCACTGGCTTAACACAAATTTCTGATTACAATTGTCCCACTGACATTACAATTCTACCTCACTAGCATATTGTACTTCTCTGCATGTCTCACTGACATTACAACATCAACATTCAATGAAAAGAACAAATCAGGGGATTTCCCTGTTTCAATAATCACAATACCTTATTTCTCCCTTTCAAAAAGAATCAAATAAATGTATTTTTCCTCTGCAAACATTCATCTCATAATAAAATCTTTCATCTTCTCAAGAAATCTTTCTCATCCTAAAAAAAAACTCTCTCAAAACTCTTCAACTCAAAATCAACTTATTTTCTCATGCTCTGAAAATATTTTCACACTCATCAAGATCATCTCCTTATCTGCAATGATAATTCACCTGCAATACAAAATCTCTCTATATACAAAATAAACTTCCATCAAAACAAAATCTTCAAAAATCGGTTCAACTTCAACATCATATTTTTTCTCAATCTAATCATATTCTCTAATCAAAATCAAAAACACAAAACAAGAAAAAATGAAACCCCTTCGAAGAACTCTGCCTTTTCATCTTCTTCTCAATTAGAAACCTTCTAAATCTCACTCTTTCCTTCACACAAAAATCAACTTCAGTGGCCCTTGAACTTCGGTGAGAAAGGTCAAGAAAAACATGCTTTATTGCCTTTTTAACAACAGTGAATGTCAACTTTAAAGCCACGAACTAACCGTTTGAAGATACTTTCTATTTAAAAACTGACCCTCTGATCTGCGGTGCCCACCAATCTTTATTTAAACTCTGATCGTTGGATGCGGTGGCTTTAAACACAACTTTATATCCACCATTTGCACTAGGGCATCGGGGTCCATATGACTTACCCCACTACGACTAATGATGCCTCCAACCGGTCATCACTTGGAACTAAAACTGCTCTCGCCGGTCACTTTGAAATTATAACATAAAGTGCATAGTGTGATGACGGGCAATAGGGTTAAACAAGATAAATGTTGAGCACAATGTATAAGACTAGTCAAGTATTAAGCAAACACACTTACCATTTCAAATACTATAAACCTTGACAAACTTCACATACTTCAAATACTATAGCACTAAAATGAAACACCATGCTTCATTAGATCTGCCACTGTCATGAAGCCAATGTAGATGGAGTTAATATAATGCATATTAACTTTTGTCAAATGATACAAGCCCTTGCCCTGATTCAAAAATTGATAATATGCAATGAATGCCACTTATCAAAACTGAGAGATCTAAAAACCATGCACTGATGTCATTATAGATCAAAACTGAGATGATACCAAACCACTGTGATTACAACAAGTCACAATCAAAAGTGTGTCATAATTGCATGAAGAACACTCATAATGCCAACCTTAGCCACTTTCACTGAAAGCATGACTTAAACTGTCCTATGAAGAATCCTTCTGAAATATCATGTGATCAACACATTTGATCCAACTAGATGAATTCTCTGTAACCAATTCAAATTCATTAAAAGGCAACTTCACAACACTGATTGCATAACCAAACATGATATGTACCTGTCAACTGCATCTTGTGAAAACTGTGAAATGCAACATCCTGATATCCTAATATTTTGACATCAATGAAAAGACAATATACTCAACTGTGAAATGTGCTACAAATTTGTGAAAGAGAGGTTTCCAGGGCTCTTCTATCTGTGTGCTTTGTAAAAATAATGAAGAATGTACTTTGCATCTTTTCTTTCAGTGTCCTTACTCGAGGGTGATCTGGCACCTTTGGTGGGAGGTATCAAACCATGCTTGCATCCATGCCACTTCTTTAGTTGAGTTCTGGGACAGTTTGGGTCAACCTCCAGCTAAGACCTCCTTTTTCCAAGTTGCTTGGTATTTAGGACCCACTTTCCTCATTTAGAACCTTTGGCTAGAGAGGAACCAAAGGATCTTTTAGGAATCTAAAATAGAGGGAGTTCACTTGTGGCAAAAGATTCTCAACAGGCTTCAAGAGACTATCTCCGCAAATTGTGATCTTTCTGAGACAGTGGATCCTAGTGATTTGACTGTTAGAAATTTGAGTTTGAGGGGTAGCAGGTTGAGGGTTTATACTGGTAGAAGATTGAGGCAGACCAAGCAGAAGATCCATCGACAGGGGCATTGGCTTCCTCCTCCTATGGGAGTTTTGAAGGTCAACACTAATGGCTCTTCTAGGGGGAATGTTGGACATGCGGGTATTGGGGGCATTGGTTGAGGTAGTGATGGAGGTGTTGTTTTTCTTTTCTCTATCTACAAGGGGTAGCATTCTAATAACCTTATGGAGGCTCTAGCTATTTTGCATGCAATGGAGAGAAGGCGTTCACTTGGTTGGAAGCGGATCATCTATGAATCTGATTCACATATTGTAACAGATATGTTGAATGAGAAAAAGTTGGAAGGAGTTAATTAGCATTTAGCCTTGGTGGCTAAGCAGATCCTGAATTTATGTTCCTCTTTGGATTATATTTCTTTCTATCGTATTCCTCATGAGTGGAATAAAGTGGCAGACTTTTTAGTGAAATGGGCTTCTGAGAACCTTGATAAGTGGGAGGAGGATGATTGGGGGCTCTTACCCCCAGAGTACTCAGTGACTTTTGAGAAGCTAATTATGGAGGACAAGGTTATGTAGCTATTTTTTTTGTGGGGTTCCTTTCGGAACTTCTGGGTAGTGTTGTGTGTGTTGTCCTTGGTTGGGCCTCTGGCCTTTGCTTTGTATTCTCTGCTTTAATTTGAATAAATTTTTACCCCTTTTCTTTAAAAAAAATGTATGTAAAATAAAATAAATCTTAAATAAATAAACTAACTCTTAACATAAATAAAAATTATTACACAAATAAAAATAAACGAAATAATATAAATAAAATAACGTATTTTTTAAATGCTTCTAATGTACAATAAAATTTCTTAATTAAATAAATAAAATCTTTTAAGTTAATAAAACTAGCTCCTCAATTAAAAATAAAATAAACAATGTAAATAAATACAATAATTCTTAAATAGTTTTAAAGTAAAAAATAAAATAACTCTCAAGTAAATAAAATAATTCAAGACTGATATCTCTTGACATTTTTGAATAGATGTATTTCACATGTCTATAATAGCATACCTATCTTAGATAAATCTATGTAAAAGACATTCATTTATACATCAAATTTAATAAACCTAAAAAAATCATGATAGTAATAAAAGCTTATGCCATGTTGTCACTCTCGAACATAGCAGGGTCTAGGGTTTGTGATCACCCCTTTGTGCAGCAAGAGACTGGAGATCCTCCATTTGGTGGTTGGAACGATGTGCATTGGCGGATCACTGATTCAAAATTGATGCCAAGGGTTCATCCAAATGGCAAACAACAAAATAAGCTGATTTTAGAGGTTGTGAATTCATCTCAGGTGAGCAAGAATGGTCTTGAAACTTCAACGTTGGGTCCATCTCAAATGGTTATGCCTCTCCAATATGCCAAAATGTCCCCCATCGTGGATTTTGGTGATGATATCAGAAGGGAAGTTATTGAAAATGAATTCCTTTTGCGGAGAATGGGTTGATCGGTAGATTCAATGGGTTATGGCCAAGCCTTCCAAATCTTCACAAATGGATCTCAAACAATTGGCATCCCATTTTGAAAGGTGATCTCAAGATTTACCCTTGTGCTCGTGGTTTTTTTGTCATGGTTTTTGACAATGTTTCGGATCGCAAAACAATTCTTTGTGATTATATCTGGAATTGCGAACATATGCTTATGTTAAAACCATGGCATCCAACTTTCAACCCCTCTTCTAAATCTTTCTCTATCGTACCTATGTGGATTCAACTCCTTAATTTTCCGCTCCAGTTTTGGTTTGATTCTTATTTTGAAGCAAATGGCAATTCGCTAGGGAAATTTTTGGGTGTAGACAAAGGCTCCTCCAATTTCCTTCATGCAACTTATGCTTGCATTCTAGTTGATCTCAATATCTCTAAAAATCTCCTAAAAAATATTACTTTTAAATGTGCAGATCGCAACTGGAATCAGATTTTGGATTATGAGGGTTTACCTTTCCGTTGTCATAGGGGTTTATGCACTGGCCACATTATTGCTCATTGTTCCAAATGCAAAATAGACAGGCAAGCCTCATGGTGGAAGGATGTCTCCCCTCATCACTACATTGTGGTGAAAGAAGAACCTATTTCTACTCAAGACAACAATCCTCCTAAGGTAGTTCAAAAGGAATCCCCTCAAAGGATGGGTTCCCCCAAAACTGGATGTCTGAATGTTCCAACTTGTAGTTCACAATCCTCTCTGATTGCAATTGATGGCTTATCTCCCCCTAGGATAGGAAGAATTAAAGCTTCAGACACTAAGAACTCTAAGCCCAAAATAGATTTACTCTTGCAGACTGAGACTCCAAAAGTGAAGCCCCCTAAGGTTGACAATGCCAATTCTAATGATGCGGCCTTGAATGTTGTCGCTGCCAATGAAAATTGGATAGTGGTGCAAAGGAAAAAGAAAAAAGATGTGGCAACCCTCAATATACATCTTCAATCACATTGCAAAAATAGTGTTAAAACATCATTTTTTGTGATCCTTTTGGATCCTCCCTAGCATTAATCTTAATCAAGATAGTTGATCTTTTGATTTTGAATTTCAAGTTTCTTAGTTTGCATCCCTGTTTAAGGGTATGATGTAATGGGATGGCTCACTTTTTTGAGCTATCAAAAATATGTCCATTTGGATTTCATTTTTAGTTCAACGAGAGTGGCCTCCTATAGTCACAATTCACCGAACAAAAGAAAATCTATGTAAAAGACACTGAGAGGTATCCTTTTCGAGGCACCCATTCCATTTATATAGCACAAAGAGAAGGATATCTCTCAATGTCTTTTACATAGATTTATCTAAGATATGTATGCTAGTAGCATTTGTAGTTGTAACATGTTGGCAACATTATTATAATGATTTAATGATTTAAATCATTTATGTGTGAATAATAACAAACCAATAATTTTAGAGAAGATAAAAGGAGACATAAATAATTTTTAAAGAATCATGATAAAGTACTATACAAATGATAAAAATTGAGAAACATTGTGTCATTTCATATTGTTTAAAACAAATTTCAAAGAAACACATCACATCATTTATCTTCTAATAATTTTAGTCTTTGTTCTTCAGCTTTTCAGTTGGCCACTTGTTTTCCCTTTCTCATCTTTTCATAGCGATCATATGTAAATGGTGGCATTATTCGCAGAGCTTGCAATGTTTTTACACGTGATATAGCTACAAATGTCAATCCAATTCTTTGTTTTTTGTCCTATGTCAATAGTGGCTTTTGAAAGAGTTAAACATTGTGATTTGTGTATTGTCAATGTCCAAGCTATTTGTTAGGGTATTTGGATTGTGCGGCCCTTTTGAATTGGTGTAATTGGAATTATACATTGAGTTTCATCTTCAAATGTTATCTTTGAGTAATTTTTAAACTTAACCATAACATATGTCTGTGGTTCTAGTGGTGCACTTCCATGTTTGTATATTATATTTCAATCATAGCCTGAAGCTCCATTTATGAGACCTACTTCTATCCACAGATTGGAAGTTAACATGACCCTTGCATCCTTAGCAATTAATAACTCAATGTCAAGTTCATCATTTTGACCTCCTTCTAGTGCATTGACACTAGCTACTTTTGTTGCAATGCTCTGTGTAACATGTTTTTTCAATGAATAGAATTTTTTCCTATTATATGACTATGCACGCTATCATTTGTTGGAAACAAATGAATAGTATTGTCAAATTCTTCATTGATCATTGAGTTGATGCCAACATTGGTTCTTGTCATTACTAATTTCTAGTCATTAATAGTTAGATTTGCATCTCCTAGATTTGTGAAAGTTGGTGAAACCTTTGTTGCTCATTACTTTCTCCTTCCTATCTAAATATCTTATCCAACATAACAACTACAATGAATTCTTCCCATAGTATAGCACATTTGTTACTATCATATGCTGGTTTATCATTGACAAGAAGTAACTATCCCAAATCTCCAACCAAAATCATAGATATACTCGCAAAACATTTGAAAATCATGGTTTTGATGAGTTAGTATTTAATGCAAAAACTTTCTAGTAATGAAGTATATGTATTAAAATAATAAGTATCTATCATTTAAGTTAAAATGATAAATATACCTACAAAACTCGTGTGCATTTTTTAGAAATGTGAGTATGTTTTGTATCAAATTTTGTCGAATGAAGTTCATTTCATCAATCAATATGTATTTGATGTGCCAAACCTCTTCTTTGAAACTTGTAAGTCTTATCTTCAACTTTAGAATCACTTCTATTTCTAACATTTACAAAAAAAATAAGTAATAATTATTAATGAAAAAAGGAAGGAAAAAAATCATCGCTAATATTTATGTTTGTATCTCTATTCTTTTTAATGAGCTCCACTCAATCATGTCCATGTTTTAATTTCAAGAAAATTCAAAATGACCAACCAAATGGCAAAACTAAATAAATAATAATATTATTAATTATTATAGGATGTAAAGATGCATTTACAGAAAAAATAAATCACAAAATAATATGGACCATTGGCATGATTTTCACGTTCTCCTACCATGAATAACATTAAAAAACTGCTTACCTTTATTAATTATTTTCTACTTCCAATTTGGCTTTTTCGAATTTATTTTCCATGTCTTCTACACTCTTCTTTTTATTTGATTTGATTTGGTTTCTTTTGTTTTTTATTTTATGTATTTATATGTTCTACTTGCATTATTTTTTTTATTATGTCAGCTATAGTTTATTATTGTTAATTATATAATTTGTATTTGTATTAAATTTATTTTATTATGTCATCTTTAGTTTATATTATTTTTTATTGTGGTAAACCAAAAAAAAAGATGTTGATCCCTTACAAAATAGCCCAGAGGGCAATCGAAACAGGCCCAAAACTAGCCAGAACCAGTGCACAGACAACACACTGACAAAACATTAACAACACATTAACAGTAGCAGATTAAGCCATACATAATAAAAAACCAACAACAAAAGCAAAACATAGAAAGAAGAGAACTAATTAAACAACTGCTCCCAGTCATCAATAAGGAAATTGTACATTTTGTTGGAGTCCAGAACAACACTGAGAGGGGGGGTGAATCAGTGTTGTATAAATTTTTAACTTTTTGCAAACTTTCTTACAAGACAAAGTGAGAGGAGGACATTAATGATTTGTTGAGTTTATATGCACAAGACTTATAATAAAAGATGTAAACAAAAACTCATGATCAAATGATTAATATGCACACACATAGAGGAAATCAATGAGAAGCATGACACAAGCTTTTTACCGAGTGGAAAACCCTCAGGGGTAGAAAAACCACTCATGAAGTGCCTCACTGGCTTAACTTTCAAAACTTCTTACAAAGCCTCATTGGCTGAATATTATGTCTCACTGACAATTGATAGGTCTCACTAACCTACAAGCCTCACTAGCAACAATATTTAGAAGCACCAACTTCAAGGAGCACCAACCCCTAATACATACTCAAATTAAAACCAAGAATTCAGAGGGTTTCTCTGTTTCAATACAAATCACTTCTTCTTTCACATGTGTCTGTCATATCACCATACTTCTCATCAACTCAAATCACATACAAAACTTATCATCTGTATTTTCTCTTCAAGAGGATATTCAAAATATATTCAACCCTGTATGTTGATCCACTAAAACAACAACTTCAATGTTCCTACAAAACCATTATATACAAGATGACTTTTCATATTTTGTCTTCTCTCCACAATTATTTCAATCCTTGATATTCTTGCATCTGCAAAAATGGTCTATTCAAATTCTCTATCCTACAAATTTCTCTTCTTCAATGATTTTCTTTTTCCTCCTGCAAAATAAAATCTCTTTATAAAGTGGATCATTTTGCATTTATCATCTTCAGAAATCTCTTCAATATTTTCCATCTTCAATCAAAATTCTCTGTCCACCCCTTCAACTTCAATCTGCAAAAATGACTCTTCACCAAATTCTCAATCTACAAAGAATAAATCAAACTTCTCTGCAATAAAAAATCTTCTGCCCTTAGAGAGAATAAAATCTCTTTCAATCATGATTTTCATCTGTAAAAAAAATAAAATCATATACATGCAAAAACAATCAAATTCTTCTTTCTCTTCATTTTCATCTTCTTAAACAAAAATTCTTCATATGTTCACTCAGATCCAGAAGCCTTCATAAGGAAGTTAAAAGATACTCTTAAAAGAATAATATCCTCAAAATAAAAATCTCTTTCCTAAAAAAAACTTCTTTCTTTATGATCTTTCATATCATGAGGAAGTCTTAAAAAAGAATAAATCCCCCTAAAAATTTGGCTTCCAAATCCATTAAAAAACCACCTTTATGGAAGGCTAAAAAATAGCTTTTAACTACAATTAACACTGCAGATTACACTGTCCTTCCTTTGAGAGACCGTCAATCTTAAATACATATGTCGAGGGCAAAATTTAAATGTCACCCATTGATTTTGAATAACCCACTCACCAAACTTTTAAACAGAGCCCTCGATTTCAAAATGGCACCCATTCATTTGTGATCAAGACTGATGCAGAAGGTGAAGAGGCAAACGGGCCAGTGGTAAGAATGTTATAACAACCCTTAAGAAGGTGACTTTAAGTAATATGACCTGTAGAGAAGGTCAACTTCATTTTATATCAAAAAAGCAATTTCTTTATGACAGGTATGAAGGAGATAAAGGAGTTTGCTATACTTTAACTTTGATAATATGCATTTTAATGAATGACATTAGTCATTGACATTAAGCATTAATGTACACTTATTAAATGACATTAGTCATTGAACATTTAGGACCATAGACTCTTTTGCAACTTGAAAACCAACTGCAACATTATCAAACCAACATTAATTTTCATGTCAACACCAACTCCTGTAGATGATGAATAACATCAACCTTCAACATCAATGATTCTATTCTAAGAATTTTAAGAAGAATAAGTAGCAAGATATCATATCAAAACACAAATCATCTTGATCAAATCCATCAACTCTATTAACCATCAATGAACATCATGATCTTGACATGATAATGCATGACATATAAAGCACTTGTTAACCTGTCAAGAAATCATCTCCATAGGTGACTATGAAACAACCCACCAAGCATCCTGAGACATGAAGGATATGAAATATGACATGAAACAACTGTCTTGAAGATCAAACCATCTTGTTCATGTGAAGCCTCCTATTGAACCATGAACCCTTTGCATATGTTACCATGTAAACACCTCTGAATGATTAACCTATGAACCCTTATCATGAAGCAACAACTCCAAACTCAAATATGTGACAAGACATTAAAACATGAACACACACCAACTATGAAGATAAAAGCTCTACATATCTTGTCAAGGCCAACTTAAGGCAAGAAGTATGAACACCAAACCTTCTTATATGAACCCTTTGCATATGAACAACTCCATCATAATCAATCACACTTTTAATGTCCTGAGGACCCCAAAATGATATGTGCATTGGACCCATGTGGACAACCTGTAAACAACATTACTGCAAGAAACAACACTTTGTTAAAATGATCTTGCATCATCATAACATAGAGCATCATGTCTAAACATGTGACAAAATTAACTCCTGATCAAATGAGATATCCTGCCATATCTGCATCATCATCAACTTAACACCTTTTTGAATCAATGACAATCAATCACCATCACATTTCCTCATAATTCTTCACACTATCCACTCCAGTCCCCTTCTTTCCTAGCTCTGAATCCTGCAAAATAGCCAGGGTGGTAGCAAAGCGATGCATAATCTTCATGGTAAAGCAAGTCAGGGTCCTGAACTTCTTCTCCAACTCAACCAGATTACTCTTTATACCAGCAACCTCAATGGCAGTTTGGGAACAAGTAGCACAGTCCTTAACATCAGTCTGAGTATCAACATGGTGATCATCATCCTCAAAATCTGAATTAGGAGCATTCATTTTTGCAAACAAGCTAGGACCCTCCCCACCTTGTTTTGAGTTATCTCAGGAATCTTCAATGATCACATTCTCTTCTTCCCCCTTACTTTCCTTAATTTCCTCACCATGTTGAGAATCACTAGTCTCAACAGTTTCCTACAAAATAGTGGTAGGCACACCAACAAGCCTACTAGATCATCTTATGCTAGGCCTCCTAATCCTCCTCTCCCCAGTAGTACCTAGGTCCCCTTACTCCATCTGACCAGAAACCCCTTTCTCAATTTGACCAGAATCATTACCACAACCTAAATTCTCAGTCCCAATCTGAACCCTTTCATTAATGTTTTTCTCCTTAGAGATAAACATCCCAACATCAATAAACCTACACTCCCCTTCTTCATACTACATTCTCCCTTTATCTTTTTTGCTTTTAGCATTCATAACCTCCTCCAGGTTTCTTTTAGAGGAAGGCTTGGAGTCTTCCTCCTTCTGAGGGACCTTCTTGAGGGCACAAAGGCTAGTCGTTGCCTCTTTGTGGGATTTGCACTTAAGAGCCATCAGACTTAGAGGTTTTAGGGCCACCGGACCTAGGGCTTTTAGGGTTCAACATCTTCAAAGGAGGTTTGGGTTTAGACCCCAAATCCTTGGGCTGATCAACATTTTCCATCTCCATTGAGGGATCCAATGGGGTATTATCCCTCACAGAAACACGGTTCTTAAGCTTACATTTGGTGGAAGGAGACACAACAGGGGGCTTTAAATAGGACAAGCTTTAATAGGCTTTGGGGGACACAAGGCCAGGTGAAAGTGCTAGCCTTAAAATTAACCATTGATGCGACAGAATAGGGGGTTTAGCAGGGTCGTTAGCATAACCCTTGTTGTCTCTCAAATTTGTACCCTTGCTGCAGTTATAACACTTTAGCAATCTGGAGAAACATGGGAATGATCTTGAAGTGTGGGACCTTGTAAACTGAGATCAAACCTCTGGAGAAGGTCGGCTTCCTTAACTAGTTATCACCTAGAGTCTACTGAATTTGCAGAGGAAAAGGGAGAAGGAATGTTTTTAAATGAAAGGTAAAACAAAAAAACTTTAAAAAAAAAGGTGATTCACCAAGTTGAATAAAAGAACCCTCATAGTACTGAGAAAATGCACAACATAACCAGATACAGCAAGTAGACATACACAGATTCAAATGATTATAGCAAAGGTGAGAAACAAGATGGTTGAGAGGAACAAAATGTTCACAAACAATCATATGCAGATTCACACTAAACTAAAAATCAGTAAAAGAGGTAAAATAACTTGCATATATTCAATAAGAAGGCATAGTTACAGTAGCAGAAAGCTATGTTTGGAAATAAAAAGACTGAATACTAAAAATTTCCAACCCTATTTACATCTCATCTTGCTACTTATATAGCATTTACAAATTTCCCTAAGTCGGTTACAAAAATTCACCTCATGAGCTGTAACAGAAAAATATCTATGACTGAAAGGACGTCCATCTACAAGAAGTTATGGCATGAAATATCTGGAACAGGGGTAGATGGAAGATATTTTGAATCTTCAATGCAAGCTGTTGCATCATCAATCTATACCCATAAATGCCACAAATATCTGTATCTGCATATCTCAAATTGGTCGCTGAAACGTCCAGTCGATTAAGCATGCAACTCCAGATTCAAAATTTGAAAGTGGGAATATTCTACTCAAAGTCTGCCAGATGAAAGAGGAGGCAAAAATAAGCATATTGCCTTTTGAAGCATGTCAAAATTTCGCTAGGATGCAAAAGATATTCACGGTCAAAGTTATGGTCAAACTGCACTTATATATCACCTTCATATGCAAACTGCTTTGTATGTATGCTTTGTATGTGCAAATGTATGTGTAAAGGTACAATTACAAACATACAATCACGGGCCTTTACTTTGCATCACCTTTTGCATGTATGCCCCCTGCCACATGTCATCACCTGATTGGTCACTGAGCTGATCCTTGGGCCCATCGCTGAAAAACTGCATCTTTTATATCAGTCATCAGAAAGACCTTAAAATGGGCCGCCGATATACTAAGTCTCGCCAAAATCCCTTTGCATGTAACCCTTTGTATATCTGATTGTATATGCAAACATACAATACATACAATATGGAACTAAAAAGATTATCGGCCATTTTGGATTTTAGAACAGGTCCGGCTTGTATCTCTGCCTCTTTGTATGTGCAAACATACAAGCATTTCAACATGCAAACTGCAGACCCCAAAATGATTATTCGCTACTTTTGATTCTCCAATCGGGTCCGGGTTGTATGTCCTCCCTTGTATCTTTGCCTTGTATATCGCATATACAATGCGAATATACAAGCAAAACATACATACAATCGGACTTCTACCTTTATCAACCAGAATGTATATTTATTTTGGGTATGGGCTTTGCATCTCAGGATTGCATATTCCTTTGTATGTTTGATTGTATGTGCAAACATATAATTGTATATATATACAATTGGTGGACCCCACCCTTTGTATCTTGCCTTGCATGTGCGCTTCGTATATTGCCGATTGTATGTAAGATACAACCGCCCAATATACAATCACCTTTGTATCAAAACGGACCCCACATTCCCTTGTATATTATGCCTTGTATATTGACTTTGCATGTGCGCCGATATACATTCTCCTTTGTATATGGCCCTTGTATATACAATTGAAACCCAATGCACATTTGCCTTTGGATCCTGCCTTGTATATTCCCTTTGCATCTTTTATTTGCACATTGACTTGTATATGCGATTGTATATGACATACAATCATCCAATATACAAAAGCTCTTTGTATATTGCATAAGCTCTTGCATGTTTCCTTGTACATTGCCTTGTATCTGCCCTTTGTATGTTCAAACATACAACGTGAATATACATACAAAGGACGCACACAAAGAACCTGATGTTCAATAATATTGCACATGACCAAGATATAAAGAAAAAATGTATCTGAGATACAAGTCGACCAAAAGATAGAAAACCTAAAACATGGATGACGTCATCATCATATACATGTAAAAATGGCTAAGTATAAAACTGAAAAATCTCTGCGATAGAAGGCATTTGAAGACAAGATTTCTGGGTTTTTCTGGCTTTTCTGCAAGGATTCTCAAGGTGAGCTTTTGGGGATTTTTGGCAAGGTATAGCATGAGTACTTGAAAGATTTAAGCCTTGTAGGGTCATTTCCTAAAGGATTTTCAAGGAAAATACAAGGTGAATTATTTAACTCTGGACAGAGGAAAATAGGTCAACATTTTGACGACTTCTACAGAATGTTTGCCTGCTAAACAATTAGACCAGTGGCCTTAAGCATCCATTGGGCATGGAGTCACACAGAGACTAAAAATATACCTTTGACAACTATCATGCCCTCAGTAACTCAGCATATCAGCAATGAAGAACACTTAGAAGACCAAAACCAAAACAAAAATGCTTAGAAGTAACCCAACTAACTGTCCCAGCAGCACTTAGGGAAAACCAAAAAAAAGGATCTAAACTATTGTGCAACAACACTTATTGAAAGCAAGAAACCTAATCTACTGCTTTACAAGGCAAGTCATACCTTAAAAATAGCTCTTTAAGTGTATCCCATTGACTGGGATAGGCAAATTTTCTCCATCCATGCTTGACAACTGAAACACATTGTGCTCCTTGCATTCAGTAATGATAAATGGGCCACTCCACATGCTGTCAAACTTGGAGTGTTTTCCTAGCCTGCTTTTCAATTCATCCCATTTCAGTACCATATCACCCTCCCTAAAGATCCTGGGAGTGGCCTTCTTATCAAAATTTCTTTTTGTCTGAAGCTGATGATACTCCATAGCTTTCATAGCTTTATCTCTAATCTCTTCAAGCTCCATAAGTTGAGAATATCTGACAACCATGGGATCCTCTTTTTCAAACATCTCCAGCTGATTCATGATATCAAGTGCTGGAAGCTCCACAGACACAAGCAATCTTACCTCTTTCCCATAAACTAACATATATGGAGAGTTTCCAATAGACCTCTTGGGAGTTATTCTATCTGCCCATAAGGCATATTTCAGATTAGTGTGTCAGGTCCTCTGGTTTTCCTCCATTGATCTTTTAATAATCCTTATGAGGTTCTTATTTGTAGATTCAGCCAAACCATTACCAATGTGGGTAATAATTTGATGAAGTGTTCAAATAGATCCCATTCTTAACAGCCCAGTCGGTTATCCTCAATCCAACAAAAGCTAAAGCATTGTCTGAGATGATTGATTCAGGCACTCCAAATCTGGATACCAAATCATGATAAAAGTTCAAAACAATATTCTCATTGGATTCCTTCAAAGCCACTGCTTCAGTCCACCTTGTGAAATAGTCTATAGCTGTAAGTATCCACATGTGGCCTGCACTTGATGGTGGGTTAATGGGACCTATAAAATCAATGCCCCATCTCATGAAGGGTTGTTCTACTTGAATTGGCTGCAAAGGTAAAGCTGGCAGCCTTTCTTTGCCTACAAAAATGACACATTTTACAAATTTTCTAGCTCATGCATGGGCATCCTTGAATAAGCTGGGCCAGTAATATCCAGCTCTCATTATTTTCCAAGCAGTAGTCCTTGGGGCAAAATGATCCCCTGCTATTCCATCATGAAACTCATGCGGCACCTTGTTAGTCTAACCATTATCAATGCATCTTAACAACACACCATTAAAGTCCTTTCTGAATAGGATGTCATTTATTAAAACATATGGAATGGACTATAGTCTAAAATACCTTCTCTTGGTTCTATCTAAACCTGCTGGACATTCACCAGTTTGCAAAAATTGAGTCATGTTATTAACCCAACTTGTGCCCACTGCTGTTATATCATCCCGATGTGCATCTTCAATGGTCAGAAGCACCTCCTCTTCTTTTTCTATTTCGTTCTTAGAACTGGTAGCAAGTTGTTCACTAAGTCCTCTACCTCTGATGAGCTTGTTATCTTGATATCTACGTCATATTCTATGACTTTGGTGATCCAACCAGCCCTTTTCTCATTAACATCTTTACCTAACAGGAACTCTTTCATGCTAGGGTAAGCAACCATCAAATGTATCTTATTATTAGAAATAAGATGCCTAAACTTCTTGAGGTTCCTTACCACTGCAAGGACATGTTTTTCGATGAAGCTATACCTCTATTCATACTCCTCCAGTCCCTGACTAATGAAAGCAATTGGCTGCTCAAAGCCTTCACCTTGCTGTTGTACCAGAATTGCAGAAATTGTATCCAGACCGCCATAAGCATACAAAATGAAATCTTTTGAGAAATTGAGATTTACCAAAGTTGGTGCAGCTGATAACACTTCTTTTATGGACTCAAAGTTGAGTTTGGCCTCTTTTGTCCAACTGAAAAACTATATTTTTCTTTAACATAGAGGTCAATAGCTTCAATAAATTTGCAATGTTAGCTATAAATCTTCGCAGAAAATTAATTCTGCCAATAAAGATTTGTAGTCCCTTCTTGTGGCTAAGTAAAGGCAACTCCAGAATAGCTCTTACCCTTTCTATATCAATGGTATCTCCCTCTTTTGACACAACGTGTCATAAAAGCTTGCCTTCATGCAAGCAAAAATACATTTCTTGGGATTGAGAGATATCCCAAACTCTTTACATCTCTCAAACACTTGCCTCAAGTGGAATAAATGTTTAGTTGCATCCTTAGAAAAAATCGTTATGTCATCAAGGTACACCAGCACCAATTTATAAAGTAAACCCTTAAAAGCCATATCCATAGCTCTCTGAAAAGTAGAGCCAGCATTTGATAGACCAAAAGGCATTCTTTTATAGGCCATGGTGCCCCATTTGGTAGTCAAAGCAGTTTTAAATTGATCTTCCTCATTGACTAATACTTGATTATAACCAGAATATCCATCAAGTAAGGAGAATCTTTCTGAACCAGCCACTACTTGTAGAATTTGCTCCATTGAGGGTAGCGGGTAGTGGTCCTTCAGGGAGGCTCTATTAAGGTCTCTAAAGTCGACACACAGCCTAATCTCTCCATTCTTTTTTTCTCACAGGAACAAGATTGGAGACCCAAGAAGTATGTTTGATTGGAAAAATGATGTTTCCCTCAATCAACTTGGTTAATTCTTTAATCATTAGAGGCTCAAGCTTTGGATTTAAAGGTCTTTGCTTTTGCCTCACAGGTTTTGCACCTGACTCTAACTCTATAGTATGCTGGGCAATATGAGGGTCAAACTTCTTTAAGTCTGAGTATTCCCAAGCAAATACATCTTCAAATTCTTGACAAAGAGCAATAAAAGCTCTCCTATCCTCAGGTGAACAGATTTTACCAATTTTGAGAAGCTTGCCTTTAAAATTTCCATAACATTTTTAATGGGGTGGGTGGGTGGGAGGCAATAGTTGGGGGCAATAGTTGGGGGCAATAGTAGGGGCACTAGAGAGAGGGGAACTAGAGAGAGTGTCACTAGAGAGAGGGGCATTTTAACGAAAGGGCATTTTGATCGTGCAGTTGACCTAGTAGATTCTGTTGAGTAAGCACCAGTTCCATATCTAGCGACAGAGATAGAGGTAGCTTAAGAACCAGTTGGATAACTAGAACCAGTTGACTCAGTAGATCCAGCCCTTGATGTAGATGAAACAGCCCTACTATTCTATGGGAGCCTGTAGACTCTGTTGCTTAAGCAGTAGAACCACCATCAATAGATTATCTTGTTGATCCAGTCGATGATCCAGTTTATCCATAAGCATCAAAGCCAGTATCTTAACCAGATCGAGAACCAGAAGCATACATAGCATCATAAATAAGAGCAAGGGTAGGTGCATAAGTAGATTAAGTGGATCCAGCAGCACTATAGTTGCAGAGATCGATGAAGCAGTTGGTTCAGTCAATTAAGCAGTCGGTGAAGCACAAGTAGATATAGTGGGTGACCCAGTTGCTTAGCTTGATCCAGTAGATTCAGTCGTTGACCAAGCAGCAATACTAGCAGCAGCTATTGATGTGTAATGATCCATAAGTAGATTACGCAGTTTAAGCACACGCCCCCCCTCTCTAAATTGTGGGTAGGGGGAGATAGGTTCCGGCAGCTTATTCAGTAGTTTATCCGGCAGTAGCAGAGTAAGCATAGCTATACCTAGGAGCTTATCCAGCAGCATCAGGGTGGGTGGGAGGACATTATGGTCCTTAAGCTAGTTGTTTACCCAGTCCCAGTAGCAGCAGCAATACCAGCTTAAGCCATTGATCCAGTAGGTTAAGCAGTCGGTTAAGAACTCCGTTGATGGTGACGTATAGATAGAAGATCCGAAGCTAGCAGCAATATGACCGGCAGCAGCACCAGCATAAGCAGCATAGAAAGCAGAGGCAGAGGCATAGTAAGTAACACCTGCAGCTTACCTTTCCACCAGAGTTCTAGTTTAGTTCTAGTTTAGTTTGGTTCTAATTGGCCTATAGTTTCTTTGGCCTCCCGGCAACTCGTGTGTGGGGCAATCGAACTACAACTCCCACCCAACCCAATTGCTTTCTATTCCCACCCAACCCCGGGAATTCTAGCTGGGAGGGAATCAGCCGGGTTCCCAGGGGGGTTATGTTCCTTCCGGGTGCTTCATTCCATAGAACTCTATTGGGGGGGCCCAATAGGGGGGGGTAGATGAATTGGGGTTCTATTCCGGGTGGGCAGTAATTCGCCGTTGGTGGGAACTTAAGGGAAGATAGTTAGGGAACAGTTGGTTCCCAGGAGGCAATAGGTGGGGCCACTAATGTGACCGTACCGAATCGATGGGAAAGATCGAGTGGTTACCGCCAATATCTCCCCACCCACCCTGCATAGCCCCCCTGCAGGGGGGAATTATGGCTCAATAGCTAGTTAGTTATAGTAGGGCGCAAGAGACAGCGTTTCAGTTTTGTTCCAATTCCCTGGACTGCCCCGGGGCCATTGTCTGGGTTGGGTTGGGAACAGTAGTTCCCTGCATGCAGGGAGGCCATCATTGCTAAGCCCGCCCAGTCTTATCATCATTGTAACTCCCACACGTCGGGTTAGCCATCGAAACCGCAATCAATGGCAAGGGCTAATATGCTGCACTGTTCAGAATCCACTACCGTTCTCAATTCAATGGAGTTTGGAATCATTCATCCGCAGGACACTAATGACCTTTTCAGAGAGCCTTCCCATGCCACTATAAAGGTAGGGCGAAGCTACACTGGGGATAATAGCGATCACCTTTTCTCGCCCAACTATCTCCCCTGGTGTCTCTTCCGAGGGTTCTAGGCAAACCCTCGGGCCCCTACTATTCTATGGGCCAACTAACTAATCTACTTCCCTTTATCTCCCCCCCTGATGGCTAGAACCCCAGGGTGGGGGGAATTCTAGTTTCTAAGGGGCCGACTATAATTTGCTGGGGTTCGGCTAGACCCCAACTATGTCCTCCCACCCCCCCGATGGCTAGAACCCCCAATTATATATATATATTCCCCCCCGGGAGGCAATATATTAACTATACTAGCAGTCGGGCTTCAACTATACTAGCAGCCAGGGTGGGAGGCTTTCGATAATTGGGGCACCCACCCACCCTTCTCTGATGCAGAGGGGCACTCCCACCCAACCCGGAATTCGACGTTGCGGGGGGAGGGGATAGACGCGGGGGCCGGGGCCGCATCTATAGTGGGGCATCCCTCTGGCTAGTAGGTGGTTTTGGCTAGGGTGCATTGTCTCTGTCTCTGGTTTAAAGAGAGAAGGTAGGTGTATGGGTTGTGGGGCGTCAGTAGCATCCTCTGTCTCTGGTTGTTTAGTTGGTCGGTTCCTGCCTCTGTCCCAATTATAGCTAGTTAGTTGGGGTTAGTTGGGAAAAATAATTGCTGCCTCTGTCTCTGGTTGTTAGGAAGGCGCTATAGCTAGTAGGGTCTGCCGGCTAAAAAGAGCTAGGGCTATGGGCGTTCCCTTTGTATTGGTATAGAGTTGGGTTCCTGTGCCTGGGTCTGTCCGTTGGTGAGGGGTGTTATAGCTTGTCCCTCGTGAGGTCCAGTTGTTTGGCCGGTATCCTCCCTTCCCAATTCTAGTTGGCCGTTTGTTTGTCCGTTAGATTGCTACGACCACGGTGCATTGGCCCTCTCTCTCAATGGGGGGGTTAGGCCGTCAGTTCCTATCCTTCGTATAGCAGGTGGTTTACTGTGCTATCGCTCCCCGGAACTAAATCATATGCCAATAATAGCCATGCCCGAAGTATTGCTAACTTCCGCATAGAGCCTCCCAGCCCGAAGTATTGCTGCTGCTACTGGGACTGGGTAAACAACTAGCTTTGGGACCGTAATGTCCTCCCACCCACCCCGATGCTGCTGGATAAGCTCCTAGGTATAGCTATGCTTACTCTGCTACTGCCGGATAAACTACTAAATAAGCTATCGGAACCTATCTCCCCTTACCCACAATTTAGAGAGGGGGGGCGTGTGCTTAAACTGCGTAATCTACTTATGGATCATACACATCAACAGCTGCTGCTGGTATTGCTGCTTGGTCAACGACTGAATCTACTAGATCAAGCTAAGCAACCGGGTCACCCACTATATCTACTTGTGCTTCACCGACTGCTTAATTGACTGAACCAACTACTTCATCGATCTCTGCAACTATAGTGCTGCTGGATCCACTTAATCTACTTATGCACCTACCCTTGCTCTTATTTATGATGCTATGTATGTTTCTGGTTCTCGATCTGGTTAAGATACTGGCTTTGATGCTTATGGATAAACTGGATCATCCACTGGATCAACAAGATAATCTACTGATGGTGGTTCTACTGCTTAAGCAACAAAGTCTACAGGCTCCCATAGAATAGTAGGGCTGTTTCATCTACATCAAGGGCTGGATCTACTGAGTCAACTGGTTCTGGTTATCCAACTGGTTCTTAAGCTACCTCTATCTGTCGCTGGATATGGAACTAGTGCTTACTCAACAGAATCTACTAGGTCAACTGCACGATCAAAATGCCCTTTCATTAAAATGCCCCTCTCTAGTGCCACTCTCTCTAGTTCCCCTCTCTCTAGTGCCCCTACTATTGCCCCCAACTATTGCCTCCCACCCACCCACCCCATTAAAAATGCCCCTCTCAAAATGCCCTACCTCCACGGCCACTATCTCCCACCCACCCACCCCGGTAAGGTAACAACAGCCTGTCCAGATAAGTTGGATTGGCCGTGGGTGGAGGAAGGAGAGGATCCAAAGAAATAAAAATGCCCTCTCTTTAGTAACTAAAATGCAACAGAGAGAGGGGCAAAATTCTCCACTTCCAAATGCAACAGATGCCCTCAAAATTCTCCACTTCCAAATGCCCTCTCTTTAGTAACTAAAATACAACAGAGAGGGGCAAAATTCTCCACTTCCAAATGCAACAGAGAAAGGGGCAAGTCAAAAGATTTCAAATTTAATCATACGCATGCAAGCCACCCGGTTAGGACAGTAACAACCGAACATGGAAACGAAGGATGGAACGAAGGATGAAGGAAGCAAGCAGGGAAGGATGCACACCAAGCATTGATCCATGCAGGGAAGCAGCGAAGCAAGGAATCCAACAAGGATGATCGAAGGATGGAGGGAAGTAGGGAACGAAGGAAAAGAAGAACGAGGGACTGTCAAAATCTTATCAAATCTTATGGGTACATAGCCAGCAGGGAAAAATGCCCTCTAATGCCCCGCGATGAAATCTAAATAAAATCTTTTGATTGTAACTGGCATCCTTTGCCCCGCGATGAAATCTAAATAAAATCTTTTGATTGTAACTGGCCTACCAGATTGATCCCTCTTATTAGTCCTTAACTGAACAACTTGGTCATCCTCATATTGTTGTTTGAGTTTATCCTGATTCATCACAGAAAACTCATCCTCTTCTAACAGAAAACGCAGAATCTGCTCGTCACTCTCAAAAACTTGCCAATGAATGTTATTGTCAGGGATAGAGGGCCTACCAACTATCTTCACATGAGGCTGGACCTTCTCTCTTTGAATATCACTAGGGATATCGAACTGAGCCTTAATTGTAGCTAACGTATCTGCATGATAGTTCTGATTTCTTGGAATAGAGATTAAATTGAAAGCATCAAACTCCTCAATCATATCCCATACCCTATGTTTATAGCATTTCAAAACATCATTCTTTGTAACATGTAGTCCCCTCACTTGATTCACAATAAGTTCACTATCCCCATACACCTGCGAACAGCCAATCTTCCTCTTTCTTGCCCACTGCAAACCTTAAATCAACCCTTCATATTCAGCAGTGTTATTTGTACATGAAAAGGCAAAACAAAAAGAAGAATAATATCTGTCACCTTGTGGAGACACAAGCATTGCACCACCAGAAGATCCATTCCTATTCCTAGAGCCATTAAAGTACATTTTCCATACTTCATTTTGTTGTTCTATCTGTTGTTCTGCACTCTTTACAAGGTTTGGAATTGTTGTTTCAGGTTCGTGCAGTATGTAAACCCCCATACCAGTTTCTTGAATGTGTCCCTCAGGATCATCAACAACATTTTCCAAGGCCCACTCCTTTAACAATACTTCTGGTATACTTTTAACTTGCAGTTCTTGAGCTGCAACAAGTTCAGGATTATCATAAATAATGCAGTTTGCATTAACAGCACTTGGTACATAAGGCTCTATGTGATATGTGGCAAGTAATTCAAATCTTAGGGTCACTTTTGTGCCATATCGGGTCTTGAAAAATATGTGGGACTAGTCCGAGGATAAATATCCTCCTATCTTGGTTGTGAACTCTCTTGACAAACACATGGCAAAATAAGGAGGCAAATCTATGATGAACACTTCTTGGGAAATGGAAACATTTGGGCAAGTGTGCAAAGTGAGACCTAGATCTTTTATCACACCTATAGTGTTAACAACTGTGCCATCTAGCTGGAGTACACCCCTCTCAAGGGGATGTACTTCAATCCTAATTGGTCTGCAATCTATTTTGGCATTACAGAACTACTTGCACCACTATCCACCATGCAGTTATGTACTAACTTGTCTCCAATTATTAATGACACATAAAATAGGAGTGGTTTAGCACTTTTGTTTGGTTATCTGCTATTGTCCTGGGATGAATTGGTAAGAACAGCTCTAGTAGGGTCAACAGTTGCATCATTTGACACTTTTAAATCAGACAAGGCAGATTGCAATATGTCCTTTTGGCCTGGGATGGCTAGAGAATCCCACATAGACATTGTCACATTCATCTTCTTCATATTTTCAATGATATTAAAAGGTGGAGTGACATGTACCTTCTGATATGATTTTGCAGCAACAATATCATCCTGCACATGAGGTTGTTCCCTAGTAGTTGCTTGAGTATTTATTTGCAAAATATGGGGAATCTGGGATGTAGAAGCATCAGCAGGTCCTTTTCCTTTATTTGCTGCTTGATCTCTGTCATAACCCTTCTTTTTAGCTCTTGTATTTACCGCAACTGAGGCATCATCTCTATTTACACCACAAAATTCACTTTCCAGCCAATTTATGAAGGTAGAATCATTCTAAGGCTACTCTTGCTGCTGTACAGCCCCATCATTATGTGTGTCTGGTTGTGAAACTGCAACGTTTTGCACCATTAGAGCCTGATTTATCACTCCATTTGAACAGGCTGCCTAACTGTGTGGTTGATTGCATGGAAAACACCATTCATACTCGCCTACAAGGTTATTTTGAATAGGGACTAGGTCCCTAACTGCATTAATGGGCACACGATTGTGAGGCTGGAAAGGCCTTTGGTTAACATTCTGCCTGGGACCCTAGTAATTGCTTTGATAAGGTGGCCTATTAGCTGGGTATGGATGATTTTGCCCTTGGTCGTGTGGCTGATAAGGCTATCTGTTCTGGGACTGTTGTTTTTTTATGTTCACCAGCTCATTCCCAAAAGTTTGCAAGATATTCTCTATTTTTTGTTGGCTATTTTTAATCTCTCTTAACTCTTGTGATGAGCTAGGAGCAGCATTTTCAGAATTGGCAGTACTTGGCAATGCTGCAGTAGCAGGTAAAGGGGCAAAATATGGGATTGGCAAGGGCATTGAAGCTTGAATCTCGGGGAAAATGGGCATTGGTGGTCTAGGTGCTATTTTTCCAGCCTGAATCAAGTTGTTTTCTACTCTAATAGCTATTTCATATGCATCAGGTAAACTTGTACCTCCCAATGATTGTATCATCACTGAAATATCACTATTTAGGGCTTTCAAAAAATACAAGAATGCATATTCTGATGGAGGCCTTACCATGGCAGGAATTATGTCCCATGTCTTCTGAAATTGGAAGTTGAAATCCATCATTTGCTCTTAGGGAGCTCTCTTTATTGTAGTCATCTGTTCTACTAGCGATAAGTTATCTGACTTATCTTGAAATTGTTTGTTCAATTTATCACCCAGATCATCCCAGGTTCCTATGGTCTGCACTGGTAAACTCCTGAACCACTGTAATGCTTTCCCTTTAAAAGAGGCAGCCAACAGCCTGATGGCTACATTTTCTTGGGTTACATGATGAACTCCACATAAAGAAGCCACATCTCTAATGTGTTCAATTGGGGTCATTTGATCCTCCCCTGTGAAATACGGCAGACTCTTCAAATCTGCCATGGGTATGTTGTCATGCACCATCAAATTCAATGGGCTCCCCCCATCAAAAGCCACAAATGGTTGATTTCTTGCCATTGGAAAAGCTAGAGGTAGGTTCACTTGAATCGGTACAGAAACTACAGGTGCAACTGGCCTGAAACTTGGCAGAGTTGATTCTATTCTTTTAGAAACTGGAGTCCTTACCACAGCCCTACCCTGTCTTCTAGGCAGAGATAGCTACAAATAATCAAATGAGCTTGAACTCTGAGTTTGAATTTTTCTCATAAAATATGACAGCAACACTGATCTACTTGTCCTTTCTCAGTATGAGTCGCCAGATATGCAGAAAATTACGTCTTAAAAGATTGATAATGCTGGTAGCATATCATAACCAGCAAAATGATTACCAGGGTCCCACCGGGTGTGCCAGAAACTGTTGTCTCTCATATTTGCACCCTTGCTGCAGTTATAACACTTTAGCAATCTGGAGAAACATGGGAATGATGTTGAAGTGTGGGACCTTGCGAACTGAGATCACACCTCCGGAGAAGGTCGGCTTCCTTAACTAGTTATCACCTAGAGTCTACTGAATTTGCAGAGGAAAAGGAGAAGGAATGCTTTTAAATGAAAGGTAAAACAGAAAAACTTGAAAAGAAAAGATGATTCACCAAGTTGAATAAAAGAACCCTCACAGTACTGAGAAAATGCACAACATAACTAGATACAGCAAATAGACATACACAAATTCAAATGATTCTAGCAGAGGTGAGAAACAAGATGGTTGAGAGGAACAAAATGTTCACAGACAATCATATGCAGATTCACACTGAACTAAAAATCAGTAAAAGAGGTAAAATAACTTGCATATATTCAATAAGAAGGCATAGTTACAGTAGCAAAAAGCTCTGTTTGGAAACAGAAAGACTGAATACTAAAAATTTCCAACCCTATTTACATCTCATCCTGTTGCTTATATGGCATTTACAAATTGCCCTAAGTCGGTTACAAAAATTTGCCTCATGAGTTGTAACAGGAAAATATCTGTCTTAAAGAACGTCCATCTGCAAGAAGTTATGGCATGAAATATCTGGAACATGGGCAGATGGAAGATATTTTGAATCTTCAATGCAAGCTGTTGCATCATCAATCTGCACCCATAAATGCCACAAATATCTGTATCTGCATATCTCAAATTGGTCACTAAAACGTCCAGTCGATGAGCATGCAACCCCAGATTTAAAATTTAAAAGTGAGAATATTCTGCTCAAAGTCTGCCAGATGAAAGAGGAGGCAAAAATAAGCATATTTGCCTTTTGAAGCATGTCAAAATTTGCCAGGATGCGAAAGATATTTACGGTCAAAATTATGGTCAAACTACACTTGTATATCGCCTTCATATGCAAACTGCTTTGTATGTATGTTTTGTATGTGCAAATGTATGTGTAAAGGTACAATTACAAACATACAATCGCAGGCCTTTACTTTTGCATCACCTTTTGCATGTATGCCCCCTACCACGTGTCATCACCTGATTGATCGCTAAGCTGATCCTTGGGCCCATCGCTAAAAAAACTGCATCTTTTATATCGGCCATCAGAAAGACCTTAAAATGGGCCACCAATATACTAAGTCTCGCCGAAATCCCTTTGCATGTTACCCTTTGTATATCTGATTGTATATGCAAACATACAATACATACAATATGGAACTAAAAAGATTATCGGCCATTTTGGATTTTAGAACAGGTCTAGCTTGAATCTCCGCCTCTTTGTATGTGCAAACATACAAGCATTTCAACATGCAAACTGCGGACCCCAAAATGATTATTCGCTACTTTTGATTCTCCAATCGGGTCCGGGTTGTATGTCCTCCCTTGTATCTTTGCCTTGTATATCGCATATACAATGCGAATATACAAGCAAAACATACATACAATCGGACTTCTGCCTTTATCAACCAGAATGTATATTTATTTTGGGTCTGGACTTTGCATCTCAGGATTGCATATTCCTTTGTATGTTCGATTGTATGTGCAAACATACAATTGTATATATATACAATTGGTCAACCCCACCCTTTGTATCTTGCCTTGCATGTGCGCTTTGTATATTGCTGATTGTATGTAAGATACAACCGCCTAATATACAATCACCTTTGTATCAAAACGGACCCCACATTCCCTTGTATATTCCGCCTTGTATATTGACTTTGCATGTGCGCTAATATACATTCTCCTTTGTATATGGCCCTTGCATATACAATTGAAACCTGATGCACATTTGCCTTTGGATCCCGCCTTGTATATTCCTTTTGCATTTTTTATTTGCACATTTACTTGTATATGCGATTGTATATGACATACAATCGCCCGATATACAAAAGCTCTTTGTATATTGCATAAGCTCTTGCATGTTTCCTTGTACATTGCCTTGTATCTGCCCTTTGTATGTTCAAACATACAACGTGAATATACATACAAAGGACGCATACGAAATCCCTGATGTTCAGTAATATTGCACATGACCAAGATACAAAGAAAAAATGTATCTGAGATACAAGTCAACCAAAAGACAGAAAACCCAAAACAAGGATGATCATCATATACATGTAAAAATGGCTAAGTACAAAACTGAGAAATCTCTGCGATAGAAGGCATTTGAAAACAAGATTTCTGGGTTTTTCTGGGTTTTCTGCAAGGATTCTCAAGGTGAGCTTTTGGAGATTTTTGGCAAGGTATAGCATGAGTACTTGAAATATTTAAGCCTTGTAGGGTCATTTCCTAAAGGATTTTCAAGGAAAATACAAGGTGAACTATTTAACTCTGGATAGAGGAAAATAGGTCAACAACCCTCTCTGGCTTTTTTGACAGAGGCTTCAATAGAAAAGAGCAGATAGAAAGGAAAGTTGAGTAGCACATTGCACCTAAAATAATTGAGTAGCGCAAAATGATAATGATAATAACATTTGTAGCAACCTTCCAACATAAAATGCTTCATTATCATGTAACATACCTTATCCCATGGGGAAGGAAGTTTCTCCCTTTCAAAGCCACCATGTATTTTCACTAGCTCCTCACCCTCATTGAAAAAGATGGTCAAACTCTCTGTATCGAGGACCTCTCTCTGTTTTTTGAGCTTCTTCCCACGGCAAGACATTCCTGTGTCCTGACCAATGACCTCTTCGGAAACCTCAAAGTCAACCCCACCTAATTGCACCTGTCTACAGTCCTAGGAGTCTGCAAATTGAATGGACAAGATTTGGCCATACCCATTGAGACACTAAAAGAACGGAGCCACTCCCCCTTCACTACAGATATGCCAAAGGGTCTCATCTTTTTTAAATTTATCACAGGGACGGAGCCACTCCCCCTTCACCCAATGTATATTGTTAATTATTTAGTTTTATTTGTTTTTTATTATTATGTCGATTGTAGTTTATTATTGTTAGTTAGTTCTATTTGTATTATTGTTTTTATTATGTCAACCATGTATTGTTTTTTTTAAATAAGATTTAAACACACTCACGACATGAGACACTTTTATGACATTGTATAAACACCTCTCGGTGTAACTAGTTGAAATTATTATAATTTTCATTATGACAAGAATTAATTATATTATTGTTATTATTATAATATTACAAAGGGAAGTACTATGCTGCTATGTGACAGTTGTTTTTATTAGTATAGAGATATAATTTACAATCAAATCTAAATATTAATTGTGAAGCAACCTTGAGAAAACCTTAAGGAGATATTGATGAAATATTCCCAATATTGCATTAGAAAAGATGTGTTAGGAACAAACCTTAAATGGATTCTTGCTAAGATGTGATAATCTTCAAGAATCTCAACAAATGCTTAAATAATTTCATAGCTGATATTGTAGGGGTTATTTTGCTGCCAACATAATTGTAAATAAGATTCAATGAGCTAAATAGCGCCAGCCAACTTTTTACATGTACACAAGCAAGTGAAAGCTTACGATTCTCACCTGCAAATTGTGAGTGGGTTGAAGATGTCAAGAATTCTTTCCCTTGGTTGCTTATTATATAAGTACCCTTCTAACAATCAAGGTTCTACTTAATAAGAGAATTTCAGTACTAGATCTAAGTGGATCCTAACTGCAATTGAGCATATCCTTGATGAGCTCAATTCTGGTTCTAAGTTGATCCTAGCTGCAACTGAGTATATCCCCAATGAGCTGAATTTAATCATACTAAGAATTCTACCCATCCAGCAGTTATAAACCACTTGATAGCAATATTATAACTGGGTTTGGAGTTATAGCTAAAGATTGTCAAAGAAAATGTTTTCTTTCAATGCTTTAGACTTGGTACTTTATTATTCATTTTTTTCTATTTAATTGTCCCACTTCTAAAAATTACTCTCTAGGGAAGGGAATGGGAAAGCTCATCTAATAATAAAAATCCAATGAAGATCATAAGGAAGACTTTGGACTCAAAACGAAAAAATGTGGTATAGCAAGTATTTTGGTATGTAATAAAGGCAGCAAACACACTATGAAGAAGTTCATTAGGAGGAGCTCCTTTGAGTTGGTCTATGAATGAATACAACATGGCCTTCTAATTTGAGATTTGTATGTACTAATCCATCAAAGATATTCACAAACAAATAATATTTGAAAGCTTGGTAGAATCAGATGATGAGATTAGATGAAATGAAGAACACAAGTCAAAAATACTTGAAATACAAAGAGCAAATGAAAAAAAAAAAAAATTTAAAGATTTAAGACCAAAGTCTTTCAAGCAGGAGATATTGTTATCATATTAGATAAAAAGCATGATGATGATACTAAGCATAGGATATTTTAACCCCTCGAATTGGCACCTATATAGCTGATGTGATCACTAGACCAAGCTAATACAACCTCTATAATGGAAGGTTAGTGCTACACGTTACCACGCCCTATAAATGGGAAGCATATAAAACACTTCATTTATAATGAGAGTAGTTTATGTACACATTGCAGCGTATTCTTTTACTTTTGTGTGTATCATTGTTTGCATTGTGTTAGGAACAAGATATCCATGTTTGTTTTTGTATGGTATTTGTATTATAATATTCTAGATGGGTCTTTGTTGTTCCACTCATTCAAGATATCTTCTAGCTATTGTAGGATGTTTGGTGTAATAATCCAGTCTCTCTATTGATCTAATGATTCAGGTTCCCATCTCTGTGCTTATCTATTTTTTGCTTTCCATATAAGGACAACCAGTGTCACCATCTTGTCTTCCGCTCCATGCACAAATTGGTTGATGGATCTGCAAGTATAGGTGAAATTATTTCTTAAAGGCAGGAGATTTGTTGAGATTTATTTCAACCCTCTTCTACTTTGTTCAGTGCCATCACACCTGTGTCTCCATAGCAGTCTGGGATCACTATTGTCAGCTGGACAATTTAATGTGGTTATTGTCCTTCGGTTCTTGTGATTGGCGGCCTTGTTTTATAAACCCTTCTTTGTTCATATTCAGATCATTTTCTTACCAAAATTTTTTGACAGTGCTGTGAAGATAAAGCAAACTCAAAAAAATTAAAAGACTTACATCCTGCCATAGAAGTGGGTGCCGTCGGTAATTGGCTCATATGACTCAGTCAAGCTCTCACATGTGTTCTCATTTAAATGCCCTAGGGTAGAACTCGCAATTCGCACAGTTGTCGGTGAGGAGCTATAGATGGGTTTTCCAAGGTCTCTGCAATATTCAAAGATTATCTTCTTTCGAAGGATATGTTTCGCTACGCCATAATGGAATATGATATGTTTGATGGTTCTGCACTGATTGCTGATTGATTCTCCCTTAAGCACTTGAAAGATGATTTTTCCATTGTGTCTTTCATGCAATGTAATCTGGTATCCTACATGATTGTGGATTGGCTTTGAAGAATACCATCTCTCATAAGCTTCAGTTGGATAGTGCACTGTCTTCAAAGGTCAAAGGTCTTTTTAACGCCATCAGATTTTTATTACACCATGCCCTGGTCCATGCTCTTTGTCATCCTCCTGCCTTGGTGCCTGCTGTTGTTGATCCTCCTCAGATTTCTGATCATGGTGGCTCTAGCTCGCTTGCAAGCTCTTAATGGTTTCTGAATGTTTGGTCTGCCTTTTTGTGTTTAATGGCTTCTGTAGCATCTATCTGTAACTGCATATGTTTATCTGGCCAATATAGCGGCCCTTATGGTGTCAGTTTTACTCTCTATCTTTCTGCTTTGTACTCAAGCTTTTATATTAATAAAATTATAGGTGTTTATCACCTTCTATAAAAAAACAATAATAATAATAATAAAGTCTCTCTGTAAATATGGGTGCCCCTTATATTTTTTGAAACTCCAGATTATTAGTGTTTGCTGGCCCCAAAATTTTGCAATATTTAATGTGCAGATAAGGAACACTATAGAAGACCACAGGGAGCATGTGGGGATGTTTTGGACAAAGGTTAAGGAATTGCAAAATCATCATATCGAGGGACATGAAACTGACTACAGACTAAGCAGCAAGAACATAGGTCACCACCACCACTACACAGTAATCTTATTGCGAATCACAAAATGCTACAACCATCTGATCTTTTTCATGATCCAAGGAACCTTTCCTGTGACCGCTCTTGAGCAGTCCAAATATATCTAGAGGCTATCCCCTCAATATAGTTAGTTTAGTAGTATTTTCTTAGTCCAAGGTATCACGTTATTTCTAGTCACAATTCACAAGATGACTACTAACTTTTAAAGAGATCGCAATAATTCCAAGAATAAATATGCTATCCATCACATCATTTGCTCTAGGTTTCCATTTCACAAACAAGCTCATCCGATCTTGTTCAAAATTTTCAAAAATGAGAACTCAGACCAAAGAGAAATTCTTTGAAATATTTCCATCTATCATCAAAATTTTAATTTATTTCTTGCCACTTTACATAGGATTTTAACTATCTTCAATTTGCATAAATGAAAAACTGTCTAGGAAACTCTAAATAAGATTTTTTTAAAGCAAAACTTGAGAGTGCAGTAAACACAACCACTACATAGCGCATTCTAATCAGATAGTAATAACCGTAGTATCATAGTATCTTGGATATAATTAAGTCATTGCTTTTAATTGGCATACCAGATTAACAATTCTGGAAAGAGATGTAATTTGATGGTCAAAATTAAAACGCATCTTTCAAATTCATTATAACACAAAAATGTTTCCCCTGCATATTCAATTAAATTTACCCTTCTAAATCAACTTGCAAATTTAATAACCTCTATTTTTTCAAGTAACAATGCACAAGATGCCCCTTCACTTTTTAAATAATGATCATGCTAGTTCCATGACTAAATATACCATCAATCCCATCAGTTGCTCTGAAATTTCCTTTAACAAACAAGCACATCTGAATTAGTTCAAATTTCTCAATAATGAGAAATCAGACCAAAGAAAAATCCTCTGAAATTTTTTCTTCTGTCATCACAGTTATTAATTTATCTGTTGCCACTTTGTAAACAATCCTACACAAGCCTGTAGATGGTTAAGAATCCTGAATTTATACAACATAAAAGTCCTCCATGACCTTCATATCGACTTATCAAGCCTGTACATTTTTCTCTGAAAAATGTTTTTTTTTAAGTCGAAGAATTTGTCTCCGATGTGCACGGCCAAGTTTATGTTGCTCCCATTCATGTGCTCCCCGGAGAACACGATCACAATCCTGTCAGATTATAAATTAACCCAAAAAAAGCACCTCAGAACTATAGAAAGTCCTCTGAACTCGTGTTTAAAAAAACACAACACAGGAAAAATCACAGCTAACCTCACAGACATATTGTGTCCATAGGTCTCGAGCTTGATCTGGATCTTTAGAATCAACTCTGACCACATCTTTTTCTTTTGAGTTCGAGGCATTTGCATTTTCAGATAAAAAGGTTTTCACCAGATTTATGCTAGTATCAACCACCCTCGTTTTCCAAAACTCGAGTGATTCAGCTGTAAAATGAACAAAGATAATATTTACAATCTTAACTAGAAATAGACAAACATAAAGGAGGTCTATGTAAATGTACTGTATGCTTACAATTTATTTACATCACTAGACCCTAATTAAATCATGCTACTCTTTAGACCAAATATGGCCATGCATATTACAAAGATCTCAATGACAAGTCCAGGAAGCTCTTTTGGCTTCTCACGAGAAACAACCCTTTTTATGATGAGTCATCTGGGAGCAAGATGAGAATGTTGACAAACACTAGTAGATAAAGATGAAATACAGACAAATTTTAATTAAGGATCTTTTTAAACTTGGAGAGACTTGACTTACAAAATGACACCTGCCTTATGAGAACAGACAAGATGTCAAGGACCAGAAAGAACGAGACCCATCAGAAAGCTCACCCAAGATGAAAACAGAAGTGTAAGAATTACTAAGGAGAAAAGAGCAGAAATATAAGGATGACATTGAAAAATCGGGAAGATAAGAGCAAGATATTAAGAAACAAAAAGTTCCTCAAAGGTACACAATTTTATGTAGACGCAGATCTAATCCCAGCACAATTAGAGGAAAGGAGGAGGGAATGGGAGAAAGTTGTAGCAGCATGAAATGCTGGAAATGCGGGGTGGTTATTGTTGATGAGGTTTTTGTGACTACAACAACATTAGAATAAAACACAGAGTATCCTATCCTCTTGAATAAAGCTTCTCAGACGCTGAACTACGTGATCGAATGAGACTGCTCCAAGGTTCCTTTTGTGTCAGGTCTTGACGTGCATAGGGATAGACTCAGTGGAATGATGTGATTTGTTGGTAATCACGAGGGGGACTTACGTGGGCTTACTCCTTCATAGACATGGAATTCACTCCTGAGACTCGGACTTGTGGGCGAATGGAACTCTTTCACAAATGGACAGATTGGAATTCCTAGGTTCCACTCTCTGGTTTAGGCGGATGAATGGCAATGAAGCTTCTAGAAAACTAATCCTAGTGAAAATCTAAAAGAAAATGCAAAAGATGAGGTAAGGGTTTAGGAATCTAATCAATGGAAATGACTGCTGTTGAAGATGAAACTGGAACCAGTCCTCTGCTTCGCCATGAGACAACAACTAGGCAGGGATGGTGCAATCTTCTGGGGTAGAGGCAGAGATTTTCAGAATGTCCTGTCATGGAACATGGAACTGATCATACAGAAACAGCCTAAGTTAAGCATGGATTACGTTCAGACTAACCATACAAAGTGATTTGCAAGCCACAGATCACAAATGGTATGAACAAATCAACTTCAATCTTTCAACAAGAACATTTCCATCGCATCTATCTAATGAAAGTAAGAAAATACAAGAGAGAACTTCAATATCTTTCAGATTTGCTCCAAGAAATCAATAAGACCATGCTAAAAATCCAAAGAAATATATGAACACCATTCTTCAATGCATATATTATTACTTCAAAAGTCTGTATCACAACAATCTAACTGATCTTTGGAGTTTCAGCTCAGGAAGAACAATGCAGAAATAAAAGCTAGTTACTAAGGCGCTCTAGGAGCATCAGAATGATAGAATCAGGAAAAGAGAGAGAGATACAATGAGGCATCCCTCAGCCTTTATATAGGCTAGCTAGCAAACAAGGAGGTGAAAAAAGATCAGATTTCCTCAAAATCTGTGCAAACCCTAAAGAGATAGGGATGAATATCTCATAGGCTCCATGGGATGCTGCCACCTGTCCTGGACGCCAGACTGACTAAGTTGCTTGGTTGGTAGGTGAGACCAGTCAACTGTCTGTTTGTCCTGCTCCTTGGTCGCAAATTCCATGGTGTCCTGGAGTCCACTTGTCCTGGTCGCAAATTCCACTTGGAACAGGATTTTGCGACCAGGAATGATTTTCTTCCTGGGCGCAAATTCTAGGGGGTCAAGGAACTTTGTGTGAAGGAATCCTTCCTTGAGCAGGGGCGCACTTTCCTTAGGGTCCTGGAATGGAATTCCTTCCTGAGTTGGAATTCCCTGTCAGGGAATAGGATTCCCTGTCCTGGATTCCTGGGTTGGAATTCCTCATCCTTGGCATGGATTCCCATTCTTCCTGATGGATGGTGAACTTGAAGTGTATCCTCTTGGTTTTCCAAGGATTGATCCTCTTGTCTAGAACTGGAATCCTTGATACTAGACTTGGAGTGATTTCTCCCATTCTGCCATCCTTGATGTAGGCATTCTCTGTCATTTGAAATCTTTGGAAGGACATCTTGATCTTCCTTATCCCTTTGTGCGAAGTCTCCCTGTCGCCGAACTAGAATCTTTGATGTTGCCTTCCCTTCCCTCGGTATGCATGTGTAGTCTTCTTATTGTCGAAACTCCTGGATCCTTGAAATGGTCATCATTTCCGGCGCTTGAACTCTCTGCATCCATCTTGCTTGCCTCGGATCATCTTTGTTCATCCTCCTCATGGAACTTATCATCTTGGATTCCTGCAAAACATGGGAAACCTCGAATAGTCATGATGCACAAAATCCATAAATGCAATGCAATATGAAATGAAACATGAATGATTTTGCAAGTTTTGATCAATTTCACTTATAAATTCCTGAACAAACAAAGGATTTCCCTCATTCTCCGACATTCTTCATACTCGACTGACTTTTCCTTCATTCTAGGGTTACCAGGCATGGACAAGGGGAATTTCTAGGTCAGGGAGCAAATTCCAGGTGGTCGGGGATTTTCACCTGTCGGGGATTTTGCGACGTCGGGGATTTCCTGATGTCGGGGATTTCTGAATGTCGGGGATTTTGGGATGTTGGGGATTTTGCGGCATCGAGGATTTTGCGACGTCGGGGATTTTGCAATGTCGGCGAATTTGGCATGTCGGGGATTTCGAGATGTCGGGGATTTTGCAACGTCGGGGATTTTGCAACGTCGGGGATTTTGGGATGTTGGGGATTTTGCGGCATCGGGGATTTTGCAATGTCGGGGAATTTGGCATGTCGGGGATTTTGCAACGTCGGGGATTTTGCAACGTCGGGGAATTTGGAATGTCGGGGAATTTGGAATGTCGAGGAATTTGGTCTGTCAGGGATTTCCTGATGTTTGGGATTTTGCGACATCGGGGATTTTTTGAGGTTTTGGATTTTCTTCCTTAGAATGATCCTTGAACTTTTTGTCAAAAAACCAGCTAAGTCTTGGAATATTGCCCCTTGGACAAATTCTCCTTGAGTTAGGGATTCCTTCTGTTTGAATGATTTTGCAACTTATCTATTTGAAATTGGCTAAGTCTGGTAGCCTGAAATCCTGAAAAATTGACTAAGTTTGAAATCTGGTGGATCCTCCAAATTCTAGATTTTGCATGTTAAATCCAATGGATTTGAGACCTATCTCAAACATCCTGAAAGGTATATTGAAAAATATTTAAAGTATAAGAAATTCATCTTATACTTAAATATATTTTTTAATATACCTTTACCCTAAGAGACACTGAAAAAAAAGCTGAGTTCCCCAAGAGCGCAAATTTCCACTGGTGTAGGATTTTGTGCCCAAGGACAAAAATTGTCCTGGAGTGCACATTTCCAGAGGTAAAGGATTTTGTGCCCAAGGACAAAAATTGTCCTGGAGCGCACATTTCAACAGGTAAAGGATTTTGCGCCTTTGACCCTGCCTGTCCAGTTTCATGGATTTTGGCCTTGGAAAAAATCCTTTTCTTCAACTTTGAGGTGGGATTCCAGTTTTGTAGCAGGTACATTCTTAGCTATTCTATGGAGGTTTAGTTATCGACTCGGAATCAGAAATACGGAGTTCATTTCTTCCATCCCTCGCTTCTTCCATCCTCCGGGAATCTCACGTTTCCATGGCGAGATACGAAGTTCGCTTGTTCCATCCTTCATTTGTTCCATCCTCGCGGAATTTCTTATTTCCAAGGCGAGATGCGAAGTTCGTTTGTTCCATCCTTCGTTTGTTCCATCCTCGCGGAATTTCTTATTTCCAAGGCGAGATGCGAAGTTCGTTTGTTCCATCCTTCGTTTGTTCCATCCTCGCGGAATTTCTTATCTCCACGACTGAAGGATGGATGTTCATTTCTTCCATGCTTCGTTTCTTCCATCCCTTCGAGGAATCTCATTTCTATGGCGAGATACGGAGTTCGACGAAGTTCGATGGAGTTTGTTTCTTCCATCCTGACTGTGAATTCCAGGATTCAGGCATCCACAGAGGAGTCAGAGAAAGAATTTCAAACCAGGATTGACTAGACAGGTCAGGAGGCTGAACTGGAACCCTCCAGTCCTAGGGCACAAAATCCAGTAGGTACTAGATTTTGCGACCAGGACAAAAAGTTGTCCTGGGCGCATAATCCAGTACCTACTGGATTATGCAACCAGGACAAAAAATTGTCCTGAGCGCATATTCCAGTTGGTACTGGAATATGCGACCAGGAATGTTCTTAGGTCTGCATCTCCAGTTTCTTTCTGGTGTCTGGAACATCTTTTGCCTTGAAATCATCATAGGTTTCTGAAAAAGGACTTCATTGTTTCGACTATCCTCCGAGCTATGACCCGAGATGGAATCCCGGACTGGGGATCAGAAGGATATCCCTAATTTTTGAACTTCCGGACTGGAGCTGTCGGGCCGGGAACTGGGTTCCATGACTAAAGGATGATCATGCCAAGGAGTGACAGTCCTTGTTGAATTCCACCTTGGTTGGAAGAAGAATCTAGATAGACCTTGAAACAGGATTCCGGGCAGGAATTCCTCGAACAAGACTCCAAGATAGGCACTTCCGGACAAGACTCCGGATTGGACCTCCGGGTTGGATTCTTGGACTGGAGTCCGGGAATGATTTGCTGAGTGGGACATGGAGTTTTGGAACAAGATTAGAATTGAGTTCCATACCGGGAATGGAGAGGGTTCTAAGGTCGAAAAATGGATTTTGACATGGAAATGACAAGCCTTATTGAATTCAGGACCCTGGATTGGAACTTCGGGACAAGAATCCAGACAGGAACTTTGGAATAGGATTCCTGGATAGGAACTTTGGAATAGGATTCTTGGATAGGACCTTTGGGACAGGATTCCTGAACAGGAACTTTTGGACAGAGACCCTAGAACTAGGACTTGGACAGGGACTTCCGGACTGAAGTCTTGGAACAAGATTCCTTATTCATCATGGAGCCTTATGCTGAGGGTGAAGGACTTGGACATTTCCTCTATGGGATGATGGACTCCTTCCATGGACTATCCAAATTTAATCGAGGAATGATAGGTAGGGCATTATTTATCCTCAAGAGAAATTCACTATTTCAAGCATTCCTAATGTTCCCTATGAGCTAACTGCTCGGACATTCTTTCCTAGCTTCATGGATTGGGGTAAGAAACTGCAAGATCAAAGCAAAAACCACGGCGAAAGCGAGAAAAAAAAAAGGGGGTCCCCATTTGCAATGGGGCGATGTGTGAAAACGTCACAACAGTTATATAGAGGAAATGCCCAAGTTAGTGGCAACACTATCCATAATAAATAGGAAGACCAAGGCCCCACAAGACCACCTCACAATGGTAAGCTGGAATTGTAGAGGCTACCCATGGAGGAGGGGTCCTGGCTTAGGGGCCATAGCAGAAGGAAAGGACATCAAAATCCTCGTTGAAACACATGAACATGAGGGCTGCAAAGTCCTAGAATTTGAAGGCTACATAAAGATGTCAGTATGGAATGAACTAACCGAAAGTGGCGAAGTGCATGGGGGAGTGACAATCTTGGTCAAGAAAGAATGTGAAAGAACCATAAAAATGGAAATGAAGGACTCAAATAACCAATATATATGGATAAGGATAACAAATAAGGAGTCTATAGTTTGGCTGGCAGCTTGCTACTTTTCCCCGTATGGATCCAAAACATACAAGAAAAAGAACCTAGACAGGGAAGATCCATATGCAGCGCTCAAAAAGGACATAACAACGTATTGTTCCACAGGCGAGATCATGCTAATCAGGGACTTTAATGTAAGAACAACAAATAACCAAGCCCGTTACCTTAGTATGGAAGAGGGGCAGAATAGCATTCCATTATGGCTTGAAGAGAATCAAAAGTGGAAAGGGGTATCTCAGGACACAAAAGGAGGTATTTCGTTTTTTGGGGCAGAATTGTTAGGGATGTCCAATCTTCATGATTTGATCATTTGTAATGGCATAAGAGTATGGTCGAGCTCAGGAAACATCACATGTCATACCTACAATGGGCAAGACCTAGTGGACTACGTCATTTGCTCGCAGAGCGCTGCTATTCCAAAGATGATGGAGATTGAAATTGGGTGTTGTTCGGTAGAAATGAAATCTGATCATAGCCCTATATATGTAAAGTTTAGTATGCAAAAAGGCAACCAATAGGGTACTAGTCTTCAACTATGTAATAAAGCAGACTTTCAAGGCAAAATTCGCTTGAATCACAAGAACCAAGGCATCTTTAAATCAATGATTGACAAACAGCTGCAGGAAAGAAAAAACACCAGCTGCCCCAACAAAAAACATGGCATAATAGACACTGACCACTTGATGGCTATAATTCTCTACGCTCTCTCAGCGTGCAAAAACTCTTAAGGCCAGAAGAGAACTCAAAAACAATTTCCCAACAAATCCATAGTATGATGAGGAATGTAAAACAGCAAAAAGAACATTGAAAAAATCTGGAAGGGACAAAACAAATAAAGAAATGTATGAGAAATTAGTGAGGTCAAAAATAGAGGAGTACATGGAAGCAGGAAAGAGTTGATTTCTCTTGGAAAGAGTAATCCGAGAGGTTTTTGGAGAGAATTGCAGCAAACTAGAACCACTATTGAGAATAATATCGCTGACATTCAATGGCTGCAATATGCTAAGGCATTGTATGAAAGGGACTAGGATAAAATGCCCCCTCCGATAATCAACACAAGGGCCAAACTCTTCTCCACCAAGCATGTTATAGAAGGAATTTAAAAGTTAGCGATGGGCAAAGCTAAGGACATAGATGGATTATAGGCAGAATACTTGAAATGGGGCTTGGAAGCCTTAACACCGCACATCAAAAGAATTTCCAACAAGGTCATTCAGCATGGTTTCCCAACAAATTGGACAAGTGTTGTCATTCCTCTTCACAAGAGCGGGGATGTCAACAATCCGTCAAATTATCGTACTATAATGGTCAATCCCCTTTTTGGAAGACTCTTTGGAAGCATGGTGGAACGAAAAATTAGCACTTGGGAAGAAAAGGAAGGTAAGAGGGCAAAAGGACAAGCAGGTTTCAAATCAAAGCACTCCACGATTGATCACGACGTCACTCTCAAACATATGATTGAAAAAATTTGGGACAAACAAGGGGATTGAGCTTTTTGTTGTTTTGTCAACTTCAAAAAGGCGTTCGACACAGTTCCTAGAAGCAAACTTTGGGACAGAATGGAAGAACAGGGAATACTAGAAAATTTAGGGCAGCGGTCCACAGACTTTATGATCAAGTTCGTGCCAAGATCAAAACAAAAGACAGTCTATCGGAATGTTTTGGGAGCGTCATCAGAGTCAAACAAGGGTATCCCTTGTCCCCAACCTTATTCAGGTTATACATAGACAAGTTAGAGGAGTGGCTAGACAAGCTGGGAGTGGCTAGACAAGCTGGGAGGTGGGGGTGTTCACTTGGCCACTTATGTGTTCAAGTTGTTATATGCAGACGGCCTTACATTAATGGCAAAAATAGCACATAGTCTGCAAGAACACTTAAGAGCTCTAGAGCTAATTTGTCAAGAAATGGGAATGCAAGTGAACATTAGCAAAACCAAGGTCATGATCTTCACCTTGAGAAAAACTAAGAAACAAATAAATTTTGAGTTCGAAGGCAGCTCCCTACAAGTGGTAAATGAATACAAGTATCTGGGTCTTGATTTCCACAATAATCTCAGCTAGGAGACATGCAAAACAAAAAGAATACAAGGAGGATGGAAATCATTATACGTGCTTCAAAATAGATGTAGATCAAGTGAGCTATGGGACTGGAAAACAAAGAAGAGTCTATTCGAGTTGTTGGTTACACTGGAGGTATTATATGGATGCGAAGTTTGGGGCAGTAGCACGTTGGCATCGAAATGGAGACAAATGGAAAGATTACAGAGGCACCTAATCACAAGCAGTTTTAAAATAAAAAGCACAGTTCCATATGAGATTATCTTAGCAAAGGCTAGAGCTTTTCCGATTGAGGCATTGGTGATAACCTAGCTACTAGGTTATCTGAAGAGAATTGAGCACATGGACAACACTGGCCCAAAATTGCAGCAGAGGAAAAGTTAACTAGAAGGAAGAATACATGGATGAAGTAAAATGCCAAGTGGATGAACAAGTGGGGCATTAACATACAGGAATGCCCAAACACAAACGTGGAAATCAAAAAGTATGTAAGAGAGAAATTCAAAGCAGCCATGTGGAATAGGCAACCTGGGCGAAAAAGAGAACATTATGTCATACAATTTAACCCCGTATGTGACCACGAGAAAAAGTACTATATAGGAGCGGATATCAAGTGGAAAGCTAAATGTTAATGGCCCAACTTAGAACTAGTTCACATCATCTTAGGTGTGAAAGGGGAAAGTGGGAGAGGCCCAAAGAGGAGTTTGTGGATAGGATTTGTTGTCTATGCCAGTCGGGATTAGTGGAAACGGAATGGCACTACATCATGGAATGTAAGGCATACGAGGACATCCGGATCAAATACACGGATATTCTAAATGTTGGGTCTTTAACGACCTTATTTGAAGAGACAAGGATAGGTAGAGTGGCAGATTACCTGAGTAGAATCCATAGCAGAAGAAGGATGATCAGAAAAGAAAGAGAGCAGCCAGAAGTAACAGGGTGCCAGCCAGTGGGTTCTTTTGTTTTGTGCTGTTTTGCTTTGTCTTTGGGTGCCATAGAAGCTTTGATCTCGTGGACATCATTAAAAACTTTCAATTCAATTCAATTCAATGCTTTTCTTTAGGAGGAAATTATCACTAGTTCCTCATATATGCATATATATCCTATTACTGGGGTGTTTTCTAAGGCATCTCTTGGGAACACAATATGATTGATGATAGCTTAGATGATCAATAATTTCCAAGGTTACACAAGGATACATCCTCCTCCCCCAAACCCTACGCCCCCATCCCTTGTGGTGTCCCCAAGTTACAAGGATGGCAAGGGATGTCCCATGGTTGTCCTGTCCCCATAGATTTCAGGGAGGCATCCCTGAAACACCTCATGAGGCTATATGTCTCAATGACATTTATGTCATCCTTCAACCGTACACCTTTTTTCTCCATTAAAAAAAAAGTTAGTGGGGCCCTCCATGCCCCTAAACCTTAACCCTCTCTACATCCAAACCACCCACCCATTTGTAACTCACAATTACCACAATCAATTTGCATTTTGCACTTGCAATTGTGAAGAGAAAGGAAAGATAAGTCATTGTCAGCATTTGTCATTATTGAGTGTGATCACTTGCCAAGAAAACTACAACCACCATGGCTGAAATAGGAATTGTTTTACTTTTTACTTTTATTTTGTCAAAGATCTTGAGCATTCCTTCTGCTGTTTTTTTTTCCCCCAGTTTGCTGTTACATTTTTATTTACAATTCAAAATGAGCAGCATGGGTTCTTTTAGTGATCCAGGGGAAGTTAATGTCAATGAAGTAACTGTTGGGGGTTCTTCTAAGAATGCAAGTGTTGTAGGAAACCTTTTTGAATGCCTTTCAGTCATTGTCAAAGCTTATGCAGAAGGCCTGTTCAAACCCCACAAAACCCTTATTGCAATATGTGACCATTTTGGACAAAGACAAATCCAAAAATTCATGGGGGAGTAGACATTGGTTGTCATATATACAAAACTTATTTCCATAAGTTATAGTAGGGTTGGTCAACATTTAGTAGGCGTGACGGGACATGGGGTTTGGGTGTAAGGAAGCATAACTTAGAAGAGAGAGGTGAATTGGCTAGCTTGGTTAAGGAGGGTGAGGCAAAAGCTGGAGGTGTGCCTCTAAAATCAATGGTGAGTCATTCTAATATGTCATCTACTACTAGGATGGATGTTGCGAGGGAAGAGGATTCTAGTTAGTATTCCACAGAGTTTTGAAATAGGGGAGTGTAGGGACAGGATTCTGTGGAAGCAATTTTTTTTCTCAAAATTTTGAGACAGTGGGGAGACAGCAGCACAAATAATATACAATATAATATATTTGAAAAATTAATCATAAAAATTAAAAAATAGTAAACAAAATTGCAATCTATCACTAACAATAAATAAATATAAATATACTAGCAATAAACTTAATACATACATTGATTTGAAAAATGGCGTCTATAGGTTCTACAAGGTTTGTGCACAGTTGCAGGTTCATGTCTGCTACTTGGGCAGCGTCTTTTCCTACAGGCTCAGCAAAAGGATGGTGGTTGAGGGGAGTGGTTGTTGGGGTTTCTACCTTTGTGTCTACTAAGCATGTTTCAGATGGGATTGGTTTTTGTAACCCTAGTTGTGAGGGTTTTTTTATGACATTCTAATTGGTTAAGTTGGCAATAGGGCTCAGGTTGCCACCATCTATGTTCCCTCTTTTGCGGTAAAGATTTTGTCTAGAGTGTTGACTGCCTTTGCCAGCACTCTGTTATCTGTTAAGTAGGATTATGATCAGTCAACTTCCTTTGGTAAGTGAAAATTCGACTTGGTTGAGGTTGACTGGTTTGGTAGGAGTCAGATCTCTTGCAAGATGGTTTTTTGTTCGTTCAGCTTCTACTTCATGCGTAAACTTGAGAAGATTCCTTTGCTGGCTTTTGGGCTTGCAGATTTTAGAGGAGGTGCATTATGCTGAGCTAGGGATGATTTGCAGATTTCAAAATCTCGAGCCAAATTTGATTGATCTTCATACTTGGGTTTCCAACACGTAGAAACCCTTCTTGTTTGAAGATTTAGTCATTTATCCTTGTGCACAATGATCTTTTATTGTGGTGTGTGGCTCTGTTGTACCCATACGAAACTTTCACATGTCATCAATTTTGTCAAGCAAAAAACCTTGTCTATTTGCCTTCGACTTGTTCTAAAAAGTCGCTTCTTGTATATCATTCTATCGATTTTACTAACCTTGCAAAGACATCAAAGCACTTAACCAATTCAAGGATACCATTTCATCCATTTGATTGCAAATTTAGTGTGAAGACGTACCAAATGCCACCACACACGCTGGAACAAAGAATTTTGAAAAAGATCCAATGCAAAAGCACGCCTGCTAGTCACTAGACACACCAAAGCAAGGAAATGGATCATCTAGTGTAAAAGCACACTCATCCTCAGTTAGGCACGCCATATTGAAGGAGATGAAATTTTAAAAAGAAGTTTAGACCAAAAGTGCCCCTGTTGAAGATAAGGCACGCTTGACCAAACCAAAAGCGCACCTCTCAATGTCTAGGCGCACCTATCCAAAGGAAAAAGCGCACCCATATCTCATCAAGCGCACTTGAACAAAGGAAAAATGGGTGGTGTAAAAGCGTGCCTACTAATGAATAAGTGTGCCTGAAGATAATAAAAGGATTTTTAGAGCAAAAGCGTGCCGAGGTGAAGAAAGGTACGCCTAACCAAAGAAAAAGTGAAGTTATATGTAAAAGCGCGCCTATGTGAAGAAAGGAGCGCTTGACCAAAGAAAAAGTTAAGTCATATGTAAAAGCCCACCAAGAAGGATTAAAGCACGCCTGAACAAGGGAAAAGTTAAAGTTATAGACCAAAAGCATGCCCGGAGGGCTCCAAATGTGCCTAAAGTATAGGCGCGTGTACTAGGCACTTCACACACCTGGTTGAGGAGTTTTTCATAAAGCGTGTTTTCCTACATATTCACGTGTCTGGAATAATTGGCGGCGTGCCTATGTAAGGCCACATGCGCCATTACACAGAAGATTCATTATAAAGCATGTGCATCTAGCGCTAAGCGCACATTAATAAAGAATAACATAAGGTTTCTATAAGTAAAAGCATGCCGATGTGGAGTTTGACGCACCGTTCCAAGGTGGAAGAAAGAGCAAAAGCACGCCTTTTGCCATTCTCACGCACCTATACAAGGAAAAGGTGATTGCAGAGTAAAAGTGTGCCTCCCTAGCTCCAAACGTGCCTAGCCAAAGAGATGAACACACTTAGTAGGCTCCAGACGCACTAAACAAGTGAGGAAAAGGACTAGTGTAAAAGCGCACCTCCAAAGCTTTTCGTGTGCCTACCAAAGGGAAAAGCACACCTGATTGAAGTTTTGTGTGCCTATACAGGAGAAAAGCGCGCCTACTAAAGACTTGACATGTCAATACAAAGGATGCATTTTAGTGTATTGGTGCGCCTAACGATCATCTCACATGCCAATACAAAGGATGCATTTTAGTATATTGGTGCACCTAGCAACAACAAAGTGCACCAATACAAAGGAGGGATGAAAGAAAAGATTTTCAAGGGTTTTTCAAGGGATTTGTTGTAGAATCATCAAAGTCATTTAGAGCTGCCTATCCAAAAGTCTATTTTTAGCCCATACTAAAAATAGATTTGCTATTTTTAGCAGGTCACCATTTTTAAAGAGAAGAGCATATTCAAAGAATTGCTATTTTTAGCCAGAGCTAGTTATAGCCCATGCTATTTTTAGCATTAGCTTGGAAATGACTTTTGTTTGATCATCATGCGAGAGATGTGAGCATAAAGTCATAGTTTACAACAAATTCAATCTACAGTTTAACCGGAGGTTGCATGTTTTATTGCCAATTGACCTACAATTGCATGGTTTTAAGTTTTAATTTTAGTGGAACAGATATTTTGTAATAAAGTTTGCATGTCATGCGAACAACAGTCAGCTAGGATTAGGAGTTCAGTTAATTATTTTATTTATTTTCATGCAATTTTTGTAAACAATATAAATAAGCGATTTGCACATAGAGTAGGGGAGTTATTAGAATTCAATATTCAATATCAGAGTTAGAGAAATCAGTTGTATCAATAAATGAACATCAATAAAATGGCAATTCTCATGCCTTCATTATGTTGAAGTTGCTAGTCATATGGTGTTCAACATAATTGTGATTTTGTTATCAGTTCAATAGATTTTTTTATGCATGTTTTGCTTCTAAGCATCTATTGAAATGTGTTGTCATCTGTGCTAAAAGTTAAGTTGATTCAATGAATTTGTGAACTTTGTGTTGTAGGCGAAATTGAAGATGTAAGTCATGGCTTTGTACTGTCTTATATGCAATTTAATCATAGCATTCGTGATGATATGTTTGTGTTAATCTATTCAATCCGTTCAATCCAATCCATGTGACTTGCTTTGCTTAGCCTCTATCTTTAGCTGAATAGCGCAAGCATGTAGTTGTAGGTTCTGATTTCAATCAAAAAACACAAAATCCTTGCCTCGTGATTGAAAGCACATCTCCGCCTTATGCACATTGCAAAACCAAAAAGATTGCATTTTCATGTTTTATTCAACATAAGCATGGAAACACCGCAAAACACACTATAAAGTCTATAAATTGCAAGTACATTTTGTATAGGTTTAGGTTAGTTTTATTTTACAAGGAGCTTCCCCTTCTAATTCGAAGAGCAATTTTACTGCACATCTGTTCCATTTTGCGTCACACTACAAGGTGTCAAAATAAAACACTAACAGGCTCGACAGAAGATCAGAAGTTTCTCATTGATTATGGTCCCTAGTCTTGGGGTATGGCTACATCGTGTATGAGGCCATGGTTTCCAGATTTTTTTCGCTCCTATTCCTCTTTCTCGCTATTGGTAATTATTTGGGTAATTTTTTGTCTGTTGCTCCTAAGACTAGTTCACGTTCACACCCCATCTTTGCCAAGATTCATGTTGAGATGGATCTTTTTGGCACTCTCCCGGAGGAGATTTGGCTTAAAGGTGAACAAGTCTCTAAAGCATCTTTGGACTATACGTAGATCACTTTTGCCATAGATCCTATTTCTCTTATGGGCATTTAACAGAGGTTTGTTCAATTAAAAGAGCTACGGGTTGTTTAAAAGCTTCTTGGTGGGAAGGGGCAATTCGACATCATCAGATGATTTTGGTTGATTCTCCTTCCTCCGTCTCGTCTTGTCAAGCTTCTCCTTCTTTGGATTTAGTGCTCTCCTCTGTGAAGGAGGGCTCTCTTTCAAGGTCTTCCCCTTTGAATGCTCACTTATGCTTGGAAGTTGTCCCCTCCTATGATCCACACAAGAAGCAAGATTTGGATTCCACTTCTAGATTGAGTTGTTCTCCTTGGTAGGGTATTTCCCCTTCTAGGTTGTGCTTAGGTTCCCCTCAAGCAATGGAGATGGATCTAGAGCAATTTTCAATTACTCATAGTGGTAATAAGCCTTCTCCTCTAGGCCTTGGCCATGCCTCCTCAGTCTCCCAACTTTTGGAGTTGATTCCCTCTAACGAAGTGTCGGATGGAGTGGATGATTGGAAGACAATTTCTATAGAAAGTTTTCTTCTCGCAAGAAGGTTTTTAGTAAGAGGAATCTTAGATCTCATTTGAAGGTGGCTTAGCACACTATTTTGATTGGAATGTTTGTATGTGGTTGGTTGGTGGGTGCCTTTTGTAGTTTGAGTTTTTTGGTTTCAGGGATTGTTGGCTTGTGGCCTAGTTATTTTGTATTGTTCACTCGCCTTCTTTGTTTGTTCTCTATTTGAAAGTGATCTTTCTTGAGCAAGGAACCCTATAGAACCTTCATTATATTATTAAAAAATTATAATTAATTAATTAATATATTAAAAATCTTAATATTATTAATATATTACATTAATAGATTACAAATATGAGATATATAATAAATTAGTTAAAATATAATTATATTTAAAATTTCAATATTATTAATATATTATATTTAAAAAATCTCTCGTTAATGGGGCAAAGCAAGTTCAGCCACAAGTCTCCCAAACGGATTGTGTGAAATGGGTTCCCACCACCCCCCTTAAGAATTTTCAAAATAAATTTCCAAATCTCAAGAGTCAAATGCATGTTCAAAGATTGTTCTAGTTCTCTAATCAAAGTGACCTCTAAGAAAATGGTCAATGAAACAAATAATGAAGCAAAAGCCCATTCCTTGGCCCTAGGCCTTCAAGTGGCCATTCAATATGGTATTTCAAAAATTCACATAGAATAAGGTTCTATGGTCATCATTAATGCTATTCAAACTACAACTTTGCCTAGCTCTATGGTCATTCATTAATGCTATTCGAATATTCTTGAATTTTAAAAGTGGGTGGTTTTTTAAATTTAGAATATTCAATTTTTTTTATTTTGTTTGAGGTATCTTTATTGGCAAAATTTAGTGGATGTTATTGGTGTTGCTAGAGTGAGATTCAAATGCCCTAAAGATGAAAAGATAAAGGGCCTAATTTTGAATGAGAATGTGTAGATGTGAGTTATATTATTTATAAGCAACATGAGATATGATTGAATAAGGTTTACACCATCATGTCTAATGGTTGGATAGACAGGTGAAATAGAACGTTGTTCAATTTCCTTGTTTATTCATTAGATGGAATGGCTTTCCTCAAATCTGTTGATGCTTCAAGTAAGGTGAAAAATCCAGAATTCCTTTGTGAGATTTTAGAGAAAATCGTGGCCTAACTGGTAGAGGCCAATGTTGTGTAGATCATTACATATAATGCAGCAAATTAAGCTGCTGCAAGTAGACCTCTCATGGAGAGGCACCTATCTCTTTTCTGGACTCCTCGTTTTGCTTATTGCCTTGACCTTATATTGGAGGATCTTGCTAAAGTTTCTTGGGTCAAACTAGTTGCGGATCATGGTTGCAATATTTGCAAATACATATACTTGACCATGCTTGGGTCCTCAATCGAATAAGGAAATATACATAGAAGGAAAAGTTGTTTGTTTTGGTGTAATCCTCATTGCAACCAGTTTTACCACGTTGCAATCTTTGTTTCAATTTAAGGCTATTTTAAAACATATGTTTGTGTTGAGAAGTGGTCCAAATCTTCATACTTGAGGACCATTATTGAAGTTGATATTGTGGATGGTGTCTTTGATGAGCAAAACTTTTGTCTTTTGGTGAAGGAGAAGATAGAGGTAAGTTCTTATTTCATTCCTCTTTTGCCCAGTTTACTAGTTTTATGTTGTTTTTATTTGTTTATTATCTCTTCTTGAATATTATTTCTTATTTATATTATTTTTTAACAGGTCACAAAGCCTTTAGTTAGCCTCCTTCATGTTGCTCATGGAGAAGCCCGGATGGGCTATGTGTATGAGGGTATGAACAAGGCTGACGAGGCCATTAGAGCCAACTATGGTGAGGTTGACAGCAAATATTGTCCCATATGAGAAATCATCGACCGGTAACATCTACTTCATAAGTTGTTACATGCGATAGTTATTTCCAAAATCTAGCATTGCAATTCCACTTGGATTTCAAGGCCGATGGGGAGGTTTTGTGTGGGCTCTACACAATCATAAAGTGCATGGAAGTAAATTCTTAGCTTAAAGAAATGATCATCTCTATGATCAAAATCTTCGACTTGTGCAAGGGGACCTCTTTGCACGAGATGTATGTGAGGCAAGTCAAATGACATTGCAGCAAGGTAAAAGTTGCTTAAGGGGATGCAAGAGTCCTAGGGTCCTACATACCTGGGGTGAACATATCGGAGAAACTAGAGATAAACATGGGTAATTATACTATTTCCTGTAACAATGAATTGTTGGGAGGACTTAATGCTTGTTTCCTTTGTAAGAATGAGGGTCATAAAAAAAAAGACTGTCCAAAAATTGGCAGAAACAATAAAAATTTTAGACCTGAGTTTAAAGCAAGAGCTAACATTTCTGTCAATCATGAATAAACTTCACAAAATGATGAAGAAAAAGAAGACTTTGCTAATAAAGATGAAGATAATAGAAAAGATAACTCTAACTTCAAGTGGGAATACTTACAGTGAAGCACAACAAGATATAAGCAAGAAGCCTGAAGACGAACTCCCAGAGATGAACATCCAGTATAAGAAGAATGCTCAAGAATTAGTTCTGAACAAGATAAAAGAAAGGATCCGGATTGACAGGGAAAAAAGGAAAATTAGCAATAGTGAAAACAACCCTAATACTTCTCTAATAGTAGAGCCAGAGGAGGGAAAAAGAGACTTACCAAATAGTGATATTATGCAGGAAAATGACGATAATTTTAGATTGCAACAATCCCTTATTTCTCAGTGATGAGGAACAGGGTATGGAAATTGATAAACAAGAAAATAAAAAAGATGATAAGAAAAAAATGAAGCAAGTAGGGAAGATCTAGACAAAAAAATAGAAAGAAGGGCAAAGAAGAGAAAATACCAAAATGCTTTGGCAGGTTGTACAAAACTAGAAGGCACCAATCCTCCTCCTAGCAATTGATGAACTTGAACCGCATTAGCTGGAATGTTAGGGGTCTAGAATCCCCTGATAAGAAGTATATCATTAGGAGTTTTTGTAATAAAAAAGGTCTCTTGACTTCTTACTATTGCAAGAAGTAAAAGTTGTTGGGTTTCAATTGGAATCTAACCTGAAATTCATTTGGAAGGAGTTTGTTCAAATCTCAACTAAGAATGATAACGGGAGAGGGGGAACTGCTATTTTAGTCAATAACAAATGGGTTAACTATATTCAGGAGTTTGGGTGTTCTTGTAATAGAGGAGTTGGGACCATCATAGAAAAAGATAATATAATGTTTCACATATGTTCAATTTATGCAACCAATGACTACAAGGATAGAACTAATATGTGGAAATGGATGAGTACCTTCCCCAAGATCCTTAAGATCATTGGAGGTGATTTCAATATGATAGAACAGAAAAAGGACAAAAGTGGAGGTATTGATATGAATTGGGTAATAAGCAATTCTTTTGGAACAAGATGAAAAGAAGCCTGAACATTCTTGACCCTCTTGAGAATGGAAAAAATAATAGTAAAGATATATGGTATACATGGTGCAATAGTCAGAAAGATATGAAAAGAATTTACTGCGTGCTTGATAGATTTTATGCTTAGAATAACTTTTTTAGTTGAGCCCATAAAAAATGGCAATAGAGTTAAAGTACTCCCCTGCACCATGTCTGATCACCATCATATAGAAGTCAAATTGTATTTCAGAATAGCATTAACAATGCTAAACGGAGGAGAGATAATTTGTTCAAAGTTCAAACCCAATATTGAGCTGCTAAAAATCCAGGACTGCAATGATCGAATTTATACTTTGAGGGAAATTAATAAATGTCTACTCAATAACTTTTCTTACATCAACTATTGGAATGTAAATGTTAATAATTGGAATGCATTATTCCAAACTGTTGGGAAGAAGTATGTTATGGATGGAAGAAGAGTTGAAAATTCTCTTCAAGAGGAATTTGCCAAGTGTGAAAGTCTTCTACAAAATGATCCAATAAATGAGTCCTTAATTGCTAATCTGGCTGACATCAAACATAAGCTAAGATGTGTTCAAACTAAAAAGGCTCAAGGGGCAAAAGTTAGAGCCAACCTGAATTGGCTTAAGGAAGGTGATAAAGGATCGAATTTTTTCTTCAAATTTCTCAAATATAAAAAATATTAAGAAGAATATTGGTCCTATTTGGGTGGACAATTGTAATATCCCAAATGGGATATTATGCAATAATTCTGTTTTTTCTGCTTAAACCCTAATTTTATGAAGTTCTGATTTTTATATCAGACCTAAACATACACTTATCTCAGCTCAAAAACATGTCCAATACATTGCAAAAGTATCACCAATACACTTCCCAACAATATACTTGTAATCCACAATGAATTATGCAAGGAAAACCATTTCAATTTGCAACTATAATGGACTGAAAACAAATCAGATGTCTGCTGCTATAAGTCTGAATATATAATGTCAATTACAAAGCAATTAGACCTTACAAATGATAGGAGAAAGGTTCTAATGCTGCTGTTCCAAATTAGGGCATAAACCCTAGGTCTTCTAGACTCAAAAGCACTTAAGAATACCTTCTCAAATGATTGCACTCAGGTCTGCTCTGCTGCTATCATAAACTCTGCTCTGCTAAAACCCTAAATCTGCAAATAAACTCAAAAGCAACCACCAAAAATAGGCGCTCTCCTTCAATGAAGGGCGCTCCAAGACTAGGGCCAACTTCTCCACAAAAGATGCTCAATATCCTGCCCAAGAAGTGCCTGAAAATGATCTACAAATTAGATCTGCAATTCTGCTCCAAAATCTATGAAGTGCAAGTGAACTCCCGTCACAGAATTCTTCTCATGAAGAAGCTAGGATTTCGTCCAACTTCTCCCAAGGACTTGAGGTTTTTGTCTCCAAGTATTGCTCCAAGAGGTACTCGATGAATGATAAATGATTGATGATCTGCAAATGCCAAATCAACCTTGCATTTATATGCTTTTTGCTGCCTTTTTCTCCCTGCTGGCTGACCAGGCTTTTATGCATTTTATTATTTTTTTTTATTAGCTTTTCCCTCAAAGAGGGCCAACCAACACTATGTCTCAATGAGCGCCCAAGTAAATTCAAATTAAAGATATGAATTTACCATCAATTAGTTTCCTCCAAGCGCCGTCATGGATGAATGGAATATTATTCATTATCTTCTTCATTAGGTGCCCAATCTCGAGTAAACCCTCATAGTGATGGCGTACACAATGTGGCCTCAAACTTATACTTCTTTTGTCATAAGTGAAAGCATCCCCTTTTGTCAAGGCGGCATCCATATGAAACAATATCATCTCTTGGCAAGATCATGTCAAGACTCCATATCTCATAGCATATCTCCATGTGAGTAGCTCTCCCAAGTGGTTCGCTCCAAGGAAGATAATCCTCCAAGATTCCCGAAGTGAAGTGATAAGCCCATGTCCTCTCTAATGGCGACCATTCCCAGGATGGCGACATTACAGTCCTCATTTCTCGGAATTGCTTGTCTTCAAGCAATGGCAAGTGTCTATCCTATGAGATAGTGTCAAGTGACATGTATCTCCATCTGTCTGCATGCTCGATAGCCATACAAGTCCTCCACTGGTGGTTGCATCCTCCAAGAAGAATGTAAAGAATGCGATGCAAGGTGGGCTCCAATCGTTGAAACCATACTCTCTCGAGCCCAACCAAACACCATCCTCCAAAATCCGCAACCACGAGTCCAACACTCTCAAAAGCTCCCAAGGTGCCACTCCTCAAGAACCAGAGGCTGATCCAACCTAAAACCTCGAAGAACAAGTGGTGAAGGATATGATCTCTAAAACATAACCACAAGTCTCCAAACTTCTATTGCGCCACTCTGATAAAATCATCATAAAGAACCAAATGAAGTGATATACCACCACTTGGATCCTAGATCATCACTCCTCGACAAGCATAGAATATGAGATAGTGGAAGCATCTCGGAAAATCCTCAATACCATACCAACCTCCAACTCCTGTAGACCTCCCATGAATGTGAAGTGTGCCCGGCATAGGTGCAAGAAGGTGTAGGGCTGCTCCCGCTAAGCTGCTGATGTGAACCTAAACAACAACCTCATGATGGCAAATTAGATCGATAATAGTGCAAAGGATGTCGCTCAAGACAAGGGATGATAAGATATCATCAATGTGCTGCTCTCCTAGGATGAGGAGGTGATCCAACTCTCCTCTCAACTCCACAACAACTATTGTCCTCCCTCTACTCAGTAAGAGATCCATGTACCAAGAAGTAGAATGATCATCTCCTAATCATATGTGCAAAAGGACGTTATGTACTAGGGCTAGAATATCTATGGCATCGTGCTCCACTCTATCTCCAAGGTCAAAATCCAACTGTGAAACAAGCCCTAATACCTTATTATCCGAAATAAGAACAATATCATACCTTAGCATATGAACCAACTGTCTCAAAAATGTGCTCCTCCAATGCAAGTGCCTCGGTATTATGCATCACCAAGCTCGGACATAGGACAGCCTCCAATGCTACCAAAGGATCAATAGAATGATAGAATTGTGTCATTGTAGCATTCCACTCTACATCTCCTCCTTGAATGATCAAGGGACCATCACAAACTGAATCCCTTATGACTCCCTCTTCAAGTGAAGTCATGATATTAATGGTTTATCCACTAAGTGTAGTCTCAACAACTCCACCAAACTCCCAAGCAGCTGCGGTTCGCCAAAAATCTATGCACCATTAAGTAGAACAGCCATCTCCTAGCAAAGTATGGAAGGGATCCTCATGAACTAAGGCTGAAATATCAAGATCTACATGCTTTCTTCCAATCCCTATGCCATCACCTAGCTAAAACGCATGCATTAGTAACTCCAAACCAAACATCATAACAATATCTCCATACCTTGTGTCATCGTTCAACTGCATCTCCATAGTATGCCCAACAAAAGCAAGAGTCTCCATGGCATGCATCCGAAATAAAACAGCTACATACTCTACCAAAGAGTCATCAACATGATGGAGCTCATCACAAACAAACTCATCAAGTGCTTCATGTAAGACCAAAGACCGATCAAAGACTATATCACGCAGGCCTCCCTCAATAGTCACAACACTAGTAGCTGATCCATATAGTGTGTGCTCAATGATGTCATCCAATCTCATGACGTGAACCTTCAAGGAGCTCTCCCAAAGAAGTGTCATCAAACCCTCAAGAAGCAAGCAAACAAAAGATTATGAACCATACCTCAAATCTGATTGCTCCACTGGCTTGGCCCTCATACAAGACTCATGCCACATGTCATGCCAAACTAACTTGGTTCTCTTGGGTCTAAAATGAAAGCCAGTGATAGGAGGGCTCTTCCCAAACTCATTCTCATGTGTAAGGGCTGTCAACATATGAGTATGCAAGAGTGAAAGACTGCTGACCCAAATAAAATAAAAACTCATGTCATACCTTTTTGTAGTGCCTTTACCCTTCTCAAATCTCTCCTTTATTGTTGTCGCATGCTCTCCATCCAATGCTAATCCAACATGATTCTCTCCACAAAATTCACAAGCCTCAAGGCCGATCCCTTTGGCTGTCATGTCATGATGATGTGAAGTCAAAGAACTGCTGTTGTAAATCAGAAAATAAGACCTTACCTTATGCTTTAGAGAGATGTCTACATGAACCCTAATCTCTTCTTCTCTCATGATTGAGTAATCTTCAACTAGGGCTGGTCCAAGGCATGTCTCCCAAGAAAAATCAAGAGTGTCATGTGTCACAATCTCTATTTCATGGCTGAAAGTTGAATCCTCATGACTGACCATCCCTTCAAGCTCTTCCTCCAAGTCTCCATTCTTTGCCTTCTTTATGTTGGGTTGTCCTTCCTTGAATGTGGCGGGCATAGAAGTCTAAATTTGTAATGTGTATGATGATGAATGTGTCATGTTCAACTCCCAATGAAGCTTCTTTACTTGATCTTCCGATTCTTGAAGGGCCTCTTGAGTGCTCTTCAAAGAATCCATAGTGTCCTCAAGTTCCAATGTGAGCTTATCCACTTTATCTTCCTCCCTTCTCAAAGCGCCAACATATATCTCGCCCATCTTGAATAGATGATCTCTATCCGCAAGTAGATGCAAGTAATTGTTCTTCACTATAGCCATTGCTTCTTGGAGCTCCTGAAACCCGACAAGGTAAAGACCTTCAATGCGCTCGTCCCTCTCTAGGGCTTTCCAACACAAACCTGCCATCACTTCATGGAAATGATCAAAATGATCTAGGGCAACCACAAGCTTACCTTCTTTCGTCTTCAAGTGATGAGACTTATGAGTCCCAATAACCTCATGCAACATAGCCCGATCATGCCTCCACAAGTCAATTTCTTCATTGATACCTCCTCCATCAAAGTAGTAGGTAGAGTCTTCTACTTTATGATCCTCCTCCATGGCTGACCTAGAAGATGTGTGCACCGCTGTGACCTCTTTATCACTCTTCTCCAATCCACTATGATCATTTCCCATTGAAATTTCTGAGTTGTCCTTAAGAACAACATTTATCTCAAAGATACCCATACCACCATTTGATTATATGCCAATGTGATGCAAAGGTGATGAAACAATGCTAGGAACATCCAAAGAACCAATACCTTTGTGTAGTTGTTCCAACCTTGTAGCTTTGCCAATCTCTATGACCATGCGCTCATCATGAAGTCTTAGGTGTTCACCACATGCAATGTGTGATGCTTCCTCGCCCATAACCTCATAATGACTTGTAGGATGCAAAACAAGTAACCATTCCTCTACCATGGCAGTATCTCCCTCAACCTTGTAGTCTTCACGGCAACCTTCGTGTTCCTCCTTTGTGGCTTCATTAGGTAATCCTCCTTTATCCTTATCCTCACGGTGCTGCAAATCTTCTTTCCTTTCTACCTTTTCTCCCATGGAAACTTCGGATTTGTTAAGAAAGTAATTTCCTTTGATTTTTTTGGCTTCTTCTTTCTTCCATTGATCCAACCTTCTTTGTATTCTTTCATGTATTTGCCAAAAAGAGGCATACGCAAGATTCCACTCTTTGTCCATAGCAACTCTCCAATCAAACCCTCCAGGCTTGTAGGACATGGCTCTAATACCACTGTAATATCCCAAATGGGATATTATACAATAATTCTGATTTTTCTGCTTAAACCCTAATTTTATGAAGTTCTGATTTTTATATCAGACCTAAACATACACTTATCTCAGCTCAAAAACATGTCCAATACATTGCAAAAGTATCACCAATACACTTCCCAACAATATACTTGTAATCCACAATGAATTATGCAAGGAAAACCATTTCAATTTGCAACTATAATGGACTGAAAGCAAATCAGATGTCTGCTGCTATACGTCTGAATATATAATGTCAATTACAAAGCAATTAGACCTTACAAATGATAGGAGAAAGGTTCTAATGCTGCTGTTCCAAATTAGGGCATAAACCCTAGGTCTTCTAGACTCAAAAGCACTTAAGAATACCTTCTCAAATGATTGCACTCAGGTTTGCTCTGCTGCTATCATAAACTCTGCTTTGTTGAAACCCTAAATCTGCAAATAAACGCAAAAGCAACCACCAAAAATAGGCGCTCTCCTTCAATGAAGGGAGCCCCAAGACTAGGGCCAACTTCTCCACAAAAGATGCTCAATATCCTACCCAAGAAGTGCCTGAAAATGATAGATCTGCAAGTCTGCTCCAAAATCTTTGAAGTGCAAGTGAACTCCTGTCACGGAATTCTCCTAATGAATGTAAGATCCCTGTCTTATCCAATCTGTATTTTTCCCTTTGCTGGTCTGAAATTTTCTGATTTACTTTTCTTGAAATGTACTTAGGGTTTTGAGTTTTTTGTTTTCAACAATGGGTTTGTAATATCATGAAGATTGAAAGGTTGCAAGCATACATGAAATGAACATGAAACATTGATATTATATCATCAAATAACACACAAGAACATAGATAAACAAACCCGGAATTGAAAGTCTAGCTCCTTTATTGAAATTGAGGGTTGATTACAAAAGATGTTGGCTGGAAATTACAATCAGTCAAGTCTGATTTAGATTTCAGACCTTCAATTACATCCAAAAGTATCAAAATATGAGTCCAAACCCTAGCCATATGAATGGAAGATGAAGCCCTATGAAGTATTGATGAAATACCCAACAATAGATGACTGAAAAGCAACTGTAGCAGCCCAATCTGAGGTCTAATATAACTGATATAAACCCTGTAACAGTTGATGCAAAGTCTGATTACAAACCATAATCAAATGAAGTGTCAAAACTCCTCCAAATTGCATCGCTATAGGCTAGAATTGAAGCGATTTGACCCTAGAATGAAGTAAAACCCTTATTCCTTCCAAATGAGCTGGTAAAACCCTCAAACATATGACTGATATGAACCTGATAAAGTCTGATATGAATTTCCAGCAAGCTGTATGATGTGAAAAACCCTCAAATAAGCCTCCAAAATATTGCGCCAAGATGCCAAAGTGAAGCGATGAGACTCTAGGAGCAAAATATCATCAAATTACAACCCGATCTGCCTTATTCTTCAATGAACCTACAAATAATTCCTTCAAACCCTAGCTGAAATTGAAATGCTCATGAAACTCAAGAAGTTTGAAGCCATGTCTCACATAAAATCCTCCAATTAAGCACAATGATGAACTCCATACGAATTCACCTCTCATGGTGGATTGGGATCATCTCCAAACCACAATAATTCAACGGAACATCACCTTAAACAAACTGAAAATTACTTTCAGCCAAGAGCAAACACTCAAAATGCAAATTTTACCAAATGATCAAGATGTCAAAAATGATGGCAAAGACCTCTTTTTATACTTTTTCTCCAAGTGTGACCCAATTAGACAAAATATAATCAATTTTCAAATCCACCGTCATTATCAAATTTCAATTTGATATTTTTTCAAATGCTTTCTCCTTATCCACCTTGGACGCCAATCATGAAAACAATAAAATAATTTATTATTTTTTTTCTTTTTCCTCCCTAGGCGCCAATTTTCCTTGGAAAAATAATATTTTTTTAATTATTTCTTAATCTCTCCCTTGGGCGCCGATTTAGCCAAATAAAATAATATTTTAATATTATTTTCTTTTCTTTTTTCCTTTGGCATCGATTTTCTTGGGTATAAAACAATAAAATATAATATAATATTATATTTTATTTTCTCCACCAAAATTTCCCAAGTCCAATCTTTAAGTTATCCAACTTTTTATTTTTCCAATCCTTCAATTTTGCCTTGGCATATTATTTTTGGCTTTTATAAAAACATTATATAATATTGCTAGCGAAAAATACAAATAAAATAGAGTGTTAAGCCAACTTTCTAGTTTCCAAGCCTCCAATGTCCTAGCTCAACCATTAAACATTCCTTGCTCAAAAAGGGGACATTACAATGAAGAAGCTAGGTTTTCGTCCAACTTCTCCCAAAGACTTGAGGTTTCCATCTCCAAGTCTTTCTCCAAGAGATAATCGAATGAATGATGAATGATTGATGATTTGCTAATGCCAAATCAACCTTGTATTTATATGCTTTTTGCTGTCTTTTTCTCCCTACTGGCTGTAATGTCCCCATTTGGCGTTTAGCCAAGTCTGAGACCAATAGCCTATTCCCTTGAGCTCCTATAGGCTATCTGGGTTGGTTAGGGAGCTCTATTTATTGTGAAGAGAACATGTTCAGTTATTTGTGATGTTTTTCCTTAGCTTTGAGCTCAATGATGTCTCGAGATGGCTATGCAACTTTCAGAAATTTGTTCGAGCTTCCGGATAGCTCTCCAAGATTCTTGGAGAAGCCATCTATTTTTAGTAAGCCACCCAGATGAAATTGTTCTTCATCCCAAACATCATAGAAGGCAATGGTATGATTTATTTTGCAGTTCGCTTAAGTTTGGGATTTTCCGCAAAGTTGGGTGGTTTAATGAGCTATTTAATTATTATTTTCACTTAAGTCTCCTAAGGGTGAAAATAAATAAAAAGTACCTAAGTGTTATAGCTCATTGGAAAGGTATTTAAGTGTTTTAAATGATACACTTAAAAAAGGGGCCTCACACATGATATATTATTATTATATCTAAAAAGGGTCTTTTTGAGGGAAGAAATATGAAGAGTTAAAAGGAAAATAATAATATATTCCTCTCAAAAAGTTATAAAAGGGGAATGAGAGCTCATTTGAAGGGATGCTTTTGCATTTGATATTGTTACTCTACCGGATTGAACCTGAGTGTTCTTCTTTTTTCCCTTCTTGAGGACGAAAACCCTCTTGGAGAGGATCAGTTTCGGTGGTGAAAGATCCACCCTAGCTGGTAATGGTGGTTTCAACCAAAGATCACATTGAACTGAATAGTTTTGTTGTGTTCTAAGTTTTGGTGTTTGGAGAATTGATGTATATCATTTGTTGATAATTTTGAAGAGTCTTGAAATGAATTGGATAAATGTTTTGTAGAGCCGAGAATGTTGATTTTATGTCAGGTCGTACAATACCACACATGATGTGGGGTTTAATTTATTTTATTTGCTCATCACATTCAAACTTTATTGATAACTAATTCATTCTGAAGCGCCATTAATATATTATATTATGAAAAGTTTGATGCAGTTTTTAGGGTTCCTTGACTGATCCGTACAAACCAGCACCGAACCATGCATTTGGGGGCGGATTGTCATGGCATGATTGATAATAGTTTGAGGTCGATGGTGATTGAAGCTGTTTGTATGTTGTAAGCGCCTATTTTTTGAGGCTAAGGCCTGAGTTTAGAGCTGCATTTCCTTTGCTATGGCCCAGCCGTACAAATCCAGGGCCATACAGTGTTGTGATGCAAGTTTTTTATATGTTGGTTTGATGGATTCTGTGAGGCTGCGACATGTTCCATTTATTGGCGTCCAAGATCAGATTTTATGGTAATAGAGTTGAGGATAGTTTGAGATCCTTTTGTGCATGATTTGTGGTCTTCATGAGTGGTTGGCCTGTCCATACAGTAGGGTTTACTTATGTTCTTTCTAAATTAAACTACATCAATTGTGCTCATCATGCATACTCTCAGATTGGGGCAGATATTATCATGTGAATATTGATGCAATTATTTATGCAGGTTATCTTCATGATGCCAAGTCTTTCAAGGGTGTTGATATGATGATCTAGTTTAAATTTTTGAATAGTGTTGCATCATTTTTGCTTAATTGTAATCAGTCATTTAATATTACAGACACTATAACACTTGGATGGTTCAACTGCCAATGTGGAAGAATTTGTAATGTTTATCTTTCTGGCTCAATCTCCCACTGAATAAGTGGAGTATCCCCACTGCATAAGTGGATGCCTGCTAAAAAGCAAAGCCTTGCTATATAGCAGATGAATGTATTTAGTTTCATTTGCTAAGCATTGATTGATAAGCTAAAGCACTGTATGCTCTCACCTCGCCCATCCTGGGAACTTGGTGATCAAAAAGTGTGGAGGTTCTAGATGCATGCATTGTTGTGCTAACCCTGTTGTGTTCATTGGTATAAATTTGAAAAAAATTTGGGGTAGTTTGTTACAATGGTATCAGAGCTGGTGATCTTACCACCCTGTTTGGGTTGCTACTCATTCCTTGCAGATCTTCAAGTGTGAGTCAAAATTTTCAGCCTTGCATGTGGACGATCAGCACTTGCATGTGTGTTCAGAGTTGGGCAGTTGAAAGATTTTGATTAGTGAATGTGAGATCATGGCATCTCTCATGGAGGATGATCTATGTGGAACACTTTTTGATGCAGGATTGAAGCTAAAAACTTTGGAATGGTCAGATGAGAGTCTTCTTAGCACTGTGGAAGAAGCTGAGAAATGTTTATCCAAAGTTCCTCAGTCACCTGAGGTAATGCGAGTGGCTTTGATCCCTTCAAAGACTTTGTTGTGTAAGCCTGAGTTATTGAAGCATCCAGACAAGGATGTAAGATTGGCAGTTATCTCATACATCAATGAAGTCATGAGAATATCAGCTCCTGAGTCTCCTTATGATGACGAAAAGATGAAGGAGATATTACAATTGCTTGTGGAAAGCTTCCAAGGTTTAAGTGACATCAAGAGCCCTTCTTTTAATAAGAGGGTGAAAATCTTACAAACTGTGGCCAAGATGCAAGCTTGTGTGTTGATGCTGGACTATGGGTGTGAAAGCCTATTACTTCAAATGTTTGGCCTTTTCTTTGCTGAAATTCGAAAGGATCATGATATGAATATTATGCTAGCCATGCAAAGTATCATAACATTGGTGATTAATGACGGAAATTATTTTCCCCAACCTCTTATAGAAACCTTGTTGAACAACTTGAGAAGGGAAGATCAAGATTCTTTATCAACTGCTAATGTGCTAGCTGAAATGGTTGCTTACCAATGTGAGGAAAAACTGAAAGGTTACATGGCAGCAGAAGAAGGTGAAGATGAAGACCTGATAGCTGAAATAATTGAGTTTGAGCCTCTTTATGATGAAGACAAGGTCACAAAACAAGTGGCATGTATAGAGGAGCCAGCTGATTTGGGAAATACTACAGAAATTTGTGAAGCTGAGCCCAGCTTTGAAGAAGACAAAAATGTTGATGAATTAGTTGTGTCGGACTTTGCAAGTCCTTCATTTGATGAGGAGCCTAAAGATGTCACTTCATTAAAAAATGAGTTGAGAATGATTGATCGATTGCTAGAAGGTGATTTTGCAAGCGAACCTGAGAACCATGTAGCACAGTTGATGAGGACATGGGAAAAGGTGAATTTACAGAGGTTGAAAAGGTTGATGCTGCTAGCACCTAAGGAGGAGCATCTTCACCATGCTTGTGATTGTAGTTTTGATTATGAGTGGGAATTGCTCATGCCAAGTGAAGAATAGCCTGACTCCTCAAAGATCTCGAAAGAAGAGTATGCTGATGAAGACTTCAAATCAGCCTTTGGTGATGATTCAATGCTTGAGTTTGATACTGCTATATCATTTGATCAAAGTGATGAAGAAGAGGAAATTTCAAAACCCTTGCTACTTGAAGAACCAAGGTATTTGAGTGAACAAAGGCCTAGAGAGTTGTGTGAGTTGAAGGATCAACTCTTTACCTCTGATGAGAAGGTGATTCATGTCCTAGTAAGTTTGGACAACTCACATGAGTTGGTTGAAGGCCTCATTGGGGAAGCCCAAATTGAGAAGAGACTGAAAGGAATTGAGAATGGAGCATCTCTTGCAAATCTGTGGATCATCAAAGAGACAATGGAGACAATGAAATCTGAATATTTACATGTGATCAGTGACCGAGATCATGCCATTGATATTGCAAGAGAAAAGGAAAGAAAAATGGAGGAGCTCATCTTTGAGCTAAATGCCACAAAGGACAAGCTACATGATACTCAATTGGCATTTCAATAAGTTGACGAACAACTTGCTGCTGTTACAAACTTGAGGGAGCTTGAAAGGGTTGCAAGGGCTGAAGAAATGCAATTAGTGATCGAGGGGAATGATACTCTTCAAGAGGAGTATGAATTGGAAATCATGCCAAGAAGTTCAGAAGTTGCAGATGAAGTTTTTGATGGTGTTGAGCATGAGGAAGATGATGATATACATGATTTTAATAACCCTCTCTTTGTCATAAATGCAGAAGCAACTGAGGATAATCTTTTTTCCATACTGGAGGATGAGACAACCCCTGATAAAAGCAACACACTTGAGGGAAACATCAAGATATGGGATCCAAGAGCTGATCCAAAAATTGCATTAGAGTGTGTTTTTCACCTTGGTGTTGATTTGAGTTCACATTCTGTGGATGCATCAAATCTTATGATTGATAATCATCCTGGGAGACCACCAGATTGGAAGTGTGCAAATGAGGATTCAATAAAGTTGATAAGTTGCATGTCATGGCCATCATATGTTATTGACAATGAAATTTCAGCTTGGGAAATGATGATTCATGGTGACCCCAACTTCTTTGACATTGAGAAGTTGTCAAAATGGGGGTGTGTAGTTTCTGGAAATTGTATTACAGCAGCTAAGAGAGGGGTCCTTATGAAATCCTTAAGGAAGAAGGACCTAATTGTGATATCTACTTGCTGGACAATCCATTTCTTGGAAAGAATGGTGTTCTTACTCAAGCTAGTTCTTCTTTGGGACTGATTTTTGAGACAACTGTTACTCTATGTCCTTTAGTGGTTGATGCTTTCATGAATGGAGTACAAGAGACTTTCGAAGAAGACACCAATTCCCATGATTCTTGTAGGGATAAAGATCAAAACTTCAGGCATTATAGTGTTATTTCTTTCTCTACCAGCTATTTGGTGATTACATTTGCACTCTTACTAATGGAGTGGAGAGAAATTTTAGCCATGACTTTGGAATATTCTGGTTTTAAATGGTCCAAATCTCTTGTTATTTTTAGAGGATTTCAAATTTGTTGTTGATGTCTCATTCTTAAGTTACTGAAATCGGCTTTTCAGGAGTTAATTTCAGATTTTTGCAGTCATGAGGATGTTCTTTTTGTTGTCTTTGGCCCTTTGTGGGAGGTCGAAAGAAGGATTCAGCTGAGAAGGACAAGTGTTTCAAGTAATATTGTTCTTTTGGTTGATGGAAACCAGGTGATTCATGGCTGTTCGGAGTTGCCTTCAGCTTGTGTTCAAGCTGATTTATGTTCTTCTTTGGAGGAACATCTTAGATTTTGGTTCCCAACATTGATTTCATCATGGGTAAATTGTATTGATGACATGTGGAAAAATGCTAATTCCTTTACTCTCAGATTTAATGATGTTACAGATGTTTGGGATCCAAAAGGCTGTGTGTTTGGAAGAATGTTTCAGAGGATTATACAGAGTGTCAGCTATGCAGTTTCAAGTTATATCAGAGTGGCACAGCAGAAGCGGTGTGGGACATTCTTGAGATTGATTTGGGATCCAGGTATATTGTTTCTAATCATGCAGGTATTCCTATTGGATGGCATGTATTGCTTGAGGACAAGCAATCTTGAGCAGGGAGGACTTGTAATGTCCCCATTTGACGTTTAGCCAAGTTTGAGACCAATAGCTTATTCCCTTGAGCTTCTGTAGGCTATCTGGGTTGGTTAGGGAGCTCTATTTGTTGTCAAAAGCACATGTTCAATTATTTGTGATGTTTTTCCTTAGCTTTGAGCTCAGTGATGTCTCGAGATGGCTATGCAACTTTCAAAAATTTGTTTGGGCTTCCGGATAACTCTCCAAGATTCTTGAAGAAGCCATCTATTTATAGTAAGCCACCAGATGACATCGTTCTTCATCCCAAACATCATAGAAGGCAATGGTATGATTTATTTTGTAGATCGCTTAAGTTTGGGATTTTCCGCAAAGTTGGGTGGTTTAATGAGCTATTTAATTATTATTTTCACTTAAGTCTCCTAAGGGTGAAAATAAATAAAAAGTACCTAAGTGTTATAGCTCATTGGAAAAGTAATTAAGTGCTTTAAATGATATATTATTATTATATCTAAAAAGGGTCTTTTTAAGGGAAGAAATATGAAGAGTTAAAAGGAAAATAATAATATGTTCCTCTCAAAAAGTTATAAAAGGGGAATGAGAGCTCCTTTGAAGGGATGCTTTTGCATTTGATATTGTTACTCTACCGGATTGAACCTGAGTGTTCTTCCTTTTTCCCTTCTTAAGGACAAAAACCCTCTTGGAGAGGATCAATTTCGGTGGTGAAAGATCCACCCTAGCTGGTAATGGTGGTTTCAACCAGATATCACATTGAACTAAGTGGTTTTGTTGTCTTCTAAGTTTTGGTGTTTGGAGAAAAGATGTATATCTTTTGTTGATAATTTTGAAGAGTCTTGAAATGAATTGGATGAATGTTTTGTAGAGCCGAGAATGTTGATTTTATGTCAGGTTGTACAATACCACACATGATGTGGGGTTTGATTTATTTTATTTGCTCATCACATTCAAACTTTATTGATAACTAATTCATTCTGGAGCGCCATTAATATATTATATTATGAGAAGTTTGATGCAGTTTTTAGGGTTCATTGACTGATCTGTACAAACCAGCACCGGACCATGCATTTGGGGGCGGATTGTCATGGCATGATTGATAATAGTTTGAGGTCGATGGTGACTGAATCTGTTTGTATGTTGTAAGCGCCTATTTTTTGAGGCTAAGGCTTGAGTTTAGAGTTGTGTTCCTTTACTATGGCCCAGCCATACAAATCCAAGGTCGTACAGTGTTGTGATGCAGGTTTTTTACATGTTGGTTCAATGGATTCTGTGAGGCTGACATGTTCCATTTATTGGCGTCCAAGATCAGATTTTATGGTAATAGAGTTGAGGATAGTTTGAGATCCTTTTGTGCATGATTTGTGGTCTTCGTGAGTGGCTGGCCTATCCATACAACAGGGTTTACTTCTGTTCTTTCTGAATTAAACTACATCAATTGTGCTCATCATGCATACTCTCAGATTGGGGCAGATATTATCATGTGAATATTGATGCGATTATTTATGCAGGTTATCTTCATGATGCCAAGTCTTTCAGGGGTGTTGATATGATGATCTAGTTTAAATTTCTGAACAGTGTTGCATCATTTTTGCTTAATTGTAATCAGTCATTTAATATTACAAACAGTATAACCCCTGGATGGTTCAACCGCCAATGTGGAGGAATTTGTAATGTTTATCTTTTTGGCTCAATCTCCCACTGAATAAGTTGAGTATCCCCACTGCATAAGTGGATGCCTACTATATAGCGGATGAATGTATTTAGTTTCATTCGCTAAGCATTGATTGATAAGCCAAAGTATTGTATGCTCTCAACTCGTTCATCCTAGGAACTTGGTGATCAGAAAGTGTGGAGGTTCTAGATGCATGCATTGTTGTGCTAACCTTGTTGTGTTCATTGGTATAAATTTGAAAAAAATTTGGGGTAGTTTGTTACACTAGCCCACCAGGCTTTTATGCATTTTATTATTATTTTTATTAGCTTTTCCCTAAAAGAGGTCCGACCAGTACCTAGTCTCAATGAGGGCCCAAGTAAGTTCAAATTAAAGATATGAATTTACCATCAATTAGGTTCCTCCAAGCGCCGTCAAGGATGAATGGAATATTATTAATTATCTTCTTCATTAGGCGCCCAATCTCGAGTAAACCCTCATAGTGATGGCGTACACAATGTGGCCTCAAACTTATACTTCTTTTGTCATAAGTGAAAGCATCCCCTTTTGTCAAGGCGGCATCCATATGAAATAATATCATCTCTTGGCAAGATCATGTCAAGACGCCATATCTCATAGCATATATCCATGTGTGTAGCTCTCCCACGCGGTTCGCTCCAAGGAAGATAATCCTCCAAGATTCCCGAAGTGAAGTGATAAGCCCATGTCCTCTCTAATGGCGACCATTCCCAGAATGAGGACATTAAAACAATGGTCAAATAAATTATGTCAATAACATTAAAGAGGAGTTTAAGAAATTCTATCAAAATCTTTTTAGCTCTAATGATAACAATGATGAATGCAGAAGAGCTCGAGAAATTTGTAGGAATATAATTCCTAAAAGAATCAATAAGGAGGATGCTAATATCTTGAACAAGGATATTAGTAGAAAAGAAATTATTAAAGCTATACAGTCTTTTAACAATGGTAAGTCTCCATGAGCTGATGGGTTACCTATTGAACTTCATAAGAAAAATATTGATTGGATAGCTAATGATTTATTGTTGCTATATAAAGAGGCTATAGTGAAAGGCTCTCTGGGTAATGAAATTAACAAAGGCATAATCAAGCTCCTTCCCAAAGAAGGCGATAAAACTCAAATGAGGAGCTAGAGACCTATTACCCTTCTAAATGTTTCCTATAAAATTCTTGCTAAAGCCTTGGCATTAAGACTTACTCAAATTCTTCCTAAGTTTATTAATGCTACACAAACTGGCTGTATTAAAGGTATATCCTTGAGAATCTTATTACCAGTTGGGAAGCAATGGATTGGGCAAAAAATACAAGTCAAAATGTTGGCATGTTGCTTCTTGATTTTGAGAAAGCTTGTGACAAGGTAGAATAGTCTATCATTGTAATGACTCTGGAGGCTTTTGCGTTTCCCTCAAATTTTTGAAAGATGATCAAGGTTTTATTTAAAGATGTTGCCACTCAAATTAATATTATGGTTCTTTAAGTGAACCTTTTATTTTGCAGAGGTCAATAAGGCAAGGTGCCCTCTTACTCCTACATTGTTTTTTACTGCATCTGATGCCTTATATTTTCTTCTGAGAGCATGTAGTATTGGTGAAGAGGTAAAAAGAATTATTTTACCAAACAATAATAGTCTTTTGAACATTCAATTTGCAGATGATACTGCTCACTTTGTTGATATGGAAGAAAGAAATTTTGATAATATTATGAACAGACTCAACTTCTTTTGTAAAGCTTTAAGAGCTAAAATACCATAAAGTAAGTCCATTCTGCTCAGTTGGCAAGATCTCCCTCCTAGCTGGTTTAACATAAAGAATTTGCTGTGGGGTGGTCCCAATAAGCAAGTTAGATACCTTGTTTTCCATTCTCTATCAATCCATCCTTAAAAGAAATGTGGGATTGGATTTATGGCAAAATTGATCAAAAGTTCTTAAAGTGGAATAGGCAATACCTCTCAATGGCTGGAAAATTTTAAGTGTGCCAAGAAGTGTCGTCCTCCTACAGTATTTACTATGCCTCTGCCTAGCTTTTCAAGAGTTATCAAATAAATAATATACAAAAATTAATTAGAATTGTTTTCTAGTCTGATAGAAAGGGGAACAAAAAAAGAATTGTAGTCAATTGGCACTGGTGTTGTTTGGACAAAAGTCAAAATGGTCTTGGATTAAAGGATTTGAAAACCCAAGGTATGGCCTTAGCCATAAAATGGATAATCAAAGCCCTTAATGGAGATAATCCATAAAAGATTTTCATAAGGAACAATATCCAATTAGTTGTTCCCAAGAAAGCTAAGGCAATGGAAAGGACTTCATCCACATGATATTCTATTTAGTAATTCTTTGTTACTCTCTCTGGCTCAAATGTGTTTAGAAGTATTTGGAAAGCATGGAAAATGGTTCAAGGGTTAATCAGAGAATACAATGCTTATAACAAGGAGGATAACAAATTTGCATTTTCAGATCTGTCTGTTGGAACCTGCATTGGAATAACAAGCCACTTGCCCTCTTGAAAGGTTGTTCTGCTAGAAGTTGGAATAGGAAAGGGATTAGGGATTTCAAAGACATCTTTAATGGTGATTTTTAAGGGAATGGAACTAGCTTGAACACAAGTTTAAATTGCCTCAGTCCCAAAGAAGAACATACTCTATTCTTAAAAAGATGTAACAAATTTCAATTCCCCATTGGCATCAGTCTCAATTCTGAAATCTATGAGATTTTTTTGTGGACTGATGGGTCTGGTTTTTTCAAGGTCAATTCCAAGAAACTATACAAAATGTTAACTGAATCCCAGAAGATTACTTGTCATGTGAACAAAAGTTGGAATCTTGAGCTTAGTCAAAGTCAATGGAGTAAGATCTTTAAATGATGTTGGTCTAAATCTATTGAACCAAAAAAGTCGTGTTTCAAATGGTTTCTTGTGCTTAAAAGGCTAGCTTTTGGTATGAACTGTTTCAGATCTAACCCTATCAAAAGTAGATGTAGTGTTTGCAATACGAGTGAAAATGTGGATCATATCTTCTTTTATTGCAACTTTGCTAAGAACATTTGGTTTTTTTTCTTGTTTGATCTGTTGGGTTGGGATAATAGGAGAAACTTTACATGGCATGAAATTTTGTATGGGTATGTTGATGGCTTGAATGATATGTGCAATTTTTCTAGCTTGTCTTAACAACTAAAATTTTATGGCTCATATGGAAATGAGGATATATTTCAGGGCAAGAGGAGACACCTTACGGAGTCTTTTAGAAGACTGTAATGTTCTGCCCCAATTTTTTTCAAATTTCCAACACTAACAAACAGTATTAGCAAATGAAATGCAACCATGTAACTCCACACCTTCTGATCACCAAGTTCCTGAACAGGCGAGGTGAGAGCATACAAGTGCTTCAGGCTAAACAATTATAAAGCAGTGCAAAGCAAATACAACTTCCGTTTATTCAGCGGGCATCCACTTATTCAGTGGGGATTCACCACTTATTCAGTGGGAGTAATAAAATTAAGAACATATGCACTTCCGCTTATTCAACGGGAAGCCTTACAATGAACCACTTATTCAGTGGGTAAACAATATAAACAAATCTATCAACTCCACTAGCGGTAAAACCATCCAGGGTTTACAATCACCTAATAACAAATGTATTATTAATGTTCATCACAATGATTGTAATGTTGGACCTCATCAATTAATTCAGAACTCATATTCTGACCCTGCTGCATACAAAAGATGAATATAAACTTGATAAAGAACACCAAAACTTCCCAGAATTGTTACTGGATTATTGGCAGCCTGCACACAAATTAATTAGCACCAAAAATACTCAGAAAGAACCATCCAAAACTATTCAAAACCTTAGACAAGCATTGCTGTTCCAATATCTGATCAGAAACAGACCCTGTAGTATCTTGTATGGCGGCCCCAAGGTGACAAATAACTACAAATATAATCATATACCTCATAGATCAGTCAAAGCTGGTACGGATCTTCATCAACATAGAATGCCTTGCTAATTGGAAGAGGTTGACACCAAAATATGGCAGCGATTCTCTTGGAAACTCTCACGCCCCCATTCTATGATGTACAACGATCTTGGGTTGTACGGACTCATTTGGAAAGCTTTACATCGTCTCAATTCATTGGAAGGTATTGATTCTTCATCAATGCCCATAAACGTTGAGTACCACCATAGAGAAATTACTAGTCAAGCAAACAGGTTCAACAGGTGCGGTCACTATGATCTAATGCAAACAACAAAGGAAATCATCTCAAACTATTCAAATGATCAATATACTCATACTTTATTCACCACAAAATATAGAATAATCAATTCCATGATCAGAAAACATCAAAACCATCTAACTCCATTGAAGTGCAAGAGTGATCTCTGATTGAAATCACTTCTTTCAGCTAGGGAGGATCTGTCACCCCCGAAACTAAACTTCTTCGAGAGGGTTTTTCTGATGTCCCCTTTTTGAGCCATAATTGCAAAGTGACCTTGACATTTGGAAAGTTGGCTACAATGACTAAAGTGACTTAGATATTTGGAAAATTGAAAAATAACTTAAAGCTTGGAGAGTGGAAAGTCACTTTGAAAGGAAAAAGGAAAATATGACAAAATAAAATAATATTTTATTTGTCAAAGTGGAGGAAGGAAAAATAAATAAAATATTAATATTTTATTATTAATATTTTAATATATATTGGACACTTCACTTGGGTAAAATAAAGAAAATAAATTAAATTAAAATGACAAAATAAATATAATATTTTATTTATTAAAATATTATATTTTTCCAAAGGTAACCGCCCAAGTGTAATATGGGAAAAATAATAAAATATTAATATTTTATCATTTTTTTTTGGCCGCCCAAGTTGAGGAAGAAAAAAGAAAAATAAAATAAAATAATATTTTATTATGGAGGTGGAGTTGAAAGCAAAATAAAATAAAGTGAATTTAGGCGCCCAACTTGTGGCTTATAAAATGGGTGTTTGGGAGTCATTTGAATGATATTGTGAATTTGTCATTTGAAACTTCAAGATTTTCTCTTTGGCTGTAACTTTGTTTCAACAGGGTTCTAATGACGAAAACCCTTAGAATTTGGTGGTTTGGACGAAAACCCACTACACTTTGTGAGGTGGATCCATCCAAGGTTCATCATCAGATTTAAATGCAGGTTTTTGGTGTGGATTGAAGCTAGGGTTTGAAGGGAAATTGATCATATCATCTAGGGCTTCATATTGGCACTAGGGTTTTGACGTTTTATGTAGATTTGAAGGACTTTCTATGACATATTTGCAGGTTACAGCTGCTAGGGCTGGTATAGGAAAGCAAGAATGGTACGGCTAGATTGAGGAAGGTCTTGGCACTAGAATTTCATGATTTCATAGTGGAATTGATAGGGTTTTGAAGGCAGATCTGAATCATACCTTTGCTGCCCGCTAGGGTTTTTAGAGCTAGTGTTATCATTGAAAGTAATTAATGGATTTTGTAAAGCAATCGAATGTCTTGCATTACATTATGAGATATATTTATACATGAAGGAAAAGAATAACCGTGTATGCACGGGTTCAACAAACAGCTTAAATAAGCTATCAAACAATAACAAACCCAAATCAAATAATAACAAGCAAAAACAAACTAACTATACGGAGATAATGATGGAATATGCCAACATTCCCCCCTTATTACATCATTGTTTTAAAGTCCTAATAAGAGAATCCTGAAATGATTCAAACTTCACACGTCCAAGAGGCTTGGTGAAGATATCAACACGTTGTTCTTGAATAGAACAGAATTGAAGCTGAATATTGTTTTGTTGAACATGTTCTCGTATGAAGTGGCAATCAACTTCAATATGCTTGGTTCGTTCATGAAACACTGGATTGCGAACAAGCTTGAGAACACTCTGATTGTCACAATAGAGGATAGTAGGTTGGTTTTGTGGTACCCCCAATCCTTCTAATATGCGACGTAGCCATACTACTTCACATACTACTGCACGATATTCTGCTTCTGTTGAGGAACGAGCAACTGTGGCTTGTTTCTTACTTCCCCATGAAATAGGTCTTGAACCTAAGAAGAAAACAAATCCAAATGTGGATTTCCTATCATCAACTAAACCTGCATAATCTGCATCTGTATACCCTGTCAAGAAGAATTGATCACTCCTTTTATATTCCAAACCATGATTCATTGTACCTTCGATATACCTTAGTACCCGTTTTGCTACTTTCCAATGACACATTTTTGGTTCTTGCATAAATCTTGATAGATAATTAACAGCAAAACTAATATCTGGTCTGGTATAAGTCAAGTAAATCAAACCTCCAATCATTTGCCGATAGAGAGTTGCATTCACTTGAGGAGATGAATCAGAAACAAATAACTGCAAACCTGATTCCATAGGTGTAGACATGGGTTTGGAATCCAACATTCTGAACTTCTCAAGTAGTGTCTTGGCATATTTTCTTTGTGTTACAAAGATATGGTGATTTGTTTGCCATACCTCTAAGCCGAGACAATAGTGAAGTAGCCAGAGATCTGTCATATCAAAGGCCTTCTTGAGATCATTCTTGGTTGTCTCAACCATTTCTTCTGAGCTGCCTGTGATAACTAGGTCATCAACATATACATTAATGATCACAATATCCCCCCCTTGATCCTTGCGATAGAGATTTGGATCATATGGATGCCTAGTAAAACCATGTTTTAGCAAGTGTTCATCAATTTTAATATACCAAGCTCTTGGAGCTTGTTTGAGACCATATAGGGACTTAATAAGTTTGCATACCTTTTCTTCTTTACCAGGTGCAATGTATCCCTCTGGTTGGGTCATATAGACCTCTTCCTTAAGGTCTCCATTAAGAAATGCACTTTTTACATCCATTTGATACAATTTCCATCCAAATTGTGCAGCTAAAGCAAAAATCATTCTAATGGTTTTAATCTTTGTTGTGGGAGCAAAAGTTTCTTCATAGTCAATTCCTTCTTTCTAGGCATAACCTTTAGCTACAAGTCTAACCTTATATTTATCTATACTACCATTTGCCTTATACTTAGTTTTGAATATCCATTTGCAGCCAATTGCTTTCTTACCAGGTGGTAGATCAACAAGCTCCCAAGTGTTGTTTTTCATTAGAGATTGATACTCTGCATCCATAGCCTCTTTCCATGGCTTTGATTCTAGTGCTTCCTGAACATTATATGGTTCGAAATTATCAACAACTGAACGCATTAATGGTAGATTTACCTCATTGTGAGCCATGTTGCGAGTCCTTGGTCCTGAAGTGGAAGTGTCTGGGACTCCATCTAGCTTTGCATCGCGAATGGTACTAGTATACCACTTAGGCAGAGGTCTTGTGACATTTGTAGGTGTTGAGTTAATTTGACTATCAACATCCCCACTAATTTTCCCATCCATGTTGAAAATAGCACTATCTGGATCAGGTGATGATGTGGAAGGTGAACTTGAATCACTCTTCTCATCAAAAATTACATCTCTACTGATATATATCTTCTTTGTATTAGGATCCATAAGGTGATATGCCTTAGATTCATTAATATATCCAAGAAGAATACATTGAATTGATTTTTCATCTAGCTTCTTCCTTTTTTGTTTAGGAATGTGCATATAGGCAGTGCATCCAAATACACGAAGATGAGAGATAGAAGGCTTTACCCCTGTCCATGCTTCTTCTGGTGTGATGCCATCAAGTGCTTTGGTTGGTGCGCGATTCAAAAGATAAACTGTTGTATGGACAGCTTCAGCCCAATAAGCATGTCCCAATTGAGAATCCTTCAACATGCTACAAACCATCTCCCTGATGATATGATTTCTCCGTTCAGCAACACCATTTTGCTGAGGTGTGTATGCTGCAATTAGTTGACGCCAAATTCCATTTTCCTTCAAGTAGGTGGAGAATTCGATGTTGGTGTATTCCCCCCTTGATCTGAGCGAAGGGCACGAATATGATGATTCGTGTCTTTCTCCACAAGAGTGTGAAACTCTTTGAAGTAGGAAAAGGCTTCATCTTTAGTCTGCAAACAATATACCCACATTTTTCTTGTGTGATCATCAATAAAAAGCTAAAAATACCTGAAACCATTGTGACTAGGTGCCATGGGCCCGCACAGATCGGTATGCACCAGCTGCAAAGGTTGGCTTGCACGATGCTCACTAGGGTAGAAGGGTGCTCTATCTTGTTTTCCAGCAATACAACTAGAACAAATAGCACTCGACTTCTCAAGTGAGGGAAGCCCTTTGACCATGCCTTTCTTACTAAGAGTAAGCAAATAACTAGTGCTCAAATGACCAAATCGGTGATGCCATAACATAGCAAGATCATTATCCTTAGTCACTAATGCTTGATTATTGGCAATTGTATCAAGCCTAAACATTTTACCAATTTCAATAGCACTTGCAACAATCTTTGCCTTTTTAGACTTATCACGGATTAGGCATACCTTTTTATCCTTATTTTTATCAAATTCAATCCTTAGGTTGTGATCAAGAAATTGATTAACAAATAGGAGATTTTTGGTTAGTCCTGGCACATACAAAACTTCAGTGAGTCTACAACGATGAATGTCAAACTGCAAGGAGATATCACCAATACCTTGGATGTCATAGGTGGTATCATCTCCAAGAGCGACTTTACCATGATGGGGTTTCAATGTGAGAAACCACTCCTTCTATCCAGTCATGTGCTTAGTAGCACCTGAGTCCACATACCAAATTGAGGTTGATTGTGAACTATCTTCTGAAGTGTGGGTTGAAAACACATATTCCTCTTCTAGAGAGTCTTCTTCTTCAGCAACATTGCCATGTTGTTTCTGTTTGTTCTACTCACATTGAGTATTGCCACTTTGAGATGCCTTCTTTTGAAACTCTTTATTGTTGGACGATCTTTTGGCCAAAGAGTTGTACCAACAATTTTTTACATCATGTCCAATCCTTTCACAAATTGGACACTTCTTCTGAGAGCTAGATGAATTACCAGATTTGGGTGATCCACCAGACTGCTTCATAGGCTTCTTGCCTTTATGACGTGTGGTCATCGCATGATCCTCCTCACCATGATCCTAGCTTAGAGACTCTTCTTTTTGGAGTAGATTCACAAGCTTCTCAAAAGTGGGTGTTGTCTCAGTGACATTCAAAGTTGTCGCAAACACTTTGTATCTGGAAGGCAGTGCTCGTAGAACAATAGGCACTAGGGTAGCATCTTCAACTTTTTCACCTAATGCTTGTAGCGAAGCTTTCAACTCAGCAATCCTTTTGAGAAAGGATTCCAATTGTTCTCCATTCTTCATCTTCCGGCTGTGTAGCTGACTTTACAAATACAAGATTTGATTCTGATTCTTTGCCTCATATACTATCTTGAGCTTGTCCCATGCATCTTTGGCTGTGGACGAGTCTCGGATAAAGGGCTGAACTTCATCAGACACACTGAACAGAATGATCAATTTGGCCTTCCTGTCGGCTTGATCAAATGTCTTTTGCTCATCAGCATCACTTGCATGCCGTTTCGTGGTTCCATCAACCACATTCCAAACTTCTTCAAACTCAAGTTGAGTTTTGAGTTTGGTCTTCCATGTTGAATAATTATTCCCATGTAGCAATTGAGAGTCGGGAAGAAGGAATTTTGGAGAACTTCCTGCCATTGTGTTAGCAATATATAGATGTTATTTTATTCTATTTCTCTTCACTCAGATCAGCAACATGCCGCAAAGGAGAGGATACTTCAAGAATAAAATTAACATTGGAAAAATATATATGGTTGAGTTGAAACTTTTACAATCTTTCTTGAAAAATACAATACTAAAATAACAAGCAGAGACAATATCAACTGGCATAACAGATTCTTTCAAATAGATTGCTCACTTCATATCACCCGCTTGGAAGAAAAACAATACTGACAGTAGTTTCCTGTGGTTGTAGATGTGAATCGTTCTTATGCTAATATCAACAAAAGTGTTGACGTGACTGCTACACGAAGAAGAGAACAGAAGTACTTTGTAAACACTCCGGAGTAACAACATTTCGGAGGAAAAATTAAAAAAATAATTAAGCCCTCATGAGCTGGAAAGAACATGGGCTAAAAACCCCATGACCAAAGGCTAAAGGTGCTCTAGCAGGTTGCAAGGCGCGCCCTTCATAAATCAATGGCGGACTAGGCAGAATAAGGTGTGCACAAGGGTCGTCGCTTGCCTTGCGGCCTACACCACTCCAAATGTAGCATGCAGAGAAACCTCCACTGTTTGAATGAAGATTCCAACGCCCAATGTTCCAATGCATATTCCAACACTAATGCAGCACGCAGAGAATGAAGAGTCGAACGCCTTCCACAGTCCAAAACGCGACCACCAACACCAAATCGTGGTTGCAGATTGAATCGCAGCCTGTGATGAACGATTGTGCCTTCAAAGAAGAGAAACATGCCACAGATTAATCCTGATTGGGGTTTTCCAACCGCGCGCCCCCAATCTACCTTTGAGGCCTCTTCAACAGAAAACCGTGCCTCAAATGGTTAAATCGCACCTCTTGCAGGTAAACACAAGACAAATAATGCTGGCAAGGTTTGAATGCTTGCCACCTCTGACCAAACCACGACCTTCAGCTGCCAATGAAATTCGGCTTGCAATGAGCCACCAACTAGACAGATAATCGGGGCCTCTTACGCAACTCTTGAACTCCACGCTTACACTCTACAGATCTCTATCGAATACTTCTATGCTTGATTTTCTCCAAATCGATTCACTTCAATGCTCGGTTCCTACAGTGACTCCGATGAATTTGCACCTTATACAATTAAATCAACAAAATCACCAATCTTATGCCCCATGATCTATCTTTCCCTATCTCTACATGATTTACTCTGGATCTTAGCCGCTTTGATACCATATGGATTTTGTAGAGCAATCAAATGTCTTGCATTACATTATGAGATATATTTATACATGAAGGAAAAGAATAACCGTGTATGCACGGGTTCAACAAACAGCTTAAATAAGCTATCAAACAATAACAAACCCAAACCAAATAATAACAAGCAAAAACAAACTAACTATACGGAGATAATGACGGAATATGCCAACAGTAATTTGCAGATATGGGTGGTTGTAGAGGTAGTTTGCAAACTTGTTTGAGGAAGAAATACTCCTAGACTCGTCACCTAGGGTTTCTAACACTCATTAAAGGCTAGCGCTCATCATAGAGGAAGAATCTTGGCACTTGTATGAAGATTTCAGTCATTGTTTGCATCAAAAATTTATATCAGACCAATCAGATTTGACAGATAAGAGTTGGAGGTCATATCCAACATTCCATTGGCATCTAATATCCATCATTCAGCACCTAGGGTTTGAGCAGCCACCTATAGGATCTAGCGCTAACCTTTGGAAGGGTTTTTGTGGCATTTCAAGGAGCAGATTTCAAGCATTTGTTATATCAGACAGTTGTATCAGGTCTGTCCCAAAAATCAGAGTTGTAATCAGCAAGCACTTGTTCATTGTTGGTTTGGCATGATTTGACATTCCTATGCATCATATCATTGATACGATCATCCGGGTATGTTATAAGTGCCTTGATATTCAAATCTTTAATCTGAATTGGCATTTGTAAACGTTGTCCTAATCTAAATCAGACTTGATATGTTTGTAATCAGCCCTGATATAGAGGAGAAATAAAGCTTAATTGGTTTTGTAATTGTGTTGTTTATGCATGTAAAGTATTTGGTTATGTTTCCTATGTTTTGGCAAATGTATGATAAGTGTTTGACGAAATGTCAAACCACTAGAACTCAGAAATTAGAGCAGAACTACTTGGGGTTCTTACAGTTTTCGTCCTCAAGAAGGTATGAAAGAACTCACAGGTTCATTCCTACAGGATAACAGTATAATCTTCAACATGAAACTCAACAATGAGCTCTCACTTCTCTTAAATAGACACTTTGGAAGTTACACAAGAATATAATTCTTTCTTGGAAATAATAACTTTTTTCCTCCAACTTAATTATATCCTTTTTTCCAAGTAAAGGCGCTCATTTTGATGTGCACAATCAATTAATAAAACATTTCCCCTTTCCAATGAGCTATACCACTTAGTCACTTTTTATTTAATTCCAAACTTAGGTGACTTTAAGTGAAAATAATAATGAAAGAGCACATTTAATCACCCAATTTATAGAAAATCCCAAACTAAAGCAAACTACGAAATAAACCATACCAACGCCATCTAGGAGGTTTGGGATAAAGAATGACACCAATTGGGTGACTTTCTAAAAATAGACGACTTCTCCAAGAAGTTTGGAGAACATCATGGAAAGCCGAAAACACTTCTGAAAGCTGCACTGCAATCCTAAACATCAACTAAGCTCATTGTCAACAAAAGAAGTCAAAAATAACTGAACCAGAGCTCTCCACAAAACAAAGAGTTCCTTACCATACCAAATAGCCTACGAGAACTCAATGAATAGGCTATCGGGCCCTCAACGAACTAGGCATGAAAAGGGGACATTACAAAGACTCGTCTTATTACATTGTTATGCAGGTTACTATGACATTGGAAATTTCTAAAGAAAAGTTTTTGGAACTCATGGATGAAGGTGAAGCTCGTATCAAAAGATATGAAAACTCACATGAAAAATAATAAATATTTTATCTGCTCTAGGTATGTCCTTCAGAGCAAATCTTTTTGCCCTTTAGAGGGAATATATAGTTGTAATTCTTTGTGAAATTCCTCTGACTCCATTTAAGACTGGGCCAATTGAAGCAATTTGCAACGTGGCTCGTACACAATGCTTTAATGAATTTGTTTAAGAAGAAATCACTGAGAAGGCACTTCTCGATCTTGTATATTTCCTAGTACAAGAGCTTTGAGAAAATCAAATGATTGCCAAGAATTGCAACAAATCTTAGCGACAAATGTGACGTATATGTTTCAATAAGTATTGGGAATACAAATCCAGCCACCTACTTTTAAGCGAGAAATTGGCTTCATACTCTCTGGTTCTTGACAAAAAGTTTTAAAATTGGAAAATCTAGATGCCTGGGTCTCAAGTTTGGATTCCCAAACTCAGAAACTCACATTTTTTGAGAAAAGTATGATTCTTGAAATGTACAGGAAGCACTCAATGCTCGTCAACAACATAGCTGCTATTCTGACATGTAAAGAGTATAAGTTTGCAGTCCGCAAATTGTTATATCATTTTGCATATCATGGAGAAGTGACCAACCAGTTGCTATATCTTTTAAATTGATGGAGAAACTGTTCAGTAGTATAGCCATCAATTTAACAAGGTGTTTAGAAAAGTCAGTTTTTTATGAGATCCTTAAGGTTCAGTTCATTATGGACTGTAATCAAACTTTAAATAGAAAATGGATCTCTTGGCTGTCAATTCTCTTCAACAGGCCTTATAGTTAGCCTAATAGATTGAAAGCAGACTATAACTATGATGCTCATCTAGATTTTTTCTATGGATGGAACAAGTTGCAAACATTTTCTGCTAGTTGTCTCAGTTCCTGTCTTTTAAGCTATATTATAACCCAAAGCCAGATGGCAAGGTTCCTAGTTGTGAATATCCTAAATAATATGGCCACTCTAATGCAGAATAGATAAAGTGAAAAGGAGTGAAATCTTAAAAATAACTGAGCAAAATATTAAAGGAACATTTAGTAGTAAAAGATCTTAAAGTAGCAAAAAAGCCTAATGTTTTGAACCTACAATCGGTCTTTATAACCACATTGAAACCATTCACAAGGAGGTCTTACAAAACTGCCAAAATCAAGGATGTGTTTGTTTTGGTATCAGTAAGGACAGCATGACAACTTGGCCTCCCAAGATGTGGTCATATCTCTAGAGTTCTCCAAAAGAGCTTATTAACATCCTTACACTATAGGTCAGAACTAATCGATAGCTAATAAGGGTTGAAAGAATCCACATCACTTTCTCAATAAACCTTGAATGCAGATTGTAAATGCCATTCCTATGAATTATTTTGATCTTCTATTTGTCTATCTGCATTAAAATAAGTAGCATGCCACCCATGGCTATTGAAACAAAATACAAAATGCCAAGACTCAACAAATTGAAAAAACCATGAAATATAGAGATTTTAAAAGATTTAAAACTTTTATCATTCACCCTTCAATAAATAAACTTTAAATACACAATAAACTAATCAAATAGAAGCTACTTTGATCACATACACAAGTATACATCGATCACATGAGCATAAAAGCGGATTTTAGCTGAAGGAAACAACATTTTTAAATATACGAATAGTGTCAAGTGTTCTAAGTGTACAAAACTCATGGATTATGATATCTATGGCATCAAAAACAAAAATCACAATATGAAGTCATGAACTATGGTAGAAAGGAGCTTGTATCGCTCAGCGGAACATTGCTAGCTTGTAATATCCCAAAACGGGATATTTTGGACAATTCCGTACTTATGGACTTCTAATTTAATTTTCTGCTCAAACCCTAACTTCTTAAGTAAAAATCAGACTTGAACAAACATCTAGGGCAGCCCATAAAACATCTCAAATCCACATGATGTCATCATAAAGATGATTATCCATAATGCACTTGTATTCCACAACCAAATAAGCAACAATTCCACTTAATTTATCCACACAATTGACTGAAAATAAATGTAGAAGTCTGCTGCTACAAATCTGATTATAATATGTCTTCAAATACATAAACAAATTAGGGCAAACATGAGAAACATGCCCAGCATAGTTCTGCCCTAAATCTGAACGTTATACATACCAAAATTATAGCAAAATGACCTTCCAAAATGAAAGAAAGTGATCTCCAAGGCTGCTGTTCCAATTAGGGCATAAAACCCTAGGTCTTCAATTACCAAATGCCATGAAAAAACACTCCGAAATGGTGCACTCAGGTCTGCTCTGCTGCTGCTCCTAATTTCTGCTCTTCTCTAACTCTAATCAGCAAATATAATCTCCAAAAATGCCAATAATCTCCCTCCAAGTCTAGGGTAAACCCTAGTCAATAATGCATCAATCCACACCAGGAGAGGTCTTCAAAATGATCTTCCAATCTGATTTAGCAATCTGCTCTTCTTCACCAACAAATAACCATGAAGCACAAGTGAACTCCTGTCACGGAATCCTCCAAAGAAAGAGCTAGGGTTTCGTCCAACTCTTCCCAAGAAAGAGCTAGGGTTTCTGCTCTTCTCTAACTCTAATCAGCAAATATAATCTCCAAAAATGCCAATAATCTCCAAAAATGGGTAGTGCTCCAAGTCTAAGGTAAACCCTAGTCAATAATGCATCAATCCACGCCAAGAGAGGTCTTCAAAATGATCTTCCAATCTGATTTAGCAACCTGCTCTTCTTCACCAACAAATAACCATGAAGCACAAGTGAACTTCCGTAAGAAAGAGCTAGGGTTTCGTCCAACTCTTCCCAAGAACTCAAGGTTTTCGTCTCAAGTCCTCCAAGAGATAAACTCCAAGTGATGAATGAATGAATGCTTGAATGATGATGCAAATGCCACCAAAAACCTTATTTTTATACATGTTTTCCACCTCCATCAATTGTTGGCTGACCTAGGCAGAAATAGCACTATTTATTATCTTTTTTCTCTTCAAGGCCAACCTCATAAGTGTTGTTGGCGCCCACCTCACTATGGCCGACCTAGACTGGGATTTTCCTTATTTAAAATCTGTTTTTCCTTTCTCTAGGGGGTCAACCTACCTCAAGATACCTTGGCATCCAAAAATCCAAATTAAAGACGTGGATTTATCTTCTTTCAAGTCTTCTTCAATCCCGCCAAGGATAGAGATCATTTTATTATTTATTCTTTCCTTTATAGGTCTTCTCAGCCAATCATACATCAAGTTAGATCTCCACAAGGATGGGTGCATACACATGATCAAGACATTATAACTTATCCCATCTCCGGTATGAATGAAATCATCCATCAAGGCAATCCGCCATATGCTATCAACCTCAAGGGTATAACAAGTGACATGAGACCACCAAACCTCCCTAACCTTCTTCTATGACCACTCCAAAAATGGGGACATTACATAGCTCTATGTGGAGTTATGCACTTGTATCTTCTTCAAGCCTACAAATGCTATTACAGCCACGGAGCATTAATTAGGATAGAGATTGACTCAACAAACCAAAGTATATATGTAATTCAACTACTTGGCATTTAATTGGGAAAAAGACAAAAGAATAAAATTATGTTGCTTTTCCATCCAACATGGCCCAAAATGATTTTTTTTAATACTAGAGCGGGGGTTTGGGGGTACTGCCTCCAACGGAGTCGAGGGGCAATGCCCCTTGCAGGGTCTAGGGGAAATGCCTTTGAGACCACACAAACCTTCATGGCACATGTCATTTTTCATAATTTTATCACTTTTAAACAGCCATCAAAAGTCCCCCAAACCCTTCAAAAAATGCTTGCCTATCACGCTTTTATGTTTAGCATTTTTAATTTTTTATTCTATTTTTTTCCTTGATTTTTATTGACTTGGTTGAGTCTTCCCAACGGGACTCTCCAGGTTTGTCAAGTTTGACCAAACTCGTCACGTACTAGGCCACGAGTCCCTAGGACTCGTTTTCTGCTACTCACCTCAGGACTCGCTGAGTCTTGGCAAGTCCAAGTGTGTCTTGTAACACTGGTATAGACTATTCCCCCTAAATTTTTGTATGCAATGATCTATACATAAACCTTCTAATATTACTAATGAAGAACTCATATGTCTAGGACTGATAAAAACTATGACTAGGCAAAATTTGAAGACAAGGATCTATTCATCACTAACTTGGTACCACTAGTTTGTCACTGCTGTTTAGCCCAAAGCCAAAATATATTTCAAACCAATGAATATACTCTTAGAAACTTTCATTAGTCTTAAGTTATCCTCAATTCTATTGCTTGCTAGAGACGACCTACAAACCTCCAAATAATGAGAAGGATTTATTGGTGTTTTCCTTGTAGCATTTAAAGACAAAAAGCAATTGTCAAGCCATAAATACCTTATAAAGGTGTGAAAGCATTTTATCTTTTAGGAATAAGGACCTTTCTTGACTTTTCTATCGATCTGCTTTGAAGAGCATCATTGATGAAACTAGTCAACCATTCCTAAAGCAAGTCAAGAGTTACAAAAAGCACTCTCAACTAACAATCATGATAAAAAAATCAAGTGTTTCTCCTTGGGATTGCCAACTCCTTGAATCTAAAAAAAGAATGCTTCATGTATAGTATAGTTTTTGTCCTTGATGTAATATGACCTCTTGCAAATAAGACATCAAATTATAAATCTCTTCCACCTAAATACCTGTACACAATGAAAAATAGTAGCTAACAATTTTGATTATGCCTATACACGTAGACCTTTTAATATTAGTAATGAAGAGGCAACATGGTTAGAGTGATGAAAACCTTGTGTTGGAGACATCAAAAGATAGGGTCTATTCATCACTAATGTAGCATCACTAACTTGGGACGATCAAATTGTCACCATTGTTTATTTTAAATGGTGTTCCCAAGGGATGTGTCACTGGGGTAAAAATGGCATTTCGACGATGGCAGGATGGGAATGAAATGTCCCCACGTCATCCCTTTGGAAGCCACTTGTAGGGGGGGACTATCCCCAAGATGACCCTAAGGTGGAGCGGAGATATATACAATACAGGTGATGTCCCTAGGAACATTCTCCTTTGCAGGGGTGTTTGGGGATGCCCTACTATCCCCGAGACAATTGGGGGACCCCTGTAGATGATTGGGGGACCCTTGTGAACCCCCAAAGACACATTATTTAGAATTACAGTTAAGCTCTATAAATTTTCTTTTCATAAATGTTTGCAAGTTACTATTTCTTATGAAGTAGTCAAAGTGAAAACAAAGAAGAAAACTCTACAGCTCTCACTTTTGACCATTCTATGTATTACAACATTCCTCTTAACTTTTACACTATCCTCTTCATTTAATTTCAGAATATTTTTACAAAATTTCTTTTACTTACAAAAAAATTTAGTGAAATTTATAATTTAATAATTTATATTTATATAATATATTTATTTATATTAATATATTTATATATTAATTAATTTATTATAAATATTTATTCATTAACTATATTTCCAAGCCATATATATTTTGGATGTCGTTCTTGATGGCTTCTACTCGCCTTCAACATTACTTTGCTCTAAACTCCAATTTGTTTTTAGTTCTGTCTGTGTAGGATTTGCTTTCATATGATGCTCCTCTAGGTTTGTTTGGGCTGATAAGTGTGGTGTAGTTTCTATTTCCCCTGGTTGTGAGTGTCTTTATGCTACTTCTTTGTCCCTAGGCTGCCTACAGGTCTCTAACCTAAGGTTTTCGGAGCTCAAGATTGTGTCTTCTGAGGCGGCAATGTTTGGAACTTGTCCAACTACATGCTCCTATAACAATAGGTCTTTAGTTTACTCCATCTGTTGTGCATGTTAAAGGCTTAGAGGCTTCCTCTGCCCTAAACCTAGATCATGTTCTTCCTAAATCATTTCTTGAAGCTTTATGTGGGAAGAATTAGAGTTTTAAGGTAGAGAAGGTGATTGTAGGGGCACTATTAAAATTTGGATAATCATCTTAGTTCAAACCTAAATCATTTAGCTTAGGATTCACAATGGGATGTTTTGAAATGTAGCAAATTTTGAATTTGTAAAGCTGGTATGATTATTAAAAAAAAAAGCATATCGAGTGCTAGAAATAGTTTTTGACCAAAATTAGGAAGTGGATATATGGGATAATACCTTGATACAACACACTTAAATAGGAAAATTCTATGTGTTTTGGCCATATTTGAATAGTTTGTATGAGTGGGTTTTAGAGTTTTGAAAACCTTTGTTGAAGGAAAAAATTAATATTTTTTTGTGTGCACATGATTTCTTTATTATGTATTGTTTGTTGCCTAAAGATAGAAAGATTTCTTAGTTAAGAATCGTGGTTTTGGTAGGATTATATTTTAAGTCTTAAACTCTAGCATCCACCATTTGATCCTCTTTAGGAGTCCTTTGCGATACCTTTATAGGTGTGCCTTCCTTATTTACCACTTCAATATTGGTGTAAATCTAGGTTTGAAACGATTGGGGATTCCTTGGGCAATTTGTTGGATGTCGCTTGAGAGACTTTGGAGCATTCTCACACTACTTAGTCTCAAATTTGTGTTGAAATGGATTTGAATAAAGGCTTACCTGAAGAAATTATTTTGAAAAAGGATGGTAGATCTTGGGCACAAAAAATAGATTATGTGAGTATCCCCTTTTGATGTCGCTCTTGTTTTGTTTGTGGACATTTGGCTTTTTGTTGCCCAAGGAACAGCTCTATTCCACCCTAGGATAACATGAAGCTTTCTTCTCAAGCTATTTGGTGGAAAGGCACTAAAGCACATCCTTTTATAATTTACCCAAGAAAGTTGAATGAAGTTTTTGAGGATGCAAAGTATGATTTAGTTCACCAGGAGGATTCAACTGTTCCTATAGATAAGGAGGGAGGTGTGCTTAATAAGATAGCAATGGGTGTTGTTGTCAGTAGGGAAGAATTTGATCAAGCTCCTTCTCTAACTTTGTAGGAAGCTCCTTCTATTGTTTCAATTGTGGATGCAAAGGCACCTTCAGTGTTGGAGGCAACAAAGGATGGTTTAGCACAACCTATGAGTTCAGTTCTTGATATTGCATTGCAAGTTTCGCCTCACCCTGAGCATGAATGGATTGAGGTGAAAAAGAAGGAACGCTCATAGGGGAGGACTACTCATTAGATGACTCTAAGATCTTCCAAGAATATGATGAAGAATTCATATATGTGTTCAGGCATTTGAGTTTGTTTGGTTTGCTTTTAGTGTGATAATTCACTTTGATTGAGATTCAAATCAGCCGTAAGGTTATTTGAATTAGGCACTCAATGTCATATTTCTGCGGGTCTTGGGTCCCTTTCCCAAGTTACTATTAGCAAAGAAAATTATTAATTTTTTTATATCTAACATTATATATTTAATTTATTGTTAATTGTAAATTGTAATTTCTTTTACTATTTTTTAGAATTATTTTTTTAATATATATTATAATTATTTGCATTGATGTCCCCAATCATCGCCAAATTTTGGGAAAAAATTGTCGTCCATGAAACTATTCCCCATGTCTCTCCATCCCCCCATTTCAAAACTCCATGGAACATTACTTCTACCAAACTCGGACTATACACAAAGTCATGACACAAAGTCGATAGGCTAATTTTGGACTTGGACTCGGCCTTGGCACAAAAACCCAACACATACTTGACAATTTGAAAAAAAAAACATGATATATAGATATTTTTGAAGGAATCACATGTTTTTCTATTCACTCTTTTCTAAATCAACTTTATAGACATAAAAATTTAAAATATAATTAATTACAAGCTACTTTGAACATATATTAGTATACTTAAAAAAACTGTGTACAAAAGAGGATTTGAATTGAAAGAAACAAGACTTTTAAATATATAAATATTCTTAATTGTTTTTGGTGTACAAAACTCATGGATTGCGATATCTATGGCATAAAAAAATTCACATTGAGTCATGGATAATGGTACAAGGGAGCTTGTATCACTCAGCCCAACATCACTAGCTCTATGGTGGGTTCTGCACACATCTCAGATAGGTCCTCAATACTACTGCAACGATGATACCTGTGTGTGCAGACAACGATCAAGGGATCTTCTCATGCTCTCTCCTCCTTCACCATTGTTATTGCTTCTGCCTCAATCTCAACTTGATCAACCCACTTGTGGTCATCCTCAATAAATACAAGATCCTCAGCCTCAACGATCCACCCGATAGTGGATCAACCTCCTCTAATGCAATGGGAGATAGATCTGAGCCTAGGATTTGCTTGTGATGAAGGTGAAGATTGTAATGAACATAGGTAAGGCCATTCAACCTTTGCAACATCAATATATTCTGCTTTTTGGAGCTATGCACTCAAACATACTCGAATTATGCTTGTATCCTAAAATGCTATATGGTCGGCTCAAGTCATTTATGGCAATCCTCTAAGGATATGGCACCTTACCACCAAACCTCTCCCACCATGCATTTGAAATGAGAAAAAAACAAAGTGAAAAAGTATGACCTTAAGCAACTTTTTTTTTAGAACTGATGATCAATTAGAAAAAGAAAAAGCAGGTTGCAATAAGAGCCCACATCTGGGCAAACAGAGTTCTAAAACTTATCAATCTGCTATCAGTCCAGAAGGATCAATACATGAGTACTTAAGATACAAAATATCAAAAAAAGATTGTTGCAACAGATCAAAACAGGTATTTCATAATCAAAACAGAAAAAGACCATTGCTGCTTATTTCCAGCAGCACCTCCTCATATTGCTCTCTTTGTATGTGTCCAACTCAAAGGTACCAATAGGTGGAGTAATCTCTTATATATTGTCATTCTACTTCACAACTTCTAAATCTGCACTGTCATATCTAGAGTAGATAAAGTATCATATCTGATAGATTCCTTTCAACGGGCAAAAAGATTTGCTCTAAAAGACATATCCAGAGCAGATTAAGTATTTATTATTATTTTGATACAAGCCTCACCTTCATCCATGAGTTTTCACAACTTTTGAGTTTTAAGATTTGCTCTAAAGGACATATCTAGAGCAGATAAAGTATTTATTATTTTTGATACAAGCTTCACCTTCATCCAAAAGGTGAATCTCATAACAAAAGATCTGAAAACTTACATGATCTAGGGCGATTGAATTTTGTGCTAAGATAACCTCACTTTAGAGAACTCACTTGAAAATTCTTAAGATGCATGGTTTACATCCATCTAGATGCACTACAAATACTTGACTCACTTTAAAGTACTCACTTAAAATGGAACCCAATAAAGTTTTTGTGTACCATTTGACAACTTATGTAAACCTTTAAATAAAAAACCATAAAAATTAAGAAATACTCAGAAATTTTAAAGAAGGCATATGCTAAGGAAATCCTTTTAATCTTTTGTGTGTCTAAAAGTGATTGAAAGACATTTTCTCATTAACGTCCATAAAGAGACTCTAAGAGGTATTTATCTGTTTTCGTTCATCATGCTCTCCAAAAGTTTGTGGCCTCATTCATCCAAGAGGTTATTAATTGTGAGCATTAATTGCTAGAAGGATCACCTAGGCCTATTAGATCAATTAAATAGTTCTACTCAATTTCTGTTAGTGAGCAATCCAGTGTCCCGTACCTACCTTCAACATTGACACATATAATGCAATGTCCTTATAGATGCCTTGTCATGAATTGGACACCACATTTTAGACCCAGTGACTGGAAGTGGAGCACAGCTGTTGTAATGTCCCTTCTTAGGAAGTTCTAGATTTCTTCACCTTGCACTGTAATGTCCCGTTTTCTAGATTGATCTTTTATAGTTGACCGTTGGCCTATTCCAGAGACCGTAGGCTACTCGGAGGTTGAAATTGGGGTTTCATGTTTTGGTGGTTGCTTTTGTTCGTGGATTGTGGTTTGGTTGGCAGTTTCTTTCCGGGTTTGTTCTCCTTAGTCCCTGTTGGTTACGGCTATTTTTAGTAAGTTCAGGATTGGCACCATAACGGGATTTTGAGAGTGGGGTTGGATTCGTCTTGTCAAGACCTTTCCAACGAGCTATAGATCATTGATTTCCGACATCATCTTGGCCTCCGTTTTAAAGTCCGTAAATTAAATATTATTATTTAATATTAATGTTGTTTTAAAAGAGGGGACTTTAAGGTTGAGGTTGAAAAAGAATTGAAGAGGATTATATTATTTTCCCTCTCATGTTTTATCTCATATGCAAGAGGATTTTAGAGACTCCCAGTTGGAAAAGTATAAAAAGAGGAAGAGTGCTCTCATTTAGGCATCCGAAATCTTGATAATGTTATGCTGCCGTAATGGTTTTGGGACTGCTTCGAGGAATGAATGCCTCCTAGCTTGGGCTCACTTCGTGCTTGAGAGATAGCACCTAGGGAGAGGTTTGTTGATAGTAGTGATTTTGTAGTGAGGTTTGCATTGTAGCTTGAGTTATGTTTGTAGTTCAGTTATTTGCATTTTATGTCATTTTTTGGAGTTGCTGATAATAGGGCTGAATCTGTAGTTTCATTCATAAATCTGAAAATAAAAAGGCATTTGTTCTGGGTATTTCATATTTCCCTTTGTCTATGTTGGGCGCCCCATTGTGCTAATTTACAGAATTTATTATGAAGAATCTGATTTTCTAGAAGGAAATCGCCCTTCTTGCCAGGCCGCCCCTCTTTGGAGCGCATTAGAAAGCATGCTAAATAAATACTTGGGTTTAAGAGTGGTTTATAGTGTGTAGCTTGGTTGCCATTGTCATAGGAGTGCATTGCATCAGATTTGAGGTCATTTAGTTGAGAAATGAGTGAGGTGTGAGCATTTTTTTAGGGTTTTATGTTGCTGGTTTGGTTTTTCAAAGTTGTTGATCCGTCATTTCAGTTTGCTAACTTCTATCATTTGAGTTGGGTTGGAAGTCTCTAATTATTGTAAGCTGAACAGTAGTACTGTCAGCACTTCATACTTTTTCTCATATTTGTTTTATAATACTTTGCATCTCCGTCATATGGTAGCTCCAATTCCACTTCGGGTTGGAAAGCACATTCTTGACGTCGAGTTATTTCAGCATAATAGTTGGTAGGGATCCTCTAACCATATGCTCGTCATCATCAGGCGCATTCTTGGTTAGAGTTCTTTATATCAGCATTGCATCAAGACCCTCTGACCATATGCTCGTCGACATCCGGCGCATTCTTGGTTAGAGTTCCTTTATCAGCATTGCATAGAGATCCTCTGACCATATGATCACGCCATCCTGGTGTACATTCTTGGTTAGAGTTGAATTCCGCATCGTTTGGTTTAATTGCTAACTTCAACGATTGTGTATTGCTCTGCTTGTTGTAATTAGAAAAGTGAAAAAAATTGGCTTGGTATATTTCATGCACACAAGTATAGCTTCTTAAAGAGAACATTAGTAATTAATAAATCAATAATAAAACCAATATCATTAATTAGGGTTAGTAACATCATGAACATAATCAATAACAATGAACAATTACATATATCCAATGTATATTTTCCTCATTCTTTACCCTATTGAGACTTCATGATATACTTTGGGAGTGGTGATCAACGTGCCTGGTCATTAATCTAACCTAATCATTAGTCCCTATGGAGACGGGGTATATACTCGTTAGGGCACTGGATAACAAGACTCCACTGTCGTAGGCCCAAGGCCTTCATGCTACACCCGGCAATACTTCATCGCTTGGCTCAAGGGGCTTCATGCTACACCCAGCAAGACTTCACCCACTTGAGAGTCACCTACCGTGTAAGTCGTTTAATAACAATTAATCTATACTACCATAGGCCAAAGGGCTTCATGCTACACCTGGCAATACTTCACCGCTTGGCTCAAGGGGCTTCATGCCACACCTGGCAATACTTCACCCACTTGAGAGTCACCTAGGTGTGAGATCTACCAAACCACCCTTCCCTAACTATCGACACGCTCTCGTAGGGTGATAGCTAAGATTAATGACGAGGCAACCTTGCACTCATCCCTTGTATATCATGAGTAAGGTTAGGAATCATATCATTAAGGATTTTGCCTTCTTGTTTCCAGTGATCCCTTGGATCATAAAGATAATGCTTCTTATGAATATATTCCTCTTTATAGGAATTGGACTTTGTTCGATCATTCATGATGGATAATCATATGGCACTTGATGGCCACTCTTATCAATACATGATTAAATATATTGCTGAGATAACATTTATTCAAAATGTATGAACGATACCTTATAGATTGTTTGAATATTGATTGGCTGTGCTAGATCGATGCTCCAAGAGAATGAAATTCTTTGTTTGATACTGCCCCGATCTATATGACAGAAATGTGTATTATAAGTGATTGGTTGCTGCCCTTTTATTTATCTTGTATTGAGATTATCAATATGTTGTAGATGGATAATTCACTGTTGTTGTGTATTTTTGATGAGATCTTCCAACGAGATGCCTTTATTTCTGCCCCACGATCCCCTTATATACTTGATCAGATGTCTTTCCTTCAAAGGACACCTCTCTTCAAGGAGATCGTTGTCTTAGAGGCACCACCCTTAGTTATGCTTAACATATTTTTAACATAACATCGCCACCTTTTATTATCTATGAATCGTTGTTATAATCATTACCTTTGTTTTAACACCAGCGTTGTCTTTGTATTTAATAGTTTGTTCTACTTATAATAACAGCGATTGCCTGCTCATGGCTAAGGGGGTTCCGGTGATCCCTCGGACCTACCGGTTCTGGGGTGTTCGGGGATTGCTGCGGGGATGATGACCATTCCTGGCACGATGGATAGCTGTGTGGACGATCACGTGCTTGGTGATAAGGACTGTGAATCCTCTACTCACATGCTACATAAAAAAGAGTTGGGACCCAGGGCCTGGAAGAATGCCCTTTTAGGGGATGATTCAGAGGGTAGTCGTGCTACTCCAAGTTTCCGTGAGACAGCTGACGGGTCATCGATCGTGCTTCCAGACGTCACGATGGACAGAGTGGTCTCCACCATGGATAACGCCCTGGTAGGAAAGTTTTTTTCTTTCAGGTCTAACATTGATGCTGTTAGGAAATGGGTGAATGCAAAATGGAAAGTGAAGGGAAGTGTTTCAGTGAATGCTATGGCTGGAGGGACGTTTCTCTTTAAATTTATGGCTAGAGAAGATCTTACCTCCATTTTAGCAGGGGGGCCATGGATGTACGGGAAACATAGTTTGTCCCTGTGTAAATGGAAACCAAGATTTGATAGTGCGGCGGACCTCAACAAATCGGCTCCGGTCTGGGTTAGACTCCCAAGTCTTCCGCTGGAGTACTGGGATGAAGAGATTTTTAGGTGGATAGCCAACTCATTTGGCCACTTCATAGATCTTGACAGCACCACCAAGGACAAATCAAGGTTAGTCTTTGCTAGATTCTGTGTAAATGTGGATATCAACAAGGTTCTTCCTAATAATATCACTCTAGAATCTAAATTTGGCCAATGGATCCAACCTATTTTATATGAAAACTCAACAACCTTCTGCCAAATCTGTAACAAAAAGGGTCACCTAGCATCTCATTGCAGGGCTAGAAAGCCTACCCCAGCCCCGGATGACCAGACTACGGTAAATGATGATGAATACCCTTTCAGGGAGGACTTACTAAACATTGTAGATTCTCCTTTAAAGGCCAGTGCTGAAAAGGACAAGGCAGATACCCTCCCTCAGGAAGCTCCTATTGCCCCTGCTAACTCTGTCCTTGCGGGGACGCTGACTTCTTCCCCTGCTCAGGGGGAGGGTGTTCCCACTTCACAGCCCGCGAGGCTGGAAGATGGGGAGATTCACCAAGAGAAGATACTAGAAATGGAAGGTTCAGTGGACAAGTTGGCGCCTCCTAGAGTGTGTAGCCCTCTGGAAAAGGGGTACATTCTAGAGGAGCGTGACATAAATCAGGAGATTTCCTCTCCTAGCAAATCTGACCCTTACCCCTGGGGCTAGTTCAAGTGTCTCTGACCTAGAGGGGTGGACTACTACTAAGAGGAAAGGTAAAGGACCGGGAAAGAACATTTTAGATCTGGGAGCTGATTCCAAAAAGGGAAGACCGTCACAAAGAGAGACTAGGCAGAAGGCAATCAACAAAGATATTGCTATGGGTAGGCAGAGGACCTTGGAGCTGGGCTCCAAGAAGGCCCCAATCAAATGAGAATCCTATCATGGAATATTCAGGGGTTTAACAACCCCCACAAATAGTTCTTAGTCAAGAATTGTATCTTTGACAATAAAATTGATATTCTACTTCTCCAAGAGGTTAAGATGAAAAGTGAAGGTTTCCAAACTGTTGCTAGGAATATATGGCCTAATGCAAAGCACCTGAGTTGTGATGCCTCTGGGGCCTCTGGGGGAATTGTGACCATGTGGAACAACAATACTGTTAAGGGAAGGATTGTAGAAAGAAACAAAAACTTTTTGGCGGTCAGAATGGAGTCTAACAACAATGCCTGGACCCTGATTAATATATATGCTCCTAATCAGAGGGGCCCAAGAAGGGAGGTGTGGGACCTCCTCTCTTCTTTGATCGCTAGTGAACCCTTTAGCTGCTGGATGTTAGCTGGGGATTTTAACACTCCACTCTTTCCCTCTGAGAAGAGTGGAGGGATCATGGATTATACTGGCAGCATGATGGATTTAAATGATTTTCTAAACAATGAAGGGCTAATGGACCTGGATATCCAAGGAAACAGATTCACCTGGACTAATCAGAGAAAAGGGAGGAACTTGATTCAAGTCAAACTAGACAGAGTCCTAGTCTCGCCCAATTGGAAATTCTTAAGCTCCTACTCTCTAGAAGCTTTGCCCCGAACAACTTCTGATCACAACCCCCTACTTCTATCTTGGAGGGAAGTGAATGGAAAAGGCCCTTGTCCCTTCAGGTTTGAGATTATGTGGACCAAACACCCAAATTTTAGAGACAAATTAATGAGTTGGTGGAGAGAAGATGTCCAAGGAACACCTATGTATAGACTTGCGCAGAAGCTGTTGAGGGTAAAAAAAAAGGTTAAAGGATGGAATAGGTTCAGCTTTGGGAACATTTTTGATAAAGAAAGGAGAATCGACATCAAACTAGGGGAGCTACAAAAGAGGATGGAGGAGGGGGATACTTTAGAAGACATGGCTAAAGAAGAAGAGTCCTTGAGGAAGGAATGGAAGGAGCTGCTGTTAAAGGAGGAGATTTATTGGAAATAGAAATCAAAAATGCAATGGCTTAAGGAGGGGGATAGGAACACCACATTTTTCCATCAATCAACAATGAAGCATAGGAAAAGAAATAACATATCTAAATTGATGGATGACAGAGGCATCTTGGTTGATTCTGCCTCTCAGATTGGGTAGGTGGTTGCTTCTTACTTCCAGAATTTCCTTGAAGCCCAAGACAATTGCATCAACCAGAATCTCATTGACATCATTCCTACTCTACTGAATGAAGAAGATAATGCGCAACTTAGCAGGTTAATTTCTGAAGAAGTCTGGGCTAGTCTTTTTTCTATGGGTGCTTTTAAAGCCCCTGGACCTGATGGTTTCCCCCCTGCTTTCTTTCAGGAATATTGGGACATTGTGGGAAAGGATGTCACTGACGCTGCCAGGGACTTTTTAAGGGGGGGTAAGATTCTAAAGCAACTAAATCATACCTTCATTGCTCTTGTTCTCAAAAAACAAGACTCGGTCTATATGGGGGATTTTAGACCCATTAGCCTTTGTAATACTGTTTACAAGATTTTCTCCAAAATCTTAGTGTTCAGACTGCAACGTGTTCTTGATAAACTCATAAGCAACTGCCAAAAAGGTTTTGTGCCGAGCAGACAGATAACAGATGCGACCATTACCACTCATGAAATCATTCACTCTATGGAAAGAAGCAAAAACCCGGGAACGGCTTTCAAATTGGACATCTCTAAAGCCTATGACAAAGTCAACTGGGAGTTCCTTTTCACTGTCTTGAGGAAGTTAGGCTTTCAAGGTAAATTTTTGCAACTTATTGAGGTCTGTGTCACTTCAGTTAGATATTATGTTCTTGTTAATGGAGTTCCCAGGGGGTTTTTCAATGCTGGCAGGGGGCTCAGGCAAGGGGACCCCCTGTCTCCCTACCTCTTCATCTTGTTGGTTGAATCCATTAGCAGATGTTTTCTTAATCGGCTACACTCTAGAGGAATTAAAGGTGTTAAACCAGCTTCAACAGCAACCCCTGCAACGATTCAACAATTTGTGGACGACACCATTCTGTTTGGCTCAACTTTGGTGATTGAAGCTAGAAAGTGGAAAATGGTTCTTCAAACTTATGCTAACTCGGCTGGCCAATGCATCAATTATAACAAAAGCCAAGTTTACTTCTTTAACACCCCGCTTGTTCTGCAACAGAAGGTTATGGGGATCCTTGGTTGTTCGTTGGATAAGTTACCTGGTATTTATATTGGGCTCCCCTTCTCGGTGAAAGATGCCCCTCCTGAGTACTGGAATTCCATTATTGAAAGGACGCAGAGGAAGTTGGCTGGGTGGAAAGGGAAACTCCTGAGTCAAGCGGGTAAGTTCCATTTACTTAAGGCCTCTCTACAAGGGATTCCTGTTTACTTTTTGTCTCTTTTTAAAATTCCAAAATATATAGCTGATAGATAAGAGAAAATACAAAGGAACTTTTTATGGATGGGAGTGGAAAGTAAGAAAAGACTGGCCCTTGTTGGATGGGATAAAGTCTCCAGACCAAAACTTCAGGGGGGATTAGGCCTAAGGAAGCTGAATCTGCTTAATAAAGCCTTGATCACCAAGGTTGGATGGAATCTCTTAACTGGTGATAAAGACTGGGGAAAAATTATGCGTGCAAAATACTTTGGGAATCTAGTCCCTGAGGATATTTTACTCACTTCTGATTTCCCAAAAGGTTCGGTGATATGGAATAACATCTTGAAATGTAGATCAGTTCTTTTAAGGGGTGTTAAGTGGAAATTGGGAGATGGAGAAACTATAAGGTTTTGTGAAGACAATTGGATTAATGGAGGGTCATTAAAGAAACTGTAGAATATCCTGGGATTGGCTAATATTGTTGTGCACCATTTTGGTGGGCTGGTTCGTGACTATTTTCTTCCTGACAAAAGGGGGGTGGAAGCAGCTATCTGACTGCTATCAAGGTAGGGTCAATCTTATTAGGGCTGCTGATGAGATCCAACTCTCCCTAAAAGGGTGTAGAATTCCTCTTTTTCCTCAGAAAGATAAAATTCTCTGGGCTCAGGAGAACTCGGGGTGTTTTACAGTCAAATCTGCCTATAATCTTTTCCTTCCTCAAAATGTTGATTTTTTTTGGAGGAAAATCTGGAATCACAATCTAATACCAAAGATTAACCACTTCTGGTGGCTGGCAGTGCAAAATAAAATTCTTACGATAGATAACCTCTGGATCAAAGGTTTTCAAATCCCCAACAAATGTATCCTTTGTATGAAAGAAGAGGAGACTGTCCCACATATTCTCTTACACTGCGACTTTGCTTGGGAGGTTTGATGCACAGCCTTGTTTATGCTAGATGTGTCTTGGTGCTAGAATGGGGGTTTAGAGGATTGCATTAGAGCCTGGTTCCCCCTTTCTCCAATCCTGTGTGCAGAGAAATTTGGGCCCTGGGTCCCCCTATCATTTCTTGGTGTCTATGGAAAGAAAGGAATAATAGACTTTTCAGAGAAAAGTTCAGAGAGCCTAAGGAAGTGTTTGAATCGGCTGTCAAACTGCTGCAAGATAACATCATCAACAGCTCCATAAAAACTGCGGAAACTCCCCCAAATGTTGTGGAATAACATATGATTAATCAGTGGGCTATCCCATGGAGTATATGCAGAGTGGATGATAGTAGGAAAAAAGCTAGGGCTAGCACTAAATGGTCCCCTCCACCTGTGGGGTGGTTTTTGCTCAACTTTGACGGTGCTACGAAAGGTAATCCAGGGTTGGCTAGTGGTGGGGTATTAATAAGATCCGAGAATGGTGCCCTCTATGCTGCTTTTGCTGGAAGCCTAGGAGAAAATACCAATAATATCGCGGAGGCCACAACTCTCCTTTAGGGAATTAAATTTGCCTTGGCTCTAGGCATAAAAAATATCATTGTTGAAGGTGACTATGATTGTGATCGAAGTTGTCAAAGGAAATGTCAAAGTCGGCTGGTAGATGGAGGATATTGTGCAGGATATAAAAGCCCTCCTCTTAAACTTTGAAGGAAGGGAAGTGAGACATATATATAGGGAGGGCAACAAAACTACCGACCTTTTAGCTAACTTTGGGATTAATATTAATCCCCTAAGATGCTGGAAAAATATAGACAATCTAGCATTAAACATAATTGTTTGCATACAGAAGGAAGCGCCTCACTAATTCATCATGACTATAATAATTTTTTGTTTTGCTTGGTGTTGCATTTATTTGTTCTTCTCTCACCTTGAGGGGAGACGTAACTTCTATGATAATGTTGAGAGCCCCACCAATCCCTATATGGTGACATGGATGATGGAGACCCACGTGGAGTTCGACAAACTCAGCAATAAGCAACATTGGCGTCTTAATAGATTTCGAAAGTCTTTTCGGCCACCCTCTGGAGTGCTGGCTATGAAAGGCTCACACGAGCGAACCCCTAAAGGCAATAATGATTTGAGCGCGCGCGAAGTTGAGGACATGCATGGAAATTTGAGCAAGGATTTGGAATTAAAGTTTTTTATTCCTCCATCTAGACTATTCGTCTAACATTTCTCTTTGCTCTGCAACTGCATTTTCTGGGTTGAGTTTTGTTTGTTAAGATGGGTGGGGAGAAGGTGAGAACGGTGCCCATGAACTGTGGTGAATTCAGAGATGATGCGCAAGTATGGAGTATAGCATATGAGGGAGGGGTTACCCCTTATCTTGAAAGCCTGAATGGCTTTGATGAGCATTTATCGGCCCAGTTTGCTATCTCTTGGGATGGTAACGGGATGGTGAAGGTGGGTGGTGTCCAGTTCGTGGTTTCAGAGGATGCCATTGCCAAAGCTACGGGTTTGTCTTGTTTCGGGAATAGGCTCAGGAAGCAGACGCAAGTCCAAGACAACGAAGGAATGAAACTGTTCTTCAGGGAATGATAGAAGCAAATAAGACATCAAAGTGGCTTCGAAAGGGAAAGCCTGGTCAGCCCTTGGAACTGGGTATGTTTCTTACTCATGAAGTATTTTACTTTGGAAGGGAGATACAAGGTCTTTTACCACTATCATTTTGCTTTTCTTAACCATTTCCGGCATAAAATTGAGGTCAACTTTCCCTCCTTCTTTCTCTCTAGTCTGGAGGCTTCTGTGATTCAATCCAAAAAATCCTGCGAGGACAACCCTGAGGTTTATGCCTTGCCTCTGCATCAGGGGCTCATTTTCCGTCTCTACCAGTTCCACCTTGCTCTGTGCCCTTCCAAACCCCCCTCTGCCCAGCTGGTTGATGACAGTTCCACTGATGACCCTGAAGACAAAGTCCCCCTTAGTGTGAGGCTTGGGAAGCCTGCCAAGCTGAAAACCCCTGTGCCTTCAACGCCTAATTCTCCCACTAACCTGCCTTTGAGCTCTTCGGCCCCTGTTCCTAGCCCTCCTATTTCCAAGGCCAATTCTCTTTCTAAATCCCGTTCTGGAAGTCGTACTCCACGGGCCCCTGTTCCAATTGGTATGGAGGGTTCCCATGGGGGATCCCGGTTGGAAGCGGTTGAGGGCCTTTGCAACTTAAAAAGTAATACTCCTAAACAAGGCAGCAAAAAACGCAAAAGAGGGAATCCTGAGCCGAGCAAAGGTGATGGGAAAAGTTGCAGTAGAAGCGCTGAGAAGTGTGGGAATGTCGATCAGCAGACTCAGGGGATGATGGATAAGCAGGAGAATCAATTGGAAGCAGAAGTTGAGGTGGTGAAGGAAAGGGCCAAGGGAATACAAGGTGCTGTCAGAAGACCGAGTATCAAAAGATCCTCCAAACTGGCGGGGGATAAGCCCCAAGTTCTGAAGATAGTTGACTACTCTTCTGCCTCTCATCAGGAGGACTTAGAGAAGAAAGTTGAAGTTAAAATTGTGAAGACCGCCCTAGTTCAGGATGAAGAGGGAACCAGCCATTTTGAGCCCATGAACAATTCCTTCTATGACACCAACAATGAAGACACTGAGATTCTGGAAACCCCGGACAAGGAGGTGATGAGTGCCAGGATGGAGATAGACAATAAGAGACTGGAGAAGGAATTGATAGAGGTCAAGACCCGTCTTGCAGCAATGGAGACTAAAGTTAAGGTGTTGATCAATCTGGTGCTGAAGTCTTCTCACAGGGCTGCTGCTGCTTTCTCAATTCTACAGGACGACCGATTCAATGGCGTGGATTCTCTGCTGGAGAATAAGGAGAATATGTTTAATGTGCTCAATGATGATTGGAAGGAACTTCTTAGTTAGTTATTTCCTTGGTTTATGTTTTAATTACTCGAACTCTGTTTTTGGTTATGCTGTTAAACTGCTGTTAATTTGCTAGTTTCTAGCTGTTTGAGCCTGTTTTGCTGCATTTTGGCTTTTGTTATCGAGATCTGCATCTGGGTTTGCAGCTTACTAATATCAAAAACAGTGATTGCCTTAGATTTGTTATCTTATTAACAATACTTATTTATCTATTAAATCTCCACCGCTGCTCTAAAACATTCCCTGCCTTGTAATTTGTATTACTGGTGATATTATCTTGTTTGTTGTTTTAGTGTGGAGTGCTGACTATATTTGGGATTGATCAATTAATACTTTCTCTTCTTAGATTTGTCATTGCTGCCTCATTATTACTAATACTTCTCCGATCCTCTTAAAACAGACTATTACTTGGGTCGATCTGCCCAAAGTAATATTTTAATATCTATAATATTAAAATTTATAATATTTAATCTTATAATATGAGTATATAATATTTAATTTATAATAAATATTAAGAATATATTCGATTAATATAATATTTAATATTTAAATTGAATGTATTTAAATATATATAAAATATTAATATTTAATTTTAAATGTATTCAATTTACGATTTATAGATTGAATAATTCATAACCAATTTAACTATAAATCATTAGTATAGGGACATGACAGTTGTCCCTCCCTGCATTCAATCTGTCTATTTCAAAATAAAGCCATATCCATTATGATCTGGGTTTCTACCTAGATGAACACGCTGATATGGATAGCTTAGGAAACAAGTCAAATGATAGTCTTGCAAATGAACATGTGCAAGAATATTCTCTTAAATGCTAGAAGTAACACTCCGATAATACCCAGATGAGTGCCTTCAGGATTTTTGTTGTATAAAATTTACCCATGTCAATAGGAGAACTTTGTAGACATTTATGTCATGTCCCCATATTAAGGCATTGTTTAAATTAAAGATTTAAACATCATGTTAAAAGACGATGAAGTTGCTTTTATAAGAATATCAATTTGAATGATAGAAATCATTATATATATTATATAAAAATAAACATAAATTAAAAAGTTAATTATTATAATTATTATAAATTAAATATTATAGATTAATCATTATTAAGTAATTAAATAAATCAAAGATATTATTATATTAATAAAGATATTATATTATATCTATATATATTAATAAAACAAAGATATTATTATTATTAATATATTATATAAGATATTAATATTAAAGATATTAAGATCAACGATCTACTTTATATTAAGGAAAGGCAGCATTAAGAAATAATAAATAAAGTGCAGCGAATGTAATTATAGAACAGCAACCTTGTTTGAAGACTTACGTATGAAATAAGGATACACCGATTAGCATATTGTTAAGGGCATTCAAATATTATAAAGACATCAAATATTGTGAAAGGTCAACGGGCACTTAAAGAGGCAACGGCTGCCTCCAAATAGGCACGATCCAATAGGAATCACTTTCCATTTATTGGTATAAAAGAGGAGATTGGAGGGAGTATGAAGGCAAGGAAGGAAGAAGGAAGAATAAATACACAGATCTGAATACATATATATATATATATATATGAAGAAAGGCAGAAATAAGGAATATATCAGATATGGACATCAAAAAGAATAAATAATATTCAATCAATAGGACACAGAGATGCAGTTCTGAATCTTCTAATTGCCAGAGAATACATCAGCAATTCTGAGATCTAATTCAGAATATACATTACTGATCAGAAATTCTGTAATAGAAGGTCTGGAATGATAAATACAGACCAACAGTCAAGGAGAAGGCAGACATAAATAAAAGGAAGCAGCAAGCAATTAGAATATAAAGAACCATTGAACTGTGGAATATAAAAGGCAGACTGTCTCATCATAAATCACAAAATCAAATCTGCAAGCACATATATATATATATATATATATATATATTGAAGGTCATTATATTATTGGGCATCATACAGAATATTGTGTGACAGGTCAGCTTTGAATCCATATAAATATTTCTTTGTTATCTTGAATATGACCACCCATCATAGGAGGGAAATGACAAACAGACCAGAGGCAAGCAGTCCTGCCATACCCCCCTAAGGCTTGTTTGGGGGCAAGTCTGATCTGCACCCCTGCCATACCCCCGTAAAGGCCTGTATGGAGGCTTTGTATGATAGCTTGATCCTGCCAAACCCCCATAGGCCCTGTATGGAGGAACTGAACATGTGATCTACCATGCCCCCCGTAAGGGCCTACATGTAGACATCATGTGCCAAGGAATGTCTTATCATCCCCACTATAATGGAGTTGAGTGAATAAATGGATTTAATTACATGATAACTCTGAAACCCTAACCCTAAACTTGTGGTAATTGAATTTTTAGGGTAAAATTAGTATTGTTCCAATAAGGGGACATCACAATTTCCCCAAAGGAAAACAACCAATAAACTCAATCTACTGTAGGGGTACCAGTGACTTTGATGTTGGATCAAGATATCTATTTCACTCTTGAGAATTGAGAACAGTGGATTGGAGGCCAAGTGTATAAAATGATTCAGCAACACAGATTTATTGACAGATACAACAAAGTACAGATTCCAAATAGCAAGAGTTCTAAATTTCTCTGAATAAAAAAACACACAACTCTTGGTGAAATTTTACAGATGCAATTACAAGATAGTACTAAGATTCCGCACAAAATTCAGTTATTTACTTGGAAGAAGAAACTGCTTGTATTATAAACATATTTCAAACCAAAGCAATCTCAACTATATAACCCCTAAGGGAAGATAATCATACACCCAGTGGTTTCTAGAGCTTTTGTTACATCAAGTTGATGCAACTTCCACCCAAAGAATGTCCTCAGCCGATTGAGCCGTCGTTTCTGCAAGCAAAGACAAAAGACAATTCTCAAAGAAATAGCAAGTATCCATTTTGGAAACATGTTCCTACCATAGGAACAGTAAACTTGATTACTTAATACTTATATCATCTAATCTCATTGGAATCGTTTACTTCAGGTCCTGCAAGATTTGATCCCCTTATAAGCGCATAAAACCAAGAAAACCAAGGAGATTGTGACAGAAACATACTTGTCGGCGTACAAGTTTGCAAGTATTTGCTTTCATCCTTTTAATGGCCTCATCTAAGAGGATCTTGTGGCCAGTCTTATTTACTTCTGCTATTTCATGGCAATCACCTGTTTCTTCTGAAGTTTCCATAGTTTTTGTATCAATATGGACATTCACACCATCTGCATTTGGTCTGCAATTTGTAGGCTCCGTACTGCCAAAAACAGCTAACTTACTATCTGGAGGAGAAAGTGTAAAAAATTTCTCAAATTCCCGTACACCAATAGCTTGCCGCAAGCCACGTGTATAATCTGCCTTAGGATCATAAAACCCAGAAACTTCTTCTAGTAAACCGCCCTCAACCATAGAATCCACTCTTTGTTCAACATATTTGTCCAGTACAGGCAATGAAGCATCCACCCACAAGAAGCAGCAATCATATCTAAAAGAATCTTCTCTACCCCAATTCTGCCCTGCCACAAGAAATCACAAAATAAATGGCCCCATCACTAAACACATATGTGCTCTGCTCGCTGACATTCACCTGGAATAACACAACAATATGAAGCAGATGATGCAAAAATATTTACATGCAGATCATCATGGGAACTTTAGATAGTAATGCTAATCAGAACAATTCTTCCATTTCAATATGAAGCATAGAATAAAGACAATGTTTTGCACCAAAAGTTTAAACTTTAAACCATTGTACAAAGTATTTTTGCATTTATCAAACCATTAACAAAAATCATTTCCACCAGTGGGAAATATTTTTGTCAGACAAATACGTATAGCTGCCTGCACAAGCTTTCTATGTATTGTTGTATATTTCCTAAACATGAAAAAAAAAATTCCTTTCATTCTCCTCCTAAACACAAATCCTCTTATTTAGTTACTTAGTAACTTCTATGATTCCCCACTCATCAAGTCATAAAAGACATCATACATTTTGCTCTTTTTTTCTTTTTCTTTTTGTTGTCAGTTTTTAATCATTTCAAGTATACTACATAACAACTAAATAGTAGGGCATTGTCTTTTTACTTTGTTTGAAAGAAAGACGTTCAAGTTTTTCTGTCAGTAGACAGCCTCATTTGGATGTGTGGAATGGCAATAGAGAGCATTCTCCAGATGGATAATTTATCTCTCTATACCAGTTTGGGGGGGTACTCAAGTTACTAGCAGTGCACTACCTTCGAATGGAGAATGAAGCTGGAGTAAAAGAGCAACAGTGACCCTCACCTTTGACATCCAATCGGGATCACTTCGACATCACCTTTTTTCTTGTATATAATACAACTAGTTGAATGCACCATCCCTACTTTACCTATATGATTGACTATGCTTGAAATGCCCTTTCGATACAACAGAATATTACATGGTGATTGACCATGCCTGAAATGCGCATTCAATACAACAGAATATTAGACGGTAATTGACCATGCCTTAAATGCCCTTTTGATACAATAGAATATTACATGCAAAATAAAGGAGACAATAACTAAATACAAACTATGTTACCAAATTGCCATGAAAACTGCTCGAAATCAGGTACAGTATGTTTTGGGTTTAGAATCAGAATCGGCTACCATGTGGAATCAATCCGGATACCACTTTTTGTCCCAAGTAATTCAGGACTGAAATGGTCCAAAAAGGATCTGGTTTCTCTCATGGCAAGTAAGGACACTTTCTGTTTCAGGTCCCAAAACAGGTCTTGAATGGCATCAAAACCTAAATGTGTCTACATATTTGGGTTCCTCTCAAAAACTTGTGCAATTTCAAAAAAACATCACCTCATTTCAAGTTTGTATGAAAAAGTTATGGGTTCCGGAAGGTTGGAGAGAAAAAACTACCAAAAGGGGCAGTTTCGCAAGTGCCAGTGGCAGTTTTAAAACCTTTAGGGCGGTTTTGAAACCACCTCTCTACTAAAACTGTCAATTTGGCCCGAGCTCAAAAATCATCACAAGACATTTCAGTTTTTGATGTCTCTTCAATTTCTTCATTCCTTTCAACTTCCAGGGGTTTTCTTAGGCATTGAAACTCCATAAATATGCACTGTAAGCTCAAATTGAGCATGAAAGAGAAATTAAAAGGCGCAATGGGAGTTGTTTAGTGAGATTTTCTCTTGTATTATCTCATGTTCATGGATGAGGTACAAGTTGTGAAGCAAAGAGTTCATTTGAGAGTCTTTGATTGGTTCTAGAGGAGTCAGACATCTTATTGGAGCTTGTGGAAGGCCCAAGGGTCTATAAAATCAATCTTATAAGCTATTTTGAGAACTGAGTGTATACTCATAGTTTTTAGAGTTTTTACCCACGAGGGATTTCTCTAGGGTATCTTGGTCTCATTTGTTTATGGTGTTTGAATTCTCTCTTATTGTCTCCTTTTCCTTGTTCAATTGCTTAAGTATTTCAGTCATATTGCTCTAAAATTCTAACTCTACTAAATTCCATAAGTTTAACTAGAGTAAGAATTATTCTTCCTAGTTTACAAATCAAGTGGTATCAAAGGAAGTTCTCTCCTTGTCAAGTTTGTTGGGGTTGAATTTGCAGGTACACAACACAATGCAAGTGGAGAAGCTCATTGCCTTATCAAAGAGACAGTGTTTCCCAAAAAGAGAACCAAACACATGGATAGAGGTGCATCAAACCTTGAGCAAGAATCAAGGTTCCTCAATCTAGAAGTTGTTGCTACTCGTTTATCTCAATATCTGGAGGCTACAATAAGTTGGATGGAGACCCTTGTGGAGAAGTTAAGCTCATGGGAGGGCAAGGGGACGGCCCACTCCAAACAAGGTGTCCAAGATGAACTGAGTCTTCAAAGAATGCCTCAAGAGGAACACACCAAGACAAAATTTTGTCATTCAAAAGAGATTTGGAAAAGCTGGAGCAATGGTTTGAGCAATTGGAGGTATATTTTAGTTTGCATCCTCTTAAATTGTAAGAAAAGATTTCCTATGCTAAGTTACAACTCGCATGTAATGCTTTGAATTGGTTTGAACGTCTCTTATTTCTATAGCTTTTGGAAAATATGCTCCTGTTAAATCTTGGGATAAGCTTAAGGAATTGTTGTGGAAACAATTTAACCCTAGGAGATCAACTTACAACTTTTGTAAGTTGATCTAACTTCAGTAGATCGAGGAACTCAACTCTGCTTCCAAGTCCTCACCAGGAAAAAGCAAACTACTTCATATTTTATACAGATCACGAGGAGCATACAAAATAGTTGTCATATAGGGGATAAATGTATGGATGTAGAAGGAGCAAGTGCCTCAATGTACTGAATGACTTTTCCTCTTTCATGCAAGAGTTCACCACAACTCTTGTGGCTCTCTCTCTCTCTCTCTCTTTCTCCACTTCATTAATAAACAAGAATGGGAGCTATTCAGTACATTAAGGCAGTCTACTTAGAAGGATGAGCAGTTGGCAATGCTCCTTCAGCTGTACATATTCTCAATCACCCAATGGAGTAATACTTAATACTTCTTTATAATGCAACCTAAGGAATGTTAGCGTTTTATTTCACACCTTTTAGTGCAAACGTAAAACAAATAGATGTGCGGTAAGACCGCTCTTGGAATTAGAAGGGGAAGCTCCCTGTAAAGTAAAACTAATGTAAAACTACACAGAATATACAATGTTTTCAAGGGTTTTTCTCACCAATGTTGAATAAAACATGAAATTTGCAATCTTTTTGGTTTTGCGACATGCGAAAGGCAGAGATGCACTTTCCACAGTGAAGCAAGGATTTTGTACTTTTTGGCTAGAATCAGAACCTAGACTACACACTTGCACTATTCAACTAAATTCAAAGGCTGAGCAGGGCAAGTACACACGGATTGCATTGGACAGATTGAAATAACATAAGAACGTATAATCACGAATGTTATGATTAAATCGCATATGACAGCACAAAGACACGACTTTTACCTTCAACTTCATTGTGACACGAAGTTCATAGATTTGTTGAAGTGACTTAACTTCAGCATAGACAACACATTACAATAACATCCATTAGCAAAAATAGGCATAATAAATGTTCTTGAACGACACTAAAATCACGATTCAAACACCAGGTGACTAACAACTCCAGCATAATGAAGGCATGAGAATTGTCATTTTCATTCATGTTCATTCTCTAGTACAATTGATTTCTCTACTCTGAAAAATTCTAACTCCTAAAAGCTCTGAAAAAGCTAACTAATAAGGAATCCCTAAGTCTGAATCCTCTCTATGTGCAAAAAGTACTTATTTATACTACTACAAAGTGAATTTGGATGAAAATAATAAACTGAAGTATAACCTAACTGACTACTGTATGCATGACATGCAAACTTTATTACAAAGTATTAGCTCCACTGAAATTGAAAATAAAAACATGCAATTGCAAGCTCAACTCATGATTTAAAACATGCAACTACGACTTCGTGCTCACGTCTGACACATGGCAACTAGACAAAAGCCAACTCTAGTTAACGCTATAAATAGCAAATCCCAAAAATAGCAAGTTCTGAATTTGCTTTTTTCTTTGATGATGGTCTATTTTGGTGAAGTTTGGCGAGTTTTGATGAAGTCCTGAAAACTTCGGCAATTTGATGAATCTTTGTGACTTGAATATGGTACCTTTTGTCAAAACTCTGAAAATTTACTTCCACAACGGATCCTCGAAAATACATTTGAAGCTGAAAACTCTCCCCGCTACTGGGTGCTAATCACAAAGTCTTTTGAGATTTTAAAATTTTGTCAAACACTTGATGATTCGAATAGACAGTCCTCCTCTATCAGTTTGCTTTGAACCTTGACTAAAAATTATAGCTTTATGTGTTTTGAACGGTATAAATGCCTTGTTTTGCAAACGTCACTTTGAACATTTCCGTTGGTCTGAATTTTCACCTCAGTTTAATCACATGAAACTAGACATAGAAAGGACACGCCTGAAGTTTTTTTTATGACTTTGATTTGATTTTATACTATGTGAAGTGTGGCATGGATTTTCAAAGGTTTAGTGAATTCCTTTGATGAGACGCCTATCATGGATTGACTAAAAGCTTTTCCTTATCCTCCTTGACTGATCTTGTTTTATTTGCTGCTATCTCCCGTTCTCTTTGACTGGCGTGAGAATGATCTCTATCTAAAGGCGATTTTCCTCCTAGTTGGAGCATTCAATGGAGGAGTTTGTATGTTGCTGGTGTGAAAGAAGTGCTACATACGTGATTTCTCCTTGTATGAAGCACTTGGCTCTGTGTATAGGCGTTTTTCTTTTCTTTGACTAGATACAGGTGTGTGATGATCTCTTGATGGTGCCTTCTCCTGTTGAACCAACACTGAATCCTTTTTGAATCTCCATGCTAGAATGTTTGAAGTATCTAAGGCGCTTTTGCTTTTTTATTGGCGCGAGATTTTCATACTGAGAGCATGCATCCTTAGAACAGGCGCCTCTGCCTTCATACAAGCACTTGAAACTTTTATTTAGGTGCCTCTTTGCCTTATATAGGCACGTGCATGATCTTCCTAATGGCTGAAGGCACGTGAGAGATCTTCTAAACGCGATTTACTTCTCTTGAGCACGTTTAGCTTCAACCTAGTGCGATTTAGTGAGGTCTGGGCACGACTTCATGTATACAGGGCGTCTGAATGCATGAAGATGTGAGTAGAGGCACATTTTATCCTTGCTGAAGCGCCTTTTCTCCAAGCTGGGCGCGAACTTCCTCTTTGCTGCTTGTTGAAATTCCTTCATGGGCGCCTATCCTCACATTTGGAAGAGGTCAGACGCGTTTTCAGGCACATCCTCCAAACTGGCATGACTCCTTCCTTTTACATGTGCTTATCTTCTCATGGAAGCACTTTTGTTTTACAAGCGCGCAAATTTTTTTTATTTTTAGCTTTTGCCTTATGCAAGGCGCATGGTTTTTCAAATGAAGCGCTTTGTTTTTATTTTATATTACCTTCTCTAAGGCACATGCCTTGGTATGGTCACACGCCTTTACAAAGGCTTTATATATATATATATTTTTAATGATTTTTAATTTTTTAATTATTATTTTAATAACAATCATTATTAATAAATTAATAATAATTATCCATTAAAATAATAAAAAAATTATAATTTTTTGTTTTTGGCTTTTTTACACTTTAACATTAATTTTAATTTTAATATCATCAATAAATAACTAATAATAAATTAATAATTATTAATCAAGCGTATTAAAATTTACGGACAAACGACTATAATACAAAAACTTAACATTTTAGATTTTAACGAAATAGTTGACAGTTTGACATCCCATCCTTTCACAACTAGGCAAGACATGCCCCAACACGATGACATCAACAAGACGACACAAATTGAGATTTTACTACAAATGAAACATGTCATAATTTGGAATTAGACAGTTTGGATTTTGACGTACCAAACACTAAAACCGACCCACAAGATGAACTTTGACGACACAACATTTTGACCTTTTGAGACAACTCGACAAGACGAAGTTTCTTGTAACAATCCGAGTTTCGAATGGGTGCAACAAGGAAAGATCTCAAAAAACTAATGATTGAAAGATCTCAAAGGATTAGTGCAATTCTGATAAGCTATTCATGATATCCAAGCCTTAAGAGCTCATTTACAAGACTTCACAAGATGATAAGATCTTGATCTAATGCACATAGCTTACAAATTCCTCCCAAGGATCATCTCGGACAAATAGGACATCATTCTTGTTGTCAACAAATACGAGTTGCCAACCTATCCTTTTTGGGTCTTCAAGTTGACCTTCCACAATCCATCAATTAACCAAAATGAGAAACTATGTGGCAGTATCTACATTCCTCTCTATCACATTCGGTTATACATGCTTTATGGTTCCACCACCAAATACATGAGCTACAAGTTTATTAGTATAAATAATGTAATAAAGTGTATATAATTACTGTTGTTAGGTGTAGGTCCTTTAATATGGTAGTTGTAATAATATATTTTCTAACTTTATATAATGTTGCTTTCACTCTTTGTGAAGCAAAGTCTTTCTAGCAAATTTCTCTTATCTCTCTTCTTTGCATCTTTGCTAACATTGGTATCAGAGCCACCAGGTTAGCGTTAGGGTTTGTGCATGTGCAAAGGATGTCAAGAAGAGGTCGTGTAAAGTCAACTAGGGCATTGGACATCTAGAGAGGTGAAAAATTCACGGCATCGACAGAGGAAATTCATGACCTGCCTTTTTGTCGAAATCGTGGGTTGTTTATACACAAAATCGTGCCTCTTTTCTCTCAAAAATCGCAGCCTATTTTTTGGTGAAAATCACCCCTTTTCTATCAAAATCATGGCCTATTTCTGGTGAAAATCACAGGTTATTTACCTGCTAAAATCACATGGGAATTGAACTCGTTTTTGGCAGATTTTTGAGGATTTGCAATCACGGATTATTTAATCAAAAATGTAGGGTTTTCTACACACAAAAATACCTGAAAGTATGTTATTTTAGACGCACAGCTAGGGCACGCGAAAAGACCAAATAATCAAGCCATTTTGAGACCCAAAAATACCTAAAAATCGTGTCATTTTTAGACATGCGGCTAGGGCACGAAAAAATTGCAATTTGCAAGTCATACAACACAAGAAATCAATTTTTTTAGGCGTGCAAGTCAAAAATCAATAGTTGTTAGGGCATGGGATTTGACAACAATTTTTAAAAATTCCCTCAATTATTTTGAAAAATAATTTGTAGAATTTTTCAAGGTTTTGCAAATCTCAATTTGAGGGTTGGGGGGGGGTGTTTCTAAATATCTGAGGTTTCAAATTTCAAGGGTTTGCAAAATTTGTAGGATGGTTTTTAAAATTTTTGGGGTCAAATTTAAAGGGGTTGTTCAAGTTTCGAGAATAGTTTATTTCTAGGATAACGGCAAATATTCAAAATTTGGTCTTATCAGAGACATAGAAGCTCACCGAGAAAAATTATACTATCTGGAGTCACAAAATACTCACGATCGCTGAGTATAGGATGTGTGACGGAATTATCCTAAGGACCAAAACCAAGGTTGCAACCAACCCAAATGACTGACAAGTGTCACAGAAAAGCCCCACTATTACTCAAGCTGTCAATGTCTGATGACTTAATTCCTGAAGTATGGAACGCCACATCTGCATTTACACTATGGGATAACCTCAAAAACAAGTATAAGGTCTCTGAGAAAAGTCGGGTTTTGTATTTGAAGAATCTGTTATTTTCTACAAAACTGCATGAGGGTGGGTCATTGTCAAAACATCTTCTAACAATCAAGGATCTTAGTGATTAGCTTACCGTCGTCAATAAACTAGTGGACGACAAGAACATGGTTGCTCTGACCATTAATAGCCTACCTCCCTCCTATGAGACCTTTGTAGAGTCACTAAATCTACTAGCTAAAAGTGAGTCAGCATCTATTGCAGAAGGAGCGAAGACAAGAGCAAATAGAGGAATTAGATCCGAGACTGCAGAAAGTGCTTTTGCTGCTCGTTTTAAGAGAAAACCTCAAAATTCTTCTAGCAACACTATTTCTACTCCATCCAAGAAAAAAGTGAAATGCTTTTATTGTAACAAATTTGGACATGTTAAAAAGGAATGCAGGAAAAGGCTATACAATCTATCCTGCAAGAAACATGGTCAAGCTAATCTAGCCGTTGTAGAGGAAGAGCATGGTTTAGATGACGAGTTTGCACTCTTGGCATCTCTTTTAGATAGCACTGACAGCAGATACTGGTTTTTTGATTTAGGAGTATCTCGACATTTCACATGTTATAAAGATTGGTATGTAAAGTTTACTGCTAATTCTAGTCATAAAGATACAGTTTCACTTGGTGATAGTAGATCACATGTGGTTGAAGGGATAGGAGATGTTAGGGTTGTATTAAATGATTCTCTAAAAATTTTGGTAAACAATGTCTGATGTGCTCCTACCAAGAACAATAATTTATTATCTATTAGTCATCTTATTGAGAACCCTAACATTCAAGTCAGGTTTTGTGGAAAGAAGTGTATTGTATCAGATATGAAACAAGAAAAGGTTGTTGCCATAGGCATTGAGCAAGGAGGCCTATATAAGCTCTCTGATCCTGCTAGAGCTAATTTGCATGCCTTAGCTTGAAAATAATACTAGTGTTCTTTGGCATGAAAGGTATGGTCACTTGAATCTTCAGTATTTAACCAAATTTAGCAAAGCCCATATGGTTCACAAGCTGCCCCCTATACAGGAAAAACAAGATTTGTGTGTTGGGTGTTTGGCTGGAAAGCAAAAGAGGAAGTCATTTCCTATAGAAAGTGCATGGTGTGCTAAGGGTCTTTTGGATCTCATTCATGCAGATCTTTGTGATCCTTCCTAGAAGTCTCCCACTATCAATGGTTCAAGGTACTTTATGTTATTAGTGGATGATTTCTCCAAAAAGATTTGGGTTTATTTCTTAAAGAATAAGTTTGAATGCTATGGTGCCTTCCTCAACTTCAAGGTGTTGGTGGAAACATTCACATGGCATTAAATCAAAACTCTAATGTCCAATAATAGGGGGGAATTCACCTCCACTTAATTCCAGGAATTCTATGAAAAAGAAGGTATTCAACGCCAGTTAGTAGTACCATACACTCCGCAACAAAATGGAGTGGTTGAAAGGCATAACAGGACTATCATGGAAATGGCACGGTGCATGATGCACAACAAAAACGTTCCCTATCAATATTGGGGAGAAGCTATGAACACAAGGATTTACATCCTGAATAGATTCCACGCAAAGCTTTGCAGAAAATCACACTAGAGGAAGCTTAGACCGGTAACAAACCTAAGGTAACTTCTTTTTGAATTTTTGGTTCAGCCGCATACACTTTAGTTCCTGAACAAAAAAGACATAAACTAGATTCCAAAAGCATCAGGTATTTCTTTGTTGCTTATAGTGAACAATCTAAGGCATATAGGCTTATTGATATTTCCACTAACAAGGTTATTGTTAGTTGTGATGTAAAAGAAATAGAGCCATATTTTTCAAATGTTCAGCAAGAAGTGAGTGAAGTCCTTGAATCTAGTATTACGGTACCTTTGATTCAGTTCATCAGATCAACCTATAAGTCAACTTGTGGTTGGTTCAACATCGTTTTTCTATCAAAGACACATAACTCAATATGTTTCCACTCCAAGTAAGACTACAATTGAGAACTTGCCTTCACAACATTCACTTGAGACACACCAAAAACCTAAATGGTATTATTCGACTTTGGAAGGTGTACGTGTGGATGAACTTCCTCAATCAAATGAATGTCCTCAGACAAAAGAACAAATGATAACCGGTTCAGCTATTGAGCATAGTCATTTTGCCCTATCTTCTGATCTCTTTTAGGTTTCTGAACCACAAAAGTTTTCTAAGGCACAAGGGAAACCAGAATGGGAAGTTGCTATGAAGGTTGAATATGATGCATTGATGAAAAATCAGACTTGGGAGTTGGTCGAATTGCCTCCAAGTAAAAAGACCACTGGGTGCAAATGGGTCTATAAAGTCAAATGCAAAGCTGATAGTTCATTGAACAAATACAAGGCACATCTTGTTGCTAAGGGATATTCATAACAAGAAGGTATAGACTTTGAAGAGACGTTTGCTCCTACTACTAAGATGGTCACATTTCGGTTGCTTCTCTCCATTGCCAATCAATTTGGTTGGAAGGTATATCAAATGGATGTCAAAAGTGCCTTCTTGAACAAGGACATGGATGAGGAAGCCTATGATTCAGCCTGAGGGTTTTCAGGTTCCTAGACGTGAACATCTGGTTTGCATGTTAATTAAGTCCTTGTACGGACTTAAGCAGGCCCCTTGAGCCTGGTATCTTAAAATTGTTAAACATCTAAAAGATATTGGATTCAAGAGTCCTTCTACTCCAAATCTTTATGTCAAAAGCGATGCTAATGATATTGTGTTATTGTATATGTTGATGATCTTGCCATCACAGGTAGCATAGACACTATAGTTCAGCAAGTAAAATCAAAATTGTATATATTAAGAATCTAGAGATTGTTGCTTACTCTACTAGCTTCAACAATGGATCTGCCTACTTTACTTATTTCACATCCTTCAGAATTTAAGTAAGAGTGTGTCCTTGGTCACACATCTGGCTAACACTCAGAAGATTGTGTTTCAAACCTTCAACAAATAATACATTTTCTATTTTTGTTCTTCCATCTTCAAGAACAAGAGTGCCTTTACCTGAAATTTTGGCTGAAGCATTATCACCAAATCTTACTGTACCACCATTTGTTTTCTTCAAAGTAAGAAACTTACTTTTGTCACCTGTCATATGTCTCGAGCAACCACTATCAATATACCATGTATCGCCTTCATTCTGTGCATGTAGTGCCATTTGAACAATCATAGAATTTTATTTTTCTTCGGCTTTCTTCTTTTTCCAAACTTTTGCAGTTTCTTCCTTTTCTTTAACCTTTTTCTCTTCATTCTCATGTTGTCTAGGAGGCTCTGCACAATTGCTTCTACAAACCTTTGCAGTATGACCAAAATTATTGCACTTGTAGCACATGATATTGAAATTCATTAAAGGAGAAAAAGAATTTCTACTCATCAAACCTTGACTTCGGTTCATATTAGGATATGCTCCATAATTCCTAGCTCTATGACTCAAATTATTTCTTGCATGTACTCTGCAATCCATGGCCCTATGACCAAACTAACTACATGAAAAACAATAACCATAAAAGGAGTTATTAAACCTAGTTATTTGTGCTTGTCTAGATGAAAGAGTTTTTATGTAGCCATTATTTCTAACTCCAGAAATGTACTTGTCTTTTGGCTGTCTTTTACCTTATTTCCACCATTTTTAAGACTTTTAGCATAGCTTGTTTGATTTTCTTCATTTGATTTCATGAACGTTCTAGGTGCTTTAAAATTTTGACCTTCTACAAATCCAAGACCACATTTATCAAAAGTAGGCTTTTGTGCATTGATGATCTCACTCAAGATTTCAGAACTCTTTTCACCCTTCAAATTTATATTTGCTTGTACCATAGCTTTATCTAATTGCTTCCTCAAGGAAACAATTTCAACTTCTAATTTTTCGCAATTTTCTTCTTTTATTTTCAAGTGATTTCTCACTTCAATTTTCTTAGCTTCTTCAATCTAAATTTTCAGATCTATAATTTTCTTTTTAGCTTCATCAAAAGCTTGTGATATTTTATCTGATGATTCCTTGTCTTCTTGAAGCTACACCTTCAGTTTAGAATTTCTCTTCTTAAGCTTTTCAATCTCATTATAGGCAAGGAAAATCTCTTCTTCAAGATCTACTCCATCTTCTTCATTGGTCTTATTTCCAGAATCTTCCTTTTGATCACTGTTTTCTTCTATAGCCATGAAAAGTGTTTCTTCTCTTTCACTAGAAGAACCTCCATCACTGTCTTCTGATGAGCTGATGTAATCTTTAGAATAAAGACTCTTTTTAGATTTTCGAAAATTCTTCATCTCTTGAAAGCCCTTTTTGTAGTACTTTGGTTTTTCTTCATTCTCGTTGCTTTCTTTCTTTGCATAAGGACATTTGGAAGCAAAATCTCCTACCTTTCCGCAACTGAAACACTTGAAGGGTAGCTTTCCTTTGTACTTTCCCAATCCTTTCTTCATTCTTCTCATGAAGTGGGCTTCTTAATCATCTGAATCACTATCACTCAATTCATGTTTCTGCATTTTTCCTTTTCATGTAACATTGAATGCAGCCTCCTTTTTAGATGTTTGACCAATGGTTATCATCTCATATGTAGTTAAAATACCATGCAACACATCTTTAGTTAGTTTGCTAAGATCTTGCATCTCTTCTATTGCAGAAACCTTCGAATTTTTTCAACAATTTTGGATTCATCAATCTCTTCACCAAGGCCTTTAATAGTATTCGATATCTCATCCACACGAAGTAGGTATTGAGCAATAGCTTCCTCTTCTTCCATTTTGAGGCTTTCAAACTGTGCTCTGTAAATTTGAAGCTTTGCCTTCTTAACTTTCTCATCTTCTCGATAAATATTTTTCAATTTATCCCACATCTCTTTTGCAGATGCACAATGCATCACTTTAACGAATTCAAATTCAGACAGCCCACAAAGCATGGCATTCTTGGCTTTAGCATTACATTTGCTAAGCTTCTTTCTAGCAACATCAGTTGGAGGAGTTGCAGGAGTTGCATAACCATCAACAACAGCTTGGCAAACATCAAAACCAAGAGCACTCAAATATGTTTCCATTCGTATGCTCCAAAACGCATAATTACTTCCATCAAACAAAGGAGCCCTATTCGAGGAGAAACTATATCCATCATGACCAGCCATGTGTGCTTCTCAAGATCTACCTTCAAGCTTGTTAGGCTATTCTCTGAAGGAACTTGGCTCTGATACCAATTGAAGAGCACACGCTAATACTGAGAGGGAGGGGTGAATCAATATTAGGACAAATTTTAACACTTATTTCAAATTTGAAAATACAACTTCAAAAACATCAAGCAAGCTGCACATGCAAGAACACAGAAATTACGTGGAAAGCCCCTAAGGGAAAAAAAACCACGGCAAAATATTGCTTTTATTAACTTCTTAACAAACTATAGGCAACAACCCACATAAGACACCGATCTTACAAACATGAGCTCCAACTCACTGGCAACACCAACTCCCTCTGAGCATCAACTCAATAAGAGACCAATCTCTCAACTCTGGTTACAATTTTTCTCTTCCTTCAAATCTGGTCAAAACTGTCCTCTATCTCTGCATAAACTTCTTTTTTATATTTTCTCAAACTTTTCCTTCTCTTATATCAACATACTCTTCTCATAAACCTGCCATAAACTCTTTTATAAATCTGCCATCAACTCTCTTACAAATCTGCCTCTTCTTCTCTTTCAATTCCTCATACTTCATCACACATATATCTTCTTAAAATAAATCAGATTTGCACTTCATAGTGCTGCTCCGTCTCTTCCTTGTTACACAGAAATATATCTTAAAAACTCTTTAATATCAACTCACTGCAATTACCACATTCATCGCTGTCTTTTTCTATATTAAACTCATGGCATTAATTATTCTTAAATAAGACTTTATCTTATTTTATATAGCGCCTTTAAAAACAGTTGTAAAGCTTCTAAAATAAGGCATTTTTAAAACAGATATAAAGCTTTAAAATAAGATATAAAGCATGCTATTTTTTTGCTTTCTATCTTTGGTTTCTTTTTGCTTTCTTTTTGTTTTACTTGCTCTCTTTTTCACTTGCTATCTATTTTCTTTTTAGCAATAAATCTGATTTCTTTTTGTTTTCCCTTTTTTTAATTGCTTTCTTTCTTTTTCATATTTAGCAACAAATCCGATTTCTTTTTGCTTTCCCTTTTTATATTGTTTTCTTTCTTTTTCATACTCAGCAATAAATCTGATTTCTTTTTGCTTTGGGGAATATGTTTAAATCTTTAATTTAAACATTTATCAATGCATGAACGTGGTATATCAACAGCATAAATAACATTGGTGTTGGAGTGTCCTTTGACATCAATGACAATATTCTAAGTTTCTAACAATAGGCAACACAACATCTCCATAAAATGGTGGCATGCCTCTCCTAAAGAAGTCTCCATATAGGAAAAGCGAGCAGCAGGGTTTCACAATAGGAAAAGCAAAGAATAAAAAACCAAAGCAAATACCTGTCAAATGACAATCCAATTGTTGATAGATCCTTCCAATCACTTAACAATCCTTTCACATCATTGAGATCAAAATTGCTGAAAATAAAAATGACAAAAAAACCAAAAAAATAAGGGTTTTATGCAGGGTTTTAGCCTGTTTCTGCAGCAGGTGAGTTTTCTTGTCAGGCTCAATAGATTCCAAGCATGTCTAAGAAAGAAACTCACAAGTTTCTGTAGCCGATTTGTCTCACAAGTTACTTGCCCTGCTGCAGAACGCACAAGTACTTGCCAAGTTTTAAATCACTGATCTGAATAGATATTTATTACATTCATATAACTTTTTAGTTATCACAATTCTATAACATTGAATTTCTCACAATCACCCACAAAGTTATGACTAAGAACTTAACCTTTTATCATTTTCAATCTGTCTAATTTTCTAATCTTATGCTAACAATAAATATTCTCTGAATTTCAGAGTTCTTCTTTAATATTGACTTTTCTCTTCAATTGATTTTAGGATGACTTCTTTAAGACATTATGCTTCAAAACTTGAAGCAAGATGTTTTTGCTAGTCTGAGATTTTGGCAACAGAATATCAAATTAGGTTTTAGTTTATATCGTATTGTTTTAATCAACAAAACTTAATAATATAGCAGAAAAATTATAAAAAAGAAGCAGACAAGTTGTTCTTGTACACAGCTTCCAAGTACATCATGTCACAGTGTAAAGAATTTCGACTTTGACAATCAACAACAGAATATGAGCAGATTAGCACCTACAGTAACAGGTGGTCCACATACAAAAAAGATGGCAAAACTCAGTTAACACTCCTGCTGTACATTGGCAGAAAAGATGACTTTCAATGCGGTAATTGAGATTGTGAATAACTTCATGATTTAGATCACAAGGACCACATTTCTGCATTTTATTGAAGACTTGCACTACAAACCATTTTTTAGTTTATAACACTTTTATCAGATATCCTCCGAGAGTCACTAAAAGCACATACCTTAGATTTCTCTCCCTGGAAAATTTTACTAGGAAGAACCCCAGTTGTTTCAAAGATGTCAAGGTACCGATTTATCTGCAGGCAGACCAAAAATAATATAAAATTTGCAGGATTTCTAAAATATATACAACATAAATACATCAAATTTCTTCATGAAATGCAACCTGCATGAAATTTCTTCAAACCATACATGAGGAGACAGGGGAGAGAGAAGATGGTGGTTGGGAGTGGGGGAAGAAAGCATCAGAATACCATGACAAAAACGATCCAATCAATGCTGACAACCATTTATAACAGTAACAAAATCATACAAAATTCACAATGATTGCCATTGAGACACACCAACCATATTTTCCACACATGCCAATAACAAGTTCTTCCATACAAAAAGGAAAGAATATTGCATGCCAAAATTGTAGCACGGGAAAGGGCAATGTAAACAGTTCACAAGATATGGACAAACTGATTCATGGGGTAGAAACTTGATTTTCTATGTTGTTTGCTTTATCTGAAAATATTGTTCTTCTATGCAGGGCTCAGTGCTACAAGACATATGAACCATGAACAAAAACTCTTAACAGATCCAAAAGATGAGAAAATGCAGGTGCAAAAATGTCCCTGGCCAATGATATTACTGATCCAGTCAGAGTAGATACACTCACTGTAGACATGCCCTCAAGTAGGATCAGAGATCTTAAAAATCAAGCTGTAAGGTGGAGTTTGACAAGCACCAGCATATCATCAAAGATTTCAGCCAGCAAGACCCAAAGGTAATTGCAAAGAGGATGGAAGGAGGAGGTTTATGCAGATTGATAGAAGGTACTGTGACACATGATGCACTGCTTGACAAATTAGTTCAACCATGTCACAAGAGATTTGAATGTTGGTGACACATGATGCCACCTGCACTACACTGCATTACCTCTGTTACAAAATATGATGCAAGGACTACCGAGCCTGAAAGTTTAAGACATTGGGGTGCGAGGGTGCACTTTGTGCAAGCAGTCAAAGCTGCTTCTCTCAAGCCAACAGAAATCCAGACAAACTCTTTTTCTAGTACATTTTAATGCGTGGCCATGTCGGCTGTGAGAATTTAGTGCAAGATCCCATGATCAATAGAAAAAAAGACCCACACATAAATAGATATGGTGTATGACCTTAAGGCACTCTTAACACGATATACTCAATAGAGAATGAGAAATGATAGGTGGGACAAGGACCTTTATTTAATTTTATATAACTATTCCTAATAACAGGTCGGAAAAGTCAACACATATGCCCTACATGCCAACATCAATTCCAAGGGCATACCACAATATTGGTAACTTAATAGGCTCAATAAGGCGAGTTTTATAGCTCTAGCATCACCTCTGAAACACAACTTCGAGGGCCCAACGGAAGGTAGGATTTACTTGCCATCTCCTCTAATAATAACTCTTGAAGAAAGAAAGAAAGAAAGAAATTATATTAATGTCCACGAATAACCAAAAATAGATCAAAGGGCCTGGAATGTACAGCAGGTAATAGCAAAGGACTACGCCAAAAAGGGCCCTAGACATGAAGCAAAAACTGAAAAGTGAGAATAGCTAAGAAAAATATACAAACAGGGGTTAACCTACTCAAGGGTTTTAGTTTCCCACTTGGGACAACTAACCTCTCCCCAAAACTAGGATCCTATTGCGCAAGGCCATCCTAAACTAGAATCTCATAATTTATACATGCCACACCAACAAGAGTTACCACATCATCTAATGCATCATGCACAAAAGCTAACTCCTCATCGCTTGAAGCAACCTCTTCTAGCACAATCATAGTTAAGGTGCCGCAATATCTAATATAGGAGCCTCAACATCAGACACAACAAAAATCTGCAAAATATTCAAAAAGTCCTTGCAACAATTGCACTTTTCCCCATCCTTAAATGATATTGCCCATCAACAATAACATACCTCCAAATGATCACCCCCTACTTGGTCAGGGATCTTATAGTATGAAGGCCTTAGTCTCCTCCTAGTAGCCCACCGTCATAAGCTTATGGCCTGAGATCTAGCTTCTTCAGCTTCTCATCCTGAATATTAGTCCATGCAACACTACTGAAAACTTCACATCTCGTGTCATACACCTCTAGACTTATTGAGAATATCATTAGCACAAGAAATAGCTCCAACCCAAAATCTAATGCATACCTTTGACTTCAAGTATACACCTTACCATCTCTACCAAAATTCACTTCCTTCAAGGTCACACCACTCTATGGGGGAGTATATACTGCAATTCACTACTGTAAAATACCATGCCTTGAAAAGAAATCCTCCAAAGCTTGATTCACATTCTCCCTCTATCTAGTATCAAAAAATATGACACAATGCATAAATCGGTTCTCAAAGAACACTTTAGTCTTTCTATTCACCAAATTTCTCCTAGGCACTAGATTTCTAAATACATTAAAAAAAAATAGCCTCCTTGAAAAGTCATTAATGAATGTTAACATAGACTTAGCTCTTGATAGAGATAAATGGTTCATGTAGTGCATTTCAGAATGAACCAACTCTAGATGTCCCTTCACACACCATGCCTTAATCTTCTCAAACCTTTTGCAATAATACATCTAAAGAACACAACCATCACACACAACCTTGGATCAAGAACTCAACCATGGACCATATTCAAACAGCCAATCAGTTGTGTGGTTCTAACATTTGCATGCCCCAATCTCTTATGCCATAGGCAACTCACCTCATTTGTCTTGGCCACCACAACGTAAGGCCATTGTCCCCACAGAACATTCTCCAAACAAGGAAGCTTATATGAAAGCCTTAGCACACATCAAATTTGATGCCTACCACTACCTAAAATTTATTTTCTAATATCGTTCGCAACAAATCAATCAGGCCAAAACTCATCTGTATTCCCTTGTTGAGGGATTTGGAATGTGGATAGAAGGTTAGCACTCAAACGAGCAACATGATAGCCTTCATAACACCATTATCTAAACAGTATTATTTCCTACAACAGTCACTGCTGAATCATTGGCAATATAGGTCTTCTTGTCATCAGCCTTGCTAAGCAATGTAAACAAACCACCAACCTTAACCATATGATTGGTGCACTTCAAATCTACTATTAACTCAGATCTGAACGTAGTAACATGCAATGCCTTATTTGTATGGTTAACAATAGCAACATGCTTACCACCACATTTATATTGACATTTCATTCTTCACACAAGTGTTTTCCTTTGAACTGCCTTGTTGCAGTTGTAGCACAGTAGCACCTCTCCCTGCTACTTTGCATTTCTTTAGCTTGTTCTCTTTTGAACAACCTTGCCTTAGGCGTCACTAACATGAGAACTCTACTTGTCCCCATCATCATTGCCTCCTCAACCTTCCCTTAGAGACTCTTCTTTGCCATGGTTTCCCTTAAAGTTGTGTATTCCAACTTTTCCCGTTTGTCATGTGCACTTGCTGCTTTGAAGCAAGTTAACCCAGAGTTTTGAGCTTAGTCAATCAATAACGAACACAAACCATCAAAAACAATAGACATGCCATTATCCTCATGATATCTATAAGTTTTAGGTGGTGGTAAGCATCAATAGTGAACACAAACCATCAAAAACGATAGATTTGCCACTATCCTTTTGGTGGGCATGGTATGGGTACATGCAGGTGGCTTTTGGGAAGAAGAACTGCAAAATTATCAGAGGTGGAAAAGTGTTGGCATGGGGAGTCCAGGTTGGGACTTTATTCTAGTTGGATGTTAGCACCGTGGTTGGTCATGCTTTGTCTACTGATGAAAGTTCCGTCGATCTCAAGTAGATGTCTCAGATCAAGTGTCCAATCTGAGGCTTTTGGGCATGAACCATGCTGTCATGGGAAGCTTTGGATCACATGCCCTTTGAGTTTTGGCAATGACATGGCTGAGTGTGAATCTGTTGTTTGCAAACAGATGGTCTTCATGCTTTTTTAAGAACATGGGCTATGCTGCCATGATATGCTCTCGATCATGGTGCAGTGAGAACTTTGTGCAAGGATATAGTCATTTGTAGATCTGTAGGTTAGAGATAGATGTTTTTCAGGGTTTTGAGGATGATTAATTATGATGCCATGAGAAGCTCCAGATCACATTCAGTGAGAATTTTGCAATTCTGTGAATCTGTCAATTTCAGACAAATATTCTTATGTTATGAAGGTGTGAATCATGGTGCCATGAGGAGCTTCTAGATTCTGTAGTCATAGTGCAATGGGAGCTTTGGCTATGATTTGTGTGGAATGTTTTCTAGTATTGAGGACAAGTACCATTGTGTCATAGTAGAAACTGGATCAGCAATGGTGATGTAATGTCCCCTTTTGTAAATGCCCTAGTTTTTGCCCTAAGATCACAATTCCAAGCAAAGCAAGAAATGAAATAGAGTTAGTGATATCATTTTACCAATTTAAATTGTTGAACAAGATAGATCCTGGCTGAGACCCTGCACTCATGTTAGATAATCATTCAAAGCATAATCCATAAAATAGATCTTTCCTACTAGGGTTAGGAACATTATCTTAATCATATGATATACCTGATTCATTAATGAAGTCCAACCAAAAATGGTTTAGGATAAGGGGGCATAATAGGGTGCCTGAAGCGATCCTCTACCTTAAGCCCAATAGCAGATATATCGTCCCTCTTGGCCTCATGTGGCCTTCCGCCATCCATATGGGGGGGTGTACCTAGTGAGGAATCCTATAGCCGTTCCCCCTCATCTTACAACCCTTATTCTCCTCCCTATGATTGGGACTCCTTAACCCAATAGCCAACCATGGTAGAGGTTTGAGGGGAAACTACAGTAGGATCTCCGGAGTATCCTTCCCTTCTAAGCCCAAGGGCGGGGCACACCTTGCACCCCCTTGGCCTCATGGGACTACCAATCTTCCACCATGAGGTGGTGTGCTTAGAAGAGGACCATCCAACCCTTCCTTGTATTCCTCATTATTCCTCCTCATGATTGTTTGATGAGAGTTACAAACACTAAATACATCTAGATTCATAAAGATTATACAACTATATATATATATATATATATATATATATATCATTATACACAACAATCATGATAGAGCATACCACAATATTTATTTAAACATAAGACTGCTATATTTTCATGAGCAATTGTATTGGCTGTTGATTCTTCCTTTGTCTGCTGAGTGCAGATATATTTCTGAATCTGTTCTGCTTTTTATATTTCCAATAATCAGTCTTGATCGATTGATGTTGATTCCTCCTGTTGTGACCTAATCACACATCGCCCCATTGCAAATGGGGACCCCCTTTTTTTCTGCTTTCTGTCTTTGTTTTGCTTTAGGTTTAGTTTTTTTTATGAGCTTGTCGGGCCTGCTAGTGTTGTTTTGCCCAAGTCTCGACATATTCTGGCTAAGGAGTCTTTATCTTCTCATCCTGATGTATGTCCTGAAACCCTGAAATTGACTAAGTCTAGAAACCTGATGTTCTGAGATCCTGAAATTGACTAAGTCTGAAATCTGGTGGATCGTCAAAAATCTAGAATTTGCATGTTAAATCATATGGATCCGGGACCTATCTCAAACATCCTGGAAGTATATTTCAAAATATTTAAAGTATACTTAAATATATTTTTAAATATACTTCCATCCAAGACATGTCAAAATTAGGCGAAAAAAGTTGAAGTCTTGGACCTTGGGCGAAAATTTCTCATGAGCATGCAATATGCACCTAGGATGAGCAGAAATTCCTTGCTTATGAACAATATGCGCCCTGGGAGTGGAGTCATCTAGACATGAAATTTGCATAAGTGATGAAGATTTGATTCCTAAAAAACGTTGGAAATTTGTTGCAAAGAAGATCAACACTTAGAAAATTTCATCACCAAGGTTGAGCGCAAAATCCATGTACATGAGCACGATGCGCCCAAGGGAAAGTTCTCACTAACATGCATAATGCGCCCACAATGGTTTGAGATAGAAACAATGGAATGTTATTTTCCTTAAACAAATTCATGAAAATGCATGTAAAACCATGAGAAATTGCTAGAGAAAGTTGAAACAAATAAGAAGTTGAGAAAATGGCTAAGTGTCGAGAGCGGAAAATCCTCTTGCGTGAGGAGAATGCGCTCTAAGAAGAGGGAAAGTTCTCATAAGCATGAAGAATGCGCCCTAATAAAGGTTCACATTTTGGGAGTTAGAGCGATGTAAAGTCATTTTCCTTAGGTAAATTTTTGAAATCCATGAGAAAACCATGAATAAACTCACCTAAGAATTGCAAAAGTGGGGAAATGCTTCATCAATGAACAATTTGCGCTCTAGGGTGAAAGGAAATTTTGACAAAGGAAATCATGATTGTTGTAAGAATTATCATCTTGAGACTTCATTCTATGAAACGTTGGATAGCATGTTGAGGATTGTTTTGACTTCGAAAATTTGCAAAATTCAGAATGGGGAAAATGCTCATCAAGGTACATTATGCGCACTAGGAAGAGGAGAATTCTTTGGCATACGAGTTGAAGTGACACTCCCAATAGGCATGAAGATAATTTCTTTAGACATTTCAAACTTATCAAGAGTGCAATGAAGCAAGTTGTTGAGGGATGATGGAAAATATGATAACATGGAGGAAATTGTTCACCCATGAACAATATGCGCTCAAGATGAAGATGTGAAATTTTGAGTACGTATGGTGGATCCAAAGTGGGGAAATTGTTCACTCATGAACAAATTGCGCCTTAGAAGATGAGTTTGAAAGGTGGAAAATGTTCCTACCAATGCAATATGCGCCCTAATGAGGATCTCATTTTTAGAGTCAGGATAATCAAATGCTATTCTCCTTAGTCAAATTCATGGAAATGCATGAGGAAATTATGTAAAATTGCTTAAGAGAGTTGATGAAAATGATAAGATCTTTTGAAAATTTGACGAAGTATGGGAATTCAAAATGAAGGAAAATGTTCATACATGAACAATATGTGCCCTTATTGGAGGTCTCCCTTTTAGAGTGAAGGTGATTAAACATTGATTGCCTTAGACAGATTCATGAGAATACATAAAAGAAGAACATGTCAAATTGCTTGCAAAAGTTGGAAGAAATGCGAAAGTTTGATGAAGTGCCAAGGTGCCACAAGGTGGAAAATGTTCATGGGCAGGTAATATGCGCCCTTCCATTGAGTGCAATGCAAGGAGAGGAAAATGTTCATGGGCAAGGAAAATCCGCCCAGGATAAATTGCCTTCCAATGAAGCCCCTTAACAAACAACCTTCAAGGAGAATTTTATTCCAAGCGCCTAGTGACAAAGTTTGAAGTTTTAAGATAAAAAATGCTTAAGTGAGGAAAATTTTGAAAAGTAGAAAATGTTGATGAGCCTGTAAAATCCGCCCTACAAGGGCGCAAAATGTTCATGGGCATGTAAAATCCGCCCAAGATGCTCATGAAGGAAACTTGTTCAAGGTGAAGTATATTGAGGATCAAAGCTTGCCTTGAAATTTTGGAATGAATAATTGTTGTGATGATCAAAAAACAAAGGTGGAAATGCTCATCTTGAGAGCAAGAGCGGAAAATGTCCTTAAGCTTGCAATATCCGCCCAGGGTTGTCATGAGGTAACTCGTTTAATAAGAAGTATCTTAAGAACCCAGCCTTGACTTGAAACTTCAAGAAAATATCTAAGTCATGACCAAATGCCTAAGGCGAAAATGAATATCAAGAGCAAGTGCGCAAAATGTTTTGCACCTTGCAAAATCCACCCTAAAATCCAAGTGTTCATTTTAGCAACTTTTCAAAAAATCACTGCAAAATACATAACAATCAATGTGCAATCTTTTGGAAATTTTGAGAAATTGGCTAAGGGAAATGAAAGTTTGAAGGAGAGAAGCAAGAAAATGCCTAAGGACAAGGTCAGAAAATCCTCACCAAAGAGGAAAATGTGCTCTTCCTTATTGCTCAAATTCAACAATTTTGGAGATGATTTCAGATCTTTCTAATGGACTAAGAAATTTGAACAAGTAAGACTTCAAGAAATTCAAAAGAGAGATTTCTAGGAGGTCGCAAAATGCTCAACAACAACTTACAAAGAAATCTTAATTCCATTTGACAAAATAAAGAAGTTTCAAGTTGAGCGCAAAATCCTTACAGACAAGGAGAATTCGCCTAGCATGAAGTGCCTTCCCAAATCAGAACTTGCTCAATCCTCAAGAACTTTGAAAAAGATTTTAATTCCATTCGCCAAGATGAAGTGTGGGAAGTGTTAATGAAAAATGTCAAAGGAACCGTAAAATTTGAAAATTGAGAAATGAAAAATGTCAAAGACAAAAAGTGAAAACCCCTCTACTCATGGAATTCCCGCCCAGGCATTGAGGGAAATTCCCTCTGAAGAAGCAAAATGCGCTCAAGAAGATTAAGTGTTCATTTCAACTATCTTTCGAAAACCACTTGAAAATTCATAAAATTCATGCAAAATCCTTTAAGGTTGTTAGAAAATTCGCTAAGGAAAAGGTCAGGTTTGAAAGTTTTAAATAAAAAATGCAAAGTTAAAAGGTGGAAATTCCACATGTACAAGGAAATCCCACCCAAAATGGGCGCAAATTCCAGCTGCCCATGCAAAATGCGCCACTCATCTTACCTTTCCTTGCACACATAAAAAACCCACTCAGCTAAGTGGATAGGTCGGCCCTGGCAGAGGAAAAATAAGTTTTTTAAAAAGAAAAAAATCAATGCAAAAGGCAGGTCGACCTGCACTAGGCCGACCTGCCCTGGAAGGATAAGGTGTGAGCACTATAAAGGAGGGTTCAAAACTGCATTTTTCCACACTCAATTGCAAAACAAATAAGCAGAATTAGAGTGCAGAGCAGATCAGCAAATTAGAGCAGAAGTTTTATCAAGGAAGGCAAATTTAGTAAGAAGAAAAGAATTAAGATTTTGCTTCATCATGCTTTAAGATTGCTCAAGATTGTCTCAAGATTGATTTGAATAAGATGATGAAGTAGGAATGTTAGGAAATTTCAATGAATATTTCTCAATTTCTTCACATGCATAAAGGTAAAGGAACTTGATATGATGCTCTCATAATCAAATACTATGGCTTGTGATATTTTATTTTGTATATATTGGAGAATCTGGGGGCGAGCTATGTATAGGAGCATCCAGAGGATTAAGCATCATCAAATCAATCCACCTTGCATCCAAAGAAGGCATGGTCATCAGAACGAGGAAAGTTCTACTGCACTTCATCATCAAGTTCACCATCATCCACCTTGCAACAAGAGGAAAACTTCATCACCGGAGTGAAAGAACTTCATCATTCATCTTGCAAGCTCCATCATCCGAGCATCCAGAAGAGCATTTCAATGTTTGAGTTCAAGAGCCTTCCATTTCATGCACCAGAAGAAGATCAAGAGCAAGCATCATGAAGTCTACTCCGGGAGTACACACGTCAAAGATATCTTCTACTTCAACAATCCAGTGTTTGCTTCCTACACAAGCATCACATGAGAAGAGAAATGAGCATGTACATCAAGCAAATCCATGAATTACATCAAGACAACAAGAAGAAATCCAAAATTCCAAAATTTGCAAGTTTCAAAGATGCTAAGTTCCAGAGGTGAAAATCCAAGTTCAAAGACTATTCCAAGAAAGATGATACAATTTGGGAAGTTATTCCAAGCAGTGTGAACATAGAAAAGATTAAACCAGTTTGCAAGATGCTAAGGTGGCATGTGCACGTCACCAGTCCAATCATATTTCGCCACATCATTTGTCCAAGATTCTAATTCATTCTTATCACATTGGGAAACGTGCCTTCATTGCCTCCCTCATGTTCTAAAAATAGTAATCTTTGTAACAAACTGCTTTGTTGTCTCAATCTTGGAGTCTATAAAAGGCTCACTTCTCTCATTTGCAAGAGGATACATTAGAATTAGAAGTAGGAAGAATAGGAGTAGAGTAGAGGAGACTCCTTAAAGTCATTGAAGAGACATTGAAATTGTTGTAAAATTACTTCCAAGATCAATACAAGCTCATTGTTGGTTGTTTCATGGTGATTTTGTGTGGTTGTGGAATGTTAACATGGTTTCTAATTTCTTGGATGTGATGGAGAGATGTTTCCAAGTAGAGTAGAATTAGATTAGAAGTTCATTGATGTAATGTTTATGCAAAGATATTTGATGAATTCCTTCTTGGTTCATACTTTTCGTGAGTTGTCGATGGCAAGTCACTATGCAAAGTTAGCCTGAACCTTCACATGCTTTAGTTCGGTTGTGAAGATTGTTCAAACTGCGCTAGCGGTAGGTGTTTGGATGGAGATTTACAATATGAAAATCCTTGAGTTTCCTTAGAAAATTGCACCGGCTTCGTGTAGTTGTTGATTCTCATGGCGAAGCGGAGTTAGGTTTTTAATGAGGAGTTTGTCTATCTTGGCATGTTTCATTATACCATTGTCCTTAGAATAGTTTTCTAAACCCTTTCTCTTTTGCATTTTCTTTCGTAGCCGGTTAGAAGAAGTTCCATTTCACAAGGAGAATAACATATTTGAGTAGGAGTAAGGAGTAAATTCAGCGTAAGTCCCTTTGTGAGTAACAGCAATATCACATCAATACTACTAAGTCTATCCAATTTGTGAGTCAAGAACTGACGTTAAGGAACCTTGGAGTTGTCTCGATTGATCACATTATTTAGCATTCGAGAGACTTTGTTCAAGAGAGGATAGAATACTTAGTATTTTATTCTGAGTTTGCATGTGCATAAAAAACACAACACCTCCCTTCATGATTTCCCTTTTATATCTTCTTATATCTTTGCAAGGATATGTCTCCAATGAATAGGTATGACTTTTTATTAATAAAACTCCTCCATAACAAATTGTATCCTTGTCTTCTAACGCACCTTTATCTATTCGTTGTTCCTTTAATATAGAATGATCGGCCAGCACTTGGTTTATTTTAAAATATGTTTTATGAAGTCGGCTAGATGAGGTCGGCCATATCTCATTTTAAGGAAGTCGGCCTCATAAATTAAATCTTCAAATCATTGAATCTATTCAACGGTTCCCTTATCTGCCTGACGGGGACTATCACAGTCCGCCCTTCCCAAAGATTGTTTGTCCTTAAGCAATTTCAAATTTCGATGATCAAAGATTTCAACTCCTTCCCATGTAGCATCCTTCGTGGGTAGTCCTTTCCACTTGACCAAGTACTCTTCAATAGTTTTATTTCTTAATCTCCTTTCTCGCATATTAAGGATGGTCTCCGGTTCCAAAATCAACTTGCCTTCATCATCTAATGGTGGCAACTCTAAACATGGGGTAATGTGTTGTCCCAATGCCTTTTTGAGGCAAGACTGTAATGTCCCCTTCTAGTAAGCTCAAATTGTTCACAACCTTGCACAATTTCAACTTACAAAAAGGAAGCATTAGTACTCCATTTTTTTCTCTTTTCATATCATAATTAATATAAATCCATATTCTTTCCACATTTATCCTAAAATATATAATCCCATAATAACATAATTCATATTCATAGTCATATTCATATTCATATTCATGTTCATGTTCATGTTCATATTCATATTCATATTCACTTGCATATTTATATTCATAGGCCTCATGTGCTATCCTTGGGAGGATCATGTGTCGCCCTATCATTAACCCATCTCTAACTCCATAGGCATGGTTCGTTAAGGAGACACAAGCATCCCATACGGAGGCCCGATGGCTTCCCACCTCACCAATCAGCTCCAAAGACTTCCCACCTCATCTATTGGAGAGTCACCTACCGCAGGGCACAAATTACATTGATGAGCTCATCATACCATAGGCCCAAGGCTTCACCTCACACCCAAAGGTACTTCGACACTTGGCCCAAGAGACTTCGCCTCACACCTGGAGGTACTTCGTCTTCTTGGGGTTACCTAGGTCCAATAACATTCTCCTAACTTACCCATACACCTAGGATGGCGAGATGATTAATGATGAGGCTAATCCTCTTCTCGGATATGGCACAATCCTATCATTTCTAAGTCATTATTAACATTTGGCAAATGATGCCTTATAAATAGTACATCTTGGCCTTATGTCATAATTGGCCAATCATATATCACATGATTATACTTCATTATCATCATTGATTTCATTTATCATATTAATGCATATTCATGATCACATATCTAAGATCAATCTATTATTCTATCTATATTCTCTTATGGTTAACATCCATCATTAATCATAACACAATCATTTATCTTTGTAAGTCTATCTAGGTTATAATATGAAGAATTGGTAATGTAAACATTACTTCTAATGCATGAATTTATAATACAGTTAGCAAGACATATTTTCTTAACCTTATTATTATCAGAACTCAGCATATATTATTCATTCAGACAAAGCATATATATATCAGATTTGGAGAAGGAGCATTATGCATACATAGCATATAACTCCTAATGGACAATATATAAATCATACCTTTGATTTGTTGACTGAACTATCTTCCACCGATACTCCTTTTTATACTCAGAATTATCTACCTTCTTGCAGATCTGAATGCCTGATTTTTATGATATATCCCTGCTGTTGCTGTTGTATCTTGTATAAAAATCCCTTCCTATTCTCCCGATTGTTGACCCAGCGATCTTCTTTTATATTGTTCATTTGTGCCTTTTTAGCAATAGTCACCACTTTATATGATGACCGCTGACCTTAATCATGCTGCTTTTATTATGTTAAAAACATTGTTTACAAAGGATCGCAGGCCATGTATTAATCGCTATTTTATTTGTTTGCATTGTCTTAAGTAAATCTGTCGATGCATCACTTTCCCTTAGTGATTGCTAGTCTAGGAATCAATTATATGCCTTTTAATATTTATGATTATCAATGCTTATGTTGTCATTTATTTATTATCCTTCTTATAAGGATCGGCCCTCATGGGTTAGCCCGATGGTTCTTGAGGATATCATCCTCTTATTGTTATTAATATATGATACTTAATTAGTAATATTAACTTATAATATTTTTAATATATTTATTTATATATTTATAATTATTAATATGTATATATATTTATTTATATAATATGATAATATATATTTATAATATAATATAATTATATTTTAATTATATTAAAATATTCATATAATAATATATTGTTTATTAAATAGCATATATTATATTTTATCCATATTTTGACATTAATAATTTTATTATATTAAATCTCGATTACAATATTCATATCTTCAATTTGAATACATAATCAATTTATGGGTAAAATATGGGGATATGACAAAGACACATGAAACACATTGTGAATCCTATTACTTATGGGCAGCTCCAACTCATAGGCAACTTCTCCTGTCTTTCTCAAAATTTTGTATGGTCCATGACTCCATAGAATCGAGGTTTGAGTTTCTTGGCTCCACTGGCCTTGATTGAAGACTGTTTGTATGGTTGTAACCGTAAGAAAACCAAATCCCCAATTTCAAATGTCCTCTTAGTTCTATCTCAGTCGGCAAAAATCTTTTGCTGATTTTGCGCGTGATGTAGGTTATCTTTGAGTGTGTTCATAATATCCACGCTTTGTTGTACAAAATCTCTAGCTCCTGGGACACGAATTTCTTGAAGGATCAAACTTCCGAATGAGGTCGCCTCGTATCCATATAAGGCCTTGAAGGGAGTCATCCCTATTGACATGTGGTGAGTGGTGTTATAGCAATATTCTCCAAGATGTAACCACTCGACCCATGCATTTTGTTGCCCTGTGACATAGTTTCTTAAGTATACTTCCACCCATTTGTTAACAATCTCAGTTTGCCCATCCATTTGGGGATGATAACTTGTGCTAGGTGTGAGATTAGTCCCTGATAAATGGAAGAGCCCTTGCCAAAACAGGGTAAGGAACCGGCTATCTCTATCTCTGACTATGTTCTTGGGGAGGCAATGTAGTCTGAAAATCTCCTTGAAGAAGACGTCGGCCACTTGCAAAGCTCTATAATCGGTGGATATTGCCATAAAGTGCACATATTTAGTAAGGCGATCCACTACTACATATATGCAGTCTTTTCCTTGCACCTTTGGAAGTCTGGTTATGAAGTCCATAGAGACACTTTCCCATTTTTGGTTAGGAATGGGTAGAGGTTGTAAGACGCCTGCTGGATGAGTTTGTTCTGTTTTGTTCTTTTGGTAGGTTATAGTTTATACATTCTTGAACATGTCTAAGGACATCTTTCTTGAGACCCTTCCAAGAGTATTTTTCCCTTATCTGTTTATAAGTTTTGTAGTACCTTGATGGCCCGCTAAAGGATTGTCACGATATTCTCTAATGATCTTATCTTTCACTTTTGAGCCTAGTATAAGGAACACCCTATTCTTGTATAGGATATGTTCTACTACCTTGTATTCTTCATTTGGTATATTTCCTTCTAGGATGTTATTGGCTTGTGGATCCTTGGCATACTCGGCAATAATGGCATTCTTCCAGTCGGCAGAGATGCTTGTCACAGAGCATAGCTGGGGTCATCGTGAAAGGGCATTGGCTACAACATTATTTCTCCCTGTCATGTATTCGATATCAAAGTCATAAGCTTGGATTTTACTCACCCATTTCTGTTGTCTATCATTTAAATCTCTTTGGTTTAGGAAAAACCCATAGTTCCACGGAGTTTCCTAACGGGGGGACGGGGGGACGGGGGGACAGGTTTCGGGGACGGGGGGACCAAGGGCTTAAGTTTGGGGACGGCGGGGGGACGATGGCAAGGGGGCGGCGAGGGGGTGGCACAAATACATATAGTACTTGAAAAATTAGTTATAAAAAGATGTATAAGGAATAAGTATAAGAATTAGTGAATTACAAATGAAACTTTCACATACTAAGTAAACTAGTAAGTAGTAACTACTAAACAATAAAGTTTAAACTTTAAACAAATTGCAATGATTGCATTTGAACATTAACAATGAAAATGTGACATTTTGAATTTTCAAAATTTCATAATGATGATTCATCATTACAATGTTCAAAAACAAAATACAAATGACTGTGAGTCAATGGCTAATGGCCTGATACCTCTAATCATCCCCAAAGTTTTTGCCAAGCTCCTCATCACTAGAACTACTAGACTCCACATGCTCAAGCTCCTCCAAACCAATACCAACCAGCTCTGATTACAACCTTTATCCTTTATCATTTTGATTTTTTTCACTTTTGTGACTACTTAGGGTGTGGATAGGGCCCATAGACCATTAGGGTTAGGGTTACTAGCACGAAGATCCAAAAAAAACCCCTGATTTGAAAAAAAACTGAACTTTTTACCTTAGTTTCCATGGGGGACGTCTGGAAGTTTTGGGGACAGTTAGGAGACGTCTGGGAGTCCCCTGGGTGTCTTGGGGATGTCCTAGAGTCTCCTAGAAGAGCAAAATTAAAGGGGACATCCAAGGAAGCATCCCCTCTTGAGGGGACATCCCGAAAATGTCCCTAGGTCATTGGCGGCAGTGGTGGGACGGCGGGGGGACATCTCCCCCAAGTCCCCAAAACGTCCCCGTCTCGAAAACGCAGGGTTTTTTGGGGGGGATGTGTCCCCGTGGAACAAGAGAAAAAACTTAGACTATTATGATCAGTTTTTACAAGGAATTTCCCACAAACTAGGTATTGCCTGAATTTAGTTAAGGCATGCATGATTGCTAGCATCTCTTTATCATATGTGGAGTAGTTTATTTCAGTTTCTTTTAATTTCCTGCTTTCAAAGGCTATAGGATGCTTGTTTTGCATCAATACAGCTCCAATGCCTTCCCCAGAAGCATGACACTCTAATTCAAATGGTAGAGAGAAACCCGGGATTGCTAATACAGGACAAGAACTCATGACTTCCTTTAGTTTTTCAAAGGCTTGTTGTGCCTTTTCATTCCAAGTGAAAGCACACTTCTTGGTCAAATCGGTCAATGGGGCGGCCAATTTTGAAAATCCTTTGATGTATCTTTGATAGTAGCTACAAAGCCCCAAAAATCCCCTAAGGTGTGTTAGGGTCCTTGGCTTTGGCCAACTTCTTATGGCTTCAATCTTTTCCTCATCAACGTTGACCCCTTGAGCACTGATCTTATGTCCTAGGTATAAGATTTCTTCCATTCCGAATTCACATTTGGATAGTTTAGCAAATAAGGATTGTTATTCAAGTATCTCTCACACCACTTCTATGTATCTTAAATGTTCTTCACAAGTTTTGCTATAGATTAGGATATCATCAAAGACAACTAGGAGGAATTTTCTTAGTTGTTTTCTAAGGATGTGGTTCATACATGATTGGAAAGTCGCAGGGGCATTTGTTAGGCCAAAAGGTAAAACAAGAAACTCAAAGTGTCCAAAATGACATCTAAAGGCTATTTTGGGAACATCTTCCTCTCTCACCCTAATTTGATGGTATCCATAATGTAGGTCAATTTTTGAGAAATACACGGCTCCATGAAGTTCGTCGATGAGTTCATCAACCCTAGGGATGGGGTATCTGTTTTTTATGGTCTTTTTGTTAAGTGCTCTATAGTCAATACACATTCTTAGGGTGCCATCCTTCATTTTTGCTAATACCACTTAGGAGGCAAAAGGGCTAGAGCTAGGTTGGATATGTCCCATCTCTAATAATTTTTTGATGGCTTTCTCAATTTCTTCCTTATATTTTTGTGGATGACAATATGGTGTGGTAATAACAGGCTTTGCCCCTTCTTTCAATTCGATAGTGTGCTCAAAACCTCTCTTTGGCAGAAGACCTGGAGGCATGTTATCAGATACCTTCTTATGTCTTTTTAAGATTGGTTGTATATCAACATGGATAGTTTGTTGAGTTATTGTCATTGATGTCAAAGGAAAGTGTTCAAGTGTTGTTATTGATGAGACTAAGGCCAAAAAGTTAATCAAACTAAGTGACAGAGGGCGGTTTACTTGTTTTATGGAGGTTTTCGGAGTTCGGAGTTTCAGCCTTACTCCTTTTTGATGTTCATTGGAGTTCGAGGTTTTCGGCCTTACTCGTTTTTACTTATCAAGGAAATAAGAAGGGCCAGAGTGGAAGGCCTGATCGCAATGTTCCGATTTAGTCTAAGCAAATCGGAGTGCTTAGAAGAGGACCATCCAACCCTTCCTTGTATTCCTCATTATTCCTCCTCATGATTTCTTGATGAGAGTTAAAAACACTAAATACATCTAGATTCATAGAGATTATACAACTATAAATATATCATTATACACAACAATCATGATAGAGCATACTACAATATTTATTTAAACATAAGACTGCTATATTTTCATGAGCAATTGTATTGACTGTTGATTCTGCCTTTGTCTGCTGAGTGCAGATATATTTCTGAATTTGTTCTGCTTTTTGTATTTCCAATAATCAATCTTGATCGATTGATGCTGATTCCTCCCTTCGTGATTTCCCTGTTATATCTTCTTATATCTTTGCAAGGATATGTCTCCAACAAACAAGTATGACTTTTTATTAATATGTAATGTCCCCCATTTAGCCCATATGATCAGTTGATGGAGATTAGCCTATCACCGGACTCTCGTAGGCTAATGACAGTGGTTAGGGGGTCTAACTGGACCACTACACAAGGATTTACTATTTATAGTAAGTCGGGTCGGAGTGACTTACTATTTATAGCAAGGCAGATTCAAGGGGCCTAGCATGTGGTTCATGATTCGGAGAGGTTCCGAGACATTATAAATCGATATATAAGTTAAATTTAAATTTTAACTTATAATAGTTGCAAAAGTAAAGTGACTTATGTGTTAAAATAACTTTATATTATAAATTTTAGTCATAACTTAAAGTCATGACACGAGGAGGTGGGCGCCCAAATGGAGAGATAAGGGGTCAAGACATAAATTAAAATAATAAAATATTACCTCTCTTGGGCGTTGGAAAAGTGAGGAGATATAAGGGAAAGAATGAACTTCATTTCATTATGCTTGGATTATTATTCACTCACTTGATTTTTATGTTGTCGTGCATTCTTGGAGCTTGAAGATCTTTAATGGTTTTGAACCAGACTTGCTGAGACAAAAACCTCTACATAGTCTCCTTTCTTCGTGTGTGAAAGATCACATCAAGAAAGGGTATTGGAGGCTTCACACAGGAGCTTCATTTGGGTTTTCAAATGATACATTTTGGTGGAGATTTGAGCATGATATGATCATATTTGATGGAGTATGATATGCAAGTGTAAAGACAGTTTATGAGGAGCAGATTTGTTGATCTTTGAAGTGTTTTGTGGTTGAAATCACACTCCATTGCTGGGTCGTACCAGTTCTATAACAGGCCATACCACTTGCTTTGGTAGAAGATTTCTTGGGGTTTTGTTGCTATAATCTATTTCTTCAGGGTCGCCTCTGATCTGCAGTCTTATTCAGTCATTTATAGAGGAGTTTGTGGAGTTTTTGATGCCATTTGCTGCTGCTCACAACCTACAACAGGGTCGTACAGGTTGAGGAAGGACGTGGGTATTTGGGAGTTGGTTTCTACCCTATTTTGTAACACTTATCTCATCAAAGTTTGGCATCCAGGAACATATTTGCAGCTGCAACGTTGAAACCTGAGAATCATTGTATTGTATGTGGATATTGATGACTTTTTCATAGCTTGTAATGCTGGTTCCAGTACAGCAATAAAACAAAGTTGGAGATTTCAATATGGATATGTCACAGTAATTAGTTTAAGCATATTTTATGATCTGGGTCTTCGATATCTTATTGATATATGCTTTAGATTTTTTGGGTTTTGTTTATATGCTTTATATTCCATATGTTCAATGCAAAAAACCTGCATGCAAGACATGCACATGAAACCCTAAACAACAACATTCAGAAAACACAAAAAAAAAAATTGATACAAAAACCCTAGCCGGAACAGTGTATGTTACAGTGGTATCAGAGCAGTAGTATCTTGCCATCCTATGTGGTTAGATCAAACATGCAGAAAAGGTTTTGAGGCATGCAACCAGGTACAAGCAGATATTACCTCAGAAGAAACAGGTCACAACCAGAACTTGAAGTACTGCAAACAGATCCCTTTTTAGGTGAAGTACCATAGATACAGTTATTGTCCCAGCTTAAGTAATGGGAGACAAAGACAGAGAGAATGAAGAACCTAGTTTGCGAGATATTCTGAACTCATTGGCTAGGGGACAACAGGATATAGAGAGGAGTTTTACTCAGATGAATGAGACGATGCAAGATTCACAAACAGAACTGGCTCAGATCCTAACCCAATTGATACCCCGTGATGCTAGGAACAATAGGGATAACAACAACAATAACAATAATGGAAGCAACTGGAATAACATTGCGGACAAGAGCATTGTTAATAATGGAGGTGACAAGCACGCTGGAGACAAACACCGAGACAGGGATGATGAGGGTGAAGCGTCAGTCACTAACAGGAGAGCTTCCCAGTTGACAGCAGGTGACATGCCTGGTATACCTGTATTTGCACCCAGGAACAATGTTCTTGAACAAGAAGCTACACAAATTGAGTTTCAGGATGAAATACTGAGAGACTGACGGGCTTCCAGTGATGAATTTAGCACTGAGATGACTTTCGGAGAGTATTCTGATCTCAGGATGAAACACAGACCCGCAGGGGAGATAGACAGCACAATCAGGAGCTCCAGAAGAAAGTTAGCAAAATGACTTTGCCTTATTTCGATGGTTCAGGCAAAACCACTGCTAGAGCGTGGGTCCAGAAGTTGGATAGCTATTTGCAGATCAGCCCAATGCCCGAAACTGATGCTATCACATATGTAGTCTTACATTTAGAGGGCAGTGCTCATAAATGGTGGAGTAATGGTAAGGTAACCTTGGGCCAGGACCAGATCACTTCTTATGTCGAATTCACTGCCAGACTGATAGATAGATTTGATAAGAAGGATTTAGATTTGCAGTTTAAGGAGTTGGCTCAACTCAGACAGGTGGGCTTAGTGGATTCTTACATTTCAGAGTTTCGGGACCTATCTGTTATGGTCTCGGATATCTCAGAGTGCAAGTTGGTAATGCTATTCATAGATGGACTGTCGGATCCCTTGCATGGTTGGGTTAAGGGTTTAGACCCATCATCACTTCAAAAGGCCATGAAAAAGGCCTGTGACATGGAGTCCTCTGTATGGAGGAATAAATTTCAATCTAAGGGATTCCAATACAGGAGGGACAAGAAGGACAAGAAGCCCTTTCAGAAGGACACTAGCCAGCAAAAAGAAAAAACTAACCAGCTTAACAATGACCAGTTGAATGAGTACCGACAGAAGAAACTTTGCTTTCATTGTAAGGAGCCTTGGGACCCTACACATAGATGTGTTAATAAGGCAAAAGCAAAGTTAATTGAGTACTATTCAACAGAGGAGTCACAAACCAGCTTAACAATGACCAGTTGAATGAGTACCGACAGAAGAAACTTTGCTTTCATTGTAAGGAGCCTTGGGACACTACACACAGATGTGTTAATAAGGCAAAAGCAAAGTTAATTGAGTACTATTCAACAGAGTCACATTCGGAGGCACCAGACCAGCCATCAGATAGAGAGGATAGTGGAGATGAGAATGCCTCCCAGCATAGCAGTGATAGTGATGGGACATTGGCACAACTTTCTAACTTCCAGAAAGTTGGTTCCTTCAGAGTGAGAGGAGTCCTTGGAGGTCAGCGCATCATCACCCTGATAGACATAGGTGCTACACACTATTTCATTGATGAGGGGTTGGCGGCTCGACGGGGAGTTAAGGTGGAAGAGTTTGAAGGGTTCAAGGTAATGGTAGCTGACGGCTTCAAACTCACTTGCACCAAGAAAATTTCTGGGTTGACCATACATATGGGAGAGTATGAGCTTAAGGACGATTTCTATGTTGTTGGCATAGGAGATGCAGATGTGGTGCTAGGTATGCATTGGATGATGACACTTAGGGAGTTCACGATGAACTTGAAGAAAATGGAAATGAAGTTTGAAGCAAATGGGAAGAAAATAGTTCTCAGAGCATTATCAGATGGAGGGCCACGAGTAGTCTCTCTCAAGAGGATGGAGAGAATGTTGTGCCATGATTAGGTAGAGTGGGCAGCAGAGTGTCTAATTATGCCAAAGTCCCCACAGCAGCCCAAAAACAGTTATCATCCTGATATACAAAAGTTGTTGACCAAGCACAGTAAGGTGTTTGGAAGTATACCTCCAGGAGTGCCACCTGACAGAGGTATCGAGCATGTCATCAAGCTCGAGGACAGGACTAAGCCCGTAATGATTACACCCTATCGTCATCCTAAGAGGCTCAAGGATGAGATAGAAAAAACAATTAAGGAACTGTTAGATATGGGACACATCCGACCCAGCAAGAGTCCCTTTGCTTCAGCAGTTGTGTTGGTCAAGAAGAAAAACGGGACCATCAAGATGTGCATCGACTACAGGGCCTTAAACAAAAAGACCATAAAGAACAGGTATCCGATTCCCCACATAGATGAGTTGATAGATAAACTGCACAAGGCTTGTTATTTTTCCAAGATAGATCTGAGGTCCGGATACCATCAGATGAGGATAAGTGAAGAGGACATAGAAAAGACAGCCTTCAGATGTCACTACGACCACTTCGAGTTCTTAGTGATGCCGTTTGGGTTGACTAATGCCCCTGCTACCTTCCAAACTTGTATGAATCAAATTTTCCAACAGCAGCTGAGAAAGTTTGTACTAATTTTCTTTGATGACATCTTAATCTTTAGCAGGACTTGGGAGGAGCACATGAGACATTTGGAGGAGGTTCTAAGTATCCTCGAGAGTGAGTCCCTCTATGCCAAAGAGTCTTGTTGTGACCTAATCACACATCGCCCCATTGCAAATGGGGACCCCCTTTTTTTGAGCTCTAATGCTTTGCATTAAGTTTTTTGATGTCGTAGGTTTATTGCATGATGAAGTCAGTGGTTGTTTGAGTTCTCTGTCTAGTTCTAATTCAAGAGTCATTTGCTTTCATTCTAAGACCAATCCTGATGTATGTTTGAGATCCTGAAAATGACAGTCTACTATCCTGATATCCTGAAAATCCTAAAAATTTGACTAAGTCTGAAATCTAGTGGATCCTCCAAATTCTAGATTCTACATGTCAAATCCGGTGGATTCGAGACCTATCTCAAACATCCTACAAGGTATATTGAAAAATATTTAAAGTATAAGAAATTCATTTCAAGAGACTTCTGAGAAGAGATCAAAATCCTTGACTAGTGCGCCCAAATTAATGCACCACAATTAATGAGGATGAAGTCATTGTTATAAACTTTCCATCAAGAAGATTCAACATGTGAATCTAGTGCGCCACCTTGGTGGAAATCAAAGGGAGATCAAGTTCCTCATCCAATGCGCCAATGTTAAGAGGATTTAAAACCTCCATCCAATGCGACTAAGGTGAGGAAGTTTATTTTAATGGAGTTGCAATTTTCAAGAGGAACTGAAATCTTCATCTAATGCGCCATTGATTGATGGAATTTTACAAGACATAAAAGAGAATTCAAAAACTTCATCCAAGGCGCCAATGTTAAGGGGAGATTAAAATATTCATCTGCTACACCCTTGTAAAGAGAAGATCCTATGATGATTTAAGGAGATCCAAAATCATGAACTACTGCGCCAACTTCAAGAGGAGATTAAATTCTGATCTAATACGCCTAAACCATTATGGCTCATCCAAAGCGCTTGAAGGAAGATTTTGATAAGAGTTTAGAGTGAGTTTCAAGAAGATCTAAAAATCTGATCTACTGCGCCACCTTGATATAATGGTTCAATTCAAGTTTCATGACAACATTCAACTAGAGGATGGAAGTGTTGATCCAATGCGCCTTATCTATTGCGCCCATTTCAAGAAGATTTCAAGTTCCTTAAGCAATGCGCCATATACATAAAGGAGTAATGAAGGTTTCAATGAATGTCAAGAGGATTCAAAATGCTCAACTCTTGCGCCTAAACCAATGCGACCACTTTGGGGTAAAGATAAATGCAAGTTTTATACAAGTTTTAAGGCCTTTTAAGAAGCATTCAACAAGTGGATCTCTTGCGCCCCAACCATTGCGCCAATTTTGAGAAGGGGAAGCAAAGTCTTGAATGTCATTTCCAGAGGATTCAAAATCCTTATCTATTGCACCCTATCCCATGCGCCAATTTGCATGAATTCTAATGAAGTTTAGACAAGAACAAAGAGATCCAAACCCCCATCTAAAGCACTTGATCCAATACGCCACCTTAGTGAATGTTAAAGAGAGATTGAAATTGCCATCTGCTATGCCAAGAGTGAGAAGATTCAAAATGTCCATCTGCTGCACCAAACCTTTAAAGACAAGTTTCAAGAAAAGACTAAAATTCTGATCTAATGTGCCATGGAGAAGAGAGGTTTGTCTTGAAGTTACAAGATTAAGAAGCAATCAAAACATGCAACTAATGCGACCCATCCATTGCGCCATCTTTAAAAGGGGTTTTGTTGATGATTGTTTTTAGACAAGTCAACAATAGAGTAAAACACCAGAGTATCCCACTCTCTCTTGAATAAAGCTCTTCAAAGGCTGAACTATGTGATCCAGTGAAGTAACTCCAAGGTTCCTTTTTTTGATTTATGATGGGTTAACTCAATGATTACATGTGATCTTACTAATAATCACAAAGGGACTTACATTAGATTCTACTTCTTTCATTTAGCTTATCTCTCCTTCAGTGTGGATGACGTATCAATAATAAAGAAAAACAAAAGATAAGGTTTAGGAAACTAAGCTAAGGTCAATGAAGCAATGATGATACTTGAAAAGACAAACTCTTGAATAAACCTAACTCCACTTCGCCAAGGATGCCTACAACTACATGAAGTTGGTGCAATCTCCTGAGGTAAACGAATGGTTTTCAAATCATGAAGGCTTATAAAAGCACCCATTAGATGGCGTAACTCAAACAAGCATCCACAATCGAACTTAAGCAAATGATAAGGCTCAGACTATCTTTACACAACACTTCACCAGCAATGAATGTTAAAAGCATGAGCCAGGAGTTGATCAAATATTCAACACAACATACATTACATCAAAGAGCTTCTAATCTACTTCTATTCTATTTGAAACACCTCTCCACTTCATCAAAGTACAAGAAACCATGTGATTCCACAAGATAACACTTAACACCAAATAATGAACTCCAATGTTTTTTGCATTAATCTTGAGCAATATTTACAACAATTTCAAGTCCTCTCAGAGAATTTCGAGAGTCTCTCCTATTCTACTCCTACAAAACTATCAACTGAACTACTCACTACTCTCTATTGAATTACAAATGAGGCAACAAGGCCTTTATATAGAGGTTCAAGATTACAATGAATGGCTTAGATCAATTTGATAGCCAAGGGCTCAGATCATGCCACCTCGGTAGGTAGTTACAACAACTTACTATTTTTAGTATAAAAGAGAGGCAATGAAGGCACATTTTCCAATGTGATAAGGTAAGATGAAATCATTTAAAACATCTTCTACATAGGCGTCCCTTTGGCTTCTTTTATTAAATGATACACTGAATGTAGTTGAAATGATGTGGCGACTTGTGACTAGATGATGAGGTGTACTCGCCACCTAGGTGCCACTTCAGCATATTCCCAAATTGTATCATCTATATGTGATGTCTTCGATGTGGTTGCTTTGATGATGAACACTTGAGATGTATCTTGTTGATCTTGCCTTGTTCATCTTCTTGTAAACTGGATGAATACATGCTGCTTCACTTGCATGACTTCGTGATGTTTCTTCTTCTTGTAGGATACATGATGATCTTCTCTGGATGATCCTTCACAAAGGGTAATGTATATGATGATGCTGCCTCCTTCATCATGTAAGAGTAGATGATGACGATACTTGATTCATGATTAGAAGTAGGATCTCTCTTGGACTTGAAGATTTGAAGAATCTTGAAGCTTGGATGGATGAATGCCTTGAAACATTTGATGATGGAGCATATGAAACTGGATGTGAGCCTCTTTGGATTCGGCTTCAAGTACCCAAGAGCTTTATTTTTCAAGCATCTCTTGACTGGGAAGTACAGAATGAAATATGCCTGGCTTAGGATTTTGGCATTCGTGCTCTAAGGCACATGATTGTTTGATTTTCTTTTTCTTTGTTTTTAGGAGTAACATCGAGATATTTATTTGTGAAATAATGGGGTGAAGGAATGGACGGAGGATTGCAAGCTTCTAATTCAGACAACACTCACATTCATTGATTATGATTACGAAATAGGTGAAAGGAGGTAAATAATATGGCGAGGAAATTTGGGATAAATGGAGGAAGAATGGATTGCGGAAAGTATGAATAGTTACCTGCCTTAAGACTTTGCATGGTAACGAAGGCGAAGTGAACATATATAATGGGTAGATAATAGAAAATGGTGGGTTTTAGATAGAGTGAGCGAGAACACCAACATCCTGACCTGGAATTGTATGCAGTGGATAAGGTCATTTGGAAAGGATATTGACATGGAAGTATTCTGGAGTATGCAGTGAACAATAGGACCATATAGATGATTCAGACATCAAACTCGAATTCATTATTGAATGAAGAATGCAACGTGGATGGAGGCTTTATTGTGATTATGGAGTGTGGTAAGCGGAATGAATGAGATGGAAGTATGCAAAATACTTATTATGGAGCGAAGTGGAAACATGAATTACCTTGAGATTTCACTTGATTCAGGCTCACAAAGACTTTCCTAGCAACTTCGGGATCATTAAGATATGTAAAGTATAAGACCTCAAAATACTTCAGTCAATACCGAACAAATGACTCATCTCCCAAGGGCAAGCAGTCATGCTATCTGACACTAGCGATGGAATCCACGGGAAATCCATCAATCATGACCCAAGTTTCTCAACAGAACACATAAGAATTCATAAAGTTTAGATTTGGCATTTTAGAATATTATGCTCAGAAGATAATAGTGTCAAGACACAATATATGATTAACTTCCAAGTCAAGTTCAAAGTCTAACTAAATGATAAATTGGAAAAAAACGTCTTCAGGCTCCAAGACTTTCACGAATGGATGTCTAAGAAATGAACTAAAATGTTATCTTGAATTGAAACTTAAAGTGTGTGTTTAAGATAACATCACCTCTTTACAAATAGGAAACCTGACACGACAAACCAACAAACAACAAACACCTACAAAAAGCAAACGACAACAAAGGAAAGAGAACAACAAGCAAGCAACACGAAAGCAAACTACTCTAAACAAACCAACACTTGAGTCAAATGACACCAAGGAGCAAATTTATTCTAAGACGCAACATGAAAGAAAATCTTATTCTAACCTAGCTATGTATAAGCAACAAAGATGCAACCCAGGACACCGAGTATATACATGCCCTAACATGGCTTTTCAGTATGTACAAAAGTAGCAATGCAACAGTGACAGTTCTCAACCGAGCAAATTCATCCTTGAATTCAGACCATTGACCCTTCAAACAACAGACTTCAAATATAGGAAAAATTTATGGAGGTATTATGATCAATTGAGGATTTTCATCGGGACCATGATTTATCCAAATGCAGGTTGTTCTACCTAATTCGCTGTAATCAAATTCATACTCAACATGTTCCATATGTTCAAGATGTTCAAAATTATCATCAGTGTTAGTGCTCTCAATGCTATCAACTAGAAGTTCATGATGTTCAAATTCAAAATTCCTCCAATCAACAGAAGGGAAAGATACAACCTGATGTTTGTTGTTTTCAATGAGACATGGCCTACCAAGCAGTTGATCATACTCGAAGCATCCGTCAGGAGGTCGCCATTGATGGTAGATGAACTCCTCGTCTTCTTCGTATTGCATGATCTCATCATCCAAATCTTTTGTGATCTCGAGCAAAGGTGTCAGTAACTTCTTGATCTCAGCATCTATAGCAGCAACATTTTATTCAATTGTCTGTCTCTTCTTCGGCAATATATCTTCTTGTATAATGATGGCAACATCGAGCGTCGACCCGAATTGCTCTTGTCTATTCATAGGCTCTTCATCAACATACTCTTGTATAATGTCATCTAAATTCCTTTGCAATGCTTCTAACTCATGATCTTCTAACGACGTCTTCTATACTTTTTGTAGCTCATTCTCAAGGATCTCTTGATGTAATGTAGATGTATACTCCTCAAGAAACTCTCCATCAAATTCAGGTTCCTGCCACAAGCTCGAACTTCTTTCTTCCTCAATTGCCGCTTCTAGTGCTCTAACATCTTTCAAACCTTGTTTACAATCCTCTAATGCTTTTGATAACCTTTGTTCGAATGCTTCTACCTCTTCAGGATTGACAAACTCGTATTCATATTCTTTCCCACTGGTATATTGCTTATCAAAGTTCTTTGTAGTGAAGACTTCTTCCTCAACAGGTACACCAGCTTCTACTTCCTGCATGACTTGATAAATTGCTTCCCAGCATTTCTCACAAGTGTATTCCAAATGATCTGCATCATGCACCCTACACCAATTTCTAGAAAGCAATATGTCGTCTACAGCTAAATCCTTAGCACTCTTTAATTCCTTCTTGATTTTCTCTTTCAGTTTCTTGAATGCTTCACCATCAACAGGAGTATTAGGATCTATCTTTGAAAATACAACTGGCTCATGTACTAGTAAGAATGAAATTTTCTTCTGCACAGCTAGATCCATCCTCGATAAGAATGTTATACAATCTGCTTCTTTATGATCATTTGTATTGTGAATACGACATCCATACTTGCACTCGAAGTCTTTCAAACTCTTGCCACCAAGACGTTGATTCAATGACCACCATAGCTGGAGAACAATTGGAGTTGAATTTGCAGGATCATACCCAACAACTTGTTGCATATTCAAACTTGAATCCATGGTTGAGAACTCCATCTTCTAATTTTTTTATTTTTTATTTTTTGCTTTTTTTTTTGGATTTTTTGAAATTTTTTTTTTTTTTTTTTTTTTTGTGTGTTTTCTGAGATTTTCTACTTTTTTTGTATTTTCTGAAAAATCAATCCACCACTTCGGAATGTCTGGTTGCTCTACTTGAAATGAAGAACATCCAAGCTCATGCCCTCCTTCTAGCGCCAAAAATGTTGATGATTTTGAGTTCCTCTTATAATCCAAGTGCATTAGATGAGGTATTTGAGATCCTCTCTAAACTCCAATCAAACTCCTTGATACTTGCATTAAAATTCGCATAACTTATCCTTTTGGCGCACTAGATGGGAGTCTTGAGAACTTTAAAACTTGATCTTATGCTACACTTGCTCCCTGATTTCTTCTTGTAAAGGCGCATCAGATTGGATTTCCAAGATCTTCTTGAAAGATGTCTTGATGATGTCAAAGGTTGGCGCATTTCTTATGTCTTGGAGTCTTATAAAAGCTAGCGCATTGGATCCTAAGTTTGAGATCCCCTTGCAATTCCATGAACCGGAGCCTTGATACTTCTACCTTATTCCCCCCCCCTGGCGCATTGAATGATGTTTTTTAAATCTTTATCTCATTAAAACTTAAAGCACCTTAGATAAGAAGTTTAAATCCTTGTGAAAACCTCTTGAAACTATACCTTTCCACTATTCATTATGGCAGCACATTGGATAAACAATCTAATTTCTTCTTGTTATGACTTCTTGGAAGATGATATATTAGATTGATTTTAAACTTCTATTAACCCCTGGCGCAGCAGATTGAAAGTTCAAATTCTTCAAGGCATCAGCGCACTAGATCAAGTTTGTTGAACCTTCATCTCTTGCTCAATCTTTTCTTCACTCTTGGCGCACTAGATAGAGGTTTTGACTTCTTCATGCATTAGTGCAGCAGATAGGGGTTTAGGATCTCCATCTCATTAAAAACTTAAAGCGCATCAGATAAGGAGCTTAGGATCTTCTTTGATATGTTCTAAAATTTATAATCTTTACTTCCTCTTGAAGGCGCATCAGTTAAGAACTTTGAGTTCTTCTTGATATCTCCTATATGGCTTTTACAAAGGGTGCTGTGATTAGAGAGTTTAGATCCTTCTAAACCAAAACTTATCAAATGATGGAGCACTAGATCAGACCTTCAAGCTATCTATGACTTGAGCACAATAATTTGGATCTTCTCCCCTTTTGAATAAGGTTTGCTTTGACTTGGGTTGGATACTCTTATAAAACTGGGATTCATCCTCCTTCAAATGTGGAGCAGCAGATCACATTTTGGATTTCTCCTTAAAAGTGCAGTAGATCTGAATTTTGATTTCTCCTTACTTTGAGTTATGTTGCCTTCCTTTCCCTTCCCAAATGAGCGCATCGCTTTATGACTTTGAGATCCTCTTAATTTCGGTACTCTAGATGAACAAATTTAGTCTTCTCTTGAATGTTTTGCAACATCAAGTTCACCTTTTCTCCTAAGGGCGCAGCAGATAGAGATTCGAATTCCTTCTTAGTATTGGCGCATGAGATCAACACTTTGGAATCCTCTATATAGCTGGCGAATTAGATCGAGCGCATGAGATCAAGTTTTGGATCTTTCCTCAACATTTCTTCAAAACTCACTTACCTTTGCCTTCCAAAATTGGCGCAATGCTAGGGCGCATTGGTTCTGGTGCAATGGAACATCATCTTGTTCTCTGATTGAAAGCGCACTTCATCAAGATTTCGCGCCACTCTAATATCGCGTCACACTGGATAAAGATTTTGGATCCTCTGGGGTACTTAGCCGTTTTTCAGGGTCTCTTAGGGTAAAGGTCTATTAAAAAATATATTTAAGTATTCTTATACTTCAAATATTTTTCAATAGACCTTTCAGGATGTTTGAGATAGGTCTCGAATCCACCGGATTTAACATGTAGAATCTAGAATTTGGAGGATCCACCAGATTTCAGACTTGGTCAATTTTTCAGTGTTTCAGGATTTCAGGCTACCAGACTTAGTCATTTTAGGATCTCAAACATACATCAGGGTTGGTCTCAGTGTTCATGAACTGGATGGAATTTGATCAAGACTTTTTGTTACTACAAGTTCATGTTCCAGATTAGACCTCCAATTATAAAGCAAAATCTTCTAGGAGAGAGACTTCTTGTCTGATTGGCAGAGGAAACGGACCTAAGACATCATCCAAAACCAAATGCAAAGCATAGGAGCTCAAAAAAAGGGGGTCCCCATTTGCAATGGGGCGATGTGTGATTTGGTCACAACAGGTTTAAGTTCAAGTTTTGGCACATTTCAAGAAGATCCAACATGCTGATCTGATGCACCTTGGGTGGAATGTTTATCAAGTGCATCCTTCAAGTGAAAGACAAAGTGGTAAGCCTAGGCGTCATTTAAAGATGATATGAGTTTTCAAGTTTCAAGTGATTGATCAACCAGAAATTAAAATCCTCAACCAGTGCGCCACAACTAGAGGAGGATGATTGCAAGAACTTCAAGCAAAGATCAAGTTCCTCATCCATTGCGCCACATGTGATGCGCCATCATCAAGGGAAGGGTAACTATATTTTGAAGTGAAGTTTCAATGAAGAGACCAAATTCTTATCTATTGCGCCAAGAAGGAGGAGTTCAAGAGTTTAAAGGAAGATTCAAAACCTCCATCCAATGCGCTACTTTCAATGTGATGCTTGCTTTGAATGTTATGATTGCTTTCATGTTTTGATCTTCTCTAAAGCTTAAGCAAATGATTCTTATGTGTTATGAAATTATGTTATAAAATCAAAGGATTGATGTTGTTTCTTTGTTTGTTTTGCAGGAACAAGGAGCTTGGATTAAGTTAAGAAATCATCCTAGGAGCTAAGTGACTAGAGTCATCTTCAAGCTAGGAATGAAGTCAAGAGGAAGTCGCTGCGAAGAGACACCATGTAGCTGTTCTCAGAGGTCACTTCAAGATCATCATGCAAGTATTCTTTATCAATGTCATCTAGAGAAGACATTTCATCCATCTAGCTTCAAGACTCTTCGATCTTCAAGTCTCTGAGAGTCTCCTACTTCATGTTATCAATGGAACATCATCATCTACTATATATCAGAAAGGAAGCATCATCATCATCTACTAAATTACTCTATATGAAGAAAATGCATCCAATGAAGATCATCATGTATCCTACAAGAAGAAAGAATCACAGAGCCATGCAAGTGAGCAACAAACATCATATGTATCCAGTTTACAAGGCAAGATCAAGGCAATTACATCGAAGACATCACAAGATGATACAATTTGGGAATAAGCTGAGGTGGCATCTACATGGCAAACACTCATCATCAAGCCAATCACAGTTTGCCACATCATATGACTACATCCAATGTATCATTCAACAAGAAGGAAGCCAAAGGGACGCCTATGTGGAAGATTCTCTAAAAGATTCCATCTTATCCCTATCTTCTTGGAAAGCGTGTCTTCATTGCCTCTTATATGTACTAAAAATAGCAAGTTGATGTGAGTACCTACTAAGGTGGCATGATTTGAGCCCTTGGCTATCTGGATCGATCTAAGTCTTTCATTGTAACTCTGGAGCTCTATATAAAGGCCTTGTTGCCTCATTTGTAAATGATTAGATATAGATCATTAAATTATTAGATTGTAGGCTAGTAGAGTAGAGTAGAGAGACTCTCGAAATTCTCTGAGAGGACTTGGAGTTGTACATATTTTTCAAGATTAATGCAAAGACATTGGAATTCATTTGGTGTTAAGTATTATCTTGTGAAACAACATGGTTTCTTGTACTTTGATGAAGTGGAGAGATGTTTCAAAGTAGATTAGAAGTTCTTTGATGTAATGTATGTATGTGTTAAATATTTGATCAACTCCTAGCTCATGCTTTTAACATTCATCGCCGGTGAAGTGTTGTGTAAAGCTAGTCTGAGCCTCATCATTTGCTTAAGTTCGATTGTGGATGCTTGTTTGAGCTGCGCCATCCGATGGGTGCTTATATAAGCCTTCATGATTTGAAAACCATTCGTTTACCTTAGGAGATTGCACCGACTCCATGTAGTTGTAGGCATCCTTGGCGAAATGGAGTTAGGTTTATCAAGGAGTTTGTCTATTCACACATCATCATTTACTTCATTGACCTTAGATTAGCCTTTCTGAACCCTTATCTTTTGCTTTTCTTTATTATTGATACATCATCCACATAATGAAAAGCTTCTGCACTTGTACGTGAAGTGAGGATGACATTTTGAATTTTATTTTTTGGCAAACTTTTAGGAACATTTTTACCTTAATAAATAAGCCTTGGTTCTTTATGCTTGTACTATAAATTAGTATTTGAATTATCTCTTTAAAACATGTGAGAAGCCCTTTCCTACGTTTATAGATCACTTGTTATTTTCAACAGTTAAATAGATTGTGTATTTTCCTTTGTTTAAAATAAATAAACTGAAATTTTACTTATCATGGTCACATAATTTCTTCCAATTTTAAGATGATTAAGTTCTGCTCTGAACTCACACAAATGGGCTTCCTGCTATGTCTAATAGCAATTCATATTGTTGACAGTTCTCAATCCTCACTACTCGTTATATTACAGTTTACTCCTTGATATTCGTTTTATTCATTTACTCTCCAGTTCTCCATATGGTTCTCCAATTGTTGCTTTCTGAGTGGTTCATAATTTCATTTAATATCTTTTGACTCACTCGCACAAGTGAAAACAAGTCTGAACATATATTTAGATTTCTAAAAACCATAGTCACTAGGAAATATGGCATGTGTGTACCTTTTTCATGGCAAGTCTGGTGACATATAACTCCATTGTAATGCACCTTTCTAGAACATTTCTTATTTTTGCCTTAAAACAATAATCCTAACTCAAAATGATTATTGCATTATATTTAAAAATATTTCTTTATCCAAAATTATGAATTTTATTATAATATTCAGATTTATAACTTATGAAATAATTCTGAAAATAGAACTTATCTTTATTTCTGCTATGATTTTCCTTCAAATTTGCAGCTATTCTCCTTGAATGATTGTTCCTAATGTCTAACCAAGTTAGGGGTTTTCGTCCACTAACTTGCTAAGAGAAGTTAAGGGGTTTCATCCTTAAATCGCTTAATTACTCTTGGAGGGGCTTTGTCCTCTTTGGCTGTAATATTCACTTGTAATATGTCATAATATTTATTCCCAATTGATGCCTTCATCTCATTGAATGGCCTCCCTTTTATATCTTATTGTTGAAGCAGTCACAACCTTTCTCATACAACTGCTGCCCTTTGATAAATTATAATTTAATTTTAATTTAACTATTATTTATTCCAAATCGCAAGTATGATACTAGCGCCACTTCCTTTAAATATTATATCAAGCGACTATGATATTGGCGCCACTTTCCTTAAATATAATCTCATGTGATTTCCCTTAGTTGGCGACTAGAAGATTTATGCTTTATTTTGGTATTCCTACGATCTGTATTTTTGAAGCTAATTCTTTCCACTACTGGAATAGCATTTGGATCATACTTATTGTCGGGATGGGAACCATAAGAACCTGTCATGCCAAACACCCACTTCATGTTGACCATAGTCATTCGATTCACATATATATCTCTGACAAAATTACCTCTGCCTGGAGATGTCTTAATTCTTATTCCTGTTTCAGAATTAATAGCTTGGATATCCTTTCCAGCCCTTCACTGTTTATGGGATGTTAAGACCGAATAACACCTCATTGATAATCTATTTCAGATTTTTTCAACTGAGCTGTAGTGATTTATGAATGCTCTGTTGCGTATTAGATTCGTTGTGATTGATGTGCTTTTGTCTTTCCCCTAGACTTGCGGAAGATGTATGAGAGGTGTTAGGTTAATCTTGTTTCAATTTCAAGGAAGGGGCATTTCATCCATCCAAGTTTAAACTTGTTAGGTAAACACCAATTACACCTAGTGATTCACACAATCACATACAATGCTTCGTTCACAAGTACAACTGCACATACGAGACTCACTCAGGCTAACAGATATCATGTAAGAAAAATACTTCCTCCAGCAATTTTATAACTCAGTCTCCAGAAATAGTTCAAAAAGGAAATTGGAATACCAAGAAATCAAAAAGCCTGAGCTACAGAGTTTCTAAAAGAATACAAGCAAGAGAGTGGAGGCTCTAATGCTTGAGGTGACACTCAAGTTTAGCAGAAAGAGTGAATATTACCCCAGGTTTGATGTGAGTGTAAAGTTTTGTTGTATGGTTATGTAATCAACAATAATGTTATTTAAATGTAAATTGTAATTATAACTTAAGCATATAATTTATAATACTCGTACTTAGTGAACAACTGTCCCTAAATGTTGTGATCATAAGGATACATCTGAAGACTATAAAGAGCTTCTCATTAAAAAATTAGGGGATATCACAATGCAAGCTTCATATCTCTTCCTTGGGTGCTCCCCTTAACTTACACATGTTTCTTGTATCAATTTAATACCATTAAATCTATTCTCATAATCATATGTTTACAGGCTTGATAGTGCTCCCTCTGTTTAGTTGTTACAATGATCCATTAAATTTCGGCTCAGGAAAAATCAATCATACAAAGTACTCCTGGCTGAAGTTTTAAGGACTGAGCAAACAAAATATGATCTTTTAAAACAAACACAAGAAGCGAGTTAGTTCCTCGAAGAGCGCCTAACATCACATTGTATCACACAAAACAACAAAAGAAATATATATTGTTCAGTATGAAAATTCCAGGTAGGATATTGGACATACATAAGTCTAGCTATAAAAGTAAGATTGATGGTTTAAAGGGAATTACAAATAAATAAAAAACTCGCACCCAGGTTTTACAATCCTTTTCACATCCAAACGGGGTTGGTGAGGTCCTACATAATTTTGGGACCAACTATAGAGGAAAAGGGAATGAGTACCATATTTGACATTCACACAAAAATGAAACAACTTTGAAGTAAGAAAATTCCAGGTAGGATATTGGACATACATAAGTCTAGCTATAAAAGTAAGATTGATGGTTTAAAGGGAATTACAAATAAATAAAAAACTCGCACCCAGGTTTTACAATCCTTTTCACATCCAAACGGGGTTGGTGAGGTCCTACATAATTTTGGGACCAACTATAGAGGAAAAGGGAATGAGTACCATATTTGACATTCACACAAAAATGAAACAACTTTGAAGTAAGAAAACCACAAAGCACACGACCAAATGAAAGAATCTACCAAATATAAATTCTTCATTCAAGTTGGAATGGTTTATACAACATTCACATTTGGTTCTGTAGAGACAGGCAAACCGAAAATCCAAACATTCATTATGCACCTTTTAATAAAAGAACAAGATTCTTGTAAAATTTCATTCATCATGTATCTACTATTTTAAATTTAGATATTTCAATTTGTGGAAATCTTAATGACCGCATGGAGTATTTAAATACTCAAGTCATCACTTCAATGACTATTTTCCATGAGTAGTCATTTCTAATATGACATTTCACTCATGTATGCTGGCAATAATTACAAGGCGAGACCCACAAAACACAAAAGCACCTCTAAGCAATGTTAGTCCTGGAGAGAAAATGATGCTTACACATCAACTTAGGGACATGCACCCCAAAAGTCACACTTCTGAATTGGCAAGGATTTTGGTGCATGTAATGCCTTATAACCCTATGTTGAGTCACAATTATTATCTATGTGGGGTATTCCATACCAACACATTTTTTGTAACTAAATAATGTAGTAATATTTACATATTTTTATGTGGAAATTTTCATTACATGGAATATTTAATACTCGCTTACATTACTATTTTCTAAGAGTAGCCATTTCTCACTGACCTTTCACCCATTGTTAATAACCACAAGGCAAGGAACTGACAAAGCACACAAGTACCTCTAAGCAATGTTAATACCAAAAATAAGGATGATGCTAACACATCACCCCAGGGACTTGCACCCCAAAAATCAGCCCTTGAATACTAAATGCTCCAAGTGGTGACAAATGCCAAAAAAATAAAAATATCTAAATAAAACTACACTAGCTCTGATTACTTACAATGTATCTACTACGGTGTGGTTCTCACTCCTCGAGTATTAAATACTCCAAATGGTGAAAAATGCCACAAAAATAAAAATATCTAAATAAAACTACACAAGGGAAGCTCTGATTCCTTACAAACAAAAAATCTACTATGGTATGGTTCTCTAGACCTGTACTCTCAAATGTAACCAATTGTGCATTCACTATATTTTAATACTATCTTGATATATTTTACATGATCATAGTTTGCATTCCATATTAGTCTAGCCCAATTTATCTTCTTTCCAAGGATGACCCCATGGGTTATTTCATGAAAAATGTTAAATATTTGGCACTGCCAACCACAACTACAATAAGTAGATCGAGTCAAGGAACACGCATGTATCTATCTAACCACATATCAAAATCACATGTTTGCAGAATATTATTTTATAACCTTTGGTAATGAGAAATCTTTTTGTTTTGGTCTGGAACATAGATGTATATTTTACATGTCACTAAATAGTGAGTACCAAAGACCTTAGGAGTAGAGTAACAAGATATTGTGGACTAGTTTCTTTAATGTTTTGAGATGATTTTGACTTTAGCAGTGATAATATTCTAAAGCAAATTTCATCACAAATATGAGAATATCTGATTTGAAAGTGAGTCTTGGGGTTCTCTTCTTCTACATTAGGACATTAGAAAAGACAGGAAAAGGTTATAATTTCAACTATACCATCATAATATTTCTACAACAATCTAAAGCCTGCAACAGGTACTCCTTTTCATGTATAACAACAAACCTCGTTAACATCTCAATTGCTAAAAACAGTTAAGAGGAACTTCATTAGAGCAAGGAAAGAAGGGAAAGCTTTTAATTATTATTTTTTCTAATTCTTTAATATCAGATACATAAAGAAAGATAACGGGAAATGAATTCTATAGAATTCTTACCCTTCTGACATCATTAGGATGAAGTCTATTTGCTGCAACAGGATCAATCTCTTTAAGTCGATTGAATGGGTTACTCTCATTACAAATTACACGAGTGCATCCTTCATTTTGGTTGCCACCCCTTCCTACAAACATGTCCAGATAAATAATCAGACATCTCATAGTATCTTCTCAAAGGGTACAAATGTAGCACTAAATGATCATCCATCTTCTTGAATCATCATGTAATAATCAGGCATTCTTACTGGTTTGAGATGGATATGTTACCTGCATATCCACTAACATTGAAAGCTCTTTCAGATATTTTAAGATCCTCGTCTCCAACATCCATCACATCATCTACCAAGTACGAGCTAACAAGAGCCTGGTTTCCAAAATATTGTCACAAATATTTATTATATTTAATTATTTAAGGGAAAAATAGAAACATCTTCTCAACAGAGTAGCTATCATATCATTGGGAGAGGAAAAAATCAAAGACGAAAACACTTGGCAAAAGAAACTCAAAAAGAGAACAATTGTATGTTGAAGAAACATAACTCAAACTCCCCCTACGTGGATTTGCCATGAATGTAAAAAGCAACGATTTCACACTTAAATTTCACGAGGCAGTGAGTTTGTAGTGCTCAGACCTAACAAGAGGGCACCGCTTTCCAAAAAGATGTAGATTATTAAAGATTTACAGCCATGTACACCTTTTGAATCCCTTTGTACACATCTGAAGCTCATTTTTGCACAGAAATTTTTCCAAAGCCTAGAATATAATGACTGAATGGAATAAATATTACATGATTCCATCTGATGACCTTGCTTCCTTAAGTCCCCTCTCTCTCTCCCGCATACATACAACTGTAATGGAAATACTACATTGTAATAAGTGACAAATTCTCAAAAAAATAACAGAGTTTCAATTTAGTAGTGCAAAAAATTCAGAATAACAGTAGTCTAATCCAATATGCAAACAGTAATACAGGATAGAGCGTATCTGATATATGACCGTGCAGAACAAAAAAAGCAACATAACAGAAGTTTGAAAGTACTGCCACTTCAAGGTGCAACCTCTAAAAATTAAAAATGTAAAAATGAAGAGATAATACCATGACTGATACCCTTAAATGAACTAACTAGCCTCTATTTATAGCTAACATTAGGCTGGAGCATCATCATAGTTCTAAACAAACCGTCTACATTTAAATTAGCAATTTTAGAATTTACCATCAACTAGTCAAAGGTATGTGTGCCACATGTCGGCTACAACAAGACCCTACATTACATATGATGGCAAAAGAATAACTACGTGTAACATGCCCTCCCCTCATAAAAAGTGTTGCCCTCAATACTTTGCACCTCCAGGTGACTCCACAAAAATATCCCATCCTCCCATGTTGTGCCTTCCTATGTTAGGTTCTTACACTTGACAACATACTCCAAGATGGCAATGTTTCATAGCTTCTTCAATCTTTGATGATTGATCAATAATGGCTTCAAGTCCTATGATATTTATTCCTTCTTCATACAACTCTAGAAGCTTTGTTTGAACTAGAAGTATATCCCCAATCATTTCTTTATGGATATATCCTTGAAAATGGAGGTGCTCCAATTTGTAAGCAAATCTTTCAAACTTATGCAGAATCTTCTTGAGACCATAGTATTTTGGATCCAACTTGTTTCATCGTTACTGCCGAAGGGACATTTGCTCATAAGACTGAAGTCAAGGGAAAAACCAATGACCTTTCTCAAACTATCTTACTTTGATGCTGGTCCACGTATTGCTTTATTTTGTTTTGAGCCACTGCCAAGATTTCCTTTAGAATTCTGAATAACATTCCATCAATGCTAAAGATGATCATCAAAAGATTTTAGCTTTTAATATACCCCTGCAAATAGGGTGTGATAGATGGCAGTGGATACCCATAAAGGGATTCAAATGGGGTCATCTTAGTTTATGTATCGAAGGTAGTAATATACCACCATTCTGCCAAAGGAAGCCATTTGTGCCACTATGACTGCTTGTCAAGTCAAGCTCTAAAAATATTTCTGAACATTTGTTTACAATTTCAATTTGTGATCTGTAAACTGATGCGGATAGTTCTCTAACAGTTCATCACCTTTGGACTTCTCACGCTAGCACACAAATAATTCTCCAAAAAGATGACAGCTCTAAAATTAGACCATAACACATCTACCTAGTTCATTGGAACATCCATAAAAACATGTAAAAATGTCAGAAATGACTAAAACAAAATGGAAACAAGCAAGACAGGGACTTTAAACACAAAGTCACCCTAGAGAAACCCTTAATGGGTGAAAACTCTAGCAAAAGTGAGCTATTCCAGCTCCTCGATCACTATTTTTCAATCAATTACATATGGATAAATGTCACAAGGGCAAGAATTGACCTCATGGCACTCAATAACAGAGCTCTACATCCATACCCTGCCTGCAACTACAAGACAACACTGTTCTTCAATCTACTGCTCAAAAAATCTAAACCATAGAAGCTAAAATCGCAACTCACCCCTACTGCCAATTTTTTCCCCAAAAACAGTCATTTTTTTATTGAATCAGACTACTGAAAAAATGGGTCCAAAAATTGTGAGTTATTGACCTATAAAATTTGTCTTCTAGACATTTTTGCTCATTTCTACAGCAAATTTTGGTGATTTTTCTAGAGCAATTTTGAACAAAATCTGACAGTTTGACTGCATTTGAGGGATCAGCATCACACTCGACCAGATCAGATCGAGTAGTCTGCAACAGCTTGGCATCTTGCACAAAATTGTTCCAGGTAAGGCCTAAACCCTGAATTTTTTTCAGGGTTGAGGGTTAGGGTTAGGGATTTTTATTTAATTTTTAATACACCCTAACCCTAAACCCAGAAAATTTTCAGGGTTTAGGGTCAGCATTAGGGATTTTTATGCTTTTGTACACGCTAAACCCTGTTTTTTTTTCAAGTCTACGATTAGGTTAGGGTTTTTAATATTTAGGGTTAGGGTTTTTTAATTCTTAGTACAACCTAACTCTAATACTAAACCCTGGGTTAGGGTTAAAATCAGCGTTTAGTGTTAGGGTTAGGGATTTTTTAATTTTTGATACACCCTAACCATAATCCTAAAACCTTGATGTTTTTTAGTGTTTACGATTACAGTTAGGGATTACTTCAATTTTTAGTATGAGCTATGTTTAGGGTTAGCATTAGGGAATGTTTTCAAAAAAATTAGTATGTACTATATTCTAACCCTAACCCTATTGGCTGTTTTTTTTTTTGCAGATTAGGTCATCATGCCGCATAAGAGAGGCTTTGCATGGACATATGGCCAAGTTGTCTCTGATACAAACAAAGTCTTGCAATTTTTACAGCCTTGAATACAATAAAGCACTTTTTGCTTCAAATGGCATTTGGCAAAGATGTCAAGCCATGATGTGAAGCCTTGCAAAGAGAGCCATCCAAGTGTTACCCATTAGGCTTTGGTGCCTCTTGAGTCCTACACAAAAAGCAATGCAAAGAAGCCAAGAATAGGTACAGCAGTTGGACTGACTTCTTTTGAGGACAAAGTCGATTATTTTGACGAGGCATTGCGACCACAATAGCCTATTAAAGACAAAGTCTCTTCTACACCTTCTGCATCACAAAGACCTAGCATAAGGGGGAAACATTCATGCCTTCTTTGCACCTCATATGGCACCTAGAGCACAACCATCTTTAGAGAGTATGGAATGGATGAAGATTGTTCATGAGTAGACAAAAGAGGCCATTGCTAGTTTTTGGTACTATTCTAGCATATCATTCAATTTTGCCACATCACCACACTGGCAAGCTATGGTGGATGTCATTGCAATTGTGGGCCTTCAGTTCAAAGGCCTCCTATGAGATTTTGAGGACGAACATGTTGAGAGTAGTTCAGGATTTGAGTAGTGTCCTTGCAAATTATGTGGGCTAGGACAAGTTGCATCGTCATGCAATTTTTGCAGCCTTGAATGCAATGGAGGCATTTATCACTTCACATAGCATTTGGCAGTGTCAAGCCATGATGTGAAGCCTTGCAAAGAGTGCCCTCCAAATGTCACCTATCAGGCTTTGGTGGCTCGAGTCCTATGCTAAAAGTAATAAAATGAAGCCAAGGATAGGCACAGCAATTGCATCAACTTTTTATGAGGCCAGAGTCTATTATTTTGATGAGGCAAAGCAACCACAACAGCCTATGACAAACAAAGATTCTTCTACACCTTCTTTTGCGTCACAGAGACCTTACATACGGGGAAAACATTTACACCTTTTGCATCACAAAGACCTAACATAAGGGAGGGAAACATTTATGCCTTCTTTGCACCTCATATTGAACCTAGAGCATAACCATCTTTAGAGAGTGCGAAGTGGAAAAAGACTATTCATAAGTAGACCAAAGAGGCCATTGCTAATATTTGGTAATATTCTAACATGTTCATTTTTGTCAAGTCACCATGCTAGCAAGCTATGGTGGATGTCATTGCAGTTGTGGGTTTTGGATTCAAAGACCCCTCTTGTGAGATTTTGAGGATGAACATGTTGAGAGAAGTAGTTCAGGATTTGAGCAGTGCCCTTGCAGGCAATGTTGTATGGACACAGGTATGGGATCCGATAGGGCACAGTATCTGATACGGATACAGCTAATTTTGAGGACCCCCCAATACGGATACGGGTGGATACGGCTAGATACGACAAATATATATATATATATATATTAAAAAATATTTTATTATATAATATATTATATTAAAATATAATTTATTATTTTATAATAGCATATAATATATATAATATATTTTTTATTAATATGTTATTATAAAATTATATATATATATATATTATAAGTATTAAATTTAAATATTAATTATAATACATATTATAAATATATTTTAATTTAAATACACAATAATTATTAATAAAATATTGAAGTTTAAAAAAATTTACAAAGTTTAACTTAGTAAATTTGAATATTTTAATATATTTAGCCGATTGGCTTTTATATGTGAGCATTATAGTGCTCGGATTATATGTGAGCATTATAGCGCTTGGAAAATTGTCTCACGCTGTAAAAAAAATTCGCTGTCAAATTTTCCAAACTCTGTCTATTGTTCTCACGTAAGTAAAAACGGTGTGTCGTGTGAGAAAGCGTATCTGTGTCCATGTTGCATTTCATTACGGCAGAAAAAATCACGGCAGAAATCAAATGCAATTCATTGACATTGAACCCTGAATTTGCTTGAATATTGTGTATTAAAAAATGAACGACGTATTTTTATAAATTTTCCCTGGTTTTACCCTGGAGTTTAAATATTTTTTTATAGATACGGCATGATTTTTTAACAAACCCAAATCCTGGCGAATCCGGCACGCCTGGAGATTAAAAAAAATTGGGTACGGCCGGATACAGTATTTGGGTCATATCTACACTGTACCGTACCCAAATCCGTACATGGTACAGTGGTATGCGTGCCTATGGAGGGGTGGGGGGCGTATCCTACAACTCTGCTTGCAAGTCATCACAAGGAGTGGGCTAGGACAGGTTGCACCTTCATGTCATGGGTGGACAAATTGGAGGAACTATGCTCTCATCAATTTTCTTCTTGCATCCAAGCTTAGCACAATGATCCTCAAATTTGTTGATGCATCAAATAGAGTCAAATCAGCACAAACAATATTCACTCTATTTGATGAAGTGGTAGTCAAACCACAATATGTGGTCAAATTTATTATAGATAAGCTGTTGTTAGGAAACTTCCAGTGTTCCACGAAATGCGTTCCCCCAAAATCCCGTCGTTTCGTGGACATCTCTAGGATGCGAGGACAGGGACGAGACGCCCCGTGCCACATCCCTCGACCATCTCAAGGACATGGAGTTACCCTGCCCCAACAAGACATCAATTTTTTTTAAATCATTCCAATGCAGGATGCAATCCAATGTGAATGCACTCAAGTCTTTCATTATATCTAACACTAGTTATGTGTCCCTCCATGCTAGAATTAATGGAGTTACTCAATGTGCATTATGTCTACCTTGCTCTTGTCAAGGTGGGTAATTGTTTCCTCTTTGTCTTTGGCTTGGGCTCACCCAAAAACTCCTTCCATAAATTTATGCAACGATGTGGCTTTCAAATTAGAAGCACGCTCATCTCCTAGCCATTCATGGCAACGATGGTGTCATATGAAACAAGTATATACGTTCCAATGTCACCAGGATGTTTATGGTTAGCATAGTCACTTATGTGGCAGTGTCCAACATCATCCTCATTCAGTTATTGTTATTGACATAGCTATACAAATTCATGTGGACTCATATTCACTAGGATAATATTTTATTTGATATAATTGTTCTAATTTTCAAACCATTTGAATTTACATCATAAAACCTTGTTGGTCCCTTAAATCAAAACCATATTTAATAATAAAACTAATTAATATACTTAATGTATTCAAAATTTTCAATGCATTGTCGATTCAGTGGATTCATTGTGCTTAGTAGTTTATAGTTTAACTTTACATAAAAGATAAATTGCAATTTCTTATACTATTTTTATAAATACTTTTTCAAATACTATATCATATTTGTGTCATCATCCCCACATAGCCCCCCCATTCCAAAATTCCATGGAACATAGGAAAATTCTGATGGAGAAGTATCCCACCATGTTTTTGTGTCCATGCATAGTTCATCGTCTAGATTTAACCTAGAAGACATTGGCAAACTTCCATGGGTTAAGTCTGTATTGGAGAGGGCCAAAACCATCACCACCTTCATCTACAATCACACAAGGGTGTTACATATGATGTGCACCTTCACAAATGGCAAGGAACTTCTTTGGCTGAAAGTGAGGAGATTCGCCACCCACTTCCTTGCAATGCGAACTCTGTGGCTAGAATATGAATTTGAAATGAATGTTCATTTCAAAAAATAGGTAGAGTAGCTTTGCTAGTCATTTAGATGGCAAGATCATGGCGAAATAGATACACAGAAGATTGTGCAATTTTGAGAGTCTTAGTCAAAGTTTTGAGGCTAGTTGATGAGAAATCATCTGTGTTCCACGGGGATGTGTCCCCGGCCCTCAAACCCTTGTCCTCATCCCCAATAACATTTCAAATATGGTAGGATGACAAGGGACGTCCCCCGGTCATTCCCAAAAATCTTCAAATCTTCGAAACATTTTTGAAACGTGTTGCAGAAATAGGAAACGCCGCAAGGACGGTTGGCCACCCCCAAGACGTCCCTCAACTGTCCCAGGGACGGCTAGACGTCACCAACAGCAAGGCACCTTTTTATAATGTTTAAAAAAAAACATTCATGACATTAAAAGGGGTTGTTAAATATATCATGACACAACTGTATAACAATATCAAGATTACAATTCATAGCTAATGATATAAGTTATATAACAATTGACACTAACAATAAATTGAATTTAAGATTTCATTGTCCAAACTTTAAACTCAAAGTCTCGGACTTCAAAATTTTCAATATGCTATTCGACTCTCTCTCTCTCTCTCTCTCTCTCTCTCTCTCTCTCTATATATATATATATATATATATATATTGTCGTCCCCCCACTGTCCCCAAAAAATGGCCCTCAGACTACCGTCCCCAAAACATGTCCCCATCCCCGAAACCTGTGGAACATAGGAAATCATCAATGAGAGATGGGTTAGATGCATGCATTGTGCCCTCCATGTCGTAGGATACTTTCTAAATCCAACGTTGTTTTACAACGACTCCATTAGGCTCAATGAAGAGGTGATAGAGGGCCTCTTCAAATGCATCAAGAGTTTTTTCCCTAAATCAAAGGATCAGCAAGCAATCATAGCAAAGTTACCCTCATACCAGCAAGGAAAGGCATGTTTTGCCAATGTGTTGTAGGAAGAAGGTCCACTTTAGAGCCAAGGATTTACAATCAACTTTTCCCTTTTATCTCTCATTTTTTTATTTTATAATTTAAGTTTAAAATTCATTATGACTATAGAGTATTGATAATATTTGTTTTTCGATAGTGGAATGGTGGATTTTTTTTTGGGAAAGATGCCAAAAACATATGATGGATGGCAATGCCCATTTTGTGCCAGCCATGTATTCACCTGCGTGTGAGCATTCTTGGAGTGTGTTTGAACACACACTCCGGGAAAAGCAACTGTTTGACTTAGCAACGAATGAATGATTTGGTTTTTGTCCACCACAACCTCTGCCTTTGGCTCAATAAAATTCAAGGTAAGGAAAACTTGCACTTATAATTCTAAATTCTAGTTGTTTCGTTGCAATTTGCAATTAGAATACTTATTTTGCATATATAACAAACTAATGCATTCAATTTGATTATTTCAGGGAGCATTGAGTACGATCAAGTGATTGACCTTGACGAGATCAATCCAGATTCGGAATGGATCACAAATGACGAGTCACTTTTTATCTTGAGGGAGGTTGAGTTATTTTCTGAAGATCAAATGAATCGATTAAGAACAGTCATAGACCCTAGTGCTTCATCATCATGACCTGCAACCCCTAGTAGATCGTAGCAAGTAGCCTCATTGGCTCCCTCCACTTTTTGTTACCATGTACTTTGTAGGTTGACTTTGTCTTTTGTTGTTTCTAATTGATTTTCAAATTCAAACTTCGAAGTTGGAAGTATGTAATCAGTGATATCCAAATTAATGAAAAATATTCATATTTCAAAATTCATAGTGTACACTCATTTCCAATTTAGATTTAGATTCTAAAAAACAGAAGTTTTTTCTCTATTTTTTTAAACTTTTAGCGTTATTTGAATTCCCAATTTCTTCCTAATTAATTGAAGAAATATTTATCTTTTTGTTTTCTGAGTTATTCCAAAGAAAAATATTTGCTATTATGATCTAAACTATACTAAAAGAAACTCTCTAATGCTAACCCTTTTACAGCTAACGGAAGTCCTTATGGGTTCTTAAATAGAAACTACAATTCATTTGCTCCTTTATTGGATTACAATATTATGTGCTATAAGTGGAACAACTATGGTAATAGAGCACGTTTTTGTAGAAGTGGTTTTGTGAAACCTCCTAGGTAGAACAAGAAAGTGGATACCCTTCCTAAACAAAAGGAAGAACCTACAAAAATTTGGAAAAGGAAGCAGGAGCAAGAAAAACAAAAGAAGGAGAAATCTATGCTTGTGCAAACTGCTTTTCATGCCCAAAATGAAGGAAATCAATGGTACATTGACAGTGGATGCTCAAGCCACATGATAGGGGACAAGAGCAAGTTTCTCACTTTAAAGGAAGTAAATGGAGACACTGTGAAATTTGGTGATAATGCTACAACAAGGATAATTGGAAAAGGTACTCTTACTCTTGACAATGGAAAAACAAAAACAGAAAATGTCTTGTGTGTTGAAGGTTTGAAGCATAATCTTCTTAGTGTTAGTCAAATGTGTGATCAAGGACACACCCTCACATTTCATGCTCAAGGTTGTGAGATCAGGAAGGCAAGTACAAGAAAGATAATTGTAGATGCAAATAGAACAACAAATAACTTATATGTCCTCAATGAGATCAAGGGAGAAAAATGCAATATGGGACAAACAGATGAAAGTTGGCTATGGCATAGAAGAATGGGCCATATAAACTTTGATAATTTAGTGAAAATCAGCACCAAACAAGTTGTGATAGATATGCCAAAGATTGTTAAACCTTCAAATACTCTTTGCAAGCAATCTCAGCATGGAAAACAGACAAGAGCAAGCTTCAAGTCAAAGGAATACTCAACAACGAAGCCATAGGAACTTGTCCATACATACCTCTGTGCGCCTACAAGAACACAAAGTTTGCAAGGTGAAAGTTACTTTATGTTGCTTATTGATGATTACTCTAGAATGACATGGGTTATTTTTCTGAGAGAAAAATCTGAAGCATTTGAGAAGTTTAAAGTTTTAAAGGCCTTGGTTGAAAATGAAATTGGTTTAAAGATTAAGTGTTTGAGATCAAATCGAGGAGGTGAGTTTACCTCAAATGAATTTGAAGATTTTTGTGAGCATCATGAAATAAGGTGACATTTCTCAGCTGCAAGGGCTCCACAACAAAATGGAGTTGAAGAAAGAAAGAATCGAACCGTACAAGAGATGGCTAGAACAATGTTGAATGAATCTGAGCTATCAGACACATTTTGGAGAGAAGCAGTTAACACAGCAGTATCTGTCGACCATCATATGATGATTCACATGTCACCTCTAGAAAGCGATTACGATCTTGTTCAAGACCAATTTACAAGGAGAGAGCCGAGAACACACTCCAACAACTTCGAGACTGGTTCACGAGGAGAGAGTGTCATGACGTGGCCGGTCTCCTATTCGACATAGTTTAGTTCTTGATCGTTAGTTTCCCCATTCCTCTCAATGATTGAGTGCATTACTAAGCTATGGGGCTACATTCTGTTCTCCAACATGAGCGGAGCGAGCTCCGAGGATAGGATTTATGTATTGAATTTATCCTGGTTCGGTATTGATTTGGTTGATATTTTGAACCGAGGGCAAATTAGAGTCAACAACAACAACAAGACACTTTATGAATTATGGAAGAGTAGACCAGCAACAATTAAATACTTCAAAGTGTTTGGGAGTAAGTGCTAGATAAAAAGAGATGATGAGGACTTGGGAAAATTTGACTCCAGATCTGATGAAGGTATCTTCTTTGGTTATTCCTCAAGAAGCAAGGCTTATAGATGTTACGATAAAAGATTGCACAAGATTGTAGAGAGTGCCAATGTGGAAGTGGATGAAACAAGGCATCAAAAAGAGAAAGCACAAGCAATTAATTACCCAAAGGAATCAAGTTGCAAGGAAGAAGAAGAAGAAGAAGAAGATGAAGATGATGATGAACAAGAAGAAGAAATAGAACGAAAAGATACAAAGACACCATCTAAATTTGTTTGGAAGAATCATCCAGAAAATCTAATTCTTGGTGATATAGATGCCAAAAACATATGATGGATGGCAATGCCCATTTTGAGCCAGCCATGTATTCCCCTGCTTGTGAGCATTCTTGGAGTGTGTTTGAACACACACTCCGGGAAAAGCAACTGTTTGACTTAGCAATGAATGAATGATTTGGTTTTTGCCCACCACAACCTCTGCCTTTGGCTCAATAAAATTCAAGGTAAGGAAAACTTGCACTTATAATTCTAAATTCTAGTTGTTTCGTTGCAATTTGCAATTAGAATACTTATTTTGCATAAATAACAAACTAATGCATTCAATTTGATTATTTTGGGGAGCATTGAGTACAATCAAGTGATTGACCTTGACGAGATCAATCCAGATTCGGAATGATCACAAATGACGAGTCACTTTTTATCTTGAGGGAGGTTGAGTTATTTTCTGAAGATCAAATGAATCGATTAAGAACAGTCATAGACCCTAGTGCTTCATCATCACGACCTGCAACCCCCTAGTAGATCGTAGCAAGTAGGCTCATTGGCTCCCTCCACTTTTTGTTACCTTGTACTTTGTAGGTCGACTTTGTCTTTTGTTGTTTCTAATTGATTTTCAGATTCAAACTTCGAAGTTGGAAGTATGTAATCAGTGATATCCAAATTAATGAAAAATATTCATATTTCAAAATTCATAGTGTACACTCATTTCCAATTTAGATTTAGATTCTAAAAAACATAAGTTTTTTCTCTATTTTTTAAATTTTTAGTGTTATTTGAATTCCCAATTTCTTCCTAATTAATTGAAGAAATATTTATCTTTTCGTTTTCTGAGTTATTCCAAAGAAAAATATTTGCTATTATGATCTAAACTATACTAAAAGAATCTCTCTAATGCTAACCCTTTTACAGCTAATGGAAGTCCTTATGGGTTCTTAAATAGAACCTACAATTCATTTGCTCCTTTATTGGATTACAATATTATGTGCTATAAGTGCAACAACTCTGGTAATAGAGCACGTTTTTGTAGAAGTGGTTTTGTGAAACCTCCTAGGCAGAACAAGAAAGTGGATACCCTTCCTAAACAAAAGGAAGAACCTACAAAAATTTGGAAAAGGAAGCAGGAGCAAGAAAAACAAAAGGAGGAGAAATCTATGCTTGTGCAAATTGCTTTTCATGCCCAAAATGAAGGAAATCAATGGTACATTGACAGTGGATGCTCAAGCCACATGATAGGGGACAAGAGCAAGTTTCTCACTTTAAAGGAAGTAAATGGAGACACTGTGAAATTTGGTGATAATGGTACAAGGATAATTGGAAAAGGTACTCTTACTCTTGACAATGGAAAAACAAAAACAGAAAATGTCTTGTGTGTTGAAGGTTTGAAGCATAATCTTCTTAGTGTTAGTCAAATGTGTGATCAAGGACACACCCTCACATTTCATGCTCAAGGTTGTGAGATCAGGAAGGCAAGTACAGGAAAGATAATTGCAGATGCAAATAGAACAACAAATAACTTATACATCCTCAATGAGATCAAGGAAGAAAAATGCAATATGGGACAAACAATGAAAGTTGGCTATGGCATAGAAGAATGGGCCATATAAACTTTGATAATTTAGTTAAAATCAGCACCAAACAAGTTGTGATAGATATGCCTAAGATTGTTAAACCTTCAAATACTCTTTGCAAGCAATGTCAACATGGAAAACAAACAAGAGCAAGCTTCAAGTCAAAGGAGTACTCAACAACGAAGCCATAGGAACTTGTCCATACATACCTCTATGGGCCTACAAGAACACAAAGTTTGCAAGGTGAAAGTTACTTTATGTTGCTTATTGATGATTACTCTAGAATGACATGGGTTATTCTGAGAGAAAAATCTGAAGCATTTGAGAAGTTTAAAGTTTTAAAGGCCTTGGTTGAAAATGAAATTGGTTTAAAAATTAAGTGTTTGAGATCAGATCAAGGAGGTGAGTTTACCTCAAACGAATTTGAAGATTTTTGTGAGCATCATGAAATAAGGAGACATTTCTCAACTGCAAGGACTCCACAACAAAATGGAGTTGTAAAAAGAAAAAATCGAACCGTACAAGAGATGGCTAGAACAATGTTGAATGAATCTAAGCTATCAGACACATTTTGGAGAGAAGCAGTTAACACAGCAGTCTATATTCTGAACTGAGGGCAAATTAGAGTCAACAACAACAAGACACCTTATGAAGTATGGAAGGGTAGACCAGCAACAATTAAATACTTCAAAGTGTTTGGGAGTAAGTGCTACATAAAAGGAGATGATGAGGACTTGGGAAAATTTGACTCCAAATCTGATGAAGGTATCTTCTTTGGTTATTCCTCAAGAAGCAAGGCCTATAGATGTTACAATAAAATATTGCACAAGATTGTAGAGAGTGCCAATGTGGAAGTGGATGAAACAAGGCATCAAAAAGAGAAAGCACAAGCAATTAATTACCCAAAGGAATCAAGTTGCAAGGAAGAAGAAGAAGAAGATGCTGATGAAAAAGAAGAAGAAATAGAACAAAAAGATACAAAGACACCATCTAAATTTGTTCGGAAGAATCATCCAGAAAATCTAATTCTTGGTGATATAGATACTGAAGTATAGACTAGAAGAAGCTTAGAAAATGTATCAGAACATGCAAACCTCTCCTTATTATCCAAAATAGAGCCTAAGGACTTCACAAAAGCAAGAAAAGACAAGCATTGGATTGATGCTATAGAAGAAGAGCTAAATCAAATTGAAAAAAATGAGACATGGGAACTCGTTCCTAGACCAAAAGATAAGAATGTGATTGGCACCAAGTGGGTTTTTAGGAATAAGCTAAATGAAGATGGTCAAGTGGTAAGAAATAAATCAAGGTTAGTTTGTAAAGGGTATGCTCAAGTTGAAGGTATTGATTTTGAAGAAACCTTTGCTCCTGTTGCAAGACTAGAAGCTATTAGAATGTTTTTGGCATTTGCATCTTTCAAGAACTTTAAAGTCTATCAAATGGATGTTAAGTCAGCCTTTCTCAATGGAAATTTAGAGGAATAAGTATACATTGAACAGCCAAAAAGGTTCATATTATCAGAAAATAAGGATTATGTGTGCAAGTTTAAGAAAGCACTTTATGGGCTAAAGCAAGCGCCCAGAGCTTGGTATTCTGAAATGTCCCAAAAGTGGCCAACCTCCTAGATTGAATAAAATTTAAATTAAAGATTTAAATTTATTGGTAGGCCGACTTGGCAGTATGCTGGCCGACTTCATGTATGAAAGAAAAAGACAGATATAGATATGATTATTAAGGCAGCGATTGAAAATGAATTGAAGTAATTACATTTTTACTAAATACAGCGATGAATATAACCTAAGGAGCAGTGAACATAGTTTGAGGAACAGCAATTAAGTTAATGTATAATATACAGCGATTATACTCATGAAAGCAGCGATCAGTATTAAAGAGAGGGCAGCAGTTATGAAGAGTTTAAAGACAGCAAAAAGATTGAGGCACCGATCATGATTTTTGCATTATAAGAATTAAAGTTAAATATTTTTGATAAAGGCAGATCCTCATGAAGGTGGTCGATCACTTTAAAAGAAGTCGTTCCACTTGTTAATAAAGCACTTATGATTAAATAAGTTTAACAATAAAAAGGTAGCGCTTAAGGTTAAAGGAAATCTTAGCAATATAATGGACGCCTCCTTTGGTGAAGAGTAACTATTGTGAAGTAGCATGTCTTTTAGTGAAATCTCCTCTCAAGTTCATCTAAATGCAATTTGTGGAGAGTAGAGTAAAGGGGGAAGGGAATGAATATTTTCTAAGTATTAGAGTCAGAAATAAAGAAGAATAAATATATATTTAGCAGAGATAAATCTCCAGGAACAGATCAGCAGTGATATATATATGCAATAATTGATAACAGCAGAGAATTATTTATTGCAGCCATTCTATCATGCTATAACTCTATCAGCCTCTCATTCTATTAATCTATTAGTCCATAATCCTATTATTCGATCATTATATCATTCTTTCATTCTATTTTTCTATCATTATATCATTCTATTCTATCAGTCTATTATTCCATCAATCTATTACTATATCATTCTTTCATTCTATCATGATACTCTTCTTTCATTCTATAATTCAATCATTCTATCATTCTATCATTCGATTATTCTATCCTTTTATTATTCTATCATTCTATCGTTCTATAATTCTATTATTGAATCAATCAAATCAGCAAATATCTGAGATATCAATTAACAATCAAAGAAAGCTATCTTCATTGGAGGGAAGTCATATAAGAATCAAGCAAAAGGAAATATATCAAGTATATGTATTGGCTATACAACAAGTGTTAACAGCAAAGAAGGATATATTACAATCCTTGAACCGAACTTGAAATCCATCAAGAGGTGCTTTTAACCCAATGAGCCATCACATTTGAAATGAATGTGAAATGCATCTTAGGGGGCAAGCAGCAGCAGTGGTCCCTTCATCAAGTAGGCCACCCCAAGTTGGATGGATGGGAGTTCCTACCACTTGTGGGCCAAGGGGTGGAATTATCCGAGATGGACGTACTGCACCCTTGGACTTGGTTGAGGACAGGCTCCCGGCGCCCTATAGGCTTTCTCATAGAATTTCATTATGTGGTTGACCATTGGGAATAACCCTGAAATGATTATATGTCTACTCTATGAATTCCGTGTATGCTTTGTGTATGGTGTGTATACTTTGTGCTTGTTAATATATATATTGAATTAAAAATATTGATTATGCTATGATGATTCGATCTCATTATTTATGTTATGAAGTATTGATCTCATTAATAATTATGCTATGATAGATGAACTTAATATGAAAGAAAAATGAATTTTAATATGAATAATGCTATGAACTGATTATTATCTAATCTATTGATCTTTAATATTTCTAATGTCCCTTTCTAGTGATTATTATTGTATGCAGGTAAAGAAATCAGGAATATCCTAAAAGGGGACATTACATATTCAAGACTTGACAAATATCTACAACAACAAGGCTTCAAAAGAGGAGTTGTTGATAGCAATCTCTATATCAAGACTGAAGGTGATGATCAATTGATTGTTGTGGTTTATGTAGATGACATCATTTTTGGAGGCAGTAATAACAAGATGTGTAAAGAGTTTGCAAAGGATATGCAAAAAGAATTTGAGATGTCTATTCTTGGTTTGCAAATCTCTCAGTCTGACAAAGGCATATTTATCTCACAAACCAAGTACATCAAGGAAATGTTGAAAATATTTTAGATGGAAGATTGTACATCAGTTAACACACCCGTGGTCACAGGCTGTAAATTAAGCAAGGATGATGAATCTCCTGAAGCCAATCAGACACTATACAGATCAATGATTGGCAACCTACTACATGTGACAGCATCGAGACCAGACATTATGCAAGCAGTAGGTATGGTAGCACGTTTTCAAGCAGCACGAAAAGAAACTCATGTGCAAGCAATCAAAAGAATATTTAGATATCTAAAGGGCACTTTGGACTTTGGTTTGTGGTATCCGAGAGGTAAAGATTTCACTCTAACAGCATATATAGATGCAGATTGGGCAAGAAGTATCGATGATAGAAAAAGTATAAGTGTAGGAGCATTCTTTCTTGGTAGATGCAGATTGGGCAAGAAGTATCGATGATAGAAAAAGTATAAGTGTAGGAGCATTCTTTCTTGGTAACAATCTAGTGTCTTGGTTAGGCAAGAAACAAGATTTTGTTTCTTTATCCACAGCAGAGGCAAAAGTCTCATGTTGCACACAAGTTCTTTGGATGAAGCAAACATTGAAAGATATTAGGGTAGAATATGATAATCCTTTGTGACAACACTAGTGCAATAAATATTTCAAAGAATCCTGTTGTGCACTCTAGAACAAAGCATATTCCCATAAAGCATCATTTCTTAAGAGAACAGATAGCAGGACAACATGTCAAGTTGGAATACATTGCCACAAAAGAACAAATCGCAGACATTTTCGCAAAGCCCCTTCCAAAAAAGACTTTTGAGTATCTCAGGGAAAAATTGGGAGTGATACCTTTTTCATCTAGTCACTAAGCTCTTGAGGCGAAGCACGAATTCAAGGGGGGCTAATCATTGCATTATCTTTCAGCTTTGTGATGTCTTTGCCATTGATGCCAAAGGGGGAGAATTATGTTCTTGTTGCATTCACAGATTATTTCTTTGCAAGGTTGCCATCAATGACAAAGGGGGAGATTGTTGGAAATATTGTTGTCATTGATGTCAAAGGAGAGTAGAACATAATCATTGTCATAGGAGGAAATTGTATGCCCTAATATGTAGCGATGGGGGTTTAAATGTGTGAAGGCCAAAGGCCACTAATTGCTCCTTTCAATGCAATCATTAAGATCAAAAAGTGGTCGACTCTCATTTAAGGCAGCGCTGGAATCACTAAACAAGTCGGCCCCCCTTGGGAAAATATAATTTAATATTTATTGGGGTCTCTTTGAAATGGGCCGACCCTTTTGGTGTAGTTGCCCCTCTTGGGGGAATTAAAATAAATTTATTATTTTCAAATGAGGCCAACCCCTTTGGAAAAATTGCCTCCCTTCATGAAGAGGCATGAAGAGGTATAAAAGGAAGATGAAATGGGAGAAAGGAAAGCAAGCAGAAAAATGTAATATCATTCCATTAAAAGCAGATTTCTGAAGAAGAGTGAGTGTGTGAAAAATGTGATACAAGCAGATTTTTTAAGGCGAGTACAAGTGTGAAAAATATTGCATCATTTACAAGCAGATTTTATGAAGGAGATTCAAATGATCATCATCCATTGAAGAAGCAATATTCAAGAAGGCGAAAACTTTATTCATTTAGAGGTTGGTGCCTCCCAAAAGAAGGGATTGGTGTCTCTTGCTAAGTTGGTGCTTAGCAGTGGGGATTGGTCTCTAGTAGGTTGGTGCCTACAAATTGTTTAGCAGTGAGGATTGGTGTTCTTTGTAAGAGAAGTTCATTTTTCATGACTAGATTTGGACAGTAGATCCAAGCAGTCTTTTCATTGTGGTTTTCTCCCGAAAGGGTTTCCCGTAAATCTTGTGTTGCATAATTGTTAGATATTGTGTGATTGCTATTATTGTGGTCATTAAGATTTTAAAAAGTAAAAGATTATCTTATACTGATTCACCCCCCCTCTCAGTATAAGTGTGTTCTCATCACATTATTCAGTATTCAGTATTCAGATATCAGTGTTGCATTATGATCAGTCAATGAATAAAGAGCAATGACAATTCTCATGCCTACAATTTGTTGAAATTGTTATTCGTCGTATATTCATGTGATTGTGATTTTGTTACTCATTCAATAGATTTCGTTATGCCTATCTTGCTTCGAAGTATCTATTGGAATGTGTTGTCATCAATGCTAAAGTTAAGTCAATTCAATGAATCTGTGAACTTTGTGTCACAGCGAAATTGACGATATAAGTCGTGGCTTTGTACCGTCTTATGCATGATTTAATCATCTCATTTGTGATTATATGTTTATATTAATCCATTCAATCCAATCTGTGTACTTGCCTTGTTTAGCCTCTAAATTTAGTTGAATAACGCAAGTGTATAGATGTGGGTCTTGATTCAAATCAAAAGAATACAAAATCCTTGCCTCGCTGTTGAAAGTGCATCTTCACCTTTTGCACATCGCAAACCCAAAAAAAAATTACATTTTTATGTTTTATTCAACACGAACAAGAAACACCTCTGAAAATACTATAAAATTTGTAAATTGCAAGTTCATATTGTACAATTTTAAGTTGATTTTATTTTATAGGGAGCTTCCCTTGCTAATTTGAAGAGCGGTTTTACCGCACATCTATTCCCTTTTGCGTCACACCGAAAGGTACGAAATAAAACGCTAACACGCCCTATGATCACATGATACTTGTACCTTTAGGTGTTTACTTGAAATTTGATTGTCGACATTACTTGCATCAACACTAGGATTGAAAGGAAGACTCCATCTCCCATCTCTAACTTGTAAGATTTTAGAACTAACCCTAAAACCTCTACCCAAGACCTTTGGTAATCAAACTAATTACTTCCAGAAATTATATACTAAAATTGATATTAAAAACCCAAATGAATAGGAATTGGCATTCCCGTTGCCTTATATTTTTCTAATCAAATGACAATACAATTATTTATGGCCTCTTGAATGGATGAGCCACAATGACAAGTGTCCAAGAGGACTTGAGTTATCTTGACAAAAAAGAGGAGCTAACTCAACAAGTAGAGACAATGATGGCACTTGGCAAGGCAAAGATGGCACCTAATCAGCTTCAATCAAGGAATGATTGGGCAAAGTTGGCACCTAATTGACTTCAATCAAGGAATGACACGTCCTTATTAGCTACCTAGGAATGAAACATATTACTTAAGTAAACTATATAAAAAGAGTATATAAAAAGAGGTGCAATAAAATATTACACCAGCACCCCCCTTCAATGCAACTTATGGAGGCAAAGGAATGGGTCTCGGCAAGTAGTACCATGTTAGATACCTTTGTACAAAAGAATCACTCCAAAGAAAGATAGTGGTAGCCCCGCCAAGGAACACCTTCCCCCATGTAGGAGATGAAAAATGTCAAAGAAGATAGTCTTGTAACAAGTGTTGAAGTAGGTCCCCTTGCATCAAACAATGCATCTCCCTTTTAGAAGAACAAACCCTTGTGTTGTATATTTGCTGAATTCCCACTCCAAAGGTGGAATGAAAGGTGGCAAGATGCAGATCTCTGAAAAATGTTCATATTTCTCCTTGCCTATGCTAAAATGTGACTAGACCTAATACACTCAGGTACAATGTAACAATCATAGTTGAAAAACTCGGCAAGTCACCAAGTACTCACAGGTTTTTTGTTGAAACAAGTACTTAGAAATTAAACTTGGAAGTCACAAGGGTCGAGTTTCCGGCAAGTCGATACAATCAAAATCGATGAGTACTCACCAAGTTCCAGTGAGTCCATCAAGGAAACTTGTGTAACACAGTTATGATGTGGGGATGTGGTTTGGATGCAATTTAGACGCGGTTTAAACATTGATTTTTTTCCTATTTAACCCTAAATGCCATAGCTAAACCTCACACAACAATTGTGCATCCTTGAGAGCAATTTGAAAGGATTTTTAGTGGATTTGAAAGGCAGATTTGAGGAATTTCAGTTTTCAGGTTAGTATTTTTTTTCCAAGCATGTAAGTTACTTCTAGCATATTAATAATAGATTTGTAAACATTATTTACAATTTTACTTGCAACGAATTCGATTTTTCAAAATTTTATTGCTGAGTTGTACTAGTTTTTTAATGAAATAATTTTTTTTTCCTTAAACAAAGGGTTTTACACTTTCGAGTCGAAAAAATGGTTTTTTGGATAAATTAATTAATGGCATGCCACATTGCTATTCAATTACCATATACGAATTTTATTTGTTTTTTTGTATTCAAATTGTTGTTTCGTTTAAAACATTTTTTTTTGGTATTTAAACATGTTGTAAGTTAAATACAATGGCATCTGGGTCCGCATTAGGCTTAGCATTGGTTACTAGAAGCCACCCCGCTAGAAGCAAAGACCCCACTTGGAAATATGTAGTAATGGGACTGGTAGTGGGGAGTGTGATTTGCACCTTATGCACGAAGAAACTTAATGGAGGCATCAATCGCCTCAAATACTCTATTGGAGGCATTCCTAATCGCAACACCAAGGGATGTCCACAAGCTAAGGAAGAAAAATGAGAGATGCAAGCACTCCTTGCATTGTTGGATGCAAGAAACTAGATAGGGCAAGGACACATACAGCCATAGTAGAAACCATTAATCCTGACATACAAGTAGAAATGGATGAAGATATGCCAGGCATTGTCAGCTCCAATCATGGTCCACGCATACGAAGCACATCCACCTCATCTAGTTCAAGTAGAGCGTAGACACAAGACTTTTTTGTACCTAGAAACATCCCTGGAGCACAACCTCCGTTGCAAGGTACAAGGTGGAACAAGGAGATGCACTAGGAAGTAGATAAGGCATGTGCAAGTTTCTAGTTTTACAACCTTCCCTTCAATGTGGTGAAGAGCCCATAATAGGAGAATTTGGTGACAGCATTGACAATTGCAGGGAAAGAGTACAAGATGCCCTCTCCAAAAGACTTAAGTGGGAAGTTGTTCTAGAATGTTGTTGAAAATGCAAAGTTAATTCTAGAAGAACAAAAGAGTCAGTGGTGAAGGTTTGGATGAACTATTCTTTCAGACGGGTGGACAGATGGAAAGAACAAAACCCTTATCAATTTTTTGGCAGCTTCAAATGGTGAAATGAATTTCTTGAAGTCAATTGATACCTCTAACAAAGTAAAAAATGCAGAAAAATTTTGAGCTTGATATTGGAGCAAGTTGTCTTAGAGGTGGACATAGAGAATATGGTGTAAATTATCACTGACAATGCAGCAGCATACATGGCGGCTAGGAGATTGCTTTAGGAGAGGCATATGTCACTCTTTTGGACCCCTTGCGTGGCACATTGCCTTGACCTTCTTTTGGAGGTTATAGGCAAAATTGATTGGGTGAGACGAGTTGTAGAAATGCAAGGAACATCACAAAATATATTTATAATCACCCTTGGGTTCTTACCTTGATGAGAGATCACACCAAGGGGAAAGTGCTTGTACAACTAGGTATCACAAGGTTTGTAACTAATTTCCTAATGTTGCAAAGCATTACTAGTTTGTTGACACCGTCAAAACAAATGTTTGTGAGTCAAGCATGGCTATACTCACCATATTCAAAGAAAGTTGATGGAGAGGGGACCGCAAAAACAATTTTTGATAATGTCTTTGCGGAGAGAGCTACAAAGATTGTCAAGGTAACCTTAAACTTCAATTTAAATTTCAAATTAAATCCTTTATTTTTTAACTTTAAAAATAATTACTTTCATTGTAAATTTGTAACTTTAATTTGTTTGTATTTGTAGGTGTCTGTAATGTCCCCTTTTTAGCGTGATCCTATTTTATGATGGTTTAGCCTATCACTGAGCCTCGTAGGCTAACTCAGATGGTTAGAGGGTCCCTTTTGGCAGAGATCAATGTTTTCTCCATCAGAGCTCAGTATGGGTTCAGGTTTGGCCTTCGTTGGACTCAGTTCTACACACTTACTATTTATAGTAAGTCATCTTTCCAGAGTTTCTATTTATAGCAGGGTATCTGGTCATGTGGTGATTTCAGTGTTGTTCCCCAGTTTCAGCTGGTGATAAGGTTGTTTAGAGGTCTCTGGTCCCGTATTGGAGGCTCTTGCTATTTTTTAGCCGACAGAGGTTGAGAGAGATGGACCCCTGCTATTTTTGGTAAGATAGTTGGATGCATAGAGGGTGTCATGGTGAAACCCCAGGTTAAGACAGAATTGAGAAATGATGTCTAATTATGGAGATAAGTGATTTTTAATTATTATTAAAGGTAATCTTTAATAATAATTAATTATTATTATAAGGGAGGTCATTTAATGATATTAAAGTCAAATAATAAAGTCATGGATTAAAGCGCTCAAGTGAAGTTATATTATAAAGTTTTTGAAGTCACTTTATATTCAATGGGGCCATGACCCATCATTAAAATCACTTAAAGTACATTTAATATTTCAAAGATTGGAGCACCCATTTATGAGACTTATAATAAAGTTTTTTATTAAAAACCTAAAAAGTGGACTTCAAAGAAAAACTAAATAAACTTCATTTGGAGAAGTTATAAAAGGGCATCAAAAAGCAAATCAATCTCATTATTGAATGATCATTTGAATTTGCTTTTGTGGTTTTCTGGAGAAGACATGGGTTTTTGTATATCAGCCATTGAAGAACGTTCAATCTTCAATGTATTTGCAATCTTGAGGCTGTGAAAGATCAGCTAAATCATTGCCAGAGCGTGGGCTTCAATCAGGAGTCCAATTTATGCATATTGATGAAGTATTTCAAGGGTTTGATAGCAGATTGAAGATTATCATTGCTAAATATCTTATTTGTTGAGTTGTGCATACTTTCTTGGCACGTGGGAATCATATGGTACATTATTAAAGAGATTATCTACAGATTATTCAACGGTTTGAGAAGATTCTTGATTGAAAATCAAAGGCATATCTGTTGTGACGAATTAATTGTTGATTACACACTTTAAAGTCACGTTGTGGCAAAGACCAACATTTTAATATTGTATCAATCCATCCTCTTGAAGAATCAAGGAGAATCAAAGTTATTTCTGCTGTTGCATTCATATCAACCTGTACTTTTCATAACAGCAAACTGAGTATGTAAAAAATCTTCATATTTTGCCAATACGATTTTCTGGGTATTTGTGATTTAAATATTAGAGTATATTTTCTCAACTGGGTCTTTGTTATTTTATCAAAACATTGAATATTTTAGAAGACATTAAAATCTGGAAATTTCAGCAGTTTATGCATATTTCGTATTTTCTATTATTCGCAAAATATATCCATGCATGTGTGGTAGTAAATGCAAAAAACATAAAACTCAGAAAAAGCAATCAGAAAAAGTAGAACAGATGTAAGGCAGAAAATTTGTTTGGCTATATTCCACCTGGGTGGGATATTACAATGGTATCAGAGCATTTAGAATTTTAGAGAATATCCTAAGCAGGATATTACAGTGTTAGAGCCCCTGGTCAGAGTTTTGCGCTTGGTGGATGGGGATCAAAACCCAATGAGGTAAATTTATGAGGCCATCCAAAACTATTACAAAGGGGATAGAGATACATTTGATCCCATTTTGGAGATCATTTATCAGAGTTGGAACAATCAACTCCACCAACCCATTCATGTAGTGGAGTACTATATCAACCCCAAGTTTTCCTTATTTGATAGCTCCACAAATCCTAATGGTGAGGTTATGTAGGGCCTCTCAACATGCATTAAGAGGATGACACCCGAGGTTGAGGTGAGGGACCTCATTATTTCAAAGTTGCAAAATTACAAACAAGAAAGGGGAAAGCCCTTTTCTTCGACACTAGCTATTCGAGGGAGATCCATCTAGACACTAGGTGAAAAAAATGTCTTATATCTTACAAGTTACAAATTAAAAATTATTAATTAAATATTGCTTGCTTACAAACTTTTGAATATCTTATTTGCAAGTGCTTGGTGGGAAGATTAGGTTGGAGATACCCCAAATCTTCAAAAGATAGCCCTCCGAGTTTTGTCTCAACCTTGTAGTGCTTCTAGCTGTGAACGCAACTAGAGTTTGTTTGACATCATTCATATGAAGAAGCACAATAAGTCTACTCAATGGTGCCTCAATGACCTAGTTTTTGCGCAATACAACCTTCGGCTTCACACAAAAGGTGGACAGATCAAAGGAGCTTATTAATTTGGATGAGATTGATCCCTATAGTGATTGGACCGCATAGGATGAGGAGCCTTCCTTGTTTACAAAGAACAAGATTGTTGACTTTGGGAGGCAAGCTATGGAGGATATGGTTGCAGCAGAAGCAAGAGATATTGGATTGGATGGCATCGATGTCATAGAGGAGTCATTGCCATCTAGTAGCAAGGTGGAGCCACAAATATAGCCTTCAAGTGTGAGGACTAGACTCTCTCCACAATTTTTCACTAGAACGAGAAAGAGGAAATTATAAAATCTTGTAATTTGTAACTTTCCTATATATGCAATTTATAATGATGATTTTCAAAGACAATCGTCATAAATTCATAATAGTTATTAGCTAGCTATTATATCCGCATGATGATGCCATTTTGTAGTCTATTTGTATTCAAATCTAATAGAAAACACTTCTCCAATGTTTTATAGACTCATTGGATACATTTTGTAATTGAATTTTGCATAAAATGTGTTTTTAAAGAAATTTATGTACTTTTTTAAATTATTGAGTTTTTGCTAAGTGGGAAATTTTTGGCCTGCCGAGTCCAAGTCAAGTCCACATATGCAAACTATGAGGTACAACTGAGGGATGTGTCATCATGAAGGCATGTAGAAGTGAAGGAGAGTTAATGTGTACCCTTATTACATCCAAAGAAAGTGTTGAAACTACAGAAGAGCTCTCATCAAAGAGGAGAATAATTTCCTCAATAGTGTCATCAAGATCCCAAAAATGAAATTCTACAAACAAATATGAGATGTCTGGTAAGTATGTATCCCAATGAAGTGAGTCATGTAGACATGTATGAACATGTTGAAGAGAGTTGTCAGAAGAATTTGGAAAAGCCATGATTTCTGTAGAAGCAAAAGGAGAAATCTTTGTATTAGTGTTTGCACCTTAAGATGAAAGGTCAACAAAGAAGTCATCACAAGTAGATGGAGGTTCTAATGGATCTCCCCACAACTCATCACAAATAGATAGAGGTTCTAATGGATCTCCTCACAGCTGCTAGATAGTGGACCAAGCAGTAAAAGAGCACTCTAAGTGCTCTACATGATGTAAGAAATTTTTAAAATAGTGAGGCATAGATGTCTGTAGACTCTATCATTGTTGTTAAACCATTCATTCTACCAAATATCACTTGGCTCAAGAATGATACCGAGAAGATAGGGTAGAAGAGACTTCCTGGTGAAGTAATATTCTATATATTCTCACCAAGACTATAGTTCTGGTCATTTAGAATAATTACAAATTTTATGAGTTTATACTAATAAACCATGATTGAAACCCCCCCAAAATTTGTGGACCTTTATATCAATTCTTTCATCTATGATACCCTTTAATATCAATTTGCAGCTTTTACATCGAAAGTTCTTTTAGTTACAAGAAAAGTACCAAGAACTGAATTCACTAAACAGAGTTAGAATAGGAACAAACAGAAGTAACCAATGAGAAGCATGCAAAAGATTATGCACTTTTTAAAAATGGCATTCAAAAAGGAGTCTGTATGGGCCCATACATACCTCTAGAAGTTCCAAAAAGGAGAATTGCTCGACAAGAATTTGATAAACCTGCAAATTCTGAAAATTGAGGGCACAAATCCCAAAAAATATCATCACTACATAAGCATCGAAAAAATGGCCAATCAAATAAATTTGTCCTTGACCAAAGTCCAAACAAGTGAGGATAAGTCCTCTGAACTTTGGGTATCAATATGTGAAGCCAAATCCTATCAGCAAGCACCTCCAAGAGGTGAACGAGGTGCTAACTAGGTGCACGTGCAATAGCTAGTGTGGACAGGCATGGCAAGTGATTAGGTGTTTTTATGTCAAATGGCGTGGAGCTACATGGCATTTGAATGGGCATTTGTGTGTTAGCTAACATTGCAGGCAATGCATGGTCAAAGGTCAAGGTACAAAGTATGAGGACATTACTAGGCATGGTCTATAGAGGTATTGTGCAACATAAAGTACTACATAGTACTAAGCTATGTAGAACTTAATAAGCTAGTGCTTTAATGTACCTTCAAAAAGTAAATGCACTTTATTAAAGCACTTCATGTGTTTTTCAAAAAAATCATAAAAGCATAATTCTTTTTTAAAAGCATACTTCCAAAACCAAAACATATCCACCTTGAAGACTATGCACAATGTCCTTTTACCTCGAACTGCATGTAATCCATATGGCCTAAACTAGTAAAAAAATTTGGGCCTCAAGGCAACGCATCCAATTCAAATGAATTGGCAGACAATCCTTATGTTTTTGGCTGCTTTGGGCGTAATGGTGAACTCTATTTCACTCTAAGCGTGCTTCTAGGAAAAGTTATCTACCAAAATCACAAATAACTACAGCCTTCAAAATTTGATAGCTTGGCCTCTAGTTGTCCAATTTGAACAAACCAAAAGACAAAACTTTCTTGGACCATCCGAACACAATGAAGAGATCAAATTCAATCTATCATTCACCCAAGACAAAATACCTACGAATGTATCTTTCCCAAAAGATAAACGCTCTATGAGAAAAAAAGCCAACAATGAGAAAATGACTAGCCTATTAGCCAAATTGGCTCTAATACCATGTAGGATTTTAGAACTAACCCTAAAACCTCTACCCAAGACATTTGGCAATCAAACTAATTACTACTAGAATTTCTATACTAAAGCTGAAATTGAAAACCCAAATTAATAGAATTTGGTATTCTTATGGCCTTCCTTCATCCAAGCATAGCCTTGTGTGTCGGTTTCATTGGCTTCATCAACGCACTTAGCATTACGCAACATGCACATCATAGTGTTAGTGCAACTTTGTGCAACACTATGGGCAACATTTTGCACACATGTCTAGTCAAACCATATGTGTGCAACACGTGGAGGCATCTAGACCACAAAGAATGCCACTATATGCATGCAACACCTATCGGCCTTTGCCCCACAAGACATGATACCATACAAGTTTGACATTTGGCACACCATATTCACATGACCCCTAGCAGTATTGACGCCACAAATATGACACCATATGGATTTGACACTTGGCGTCACCCGTCCACATATGCCACACAACCATATGCATTAGACACTTGTTAGCATATACTTGGAACCTAGCTGGTGACCTAGCTATACTATTATGTATAAATCAGGGGTACACGGGGACACGTCCCCACCTCCTCCAGCCCCGTCCCCGTCCCCAATGATGTTTCTGGGACGAGGGGACGGCTAGGGATGTCCCCTTGGCGTCCCCAATAAAATGCAAAATTGCAAAACGTCTCGGGGATGCGCAAGAAAAATTGGGGACGTCCCGAGGATGACAGGGGACGGCTGGACGTCCCGGGGACGGCAGGGGACAGCTGGGGACATCCCGGGGAAGGCAGGGGACGGCTGAGGATGGCTGGGGACGGCCAGGTGTCCCCCAACGTCTTAACGCATACAACCCATTTTTTTAATTTTAATTAAGGCGTGGGGTCCACAAACCCTCCCACGCCCCTTCCAAAACCCTAAAATCATGATATTGATAGCCCAAATGAGGCATAGATATTAGTCTTTAGATTGTTGTATTTTGAAGTTTGAGACTATGGGTTTAACAGTTAACTTTATCTTTAATTTTGAAGTTTGAAGTTTGAACTTTAATTTTAGAATTTGAACAACAAAATGCTTTAATATTGCTGTTATGAATCTTCAATCTCATGATTATCATTAATTCTATTGTTGTTTAGATTGTTGTTATACTAGTGTTTAATCATTAATGCTCATTGTTTATTGTTTAAACATTAGAGTTTATAGTTAGCCGATAGGCTTTTATATGTGAGCATTATAGTGCTCAAAATTGTCTCATGCCGTAAAAAAAATTCACGCTGGAAAATTTTCTAAACTCGTCGGTTGTTCCTATCGACGTATTCCTTGAACCTCTCCTATGGGTACAAGTGCTAGTTATACTGCTGTTATACTACTGTTATACTGTTGTTACACTACTGCTGTGATTATTTATTCACATATTGATATTGTTGTTATGTTATTAACATATATGATATCTCTATTTAGTATTTCATATTGATATTTTGAAAAAATCTTATATATATATATATATATTTTTAAAAATTCATATATCGCCGTCCCCAAAAATTGGCCCTTGGACTGCCGTCCCCGAAACACGTCCCTTGCCGTCCCCGTCCCCCCATCCCCGAAACGCCGTGAAACATAGGTATAAATACCTACATTGTACATCATGTATAGTTGGTGAGGAATCTATAGATTCACATCTTATCCCTCTATAAATATTTTTCCCGGTTCATTATGAATAGAAGTTGCATATTTGCCCGAAGCCTCATCAGTGTTACATTTTGAAGAAAATGAATATATTATATTGAATGAGATATTTAACAGTGAAAAGCTAATGTTCTATTTAAAGAGGATACAAGGTCTAAAAATAGACGAACAACTTGCATAAGGCAGAAAGCTAAAGCTAATAAAGCATAAAACTAACTTATCCTAGACGGAAACTAAAAGAAGGAATGAAGTAACAAGATTGACCATTATAGAAACTAAATTTATTTTAATACCCCTTAATGGTCAATTTCCTAACTAAAGCAAGATGCCCTCCCAAGATAGACTATCTTTCGAGACAGATGGATGGCATAAACAAAAAACTGAAAACAGAACCTGACCACGGGTGTCGAAACACAAATCCCGAGGAATCCAAAGAAGCATAACACAAATGATGACTACAGATCTAGCTGGTGACGAGAATGGGCTAAGCATTGTAAGCGCAAATCAAGGAAGCCCTCAAAGCTACGAACCACTACAAAAAGCTAGAAAATTCTCCAAAAACAGCGACTAGGCAAAAACATTTGCCAAACAAGGAAGCCGTCGAAAGCAGAAAACAAAACCCCATTCACAGGGCTACGGAACAGGAACTCAACTCTGACGAGATCCTGTAGAAAACACCGATGATTAAAAAGTTTGTTGCCGTTTGAACTTCTGACTGCTTTCTAAAAAGATGCCATACTTCACGTTTTCTGAGGCACGAAAAGATGGATTATAAGTTGCTGGCACGAATATCGAAGCAGATAGACGACACTAAAGCTGAACAGAACCCTTGCACGGGTTACGAAGCACAGATTCCGAAAACAAAAAATAAATTTGAAACACAGAGATCGAAGCACAGATCTCGAGATAAATCCAAATACGGATTTCAAAACACGGATCTCGAGAGTACGGAAAGCATAGAATATACAAGCTCAACAATCTTGAACACGAACATCGAGGCATGATGGAAAAATTTTCTACATGTCCACTGGCACGTATTTCAAAACTCGAATCCTGAGTTTGCAAATGAAGAAATACACAGAAAATGACAACCAAAGTCATTAAAAATGCCAGCCAAGACAAAATGAAGCCTCCGAAAAAATCTTTAACTCGTCAAAGGCACTAGGGTTAGGCGCTAGGGTGAAAGGCACTATAAGTGCTAGTGGTTTAGAGACCACCTCCGATTCACAATTAAACAAACACCGCCCAAATCCTGCCATCCATGCCAGCAGGTTACCAGATGAAGCCACGAGATAGGAAAGCTAGAAAATGCAACTAGAAATGGCGCCAATTTACACAACGATCAGAACATATTTGATAGCCGTCAACAAAAAACTCCCATCGTTTGCAAAAAACCTAAAGATTATCAAAGAAACGAACTTGCAAGGAAGAGAAAAAGCGACCAGAGGCAGAAAAATCTGTATGCAAAAAGAAGGCCAGCCAACAATGTAAATTGCGACCAACTTCAGCATACAATCCTATCAGAAAATTCACGACTTTGCAGGAAACCCGCGTGTCCAAACAAATGGCGAGTTGAAGCCGTGACCAAACAGAAACGAGATCAGCAACAAGAAGAAAGTCCACAACCACAGAATCAAATGTTTCAAAACTCCAGATCGCACCAAAAACCTCCAAAAAGAAAAGCCGACCACAAACGCAACTGCGAACAGAAGTTAAAACCACCAAAAAATGTCGCTGAAACCCTTGCGAAAAAACACGATTCAAAAGGGGGCAAAAACGCGACCAGAAAACAAAGACTTCGGCCATCAGAAGAGACCTCCAAACATTGCGACCACTAAGGATCTTTACGCCGAAACCCAGAAATCGTGAAGAACGGCGAGCAAACACCACATAATGCGACCAAGAATCCACTGAAATCTGAAATCAAATCGCGATTTCGTCCTCGGGTACAGAAATCCCGCCAAAACAAAACACGAGCAGGGAATGCAATCACGGGTGGTGAAACCCTCACGACTTCAGAGAAAAACCTCAAAACGGGAAATCACGTCCACCCAAAAAACAAACAGGTACGGCCACCATTACGATCCGTACGATGTATGGAATTCGAAGAGCCTATACTGGCTCTGATACCATGTTACATTTTGAAGAATATGAATATATTATATTGAATGAGATATTTTACAATGAAGAGTGAATGCTCTATTTAAAGAGGATACAAGGTCTAAAAATAGACGAACAGCTTGCATAAGGCAAAAAGCTGAAGCTAATAAAGCATAAAACTAACTTATCCTAGACGGAAACTTAAAGAAGGAATAAAGCAACAAGATTGACCATTATAGAAACTAAATTTATTTTAATAATCAAATGTGTATTTGGTTTGCATTTCTATTTTCGATTTGCCTATTCTATGATCTTGTTCATTACTAACTAATAAATCAAGATCATCCCTCAAACCGCCTAGTATTCAAATCATTCTTATTTTCTTCTTTTTTAATTTAAAAAAATACAATTATTTATAGCCTCTTGGATGAATGAGCCATAGTGACAAGCCTCCAAGAGGAGTTGAGTTAATTCACATAAGAGAGGAACTAACTCAATAAGTAGAGACAGTGGTGTCACCTGATGAGGTAAAGGTGGTACCTGAAATTACCTTCAATCAAGGAATGATGAGGCAGTGGTGCAACCTCATTGACTTCAGCCAAAGAATGACACGTCCTTATTAGCTACCTAAGAATGAAACATATTTCCTAAGTAAACTTAATAAAAGAGGTGCAATCAAGGAATGAACCGTCCTTATTAGCTACCTAGGAGTGAAACATATCACCTAAGCAAACTTATTGAGTTAATTCACATAAGAGAGGAACTAACTCAATAAGTAGAGACAGTGGTGTCACCTGATGAGGTAAAGGTGGTACCTGAAATTACCTTCAATCAAGGAATGATGAGGCAGTGGTGCAACCTCATTGACTTCAGCCAAAGAATGACACGTCCTTATTAGCTACCTAAGAATGAAACATATTTCCTAAGTAAACTTAATAAAAGAGGTGCAATCAAGGAATGAACCGTCCTTATTAGCTACCTAGGAGTGAAACATATCACCTAAGCAAACTTAATAAAAGAGGTGTAATATTTTGTAATCTTAATAAAAGATGTACAATTAGGGAATGACACGTGTCCTTATTAGCTACTCTGGATTGAAACACATTACCTAAGTAAACTTAATAAAAGAGGTGCAATAAAATATTAAACCAACATAACTGATCCACAAAAACTTGTGTTAATTAGCAACAATGTTCCAAGAGGACACATCCCCCCCACCCAAAAAAAAAATTACCATCTCCAAAGATGGGGATGTTGAGGTGACATTGGGACGTCCCCAAGACCTTCAGGAAACTCAACCACATTCCTTGAATGTCCCGGAAACTTGCAGCCGTCCTCCACATCTGGTATTTTTTTAAAAATACTTTTTAAAAAAACCAAACATTTTTTAGAAATTTGGGCCACTAGCCCTAATCCTAATAGTCGAATGGGCCCCACCCACGCCCCAAACACTCAAAAATAAAAGCTATTAAAATTGTACAGCCCTCATCATTTAGGCCAGTTAGATTCTTCAACTTCACTATGAGTTCTCTGAAGAGTAAAGATTTGGCTAGAATTACTGAAATAGTGAGAGCTTGGTGTTGGAGAAAACATAGTGATAAAATTAAGAAACTGGCATGCACCATGAAGGTCCATGTAGTGTCAAAGGCCTTAATTTGGGCTTAGTGGCAGGGGCTCCGCCCCTCAACCCAGCCCTATATTGCAACAAAGAACATGATAAGGGTGCTGCCCCCGAACCTCTGCAAGAGCCACTGCCCCTCGACCCCGCTGGGGGCTCCGCCCCCAAACTCCCACCAGCTGCCATCCCCCTGTCATCCCCAAATCGAGGTCCTTGGTTCCCCCATTCCAAGACTCTATGGAACATAGATTAGCAATTCCTTGATTTTAAAGGTTTTATCTCTTATAGCTGTAACTCATCTGCACTTAAGAAATTGAGATTTCTTGGTTGTAAATATATTATTGAAATCTAGATAGTGTTAGATGCAGACAACAGATAATTACATTATGTTCATTGTAGACTAGGAATTGGGATGGGTTCCTATTATGTTTTTACTTTACAGATATGACTTTACATAAAGCTCACTGGTAAATTGAACTGTTAATAATTAAATAGACAGAGCAGAATATGTAGTTGCATTAACATGTTTTCATATCATTTGTGGATAGCACAATGGATGAATTCCAGATCTGTAAGAGCTTGAAATAGAAAAACATCCACTAGTGCTTAAATTGCACATCTTTCAGGTTTTGTTTTTTGATAAATTGATAGGTCCGGGCATTGTAGTGAACTATTTGTAGAGCTAGTGCAGTCAGTTGGAAAAGAAAATATCTATATTTCCTTTTGAGAACTATTCATTGACCATTAATTTTTCACCATAATTTATGTTGTTGCAGCTGATTTACCTGTATGTAGTAGTTTGTTCCCCCAACGATGATAGGCAAACACTTGCGAGAAATTATCGAATCAATAATCTGGTAAATAACAAACTGGATTTATAAGTCCCAATTTTAAATCAATGGGGCATGAAAGGAAACAAGTTTTCCTTTCAAAGATCAACCATAATAAAGTAATGGAATGATACAGAATAAAGACTATAATGTATGTTACTTATATATCCAATGCAATTCAGAAAATATTGAAATAACCTTACGCTTGTGCGGTTTTTCTTACATTCAATGCTATGAGTTTAAGAACCAAGTTAAACAAAGACAAAGGTTGAATCAAAGGAAAACATTGGTTAGCTATTTATTGTCCATGATTGAAGAACAAAGCCGATGCATGAACAAAAATTAAAATACTTACTTTCAAATCACAAGAAGGGACTTACAGGGATAGCCATGTCACGAAAGTCCTTAGATGTGAACTCCTCATTTGGATTAATTGTGCCTAGAAGATGATGAGGTACTCCTAGAAATCATAATTAAGGGTCTTAAGAGTTAGATTGTCCAGAACCAAAAGAAAATTGGAAACAAACCAAAAACAAGTCTATTAAAAGAACCACTAGATCAAAATTGACCATAAGAAAACTTAAGTTTGAAAAGGAAAAACTGCCTCTAGACTCGTTAATTAAATAAAAATCATTACACATTATTATAAAGTAGCACTTATGCATTTACACTCAATTTTCTATTAAAACTTTTTGTATAAATGAAATATAACTAAATTCTTAAATCCAACATGAAAGTACCTGAAAACCTAAAGACATTTTCAAAAGTCAAACATGCCATAAAAATTTTAAAAAGTAAAATTTAGAGAAAAACTCAATCATAATAGAAAATTGACTACATATTTCTTCTGCAAGATATACTTTAAATTTATTCTGTAGGTCAGTAGGAGAAATCTGTCACACAGCCACTTTAAATTCAAATCTCCTGACTACAAAAAACTCTGCACTATGTTTCTTATAATTAGAGTACAAACACAAATAATGATTCTGACATATTTCTGGAAGCCTCCTTCAGTTTTGACATAAAGTTTCAGCCTTCAGGCTTTTTCTAGTCCTTTCTCATTGTCCCTGAATTTTGACAACCCATTTCAAAACTTCAAGTCCCTGTATGTACATATTAAGTGATGTCAAGTGCAACCTGAATCTCATGTTTAATCTGTGCCATTGTATGTTGAAATGAGTCAAGGTGATTGTAGAAAAAGGTTGGTTTTCAAAATGGAGCAAAAAGTTCAAAGGAAAAGGGCAAATTTTCTTCTTGGGCGGGATGGCAGAGTTAGCTTGTGCATAAGCAGTTTTATGCAAAGTTGTATGCCACCCCCACAAGTCTACAAATTTACAAAGGGTGGGATTGGGAGTTGAATTGCATCTTAGCATGTGTTGCATAGCTGCCCATCAACCCCACGCCCCCACTAAAAACAAAAGAAAATGTAGCACAGACTTCCCTGACATGTTTGCATATGCTGCCTTGTTGCACCTCATCCCCGCAACTCTGCGAATCCTATACAAAAGTCAAAGGCGCAGACTTGTATCACACACAAGCATATGATAATGAAACTACCATGTGCCTAAATGCCTCTGGACCCCACAACGCTCACATTCTTCTAACTTGTGGAGCCTCCATGCATATTTGCAACAAGCTTCCAATTGCCTACATGCTTCCACATCCCACAAGTCCACCTTACTCCATATTTGTGGTGTTGTACCCCTTATTTGCATCCGCTACCCACATTCTCATGAACCCTATAAGCCCACTGATAAAGGCACAAAAAATGAGGCCATAAATGTGCACACGTGTGAAAGGGGGCTTTATAAATGAGTTACTTACTTTTATTTGAACATTTATTTCTACACCCTCTCACCAGCCAAATGCATCCTCAACCCCATGAAGCCCTTTTCCACCGCTACTCTTCAATATGCTTGCAAATTCACTTCCCATGGATTCCTCACACTTGCTCCAACTATACGACTTGTCCAACAAGAGTTTTGTAGCTGTACAAGCCATAGTCTCCACAATAGTCGAGGGTTTTTCATCCATTTTGCAATTGCTCACTCCAAGTACTCATTTGCCTTAGTTTTACTCTTTCCTTTGGTGCCCTTAACACACTTTCAAGATTACATTGCAAGATTTAACAACTAAGGTTTATGAATTTCTGCATTTTTTCTCATGAAACCCTAGGTGTCTATCTCACTAAAAAGCGTGCTAGTGTCTTGTAAGAATTCAAAACAAACCTGCAAACTGATACTGCAAACCCTAATTCTTACATACAGCATCTTTGACAAGCATGCAATGTTTTGTCATCTTTGCACATAATCTACCCAATTGCATTTAATCTCCACACTCCTATCTAACTCCTTGTTGCAAACCTTTGGGCTCTCCTTGTATTTCTTGAAAACTGCTCATATACACCAACTCTCTGCATTTCCACCTATATACACTACATCAGAGCGGCAGGCTTGGTCTGCAACATTGCAATACTTGTTAATTGTGTGCCTATGTCCGTGCCTTGCATCTCCACAAACAACATACCTATTGGGATCACAAACTTTGCTTGGAAGACCACAATTTTGCAAATTGCTTAGTTGTTTCAGCGCCCCACAACCCCACAATTCTTGTACTCGTCAAACTTGCGGACTCCCCACACATATCTACAAGAAACTGCAAACTATATGCCTACCTCTGTGCCCCACAACTCCACCAAAGTACTTTTTAAAAGGTTTTTCCCCTACATTGCTCATTCAAAGCCCAACTTTGCAGTTTTTCTCTATCCTAATCATATCTAAAGCCCTTTTGTTGATTTGCATACTCAAAGAATGCTCCATTATATACTAAGACTCCCTTCATGGCATCTCCCAAATCCAAAGAGATGAAGTATGAGTTCAAAGGGGTCCCTCCCCATTCAAAAATCACTTCTGAACTTGCAAAAATATCAGATATTGATTTACGGCATGTTGACATGGAAGATTTCTTGAAAATAATGTATGATACAGAGAATAGAACTACCCCTACTAAATGCATTGTCAACGGTGCCATTATACAAGTTGCTACTTTTCCCATCTCAGTCCAATCCCCTGATTTAGTGATGACTTGTGCCAAGTATTATGATCCTCAAACCAAGGGTATTGTGGGTCGTTCAAACAAGATGACCTTGGATATAATGCCTAAATGTATAGAAGAAACCTTTCAGATTCCAACTCATGAAAATTATGCTACTTTGACAATTGATTCTAGTACAGAATTTTATGAGAAAGGTTCTGATTTTTGTTTGAAGATTATAAATAAGAATTGGTTGAAAAAAACAAAGGATATCTTCTACAAGGTTGCCAAAGATCCTTCACCGAAGTGACTTCCAACTAGTAATAAGTGACTTGATCACTTTGTTGAATAAAATCCTAGGTAACCCAAATGCAAAAGAATCTCACCCATGGATGTTCGGTTTCATAACATTCTATTAGCATTTTATTTTGCACCTTTCAGTGCAATGCAAAATAGAACAGATGTGCAGTAAAACCACTCTTCGAATAAGAAGGGGAAGCTCCCTATAAAATAAAACTAACATAAACCTATACAAAATGTACTTGCAATTCACAAACTTTACAATGCTTTTAGAGGTGTTTTCACACTTATGCTGAATTAAACATAAAACTACGATCTTTTTAGGTTTGAAACGTGCAAAAGACGGAGACACGCTTTCAATCACGATGCAAGGATTTTGTATTTTTTGACTGAAATCAAAACCTACGACTACACACTTGCGCTATTCAACTAATGACACAAGTTGAGTAGGACAAGTGGACATGGATTGAATTGATTAACACATAAACACATAATCACGAATGTCATGATTAAATCGAATATAAGACGATATAAAGCCACGACTTATATCTTTAATTTCGCCTGGAATACAAAGCTTGCAAATTCATTAAAGCAACTTAACTTTTAGCATAGAGAACGACACAACTCAATAGATATTTAGAAGCGAAACAGGCATAATAAAATCTATTGAATGAACAACAAAATCACAATTATGTTGAACTTCAACATAATGAAGGCATGAGAATTGCCATTTTATTGATGTTCATTCACTGGTGCAACTAATTTTTGTAACTCTGATACTAAATACTGAATAATGAATCCCCTATGTGCAAAGCACTTATTTATATTGTTTACAAAGATTTGCATGAAAATAAATAAAATAATTAACTGAACTCCTATTCTAGTTGACTGTTGTTTGCATGACATACAAACTTTATTACAATTTATCTGCTCCACTAAAACTAAAACTTAAAACCATGAGACTGTAGCTCAACTGACGATAAAACATGCAACCCCTGGTTAAACTGTAGATTGAATTTGTTATAAACTATGACTTTATGCTCACATCTATTGCATGATGATCAAACAAAAGTCAACTCCAAGTTAATGCTAAAAATAGAAACTGCTAAAAATAGCACGCACTATAAATAGATTTGGCATGTGCTATAAATTGATTTGGCTAAAAATAGCAAATCTATTTTTAGTAGGGGCTAAAAATAGTCCTTTAGATAGGCGGCTCTAGATGACTTTGATTATTCTACAGCAAACAAACCCCTTGAAAAACCTTGAAAATCTATTCATTCATCTCCCCTTTGTATTAGCGCGTTCAGATCCATGGCGACACGCTTTTCTCCTTGTATAGGCATGTGAGACTTCAATCAGGCGTGTTTTTCCCTTTGGACAAGCGCGTTTGATGTTAGACAAGCACGCTTTTACTCTGCCAAGATCACTTTCCTTGTTCAAGCACATCCAGACCCGTGGAGGTGCGCCTTTACATTAGCGTGTCTATCTTTATAGAGACGTGCTTTAACATATGAAGAGCTATTGAACATTTCATTTGATGTGGCGCACCCATGCTCCATTATGCGCGCCATAACACTGGGCATTTCTTTCACAGAAGCGTGTCCATTTCTTAGTAAGCGCACTTCTAGTCTTCAAGTCTTTAGATTTCTTAGTAAGTGCACTTCTAGTCTTCAAGTCTTTGGGTGCATTTATCTTCTTTGAAGCACACTTATACTCTTGAATATTTTTGGCCTTTGCCTAGGCGCATGATGAGAAAGGAGAGTGCACCTATAGTCTTTATTACTTGTTCTAGCACGTTGGGAGGGAAGGACATGCACCTTTCTAAATCTTCATCTTTAGTTTGGCATGTAGGATCTTAAATTAGCGCACTTCTAACAAAGAAAAATCCTTTGATGAGTGCATTACTTCTTCTTGAGGCACGCTTTTACTCTATTTGGGCACACCAAACCTCAAATATGAATGTTTTTGAAGTAACAAAGGCTTGAAATTTCTTTTCTTTTCAAGGCACATGGGAGACAAGGAGGCACACTTTTGGTCTACATCACTGAAACCTCTAAACCTTTTTCCTTTGTTTGGCGCGTCTCATTCCAATCTTGCACACTTTTGATCTGGTCATGAGCCTTTCACTCTTCATACTTGGCATGTGATCAATCAAGAGGGCGCAATTCTAATCATATGTCCTTTTCTCTTTCTTAAGCATGCCATAGCTCAGGAGGATGTGCCTCTGTGTTTTACACTTCATCTTTATGTGTTTTGACACGTCCATTTTCAATTCGACACACTTCTTATGTTGAGGCACATCTGAAGATTATTAGGCGTGCTTTTACACTTGAAACCTTCTCTACTATGTCCAGGTGCATCTAATGAACCCTAGACGCGCTTCTAGACCAAAGGCGCACCAAAGTGACTTCGAGCACACTTTTGCTTTGGTTAGGCACGTGAGGCTCCTATAAGAACCTTGTCTTATCTAATTGATTTTTTCCTTTTGCTGTCCTGAATTTCTGATTAGGGTTTCTTGTTTGTTTTGAGTAGTTTTATCACTTTTCAATGTAATGATGCATTTGCCATATAACAATAACAATATAGAACCAATTGAAAATGAAATGACAACAAACTAATGACTGAAAATTATAAATCGGAGGTTTGATTTCACTCAGAACAAAAGGATATATGATTTCAAATTAAAGATTTGAAATGTTTACATCATCCAAATGTTGTACAAACATACCCAATTGATTCCTCTTCACTTTGGAACAATTTACATGACAAAATCATTAAGTGTAGAGGTCTGATTTTCGCCCAGATCTGATTGTACCTCGCTGCTATGAAACTCTGAGTGGCTGATATGAAATTTCAGATTGAAGACAATGAAGAAATGTGCCAAAAACCACCTCCAAATGTGCAATGATGATCTCTAATGCAAATTGCCTATGCTGGGATAATTTCCAATGTCAATACTTGATGCCAATGAACATATATCCAATCTGAAATTGTATGTAGCTGCTGTCATAAACCCTAGGTGACTGAAATTCACCTCTCCATGCCTCAAAACTCCTTAAATAGGGTAGTGATTGATCCTATGATGGAGCGATTAGGGTTAGCATGCAAAGTAGATGATGAAACCTCAATATAGACGCCAAAAACTCCTCAGATCTGTAGCTAATATCAAATTGCAGACCACTGTTATAAATTTCAAACCATGCATGAATGATGGGAATCACCAAAAACACCTTCCTTTGCCAAACAATCCAAGCATAAACCCTCTCCAAGCAATTTATTGATGAAAACAAGCCAAAATGAATACCAAATCTGAATATCAACCTCCAATGCTAGCTGAAAACAAATATCCCTGTCAAACCCTAGCTGATTGAAGCAATAACACCATCAAAATTCACCGGTTAAGCACAATGATGAACTCCATATGAATTCACCTCTCATGGTGGATTGGGATCATCTCCAAACCACAATAATTCAAGGGAACACCACCTTGAACAAACTGAAAATCACTTTCAGCCAAGAGCAAATACTCAAAATGCAAGTTTACCATATGATCAAGATGTCAAAAATGATGCCAAAGACCTCCTTTTATACTTTTCTCCAAGGGCGACCCAATTAGGCAAAATATAATCAATTTTCAAGTCCACCGTCAATATCAAATCTTCAATTTGATATTTATTAAATGATTTCTCCCCATCCACCTTGGACGCCAATCCATGATATTACTAATAATATTATTTTATTATTTTTTCTCCTTTTCTCCCTAGGCACTGATTTTCCTTCGAAAAATATAATATTTTTTACTATTTTTTAATCTCTCCCTTGAGCACCGATTTTTCCCAAATAAAATAATATTTTAATATTATTTTATTTTCTTTTTCATTGGCATCGATTTTCTTGGGTTAAAAATAATAAAATATAATATAATATTATATTTTATTCTCTCCACCAATATTCCTAAGTCCAATCTTTAAGTTACCCAACTTTCATTTTTTCCATCCTTCAATTTTGCCTTGGCATATTATTTTTGGCTTTATAAAAAATATTTTATAATATTGCTAGCCAAAAATACAAATAAAATAGTGTTGAGCGAACTTTGTAGTTTCCAAGCCTTCAAGGTTCTAGCTCAACCACAAATCATTCCCTTACCAATAGAGTTAGCCTACGGGAATGGTGAATAGGCCAACAATCTCCTCCATAGGTGATCACTCTAGAAATGGGGACATAATAGCTCCAAGGAGGCGCGCTTTTACACTGCACCTACTTTTTCTTTGTTCAAGCGTGCTTTAATCCTTCTGGGCACACTTATACATATGACTTCACTTTTTCCTTGGTCAGGTGTGCCTTTGCACTAGAAATCCTTTGACTATCTTCAGGGCACCTATTCTTCAGTAGGTTCGCTTTTAAACTAGATTTTAAACAACGTAAAATGATGTCTTTTTGAAACAGTATAGCGCCTTGAAAATCCTGCAGAGTTAACGAAATTAACAAAATAATATAGCCTTTTGGGAATGGATTAGGAGCAAACGACCAAAATTTTTCTTGATAAATTTGGCAATATACGAAATTTTCGTATGGCTACAACACATTCCTTAATGAAAACTAACAAAGGATTGGATGGGGAAAACTTATTAGCAATTATTTGCACAATCAATTGTCTGAAGCTCAATATACAAAACACTTCTATATGACTTCTTATCTTATGTATTTAGTGGCCAGAAGGGTAGTTTTCCAAGTAGAAAATAGAGTTGGAGTCATCGCTCCAAAACAAAAAAAGTATATGAACATTACCCTTAGTTGGAGTTAAATGAAAGCAACAAACAAAACAAGAGGATCAATGATGTCTTTGTATTCTATCTTATCAGGCTTATGGAAAATTATTTGAATAAACGCCTCTCAGTAGAAGCCACAATAGTCATCACAGTGTGGGGGAATTGGTTCATCCAATTCTCACTTTCACATACATAAGAGTAGGTAGCTATACAAGAGCACCATACAAACATAATGCAAAGGTTTCCGAGGTAGAAATGACAAAGATAACTCTTATCTTTTTGAGAAAAGAGCCAAATTTGACCCAAACGATTTCATGGAGAAACTAGTTGGATCATTATACAAATAGCAACCTAGCCTTGAAGATTATTGGGTTGATTGTGATGAACAAGAAGTTCGCAAAAGGAATTACTCAAGGCTCACCACTTTTCAAATGAAGGCATTTGGAACAAAGAAAATACCCAAAGATATATCTGATGATGGTGATGTCTCAAATCCAATTTATAATAAATGAGGAATATTTAATCAACCAATTCAAAAAATGGACTACTATATTGAAGAAAACTCAATTGAGAAAAGGAGCTAGTAAGTTATTGATAGGAGTTTGACTTGGTTGGACAATAAGATCAAGGGGCCTAAGTCAAACAAAGAAAGAACTTCAAAAAAGACAAAACTCCTAGAGGCTTCACCAGAGAAAAAGAAAGATGAGCCATTTTAAGAGCAATCACTTATGCAAGAGCCTCCACTAAAGAATGTCAATATCTTAGATCCAAAACAGGAGTCTTCAAAAGATGTAAAGCAGTCGAAGAGGAAGAAGAAGACCAAATTCATATTCAAGTGTGGAGACCAAATAGATAAGGGTGTTGAAGGTGTATCTACTAAAGTTCATGTTCCTTCTCAGGTTCTTACCCCTCCTCAACAATCCCCTAAGCCTCCATTGCAGAAAACTTCCTCTCCTATTCCTCCACAAAAATCTCCTCCACAAAAAGTTGTCACACCTCTAGAATCCCCTCAACAACAACCTACACCAGAGATCCCTATTACTAGTGATGACCCTCCACTTCCTTTTGAGAAGACTCCTCCATATAAAACTCCTCTTTTACGTTCGCCATTCTCTTCTCCTCATTCTCTTGAACACCCTTTTGGACAAGATTTACAAAGCACTCAAGAGCATGACCAATCTAAAATGTAGGTGGATTCTTCTACTTCTCATACTCATATATAGTTGGATGTAGCTATGAAGAGAGAAAAAGAATCTCTAAGCTAGTTATAGAAGATTTTTCAGCCATGGCTTCTTTATGTGATCGACCATCTCAACCCAAAAAGGCCAAAGTCTTCTCATCTATTATCACTGATACCCAAGCAGCATGGTTCATAGAAATTGCTACCCCTATAGGCGACAAAGATGAGAGAGGTATGCAAATATCAGATAATCAAATCTCAAGGGTCAATCTTGGCAAGCAAACAAGGGAGGCTGAAAAAGAGAATGTGCAATTAGCAATTTCCTCATTACTCCATAGAATTGATAAGGACAAGAAAACTACTAAGCAGTTGCAGTGAGACACGTCTCTGACCCCCCTAGAACGCATCTCTGAAACCAGGACGCATTTCCCATACCAAAGACAAGTACGGAGACATCCCCAGTTGTAGGAGACATCTCGTCCGTGTCTCCTGCCGTCTCCGAGTTCAAAAACCCTATAAAGTTGTCGTCTCCGCCAAAAACGACCATAGAAATTAGAAAACGAAATAATGAAAGCATAAAATACGTCGTGTTGGTTGTCTACTTGCAGGAAAGTAGAAAGGAGCAACAAAAACTTCCACAAAAACACGCAATGACATTCACGACAACCTACAGGTATCTACTCACATTTTGACAACCTAAGCAAGGTCCTACATCGAACTAGTAAAATGTTTTTTTTCTTTGAATCCTTTGATCAAATAAAGAATAACATTGTTGAGTGTGGCTTTAAGTTTTAAGTAGCCCGTGTTTGTTCTACTAGACCCGTAGTTAATAGCACTGCAATGTTTGAAAATTGGCAATAAAGCAAACAAATTATTTCATCCATAACCCATGCCACAATAGAATCAGAATCAAATTGTAATTTTTTAACATCATATATCTAAATTAGTAAATTGCTAATAAGTCAATAACTCAATAAACCAATCTTTAATAATAACTCAATAAAATTAAAATATCGTTTAAGATTTAAATTTAGAACTTAAATTTTTAATAGTTAAATTTATTGTTAGTATTAGTCTATTTCGTTTGAATCTGCTATTTTTAATTTAATTAAAAAAATTGGTTTAGATTCTAGAATGTCAGGCAGAGGAAAACAAGGTTTGTACCCACTATGAAAATATTGTGAACGTGTTTCAGGGTCAAGGGGTCAAGTGGAACAGCCACCATCAAATGTAAATTGTCTTAAGACATTTCAGGGCACTTAGTTGAGGGTGAGGGCTCATTTTCTTCACATATCAAGAAAAGGTGTTGAACCTTGTTCGAATGAGGTAGAACAATATGAAGCTATTAGGGATCAAGAGAGAGCTGATGGGAAGTGCCTCATTTGACCTCTCACACTTTAGCAACAAGAGAAACTCAAAATCAACATAGAGAGTCAAAGACGAATGTGTCTTCTAATGTGTCTTCTAGAGATGTGACAACAGAAGATGTACAGTCTTCTCCCAAAGAGCACGCATTGGCAACCCAAACCCCATTGGAAAATTGTTTGATGTGTAGGGTCAAGATGCAGTTGATGCAGTGATCACATGCTTCTTTTATGCAAATGGAATACTATTTAATGTTGCTCACTCAGCTTTCTATGAGGAGTTGGTCCAAGCTATCAATAATAAACCAACAAATTATAAACCACCAAGGTATGAAAAACTTCGCACTACTCTAATAACAAACTGCGCCAATGAAAAAAGTGTGGTCTACAGAGAGATGCAACATTGTGATGAATGGGTGGATGGATGCTAGAAATCGTCCACTTCTTAATATCATGGTAACATGCAGCAAAGGCCCTTGTTTTTTGAAGGCAATAGATTGTTCAGGGCAAGAAAAAAATGCAAAGTTCCTTCAAAACCAGTTGTGTGATGCCATTGAATGTAGTCCAAGTTGTTACAAATACTGCCCCTGTTTGTAAAGCAACGGGCTTGTTGGTACAAAAAAGGTACAGGCATATATTTTGGACACCGTGTTGTGTGCATTTGTTGAATAATGCACTCAAAGTATTGGCAAGTTTCAATGGATTTCAGATCTCATTGAAAAGGGCAGAAAAATACAGATGTTCATATGTAATCATCACCAAACACAAGCCATTTATCAAAAATTTGCCAAGGTGGAACTCCTCAAACCTGTTGATACACGGCTTGCTTCTTATGTTATACTTGTTGACCGTCTTTATGCAGTCAAAAGACCTTTGTATTCCACAGTAGTTAGTGATGCATGGGCAGCTTGGAGACAATCTACATCAGATACTACAGCTGAGGTGAGAGGTATGGTCCTTGATGACTGTTTTTGGGCTGATGTTAAATTTGTTGTTGACTTTATTCAGCCCATATGTGAGGTGATCAAATTTGCTGATTCAAACAAGCTATGTTTGTGAGAAATTTAAGAATAAATGGATACTATGTGTGAAACAATTAAGAAATTAACAGATGTTAGAGATCTTTCTCTATATCCTTTGATAGAAGAAAAGGCAAATGGAAGATGGAACAAACTTAACACACCCCTTCATTGTGCTTCATGTGCCTTAAATTCTAAGTGGTACGATACAAAAGTGACCAAGAAGAGGTCTCCCTTTGAGAATAGAGAAGTGATGAAGGGGTTTTGGGCTATGGTAAAAAAGATTTATGGCCGAGGGTGAGGATGATTCAATTATCAGGACTCAATGGAATAAGTTTTCACATGGGCAATGTGCTTTTTCTTCTGTGGAAGCCTTTTATGATATGCATGCAAAGAAAGACCCTATAGACTGGTGGTGGAACCATGGAAGTGAAAAACCTGAATTGCAATCATTTGCAATAAGATTGTTCTCACAAGTAGTCAGCTCTTCATGTCATTTGTCTGTTGTGTGGTATGAGGCAACAAAGTGATTCAAGATCAATTCAAGTAAGTCAATGATTCAAGCCACGATGCTTCAAGAGGCATCAAGAATTCACTGAGAGAAAATACCATTGGGATACTATGATGATAAAGATTTAATCAATTCTGCTAGTGTTCTAAAATATCAATTAGTTGAACTGATTAAAATGAAATCATCCAAGGAGTCAGGAATGACGCTTCATCAATTGATAAATTTATGACTATGAAGAACTTGTTCAATGACTTCCAAAAGCGATTGATCAATTACTGGCAACTGCAAAACATCTAGCAAGATTCTAGACACCTACATCTCTCATGATGTTCATTTCAAATATTCACGGGGTCTGGATCAAGATGCTATTTAAGAAGAAGTTGATAAATGGCAGGAATATCAACAACGCATTCTTGGGGCAGATGAAGAACCAATCCAAATAGAAGATGATAGTGAAGACAAAGCCTCTCCTTCAAAAGAGTGATAATGACAGTTGAATGCACTTCAAATTTTTGCTGAAATGTAATAATTAATTATAAGTCACTTTCATTAAAGTTTGCAATGCAATTATTTTAATGAACTCAAATGCGTGCTCATTTAACTTTATATTTTATTTCTAATTTTTGTAAAGTTCAAATGGGAAGTTATATGGTTATATGAGAGCGTAAATGGTTATTCACCTATATATTGTAAAGTTTCATCATTATTAAGGACTTTTGGCAATTATGCAAGATAAGTTGTATGGGAAATAAAAGACTTCGTGCTTTTATAATTTGGGAAATAAATAAAGACTACAAGTCTGAACTTTGTGTCTGAATTGTGTCTTGTGTCACATCTTTTCGTCTGTTAAGTGTGATTATTTGTTTTCCATACCCTTTCCTTACAAAACTTACAAATGTGTTCAATTGTCAATTTTAGAATATCTAAAATCATTTTCTTTTGATAAATTGATCAAACTCCAAGTTTTATTTGATTGAATTCACACTCCTTGCATTCTTTTTTAGTTTTGAAATCGTTTGATTTATAAATATTGCAAACCACACCATTGGAAACAAATGTGTAGAGTGCACAGTCTGTAATTAAAAGTTTTGAGTTTCAGTAAAGGCAGCTTCACCGCCTTGAGTCGGGGTTTTTACTCCAGTAACTGTTGGTAAATTGATAAATGCCAATTTACTCCCAAACATTTCTACAAGATGATGAATCATAAGTTATTAGGTTTTGTCTCAAGTAAGAAGAACTATTTTAAATACTTTTTTGTTCAAATTCCTCTATATACAAAATTATTCTAGTTTCAGAAATGAGAATTGTGCATTTTTCTTTTCATAAGAACTTTCTTTTGATAACTTGCAAAATTATTAAAATAAATTAAATAGTTTCTATAATGGTCAATTAGGTATAGTTTCTATTTCTGTTTTATGTTTAGTTTGTTTCTATCTGTCTTGTTTTTATTAGCTATAGTTTCTATTCTGAAACTCCTGTTCTCTTTTAGAAACATCTTTGTATTTCCTTTATATAGAGCGTTGCTCTACATTGTAAGAAATCTCATTTCAATAATATATTGTGCATATATTCTGAAATGTAACAACATGATATCAGAGCCGTTCTTTTCTTAGGGTCTATCTGTACTTCCGTACGAGGTCACGACTTCTGTTATGGCCGAGTTTTTTATTGTTCAGAAATGGTTCCTGAAAGTCGCGTGTGGTGCTTCTTCAACTTGTTCGAAAGTTCCAAGGTCACCATGTTTGAAATCGCGTCTTTGAATGAAAATCGCAACTTTCCCCTGAAGGCTCGATTCTTCCTAGTCGTGATTCCTTTTTGAGTCGCTATGCATTCCTTCGTGGTCGCACATGTTCTCTGTGGCGTGTTTTTCTAAAAGCAGCTTTCGTGGGATCTATTTGGGCGCCATAAAACTTTGGAAGTTTCCTTCTTTTTTGGACGCGGGTTTGTTTGGTTCCCTTCTGGTTGGGGACTTTGTTTGGCAGTTTTTTTGTGCCTTACTCGCGATTTTCCTTTTGTAATTTCCTGGTGATCATCTGTGGCGTCGGCGACTCTTTAATAGCCCTCTTGGTCGTCGTTTCTATGTTTTCATGAGCACCATTTCCAAGTCGCAACTCCTCTTGGCAGACTGTTTCAAAGACTCCCTAATCGCAATTTCAATTTACTCGCGATTTCCCTATCTTGTGGGCATTTTTTTTTGTGCATGAGTTTTTTTCGGCGGTCTATTCTTCCGGGTCGTGATTTCTAAGGAACGCACTTTGTGAAGTTTTTTTTTCCTCAAGATTCTGGTTGTTGTCTTTGCATTGGCCGACGGTTTTTTTCTTTTCTCTCCAAACGGCCTTGATTTTGACCTGTGAAGACGTGTTTGGGGTAGCGTTTGTGGGTCCACTTTGGTTGACTCCAAGCAGACCAAACTTGTCAAATCTTCCATTTTCTAATTCAGCAAGTGATCATGTGGAGGTGGGATCCAGTGCCCAGCAGATATGGAGAAATTTTCTCCATTTTATATCGAAATCCGTGTTCAAATTTTCTAAGACCATGATTTCTGTCATCTCGAGATTTGTGCCTTGAAATCCATGTTCGAATTTGTCTCAAGATCCGTACCTCGAAATCCGTGTTCGGATTTTTGAGTTTGTATATTCTGTGCTTTCGAAATATGTGCCTCGTAACCCGTGCTAGGGTTCCATTATCTCAGAATCTATGTCGTCTACTGCCCTGTTTTTTGTGCCACAGTTTATAATCCGTTTTTTCGTGCCACAAAAAATGTGAAAGATGGCGTCCTGGTCCAACGTCATGTTGGAAGGCAGTCAGAAGTTCAATGGCAAGAATTACAACACCTGGAAGCAACGAATAATGACAATCTTCAAGTATCGGTGCCTTGACCAGCTTGTTATGGGCAAATCTACACGCCCTCAAGTGGCAGGTAAAGATCGGGATAGATTCGATGAGCAAAATCGTGAAGCGGTGATGCTTATCAAGTTATCAGTCACCGATGATCAGCTACCTTAGGTTCCGTCTAGGAAATCAGTGAAAGAAATCTGGGATTCACTGAAGGATCTTCATGAAACGTCCGACAAGAGTCGCACGTTCTTTTTGAAGAACATGCTTTTCTTGATCATGATGGATGAACAGATCTCTCTACAGGAGCATCTCACCAAAATCAAGGACATCCGTGATCAGTTGACGGCGATTGGTCGAGACATGGACGAGGAATATATGGTAATCATCACTCTGAAAAGTCTACCACAATTTTATGAGCACCTTATTGAGACACTCAACATTACATCAACTAATGTTGACTTAAAGTTTCCAGAGTTGTGCAACAAACTCTTGCAGCAGGATCGATGGAAACAGCAATTCAGTAACAGTGTTGGTTCCTCCTCAAAGCAAACATTTACTGCCAAGTCCTTTCAATAGAATAAGGGCACCAGTCAGCCCTCTCAGCCATCCAGTGAGGGTAAATCACAGGACCCATCCAAGAAGAAAAACATCCAGTACAATTATTGCCATAAGTTTGGCCATATGAAAAATGATTTCCAAAAACGCTTGGCTGCTACACAGTCCAAGCCTGAAGAATCGCCACCATCAGCCCATGTCGCCGAGCACTCTGAGCAAGAGTCTGCTTTCTACGCCTTTTAGGCCAACTCTTCTGCCTGATATTTTCAGATGCTCGTGGATCAGTTATCAGATTTAGGGGGCAACTTACTGTAGTTAGTAAATTGACCATTAAGGCAAGGTATTAAAATAAATTAAATAGTTTCTATAATGGTCAATTAGTTATAGTTTCTATTTCTGTTTTATATTTAGTATGTTTCTATCTGTCTTGTTTTTATTAGCTATAGTTTCTATTCTGAAACTCCTGTTCTCTTTTAGAAACATCTTTGTATTTCCTTTATATAGAGTGTTGCTCTACATTGTAAGAAATCTCATTTCAACAATATATTGTGCATATATTCTGAAATGTAACAACAAAAATAGGCTGAAGGAAAGCACTATCAAATGTTTTTGGATATCTTCTTTTCTTGCATATATATGATTAGTAAGTTTTCAAAGTTAAATATTTTGCATTTCTCATCAATCTGAATCCAAGGTTTACACACTAGTTTTATTGCTAGAAACCCCACTTTGCAATTATTTTTGAAAACTTACCAAACTTGGGGAGTTTTTCCCTCTTAAAACTGGAACAAGTTGACTCAACTTGTACCTATTCGACCTGATCAATGAGAATCAAACCCATCAACACTCAGAATTACCCAGCAAGACAACATATAACTCATGGGTGCTCACAAAGTGGACATATAGCTCATGAGCCCAAAATGAAAAATGTTAGGAGAATTAATATTTATTTAGGACAAATATATAAAGTGTTTATTATGTGGTAGAGTCACTACAAGATAGATCATAATAGTTAAAAGATAACTGCTCAACACCTAACCTAGAAAAACATCATAAAAAGCACTGTATGAGTTCAATATTGTCATCAATACAATTATACTTCAATTTATTTCCTCTCTCTAATGCTTCCTGAATACAAATATTGCTATTGGAACATCAGATCCATGTGCCAGGATTGATGTACTAGGTCGAGGCATGAAAACAAAGAGTCACGAATATACCAACAGTCATGTAAGGGCACAAACACAAAACTATATTAACAATTCAATACAAAAGGCAAGTTTTTACTTCTCACATACTCCATAAAACATTAAGTCAAGACGTTATAAGTTTATGCTATGAAGAACCAAAATAAGAGTTCATTATTTTTGAAGGAGGCACCATTTATATAATAAAGTGAAAAGTTTACAACATCTAACTTCAAAAGTCCATTAGAGTGTATCAAAGCTTATTACAGAGTGTCCATATATTGCTGCATACCCAAATGCAACATTTGAATAATATCTATGTAATTAGGCCATTATGCACTTAAGGCTCATACATTATGTAATAATTTAGTTATAATACAATAAAGGGTAAGCCATCATAATGTTGAGGATACCCTCAAATAAACAGATCATTCTAGAAGTCATGGATAGGTTGGCTCATTGTATCTAGTCATTGGAGTTATCTAGTAGCTTGTGCTAGAAGTTAATCCATTTGTTATAAACAGGGATCCATCTGCTCTATAAAATCAATCATATTTTTATATAATACAACCATATGTGATTATTTCACGTCTTTTGGAGATGTATCTACTCCATCGTCTTATGGATTTGCAGGCATAATCCACCTATTTGGATGTCTAGATGCCCCAATTGATTCCATTTTTTGTGCAATCGTGCCTCTTGTGCTTGCGGGTATGCCACAGGTGGTATATTATTATTGATTAGGCTTGCCAAGGCATACATATACACTCTAAAAAAGCTTTAGCAATATTTCGTTTGCAAGGGTCTTGTCAATGCTTTGCATCTATCATTGATATATCAAGGGATTGGGTGGGTTTAGTTAGAGCTACCATGTGCATTATCATGATTTAAGTGTCCTTAGAATGCCTTAGGTTCCCTCATTCCTACATCTAATGCATAGACACCTACAAATATCATGTCAACCTGAACTCTGAAATGCTAGAATCCTGAAATTTGGCTTAGTCTAAATCTGAAGAGCTCCTCCAAAACTATCCCCTTTGTTATAACTCCAAGAGATTTAAAACTAATTGCAAACATCCTAGACATTATATTTATAAAACAAACTTAAATTATAAAATATTAAATGTCAATATATAAAATGTAAACTTATACCTAAATGTTTGTTTTATAACCTCCTGGACCTTTCAGGCCCCTCAAGTATCATTGTCCATCTTTGCCTGATGTCACCAGCCATATATAGTGAAGCACAATTCTGTTGTTTTATCACTCAGACAAGGCTGACTTCACCAACCATGGCCGATGACCTCAGCATTATTTAAATTTGACCTTAGGCTTGATGCCCCTATGTATACTTTAATCCAAAAATAGGCCATATTTGGAAAAACAAACAACTGAATCATCTCTGCCCTTGGGAATTACACCAGGCCTAACATTGTCTCTCTAGATGCTTACCTAATTGAACTCATTAGCATAGGAATTGAAGACTTGGAGTTGAGGATTTGCTACAAACCAATATTAGGGCCATAGGAATAAGGACTTACCTAACTTATGAGGCTACATCTCCCCTTCCAGAGTTTGAACCAAAGACTTTGAACCTTGCAACACAGAAGCTCCAGTCAAAGGGGGATATTGTTACACAAACATGTTCCCCACAAGTATCTCTATTCCATCCACCTCTTGAATGTTTATCATCTATATTGGTCTACATGTTGCCTAATTTACATTATTCTTTATTTTATTGCCACACATATTGTCAAAGCATCATGCTAATTCCCTTGCACAATGTCTTAAATTTACTTAATCACTCGCATTATCATCTACGCGTATTACCTACTTGCTACTAACTCAGTACATCCCTTGATACCTTTGAGAGTCCACTTAGAGAAACCTTCTACCTTTTCTTATTTACAACTAGATTTAGTAGAGTCCTTATCTTAGTGCATACATTTGCCACATCAACATGCAATACAACAATCTTTGACTATTCAACAAAGCCCCTTCTACCATGACCGATTTTACAAAACATTGTGGATGACACTACTAAAGCACTTTTGGAATTGAGAGAAAATGAGCCATGAGATCAGGTGCTGACTTCTTTACAGTCCTCAAAATGAGATGAAAATCCCTTGTTTTAATTTGGTATTGAGACATTTTGGTATGTATGAGTTAAATTTTAAGCACTCGTCATCTATGTCTAACCAACCTTCAACCTCCAAGTTGTAATCACTTTGTATACAATGTGAGGCAATCCTTTAGTTTGGTTTTGTCTCCATTGAAGGAATCCATTGTCAAATTGACAATAGTTTTAGAATACCTTCTCCACTGATGTTGATGCCTACCCACAAGGCCACAAAAAAAGCTATGAAACAAGAAGAAAAAATCAAACCTGCTATCAACTGAACATTGAAATTTTATCATAATAAATTTGATCTGATCTAATTTTTAACTACTCTTACAAGGCCTACTATGATTCTTGAATAAATCTGCAATTGTAAAAAAAAAAACTAACAACTAAAACAAGAACCAAAATATATTATTCTTTACCGTTCAATATTAAATCTCAAATTTCCAATTTTCCAGAGAAATAAGACAGATTATTTGGATGTCAAAGAAAGAAAATAACAAGACATTGAAGGAAAAGTCTTAACAAAAAATAGCTATACAAAAGTACATGAAGTAATGAAGAAAGCCTCCTTGAGAAAGTCATAGGTTTCCCCTACAACTACCTTGCTACTTTACCCCAGCTAGAAACCCCACTGTGAAGCACAGTAATAGGACCAAACCTCCATCGGTCATGCTAGTGGAATACACCACAACCTTTAGGCACACAAGAGAAGATTGGTGATGCTTTGGGTCAACTGTCAAACCAATTCCCAAGGTGTAAAGAGTGTTGCATTCAAGGCCATGTTACCAACTCAGACTACAAGACTTCAAAGTGAAATATGGATCCTGGCTTGACCACAGACTCTGGTCCTTCACAGACCATCTGAACAAATCACTTCAGAAAAATATTTTATGCAGTGAGGGTTAAGAGGCTATTTAAGTTATTTTTTCAATATTCCCTTGCATGTGAGACAACTAAGTGGCATAAGTAATATTCCCTTGCCCAGTAATCTTTTAACAGAACAAATTAACTCTAGACCACTGTTTCCTGTGGATGCATCACTGGGGCCTAAACACCCGTCCCAAACATCCAGGCCATTCTGGGGACAGGGACACGATGTCCTCCCCAACGCCCCTCCCCTTCATCCCCCTTTTTTAATGAAACTAGGACATCCCCATATTTTTTCAAAAAATTAGTAACTTCCTAGCATCTCAGGGGTCTCAATGAGTCCCCTACACCTGCACGTTTTAAAAAGCAAAAAAAAGATAAGTGTAAAGCTTCCTGTGAGCTTTTTGTGACTGGGATCAAGCCTTCTGAAGTGGAGTAGAGAGGAGAGTGGGGAATCTAGATAGCCTTCCAAATTTAGTGAAGCTAGATTGCTAGCACTCACTTGTTGAAATTTACCACATTTGATTCCAAGCCATTTGCAAGGGAACTAGAAAGACTCATTCCTATGACAAACTCCAAATGAATCAAAATGCAATTACAAACAACATGATAAACATCAACTCTTTGACATCCATTTTGCTATACAATAGCAAGAATGTAAACAGGAGTGCATCAATAATCAGAAACAAGGAATAAATAATAAAACATGCAGCCATTAATGAAAGTTAGGGAACTGTCCAATGATAAGCAAATTTGTGATCTCATCTTATTGGTGGTGGTCAAAGGTTTATTCAAATGCCAGCTAAGAGCCTTGTTCAAAATGGATGATAAGTCAATCTTCCCACAAGAAGAGATCCTTCACCTATGCTTTCGAGAGGAAATACATTGAACCGTTCAAACTTGATTTTATGTTAAACAATGTCTTCAATGTGTCTACGAGAGTAGACAAACTTACACCAGCCAAGTTAAATTCAGAATCCATTTCACGCCAACATTGTATGGGCTCATGTTTATATTTTAAGTAGATTTATTTAAATATTTACATTTTGAAAATTTCAGCATCTTGTCTAAGTTATTTTCAGGTACGTTTAATTTATTAGTATTTTAAAAATTCAAATATTATTTTAGTAGTAATTCCCCTGCTTCCCCAAAATCTGGAAGAAGAAAAATTGCCATCCCCAAAACCCATCCCCCTGTCCCTGAAACTCAGAGAAACACTGCTCTAGAATAACTTTACATGCCAAATTCTCCATTTTATAATTGATCTAACTTGTAACTCCTTTCCAGAGATTCTACCACAGTTTGAACTACAAAAGATTCCCTCTTCATATCTACCTGTGAACCGTGGTGTTTATTGCACACAGTCCTTAATATATCACAAGAAAACATTTCAGGAACTTGAAAAAACATTGAATTTAAAATAACTTCGCTCTGTGTTAAACTAGTGACCATGGTCAATCTCTCACTGCTATTAGCGAATTGACAAAGGTACCGATTCTGCTACAAAGTGACCCAGATGGCCAACAATAAATCGATTTAGAAAAGAATCAATTTTTTTAGTTTAAACCTACATGCAATTGCATACATTCCAAGTGGAACCTTGTAGGACGTGCAGGCCACTTCCTATTAGATAGTAATGAAAAAGCACTTCATCACATCATTGATGATAATGGTGTGGATTTGAAGGGAGGAGAAGAGTGAAGCAATTAATTGATGAATCCAATATAAAGGCCCACCTTTCCTTTCGTCCAATGGTACTTTGTTGGTTAACACATCCAGGCCTTGATAAACCTGCGAGGATGCCATTTGAGTATGATAAATTATACAGACAAGGAGACAGTATGAAGAGAAGAGGAATTGAAATGAATGGAATAGAAAAGACTTACTTGCATCGAGTCAGCGTTGAGGATCTCGGCCGGGAAATGATGGGCTAAATCAATGGCAAGACGAGATTTGCCGGCTCCCGTGGCGCCCAGAATAACCACAACCTTTGCCTTGCCTTCCATTGTATTTGCTCCACTTCAAACCCTCTTCTCTTCTCCTCTGCTTTTCTCAATCCCCATCCCTCACCTCGATTCAATCTTCGCTGCCACCCAAAATTCTTAATATTCTCCTGAATGGAGACACTAAACGGTCCAACGATCGGCTCGGCTCGTTTACTTGCTTTTTTTAATTTAAAAAAAGAGGTAATTGATCTTTATTGTGACAGGAATATGATGAGAGTTGCATGCCCATGCCCTTTATCATAATGTTTTGGGCCCACTTTGATTAAAGTGTCCTAAATGAAATAACATGAATGCCCTTTACTTAATCTTTTGGGCCCACTTGGATTAAAGTGTCCTAAATAAAATTAAAAGTATCTTCTTTATTCTAATGTTTTGGGCCCATTTTGCTTAAAGTGTACTAAATGATATAACAAGTATGTGAGTGGCATATTTTTATGTCAATTCAATTCATAATATTTTCGTATTGGGATCTTATCATCACATATTTTTAGAGATTGATCTCAATCTTTAGATTCGTTTATCATCACATATTTTTAGAGATTGATCTCAATCTTTAGATTCGTTTTTATCATCTTAGATAAGAGGCGTTGTAGACTTGACTTGGATCATTTATTTAGTTATGGATTTGAACTCCAAACTTTTAGAATTTAAATTTAAATTTAATCCCACCAACTCTCTCTTACTAGCTATTGTGAGCTAATAGAACACACATTGCGTTGATTGGTGCTCTTGGTAGTTGTATTTAAAGCCATTCATTCATTTTTTAAGGAAGCTAGGAATCTATTGAGCACATCTAGAATTTGACTTGCAAAAGGGGATAAAAGGAATCTAGTAACCTTATCAAAGAATTACATGAACATGTCATCCTAAGTCCATTGCATGCTTGTTTGTTGCATTTGATCTTTTAGTTAGAGTAGTAAAGTTGATGAAACTAGGGGTCTAATTGAGGAGAACATGACCCTCACAATTCAGCGATTTCTCAAAGGTGTTCCTAAATATCTCTAGTCCTTACAATAAACCCAAATATCATAAATCAAGGTGGGTGAGTTTTAGCAATTCACATTCTACCAATTCATATCCAAGTGCTATAGTTCAAAATGTTCATCAAATCAAATCCACACACGTGGAGATCAGTTCCATTCACACACATAAATAATCTAGAGCAAAACACAACCAATTTCCAAAATTGAGATCTTCATTTGAGCGAGCCCTAAAATTCTAACACCTTGGCAGACTAGTTTCTAACATGTGTCAAATCATATTCACGTCATTGGACTTCGAGCTAAGTGTCGCATTTAAATTCATTTAATTTAACATTTATTATTTTCCAATCTCAACTCATTACCTTAGATTAGATTTTACTTATTATTGTGATTTAATTATCCCTAGGACAATTTATGTAAGGATGATGTATTTTTCCTACATTTTTTATAAACCCAACTTTCCTACACCACCTAGGGTTTTGCCTTAAGGTTTATCCTTCCTTCATTAATGTTTTAGATTTGATGCCTCTAATTGCATATTTTATTTTCATGTTTGATTAGGGTTTGAATCCTTTCCTTTATGTCTTATTCATCATACCTTTCATTATATGATCTTGTTTTCACCCACCCTTATTTTTTCTTGTATGGTTTATTTTGTTGAGTTGTTTTCAAATATAGATGTTTGTTGATTATTTTGAATTCATAGCAAGCTTTACATCCTTTCTATATATTTTTTCTTCTAAGGTTTTGGGGGTTGCTTTCTATGCCAAGATCTCATTCTTGTCATCACATCCCCTTAAGGAAAAGTCCTCGCTTAAATCTTCAAATGGCTTGATCTATTGAAAATGGTGTTTCTCATTATGTTCTTGCAGGCACTACTATTTCTACCCCTATTAATGAGAAACATGGAGAAGATTATGATCATGATGCTTATGTGGCTAAGCAAGATCTATCACTAATAAGATAGTTACTTATTAGTGCACTTACTTATGTTGAATCTCCTCACTAATTAACTATAATTGTTTTACATAATACATTAGTAGGTGCTCCTTATGGCATGAAAATTATTCATAGCAATGGCACTTTCATGGTGTATCCACCCATCCTTTTTTCTAGTCCTTTTACCATTACCACTTCCTTAGTTTCTACCACTTATATTGTCTCTCCTAGCATGACTCCTTATGTTCATCCTATTGGGGTTTTGTCTTGCTACCCTCAACTCTAAGAGATGTCATAGCACCTAGATTCGAGGATCAAATTGATCCAGGTGAAATGAAAACCATATGATTGCACCTAGGACAAGAAAGAGCCAACTAACAAGATTGGACCCTATCTTCTACACTTTAAGATCTACAAGACTCGGGAGGGTAATCCTTATGAGGGCCTTCAAAATAACAAAGATCATTGCCAAGTACTACCACAAGCACAAAACTAGGTCCAAAAGGCACAATGTATAAGCCCAATTCATTGTCACTAACTCAGATTGTGTTGGTTTCATACCAATTTGAAGCTACAAGCCCTAGACATATAGATATTTGACACATCCATAGGTGTATGAGCAAAAGGTTTAACATTCAACATGTGTAGGCATGATCCTTTGTGCCTGTACAAGCATCATGAACAAATAATTTATAAACACAACTTATCTTCATCTTAATCAAGCAAAGGGATGATAAATTTGTAATGATGTGTGCCTATGCTTTACACCTTTCAGCTCCATGATGATAAACAGGGCTAAAATAAATTATACCTTCTATGGATATTCAACATTTTCAAGTTTAAGTTGTTGGATCATATGCAATTAATTGAGACCGGTGCCTAATCCTATAGAAACAAAGTTAGCCCAAAATAAATGACTACAAAGGTAATGTAACTCCAATTTGGATGAGTCTAATTTACTTGGCTTCCATCATGTAGAAGCTTTATACCCTCAAATACCTTCAAGTTATTGACACTACAACCCATTCTTAGTTATCCTTCTCTATTTTACAAACCCCATATACTAAGTTAGAAAGACTTTCTATCATAAACAACTCATAATAGAAAACTTCATTAGATTCTGTGAATGGCAAACTAACTAATCCCTAATACAGGTGCAGCAAATGTGTACCTAGGAACTTGTCAGGTTCCTTGAAGCATACAAATGGAATTAGAGATAAATTACAAAGTAAAAGACAAGAATATGGTCTTATATTGATTTACCAAGTAGATATTACAATATCAATTATAGAAAATTGTGATGAAAACCAAATCCTATTTTATTTCTTACATACAAATCCAAAATTAGTTTGGAGACTCAAGCAACAACCTTTTTTGCCATTGAAAACTCTCAGACCCAACTTTACAATGCCCAGAAGTTTGAATTTAAAGAGAGTAAGAAATAGAATAGATTCGAGAGTGACATGTGGCATGAGCTAAAACCCTTGATTTGTAACTGCACACGGGCATAAAATAATGTCATAAGACCTTTAAATCTCTCCCTGTAAAACTCATTTCCCATGCTTTTGGAGGCATCTTCATGCATGTTCTACCCCTATAGAGAAAATGATTTACGTGGGAGTAGTCTTACCTTAGTGGTGTGTAAATTTTGTGCCCTGGTGGTTGCTAGCAGAAATTTGACCTACTATTGCATCTTGGAGTGTTGAGCATAAATGAATGTGATTTTATGGAATCCACATTTGTATATGTTATCCTCCATTAGATTTATATTTAGAACCATGCCCTTGGGATATGTGATGCATCTAGGTGGGAAAATCACATGTGAGATTTTTACAGGGATCAAATCTGGTGTCTTGGAGTGTCTTGGAGCAAATGTAGGGATTCAATGCGATACAAGATATTGGGAGAGGATATGGGTAGAAGGAGGAGGTCTTACGGGATGAGGAAGTTCTACAAAGGAGAAAAATGGAATGGAAAGAGGAATCAAAGAAATCCTCCAAATTAGGACATAAGAACTAGATGTGAAACATTTGAATGAGATTTGGTAGCATATTAGGTTCTGACAAAGAAGGAAATAAGTGATTTGAAGATGAAATGGGGTGAGGGAACCATGCAGGACTAGACAACAGGACCAGATACAAATGAAGGGAGGAACATCCTGAAATCAACTAAAAGTTTGCATAGGACTAACTAAAGGAGTGAAGGTGTGGGAAAAAAGGGAACAAGATGCAGAGGAATGGTGACATGTCAAATTTTGTGGAAAAGGACATGCAGGAACAAGTTGGGATCACACAAAGTGGAAAGGAAGGTTGAAGTGAAAGGATTAAGGCATGAAAAGGATTTGTGGGGTTTCGATGCAGAAGTGGAATTGGATATGGGATGTGAGATGTACAGCACAAATGTAGTATCCTATCAAAAATCTACAAAAGAGGAAGATGAAGAGAGTGGAAGGGAAAATGCTTGTAGGGACAGGGGGCAGAACTAGAACATGATACTAGATATGAAGCAAACAAGATACATGCAATATCCCATTGGAAACCTGCATCTGATAAGAGGGGGAAATCCCGTGGAACAACAAAAGACTAGAAAATGCCTTAAAAGCACCCAGACTTAGAAAACTTTTAAATTTTAAGGAACTTTAACATGAGACTAACATGTCATGGATGATAAAAGATGACTTTGAGGTGAGTTTTGACCAAATGAGGACCATCTAAAATTTCTCAGATCAATTATCGATGATGGGTAAGACAAGGCAAGTGCAACATAGGGGGACTAGATTCAAGATTTTTGCAAGTTTCGAGGCTTGTGAAACTGGGCTCCTGTGTTACTAAAAATGTGACTCATGGGTGAGTCAGCCATGATTCACACATGAACCCTCTCCTTTCCATGGGTGACCTCCAAGTCACTCTTGCTCTCGTGGAAAAAGTCAATTGAGTGGAGGCAAGACACAGGGGTAGTTTTGTTCTTACGGGAGCAAAACGTCGCAGAGAGCAGTTAGCCTATCCTGGGGCCTTGTGTGGTTTGCTAGTTGATGAGCCCTTTCTATGGCTATGGTTATTGAGATAATTCCATGACCCAAAGGGTCACTTGTGATGTGTCTCTTGTTTGGGTTCCTTAGATTCCAACGCCTAGTGGGTAAGCTATTATGTTTATTGATGAATCCAATATGTTGTAATCTTTCCTCACGGGCTTGAAGTAATTGTTGTATTTGATTGTCTTGTTACACAACCCTAAGGATATGTTATTGTTCTTGGTTAATTTGTGGTCTAGGGGTGATTTCTTCTAATTCCTCAAGAATCGCTCTAACCCACTCCCCTCTAATTCCTGGGCACATTTGTATGCTTAGGGGAGAAGTGGAGTGTTGACCAGAGTTGACCTAGGGTTTGACTTGTGATGTTGTATGTGGGATTTACCTTGTGATGAAACCAAGGGTTTACTCTTATATGTGAACGTTTAGCAACACCTTGTGATGAAACCAAGGGTTTTGTTGTTCTAAGTTTTCCTATTTTTGGATGTATGCAGCTATGTGAATGCAAGCAATTTTTTTGTTCTTTTCCAAACTTTGAAAAGTAAAAATCATCTAATTACTATAAAAGGAAATATGAATGAAAGTCTATATGAGTCTTTTTTATGCAAGTTAATCTATGTTTTTGTGTTTTTCTGAATTTGTTTTTGAATCCCACTCTAAGGAAAGCAAATGACGGTCTAATCTACTGAAAGAATTTAATCTTTTGAAAGCAATTAATAATTAATATAATGCAAAGGAAAAGATGCTATGCTAACAATATCCTATCAAGATTAAAGCAATAAATTTCTTCCCTCAGGAGTAATTTTGTGATCTAATTACTACAAAAAGCATTGAAAGAACCTGGAATAAGCTTGACGTATAAGTCTTCGCACTACCCTCATGAATCCTTTGTATCCAGCAACCTCTTCATCCTCTTGCAACAGGGATGAAGAGAGCAAATGGTTCATATTGGCTTGAGCTTGAAAAAATCTAATGTTGATATTGATCGAGCTCGAAGTGAGCTATGAGCACTATGTGAGCGTGTTAATTGAGCATAATGGCATTGGCTTGAGAAAATGAGAGCATAAGCATCATTTGAGAAGATTTAGAAACCTTGAGAATATATACTAAGCAAAAAGAAAAGGCACCTTTGTCCTGCATTGAGCATCAAGATGCTAATGGAGAGCTAACACCAAAGCTTATGAATGGCTGCAACTATTGAATTTGCCTCCTCTAATGCTTAGAGGAAGGGGGTATTTATAGTATGGAAGGATTCATAATAGGTGATGGGGAGTTAACTCTCTTGATTGCAAAGTTAACAAGGTTGATTGAATAGAAGACTAGGCTAATTAGGGAGTGATGAAGCTATGAAAGCTTATCACTGGTTGAGAAAATGGACTTAGCATGAGGTTAAGAGATGATAAGAATATATCAAAAGAATTAATTATGCATGATTGGGGGTGATGGATGGGCTAAGAATAGTTCAATCTATGTTAGGGTCGAAATTCCATGCAAACTGGAGCAAAAATGAAGCTTTTTGGGGCCCGAATTAGAGAGTAACTCACACATGAAAATACAATAGAGTTTCCCATGGGTCACCACTTTTACTAGTAGGGTCACCTAGGGGTCTCCCGGGGGAGACCCATGGGTGACCTAGAAAGGAGGGCTTCTAGGTAAAAAGTGAGGGATGGAGGTTAGTCTTGGAGGTCTAAAGATGCAATTTGCCTTTTGAAACAGATGAAATAGGTGAATTAAAGAGAATTCCCCCTTTTACTAGTAGGGTCACCCAAGGGAGATTCAAAAATAATAGGGTGGATCCAGAAAAGACAAAAACTATGTCAATTCTGAAAGTTGGGGTTGGTCTGGGAGGTCATTTAGAGGCCTTTAAAGGGTTGAAACGTGTGAAATGGGTATAGGAAAGGTGAAATTACTATGTTATGATGAAATTTTGCTATGTGGGTAAGGTTGGGAATGCAAATGTTGACAAGGGGAAAGTGAAGAAAAATTAGAATTATGAAGAATTGATGAAGCAAGAAATTGACATCCATGTGTTGCCAAGAAGAGCTCACTGTTGCGAGGGCATTTTATTACATGCTTCCATGTATGTGACTAGGATTACAACTCATCATAGGGTCCTCGTGCAAGCCCATGCACATTTTTAGTGCTTACATATTTACCCCCGTAGGGATAGTAGTCTACATGAAAGGTAGTTACCATTCCCGAAATAGGCATTACCTGTTGTCATTGTTATGTGATTGTACCTGCAATAACCAGTGTTAGTCTAACATTTGAAATTTTTTAATTAAACAATGAAATTAAAATGAATGAACATACCATAGATTGCGTTGCAAGTTCGCCTAGTTGTTTGCTTTTATTGTTTCTCTTCTTTCATAAGTTTGGTCTATAATCACTTCTCGTCTTTCTTTTTTAGGTAGCGTCGATGATTGGAGGAATCTTTTTCGAGATGCTTCTTTGGACTTGGTGGCCTCTACCACAGGTTACCCATGAGATAAGATACTTGTTGATGCTCATTTACCAAGGATGGTCAGTCATCACATTGATGTTTTGGCTCCGACATATCATGATTGTCAAGAAGTTGTTACTTTGAGGGCTAGGATCCATACGCTTGAGGGTGAGAATGTCATGCTTCATGAGATGGCTCATCTAGGGGTTCATGGATTTGGTTCGTGGACTAGCACAACTTGTCCCTCCCATTATTAGGATCATAGTAGGGTTCCTTCTTCTCATAGGTCACATGGTGGTTCAAGCTCTCAAAGGAGACCTAAGAGTCCTAAATGATCCATTGGTCAGAGTCATCCTTAGGTCCTAGTGGGATTGTTTTTCTTTCTATCTTACCCCCTTGCTCTTGGGAGATATGTGTACATTGAGAGCATTTTGTTTTTGGCTCTTGACTTCTATGGTAATTTGTACTTGAACCTTTGATATGATTACAACTGTATTTAACTTATCTTTTGCGCCCATTAATTATTTGACAACCTTAATTATTTTGATCTCTAAAACTTTGACATGGATGCAAAATGATTGTGCAATGTTTTTAGTCTTTTTTAGAATGTAAGGAATGCACAAAGTGTATGAAATGCAGGGGTATGTGAGGGAATGCAACACATTTATAATCCTATGAATTGTCATGAGTTATGACATAATCTTATTGCTTTTAATAATATTTTTTTGATTTTTGAGATGATGAATGCATGATGGAACAAACAATGTGACCGCTCTTTAGTGAGATTTTTTACTCATGGGATTACCAATTATCTTGGTATAGGAGACCTATAACCTTTTGGGATAAGATTAGGGACTCAAATGGGGACAGGGAGAAGATGGAATGCTTCTGAATTTTGGGCTTCACTAAAGGCTAAACACTTATCCTTATCTAAACAAAACATATTGACAAGCTTTCAACCTAGACAAGCAACAAATTTTATCAACACTCACTAGATTTAGATCAAAGGATGGCCAACAAGATAGACCTGGGGTAAAGGAAAAGCTCCAAAATAGAAGATGGCCCTAAAGATTGTTAGACTCCTAGTGTTGCTCAGCTAGTGTGTGTGTGTGTGTGTGCTTTGTACCTCTCTTTCTCTGATAGATGTCACCCTCATAGCTTCAAGCTTAGACTTATCTCCACCCAATAGTATAGACATCAACAATCCTCTCTTTCCTTATTCTCTCTTTTTTTTGTAGTTTGATTTTTTCACTCTCCTTTTTTTGTATTTTTGCAATGCCATTTTTTATTTTTCTTTGCTTTTTGACTATTGATGCTTGGATGCTTTGAAACTTTCTAGATGTTTTGGTACTCTGCTACTTTGATTTCTTCCTCTTTTCCTTTATCTCTCACACCTTTTTTTATTGCTTCATGTAGAGTTATGATCTTTTATTACTTATTGTAGAGTTATGGTCTTTTATTGTTTCTTGTAGAGTTATAATCCCCTGGCATGTTTGGCCAAGAAACATAAGGGGCTGAGTGCCACTAAAAGTTTTCACTACCCAGCTGGACTTCTCCTCTACTGAGGAGGAATGGGGAAGGTCTACTTGCAAGCTTCCATTGAGTACTATAGGTTTGAATAGTAACCTTGCTTAGACTTGACATCATGATTCATTAAGATTGGGATTTAATATCCCTGATGGATATTGGCTATGATTCTGCAGATAGCTCTGACACCACTTTAATATCCCTGATGGATATTGGCTATGATTCTGCAGATAGCTCTGATACCACTGTAATATCCCTGATGGATATTGGCTAAAATTCTGAATGCTCTGATATGATTTGCAATTTTTACAATCAAACCCTAGGTCTGGTATTTTTAATTCTGCCTTTAACCCTAGACTGCATTCTAATTTTCTTTATCTCAGATTAGAATTTACATTTATTTCTTCCACTTATCATGCTACATTCATCAATTCAACTTGCCAAAATGAATAATCAAATCAAATTGTAATTGTTGGGAATGAAATTACATCACACAAATCAAGGTGAATGCGTCATTGATAACATACCAACTGGATGCCAAGTTTCAATGATGATGTTGATCTGCTGTAGCAGTTCGGTTGCCTTCAAGTGTTGATATACTGTTGTTTACAATGTAATCATAAAGATAACACTTACATACCAAAATGATATATGAGATTGGCCTTGGGCTGGATGGATATTCAGATGATCATTCCTGCATGCTTACTTGTTATCTCTGTCCAATATTTGCAATAGGGATCGCTGCAAAAAGGTTCCACTCAGATCTTATGTGATCAAAGTCCTGTATGATGATGAATGAATGTCAATGAAGACAGACCACGGTATACACAGTGATGATTCGCTGCCAGTAGATAGAGCACTGCTTGTTAGGCGATTTGCCAGATATACTTCTTTAAGTATTACTCCGTTGTCATCAGCAGCTCATGAATAGCGCTAGCTAATCTAAATTCCACAATTCCTTATTTCAATCACACTTCCTTATTAAATTTACAGCAGATAGAATGGGCCCCACATATTGCCACGATGGTTTTTTGAAACTTGAAAGTTTATTATAAAATCCTCCTTGAATATATGTGAACCCTGTCTCAAAGAGATCCCACGAATCTATTTTATATAATCTGAGAATGACTGACTCAAATAGCTCGTCAGACTTGTCTCCTTATTTGCAACAGTAGCAGTATTATAAAATAATCCACAAACTATACACTGGCTGGCTGAGTGTAATGAATGGCGGACCCCACAAACACTATCAACACATATAATTGCAATATCAACTTCATATCAAAAGCAAACTGAGAGCTACGATTAGAGAAATGCTAGGTCCCACAATCCACTATAGAAGTCTGCAGAAAGCTGTCATAAGTTGTCTCCTAATCAACCTGCAAACCATATAAACTCTAATACCACAAATTATAACTACAAAGTAAAACCATGAATGAACAATGTCCAGAAATCTGCATATTTTATTCAATCATGTCTTTAAACACAAATTCTCAATGAAGCTTACAAAAATGGTCTCCGACCAAATGGCGAAAACCCCATAATCGAACCAAATACACTTTGAAGCTCAATTGTGAAGCCTGAAGTAACTTCACCTCAATGCTGATAAGGGAACATCACCAAACCAGAATTACCAAGGGATCATCTCCTCGGCTCAGCAAATGCAAGGGAACATCACCTTGTCAATCAGCTAAATACAATTTGTCAAAAGACAAAAACCCAAAACCAAGTATCTGAAAAACATTTAGACATGACTTCAAATGACTCTCAGGCTTGCTTTTAAAGCCATTACATTAATTAGGCCCAGCCTAATTTTATTAAATGAGAGTTTACATGTACACATCAGACCAAAGCATTTTAAATGCTTTTACATGAACTTTATTAAATGCTTGCATTTGTACTTTTTAAATGCTTGTTCACAACAACATGAACTTTATTAAATGCTTGCATTTGTACTTTTTAAATGACACAAATTCTCAATGAAGCTTACAAAAATGGTCTCTGACCAAATGGCGAAAACCCCATAATCGAACCAAATACACTTTGAAGCTCAATTGTGAAGCCTGAAGTAACTTCACCTCAATGCTGATAAGGGAACATCACCAAACCAGAATTACCAAGGGATCATCTCCTCGGCTCAGCAAATGCAAGGGAACATCACCTTGTCAATCAGCTGAATACAATTTGTCAAAAGACAAAAACCCAAAACCAAGTATCTGAAAAACATTTAGACATGACTTCAAATGACTCTCAGGCTTGCTTTTAAAGCCATTACATTAATTAGGCCCAGCCTAATTTTATTAAATGAGAGTTTACATGTACACATCAGACCAAAGCATTTTAAATGCTTTTACATGAACTTTATTAAATGCTTGCATTTGTACTTTTTAAATGCTTGTTCACAATAACATGAACTTTATTAAATGCTTGCATTTGTACTTTTTAAATGCTTGTTCACAACACTTTTTAATAAAGTGTAGTACTACTAACTTAGTAACTTAAATAAAATATTAATTTTATAAAGTAAATAAAATACTTTACAAAATTAATTTACAATTAAAACAATTTTAAGTTACTCCAAAATTGGGGACATGACATGGGATCAGTGTAGAGCTAAGAGCTAGTATTTGATTAGAATCATTGTGGAATGTGGTAAGGAAATGATAAACAACAATTATGATAGCAAGGGATCTCAAAGGCTAAAAGGATCAACATATTCCTAAGTAACCTTAGACTCCTTACTAAGACAAAAATCAAACAAGAGCATGCCACTCACAAAGATGCATGGAAGAACATAATGAAAAAGAATGCAAAATTTTGGTTTTTTAAGATTTTATGATTTTTTGGATTTTTTTAAATTATTTGACTTTTTTTGTATTTTTATATTTTTATATTTTTTTATGATTTTTTAGACATAATATTTCTTGAGGTGAAAGGTGTTGACCATCTCACCAAATTATTCACCTTCCGTAGTGCACAAGAGATACACACCATACATCTTCCTTGATAATGTATGGTCCTATCCAATTGGGTTTGAATTTACGTCCTTCTCTAGATCTCTTAGAAATTTGATTGTTGATTCTGAGTACTAGGTCTACCACTTGGAAGGGTCTTGGCACAAATTTCTTATTGTATTATTTCTTTACTCGTGCAAGGTAAGAGTCATGTCTTTGTACTACCCTTAATTTCCTCTCATCGATCATCTCCAATTCGTGTGAGGCCTACCTTTACCTTACCTTATATTTTTGCTTATGATACATATTTGATGGATTTTATTATGGACACGTAGACTTTTGGGGACTACTGATCCCGTACTTAGACCTTCTTGCTTTATCTTATGCTTGATTAGATAGATGGTTTATGCTTTGTGGATGATTAGATCTCATGTTAGATTTCATTTGATGATATGATGTTTAGATGATATGATTTCATTTGATGTTATGGGTATGTGTATCGATGGCAAAATTGATGATTTATCTTACATTATGTGATATTGATTATACTTGGGAATGGTGAATGACTTGAGAGACATATATTTGTTAGCATGTGGTTATTATTGATGTTAAACGTGATTATGCGATCATGTGTGTGTTGTATGTAGTTCACTTCACTTTGGCTATTTGTACCATGTGTTATTAACGGGCTTGTGGAAGTGTGCAGGTAACTTTCCATGCCCATGGAAAATCAGAGGTCAGACAATAACCATATGTTATATCCCTGTTAAGCTGACCTAGTCCTAAGTTGGACTAGGGTCATTTGTGTTTGAGAATGTTGATTATGTTGTATTGGATTTATGATATTTTGTAAGGTTTACCCCTTTTAATTTATCTCTTGATGTGTTGTAAAAATTATAATGTTGGGTTTGCACAATTTTTAGTGCTAAATGTTTGGAGCCATTTTCAAGTGAATTTATGTGCTTCCTAGTGTTAATAATGGTCAAATATTGACCCTAGGTCATACCCCTAGGGTCTAGGACCATTCTTATAATGTTTAAACTTGTTTTAAACCATTTATGGTCACCCAAACTTGGCCCTTGAGTCAAGTGACGAGTTTGTGAGATGTGAGAGGTGGTTGGCATGTCGCCATATCACCTAACCTAACCTCACCCACTTGGGTAAGGTTACCCTTGCCTCAAGTGCTTTAGAAGCTTCTTGAAGCTTCTCACATATGTGAGACCTCTTCCCTATGCTCTCACACATGTGTGAGAGAACTTGTAGGGAAGAGTGTAGCTTAGTTGAATGAGAAGCTTCCTTTGTGTGCTCACGTCTCTCTATGCTCTCACACATGTGTGAGAGCATTTGTGGGAGAGTGTGTAGCTTTGTGGAATGGGGAGATGACAAGTGTCACCTCCTTATTCTTGAGAGCCTTGCCTATTTATCTCTCTCTTTGAGATGAGATGAGGGTTCTTTCTTTTGGGATTTTTATGCTTGTGTTGGGAAGGAGAGGACTTGTAGAACTTTGAAGGGAAGGACTTGTGGAAAGCTCTTCATCAACATCCTCCATCATTGAAGCTTAAGAGGTATTCCTCAAGGCTTCAAGCCTATTGTTTTACTTGTTTTTTCTTATGCATTATGTATGTGTATGATTGTATTACTTATGTCATTTTAGTTTTGTGTATGTGGGTTTTCAAAATGTTGTATGGGGTGAGCTCTCCATGTGAGAGAGCTCACCTTTGTCTTGGGTGAGAGAGGTGTGAACCTCCTCAGTTTCCCCTCTTAGTTTTGGTATAGTTTTTATGGCCATGGGCCTTGTGATGCAATTTGAGAAGCATGGTTTTATGGCAAGAGCACCTTGTGATGGAAATATGAGGAGTTTATGGCAAGAGGCCAATGGTTTATGAGTATTTGGGTTGTGGTTCTCCTTGAGTTAAGAGTAGTCCACTCTTTCACCCTTCAAACTCATTTTTAAAATGGATTAGCTTTGTGTTTGACTTCGGAGGGTGTTATTGTGTTTGGTGTGTGTGTGTTTTGAAACCCTTGTGGTATGAACCTTGGTTATTGAAAGGCCTCCTAACTCGGGGGTGGCCTACTTGTAGGCCTAGGTTGGGAGGAGAGCTTCCCATGGGTATGGTGAACTATTTTCTATGTTTTGTAGGTTCATTTGGTGGTTATGGAGGAGTTGGACTTGGAAATGAAAACTTGAGTTTATGGCTTTTGTAGTTTTGTATAAGAGATGGCATTGAGATGCCTTAACCCTATTTTGGGCTTGTAATAGTTAGTGTATTTGTTGAGTCAAGCCTCTCTTAAGCTACTTTGTTGCACTCCAAAAATATTTGTATATTCTTGTGGTTATATCAATATTATGAATGGGATTCGGTTCTTTAAATGTTCTTATTCTAATGTTCTTTTTATACCATTTTGAGTCGATAAAATAAGTACTAAAATTTCTTCTCTCTCTCTCTCTCCAACACAAAAAGAAGCAATAAATTAAACTAACCTTATTCTATTTTCTTTAAAACATATAAGAGAGAAATACATTTTTCTATTTAACAAGACTGAGCCCAAATCACTTTATTTCTTTTTTTTAACATTTGCAAGCTAACATGAGCAATAAAATGAGAGAGAGAGAGAGAGAGAGAGAGAGAGAGAGAGAGAGAGAGAGAGAGAGAGAGAGAGAGAGAGAGAGAGAGAGAGAGAGAGAGAGAGAGAGAGAGAGAGAGAGAGAGAGAGAGAGAGAGAGAGAGAGAGAGAGAGAGAGAGAGAGAGAGAGAGAGAGAGAGAAGAAATTTTAGTACTTATTTTATCGACTCAAAATGGTATAAAAAACATTAGAATAAGAACTTTAAAGAACTGAATCCCATTCATAATATTGATATAACCAAAAGAATATAAACTAACCTTATGTATAACTTTTAAATATATATAGATCATATATATGGTGCAGGGCACCTAGTCAACACCTACTCAAGACATAAAATCTTGCATTTTTGGCATTTAATTTAATTTTTTTTGTTTTGAGTGGAGAGTCATAAGGGGAATTATGACATTTATTAGAGCAATAAAGCCCACTAAGGGCAATTCCATGTAATTAAAAGACTAAAAGTGGATTTTCCTATTTCCTAGGCATGAATTGCTATTTTGAGCAGTTAAGATAGAATATGGAAAAAAAGTTGTTTTTTTTTGTTTTTTCCCATGATGAGGGAGTGGGATTTAGTAATTAATGATAGTAGAAGGCATTCATGGCCTTAATACACTCGAGAAATAGAGAAGAAGAGATATGTATGAAGAAGAAAAAGTGAAGATACAGTGATATATTACCCTGTTTTAAAGAAACTCTGTTTTTGGTTGCATTTTGGTAATTTTCTCCCATTGGTACGGTATAGTCATGCTTCAAAATCAGTTGGATGGGATGTATGATCTCTCTTGAATGTTGTGCTGCAGGTTTTAAAGGAAGAGAATCGAATTTGGAGAAGATATAAACCATTTAAGATAAATCTGCCCTGTTTTTCCTTAGTTTTTCACTGTTCTTCATGCCTGTACGTGACCGTACAAGGCTGTCAAAGGCACAAACATACATGAATGTTTAAAGGATTGAATTTACTTTCTATTGAATCTTATTGGAGGGTTTAAAAACATAGGAGAAGTATTTTGTGACTGTTTTTATGCAAATCGGTCTATAGTTAGGGTTTAAAGAGGGTATAAGTAGGGTTTCTTAAAATCGATGGATTTTTGACTATTCACACTTGCTTCTTAGGTTGAAATCAAGGGAATAGGTTTAGTTTACATGTCTACCAAATGGGTTTTGTGCAAAAATAGGGTATGGAACATCAAGGCAAATTTGAGGTGTTGTAGGTCCAATATCTTCATGTATGGGACAGTTTCAAAGTAAGCCTAGTAGGTTTTTGGTGAAAGAATGGTATGTGGGTTATGTAGAACCCTGAAAGTAGTCTTGTCCTTCATGGTTGAAATTTTCAAACAATCTAGAATCAGAGTTTCCCTTGTAGATTATAGTTTTCACACACTTGTGGAGTAGGAGGAGGCCTAATTAGGCCTAGTTAGGAATTGGTACAATCAAGATTTGGGGATTGTGTTCCAAAGGACCCCATAGTGCATGTTTGGTATGTTAAATAAATTGATAATGGGTACTCAAAAAGGCATTAATAGTTCTGTTTGGAGGTCAGTGTCAAAATATATTGCTTGACAATCCTTTTTAGGGGGCTACAAGGAAGTTGGGGCAGCTGTGAAGGAAGTGGTACAAGGAGGTACTTCCTGAGCATTGTGGTGGTTTTGTGAGCTTGAGACAGTCAACCATAGATGGTCTAGGGTCCCTAGAAAGTCTGGGAAAGAGCCCATGTATATGAACCCAAAGATGGTGTTATTGCCTAGTCTTGGAAGCATGGAAAATGAGAGGACAATCATGTCTAGTAAGAAGATCAATGGAGGAGTCAGGCCTTAGAGGCCTAATGTCATGTTTGCCCTACCATCCCCTGCATCCTCTTTCCTCCTGAGAAGTTAGTTGTGACCCCTTAGTGGTGTTTGTGGGTTAAGCTCTGCATCAATATATATCTAACTTTTATATATATATAAGAAAAATTTGAATTGTTGCAATTATATGGTTCACTCTTATTGCAATTATATGGTTCACTATTTTATGACAGTGATTACATAATATTTACCAGTGAATAAATATATATATATATATATAGCAAGTTATTCAATGCAAACATATTAAAGTTGGTTTATATTTTATGTTGCATCGAAGGCATAAGCATTTTAAGTTTAGGGTTTTGCTTTGAAGTAAAAATAAAATAAAAAATCATTAGTGGGCGGTCCGTAGGGGTTGAAACCCTCGCGGCCATCGGATTTCATTTCTTACTATTAAATGGGGGGGAAGGGACCCCATCCCCCCCTCCCCCCCTAAACCTTCCTTTAAGCGCAGAGATCTCTGCGGACTTCCTTGGCCGTTCGGCCCTAACGTGACCTCTATGCTCTTTTTAATATGACACACAGTTCCTATTTAAACTACCATTCGGCCCTGTTTTAACATTTATTCCTTATGCTAATATATATAATTTGTTCTCTGATGTTTTTTTTTTATTTATATAGATTTATGGAATACTATAATATACATATTTATATATATGTGATATAAATAAATATCTATATTATATTTTCATAAATTTAGCCTCTGTGAAAAATCTAGAGAATAGTAACTCTTGCAAAACAATGAAAAACAAGATTATTTCTTTTAAGCATTAAGAACTTAGAAAACTTATTATTTCTAAAAGGAATTTATAGAAATGATAGAGAACAAATAGAATTAGATTAGAAAGGAGGATTTTGGAAGAAAAGAAGAATTTTAGTAACATGTGCATGCATAGGAAACATAGAGTTAGAATTTAAAAGTTCTTAAATAAAATAGCTATAACATAGAAAAACTATAAAGTCTTCTTGCATCCTCATTGGGAAGATATCTCCCACTTGGGGAATACCTTCCACTTGCTTCACCTAGAAACCTTCAACCAACCAAAATAAAACAAGTTGTGAGTGAGAGCAAATGAGATGTTTTGGAGATTTTATAATACCATCTCTAGGGTTTGGTGCCCTAAGTTTTAGGAAGTAGTTAACTTAATTAAACTTGCTTAGTTTATGCAATCCCATTTGGGGTATGGGAGCCTTTTTGTCTTATGTGAGTGTGGGAGTATTTAATTTCTTTTATTTTTTAGATGGCTTTATTTTCCTTTGTGTTTATTTTTAATTGTGAATATGATTGAATGTATTAAACAAAACTCATTGTATTCAAAACTACTTTAATTATATCATGTTGGAAAAGAAGTTATTGCTTTAGTTAAATTTAGTTATTTATCTTAGTTGGATTAATTGGGGTAGGGTATATAGTAAATGTGATGCATTTAATTAATTAATTTTGAAAGGGGTTAGAGCATAGAATTTATTTTAATTTTTTTTGCAATCCTCCTATAGTTGATGAGATGGCATTATGCTGTTGAAATCACTATAAGATTTATTCCATTTTAACCCGTTATGCTGCTGAAATTTATCTAGACTTAAATGAGATAATTGTTAATATTAGTTTGATTAATTTTTCCCTTTTTGCATTAGATGTTAGATTATTGTTTAAGTCAGATTTGACTATAGTGATAATTTAATTTTTATTTAATTAAGTTGATAATGTTCCTTAGGTTAGACTTTGATTTATATTGAAATCATTCCACTTCATATTGGTAACTCTAGGGTTGGAATCCAGAACAAAATCCTACCCTCTTAGTGTTGCTCCTTGCGACACACCCCCCCTTAGTGGCTTACGTTCATAGGGATGGCAAAGAGAGAGTCACATCATCATGTTGTGATTGACCTTCCCCACCTTCAGGTGATGCACCTGACATTGGTTGTAGAGATAACTACGTTACATGCATGTGTCACCAAGCATGCATGTTACGTCCGAGGGGGTTTTTAGAATCAAGTGGGAAAATTTTTGGTAATTCGTGTCATGACCAAATGGAAAATGTGGACATGACATGTGGTTATCGTGTCATAACCACATGGCGAATGTGGGCATGACAATTCGGCTACCCTTAATTGCCTCTCATACTTCATCTCCAATTCGGCTAATCTTATCGCATGATATTCTTCATTATCTAACAAGCCTTGTAAGGATACCCTCAAACTAGGTAATTCAACTTCTAATGGTAAGACCACCTTTGACCCAAAAGTGAGGGAATATGGTGTCATTTCGATTAGGGTGCGTACACTAGTCCTATAGGCCCATAGAGCAGGGTATAATCACAAGTGTCAATCTCTCTTAGAATCTTTTACAATTTTTACCATCATTGCTTTGAGCATTTTATTAGTTGCCTTAGTTTGACCATTTCCTTGTGAGTAGTACACTGAGGTTGATTTGTGATTAATGTGGAACCTCTCGCATAATTCCTGTACTTATGTATTTTTAAATGAAGAAGTGTTGTCAGTCACTCTCACTTGAGGGATCCCAAACCTACATGTAATTTGATTCAAGATAAATTTGGTGATCATTGTTTCTAAAATAGTGGTTAAAGGCATTGCCTCCACCCACTTGGTAAACTATTCGATGGTTGTGATTATGTACATGTGTCCATCAGTTGAGGGTGGAGAGATTTTACCCACTAGGTCTAATCCCCAGGTGGAGAATGGACAAGGAGTGACTATCGATTGTAGATCTCTTGTAGGTGTGTGATGAACATGTGCATAAAATTGACATTTTGGACACCTTTTTACGAACTTGATGGCATCTCTTTCTAGGCAAGGCCAAAAGTATCCTAGCCAATGTATTTTCCTTGTAGTAGCATGACCACCAAAGTGTCCATAGATCCTATTGTGGCGTTCCTTTAAGATGTTATGTGCTTCCTCCTTATCCACACAATGAAGTAGAATACCATCTAGGACTCTTCAATATAACACATCATCGATCAACACATATCTTCCAACAAGGACGTGCAGGCATCTTTTTCCCAAAGGGATCATGTTTTCAGGGTAGGTCTTATTCACTAAATAGTTCACAATGTCCCTGTACTAGTAGGAAGAGGCATATTTTTCAAGGTCAATCGCACATATCTCTTGGTCAGGGAAGTCTTCATTTATTGGCTTGTTTTGTGGAACTAGGTTATTTGCTAACCAATCAGAGATTATTTGTCCTTTGATAGACTTTTGTTGATGTAGGTTAATTCGAACTCACTAAGTAATGTCAAATATCATCCTACCCTCCTAGACAACATTGGTTGGTTCAAGAAAGTCCTCAGTTGCTCTGATCGTATTATGACTCTGGTTTCTTGATTTAACATGTATAATGTCATAATCTTTGTAAAGACCACACTATTAAACTAGAATAAAAAATATTATTCTAATAAAATAATGACGAAAAGGGAGGAAATTTAAAAATTTTCCCAATATAAAGAAACTATTAAATAAATATCTCTCATCAATATATTCATTTAAAGAATATTACAGAAGCTATTCAACATAAGCTTAGAGTACAATTAGGACTAAGTCCTTTGCAACAATATACAACAATGAGTTGCACCATACAATATCACCATTAAACCTGGTGGAGAGAACATCCTCGAGGTGATTAACCACCCAGCCACAAGGCTTATGCCTCCTCGATCTTACTCCAAAACAGGAGCAACCGACCCTTCGCGAGGGGTCTAGCAAACTGAAGCCATCATGTGTGAAGGAATCTGATGTAACATGATATATCTAACATTTAATAATAGAAAAACAATTGTAAATGAACACATATCATGAAATGACATAGAGTAATTAAATCAAACCAGTGCAAATACTTAATTTGATTTATAAAAGCTTAGGCCAAACCATCTTTTATGCTGTTGACGACAGATAGGTTGGAGGAACACAAACCTACCTTTCTCTATAACCCAATATTCAACACCCATCCATTCTCTTTCTCTAACTCTACTTACAGAAACAACAAAAGTAGAGGATGCCTCATACAAAAGCATACATAAAACATACAACATCCAACAATGAACATTCAAAAAAGCAAATTTTATTAAGTCCAAAGACATGTATCAAACAAACAATAGATAGTCTTTAGTTATCAATAATAATCCAATGAATCTTTTAGATATCTTCTTATTTACAATTTCAGTCTAAGATATATCATTCTCATAATTTATTTCACAAAACACATTTAAGAAAGGATCAAACTCCTAATAGCTTTTCAACTCATCCACAAATTACCTCGTTCAATTTTATTCTAATGATGCAAGAATATTGTCTAATAAAGAGTCCAACTTTCCAATTAAAGCAAAACACATTTTCCATACATAAGATGAGTTTATTACAAGTTCTCTAAAATTAATGTAAGCACATTGCCAATTGTACTAATTTTTCTTGCTTATATAATATGTGACATGAAGATATATCTACCATCATTGATCTATAATACCTGAATAATATATTCCATATTACATACATAAAATTGAAAGAGGCTTGACGCTAGGACTACCATGCAAGTTTTGAGATTACCTACAATTTAGATCAAAAGTTCATAGATAAATGGTTTTTACAATGGAAAACTAGACTGTAGTAAAACATCCATAACTTTTTCATTACCAAACAAAATTTAAAATTTAAAAATGTTATGGAATGATAAGTAAACTAGGAATAAAACCTAGAAAGGAATTAAATATATTCGTTGAAATAAGAAAATAATTTTTATTGTTAACAACCTATCATTCAAGATAGAAAAACAACAGTTCAATAGAAAAACTAGATAGTAGTAAAATAACTATAAATTTATCATTTCCAAAAAAACTCAAAACTTGAATATGTTATGGAAAGATAAGAAAACCAAGAATAAAACCTAGAAAGGAATTAAATATATTCATTAAAATAAGAGAGCAGTTTTTACTATTATTAACCTATCACTCAAGGTAGAAAAACAACAGTTCAATGGAAAAACTAGATAGTGGTAAAATAACTATAAATTTCTCATTTCCCAACAAAAATCAAAACTTGAATAATTTTTGGAAAGATAAAAAAACCAAGAATAAAACCCAAAAAGGAATTAAATATATTCATTAAAATAAGAGAGCAATTTTTTCTTATCAACCTATCACTCAAGGTAGAAAAACAACAGTTCAATGGAGAAACTAGACAATAGTAAAATAACTATAACTTTCTCATTTCCCAATGAAAATAAAAACTTGAATATGTTCTGGAAAGATAAGAAAAACAAGAATAAAATCTAGAAAGGAATTAAATATATTTGTTAAAATAAGAGAGCAGTTTTTTTTAGTGTAGGTTTTTATTTTTCTAGTTGGTTATTTAATTTCCTATTCCTAGGTTTTTCCTACACATCTAATTAAGCTTGCTTAAGGTTAATTAAGTGAGTATTAGTGTGAGTGGGTGCAAGGTGTCAACATCTTCCACGGGAGTTACACTTGCATATTTTAAGCTATTGTAGTGGATTCCTCCCATTTGTCGTATTTGCCACCTCTCCCCTCTCTCATATTCTATTTATACTCACCTACTAGCTTGTGTTTTTCATCTTGAATGCATTGTCTAGTTACTGTGTCATTCTTTGTATGTAGCTTTGAGATCTTAATGCAATTATGTCACATTGACATTTGCATATCTCTTAAAATCACTGGTTTGTTTCTATTTTACATTTCATTTTATGTAACTTTGAATCTCTCTTATAAAGTTCCTAAGTTTTACATCTTGTTTAATATTTCTAACATGGTATCAGAGCGTTTGTTTTGAGAGTTTTGAGTTCATTTGATTCATGATTGAGAAATTGCGTTCTTTGTGAGATCTTAAAAATCTCGTATGCTCTTCTCTTATGTTTTTTGAATGATTTGGAGAATCAGAAAGGATTTATTAAGACCCATTAACCTCATCTTTTTACATGCGTGTTTTGTAATGTTACATCCCCAACTTATGATTTGACTTAATCTTAACTTTGTGTGGTAATAAGGAGGATTAACCATAATTTAATGATTAGATATTGTGGAAATATTTGATTTAATCATTGATTATGAGAATAACGACTAATGATAGTTAGTTATGAAATTACATGTTCATATGAATATTTAATTATTATGAATTGTGAATTAGATGATGATGCACTGATCATGGTTTTATGATGGTGAGTGTGAACATGAAATGAATCATCCTTCGAAGATGGAAGGAGAGTATCATCTGGGAGGAAGAGATAAATGTCAAGAAATGGGTCCAACTACCATTTGAGTATCAAACTTTATGTTCTTATGAACCCTTGTAAGTTGGTGTAAGTTACGTCTTTTCTTTGCTAGTCGATTTTCTATATGTGTTGTCTTATCGATTGAGTAATTTCAACAATGTTTGTGTTGACTCAACCAAATGATGTTCTTAGAATGTCAATGCGAGTCGAGAGATAGTCTTGCCAAGCGGCAGAGTACCTTCTTGTTTTCTCCATTTATTCCCAAACTAGGATTTTGAATCTATTATTCTTGGTATAATATGCTTTGGGTTTATAGCGAAGAAGGGGGAGCGGTGCTCGACCCCTAAATTGTATGTTGACCATGCCATCATGTAGGTAGTAATGTTGTAGGACAACATCTTGAATGATATAAGTATCTTCATACATCAAGAATATGTATGAAATTAATATTATGCTATGACTATTTAAATCTATATCGAATCCCATGTAATACTAATATGGTTGTTTGTTTTGTATATGGGCTGACATCACCCATGGTAGTGGAGTGATGAGATGTTAATTCAAACCAATGGGAGCTTCATGCTCACTGGCCACTTGTGAATAACAAGTATTGGATCGAAAGATTCCTTAGAAACCACAGGTGGCGAAGTGGGGAAACCACCCACCACATCATGGGTGCGAGTGGTAGTTCCCTGCATGCTTGGCATGCCAACATGACCAAAACACATCCGTAGTAAGTTTTGTCATGGGGATTGCTATCGACAATCATTCGTATCATTGTTGATTATCATTGGCTACTCGCTATGCTTGGGAGACAAGAAAAGAACAAGGAAATCATAGTCGTCTGAAACCTTTGGAGATACCATAGGAAGAGATACGTTAGCTCTCAGTCGTGAGGCTTGATAAACTGTGTTGACAATATCAAAACGACTCCATTAATGTTAGAATCGAGTTTGAAAAGGTGTATTTAATGATTGATTGTTAACAGTGATGTTTTCCTGTAGTATAAGTGTCTACTGTGTCGACTATTGCATGATATAATTGTTGTGTTATTTGTTTGAAGCTTTCGGCCATAGCCATCGATAAGCTAGACTTATTATCTTAGACCTTCGTGTCTAAGCTACTATGTTTAGATTAGCTAATGTTTTTATTTGGAGATTTACTCTAGGTCGTTGGGCCGATAATGATATATATATCATAAGTTAATATGGATTGTATTTCCTATAACTGTTGCTCGAGGCCTTTAAGGTTGAGCTTAAAACCATTGTAGCAAACTCATGTCGAGTGTCGACATGGCACAATCGATAATAATTTAAAGATAGCACCAAGACTCATATGATGAGTTTGAGCTGATAGTGTTCATGACGCATGATGTGTTAAACCATTGTGTAAAGTATATGTTCGAAGGCTCGACCTTCATGTGGCCGAGACACCAACCATGAATTGTTGTGATGATTTTTTGAAACTTTAACCTTAGACCATGCTAATAGCACTTAACCACAATCTTGAAACCATCATACATTGAACTCAACTACTTTCGAAGGGTTATTAAGATAACCAAAGGCAATATTTTTCAACCCTTCAATAAAGGAGGAGGTTAGCAATACAAAAGATGAAAGGAAGCTAGGTGTGCATAAATCGCTTCCTACACTAATCTATTGAGGAGAGAAGAGTGCAAATTCATTTTAATCTTTACAATTACAATAATGTTAACCCAACAATAGAGATATTGTAGCAAACACATACACAAAAATGTAAGACAGAAGAAGAGAGAGACAAGATATACGTGGGGAAAACCTTTACGGGTGAAAAACCCCACACTCCAAAATACAACTCAAATGTATTCTAGTAAATAATAAAGGTTACAATATAGTTTCAGAGCCAATGCTCTTGCAGGAGTCTTCGACACTCGTATCTGGAGACAATCTGGTAGCATAACAGTACCTGCCAATCACATAATACATCTCCTCTCTAAAGCACCTATTTTTATAGAAGATACAAGGCAAAAATGGCTCTATCTTGAGATGAGAGTCCAACATGACCTCATGGCCCAAAACCCACGCCTGGGGACACTTGTCCAACACTGTAGAATATCCATGACACTTGTCAAGTCACCCCATTCCAAAGAGGTCGACTATTCCTAAGTTGGGCAATGACAGATACTCTTATGACACTTACGACTATCATAGAATCTGTCATAACTGTCATATCTTACAACTGTAAGAGAATCTATCATACACAGGCTAAAAATAGCATATTCTCTTACAACATGTCATAACCCTCCTTGGGGTGCCCAAAGATGCCTTCTTCTAAGATGCCCTGTGACACATGTCTTCACCTGTCATATAATCTTCCATTTATGACTCTTACACGTCATAGATTTGTCATAGGAATCTCTCATGACCGTTTCGGTCAATATTCCCTTACACACTATCCAAGATGCCAACACATGGCAAAATATTCCTACCACTAAGTGGGACGCCTATCTCCTCATGTGAGGACAAAATTTACATGTTGTCACCTTCCACGTAGGATGACACATCACCATGCCAACTCCCACAAGATGACAATAAGGATTTGCATCCTAAATACAATAATAGGCAATAAATAAATAAATACAATGAAATATTACAAGGAATTACCAAGGTTGAGACACCTTAATTCCCAACAAAAGATTATTGTTTTATTCTATGGTAGCTTTGCATGCATGTTGATACATTAGAGGGGATTTGCTTCTTGTTGTTGATAACATTATGAGATGGGAAGCATAAACAACTTAAGTCTTTAATGTATATTATAATGTGATTCAAAACCCTTTTCTTTACTTATGATCGAACTCCATGAGGAGAGTATTTTTTTCATTAAAGACTCACATGGGTATTGGAGTTATTTCTATTAATAAAACCATTTGAATTAGTTAAGGCAATGTATGCCTTTGGTATCATGATTGTGAATTTAACATGTATGGTAGATCGCATTGAAACTGTAAACCATAGAAAAACCTAGGTTGAAAAACTTGGTTGACTTTTAATATGATTGAAAAATGGAACAAAGTGACAAGGAGTCACAAGTTCCTAGTTACAAAAGTAACCCATTATGTTTAGTATACTCCTAAGCTGGGAGTCAATCGTCTTGGTATAGGACTATGAATCGAACTGAACCCACTTATACTAGACCTAGAGAGAGAGGTCGAATTAAGCATATTGTAGGATGAGACAACTTCTAAGTCAAGTTAGGGTGGTGGACATATGACGACATTCATTGCGTAACGTACATGTATGTAAATCTTTGGCCAAAATAATGCATCTATCTCTGCATGCATTGTCGGTCCACAATGTTGCATATGGCATAATGTCTCCAGTAGTGTCATGCATAGTTAGAGTGGATCTATAGTTGCGTGACTGAGAGGCATTATGAAGGACACAACACCAGATACTCAGATGGCAAACCTAATAATTCCTTATATCTATACCTTCCGTGAAGGGTAGGGCTGCTTCTAGGAAGGAAGTTGTGTGGGGGACTGCCGATCTGTGGTTGGAGGAAAAGCACTCGGATGATGCTCTCCTTCCCAAGCATGAGACAAGCCAAGGCTTATGAAAATAGATGTCAAGAGTTCCAGATGTAGTACTTTTTCATTATTTGACTTGATAGTCAGTTATTATGTATAATTTGATATTTGATGCCTTGAGTATAACTTTGTACATGCATAGTGAAGGTTATTCACTAATGAGATGTAATCAAATATTGTAATTGTAAGTTTGGTTATATTCCAGTTTAGAATAACATGCTTAAATATTGAAATGATAATGAATTATTCTTGTTAAACTTTGATTTGGATAATCATAATACATTCCAATTCTAGGTTAAGATGAATATTTATGTTAATTATTGAGCATTATGGAATGTGATGTTACATGTAAGATCTAGGTGATTGTAGATTTTTTGGTTATACTGGCAATGTTTATAGATGTTCCAACGTGTCCATGAGTCTTGAGAAAGTCAATATTGGCTTTCATTTTATCTGATTTGGAGATCATTTGACACAATTGTGGAACAGGGGTTTCAAGCTCAAATATGGAGGCTAACTTCTGTTTGGAGCATTTTCAGGCCAAAAGGACCCTGCCATTGCGTTCAGGAGGCCAAACAGACAAATTTTCATATATAATTTGCTCAATTTTGGTACCGGGAGTCAGAAAGGGAATTTTTTTGTCGAAAGGCCATTTTAGCCCCCTAGCATTCAAATTTGTGCAAAATTTATTGTAAAAATTTCAAATTTTCAAAAAAATAAAAATAAAATATAAATTAGTGCTTGAAGCATTGTTTAAAGTGCTTTAAAGCACCAAACATATATCAAAAGCGATTTGGCCCTTATTTGGGCGTTGGCCTCCCTTTGAGGATCAACCCCTAAATTTTGACCTCCGCGAGCCTTTCAAGCCACGTAGGGTTTGGGGTGTGGCCTTTGGCTCCCCAACCCTCATTTCAATTTAGCCTTAAGGCCTTCAATTTTTTTGTCCCCTATTTCAAAAATCATTCAGCCTTCAAATTTTGGTTTGCCATTCAGCCTTGCAAATAGTTTTGGCCTATGTACCTCCAATTTGGCCTGCATGCCACCAGTCAAATAGTTCCTCTATTTTTAAAGATATTCTGCTATTTTAAGCAAATGCCTTATTTTGGTGGACCTTTTGACAATACTCCAAAATTGGCAGAGGTCTAAACTCATCTAAAGGTCTACCAAAATTGGCGAGGGGTTAAATTTGTCTGGCGAGATCTAAATTTGGTGGTTCCTCTTTTTTTGGTGGCATTTTTGGTGGAGGCTCTTTTTCAAAACTTAGACCCCCTTTTGTTGGAGTTTTTGTTTTGGATTCTGAACTTCGAAGACTGATAACTTGAGCTCATGACCTCCGTTTTTAGTGTATTTTTTATATTTGGGCTAACTTTTCATACTCTATGCACTGGTGTAGACATTATTGATTTTGGTGCACATATTTTCTAGAAATTACAGATTCTCATAGGTGACATTGCACGGTTCTCAATTTGGGAACATCAGAGAATCATAACTTTCACATACGACTTAGATTGAGGTACTCCTTTTTTTGAAAGTGCATGATTTTTTGAGTACTTCGCAAGGTGTTGTTAGTTTCACTTGGTTCTATTCATGTGTTATACTTTTAGCATACACCTATTTATTAATGATTTTGTAAAGCATTGAAATCAAGACCACTAAGCATTTATTGCTAGTAACAATTGTAAATGCACTATATATAAAGTGTCAAATCATATTTGCTTGGGGGGGGGGTTGTCCTGTGTGTGTTCTCTTCTTTTCAACACTTCATTTGCATTTCTCCATCATGGATCAAACAACAGTACCCATCTTAACTCCTTAAAACTATTTTGAGTGGAAATCACGCATGACAATCTACTTAAGAAAAGATGGTTTGCATAGGATAACAATGGGACTAGAAACTAAACTTGCTAAAGATGAAGATAAGCCTAAGTGGTTTAACAAATGTGATGAGGCCTGTGGAACATTGTGTTTGTTTGTTTCTCCTAATTTGCTCTTTCATATTGAGTCTTTGAATTCACCAAATGAAATCTAGAGAAAACTAGAAACACTATTTGGCACACAATATTCAATGAGGGGTTAGATGTTGGAAAATGAACTAATTAGTTTAAGTCTAGGCAATTTCAACACATCACTAAGGCTATAGTTAAAATAGTGTGGAATTGAAAAGAAAGATGAACAATTGATTCTTAGTATTCTCTCTAAGCTAAGTTCAGAATATTCTGTATTTGTTTCTACCTTCTATGCTACTAAGGGTGCACTTGGTACTCAATTAACCATGCCATCTTTGGATGACTTTGCTATCTCTCTCACACGGGAGCAAGATAAGGTAATCTAGATGGGCACTCTAAAATCCTCTAAGTCACATGCCTTGGCTGCCAACCAAGGCACAAAAGAACATAAAGGACAAAGTAGTAACAATAAGGATAAGAAACAAAAGAATAGTAAGGATAAGAAGGATCAGAAACAAGCTACCTCAAAAGTAGCTAACGAGATCCAATATTCTAATGGCAATAAACCTAAGAAAGAGAAGGTCAAATGTGCCTATTGTAAAAGACTCAGTCACGATGATTATAAATATTTGACGAAACAAATTGATCACTTGACACACATTCTTGAGAAGAATAATATTAGTGTTCCTGAATCTATAAAACAGAGTTCTAATGAGGAGTCTAACAAGGCAAAGGATAACAACAAGGGGAAAGGAAAGGGCAAGGCCCTTGTAACAGTTGCTTCACAACCATCTACTTGGGTTCTTGATTCAGGTGCTTCGCACCACATGGCTTCATCTAAGGAAGAACTTGCATCTTTGGAGCTGTGTACTATGCCTTCTATTTTGATTTGTGATGACAATCTTGTTGAGGTGTGTGGGAGAGGGTCTATTAATGTGGGGGATGCCACATTCCATGATGTTCTTTGTGTGCCCTCATTACCAACTAATCTCCTGTCAGTATATCAGATTACTCACATAGGTTCAGGCAAGCAGTTTTCACTCCTGATTTAGTGGAGATTCGTGAGTTGCATAATGGTTCCATAGTTGCAGTAGGGAGAGTAGATCATTAGTCTCGGCTATATTTGTTTTCTCACTTTTTTCCTGATCCTCCATCTATTTTGCTCACTCATTCAGATGATGTGAGTAAATTATGGCATGAGCGGTTTAGCCATCTTAAATTTTGCTACTTGCAGCAGCTCAACTCACAGAGCATGGTCACAAGGTTGCCTTTAGTTCAGTTTTTAGGTGGTGTTTGCCAAGGTTGCATTCTTGGTAAGCATCCTAAGGAAAATTTTGATAAAGATAAGGCATGGAGAGCTTCATAGATACTGGAGTTAGTTCATAATGATTTGGCTAGTCCATTTCCTCATCCATCCATCAGCAAGGCTAGATTTATTCTAACTTTCATTCATGACTTTTCTCGATATACTTGGGTGTACTTTCTAAAATAGAAGTTTGAGGTATTTGATTACTTTCAGGACTTCAAAACTTTTGTAGAGAAGCAATCCGGGAAAGCCATCAAAGTTTTGCGCACTAACAATGGTGGTGAATATGTCAACCATTGTTTTAATCAGTTTTGCACTTCAGAGGGGATTGATCTGCAACATTTAGTTCCATACACTTCTCAGCAAAATGGTGTGGTAGAATGGAAGAATAGGTCCTTGAAGGAAATGATGAATTATATGATTCACTCCAGATCTCTTGCACCACAGTATTTGGTAGAGGCCATTAACTGTGCTTGTTATATCCAGAACTGTGTTCCTCACCTATCCTTGAAGGGAGTCACACCTTTTGAAGCTTGGAGCAGTTGGAAACCATCAGTTAAACACTTTCAAGTTTTTGGTTCTCTTGCATGGTCCCACATTCCTTTAGAAAAATGTAAGGCCTTGGATCCACAGACCAGGTGTTGCATATTTGTAGGCTATCTTGATGGTGTGAAGGGTTATCGATTGCTCCACCCTACTACACATGAGTTATTCATTGAGAGGAGTGTTCATTTTGAGTAGGGCTCTTCGATATTAACTCCTATCCTTCTCCACCTCCTTCTACTTTGACATTGGAGTCACTTGGGCTACATGACAGATCTTCTGACGAGTCAGATTCACCTAAGCAGATTCTTGATGATGAGGAGTCTTCTACCTCCACTTCTGATGTTGAGAGTGATTTAGAGGATTCACCTCCTTCCTCTCCTAGTCATTATTTAGAGGGTGATGATTCTCCTCTAGATTCTCTGACTTCTGGTCCACTTTGGGCTAGACAGACTTCACAGTCTGTAGGCGATTCGATTGGGGATCCATCAGACACCAGGTGAACTTGTTCATGATTCTAGGATGGTCCACATGTCTTCATTGCTACTACCTCTGATCCATAGTCCTTTTGAGAGGCTTCTAGTATTCCTCAGTGGGATACAACTATGCAGGAGGAGTAGAGTTCTTTGATGGGGAACCACACTTTGGATCTTGTCCCTCTTTGTAAGGGAAGAAAACTTGTTTGATGTAAGTGGATCTATTAGAAAAAGTTTGCATAAGTATTGATGGGGTTAATAGAAACTTCTTCACTTGTTCAAAGGCATTCTAACAATCTACTGTCCAAGTTATCTCAGATAGTTTCTTTAATAGTTGATTGGTGGGGTGAATTTTAAAAGTCATATCAGGTATGAAATGTCTTATCTCAACTATGGTGGCTATGGGACCCATCTTTTCACCCACCTAAGTTGTGCTTAAGGGGGGTGTTAGTGTAGGTTTTATTTTCCTACTTGGTTATTTAATTTCATATTCCTAGTTTTTTCCTACACATATAATTAAGCTTGCTTAGGGTTAATTAAGTGAGTATTAGTGTGAGTGGGTGCAAGGTGTCAACATCTTCCATGGGAGTTACACTTGTCAATTTTAGGTTATTGTGGTGGATTCCTTCCATTGGTCGTATTTGCCACCTCTCCCCTCTCTCATATTCTATTTCTACTAACCTCCTAGCTTGTATTTTCATCTTGAATGCATTGTCTAGTTACTCGGCCATTCTTTGTATGTAGCTTTGAGCTCTTAATGCAATCTGTCACATCGACATTTGCATATCTCTCAAAATTGTTGGTTTGCTTCTATTTTGCATTTTAGTTTATGTAACTTTGAATCTCTCTTATAAAGTTCCCGAGTTTTACATCTTGTTCAAGATTTCTAACAATTTTGATTGCAATAAACCTCATTAAATGAGAAATATTTTATCCACAGACAACAACAATAATAGTAATAGAACATGAATGCAAAACTCATGATTAGCACTTAAAATCCTTTCTCCACAATGCAAAAATTGACCCAACTATAGCAAAAATAAAAGGACTCACAAAACAAATGAATTTCATAGCTCTGTAGAAGCCTCCCTAATTCTTTGGACACAGAAGAAATAATACCCAACCATCAAAGAATCATATAGTGTGGAGACAAAATGGCTCAAGATAATTATCATATTCACATTTTAAACTACTATCGTGTACCAAAAGATTATCAAAACACAAAACTTTAAAGAATTTATATACAAAAATACATGCAAATGTACCCATATTTATCTCAAGCCCACTGTTGGTATTTTTAGAAGTAGTTCCTGTAACCTTTCTCCTCATTGTTTTCCCATCAAATGTCTCTTCTCCGGCACACATCCCATGAAGAAATCAATTCCAGATTTTCCATAAAAAATGGTGTCCTCAAATCATTCCCTGTTTTAGTTTTATAGACTTTCACTCAAAAATAAAAAAGAAAATGCAATTAATTCTTATGACTCCACTTTCTCATTCACTCATTTTTTTCTAAATTTAGCCTCCAATAAAATTCCTACAGTGAATCTTTTCAAGAACACATGTTCAAAAATTAAATAGTGAATGCAATGAATTTTTTCCAACTCCCAATCACAAAATAATAAGATAACAAATATCAAAAATTCCCTCATTATGACTTGTAACGACCACTCTTTCTTGTGGCCACAATTATAATCAAATAATAAAAATAAATAATGACAAAGTGTTTGAAATAATCGTTTACCAAAATATATTTAAATATATTAAACAATTAAATAGAAATATTGCAATTAATATATAAATTTATTGCGACTAAATATTTAGTTTAGTCTATCCTTCAAAATAATTTTTCTAAATACAATAAAAATAAGAAAAATAAATGCAATTATTTTTCACTCTCTACACATTAATGGAAATTTAATCTACATGACAACTATGTGGTGTGTGCGGATTCGCATCAAGCAATTTGCCTTTAGTTGCCTAGACACCCCCTCCTTGATGATACTCTCTCTCTGTCGCGAGAGTGCCGTTCCTGCCATTTTCACATTAAAACAATCAATTAATCCCCAAAACAAATATAATAATATCATTTAATTCCTTGATTAAATATTAGGAAATTAAGGTTTGTGACAATCTCGTGGTAGCGAACACTATGGCCAAACATTCCTTCTCAGTCTGGGTGTAGTTTTTCTCATATTCTAATAACATTCAGTTAATGAAGTATATTTCTCTTTCTTCCCCATCATCATCTTCTTCAGCCAACATGTAAGATATTGAAATATCTGTGGCTCTAAAATAAAGGATGAGGGGTTTATCATGTCTAGGAGGCATAAGTATTGATGGGGTTAATAGAAACTTCTTCACTTGTTCAAAGGCATTCTGACAATCTACCGTCCAAGTTATCTCAGATAGTTTCTTTAATAGTTGATTGATGGGGTGAATTTTAAAAGTCATATCAGGTATGAAATGTCTTATCACACCCAGTTGTCCCAAGAAAGTTCTTTTGGCAGTTTCACTAGTTGGTGGAGTGGCATTCAACACCGCTTTTACCTTAGCGGGGTCTACATCTATCCCTCTCCATCAAAATATAAAACCTAGAAGCTTGCCTACTATCACTTCTAAAATACACTTCTCTCTAGGTTTAATCTTATCTTGTAGTCTGGTAAAAATCATATTAAGATCTTCAACATGTGTTGATCGTTGTTTATACTTGGTGAGTAGGCCATCAACGTATGTTTCTATTGTCTTATGGATGAGATCATGAAAGATATGAGTCATGGCCCTTTGATAAGTGGCTCCTACATTTTTTTAATCTGAATGGCATGACCACATAATAGAAAGTTCCCCAAGGGGTGGCACTGAATGTTGTTTTATTCTGATCAACCTTTGAGATTTTGATCTGATTATATCTTGAAAACCCATACATGAGGGAAAACACTTCGTATCTCACAGTTGAATTGACAATCTAGTCTATGGATGGTAAGGGCAAATTGTCTTTAGAACAAGCTTGGTTTATGTCCCTAAAATTGAGACATTCAAAATTTTCCATTTTTCTTCAGGATCAAACGATGTTAGATACCTAATCTAAGTAATCTACAGGCTTGATAAACCCCACATTCAACTTCTTCAATTCCTCTTTTACCATTTCTATGACTTGGGGTTTCATGGGCCTTAGCTTTTGCTTTATGAGTTTTGCATCAGGTTTCATTACCAGGTTAACCTTTGGGTCTAAACCAGGCCGCATGTCTGCATACATCCAAGTGAAGACGTCAAAGAATTCAATGAGAAACTCGGTGTATTCTTCTAACTCTTCATCATATAAATTCCCCCCAAGTTTCAACATTCTTGGCTTCTTAGGGGTTCCTATATTAAGATCAATGGTATCGCCAGTTAGCGAAGTGTGTCCTTCAAACATCGAGGGTGCTAGTGGTAATTCTAAATTTTTATCTACTTGCAGGATTTCTAATTTATCTCCAAAATAGTCATCGGGATGGGGAAGGAGCATGTATCACTTCTCGTGGTATACTTTTGGGAGGTCATCGTAAGCATGCAAGTATTCTAGATGGTTTCATGGTTTTTAGCATAATCCTTGGTTGGCGTTTCTATTCTATCTACTGCATAACTTAGGATACTCGGTAATTCTTTACTTTCTAGCATTGGTCCACCGCGTATTGATATGAATGACTTTAGATTTTTGAAGATGAGCATGAGGCGTGAACATAGCTACTGATGTAGCCAATGTTGAGTCTTCCACCTGATTCGCTTCCCTTTATATGGCTTTTATGGAAAAGAAGTTGAAGAATTGGACCGTTTTTCGAATGGTGTCTTTGTAAGGGCATAGTTGTTCCAATTTCATCTCATAATTTTCCATGACTTGATTGATCACTAATCAAGAGTCCCCAAAAGTGGAGATATTCTTAATTCCCATCTTCATGGCTAACATGACACCTAGAGATAGAGCTTCATACTTGGAGATGTTATTTGTGCAGAAAAAAGTCTAGTCTAAATGTAAAGGGGAGAAATTTCCTATTGGGGAAGTAAGAACTATTCTTGCCCCCGCTCCTATATTGCAACTTACTCTGTCAAAATGAAGGGTCCATAAATCTTGCATACTTTGTGATTTTGATGTCTCCCCAAATTTGTAGGTTGATTTTCACTTTTTTCCCCCTTTCTTCTTCTTCTTAAATGATTTCCACTGTCCCAATTGGGAAACTTTTGGCATTGTAATTTCATCCATGTTATCACCACAAGTGATAGCCACTAAACTAAATGTTGCATACAATTTTGTGGCATGAGGATCAAAGGGGGATTCTTTAACTAGGTATGAGTTTTGGTGTGAAATATCAAGGATGTATACAACATCTTGGGAGATTCTTCCTTCTCCCACGATCTTTATTCGTGCGTTCATTTTACTTTCTTTTTCCTCTTGTTCCATTATGTAAACACTAAAGGGATAAGGATCCACCTCAATGATAGGAGTCTTTCCCATATGATGGAAGTGGAGTTCTTGAAACAATGTGGAATCAACAACCTTCATTTCATAAATCCAACATCCTCTGAGGATCATATTGTAGCTTTTTTCTCTGTCGATCACATAAAAGTCTGTTGGGAGAGTTTTGGGTCCTAGGGTGAGTGGCAAGTTTACTTACCCTATTGTTTAGACATCCTGACTATCGTATATGTAACATCCAAAAACTTAAACAAGACTAAACATAGATATTTACCACGAGATAAAACATACAAGGTGAAAAAGATAGATTTTTTTTATTTAACTTAAATCAAGATACAAACAATTTACATAATTTCTTTTTTGAAATAAACATGGTATAAGATACAAAGACGACATTCTGTCTTTACAATTACAAATATCTGCATATAGATAATGTTTTACATAGTCTTAATAAACACAAGTCAGATAACCCGAAGGTATACTACATCCAGAAATCTGACATCCTTATCGCAAGCCTCGACATGTCTTCTATTGGAGAGAGAGAGAGAATCTTCCTAGCGCTTTTCCTCCAACCATAGACTGGCGGTCTCCCACACTTCTTCCAAATGGAAGTGGCCCTACCCTTCACAAAGAGTATAGACCAAAGGTGACCAACGATAATTTTCCATCTGAGTATTGGTGTTGTATCCTACATAACTCTATCGATAATACAGCCCTAGATACCCTCTAGCTAAGTATGATCAATCCAATAGGTTATGCAATCCAAATACGATGAACCAACAATGCACGCAGAGACGTATGCATTACTTTGGCCAAAGATTCAATATAATAAATATTTATAAAAAATGTAGTCGTTATGTTCACCCACCCCAACTCGACTTGGATACTTTCATAATCCTACAGTTTGATTTGGTCAACTATTTTTTACTATATAATCTTGACAACTTCAATATTTTGGTCTTCCCGACTTAGACAAGTTTACAAACACTGTCAATGTTCCATAGACCCTATGGATTATCTTTCTATACGAGGATTCTCATTGCATCTTTGTAATACCCGATATCCAAAACTTATCAACACTCAAGAACTTAGGTTGATTTATAATGACTAAGAAGGTTACCATACCAAGGTTAAGCATTATCAGTTAGGATAATATTTTTTTTCTAACAAGTAAAAATAAGCAATCATAATTAGGGTACTTGCCTTTTCATAATCGTTCCATATAATATTTGTAAAGGTATAATGAATAATATTAACCCTATTGGATCTAAACTAGGGTTTTGTCTTCCTTTTTCTAACAAACACTCTAATTCAAGTTTAATTGATGTTATAAGTATACGATTCTCCTCTAGTCTTCCTTCAACTAAAAAGTTCGATTCAAGCTTTCATAAACAAAACTATTTCTCTTAAGTTAAAGCTAACCAAAAGGTTCTAATCGAGTTTATACTTTGACTACAATCGACTTGATATCAAAAAGTGGAAAAGCCTATTTTAAGTTTGCTAACCATTTATATACAAAGTCGAAAGGTTTCTCCTTAGCTATATTCTATGTTGTCATAAACTTTGCTATCCTATATTGAGCAAAACTTAGGAAACTAAAAAATAAAACCTTAAACTTGATAATCGTTTTTCCTACTTTGATTATGAAAAACTATGAAGAATCCCTAATGCAAAACTAATATAAATTCTATTGGTTCTAAAGGAACTTAATAATGTCGTATCAAAATACTCTGCGACTTACTAAATCTATAATGACTTGCTTGTATTGGTCCACACTTCGACCTTATGACATACATGATTCTAATATATATATTGACATGCATAGAGAAAGCTTTGCTTAGTAAGATTGTTCCTTACGGAACCTATGACATAATAGGAGCATATAACTCTTTAGACATTACTAAATACACTAAGTTTTGTGGAACATAGATTTAGATAAATAAACAAACATTGTACACCATAACAATTCCAATACTATTGGTTTTATCATATTAACCAGTCATGCATTTCTGATATCATTCTTCTATAGAGGTTATAGCTCGTAAGAAACAGTAATGACATATTATACGTGCATCATAGAAATGAATGAAAACTTTAAGAACGATAAGAACCTGTTCGATTCCTTTGACAAGATAATAGCATCCACGAAGAAGATCTCCTTCCTCTTTGTTGCTCACGCCCCCCCCAAAACTCTACTCTCTGTTTACAACTTAAGACTACGTTGAGCAAAGAAACATACATCAATAAAATAGAGATAAGCTTGTTGTTCTAAGATTATTATCTCCTAAGTGTGTCAAACAATTCTCCCAGTTACCAAAAACTCCCCCTACTCTATGGAAGTTATCTCATATATAAGATACGACTCAGCTATGAGTCATTGTCTCCTTCGCCACGACTAACTATCCTCATAAAAATCGATACCCCAAAATAATTCCATGACTATCAGTCATAAAGAATCCACTACGATGTAGTTGTAACCAATCTCTCTTAAGTCGCAGAGGCTCTACACGTGCTGACTCCAAGAGGATTGATCATCCATCATGAGGGAAAGATACGTGGTATACAACACCACTAACACTCATGAATGGTTGACACTCTATAAAACCACGACTCAAGATAATTAAGTTATCTCATGAGTTATAAAGACCACTATACCTCAGTTGATATACTCTCCACTATTTATGCCTACAGCTACTCTATATTTGAGCATGTGGCTTTTAAAAGATAACATGGTATTTATTCTACTTTTCATACCACTAAAGGCTCTTAAAAGAATAATCGATACTTAAAGAAATTGGTTAAAAGATGACAACTTCACATAGAAGAAAAGGTGGTTAATCGAATTAAACCACAAGCAACCTTCGACAAACCAATTTTCCAAAGATAATAAACATAATAATAATTGTCTAAGATCAAATGAAATAACATCAATAGGGATTGTTACAATAATGTTACATAAGACTTATGTAAAAGCATGATAGGGTCGAGTTCATCTCCCCTTCACGAACACAAACTAATTCACATCAATTATGCTTTCCATGAATGTACACATGACACTTAACTATAATCATGCCAACAATTTAACCATCTACATTTTGACGACGCAAACACAACTACTTATGACGTGATCGACGAAAGGTCATGTTAGTCGCAGACGACTAACATTCTTTCTCAACAACGTCATTTTCACAAAATGACAAGGTCGACGCACAACTAACTCAAAAAGGAATCAATAAGACATTGACAACCTATCGAGTTGATCCAAGAATTAACCATTAAAATGTGACTTACCTCAATCGACTAGAGTTAGTTAACTGTTAAACACTATACTCATTTGGCAAATGACCATTTATAACCCAAGGTCTATTCTCTTCTCCTCAGAAGATACTCTCTCTCTCTCTTTCTCGAAGAGTCATTAAAAACCTATTTTCCCTGCGTATAACTTGCAATCACCAGATTTTGATCAATGCATCGTTAGTCCATTCATAAACCTTATAAATAACAAATCAAATTCCCATAACATAAATTGCTAAATCATTACATCATATGCATTGCATTTAATCACATAACTGATATTCAATGAAATCAATATTTTCCAATGACATTTAACCCAACATCAAAATATTTATCCATAGATTTACTTCTATCCATGTAAAAGTAAAAAAGTAAAAATAAGCCAAAATTATGGATGTAACATATCTCTCCCCTAAAGATTCATCATCCTCGATGATTCAAAGTATCAAAATATAATTTAAACATGTTTTTGTTTAGCTGCTAAAAGCATGAAATAAATGAGGAAATTTCTGATAAAATTCATGGTAATCCTCCCAAGTAGCACTATCCTTCGCATACTAGTCCCACTGGACCTTGCAGTGCATAACTTCTCTGTTACGCAAGAGGAGCTTGCATGTTTCGATCACCTTGAGAGGCTTGATCATGACCACCCCTGGGTCCTGCTTCTGTAATGCATTCCAATTTAGAGTATGGTTATCTCCTACAATATACTTCTTTAAATAAGAAACATGAAAAATATTGTGCATTCTAGACAAGGTTGGTGGTAGAGCAATCTTGTGGGCAACCAGATTGATTACTTCAAGTACTTCAAAGGGTCCTACATATCGAGGAGCTAATTTGGAAGCCTTCCCAAATTTTATGGAACTTTTATGAGGTTTGACCCTCAAAAGAACTTTCTCTCCAACAGAGAATTGTCTTGGTATTTGCTTGGTATCAACATAACTTTTCTGTCTATCATTGGCTTCCGCCAATCTTTTCCTGATCAACTTAACTTTTTCTTCCATTTCAGCCAGCATTTCTGGACCAATGCTAATCCTATCTTCTAGCTTATCCCAGATTATAGGAGTTTGGCATCTTCTTCCATACAATGCTTCAAATGGTGCCATCTTAATAGAAGAATGATATGAATTGTTATAAGCAAATTTCACAAGTGGTAAGTACTCTTCCCACTTATATTGCTGATCCATGCATTACATTCGTAACAAATCCTCCAAAACTTGGTTAACTCTCTCAGTTTGACCATCTGTTTTAGGATGATAAGTTGTACTCACATTAAGTTTAGTCCCTAGCATAGAGAACAAGGTTTGCCAAAACCTTGATGTTACACGTGCATCTCTATCTAAGATAATCTTTTCAGGAACTCCGTGTAATCTAAACACTTCCTAAACAAATTTGCGAGCTAACACTGGTGCTCCATTAGTTAAATTCCCCAGTATGAAATGTGCTACCTTTGTGAGTTTATCAACCACAATTAAAATGGCATCATGTCTGTTCCTAGACATTGGAAGACCTTGAACAAAGTCCATACTTATGACTTGCCACTTCCATTCTGGTACATCATGTAGATACAATAGTTCTATGGGATGTTGATGTTCAAGTTTTACCCTCTGACGCTCTAGACAACTTGCTACAAATCTTTCAACATCATTCTTTATTCCTTTCTAGAAATAAAGAGGTTTTACATCTGCTAGAAGTTTGGTTACTCCTGGATGTCTCGAGTATGGTGCAATATGAACTTCTTTCCACACCAGATTTGTTAATTCAGTTGCATTAGGAACATACATTCTTCCTCTGTATCTCAATAGTCCATCAGACTCAAAATGAAACCCATCATACCTCAAATCTTTAGGATTTACCATAAGAGCTTGTTTGACCTGCTCATAATATTCATCACCAGATAAATTTTGCAACACTAAATCTTGAAAGTTTGCTTGTATAGAGACAATTGAAGAAATATGTCTCCTCTGACTTAAATCATTAGCTACTCTATTCTCTTTTCCTTTGATAGAGTTTATCTCAAAGTCATAGTTAGATATCAACTCTAACCATCTCCTTTATCAAGCATTTAGATTAGGTTGAGAAAATATATACTTAAGAATTTGATGATCTGACTTAAGTATAAAGGTTTTCCCTAACAAATAGTGATGCCACATTTGTAAAGCATGCGTAATTCCTGCTAATTCCAGATCATGTGGTGCATAATTTTTCTCATAAGCTTTCAACTTCCTTGACTCATAGGCTATCACTCGCCCATCTTGCATAAGCACACACCCTAATCCTTCTCCCGAGGCATCAGTTATTACCTCAAAGTGCCCTTCAGGGTTGGGAACTTTCAAAATTGGTGTTGTTGTCAACTTTTCCTTTAATAGATCAAATGCCTCTTGACATTTATCTATCCATTCAAATTGCTTCCCTTTTCTTTACAAAGAAGTGATTGGACTTGCAATACTGGAGAAATTTAGAACAAACTTTCTATAATAACTAGCCAAACCCATAAAACTACTTACTTCATGCACATCCGAGGGTACATACCAATCTATAATAGCTTTGATCTTTGTTGGATCAACAGATATTCCTTCTGCAGATATTATATGTCCTAGATACTGAATCTCCTTCTGGAAGAAAGAACACTTAGAAATTTTTCTGTATAACTTAGGTTCTCTTAACTGTTGTAGAACCACTTCCAAATATTTTAAATGTTCTTCTTCATTCTTAGAATAAATAATAATATCATCCAGAAAGACTAGAACAAACTTGTCTAAACAATCTCTAAACACACTATTCATGAGATTCATGAATGCGGCAGGGGCATTCGTAAGTCCAAAAGGCAACACTGTGAACTCATAGTGCCCATATCTTGTCCTAAAAGCTGTTTTGTGGATATCCTCATCTTTCAATCTTAACTAATGATATCCTGACCGCAAATTGATCTTTGAAAACATCGCATCTCCATGCATTTGATTGAAAAGATCATCAATACATGGTAAAGGATATTTTTTCTTTAACGTTGCTTTATTGAGTATATGATAATCTATACATAATTATAGAGTTCCATCCTTTTTCTTGACAAAGATAACTGGTGCACCCCATGGTGAAACACTGGGTCTAATCAAACCTTTAGCCAATAATTCTTGTAATTGGGCTTTTAATTCCATTAATTCCATAGTTGTCATATGGTAAGGTGCTTTTGATATAGGCTTAGATCTTGGTTTAATATCAATTGCAAAATCAAAAACCCTTTTGGGAGGTAGTCCTAGAAGTTCCTTAGGAAAAACATCCTAAAAATCTTGAAGAAAAGGATACCTTTCTTCAAAAGACATACTTTGCTTTTCAAGATTTTCCTCAATTTGCTCCATTTTTACTGCAAAGAGTTGACACCCCTTTCATCTAGCTCTTTTTAATTGCTTAACAGAGATAGGTCTAATCTTGACTTCTCTTTGAATACCCTGGAAAATGACCTTATTTCCCAAGTCATCTAAGCACTCAACTATTTTTGAAAATTAGTCGAATTTAGCTCTATGCTTCCATAACCAGATCATTCCTAGGATTACATCATAGGAACCTAAGGGGGCTACATATAGGTTTACCTCTATTGAAAAACTAGAGAGGACAATTTTGGCCTCAAACAAACATTGCTCTACCTGAGCCTTTGATTGGTTAGCATATTCTACTGACCAAGGTTTAGACATGTACCCAGCTTTTCTAGGAAACTTATTCAAAAATTTAGGGGAAACAAAATTTTTAGTAGCTCCTGTATCAATCAGAATAGAAATAGGGACTCCAAACAAGGTACCTGTCATCTCAATGGGTGTGATTTGGTACTCTGCTTGATGATTGTCGAGGGCTGTATGAATCCTTTGTTGGAAAGCTACTTGTTGAGTAGGTAACGCAGTAGCTCTTTGCTGACCATTTTGGTTCTTGGTTGGACAACAATTAGTAGAATGGTCACCCCCACATGTAAAGCATCCTCCAAGAGGTCCTCTCTTTTCTGTAGACTTTCTAGTATTATCCTCATTTCTTTTGAAATTACTACTCCTTTTCTCATTACCAGTCCCATTCTTATTCTTCTGAGTTCCCTTACCACTTCTTTTATTCTCATAGCTCTTGTCATTTTTTCTTTTGAATGGTTGGGAAGTTAGAGTTCTATCGAGTCTCTTGTGATTTCTATCTGGATAAGCTGAGATGGATTTAAACTTTTGTTCTTGCTTGATTGCCTTCTCGTACACTTGATCCATTGTTGTGGGACCATGTACATCCACCTCCCACCAATCTGAGCATTTAAACCCATGATGAACTTCCTGATTCAGAATCTCTCATCCTTCTGATATTGGGGTACATATTTTAGGAGGGTAAATTTCTCCCCATATTCAACTACTAACATGTCTCCTTAATGAAGATTCTAAAAATCAATCAATTTTTGGTCAGAATAAAGTTGTGGTAGCCACCTTTTGCAAAAGAGTTCTACGAACTCATCCCAAGTTACTCTTAAGGAACTTAGATTTAGTTCCATTTTCTTATTCATCCACCAAGTGGATGCTTCTCCTGCTAGTTGAAAGGCTCCCCAAATCACTTTGGTTACTTCCGAGTAATTTCTTATCTCAAAGTACTTCTCCATTTCTAACAACCAAGCTTTGAATGCATCACCAGTCACTGTCCCATAAAACTTTGGTGGAGTGACCTTTTTCATATCCTTGGAAAGTTCTAAGGCCAACCTATCCTTTGCTTGCTTCTGAGGTTCACAGTTTTCAGGGATCTCAGTACTCATACTATGATCTTGGTGATTTTCCCTACTCTCCTCATGATAATTTTCATTTTCTCCCTCAAAGTTTCCTTGATCCATTACCTTCTTTTCCAAGTTACCAAGTCTTTCCTTGGTTTCTGCAAGTATGATTAAAATTTGATCCAACTTGTCCTTGGAATTATCTGGCGGGTTGTTTTCCTCTTGACTCTCACCTTGGCTAGTTCTTGTCTAAACCATGTTTGTCATTTTTCTCACACCTGAGAATATTGAGTTATCTATTAGTTTCCCGATTTTAATGCATCTCATTAAATCAAAACATAATGAACTCAAAACAAACAATAGTTTGGTACAAAAACAAACTCACCTTTATTATAAAAAATTCAGGAGTAACTACATCCTTTATTGATACATAGAATGACTCATATGTCATATTCAATGGGAGTAGGTCCCTTCGATTAATTTTTAGATACATAATCAAGAGGTGTATAACCTTCTGATTCACTATCATACCTAAGTACAATGATCTCAGAAGATCGAGGTATGCGAGGGTCTCTCCTAACCATAGGTGCATCATCTTCAGACATATAAGCTATGATCCTAGCTGTGATCTTAGCTACCTCTAAGTTTTCCTTTCTCACTCGCTTGATTCAAGTTAAAGCATTCCTGAGGGTTTCAGTATCACTCAACCATATGTCACTATCATTATTGGTTCCCTCAAAGGTTTTAATTATGGCTTCACGCTCTCTCTTGGCTTTTAGGTAACACTCATTCCCGATAACTAACTTCCTAGAAGTCATCTTGAGACGCACCATCCTAGCATAAGAAATTCAAACATTAGCTAACTACTTAATGTTGATTATAGGATAGCATAGTGGACTCATAAGCCCTAGTGCCGAACCTGGTAGCTCTGGTACCGTATGTAACATCCAAAAACTTAAATAAGACTAAACATAGATATTTACCATGAGATAAAACATATAAGGTGAAAAAGATATATATATTTTTATTTAACTTAAAATCAAGATACAACAATTTACATAATTTATTTTCTGAAATAAACAACATGATATAAGATACAAAGATGACATTCTGTCTTTACAATTACAAATATCTGCAATAGATAATGTTTTACATAGTCTTAATAAACACAAGTCACATAACCCAATGGTATACTACATTTGAAAATCTAACATCCTTATCGCAAGCCTCGACATGTCTTTTGCTGGAGAGAGAGAGAGAGAGAGAGAGAGAGAGAGAGAGAGAGAGAGAGAGAGAGAGAGAGAGAGAGCATCTTCCCAGTGCTTTTCCTCCAACCACAGACTGATGGTCTCCCACACTTCTTCCAAATGGAAGTGGCCCTACCCTTCACAAAGAGTATAGACTAAAGGTGACCAACGGTAATTCGCCATCTGAGTACTAGTGTTGTATCCTACATAACTCTATCTATCATACAACCCCAGATACCGTCTAGTTAAGTATGATTAATCTAATAGGTTATGCAATCTAGATACGGTGAACCGACAATGCACGCAGAGACGTATGGATTAGTTTGGCCAAAGATTCAATATAATAAACATTTATATAAAACACAGTCGTTATGTTCACCCACCCCAACTTGACTTGGATACTATCATAATCCTACAACTTGACTTGGTCAACTATGTTTTACTATATATTCTTGACAACTTCAATATTTTGGTCTTCCCGACTTAGACAAGTTTACAAACACTGTCAATGTTCCATAGACCCTATGGATTATCTTTCTATACCAGGATTCTCATTACATCTTTGCAATACCTGAGATCCAAAACTTATTGACACTCAAGAAATTAGGTTGATTTACAATGACTAAGAAGGTTACCATACCAAGGTTAAGCATTATTGGTTAGGATAATATTTCCTTTCTAACAAGTAAAAATAAGAAATCATAATTAGGGTACTTGCCTTTTCATAATCATTCCATATAATATTCGTAAAGGTATAATGAATAACATTAACCCTATGGGATCTAAACTAGGGTTTTGTCTTCCTTTTTCTAACAAACACTCTAATTCAAGTTTGATTAATGTTATAAGTATACGATTCTCCTCTAGTCTTCCTTTGACTAAAAAGGTTGATTCAAGCTTTCATAAATAAAACTATTTCTCTTAAGTTAAAGCTAACCAAAAGGTTCTAATCGAGTTTATACTTTGACTATAATTGACTTGATATCAAAAAGTGGAAAAACCTATTTTAAGTTTGCTAACCATTTATATACAAAGTCGGAAGGTTTCTCCTTAGCTATTTTCTATGTTGTCATAAACTTTGCTATCCTATATTGAGAAAAACTTAGGAAATTGAAAAATAAAACCTTAAACTTGATAATCGTTTTTCCTACTTTGACTATGAAAAACTATGAAGAATCCCTAATGCAGAACTAATATAAATTCTATTGGTTCTAAAGGAACTTAATAATGTTGTATCAAAATACTCTGCAACTTACTAAATCTATAATGACTTGCTCATATTGGTCCACACTTCGACCTTATGACATACATGATTCTAATATATATAGACATGAATGGAGAAAGCTTTGCTTAGTAAGATTGTTCCTTACGGAACCTACAACATAATAGGAGCATATAACGTTTCAGACATTACTAGATGCACTAAGTTCTGTGGAGCATAGATTTAGATAAATAAACAAACATTGCACATTGTAACAATTCCAATACTACTATTTTTATCATATTAACTAGTCATGCATTTCTGATATCATTCTTCTACAGAGGTTACAGCTCGTAAGATACAGTAATGACATATTATACGTGCATCATAGAAATGAATGAAAACTTTAAGAATGATAAGAACATGTTTGATTCCTTTGACAAGATAACAACATCCACGAGGAAGATCTCCTTCCTCTTTATTGCTCATGCCGCCCTCAAAACTCTACGCTCTGTTTTTGACTTAAGACTACGTTGAGCAAAGAAACATAGACCGATAAAACATAGATAAGCTAGCTGTCCTGAGATTATTATCTCCTAAGTGTGTCAAACAATTCTCCCAATTACCAAAAACTCCCCCTACTCTATGGAAGTCATCTCATATATAACATACGACTCAGCTACGAGTCATTGTTTCCTTCGCCATGACTAACTATCCTCATAAAGATCGATACCCCAAAATAATTCCATGACTATCAGTCATAAAAAATCCACTACGATGCAATTGTAACCAATCTCTCTTACGTCGCAGAAGCTCTACACATGCTGACTCCAAGAGGATTGATCATCCATCATGAGGGAAAGATACATGGTATACAACACCACTAACACTCATGAATGGTCGACACTCTATAAAACCATGATTCAAGATAATCAAGTTCTCATGAGTCATAAAGACCACTATACCTCGGTTGATATACTCTCCACTATTTATGCTTACGACTGCTCTATGTTTGAGCACGTGGCTTTTAAAAGATAACATGGTATTTAGTCCACTTTTCATAGCACTAAAGGCTCTTAAAAGAATAATCAATACTTATAGAAATTGGTTAAAAGATGACAACTTCACATAGAACAAAATGTGGTTAATCGAATTAAACCACAAGCAACTCCCAACTAACCAATTTTCCAAAGATAATAAACATAATAATAATAGTCTAAGATCAATGAAATAACATCAATAGGGATTGTTATAATAATGTTATGTAAGACTTACATAAAAGTGTGATAGGGTTGAGTTCATGTCCCCTTCACAAACATACACTAATTCACATCGATTATGCTTGCCATGAACATACATGCATCATTTAACTATAATCATGCCAATAATTTAACCATCTATGTTTTGACGATGCAAACATAACTACTTACGATGTGATCGACGAAAGGTCGCGTTAGTCATAGGCGACTAACGTTCTTTCTTGACAACGTCATTTTCACAAAATGACAAGGTCGACACATAACTAACTCAAAAAGGAATCAATAAGAAATCAATAACCTATCGAGTCAATCCAAGAATTAACCATTAAAGTGTGACTTACACCTCAATCGAGTAGAGTGATTTAACTGTTAAACACTATACTCATTTGGCAAATGACCGTTTAGAACCCAAGGTCTATTCTCTTCTCCTCAGAAGATGCTCTCTCTCTCTTTCTTGGAGAGTCATCAAAAACTTGTCTTCCTTACGTATAACTTTCAATCACCAGATCTTGATTAGTGCATCGTTAGTCCATTCATATACCTTATAAATAAAAAATCAAATTCCCATAACATAAATTGCTAAATCATTACATCATATGCATTGTATTTAATCACATAATTGATATTTAATAAAATCAATATTTTCCAATGACATTTAACCCAATGTCAAAATATTTATCCATAGATTTACTGCTATCTATGTAAAAGTAAAGAAGTAAAAACAAGCCAAAATTAGGGATGTAACAGTATACCCTAATGATTGTGATGTTTTGTTTAATGTTTAATTTGTCATACCTCATTCTTTGGAGGAGAAATGGTGTGCCATTAACTACAGACCCCTCATTCATGACCACTTGTTTGATGTAGATAACCTCGTTGACTTGTATTTGTATCTAGAGAGGCAAATCTTTTTTTTTATAATTTTCATCACCTTGTAAAATCTTTGCGATGTCAAAGGTGATAGCAGTGGGTTTTTATTGTGTTGAACATCCTACTTCCAACACATCTAAGAATGTTTTGTGTTACGAGGGAGAGGTTTTGAGTAAGCTTACTACTTGTGAGAAAACATTTTTTGTTTGATCTACTTATTCTGCTTCTTAAAAAACAAAAACTTCTTGATTTAACTCAATGTGGTTTGATGTTCCCTCGTCAAGAGCAATTTTGTTATTTAGGGAGTCTTTATCGTTTTGCTAATGTTGGCATACAGATTTTGTCACTTAACTCTATCTTCTCTCACCCATACAAATGACTATTGAACCAATAGCTGAGTCAATTGCAATGATATTTTGCAATCGCTCTCTGATTATCTTACAAGGCACAACTACCTTCTAATGATGTGCTACGAATACAAACAATGTATGCTTTTAATCATAAAGTAGAAAAGGTATTGCTTTTAACCAGACAACAGTAAAGGCAGTAGAAAGAAGGAAAAAGAGAGAGAAAAGAGAAATCAAATTGCAAACATATGAATACAACTGGATCTCTCAAAGGGAAGGAAAAAAAATGAAAGAGAACACAAGGTTTGCCAAAACCTGCATACCATGAGCAAGTACAATAGATTATAGCACATGAATGTATGGACTGGACATAGGAACAATCAACATACACAGGGAAAATCTGAACATAAGAATAGACTTCTTTATTAACCTATGAAAAACAGAAATTAGGCTCAAAGTCTCTAGTTTATCTTTGTACATAGCTCTTTGGCTATACAGGGCAGTAGCAAGATAAAATTTTTAGAATCTTTTTTTCAATGCTCAACTGATGAGTTTTTAAAGACCCTTCCTCCTTTCCCATAAACGTTTCTTGAAAGTCAATCATAACAAAATCAAACTCATTCTTTCATCCTCTTGTGAAGTAACTGCCTCTTGAAAAGTCATCTTAAGATTAATTTACTAATTCACTTTTAAAAGCGACATTTCAACTCCATCAAGTCTTCCCCAATACATGTAATTGCTACCATATGACCACTTTACACTTTTTCTTCAATTTTCACTTTTACACTTGCATCCACCAATTATGGAATATGAAACTAAAATTAGTATTATCTCCTATTGCATTGTTTTCCACATCAATATGTAATTGGGAGAAAATTTTATTTTCTGCATGCGAACCATTACCAATCACATGTGCCCCTTTGGAATTTTCTTCCTCATTTTCACAAGACAACTGCTCTACCATGTTTGTTGCATGCCCATTTTTGGAATAATTTTCCAGTTCACTTGATTGTTTCTCATAACTTGCCATTTCCACATTAGTCGTGTCAACACCATTTGAACTTGTCTAGATTTTCTACAGTTGGTTGGTAACGTTCACTGTGAGGTGATATATAGACTTCTTGGTGAGTAGCAAAAACATCAGCTTCAACTCTACTCACGCTGGCTATCTTTCTTTTTTGTTTTTAAAGAAGACAAGACACTAACTATAACCCAACACTCAAAATCTGTCTTACAAGTTCTCCTCTCTTCTCTATACCCCCAAAAGGTTAATTTTCTTTTGTTTCTTCCCAAAACTGGCATGGGGATCCCAACTATAGTTTGTTCACTAAGTTAACAACAATTTGCCTTGTAATGACAATTAGTGAGAGTTAAAAAACTTAAAATCTAGATGGCATACCCTTAATTGTTTCAACCAAGAATTACCAGAGCTTAATAGAGAAATAATTCGCTGTTGGTCAACACAATTCTTGTCTCCTCTACACTTGATATTGTGGCCTTTAAATCATCTGTGGATTTCTGCAAACTATTTCCTTGTACTGCATCTAATAATTCAGGACGAAGAGAAGACTGGAGAAGCTCCATGGGAAGAGGGAATCTATATCATCGACATTTGCAATCATGGATTAGCTCTGTATTACTATAACAACAAATTAAGAGGCAGTCTGGATATCATCAATCCCATTGACTCTAAAATCATTGCTATACTGATACTTTCTTGAGACAAATCACTCTCAATAGTCTCATTTATAACATCAGACTCACATCCAACATCGTCGGAGTCACCAAGAACTTGCACGAGCATCCATCCGCATAAATCGCTAGTTATTTCCAATTCCATCAGGTATTTCATTTTCATGAACAATACTTTTGGAGCTCCTGCTATGTAAAGGGAGTTGTTTTCTCTTAGAGGCTAAATTAGAAGCACGTGGATGACTAGAATGATCCTTCCAAGTGCTCCCTGTGTTTGGAAGCACTTGTTTTTTACCTTTGTATTTGTCTCATGAGATCTGTCCGTCACCTTGGACTGCCTTAATATCCATGAATGCAAGTAGCCTCTTTTTGGATTCAAGTGCTTCTTTCTTGGCTGTTTTGTAAGTTGTAAGTGCTTTTTTGTATGAACAGATAGGACAACCAACACTTTCCCTTGATATGATAGATACATCTGACTGTAGACAGTTATAATGCACAGTAATAGAACACCCATCACAATAGAACAATGATCCACCTTCTTTACATTTGAAACAACTTTGTCCAAGGCAATCATTCCCCGATATTAGGTGATCTAGTTCTGGTAGCTCCTCAACCTCAAGTATGTGGTCCTCCTTTCTACCTTCAGTATCTGAATTATTTTCCTCCTCTCATTTACTTATTTGTTGTTCCAAGCCGTGAACTTCATTATCTGTGCTTTCGCTATAGTTCCAATTACCAATGTTATTAGTTGACTTAGTGTTACTTGATTCCGGCAGTACTTCTTTATCTCTATTGCAATGCACCTCTTCTCTAGATTCCATAGCTAAATAATAATTTGTAATTTGAGGATTTTGGTTCAAGTTCCCTGTTCGAGCGCCTAAAGTATTTTTCTGTAAATCATTTTTAGAGACATTAAATCTTTCCATAATGCATTCTTTTATCTTCTCAACATGCGATGGAGAGATATCATTTTCACTATGCTTTAACCTTTTTTGATCTTCTGCACTTCTATTCTCATCCTCCAAGGTGGCTTCTCTGTAGGATAGCTTTCTAGACACACTTTGGATGATTTCTTCTCCTATTGATACATGCTTAGTATGCACGAAAGACGTACAGGTATAGTACCCATCAGTGATATCACAGACCAACTGATCAAGAACAATTATATTGATAGAAGTCTTCTTCTCATGAAGAAAATTAAGTAAATCACTCTTCAATATTTCAAGTAGATATTTCTCTAATGCTGAAAGATACGAACTTTTATCCTGTGATTCGTGGCAATAGCAGTCTTATCTTCTATCTGTAAATTTCCATGACATGGGTTTTTTGAGAAGCTTCTTCTTTTCCATTCTGAGAAATGGATTGGTATCCTAGAGAAACAAATGATGTCACCAGCTTTGGTTTGTGTCACCGTATGAATAATTTAATGGACCATGAGTTGCTTATGTCTACATATGGAAGACGCAAGAGATCTGAGCAACTCTAAGATCTTCAGCTCTTATCACTCTTTCTAAGTTATCTATATTGTTTGGGTCCCTCAGAAGCTCTACATGATGAGACTCGAGAGTACACAGATAGGGAGGTAGCATCCCCTGGACTCGCCACTGTTCCTGCTTTTGAATCAACAATACTAATTTTCAACTCCCAGGCATGGATAACATGCCCTTTAGAATTCATGATAACAGAGATTGGGAACATCTCTCCAACAAATCCAGGCCATGATACTCTCAAAACAATATCCATGAAAGGTTCTGCCTCCTTTTATGATTTTTCAAATAATGGCACATAACGTGACTTCCGCAAAACTAATGCATGCTAGAGCAGTAATGATTCAATGGATCTCTGAAAAACTTCTTTTACAAACTTATTTTGTATTGTTTGCAGGTTGTTCTCCATCAAAGGTTAATCATCTTGTTTGGCTTCCTTTCTCCATCGTTTGATTATCTGTAAAGTGCCATGCTAATCCTGACAAAAGTTTTCATTGTCTTACTTTTGATAGAAAGAGCCACCACTTGAAGAAATTCTCGACACAGAAAGAAGTTTCAGAACCCTAAATACCACCGATGAGAGACCAATCAGTAGATAATAACATTTCAAAACTTTGTGAAATAGTCGATTATGAAGGGCATTGGCAAATTAGGTGCTTTAAGAAATATTGAACTTGTCGATAGAGAAGAGTCGATAAAACATGAAGTTCCAAAACTTTGAAAACTACTGACTATAGTATCACTTAATCTCTATAAAGTTTCACTCTTTTCCACTTGGAGTGAAAAACCGGCAAAGAGAGTCGGGTATCTATCAGGTTTCAGAACCTCTTAAATTACCGATTATGAAGTTCTAATTTTTAATATTGCCAATAGCAATATTCAACTTTTATAAAGTCTTTTAAACTTTTAAATTAAATTATCAACGATATTTAAACTTTCTAACTCTTCAATAAAAAGAGAGTTTCGGCAAACATTATGACTTCATAACTTTTCACCTCAAAAGTAAATAAATTTACCCCCGACGTCCAATTACTTTTCTGACCTTAGGAAAATTAACAAAAGCAAATATTTTATACTTTGCACTATTTGAAGGCAGTTCAACGACAAAAAGAAGATAAATTTTATAATCTTTGACAGAAATGGTACTTTCATTTGGAAATCGGTCACATGGAGAGAAAAGATTACGCGAGGCCTTTTGTAAACCACTTCTTCACCAGCAAAATAAATATCACCCCAACACTGAAAATTTCAAAATTTTCCAAGTTCAAAAATTTGGGTAATAGCTGAGATTGTAGGAAAACTATGAACTTTTGTTTTTTTTTGGTGGTGAGTTTTGAAATGGCCTTGTTGTATTCATAGAAGGTTTTCATGTCACAACCCTTTGCTCCATGGAATAGGCAATATGCGTTGGGTTCATAGGGGAAGTGACCTAATCCCTAATATCCTTTTTGGAATTTTTGACGTGGTTTTTCATTAATCGACAAGTTTTTGATGACGTTGATGTCTTTGTTTATGGACCTTTTCGAAGGATTATTTTCAAGATCTTTTGAAGTTTTGAATTTTCCATTCATGTCATAAACTTTTCGTCCACTGTCGATGGTGGCTCGATTAATTTGTAAGGCACTTTCTAGGGCTTCCTCATATGATTTATACGGTAGTTTTTGTACTTCCTCTCGAGTGTCCCTATTAAGGGCGTGTAAGAAGAGGTCGCACAATTCTTTGTGATTTATATTCAGGGCACTTGTAGATGAGTAGAGCACTCGTCTCCATCACGTAACAAAGTGTGCCACTGATTCATTTGGTTCCTTCTTCATGGAGAGGAATTCATGAATCCCTATTTTAATGAGTTTGTTCATGTCAAAATCCATGAAAAACTCCCCTATAAGTTGTTGAAACTAATGGATAGAGGCCTCAATAAGATGATAGTACCAATCCAAGGTGATTCCTTCTAGTGTCTTTGGGAAGATCTTAGCGATGACTCCATCCCAAGGGAGAAGTTCCCTTATGACAGTCATGTATGCTTTGATGTGCGAGTTGGGATCTCCTTCTCCTTTAAACTTAGTTAGATCTAGAAGAGGTAACAATAGTATTATGTTTCGTATGATATGGTCAAGTGGTTCCTTTTAAGTATTTGATGTACATCCCTAGGATGTACTTTGAGATTGTGAGGTTGAAAGCATTAACGCCATGGGTAGATTTTGATATCTGAGTGCAGCAACTTGATTTGATTGATTATTCTAAATCGTCTTAAGGTTTTGCATTGTTTGGTTTCTATTCAAGAAGATTTCATTACTTCCATTGCAAGAATATAAGTTTAGGTAGGGGGTTCTAAGATGCCCCCTAGTCTTGTTCCAACCTATGTTGTCATGTGGCTTCACTCTTTTGTCTCGAATGTATTGTTCTACCTTGAGAGTCCTAATCCTTTGGACTAGTGTTGCTATAAGATCAACAGGTGTAGGACCTCTTTGTGTTTCTTCATTTCGTGGAACTTCATTTCACACATTTTCATGACTTGACCCTCCTATTTATTCTCGTAAAACATTTTCACGTTGTTTTTCTCGAAGAATGATATGCAGGGCCTCTTGAGATTCTTTGGCTTCCTACAAGTGCCTATCTAAATGTCTTACTTCTGATGGAAATATATAGCCATAAAAACAATTTCCTCATAACCCTATGAGAGATTAATATGCAAACATAGTATTAAGAAATCCACATGTAAGAGAATAAGAAAACATACCATCAATGTGACATAAGATATACTCTAGGAAAACCCTCCATGAGGGAAAATCATAGCCTCCAAAAGCATCCATACTCAATGTATTAATCAACAATGAAACATTACAATACAATCTCAGAGTCTCATGGACACCCCTGAAACATCAAGCTCCTCTAATGCATCCTCCATGTGTTAAAGCATGTATCCACATATCCCATGCCATGCTTCACAAAATGCACTCACAAGAGAAACTCAATATAATGATCTCCTCTCACACAACCTACATCCAAAACAACCAACAACGAACCCCAACTACTAACCATGTGCTTGCTTTTATAGAATCAAGCTCACATAAATACAAGATGTAGTATGGAGAAAACCATGGATACACAAAACCATTGACCCCTTATTTAATATTTGCAACTAAGTTTTTACTTTATGTCCAATATTAAATAATTTACCAAATAAATAATTAAGTATTCTATATGTCCCACACATAAAATAACTAACCCAATGTTACATACAACATTTACAAGTGGCACCCAAATAAATATCTAATGTGGCTAAACACATCAATTAAGATGCACCACAAATAAATATTTGTTTTACATAAATAAATAATCAATGTTCTGTAAGGTGTACATCACACCTATTTCCTAACATTCTCCCACTTGTTGTATACATTGCATAAGGGTCAATCAGTGAAATACATCATCATAGGAAAATATGAAACCACATGAATCTCCAACATGATCTTGTGCTCCATCAAGATACTTGTAATCAAATCAAAGTAACCACCATCTCAAGAAAGAACTCCTCTCATCCTCCAACATGCCACCTATTGAAGAAAAGGAACATGCCAAGGTGAAGATGCACCAATCCAAAGAACACAAGCATCAAATCCAAGTGATAACAAAAGATCCAATTTGTTGTCAAAGGTTAAAACCCACATGATCGGTGTGATGGGTAAAATGGGATAATCAAAATGAATTAAAAAACCCAAAAACATCAATGGAATGTGCAAGTAAATAAGGATTTAAAATAAGAAAGAGATACTCACAACCTTTTTACCTAGCGATTTCCATTGTTCGCCTATTCCTGTTTGATCTTTAGTGATGAATGTGGCCCTCAGGAAGCTTGCTTCCTTGCTTCAATTCCTCAAGATGGGAAAAGAGAAATGGCTTGGATACTTGTAGTGTGGAAGGTGAACTTCAACACAACATGAAATGGATAATAGATGGTGTGATAGTGGGGGTGCCAATGTCGCGCTATGGATTCTATAGCATAAGTTTACTCGAAAGCTTGATGATATATGAAATAGAAGAATAGAGGGGTATTTATAGGATTGTGTGAGAGAAGATCAATGGTGTAGAATAAATAAGAAGATCAATGGTAGAGGGTGTTCGAGAGAACGTGCGCAAATAGAAGGACATGTGTCATTCAAAAAGATGCTTTGTTGAGTTAACTACTTTATTGATGAGGATGAGTTTTTATTTCTTAAATTAGAATATATTTTTCTAATTTAAGAGTTTTGTTGATAGCTTTGAATCAGTTAACTCAACTTTTGCTTTTGTATGACAAGAAGAATTTATTTTTAGAAGATTTGGAAGATAAGAAAGCAAAATTAAATAAATAAATTTATTTAATTACTTGCATGTGATTTGGAAGAATAAATAAAATATTTAATTATATTAAATATTTTTGAAGATTGAGATTTAATTTAAATAAATTTATATTTTATTTAAATTTGGAAGAATGAATGATTTAATTAAATAATTAAAATTATTTAATTGTTTAGAAGAATAAAGTTGATATTGATGGAATTAATTAAATAAATGTAATTTATTCAATTAATGGGAGAAAATGAATCAAATAAATAAATTGTTTTATTTATTTATTGATAGAGGAATATTAAGATGAAATAAATATTTAAAATATTTATTTATGTAGAGTCATGTTATTTTTAGGTGTATACATTTTGCCTCTCTTTGATGCAATGTGTTTTATCACGTTGTTTCAAAGAATAAGAATTTTTGACAATGATACATGCCCCAGTTTGCCCCTGATACAAGTTTAACGACAAGATGCCCCCTTGGGAGATTGGACGAGAAGACGACAAAAAGCATGAGATGGACAATCTCACAAAGAAGAAGGTGAAAAGCGGGTTAGGATGGAGAAAAATAGGACATAGTTTGGAGGAATAGATATGGGAAGTAGTCACAGTTGTCACACAGTCAGCTATGGTTCACTTGCTATATATAGGAGCTGGGTCCACAAGTCCTATTCATTTGTACACTTGTCCTTAGTTGATTGGTCTTTGAGAGCTTAGGAGAGCAGAGGAGCTAGAGCAGTCGACAGAGATATGGATATTTCGCGCGAGGAGCATCGTTTTGAGTGAGTCTTGGTGGTGCCTTCACTTGGAGTTAAGGTTTCGATTTAAAAATCCTCAGGCATTTTCAATGTAAGCCTTCAAAAATTTCTAAGTCCCTCGGCCTTCACAATTGTATGTATCGTTCTTTGTATATGGCCGTTGTATCTTTGTATGCGCAGGTGTGAATGTACATTGGCGGACCTGAAAAAGATTTAAATTGGCTTCAGAATGGAAAAAAATAGTTGTATGCATCTTTGTATGCATATCGGGTTTGTATTTGGCATTCGGGTGCATTTCTGGAGGTTAAAAAGTGGATGTACATAGCAGATTCCCAGTATATTTCGCGTTTGTATCGAAAGGTTACATGTATATGTTGTTGTATATTTGATATACAATGGGCAAGATACAATGCCGGATTTAAAAAAAGATTCAAATCGAGTTGAGCAGTGGTCAGGCCCACAGGTGTGCAGCAGGGGGATTGTATGTAGATGGCTTATACAAAATGACATACAAGATGCAAAACATACAATCTCAGATTTCAAATTTTATCAAATCGGGCCTGGAGAGCGTTGATACCAGTGCAGAGTTGAAAAGTCAAAGGCAGTTTCCTTTGTATCTTGCATTGTATGTATCTCCAACATACAACTGCACATACAATGTGAAATATACAACGAGCAGATACAAAGAAACATACAAGGCAGGAGCGGTCAAAGTCAACAGTCTTCAAGAACATGGTGGGGTCTGCACAGTTGTATGTCCCAGATTGTATGTATGTGCTATATACAATGCAAAATACAAAAGTGCACATACAATCCCGGACTCGAAGGAAAATTTGATTATGGTGGATTTCAAGCTAGGGTTCGCGGGTTGTATATTGCACATTGTATGTATGTGCAATATACAATGTAAGGTACAATGAACTAGATACAATGCTGGATTTGAATGTGATTTCAATCCGATTGATAAATGAGCTAGAGTCCACAGTTGTATGTATATAGCACATTGTATGTGCAATATACAAGGCGATATACAAGAGGAAGATACAACGCCCGGACCCGATTGAAATTTCAAAGTGTTTCATAAAAATTTGGGGTCCGCGCTTGTATGCAGGGTAATTGTATATGCAATTACATATACAACTTCAGATGCAAGAAAAGATACAATGGATCGGTGATGAAGGTGCAAGTGCTCAGCGATAATGATCCAATGGTAGGCTGCCACGTGTCCAAGGGCAGTTGTATGTATATACAGCTGCATATACAAAGATTTGAAGGCGAAAAAGGTAGAAATGTTTGCTCACGCTGTGAAAAGTTAAAGGGGACAATACGCCTGCATGGCGTAATTTCATTGGTTGTGGACTTTTCAGCATGGTTTGAAGCTGTAGATCTCGGCAGGAAGACATAATCGACGGCCCTGTTTCAAAATTTCATAGGAGGGTTTTCCTATGCATTTGCAGCTGCATTCCATGCGGGAAAAGTTCCTCAACATGCAAATTGTTGCGTTTCCAGAAGCCGCGGGTAGTTTGGTTATTAATAGAAAATTTGTAGAGGTATGGGTCGAATGGATGGGTCAACTACCATTTTTAAGGCAAAAATATCCATTCTGCTGCACGTTTCCCGAACTAACCTGCTCTTCCTTCTTCTTCTGCCTGCTGCATTGGATGTTTTGGGGGCCATTTTGATGGTGCGATGTATCTGGCAGCATTTTGAAAATGACATGTACCTTGATTGCTGAGTACATGTTCTGGGTATATGAGGACTGTGTCACTCATTTTTCTAGTGGTGGAAGACTTGGGCAAATTTTTTTTTGGAGAAATAACAAAAAATAGAGCTTTTTGGCTGTTCTGTCTCTTTTGAAGTTTATGAGTTGCATGTGAATGTATGTTGCACACATGTTCAGTTTCATGTTGTGTTTATATGAAAAATGCTTCTTTGCATGTGTTTAGCTATTTGTCTCCATTTGTTGTATGCATCCCTTCTTTTGAATCTGGTTGCTAAGGGTTACTTAGATTCTAGGATATAGATTTCCATATTGCATGCTTAACTTTTGACCTCCATTCAAGGAGTGGATTAAACTGTTTTAGGTTAAGTATGAAGAAGAGTGTATGGCAGCAGGGATGTTTGTAAGTAGAGATAGCTAAATACTCATTCTTGGGTGGTGTTTGTAAGGCAAATACCTATCCAACACCTTGAAACTTGAATGCTAGTGTAAATCATCATGTATACGTCTAGTTGACTCCTTGTCCTGAGATAGGCACTGGTCTGCCCTTGTGTAGTAGTTATGATCCAAAACCCCCTGTCTTGCATCCAAAACATAAATACAAATCATTTCATAATTCCAACCTATTAGTTTGTAGGAGTAGAAATAGGACCCCTACATACTCTCATTCCTAACCAATTAGATATGTCCAAGAACACTGCCAACCTTGTGATTTATCACACAAATCTTGGTCCAAACATGAGAGTATTCTGCCTATTGTTGTAAAGCTAAATCTTTCTATTGGGTGAGTCAAAGACAAATCTTTAGCTATAGGGATACCCCCTTGGTGCGACAGAACTAGAAGTGAAGGGGAGGCAGCTCACGCAACCTCCTGTATTTGTTGGCTGAATCTGCCTGTGCATTGGAATTGGCAAACCCATTGTTGATTTGAAAAAGATACTCCAACACGTCCGACGGTTTGATCGGCCACCTGAGGTAGGACCACCGGTATGTAGTTTGACAAAACTTGCTAAAAGTCATTTATTAGGCCAATAAATGCTTAGGAAAAATAACTAGGATAGATGTGCCAAACTACAGTTCGGCACATATGCGTCCTGAAATGACGCATATGCCGCGAAATTGCGCATCTGAGAGATCTTATGGCGCATATGATAGATGTGCACATATAGGCTATGAATTGGCGCATTCATTGTGGAATGATGCATATGACACAAAAAGTGGCGCATGTGCCAGAACGACGCATACACGTCAAGGATTGGCGCATTCACGGTGAAGAGGCGCATATGATATGAATCGGTGCATTTGCCACCTGATTCGGTGCATTTACACTAGGATAGTCAGTTGACTTAACGAAATTAACCCAATTGGCACTTTGATCAGTGTGTCAATTGATAAGCGATCTCTGAGATTGCCGAGAATCTAGTCAAGAGATGATATGTTATTTTGATTAATTTCATATGTTAAGTCAATGATAGGATAGTTTGATTGCTTTGAGTAGGTTTGCTTGGATATGGATTTCTTTGACGCTATGCTTTGCCTAGTTGCAGGAGGATATCCGTGATACCCTGATGTCACGGGAGCAGTTCCCTTTACCATTGTTGCAGCAGTATATGCTGACCGAGATGGACCGCGAGGCTCTTGGTGCTATGGGTCTACATTACATTTGTTTCATACCCGATGTTCGTGTGAACCGCGGGTTGTTGACTGCAGTGGTGGAGTGGTTCCACAGCGAGGATGGGACATTCCATCTACCGACGGGGGAGATGACTATTACTCTAGAGGACGTATATAGGATTTTGCACCTTCCTATTCAGGGAGAGTTGGTGGAGTACGACCCACAACGTGATGCTGGATTGGATGAGTTCAGATGCATTTTTGATGACCCAGAGTTGGTTGAGTAGGTGATTTCGTAGTAGGACATTCATGACTGCTATGACTACTTCCCAGGGATAGTGGCAAGATTGATTGGTGGCATCGTATGCCCCGATAGGAGGTCGCACAGGGTCCCGATTGGCTGGGGAAGGGTGCTGGAGAGTATGATTACGGATGGGACTCGGTATGCATGGGGTGTGTGCGTTCTAGCACACTTATACAGGGACATGCACTAGGTTGTGTATCACAGAGGGGCCAGCTTGTCGGTAGGTGTGTCTCTTTTGCAGTTTTGGCTGTGGGAGCACATAGCTATCACATGGCCGATATGTCTTTTTCATAGGCAGAGAGGTGAGCCCTATAGCTATGGTTATGCAGGCGTGATTTCCTAGCACAAGCTGGGAAAGCTCAAGTATTAAAGACACGCGTTAGATAATGTGGATGCAGTTATCTGGCGCCCATACCTAAACAACAAGGTATGGGAGGATGAGGACGATGAGCTGCTGTATTGTTTCTAGACTCGGTGGCTTATTGGTAGGACGCAGCACATATTATATCTTTAGATTGTTAGCTGAGTACAGAGGCAGTTTGGTAGAGTGCAGGGTAGGCCACAGGGGCAGGCACGATTCACGAGGACCCATGCAGAGAGATTTAGGTGGGGTCCCATGGCATCTTACGAGGAGGCCTTGGTAGATTTTCGTAGATCCCCTATGCAACTTGGACCATGAGGCGGGAGATAGTAGATGTGGGCATGACGCCAGATTATGAGTGGTTCGTTGCTCATCCATTTCCTAGATATTCAAGGCCTAGAAGGTTGGCTCCTCGTATAGACGAGGAGGATTCAGATGATGAGGGTGGAGCTGGAAGGAGGAGGAGGAGATGGAGGAGGGGGAGAGGAGGTTAGGGAGATGATGGTGGAGATGGAGGAGGAGATGGAGGAGGAGGTGGTAGACCGAGACAGAGGAGGAGGTCTGGGGAGGGACCTTTGAGTTAGCAGGAGGTTGCACAGCCGTAGGCTGCAGGGCAGGTGCAAGTGCCATTACAACAGCAGGCACAACAGAGACATATGTTGCCACCTCAACAGGTGGCACAATAGCAGGTGCAGGGATAGGGACAGGCTCTGCAGCCTGACTTACAGTAGCAGGCTATGGTTATGTTACAGGGTCAGGTTAGGCAGTTGAGGGCCCACCTGAGAGCAACAGAGTCCCGGAGAGATGTTGATGCAGGGCAGATATCAGAGATCTCCAGAGAGAGACGCAACCCTGGTGAGTGTGCGGGTGATCCGAGCAGAGAGAGATGCAGCAGTGGTAGCCCTGGGTATAGATAGTGCTTCGAGCTTTTTGGTTGCACAGGTGCAGCAGGCACAGACATAGCTGGCCCAGGTATAGGGTGAGCTTGCCAGAGCGCAGGCTCAGACTCAGTACTACAGGGGACTATATCATGGGGCAGTGTCGGCGGACCAGCGTACGCCCAGTTACAGGAGTCATTTTGCGGCATCACAGAGGGCAGGTGGATCTCGATCTGTAGCATTAGTGAGAGGTCCCCAGTAGTCAGGGGGAGACAGAGGAGAGGGCAGTGCAGGGAGCAGTGCTCCACGACAGCAGGGTTAGCCAGGTTTTGACACTTGTACCAATTTTTAGCAGGATGTACACATTTTTGATGGCTGAGATTGCCTACTATGTATTATTTTGCCCCGAGACATTTATCATTGTCTTTTTGTACTTTGTATACATTTCATGATATGACTCTGAGAGATGGATAGATATTTTAATACGTTGTACATTTGGATATGTTTTTGTGTTTATATGATGATGCAGTTATTGATGTTCTACATGCACTTGTTCTATGTTTATATGTTATGGATGTAATCTATCTTATGATGCTTTGTATATGTGATGGATACTAGATGGATTTGGGATGATTTGATATGCAATGCAGATGTGAAATGTTATTGATATGTTTATGTAGCTCTATATGTATTTGTATATGTTTTTTATTTTTGATAAGATATATGGATGCAAATGCATGTGGATGACCTAATGCACTTATTATGTATACAAATGATTTAATCATGTAAATGACTAACTCATGTGATATGATATGCTATCTATGCTATGTTTTTGATATATCCAAATGTACTCAATCGACACATAGATGTTATAGATAGGTGGAAGAAAAGGAATGAAAGAAATACGGGCTTTAATTTGATATTTTGCAGGATTTTCTTCATTGCATGGTTGATATGGATTTTTGGATATGGGATGGATGTGGATACTTTGCCATCATTAGAGCGCAAGTGTTTTGCTTTCATCATTGGGCACTTTTTTTTTCTTTTCTCTTTTTGAAATGTTGTAAGAAAATACAAGCATCTAGGTATAATTAAACCAAGATGACCTGAGTACTTCTTACATGGATTTTGATATAGCAAGTTGATACAAGCATCTAGTCAAACTTGAATCTAGATGACCTAAGTACTTCTTGCATTTCAACAGACAAGGATTGCCCTTTTTCATGTTCAGACCTCTGAAGTCCTCGATGATCTTTTGCTGATCATGTCGTTAGACAAAAGTCGTCACATTACTAAAGATTGATTCACAAGTAGCAGACAAAGAAAAAGATTATGCCCCCATCATAGCATCTCTAGCTTTTGGCATCCTTGAGTAGCATAGGAAGACATAATGACAAAAAAACCAAGACTTTGTAAGTTAACCTGTTCATGAAACATTCTTGCATTAGATGTGTCTTTTTGCGATAATTGATATAGAATTAGTCTGAGTTTTTCGGTACATGTTGGGTTTGCTTTGCATAGGTTGATGTCTTGTGCCAAGATTTTTGTTTTTTGGGAAGCTTGCTTCACTACGTGTGCTTGTCTAGCAAAAGGTATCACAATCCTTTATTGGTATCCTCTTAGAACATGTGGCATTCAAGAATCCAAATCCGCAACCAGGTCGAGGAGTTACCCCCAGTTTAGAGAAGGATCGACTTATTGTGGGTGAGATGATAAACAGACATGGAGAGACAGACCCTAAGGGACTGACCTAGTGCCTCAGGGGCTCATTGCTAAATGGCCTTGCCTACATGACGACGCAGAGGAAACATAGTTTGGGGTGAACTTGATGAACGTAGGACCTAGGAGATGGCAAAGATGTAGAAATGGTATGGACAATAGGACATATGACACTTGACAGAATGGACAGAAATGAAGGGGAGCGGAGTCTCAGGGGCGCATTGAGAATGACCTTGCCTACGTGATAACTCAGAGGTGACATAGTTCAACAATGGTTCAAAGGACTGGTTCAAGATGAACGATACGATGGATACAAGAGAAATGAGGTCACAACAGATGGGTTTTTACCACTTGCTTTTATTTGCATGAAAGCTAAAAAGTACACATGACTCCTATTTGCCAGGTTTTCATCATGGTACATATCCCAGGCACCTATTTGCCAGGTTTTCACCAGAGGATGATTTTTTTGTTACTTTTCTATTTTTTGATTTTTTTGTTTTGTTTTTGATCATTTTTTCAAATTTTTTTGTTATTTTTGACTCCCTTGCATTGGGGTTTAGGTATAGAACTTGCGAAGATGCATGTTGTTGATAGGGTCATCAAACAGTTCACTTCAACTGTAGCCAATTGATATGCCCCTGACCCATAAGCTGTAATGATGACATAGGGACCTAGCCAGTTGGGTTTGAACTTGCCTTTCTTTTCTTGATCTTGCTAATTTCTGGGATTTTCTCTAAGGACTAGATCACCAACTTGGAATACTCGGGGCTTTACCTTGTGGTTGTAACTTCTGGACATCAGTTATTGATAAGCTTTTAGGTGGTTAAAGGCCTGTTGCCTTCTCTCTTTGAGCAGCTCTAATTCTTGGAGTCAAGACACTCTGTACTCTTCATTAGATATGAGACCTTTTAAAGAAACTCGCAAGGATGGGATCTCGACTTCAATGGGCAAGATGGCTTTAGATCCATAGACCAGGGAGTATGGTGTTGCACCTGTGGGTGTGCGGATGCTTGTGCGATAGGCCCACAACACAGGATTTAATTGAATATGCCAATCACGACTGGCATCATTGACAGTCTTTTTTAGGATTTTAAAAATGGTTTTATTTGATGCCTTCGCCTGGCCATTGCCTTGGGGGTAATAGGGAGTAGAAAAGCGGTGCTGGATATGGAATTTGTCACATAGTTCCCTGACATCTTGATTTTTAAAAGGTCGTCCATTATCCGTGATAATGGACGAAGGGATACCATAGCGACAAATGATATAGTTCAAGATAAAGGAGGCAATCTGCTTGCCTGTGATATTGGCTAAGGGCATGACTTTAATCCACTTTGTGAAGTATTCAGTGGTGGTTATTATGAATTTATGGCTGTTGGATGAGGGAGGGTGAATCTTGCCCACTAAGTCGAGTCCCCATTGATAGAAAGGCCAAGGAGTCGTTAATGGCTGTAGCTCCTATGCTGGTGCATGTATCAGGTTCCCATGGATTTGGCACTTCTTGCACTTCTTTACAAAATGATAGGAATCTTGTTCCATGGTTGGCCAATAGTATCCCATGCATATGAGTTTCTTGGCTAGGGTAGGGCCACTAGAGTGGGTCCCGCATATACCGTCGTGCACTTCATTCAGGGTGGTTTGATATTCCTCACTATCGAGACATCTAAGGAGAGTACCATCGAGACCTCTGCGATATAGGGTATTGGCAACAATGGCATACCGAGATGCCTGACGGATGAAGGTTCATTTTTGGTTACTGGAGAGATTAGGTGGGAGGGTATTCTCTTTAAGATAGGCAAATATTTTTCCATAGAGGGGGGAATCAGTTCCAATAATGTGGCAAATGATATGGGATTCAGGGGAGTCATATGCAGGACGGGACGCTGGCTCTACCAAGAACTCATAACATGATTAATTATTTGGAATATCGAGGAGAGACGCAATCGTTGCCATGGCATCTCCAGCTTTGTTCTCAATCCTTGGTATCTGTTCAAAAGAGATCTTGACATAGTATTCTTTGAAGTCATCTACCATTCATTTGTAAGGGATTAATTTCTCATCTTTTGTTTGGTAGTTGTCATTTACTTGATTTATGACCAGTTGTGAGTCGCCATACACCTGAAGTTCTTGGATATTCCATTCCACTGCTAGCTTGATGCCAATGACTAGGGCTTCATATTATGCCACATTATTAGTGCAAGGAAAGAGTAATTTGTAGGATTTAGGGATGGTGTCACCGCTAGGTGTGATCAACAAGATACCTGCTTTTGACCCATGCTGAGTGTATGAGCCATCAAAATACATTTTCCAGGTTGCTGTGGTAATGTGAAAGATAGATTCATCTAGAAATTTGAAACTCAAAGGGCTATCATCTGTTAGAGGTGCATCTACCAGTTGATCTGCAAGTACTTGGCCTTTTATTGCTTTCCTGTCTACATATTCGATGTCAAACTCGCTGAGAAGCATGACCCATTTGGACAATCTACCTGTTAGGGCCGCTTTGTTGAGTAAGTACTTGAGTGGATCAATTTTTGCTACTAGTTTGACAGAATGTGACAACATGTAATGTCTCCACTTTTGTGAGGTGAAGACCACAACGAGACATGCTCTTTCAATTGGTGTGTATTGTAGTTCGTATCCAACAAGTGTTCGACTGATATAGTGTATTGCTTGTTCTTTCCCTTCACAATTTTACTGTGCGAGGAGAGCTCCTAGAGCTGTTGGTGTGGCTGAGATATACAACAACAGAGGTTTACCCTGAATTGGTGGCATCAATACATGTGGTTTCATTAGATATTCTTTTAACTGCTGAAATGCCTACTCACATGAATCATTCCAATTGAAAGGAACATTATTATGTAGGAGGTGGGAAAATGGGCAGCACTTGTCTGCCAATTGAGGAATGAACCTTCTGATAGATTGTAGTTTTCCTTGCAGAGACCTTAGCTGAGTGAGGTTCTTAGGAGGTGGCATTTCCATGATGGCTTTCACTTTAGCTGGGTCGACTTCGATTCCATTGGCGGACATTATGTATCCAAGTAGCTTACCTGAGGTAACTCCAAACACACATTTCTTCGGATTGAGGTGTACATTAAAATGTTCCAGTTTTTTGAAGATTTTGTCCAGTACTGCCACGTGTCCTCTTGTGAGTGATTTTGCCAGGATGTCATCAACATAATCTTCCATTATAGTGTGCATCATGTCATGGAAGATTGTGGTGATAGCTCTCTGATATGTTGCACCAGCATTTTTCAAACCAAATGGCATGACACACCAACAATAGGTGCCCCATGGACATGTGAATGCAGTCTTGTGTTGGTCTTCAGGTGCAATTTTTATTTGGTTGTATCTGGAAAAACCATCCATTAGTGACAACATGGTGTGCCCTACCGTGAGATCTACAATAATGTCAATGTTTGGCAGGGGGAAATCATCCTTTGGACAAGCTTTGTTCAGGTCCCTGAAGTCATTACATATTTGGACTCTGCCATCTGGTTTGGCAACTGGTATTGTATACGCCTAAAAATGACACGATTCAGTCTAAATAAATATTCTTAATATTTATTCCCTTCTAATTCTTCTATCAATAAATAGATAAACAAATTTATTTATTTGATTCATATTCTTCCAACAATTAAATAAAATCCTTTATTTAATTCAATTCTTCCCAAACAATTAAATAATTCTTAATTATTTAATTAATTCAAATTCATTCCTCCAAATCTAAATAAATCAAATCAAATTTATTTAAATCCTTTCAATCTCCAAAAATAAAATACAATCAAATATTTTATTTATTCTTCCAAAATCATGCACAACAATTAAATAAATTTATTTATTTAATTTGCTTTCTTATCTTCTAAATTAAATAATACCAATTATTTAAATGTTTCTTCCAATAATATCTTCTCTAAATTTAAATAAATCAATTATTTATTTAAGTTGATTTTTCTTCTAAATTGAGTTATCTCTAAATATAATTCAATCTTCTTGCACATGCAATTAAATATTCCTAATATTTAATAAAGCAAAATATCTTCTTATTCTCATGCAAATCCCTTCTTGTTTTAAATCACTTAACTGATTATTATATTCTTTTAAATGCTTTAACTCATTCTTCTATTCTTAGCAAATCCTCTCATGCAAAAGAAAGCAAGACACATCTTCTTCTTATTCGTTGCACGTTCATCAACTATTCTCAATCGTTGATCTTCTCAAGTCTTCTATACCGTTGATCTCCATTCTTCCAATTCTATAAATTCAACCTCATTCTTCCATTTCAATAATCTAATCTTTAAGTATCGTTACTCTATAGGAATTACAGCACGCCTTTGGCACCAATTCCTTCATTGCTTGTGATCACATTCGTTACTACGCACTGCTATCATCATTGTGAAGCTCCTCTTCATTGCGGTATTATCATAGCCATTCCCAATTGACATTCTTGAAGCATAGCAAGGAAGTGCACTCTCTGAGGGCCCTATTTCATACATGCAAGATTGATTGTGATAGGCGATCAATGGAAGCTTCGAATTAAGGAGGTTTGCTTTGTTTGTTGTTCATTGTTTATTGAATCTTCTTTGTTCACCATTTCATTGAGTTTTGGGTATTTGATATTGATTATTATTGCATATTCATTGTTGATCCAATTTTCCCATAATAGGTACTATGTTTGAAATCCACTTAGGATAGTCTATTGGTCTGATGAACTCGACATCTAATAGTTTCTTCAGCTCTTCTTTCACCATGAGGGCCACATGTGGGTGCATCTTTCTGAGTTTTTTCTTTACTGGCTTAGCTCCTGGAGCTAAAGATAAGTGATGCATTATGAGATTCGGATCTAGCCCTAGCATGTCTGCATATGTCTAGGCAAAATTGATTTGTTTTCTCTTGAAGAATTCGGTGAATGCTGGCTTTTCTTGTGCTGTTAAAGACTGTGCCATATGAATCATTCTGGGATTATCACCTGTGCTGACATTAATCGGCTCTGCTAGTTCTAGCAAGATTGATGATCTCTCCTGATGTGTAAGATTGGGTAGAGGGTCAAGCCTTCTATCCTTCAGTGCCTTAGAGAGGTTTTCACCGTTGGATACGTCTATATTTTTACTTTTTTCATGATCTAACACTACCGCAGAGCGGTTTTCACCATTAGAACTTTCTTTCATTTTGACATTTTGGAGACTGAAAGGCTTGGCACTCTCTCCAAAATAGGCCTTGTCATTGAGTTCTATGGCATAGCCAGCTCTGTGGTCCCCTGTGGGTATATGATTTCTAAGCTCAAGATAGTCTATGATGGCTTCATCATTCTGAAAGGTATCGAGCTCAGGGGTAGTTTCTTGTAAGTCCCAATCTATGAGTTTGGGGTGCAACAATGGTAAGGGATCATTGGGTTGGTCTAGTTTGATGGTATTGATGGTTAAGATAGAGGTGTTGTGGAGGTCGTTATAAGCATGGACAAAGTCTACGATGGTACTCTCCATTAGTGAATCTGTCAAGGGGGTATCATTCTTTCCTCACGACTTTTACTATCGTTATTATGTGGGTTAGACTCTAGTGGTTTAGCCCTTGGACCTTGTCTCTCATTTGCATGGATTGGGTCATACTCATGGACAAAATTGATGCCTTTTTGTCACAAGATAGCTCTATGAGACTATCCCATTCATATTCATTGGAATCAGTCTCACTCCCCATTTGCAGTTGCTAAATTTGATCAACCAGATTACTAGCAGATGTTTCTGGTTGTTTGCCTTTGCTCTTATTTGCTCTATTGGTTCTTGATGTGGTATTGTAACCTAGCCCTATAGTGTCTCGAGCTGTCAAGGTATGAGGTTGGATGGGTTCAATGATACCATCTTTTCTTGAATCAAGTGGATCATGTCCTTCATACCCCATTCTTTGTAGCATTTGGAATCCTTGATCATATTGTTCAATTTGTATAGTGGTGTGATGGTCGTGTTGTGTTGATGAACTACCTTCATCCTTATATAACCATTGCAGGATATCTTTTTCATCACTTTCATCTTCGAGGCTTCCCCATTTGATAAACGACCTTTGGCAGTTTTGTCTGCTTTGGATTTGCTCAGGGTAGGTCTTCCATATGACTTGGGAGATAGGGGGAGTTGTGCCAAACAGAGGGATTGGGATATTATGTATTTACCAAGCCCTTATCTTTGAGTTTGAGGTCGGGTTGGGAAGCTTTTGATGTGGAATCAAGTGAAGTAGGGTCAACACGGGATGAAGATGAAGCAGAGGCACGGTTGTTAGGAATCACCACTTCAGGTTTAGGATGAATGGAGTTACAATACTGAAATGGGTTGGGGTCACCTTGGATGGTGATCTCTTGACCTTCGTAGGGGAATTTGATACACTGATGGTATGTTGACGACACTGCTTTCAGAGCATGTATCCATGGTCTCCCAAGAAGAATGTTATATGCTAGCTCCATATCAAGGACTTGACATGCCACATCTTTTACTATAGGTCCCACTCTGATTGGTAACGTAATAGTTCATTTGGAAGTTCTCTCCTCCTCATCATAGGCTTTGATAGTGATTTTCTTTTTTGGATCTATAGTTTTTTCCGTAAGCCCCAATGCAAGGATTAGCTTCAAGGTGCAAATATTCAAACCAGCTCCTCCATTGATTAGAACCCTTTTTATCTTATGTTTGTGAATGAAGGCTTCAATATGGAGAGAGGCATTATGAGGTTGGGTGATTGACATATCATCCTTTTTAGTGAATGATAGGGAGTGAGGTGAGGTAATGTGACCTACCATGGTTTGAAACTATTCTTTAGCGAGGTTCGTTGGAATGGAGACTTTTGAAAGAGCTTTGTCAAGTATGGCCCTATGGGACGGGGACAAACATAGAAGTTCTAGGATGGAGATATGTGCAGGTGTCTTATGGAGTTGATCCAGGATACTGTACTGATTAGCCGGAGGGGTGGAGGCTCCTCTAAGAGTGACTCTATTACTGTGGGTGGTAACATTACAATTCAGATCTTTGTTTATAGTGATCACATTGATGCGTGAATCACTTTCCGAGATGTGGTTAACAACATAGTCAAAGGAGACATTTGTGTAATTCACGTTGTTAGTTCCATTGTTGTTTTGGTTGGAAGACCCTCCTTGCTCATAGTTGGGAAGAGGATCCTTGAATGCTTGGTGATCATTATTAGAGGTATGTCTATCAAGTGACACTTTGTCTTGCTCGATCAAATCTTGGATGGTGTGCTTGAGCGCAATGCAGTCATTGGTTTTGTGCCCCCTGTTTCAGTGGTACTCACAAAAATCATTGTCATTCCACCAAGGAGGTTTGACTTTTGGTTCATATTCCTGTGCTGTTGGAAGTGTTATGATCTTACTTGTGATTAACTTCCGTAGGGCGGTTTCCAATGATTCTCCCAAAGGTGTAAATTTTCTCCTAGGTTGAAAACTTGTAAACCGTGATTCGGTGTTTCTTGGTTTGTTTTGCGGATTCGATAAGTTGAAGATCAGTTGTTTTGGTGCCGCATTCTTGGCATCTACCACCCCATCATTCACAATGTGTTTGTTCTTTGTCTAGAATCTTGGTTTATCTATGTTGGTATTGGTACTAGGAGTGTCTTTATAGAGCTTTATTTGACCTTTGGCGATTAGAGCCTTTTCGATGATTAGACCCATCTCAATGACCTTACTAAAGGAAGTAGGACATTGGACCTGTATCTGATAGCTTAGGTCAGTTTGTAAGTTATGGACAAACATTTCCAACATTTGTTTTTCAGGCATTTGATGTGGGCTCTTACTTGCCAGCTGTCTCCATCTTTGTAGGAAGGTGGCGAAAGATTCTCCACCTTTTTTCTTGGTGTTACAAAGGTCTAAGATTGAGGTGTCATGCTCAATATTATAGGAGAAGTATGTGACAAATTTGTCCACAAGTTTGTTAAAAGTTCTAATACCGGGAGGTAGTGTAGAAAACCACTCCATGGCTTGTCCTCCTAAGCTTCTTGGAAATAGTCGCATAAGATAAGTATCATTGTGGGCGACTTTGAGACATGCAACGTTAAATTCCCTAATGTGGTCCCTTGGATCACCCTTTCCTCGATATTTATCAAATTTTGGCACCTCAAATTTAGAGGGGAAAGGTATCATGATCAAGGTCCTATCAAAAGGATATGGTGATATATCCTCTAGGGAATAATGCTTAGTTGATGTTCCTATTTGCATGTCTGTGAATTATTGTTGTAAAGGTTGGATCTGTTGGGTCATTAAGCTTAAGGCATTTGTAGAATGAATGGTTTCTTTGCTTTTGTCCGTGGGTGTTTCCTCTCGTGAGCTTCCCTTAGGGTTTGTTTCTTCCTCAAGTTCTTTTAGGGCTTCCACATCGAAATCTTTAGGAAGCTTGACTCCTAGGTGCGCTAAGTGAAGAAAGAATTTAGTAGGGTCCTGGGCAAGTACCTTATCCATTATGCATTGAAACCTTCAGTCTTGTTGTGTTTGAAGAATTTCTTCTAGAGAAATTTCCTCATCACTGTCGTGAGAGGATGGAACAGTTTTCTCCGCCATTTCAATCTGTTTTTGTTTTTGGGACCTTGTTAAGACCATGCAAGGTGACTCGAGATGGGATGGAGTGAGTTTGAAAGATTTGAGCAAGGTTCTCCTTAGATCTAATTTGTGTCAAAGAAGTTGGGTGTATAAAACGATAGTCAAAGTAAGGATGATAGAAATCTATTTACTTGATGTTAGACTAGTCTTGCATAAGCCACTAGTGGAGTTCCGAGAGAAAAGGATGATCGATCCTTGATAGTGGAGACTCACTAGGTTTGTTTGAGGTTTGATGCAATCAAGAATAGCTTGGTTCTGACCTTGTTGGATTTTGGAAGAAATTTGCAAAGTTTTGGATGATGCAGTGTGGGAAAAGTAGCTATGGTGTGGTAGAAGAGTGAAATGGTTGACTTGCACAATTTTAATAAGATCTTGGGAAAACTGAGACAAGTTGGAAATGGGTTTCTGAAAAGTTGAAAATTTTTCTCCTAGGAAGTATAGAATAGCTCTCTAGATTGGATGAGCAGCAATAAATGCGCTGGAATAGAGTGTAAAAGCATCGCAGGTCGAAGCAAATGAGCAAATCTGGCAATTTTTATATGTGCAACAACAATGATCAAATGTGCAGTAAGTCTAAGTATATGCGCTGCAGGTCGCAGCAGATGCACCGTTCTAGTTTTTGGTTTGGTTTTGTAGAGTTTTTGGCACATTTTTAAAGAATTTTTCTATTTTTGGTTGAAAACTTGGTCTTTTTGAATTCTGATGTTCAATTTATGGAAAATAAAGACATAGCAAGCGCATAGAAGTTTTCATGATTTTTACCTTATATTATTTTTTTGTATTTTTTGGACTTTTTGACATAAGAACAATTACAATCTAGGCTGGAAATGATAATATTTGTTGAGTCCCCTAGCTGTGCATATTCAAAGCGTGTAGCTCTAGGATCTAGTAGCACCAGCGCCCCTCCATGACACTCACTTCTCACGCATACCAGATCCGGGTTTCCTTAGGCTTGTACCCCCACTGAACCATAGGATTGTCCCTGCTACCTCTACTAAGAATCACATGAATTGGGGCCGCTTCAAAAGTTCCACCTTTTATGCCAACAAATAGGGGTTTTTGGTATACTAAACAAATGGCTAAGTAGTTAAGGCAACCGTTCGAGTGGTTACACGTGTGGTAGCGCTACTCTCCGTTATGGAGTCTCCCAGCCTCCAAGGGTTATGCTTTGGAGGGTTTTGGGGGAGGTTGGTTGTCGGTGTAACATAATGGCACTCATTGCAGGAAGCTTTCGCCTCAAGCACAATTTATTTAAAGTGGATCGGTAGGGCTTGGCTTTAGCCTATTACCACTCAAGGTTGTTCCCACTTGGATAGGTGGGCATCCAAGGGTAGGCCCCTCTAAAGGTTATACACAAGGAATAACAAGTCTAGCATTCGGGTCACCCAGTAAAGGGGAGAGCATAAGCCTATTATCATTCAACAAACATAGAAAACAGTGGTTAATCTAGTCCTATTTAAAAGGAAAAAAACTAAATGCGTTATCTACTTGGGCACTCACACATTTGTTAACTTTGAAGTGGTTAAAGATAGCAATGGTTCATTCCCCTTTGTGAGATAGCAATGTTCTAAACTAAGAAAGATAACAATAATGCAAAGATAGCAGTGATTGTTCGTTACTATCCTCCTAGTAAGGACTACGTGAGATTTGCATGCATGTATTTTTTTTTACTTTTTCCCCTAATTAATCTAAGATGAGTTAATTAGTGCAGCTAAATGATCTATCCAACTCCTAATCCTGCAAGACAAAAGTTAGCGTTAATCTAAAAACTACGAGAAATCCTAAAATCATAGTGAAAAATTAGATGCGCCGCTTAACAGTCTGTATGCGCAAAAACAAAGACTGTAAGCGCAACTTTACAAATGCGCTAAGACAGATGTCAAAAGTGCAGGAAAAAGAGACAGAAGCGTCGTTTCTACAGATGCACCGTAAAAAAGAATGTAAGCACCGTGTATGAGGGTGTATGCGCTGGAATACCGCAGGTGCTGAAATAGGTAGTACATGCGCCAGCTCAAATGATGTATGACCGGCTCAGATGATGTATGCGCCAGAAATTTTTAAGTGCTAGAACAAGTTGTAGATGCACTGGATTAGAAGGTGTATGCGCCAGAAGTTTGCATGCACTGGAATAGGTTGTAGATGCGTCTCAGGATTGATCAGATGCGCCTCAGGATCGATCAGATGTGCTGACTGAACCTGTTTGAAGCCTGTACGAAATCTATAAGGAACCTGTCACTCAGAAACTTAATTTTTTGGTTAGCTTAGGGGCAAGAGCCCCACGGTGGGTGTCATAAATGTGATGGGTAAAATGGGATAATCAAAATGAATTATAAAAACCCAAAAACATCAATGGAATGTGCAAGTAAATAAGGATTTTAAATAAGAAAGAGATACAACCTTTTTACCTGGTGATTTCCATTGTTCGCCTATTCCCATTTGATCTTTAGTGATGAATGTGGCCCTTAAGAAGCTTGCTTCCTTGCTTCAATTCCTCAAGATGGAAAAAGAGAAATGGTTGGATACTTGTAGTGTTGAAGGTGAAATTCAACACAACATGAAATGGATAATAGATGGTGTGATAGTGGGGGTGCCAATGGCGCACTATGGATTATGCAGCATAAGTTTACTTGAAAGCTTGATGATATATGAAATAGAAGAATAGAGGGGTATTTATAGGATTGTGTGAGAGAAGATCAATGGTGTAGAAGAAATAAAAAGATCAATGGTAGAGGGTGTTCGAGAGAACATGCGTGAATAGAAGGACATGTGTCATTCAAAAAGATGCTTTGTTGAGTTAACTGCTTTCTTGATGAAGATGAGTTTTTATTTCTTAAATTAGAATATATTTTTCTAATTTAAGAATTTTGTTGATAGCTTTGAATCAGTTAACCCAGCTTTTGCTTTTGTATGACAAGAAGAATTTATTTTTAGAAGATTTGGAAGATAAGAAAGCAAAATTAAATAAATAAATTTGTTTAATTACTTGCATATGATTTGGAAGAATAAATAAAATATTTAATTATATTTTATTTTGAAGATTGAGATTAAATTTAAATAAATTTGTATTTTATTTAAATTTGGAAGAATGAATGATTTAATTAAATAATTAAAATTATTTAATTGTTTAGAAGAATAAAGTTGATATTGATGGAATTAATTAAATAAATGTAATTTATTCAATTAATGGGAGAAAATGAATCAAATAAATAAATTGTTTTATTTATTTATTGATAGAGGAATATTAAGATGAAATAAATATTTAAAATATTTATTTATGTAGAGTCATGTCATTTTTAGGTGTATACAATCGGAAATAGCACCCACAACATATGCTAATACATCCAACCATCCATACCTCATTGGTATCAACAACATTAGTAAACTCATGTCAACAACATATCCAACCCATATACCGCAATAATAAGCTCCATGTATAAATCCCATCAATGAAGAACATACACATCTAGGAACTCCCACTGCATGGGTAATATCAAATCTAAAAAATAGATCAAGGCACACCAAGTCAATCAATCAACACTCAAACCAAGGTGTGGCTAATATAGTACCAAGAACAATCACAATGATCCACACATGCAAGATAAATCACTGCATACTCTTTCACAATATGTCACTATAACTCTCCCAAGTCCAACCATATCATAACATGTCCTTCTACCAACACCTCAAAGTGCTAAGTTTTGTCAAGTATGATCTCCTTACAACCCCAAATGAAAAAACTTAACAACACCCAACCATTCAATCCCATAGATCAAATCAACATATCTATCATGTAACCAACATGGATGTAAGCCTCTCTAACCAATATTGATCAACCTCATAACCTAATGAAGGGCTACTCCACCCAACACTCACATATGGAATGACAACAGAGATTCCCACCAAAAATGTGAGGAATGGAACCAAGCAACTTTTATTTATTCAGTAAAATGGAGTACACAGTCTAGTATTACATGTTACAACAACATGGGTTGTTTCACAATAGAGAAAATTCTACTCTATCAAAGATTTCTATAATTCAGAGCCACAACCACACATATGGAACTGTCCCCATGACCTTTCCATTTCCCCTTTTTATTAGACACCAATATCTTCCACTCCACTTCTCCACTACCTTCCTAAATGTTCTAGAAAGTGTAACTCCCCTTTTTGGGTGCCAAGTCCAGTTGTCCATTTTCTCGCCCAAAAAATTGAAAATTTGGAAATTTTAAAGTTTTTGAAATTTTGTAACTATTGTCACGAAGGATTGCACCCTTGTTAAGCACTACGCCTGACAATCTTGTGACACATTGGATCACTTTTAGACTATGGGTTGTCTATAGTGAAAACAAACCTCCAGGAGAGTTGGTTCTCTTTAAAAAACCCTTTGGATCTAATGTACTTTCAAAGAAAAGAGATAGAAAGATAACTAATGAAACTAAAATTGATCCTAAGAGGTGATGCACCAATGATTATACTCTAACTTGCTACTCTGATTCACAACTATCTCTCAATAGATCTGTTCACTCAAATCAGATTGGACAATTTGAACACAAATATTTCATAGAAAGGCCTAAAAGATTCTACTTTCGTTGAAGGAAAACTGATGTCTTCACAACTTGGAAAAGTAAGGAAATAACCTACATAACCTACAACCTGTGATAAACAACTACTTTTTCTGTATACATGCTTGAAAGAATGAGACAAAAATTTAAAGGATTTGATGTAAAACACAATAAATTTCTTATCAAAATCATTCAAAGGAACACAACACTTTAATTTGAGAAGGAAAACACTTGATTTTATTGAAAAATAGTAGGAATACCTCTGCAATAACTGTAAAATATGCTGAAAAATAAGTTGCTACTATATAAAAATCTGTAAAATTGCCGAGTTACAATACTAAAATCTCTCTCTGCAATGTGCAAAGGAAAGAATAAAAGCAAGAACTGAAAAAAAGCATAAGCAAGTTTTCTCCTATAATACAAAATCTCTCCAAAAAAGCAATGGGAAGTCATCTCCAGTCTAATTGAACTTCATCTGATGCATGAGTAGGTTGGAAAGAGATCCTCAACCCCAAAAATAGTCAACTCCCAGTTGCTAGGCGAGCAAGGGAAAAAAGCCTAAATTAGAGGATTCATAACTACTCCAGATTGAGCTATTTTAGCTCTAAACTCCTCTTCTCAAGGTAGTTGACCAAATAGACTTCCAAAAATAGTCCAGTTTGACCAAAGGTAAAAAATAGAACAAAATACCCCCTTGCATGACTTTACAGCCTCTGTTGGACTCCTCCTATCACTTTTGCATGTTTGGAAGACAAAAAATAAATTATTTTAACAAGTATTAAAGGCAATCAGTGTTTATGATTTACCTTAATAGGTGTTATGTAATTATCTCCTTTGGTTTTATGTAACAAATATTAAGGTAATTTGTAGAATATTACCTTTAGTAAGTGTTAAAATACAATATATTTGACTACTAATTATGCAAAGGAGAAAAAAGGGGTTTACATGATAACTTGACTTAATTTCTACCCCTTACAAAAGCTCACAAGGTTTATAATAATGCTTTTTTTACCTTTGGCTTATGAAAAATTCTAAACATGCTTAAATTGATCTAAGTCAAAAGAAAATGCAAAAGGCCATCATAGCTTCTCTGATTTCAAACATTAATCATATTTTCCTCTTTGATTGATTAAGGTTTAAAAGGACCTTCAAAGGTAAAAAAATCCTCGTAATTTCCTTATGACTCTTTATCTCCATAGCCTCATGATACCTCTCTAGTCATTCACACTTGGTAAAGTGTTGACCTCGGGAGGCATTTTGCTTGTAATGATTTTCTTTATTCTTAATGGTTTTTTCCCTATCAAAGTCAAAAGACTCAAGCCATGGGTTAGGGCATCAAGAGACAAAAACTCCTCCAAACCCTAATAACTTCATTTCATTTATCTCCCTCATTGTTTTGAGGCTCTCTGTTGTTTTATGCTGCCAAGGGTTTGAAGAACTCCCGTTTGAAGGGCTAATGAAGGGCTTCCTATTGTTTTTAGGGTCTTCTTACTACTTCCACTGGTAAGCAACTCTATCATCTGTGGCTCCATCTAGTTTTCATGTCTTCTCTAGTGCAAAATATAGAATCTCCTACTCCTTCTCATGGTTTCTATGCACAAAGCAAAGGAAAACTTGTTTTTATCTTTTTCTTTTTTCTCTATTTGCTCTTTTCTAAGTGAAAATGGTGGAAAAGACTCTGTTTTCCTGCTCCTATGGTGAACAACAATGGAGAACTCTGATTTATTTTGGTTTATTTGCACAACATAGGGGGAAGCTGTCACCTTTAACTATGAAAAATGCTTTGTGAGATGATTGTAACTCTCTATTGTATATCTTCACTTGCTGCTCTGCCACTATTTGAGGTTCACTTGCTTTCTCTTATTATTTCATTAAGAAAACTATGAAGATATTACTTTCCTTCTGTACTTTATCATCATGTTGTTGACAACATAAGAGACAAGGTAACCCTTGCTAGGGTTTTGCTGGGTTGTGGAGCATTGTGAAGTTATCTTGTTTTTCTTCATACAAAAACCCTAGCAAGATGTAAGATACCTCCTCTCACTATGTATGCAAACTCTCTTAAGATTTTGAGACAAAAACAACTTATAAGCACTATTGACAATCTTAAGAACTAACTCATATAGCTTATGGAAATATCTGTATACCCTGTGAGTGTTCTATTTGAATTCTTTCTCCCGATAAAAAGTAAAACTTGCTTTCTTTGCCCTGGTAAATGAAGGAAAGAGATATATTCTGTATTATTTGAAGTTCTGCTCTTACCTATATATACTCTTTGTATGGAAATATTGAACTTACTGTGACAAACCAGAGGAAAGAGTAACCTTTTGTGATAGGCTTGTATGATTGTTATGCTATTAGATGATAGTCTTTTACCATGACTTGTTCATTGACTTTGCTTCCTGAAACAATGATACCTGTAATGATATTTCTAGCTTATTGGCATCAAAATCATCCTCTGATTATGTATCATGCTTCTTCATCTCTTTTGCAGTCTTCATATCTTTTCAACAATGACTATTCTCCCTGTTGGATGACTGTCTCCTAATAGGGACAATTTCTCTTAATCTCTGCTTGCTGCCCCTTTAGTCTTCTTTGTGCAAAAACTTTCAAAAACTTCAAACCCCTTTTGATTGAATCTATCAACTCAGAGTGCCTACTAGTTTCAAGTGATCCTTCTATCGTGGTTGGTGAAGACAACTTATGTTCAGTAAATCACCTTGCACCATTTTTTACTATGAGTAGATCAAGCTTCTTCTCTATTTTACTGAGGGTTATGTTATTCCTCTTTCTAACATGAGTGTTGCTGCTCATTTCCTTTATTGTTCACTATTCATGTTGAAGATGTAGAAGCCTCTTCACTTGTTTTATAAACCTTCTCTGACAGACATGTCATAACAAAGCTTTATGATGTTATGTAGTGTGTGTTGCAATGACTAACTGCCTCCCAAATCCTTCTATAACCTTGAAAACCTCCATGTATTAATGTTACATCAGTGTTTAGACCATTGCTTCCCATCCATTAGCATATCTCTGCATATTCAGTACCTACACACTAATCCTTATTTGCTTTAGCAAGAGGTATCTTGAAAGTTTCTTCTTCCAATTTGCATGGTCTCTTTCCAAACTCTTGATGATTCTTGTTTCTCATTGTTACACTGCAACACCTGGGTTGTCAAGCATAAAGGTCTTCATTCCTTTTATTTTTCTCACTATCAAACATGAAAAAGATATTGTTCATTGTCTTCATGGCATCCATTGTCTTCATTTGGGTATCAGAGACTGTCTTATTGACTTTTTTTTTTGGACTATGGACACCTTGAATGCTTGGTAGAAGACCTTGTTGGCAGACCATCTGAAACCATTGTTTATGACATTCTTATTGTTGTTATGATGACTATTTTCTCAGCACATTTAACTGTCTTCCTGGTCTCCTATCTGCTGTCATACTTGATTGTTGTAGTCCCTCATTTCCTAGCTCCTTAACAATCCCTTTGACTATTCCAAAGACTTGCTGTGACTGTTGTCCTCTAAACATTTGACCGCTCATTGATATGTAACAATCATTTTATATCTCTTAACTATTTCCTGGGACTGCTCAGAGATGAATGTCATTGGGATATGAGCTCTTTACACATCTAGGCGACTATCCTTGTTTCCACTATGGACTATTCCCTATCATGGACACTCCTATGAGTCAATTCAGACTCTTCTCATAGTGTGATGCTCATAAAACTTCATGTTGACTATCCTCATGTAGCTTGAAAAGATCTACTATCCCTGCTAACTTGTGACAGTCCCTTGTGATTTGATTGATGTCTTTTCTTCTAGCACATGGTGACTATGGTTTGATTGCTTCATTCAGTCATTTTTGTGACTGTCATGACTGCATACAGTCATCCAATAGGACTACTATGATAGTCATCTCTGTCTCAAACATGCCTATACACTTCCTATACATGCTTTGACTATTCTTTATTCTTCTTACCATGAAAACTCTATCATATTTCTTCCATCCTTGTTTTGACTGGCACTGTCCCTGCACGGAAAAACTTCTGTCTTTTACAATTTGCTTGCTATCCCTCATAATTTTTCTGTCCTTGCTATCATTATTTATGATTGCACCTCTATTTCTGAGATGCTATGATTTTCCCAATATTTTTTTATCCTTGATAGTCAATGGTGACTGCACTTTCAATATAGTTTATTCTTGTGAAAAATAATCTTGTGATTGTCATATCTTTGTAACTTTAACATGTGACTGTTCTTAGTTTATCACATTGCTGACTATCATCTATTGCTGATGTCTCTTATCACCCATCATTGATATCACCTTTTTATGAACCCTTGATGACTATGAGAGTCTTTTGGAGATGATTTCTATCTGGAAAATGCATGGTACTCTATTTATCTACTTTCTCTATGGCTTGTGATCAGGTAAGTAGCTATCTTCTCAAAGTTGGTGATATCCTCTTGACTGTTACTTCAAAGTCCTCTTGACTCCCTTTCCGTGTACTATCCTTTGATGACATTTATGATTGTAACAGTCATCCTTTCTTGGCTACTTCTGCTGATCTCTAGCATATGACTGCTCTATCACTTTTGATGCTCTTGAATGATTTCTTGCATGGATGTGAATGTCAATTATAAATGATTGCTCTATCACTTGATTAGTGTGATGTCTTTATGGACCTGTACCTGCACACTCAACAAACTAGTTAGAAAAATATAGAGGCTAAGAGCCTCTCTTTTGATTATATGATCTTCATCTCTTGCTGGGAGCTATTTATTTATTTCATTTTCTTGCTTAGATGCTTGTGAAATATAGCAGGTACATTTGATGTTGTTTCATATAGGAGCGAAAAAGAATCCCGAGCTCTAACATGCTTCCTCTTTCTCTCTTGCAAGTACCTATGAAGACATCAATGGAGGATCTGAAGATGGTGCAGCCACCACTGGGGGTTCATCATTCAGGCAATGAAGGATCCAATCTTTTCTCTCTTATATGCTTACTTTTTTTTTTAATCTTAGATGTATATGTTTTCTTTCATCTCATCATGTACAGTCAATTCCTACGACTTGTGTGGGAACTATGAACAGATTCTCTTTATGAATATAATTAGTTATTTCATGCAATGGTTTGAATATTGTTCCTCTTTTATAAATCATTCAATTACATAAGGACAAATTTGAAATCTACTGCATGGTACAGTTGTTTATAACCATGAGTAAATTTAGCAATTTTTTGTGTACCTTTCTCATTTGATACTTGAACCAACTGTAATGAATAGACCATGAAAAGAAACTAAAACTCAACTTAGTTTTTTCTTTCCTCTTGTCTTCTTTGGGATGCCTCCTGCTTTGGTGGGAGGCCCTTCCCATTTATCTGGCTCGTGTAGCAACTCTTATTGAGTTGCTACATGATTATGGTAAAAGTGATCACATGAATAGCCTTCTACCTGAGTAGTAGGCCTTCCAAAGCCGACTATAAGTTCCCATCTTCCCCACTCTTCCTCCTATTTTAGACAACCTACACTTAACTTTTGTAGAACCTATCTCTCTCTTCAAGTTAGAAAACATCAGTGCTATCTCAGCCTGACCTTATTGGGCTGAAGTGCACAATTAGATAATAGTAACACAACTTTCGGGGGTAATAACTTTTGAACTGGGTGCCCGATTGACAATCATAACCAGGTGTTGGAAAGCTCGTGAAGAGCTCTACGACACACAAAATCATCTAAAGATCATTTTGTCCACTTTTTGAACCCCAACAAGGCTTCTAAAGGCCTCAAATTCAAATATGAATTCATTAGGAGCAATTTTTCAAGATGAAAACTTTAATATATTTCAAACTACAAATGATATTCAGATGATCTCTTCACCATTTGCTTATTTTGACAATTCCACTTCTTGGGGTAAATTTTTAGGTCCATATGTACCCAAATAGACCAACTTACTAAAAATAATAGGTTACTATTTTTAGCCTTTCTGAACTTCTGACAATCCTAAACCAGTGAAGTGTCAACATGGACTCCAACACAACTAAGGAAACCTACAAAATCAAAGAAAAACAACTTCAAATATTTTTGGGTGATGCAAGATTGGCCATACACCACTGGATGCTCCTGCATCAGACACCCAAGGTAATTTGAGAGGTGACCTTGTCACATCTCAGGTGTTTGAGGAAAACCAAGGTGGTCAACCTTTGCCTTAGACAACAATGAAGAGTCTCCAACAGGCCTTCCTTTCCACTTAACTGGATATTATTCATATTGTCTGTATTGAGTACTTCTTCCACATGGCTATCCATGATTTCTTCTATCTACTCCTTTGAAGTAGATGCCAGGATACTCCACTATTCTTCTGTTGGTCCATTCTCTATGCCATCTTCATGATATTCTATTAAATCAACAATATTAAACATAGGGGAAATGCTGTAACTCCACTCGACAACTCTACCTCATATGTATTTATGCAATAATGCTTCTTCAGGATTCTACATGGTCCAAATTTCATCTTTAACTTATTATATGTCCCCACTGGGAACCTTTCTTTCCTTAGGTGAACCATGACTTCATCACGAACCTTGAATTCCTTAAGCTTTCACTTCTGATTTGCCTTAGCCTTTTACTAAGAATTCATTTTATTAATGTGATGTCATACCTCTTCATGCAAGCTCTTGAGGTGCTCTATATAGTCTTCAACCTTAACACTACTCTTCTCTCCTCTATCTATCTTTCCTTGCTTAGAAGCATTTCTCAGACTACTCCCATATACAATTTGGAATGGGGATTTACCGATACTCCTGTTGATAGAATTGTTATATGCAAACTCCGCCTATGGTAATATCAAATCCCATCCCTTGGGATTATCTCCTACTAAGCATCTCAATAGGTTTCCCAAACTCCTATTCACCACCTCTATCTATCCATCAGTTTGTGGATGATGTGCAAAACTAAACTTCAAATCATTCTTCAACTTCTTCCATAAATTCCTCCAAAATATACCCAATGATCTTGGTATCTCGATTTGAAACTATGCTTTTTGGTAGACCGTGTAGTCTTACCACCTCTTTGAAAAATAAATCTACAACATGAACAACATCACTAGTCTTATGGCATGGAATGAAGTGTGCCATCTTTGAAAACTTGTCAACCACCACAAATATAGAGTCATTACCTCTTTGCATTCTTGACAAACCAAGAACAAAATCCATGCTGAAGTCTTCCCATGGTCTCTTTGGTACAGGTAACAGTTGATACAACCCTGTATTCTTACTTACCCCTTTGGCCATCTGACATATTCTACACCTTTGCACAAATTTCTTCACATCCTGGTGCAAATGTGCCTAGTAGTAATTCTCACTAACAAGAGAAATGGTCTTATCTCGACCAAAATTTCTTGCCAATCCTCCACTATGCTTCTCCTGGATCAGATTCTCTCTCATGAAACTCCTCAAAATGCACAACTGGCTTCCTCTGAATAGCATACCATCTTGGATCATGAAATCCAACCACCTTGTACTATCTAAAGTATTAGGTTCCAAACAAGATTTCCAAGCCTCTGCAAAATTTGGATCTCCAGGATACAAACTTTTGAGTTCATTAAACCCAACAACTTCTATCTTCATCTTTGTCAACAAATTTTTCCTTCTGCTTAAGGCATTTGCAACTCTGTTTGATCTTCACTCCTGTGCTTCAAAACAAAAGTTTAATGCTGAAAAAACTCAACCCATTTTAAGTGCCTTTGATTCAACTTCCCTTGACTATTAATATATGTAAAGTTTGATGATCAGTATACAGAATAAACTCTTTTGGAAACAAATAATGTCTCCATTTCTTTAGTGTAATGTGTCGTACCTATTTTATTTTTTAAAAGTCTTTTTATGTGTTATTTTATTTTTTTATTTTGTGTTCTTTCAGACTAGAGAGAAGATGTAGAAGGGGTTTTCAATTTTCCTGCAGATGTTTGCTAGAGCATACAAAATATAGCATATATTGCAAACCCAAAAAATATACAATAGATATGAAGAAACTATGAGATACCCAGATCCTAAAATGGCCAAAAACCAATTACTATCACATACCCATGTTTAGAAATGCAACTTTGTATTTATGCTGTTGCCAGACTAACAAATGGGTATCACCCAAATCACTCCAAACTTTGAATGAATACAAGCAATGATCAAATAAATGATATCATCCAACAAGAAGCCTTAGTCACCTCACAATAGGGAATACAATAGATATAACAAGGCAGATTGAGTCTTCCTAGGCCCCACGCCCCTCCATGTGAGGATGTATGACCTAGCTAAGAATGAATAGTAGAAGTAAGGCACCAAACAAGCCTGCACTCTTCCTTATGTTGCTGCACCTCCAAGAAAAACCCTCATGCCAAGTATGGAGTAGAAATAGTGGGGTTCCAATGTCAAAATCACCTCCAAGACAATGTACAACCTAGCTGGGATGTACAGCCAGTAAGGGGATCAATACAATAGCAATGAACTCTCCTCTAACACACTAAAATCTGCCTCCAATCCCTCAAAAATTTAGAATGTTCAATCACTAGCGAAAGATGTAGGAAATCAACTCCAAATCTTCATCTCAGAACTCCATTGAAGCACATATGTGAATATTGGATGCATCCACCATTAATATCACCTTTGGGTGATCTTGCACACCTGTAGAATGTCATTACTCAAGGGGGTTTTCATCTCCAAGAGCCTCTGGTTTGAATCCTCAAACCCTTCACAAGAGCAAACCCTAGCAGAGCTAACAAAGAGAAAATATCATAACATAGCATATCCAAATGAACTCAATTTTCCCCTTTTATTTCTCCTCTAAGATGAGCATTGGGTTTTAGGAGGGAACTTTATGTTTTTAAGTTTATTTTATCCCCCCTAGGGATGGGCGCCCATGTCTCCAAGTGACCCCTTTTGATACATTATTCATAAAGTCACTTTTCCATTAATATTTATAAAGTCCCAATTAAATATATAAGTTATAACTTTGGACTTTAAAATAAATATGAAGATGGTGTCAGAATGCCTTGATCTTTAGCTCACTAGAAAGGTCTCGACGAGACGCATCTAACCCCACTCTAAAAATCTCAAACTGACACCGAACCTAAACTTACTAAAAATAGTAAGTAACGGTCAAGAGCAACAGAGCCAACTCAGAGGGTGCTAACTAGATCCACTGACCTTGAACAACTATTCTATCACCGACAAACACATCCATGGTCAAACTAGCCATAGTTCCCTAACCAAACTACTAGTCCACAGGAACCCAATGATGGACTAACCATGTATCAAGAAGGGGACATTATAGTCCGCCCTCCCTAAGATTGCTTTCCTCAAGCAATTTCAGATCAGGATGCTCTAGTATCTGCTCATTTTCTCAAGTCGCATCCTCCACTGGAAAGTTCTTCCATTTAACCAGGTACTCTCTAATAGTCCTCCTCCTCAAAGTACATTCCTTGGTGTCAATTATTACCTCGGGTACCAAAATCAACTTCCCCTCTTCATCAAGAGGTGGTAACTCTATTGATGGTGTCACATTATGCCCCAGTGCCTTCTTGAGGTGAGATACATGAAACACATTATGTACCCTACTACCTATTGGAAGCTCTAACTCATAAGCCACTTCTCTGATTCTCTTGGAGATCCTAAAAGGCCTATAGTACCGTGGCTTAAGCTTTTCTGTCCCACTCTTCTTGAGAGTGTACTGCCTATAGGGCTGCAACATTAAATATACCATGTCACCAACCTCAAATGATCGCTCAGTCCTCTACTGATTTGCATACTACTTCTGTTGATTCTGAGCCTTCTGTATGTTCTCCTTCAAAGACCTCATGATATCTTGACTCTCCTAAAGAAGATCTTTGGCCTTAGGCACTCTGCTATCACCAAACAGTAAATCAACAAAGCTCAGTGCCTCATACCCATACAAAGCCATGAAGGGTGACATCTGAATGGACATGTGATAAGTGGAATTATAACAGTACTCTCCCATGCGAAGCCACTTAATCCATGCCTTTTGATACCCTGACACATAATTCTAGAGGTATCCTTCCACCCATTTATTGACAATCTCTATCTGACCATCTATCTATGGGTGGTAGCTCATGTTGGGGGTGAGATCTGTCCCTGTCAACTTGAAGAGCTCCTGCCAAAAATTACTAAGGAACCAGATGTCCCTATCACTGACAATGTTCTGTGGCAACCCATGTAGACAGAATACCTCACAAAAAAACAACTCTGCAACCTAAGCTACAATGTAGGTGGTAGGGATGGAAAAGAAGTGTGCATACTTTGTCAATCTGTCCACTACCACATAAATACAATCCCTGCCTTGGACTTTAGGTAGGCCTGTGATAAAGTCCATAGATATGCTATCCCACTTCCTCTCAGGAATGGGCAGGGGCTGCAATATTCCTCCTGGGAAAGAGTGCTCTTGTTTTTTCTATTGGCATATTGGACACTCTCTCACATATTGCATGACTTTTCTTTTGAGGCCCTTCCAAGTGAACATCTCTCTGATCTGCCTGTAAGTTTTGAAGTATCCTGGATGCCCTGCCATAGGCAAGTCATGGAATGCCCCCAAAACCTTTTGCTTCATCTCTGATCCTGACACTAAGAAGATCCTATCCTTGTAAATGATGAGAACATTTACCACTGTGTACTTGTCATCCTGAATAGTGCCATCAATTATTCCATAAGCCCACTTGTCCTTGGCATATTCTGTGGATATCATCTCCCTCCAATCATCTGAAATAGCATCTAAGGCATTCAAATGGGGCCTCCTGGACAAAACATCAGCAACTATGTTCTTCTTACCTTTGACATACACAATGTCAAAGTCATAGGCCTATAGTTTGCTGACCTACTTCTGCTGCCTCTCGTTTAGGTCCTTCTGTCAAAGGAAATGTTTCAGACTGTTATGATCTGTCTTTACCACAAATTTGCTACCCACAAGATACTGTCCAAATTTATCCAATGCATGCATGATGGCTAACATATCCTTGTCATATATGCTGTAACTCCGTTCCACACCCCTCAACTTCTTGCTCTCAAATGATATGGGGTGCTTATCCTGCATGATTACTGCACCAATGCCTTCTCATGAGGCATCACACTGCAACTTGAAGGGTTTGCTGAAATATGGTATTGCCAACATAGGGCATGTACTCATAATCTGCTTGAATCTGTCACAACACTCTTGTGCACTACCCGACCAACTAAAAGCATCCTTATGAGTTAAATCTATGAGGGGAGTAGCTGATTGTGAAAAGCCCTTCACAAAATGACGATAATACCCACAAAGGCCAAGGAACCCCTTGAGATGCGAGAGGTTCTTTGGCAGTGGCCAATCCATAATTGCCTGAATCTTTTTTGGGTCTACCTTCACGCTACCAACACTGATAATATGACCCAAGTACAACAACTCGGTCATCCCAAACTCACACTTTGACATTTCTTGAAGGGTTTGCTGAAATCTGGTATTGCCAACACAGGGCATGTACTCATAATCTGCTTGAATCTGTCAAAACACTCCTGTGCACTACTTAACCAACTGAAAGTGTCCTTCCAAGTTAAATCTGTGAGGGGAGCAGCTGATTGTGAAAACCCCTTCACAAAACGGCAGTAATACCCACAAAGGCCAAGGAATCCCTTGAGATGCAAGAGATTCTTTGGCGGTGGCCAATCCATTATTGCCTGAATCTTTTCTGGGTCTACCTTCATGCTACCAACACTGATAATATGACCCAAGTACAACAACTCGGTCATCCCAAACTCACACTTTGACATTTTTGCATACAATGACTCTTGCTCTAAAATGCTCGACACAATGTCAATGTGTTTCAAATGTTCCTCCCACGTCCTGCTATAAATCAATATATCATCAAAGAATATCAACACAAACCTCCTCAACTGCTCTCAGAATACTCTGTTCAAGCAGGATTGGAAGGTGGCTAGTGCATTGGTCAATCTAAATGGCATAACCAGGAACTCGAAGTGCCCATAGTGACACCTAAAAGCTGTCTTCTCCACATCCTCATCCCAGACCCATATCTAGTTGTAATTGGATCTCAAATTTATTTTGGAGAAGTAACAGGCCCCATGCAGCTCATCAATCATCTCATCAATGTGGGGTATAGGGTACCTATTTTTAATGGTCTTCTTGTTGATCTCCCTGTAGTCAATACACATCCTAAGAGTCCTATCCTTTTTCTTCATTAGAACCATTGATGATGCAAATGGAATCTTTCTATGCCTGATGTGACCCATCTCGAGAAGCTCTTTGATAGATTTCTTGATCTCATCCTTATACCTCTTCAGGTGCCTGTATGGTGTAGTAATCACTGGTTTTGCACCCTCCTCCAACTTAATCACGTGCTCAATACCCCTATCAGAAGGTTTACCTAGTGGTATATCACTAAACACTTTGGTGTGTTTAGTCAAGAGAGTCTGTATGTCAGGTGGATACTCCTATTTCTACTATTCTGTCACTGTAGACATCACCATCACCTCTGCTATCCACTGCACATGATCATGATGAAATAATCTCTCCATTCACTTGAGAGAAACCACTCTCAACCCACCATTTGAAATACCCTTGAGCACATGTCGAACTCCGCTCACCTCAAACTTCATCTCCATTGTCCTTAAGTTGAGTGTGAATTCTCCAATATCATGCAACCATTTCATGCCCAACACAACATCCATATCACCCATGCCGACTACATAAAATTCTAACTGGCATGTGTAGTTATTTAGCTGGATGGTCAAATTGGGGATTCTCCTAGTATAGGTGAGTACAAATCCATCTGCTACCTTCACCTTGAATCCCTCAAACTCTTCAGTTTTCAACCCTCTCTTTGCAACCAAGCCCTCATCTATGAAGTTATGAGTGGCACCTGTGTCAAGTAGAGTAATACAATGTTGACCACCCAATACTCCTCTTATCCTGAATGATCCTTCTCTCTGGATGCTCAAGATATGGGTTGTGGGTAGGGCGGTCTCCTCATCCTTATCTAATGCATCAGATGCAACATCTATCACTGAATCATTATCTTCTGTATGTTGCTCTGAATGTGACTCAGATTCAACGGACTCATCTGTTGAAAAGTATTCTATCTGTTTGGCCTTTCCTTGGGCTGGACACTTGAGCTTAGGATCCCAAGGCTCTCTGTAGTGAAAACAAAGCTTCTTCCGCCTGACGTCATTAAACTGGTCATTATCCAACCTAGAAGAACTCTTGTGCTGCTGTCCAGAATCTCTATGAAAATGTCTTCTTTCCTTTTCCTTGTCTCTCCTTTGCTGAAATCCTTTTGATTGAAATTTATTTCTCCAAACGAAAGACTCCATGTCTCAGGCCTTCTTCATGGCCTCCTGTAAAGATGCAGGGTCAAAACCCTTAATCCAACCTCTAAGGGGATCTGACAACCCGTCAATGAAAAGCATGATCAATCTACACTCTGAGATATCTGAGACCATCACTGAAAGGTCCTAGAAATCTAAAATGTATGAGTCCACTGACCCACTCTATCTCAACTGAGCCAACTCCTTGAATTGCATTTCGGGGTCCTTCTTATCGAACCTATCATTGAGTCTGGCTATGAACTCCACATAAGATGTAATCTGATCATGTCCTAATGTTACCTTTCCATTGCTCGACCACTTGTGTGCACTGCCCTCCAAGTGCAAGGCTGCATAAGTGATGACATTAGGCTCTGTCATGGGGCTGATCTAGAGATAACTGTCCAACTTTTGGACCCAAGCTCTCGCAGAAGTTTTTCCTTAACCATCGAAGTAGGGTAAATTCATTTTACTGACTTTCTTTTGAAGCTCATGATTCTACTTCCTATTACCCCCTCTAGGTCTATGTCTCATCCTGAGATCAGAGTAATCCCTAAAAGTCATTTCAGCCCTAAACTCTGCACTCGAAGCCTACCAATCTCTCCAAATCTCATCCTAAAACTCCACCTGTGTAGCATCCCATTCAGGAATCTCATCCCTCGGTACAAAGATAGGAATGCCTGGTCTATCTATGGCTGTGAGCTATGTAGCACCTCAGTTATTCACCGAAGCCTCTCCATTAGGATCCCTGTATCTGTTCCTGTCCCCATTGTTCCTATCTCCAACCATTACCTTGGTATTGGTGTCTATCTCTATCATTCTGATCTCTGTTCCTATCTCTATTATTCCTATCTTCATCCAAATTAGGAAACAAATGACCAAGAAGCTGAGTAAGTGCTATCTGTGACCTGTCCATCCTATCAATCAATTGCTACTGTCCTCTCGCCAAATCATTTAGAATATCCTGTATACTGGGTTCTCTGATTTCTCTATCTCCCATTTCTTCAGGCTATACTAGAATCTCACTGGAGAAGGGATTTGTTCGTGGAACTTTGAGATCTTCCTCACTATATAATACTACTAGTTGCTCCTCAGCAGCTGCAACCTTTGTATCTGACTCAAATGGATCTACCTGTGGTACTTCTCCTTCTTGTACTCTCTGTGGAATCTGTGTTCCTTGTCTTGACCTGTTCTATCTAAAATAGTATCTATCTGCACCAGGCCGCATGTCTCATTCTCACTTCTGCATGTCTGAAATCAACCTCACAGGATGGCAGGAAGAGTTGTGCTCTGATACCACTATAATGTGCCGTACCTGTTTTATTTTTTAAAAGTCCTTTTATGTGTTATTTTAATTTTAATTTTTGTGTTCTTTCAGACTAAAGAGAAGATGCAATAGGAGTTTTTAGTTTTTTCTGCAAATGTGTTGCTGGAGCATACAAAATATAACATATATTGCAAACCCAAAAAAGATACAATAGATATGAAGAAACTATCAAATACCCAGATGGTAAAATGGCCAAAAACTAATTACTATCACATACCCATATTTAGAAATACAATCTTGTATTTATGCTATTGCCGGACCAGCAAATGGGTATCACCCAAATCACTCCAAACTTCGAATGAATACAAGCAATGAGCAAATAAATGATATCAGCCAACAAGAGGCCAGGTAGTTGCCTGACAATGGGGAATACAACAGATATAACAAGGCAGATTGAGTCTTCCTAGATCCCTTGCCCCTCGATCTGAGGATGTACGGCCCAACCAAGAATGAACAACATAAATAAGGCACCAAACAAGCCTGCACTCTTCCTTATGTCGCTGCACCTCCAAGAAAAACCCTCACGCCAAGTATGGAGTAGAAATAGTGAGGTTCCAATGTCAAAATCACCTCCAAGACAAGGTACGACCTAGCTAGGATGTACAACCAGTAAGGGGATCAATACAACAGCAATAAACTCTCCTCTAACACACTAGAATCTACCTCTAATCCCTCCAAAATTTAGAATGCTTGATCACTAGCAAAAGATGTAGCAAATCAGCTCCAAATCTTGATCTCAGAACTCCATTGAAGCACATATGTGAATACTGGATGCATCCACCATTAATGGCACCTTTGGGTGATCTTGCACACCTGTACAATGCCGTTACTCAGGGAGGTTTTCATCTCCAAGAGCCTCTAGTTCAAATCCTCAAACCCTCCACAAGAGTAAACCCTAGCAGAGCTCACAAAGAGAAAATATCATAACATAGCATATCCAAATGAACTCAATTTTCCCCTTTTATTTCTCTTCTAAGATGGGTGTTGGGTTTTAGGAGGGAACTTTATGTTTTTAAATTCATTTTTATCCCCCTAGGGATGGGCACCCATGTCTCCAAGTGACCCCTTTTGATACATTATTCATAAAGTCACTTTTCCTTTAATATTTATAAATTCCTAATTAAATATATAAGTTATAACTTCAAACTTTAAAATAAATATGAAGATGGTGTCAGAATGCCTTGAACATTAGCTCATCGGAAAGGTCTCGACGAGACACATCTAACCCCACTCTGAAAATCCTAAACCAACACCAAACCCAAACTTACTAAAAATAGTAAGTAACAATCAAGAGCAACAGAGCCAACGTAGAGGGTGCCAACTAGATCCACTGACCTCGAACTACAATTCTATCAACGACAAACACCTCCACGACCAAACTAGCCATAGTTCCCTAACCAAACTGCTAGTCCATGGGAACCCAATGATGGACTAACCATGTGTCAGGAAGGGGACATTACATTCAGAGCCTGAATTATGACATAAAACTCTTGATCATATACATAATACTTTTTCTTGGCATCATTAACCTTCTCACTGAAATAGGCAATGGGATTACCTTCTTGACTCAAAACAACTCCTATGGCACTGCCACTAGCATCACAATCTACCTCAAATACCTTGTTGAAATCTAGAAGTGCCAAAATAGGTTGCTCTGTGACTTTCTTCTTCAACATATCAAAAATCTTCATTGCTCTTGTGGTCCATTTAAATGCCTTTCTATCCCATTTCATTGTCTTAGTTAGGGATGGACAAATGCTACTAAAATTCCTAATATATTTTCTATAAAAAACTTGCCAAACCATGAAAAGATCTTACCTCTGTAGCACTCCTTAGCGTGAGCCATTCAACAATAGCCCTTACATTTTCTAGGTCCATCTTAAGACCCTCAGTTGAGACAACAAATCCTAGGTATACCAAATCCTTTGCAAAACTACATTTCTTCAGATTAATCAACAGCTTCTCCTCCCTCAGCTTCTCTAAAACTCTTTTGATATGCATCAGATACTCTTCCCAAGTCTTACTAAAAATCAAAATGTCATCTAAATAGACAATAACAAACTTTCCCAAAAACTCTTTCAATACCTCGTTCATGATCTACATGAATGTCTCGGTGCATTAGTTAGCCCAAATGGCATGACTAACCACTCATACAAACCTTCCTTTGTCTTGAAGGATGTCTTCCATTCATCTCCTTCTCAAATTTGGATTTGATGATATCTGCTCTTTAAATATATCATTGTTAAGTACTTGGCTCCACTTAGGCAATCCATTATTGGTGCAGGAGCACCAAGGCTCAATGTAGCCGTACATAGTTTTTTTAGTTTGTCAATTTTGAGTTTGCAGCATGTAGTTTTGCCTTAGGAGTTTTTCTAGTTTTCTGAAAATGCATTGGCGGGAGAAGCATTTTGTTTTTGATCAGCCTTTGAGTCAAGTAAAAATTCAAGTTAAGGAATGTATGTTTGAGGGTGTTCGACATTTGTTCATCGGTTGAACCGTGCAGTTGAACCGCACCGTTGAACCCCGCAGTTGAACCTCGCGCCAAGGTTCAAAGGTTCAACAGTTTTATAATTCTGATTTGTAAAGTTGAAATCGGTGATCATTTTGTTCAATGGTTGAACCGCGCCATTGAACCTCTTTGTTGAACCTCGCGGTTGAACCTCGCTGTTGAAGTTCAATGGTTCAACGGGTTCATTCATATTGAATGGTGGAGTGGAAAGCGTTGGTCACTTGTTTGGAGGTTGAACCTCATCGTTGAACCACGCGATTGAACCTCGCTGTTAAAGTTCAATGGTTCAATAGTTCATCGTTTTGGAATGGTGTAGTGGGTCCATCGGAGTGAGATGCATATTGGAGAACAAGAATAAAGTCAGGCCGATGGTCCGAGTCACAACGAAAGAAGGAAGCACATCGGCATAAGGTAAAGTATCGGGATGACCTGAAGAGCGCCCAGCCGATAGACTAAGTCTTACTGATGGTCAATAGATCAAGTGTGTGCATTGGTGTAAGAATTAAGATCGGTGAGTGAAAAGAAAATTGTGCCGATGGTGGTAGCTCTGGCCGATAGGAGTCTACGGGATACAAAGGTCATTGGGGTGAGATGATATATCGGCGGAAGAGATTTTGGGCAGGCCGATAAAGAGAAGTCTTGCTGATAGGAAAGCATATGCGTGTTTCAGTGAGACACTTAATTTTATCTTGCCGATAGCACAGAACTGAACCGACAGTTAGAAAATGAACAGGCCTGGAAACTGAACTGTCCTGTAACGGACATGAGCAAATATTTAAGATGTAGCATTCTTTCTGTAAGAGAGTTCAGCAGAAGAATCAAAGAAGGGATTTTTGATGTGTGAAGCATTTTTTTTGATGTAAGAAGAGTTTTTGAATAAAAATCAAATTCAGCAGTTCGATCAATTTGTGTATTTCTTTTCTGTTTTCAGTTGTTTTATTCTGAAGTAGATTTAGTCATTTCTTTTTCTGCAAATTTTGTTCTCGTTTGCAAACCATGACTCTACATTGATGTTCCTCAAGTTCCTCTGTACAGTATGGAGGTCATCAAGTAGAGCCATGCCTTTTGTTTATTTTTCTTTTATGGGGTGGTCAGATTGTCAACTAGAGGCAATGCATGCTTGTTCTAGGCGAGCTCAGTAAGGAGTCTGACTAGATAAACAAGTAGGAAAAATAGACTTGCAGGGGTGGGAAAGAGAGAGAAAGAAAATGAGCACCAAGTAGTCCAGACCCTTGAATAGAGAGAGAAGGGTGGACAACGGGCTCAGAAAAGCTATGTGCCATTGAGGCAGCATCTTGGAAGCAGTGAGGACAAGGTATGTGTCCCACACCAAGTAGAGAAAGAGAGTCTTCCATCTCTGCAAAGAGTTGAGGAATTTAACTGACATTTTTGTGCAGAAGATGTCTATTAGCACTTTGAATTGGTAGGGAGGCTAGAGTTGTCAAACAGTCTTGTACACCTACAGGATGCAGAGCAGGCAGTCTAGAGTCCTCCCTATCAAATTGGTATCAGAGCAGTAAGATTTGGGTTATTCGTAGATTGGAATAGAAGAGTTGTATGTCCTCACCAAGTTCAAGTGAGTCTGTCAGTTCATCCAAGAAAATGGTGATAAATGCAGAGTTAGCAAAGAAGGTTGAGGATCAAGAAGAGGAGAATAGACTCCTACAAGAAAGACTAGCAGAAATGGAGAGTAAGCTAGGTTTAATGTTGCAAAAGACTAAAGAAGTCAGCCAGAGAGTTAAATATTCTGAGGATAAGGGGAAAGGTGTATCTGTAGAAGATGAAGAGCCCACACCTGATCCTAAGTTGGAAGAAGAACCATTCTTGAAAGCTTTGAAAGCAATGAGTGGTAAAACATTGGAAGGAGTACCACTTTTCAGTGGGAAAATGGACCCAGATTTGGTCATGGAGTGGATAGAAGGACTTGAAAATCACTTTGAATGTGATGGTGTAAGCGAGGCACAAAAAGTAAAGGTGGCCAAATCCAGACTCAGGGGAACTGCCTTGACCTGGTGGAAATTTGTGCAGACTGAAAGAGCAAAAGAAGATAAGAAGCCCATAGCTACTTGGAAGGGAATGGTAGCTAAAATCAAAGAGGCATCTATGCCAGAAGATTATGAAATACAACTGCATAGGAAGAGACAGAATCTGAGACAGAAGGAATTAGATGTCAATGCATACACTGAAGAATTCCAAAAGCTATGCTTAAGGTCCAAAGTAATGGATGAAAGCATAAAGGTAGCAAGGTACCTTAATGGTCTGAAGTGGAATATACAAGAAGAAATCAATTTGTTGTGTCCTACAACAGTGCACAAATGCTATCAGTTGGCACTGAAAGTGGAGGAAAAGAATAAGAGGAAACAAGACTCAAATAGCAGAGGAAGGGGAAGAGGCAGAGATAACAGAGGAGGTTTTGGTGGAAGGAATGCTGACAATAGATCCCAAGCAGAATCCAAACTCACAGAGCAGAGTGGGGAGTCAAGTGGTAGAGGAAACCACAGAGGGAGAGGATCTAACAGAGGAAGGTCAGGAGGATCAGGTAGAGGATCCTATTTCACCAACATGAAGTGTTACAACTGTGGCAATCTAGGTCATCCATCATATAGGTGCCCAAAAAAGGCCACATCCTCTTCTCAAGGAGGTGATAAGAGAAATCACTATGTCCAAGATAATGCATCCAGCAACCAGTCACCTGAGGTCAATCTGAACTCAGAAGATGGAGAGAACCTGATGATAAAGAGAACCTTGATGAAGGAACCAGTAAAGTCTGAACCAAGCCAGAGGAGAGCACTATTCAGAATCAAGTGCAAGATTTTGACTAAGGTATGTAAAATTATCATAGACTCAGGATCTACTGATAATATTATTTCTGATGAAGCAGTTAAGAAACTGAATTTGAAAAGAATTACTCATGCAAACCCATATAGAGTCACATGGTTGAATAAGGGTCAACATGTGGTAGTGAATGATCAAAGTTGGGTAGAGTTTAGTATAGGTGGCTATAAGGATAAGGTATTATGTGATATACTACCCATGGATGCATGCCATCTCTTATTGGGCAGACCATGGCAGTATGACTGAAAAGCAGTACATGATGGTGAGAAGAATGCCTATTCTTTTCAGAAAGATGGTGTCACCTATAAGATTCAGTCATTGGAGGATGAAGATGCAGTTCAGACAAAGAGTCCTAATATCTTAGTTGTGAGTGGAAAAGAGTTTCTGAGTACTCTTAAGGAGGATGGTATTGGTTATGCCATCATAGTAAAACCTAAAGAAGGACAACAGGATAAGAAGATAGAGATTCCCAAAGAGGTGCAGCCTATCCTGGAGAAGTATAAAGGCATAATCAGTGATGGTACACCAGCCACATTGCCTCCACAGAGAGCAATAAGCCATCAGATAGACCTGATTCCAGGGGCATCTTTGCCAAACAAGGCACCTTACAAGATGACTCCAGATCAGCACAAAGAGATTTCCAGGCAAGTGCAGGAGTTGCTAGATCAAGGATTGATCAGGAAGAGTATTAGTCCTTGTGCAGTGCCCACAGTGTTGGCACCCAAGAAAGGAGGATCATGGAGATTATGCACAGATGCCAGAGCCATAAACAAGATAACTATAAGGTATAGATTTCCAATTCCCAGAATTGAAGATCTCATGGACTGTATTAGAAAAGCAAAGTATTTCACCAAGATAGACCTGAAGAGTGGTTACCACCAAATAAGAATCAAGGAAGGTGACGAGTGGAAGACAACCTTCAAGACCACAGAAGGACTGTATGAATGGCTTGTTATGCCATTTGGTCTATCAAATGTACCTAGTACCTTTATGAGGCTCATGAATGAAGTCTTAAAGGATTACATTGGTAAATTTGTTGTTGTTTTTCTAGATGATATTCTAATTTTTAGTCAGACCAAGGAAGAACATCTAGAACATGTAAATACTGTTTTGTAAAAATTACATGATGAACAACTAACCATCAATCTAGAGAAGTGTGAATTCATGAAGCAGGAATTGGTATACCTTGGTTTTGTGGTGTCCCAGGGAGAGTTGAAGATGGACAAGTCCAAAGTAGAAGCCATATTGAGCTGGCCTACTCCCAGAGTAGCCACAGAGGTAAGAAGTTTCCATGGCTTAGCCCAGTTTTACAGAAAGTTTATCAAAAATTTTAGAGTTGAACCGCGTCGTTGAACCTCTTCGTTGAACCTCGTTGTTGAAGTTCAATGGTTCAACGGGTTCATTCATATTGAATGGTGGAGTGGAAAGCGTCGGTCACTTGTTTGGAGGTTGAACCTCACCGTTGAACCACGCGATTGAACCTCGTTGTTGAAGTTCAATGGTTCAACAGTTCATCATTTTGGAATGGTGTAGTGGGTCCATCGGAGTGAGATGCATATCGGAGAACAAGAATAAAGTCAGGCCGATGGTCTGAGTCACAACGAAAGAAGGAAGCACATCGGCATAAGGTAAAGTATCGGGATGACCTGAAGAGCGCCCGGCTGATAGACTAAGTCTTATCGATGGTCAACAGATCAAGTGTGTGCATCAGTGTAAGAATTAAGATCGGTGAGTGAAAAGAAAATTGTGCCGACGGTGGTAGCTCTGGCCGATAGGAGTCTACGGGATACAAAGGTCATCAGGGTGAGATGATATATCGGCGGAAGAGATTTTGGGCAGGCCGATAAAGAGAAGTCTTGCCGATAGGAAAGCATATGCGTGTTTCGGTGAGACACTTAATTTTATCTTGCCGATAGCACAGAACTAAACCGACAGTTAGAAAATGAACAGGCCTGGAAACTGAACCGTCCTGTAATGGACATGAGCAAATATTTAAGATGTAGCATTCTTTCTGTAAGAGAGTTTAGCAGAAGAATCAAAGAAGGGATTTTTGATGTGTGAAGCATTTTTTTTGATGTAAGAAGAGTTTTTGAATAAAAATCAAATTCAGCAGTTCGATCAATCTGTGTATTTCTTTTCTGTTTTCAGTTGTTTTATTCTAAAGTAGATTTAGTCATTTCTTTTTCTGCAAATTTTGTTCTCATTTGCAAACCATGACTCTGCATTGATGTTCCTCGAGTTCCTCTATATAGTATGGAGGTCATCAAGCAGAGCCATGCCTTTTGTTTGTTTTTCTTTTGTGGGGTGGTCATATTGTCAACTAGAGGTAATGCATGCTTGTTCTAGGCAAGCTCAATAAGGAGTCCGGCTAGATAAACAAGTAGGAAAAATAGACTTGCAGGGGTGGGAAAGAGAGAGAAAGAAAGTGAGCACCAAGTAGTCCAGACCCTTGAATAGAGAGAGAAGGGTGGACAACGGGCTCAGAAAAGCTATTTGCCATTGAGGTAGCATCTTGGAAGCAGTGAGGACAAGGTATGTGTCCCACACCAAATAGAGAAAGAGAGTCTTCCATCTCTGCAAAGAGTTGAGGAATTTAACTGACATTTTTGTGCAGAAGATGTCTGTTAGCACTTTGAATTGGTAGGGAGGCTAGAGTTGTCAAACAGTCTTGTACACCTACAGGATGCAGAGCAGGCAGTCTAGAGTCCTCCCTATCAATTATGTCATCCATCCTTGGCAATGGATGTTACATCGTAAAATGTGTACACTAGCATTTTACACCTAGTTTAGCACCCAGGTGGACCTAAAATGTTTGCACTTGTTAATTAGGACCTATTCTAACACCTTTTTAAGCATTAAGCATGTAATTCTTGATCTCGATGCACAAAACCTAGAAAAGTAATTATAAGGCAGGGCTAATAACACTTAAAGTGCCTTATCTCAGGAGTTTGGGGCTAAAGGACCAGGGTGCCCAAGCGCCCTGGGCCCTTCTTTAGCTATGATCTAAATTGGTGGCTTGTCAGCTTAGGACATCTTAAATGATTCCTAATGTTGGCCTCATTTGGTTTAATTCTTTAGAAATCAATTAGAATGCATATAAAAGTAAGTTAAGTCATTCATTTGAACATCTAAGCAATCTAGGCACTCTTGCACTCTCTCTTCTTGTCTATCATGCTCTCTAATTTTCTCTAAAGCTCTTTATTGTGGATTAATGCTGCGACACTAACTTATTATAGGTCTTGTGAAGATATTTCTACTTCTTTGAGCTACACCAACTTCTTGACTCAAGTTGTGATGCCACATCAAGCATTCTAGGGTTTCCATGCTCATGGTGACTTCTTTCCTTCATGCTTTGCTCTAGCATTCCCTTCTACTTTAGATTTGCCTCTGCCCTCCTAGGGTGCACACTCTTTATCTATCATTTTTTCTATTATGGAGGTAGAAACACCATTCACAAAGATTGACTTAGGCAAGCTCCTAAATAGCACCCAACCATTTTCCTTCTTGTGTGTGTGTGCAGGTCAGATCCAGAGGAATTTGCAGAAATCAAGCTATAGGAGACATGAACACAGAAGGGCAAAGTTACTAATGGAACCATATAAATTTTTTCATGTTTCTGGTAATTTTGTTCCTAGCTCTATTTCACTTGATTATAAGATTTGCAAAATTAGGGTTTCTCTGCTAGAAAAAATGCTCTGAGTAAGCCAAATTTGCTAAAACCCTAAACCCTCATAGTACGAAGTCATGCAAATAGCCACATACAATATAATTCTTTAGTGACTACTTATTTCTTGTCACCATCCTTTAAGGTTTTCCTTCATGCCTTCCCGCAACGTTGTTTACTGGCCCCTCGCCAAGTAGTTACCATTTGTAGCCCACACCTAGAACAACTTTATTTTAAAAGAAGAATCGACCCAATTGGCCATCCTTTTCCTAAAGTAGCAGAAGCAGTACACATGTCAAGGTCCAATCATACTAACCAATTTTGGCAGGTGGTGCTAGCGGATTCATTTCCGCCAAGACGCCCACAAAAAGATACAAAGGAAGCTGACCTTGGCGGAAACACAGAAAGGGTGACAACTTGTCAAGGACCATCCAGGATGGCAAGGAGGTGGGTCTCGGGCGTTACAAAATGGTTTCTCTTTGATTTCAACATTCCACCATACTCCACCAAAGGATCTCTTGAGCCACCACAAAATGATGGAATCTGGACACGTGGCTTTCTAAGTGATGGGATTATTAGATTAATGGAAAGGATCTGACGTGGCATGAAACGTGACCACTTTTTTGAGAAGTGTTCCGTTCGAGTACAGGAGATCTGACGGTTATCCGCTATTCTGCTGAGATCATATCTCTAACCATATCCTTCAAATGTGGAATGGTGGGTGCTGTCTTAACTGCACTGCAAGAAGGACTTCTTCTTGGGATCACGACTAGAAAAGGCTATCCAGATGGAAGGATACTATTGAAAGAAGCAAGCAATAAGGTCTGACCTAGAATAAGATCAAATCAACACCATCAAGTTGTACCAGCTAAGATCGAGATCAATAGCCTAGATTCGAAGTTATAACAAAAGGATTTGTTGGCACTGAATCTGACTAGGCTTCATTACAAAGCATTAACTATCCAGGCGTGTGCAGGGTCTCCATCACCGCCGCTCCTGAGGAATTTGATAATAGAATAATTTGGCTTATGCAAGCTTGACCTTTGGAAATTTGTGCCTCTACCATGATTGACATTTCACCTACTGTGTGATGAAATTTGATGTGATGATAGTGCTTAATTGGGGGAACCAAGACATCTGATCTGGCAAAATTCAATACAAGAAGTGGTATTTGCAGTTATGTGGAATTATGAAATCCAATCTTTTTGTTCACTTGTGGTAATCTTTAAGAGATTTCCATTTATGGTAGGAATGTTTCAAAGTGACTGGAAAATTAATACACCATAGATGTATGGATGTATGTTTACATCCAAAAATTTCTATAAAATGGCAAGTGCTGATGTTACCATTCATACTGTTTAAAACATTATGACAGTATGGCTTTTCCCTGTTCCTGTGTGTTCTGTTTTCTCCCCTATTCTATAGGATTTTCTTCCTTGTTCTCATGGCTCTCGATCTGTCCTTATAGAATTAGAAAGACCTGGAATTATCTCCTCTAGAATAGGTGGTGCAGAGAAAATTAGGGATTAGCAGTAGCATCCATTGTAGCTCTGTGATTTCTTCTCTGGTCTCTTATCTCATCTGACAGAGGGTTCTGAGGGGTATTCTTCCTACTCCAGTAGTTCCTTATTTCTATGAGTTGGTAGATTCCCTTCTGAAGTAGAGAAGCTTCTCAGCTTCCTCTACCCCTCCCTTACATCTAATTTTCCTAACAGAGCATTAACTTTAGGTGTAAGGAGATTGCCCCCCCAGATGAAACATATAAGGGATTAGAGGAGAATTGTTGCTGTTACTGCTATTCTCTTGGCTTGGCTCCCAATACTTTTAAGGCCAGCCAGGTGTGGATTCCCCAAGTTTCTGCTCAGTTGAAGTTGCATGATACTTCGAGACTTGGAGGGCAAAATCTCACTTGTGCAATGGAACCTGGAAATAGTGAAGGATTCTGTCATCCTAGGTTTCCTTTCAATGTTGTTCCTTGCATGTTTTCTCATCCCTTGGTGTACGGTTTGGAAAGGCAGAGCAACAAATGCTCTCATTAAATACTTTGATGGCATTTGAGGAGTGCCTGGCTCTAACGACCTCTAGTAATGCATCCATCATCAGAAGCCTTACTCCTTTCCCCACCAAAGGTAGTAGAGCATACAGTTGTGAAGTGGTTACACCGGCCTCTTCTTGCAGTTGCATCTGTTGGTTAAAAAATAGTTGTAACTTCTTTTGTCATAAGCCTGAAGCTTGTTGCTCCCTTATCTCTATAAAAGGGAATTCAGGGCTTATGAAAAAGCATTGGTTCGAGGTCATGTTTCCAGACTTAGTCTGAAATAGGGATCAATCTAGTCAGGGAGGAGTTGTAAATAAGTTTGTTTTCTACTAATACAATTAGTTACTTGTTTTCAAGTTTCCATTTTGAGTCTCTTTTGATTTATTGATAGAACTATCGAAAGCTATGATGCAAGTTACTGAACAATTTATTTTACAGATCTTGTTGAGTCTTGGAATATACTGTCTCTTACTTCATGTGTACAGTTTCACATTATGAATATATATTTGGTTAAGGATCATCTTTATTCATCATCTCAGTCTTTCCTGTGCTGGCATATTTCTCTTATGGCATTTACTCAAGTAGTAATATGAAATTGCTATTAGAAAATATCAAATGTGATTCTAGTTTACAGGGATAACTAAGTATGGTTGACTCCAAAACTAGTAGAGTATCTTCAATATAAGGCATTGTTATACTTTTACAATAAACTGAGGTTTGTTACATCACAACCCATTTAGTTTTTGTTATTTTAATCTGTTTGACTCTATGGCCCTTGGATAGGCATTGATTTGTTCATGAATACTGTCTCAAAATATTTTGAAATCAATCCAAATATTTTCCTTTCCAACAATAGGCTTTTAGGGTATTTATTTTGATTAAGTTAAGTTTTGCATGTTCCTCTGCAAAGAATAAGATAAGAGCTTAAAGAATCTAGCCAATCCCTTTACTTTATCATACATTCTTTCAAGCAATTTACGAGGAACATATTTGTGATAGGAATAGTGTTGACAAGCTAAAATATCAGGGAGACCCCATCCATTTGAGTAGAACACTATTTTCCCCCAAGAAAAGGAAATATCAGTTAAGGAGAAATAGCCAGAGATTAAAAAATAAATCCATTTACAAAGGAACACCCTCCTTGGTTTCACAGAGTCTAAAATGCAGAGGAAGAAAAGGTGGATTGAGAAAAACCCTCTCTCCCAAATTTCCTATTCATTGGCCAATCCCTCAAGGCAGATCAATCATTAATAAGTGGCTATTTTATAGATTTGCTGTGAGAACCAGGTTGGGAATTTAAAACAACCAACAAATATGTAAATCATCATAGTCTGCAAAACCCTAATTAGGTTCTAGGGCACCCAAGCACCCTATTCCTTTGGCCTCTCAAATCAAGATCTAGGTTCTTCTTGATCCCCTAATCTCTGCTATCTATTTAGATTATGGGTTTCTACTTCTGAGAGTTTGTTATGCTCTAATCTTGCTCAATTAGGGTTTCTACTTTGCCCTAGTTTGATTGGTTGGATTTGGTTTATTCTCATCTATAAAACAAAGGCACAAAGCTCTTGTAGTTTGGATTTCCTTCTTGGGTATAAGCCAAGCTTGGATTGTGTCTTAATGTTGGATAGAAGAGGGTTTGACCTAGTTTGATCTATTGAGTTAGTCTCTCTTTTCTATCTAACATTTTGGCGAACCCATCGTTTGTTAAACTTTGGCATCCTTCTTGCTTCAGATTTGAGTTGTTTTCTGCCCTAGATCTGATTAAATCACATTCAATCATCATTTTGCATACTTTCATAGCTTAATTTTGCATGATTTCATTGTTGGAGTTTGAAAAAACCTTGCATTTCTAGGAAATCTAGCTAATCTTCAACCTAGGGTTTGTAGATTACTGTGTTGTTTCAGATCTTGTTGCATTATTTAATTGATTAAATGGATTTAATTTTCTATACCTCATCATCCTTTCTGTTCTAGAAAAGACATTCTTGCATTTGTGCATTGAAAAGTGAATAATCAAGCATTTTAGGCTTACAAAAAGGCATATTTTATGCATTGTTTTCATTGCATATGTTTTACATGATAATAGCATTAAATTTCTGATTTTTGCATCAGATATGATTGATATAACATCATTTAATTATTTCATGGTGTTTCATCTAGCATTTAAAGCTCTTATTTGCTAGAGTTTTGTAAAAAAAGTTACATTTTTTGAAAACCTAGTCGAATTCGAAACCTAGGGTTTGTAATTAAGATCTTGTTTCAAATTTTGATGCTACCATTTTACATTTCAAATATGATATTGCATCTCTTGAACATGTCATAATTATCATTTATTTTCAAAAATAATTCTTGCATCAAAAAATTGTGGTTTAGGAATTAAACATTTAAAATCTAGGTTTTGATAACAAACCCTAGCTAGTCTTGCATTTAGTGCATCTTCATCAAAGCAAAGTTCTCTCAATATTTGTTGAATTTAAGTGGATAAACCATTTAGGCACTTATTTTTCACATACGACACATCTTACATTTGCAAGGCTTAGTTGTTGTGGTTACCAAGAAAGATGATGGTGATAGTTCTTCTTCTACTTCTACTATAAGTCATGATAATGCCATGTCTATTCCCATGGATCTACTCTCTAATATATGTGATGGTGACCTAGATTTATTTATTTCACCCTATGATTTGGATCCCTCTCCCAAAATTGTTCCCACTTGTGAGGACATTTTGGTGCAAGAGGATAAAATCATTGACACATTCCTTAACATCACTCTACACTCTCTTCATTCCAATGCTCTCCCTTCAAAAGATGAAGTATTACTGGATGAGGGGTATAATGTCCTCATTTTCTAAGGATCACCGAGGGAAGTCTAGAGGAAATTTTCACACTTAGGGATTTTTGTTGGACATATGGAGTTTGAGAAATGGATTGTTATATTTTTCTGCTAATTATCATATATTTCCTTTGGGTGAAATAATTCATCCTCTTACGGAGCAAACCATCTAGGGATGGTATTTGGTGTGAAAATTGTTTGTATGGGAGAGTTGGTGGTCTCATGTCTTTTGTCTTGCCCTTGAAGTTGTTAGCCGTGATGGATGTTTTCTCTCACTCTTCAAAGAAAGATAAGCTATGATGTTTGATCTCATGTGTGTGCCATAAGGAGGGACCCTTTCATGGAGACACCAAAATAATAATATTTTACCTTGTCATTTGGTGGCACTTGGAGGAAGGTAGCTTGGAGAAGAAAAAGAAGTTAAAATCAAAATCTTTAATTTGGATTTTTGGCGCCTAGAGTACATCATGCTGGGTCAGCCTTGTTGGAGGGAAGGTGAAAACTAAAATAAAATAATATTTCTTCCTAGGTTGGCCAGGATTGAAGGAAGCAAAAGTGTGTATAAATATAAGATGATTTTGTAGCATTTGCATCATCATTCATTCACACATTCATTCTTCTTTTGGAGTTTATCTCTTGGCTTCAACAAAATTTGGGCATAAGGAACCAAGGATGAAAACCCTTGAGTTTCTAGGAGTTGGATGAAAACCTAGATTTTCCTTTGGAGGATTCCATGATGGGAGTTCACTTGTGCTTCATTGATATTTGTGGAGAAGAAGAGCAGAAATCTAAATCAGATTTGAAGATCATCTTGGAGCCTTCCTTTGGCATGGATTGTTGCATATTGCCTAGGGTTTTAACCCTACCTTGGAGCGCCACCATTGGAGGATGGATTCTTGGAGGTTTGTTGGCTTTCATGGCATCATTGACATCATTATTTGGAGCAGCAAACATAGCAGACCTGGGCACACTAGTTTGGAGTAGATTTCCTTGGTGTTGAAGACTTTAGAGGCTAGGGTTTCATGCCCTAATTTGAGGTCATTTGTCATCATTTTGGATGTTTATTTCATTGTATTTTGGTATGTACAACCCTTAGGGTTTGATAGTAATTTGTATCGGGCATGTTGGCTTGTGTGTCCATCAAATTTCTATGTATTTGAAGACTTGGATTATTCAGAAATTGTAGCAACAAACTTCTGATTTGAATTTCAGTCATTTATGGATGTCAATTGAAGTGGATGTATTGCATATTTGGTTGTGGAATTCACATATTTTGTTAGTAAACATATTGGCAATGATATTATGATTATTTGGCATGTTCTATTTCTTGAGCTTCATACTTATCTATACATTGTAAGAAATTTAGCAGATCTTTATCATCATTGAAAACTTGCCAACTATATATATTGTCAGGAATGTAAGGTCTAGTCTTGAACTCTACCTCTAAGACACCAGTCAATGTAATATCATTTCTTCTCAGAGCAACATTAGCAAGGAAATCGACCATCAAATTCTTTGACCTATCCACCCAATCTATTGAAAATGCATCAAAGAGCTCAATTATGTCCCATACAACATGCTTGTATTGTTTGAGCCTTTTATTTTTAGTGGCATATTTAGATCTTACTTGTGATACCACTAATTCAGAGTCTCCATATACAGTCAACATTTTGATCCCATTCTTGACAACAAAGTTAAGACCCAACAACAATGTTTCATACTCTGCTATATTATTTGTGCATTCAAATGATAATAGAAATGAATATTTGAAGGTCTTACCATTGGGTGAAATAAAAACTACACTAGCTCCATTCCCTTCTTTATTGCAGGCTCCATCAAAATACATCTCCCAGACACCATCTTTATCTAATTGAACAACATTGCCAATTGGATCACTATTTTGCAGCTAAGGCTATGATCTTTCAACACTAAAATTTCCCAAGTCAACATCACAGAAGCAGTTCATTTGATTTGGATCAATTCTTTCTATCACTTGCTTTGATCTCAGTTCTCTATATAGCTTGACCTCTTTTCCATTTATAGGTATGGTTGCATATGAGAGATCTAATTGGACATTTCCACCAACTGCAACAGTCCATTGCCTTGATAGTGACATGCCATAATATGGTGGAATGTCAACCATAGTTATATCAGTCTTGTATGTGGCCTCAGGATAGGCAGCAAGCTTTATCCCACATCTCTCATGATACCAATGACAAGAATTGATCTGTTAGCTATTGCATAGAACTTTCCATATGTGGAGTCTACCCACATACCCAATTCTTTCATGACTGCCATTGGCATGACATTTATTGCAGCTCCCGAGTCTATCATGCAATTTTTTACCAATTTATTGTTGATCAACAATGTGACATAAAAGGGATCAACTTGGGATGGACTCTTTGTCAAAATAGTCACCAAGTAAATCTCAGGAGTCTTCATGGCTTCTCCTTTGACATTATTTACTTGTTTCTTATTCTTTTTTGAGTCATTGAGACCCTTGCCTTGAACCTCAAGCTTATTTGGCACATTTGAAATCAATTTCATAGCACTATCCCTATACTCATCAGTTTTCATCATTTCCAGTAATGGGACTGATAATTTGACTTGAGACAAAGCCTGAGTTATGTCAAAAGAGGGCATACCAGTTAGAGGTTTTGTTTTTCTAACTTCTGCTTTGGCAAGTTTCTTTTTCTCCATTATGTGTTGCTTGGGATCACTTCTTGTATTATTTTGATTAGCCTTAGTTGCATCTCTTGGGACATATTTTTGAGTTGTCTTCTGGACATTTCTATTTTCATTCTCCTTTTGAGGTTCTAGAATAGTTTTCTTATCAGCTTGTGGATTGTTCATGAACACACTTTCTGGCACACCTTGATCAACATTGATAATCCTATTTCTAAGGTTGTAGTTGCTCCTAGCTTGTGCTATAGTAGCAAGTGTTAGTGCCTTCATTTACTCTTTAGTAGGCCTCTTCAACTGAGTTTGGTTTGATTGTGACTTTGTAGAGTAGACATGAACATCTCTTATGCTATTATCCTCCTGATCAGAGAATACCTCTTGTTGACCAACATGACTTTTATACCTCTGATGATTCACATCATACTCCGATCCATCTTCTTTTGAAGAGGAGTAATATCTTTCTACCTCATATGGCCTGACTACCAACATACTTATGGTATGTTCATCTCTCTCCTGATCATATGGTATTTCATTTTCTTGGATTGACTATGCCACCACACAATAATCAGGGGAGTGAGGAAAATTGCAAGGCACACACCATGGAGTATCATCTACCATGTTTTCCCCATGTCTCCTCAGTGGATCAGGTGTATCTCTGCTAACATTTTGCTTTTGGCCCTCAACCACAGGCCTTCCATCCTTCCAATTTGTCCTGTATGGCATATCTTGCAACCTCGGTCTTTCATTTCTGGAATAGTTTGATTTATCATAAGGTATTCCTTTTTCATTTCTTTCCACCTTATATGATAAATCCTTGACAACATGCCAGACCTTTTCCAACTTGTCTTCTTTCGGCTGCTTATTTTGATGAACCTTAGGATTCTACAATATTCTAGGCTCATCCCTTCTACCAACCTTCCCTGAAGATCTCCTATTGTTTTCAATATTCAAAGTAGCTTTGAATGTATCTGTAAGACTTCGTGGATTTCTTGTTCTAAGCTCATATCCTATTTTAGGATTGAAAGCATTCAAATAGAAGACCAAGCACATGGGATCTATTGGTTTCAAATGATGTGGGACATTATTAAAAACTGAATCTAGAATTGAAATCTGCCACAGACTCATTATAATTCTTCTAAATATTGGTTAACTCATGTAAAGCAAATTTGGGATCAGAATGATCACCATATTGTTCCTTGAACAACCTTTTAAATTCAGTCCATGAGCTAATTGATGCATCTGGCAAATTTCTATACCAATCCCTTGCATCATCAACTAGTGATTGCATGAATAATTTCATATATACATCTTCATGTTCAATTTCATTATCCATGACAGTTTCAAATGATCTTATATGATCTTCTCGAGATAGCATTGTTACCATAAAATTTAGGAACTAATTTCCTTACCTTTAAATTATCAATGTTGTTTGGATATCCCTAGATGCCAAAAAAGTCCAGCTATCTGAATCTATCCACGTTCATTGTGCCTCTTGCAAATGGATTTTACCTCTGTTTAGGCTGATATTGGTTGTGTTGAGGCTGTTGGTGTACTCCTAGATGAAAATTATAATTAATCCCTGCATTAGGATTTACATTGCCTTGCACATTGTGATGCATCCCTCTAGGATGATACATGTTACCATGTACATTATGAGGTGGAGGAGGTTATGGATATTGATATTGTCCTACATATGGATTGTATCCTTGACTATACCCAAGAGGAATAGGGTAAGCATTACCCTAAGATACTACTAGAATATATTTGCAGGGTTTGACATTGGCCTTGTATGAACATTGGGCTGTACATGTGGAGCATTACCTACATTGCCCTGTCTTCCAATTATATTGTGAGTTACTTGAGAAACCATAGGACCACTTGTGTTTACACATGTATTCTAATTATTAACAAGTCCATGTTGCAATGTATTTGTAGTAGGCTGGGAATTCAATTAAAGCAACTCATGTTCCAATTCTCCCTGTCTTCTCAACAATTTAATCCTTCAAACTTGTGCTTCCAATTGATCCACCTTTTCTTTCAACTCTCGATCAGTGAAACTTCATTTGGAAGTTGAAACAACATTTGCATATGTGAACCTTACTGTCTTAGGGGTTTGTTCCACAAACCCTTGTTGTGACTCTTAGCATAGTGCTATGCCATTCTTTGCTCATAGTCTCTTTTTGCTTCATTATATCTCATATCTTCTTCCAGGCGATATTCAAATTCTTTTTGAGACTCATTAATATTGAAAAGATCCAGGGGTTGAAATCATTCAGTTTTCCCCACTTGTGTTTCAATCATGGGGCTATTGTATATGGTGTATGACTATTTTGAAACATTCGTTTGATTATCTTGAAAATTCTCATGGATTTGTGAAACAACAGGTTCATTCACAGTATTTATCCCATCACCATTGGTGTTAGGGTTAACCAGTAGAAGATATCAATTAAATGCAAATAAAGATTAAACAGAGAAATGGAAATACACAGAATTAATAACAATGAGAGACAAGATTTAACGTGGTTCACCCAAACTCGGGCTACATCCACCAAACAGAGAGTCCAATATTATTATCCAGTAAATCAAACCGATTACAATCAGCAATCCTTGCAACTCAATACCGCTGCAAATGCTACAATACAATACCCAAACCCTAACCCTTGGCCACTTTTTATCAAGCCTTTTTGTCGGTTACAAAAATTAGGGTTTTCTTATGTCGGTCATAAAAAATAGGATTTTTTAAGCACTGTACATGGCTAGTGTACAGTACTTTCCTGATCAGTTGCCACCTACCAACAATCTCCCACTTGGAGACTGATCAGGCTCCACACCAAACAATCTCCCACTTGGAGACTGATCCTAGACGACACTGCTGCGCATGCAGCTCCCACTGGAAATAAGCACCCTTGACTCTACTGTTCAATTTTTATTGTTTTCAGTCTAGAAGACCAATCGAAGCTGAAGAGGAGCTCAGCTTCTCCCTTGTCACTGCCTTTGTAAACATATCCGCTGGATTTTCATCTGTATGTATCTTTTCTAGCCTTAACTGTCCATTATCCAACACCGACCGAATAAAGTGATACCTCAACTATATGTGTTTGGTCTTTGAATGCAAGGCAGAATTCTTTGCAAGATGTATGGTACTCTGACTGTCTATATACAAAGAACTGTTAGCCTGTTGTTTATCCAATTCTTCCATGAAAGATTGTAGCCATATCATCTCCTTGCTTGCCACTGTTGCAGCTACATATTCTACCTCTGTGGTGGATAAAGCAACCACCTTTTGCAACCTAGAAATCCAACTCACTGCTGTCCCACCTACAGTAAAGACATAACTTGTAGTACTCTGCCTGGTATCAATATCCCCTGCCAAATCTGAGTCTACATAACCTGTTAAATCAGTATTAGAGCCCCCAAAACATAAGTGTTTATTAGATGTACCTCTCAAATATCTGAGAATCCATTTTACCGCATTCCAATGCTCTACTCCGAGATAACTCATATACCTTCTTACGACTCCTACAGCATGTGCAATATCCGGTCTCGTGCATACCATGGCATACATTAAACTTCCTACAGCTGAAGCATATGGTACCTTGGACATTTTTTCTTCCTCCTCTTGTGTCTTTGGACACATCTCCTTAGTCAATTTCAAATGACTAGGCAAAGGTGTGCTGACAGCTTTTGCATTCTCCATATGGAATCGCTGCAACACCTTTTCAACATAAGCAGCCTGAGATAGAGTCAATTTTCTGTTCTTCCTATCTCTGCAAATTTTCATACCAAGGATTTGTTTTGTTGCCCCCAAATCCTTCATATCAAATGACTATGCTAACTGATGTTTTAACTCTTTGATGTGATCCATGTTAGACCCAGCTATAAGCATGTCATCAACATATAAACATAAAATAATGTAGCTATCATTATCCAACCTCTTAAAATAAACACAATGGTCAGAATTACACCTGCTGTAGCCTTGCTCAGCCATAAAACTATCAAATTTCAAATACCATTGCCGAGGTGCTTGTTTCAGGCCATACAAACTCTTCTTCAATCTGCACACTTGTTTCTCCTTACCTTTGACCTCAAATCCCTGTGGTTGTGCCATGTATATCTCCTCCAAATCACCATGGAGAAAGGCAGTTTTCACATCTAGCTGTTCCAAATGCAAATCTTCAGCAGCCACAATACTTAAAACAGTACGAATAGAAGTCATCTTGACAACCAGAGAAAAGATCTCATCAAAATCAATGCCCTGTTTCTGTGCAAATCCTTTTACAACTAACTTGGCCTTAAATCTTTTCTTACCTCCATCTTCCTCTTTCAACCTATAAACCTATTTGTTTGGTAAAGCCTTTTTACCTGCAAGTAACTTACATAATTCCCAAGTCTGATTTTTCAGCAAGGAGTCCATTTCTTCTTTCATGGCAAGCTCCCACTGAACTTGTGTATTCACCTGCATAGCTTCATCATACCCTTCTAGTTCACCAGCATCTGTTAACAAAATAGAATACAAAGAGGGAGAAAACCTTTCAGGAGGTCTACTTATCCTTGTTGACCATCTAACATTCACTAGAGTTTGTCGTATTTCTGGTTGCTGTTGCGGAGCACGAGGAGCCACTGGAACATCACTATTTGGAGTATCATCCAGCACCACATAATCCTTTTCTTTCTTCTCATGCTGCTGCAACTGATCTTTGTACAACACCTTCTCATTGAATATAAAATCCCTGCTTCTCACAATTTTCTAATTTTTAAAATCCCAAAGCCTATAACCAAATTCATCAATGCCATATCCAACGAAGGTACATTTTTTTGATTTCGCATCTAGCTTGGTTCTATTTTCAGAATCTATATGTGCAAATGCTTCACAGCCAAAGGTTTTCAGAAAAGAATAACTCACCTTCTTACCTGTCCATGCTTCCTCTGGAATACCATAGCCCAAAGGAACTAAAGGACCTATGTTAATTAAATATACAGCAGTGTTGATAGCCTCTGTCCACATGTTTAAAGGCAGTCCAGCATGCAATCTCATAGTCCTTGCATGCTCCATTATTGTCCTATTCATGCGTTCAGCCACTCCATTTTCCTGTGGAGTCCCTGGAACCATTTTCTACCTACGAATTCTATTAAAGGAACAATAATCTTCAAATTCTTTGCTGCAATACTCACCGCCATTATCAGATCTGAGACATTTTAATCTTTTACCTGTCTCATTTTCAACCAAGCTTCTCCATTTCTTAAATGTTTCAAATACATTAGATTTCTGTCTAAGGAAATAAATCTAGACCTTCCTAGTTGCATCATCTATGAATGTAACATAATACTGAGAGCCATCAAAAGAAGATACCTGAGCTGGTCCCCATACATCTGTATGCACAAGCTCCAACTTTTCATTTTTCTTTTGCTTCCCATCTCTAAGAAAACTGACTCTCTTTTGTTTTCCATACACACAACTTTCACCGAAATCCATATTAATACATTTCAGACCTGGTAAAACTTTCTTAGAATGAAGTACCTTCATACCTTTTTCACTCATATGCCCAAGTCTGTTATGCCACAGTGTTGTTTCAGAACCTGCAGCAACTTTTCCAGTCTCTTCCTGCAAACCTGCAGCAACTGTTCCTAAACCTATTTGTTTTTCCTCTATAACATCTAAAGTAGAAGGAATAGTATGACCTGTACAAAGATATAAGGTGCCTACTTTTACACCTTTTTCTACTACTAAGGCACCTTTTGAAACCTTCCAATTTTTATCAGTAAATGTAACAGTGCAACCTTGTTCAGTTAGCTACCCTGCTGAAATTAAATTCCTACTGAGCCTTGGAACATGCCTCACCTCTTGTAGTAGCCAATGATTCCCATTCTGCAACTTAATCTTGATTCTTCCCTTTCCAACAATCTGACAGGGTTCGTTATCTCCCAAATAAACCAGCCCAAAATCCCCTTGGACATAATCAAGAAAATAACTTCTATGGGGCGTAGCATGAAATGAGGCCCCTGAATCTAAAACCCATGAATCATCAGCATTATCTAGGGAAAGAATCAAAGCATCATCTTCAGATTTATTACTTACCACATTTGCTTCCTTATTGCCTTCTTGTTTGTCTCCTTCTTTATTTTTTCGAGACCAGCAATCTTTCTTCAGATGACCTGGTTTTCCACAGTACCAACAATCCTTCTGTCCTCTGGTTTGGGATCTTTTGTCCTTTGATTTTCCTCGTGACTTCCCATGACCTCCAGAACCTTTTCCTCTCTCCTTTGATCTGCCCCTGCTTTCTGCATTCAAAACACTGCCTGATTTGGATCCACCTGAGCTTTTCTTACGAATTTCCTCACTCAGAATAACACCAACAACATCATCAAATTTTAGGGTATTTGAACCAGAAACAGAGTTACTAACCGCCATTACCAAACTATCCCAGCTTTCAGGCAATGAACATAATATCAAGAGTGCTCTAACTTCTTCATCAAATTTTACATTTACAGAAGTCAATTGACTGACAATCGTATTAAATTCATTTAAATGACCTGTCACAGATCCACCTTCAACCATTTTCAAATTAAACAACTGCTTCATGATAAATACCTTATTTGAGGCTGAGTGTTTTTCATACAATTTTTCCAAAGCTTTCATCAGACCATCTGTTGTCTTCGCTTCTGTTATATTGAATGCCACCGACGGTGCTAGGCACAACCGAATGGTTCCCAGTGCCTTTCTGTCAAGAAGATTCCAATCCTCATCAGACATTGTTGCCGGTTTCTTGGCTACTCCTTCCAACGGCCTCCATAAATCCTTTTGATAGGGGTAATCCTCCATCTGCATCTTCCATAACTGATAGTTCTGCCCATTGAATTTATCAACCTTCATTTTACCCTCGTCCGCCATTGCTCCCACTCAACCGTGAGACTTTCCTGCAGACGATAATCGAACACAACCTGCTCTGATACCACTTGTTAGGGTTAGCCAGCAGAAGATATCAATTAAATGCAAATAAAGATTAAATAGAGAAATGGAAATACACAGAATTAATAACAACGAGAGACATGATTTAACGTGGTTCACCCAAACTCGGGCTACATCCACCAAACAGAGAGTCCAATATTATTATCCAGTAAATCAAACCGATTACAATCAGCAATCCCTGCAACTCAATACCGCTGCAAATGCTACAATACAATACCCAAACCCTAACCCTTGGCCGCTTTTTATCAAGCCTTTTTGTCGGTTACAAAAATTAGGGTTTTCTTATGTCGGTCATAAAAAATAGGATTTTTTAAGTCGGCCCTAGGATTTTTTAAGTCAGCCCGAACCCCGGCGAGGATACATGGCTAGTGTACAGTACTTTCCTGATCAGTCGCCACCTACCAACAATCTCCCACTTGGAGACTGATCAGGCTCCACACCAAACAATTGGAAGCACTCATAGTAGGAAGAGGCTTTGAACCTTCTTTGTTCTTTTCAACAAACCTTTCATTCCTGTTATTCAAATTCTGTTGGGACCTTTTGCTGTCCATGTTGGAGAGCTGTGATATTATATTACAATTTGAAATCTTTGGAGATTTATATCTAGAGCCGCCACCTCCTTTTCAAAAAAAAGGAAAATATTAAATTTGTCTTTTGGTCTTCCAGAGCTCTAGGAACCTAAATTCTTTGCAACTCCCCAGTACAAAGTTGCTAATTTGTTGGTTCTCAAATTTGCAATATGCAAAACCCTAAAAGGATGCCAAGCTTTATAATTAGGTTATGCAACCAATTTGGCCAACTGACAAAATTAACCCAGATGGTTAGGATTCTTTGCACTTTAGGCTCTGCTTCACCTAGGTGGGTTTTACCTTATATTCACCAATGAATAATTAATCCTTGAATTTGTTGGTGACTTGTGAGCAGATTATGGATTATATAAAATTTTATCAATTAAATCATCCAACCTTAACCTAATTCAGATTTGGCATGTAATTTGAATAGGTTATTTTCTGTTCTACCACTACTCCTACTACAAATAGAAAATTAAATTTGGATTTTGAAATATGATACAAGGAAATGATTCTGGAAAAGAATTGATCGGTGCCTTCTAGGCAATGGAGTCTATTCACAGAAAGATTTGTGCTTTCTATCTAGCCACAACTCAAATTACTTGGCATATAATAGTCTATGATTGGCATAAACATGCAAGATTGTTTTTACCTGGCTCTACTTAGTTGTCCAAATTGGATCCTCCAAATTATAGTGATCTACTCAATGGGATTTAATTCCTACTTGAGGAAACCCTATCAGATAAATCACCCAAAACATGAAATATGCTTTGACAAATTAGATATATACTTGATATGCTAATTCAAATAACAAGGAGAAAGTAAAAATGGAGACAACTAGATAAAATGAAACATTAACATTCAACAAGCAATTAAGAACTAGATATATGGCACCAGAGAAATGCAGTTTACTTTATTGATATTTCTTTGAAGAACAGGCCTTACAATGTCTCTTTCCAAAATCAATTTCCTAGAGAGCTTTTCCCAAGGTCTTGGTTTCCTTCTTATAGGGGGTGAAGGAAGCTACAAGCTTTAGACCTTTCACATTCCAAACATGACTTTTCATATACCCACCCCTTAACATGACCTATTATAATATTTAATTTTGACAAGTCTTAAAAAGAGCACCAAATATATTTTGAATACATATTGAAAGGCATAAAGACAAGAAAGAGACAAAATAGGAGGATGTCCAAGATTTGTTGGTGCCAAGTTGACGCCAGCTTGATGCTCATTGCTCCAGTACATATTTGGCCTGCTCATTCTTCAGTTGTCAAATATTGTTGCTCCCATTAATACACAACATAATCACTAGGCCACTTATATTCTTGGATTTAAAGCAAATTGGCCTGGTGATCTTTCCATCTCTTATCCAGCAACACTTTGACATCAATGATGAACTTCGCATATCTAGCATCCAGAGCAATCACTCTATCCAGAATCACATTGAAACTGAGAATGCTGATGTCTTCATCCTTTTTCAAGAAATCAATGACCTAAGAAACTATTTGACCATATTCATTTTTCCATGCATCAAAACCTTTGATCTATTTATCCTTTGTCAAAATTGAAGGAATGAATTGGTGCTTGAAAGTAGCAAAAGAATCAATCTTTGCCTGCATCTTCTGACTTTCACCATTCACATACTGAAATTCATCCAAAATCATCTTTACCATCTTCTTTGTTGGTTTAAGAGTAGCAGGAGCACATGGATCTGTTTGTAGAACTTTGCATAGAGTGATCAATGTATGGTGTGCTGGTTGCCATTTCTTATACACTGGATCCAAAACAGAAAGATTGACCTTCAACTGTTTAATGGCTTGAGACAAGGAAGAATAGCATTCATGCACATCTCCCAACTTGTTAACAACCAATTTCACTCTATACTCCAAAATCTTCTCAAACACCTCAAGAATTTTCAATCTGGCCTTATCTTTTGTCTTCTCATTTTGCTTCTTCAAATCTTCAGTTTCTTTCTCTAACTTCAACTTCAAAGAATTCAACTGATCAACTGGGACTATATTATCATTGGTTTCTTGTGGCATAGGGGCTTGATATGGCACAATTGCTTGACTTTGAGACTCACCAATTCCTTTGAGTTGATTCTTCAATCTCACATTCTCCAAATATAGTCTATTGGCTTCTTCATTCATCTCAATATGAATTTTTTCATAGTCAAGCATCTTTTGCTCCATATTTTTCACAGTAGCTTTTGTGAACATTATAGAGTGCATGGTGATATTAGCTGCTTCCAAGGCTGACGTATCTTTCAGTGTTTTGACCATGGCTGTTCCTCTTAGCTCTTGGACCACATCAAGCAATCTTGGCTTGTTGGTGTTTTTTAGTGTGGCCCACATTGCTAAGATCTTTGTTTTTGGGTTGAACCCAACACCACTGACACCATCCTCATAATCAAACTTAGATACCATCATGGGGTCATCTTGGCTTCTCACTTGGTCCAAAAAAAACATTTCTTTAGGGATGATCAACATATTGCTTTTTAGAACCAATTGTCTAGCCTCATCAGGGCTAACATTTATTTCATCAATTTTCAAATCCTTGAAAGTCTGGGATACAATTTGATCATGCTGAGATTCATCAGCACCCATTTTATTTATCTCAACCTTTTCTTCAAATTCTTTCATTTTCATTTTGAGCCAAAAAATCTTTGAATTCTAGGGTATTGATGAAGTCATCACCTTTCATGAATCTCATTGAAGCCACAACCCTTTCATCTTCTTGCAATTTAGGCTCACCTTGTGCCTGTTCATCCATTCTTCCCTCTAGTTTGTGTGCCTTTGTTTCTTGACTAACAAGGGGTTGATCAACTTCCTCACCTTCTCCCATATGCCTCAAAATGCTGGCAACTTCCTCAGTATCGCCTACTCCTTCAGACATTTCATATGGCACTAGTGGAGCAACATCATCAACTCTTTGCCTTTTTGAAGGCGGTGAATCAGGAATTGCAGGATCTTGTATTGACATTGCATTAGGAGCGGGTTCTTTGACCTTTTCATAGGGAGCTTGGCAGCCTTTGTAGGATCCTTCTCAGACTTGTCATAAATTCTTTGAAAATTATCAATGATCAAGTTTTTTATTTTCAAGGGGTCATTCTCCTCAACAAAAAATCCAAGAAAAATTAGGATTCCTCTCCCTTTTATCATTCTCAATCCTCTTCATAATTTCCCATTTCCTTTTTCTATTGTACACTTCTTCAAAAGTAACAAAATTCCTAATCACATCCTCATCAAAATTGATTTGATGGGATATCCTAGCCCTGGTTAGAATGACTTGTCTGACAAAGTTCATATGTCCTTCTGGGTCACAAACCCTTTTTGTTCCTGATTTCAAAGAATATTTAGCCTTCAAGTAGGCTTGAAGTTCCTCCAAGGTATCTGCACGAACTAACCATTCACTAAACACAGTGGAATCAGGAAGAAATGTGCCCTTCTTTTGTTTTTTCATTACATCTTTCTCCATCCAGAGCATTTGCCGCATGAACTCAAGAAATGCAAGTCCGTCTAGCACAAATTTTGGCAACACATGGGGTGGCTAAGTACACCCGTAGACTCTTATTATAGTATGATTAGGGAGAAAAAACCAATCAACAAAATTATGAGTACGGCCTTGTTCTGGCTTAGTAGCTAGAGGCCTCAATATTTCTCTGATCTCTTGGGTCAATCTAGGAGAAAGGAAAGTGAATTCATTATTCTGAATGTGAAATCATCATGGAACACAACATAATTATAGTTTTTGCAATGACTGTCCCATTTTTAACACCAACTTTCTCTAGGCAGTCTCTGTCTCTTTTGATCCACCATCCTCAAATCCATTCTGCTGGGCCACTTTCCCCTATTCCAATACAAAATTAAATGGCACAACAAAGAATAATATTTTAAATCCATGGGTGTTTTATTTTCCCTTATCTGTAATAATCCATCATGCAATTTCTTCTTAATGAATGATGCAAAATCATACTCAACATTGACTTCTAGATTCTATATATTCTCATAGCCATCATCATTATGCCAATTTGCATTCTATCTTGAGCATCAATACCTAGCACTTGGCACAAAGCAAAGTAGGTCCTTTTGAAATATACAACAAAGTCATCAACTGAGAAAGGCTCAACAATAGTGGTTGGAATTGAAATCCTTCTATTATTTGCCCCTTTTCTCATATACATAGGCAACTCATCACTCCTGTGTGTGTTCCTCAGACTAGTATATTCTTGTTCACTTTTCTGCAAATCAACCTTTATGAGAGCTTGCTTGCTGAGCATGAAGCAATCACACCAAGGGTGACCCATTTGGCAATCTGACTATTCTAGTAGCTGGATGATAGTGCTGTGAGAACACTCTGATCAACTCAACATCAATGAACACATTTGATACCACAAGCTTAGCCAAATTCATAATCCATGGGTTGGCAACCGAACGCTGTCCATCTTTCTTCTCACAGAAGTACCAAAAGAGGTTCCAACCTAAGATAGGGACTCTAGCACATCCACACTCTACCACATCTTTGAATAGCTTCTTATACCCTTTGTCAACTAAGTTAGGTAAAATATACAACAAGGATTGTTGAAGGGGCCGTTTCTTGGGAATAGATGGTTCAACCTTCTTAATTGTAGACTCAGATTTCTTAGGTGTCATTGTGTCTACTGAGCTAGGGTTTTGTATATTTTCTTGATTTATTGAACTTACAAACTAATTTACACATAGATTATAGCACTTGAAACAAAGATAAGCACATAATGAATACTCCTGCTTGTGAGAAAATGAAGCTTCAATCCAGACCTTGAATCTCCTGCTTGTGCAGCTTTTTGAATTCTTCTGAGTGATTGAAATGAGTTGAAGATCAAGATTTATTTTGAAATGGTGCCAGTCACCTCACCATTACTCTGTTCATGCTGGGAGATTGGCAAATCTACATGCTTACACTATAAACACAGACCGTTGATCTACATAGATTAGATGGATAGAAAGTTTTACCCAATTTGTAGTCATTTCATCAGTTATTGCACACCTGCCATCATAAATGATGACCTCTACAGGATGACGAGATTCTCATGTCCACATTCAATGCTCCACCACAATATTGCGACCACCTATTTAACCCTGTTGTGGGACCGCGGTGACACCTTGACGGTTACTTCTTGTCATTCGTTGTTTATTTCTACCCCGCGAGTTTAGTGAAGTCACTCCTGGGGGGTGGCATGGTATGTCTTATCTCTTCTAGCCATTACCACTGCCCCATAAGCCTTTAGACTTGACCACCGTGGGATCGCGGTGGTCACTATTGCTTTTTCTTTATGTCTGTCGTAAACTTGGAATCTCTTGAAATTACATTGGCGGGGGTGCGGTGGCTAGTTTAGTATTACATCACTTGTCCCTGCTATCCCGCAAAAAAATTATTGACTGCCAAATTTACCTTGCGGTATAGCGGTATCAAATGGTTAGTAAGAATATTGATATCACAAGCCCATGCCTGCTCCATCTTGTCCATCACGGGGCTGCGGTGAACATAAGTTCACATTTTATGTCTCCCGCCAACCTGCCAGCCTGGTCCCTAGCTCCCTATGGTAACACAATAGCTATTTAAACCTATCATTGACTCCTGCATCCCCGCAAGCAAAGTTATGGCTTATTCCTTAGCTCTATCAGAATGTGGTAAAGGGTGTATCACATGATCTGCAAGGAAATTTCACATACTCATTGGGAAATGGATTAAATGCAAGGATGACAAAGGATATAAAGATGGATTAGGCAAAGGGTAAGCATGTTCTAATGGATTGTGGAACTTAGGGTTTGCAAAAAACTTGAATATGGCTTAGGCAAAATTTACCAATCCTAACAGATTCCTTGAAGAGCACTCACAAGGCCCTTCAAGAATCATAAGATCATGTGGAAAAGCTTCATTGGGAGTTGAGCATGGCACATTCCTCATCATACACAACAAAATTTTTGAATTCTATGGCAGCCACATCCGATGGAAAATAATGCAAGATGAAGATAGCAAAGAGTAGAGGCATGGAGGATGGACTTGAAGGATCCTATGATGAATTCATGAAGATAGAAGAGACTTATACACATGAGGATTCAACTTGCAGCCATGGGACAAAAGTTATGGCACATGACACACCTAATTTTCCATGGGAGACTTCCCTTGAACCTGCACTAATTAATGATCACTCATTCATGGAAGACGAAAAGGTCGAGGACCACAAAGATATCACACTAGGACATGAGATAAGGACTAATTTTCTAATGTGTAACAATAGTCCCTTATCTTCCCAATATCATGACATGATAGTTGAATGGATGGAGGTTCAATTCAAATTGGAGGCAAGAGATTTGCAGTTAGATCCACCTTTTGGATCTACACTTGTAGGAGGATATGTGGTGAAGGATGATGAAGAGATTAAGGAGCTAGAGGATGGTATGATAAGGTATGATAGTAGGCCTAATTCTCTGATTCATGACAACAATCCTAACTCTTCATTTATATCAGTCACTACACATGAAGAGGATGAGGTAGAAGAGTCTCCCAAGATTGGCACTTATGATTTGGATGGGGAGCATAAGGAAGGTATTGAAGTTTCAAGCCACCACATGTTTGAATTTGTTCATCATACCTTGGAATATGTCAAAAGAACTCAAGACTTGTGTGATGGTTGGCTACAAAGAGCAAAGGAGGTGAAGAAGTTGGCTGCCCAATCAAGAAAACACTTGCAAGAGGTCAAGGAGCATTTTCCACAGCTAGATCAAGCAAGGAGGTAAAGGGAAGTGTTTAGGGGTTAAAAAGGGGGGAAATGTTTTGGTTTAGGTTTCAAAGGCAAATCCTCCCTTCTCACCAAACATTCAAGGGCATATCAACTGAGTTGAATCTCCACTAAGCGAGAGCAATCATCTATCAGGTTGGGCTGCCACTTGGAGCGATGCAGAAGTTCAGATGTATCAAACAATATCTCAATTTAATGCTCAATTACTCTTAAAAGCCTAAATTAGAAAAAAAAAGCAAATTGATGAATTATTATAGATCCTTCCAGACTAAGATGAAGGACAAAGATTATTAACTCACTATTTTTTGAAATCTAGAATGCGGAATAGTCAGGGACATTGGCACTAGCACCCCTGTCCAAGGTACAATTTTTGTCACAGAATTTGAATCTCCTTCCGACACTGATCTGCACTGTATCTTCCATTTATGCTTTGAAAAATATGGAGGACATTGGCACTAGCGCCCTTGTCCTGAAATGTTCACCGTTGTCCTCTTTCTTTTAGATCCTGAATCCTTGTTGTCTGTAGCCTCCTTTTTGCAACTCCACTCTACAAAACTTAGTACCTGTAACCTACAATCACAAAGGAATGTGGGAGGGGGTTGTAGTGTTTAGAGGCTTGCCTCGATCAAGCCCTAGAGAGACATTCAAGTCTTCCAAACATCGTTGTCAAATAAGAGTGCGTATCCCTACAGATAGAGGCAAATGCAAATGATAAATGATCAAAAACACAATAGATATCATCTTGTAGTGTAGATCTCATGGAAGGAAGATGCTCTTCATTGTCATGAGGAGATGGAGCCAAATCTGCAATTACAAACACAATAACAACAACAAAATACTGCTCTGCAACACAATGAATGCATTGAATCACTTTAACACAAGCTTGTAGATCAAAATGCCCATCTAGTTTGCAATTGATAACCTAAACATACTTATATATGCAACTACAAAGATTCCTGCTAAGAATTTCATAATTCAAACTTGAGATGTTGGCATAGGACCTAAATACTGGTCATAAATTTGACATTTTAATTTAGGGCAGACCCAAAATAAGGCAGGACTAGGGTGCTAGCACCCAAGTCCACCTTGCTATTTTTGTTGAAGGATCATCAAAATAGTACCCCTAGGTCCTATTTGCCATAAGACTTTAGGGTTTTATCATTAGGAGTTAGAATTATCATGCAAGATGCGTTAAATGCATTCTAAAGACCCATGAGCTAAACCTTAAGAGGGAAAAGCCCCTAAGGGGACATTTTCCAACATAACATTTAGCCCCCACTTTAATGTATGTATAAACGCAAGGCCAATACATGCATTAAAGTAAGGTCAACAAACACAACAAACACGCCAAGCATAGTGTAGACACACCAAACACATTGAAGACAATAATAGGCACACAAAACATGAAGAAGATAGTTACAGTCACACAAAACATAGAGAAGACAACATTGGAGACACACAAAGAATAGTGAATATTGTGAATGCAATGATTAATTTTCTTTTTTATTTTCTGATATATGAAATGCAAATGCAAGTACAAGGAAAGTAAACACACAACCCAAATGTAGGAGGAGCTCATCGCCACCAGTCTTGAAACTACACTTAAGAACAAACACGCCATACAAATCCCAAAGCATAGGAGGATATCATCACCACCAGTCTTAAAACTATGCTTGGGAACAAACACATCATACACACACATGGAAGACACAGAGAAAACATGACAGACAAGCGATGGAAGAAACCTATTTCTAGGTTCACAGCCATCTCAGGCACATTACAGGCACACACCGATGATTGGGCTTTTCCACAATAATTGCCAAAGACACACTAAAGGGTTAGGATAGTCTCATATCTGCCCCACCTCCTCAGAGGACTTTTTAGAAAATGAAAGGATGTGCCATCTCTTCGAGAAATACACCATCCCTGCCTTCGTAGAGTGCTTAAGTGATTACAATAGATTTCAAGCTTTACAAACACACTTTTCTAGCATCTAGATTAGACAACTTTCCTTATATATGCCCCCACCTTAAGATGGTTGATATCATGTACTAATATCAAGCACGTTAAGGTAGGAAGAAAACACACAAGGGAACACGAGCTCTTGCAAAGCCCATGCCCCCCAAAGGTGACATGTACTTTACGATCACCAAATGTTCCCACAAACACACAATTTCCTGCAAGAAAAGGTGTTAGCATCATGATAAACAACAATGCATATGATCATTCACATAAAGAGCCGAGGAAAGCAAGATCCAAGATAGACAAAGTGCACGGAGCAGCAGTATTGTTATGTTTTGTAAGTGCGATAAGACAACATCAAGATATCACACAGAGTGATTCTACTAGCCAAGTGTCAGATAATATATATCAACCCCATCGTCATATATGGACTAGGTCCATTTTTTGATTTCTCGCTGAAGGGACACTAGGCTCCTATTAGTAAAATATGTTTTTCATCATCCGCCAGCTAGATAGAACCACTAGAGGAAGGTAAACAGTAAATCAAGAGAGGAGAAACAAGTGCCATAGGGACAATCATGTAGGAGGGTGCCCCAAAGTCACCAACCGCAATGCTATGTCCATCAGACATAACACACAACAATGAAAATAGAGGAGAAGCAATATAGAAGAATGATGATACAAATAGAAGAAGGGTCACAACAGAGGCATTCTCTCGGTATCCTTTACCTTACGAGAGTATCAAGGGTCATCCTAGGAGGCCTAAACAACACAAAAAACATTAGGGGGGAACACAACATGGAAGTAAAGGGTTATAAATACTTACCTACCAGTACAATCGTAATAAAATTTGGAACTTGCGAGCCTCTTAGAGAGATGCTCTATCAAGTTTTGTGCGAAGATAGAGTGGTTCTTATGAGAGTTCTATTTGTTGTCAAGAAGTCCATGCGATGTTTTTTTCTCAAATCATTATGTATGTGAGATATTTTGTTGCTTATGAGGAGGAGAACCACTATTATTTCCAACTGATGATAACCATCTTGCTCTTTTCCAATTTTTAGTTCTCTTATTTTGTTGATTCTATCTATTGTAGTGACAAGGACTATCTTGTACTATCTCAATCTTTTCTTTTGTTAGAGTCTCTTGTTTTGGTTGTTCTAGTTGTTTTTCCAATGCATTTTGATTATGTCCCAATCCTTGAAGGGATAACAAAGGAGGAACCTCAGCGTAAATATCATTTCTTCATGGACGAGGTGATACTTCATTATTTTCCTTATCCACTTCTATTGTAGCAATAATCTCATCGTAATTCAGGTAGTCATCTTCTACTTCAAGTGTATTTTGTTCCATCATGTTATTATCAGTATGCTTAGGAAAGGGATTAATAAAGATTTGTAAATTCTGATTCAGTAGAGCAACTGACTTATTTCCATTATCATTCACACCCGATACCTATATAACATTCGAGTTGATGAGGTCTTGTATTTCATGTTTAAGATGCATACATCGTTCAATATCATGTCCTTATTGTTGATGAAAATGACAAAAGGCATTAGCATCGAAATAACGTCCTTGCATTTTACTATTATCCAAAGATTTAATCGGGGGAAGCTTCAAGAGATTATTATGCACAACTTGATTCATGATAGAATGATAAGATTTAGGTATCGGAGTAAACTTTCTTTGTTGAAACGGTGCCTTCTTCGAATTAGTGAAAGCAAACACTTGTGAGAAATTGTTTTAATTTTGTCCATTAACCTTGATGAAAGCCATATTGTTCCTCTCCAAGTTGTTTTGTGAAGGCCCACCTGTGGATTGACCAATTTGAGCAAATGAGTTTTGGTTTTCATACTGACTAGATGAAAGCTGATAATCACGGAGGGCGAACATATATGTTGAAAGGAGTTAAACTTCTGTTGTCAATTCAAGTATGCACCCTTGTTAAGTCTTGTGAAAACTTAACTGCCTATTGAAACATGGAATCATTCTTGGATGTGGGTCTCCTTTCATGAGAACGAATCTCCAGAGTGAGCTTATTCTCTTGAAACTTCTAAACTACTGACTTGAGGAGAAAAGGGATAGAAGGATGTAACTAAAATGTAAAATAACTCTAGAATCTAAACTGGATGAAATTCTATCACTCACAAGCAGATCCTCTAACCTGAATCCTCACAATTTCACTGATAGTTATTCCTTAAGTAATTTGCAACAAGGTTTGGTGTCAAACACAACCTGCAACCAAGAAGAAACTAAGTTTTAACAATATTGAGACATAATAAAAGATAGGAAAAGTCACAATATAACATCAGATCAAGACTGCAAAATATGTGAAACGGGATGATTTGCTATTAGAACTAGAAGGAGTACAATGCATGAAAAAATAATAAAGTGTGAGCCAACTGTCTATATACAACTCTGTAAGAGAGAAGAAACTGATGCTAACTTATTGAGAAAAAAACTAAGTTTTTCTCCTATAAATGTCTCCAAATGATATCCTCAAAGAAAGCTGAAAAAGATCCTAAAAATAGATAGGCAAATCCATTCTCAGAATCTATCAAAAAGCCTCCAAAAATCCCCTCAAACTGCCTCCAAACTACAAATAAAAGCTGCCAACCTAATGTCCTAGGTGGTCCCCACCGAATCTGCACCCAAATTTGTCCAATCTGCCTCATAAAAGCAAAAATTTTGTCCTATTATGCTTAATTTCGCCCAAGAAAGCAAAATGCTTTAACTGCCTAAAAATAGTTCAACTTTAAAAGCAATTTATAAAGGATTTCTTTAAAGTAAAACTTTACAATGCTTGCAGTTCTATCCTATCTCGATCGATTTCATTTTTTGCAAAAAATAAAAAGATATTTGGATCATAATTTCACCAAATATTTACAATGAAGCACAATTGATTTCCTTATAAAAAATCATAAAAATGATGGAAATATACATATATTTTGCAAAAATAAAATAAAACCTATGAGGCTTAGTCTCCACGATCTTGCAGATAAACTCTAAGGGCAATGTGACATGTGGCATGTGACAAATATGATCCTTTCACTTGTATGACCTCCATGGGCATATGATGTGTCAAGGCATAAACTCCATACCTATCTCCAAGAGGCAAAGATACATGGCATATCATAAGGTGATCAAACATGTTTTGATGCACATGATGTATGTTGAGGGAACCATGAGCTCAACCTCTTACTAAGTCATGGACTTAGACAAAATATGAAGACATCACATGACCCCCGCGGCCATTAGTTTGGCAAGTGAAATTGTTTCAAAAGTGATTAAAATACCATAATTCAGTCTAGGGTAAGGAAAACCCTAAAACAAAACATGTTTTGCCCTATTCTTTCAGGCTATTCTCTCTTGCAATTTTTTGAGAGGTCGACCCTGTTGCAGCCGCCAACACCATGTTAGGGTTTGATCAAAAAATGGAATTTCTTACAGTTTTAATGTGATCTTCTGAAGAATCTCTCTGGAGAATGAAGAGGTAAGCTCATTCTCACACATTTGATCCATTTCCTTTTGTTTCTGAAGCAAAATTTTGGCTTGAAAGCCATGACCTGTCAATATTTTCTGATGCATTTTATGTTTTGCTTCCTCCTGTTGGGATGCCGCCATGGAGAATGAGTGAGGCCTTTGCCTAGGATTCAAATGTATTATTTACCACAAAAAACATGAAGGTGAGATCTCACCATTTGCTCTTCGACCCCTATGTACTCTTCTTTTTATCTCATCATTTCCATAGAGTTTTAAAATAGCACTTTACAGACCTCAGCTGAATCTATATCCACGAATATTATCTGCTGATATATACAGGTTCAAAAATCTTCTTTTATTCTGCACCTATTCTTCTAGTCGAAACCTGAAGTGAGCCTAATTGTGTGGGGAGAAGAACCCACTTCTCCATCTCTTCCCGTGACCATTATATCTAACACATTATATATTTTTGAGTATCTGTCATTCTATATAAGCTTGAAAATTTAATTTCCTCTGATCCTACAGTTATAGCTCGAAAAGCTCAAATGGGTCCGATCCCTTGTGCAAAAAATATGGCTCCCTCTGACTCTTGATTTTGAGGCCACCATGAGATTGAGTCAAACGGCCTCCTGTACATATCCCCATTTAGAAACAGGGTAAACCCTTATCTTTTGAGCACTGTATTCTATCATACGAGTTCAAAACTCTCTATCTTTGGTTATGGCTTCGAAAGCACAAAAATTGGTTTCATATTTTCCTGTGTTTTCCCTTCTAAAAGGTTTGAAACTTTCATAGATCTCTTATATCTAAAACTTGCTATGCAAAAATGACAAGCATTTTGAGAAATATATAGTCTCTGCATACTGTACTAAGGGCTCCACTTATGTCATTTGAACATTATTTCTGAATGTCACCTTTGTTTCTACAACTGTAGCTCTGATTTTCCTATTTTGCTGTTTCGTAATTGAGCATACATACTCGAAGTCCATTACCACCATGATGGGATGCATTAAACAAAAATCATGTTGCTCCATTATGTGTTTGGCATTGACCAATATCTACACTGTAATATTGCATGTCACCTTCAGATGAACTTGAAATTCTATCTTCTTCTTGCCGACCCTTTGACACCTGGAAGCATTGTAAACACATAGCTATTGTGTTGTGACTGGCTACTACATTGTATACTTTTGCATGGTGATAATGGTATTTGACTTGCATCTCCTATATTATTGTAACATATGGCATAACACAAAAGCATAAAGGCTTGTCATAACTGATCAAGGCACCATGGATCTATTGGTTTCTTTATATCTCTTGCACTTCACTGAAACATGACAAATACATAAAGGGGCATATACTGATTTGGTTGTCTTGGTATTAATGGCAGTCCTTTATTCATTGAAACATTGATACTTTCTATCTAAATATGTACTGATAAGTACCTGTTGCACCTTTCTATGACTGTTTCAATATTAATGACATGACTGTCCTATACTCTTTTACTACCAAATCTATAATACTAGCATGCTTCTTATATGACACATAGCATGTAATACATGTTGAGCAAAATGTGATGCATAATTAGATATATTTCCTCATCTGAAAGGCAGCTTATGTATTTAATCCTGAATCTAATTTTGCCATTTCATGAAAATGAGAAAGTTAATGCTTGATTACTCACTTGTTCACCCAATTTTGCTTGTTGATTGATGGTGAATACTCCTCATTGGATTATTGATCATGGATGGATGAGCAAACTCTGGGTACGCATGCTAAGCTTGACCCTTGTGGGATCCCATTTTACACCACATATTGACATCTCTCTGAAACAACAAATGACTTGTCCTGTACCTACACATGAAACAAACCGATTAGAATAAAATAATGATACTCCATGATTGTTTCCTTCTTTGATCTTTTGCATGTAAATGATGCCCATTATACTTTTTGACCCTGACTATCTTATACAATCTATTATGTATTCTATTCATACTACTATAGAGTATGGATGAGATGATGTCATGAGCACTAAACCCCCCTTTTCTCTCCTCTAATACAGGTTATGATGGTTCAGAGCTTGGCAACGAATGAAGCAGTTGCCATATGATCAACCGACTCCAAATTTAGGCAATGATTGGCACCCTCTCCTTCATATGCTTTGTCAGTTCTTTTATAGTTTCATAACATATTGTATTAGATATTCAAATCCAGCTACTCCCACGGCTTGTGTGGGACCATTAATTGCTCTCTTGTTCTTCATTCAATGCATGAAACATTGTAATATTCTATCTCATTTGATCAAATGAATGGAACATTGTAGTATGAAATGAGGAAACCTTCTGCAACACAATGAATGTTAACTAATAAACAATACTTTCTGTCTCTTTACAAACAATAGGCAAGTGATAAACTGATAAATTGAACCTTCCACTTAAATGGCTGCAAACTATGCACACTGGAATAACATTATGAATCTTTCATCCTAAAAACAAACTGAAAACAAACCAGTCCTACCAATTTTAGCTGTGATAAAAAATGGTAATAACTTCATCAAGAGAATCTTATCACAGATGTTAGGTTGTAGATTTGTAATAAAGACCTTCTGAACATCCTCATCCTTCATCTGATATTGAATTTGTGCATAGAGAGATTGATACCGACTAATAAACTCAGTTAACTTCTCTTTCAGACATTGCTTGCAATGAACTAAATCAATCAAGGAGACTTGAGGTCCAATGTTTGATTGAAAATGTTGTAAAAATTGATCAACTAACTATGAAAAGGAGTGTATTGAATTCAAAGGCAAAGAGCAAAACCATTCTAAAGCCATATCTTTAAGAGATCGCGAGAAATGTTTTGCTAACAAATCTTCTTCAAAGTAGAAATCACTACACATAGCCATGAATGCTACCACATGAGTATTAGAATCACCTTTTGCACCATATTTTTCAAAGCAAAGAGTCTCAAACCTCTTAAGCATAGGAGTTCTCAAGATTGCATAAGATAGGGGATTATAGGCATGATGGGTTGGTATATTAGGTTGTGAAGAATTTTTTAGATTTGTCACCTTTTGCTGTAAAGAAGTCATGCCTTGCAATAGTTGATTTAAGACGCCATCATTGAGAGATGCGGTTTGTTGTGAGGAATTAGAACCGAAGTGAGGAGGTGATTGAGCCTGAGTAGTGACAAGCGGAGGCTATGAATAAGTAAATGGTGGTTGGACATAGTGATAAGTGGAAGGTGGTTGCGAATAGTTGTATGTAAGAGGTGGTTGAGAATAAGTGGGATGGAGAGATGGTTGAGAGTAATTATTTATAGAAGAGGTCACCTTAGATACCAAGTTCTAATAGTTAAATCCCTCAATTTTGTAATTTTGTGAATTATTTCCATTAGATACTCCAATACTAGTGGTAGCATTACTACAAGCATTTGCATTAGTAGTTAAAATCGTTGATGTAAATGTAGATATTCCCGTAGTCGGTATAGGTGCCGATACTTGCGTGTGAGACGGTGACGACATGTTATTAATACCATTCACACATTCAGTCACTGTCATGACATTATTGTGTACTATATGTGTTAAACCTTGAATAACATTAATACCATCTTGTCCTTGTTTTATCAACTCTCTTATGTTGTGGATCACAGGTACAACTTCCGCTATCCTTTCATTTTCAACAAATGCTTGAAAATCGGCTAACTCTTTATCAAGTTTGTTTATTTGCTCATTAGGTACATGTGTTACCACCTCAATGGTGTCATCAACATCATGAAATATTGATCTTCCATAGTGGTTGTATGAGGTATAGTATCTTGCAAAATTTGTGTCTCTCCTTTTGTAAAGAAGGTGTTCAATGGATTTTCAGAGGTAGGGATATCATTTTCTTCAAGAGCACTAGATCACACGAGTCTTCTACTTCTTATTGAAGGGATATTTATATTAGGGTAGTGAGTTATAAGACTCATACAAAATCATGCAAGACTCAATGCACAAACCAATAGAACAAACCCAAGGAGCAAGATATGTTTAATATCCAAAATGCTTGATTTTTCACCCTTTTTCAATGCAAATCACTAAGAGAAGAGGTGTTGTGAAAAATTTCAAGACGGAAAAAAAATAATATGCCTTATAATAGTCCAATTATGCAACAATATCTTTCACAAAACACCTTTGATGTAAGTCTAGAGTGAGGACAAGTTAAAACCTAGTGAAAATACACCCAAAATATGCAATTTTTCATCAAATTTCAATGTAAAGGCCCAATAGAAAGGGTGTTGTAAGGAATTTGAGAAGGGGCAGTAGATAATAACCATGATAACAGCTAATTAATGTAGAAAAATCCCTCACAACACGCTTGTAGTGAAAATCTAGAGAGACGATAAGGCCAAATCTAGTGAAAATGCAAGTTTCTCAAACCCTAGACATGAAATTTTGCAAGGAAACCACTATGATGAAACACTACAATTAGAAATCAGTCCTAATGAGTGTTTTAAAAAGGGTAGTAAAATCTAAAATAAGATTTTGACTACAAACCCTAGCTAATGCAAAACTAGGTTTTTATTAAAAAAAATGCACAATTTCAAGCAATTTTTGACAATTTAAGCATGAAAATGCAATGCCAATAAATATTAAATGATGAATTTATGTAATTTAAATCAAATCTAATAAAAATAACAGAAATTTAATGAAATTAAATGCCAATAAATTCAAATTATGCTAAAATGCAAGCCTGAGATGCCAATTTTTTCAAAATTTTCAATTTTTTCAAAATTTTCAATTTTTTTTTTGTAATTTTTCAAATGCAATAAGGGTATGATGGAAAATAAATTTCATATTTAATGAAAAAATCAGAAATTAAATAAAATGCAACTAAATTAATGCAAATTATGTGAAAATGCAAACCCTAGAGTGCAATTGTTTTTTGAAAATTTTTATTTTTTTGTAATTTTTTGAATGCAATGAAATGAATGAATGCAAATCTATCACACAACACTCAGTAAGGTGCCAAAAAGTCCAAAAACATGGGTTCACCAAAATGTTTAGGGGTTGAAAAGGGGGGAAATGTTTTGGTTTAGGTTTCAAAGGAAAATCCTCCCTTCTCACCAAAAATTTAAGGGCATATCAACCGAGTTGAATCTCCACTAAGCGAGAGCAATCACCTATCAGGTTGGCTGCTACTTGGAATGATGCGGAAGTTCAGATGTATCAAACAATATCTCAATTTAAAACTCAATTACTCTTAAAACCCTAAATTAGCAAAACAATAAGCAAATTGATGATATGACAGATCCTTCTAGACTAAGGTGAAGGACAAAGATTATTAACTCACTATTTTTTGAAGTCCAGAATGTGGAATAGTCAGGGACACTGGCACTAGCGTCCCTGTCCAAGGTACAATTTTTGTCATGAAATCTGAATCTCCTTCCGACACTGAGCTACATTGTATCTTCCATTTCTACTCTGGAAAAGATGGAGGACACTGGCACTAGCGCCCTTGTCCCAAAATGTTCACCATTGTCCTCTTTCTTTCAGATCCTGAATCTTTATTGTCTGCAACCTCCTTTCTGCAACTCCACTTCATAAAACTTGGTACCTGTAAACTACAATCACAAAGGAGTGTGGGAGGGGCTTGTGGTGTTTAGAGGCTTTCCTCAGTCAAGCCCCAGAGAGACATTCAAGTCATCTGAACACTATTGTCAGATAAGAGTGCGTATCCCTGCGAGATAGAGGCAAAATCCAAATGATAAATGATCAAAAACACAATAGATATCACCTTGTAGTGTAGATCTCATGGAAGGAGGATGCTCTTTATTGCCATGAGGAGATGGAGCCAAATCTGCAATTACAAACACAATAACAACAACAAAATACTGCACTGCAACACAATGAATGTTTTGAATCACTTTAACACAAGCTTGTAGATCAAGATGCCCATCTAGTTTGTAAATGATAACCTAAACATAATTATATATGCAACTACAAAGATTCCCACTAAGGATTTTGTAATTCAAACTTGAGATGTCGGCATAGGACCTAAATAACAGTCATAAAACTAACATTTAAATTTAGGGTAGACCCAAAATAGGATAGGACAAGGGCACTAGCGCCCAAGTCCACCTTACTATTTTTATTCAGGGATCATCAAATAGCACCCCTAGGTCCTATTTACCGTAAGACTTCAGGGTTTTCTAATGTAGAGCTCACTAAACAAAGACCACAAAGGGATCAAAATAACAACACAGGAGGAAGAGGATACAGGGGATGGTAGGGCAAACAACTCATCTAGGCCTCTATGGACCAAAAAACAACACTTCAATTTGGACTTGACTGTCCACTCACACTCCATGGCTTCAACACAACATAATATCACCATTTATAGGTTCATACATATGGGGACCTTCCCAAACTTCCTAGGGACCCTAGACCAACTAGGTTTGACTGTCCCAAGCTCACAAAACTCACAAAATGTATTGAGGGTACATCCTTGTACCACTTCCTTCACAAACCCACTCACTTCCTTGTAGCCCTCCTTGTAGGACTGTCATGCAATAACTTGAGTTTCAGACCTCTTCTCCAAACTGTCATGGGATTTTTGACTACCCATTACCTTGTTCTTGAACATATTGAACATGCAACATAGGTTTTGTTTGGGACACAACATCCAAATCTTGACTGTCCCCTGCTATCCCAAGGGTTAATTAGGCCTCCTAGACATGACAAAAGGCTATAAAACTTGTTTCCAATTACAAAGACCCACTCCAAGGTACCCAACAGGTCATAAAAGGTCTAAGTCCACTATTTTTAGAGGTTTTGTGTCAAACTTCACCACTGGCCTTCAAAACCACTCTTCCACCATGCTTGGACTGTCCAAGAGATAGAGAATTTAGACTTCAAGAAACACAAATATGTCCTTTCACATCAACTCCACTATTCTTGCACAAAACCCACTTAATGAACATGAAAACCAAACTTGTTACATTCATTTCCACCTATGGAGCAAGTGTGGAAACTCATTAATCCATCGATTTCATGAAAAGCACTAAAACCCTCTAAAACCCTACTACAGACCTACTGACAGAAAAAATGTTATAAAACACTTCCTACTCCATCCAAATGACTCCAACCAAGTTTAGGTGAAAGGTAATACATTCCTTAAATCCATGATTAACATTTGAGCTCTTGACTGTGTGGTACGGCCCAGAACAAACAAGGGGAACTACAATTAAAACAATCATAAACTGTGAAAAAGAGAAGTCCCAAAGAAAACATTGGGAAAGTGCTTAAACCTCCATCAAATCTCCTCCAACCTAGCTTAAAACAAATATGAGACCATACACTACAACATTCCAAGCATTATAATTTTTCATTAGTACTGTACGGCCAAGAAAAATGAGAGGGAACAACAATATTAAGAAAAATAGAGATGGGATAGCAAAACAGTCACAATCTTTATTTCTTTCTCTTCAAACTTCAACCAAATCTCCATACACTTGACCCCTCTCCTTTACAAAGCATTTACAATTGTTTATAATCTTTTCTCCAAGATTCCCATCATGGGAAAGGCTCAAAATAGCCTAAAACTACTGATTTTTACTAAAAAACTGATTTTACTAAAAAAAACTGTCATACTCTTGATGACTGCAGACCACTAAAATGAAACTAACTATTTTTGATCTCCACTATATGAGCATGCCTATCAAAGGCTCTCTTACATTATTTCAAACTTCATTTTTCCTTTTTAATACTAACATTTAAAAAAAAAATTGATTAAATGCTTATACTAGGTGCACTGCACCATTTTCTCATCAGTAGTCAGAATTATCATGCAAGATGCTTTAAATGCATTCTAAAGACCTAGGAGCTAAACCTCAAGAAGAAAAATCCCACAAGGGGACATTTTATGACATAATAGGAATCATACCTTTGATCTCTATTTCTTCCAATGGGAGAGTGCATAATAGTGGAGCAAGCAAAGGAGAGGACTCTTGAGGAGAGCAAGAAAGAAGATTATGCAGATTTGGTTGAACAAGTAGAAAGGTATGATTAAGAAAATTTTATTTGTGTAGTTGATATGCATCATTATTTGTATTTGTTTGAGAGCCCCTTGAAGGCTCAAGCCTTAGAGGAGGTTGGAGTAGTGGAGCATACACTTAGTGGATCATCCACTAATGTCATATCTTCACTTGAAGAGGGAGTCATAAGTGATCCAACGTTTGATGATCCCTTAGGCATTCTTGGAGAAGATGAAGAATTGGTTGGAGATGAAGTGCAAAACTATCATATTGATGATCCTAGGGTAGATTTGGGGGCTGCATTGTTTATGCATGTCATGGAGACACTTGTTTTTGTTTGGCATACTTGGGAGTTGCAGCTAGTTGATGACTCTAGGTATGGAGACATGGCTTTGATTTCTGATTTTGAGGCATTAATGATTGCATTTCATCTAGACTATTACATTGGATATAGAGGTGAGCATGATGGAATTGGTGTTCCAACCCTAGTTCATGAGGATATACTCCATGCATGGTTTAGAGATGGTTGTTCTACTTCATGGTACAAGGACTACCTACTAATTTCTTAGAGGAAAACCGCTGCTCGAGAGTTTAGAGGAGAGTTGGGTCATCTACTTATCATTGGAGAGTGGCATAGGGTTGATATTCTATCATCTTATGACCTTGGAGGTACTATTAACATCCACATAGGCCCAATTTTCAATCATGTGGTTGCTGTTTTGTATTATATCAACAACTTAGGAGGAGCTGATATACACTTTCTTGCACCTATGTTGGGTATTCCTCACACCCATGGGAGATCTACATGAGTTGGAGAATGGTTTTGTATTGATAGCACTTTGAGATGCTTCCATATCCTCATGTTTGATGGATATAGGGATGTGGTGATTTGGGATCCAGGTGGTGACAAGATTGACACTTAGGATCTAGACATGTTGCTTAACAACTTACAAAGCATGGATGGCAATTTTGATAGTATGGACCAGTGGAAGCTTGGAGATAGGTGGACATGTTTAAGAGTTCATACTCTTCATCACTTGTTGACATGCATGTTTCTCTTCATGGTTTCGGATTGGACTAGCTATTTTTTCTTGATGGATGGAGCTTTGGGAGTTTTGGAGGTTGTAGTACTTGTGGTTGTGAGCATATTTCCAAAATTTGGAGGATGAGGCTAGTTTGAGTTTGAATGTGTATGGCTTTGGCCACCAGGACTCACTTTGAAGAGAACTTGTGTCTCAAATTACTGCTTGAACCTCTTCGTTGAACCTTTCTAGAGTTCATTAGGTTCAAGGGTTCATTGAACCGTTCATCGATGTTTAATCGTTGTTCTTTGTTGAACCTTTCTGGAGTTCATTTGGTAGGTTCAACGACATTAGTTCAACGGTTCCTTGGTTCACTGGTTCAAGGACATGCGAAGTTGGCATCGCTGTGACGAAGTGATATCGGCAGGACCTTGATGCAGACCACCATTGACTTCGTAGTGACCATTGGTGAGACGAAGACCATCGGCGAAGCTTTATATCTTTGGGCCGATGGACAATAGTCACTCTGACGAAGGTTTTGGTTTGGCATCGGTAAGACAAGTGTGTCAGAATAAGCATCGAAGGTTTGTCTGATGCTGAGTATCACCCTGATGGAAGCGTTCAACGGATCCTCAGCGAGACAAGGCCTATCAGCCAAGCTATGTGGAGTTACTCCGACAGGAGTAGTCACTCCGATGACTTATGCCTATCGATGGGAGTCTGGGGTTCAGTGTGACTCTTGAGATCTTGTCCAATATGAGTTGTTACACCGATGGTACTTTAGACATCGGCGAGAGGATATCTGTCGGCATAGCCTAAAGGTTTTGAGCTGATGTACTGCGGTCATCCCGATGGAGGTTTTGTTGGTATCGGTGAGACGAAGAACTGTCGGAGCGAGAGCTGAATCTTTTGCCGATGGTAACCTTGGTGATCAGGGAGACTATGCTTATCGGTGGGAGATGAAGTCTGATGGCTGATGGGGTTTGCTATGCCGATGGACTTGAAGGCTTGGTATTGTCGGCAACAAAATTGCCGACAATACTCTTTGGTTCGTTGATGGTTATAAACTGGAATAGCGTTTGCAACCTGATGCATGTGGGATTATTGATCCTATGGGAATATGAATAGTTACACATGCCACGATGCTGGAAGAAGCTGATACGTTCAGTTAGGGTGACAGTTGGGTAACCGATGCTCTTGCAGACTGAAGTTAAAACTAATCTTTTGGCGTTAGTGAGGAGAGATGATGAGACTTGAATAAAAGGTTCATTCTGTAAATGTACAGTGTGTGAACTGGATATGTTGTCGAGAATCAAAAACTAGAGCAAGAAGTTGAGCTCTTTATTGTAACTGTAAATCTTACTGTAATAAAGATTGTTTTCTTGTGGTGGTGGGTTTTTTACCCGAAAGGGTTTTCCCACGTAAATGGTGTGTCGTTCTGTTCTTTGTATCTTGTATGAATATTATCTATTTGGTTTCTCTAGTGTATTCATCTGTGTTATTTAGTTTTAAAAGTGACCTGTCTGCATTGTCCCCTTGGAATTAACATTAGGGAAGCTATCTTCCGCACCTGTGCTTTCCTTACAAGTGGTATCAGAGCCTGGCCCATTGTGTTATCCTTGTCGGTAGTTTGGGTTTTTTGTGTTAATTCTGGTGTGTGGGAGTTCTGTAGAGTGTTATTTTTAAATTAAATAAAGATGGCTAGTACATAAGACAAAATAGACATTGAGAAATTCAATGGCACAAATTTTGAGTTGTGGAAACTTAAAGTTGAAGACATGTTAGTCTATAGAGATCTTTGGGTTGCTATGTCTGGAGTTCAACCTACAGGCATGAAGCAAGAAGACTGGGAACTGATATGTAGAAAAGCCAAAGGACTGATAAGATTGAGTTTATCTGACTCTATTCTATTGAACATCCATGAGGAGAAGTCTGCAAGTGATTTGTGGAAGAAGTTGAATAATATTTATCAGGGCAAGTCCTTGGTGAATAAACTTTTCCTCAGAAAGAAATTGTATTCTCTGAAGATGGATGAAGGTGCATCTGTAGCGGAACATCTGAGTGCATTCAATACAATTGTTTCTCAGTTGACATCTATATGTGTAAAAATAGAAGAGGAGGATCGTTGTATGCTTCTGTTATGTTCCTTACCTGACTCGTGGGACCATCTGGTGATGGCTATTGGAAGTACAACAACTACGTTTTCATAGGAAACTGTTGTTGCCTCTTTGTTGTCTGAAGAGATGCAGAGGAAGTCTTCTGGAATGGCCAAAGAGGCTCTGTCAGTTCCTGGTAGATCAAAGGAAAGAGGCAAGAAAAAGGACAAGAAGTCTAAGTCCAAATCAGAGGGGAAATCAAAATCTCCTGGCAAGAAGTCCAAGGTGAAGTGCTGGAATTGTGGGTAGAAAGGTCATGTCAAGAAAGACTGCAAAGAGGAGAAAAAGAAGAAGAACTTCTCTGACTCTGAGTCTTCACACAGTGATGCTGATGCTTTCATTGCTGCTCTGGCAACACCTGCTTCTGAAGATGTTTGGCTGATTGATTCAGGAGCATCTTTTCATATGACATCTCATAGAGAGTGGTTCACTAAGTATGAACCCTATGCTGGTGGCAAGGTGTTCCTAGCTAGTGATTCAACACTGGAAATTGTTGGCCGAGGTCGAGTCAGAATCTAGTTCCTGGATGGCAGAATAAAGGGAATGAATGGAGTTCTTCATATACTAGGTCTGGCTTGAAATTTACTTTCTGTTAGTAAGATTAATGATGTTGGAGTGCAAGTTACTTTTGTGGATGGTGGCTGTAAGATGACTAGAGGTTCTATTGTTCTGGCAAAAGGTGAATGCATTGGAACTCTGTATAGGTTAGATGCTAAACCAGTGTGCTGTAATAATGTCTTTGAAAAATCTGGAAAAGCTATTATTGTAACACATGATGTAAATTCTATGGAAGTTAAACTTCCTGCAGAGAAAACAATGCTCTGGCATCATAGACTTGGTCACATAGGTGAAAAAGGCTTAAAAACCTTGAAAAACAAAAAACTGGTAGATGGGCTGATTGATTGTAATCTGGAGTTCGATTTCTGTGAACATTGTATATATGGAAAGCAAAACCGTGTTTCGTTTTACTCTAGTTCTCATAAATCTTCTGGTGTTCTGGACTATGTGCATTCTGATGTTTTTGGTCCAGTTGATTTTCCTTCTTTATCTAAGTCAAGATACTACGTATCATTCATTGATGATTATTCGAGAAGGGCATTTGTATATTTTTTGAAAAATAAATTAGAAGTGTTCAGTCGATTTAAAGAATTTAAAACTCTTGTGGAAAATCAGACTGGTAGAAAACTAAAATGTTTGAGAACAGATAATGGTGGTGAATATTGCAATGCGGATTTTGATAAGTATTGTGTAGACCATGGAATTAAAAGACATAAAACTACACCTTATACTCCACAGCAGAATGGAGTTGCTGAAAGGTTAAATCGATCATTGATGGAGAAAGCAAGAAGTATGTTGAGTTATGCTGGTCTTGGACAGAAGTTCTAGGCTGAGGTAGTTGCTACAGCTTGTTACTTGCTGAATCATTCTCCTACATCAGCATTGGTTGATAAAACACCTATGGAAGCATGGTCTGGTAAGAAGCCCTCTCTAAGACATATTCGAGTCTTTGGCTGTGAGGCATATGCTAATATTCCTAAAGTTAAAAGATCTAAGTTGGATAACAAGGCAGTTAAATGTATCTTTGTTGGCTATGGAGTCGGTATTAAAGGGTACAAGATTTGGAATCCTAAAACTAAAAAGGTAATCTACAACAGGAATGTAATTTTTAGAGAGCTGAAACCATTGGTTATTGATCCTTAGCTGGAAAAGACAGAAGAAAAGAAAGAAAAGAGTGTTGTGAATATTCCTCTAACCCCTGTAAAACAGGAACAACAAGCACCAAGTGTAGCTGGTATAGATGAGAGTTCAAGTACCTCCGAAGATTCTGATCCAGAGCAAGAACTTGACTCTGCAACTCAACCTTTGAGGAGATCTACACGTGAAAGAAGACAACCAGATAGGTATGGATTTTCAGTACTTGATTCAACTTGTGCCTATGCTTTACTTACTGATACTGATGAACCTAGGGCTATGAAAGAAGCTATTAGTTTACCTGATTCAGATTCTTGGTTGGAAGCCATGGATAGTGAAATGACATCATTGGAGAAGAATGGAACCTGGGATCTGGTGCCCTTGCCTGAAGGAAGAAAACCTGTAGGCTGTAAGTGGGTATTTAAGAAGAAATATGGTCCAGATGGTAGTATTGAGAAGTACAAGGCACGACTGGTTGCTAAGGGGTATTCCCAAAATGAAGGTATTGATTATGGAGAAATTTTTTCTCTTGTAGCTAAGTTGACATCCATTAGATTTCTGTTGTCACTTGCAGCAGCATATGATTTTGAAATTGAACAGATGGATGTGACAACAGCGTTTCTTCATGGAGACCTTGAAGAAGAAATTTATATGTCTTAGCCAGAGCATTTTGTGGAAAAAGGTAAAGAACATCTGGTATGCAAACTTAAAAAGTCTCTTTATGGTTTGAAATAGTCTCCTAGAATGTGGTATCAAAAGTTTGATATGTATGTTTTATCCTTGGGGTATGTGAGATCTAAATCTGATCATTGTGTCTATTATAAAACTGAAGGTGATCGGATTCTTATAATTGCACTATATGTGGATGATATGTTGTTCATTGGCAATGGTAAGGGGATGATCTCAGAATTAAAATCTCAGTTGTCCTTGAAATTTGAAATGAAAAATCTAGGGGCAACAAAGTACATTCTAGGAATGGAGATCAAAAGGGATAGATCTAAGAGAAAAATTTGGCTCAGCCAAAGGAAGTATATTACCAATGTTCTTGATAAGTTTCATATGTCTGATTCTAAACAGTTAGTTGTTCTAGTTTTGCAGGGAATGAAATTATCTGTTGAAGATTGTCCAGAATCTTCAAATGACATTGATGACATCAAGAGAGTACCTTATGCAAGTGCTATTGGCAGTTTAATGTATGCAATGGTCTGTACCAGACCAGACATTGCCCAAGCAATGGGAGTTTTGAGCCAGTTTATGGTGAATCCAAGCAGATCACATTGGGATGCTGTGAAAAGAGTTATGAGGTATTTGAAGGGAACTTCTGACTATGCTATTTGTTATCATGGAAACTCAGAAGGGTCTAAGAGATCTATCAACATTTAGGGATATGTTGATTCTGATTGGGCAGGGGACATTGACAGTAGGAGATCCACCAGTGGATACGTGTTCACGTTACATGGTGGTGCTATCAGTTGGATGAGCAAGTGATAGGCTGTAGTTGCTTTGTCCACAATAGAGGCAGAGTACATGGCAGCTACTCGTGCATGCCAAGAAGCCGTTTGGTTGAAGAGGTTGTGTTCTGATGTTGGTTTTAATGCAGGGCAAATACAAATTCACTGTGACAGTCAAAGTGCCATATGTTTGGCAAAGAATCCTACATTTCATGCTAGGACAAAACATATTGATGTCCAATATCACTTTATTCGTGATATGGTGGAAGACAAGAAGGTGAAGCTGGAAAAGGTTGACACTTTGGAAAATGTCGCTGATGCCTTAACTAAACCTGTGAGCACAACCAAGTTCAAATGGTGTTCAAATGAAATGGGTCTTCGGGCCCATAGTTCTTAATAATCGAATGAGGACTAAGAGGTAGCAGTAATCTCTTCGACAAGTGGGAGATTGAAGAGAACTTGTGTCTCAAATTACTGCTTGAACCTCTTCGTTGAACCTTTCTGGAGTTCATTAGGTTCAATGGTTCAAGGGTTCATTGAACCGTTCATCGATGTTTAATCGTTGTTCTTTGTTGAACCTTTCTGGAGTTCATTTGGTAGGTTCAACGACATTAGTTCAACGGTTCCTTGGTTCACTGGTTCAAGGACATGCGAAGTTGGCATCGCTGTGACGAAGTGATATCGGCAGGACCTTGATGCAGACCACCGTTGACTTCGTAGTGACCATTGGTGAGACAAAGACCATCGGCGAAGCTTTATATCTTTGGGCCGATGGACAGTAGTCACTCTGACGAAGGTTTTGGTTTGGCATCGGTAAGACAAGTGTGTCAGAATAAGCATTGAAGGTTTGTCCGATGCTGAGTATCACCCTGATGGAAGCGTTCAACGGATCGTCGGTGAGACAAGGCCTATCGGCCAAGCTATGTGGAGTTACTCCGACAGGAGTAGTCACTCCGATGACTTATGCCTATCGGCGGGAGTTTGGGGTTCAGTGTGACTCTTGAGATCTTGTCCGATATGAGTTGTTACACTGATGGTGCTTTAGACATTGGCGAGAGGATATCTGTCGGCATAGCCTAAAGGTTTTGAGCCACTGTACTGCGGTCATCCTGATGGAGATTTTGTTGGTATCGGTGAGACGAAGCACTGTCAGAGCGAGAGCCTAATCTTTTGCCGATGGTGAAAGTCATTCTGATGGTAACCTTGGTGATTAGGGAGACTATGCTTATCCGTGGGAGATGAAGTCTAATGGCCGATGGGGTTTGTTATGCCGATGGACTTGAAGGCTTGGTATTGTCAGCAACAAAATTGCCGACAATACTCTTTGGTTTGTTGATGGTTATAAACCGGAATAGCGTTTGCAACCTGATGCATGTGGGATTATTGATCCTATGGGAATATGAATAGTTACACATGCCATGATGCTGGAAGAAGCCGATATGTTCAGTTAGGGCGACAGTTGGGTAACTGATGCTCTTGCAGATTGAAGTTAAAACTAATCTTTTGGCGTTAGTAAGGAGAGATGATGAGACTTGAATAAAAGGTTCATTCTGTAAATGTACAGTGTGTGAACTAGATATGTTGTCGAGAATCAAAAACCAGAGCAAGAAGCTGAGCTCTTTATTGTAACCGTAAATCTTACTGTAATAAAGATTGTTTTCTTGTGGTGGTGGGTTTTTTACCTGAAAGGGTTTTCCCACGTAAATGGTGTGCCATTCTGTTATCTGTATCTTGTATGAATATTGTCTATTTGGTTTCTCTAGTGTATTCATCTGTGTTATTTAGTTTTAAAAGTGACATGTCTGCATTGTCCCCTTGGAATTAACATTAGGGAAGCTGTCTTCCGCACCTGTGCTTTCCTTACACACTTTGCATTGCATGCTTCACATTCTTCTTAGGAGGTGCAGCCATAGGTTGAGGTTTTGTGTGGTCAAAGGACATTTGGATGGATGGGGATACATGTCATTTGACACTATCTCACTTGTTGTATATTTGCCATTGCTTGAGGACAAGCAATTCTGAGAAGGGAGGACTATAATGTCCCCATTTTCAGAGGATCATTGAGGGAAGTTCTAGAGGTAATTTTCACACTTAGGGATTTTTGTTGGACATATGGAGTTTGGGAAATGCATTGTTATATTTTTCTGCTAATTATCATGTATTTCCTTTGGGTGAAATAATTTATCCTCTTATGGAGTGAACCATCTAGGGATGGTATTTGGTGTGAAAATTGTTTGTATGGGAGAGTTAATGGTCTCATGTCTTTTGTCTTGCCCTTAGAGTTGTTAGTCATGATGGACGTTTTCTCTCACTCTTTGAAGAAAGATAAGATATGATGTTTGATCTCATGTGTGCGCCATAAGGAGGGACCCTTTCATGGAGACATCAAATTAATAATATTTTCCCTAATCATTTGGTTGCGCTTGGAGGAAGGTAGCTTGGAGAAGAAAAAGAAGTTAAAATCAAAATCTTTAATTTGGATTTTTTGTGCCTAGAGTACATCATGCTAGGTCAGCCTTGTTTAAGGAAAGGTGAAGACTAAAATAAAATAATGTCTTCCTAGGTCAGCCAGGATTGAAGGAGGCAAAAGTGTGTATAAATATAAGATGATTTTGTGGCATTTGCATCATCATTCATTCACACATTCATTCTTCTTTTGGAGTTTATCTCTTGGCTGCAACGAAAGTTGGGCATAAGGAACACAGGACAAAAACCCTTGAGGAGGAGTTGGATGTAAACCTAGCTTTTCCTTTAGAGGATTCCATGATGGGAGTTCACTTGTGCTTCATTGATATTTGTGGAGAAGAAGAGCAGAAATCTAAATAAGATTTGAAGATCATCTTGGAGCCTTCCTTTAGTGTGGATTGCTACATATTGCCCAGGGTTTTAACCCTACCTTGGAGCATCACCATTGGAGGACAGATTCTTGGAGGTTTGTTGGTTTTTGTGGCATCATTGACATCATTCTTTGGAGCAGTAGACATAGCAAACCTGTGCACACTAGTTTGGAGCAGATTTCCTTAGTGTTGAAGACTTTAGAGGCTAGGGTTTCATGCCCTAATTGGAGCAACACTCATTGGAGGTCATTTGTCATCATTTTGGAGGTCTATTTCATTGTATTTTGGTATGTACAACCATTTGGGTTTGATAGTAATTTGTATTGGGCATGTCGGCTTGCATGTATATCATATTTCTAGGTAATTGAAGACATGAATTATTTAGAAATTGTAGCAATAGACTTCTGATTTGAATTTTAGTCATTTATGGATGTTAATTGAAGTGGATGATCTATTGCATATTTGGTTATGGAATTCAAGTATTTTGTTGGTAAACATATTGGCGACGATATTACGATGATTTGTCATGTTTTATGGGCTGTTGTATGAATTTATTTAAGTCTAATTTGAAGTTCAGAAGTTAGAGTTTGAGTAGAAAACTAAAGTGCAAAAAATAGGGTAGAATTTTAAATTAGGAAAAATTAGAAATATCAAACAAATTTCATTTGGAAAGCCCATAAATCCAAAATAGGAGAAAATATCCCATTTTGGGATATTAAGAGGGGCCTTCTCTCACAAAGGATCCTCCATGGGTAGATAATGGGCATTCATCTCATCATCTTAATTCTTCTATTTCTTCCATAGTACATGAGGTTTCTATGGCTCATCCTAAAGATCTTTTGCCTTTTGTTGAATATTCAAGTACCTTGGATAGCACTAAGGATGTGAAGACCCTTGGTATATCTCCTTTAGTTGCATGTTCAAACCCCTTGGACATCACTAAGGATAACATCATCAACAATTTTCTTGGCAACACTTTAACCTCCCTTCATTCTAATGCCATCCCTTCAAACGATGAAGCATTAGTGGATGAAGAGTGGTCTCTCACATTAAAACCCTCAGGGTTGGATGTTGAGCTTACTCAAAATGAAAACAATGTCAATTCAATCATCATTAATAGACTTATTTTTCCCATTAAGGGGATATTGAATAAATGTATTAATGCTCCTAAAATCATTGTGCATGAGGCACCTAATCCACCTCCTTTCTCTAAACTAGTGATTACAGTTCGAGGTGTTCCAACCCCACCTTGACACTCGGGTTACTTTCTCAATATTGCAAAACAAATTACTCAAAGAAATCAAGGTGTTCAAAGTGTGTCACAACAATCTCATTATGATGCAGTTGCTCTCATGTACAACACTCGTAATAACAAGCAAAGTAAGCAAGCACCGCGTGTGCCTATTTCTCTTCCACCTTCTGAACCTATTCTTCCTCAAGCACCTCGTCTTCCTATTCATATTGGTAAAGAATACGATCTTGTTGAGAAGCTCCATGCTACTTCGACTAAGATCTCTCTATGGGATTTAATACAAACATCGCCTACATACCATAGAATGCTCCAAGAGGCTCTACAAAAGGTAGTGGTTCACCTTCTATTAGACTGAATGATGTAGCATCTCTATTTAGTTGTATGCATGTGACAACATTAGATATATCATTTCAACAACATGAATTACCTCCCATAGAGGTTCAAAACCAAAATGAGCCTCTTATGATATTCATCTTCATAAATAATATGAGAGTTAGACATACCATGATTGATGGTGGATCAGATCTTGATATTTGTGGCATAGACTTGTTACATAAAATCAATGCTGATACCTCTCTCATTAAACCAAATAATCTCAACATTTGTGGATTTGATAATGTCGGTAGGCAATCATTGGATACTATTACCTTACCTCTTAGGGTTGGTCTTGTGACATTTCCTACCCTCATCCATGTCATGCCTAATTCTCTTTCATACAATCTTCTTCTTGGTAGACCGTGGATTCATGCCATGGGGGCAGTTTCGTCTACGTTTCATCATTCAATAAAGTTCATCTTGGAAATAAATTACATACAATTGAAGCTGATCCAATTTCAGAAAGTTGCCTACAAATGGAAGCGAGATATCAAATTCCTTTAAGTAATTTGATCCCTTCTTCAACAAAAACTAAGCCACTATTCTCTACTGCTAACAACAGTATTGGTCAAGATAGTGTTGGTCCTTCGAATGCATTTTTCGGTGATGATTGTGGTTCGTTAGATTTTACACCCTCCTTTGTGGGTGAATATAAAGTCTCACCCTCACACCCAAATACCTCGATGGTAAATGAAATTTCTTCAACATAATCTCAGACTCCAACAAAGTTTAAACTCAACATTAATGATGATGGAACCTTTAAAATATATGAAGATCCACCTTCTTCCATAGAAATGACATCCATTTGTGATAAAGTATCAATTAATTCTAATACATGTCATGGTAGTGACGAGGTCTCTTTAGATTTCAACCCCCATGGGATGGTTGAAACAAATTTTGGCCCTCCTCACCATGATGAAAAGAATGATCCTTCTTCTTCAACACATTTGAACAAAGATAGTCATATGACCTCTCCTCTTCCTTTGAATTTGGAGATGTGTTATGGGTTTGGATTCAAAATTCTTTCTAAACAAGGATACAATGGAAATGGGATAGGATGTAAAGAACAAGGAATTAAGGAACTTATGGAACCAACACCACACTTGTCTAAAGTGGGTTTAGGTTTCCAACCTTCTCCTACATTCTCTCCACCATATTCACAACAAAGAGGATTGCTTCCTACTCCCCCTATATCTTCTCTTCTATCTCATCAAGAGTGTATGTTGCCAAGTCTACTCAAAGACTACTTAGTCACTCTTCCTACTCCAAAACACAAAAAGATTCAACAAAATAATCATTCATCACATCATTATTGTGCATATCATCGAATGTTTGGCCATTCCACTAAGGAATGCCAAGTCTTGGGTGACAAAATTCAACAACTTCAAACAACGTTTGGATCTAGCACTTCTCACCATGCTTGATGTAGTCCCTAGAGCACCTTGTCCTCCTTCCATTTTCTAAAGCAAGTTGGGGGAGGATAATTTATTATAGGTTGACTCGCAAGGGTGGTCCCTTCTTCTCATTTGTGTTATTCTTGTATGTATTGTTATCCCTATATTGTGATGTTTTGTTGATTGTTAGTTCTCTCTTGGCACCATTGCTAGCACAAAGGTACAAGGAGTAAGAACATGTTGTGTCATTCTTCTATATGTATCTTCATTCTTCTAAATGCTGATGTGTAATTTTGTTATTTTTCCTGGATGATTTAGCATCATTTCATGATTCAATTTATGTTTACTCTCATGTGATCTTTCTTCCATCTATGTGGCATCTTGTTACAATGCTTGGCATCATACCATGACTACACAAGCCATTGTGTATCATGCCTGTAAGCATCACCTTGGTTTTCTCATCTGAGGGGCAACCCCTTGTTGCAATGTATCTTTTTGAAAACACATATCATTTGGGCATGTGCTTTTAGAAATCTCTCGTGCCTATTTTATACTTCATCCTCACTCTACCTTAAAGACAATTGCTCCTTGATGGAGTTAGCAACCACTTTAAGGTGGGGGCATACATCATGCTATAAGCCTTACTCTCTTTCTTTCTATCAAAGCACTTATTGGTTATCTTTCTTACTCCACTCCCTTGGAAAGGATTATGGTAAGCTTGAAAGGAAGATCTTGAGTCTATCTTGTTCTCCTAAGTTAAAGTTCCTTGCATGTTTGGGAGAAGGGTTGCACCACCAACTAGAGTTTGGTAGTAAGGTCGCTTCACCTTCTTATTCTACAAGGCCTTGTGTAATCACTCTGGCTGGAGGTGGACTGTGTATTCCCTTGAGTGGAAACACTTTTCTTAATGTGTATGATGTGTTTGTACTCCTCTTGTGCTTATCATTTCTAACTAACCCCTTAGCATTCTTCTTTATTTCATCTTGGGGAATGATGTAGGTGATTGAGACAACATTTAGATTAAGGTCTCCATTGTCATGTTGACTCAAGGTCTTGTTGGTCATGATGTTAGTCATTCACAAACATAGAATAAAAGTTACACAACAACCTTTACTCATCTTGAAAGATACGATGAATTCAGAGAATTCATGATCCCAAGTCTCCGTTGATTAGGTCTTAATCTACTGACGTTACTCAGTGGTTGATGTGTGTTGCTGTTTTCCATTCAGGGGCCTTACGTATTTCTGCAAAGTTCATCATTATTCCTCCAAATATCCTGCTCTATATGTCTGCCCTGCATAAATCTCCAATAATTCTACCTCTGCACTGTGAATTTAGTCAAATAATGTGCCTATAGACTGATATTTGCATGATTTCTACCATTATTTACAATTCTTTGCACGATATTTTCAATACTACATGCATTTAACTCAAATATGCTAATGATTTCCAGTTACCTACGGGATTTCAGCATATTTCTCTGTTTCTGCTTATTATTTATCATGATTTGCAGTTATGGTGATGAATTTATGAAATTAAAAAAAGGAAAAGGGTTAAAGAATGAGATTCCCAAAACTACTTGACTTAGATCACTGATCCACATACAAGCTCCCATACATGCAATGAAAAGAAGGAAACTAGAATCATACTTCACCAGGACATTCCACAAATCTGCATGATCCAGTGCAAATCTTCAAAGGAAAAGTTGACAACAACATGTAATGAAATGAAAGCGCTTCCAGTTGAACACAGCATTCACCAGTACATATCCAGAAATCAACATGAAGATTACGTAAAATTTACAATCAGGATGTAATCTGAAACTTCATATCCATTCAGTATGCTCAAGAACAGGTACATTTACAGTGATCTGAAGAAAGAACCTTGACATTTCAACAATTCTATCCTCATTAGTCTCAGTAATCCGATCTCCTAATTGATTCTATAGTAATTGGCCTTATTGCCAGATATATCTATCTATTAATGTATTGTATCTATATTCTATATATTGATTCTACAGTAATTGGCCTTAATGCCAGATATTCCAATGTCTATTAATCTATCTATTGTTCCTCAGGTTCTGGCCTTATATAGAACAAATGCCAGAAAACAGTTACAATGATCCAAGGATCAGGATCCTCTCATAATAATCAACGGTCCAGATGAAAAGCACATGCTTCGCCAGTTGGCAAATGTACAGCTGGCACAGAATATTCCAGCATCTTTGATTTGATTCGGTCTCCAGCTGGCAAACAACATATTTGACAATATCCTCCTCACTTCTGGTTCATGTTGCCTCCATGTGCAACCATACAATGCTCAGCAACAGCTCTAACAACACCATGACTTCCTGCAAATAAACAGACAAACATTAAGTTCATCATCATGTGGAACACAGCAGGAATTTAAACATTTTATTAAACAGGCTCAAAAATGTGCAGCTACAGGCAATCGGGCCTCAAATTTCTATCGCTTCATTTTCTCGCCCATTTTCATGTATATCGGGTTCCAAATATGATCATGTATCTCAAAATATACAAGGAAAAAACTACTTTTAACCTTCCTTCGAATCCGGCTCTGTATATTTCGGTGCGTGCGTATCAGCGTGACTACACACTGTCGGAATGACAATTTTACACTTGGCCGACGGTTAAACTTATACCGACGCCAAAAATCATGATGATGATGCACCCTTCGGGAAGACAACAACTATCGGCGAGAAAAATCTAGACTTGGCCGATAGTTAAAACTACGCTGATGGACAACTCTATGTCTTTTATCTAGCTGCAGGATATCGTGAAATATGATGCCCCCCCTTCCGAATGTCCTGATGTCACCGTCATGTTTCGCTTCTGTATATTGGGGAAAAGAATGACATCATCATCATCATCATGTCGAAGGAAAATAGGAGGATATGAAATATGATCCTGCTGCTGAGGAATGGAATATGATGGTGACGTCATCGTCATATCCGGGCTTCATTAAAATGCAAAAGATGACGTCACCGTCATGTTTAGTTAAGATCAGGGGATAAATGTAATATCGGGTCACCTAAGGAAGATGATCAGGTGGTGAATGTAATATGACCCCTTTGCGGCCAAGGTAACCCTCTCGAAAGATCAGGATGATGATGATCATCAGGATATCCGGACTAGGTGATATTTAAAATATGATCATGCTGAGGAATGGAATATCACTCTCCTATAAAAGATAGGGTGATCATCATGATCATGCAAATATGCAGACGGTGGATTTTCTAAGCAGGGGGATATTATAATATCAGCATGATATTATAATATCAGGTGATGTAAAAATATCATGATGCTCGTTGTTATGAAATATGACCCTCCTAAAATCATGATGCTCACGATGCGCATAAGGTCATTTGACGGGTAAAACATGCTATCACCTAAGATTGACATCTGGATATTTCGACTGCATGATTTTTATCAGGTGATAGATCAAGATCAGGATGATGACCTTTCGCGATACAAAAGACCGCTCGACGGGGAAAACTTACTATGACTTAAAGTTGACGTCTGGATATTTGAACCTCAGGATATTATCAGGGGGGCGTTTCAAATATGATGATGATGTTCTTCAAACAGCAAAATCGAGTTTATAAAATATGACCCTCTTCTTGCGAATATCAGGTTTGACCAAAACTTTGACTGCGCATAACTCCCTCATATGGACGAATTTTTAGGTGATGTAAAAGGCAAACCTGCATGGAATTTCAAGCTCTTTCTAAATATGAGGTCATAGAAAAAAATATGAACTTTGACAAATTGACCTCATGATGATGACCAGCCTCATCGAATATCATGATGATGATGCACCTGACTCATTTTTACCAAACCGCCAGAAAACAGACAACACAAGCCAAGCCAAAAGTTGGGTCCCTGTTTTGATAATGCAAAATGGGGCGTGTTGTGTAACCACACAACAGGTCTTCCATTATGTGTTTCTTATGATTGATGTATGATGCGTGTATTCTCCTCATATATATGCTTATTCTCTGTCTTCTTCATGCCTCGTGTGTGCCTCGCATATATATTCTCTCTATGTGTTCCTTATGTATTCTCCTTGAATGCTTCATGTGTATTCCATGTGCGTTTCATGTGTATTCTATGTATACTTTGTTCTTTATGTGTATGCTTCATGTCAAGCATGTATACTGTGTATGGCATGTATGCTTTGTCTATTGCGTGTATACTGTGTATGAAATCTATGCTTTGTGTGTCATGATTTCTCTAGTGTATGCCTTGTGTATGTCTTGTATTATCTCATGTTTTCTAAGTGCTTCATATATTAGCGAATTATGTCATGTGTCTTATGTGTATGCCAATCATCATAGACTCCTAGAATCCTAAACTTGGGGGCTTGATCACCCCTTAATTTTGGCGACATTATATGGTTTCTATGCATGTTGTGTTTGAAATTTGTCTTCTCCATCCTTTAGTGTGAGTTCAAACGTAAGTTCATACCCACTCTAAAGTGGGGGCTAAATGTTATGTCGTAAAATGTGTACACTAGCATTTTACACCTAGTTTACCCCCTGGGTGGAACTAAAATGTTTGCACTTGTTAATTAGGACCTATTCTAACACCTTTTTGAGTATTAAGCATGTAATTCTTGACCCCATTACACAAGAACCAAAAAATTAATTATAAGGCAGGTCTAATAAAACTTAAAGTGCCTCATCTCAGGAGTTTGGGGCTAAAGGACTAGGGCACCCAAGTGCTCTGGGCCCTTCTTTAGCCCTAACCTAAATTGGTGGCTTGTCAGGTTAGGAAATCCTAATTAATTCCTAATGTCAGCCTCATTTGGTTTAATTCTTCAAAAATCAATGAGAATGCATATAAAAGTAATTTAAGTCATTCATTTGAACATCTAAGCAATCTAGGCACTCTTGCACTCTCTCTTCTTCTCTCTCATGCTCTCTACTCTTCTCTAAAGCTCTCTATTGTGGATTATTGCTATGACACTAACTTATTGTAGGTCCTATGAAGATCTTTCTACTTTTTTGGGCTACACCAACTTCTTGAGTCAAGTTGTGATTCCGCATCAAGCATGCTAGGGTTTCCATGCTCATGGTGACTTCTTTCCTTCATGCTTTGCTCTAGCATTCCATTCTACTTCAGATTTGCCTTTGCCGTCCTAGGGTACACATTATTTATCTATCATCTTTTCTATTGTGGAGGTGGAAATACCATTCATGGAGCTTGACTTAGGCAAGCTCCTAAATAGTACCCAACCATTTTCCTTCTTGTGTGTGTGCAGGTTAGATTTAGAGGAATTTGCAAAAATCAAGCTACAAGAGATAGGAACACAGAAGGGCGAAGACACATAAATCATCACAGTCTGCAAAACCCTAATTAGGGTCTTTCAAGGTGTGTGCCCTTAGTATCCTTGTGTTGTACAATATAGAATTTAGGTTTGTGACAAGGCTTAACCACCTCCCATGGATTCATTAACTCTAGCAGTTGTATCGGGCATTAACAAGTTGATCTTTTGGTGCAACGACAACTGTCTTTCCAACAATTGGTATCAAAGCATGGGTCATAGGTTCAAACCCCTCACTTGTGCGGGGGGGATTGTTGCAAGGTGTGTACCCTTGGTCTCCTTATGCTATGTAGCACAATGCTTGGGTTCGTGACAAGGCTTAACCGTCTCCCGTGGATTCATTAACTCTAGCAGTTGTATTGAGCATTAACAAGCTGATCTTTTGGTTCAATGACAACCATCTTTCCAATAGATCTAGGGTGCCCAATCACCCTAGTCCTTTGGCCTCTCAAATTAGGATCCAGGTTCTTCTTGATCCTATGATCTTTGCTATCTATTTAGATTCCAAGTTTCTGCTTCCGATAGTTTGTTATGCTTCGATCTTGCTCAATTATGGTTTCTACATTGCCCTAGTTTGATTGGTTGGATTTGGTTTATTCTCCTCTATACAACAAAGGGACAAAGCTCCTGTAGTTTGGCTCTCCTTGGGTAGAAGCCAAGCTCGGTTTGTGTTCTAATGTTGGATAGAAGAGGGTTTGACCTAGTTTGATCTATTGGGCTAGTCTCTCTTTTCTATCTAACAATGGAAACTGATACTTGATCATGATCTTATTGATGGCTCTTGAGTCTGTACACATTCTCCATTCTCCATCCTTCTTTGGTACCAGTACTACAGGTACTACACATGGACTTAGGTTCTCCCTTATCAACCCTTTCTTCAACAAATACTGAACTTGTCTATTCATCTCCTCATTCTCTGTAGGAGTCATTCTATGGGCTAGCTTATTTGGAAAACTAGCTCTTGGTATCAAATCCATTTGGTGACTTATCTTCCTCACTGGTAGTAAACCTTTTAGTACATTATTAGATACAATATCTTGAAATTATTCCAATAGATCTAAGATTTTTGCTAGCACATCTTCACATTTCTCCTAGTTGATCTTAGGAATCAATGCAAACCAATGACAGTCGTGCTTCATACCATCCAAAAATTTCCTACCATCTATGAAACAAATTCTGGCAGTACTACATGCCTTTTCTTCCAACTCCTTTAAGGGCTTCAACTTATGATGAACTCTATCTTTTGTCAAGGAATAGGTATTTGCATGGCCATCATGGACAACACACCTATTGTACTGCCATGACCTTCCCAATAACATAAGACATGCATCCATCAGTATGATGTCACACAACACCTCATAATGGTATTCTCCAATCTTGAACTTGACTAAACACTGCTCGTTGACCAAATCTCATAGATGGTCCTTCAACGATGCAATTTGATATGGATGTGGATGACTTCTCCTTGTCAACTTCAACTTGTTAACCATCTCCTCAGAGACAAGATTATTAGTGCTTCCACTGTCAATAATGATATCATAACACTTACCTTCACACTTGCACCTTGTGCGGAATAAACTCTTCCTCTGATCTGGTTCTTTCTCCTCATTTAATAAGTTTCTTCTAACAACTAGGGTTTCTCCCCATTTAGTATCTTTAGAATGCTCAAATTGGGCATCTTTATCTACATGTGCAACTCATACATTACCTTTAGGTCTTCTATTTGTCCTTCCTTGATGTTGGGGACACTCATAGGCTCGATATCCTTCTTCTCCACATTGGAAACAAGTTCCTCTGAAACCTCCTCTTCCTCTTTGCTCACCATTATTTTGGTCATGAGGGTTGTAAGCATTATCTCCTCTCTGATTTCAACTGGTGCATACTTCTTCACTTTTCTTTTGATCTTCATTTTGGCCTCCATAGGATATTCCACCAGTCCTTCTGCCTTGAACTCTTCCTCTTTGCTTGCTTTTAAATCTTTTATTCAACTTCTCTTCCACCTTTAGGGTAAACTGGTACGCATCTTCTATGGTGGTCATTCTGACCAGGCTCAGCTCCTCTTAAATACTTAGCCTCAAACGATTAATATAACATGCTACCTTCTCCTTGTTGGCCTTTGCATGGCCTATTTTAATAATAATCTTATAAAACTCTTCTTTATACTCCTTCACAAACTTGTTACCTTGCTTCAATCCTTGCAACTTCTTCAACAACTCCAACTCATAGTCCACAAGAATGAACTGCTTCTTTAGTTTGTCCACCATTCGATCCCATATGGTAATCTTTCCTTTTCCTCTTCTATTTATCTCTAACTGGACCTCCTTCCACCAAATACTGGCATGGCCCTTCAACTTTATTTTTGCAAACTTGATTTGTTCTAGATCTTCCACATCTTCATACTCAAAATATTCCTCCATATCATTTATCTAATCAATAAGATCTTCTAAGTTTAGGTCCCCAGAATAGGTAGAAACTGCAATCCTAGGCCTCTTTCCAATCTTTGAAATGACCCTCAATAACCTAACTTGCGCAGGATCTCATGTATCATCTTGTTATTCCTCGGATAGCTCTTCTTCTTCATCTTCATCTTCACTTTCTTCTCTTATTCTTGGCTCAAACCCTCTTCGTAGCTCCTCTTGCAATGCATTGATTTGCCTTTGTAGGGCTCTAAAACCCTCTTCTATCAAAGCATTTCTGCCACCACAGTTTCTTCATGGAGGTGTTTTGATCTCTATAGAAAACCCACAACCTCAGGTCCTAGTGTAAACTATCTCATGGTCAGAGATCTTTTTACACTTAGAAACACTTGTTTTGATACCACTTGGTGAAGGGATACTCACACATGAAATAACAATAGAGATTCCCACCAAAAATGTGAGGAATGAAACCAGGCAACTTTTATTTATTCAACAAAATGGAGTACAAAATCTAGTTTTACAAGCTACAACAACATGGGTTGTTTCACAATAGAGAAAATCCTACTCTTTCAGAGATTTATACAATGTTCTAGAAAGTGTAACTCCCCTTCTTAGATGCCAAGTCTAGCTGCCCATTTTCTTGCCCAAGAAATTGAAAATTTGAAATTTTTAAAGTTTTTGAATTTTGTAACACAACTTCTGGGGGCAATAACTTTTGAACTGGGCATCTAATTGACAATCATAAACAGGCATTGGAAAACCCGTGAAGAGCTCTACAATGCACAAAATAATCTGAAGATCATTTTGTCCACTTTTCAAACCCCAATGAGGCTTCTAAAGGCTTCAAATTCAAATTTGAATTCATCAGTAATAAATTTTCAAGACAGAAACTTTAATATCTTCACCATTTGCTTGTTTTGACAATTTCGTTTCTTGGGGTAAATGTTTAGGTCCATATGTACCCAAATAGACTAACTTACTCAAAATAACAAGTTATTATTTTTATCCTTTCTAAACTTTTGACAATCCTGAACCACTGAAGTGTCAACATGGACTCCAACACAACTAAGAAAACCTACAAAATCAAAGAAAACAAATTCAAATATTTTGGGTGATGCAAGATTGCCCTTACACCACTGGATGCTCTTGCATCATAACCATTCCATAACAAGGAATAAGCCCAATCACATATCCTAAATTCCTCATAATGAACATCATAAATCAAACCATATGAACAAGAATATAACCATGCCAACATCCCTGAAATGAACCCTTCAGAACCAATAACCATAGCTCAAGATCCATATCCATGAGAAGATAAAAGATAAAGCAAAATGCATCTAAAAGGATGGGCAATACCTCATATATGATAATATCCCGAGTAGACCAAGAGTGGGGAATGAGAATGCTCCTCTAGGATACACCAAGCCACAATGGCTCTCTCCAAGAACAATCTCCTCTAGGTCCATAATGAACTCACATCCATATCCAGGTGTAGGCTCCTTGGTATTTCTGCTAAAAACCTCATAAAAGAGTAACCATCTCAACACATGATCTCCAATTTCAAGAGAACTCCAATCTCACCCAAGTCTCCAAGTATCCACGAGCACCTCCATGATCAATCCATGCTAAAATCCAAATGTAACACTGCACTATCATGAAGCTCCCAATAAAATGACCAATGTACTCAATACCAAGAGAACCAACAAGATCATTGTCAAAGATCCCATTGCACGTTTGCATAACCTAGGAACACATCATGACATCATGATCTAATGATCTCTTCAAAGGAAGATCTGTGTCTCATAAGAACATATCCTACTCCAAAGATCACTTGTATCATGCCAACACTCTAATGCCCAATCAAGAGTAAACCAAGACACAATACCATCCATCCTGTAAGCAATGATCACCTATCAAAACTGAAAAACCATAACCAACCTTAACTAAAGACTCCAATAGTCCTCCATGGTACCAAGATGTCAACATCTCCAAATCACATGAAGATAATCATCTCATGTCAATAGAACCCAAGATGTCAATGAAATCTAACTACATAGAAGAAACAAAATCCAAGAGCTTCTCCATGACATCAAAAACCATTGCAGAAGATCATCCACCATATAAGTAATGAATCCATATCATAACCAAAAGCTCCCATTGAAGTGTGATACCAAAATATACATGACATCATGATAAACATCTTACCATCACTATCAAAAGTTCCCATTGAATCATGTAAGCAATCTATCCATGCTATTGTGATAACCATCTCCTAAATGAAGATCATCCATGGCCCCAACACAATCAAAGAATTCTGATGTGCCATCAACAACTCCCAAAATGTCAAGTAAACCATGATCTTCAAACCAAGAAGATAAACAACCACCTGTAAACTAGAACCAATCCAACACCATCAACAATACACCTACATAACAATCATGTCATGCGAAAGTCTAAACCAAACAAGGAACCTCCATGAAACCATGATCACCACCTAATGTACCTACACCAAATTCCCACCGTGTAATATCTCAAATGAGATCTGCCCTAAAATTTTGAAAATAAATTTCTGAATTCTACACTAATTTTCTGCTTTTTAGTTTTCTACTCAAAACTCTAAATTCTGATTTTATTTCTTCTCTTAAAAAATTATCATAGTGAACGTATATATGCTCAAACATGATAACTAAGCATGGCAAATGATGATACCAAATGATATTCACAACAAACATGAATTACACCATGAAATACACAATGTAGGGCATCCAAATGCAACAACCAAAACTGATTTCCTATAGAAAACTCCGCTGCTACAAATCTGATTATTCTGATATGATTTTTACAATGATTTCTAGGGTACAAATATGCCAAACAATGCCCAGATTTCTGCACTACAAATCAGACCTAGAAAATATGTTTGTAGATACCAAATACATGCAAAATGGATGATAAATGATCAAACCTAGCTGCATGAATTCTCCATGAGGTGCACATAGGGTTTGGCTGCTCCAAAACAAGTCAAATTGCCCTCCAAGATGGGCGCTCCTGTAGACACCCAAAAATAACCATTTCATCGCATCACTTGCATTTTAATCAAATCTGTTTAATCACTTGCATTTCAACGTTAATTAAATAATCAAATTATTTAATTAATTTCATCAAAGTCATCAAAATTATTCGAAATCTCCTAAATTCAACATTAATTGAATAAATCCTCTTTATTTAATTAATTTCATGAAAATCAACTTTATTCTTCCAAAATAAAATAATTTTAATTATTTAATTAAATCATTATCCTCTTTCAAAATTCAAATCCACATCAATTGAATAAATTAATTTTTAATTAATTTATACTTCAAAATCCTCTTATCCATAATTAAATAATTCTAAATTATTTAATTAAATCAATCATTCTTCCAAATTTAAATAAATCATTCAAATTTATTTAAATTAAATCTCTCTTCTAAAAATAAAATAAAATAAAATATTTTGTTTATCCTTCATCATGCAAAATAAATTAAATAAATTTATTTATTTAATTTATTTAAATCTTCAAATCTATTCTATGTCTTCTATCTTGCACAAACAATTAAATAAATTTATTTATTTAATTTACTTTTTCCTCTAAAAATAAATCCTATTCATCATGCACACAAAATTAAATAATTTATTATTTTAATTTTAATCAAATCATGCAAAAAGCAAATTAATCAATCTTGTTTTTATCAACAACTCTTAAATTAGAAAAAAAATTCTAATTTATGATATCAAATCCTATCTTTATCAAAAAGTAGTTAACTCAAACAAAAATATCTTTTTGTGTGACACATGTCAGTGCACATTCATCATGAATTCTAGATTTATCTCAACCCTTGATTCTATTGAATTATCTGGACCGTTGATCAATCTTCATTGAAACCTATATAAACCCTCCTCATCTCGTTAACAAATCCTCTTCGATCATTTATTCACAGGCATTCTAGTGCATTAAGCATTCATCACATCATTGAGCACATCTACCTTTTGAGCACAAACACAATCTACATCCGCTTATTGCAAACATGGTTTCACAATTTGAAGAGCAATCTACATTCAACCAAAAGATCCAAACAATCTAGATGATAGCTTCTTTGTTTGTAATTTGATTTATTCATTGATTTGGTTATTGCTTAGATAGATCTTTTGATGTTATGGGTAATTGAGTTGTTATTATCATCACTTTTCGATCTTATCATTCAACCTCTCAATTTTTCCTATACACATTCTGGCACGCCCGATGGGACCCACTAATTGCTCTTTTTCTTTAAGAAATTAATTTTTTTGAAGTATAGTACGGAACAACGCACATCAACATAGAAAAGCACCTTTGGTAGTATAGTGCTGTGCCTCTGGGATAATAGTACAATGGCCTCGGGTGATATTGTAGCACATCTGGTAGCACAATATCACACTTTTGGTTACACAATGTAGTGCACTTGGCATAATAGTAAAGTGCTTCTAGTCTATTAAGGTTTATGATCTTGTTTTATTATTTGCAGGGTTTCTAACTCATCATATTTATCATTCACTGACTAACAAGCTGATCTATTTGTCTTTCAATTATCATTTATACTGTCTAAGCTAACGTATTTATGAGTATTATCATTTTTTGAGTTAACCTCTCTTTTCCCAGCATCTTGTGAGTTGTTCTTGATTCCAGGTTACAGATCTTATCATCTATTAACATCCCAGATCATCCATTCAATGATGAAATCATCTTTTGATCTAGCATTTTTTGATGAAATGTAACTTTTTAGATCTGGGGCAGCAAAGCACTTTTGGTAGTATAGTAACATGATTTTGGTAGCACAGTACCATGCTTCTGGTAGCATAGTGGATCACTTTTGGTTCTGCAGTAACTCACCTTTGGTAGCACAGTCCAACGCTTTCAACAATATAGTAAGTCACCTTTGATAACACAGTAGAGCGCTTTTGGTCAATTAAGTTGTTTTTTGCTAACTCTTGAGTTTGTGTGGAACTAATCAAATTGTTACAACTATTTATCACTCAAATAGAGCAAATGGGTTTCTCTAACATGTTCTTGCAGTACGAGCATTGAAGAATCTCAATCTATCGCACTAAGTCTTAAAAACATATTGCTTTCTTAAGGGACAAAACATCTTTTTGCAATCTAAGTCTTAGGAACATATTGCTTTCTTAAGGGACAAAACATCTTTTTTGCAATCTAAGTCTTAGGAACATATTGCTTTCTTAAGGGACAATGGACATGCATGCAAAATTTTTTTAATTTTCTAAGGGACAATGGACATGAATGCAAATACTTCAATTTCATAAGGGACAATTGACAACTACAATCGTGTGTGTGCCTAATCTAGTTGCACCTTATTTTTCTTATAATGGGACAATTGAACCTTTATTTGACATGCTTGATCTTACTTTTTAATTATTCCTTTAGAAGGGCCTACTTTTGGATTGCGCTTCAGCCAAAAGGGACGACCCTAAGTGGAGTTTTTCTTTGAACCACTATATAAGAGGGCTAAGGTGAAAGCCAAGTCCTAACCAGTGTTAGCCTTACCTTGTGGTGCCAAATCGAAAAGAGGTGTACTAGCACTTTGTGGAAATGATTTTCACATTGTGCAAAGTGTTTGATACTCTTAGTAGGATTGGTCAAAGCTTTTAGTAGCTTGTCACATTGCTCGTAAGGCGTTGGTCCCTCAAAGCTACAAAGAACCAATCTAGATAGTGACTACTCATTTCACCTCCGAACGTTGCGGTAATCATCAGTGCAAGGGGAATCGATTCAAACCCCCAAGATACTCACCATTGCCTCCCTTGAGAAGAGATAGTATTCCCTCAGCCATAAAGCTCTTGTGCCCTACTTGAGATTTTTGAGGAGAGGGTGAGATATCCCTACCTATTATCTCTCGCAAAGATACAAATGTACGACACCTATATGGAATGACATTTGGTCGATGGAGAATTAAATTGTGAGCTGATCTACCGCAATGAAACCATGTCTCTAGGGATAAAAGTACTTGAATTGTTTGCAATTGTCTTATACTCGTGGAAACATTAGGCTTTTTTGTGAGCCTTGAACATACACTATCTATTGTGTCAGTCATCTTTGGTACTTTGTTTGATGTGTTTTCTCTTGCCAAAGTAAATCCAATCAAAATCAAACCCAAATCAATCAAAATTTGCCTTAGAAATATCACTGACACTGCTGCAACACCTTTGGTATAATAGTAGCTCACCTTTGGCATAACAGTTTAGCACCTCTGGCAGCATAGTCCAGCGCTTTTAGTATAACAGTAGCTCGCCTTTGGTAACACAGTCCCGCACCTTTGGTATAACAGTCTAGTGCCTTTGGTCTAGAAAATTTTTCATCAAACTACCTCAGCAAAATCCTAGCAAAATCTCAAAAACATTGTCCTAGTGTATCCCATGGTAACCACTAGACTCCAACAAACTATGAAGGCTAAACAAGTTGCCCCAAGGAAGCGCAAATCGCTTCCTCATACACCTCAACCAAGCCAATCCAACATGACTCCAAAGGGTACTCCAAAAACACCAATGGAAAGACCAACCAACTCTCAAAATAAGCCACAACATGACCAACCAACCAATCCTCAAGAAGGTAATGTCCCTTTGGTAGATGTAACTCAATTCACTACCGGCATGCCTCATGATTTTGCTACACCTGGTTATACCATGGTTAAAGTCCCATCTCAAGAAGAGTGACACTTTGAAGAAGGTCAATCCTCTCAAGAAGATAGACAAGACCTTGATGAAATCATGCAAGATCCTAGAGACATAGCTGCCTTTGCCAAAATCCTTAGTGAGAACCAAGATCATTTTTTTCTCTTACTAGCAGAGCAAGGAGCCAAATTACCCCAAGATTTTGACCTATCCAATCTTAAAGAGCCAAACAAAACCCATGATGTTATAACTGCGGTCCAAACTATGTCAACTGTGACCACTCCCATACCCGAACAAAGCTCACAAGGAAGAATGCCTAAACCTTTTGACACACAATATGAGAATCCTCTTTATCAAAATCCAACAACAGAAAGACCCATATCACCTGTTATGACTCCTATGGAAATTTAGAAACACCAACAAGAGACTCTACATCATCAAGCAGAACTAGCAAGACAGGCCGCTCTAGCAAAATCAAACACACAGCAACCTCCTAAAATGCCCACACCAATCGCAAGTAGAATATTGGCTACCCCATCATGAGAAGGTTTCCCACAAAATTACAATCCAGGAAACACTTATGTAGCCATGCAACAAAGGTCTCAACAAACACCACCCCCAACATCATCAACCCTCCATATCATTAACCCAAACAATGTCATGTAACCCCAACCATCTAAAAATGTCAACACAACCTATGTCCCTCCACCACAACATTCTTCTACACTCAATCATACCTATCCCCATATTAGTCAACCCCAACCATCACAAAATCCATCTACCTATGTCCCTCCGCCACAACGATCATCGACACTAAACTTTTTCAACACATATCTTAATCAACCCCAACCATCACAAAACCCATCTACCTATGTCCCTCCACCACAATGATCTTCCACTCTCAACCTAACCCACATCTATCTCAACCCTCAAAACTCTCAAAACCAAACATCCTATGGCTATACTCCACCACTGCAATCAAACCCAACAAACTTTAGCTTTCCTCCACATAATTATTTCTTCACACCACCTCCACAATACCACAACTCTAATCTGCAACCATCTGTCATGCTCAAATTTCCCATGCAGTCACGACATGCAACACACATGTCATGTCCACATTTGACATGTGGTCATGACACGAACTAACAAAATTTTTTCCACGTGTCCCTAGAAACGCCCTCGCACGCGTCTACGTGCTTGGTGGCAATATGCATAAGGCATAATCATGTCAATCATATTCGGGGAAGTGCATCTACCTACACACTCCCCTATGTGATGAAAGCTGACTAGGGGGTTTACGACGTGATGTGTGTCGCTTCTAGGGTTAGAATGGATTTAATTCGAACCCTAAGTTTCCTAGGTGAAAGAGATGATTTCGACTGATTCAAAACCAAGCCCTAACTCTAATGCATAAATGAAGATCAAATAATAATTATGCATCAAATGGTAAGATGGTCGCATGGAGTGATTAATGAAAGTCGTAAAAATATCATAAAAGTAAAACCCTAAATTCTGGGAAAAATTTGACAGCATAACGCATTTTCAATAATCGAAATAAAAATTTAAAAAAGAAAGTCTCCAAGAAGAAATTAATGCAAAAATTAAAATAATTAAACATAAGGAAAATTAAATAAATTTCAAGGTCAAATAAGTTTGACCACCCAACAAATTTATAAAAATTTGAATTAAAATAATGACCAAAATAAAACTCAATACTTAAGTTCATTAATAAATATAATTTTGTCAATTACATTTATTAATTAACTCAAGATAAAAATAATTAAAATAGAGGATGAATTAAACTATCCCCTCAAGAATAAAATCGATTAAAATAAAATTAAAATTCAATAAAAGCTTCCCCATCGCAACAATTTAAAACGCACTATGAAAATTAAAATAAATGCCCCAAAATAAATAATTTACTAAGGGATAAAGCATCCCATCACAGATGGAAACAATCCATTCCCACTATTAAAATTTCCACATGGAAATAAATTCCATCTTCAAAATAATATTAAAACCACTAAAATAAAATTCAAGGGTAAATAAGATTAATTCAAAAATAAATAAGGGCAAGGGAGAGGGAATTTTAAATTCCCGTGCACAAGGCAAAAATGGGGAAATAATTAAAATGCATTTGAAATGCATTTTCTCTCATTCTCCAACCCAACCCTAACTCCATTATAATATTGTTTTCTAGATGGAAAGCCCTAACATTATTTTATTAGTTTCCTTATGGAAACCCTATCTTTTATTTTATTTTTCTCTTCTTGTTTTTGGTTTCTCTTCTTTGTTTTCCTATTTCTTGTTTTTTTGCCTCCATTGTTTGTTCATTTGCAGCTTAAGGGTTTGTTCCTCTTTAATGGCCACCAAGAGGATTCAACCAGAGGTATATTTCTTGTATATATGTATACCTAGGGTTTTGTTTATTTATACCAAACTGTGTTTGGTTGAAAAAAAATAGGGTAATATGTATATATATATATATATATTGTTTGTAGATCGTGATACAATATTGCAGGTTTAAACAATATACAGAGGGTTTTTTTTTTGGTAAAGGAGTGTGGTCTGCGGCCAAAGGGCCGAACGACATTGAAGGAGGGGCGAAGGGAGTTCGAAACTGCCGCCGCCACTGTGAGTGGCAAGGGTTTGGGTTTTAAGGAGGCTGAAAGGTGTGGGAGGGGGGCCCCACACCCCCCGTAAGAAAGAAATGATGGACTGTGGGTAGTGGCCTTTGGTCGCCGTCCACTGTCCCTTCTTGTTTTTTTTTTCTTTTTTTAAAATCTAAAAATGATAAAACTAACCCCCGCCATTGCCAGGGTTTGGTCCCTCCAATACATCTCTATATAAATTTTATTTGTTGTTTCTTTAACTTCAATAACTTATGATATGCATTATTTGCTGTTGGGTATATTTTGGATTTAAAACAGTTTACTAAAAAGAACATATAATGTATATATGGATTTATATATATGTGTGTGTGTGTGTGTGTGTGTGTGTGTGTGTGTGTACATATAAAGTCCATATACTCATACTGTTCATACACCGAATTATTTATAGTCCAGATTTAATATAAAACCAGAATAATAATATATAAATGTATTATATATATATATATATATATATATATTATATATATACATGTATATGTATATATAATAAATCCCATATATTTATATATTCTCCACATTCAACTTAAACAAAGGTAACATAACCAGAAGGGCATATTTTTTGAATGCAAAAATAACAAGACAATCCTACTACTTCATTTTTCTCTCTTTTTTTTTAAACAATGATTTCACAATCAAACAAAATTTCATTGCCTATGAGCATAAAATGTAGTTTGCACAACAATCTCTTTCTTTTTCTTTGACAAAATAGAAACACAAAAATGGGAATTAAAACACATTTATTTGTCCTAAACTCATTTTCCAACAGCACTATTTGTTTACTTTTCTAATTAGCTTGCAACCATTTCAACTGCAGGATATACATAATTTCTTGGATATAAGAAGACAACAAGTTATAACATTTATTTTCTTTGAAATACATGACAACACTATATAATTTCTTAGGCAGATTTCTATGAGCACTTAAACACAAAACATAGCATCATGAACATTTTTTTTGCAATGTCAATCAAGAGTAACTCACACTAAAAATCTCCTTTCACACTAATACAATAAGGAGTACTATTTTTACAATCCCCAAAACAATAAGGGTATTTCACATTTAATTCTCTTACAACAACAACACAAGGGAGAGTAATAATTTTGATAAGAGTTACAATAAGGCCTCTAAGGCCATGGATCACAACAACCAACCAAAAATAATGCCAAAACACTAAAAATGGACTTCACCAAGCTCCATTTTCTTCAACTAAAAACCTGCAATATTACAACACAAGAATGGGGAAACCGGCCACGAAGGAAAGCCCTCCTCCCTACCATAGACCCGCTAGTGGGTCACCCCTGATCTGGGGAGGTAGGATTCACATGGTTTTGCACACACACACCACACCAAAAGAAATTTTCCAACACACAAAAATTCTACTCCCATGGATTTGCACATACAAAACTCAATAAATTGAGTTTGGAGGGGGTAGGGAAGTGGACCCCTCAACTCAAGAGGCCACCCCAAGAACTCCAAAGATCACAAAATCCCAAGGCCTCAAGCCAAACACATTTTCCACCAAACTCAAAAATCACTATGGCACTCATGCCAAAATCACATATTGTTCCCAAAACTCCATATGATGCCCTCAAGGCTAAAAAATAGTGCAACACTAAGGAGATGACCTTGAGGAGGTTCACTCTCCCCTACCCCAAACTAGTTGAGCCTTTCCTCCAAATGGAGGTGCTCTCACCACACCCATCCCACACAAAAATAAAATAACAACCCACATAATTTTCAACCACATACACAAAAAGAAATAACATAAGCAAAAAAGGGAAATGGCCATTGCCATGGAGCTTACCTTCAAAAGCCCTAAAAATGGAACCATGTTTGAAGTAGAGCTCCAAGCTTCTCCAAAAATTTCTTCAACTCTCCAAATTTCTCTAACACTCTCAAAGACTTCAAGAATAGAAAGAAATTTTCAAAAAAAGAAGAACCCCACACTCCTCTCCAAGAGGAGATAATATAGGCCTTCCAATTTGGCCTTGAGGAATGAGAAGGTGGCACTTATCACCTTCTCCTTCCTCATCCGATGCCACTTGCAAGGTTTGAGTGTGAGGGTGACAAGTGTCACCCTCCAATTCCATTCAAACCCTCACCTTATCCACTTGTGCTCTCACACATGTGTGAAAGACGAAGTGGAGAGGTGGCAACTCCCTCCAAGCCTCCATGAGGATAAGGGATGCCACATGGCATCCTCTTATTCTCTAAGAGAGCCATCTCCCTCCAAGATGATCTCACATGTGTGTGAGAGTCTTGGAGTGAGATCCCACACACTTGGGAGTCTTGAAGACCTCCCAAGTCTTCTTGGTGAAGGGATCCCCAAACTTTGGGAAGGGAGATGGGTCTTTCCCAAAGCATGACTCATCTCCCACCCTTAGCCATTTCAAAATTCGTCACTTTGACTAAACCCCAGTTTAGAGTGACCAAAAGTGAGTTACCCTAGGGTTTGGTTAGTCAAAATTGACCCTAGACCCTAGGGTTACCACCTAGGGTAAGTTTGGGACACTAAAGTACACCTAGGGAGGCATAAAATCACTTTAAATGGCCCATAAATGAAAATAATACCAAATGGTGTAAAACAAATATAAACATACAACACATGATATAACTCAATCTAAGAAGGGGTCACTAGGCCAAAATTAATAAATCAAGCATGCACGAAAGCAACATCCGATCAAACGTGATCCTCATCCCTCTTGGGAATGGATCGGTTTCACAGGGAATAACATATGTGTGAAAACTACCTCCGATTTCCCGTGGCCTGGGAATAATAACCTGCACAACTAGATCAAGCATCAATCACATCATGGATAATCATAGCCGAAGCAACTGAAATTAAATTCATTTCATTGCATACACCATTAATCATTCATAACATAATTACGATTAAAACTACATTTTTCTATCTAATATCTCATAGTCATCATCAGATAATAAATCCACATAATGAACTTGAAATCACATCAATAATCATCATCAAATATGTCTCACATGTCTAACATCATCATAACATCAGAATATGATCTAATCAAATCACCACATGTCTAATCAATGCCAAACCAAAAGTTAGGAGATATAATCTAATCTGCATAATGGAAATAATAGTCTCTAAATGTCTAATAATGTCACCAACTATAATGCAAAATGATCAAAATAAGGAATTAAAAAATAATCGGCCTCACATCCATCACAAAGCCTACATGCTTACCTAACACCACCCCCACCTCCCCAAAATCAAAACACCCAAATCCAACCCAATCCAAACCCAACATACAACACATACAACCCTAACCAATCATACAACCCTTATAACACCAATGCCCATGGCTTCCACTACAATCTTCCATATGGGCAACAAAAACAACCTCTAGGACAACAGGAGATGTTTCCAATCCCTTCCACAACTATGGAGCTAAAACTTGTTGAGGTTCAACAATAACTATCTGATCTTACATTTGGCCACACCAAGAAAACTTTCTCTTTGGAAGAAGTTTGTCCTTATCCATTTGATCGGTCATTACCCATGATCCCTTTTCCTCATAACTTCACTATTCCCAAATTTGATAAATACAAAGGAAAAGGCGACCCAAAAGACCATCTTAGAGAATTCTATCTCGCTTGCTTCGAGGTCTCACATAACAACACATATCTTATGCATCTCTTTCCTCGCAGTCTTGGAGGTCAAGCTATAGAATGGTTCTCGCACCTACCCATGGGTATCAAATCTTTTAACGAGCTTGCAGAGAAATTTTTCACCCATTTCTCCTACAACACAAAACATGAGGTCTCTATGACTAGCCTATGCAACAATAAACAAAAAAATGGGGAAACTCTCATCTCCTTCCTTCAAAGATGGAGACAAATGGCTAGCAAATTCCCATTCAAGATACCTGAAAAGTAGCTTGTTAGCATATTTGTGTAGAACCTTAACCAAGAATTGGGTTTCCATTTGCAAATTCTTATTACTACAACCTTCGATGAAATTACCTACAAGGCCATCAACATTGAAAAGGCCCTCATTGCTAAAGGTGTGGTAAAAATATTCAAAGAAACTAAAGACAATGCTCCTCAACAACAAACAAACGATAAGCCCAAGTTTTGGAACAAAAATAAAAATGTGGTCAATGATGGTGTGGTAGATTCTAAACATGTCCAAACACTACAAACACCCCTTCATCTTTTGTCAAAACCAAGTCAACCTCCGCCTCAACAAAACCAACAATAAAAACAACCAAACCAAAACCAACAACAATGACAACAAGAGCAACCTCAACACAATTACCCTTTGCGACGTCAATTCACTCCCTTGGGAGAGCCTATAGAGTCTGTTCTATAGAAACTTATACACAATGGACTCATCACCTTACCAGATGCTCCCCATATGGTGAACCTATTTACAAAACCACATGTTACAAAGATAATGAATATTGTGAGTACCATAGGACCAAAGGACACAACCATATCATGCATGAAACTCAAACACCTGATCCAAAACCTTATCGATAGAAATTAAATCACTTTTGATGATGAACCACCAACTCAAACACCAATAAGGATCTCAACATGTACAATGAGCCTTTCCCTAACCATGGTCAAGATCTACCTCCAAATAAAGGTAAAGGTGTTAACAAAGCTTCAACTTCCTATGACTCTATTGTGGGTCATTTTGAAGAGAGTCAGGTGTCTATCCTCACAATCAATGGCAAATCTACGGATTGTGCAGTTACAACTTGTCATGGTCATGTCACCCTTCGTGGTCCTACACCAAGTCTTCCAACTCAATCTGATTACAATCTTGTAGAACATCTAGGGAAAACCCCTGCACAGATCTCTATCTTGGACCTTCTATGGTCATCACCTGCACATAAAGCTGTACTCAAAAAAGCCTTACATGAGTCTTCGGTTCCTAACAACATAGTGGTCACAGATTTCCAAGCTATAATAGGTAACATTGCCTCACCTTACAATGTGGTCTTTTCTGAAAAGGACCTCCCATCTCATGATCCATGTCATAATGATGCCCTTCACATTGAAGTTTTCATCCATAAATGAAAGATCAAATGCACACTCATAGATGGTAGTGCTAGTCTCAATATCTGTTCTCTCAAGTTACTTAAACAGTTGGGATACTCTAAGGATCATATTAACATCGATCAAAGTATTACAATTAAGGGGTATGATGATGCTGAATGCCGGTCAGAAGGTGTTATCCACTTGACTATACAAGTAGGCCCCGTCATGCTTGAGACTAGGTGCAAAGTCCTTGACATTGAGTTACCTTATAACATTATCTTAGGATGCCCATGGATCCATGCCATGAAAGCTGTTCCCTCCATGTACCATCAGTCTCTCAAGTTCCCATTCAATGGTACGAAGGTCACTATCCCCAGAGATCCTAATCCCTTCGAATTTTATTGTGTCTTGCAAGGAAATTATAAGAATTCTAACCAAGTGCCAAATAATGAAAAAGCCCATGAATCCCCATTGTATGTCGACTATGAAAAACTAAAAAAGCCTCCGAAGTTGAACCTAATCCTCATCCTATTCCTGAAATCAAAGCTCACATCCATGATATAGGCTTTGGTGAATATGATATCTCAAAATCTTGTTATGTAGGGCGGATACCCTTATCTCCTAAATCCTACGGCCAACTACCCATAGCTAAAACAACTAAAAAAGTAGCTATTCCCCCCCAGCATCTCTAACCCAATTCCAAGAGGGAAAATTATTAGCAGAGGAAACTATTGAAGACATCTCATCTTGGCTCTACAAGGAGAAAGAACCAGTCACCATACCAGTCAAACAATATGGCAATGGCCTAAGAATTGTGAAGAACATGGGCTACAAAGGAAAAGGTGGTCTTGGGAAAAATAATCAAGGTGAAATGGAACCCATTATTGTGAAGAAGAAACTAGACAAGAAGGGGTTAGGATTTGGTAGGAAGGTACCACGCGCCTTGGACATCGAGGGCATTCTCGAAGAGGTAGCACAAACTTCTCTCACAGATTTGACATCTAAAGAGGATATCATCGATGACTCTTACCTCCATATGACCGACGTATTCACTGAATCCTCTATATTTATGCTATCATCTGTATCCTTAACATCCACCACCAACACCTAGATTGTAACACTTGTCTACTCTGAACTTATCGATTGGGACCAACAAGGGGCCCCCGTTCTAGATGTATTTCAGAATGATGAAGGTATTGCTAAGTTCATGGGACTTTGGGATAGTATCCCTCTTAGTGATCACAAAGTTGGTTTTGTAATGGAACTAGAGCAAACTGCTTATTTTGGTGAGAATGCCAAATCCTCCAGTCATAAAAGTAAAAATAAAGAAATATCTCTAGGTGAAAACCACACTGTGGCACCTCCCGATCACAAAATAGTAAAAACAAAGGACATATCCAAAGGTGAAAACCCAACTGTGGCACTTGAGGATGGAGGATTTGACCTTCCCTTACCATCTAAGTATCAAGAGAAATCAACTCTCCTAGTGGAAGATTCTACAGAGATAAATCTTGGCACTGAACAAAATCCAAAGACAACATTCCTTGTAGCATCATTATTAGAACAAGAGCACAAGAATCTAACCAACTTATTCTTACAAAGAACCATCAACTTTGCATGGACCTATGCTAATATGCCAGGGTTGGACCCTTCACTAGTAGTTCACTATCTCACAGTTGATCCAAAAGCTAAACCAGTCAAGCAAAAGCTAAGAAAGATGCATCCATAGATCGCTCTCTTGGTGAAAGTGGAAATATAGAAATTGCTAGATGCAAAATTCATCAAGCCTATTGATTATCTAGAATGGGTCTCAAACATTGTACCTGTGGCTAAACCAAATGGCGACATCTGCATGTGTTTTGACTTCAGAGATCTCAACAAAGCATGTCCCAAAGATGACTTCCCACTGGCGAACATTGATCTCATAGTAGACTTGACTTCTGGTCATGAAATGCTTTCTCTAATGGATGGATTTTATGGCTATAATCAGATAATGATAGCAGAAGAAGATCAACATGAAACTGCTTTCACTTGTCCTTGGGGTACTTATTGTTGGTGCATCATACCATTTGGTCTTAAAAATGCAGGTGCAACCTATCAAAGAGCAATGATAGTGATATTCCATGATCTCTTTCATCACATCATGGAGGACTATGTTGATGATATACTAGAAAAATCTTCTAGGGCAGATCACATACAGGTTCTAGGCCAAATCTTTGACAGACTTGAATTATATCAAGTACGACCCAATCCAAAGAAGTGTGTCTTCAAGGTAACCTCAGGAAAACTGTTGGGATACATTGTATCTTGCAGAGGCATTGAAGTAGATCCAACAAAAGTCAAGGCTATAGTAGAGATGCCTCCACCAAAGAATCTAAAAGCACTAAGGAGACTTCAAGGAAGGTTACAATCCATTAGTTGGTTTATCTCACAGCTAGCGGATAAATGTCAACCATTTCAACACTTGCTCTGAAAGGATGTCTCATTTCGATGGGATGATAAGTGTCAAGCAACATTTGATCAGCTCAAAGAATGCCTAGCTACACCTCCTGTCTTGGTACCACTAGTCATCGATAGGCCTTTGATCTTGTACATCTCAACTACAACTGTAGCCCTAGGGGCTCTTCTAGCACAACATGATGAGTCAGGAAAAGAGCATGCAATCTATTATATTAGTCAAACCTTGGTGGGTTATGAACTAAATTATTCACCTATGGAAAGAGCTTGTTTAGCATTAGTGTTCTCTTCCCAAAAGTTGTGGCATTACATGCTAAACCAACACACAAATTTAATAACCAAATTGATCCATTAAAATATCTCCTAGCAAAAGTAGCTCTCACAAGCAGACTAGCTAAATGGGTCATGATCCTTAGTGAGTTTGACATTGAGTATGTGGATCATAAGGCAATCAAGGGACAAACCCTAGCAGATCAACTAGTAGAAGCACCCATGACAGATGTACATCCTATGGCCTCTAACTTTCTGGATGAGAATCTCTTCACTCTTTCTACCTCAGTAATGTGGAAGTTGTATTTTGATGGTTCCTACACACAACATAGATCAGGGGCCGAAATCCTTTTTATCATGCCTCAAAATGATTATATCCCAAAGTCATATCAACTTGCATTTCCTTACACTAACAACATAGCCGAGTATGACGCACTCCTCATAGGTCTCAATATAGGAGTCCAATGGAACATCAAAGAACTATAGGTATATGGAGACTCAACTAGTCATTTGACAAGTCACAGATGAGTAGCAAACAAAAGATGAAAAGTTGGTCTCTTACAAGCTACTAGTGGATGCCTACAAACCACACTTTTCTAGCATCACTTTTGAGAAGATTCCAAGAGAGCATAACAAAGATGCAGCTTCTATGGCTTCTGTGGGGTCACTTACAGACATGCCTGCAAACACACAGAAATGTGAGTTTTTGATCGAGCAATTGTTGATACCATCTATCGATGTTCCAACTACTGAAATCATCTACGAACTTGTTGGTCCCAATTCCCCATGGTATGAAGATATCTATGAATACCTTAAACATGGCACCTTTCCCTTTGAACTCTCTGCAACCCAACACAAAACCTTTATTTGTCGATCCTCCTGTTGCACCATTCTGGGTGATACACTATATTGTAGGAGTCTCGATGGTATCCTCTTACGATGTCTTAACGCGGAAGAAGCTGATGCTACCTTATGAGACATACACAAAGGTGTCTATGGCACACATTCTACCAGTCCTAACCTCACTAAGAAGATACTCCACATAGGGTATTATTGGCCTATTATAGAAGAAGATGATTTACAATTTTCTAAGAAGTGTCTATAATGCCAGCACCATGGAGATTTGATTAATGCACCAACACATGAACTACAACCTGTGGCAACTTCATGGCCTTTTTCTCAATGGGGTCTCGACCTCATAGGACAAATCCACCCATCCTCATCCAATGGCCACAAATTTATCATTATTGCCACTGAATATTTCATGAAGTGGGTCGAAGCCATTCCCATGACATATATCACCAGCAAGCAAATAGCCAAGTTTATCCTTAACTACCTCATTTACGGTATGGTATACCTGGTGCAGGAACACCTTGGCAAATTAATATTGCCCTGGACAAATCTTTGAGTTTGATTAAATTTGTATGCTTCCACATTGTAATGAGGTTTATCAAGTCATTTTTATGTGTTTAGGTCATTAGGAGTTTCAAAAATATAAAATATTGCAAACCATGTAAAGGTTGTCAATGTAAAATTAGAAAAAAGATGCAAACTTGGAAGGTGAAGAGCCATTTGGCTCTTGGTTCACTCCAAATCAGTTATGAACTGAAGATACATGTTTTAATGCCTTTAAAAGGCCTTGTAACCATGAAGAATTCATGGGTGGTTGAAGATTTGAGCATGGAATGAGAAAAAACAATGTTTTCCTATATTTTCCTTCAAAAATTTATTGTCTTTTGCTATTGTATGGCCCTATAAGAAATTTAATGGATGCATAATGGATTGTAAATGTTATATCCTTCAACCAACTTCCATTTTCTTCTTGTCCCATGCATTTTTATTTAGTTTTGTGAAAGATATGAGTGTTTTATGGACTGTCATTTTCTGATTTTCCCTACAACAGTCCTATTGCAGCATTTGGTACGATTCTGTACGAACATATACAGAAGAAATCCATATATGGTTGGAAATATTATTGATTTTACTTTCCATTTCTTTTTTTTGCATCAAATTTCATTAAGATTTGAATAAGTTATGGCATTTTTATTGAGGGTAGGTCTACAGAGTTTAATTTTCTAAAAATATAGTTTGAAAATATGCATGGTACGACTTGGTACGGCCTCACATTGATGCATATAATAGATGGATGGAAAGATATGTGTTTCTAGTTTACAATTATTTTAGTTTGGTATAATTTCATTAAGTTTTGTGAGAGATATTGCAATTTTGGTGAGGGCAGGTTTAAACACTGCCTAGGGTTTGTAGTTTTGGGAAAAGAGTCATAACTTTCTCTCCTACCATTGGATCTTCATGAAAATTAGAGGAAAAATATGTATTAATGTTCTCTTCAACCTGACCAAAGCAATTGGATTAGTTCTTTTATTTGTTAATGTTATTGAGGATAGTTTTGGTCCTCCTACCTCTGCATCATATTGGTATCAGAGCTGGCGAAACATTTGGGTGTTGTATTTGTTCCTGTCACTGAGAAGGCAGGTGAAGAGTGAGAAGATCTTGATTGTGTAGATAAATCACTAAGGGAGGCAATCTACACCTTTTGGATTTTGTGTTGCTTATTTGTTTGGTTGCAGGTGCTTATCCATCTAGCTGCAGAAGGATGTTGTCTGAGGTTGTGTGTGTGGGCAGACAAGATGAGGTCTGTCATGACCATTCTCCAATAGAGATTAGGCTAGATAAGGGTGCATAGAGAAACCACTAAGGAGAGAGTGGTAGGTGCATCACCAGGATCTACTGTTGGGTGAGATGAATGGTTTGGTGAGTTGGTTTGTTGTGAAGTAGTGAGAGAGATGGATACCTGAAGAAGCACTTGAGGTTGCAGCCTGAAGAGTACTCCATTGATGGGAGTAGAAGGAGCCTGAGGATGCTCTGTGAAGATGGTAGTTTGTTTTGTTAGTTGGTTGGTCACCATTTCTATAGATTGGAAGATTGTAGCTAAGAAGATTGAAGATAAAGACAGAGGAAAGAGACTTTTGTTGCAGATACATTTCCAAGGGACTTAAAAATTTTGTTGGTTGGTTGTATGGTGCAGGAACACCTTGGCAAATTAATATTGCCTTGGACAAATCTTTGAGTTTGATTAAATTTGTATACTTCCACATTTTAATGAGGTTTAACAAGTCATTTTTATGTGTTTAGGTCATTAGGAGTTTCAAAAATACAAAATATTGCAAACCATGTAAAGGTTGTCAATGTAAAATTAGAAAAAAGATGCAAACTTGGAAGGTGAAGAGTCATTTGGCTCTTGGTTCACTCCAAATCAGTTATGAATTGAAGAGACATGTTTTAATGCCTTTAAAAGGCCTTGTAACCATGAAGAATTCATGGGTGGTTGAAGATTTGAGCATGGAATGAGAAAAAACAATGTTTTCCTATATTTTCCTTCAGAAATTTACTGTCTTTTGCTATTGTACAGCCTTGTAAGGAATTGAATGGATGCCTAATGGATTTTAAATGTTATATCCTTCAACCACCTTCCACTTTCTTCTTGTCCCATGCATTTTTATTTAGTTTTGTGAAAGATATGAGTGTTTTATGGACTGTCATTTTCTGATTTTCCCTGCAACAGTCCTGTTGCAGCGTTTGGTACAGTTCTGTATAGACATATATAGGAGCAATCCATATATGGTTATAAATATTATAGAGTCTACTTTCCATTTATTTTTGTTGCATCAAATTTTATTAAGATTTGAATAAGTTATGGCATTTTTATTGAGGGTAGGTTTGCAGAGTTTAATTTTTTGAAAATACAGTCTGAAAATATGCATGGTACGACTTGGTACAGCCTCACATTGATACATATAATAGATGGATGGAAATATATGTATTTCTAGTTTACAATTATTTTGGTTTGGTATAATTTCATTAAGTTTTGTGAGAGATATTGCAATTTTGGTGAGGGCAGGTTTGAACGCTGCCTAGGGTTTGTAGTTTTGGGAAAAGAGTCATAACTTTCTCTCCTACCATTGGATCTTCATGAAAATTGGAGGAAAAATATGTATTAATATTTTCTTCAACCTGACCAAAGCAATTGGATTAGTTCTTTGATTTGTTAATGTTATTGAAGATAGTTTTGGTCCTCCTACCTCTGCATCAATACCCCAAGCCATTATCACTGATAATGGGAGACCATTCAAGAATCAAGATGTCTATACCTTGTGCACACAATACAACATCCAACATCACTTTTCCACTCCCTACTATCTGCAGAGTAACGACCAAGCTGAGGCTTTAAACAAAACCATTCTCAAAATCCTCAAGAAAATGGTCAATGAAGCTGGTCGTGATTGGCACCTGCAACTAAATCCTGCCCTATGGGCCTATCGTACTAGTATCAGAACACCAACTGGTGCCACACCCTATGCCTTGATCTATGGCTCTAAAGCCATTCTACCTATAGAGGTCGAGATCCCATCCCTCAGAGTATCTCTACAACACCTGATTGATGGAGAGGAGTATTTCTCTTCCAGATTAGTTGAGATAGAACTACTAGATGAGAGGCACCTTAAAGTGCTTAATCATCTCCATGTCTATCAAAACCACCTCTAGCGTAATTATAACAAAAAGATCAAAGAAAGAAGGTTTCAAGTGGGTGATATTGTCTTAAAAGAAAATTAGAGAAATCAAGCAGATCGAGAAAAGAAGGGCAAGTTTGAGCCTAATTGGTTAGGACCCTTTGTTATCACAACATCATATGGATCAGGAACTTATACTTTAGCAACACTTGACGGCATTCCTCTAGATGAGCCACTCGATAGTGTTCATCTCAAGAAGTTCTATGCCTGATCCTCATAGTATCAAAAAAAAAACACAAATAATCCATCCTTTGGTGAAAACCTGGTAAACATGCACCTTGGATAAGTACCATAGTGAAAACCTGGCAAACATGTGCTATGTGTAGAGTCAGCATCCATCATCTATCGAGTCTTGTTCATTCCATGTCCATTTCACAACAAACTTTATCCATCCATCCATAATAAAACCATTGACGTTGTTTGCATTTCCATTTCCCTATCTAGAATAGCTTGGAAATTTGTCAATGTCTATCGTCGTCATCCCATGTCTTGATCTATGTCAACAATTATCACTATCTTGTCCAATATCACTCATTTTGTGTCTTCCTATCATCCATGGTTATCCTATGTCAGTCAACCATAACAACACCTCTACCAGAATTGCGGCAACTTTTTCCTTAACCTAGGTCTAGGAATGGATCCTTGTTCGTGGTTCACAACAACACACACACTTCAAACAAACAAGAACAAAAACACTTCAAAACCAAAACAAAAACAAAAACATGACAACACAAACACACCAAACCAAACCAAGAAACCATATCAACTATCTTATATAGATTGTCACACGCTTGAAACCAGACCAAGCGTCTTATATGAGGTGTTTAATTTCTAAATCTAGACACCTTCATCCTTGTGTTGATCTAGGGATATATCATTCCTGACAATGGTAACACTATCCTACATCATCAAGCCCAAACTAGAGGTGTTTAATTTCTAAAGCCAGACACCTTCATCCTTGTGTTGATCTAGGGATATATCATTCCCGACAATGGCAACACTATCCTACATCATCAAGCCCAAACCAGAACTACATATTATCTCTTCTTAGTCTTAAGGTACCTTGATCCCATGGATATGGGTATGTAGGTAGTCTGGAATATGAAGGAAGTATCCAGTACTCAGGTACATAAGATCTCATCATTTCATCTACCCAAGATCAAACACCTTGACCCACTCATCACTCTACCCAGAACTACATATTATCATTTTTTATCTTTCACCGTAATGTGCCTTGATCCTGTGGATACAGGGTATGTAGGTAGTCTAGAATATGAAGGAAGTATCCAATACTCAGGCACATACAATTCATCATTCTTCACCCACCTCAATCCATTGACATGTCATCTTTCTAGTCTTCTATTTATCAAAATCCATTCACCTCGACTTGACTAACTCAAGCGGCAAAATAACAAACAAACACATCCTTTCAAAGAAAAAGTCCTTAAACAAACCTGAAGCAGAGCCACCTACTTGTAGAGCCATATGCTATCCTACATATTGATTGCCAACATTAGCTAAATCAATCTCAACCAAGCAATAGATCAACACACTTGTCTTATACAGAATGTTCCATGATCAAAACTAGACCAGGCGTCTTATACGACATGTTTCATTTCCTGAAATTAGACATTATCCTATCAACAGATCAACACCCTTTAATGGACACATTATTCTTACAATAAGTCTATTATCTACCCAACCACTCCAATCTATCATGAGCAACCTCTTTGGAAAGAGAATATGTTGGTTGTATGTTTACTTTGTAAGTCAGTCAATTTTCTTTTTGGTTTATCTTTTTGTTCCTTTCCCATTACTTATTCAAGACTACCTTGATTTATCTATATCTTGGTATGTTGTGATGCAATATAGATTAGGGGCATAGTCATTGCTTTTGTGTGCTGTGTTTGAGGAATGATCTTTAGCATCTTTCTTAGCAGCATATTTATCTTGTGTGAGTGTTACGACCTAGCATCTTACATATTACTATTCTTCTTGCATTTATGTATTGAAGTTTATTTATGTTCAAGACTATGGCTCATTCACATGTCCAACAAGGTTATATTATGTCTAAGGGATCTAAGTTCAAACTGCTTGCTTGCAAAGTCAACGTCCACACACTTGGATATCACAACACCTTAGTCTTTTATACCTTGGTGGCAAACTATCCATGTGCTATATCAAAATAAGGATTGCTCTTTATAAACATTTGTGAAACCGTTGCAACAAGCTCATCCATTTACCCATCTATTTATCCATGGCCTTATATAGTTTTTCAAGCACAGATCGATCAACAGTCTTTCTCTCAGGTCTCTTCTATCTCCTCTTTCTTCTATCTATTGTCTATCCAACCTCATCTATCTTATCCAACACAATCTTCTAGTCGAGCATCCACTCAGTTCTTCTGTCGCTTCCTTGTCTTTCCTCTCGAGGGGGCATCCTATGCTAACTACACAGGGGCAGCTAGTTACACTGGGGCATAACCACTTCTAATCTTATCATTTTCTTCCAACCAATTTCTTCTAAATCAATCTTCTACCAATCAAGCACTATGTTTCAAATTTCTTTGAAATGATGTTACTTTGCAACACCATCTCAAAGAGGGGAAAAATGTAGACACCCAAAAATAACCATTTCATCACATCACTTGCGTTTTAATCAAATCTATCTAATCCCCTGCATTTCAACATTAATTAAATAATCGAATTATTTAATTAATTTCATCAAAGTCATCAAAATTGTTCGAAATCTCCTAAATTCACCATTAATTGAATAAATCCTCTTTATTTAATTAATTTCATTAAAATCAACTTTATTCTTCCAAAATTAAATAATTTTAATTATTTAATTAAATCATCATCCTCTTTCAAAATTCAAATCCACGTCAATTGAATCAATTAATTATTTAATTAATTTATACTTCAAAATCCTCTTATCCATAATTAAATAATTCTAAATTATTTAATTAAATCAATTATTCTTCCAAATTTAAATAAATCATTCAAATTTATTTAAATTAAATCTCTCTTCTAAAAATAAAATAAAATAAAATATTTTATTTATCCTTCATCATGCAAAATAAATTAAATCAATTTATTTGTTTAATTTATTTAAATCTTCAAATCTATTCTATGTCTTCTATCTTGCACAAACAATTAAATAAATTTATTTATTTAATTTGTTTTTTCCTCTAAAAATAAATCCTATTCATCATGCACACAAAATTAAATAATTTTTTATTTAATCTTAATCAAATCATGCAAAAAGCAAATTACAAGTTGAGTTAATTGACTTAATCAATCTTGTTTTTATCAACAACTCTTAAATTAGAAAAAAACATTCTAATTTATGATATCAAATCCTATCTTTATCAAAAAGCAGTTAACTCAAACAAAAATATCTTTTTATGTGACACATGTTAGGTGCACATTCATCATGAATTCTAGATTTATCTCAACCCTTGATTCTATTGAATTATCTAGACCATTGATCAATCTTCATTGAAACCTATATAAACCCCCCCATCTCCTTAAGAAATCATCTTCGATCATTTATTCATAGGCATTCTAGTGCATTGAGCATTCATCACATCATTGAGCACATCTACCTTTTGAGCACAAACACAATCTACATCCGCTTGTTGCAAACATGGTTTTGCAATTTGAAGAGTAATCTACATTTGACCAAAAGATCCAAACAATCTAGGTGATAGCTTCTTTGTTCGTAATTTGATTTATTCATTGATTTGGTTATTGCTTAGATAAATCTTTTGATGTTATGGGTAATTGAATTGTTATTATCATCACTTTTTGATCTTATCATTCAACCTCTCAATTTTTCCTATACACAGCTCCAAGCTACTCCAAATGTGGTGCTCAAAAGTAGGGTAAAACCTTGATGCAATAAGCTCCAAAATACCACCAAAATGCTGCTCCAAAAATGATCTTCAAATCTAAATTTGCAATGAACTTCTTCTCCTCCAAATGTTGCCAATGAAGCACAAATAGGACTTCATGATGAATCCTCCACAATGATGAGCTAGGGTTTAGTCCAACTCACCATATTCGCAAGGGTTGTCATCCTTGGAATGAAATCTAGCAATATTGCAGCGAAAAAGTATGAAACTCAAGAGAAAATGTGATGGGAATGATGATGAAATGACTCCAAAATATCTTATATTTATAGCCCTCAAAATAAACTCCTCAAGCTGGCCGACCTCCTCTTGGAAATTTCTTTTATTTTATTTTATTCCTTTCTCAAATTGGGTTGACCTCCCTTTAGGTGCCAAGAATGGAGAAATGTTTTTATTTTATTTTATTTATTATTTTCCCAACTTGGGTGACCACCATTTAGGGTTGGATAAATCATTTTTAGGACCTCTTCTAGGTCATCTTCCTCCAAGGAAAATTATTTAGATTTATTTTATTTTTACCCTGGCATTACAAAAATACCCAAAGTCATTTTCCATCCTTTATTTTATCCTTCCCGGGTCACTCACCTCCTTAGCCATTTTATTAAATTATTTCTCTTTCACCAAATGACTCATAAAAATATAGGAAGTCACTTCATATCTTCAAGTTGCCCAATAAAATTGATTAAATATAATATTTAATCATTTAGGTCATTCCCTTAGCCCTTCGGCTTATCCTACGGGAAGAGTATAGGCTAACCAAATCCATTAGGTGATCACTTGAAAAATGGGGACATTACACATCGAGTCTCACACAACTATACCATATAGTCAACAAATCTAGGTCACATATCATGACTGTATTAGGTAATACCATCTCTCTATATCTCATAATGACAACCAAACCAATAAACTAGGTGACCAAACTAGGCCAACCAATTAGAATCTACATAAACATTGAAATATCTACGGGCATGACAACCCACATCCAAGTCATCTATGCAAACTATAAGTACATACAACCTACAACATTGCACAACTTGTAGATCTCACAATGCAACATGCAAATTCATTCATACATTGGTAATCATGTCAACCAAGGATAATTAGAGATAAACATGTAAGTTTACAATGACTCAAACACTAAATCACTTCAGATTCAATTTGCCACAAACTCACAAAGTACCAAAAGCCAAAGGAACCACATAATAGTTCAAACTGAAACAAACCTCAAAATAACATTTCCAAACCTAGTCCACTACATAGTGCTCTGAAATACCTTTCCAATGCCTATAAGAAGTCCAAAATTGGACACAGTATGCACAAGTTATGCCCGTTCAAGCTCAAAACATAAATATGGATTCCAACTAGCAAATTCTGTCAAAAACAACAAAATCTAGAAAAATATTTCACACCATTGTTGAAATTGGTGCATACGGATCTTTGTGGCCCTACCAACGTAAGGAGTTTTCAAGGTGACAGGTATTTCATGCTATTGATTGATGATTATTCTAGGATGACATGGGTTACTTTTCTCAAAGAAAAATTTGAAGCCCTAGATAAGTTCAAAGTGTTCAAAGTCATGGTTGAGAATGAAATGGATATGACAATCAAATGTTTGAGGTCTGACAAATGTGGAGAGTTCACCTCCAATGAGTTTAACATGTTTTCTAAGAATCATGGAATAAAGAGTCACTTATCTGCCCCTAGGACTCCTCAACAAAATGGAGTGGTTGAAAGAAAGAATAGGACTTGTTGGTTTTTTCCCAGACTAGATGCTTATTCCCAGATTTCCCTACAAGGTAGCCATCAGTGATCAACAGGATCTCTGGGCGAGGGGCTAACAGTGTAGGAGATAGACTCTATATTTTATCTCCTCTTCTTCTTTAGGCTCTGCAAGACCTAGGGGGGTATTCCCTACTCAACATCTATGAGGATATGCATACAAGGCTGGGATGCTGACAGAAAGCAGATAAGTCCTCCTGTAAGTAGACCAAAACTGAAAGATAAGAGCAAAGGGGCTAGCTTTGGGCCTATTTGCAGTTGTAGACAGAGGACTGAGGATCCTAAAACTAATTCTAATGTCCTAAAGATTGTTTTAGATTTTGATTTAGATTTTAAGTTTGGATGCAAAGCTGGACATGGTTGTAACACAAACCCACAGCAAGATTGGTGCCTATCCAGGGCCTGGAGTCAGTAGACATACACTTGTGAATGATCAGCATGAACAGCTAAAACTGGATTTCACGGGGATATATGTGATACCTGCCTTACAGATATCTCCCAATACAAAGTGTTAAGTTATCTCTACTTATGGCATCCCTACTGCAGTATACCCTTCCCAATGTTCAACCTGAAAATAGTTTAATCTACCCCTTGAGCAGAAGTTAAAAGATCAGATATCAACATAGGAATTCTATGCTCTAGAATCTAAACATTACCCAAATATCCAGATTCAGAAGAAGAATACATGCAATACTGGAGACAGAATTAACAAAACACATGCTAAGATAGCATTTCTCATATAAGATTAATCATGAAATCAGTGGGTTCATGCCAAAACATACAACAAGAGATACATAGACTCACAGGTTAAGCTGTACAGAGCAACCAGATCAGCTTGTTTTGAATCACAGAGCCAAAAATCTTCAACTTTCAACAACCTTCAAATGGGCAACACTTCCTACTTATAACAGCCAGGTAGTGTACCACAGCAATTAATTACATGGTTGACCAAAAATCCCGCCAGATACATAGTATCAGAAAAAAAATGGCACTCAAACATGAATGCAGTAGGTGGGAGAGGAGACAGGAAGAAATCTTGAGCCCTGCGCCGCTGCCTAGGGATCCAGATCTTCAATCGGGTACTAGATCCGTCCACGCCATCGCCCATACCTCTGCAACAATCGCCATTAATGGCGCACCAACCTGCGGCCTTGGGAAAAATATCAAACAGTCGATCGCAACCATTTCCCGCCAAGATACATCGTCATGATATTTAAAAATATGTAGGATATCAATTATCCCACATGCACCCCGCGGTCACCTTTTCATCACCTTATATACTAGGTCGCGAGCATATATGATGTCGGTGCTTTTGCTCCCGACGACACTAGTATAAACCTTCATCATCATCCTCCAGCAGCATGATATCCTGTTGCTCAAAAAATCACCCTGACGTCAGCATCATCATCGCAATATCACCTGCATGATAATCGCCTTCATCGGCACAACCTGATCCATCGGAGGAAGATCCTCTTGCTTAGCCGATACCAAATGTCTGGCTGATGAACATCCTGATGACGTCATCATCATATCCTGCTGATGTCATCAGCATATCTGCCTACTGAGCACCTCCTCATATTCGGATGACATCATCATCATATCAACATCAGGATGATATTCGGAAGATAACCGGATATTTGGAAATATCATCCTGATGCACAAATATCATGCTGCACTGTAGCTCCACCATAAGATCGGGGTGATAGATGAATATGCCAGATATTTGAAAAGATCACCCCCCACTAGATAATGCACGAAGCCGACAGGCGGATATCTCCTTGATATCAGCATCATCAGGATGACAAAACAACGAACATGAAGTGATACAACAACATCAGGATGATATTGACTAAGATCATCCTGACGTCCAAAATATGATGACCACGATAAAAATCGGGTCACACTTAGAACTTTACAGCAACATCATCAGGATGATCTTAACAAAGATCACCCGATGTTAAAATATCACCCCGGTGAAAGATTATGCAGGTAGAAAATATGATGACCCTCGCAAGCAACACGGTGATAACCGGAAATATGATGATGATGATGAAGATGCCCCTTAAGAAAAAAATAGGCCGGGTTGAACAACTTAGAAAATGACCCCTTCGGGAGATCAGGGTAACATCATCATCATAAAAGGGCAGGGTGATAATTGGAAGATCACCGGATATTTGAAAAAATCACCCTCCGCAAGAAAATCAAGGCACATTGTAGCTCATCAGCAGGATCGGGATGATATCCAAACATCACCCGATATTGAAATATGATGATCCTGATGAAAAATAAGTCGACAGAAAACATGATGATGATGACCATCATCGAAGACAATATGATGATGATGACCTCCTCCTCAGGAAAATATGATGATGCAGCTGAAAAATGCCGAGGAGGTCCAACACTTAGGAAAAATGGGCAAGAAGATATAGGGTTCAAATGAAGAAACCCCCTAAACATGAAAAATCAACCCCCAGGTCAAAATGAGTGCTAACACTGGCTCCGATTGGGGATGTGCAGGTGAAAACCTGCAGCGAGAACCAGATCTCCGGGCAGACCAGGCAAAAAGTCAAAAAGCACGAACCGCACAAGACACTTACAATTTATACATTATTTTACAAATGTGCACATCGACCAGTCATTTATGCAAAATAGAACTTAAGGAATTGGCCATGCACAGGCAATTCCAGAACTTCACCATCTAGGGCCTGGAGGAAATAAGAATCCTCCCCATGAGCACTGCAAATCTGATATGGGCCCATCCATAAGGGTTCAAATTTGCCATGTTTACCCTTTTCTTGACCCTTTGCATTCCAAATGAGCACCAGATCATTGACTTGAAACTTCCTTTTTATAGCTCTCCTGTCAAACTGATATTTCATATCTTGTTGTCTCTTGAGATTAATCTGGTGGGCTTTCCTTCTGTTTTCATCCAGTGCAACCAGCTGGTTCACCCTTTCTGTCATGGAGTCTTCAATCTCCTCATCATTTTCCTGGATAAATCTGTAAACTGGTAGGAGATTGTTTATGGGCAATCTGGCTGATGCACCATATACTAGCTCAAAAGGTGACATCCCAATAGCCCTTTTTACTGTCACTCTATCAGCCCATATGGCTAACTTTAATTTTAAGTCCCAAGCTCTCTTGTTCTTGTCCAGTATCCTCTTGATAATTTTCATGATGCTTTTATTGCTTGATTCTGCTTGACCATTCCCTTATGGGTGATATGGTGATGTATATGATAGATTTATCCCATACCTGTTGCAAAAATCAACAAATTCACCTGATCTGAAGCACATAGCATTATCAGTGACTATCTTGAATGGTACTCCAAACCTGATGATAATATTTTCTAGCATGAAATCTGTCACCACCTTACTTGTAGCTCTCTTAGTTGGAATGGCCTCAATCCATTTGGTAAAGTAATCAGTTGCCACCAAAATCCAACTGTGTCCCCCACTTGATTTGTCTGCAATTTCCCCTATAAAGTCAATTCCCCATTGCTGAAATGGAGCATTCATAGTTATAGTTCTGAGGGGCAAAGCACCATCATATTTCAGCTTTCCTGAAAATCTTTGGCAAGGGTCACACTTCCTCACTAACTTTTGTGCATCTGAAAAGAGAGTGGGCCACCAATATCCTGCTCTGAGAATTTTATGAGCTGTTGTTTGAGCAGTATAATGTCCACCACACAATCCTTTATGCATATCAATCAAAACATTGTTAGCCATATCCTCATCCACACATCTCAACAGCACACCATCAGGGTTTTTCCAGTATAACTCACCTTGAACAATAACATACCTGATTGCATGTAACTTTAAAGTCCTCTTTTGACTGTCACTGAAATGGGAAGGACAATTCAGATTTTGCAAGTAGTAGATAATATCCTTGTACCATTCAGATCCTGATACATTCACACTCTCAATTTGGACTGCATTAACTTGGCATGCTTCCAAGTTTGATTGTGCCATCATCCTGGCTAATCCTTGTCCTCTTATCAACTTGGTAACTTGTATGTCTATGTTAAACTCTTGCAGTTTGTTTATCCACCTGCACCTTCTTCCAGTCACCTCCTGCTGAGTGAATATGTCTTTGACTGCTGCATGGGGTACATATGCAATTATATGTGATCCTACCAAGTAAGGTCTGAAACTTTTGATGGCTCTGACTAGTGCATATGCCTGTTTTTCCATAATATCATACTTCAACTCAGAGGCCTGTAAGGACATACTGAAGAAAGCGATGGGTTGTTCAAAACCATCTTCATTTTTCTGTAGCAAGCATGCAGCAACAGTATGAAAGGAAGCAAATGAAAATACTTGGAATGGCCTAGAAAAGTTAGGAGATTTAAGAACATGGGCCATCTTGATTGCCTCTTTGATACTCTGAAATGACTCTATTGCTTCCCTTTCCCAGTGGACAGTTGCATCCTTCTTCATCATCTTGGAAATGTTCCTTGTGGTTTCTGCAAAGTTGGGAACAAATCTCCTAACAAAATTTATCTGTCCAAAGAAGGACTGAACTCCTTTTACAGTTTTTGGCATTTGAATTCTGTCAATAGCAGCCACTCTCTCTGGATCTATCCTGACTCCATCCTTGGAAACAATATGTCCCAGGAGCTTTCCTTCAACTACCCCAAAGGCACACTTCTTTGGATTTAAAGAAATGCCATACTCTAGTGCTCTTATGAAAATCTGTTCCAGATGCAAACAATGTTGTTCTTCTTTCTTTGAGTAAGCAGTCAAGTCATCCTGATATACAGCCAGAATTGAATCAATCAACCCTACAAAAGCAACATCCATTGCTCTTTGAAATGTAGCACCTGCATTGGTTAGTCTGAAGGGCATTCTAACATACACATAAGTTCCCCATGGAGTGGTAAAGGCGGTCTTATACTGTTCTGATTCCTTTACCTTCACCTGATTATAACCTGAAAATCCATCCATCATGGATAAGAGTTCACAACCAGTCACTCTCTGCAACATAGCTTCCATATTAGGCAGTGGATAGTTATCCTTTAAAGAGGATACATTCAAGTTCCTGAAGTCAACACAAAGCCTAATATCACCATTCTTTTTCCTGACTGGGACAAGGTTAGACACCCAAGTTGAATGCCTGATTGGCACAATTATTCCAGCTTCCCTGAGCCTTTTGAGTTCTTCTTGCATCTTGGGAGCTAAGGTAGGATTAATAGGTCTTTGCTTTTGTCTAAATGGCTTAGCTCCAGGCTTCAATGGGATCTCATGCTGGAATAAATCTTCCCTATAGGCTTTTAGGTCCTCATATGACCAAGCAAAAACATGTTTATACCTTTTCAGTAATGCAATCAGCATACTCCTAATGTGTGGTTTGAGCTGTTTACCAATGTATACCTTCTGAGGGGCCTAAGATGTCCCCAAATTTATCTCTTCTAAATCTTCCTTATTCGTGGGAGATGTCCTTGTGACCAATTTGTCTCTACTGTCAAAGGCTCTTTCCAAAGCTACTAACCCTCTAGGGATTTTGTTAGTCTTCAATTGAATTATCTCTTTTCCCACAAGAGTTTCTTTTCCATCTATAGTCTCTACAAAAGCTTGGAAATCAATTTCTTGATTCTCATATTCATCTATGCAGTGCAAAAATTTCAACAAATCCCTATCATCATTAAACACTTGCCAACTGCATATATTTTCTGGTACTGCAGGCCTAATTTTAACTTCTACATTTGTAACATCTGACAGAGTGATGTCATCTGGCCTTATTGCAACATTGGCTAAGAAATCAGCCATAACATTCTTTGACCTTTCTACCCAGCCTATTGAAAATGCATCAAATAGTTCAATGGTATCCCAAACAGCATGCTTGTATTGTTTCAATCTTTTGTTTTTTGAAGCATACTTATCTCTAATTTGGGATACAATCAGCTCAGAATCCCCAAATACTCTTAACATTTTAATTCCATGTTTGAGAGCAATATTTAGGCCTAAGAGTAAAGCCTCATATTCTGCAATGTTGTTTGTGCAATCAAACCTCAGCAAGAAAGAGAATTTGAGGAGCTTACCAGTTGGAGACAGGAAAACAACTCCAGCTCTAGAGCCTTCTTTTGCACAAGCTCCATCAAAAAACATGGTCCACAGACCTCGCTGATCCAATTCTTCAATGCAGGCATTTTTCTTTTTATCTTCTATATCATTTGAGACAACCTTGAAGTTATCACAGTCAGTGTCTACAAAGCATACCTGTCCCTCTGCTTCTTGGTCTTCCACTGTCTCTGATGATCTTTGTTCTCTGATTAGCTTAACATCCCTGCCATTCATTGGAATCATGGCATATGACAGGTCCAGCTGCATACTTCCACCAATTAGTGCTGCCCATCTTCTTGACAACAACATACCATACTGTGGCTTGATGTCAACCACTGTTATATTCATTTTATATCTCTTTTCAGGAAATGCTGCCAGTTTGAAATCTACATCCTTCATGATTCCAATAACTGGTACCTCTCTGGCATCCATAGCATAACACTTTCCACATGCCTTGTCAATTTTCAATCCAGTTTGTTGCATGATGGCCAAAGGCATGACATTTGTAGATGCTCCAGAGTCAAGCATACAATTTCTAATTATTTTTCCATTTATAACCAGGGAAACATAAAATGGTTCCACTTGTGAAGGACACTTTGTCATAGTCACTCCTAAATAGACTTCAGGAGCCTCATCTTCTTCATTACATATGACATGTTTCTCACCCTGGGTCTGAACATTTTGTTTAGCTTGAAAAGGTACCCCTGAGATTAGGGATATTGTCCTATTCTTGATTTCTTCCACTTTCATCAGTTCCATAAGTGGAACAGAGACTTTTACCTGAGAGAGGACTTGAGCTATATCAAATGGAGCATAATTTTGTGTAACAGCTGTAGCTTGCTCCACAATCTTGTTTTTATCCTGAACTGATTTAGCTCCTACTTTCATAGTTCCCTGATCATCATTCTTGTCTTGGGAACCTTTACTTTGATCTTCAGCCTAAGGGATTTTGTTTTCTAGTCCTTGGGATTCATGACCTGTTCTATGTCTAAAATTCTGTTTATTATTAACCCACTGCCTTTTTTGTGGTTCAATTCCTTTATGACCATGCACTAGCTGACCTGCAGAAATATCTTCTGGCTGATGTGGGCTGCCTACTTGATTTTTACCTCTGAGATTGTAGTTGCTTTTGACTTGAGCAACTGCTGCAGCTGTGAAGGCTCTAATTTCCTCATCAGAAGGTCGTTGTAAGTTACTCAGAAAATTGTGTGAGCTCTGAGCATACAAATAGTTATCTTCATTATCTTCATCATATGGGAACTGTTGGCAGGCCTGAATTTGATGATCTGTATTCTCATCAGCATCATAAAGAGGGTATCCATTGCCCATGGACATCATATTAACATCATCATCTTGCATATAATGTGGCTCATTGCATTCATTACAAGATGTAGCACTATCATACAAGGATTGAGCAATCATACATTGTAATTGTGAATGTGGCATCTGACAGATTATACACCATGGAGCATCATCAACAATATTTATAGCTTTCTTTAGAGGATCAGGAGTTTCTTTGACATGTTGGGCCCTCTGATTTGTGTGGTTACGTGGGAAAATAGGCTTACCATCATGCCAATTGGTATTATAAGGCATATCATGCAATGATGGCCTCTTTTCCTGCCTTTGATAGACTTGCCTATCAGGACCCATCCCTTTTTCACTTCTAGCTAATCTATAGCTTAGGTCCTTAACAACATTCGCCAATTTGTCTATCTTATCTTCAGGGGCAGATGTATTACCTTGAGTGTTCTGAGGCTTGTTTGGATTCTGCAGAATTTTTATATCATCCCTTCTATTTGTCTTGCCCGATGCTTTCCTGTTGTTTTCAATATTCACTGCAATTCTGAAAGCATCCCTGAGAGTAGCAGGACCTTTATCTCTTAATCCATATGCAGTTTTTGCATCAAAGGCATTGATATACAATATTATGCACATTGGTTCATTTGGCCTCATGTGATGTGGCAATTTGTTTAACACTTTAGTAAATCTTGCATTAAAATCTGCAACCTGCTCATTTGACCCTTTAGTGATACTAGTGAACTCATTTACAAAAAAGCTAGGGTCAGTTTTGTCACCATATTGCTCCTTGAACATCCTTTTAAAATCATCCCATGATGAAATACTCCGGTCAGCCAGACTCTTGTACCATTCTCTTGCCTCATCTATTAAGGATTGCATGAATGACTTCATGAAAACATCCTCATGTTCAACCTCAAAGTTATCCATGACATTTTGAAAGGCTTTTAGATGATCTTCTCCTGACACTGTGTTGTTTCCTGAAAATTTAGGCACTTGCAGCCTCAGATGCTTATCAATGGGGTTAGGATACCCAGGAATACCATCAAACACCAGCTATCTGAATCTATCTAACTACATTGGCTGTCTGTTTAACTGATTAACATTAATATTTCTATTTGCATTCTGGTTTCTTACATTGTTCAGTGGTATCCTAGCATCATTCACATTTTGTCTCTCATCATTATGCTGATGTTGCATTTCATTTCTTTGCTGATGTCTCTGCACATTTGCATTCTCTAGGGTAGGAACTGAATCATTTTGGGCAGTTCTTAAAGCTTGCACTTTCTGCTTCATATCATCTCTGATTTTCATGGCCTGTAGATATTCTAGTTCTGCTCTTAAATTTCTGATTTCTTCAGCTAACTGTTCATCCTTAGGCATGGAGGTAGATGGTCTCATACCATTCTGGTCATAACATTCTTCATCATCCCTCAGAGACTCTGCCTCTTCAAACCTTTCACTAGGGTCTAGAAAAGGGTGTTCTTGGAACACCTCTGACCGCATTCTCATGCTACCACCCTGTTGCCTCTCATATGCACCTTGAATATCAGCTTCTGCATTTGAAAAGTAAGGCACATGCTGTCCTGATGGCCTAGGGTTATCTTGCATATCATCACTTTTTCTGGGGGAACCTTCATGACTAACTGAGACAGCTCCCTTTCTTCTGTACATCATTCTTCTTGTTACTGGTAACTCTTTAAATAAAGGATTTTGTTGGGATCTTCTCCCCTGCATATAAATTTTACTTTGACCGGTTGGGAGATTACTTCGGAGTCGCCACCTATTACTAGGAACTGTTTTCCTTTGAAAACCAGGGTTCTTTCACAAATAACAATTTTCAAATCACCGTTCCCCAGCGAAAGATCAATTTCTGTTGCTGACTCGGATGGGTCACATATATATTACTGGAGATGATTAGATAGTACTTTTACTTCTCAGTCCCCAGTAGGGTCGCCAATTTCTATTGGTTTTTTCCCAGACTGGATGCTTATTCCCAGATTTCCCTACAAGGTAGCCATCAGTGATCAACAGGATCTCTGGGCCAGGGGCCAACAGTGTAGGAGATAGACTCTATATTTTATCTCCTCTTCTTCTTTAGGCTCTGCAAGACCTAGGGGGTATTCCCTACTCAACATCCATGAGGATATGCATACAAGGCTGGGATGCTGACAGAAAGTAGATAAGTCCTCTTGTAAGTAGACCAAAACTGAAAGATAAGAGTAAAGGGGCTAGCTTTGGGCCTATTTGCAGTTGTAGACAGAGGACTGAGGATCCTAAAACTAATTCTAATGTCCTAAAGATTGTTTTAGATTTTGATTTGGATTTTAAGTTTGGATGCAAAGCTGGACATGGTTGTAACACAAACACACAGCAAGATTGGTGCCTATCCAGGGCCTGGAGTCAGTAGACATACACTTGTGAATGATCAGCATGAACAGCTAAAACTGGATTTCACGGGGATATATGTGATACCTGCCTTACAGATATCTCCCAATACAAAGTGTTAAGTTATCTCTACTTATGGCATCCCTACTGCAGTATACCCTTCCCAATGTTCAACCTGAAAACAGTTTAATCTACCCCTTGAGCAGAAGTTAAAAGATCAGACATTCAACATAGGAATTCTATGCTCTAGAATCTAAACATTACCTAAATATCCAGATTCAGAAGAAGAATACATGCAATACTGGAGACAGAATTAACAAAACACATGCTAAGATAGCATTTCTCATATAAGATTAATCATGAAATCAGTGGGTTCATGCCAAAACATACAACAAGAGATACATAGACTCACAGGTTAAGCTGTACAGAGCAACCAGATCAGCTTTTTTTGAATCACAGAGCTAAAAATCTTCAACTTTCAACAACCTTCAAATGGGCAACACTTCCTGCTTATAACAGCCAGGTAGTGTACCACAGCAATTAATTACATGGTTGACCAAAAATCCCGCCAGATACACAGTATCAGAAAAAAAATGGCGCTCAAACATGAATGCAGTAGGTGGGAGAGGAGACAGGAAGAAATCTTGAGCCCTGCGCCGCCGCCTAGGGATCCAGATCTTCAATCGGGTACTAGATCCGTCCACGCCATCGCCCATACCTCTGCAACAATCGCCATTAATGGCGCACCAACCCGCGGCCTTGGGAAAAACATCAAACAGTCGATCGCAACCATTTCCCGCCAAGATACATCGTCATGATATTTGAAAATATGTAGGATATCAATTATCCCACATGCACCCCGCGGTCACCTTTTCATCACCTTATATACTAGGTCGCGAGCATATATGATGTCGGTGCTTTTGCTCCCGACGACACTAGTATAAACCTTCATCATCATCCTCCAGCAGCATGATATCCTGTTGCTCAAAAAATCACCCTGACGTCAGCATCATCATCGCAATATCACCTGCATGATAATCGCCTTCATCGACACAACCTGATCCATCGGAGGAAGATCCTCCTGCTTAGCCGATACCAAATGTCTGGCCGATGAACATCCTGATGACGTCATCATCATATCCTGCTGATGTCATCAGCATATCTACCTACTGCGCACCTCCTCATATCCGGATGACATCATCATCATATTGACATCAGGATGATATTCGGAAGATAACCGGATATTTGGAAATATCATCCTGATGCACAAATATCATGCTGCACTGTAGCTCCACCATAAGATCGGGGTGATAGATGAATATGCCAGATATTTGAAAAGATCACCCCCCACTAGATAATGCATGAAGCCGACAGGCAGATATCTCCTTGATATCAGCATCATCAGGATGACAAAACAACGAACATGAAGTGATACAACAACATCAGGATGATATTGACTAAGATCATCCTGACGTCCAAAATATGATGACCACGATAAAAATCGGGTCACACTTAGAACTTTACAGCAACATCATCAGGATGATCTTAACAAAGATCACCCGATGTTAAAATATCACCCCGGCGAAAGATCATGCAGGTAGAAAATATGATGACCCTCGCAAGCAACACGGTGATAACCGGAAATATGATGATGATGATGAAGATGCCCCTTAAGAAAAAAATAGGCCGGGTTGAACAACTTAGAAAATGACCCCTTCGGGAGATCGGGGTAACATCATCATCATAAAAGGGCAGGGTGATAATTGGAAGATCACCGGATATTTGAAAAAATCACCCTCCGCAAGAAAATCAAGGCACATTGTAGCTCATCAGCAGGATCGGGATGATATCCAAACATCACCCGATATTGAAATATGATGATCCTGATGAAAAACAAGTCGACAGAAAACATGATGATGATGACCATCATCGAAGACAATATGATGATGATGACCTCCTCCTTAGGAAAATATGATGATGCAGCTGAAAAATGCCGAGGAGGTCCAACACTTAGGAAAAATGGGCAAGAAGATATAGGGTTCAAATGAAGAAACCCCCTAAACATGAAAAATCAACCCCCAGGTCAAAATGAGTGCTAACAGGACTGTTCATGAAGCTGCAAGGACAATGATAAAAGAAGCAAACCTACCGAAGGTCTACTAGAGAGAAGCAATTGATATTGTTGTTTATATATTGAACAGAGTGTAGGCAAGAGCAAATAGTACAAAGACCCCTTATGAGTTATGGTATGAAAGGATTCCTACTGCCAAGTACTTCAGAGTGTTTGGAAGCAAATGTTATATCATAAGGGATGAAGAAAATCTAGGAAAGTTTGATGCAAGGTCTGATGAAGGTATCTTCCTTGGGTATTCTACTAAAAGCAAAGCTAACCAATGCTACAACAAGAGGTTGAGAAGGATTGTTGAGAGTGCAAATGTCAAAGTTGATGAAGGTCTACAAAAGAATTCAGAAGTCAATGGATATGAATCAGATGAGTCATCTTGCAGAGAAGAGGAAAATGTTGATGAAAAGGAAGTACAAATTGAAGAAGAAGAAGCTCCAAAAAAGACTCCTAAAACTCCCAAGTATGTGCATAAGCATCATTCTAAAGATCAAATCATTTGTGACAAGAACAAAGGTGCGTTGACAAGAAGGAAATCTACTGAAGAACAGGTAAATCTGTGTTTACTTTCTAAAGTTGAACATAAGTTAGTGATTGAAGCTTGCCAGGATGAGTATTGGATCAAGGCTATGGAAGAAGAACTAATGCAGATTGAAAATAATCAAACTTGGGAACTTGTCCCAAGACCAACAAAAAAGAATGTGATTGGAACTAAGTGGGTATTCTAGAACAAACTAAATGAGAATGGAGAAGTGGTAAGAAACAAGGCAAAGCTTGTGTGTAAAGGTTACTCACAAGTAGAAGGAATAGACTATGAGGAAACTTATGCTCCAGTGGAAAGAATGGAGGCCATCAGGATGTTTTTGGCTTTTGCAACACATAAGGATTTCAAAGTATATCAAATGGATGTGAAGTCTGCTTTCTTGAATGGTGAGTTGGAAGAAGAAGTATACATAGAACAATTAGATGGATTTCAGTTATTAGATAAACTAGATATGGTCTGCAAGTTTAAGAAGGCACTATATGGATTGAAGCAAGCCCCCAAAGCTTGGTATGCAAGGTTAGATAGGTATTTATTACAACAAGGATTCAATAAAGGCACCACAAATAGCAATTTGTACATCAAAGTAGGAGAAGATCAAATTCTGATTGTGGAAGTGTATGTAGATCATATAATCTTTGGAGGAAATGAAGGTATGTGTAAGAGTTTTGTAGATGAAATGCAAAAAGAATTTGAGATGTCAATATGTGGAGAAATGAACTTCTTCTTTGGGCTACAGATCAATCAGATAGATAAAGGTATTTTCATTTCACAATCAAAGTATGACAAGGAGATGTTAAAGAAGTTTGGAATGAAAGATTCTAAACTAGTATGTACCCTTATGACAACTAGTTGCAAGCCGAGAAAGAATAATGAATCTCCTAAGGCTGATCAAAGTAGGTATAGGTCAATGATTGGAGGATTGTTATACTTAACTGCTACTAGACTAGATATTATGCATGCAGTTTGTCTTGTAGCTAGATTTCAAGAAGATCCCAGAGAGTCGCATGTTGTAGCAGTGAAGAGGATATTCAAATATTTAAAGGGCACCTCGGATCATGGCTTGTGGTATCTAAAGGACAATGAATTTGATCTAAGTGCTTACACAGATGCAGATTGGGCTGGTTGTGTAGATGACAAGAAAAGTACAAGTGGTGGTACATTCTTTCTTGGTGGAAGAGTGGTGTCATGGTTAAGTAAGAAGCAGGATTCAATATTTTTGTCTATTGCAGAGGTAGAATACATTGCAACAACATCTTTCTACATACAAGTGTTGTGGATGAGACAAACCTTGAAGGATATCAGAGTTGTATATGATGAAACTATTCCTATCTTCTGTGATAATACAAGTTTTATTAACATTTCAAAAAATTCGGTGATGCATTCAAGGCCAAAACATATATCAATCCAGTATCATTTTTTGAGAGAGAAGGTTGTAGAGAATGGAATGAAGCTTGAGTATGTGCCTACAAAGGATTAGGTTGCTAATATATTCACCAAGGCTCTTCCTAAGGATACATTTGAGTATCTCTGGGAGAACTTAGGTGTTATTGCCCCTCCTTCTTTGAACTAGATGCATAAGGAGATGCATCAGCCCAGTGGATTTCAGGTTTCACTCCTTATTCTGGACTGATGTTAGAGGCTACCTCTTAGGGAGAGCAGGTAGTGGTCAAGATGGTTGTGGTAGTTAGGGGGAGTAAGTTCTATTGTTGGTTTCTTCTAAGAGGGAGCATGCAGAGCAGTAAAAAAAATGATGTTGCAGAGCAATAATTAGCAAGTACAAGTTTGAGTAGTTATCTAAAAAGTAAGATTGAAAGAGAGATGTGTAGCCCTTTTCCATTGATGTCAAAGGGGGAGAGAGAGAAATGTGAAAAAGGAGAGAAAATAATGAGTCAGTTGTCAAGAAGAGAGTAGCAAGCTGAGGGGGAGAGAAAGAGAAAGGAACTGATTGGTATGAAGCATAGTATTGAGGATGCTGGTGTGTTGATGGTTTTTCACATTATGTATTGCCATCAATGACAAAGGGGGAGATTTTTGTAAGTATGTGCAGATGGTGTTGTCATTGATGTCAACAAGCTTGTGTTGTCATTGGTGTCAATTGTGTGAGTAAGAAATGGTGTAAGAGTATGAGTAGTTAGTGTTGAGTGGATACTATCTTTGAGATGAGGTTGTTGCAATGGTATGAACTATTTGAATGAGTTGCTTTGCTAAATTTCATTTGGTTTCTTTGAAGAGGTGCTAAAGAAGTTAAGAATATGTTTCTGTTGGTTGGTTTCCAAGAGCTTTTGAGAAAATTTGATTCTTAAAGGAAACGGTGTGTTGAATTGGCATTTTGGGTTACAAAGTAGTGTTCTAGTTTTGCTCCGCATTCCCTCTATGTTGAAGATTGGTCTTTGCAGTTTGGATGTGTTGTTTAGAGATGTTAAGAGTTGTTATATTCAAAATTTGGTGTTTTGGTTCATTGTGCAGAGGAAGTTGTGCTCACCAGTATGAAGACTACATTTCTGAGTGTTGTAGAGGTGTCTGGGAGAAATGTGTTTGCTCTGCATTTGTCCACAAAGTGGTTTTAGGTCTTGCGGTTCTAGAATTGTGCTTATAAGGTTTATATCTTTCTTCTATTGAAGTTGTTCATGGTTTGGTGCTTTGAAAGTCAATTTCTAGAGATACAGTGTATGACAGAGATAATTAAGCATACTAGATAAACAAGATAAGGTTGTGCGACAGGTGAAAGTTGTTGCGGAGGAATTTGTTGGATTTCAGGATGTTTCAGGATGTTCATGGAACACTATAGATTGTGTTAAAGCCTTGCATATGGTCCACAAGTCATCTTTGGTTTTGAGGAAGCGTGTACTTAAAAGTTCATTGTGTTAACACAGGTTTGGCTGACCTTGGGTGTTTACACTAATTGCGGAGTTGCTTCGGTGATTGTAGTAGCATGGAGTGTCATGCTTGGATGAATTTAGGTTCAAGCTAAGCTGTGTTGTGGTCCACCTTCATTCCTTTCCACCACAAGAATGTTTAGTTCCAGACCTAATTTGAATTTTCTGGGTTAAGGTGTTGTGTAGACCTTGGAGAATGTTCTCAAGGTTGAAGACTGTATAAATAAGTGTCAAGAGATCATGATGAGGTGTGTGCATGATGGATGTGATGTGAGTAATAGTGTGGTTGGATGTGTGGTGCAGTATAAGCTTTCATTTGTTAGATTACTAGATGCAGTGACCAGAAGGTGTCTATAATTCTTCAATGATGCTACAGAAACGATGTTGGTGTTGCAGTGGAATCCTCTATTGCATTGAGATAGTTTTCTCCTTGTAACAATCTTCTCTATCTTCTCTATTCTGGCAGTGAGCCCTTTGGTAGTGAACCTTCTGGCAGCGACCCTTTGTAATTCGGTGTTGATACTACTTTATATTATAAGCTAATCCTCACCATGGTTTTTCCCTTCTTGGGTTTTCCATGTAAATCTGGTGTTCTCTTGTGTTTGATGTTGGTTTGATTCAGTTTCTGTTATTTTCTTTCATGCTTAATCATCATAATAGTCTAATGATTAATTGAATCTATGTGGATCTAAATATGTGTGAGGGTTTTGAAATTTTAAGCTATAACTGATTCACCCCCCCTCTCAGTTGTCTTGTGCATTCAACACCTAAGCCTAAAAAGGCTAAGAGGATGTCTAGGATGATGACTGATTCTTCCTCAGGGCATCAAATTCTAGAGATTGGAGACCCTATTAGAGATAAAAATGAGAATGATGTCATAGAATCAAATTTCAATATGAGTAAGATTGACATGGGTCCTCCCACCAGTGAGGGTGACATATATCATTCCAAATTTTTTGTAGGGATGCTAGCAAAGAGAGTCAAAGTTGAATAGTAGGAGAATGCAAAGTTGCAAGCCTAGGTGAATGCTTTGACATCTTTTAGTCAATCTATTTTGAATATTACTTCTCAGTCCTTTGATGCAACTCTGAGCATTACTATTGATGGAATGGACCCTAGTATGTTACAACAAATTAAGAGATATCAAACTCTAGCTAAAGCCACCGAACAATGGATAGAAAAAGTTACTATTGATTGTCTACTGTACATTGAGGAGGCTATGAGATTATATGCTCTTATCTCAGATAAAAGGAAAGGGTTAGTAGCAGCGCTACAAAATGTGAAAAAGGATGAGAGTGGCTTGCTCATGGTTTCCAAGGAGGTGCATGAAATTATAAAGATTGATACAAATATCCTGGTAGCTGAGAATGTTTTGAAAGACCCTAAAGAAAATGACTCTATTTTGTGGTTGGATGCACTCAAATGGAAGTTGTCTATGCTTGGACAGTATAATAGTGCAATAATGGGAATTCTCAATCATTACCTTGCTGACCTTGTAGACATTAGAAAAAACTATACCATTCTAGAGGTAGATATTCTGGATGAAAGTGGAGAGAACTTAGTGGATGTGAAAGAGGTAAAACAATGCTTTAAGAAGACACTCACTAAGGAAATTGTTGGTGTTGATACTATTACCTACAAGTCACTGGGAAAGATCGAGAATATAGCAATTTACCTTAGAACTTTCAGGATAGAAACCAATGATATCAACATGAGACTGGTTGATGTGGAGAGGACAATAAGTAAATGGAAACTTCAGGTACACATTACCTTTAGTCCAAGTGGAAAATTTTTAACTCCCATCATTTCTAGGTATAGGAGCTACAAGACAAAACTTAGAGCACATGTGGACTCAGCTAGTGCTGGCGAAAAGGACAAGGGAGCTGAAGTGGTTCGAGAGGAGGACCAGAATGTTGCCACATGATGGCATTTCTCATGTTTATGTTATTTCTTTCAATATGCTCTAAAAATAGTTATTGGAAAAGACTTATTATTATTTATATTTTAAAATCAGTTGTCTGCAAGAAGGCGTTATTGTTTTAAAGACAATTATTTTGAGACAAGGCTATATATACTAAGCCCGTCTATGCAATTAGAATCTTTTGGAAAACTTTGTGTTGTTGATAGGTCATCTTTCCATGTTGTTGTATCTTCAGTTATCTTCAATATATGAATAGAAGTTTGAGAAGTTAAATTCTAAGATCGTAAACTTTGTATTATGGTGGATGAATGTATATTATGTTAGATCTAGGGCACACAACTGAGAGGGGGGGTGAATCAGTTGTACAAAAACTTGCTTCTAATTCAAACACTTAAATCCTCTTGTTATTTAACAACATATCAATTAATCACTCATGAAAGCATAAAGCATAACCACCAGAGAAGATACACATCAACACATGAGACACCAAGATTTTGACGTGGAAAACCCGGTCAAGGGAAAAACCACGGGGTGATTAACCTAAGGATTATTCTATGTTAGAAGAATAAGAAAAATAGATGGCACATGCCAATTAGGGCTCACCACCCAAGCACACTACTCACAAGAGGCACACTACCTACAAGAGGCACACTACCTACAAGAGACACACTGTCTACAAAGTAACAAGTATTACAAACTTGAACTGGAGATTGACATCTTTACCATGTCTAGATCAGTTCCATTTAAGCTCGAAAACTCCTGCTCTGCCTTTCACTCTTCTTTGCTATGCCACACTCATCCACAAAAGACACACTTCAAAATGAATTCACACTCCCTTATTTATATAAGGCATCGAATTAGGAACAATCATCTAAGTTGGAAAAAACATATAAGATCATTTGCAAGACGTGTAATACATCCGGTCGACCTGTCTTAGGAAGAACATCAATATGTGTGGTTATTCTTCAAATGCAAACTCAAACTTTAATGTGGACCACCAATAAGAATTGTACATGATCCAAGGATCACCAAAACCTTTCCTAAGTCATCAAGAACATCCGCACTTTATCAGCTTACTGGAATTCTTCTCTTCTTCATCCGGAACTTCAAGAACATAGTCTGTCATCACTGTCATAATGAAAAAGTGCTTCCAGACCTCCAAACTATGAGCAAATCTAGTTGTCACTTAACACAGACTTCTTCAACACTCCCTCCAATCCGTAGAGTGAGATAATGCAATTCCAGAGCTCACTAGACCTTTCTGTGACCCTCTGTCACCTCTAAACACCTGCCGAAACCAGTTCTAATTGAGCGACCATAACTTCTTCAGATCTTCATGCGGACCTCTGAAATCGTGACTGGAACATCTCAAGACTCATATCTACAAACCCTTTAAACTGCATCCTCTGATCCTCAACCTATTAAGGACTTTTTCCTTCTTGTCATCACTGTTCTTCCTTGTTCCTAATTGAGACTTATTCTCTCAATATCCTCAGCACACAGCTCATCCAATCCTTCTCATTAATGCAATATGAGTATGTTGACATCAATGACAACACTGGTTATCCTCATACTTGCAACAATCTCCCCCTTTGTCATTGATGGCAACATATGATGTGAAAAACCATCAAGACAAGAACTTCTCCTTTCTGTCACAACTCTCCCTATCAGCAACAACCCTTCACATATCTTCTCTTCCTTTACTACTCCCCCTTTGATCATCAACCACTTGTTTTTCACATTCACATGTCTTCTCTCCCCCTTTGACATCAATGGAAAATGACTCATACTTGCAATTCTAACACATCAAAATCATACCAGCTGCTCCCCCTGAGTAGCAGCTCCCCATCATCAATCCGTATCACAAGATATGACTATGATATCCATCAGACTGATGCACATCAGTGCATCCTAGTTCATCACCGGAGGGGCAATAACCCCTAACTTCTCCCTGAGATACTCAAAAGAATCCTTGGGAAGAAGTTTAGTAAAAATATCTGCAAGCTGATCCTTGGAGGGCACATACTCCAATCTGACTTCACCCTTGTTCACTTGCTCTCTCAGAAAGTGAAACTTGATAGATATATGCTTAGTTTTAGAATGCAACACCGGATTCTTAGAAATATTTATTGCACTTGAATTATCATAGAAAATTGTGATAGGCTCCTCATATTCTACTTGAATATCTCTTAGCATTTGCTTCATCCACAAAAGTTGAGTGCAACTTCCTGCTGCTGTAATGTATTCTACTTCAGTTGTAGACAGGGATATTGCCTCTTATTTCTTGCTTAGCCAAGAAACCAACGTTTTTCCCAAAAAGAATGCTCCTCCACTTGTACTCTTCCTATCATCCACATCTCCTGCCCAATCTACATCTGTATATGCATGAAGAGAAAAATTATGATCTCTAGGATACCATAGACCATACTCAACTATTCCTTTTAAGTACCTCAAAAATCTTTTGATTGCCATGACATGAGATTCCCTGGGATCAACCTAGAATCTCACCACAAGACCAACAACCTGCATTATATCTAGTCTAGTCTGAGTGAGATACAATAATCCTCCAATCATTGATCTATACTTGGTCTGATCTGTCTTAGGAGAGTCATCATCTTTGCTCAACTTACATCCGGTTGCCATGGGAGTGTTCATTGGCTTTGAATCTTCCATTCCAAATTTCCTCAACAATTCTTTCACATATTTGGTCTGAGAGATAAAGATTCCTTTCTTTGACTGAGTAATTTGCAGACCCAAGAAGAAATTCATTTCACCGAGCATTGACATTTCAAACTCAATTTTCATTTGATTTGCAAAGGTTTTACACATACTGTCTCTTCCTCCAAAGATGATATCATCAACAAATACTTCAACAATCAAGATGTTTTCATGATCAATTTTGAAATATAGGTTACTATCAGTAGTACCTTTGTTGAACCCAATCTTCAAAAGATGTTTGTCCAACCTTTCATACCATGCTCTTGGAGCTTGCTTTAGACCATACAGTGCCTTCTTTAATTTGCAGACCATATCACCATGCTCAGATAACTGAAATCCATCCGGTTGTTCAATGTACACTTCTTCTTCTAAGTCACCATTCAGGAAAGCAGATTTGACATCCATCTGATACACTTTGAAATCTTTGAAGGCAGCAAATGCAAGAAATAGTCTGACTGCTTCAATTCTTTCCATTGGAGCAAAGGTTTCCTCAAAATCAATCCCTTCTATTTGAGAGTAGCCTTTGCAGACTAATCTGGCCTTATTTCTGATTACTTCACCAACTTCATTTAGTTTGTTCCGGAAGACCCATTTGGTTCCAATCACATTCTTGTTTCTAGGTCTAGAAACAAGATCCCAAGTGTGATTTTTCTCAATTTGCATTAACTCTTCTTCCATTGCTTTGGTCCAATTTTCATCATTGCAGGCTTCATTTATTGTCTTAGGTTCAATCTTTGAAATCAGACAACATTCATCTGAATTTTGAGCAACATTCCTTCTAGTTTGCACACCTTTGCTTTTGTCGCCTATGATATGATCTTCAGAGTGGTTCAGTCTTACATACCTTGGAACTTTGGGAGTTTCTTGCACTTCTGCTTCTTGATCATGCTCATTCAAACCTGTCTCTTCTTCCTGATTTATCGGATCAGTCTGAATCTGACTTTCAAGAGAGGATGGAGCTCCTTGAACTAGAACATCATTCTGATCATCTTCATCATACTCATAAAATCTTGAGGGCTTCTCAATACCTTCATCAACCTTCACATTTGTACTTTCTATCATCTTTCTCAGTCTCTTATTGTAACACTGGTATGCTTTGCTTTGAGTTGAGTAACCCAAGAAAATTCTTTCATCACTTCTAGCATCAAACTTTCCTAGATCTTCATCTCTTTTAATGTAACACTTGCTACCAAATACTCTGAAATATCTCACAGTAGGAGTGATGCCAAACCAAAGTTCATAAGGAGTCTTACCGGTATTGCTTCTGATTTGAACTCGATTGAGAGTGTAGACTGTAGTGCTGACAACTTCTTTCCAAAACATCTGGGGAACATTTGCTTCCATCATCATTGTCCTGGATGCTTCCTGGATGGTCCGGTTCTTTCTCTCAACTACTCCATTTTGCTATGGAGTCCTAGGAGTAGATAATTGTCTCTTTATACCATGCTTCTCACAAAAATCTATGAATTCACTGAATGTGAATTCACCACCTCTATCAGACCTCAGACATTTTAGTTTTAATTCGGTTTGATTCTCTACCATAGCCTTGAAGATTTTAAACTTCTCAAATGCTTTTGATTTCTCTTTCAGAAAGGTAACCCACATCATCGAGGAATGGTCATCAATCAGTAACATGAAGTATCTATCACCTTGCATACTCTTGATTCTTGTTGGACCACATAGATCAGTATGAACTAACTCCAATAATCCGGTAGAGAACTGATCCTTGCTTTTGAATGAGACTACTTTGTTTACCCAGCTGACATTCTTTGCACAAACTATTTGTAGGTTTTACCAATTTTGGAAGATCTCTTACAACCTGAGTATTGCTTATCTTGATGATGTTATCAAAATTTACATGACACATCCTTCTATGCCATAACCAACTCTGATCAACTTGAACAAACAGATAACTTTTATCAGAACCAACCAAGTGGAAGATATTACCTTTAGTTTGAGTACTAGATGCAATCTCTGTTTCGGATCTTTCAAGGATTTTACATTTTCCATCCTTGAATTGGAGATGATAGCCTTTGTCCACCAACTGTCCAACACTGAGAAGATTGTGCTTTAAGCCTTCAACATATAGCACATTACTAGTTTTGTTTCTTCCATTAAAAGAAATAGTTCCTCTTCCTCTAATTCTACCAGCAGAATTATCACCAAACTTTGCCACTCCTCCTTCATACCTTTCCAAATCTAAGAACTTGTTCTTGTCACCTGTCATATGGTGAGAGCATCCACTATCAATAACCCAATCATCCTTTTCTTCAACTTGGGCAGCCAAAGCTCTTTCTACAACCTTATGATTGACAGATTCAGAGGATATTGGATCTTCTTCCTTGATGGCAATAAACACCCATTCATTTCTGGATTTGTTTCCTATCTCTGATTCATCATCTGTTACTCCTTCATTATCATCTTCTTCATGAACATAATAACAATTGTTTTGGAACCTTTTTTTGTTAGAATTTGACCTTGTAGATCTTTCCAGACATCTTGAGGCAAAATGACCAATCTTATTGCAGTTGAAGCACTTAAAGGGTAATTTTCCTTCATACTTACCGGATCCTCTTGGTAGTCTCTTTGCAAAGAGGGCTTCAAGTTGAGCTATTTCTGCTTCTTCCACTTCCATGTCTCTTCTTGTTTGATCATACCATGACAACTTCCTTGAAGAGTTTTCTCCCGGATCAAATCTTTGTTTACCTTTCACAGAGGCACTGGCTTTGAATGCAGATTCAGTCTTGGGGGGATCATCTCCAAACTCAGTCATTTCAAATGTAGCCAGTTTGCCAACCAATTGGTCTCTTGTGACAGTTGTATGGGCTCTAAATTCATCAATGGCAGCAACCTTGATTTTGTAGACAGTAGGAAGGGATCTGAGAATTTTGCCAACAATCTCATTTTCATCCAAAACTCCACCAGCATTCCTGATTCCACACACCAGCTCATTTACTCTTGGTATAAAGGTAGTAATATTTTCATCATCTCTCATTTTTAGTCTTTCAAATTTCCCTTTGAGACTCTACAACCTTACACTCTTAACATACTCATCTCCTTCATGCAGAAGTTCCAGTTTAATCCAGATCTCATAGGCAGTTGGTAGGTCAATAAAATTTGAAAGCTCTGAGTCAGTTAATGCGCTTAGAAGAGCCTCTTTGGTCTACAGATTGTTTTTAGCATCTGTGATTTCATTTAGAGTTGTCAGACCACCCTGTGGAGGTGTATATGCTTTTGTGACCATGGACAAGTACGCCTTTCTCATACACTCCAAGTGACATTTCATGTAGCCTTTCCAAAGAGTGAAGTTGGTTCCATCAAACTTCGGACTGTCCTTCTTGTATGACGACATCCTGGATCTCCTTAAGTGGTTAAGCTCTTTTTAGAGGAACCTAGCTCTGATACCAATTGTTAGATCTAGGGCACACAACTGAGAGGTGGGGAGTGAATCAGTTGTACAAAAACTTTCTTCCAATTCAAACACTTAAATCCTCTTGTTATTTAATAGCATATCAATTAATCACTCATGAAAGCATAAAGCATAAACATGAGAGTAGATACACATCAACACATGAGACACCAAGATTTTGACATGGAAAACCCGGTCAAGGGAAAAACCACGGGGTGATTAACCCAAGGATTATTCTCTATTAGAAGAATAAGAAAAATAGATGGCACATGCCAATTAGGGCTCACTTCTCAAGCACACTGCTCACAAGAGGCACACTACCTACAAGAGACACACTATCTACAAAGTAACAAGTATTACAAACTTGAACTGGAGATTAACATCTTTACCATGTCTGGATCAGTTCCATTTAAGCCTGAAAACTCCTGCTCTGCCTTTCACTCTTCTTCGCTATGCCACACTCATCCACAAAAGACACACTTCAAAATGAATTCATAATCCCTTATTTATACAAGGCATCGACTTAGGAACAATCATCTAAGTCGGCAAACACCTATAAGATCATTCGCAAGACGTGTAATACATCCGGTCGGCCTGTCTTAGGAAGAACATCAATATGCATGGTTATTCTTCAAATGCAAACTCAAACTTTAATGCGGACTGCCAATAAGAATTGTACATGATCCAAGGATCACAAAAACCTTTCTTGAGTCATCAAGAACATCCGCACTTTATCAGCTTACTGGAATTCTTCTCTTCTTCATCCGAAACTTCAAGAACACAGTCTGTCATCACTGTCATAATGAAAAAGGTGCTTCTGGACCTCCAAACTATGAACAAATCTAGTTGTCACTTAACACAGACTTCTTCAACACTCCCTCCAATCTGTAGAGTGAGATAATGCAATTCCGGAGCTCACCGGACCTTTCTGTGACCCTCTATCACCTCTGAACACATGCTGGAACCGGTTCTACTTGAGCGACCATAACTTCTTCAGATCTTCATGCGGACCTCTGAAATCTTGACTAGAACATCTCAAGACTCATATCTACAAACCCTTTAAACCACATCCTTTGATCCTCAACCTATTGAGGACTTTTTCCTTCTTGTCATCACTATTCTTCATTGTTCTTGATTGAGACTTATTCTCTCAATATCCTCAGCACACAGCTCATCCAATCCTTCTCATTAATGCAATATGAGTATGTTGACATCAATGACAACACTAGTTATCCTCATACTTGCAACATATTATTCTTATGTTGAATATCTATTAGCTTCTTGGATTACAGTTTTATATTGGAGTAATTGGAAATCTTTATTAAAGTTCATTGCTGTGAATTATTTTTCTTTCGATGAATGATTGCAGTGGTGATTATGTTGTGAGAAATATAAGTTTATGATTGTGGTTATATGAAGTCTTTGTGCTTCTTGATTCTTTAGTTGTTTATTGAGATTCATTGCCTTTATTGATTTTTGGTTAAAAGCATAGATAGTTTTTATTCATTTAATATCTTTTGAAGGTAGCTGCACCTTGTAAAACAGGCAGAGAGTCGTTGCAAATATCATTGTAATCGGACTCAACTATTAGCACATTTGTCATTTGTGTGGGTGTGAGAATATAGAGTTAAGTGACAAATCTGTATGCTAACACATAAAAATTATTGTTTCTATCCCAATTAATGAGGAATGAGAAGAAGATTATGAATACAATGCATATGTGTCTAAGAAAGAACTATCTCTCATCGGATAGTTACTTATTAATGCACTTACTAGTGTTGGATCTCCTCACCAGTTAGCTAGTATTTTACATAATTCATTAGTAGGTTATCTTTATGCACAGATATTCTTCATGGTATTGGTACTCTCATGGATTCCATCAATGGTTTATCTACCCAACCATCCTCCTCTTTCAAACCTTATACCATTATGATTTCCTTAGCTTCTACCACTCATATTACCTCTCTAAGTTGGACTCCTATTCATCCCTCTAGTATTACCACCACTTTTTCCATCCACTTGTGTTCCACTTACCTCTCATCCATCCCATATACGTACTATTATCAACCCCTATACTTATGTTTCCCACATTTCCTCTTTCTCATCCCATGATTGCTTTTCCTTATAGTGTGACCTCTCATTTTTCTACTATGACTTTACCTCTTATCACTTACCATTTTTATACCTCATCCATTGTTTCCGCATGCTTGTCATACCACTACCATCCTTACCTCTACTTTCATTACACTATTGAAAGAATTTGATCAATTTAAGAAGAAAGTGGATTACATTCCCACTAAGCATGATTCTATTACAATTAATCCTCCACATTGTATACTTCTTATGCTCAATGTTGTCACATATCCTTTTTTGACTACTTTTGTAGCACCTAGATTTGAATTTTATTATGGAGAATGAGATCCTATTGTGTATATAAAAGTTTTAAATGTTGCATGTTTATGTTTTGCATATGAACCTCAAGGGATTATTCTATTCAATGGTTTAACTCTATAACTCTTCCTTTTTTTCATTCTTTGGATGAGCTAGCCATGATTTTCTTGTAACATTCCCATGTTAATAAGGGTTTGAAAACAAATGTGATTTATTTGACTAAATGTACCCAAAGACATAATAAGGCTTTCAATGATTATGTCATTCATTTCTAATCTTTGTGGTAAAATAAACATTAAGATTCCTCCATGAAGAGTTGTTGGTACATTCCAAGGAATTTCTAATATTATAGGAAAACTAGAAGAAATGTTTGATGTGTTGAGAAGTGTCCAAGATAGATTAGGGGCTATTGAGGAGAATAGGATAAGAGGTCATATATACACACTAGATAGGATTGATTATGAAGAGACCAAGGCTGAAGAAGCTATAGGAGAACAAAACAAATAAACAAGAGGAGACCCTGAAGAAGAAAGAATATTGAATGTTATTTCCAAGATTAGTGAGAGAAATAGAATTGATGTTCCTAGTTATTAAAGTAGTTTTAATCTAGAAGATTTTATTGATTAGTTGACATAAATGATTTAGAAAATTTGAAGTTTGAAGAGATTTTTGATCCTTGGAGATTGCTAAAACTAAGTTGAAGAGTCATGCTACATTATGGTGGAAATAAGCTTATTTGGAAAGGAATGGAAGAGGCAAGGAGACTATAGTAAAGTGAGATAGAATGGTGTGCAAGTCAAAGGCTAAATTTATTCTTGTAGATTAACCATTAGATTTGCTCAATAAATTGTAAAATTTGAGACATAAAGAGTTGAATGTGAAGAATTATATACAAGAGCTGTATAAGTTGACAATCATAGTCGGTCATCATGAAGTAGATTTTAGAAAGGTAGAATTACATCAAAGGGTTGTGTAGTAGCATCCAAGAAGAATTGAGTATGTTTAAACTATAGATAATTGAAGAGGCATATCAACTTGCCCTAAAAGTAGAAGAGATATTGAATAAGAGGCAACATAATAAGTAGAACAAGGAAAAAGGAAGAGGAAATACATTTTAGAGAGGAAGAAAAAATCAAGGATGTGATGGTAAAGGACAAGGCCAAGATGATCCATAACTAAATGAGAGTACTAGTTAAGATTGTGGTGACATACCTAATAATTACTAGTGAGATAGAGGAATATTTGGTAGATGAGGTAGAATAGTTTATAGTACTTGTTTCAAGCATGGATTGGAAAGACATAGGGCATTTGAGTATCCCCAATCACAAGGAAGCAATATTAGAAGGCATGGTGGAAATGCAAGAGACACATATGTAGACAAGGAGTCAACAACAACAAAAATATAAACATAATAGAAAGAGGGAAATCTTTGTTGATGAAAAGAGTGTTGATGAAATTTATCAAGGAAAATAATGAGTTAGTATAGAGAATAAATTTGTTTAGTATAATTTGTAAAGTTGAATGTAAATGTTGCAAAGTGATCATTGATAATGTGTCACGTCTCGGACTTTTATGATTGGTTTCATTATGTTAATGCATAGAACTATGGGCACTATTTGATGATATTTGATCTTTAATCAAGCAGGATGATGATGATGATTTCCTTATGTCGCTTTGGCTATATTTTTCAGAACAAACCTATTAACACTGATAATGAGTGGGATTGACTGCAGGTTTGTCGAAGGCAAGAACATGTGTTAGGTAGAGGGGACCTAGCCTCTTGGCAACAATCAGAAGGGTTCTATTTGGTGCCCTATCACACACTCACGTAGAATTGCATTCTTGCTCTGCTTGACTTGTTGCCTAACGATCTTCCTGGTGCATTCACATGTGATTGATGTCTACAATCATTTGTTGTGTTTGTCATTCTTTTTGCATGCCTCGATGCTCAACTTCGATGCTTGTTTCATCCAAATTACATAAGCATGGATTTGTTTTATTGATATAATTAAATAGTATTAAAATTAATTAAACTCTTTAAAATGCTATTTATCATATAAATATAAATAAGTATTCTAGTGGTGAAATTATGCAAATATAAATAAATTTTTATGCCTTTTTATTTCAATAATAAAAAGAAAAAGAAAAATACTTGATTTAAAAATATAATCTATTGTTAAATATCGATATATATATATATATATATATATATATATATATATATATATATATATATATATATATATATATATATATATATATATATATATATATATATATATATATAAAAGAAGGCTAGTTTGGTTTAAAAATGAATAAATCTTATTGCAATTTATATTACAATAAATATCTAATTATAAATCAAAATAAATTAAGAAATATATACATATTTAGTTCTAATTTATAATTAGTTTAGAGGAAATAAAAGAGGAAAAATTATTCGATGCATGCATGAGGGTTTTTAAATAAGAAATAAAGGAGAAATTTGCATGGGTTTGAACAAAGGGCAAATTAGGTTACGATTTTAGGTATAATCAAGAAAAGAAAAGTTTTTTTTGGGAGACGAACAAAAAAATATATAGACAGAGAAGAAAAAAAGAGATCTACGGCACTGGAATAAGGGATCTTAGAAGAAGGAGGAGAGGATTGAACATAGGAAAAGTAAAAGAGCTTGAAGAGAAGATTTTTAAACAACATCAGATCTGGGTATGGTCTTAGACACTTTGATACTTGTTTAAATTAATAAAATCGATTGCCTTTTTCTTGATCGGCCTCTTTTCCTTATTCTATGGAATGTAAACTCTCTAGTAAATCGATCTATGCAACTTGTGATTGTTTGAATTTTTTTTCCCTTTTGACTGCATAGCTTGATCTAATTGACCTCCTGACATATTAGATCAACCAATTTTATATATGTTGAGCTCTGCTTCCAATAGTTGTTAATTTTTTTGTATTTAAGAGATTTCTTGGAACGGAGCCTTGAGATTAATATTGTCAGTCATTTTACTTTAACTCAACCTGCATCCCTTGTTAAGCCTTCAACAATGTTTTGATTAGTATCATCAACGTTTAAAACAAAGTCAGCCTTGGAGTCATTAAATCAGTCTCTTGAAATCTTTTTTTAGTTTGAAATCTATGCTATTTCTTGGTCTGCATCGTTCCTTTGATATCTGTGTTTACCTTTAAATCGACTTTCTTTTAATTCTTAATCTCGGCCATCTTTTCGAAAACTGATAAAGATGTTTTTTTTTGAGCTATTGTACCTTTATCTCTTGACCTTTGTAATGTTTTTGGTCTGATTCACTCTTGAATGACTTGTGGATTTGCCATTTTAGTTGGTGTTTAACATATTTTCCAGCAATTATCTTATGTTGAATGAATTTTCTTATACCATTAAGCGGCCTTACCTTCAACGACCTTTGCTTTATGTTTTGAAGACATCTTGTTATATTATTGAGATTGACCTATCTTCTGATCACCTTAGCATCCCTCTCTTTCGATTTGTAAGTCACTCTTGTTAGACTCTGTAGCATTTAAATGGATGTATCTTTTCTTATAATGGTTGCTCTCTCTCAAACTCTATTTGTGCATTTCAACCTCTGCAATTTTTCCTTTAAAGGTGCACTACTATTTTAGTCAACCTTTTTCCTGAATCATTTTTGGTTTTGTCATTGTTGAGTATGGTTATTGAATGTATTTATCTTGCCTTACATTATAAACTACATTCTATTTAGATGTAACGGCCTGCGTATTGATGTAAACGACCTCCTTTATTAACACCCTCTCTTCAATATGTAATTCGGCTTGCTTAAACAATAAGTGGCTTGCATTTTAATACATGGCCCATGTTGAATGTCAGGAACACTGAGAGAGGGGTGAATCAGTCAGAGATTTTTTTAGTGGTGAATATTTGCCAATTAGCGAATATCGCAGATCGGCCAAGTCAGAATTGGTGAATAAATCACATTCAATAAGGTGGTCAAATCACCCAGATTTTATGTATTATCGGTCAAATCCATATCCATTCACCATCGATTTACTTTATGAGAATCAATGAAGTAAGATTTTTGCCATAACAAACTATGCATTTCAAATGGGCCGACTAATATTTTCACCTAGAATTTCAGAAGCAAGTACTAAATCACCTATATATTTGCCAATACTATTAAAACAACATTGTGTATCAGGACATGTTTCGCCATCTCCATTAAATGGTTGCTGCACGTGAGGACCCATTTCACCAATCCCATTACATGGTCACTGCGCGTGAGGACCCATTTCATCAATTCAAATTTACAAGTAGTTGATTATGAGGGGCCATTTCGCCAATTTCCATTACACCTCTGTGCTAATTGAAGGGCCATATTCGCCTTGGAAATTACAATGTATGTAGTCCATCGAGGTTTGATTTGCTAACACTTAAATGTATTCCTTATATAATCACGTGGGATTCACCAAATCTTTTTAATAGACCATATAGAATTCCTGCGAAATTCACCAAATATGGATTGATATAAACACAATCAAAACTCTAATTTATTCTTACACATTTTGTTCAGTTCTAAACTTGTGAGCTCTCGATTCAGATTTTGGAAGTTGGAGTTGGCACCTTGAAGTTGATTGTAGGCAAAGTTACAAACTTACAACACATGCATTTTTGCATTAACGAATAGCAAGTCAGTGAAAATCTAAACTGAAAGGTGAGTAATCATTTCTTCATAGTATTAGTGTTTTAAGATTTCTTTATCTCTCTTGCATTCTTGATTCAATCTTAAAGAAGATATTTAGTAGGGAATGGGATCTATATTCTATGAGTATGTCCTTAAACAAGAAGACATTTTTCTTAGCTTTTATTCGAAGTGGGAGATCAAGATGTCGAGCTGCAAGTGTGACAAGGGTAAGACTCCTCAGGGTGCTGAAGGGACTAGGAGGCCATAAAAATGCCAAAAAGGTGGAGTTAGTATACAATATTACTTTGGATCTGGTAATGTTTTTGATCCATCAAATCAAGCTGGAGCTACACCATGAACTCTTGTACCAAATAATAATGAATAAGCCATTCGCAATACCTCACCACCATCAGAAGGTGAGATTGCCATTAAGTCAAATGAGGATGGCAATACCACAGAAGATGTTCCAAGGGATACCCTGGTTAGCTAGAATGAGGATGGTAATACCGTAGAAGATGTTCTAAGGGATACCCTGGTTAGCCAGAATGAGGATGGAAATACTACATAAGATGTTCCAAGAGATACCCTGGTTATCCAGAATGAGGATGGCAATACCATAGAAGATGTTCCAAGGGATACCTTGTTTAGCTAGACTGAGGATGGCAATACCGCAGAAGATGTTCCAAGTGAAACCCTGGTTAGCCAGAATGAGGATGGCAATACCGCAAAAGATGTTCCAAGGGATACCCTGGTTAGCCAGATTGAGATAATTGAATTGGATGAAAAAGAAAATGCTGGCACTATAGATGATGTTGGCAAGAAGAAAAGAAAAGGCAAATCAAAAGATTCAAAAGGCAAATCAAAAGATTCAAAAGACAAATCAAAAGATTCAAAACTGGGGCGTGAGTGGGAAATGTCAAGGAATTTTTAGCTTGATTGGGTGTCAAAGTACCCATTCATTGAACTGGTGGAGAAAGAAATCAAAGATAAACAACCAACATAATGCAAGTGTGTGATTTGTAGTTGGAAATGTAAAAGAGACAAGAAATTGCAGCTAAAGCTTGACACTATAGAAAAGCATATAGGTAAAGTTTATGAAAAAAAAATCATAGACGGAAAGGAAACATCAGTAGTAAGATGGAAATCAAAGGAAGAATGTCTTCATGTGAAGTTTGCCGCGGAATATGATGAGCATAAGAAAAGAATGACAAAGCTTACTGCAAGTGGAGGTACAATCAAGGCTCAATTTGGAAAAGGAATGGAAGGAGCACAAGTGGCAAAAACTGTTCAGATGAGTGTTGTTTTTCATATTTTGTCTAGAAGGTGTCCTATGATAGACTACCCAAAGTATAGTAATTTATTATCTTTTTTGAGTGTTCCTTACTATCCTAGCACACATTGGTCAATAAACACTGGATGGGAATGGGCAAACTGTCTCTCCACAGTGGAAAAGCAAGATTTAAAGGAGAATGTAAAAGAGTCAAACTTCATTGCATTATCTTTAGATGAAGTTATTGCGATAGATAATACTTCTTGGGTCTGTATGCATGTGTATACTATAAAAGAACATGTTCGTCGAGATCATCTACTCTGTGTTCATAAAATGAAGGACAGTTCAACATCGCAAAATCTATTTGAACTAGTTAAGAAGTCTCTGAATGAAATTGCAAGTATGGATGACTTGACAATTGCCAAAAAGTTGGTGTGTGTAGGAGGTTATGGAGCTGCGGTAATGCAAGGTCAGAGGACCAGTCTTTGCACAAAATTACAAACTACTTGTACACCATACATGCTTGCCATTCACTGCATGGCCCATAGAATGAATTTAGCATTTAAAATTGTAAGCAAGTTTCCTATAGTATAAAAAGTTGAAAATCTAGTCCGCGAGCTCCACGTATACTTTTGCCGAAGTCCCAAACATTTTGTGGAATTTCAAAATTTTGCCAAGGGAATAACAACAGGAAACAAGCTTCTTAAGGATGTTGATACTAGATGGATCTCCTTGCATGAACCAACGCAACGAGTTCTTTTAGAATATCCATCCTTGATTGGAACAATGTACAAGCATCGCAACATAGTAGACAAAGCTCCTGACCTCTTACATAGGTTAAGTGATATAGAGACACTCTTAACTTTAGCTAGTCTTCTCCCCATGCTGGATGAAATGAACAATCTTGTGAAGAAAGCCCAAGACAGAACTATGTATATCTATGAGTATACCAAACTATGTAGAATGACATGCATGGCCCTCGATAATCTATATCTAGATCTAAGTTCTCAAAGCCCAAATTTTTATAGGTGGCAGATAATTATAGATTTAATTATCCTAAAAATTATTTATAGTTTAATGTAAGTGGGGAGTTATGTGTCTTTGTACGTGGATTTGAGATACCAATGCACCATTGTAAGATAGTCAGGCACTCTATCAGAGAAGTACTTGTTAGAAAGGAAGATTTTGATGGCATTGTTGAATCTATTAGTAGTAATTTGAAGGAAATTGCAAGCAATCTTTCAAAAGAGATTTATAATCAATTCCCTCAAGATGAAATACTTGATGCCATATCTATTGTGTATCCTCAATTTTGGGTTCAAGGCCACCACGATAGCCCAAGCTTTTTCCATAAAAAAGTAACTACCTTGACCGCATACTTTTCAAAAATTGTAGAATGCAATGGATAGAAAATAGAAGGAATTATAGATGGAAATAAGCTTAAAGGACAATGTAGTCAGTTTGCAAGAAGTATGATAGACCAGTTTAATGCCATGGAGAATCCCTTCTTAGCGGGATCGATAACAAAGGCTTGGAAAAACTTGGGTCAGAGTGAAATATTGTGTGATTTGATATCAGAATATTTCAAACTTGTTGATTTATGTCAAACAATGATATTGGGTTCGGTGGAAGATGAGAGAGTTTTCAGTGCATTGGGGTTTTTGAAATCAAAGATAAGAAACAAACTAGACAAGAATTTGGAAAATTGCTTGAGGGTGTTAGGAAGTGCGTATAATGTCAAAAACTTTCCTTATGAAAGGGCACTTACAATCTGGAAGTCCATATGCAAAAGAAGAGGGTTGTGCAACACTTCAAGTTCAAACGCTAGTAGTGGTGGGACAAATGACACTGACATAATGAGTGACGAAGAAAATGAAGATGAGGCTCAGAATCAAGACAAAGAAAATGAAGATGAGACTCAGAATCAAGACGACTCTTTTTCTATATCTGAACGTCAGTTTGAGGACCCTGACTTGATTTGGGAAATGGAAGTGAATTAGCAGTTTTTAGGTATTTATACTGCATTTCATGAATTATATTCCAAAACTGTAGTTGATGATATTTTATATTGTATTCCTTGCAATTGTGGATCAAATTGAATACATTAACATATTATTAATTATTTCATATTCTAATTGTGTCATATTGATAAGTTTTACATGTACTCAGTGATTCATCATTCAACTCAATGCTTAATATTTCCTTGCTAAAGTTGATTTGTGCATAAAACATAAAATTTGTAGTAAAGTAGAATTTTGGTTTTTGATTTGATATGTGATTCTGCATCATTTTTCATAGTTTATGAATTATTTTGATCAGTGCCTTATCTACAACTGAGTTGGAAAATGAAATATACATAAACCTAACCTTTTAGCCTTTTGCGTTATAATTTTAAGTTGACTTGTTACCGCTGGTTCCCAGTCATCCAAGTTCACACTTAAGCCATCAAACCCATCAATATTACCGCCCCCCTTGCCTTGTCTCATTGGTCACCACTTGGTTGGGAACATTATGCGTAAAAAAATGTTTAAAGGGGTCAAATAATTCATCTTTTATCTTAAGTCTTGACCCGCAAAGTTTTTATGTCCCTTTGTCCCGTCAACTTAGGGATTGGTGCAGGAGCACCTCGAGACACTAAGGATCAGGAGGATCCCTACTCTATTTTGTCTAAGTTGTCTTTTCATGTTTGTAAGGCCTTAGCGCCATATTGAATCATAGTTGGCCAAGTAACGACATAACATTGAGTCTGTATATGTGTCATTAAAGATTGTAACTGAACTGAATGGGTGTAACCGAATGGCAAAAGTGGTTGTAGGGTGATTCGCCTTCCATCTTATGTAACCGCCAACACGAGTCTATATAGTTGGTCTATGTTCGTTAAGGAGGAGGGACAAACACAGATGGAGAATCGATTTGTATGTGTATTTTCTGAGGAATAAGAAATTTTGTTCTGTCGTGTATATCTGAGTAAGGTTCTGTTGCACAGAATGTAGATCGGAAGCATTCCACTGGTTGAGATTTCTTCAAAATCAATGGAATGGCTTCCTTAGGAGTAGATCATTTTCCATTCTGTTGAGATTTTGTTGTTTCTATTAAGTTGTTCAGTGTTTGCGTAGTTGCAGAGGTTTACATTGGCATGATCGGTGTATCGGCGAAGTAAACCCTAGTGTGGCTGATAGTAATTGTCATGCCGATGAGAGAAGGTCAAAGGTGACATCGGAGTGATCGGCATATTGGCAGCTTTGGAGTAAGTCCCACCGACAGAGCAAGTCTCATCGAGGGCGTTGGTTCATCGGCCAAAGATTGCAAGTGTTCACTGACGAAGGAAGTCACACTGACAGTTGAAGCCTATTGGCGCATCGGAAGAAGAGTAAAAGATCCCTCCAACCAAGTAAGTCTCACCGACGAGTGTGGTTCAAAGGTTCAACGGGTTCGATAGATTCAAAAGTTCAATTTTTTTTTGATAAAGTGTACTCTTCCACTGTGCGCTCCACATCATATTGGTATCAGAGCTAGCGAAAGGTCTGGGTGGAGGTGTTGTGTATTTGATTTCTATCACTAAGAAGGCAGATGAAGAGTTGAAGCAAAATGTTTGGTTGGTGACCATTTTGAAAACAAAGATCATAAGAAGTATTTTGAAGGCTAACAGTAGTTGTTAGACTATTGCAGATGCTCATGCCATCTAGTTGCGAGAAGGAATAGGATTCCTGTAGTGTGTGGGTAGATGATGATGAGGTCTGTCAAGACCATTCACCAATAGAGATTTGGCTGGAAGAGGGTGTAGAGTGAGGCCACTAAGAGAGAGTGGTAGTTTATCTCTAGGATCTGCTGTTGGATGAGAGGAATGGGTTTGTAGCAGTGTGTAGGATGGACATCTGATTGAGCATTGTGTTGTCGTTGAAGCTTTGATCAGTTTGAGAGTACTCCATTGCTAGGAGTAGAAGGAGCTTGGAGATGCTCTGAAATGTTGATGGTAGTTTGCCATTGTTGGTTGGTTGGTCACTATTCCATTGATGTGAAGATTTGAAGCCTGAAGCTAAAGAGACAGAGTGAAAGATGAAGCCAGATAGAGATGCAGGAAAAGGTAGATTTGTTTTGCAGGTACATTTCCAAGGGACTTAGAAATCTTTGTTGGTTGGTTGTATGGTGTAGGAGCACCTTGAGACACTGAGGATCAAAAGGATCCCTACTCTATTTTGTCTAAGTTGTCTTTTCATGTTTGTAAGGCCATAGCGCCATATTGAATCATAGTTGGCCGAGTAATGGCATAACATTGAGTCTGTATATGTGTCATTAAAGATTGTAACCAAAATGAATGGGTGTAACCAAATGGAAGAAGTGGTTGTAGGGAGATTCACCTTCCATCTTATGTAACTGCCAACATGAGTCTATATAGTTGGTTTGTGTTCGTTAAGGAGGAGGGATAGACATAGACGGAGAATCAATTTGTATGTGTATTTTCTGAGGAATAAGAAATTTTGTTCTATTGTGTATATTTGAGTAAGGTTCTGTTGCACAAAATGTAGATTGGAAGCATTCCACTGGTTGAGATTTCTTCGAAATCAGTGGAATGGCTTCCTTAGGAGTAGATCATTTTCCGTTCTGTTGAGATTTTGTTGTTTCTATTAAGTTGTTCGGTGTTTGCGTAGTTGCAGAGGTTTACATTGGTGTGATTGGTGTATCGGCGAAGTAAACCCTAGTGTGGTTGATAGTAATTGTCATGCCGAGGAGAGAAGGTCAAAGGTTACATCAGAGTGATCAGCGTATCGGTAGCTCTAGAGTAAGTCCCACTGACAGAGCAAGTCTCACCGAGGGTGTTGTTTCATCGGTGCATTAGTCAAAGATTGCAAGTGTTCACCGATGAAGGAAGTCACATCGACAGTTGAAGCCTATCGGTGCATCAGAAGAAGAGTAAAAGATCCTATCGATGAGGTAAGTCTCGCTGACGAGTGTGGTTTGAAGGTTCAACGGGTTCAACAGATTCAAAAGTTCAATTTTTTTTGATAAAGTGTACGCTTCCACTGTGTGCTCTGCATCAAAGAAGGAGGATGAAAAGGTAAGGAACTTGACAAAGCTTGGTTTGCCATAGGGTTTTGACACAAATGCCCAATTCATTGGAAAGGATAATTTTAGAAAGAATATGGAGGATGGAAGGAAGATTGATTTGGTCTAGTTTCGTCAGAACCCAGATAAGGCAAACTTTTTGGATTTCATCAAACAATTGATAATCTTGAATGTATCTTTGGCTAAAGCATTCAAGTCAGACCCAGGATCCAAATTGAAATTTGATCATACATTGTTAACAAAAATTCAAGTTAGACAACATCAGCTAGAAGAAATGACAATTCCACCACTTGAACAGTGGAATTTGCTAAAAAAGTTGTTAGAATGATTTGATATTGATATTATGAGTTTCCAAGTTCCAACTCAGCTCTTTGCAGAGTTGTCTTTGAGCAAGATTTTACATTGCTTCTATGTATTCCTTCATTTGAAAATCAATAGAAAATTCAAATTCAATAATGTGTTGATGTTCAATTATCTATATTATTTATTTTATCAATTGCATATAAACTCTGGTTTCAACTACTAAATACACATTCAATGATTGTTGATGTTCATTATTCTATATCCTACTATTGTTAATATGTTAAGCTAATTTTATTTACCATTTCAAATATTTTATTCACATGCCATTGAGACCGCCCGCTATCCCTCTAGCTTCACCAGTGTTTAGAGCTTAACTTTTTTATCATCGGATGGTTAAGATTAAAACATCTTACCGCATATTTGCCCATGTGCTTTATAATTCCTTTAAGTAGCTCACTGTTTAAAATCTAATGCAACGCCTTCGAAATATTTGGAAAAAAATTTCATGTCATGTCTTCTAAAGTCTCTTCAATGGTCTAGATGAAGATGTGTCATCTCCCCGTTATCCCTCTAAGAGATGAAAGCTTTTGGTGGGCCCCTTGTGGGCTAGTAGGGAATGACCCAGATTGACTCTGAAGATGTCAATTTTCAATGCTTTGATGTTCAACGTCTATAGTGGATGATGGGTCCCACTTTGATAGGCAACAGGTGTCACTAGCCTGCTATCCCTCTGGATTTCTTAAAACATTATTTTATTCATGCGGGCTGGCGAGAAGCAGTCAAGATTCAATTTGCGAGATCCAGTGGTTCCCATTAATGTTCAAATATGCACATGCGAATTGTTTGTGACTTATAAGAAGACATCCTTGATGTGGAGTGCATAGTGGAAGCGTACACTTTATCAAAATTTTTGAACTTTTGAATCTGTCGAACTCGTTGAACCTTCAAACCACACTCGTCGGCGAGACTTACTTCGTCAGTGAGATATTTTACTCTTCTTCCAATGCGCCAATAGGCTTCAACTGTCGGTGTGACTTCCTTCATCGGTGAACACTTGCAATCTTTGGCTGATGCGCTGATGAACCAATGCCCTCGACGAGACTTGCTCTGTCGGTGGGACTTACTCCGGAGTTGCCGATACGCCGATCACTTTGATGTCACCTTTGACCTTCTCTCATTGGCATGACAATTACTATCGGCCACACTAGGGTTTACTTCACTGATTCGTCGATCACACCGAAGTAAACCTCTGCAACTACGCAAACACCGACAACTTAACAAAAACAACAAAATCTTAACAGAATAGAAAATGATCTACTCTTAAGGAAGCCATTCCACTGATTTTGAAGAAATCTCAACTAGTGGAATGCTTCTGATCTACATTCTGTGCAATAAAACCTTACTCAGATATACACAACAAAACAAAATTTCTTATTCCTTAGAAAATACACATACAAATCAATTCTCTGTCTGTGTCTATCCCTCCTCCTTAATGAACACAGACTGACTATATAGACTCACGTTGGCAGTTACATAAGATGGAAGGTGAATTGCCCTACAACCACTTCTGCCATTCGGTTACACCCATTCAGTTCGGTTAGAATCTTTAATGACACATATACAGACTCAATGTTATGCCGTTACTCGACCAACTATGATTCAATATGGTGCTAAGGCCTTACAAACATGAAAAGACAACTTAGACAAAATAGAGTAGGGATCCTCCTGATCCTCAGTGTCTCAAGGTGCTCCTGCACCATTCTTAATCTTTGTTGTAGCCTCAATCACAAATTCTGTTGTTTTATGCATTCTTGAACACTTTTGAATAATAGATGTCACCTTCATTGAGGCTTCAATCCGATTAGTAATTCCTTTTGAAATGAATTCATTGTCACTGGCTTTGTAGACTATTTCTCGAACTTGATTTGCAGATTTCTCTTCTACCTGCAGTTGCACATTTGTGTTGTCCATTAAATATTTGCTCAACTTATTATGATGTAGTCTCATGGCATCAATCAATTGAAAGAATTCACACCAATGATCAATCCTCTGCATTATTTCTTCCCAGATCTTTTGTTTCATGTGCCTCATTGTTTGTCTACAAAATTTAGTTAACTTTTTTTGACAAGCTTTTATTTCATTTTTTGCTTCCATAAGCTCTGCAGCCAATGTTTCATTTTTTTTGCCTTTCTTTCTCCAATTTTTGTTCCCACTGTTCATTTTCTTTCCCAATGCTTTGTCTTAATTTTTCTGAAGTGGATTTTTCCTCATCGTATTTCTTTTTGATCTCATCTAACCTTTGCTTCAGTCCATTCAATTCCACCTCTATTTGTTTATCCTCTTTGCTTGTTGATGTAGAGGAAGATTTTTTAATTCTTTTTTCTAATTTATTGCTCTTGTTATCTGCTGCTTTCCTCTTTGGTTTCTCATTTGCTAAGTCTACCTGTAATTTTTCTATTTGATTCTGTAACTTTTTTTTCTCTCTATCATGCTTTAGCAATGATGTGTACACCAATTCATTCTTCTTCTTTGATATATTAATTTTGTCAATATTTTTTAATCTAGAAAAATCAAATTGCAAACTGCTCACCTGAAATTCAGATCGATCCTTTTGATTTTCTAGTTTATTTTGAACTATGGGAACAACAATTGTGTACTCCATGATTTCTGTATTTGTGTCAAATGTGGGTAATATCATGGTTGTTGCAGGATCTGAAGTTACAACAGACACACTCTCCATCAGTTGCTTCTTTTCCTTTTTATACAATTCTGATTTCTTTTTAAACTCTTGAATGTAATCAAAACCTGGGGACACAGGAATAAGGGAATGCTTGAATGGTGAAGGAATATGAGTACTTGCAATTTCTTTTACAGCCACACTAACTGGGGGAGTACCTGGAAATAATTCCTTTGTAGTGGAACTAGTAGTTGGACTTGGACTTGTCATAATCCTTTGTCTCTTCTATGTCCCTTGATCATTGAGTGTTTGTGTGGTATCTTGTATTGGTGTCCTCTTGTGTGTAATTTGTTGTTGGACCTATTGTTGTAGCACAGTTGACTAAGTTCTCCACCAGTGGCAGTGTCAGTCACACTAGGCTCTCCACCATGGGCATGTCCAAGTTGTGATTGCATCTGACCATGAGCATTAGGATTTAAAGCTATAACATAATCAATTCTTTCAGTTCTACTTGTATGACCTTGGTGTATTTTATTAGCTAATTCAGCTCCAAGGCCTCGTTTATCAAATGGTTTTCTAGCAGTGGTGACTACATCTATTATGGTCCAAATGCCTTGTCCTTGGGACCCCAAACCACCACCTCGATAACCCAACTTTTCATCTATGACTTCTCCTGAAGTATATGATTTTTTTGTGCCCTGACTTAAACCAGGGTTAAATTTGCTTTGTTCATCCCTATCATCATTAGGGTCATCATCACTATCGGTTTCAATTTCTTCATCTTCACATTCATTGGGATGCTCTATATTCCACAATTTTCTAAACTCTTCATCTTCATTGATTTCTCCATAGTCTGCATCAGTTCTTGGTTCACCTAGCTCCTTCCTCATAGACCAAAATGCAGTAATTTTTGATCGTGACCAATATTTTTTTTAAAACACTCATTTAGAGAATCTGGTATTTTTGCTCTAATAGATGGTTTATCACTTTTTCTGTAAAAATTGTTGTACCTCCTAATTTCATTCTATGCTAGTGCTCCTGTAATTCAGACTTGGTGCAATGCCATAATTTCTGCTGACATTTGTTTAAAAGAAATACCTTTCTCAGCAACAATTTTCTCCATTGCTATTTTGACCTCATCCCAGGAATCCTTATTTCTCAAAATTTTAAGCAAGGGTTTAGTTTGATGTTGAATTCTACTTGTAGCATTCCTATTGGCCACAATCATTGTTTTAATGGTGTCACATGGATCATACTGCCAGTGATAGACAACATCAAAATTAAAAATTTTCAAAAGATTTTGTGCCACCTTAAATGCTTTTCTCTCAAATGTGAACCCTCCACATGAAAAAGGTAAAGAAGGAAATAAGGTCTTCTTTTGCTGACTGACAAAGTGTAGTTCATCAGTACTCTACATCTGCCTTACATATTCCAATGCAAAAACCCTTTTTTATCACATGTATTGGAAGTTTGTATGGCTCTACTCCTGATCCATAAAATCTTAGCACATTATATTCTTCCAATAAGTACCAATTAGCCAATTGTATTTCTTTTCCTAGTTGAATGAAATCTCTACATGATATAGGCAATCTAGGCATTGGACTATTTGTAATTGCTTGATGCAATGGAGCCAAAAAGTAGTCTACAAAATGATTGTAGTTCCTTCGAGAATCATGCATCCTTATCTTAGTGGTCCAATCATATACTAGAGCCATTTTATTTTCCTCAACATTACTATAGGGCTGAATCTAAAGCTTGTTGGTCTAAAACATTCCACTACATTTGAATAGAAAAAATAGCTAAAGTAGGTTGTGAACCTAAATGTCTTGGTGGAACCTCCTTTAATCATTAAAATTTTTTTATGCATGGATTTTACAATGTACTCAATAAATTTATATTTGACATATACACCAATACCATAATGGATATTATATACCATTTCAAGGAGGCTTGCATCCACTTCCCAATTGCTATCCAGTCCGAGGCAAAATGCTAGCATGGAAATAGTATCCTGAGCCCATGATTTAAAAATTTTCAAAGGATAAGGAGGCTTATGGTTATCTTTCAAGTTGTTTTTTTCTTCAACTATTTTATTTAGGAAAGCTTCTTTTCCCCTTTCATCCGCTGCTTCATAATCACTAGCAAGCTTTTCTAGGTCAATGTGGACGTCTCCAAATTCTTCGGTTGTAAACCCCAACACTTTTCCAAATTCTTTTGCATTAATGGATAAAATTTCTTCTTTGGTATCCTTATTTACAATTGCTCTTTTGTTACCATCATAATTGTGGGCACAAACCATGATAAATTTTGGGCAAGGGAAAACCTCATGTAACATCATGCGCCCTAATCCAGTTACCCATGGTGCATTGATACTATCAACTTTCTTTTTCTTTTTCTTGGCAGCCTTATTCTCACATGAAAATCTAAGTTCTGAGGTAAATTTACCAAACATGTTAGGATAATAAATATCATGGTATTCATTAGTCAAACCTGAGGTTTTAAGCAATTCAGAATAATCTATTTTTCTATCCATACTTACTCTGCCTTTCCCAAAAACTATCTGGTCTATAGTGGTGGTAGACATGCTTATACAGTGTGAAATTTTTCTTAAGTCTCTCAACCCTAAATGCAAAGTTCGACAAAATAAGATTTTAAGAAATGATGAAACGTAGCCTAGGGATTCTATGTTTTGTCTTACCAGCTTTGTTGGAAATGGCACTACAATGAGAAATCTGAAATCTCCCTGGTGTACTGCAATGAGCAATATGAAATCTCCCGTGTGCTGACCCTCTCGGCTCTCACTTAAAAATAAAATCACTTAGCAGTAAAAAGTAGAAACTAGAAAGTTCTCTTTTTTTTATCAAGTGATTTTTTTAGTGAATGAAATGTCAAGTCAATGTGTCGCTTCCAAACTACGCTATTACTAATTAGTACAAGTCTGACAGCTGTCCTGCATTGATAGCTCACAACAATCTCTAAATCATTGATCTTTGTAAATCTAACGGTTTAGGGTGATTCTAGAGATTTAAGTTTGCAAGCCTAGCATTCCATGCATTTCATTCCGGAATGCAACTACAATCATCCATCAAATGTTCATCGAACGGTCGAGTATTTTATGATATAAACAATAAACGTAATTTGCATTTTTTTTTCATTTAATTATAGTCACACTTATCATTTAATTACATTCTATTTAATATTAATTGTGTATGAGGAAAATTGACTATGATAAACTAACAAAATCAAAAACTAATAACATAAAGAGAACGAATCTAAATAAAAGCCATTACTAATATATTGATGAAATATGAAAGCTTTTACCAAGATTTGTAGTGTTCCCTTTGGATGAATGTGGATTGCTCAATAGTGCTGCGAAACCATGGTTGCAACAAACAAGTAAAGTGCTCAAAAGATCAATGTCAAAAGATCGTAAAGGTGCTCAATCGATGCGATGTATGCTCAAAGCGCTGTTAAGTATGCCTGAGAATAAGTGATCGAAGAGGATTTGTGAAGGAGATGAGGGGGTTTATATAGGTTTCAACAGAGATCGATCAACGGTCCAGATAATTCAGAAGAATCAACGGAGGAGAACAGTTGAAGAACGTGCATTGAATAAGAAAAAGACATGTGTCTTGCTTTCTTTTGCATGAGAAGATTTGCTAAGAATATAAGAATGAGTTAAAGCGATTAAAAGAATATAATAATTAGTTAAGTGATTTAAAACAAGAAGAAGGGATTTGCATGAGAATAAGAAGATATTTTGCTTTATTAAATATTAGGAATATTTAATTGCATGTGCAAGAAAGCTTGAATTATATTTGGAGATAACTCAATTTAGAAGAAAAAGCAACTTAAATAAATATTTGATTTATTTAAATTTAGAGAAGATATTATTGGAAGAAACAATTAAATAATTAGAATTATTTAATTTAGAAGATTTGAAAGCAAAATAAATAAATAAATTTATTTAATTGTTGTGCATGATTTTGGAAGAATAAATAAAATATTTGATTATATTTTATTTTTTGGAAGAATGAATTTGATTTAATTAAATAATTAAGAATTATTTAATTGTAGATAAGAGGGAATTTGTGGTGAATTAATTAAATAATGAGATTTATTTAATTAATGGAGACTTGAGGAAGAATAATAGAGGAATTTAATTTAATTAATTAAATAACGAAGATTTATTTAATTAATGTCGAATGTATGTGATTTAGAAGAATTTGGTGAAATTAATTAAATAATTAGATTATTCAATTAATGTTGAAATGCAGGTGATGCTCCAAATTAGACGAAATGCAAGTAGTGTGACGACTTGGTCATTTTAGGGTGTCTACATTTTGCCCCTCTTTGGTGCAATGCAGTTTACAGCATTGTGTTAAAGAAAATGATTGTTGAAGAAATGATACAATTTTTTGATGCCCCAGTGTAGGTAGGTGCCCCTGTGTAGTTGGCGTAGGGTGCCCCCTCGAGAGGAAAGATAGGGAAGTGACAGAAGAATTGTGTTGACGCTCGACTAGAAGATTTTGTTGGAGACAGACAAGGTTGGGTTGATGATAGATAGAAGAAAGGAGATAGGAGAGAACATGAGAGAAAGACAGTTGATCGATCTTTGCTTGAAAAACTATATAAGGCCATGGAAAAATGGATGGTGTAAATGGATGAGCTTGTTGCAATGGTTTCAAAAATGTTTATAAAGAGCAATCCTTATTTTTGATATAGCACATGGATAGTTCGCCACCAAGGTATAAAAGACCAAGGTGCCATGATATCTGAGTGCATGGACGTTGACTCTGCAAGCAAGCGGTTTGAACTTAGATCCCTTAGACATAATATAACCTTGTTGGAATATGTGAATGAGCCATAGTCTTGAACATAAAATAAACTTCAATACATGTAAATGCAAGAAGAATATTAATATGTAAGATGCTAGGTCGTAACACACACAAGATAAATATAATGCTAAGAAAGATGCAAAAGATCATTCCTTAAACACAACACACAAAAGCAATGACTATGCCCCCAATCCGTACTACCTCGCAACATACCAAGATTATAGATAAATCAAGGTAGCCTTGAATAGGTAATGGATAAAAGGAACAAAAGATAAACCAAAAAACAAATTGACTGACTTACAATGTAAACATACAGCCAACACATTCTCTTGCCAAAGAGGTTGCTCAGGGTAGATTGGATAGGAAAGATAACAGCCATATCATAGGAAATCTGTGTCTGTTAAAGGGGGCTATCAACCTAAAAAGATAATGTATTGCTGCGAGAGATGCCACATGTCGTAGGAGACACGTGTGTTGGTCTCGACAATGGAACATTCTACAGAAGACAAGCTTGTTGATCTAGTGCTTTAGTTAAGCTGGATTTAGCTAATGCTGGCAATCGATATGCAGGACAATAGATGACTCTAGAAGTAAGCTGCTTTACTTCAGGTTCGTTAAGGACTTTTGCTTTGAAAGGATGCGCTAACTTGTTGCTTGAGTTAGTCAAGTCGAGGTGAATAGATTTTGAAAAATGGAAGACCAAAAAGGTGACAGTGTTAATGGATTGGAATGAGTGGAGAATGATGAATCGTATGTGCCTGAGTACTGGATACATCCTTCATATTCCAGACTGCCTACATACCCTGTATCCACGGGATCAAGGCACATTACGAGGAAAGATGAAAGAAAATAATATGTAGTTCTGGATAGAGTGATGAGATGGGTCAAGGTGGTGAGGGGGAGATCTTATGTACTTGAGTACTGGATACTTCCTTCATATTCCAGAATGCCTACATACCCATATCCATGGGATCAAGGTACTTTAAGATTGAGAAGAGATAATATGTAGTTTTGGTTGGTGTGATGATGTAGGAAAAGTGCTGAGAAGATAACAGCCTTATCGTAGGAGTGATGTGTTCGTTAAAGGGTGTTATCTGCGGAAAGGAGAAAAGATTGAAGGGATTGTGAACCACGAACAAGGAACCATTCCTAGACCTAGGTTAAGGAGAGAGTTACCCCCATTCTAGTAGAGGAATTTGCATAGGTGACTGATGAAGTAGACATAGAAAGCTTGACCTAGGACAAGACAGTGATAACTGTTGACACAGATCAAGGTGTGGGATGACAATGGTGGACATTGACAAATTTCCAAGCTATACTAGATAGGGAGATGGAAATGCAAACAAGATCAATGGTTTTACTATGGATGGATGGATGAAATGTGTTGTGACGACAAGAAATGAACAAGAATCGATAGACGATGGGTGCTGACTCTACACATAGCACCTGTTTGCCAAGTTTTCACTATGGTACTTATCCAAGGCGCCTGTTTGCCAGTTTCACCATAGGATGGATTTTTTTGTTGTTTTTTTTTTGGATTTTTTTTTTTGGAATACTCTGAGGATTAGGCATAGAACTTCTTGAGATGGACACTGTTAAGTGGCTCATCTAGAGGAATGTCGTCAGGTGTAGCTAAAGTATAAGCTCCTAATCCATATGTTGTTGTGACAATAAAGGGACCTAACCAGTTAGGCTCAAACTTGCCCTTCTTTTCTCGATCTATTTGATTTCTCTGATTCTCTTTAAGTACAAGATCACCAACTTGAAATCATCTTTCTTTGATCTTTTTGTTGTAATTACGCTGGAGGTAGTTTTGATAGACATGGAGATGATTAAGCGTTGCAAGGCACCTCTCATCTAGTAGTTTGAGCTTAGCTAATCTGAAAGTGCAATACTCTTCTTTGGCGATCAGGTCCTGCGTGGATACTCTGAGGGATGGGATCTCGACCTCCATAGGTAGGATGGCTTCAGAGCCATAGACCAAGGCATAGGGTGTGGCACTAGTTGGTGTTCTGATACTAGTGCGGTAGGCCCATAGGGTGGGATTGAGTTGCAAGTGCCAATCATGACCCGCTTCATTGACCATTTTCTTGAGAATTTTTAGAATGGTCTTATTGGAAGCCTCAACTTGGCCATTACTCTGCGGATAGTAGGGAGTTGAAAAGCGATGTTGGATATTGTATTGTGTGCACAAGGCACGAACATCTTGATTCTTGAATGGTCTCCCATTATCAGTGATAATGGCTTGGGGAATACCATACCGGCATATGAGGTAGTTTAGGATAAACTTGGCTATTTGCTTACCGTTAATATAAGTCACGGGAATGGCTTCAACCCACTTCATAAAATACTCAGTGGCGGTAATAATGAACTTATGGCCATTGGATGAGGATGGGTGGATTTGTCCTACGAGGTCGAGACCCCATTGCAAAAAAGGCCATGGAGTCGTTACAGGTTGTAGTTCATGAGTTGGTGCATGAATCAAATCTCCATGCTACTGACATTGTAGACACTTCTTAGCAAACTGTGCAGCATCTTGCTCTATTGTAGGCTAGTAATACCCTGTTCTGAGTATCTTCTTAGTGAGATTAGTGTTGTGATGTGCAAAACACGCCCCATTTTACTCCTTAGCAAAATGAGGACCCCTGTTGTGGCTGTTGCTTTTGCTTGTGTGTGTTTTGTTTTGTTTGGTGGTAAAGGGAAAAAAGGGGTTAAAATTGCAAACTTTGTTAAAAATAGAGAAAAAATGCATTTTTAGTGCCAAGGCATAATATGGTTGGGTTCCTTGTGAAAAATGAGCTAGGGTTGCTTTTTGAACCATCTTAAAATTCGCCATATTTTGCAAGTTATGATCATTTTGGTAAAATGTACATTCAGGTTTGTACATCGCTTTGCATATACAAAGTCGTTTGTATATGCAAAGTTATTTTTATGCTTAGTCGCATGGGCAGTCGGGTTCATATACAAGGTGGTTTACCTGATTGGGTCGTTTGCATAATACATACAATGCCCTTTGTAGATCGCTTTCATATACAAAGTCGATTGTATGTCTTTTAGCCTTGTATGCACTGTGTAAAGGTTTTGATTTATACATACAAGGTGGACCAGAAATAGTTTAGTGTCGAAATGGATAAATGTTTGAATTCTGTTGCATGTATCTAACGTTTGAATGTTTGGCAGGTCGAAGCATACATGACAAATATACAAAGGTTTTATGCATTGCGTGGAACCCAAAAAATTATAAACTAGGGTTAATTTATTGTGTATCCGCGAGCTTGTATAACATACAATGCGAATGTACATTGGGCGGACCCGACAAACTTATTAATGAGAGTTAAGTCTTTGTATATTTGCCCAATGTATATTTCATGCAATGTATATTTCATAATATACATTGCATTATATACATTATCCACATGCAAGCCGCGGATTTGAAAGGGGCTATCAAATGGGATTAAATCGTTGTATCTTCATGTTTGTATGTATGTTTCAAAACATACATTTCATTATGCATACAAGCCAGAATCCAAAAGAAATTAGAATTTGAAGATACATTACGATATGCATTGCTTTATGCATACAGGCCAGATTTCAAGGGAGAATTCAATATGGAGAAATCGTTGAATGTTTTGGGTGCTTGCATATTTCAAAGCATGTATTGTAGAGTGCATACAATGCAGAATCGAAGAGAAATTAAAATCTGGTTGAGCGCTTGTATGAAAATCTGAATGTATATCAGGAGATACATTGTGGATACGAGGGGTTATAAACTACCGTTTGTAACGACGATAGGTCAGGTGCACATCCAAAGGAGTTTGTATGTATCATGGTGATCGGTGCGGCTTTTACGATTGGCGAGGGTTGGTTTGGTCTCACCGATGGAAATTTAGTATTGACCTAATTTATAACTATTAGATTTGTATGGTTTTTGTCTCTCCGACTGGTGGTGTCTCGCCGATGGAGGCCGTTATGCAAGGAAAAGAGAAAAGACTTAGCCGTTGCGGCCATTTCGGCCAGAGCAATGCGATCGGTAGATAATTTTTTTTTAGCCGTGCCGATGGGCAAACCTCATGCTGATAGGCAGGAAAAGGCAGGAGGGATAGGGTTTTTTTGGGACATTTTGGGCCTGAATACATGTCTTTTGGTTAGCGATGGTTGACCCGACTGTTTTGGACGCTGTGTATTGCATTTGACCCACATTTTTTCACAGATTTGGGGCCCGATTTCTGCGTTTACACTGTCACGGTTGGATTTAATAACTATTTATCTTCCTGCAAGTTTATTAGGTGAAATAATACTTATTGTTTGTCTATTTTTGTAGGTTTGCAGTTGAGGAAGGAGCTGAAACTTAATGACGGTGACATCATGGGAAGGAGATCCGATCTCAGGAGCAGAAGAAGATAAGGATGAAGGGCAAGGAAGTCAAGGGTCTTTATTGATAAAGGCAAAATGCAGATGGAGACATTATTGCAGCAGACCACAGAAGTTATTATTGAGCTGCTAGGGTTTCTAGAAGGGCATATTTTCGCCCAGATTTGATGTATATGCTCAGAGTATTTTTGGAGACTGGTTCTCCAACATTTATTACTGTAACCAGAGGTTTGAACCATTACTTAACTAGGGTTTTGAGCTGTATTGAGGACAATTAAAAAGTCTATATATTGTGCCTCTGTGCACTGTAATACTTTACACAGGGATTTTTTAGACATAGCTAGCAGTTGTAATTAGCATTTAGAATAGAGGGACCTTTTAGTTTAGGAATAGAAGAAGAAGGTCGCCTATGTTTGCAACAAGGAGCGTGTGGAACATCCTGCCTCCTTGCTATATCTGTAAAGCTTGTAAGTTTTCTGTAATCTAATCAATGAAGCTAAGAGTCATTTAGACATTGTAAATCTTATATGACTGTCTATTTCTAATACAATTGAATCTGGAATTCTGAATCTATCTTCTGAGTGTTTTTTGGCTCTTCATTGTGTTCAAAACATTTTCTCTTAGAGCTTGCAATCTTGGGTGTATGTTTGTGAAAATGCTTAGAACTTACATTCAAGGTTTTAATCTGTGGATTTGATCAAATTGCTGTATGATTTACAAAGTGCATAACAGAACAATTAGATCCTTTGGTAGAATGAATGATGTTTAGTTTAGATCTTTCTAACTTTTCCCAACCCATCTAAAAATACTTAGCTTAAAATGCAGAAATTTAAAAGAAATTTGTCTCATATTTAAAAAAGCATGCATAACAGAGTTAAAAGTAGATAGTTTTCATAAATATTTAAGAGGAGAAAGCTGCAATAATTCAAGAAAACCATTTAAAGCTTCGCAGCACAGTAACATTTTTATGCAAAAGAATGAACAACATGCTGATATTTATGATCTTTTGCATAGTTTGAGTCCAGTAAACCATCAAGAAACCCTAAATCACGTAAGGCCTCTTGAACATTACAGCTTCACATCGACCAACTGAATTTGCCCAATAGGTCAAGACCTGACCATATTAAACTTGGGATTAAGCGAATCTTAACCGATTCCTTCATATCTTTCAAGTCAGTTTTGGTTCATTTTATGCGAATTTTAACTATTGTTATGACTGTCTCAAAACAATCGTCAACAGTTTCTTGGCGCTAGAAGGAGGGCCTGATGGGATTTAAGGTTAATTTTCTGAGTTTTAATGCTTTATTCTAAGATATGTTAGATCTCATAGAATTTCAAAAGCCTAAAAGTGTTGAAAACAAGTCCCAGTGTCAATGGACTCATATGGGGACAGTTTTCAAGTTGACATTCCTTTATTTCAGGAAACTTTAAATAGACAACTTTATCTTGGAAATTTATCTAGCTATGGTTTATTTGGAAGGTGTAGGATACATAGGTCCACAGAGCATAGTGAAATTAATTGTCTGGCTTTTCTTACAGGGTTAGATTTATATTTAAAAGGACTAATCTCTCTCTCAGATGTGTATAAGGCTGAAAGTTGGCAGGAAAATGAGGAGATTATGGAGCAACAAGAGGATATAGCATCAGCGGTCATTAAATGTTTAGAGAATGCAAAGATGGAACCAATGCTAGAAATAACAGATAGTGGAATCTCTTTTTTGGAGTCATGTGATAGTAAGAAAAATAATCTGCCTTTTTGTTAAGGTCCAGCTGTGATTAAAGTTAGTGAAAGGTATAAATATCCAAAAAAATACAGAGAAGAAATCACAGCTCATGTTCATTTTCTAGATGATAGGCAAAGTAGATTTAATGAAAAAGAAAAGAAAGGTGAGGTTGGTCTTGATGTAGTTGATAAAAATATGGAAGTACTAGGGAATACTTGTTAAGAAGAAATCTCTGGATCTGACCTGAAAAGTTTTAATGAAAATGATTTGGCAAGGAAATTTTCTATATCAGCAAGTAATAGAGTTGTAGGGAATAATAGTAGGACATCTTTCCTTAGGTCATTTTATGATGGGATTGATAGTAGGTCTCTACCTCCTAGTACAGGTAAAGGTGAGTGTAGGTATAAACCTTTTAAAGCCTGTAGAGAGGAAACGATTTGTCAATATAAGGTCTTTATTGCTGATCCTAATGCTTTTGGAAAAGACAGTAAAACATCTTTCTTTGAGTCATTCTATGGTAAAGAGAAAGGTGGACAGATGGAAGAATTAAAGTGCACTAAAACTGAAGAGGTTCCCATGATAGTTACCCATGAAGTCATAGAAAAGAAAGCAAATCTTAATTTCATGGCTGATAGCTTTAAATTAAATGACCAAATTCAAAATTTTTGCAGATCGATGGAATCAGACTCCACACTGGATAGAAAATCTGAATTATTTGATGAACAATTCTTGAAAATGGAGGATACAGAGGATTATGCTATTGCTATGCATAATCAGGCATCGCCCCAACATTATTTTGAAAGTGAAATAGGGAAGTATTCCTACCAATCAAGAGATGTTGTTCCACCTTTACTCTCAACTGATCTAGAAATGATTAATTTCTGTATATTAGATTATGATGATGAATATACTCACTTAAGTGTTGATGTGTAGGGAACTGATGAGAACATTGAGAGATTTGCTAAATTTGAGGGTAAACTGAACATCCAGAATGAAGGAACAAAGCTAGATAAAGATGAAGAAATGATACATCTAGAGTCATTCATCTTTCAATTTGAAGAAAGACCTGACATGGAGCTAGGCAATGAAAGTATAAGGTTAAGTGGAGAGCCAGCTATCAATAAACAAGTATGTCCAGCAGAGCTAAAAATACATCAGGTTGTCTCTTTCCTTTCCTCAGTGAATAATGTTGAATACTATTTTGATTATGGAGATTTAAGATATAGGACATGCATATGGAATAGTCATGAGCATAATGGGCTACCTCAATTGCTGATAGTTAGAGATTATCCTATCATATACAGTGAGGGTAGAATAAAAGAACATTTTTCAGAATACAAAGATAAATTTGCTAAGTTAAGAACCATAACTAATGCCTTGATGCTACTGCACAATCTAAGGAGATATGCAAATGCATGTGTCTTTGGGTCTTTTCCTGGGTTCTGTTTGCCTTGTAGAGGCTTGTATATAGTTTGGTAGAGTAGTTGTTCTATTTTCTTTTCTTTGTTTGCTTGTCTTGCTTTGTAGGTTAGTTGTTTGTATAGTTTTTTCCGTTTTGCTTTTTTGCTTTGTTTTCTATTTTTCTATTTTTCTTTTGTTTGTACAGTTTATTGTTTGGTTTGTTGTTTTCTCCTCAGCAGGGATCTTTGTTTTTCTTAAGAGTGTTAAGGAGCAAGCTAACAACCATTGAAAATAGTATAAAATTTAGAATATTCAGGTTAATCATTTGCAATTCATGCATAACTTGTTGTGACTGTCATGAATGTAGAGAGTTGTTTAGCTTCTAAAATTTTGTATTCAATAATAGTGATTGAGAATTCAAGGGAAGTTTATCATGATGACACACCTAAAATCCTTGGGTTTGTTGAACTTACTAGTGTAGATATTAGGTGAAAAATCCGAGGTCACCCTTTCTACCATTACAATTCTCAGCTTAATTTCAGAAAGTGCTCATTCCTTGCATCATAAAGTTACAAATTGCTATATCTTGTGAAATTTCTATCAAATATCAAAATCAATAAAATATAAAATATAAAAATATAATAAAATAGATTATACTAAAAATCTAGATTAAGCCATCTAAGTAACTCTACCGGGGCTATGGATGCTCGCTGGCAGTGGGGCTCTACTTCAGAGAATTGTAATGATAACCTTGCCGGGGCTATGGACGCTCGCTGGCAGCAATGCTCTATCCAGTCGGCTATGAGGGAATATCCTCAACTACGTAGGCTAATACCAGTCACTGGTTTGTTCAACCGATCTTCAAGATGAGGATAATTAATCACGTGCACACACTTAAACTGAAAATGAAAATTCATGCACCCTTATTGAATACCTTAGGTCTCAAGTTGAATAATAATTTGCAGGAAAGATGGTTGGAAGTTATGGATTTATTTCATTTAGTTTTCTTGAATGCTTTGAATTTGATTGTTTTGTTTGGTTGCTAGTTGTTGTGATGTTCACAACATGCCCCATTTTACTCCTTAGCAAAATGAGGACCCCTGCTGTGGCTGTTGCTTTTGCTTGTGTGTGTTTTGTTTTGTTTGGTGGTAAAGGGAAAAAAGGGTTTAAAATTGCAAACTTTGTTAAAAATAGAGAAAAAATGCATTTTCAGTGCTAGGGCATAATATGGTTGGATTCCTTGTGAAAAATGAGCTAGGGTTGCTTTTTGAACCATCTTAAAATTTGCCATATTTGCAAGTTATGATCATTTTGGTAAAATGTACATTCAGGTTTGTATATCGCTTTGCATATACAAAGTCGTTTGTATATGCAAAGTCATTTTTATGCTTAGTCGCATGGGCAGTCAGGTTCATATACAAGGTGGTTTGCATGATTGGGTCGTTTACATAATACATACAATGCCCTTTGTATATCGCTTTCATATACAAAGTCGATTGTATGTCTTTTAGCCTTGTATGCACTGTGTAAAGGTTTTGATTTATACATACAAGGTGGACCCAAAATAGTTTAGTGTTGAAATGGATAAATGTTTGAATTCCGTTGCATGTATCTAACGTTTGAATGTTTGGCAGGTCAAAGCATACATGACAAATATACAAAGGTTTTATGCATTGCACGGAACCCAAAAAATTATAAACCAGGGTTAATTTGTTGTGTATCTGCGAGCTTGTATAACATACAATGCGAATGTACATTGGGCGGACCCGACGGACTTATTAATGAGAGTTAAGTCTTTGTATATTTGCCTAATGTATATTTCATGTAATGTATATTTCGTAATATATACTGCATTATATACATTATCCACATGCAAGCCACAGATTTGAAAGGGGCTATCAAATGGGATTAAATCGTTGTATCTTCGCGTTTGTATGTATGTTTCAAAACATACATTTCATTATGCATACAAGCTGGAATCCAAAAGAAATTAGAATCTGAAGATACATTGCGATATGCATTACTTTATGCATATAGGCTAGATTTCAGGGGAGAATTTAATATGGAGAAATCGTTGAATGTTTTGGGTGTTTGCATATTTCGAAGCATGTATTGTAGAGTGCATACAATGCGGAATCAAAGAGAAATTAAAATCTAGTTGAGTGCTTGTATGAAAATCTGAATGTATATCAGGAGATACATTACAGATACGAGGGGTTATAAACTGCCGTTTGTAACAACGATAGGTTCGGTGCACATACAAAGGAGTTTGTATGTATCATGGTGATCGGTGCGGCTTTTGCGATCGGCGAGGGTTGGTTTGGTCTCGCCAATGGAAATTTGGTATCAGCCTAATTTATAACTATTGGATTTGGATGGTTTTTGTCTCCTCGACTGGTGGTGTCTCGCCGATGGAGGCCATTATGCAAGGAAAAGAGAAAAGACTTAGCCGTTGAGGCCATTTTAGCCAGAGCAATGCGATCGGTAGATAATTTTTTTTTTAGCCACGCCGATGGGCAAACCTCATGCCGACAAGCGGGAAAAGGTAGGAGTGATAGGTTTTTTTGTGACATTTTGGGCCTAAATGCATGTCTTCTGGTCAGCAATGGTTGACCCAACTATTTTGGACGTTGTGTATTGGATTTGACCCACGTTTTTTCACAGATTTGGGGCCTGATTTCTGCGTTTACACTGTCACAGTTGGATTTAATAACTATTTATCTTCCTGCAGGTTTATTAGGTGAAATAATACTTATTGTTTGTCTATTTTTGTAGGTTTGCAATTGAGGAAGGAGCTAAAACTTAATGACGGTGACATCATGGGAAGGAGATTTGATCTCAGGAGCAGAAGAAGATAAGGATGAAGGGTGAGGAAGTCAAGTGTCTTTATTGATAAAGGCAAAATGCAGATGGAGACATTATTGCAGCAGACCACATAAGTTATTATTGAGCTGCTAGGGTTTCCAGAAGGGCATATTTTCACCCAGGTTTGATGTATATGCTCAGAGTATTTTTGGAGACTGGTTCTCCAACATTTATTGCTGTAACTAGAGGTTTGAACCATTACTTAACTAGGGTTTTGAGCTGTATTGAGGACAATCAAAAAGTCTATATATTGTGCCTCTGTGCACTGTAATACTTTACACAAGGATTTTTTAGACATAGCTAGCAGTTGTAATTAGCATTTAGAATAGAGGGACCTTTTAGTTTAGGAATAGAAGAAGGAGGTCGCCTGTGTCTGCAACAAGGAGCGTGTGGAACATCTTGCCTCCTTGCTATATCTGTAAAGCTTGTAAGTTTTCTGTAATCTGATCAATGAAGCTAAGAGTCATTCAGACATTGTAAATCTTATATGATTGTCTGTTTCTAATATAATTGAATCTATAATTTTGCATCTATCTTTTGAGTGTTTTCTAGCTCTTCATTGTGTTCAAAACATTTTCTCTTAGAGCTTGCAATCTTGGGTGTATGTTTGTGAAAATGTTCAGAACTTAGATTCAAGGTTTTAATCTATGGATTTGATCAAATTGCTGTATGATTTACAAAGTTCATAATAGAACAATTAGATCCTTTGGTAGAATGAATGATGTTTAGTTTAGATCTTTCTAACTTTTCCCAACCCATCTAAAAATACTTAGCTTAAAACGTAGAAATTTAAAGGAAATTTGTCTCATATTTAAAAAAGCATGCATAACAGAGTTAAAAGTAGATAGTTTTCATAAATATTTAAGAGGAGAAAGCTGCAATAATTCAAGAAAACCATTTAAAGCTTCACAGCACAGTAACATTTTTATGCAAAAGAATGAATAACATGCTGATATTTATGATCTTTTGCATAGTTTGAGTCCAGTAAACCATCAAGAAACCCTAAATCACTTAAGGCCCCTTGAACATTATAGCTTCACATCGACCAACTGAATTTGCCCAATAGGTCAAGACCTGACCATATTAAACTTGGGATTAAGCAAATCTTAACCGATTCCTTCATATCTTTCAAGTCAGTTTTGGTTCATTTTATGTGAATTTTAACTATTGTTATGACTGTCTCAAAACAATCATCAACAATTAGGACCGGTAGAATGTGCGCCTTAGACACCTTTGTGTATGTCTCGTAAGGTAACTTTAGCTTCTTCCACGTTAAGACATCGTAAGAGGATACCATCGAGACTCCAGCGATATAGTGTATCACCCAAAATGGTGTAACGGGAGGATCGACAGATAAAGGTTTTGCGTTGGGTGGATGATAGTGTTGGCAAGAGACACTATATGGATTCATGGTTGTTGTCATTGATGGCAACAAAGGTCATCCCACATATCCGCAAGTTATGGTGTGTCTTTACCGGAAGTCAGAATGAAGATTGTTGTGGTCCGGTGAACAAGAACAGAGCATGTGTTAAGGTCCAACAGATTAGTTCGGATCTCTCAGAGGAAGTGTCTTGGTGCAGTGCGGATTTGGGGAAGTCAAGAGGACTACCTTGAGTAGTATATTCCAAGGATTTAGCCTCTGGTGATGAACAAAGAAAAAGATATGAATAGTTGAGTACCGGATTCCTGAGAGACAGTGAGAACAGAGGAAGAACTGACTGACAGAGTATCAGACTATTTTCCGGATGTGTTACTGTTGATGGTAAAGGTTGTGAAGGCATGAATCATGTTTGGCCGACATGATTAATGATATCTACAAGTATATGCTTGATCCACATTGCTTGGTGAGCAAGGATTCAGCCGACAGGATAGAGTTTGTAAGAAACTAGACTGTTCCGGATGCCGACTAGAAAGGTGATGAAATTACTTGTGCGGATATATATAGAGGATGGATTTAGTTGTGAAGTGTGTAATTGTGTGATGGTGTATGCGAATAAGTGCAGAACAGAGCAGAAGTAGTAAGAAAGATCTGGTATGTGAAAGGATAGCAGAATAAAGAACAGAGGAAAGATGAAGTGTAGCAGATCAGTGTACTGAGCCTAACCGGAACTGAACTCCAGCATATATAGATGCTTCCAATCAGTTCAAGACTGTGATTCTTATCACTTTGTAGACAGTGTGTCTCCTTGTAGACAGTGGGCCTCTTTGTGAGCAGTGTGCTCGGGCAGTGAGCCCTAATTGGCAAGTGCCATTTTGTAATTCCTTATTCTTCTAACAGAGAATAATCTTTGGGTTAATCACCCCGTGGTTTTCTCCCTTAACAGGGTTTCCACGTAAAAAAAATTGTGTCATGTGTTTTTCATTTCATGGTAATGTTTGTTTGTTTGATTCAATGCTGCATTGATTAATAAGAAAGTTCAAAAGAAGAAATAATTAGGATAACTGATTCACCCCCCCCTCTCAGTTATCAACAATTGGTATCAGAGCAAGGTTCCTCCTAATAGAGCCTAACAGCTTGAGGAAGATCTGGGAGTTCAAATGGATGCATATGGTTTAAGGGAGCAACTCAAGACTACCCTTGAGGATCTTGAACAGTCAGATTCTGAAGTCAATGAATTAAAGGAAAGACTCAAACAGGCTGATGAATTCATGAGAGAATTAAAGGACAAATTAAGTCTCTCTATGAAAAAGAGAAAGGAGCTGCTCCAACAATTGGAAAGACAAAGTGAAGAAAGCAATACAGATGAAGAATTGACTGAGAAAACCAAGTTATGTGAAAAGTTATCAAAAGAAGTCATTATGTTAAGACATGAAATGGAATCAGGAACTATAAAGTTTACTCAAGAGATTGAAGAAAAAAGAAAAGATGAAGACAATCTAAGACAATCTCTTAAAGAGAAATCAGAAGAATGCCACCAGATGGACAGGATTATCAGACATCTTGAATCTGATCTTGAAGATGCCAAAGATAATGAAGAAAAACTTGAGGATCAAATTGTCTCTCTCAAAAGAGATCTTCAAACAGCAAATGAATATAAAGAAAAATTCAAGATAAGTTCTGCCCAACTTGAAGTACTTCTTGGAAGTCAAAAGAGGACAGATGACAAGTATGGTTTGGGATATGAGAAAGGAGAAAGCTCTAGATCCGGTCAAAAGAATTTTGGATCAGAAAATCCAAGGAATAGGCCTAGAAGACCTCCGGTAAGACAGCCCAATGCTCAAAGATATCCATCTTTCAATGGATACTGCCACAGCTGCAATCACTTTGGTCACAAAGCTAATCAGTGTAGAAAAAGGATGAATCAAACTAGTCCATCCTTCTCCGGACAGTGCTTTAACTGCAAAAGGTATGGACACAAGTCTCATGAATGCAGAAATATGCAAGTAAACAAATCATTCAATGGTAGATGTTTTACATGCAATAGAGTAGGTCATATGGCTAATCAATGCAGATCAAGAGGTTATCAGTCAAATATGCAAAGAAATGTTATTTGCCAAATCTGTAATAGGTCTGGTCATAGTGCAAAAGTCTACAGAAGCAAGAATCAGGACAAAAGAGGTCCGGTATACAATCAGAATCAAGACAAGGGTAAACAAAAGATGAATGTGGATGAAGTTAGGAATCAGATGAACAAGATTTGGGTGAAGAAAAGTTCAGAGAATGTAGAGGTTGGATCCGCACCAGACTCTGGTGCTGATATTTCTTCCGGAAATTAAAAAGTGAGCTCTGGCTCAGGGGGAGACTCAAAGAAAATCCTGTTCCCCCAGCCAATCAAGTGGTACTGGATGTGACACAAGATGCAGAGTAAAGGGTTTGAAGATACCAGTCCTGAGATGATCCAGACAAGATTTCAGAGGTCCGCATGAAGATATAAAGAAGTTGTGATCAATCAAGTAAAGACCTATTCCGGCAGATGCTCCGGAATGACAGAGGACTACAAAAGGGTCCAGAGAGATCTGGAAGTACATTATTTTACTCTGTGGACTAGACAGAATGTTTGGGATGTTCTTGTAATGTGTCATCTCGATTTATCCATGATTGAAAGATCCGCATGATGTTCATAGATTAGGACTAATCCAGGATACTCCAAGCTATCCGGACAAGGCAAACCGGAATAATATAGGTGAAGTATTTATTGCAAATAGATATTAGGGTTTGCAAAATGATATAAGCGATTTCTCATAAATCATTTGCTCATTATGCACTCAAGAAGAAGCGAAAAGTGGAGCTCTGCAACAAGACTCATCAAGCACACCGAAGATCTCCTGCCGAAGTCATTACATACAGAAATCAATCCAGCTACTCCATGCAACCGAAGACGCAAAAGGTATTTTCCACTTTCGATATCTTGCTACAAATCTTTTGAAGAAATGGCTACTCCAAATATAGTAAAAATCTCAGATAGGCCCTGACCTAAATTTAAGAAACATCCATACAAGTCATTGGAAGTAGATCCCTTAGGAGCATTTTCCAGTGTTCCTCACGGAGTTTTACACACAGAAGACATTAGGGTTTACATACATGCAAGCATTGAGGAATTTGGGGAATTCAAATTGAGAGATCTCTATCACAAACAACTGATAGACAATGCTTTTGAGTTTAAACCAGAGTATAAGGGTATCCAGAAGAAACAATTTGATCAATTCATTCATTTCCCCTGCTTTGAAGAAGATGAATGGGTCTGGTATGTACTGAGCAGGATGCATGACAACTTCCTATGGCTGGATAGACCCTGCAAGATCACAAAAGAGGCAATTAGAGCAGTAACTGGTCTATACTCTTCCGGAGGGATACCTATCCTCAAATTTGTCAAAAATAACATTGTAACTGAGGCCACCAGATCAAAATTTGATAAGAGGGCAATGACCATTGAAGATATTTCTGATCCGGATATCAAGTATGCGTCCATGATAATAGGATACAAGATCTATCACTCCAGTAGGGAGAATTCTGTATCCGGAACTCAGTATATACTGCCTATGAAATGCTAAGGAAGAATGCAGAATATGATCTCTGCGAACTGCTCTTAAGCCAATTAATGGAAAATATACAGAAAATCAAGAAGGACAAGAAGAATTCCTTTAAGTATGGTACTCTTATATTATGTCTATTCTTCTACTTCATGAATGAGCTGCCCGAATCAAGTGGATGGGCATGGCAGAATGACAAACCTGTTGCAGTCCAAATAAGAGACTATCTACATGGGCTTGGGGATGCCAAAGCAAGAAATACAGCCCTATGGGGATACTTCAAAAACTTCCAAAGCATGATGCAAGCAAGAGAAAGAATTCCCCAGTCTCTTGTTGAAAAATACAAAGACTCAGTGTGCTTTATGGTGGACACTGATCAGTGCCTAATGGAGGCAGTGGAGCCAAGGACTGTCTGGATCATGCCCATGGGGTATGAAGTGGATGAACAGATAGTGGAGCTGCATGTTCAACACATGCGAAGTCAGCCCAAAGATCCAAAGGCAGAAAGGTTTGGAACCTTTGAGGAGCTGAGTGTAAAGATCCATGTAGAACTCAGGGAACCTGAGATAAAGAGGAAGGTGAGAAAAGAAGTAGAGCACATTGCTCAAGGCCTAGTCATCTCAAAAGAGGCACTTGATGCCAGCCGGGAAAAGAGAAGAAAATCTGAGTAAGAAAAGAAAGAGGTAGAAAAGAAAAGTAAAGAAAGTGTTCTGGTTGAAACTTCCACCCGGACCAGATCATCAAAAAGATCTGCACCTCCCACAACCAAAAGTTCAAAACTGGAAGTCCAGGCATCCGGTAAAAGATCTAAGACAAAAGCCACAAGGGCTTATGAAAGCCAAAAGGATGAAGAGGAAACTGAGTCAGATGAGGGAGTAAAAGAAATAAAGAAGCAGAAGAAGAAAGGATCCGGGAAACCCTCCACAGGCCAAGACAAGGAAGAAATGGCAGAAGAATTTGCTGAAAAGCCCACTCTATCCCTAGACAGTGTAGTCAAATCAGTCACTGTGGATGGGAACCTTCAACCGGTGGCTGAATTTTATGATGACTACAACGAGGCAGATCAAAAGATCCTGCAAGAAGCTATAATAAGGTACTTGAACATCTACAATAAAGATTTTATTGAGATTATCTCTGAAATCCCTAAAAGCCTAGAAAAGGAATTAGAAATAAGAAAGAATAATGCTCAGGCAAAAGATCTTGAGATCCAGGAGTAGATAGCTATTCAGCTATATCCTCAAATTGATCCCAAGACAATGAACATAATATTCAAAGACTGCAAAGATGAGTTCAGAAGTAAAGCTAGGATGAATCAACTCATGCTTGGTGAGACTGACAAGGTGGCCAAAGAGACAGAAGAGATCCTCCGGAAGGCCTTCAAAAGGTTCAATCTTCCTGTTGTAGAGGACTTAGGTGTAGAAACAGCTGTGGACTTGGAACCCTCTGCTCCAGAAGAAGTGGCCTATGAACAGGCTAGCATCTCTCCTCCGGTTTCCCCTACAGTCTCTGGATCCAAAGAAGAAGAGAAATTACAGGAGAAGGAAGCAGTGGTGAAAGATAAAGAGGTTGACAGTACCAAGGGTGCAGAGAAAGAGAAGACTCCATCAGAGAAGACCATGACTGATAGTGGTAAGAATGTGGAAGGAGAGAAAATCCCAAAGGACAGTTCGAAGACTGCAGAAGAAAAGAAACATCTGTCTCCGGCAAGAGACACTGCACAAACTGTTCAACAATTTTTGAGCAAAGAAAAAATAGAGATCGATGAACCGGAGATACTACAAGGCCCATTCAACTTTGATTCCCTCTCTCCGGTGCAGACAATGAAGATAGCCTCATTTGCAAATGCTAAGGCAAATGAAAAGTTCCTAAAGTCTCATATGGAAGACTGTGAGTTGATAGAGGCTGCTTCTGGAGTGCTTGAGAAGATTATGCCATCGGTCCAGATAGATCCGGCAGCCTCCTCTTCTGGTAATCTCAAAACCTTAGTCAGCAGTGTTAATACACATTTTGAATCTTTAGAAAAATCAGCTGAAGAAAAGGTCCGGAAGGAGTTTTTGGATAAAAGGTTCTCTGAGGTTCAGGGTTTGATCATTAATGATAGGAGAAACATGAACATTGGGATAAAGAGCTTAGAAAATGCTCTTAAGGATGGCGGTGAAATATACAAATTTTGTATCTCCTGGTCCAAGGTAACAGTGGACATTGAGAAGAAAATAAAAGCGCAAGAGGACACACTACTAAGCTTGTCTCAAAGTTTTGATCCTCTTTCTTCCTCTATAACAAATCAAGAATGTCAGACTATTGCAGTCTTGAGTGAAATCAAGAAATTGGAGAAGGAAAGGAAAAATAGAATAAGCAGGTTGAGTGAGCTCAGGGGGTTAATTGTCCCTAAGCTAGAGGCCATGCATGAGGCCATAGCAGAAGCTCAAATCACAGCCCAGACAAGTGATCTGAAAGATCTAAAAAGGGCAGATGCATTTGCATTTTTGTTGAGTGGTCACATTTCAATTTTGGATAGAATGAAGCAAAGTTGGGCTACAGAACTGATCCAACTGAAGACATCTTTTGCAGACATTCTTCAGTATATGTGAGTATGTAAATATGCGGCTATGTATAGAAAATTTTTGAAAATTTTGGTGTACGGACCCTACCCTTTGCCATTGATGTCAAAGGGGGAGTGAGGAGCAGTGAAAAATGAGGAATCCAACTAAGGGGGAGTTCCATAAATTGTATATAGAGCATCAGCCAAGGGGGAGCGTAGTATAAACACTTAGTCATTTTTCACTAAGTGTTGCCATCAATGCCAAAGGGGGAGATTGTTGGCAAGAGACACTATATGGATTCATGGTTGTTGTCATTGATGGCAACAAAGGTCATCCCACATATCCGCAAGTTATGGTGTGTCTCTACCGGAAGTCAGAATGAAGATTGTTGTGGTCTGGTGAACAAGAACAGAGCATGTGGCAAGGTCCGACAGATTGGTCTGGATCTCTCAGAGGAAGTGTCTTGGTGCAGTGCAGATTTAGGGAAGTCAAGAGGACTACCTTGAGTAGTATATTCCAAGGATTTAGCCTCTGGTGATGAACAAAGAAAAATATATGAATAGTTGAGTACCGGATTCCTGAGAGACAGTGAGAACAGAGGAAGAACTGACTGACAGAGTATCAGACTATTTTCCGGATGTGTTACTGTTGATGGTAAAGGTTGTGAAGGCATGAATCATGTTTGGCCGACATGATTAATGATATCTACAAGTATATGCTTGATCCGCATTGCTTGGTGAGCAAGGATTCAGCCGACAGAACAGAGTTTGTAAGAAACTAGACTGTTCCGGATGCTGACTAGAAAGGTGATGAAATTACTTGTGCGGATATATATAGAGGATGGATTTAGTTGTGAAGTGTGTAATTGTGTGATGGTGTATGCGAATAAGTGCAGAACAGAGCAGAAGTAGTAAGAAAGATCCGGTATGTGAAAGGATAGCAGAATAAAGAACAGAGGAAAGATGAAGTGCAGCAGATCAGTGTACTGAGCCTAACCGGAACTAAACTCCAGCATATATAGATGCTTCCAATCAGTTCAAGACTGTGATTCTTATCACTTTGTAGACAGTGTGTCTCCTTGTAGGCAGTGGGCCTCTTTGTGAGCAGTGTGCTCGGGCAGTGAGCCCTAATTGGCAAGTGCCATTTTGTAATTCCTTATTCTTCTAACAGAGAATAATCTTTGGGTTAATCACCCCGTGGTTTTCTCCCTTAACAGGGTTTCCAAGTAAAAAAAACTGTGTCATGTATTTTTCATTTCATGGTAATGTTTGTTTGTTTGATTCAATGCTGCATTGATTAATAAGAAAGTTCAAAAGAAGAAATAATTAGGATAACTGATTCACCCCCCCTCTCAGTTATCAACAGATAGGTCAGGGGGAAAGGTATTGTGTTTAAGGTATTCATAGATGTCTTCATACCATGGGGAATTGGGACCAACAAGTTCGCAGATGATTTCAGTAATGGGAACATCGACGGCTAGTATCAACAATTGTTCGATCAAGAATTTACATTTCTATGTATTAGTAGGCATGTCAATCAGTGACCCTACAGAAGCCATAGAATTTGCAGCCTTGTTATGTTCTCTTGGAATTTGCTCAAATGTGATGCTAGAAAAGTGTGGTTTATAGGCATCCACTAGTTGCTTGTAGGGGACCAACTTTTCATCTTTTGTTTGGTATTCATCTGTGACTTGTCTAATGACTAGTTGTGAATCTCCATATATTTGTAATTCTGTCATGTCCCATTGAACTGCTGTATTGAGACCTATGAGGAGTGCTTCATATTCAGCGATGTTGTTGGTACAAGGGAATGCAAGCTGATATGACTTTGGAATATAGTCATTTTGAGGTGTGATAAATAAGATGCTGATCCCTGATCCATGCTGAGTGTAGGAACCATCAAAGTATAACTTCCACATTATTGAGTTAGAAAGAGTGAATAGATTCTCATCTGGAAAGTCTGCTACCATAGGGTGTGTATCAGTCATGGGTGTTTCTGCTAGTTGATCTACTAGGGCTTGTCCTTTGATTGCTTTGCGATCCATATACTCAATGTCGAACTCACTAAGGATCATGACCCATTTAGCTAGTCTGCATGTAAGAGCTATTTTTGCTAGTAGATACTTCAAGGGATCAATTTTGGCTATAAGATTTGTGTGTTGGTTCAACATGTAATACCGCAACTTTTGGGAAGCGAACACCATTGCTAAACAAGCCCTTTCCATTGGTGAATAATTAAGTTCGTATCCCACCAAGGTTCTATTGATATAATAAATTGCATGCTCTTTTCTTGATTCATCATTTTGTGCTAGAAGGGCCCCTAGGGCCGAAGTTGTAGTTGAGATGTATAATATCAAAGGTTTATCAGCAACTGGTGGAACCAATATAGGAGGTGTAGCTAGATACTCTTTAAGCTGATCAAATGCTACTTGACACTTATCATCTCATCAAAATGAGACATCCTTTCAGAGTAAGTGTTGAAATGGTTGACATTTATCTGCTAGCTGTGAGAAGAAACGCCTAATGGACTGCAACCTTCCCTGAAGGCTCCTTAATACTTTGAGGTTCTTTGGTGGAGGCATCTCCACTATAGCCTTTACTTTTGCGGGGTCTACTTCAATACCTCTATGAGATATAATGTATTCCAATAGCTTCCCTGATGTTACACCGAAGACACAATTCTTTGGATTGAGTCGCACTTGGTATTTCTCGAGCCTGTCAAAGATCTGTCCTAGAACCTGTATGTGATCTACCCTAGAAGATTTAGGTAGTATGTCATCAACATAGTCCTCCATGATATGATGAAAGAGATCGTGGAATATCACTGTCATTGCTCTTTGATAAGTTGCCCCTGCATTCTTTAGACCAAACGGCATGACACACCAACAATAGTTACCCCAAGGACAAGTAAAGGTTGTTTTATGTTGATCTTCTTCTGCTATCCTTATTTGATTGTAGGCTGAGAATCCATCCATGAGAGAAAACATTCCATGACCTGCTGTCAAGTCTACTATAATATCAATGTTTGGTAATGGAAAGTCATCTTTGGGACATGCTTTGTTGAGATCTCTAAAATCATTACACATGCGGATGCGCCCATTAGGTTTAGACACAGGTACAATGTTTGATACCCAGTTTGAATAATCAATAGGTCGGATGAACTTTGTATCTAATAGCTTCTATATTTCCACTTTTACTAAAAGGGCTATTTGTGGGTGCATCTTTCTCAGCTTTTGCTTGACTGGTTTAACTGTTGGATCCACTATGAGATAATGAACTACTAGCTTAGGGTCTAGCCCTAGCATATCAGCATAGGTCCATGCAAAGTTGATGGTTCTCTATAAGAAGAATGTGTTAAGATTTCTGTGCTCTGTTTTTGATAATGATGCTACCAGGAATGTGGTCTTTGGATTTTTCTCTGTGCCAAGGTTTATCTTTGTAGAATCTTCCACTAGGAGAGCTGACTTCTCTTGATACTTAGATGGTAGGGGAAGGTCAAATCCTCCTTCCTTAGGTGCCACAGTTGGGTTTTCACCTTTGGATACATCCTTTGTTTTTACTATTTTGTGATCGGGAGGTGCCACAGTGTGGTTTTCACCTAGAGATCTTTCTTTATTTATTATTTTGCAACTGGAGGATTTGGCATTCTCACCAAAATAAGCCATTGGTTCTAGTTCCATTACAAAACCTGCTTTATGATTGCCAAGAGGGATACCCTCCTGAAGTCCCATGAACTTAGCTAAAGCTTCGTCATTTTGAAACACATCTATAACGGGGGACCCTTGTTGGTCCCAATCGATAAGTTCAGGGTAGACAAGTGTTACTTTCTGGGTGTTTGTGGTGGATGTTAGGGATACGGAGGATAGCATAAAAATGGAGGATTATGAAAATAGGTTGGTCATATGGAGGGAAGAGTCATCAATGATATCCTCAGACGTCGAATTAGCGGGAAAAGTTTCAGCCACCTCGTCAAGGATATACTCGATGTCCAAGGCGTGCGGTACCTTTCTACCAAATCCTAACCCTTTCTTGTCTAGTTTCTTCGTCACAATGATGGGTTCCATTGTTCCTTGATTCTATTTTCCCAAGCCACCTTTGCCTTTATAGCCCATGTGTTTGACTATCCTTAAGCCATTACCATATTGCTTGACTGGTATTGTGACTGGTTCTTTCTCTTTATAGAGCCAAGAAGAAATGTCCTCAATAGTTTCCTCCTCCAATAACCGTCCCTATTGGAATTGGGTTAGAAATGCTGAGGGAGGAATAGCTACTTTTTTAGTTACTTTGGCAATGGGCGGTTGGCCATAAGATTTAGGGGATAAAGGCATCCGCCCTACACAACAAGATTTGGAGATATCATATGTTCCAAAGCCTATATCACGGATGTGCGCTTTGATTTCAAGAATAGGATTAGGTTTACTTGTAGAGGCTTGTGTCAAAGTTTTAGGATCAACATATAGTGGGGATTCAAGGGCTTTTTCATTTTTAGGCACTTGGTTGCAATTCTTATAACTGCCTTGCAAGACACGACAAAATTCAAAAGGATTGGGGTCTCTTGGGATAGTTATCTCCATACGATTGTATGGGAACTTTAGAGATTGATGGTACATGGAGGGAACAACTTTTATTGCATGGATCCATGGGTGGCCTAGGATATGTTGTAAGGCAGCTCAATATCAAGGACTTGACACCTAGTTTCAAGCATGACATGACCCATTTGTATAGGCAAGTGGATAATACCTTCTGAACGGCATCCAGCATCATCATAGCCCTTGATTGTAATACTTTGATCAGTGTTGACATGATCCTCAGAGTATCCCAATTGCTTAAGTAACTTTAAAGAATAGATGTTGAGACCAGCACCACCATCTATGAGTATGCGTTTGATTTTGCGCTTATGGATGAGAACTTTGATATGAAGGGCATCATTGTGACATGGATCATGGGATGGGAGGTCCTATTCAGAAAAGACCACATTGTAGGGTGAGGCAATATTACCTACTATAGCTCAGAAATCCGCAACCGCTATGTTGTTAGGAATCGAAGACTCTTGGAGGGCTTTTTCTAGCACTACTTTATGTGCAGGTGATGACCGTAGAAGGTCCAAGATAGAGATCTGTGTTGGCATTTTCCCTAGATGTTCGACAAGATTATAATCAGACTGAGCTAGAAGACTGGGTGTAGGACCATGAATGGTGACACGACCACGATGAGTTGTAACAGCGCAATCCGTAGATTTGCCTTTAATTGTGAGGGTAGACACTCAACTCTCTTTAAAACAACCCACAATGGAGTCAAAGGAAGTGGAAGCACGGTTGACACCTTTACCTTTATCTTGAGGAGGAGGCGGACCATGTTGAGGTCTTTGTTCATGTGTTGAGCTGGTGGATCATCTTTAAGAGAGATTTGGTTGAGAGATTTGGTTGCCTTCGATGAGATATTGGATTAGGTGCTTGAGTTTCATGCATGATGTAGTTCTGTGCCCTTTGCTCCTATGGAATTCACAGTATTCATTTTCTCTATACCGTGCAGTTTTGTAAATAGGTTCGCCATACGGGGGAGCATCCGGTAAGGTGATGAGCCCTTTGTGCAAAATCTTTTGTAGGACCGATTCTATGGGCTCTCCCAAGGGAGTCAATTGACGCCGCGGAGGGTAATCTTGTTGAGGTCACTCTTGTTGTCGCTGTTGTTGGTTTTGATAAGATTGCCTTTGTTTTTTCTGTTGTTGAGGTGGAGCTTGACTTGGTTTGGAAAGCTGTAGCAGCGTTTGCAAAGTTTGGACATGTTTAGAATCAACCACACCATCGTTGACCACATTTTTGTTTTTGTTCCAATATTTGGTTTTAGCATTCGTTTGGTGTTGAGGAACATTGTCTTTGGTTTCTTTGAAGATTTTGACCACATCCTTAGCAATGAGGGCCTTTTCGATGTTAATTCCCTTGTATGTGATTTCATCGAAGGTTGTAGCACTAAGGATTTGCAAATGAAAACCTAACTCTTGGTTGAGATTCTGCACAAATATGCTAACAAGCTGTTTCTCAGGAATCTTGAAAGGGAATTTGCTAGCCATTTGTCTCCATCGTTGAAGGAAAGAAATGAAAGTTTCACCATTTTTCTATTTATTGTTGCATAGATCGGTCATGGAAATCTCATGCTTTGCGTTGTAAGAAAAATGGGTGGAAAATTTCTCTGCTAGTTCATTAAAAGACTTGATACCCATAGGTAAGTGTGAGAACCAGTCTATAGCTTGACCTCCAAGACTGCGAGGAAAGAGATGCATAAGATATGTGTCATTATGGGAGACCTCGAAGCAAGCAAGATAGAATTCCCTAAGATGGTCTTTTGGGTCACCTTTTCCTTTGTATTTATCAAACTTGGGAATAGTGAAATTTTTAGGAAAAGGGATCATAGGTAATGACCGATCAAAAGGATAAGGACACACTTCTTCTAAAGAGAAGGTCTTCTTGGTGTGGCCAAACATCAGATTAGATAGTTGTTGTTGAACTTCTGCGATTTTTAGCTCGACCGCTGTGGGAGGGGTTGGAAACATCTCCTGTTGTCCTAGAAGTGGTTGTTGATGCCCATACGGAAGATTGTAGTGTAAGCCATGGGAATTGGTGTTATAAGGGTCATAGGATTGGTTGGGGTCATATGCATTATATGTTGGGTTTAGATTGGTTTGGTTGGATGCTTTGATTCAGAGGAGGTGGGGGTGGCACTAGGTAAGAATATTTGCTTTGCGATGGTTGGAGAAAATAATTTGGTGGAGGAAAGCTAAAGTGTGGGTTAGGTTGCGATTGTGGCACATAGCTTTGGGAAACTTGATGTTGGGAAAGTTGAGGGTGGCTAGGCAATGTGTGAAAGAAATTTAGCACTGATGAACGTAGTGGAGGAGGGAGATAGGTAGATGTGATTTGCGATGGTTGATTGGGGATGAGTGTAGAAGAATGTTGTGGTTGGGATTGCATGACTCTAGTTGGTTGAGAGACATGAAGGTTTGATGATATGGGAGGTGGTGTTTGAGACCCTTGTTGCATGGCTACATAGTTGTTCCCTGGATTGTAATTTGGTGGGAAACCGACTCGTGAAGGAGTAACCAAAATTCCACTTGTAATTGGTGTGGACACTTTAGGAGTTTGTTGTATATTTGATTGAGCTAAGGTGGCTTGCTTAGCTAGCTCCGCTTGACATTGGAGAGTTTCCTGTTGATTTTTGTAGATTTCCATAGGAGTCAGAAGCGGTGATATGGCCCTCTTTCTTGTTGGGTTTTGATAAAGTGGATTCTCATATTGCGAGCTTTGTTCAGGCAAGGGCGTGGTCACGGTTGACATGGTTTGCACTGCTTGTATGGTGTCTTGGTTGTTGTTAGGCTCGCTAAGCGTGGATAGATCATAACCTTTGGGTAGTTTGGCTCCTTACTCTGCTAGCAAGCAAAAGAAATGATCTTGGTTCTCGCTAAGGATTTTGTCAAAGGTAGCTACAACTCTAGGATCTTGTATGAATTCATCAAGATTCTGCCCATCTTCTTGAGAGGATTGACCTATTTCAAAGTGTCGCTCTTCTTGAGGTGGGGCTTGATCTGTGGTATAACCTTGTGGGACAAAATCTGAAGGCAAGCCGGTGGTGTAATGAGGTATACTTACCAAAAGAACTCTTCCTTCCTGAGATGGGATTGGATTGTTAGTATAACCTTGTGGGACAAAATTCAGAGGCAAGCTGGTGGTATAGTAAGGTGTACTTATCAAAGGGACCCTACCTTCTTGAGAATTGCTTGGTTGGTCAAGGTGCGGCATATTCAGAGAGCTAGTTAATTTTGCTGTAGGTGTCCTAGGAGTAACCTTGGGAGTAATGTTGAGACGGCTCGATTGCAGTGTGTGAGGAGGTGATTTACGCTTCCTAGGGACAACTTGCGTGGACTTCATAGTTTGCTGGAGCCTAGTGGTTACCATGGAATACACTAGGACAAAAAGTAATGCTGGGATTCTGCTTGGTGTTTTGAAAAAAGACAAACTCTGATGCACAATTTACTGGACCAAAAGTGCTATACTGTTTGACCAGAGGCACAGGACTATGCAACCAAAAGCGTGCTACTGTAATACCAAAGGCAATGGATTGAGCTACCAAGGGCAAGGTACTGCTATACCAAAGGCGAGCTACGGTGACCAAAAGTGAGCTAATGTACCACCAAGGGTGAGCTGCTATAATACCAGAGGCGCTAAAGTAGTGTCTGATGCTTTAAAAGACAAATTTTGATAGATTTGGTTTGTTTCTAATTTGATTTGCTTTGGCAAGAGAAAACACAACAAACAAGTGGCAAAAAAGGACTGACACAACATATAGTGTATGTTTGAGGCTCACAAAAAAGCCCAATGTTTCCATAGATATAAGACAATTGCAATCAATAACAAGCACTTTTTATCCCTAGAGACAAGGTTTCATTGCAGTAGATCAGCTCACAGCTTAATACTCCGTCAATAAAAATATCATTCCTTAAAGGTGTCAAATATTTTGTATCTTTGCAAGAGACGATAGGTAGGGATATCTCACCCTCCCCTTGGAAAGCTTAAGTAGGTCACAAGAGCTTTATGGCCAAGGGAATACTATCTCTTCTCAAGGGAGCCAATGGTGAGTATCTTAAGGGCTTAAATTGATTCCCCTTGTACTGATGATTACCACAACGTTCGGAGGTAGATCGGGTAGTCTCTATCTAGAATGGTTCTTAGTAACTTTGAGGGACCAACGCCTTACGAGAAATGCAACAAGCTACTAAAAGATTTAACCAATCCTACTAAGAGTATCAAACACTTCACTCAATGTGAAAATCATTTCCACAAAGAGCTAGTACACCTCTTTTTAGTTTGGCACCACAAGGTAAGGCTGACGTCGATTAGGACTTGGCTTTCGCCTTATCCCTCTTATATAGCGGTTCAAAGGAAAACTCCGCTTAGGGTCATCCCTTTTGGATGAAACACAATCCAAAAGTAGGCCCTTCTAAAGAAAAAACTGAAATGTAAGAGCAAGCACGTCAAACAAGGTTCAATTGTCCCGTTATAAGAAAAATAAGGTGCAACTAAATTAGGCTCACACACATTTGTAGTTGTCAATTGTCCCTTATGAAATTGAAGTGTTTGACATTCATGTCCATAGTACCTTAGAAAATTGAGGTGTTTTCACATACATGTCCATTGTCCCTTAAGAAAAGCAATATGTTCCTAAGACTTAGATTGCCAAAATGATTTGTTCAATTATCCCTTAAGAAGGCAATATGTTTCTTAAGACTTAGTGCAATAAATGAAGATTTATTCAATGTTCATCCTACATGAACATATTAGAAAAACCTTTTTGCTCTGTGTGAGTGATAAGAAGCTGCAACAAGTCAATTAGTTCTAAAAAAACTCATAAGTTTAGCAAAAACAAACAAATTGATCAATAGCGCTGTACTGTCTTACCAAAAGTGACTTACTGTGATGACAAAAGTGATGCACTGTGCTACCAGAAGTGATGCACTGTGCCACCAAAAGTGATGTATTGTGTTACCAGAAGCGATCTACTGTGCTACCAAAAGTGAGCTACTTTGCTACCAAAAGTGAGCTACTGTTCTACCAAAAGCGAGCTACTGTACTACCAAACGCATAGTGTAATAACAGGCCTACAAAAAATAATATTTCATCAAAAAAGCTAGATCAAAGGATGATTGAATGATTGAGTGGTGATCTAGGATGTTGATAAGTGATAAGACGCTGCAACAAGTAATATTAGTTCCAAAGAAAACAACAAGATGTCAGAAATCAAGTCAAAACCCTAACAATAAGTGAGAAACCCTAGAAAACCAAAGTGAAATCCATAAAATTGGTAACAAAATGATGAGATACAAGAGATTAAATATCACCAATGGATTCCTTATGATTTTCTATGTAATTTTTTTAAAAAAAGCATCGAATTTCGTTAAGTTTTGAGAAAGTTATGGGGTTTTGAAGTTTGCAAGCCTGTTATCCTAACCAAAAGTGCTTTACTGTTATACCAAAAGTGCTTTTCTATTTTCTCAAGTGTGCTTTATTGTATTACCAAAAGCGCGGTTCTGTGCTACCAAAGGCACTGCAGGATGGCCCGAAAGCGCTGTACTACTCTACCAAAGGCGCTTTTCTGTGTTGAGATGTGCTATTCCATACTGTACTTCAAAAAAATCAATTTCTCAAAGAAAAAGAGGGATTAGTGGGTCCCACTGGGCGTGCCAGAACGTGTATGAGGAAAATTGACTATGATAAACTAACAAAATAAAAAACCAATAACATAAAGAGAACGAATCTAAATAAAAACCATTACTAATAAATTGATGAAATATGAAAGCTTTTACCGAGATTTGTATTGTTACCCTTTGGATGAATGTGGATTGCTCAATAGTGCTACAAAACCATGGTTGCAACAAGCAAGTAAAGTGCTCAAAAGATCAATGTCAAAAGATTGTAAAGGTGCTCAATTGATGCGATGTATGCTCAAAGCACTGTTAAGTATGCCTGAGAATAAGTGATCGAAGAGGATTTGTGAAGGAGATGAGGGGGGTTTATATAGGTTTCAACAGAGATCGATCAACGGTCTAGATAATTCAGAAGAATCAACAGAGGAGAACAGTTGAGGAACATGCATTGAATAAGAAAAAGACATGTGTCTTGCTTTCTTTTGCATGAGAAGATTTGCTAAGAATAGAAGAATGAGTTAAAGTGATTAAAAGAATATAATAATCAGTTAAGTGATTTAAAACACGAAGAAGGGATTTGCATGAGAATAAGAAGATATTTTGCTTTATTAAATATTAGGAATATTTAATTGCATGTGCAAGAAAGCTTGAATTATATTTGGAGATAAGTCAATTTAGAAGAAAAAACAACTTAAATAAATATTTGATTTATTTAAATTTAGAGAAGATATTATTGGAAGAAATAATTAAATAATTAGAATTATTTAATTTAGAAGATTTGAAAGCAAATTAAATAAATAAATTTATTTAATTGTTGTGCATGATTTCAGAAGAATAAATAAAATATTTGATTATATTTTATTTTTTGGAAGAATGAATTTGATTTAATTAAATAATTAAGAATTATTTAATTGTAGATAAGAGGGAATTTGTGGTGAATTAATTAAATAATGAGATTTATTTAATTAATGGAGACTTGAGGAAGAATAATAGAGGAATTTAATTTAATTAATTAAATAACGAGGATTTATTTAATTAATGTCGAATGTATGTGATTTAGAAGAATTTGGTGAAATTAATTAAATAATTAGATTATTCAATTAATGTTGAAATGCAGGTGATGCTCCGGATTAGACGAAATGCAAGTAGTGCGACGACTTGGTCATTTTAGGGTGTCTACATTAATACAAAAATTATTCACAATTTTTGGTCTTGTGGACATCAACTTTCATTCATTTATTCATTGATATTAATTCAAAAACTTGTTACAGTTGGGGGATAGCTACACCCCTGACATACCATTATGTTACAAAAAATTCCCATACATATTCTTTCCCGTGATAATATAATATATTACATCAAAATTACATAGCAAAAATCAAAAGTTCAAAACACTGGGCCACTGGCTAAGGGAAACCATAAAAATCTCCTGTTTCCACCAGGTCTGCGAAGCGCAGCACCCATTCTGCATTCGTCTCCATGAAGAGAGCTCAAGGGCACCTTAAAAAAATTAGACTGATGGTGGCCCAATGACGGTGGCAGGTGAGAGCACCATCTGTCATGTTTAGTAGAAAGGGAAGCCACTGAATCCCCACACCCATCTCTGACCCAACAACTACCTCAAAATCATTGCCCAGAAAATCTGCCTTCAAAATTTCTCGCAATAGTTTGAGAATTTCCACCTTTACACCTCCAAGGTCCAACAATGACACCAAGAACCAAGAGGCTATGTCAGAATTCACTTTGTATCTATTCATATCTATTAAAAAGTCCCTCCCAAGCACCATTTTAATGGCTTCCAACTCCAGGAAGCACAAATAGACAATTCTGTGATGGTTCGTTATAGCTCTAAGCCTCGAGTCCGTTATGAAACCTAAGAAAGAAATTTGCCTTCGCAGTGCTATAAGGAAAATGGGCATATCCATTTTCTTTGTTAAGAAGCAAGCTAGATTCAAACTTTGGTATGACTATGAGGTGTTGTTGGGCTCCATTAAATAGAGCCAGGCTTCATTAATGGTGCTCGGCTTCAAAGAGTTGGGATATCTTTCCAAGCATGCCAATATTTAAGTGATTTGATATATCTTTTCAAGTGAATTTAATCTGCATGCAAATATTTGTATTTGATTTGATGTAAGTATATAGATAATACTTAATAGTGTTTCCAAACTATGTTCCACGTATGCAATGACAATCCATGACACATGTCACCAATTTTGAATTAAAAGGAGCACAAGATTTGTAAATTGATATGTAAGATCCAACCAATTTTATATACAATAAAGTTTAAACTAATAATAAATACTATAAAAAGGGAGTAATTCTTTTTTTTTTTTTTCTAATTTTAGCAAAAGTCATTTCAGATCAAATATATTCAATAAATGAATAGTACAATAATCATCAAAACATTAACATTTACATATACTTTAGCACTTTAGAAATCTAAATTGTCAACATAGTTGGACATCCATAGTTGATAGTCCTCCTCTGTTGGCCAAATGAAATTGACAAGTTCTTCTACTTTGGTCTTGTAAGGTGTGTACTTGATAACCACTTGATTAACTTCCTTGTCAAATTCCTCTAAGAAAATGCTAGTGTGAATTAGCTTATCCATGCTTCTTCTCAACATATCTAAATCAACATTATCACGGATGAGCTTAACTTGAGAAGATATTATTTGTTTTGCCTGGTCCTTCCACAATTGTAGAGGTTTAACCCCACCATTTTCACTCAAAAGAACAGGAAGCAGACTAAAATTCCATTCATCAAACTTTTTGACAAGCTCCTTGATATTTATTTCCAAAGGACCTACCAACCCCTGAAAATCCTTAGTTGAATTTATAAGTCTGAGAGTTGGGACAATGTTAGGAGGTGCATGCTTGTCATGCTTGGTTGCAATTGCCATGTCTCTTAATGCCTGGGCTCTAAGGATCCATGTATCCATTAATGATGTTATCACATCCTTATTCTTATTGAAATCCTTTATGGCATCAAACATAGAAGAATAATTTGAATGAATGCTAATTAATCTCCTATCAATCCCTTTATTCAAGTGTTCAAGAACTATAGTTAAAATCTTCATATTACTTGAATAAATTGATTCATTGACCTGTGACAGCAATTTCTTGTATGCCTCAATTTGATCCAATAATTCCTCTTCAGTAGGCTCACTTGATGGAGCTGCACCTGATGTGCTTGGCTCGTCAACTACAAGGAGTAGGGGTGCATCTCCAAGATTGTATGGAATGATTTCCATTGAAACTTCTGGAAGGACAACATAGTTAGTCTGTGTTTGGGCATGAGCATGCATATTTTGCAATTGTTGCTTTAACAATGCCACTTCAGTTTCCAACTTGGCAACCTTTTACCAACTATCATTATACTCTACAACCATGTCATTATACTTGGATCTATATTGATCTCTTTCCTCAGCGATATTCTCTACTATTGCCTTTGTGAATTTGGAAACATTCATTGACATGTTTGCTACCTCAATTGCTGGGGTATTAGACACTCTCTTAATAATTAGCCCTCCACTTATGTTTGGAGCAGGCTCAGCAACTGCAGGTTTCCTTGCACCTGGGGCCAATGCCCAAATAGCACGTTTTTCCCAATATTTGTTGAAAACACACCCCTGCAAAGCCAATTTTGCTTCCTCCTCTATTTGATACAATGGTTTGTCATGCCTCCACACTGTGTCAAAACCAATTACTGAGGCTAAATCCCACTCTAGAAGCAATAAAATACCACTTTCCATCACCAACTCTCTGCCTTTTTCAGCTGTTATCTTCTGAAACTGTTCTTTCATTTCCTTTATGACCTCAACCTAAATAACTGCTTTTGGTAATTTAGGGTGTAAGCTTCTCTTTTTGGGAACATTATCAACATATTCATCTCTCATTGCCCTCCAAGCGAACTCTCTAAAAGTAGGGGTCTAGACAAATGAATCATCTTTCATGAAGGTCTTGCAAGCTTCCTCCCTAAGGTCATCTTTGTTGCTCAACCCCCTGAGGTCTGCCTTGCCCAACTTGAGGTTGCTTTCTGGTTCTATTATCTCCCTAGAGGGAGAGGGCATTCCCTATCTCATATCCTCCTTAGTGACAATGATATCATCATCCGAGTCATCTGGATAATCCACCAAGCTGCTTTTTTCAACCTTTTGCTTCTTTGGTAGTGGCTGTCTTGGAGGTGAATCCACCTCAATCACTTGTGGAGCTGCTTGCCTTGGGGGAGACAGTGGTGGCATTTCATGCAATGGTGAGGAAGCTCTTGAGCCCTTAGGCTCAGAATCTGAAGATGCAGTTGCGGTGGCAATAGATTGTTGCTTCCTCACAATACCTTTTCTCCTTGCAAATATTGATCTTTTGTGGTGGTTGGTAGGTAGGCCTTTCCTCCAACACTGGGGCCTTCCCCTTATCCTTTTCCTATTCTTTCCCAACCATAGCCTTTCCTTTGTTAGCAACCAATATCTCTCTTTTCATCCTTCCAACCACTTGCTCAAAATTCTGGAGCATATATTCAACTTTTTGCATTTCATTTTTGAATTGAGGCAGCCGTAGGGGGTCATATTGGGGATCAGTCTTCTATTTTGCCTTCTTGTCCTCCTGTATTTGGTCATTAAAGATGTTCCTAATAACATCTTCAGGGAAAAAGAAGTTATGTATGAACTGGCTGCTTTTGATCCTCGCTTTTAATGCAGCCATGAAACCTTCAGGATCATGATTTCTTGGGCACACTCTCCTCATGTTGTATGGTTCAAGCAATTCATCCATTTTTCTCCACCCTCCACCAATCATCACAAAGTCTACAAAAACTATCCATGTTGGGAAGAAGATTCCTTTCCTCATGTTTAACAAGTGGCCATCTTCAACATTACCTAGCTGCTAAATGACCTTAAGGAATCCAATTCTCATTGGCACTTCTCTTGGGAGAACATGTGGTCTAACCGTAGTGCCATATACTCTGAGAATTGTAAAATCTAGATAGGGGATGACATCTCCCCAGTTGTGATCAATTTTTAAATTAGACCTCCTTTCTTTTGGCTTGAGAAAATCATGTAGTTCAGTTGGAATCCTTGGTGGATTCAGGATTAGATCATTCCTCAACTTTGATGCAAAGACATTCTCAAACACCACAAAATCAAACTTCATATCATCCTTGTCTAGAATTCTTGTCCAACATTGGACATGCAGCTCAACACCATCCTCCTTTTCCAACTTCATATCATTCTCAAAGAATTTTTCCCTTTTGAATAAAAACATGTGCATTAACAGTGAGTACCACCAAAACTGAACCGAATCTTTACCATTCTTTAATGAAATTAAACCCTCATGAATGTTATCTGCCAGGTAGGAAGCAAAGTCATATACTACGTTATAAGCAGGGTGTTGGATATGAGCAACCATATACATGAAACCCATTGGCATTTCAGAAGCAAGATCAAACCCCAAGATTTGACACAAAGAATAAAAGGTTTTCTGAAAATATTGAGCAAAATAATTTATTGGGAAGGGTTCCTTATCTGATGGACCAATAACAATTCTCCAACTCTCCTTTCCCTTTCTAACTGATGCTAGATGATTTGGTAGCATTGTGATTTTAAAGACGCATCTTGTCTTCTTGTATTCACTCCTAAAGGCTTTCAAATCAATTTTTACCAAATCCTCATTCCACTCATGAAGTTGAAAAACTTCAGCTATCTCTTCCCTACTAATTTTTACAATTTCGATCCCATCATACATCCTGACAACTCTGGAGATAGGATCATATCTGGCTGCCACAACTTTTAACAAGTCCACATCCATGTAGACATTTGAGACAACCAATTTCCCCATGTCCAATCTCCAGGAGTTACATATAGGAGAACTCAAATTCCTGTTCCCAAACCAGTTCTTGAACAATGACCATCCTGTAAGTGGTATGGTGGCATCCTTGATATAGATATGTTTATCTATGAGGCCTTCTTTAATTTTAGAACCCTGGAACAAAAGCAGACCTTTTACTTTGTCGTTAGTGGAGGGCTTTAATTGTTCAAGAAGGTTCTGGACTATGGGCCTTTTTGTCTCTCCAGAGTTTGAGGTTTGAGCTCATGGAGGTGCCATTATGGTGATAATTTTGCAAATTAGGCTTTTAGTTTAGCAAGAATTACAGGTTCACAACTAGGGTTCTGACTTAAAGCAGCGATAAAGCTCAAAATTTGTAGTTCAACAATCTAAGAAGGAAAAACCCTAAAAGAAATAAAAATTTACCAGTAATTCCTATTGACAGAACCACGATAGTGAGCACAAGCAACAAATTTTAGAGGGTGAGATTTTAACTTACGACTTTGAATGCTTTGAAAACCCTAGTTTTGATCGCCAAGAGATTGAAATTGCCTCGAGAGATTGAAATTTGCCTTGAGAGATTGAAATTGCCGCTAGATGCTTTAAAACAATTAGATGGAATTCAATTTTACAAAAAGACTGCTTTTATGGCGTTAAAACTGCCATTAAAGCTTGCTCGCGTGAAGCAGAACGACTCCCATGGCCACTTTCTGAATTCCAAACTCTAGTCATTGATCTCTTGATGAGATGGCAAGATGGACGGCCATGATGAAGTTTTCTGCCACATGGAATTGCTTACTCATCTTTTAGCATACCCCACCTTCTCTTGAAGCCTGCGAAGTCTGCTACGTGGCATTTTCTCGTTAGCCCGTTAGGTTTATCACCTGTGCATCTTCTTACAACAGGCTAGTGGGGAATGGTTAGGATTAACTTGGGGGCCCTCCAACATGCTCACACATTAACTTCTCAAGCCATCCATTGTTTGCTTAAATTCTTCAACATTGGATGGCTAAGATTAAAACATCTTGCCGAGCAATTTCCCACGTGTCTTATTTAAACCTTTAATAGCTCACCCTTTAACTTTTAAGTCTCTTAAGGATGCTTCAAAATATTTGCTAAAATATTTCAAACTCTAGCCATTGATCTCTTGATGAGATGGCAAGATGGATGACCCTGATGAAGTTTTCTGCCACATGGCATTGCTTACTCATCTTTTGGCAGACCCCACCTTCTCTTTAGGCTGCGAAGTCTACTACATGGCATTCACCCGTTAGCCCGTTGGGTTTATCACCTGTGCAGCTTTTGACAATGGGCTAGAGGGGAATGGTTAGGATTAACCCGGGGGCCCTCTAACATGCTCACACATTAACTTCTCAAGACATCTACTGTCTGCTTAAATTCTTCAACAGACGGCTAAGATTAAAACATCTTATCGAGGAATTTCCCATGTGTCTTATTTAAACCTTTAATAGCTCACCCTTTAAGTCTCTTAGGGCGTCTTCGTAATATTTTCTAAAGCATTTAAAAAGTGGACCTTGCTAGGTTAACCCGTTCCCCACCAAGCGGTGACCGACAAGACTAGGTATAAGGGGTTGGTAAACAACACAGTTTTAATGGATCAGGTTTTAACTTAGACAACCGGTAACCGGACATAGCAAGTCAACATAAGATTACATAGAGGGTTTCTCATATGAAATGTAAACCATTGATATTTGGAAATATAACGGTTCAAGTGTTATTCCGGAGGTTTGATGTCATAGGTCTAGTGTTTCAGACATTTTCTTCTGGAATGCAACTACAACCGTCCATCAAAAATTTATCGAACATTCATCTATTATATTAATTTATGCTGACATCTTGCTTCAGACATAATAAATATGTTGACACTTGTCCCCATTCCGGACACTTTATGAAGGATTTTCAATGTGTGTAAAATTTATCGTGGAATAGAGCAATATGTAACATTTGATATTTTTGCCACACTGTATGATTTTTTATTGGCATAACAGTTTATTTTGCCAATTAATTTTTTATTGGTTTGAAACTATATTTAATTTGCCAATGATTTTTTTATTGGTTTGAAAATTGGTTTAATTCACCAATGAAAATATATTTTTTGGTTTGAAATTAGATTTTAATTGCCAGCAAAATTATTTTTTTATTTAGAAAACATGTTTAATTCGCCCACAAAAATATTTTACTCATTTGAAAATAGGTTTTAATTTGCTAATGAAAATATTTAATTGGTTTGAAAATAGGTTTTAATCGCCAATGAAAATATTTTATTGGTTTTAAAAAAATTACAATTTGCCAGGATTTTCCATAGACCTCTAGCGATTACAAAAGATTCACCAAATAAGATTTTTTTTCCCAGAAAACTAAAAAAAATTGCCAATAAAATTAATATTTTTCTCAGGAAGTATACATGATTCACCAGGTTTATACACCTTATCCGAGGGGGGGGGGTTCTTAAAGTTATCCCTGGAATTAGTGTTCTATAAACTTTTTCTTTTAACCATTTCCAAGAATAAATTAAACAAGAGCACAACATGCAAATGAATAGCAACCATAAAAGCATGACACATGGACACCAAGATTTTTATGTGGAAAACCCAAAGAGGGAAAAACTATAGAGTGGGTTAGCTCTCAAATATATATTGCAATCTTTACAAATAATGATGTTCAGGCTTGGTCACTCCACAAGCCTAGAACATGATGGCTCACTGCCATGAAGCACAACTAGGTCTAGCAGGCTCACTGCCTCAACCCTAAACCTAGCAAGAGTACAATGAGGGCTGTTAAACCCTAAGGGCTGTTAAACCCTATTGGAGGCTCACTACCTTAATGAAGAATGCTCACTGCCAAATACAAATCAAATAGTATATGAAAAGGAGTACTGCATAAGCATATGTCAATATGCCAAGGTGCAGTCTTTTAACAACTAAATTCTGAATCCCAAGTCTTCATCATCACTGATCTTCTATTTCTCCTCTGCTATTCACATGCTCGCATCACACCCACACATCCATACTTCCTCAACCAAAATTCATCGCTCTTATATATCCACATCATGATTTGATTCATAATTAGGTCGGCATCCAAGATAAGAAACATGTTCATTAAAAGATGTAGCTTGTCAGCCTAGTCCAATGCACCATATGTTATGCGGACCCAAATCTTTTCCCAAACATGTTCATATAGGTCAGCTCTAATCATTTAATTACTTAAGTAGATCCTTCAAACACTATCTCTTCTCTGCATAATGATTTATTATATCAGTCAGCCTGTTCCTTAAGAGCATGCTTAACAGGCTCATCTGTTGACTTCCAACTTTTACTGTGGATCACAAAACACTTCCAAAATCATATCAACGACTCTTCAAATATTCCCAATCTTACCCTTAGAACTGCAAGGCATGACATCATCTTGCAGAGAATTGTAGACCATCAGAACTCAGACTTTGTCTCAGTCAAACTTTGTCAAACACTGTGCCGATACTCAGTAGCTGGCAACTATTTTTTTGGTGGACTTCAGATCTCACAACTCTGGAATTAGACACTTCATACAAGTGTTTACAATACCTTATAACCACATAAAAAAAAATTCACTTGTGGAGGAATGCAAACCATTATACTATGCCCTATTCACTGTCTCTGCTAGGCTCTGCTCATCCAGACTTATATATTTCTTCTGACTGACTTCTGGAGGATCATCAGAACTTGATCTCTAGAACATAACAACATAAAATAGCTATGAAAATCATACTTGAGCCATATTTGCAAGTCTTCATCTATGGAAGCATACTGATCTAGTTACTATCCCTTACTCTATTTCATGCCCATACTTAGTCTTTTTACCAACTAGATCTGAATTCCAACAAAACCTTCTAGAGTTATGTCTTCTTGTCATGCTGATGAGATCTTTGAGCCTTGTTGCCATCAATGACAACATACAAGTCTAGATCAGAGCAGTGTCTCTTGCCAACAATCTCCCCCTTTGGCATTGATGGCAACACTTAGTGAAAAATGCTTGTCTACTCCCCCTGAGATGTTTATCCATTTTTCACTGGTCTTCTTCTCCCCCTTTGACATCAATGGCAAAGGGTGTGATCTGTGACCAAAAAATTTGTTGAGTCTTCAAAATTTTTGTGTACTCTGCCACATATTTACAAGTATAGTCTTCTACTTTATTTTATATATACTAAAAAATGTCACTAAAGATGTTCTTTAGTTGAGCTATCTCAACATCCCAACTCTTCCTAGCACCATCCAAAATTTGTATATGCCCACTGAGTAGAAAAACTAGAGTTTCAGCTTTTTGTAGATCTGATGGTGTGGTAGTTTGACCAGCAAGCTATACTTCAGCTACAAGCTTAGTCATTGAATCCAATTTGGGACTAATCAGTCTTCTCAATTGTCCCATTCTACTCTTTATTTGATACCTATGATTTATTAAATCATTCAAGTCATTGTGGATGTTGATGACTTGAGCTTCTTGGTTGCTAGTAGATTCATGTACCGTATCAAAATTCTTAGAAATATTTATCAATTTTCCTTCCAATTCCTTGATCTTTTCTTCTGTCTTCTTTGTAACTTCCAGCCATGATAAATAAAATTTATATACATCACCAACTTCTACAATAGCAATTCAAACATTTTGTATCCCATTGTCTAGCTAAGGTTTATCATGGGCTATCAACTTTATCAACTCACCTAACCTTTTCTCATCAAACTCTTGTCTAACTTTTGTTTCAACAGATTTTTCAAGAGATTTGAAGTGTGTACTTATAGAATGAATTAGTCCCTTGAGTTGACAAGTGGCAGACAGAGAGGTATCCTTCCAGTATGTTGGCACTAGCTTTTCCAAAATGCTGGATGCATCATTTACAAGTTCACTATCCTCAATGTGGAACTTCAAAACCTCTTTTCTTGCTTTTACTTGGACAACTGAAGCTAACTTGAACATTTGAGTAGGAGACATTGTGTCCAAGTTTATTGGACCTTAGATTGATTCAGACTCATCTAAAACTAATTCTTCTTTTTCCAAAAGCTCTTTTACTGTCTCCGCAGTCTCTTATTGCTTCTTTAGGCACTTCTTCTTCTTGATTTTGTTCTAGAGGTTCCATGTTCATTTTCTCTTGTTGACCAATATTTTGGTTTGGTGCAGGGCTTTCCTCAACTTGTTCTTGATTATCAACTTCGATCTATTCATCAATTTCCTCCTTGTTTACTAGATTATCAGTCTGTTGTCCTGGAGGAGGACTTGTTTCAGTTTGACCCCTTTCAGCAGAGTCTTGATCATTAGCAACAAGAGTTTGATCAAATTCTTCCTTTTCAACATTGATTCCTGAAATAGATGTGTTATCTTCACCATCTATTTCTTCTTTGTCATAAATGGTAGGAATGTTGTTTTTCCTTAGAGTTGCCAGAGTGATCTCCTCTGTTTCCTTGACCACTTTATCAATTTCTCCCAACATCAATGAGTTTATTCTTCTCTTGGTCCTGAAGGCATCCTTGATTTCTTTAGAGATTCTGACCTTGTCCTCAGGGGTGATCTCTAGACATAATCTTATCAATGAGTGTTCCCTGAGCTCAATATCCTTTTCCATATCTGCTTCTTTCCTTTCACTCATTATGCTTGCCACGCTATGTGGAAGCTCATCAACTATTTCAATTAGGGCCTTGTTGTATATGTTTAGGTATTCTACCACAGCAGTCTCAATGATCCTCTTATCTGGATCATTATATTCATCATACAATTGTGCAATTAGTTTTAGATTTCTATCCACCGTTATGGCTTTGAGCACATCCTCAAGACTTATAGTTGCTTCCTCTGTCATAGGTATATCTTTCTTTAATCTTTTTACAGTCTTACCCATACTACAGGGTTTCTTGGTTCTAGAGGCCTCAGCAACCTCAGCTTTCATCCTTGTCACTTCTTCATCAGACTTAGTTTCTTCTTCATCCTTGCTCCCTATACTGACATACAATATTCTTCCCTTCATTTTCTTCCTCTTTATATCTCTAACAGTAGATATCCTTGATGTTTGCTCCATTCTCACTGATGGTGTGGCACCAGAGGAGGTAGCAGTACTCCTTGTAGACCTCTGTGTCTTTTTAGGCTTGTCTCGTTTCACTGAAACTTGTACCGGTACACTCTTTTATTTTTCTTATTTTGCTTTCTCTGATTTTTCCCTTATTTCTTTTAGTTGTTATTTAGTGATGCCATATCTTGCAGCAATTTATTCTACCTCTCTTCTCACCTTCCTGGTCGATTCTGGCTTCCTGAATTCAATGTGAAGTTTTATAGATAGTTCTTCATATGTACCAAACCTTTCTTCCTTTGTGTCCTTAGGCTTGCTTAGCATATATTGGGCATAGCTATCCAGTACTTGACCATCCACTTCATATCCCATGGGCATGATCCAAACTGTTATGGGCTCAACAACCTCCATCAAACATTGATCTTTTGAGACCATGAAACATATGGTGTCCTTATACTTTTCCACAATAGCCTTTGGAATTCTTTCCCTGGAGTGCATCATGTTTTGAAAGTTCTTGAAAAACCCCCATAGGGCTGCATTTTGGTCATTACAACTGCCCATGTTTTTAAGACAGTTTCTGATTTGAACAACTACTAGTTGATTTCTTAACCAAATCAAGCCCTTGTGGTTTGGGAATTCATTCAGAAAATAGAAGAATAAATAGATAGTAAGCATACCAAATTTGAAAGGATAGTTCTTGCTTTCTTTGACCTTTTTCAGGTTATCCAATAATTGAATTCTCAGCAGCTCACACAAGTCATAATCCACATTCTCCTTAATCATTTGATATGCTGTGTAAATGGCTGTACCGGAGATAGAATTTCCTTTGCTTGTGAAGTAAATTTTGTAACCTATGACCATTGAGGCAAACTTTACTGCAGGATTAGTAATATCATTTATTTTCAACACCCTTTTGTCAAATTGTGCTCCAGTAGTATCTATAACTGTTTGATTCTTGATGGCTTTTAATGATGGCACACCTCCAATGGAGTTTAATCCAGTGACTAATTGAATTGCATCCTTTTTTATCTTAAAGGGTTACCCTTTCCCTAACCACATGAACTCATCATGAATCCTACTTAGCACATATCAGACCCATTCATCCTCCAAAAATGTTGGGAAATCCAAGTACTGAATAAATTTCTTCTCTTCCAATGCTTGATATTCATTCTTCAGATTGAGATTCTCATTACTCAAGTGTTTTATGTAGAAATCAGTAAACTTGCTATCACCAAATTCCTCTAGGGAAACATGAATATATGCCCTAACATCCTCTACATGCATGACTCCATGAGGAATATTTGAAAATGCACCCATCTGATCAACTTCGATTGATTTGAATGGGCGTTTCTTGAATTTTGGTCAAGGTCGCTCAGTAATATCAACAACTTGTGGTGTCACCATCTCATAATTTTAACAAATTCACAAGTAGGGCTTGAACAAAAATACCTTGTTTCACCAAATTAGGGTTTCCTTTCTCTGAATTTCTCCAAGTGCTTCAAATCTTGGTTATCATTACTCAAAGTTTGCTCCAATCTCTCTGAATACTTGATAGCTTCGAGTACAAAGTGATTCTGAGACCAAACTAGTTCCCTTTTATCCTTCTCAAGACTTAACCTAATCATCATTAATGCTTTTTCCAAAAAGCTATTAAACTCTTCCCTGTAGAGTACAGTCGATTAGGATTGCTCCGTAATACTCTGCATTAGAACTTTTTCTTCCAAAATTTCTTTTAGGGGATCTGTCATGTCAGATTCTACCACATATCTCTATGCTGGATTCCAACACCAACTTTCTGGTTGGGGGATTTAGATTTTTAATGCTGCCCCCTCGGAGCCAAAGCTCCCAATTTACTTTCCAGAGGAAGTATCTGCACTAGATGATGGTGCGGATTTATTCTTGACTTTGTATGCTTCTTTCCTGATCTAGATCTTGCTCATCTTATTCTTGATTTCTATCGGATCAATCTTTTCTTTTCCCTTATTATTCCTCTGCTTTGTTTTTGTTTCTTCAACATAGTAATTTCTCTTCATATTCTTGCTTTTGCAGAATCTTGTAACATGTCCAAATTTGTTGCAATTGAAACATACAATGTTTCATTGTCCTTGATTTCTTCCTCTAAATGAATTCATCCTTGATCTGCATTGATTAGCCATGTGTCCAAATCTATTGCAAGTGAAACACTTGCCATTGAAGAATTGACCATTCCTAGAATAGTTTGGCATATTTCTTGACACATTTCTACACTCATTTGCTTTATGACCAATCTTATTGCAATTGAAACATTTACCAGAGAAGGATGGAACATTTTGATGCATTCTACTTCTACACTAAGTAGCCCTATGACCATACTTATTGCATTTAAAAAAATAACCATTGAAGAGTGGATACCTTTGAGCATTTGGCTATCTGACTGGAGGTCTTATAGCTCTTCTTCTTTGATTTCTGAACTGGTATCCTCTATTTTGCCTTGAATTAGTTTTTATTTGACCAGATTTTGAACATTCTCCTTTCTCTTATCCCAAACCTTGCTTGTCATCAACACTCTTCTGGCTAGCAATCATTTCATCAAGCTTTGCAGTACTTATCTTGAATTTTTCTTCAAAGTTCTTGGCCTTTTCCAGGTCTATTTTAAACTTACAATTTCTTTTTCAAGTTTGGCACAATCTTCCAATTTTCTCTTCACAATTAAATTCAGATCATCTTCTGCTTTTGTTCTTTCTATAACTTCTACTTCCAGATCATTCAGGGCTTCATTTGCTGATATCAATTGATCATTAAATTCTTTATATTTGTCTTTGAATTTCTTGACTTGCACTTTTAGCTTTGAGATGCATTCATCAACTTGTTACAAGTTTGGTTTCAGATCCCTGACTTCTACTTCAGATTTTTCAAGATCAATAAAAGCTGCTTCTAGTTCCTTGTTGCTTTCATAATTTCCAAATCTTCTTGCTGCCATGATCACACTATCCCAGATCTTCCTTAAGCTATTAGACTTTTTCAAAGGAACCTTGCCTGATACCAATTGTTGAATGTTAGGAACACTAAGAGGGGGGGTGAATCAGTGTTCTATAAACTTTTTCTTTTAATTATTTCCTAGAATAAATTAAACAAGAGAACAACATGCAAATGAATAGCAACCGTAAAAGCATGACACATGGACACCAAGATTTTTACATGGAAAACCCAAAGAGGGAAAAACCACAGAGGATTAGCTCTCAAATATATATTGCAATCTTTAAAAATAATGATGTTCAGGCTTGGTCACTCCACGGGCCCATAACATGATGGCTCATTGCCATAAAGCACAACTAGGTCTAGCAGGCTCACTGCTTCAACCCTAAACCTAGCAAGATTACAATGAGGGTTATTAAACCCTAAGGGCTGTTAAACCCTATTGGAGGCTCAGTACCTTAATGAAGAAGGCTCACTACCAAATACAAATCAAATAGTATATGAAAAGGAGTACTGCATAAACATCTGTCAATATGCCAAGGTGCAGTCTTTTAACAATTGAATTCTGAATCCCAAGTCTTCATCATCACTGATCTTCTATTTCTTCTCTGCTATTCACATGCTCACATCATACCCACACATCCATACTTCTCAACCAAAATTCACCACTCTTATATATCTGCATCATGATTTGATTCATAATTAGGTCGGCATCCAAGATATGAAACGTGTTCATTGAAAGATGTAGCTTGTTGGCTCAGTCCAATGCACCATATGTTATGCGGACCCAAATCTTTGCCCAAACATGTTCATATAGGTCAGATTTAATCATTTAATTACTTAAGTAGATCCTTCAAACACTATCTCTTCTCCGCATAATAATTTATTATATCAGTCGACCTGTTCTTTAAGAGCATGCTTAATAGGTTCATCTGTTGACTTACAACTTTTACTGTGGATCACAAAACACTTCCAAAATCATATCAAGGACTCTTTACATATTCCCAATATTAGCCTCACAACTGCAAGGCATGACATCATCTTGTGGAGAATTGTGGACCATCAGAACTTAGACTCTGTCTCAGTCAAACTTTGTCAAACACTGTGCTGATACTTAGTAGCTTGCAACTATTTTTCCGGTGGACTTCAGATCTCACAACTCTAGAATTAGACACTTCATACAAGTGTTTACAATACCTGATAACCGCATAACAAAACATTCACTTGCAGATGAATGTGGACCATTATACTATGCCCTATTCACTGTCTCTGCTAGCCTCTACTCATCTAAACTTAGATATTTCTTCTGAGTGACTTCCGGAGGAGATCAGAACTTGATCTCTGGAAGATAACAACATCAAATAGTTATGGACATCATACCTAAGCCATATTTGTAGGTTTTCATTTGTAGAAGTATATTGATCCAGTTACTATCCCTTACTCTATTTCATGCCCATACTTAGTCTTTTTACCAACTAGATCTGAATTCCAACAAAACCTTCTGGAGTTATGTCTTCCTATCATGTTGATGAGATCTCTGAGCCTTGTTACCATCAATGACAACATACAAGTCTAGACCAGTGCAATGTCTCTTGCCAACAACCTGTATATTAGCTAATGACCTTTGTAATTAGTTTTGACCTACTTTTTCATTCAACAGGGTCGTCTTAGGTAGTGTTTAGTTGTTTTTGCGAATATATATATATATATATATATCCAGCCTTTTTATCTTTATTTTTGTCTGTCACCTGCCTCAAAACTATTAGATCTCCTTCATATGCATAAGATTAGTTTTGTTTTAAATAAAAAATATAAAGGCTTCAGATCTCCTCAAGCATATATATTTATATCCATTAAATAAATAAGTAATAAAATTACTAAGTTATAGATTGTATAAATATTTTATCTTAGTTGCACGTAAAATTATCTACTTTTGCTCTATGATTGGAACAACTTGGAAATTTTGCCGCAACTACAAAGAACAAATCAATTCGCAAACTAAGTCAGACACTGTTTTAATCACTTTGTGTTAAAGATGTAAAGAACTAGCTTTTGAGAAAATTAAAAGCTCCTTACCTCACCAGAAATATAATATCCATACATGCAATGAGTTTTTATCTTCTTGAATTTTGTAAAACTATGCTTGGAGTGAGAATGACTGTTTTATTTTTCCATGTTTTTATACTTTTGGGAAAGTTGCCTTCTGAGATGGGTGCCAAATATGTGGATATAGAGAAGTAGGTTTTCTTTTCAAAAATTACACACCATTAATCAGTTAAAACTTTGGGAAAAGTTATTTGATGTTGAAACAAATGTATGTACCATTGAAACAGATGGTTTGATTGCCTAGTTATGCATTTATTTTTCCTTACCATATCCTATTAATGAGATGCTGCATTCTAGTTAGGATGCATGTAGGTTAATAGGCATGCACCAGATTTCACCCTGTCACATGTTTATAGGTTTCTAGGCCCTTCGAGCAGGGTTGGGTATTCCTCAATTTGAGGAATACTAAGGAAGCACAAGCTTTGTGGTTGGGTGGGAAAGCACCCAAACCATGTTCTTGTCCTTCGATGTAGCAGATGGCCAGATGGTCGATGGTGGTCGAGAACTAATTGTGATGGATTTTACTTGATCTTGTTGACAGATGTATATCTTCATTGCACTCAAAATGTTATGTAAGGCATGAAGCCATTGTTGAAACTTGTATTTACTGTAACATCATAAAGCTCTGTAATTGTACTTAAAAAATATGACTTGTATCATCATTGTATATCAAATTTATGAATGGAATCTTATATTGACAATTGATATTAATTCTGTCTCTTTTACTTGATGATGTGATTGTTGTTACTTTACTTTACTTTCCTTACTGTTAATTTAGATTTACTTCAGTTATGTATGAATGTGGAATTTTAGTACTTTACATTTGGTATCAGAGCGATGGTTTTGCACTAGGCCTTTTGGACTATTACACTAAACTTGTAAACTCCTTGTAGATAATTCATCATGAGTACTAGAAACTCTAGACATAGGGGAGAAACCCTAGGATTTGGCAGTGACCTAAATACATGAAACAATGAAGGAGCCAACATAGGGAATAATACTAGCACCAACGCTGGAAATAATGCTGGAAATAATGAAGGAAACTAAAATGAGGTATAATAACAACAATGCAGGATAGAATAATGATGGACATAATAACCAACTGGATGAAATCCTCACCCTCTTGACTCAACAAGGGACCTGAATGAACAATCTGGAACAAGAAGTTAGAGGAATAAGAGAAAATTAGAATGAGGAACATAGGGAAGAAGCCTGAAACCTAGAAGGTAAAGAAAATGCCAACAACTAAAACATAATTGCTGAGGAGATGGGAAAAGACCTCAAGAAGGTCGCCCCTCCTAAGTTTGATGGTAAGACTATAGGTGATGGAGTGGAGGCATGGATAATTGATATGAAAAAACATTTTGATCTCTGAAACCTGTCTGATGAAACTAAAACTATATGGGGATCTTACCAGCTTACTGGGGAAGCAACGACTTGGTGGGATAATGAAAAAGCTGAAAAAGAAGTTATTACCTGGAGAAGTAATGTGGGACCACTTCCTCGAGCTCTTTAGAAAGAGGTGGTTACCATAGCTCTATTTTGATAAAAAGATGATAGAATTTCAAAATCCAACTTAGGGAAGTATGACAGTGACTCATTATTGGGAGAAATTCTCACCTATTGAAGTATGTTCCACAGTATTAGTTAGATGAGAGGTTTAGGATCTGTAAGTTTATCTTGGGTTTAAGGCCACATATTGGGGTAGAGGTAGATATTCATAACCCCTTGACCATGGATGAAGTGTTTGAAAAGAAACTAAACAAGACTAGAAATTACAACAGATTGCCAATTACCATAAGAGTCGAGATGTGAAGTATGGAAATAAAAGGTTTTAGAATGACAACCGCAATCAGGGTAACAATAGTAATCAAGGAAACAACAAGCACCAGATAAGGAATCTTAAAAGAGGCAATAATTATCAGGAAAAGAAAAATGGAAACCAAGGTGGAAATAATAAGAGAGGTAACTTTGGCAACAATGGTAACAATAACATAAGGGACATGCCAGCTAGACATAGAGGACTTTGAAATGGATGCTATACTTGTGGAGGAGAACATTATGCTAGTGCATGTCCTCGACGAACAGTAAATCAGAGAGATGGGAATCGACAAGAAGCCCCTCAATGCCAAATTCATGTGGTTGTAGATCATCGTCAAGTGGATTTTCAAGAGACACCCATTCAGATGTCTAGTAAGCTCTTTGGCTTTCTAGTTTCTATTTTAATTGATACCGGAGCTACAAAATGTTTTGTTGACCCTAAAATTGTAGTTAAGTTATCTATAAAATTGGGACACATGGAAAATTCTTGGATGGTGCAGTCTGGTAACAATGTAGAGAAAAGAGTAGATTCATGTCTAGTATGCAGTGAATTAGATCTTCCAACTTTCCAAATGCAAGTCAACCTCTATGTTGCACTTCTAGGATCATATGACATGATTCCCATAATCAATTAGCTATCTAAGCACAAGTCCTTATTAGATTGTGAAGAGAAAATAGTAAAATGCCTTGATGACTTTGGGAATTAGGTAGAGATTCTTGGTTCTCAAACACCCCTTAAGCTAAGACAAATATCAACCATGCAATTGAAGAAAGCTAAGAGAAAGGGTTGTTCAATCTATGTAGTCAAAATAAGAGATCTAGATAATCATGAACCATCCTTTGATAAGTATCCTATCCTTAGAGAGTTCCAAGATGTATTCCCTAATGAACTGACATAACTACCACCAAAAAGGGAATTTAATTTCTCTATAGATCTAGTGCCAAGAACAAAACCACAATCTAAGGCACCCTACAAAATGGCAACAACATAACTACAGGGCTTAAGGCACAATTAGAAGAATTGTTGAAACAAGGGTTTATTAGACCAAGTGTGTCACCTTAGCTTGTATCGGTCATCTTCATAAAGAAGAAGGATGGAATGTTGTGGTTGTACATTGATTACAGGATGCTCAACAAGGCAACTATAAAGAAGAAGTATCCACTTCCAATAATAGTTGAGTTGTTTGACCAGATGAAAGGTGCAAAGGTATTCTCCAAAATAGACCTTAGATCCAGCTACCATTAGCTATGGATTAAGGATGAGGATATCTCTAAAATAGTGTTCATAACTTGATATGGTCACTACGAGTTCACAGTAGTACCATTCGGGCTAACTAATGCACCAACAACTTTCATGAACTTGATGAATAGTGTGTTCAAGGATTGTTTGGACAAATTCATGGTGGTCTTCTTAGATGACATTCTAATTTATTCTAAGTTAGTAGAGGAGCATGAAAGACACTTAAGAATAGTTTTGCAGTGTTTGAGAGAGTGTAAACTTTTTGGCAAATTATCTAAGTGCACATTCTATCAAAGTAAGGTGCACTATCTTATCCATGTAATTTTAGTAGATGGGATAGAAGTAGATCTAGAAAAGATCAAAGCAATAATGGAATGGCCCGCACCACAAACTGTAACTAAGGTTAGAAGATTTATGGGACTAGATGGATATTATAGGAAATTTGTTGAAGGATTCTCAACAATTGCAGCACCCATAACCTTGTTACAGAAGAAAGGTAAGAAGTTTGATTGGACAGAAAAATGTGAACAAGCTTTCCAGCTCTTGAAGGAAAAAATCACAACAATACCTATCCTGACCATACTTGATCCAAATGGTGATTTCATAGTGATAACAGATGCTTCTGGTGAAGGTGTGGGAGGAGTGTTGATGCAGAATAGGAAAGTGGTGGCATATGAATCTAGAAAGTTAAAATAACATGAGTTAAATTATGCACCTCATGATCTCGATTTGGCTGCCATTGTTCACGCACTCTAGATGTGGAGGCACTACCTCTTGGGTAAGCCATTTGAGCTAAAGATAGATCATTTGGGGCTCAAGTAAATCTTCACCCAACCTAATCCCAATGCACGATAGAGAAGGTGGTTAGAATTCCTTAGTGAGTATGACTTTGGAATTAAGTATATAAAGGGAAAGGAGAATAAGGTCATAAATGCTCTTAGTAGGAGAAGACATCTAGATGCCATGGTGACTACTAGATCCAATCTGAGACAAACGTAATCCAAAACTTGCAAGGGGATGAGCATTATGAATGAGTTAAACAAGCATTAGAAGCAGACCCCGCAGATCATCAATTTGATGGCTATGTGATAGAGTCGATGGGCTTTTGAGATACTAGGGGAGGATGTATATCCCAGATTCAGGTGAATTGAGGAAATTAGTTCTCGAAGAGATCCTCAGTGCTGTTGGCAAGAGACACTGTGTGGCTTCATTGGTGTTGTCATTGATGGCAACAAAGACCACTCCACACATATGCAGGACATGGTGTATCTTTACCGGATGTCAGATTGAAGAATACTTTGGTCCGGTAAGCAAGAACAGAGCATGCAACAAGGTCCGATAGTCAGGTCCGGATCTCTTAGAGGAAGTATCTTTGTAAAGTACAGACTTGGGGAAGTCAAGAGGAATACCTTGACTAATAGATTCCGGGGATTGAGCCTTCGATGATGAAAGAGTGAAGAGATATGAGATATGAGCATCTAAGTATTGGGGTCTAGTTTGGCAGAGTAGATAGAGGAAGAACTGATCGACAGAGCATCAGAATTATTCTAGATGAGATATTGATGGTGATCAAGGTTCTTAAGGTATCATCCATGATTGGCCACATGTTAGATGACTTCTATAAATATCTCCTTGATTCGCATCACTTGGTAAGCAAGGATTTTGCCAACAGACTAGAGTTTGGGAAAATATTGACTATGCCGGATGCCGACTAAAAAGTGGATGAAATCTTCGGTGCGGATATATATACCAGATGGATTTAGATATGAGAATGTGTGTGTTGTTGTATGAGAAGAAAAGAAGAAGAGTAGTAAGGCAGGTCCGGTATGTGATAGGACAGTAGTACCAAAGAAGAGAAAGAATGAAGTGTAGCAGATCAATGTATTGAACCTAACTAGAACTGAACCTCAACATATGTGGATATTTCTCATTAGTTCAAGTATCTAGTTTCCTTGTATAAACTATTGTAGGCAGTGAGCCTCTTATGAGCAGTGTGCTCGGGTAGTGAGCCCTAATTGGCAAGTGCCATTTTGTACTATCTTATTCTTCTAACAGAGAATACAATCTTGGGTTAATCACCCCGTGGTTTTTCCCCTAACAGGGTTTTCCACGTCAAAATCATTGTGTCATGTGTATTGATGTTATTTCCATTTCATGGTTATGTTTGCTTATTTGATTTGATGATGCATTAATTGTTAAGGTAGTTCAGAAAGATGAAATAATTAAGATAACTGATTCACCCCCCTCTCAGTTATCAACAATTGGTATCAGAGCCAAGTTCCTTCAAATAGAGCCTAATAGATTGAGGAAGATTTGGGAACTCAAATGGATATGTATGGTATGAGGGAACAACTTCAGTCTACCCTAGATGATCTTGAGTAATCTAACTCTGAAGTCAATGAATTGAAGGAAAGACTCAAACAGGCTGATGATTTCATAAATGAACTAAAAGGGAAACTGAGTATCTCTATGAAAAAGAGAAAATATCTACTTTAGCAATTGGCAAGTCAAAGTGAAGACAATGGTACAAATGAAGATCTGAAGGAGAAAATGAAGTTATGTGAAAAATTATCAAAAGAGGTCATTATGGTAAGACATGAAATGGAATTAGGAGTTATGAAATTTACCCAAGACATTGAAGAGAAAAGAAAAACTGAAGATGATTTAAGACAATCTCTTAAAGAGAAATCAGAAGACTGCCACAAAATGGATAGAATAATCAGGCATCTTGAATCTGATCTTGAAGAAACTAGGGATAATGAAGAACAACTTGAGAATTAGATTGACACTCTTAAAAGGGATCTTCAAACAACAAATGAATACAAAGAAAAATTCAAGATAAGCTCTGCCCAACTTGAAGTTCTTCTTCAAAGCTAAAAGAGGGTAGATGACAAGCAAGGCTTGGGATATGAGAAAGGTGAAAGCTCCAGATCCGGTCAGAAGAACTCCAGATCAGAAAATCCAAGAAACAGGCCTAGAAGACCTCTGGTAAGGCAACCAAATGCTCAAAGATATCCATCCTTCAATGTATACTGCCACAACTGCAATAATTTTGGTCATAAAACAAATCAGTGTAGAAGAAGAATGAACCAGTCTGATTCATCCTTCTCCGGATAGTGTTTTAATTGCAAAAGGTATGGTCACAAATCTCATGAGTGTAGAAATATGCAAATAAATAATTCATTCAATAGAAGATGCTTCTCATGCAATAGAATGGGACATATGGCTAATCAGTGTAGATCAAGAGGATATTAGTCAAATATGCAAAGAAATGTTGTTTGCTTCAATTGCAATAGATCTGGTCATATTGCCAAATTCTGCAGAAGTAAGAATCAGAACAATAAGGGTCCGGTACATCATAATCAAAATCAAGACAAAGGAAAAGGAAAAATGAATGCGGATGAAATTCAAAGGGAGATGAACAAGATTTGGGTAAAGAGGAGTAGAGAAAATGTTGAGGATGGATCTGCACCAGAATCTGGTGCTGATATTCCTTCCAGAAACTAAATAGATGAGCTCTAGCTCAGGGGGAGTAACAAAAGAAAAACATTTTCCCCCAGCCAGTCATTAGGTGCCCAAAATTGGCACATGAAAGGTTGCGGATTAAAGGATTCTCAGAGAAACATCTAAAGAAGGTTTGGTAAAGATATGAAAGATCCATAAGAAGGTTTGAAGAGTCTAATCTTCCAAGATAGATCCAGTTTGATTGTCATTCGGTAAAAGCATGATTCTCATAGTTAGATCCAGCTTGATTCAAAACTGAGGAATCTTGATCTGTGGAGAGATTAAATGATTGAGGAAAGAAAGATAGATTGTCAATAATCACCAAGTATAATACAAAGCACATCTCAGTGATCCAGAAAAAGATCTTTCTCAGAACAAGGAGAACAAGGCAACCAGAATGACTTGAGTTGCACATTTATTGCAATATGAAATTAGGGTTTTCCCAAAAATAAAAGGGTTAATTCATTTGTTATTTGCACATTTGCATTCAAGAAGAAGAGAAAAGGAGCTCTGCAACAAATTGTTTCAAATTCTCAAAGATCAACCGTTGAAGTTGATTCATCCAGCAAATTAATCTGGTTCATTCAGCAAACCCTAGAAGTGTAAAAGGTATTTTTCGTTGTTGAATATCTCTCTGTAAATATTTTAAAGATGGCTACTCCAAATGTTGTAAAGATTTCTGTTAGGCCTCGACCCAAATTTAAGAAACATCCTTACAAATCTCTAGAAGTGGATCCCTTAGGGGCTTTTTCCAGCATTCCACATGGGGTTTTGCATGTTGAAGATGTTAAGGCATATATTCATGCGAACATTGAAAATTTTGGGGAATCCCAGCTGTCAAATATCTATCACAATCAGTTAATAGATGGCTCTTTTGATCTCAAACCTCAGTATAAGGCTATCTGAGACAAACATTTTACACAGTGCATTCATTTCCCTTGTTTTTCGGAAGATGAATGGGTTCGGTATATTTTGAGAAGAATGCATGACAACTTCATATGGTTGAACAGGCCGTTTAAGATCACCAAGGATGCCATTAGGGTAGTAATCAGATTACACTCAACTGATGAGATGCCTACTCTCAAATCTATCAAAAACCAAATTGTAAGTGAGGCTACCAGATCAAAATTTGATAAAAGAGAAATGACAATTAAGGATATCACAGATTCAGATATCAAGTTTGCATGAATGATAATTAGATATAAGATACATCATTCCAGCAGGGAGAATTCAGTATCCACAACTGCTGTATATACTGCCTATGAAATGTTAAGGAAGAATGCTAACTATGATCTCTGTGAGCTCCTTCTAAACCAACTTTTGGAAAATCTGCAGAAGATAAAGAAGGACAAGAAGAACTCCTTCAAATACGGTGGCTTGATACTCTGTTTGTTCTTCTATTCTATGAATGAGCTACCCAGATCTAGTGGCTGGATATTGCAAAATGATAGACCGGTTGCCATACAAATTAGGGATTACTTGCATGGGCTTGGTGATGTCAAGGCACAAAACACAACACTATGGGGTTACTTCAAAAACTTCCAAAGCATGATGCAGGCTAGAGAAAGAATTCCCCAATCCCTTGTTGAAAAATATAAAGATATAGTATGCTTTATGGTAGAAACTGATCAGTGCCTAATGGAGGCAGTGGAACCAAGAACAATGTGGATCATGCCAATGGGGTATGAAGTTGAAGAGAAAATTGTAGAGCTACATGTTCAACACATGCTAAGTTAGCCCAAGGATCCTAAGGCAGAAAGGTTTGGAACCTTTGAAGAATTAAGTGTAAAAATCCATGTGGAGCTCAGACAACTAGAGATGAAGAGAAAAGTGAGAAAAGAGGTAGAAGAATCTGCCAAGAGGCATGGAATCTCAAAAGAGGCACTTGATGCCAACAGAGAGAAAATGGAAAGGGCAGAGAAAGAAAAGTAAGAAACTAGAAAAGAAAGTGCTCTAGTGCAAGCCCCCTCCCGAACCAGATCAACCAAAAGCTCTGCATTTGCCACTACCAAGAGCTCAAAGGCATCAAAACCGAAAGAAAAATCATCCAGTAAAGGAGAAAAGAGACAAAATCAAAGGCAACAAGGTCTTATATCAGTCAGAAGGATGAAGAAGAGACAAAATCTGATGAAGAGATTAAGAAGATGAAGAAGAAGAAGAAAGTATCCAGTAAAGACAAGGAGGCAGAGGCAGAAGAGTTTGTTGAAAGGCCCACTTTGTCCTTAGATGATGTAGTTAAAGCCGTTATTGTGGATGGGAACCTGCAACCAATAACATAATTCTATGATGCATATAATGATGTAGATAGAAATATCTTGGAGGAAGCCACAGCTAAGTACTTGAACATATACAATAAAGCATTTATTGAAATAATTTCTCTAATTCCTAAAAGTTTAGAAAAGGAACTTGAAATGAGAAAAGAAAATGCCAACGCTAAGGACTTAGAGATTAGAGAACAGATAGCTATTCAGCTCTATCCTTTAATTACTCTGAAACAAATGGATATGATCTTCAAAGATTGCAAGGATGAGTTCCGGAGAAGGCTAGAATGAATCAGCTCATGCTTGGAGAAATTGATAAAGTGGCAAAAGAGATAGAAGAGATCCTCCGGAATGCATACAAAAGATTCAACATTCCCATTGTAGAAGACTTAGATGATGAAACCTCTGCCATGGATGACAAAGAAGAATCCACTAAGACAATAGCAGAAGTGGCAAAGGAGACTAGTAAAGAAAAAGATAAGGACTTAGATTCCTCTGTTCTGGAAGAGGAAGTCCAAGGAGAAGAAAGAATAGAGGAGAAAGAAGAAGAAGTGAAGGAAAGAGAAGAAGTTCAAGCTGAGAAGAACACAAGTGACAGTGCAGAAGGAAAGAAAACTTTGTCTTCGGCAAGAGACACTGCAGAAACTGTCAAAGATTTCTTGACTAAAGAAATGATGGAGATTGATGAACCAGAGTTACTTCAAGGACCATTTAACTTTGATTCTCTCTCCCTGGTTCAAACAATGAAGATAGCATCCTTTGCCCAAGCAAAGGCTAAAGAGAAACTTCTAAAGTCTCACATGGAAGAATGTGAGCTGCTAGAAATTGCATCTGATGTGCTTGAAAAGATCATGCCATCCTTTCAGAAGGATTCCTTAGCTTCTTCTTCTAGTAATCTCAAGTCTCTTGTTAGTTCTGTCAGCACTCATTTTGAATCTTTAGAGAAATCAGCTGAGGTGAAGGTCCGTAAAGAGTTTTTGGATAAGAGATTCTCTGAGTTACAAGGCTTTATAACCAATGATAGGAGAAATATGGATGTTGGGATAAAGAGCTTAGAAAATGCTCTTAAGGATGGAGGAGAAGTATATAAATTTTGTATATCCTGGACTAAAGTAACAAAGGATATTGAAAAGAAAGTGAAAGAACAAGAGGATAAACTGTCAAGCCTCTCTCAGAATTTTGATCCATCCACTGTATCCATAATAAACCAGGAATGTCAAACTATTGCAGTCATGAATGAGATTAAGAAGCTTGAGAAGGAGAAGAAGAACATATTAAGCAGGATGGGTGAACTTAGAGGGATGATTATCCCTAAATTAGAGGCCATGCATGAGGCCCTAATTGATGCCTAGACCATAGCCTGAACCAGTGATCTAATAGATCTTAAGAGGGCAGAAGCTTTTGATTCCTGTTGAGTGGTCACATCTCAATTTGGTACAGGATGAAGCAGTGTTGGGCAACAGAACTTGCCCAGTTGAAGACATCTTTTGCAGATATACTTCAATATATGTAAGTGTATCATGTATTTATACTTATGCGACTAAGTATAGTTGATTTTTTTTTTTGAGGATTGTTGGTGTGCAGATTCTACCCTTTGCCATTGATGTCAAAAGGGAGTGAGGAGCAGTGAAAAATGTGGAATCTAGCTAAGGGGGAGCTCTGGAAAAATGTACATTAGAACAGAGCATCAGCCAAGTGTTGATCATGATGTTAGTCATAAACAAACATAGAATAAAAGTTATACATCAACCTTTACTCATCTTGAAAGATACGATGAATTCAAAGAATTCATGATCCCAAGTCTCCATGGATTAGGTCTTAATCAACTGACATTACTCAGTGGTTGATGTGTCTTGCTGTTTCCATTTTGGGGCCTTACATTTGTTCATCAGCAGGATTTAGTTTCTGTAAAGATGCTTACATGGAAGGTTATCTACACAAGATATTTTCACAAATATTGTGTCTGTACTCAAATCTTTGCATGATATTTGTCAATTATACATGCTTTAACTTCAAATATGCTATAAGTATACAGTTATCTACGAGATGTCTGCATATTTCATGTTCTTTGCTTCTGATTGTCAATTATTTGCAATTGTGATAGTGAATCATTCTAAATTTAAAAGAAATGTAAACAAATACTTCAAATTATGATGAATCTTCAGTTATTGAGCCACATACATACTTGATACAGTCATGAAAAAGAAGAAATCAAACCATATGTTCACCAGGATGTTCCACAGCTAGACATAGTTGATACTAACTTCAAAGGATGATGACTAAAGACAATACATGTAGACTGATGAGCACTCCAAGGGACACAGCAAATCAAAGCATATATCAAGAATTTAGACACAGATTACTCAGAATTTATGATGATTTATAATCAAAATAGTCCTCTCTTTCATTAAGTATGCAAAAACATGTACATATACAATAACTTTGAAATAAGCCCTGATACTTCAGCAAACAGATTTCAATTAAGCTTCGAATATTCAAAATAAGGCATCCCTATACCTTTTATAGAATAAGGTGAGGGAGTGGTTACACATGATCTACGATCAAGATTTATCTATTAAGATCTACGGTGGATGTTCATCTTTGACTTAGTCAACATTTCACGTGGCATAGGTTGCCAGCTGGCAACCATTTGAATTACTTATTTTCTCCAAATGTCAGATGCTTACGCCTTCTTTGTTATTACATCTTCATCTACTCTTCATCAGGAGCATCAGGATCATCACTTCCCGTACCTTCATCATCCTGATGAACATTGCTTTGCATATGGGCCTGCATGATTATCTTGACATTTTCATATGCTCCCACCACTCATTCAACTTCTCTGCCATCCTGAGTTTTTGCTTTGGCAATGGCATGCTTGTGGGCCTAGTATTTATCTCGAAGAGCCTCCAATTAGCTCCTGCTGCTGCTTGATGTTTCATAGTAATTATCCACCCTGACCTTGATCCTCGTGATCTTGTCCATGGCTTCTTCTGTCAGGTGGTTAAGAGGGTCATCAGCCATCAGCTGGAAGTTATTATGCAGAGCCTTTATAGCAAAGTCTTCATCTTGATTCTCAATCTTTCCTTCTATTTTCCCCTCTAGGGCCTCCAGGATCTCTGCTTCAAATGACATCATGTCATGCAACTTCATGCTGATATCTCTTAATTTGCTATTGCATCTCTTTAATACATCACATTCAAATTTGATATCTTTATACCAGATATCTATCAGTATGGCGGTATTACTATCCAGCACCTATTTGTTTATTAGAACTTGAGGATTAATCCTCTTTATTTCAACCAAAGCACTCAAGGCTTTCTCTAATTGGAAAGACCTTCTTCCGGCCTCCATTTGCAATTTATCAACCTTCCTTCTGGAGATACTTAGAGAATTCCACCTCTATAAAGAGGCTTTCACTACTTCTTTAGCTCCAGTGAGTGCAGATACCATCCACCTCCTCACTATTACTGATTTGTGCTTCATAAGGTCCAACTTATTGACCTCTTCCTGAGAAATTGCAGTCAATGGGACTGCCTCTAAATTTGAAGTGTCATCAGGGTTAATTAACCCTTTTATGTAGGTATGCAGCTGAGCAATGTGTTCTTTATGCTTCTTATTCTTCTCCTTCTCCTTCTTTACCCTTTGGGTTAAAGAATCAATTATATCTTTCCCCTCTTGACCTTCCTAGTCTTCATTGGCAAATCCTAAATCCACTGTGGTAATCTGGAATTCTTCTAGAGTGATCTTGCCTTTTTCTTTCTCAATGGTAGGGAGTGCTACCTGGGTGGTCCTTCTGCCCGTATTAGGATCTCTTCTTATGGCCGAGGTTAACCTAGCCTTCCTCTTTGGCTTCATGATGGTCTCAATAGTGTTGACACATCAAACTCTTGGATTTCAAAACCTGATTCCATACCTATTTCTTTCTCAAGCCATGGAGGAACTTGGTCTCTGAATCCTTGCCATCCATCATCATCATCATGATCACCCTGTTCTCCAGTAACTACATCTATTTTCGACGGAGATAGTGACTTCCTTATTTCTTCCTCATGATGCTCTTCATGAGGGTGATCCTAGGGTATTTCCTCCTATTGAGGAACCTCTTCTTGTGGTGGAGGATCTTGCGATGCATCCACATGATGATCTTGTAATTGGTCTTGTACTTCATCCTTTTTTGTTTCATCCCCTTTGGTAATTTCCTCATTATGAGGCACAATTGCCTCTGTGGATGTCATAGTATCTGTCTTAGGTGCATCTACCTGATCTTGCATCACATTATGCTCCGCACCTATAGTATCTACCTCTTGAGTTTTTAGGTCATCCTGACTTGGTGTATCTTTTTCACCAGAGGCTTCTTGAGTCCAGGGTACTTCTTCATTTGATATGGCCTTGTCATTCGCCCCTTTTTCTTGGACTTCAACTATTTTGGGGTCATTAGATATATCTTGTTGTTATTGGCCTATATCTACAGTATGGCCTTCTATTTCTGCTAGCTTCACTTTCTCAATATTTTCTGCTTTATTAGGTGCACCTGCTTGATGTTCAGGATTTACATCCTCTCTGTATGTTAAATCAATCACTGCAGGGCTAGTTACCTGATCAACCAATTCATCGAGTCCTATTTGTTGTGCAATCCTTTCTAGGCTCTTTTCTTTTTCCTGTTCCACTTGCTTCAATTCTTCTAACATAGCCATCTGTACTGATGGAGTTCCTTGTGGAGTTATGCGGGTGTTAGCAGCAAGGGTTTCCATTTGTTGAGAGGTTACATCCTTTACTACCTCATCATCAGATAAGTCAACTGTCTCCTCCAGTGAGACAAGACCACTTTGAATTGGCCTAGAGGCTTCTTTCATTTGTTCTTCAGCTTGTTCAGTCTTGAACTAAACAATGGTGGGAAGTGGCATGTTATGCTGCAATTCTTTTCTGAATACTTCACCACCAGCTCCTCTAAATACTATGGGGTCATGTTTTATTTCACCTCTCATGGATGTTCTTGGTTTCTTAGGTGTGGAGGCCATCACCTGAGGTGATTTTCTTTTTCTAATGAGAGGCATATGATCCTCCTCTTCAGGCTCTTCATCAAGAGGAACATCCTTTTCCTTTTCCTTTTGTGATGCTTGACCCTCCTCATATGTTTCAATAGCTTCCACAGCTAGCCTTTGGATCTTTTTAGTTTTCTATTTATCTATGGGAGGCGGTGCTAATGAGACTACTGCCTGCTCTGATGCGGATGCATCCTTTGCTGGTATAACCATTCTTTCAACTAGTACCCCTTTAGGTTTGTTATTAGCTTTCTTACCTTTGGGGGGTCTCTTGCTTTGTTCTTGAGGCGACATTCTTTCTCCTTTAGATTTCCTCTTTTCAATTAGAAAGTCATCATATTCATTATCAGGAATCTCCTATCTCTTCTTCTTATTGTCAACTGTAAGGGCTACACCCTTCTTCTTCAATGCATTTATTTGTTCATCTACCCAAGACTGGGTTAGCTGTAGCATCCTACCTATAAACTGGTCCAATGAGATATCCTCAGGCTGTGTAAGATCAGGCGCTGAGATTGTGTCATTATATATCTTCTTTTCTTCATATTCATTTGCTATTATTTTGCCATCATCCCCTCTTAATTGCACAGGCACTGGAATACAATCAAATGTTCTAATCTGGTTGAGATTTAGCCTTTGATATTTTCTTCTAGCCTCAGCTTCATCTTCACAATCTGTCCAGAAATCTTCCAAGTGCTTTTGATGGATGGGCTTCCACATGATTTTATGCATCCTCCCATATGGGTCATATGATCTTGCCAATGGGAATGGCTGTAATTTCATCATGTCCAGACCAGCTATGGCTTTCTTGATGTTTTCAGAATCTTGGCATATGTACCAACCCATTGTTATTGGAAACAATGCTGGTGGAATCTTCTTATTTGCTTTGTAGGCATCCAGTATTGTGGATATTTGTCTTATGAACTCCATCAAAACAACTGCATCATTAGGATATCTTGGGAGCATGAGGGGCTGTCTTGCAAAGCCCTCTATTCTAATGTAAGAGAATGTGGTATATTGTATAAACTAGGCACCATGCCTGTATATGACTTCTTGAGCTTCCATGCTCAGTCTTTTAGTCCTATCTTCTTCCATTGTCCTTACTAGATGCATAGAAAATACATCATTCACTAATTTGTAATCTTGAAGATAATTTTGTCTTTGTAGTTGGGGATAATGATCCCATATGTGTGCATCATTTGTACTACCTCCGATCTTCCCGTCTGTGGTGAGTGCATCAAATGTGCCTTTATATGCACATGAATATACAATATGTGAGGTCATATAAAAGGAACACTCTAGGCCTCCTAGGTTCATGAGCTGCTCATTTAGGGCATCACTTATCATTTTAGCCCATAATGGCATGTTCTCTGTATAAAGACACATCAGGATAACCCCATACATCCAATCTTTGAAACTTCCAGCATCAGGCTGGCCTGTCACTCTACTGAGTAGGGCTATCATATATTGGTATTTGTCATCAAAATCAAACTTATATAGGTGCACTGGTAATTTGGCGGCAGTAGGGTAAGGACTGTTCTTTGCCCTCCATTGATACATCCTCTTCCTAGTGGCTTTCTTGTTATTTTCATATTCAACTTGCAATTTCTTCAAATCCAGGCTGACAACTTTCCTTCCCAGTGGCAAATTAAAAGTGGTTGCAATCCCTTTGATGGATAGATCTGCATAAACTCGGCCATGTTTCTCTATTCTCCTTGTCTGTGGGTTGTAGTTTCTAGCACATTCAATAATCAACTCTAGAACCTCCATAGAATAAGGAAATCCAGCTATACTCCACATTCCTGACACAAAAATGGCATCCAACAGGGCATTATTCTTGTCATCATGCATTCTAGATGACCATGCGACCAGATCTACGATGACGCCATACTTGAACCATACACCTTCAAGTTCAGCAAACATAGGTTTATGGAATTCAGCTTCCGACTTGGCCAACCTCTTGTTTGCCATGGCTTCCTGCAATAAATAGGACCAGTCTTACCATACAATACTTCACATACATGCATACAACATTATATCTTCACGGCATGATGCACATTATATTTATTAATCATCAGTTCATTGTAATATGCATAACATATAACTTCAAACTAGTGGAAAGGCACACTACCTGGACATGCAGAAAATGATAGCAAGAGGGTTTTAATTACTTACTTGATAACGCTTATCTCCTTGACTATGCTGATGATTATATGAAAGAAATTCATATACCAGCGATAATCACATGTCTTGTTCTGCTGCAAGCCGTGCGTGTCCGCAGGTAGGTCATATGAGGATTTGAAAGCTTTGCGCTCTTTAAAAACTCATTTATCGCAAGGTAAATGTAAAAATGATGCTGGAAATTCACTATATCCTCATATTAGAGCAAATTAGGGCAAAATTAGGGTAACACAAGGCAAATTCAATCATAACCATTGATCTTCTATCATAAATCTACGGGCATTGCCAGGTGTTTAGATCGTGTTCACAATCGGGGAATCCCACCTACTGCATTTATGGCATTTAATGTTGTGTGGCAGGATGAGGGGGGTGATCTTCGAAAGATTGAGTGATCTTCAAAATATCAGGTGATATTAAGAATATGACCCCTATGTGTAATATGACCATCCACCTCTGGTGGGAAAACTTATGTCGAAAACATCGGGTGATGTTTGAGAATATCAGGTGATATTCAAAATTTGGGTCATGTTTAAAATGTCAGGTGATGTTTGAAATGTGACCCCATGAAACTAAAATGACCTTTTCTCAGAATATCAGGATGACATCATCGACATAATGACTTGATTCATCGTTGTAGCACTATGATGTCATCGCCATGTTATGCAGAAAGGGTCAATGTTGGAATTATACCTCCATGAGGTAAAAAGGATGATGACATCATCATCATGGTGATTTTCTTGTCTATCAGATTATATGACATCATCAGCATATTGGATCTAGGGTGATATTTCGCGACAAGGTGATATTTGGAAAGTAGGGTGATATTTGGAGATAGGGTGATATTTGGAATATCAGGTGATATTGAAAATATGACCCCCACAAAATATATGAAGCTGACTGACGGGTAAATACTTCTATCACTTAAAATTGACGTCCGGAACTCCGGATAAATGATTATTGGGTGATAAAATTAGATCGGGGTGATATTCAGAATATGACTAATGTTAAGAAATATGACCCCCCCAGAATATCAGGTTTGACTAGGACTTTGACTTGCAATAGCTTTCATTCCCTAATGAATATTAGGGTGATCCAAAAGGCAAACCTGCATGAAATTTTGTACTCTTTCCAACCATGAGGTTATTTATATGAAAAGCTAACTTTGACAAACTGACCTCATCATGATGACTTACCCTAGCTCCCTTATGCAGGATCACTTGCATGATTTACTTTTACCAGACCACCAAAAAGTAGGAAAACACAAACCAAGCCAAGCAAAAAGTTGGGTTCTTGTTTTGTCAAGTCAAAATGGGGCGTGTTGTGTAACCACACAACACCAAGGGGGAGTGTAGTGTGACACTTAGTCATTTTTCACTAAGTGTTGCCATCAATGCCAAAGGGAGAGATTGTTGGCAAGAGACACTGTGTGGCTTCATTGGTGTTGTCATTGATGGCAACAAAGACCACTCCACACATCCGCAGGACATGGTGTATCTTTACCGGAAGTCAGATTGAAGAATACTTTGGTCCGGTAAGCAAGAATAGAGCATGCAGAAAAGGTCCGACAGTCAGGTCCGAATCTCTTAGAGGAAGTATCTTTGTAAAGTGTGGACTTGGGGAAGTCAAGAGGAATACCTTGACTAATAGATTCTAGGGATTGAGCCTCCAGTGATGAAAGAGTGAAGAGATATGAGATATGAGCATCTAAGTATTGGCGTCCAGTTTGGCAGAGTAGACAGAGGAAGAACTGATCGACAGAGCATCAAAATTATTCTGGATGAGATATTGATGGTGATCAAGGTTCTTAAGGTATCATCCATGATTGGCCAACATGTTAGATGACTTATATAAGTATCTCCTTGATTTGCATCACTTGGTAAGCAAGGATTCTGCCGATAGACTAGAGTTTGGAAAAATATTGACTATTCCAGATGCCGACTAAAAAGTGGATGAAATCTTCGGTGCGGATATATATACCAGATGGATTTAGATATGAGAGTGTGTGTGTTGTTGTATGCGAAGAAAAGCAGAAGAGCAATAAGGCAGGTCCGGTATGTGACAGGACAACAACACCAAAGAAGAGGATGCTGCAGAGATTGATAGATCATTCTTGCATTTGGGGAATCAACATAGATGCTTTTATTTCATGCATATTAGAGATACTATGATACTTTGTTGATGATACATTTGATGCATTATGTAGTATTAGTATAATACTTTATTGTTTTGATGGATGTAATAAGACATCGAGACGATGTCTCTTCCAAGTGGGGAAGGATGTCATGTCTCAGACTTTTTCATTATGTTAATGCATAGAACTATGGGCACTAGTTGATGATATTTGATCTTTAATCAAGTAGGATGATGATGATGATTTCCTTATGTCTCTTCGGCTATATTTTTCAGAACTAACCTATTGATAGTAGGAATGAGTGGGATTGATTGCAGGTTTGTTGAAGGTAAGAACATGTGTCAGGTAGAGGGGACCTAGCCGCTTGGCAACAATCAGAAGGGTTCTATTTGGTGCCCTATCACATACTCATGTAGAATTGCATTCTTGCTCTACTTGACTTGTTGCCTAATGATCTTCTTGATGCATTCACATGTGATTGTTGTCTATCATCATTCATTGTTTTTGTCATTCTTTTTGCATGCCTCTATGCTTGACTTCGATGCTTGTTTTGTCAAAATTAGATAAGCATGGCTTTGTTTTATTGATATAATTAAATAGTATTAAAATTAATTAAACTCTTCAAAATGCTATTTATCATATAAATATAAATAAGTATTCTAGTGGTGAAATTATGCAAATATAAATAAATTCTTATGCCTTTTTATTTAAATGATAAAAAGAAAAAGAAAAATACTTAATTTAAAAATATAATCTATTGTTAAATATATATATATATATATATATATATATATATATATATATATATATATATATATATATATAAAAGAAGGGTAGTTTTGATTTAAAAATGAATAAATCTTATTGAAATTTATATAACAATAAATACCTAATTATAAATCAAAATCTATTAAGAAATATATACATATATAGTTCTAATTTATAATTAGTTTAGAGGAAATAAAAGAGGAAAAAGCATTCGATGCATGCATGAGGGTTTTTAAATAAGAAATAAAGGAGAAATTTGCATGGGTTGGAACGAAGGGCAAATTAGGTTATGATTTTAGGTATAATAAAGAAAAGAAAAGCTTTTTTTGGGAGAGCAACAAAAAAACTATACAGACAGGGAAGAAAAAAGGAGATCTATGGCACTGAAATAAGGGATCTTAGAAGAAGGAGGAGAGGATTGTGTGTATATGGAAAATCGACCTATTCTAAACTAATAAAAACCAAAAAATCCAATAACATAAAGAAAACGAATTTAAATAAAAGCCATGACAAATAATCAATGCAATAAAGACTTTTCCCGAAATTTGTGTTGTTTCCTTTGGATTGAATGTAGAATTGCTCAATGAATTTGCAAAGCCATAGCTGCAACAAGCAAGTGTAGTGCTCAAGAGATCAATGTCAAATGATCGTAAGGTTGCTCAATCGACGCGTTGTGTATGCTCGAAGCTCTGTTAAGATCGAAGAGAGAGACTAAATGAAGGAGATGAGGGGGGTTTATATAGATTTCAAGGAAAATCGATCAACGATCCAGATAATTCAGAAGAATCAATGGAGGAGATAAGCTGAGGAATGTGCAATGAATGAGAAGAAGACATGTGTCTTGCTTGCTTTTGCATGAGAGGAGTTATCAAGAATAGAAGAATGAGTTAACTGAAGAGATAAATCAATTAAAGAATAAAGCAATTAGTTAAGTGATTTAAAACAAGAAGAGATTTGCATGAGAAAAGAAGATATTTTGCTTTATTAAATATAGAAATATTTAATTGATGAGCAAGAAAGCTTGAGCTATTTTAGAGATAACTCAAATTAGAAGAAAAAGCAATTTAAATAAATAATTGATTTATTTAAATTTAAAGAAGATATTTTGGAAGAAATAATTAAATAATTAGAATTATTTAATTTAGAAGATTTAAAAATAAATTAAATAAATAAATTTATTTAATTGTTGTGCATGATTTTGGAAGAACAAATTTGATTTAATTAAATAATTAAGAATTATTTAATTTTAGATAAGAGGGAATTTGTTGAATTAATTAAATAATTGGATTTATTTAATTAATGTGGATTTGATTTTTGGAAAGAGGATAATGATCTAATTAAATAATTAAAATTATTTAATTGTGGAAGAATATAGAGGAATTTAATTTAATTAATTAAATAACGAGGATTTATTTAATTAATGTTGAATTCAGGAGAATTTGATGAAAATTAATTAAATAATTAGATTATTTAATTAACGTTGAAATGCAGGTGATGAGACAGATTATGAAATGCAAGTGATTCGACGACACGGTCATTTTAGGGTGTCTACATTTTGCCCCTCTTTGATGCAATTCAGCATGTAGCGTTGCGTCAAAGAAAATTAATTGTTGAAGATGTGATACAATTTTTATGCCCCAGTGTATCGAGTTGCCCCAGTGTATGCCCCCTCGAGCGGGAAGACAGGGAGGCGACAGAGGAAAAGTGTTGACGCTCGACTAGAAAGGTGCGCGACCAGGAGGAAGAAACGGCAGAAACAGGGGGGGGAAGAAAAACTGAAGGGTGGGGACACTATAAATAGGTCCCATGGGGACCACAATCCTCATTTGCACCCATTGAGATTCTAAATTTAGAGAAGAGCTTCTAAGCTTAGTTGAGAGAGAGTGGAGCAGCCAGCGGAGAGAGATGCCGATTCCTGTGCACAGACATCAGGCGGAGCTGGTGCGGACCTACGGGAGGCCAGCAGGAGCTCCGGCAGCGGTAAGTGATCGAAAACCCCCTTGTAATTGGTCGATTAGGGGTAGATTAGGGCTAGGTTTAGGGAGGTTAGCATTCGAGCCAAAAGCGCTATAGGATTGTGCAGCGCGGGTGGTAGTCGTCTGGCGCGCTTTTGGTGCGCCGCAGCGCATTTGGTCGGCGGCTGCAGCGCGACTGGCAAAAACAAGTCGCTGTTGGTAAGGGTTGCTAGCGCCGCAGCGCGGTTGCAAAGTTCCGCAGCGCTTTTGGTATGGCAGTGCAGCGCACCTGGTAAGGTAGGTTAGCGCGGGTGGCGGGTAGATGGAGAAAGTGCGTCGCCTCTGGTGAAACAGAACGACGCAGTTGGTATAAAGTTTTAGCGCGCTTGAAAACAAGGTGCATGTGGGAGGAAAAAAGCAAAGCGCAACTGGATAAGTATTGAAGCGCGTTTGGCTGGGAGAAACAGCGCAGTTGCAGAAACAAAGCGCTTCTGGCTAGATAGAAGAAAAAGTTAGGGTTTAGTAAAATGGGGGGCCTAGAGGAGAGACGCCTAGCCTAGCCGACAAGAGGGAAAAGGGATGGCAGGGGTGGGGTACAGCATAGCCAATGGGTAGATAGGTTTTGAGGGATTGGGTTATGAAACTGACAAGTGATATGTTTATGGATGCAGAGGATACTACCACCACTGATGTCGCGGGAGCGACACCACGCGATTGCGCACGAGGTTGTACAGCTGACCTGGGAGGAGGATGCGTTCTTAGAGCATGCAGGGCTATGGCATGTGGCACACCTCACACACATTAGGGTGAATCTCACCCTAGTGACAGCAGTCATGGAGAGGTATCACAGCGAGACCTCGTCATTTCACTTCCCGACAGGGGAGGCTACAGTGACTCTGGAGGATGTATATCGCATCCTGCAGATTCGGATTGATGGGGAGATTGTTGACTTTGACCCGGCACGAGGCCAGGCAGGCTTGGAGGAGGTCTTCTGCACAGACGACCTATGGATAGATGATGGGGAGATCAGGTGGGCAGACGTCCCGAGACTCTGCGACAGGATCCGTTGGATAGTGGCATCATTGATCGGCGGCTTCTTGTGCCCGGACAGGAGATCCAGAGGTTTATCAGTCGGTTGGGGGACAGTATTATCCGGGATGTTTACACATGGCCGACAGTATGCGTGGGGACCCTGTGTCCTAGGATAGTTATACCATGACATGCATTATTGCGTATACAAGAGAGGCAGGAGCCTCTCAGCAGGGGTGACCTTGTTACAGGTGTGGGCGTGGGAGCACATTCCAGTTATCTGGCCCATGGCACAGCGCCACTGAGACAGAGGGGAGCCATATGCGTTCTTGTATGATGGAGTGATGACACACAGGAGGATGGGATCTGTCAGCTACTGGCGGCGACAGATCGATGAGATGGACATATTTATCTGGAGGCCGTGGCTACTATGCGAGGAGTGGCCGGATGAGCACGAGCAGCTTATGTACTGCAGACAGGCTCGCTATCTGTTCGGTAGACGGACAGATATGATAGAGAGATATCTTCCAGAGCAGGTATTGAGACAGTTTGGCCTACCACAGGGGCTACCAGTGGGGGAGGCCACACATGCCAGGACGCGGAGAGAGACAGGAGATTGGGACCCAGTGATCCCGGTGGCGACAGCATTAGCAGAGGTGCGGGGACTTATCCCCGTGAGATGGGACTGGGACACAGGGTTAGCAGACCCAGGGACACTGCCAGACTATGATCAGTACTGGCAGACTCACAGGCCGATGAGACTGACTACACCAGGTGTAGTAGGGGCAGTGGGAGAGGTGTTAGTACTTGGCGGAGAGGCTAGGAGGAGGCGGCAGGCTAGGGCAGCCGGACAGCAGGCAGGTGGACAGCAGGCGGGTGGCCAGCAGGAGGATGTTGAGATGGCAGAGGCATTGGGCCCAGTCGTAGAGACTGATTTGCAGAGGGCCGAGCGACTGCTGCAGGAGGAGATAGCCCGGAGGACTCGACTAGAGCTCCGGATGGTTAGATTGAGGAGAGACAGGGATACAGCGTGGGCAGAGGCTAGATAGGCAGAGGCCACAGCCCAGGCACAGACACAGGCAGCCACAGTCGCACAGACAGCCCTGGCACAGGTACAGGCACAGTTACAGGCACAGGTGCAGGACTACAGACAGTTACAGGCCCAGGTGCATGCACAGGCACAGGCACAGATGCAGCCACCGGCCGCACCAGCAGCTGACACCGAGGCGGTAGCACAGGCCAGACGAGAGAGAGATGTCGAGGTACAGCTGCGACTGACAGCAGAGGCTACACTCTTTAGAGTGAGGCGGGAGAGAGAGGAGGCACGCCGTGCACTGGGAGCAGACCAGAGGACACTATATAGTGAGCTCGTCCGAGTGCAGGGTGAGCTGGTATCAGCTGGCCGGGAGGCAGAGTACTACAGGGGGCTGTATGTGGGTGCGGTGCCAGTAGCGCAGCAGGCACCGAGCTACAGAGACAGGAGCAGATCGGGGGCATCAGGATCGCGGAGGACAGGGCAGTCAGCGTCCTCGGTCAGAGGGCCACTTTTGCCGCCAGGGGGAGGAGGAGGACCATCAGGGGGACCTCCACCGAGCACAGGGGGAGGCCAGGGGCCACAGCAGGAGGGTAGCTCTACTCACTAGGGCATACTCATGTATATTGTATCATATTGTATTATTTTGGACAGATGCCTGCGTGCATTCTGATGTATATTTTGAGGGCTCTTGATAGCCTTGATGTACTATATGGATGTATATCTGGATGTATACATATTTTGTATTATTGATGTAGACACAGACACTTTGTATTATGATGACCATTACATGATATATATATGATGATCTGTTCGATTCACTGCTGTTCATACTTGTGCGTATGCATTATCTGATGTCATGGATGTGATGATATGTATGTATGATTATGGATTCATGTGATGACATATGTTGCTTATATGATGCTTATAGATGTATGATGATAGAGATGTATGATGATATAGATGTGATGACTAGTGATATCTGACATGTGGGTTTTGTAGATATACACCAGAGCGGAGAACAGGAGGAGATGGAGGACACAGACTGTTGATCGATTACTGCAATGAAAACGATATAAAGGGTGTGGGAATGGATGAATGAGCTTGTTGCAATGGCTTCACATTTGTATATAAAGAGCAATCCTTAGTTTGATATAGCACGTGGATCGTTCGCCACCGAGGTATAAAAGACCAAGGTGCAGTAAGATCCGAGTGCGTGGACGTCGACCCTGCAAGCAAGCGGTTTGAACTTAGATCTCTGTAGACAGCATATAACCTTGTTGGAACATGTGAATAAGACATAGTCTTGAACATAAAATAAACTTCAATACATGTAAATGCAAGAAGAAATATTAATATGTAAGATGCTAGGTCGTAACACACACAAGATAGATATGATGCTAAAAAAGATACTGAAGATCATTCCTCAAACACGGCACACAGAAAGCAATGACTATGCCCCCAATCCGTACTGCATCGCAACATACCAAGATTATAGATAAATCAAGGTAGTCTTGAATAGGTAATGGAAAAAGGAACAAAAGATAAACCATAACACAAATTGACTGACTTACAAAGTAAACATACAGCCAACATAATCTCTTGCCAAAGAGGTTGCTCAGGATAGATTGGATAGGAAAGATAACAGCCTTATCGTAGGAACTCTGTGTCCGTTAAAGGGGCTATCTACCTAAAAAGACAATGTCTCACTGCAGGAAATGCCACATGTCGCAGGAGACGCGTGTGTTGGTCTCGTCAATGGAGCACTTCGTAGGAGACAAGCTTGTTGATCTAGGGCTTGGTTAAGCGGTACTTAGCTTATGTTGGCAATCGGTATGCAGGACAGTAGATGACTATGGAAGAAAGCTTCTTTGCTTCAAGTTTGTTAAGGACTTTTGCTTTGAAAGGATGCGCTAGCTTGCTGCTTGAGTTAGTCAAGTCGAGGCGAATGGATTTTGACAAACGGAAGACTAGAAGGATGAAGTGCAAATGGATTGAAACAGGTGGAGAATGATGGATCGTGTGTGCCTGAGTACTAGAAACATCCTTCGTATTCCAGACTGCCTACATACCCTGTATCCACGGGATCAAGGCACACTTACGATGGAAAATGAACGTGATAAATATGTAGTTCTGGATAGAGTGATGAAATGGCTCGAGGTGGAAAGGGGGGGGATCTTATGTACCTGAGTACTGGAAACGTCCTTTGTATTCCAGACTGCCTACATACCCATATCCATGGGATCAAGGTACCTTAAGATTGAAAAGATGATATGTAGTTCTGGTTAGTGTGATGATGTGGGAAGAAGAGCGGAGGAGAGGTGATCTTATGTACCTAAGTACTGGAAACATCCTTCGTATTCCAGACTGCCTACATACCCATATCCATGGGATCAAGGTACCTTAAGACTGAGAAGATGATAATATGTAGTTCTAGTAGCGCTAGAGGGAGGGGTGATGATGTAGAACAAGTGTTGAGAAGATAATAGCCTTATCGTAGGAGCGATGTGTCCGTTAAAGGGGGTTACCTGTGGAAATGAGACAAGCTTGAAGTATGTGCTGCGAACCACGAACAAGGAACCAATCCTAGACCGAAGCTAAGGAAAGAGTTGCCCCCATTCTGGTAGAGGAAACTGTAGGGGTGACTGGCGAAGAAGACACAGAACGACTTGACCTAGGACCAGACAGTGTTAACTGTAGACCCAGATCAAGATGTGGGATGACGATGAGGGACACTGACAAATTTCCAAGCTATACTAGGTAGGGAGATGGAAATGCAAACAAAGTCAATGGTTTTATTATGGATGGATGGATGACGCAGGTTGCGAACTGGACAAGGAGTGGACAGGACTCGATAGACGATGGATGCTGACTCTACGCATAGCGCCTGTTTGCCAGGTTTTCACTATGGTACTTATCCAAGGCGCCTGTTTACCAGGTTTTCACCAGAGGATGAATGTTTTTGTATTTTTGTATTTTTGATTTTTTTTTTTTTTTTGATTTTTTTGTATTTTTGATTTTTTTTGATTTTTTTGTGGGAATACTCTGAGGATCAGGCATAGAACTTCTTAAGATGGACACTGTTAAGTGGCTCATCTAGAGGAATGCCGTCAGGTGTAGCTAAAGTATAAGCTCCTGATCCATAAGCTGCTGTCACAATGAAGGGACCTAACCAGTTAGGCTCAAACTTGCCCTTCTTCTCTCGATCTGCTTGATTTCTCTGATTCTCCTTAAGTACAAGATCACCAACTTGAAACCGTCTTTCTTTGATCTTTTTGTTGTAATTACGCCGGAGGCGGTTTTGATAGACATGGAGATGATTAAGTGCGGCAAGACGCCTCTCATCTAGTAGTTCAAGCTCAACTAATCTGGAAGTGCGATACTCATCTCCGCTGATCAGGTCCTGCATGGATACTCTGAGTGATGGGATCTCGACCTCTATAGGTAGGATGGCTTTAGAGCCAAAGACCAAGGCATATGGTGTGGCACCAGTTGGTGTTCTGACACTAGTGCGGTAGGCCCATAGGGCGGGATTAAGTTGCAAGTGCCAATCACGACCAGCTTCATTGACTGTTTTCTTGAGAATTTTGAGAATGGTCTTATTGGAAGCCTCAGCTTGGCCGTTACTCTGCGGATAGTAGGGAGTTGAAAAGTGATGTTGGATATTGTATTGTATGCATAAAGCATGAACATCTTGGTTCTTGAATGGTCTCCCATTATCAGTGACAATAGCTTGGGGAATACCATACCGGCATATGAGGTAGTTTAGGATAAACTTGGCTATTTGCTTACCGGTGATATAGGTCATAGGAATGGCTTCCACCCACTTCGTGAAATACTCAGTGGCGGTAATGATAAACTTGTGGCCATTTGAGGAGGAAGGGTGAATTTGTCCTACGAGGTCGAGACCCCATTGAGAAAAAGGCCACGGAGTAGTCACAGGTTGTAACTCATGAGCGGGTGCGTGAATCAAATCTCCATGCTGCTGACATTGTAGACACTTCTTAGCAAACTATGCGGCATCTTGCTCTATTGTAGGCCAATAATAACCTGTTCTGAGTATCTTCTTAGCAAGATTAGGACCGGTAGAATGTGCGCCACAGACACCTTCGTGTATGTCTCGTAAGGTAGCTTCGGCTTCTTCCGCGTTAAGACATCGTAAGAGGATACCATCGAGACTCCGGCGATATAGTGTATCACCCAGAATGATGTAACGAGAGGATCGACGGATAAAGGTTTTGCGTTGAGTGGATGATAGGTCAGGGGGAAAGGTTTTGTTTTTGAGGTATTCATAGATATCTTCGTACCATGGGGAATTGGGACCAACAAGTTCGCAGATGATTTCAGTAACAGGAACATCGATGGCTGGTATCAACAATTGCTCGATCAAGAATTCACATTTCTGTGTATTAGCAGGCATATCAATCAGTGACCCGACAGAAGCCATAGAATCCGTAGCTTTGTTATGCTCTCTTGGAATTTTCTCAAATGTGATGGTAGAAAAATGTGGTTTGTAGGCATCCACTAGTTGCTTGTAGGGGACCAACTTTTCATCCTTTGTTTGGTATTCGTCTGTGACTTGGCGAATGACTAGCTGTGAGTCTCCATATACTTGTAATTCTATGATATCCCATTGAACTGCTGTATTGAGACCTATAAGGAGCGCTTCATACTCGGCTATGTTGTTGGTGCAAGGGAATGCTAGCCGATATGACTTTGGAATGTAGTCATTCTGAGGTGTAACAAATAAGATGCCATTTCCTGAGCCATGCTGTGTGTAAGAACCGTCAAAGTACAACTTCCACATTATGGAGGTAGCAAGAGTGAAGAGATTCTCGTCAGGAAATTCTGCGACCATAGGATGTGTATCTTTCATAGGTGCTTCTGCTAGTTGATCCGCGAGGGCTTGTCCTTTAATTGCCTTACGATCTGTGTACTCAATGTCGAACTCACTAAGGATCATGACCCACTTAGCTAGTCTGCATGTGAGAGCTACTTTTGCTAGTAGATACTTCAAGGGATCAATCTTAGCTATTAGATTTGTGTGTTGGTTCAGCATGTAATGTCGCAACTTTTGGGAGGTGAACACTACTGCTAAACAAGCCCTTTCCATTGGTGAATAATTGAGCTCGTATCCCACCAAGGTTCTACTAATGTAATAAATTGCATGCTCCTTTCCTGTGTCATCATTCTGTGCTAGCAGGGCCCCTAGGGCTGAATTTGTAGTGGAGATGTACAATATCAAGGGTTTGTCCGCAACTGGTGGAACCAATACCGGAGGTGTAGCTAGATACTCTTTAAGTTGATCAAACGCTGCCTGACACTTGTTGTCCCATCGAAATGAGACATCCTTTCAGAGCAAGTGTTGAAAGGGTTGACATTTATCTGCTAGCTGTGAGATGAAACGTCGAATGGACTGCAACCTTCCTTGGAGGCTCCTTAATGCTTTTAGGTTCTTTGGAGGAGGCATCTCCACTATAGCCTTTACTTTCGCTGGATCTACTTCGATGCCTCTACGAGATACGATGTATCCCAATAGCTTCCCTGATGTGACACCGAAGACACACTTCTTGGGATTGAGTCTTACTTGGTATTTTTCTAGCCTGTCAAAGATCTGTCCTAGGACCTGTATGTGATCCGCTCTAGAAGATTTAGCCAATATATCATCAACATAGTCTTCCATAATGTGATGAAAGAGGTCGTGGAAGATCACTGTCATTGCTCTCTGATAGGTTGCTCCTGCATTCTTCAGACCAAACGGCATGACACACCAACAGTAATTGCCCCAAGGACATGTAAAGGTTGTTTTGTGTTGATCCTCCTCAGCTATTCTAATCTGGTTGTAGCCTGAGAATCCATCCATAAGAGAAAGCATCTCGTGACCTGCTGTCAAGTCCACTATAATGTCAATGTTTGGTAGTGGAAAGTCATCTTTAGGACATGCCTTATTGAGATCTCTGAAATCATTACACATGCGGATGCGCCCATTAGGTTTAGACACAGGTACAATGTTTGAGACCCAATCTGAATAGTCGATAGGTCGTATGAACTTTGCGTCTAATAGCTTTTGTACTTCCACCTTCACCAAGAGAGCTATCTGTGGATGCATTTTTCTTAATTTTTGCTTGACTGGTTTCACCTTGGGATCAACTGTGAGATAATGAACTACCAGCTTAGGGTCTAGCCCTGGCATATCTGCATAGGTCCATGCAAAGTTGATGGTTCGTTGCAAGAAGAAGTTGTTAAGATTTTTGTGCTCGGTGTCAGATAATGATGCTGCTAGAAATGTTGTCTTTGGATTCTGTTCTGTACCCAGGTTGATCTCTGTAGAATCTTCCACTAGTAGAGCTGATTTCTCTTGATACTTAGAAGGTAAGGGAAGGTCAAATCCTCCATCCTCAGGTGCCACAGTTGGGTTTTCACCTTTGGATACGTCCTTTATTTTTACTATTTTATGATTAGGAGGTGCCACAGCGTGGTTTTCACCTAGAGATCTTTCTTAATTTGCACTTTTGCGACTAGAGGATTTGGCATTCTCACCAAAATAAGCCGTGGGCTCAAGTTCCATGACAAAACCTGCCTTGTGATCGCCAAGAGGGATACCTTCCCGAAGTCCCATGAACTCAGCGAGAGCTTCGTCATTCTGAAATACATCTATAACGGGGGCCCCTTGTTGGTCCCAATCGATAAGTTCAGGGTAGACAAGCGTGACATTCTGGGTGTTGGTGGTGGAAGTTAAGGATACGGAGGATAGTGTAAAAATGGAGGATTCTGTGAATAGATTGGTTATGTGGAGGGAAGAGTCATCGATGATATCCTCTGTAGATGTCGAATCGGCGGGAAACTTGTCAGCTACCTCGTCGAGGATATACTCGATGTCCGAGGCGCGTGGTACCTTCTTACCAAATCCTAATCCTTTCTTGTCTAGCTTCTTTGTTACCACAATGGGCTCCATAGTGCCTTGATTCTGTTTCCCAAGGCCACCTTTGCCTTTATAGCCCATGTTTTTCACTATCCTTAAGCCATTGCCATACTGCTTGACTGGTATCGTGACTGGTTCTTTCTCCTTGTAGAGCCAAGAAGAGATGTCCTCAATAGTTTCCTCTTCCAATAACCGTCCATGTTGGAATTGGGTTAGGAATGTTGGGGGAGGAATAGTAGCTTTTTTGGTTACTTTAGCAATGGGTGGTTTGCCGTAAGACTTTGGAGATAAAGGCATCCGCCCTACACAACAAGATTCAGAGATATCATAAGAGCCAAAGCCTATATCCCGAAAGCGAGCTGTGATTTTGGGGAGGGGTGTAGGCTCACTTGTAGAGGCTTGCGTGAGAGTTTCAGGGTCAACATAGAGAGGGGACTCAAGGGCTTTGTCATTTTTAGGCACTTGGTTGCAATTCTTATAGCTTCCTTGCAAGACACGGCAAAATTCAAAAGGATTAGGATCTCCTGGGATGGTGATCTCCGTACCATTGTATGGGAACTTTAGGGACTGATGGTACGTGGAGGGAACAGCTTTCATTGCATGGATCCATGGGCGGCCTAGGATAATGTTGTAAGGCAGCTCAATATCAAGGACTTGACACCTAGTTTCAAGCATGACCGGGCCCAGTTGTATAGGCAAGTGAATAACACCCTCTGAATGGCGTTCTGCATCATCATACCCTTTGATTGTAATACTATGCTCAGTGTTGACGTGATCCTCAGAGTATCCCAATTGCTTTAGTAACTTTAAAGAACAGATGTTGAGACCAGCACCACCATCTATGAGGATGCGTTTGATTTTGCGCTTATGGATGAGGACTTCAATATGCAGGGCATCGTTGTGACATGGATCATGGGAGGGGAGGTCCTTCTCAGAGAAGACCACATTGTAAGGTGAAGCAATATTACCCACTATAGCTTGGAAATCTGCGACTGCTATGTTGTTAGGAACGGACGACTCTTGGAGGGCTTTTTCTAACACCACTCTATGTGCAGGTGATGACCGTAGAAGGTCCAAAATAGAGATCTGTGCTGGTGTTTTCCCTAGATGTTCGACAAGATTATAATCAGACTGAACCGGAAGTCTAGGTGTAGGTGTACGAATGGTGACATGACCTCGATGGGTAGTAACAGCACAATCCGTAGATTTGCCTTTGATGGTGAGGGTAGACACTCGACTCTCTTCAAAACGACCTACAATGGAATCGAAAGACGTGGAAGCATGATTGATACCTTTACCTCTATCCTGAGGAGGAGGTGGACCGTGATGAGGGAATGGTTCCTTGTACATATCGAGATCCTTGTTCGTGTGTTGCGCTGGTGATTCATTCTCAAAAGTGATTTGATTAGCTTCGATAAGGTTTTGGATGAGGTGCTTAAGCTTCATGCACGATGCAGTTCGATGACCTTTGCTCCTATGGAACTCACAATACTCATTGTCTCTGTAACGTGCAGTTTTGTAGACAGGTTCTCCATATGGGGGAGCATCAGGTAAGGTTATGAGCCCTTTCAGCAAAGCTTGCTGTAAGACTGATTCGATGGGCACTCCCAAAGGAGTAAATTGACGTCGCGGAGGGTAATCTTGTTGGGGCCGCTCTTGTTGTCGTTGTTGATTTTGATAAGGCTGCCTTTGTTGCTGCTGTGGTTGAGGTGGAGCTTGACTTGGTTTGGAGAGTTGCAGCGGTGTTTGCAACGTTTGGACATGCTTAGTATCGACCACTCCATCATTGACCACGTTTTTGTTCTTGTTCCAATATTTGGGTTTATCATTCGATTGTTGATGAGAAGAGCTATCTTTCGTCTCTTTAAAGATTTTGACCACACCTTTAGCAATGAGGGCCTTCTCAATGTTGATACCCTTGTATGTGATTTCATCGAAGGTTGTAGCACTAAGGATTTGCAAGTGGAAACCTAACTCTTGGTTGAGGTTCTGTACAAATATGCTAACAAGCTGTTTCTCCAGAATCTTGAAAGGGAATTTACTAGCCATTTGTCTCCATCACTGAAGGAAAGAAATGAAAGTCTCGCCATTTTTCTGTTTATTGTTGCATAGATCCGTCATGGAAATCTCATGCTCTGCATTGTAAGAAAAATGGGTAGCAAACTTTTCTGCTAGCTCGTTGAAAGACTTGATACCCGTAGGTAAGTGTGAGAACCATTCTATTGCTTGACCTCCAAGACTGCGAGGAAAGAGATGCATAAGATACGTATCGTTGTGAGAGACCTCGAAGCAAGCAAGATAGAATTCCCTAAGATGGTCCTTTGGGTCACCTTTTCCTTTGTACTTATCGAACTTGGGAATAGTGAAATTTTGGGGAAAAGGGATCATTGGTAACGACCGATCAAAAGGATAGGGGCACACTTCCTCCAAGGAGAAGGTCTTTTTGGTGTGGCCAAATGTAAGATCAGATAGCTGTTGTTGTACCTCCGCAATCTTTAGTTCCATAGTCGTGGGAGGGGTTGGTAACGTCTCCTGTTGTCCAAAAAGCGGTTGGTGTTGCCCATATGGAAGATTATAATGTAAGCCATGCGCAGTGGTATTGTAAGGGTCGTAAGATTGATTGGGATTGTATGGATTGTATGATTGGTTCAGATTGGGTTGGAATTGGAGGTTTTGATTAGGCGGAGGTGGAGGTGGCGCTAGGTAAGAATGTTGGCTTTGCGATGGTTGAAGAAACGTATTGGGGGGAGGAAAGCTAAAGTGCGTTTGATTAGGTTGTGAAGGTGGCACATAGCTTTGGGTAACCTGATGTTGGGAATGTTGAGAGTGGCTAGGCAATGTATGAAAGAAGTTGAGCGTGGATGAACGTTGTGGAGGAGGAACATAGGTAGAAGTGATTTGCGACGGTGGGGGTTGATTGAAGATGAGAGTAGAAGGATGTTGTGGTTGAGGGACATAGGTAGAAGTGATTTGCGACGGTTGGGGTTGCTTGGGGATGAGAGTAGAAGAATGTTGTGGTTGGGGCTGCGTGACTCCAATTGGTTGAGAGACATGCAGGTGTGATGATATAGGAGGTGGCATATGTTGAGACCCTTGTTGCATGGCTACATACATGTTCCCCGGATTGTAATTGGGTGGGAAATCTACGCATGATGGGGTAGCCAAGATTCCACTTGCGCTTGGGGTGGACATTTTAGGAGGTGGTTGCACATTGGATCGAGCTAAGGTGGCTTGCTTAGCTAACTCTGCTTGACGTTGGAGAGTTTCTTGTTGGTTTTGATAGATCTCCATAGGAGTCAAAAGTGGTGATACGGGCCTCTCCTCTATTGGATTTTGAAAGAGGGGATTCCTATACTGTGAGCCTTGAGTAGGTAAGGGCATAGTGACTGTGGACATGGTTTGCACCGCTTGTATGGTTTCTTGGGTGTTGGTGCTCTCCTTAAGAGTGGACACATCAAAATCTTGAGGTAACTTGGCACCTTGCTTTGCAAGCAAGCGAAAGAAATGATCCTGGTTCTCACTAAGGATTTTATCAAAGGCAGCTATAGCTCTAGGATCTTGTATAAATTCATCAAGATCTTGCCCATCTTCTTGAGAGGATTGACCTATTTCAAAGTGTCGCTCTTCTTGAGATGGGGGTTGATCTATGACATATCCTTGTGGGACAAAATCCGGAGGCAAGCCTGTGGTATACTGCGGTGCATTTAGCAAAGGGGTTCTATCCTCATGAGGATTGCTTGGTTCATCTATGTGTGGCATGTTTGGAGAGCTGATTGGTCTTGCCGCGGGTGTACTAGGAGTCACTTTGGGAGTAACGTTGAGACGACCTGATTGGGGTGTGCGAGGGGGTGACTTGTGCTTCTTAGGGATAACTTGCCTAGACTTCATAGTTTGCTGTAGCCTGGTGGTGACCATGGGATTCACTTAGAACACAATGTAATGCTGGGAATCTGTGAGATGCTTTGAAGAAATGGACAAACTCTGATGCACAAAGTACTGAACCAAAGGCGCTATACTGTTTGACCAGAGGCGCAGGACTGTGCTACCAAAAGCGTGCTACTGTGGGCCAGAGGCGACGGACTGAGCTACCAATAGCGAGTTACTGCTATGCCAAAGGCGAGCTACAGTGACCAAAAGTGAGCTACTGTTATACCAAGGGCGCTGAAGTAGAGTTTTGCCAGAGGCAGGTTACTGCTGACCAAAGGCGATCTACTGTATGGCCAAAAGCGAGCTGCTGTAATACCAGGGGCGCTGAAGTAGTGTCTGATGTTTGTCAAAGGCAAGATTTTTCTATTTTTGATTGGGTTGGTTTGGCAAGAGAAAACACAGCAAACAAGTGGTCAAAAAAGGCACAAGGACTGACACAACAGATAGTGTATGTTCAAGGCTCCAAACAAGCCCAATGTTTCCACAGGTCTAATATAGTTGCAATCAATAACAAGCACTTTTTATCCCTAAAGACAAGGTTTCATTGTAGTAGATCAGCTCACAGCTTAATACTCCGTCGATAAAAATATCATTCCATAAAGGTGTCGGATATTTAGTATCTTTGCGAGAGACGATAGGTAGGGATATCTCACCCTCCCCTTGGAAAGCTCAAGTAGGTCACAAGAGCTTTATGTCCGAGGGAATACTATCTCTTCTCAAGGGAGCCAATGGTGAGTGTCTTAAGGGTTTAAATCGATTTCCCTTGCACTGATGATTACCGCAATGTTCGGAGGTAGGTCGGGTAGTCTCTATCTAAATTGGTTCTTAGTGACTTTGAGGGACCAACGCCTTACGAGCAATGCGACAAACTACTAAAAGCTTTAACCAATCCTACTAAGAGTTTCAAACACTTTGCTCAATGTGAAAATCGTTTCCACAAAGGGCTAGTACACCTCTTTTCAGTTTGGCATCACAAGGTAAGGCTGACGTCGGTTAGGACTTGGCTTTCACCTTATCCCTTTTATATAGTGGTTCAAAGGAAAACTCCGCTTAGGGTCGTCCCTTTTGGATGAATCGCAATCCAAAAGCAGGCCCTTCTAAAGGAAGTAAAAAAATGTAAAATCAAGCACGTCAAACAATGGTTCAATTGTCCCGTTATAAAAAAAAATAAGGTGCAACTAATTTAGGCACACACACGATTGTAGTTGTAAATTGTCCCTTATGAAATGAAGTGTTTGGCATTCATGTCCATTGTCCTTTAGAAAATTGAGGTGTTTGTCCATACATGTCCATTGTCCCTTAAGAAAATCAGTATGTTCCTAAGACTTAGATTGCAAGGAAAGATTTGTTCAATTACTCCTTTTAAGCATGCAATGTGTTTCTAAGACTTAGTAAGGTAAAACAAAAGGGTCTTCAATGCTCGTCCTGCATAAATATGTTAAAACCACCTATTGGCTCTGTGTGAGTAATAAGAAGCTGCAGCAATTCTGTTAGTTCCACCAGAAATTCACAAGTTAGCAAAAATAAATCAACTTTGACCAAAAGCGCTGAACAACATTACCAGAAGCGACCTACTGTGTTTCAGGAGCGCTGTAATGCAGACCAGAAGCGTCAGAGAATATAGCCAACAGCGTCGAATAATAACCAAAAGTGCTTCACTGTCGTTCCAAAAGCGCTGCGATAAATACCAAAGGCGTGTAACGATAATACCAAAAGTGCTGTAACATATCTGGGTGCGCTTCACTATGTAGCCGAGAGCGTGATAATATTTGCCAAAAGCGCTGTTCTGTCTCAGATACAGAAAATATTAGTTTTGTTAAAAATAACCAGGTCAAAATAACTTTTCATGGTGGAACTATTATCTGAAGGATGATATCTGATAGATCTGGGTTGTGTAATCTGAAAAACTCAGACAAATGGATCAGCCAAATAGATTAGCACAACAAACAAGGATATTCCTAAATAAATCAGCTTAGGAGATGTCAAAAAAGCAGGTTCTGAAAGACAAATATAACAGCTTGTCCGACAAAATGACAGATCTGAAATGAGAAATCACTGCAAAAACCCTGAATGAAGTCAAAAACCTAATTTCAACCAAAAGCGCCTAATAACACCGCCAGTAGCGCTGCTCTGTGTACCAATAGCGCTTCTCTGTGCTACCGGAAGCGCGGCCGTGCCGCCAGGGGCGCTGAACTGTTTCTGCAAAAGCGCTGGAATATACTGCCAGAAGCGCTGTGAAGTGCCGTAAGTGCCGTGCCGTACTGTGTCTTCAAAAAAACAAATTTCTCAAAGAAACCAAGGGATTAGTGGGTCCCACCGGGCGTGCCAGAATGTGTATATGGAAAATTGATCTATTCTAAACTAATAAAAACCAAAAAATCCAATAACATAAAGAAAACGAATTTAAATAAAAGCCATGACAAATAATCAATGCAATAAAGACTTTTACCGAAATTTGTGTTGTTTCCTTTGGATTGAATGTAGAATTGCTCAATGAATTTGCAAAGCCATAGCTGCAACAAGCAAGTGTAGTGCTCAAGAGATCAATGTCAAATGATCGTAAGGTTGCTCAATCGACGCGTTGTGTATGCTCAAAGCTCTGTTAAGTATGCCTGAGAATACGATCGAAGAGAGAGACTAAATGAAGGAGATGAGGGGGGTTTATATAGATTTCAAGGAAAATCGATCAACGGTCCAGATAATTCAGAAGAATCAATGGAGGAGATAAGCTGAGGAATGTGCAATGAATGAGAAGAAGACATGTGTCTTGCTTGCTTTTGCATGAGAGGAGTTATCAAGAATAGAAGAATGAGTTAACTGAAGAGAAATCAATTAAAGAATAAAGCAATTAGTTAAGTGATTTAAAACAAGAAGAAGAGATTTGCATGAGAAAAGAAGATATTTTGCTTTATTAAATATAGAAATATTTAATTGATGAGCAAGAAAGCTTGAGCTATTTTAGAGATAACTCAAATTAGAAGAAAAAGCAATTTAAATAAATAATTGATTTATTTAAATTTAAAGAAGATATTTTGGAAGAAATAATTAAATAATTAGAATTATTTAATTTAGAAGATTTAAAAATAAATTAAATAAATAAATTTATTTAATTGTTGTGCATGATTTTGGAAGAACAAATTTGATTTAATTAAATAATTAAGAATTATTTAATTTTAGATAAGAGGGAATTTGTTGAATTAATTAAATAATTGGATTTATTTAATTAATGTGGATTTGATTTTTGGAGAGAGGATAATGATCTAATTAAATAATTAAAATTATTTAATTGTGGAAGAATATAGAGGAATTTAATTTAATTAATTAAATAACGAGGATTTATTTAATTAATGTTGAATTCAGGAGAATTTGATGAAAATTAATTAAATAATTAGATTATTTAATTAACGTTGAAATGCAGGTGATGAGACAGATTATGAAATGCAAGTGATTCGACGACACGGTCATTTTAGGGTGTCTACAGATTGAATACAGGAAAAGTAAAAGAGTTTGAAGAGAAGATTTTTAAACAACATCAGATCCGATTATGGTCTTAGACACTTTGATATTGTTAAAATTAATAAAATCGATTGCCTTTTTCTTGATCGGCCTCTTTTCCTTATTCTATGGCATGTAAACTCTCTGGTAAATTGATCTATGCAACTTGTGATTGTTTGATTTTTTTTTCCCTTTTGACTGCATAGCCTGATCGAATCGACCTCCTGACATATTAGATTGACTAGTTTTATATATGTTGAGCTCTGCTTCCAATAGTTGTTAATTTTCTTGTATTTAAGCGACTTCTTGGAACTTAGCCTTGAGATTAATATTGTTAGCCATTTTACTTTAACTCGACCTGTGTCCCTTGTTAAGCCTTTAGCAATTTTTTGATTAGTATCGTCAGCGTTTAAAATGAAGTTAGCCTTGGAATCATTAAATTGGTCTATTGAAATCTGTGCTATTTCTTGGTCTGCATCATTCCTTTGGTATCTGTGTTTACCTTTAAATCAACTTTCTTTTAATTCTTAATCTCAGCTATCTTTTCAAAAATTGATCAAGATGTTTATTTTCAAACTATTGTACCTTTATCTCTTGACCTCTGTAATGTTTTTGGTATACTTCACTTTTGAACGACCCATGGATTTGCCATTTTAGTTGGCATTTAACATATTTTTCAGCAATTATCTTATGTTGAACGGTTTTTCTTATACCATTAAGCAGTCTTACCTTCAACAACCTTTGCTTTGTGTTTTGAGGACATCTTGTTATACTCTTGAGATTGGCCTATCTTCTGATCTCCTCAGCATCACTCTCTTTTGATCTTTAAGTCACTCTTGTTAGACTCTATAGCATTTAAATAGACGTGTCTTTTCTTATAACAATTTCTCTCTCTCATTCTCTATCTGTGCACTTCAACCTCTGCAATTTTTCCTTTAAACGTGCACTACTGTTTTAGTCAACCTTTTTCCTGAATCATTTTCAATTTTGTCATTGTTGAGTATGGTTATTGAATGTATTCGGCCTACCTTGCGTTAAAAATTGCATTATGTTCAGATGTAACGACCTACATATTGATGTAAATGACCTCCTTTATTAACATCCTCTCTTCAATATGTAATTTAACTTGCTTAAATAATAAGTGGCTTACATTTTAATATGTGGCCTGTATATTAGCTAATGACCTTTGTAATTGGTTTTGACCTACTTTTTCATTCAACAGGGTCATCTTAGGTAGTGTTTAGTTGTCTTTGCGAATATATATATCCATTCTTTTTATCTTTATTTTTGTCTGTCACCTGCCTCAAAACTATTAGATCTCTTTCATATGCATAAGATTAGTTTTGTTTTAAATAAAAATATAAAGGAAGATCTCCTCAAGATTATATATATATATATATATATATATATATATATATATATATATCCATTAAATAAATAAGTAATAAAATTACTAAGTTATAGATTGTATAAACCTTTCATCTTAGTTGCGCGTAAAATTATCTACTTTTGCTCTATGATTGGAACAACTCAAAAATTTTGCCGCAACTACAAAGAACAAATCAATTCACAAACTAAGTCAGACATTGTTTTAACCACTTTATGTTAAAGATGGAAAGAACTATCTTTTGAGAAAACTAAAATTTCCTTACCTCACTAGAAACATAATATCCATACATGCAATGAGTTTTTATCTTCTTGAATTTTGTAAAACTATGCTTGGAGTGAGAATGGCTATTGTATTTTTCCGTGTTTTTATACTTTTGGGAAAGTTACCTTCCGGGACGGGTGCCGAATATGGGGAAACATGGAAGTAGGTTTTCTTTTTAAAACTTACACACTGTTAATTGGTTAAAACTTTGGCCAAAGCTATTTGATGTTGAAACAAACGTATGTACCATTGAAATAGATGGTTTGATTGCCTAGTTATGTATTTATTTTTCTCTACCATATCCTATTAATGAGATGGTGCATTCTAGTTAGGATGCATGTAGGTTAATAGGCACACACCTGATTCCACCTTACCACTTGTTTATAGGTTTCTAGGCCCTTTGAGCAGGGTCAGGTATTCCTCGGTTTGAGGAATACCGAGGAAGCACAAGCTTCATGGTTGGGCGGAAAATCACCTGAACCATGTTCTTGTCCTTCGATGTAGTAGATGGCCAGATGGTCAATGGTGGTCGAGGACTAATTGTGATGGATTTTACTTGATCTTGTTGACAGATGTATATCTTCATTGAACTCAAAATGTTATGTAAGGTGTGTAGCCATTATTAAAACTTGTATAGACTGTAAAATCAGAAAGCTCTGTAATTGTACTTTAGAAATATGACTTGTATCCTGATTTTATATCAAATTTATGAATGGATTCTTGCATGGACAATTGATATTAATTCTATCTCTTTTACTTGATGTGTGATTGTTGTTACTTTACTTTACTTTCCTTACTGTTAATTTAGATTTACTTCGGTTATGTATGAATGTGGAATTTCAGTACTTTACATAATGGAAGTATATATAACCTAGCACCAAGTGAGATAGTGGAGAAGTTGAAGCTAAATAAGATAGAGCATCCCAAATCATATAAAGTTTCATGGATGCAAATGTGCATAAGGCATTGGTAAGTGAATTTTTTTATTAATTCTAAACTAAGGTCATATTAATGTCATACCCCACCCTCACAATCATTCTAATTTATTGAGTTTTGATTTGAAATTAAACAAAGATACTAATTCATTGTTGGATTCAAGTTGATATTTAATTATAATAAAATTTTTGTTCAATAAGAAGATATTGCTTACTTTTTTGTGGATATAGGAACAAGAGGAAATATTATAAACCTGGTATGATAGTGGGTAAGTTAACAATTGGGCTATTGAGTTGATGGTAATATTATTTTTATTTGTTACTTGGGAGGCATTTTTGGCTATTTAACACTAGTTTTGTATTGTTGTGTGTAAATGGGTAGGAGCTCTATTGTATCAAAATAAATATTGTTTTATGGTTGAGACTATTGAGCATGTGTGTGTGTGTGGTGTGTGTGTGTGTGTGTGTGATTCCTTGATTAGACTAGTGTTTGAATTATTTGATTTTAACATAGATTTGTCTTATCTTAAGTCATAGGGAAAATTTATATTAATCAATAATAATTAGGATTAAACTTCACACTTTAAGATTAAAGCTAATTATATAATTATGAAACCCTAATTTAGGAATAAGAGTGAGAGAACTTGAAGTTTATTTTGTTAGATATGGTTTTAAAAAGGATATATTGTTAGAAGTCTATTTCAAAATATAGGTTGGTTGCTACTCATATAAAATACAAAAACTAATGTTAAGAGGAGGAAATATCTTGTTTAATTAGGTCATAGAGTTGTAGTTCACTTTACATGATTTGATATTTCATTATATAAGGATTTCTTTATGATTTTAAGGAGAGATAGAGGTGGCTTTGGAAGGGGAAGAAAAGGAGTCCTAGGTTTGTAGAATGTAACTAATATGATTTTGGTTTGAGAATAAGTAAACGACCTTGTGTGTATCAATAAGGTTATAGAAAACCACTAATAGAGATAGATTTATGTCCATTACGTGTTTGAATGTGAAATATTTATAGAAGTACCATGATAAAAAAGTAACAAGATATGGAAACAACACGAAGAGTGTGTTGTTATTCATTCATTGATATTTTGTGAATGCATAAATAATTATAGAGGTGATGTCAGGAAAGAAGTTTCCCATGTTAAAGTAGGGAGAAAGTATCCACCTAATTATTCAAAGCATTATGGGGTTCAACTACACTAAACTAAATGATGTGACTAGACTTACTAGCTAGTAAACTAGTTTATAAAATATAGAGTGAGATGTATTTACATAATAGGTTGTTAACTAAGCCTTCCACAATATGTTGACAAGTTTTATGCACACATGGTGTGCTTCCCATGTGGCTAGGGTTGTTCCAAATGTCAGATTCATATGGTGCCAATTGGTTGACATGATCATGTGAAACAGATATGGCCATATATCATATGCATATGGAGCCAAACAAATCATATTGGTGCAAGTGCATGTGTGTTACACACGTTAGTTCATGTACAGTGTAAAAAGGTTATAGGATTTGGAAATGTTGATGTCAAAGATAAAGTGCAACCCTAAAGTTGTGTGGCATGACTAAAGAGTGCACATGCAACTATCTTACATTGAGTTGTGCAACATAGTTAGAACCAATGATTATGTAGAATCTGTGTGTGAATCTATTATACTAGAGTGTCTGATCCATGCACAAAGCATCTTGGTGGTGTGTTTTGTACACAGGGGAAGATTACAGTATGAGATGAGCTTATGTTGAGCTGATGTGCAATAGAGTGAGTTGCATGGAAAAGTGCACATGTCATTCACTCTCAAGTTAATCTAAAGGTAAGTATAGGAATCCCTTATTCTTGTGTCATCTATTAAGGATGATTTTAGAAATTTTAAGGATGGAAAGGAATGTAAGGTCAAAATTATCAAGGGAACTATAGAATATAATATCGATTCTCTCAGTAAAATCTATTAGTAGGGTTTATGAAATATAGCTAGAAATAGTTATGGGTTACAAATTCATGTAATAACTTATGTGTTGTTGAAAATTGCCTCTTGTTATAAATTAAATCTATTGTGTACTAGGTGATAGAGACATTGATTTATGAAGGGATTGGAAGCCCCTTAACATTTTTAAATTCTATGTTAAGGTTTTTGTGACTTAAATGATTATTGTTGTTGGGTGAAACCTTAGTATTGTATAAAAGTAGATCCTTAGATGTAACCCAATCTATTATTAGTTGAGAGATGACTATAAAATTAGATGGGCTCCTTAGCCCTAATTGGAATTATTAATCCTTTATAAGATATATTGAAGTTTCCATAACCCATTTTTTAGTGATTAAAAGAAAAGAAAAATTAATGACAGGTACTAATCTACTTCATCTTATTCTTTGAAAAATGTATTATATTTGTTGTGTTATGATTTATTAGACAAGACAGTGTTTGCCTATGTAGAAGGCATCTCATACATTCATATTTGTAATGCATCTTTTAATTTTAGTATTATAATTACAATTTGGAAAATTAATTGATTTTAGATTTCATCATCTTTCCTTGAGCTCGAATGATGCTAATGTTTTGATCTACATGTTTATTGCAAGACCACAATCTTCACACTTGTTAAGTGTGTGGGGATGCATTTTAACTAGGTTTGACATGACAATTTTAGTTGGAAGGCAATTATGAGATAGAATACTTGGATTCATGTCTTATGTGATTATTGTTATGTTTTTGTTATATTCATGCTTTCTCTTTTGTTGTGGTTTTGGCATCACCTCCACCAAAAGTTAGAAGGAGGATTGCATTCTTTGTTGTCATCTTATGGTTAGCATAAATGCCACATCCTTATCATAACTTATGGATTTTCAAGGGGTATTTGTTTCATTATTTCTTCTTTTATCTCTTAAGTCCCAAGGTTATGATATTTTAACTTAAACCTAGGCTTATAAGTCTCCCCTAATATTTGAATTGATTTTATTTTTTGGGGGAAATGGCTCCATGACTGTACACTCAAAAACATGACTTGGTGACTTGGGGTCATCAAGTTAGCTTTGGCACACACACGGACCCTCTCTCTTTGCGACGGGGTGAACCTCCATGTCACTCTCTCTCTGGTGGAAGTAGCCAGTCAAGAGGAGGTGAGACACGGGGGTGGTCTAGCTTGTTTGAGAGCTAGACTTCGCGGAGAGTGGTCAGCCAGTGCTGGGGCCTTTGTTGTTGTGCATTTGTTAATTTGAATACAGTGTTCTATGACCATTGTTATTAAAATAGCTATATCACCTGAAGGGTCACTAGTCACCATTCTTTTGTTTGGGTTTCTAAGGTTCTAGCACTATGTGGGTTGACTATTTTTTTTGTTGATGCTTTGTTCAAGTTGGTGTTGTGTTCAAATCATTGGATGATTGCTTGTATTTAAAGTTATTGTTGTTGTCTAGGGTAGATCTCCTCTATCTAATCGAGGATTTCCTTCATCCACTCACCTCTAAGTCCAAGGCACATTCGTGAGCCTAAACAAGAGAGAGATGGTTAAAGCTAACCTTGACTTGACCTAGGGTTTCAACTTAGGTTTTTCTTGACCTAAGGTTTGGCTTTGTTTGATCTTGTATTGACCTTGAGTTGGAATCAAGGGTTTGTAAACCTTCTATGCTACTAATGTTTGTGTCCTTTTCAGTTTATGTATGCATGCAAGCCTATATGAGTGCAAAAACATTTTTTTGTGCTTTTTTCTATTTATGGAAATGAAAGTGCTTTTTTTCTATTCTAGGAATTAGAAAATGAATGCAAACTATTATGAGATTACCTAATACAATTGAATCCATGTTTTTGGTTTTTTTTCTTCTGAATATGTGGAATATGATGCAGAGGCATCCACACTAAAACCTTGACATACAGCATGTATGTCTACAACCCATCATCATCATCATATTTTCTGTTAACATTGTCAGCATCATCATATTTTCTCTTGCCGACCGATATCCTCCTGCAGACAAACCTTCATCCTTTCGCCTGTCAGCAGCATCATCATATTCGGCTATCGGCAGCATCATCATATTCGGCAAGCGCAAACATCCTCCTGACGTTCACTGTTCACCTTACCGCCAACCTCTATCTTCATCATCATGATGTTCAACATCATGTTCATCAGCAGGATATAAAATATCCTGTTCCTCCCATATATCCTGACGACGACAACCTCATGCACCTTTCCTCCGATGCTTATGTCACCCCGATATCCTGATGATGATTATCCTGATGACGATGACGTCACATGCAGCTCCTTCAATAATCTATGAACTTTTGAAAATAAACTAATTAACAATACAAGATCTACTTAACCTATCAAGGAAAAAGCAACATACATTTACTATTCCCAATAGTAAAGTTGATTATCTAATTACTACAAATAAAAAGCATGAAGGAACCTAGAATAAAGAGATGGATAAGCCTTCACTACCCTTAGAAATCCTTGTAAGGCAACCTCTAATCCTCTTGCAATAGTGGAGTGATCATCTTGGCAACAATAAGAAAAGAGAATCAAAAGAAGCTTTTTGGAAGCTTTGAAATGAGCTCAATGAGAGCTTGTGAGCATTGTGGCTTGTGATGTGAGTAGTGTATCAACAAAAAATGAGCTTTTAGCAAAGCTAGATGAGATAACAAATAAAATCAAAAGGCTCTAATGTCTTGTGTGAGCATATGGATGCTTGATTTGGAGAGCAATAACTTACAAGAACTATGTGCAAAAATGAAATTGCCTCCCTTTGTGCTTGAGGGAGGGGATATTTATAGGTTTGAAGAAGGCATGAGATGTGGAGAGGATGGAGAGTTAACTCAATTTGATTGAAGAGTTAACTTAGAATACACAAGAGTGATTTGGGCTAAAATTGGAGTGATCTAACCAATTATAACTTATCACTCAAGAAGAAATGGAGAAAGAGAATGCATGGGTTGATAACTAAAGATAAAAACAAGATAAATATGCATGGGTGGGTGCATGAAATAGCTATCTCAACTTTAGGGACAAAATTCCATATAAACAAAAGCAAAAACAGGCAAAAATAGAACTATTTTTGGTCAATAACTCAAGTTTAATCGTAGCTGGAAAAGATAGTAGGGCTGCCACCTAGTTGTCCTTTTCATTAGTCAGGGTGGCTTGGGGGCAACCCATGTGCGACCTTCAAAGGAGGGGTCCTAGGTGAAATCTCAGGATGGGAGATGGAAGAGGAAGAGAAAAGAAGGGTATCTACATCTAGAAATAGGTCAAATAGGGGTCAAAAATCAAATCTCCACTTGCAAAAGTAGGATCTCCTAGGGGAGATCTAGAAATAATAGGGGGAGATTTGTACTAGTTGATTAAAACTAAAAACATAAAGTTGGAGATGGTTTGGGAGGTCCTCTAGAGGGCTCCTGGGGTGGGAATGGATGAAAAACACTGGGGAGAGGTGAAAATATAACAAATGGATGAATACAAGGCTTAGGGACAAAGTCACAAGCACAAGAAATGGAAATTGACAAGTGTTGAAAGTGAAGAAAGGGAAAAAATGACAAAGGAGAAACAACACAAGGATGAAGAAACTGCATGATACCAAGAGAATTGCTGATGAGAGGATATTATTTCATGCTTACATGTATATGACAAGGATTGTGAGTCATCATTGGGGTCCTCATGGAGGCTGTGCATGATTTTGGTGCTTACATATTTGGCCCCTCAGGGACAATAGTCTACATGAAAGGGAGGTACTATTCCTGAACTAGGCCTTACCTATTGTCAATTTTTTCACAATTGTACCATAGATCATGTGAGTTCAACTAGTTGTTTGCCTTTGTCAGAGAGACCTATAGGGATGAATGTACGTAAAATGACAGCACAGAAGATGCATAAAAGCAAAAACTAATCTAAAAATGCACAAAGCAAACGAAGCTAAGAGAGACAAAGAGTAAACAAATTAGTGAAATTTGAGTGAAATGGTGATAAAATTGATCGTGTAAGTAGTCATTGGGAAGATATCACCAAGTGCATCGTAAATATGGCTACCTCTTCTTCTGTCACTAAGAGTCAGGTATGCAATCAGTGAAAACCCCTTCTCTAAAACCTAATTTCTATTTTGTGAAAAATCTCATGAAATTGTCAGTTTTTGGTGATTTTCTCTGTTGCATTATGTCTGTTTCATTGTTTAGAGTATTTTTTTGTTTGTCAAAATTGGATAAAAAATAAGGTTTTTAGAGTACTTTTTAGTTTGAGGGTAGGCACATAGGGTCGCCCCTTTTGCCAGTCCAGGTCACCTGAGGGAGATCTAGCTATGCAATAGGGTCGCCAAGTGGAGATTAGCCTGTGTAACAGGGTCATCTGAGAGAGATCCTATTGAATATCTAGGTCACATGGGGGAGATCTGGTTTGATGAAAGGGGCAACCCTGATAGATCAATTCTGACTAAAATTTGATGCTTTTTGACATTTATTTCACTCTGTTTTGATCTAATTTGAACACTGAATCTATCAATTTATTGCAATTTTGAAGGTTTATACATTTTTTTGTAAAATGTTCACAAGTTTATATGATTTTTAGGGATTTTTTGAGTTGATGGGATCTAATCTAAAGTTATTTTCTGATTGGTAGGATATGAGGATCTGTTGGAATGCCAATCAAAAGTAGTTGTAGCTTTCAGAGATGTATGCTTCATTATCTACCGATGATCTTACTATCCTAAAGAGGGCAAGCTTGGCTAGGATTTGCCATGTACCAGTTGTACATCTAGTTTCACATATTTTCTATGATATTTTAACCTATTGGGATGCAGACAAGAACACATTTAGATTTCCATAGGTTTTAGGAGAGTGGAGTATCACTCTTTATGATGTGTACCGCATTCTCAGAGTTCCTATGAGAGGGCATCCTCTTGTTTTAACTGATAGTGAGTCCTTTCAGGACAAGGCATCTTGGGCAAAAATCATGGGGGTGAGTCATCCTGAGGATTAGACTGGTGTTCAACTTACTTCAGTACTATGACTCTATATTCCTCTCTTGAGGAAGTTCTTGATCAATTTGATCACTTCGAGGCTATCTAGAAATAAGGCCTCAACTCGTCTGAGATGGTACTGGGCACTAATTATCTAGGGTGTTGAGTAGGGCACAATTTTTGCATGGGGTCCATACATTCTTGCTATGGTCTACAAATATTTCTATTGCATTACACGATGCAGGGCTTTCGCATTAAGCCACTCCTCTCTGATCATGACCTGGATCTTTGAGCATATGAGGCCATACCAGAAGGATATTCTTTTTCCTGATCGTCGACTACCGAGAGCCACCAGATGGGCTCGTGCGAGCCACTTTGATACTTCTTTACATGCTATGGCCACTCTCACTGATGTAGATATGATCACTGACCGTTATATAGATATGGAAGGTGCATGGTCCCATGATAGACAAATTAGAGATTACTACCACAGTGTATCTGAGGTTCTAGACCATAATGGTCTTGTCGAGGCTCATCGTATTGAGCACGTTCTACAATAGTTTGGTGATGACTTTCCTAAGGATTTGCCCCCAGTTCCCACTTGTTACCGATTTATCTAGGAGATGGGTGAGGTTGGACAGAGGACTTCCATTTGGACTCCTTTGAATCCTAGGGGTTTGATCACCAAAACCTCTAGGACCCCAAGAATTGGATAGAGGGGAGGGAGAGGAGCTCTTTCCTGAGGATGCATTGTCGTGGATGACTCAGATTCTACTGATGAGGACTATATTCCTGATGGAGATGACTTATCAGATGACAGAGCAGTAGGAGATGCACAAGAGATAGATTTAGATGAGGAGGAGATACATGAGGGTTCTTCTACAGGGCCCAGACCTCCTCATTCTGATGAGGCAATGCACTGATTTGATCCTTCCTGGAAGCTTGGGGATCCTCGTAAGTTTGCTTTTATTTTCTAATTTCACACTGTCATTCTTTCCTTAAAGTTATGAATCATCACTTCTTTCATCTTTTCTTTTCACGTAGCATTGAGGAGTGGAGGGGTTTCATTCGCAAGGTTAATATTGACTTGACAATCCCCTTCACTAGCTTGACACAAGATAGGATTCTAGTTAATCTTGGTGTGTCTCCTAGAGCTAGGTGACACACTGATGTTTTTGCTCATGTCTACCATGGGTGTCAGGAGAATGCTACATTGAGGTTTGAGGTTCTTTTCCTTAGGAGTGAGAATGCTCTTCTTCATGAGATGGTCCTCCTTGGGATCCGGTGTCTAGAGTCTAGTACTGCAGGCTCTTCTTGTTCTCGCACCTCGAGCATGGTTCCTCATTCCCACAGGTCTCATGGATACACTAGTGCCACATAGAGGCAGAGGAGTAGGAGTCTTGATGGCTTCATTAGGGGGAATCATCCTTGAGGCCTTTGCCTACTTGTTTTGAAACCGCACCCCCTTGCATGGAGAGCCTTACTTTCCTTTGAGAGCATTTTGTCCTAGCTCTTGTACTCTTGTAAAACTCAGACTTTTGATTTATCTATGAAAAGATGTCTCTTTATGTTTATTTGTTTATCGTATGAGTACTCATCTCTTGTGCACTTTGGAATTTTTTAGAACTCTTTGATTATATTTAGACCTTCAACTCTAAGAATGCAAGTATGATAACAATGACATGTTTTTTTTTATTTTTTTGGAATATATATATAAAATGTAGGGGAGGATATGTAGATGCAAGAATACAAGCGATGATGAAATGAAACTTCTACTTCTATGGAATGCCATGAGTTATGACATTGACTTTATTTCTTTGGAACTCTTTTTCTAATTTTGGTATGAATGCATTATGGAACAAACAATATGACTGCTCTTTAGTATAATTTTCAATCCAGGGGATTGTAGGTTATCCTGGTATAAGAGACCTATTCAAGGTTGTAAGATAGGGATTTAGAACTTAATTGGGGAGCAGGGAGGAGATGGAGTGCTTCTAAACTTGGGCTTTGCTAAAGGCTAAACACTAATCCTTATCTAGATAAGACAATCTGACAAGCTTTCAACTTAGACAAGTAACAAATTTTTTTGGTGTTAGCTAGACTTAGATTATAGATGGTAAGTAAGATAGACCCGGGGCAAAGGAATAAAGGAAAAGAACAAATGTCCCTAGGTAGAAAATGATCCTAAAGACTACTAGTCTCTTGGCTTTGCTCAGCTAGTGCATGTGTGTGCTTTGTACCTTTCTCTTTTATTTTCTCTGGTAGAATGTCACCCTTGAGGCTTCGAGTTTAGACTGATCTCCACCCAAGAGTACGAACATTCATCAATATTCTCTCCATCACTCTTTTTTTTGTATTTTCCTCTTTTTGCATTTTTTGGAATGCCTCACTTGATTTTCTCATTTTTTGGATTTTTGACTTTTATGAAAATAAATGCTTTTGGAACTTTCTAAGTACTTTGGATATGCAATAATTTGATCTCTCAATTCTCACTTTTCTCATCACTCTTATTTTTTTCACTCATATTTTAGATTGCTTCCTTCAGAGTTTTGATCCCCCTGACATTTTTGGCCAGGAAAGATAAGGGACTGAGCACCACCAAAAGATTTCATAGTCCAGTTGGACTTCTTTTCTACTAGGGAAGAATTGGGAAGGTCTACTTGCAAGCTTCCTTTAAACACTGTAGGTTTGAATACTGGCTTTGATTAGACTCAACATCCTGAATTATTAAGACCGAGATTAGTGTAAAGCTAAGAGCTAGGATTTGATTAGAATCACTGGGAATGAAGGGGGAAAATGGCTATTTTGATAATAGGGGATCTCAGAACCTAAAAAGATCACTTTGTTGGAATTAGGGCTGACAACTGAGAGGGGGGTGAATCAGTTGTCTTAAAACTTTTAAAGCTTGCTGCAGTTAATTCTTCTTTACCACTTCTTAACAGATTAATGACATAATCATGAAAAACAAGAATTAATAAAACATGAGCAAAAACATAAATAACACACTTGACACCAAGATTTTGACGTGGAAACCTAGTTAAGGGAAAAACCACAATGGGGGTTAACCCACAAAGATTATACTCTGTTAAAAGTATTACAAAGGGGAAGGCACATGCCTTCAGGCTCACTGCCTAGAGCTCACTACTCAAGAGAGGCTCACTGCCTACACAAATTATTACAAAAGGATTATAGATTATTTGAACTAATAAGTAGCATCTTCCAATCCAAGAATTCAGTGTCGGTTAAGCACAAAATACTGATTTTACACACTTCATTTTTATTCTACCCTATTTACTGCTCTACCATAATCCAATCCTTAGATCTCTTCTCTTTCACACTTCTATTTGTCTTTTTCGCACTTACTCCTTATTTGCATCACTGTCACTCTTCACAACACTCGAATCCATCGGTTATAAATATCTGCATCAACAAACTCAATCACTTATCTGTCGGCCTTATGAAGAACTTAACAAATAATACAATTACTCTGTTCTATCAGCTGAATCCATACATCAATAGTGATGCATACCACAACTCACCAAAACACTTCTACTAGATCCGCACAAGGATCTAACACAAGTTGGCATGTTCTTCACTAAACTGTCCTATCATATTATGACTCGGTACTTAGATGCTCATAACTTTTAATCCCTTTGTCACCAGAGGCTGAAATCTTGGAATTAGATTTTCCTAACATTCCTCTACACTCCCTTAGGTTTGCAACACACGATGATTAACTAGAGAAATCCACTGAACAAAATACTGAACTCTGCCATATACCCTATTCCTGTCTATCTGGACTAGACAAATCTTGGAACTGACTTCCAGTATGATTTGATACTACACTGTGGATGTGTGGAATGAACTTAGTTGCCATCAATGACAACAAATGACATGCCTTGCTGTGTCTCTTGCCAACACACTTATACCTAGGCAACCTAAGACTCCTTACTGAAATGAAAATAATATAAGAGCAAGTAATTCATTGTAATGCAAGACGAACAGAATGATACTGAAATGCAAGAAACAAAATTCTTTTTGACATTTTTGATTTTTATATTTTTGGAATATTTGATTTTTTTGTATTTTTATGTTTTATAATTTTTTATGATTTTCAGGCATAGTATTTCTTGAGGTGAAAGGCATTGAATTTTTCACCAAATTCCTCTCCCTCCATTATGCACAAGAGATAGGCACTATTTTTGACATATTCCTTAACCATGTAGGGACCTATCCAGTTTGGTTTGAACTTGCATCCTTTGCCAACTCTTTTATTGATTAGATTGTCAATCCTAAGCACTAAGTCTCCCACTTGAAATGGTCTTGGGATGACTTTCTTGTTATACTACTTTTAGATTGTCAATAATGAGCACTAAGTCTCCCACTTGAAATGGTCTTGGGATGACTTTCTTGTTATACTGCTTCTTTACTCTTGCGAGGTAGGAGTCACATCTTTGCACCACTCTTAATCACTTTTCATCCATCATTTCTAACTCAGCCTATCTTACAGCTCAGTATTCTTCATTGTCTAATAAGTGTTGTAGTCACACTCTCAGACTAGGTAATTCTACTTCCAAGGGTAGGACTGCTTCTGAACCAAAAGTGAGGGTGTAAGGGGTTATACCAATTGGCATTCGTATACTTGTTCTATAAGCCTAAAGAGCTGGATATAATTATAGATGCCAGTCTCTCTTAGAGTCTTTCATAATTAACCAATATCAATTTCAATGTTTTATTTGTCGCCTTTACTTGTCTATTCTGTTGGGGATAGTAAATCAAAACATAATTATGATTGATGTGAAATCTCTCACATAATTCTCTTACTTGTGGATTTTTGAATGATGACACATTGTCTATCACTATCACTTGGGGAATCCCAAATCTACATATGATCTAATTCAATATGAACTTTGCAATTACTTTCCTGAAAACTGTGGTGAGAGGCATGGCCTCTACCCATTTAGTAAAATACTCTATCACCATGATGATAAATAGATGTCCATCTGTTGATGGCGGGGAGATCTTTCCCACTAGGTCCAAGCCCCAAGTAGAGAAGGGCCAAGGAGTAACTATGGGTTGTAAATCTCTTGTTGGTGTGTGATGAACATACGTGTAAGCTTGACATTTTGGGCACCTTTTTACGAACATGATTGCATCTCCTTCTAAACATGGTAAAAAATATCCTAGCTGATGTATCTTTCTTGCTATAGCATGACCACCAAAATACCGTCCACAAATTTCACTATGGCATTCTTCCAAGATTTTATGTGCCTCTTCTTTATCAACACACCAAAGCAACATGCCATCTAATGCTCTTTGATATATCATGTCATTGATCAAAACATACCTTGCGGCGAGGATGCGTAAACATCTTTTTCCTAATGGAGTCATGTTCTTTGGATAAGTCTTTTTTGCTAGATTGTTTACGATATCTCTATACCAATATGAAGCATCATATTTCTCAAGATTGACCGTGTAAATATCTTCATCAGGGAAGTCATTTATTAACTGCCTCTTCTTGAGGAGTCAGGTTGTCTGCTAGCTAATCTGCTATTACTTGTACTTTGATTGATTTTTGAGTAATGTTAAGTTAGTTCAAATTCACTCAATAATGTCACAAATTGGCTAGCTCTTCTCGACAACATTATTTTTTTAAGAACTTTCTCAACTATTCATATCATATAATGACTCTGGTTTCTTGATTCAACATATAATTTCATAGTCTTTAGGTTGTGAAAACTATGGCCAACCACTCCTTTTTGGCCTACATGTAATTCTTCTCATACTCCAACAAGGTTCGACTTATGAAGTATATTGCTCTCTTCCATCATCATCCTCTTGAGCCAACATGCAAGCTATAGAAATGTCGGTAGCTTTGAAATATAAGATGAAAGGTTTATCATGTCTTGGTGGCATTAACATAGGTGGAGTTAACAAGAATTTCTTTACTTGTTCAAATGCATGTTGACATTCCACTGTCCAAGTTATGCCCACTTGTTTCTTCAATAGTTGATTGATCAGGTGAATTTTGAAAGTCATGTCTAGTATAAAACACTTGATTGCACCCAATTGTCCCAAGAAAGTCCTTACCGCCATTTCACTTGTTAGTGGAGTTGCATTTAAGATTGCTTTAACTTTGGCTATATCTACATTGATTCCTCTTCATGAAACAATGAAACCCAACAACTTGCCTGCCATGACCCTGAAAACACATTTCTCAGGATTTAGTCTTACCTTGTATTCTTGAAGCCAATTGAAGATCTTGCAAAGATCTTCCATATGCATTGATCTTTTCTTAGATTTAGCCAAAAGATCATCAACATATGTTTCCACTATTTTGTGAATGTAGTCATGGAAGATGTGTGCCATTTCTCTTTGATAAGTAGCCCCCATAATTTTTAGTTTGAATGACAAGACCACATAATAGAAGGTTCCCCAAGGGGTTGTGAATGTTGTCTTGTTTTGATCTACTTCTGAGATCTTGATTTGGTTGTATCCTGAGAACCCATCCATGAGGGAGAGTACTTCGTACCTTGCGGTTGGATCAACAATTTGATCAATGGATGGTAAGGAGAAATCATCTTTTGGACAAGCTTGGTTGATGTCCCTAAAATCAAGGCATATACAAATTTTTCCATTCTTCTTTAAAACTGGGACAATGTTTGACACCCAACTCGAATAGTCTATCAATTTGATAAAGACCACATTCAATAATTTCTTTAATTCTCCTTTCACCATTTTAGCTACTTGAGGCTTTATGGGTCTCAACTTTTTCTTTATGGGTTTTGTGTCTGGCTTTGTTACTAGGTTGTGCACCATGATTTTTCGGTCTAGTCCGGGCATGTCAGAATATGTCCAAGCAAAGACGTTAGAATATTGGATAAGAAACTCAGTATACTCTTCCAATTCCTCATCATTTAATTCTCCTCCCAACTTTAGCATTGTTGGTTTCTCAAGGATTCCTACATTGACATCATTGGTGTGTCTAGTTAGGGACAAGTGTCCCTCTTCAAATTTCTGAGGTGCAGGTGGTAAATCCAAATTTCCCTCAATCTGGAGGATTTTTTTTGCTTCCTAAATAATCATATGGATGAGGAAGGAGCATGTATCCCTTCTTGTGGTACACCCTTGGGAGACCATCATAAGCATGCATATACTATAGGATGGCTTCATCATTCTCATCATTATCTCAGGGTGGTTTCTCTGCTTGGTTTGTGACGTAGTCTAAAATGTTTGGTAATTCTTCACTTTCCAACAACAGTTCTCCACAAACTGACACAATGAATTCTAAATTCTAGAGTTGAGCATGAGGTGAAAATAAGGTAGTCGAGGTGGCCATTGAGTCTGCCACTTGGTTCTCTTCCCTGGGTATAGCTTTTATGGAAAAAAAGGTCAAAGAATTAAACCAACTTTCTTATAGTTTCTTTGTATGGCTGTAATCTTTCTGATTTTGTCTCGTAATTTTCTACGACTTGGTTGATCACAAGATGGGAGTCTCCAAAAACAAGCATCTTCTTGATCCCCATCCTCATAGCTAGCATAACTCCCAGGGACATGGTTTCATACTCAACAATGTTATTTGTGTAGAATAAATCCAACCTAAATGCGAAAGGGAAAACTTTCCCTTCCGAGGAGGCGAGGATTATTCCCATTCCTACTCCCATTTTACAATTGGATCCATCAAAGTGGAGAGTCCAAAGGTCTTGAATGTTTTGTGATTGGGATGTTTCTCCAAATTTGTAAGTTGATTTTCACTTTTGCTCCTTTTCTTCCCCTTCTTCTATGATTTCTATTGTTCCAATTGAGAGGTTTGTAATGTCATACTCGTTCGTGCAAGGGATGGCTGCTAAGCCAAATGGAGCATGAGACTTGGTGGTGTGAGGATCGAAGGGGAATTATCTGAGCTGATCCATGTTTTGATATGATATGTCAAGAGTATTTGTGTTTGGATGAGGGTTTTGAGGCTCTTCTTTTGTTTTCTCCTATGTGTTTAACTTTTGGTCCTTTTCTTCCAATTCCTTCCTATAAACAATGAAAGGGTCAGGATCTACCTTTATGATGTGTGTTTTTCCCATGTGATGGAAGTGAATTTCTTAAAATAATGTGGCGGCTATGACCTTCATCACGTGAGTCCAAAGTCTTATGAGGATCATATTGTAATTGGTTTCATTGTTGATAACATAGAAGTCTATGGGAACCATTTTAGACATTAAGGTGAGTGGAAGAATGATATTCACAATTGTTTGAATGTCTTGACTGTCATATATCCTTAAGGTGGCTACTTGTTGTTTTATGCCTATTTTACTGTATCCCATTCTTCTTAAGAAAAAAATTGGTAATAGGTTGACTACCGATCCTTCATTCACTAACACTCTTTTTATGATGACCTCTTCGACTTGAACTTGTATGTATAATGGTGAATCCTTATTCTTATTTCCTTCATCCTTTGGGAGTCTTGAAATGTCAAATGTGAAAGGGGTTGATTCTTCTTGTATTGAGCAACCCACCTCTAATACTTCCAAAAATATTTTTTGATGTGAAGGAGATGCTTTCAACAGGTTCACCACTTTCGAGAAAACATTTTTTGTTTGATCAACTTGCTCCTCTTATTGGATCACAAAAACTTCTTGATTTAATTCCATGTGATTAGAAATTTTTTGATCGGTATTTCCTTTTCTATTTTGAGGTTCCTTTTCCTTTCTTTGGGATTGTAGGAGAATGAGAAACTTTTGTTGTTTCTCTAGGGTAAGCTTTGAGATAGCTTTGTTGTACCCATAGCAGGTTTTCATGTCATGACCTTTTGTTCTATGGAACCAATAATATGTGTCTAGATTGTAGGAGAAATGACCTACTCATTGATTTGCTTTTTGATGCGATTTTCATTATTGGGTGCACTCCTTATGACATTGATATCTTTATATACCGAGATGTTTGAGGTATTCTTCTCAGCCCCTTTTGAGACTTTAAGTTTTCCATTAGTGTCATAAGTTCTTCAGCCATTGTCGATTGTTGCTTGGTCAATCAATAAGGTACTTTCCAAGGCTTCTTCCTAGGACTTGTAAGGAAAAATTTGAACTTATTATCCCATGTCCCTATTCAAGGCATGTAAGAAGAGATCACACAACTCATGATGATCCATGTTTGGAGCACTTGTCAAAGAATAGAGAACCTGTCTCCATCGAGTGACGAAATGGGATACTAATTCATTTGGTTCTTGTTTCATAGTTAAGAATTCTTAGATCCCTGTCTTCATGAGTTTGTTCATGTTGAAAGCCATGACAAACTCTCTGATTAATTGCCTGAATGAGTGTATTGAGGCCTCTAGTAGGTGATAATACCTATCCAAGGCTATTCCTTCTAATGTCTTCAAGAAGATTTTTGCAACAACCCCATCCCAAGGGAGGAGTTCTCTTATTGTAGTTGTATAAGCTTTAATGTGTGAGTTAGGTTCTCCTTCTCCTTTGAAATTTGGGAGATCTAGTAGTGGTCAAGGTAATAGAGCACTTCTTATGGCCATTTCAAATGGCTCCTTTAAGTACTCCAAATATGTGCCTAAAAAGGTGCTCTGTGATTGTAGAGTTGAGAGCATTAGCCCCATGCGCAGGTTTTGATAACCCAATGCTATTGTTTGATTCACTTGGTTTCCCTGTATTGCCTGATTGTTTTGAATAGGAGGGTTCCTATTTGGGAATGTGTCATTACTCCTATTTTGTGAGTAGTAGTTGAGGTTAGGAGGATTCTAAGATGCCCTTGGTCTTGTTCAATTCTGATGTTTTCATACGATTTTTGTCTTCTTTCCAAGATAGGTTGTTCTGCCTCCAGAGTTCTGATTCTTTGTACTAGTGTTGCAATGAGGCCTATAGGTGTAGGAACTCTAGGTAGTTCCTCATTTCTAGGGTCTCATTGTGAATGTTGTCATGATTTTGCATTTCTTCTTGTATAGCATTTTCTCATTGCTCTTCTTGTAAAACAACTTTCAGAGCTTCTTGAGCATCTTTTACTTCTTGTAGGTTCCATTTGAACCTTCTCACTTCATCATCAAGATGAGTGCTTGAGTTCATTTGTATTCTTTTTTCTTTGTGAGGTTTGTTTGGTATGACAAGATTATGTTCCCATGCAGGATTGTTGAATGATAGAGAACATCTAGGTTCTCTTGTATCTTGCTCATAGTCTAAATATTTATAGTCATAGCAGTTGGAAATTAGTGCATTTGGGTCAGGTGGCACATACCTGTCAAAAGAGGGAGTTTCTGGCTCCCTAGAGGGAATATTCCTTGAGTTTAAGTCTGGTTCCATCATATTTGGGGGTGTCATAGAAACCACATAATAAATGGAATGAGCAAAAGTGAAGGTGACAAAAGTGGAAGCAGTGAAGATGGTCATGAAGAAGAATGTGAAAATGATTGACCTCTTGAAGTTTGAAATGCCAAAGAGTGATAATGATGATGTTTAATGGAATCTGAGCAATCTCTGAAATGCAAAACTATGCATCCTAGTAGGATTTGTAATTTCACGTCAGGTTCACCAAAATATGTACACTCAAAAACATGACTCAGTGGCCTAGGGCAGTTGAGTCAGCTTTGGTGTGCACACAAACCCTCTCTCCTTGGCACAGGGAGAACCTCCACATTGCTTTTGCTCTCATAGAAGTAGGTAGTTGAGAGGAGGCAAGACATGGGGGTGGTCTAGCTCGTTTGAGAGTTAGACTTCATAGAGAGTGGTTAGCCAGTCTTGGGGCCTTTGTTGTTGTGCATTTGTTTGAATGTAGTATTTTGTGACTATTGTTAAAATAACTATATGACCTGAAGTGTCACTAGTCACCATTCTTCTGTTTGGGTTTCTAAGTTTCCAGCACTATGTGGGTTGACTGTTGTTTTCGTTGATGCTTCATTCAAGTTGGCATTGTTGTTCAAATCATTGGATGATTGCTTGTATTTGAAGTTCTCTAAACCTTTCTTATTGTTGTTGAATTACCTATTGGTCTTGCTGTTGTCTAGGGTGGATCTCCTCTATCTCGTTGAGGATTGCCTTCACCCACTCACCTCTAATTCCAAGGCACATTCGTGAGCCTAAACAAGAGAGAGAGGGTTAAAGATAACCTTGACTTGACCTATGGTTTTGACTTAGGGTTTGCTTGACCTAAGGTTTGACTTTGTTTGATCTTGTATTGACCTTGTGTTAAAATCAAGAGTTTGTAAACCTTCTACGCTGCTAATGTTTTTCTCCTTTTCAGTTTTTGTATGCATGCAAGCCTAGATGAGTGCAAAATCATTTTTTCGTTCTTTTTTCTATTTATGGAAATGAAAGTGCTTTTTTCTATTCTAGGAATTAGAAAATGAATTTAAACTAGTATGAGATTACCTAATGCAATTGAATCTATGTTTTTGGTTTGTTTTGTTGAATATGTGGAATAATTTACTCTAGGAAGGGAAATTTCTTTGAAATGAATCTAATCTATAAACTTTTGAAAAGAAATTAATTAACAATGCAAGATCTACTTAACCTATCAAGGAAAAAGTAACATGCATTTACTATTCCTAAGAGAAAATTTGATTATCTAATTACTACAAATAAAAATCATGAAGGAAACTAGAATAAAGATATGCATGAGCCTCCACTACCCTCATAAATCCTTGTAAGGCAACCTCTAATCCTCTTGCAATAGCAGGGTGATCCTCTTGACAACAATAATAAAAGAGAAGCAAAAGAAGCTTTGAAATGAGCTCAGTGAGAGCTTGTGAGCATCGTGTCTTCTGATGTGAGCAATGTATCGATGCAAAACAAGCTTTTAGAAATGCTAGATGAGATAACAAATAAAAACAAAAGGCTCTAATGTCCTGTGTGAGCATATGGATGCTTGATTTGGAGAGCAATAACCTGCAAGAACTGTGTGCACAAATGAAATTGCCTCACTTTGTACTTGAGGGAGGGGGGTATTTATAGGTTTGAAGAAGGCATGAGAGGTGGAGAGGATGGAGAGTTAACTCAATTTGATTGAAGAGTTAACTTGGAAGGCACAAGAGTGATCTAGGCTAAAAGTGGAGTGATCTAACCAATTATAACTTATCACTCAAGAAGAAATGAATAAGGAGAATGCATGTGTTGATAAATAAAGATAAAAATAAGATAAATATGCATGGGTGGGTGCATGAAATAGCTAACTCAACCTTAGCGACAAAATCCCATGCATACAAAAGCAAAAATGGGTGAAAACGGAGCTATTTTTGGTCAAAAACTCGTGTTTAATTGCCGCTGGTAAAGACTGTAGGGTTGTGTAAAGAAGATTAGAGGATCAACAAACTACTAATCAAACATGTAGAGTAAATAAATAAATGATAAGAGAAATATACCAGCATGCACCAATGGAGATAAAGATTGTGAAGAGGGAAAAACAAAGAAAAACCCCCTGTGTTATGCAAGTGGCAAGAAGCCTAAAAAAGATTACAGAGAAATTAAAGAAGCTTCTCAATGAGAGAAATGAGAAGAGATGAAGAAGAAGAATAGAGGAAGATATATGTGAAGAGGAATACTACAAAAAGAGGAGGAGACACCTCTTAAATAGAGGTGAATAATGGAGTTATGCGTAACTCCCATATGCCACCTTGCATAAGGTGTGTGCCACATGTTTCATCATAAGGAGGAATCTATAGAAAATAGATTATTCTTGTAGGAGGAATAAAAGAGGTGGATTATCCGACATGTGTGGGGATAATACACCAAATGATAAATTATAAATAAAATATGATCTTCACTAAGTAACGATTAATTTCTAACACCCCCCCTTAAGCTTTACTTGGGGAGATTTACAAGAAACCCATCAATGGGATATAGACCAAGAGATTTAGAATGATGAAGAAATTTGTCCTTACAAAGGGGTTTAGTAAGAATGTCTGCAACTTGATCTTCACCCTTGCAATATAGAAGAGAAATTTGTTTGTCTTCAATTTGCTCTCTAATGAAGTGATGTTGAAGAGCAATGTGCTTGGTCCTTGCATGAAAAACTGGATTCTTTGCTAAGGCAATTGCACTTGATTATCACAATACAAAGGAGTAGGGTCCTTTTGAGGTAGACCAAATTCTTCAAGTAATCTCCTTAACCATAAGGATTCTTTAGAAGCATTAGTATAACCTTTATATTCTACTTAAGTAGAACCAAGAGATGTAGATTGTTGCTTCTTACTATTCCATGATATGGCACCTGATCCAACAAAGAAACAATAACCACAAGTGGATTTCCCATCATTGGGATCACCTCCTAGGTCTGAATCAGTATAACCATATAAAGAAAATTTACAATTTGCATTATAAAAGAGACCAAGATTAATAGAACCTTTAATATATCTTAAAATTCTTTTTGTAATTTTAAAATGAGTTTGATGTGGTTTAGACATAAATCTAGAGACTAAACCAACACTATAAGAAATATCAGTTCTAGTTAGAGTTAAATAATTTAAGCTTCCAACTAGTTGCCTATATAAAGTAGAATCAACAAAAGGAATTCCCATACCAACCATTAACTTTGTTCCTAATTCACAAGGAGTAGAAACAAGATTAGCATCATTCATTTTAAATCTTTCTAAAATATCTTGAGCATATTTGTGTTGAGAAAGAAAAATACCATTAGGAGTTTGCCAGACTTCCATACCCAAGAAATAATGTAACAAACCTAAGTTAGTCATTTGAAATTGATGATTTAGTTGAGACTTAGTATCACAAATCAAATTGTTAGAACTACCTATAAGAATCAAATCATCAACATATAAAATAACTATTACAATATCATTTTCACTATGATTGATATAAAGATTAGGATCATTTTGACTCCTAGTAAAACCTTTAGAAGTAAAGAAAGCATTAATTTTAGCACACCACTCTCTAGGTGATTGTTTTAAACCATAAATAGATTTCTTCAATTTGCAAACAAGATGTTCTTTACCTTGTTGAACAAAACCTTTAGGTTGAGACATATAAATCTCTTCGTGCAAATCACCATTTAAAAATGCTCTTTTAACATCCATTTGATGAATGAGCCAATGCATATGAGATGCTAAAGCTAAAACTAATTTAATGGTTGGCATTTTTGCCACAGGAGAAAAAGTTTCATTGTAATCTAGGCCTTCTATTTGAGAAAAACCTCTAGCTACTAATCTAGCTTTGAATTTCCTAATTTCATTGTTAGCATTGAACTTGGTTTTATATAACCATTTGCATGAAACAAGATTTTTACCTTGAGGTAGAGGAACAAGATCCCAAGTTTGATTGGTAATCAACATGTCATATTCATCTTGCATAGCTTTTTGCCAATGAGGTTGATGTTTAGCTTTCTCATAAGTTTGAGGATCATTAGTATCCATAATCTTAGACATTAAGGCATAGTTGCAATAATTTGCTTTTCTATCCTTAGATCTATCCATTCTAGTTAAAATATCATCACTTTCTTGAACAAGATTTTTAAACCATTTAGGCATTCTTTTAGATGTAGGAGTATCATCACTTGAAGAAGAATTATGATGAGAAGGTTCACTATCATCATGTTCACTATCACTTTGACTAAGAGATAGACTAGGAGGGTTCAAAGGAGGATTGAATGAAGGCGGATCATTCTCAATAACAAGAACATTCTTTTGAGAAGAATCATTATCAACTTTAGAACAATCATGAATCCCATTTTCAACAATGCAAACATCTCTATCAACTTCAACTTTATTTGTAACAGGATCATAAACTCTATATGCTTTAGATTATTCATCATACCCAACAAAAATTTGAGAAGAAGATTTGGAATCTAACTTTTGACTTCTTTTTTTAGGTGTATGAACAAAAGAAATAGAGCCAAAAATTCTTAAATCTTTAAGGTTGGGCTTTCTACCTGACCAAGCCTCTTCAGGTGTGATATCACTTAGGGCTTTGGTTGGAGTTCTGTTAATAATATAAGTAGCACAATACATAGCTTCAGCCCAAAGTTTGTAAGGCATGTTTTTAGCATGTAACATGCATCTAGCCATTTCAACAATGGTTCTATGTTTCCTTTCCGCTACACCATTTTGTTGTGGTGTATAGGGAATTGTTAGCTCATGCTTAATACCAAAGGACTATAAGTAGCTCTTGAAAGCATTGTTCACATATTCAGTCCCATTATTAGTCCTTAAAATTTTGAGTTTAAAACTAGATTGCCTTTCAACAAATTTATGAAAATCAATAAAAGTATCAAGAACTTGAACTTTTCTTTTTAGAAAATAGATCCAAGTCCTCCTTGAATAATCATCAATAAAAGTAAGTGCATACCTTGATCCTTGGATGGATGTATTTTCCATGGGTCCCAAAAGGTCACTATTAATGAGGTGCAACTTATGTTTTGCCCTCCATGCTTGACCTTTAGGAAAGGGCTCCCTATGCATCTTACCACTCATGCATCATGTGCATACAATTTTAGAAGGAACAATACTAGGCAATCTATCTACCATATTACATTTTTGCATCAAAGCAATTTTGTTAGCATTGATATGACCAAGTCTTTCATGCCAAATATTGAAATCAATGGTAGATAATAAAGAGTATTTAGAAGAATAAAATTCATATAACTTGAATAAATTATCATTGTCTAATTTAGCATTAGCAATGACTTTGTCATTTTGATTAGGATTAATGACATAACACATATCTTTGTAAAACTCTATCTTGTAATCTTGACAGAACTTAGCTACAGAAAGTAAATTTGTTTTCAATTCAGCAACATATAAAACATTATGTAGCTTACCATTTGGAACATTCACATCTCCAATTACTTCTACTTTACAACTATGATTATTTGCAAGTTGAAGAGGAATATTAGTATTATTTGTGTATAGGAGAAATTGAGAGGTTGAATGATAAGATCACAAAGTAATGATAATAACAACTCAATTACCCATAACATCAAAAGATCTATCTAAGCAATAAGAAAATCAATGAATAAATCAAATTACGAACAAAGAAGCTATCACCTAGATTGTTTGGATCTCTTGGTTGAATGTAGATTTCTCTTCAAATTATGAAACCATGTTTGCAACAAGTGGATGTAGATTGTGTTTATGCTCAAAAGGTAGGAATGTGCTCAATGATGTGATGAATGCTCCAAGCACTAGAATGCTTGTGAATAAATGATTGAAGAGGATTTGGTATGGAGATGAGGGGGGTTTATATATGTTTCAATGAAGATCAATCAACGGTCCAGATAATTCAATAGAATCAATGGATGAGATAAATCTAAAATTCATGATGAATGTGCACCTGACATGTGTCACTCAAAAAGTTATTTTTGTTTGAGTTAATTGCTTTTTGATAAAGATAGGATTTGATTTCATAAATTAGAATGCTTTTTTTTTCTAATTTAAGGTTATTGATAAAAATAAGATTGATTAAGTCAATTAACTCAACTTGTAATTTGCTTTTTGCATGATTTGAGATAAATAAAATAATAAATTATTTAATTTGTGTGGATGATGAATAAGATTTATTTTTAGAGGAATTTGAAGATAATTGAGGAAAATTAAATAAATAAAATTTATTTAATTGTTTGTGCATGATAGAAGACTGGATAAGATTTGAAGATTTAATTTAAATAAATTTGCATGAGTTATTTAAATTTGGAAGAACAATTTGATTTAATTAAATAATGAAAATTATTTAATTGTATATATGAGGATTTTGAAGATAAATTAATTAAATAATTAATTTATTCAATTGACATGGATTTGATTTTTGGAAGAAGATAATGATTTAATTAAATAATAAAAATTATTTAATTTTGGAAGAATAAAGTTGATTTTGATTAAATTAATTAAATAAAGATGATTTATTTAATTAATGTTGAATTTGGAAGATTTAGAAGAATTTGACGATTTTGGTGAAATTAATTAAATAATTAGATTATTTAATTAATGTTGAAATGTAGGTGATTTGACAGATTTGATTAAAATGTAGTGATTCAAAGACATGGTCATTTTTGGGTGTCTACATTTTGCCCCTCTTTGATGCAATGCAGTTTATAGCGTTGTGTCAAAGAATGATCGTTGAAGACATGATACAATTTTGATGCCCCAGTGTAGCTAGCTGCCCCTGTGTAGCTGGCGTAGGGTGCCCCCTCGAGAGGAAAGACGGGGAAGCGACAGAAGAACTGGATTGACGCTTGACTAGAAGATTGACGCTTGACTAGAAGATTGTCGCTTGACTAGAAGATTGTGTTGGAGATAGAAGAAAGGAAACATAAGATAATATGAGAGAAAGACTGTTGATCGATCTTGGCTTGAAAGACTATATGATGATTTGTATAAATGGATGGGTAAATGGATGAGATTCTTGCAACGGTTTCACAAATGTTTATAAAGAGCCCTTATTTTGATATAGCACATGGATAGTTTGCCACCAACGTATAAAAGACCAAGGTGCTGTGATATCTGAGTGTGTGGATGTTGACTCTGCAAGCAAGCAGTTTGAACTTAGATCCCTTAGACATAATATGACCTTGTTGGACATGTGAATGAGCCATAGTCTTGAACATAAAATAAACTTCAATACATAAATGCAAGAAGAATATTAATATGTAAGATGCTAGGTTGTAACACTCACACAAGATAAATATGCTGCTAATAAAGATACTAAAGATCATTCCTCAAACATGGCACACAAAAGCAATGACTATGCCCCCAATCCATACTGCATCGCAACATACTAGGATATAGATAATCAAGGTAGTCTTGAATAGGTAATGGGAAAGGGACAAAAAAGATAAACCAAAAAGCAAATTGACTGACTTACAAAGTAAACATACAACCAACATATTCTCTTGCCAAAGAGGTTGCTTTGGATAGATTAGATTGGTTGGGTAGATTAGATAGATAATAGCCATATTGTAGGAATAATATATCCATTAAAGGTTGTTGATCTGTTGAAAGGATAATGTCTAGTTTTAGGAAATACAACATGTATAAGACGCTTGGTCTAGTTTCGATCATGGAACATCCTGTATAAGACAAGTGTGTTGATCTATTACTTGGTTGAGATTGATCTAGCTGATATTGTCAATCGATATGTAGGACAACATATGGCTCTACAAGTAGGTTTCTTTGCTTCAGGTTTGTTAAGGACTTTTGCTTTGTAAGGATACGTTTGTTTGTTGTTTTGTTGCTTGAGTTAGTCAAGTTGAGGTGAGTGGATTGCGATAAATGGAAGACTAGAAAGATGACATGTCAATGGATTGAGATGGGTAAGAATGATGGATCATATGTGCCTGAGTACTGGTTACTTCTTTCGTATTCTAGATTGCCTACATACCCTATATCCACGGGATCAAGGCACATTTATGAGGAAAGATGAAAGATGATAAATATGTAGTTATGGGTAGAGTGATGAGTGGGTCAAGGTGTTTGAGCTTGGGTAAGTGAAATGATGATATCTTATGTACCTGAGTACTGGATATGTCCTTCGTATTTCAGACTGCCTACATACCCATATCCATGGGGTCAAGGTACTATAATATTGAGAAGATGATATGTAGTTCTGCTTGGTTTGATGATGTAGGAAAAGTGTTGTCATTGTGGGGAATAATATATCCCTAGAGCAACACAAGGATGAAGGTGTCTGGTTTCAGAAATGAAACACCTTGTATTTTATAAGATGCTTGGTCTAGTTTCAAGCGTGTGACAATCTATATAAGACAATTGATATTGTTGATTGGTTTGGTTTGATGTGTTTGTGTTTTCATTTGTGTTGGAAGGTTTTGAAGTGTTTGTGTTTTCATTTTTGAAGTGTTTGTGTTTTTGTGAACCACGAACAAGGATCCATTCCTAGACCTAGGTTAAGGAAAGAGTTGCCCCCATTCTGGTAGAGGAAGACATAGATAACTTGACATAGGATAGTTGATGTAAGCTAAGTGATAACTGACATGGGATGACGATGATGAATATTGACAAATTTCCAAGCTATTTTAGATAGGGCAATGGAAATGCAAACAAGGTCAATGGTTTTATTATGGATGGATGGATGAAGTTTGTTGTGAAATGGACATGGAATGAACAAGACTCGATAGAGGATGGATACTGATTCTACACAGCGCTTGTTTGCTAGGTTTTCACTATGGTACTTATCTAAGGTGCCTGTTTACCAGGTTTTCACCATAGGATGGATTATTTTTGTTTTTGTTTTTATTTTTGTTGTTGTTTTTTTATACTCTAAGGATTAGGCATAGAACTTCTTGAGATGAACACTATTGAGTGGCTCATCTAGAGGAATACCGTTAGGTGTAGCTAAAGTATAAGCCTCTGATCCATATGCTATTGTGATAATAAAGGGTCCTAACCAATTAGGCTCAAACTTGCCTTTCTTTTCTTGATCTGCTTGATTTCTCTGATTTTATTTTAAGACAAGATCACCAACTTGAAACCATCTTTCTTTGATCTTATTGTTATAGTTATGCTGGAGGTGGTTTTGATATACATGGAGATGATTAAGTGCTGCAAGACACCTCTCATCTAGCAGTTCTAGCTTAGCTAATCTGGAAGTGCGATACTCCTCTCCATCAATTAGGTGCTGCATGGATACTCTGAGGGAGGGGATCTTGACCTATATAGGTAGGATGGCTTTAAAACCATAGACCAAGGCATAGGATGTTGCACTAGTTGGTGTTCTGATACTAGTGTGATAGGCCCATAGGGCGGGATTGAGTTGCAAGTGCCAATCACGACCAGCTTCATTTACCATTTTCTTGAGGATTTTGAGAATGGTTTTGTTGGAAGCCTCGGCTTGGCCGTTACTTTGTGGATAGTAGGGAGTTGAAAAGTGATGTTGGATATTGTATTTTGTACATAAGGCACAGATATCTTGATTCTAGAATGGTCTCCCATTATCAGTTACAATGGCTTGGAGAATACCATACTGACAAATGAGGTAGTTAAGGATAAACTTGGCTATTTGCTTGCTAGTGATATAAGTCATGGGAATGGCTTTGACCCACTTCGTGAAGTACTCAGTGGTAGTAATGATAAATTTATGGCCATTGGATGAGGATGGGTGGATCTATCCTATGAGGTCGAGACCCCATTGTGAAAAAGGCCATGGAGTAGTCATAGGTTGTAGTTCATGAGCTGGTGCGTGAATCAAATCTCCATGCTACTGGCATTATAGACACTTATTCACAAATTGTAAAGCATCTTGTTCTATTGTAGGCTAGTAATAACCTATTCTGAGATTAGGACAGGTAGAATGTGCACCATAGACACCTTTGTGTATGTCTCGTAAGGTAGCATCGGCTTCTTCCGCATTAAGACATCGTAAGACGATACCATTGAGACTTTGATGATATAATGTATCACCCAGAATAGTGTAACAGGAGGATCGATGGATAAAGTTTTGTGTTGGGTAGTAGATAGCTCAAAGGGAAAGGTACCATTTTTAAGGTATTCATAGATATCTTCGTAACATGGGGAATTGGGACCAACAAGTTCGCAGATGATTTCAGTAGTTGGAACATCGACGGCTAGTATCAACAATTGCTTGATCAAGAATTCACATTTCTATGTGTTTGTAGGCATGTCTATAAGTGACCCCACAAAAGCCATAGAATCTATAGCTTTGTTATACTCTCTTGGAATCTGCTCAAAAGTGATGCTAGAAAAGTGTGGTTTGTAGATATCCACTAGTTGCTTGTAAGGGACCAACTTTTCATCTTTTGTTTGATAGAATGACTAGCTGTGAGTCTCCATATACCTGTATTTCTTTGATTTCCTATAGACTGTTGTAAGAAGACCTATGAGGAGTGCTTCATACTCGGCTATGTTGTTGGTACAAGGAAATGCAAGCCGATATGAATTTGGGATATAGTCATTTTGAGGCGTGATAAAAAGGATTCTGGCCCCTGATCCATGCTGTGTGTAGGAACCATCAAAATACAACTTCCACATTATTGAAGTAGAAAGAGTGGAGATTCTCATCCAGAAAGTCAGATACCATAGGATGTACATCTGTCATGGGTGCTTCTACTAGTTGATCTGCTAGGGCTTGCCCCTTGATTGCTTTACAGTCCACATACTCAATGTCAAACTCACTAAGGATCATGACCCATTTAGCTAGTCTGCCTGTGAGAGCTACTTTTGCTAGGAGATACTTTAATGGATCAATTTTGACTATTAGATTTATATGTTGGCTTAGCAAGTAATGCCACAACTTTTGGGAAGCAAACACTAAGGCTAACCAAGTTCTTTCCATAGGCGAATAATTGAGTTCATAACCCACCAAGGTTCAACTGATATAATAGATTGCATGCTCTTTTCTTGACTCATCATGCTGTGCTAGAAGAGCCCCTAGGGATGTAGTTGTAGTTGATATGTACAAGATCAAAGGCCTATTAGGGACTAGTGGTACCAAGATAGGAGGTGTAGCTAGATATTCTTTGAGCTGATCAAATGTTACTTGACACTTATCGTCCCATCAAAATGAGACATCCTTTCAGAGCAAGTGTTGAAATGGTTGACATTTATTTGCTAGCTGTGAGATAAATCACCTAATGGATTGTAACCTTCCTTGAAGGCTCCTTAGTGCTTTCAAATTCTTTGGTGGAGGCATCTCTACTATAGCCTTGACTTTTGCTGGATCTACTTCAATGCTTCTATGAGATATAATGTATCCCAACAATTTTCCTGAGGTTACCCCGAAGACACACTTCTTTGGGATTGAGTCATACTTGATATTTTTTTGAGTCTGTCAAAGATTTGTCCTAGAACCTGTATGTGATCTAACCTAGAAGATTATTCTAGTATATCATTAACATAGTCCTCCATGATGTGATGAAAGAGATCACAGAATATCATTGTCATTGCTCTTTGATAGGTTGCCCCTACGTTCTTAAGACCAAATGGTATGACGCACCAACAATAGGTACCCCAAGGACAAGTGAAAGTAGTTTTATGTTGATCTTCTTCTGCCATCATTATCTGATTGTACCCACAAAATCCATACATTAGAGAAAGCATTTCATGACCATCAGTCAAGTCTACTATGAGATCAATGTTTGGCAGTGGGAAGTCATCATTGGGACATGCTTTGTTAAGATCTTTGAAGTTAGAACACATGTGGATGCCCCCATTTGGTTTAGCCACTAGTACAATGTTGGAGAGCCTATTAGGGTTAGCCGATATAAGATATCAATTAAATGCAAATAAAGATTAAACAGAGGAATGAAAATACACAAAAAATAATAACAACGAGAGACAAGTTTTAATGTAGTTCACCCAAACTCGGGCTACATCCACCAAACAGAGAGTCCAATATTATTATCTAGTAAATCAAATTGATTACAACCAGAAATCGCTGGAACTTAATACTGCTGCAAATGCTACAATACAAAATCAATGGAAACCCTAATCCTTAGCCATTTTTATCATGACTTTTGTCAGTTACAAAATAGGGTTTTTATGTCGGCATAGGGATTGATGCAATCATCACTTTGCCCTGGTCTGGTCATTTTCCATCCCAAAAGTTTTAAAGTCTTAAAAGCATTTGTATGAGTCTTTATAGTTGAACGTTCATCAAGTTCTTGAATCTTTTGTTTCCCTGACTTATTTTCTTAAGTGCAAGAAATGGCTGACTTCCCGATCTCTCCTTTGTGTCAGGGATTTTCAAATTTTGTGAACTCCTTCTCAAGGTTCAAAGTTCAGAATCTGCTCTGACCCCCAGCCAATCATCATCTTCACGGTGCTCATTTTTCAAGGTATCGTCAGCTCATCAGATTACTCGTGTGGTATGCAATGAGAATGTCTTTTTAGGAGTTATGAAACGTGAGCTCAATCTTAAGACTCATTTTTCAAGATACAAAATTAATGATGCATTAATTACCTCTTAAATGACAAGTGTAACAGAGCTCACTAAGAAGGTTGCATTGCATTCACGAGTTTAAAACCATCATTACTTGTTGGCATAATTAAATAAACCTGACTGTAGAGAAAGGTGACGGTGCTCTCTAAGTTCAGTCTTTCTTGTTGACCAAGTCATCTTTTAGAATGGGACTTCCTACGAACAATGAAATTTGGGATGGTGAGCTTATGCCTGTCCTACAACCTGATTTACATTGGCCTGAGGAAGAACAGATTGATATCATCTCTCAGCTGCGTACAATTGCTTGGAAGGAGAAAACCAATTATGTTGAATACCACAAGGCAATTTTCATCCTAGAGGAAGAAGAAGAACGTGCTGAGTTGCGCCAACTTTTTATGGAAATACACCTGGAATTGGGAGCAGTTTAATGTCATTTGTCTTGCATGTATGAAGTTCTTTTGTAATTAGTGATGATAATTACAATTTTGATATGATGTAACCATTTCTATTTTTGAGGTCACTTTCTTGATACCAGTTACTCGAAAAAGACCGTTTCAAACAGTTATAGTTTTTGGGGAAGTTTTGAAAAATTATATAAAGTATGGGGCTTTGGAAGGGGAGGTACCTTTTTCTAGCTGTCTGTGGATAGGGGAAGGAGAACAAGTTTATTCTGTTTTACTTTCTAGTTATATTTTTCTTAGCTTAGCTTATGTATAGAGGCATTGTAGAAACTTTGAGTTTTGTTATATTGAAGAAATGAAGAATTACTTACAAAACTTTGTGTCTCCAAGTGTCTTCTATGATTGCAATTGTTCTTGTGTCAATTCATAATCTATCTTCAATATTTCTTCTTTTATGTTGGTATGTGTGAAGGCGGAATATAACTGTATCTTTCAATCAATTTATCCTTGTTTGTGAATGTTGGATAGGTGGGATGTGTATCATTTATCTGCATTCATTTCTTTCTAAAATCATTCATGCACATCTATTTCATGGTGATGAGTAGATGTTAATGCACCTTTTCTACTTTCTGGTTAAAAGTATACCCCATATTTTTATTCATTGCATATCTTAAGAGGGAGTTGTACCTCTAAAATTTAGAGGAAGGTTGTCAACCAATTGACAACCTCTCCATCTGTTAGTATTATTTGTTCTTCTTCCTGGGCGTCTTGAGTCATTTTTTGCATTTATTTTCGAAGGACAAATTTGTTCACTAATAGATTTTGGTGACTCTACTGGGGATTCGAAAGTGATAGACCAGTGCTATTGTTTTCCCAGAAATTTGAAGGTGCCTCCCCAAGGACGGAGGCTTGCGACTCTATGAAGTGGAGATTTTCAAATTTTAGTACATAGGGATTGATGCAATCATCGCTTTGCCTTGGTCTAGTCATTTTCCATCCCAAAAGTTTTAAAGTCTTAAAAGAATTTGTATGAGTCTTTGTAGTCAGGCATTCTTCAAGTTCTTGAATCTTTCTTTTCCCCAACTTATGTTCTTAAGTGCGAGAAATAGCCGACTTCCCAACCTCTCCTTTGTGTTGGGGATTTTCAAATTTTGTGAACTCCTTCTCAAGGTTCAAAGTTCAGAATTTGCTCTGACCCCCAACCAATTAGCATCTTCGCGGTGCTCATTTTTCAAGGTATTGTTAGCTCATTAGATTACTTGTGTGGTATGCAATGAGAATGTCTTTTCAGGAGTTATGAAATGTGACCTCAATCTTAAGACTCATTTTTTAAGATACAAAATCAATGATGCATTAATTACCTCTTAAATGACAACTGTAACGGAGCTCACTAAGAAGGTTGCATGACATTAACGAGTTTAAAACCATTATTACTTGTTGGCATAATTAAATAAACCTGACTGTAGAGAAAGGTGACGGTGCTCTCTAAGTTCAGTCTTTCTTGTCGACCAAGTCATCTTTTAGAATGGGACTTCCTGGGAACAATGAAATTTGGGATGATGAGCCTATGCCTGTCCTACAACCTGATTTGCATTGGCTCGAGGAGGAACAGATTGATATCATCTGTCAGCTGCGTATAGTTGCTTGGAAGGAGAAAACTAGTTATGCTGAATACCGCAGGGCAATTTTCATCCTGGAGAAAGAAGAAGAACGTGTTGAGTTGCACCAATGTTTTATGGAAATACGCTTGGAATTGGGAGCAGTTTAATGTCACTTGTCTTTCATGTATGAAGTTCTTTTGTAATTAGTGATGATAATTACAATTTTGATATGATGTAACCATTTCTATGTTTGAGGTCACTTTCTTGATAATGGTTACTCAAAAAAGACCGTTTCGAATAGTTATAGTTTTTGGGGAAGTTTTGAAAAATTATATAAAGTATGGGGCTTTGGAAGGGGAGGTACCTTTTTTCAGCTGTCTGTGAATAGAGGAAGGAGAGCAAGTTTATTCTATTTTACTTTCCAGTTATATTTTTCTTAGCTCAGCTTATGTATAGAGGCATTGCAGAAACTTTGAGTTTTGTTATATTGAAGAAATGAAGAATTACTTACAGAACTTTGTGTCTCCAAGTGTCTTCTATGATTGCAATTGTTCGTGTCAATTCGTAATCTATCTTCAATATTTCTTCTTTTATGTTGGCATGTGTGAAGATGAAATATAATTGTATCTTTCAATCAATTTATCCTTGTTTGTGAATGTTGGATAGGTGGGCTGTGTATCATTTATCTGTATTCATTTCTTTCTGAAATCATTCATGCACATCTATTTCATGGTGATGAGTAGATGTTAATGCACCTTTTCTGCTTTCTAGTTAAAAGCATACCCCATATTTTTATTCATTGCATATCTTAAGAGGGAGTTGTACCTCTAAAATTTAGAGGAAGGTTGTCAACCAATTGACAACTTGTCCAACTGTTAGTACTGTTTGTTCTTCTTCCTGGGCGTCTTGAGTCATTTTCTACATTTATTTTTGAAGGACAAATCTATTCACTAACAGATTTTGGCGACTCTACTAGGGATTCAAAAGTGATAGACTAGTGCTATTGTTTTCCTAGAAATTTGAAGTTGCCTCCCCGAGGATGGAGGCTGGCGACTCTATGAAGTGGAGATTTTAAGAAGCATTTGGTTCCAGTGAAGACTCTTGCTGATTCATTTTTTAGATTTGTATGATGGATTTGGTTTCTCCTCAGCCATGGGGAAATCATTTTGGGCCTCTTTCTTTGCCTATATATTCACTGTTTCCTAAAGGATCAAGAAAGCATTTTCCAAAGTTCAGTGGAGAAGGATCTCAAGATGCTGAAAGTCACATTCTTGCATTCACGGTTGCATGCGGAGTTTTAGGGGTAAGTAAAGAAGATATTTTTATTCGACTGTTTATCGAATCCCTTATTGGGCCTGCAACATAATTTTTTGATCATTTAGAAGAAAAATGTATTACTGATTGGGATTCATTGAAGAATAAATTCTTGGAAAGATTTAAAGGCCCTATTGATGAAGCTGCTTTGTTGAATCAATTCTTCCACATCCACAAGCAAGAAGAAGAATCCATCAAAGAATTTGTGGACAAATTCAACCAGCTGCTCAAAAAGATTCCTACTTCTATTCAACCAGGTAAACAACTCCAGCTATGTACTTTTATTTCTGCATTGCATCGAGAGGTTCAGTTTGAGTTGAAAAGGAGTAAAGTAAATGACGTAAGATTTGCTCAACAAGAGGCTGTGAAAATTGAAGATGACTTGATATTGAGTGGTCTATAGAATCTAATTAGCAAACCTGTGAACAAGCCTATTATGCACAGACATAATTTTCAGCCTACATATTTCCATAATGCTCAACCCCCTTTTGTTGAATGCTTCAATCTCTCTATTTTTTATTCCAAACATTTTGGTAGAAGTGAAGTAAGTACTGCAGAAATTAAACCTCGTATGGATAGGAGAGTTGAAGCTTATTTTTTGTATTATGAGGAAAACAATGGTAAATCCATAGGTTTCCTATGTAATGTAGAAGATGAACAATCCTCCCATAGTGTAAATGGTAAAGAAGGTTATGCAAATTGCATTGTTTTGGCTCCCTTGTCTACTGCAGAGATAGAATCATTTACTCTTTCAAGCGATGAGGAGAAACAAAAGATTACGCAACATGAAGAAAGGGCATTGAATACCTTTTCTCTAATATGCATGCAAGTTGAACATGAATGAAGGCTTCACATTTGCTAAGCCAAGTAATACAGAGGTGCGGCTACAAGAAGAGATCATAAAGGCTGAAATTTTTAAGCAAGATTTGAAAGATAAAGTTAAAAATGGTCATGATAGCTTTGTTGAAAGTGGTCTAACAGATAAATATAATGAGTCTCATAAATACCTTGACGCATGCAATGATGAATTTCTGTGTGGAGTATTGGACGAAGATGTTCATATTGCTCAAGTTAAAATGACTACAACCACTGATGTCTCCCATGATATGAAAGAAGCATTTGATAAAGAAGATAAAGAAGAGCCTGACAAGAGGATGGATGAATTGTATTCCTCATCTACTTATCCTCTTAGTAATGATGAAGACTTCACCTCTTCCATATCTATATCTTAAAATAAATAGGTACTTGATGATCCCACACAAGTAAGCTTTTTAAATATTTTTTATGGCAATATGCAGTTTCAATCTAAAAAAGTACACCCAACCTTGCTTAGAACTTTGCAAGAAATTGAACAAAGAGGTGGGAAAGATACACATTTTCTTACTTGCAGCCATGAGAAGACTTCTGTTTGTGAAAAAGATACACATGATGAAGAGTCTCATGTCACAATGCACCATTTGCAAAAAGAGGATAGCGATATGGAGACTAAAAATTCTTTTGAAATGCCTTTTGAAGAAGCAGTGAAAGCATGTGAAGAAAAAGGTGAAAGTGAAACTATTTCTTTAGTGCACATCCAGTCAAAGGGTGAGGATAAAGGTTCTAGTTTGATTCTTCCTCTTCAAAATTCTCTTTCTTTTGGGAGTTATTCATTCGAGTTTGTACAAAATTGTATCAATGAAAAAGACCCTATTGTGTCTGCTTGTGATGGTACATATAAGATGCAGGATCAAAAAGAAGAATTCAAAGAGACAAATCACTTCGACTGTGATGATAAGGTTGATGTAGTTGATGAAAAGGAACACAGTGAAGTATATATTGCAAATCAGAATGAATGTGTGGGTTGTCCAATCTGGGGGCTAACTTCTCCTTTTTTGCAAAATCAAATATTTTCTATTTTATATGAGACTACACAGGCAGGTGTTGGTAGTCATGTGTTGGGCAATGTTGATATGAGTTGTCAAATTGGAGGAGTGTACAATGAAGAATGACTTCTTGAGCATCAAGACATATCCAGAGCATTTTTATATAAACTCATTTTTATTAGTTTGATTGTGGTGGTCACTAGTTGGCAACTAGTTGCCTGTGGACTATTCACTCATCCAACATTGTTTCGCACAGGCAGCTATTTCTGCCAGCTGGTTAATGTTTTTGCATAACCATTCTAAAGTCATCTATAGGTAGGATCTTCCTACCATGTATATATTAGGAGTTTTTGTTGTGTTCCTAGTCTAGTTTCCTGTTCATCCTATTTTTGGCTTGTTCTGGCCTCTTTGTCCCCTGTGCTTTCTGACTCTATTGTCCAATGGATAAGGCACCAGTCCACACTTATGATTCTGGGTTCCTTGCTTCATCCTTTGTAGTCCTTGTTCCCAATTAGAGCTGGTTGTTACCCCAAAAATTTGAACCCAAAAATTTTCAAATTTTAGTGCATAGGGATTGATGCAATCATCGCTTTGCCTCGGTTCGGTCATTTTCCGTCCCAAAATTTTTAAAGTCTTAAAAGAATTTGTATGAGTCTTTGTAGTCAGGTGTTCCTCAAGTTCTTAAATCTTTCATTTCCCTGACTTATGTTCTTAAGTGTGAGAAATGGCTGACTTCCTGACCTCTCCTTTGTGTCGGGGATTTTCAAATTTTATAAACTCCTTCTCAAGGTTCAAAGTTTGGAATCTGCTCTGACCCCTGACCAATCAACATCTTCGCGGTGCTCATTTTTCAAGGTATCGCTAGCTCATCAGATTACTCGTGTGGTATGCAATGAAAATGTCTTTTCAGGAGTTATGAAATGTGACCTCAATCTTAAGACTCAATTTTCAAGATAAATAATCAATGATGCATTAATTACCTCTTAAATGACAAGTGTAATGGAGTTCACTAAGAAGATTGCATGGCATTAATGAGTTTAAAACCATCATTACTTGCTAGCATAATTAAATAAACCTGATTGTAGAGAAAGGTGATGATGCTCTCTAAGTTCAGTCTTTCTTGTCGATCAAGTCATCTTTTAGAATGGGACTTCATGCGAACAATGAAATTTGGGATGATGAGCCTATGCCTGTCCTACAACCTGATTTGCATTGGACTGAGGAGGAACAAATTGATATTATCTCTCAACTGCGTACAGTTGCTTGGAAGGAGAAAACTAGTTATGCTGAATACCACAGGGCAATTTTTGTCCTGGAGGAAGAAGAAGCACATGCTGAGTTGCACCAACTTGTTATGGAAATATGCCTAGAATTGGGAGCAGTTTAATGCCACTTGTCTTTCATGTATGAAGTTCTTTTGTAATTAGTGATGATGATTACAATTTTGATATGATGTAACCATTTCTATTTTTTAGGTCACTTTCTTGATAACAGTTACTTGAAAAAGACCATTTCGAATAGTTATAGTTTTTGGGGAAGTTTTGAAAAATTATATAAAGTACAGGGCTTTGGAAGGGGAGGTACCTTTTTCTAGCTGTCTATGAATAGGGGAAGGAGAGAAAGTTTATTCTATTTTACTTTCCAGTTATATTTTTCTTAGCTTAGCTTATGTATAGAGCCATTGCAGAAACTTTGAGTTCTGTTATATTGAAGAAATGAATTACTTACAGAACTTTGTGTCTCCAAGTGTCTTCTGTGATTGCAATTGTTCTTGTGTCAATTCGTAATCTATCTTCAATATTGCTTCTTTTATGTTGGCATGTGTGAAGGCGGAATATAATTGTATCTTTCAATCAATTTATCCTTGTTTGTGAATGTCAGATAGGTGGGCTGTGTATCATTTATCTGTGTTCATTTCTTTCTAAAATCATTCATGCACATCTATTTCATGGTGATGAGTAGATGTTAATGCACCTTTTCTACTTTCTGGTTAAAAGCATACCCCATATTTGTATTCATTGCATATCTTAAGAGGGAGCTGTACCTCTAAAATTTAGAGGAAGGTTGTCAACCAATCAACAACCTCTCCAACTATTAGTACTGTTTGTTCTTCTTCCTAGGCGTCTTGAGTCATTTTCTATATTTATTTTCAAAGGACAAATCTGTTCACTAACACATAGAAAATAATTTTTTTCTTCTCTTCTCTCAAGCTTTTGTAAAAAACAAAAATCTCTAAGATGTATGTTGCTCACAGAAAATGGTTGAACCTTCAATAATACTCATAGAATGATTAGTAGTGCATGGCTCTGATACCATGTAAAGAAGATTAGAGGATCAACAAACTACTAATCAAACATGTAGACTAAATAAATAAATGATAAGAGAAATATACCAGCATGCACCAATGGAGATCAAGATTGTGAAGGGGGAAAAACAAAGAAAAAACCCTTGTGTTATGGAAGTGGCAAGAAGCCTAAAAAAGATTACAGAGAGATTAGAGAAGCTTCTCAATGAGAGAAATGAGAAGAGATGAAGAAGAAGAATAGATGAAGATATCTGTGAAGAGGAATACTACAAAAAGAGGAGGAGACACCTCTTAAATAGAGGTGAATAAAGGAGTTTTGCATAACTCCCATATGTCACCTTGCATAAGGTGTGTGCCACATGTTTCTTCTTAAGGAGGAATCTACAGAAAATAGATTATTCCCACAGGAGGAATAAAAGAGGTGGATTATCCGCCATGTGTGGGGATAATACACCAAATTATAAATTACAAATAAGATATAATCTTCACTAAGTAAAGATTAATTTCTAACAGGTCGCCATTTGGTCACCCCTTTCACCAGTCAGGGTCACCTGGGGGCGACCCATGGGCAACCATTAGAGGAGGGGTCTTGGGTGAAAGCTTTGGATGGGAGATGGAAGAGGAGGAGAAAATAAGGGGATCTTCCTTTGGAAATAGGTCAAACAAGGGTCGAAAACCAAATCTCCACTTGCAAAAGTAGGATCTAGTAGGGGAGATCTGGAAATAATAGGGGGACAATTGTACTGGTTGATTGAAACTAAAAATAGAAAGTTGGAGATGGCTTGGGAGGTCCTCTAGAGGGATCCTAGGGTGGGAATGGATGAAAAACACCAGGGAGAGGTGAAAACACAACAAATGGATGAATACAAGGCTTAGGGGCAAAGTCACAAGCATAGGAAACACAAATCGACAAGTGTCAAAAAGTGTTGAAAGGGAAGAAAGGGAAAGAATGACAAAGGAGAAACAACACAAGGATGAAGAAACCACATGCTACCAAGAGAATTGCTATTGAGAGGACATTATTTCATGCTTACATGTATGTGACTAGGATTGTGAGTCATCATCAGGGTCCTTGTGGAGGCTGTGTGTGATTTTGGTGCTTACAATGACATGGTGACAAAAAACTTGATGTTGAGGGTACATCCCACACCTACAAACATTGAATGTAGGAGTTAATTGTGAATGATCTCAAAGAAAGGGAACTTTTGGGGAAGTTCATGAAATTTTTTGGTATTTTACAAATATTTTTCTTTGAGATTTATTTGAAGGGTTTCTTAGCTTTGGCTATTGGTGATCTTAGCAAGAAAACAATCAAGGAGAGTCTTATTTCAATCATTATGAGCACATTATATAGAGATAAAATATGGAAAATTAAGGGGATGAAAGTAGAGTAGGACATGAGAAGAAAAGAAAATAAAAGAAGTGGATATTTTTCTTGAAAAGGAGAAAAGATCTAGTAACTAATTCATTGTTTATCTTTAAGACTTCTTGTTTTATTACCTCGATCCACTATGAAATAATGATGTTCCTTTTGTGTATTTTTTGGAATTATTTATTTGTGTTTTTTCTTGATTCTTGAGGAAGTAGATATATTTAACTCATTGTTTGAGATGATATATAGTTATGTATTTGTCTCAAGGTTTAACTTCTTATTCACCTTTGACTAGAAATGGTTTTCCAACTTAGGGTAAGGGTATTGAATAATATTCCTTGTTATGGTACTATGTCTTCCTTCAAGTACTAATCCTGGTTGGATTAGTCTTTTTATTTGAATGTGAGAAATGTTTTGGTTTTTGGTTTATGAAAGTTGTGGGGATTGTAGGTTGTGGCTCATATGATAGTACCTATAGTAATTTTACTTGATTATAATAAAGTATTAAGGGTTACAATACTATTGTTTTAGATATGAATCTCAACCCTACTAGGTGTGTTTTCAATTTTATGATGCATGTATTGCAATCCTCTCTCTCTCTCAACTATGCTATACATTTTTGAACTAAAGTTGGAGACTATCATTCCTAGGAGGGGGTTTATGGGTGGAAAGGAAAATTATTGGTTGGGGTTATCTTGCACCCATTGACCCCTTAACAAGGTAATAGATGCATATGAAATCATTTTAGAGGTGGAAAATAGATGTGCTCAAGGAAATAATATGGGATGTGTAAAAAATACCAATAGACTTTGTCCAAAAAATATATTGTGTTTATTTGAAAAATGATTATCATTTATTCTTTATGATTCCTCATTACAGTAAGGACAACTCCTAAAGAAAATATATGTAGTTGATTTGTAATGGCATTGAGTGCTTTAGTATTTTGTTCAATGTTATAGTTTCATAGTTGATATGATAGAGTTATAATATACAATGTTTCTTGTTCTATCAAAGTCTTAAAAAAATTTAAGTGTTATCTCTTGAGTGGGGTTCTATATGAGTATATTTGAAAAGGATGTTCCTTATCTTATGGTAGTAATTGTATTTGGAAGTTTAAATTTATTTAGAATAAACTAAGACATATAATCTCTTGGGAAGCATGTGGGGTTGTGGATTAGCTTTCTGTTATCACGTAAGTATGCACCCTTACTTGAGAGAGGAGCTCTCAAGCTACTTAGTGAAAAATTGAAATGTCTCTCAGTTTGGGACTTGTAAAAGTGAGACAAATCTCCAAAGAGACGGTTGATTCCCTTGGTTTTCTCACCTTATTTCTTCACTATATACTCTCTGACCCTCTTCAGGTTGTTAACAATCTTGAAAAGGTTTAACAGAGCATGTATAGATGGAAACGATACTTTTGTTCCACTTTGAAAACCATTCATAGACCCTCATATAAATTTTGTAGACTTCTAAATGCTATAAACATGTATTATAGACTATCATAGAGATCTCTTATGTTTGATAGAAGTCTTTTATGCTTTACAGACCTGTATATTTCTATAATCAAAGATTCCTAGGGTGTTAGACAGTCCTCTAAGAATTTCATCATAGTCCTTGACAAATGACATTTTCTTCCACTGTCATGATGTCCCTGTAGCTCTAATCTTCTCACTATGACACCTTGGGGGTGCATGACTATTTCATGTGTTTCTTTTTACTATTTTCTCCTTATTTACCACAGTCCAGCAATATCTCAGTCATATACCCCTATGAGTTTGACTACCCTTTGACCACCTAGATGTATGACATGGTCTTCATTCTCCTTTTCTAGGACTGTTCTCATTATCCTTGGTAGGACTGTACTTGTTGTCTTCATATTTCTATCTCTGTTAGGTTTTGACAATCCCCGTTTGCTGTTGTTGACATGATTTACACTATCTCTATATTTGTGACTGTTGCCTCTATTTGTGTCTTTTTCTATGATTTGTATATGGAAAGCCATTATTGAGTCCCAAAGAACTAGTTTAATGGTGATTCTTACACCTAACTGTTGTCTCTATATTGTTGCCAAAACTGTCCACAATTCTGCTGCTACTTGAAACAGTGAACCTTCCCCTAAAAATTATTTCCTTATGCTGTCATCACAATGTTCACTATCTCCTTAGCCATCCTCATGACTCTGTTAGACTATAGTGCATGTTTCTTACATGGTTTGTATGTTGTCTTGAGTCTCCACCCTTGGCAAAAACTAAAAGACTTATTGGCCTTCTTTGACTGTCTTCCCAACACTATGTATTTGATGGCTACTAAGGTCCTTCTATGATTGAAAGACTCCATAAAAAGTCCTCCTACATCCATACACCTTTGACAAGCCTTGTTGAAACCATAATAACCTTTTCTTAGCTATGAACATAAACTTCATAACCTTCACAAATCATAATCCAGTCTTGTCATTTATCACATCATCCTCCTCAGATCACTGTTAACCTTCCTCTATACCTACTGACTATTCCTGACCTCTATTCACATGGAATTCTTGTATTGTATTTATCTTCTTGACTATCAACAAAGTTTGTATGATGTGTCTATTATGGCTATTAACAATAGTCTTTATGTGATAGTCATTGATATTATTTATGTGACTATCTTTTAAACCTTTGCATGATTGTCTCTTAACCCTTTTCTCACTAAGTTCTCCTGTTTGACTGTCAAACTCCCTTTTCACTTGCTTTGGACCTCCTTATAGGCTATTCTATATTCCCTCTTTGCATGCTAACTATGTCTACATCTTTTATTAACAGTCAAGATGCCTTTGTCCATAAGTATTCCTGGTTCTTTGAAAATTTGTCAAGACTATGAAGCTTGACAAACCTCAAATATTGTTATATACCCTTTTCTCTTGCTTTGGAGAATCTTTATTAATGGTGTCCTGACTCTTTCTCCCTACAGAGTCTTGTATGGTCCCTGAAGAAGTTTGACTATGAAGAGGTCTCTAAAGCCTATAAGGTTTTCAGTCACACCCCACAGGACCTTACTACATAGACAAAGTTCCTTATAATCAACAATATATCTTGAGATCTCTTTCTACATCCATCTCTGTCAAACCTAACTATGTTTGTACTATCCTTTAAAGCTTTAGAGCTCTGGCTAGGGTTCAATGATTGTGACAAGAGTCTTCTAAGGTATATACATTGTCTAAAACAAAGCACAAACTTCTATTCTCTTCACAATCTTCTACCATTGTCTGAAACAAAGTACAAACTTCTATTCTCTTCACAATCTTCTACCATTGTCTGAAAACCCTTGAATGTTGACTGTATCCTCTACATGGTACCTCTTTCTATTTCAAATCTTAGAGAAAATCTTCGCTGTTCTCTTTCCTTGACTATCTAACTTCTATTTCTTCTTAGTCACCGTCCTTTGGCTCTTGTGAGATTCCTCAAACCTTGTATTTTGAGTACCAAACTCCTATATAAACCTGGTGAAACTACTAGATTTGGACCTCATAATACTTATGGAGTCATACATGGATTTATGTAGGATTGATCACGACTTAACAAGGCTACCACTGTCTCGCAATTCCTCATTGCTCTCTACCTATTGTTCACTATTTTTCTGCAATCTCTTCATGGTATAAATAGTGACTATCTTTGACTCTTCATTGTGTTTTTTGTAACAACATGTTAGACTATTCTCCTCATTGTATAAAATCATTGCTAGACTATTCTTCATGACTGTTCACTGCTGCTCAAACAACTCTCTCAACTGCTCTTGAACTTCTAATGTATCTGCAATATTTTTTTTTGATTTGGAGGTGCCTCCTCCATGAGCAACCTTGAGTAAAGCACACAAACCCTAATCCCATGGAAACTCTAAGTTTAACTTCTAAAATTCACTATAACTTTGAAAGATCTCTCCCTACTGGCATGTGTACATGGTTTTTAGAGATTCCAAGGTGAATAAAAGAGGCATGCAATGTATAAGGTGTCATCTAGGATGTGGTAGGCTCTTTGTTTCAACCTTTGAATCATTCCAACTTATGTATGCAACGTGGAGGAAGGCTTTTTGGACGTGGAAGAATGTGAAGTAACCCTTGTCATCATATTTTATATGTCATGTAACATGGAAAAGTATATTTTGGCTATGAAAACACTTGTTTTAAAAAGTCTAAGGTACTTCAGACCAATGAATAGCAAGTTGAGACAATATAGCACTTAGGACTCTATGAAGCCATTTAAAACCTCCTAAAGAACCTTCCAAAACCTAGGAGACAAGAAAATATTTTAACCTCACAAATTGGAGACACAATATGCTTTTTAAAACCAAACCATGATACATAGTTACAAAACTAACAAAGAAAACCTGATTTTCCTATTTTTATATGAATAGTGAAAATAGGCATCATTTTGGCAACTTCTACTATTTTTCTTGCCTACTAAGCAACAAAGACTAGTAGCCTTAGTATCCATTGGGCATGGCGTCACAAGAGAAGCTTGAAAACAACTCATAAATAGACCTGACAACACTACTATCAGTACCTTCCAAACAACAAGAAAAAACAAAAGACAAAAAAACAAAACTACCTAAAGACAACACTACTTGTGCATTTGCACTTGGAGGAAATAAAACACTTACATGACCTATACTAACCTAAACTAAACAAATGAAATAGGTTGTCTACACAAAAATATTAACTGGTTCCATGAAATAGCTACCTTTTCTTTGCAACTTGCAATGTTTCATATCTTTGTGAGCAACGAAGAGGAGGTGAAGAAAAAAGAAATGTTCAACCAGCTATTGCAAAGCCGATTGAATAGAGAAAAAAATCCACTTACCCACTTATGTTGAGCATTTGTGCTGCTGTTTTGAAGTGGATACGATAGCTGGATATTCCCCTTTTCAATAGAATCCTCATGCTTAGGTACAAGAATGACCTGTGATGCATTGTTGGCTTCCATCCTAGCTAGATGTCTGATATGACATCCCCTTGAAAGCTTTGGGTTGGTTGCTTCTTTTTCTTCATTGGGTGTGATGGTGTCCTCCATCTTACTCTCATGTTGTTTTTGTGGGACAAGCAGCTGACATGCAGCTTCATGGTCTTCTTCTTCCTTCTTCCAAGAACCCAAAAAGGCTGATATATTATTGTCATGGCTGCATTCTTAAAAAATTTCCTCCTTTTGTTCATGGATAAGTTTGGATAAGAAAGAAGTCAAGTTGAATGATTAGAAATGATATCATTACCTTCACCTTGCATGATAACTTGCCATGTCAATTCCTCCTCCATGGTCAGTGGATCATCTTCTTCCATTAGGACAGCCAATAACTCATCAAAGCTATCAGCTATTGGAAGGCTCTTAGGAATAGCTGATTCATGCTCACATTTCTCATTATTACCCAAGGAAGTACGCTCCAAATCATGCTTTTCTTCTTCAATGAAGGAAGACAAATGTTCAAATGAGGTAGCCTCTTGCAACAAACTTTTACTTGTTATATTAGCCCCAAGCTCTTCTGTACAGCAGAAAGGAAGTTCCTCCAGCTAGCTGAGACCTTGCAAATCAGCCTTATGAGAGGTTTCTTGACTTGAAAGAATGGACTCTTCTTCATCAAGACTATGTTCTTCCTCTTGTTCCATATCTAATTTTTCTAATTTGGTGGCACAAAATGTGTTTTAAATAGTTATTTCTTCATCAACTTCACTTTAAATATTCTCCACCTAAATAGCCTTCATTTTCTCTCCATATAATGGGTCCTCCTTTGAAAAGGGAGACAGTGGGAGGGCAAAAGGATTTAGCTAATGAAGTAAGATGAACATGCTCATTGCTAAGATGAGTATAAGGCATTATGGACTACTCTTGGTTAGGAATCAGCTGCTAGGTTGAATAAGCACTCCTAAAACTTGGAATTTTGATTGGCTTAGATTCTACAACCTTTTCCCTTCATGGTTTTGGATTGGTATGAAAGGAGTATCTTTAACAAGGTTTGGTATTTCAAAATCAGGATGCTTGGTCCAAGAAGGCTGCCATGGTAGAGGAGTTTGAGGCTCTTTCATAGGTTCACTTTGGTTTGTAGGATAAGTTAAACTGAAACTAGGAATGCAAGGGGTTGTTTGGATTTCATACCTTTGTATTTGAGCCATCAGTTGCTTCAGTTGTTTTTCTTTGTCCACAATTTTTTTAGCCAAAAAATCTTCCTCATACCTCACTTTTACTTCTCTCTCCTGCTGGTGCAAATAAGCTTAATATGCAAGCTCTTCCTGATGCCAACTATGCTCTTGATCATTTTTAATAGCATCTAACTGCATTTGATGGTTTAGCATGATATCTCTAATATCTTTAACGATTGTGTTATCATCATCTTGAAGCTGGCTAGGATAATAGGCATGTTGGTTATGAGAAAATAGTCTTCTTGGCATTGATTGTAGGTATGGGAAAGCTACCAAGAAGGCTAAGTAGGGGTGGGTGGGAGGCAAGAATGATGAACATGCTGATATCCTACTGTTATAGGGTTACTTGGGATGAAACCAACAACATTCTCAGTTTGATATGGCTAGTAAGAAGGTATACAAACTGCTATTTGGTAAAATGGAGGAGAAGAAATAGTCTCCATGGTAGTTTGTCATGTCACAACATTCAAATGAGTTGGAAGTTCATGAAATATTTTCTTGAAACAAGAACACATAAGTCTAATTAAAAATTTATGGTCTTTGAATATCTTTTAAGCAATTGTTCTGCTTAAACCAACAGATTTGAACCATAGAGTCGCCATGGTGTTCAAGTAAAATTTCCTTGAAAGGAAAGATACATTGAAGAACACACCAAAATCTTTAGTAGATTATGTTAGAACTATAGTTAGGGTAAAAATTAGGGCTAAATCACAAACAACAAATCATCAAACCCTAATAGCACAATGAAGTACAATATACCATAGAAATTGAAAACACAAAAGCAAACTGAAAACAAATCTCTACACTAAGCTTGGCTCGCCTCCATTGCTCTTCTAAATCTTGCATAGGAATTGATGAAGGGGGTAACTCATAAAACACACAATAACATAAATTGTACATAGAAAATAGAATGATATTTTATTAATATGGGCAAAACATTACATTATAGAAGCTCAAATACAATTAGAGGATGAATCCCCTATAGGTTGCAACACATTACAGCTCCCTCTCTCAAGACTCTGGAATATTCAGCCTTCCGTAACCCCAAATCAACTAGGGTTTCTATTTTCCCACCTTTTCCTGACTCTACAGCTTCCCCCTTAACTTTGCTACCCTAAGGGTTCCCAAAAATGGTCATATATAGCCCTTTTTGGTGACCACTAGCTTAATTTCAAAATTTGCATTTCCCTCCAAAAAAATAGGTCAACTTCATGGGGCCATAACTTTCGATTTGACTGTTGGATTTTCAATTATAATACCTTTTCGGAAAGCTCTTGAAAAGACTATGGTGTACCAAGTAGTACCAAAAGGTAGACTACTTGGGTTTCCCACCAAATTTTAGGCCCATCCGGAGCCTCTAAGTGCCTCAAATTTGACTTTGAATATTTCAAAAGGATTTTTAGAATTTGAAATTTTAATATCTCACAAATGACAAAAGATATTGAAGTGATTTCTTCACCATTAGATTCAATTCACCATTTTGGAGGTCCGTGCAAGATTTTGTATCCAACCGTGCACAAATGCAAACTTACTAAAAATAGTAACCCTACCAAATTTAGCCCTTATTGAAAAGAAACAACACATTTTTTTTTTGGTTGATGCAAGATTGCTCTTACACCCTAGATGCTCCTGCATCAGGAATGCATGATTTCGAAGGATGAATGTTGGTTGCTCATTCCAACAGCATAACGATACTTGGAAACTAGATTTCTAGAGGAAATTTGATAGCATGAGGCTACTTGAAAACTCATTGATGCAAATGGCTTGGTTGAGGGTTGATTTATAGGAAGTGAGTGATTTGAATGGATGATTGAGATTAAAAGGCTAATTGAACAATGTGGACGACTAGGATTGAATAGGGTTTCCCACTCCATGAGAAGTTGTCATGTGACAAGTGTAGGGTAGACCTAATTTAAATAATGTTTTATTTAAATTAGTGGGACATGTGAAGTGTATTAAATGGAAAATGTAGTATGTGACATGTGTTTAATTGTGATGAAAGGTGAGAGCCTAATTCAAATCTTTTATTTGAATTAGTTGGAAAATGTGAGAGGAAAATTAATTAAATAAATAGGATTTATTTAATTAATTGTCTAGGTGATTAGAATGGGATTAGGAGTGGGATTAGGACAAAATATCATATGATGTCTCTAGTAATGTGTCAACAAGGTGTTGCAAGACATGGACAAATTTAAGTGTCTACATTTTTATCCCTCTTTGAGATGATGTTGCAACTAGAAGTAACATCATTTCAAAGAAGCTAAGGTATGGATAGAGGAAAATGTTCATGATGTAAGGATAGGATGATGATGCCCCCTCGAGAGGATAGGCGGGTTGGAAAAACACGGGTAGTGATGAGACAATAAAATGTCTCATCTATTAGCTAAATAAAAGCATATATTTTGCTTAATTAATGTCATTACATGTCTTAATGATATTGCATGATTTCCTTGTAATAAACAATTAGAGGATTGGAGAATAAATTCTACCAAATTAGAGCATCAGTAAACTTCCAGAAAGAAGCATTAAAGGAGAAAGTTTAAAAACATAGTTTTAGTAAAACGACGATATCTCACTCATTTCTCAATGAAACCTAGAATTTCAAAATGATCTAGAAATCTGGGTATGAGGGGAACAAAACCTATAAACCTTTTGAGGAGATTCATCAAAATAAATGTGTAGTTCGTAATTAAATTTGACTAAAATAAAAGTGGCATGAAAGAAGGCAACGCAATCAAAGGAAGAAGATTTAGTTTTTCTCCCCAAAAATAGGATCTTAGATCCACATTCTTGGCAGATTGATTGAGAATAAGAACTCTATAAATTCATTGTAATCAAGGAATCAAATGGGAAGAGTTTTATGAAATAATAGAGTTTAGTTTTTTTTTAGCAACAGTAGTATAGTTGTTTGTAGTTTTCATTCCTTAGTTTATTTTTCCAGCAATCTTTCAATTCCCTGTCATTTACATTTCCAGTATTTCACTTCACAAGTTTCTTAGGATAGATTTGATTCTAGCAATTTCATTTACAAGCTCTTAGATTAGATTTGATTGCAGGAATTTATTTCATGCATTTCCTTTGAATTATGTTTGTAGATAAATAATGTCATGCAAATGATTTCTTCTCCCTCTTGCATATCGCCATGGACACTGCTCTGGTTTGACATTTTTAATTAAATGATGAGGACTGCAGTGACCCTCATCATTTTTGGCACCATTGCCGGGGATAGGTGTCATTAGGGAGTTGCTGTTGATCTGGTGACAATAGGTCAAAAGAGAAAATTAGTTTGGCAAGTCTTTTTTAAGTTTATTATTTTAGAAACTCCCCCCAGGACAACATATCCAAAGGAAGAGGCTCTTGCATGCAAAGGTGACAGCTCTTGTGCAATCTCCTCAACTAGAGGACCATGACTTCAAGCCCCAACAAGAAAAAAGATTATTGTTTGGACACCTTCAAAGTCTAAGGAGGGCTGCCCAATTAGATATTTGAAGGATAAGGAGTTGTATCCTGTCATGTATGCAACAAAATGTGAGAAAGGATTACAAGATCTTTTCAATCAGCCCATGCATCTACTCAAATCATATATTATGAGAAGGATACCATTTCAAAAGAAGGTGAAGCATCAGAGTTCAAATATTTAGTCATCTTCTCATGGTTTTCCTCTTCTTTCAAAAATTTTAATGGATGGATTCATCTTTTGAGAAAAGGATGTTATTTTCCACACCAGTTAATAGTTTTGTGTAACATATCTCTACATCAATAAGTAGAGTAGGATATAGTAAGTTTCTTTTCTGCAAATAAGTGCTTGGCATATGTTATTCCTTCTTCCAAAGTTGAACATGCATTTCTCTATAAAAAATGTTGCTCCCAAGAACTAGATTGTAGATTTATTTTGGCATTTGATGGCATTCTAGATCTCTCCATAGATTCACATGGGCTCTATTTCTATCATTAGAACATTTTGGATCTCTCTGGAGCCACTGAGAAAAAAAAAACATAGTTAGCTCTAGATAGCTCTAGATTAGCTCCGGAGAGCTCCAGAGTAACTCAGAATCGACAATGGGGGAAAGACAGCTAGCTCTGGATACTCCAGAGTAACTCAGAACATCTTTAGAGCATCTCCAATGTACCTCTCAGAAAAATCTCCAGAGAAATTGCAATAAAGGTGAAGAGATTGGCTCCAAAAGCTCATTATGAGTTGCAAGAGGACCTGCAACATTTTAGGTGTGGGGGAGATGATAAGACAATAAAATGTCTCATCAATTAGCTAAATAAAAGCATATATTTTACTTAATTAAAATCATTACATGTCTTAATGATATTGCATGATTTCCTTTTAATAAAAAATTAGAGGATTGGAGAATAAATTCTACCAAATTAGAGCATCAGAAAACTTCCAGAAAGAAGCATTAAAAGAGGAAGTTTAAAAAGTAGTTTCAAAAAAAAAAATAGTGACATCTCACTCATTTCTCAATGAAATATGAAATTTCAAAATGATCTAAAAAGATGGGAGTGGGGGAACAAAACCCATAAACCTTTTGAGGAGATTCATCAAAATAAATGCGCAGTTCGTGACTGAATTTGACTGAAATAAAAGTGGCGTGAAAGAAGGCAACGAAATCAAAGGAAGAAGATTTAGTTTTTCTCCCCAAAAATAGGATCTGAGATCCACATTCTTGGTAGATTGATTGAGAATAAGAATTCTATAAATTCATTGTAATCAAGGAATCAAATGGGAAGAGTTTTATGAAATAATAGGGTTTAGTTTTTTTCAACAGCAGTAGTGTAGTTGTTTGTAGTTTTCATTCCTTAGTTTATTTTTCCAGCAATCTTTTAATTCCCTATCATTTACATTTCTAGTATTTCCCTTCACAAGTTTCTTAGGATCGATTTGATTCTAGAAATTTCATTTACAAGCTCTTAGATTAGATTTGATTGTAGCAATTATTTCATGCATTTCCTTTCAATTCTGTTTGTAGAAAAAGAATGTCATACAAATGATTTCTTCTCCCTCTTGCATATCACCATGGACACTGCTCTGGTTTGACATTTTTAATTAAATGATAAGGACTGCAGTGACCCTCATCAGTTAGGCTCTTGAAATAAAGGGGATTGGTCAAGGAAGAAAGATAAGTGAATGGATACAAGAAAAGAATGATACGTTATGCTACAATGAAGGTAAGCAACCATGGACTTTGATATAGCACTAGACATTATGCACCTAGGTATAAGGACCAAGGTGACGATGTGTCTTGTGCACCCAACATAATACAATCTTGTCTAACATATGAGGAAGAAAACTTAGAGCATTGAAGTCCTAATGCACAAAAGTTATGATATGATCTTAGATGCAAAGGTTAATGCAAAAAGCCATTCTTACACAAGATATAAATATTAGCTGGATGGATGTGATACAAATGCAAGTTGAAATAATAGCACACACAAGAAAGCATGTACAAATGATACAAAAACAAGGTATTGCCCATGTCAAGCTGTAAACCAATGATTGATTGATTGATTGATGATTGATGGTGTCTGGTTTCAGGAAATGAAACATATCATATAAGACACTTGGTTTGGTTTTGATGACGCAACATCCTGTATAAGACAATTGATATGATTGATTGATTGATTGTCACTAGTGTTGTTGGCCATGTAAATCACCACTAGGATTTGATTAATGATTGATTTATTTGGTTTACGTCAAGATTAGGATCAAGACCATTGATGTAATTGCATAACTTGATTTTATTGATTGACTTGATTGGTATGGATTAATGATTAACTTGCATTTGGATCATTGGATTGAAATGATTTGAATGATGTGATTAGGTGAATTGATTGAATTGAATTGGAAGAATTGATTGGAATGATTTGAAGAGTTGGTTTGATTGGAATGAATTGATTTGATGAAAGTGATTTGAGGATTTGATTGATTGGAATGATTTGAAGAAGTGATTTGATTTGATTGCTTGGATGAATTGATTGATTTGAGGGATGAATTGATGTGATTTGATTTGGATAATTTGATGATTGATTGAATTGATGAATTGATTGGAAGAATTGATGATGATTTGAATTGATTGGAAGAATTGATGATTGATTTGATTGATGAGGATTGATTTGAAGAATTGACTTGGAGAGTTGATTTGATTGATATGGATGAATTGATTGGAATGAAGTGATTTGATTGGATTGATTTAAAGAATGGATTTAAAGAATTGATTTTATTGCTTTGAGTGAATTATTGATTGGAATAATTGAAGTGATGATTGGATTGAATGAATTTGATTGAATGAAGATTGATTTGAATGATGATTTGAAGAATGATTTGGAGAATTGATTTGATTTGATTTGATTGAATGATTGATTTAGAATGATTTGAAAAGTTGATTTGGATTGAATTGATTTGAGGGATTGAATAATGATGATTTGATTGATTTGAGAAGTTGGTGATTTGGATTGATTTAAAAAATGTGATGATTGAAATGATTGAGTGATTGGAAGAATTGATTTGATTGGAAGAATTTGTTGGAGTGATTTGATTTGATTTTGAAGAATTGGGTGATTTGATTAGAAGGATTGAAGAGTTGATTTGACTTGATGATTTTGATTGAGTGATTGGAAGAATTGAATGATTTGATTTGGAATGAAGAATTGGATTGGTTTGAAATGGATTGAGTTGATGGATTGGGAGATTGATTTAATTGGAATAATTTGATGAATTTGATTGGAAGAATTTGTTGAAGTGGTGATTTTATTGCTTGGGTTTTTTGTTGGATATTTGATTTTTTTGTATTTTTGGAATGTTTTAATTTTTTTTATTTTTGAAACTGTTTTGATTTTTTTGGGTTGTCAAATGTTTTGATTTTTTTTGTGTTTTGAAAATGTTTTGATTTTTTTTGGATTTTGGAAATGTTTTGATTTTTTTTGTGTTTTTGAATGTTTTGGGATGGCATTGGATGACAATTTGGGTAGCCTTTATTCTAGATACCAATAACAAGGGGAAAACCAAGTCTAGGTGCAAGGATGAAGGTGGGATTGGATGAAAGGATAAAAGGGTGGGTGATAGTCAAGGGGATGGATGAATGTATGCGTAAGAGGGTAAGGATGTGATCTCCAAAGGCTATGTCATATAGGAATGACCGCCTCATTCTTGATGTAATACTTAGGATTTGACATGACAAGGCTTATGATAAGAGGGTAAGGATATGATTGGATTGTTTGGAAGGGATGAGGTATATCAAGAGATATCCAAAATATTTTTTAACATTTTGCTCCTATATCTTTATCAAGATCAAAAGGAGGAAGGAAGGATGGATGGACTCAATATGATAGGCATATGGGTGTAATGACTAATTATGGTGGAATAGAATAGGAAATGATAGTATGGAAAATGATAGGTTGGATGAGACAGTGTGCCCCCAAGTGTAAGTGACATAGAAGATCAACCTACACATGATGCCTGTTTTCACCATTGGATGAAGGGTGGATATGGAAAGGAGGGACTCAAGTATCTAGTTCCATGAAAGGTGATAGTCCCATTAGAGATGAATGTCATTGCATGGACCATGTCAAATGTCATTGTGCTCATAGATGTTGGTATGGGATTGCATGAGAGGGAGATGGATTAGGTGGATAGTGGATTATGATGTGGATTATGTAGGGAAGGATAGTGGATTATGAAATGATGCATAGTGGATTATGATGTGGATTATGTAGGACTTATGTAAAGGAATGGAAGGCTTATGCAAAAGCATGGACCATAGGAAGGTGATGGGTGACATATGTAGGATAATGGATGAAGGATGGGGAGATGGAGGTGTGTGGGAATGTTGCAGAATGGAAAGGCACCATGACCAATGGTTTCACACACCAAGATAAACATTGAAGATTTTTATGTGGAGGAGGTGTAGGAATCAATGGCGATGTTTGCTTAGGAGATGGATGATTTAGTGACTTAGGCACCCACATAGACTTAAAATTTTTATGATTTTTATTTTGCTTGTGGGATGAAGGAATTTGAGATTTTTGAATGGAATGGGATTTTTGGGTGGAAGAGGATGCCTCATTTGACTTGACTTCTTTTTTCTTAGGGACCCAAACCATTTTAGTTTTAGACATTTCTTTTGGAGGTATGGGCTTAGGTAGATTTTTGAATGTATTTTGCTTTGACTTTTTGCATTTGTTCTCTAAAGCATGAGGATCCTTAGGATTTTTGTCTTTATGGGTAGAGGCATCCAAATTTTTATTTTTGAATTCCATGGACATGGTGGAAGCTTCTTGTTTAGATGATGTGTGCATTTGTTGATCATGATTAGGATTTTTAGAGGATTTATGGATAAATGGACAAGATGATTGAATGATAGGGATATTAGGGGTTGGAAGCAATGGTGGTAAAGTAGATGGAGGGATGTTAGGAGTTGGAAGTAGTGGAGGTAAAGTGGATGGTGGAAGGTGTATGGTCACATGCTTTTGACATTTGTAGGATGATGGAGGAGGGATGGCAACATATGTTTTGGGTATATGATAGGGTTTGTGATGGGAAGTAGTAGATTTAGGAGGAATGGAGGAAGTACCAACATCTTTAGATTGTTTACCTTGGGGTGTATAACCAAGGACATATGAGCATGGAGGAATGTTGACATGGATGGGCTCCAAAATACCTTGTTCATGAAGGCCTAAGCCTTTACATTGATAATTCATTTTTTGGAGTATATGATGGATTATGGGACTAGGTGTATTTTGGGAACTAGACTTGAATTCATTATTTGATGGAGAAGGTGAGGTGGAGGACAAAGGTTGTTCTTGTCCTAAGGAGGAACATTCATGGATGAAGGTGGATAGACCAATAGGATATGATGGCTTTGAAATGGAGTTGTTAGTAGATGATGATGAAGGGTTGGAGTATAGGACCACTAAGAGAGGGGGTGAATCAGTGGTCTAGAAACCTTAAAAACTTTTTGCACCTTTTAAAACACTGAATAGAAAATGAGATAGACACCTAAGAATCATACAAGTATAATGATGAGTAGAATGTACAAGACCTTAATCAACCATAAAGCATTAGGGCACACAAACACAGAGATAAACATGAACTATAACACATGTTTTTATGAGTGGAAAATCCTTAAAAGGGATGAAAAACAACTCTTGAATTCTTCCACTTTATTATGCCTGACTGGAAAAACCAATAACCTTCACTAGGTACAATTAGTGTCTCACTGACACAGCCTCACTGGCAAAATGTGCCTCACTGGCAAACATGTGCCTCAGTGGAAAATAGGTACCTCACTGGCAAAATGTGCCTCACTAGCAAAAATGTGCCTCATTGGCAAAATAGTCTCACTAACAAGTTACATCACTGATTTGATTGAAAAAGAAAACAAACACAAAGGGACACTCTGTTTCACTGTAATATAATACTCCTTATGTCTCCCTTTGTAGGATCACCATAAACTTCAACACAAAAGGATATTATCTTGACAATGAAAGAACAATACAAGAACTACTGACATCATGATCATGTTGGCAAGAGACATTGTGTGGCTTCATAAGTGTTGTCATTGATGGCAACAAATTCTATCCCACACATCCATAGTACATAATATGCCTATACTAGAAGTCAGATTGAAGATTGTTTTGGTCTGGTGAACAAGAACAGAGTATGTAACAAGGTCCGACAATTAGGTCCAGATCTCTCAGATGGTGTAACTTAGTAAGTTATGAACTTGGTCAAGTCAAGAGGGGTATCATGACTACCATATGCCAAATATTTAGCCTCTGGTGATAAAGCAAGAAAAAGATATGAGCATCTGAGTGTTGGGTTCCAGTTAGGCAGAGTAGACAAAGGAAGAACTGACTGGCAGAGTATCGACTTCAATCCGGATGTGTAAAAGGTGTTGATCAAGAAATTTGTGATATTATACATTGTTGGATGACATGATTAATGACTTCTATGTCTAAGTTTTTGATGTGCATCACTAATCAAGCATGGATTTAGCCGACAGACCAATAGCTTGCAAATATCTCAAGTGTTCTTGTTGCTGACTAAGAAGTTGTTGGAAATCCTTGTAGTGGATATATATACCCAATGGATTCAAGCTTGTAAGTGTGTGAATGTGGAAGTATGTATGGTTAAGTGTGAATAAAAGTAGAGACAAGAGCGAAGGCAGTAATTTAAGCTCAGAATGTGACAGGAAAGTGACATTGAGCAGAGGAATAATGAAATGTGTCAGATTAGTATACTGTACCTAACCGGAACTGAAATCCTGCATGCATAGATATTGTTCATTAGTTCAAACACCTTGGTATCATCTGTAAGCATTTGTAGACTGTAAGTCTCTTGTAGGCAGTGGGCCTTTTTGATGCAGAGCATCTAGGACAGCAGGACAACAATCTTCAAGACTTCAGAGACAGGTCTCTCTCAAGGTTCATTTGTTCCACAACTTCTCATGATGCAGGGCTTTCAAAACACTTTTCATGTTCATAATATGAAGGCAGTAGACTTCCAAACATCTATCTTAGGGTGCCTAACTCCAATCAAAACTCATCTAACCCACTGTGCAGGGTTTGTAGGACAACAGTCACAACTATGCTTTCTTGAGACAGTCATAACATGACTTGACAGTCACAATATCCTTCATATGGTGGTCTCTATCAAGAAACCCTCAACCTCATACAAAAAACCAAATCATTAACTTTCCAAACATCTAACATCTTCCTTGACAAACCAAAAATGTGCCAAACATACCTAGTTGCTGTTGTCCTCCTTCAATCTTCCAATATAAGATTTCTACAGAGTCATTTACTTGACAAATTTAGTCTACATTGTCCTCCTACCTCTAAATTCCTCACAAGACCTTCAAACAACTAAAATACAATCCATTCAATTGATCAAGGATAGAAAAGATCAGTGGAATGGGAATAAATCCATCAATTTGCTCAAAAGAACCCTAACCTAGGTTTTTGGACAGTCAACAGAAAACTAGTTGGTTCTTCCTCCTAGTGCAGTGTCAAGACTCCAAGTTATGTTAAAATCTAAGGGACTTCAATCCACTAACCTTCCACTACAAACTTGTGCTATGGCTATTCCGTATAGGTACAGATTTATCAAAGAAACAACGAATTTGTGAAGGAGACAACAATTTAAAAGATAGTTTTTATGAAACCACCGATATCTTCTGTCTAGATCATTGTCAAGACTTCAAACCAAGCTTAGATCAAAGATAACTCAATCTACTTTCCATCCAACATGCAGATGCTCTATGATGAATCCATATAGTCACGGGTACGATAGGAAAACAACATAGAAAAATTAGAAAAACAGAGAAGAATAGAAAAAATAGTGTTTCTTTGTTATTTCTCTCCAATCTATTGAATGTTCTCTTACAATAAATCCTTCCTTTCTTAAAACAAGCCTCTTACAATGCATGCAATGAAGTGGGTCGATCCAAACTGCCAAACCATTGAGCTGCTTTCTTGATTTTGAACTGCAGTCTTTGAAACTGTTTTTAGAAACTTGTCTTTTCTTGGACTCCACCGACTGTTTTATGATTAGAATGCTTTTTAACACTTGATTAACCTTTGGACAAGGTTTTAACACATCAACACACCTTTGACATGCCTTTAAAGGCTTACAAACACTAAAATTTAATTGATTCCTCTTACAAACATTAAAACATAAATGACTTCCTATGACTACAAGACTGTCCTACCTAGGACTAATAACATAACCATAGTAGACTCTAGTTATTTGGACATAGTCCATTACAAATATGGCTTTCAAGCCTCACAACAACATTAATATGGTCTCAAAGACCTTATTAAACAAAGCAAACTACTTGAAAATCTATCCAAAACCTAGATGTCTTGGTGCTCTTGCACCACTTTTGTGAGCAGTGCGCTCGGGTAGTGAGCCCTAATTGGCAAGTGCCAAATTTGTACTCTTTATTCTTTTAATAGAGAATACAATCTTGGGTTAGTCACCCCGTGGTTTTTCCCTTAATAGGGTTTCCATGTAAAAAATTCTTGTGTTATGTGTTAATTTCTTTTTCATTTCTTATGATTGCCTTGCTTTGATATAACATTAAATGATAAGTTAAGAAAAGAAAAGAAAAATAGAAAAGTTAAAAGATAACTGATTCACCCCCCTCTCAGTTATCTGCATTGTTTCCAACAATTGGTATCAGAGCTAAGTTCCTCTAAACAAAGCCTAACAGCTTGAGGAAGATATGGGAAACTCAATGGATGCATATGGTATGAAGGAACAACTTGAGTCTACCCTAGATGATCTTGAACAATCCCACTCTGAAGTCAATAACTTGAGAGAAAGACTCAAACAAGCTGATAATTTCATAAATGAGCTAAAAGAAAAACTTAGTATTTTTGTGAAAAAGAGAAAGGAACTGCTCCAAAAATTAGCCAATCAGAGTGAAGTCAATGATACTGAAGAAGATCTGAATCAGAAAAATAAGTTATGTGAGAAGCTGTCAAAAGAAGTCATTATGGTAAAGCATGAAATGGAATCAGGGGTTATGAGATTCACTCAAGAAATTGAAGAAAAGAGAAAGATTGAAGATAATCTAAAACAATCCCTCAAGGAGAAGATAGAGGATTGCCACGAAATGGATAGAATAATCAGGCATCTTGAATCTAATCTTGAAGAAGCTAGAGACAATGAAGAACAACTTGAGAATTAGATAGACACTCTTAAACAAGATCTTCAAAATATAAATGAATACAAAGAAAAATTCAAGATAAGCTCAGCCCAACTTGAAGTTCTTCTTGGAAGTCAAAAGAGGATAGATGATAAGTGTGGCTTGGGATATGAGAAAGGTGAAAGCTTTGGATCCAGTCAGAAGAACTTTGGATTAGGAAATCAAAGAAACAGGCCTAGAAGATATCCGGTAAGACAACCAAATGCTCAAAGATATCCATCCTTTAATGGATACTACTTCAATTGCAACAAGTTCGGTCATAAAGCAATCCAATGCAGAAACAGAATGAATCAAATCAATCCATCCTTCTCTGGTTAATTTTTTAGTTGCAAAAGGTATGGTCACAAATCTCATGAATGCAGAAATATGCAAATGAATAATTCTTTCAATGTTAAATGCTTTGTATGCAACAGAATTGGACATATGGCTAATAAGTGCAGATCAAGAGGATATCATTCAAATAATTAAAGAAATGTTGTGTGTTACAATTGTAATAGATCCGGTCATTTTGCCAAATTCTACAGAAGCAGAAATTAGGATAGAAAAGGTCTGGTAGAACATGATTAGAAACAAGATAAAGGCAAAGGTAAAGTAAATGTGGATGAAGTTCAAAAGGAGATGAGAAAGATTTGGATAAAAACAAGTACAATGAATATTGGGATGGATCCACACCAAAATCTGGTGCTGATATTCCTTCCAAAAACTAAAAAGTAAGCTCTGGCTCAGGGGGACCTATAGAGAAGATCCCTTTCCCCCAGCCAGCCAGTGAGTGCCTGAATTTGGCACTTTGAGTCAAAATAAGAGGTTGCAGTTTAAAGGGTTTGAGGAGAGTCACTTGAAGGTCATCCAGTCTAAATTTGACAAATCCACATGTAGATTTGAGCAATTTATAAGGAGATCCTATATCGACAGTTATTTGGTAAAGCAGAATTTCACAGATAGATCTGGTATGATCTAGAATTGAAATGTTTTAATCTACGGACCTATGGCATGCTTGAAAAAGGTGAAGATGTGTTGTCAATCCTCATAGACAATGATTTGAAGATCCGCAAGACAATCCAAGAAAAGTTCATTTGAGAAGCAGGGTAATCAGATGACTTAAAAACTTGTACATTTATTACAAAAGGAAATTAGGGTTTATGCAAAGATAAAAGGGTTCTTTTCACTCATTATATCCACACTTGCACTCTCAAAGAAGAAAACAAGAGCTCTAAGAAGAAGATTCTACACTTCACTCAAAGTTCAAACTGAAGATCAAATTCAACCAGAGAATCACTTTGACTTCTGCTCCAAACCCTAATTCATGAAAAGGTACTTCTCGTCTGAAAACTCTCTCCAGATCTCTTGAAAAAATGCCTACTCCAATGGTTGTCAATATTTCTGATAGGCTGAGACCAAAATTCAAGAAACACCCTTACAAATCTCTAGAAGTTGATCCCTTGGGTGCATTTTCTAGTATTCTGTACGGAGTCTTGCATGTAGAAGATGTTAGGGTTTATATCCATGCAAACATTGAAGATTTTGGAGACTCAAAGTTGATCGACATTTATCACAAACAGTTAATAGATGAGAATTTTGAACTCAAACCTGAATTCAAGACCCTCCAGGACAAACACTTCGGACATTGCATACATTTTCCATGTTTTACAGAAGATGATTAGGTCCGGTATGTTCTAAGTAGGATGCATGATAATTTTATGTGGCTAATGAGGCCATTCAAGATAACTAAAGATGCCATCAGGGCAATGACCAGACTGCATTCATCTGGTGGGGTACCCGGACTTAAATCTGTGAAGAATCAAACCGTAACTGAAGCCACCGGATCAAAATTTGACAAAATAGCAATGACTATAGATGACATCACAGATCCGGATGTCAAGTTTGCTTCAATGATAATTGGCTACAAAATCTACCACTTGAGCAGGGAGAATTCTGTGTCTGGTACAACAATCTATGCTGCATATCAGATGTTAAGGGAAGATGCTAATTATGATCTGTGTGAGCTTCTACTAAATTAACTGATGGAGAACTTGCAGAAGATCAAAAAGGATAAGAAAAACTCCTTCAAATATGGTAGTTTAATATTGTGTCTATTTTTCTATTATATGAATGAGCTACCTGGATCAAATGGTTGGGTCTGGCAAAGTGATAAACCTATTGCAATTCAGATCAGAGATTACATGTATGGACTTGGTGATGCTCAAGCCCAAAACATAGCCCTCTGGGGTTACTTTAAGAATTTCCAAAGCATGATGCACACCAGAGAAAGAATACCACAAACAATAGTTAATAAATACAAAGATACAATTTGTTTCATGGTTGACATTGATCAATGCCTAATGGAGGTAGTTGAGCCAAGAACTATATGGATAATGCCTATGGGTTATGAGGTTGATGAAAAAATCCTGGAGCTACATATTCAACACCTACTGAGCCAGCCTAAGGACACTGAAGCAGAAAGGTTTGGCACCTTTGAAGAGCTAAGCATAAAAATACATGTTGAGTTAAGATAGTTGGAGATGAAGAGAACAGTAAGAAAGGAAGTTGAAGAAATTGCCAAAAGATTTGGCATATCAAAGGAGGTTGTAGATGCTAACAAAGAGAAAATGGAGAAGGCAGAGAAAGAAAGACAAGAATCAAAGAAAGAAAGAAAGTGTTCATGTGCAAACCTCCTCTCAGACTAGATCCTCCAAGAGCTCTACTTTTGTCGTCTCTAAAAGCTCAAAGTCTACCAAATTGAAAGTCAAGTCATTTGGAAAAGGAGAAAAGAGGATGAAGACCAAAGCCACAAGGACATATACAAGCCATAAGGATGATGAAGAAATAGAATCAGATGAGGAAATCAAGAAAATGAAGAAGAAGAGAACATCTGGGAAGTTCTCTGCTAGCAGAAATGAGGAAGAGAAGGCAGAGGAATTTGTTGAAAAGCCCACTCTTTCCATTGATGACATCATCAAGGCACTTACTATGGACATGAACTTGTAGCCGGTGATAGAGTTCTATGATGAATACAATGATGCTAACAAGAGAATCCTGGAGGAAGCTACTGTAAGGTATTTGAATATATATAACAAAGCATTTATTGAAATAATTTCATTAATTCCAAAAAGCCTAGAAGAAGTATTGGAACAAAGAAAAGTGAATGCAAAGGCTAAAGACTTGGAGATCCATGAGCAAATAATGATACAGCTATACCCCTCTATCACTCCAAAAAAAATGGACATGATTTTCAAGGAGTGTAAAGATGATTTCCAGAGAAAATCCAAAATGAACAAGCTCATGCTTGGTGAGACTGAACAAATAGCCAATGAAACAAAAGAAATCCTCCAGAATGCCTTGAAGAGATTCAATCTTCCCATTATAGAGGAAACATATGAAGAGCCTTCTAACATGGATGTTAAAGGATTAAAGAAAAATGATGAAGAATCATCTCAGGCATTAGATTCCTCTATTCCAGAAGAGGAAGGACAGAAAGAAGAAACATTATCTGACAAGGATGTCGAAGGCTTAAAGAAAAATGATGAAGAATCATCTCAGGCATTAGATTCCTCTGTTCTAGAAGAGGAAGGACAGAAAGAAGAAACATTATCTGACAAGGATGTTGAAGGATTAAAGAAAAATGATGAAGAGCCATCTGAGGCATTAGACTTCTCTATTCTAGAAAAGGAAGGACTGGTAGAAGAAACAAAGATCAATAAGCAAGTCAGTTCAGATGTCCCCAAAAGGAAGGAAGTAGAGTTTGCAAGAGACACTACAGAGATAGTACAAAATTTCTTGGATAAAGAAATAATGGAGCTGGATGAACCTAAGCTAATTCAAGGGCCACTAAACTTTGACTCTCTATCTCCTATTCAGATAATGAAGGTAGCATCTTTTGCTTAGGCCAAAGCAAAAGAGAAACTTCTAAAATCTCACATGGAGGATTGTGAGCTATTGGAGATTGCACCTGGGATGTTGGAGAATATTATACCAACCTTTTAAAAGGATCCTTCTGCCTCCCCATTCGGTAATATGAAAAACTTAGTCAATTCTGTTAACTCTCATTTTGAATCCTTAGAGAAATTGGCAGAAACTAAGGTCCGGAAGGAGTTCTTGGGAAAGAGGTTTAGTGAAGTACAAGGGATAATTACCAATGATAGAAGAACCTTAGGCATTGGCATAAAGAGCCTTGAAATTTCTCTTAAAGATGGTGGGGACATATACAAATTTTGTTTGACTTGGCCCAAAGTGACAAAGGACATTGAGAAGAAAGTGAAAGAACAAGAAGGAAAACTATCAAGTTTATCTTAGAATTTTGATCCCCTTACTACCTCTTTGGTGAATCATGAATGTCAAACTATTGCTATAATAAATGAAATTAAAGAATTGGTTAAGGAGAAAAAGAACATAATGGATAGAATGGGTGAGCTCAGAGGGATAATCATCCCTAAGTTAGAGGCAATGCATGATGCCTTGATAGAGGCACAAAATACAATCTGGACCAGTGATCCAACATACTTAAAGAGGGAAGAAGCATATGTGTTTTTTTAAGTGGACACATCTCCATTTTGGATAGAATGAAGAGGAGTTGGGCCACAAAAATCATCTAGTTGAAGACAACCTTTGCGGATATACTTAAGTATATGTAAGTATAACATATGATTTGTATATACTTATGGCCATGTATAGAATAATTTTTGCAAAATTTTGGTATGCGGATTCCACCCTTTGCCATTGATGTCAAAGGGGGAGTGAAGAGTAGTGAAAAATGTGGGATCCAGCAAAGGGGGAGCTCTGGTAAAATAGTGCAAGAGACAGAGCACCAGCTAAGGGGGAGTTACTGTGACACTTAGCCATTTTTCACTAAGTGTTGCCATCAATGCCAAAGGGGGAGATTGTTGGCAAGAGACACTGTGTGGCTTCATAAGTGTTGTCATTGATGGCAACAAAGTCTATCCCACATATCTGCAGTACATAATATGCCTATACTAGAAGTTAGATTGAAGATTATTTTGGTCTGGTGAACAAGAACAGAGTATGTAACAAGGTTTGACAATCAGGTCCAGATCTCTCAAATGGTGTAACTCAGTAAGTTGTGGATTTGGTCAAGTCAAGAGGGGTATCATGAATACCATATTCCAGAGATTTAGCCTCTGGTGATAAAGCAAGAAAAAGATATGAGCATCTGAGTGTTGGGTTCCAGTCAGGCAGAGTAGACAAAGGAAGAACTGACCGATAGAGTATCAGACTTCAATCTAGATGTGTAAAAGGTGTTGATCAAGCAATTGGTGATATTATACATTGTTGGTTGACATGATTAATGACTTCTATGTCTAAGTTTTTGATGTGCATCACTAATCAAGCACAGATTCAACCGACAGACCAATAGCTTGCAAATATCTCAAGTGTTCTTGTTGTCGACTAAGAAGTTGTTGGAAATCCTTTTTGTGGATATATATACCTGATGGATTCAAGCTTGTAAGTGTGTGAATGTGGAAGTATGTATGGTCAAGTGCTAAGAAAAATAGAGACAAGAGCAAAGGTAGTAATTCAAGCTCGGAATGCGACAGGAAAGTGACATTGAGCAGAGGAAGAATGAAATGTGCCAGATCAATATACTGTACCTAACCGAAACTAAAATCCTGCATGCATAGATGTTGTTCATCAGTTCAAACACCTTGGTATCATCTATAAGAATTTGTAGATTGTAAGTCTCTTGTAGGCAGTGGGCCTTTTGTGAGCAGTGTGCTCAGGCAGTGAGCCCTAATTGGCAAGTGCCAATTTTGTACTCTTTATTCTTTTAATAGAGAATACAATCTTGGGTTAGTCACCTCGTGGTTTTTCCCTTAACAGGGTTTCCACGTAAAAAATTCTTGTGTTATGTGTTAATTTATTTTTCAGCTCTTATGATTGCCTTGCTTTGGTTTAAAATTTAAATGATAAGTTAAGAAAAGAAAAGAAAAATAGAAAAGTTATAAGATAATTGATTTACCCCTCTCTTAGTTATCTGCATTGTTTCCAACAGATCATTCAAGAGCACTTAATTTTGACATCAAAACATCCCCCTTTGTCAATAAATGATAAAAACAAATTAAACCCTGATTTTGTAAATCATTTTCTAGAATGACTACTGTAATAATATCTCTGAGCAATTAGAGCAATCTCATCCAATCAACACTGATACTCCAAGCATTGAAGATAACAAAAGTCTTGGCTTCAAACCACACACTACCTTCTCTGTGTAAAAACAAGATACTACATACTGTACCTACACATGGTATTCGTTAAGCACCTTCTTTTCACCACTCAATCCAATACAACACTTTTACTGTCAAAACTACATATTACATCACTAAGCTTGACAATATATACATGCATCTGTAGACCAGTCTCTTAAGAACACAAATCACCAATCCAATCCATCTACTAATTAAGCCACCTTTCAAATTCATTATCTCCCAAAGTATACTAAAAATCATTCAATTGTTGGCATTTCTTATATGAATATGATGAAATGTCTTCTGAGCACTTGAATCACCAAAACACATCATGTAGAGGCTTTTTGGAATTTCTCTAGCCTTAGGGTAGTTACAACAACTGTCTAACAACAATTAGAATGGATAATTAGGAGATCCCATCAATTTTAAGAAGTATGAGGTTCCGTAATAGTTTAAACTTCATTTAAACATAAGCCCTCGATTTGACCTCTCACACCTTCGATATATTTAATTAGGGCCTTTGATTTCCTTTTAACCGCCCATTTCACAAACCTTTACTAGGTCTCCTGGTCTTGCTAGGTAAAGGGGCCAGTCTCCCCATGGGGCTGGTACCCTTAAGTGTTAACTTAAGTTATAATGACTTGCGATTGCAAGTTAACTAAGAATTAAAACAAAAGTGATGAAATGATATGACGGTCTATTTTGTACCTTTGAACAACAAACCAATGCGTAGGGTTTTAGGTCCTTAAACCCTAACTTAGGCACACAACCTCTTACAAAAAAAAATTTCCTAAAGAATTCAGTCACATAACTTTCAGAGACATGGGGCCAATAGGTATATAGACAACTGCTTGATATTGACATTTAGAAGGTATGCTTTTTAGACAATCCCTTAGTCATCAAATGAGAATTTCACATTCATCACAAAACACTCTCAATAAGATTAGATCATCAACTTATACAAACATGATGAGCAAAGGTAACCTTTTAACATATACACAAGGTCACATCCTGATATGAAGATTATGAAGATATACTTGAGATGAATCAACTTAGTATTGAACCTTAACATTCAACTCCACATTTATGAAGTAACTCTTTGAATGTTTTGAATGTGACACACACTTAGACACATATGATGACTCTCTGCATGAATGACCCTGTGTGAATGATAACCATGAACAATTTTGTGAGGAACCTGTTGTGAGCATCCTTTTGATGAATCAAAGTAAGCATGAACATTGAAGCATGCTATCAACATCTCTTGGATCTAGTTCCATCAAATCAACTGAGGTCTTGAACATGAACTGAAACAAGAGACAATCATATCAAACCAGTATGAATAACTCCTATCAACACCAGCACCATGTGAACCTACAAGACCTTTTTACATCAATGACAAACATTGCCAAAGTCAACAGATTATCATTGTGTTCACTAAGATCCAAGGTATTAGTTTGATCTTCTATGTTTGCTTGGGAGGCATGTGTCTCATCAAGGGAAATGGATGTTGGTGGATCATGGATAGGACTAGATGGAGGATGGATAGAAGGGGTGACAAGATCTTGGCCATGGAATGCATAAAGTTGACTAAGAGGGTCATCATGTTTTTTCTTGATCATAGAGGGGATCTTGATCATAAATTAGAGCTTGATCATGGATAGGAGTGCTTTGATATTGATTGGAATAAGGGCTAGATGTTTCCACATGCTTAGGATTAGAACCTTGACATATCTCTTGACTTTGAATAGAAATGGAAGTGGAAGTGGATGGCTCTTCAATGGACTCAATGGGTAGTGAACTACATGATGGATTTGAAGGGATGGACATGATGTTTGAAGGCTCTTTGATAGGCTCAAGAATAGGTGTTTGGTGACATGGAGACAATTGATTCCTTGCTTGTAGCCCTTCGATCACATCCTTTGTAGGGGTATGGGTGGATGAAGGGGTAATGAGGGAGGAAGGTGAAGGCTTAGGATTAGGATTAGATGGAGTGGATAGGTCCCATGGTGGAGGAATAAAAGGGATGGAAGATGTTGTAGGCTTAGGGTTTTGACTTGGATTAGATGGAGGGTCAAAGGGATTGAATGGATTGGTGGATTTGTATTTGCTTTTGTAATATTTGAATTTATGACGTGGAGTTGATGAAGGATTAGATGGTAGAAGGTACTTATAGGATGGATAAGGTAGACTAGTGTTCCCCTTGTCAAAGGTATGAGGGATTGAAGGCATTTGATCTTGTAGCAAAGGTGGACTTGGGCTCACATGTTCTAGTTGTGGAGTGAATTGACATGTTGATGTGGCATTGACATGGAAAGAAGTTGATGTAAGGTTGACTTGATAGGTGGATGGATTAGATTGGTATGAAGTGGAGGAGAATGACACATAGTATTGATGTGAATGTTGTTGATGTTGTGGTTGTGTTGGTTGAATTTGATGTGTGGATAGATTGAGTTTTGGACTTGTCTCATCCTCATAACTAAAGAGATGGCCTCCTCGAAGTATGAATTTAGGCTTAGGTTTTGTCTCATCATTAAGACTAAAGAGATGGCCTCCTCAAAGTATGAACTTGGGTTTTGCACTGGGCATAGGCTTGCTAAGGATTAGGACCATTTTGACTAGTGTTTGACTAGGACTAAGATGATGATGTGGAATGATTAGGGTGATTAGGATGAAGGAGTTGGCAAGAATGTTTAGAATGATGTGTTTTTGTTTATAGCTTGATGTGGCAATTTGTAAACAAATGATTACACATGTACACACATGAATCACAAATGCAAGACACATAAGCAAGTTTGAATTTGAAATTTGAATGTGATGATGATTAAGAAAGCACTTGAAGACACATCAACAACCCTAAGACTTGTCAAGTGGGTTTGGCCAAATATGTCTTAATCTAGGTTGCACAAGTTGACTAAGGATGTCCCCAATATACTCAAGGTACGGGGGGCCCAATTCCATGAAGTGAAAGTGAAATAATGTCAAACAACTGGGAGAAAGGGTTAACCCACCCTTCACCTTCACTTCCCAAAGGTATAAAGTTCTTTGGGGCTTAGCCTGAATGGAAAGATTCCAACTTCCAAAGAGGGTGTCTTTCGATTCACATCTCACTATTTAGACTCTGCCAGAATGCTAGAGTTGAGGTCATCCCTTGGAGTGGTGTGTCTCCAAGTAGGCCTCCTAGAAGGGTGACAAAAGAAAACTAAGTGGGTGTTTTTGATCTCCAAGATCACCTTGTGATGCAAGGAGAGAGCATACACATGCACACTTGATTCAGACTCGTACTTGTTAATTTGCCTTTAAGAAAATGAAATGTGTGATGTGAAATTGAATGGATGAGAGGTGTTTTGATTCTCAAGGTCGTACTAAGCGCATGAGAAGATCATACACACATTCAATCACATTCAAGTCCACCAAGCAATGTAATAACTTGTTCTTTTTAATCCCAAGTCAAATGTGTGATTGAAGACAATGGTTCGTTTTAGACCCAATTTGAATGTGTGAATGAAGACAAGAGTATGTTTTAGATCCCAAATCCAAATGTGTGATGCAAACAAGATGTTCTTTTTAAGCCCCCAAATTGAAATGTGTTTGCAAACAATGATTATGAAGAAATGAAAAGAGATGAAATATGAATGGAGTGCACTTGAATACTTTCATTCTTAAATCTACTATTGTGATTGATACTGATGTTGTTCCAACGCTGTATGAACACCTAGAAGCCACAAAATCAAAGAAAGAATAAGTAAACTTACAAACAAGTGTACTATAATGAAAAAGAGGAAAGATGATAAAATATGTTGTAGATGAATAGTGATAGAAAAATGAATGGCATGAACAAATTGTAGATGAAATTCTATGCAGTTTTAAATTTTTTTTGCAAAAATTGGATAAATTTTGCAAAAGATATAAGCGTTTGAAGTTGCAAAATAGTGTTGACTTTGACTAAGAAAAAAGAGGTGAAATGACATAGTCACCTAAAATGGTCTTTTCCATTGCAAAGCTAGGTGAACTAGCTCTCCAACATTGCAAGTTTTGTGAAAATCTGCCTTAGTATGTAGAAGTTATGAAAGTTTGAAAAAAAGTGCCTATTAGGGCATGTGGAGGCAAAGGGGTTGACGAGGATCATTACAATCCTCTTCATTTAATTTATCAATCCAGGGTGGTGTCCAAAGGCTGTATGCATTAGGAACTTAAATATTTTGGTAAACAGTTCTTTCTAACAAAAATAGAAAAGAAAAATTAAATTAATCTAATGAAATCACACATGCAAAATTTAAACACACTTGCATAAATTAAAACTATAAATTTAATTTTTTTTTTGTTTTCCAATGACGGCGTGGTTCAGTGGTTAAGTCGCTCGGTTGTAGTGGCAGCCACCAGAGTTCAAACCCCTGCTGGGCCAACGAGCTTGCAAGGCTTTACGCCTTTGCTTGGCCAACGAGCTCGCGGGTTTGAAGTGTTCTTGCTAGGGGATGAGGTCCCCCATGTTGTGGCCTCACCGGTTCATTGCTCTGGGCAAAAGAATTCACATGGAACCAGAGGGCGTGACGTACCAGCATCACCGGTCAAGTTAAAAAGTTTACCAAGCACATTATCTTAAAAAAAAAACTATAAATTTAAAACATGTTTCCATGAATTAAAAATATAGAAATAAAATAGCTCTTGCACTAAAATATAATTTAATACATTTAAAATAAATAGAAATACATAAAACTAAAATAATACAAACAATAAAATAAATACCAAATGTTGTTCTTTTCCTCAGTATGAGCAACTTGCTTGCTCCTCCCTTGGAATTGGACCAAGATCATTCACCCAACTTTGTGCTCAATGCTCCATATATTTTATTTCTTCAACAAAATATTACAAATTTACTTCTAAAATTGCTATAGCTTTCTTATTCCAAAAATTTTCCAAAATAACAACTCCTTTCTTTAGAGTTGAGAGGTTTATTTATACATTGAAGATCTTCACCCAACTCCCTAAACTAGTGGAAAGAATAAATACACTTGTCTTTCCCATTCCTACGATAAAGGAACAACTCCCTTTATTCTCCACACATATCTCTCCTACTCCTATGATAAAGGAAACAAATTCCTTTATTCTCTCTATATAGGAACCAAATTCCTTTATTCTCTCTACTAATCCTATGCTAAAGAACAACATCCTTTATTCCCTCATTACAAAGTGACAACACATCCACATCCTTTTAAGGGAAAAATGATTTATTTTTGCTAGTTTTATTATTTTCCCAAAACAATTTATCTTCAAATTTTTAGAAAATAAAAGGTTGAGAGAATATCAAATCTATGGTTTTAAGCCAAATGAGTTGAAATCAAGCTAGAATACTTTCGAAGTTGGCTCTAGAAGTGATTTTAGAATGCTTTGAAGTTGGCTGAAAGAGGCTAAAATAATTTGAGACTAATTCAACATCATTTTTAAACATATTGCATTCTATTTTTTTCAATAAAAATTAGAAAATGTTAGCAATTAAATTACAATAGACTTCTAAGAAACACACCAATATATATCTATATTCTATTTTAAATAGGCTAACAGTTCATAAAACTACATTTAAATCCACTTTTAATGCTAATTTTAAGAGAAAATTGAGATGAATTTAGATGAGACATTTCTAGTCCCATTAGGGGTTAGGCCTATCTGCTGACACTAACTGCTAGCGGTCTGGTCTCCAATGGTCACATGCGCTGTCTGGAGCTGGCAGTTAAACTGGAAGTTAATGCTAGCAGTGCCCCTGGTCATCCTTATGACTAGGGGCTGAGGTGGAACAAAAATAAAAAAGGAAAAGAAAAACTAAGGGGCTAGCCACCCACCCCATGGTCACTCAAGTGACCGAAGCCTATGGTTAAAGGGGCTTAAAGCCCTAGCATCCACCAGTCGAAGACCTCAAACCAGCAGGCAGGAAATTTGAATGGGAGGCAGTGAGTAAGGAGCGACGACAGTGAGGAGGTAAATGCAGGTGGTTAGGGTTTTGACTTGGGAGTTATAAGGTGGTAGAAAGGATAAAACACAGGCGGTGGGGATCTCATCACCCCTAATGGTGGTGACGGGAGTTAGAGTGTGGTGGCGACCAACATCCAAAGAACAATGATAGTAGGGTACTAGATGGGTGATGGAGACAGAGGTAGGAAATGCTGGTGGTGGTGGAGGACACAGACGGTAATAGGCGGGAGGTGACTTATGGTTGTCGGGAGGTTGGTAGAAAATGACAGGTGGTGGGAAGATCTTCAAGTGGTGACTAGGGAATTAGCACGACAACAGAGGGCAAGTGGTAGATTAGGGTTTTAAACCAAGCACTGGTGGTGGCACAGAAAATGGTAGGGGAATCAATTCAAAAGCCAGGAGAAATTCCAACCTACAACAAATAATGAATACTTAAGTTGATCAAAAAGACTTTTATTAGACAGAGTATGTGGATCTTGGGTGTCTTGCTTATGAATGGTTGTGGGGGTATGAATAGGATCAAGTTGCTCATGGATAGGTTCTTCATAATGAATAATGTCTTGATCATGGAAAAGATACATGTTATGGATGGGTTGAATGAAAGTGATTTGATCTTGATTAAAATGAGGGCTTGATGTTTCCACATTATTTAGATTATGCTCTTGACATGGCTCTAGAGTTTCTTGAATGGAAGTGGAGGTGGGAGACTCTTGGATATGCTCGATATGTTCTAGATGGTAAACAACATGAGGGTATGCTGAACCTTGACTTGGAATCATGGGGGGAGACTCTTCAATAGACTCAAGGGGTTGTGGACTATATGAAGAGGTTGTAGGAATGGACATGGTGTTGGAAGGTTCTTTGGTAGGCTCAAGGATAGGAATTTGGTGACATGGTTGACTCCTTGCTAATAGCCCTTGGATCACATCCTTTGTAGGTGTATGGGTAGATGAATGGGTAACAAGGGAGAAATTTGAAGGCTTAGGATTGTGATTAGGTGGAAGGCTAATTGGATTGGATGAATTAGGACTAGGGGTGGATAGGTCCCATGGTGGAGGGATAAAATGGGTTTTAGATGGATTAGGCTTAGGGTTTTGACTTGGACTAGATGGAGGATCAAAGGGGTTGAATGGATTGGTGGATTTGGATAACTCCATAGGTTTACTTTTGTAATGTTTGAACTTAGGGCATGGGTTTGATATAGGATTAGATGGTGGAGGGGGTAATTAAGGGTTTGATGGATTAGAAGGTGGAGGGACCAATGGATTAGGACTAGGAGAACATGGTGGTTTTAGGATAGGTATTTGATTAGATGGTGGTATAATATACTTATAGGTCCCGCAAGCTAGAGTAGTGTTCCCCTTGTCAATGGTAGCATTAGAACTTGAAGGAACTTGATCTTGTTTCAAGGGGTGACTTAGGATCACATATTCTTGTTGTGGAATGAATTTATAGGTTGATGTAGGATTGACATGATAGGTGGATGGATTAGATTGGTATGAAGTAGAGGGGGATGACACATAGGATTGATGTGGAATTTGTTGAGGTTGTGGTTGTGTTTGGGATTGACAAGTGTCTATGAAGTGTTGGGCTTGGGCTAGGAGGTGTTGTATTTGAGGTGATTGGATTTGTTGAAATTGTTGAATGATGGCTTAGAATCGTTGTATGGTTTGTTGGTCTAGGGGTTGTGGAATTTGGTGAAGTCTTTGGATGAGGTCTTGTAGTTGGGGTGCTAGGACCTTATTTTCTAATGTTGGCATAGTGTCACACATGTGTTTGCATCTTTGTATTTCATCTTGTTCCTCAAGGTATTCCACATAGTTCTTGTCATCATTGGAAGTAGGAGGCGGGGCCCCTCGAAGTATGATTTTGGGTCTAGGATTTGTCTCATTATTGGGACTAGAGGAAGGGCCTCCTCAAAGTATGAGCTTAGGTCTGGCATTGTTCTCGTCATTAGGATTAGAGGAAGGGCCTCCTTGGAGTATGAGCTTGGGTCTTGCATTGTTCTTGTCATTAGGATTAGAGGGATGGCCTCCTCTAAGTATGAGTTTAGGTTTTGACTTGTTTCATCATTAGGATTAGAGGGAGGGCCTCCTCTAAATATGAGTTTGGGCTTATGATTATGATTATTAGGCTTGCTAAGAATCAAGACCATTTTGGCAAGTGATTGATTAGGATGATGATGCGGAATGATTAGGATAAAATTGATTGGACTAGAATGAAGATGATAATGTGGATGTTTAGAATGATGTAGTTATGTGTTTGTGTTTATAGCTTGATGTGGAAATTTGCAAACAAATGGTTTCACATGTACACACATGAATCACACACACAAGACACATAAGGAAGTTTGACTTAGAAAATGAAATGTTGTGATGATTAAGCAAGCACTTGAAGACACATCAACGAGCCCTAGATTAGTCAAGTAGGTGTGGCTAAATAGGTCTTACTCTAGGTTGCACAAGTTGACTAAGGATATCCCCAATATACTCAAGGTATGAGGGGTCCAATTTCATGAAATGAAAGCAAAATAGTGCCACACAATCAGGAGAAAGGGGTAACCCACCCTTCACCTTCACTTCCCAAAGGTATAAAGTTCTTTGGGGCTTAGCTAAGAGTGACAAGATTTAAACTTCCAAAGAGGGTGTCTTTCAATTCACACCTCGCTATTTATACTCTGTTGGAACGCTAGAGTTGAGGTCATCCCTTGGAGTGGTGTGTCTCCAAGCAGGCCTCCTAGATAGGGTATGACAAAATCAAACCAAGTGGGTGTTTTTGATCTCCAAGATCACCTTGCAGTGTGAGGAGAGAGCATACACACACACACACTTGATTCACACTCACAATATAAATTTCCCTTTAGAAAAATGAAATGTGTGGTGTGAAATTAAATGGATGAAAGGTGTTTTTGATTCTCAAGATTGCATGAAGCGCATGAGAAGAGCATACACACCTTTAACCACACTCAAGTTCACCAAGCAATGAAATCACTTGTTATTTTTTAATCCAAAGCTAAATATGTGTGAAGGAATACAATGGTTCATTTTAAGCCCAATTTGAATGTGTGAATGAAGACAAGAGTTTGTTTTAGAGTCCAAATCCGAATGTGTGATGCAAACAAGATGTTCTTTTTATATCAAAATTGAAGTGTGTTTGCAAACAATGATTATGATGAAATTAAAAGAGATGAAAGATGAATGGAGTGCACTTGAATATTTTCACTTTCCAATCTATTGTTGTATTGATTCCAATGCTGCTATAGCTACATATGATCACCTACGAGCCACCAAAACCAAGAAAGAATAAGCACACTTGCAAATGAAAGCATTATGTGAAAATGAAGAAATCTGAGAAATCTGATCAAGATGAATAAATATAGCAAAATGAATGCAATAAACAGATTCTATACGAAATTCTACGTAGTTTGAAAAAAATTTCATGAAAAATGGATAAATTTTGCAAAGGATATAAGCATTTGAAGTTCAAAACTAAGTTTAACTTTGACTAGAAAAAAGTCTAATAAATTGACACAGTCACCTGATGAAACCTATACCACAGCAAAGTTGGCTGAGTCACCTTTCCAACGAGTCCTTTTTTGTGAAATCTGACTCCGTGTGACGAAGTGATGAAGAAAAGAAAAAATGCCCTATTAGGGCATGTAGATGAAAGGAGGGCAGGTCTGACAGTTTGTATTAACTGCTAGCGGTTTGGAATGTTTGGTCACATGCGCGTAGTTAATGGGCCAATGGTTAAGTTTTATAGTTAGGGCAAGTAGAGCCCCTGGTCACCCATATGACCAAGGGCTGAGCTAAAAAAAAAAAAGCAAAGGACTGGGGGCCGATAGCCCCTGGCCCCCTCCCTGTCACCAATGTGATCGTAGCCTACAATTGATGGTGAATGTGGGCTAAGAGTCATGATGACTGTGGGGTTTCAAAGTGCTGACCACAAGACTTCTAGGTGACAATCTAGGGTTTTCTGTGGAGTCGATTCCATAGTGAAGGAGTGTCGATGCCTAATATGGAAGCGAAGCCTAGGAAGATGCTTGATGGGGATGACACTTGAAGCGATGGTTGAAGATTTCAGAGGCATTGACACAAAGACTGGAGGTGACGGGGTAGCAAAAATAAGTTACAAGGAGGAGTCAAGGTGGAGGGAGCTTAGAATGGGTGGCGACAGGGTCGTAGGTGGTAGTGACCGGCGTAAAGAAGCTTCGATCAACGGTGCTTAGGCGGCTAGCGGGTGGCAACTGCGGATTCAAAGGTTTTGACAAAGGTTTTCTAGGGTTTCAAATGGGAGAACCATCCACAAAAAGTTGCAACCAATCTACAGAAAGCAGCGACAGGGTTCATGTTTAAGGTTTTCCTCATAGTCCACCTACAATAAAAACACTGCTAGAAGAGAACCTGCAACAACAAAAAACAATAAAAATCTGCAAAACCCTAAGAACAAACCTACAACCAAAGGTAGTATTAGCCACATAAACTAGAAAGGGAAAACTAGAACTTTCGACAAAGGCCCCTGCGCAGTGGCCGTATGGGTTTGTACGGATCCATATGGTATGACCCTGCGATAGGGGCCAAACTAAAAAATTATCAAATTTTTTCTGCAATGAAATATCAAGTGTCATGTCATTTTTTGCCTCCAAGGCCTCTTAGATACAACGATGAGGTCCGTTTCAGGCCTGGAGGTCACCTGCAAAAGTTGACTTCCAAAAATTGATAAAAATTGTTAGATTTGCAAAGATTCATATCAGGTTCACCAAATGTAGCTAGGGTAAAAATCAGGGCTAAATCACAAACAACAAATCATCAAACCCTAATAGCACAATGAAGTACAAGATAGCATAGAAATCAAAAAAACAAGAGCAAACCAAAAATAAATCTCTACACTAAGCTTGGATCACTTCCATTGCTCTTCTCAATCTTGCATAGGAATGCATGATTTTGAAGGATGAATGTTGGTTGCTCATTCTAGTAGCATAACGATACTTGGAAACTAAATTTATAGAGGAAATTCAATAGCATGAGGCTACTTGAAAACTCATTGATGCAAATGGCTTGGTTGAGGGTTGATTTATAGGAAGTGAGCGATTTGAATGGATGACTGAGATTGAAAGGCTAATTGAATGATGTGAATAGCTAGGATTGAATAGGGTTTCCAACTCCATGAGGAGTTGCAGTCATGTGACAAGTGTAGGGTAGACCTAATTTAAATAATGTTTTATTTAAATTGTGGGACATGTGAAGTGTATTAAATGGAAAATGTAGTATGTGACATGTGTTTGATTGTGATGAAAGGTGAGGGCCTAATTCAAATATTTTATTTGAATTAGTTGGAACATGTGAGAGTAAAATAAATAGGATTTATTTAATTAATTGTCTAGTCGATTAGGATGGGATTAGGACAAAATGTCATATGATGTCTCTAGTAATGTGTCGACAAGGTGTTGCAAGACATGGACAAATTTAAGTGTCTACAAGAACCATCAAACTAGTCCCATCGGGCATGCCAAAAACTGTTATCATGTAAGTATGTACCCTTACTTGAGAGAGAATCTCTCAAGCTACTTAGTGAAGCATTAAAATGTCTCTCAGTGTGGGACCTGCAAAAGGGAGACAAATCTCCAGAGAGAGGTCTGGTTCCCTCAGTTTTCTCACCTTATTTCTTCATTGTATATTCTTTGACCCTCCTTAGGTTGTTAACAATCTTGAAAAGGTTTCACAGATCATGTATAGATGGAAAGGATACCTTTGTACTACTTTGCAAACCATTCATAGACCCTCATATAACTTTTGTAGACTTCTACATGCTATAAACATGTCTTATAAACTATCATAGATATCTCTTATGTTTGATAGAAGTCTTTTGTGCTTTGCAGACCTGTATATTGCTATGTTAAGAGATTCCTAGGGTGTTAGACATTCCTCCAAGACTTTCATCATAGTCCTTGACAAATGGCATTTTCTTCCACTATCATGTTGTCCCAGTAGCTTTAATTTTCTCACAGTGACACCTTGGGGCCATATGAATGTCTCATGTGTTTCTTTTTACTATTCTCTCCTTCTTTTTCACCACAGTCCAATAATATCTTAGTCATATACCCCTATGAGTTTGACTCCCCTTTGACTTCCTATGACATGGTCTTCATTCTCCTTTGCTAGGACTATTCTCATTGTCCCTGACAGGACTGTGCTTTCTATCTTCATATTTCTATCTCTGTCAGGTTTTGACAATCCATGTTTGTTGTTGCTGACAAGATTTACACTATCTCTTTTTGTGACTGTTGCCTCTATTTGTGTCATTTTCTATGATTTGTATATGGAAATCTATTATTGAGTCCCAAAGAACCACTTTAATGGTGTTTCTTACACCTAACTGCTGTCTCTATATTGTTTCCAAGATTGTCCACAATTCTGCTACTACCTGAAATAGTGAACCTTCCTCTAAAAATTGTTTCCTTATGTTGTCATCAGAATGTTCATTGTCTCCTTTAGTTATCCTCATGACTCTCTATAAGACTGTAGTGTAGGTTTCTTGCATGGTTTTCATGTTGTCTTGAGTCTCCACCCTTGGCAAAAACTAAAAGACTTATTGGCCTTCTTTGACTCTCTACCCAACACTGTGTATTTGATGGCTATTAAGGTCCTTCTATGATTGAAAGACTCCATAAAAAGTCCTCTTACATCCATACACCTTTGACAAGACTTGTTGAAACCATAGTAACCTCTGCATAGCTATGAATAGAAACTTCATAACCTCCACAAATCATAATGCAATGTTGTCATTTATCACATCATCCTCCTCAGATCATCGTTAACCTTCCTGTATACCTACTGACTATTCCTAACCTCTGTTCACATGGACTGCTTATATTGTCTTTATCTTCTTGACTATCAACAAAGTTTGTATGATGTGTTTATTATGGTTGTTAACAATAATCTTTATGTGATAGTCATTAATAGTATTTATGTGACTATCTTTTAACCCTTTACATGAATGTCTCTAACAGTCCATTGTGACTGTCTCTTAACCCTTTGCTCACTGAGTTCTCTTGTTTGACTGTCAAAACCCCCTTTCACTTTCTTTGGATCTCCTTGGAGGCTATTCCATATTCCCTATCTGCATGCTAACTATCTCTTCTTCGTTTGTTAACAGTCAAGATGCCTTTGTCCATAAGTATCCCTAGTTCTTCTTTGAAAATTTGACAAGACTATGACACTTGACAAACCTCAAATATTGTTATATACCCTTTTTACTTGCTTTAGAAAATCTTTAATGGTGTCCTGACTCTTTCTCCCTACATAGTCTTGTATGGTCTCTGAAGAAGTTTGATTGTGAAGAGGTCTCTAAATCCTATAAGGTTTTTAGTCATACCCCACAGGACCTTACTGCATAGACATAGTTCCTTATAATCAACAATATATCTTGAGATCTCTTTCTACATCCTACTATCTCTGTCAAACCTAACTATGTCTGTATTATCCTTTAAAGCTTTAGAGATTTGGATAGGGTTCAATGATTGTGACAAGAGTCTTCTAAGGTATATATATTGTCTGAAACAAAGCACAAAATTCTATTCTCTTCGCAATCTTCTACCATTGTCTGAAAACCCCTGAATGTTGACTGTATCCTCTACATGATACCTCTTTCTATTTCAAATCATAGAGAAAATCTTCGTTGTTCTCTTTCCTTGACTGTCTAACTTCCATTTCTTCTTAGTCACTATCCTTTGGCTCTTGTGAGATTCCTGAAACCTTGTATTCTGAGTACCAAACTCCTATATAGACCTAGTGAAACTATTGCATTTGGACCTCATAACACTTATGGAGTCATAAATGGCTTTATGCAGGCTTGATCACAACTTAACAAGGCTACCACTGTCTCGTGATTCCTCACTTCTCTCTACCTATTGTTCACTTTTTTTATACAAGATCTTCATGGTATAAATAGTGACTATCTTTGACTCTTCACTATGTTTTTTGTAATAATATGTTAGATTGTTCTCCTAATTGTATACAATCATTGCTAGACTGTTCTTCATGACTGTTCACTGCTGCTTAAATGACTCTATCAATTGCTCTTGAACTTCTGATGTATCTGCAATATCATTTTCTGATTTGGAGGCACCTCCTCCATGACCATCCCTAAGCAAAGTAGGAAAACCCTAATCCCATGGATACTCTAGGTTTAACTTATAAACTTGACTAAAATTTTTAAAGATCTCCCCCTCCTATCATGTGTACATGATTTTTGGAGATTCCAAGGTGAATAAAAGAGGCATACAATGTATAAGGTGTCATCTAGGATGTGGTAGGCTCTTTGTTTCAACCTTTGAATCATTCCAACTTATGTATGCAACGTGGAGGAAGGATTTTTGGACGTGGAAGAATGTGAAGTAACCCTTGTCATCGTATTTATATGTCATGTAACATGGAAAAGTATATTTTGGCTATGAAAACACTTGTTTTAAAAAGTCTAAGGCACTTCGGACCAATGACTAGCAAGGTGAGATAAAATAGGACTTAGGACTCTATGAAGCCATTTAAAACCTCCTAAACAACCTTCCAAAACCTAGGAGAAGACAAAATGTTTTAACCTCACAAATTGGAGACACAAGGTGCTTTTTAAGACCAAACAATGATACACTATGATGAAACTAACAAAGCAAATTTGATTTGCCTATTTTTGATATGAAGAGTAAAAATAAGCAACACTTTCATGGTGTTTTCTAAATGGGGGAACCTTGAAGAGAACTTAGGTTCCTTTCCATAAACTGTGAAAGTTATATTTATGGATTCTTATAAAGACTTGTTAAGTTGTAACCTTTTGTTAGGTATGTTTGTTTATTACATGTTGACTATGATGTTATTGTTGATTATGGAATTTCCCAAGCATCCACTAGTTTGGTCATTAATCTATTTATAATTGAACTATAACCTTCCAATGGCAGTGGAAGTTATTGACATGAAAAAAACATAGACTAGTAAATGTGTTAGATTAGTATATATGTACACCTTAAATGATAGTTTGAATTGGTTATATTAATAGTCATTATCTAACTAGATAGATTTGGCATAAATTTTTAATTATGTGATATAGTTTCATAAAGATAGGGTTTCTTAAGTAATAGATGCTTTTATATTCATGATAAAGTTGTTCTTTATGCTCTTTGAGTTATGATACCCTCTTGATAATCTATACGATCAAGACTCTTTGTGTATAAAAACCAAGTGTGTTTTGGTGACCATATCATCTAATATTATTGTACTTGTTAGAATTTAATGATATATTGGTTTGACTATAGTTTAATTAAATTGTGTTGGTGATGATTATTTTGGAGTATCTATATAAGGGTTAGGATAACTCTATTGATATGGTTTTGAAAGAATTTGTAGTAAAAATTGTGAGAAAAATTAAAAAGAAATATATAGAAGGAGAGCTAGTGATAACCAAACCTAACTTTGAGTAGTTCTCAGTCAAGACTCATAGTATTATGATAATTATAACTAATTCAACTTTGTAAGGAATCTCAATCTATAGGTGATAAATGTGTAATTATTTCAAGTATTGATAGAGTATTAGTTATAATGATATGATCTCTTGGCATTGTTAATAAAGAACTTAATAGTCCAACATATGTGGGTCATAATAGTGATATCCTAAAAGTAGACAAAAACATCTAATTCATACTCTTGACTCCTTATAATGTGATGTGAAATATAAAAGAATATAAATGTTTGAGTAAGTAAAAATACCATTGTCACACTCCATTTTTAAAACTAATGTATTTATTTTCATTATTTTTGAGGAGATAGATAGTTAGTCAGAGAAAATATTATGATTATAGTAATGATGGAAAATTGCATTTGCTTTATATTAGTTTATATGCAAAGGATAAATGTTTATGACGTCATTATTGATCATGTGGTTAAATGATGAAATGGACTAACTACCATCATGTAACTGAGGTGGATGCAGGAACAATGTTGTTTTCCCTTGGATATGAGGATAGAGAGTATCACCATGGAGAGGATACTAGATCGCGTGAATGCAATGATCCTTATGCCATCTAGAATTACTCACACACACATATATACTTAGTAGAGATACCATGTTTGTTCTTATCAATTATGTCATCGTTAAGACGAAGGTTAAATCCTCTTCATTGTCTGATAGAAACTTGGTGTATGCTTTTGGAAGATAAGTCAATGTGTGTAAACCAACTAAACATGTTTGATTTTATTGTCAAGATCTTAGTCAACTTGTGAGAATTCTCCATTGATGATTGTGGTACATATAAGTACAATTAGTGTTTGAGAGAATGTAATAGTGACATCTAATAGATAAGAATATTATGGTCTATTTTCAAATTATTATTATTATAGTTATAGTTAAGATCATGTTGAGTAAGGTATAGTCTCTCCTTTTCAACTTAGCGAACTCCCTAGATGCTTGGGGAGTGGGGGAAGGAGTAGTAGCTCCATACTCCCCACACTTTTTTGCACATAGGAAGCTGTGGGGATGTGTAGAAAGGTGTGGTAGTGGTGCATTAACTAAGCACCCATAACTATGAGAGGCTGACTTAAGATTGGAGGGAGAGTTTTTTTTGAAAGGTGACAGAAGGAAGAGATACTTTGGTGTGAAAGGATCAAAGGATAGAAAATGTTGGAGGAAGCTAAGATCTTATTAGTGTGATGCCTGGAGCATTATACAGGTAAGTTGATCGAATACCATTGAATATAATGACATAGATGCATTGATATTACCTTACATTCATTGAATTGCAAGTAATATATATACAAAAATGCTATCATTGTTCATCCTCTATAGGGGATTAGTTCTGTATAATATGTAGATCATATTTTAGTTAGGGGTAAAGTTAGGATAACTTAGAAGACATGTTTATTTGTTGTGTATATATTTGTATCCTTAAGGGAGATGTTTTGTGCATGATATTTCAGGATTAAGAGAATCATGAATCTATGTTTTAACATAGAAAGTTCCTTATTGATTATCAAAACATATTAGAAATGAAAGTAACAATTGAAGGACTGTGAAATTGAACCTTTGATAAAGGTGTTTTTAGAAGAGTAGAAGTAGAAAATTTATATGGTTGGTTGTTTATCTAATCAAGCTGACTATGATAATATACAATCAATCCGACTGTGATAATATCTAATCAGGCTGACTGAGTTAGTCTATGGACGATTGTTTTTATACTGAGCCCGATTGAGTTAGTCTATGGCCAATTGTTTTTATTTTAAGGCCGACTGAGTTAGTCTATGGTTGACTATTTTTATACTGAGGATGACTGAGTTAGTCTTTGGCTAATTATTTTTATACTGAGGCTGACTGTGATAGTCTATGGACAATTGTTTTTATATTGAGGCTGACTATGATAGTTTATGGCTGATTGTTATTATACTCACACCAATTATATTATATATTAAGGCCGATTGTGTTACCATATGGAGGCTGATGGTGAAAAATATAAGACCAAGTTTTATAAAGACTAACTGTTATCTGAAACCAAGCATAGGTTTAGCCATTTAATAAGGGTTGATAATAGATTTAATGAAGGACCCAAGAGAAGATCATTCATAAAAGTATACCTTTCTTACCAAAAGTGGATTAAGAAGTTGAGATTGTGTTTTGAAAGCTTAAAAAACTAGTAAAGAGACAAAGTCATAGTCTAGAAACACTTGACATTAGAATGCTATTTCAATAGAAATATGGAGAAAATTTGAGTTATTTGTAGATGCTATTTTGGAATGATCCTGATTTATCTATATTCTAGTTCTGTGGAGAAATATTCTTTTACCCATCTTAGGCTAAGAATAGCCACAAGAATATCTTGAGAAACACTTTTTATGCCAAATGAAGGGTCAAGTTTTAGACTATTATCATAATTTGGAATTCCCTCTTTTGATATATAAAGAGAAGTATTTAATTTGTATTGTTACAAAGTTATAATGTATTATTGACAGATTATGAGTCAAATGTTTATTAAGATAGATAGAGTCTTTAATTATTAATCTATATGGCTAGAATGTCAACTATGTATGTATAGGAGATTAAGAATGAGTATGAGAATAGGTAAACAAGCCATTGAGTAGATGATAGGACGTCATAGACCCATGATTGCAAAGTTGAAAAGAGGGACTCAATGCATGTTTACACTAGTCACCTAAACTCACCCTAGACTTGTCAAGATTCACTAGCAAATAAGGGTATATGTCTTAATGACTAATGTGGTATAAGGAAAACCAAGAGAGTTATTATATATAAGGGAAATAATGATTAAATAAGAATGTTGTCTCCAAGTTGAGAAAAGAGTGAGTGAACATATGACTATTATTTATATATGAAACTTTGGCCAACGTAATGCAAAAGTCAGTGCTTGCATTGTTGGTTCACAGTGTACCAGATAGCTGAACAATCAGAATGGGTCATACATAGATAGAGCTAGACTAGAGTTGAAACCTGATTGTCATTAGCTAGGACACATCACTAGTTCTAAGATGGCATAAAGAATCAGTTGATTCTCATTATCAATTACCCTCGTGAAGAGAAGGGCCACTTCTAGAAGGAATGTGTATGGGGGACCGCCGGTCTGTGGTTGGAGGAATAGTACTAGGTTGATTGATGAAAGGGCATCCCTAGCTCAAGAGCAATCTTGCATCAACCAAAAAAATTTGCATTTTAGTTTGTTTCTTTTCATTTTTCAGTTCAGTTCAGTTAGTTCAGTCAGTAGCACTTTTAGTATTTTGGTCCGCATTCTGCTTCAATTTCATTTCAGACCTTATAGAGCTGGACTTAGCATCTAAACACATTCATGCACATCATATCCAAAATTTAGATCATTTGGATCAAGTACCAGAAAGATATCGCTATCAGAAGATCAACTATTTTCTCAAAACAGAGCATCCTGGTAGTCTCAGATAATTAGCTGAAGGAGAAGACTTGTGAATCATTTCATGACTTGCGGAGATAAATGACACATCATTCAATGTTGTTTGGATCATGGCCAACCTTCTCTAAGATCCACATGCCACTCCATTCATTTGCAGAGGAGTTCTATATGATTAGGTCTGACCTATCTGTGTACACACATTAGAGCTCTTCATTGGAGTTTGAGATCTTCCTTGGCTAATGCAGAGGAATCTTATGATTTGGAGATGATATATAATCATGTAATAGATGCCTAGGAAAGTACTGATTGATAATCATTGATAATTCTGAGTTCGATAGTTTAATTCTTTGTGAAGAAGCTTCAAAGCTATATCTTGTGCATATTTTGTAATTGAGGAATCATGCCCGTGAGCCCTAATTGTAAGCCTGCATGATGCCGACCAGTTTGTATTTTGAATCTATGATATACTGAATGACTAAATCTGCATTTGTTTTATATCTTTGAGTTGTTTCCGCTATGTTTACTCTTGCTGCACTATCTGGACTGTTCACTTTGTGGACCCTCCTAACCGTGACTGTACCAAGTGGTATCAGAGTGAAGTTCAAATCTTTGGGAGCGAATTGAGTGAAGTTGGCAAAGGAATTCCATAAGATCTTATTGTGAATAGATCATTGAATCTGAGGCAGACTACTTGTGTTGTCAATCGATTGTCGATTGTGAGGTAGTTGTCACCTTGTAGCCCAATCACCGAATTTGAGGTAGTTATAATTGATCTGAGGAAGAAATGCCACCAAGGAGAATACCTGTTGTTGGTACTATGGATAGAAGAATGGATGAGATGATGGAAATGATGAAAACAATGTGAGTTCACTTGGATACTGTTGAAGAAGACCGAAGAAGAGGACTTACACCTCGCCCTAACGTTGAAAGTGATAATGATGATGAAGAATTTTAGTCCGTTAATCAAAATGAAGTAACCCTAGGAGATGAAGAAGAAGAATCAGATCAAGTCAAGATGTTGTGAGCTATTTCAAAGATTGGGAAAAGACCTAGAGTTGATGTACCGAACTATACTAGTAATTTGAATCCTGAGGAGCTGATTGATTGGATAAATGACCTAGAAGAATACTTTGAGTATGAAGAAATTGAAGATCCAGTAAAGGTGAAATTTGTAAAAATAAAGTTAAAAGGACATGCTACTATATGGTGGAAAGAAGTTTAGTTGGATAGAAACAGAAGGGGAAAATAGAAGATTACAAAATGGGATAGAATGGTGACAAAGTTGAAGAATTAGTTCATACCTACTGACTATGAGTTGGAACTGTTGAAAAGATTACAGAACCTGAGACAAAAGGAGAAATCTATGAAGGAGTATACTAAAGAATTTCATAAGATGATCATAAGGATAGGACATAGTGAAGCAAGCAAGGAGAAAGTGGCTAGATACATCAATGGACTAAGATGGGACATTCAAGAAGAACTGAGTTTGGTGAGGATGGCAACATTGGAAGAAGCATATTAGTTTGCCCTAAAAGTTGAAGAAAAGTTGAATAAGAGGCATGATTAGAGACAGAGAGGTAGAGGAGGTAAATTTTTGAGAGGTAGAACATTTTTCAAAGGAGAGAGATCATATGCAGAGAAAAACATACAAGAGAACATATTCAAGGAGGACAAAGATAACAATGCATACCAGAGAGATGACAAAACTTTCTACCACAAAGGAAACCCTAGTCCATACCAGAGTGAAGGATATAGAAGAGAAGGAAGATGACTTGATAGGACATTTAGAGGAACTTTTTTCAAATGTGGAGGTGAAGGACATAGAGCATTTAAATGTAATCAAGGGAATACAAGCAAGAAGACTAAGAATAGTGGAAGAGCAACCTATGTGGAGGAGGAACTTGTTGGATCACCTAGTTTAGTTGGTAAACCTAAGAAAGGAGAATCACTTGTCATGAGGAGAGCACTATTTCAAATAGAGACAAATGAGAAACCACTGCAAAGGAAAAGTTTGTTCAGAACTAGATGCAAATCAAGAGGTAAATGTTGTAAAGTTGTAATTGATAGTGGTAGTTCAGATAATTTGGTTTAAGAGGAGATGGTGACTAAGCTGAAGTTGGAAAGATTAAGACACCCTAAGCCATATTAGATAGCATGGTTTCATGATGTTCATAAGGTATTGGTGAGTGAACAATGTTTGGTGAAATTTCATATTGGGTATTATCATGATGAAGTATTGTGTGATATTATGCCTATGGATGTATGTCATATTTTCTTGGGTAGACCATGGCAGTATGATAGGAAAGATATACATGATGGGAGGAAGAATACATATACTATAACATCAAATGGGAGGAGAATTACCTTAATCCCTTTGGAAGATGATCCTAAGAGTGAAGTATGTGGAAATGTTAGAATCTGTTTGGTAGATGGAAGAAAATATTTAGATGGTTTGAGACATGAGAATGTGTTATGCTTTGATTCCTAAGAAGCCTAAAGACTTGAAGACAAAGACTGAAGAATCACAACCAGAGGAGATAATGGAGTTGCTGACAGAATATAAAGACATCATATCAAATAATGTACCTGACGGATTGCCACCAATCAGGAGTATCAGTCATCACATGGATCTTATACCCGAAGCTAGTTTTCCTAACAAAGAAACACACATAATGACACCGATAGAGAATGAAGAATTGAATAGACAGATGCATGAGATATTGAGGAAATGTTTGATCAAAGAAAGTTTGAGTCCTTGTGTAGTACTTGCAGTGCTAGCATCGAAGAAGGATGGAGAATGGAGAATGTGTATGGACTCTAGAGAAATCAACAAGATCATGGTTAAGTATAGATTCCCTCTTCCTAGGATGGATGATATTATGGATTGTTTTGGAGAAAAATATTTTACAAAGATATATTTGAATAGTGGATACCATCAGACCAGAATCAGAGAAGGAGATGAATGGAAGACTTCTTTTAAGACAAATGAAGGATTGTATGAGTGGTTAGTGATGCCTTTTGGATTGACAAATGCACTGAGTACTTTCATGAGATTGATGAATGAAGTCTTGAAGAAATTCTTGGGTAAGTTTGTTATTGTATATTTGGATGATATTATGATTTTTAGTAAGATAAAAGAAGAACGTTTGTGGCACTTGAGACAAGTATTGCATAGGTTGAGAGAAGAGAAATTGTTGATAAACATCAAGAAGTGTAGTTTCATGAAGGAAGAATTAGTATGCTTGGGATTTGTGATTTCTGCGGAAGGATTGAAGATGGACTCTAAGAAAGTAAGAGTAATTGTTGAATTGCCTACACCTAAAAGCATTGGAGAAGTCAGATCATTTCATGGATTAGCTAGTTTCTACCAGAAGTTCATCAGAAATTTTAGTTTAGTATGTAACCCTATGATAAAGACAATGACAGGTGACAGAAAAGACTTTAAGTGGACATCAAGAGTAGATAGAAGTTTTGAATTGTTGAAGCAGAAAGTGACAGAGCAACCTGTGTTGGCATTACCAGATTTCAATAAGGTATTTCAAGTAGATTGTGATGCAAGTGGAAGTGCAATAGGAGCAGTGTTAAGTCAAGAAGGTAGACCTGTAGCGTATTCCAATGAGAAGTTGAATGATGCAAGGAGAAGATATTTAGTTTATGATCAAGAGGTCTATGCCATAATTCAAGCCTTGAAGAAGTAGAGACATTATTTGTTGCCTAAGGAGTTTGTGTTGTATACAGATCATCAAGCTTTGTAGTATTTGAATAGTGAAGGAAAGTTGAATCAGAGACATATGAGATGGGTAGAGTTCATACAGAGTTATACTTTTGTGTTGAAGCATAGGAGTAGAAAATCAAATAAAGTTGAAGATGCACTGAGTAGGAGAAGGAACTTGCTGATAGAGATGAGTGTTGAAGTGTTAGGATTTGAGGAGTTGAAGAACATGTGTGAAGAAGATCTTGATTTTACATAACCTTGGAAAGCATGTAAGGAACCTATTGTGACAAATAGAAGTAAGTGGTTGGATTATTTCATTTAGGAAGATATGTTTTTTAAAGGAAATCAATTATGCATACCTAGGAGTTCAATGAGAGACAATTTGATCAAAGAGAAGAACATTGGTGGATTGGCAAGACATTTTGGCATTGATAAGACAGTGGCTTTGGTAAGTGAAAATTACTTTTGGCCTCAGATACATAAGGATGTTAGGAAATTTGTGTAGAGTTGTAGAATTTTTCTAGTTGCAAAAGGAAGTAGTTAGAATACTGGATTGTACAAATCTTTGACAATACCGAAGAGACCTTGGGAAGACATAATCATGGATTTCATAATGGGATTGCTAAAGAAATAGAGAGGGCATGATTCTATATTTATAGTGTTGGATAGATTTTCAAAGATGGCACATTTCATACCTTGTAAGAAGACAAATAATGCAATTCATGTGGCTGACCTATTTTTCAAAGAGATTGTGAGATTGCATGGATTACCTAAGAGCATAATTTCAGATAGAGATACAAGATTTATTGGATACTTTTGGAAGACACTTTGGAAGAAGATGAAGGTAGATTTGAAGTTTAGTTCAACATTTCATTCATAGACTGATAGATAGACAGAGGTAATGAATAGGAGTTTGGGAAACTTATTGAGATGTTTGGATGGAGAGAAGACAAGAAGTTCAGATTTGATTCTATCACAAGTAGAGTTTGTATATAATAATTCAGTGAATAGGAGTACTGGAAGAACACCATTTGAGATTGTGAGAGAAACTAACCCTAAAGGAGTAGCATAGTTGAGAGACATCAGTATGGAAGATAAGAGAAGTGCAGAAGCAGAAGAATTTGCAGGACACATGGAGACAGTGCATAATCAGGTTAAGAAGCATTTGGAGGTGATGAATAGTAAGTATAAGGAATATACAAATGAGAAGAGGAGACACAAAGAATTTATAGTTGGAGATGAAGTGATGGTGTACTTGAGAAAAGAAATATTTCCAGTTGGGACATATAACAAGTTGAAGATGAAGAAGTTTGGACCATGTAGGATACTCAGGAAATTTGATTTGGGAAATGCATATGAAGTGGAGCTACTGGAGACACTGGGTATACCACCTATTTTCAACATTGTAGACCTATACCAGTATCATGAAGCAGAGTTCAGTGACAACATTGAAGAAGACCTGAAGAAGCAGTTATCACAACAAGCACCAGAGTAGATTGAAGACATCTTGGACAACAGAGTTGGATGCAACACCAGAGGTAAGAAATACAAAGAATATCTGGTGAAGTGGAAAGGTAGACCGGAAGAAGACTCATCTTAGATTTCTCAGGTTGAGGTGGACCGTCTTGGTTTTCCTCTAGCCCCAACAAATTGAGGGACTCACTTTTTTAACAACCCTAGATGTTTGATTCAGGAGCATCCCTGGTTCAAGAGAAATCTTGCATCAACCAAAAACATTTGCATTTTAGTTTGTTTCTTTTCATTTTCTAGTTCAGTTTAGTTGGGTCAGTCAGTAGCAATTTTAGTATTTTGGTTTGCATTCTACCGTAGTTTCATTTCAGACCTTGCGGAGCTGGACTTGGCATCTAGACACATTCATGCACATCATATCCAAAATTTAGATCATTTGGATCAAGTATCGAAAAAATATTGCTATTAGAAGATCAACTATTTTCTCAGAACAAAGCATCCTGATAGTATCAGATAATCAACTGAAGGACAAGACTTGCAGAGCTAAATGACACATCATTCAATGTTGTTTGGATCATGGCTGACCTTCCCTGAGATATGCATGCCATTCCATTCATTTGTGGAGGAGTTCTATATGATTAGGTCCAACCTATCCATGTACACACGTTACAACTCTTCATTAGAGTTTGAGATCTTCCTTGGCTGACATAGAGGAATCTTATGATCTAGAGATGATATATAATCATGTAATAGATGCCTAGGAAAGTAGTGATTGATAATCATTGATAATTTTGACTTTGATAGTTTGAGTTCTTTACGAAGGAGCTTCAAAGCTATATCTTGTGCATATTCTGTATTGAGGAATTAGGCCTGTGAGCCCTAATTGTAAGCCTACATGATGCCAGCCAGTTTGTATTTTAAATCTATGATATACTAAATGACTGAATCTATATTTGTTTTATATTTTTGAGTTGTTTCTCTTGTGTTTACTCTTGCTGCACAGTTTGGATTGTTTACTTTGTGGACCCTCCTAACTGTGACTGCACCAGTGATGCTCTATCTCTTATAGTTGACTGTCAAAGACTTGTGAACATGAATACATTGCTTGTTTTGTATATGATATTGATAAAAATTGTAAGTTGTAAGAAATAAGACAATTTGATATATGTGCAATTTGCTAGTCGCATGTGAAGCGACCTTCTTTTGAAATATATATTGTACTTAGATTTTGTAAATGTAATATATTGATTATGGATATTTCACTCTTTTTAAAAATGTGAATATTTGTTTAATTGTGTTTAAGTTTATCTAATATTCTGGCTGGGATTTTACACATGGTATCAGAGCTACCAGGTTCAACACATGGACCTTGGAGCTCATTGCAAGGTTTCGCAAGATTGGCAAGATATGCTAATGTTAAAACATTTGTTATTGTGCAAGAATGGAAGGAAATAGAAGGACAAGAAAGTGATCCAAGAAAACAAAACTTAGTGAAATGCCTAAGATCACTATTAAGAAAGAGCCATCTCTTGAACCAAAGACTAAAGAAATAATGAGTTTTGCAAAGGAATCTTGGCTCACTAATTTTAAAACACTAGTTGATGTACTCAAATGTATCCTTCTAAAAAGGAGGAAATGGCTTGAGGAGGCATAAAGATTGTCAACCTCTACTATTGTTAAGATTAGTAAACCATCTGCACATCATGACATGCCTTTCGAGTGTGGTCAAGATGCACTTGTTATGAGTCTAGAGGTGTTGAAAGAGTACTCACGAGTACATCCACCTACTAAGTTTGTGTTACTTGATTTTGATGGAGAGGAGGAACCAGAGGAATTTCCTTTGTTAGAAAGTGATATGTAGACATTTCCTTTTCAAAAAATGTTTTGTATTTGAATAAGGATGTAAAGATCCAGAAAGTGAATAAAGTAAAGTTTTGGCTTTTTGAGTAAGCAAATGTTTGTGTGATGAATCTCTGAGTTTTTATATTTATGAACTTGTACTTTTATGATAGTGTATCAAAAAGCTACATGTTTTTCTAAATTTCTATGCAGTCATTAGGTGTGGTATTATTATGGAACACTCTAAAAACTAACTAAGAGGGAACCTGGATGGCCTAGATCCTGAGAATAACCCCATGGAAAAATTAGATCAAATTTTGTCAGTTTTAAATGAAACAAAAGGAAGATTGGAAGCCCTAGAATAGGAAGTTAGAGGGGGGAGAAACCAATCAAGAACACTACTCTGAAGGAAGAGAAGAATCTAGTTTTCATGGAGAACCAAGAGTAAATAACCAAGAATCTCTAATGCAAAATTTGGCAAAAACTTGTCGTACTAGTGAGCTAGCCTGATATATGAAGAAAGTTATACCTCCTGAGTTTGATGGAACAGTGAGTGGAGATGCAGCTGATGCTTGGCTGACAAAGATGGAAAAATATTTTGAGATCACCAAGGCTGTATGGGGAGCATACCAATTAGACCTCTTCTTCTAACTCACCATTTAGGAAAGCAAACTTCACATCCATCTAGTATACCTTGAAATTTTTATGTGCTGTAAATGCCAAAAATAGTCTGATATCTTCTAGTCTTGCCACCGGAGAAAATGTCTCTTCATAGTCTATTCCTTCCACTTGTGAGTAGCATTTACACACAAGTCTTGCCTTGTTTCTCACAACTTCTCTAACTTCATTCAATTTGTTCTAGAATACCCATTTTTTCCAATCACATTCTTGTCTACAGATCTAGGGACAAGTTCCCAAGTCTTGTTCTTCTCAATCTGCATTAGTTCTTCTTCCATTGCTTTGATCCAATATTCATCATTGCATGCTTCTTTTACTGTTTTAGGTTCCACTTTTAAGAGTAAACAAAGATTAACTTGATCTTCTACAACTCTGCTTCTTGTCAACACACCTTTCCTTTTGTCACCAATAATCTGATCTTTAGAGTGATCTCTTTGCACATACTTGGGGGTTTTAAGAATTCTTTCTAGAGCTTCAGCTTGAACTTCTTCTTCTGGAGAAGCTTGCACTTCAGTATGAACTTCCTTTTCTATCTTTTTCAACCTTTTTTGCATCAGTAGATCCATCTAACTTATATTCATCTAGCTGAATATCTTCATCTACCTTTACATTTGCACTTTCAATAATTTTCTCAATCTTTTTTTTATAGCATCGGTAAGCCTTTCTCTTAGTAGAGTACTCAAGGAATATTCCTTCATCACATCTAGCATCAAACTTTTCTAATTCTTCATCTCTTCTGATGTAACATTTGCTTCCAAAAACTTTGAAGTATTTGATAGTAGGAGTTCTACCATACCACAACTCATAAGGTGTTTTTGTTTCTTTTTCTCTGACTTGCACTTTGTTCTGAACGTAGACAATAGTGTGTATTGCTTCTTTCCAATATACTTTTGGTAGGTCTACTTCCTTGATCCTTGTTCTAGCAACTTCTTGAATAGTTCTATTCTTCCTTTCAACCACTCCATTTTGTTGAGGAGTCTAGGGGCAAACAAATGTCTCTTTATTCCATGTTCTTCACAAAAAGAATTAAACTCATTTGAAGTAAACTCACCACCTCTGTCAGATCTCAAACACTTGATTCTCAAATCCAACTCATTTTCAACCATAGCTTTGAATGCCTTAAACTTGTTGGTGCAGGAGCACCTACCTGACAGCTGGCCTCCATGAGGCAGTTAGTTTGTTTTAGGTCTTGTTAATGTTTACAAGAAGGTCTTATAAGACCAATGCATGTAATAAGGTCATGTTGACCATACTTTACTATTTTTAGCTAGGTTGTTAGGACAGCTGTTATGCTGTATGTCCGGTTGGATCCTCCCAGCCGCTTGGAAGCTCCCAGCCGCTGGGAATCGAGTGGTAGTACTCGCAGGAAATCCTATTTATGTAGTAGGATCGGTTAGTATTGTAGATCATCGATCAGAATTTGCAGAGAGTGAGACAGAGGGAGAGACTGAGTATTGTATTTGCATCTTTTGAAATCAAATAAAGAGATCCTGTTTGTGTCCATTCTCTGTTTTGAATTCCATTGTGTGATCGAGTTGCTATTTTGGTGGTTACATGGATTCGCTGATCCATTCCACCGGTTGATTTGTCGAATCGGTGGAATGGCTATGTACAGTAGTTTAGGATTTAGCTTGCATTTTCTGTGTGTTCACATGTATGTTTGCAGGATCGTCGTCGAGATGTGTTGAGAACCCTAGCATGGGTATGTGCTAGGTTGTGCTGGTAGTTCGAGTCTGGAAGATCACCCTGAAAGCAGATCGGGTCACCTCAGGAGGTTCGGCGGATCGAAATTCGCTAAGGTTGGAAAATTCGTCACAACGGCATCATCAGGATATTTCTGTGTATATCCTACAGTTACTTCGGGCGTCATCCGAGTAGATGGAGATGAGCATGATGCAGTCGATTGCATAAAGTGAATGTGCATCGGGGTGATCATCATCAGGTGTTGCCGAGGAGGAGCGTATCGGCATAAGGTAGAAGATCAGGTTGATAAAATCATCGCGGGCCGATAATGTTATGTTTGGCCGACAGCAGGATATTGAAGGAATAGCATGTGACGTCATCGTCATCAGGATAATCGTCATCAGGATATCAGGGCAGTAGGATATTGAAGGAGCTGCATGTGACGTCATCGTCATCAGGATAATCGTCATCAGGATATCGGGGTGACGTAAGCATCGAAGGAAAGGTGCGTGAAGTGTCGTCATCAGGATATATGGGAGGAACAGGATATTTTATATCCTACTGATGAACATGATGTTGAACATCATGATGCTGAAGATAGAGTTTGGCGGTAAGGTGAACAGTGAACGTCAGGAGGATGTTTGCGCTTGCCGAATATGATGATGCTGCTGACAGGCGAAAGGATGAAGGTTTGTCTGCAGGAGGATATCGGTCGGCAAGAGAAAATATGATGATGCTGATAGTGTTAAGGGAAATATGATGATGATGATGAAGGGTTGTAAACATACATGCTGTATGTCAAGGTTTTAGTGTGGATGCCTCTGCATCATAGTGGTATCAGAGCTCAGCAAAAGGTCTGGGCTGTTGTGTGTTGATTCTGTCACCGAAAGGGCAGAGGTAGAGTTGATTCTGTCACTGAAAAGACAGAGGTAGAGGAGTGAGAGGTTGACAAAATGCCTCCGAAAGGTAATGGTACTACAAGGGAATTGCAGGAGATGAAGGAAAAACATGCCAGAGAGATGAGGAAGCTGAAGGAGCTTGCTGAAGCACTTCAAGCCAGGCTTGTAGCCTTGGAGAAGAACAAAAAGAGGGAAGTGGATGACAGTGAGTCTGAAGAAGATGAAGATGCTGTTGAAGAGTATGAAGAGGTAGCTGAAGATCTGGATGCTGAAGACCAGAGATTTGCAAAACTGTTAAAGGCAGTGCAGAGTGATAAACCTAAGGTAAAGGTTGATGTTTCCAAGTATAATGGAAGTTTGAATGAAGATGAGTTACTGGATTGGATTGCTGCACTTGATAATCACTTTGAATGTGAAGATGTTGCTGAGGATTAGAAGGTAAAGATTGCAAAGACCAAGTTAGGAGGTCATGCTTTGGTATGGTGGGATTATGTACAATTTGAGAGAAGGAAACAAGGAAGGTCAAAGATCACTTCATGGGATAAAATGGTAGCAAGGATCAAAGGTAAATTCTTGCCCAAGGATTATGAAATTCAGATGTTTAAGAAGCTGCAATTTTTAAGGCAGAAGGAAATGGATGTGAAGGCATATACTGAGGAGTTTTATAAGTTGAGTATGAGATCTGGTCATCATGAGAATGAGGTAGAAAAGGTGGCTAGGTACTTGGCTGGTTTGAGATTGAATATACAGGATGAGTTAGTTTTAGCTAACCCTAAGAGTGTGGAGGATTGTTACCAAATGGCAATCAGGATTGAAGAAAAGATGAATAGGAGACAAGATAAGTCCATGAGAGGAAGAGGCAGCAATATGAGGGGAAGAGGATTAGCCCCTACAACAAGGCAAACCAATGAGGGTCAAGAAGACACTGGTAAAGGACAGGGACAGTCTGATTTCAGAGGTGGATGGAAAGGTAATAGAGGCAGATTTGGAAGTGGTAGAGGTTCTACTACATTTTCAGGAAAGTGTTACACCTGTGGTGAGTTTGGTCATCCATTTTTCAAATGTCCAGAAAGCAAAGGTTCATCATCCAGAAATGATAGAACGAATGACAAGAAAGTACAACTTGTGCAAGAAGAGAAAGTAGAGCAAAGTGTGCAAAGTTCAAACACTTATCAACAAGATAGAGTTCCTGACGGTTATGGATATCCTGAGGAGGGAGAAGCATTGATGCTAAGGAGAATTAGTTTGCAAGCATTAAAGGATATGATGCAAAGAAGAGCTCTTTTCAAGACCACATGCAAGAGCAAAGGTAAAGTATGTAAGGTTGTCATTGATACTGGTTCAACAGACAACATGGTATCTCAGGAAATGGTGGATAAACTAAATTTGGAAAGGATTCCACACCAACACCCTTACAAGGCATCTTGGGTGAGTGATAGTCAATCACTTTTTGTCTATGAACAGGCATATGTTGATTTTCAGATTGGAGCATATCATGATAGAGTTTTGTGTGACATTTTGCCCATGGAATGTTGTCACCTACTGTTGGGTAGGCCATGGCAATTTGATAGGAGGGTACTGTATGATGGGTATGCTAATACCTACACCATCAAGAAAGATGGAAAAACTATTATGTTGATGCCATTACAGGAAGCAGCTGTAGTACAGAAGGCAACCCAAATCATTTTAGTGGGAAAGAAGGAATTTGTGCAGAAGCCTATAGGAGCAGGCATAAAGGCAGTTGAGGACATTGCAGGGAAAGAAGTTGTTAAGGACAACAAGTTGAAGAAAGTTTCAGTTGTGACTGACAGAGGTCAGCAGCAGGTTCAGAAATAGGTTTGCAAACAGCAACCAGTTGAGAGGAATGACAAGGATGTTGTCATAGTTGGGACTATTATTTGTCCTATAAAAGTTGAAAGAAAGACAGAGTTGAACATTGTAGAAGTTCAAGAGGCAGTTCAGACAGAGGTTCTGGTTAGACAACCTGACAAACACAAGGTATGTGAGAGAAGGGCCTACATTGACAGGCATGAGGATTCACTTGCAAGAAAACAAGTTACAGTTCAGAAGTCTTGGAGCAGCTGAGAGCCAGCAGAGGACAAAGCTGGAACAGGTCAAGACACTGCAAAGGCAAAGTGTAAAGGTGGAGGACTTCCACAACCTAACTCATGGGACATGAGTTATTTTCTATTGGGGAGTATGGTGCAGGAGCACCTACCTGACAGCTGGCCTCCATGAGGCAGTTATTTTGTTTTAGGTCTTGTTAATGTTTACAAGAAGGTCTTATAAGACCAATGCATGTAATAAGGTCATGTTGACCATACTTTACTATTTTTAGCTAGGTTGTTAGGACAACTGTTATGCTGTATGTCCGGTTGGATCCTCCCAGCCGCTTGGAAGCTCCCAGCCGCTGGGAATCGAGTGGTAGTACTCGCAGGAAATCCTATTTATGTAGTAGGATCAGTTAGTATTGCAGATCATCAATCAGACTTTGTAGAGAGTGAGACAGAGGGAGAGACTGAGTATTGTATTTGCATCTTTTGAAATCAAATAAAGAGATCCTGTTTGTGTCCATTCTCTATTTTGAATTCCATTGTGTGATCGAGTTGCTGTTTTGGTGGTCACATGGATTCGCTGATCCATTCCACCGGTTGATTCGTCGAATCGGTGGAATGGCTATGTACAGTAGTTTAGGATTTAGCTTGCATTTTCTGTGTGTTCACATGTATGTTTGCAGGATCGTCGTCGAGATGTGTTGAGAACCCTAGCATGGGTATGTGCTAGGTCATGCTGGTAGTTCGAGTCTGGAAGATCACCCTGAAAGCAGATCGGGTCACCTCAGGAGGTTCGGCGGATCAAAATTCGCTAAGGTTGGAAAATTCGTCACAATGACATCATCAGGATATTTCTGTGTATATCCTGCAGTTACTTCAGGCGTCATCCGAGTAGATGGAGATGAGCATGATGCAGTCGATTGCATAAAGTGAATGTGCATCGGGGTGATCATCATCAGGTGTTGCCGAGGAGGAGCGTATCGGCATAAGGTAGAAGATTGGGTTGATAAAACCATCGCGGGCCGATAATGTTATGTTTGGCCAACAGCAGGATATTGAAGGAACTGCATGTGACGTCATCGTCATCAGGATAATCGTCATCAGGATATCAGGGCAGCAGGATATTGAAGGAGCTGCATGTGACGTCATCGTCATCAGGATAATCGTCATCAGGATATCGGGGTGACGTAAGCATCGAAGGAAAGGTGCGTGAAGTGTCGTCATCAGGATATATGGGAGGAACAGGATATTTTATATCCTGCTGATGAACATGATGTTGAACATCATGATGCTGAAGATAGAGTTTGGTGGTAAGGTGAACAGTGAACGTCAGGAGGATGTTTGCGCTTGCCGAATATGATGATGCTGCCGATAGCCGGATATGATGATGCTGCTGACAGGCGAAAGGATGAAGGTTTGTCTGCAGGAGGATATCGGTCGGCAAGAGAAAATATGATGATGCTGACAGTGTTAAGGGAAATATGATGATGATGATGAAGGGTTGTAGACATACATGCTGTATGTCAAGGTTTTAGTGTGGATGCCTCTGCATCACTTGTCTAAGGCTTCTAACTTTTCTTTAAGAAAGGTAACCCAAGTCATTCTTGAATAATCATCAATAAGAAGAATGAAATACCTATCACCTTGTAGACTTCTTGTTCTTGTAGGGCCACATAAGTCTATATGCACCAACTCCAATAAACCAATAGAGAATTGTTCTTTGCTCTTGAATGTAGTCTTTGTCATCTTCCCAAATTGAAATTCTTTGCACATAACATTGGTAGGCTTCACAATCTTAGGTAGGTCTCTTACTACTTGTACTATGCTTATTCTCACCAAATTGTCAAAGTTAATGTGACACATTCTCCTATACCATAACCAACTTTCATTTGTTTAAGCCAACAAACAACAATTATCAGTACTCTTCAAATGATAAACCTTACCATGAGTCTTCTTACCAACATCAATTAAAGTTCCAGAGCTTTTCCTTATCTCACACCCATTGTCCTTAAACACTAGATTATACCCTTTGTCACACATTTGTCCAATATTTAGAAGATTATGCTTTAAGCCTTTGACATAAAGAACATCATCTGTATTATGCTTTCCATCAAAAGTAATTGATTCTTTTCCACAAATCTTACCAGTTGCATCATCACCAAATGTAACTAGTCCTCCATATTTTTCAAACTTAACTGTGTATAGGAAAAATTGAGAGGTTGAATGATAAGTTCAAAAAGTAATGATAATAACAACTCAATTACCCATAACATCAAAAGATCTATCTAAGCAATAACCAAATCAATGAATAAATCAAATTGCAAACAAAGAAGCTATCACCTAGATTATTTGGATCTCTTGGTCGAATGTGGATTGCTCTTCAAATTGTGAAACCATGTTTGCAACAAGCGGATGTAGATTGTGTTTGTGCTCAAAAGATTGATGTGCTCAATGATGTGATGTATGCTCAATGCATTGTATGGATGCCTAAGAATAAATGATCGAAGAGGATTTTTGAAGGAGATGAGGGGGGTTTATATAGGTTTCAAGACATGATCGATCAATGGTCTAGAAAATTCAATAGAATTAATGGATGAGATAAATCTAGGATTCATGATGAATGTGCACCTGACATGTGTCACACAAAAAACTATTTTTGTTTGAGTTAATTGCTTGATTTGGCAAAAACATGGAATAGACATGAGATAAATTTAGATTTCATAAATTTAGAAATGTTTTTTTCTAATTTATGAGTTGGTGATAACAAACAATATTGATTAAGTTAATTAACTTAACTTATGATTTTGCTTTTTGCATGATTTGAGATAAATTAAATAATAAATTATTTAATTTTGTATGCATGATGAACAAGATTTATTTTTAGAGGAAATGGAAGATATTTGAAGCAAATTAAATAAATAAATAAAATTTATTTAATTGTTTATGCATGATGGAAGACAGAATAGATTTGAAGATTTAAAATAAATTAAACAAATAAATTTATTTAATTTATTTTGCATGATGAAGGATAAATAAAATATTTTATTATATTTTATTTTTAGAAGAGATTTTCAATTTAAATAAATTTGAATGATCTATTTAAATTTGGAAGAATAATTGAATTCAATTAAATAATTTAGAAATTACTTAATTGTAGATAAGAGGATTAAGTGATAAATTAATTAAATAATTAATTTATTCAATTGATGTGGATTTGAATTTTGAAAGAAGATAATGATTTAATTAAATAATTGAAATTATTTAATTTTGGAAGAATAAAGTTGATTTTGATGAAATTAATTAAATAAAGAGAATTTATTCAATTAATGTTGATTTTAGGAGATATGGAAGAATTTGATGAAATTAATTAAATAATTAGATTATTTAATTAACATTAAATGCAGGTGATTAGACAGATTTGATGTAATGCAAATTATGTGATGACATGGTTATTTTTGGGTGTCTACATTTTGCCCCTCTTTGAGATGGTGTTGCAAAGTAACATCATTTAAAAGAAATGTAAAATATAGTGCTTGATTGGTAGAAGATTGATTTAGAAGAAATTGGTTGTAAGAAAATGATTAGATTAGAAGTGGTGATGCCCCAGTCACTCAAAGAAAGGGTGACAAGGAAAGATAAGATGAATGGCAATGATGATTATTCAAAAACACATAAGGCATTTCCCCTGTCAAGTTGTAAACCAATGATTAATTGTTTATGATTGATAAAGAATAGTGTCTGGTTTCAGAAATGAAACACCTCGTATAAGATGCCTGGTCTCGTTTCGACAATGCAACATCTTGTATAAGGCAATTGATTGATGATGATTGATTGATTTGGTTTATGACATGATTAGGATCAAGGACCAAAGGATGTGATTGGATAATTTGGTTAGATTTGATTAGCTAGATTGGATAAGATGAATGATTGATGATGGTGAGGATGCCCCCTTGAGAGGAAATTTGGGTTCGAAGAACATAAGTGTGCTCTCGAAATGAAAGGAGGATAAATGAAAAAAGAATAGAAGAATTGATATCAGATTGATCGATCTTCAGGAAAGCTATAGATTTTATTAGGATGTATGCGTGAGATGGATGAGATGAAGTGTTTTGAGGATGTTTAGGTGAACTAATGATATCTAATGTACATGAATACTAGAAATTTCCTTCGTATTCCAGACTGCCTACATATCCATATCCACGGGATCAAGGTACCTTAAGATTGAGATGAGATGATATGTAGTTCTATATGAGTGATGAGATGGGGTGATGTTCTAATGGTTACACAAATATTTATAAAGAGAAATCCTTATTTTGATATAGCATGTGGATATTATGCACAAGGGTATAGAAGATCAAGGTGGCGATGTATCCACTGCATATGATGTTGACTCTGCAAGCAAACAGTTTGAACTTATATCTACTAGACATAATATAACCTTGTTGGCTATGTGAGTGAGCCAAGTCTTGAACATAAAATAAACTTCAATACATGAATGCAAGAAAAATATTAATATGTAAGATGCTAGGTTGTAACACACACACATGATAGATATGATGCTAAGTAAGATAAAAAGATCATTCCTCAAACATGGCACACAAAAGCAATGACTATGCCCCCAATCCGTATTGCATCGCAACATACCAAGATATAGATAAATCAAGGTAGTCTTCAATAGGTAATGGGAAAGGGACAAAAATGGTAAACCAAAAAGCTAATTGACCGACTTACAAAGTAAACATACAACCAACATATTCTCTTGCCAAAGAGGTTGCTCAGGATAGATTGGATAGGATAGATAACAACCTTATTGTAGGAATGATATATCCATTAAAGGGTGTTGATTTGTTGATAAGATAATGTTTGGTTTCAGGAAATGAAACATGTCATATAAGATGCCTAATCTGGTTTTGACAATGGAACATCTTGTATAAGACAATTGTTTTGATGTAGCAAATGTTGGCAATCAATATGTAGGATAGCATATGGCTCTGCAAGTAGGTGTTTTTGCTTCAGGTTTGGTTAAGGGCTTTTGCTTTGAAAGGATGCGTTTGTTTGTTGTTTTTCTACTTGAGTTAGTCAAGTCAAGGTGGATGGATTTTGATAAATGAAAGATTAGAAAGATGGAATGTCAATGGATTGAGATGAAGAATGATGATTTATTGTTATTTTTGGGAATGTTTTGATTTTTCTTATTTTTTGATTTTGTTGGATTTTTTAAGTTTATGATGGTTGGAATTTGAAATGTTTTGGGATGACATTGGATTGTGTTTGGATAGCCTTCAATACTAGATACTGATGACAAGGGAAAACTAGGTCTAGATGCCAGGAGAAAGATAGAATTAGATAAGTAGACAAAAGGATGGGTGATAGTGGATGGGATGGATATATAGTGTAAGACGGATGGAATAATTTAGGATGTGATTACCAAAGACTATGTTGCATAGGAATAACATGCCCCATTCTAGGTATAATGCTTAGGATTCTACATGACAAAGCTTATGATGATATGATTGATTGGATTGGTTCGAAAGGATGAGGTATACCAAGAGATTTTCAAATCTTGTTTCAACAGTTTGCCTCTATCTTTTTCAAGATAAAAAAAAAGGAGCAAAAAGGATGGATTGGATCAAAGGGATAATTATGTGGATATAATGGATAAGGAAGATAAGATAGGAAGGATAGGTAGAAGGAATGATAGGATGGGTAGATGAGACAACATGCCCCCAAGTGTAAGGTACATAGACAATCAACCTACAAATGATGCCTGTTTGCCAGGTTTTCATCATGGTACTTATCCAAGGCGCCTGTTTGCCAAGTTTTCACCATTGGACGAAGTGATTTCTCTTTACTTTTTTAATTTTTGATTTTTTTTTTGACTTTTGACTTCAACTTTTTTTGGATGGGACATGGAGGATAAGGACACTAGCGTCCATTTCCAATAGCAAGGTAGTATGTTAGTACTTTAATGCATGTTTGCACATGGATGATATCAGGTAGCATTATGCACATAGATGTTGGTAGATGTGGGAAGATAGAAATGGAAAAGATGGATTATGATATGGATGATTGATGGAGATGGAAGGATAAATGGATGATGGAACTAAAGCATGGACCATAGAGGTATGATGGGGAAAATATGGAGGATAATGGATTTAATATGGGGGGATGGAGGTATGTGGATATGGCATGGAATTACGGGGAACCAAGACCAATGGTTGCACACATTGTGATAGATTTTGAAGCCTTTGACTAGGATTTGGAGTGGGGAGCAATGGGATTTAGGATAGAGGATTTGGGAATCATCAATTTAGGAGTTTATGAACCCAAATGGACTTAGGAGCTACAATATTTTTTAATGGAGAATGGGATTTTTGGATTTTGGTGATAGATTGAGATATGGATACTTGTTTTGGGGTAATAGCTTGTTGCTTGGGGACCCACACACATTTTTATTTTTTCTTTGAGGTGTGTGGGTTTATGCATCTTGTGAGATGGATTTGAGGTAATTGCTTGTTGCTTGGGAACCCACACCATTTTCATTTCTTCTTTGAGGTGTGTGGGTGTAGGCAGCTTTTGAATTGGATTTGGCTTGGAATTTGTGTATTGATGCCCTATGACATGATATTCTTGAAGCTTTTGCGTAGATTTTTCTATATGTGTGGAAGCATCCAAATTTTTATTTTTAAATCTCATGGGGTTTGGGATAGCTTGATATGTGGCCGATGTGTGCATTTGTTGGCCATGATTAGGAATAATAGGGGATTTATCGATGGAGGGATTAAAAGTGGATTTGTGGATAAATGGATAAGAAGATTCGACGAGAGGGCTATTAGGTGTTGGGATAAGTGGAGGTAAAGTGGATGGAGGGATATTAGGAGTTGGAAGGAGTGGAGGAAGAGTGGATGGAGGGAGGTGTATAGTCACATGCTTTTACGAATGGTATGACAATGGAGGAGGGATGGCAATATATGAGTTTGAGGTGTGATAAGGTGCACTGGGATATGGAGTGGAAGAATTAGCTTGTGGAGGCATGGAGGTGGTACCAACATCTTTGGATTGTTTATATTGGGATGAAAAATCAAGACCATGTGCTCGTAGATGGATTGCGACATGGGTGGGCTCTAAGATGCCTTGTTCATGAAGGCCTAAACCTTTGCCTTGATATTTCATGTTTTGGAGCATACGATATGCAATGGGATGTTTGTTTTAGAAACAAGACACGAGTCCATTATGAGATGGAGAAGGTGAGGTGGTAGATAATGGTTGTTTCTCTCCTAAGGAGGAACATTCATGGATGAAGGTAGTAAGACCAAGAAGATAGGATAATGGTTTTTGAATGGGATCGATGGTGGATGGTGGAGGATCAACATGAGATAATGTAGGATCATGCGATGGATGACATGGGATGCTTGGATCTTGACTAACATTATTCTCAGTAGGAGATGAAGGGATAGGATCCAAGTGACTTGTTTGATTATTTATGCTTTATTGGTGACCAAGTGTCTCATCAAGGGAAGTGGATTTTTTTGGATCATGGATAGGGCTAGATGGATGATGTATAGAAGTATGGATAACTTTCTCATGGATGTTGGTGAGATCCTGGATAGGTTCAAGTTGCTCATAGATGTTGGTGGGATCATGGATAGGATCAAGTTTCTCATGGATAGGCTCATGATCATGGATAATATCTTGATCATAGAAATTATAAATATTATGGATGGGTTCTATGGAAGTGCTTTGATCTTGATTTAGATAAGGGTTTGATGTTTCCACATGCTTTAGATTATACTCTTGACATAGATCTTGCTTTTCTTGAATGGAAGTGGAATTGGGAAACTCTTAAATAGGCTTGATAGACTCTTGATGGCCACCAACATGAAGGTACAATGGATCTTGACTTGGACTCATGGTAGGATACTCTTCAATAGGCTTGATAGGGTGTGGATTACATGATATATTTGGAGGACTAGACATGATGTTTGAAGGTTCTTGGATAAGCTCTTGGATAGGTGTTTCATGACACAGGGATGGTTGATTCCTTGCTAATAGCCATTGGATCACATCCTTCATAAGAGTATGGGTGGATGGGCAATATAATGGATGGATGATAATGGTGGATGGTGTTGTAGGTTTAGGATTAAGATTAGGTGGAGGGATAATGTGATTTGATGGATTATGATTTGAACTAGATGATGATGGAGGGTACACATGGGATGCATAAGCTAGAGTGGTATTTCCTTTGTCAAAGGTATCATAAGGACTTAAGGACACTTGATTTTGGTGCAAAGGACAACGTGCATGTTCTTTTTGTAAAGGAACTTGATAGCCTTGTGAATGGGTTTGGTGGTGAGTTGAAATGTTAGAATAATTTGTTTTTGGGATCTTGTGTTTCTTAAATGTTTTTGGGATTTTTGGATTTTGAAGTTTATGATGTTTTGGATTTTTGAATGGTTTGATGTTTTGGATTTTTGAATGGTTTGATGTTTTGGATTTTTGAATGGTTTGATGTTTTTGGATTTTTGTATGGGTTTGATGATGAGTTGAAATGTTGATTGAGGAGTTGGTTGATCATGGGGTGGATCTTGTTGAGATTTATAAACCTCCATGGGAGTAAGGAGAGGTACAAGTAATTTTTCTCCCATGGGTTTTTGATTGGGTATACCCTCTTGTGAAGATGATTCAGGGAATGGTGTAGATATGGTAGACATTATTTGGATAGGGTTTACTTGAGGTCTACCCATAGCATTAATAGCCTCATGGATGGGATCTTTCTCCTTAAGAGTAGATGTATCAAAATATCTAGGTAATTTGGCTCCTTTTTGAGCAAGTAAGTGAAAGTAATGATCGAGATTATTTGGTTAATAGTTTGTCTATAGCAGTCATAGTTTTGGGATTTTGCATGGTTTCCGTAAGATTTTTGTCCTTTTCTTGAGATGATTGACCTCCTTGGAAGTTTCACTCTTCTTGAGAGGTGCCTTGAGCTAAGGTATAACCATATGTAATCATATTGTGATATTGCATTCTCGTGGGAGCATGTGGGGATTCTAAAGAGGTATTATCCTCTTGAGGTCTATTTTGGATGTTAATTTGAATTTCAAATTAGGGATTATGAAATGGGATGTTTTGATGATCTTGTTGAGGGGGATTAGGGTTTTGATATTGTTGTGGAGGAATGAGGTATGTGTTTTGATTTTGTGGTGGGTGAGTTGGAGGAGGATTTGTGGTGTTTATATATTGGGAGTATTGGTGTGGAAAGTATTGATGTTGTTGTTGGGATCGAATGTGTTGATGTTGTTGTTGGGGTTGAATGTGTTGATCTTGATATTGGTTAACACTGGAAGAAGTGAGATAGGTTGATGTAGAATTGACATAATATGTGGGTAGGCTAGATTGGTATGATGATGGAGGTGACACATGGGATTGCGGTGTAATTGGTTGATAAAGAATGGCTAGAGGATGATGTTGTTGTTGGGCTTGTGATTGAAAAATGGCTATGAAGTGTTGGGCTTGGGCTATGAGATGTTGTATTTGAGGTGATTATTTTTTTTGAAGTTGAGTTTGTTGGATGAAGGCTTGTAGTTGTTGAATGATTCATTGGTCTAGGGGTTGTGGTTCTTGATAAAGTGCTTGGAGAAGGTCTTGGAATTGGGGGTACTAGGTCTTCTAATGTTGGCATGGTGTTACAAAGGTGTTGAGATGGTATTAGTGATGTTTATGAGGCAAATTTTGATAGTTTTGGATTAGATTTGCTTCGGCAAGAGAAAACACATCAAACAAAGTGGCAAAAAGGGCTGACACAACAGATAGTGTATGTTCAAGGCTCACAAAAAAGCCCAATGTTTTCATGGGTATTAGACAATTGCAAACAATTCAAGCACTTTTTATCCCTAGAGACATGGTTTCATTGCGATAGTTCAGTCCACAACTTGAAATCTTCGTCGACCAAATGTCATTCCATATAGGTGTCGTACATTTGTATATTTGTGAGAGACGATAGGTAGGGATATCTCACCCTCCCCTTAGAAAGCCACAAATATGTCACAAGTGCTTATGCTAGCCAAGGAAATACTATCTCTTCTCAAGGGAGGCAATGGTGAGTATCTTGGGGGCAAAAACCACTATGCCCTTGCACTGAAATTTATTGCAACGTTTGGAGGTGAATAAGGTAGTCACTATCTAGATGGTTCATAGTAGCTTTGAGGGACCAACACCTTACGAGAAATGTGACAAGCTAATAAAAGCTTTGGCCAATCCTACTAAGAGTATTAAACACTTTGCACAATGTGAAATCACTTTCACAAAGAGCTAGTACACCTCTTTTCGATTTGGCACCATAAGGTAAGGCTGACACTAGTTAGGACTTGGATTTTGTCTTATCCCTCTTATATAGCAATTCAAAGGAAAAATTTGCTTAGGGTCATCCCTTTTGGATGAAGCGCAATCCAAAAGTAGGCCCTTCTAAAGGAATAACTAAAAAGTAAGATCAAGCACATCAAACAAAGGTTCAATTGTCCCGTTATAAGAAAAATAAGGTGCAACTAGATTAGGCATACACATAATTGTAGTTGTCAATTGTCCCTTATGAAATTGAAGTGTTTGGCATTCATGTCCATTGTCCCTTAGAAAATTAAAGTGTTTTTGCATTCATGTCCATTGTCCCTTAAGAAAGCAATATGTTCCTAAGCCTTAGATTATAAAAAAAATGATTTGTTCAATTGTCCCATAAGAAAGCAATATGTTTCTAAGACTTAGTGTGATAGATTTGACAATTTCTTCAAATTTCGTCCTACATGAATATGTTAGAAAACCCCATTGGCTCTGTTTTAGTGATAAGAAGCTGCAAAAAGTTAATTAGTTTCACATAAACTCAATAGTTAGCAAAAATCAAAACAAAATAACCAAAAGCACTTTACTGTGTTACCAAAGGTGAGGTACTGTTATACCAAAGGTGTAGAACTATTATACCAAAGGCACAAAACTATCATACAAAAGGTGTGGAACTATCATACCAAAGGTGCGTTGTAATAACAGGCCTACAAAAAATAATATTTCATCAAGAAAGCTAGATCAAAGGATGATTGAATGATTGGGTGATGATCCAGGATGTTGATAAGTGATAAGATGTTGCAACAAGTGATATTAGTTCCAAAGAAATCAACAAGATGTTAGAAATCAAGTCAAAACCCTAACAATAAGTTAAAAACCCTAGAAAATTAAAGTGAAATCTAAAAATTTTGTGATAATTATGATGAGATACAAAAGATTGAATATCACCAATGGGTTCCTTATGATTTTCTATGCCATTTTAAAAAAAAATCATTAGATTTCGTTAAGTTTTGAGAAAGTTATGAGGTTTTTAAGTTTGCAGGCCTGTTATCACAACCAAAAGCGCTGCACTGCTGACCAAAGGCACTGGATTGTGATACCAGAGACACTTTACTGCTGACCAAAGGTATTTTACTTTGACCAAAGGTGCCTTACTGTTGACCAAAAGTGCTTTTATGTTTTCAATGACTAGAGGTGCTTTAGGATGGTGCAAACGCACGTTTTTGTGCACCAAAGATGCTTTACAGTTGCCCCAAGGCACTTTTCTGCAATCCAAAGGTGCTTTACTGCAAGCCAAAGGTGCTTTACTATGTTTGTCTATGTTGTTCCATACTATACTTCAAAAAATTAAATTTTCTAAAAAAAACAAGCAATTAGTGGGTCCCACTGGGCGTGCCAGAATGTGTATAGAAAAAATTGAGAGGTTGAATGATAAGATCAAAAAGTAATGATAATAACAACTCAATTACCCATAACATCAAAAGATCCATCTAAGCAATAAGCAAATCAATGAATAAATCAAATTACGAACAAAGAACCTATCACTTAGATTCTTTAGATCTCTTGGTTGAATGTGGATTGCTCTTCAAATTGTGAAACCATGTTTGCAACAAGTGAATGTAGATTGTGTTTGTGCTCAAAATATTGATGTGCTCAATGATGTGATGTATGTTCAGTGCACTGTATGGATTCTTGAGAATAAATGATCAAAGAGGATTTTTGAAGGAGATGAGGGGGGTTTATATAGGTTTCAAGACATTATCGTTCAATGGTGCAGAAAATTCAATGGAATTAATGGATGAGATAAATCTAGGATTCATGATGAATGTGCACCTGACATGTGTCACACAAAAAGTTATTTTTGTTTGAGTTAATTACTTGATTTGGCAAAGAAATGGAATAGACATGAGATAAATTTAGATTTCATAAATTTAGAAATGTTTTTTTCTAATTTATGAGTTGGTGATAAAAGCAATATTGATTAAGTCAATTAAATCAACTTATGATTTTATTTTTTGCATGATTTGAGATAAATTAAATAATAAATTATTTAATTTTGTATGCATGATGAACAAGATTTATTTTTAGAGGAATTGGAAGATATTTGAAGTAAATTAAATAAATAAAATTTATTTAATTGTTTACGCATGATGGAAGACATAGAATAGACTTGAAGATTTAAAATAAATTAAACAAATAAATTGATTTAATTTATTTTGCATGATGAAGGATAAATAAAATATTTGATTATATTTTATTTTTAGAAGAGATTTTCAATTTAAATAAATTTGAATAATTTATTTAAATTTGGAAGAATAATTGAATTCAATTAAATAATTTAGAAATTACTTAATTGTAGATAAGAGGATTAAGTGATAAATTAATTAAATAATTAATTTATTCAATTGATGTGGATTTGAATTTTGAAAGAAGATAATGATTTAATTAAATAATTGAAATTATTTAATTTTGGAAGCATAAAGTTGATTTTGATGAAATTAATTAAATAAAGAGAATTTATTCAATTAATGTTGATTTTAGGAGATTTGGAAGAATTTGATGAAATTAATTAAATAATTAGATTATTTAACTAACATTAATTTGTAGGTGATTAGATAGATTTGATGAAATGCAAGTGATGAGATGACATGGTCATTTTTTGGTGTTTACATTAACAAAATTACTCTTACCTCCTATCATGTGATTTGAACATCTGCTGTCAATGATCCATTCATCTTCCTTTTCAGCATGAAATGAAGACAACTCTTCTAGACTTCCTTCCTTCACACAACTTCAAGGTTAGAAAAACAGGGTCTTCTCTTAGTGTAATAAACAAGCATTCACTACGATTACCATCATCAGAATCAGGTTCATCATCAGTTACACCATCATTATCTCTAACATAGTAACTCTTTCTTACCATCTTTCCTTTACTTTCATTGTTTTTGATCTTCAAAGCTCTGTTAGGAAATCTTGAAGCATAGTGACCAATTTTACCACAATTGAAACTTTTGAAAGGTAACTTACCTTTGAAACTTCTTCTGCTGCCTCTTTTCATTCTGCTTACAAATTTTGCCTCAAACTCTTCAAAATCTTCTTCATCTGATTCCACAACATATTTATCTAATCTAGCAATCTTTTCTTCCTTAGCCTTATGTAGACACCTAAAAATGTCCAACACCTTGTCATTAACATGTCTAGCCCTAGGTACCCAAGTCATCACCTAATTAGTTAAATAAATTTTATTTATTTGAATAATTTATTTTATCCCCTTTCAATCCCATCATCCTATCTTCTATAATTAAACAAATTTTAATTATTTATTTAATTATTCATGACCATTAATCCTCTCTAGTTAAATAATTATTTTTAATTATTTAATTAGTCACTTATCTATTTCTCCTATAATTAAATAAATTTTATTTATTTAATTATCTTTCCACATCATCTACCATCACAAATCTAAATTAATTAAATAAATTAAATATTTATTTAATTAATAAAATCCTAATAAAATCATCTTGCTTTCTAAAAATATAACTCATGCATATCTAATTAATTTATTTAATTAGATAGTTTATTGTTTTATTCCTCTCATCTTTTTAGGATTTATTTCCTTTAAAGCAAAAAATTAAATCACTTTTTATCTTTCTAAAGCCTATCTCTTCTTGTTTTATTTTCTCTTTGGTCTAATAAAGCAAAAAAATCAAATCAAATATTATCTTATCAAATCTTCTTCCCTTCACATAAAAAATCTCACCTCTGTCTATAAATATGGCCTATCATAAGCCATTTGGTAGGGCATTGAGTTTGATATCCTTACTCTGCTGAAATCTTCTTCTAAACCTCTATCTATTTTCTATCTATCTTCTTCTATCCTTTTTCATCCAAACGTCATGTTGCAGAAGTGAGCAAATCAACATCAAATCAATCTACAACCATCTTGCATGCATAATTCATAATTCGAGGTATTTGAAAAGTTTGGTCAAGGTATTGCATTTTAATTTGTTTTATCTTCATTTGTCCAAATTTTCTCATTTACATTATGGCACGCCTGGTGGGACTCACTTCTCTTGATCATTTTTTTGCAAGTTTTTGTTATAAAAATTTGCATTTTTTTCTAACCCTCGTGAAGTTTTGCAAGTGATTGTTACAGGTGACCTCCTGAGCTAAAATGACATCATGGTTGCATCTAGAAGGGCCAAGAGGTGAAGAAAAAAAAAAAATTTGACCCTTTTTGGTGCAGGTGAAATTTGAGCCAATGTTTGCAGGGTGATGAATAGTGTGTCCGGCAGTGAACAATACTTCTGATGGTGAACAGTACTTCCGGCGATGGATAGTACTTTCGGTAGTGAATAATACTTCCAGTGATGAATAGTGTTTCTGGTGATGAATAGTGCTTTCCAACAATGAACAGTACTTCCGGTAGTGAACAGTGTTTTCAGGCCATGAATAGTGCTTTTTAAAGCTTAAAATAGTTTTCTTTTTTAAAACTGCCATAACTTTTGCATATCATGTCAATTTTTACGTTTTTATAGGCGTTGGAAAGCTAACAAGACAAACTTCATAGTTGTAAAGGTTTCATTAGGTGAATTCATCATTTCATCAGGTAAACTTTAGATTCTGTTCAAACTTAAAATACACGTATCTTGAGCAAAACATATCCTTTTTCATCGAATTTTTTAAAAAATTGCATAGAATTTCATGAACTTTCCAATTTTGCAATTTATTTCACTGTATCAGATCACCACTTGCAAGTTTTTATCAGACTATATCTTTTGAACTAATCGTCTTTGGTAGCTAACATTCATCTGTGCAGCTTGTCCTAATTGCTTGTCAAAGAATGGAGCAAACAAACTACTAACATATCTTCTGCATGTTTGAGTGGTAAAAGAACAATCATTTATCACTAAAGTAGACACACTTTAGTTTGGTGCTTAAAATTAACAATCTGCCTTCTTCGTGCCTATTTTTTATTTTCTTCATTTGATTGCTGAGATTGTTTGTTACCCGATTTGGCAATGAAGGTATCCTCTCCCCCTACCTAACCAACAAATCTGGTGTGCATGAGAAATCATTGTCAACTATAGAGGACCTGCCTTCCCATTGTGAGAAGGGGTATGACCCAAGCGGAAATGAGCTAAAGCCAAGCCATTCCAAGCCGCTATATAAATAACACGTTTGTGCCGAAAGTCACAAACGATGGGTGTTGTTGCATTATACCAATGAATGTTTCCCCCAAAAACCTATGGAGCGTAACCTCTGTAGACTGGGAAGCCTCCATTAATGGAGTGAATCGCTGCATGTATAGCCACCCGAATGGAAGCCCTTACTAGAAACCTTTTGTAGAAGCCAAAAACCCCTATCTGTTGGTACAGGAGGAAACTCTGATGGCCATCCCATATTTTTGTGGCTTATGACAGAGATAGCAAGGTACCTCAAGATCTACGCGTATTGAGGACCTGGAACTTGGTGTGCCTGAGAAGTGAGTGCACTGTAAGGGGGAGCCCGTGCCCCAAGTTCCTAGAGCTATACACCAGAAGTAGGCGTGGCTGGGAAAAATCAAGTGGGAACCCAACAAGTGTCATCTCAGCCAAACTAGGTGGTAAATGTTTGTGAATGGCTTGTGCATGAGTGTTTTCTATCTTGTCTTCTTGCCATAAAATTGCCAAAAAACTATCAAAAACAAACTCCTTGTCACGAGACAATTTCATCCTAATCATCAATCCAAGTTATCCCACCTTGTTATCCGACATCATCCTTATCATTATCCTAATCCATCCAAGTCACCTAACCCGATCATCCACACCATTATCAAAACCCAAAATCCAAATCAGCCCAATCAAAAATCAAGACCTTATTTGATCATTATCAACATTTATCCAAACTTGCTTGAGATCATTAGTCTATCTCAAGTAAGTCATCCAATCAAATCATCCAATCAATTCTATTACTTAAGTGTCACTAGTATACCTTAAGTATAGATTATCATCCATGCTTTGAAGAAAAAAAATCATCCTAAGGTATTGAAAGTTGATCTCCAACATTGCAACCCCTCCACATCCTCATATCCTACTCTACCACTTGTAAACATGGACATGGCATTTCTAAACAAAACCTATGAGAATGATCCTTATGGAACCAAAAGAATGCTTGATCAACTTAGGTGGTTATATAGAAAGGAAGAAGACCTTGTGCCACCACAACATCAACAATTCCAACATCAAACCCAATGACCACATCAACAACCTCCACATCCACCCTTATCATCCACCCCCTATATTGTCCATTTACCAATACCCTTGCAAAGGATGTGATCCATTGGCTACTAGCAAGGAATAAAACATTGCCATGTCATCAAACACCTATTCTTGAGCCTCCTCATGAGTCCTTAAACACTTTGTCTAGTCTTCTAACCCCATCATGTGATCTACAAGCTATCAAGCTTATTAAAGAGCCTTCCATTTCCATTCAAGAAAACCAAGAGTTATGTCAAGAGCATGATCCTAAGCATGAAGAAACAATAGCCCCTAAATCTAATCAAGATCAAATCATCCCCATCCAATCTATCCATAACATTTACCTTCTTTATGATCAAGATGATATCCTTGAAGAGTCTATCTACAAACACCTTGATCCTATCCATAATCCCATACCTATCCATGAGCAAGATATCCAAATTGCTTCTATCCATCCTCCATCTAGCCCCATCCATGATCTACAAACATCCACTCGCCTTCATGAGACAAAGGCCTCCCAAGAAAGCATAGAAGATAAAACCAATAATGATCCTTTCACATCCACCATCAACCCTATTCCAAATCCACCATTATATCCTATTGGTCTTACCACCTTCATCCATGAGTGTTCCTCCTTAGAACACCAACAACCATTATCCCCTATCTCACCTTCTCCATCCAATAATCAACTCAAGTCTAGTGTCCAAACTACACCTAGTCCTATAGTCAATCACATGCTCCAAAGAATGAACTATCAAGGTAAAGGCTTAGGCCCTCTTGAACAAGGTATTTTGGAGCCTATCCATGTCAAGGTCCCTCCATGCTCATTTGGCCTTGGATACACACCCCAAGGTCAACAATCTATAGATGTTGGTACTTCCTCCATGCCTCCTAAGTCCACCACCTTCCATCACAAATCCCATCATACACCCAAGACATATGTTTCCATTCCAACTCCATCATCTTATAAATGTCAAAAGCATGTGACCATGCACCTTTCACCATCAACGTTGCCTCCATTACTTCCAACTCCTAACATCCCTCCATCAAATCTACCTCCATTGCTTCCAACACCTAATATCCCCATTATCCAATGCCCTTATCCATTTATCCATAAATCCTCTAAAAATTCTAATCATGGCCAACAAATTCACACATCATGTAAACAAGAAGCTTCCACTCATTCCACCATGTCTAAGGGATTCAAAAGTAAAAATTTGGATGCCTCTACCCATAAAGCAGCAAATCATAAAAATCCTCATGCCTTAGGGCACAAAAGCAAAGAATCAAAGCAAAGTCCATCCAAAAAATTATCCAAACCCATACCCTCACAAGCAAATTCAAAAACTAAAATGGTATGGGTCCCTAAGAAAAAAGCAAGAAAATCAAATGAAGCATCCACCACTCAAAAATCCCAATCATCCACTCCCACCTCACGTTCCCGCTCCATTCAAGAATCTCATATTCTATCCCAGAAGCAAAATAAAAGTGATGAAAATACTAAGTCTATGTGGGTACCTAAAGCACTTCATCATCCATCTCTTAAACAAACATCACCATTGCTTCCTACACCACCTTCCCATCAAAAGCTTCAATGTTTATCATGGTGTGTGCAACTGTTGGTCATGGTTCCATTCTATTCCGCAATATTTCCATATACCTCCATCTCCCCATCATTCATCCACTATCCTACATATCTTCCTCATCACTTCCCTATGGTCCATGCTTTTGCATAAGCCTTCCATCCATCTTTCTTGCATAAGTATTTCATAATCCATATCATAATCCACCATCTTCCTTACATAATCCATGTCATAATCCACTATCCTTCCATCCATAATCCATATCATAATCCGCTATCTACCTAATCCATCTTTCACCCAATCCCCTACCAACATCTATGAGCACTTGATAGGTCCATACGATGACATCCATCTCTAGAGGGACTATCACCTTTCATGGCACAAGACACTTGAGTCCCCTTCGTCCATATCTACCTATCCCATCCAAGTATTCAAAAAATCTAAAAAAGTAATAAATAAATAAATAAATAAATAAAAAAGTAAACAGAAATCCCTTTGTCCAACAGTGAAAACTTGGTAAACAGGCACCTTGGATAAGTACCATGATGAAAACCTGGCAAACAGGCATCATGTGTAGATTGATCTTCTATGTCACCTACACTTGGGGGCACATTGTCTCATCCTCCTATCTTGTTCCAAATTATCATTTTCTATCCTATCATACCATTCCTATCCTACCATCCTTATCCATCCACCCACACATACATACACCTATCCCATTGCATCCATTCACCCTCCCTTCCTCCTTTTGATCTTGATAAAGATTGGGGAAAAAATGTTGAAACATACTTTGGTTATCTCTTGATGTACTCCATCCTTTCCAAAACATTCCTATCACTATCCTATCGTCCTAAGCCTTGTCATGTAAAACCCTAAGCATACTATCTAGAATGGGGTATGTTATTCCTATGCGACATAGCCTTTGGAGATCACATCCTTTCCCTCTTACGCATACATCCTTTCCATTCTATCACCCATCTTCTATCCATCTATCCACTCATCCAATCCTTTGCACCTAGACTTGGTTTTCCCTTGTCATTGGTATCTAGCACAAAAGGATGCACAAATTGTAAATCCATTGACATCCCAAAAAATACAAAAATCCCTAAAAACATCATAAAATTTCCTAAAAAATCCCTAAAAACATCATAAAATGTCCTGAAGAAATACCAAAAAATCATAAACTATCCTAAAAAATCCAAAAAAATTATAAAATATTCATCAAAAATCTAAGCAATAAACTCACTCATCACATCATTCCAATCCTCCGATATCATCAAAATCAATCTATCAAATCACTTCTTCTAATCTAATTCATTCACCAATCCATCACATAACTCAAGCAAATCCAATCAAATCACGCCAATCAATCAATCAAAATCACATCAATCCAATCCATATCATCCCATCCATATCATCAAACATATAATCAATCCTAATCAATCCATAACCTGATCAATTCATCAACCTTCACCATCATCACCATCAAATAAAATTAGAACAACATCTCCTCTCTATCATTAAGTTCCTTGATCCTGCGGATACGGGTATGTAGGCAGTCTGGAGTATGAAGGAAGTATCAAGATTCAGGCACAAGGCGATATTCCGCTTTCTTCTCTCTCATCATCTTCTATCATCTATCTCCATCAATTCATCAATCCTTCAAATCAATTCTTCCAATCAATCTCAATCCAAGCAATAGATCGAAATGCAAGTCATCATTAATCCATACCAATCAAGTCAATCAAGCTTGTCAAATTATCCAATCATATCAATGATCTTGATCCTAGCCTTGTTGTAAACTACATCAACCAAATCAATTATCATCATCATCATCATCAATGGGATATATCATTCCCGCATCCTTGTGTTGATCTAGGGATATGTCATTCCCCGCAATGACAACACTATTATCATCATCAATCAATCAACAATCAATCATTGGTTTACAGCTCGACAGGGGTAATACCTTGTTTGTTTTTGAATCATTTGTAGATGTTTGCTTGCCTGCTTGTGTGTGTTATCTTTTTATCTTGCATTGGTTTCACATCTGTATCATTCTAGCTAATATTCATATCTTGTGTATGTTGGAATAGCTTTTTGCATTATCCTTTGCATCTAAGGTCACATCATACCTTTGGTGCACTAGGACTTTAATGCTCTAAGTTTTCTTCCTCATGTCTAGACAAGGTTGTATTACGTTGGGGCATGAGACACACCATCACCTTGGTCCTCATAACTTGGTGCATAATGTCTAGTGCTATATCAAACATCATGATTGCTCGCTTTCATTGCAACATAATGCCTCATTCATTTCTTCTATTAATTTCTCCCTTTACCAATCCCTTTCATGTCGAGAGCTTCCCCGTGTTTGTCCAACCTGCCTATCCTCTCGAGGGGGCATCCTCATCCTATCTTTCCATTACCATATTTTCTTCTATCCATACCTTAGATTCTTTGAAATGATGTTACTTGACACAAATTTCATCATCTCGAACATCATCTCAAAGAGGGGGAAAATGTAGACACCTAAAAATGTCCAACACCTTGTCATTAACTTGTCTTGCCCTAGGTACTCAGGTCATAACTTAATTAGTTAAATAAATTTTATTTATTTGACTAATTTATTTTATCCCCTTTCAATCCCATCATCCTATCTTCTATAATTAAACAAATTTTAATTATTTATTTAATTATTCATGACCATTAATTCTCTCTAGTTAAATGATTATTTTTAATTATTTAATTAGTCACTTATCTATTTCTCCTATAATTAAATAAATTTTATTTATTTAATTATCTTTCCACATCATCTACCATCACAAATCTAAATTAATTAATTAAATAAATTAAATATTTATTTAATTAATAAAATCCTAATAAAATCATCTTGCTTTCTTTCTAAAAATATAACTCATGCATATCTAATTAATTTATTTAATTAGATAATTTATTGTTTTATTCCTCTCATCTTTTTAGGATTTATTTCCTTTAAAGCAGAAAATCAAATCACTTTCTATCTTTCTAAAGCCTATCTCTTCTTGTTTAATTTCCTCTTTTGTCTAATAAAGCAAAAAAATTAAATCAAATCTTATCTTATCAAATCTTCTTCCCTCCACATCAAAAATTTCACCTTTGTCTATAAATATGGCCTCTCATAAGCCATTTGGTAGGGCATTGAGTTTGATATCCTTTCTCTACCGAAATATTCTTCCAATCCTCTATCTATTTTCTATCTATCTTCTTCTATCCTTTTTCATCCAATTGTCATGCTACAGAAGTGATCAAATCAACATCAAATCAATCTACAACCATCTTGCACACATAATTCATCATTCGAGGTATTCGAAAAGTTTGGTCAAGGTATTGCATTTTAATTTGTTTTATCTTCATTTGTCCAAATTTTGTCATTTACACCTTAAAGGTAGTCTCAGTTTTCACAGGGTCATCAGTAGTACCAAATTCTTTCATCTCAAAAGTAGGCAATTTACCAAGCATTTGATCTTTTGAAAGCTTTCCCATAACAAACAATTCTTCAATGGTATATACCTTGTGACTATAAGATTTGGGAAGAGTTTTGAGTATCTTATCTACAACATCCACATCTTCTATCTTTCCACAAAGACCTTTGATGTTGCTGACAACTTCATCAATCTTCTGTTATGATAGGTAAAATTAGGTTAATAAGATCAAGCATATAATTGAAAACCTAATCCTACCACCATCAAAGAATCAAATTCAAATGAAACCAAAAGTATGCAATTCAAGAACAAGATCACCTAGATTGTATGATTTCTTGTTTATGATGTGGATTACTTCTCAACAATGAACAATTATGAAGATCAAAGCTGTCATGATGGATGGATGATAATGATAAAATGCTAGATGGATGATAATGTAGACACTATATGAAAATTATGGATAGATCAAGTATGGAATGAGAGGGTGTTTATATAGACCTCAACCAAAATTAATCAAGGGTGAAGATTTGGTCGCTACGTGAATGATTGGCATGAATTGATAATCATAGGTGAATGTGTAGATGACAATTGGAAGGAAGAATAAGGTTCATGTGTGACCATGTACATAAAAAGTACTACATATGAAAGATATTAAGTAAAAGATGTAGTACCACACATATTTTTTTTTAAAAAAGATACATGTAAGCTCATGATAAAAGATAAGTGATAAGAGAAATTAATTAAATAAATAGAATTTATTTAATTAATTGGAAAGTGGGCTTATAAAAGGATTTTAATTAAATAAATAAGATTTATTTAATTAATTTATATAGAAATAGAGATAATTAAATAATTAAAGATTATTTAATTATAGATTAGAGGAAATAGAAGAAATAGATAATGAATTAATTAAATAAATATAAATTTATTTTATTAATAGAAGAAATAGGCGATTTTGATAAAATAGGGAAATTGCTCAAGTGTGTTAGACAAATGCAGATGGTAGATAATGCAATACTTGATACTAATGATAATTAGGTCAATTTTGGGTGTCTACATTTTGCCCCTCTTTGATACAATATTCATTAGAACGTCGTGTCAAAGAAATATATGATAATTCGCTCAATAAACAAGGTTATGCCCCAGTGTAACTGGCAGGTGATGCCCCCTCGAGAGGTAAGCTAGGCTAACTAGGAAGGGTAGGGTTGGCTCATGATAAGAGGAAAGGCTAGAAATAAGGTTGACATGAAGAAAATGAGGGTTGCGTGGGGTGAATTGGGATGGTATAGAAGAAAATAGGCTTTGGTATAGAAGAATTAGGGTTTGGAAGGGGATTATAAGGAGGTACCTCAAGGGCAAATAGACTCATTTGTGCTTGTTGTCTTTAGAAATCTAGAGCTCCCTAGAGTTTTGGTGCTTCGAGTGTTGGAGAGCTATCAGGACGGTGATTTCGTGCAGTGATCATCGAGCCGAGTGAGTGAGGACACATGGGTGACCAGCAAGAGCAGGCTTACCGGTATGCACCAAAACTTTTGTTAAATGCATGATTGTTTTAGGTTAAAAGCATAATAAATGCACACACGTCACCAGAAGTGAGCAATTTTAGGATAGGAAGTTCAGGTTGCATTGAGATGAAAAGTGGCCGCTTATAGTATTGTAGGTCGCTTATAGGCACGGATTGGTCGCTTAGCGTAAAATGAGGTCACTTCTAGTCAGCTAAGTCAGGTAGAGAAGCAAAATGCGCATATGGTAAAATCTAGTCGCTTATAAGCAAAAAGTGAATGTGTATAGTTATTCAGGTCAATTTTGACTAGAAGTAGCATGCTTATAGTAGATAAGTCTCTTGTAAGCAAAAACTGTGCACTTATAAGGAAATGGTTCGCTTATGATCAAAAGGCTTGCGCATGTAGAAAAGTGGGTCACTTTTAGTAAAGATAGTCAGTGTTTAGCAAGCAAAAGGCAATTTTTTTTGCACAAGAGACTGATACGGTGAGAAGAATGATGCAGGATATACTACCACCGTTATTGTCACAGGAACCACACCCTAGGGATTTGCAATTGGTCAGATTGTTGGATGCAGAGGAACGACTATTCTTAGATATCATTGGTTTAGAGCATGTGTCGAGGTTAGAGCCAGTGCAGGCACATCGAGGACTTATGACAGTGGTGGTTGAGTGGTGGAGGAGTGAGCACAGTTCATTCTTGTTGCGATGGGAGAGGCGATGATTACACTAGAGGATGTGTTCTAGATTTTGCGCATCCCGATTGATAGAGATAGGGTATATTATGATCCTGACATGGGTCCAGCTGCATTCAGGTGATTATTTGGGACTCCAGACATTGGGACTGAGGGATCAGAGATTCTAATGGTGAGGATGGAGGAGCTTTGCAATAGGCTACAGCGGGTGGTGGTAGCTATTATTAGATGGCTGGTTGGAGACAGACAAGCGAGAGGGTTTCCAATTGGATGGGGGATAGTTATGGAGGGGATGTTTTCATATGGGACTAGATATGCATGGGCTGAGTGTGTACTAGGGTAGCTATATCATTATCTGCATGATTGTGCATATATGTTTGGAACGAGTATGTCTACATGAGTCACAGTGTTGCACGTATGGGCATATCAGTACATTCCGGTGATGAGGCCAGATGGATGGGTGGCTAGGGTAGCAGGAGAGTCGTATACGAGGATGTATAGGGGAGCTCTTACCTATCAGGACCATAGAGGTATAGTGTACTAGAGGCAGACATTGGATGAGGTTGATAGGTTTATATGGAGACCATGGCTAGGATGTGAGAGATGGGAGGAGGAGGATACAGAGCTTGTCTATGCTAGGTAGGCTAGATACAATTTTGGTCACGGCATATACATTATAGAGCATTATTTTCTTGAGAGGGTGTTGAGGTAGTTTGGGATACCACAGGTAGTACCAGTAGGTGATGCCATTTTTGGGAGGACTCAATAGGAGGTATTTGATTAGGGGCTAGAGATTGTGGTAGATACAGATTTGGCAGAGAGAGGGATTATAGCTAGTTATGTGGTAGTGGGGACAGGGTCCTGCAGATCCAGGGACTTTGCCAGATTATGATGCATACTGGGCTACAGATAGGCCGACTCAGTTGACGAGGCTTGGGGAGATAGGGGAGATTGGGATGGAGAGGCTGGTTAGGAGGAGGCGGTGATGAGCTCCACTAGTATAGGTAGTAGTACCAGTAGCGCCAGAGATTTAGGGACATGGATAGGGAAAGGTACAGTCATAGGCATAGGTGCTAGGAGGTGATAATGTTGTGATTCAATAGCTAAGGGGGAGGATTAGAGAGGAGAGGAGATGGAGGTAGTGGGCTTAGTTCAGACTAAGGAGGGTGGAGATAGACTGACATCAGGTGGTCTTGGGATTGAGGCTTGCTAGAGCATAGGCTCAAGCTTACTAGGCACAACTACAGGCTAGAGTGCAGGGAGGTGATGGGCAGGATGATGGTACTCTGGTGAGGGTGATGGGAGAGAGAGATGTAGCTGTGCAGCAGGTGTAGGCGATGAGGACTAAGAGGGATATGGCTATGCAGTAGGTACAGGTGATGACAGTGGAGAGAGATAGAGCAGTAGCTACCTTGGGGACAGATGGAGTCACTATGTATCTAGCTACGCAGTTGACACAGTTACAAGGAGAGCTGAGGAGAGCATAGGGTGAGGCTGAGTATTATAGAGGCTTGTATCATGGAGTAGTGCCTGTGGAGAAGAGGCAGCCTAGTTATAAGAGTAGGTCAAGGGATTTAGCGTCATAGAGGATAGGAGGATCAAGGTCTATAGCTTCGGTGATGGGGCCTCCTAGAGATGGTAGACCAAGTGTAGGACCTAGTGGTGGTGGACAGGGTGAGGGAGCTGCTAGTAGTCACTAGGGCTTCCTTGTTTAAATATATTTTGTATTCATGATGAGGCCTATGAGATGATTGTACATACAGTTTTAATGGCTCATGGATAGCCTATGTTGTATATATAGACACTTGTATATTGACTTGCTTGATGATATATATATCTATATATATATATATGATGATGATGATGATTATTGGCTATCTATGTGATATTGTAATGATGATGGATGCACTTATGTTATGATGTTATGCATGTTTGTATTTTCATGGTTTAAATGAATGTTTATGTAAATGATATGAATATCCAAATGATAATAACGAAAATGTGTTATTCTAATGGTATTATGATAAGAAAAATGCATATAATAGTAATGAGGTTATGTGAATGCAAATATATATAGATGGAAACTAATGATAATGATATGGACCTATATATGCCTAACACACTTGTTTTGCAGGGCGAAGACAACGGAAATGACGAAGGCAAAAAGGACGATGAAGGGAAGATGATTGATCTTGGTTGAGAACTACATAGGATGATAATGGAATGGATAGATGATATGACAGCTTTTAAAGTAATTGTTCAAAAGTAAAGAAATGCAATCCTTATGTTTGATATAGCATATAGATGTTATGCACCAGGGTATAGAAGACCAAGGTGTCGAGGTATCAAATGCATAACTAGCATACTACAATCCTATCTAAACATATGAGGTCAAGATGTTGAACCAACATACACAAGATATGAATAGCAGCTAGTGTTCCGATAATGATAAAATTCTAGATGGATGCTAAAGTGCTCAATATGCTCAAGATGATAATGTAGGTGCTATATGAAAATGATGGATAGATCAAGTATGGAATGAGAGGGTGTTTATATAGACCTCAACCAAAATCAATCAATGATGGGGATTTGATGGCTACATGAACGGTTGGGATGAATTGATAATCATAGGTAAATGTGTAGATGATAAGTGGAAGGAAGATAAGGCTTATGTGTGACCATGTACATAAAAAGTACTACATATGAAAGATATTAAGTAAAAGATGTAGTACCACACATATTTTTTAAATAAAAGATACACACATGTCGGCTCATGATAAAAGATAAGTGATAAGAGAAATTAATTAAATAAATAGAATTTATTTAATTAATTAGAAAGTGGTCTTATGAAGGGATTTTAATTAAATAAATAAGATTTATTTAATTAATTTAGATAGAAATAGAGATAATTAAATAATTAAAGATTACTTAATTATAGATTAGAGGAAATAGAAGAAATAGATACTGAATTAATTAAATAAATATAAATTTATTTAATTAATAGAAGAAATAGGTGATTTTGATAAAATAGGGAAATTGCTCAAGTGTGTTAGACAAATGCAGATGGTAGATAATGCAATATTTGATACTAATGATAATTAGGTGTTGGGAGTAATGGTGGTAAGGAAAATGGAGGGATATTTGGAGTTGGAAGTAGTGGAGGTAAATCGGATGGCGGAAGGTGTACGGTCACATGCTTTTACAATGTATAGGATGGTGGAAGTGGAAGATATGGAGATAACGTGGATGGTGGGAGTTTAGGAGTTGGAAGAAGTGGAGGTAAATCAGATGGTGGAAGATGTACGATGACATACTTTTGACCTTTGGATTTTGATGGAGATGGAATGGGAACATATGTTTTGGGAACGTGTTGTGGTTTTTGATAGGAAATGGTGGATTTAGGATTCATGGAGGAATTACCAACATCTTTAGCTTGTGGGACCATGCGATTAACAATGGGACTAGGGGTATTTTGAGAACTAGACTTGAATTCATCATTAGATGGAGAAGACAGGGTGGCTGAAATCATGAAGATGGAAGTTCCTTGAAAAAGGTTGATGATATGAAGGGAGGAATAGTTGATGGTATCTAAATTAGAAGTTTCCCCTGTTGAAGAAGGTTCTGCTTCGATATCAGAGATGGATGCGAGTGAAGATTCTTGCAGTGTGTATTCACCTGGACCGTGTTCAGTGTACTTGATACGAAGATTTGGAGTGGCTTTGCTAGATGAAAGCTTGAGTAAAGCAGATGGATCAACATAGGATGAAGATGGATATGCTTCGGTGTTGATAGGAATACGGTTTGACTTTGATAGTTGGCTTAAAATGCATGATAGAACTCGAATGGATTGGGATCGGCATGGATAGTAACTTCAACACCGTTATGTGGAAACTTGAGACATTGATGTTATGTGGAAGGAATGGCTTTAAGGGCATGGATCCATGGATAGCCAAGGATGATGTTATAAGGAAGCTCAATATCAAGGACTTCGCAATGTGTGTCAGTAGTGATAGGACCAACTTGGATAGGCAAATGGATAATTCCTTTAGTATCTCTCTCAGCATCATCATATGCTTTGATAGTAATGACCTTAGAAGTATCAACATCTTGCTTAGAATATCTCAATTATTTTATTAGTTTTAAAGAGCATATATTGAGATCAACTCCACCATCCACTAGGATTCATTTAATATAGCGTTGGTTTACAAATACTTCTATGTGGAGGGCTTTGTTATGTGATGGGTTGATGGATGGTCAAAGATCTTTATTAGAGAATGTGAGATGTCAAGGGGCTGCAATTCTGGATACCATAGATTGAAATTGTGTGACATTGATATCATTAGGCACTGAAGACTCTTGCAATGCTTTTTCAAGGATAGATTTATGGGCGGGGGATATGCGAAGCAATTCTAGGATGGAAATGTGTGCGGGTGTTTTGCCAAGGTGATCAAGGATATTATAACTAGAAGGTGATCGAGGAGGATTGACAGGTGCTCCTTGAATGGTAACACGACCTCTTCTAGTAGTTACAATGCAATTGTGTGCTTTGCCTTGGATAGTGATGGTAGAAATGCGAGCATGGTCAATGCAGGCAATTGTGGATGACTCATAGTTGTAATGGATAGCATTCCCTGTATGAGGGTTACTTGTCTTGTCATGAGATGGAAGTGGATTTTTGAAAGCATCTAGGTCATAGTTCGATGTTGGTTGATGAGCCAGTTGTGATGTTGGTTGTGTGATTTTAATTAGACCTTGATCGATGCAATCTTGAATGACATGTTTTAAGTGCATGCAACCATTTGTTTTATGTCCTTTGACTCTATGGTATTCGCAATATTCATTCTCTTTGTACTAAGGAGCTTTGAAGATAGGTTCTCCATTGGGTGGAGCTTTAGGTAATGTGATGTCCCCACTTGGACAAGTTTTCGAAAGATTACCTCCATGGGTTCCGCTAAAGGAGTAAATTGTCGTCAGGGTACTTGGTTTGTTCTTGGTCGATTTCATTGAAAAGGTTAATTAGCTGTAGATGTGGCTTGAACGTTAATGGGAGCTTTTACTATTTGTATGTTCTTTGCATCCACAATGCCATCATTAACAACATTTTTGTTCTTGTTCCAAAATCAAGATTTGTCATTGGAAGATTGAGGATTGTCTTTGTTGTCTTTGAAAATCTTAATAGTACCCTTAGCTATTAAAGCTCGCTCAATGGTGGTTCCTTTGGAGATAAGTTCATCAAAGGTGCTAGCACTTTGCAGTTGCAGTTAGAATGAAAGCTCTGGATGAAGGTTTTGGACAAAAATGTCAAGTTGTTATTTCTCAGGTATTTGCCATGATAGTTTGCTAGCCATGTTGCACCATCATTGGGTAAATGAGGAGAAAGTTTCACCATTGTGTTGTTTGTTATTGACAAGGTCATTCATGTTCACCTCATGTTCAATGTTGAAAGTGAAATGGGATCAAAATTTGTTTGCTAACTCTGCAAAAGTCTTGATTCCTGGAGGTAAGTGAGAGAACCATTCAAGAGCTTGTCCCGCTAAGCTTCGGTGGAATAGTCTCAAAAGATATGTATCATCTTGAGCGACATCGAGACATGCAACATAGAATGCTCTAAGATGGTCATCCGGATTACCTTTCCCTTTGTACTTGTCAAATTGTGGGATTTCAAAATGTGGCAGAAAAGGTGTCATATGAAGTGATTTGTCAAATGGATAAGAGCATATATCTCCCAAGGAAAATGTCTTTTTGTTTTGTCCTACCACCTTGTTAATCATTTGTTCAACATCTGCTTGAGATAATTGCTATTGTTGCAAAGGGGGTTGATGGTTTGGAGGTGGAATGTAATATGGTGTATATTGTGGTTGCTATTGAGGAATGTATGAGGGTATGACTATTTGTTGGGGTTGAGTGCTCACAATATATGTTGAAGGATTGGTATGTGACACATATGTGTTTGAGGATTGTTGTCCTTGAGGCACAAGTGGTGGTTGGGTATATTGCGATGGATTAACTCCAAGATTTTGCATCACATGGGAACTAGAGGATGGATTGACGTTGGTCAATGGTTGTGGATTGGGAGTTGGATTTGCAATATGGTAAGCAATGGAAGGATTGGTGGAGGAAGAAGGATGGACATTTTAGGTTTATGTTTTGAACAACATGAGTAGCTTGAGATGGATTGGTATATAGCATATGTTCGGTGACGATGGGTAATCCTTGAGTTGCATAAGATGGATTGACATTTTGTAAAGGATTATATGGAGGTGAATTGAATGATGTAAGTTGATCAACATGAGAGACAACAATGATAGGATTGGATTGTGAGACAATAGGTGCGTCAGTCATGTCAATGAGACTAACATTGGGATTATATGGTGTGTTGGATAGACTCGTGGAAATCATGGAAACCATATTAGAGGTGATAGGAGCATTAGTTTGGGGTGTGGTTTCCACATGTGATGCAATAGGAGTAGGAATTGGTAATTTTTGCGAGACTTGTATGGATTGTGGTGTTTGGATAGCTTGTGAGACTTGCGGAGTTTGTGCTTGTGAAACATGGACAACTTGTGATACTTGAGGCACTTGTGATACTTGAGGCACTTGTGATACTTGAGGCACGGATACAGTCATGGTAGGAGTGGGGTTGTGTTGTGAAACATGGAAAGGTGGAAAGCTCAAATTTTGGGAAAGGTAGGGAAGTACCTCAGTTGGAGTTATTAAAGGTTCTAGAGTGTACTTCGAATGTGGTGGGTTTGATGGTGTAGCAATAAACAATGAAGGAGATGGGTTGGAAGGTAGATTTTGTAGCATGGATATGGTATGAGATGGTGTGGCTATAGTGGATGCTCCCTTTGTAACAATAGTGAGAGTGTTTGGATTGTGTTCTCGAATAGAAGATATGTCAAAGTCACTTGGTAATTTGGCTCCCATAAGGGCTAATTGCAAGAAATAGCGATTAGGATCAGATAAAACAAGCTTCTCAACTTGGTCCCATAAGTGTGTGTCTCTAAATTCTGATAAGTCATCTTGGGATTGCTCTTCATAGGTTTCTAAAAATGTTTGAGGTTGCACTTGTTGTGAAGATGATGGTCTAGTAGTGTATCCTTCGAGCACAAACATGTAAGAAGTCATACTAGTTGTAAATTGAGTTGCATCTCTAAGGGGAGTTGATCGGGATTGTTGCATTTTGGCTTCCATCTTAGCTCACAATTTTTCTTCCATTTCAGCTCTATATTGGCTCCTAGTTTGAGGCATGATGTTTGATGTTTTGGATTGGACTAGCTCATCAAGGTTGAGACCCAAAAGGTGATGGTTTGCTATTTGTTTGTTGATGGTTTGTTTTTCTAGTTTGTTGGTTGCTTGGTTTGCTAATGAGTTGTTAAGGTTGTTGTTTGGTTGTTGGTTGTTGTTGTTGGGTTGTTTTGTTAGTTATTAGTTGTTGTTGCTGGATAAACTCCCTAGAGAATAACTCACAAACTCAAGGGAAAAGCTAGTTGTTGATGCTGTTTTCTAGTGTTATTGGGGCTAAGTAAAGCCAAAGGGATGATGTTTGCTATTGCTAAGTTGATTATTTTGATGTTTGGTTGTTGTTTGGGGTCTCAAAGGATGGAAAGCTCAAAAGTCCAATGGTTTTGATATGCTCAAAATAGGAAATGATGTTTAGGTGGTTGCAAATGATTAGAGAAATGTCTGAAAGCTAGGGATAGAGCCAAGAAGTCTGAAAGTGCAACTGATTTGGCTGGATTGATATGGATTGTTGATGCTTGACTGGAAGCAACAGGTAATAGCTCAGAAGCAACTTAGAAAATGCTAAAAGTGATGCGTAATACCTCATAAGTGATCTGGATTTGTTTCATATGACAGGCTACAGTGTTGACTAGAAGAAACTATTTTTACTAGAGGTGGCCAGTCACAGTTCAAAAGTGAGCTACTGCTGTTTAAAAGTGATGCAATGTTTGCCAGAAGTGAGTAGCTGTTGGTTAAAAGTGATCTAGTTTTTGCAAAAGGCAGGCAACTGTTGTTTAAAAGTGATCTAGATTTCTGAAAGCTAGCAGTTATTGTTTAGAGGTGATCTGTGTCTGTCAGAGGGTGTGTTTGAATGATATTTTGACAAGAAAACAGTGATTTTAGTCACTCATACTCACAACAATCACAAGCTTGTACAACCTAGGCTAGGAAAGGACTATATTTGTTGAGTCCCCTTGCCGTGCTTATTCAAAGCAGATAGCTTCAGGATCTTGGTAGCACCAGCTTCCCTCCACGGTACTCACCTCTCACGCATACCAAGATCTAGGTTTCCTAAGGCTTGGCCCCCCACCAAACCTTAGGATTGTCCCTACTATATCTACTAAGAACCATGAGAATTAGGGTGGCTTCAAAGGTCCCACCTTTTGCATCAACAAATAGAGGGTTTTTGGCTACTACACAAGGTTGCTAGTAAGGGCATTCGTTCGGGTGGCTACATGTGTGGTGATTCACTCTGTTAATGGAGGCTTCCCAGCCCAAAGAGGTTACACTCTAAGGGGTTTTGGGGGAAACATTCGTCAGTGTAACACATTGGCACCCTTTGTTTGTGGCTTTTGACACAAACACTTTTCTTATATAGTGGTTCAGAAGGACTTGGCTTTAGCCCATTACCGCTTGGGTCATACCCCTTCTCAAACCAGGAAGGCAGACCCTCTAAAGATAATAACAAGTTCTCATGCACCCACGATCCATTTGATAGGCAAGGGGAGATGATACTTTTGCTATTAAATTTGGGTTACAAACATGCACAACCAGCAATCAAGAAAGATGAAACAAGCACAGAGCAAAGAATGATTCTTTTTAAGCACCAAGCCCAAATGTTCCTAAATTAGTGATAAAAAGAAATGTCTTGGACCGATCGAAGCAACAACAAATATGTTAGTAGTTTCACAACTTCCTTTTCTTGGACAATCGACAAGATGCTACACAAAGAGATGATTAATAACCAAGAAAACCTAATTGTAAATGATAAAACTAAAAGTGGCACACAGTTACCAGAGGTGACTGACTGTTGCTCAAAAGTGATCTGTATTCTACCAGATGTGAACTGTTACTGCTCAGAAGTGATGCTAAAAACCCATATGTGAATTGTTAATGCTCGAAAGTGACATGTTTATGCCAGATGCATAAAATCCCTTGCAAAAATTAGATGTTAGCAGAAAACCCTAATTTACAGGAAGTGACCTAGACAGCCAGAAGCGATCAATTTTAGGTTAAAAGTGATGTGAATTGGCTAGAAGTAGCGACTGTTGGTTTGAAAGCGATCTAGAAAATGTTGAAAGCAGCGGCTTGTAGCTTAAAAGCGATGCGTAAATTTTGAAGGTGATTGGGTTTTCACTTAAAAGCGACCGCGATTTGCTGTAAGAGCTCCAAAAATCTAAACTTCATGAAAACAACTTAAAAAAGCAAAGTTAATCAAGGACGTGGGTCCCACCGAGCGTGCCAAAATGTGATAGGTAAAAATTATGTTAATAAGATCAAGCATATAATTGAAAACCTAATCCTACCACCATCAAAGAATCAAATCCAAGTGAAACCAAAAGTATGCAATTCAAGAACAAGATCACCTAGATTGTATGATTTCTTGTTTATGATGTGGATTGCTTCTCAACAATGAACAATTATGAAGATTAAAGATGCCATGATGGATGGATGATAATGATAAAATTCTAGATGGATGCTAAAGTGCTCAATATGCTCAAGATGATAATGTAGATGCTATATGAAAAGTTTATATAGACCCCAACCAAAATCAATCAAGGGTGGAGATTTGGTGGCTATGTGAATGGTTGGGATGAATTGATAATCATAGGTGAATGTGTAGATGACAAGTGGAAGGAATAATAAGGCTCATGTGTGACCGTGTACATAAAAAGTACTACATATGAAAGATATTAAGTAAAAGATGTAGTACCACACATATTTTTTTAAATAAAATATACACACATGTCAACACATGATAAAAGATAAGTGATAAGAGAAATTAATTAAATAAACAAAATTTATTTAATTAATTGGAAAGTGGGCTTATGAAGGGATTTTAATTAAATAAATAAAATTTATTTAATTAATTTAGATAGAAATAGAGATAATTAAATAATTAAAGATTATTTAATTATAGATTAGAGGAAATAGAAGAAATAGATATTGAATTAATTAAATAAATATAAATTTATTTAATTAATAGAAGAAATAGGTGATTTTGATAAAATAGGGAAATTGCTCAAGTGTGTTAGACAAATGTAGATGGTAGATAATGCAATATTTGATACTAATGATAATTAGGTCAATTTTGGGTTTCTACATCTGTATGTAACTTGTTATGTTCTCATCCTCAGACATTCATATGGTTTCATATGTGGTCTTCAAGTTATGTAACTTAGCCTTCTTGATAGATTCATCACCTTCATAGTTGTGTTTCAATTTGTCCCAGATCTCATGAGCAATTTCTAGATCCACAACTTTCACCATTTTAGTGTTAGAGAAAGAATTTAATAAAGCATTTTTAGCTTTGTGATTAGTCTCATAATCCTTAATCTCTTCATCAGACCGTGGAACACATTTAGGTACTGTGTATTTATCTTTAACCATCTTACATATATTATAACTAATAGAAATAAGATAACTTTGCATTCGTACCTTCTAGTAGGCATAGTCAAATCCATCAAATTGAGGAATGTCTTTCTTGTGTGCCATCCCAGATCTACCTTAAGTTGTTAGGATTTCTTCCAAGGAACCTCGCTCTGATACCAATTGTTGATGGCCCAAGACAACTGAGAGGGGGGTGAATCAGTTGTATCAAAAACCTTAACTTCTTTAAACAAAATCACTTTCACATTCACTTACTTTAATTCCTTAAACTATTATGAAGATTAAACATGAATTGTAGAATCAAAACATAAACACATCAACACCATACAGACATGAACACCACATTTTTTACATGGAAAACCTTAAAAGAGAAAAACCACGATGAGTGTTAGGTCACAATATAATGTAATAACAATACCGAATAACAAAGAGGCTCACTACCTTAGGGTTTGCTGCCCAGGGCTCACTGTCCAAATGAATGCTCACTACAAAAAGGCTCACTGCCAAGGGGTGGATCACTGCCAAGGGGTGGCTCACTGCCAAAGGGTGGCTCACTACCAGGATAGGTTGCTCATTTCCATGAACTGATATAATAGGATCTACAACATGCCTGAGTTTAGTTCCATTGAAGCACAATATATCTCTTCTTCTCTTCCTTTACAACACACACACTTTATCTTCACACACTCTCACATCACTCATAGATTCATTACATATATTTATACCAATAATCAACCTTGGAACATTCATCAAGCTCAATAATACAACTTACAACCATTGGAACTATCTCCAAGGTTAGCATATATACATAAATCAAATTAGGTCTGGACCTAAACAAACTTGTGGAGAAAATGAATGAAGTGAGAAAATTTCATGGCTTAGCTCAGACCCAAATACATCCTTACATGCTTCCTTACACTTTTACAATCTAAGAAACACATCTGCAAAGAATGTTAAAACCCAAGTCGGCCAAACTGGTTCAATCATCAAGAATACTTAGACACACGCTTGGAAGAGCTTCATTACATCTTGCAGATCAAGCACACACCTTCAATACATTCTAGAGACATACAAGAACAACATAGAATCATTTGGGAGCTAAAAAATCCAACCACAATAGATCTCACTTGAAGACAACAAATATCACTTGAAGATAGATCACAGACCACTCACAACAAACATAGTCAAACTCTGCTTATCAATAACTTGCTTTCCAAAGCACCAAATCACAAATCCTTTGGAATGAAGATAGCTAAGGACCTTATAAGCATATGTCCAAAACTACAAGACCAAAAACCAAATTATGGAGAAATGCAGAACAAAATACTTCTCCCTGTCATATTGCAAACACTGCCAGGCACAATCTTCAAACTGGTGAATAGAACTTTTGCTGCACAATGATCTAGACCACTAAATTCTAAATTTAGCATCTTCAAACACTTCTCTAAAGCATATACAAATCTCATACTTCGGTCTTCAACACAGATGAAATGCAGAGAAAAAACTTAGACATTGTCCTTAACATGACAACTCAATCACTTAACAAACAACAATATTAGAAGACATAGTTGGCACCAATGACAACACAAACATGTTGACATCAATGACAATACCAATTAGCACATACTTGCAACACCTAGAATAGTTGATAAAATGTCTACGAAATCTAGTTTCATGGTTAATTCATGGACAATAGAGTTTGCAAACTAGTCAAGAGCTCAGGTAGAGAAATGCTTGTTTGAAGCCAGATTAACCCCACCTACTTTTTCCATGGAGGTCAACCTATATGTAGTACCTCTAGGATCATATGATGTCATTTTAGGGATGAAATGACTATCTCAGCATAGGGTAAAAGTTGATTGTCTTTCCAAAATAGTAGAATGCATTGATGATGAGGGAAATGTTGTCCTTATCCAAGGTTTTTCAATGAGAAATGAAAATTAGGCAAATTTATGTGATGCAACTAAAAAGAGAATAATGGAAAGGATGTCAGATGTTTGTAGTTAAAATGGAGGAGGTAAAAGATGAAGAGGAGAAGGAATTAAAGGAAAATACTTTTGAAGAGTACCCTTATCTTCAAGATTTTTGGGATGTATTTTTGGAAGACCTTCCATGTCTTCCCCCAAAGAGAGTTTTTGATTTTTCAATAGATATTATTCCTGGTTCTGAACTAGTGTCCAAAGCATGTTATTGGATGACTACTATTGAGTTGATGGAGTTAAAAGATCAACTCTAGGATTTGTTGCAAAAAGGGTTGATTAGACCTAGTGTATCACCTTGGGGAGCACCAATGATCTTTGTTAAGAAGAAAGATGATACTCTGCATCTTTGTATAGATTATCATATGCTTAACAAAGCAATGATTAAGAACAAGTGTCCTTTACCATACATAGATGATCTTTTTGATCAAATGCATGATGAAACTATATTTTCCAAAATTGACCTTAGATCAAGCTATCATCAGTTGAGATTGAAGGAAGAAGATATTCACAAGACAATCTTTCGAACAAGGTATGTACATTATGAGTTCACATTCTTACCTTTTAGTTTGACCAATGCTCCAGCAACATTTATGAATTTGATGAAAAAATTTTTTAGAGACTATCTAGACAAATTTGTTCTGGTGTTCTTAGATGATATTTTAATCTACTCTCGTAATGAAGAGGAACACCATCAACACTTGAGGATAGTTCTACAACGACTTAGGGAGCATAAGCTTTATGGAAAGTTATCCAAATGTAATTTGTTTCAAAAAGAGGTATAGTACTTGGGTCATATTATATCAGCTAAAGGAATTGTTGTAGATCCCTCAAAGATAAAGGCTATTTTGGAATGGCCTACTCCTAAAAATGTACATGAAGTGCATAGTTTTATGGGATTAGCAGGGTATTACAGAAAGTTTGTTTTAAAATTTTCTAGAATTTCCCATCTTATCACTTCTTTGCAGAGAAAAGGAAGGAGATTTGAATGAACTGATAAGTGTGAAGAATCTTTTAATATTCTTAAAAGGAAGTTGACTTCAGCACCAATTCTTAAAGTACTAGACCCTGAGGGTCATTTTATTGTTGTGACTGATGCTTCAAGAGAAGGGTTAAGAGGAGTCCTCATACAAGAAGACCAAGTTGTGGCTTATGAGTCTAAGAAGTTGTGAAATCATGAGTAGAATTATGCCTCTTATGATTTGGAGTTAGTAGAAATTGTGCATGTTGTCGAAGTGTGGATGCATTATTTGTTGCGAAAACAATTTGAATTGAAATCTGATAATCAAGGTTTGAAGTGCATCTTCACACAACCTAACCTTAACACCTAGCAAAGAATATGGTTAGATCTCACCTCTGATTATGATTTTGAGGTTAATTACATTAAAGGTAAGGAAAATAGAGTGGCTGATGCCTTGAGTCGAAGAAGGCACATATTGGTAATAGTATCAGTGCACTTTGATTTCAAAGCTCAGATATTGAAAAATTTGATCGGTCATGAATTTTATGAGAAAATTTTAAAACCTCTAATAGAAAATCTCAAGATACAAGGTATGATGGATTTTAGTTTGAACCTAATGGGTTATTGAGATTCAATAATAGAATATATGTTCTGAATCAGGGAGATTTAAGAAGAACTGTGTGTAAAGAAGCACATTCTGCACCATATTCAGGTCACCTTGGAGTGACAAAGTTGTTAGTTGATGTAAAACCCTTATATTTTTAGAAGGGAATGAAAAATGATGCTACAAGATTTATGGAAGGATGCCTAGAGTGTTAGCAAGTTAAGGCTAAACACCAGCGTCCGATAATCTACTTTTGTATCCTTATGACGTACCTAAATGGAAATGGCAGGTTATTAGTATGGATTTTGTCCAAGGATTACCTATGTCTCTCTATAAGAATGATGCTATTCTTGTAGTATTGGATATAATTTCTAAGGTAGCTCATTTTATACCTGGTAATCTTACAGATGGAGCACCCATCTTAGCCAAGAAGTTCATGCAAGAAGTTTTTAGGTTGCATGTGATTCTGGAAAAGATAATTTAAGATAGAAATGCTTGGATAACTTCAAGGTTTTGGCAAACTTTGTTGTTGGCTTTGGGAACACAATTGAATATAAGCTCAGCCTATTATCTAGAAATGGATGGACAAAATGAGAGTGTAAATCAAATACTGGAGAATTTTTTGAGGATGTATTGCATGGATCAACAATATAAGTGGGAAGAGTATCTTCCACTAGTTGAATTTGCATATAATAATTCATATCATTCTGATATAAAGATGGCTCCATTTGAAGCATTGTATGGAAGGAAGTGTCAAACTCCTATAAGCTAGGATAAGCTAGAGGAAATGATTTGGCTTGGGCTAAAAATGCTTTTAGAAATGGAAGAGAAAGTAAAGCTAATCAGGAAAAGATTGGCAGAAGCAAATGATAGACAAAAAAGCTATGGTGATGCCAAGTGAATACCCCAACAATTTTCAGTAGGAGATAAAGTTCTCTGAAGAGTTAAACCACACAAGAACCCAATTAAGTTTGGAAAGTCTTCCAAACTAGCACCTGGATATGTTGTACCTTTTGAAGTCCTACAAGTGGTTAATCTAGTTGCTTACAAGATAGCTCTACCACCAACCCTTGGTAGAATGCATGATATTTTCCATGTCTCATATTTGAAGAAATATATATCAGAATCTAATCACATACTTCATTGGAATTCTCTATAGGTACATGACCTAGGGATGGTCATGATAGAGCTTCTCAAAGTGCTCTAGGTACACTAGCTCCGCTTGCGTAATAGAGAGGCTACCTAGTGCAAGGTCTAGTGGGACCAATATTTAGAGGAAAATTCTACCTAAGAAGATTACAATGATATCTATCAAAAGTTTCCACATCTTTTAATATAGTGTGATGTATAAGAACTATAGACACCTAAAAATGACCATGTCTTCAAATCACTTGCATTTTCATCAAATCTATCTAATCACCTGCATTTTTTTTTTATAAAAAAATGCGCCTGGTAAACTTTTTAACGTGACCGGTGACACTGGTGCGACACGCCCTCCAGCTCCACACAATGCTTTTTCCCAGAGCTATGAACCGGTGAGGTCACAACACGAGGGCCTCATCCCTAAGAAAGAACACTTCAAACCCGCGAGCTCGTTGGCCCAGCGAAGGCATAACACTTGCGAGCTCATTGGCCCAATGGGGGTTTGAACTCTGGTGGCCGCCACTACAACCAAGCGACTTAACCATCGAACCACACCCTTATTGGCATCTAATCACTTGCATTCAACATTAATTGAATAATCTAATTATTTAATTAATTTCATCAAAGTCATCAAATTCTTCCAAATCTCCTAAATTCAACATTAATTGAATAAATTCTATTTATTTAATTAATTTAATCAAAATCAACTTTATTCTTCCAAAATTAAATAATTTTAATTATTTAATTAAATCATTATCTTCTTTCAAAATTCAAATCCATGTCAATTGAATAAATTAATTATTTAATTAATTTATCATTTAAATCCTTTTATATGTAATTAAATAATTTCTAAATTATTTAATTAAATCAACTATTCTTCCAAATTTAAATAAATTATTCAAATTTATTTAAATTAAATATTTCTTCTAAAAATAAAATAAAATCAAATATTTTATTTATCCTTCATCATGCAAAATAAATTAAATCAATTTATTTGTTTAATTTATTTAAATCTTCAAATCTATTATGTGTCCTCTAATCTTGCACAAACAATTAAATAAATTTATTTATTTAATTTGCCTTTTCCTCTAAAAATAAATCTTGTTCATCATGCACTCAAAATTAAATAATTTATTATTTAATTTATCTCAAATCATGCAAAAAGCAAATCATAAGTTGAGTTAATTGACTTAATCATTATTGTTTTTATCACCAACTCATAAATTAGAAAAAAAATATTTCTATTTTTATGAAATCTAAAAATATGTCTATTCCATGTCTTTTTATGTCAAATCAATCAGTTAACTCAAACAAAATATCTTTTTGTGTAACACATGTCAGGTGCACATTCATCATGAATTCTAGATTTATCTCATCCATTGATTCCATTAAATTATCTAGATCGTTGATCGATCTTCATTGAAACCTATATAAACCCCCCTCATCTCATAACAAACCCTCTTCAATCATTTATTCTCAGGCATCCCTACAACACATTGAGCATACATCGCATCGTTGAGCACCCTTGAGCACTTTGAGCACAAACACAATCTACATTCGCTTGTTGTAAACATGGTTTCACAATTTGAAGAGTAATCCACATTTGACCAAGATAACAATACAATCTAGGTGAAAGTTTTCATTGTTTTTGTTTTTGATTAAGATAAGTTGCTAACCCACAAGTAGAACCTGATAACAGAGCCAAGAGGCAGCAAAAAAGGCATAGGACCAGCAACAGCTGACAAACAGCTAACTAACAGTTCAACCAAAAACTATTAACAAAACATATATCGATTCTTTTTAAACAAGCCTGAAAAGGGCATAAAGCATAAACAAGAAACCAACTACCTAAACAAGGCCTTCTAGTCATCAGTTAACAAATTAAAGATATTTTTCTGGTCCTTCATCAACACATCCACGTTATTGGTCTTGTCCACCTGCAGAGCATTGAAGACATCAGCAACATTCAGAGAGGTTTTCAGCATCAATTGGATCATCTTCTTCACCCTATCTTCCATGACAGTCAATCCAGACTTAACATCAGCCAGTTCCGCTTCTAGCTTCTTGCAATCCATGCCCCTCCTAGCACTCATGACTTCTTTGTCCAAAGTCTCCTGCACTTCAGTGTCCTCTTTGTTAGTGTCATAGAAGGAATTATCATAGATGCGAAATGACTTGCACCCTCCTGCTCTTTCTCGGGAGTGGCCTTCTTCTCTTTCATTTCCCCCTCCTGCCCAGTTTCTTCCCCTTCAGACGTTGTAGAGTACTCCACTAACTTAATTCCCTAATGAGAACTAGTAGGCAACTGTGATGACCTCCGCAGTGAAGGCCTTATGGGCCTACTATCCTTGCCCAAAACCACCCCCTTGACAATAACATCATCATCAATCCTCAGGGTCCCCTAATTTTTACCCAGTTCTTCAACATCTTTCTTACCAATTTCCACACTGCATCTCTTTTTAACAGTAGATGTTTTAGCAGGGTTACCACCTTTGTACTTTTTACTTTCTTGCACCAGGAACTTGCCTTTCAGATTACAAAGGCCTTCAATAGCACCAACTTGAGACTTATCATGGGGGGTTTCAAGGGGTTGGGTTTGAATGCGACCCCCCAACATGGCTAAGGAAGTGGTTTTAGAAATAGGCGGGCTAGACAGAGGTCTTGAGGGTCTACTTAGGGGTTGGTTGGACAGGGAAGCGGGCTAGGAAACCTTCAGGGGAGCCTTTTTAGCCAATCTAGTGCTCAAGGGAACTTTGTCCGTAGAATCATCATTCAAACTTTCCTCCACAGGTTTGGAAGCAGGGGTTTTAGGTAGATTCAGAGCAAGGTGATAATGGTAAAGGAGAAAGATAAGACCTTGATGAAGGGGAAGGGCCATAGGGTCATTCACCTAGACTTTTTTGAAATGCAGGATAGAGTTTTCAAGGCTCGACAACAGAAAAGAAGGGAAATTCACAAAGGTCTTGTGTCAAAAGTGGTTTAAAAAAGAAAAGTGGTAATGATAAAACACCCTATACCTCCCTTCAAGGGTGAAATACTTCATGATAAGGAAACATACCTGATTCCAGGGTGCAACCAAGCACTCTCTCGAAACCACCTTGCAGCTTGATTTGTTTCTCCCCCTCCTTGTAGAACAACTTCAGGCCTTCCATGTTTGGGATGCGGGTTTGTTTTTTGAGCCTATTATCTAAACATTGCAATCCAGTAGCAGCTGCAATTGAGGCCTCTGACACAACAAAACTAATACCACCAATTTCCACCTTGTGCTTTTCATCCCATGACTTGGCAAACTGGGTCGACAAATTCTCATCATAACCATTCAGTGACTCCATGAACGCCATGATACCTCCTTCATAGGCAATACTCCACACTTGTTGATCTTCCCTGAACTCGTTGTAGTTCATGGGTTCTGTCCTCACCTTCTCACCCCCCATAATTTTCACTATTTTTGTTATTATTCATTGATTATTTGGTTATTTGCTTAGATCATTATCTTGATGTTATATGATTGAATTGTTGATTATTTCATTGTTTTGATTATCATTCGATCTCGATAAATTCCTATACACATTATGGCATGCCCGGTGGGACCCACTAATCACTCCTTTTCTTTAAGAAATTGATTTTTTTAAGTACAGTATGAAACAACGCACATCAACACAGAAAAACACCTTTGGCAATACAGTGCAAGTGCCTTTACGCAATACTATAGCCCCTTTGGTAGCACAGTACCATGCTATTGGTATCACAGTGTAGCGTACTTGGCATAATAGTAAAGCACTTTTGGTCTATTAGGGTTTCTGATTTTGTTTTTTGACTCATCATACTTATCATTCATTGACTGACAAGCTGATTTATTTGTCTTTTAATTATCATTTATACTGCCTAAGCTAACGTATTTAGGAGTATTATCATTTTTTGAGTTAACCTTTCCTTTCACGGCATCTTGTGAGTTGTTCTCATTTGCAGGTTAGAGATCTTACCCTCTATCAAACATCTTAGATCATCTATCAACCATGAAGATATCTTCTGATCTATCTTTTTCTGACAAAATATGACTTTTGTTAGATCTAGGGCAGCAAAGCGTGTTTGGTAGTATAGTAGCTCACATTTGGTAGTACAGTACCACACTTCTAGTAGCACAGTGGATCACTTTTGAATCTGGGGTAACTTGCCTCTGGAAACACAGTAGATCTCCCCTGGTAATACAATAAGTCACCTTTGGTATTACAGTAAAGCACTTCTAATCATTTGTTTTGATTTTGGCTAACTATTGAGTGGGTATGGAACTAATCAACGTGTTGCAGCTTCTTATTACTCAAATAGAGCAAATGGGTTTTTCTAACGTGTTCATGTAGGACAAGCTTTGAAGAATTGCCAAATCTATCAATTTAGGTCTTAGGAACATATTACTTTCTTAAGGGACAATTGAACCAAACATCTTTTTTGCAATCTAAGTCTTAGGAACATATTGTTTTCTTAAGGGACAATAGACATGCATGCCAAAACACTTCAATTTCTTAAGGGACAATTGACATGAATGCAAAACACTTCAATTTCTTAAGGGACAACTAACAACTACAATCGTGTGTGTCCCTAATCTAGTTGCACCTTATTTTTCTTATAACAGGACAATTGAACCTTTGTTTGATGTGCTTGAACTTCAATTTTAGTTATTCCTTTAGAAGGGTCTACTTTTGGATTACACTTCATCCAAAAGGGATGACCCTAAGTGGAGTTTTTCTTTGAACCACTATATAAGAGGGATAAGGCGAAAGCCAAGTCTTAACCGACATCAGCCTTACCTTGTGGTGCCAAATCGAAAAGAGGTGTACTAGCACTTTGTGGAAATAATTTTTACATTGTCTGAAGTGTTTGATACTCTTAGTAGGATTGGTCAAATCTTTTAGTAGCTTGTCACATTTCTCGTAAGGCATTGGTCCCTCAAAGCAACTAAGAACCATCTAGATAGTGACTACCTGATTCACCTCTAAACATTGTGATAAATTTTAGTGCAAGGGCATAGCTGGTTTTGCCCCCAAGATACTCACCATTGCCTCCATTGAGAAGAGATAGTATTCCCTCGGCTAGCATAAGCACTTATGACCTACTTGTGGCTTTCCAAGGGGAGGGTAAGATATCCCTACCTATCGTCTCTCACAAAGATACAAATGTACGACACCTGTATGGAATGACATTTGGTCGATGGAGATTTCAAGTTGTGGGCTGAACTATCACAATGAAAGCTTGTCTCTAGGGATGAAAGTGCTTGAAATTGTTTGTAAATTGTCTTACACCCATGGAAACATTGGGGTTTTTTGTGAGCCTTGAACGTACACTATCTATTGTGTCAGTCCTTTTCTTTGCCACTTTGTTTGATGTGTTTTCTCTTGCCAAATAAAATCTAATCAAAATTAAATCCAAATCTATCAAAATTTGCCTAATAAACATCATTGACACCCATTCAACACTTTTGGTATAACAGTACCTCACCTTTGGTAGTACAGTAAGTCACCTTTGGTATAACAGTTCAGTGCCTCTAGTAGCATAGTCCAGCACCTTTGGTAACACAGTCCCATGCCTTTGTAGCACAGTACAATGCCTTTGGTCCAAAAAATTGTTCATCAAACTACCTCAGCAAAATCTCAAAACAAATTGTCCTAGTGTATCCCATGGTAACCACTAGACTCCAGCAATCTATGAAGGCTAAACAAGAACATGTTTGAAGTATTTATTTTTGGTTTTGGATATAATCATCAAGGATGATGATCTTTAAGGGGGGAGATATGTCACACCCTATTTTTAAAATGATGTATTTATTTTCATTATTTTCAAGGAGACAGACAGTCAAAGAAAATATTATGATTATAGTAATGATGGAAAAATGTGATTTCTTTATATTAGTTTATATGCAAAGGATAAATGTTTATGACATCATTATTGATCATGTGGTTAAATGATGAAATGGACTAACTATCATCATGTAACTGAGGTGGATGTAGGAACATTGTTGTTTTCCCTTCGATATGAGGAGAGAGAGTATTACCATGGAGAGGATACTAGATCGTGTGAATGCAACGATCCTTATGCCATCTAGAATTACACACACATATATCCTTAGTAGAGAGACCATGTTTGTTCTTGTCAATTATGTCATCGTTAAGACTAAGGCTAAATCCTTTTTATTGTCTGATAGAAAATTGGTGTATGCTTTTGGAGAGATAAATTGACATGTGTAAATCGACTAAACATGTTTGATTTTATTGTCAAGATCTTAGTCGACTTGCGGGAATTCCCTGTTGATGATTGTGCTTATAGATAAGTACAATTAGTGTTTGAGAGAATGCAATATCGACATCTAATAGATAAGTATATTATTGTCTATTTTCAAATTATTATTATTATTATAGTTATAGTTAAGATCATGTTGAGTAAGGTAAAGTCTCTCCTTTTCTCCTTAGCAAACTCCCATGCTTGGGGAGTGGGGGAGGGAGCAGTAGCTCTATACTCCCCACTCTTTTATGCATGTAGGAAGCTGTGGGAATGTGGAGAAAGGTTCGGTAGTGGTAAATTAACTAAGCACCCATAACTATGAGAGGCTAGCTTAAGATTGGATGGAGAATTTTTTTGAAAGGGGACAAAAGGAAGAGATACTTTGGTGTAAAAGGCTCAAAGGATAGAAACACAGGAGGAAGCTGAGATCTTATTAGCATGCTACCTGTAGCATTATACAGGTAAGTTGATTGAATACCATTAAATATAATGATATAGATGCATTGATATTACCTTACATTCATTGAATTGCAAGTAATATATATATATATATATATATATATATATATATATTACAGAGATGCTATCATTGTTTATCCTCTACAAGGGATTAGTTCTATATAATATGTATCATATTTCAGTTAGGGGTAGAGTTAGGATAATTCAGAAGCCATGTTTATTCATTGTGTATATATTTGTATCCTTAAGGGAGATGTTTTGTGCATGATATCTCAGGATTAAGAGAATCATGGATCTATGTTTTAACATAGGAAGTTCCTTATTGATTATCAAAACATATTAGAAATGAAAGTAATAGTTGAAGGACTATGAAATCAAACCTTTGATAAAGGTGTTTTTAGAAGAGTAGAAGTAGAAATGTTATATGGCTAGTTGTTTATCTAATCAGGCTGATTGTGATAATATCTAATCAGGTCGACTATGATAATATCTAATCAGGATGACTATGATAATATCTAATTAGGATGAATGTGATAATATCTAATCAGGCTAACTGAGTTAGTCTATGGCTGATTTTTTTATGCTGAGGCTGACTGAGTTAGTCTATGGCCGATTGTTTTATACTGAGGCCTGTATACGCCTAAAAATGACACAAATCATCCTAAATAAATATTCTAAATATTTATTCCATTCTTCTATTAATTAAATAAATATTCCAAATTTATTTAATCAATTCACTATCTCACAATTAAATAAATTCTATTTATTTAATTAAAATTCTTCTAAAGTCCTTCACAATTAAATAATCATAAATTATTTAATTAATCCTATTTCCTCTATCCTAAAGTTCTAAATTCAAAATTCCACATCACCTTTACACCTCACCTTTTCCACCTCACCTTGTCCACCTCATCAGGTTGCACATGTAATTAAATATATTTAATATTTAATTATCTTATTTTCCCTCACCCACATGGCCTATTTCTTCTCCAATCAGAGGTCAGTTAACCAATCAATCAAATCTGTTAACTAACCTGTCAGTTGAGTCAAATCCTCAATCAATTCAGTCAGTTCCACAATCCACTCTTCTGACTGATCAATCAATTCTGTTAACAGATTAGTCAAGTCTGTTAACTCTCCAATCAGTTTTGTCACATCCCACCTTTCATGATGGAGCTGGGACACTTGGCATGTTTCCACTGGTTGCACATTCCTCAACCATCCTCAGCCGTTGATCTTCATATCTCCTCTCAACCGTTGATTCCTATTCCTCCGAGTCTATAAATGAAGCTTCATCCCTCCATTTTATTCATCCAGGCTTTTGACATCGTTACTCTGCAGAAATATCACCAGCGCGCCTTTGGCACCCACTTGTCATCCACAATCTTGAGATCACCATTGTTGCATTGGAGCTCACCTTCATTGCATATCACACCATAGCCGTTCACCATCGACTTCCTCAAACAGCTTTAAGAGATTGCACTCTCTGAGGGCTCATCTCATCTGTGAAAGGACGATTCGTGATAGGCGAACAACAGAAGTTTTGAAACGGAAGAGGTTTGCTGTGTTCGTTCATTGTTTATTTAATCTTCTTTGTTTCTCCATTCTGTTGATGTTTGGGTCATCTGTTATTCATTTGATTGATGCACTATTTTACCCTCACATTTTTGGCGCCCACCGTGGGGCCGTTGCCCCTTTATTTTACCATTTTTGAGCTTTTTTGAAGGCAGGTTCAGTACAGGTCCCGCAGAGTCACGCACAGGTTCTTTCGGCACATCTGTTCATTTTTACGGTGCTTTTGAAGACTGTTACGGCGCTTTTGTAAAACTGCGCATTTGTTGACTGTAACTGCACTTTTATAGACTGTTGCTGCGCTTTTGTTTAAACTGCGCATTTGTTGATTTTTGCTGCGCTTTCATATAATATTGCTGCGCATACGTTAAAATGGCGCATCTGTTGTCTGTTACGGTGCTTCTGGCGACTGTTGCTGCGCATACGTTAAAACTGCGCATCTGTTCATTTTAACGGCGTATAGGTTCATTTTTACGGTGCATTCGTTAATGCTGCGCTTCTGTTGATCACTTCTGCGCATTTGATCACTGAAGCTGCGCATTTGTAACTGGCTCAGATTTTGGTTCTTTTCTAGAGTATTTTGCTAACGCTAACCCTTTTGCAGGTGTTTGCTGGAGCGGTTTTGCAGGTTAGGCTCGGGTTCAGTTACATGTAGTTGCATCTAACTAGCTCACATTTTGTTTTCTGGGAAAGAGTAAAATGGTTGTTCATTACAAATCTTCATCTAGTCTTAATTAGGGAGGAAGTAACTGGTTTATTTCATGCTTGCATTGCAAACAAACTTCCAAGTTATTGCTATCTAAGATTTAAAATTGAACTCACAACTGCATTTTGAAGTTAAAATGAACCATTGCTATATCGTGAGACCTGAATTTCAAAGTTAACAATCTCGTGCAACGTGGATTTAAAATTGAACTCACAACTGCATTTTGAAGTTAAAATGAACCATTGCTATATCGTGAGACCTGAATTTCAAAGTTAACAATCTCGTGCAACGTGGATTTAAAATTGAACTCACAACTGCTTTCTGAAGTTAAAATGAACCATTGCTATATCGTGAGACCTGAATTTCAAAGTTAACAATCTCGCGCAACGTGGATTTAAAATTGAACTCACAACTGCTTTCTGGGACTTAAAATTGAACCACTGCAATATTGTTGAAATCACTTCAAAGTTTTGTTTGACTAGCTTAGCCCATTTAGTTTTTATCTTTTTAACTAGGGTGGATTAATCAGTGTATTCTGTGCTTGCGAATGACAATAGGCTTATGCTCTCCCCTCTTCTGGGTGATCAGAGTGCCAGACTTGTCATTCTACTTGTTTAACCTTTAGGAGGGGCCTACCCTTGGATGCACGCTTGTCCAAGCGGGAACGACCTTGAGTGGTAACAGGCTAACGCCAAGCCCTACTGAGCCACTTAAAATAAATTGTGCTTGAGGTGAAAACCTCCTGCAACGAGTGCTGTTATGTTACACCGACGGCCAACCTCCCCCAAAACCCTCTCAGGCGCAACCCTGTGAGGCTGGGAGACTCCATAACGGAGAGTAGCACCGCCGCACGTGTAACCACTTGAACGGTTGCCCGAATTACGAACCTCTTGTTTTAGTGGCCCAAATCCCTTATAATCCACTTCTCGCCTAGGATTTTGTACTCGCTTTTGTCCAAAATAGAGTCGAAAAACTACAAAAACAATGAAAAATTACAAAACATTCTTTGTGCTTGCTGTGTTTTCTTGCTAAAATTTCTAAATCAGGAAGACCTTTTCCAGCCAAGGAATACCAAAAACAGGGAAAAATCCAAAAAATTTGCCACCAGAAAAATACCAGAACTGCACATATATCCATTTCTGCGGTGCATATACAGCGACTTGCTGCACTTTTGTACCGACTTGCGGCGCTTTTATACCTTTCTGCTGCGCATATACACTGTTCTGCTGCGCTTTTACAGCGACTTGCTACGCATATACGCCGACCTGCTGCGCATATACTTTTTTGCTGCGCATTTGCGCACTGTTACTGCGCATACATACCTCACCAGAGCGGCGCATATACAACTACTTACTGCGCATTTACCCATTCTTGCTGTGCATCTGTTACTGCGCATGTGTGACAGTGAGCATCTGCCCTATTTTTGAGAAATTTTCGTCAACTGTTCGGAATACCCATTTCAGCCTAGTTTCATTTTCTAAGGTCAGAATCAACCTTGCAGTCAGTTTTCATCCATTTCACCCATTTCTCTCTCTTTCGACGGTCGTCCCAGTCACCTTCTGTCCTAGTCACTCTTGCCCCAACGTCATTCTGTCCCATACTGATTCGACATAGGTCCTTCTTTAGTGAATTCACGTAAGCCTAGTAGGTCACAGTACCTTTTGCTAGTAGTCTTGTTGAACGACTAAGCCCTACACAGTGAGACTGGTATCGACTACCCTTGCTAGTGGCTAGAGTCTTGTGTCAACCGTCTTACCTGAAGTCATTGAGCGAGAGAACCCTTTGTCAAAGTCTTGTCCTAGATATCCCATTCATTACAGTCTTAGTCGGCACCTTGCCAAGATTTCTAATCCTAGTCCATTTCATCCCACCCCACCTTGCATGGTTCTTACTCGATCCCAGTACAACAAGCTAACTGAAATGGCCGACTCTTTCGATCACATCGCCCCACCATGCGATGATGATGAAGAAATTTCTCGTGAAGAATTAGTGGCACACATGCAAGATAGCAAATTCCAACGCCTAGTGGAGAGAGTACTCCTTGAGGATCCTACCAAATATTTCCATCATCTTGCTAGTCTCGGACTCAAACTCCCCGCAGACTTTGACATTAGCTCCATCATGGAAAATGCAGACAATGAACGTGAGAGGGACACAAATGACACAGTCCCAAATGCACATGAGAGAGGCACAAATGACACGGTCCCCCAGGCCAATGAAAGAGGAAAACAACACTTAGATCAAAATGCTCCTATAGCGGATGTGAGACAACAAATTGAGAGTCTAAAGCTAGAAATCTCCAACCTTAAGATCGGCACCAGTTCCAAGAACTACTCCTTGGAAGATATAGCACCATACCCCTTTGACAGAAATTTGGTCATGAAACCATTCCCCTTTCAGTTCGGAATCCCGAAATTTGACAAATACAAAGGGAAGGGGGACCCTAGAGATCATATCAGGGAATTCACTGCAGCATGTTTAGAAGTAGCTCACAACGAGACCTACTTAATGAGACTATTCCCAAGATCTTTAGGAGGTCAAGCTATGGAGTGGTTCTCGCGTCTTCCACCAGGAATCAAAACTTTTGATGAACTTGTCAATAAATTCATAACGCACTTCTCTTACAACATAGAACACGAAGTATCTATGCTAGACCTATGCAACACCAAACAAAAAGGTGGTGAGTCTTTCGCCACCTTCTTATAACGATGGAGACAGCTAGCTAGCAAGTGTTCTTACGACATACCTGAGAAACAACTATTGGAAATGTTTGTCCACAATTTGAATCCCGATCTTAGCTATCAGATTCAGATACAATGCCCTACCTCATTCACCAAAGTCATCGAAATGGGGCTATTCATTGAGAAAGCTATGATCGCTAAAGAGACTCTCAAGCTCTACAAGGACACACCTCCTTCCAATTACACAACCGACAAGTCAAAGTTTTGGACCAAGAACAAGAATGTGGTCAACGATGGAGTAGTGGATGCCAAGGCGGCAGCCCCTAAACAACAACCCATATTCACTCTTAAGGAAGAAGCAAATAACGGTGCACTCAACAAGCCATCCCCTCGGGAATCTAGACCTTGGTTCAATTCAAATCCAAGGAGAAAATTCACGCCGTTAGGAGAATCTCAAGAGTCTGCTCTCAGGAAGTTGTTGGCTAACAATGAAATTTCTCTACCGCCAACAAGTGACTATGAGCCCATAGTCAAACCTCCCTATTGGAAGGACACAGACTATTGCGAGTATCACCGAGGAAGGGGGCACACAACCAATAATTGCATCCGTCTTAAGAACGTCATACAGGATATACTGGATCAGAATTAGGGAGGAACACAACAGCATACCTCCAATGAATCTCATGTGGCCTACCGGGACCCTCTCCTAAACCACAACCGGCTGTATAACAACAATCACAACAGCGGTCACAATATCAACAATGGTTACAACCACAACAATGGTCACACTGGCAACAATTCCAATGGTCATAACAATAATGACAATAATCGCAACAGGCCGAACCAGAACAGTGGGTCGAGTAATGCTAACTATGCAAGCGTTCCCTTTGAGTACACCATTAACTGCATTTCTGAGCACATTCCGCAAGTCAACGTCATATCCCCCAACCAACAACCAGGACCTAACGGAACTGGTTGTAGTATAATTACCCGCAGTGGTAGAGTCACTATCAACAACACTCCTCCCAGGTCGTCGCCATCTTCGTCTAACCCCCGCCCATATAATGTCATCGACCAATTGCAAAAGACTCCGGCTCATATTTCTATATTGGAGCTCCTACGTCTATCTCCTTCTCATAAGGAGATTCTTGAGAAAGCCTTAGTGGAGACTACTGTCCCCACTAATCTAGCCCAAGAAAAGTTTCAAACCATGGTGGGTAATTTGACATCCTCCCCTTCCATATCATTCACAGAACAAGATGACCTTTCCATGTCTCAACCCCACAACACTCCTCTACACATTGTCGCATTCGTACACAGGCACCGCATCAAGAGGGTTCTCATTGATGGGGGTGCTGGTTTGAATATTTGCACTTTGAAGCTAGTCCTTGCATTGGGGTTCTCTGAACAGGCAGTGGATCCACGGAGGAAGATTACCATAAAGGCCTATGACGAGGAGGAACGCACCACGAAGGGCACGGTTGTCCTACCCATTCAAGTGGGACCGGTAATTAAAGATGTGGTGTGCCAGGTCCTTGATCGAGAGCTTGCTTACAATATTCTGCTAGGGAGACCATGGATCCACGCCATGAAGGTTGTCCCCTCCACCTACCATCAATGCATAAAGTTCCCACACGATGGCAAGCAGGTCACCATACACGGCGACCCCGATCCCTATCAACACTGCAATTCTTTTCAAGCTAAACCTGAATGCGTCATTCCCAACAATAGAGCCCATATCTCCCCTACTCCGCCACAAGACCATACTGCCGAAGCTTCCTCTTCACAACCCAAACCAATGAAAATCACCATAAAAGAAAATGGCGTGGGGGAATATCAGATTGAGCACAGCCTCAACCTTGCAAAAATGCCCTTGTCTCCTCGCTCCTTTGGCCAGCCCAAGCATCAACCCAGGCATTTTTCAAAGCCCTCTGCTCCTCCTACAACTCCCGCAAACCCCTTTGTAAAATGGGGGACCTTATCCGATGAATCAGAGGAGCGAGATCTCTTGCAATGGCTTTATGCCGAAGAAGAAAACACATCCCAAGATCCACCCAGACTCCCTACAGAGCTCTATGGGCGAGGTGAAACCATCTTGCATAGGATGGGATATGAAGGACAAGGCCCTATCGGCCTCAGAAAAGAGGGGATCATTGAACCTATACAACCCTCTTCCTCCTCTTCGGCTAGAAACACGACTGGCCTAGGCTACAAAGGTAAAGGTAAAGCCAAAGAAAATGCCTGCCTAGTGGAGACAATTCAAACACTCCAAGAGGATAGTGACGCAGATTCAGATGATTCCAATCAGTATGAATGGGACGAGCTGACAGAACACTCCTACGATGACAAGGAGATTGACACCATCCAAACCCTTAGCCCATATCATGAGAGACAAACGCAACGGGACAGACCACTGGAGTCTGATTTGCCCCTCCCTGAAATTATGGCTTTCGAGGAAAGTATAGATTCCATTGCGATACACAACCTGGAAGAAAGTACCACCCAGAACACTACCCCCACCTGTGCTCCTAGTATTTCCATCCACACTATCAACGAATCAGGTCTTTCATCCGACTCCCTTCCCCTCTTACACCCTGAGCTTATTGACTGGGACCTGAAAGGGACCCCTCAATTAGATGTGTTCCAGAACGATGATGCCTACATTGACTATATGGGACTTCGAGATCATTTACCAAAAGGAGATCATAAAGCCGGTTTCACTATCGAACTCAATACTGTAGCATACTTCGGGGAGGGTGCCAAGCCTTCTAGTCACAAAAATGTAAAGATCAAAAAGGGATCTGACGGTGAAAACCGCCATGCGGCAGTGTCAGATCATAAAACAGTAAAAAGAAAGGACGTATCTAAAGGTGAAAACCCAACTGTGGCACCTGACGATGGATTGCTTGACACCCTCCCAAGTGACATGTATCAAGAAAGGTCACAGATCGTGGTAGAGCCAACAGAGCCAGTGAACATTGGAACCGAAGAGCAGCCTAAGATAATCCACTTTGCAAAATCTCTCACGCCACCTGAGAAAACCAAGTTTGTGCCATTCTTTAAAAAGAAGAGAGGCAGCTTTGCTTGGTCATATGCCGACATGCCAGGTTTGGACCCAAACTTGATTCTACATCACTTGCCATTGGATCCAGGGGTGAAGCCCGTAAAGCAAAAACTGAGAAAAATGCATCCCCATATTGCCCTCCTGGTCAAGGAAGAACTCAAGAAATTGTTAGACGTGGGGTTCATCAGGGCCATTGATTACCCCGAATGGATATCAAACATCGTGCCAGTGTCTAAACCAGATGGCAGGGTTCGACTATGCAACGATTTTAGAGACTTAAACAAAGCATGCCGCAAGGATGACTTTCCCTTGCCTAACATCGATATCATAGTCGACCTCACGGCGGGACATACAATGTTGTCACTTATGGATGGATTCTTAGGGTACAACCAGATCAAAATAGCACCAGAGGATCAGCACAAAACTGCTTTCACTTGTCCATGGGGTACCTTTTGCTGGAATGTCATGCCGTTTGGGCTGAAAAATGCAGGTGCTACATATCAGCGGGCCATGACAACTATATTTCACGACATGATGCATGTGACCATGGAAGATTATGTCGACGACATCTTGGCAAAATCACTCACCAGGGACTCACACCTGGACACATTAGAGAAAGTCTTCCAACGGCTGGACCAATTCCAAGTAAAATTGAACCCGAAGAAATGTGTGTTTGGGGTCACATCAGGCAAGCTGCTAGGCTTCATCGTGTCAGCAAACGGCATAGAGGTAGACCCGGCCAAGGTCAAAGCAATCATGGACATGCCTCCGCCCAAAACTCTAACACAGTTGAGATCCTTACAGGGCAACCTATAGGCCATCCGCAGGTTCATCTCACAGTTGGCCGACAAGTGCCATCCTTTCAGCCATCTCCTACATAAGAATGTTCCATTTAAATGGGACGAGCAGTGCGAAGAGGCATTCAACAAGCTCAAGGAGTACCTCATGAATCCTCCTATACTCATGCCTCCGATCCAAGGCAAACCTTTGATTCTCTACATATCTGTTACACCTACTGCTCTTGGGGCTCTCCTAGCGCAGCAAGACTATGAGAACAAGGAAAGAGCTGTGTACTATATCAGTCGAACCTTAGTGGGCTATGAGTTGCAGTATTCATAGGTGGAACGTTCATGTCTTGCGGTGGTTTTTGCCTCACAAAAACTCTGACACTACATGTTGGCACATCCTGTCAAACTCATTGCCAAGATCGACCCACTAAAATATCTTCTCAGTAAAGCGGCTCTCACAGGTCGACTAGCCAAATGGGTTATGCTTCTTAGCGAATATGATATAGAGTATGTGGACAGAAAAGCCGTCAAGGGGCAAATCATCGCGGACCAACTAGCTGAGGCACCATTACAGGACACTTCACCAATGCAGTTTGAGTTCCCCGATGAGTCTTTATTCACTCTGTCCACATCTCCTTGGAAACTCTACTTCGACGGGTCTTACACCAACCATGGATCGGGGGCAGGTATCTTGTTTATCACTGCCCAAGGCGACACAATTCCAAAGTCCTACAGGCTGTTATTCCCATGCACTAACAATATAGCAGAGTATGAGGCTTTGGTAATTGGTCTCAAGATGGCCACTGAGTGGAAAATTCAAGCACTATGTGTCTATGGTGATTCTCAGCTTGTCATAAACCAGGTCAACGACGAGTATCAGACCAAAGATGAGAAGCTCATCCCATACAAGCGAATGGTCGACGACCTCAAAGAATATTTTGGGACCATCTCGTTTGAGCAAATACCCAGGATAGCGAACAAAGCAGCCGACGCAATGGCGACCATCGCCTCTCTTCTTGAGATACCTGAACATGAGTCACGCTATGAGTTCTTAGTAGAAACAATTCGACAGCCGGCTTATGATCTCCTTGAAACCCATTCCATCTGCCACCTAGTGGGATCTGATTCACCTTGGTACGGTAAGAAATACACTTACCTCAAGGACAATATCCTTCCTTTGGACCTCTCTTCCAACCAAAAACGAACCTTCATCTGACAAGCCTCCTGTTACACCATTATCGCCAATACCCTTTACCGACGTGGTCTGGATGGTACTTTACTCCGTTGTCTAGAACAAGAAGAATCTATAACTGCCTTGCAAGATGTGCACGAAGGGATCTGCGGAACACACTCCAGCGGTCCTTCCTTAGCTAAGAAACTCATGCATTTGGGTTATTACTGGCCCAATATGGAAATGGATTCATATCAGTTCGTCAAAAAGTGCAAACAATGCCAGATACATGGGAACCTGATACATGCACCTGCTCAGGAGTTGAGACCTCTAACAACACCCTGGCCCTTCTGCCAGTGGGGACTAGACCTCGTGGGAAAGATTCATCCACCTTCTTCCAACGGCCATAAATTCATCATAACCGCCACTGAGTACTTTACAAAGTGGATTGAAGCTGTTCCCTTATCAACCGTCACAGGAAAGCAAATTTCCTCCTTCATTCTGAATTACATTATCTGCCGATATGGCATCCCTTCATCCATCATAACGGATAACGGGAGACCTTTCAAAAATCAGGATGTCCAGGAACTTTGTGAGCGTTTCAAGATCCAACATCGCTTCTCCACTCCATATTACCCCCAAGGTAATGGCCAAGCTGAGGCATCAAACAAAACCATTCTGAAAATCCTAAAGAAGACTGTCAATGAAGCTGGTCGCGATTGGCATGTCCAACTCAATTCCACTCTGTGGGCCTATCGAACCAGCATACGCACTCCCACAGGTGCTACACCCTACGCCCTCGTCTATGGTTCCAAAGCCATCCTTCCCATTGAGGTCGAACTCCCATCCCTTCGGGTGTCGTTGAAAGGTCTCATATCAGACGAAGAGTACAGAGTCTCCAGACTGCAAGAGCTAGAACTGCTAGAGGAACGGTGCCAGAAAGCTTTTGACCATCTCAAAGCCTATCAACAGATGATGTCAAGAAGCTACAACCACAAGGTTAGACCAAGATGCTTCAAGATTGGGGACCTCGTCCTAAAAGAGAACCCTCGCAATCAGCAGGACAGAGAAAAGAAAGGTAAGTTCGAGCCTAACTGGCTTGGACCCTATGTAATTGTAGCAGCTTACGGATCGGGGGCATATCAGTTGGCCACATCAGAAGGTGAGTTGTTTGATGATCCAATCAACAGCATGCACCTTCGCAGGTTCTATACCTAAGAGAACCCCAATGCAAGGGGGCACAATAAAATCAAAAAAAAAAAATCAACAAAAGTTACAAAGAGAAAATACAAAAAAATTGAAAAAAATAGAAAGCATGCAAAAAAATCGTCCCTTGGTGAAAACCTGGCAAACAGGCGCCTTGGATAGGTATCCTGATGAAAACCTGGCAATCAGGCGTCATGTTACTTTCTAGCTTCTCGTGCAAATAAAAGCAAGTGATGAAAACCTGGTAAACAGGCGTTACTTGTGACAAACCGCATTCTCCATCTTTGGGAATCCAATCACCTTGAGCCCATCCTCCCTCTATTTTCCCCATTCGACCCATATCCATCCCACAGCAAACACTTGACAGTTACCTATCATGGCTTGATACTCACCTTGTGGCCTTGTCAACCAAGGTTTTGTCCCATATCGTCTCCTTGAAGTGAGCCTAGTGTAGTGTCTCTCGTCGGTGTCTGTGGTCCGAATCCATGAACTACGTTGCCTCTGCGCCGTCACGTAGGCAAGGCCATTATTCTAATGCGCCCCCGAGGCTTCCATCTCTCCCAAAGTCCCATTCGTCTCCTCTCTTGTCTTCATTCCTGTCGTCTTTCTTCTAGTCCATCCATGGTCCATTAGGGTTTACCCCGAACTACGTTGCCTCTGCGTCGTCACGTAGGCAAGGCCATTTAGCAATGAGCCCCCGAGGCACTAGGTCAGTCCCTTAGGGTCCGTCTTCTCAATAAGGATTGTGCCATCTTCTCACCAAGCATGCAAATACAAGCAAACACCCGCGCTTCAAGCAGAAATCTTGACTATGACCATCTTAACCCATCCAATGCAAGGCAAATACCCAAGGTCTTCTAAATGATTTTATGCAAATTAAGGCAAGAAATGAACACATATCAACGCAAATATGCTTTCGTAGATTGGCACCTAGGGTTAAGTTACAGAGTCTTGATTTTTTGCTATCATACCTTCCTATGCTACTCAAGGATGCCAAAAGCTAGAGATGCTCTGATGGGGGGCATGATTACTTTCTTTGTTTGTTATTTGTGGATTAAACTTTAGTAATGCGACGCCTTGTCTAAGGACATGATTAGCAAAAGATCATCGAGGACATCAAAGGTCTTACATGAACGGGGGCAATCCTTGCTTGTTGAAATGCAAGAAGTACTCAGGTCATCTAGATTCAACTTTGACTAGATGCTTGTATTAACTTGCTAAATTACACGCCATGTAAGCGATACTCAGGTCATCTCGGTTCAATTATACCTCGATGCTTGTATTCACTTACAACATTTCAGAAAAGTACCAAAAACACAATGCCCAATGATGAAATAAAGCAATCTAAAAGCAAAACATCCGTCCTATACCCATACACCCATCCATACAGTCCTCATCATTCAAACTATGCAGAGTAACGATATCAAGAAAAGTCCCTAAGTCATTCCTTCGCAACCATTCCTCTATCCATCATGTCATTCTTCTGTCGATAGAGTACATTTGGACATCACAAAAACAAGGCATATAGGAACATATCATATCATTCGTAGAAACTAGTCATGCACATGATTAGGTTAGTAGAATGCACCATCCAATGCATTAGGTCACCAATACATTTGCATCACATCTTAATCTTAAAAGCCCAGAAAATCAAACAACATAGCTAAGTGCATCACATATATAGTTACATCACCACATAGTACTCATGTTACAAATGCATACATTCAAAGCATTACATCATATAAATATCCAGTAGCATCTCACATATCTATACAGCATCATAACATAGAAATCATGTTCCATACACACATCTGCATTAGCTCATTCTAGACACCACGTATACAGTTATATCATAACATAGAAATCATGGTTCATATATATACCTTTGCATCATCACATAGACATCATATTACATTTTGCATTCATTTGTCACATTAGATCATATAGACATCATATAGCAGCATATCAAAGTATTTCTCATATAGCATCATATAAACCATCTAACTATGCAATAGCATCACATCATGCAATAGAAGTAATCATCTCAAAAAAAAACATGCAATAGATACCCAAAGCTGCATCATCATCCATACTATCATATACAAAGAGGTCCAAATGTACAATATCATCATCTCTCTCAAAATCAAAGTGTCATATACAATATGCGTCTAAATAGACGGTGATACATGTCCCAAAATGTACAAAATCTGGTCTCTGACTACCCCTGCTGCTGTGGGCCACCACTGCCAGCTCCTGACTGCTGAGGTCCCATGACAGATGCCCCTGACTGGGATGGACCTGCTTCATGGGCCACCCCAGACTGAGTCCTGAAACTCCCTGCCCTCTGGCTCGACGACACGGCACCATGGTACAAGCCTCGGTAGTACTGTGCCTGCTGCTGCGCTCTGGCTAAGTCTGTCTGCGCCTGTGCCAACTGCGTCTGCAACTGGCCTACCTGTGCCTGTGCCTGCTGCACCTGCCCAACTAGAAAAGAGCTCGCTGCATCTGTACCCATGGCAGCCACTGTTGTGTCCCTCTCTACTCGGATAAGGCGTACCCGGGCATCGGCCATGTCTCGCTCGCGAGTCAAACCAGCGATCACCGCTGCGTCTGTATCTCGCCTCCTCTCCACTCTCCTCAGCTGTGCCTGCAACTCTCGCACCTGTCCCCTCAGACTGGCTATAGTCCGGTCATGTGCCTCACCCTGCACTGGCCCCTGTGCTGCCTCTGCCTGTCCTAGCCCCTGCTGCTAGGGCACCTGCTGCTGTGGCACCTGCTGCTGTGGTCCCTGCTGGGGTGGTGGCATCTGTGCCTGCTGCTGCACCTGCTGCGGTACCTCTCCCTGTCCTGGCACTGTCTACCCAGCACGATCTATCCTCCTCCTCTGCCTCGGCCTCTCTGCAGCCCGGCCACCCCGTCCTCGTCCTCCTCTAGCGGCCCTCCGCCCTGGGCCGGCCTCTCCCTCCTCCTCTGAATCCACCTCGTCAATACGAGGCACCAGCATGCCAGGTCCTGAATATCTCAGGAATGGATGCGCAGTAATCCAATCCTCATACTCCTGTGTAATCCCTGCATCCGCTATCTCTCGCCTCATGTCCCATGCCACATAAGGCAACTGCTGGAACTTTGCCAGAGCCTCCTCGTAAGAAGCCATCGGCCCCCATCGGACCCTCTCGGCATGTGTCCGTGCAAACATGGCCTGTCCCTGCGGCATGCCCTGTCTCCTGCCAAACTGTCTCAGTACTCGGCCCACCGTCTGCCTCTCCAAGATGTGCCGTGTCCGGCCTATCAACCACCTAGTCTGAAAGCAGAAAGGCAGCTCATCCCCCTCATCATCCCAAGGCTCGCAGTCTAGATATGGTCACCAGATGACCACATCTATCCCATCCAACGTATGCCGCCAATACTCCAGCTTCCCCAGCCTGTGCTGGGAAATCACTCCTGCATAGCCATAGCTGTACGGCTCTCCCCTCTGCCTAGCAAAGACGCATATCGGCCTGGTCACCGCTATGTGCTCCCACAGCCAAAACTGTAACAGCAACACCCCAGCCGATAGACTCGTGCTGCGGTGGTACACCACCTGATGCATGTCGTGATATAAGTGGGCTAGCACGCAAGGTCCCCACGCATATCAGGTGCCCTCAGTCAGCATCCGCTCCATGATCCTGCCCCATCCAATAGGGAACCCGTGCGATCTCCTGTCCGGGCATACAACGCCCGCAATCAGTCCAGCCACAATCCCAGGGAAGTAGTTGTAGCAGTCATATATGTCCTGCCAAGGGATGACCTGTCCCACCAGCTCGGGATCGTCAAATACTCGCTGACACTCGGCGAGTCCCGCGTCCCACTGTGCGTCATACTCCACTAACTCGCCTACCACGGGCAAGTGCAGTATCCTATAGACGTCCTCCAACGTCACTGTCATCTCTCCAGTGGGGAAGTGGAAGGTCCCGTCCTCGCTGTGGAATCTCTCCACGGCAGCTGTCAACAGTCCTCGGTTCGCCCGCACCTCGGGCATAAAGCAAACATAATCTAATCCCATGGCACCAAGCGCCACTCTGTCAGCCTCCGTCAGCATATGTCTTTGCAATAGAGGCATAGGGAACGTCTCCCTCGACTGCAACGTCTCTCGTATCTCCTCCTGCAAGCACGCAAAGCAAGGTGTCAGTCTCAAGCCGCATATACCATACTCAACATATCTATTGAACTATATTAACTAAACTTAGCATTTCAAATTGATCAAAACAGCACACTACATCTCTTGACTAGATTCCTGCAATCTCAGAGATAGCTCATCGATTCTTGCGTCAAACAGGATGCTAATCGAATCAATTTGGCTAAGTAATTTGCCATCCCAAACAAATGCGCCACTACAGGTGGTAAATGCGCCATTTCTGGTATATGCGCCGCAAAAATCAACATATGCGCCGCAAAAATGCATATGCGCCGCTACAGGGCACATATGCGCCGTTCTAACGCATGCGCCGCAGAAATCCGCGTATGCGCCGCTAAATTACGAATGCACCGCAGGAAGTCACATATGCGCAACTTTAACAAATGCGCTGCTACATTTCACGCATGCGCGGCAAAAATACCAAAGCGCCGCCCAATTACGAAAGCGCCGCCAAAGTGCACAAATGCGCAGCTTTCATGCATGCGCCGCCGAAACCGGCATATGCACCGCGAAATCACAAAAGCGCAGCTTCGCGAGGCATATGCGTCGTTCTGCGTTTCGGCGCATTCATTTCACCTATTTTCTATGAGCATTTATGACACCTAAACTCGACCCTAGGAGAAATTTTTCGAAGCACATACCGGGGGTCCTGCCTCTGTTGGCCGCCCGAATCGTCGGACTCGCTCGAATTGGTGCTCCTCGCGTGGAATGTCTGCTGCTCTGGCCGCCATGCTGCTCTAAGTTTGCTCTGAGCTCTCTTTCTCCAATCCAGATCAACCAAGTGTGCAAATGACTATTCTTGTGGACCCAGCTCCTATTTATAGCCTCCAAACCCTAATTCTGGCTAGGTGATGACTGTGACTACTTCCCGTGTCCGTTTTTCCTCTCGTTTTCTTCCCGCGTCCCTGACCGCGTCCCTTTTCCTCCAACCTATCCTCACCCCTTCTTCATCGTGAGATCGTCCGTCTCCCAAACTTTCACCATTTTTCCCGTCCACTCTCCCGAGGGGGCATCCTATCGTCATTTAACCTGTACCAGGGGCAAACTGGGGCATGTATCATCATTCAGACTATCAATTTCTTTGAAGCAACGCTGTAAACTGCATTGCATCAAAGAGGGGCAAAATGTATACGCCTAAAAATGACACAAATCATCCTAAATAAATATTCTAAATATTTATTCCATTCTTCTATTAATTAAATAAATATTCCAAATTTATTTAATCAATTCACTATCTCACAATTAAATAAATTCTATTTATTTAATTAAAATTCTTCTAAAGTCCTTCACAATTAAATAATCATAAATTATTTAATTAATCCTATTTCCTCTATCCTAAAGTTCTAAATTCAAAATTCCACATCACCTTTACACCTCACCTTTTCCACCTCACCTTGTCCACCTCATCAGGTTGCACATGTAATTAAATATATTTAATATTTAATTATCTTATTTTCCCTCACCCACATGGCCTATTTCTTCTCCAATCAGAGGTCAGTTAACCAATCAATCAAATCTGTTAACTAACCTGTCAGTTGAGTCAAATCCTCAATCAATTCAGTCAGTTCCACAATCCACTCTTCTGACTGATCAATCAATTCTGTTAACAGATCAGTCAAGTCTGTTAACTCTCCAATCAGTTTTGTCACATCCCACCTTTCATGATGGAGCTGGGACACTTGGCACGTTTCCACTGGTTGCACATTCCTCAACCATCCTCAACCGTTGATCTTCATATCTCCTCTCAACCGTTGATTCCTATTCCTCCGAGTCTATAAATGAAGCTTCATCCCTCCATTTTATTCATCCAGGCTTTTGACATCGTTACTCTGCAGAAATATCACCAGCGCGCCTTTGGCACCCACTTGTCATCCACAAGCTTGAGATCACCATTGTTGCATTGGAGCTCACCTTCATTGCATATCACACCATAGCTGTTCACCATCGACTTCCTCAAACAGCTTTAAGAGATTGCACTCTCTGAGGGCTCATCTCATCTGTGAAAGGACGATTCGTGATAGGCGAACAACAGAAGTTTCGAAACGGAAGAGGTTTTGCTATGTTCGTTCATTGCTTTGTTTAATCTTCTGTGCTTCTCTATTCTGTTGATGTTTGGGTCATCTGTTATTCATTTGATTGATGCACTATTTTACCCTCACAAGGCCAACTGATTTAGTCTATGGCTGATTGTTTTTATACTGAGTCCAACTGAGTTAGTTTTTGGCTTATTGTTTTTATACTGAGGCCGACTGTAATAGTCTATGGCCAATTGTTTTTATACTGAGGCCAATTGTGATAGTCTATGACCAATTGTTATTATACTCACACCAATTGTATTATATATTAAGGTCGAATGTGTTACCATATGGAGGTCGATGGTGAAAAATATAAGATCAAGTTTTGTAAAGACCGACTGTTATCTAAAACCAAGCATAGGTTTAGCCATTTAATAAGGGTCAATAGTAGATTTAATGAAGGACCCAAGAGAAGGTCATTCATAAAAGTATACCTTTCTTACTAGTAGTGGATTAAGAATTTGAGAGTGTGTTTTAAAAGCTTAAAAAGCTAGTAAAGAGACAAAGTGATAGAGTAGAAACACTTGACATTAGAATGCTATTTCAATAGAAATATGGAGAAAATTTGAGTTATTTGTAGATGCTATTTTGGAATTATCCTGATTTATCTATATTCTAGTTCTGTGGAGAAATATTCTTTTACCCATCTTAGGCTAAGAATAGCCACAAGAATATCTTGAGAAACACTTTTTATGCCAAATGAAGGGTCAAGTTTTAGACTATTATCATAATTTGAAATTCTCTATTTTGATATATAAAGAGGAGTATTTAATTAATATAGTTACAAAGTTATAACATATTATCGACAGATTATGAGTCGAATGTTTATTAAGACAGATAGAGTCTTTAATTGTTAAACTATATGGCTTGAATGTCAACTATGTATGTATAGAAGATTTAGAATGAGTATTAGAATAGGTAAACAAGCCATTCAGTAGATGACAGGATGTCATAGACCCAGGATTGCAAGTTTGCAAAGAGGGACTCAATGTATGTTTACACCAGTCACCTAAAATCTCACCCTAGACTTGTCAAGATTGACTAGAAGATAAGGGTATATGTCTTAATGACTAATGTGGTATAAGCAAAACCAAGAGAGTTATTATATTTATAAAGGAAATAATGATTAAATAAGAATTTTTTCTCCAAGTCAAGAGAAAAGAGTGAGTGAACATACAAATATATATATATGAAACTTTGGCCAAAGTAATGCAAAAGTCATTGCTTGCATTATCAGTTCTCAATGTACCAGATAGCTAAACAATCAAAATGGGTCATACATAGCTAGAGATAGACTAGATTTTTAAACCCAATTGTACTTAACTAGGACACATCACTAGTTCTCATATGGCATAAAGAATCAGTTGATTCTCGTTAGCTATTACCCTCATGAAGGGAAGGGCCACTTTTAAAAGGAAGGTGTGCATGGGACCACCGGTCTATGGTTGGAGGAAAAGCACTAGTGTGATGATCTCTCTCTTGTAGTTGATTGTCAAAGACTTGTGAACATGAATACATTTCTTATTTTGTACATGATATTGATAAAAATTGTAAGTTGTAAGAAATACGATAATTTGATATATGTGTAATTTGCTAGTCACATGTGAAGCGACCTTCTTTTGAAATTTATATATTGTACTTTGATATACAAATTTAATATATTGATTATGGATATTTGTCTCTTTAAAAAAATGTGAATATTTGCTTAATTATGTTTAAGTGTATCTAATATTCCAGTTGGGATGTTACATCCATGTGAACATTAGTTTTATGTGTGTAGGGTGAACAACAAATATTATTTGTGTATTATTACATATTATTAACAAATAGATTATTGTAAAAGCTTGTGACTATTGTAAATATGTATTATGACTATTTAAGAATTCTATTTCATTTAGAGTTTAAATTTTGAGAAAGTAAATGATTGAGGTGGTTAGGACAACCTAGAGATGTGTAATATATATGATGGTTTATGGTTCAAATTGGTAACTCTAAATGAGGTGCACTAGGTCATATAATTAACCTTGTACAAAATGGAAGTTATTTTGATTTAAAATAAGCTTTATATATCTTAAATAGTCCCTAATTGGATGAACATTGATATCAATGGGGGAGGGCATGGATCAATGGGGAACAATCTTAGTCAAGTATCACTTGATGTAACATTAAAGGAACATAGGTTATATGGAAGGCATGACATGTCTTCATACAAAATGTTGTTCATAACCAATCAAGTAACGCTTGATGAGGTGAAATGAACTTGAGAGTTTTGGATAAACATAATATGTCTTGTTGCAAACTCAGTCTTCATGCTTATCAAGTAACACTTGATTTTGATGAGGAACTCATGATGATATCAAGTGACACTTGATTCATGCATGTTTGATTTACCTAGCCAAGTGAGACTTCGATGAGGAACTCATGATGATATCAAGTGACACTTGATTCATGCATGTTTGATTTAACTAGCCAAGTGAGACTTCACCAATGTAAAGAATTGTGGTCATCCAAGTAACACTTGTCTAAATATTGTTAAAATGAGATTAGTCAAATGACACTTGATGCCTACAAAATTTTATTAGATCAAGTGACCCTCAATAAACATGTATCTCTAAAGTGGTAAGAAGTTTGGATGGACATGTGGCTCAAGTATGTATTACATTTCATGAAGCAAGGTTGGTTCTAACAAAGGAAGAGTGTAATACAACACCTTTAAGGAAGTATGATCTTATTTAGAGTTACTTGTTGTAGATGTAAGTGTTTAATTTTTGAAGTTCATAGAGGTGAACTTGATTTGTGTGAGACAATATATTATTTAAGTACAAATCTCGTCCTTCCAAAATAATCAAGGTCTAAAATGTGGGGTTATTATAGAAGGGTTCTTCTATCCAAGAATCCTTCAAAACTCTATAAATAATAGAGTTGAAACTTAAATACCCAGGAAATGGTAAATCCCTCTTTTCTTATATAGTTATGTAGATCACCTTGAGAATGGATTTAAATATATATGGTGTTGGGTATACTTAGGGTTCTTATTGGAAAATAGAGGAAGATATTTTTGTAGATATTCAACTAGAGGGTTTCTTGAGAGACCTCAGGGTTGCATAGGTGATATGTCCTTAAGTTGTAGGGTCACCTAGCCAACTTGCCCAAGAAAAAAGAGAAACCCTATTCTTGAAAGGGGTGTCATTGTCATCTTTTGGCATGCACGATTTCTTTTAGTTTTACCCAATTTGCTTCTATTTTAATTTTAGATTAAGAGTTGTTTTTTGTCTAACTAAACCACCATTCCCCCTAACTATTTCTATTCTTCTAATCATTTTTTTTTCACTCCCAATCAATCTCTAGGAATTTCTCAATCAATCTCTTGTTTTCTCCTCATTAACCTAGATATCATCTCCCAATCTTTGGTGTTGCTTTCCAAGCTATAAATACCCCTCTCCTCTCTTGTTTTAAAGGAGGCTAATTATCTTATTTGCATTGTAGCCACCATAGATTTTTTATTCTCTCACAAGACATCAAGAGCCTTTTCTTTTTTGTTATCCTAAGCTTCAAAGATTTAATCAATACCAATTCTCATCACATCTCTATCTTCTTTCCTAACATCAAGCAGATGACCCTATTGCTACAAAGGAGGAGATAGATGATATTGGACCTTTGAGGACATGATCCTGGTATTAATACCTATCATTCATTTATAGGTTCTTATTTGCTTTGAAAATGTAGTTTAGATTAGTAATTAGTAAATTCTCTTGTCCTTGGGAAAGTAAAATTCATATTTTATCTTGGTTAGATTAAAATTTATTGCTTTACTAGATCCATATTTCATTTCCTATTATGGTATAGAATAGATGCATTTTTCTTTTATTAGAATAATTCACATTCAAAATTGAATGACAGAAAAAACCAAAATAGTAGAAAATTACATTTAGGAAAATCCATTCTAGATTTGCATTCATAAAAATTTCATTTTCAACAAAGTAGTAATTAGATCATATTTAAAAACTGGGAAAAAAATAAAAGAAAATATGCATTCATTCACAATAGTTATATTTAGGAACTCATCAAATTGTGAAAACACAAACAAAGAAGAAATCCCCTAATTTCATCATGGGGTACAAAATACACAACATTAAACAAAGAAGAAAGTCCTCAATTTAATCATGAGGCACACAACATTTAAAACTCAAGCAAAATAAAGAAAAGTCTTCTATCTTCATTAATTTAGTATTTGCACTCAATGTACCTTGGAGTGAGAGAAGATTACATTAAAATAATCTTAGATTAGATTAGGGAAAACCTGCCAACATAGGAAAACCCTACAAAAGAACAAGATCAAGAATAAACACCCAACATATAGAACAAAACCCAATAATGACCCACATTTTAAAGATGTTATAAATTCAATGTCAAATCATAAATTAATTTTATAAAGAAAAAAGACAAGATCTATAAATCATAAGAGAGACAGGAAACATCAATCTAAACTTACTACAAGAACTAGTCTCTCAACTTCATAAATAAAGTCATGAGAATTGCAACAACCATCAAACTTGCACAAAAATAGGCCACACAAAAAACACAACCACCATACATGAAATTTTGCTTCCCTGCAAATAGAAAAACCCCCCAGTTCCACCACCACTCAACTAGATCTTGCCACAAGAATAGGAGTGATTAGGTGGGTGCCTCTAGCAAGCATGTAGTTAATTATGCTACATCAAAGTCCAACTCACTCACATTGTGCTTGGGTTGATTTTGAACAAAACATATTTTGGTGAACTTGATGTGAAGAGAAAATCCTTATGTGTAGTTTTTTTTTATATTTTTACATTTTTTCTTTCATTTCACTTCCACCTTTCTCTTTCACAGTCATTACATTTATTCTACCATGCTTCTTGAACCCCTAGAATATGACAAAATTAGACAAGGTTTAGGGGTAGGTTCCCTCCAATGAACCTCTTACTTCTTCATTTGATAGGTATATCCCATCAGACTCGTTAGCTCGAATCTCAAACCATTATGACTATAAAGAGTTTGATTCAGGGGGTTCCTAACAAGAGCCCCACAATTTCTTGACTATCAATAACCCAACTTGGAATCATGACATGTTCATTCAACCTAATTATCCCAACCTAGGTAAAGCATGCTAAGTACTCTTTCAATCTAAAATTCACCAACAGGATTGTCCTATTACAAGTTATAGGGAAATGATCACCCAAATGGACAATGAGGTGATCTACTTGGAAAGAAACCTACAACAAGCTCATGAGGCTTGGGAAGCCCTCCAATTACCTATTAGGTAGAATTATTTGTAACTTTCCAAGAATTGTCTGAAAAATATTCTTGAAGAATTAACAAATGGGGTTACTCAAATTCAAGACAACCCACCACAAGGTGGCGAAACTCAAAGGATAAAGGCTACAAAACCTACCAACCTTATAGATACTTTGGTCTAACATATCAAGATAATCAAGGCTAGACATGCCAAACAACCTTAGCAAGACAAAACAACTTCATTACATGTTGAAGGAAAGTCCTCTATTCATCAACTAGTTCCCCAAACATGGACCATCAAAAACTTTGCAACCTCTTCTTGTACACCCTCAACAAGGACAAAAGAGAGGAAGTTTAAAAGTTGCCCTATAAGTCCTATGAAGAAGCTTTAGAAAGAATGTTAAGAATTAACCAAGAACTATCAATAGTGGGCAAAGAGTTTATGATACAAATGGAATACTTGTGACTACCCAAACTAATGATAACAAATAAAATAACCCTTTTTCTATAAAAGTTTTGAAAAACAATTGCAATGAAAAAAAAAATAGGGTAGCTGACATACCTCCTGCAAAGATCAACAATAACAAAGATTATAACAATGAGTATGGTGGGAGAGATTATATTCCCCAAAATAATCAACACATTAATACTGTCGATTATCTCTAAAACAATAATTATCATCAAAGAGATAATCAACAATAAGGAAATCACCAATATTACGATAATAAGTATGAACCATATCATCGACTTTAATAGACCAACCAATTTTACTTATTTCACAAAACAAGAGGGCATAGCACTGAGTCATGCCAAGAATTTAATAGGTTCATCTCAAAATTACCAGAGGAATAAAAATGTTTATTCATAGATACATTCATCCTTCCTCAAGATAAATTTGATCACACTATGGATGTAAACACTCTCAACCTTCCAACCAAGATAGTGTAATCATAGACAAAGGTATAACATAAATAGTAAATCTCCACATGGTTACACTCGTATGGGTTACTACATATTTTGTCAAAATAGGTGGCATGATACTTCAATTTGTAGAAAGTATAACAAAATCATCATTAGCTCCAAAAAACTCAACAATAAGCATTCATGGACACATTCCCACACTCAAAAGATAAAGGAAATAGGCCTAAAAGTTATCAACAAAACCCTCAACTCACCTTTGTTCAAAACATGTTAAGCCTTGTGGAGTTGGATAGGGACCAAGATGTTTGTACTACACAAGGAATAAAATGACTAGACTCTATCCCTAGTGATCCTCAACATTTTCTAACATGTTAAATCTCCTCAAAGGTTCTCCTACCCACAAGAATGCTCTCCTAGAGGCTTTAGATTTAGGCAACTTAGTTCGAACCTTCCCAAAACAATCACATCTCTCTTTCACCTTTGATCTCAAAATATTACCAATAGATGATGACAAATACATGGATAAGGTGATCTCCCCCTTTACATAAAGTTCAAGTTCATGATAACCACATTAAACACGTTATGATTGATGATGAGGTTGCAATAAATATAGTCTCCTCTCTCCTTCAAATAATGGGTTACGATAAATCATTTATTACTCATAATATTAGTACCCTCAGAATTCATGAGAATACAAATACTCAAACCATTGGAAATATTTATCCCCTAGTTACATTATCTCCTAAAACCCTACCAATATAATACTACATCATAAATGAAGAAACCACTTACAACATGATCCTAGGGAGACCTTGGATTCACAAGATGAAGGCAATTCCTTCCACCTTTTTTCAAGAGATCCATTTCATTCACATGGATGAAATCCACATCATTAAAGGGGACTATAATCCTCTCAACATTTATAGAATAGAACAAGCCAAAAATAAGGAAGATTTTACCAAAACTGCCAATGACTCAAGAATCAAAATTTTTGGAAAAGGAGAGATATCCAAACAAGTCATAAACATTTCTAGGACTTCAAAATCTATAGTGGAAGGGATGACATGAAAGTTCCCTTTTTATCCCCACTCAAGAAAATATTATGCTCCATTTAGCCTAGCATCCTGTTAGGACCATCAAAAGATTCCCATTTTCCCATTTGGTTTCATGCATTTTCCTTCCATAAATTCAGTTTAGATATCCATATCCTTTTCAAAAAATTGCTCCATCAGTCATTCACAACCATCTCATACCTGGTCCATGTGAAATATATGTGTATTTTTGATCATTCATATGTTTTTGTTTCTTATCGTAGCCCCGCAGGTCACTTGAATAGTCTTGGCAGGCATGCGGGAACTAAAGGTACCAAAGGAAGTAGCTACCACTACCCCGCGACAGGCAGAAATTTCATTGGCAGAATTGCGGTACAAAAAATGTGACCAATGTTTATTACCGCAGCCCCTTGGCGGTCTTAGAGATGGTTGGCGGGTTGGTAGTATGAATCAAGTAGCTTGTGGTATGACCTTGTGCTCTCATGGGCGGTGTGAAGACGACTAGCGGTTGTGCGGTAAAAGAAAGCGGGAGGAAAGTGGTTCACCGCAGCCCCGTGATGGTCAAGGAAACAGCTTGCGGCATGGCGGTGTGAACAGTCTAGAGTAATACTTGTTATCATGGTCCCCCAATGGTTTCCAATGGGCCTTGTGGGCCTGCGGTAAAGGTCATAAGTGAAATTTCTATGAAGCGCAGCCCCACGATGGTCAAAGAAAAGGTGTGCAGTTTTATAGCAAGGGATAGTTCAACAAAAATATTATTACCACATCCCTACAATCATCATTTCTTTGGTATGTGGTAACGTGGTGAAAGTTAAAAGTAATGCAATCTCTCTCGCTACCCTGCAATGGTGACCTCACCAGGTCTGTGGGGTAGTGGTAAATAGTTAACAGTGGAAGATGACTACCATGTGTTCTCTCACTATATAATGACTTTGCGGTGGTGCGCTAAGTATTGGAAGCTGGAATAATAACACCGCCTCCCCGTAGAGGCTATCATTTATGGTGGCAGGTGTGCAGTAATCAATGAAATGACTATAAAATGATGGTGAAACATTTGATCCATCCGATCTATGAAGATCAACAGATTGTGTTCAAGGAGACTTAAACACGTAGATTTGCTCAATCTTGGCACAAACTAGAGTAACTAGTGACATGGCCATCTTCATTGCAAAATAAACTCTAAAATTCATTTGTTTTTCATCATTCAAGCAAGGTCAGAAGCAAATTGGCGATTGCAAACTCAAGCTCTGGTGCACTTTGCAGGCTTCATCCAACCGGGTAAGTGAAAGTTCATCCACTTATGTGTTTAATTGATTTCTGCCTGCATTTTCCATTCAACCAAGTTCAGTTGAACAAGTAGCTATTAAACCCTAGTTTGTAGAGGTTATAAGAAATGACACCTAAGAAGGCATAATCTATGAGTAAAAAATATGAAACCTCTATTCCTAAAGATAAGAAATGACCTCTGCAATAATCTTTGTTGGACATATTTCCAAAATCTATTGATAAGGGATACAAAAAAGTTTTCAAGGATGTATCAGAGGGTTGCCGAGATGCCATGGTTCCCATTTCAGGTTAGAATCTTTTTTGGTATTTTTGTGAGAAGAAAGATGGTCAAGGTCTAGTGGCCAACCCATGGAATTTGAATTTGGCCAAGCTTGTGGTCCCAAATGTATTTGTTGATGTTGGGCTAATCAGAGTGGCTGGCACAACAATATCACCAAACCACTAGGATAGTCAGGTTGCCTAATGGATCAGGTTGTGGACATAAATGCTATTGTTGATTATTTCATGCTGAATAGACAAGACCTCACACAGGTGTATTTGAAAAAGAGTGAACAAGACTACACCTCCTTGAGAACACATAGAACTGACGAATTGCCCATGTACATGAGGAAAGGGGCTAACAACAGAAGAATTGAAATTCCTTCCATTACTTCTGAACCTTTTGTTGTTGATGATTTTGCTGTCTATTTCAAGAGAACATATTTTGCTTTGTGTTAGGTGCTGGGTATTGATGTCTAATGTAGAATGCCAATTGGCCTGATGATGATGGCCATGAGAATTCAAAATCTAGAGGTGAACATTGAGTATGATTTTACATCATACATTGAAAAGAAGTTGCATGGTGGTTTTTTGCAAATCAGAGAAAATAAGAAGCCAATTAATTTCAAACACTATTCTTTGTTGTGTCATTTGATATTGTATCAGAATAGGGGAAATGGCCTAGCAAAATGGATCTGAGCATGATTGACCAGAAGAGACAAAGATTGCCCACACAATGTTGGTGTTATAAGTGGGATGTTCATTACAATACTTGCAATTATATTGTGTTTCATGATGAATTTTCTGTCAGAGTAATGACTTCACTTGGTTACCCTTCTCCTAGACTGACCAAAGAAGTTAGGGAAATGATGAGGCCTCTTGCTCATAGGCCAGAACAAGGACATAAGCATAATTTTTCTGATTGTTTTTTCATGACAGATCACACAATAATCAAAGTATATGGGTGCACTCAACCACCTTATGTATTGCCAAAGTTTGTGCCAGACATAATTGCATTCCTGGAGTTTATGTGGCAGATACTTTGGATGGAAAAGGATGCGATGAAAAAAGAAAATAAGGGTGCATTCCTTCCTAACTCTACTATGTTTGGTGATTGGTTAGTTGGGTCGGACACTTTGGAAGAATTACAAGCCTACTTGAAAGCAGACTATTCTTTTAAATCAGAAACAGAGAGGGTTTGTGATCTAGAGGGTCACATGAATTTTGTAAGACATGTCATACTTAACAGAATGGGGATATCCCATCAAATAAATTTTGATGAGGATGTGATTAGAAATCTTGTCACCTTTGATGATGTGTATAATAGAAAAAGGAAGTGGGAGATTTTGAAGAAGATAGAGGATGACAAAAAGAAGGAAAACCCCCATTTTTCAAGATTCTTTGTTGAGGAGAAAGACCCATTGAAAAGAATTGATTTGATAATTGATAATTTTGAGAGGATATATGGTAAGGAAAAGGAACATCCTCCTATGGCTACAAAGCTCCCTATCAAAAGGTTAGTTGGAGTAGTGATTTCTAAACCAGTTCCTGATGAGATGTCAGTGCTAGACCCTATAGTTCCTAATGAACCCTCTTCAAAAAGGCAAAAGACCAATGATGTTTCCCCACTTGTACCATATGAAATGTCTGAAGGAATGGGTGACACTAAAGAAGTAGCCAACATTTTGAAGAACATGGGAGGGGAGGATGAGGTTGATCAACCCTTTCTTGGTGAAGAAATAGATGGACATAAACCAGAAGCCATAATGGAGGAACATACACAAGGTGAGCCTGAGTTGCATGAAGATGAAAGAGTTGTATCCTCAATGAGGTTCATTGAAGATGATGACTTCATTAACACTCCCAAATTTAAAGATTTTTGGTTGAAAATGAAGATGAAGGAGTTTAATAAAAAAGATAAAATACATAATATGGGTGGTGATGAATCACAACATGACCAGATTGTGGCACAAACCTTCAAAGAGATGAAGATTGATGAAATAAATGTTAGCCCTGATGTGGCTAGACAAATGGTACTGAAAAGTAATATGCTAATCATCCTTGAACTTGAGCTGAAGAAGATGTTTTTGCTTGACCAAGTAAGAAGCCAAGAGGATCCCATGCTAGTTTCTAAATTTGACTATGAGGATGGTGTCGGTGGCTATGGGTTCAACCCAAAAATAGAGACCTTAGCAATATGGGCTACACAGAAGAGCACCAATAAGCCAAGATTGCTTGATGTAGTCCAAGAAAAGAAGGGAACAACCATAATAAAAACATTCTAGGATACATCAGTGCTGGAAGAAGCCACTCTCACCTTGCATTTTGCAATGTTCACTCAATCTGTTGTCAAAAAGTTGGAACAAAGATTGTTTGACTATGAGAAAACTCATATTGAATTGAATGATGAAGTGAACAAATAGTATCTAGAAAATGTCAAACTCAAGCAACAAATAAAGGGTGCTAGTTCTTCTCAGAGCTAGGCAATTGTGCCATTTCAAGCCCCAACACCACAACAAACCAGTGATGATACTATGCTAATTGAGCAATTCAATGCATTGAAATTCAAATTGGAAAAGGAAATTGAAGGATTGAAAGAGGAAAATGTGAAGGAAAAGGAGGAGGCCAGGTTGAAGATCCTTGAAGTGTTTGAAAATATTTTGGAGTAAAGAGTGAAACTGGTTGTTGATAAGTTGAAAGATGTGTATCAATGCTATTCTTCCTTATCTCAGGCCATTGAGCAGCTGCTAGTCGATCTTTCTATTTTGGATCCAATGTATAAGAAGTGGCAACCATCACACCATACTCTGATTACTTTATACAAAGATCTACAGAGGGATCCAGGTGCTCCAGCTTCACTGAAGCCAACTGAAAAGATGGTGAAATTGATTTTAGATGAATTTCAATATGTGAATGGTGAGAGCCAAAAGATGCAGGCAAAGATTGATTCTTTTGCCACCTTCAAACACCAATTTATTCCTTCCATTCTAACTGAGGATAAGAAGATCAAGGATTTCAATGGATGGAAGAGTGAATATGGCCAAACTGTTTCCCAAGTCATTGATTTTTTGAAGAAAGATGAAAATATCAACAGTCTTAGCTTCAATATCATTTTGGACAGAGTAATTTATCTAGATGTAGGATACACAAAATTCATTGTTGGTGTCAAGGTATTATTGGACAAGAGATGGAAAGATCATTAGGCTAATGTGCTTCAGATTCAAGACTATAAGTGGCCTAGTGGTTTTGTTGTATACCAATGGGTGTAGAAATATTTGATAATTGAAGAATGAGCAGGCTAAGAATGCAGGGGAACAATGAGCTTTAAGCTGGCATCAACATGGCACCACCAAATCTTGAATGTCCTCCTATTTTGTCTTTTCTTGTCTTTATGCTTTCCAAGTATGTATTCAAATTATATTTGGTGGTCTTTTCTAAGACTTTTCAAAAGATATATAATGTAATAGGTCTATTAAGGGGTGGGTATCTCAAAAGTCATTTTGGAATGTGAAAGGTCTAAAGCTTGTAGCTTCCTTCACCCCTATAAGAAGGAAACCAAGACCTTGGTAAAGCTCTCTGGGAGTTTGATTTTGGAAAAGACATTATAAGGCCTGCTCTTCAAAGATATATCAATAAAAGAAAACTACATTTCTCTGGTGCCATATATCTAGTTCTCAATTGCTTGTTAAATATTCATGTTTTACTTTATCTGGTTGTCTCCATAATTGTTTCTCCTGGTTATTTGAATTAACATATCAAGGGTATGCTTTAATTCTTCAAAACATATTTGTTGTTTTTGGGTGGTTTGTCTAATTGGGCTTCCTCAAGGAGGGATTAATTTCCATTAAATAGATCACTGTGATTAGGTGGATTCAATTTGGATAATTAAGAAGACCCAGGTAAAAATAACCTTGCATGTTTATGTTAGGCATAAACAATTCCATGCCAAGTAATTCAAGTTGTGGCTAGATAGAAGGCACAAATCTTTTTTGTAAAAGGACTCTGTTACCCAATTGTTGAAGGCACCGATCAATTCTTTTCTAGAATTATTTCCTTGTAATATATTCAAAGCTCTAATTTTACTTTTCTATTTGTAGGAGTAGGAGTAGTAGTATAGTAGAAAAAATATAAAAAATCTAATTCAAATCATATGCTAGTTTGGATTAGGGTGAATTGGATGATTTAATTGATAAAATTATATAAATCCCTTAATTTGCTCTAAAGTCACCAATAAGTTTGAGGATAAATTATCTATTTGGTGAAATTTAAGGTAACACCCACCTGGGTAAAGTAGAGCCCAAAGTGTAGAGAATCTTAACCATTTGGGTTAATTCTATTAGTTGGCCAAATTGGTTGCAAAACCTAATTATAAAGCTTGGCATCCTTTTAGGGTTTTGCAAATTGTCAATTTGAGCACCAACACATCCATTCCTATTGAGCTATATATGAGTATTTGTATGGTTGAGATCACTACTAAGGACAAAGAAGAACTAAAACCTACACGGGAGTTGGGAGTCATAAAAAATTGTTTAAGAACCAATATAGTTTCCCCTTAAAAGTTCAAAGAAGGCCACCCATTTTCAACTAATGAAAATATTGAAACAAACATTGAAACTTTGAAAGAATAGAAAATGGTGAAGATTGGAGCCAAATTATCAGATGATGGAATATGTGAGTAATCATAGCTTCTCATTGAGTTCATAGACATTTTTATACCAAGTCTTTGAATGTCCTTGCAAGGACTTTTGGATGATGAAGTATATTTAGCAATCGGGTTAGCGGAAATGGAAATGTCATATAAAAAGGTCATCTCTAGACCATTCAAGGTTGGGGCCTTGTGCTTAGAATTGATAATTTAATTAAGAAAAGAGCCAGTGAAGGCTAGAAATTTAGGCCAAATTGGATAGGTCCATACATGGTTAACGAAGATGTTGGTAATGGTGCTTATCTCTAGTGCACAATGGAAGGTTAAGAATTTAGTGAAATAGTTAACACCTTTCATATGAAAAATTATTATATCTAAAAAATTTTAAAAATCAAAATACCTTAAAAATCCAAAAAAAAATGCATGAAAACCATAGAAAAGAAAAAACATGCATTTTATTTTGTTCATTGCTACATTTATTAGTGGTTTGCTCTTGTTTTATTTCCATCCTAGTAAGAAGTCTTATTGTTAATAGTATAGGTTGTCCCTACTAAGCCTTACATTCCCAAGAATCATAATTACCATTTTCCTTTACATTCCTAACAATTTCAAATAAAGTCAAACTTTAAGCTTTATACTGATCCCAATTTTAACCATCATCTAGTCAAGCTTAAGCAAAGCAAATTTTCAAACCTATAGTGCCTAATAGAAGCTAATAGGTATATCTCCCCTAATACTCCTTATCAAGAGAGAAATATTTGAAGTTAGTTGTCCTTTTACTAGCACTTAGCCTATTACTCACCTGGCAAAAAATGTCAGGGAGCCAAAACTCCACAAAGCAATAAAAAAAGAAAAAAAACAAGAAAAAGAGAGAGAGCTATATATATGTGAGAAAAAAAAAGAGAAAAAAGAAAAAAGAAAATTGCTAATGTCTATACTCTCAGGTGGAGAAAAGTCTAAGATCGAAGCTGCAAGTATGACATCCCATCAGAGAAGTAAAATAAAAAAAGAGAGAAATAAAACACACACACACAAGTTAGGCAAATCGAAGAGTCTATCCATTCTCTAGGGCCATATTTTGCTAAGGAGCTTTTCCTTTACCCTAGGTTTGACTTGTTGGCCATCTTCCAATATAAGTCTAGAGCATATTTATAAATTTTGTTACTTGTCTATGTTGAAAACTAGTCTAAGTGGTCGATCTAGATAAGGATTAGTATTTAGATTTTTGTGAAGCTTAATCCAAAAATTGTTCAATCACCTTACCCATTCCCACATGTTCCCCTAATAAAATCATATATCAATAGTTTAGTAGGTCACCCTATGCTAAGTCAACTCATAATCCCCTAGGTAAAAAATCCTACTAAAGAAAAACCAGAATGTTAGTTCCATATGCATATCATACAAAAACAAGTATTAAATCATGTCATAGCATAATAACATTCATAGAAAAGGATGTAGACAAGTGGATTGGATTTCTATCAATATATATATCAAATTCATCTATACATACATATTCACATTCAATACATCTCATTTATAACATAAAGATAACAAAAATAGCATGAGCATAATATCATCATATATAAGCATCCATAGTTTCAAAACATAAGTTCAACAACCAACCATGTGCACAAGAGTAAAATCAAAGTACAAGATATCAATTGCAACTATATATAGGTATAAAAGTAATTAAGTCATTATAATAAGTGCTAAAAATCTCTAAGTCCAAGTCACTCCATCAATGGTGTCCAAAGAGAAAAAAAGGTGCACTCAAGAATGCAAAGTCTCAACATGTAAGGGGGAAAGTTATAAAATCTTTGCAATAAGCAAAAAGTAGGTCCCTAAAAACACTAAAGGTTGGCTCTAACCCATAGAACCTCCAAGGCTCCTGTTCTATGGTCTCCTATTGCTATATGCTATATCAAAAATCCTAGGAGTCCTTTGAGTGTGTCCCTATGAGGGGACATGTCTTTGAATCCTCAAGTGTTGTGACTATCCTAGTGTCTAATATTGTGAGTGAGTAGAAGTCCATATGTGGACCCTAAGGATAGCCATATCTCATAGAAAATTGACTTCTACTTCTAGTACACCAACTCTAGTCCTTTGGGATACCATATCCTGACCATCATAATAAGGAGCAAGGACATCTATGTGCTAACCTGCTAGTATAGGCACCCCAACATCAACCAAAAGTTCCTCTTTGGCTTTTCCTATGGTAGAGATCAAGATATATAAGGAAGAACTTATGAAAAGTTCCCTCCATCCATTAGCAGTGCTTGCATCAAAGTTTAAAGAAAGAGAGTGTTAATCGAGCATTAGAGAATAGTTTTTTTTAGATGAGCAAGTGCGTGAAAGTTAAAGGAGGAGATTAGCATAGTACTCTTGAGGATCTCTAGGCTACCATGAGGAATCACCAATCCTCATCTCCTCCTCTATCAACTCTCTAAATGGAACAAGCTAATATGTAGATACAATCTCCTTTGGTTCTACCTCCTCATCCTCTAGAACTAAACCATCACCCTCTAATGATATCTAATCTATCCCACCCTTAGGATTATAGTCCTTGTCAGTCTCATTATTAATATCATCATCCTCCATAGTAATAAGTCTTTGAGCTCGACGAGCTCACTGCTATTTAGGTCTTGGTCCTTGAAATGGTTGTGTAGTTGAAACTCTTGGAACAAGTGAGACCCATATAAGTGCTCCATGTTATGTATTAGTCACCTCCTGAATAGATCCATAACATGAGGGTAATAGGGACAAATCCTTAGGATACTCATCTCCTAGCTGCTGAAGCTTTTGTGCAATATAGCGATCTTGATCAAGCTATTCCTATCTATCAAATGGCTAACTCCTCAGCAACAGGATTGTATGGATCTATCTCCTAGAAACAACCCCTCCATCTCTCCATAAGGGTTTGAAATAAAGTCCTCAAATGTCAAAGTAGCCACAACTCATGTAGAAGCATCAAAGTACCCAAGTTGATCCTATCTCATGGATATTAATAGTCTATTTCAAAGGGGGCATCTCTCAATAATATGGTATAATGTGCTCAAGGATCCATGACATAACAAGTGAAGGGTAGTTGAAAGCAAGAACCTCTCATCATGAAATGTGGTATAATTATTTATACACCAAGAATAATATGTCAATATCCCATGCAAAAATTGTGCATCACTCAAGCTGCTAAATGATTAGTACCCAACACCACCTAAGAATTGGAACCTTCTTGCCTCCTAACAAGTGATTGGTAATTAGGTCAATCAGAACCTTCCACAAGGGAAAAAGGGTGAGTCTAGGGAAAAAAGTAAGTTGAATTCCAAGATTGTCCTAGGTTGAGTCTCTCCCATAATAGATTCCCAAGCTAGCCTCTCTCACTCAAACTCCCTCTCTGGTAGTACAAGTTGTTCCCTGTCAATGGGAACACCAAGTATATGGTATACATCATAAAGGATAATAATCCAATATTTAAAAATAAATGGAAATCAAAATGTGTTTTGATCAACATCCCAGTAAGTTAGGATGGCATAGCATATGTGAGAGGAAGGATGAACAATTGGTATCTATCCTACCTATATGCTAATCCCATCCTTTGAAGAGTAACATAGTTTATAGTGAGAAACACCTCTAGTGTGTCCATGTATCAAACTTTCTCATGAGTGGTATTCCACTATATGTAACTATCCTATGAAAAGAGTGCATCAAGTTAGACCTTCATTAAAACATTTAAAAACCATAAAAATAAGAAAAAGTAAAAATTATAAAAAGTTGTAAAACTCTCAAAAAGCTATAAAAAATAATAGACTCTCTAAAAAATTAGTAGTAAAAGGAGAATTAAGTGTTAAATCATAGAAAGTGGTTGTCATAGCCCACTTTTGGACAACTTTAATTATGTTATCTTTAACTAATTATTAGTTAGATGCTTTGTTATGCATTTTAAATTATGTTTATCAAGATGTGATTAGAAGATAAATGTGTTGAGATAAATTTGTTTTTATCCATGATACGTAGAAATGGATATGATTTCTAATGCGGATAATGGATTATTTTCATGATTATTGTTGTCAAAATATTTATTTGATGTCATAAATGTTGTGGTCAATGGACTAACTACTAGATTGTAAAATGAGGTGGATGTAGGAAAATAGTTTTTCCCCTCTTGGATGAGGATGGAGAGTATCACCAGAGAGGGAAGTGGATTAGGGTGAATGGACGAGACACCATGCCTCTAAGAACTAACACACACAGTATTGTGTCAATTTTCATGTGTTTGGATACTTTTTTGGTATATTTTTTGTGTACTTTGCATCATATCATCGGCATTGATATGTCGTTGTGATTGTTCTTGCTTTGTCGAGATGGCATGAAGAATTTAATGTCGACTCTTTGTTTTATATGCCTCTTTTTTGATGTTTCTAATCTTGTCCTCCATCATGTCAAATTGGATTATGATTGTTTAATATCTCTTGTGGTTTATCTATTTTGCTTAATCACTTGAGGACTACATTGATAAATTGACATAATCCTCAATGCAAGCGATTTATCATTTATTTGAGAAAGTATAAATTATGGCTATATAAGAATAATCTATATATATAAATGAATATAGTTATGTAATACATATATATGTAATTATTCATAATTATTTGTTTGAAATATTAATTTCAAAATTTAAAGGGCCCAGTTAAGCTCCACATCGTGGAGATAGAAATACATTAAATTCATTTATTATGGGGAGTATTGCAAAGAGAAGTGGAGTAAAGACTCCATCGAATTTCCTTTAATGAATGATCACTTCAGTTTGTTGGCATTATGGATGGAGTGGAGAAGTAAATTCATGAGGAATCTATAGTTTCGAGGAGAAAACTCAGGGAGTTCTCTCCACAAGCCCATAATGAGAAAAGGTGGCATTTGGAAGAAGGGAAACAAGGTGGAAAAGTGGCAGTAGAGAAGGGAGAGAAGAACTCTACAATCTTTTGAAGAACTTGGGATCAAATTATTGGAATTCTTTCAATGTTTTCTGAAGTAGTTAATAAAGAATATTCATTTCTATACCTTCTGTATTTTGAATGTGGATTCGTAACCTATTTCTTGTTCTATTGGAGTGATTATAGAATTTGTGTAAAGGGTTTTTTATTGAATCAATGTTTTGTGAATTTCAAGACCTTTATTGGCCTATAGAAGTTAACATAATTATATGTCTAAAGTAAAACTTATATAGTTGTTCAAGACCTTTATCAATCTGTATAAGGTAACATATTTATGTGCAAAATATCCCTTTCAAGATTGAACTTTTGGTGACCATGTGGTATACACATATGTAGAATATGAAATACCTATGTTTAAACTATATTATGTTAAGCCTTAAAAGATCCTTGTTGTTATGTGAATGACAACAAAATGGCATATTACTATATCTTCTGAGGATATTTTAGGAAACCCATATCTTGATTGATTATTTTATTAATGTAATGAACACAAACTCATTTACATTCAACCTAACAGAGATAGACAATGAAATGATTATATGTGTTCATTGTGTTGATCATACACATGTTTTATTTTATATGAATTTCTATTATGAAACTCATTGACTAATTATTAGTTTACAATTTAGGGGAGTTTAGGTATAAAAGGATTTGATCTTTATTAGTCTGAGAGTGTATTGAAACTATCTTCTTGTATATATATTCTTATTAGTTAATGTTATTTATCCTTAATTTGCTATCGACCTTGAAAACAAGTCTAGACAAATATGAATGTGTCATATTGTTTAAACCCTCAAAATAGACTAAGACTAAAATGGGTAAGGGATTTTAATATTTTTCATTCATTTAAGTTCTATAAATATTTAGAAATAGAGTATATGGAAAAGTCAACCCTCACAAGTTTGACTAGTATATAAAACTTTTTAGACTTACCAGACTTATTTAAGGTTGGGCCATGAGCTCATTTTGATGATTACCAACAAATCAGTAGATAATATGTGTAATGCCCACTCTAGTGTTTTTTTGGTGCACTTTTTGATTCATATGTTATATGTTTTATTGTGTGTCTATCAGTGTATTATGAGATTATTATGCTTTGATCCATTGAACCGAACTTGCCAATGTGGTCTATTGTACCATCGAGGGGTTCTAAGGGTGTATTTTGGATGACAATCGAGGTGTTTCTAATGGGGTTTTGCATTGACATTTGGATTTCAACAATGCATTATGGGATCTACATACATTGTGATTGTGTATGTTAGATTATTGTAGTGCTTCAGCTTCATTGTTTTCACTATACCTGTTATAGTTGTGATTGTCATATTATTCTTGTATTGTGAAATGTTGTGGGTCATGCATCATGTTCTTGGACCATTCTAGTCATAGATAATTATGGTATATGTGATTACTTTATGTCATGTATTCTTATATCACATTGGGGTGGATTATGTTGCTTCAACTATTATATGTTGAGTAGGTACCCTTGATGGTTGACTTGAGTGTGCAAGTAAACTATAGGTGTTTAACTAATGTGGGAAATGTGAAGGTTGATATAGGATGCTAAGCCATCTCACCCTTATCCTTGTGTTTTGGAAACCCATAATGTGTGTGCTTGAATCCCTTTGCAAGTGTTTCCTTAGCTTCTGAGCTATATTTTATATTGTCTCGAAAAACATGTTTTCCATGTTTTTGGAATATTTTAATATTTAGTTAAAAATTATTAATTATAGCTTAGAGAAAATGGTTATTGCATTATTTTATACTAGAGGATTGAATTTAAGTGATTTCAATTTATTTCTAAAATTTAATATTTTTCCTTCGAAAAGATTGAATTGCATGATTTTGGAAAAATTGAATCCTTTATTTGAGTGTTTGGACTTTTTAGAATGTGGTTAAGACAAATGGAAATTACCTATTGGGAATATTCAAATTAAGTCAATTAGATATTTTCCTATTATTTGCAAAAAAAATTGTTGAAAATGTAATTAGAAAATAAAAAATTAAAAGAAATGAAATTAGGGCTTTTGAATATAAAGGGAAAATATACTTATTTGCTCAATTTCATTCATTATTTGTGCTCTCTCAAACTCTCTCCTTGCAAGAAAAGAACAAATTTTTCTCCATAGATTAATGGATGGATTTGTTTGCTTGTTGGAAGAGAAATTATTTGTGATGGCTTGGAGAATGCTTGGATTGTATGTGACCAAAGATTGCTTGCATAATTCCATTGGATTCTTGGATTTCAAAGCATGGTTGAAAGGTAATCTTTTTCATCTTCTCTTGGTTTTTAAATTTTCCTTGTTTCCTTCATTTCCATGCCATCATTAGTGGATTTCTATGGCATTTTTGGATAGAAATGAAAGTTTAAATATGAATTTATAGTTGTTTTTAATTATTTTTCACGTGTTCTTCATTTTGGAAACATGGGAAAACAAACAAAACCCTACCAAAAGTTTTGTAGAATCACCCACATAGATTTTATTTGATATTTGGGATGTTATTCACCATATCTATAATGGGTAACTCACCATTTTTACATATGAACCTTGAAACATACAAGTTGGAAAAATGGCCAAAAAAGTCAAGCATTCGAACATGGTGGATTTGGGGTTTTATGTGAAAATTGCATGGTGTAGAAAATTTAAAATTCACATTTCTAAACTTGCCTTGATGTATTTTAATTTGAGATTTGTAGTCTCCATCATGAAATAACATTTTGCATCTTTAAAATCTATGTTGTGATTTTTTACCTTGTTTTTCATGCCATGCCCAATTTGTAAAATTTGTGAGATGGATGTGTAGGAAGAGGTATAGGGTAAGAAAGGAGTGGATCTCTTACCATATACCACAATATAAAGTGATAGTTGGGTTTAGCATTTTGAGAGTATAACCAAGAAAAATATTAAACACATTTGGGTAACAAAAACTTAATTACAAGATCTACACCAACCACAGGGAGCTTTCCTAGACCCAGTTTAGTGGTAAATAGCATGTCACACAATGTTAGAGTTGGTGAGTGCTAGAGTAGTCCCCCTGGTAGGGAGGCCCAACTACTCTCTCTCTCTCTTTTCTACAAGGAGGTATTTCCCTTGTAATGACACTCCTTGTATTGACCACTATGTCTCTCTTCCTTTACTTACCATCAGAATTATGCTCGGCGTGTGATATGGCCCTAGTATTGCATGTGCATGGGATGCCTGATTCATGCTTATCTATGTGTGTGTTGGTCTATGACATATGCTTGTTTGGTATGCATTGATGGTTGAGAATCCCCCTTATGCTTGAATGTTGTGATGTCATTCTATCTTGTATATTGGCAAGTGTACCACATGTTACTTGTATGTATTTGAATATTGGCAAGTGTGCTACATGTGACTTGAATGCATTGGATTGGGAATTGTGCCACATGTGTGTTGTGTGCATTTATTGGTGTGTATGACATATGTTTCTATGTATACCTTGGATTATGTGAGATGCTTTGTAGTAGGTTTCCCTTGATCGCCTTCTCCATAGCTCGAGGGTTGCCTAGAGTGGCATAGACAACTATTGTGATCGATGATGGAAATATGGTTGGAAGGCAAGCAACATTTCCCCATTGGTCTTGTCATGGTGATCTTCAGGTTCTAGATGGTTTCCTTGTCCCTTTTCAGGTTGAGTATGATGTGCTATGTTCCTTGATGTGTCTTGGAGAGCATGTTGTACTAATGGTGTTTTATGCTCTTGTAGCACTTCATTATTGTATATTATATATCTTTGTAATGCAAGTCCTTGTGACCTTTGTATTAATATGTTAATGATGCTTTGATGTATTTAATGATGTTGTCTATGATGCATCCATGTTTAGGATGAAACCCTTCTATTGTAATGATTATTGGATATCATCTTGTATGTTTCTATGCCTCAACTTGTGAGGACGTTGACATGATTTGTATATTTTCTTATGTTGCAATTTTGCTATGTTAGCATGCTAGATTCAATTTCTCTGATATTGTATTGATGATTATGGATATGTTAGTGTTGGATCATATTCTTCCCACATAGGTGATGATGATCCTATCTTTGCTTTTAGCATGTGTCGACGTTGGTGTCAAACATGTGTAGCCTTTGTAACACTTTTTTTCTTTTGGACATGTGGACATTATTGGTTCAAAACCTTATTGTTTTTGGTTAAAATGAACCTAATTTGATAGTTAATCATGTTTTGAGTCATTATAGGGAACTTTGGGATAGTTCTAGGGTTTTATTTATTTTTGGTTTTAGATTTTTTTAGGCACTTCCAGGACGACAATGCCCAATGCTAGAGTCCCAAGGACTATAGTGCCCAGTGCTAGAGTCCCAGGACTAAAGTGCTAGGCACTAGTGTCCTAGGCAGTGGGGCTCAACTTAGGTGTCTGGACTTGGTTGTAGACCCTCATTCTAGCTGTTTTATCCTCCAATAAAACTTTTTGTCGAAAGGTGCTCTTTTGCCACCTGAGTCTATCCATGGTTTCATTTCCATGATGTATTGTGCACTCTTGGATTGTTCCCTCTCTTTCATTGGGAAGCATGACCTTAAACAAGATTGACTTACACCTCTTAGTTAGACTATTCCATGGTTGAGTGTTACCCTCTTGTTGGGGTGTCGTGTATGGTCATGGAATGGATTGTTAAAGTTTTCATCCTCATCCTACTTCATGTGTTTGTGAGGGAGCGGGGTTGTGGATGTGTATCTGATCTTCATCATGGAGTGAACTCCACCTCTCACTTGGTCATCATGGTGAATCATCCAGTGTTGAGTGAAGTCTTCCACCTTGTGCTACCTTTCTTAGTGTAATGGTGATGTCTTCTTAGGTGTTGTCGTGCTTTCTATGACACCTTGTGCATGTGTGAGTGCAATGTGACATGTAAATGTCACACTTGCAAATGTGAAAAAATTGTTCGTTCAGTGTTTGTTCACCTAGAATGTCCTAGGTGAAAACTTGGGGCATTAAAATATGAGTTTGAGTTGATAATATAATGGTATATTCACATCTCCATTATATATATTAAGGCATATTCCTTAGTTTAGTTGTAGATAGACTTGTATACTCATGATAAGAAATAGGGGAATGGGTATTTGTTTACTACAATTTTATGTAATCCAAACTCCTGTGATTATCTTAATTTGTTATTGTCTTCAAATACTTATATTTATGAGAATAATATGTGATTTATATCATTATCAAAGATTTATATTCTATCATTTAGTATTAGGATTTAAACCCAAGAACTCTGCAGAAGGCAACATCATGACTTATTTAATGAAATTAAGATCTCTTAGTGAATAGAAGTTACTGGTTTCATTTGATATTATAATTTTAGCTATATTATAGAATTGTTTGTTTATATAGGTATATATATGTATAATACATATATACATATATAAATAATCATCTACATCTCTCGAAAGAAGATTATGCTTATTTTATTCAGTTCTAGTCAATCTCAAGACATAGCAGAGAGACATTATGAGAATTATTCTATATGCATAGTCTCTTGTGAACTATATGTAGACTTATTTAGCAAAGTGCTAAGTATTTTTCATCTTGAACAAAAATATTTTGTTCTATACCTAAACTTATTTTCAATGAGCCAGGTTTATACATGCCTACATTTGATTAAAATGGAAAGGAGGAAAGTAGAGAAGTAATATCTCTGTGAGTAATTGTTAGTTCATGTTTGGTTAGTATAGATGCTAAACTAGATTGTATGATAATAAAGTTATAAACCTCTGTTTTAAATAGGAAATGGTTTTCTAAGTTTGTGATCATTGAGAATTTTAAATATGAACATTATAATAAGACTGCCAGGTTGACAAGAAGATGAGAATGCAAAAATGCACATCAGTATCATTAGTATAAAATTGAATTAACTAGTTTCCTACCCTATACATGACTAGTTGAGACTGTAGATGGAGTAAATTCTCTAAGTCATCTATCCAAGCCTAGGATAGATGAACTATTGTTAGAAGTTGTCTTGCTTGTATTTGAGTATTATACTTTCAAGTATGCTTGTATGAGATATAATGATTGTTGTTAACCAATTTGAGATAGAGGTGTGTGAACATACGACACACATCTCCATTTTAGAACATGTTTATGAATTATAAAAAACTTTGGCCAAAGTAATGCAAAATCACTACTTGCATTGTTAGTTCATAATGTCTTTTTATTTGTAAAACAGTCAGGATTCTGTCATACCTAGCTAGAGGGATTCTAAAGTCATATGACTTATTGTTTTGTTTGGACACAACACTAGTTTTCAGATGGCAGGATGGATCTTGTTGATTCCCTTAATCTACTACTTGGGCGTGTGCATGAAGATGGGGGCCAAAAAGTGGCCACCCCACTTTTTTATTGCTAGGAAACCATAACGTGATCACGTTTAGGCTCGGTAATACCGAGCCTAAAATGCGATCACATTTCAGATTGCTAAATAAAGTGTAAAAACATAGTCCCATGGCATCACTTTCTAACTGTCATTTTCCTATTGCATCCAAAATGTGACTAGGGTTTTAACGCGAGTGTGTATTGAGATATTTGAAGGAGAAGACCATCGAACACAATGTCGCATCGCCAATCCCACCGTGGATGAGGGAAACAATTTCAAGCAATTGAAGAAGGTAGGGTTTTATCAAATTTCTTCATTTCAAAACAAAATAAAGTTATTTTTCATTGTTTTAATTAAATTTCTCTTTTCAATCTTTCAGTTAATGAATCATTGCAAAACCTTGATCTAGATGTTGAAATTCCTATTGAAGAGAAACCTCAAAACACGCAAACTCCGTCTTCACATCCTCACCCTCCACGTGACACCCAACAAAATTATTTAAGCCAAATCAAAGAAAAAAAACTTCAATCCTTAGTTGAAACATTGAAAAATCTAAATACAAGCAACAATCACAGGAGAACCCTTACCACTTCACTAGAGTCGATTATTTCTCATATTGACTCAGTTCTAAAGCAAATCACCAATTGGAAGGACTATAGGGAGGAGTGCCAACAATTCTACACCGATAAACTATCATACAAACAAGTCAAAGATAAGAAAATTTTGAAAATTGAACTATGTGCACTTTTCATTGATCCTAAAATAAAACAACCATTACATGGGAGTTGCAAATGATTCCCAATTCATTGGTGTGTGCATGAAGCAATATCCCAAAAATTTTGGGATAGATGGTACATGGTTTTTGATGATCTCCCTTGTAATAATAATGAGTTCTGCCAATATTTTTTGAGGAAATTCTATTGTGAGTTTGTCTTCAATGACATCCCAAACTACTTTGACATCTAGGAGTTCTAGGGTAGAGGCGGTAGCTTTGTACAAGATAGAGAGGGTGCACATCATGTCCAGGACTATCCACTGAGATCCATTATGAGGCCATAACATGTCTCACTCCCTTCAACTTTGAAGGAGAGTGTTGAGGTGTAGACATTACATTCCCTGATTTCCCTCACCCAGACTTTAGCACAACATGGCGGTGATCTTTCCTAGTCTAGAGAGGGTGAGAGCAATAGGCATCGCCAATCCCCCCATCTTTGTAGGTCATGTGGGGTATTGTGTGATGTTGGGACACAGGACGCTACCTAGGATGCAGACATTCCAAAGCATTAGGATGATACGATGCAGGGGAAATAGTAGGTGATGGACACATCCATATTGGATGATATTGTTCTCACAGATGACTTCTTACAACATACATTTGGTATTGACTCTTGGGTAATTTTTTACGAGGTTTTGCAATTTAATATATTTGTATTTGAAATCTTTAATTAATTATATGAGTATCTATATTATAAGTCAAAATTAATGTATGTAATTATCTTCAATATGCAATTCCAAGGTCAAATTATTCATCCTGCATCTGTTAGTCATCTAGTGTAGGGTTATGAGAGGAGGTCTAGTCAATAGGTATGTAATTTATCACAAGATTGTAAATATAGTACATGTTTAAAAAAAATTCATATATCAATGGTAATCTTATTTAGTTACAATTTAATGATGATCAAGTGGATGTTGGAGCATCACCATCAGGATGATTTCCTTGGCCCCCAGGTAGAGGAACTTTCAGTAAGGTAAATTTTACCATTTCTAATCATTAGGCATTTAAACAATGTTATGTATCTATTTTGGTCAAATAACCTTGAACTTTATTTTTAGATGTTGAATATGCAGACTCCTCATCTTTGTTAGTTAGTGAAGGTGGGCATTGCTACAACTATTTTGTTTGCAAATCCTTTGAACAAGGTATGAGCCAGTAACATCTAAATGTCATTTTGTATTTCTTGTTTTATCTCACATTATTTAATGTACATAAATGATATTCATGTTTACTTGATTTTGCATCTTCATGCTTCTCACAGGAGGTCACAAATCCAACCCGTCTAGTGAAAGATGAAGAGAGACAAAAAATGATCGAGATGGATCACCAGATAGCAGTAAGTGATTAATTACATATGTCACGTTATATATTTTGAATATCTTCTATATCAATGTGGATATTGTTTGATTGTATTAACAAGTGGAACTTCAAGAATCTCTATTTAGGAGGTCTAGTCGATGGGTGAGAGAGGATGAGTCATTGACTAGTTCACCATCTTCATGGCCTAGCAAGGGCTATCGATTATTTGATAGCAGTCCATAGGAGATTTGATTTTGGGAAATTTTGTTACATATTCCTATTTGGCTTTGTAAACATACTTTTATATGTTACTGATGTATATCATTGTATATCCATGTATGGCTTTATTTGTACATGCATATATGGCTTGATATATACACTATATGTTATTTTCATGACATTATGTATATACAAGATTATGTATGTTTTCATGACATTATATTTTTATGATATTATACATATTTTCATGACATTATATATATGTTGACAACATCATTACAAAATAGATTTTGTGCATATCTTGTAATCATTGCATTCCGTGACACTACATTTATTTGAGGTATCATGTCAAATAGTTTACACACCTTGTCTATACTTCCACACTTTGCATACATGTCTACAAGGGCAGTTGCAAATAGAACATGTGACAAAATTCCTATATCCTTTATTCTTTGATGGTTGTCCACACCCTATTCCGAAGATCCCATTTTGGCATAGGCAAGGAGGATGTTGGATAAGGTTGTGCAATTTGGCTCGACACCCACCAATTGCATTTGATTGAAAGTTTCTTTAAAGCCTTATCAAAAAATCCATTTTGTGCATATCTTGCAATCATTGCATTCCATGAGATAGTATTTATTTGAGGCATCATGTCAAATAGTTCACGTGCATTGTTTATGCTTCCACACAAGTTGCATACATGTCTACAAGGATAGTTACAAATACAACATCTGACAAAATTCCTATATCTTTTATTCTTTGATGGTTGTACATACCTTGTTCCAAAGATCCTAATTTGGCATAGGTAGGAAGGATGCTTGCAAAGGTTATGTAATTTGGTTTTACACGTGCTAATTGCATTTTCTTGAAAGTTTATAAAGCATTTTCAAAAAATCCATTTTGTGCATATCTTGCAATCATTGCATTCCATTAGATGACATCTCTTTGAGGTGTCATGCCAAACTATTCACATGCCTTGTCTATGCTTCCACACTTTCCATACATGTCTACAAGGACAACTGCAAATATAACATCTGAAAAAATTCCTATGTCCTTTATGCTTTAATGGTTGTCCATACCCTGTTCCAAAGATCCCATTTTGGCATAGGAAAGGAGGATGCTGGATAAGTTGTGGAATTTGGTTTTACACCTTCCAATTGCATTTTCTTTAAAGTTTCTTTGAAGCCTTATCAAAAATCCATTTTGTGCATATCTTGCAATCATTGCATTCCATGAGACAACATTTCCCCCATTTCCCCCATGTTTATGTTAGCTTGTGTTGGAGTTACAACATTCCTTCATTTGTGATGTGCATAACATGCTATAATTGTACATGCTTACAACAAGCGATTCATGCTACAATGAAGCACAACATGATGAAATAAGAAGATGCATATTTACAACACTTAAGAATATGTAGTAGTGTTACTCATGTCATCAATACATGTTATATCCCTTACTTTCTCATGCAAATGGATAAACTATGTTTTCATCTTCACATACATGGCTTACAACATGTGACAATAAGCCACTACAAGGTGTATATGTGCTTAACAACAAGTATACATGTGATACAACACCTCAAAACATACATTTAATTAGGTGAGTGGTTCTTTTATTGGTGGTGGTGTTCATTTTCAACATAAAATAATAATGATTATTTTTATACAAATTATTCATGGAACTTATAATTTGTAATCTTGTTCTTTATGCCTATTCCTTTTGTAATTTGAAACAAAAGATGAAATTCTTAACCACATTCTATGCACATACATTAGTGACCAATGTACTTTAACACATAGGGAGAGAGACATAGAGAGAACACCATTGATGAAAACTAGGGTCTTTGCTTATGAAAAAGACATCTTCTTGTTGCTGCTACAATCTTAGGACTGTCACAATTTGGCTTGCTTTTGACAGTGATAATGAGGGTTTTGGATGCTCAACAAGGTTAACCTCCACTCATGCCATCCTAATAGTATCCTCATAATTCTTTCCTTGATGATATAATGACTAAATCAATAGGATAGCTTCATGGATTCATTAGAAAAAGGTAAGCCCATCATGTAATACTAAAGAAAAGAACCCTAGCAACCATAGGTAATATCCCTACACACAAAAATTAATCAAATATGCATGGAAGACCATGAAACCACAATGTAACTCAAAATATGAAATTTGATCCATTTTGAAACTTCTACCATAGTTGAAATAGTCAAAACAATAGCAGATCCTTCCATTTCTTCCAAAAATCATCATAAAAGGTGAGTTCCAACTAGGCTTATAACATGTAAAGTTTGGTCTCATAGATTTAGCAATATTATGATTATCTTGAGGAGGTTTGTTACCTTCTAGTATGAGTTGTAGAGGCCTTGAATCATTTAGCATTAGTGATAGGTTTGAATTGTCACCCTTCGAATAAGAACCCTAGTTTGATAACATTTCATGTGATTTTTGTAGCGCATTATTTAAGGTGTGTTTTGCCATTATGTTTTATCTACTTAAACACTAGATACATGTGCTTAAAATATTATATTTTATTGTTTTAAATGATGTTATCTATCCCATTATTACATTTTTCTTGTGCTAACATGATCATATCTTTTACATTTTTCTTGTGCTAACATGGATTGAAATGTGTTCATCATCTTCAAGACTATTTGAACCTTTGATTAATGCCCTAGAACACATTGGATCAAGTGATAACACCATATTAACCTAAGGAGAGTAGAGGAAACACCTAAAAATGGAGATTACAACATAGCTTTTAGTTTAGTTTCATCTACTAGAAAGGTTCTAGGACTAAATTTTTGCATTCAACATCTCCTAGGGCCAAACAAATGGTTCCAACACTTCCGAGTGGGTGGGTAAATTCTAGGGGAGGTGTCTTTTCAGTGGTGAAGCCTCTTGGTTGTTCTTAGATATATTGGACAAAGACAGTCTCTTAAGAGCCCTAAGACAAAAAAGGTGTCAAACTTTGGACCGACTGTTCCATCAAACCGTGACACCTAGGAACATCTTATTTACATGTATAGGTGTATGTTAGACCCACCTACAAATACCTACATCAATTTTTTAAATCAATTTCATTTGCTTGTGGTGGAAAGGAATGCATTGTTCCAAAATGCTTCAATTTCATTAAATCGAAAGGTGCTAGGAGTGAAATTTTGTATTCCACACCTCATGGGGACCAACGAACTACACCAACACATCGGGGTGGGTGGGTAAACACTAGGGGAGGCATCTTTTTGTGCACCAAGTGCCCCAGACATTTTGGGCTGCAGGCTACTGACAAAGTCACTTGATATCACTGAGAGAAAAAACTGCCAAACTTTGACGGAGCGGTTCTCAAAATTCGTGGAACCTAGGAATGTTAAATTTGAACCTATAGGTGCATGTGGGGTTCATCCATAATAATGTCTTAGTTTTTGTCAACTTGAATCTATTTGACCATGCCAAAATTAAACACATTCTTGCAAAATACTTCAGTGGCATTCAACACAACCTTGCCAGAAGCCATATTTTTCATTCTACTCGTCGTGGGGCCCAACGAGTTGTGCCAAAACATTGATGTGGGTGGATAAATGCTAGGGTAGGTCTTTTTTATGCACCAAGTGCCTCATACATTCTAGGCTATAGGCTACCGACAAAGTCACTTGAGATCCTTGAGAGCAAAAAACTACCAAAATTCTGAGAACCGCTTCATAAAAGTTTGGTAGTTTTTTACTCTTAGGGATCTCAAGTGACTTTGTTGGTATTCTACATATTGAAATGTCTGGGGCACTTAGGACATGAAAAGAGACCTCCCCTAGCATTTAACTTCCTACCTCAACATGTTGGCATAGTTTGTTGGGCCCCATGAGGTGTGGAATGCAAAATTTCACTCCTAACACCTTTCCACTGCATCAAAATGAAGCATTTTGGAACAATGTGTTTCTTTCCACCACATGCAAATAAAATTAATTTTAAAAAAATGAGGTAGGTATTTGTAGATGGACCTGACATCCACCTATACATGAAAAGAAGATGTTCCTAGGTGTCACAGTTTAATGGAATAGCTAGTCCAAAGTTTGACACCTTTTTTGGTCTTAGGGCTCTTAAGAGATTGTCTCCATCCAATGTAGCCAAGAATGACCAGGAATCTTCACCACTAAAAAGACACCTCTGCTAGCATTTAATCACCAACCTAGATGTGTTGGTACCATCTGTTTGGCCCCAAGAGATTTTGAATGCAAAAATTTAGTCCTAGCACCTTTCTAGTAGATGAAACTAAACTAAGTGTTATACTTGGCTATTGATGAAAAAGTTTGATAGTTGGTCTTTGGCATGACCCTACTATAAAGGTGTTCTTGTTGTATATAAGGAATACTAAGAGGGGGGGTGAATCATTATTCCACAAAACTACTTCTTAATTTATTTACTAATCCAATTTCCAAACTCAATAACATGAAAGAAAAATAAGCATAAGAACAACAACCATAAAGACATAACACATGAACACTAGGATTTTTACGTGGAAAACCCAAAAAGGGAAAAACCACAGTGAGTGTTAGCTCAAAATATATTATGATAGCTCAATACCAGATTACAAGAAGGCTCACTAACTTAGGGCTCACTGACCAGGGCTCACTACCCAAAGAAGAAGTGCTCATTTCACAAAGGCTCACTGCCAAGAGAAAATAAGAAAGAAGAAGAATTGGCTCACTGCCAGAAGATGAACTACTGTTTATGCATCTACCATATGCTGGATCACAGTTCCATTGAAGGATCAATACACAGATTCAAAGGTCTTCATTTATTATGCCCCGCTTTTCAACTTAACTACATATACTCTGTTTACTGTCCTTGTTCAACTTTTCTGCTCTGCACTCTGTTCATATTCCTTCTCACATGAATTCGCACCCCACACACCTCAATCAATCACACAATCATCGAATTCCATCGAGTATATATATTTGCTACAAGATTTATCTCATAATCAGGTCAACAAGCAAAACATAAATCATGTACAGAAATACATCTTGTCAACTTGAACTTGTGTACAATCTACACTACAGACCAAGCCAAACATATAATGATCTTCCTATAAGTCAGCACAAATCATACAACCACTTAGATTTATTCCTTAAACAATATATCTTCTCTGCATATGAATTTTTCATGCCTGTCGGCCTATCTCTTAAGAGCACACTTAACCAATTCAACTGTCACTTCACAAATTTCACTCCGGATCATATACAACTCTAAGAATCACATCCAACACTCATCTTTGACTTCTTAACATGTCTTTAGAACTGCAAGACAAAGTATGCAACTGCGGAGGAATGTGGACCCTTTTTCTCAAGCACTGTGCACTATTCCTGTCTTAACTGTGTTCACCTAGACTTAACTAAATCATGGTATTTTTTCCAGAGATCTTCAGAACTTGCAACCTTGGATATTTCACCTTCAAGAAATTGTGAACAACATACCTAAACTGCATACCTTGACCATCAACTGTAGAGGAATACCACTTGAGTCTCTGCTACTAATCTCTGTGTAGTCAGTACTTAGCCATTCTGCCTTAGTCTTTTGTGTCTGGACCATATCCTTGTGTGCAGGTTGTTTCCAAGTTGAGTTCCCAATCATCCTTAGCTCTATCATGCTCTATTTACCTTGTTTCCATCAATGACAACATTACCCAATCAATAGTGTCTCTTGACTATGTTTCCATCAATCTCCCCCTTTGGCATTGATGGCAACACTTAGTGAAAAATGTGTATTTGCTCCCCCTTACTCTATGATCCTTCTCCTCCTAAGGTGTTTACCCATTTTTCACTGGTCTTCTTCTCCCCCTTTGACATCAATGGCAAAGGTGTATGTACAATAGCCAAAATTGGACCAAAATTGCAAAAATCTTCATACTCTGTCACATATGTACACATACAATACTTCAACTCAATTGGTTGACGGTGAAAGAATAACCTTATACACAATCCTCAATTGTGTAATCTCTTCATCCCATGGATTCTTTGCCCTTTCCAAGATTTGAATGTGACCATTTATCAAAAAGATTGATTTTTTTGCCTTTTGCACATTTGAGGGTTTTTCAATCTGTGAAGCTACCCGTGCTTTTGCTACAAGATTTGTCATGGTCTCAATTTTAAGCTGAATACCCTTTTCAACAAACACATTTTTGTTTTAATTTCTTCCTGTCTGCTGAGCAAACTACTTATGTTGTTCTGAATATTTTCAACTTGTGTTTCTATGCAACTGATTGAGTCAACTGCTGGGTCAAAGATCTCACAAATATTTGTGAGTTGAAGCTCCATGCTTTGATTTTCTCATCCATTTCCTTAGTAGTTTCATGCCAAGACAAATAAAATTTATATATTTCATAGGCTTCCTTGATTGCACTTATCATGTTCTTGATGCTGCTCTCTAATAGAATATTGTCACTGTATAACTTGGTTTTTGATATTGCTAATCTTTTATCTTCATATTCCTTTTTAACCTTAATATCATCAGACTTTTCAAAGGATCCAAAATGAGTACTTATAGAATTTATAAGACCTTTAAGATGAGCAGTTGATGATGTTGATATATCCTTCTGGTATGAGGGAATTAACTTCTCCAGAATGCTTGATGTCTCATTAATGAGTTCATTGTCTTGTAAATATGTTCTCAGCATTTCTTCCTAAGCCTTAGCTTGCACTAATTATACTAGTTTGAACTTTTCCATAGGAGAAATAGAAGCTAGATTTATTGGTCCTTGTAGAGTCTTGGGTGATTCTGGATTTTGTACATTTTGCTATTTTTCCAAAAACTTTCTAGCATAGTCTATTGAGATTTGGTCTCCAGCAATGTCTCTTGCTGCATATTCATCGCTAGGTGTAACTTTCCTTCTTTTCTTTCTTTCTATTGGATTGACTTTCACTACTTCTGTACTAGATAAGATGCTTGTTCTTTTCTTGGGGCTGGATGCATGTTTTTCCTTTTCAACTTTCTTATCTTTTCTTTTCAGAGTGTTTGACTTCCATTTCACCAGAGCATTTAAGGGTCTTGGCTCTTCATCTTTAGTTTTTGCCTTGTTTGTTCATCAGGGTTTTTCTCTGAGTGCTCATATTCCATAGACAGTTCTTTGAATGTTCCAAATCTGTCTTGTTTGAGATCTTTTGGTTTCTTCAGTAATTCATCTGCTAACTTAGTCAGGATATCTTTTGTAACTTCATATACAAATGGGGGGACCCATGCAATTCTTGGTTCCACAGATTTGATGAAGCATTTATCTTTATTCACCATGAATACAATGTCATTTTCATATTTCATCACTACCTTTTTAAGTATACAGACCCTACATATCATTCTCTTTTGAAAGTTCATGAAGTATTCCCCCAAAATTTCATTTTGTTTGTCTGTATTTCCCAAATTTTGAAGATGATTTCTTATTTGAATTGCTACTGGTGTATGATCAAGCCAGACAATGCTTCCCAAGCCAGGTAGCTCTCTCAAGAAGTAGAAAAGTAATCAGGTAATCAAAGTTCCATATTTGAAGGGATAATTTGTCTCTTTTGTTCTTTTTAGGCTCTCCATTAATTCACTCTAGAGCAATTCACATAGATTATAATTTGTATTATTTTTTACCATATCATAAGTTGAGTATATAGTTGATGCAGACACAGAATTTTCTGAATGAGAAAAGTATATTTTGTATCCAACAATCATTGATGCAAATTTGATGACCGGATCCTTGATATCACTTATTGTGAGAGATTTCTTATCAAATTTGGCCCCTGACAGTTGTATTACTAAATTGTTCTTTATTTTCTTCTTACCAAGAGTCCTTCCGGAGGAACTCATACCAGTCACAACTTTAATAGCTTCTTTGGTTATCATACATGGTCCATCGAGCCACAAAAGCTCATCATGAATCCTACTAAGATTGAACCTAACCCATGTATCATTTGGGATCACAGGAAAATCCAACCAAGTGTCTAATTTCTTTTCTACCAGAACTTTATATTCATTCTTCAACTCAACATCAATAGTAGTCAGTTCATCCTAGTATAATTTGCCAAGATTCAAGTGATTGTATTCCTCTAGATTGGTATGAATGTATGCCATAATATCTTCCATATTCATGGTTCCATGAGGAGAAATTGAGAATGCTCCTATTGAATCATTTTCCGGTGGTTTGAAGAAATGTTTCTTGAACTTGGGGTGAGGCTTTCTGAAATCTCGATTAATTGGGAAGTAAACATTTTCTGAAAAAAAATTTAGACTACACAAAAAGGTTTTCAAGCTATAAATACCTTTTTCACTGAATTAGGGTTTCCTTCACTTGAGGTCGAATTTGACTTGAATCATTTTGGAAAACTCTGAATTGCTTGGATTTTAGCTTCAGATTGCCGTGAACACTTGAAAGATTGAATGTGAAGTGATTAATCTTTTACAAATCCAAGCATTTAAACCCCTTGAAATCTTAACTTAATTGTCATAAATGTGGTCTTTCAAAAAGCTATCAAACACTTCTCTATCATTCATAGTCCATCCAAATTGCTCTACAATAGTCCACATTAAATCTTTCTTTACCAGAATTTCTTTCAAAGGCTTTTTCATAGAGTTCTTCATGACATACCTTAGTGCCAGATTCCAACACTAACTTTCTGGCTGGGGGCTTTAGATTTTTAATATAGCTCCCCTTGAGCTAGAGCTCCCAATTACTTCCCAAAGGAAGTATCTGCACCAGATGTTGGTGCAGATCTATCCTTGACTTCAATTACTTCTTTCTTGATCTAGATCTTGTCTATTTCTTTCTTAGTTTCAACCAGGTCAACTTTTTCTTTTTCCTTGTTATTCCTCTGCTCTGTTTTCCTTTCTTCAGCATAGTAATTTCTTTTGACATTCTTGCTTGTGCAAAATCTTGCAACATGTCCAACCTTGTTGCAATTGTAGTACACAATGTTTCCCTATCCTTGATTCCTTCCTCTAAATGAATTCATCCTTGATCTGCATGATTAGCCATGTGTCCAAATCTATTACAAGAAAAACATCTTCCATTGAATGATTGAGTGTTTCTTGAATTGTGAAAGCCATTTCTTACCAGACTTTTGTATTCATTAGATTTATGACCAATTTTCTTGAAATTGAAACATTGACTAGAGAATGATGGAACATTCTGATTTATTCTACTCCTATACTGAGTAGTTTTATGACCACAATTTTTGCAATTAAAACAATGGCCATTGAAAGATGGGTACCTTTGAGCTTTGGTTGACTGACCGGAGGTCTTCTAGGTCTTCTTCTTTGATTCCTAAACTAGTTTCCTTTGTTTTTCTTCAACAGAAAGTTTCCTTGGCCTGATTTTGAACTTTCTCCTTTCTCAAATCCTAATCCTTGCTTATCATCTAAACTCTTTTGACTAGTAATCATCTCATCAAGTTTTGCAGAACTTATCTTGAACTTTTCTTCATAGCTTTTGGCTTTTTCCAACTCTATTTTTAGGCTCACAACTTCTTCTTCCAATTTGACAGATTCTTCTATCTTTCTATTTACCATCAGATTTAGATCTTCTTCTACTGTATCTCTTTTAATGACTTCTACTTTTAAACCATCCAGGTTCTCATTTGCTAATAACAATTGTTCACTAACATCTCTGTATTTTTCTTTGAATTTCTTGACTTATTTTTTAGCTTTAAAATGCACTCATCAGCTTCTTGAATGTTATCCTTCAGATCCATGATTTTTGCTTCAGACTTTTCAAGATCAGCAAGAGCTACTTCCAATTCAACATTGTCTTCATAAGAGAAGTTTCCATTTCTCCTGGTTTCCATGAGTGAACTCTCCCAGATCTTCCTTAGGTTGTTAGGCTTCTTCCAAGGAACCTTGCTCTGATACCAATTGTTGAATATAAGGAATACTGAGAGGGGGGTTGAATTAGTATTCCACAAAATGACTTCTCAATTTTTTTATTAATCTAATTTCCAAACTCAATAACATGAAAGTGGAATAAGCATAAGAACAACAACCATAAAGACATAACACATGAACACTAGGATTCTTACGTGGAAAACCTAAAAAGGGAAAAACCATGGTGAGTGTTAGCTCACAATATATTATGATAGCTCAATACTGGATTACAAGAAGGCTCACTGCTTAAAGAAGAAGTGCTCACTACACAAAGACTCACTGCCAAGAGAAAAGAAGAAAGAAGAAGATTTGGCTCACTGCTAGAAGATGAACTACTATTGATGCATCTACCACATTTTGGATCACAATTCCATTGAAGGATAAATACACATATTCAAAGGTCTTTATTTATTCTTCCCTGCTTTTCAACTTAACTACATATACTTTCTTTATTGTCCTTGTTCAACTTTTCTGCTTTACACTCTGCTCATACTCCTTCACACAGGAATTTGCACCGCACACACCTCAATCAATCACACAATCATCGAATTCCATCGAGTATATATATTTACTACAAGATTTATCTCATAATCAGGTTGGAAAGCAAAACATAAATCATGTACACAAATACTACATCTTGTCATCTTGAACTTGTGTACAATCTACACTATGGACCAAGCCAAACATGTAATGATCTTCCTAGAGGTTGGCACAAATCATACAACCACTTAGATTTATTCCTTAAACAATATATCTTCTCCTCATATGAATTTTTCATGCCTGTCGGCCTATCTCTTAAGTGCACACTTAACCAATTCAACTATCACTTCACAACTTTCATTGCAGATCATATACAACTATAAGAATCACATCCAACACTCATCTTTGACTTCTTAACATGTCTTTAGAACCGCAGGACAAAGTATACAATTGCAGAGGAGTGCAGACCCTTTTTCTCAGGCATTGTGCACTATTCCTGTCTTAACTGTGTGTTGTGTGGTTGCACAACACGCCCCATTTTGCCTTAACAAAACAGGGACCCAACTTTTTTCTTCTGTTTGTCTTTGCTTTCTTTCTTTGGGTGTTTTGGCAAAAGTCAGTTATGTATATCATTCCTGCACAAGCATGTGACCCACAAGAGAAGGTCAAGTGTCAAAGTCAAAAGTTTACCTCATAATTTGGAAGAGTGAAAAATTCTAAGCAAGTTTACCTTTTAGATCTTCCTGATATTCCTTAAGGATAAAAAGTTATGTCCAGTCAAACTTTGATCAAACCTAATATTCCCCATAGGATCACATTCGTTAATATCAGTCATATTCGCTAGATGACCCTGACATATGAAGATCACCCGATATCTACATATACTTCAATATGCAAATGTTAAAGTTAAGTACAAAAGGGTTCTTACCCATCAGATGCGCATGCATATTCTTGGAGGGTCACATTTCTGAATGTTTGTCATATTTCATAATATCACCCTTTTCAAATATGACCATGATGTCATCTTGTTCCCATATATAAAAGAACTCGATATGATGATGTCATCAGTATACCTCACACCCATAGGGTCACATTTCCAAACATCTGTCATATTTCACAATATGACAATGATGTCATCCTAACATGATACAAAGAGAACACAACGAGATAATGATGTCATCATGACTCAGACCCAATAGGGTCATATTTTGAAACATCCCTAATCCTAACTAGTATGACGATGACATCATTTCCTTGAATGATTTGAAAGCCTTATAAAATGCTGATGTCATCCTCACTTCTCAAATAGGGTGATATTCCGTAGTGTTGAATATCTAGATATTTCCTTATATCCCTCATATCTACCCTTGATGACCCAAGATGCAGAGATTTCTAGTGACCAATTAAATGATGCCATTTGGCATATCCACCTGATCATATTAATCAATGTGTTATCATGATTATTAGCAAAGATATAGTGACCCAACTTTAGTCGTTGGTCAATAGTTGACCATCTTGATGATGACATCACCCTCATCTCCTAGATATCCATCATATTTTCACATATCCTTGATCTCTACAAATATCACCCTCCGCATTAAATACAAATCCAACAGTAGGTCGAGCCTTCAAATTTCAAATGCATGCCCGCCACTTGTCAACATCTACAAATGTCATGTGTTGATCAATGGACATGAACAAAAGACACTAAGCACACCCTAATTTGCTACGTTAATCAGTTAAAAGTGAATATTTTAGGTTCATTTCAAATTTACCATATGTTAAACATAGAAGTACAGAGCTCTTGAGATATCAAAGCATCATTGTAACTTGCAAACAAAATAGATATGCATTTAGACATAACAGAAAACGGTAATCACGACAAGATCACATCTATCCGGATATCAGCCACACAGTAAAAGGGAAGCGATTATCAGGTATGTAGCGTTAAAACCCTCTTTTGTCATTTATGGTGAATGAAGAGGTAAAAATGGTTTTAACAGTGTTAATTGACATGATGCATAAAATAAACTAGACTGATTAGAATTATCACCATGGAATGCATGTGATCACTAAACCACTGCTGCACACAACACGTTAGGGTAAAATATGCATGTTTTATTACAGGATCTAATGGTAGTCAGAAAGAACCGGTCTGAGATAGAATTTTTGAAACCTATGTACTTGCAGCCAGAGGGAGTGGCATTCAGATATGGGCAAATTGATGATATACATCAAGGGAGTACTGATCTTGATGCATGGACAATGAGACTAGAGAAGGGAAGTGGAAACCCTCTTCTTATGAGCATATATAGTTCAGGAATGTGGAATGATGGCATATTTCCATATGCAATGGAGGCAACTGAGCTACTGGTAGAATGTGCCCAGAGCAACAATGTAGAGACTAGAAAAGTTGAAAAGCATGGCCAAATTTATGCAAGCTTTTTAGTTGCAGGCATCAGCTCGATCTTTAATCTGCCTAAGGGACCTAATGTGGTTCGATTAAACCTGGGAAAATTGGAAAAAGATTATAATAGCAAACAAAAAGAAGCTAGAAGGATCATGTATCAATGGAGATCCAAGAGTAGCACATATAAAACCTCTACCAAATTACCTGTATATCTCTCTAAGTTTGATTTTGCTCTAGAATACCAATACATGATGACAATGCTCAACAGAATGACAACGAAATCAAATGTTGGAGCTTTTGAAAATTAGATGTATGGTATCATCAGGATGGTAGAGTGTTCTGATAGCAAACCCCTATGGGATAAAATCATAAGTGATAGCCTAGATGAAGGAATGAGGAGGTGAGGAGGGAAAATTAACATGTTCCATATGACCTCTTACGTAGTATATGCCTGTGCGTTTAGAGGCACATTCAATGGATTGCAAATAGTAGGCAAGGTTGGAGGAAACCCTGTGGATGTGAATATCTGGGATCATTACCCATACTTAAAAAGAAGAGAATATCTCCAACATTATAGGAGAGTGAATGATTCATTCTCTATGCACCTTGTCAGGACTATGGAAGAGGACATAGAAAAGAGATTGAGTGTGGAAGCACAAGCTGCTATATACAAACATGGGGCTTGGTTTATCCAATTCCCCACATTTTCATACATAAGAATGGAAGGCTTCACTAGGCAACCTCTCATGTTGCCGAGATCTCCAAATGACGAAATCATCTTGATGGAGTTTTCTAGACAGCTACTAGCCTCAGTGGAGGGTTATATTGAAAAGTGAAAGATACCAAATGTCTTGTTTTTGGTCATGATTGGCTGGTATATGTCCTTGGATAGGGAAAGTGTTAGGGATGTAATTGGAGGATTAAAATTGATGCACCTGTAGCCCTTTTCACTGGCCATGCCACATGATCCTTATGATAGGATGCTGGCATTGCATAAGAAGCCTATGCATCAAAAGCACATTGAATATTTCTGGGCTGATTGTGATGATGAGACAGAAGTTAGAAGGAGAGTCTACCAGAAGCTCACCTTGAATCAGATATCCACCTTGGATTCAATGCCAGTGCCTGCTCAGTTACATGAAGATGATGGTAAGATTATGTCGCAAGAATATGAGGACAAAAAGGTATACAATGATACCATATCAGCTCCAGAGTGGGAACATCTAGAAGACACTTCCTTGGACCAAATAACTCAAAAGGTCATGCAATTGACCAAGGAATGGGTAGAAAATGAGGTCACCCAACTAAAAAATAAAGGGGTAGCCCTCACTATGGAAAATAAAAGAAAGAGACAGGAATTATCTGAGGAGTATGATGATTTTCTCCAGGAAAAGAGACAATGAAATGGAGAAAGGCAGCAAAGTAAAAATTATAAAGGAAACCAAGCAGCTGGCGTGATGGTCATTCGACAACCCCAACCAAAGGAAAATGTAGCTTCTACATCAGTTGCAGCATCACCCCACACACCTGCAAAACAAAAGAAAGTTGCTTCAAAGCATGCCCCTGTTATTATAGAGGAGGAGGAAGAACCCTCAGGTGATGACCTCTTGATCAAGAAGAAAAAGAAGGTGCCAATGCCACCACAAAAGAAACAAAAATAGGTTATGAGAGGAACTGTGGATATAAATCCTATTCTGTTGAGAGGAGCACGTGGTGAAGGTATTTTGAATAACTTGCAACGTGAAGTTCCCATCCCTGATATAGTACACTTTAAGACTGGAAAGGTAGAGAAACAAAGAAAATAGATGCATAGTGCAAGAAAGGAGCCCCCTTTTCCACTAGATGACACAGTGGACTTGTCAAATGATGACGTAGTTAATGATGTTTCAGCCCATTCTATGGAGACATTGGTAGAAAATACAAAGATGACCCCTCATGGCACTCGCTTATTTCAAAAGGAAGTCCATCACGAGGAGATTGAAATAGAAGAAATAGAAGAAGATAACCCTGAGGTGGTAGTTCAACAAATTGGATTGACAAACTTGGTTGATCAATTCACCAACCTTGCAACAATAGACCTAACTTATCAAGGTGATGAGGATCAGGAGAAAGAGAAAGTGGAAGCCAATATACATAAGGAGGGTGATGAAGAGATGCCTGATAAGAATGATAATCAGGGTAAGGAGCCAGCACCTGAAAGAAAAACCATTGAAAAGGAAATGGATAAAGCCCAAGACCTTAGAGGAGTAGACACATCAAAAGATGGAGAACAGAGTCTCCAACAAGGTGATGATTAGCAAAAAGAAGTAGAATATGTGAACAAGAATGATCAGGGTGATCATTCAGATAAAATAGGTCAGAATGTCCAAAATCCTCATGAGGATCAAGTGCAACAAAATACATAGGAGCAAAATGTAAATGCATCACAAAAAACTCCTACACAATAGGAGTTCCCTCATGACAAAATTCATGATGATGAACAAAGAAAAGAAACTTCTCCACCAAGGGTAGAGCAGAATGTAGAATCTCAGGATGCTCACATTGAGCAAACTAACCAATAAGTACCCATTGGTGATATACCATATTGGTTGTAGCAAAAGATAAACCCACCCTAGGATAGTGATGTGCCTGAGTTTAACGTTGCTGCATTATTTTCAAGAGATATGATCAAGCCTAAAAGGAATGCTAGACCTACATCTGCCATCAAGAGAGATCCTATCATAGGTAGGAGAACAACTCAAGTAGCTCTGCCAATAGAAGATAAGGAAAAAGGAGAAATAAGCATTGATGAATTTTAGATAACTAATGTTGATCTAGGCTTTGCTACTGAGGAGCAGGAAGGCCATGAGGCTAAAGATATCATTGACTCCTTGATGAAAAGTGTGAAAAAGGAGAAGAACAAGAATAAAATGCACAAGGAGCATATTTCCCAATTGCATACATTTATAAAAGGGTTAATTGACGACATAGCCACCCCATTAACCATCATATCTCAAGATGAGATAATAAGGATAGATATCATGAAGCATAAGGCTCATGTGGTAGACAATTGGTTTATTCTTTTTATTTTTGAAGCAGAGAAGGTGCTAAAGACCTCCCTCTCTAATTGGAACTTGCTCAACACATTGAGGAGAAAAGTAGATAAACTTTAAAAGGAGATTGTATAGGGATCCATTAAAATACACAAACATTTGGATGCCCTGGCTGAAATGAGGCACATAGACATGAAGGTGCTCATATATAATCAAGTATTTGATAACAATACAACACAATTATTAAGCATATGGTATGAGGATACCAGGTTTGAGAGTGATATCCTGAAGAGATGTAATGCCAAGCTCAAGGATATCAGTGTTAAATTGCATCATCTTATGGCCGAGGAGATAAATATCTTGGAAGCTCTAGAAGGCAATATAGAAGGAAAGATAGAAAATTAAGATGCTGATTTTGCAATTGGAGCCTTCCAAAATAATTTTTTGGAGCTTTAGTTTTTTTTAGATGAGCAAGTGCATGAAAGTTAAAGGAGGAGATTAGCATAGTACTCTTGAGGATCTCTAGGCTACCATGAGGAATCACCAATCCTCATCTCCTCCTCTATCAACTCTCTAAATGGAACAAGCTGATATGTAGATACAATCTCCTTTGGTTCTACCTCCGCATCCTCTAGAACTAAACCATCACCCTCTAATGATATCTAATCTATCCCACCCTTAGGATTATGGTCCTTGTCAGTCTCATTATTAATATCACCATCCTCCATAGTAATAAGTCTTTAAGCTCGATGAGCTCACCTCTATTTAGGTCTTGGTCCTTGAAATGGTTGTGTAGTTGAAACTCTTGGAACAAGTGAGACCCATATAAGTGCTCCATGTTATGTATTAGTCACCTCCTGAATAGATCCATAACATGAGGATAATAGGGACAAATCCTTAGGATACTCATCTCCTAGTTGTTGAAGCTTCTGTGTAATATAATGATCTTGATCAAGCTATTCCTATCTATCAAATGGCTAACTCCTCAGCAACAGGATTGTATGGATCTATCTCCTAGAAACAACCCCTCCATCTCTCCATAAGGGTTTGAAATAAAGTCCTCAAATGTCAAAGTAGCCACAACTCATGTAGAAGCATTAAAGTACCCAAGTTGATCCTATCTCATGGATATTAATAGTCTCTATTCCAAAGGGGGCATCTCTCAATAATATGGTATAATGTGCTTAAGGATCCATGACATAACAAGTGAAGGGTAGTTGAAAGCAAGAACCTCTCATCATGAAATGTGGTATAATTATTGATACACCAAGAATAATATGTCAATATCCCATGCAAAAATTGTGCCTCACTCAAGCTGCTAAATGATTAGTGCCCAACACCACCTAAGAATTGGAACCTTCTTGCCTCCTAACAAGTGATTGGTAATTAGGTCAATCAAAACCTTCCACAAGGGAAAAAGGGTGAGTCCAGGGAAAAAAGTAAGTTGAATTTGAAGCTTGTCCTAGGTTGAGTCTCTCCCATAATAGATTCCCAAGCTAGCCTCTCTCGCTCAAACTCCCTCTCTGGTAGTACAAGTTGTTCCCTGTCAATGGGAACACCAAGTATATGGTATACATCATAAAGGATAATAATCCAATATTTAAAAATAAATGGAAATCAAAATGTGTTCTGATCAACATCCTAGTAAGTTAGGATGGCATAGCATATGTGAGAGGAAGGATGAACAATTGGTATCTATCCTACCTATATGCTAATCCCATCCTTTGACATATTTGTCATTCATTTAAGGTCTGTAAATATTTAGAAATAGAGTATATGGAAAAGTAAACCCTCACAAGTTTGACTAGTATATAAAACATTTTAGACTTACCAGACTTATTTAAGGTTGGGCCATGAGCTCATTTTGATGATTACCAACAGATCAGTAGATAATATGTGTAATGCCCACCCTAGTGTTTTTTTGGTATGCTTTTTGATTCATATGTTATATGTTGTATTGTGTGTCTATCAGTGTATTATGAGATTATTATGCTTTGATCCATTGCATCAAACTTGTTGATGTGGTCTATTGGACCATTGAGGGGTTCTAAGGGTATATTTTGGATGACAATCGAGGTGTTTCTAATGGGGTTTTGCATTGACATTTGGATTTCAACAATGCATTATGGGATCTACATATGTTGTGATTGTGTATGTTAGATTATTGTGGTGCTTCAGCTGCATTGTTTTCACTATACCTGTTATAGTTGTGATTGTCATATTATTCTCCTATTGTGAAATGTTGTGGGTCATGCATCATGTTCTTGGACCATGCTAGTTGTAGATAATTATAGTATATGTGATTACTTTATATCATGTATTCTTATATCACATTGGGGTGGATTATGTTGCTTCAACTATTATATATTGAGTAGGTACCCCTGATGGTTGACTTGAGTGTGCAAGTAAACTACAGGTGTTTAACTAATGTGGGAAATGTGAAGGTTGATATAGGATGCTAAGCCATCTCACCCTTATCCTTGTGTTTTGGAAACCCATAATGTGTGTGCTTGAATCCCTTTGCAAGTGTTTCCTTAGCTTCCGTGCTATATTTTATATTGTCTCGAAAAACATGTTTTCCATGTTTTTGGAATATTTTGATATTTAGTTAAAAATTATTAATTATAGCTTAGAGAAAATGGTTATTGAATTATTTTATGCTAGAGGATTGAATTTAAGTGATTTCTATTTATTTCTAAAATTTAATATTTTTCCTTCGAAAAGATTGAATTGCATGATTTTGGAAAAATTGAATCCTTTATTTGAGTATTTGGACTTTTTAGAATGTGGTTAAGACAAATGGAAATTACCTATTGGGAATATTCAAATTAAGTCAATTAGATATTTTCCTATTATTTGCAAAAAAAATTGTTGAAAATGTAATTAGAAAATAAAAAATTAAAAGAAATGAAATTAGGGCTTTTGAATATAAAGGGAAAATATACTTATTTGCTCAATTTCATTCATTATTTGTGCTCTCTCTCAAACTCTCTCCTTGCAAGAAAAGAATGAATTTTTCTCCATAGATTAACGGATGGATTTGTTTGCTTGTTGGAAGAGAAATTATTTGTGATGGCTTGGAGAATGCTTGGATTGTATGTGACCAAAGATTGCTTGCATAATTCCATTGGATTCTTGGATTTCAAAGCATGGTTGAAAGGTATTCTTCTCCATCTTCTCTTGGTTTTTAATATTTCCTTGTTTCCTTCATTTCCATGCCATCATTAGTGGATTTCTATGGCATCTTTGAATAGAAATGAAAGTTTAAATATGAATTTATAGTTGTTTTTAATTATTTTTCACGTGTTCTTCATTTTGGAAACATGGGAAAACAAACAAAACCCTGCCAAAAGTTTTGTAGAATCACCCACATAGATTTATTTGATATTTGGGATGTTATTAACCATATCTATAATGGGTAACTCACCATTTTTACATACGAACCTTGAAACATACAAGTTAGAAAAATGGCCAAAAAAGTCAAGCATTCAAACATGGTGGATTTGGGGTTTTATGTGAAAATTGCATGGTGTAGAAAATGTAAAATTCACATTTATAAACTTACCTTGATGTATTTTAATTTGAGATTTGTAGTCTCCATCATGAAATAACATTCTGCATCTTTAAAACCTATGTTGTGATTTTTTACCTCATTTTTTGTGCCATGCCCAATTTGTAAAATTGGTGAGATGGATGTGTAGGAAGAGGTATAGGGTAAGAAAGGAGTGGATCTCTTACCATATACCACAATATAAAGTGATAGTTGGGTTTAGCATGTTGAGAGTATAACCAAGAAAAATATTAAACACATTTGGCTAACAAAAACTTAATTACAAGATCTACACCAACCATAGGGAGCTTTCCTAAACCCGATTTAGTGGTAATAGCATGTCACACAATGTTAGATTTGGTGAGTGCTAGAGTAGTCCCCCTGGTAGGGAGGCCCAACTACTCTCTCTCTCTCTTTGCTACAAGGAAGTATTTCCCTCGTAATGACACTCCTTGTATTGACCACTATGTCTCTCTTCCTTTACTTACTGTCGGAGCTATGCTCGGTGTGTGATATGGCCCTAGTATTGCATGTGCATGGAGATGCCTAATTCATGCTTATCTATGTGTGTGTTGGTCTATGACATATGCTTGTTTGGTATGCATTGATGGTTGAGAATCCCCCGTATGCTTGAATGTTGTGATGTCATTCTATCTTGTATATTGGCAAGTGTACCACATGTTACTTGTATGTATTTGAATATTGGCAAGTGTGCTACATGTGACTTGAATGCATTGGATTGGGAATTGTACCACATGTGTGTTGTGTGCATTTATTGGTGTGTATGACATATGTTTCTATGTATACCTTGGATTATGTGAGATGATTTGTAGTAGGTTTCCCTTGATCGCCTTCTCCATAGCTCGAGGGTTGCCTAGAGTGGCATAGACAACTATTGTGATCGATGATGGCAATATGGTTGGAAGGCAAGCAACATTTCCCCATTGGTCTTGTCATGGTGATCTTCAGGTTCTAGATGGTTTCCTTGTCCCTTTTCAGGTTGAGTATGATGTGCTATGTTCCTTGATGTGTCTTGGAGAGCATGTTGTACTAATGGTGTTTTATGCTCTTGTAGCACTTCATTATTGTATATTATATATCTTTGTAATGCAAGTCCTTGTGACCTTTGTATTAATATGTTAATGATGCTTTGATGTATTTAATGATGTTGTCTATGATGCATCCATGTTTAGGATGAAACCCTTCTATTGTAATGATTATTGGATATCATCTTGCATGTTTCTATGCCTCAGCTTGTGAGGATGTTGACATGATTTGTATATTTTCTTATGTTGAAATTTTGCTATGTTAGCATGTTAGATTCAATTTCTCTGATATTGTATTGATGATTATGGATATGTTAGTGTTGGATCATATTCTTCCCACATAGGTGGTGACGATCCTATCTTTGCTTTTAGCATGTGTCGACGTTGGTGTCAAACATGTGTAGCCTTTGTAACACTATTTTTTTTGGACATGTGAACATTATTGGTTCAAAACCTTATTGTTTTTGGTTGAAATGAACCTAATTTGATAGTTAATCATGTTTTGAGTCATTATAGGGAACTTTGGGATAGTTCTAGGTTTTTATTTATTTTTGGTTTTAGATTTTTTCGGGCACTTCCAGGACTACAATGCCCAATGCTAGAGTCCCAAGGGCTATAGTGCCCAGTGCTAGAGTCCTAGGACTACAGTGCTAGGCACTAGTGTCCTAGGCAGTGGGGCTCAACTTAGGTGTCTGGACTTGGTTGTAGACCCTCATTCTAGCTGTTCTACCCTCCAATGAAACTTTTTGTCGAAAGGTTCTCTTTTGCCACCTGAGTCTATCCATGGTTTCATTTCCATGATGTGTTGTGCACTCTTGGATTGTTCCCTCTCTGGCATTGGGAAGCATTCCCTTGCACGAGATCGACTTACACCTCCTAGTTGGACTATCCCGTGGTTGAGTGTTACCCTTCTGTCGGGGTGTCTTGTATGGACATGGAATGGATTGTCAAATTTTTCATCCTCATCCTACTTCATGTGTTTGTGAGGGAGCGGGGTTGTGGATGTGTATCTGATCTTCATCATGGAGTGAGCTCCACCTCTCACTTGGTCATCATGGTGAATCATCCAGTGTTGAGTGAATTCTTCCACCTTGTGCTACCTTGCTTAGTGTAATGGTGATGTCTTCTTATGTGTTGTCGTGCTTTCTATGACACCTTGTGTATGTGTGAGTGCAATGTGACATGTAAATGTCACACTTGCAAATGTGAAAAATTTGTTCGTTCAGTGTTTGTTTGCCTAATGTCCTAGGTGAAAACTTGGGGCATTAAAATATGAGTTTGAGTTGATAATATAATGATATATTCAGATCTCCATTATATATATTAAGGCATATTCCTTAGTTTAGTTGTACACAGACTTGTATACTCATATTAGAAAATAGGGGAATGGGTATTTGTTTACTACAATTTTATGTAATCCAAACTCCTGTGATTATCTTAATTTGTTATTGTCTTCAAATACTTATATTTATGAGAATAATATGTGATTTATATCATTATCAAAGATTTATATACTATCATTTAGTATCAAGATTTAAACCCAAGCACTCTGCAAAAGGCAACATCATGACTTATTTTATGAAATTAAGATCTCTTAGTGAATAGAAGTTACTAGTTTCATTTGATATTATAATTTTATCTATATTATAGAATTGTTTGTTTATATAGGTATATATATGTATAATACATATATACATATATAAATAATCATCTATATCTCTCGAAAGAAGATTATGCTTATTTTATTCAGTTCTAGTTAAGCTCAAGACATAGCAGAGAGACATTATGAGAATTATTCTATATGCATAGTCTCGTGTGAACTATATGTAGACTTATTTAGAAAAGTGCTAAGTATTTTTCATCTTGAACAAAAATATTTTGTTCTATACCTAAACTTATTTTCAATGAGCCAGGGTTATACATGCCTACATTTGATTAAAATGGAAGGAGGAAAGTAGAGAAGTAATATCTTTGTAACTGTTAGTTCATGTTTGATCAGTATAGATGCTAAACTAGATTGTATGATAATAAATTTATAAACCTCTATTTTAAATAGGAAATGGTTTCCTAAGTTTGTGATCATTGAGAATTTTAAATATGAACATTATGATAAGACTGCCAGGTTGGCAAGAAGATGAGAATGCAAGAATGCACATCAGTATCATTAGTATAAAATTGAATTAACTAGTTTCCTACCCTATACTTGACTAGTTGAGACTGTAGATGGAGTAAATTCTCTAAGTCATCTAGCCAAGCCTAGGATAGATGAACTATTGTTAGAAGTTGTCTTGCTTGTATTTGAGTATTATACTTTCAAGTATGCTTGTATGAGATATAATGATTGTTGTTAACCAATTTGAGATAGAGGTGTGTGAACATACGACACACATCTCCATTTTAGAACATGTTTATGAATTATAAAAAACTTTGGCCAAAGTAATGCAAAATCACTATTTGCATTGTTAGTTCACAATGTCTTTTTATTTGTAAAACAAACAGGATTCTGTCATACCTAGCTAGAGGGATTCTAAAGTCATATGACTGATTGTTTTGTTTGGACACAACACTAGTTTTCAAATGGCATGATGGATCTTGTTGATTCCCTTAATCTACTACTTGGGTGTGTGCATGAAGATGGGGGCCAAAAAGTGGCCACCCCACTTTTTATTGCTAGGAAACCATAATGTGATCACGTTTAGGCTCGGTAATACCGAGCCTAAAATGTGATCGCATTTTAGATTGTTAAATGAAGTGTAAAAACATAGTCCCTTGGCATCACTTTCTAACTGTCATTTTCCTATTGCATCCAAAATGTGACTAGGGTTTTAACGCGAGTGTGTATTGAGATATTTGAAGGAGAAGACCATCCAATACAATGTCGCATCACCAATCCCACCGTGGATGAGGGCAAGAATTTCAAGCAATTGAAGAAGGTAGGGTTTTATCAAATTTCTTCATTTCAAAAAAAAATAAAGTTATTTTTCATTGTTTTAATTAAATTTCTCTTTTCAATCTTTCAGTTAATGAATCATTACAAAACCTTGATCTAGATGTTGAAATTCCTATTAAAGAGCAACTACAAAACTTGCAAACTCCATCTTCACATCCTCACCCTCCACGTGACACCCAACAAAATTATTTAAGCCAAATCAAAGAAAAAAAACTTCAATCCTTAGTTGAAACATTGAAAAATCTGAATACAAGCAACAATCATAGGAGAACCCTTGCCACTTCACTAGAGTTGATTATTTCTCATATTGACTTAGTTCTAAAGCAAATCACCAATTGGAAGGACTATAGGGAGGAGTGCCAACAATTCTACACCAATAAAATATCATACAAACAAGTCAAAGATAAGAAAATTTTGAAAAGTGAACTATGTGCACTTTTCATTGATCCTAAAACAAAACAACCATTACATGGGAGTTGCAAATGATTCCCAATTCATTGGTGTGTGCATGAAGCAATATCCCAAAATTTTTGGGATAGATGGTACATGGTTTTTGATGACCTACCTTGTAATAATAATGAGGTCCACCAATATTTTTTGAGGAAATTGTATTGTGAGTTTGTCTTCAATGACATCCCAAACGAGTTTGACATCATTACAAAATAGATTTTGTGCATATCTTGCAATCATTGCATTCCATGACACTACATTTATTTGAGGTATCATGTCAAATAGTTCACACACCTTGTCTATACTTCCACACTTTGCATACATGTCTACAAGGGTAGTTGCAAATAGAACATGTGACAAAATTCCTATATCCTTTATTCTTTGATGGTTGTCCACACCCTATTCTGAAGATCCCATTTTGGCATAGGCAAGCAGGATGTTGGATAAGTTGTGGAATTTGGCATGACACCCACCAATTGCATTTGATTGAAAATTTCTTTAAAGCCTTATCAAAAAATCCATTTTGTGCATATCTTGCAATCATTACATTCCATGAGATAGTATTTATTTGAGGCATCATGTCAAATAGTTCACGTGCATTGTCTATGCTTCCACATAAGTTGCATACATGTCTACAAGGATAGTTACAAATACAACATCTGACAAAATTCCTATATATTTTATTCTTTGATGGTTGTACATACCTTGTTCCAAAGATCCTAATTTGGCATAGGCAGGGAGGATGCTTGCAAAGGTTATGGAATTTGGTTTTACACGTGTCAATTGCATTTGCTTGAAAGTTTATAAAGCATTTTCAAAAAATCCATTTTGTACATATCTTGCAATCATTGCATTCCATGAGATGACATCTCTTTGAGGTGTCATGCCAAACTATTCACATGCCTTGTCTATGCATCCACACTTTGCATATATGTCTACAAGGACAACTGCAAATATAACATCTAAAAAAATTCCTAAGTCCTTTTATGCTTTGATGGTTGTCCATACGCTATTCCAAAGATCCCATTTTGGCATAAGAAAGGAGGATGCTGGATAAGGTTGTGGAATTTGAATTTACATCTTCTAATTGTATTTTCTTGAAAGTTTCTTTGAATCCTTATAAAAAATCCATTTTGTGCATATCTTACAATCATTACATTCCATGAGATGACATTTCCCCCATTTCCCCCATGTTTATGTAAGCTTGTGTTAGAGTTATAACATTCCTTCATTTGTGATGTGCATAACATGCTATAATTGTACATGCTTACAACAAGCGATTCATGCTACAATGAAGCACAACATGATGAAATAAGAAGATGCATATTTACAACACTTAAGAATATGTAGTAGTGTTACTCATGTCATCAATACATGTTATATCCCTTACTTTCTCATGCAAATGGATAAACTATGTTTTCATCTTCACATACATGGCTTACAACATGTGACAATAAGCCACTACAAGGTGTATATGTGCTTAACAACAAGTATACATGTGATACAACACCCCAAAACATACATTTAATTAGGTGAGTGGTTCTTTTATTGGTGGTGGTGTTCATTTTGGACATAAAATATTAATGGTTATTTTATACAAATTATTCATCGAACTTATAATTTGCAATCTTGTTCTTTATGCCTATTCCTTTTGTAATTTGAAACAAAAGATGAAATTCTTAACCACATTCTATGCACATACATTAGTGACCAATGTACTTTAACACATAGGGAGAGAGACATAGAGAGAACACCATTGATGAAAACTAGGGTCTTTGCTTATGAAAAAGACATCTTCTTGTTGCTGCTACAATCTTAGGACTGTCACAATTTGGCTTGCTTTTGACAGTGATAATGAGGGTTTTGGATTCTCAACAAGGTTAACCTCCACTCATGCCACCCTAATAGTATCCTCACAATGCTTTCCTTGATGATATAATGACTAAATCAATAGGATAACTTCATGGATTCATTAGAAAAAGGTAAGCCCATCATGTAATACTAAAGAAAAGAACCCTAGCAACCATAGGTAATATCCCTACACACAAAAATTAATCAAATATGCATGGAAGACCATGAAACCACAATGTAAGTCTAAAAATATGAAATTCGATCCATTTTGAAACTTCTACCATAGTTGAAATAGTCAAAACAATAGCAAATCCTTCCATTTCTTCCAAAAATCATCATAAAAGGCGAGTTCTGACCAGGATCATAACATGTAAAGTTTGATCTCAGAGATTTAGCAATATTATCATTATCTTGAGGAGGTTTGTTACCTTCTAGTATGAGTTGTAGAGGCCTTGAATCATTTAGCATTAGTTATAGGTTTGAATTGTCACCCTTCGAATAAGAACCCTAGTTTGATAACTATTTCATGTGATTTTTGTAGCACATTATTTAAGGTGTGTTTTGCCATTATGTTTTATCTACTTAAACACTAGAAACATGTGCTTAAAATATTATATTTTATTGTTTTAGATGATGTTATCTATCCCATTATTACATTTTTCTTGTGCTAACATGATCATATCTTTAACATTTTTCTTGTGCTAACATGGATTGAAATGTGTTCATCATCTTCAAGACTATTTGAACCTTTGATTAATGCCCTAGAACACATTGGATCAAGTGATAACACCATATTAACCTAAGGAGAGTAGATGAAACACCTAAAAATGGAGATTACAACATAGCTTTTAGTTTAGTTTCATCTACTAGAAAGGTGCTAGGACTGAATTTATGCATTCGACATCTCCTAGGGCCAAACAAATGGTGCCAACACTTCTAAGTGGGTGGGTAAATTCTAAGGGAGGTGTCTTTTGAATGGTGAAGCCTCTTGGTTGTTCTCAGATATATTGGACAGAGACAATCTCTTAAGAGCCCTAAGACAAAAAAAGGTGTCAAACTTTGGACCGACTGTTCCATCAAACCGTGACACCTAGGAACATCTTATTTACATGTATAGGTGTATGTTAGACCCACCTACAAATACCTACATCAGTTTTTTAAATCAATTTCTTTTGCCTGTGGTGGAAAGGAATGTATTGTTCCAAAATGCTTTAGTTTCATACAATGGAAAGGTGCTAGGAGTGAAATTTTGTATTCCACACCTCATGGGGCCCAACGGACTAGACCAACACGTCGGGGTGGGTGGGTAAAGACTAGGGGAGGCATTGTTTTGTGCACCAAGTGCCCTAGACATTCTGGGCTGCAGGCTACAAACAAAGTCACTTGAGATCACTGAGAGTAAAAACTGCCAAACTTTGATGGAGCGGTTCTCAAAATTTGTGGAACCTGGGAATGTTACATTTGAACCTATAGGTGCATGTGGGGTTCATCCATAATAATCTCTTAGTTTTTCTAAACTCTAATCTATTTGACCATGCTGAAATTAAACACATTCTTGCTAAATGCTTTAGTGGCATTCAACACAACCTTCGCAGAAGCCATATTTTTCGTTCTACTCGCTGTGGGGCCCAACGAGTTGTGCCAAAACATTGAGGTGGGTGGATAAATGCTAGGGGAGGTCTCTTTTCATGTGCCAAGTGCCTCAGACATTCTAGGCTGCAGGCTACCAATAAAGTCACTTGAGATCCCTGAGAGCAAAAAACTACCAAAATTCTGAAAACCGCTTCATCAAAGTTTGGTAGTTTTTTGCTCTTAGGGATCTCAAGTGACTTTGTTGGTATCCTACAGATTGAAATGTCTGGGGCACTTAGGACATGAAAAGAGACCTCCCCTAGCATTTAACTTCCTACCTCGACATGTTGGCGCAGTTCATTGGGCCCCACGAGGTGTGGAATTTAAAATTTCACTCCTAACACCTTTTCACTGCATCAAAATGAAGCATTTTGGAACAATGTGTTTCTTTCCACCACATGCAAACAAAATTAATTTTAAAAAAATGAGGTAGGTATTTGTAGGTGGACCTGACATCCACCTATACATGAAAAGAACATGTTCCTAGGTGTCACGATTTAACAGAATAGCTAGTCCAAAGTTTGACACCTTTTTTGTCTTAGGGCTCTTAAGAGACTGTCTCCATCCAATGTAGCCAAGAATGACTAGGAAGCTTCACCACTAAAAAGACACCTCCGCTAGAATTTACTCACCCACCCAGACATGTTGGTGCGATCTGTTTGGCCCCAAGAGATATTGAATGCAAAAATTTAGTCCTAGCACCTTTCTAGTAGACGAAACTAAACTAAGTGTTGTACTCGGCTATTGATGAAAAAGTTTGATAGTTGGTTCTTTGGCATGACCCTACTATAAAGGTGTTCTTGTTAAATATAAGGAATACTTAGAGGGGGGGTGAATCAGTATTCCACAAAACCACTTCTTAATTTATTTATTAATTCAATTTCCAAACTCAATAACATGAAAGCAAAATAAGCATAAGAACAACAACCATAAAGATATAACACATGAACACCAGGATTTTTACGTGGAAAACCCAAAAAGGGAAAAACCATAGTGAGTGTTAGCTCACAATATATTATGATAGCTCAATACCAGATTACAAGAAGGCTCACTAACTTAGGGCTTGCTGACCAGGGCTTACTGCCCAAAGAAGAAGTGCTCATTTCACAAAGGCTCACTGCCAAGAGAAAATAAGAAAGAAGAAGAATTGGCTCACTGCCAGAAGATGAACTACTATTTATGCATCTACCACATGCTAGATCATAGTTCCATTGAAGGATCAATACATAGATTCAAAGGTCTTCATTTATTATGCCCCGCTTTTAAACTTAACTACATATACTTTGTTTACTGTCCTTGTTCAACTTTTCTGCTCTGCACTCTGTTCATATTCCTTCTCACATGAATTCGCACCCCACACACCTCAATCAATCACACAATCATTGAATTCCATCGAGTATATATATTTGCTACAAGATTTATCTCATAATCAGGTCAGCAAGCAAAACATAAATCGTGTACACAAATACTACATCTTGTTGGCTTGAACTTGTGTACAATCTACACTGCAGACCAAGCCAAACATATAATGATCTTCCTATAGGTTGGTACAAATCATACAACCACTTAGATTTATTCCTTAAACAATATATCTTCTCCGCATATGAATTTTTCATGCTTGTCGGCCTATCTCTTAAGAGCACATTTAACCAATTCAACTGTCACTTCACAAATTTCACTCCGGATCATATACAACTCTAAGAATCACATCCAACACTTATCTTTGACTTCTTAACATGTCTTTGGAACCCCAAGACAAAGTTTACAACTGCGGAGGAATGCGGACCCTTTTTCTCAAGCACTGTGCACTATTCCTGTCTTAACTGTGTTCACCTAGACTTAACTAAATCATGGTATGTTTTCCAGAGATCTTCAGAACTTGCAACCTTGGATATTTCACCTTCAAGAAACTGTGAACAACATACCTAAACCACATACCTTGACCATCAACTGTAGAGGAATACCACTTGAGTCTCTGCTACTAATCTTTGTGTAGTCAGTACTTAGCCATTCTGCCTTAGTCTTTTGTGTCTGGACCAGATCCTTGTGTGCAGGTTGTTTCCAAGTTGAGTTCCCAATCATCCTTAGCTCTATCATGCTCTACTTGCCTTGTTTCCATCAATGACAACATTACCCAATCAATAGTGTCTCTTGACTATGTTTCCATCAATCTCCCCCTTTGGCATTGATGGCAACACTTAGTGAAAAATGTGTATTTGCTCCCCCTTACTCTGTGATCCTTCTCCCCCTAAGGTGTTTACCCATTTTTCACTGGTCTTCTTCTCCCCCTTTGACATCAATGGCAAAGGTGTATGTACAATAGCCAAAATTGAACCAAAATTGCAAAAATCTTCATACTCTGCCGCATATGTACACATACAATACTTCAACTCAATTGGTTGACGGTGAAAGAATAACCTTATACACAATCCTCAATTGTGTAATCTCTTCATCCCATGGATTCTTTTCCCTTTCCAAGATTTGAATGTGACCATTTATCAAAAAGATTGATTTTTCTACCTTTTGCACATTTGAGGGTGTTTCAATCTGTGAAGCTGCCCGTGCTTTTGCTACAAGATTTGTCATGGTCTCAATTTTTAAGCTCAATACCCCTCTCAGCAAACACATTTTGTTTTTAATTTCTTCCTGTTTGCTGAGCAAACTACTTATGTTGTTCTGAATATTTTCAACTTGTGTTTCTATGCAACTGATTGAGTCAACGCTGGGTCAAAGATCTCAGAAATATTTGTGAGTTGAAGCTCCATGCTTTTGATTTTCTCATCCATTTCCTTAGTATTTTTAGGCCAAGACAAATAAAATTTATATATTTCATAGGCTTCCTTGATTGCACTTATCATGTTCTTGATGCTGCTCTCTAATAGAATTTTGTCATTGTCTAACTTGGTTTTTGATATTGCTAATCTTTTATCTTCATATTCCTTTTTAACCTTAATATCATCAGACTTTTCAAAGGATTCAAAATGAGTACTTACATAATTTATAAGACCTTTGAGATGAGCATTTGATGATGCTGATATATCCTTCTGGTATGAGGGAATTAACTTCTCTAGAATGCTTGATGTCTCATTAATGAGTTCATTGTCTTGTAAATATGTTCTCAACATTTCTTCCTAAGCCTTAGCTTGCACTAATTATACTAGTTTGAACTTTTCTATAGGAGACATAGAAGCTAGATTTATTGGTCCTTGTAGAATCTTGGATGATTCTAGAATCTGTACATTCTGCTATTTTTCCAAAAACTTTCTAGCATAGTCTATTGAGATTTGGTCTCCAGCAGTGTCTCTTGCCGCATATTCATCACTAGGTGTAACTTTCCTTCTTTTCTTTCTTTCTATTGGATTGACTTTCTCTACCTCTATACTAGATAGCTCTCTCAAGAAGTAGAAAAGTAATTAGGTAATCAAAGTTCCATATTTGAAGGGATAATTTATCTCTTTTGTTCTTTTTAGGTTCTCCATTAATTCACTCTAGAGCAATTCACATATATTATAATTTGTATTATTTTTGACCATATCATAAGTTGAGTATATAGCTGATGCAAACACAGAATTTTCTGAATGAGAAAAGTATATTTTGTATCCAACAATCATTGATGCAAATTTGACGACCAGATCCTTGATATCACTTATTGTGAGAGATTTCTTATCAAATTTGGCCCCTGTTAGTTGTATTACTAAATTGTTCTTTATTTTCTTCTTGCCTGGAGTCCTTTCAGAGGAACTCATACCAGTCACAACTTTAATAGCTTCTTTGGTTATCATAGATGGTCCATCGAGCCACAAAAGTTCATCATGAATCCTGCTGAGAATGAACCTAACCCATGTATCATTTGGGATCGTAGGAAAATCCAACCAGGTGTCCAATTTCTTTTCTACTAGAACTTTATAATCATTCTTCAACTCAACATCAGTAGTAGTCAGTTCATCCTAGTATAATTTGCCAAGATTCAAGTGATTGTATTCCTCTAGATTGGTATGAATGTATGCCCTAATATCTTCCATATGCATGGTTCCATGAGGAGAAATTGAGAATGCTCCTATTGAATCATTTTCCAGTGGTTTGAAGAAATGTTTCTTGAACTTGGGGTGAGGCTTTTCTGAAATCTCGATTAATTGGGGTGTAAACATTTTCTGAAAAAAAATTTAGACTACACAAAAAGGTTTTCAAGCTGTAAATACCTTTTTCACTGAATTAGGGTTTCCTTCACCTGAGGTTGAATTTGACTTGAATCATTTTGGAAAACTCTGAATTGCTTGGATTTTAGCTTCAGATTGCCTTGACCACTTGAAAGATTGAATGCAAAGTGATTAATCTTTTACAAATCCAAGCATTTAAACCCCTTGAAATCTTAACTTAATTGTCATAAATGTGGTCTTTCAAAAAGCTATCAAACACTTCTCTGTCATTCATAGTCCATCCAAATTGCTCTGCAATACTCCACATGAAATATTTCTTTACCAGAATTTCTTTCAAAGGCTTTTTCATAGAGTTCTTCACGACATACCTTAGTGCCAGATTCCAACACTAACTTTTTGGCTAGGGGCTTTAGATTTTCAATATAGCTCACCTTGAGCCAGAGCTCCCAATTACTTCCCAAAGGAAGTATCTACACCAGATGTTGGTGCGAATCCATCCTTTACTTCAATTACTTCTTTCTTGATCCAGATCTTGTCTATTTCTTTCTTAGTTTCAACCGAGTCAACTTTTTCTTTTCCCTTGTTATTCCTTTGCTCTGTTTTCCTTTCTTCAGCATATTAATTTCTTTTGACATTCTTGCTTGTGCAAAATCTTGCAACATGTCCAACCTTGTTGCAATTGTAGTACACAATGTTTCCCTATCCTTGATTCCTTCCTCTGAATGAATTCATCCTTGATCTACATTGATTAGCCATGTGTCCAAATCTATTACAAGAAAAACATCTTCCATTGAATGATTGAGTATTTCTTGAATTGTGAAAGCCATTTCTTACCAGACTTTTGTATTCATTGGATTTATGACCAATTTTCTTGCAATTGAAACATTGATTGGAGAATGATGGAACATTCTAATTTATTCTACTCCTATACTAAGTAGCTTTATGACCAAAATTTTTGCAATTAAAACAATGGCCATTGAAAGATGGGTACCTTTGAGCTTTGGTTGTCTGACTGGAGGTCTTCTATGTCTTCTTCTTTGATTCCTGAACTGGTTTCCTTTGTTTTTCATCAACAGAAAGTTTCCTTGGCTTGATTTTGAACTTTCTCCTTTCTCAAATCCTAATCCTTGCTTATCATCTAAACTCTTTTGACTAGTAATCATCTCATAAAGTTTTGCAGAACTTATCTTGAACTTATCTTCATAGCTTTTGGCTTTTTCCAAGTCTGTTTTCAGGCTCACAACTTCTTCTTCCAATTTGACAGATTCTTCTATCTTTCTATTTACCATCAGATTTAGATATTCTTCTATTGTATCTCTTTTAATGACTTCTACTTTTAAACCATCCAGGTTCTCATTTGCTAATAACAATTGTTCAATAACATCTCTGTATTTTTCTTTGAATTTCTTGACTTGTTTTTTAGCTTTAAAATGCACTCATCAGCTTCTTGAATGTTATCCTTCAGATCCATGATTTTTGCTTCAGACTTTTCAAGATCAGCAAGAGTTGCTTCCAATTCAACATTGTCTTCATAAGAGAAGTTTTCATTTCTCCTAGTTGCCATGAGTGAACTATCCCAGATCTTCCTCAAGTTGTTAGGCTTCTTCCAAGGAACCTCGCTCTGATACCAATTGTTGAATATAAGGAATATTGAGAGAGGGGGGGTGAATTAGTATTCCACAAAACCACTTCTTAATTTGTTTATTAATCCAATTTCCAAACTCAATAACATGAAAGTAGAATAAGCATAAGAACAACAACCATAAAGACATAACACATGAACACTAGGATTTTTACGTGGAAAACCTAAAAAGGGAAAAACCATGGTGAGTGTTAGCTCACAATATATTATGATAGCTCAATACTGGATTACAAGAAGGCTCACTGCCCAAAGAAGAAGTGCTCACTGCACAAAGGCTCACTGCCAAGAGAAAAGAAGAAAGAAGAAGAATTGGCTCACTGCTAGAAGATGAACTACTATTGATGCATATACCACATGCTGGATCACAGTTCCATTGAAGGATCAATACACATATTCAAAGGTCTTTGTTTATTCTTCCCTACTTTTCAACTTAACTACATATACTTTGTTTATTGTCTTTGTTCAACTTTTCTGCTCTACACTCTACTCATACTCCTTTACACACAATCATCGAATTCCATCGAGTATATATATTTACTACAAGATTTATCTCATAATCAGGTTGGCAAGCAAAACATAAACCGTGTACATAAATACTACATCTTGTGAGCTTGAACTTTTGTACAATCTGCACTATGGACCAAGCCAAACATATAATGATCTTCCTATAGGTTGGCACAAATCATACAACCACTTAGATTTATTCCTTAAACAATATATCTTCTCATATGAATTTTTCATGCTTGCCGGCCTATCTCTTAAGAGCACACTTAACCAAGGGTCAGTGCAAGAAGTTGGGTCCACTTTTTGGCCAAAAAGTGGAAGTGTTTTCCCTTATTTTCAGAATTTGTCACATTTGACCTAAACATTTGAGGCACTTAAATATTGAATCTTAAAAAAAGTTAGTAATATGAAATGTAGTACTCAGAGTCTAGTTTCCAAATATGTAATTTATTTTAATACCCAGATGATACAAATTGATTTTCAATAGGCATTTCTAAAAACCACTATTTAAAAGTCACTTTTTTTTTTTACCATACCATGCACGTGTACAGCCAACATAATTTGACCTAAAATAAAATTATTTTTATAAACCCTTTTGGGGAAAGATGTGTAGTATAGTGAAGTTTGATGAGGATATTTTTTTATAATTTTTTTCCAAATAATTTTTTTTTAATTAATTTTTTATTGGCCCTAATTGTTGTTTTCAAAAACCCTCGTGTACGACCAGCATAATTTGAGAAAAACTAATCATAAAATAATATTTTTTTCATTGTGTAAAGAATGATGTGTAGATTGATGACATATAATTTTTTTTTTTAAAATTTAAAAATTAAAAGTTATTAAAAAAATACAAACACCTGTCATTTCAAGTTTTTGGACTAGTTTGCTCATAAATTAAATAATAAATAGAAAAACAAGTCCAGTAAAAAAAAATTATATATTTGAAAACTAGACAATGTCATTTGTAATGAGTTTTAATTTTGTAAAAAAATTTAGAAAAAAATGTCGTCAGCCATATAGGTAAACTCAGTCTTTTCTCTTGTTCTATACTTAGAAAAAAACTTGCAGGTCCAAGGCAAGGGGTTGGCTTACCATGCCTTTCCCAAGCCTAAGCTTTTAGGAATGGGTACCTGTTCCTTTGTATGAGAAAAAAAAGTGCGTAGCCTTTTTTTTCAAATTCAAATATCTTTATAGAAACGGGTACCCGTTTAGGCTTGGGCACCCGTTTCTTTTAAAACAGGTACCCGTTTCTATCAAAAAAAAAAATTTGCCCACAACTTCCCCTCTATGTGGACCCAACTTCTTTCACTTACCCCCAATTCAACTATCACTTCACAACTTTCATTGCAGATCATATACAACTCTAAGAATCACATCCAACACTCATCTTTGACTTCTTAACATGTCTTTAGAACTGCAAGACAAAGTATGCAACTGCAGAGGAATGCAGACCCTTTTTCTCAAGCACTGTGCACTATTCTTGTCTTAACTGTGTGTTGTGTGGTTGCACAACATGCCCCATTTTGCCTTAGCAAAATAGGGACCCAACTTTTTGCTTCTGTTTGTCTTTGCTTTCTTTCTTGGGGTGTTTTGGAAAAAGTCAATTAAGTATATCATTCCTGCACAAGCATGTGACCCACAAGAGAAGGTTAAGTGTTAATGTCAAAAGTTGCCTTCATAAACCTCATAATTTGGAGGAGTGAAAAATTCTAAGCAGGTTTACCTTTTAGATCTTCCTGATATTCCTTAAGGATAAAAAGTTATGTCCGGTCAAACTTTGATCAAACCTGATATTCCCCATAGGATCACATTCGTTAATATCAGTCATATTCACTAGATGACCCCGACATATGAAGATTACATGATATATGCATATACTTCAATATGCAAACGTTAAAGTTAAGTACAAAAAGGGTCACATTTCTAAATGTCTATCATATTTCATAATATCACCCTTTGCAAATATGACCATGATGTCATCTTGTTCCCATATATAAAATAACTTGATATAATGATGATGTCATCAGTATACCTCACACCCATAGGGTCACATTTCCAAACATCTGTCATATTTCACAATATGACGATGATGTCATCCTAACCTAATACAAAGAGTGCAATGAGATGATGATGTCATCATGACTCAGACCCAAGAGGGTCATATTCTGAAACATCCCTGATCCTAACTAGTATGACAATGACATCATTTTCTTGAAAGATTTGAAAGCCTTATAAAATGCTTACGTCATCCTCACCTTCTCAAATAGGGTGATATTCTGTAGTGTTGAATATTTGGATATTTCCTTATATCCCTCATATCTACCCTTCATGACCCAAGATGTAGAGATTTCTAGTGACCAATTAAATGATACCACATGGCATATCCACCTGATCATATTTATACAATGTGTTATCATGATTATTAGCAAAGATATAGTGACCCAACTTTAGTCGTTGGTCAACAGTTGACCATCTTAATGATGACATCACCCTCATCTCCTAGATATCCGTCATATTTTCAAATATCCTTGATCTCTACAAATATCACCCTTTGCATTAAATGCAATTCCAACGATAGGTCGAGCCTTCGGATTTCAAATGCATGCCTGCCACTTGTCAACATCTACAAATGTCATGTGTTGATCAATGGACATGAACAAAAGACACTAAGCGCACCCTAATTTGCTACGCTAATCGGTTAAAAGTGAAGATTTTAGGTTCATTTCAAATTTACCATATGTTAAACATAGAAATACAGAGCTTCAGAGATATCAAAGCATCATTGTAACATGCAAACAAAATAGATATGTATTTGGACACAACAGAAAATGGTAATCACGACAGGATGACATCCACTCGAATATCACCCACGAAGTAAAAGGGAAGAGATTATCAGGTATGTAGCGTTAAAACCCTCTTTTGTAGTTTATGGTGAATGAAGAGGTAAAAATGGTTTTAACAGTGTTAATTGACATGATGATGCATAAAATAAACTAGACTAATTAGAATTATCACCATGGAATGCATGTGATCACTAAACCACTACTGCACACAACACATTAGGGTAAAATATGCATGTTTTATTGCAGGATCTAATGGCAGTCAGAAAGAACCGGTCTGAGATAGAATTTTTGAAACCTATGTACTTGCAGCCAGAGGGAGTGGCATTCAGATATGGGCAAATTGATGATATACATCAAGGGAGTACTGATCTTGATGCATGGACAACGAGACTAGAGAAGGGAAGTGCAAACCCTCTTCTTATGAGCATATACAGTTTAGGAATGTAGAATGATGGTGGATTTCCGTATGCAATGGAGGCAACTGAGCTAGTGGTAGAATGTGCCCAGATCTACAATGTAGAAACCAGAAAAGTTGAAAAGCATGGCTAAATTTATGCGAGCTTTTTAGTTGCAGGCATCACCTCGGTCTTTAATCTGCCTAAGGGACCTAATGTGGTTCAATTAAACCTGGGAAAATTAGAAAAAGAGTATAATAGCAAACAAAAGAAGCTAGAAAGATCATGTATCAATGGAGATCCAAGAGTAGCACATATAAAGCCTCTACCAAATTACATGTATATCTCTTGAAGTTTGATTTTGCTCCAAAATACCAATACATGATGACAATGCTCAGTAAAATGACAAGGAAATCAAATGTTGGAGCTTTTGAAAATTAGATGTATGGTATCATCAGGATGGTAGAGTGTTCTGATAGCAAACCCCTATGGGATAAAATCATAAGTGATAGCCTAGATGAAGGAATGAGGAGGTGAGGAGGGAAAATTAACATGTTCCATATGACCTCTTATATAGTATATGCCTGTGCGTTTAGAGGCACATTCAATGGATTACAAATAGTAGGAAAGGTTGGAAGTAACCCTGGGGATGTGAATATCTGGGATCATTACCCACAGTTAAAAAGAAGAGAATATCTCCAACATTATAGGAGAGTGAATGATTCATTATCTATGCACCTTGTCAAGACTATGGAAGAGGACAGAGCAAAGAGATTGAGTGTGGAAGCACAAGCTACTATATACAAACATGGGGCTTGGTTTATCCAATTCCCCACATTTTCATACATAAGAATGGAAGGCTTCACTGGGCAATAACCAAATCATCCTGATGGAGTTTTCTAGATAGATACTACCCTCAGTGGAGGCTTATATTGAAAAGGGAAAGCTACCAAATGTCTTGTTTTCAGTCATGATTGGCTGGTATATGTGCCTGCATAGGGAAAGTGTTAGGGATGTAATTGGAGGATTAAAATTGATGCACCTGTAGCCCTTTTCACAGGCCATGCCATATGATCCTTATGATAGGATGCTGGCATTGCATAAGAAGCCTATGCATCAAAAGCACATTGAATTTTTCTGGGCTGATTGTGATGATGAGACAGAAGTTAGGAGAGGCTACCAGAAGCTCACCTAGAATCAGATATCCACCTTGGATTGCATGCCAGTGCCTGCTCAGTTACATGAAGATGATGGTAAGATTATGTCACAAGAATATGAGGACAAAAAGGTATACAATGATAGCATATTAGCTCCAAAGTGGGATCAGCTAGAAGAAACTTCCTTGGACCAAATCACTCAAAAGGTCATGCAATTGACCAAGGAATGGGTAGAAAATGAGGTCACCCAACTAAAAAATAAAGGGGTAGCCCTCACTATGGAAAATAAAAGAAAGAGATGGGAATTATCTGAGGAGGAGTATGATGATTTTCTCTGGGAAAAGAGACAATCAAATGGAGAAAGGCAGTAAAGTAAAAATTATAAAGGAAACCAAGCAGCTGGGGTGATGGTCATTCGACAACCCCAACCAAAGGAAAATGTAGCTTCTACATCAGTTGCAGCATCACCCCACACACCTGTAAAATGAAAGAAAGTTGCTTCAAAGCCTACCCCTGTTATTATAGAGGAGGAGGAAGAACCCTCAGATGATGACCTCTTGATCAAGAAGAAAAAGAAGGTCCCAACGCCACCACAAAAGAAACAAAAATAGGTTATGAGAGGAACTATGGATATAAATCCCATTCTGTTGAGAGGAGCAGGTGGTGAAGGTATTTTGAAGAACTTGCAACATGAAGTTCCCATCCCTGATATAGTACACTTTAAGACTGGAAAGGTAGAGGAACAAAGAAAATAGATGCATAGTGCAAGAAAGGAGCGGCCTTTTCCACTAGATGACACAATGGACTTGTCTGGTGATGATGTAGTTAATGATGTTTCGGCCCATTCTATGGAGACATTGGTAGAAAATACAAAGATGAACCCTCATGGCACTCCCTTAGTTCAAAAGGAAGTCCATCACGAGGAGATTGAAATGGAATAAATAGAAGAAGATAACCCTGAGGTGGTAGCTCAACAAATTGGATTGACAAACTTGGTTGATCAATTCACCAACCCTGCAGCAATAGACCTGACTTATCAAAGTGATGAGGATCAAGGGAAAGGCAAAGATGCACTTCTGGAGAAAGAGAAAGTGGAAGCCAATATACATAAGGAGGGTGATGAAGAGATGCCTGATAAGAATGATAATCAGGGTAAGGAGCCAACACCTGAAAGAGAAACCAATGTAAAGGAAATGGATAAAGCCCAAGACCTTAGAGGAGTAGACACATCAAAAGATGGAGAACAGAGTCTCCAAAAAGGTGATGATCGGCAAAAAGAAGTAGAATATGTGAACAAGAATGATCAGGGTGATCATTCAAATAAAACAGATCAGAATGTCCAAAATCATCATGAGGATCAAGTGCAACAGAATACACAAGAGCAAAATGTAAATGCATCACAAAAAACTCCTGCACAACAGGAGTTCCCTCATGAGAAAATTCATGAGGATGAATACAGAAAAGAAACTTCTCCACCAAGGGTAGAGTAGAATGTAGAATCTAAGGATGCTCACATTGAGAAAACTGACCAATAAGGACCTATTGGTGAAATACCATATTGGTTGCAGCAAGAGATAAACCCACCCCAGGACAGTGATGTGCCTGAGTTTAATGTTGTTACATTATTTTCAACAGATATGATCAAGCCTAAAAGGAATGCTAGACCTACATCTGCCATCAAGAGAGATCCTATCATAGGTAGGAGAACAACTCAGGTAGCTCTGCCAATAGTAGATAAGGCAAATGGAGAAATAAGCATTGATGAATTTTAGATAACTAATGTTGATCTAGGCTTTGCTACTGAGGAGCAGGGAGTCCATGAGGCTAAAGATATCATTGACTCCTTGATGAAAAGTGTGAAAAAGGAGAAGGACAAGAATAAAATGCAAAAGGAGCATATTTCCCGACTGCATACATTTATAAAAGGGTTAATTGACTCTATTCACATGCCAGTCGACACAGCCATCCCATTAACCATCATATCTCAAGATGAGATAATAAGGATAGATATCATGAAGCATAAGGCTCATGTGGTAGACAATTGGTTTATTCTTTTTATTTTTGAAGCAGAGAAGGTGCTAAAGACCTCCCTCTCTAATTGGAACTTACTCAGTACATTGAGGAGCAAAGTAGATAAACTTCAAAAGGAGGTTACATAGGGATCCATTAAAATACATGAACATTTGGATGCCCTGTCTGAAATGGGGCACATAGACATGAAGGTGCTCATATATAATCAGGTATTTGATAACAATACAAAACAATTATTAAGCATATGGTATGAGGATACCAGGTTCAAGAGTGATATCCTAAAGAGATGTAATGCCAAGCTCAGGGATATCAGTGTTAAATTGCATCATCTTATGGCCGAGGAGATAAATATCTTGGAAGCTCTAGAAGGCAATATAGAAGGAAATATAGAAAATCAAGATGCTGATTTTGCAATTGGAGCCTTCTAAAATAGTTTTAAGCAAGCCACAAATTATCCCCTCCATCATTTGACAGAGGATGTAGTCAACAAAGCTATAAGGATGAAAGCTAAGGTAGAAGGATATGATGAGATGCTAATCAGTAGAAAAAGCAAATGGACTGCTCTACAGACACAATTCCATTCCCAAAATCATGTTGTGGAAAAGGCCAAAAAATTAGGATGGAGGAGAGATTGAAAGGATAATACAATCATATGAACCCATCACGGGGATAATCAGTGTACATATAGGATATGATTCTCATGATGATGAAGATGAAGATGATAAAGAAGATGATGAAGAAGAAGAGTGAGTAAGGATGCATGATGACAGGGTCATATGCATAATAAGACAAAGAAGTGATCGAGTCCCACCAGATGGTTGCCAGCTAGTAACTTGTGTCACCTTTGACATCTATTGACCAAGTCAAAGAAGAGATATGGACAATTGATTTAGATAGATAAATCTTGATCGTTGGATCATTTGTAACTGCCTCCTTTCTTTATCCTATAAAAAGGGATGGAGTGTACATTGTAGGATTATTCAAAACTTAATTGAAGTTAGATTGCTAAAGTTTCTTAGGACTAATTTCAAAGTTGATTGTAGATGTACATAACTTTTGCATAATTAATGAAAGTGAAGATCTAGATTACATACAATCGTATACTTTGAGTAATCTGTAGATGAATTCTTGGCTTGTGCTTTGATTTGTTACGTCCCTTGGAGTACAATTCATGTTGTACATGTTGTCTTCATCTCTTTTCCATCGAAGTTTACATCAACCATACTTAGCTATGGAACCCCCTGGTGAACCTATGGTTTGATTTTCTTCCTTTGATGATAGTATCTAGAGTGTATGTGGACCAATAGCTAAAGATTCATTCACTTTAAGTAAAGATTAGAAAGCATTTAACATAATTTGTTTAATTTCATTCAAATCATCATCACAATTGCAAATATAAAGATAATCCTAAGCAAATACACATAAATATGTAGATATTCTGAAGGGAATTGAAGATTCTTAGCATATTTTGGGTTAATCTGCATGTATAATTGAAAATCTCATGCAAATACATATAAATGTTAGTAATAATCATGCAAATATCAGCTTAAAGACACATTATTTAGACAAATTCATAGTGTAGAAGTGAAAATCAGTCAATGACAGTTGATGTTCAGAAAAATTGATCAAACTTAGAAAATATCATCATCATCTGTTGAATGCAGTAGAAGTAACCTTGTTTGTGAAGTAATTTACAGAAAGAAAGTGTGAGACCAGATGTTCAGACATCAATTCTTGATAGTAGAACAACGTAAGACCCCTTGGATGGAAAACAACATATCACATCAACCTTTCTGTAACATCAGACAATCATGACCTAATCAACGGAGACTTGGAGTCATTAATTTATCCTAAATTGATCATACTTTTCAAGATATAAAGGTTTGTTATGTGAAATTTTATTTGTGTTGTTGTGACTAACATCATAACCAACATAAATTGGTGCTAGAAGGAGGGCCATCCGTTCTCTTTTGCTGTCTAAATTGGTCAGCTATATCCAATTCCTGTGTATTCACAAGGTGATCTTGTTAAAGTTTGTTAAATTTAGCTATGCTTTCAACATTTGTATAGAGATAACTTGTCTCAGGTTGTTTTAAGAGTATTGATCATAAATATGTTAGTATAGTGCATAAATGTTCTGATCTTTATGGTCATTTTCTTGAAGTCTTAAAATACTGACTTGTTGTTAAGGTTTTTTGCAAATATACTGTAGAATCTTGCTTGTGTGGCTAAATCCTGATATCCGTGTCCAAAAGTTCAATCTTTGCTCATATTTGCATGTTTGATGCAAATATTGCATAAATATCTAGACATTACTGAGTGTTGACCATAAATATCTACTCTGGAAGATCATTTCCTATGATCTTTGCAAAGATTCAGTCAAAATATCCAATATTTTGTCCTAAGTTGTTAGAATCCTGGCTCATCTACCAAATATTAGGTCCAGATCTAGTGGACTCTTTGAGGAATTTCCTATTCGTAGACTTAGACCTCGTACTATTGATATTCATCATAATCTTGAGTCGAGTACATTAGGATCCTCATCAAGACATACTGTAACACCTCCAGTATCTCCATCTGTACCTTAGATACCTCCAGGATCACCAATTATACCTCAAGTGCAACAAACACTAGTCACAATGTCATACTTTATTATTGATTCACCCTTGACCTTTACTGCATATCATCCCTTGCCTAAGAATCCTCTCCCATACTCCTTGGGAGAGGAAGCCTACAATTGGTACATTAGCCTTGCTCAAGCTTTGATTGGTTCATGGGATTCTTTGGAGAAAGCCTTCAAGGATAGGTTCAAAATACCTATAGATCCTGCAATGACTTATCACCTTTTTGCTACAATCAAAAGAGAAGAAGGAGAACATATTTCCAACTTTAATGCTATATTTTAGAATATGTACTCTGAGTTGGTAGCTCCATACAATGTAGGAGATGAGCCGGCCAGATTGATATATTACTCAGCCTTAGATCCCCTGACCTCCATGTTCATAAGGAGAGCACATTCTGGTGTCACAACTCTGACAGGAGCTTTTGAAGAAGCAATAAAAGTAAATCAACAATTAATTCTTGCTACAACACCTAACTTAGCATATCCTGCATATCCGCAATATCATTGTCAACCACAAACCAATGGATTCATGATGCCTTTTGTTGCAATGCCTGGTCCATTACAAGTACCTCCCCTTAGTATCATGCCTCCTCCAAATGGGAATGGTCAGATGATATAGTATCCAGGACACGTCCAAACACCTCAGGATGTAGAAAAGAACAATAGCAATGGTTCTTGTTTCTTTAAACCTCAACAAGAAAATGAAGTAGCCAAAGTTTAGGAAGAGAAAGAAGACATCAAAGAGATATCTGCACAGTTGAGAAAGTTGACAACTGAGATCACACATCTGAGAGGTCAAAACTTCTATTCCTAGTCAAATCAGAATAGAGGATATAATAATGACAAATATGTATATCCTAATAGGGGATACAACAATGATAGGAACTTTAACAACAATAATGGAAATAAAAATGCTGCACCTAGGCAACCTAGGGTATGGAATACTAGGCCAAACAATAGTTCTTTGCCATCACCTTTAGACAATCAGCCCCGTAATGAACCAAAATAGACTACTAGAGTTAATCTGGTAGAAGCAACACTTACAAACTGGTGTAGAATACACAATACTAATGCACATGCAGAGCTAGATTGTCCTCAGTTTAAAATAGCAGCCACTATCTTTTAGGTTGAAGTACCCAACACCACAAGTGACCCTCCTTTCATTGAAGGAAATTAGATTGTTCCCTATGGATATGACTTTGCCCTTGTACTTGAGAGTTTTGTAAATCAGCCTCATCACCAAATAGCTTCGGCTCATGAAAATTACACATTAGCATGTGGAGAATCTTCCATGACATTTGAGACAAAATATGTGTTTCCCTTTAGGATGAAAATGAACCATTAGTAGAACATGGAGAAGTTCATGCTTATCAGTAGCAATATTAGGGTAGGCATAAGTATAACCTCGAGAGCAATCCAAATAGACTACCTAGTCCTTTGACCACATCTCTGCCTCCCAATAACTTCAACACTCCTCCAGATCCAAAAGCAAGCAATAACCCTGGACCTCCCAAGGTAAATACTCAGTATTACACACCTCAAAACATAGTGTTGAAAACTAGTAATCAATCTCTAGAATCAGACAACTTAGTCACATATTTAGCAGAGGAGATGAAGAGAGTTAAAATCAGCTTATCACTGTTAGAATTGTTGAAAACTCCAACCATCAAGAAAGCTTGCATGAGATCCTTGGATGAGTCCACACCAAAAGATGATAATCATGTTCATAATCCAATTCAAATTTTCAACAAAGATCATACAGTCAGAGAAAACAATGTAAAACACAAAGTCCCAGCCACTGTTCAAGCTGCTGAAACATCACATATGACTCTCTATAGAGATAAGACTGAGTCACCTCCATTTTTACTCACATTGAGGATGTTTGGTAAGAATCTACACAACTGCCTAGTAGACTTAGGTGCCTCAACCAATGTGATGCCCCTATCTATTTGCAATGCCTTAGGGTTACATCCAGCCAAGTCCCTCAAGAAGGTGACACAGTTAGACAAAATTGAAGTCAGTGTAGTGGGAGAATTAACACATATACACATGCAATTAGCATCAAATCCAAGGAATCAATATTACATTGACATCCATGTGGTAGATATCCCTGATACCTTTGGAATGTTGTTCAGCAGGGATTGGTCAAAAAAACTTAATGGTTATATGTCTACTAATAAATTAACATGTGGTTACCCTAGAAGGGGATTCCTAATCAGATTAGGATAGAAGTTGAACCTAGGATGAAGCACATGATCACCGAGTACAACAAGACCAATGAGGTATTGTATGTAGATGTTCAACTAGGGGTGTATACCATTAGACCTCAAATGGTCAGGATAGAGGAAGTCCTCATGTATCACACACACATTCATGAAAATACTCATCAGGATAACAGAGTGATCATATAATCTGATTATAGTTCAGGAGATGATGATAGAGTAGATCATTTCAAAGAATTTGAATTATACTTGTACAGATAAATGCAACATTTCCAAACACTAAACATGTCTAATCAAGATATTTTAATTAAAGGCTGGTGCAGATTACATGATGAGGCACATTCAGAGAAAACTTGTCAGGCTTGCCTAGATATGATGGAGCTAGAATGAGCTTATAGTGAGAGGGGATCATCTTCAACTGAGGTGAGCAGTACATTTAGTTATGATGATTCTGAGTCTTGTCTGTCATCTACAGATACATAAGAAAGGACACATCAAAGTGAAAGTTACACTTACAATCCAAAAGAGATATTAAAATATGGTGGAGATGCCTACAAGGATGAAAATGATATCACCCCTGGAACTGACTATCTGATTGATTCAAATTATGAGTTATCAGATGAAGACACGGGAAGTAACTTCACAAATTTTGAAGAGTTTATATCCAAGTAGGTTAAAAGGCTCAAATCACAGGAGATCCCTCCACATCATGCTTTAATTGAAGGATGGTGAAGATTACATGTAGCACCACATTCAGAGAGCACATGCTCATTATGCTTGCATATACTGGATAAGAAAGAACAACTTTATCCGAAGGATCAGTTATCTAGTAACGAGGATATATCAAGAGATCATAAGAAGAAAGAGATTGAACTGCAATCAGACACTGATAGTGATGATACCATAGATGTTAAAAAAGGAAAGGTAACAAGTTCATATTAGCCACTGAAAATGACAAAGAATGAGTCACAAAAGTTACAGTGGATATCAGGAGGTGCAGCTGCTAGAGCTAAAAAGAAAAGAGAAGGCCCTGATAAGCCATTAACAGAAGATAAACCATGGATCTTTAGGTTTGATGGATCTAAATCCAAGCAAGGAGCTGGGGTAGGTATAGATCTTATTGACCCAGCAGTTAAGTCATATTTGGCAACATATATATTGCAATTCCCATGTACCAATAATGTGACAAAATATGAAGCTTTAATCCATGGGTTGTTGTTTGCTCTCAAGAAAAGAGTTAAGATTCTACATGTCTATGGAGACTCAGAATTGGTAGTAAGACAAGTGAGGAGTATCTATGCTTGCAATTACAAGAAGTTGTCCAACTATAGACATAGAGTTTGGGACTTGATAAAGGAGTTTGATGCATTTAACATCACTCATGTCCCTAGAGAACAAAACCACTGAGCAGATGCTTTGGCACAAGCTGCCAGCACTTTGGAGCCTTTGTCCATTTTTGGATTAAAGAGATTTTCAGTTGAACTGATATCAGTGCCCTCCATACCAGATAATGTCACTAATCTTCAAGTGTCTGATGATGATCAACATATTTTAGATTTCATAGCAAACAGAGATGTCTTTGATGCACAAATCCTAGATGAAAGAAATTTAGAGGATCATATCTAGGAAGAAGAGGAAATCATGGATTTACCAAGCAATAAGATTCCCAAAGGCATGATAGAACTAGAAAAGGTGTTTGATCTGCATAATATGCCGAAACAAAAGGATCTTCCCAAGATTGATGGAGGAGAATACTTGCCAGTCAACATAGGACAGAGGGAAGATGCAAGGAATGTCCTAATTGGTAAAGTTTGTACTGAAGAAGAAAGGGCAAGGATAACTCAAGCTTTGAAGGATTACATCTATGTTATCACCTGGACCTATGATGAGTTAAAGACATATGATACATCAATCATCACTCACACCATTCCATTGAAACCAGATGCTGAGCCTTTCAGACAAAAGCAAAGGCCTGTTAACACCCTGTTAGAGCCTATCATCTTTGAAGAAGTTAAGAAATTGTTGAATGCCATGATCATATTTCCTATAAGACACTCAACATGGGTAGCCAATCTGGTCCCTGAAAGAAAGAAAAATGGAGATATCGGCCTATGTGTAAACTTCAGAAACCTGAACAGAAGGATAACTATCCTTTACCTTCATTGGATGAAGTCTTGCAGATATTAAATGGAGCTCAAATGATGTCCTTCTTGAATGGTTTCTCAGGATATAACTAGGTGATGGTGGATAAAGTAGACAGATTAAAAACAACATTCACCACAAAGTGGGGAATATTTGCTTATAGATACATACCTTTTGGCTTGATTAATGTTAGAGCCACCTTCCAGCATGCAATGGGCATAGCATTTAGAAGCCTGGTTGGCAAATGCATAGTCATATACATAGATGTCACGAACCTACACTCTAACAAAAAATAATAATGTTTTAAACTATTAAGCACATATTAATATTATGCAATATCAACCCGTATTAGATTTTAGATCACTAATTACTTGATCAGTTTTATCTTTTCTATTGGGTTACTCTTTGGATTATGGTAAGATGGGTTTTCTTTTTGGTGATATTTGACTTTAATATAATCAAATTAATCTAATTTTTTTATAATAATATTATAATAGTTATTATCAAAAATTAGATTATCAATAAATCAATGAAATAGAATGCATATCTTTTCTATGTAAAATGTGAGATAATTCATGTTATGCCTATCAAATAAGGAATGTAGAAATAATATTGCTTTGAGATTGTAAAATTTTAAATGAGAAATAACCAATTTAAGGTTATCATTATTTGGACAAATTAAAAATAAAATTAACCAGAATATAAATAAAGTAAATACGGTAAATTTCCTTAATTAAAGATATCCCTATCTAGTCTATAAATTGTCAATCCTTCCAAGATGAACGGGGATATTGATATTATCCTGCATGTTAGTTTTTGATGTTTGCACTATGAGTATTATAGGCACCTTGAAATCATTCAAAGCTTTTTTAGTCCCTGCCTGCGGCAGGGATACTATTGTATTCACCTGCTAGTATTAGTCTTTCCTCAAAATTCGTGCCAAAGCAAAAATTTCACCTTTTCCTAATGTTTGTTTTATTTAAAGGAATTTTGGTCTTTGAAATTCAATGAATTTGATTTTTTCATTGGTGGATTGCTTTTTGAGCCCATTGGGCATTGATTTTTGGAATACTTAAAATCTTGTAAAATTTTCTGGGTGAAATTTGATATGTTTGTCATGTTTTTTCCTTTTCTTGCAGATCAAACGTGTGTCTGCGTGCTTGGGGACGTGGTGGGGCGGAAATTAGCATGGATGCCTTGCCTAAGGCATGGACGCGTGTGCATCACCCTAAGATTACCACTTTTTTATTATTAGCTATACAGATGCTCATGGGGATACACTTAGATAAAATAATATGTATAAAATAATTAAGCAGATATTTTAAACGCAAAGGACACAGTGTGTACATAACTTCCACCATATAGAAAATCTGGCTCGGTGCAATAAAAGAACAATTATTTAAGTCCAATAAGGAAAGAGATGGAGTGGGAACAACTATTTTACACATGGCCATATTAAATGTTTTTCTCTGTTTCCAATTTTGGGATGGAAGTATCTAAAGAAAACCTGTTTGTTGTATAAACTCTGGGACCAATTTAGTTTGTCTATTATTTCATGACTTTTTTTCTTATGAAATTATTCACGTTTCCAAGTCAATGCTATAGTTGCCGCTTTGAGCGATTCGAGTTATTAATAATGCTCGATTTATGACTTTCTCCTTTTGAATGACTTTTGATTGAGTAACTATTTTTTTGAAAAGCTACAAGAATATCACATTAAATCTTTTTTTTTCTTGTGAAATTCTAGGCACGGATATGGGCTTTCCTCTAATGGGATGTGGGGTAAGCCATGGTCACACTGGACTGTACCCCATTGAACTGGGCCATCTTTGTATGTACATCATGTTTATGCTCATGGATTTCATGACACAGGTAATGGCTTGGGATTTTGTACTTGAATGAGCTTGACCCAATGATCCATTGAGTTTCAAAAACTGAAAATGTTGTTATATCTGACGAGCTTCAGACTTACATATTCAAGACCGTGTACATTGTGATTATCTCAGTCAATAAGACATTCCATTTTATGTGTTCTTGTGTTGTTATATGCTGTGATGAGCACTACATTAGTTATATTTTTTTGTATGTCATTCGCTATTCTACTTTGTTCTGTGTTGCATAACCCCATTTTCCAATTCCACTTTTATGTAATAGATGAGTAATATGACAAAAAGGTTTTGTGGATAAAACAATGACAGACTTATTTGCATTCACATTCTTGATCACATAAGTGAACCATCATCAAGCACATGGTGTTCATTATGAGTTTGCTTTTCTTTATTAAATAAATAATTTTAAGGTCCTCTGCTATGCAATGTATAGAAATATAAAAATCTTCTTCCTCATTGATTTTGTTGTGGACAATATCCCTGATTTGAACTGATTGCCTTTGCACGAAGAAGGTGAGAGCACCTACAATTATTCATTAAAAAAATACATAACCACTAGAAAACACAACAACAAAAACCCAATGCAGTATGTTAGTTTCACGGAACCTTTTGTAAAGCATGAACTATTCTGTTTGATCATATTGTAAGGTGATGGCTTGATTTTGTGCTTTTGTTGTATGATGTGTTTTGTTTTTCTTAGTATGGATTGAATTGTTGTGACATATAGTTCTTGTATATGTTTTTATTTGTCTTGTATATGTTTAATAGGTGTTTGGTTGTTGTGTGTTGTGCATTATTGTATGTTTTGTTATGCTTTGATAATTGATATTTGTGGGAGTATGCTTTGAATGGTCCCGGATTCAATGGGCACTCCCAGTTGCTCCCTGCAAAAAACTTCCTCTTGCTTAAGGTAGCTGCCATTAGCCGGCCCAGAGGGAGCACTGCTATCTGAGCAGAGATTACAGTTATAGTCAGGGGCTCTATTCTGTACCAAAAGAACTGATTCAAAAAGGATAACACCACAAACATATACAAGAACTGCAAATCAAGTAGATTTTTATTAACATCAATGAATTTGTATCAAAAGACCCTGAAGATATACAAGACAGAACAAATGAATGGCAAATTCTATGCAACAGCCTTCTCTCACATTTCAACAAAAGAGACAACAAACAAACCAGCACAATGCTGAGAAACAAAAAATCCTGAATGGAAATTTGGCCTTTTTGGATTAGCTTTCTAACCCATCATCGAAATGAATGATGAATTACAATTTACAGTCACTAGTATCAGCTCCTTACATGCATCTAATAGAAAGAACCCCTGAAAGACCATGAAGATATATTGGACCAAACAAAAACAACTGCAGATTCTATACAACGCCATTCTCTCACAGACCAACAAAAAAAATTCAAATGGCAATGTTGTTAACTCAAAAACAACACTGCCCAATCACTTTCCCTCTAGTACTCTGTTCTAAAATTATCAAGCATAGTGCAATCAATCAAAATCTGTGTACCTATACTCTTGAATTATCAATATATTAGGTAAAAACTTATAAGAAAAGGTTGTGTCCTACGAGGGGCCTTGGAGGATGTGTCTTCCAAAATCTGCTTGCAATATACACAACTCCTAACTACATATATCCACAGTGCTTTCCAAGGTTGTTGGGATACCAAACTGCTGCCTGATTAGTTTTTAGCTATCCCTGTGAATTTCTTTCCTTCATCCACAGTCTCCGAACAAGTAAATTCATAACAATTAGCAGTACCATATATCTTGTCTACACCATAGAGATTGTACATACCTCAAGGATTTTTTTATTACATTCAAAAAGTCATGATTAGATACAGATACAATGCTAGTTGCAAGAAGCACATGCTTTTGATTCCAAACAGCTGTACACAGACAACAAGTTGACATGGTGTGTACTAAGATGACATTTTAATGTTGCGGACTAAAGCTATATCCAGGTTTTGTCATAAAGGACAAAGTTTTCACTAGATGCTCTCACATTCCCTAACAAGGATTAGTTTGGAGGTACCATTCAATCATCTTCACAAGGCCACCTCAAAAGATTGTATTGTTCTAGTAGTGGGAAACATATTGTCAACCTCTTTCAAGCAATGAATTAGAGTTTAATTGCTGTATAATGATCATAACGGGAAAAAAAATGTGCATATTAAGCATTGACACTATTTCTCAAGTACTTGAAACTTTTTGCAGCTTTCACGAAAACAATGTATCTGCTGGAGTTGATTTGGAACTTGGCTGGATTCTTTCCTCTCTTCCCTTCCACTATAGTTTTTATCTATCATTGGCAGCGGTAGATTTCTTAATATTTATTTGGAAGTGTAATGAAAGTTTTGAGAAAATTCTGAGGTTATCCATCAGTTACAAAGTATATTGGACATTCCTTGACATTATTTTTTCATGTGGTTGGATTTTTAACTCTCATTGCTTCTACACTTTGAACTGCAGGCGGTTCTTAAACAGCTTAATTCAAATGGATATGGAAGTTCCGATACAATAGTTATAGACGAAGCAGAGTTGCAACGACACCAACTGGCAAAGATAAAGAATATGCAATCCATTATGTTGATATATGTTTAAAACAAGATCATGAGCTCGAGGGCCTTTGATATTTTAAGTTCAGGCTCTTTTGGATAATTTTAGTCAAAGACTTATAAACTGTTTTCATATTGTATTTTCAGTTTTCTGTTCTATTGTTATCTTCATTAAATTTGCTGTCATTTGGATTCTACATTTTTATGTTTCCATTGAATACGAAGTTTATTCTGGTTTCTACATTTTTATGTTTCAATTGAATACGAAGTTTATTCCAGTCACGGGTTTCTACATTTGATTTCTGGTTTTGAATATCGAATGCCTAAAATTCCTTACTCCTAATAACAAAGGAGGCATAAAGCAAGCTTGGCTAATTGCTCATATTTGTGGTATTGTCAATGCTCTTCCATAACTCAATTTATTTCTCCAATGATGCCAAATGGCCAGCATCCCTGCAGCCTGTGCGGAAATGGGATATTTGGAACATGCTGTAGACATCCACAAAAGCATAATGGAATGGGTTTTTTTTGTAGATGATGTCATTGCAAGTGCCCTGGTGGACTATACCCATGTCAACATGGGCACAACTACACAATTACTTATTCATACATGTCTGCTATATTCTTTTGTGCTTTCCTATATTGTAAATGGATTCATTTGAGTTTACCTCGCTGCTCACTGTTTGTAAGGCTGCCAAAATGCTTGTCAATTGTATCACCATTTTCAATGGCTAAGCTGGAAGCTTCAATATTTGCTCATATTGTATACTGTGCTTCTTTCTTTATACATGTTGTGCACTGTATCAATTTACATGGCAAATTCCCCCTTTATACATTCTTTTAACCTAGCATTGTTGCATCCTCTCCTCTGCAACTGCTGCAGCAGCTTTAGGCAGGGACTGCTGCTGCAGCGCAGCCCTTGTTTATATTGTGTTGATGCTTCTGTGTGCTTTAAGAGGATCGTTGAGTCCTTGCTTTGTGCCCCGAATTTGCATTTCTTCATTCATCAAAATGGTGGAAATTCTATATTATTCAACATATAAATTATGAATTTAAACCCATAAGCAGTTATTTCTCTATTCTGCGACTCCTTGTATAGAATGGTGTTTTAAAGAAACATATAAAGAATTTTATCCTTTACCCTGCAATCTTTGCGCTAACTTTGGGTTTTGGATATCTTTGAATGTTTATCACGTTATTCATTGCTTTGCACCTTGGTTTGTGCCCCTTTATTACGCTACAATTGAAGTTCCTTAATCCTTTCTGCATATCTTTTTCGGGCACATCTAACAAACATTGCACTGCATTATACCACAATCCGTTGACGCTTTTATTTTTCAAACAATTTTTGTGTTTTGTGCAAGCTTTCTTTATTTTGAATTCATGTGGGTAGTTGCAACAATGACTTCTGTAGAGATTTTCTTTTCCTTCCATTATGCTTGACGGATAACCCTTCATCACTACTGGAAATCTCACCATGTGCGTATTATTTTAGCGCAAGATTCTTTTGTTGTTTGTTTCCTTTTGGCATTACCAATATCTCTGCCATGAATTTGTTGCTGCGTAAATGATGGGAATGGTTCACATCCCTCACAACATTTTCTTTGGCAATAATCTTGGTGATAGTTTTTGTGCAGAGATTGACGTATATATATTTTCCTTGCTAGAAAGTTTTAAAGCTTTTTTTTTTAACGTATCCATTTTGTGCTTAAGTCCTCTCATAAGATATCTTTTATTTGATTAGGCTTTCTCCTAAATCTTCTGTTGCAGTTGGATAGAAATTAGAATGCCTACAAAGTACCCTTTCCTTATCTTTAGTAACTTGTCAGAAATCTCCCTTTTAGAAGTAAATCACCGTTACTCTTTTAGAATCCTTCTAGCTTATATCAGAATTCACTTTCTAAATTTAAAGAAAATATGAGGGTAGAGAACTTTTATTCTTTTAGAATCTTTCTGACTTATATAAGAAGTTAGCATGTTTATTTAAAGAAAATATGAGAGTAAATCACTTTTATATAAGAATTTATTTTGTTTATTTAAAAATATATGAAAGGAAATTATCTTGCTATAGAATAGTTTGTCTAGTATAAATAGAATGATTCTATCTGTTGAAATAACATAATTTTATTATTTGCTTTTGAATTTAATGAAATAATTGTGTTCATTTTTAAAATATAAACTATTGAAGCAAGACTAGATTGCATGAAATGTTTATAACTAGATAGGTATGAAAGATTTGGTATATATATACATATATAATTGTTGTAACTTAAATGACTATTTATTACTTATTATGTGGATAAAATGATAGATGCATTAGTTGTAATAAGGTAACTAATATGGTGTTGTAGGATCTGAAAATAATAATTATTATATACTTTATCTAATTTTTGATAAATACATTATTGTTATGGATAAGGAAATATAGTTTAAGGTGAGGAAGTTTCCCTTGAAAAATGAATAACAAATAGCATAGAATGTTTATACATGAATATCAGAATTAATGTTATGCATAGGGTTGATACAAAAAGCAAGGGTTGATACAAAAAGCAATATGTTAAAATTCACTGTTGTTATGGTTAGTAAATTATCACTTTATGGGAAGTAGTTTTCCTTATTGTACATCAAAATAATACTATGAGAATATTATTGATATATGCTTGCATATTTTGAAATAGCACAAATAAGTATAACTTGAATATTTTTTTGTAATATGTGGTTAGATCAACCTCATGATTATGATATGAGGAATTGTACAACATGAAGTAGAAAAACCATAGATTTCTATGCCCTCCTAACAAACAGTAGAATTGTGGGACTAAACCTGTGATTGTAATAGCTAATCATACTATAGATTAATGAATGGAATAAGGTACCTTTCTCAAGTCATCATAATGCATTCCACCATACTATGGAACTAGTTATTGTTTGGGGTTAGTCGAAACAATATCTTAGAGATAAGTTTGCCCTTGTTCTTCAAATTAGAATGGTGGATTATGTTTAGACCTTTAATGATGTGTCATTTTCTTTATTCAGAGCTCTTAAAGAGCTTTGTTTGGACACTATTAATGATTGTTGGGAATTAAGGTGTCACAACCTTGGTAATTACTTGCATTAATTTGATTGTATTTATTTATTTATTGTCTATGATGTAAATTAATTGTAAATTCCATATTGTCATTTTGTGGGATGTGGCACGGTGATGTGTCATCCTACATGGAAGATGACAACTTGTAATTTTGTCCTCACATAAGGAGATAGGCATCCCACTTTGTGGTAGGAATATTTTGCCATGTGTCGGCATCTTGGATGTTGTGTAAGGGAATATTGACCATAATGGTCATGATAGATTCCTATGACGAAGTTATGACATGTAAGAGTCAGAAATAGGAAATTCTATGACAGGTGAAGACATGTGTCGAAGAGCATCTTTGAAAAAGACATCTTTGGGCACCCTAAGGTGGACTATGACATGTTGTAAGAGAATATGCTATTTATAGCCTGTATGATAAAATCTCTTACAGCTGTAAGTTGTAATTGCTATGACAGATTCTATGACGGTCGTAAGAGTTGTAAGAGCATCTGTCATAGCCCATTTTGGAAATAGGTGACCTCTTTGGGATGGGGGCTATGGACAAGTGTCAAATGCATCTTACAATGTTGACCAAGTGTCTATAGGCATGGGTTTTGGGCCATGAGGCCAAGTTGGATGCCATTCCAAGATAGAGGCAATTTTGCCTTGTATTTGCTATATATACAGGTGCTTGGAGGAGATGTACTATAGGTTTTACAGGTACTGTTATGCTGGTGGATCATCTCCAAATATGAGTGTCGAAGACTCCTGCAAGAGAATTGGCTCTGATTGTATTGTAACCTTCTTTGTTTATGTAATATAGTTGAGCAGTGTTTTGGAGTGTGGGGTTTTTCACCCGTAAGGGTTTTGCCCACATATATCTTGTGTCTCTCTTCTTGTGTCTCACCTTCTTGCTTAAGTGTTTGCTGCAATATCTCATATTAATTGTTTAATGTTTCTATAATAGTTAAGATAAATTTGAATTTGCACTCTCCTCCCCTCATTAGATTAGTGTAGGAAGCGATTTTTGCACACCTAGCTTCCTTTCAATGATGGGGTATCTTCTAAGTGATAGACATAATAGGTCTTATGATAATTATTCTTAAAAACCATAGTGGGTATAGAAAGTAAATTGGGAATGGTGTGGTGTTTACCATGGTTAAGATTAATGTTTTCCATGTTGATGGGCTATGGAAGTTTTAACTTCTCCAGTTTAAGTTGTGAATCTTGTGAACTCATGGCGTGACGAATAAATGGTTGATTAAATTTAATTGATTTAATTTTGTTAGTAACTCAACAAAATGTTATCTTTGAGTGAGTTAAAATTTATGATTGTTCTATTTATGTTTTAAAAAGTTAATTCAATAAAATTAAGTAGATGCTTACGTAAGCTGATCTTTAAATACTGAGATGATTCCATCAGTTATTATTGTCTAAAAATGATGAATTCATTCTTAGGAGTATTTCTCCTAGAGGGATAGATGGTTGGTCAGACCTTATCCTTGATTATTGTTGCACGACTTGGGTTGAAGGAATAAATAGCATCTTATGCTTGTTCTTATTGTTAACTTCATGATTATCCTTGGTTAAGGACTATTGAGAAATCCTCGATCCCTAGTTGTGATCTTGAAGTCACTTACGGATTTGACATCTAAGTTGATTCCTACTCTTAAAGAAATTGGGCATATGATAATAATATGGGTTCGACCTTAGGAAGAATATTCCATAGGATGTTTCCTTGTTATTATGCTTCATATTCACCATTAAAAGACTATGATCATTCTTAAATTATTATTTTTGACACCATGTCGACCTTGGTATCAGAGGGTAGGTCGCATTTGATAATCGAATTCTCTTCCCTAAATTTTAGATTGTGGACCCTTGTAGTTTAAACTCAACACCCAAAAGCTTATGTGGGAACATGTCGAAGAAACCTTGTTTAAATGAAAGATTTTCCTTTGGGGTGAGATTATCATTTAGTAAACTTTAAACATCTTGAAAACTAAAATATTTCACGGCAAACACCCCTATTAGGTGTTTGCTAGTAGTTGTTCTTAGGGTTTTGTCCCTATTCCACCTGAGTGGGTGACAGCCGATGAGGAACTGTCTGGGAAAACTGGACCCTAGAAAGGGTTATGTACCCACTTGGTAGTTACATAAACCTAGTGGAAATAGAACTACATATTACGTGAGTATGATCGAATTCTCCATGGCCTTGATCCTATGGATACAAGATATGTAGGCAGTCTAGGCAACGAAGGAAGTACCCAGTACGTAGGCTTGGAGAATATAGTTTAAATGTTTCTTTTTGTGTGTTGAGGGAATCATTGACTTTAAGTTTGTGTAAAGAAAAAAAAAAGATTAAAAAATATAAATTTGGGTTGGGTCTTTATAATGGATGACTTGGCCATCTTTTCAAAGAAGAGGGGTGATCACATAGAAGACCTTAGAAAGGTGCTCAAGAAATGTGAGCATTATGGTATCTAACTCAATCCAAAGAAGTGCATATTCAAAGTAACCACTAAAAAATAACTAGGCCACCTGATATCAAAAAATGGGATCACCATTGACCCTACTAGAATAGAATCAATCATGAAGCTGCAACTTCCTAGAAGTAAGAAAGAGCTTAAATCTTAATTTGGTAAGATAAACTTTGTTAGGAATTTCATCACTAGGTTTGTAGAGATTGTCAGGCCACTCAATGCAATGCTTAAGAAAGATGCCAAGATCGAATGGACACCTGAAGCGAAAGCTGCCTTTGAGGACATTAAGAAAGCCATATTAGACGCACCTATCCTGATCAGCCCATATTACACAAGAGAATTTTACATTTACTCATTTGCTTCAGAACACACATGTCCTACAGTCCTGACATAGAGGAATGAAGCTAAAGAAGAAAAACCCATAGCTTTCATGAGCTGCACATTCAAAGATGCTGAACTTAGATATATGGATGTTGAAAGACAAGCTCTTGCTTTAGTTAGAGCGGTAAAGAAATTCAAACATTACATCCTAAGAAGTAAGATAATTGATGTACTACCAGATGCAGCAGTGAAAATGCTCTTGATGTAGAGTGAGCCAGGAGAGAAAAGAGCCAAGTGGATAACGATTCTTTAAGAATATGATATGGACATAACACCCATGAAATTGGTAAGAGGGTAAGCCTTGAGCCAGATGATTTCTGAGACTGATCCTAACATTGTAAGTCAACAATATGTAGTGAACACCAAAGAGAATAAAGAATGGTATTCAGATATCAGACATATCCTGATCACTAGGAGATGCCATTTGAAGATACAAGCTTCTCAAAGGAGAGATTTAAAGATAAGATCACAGAAGTACATGATCAAAAGAGGAATCCTCTTCAAGAGAAATTATGAGGGGGTATACCTCAGATGTCTGGATAGACCAGAAGGTGACAAAGTATTAGTTGAGTTACATGACAAGTTTAGAATAGCACATGGTTCCCACTTAGCCACTGTGCATGCTATCCTGAGAGTAGGATATTATTGGCCAACCATTTTCAAAGACATTGCTGAGCACATCAAATGTTGCCATACTTGTCAGGTCACTGCCAATAGAGAGAAATATGCTGCTCAACCCTTGCAGCCAGTGATGGAGATGCATCCATTTGCTCAATGGGGCATGGATTTCATAGGTCCTATCAACCCTCCATCATCTTCAGGCCATAGGTATGTTTTGACAATCACTGATTATTGCACCAGGTGGACTGAAGCAGTCAATAGCAAGACATGCATTGCAGAAGATGTAATAAAATTCCTAGAGAACAACATAATAACTAGGTATGGAGTTCCATATGCCTTAGTATGTGATAATGGACCAACTTTTGCATCATTAAGATTATCTAGTTGGGCTTTTGATTATGGAATCATTTTGAAATTTTCTTCAAATTATTACCCCCAAGGAAATGGCTTAGCAGAGTCAACAAACAAAAATTTCTTGAATATCATAAAGAAACTAATAGAAAAGAATCCTAGGGAATGGAATACCCTACTTAAGTATGCCTTGTGGGTAGACCAAACCAGTGTGAAGGTTGCATTAGGAAACTCTCCTTACCAACTAGTATATGGGGTGGATCCTATCCTCCCTGTGAATCTAAAGATCCCCACACTGCATTTTGCACAAGAATATCTGGGTATAGACAGTAAACAAGAAGTTAGGTTGCTCCAACTTATGTACCTAGAAGAAAAAAGAGAGAGCAATTGATCAATTTTCTAAACATTAGGCTACTATCAAACATTGGTTTGATAAGAGAGCCAGAATAAAAGCCTTTAGGATTTCAGATTTGGTCCTAGCATGGGACAAAGCACATGAAAATAAAGGTGATCATGGAAAGTTTGATAAACTTTGGATCGGTCCTTTTCAGATTTTAGAGATCCTAGGAGACAATACTTATAGACTCAAGACCCTAACCGGTGAGGATGTTCCATTGCCAGTTAATGGACAGTTCCTCAAGCATTACTTTCAAGCTTAGACTGGGTCATGTCAGGATGTTGTACCATAATGTACATATTGTATAGGTGCATGTATAGCTTTGTTTTGTGTGTTTTCTTGTTTTCTTGTTGTTTTTGAGTCCTTGTTTTGGTTATGCAAGATGATACACCTTATCACCCCAAGAAATTGCCAAAATTGTTAGAATTCAAGTGATGAAGACAAATTCTTACATAGGTTGTTACTCACACTATGAGGTACCTATGATCAGGTCTGTGATGTCCTATTCATCATTGATATCCCTTATCTTGATCAAAGAGATTTTCATAATGACACCTAATAGCCTTGGGTTTGTTGAATACCTTAGTATAGGTGCTAAGTGAAAAATCCAAAGGATCGCCCTTTCTACCATTGCAATTCCCAACCTAAAATAGCAAGTGATCATACCTTGCCTGATGAGATTACATGATGATATATTATGAACATACATATAGAAAAGAGAGATATATTGAAAATTCAAGAGAATGAAATTTAGGCCACCTAAGTAACTCTACTGGGGCTATAGATGCTTGCTGGCAGTGGGGCTCTACTTCAGGGAATTGCAAAGATAACCTTGTCAAGGCTATGGATGCCTATTGGAAACAAGGCTCTATCCCGGTTGGCTATGAGGGATGAACGTTAACTATGTAGCTTAACACCAGTTACTAGTGTCTTCAACTTACTTTCAAGATGAGGATTATTCATCACATGCACACACTTGATCCCTTATAAGCATTGAGATGCTTATGAACTTGACATCATTTAGAAAGATCATGATGGTTATGCTTAGTGAGAGTTAGAATACTATGTTTCAATGTGTCCTCATCACTTAAATAATTTGAATTTGGTTGTTTTATTTGGTGGCAAGTTGTTGTATGGTTGCACAACACACCCCATTTTGCCTTAGCAAAATAGGGACCCAACTTTTTGCTTATGTTTGTTCTTTTCTTTCTTGCTTTGGGCATTTTGGCAAAAGTCAGTTAAGTATATCACTCCTGCACATGCATGTGACCCACAAGAGAAGGTCAAGTGTCAAAGTCAAAAGTTACCTTCATAAACCTCATAATTTAGAAGAGTGCAAAATTCTAAGCAGGTTTGCCTTTTAGATCTCCCTGATATTCCTTAAGGATAAAAAGTTATGTTCGGTCAAACTTTGGTCAAACCTGATATTCCCCATAGGGTCACATTCGTTAATATCAGTCATATTCGCTAGATGACCCTGACATATGAAGATCACCCGATATCCACATATACTTCAATATGCAAATGTCAAAGTTAAGTACGAAAGTGTTCTTACCCATCAAATGCACATGCATATTCTCGGAGGGTCACATTTCTAAATGTCTGTCATATTTCATAATATCACCCTTCGTAAATATGACCTTGATGTCATCTTGTTCTGATATATAAAAGAACTTGATATGATGATGATGTCATCAGTATATCCAACAGCCATAGGGTTACATTTCCAAACATCTGTCATATTTCTCAATATGACGATGATGTCATCCTAACCTAATACAAAGAGAACGCAATGAGATGATGATGTCATCATGACCTAGACCCAAGAGGGTCATATTCTGAAACATCCCCGATCCTAACTAGTATGACGATGATGTCATTTCTTTGAACAATTTGAAAGCCTTATAAAATGTTGACGTCATCCTCACCTTCTCAAATAGGCTGATATTTCGTAGTGTTGAATATCTGGTTATTTTCTTATATCCCTCATATCTACCCTTGATGACCCAAGATGTAGAGATTTCCAGTGACTAATTAAATGATGCCACGTGGCATATCCACCTGATCATATTAATACAATGTGTTATCATGATTATTAGCAAAGGTATAGTGACCTGACTTCGATCGTTGGTCAAAAGTTGACCATCCTAACAATGACATCACCCTCATCTCCCAGATATCCATCGTATTTCCAAATATCCCTGATCTCTGCGAATATCACCCTCTGCATTAAATGCAATCCCAACGGTAGGTCAGGCCTTCGAATTTCAAATGCACGCCCACCACTTGTCAACATCTACAAATGTCATGTGTTGATCAATGGACATGAACAAAAGACATTAAGCGCACCCTAATTTGCTATGTTAATCGGTTAAAAGTGAAGATTTTGGGTTCATTTCAAATTTACCATATGTTAAATAGAGAATTACAGAGCTTCAGAGATATCAAAGCATCACTGTAACTTGAAAATCGAATGGATACACATTTGGATAGAATGGAAAATGATAATCACGACAGGATCACGTCCATCTGGATATCACCCATGCAGTAAAATGGAAGCGATTATCAAGTATGTAGCGTTAAAACCCTCTTTTGTTGTTTATGGTGAATGAAGAAGTAAAAATGGTCTTAATAGTGTTAATTGACATGATGATGCATAAAATAAACTAGACTGATTAGAATTATCACCATGGAATAAATGTGATCACTAAACCACTACTGCACAGGACACATTAGGGTAAAATATGCATGTTTTATTGTAGGATCTAATGGTAGTTAGAAAGAACCGGTCTGAGACAAGATTTTTGAAACCTATGTACTTGCAGCAAGAGGGAGTGGCATTCAAATATGGGAAAATTAATGATACACATCAAGGGAGTATTGATCTTGATGCATGGATGGCGAGACTAGAGAAGGGAAGTGGAAACCCTCTTCTTATGAGCATATATAGTTCAGGAATGTGGAATGCTAGCGGATTTCTGTATGTAATGGAGGCCACTGAGCTAGTGGTAGAATGTGCCCTGAACTACAATGCAGAGACCAGAAAAGTACAAAAACATGGCATAATTTATGTGGACTTTTTAGTTATAGGCATCACCTCGGCCTTTAATCTACCTAAGGGACCTAATGTGGTTTGATTAAACATGGGAAAATTGGAAAAAGAGTATAATAGCAAACAAAAAGAAGCTAGAAGGATCATGTATCAATGGAGATCCAATAGTACAAAATATAAAGCCTCTGCCAAATTATCTGTATATTTCTTTAAGTTTGATTTTGCTCTAGAATACTAGTACATGATGACAATTCTCAATAGAATGACAGGGAAATCAAATGCTAAAGCATTTGAAAATTGGATGTATGGTATCATCAGGATGGTAGAGTGTTCTGATAGCAAACCCCTATGGGCTAAAATCATAAGTGATAGCCTAGATGAAAGAACGAGGAGGTTAGGAGGGAAAATTAACATGTTCCATATGACCTCTTACATATTATATGCTTGTGCGTTTAGAGGCCCATTCAATGGATTGCAAATAGTAGGCAGGGTTGGATGTAACATTGGGGATGTGAATATCTGGGATCATTACCCACAGTTAAAAAGAAGATAATATCTCCAACATTATAGGAGAGTGAATGATTCATTCTCTATGCACCTTGTTAGGACCATGGAAGAGGACAGAGCAAAGAGATTGAGTGTTGAAGCACAAGCTACTATATACAAACATGGGGCTTGGTTTATCCAATTCCCTACATTTTCATACATAAGAATGGAAGGCTTCACTGGGCAACCTCTCATGTTGCCAAGATATCCAAATGACCAAGTCATCCTAATGGAGTTTGCTAGACAGATACTACCCTTAGTGGAGGCTTATATTGAAAAGAGAAAGATACCAAATGTCTTGTTTCTAGTCATGATTGGCTGGTATATGTGCCTTGATAAGGAAAGTGTCAAGGATGTAATTGGAGGATTGAAATTGATGCACCTACAACCCTTTTCACTGGCCAGGCCATATGATCCTTATGATAGGATGCTGGCATTGCATAAGAAGCCTATGCATCAAAAGCAAATTGAAGATTTCTGGGTTGATTGTGATGATGAGGCAGAAGTTAGAAGGAGAGGCTGCTAGAGGCTCACCATGAATTAGATATCCACCTTGGATTGCATGCCAGTGCCTGCTCAGTTACATGAAGATGATGGTAAGATTATGTCCCAAGAATATGAGGACAAAAAGGTATGCAATGATACCATATCAGCTTCAGAGTGGGATCAACCAAAAGAAACTTCCTTGGACTAGATAACTCAAAAGGTCATGCAATTGACCAAGGAATGGGTAGAAAATGAGGTCACCTAGTGCCTGAAAAATAAAGGGGTAGCCCTCACTGTGGAAAATAAAAGAAAGAGGCAGGAATTATCTGATGAGGAGTATGATGATTTTCTCTAGGAATAGAGACAGTCAAATGGAGAAAGGTAGAAAAGAAAAAAAACCAAGTAGCTAGGGTGATTGTCATTCGACAACCCCAACCAAAGGAAAATGTAACTTCTACATCAGCTGCAACATACCCCACACACCTACAAAATGAAAGAAAGTTGCTACAAAGCCTGCCCCTATTATTATAGAGGAGGAGGAAGGTCCCTCAGATGATGACCTCTTGATCAAGAAGAAAAAGAAGAAGGTCCCAATGCCACCACAAAAGAAACAAAAATAGGTTATGAGAGGAACTGTGGATATAAATCCCATTCTGTTGAGTGGAGTAGGTGGTGAAGGTATTTTGAAGAACTTGCAACATGAAGTTCCCATCCCTAATATTGTACACTTTAAGACTAAAAAAGTAGAGGAACAAAGAGAACAGATGCATAGTGCAAGAAAGGAGCTGCCTTTTCCACTAGATGACATAGTGGACTTGTCTGATGATGACGTAGTTAATGATGTTTCAGCCCATTCTATGGAGACATTGGTAGAAAATACAAAGATGACCCCTCATGGCACTCCCTTAGTTCAAAAGGAAGTCCATCACTAGGAGCTTGAAATGGAAGAAATAGAAGAAGATAACCCTGAGGTGGTAGCTCAACAAATTGGATTGACAAACTTGGTTGATCAAGTCGCCAGCCTTGCAGCAATAGACCTAACTTATCAAGGTGATAAGGATCAAGGGAAAGGCAAAGATGCACCTTCGAAGCAAGAGAAAGTGGAAGCCAATATACATAAGGAGGGTGATGAAGAGATGCCTGATAAGAATGATAATCAGGGTAAGGAGCCAGCACCTGAAAGAGAAACCAATGAAAAGGAAATGGATAAAGCCCAAGACCTTAGAGGAGTAGACACATCAAAAGATGGAGAACAAAGTTTCCAACAAGGTGATGATCAGTAAAAAGAGGTAGAATATGTGAACAATAATGATTAGGGTGATCATTCAAGTAAAACAGATCAGAATGTCCAAAATCCTCATGAGGATCAAGTGCAAAAGAATACACAGGAGCAAAATGTAAATGCATCACAAAAAACTCCTGCACAACAGGAATTCCCTCATGAGAAAATTCATGAGGATGAATAGAGAAAAGAAACTTCTCCACCAAGGGTAGAGCAGAATGTAGAATCTCAGGATGCTCACATTGAGCAAACTGACCAATAACGACCCATTGGTGATATACCATATTGGTTGCAGCAAGATATAAACCCACCCTAGGACAGTGATGTGCCTGAGTTTGATGTTGCTGCATTATTTTCAATAGATATGATCAAGCCTAAAAGGAATGCTAGACCTACATCTGCCATCAAGAGAGATCCTACCATAGGTAGGAGAACAACTCAGGTAGCTCTACCAATAGCAGATAAGGCAAAAGGAGAAATACGCATTGATGAATTTTAGATAACTAATGTTGATCTAGGCTTTGCTACTAATGAGCAGGAAGGCCATGAGACTAAAGATATCATTGACTCCTTGATGAAAAGTGTGAAAAAGGAGAAGGACAAGAATAAAATGCACAAGGAGCATATTTCCCAACTGCATACATTTATAAAAGGGTTAATTGACCCTAATCACATGCCAGTCAACACAGCCACCCCATTAACCATCATATCTCAAGATGAGATAATAAGGATAGATATCATGAAGCATAAGGCTCATGTGGTAGACAATTGGATTATTCTTTTCATTTTTGAAGCAGAGAAGGTGCTGAAGACCTTCCTCTCTAATTGGAACTTGCTCAGCACATTGAGGATCAAAGTAGATAAATGTCAAAAGGAGGTTGCATAGGGATACATTAAAATACACAAACATTTGGATGCCCTGGCTGAAATGAGGCACATAGACATGAAGGTGCTCATATATAATCAAGTATTTGATAACAATACAACACAATTATTAAGCATATGGTATGAGGATACCAGGTTCGAGAGTGATATCCTGAAGAGATGTAATGCCAAGCTCAGGGATATCAGTGTTAAATTGCATCATCTTATGGCCGAGGAGATAAATATCTTGGAAGCTCTAGAAGGCAATGTAGAAGGAAAGATAGAAAATCAAGATGCTGATTTTACAATTGGAGCCTTCCAAAATAATTTTAAGCAGGCCACAGATGACCCCCTCCATCATTTGATAGAGGATGTAGTCAACAAAGCTATAAGGATGAAAGCTAAGGTAGAAGGATATGATGAGATGCTAATCAGTAGAAAAAGCAAATGGACTGCTCTACAGACACAATTCCATTCCCAAAATCATGTTGTGGCAAAGGCCAAAAAATTAGGATGGAGGAGAGATTGAAAGGATAATACAATCATATGAACCCATCACGGGGATAATCAGTGTACATATAGGATATGATTCTCATGATGATGAAGATGAAGATGATAAAGAAGATGATGAAGAAGAAGAGTGAGTAAGGATGCATGATGACAGGGTCATATGCATAATAAGACAAAGAAGTGATCGGGTCCCACCAGATGGTTGCCAGCTGGTAACCTGTGTCACCTTTGACATCTATTGACCAAGTCAAAGAAGAGATATGGACCATTGATTTAGATAGATAAATCTTGATCGTTGGATCATTTGTAATTGCCTCCTTTCTTTATCCTATAAAAAGGGATGGAGTGCACATTGTATGATTATTCAAAACTTAATTGAAGTTAGATTGCTAAAGTTTCTTAGGACTAATTTCAAAGTTTATTGTAGATGTACATGTCTTTTGCATACTTAATGAAAGTGAAGATCTAGATTACATACAATCGTTTACTTTGAGTAATCTGTAGATGAATTCTTGGCTTGTGCTTTGATTTGTTGTGTCCCTTGGAGTACAATTCATGTTGTACATGTTGTCTTCATCTAGAGTGTATGTGGACCAATAGCTAAAGATTCATTCAATTTAAGTAAAGATTAGAAAGCATTTAACATAATTTGTTTAATTTCATTCAAATCACCATCACAATTGCAAATATACAAATAATCCTAAGCAAATACACAAAAATATGTAGATATTCTGAAGGAAATTTAAGATTCTTAGCATATTTTGAGTTAATCTGCATGTATAGTTGAAAATATCATGCAAATACATATAAATGTTAGCAATAATCATGCAAATATCAGCTTAAAGATACACTATTTAGACAAATCCATAGTGCAGAAGTGAAAATCAGTCAATGATAGTTGATGTTCAGAAGAATTGATCAAACTTAGAAAATATCATCATCATCTGTTAAGTGTAGTAGAAGTAACCTTGTTTGTGAAGTAATTTATAGAAAGCAAGTGTGAAACTAGATGTTCAGACATCAATTCTTGATAGTAGAACAACGTAAGACCCCTTGGATGGAAAACAACATATCACATCAACCTTTCTGTAACATCAGACAATCATGACTTGATCAACGGAGACTTGGAGTCATCAATTTATCCTAAATTGATCATATTTTTCAAGATATAAAGGTTTGTTATGTGAACTTTTATTTGTGTTGTTATGACTAACATCATAACCAACATAAATTGGTGCTAGAAGGAGGGCCATCCGTTCTCTTTTGCTATCTAAATTGGTCAGCTATATCGAATTCCTACATATTCACAAGGTGATCTTGTCAAAGTTTGTTAAATTTGGCTATGCTTTCGACATTTGTACAGAGATTAACTTGTCTCAGGTTGTTTTAAGAGTATTGATCATAAATATGTCAGTATAGTGTATAAATGTTCTGATCTTTACGGTCATTTACTTGAAGTCTTCAAATATTGACTTGTTTTTAAGGTTTTTTGCAAATATACTGTAGAATCTTGAATGCGTGGCTAAATATCCTAATATCCGTGTCTAGAAGTTCAATATTTGCTCATATTTACATGTTTGATGCAAATATTGCATAAATATCCAGACATTACTGAGTGTTGACCACAAATATCTACTCTAGAAGATCATTTCCTTTGATCTTTGCAAAGATTCATTCAAAATATCTAATATTTTGTCCTAAGTTGTTAGAATCCTGGCTCATCGGCCAAATACTAGGTCTAGATCCAGTGGACTCTTTGAGGAATTTCCTATTCGTGGACTTAGACCTCGTACTGTTGATATTCATCATACTCCTGAGTCGAGTACATCAGGATCCTCATCAAGACATATTGTAACACCTGTAGTATCTCCATCTATACCTTAGACACCTCTAGGATCACCAATTATACCTCAAGTGCAACAAGCACCAGTCACAATGTCATACTTTACTATTGATTCACCCTTGACCTTTACTGCTTATCATCCCTTGCCTAAGAATCCTAATAAGATTTGCCCTAAGTATCATCCATATTAGGATGCAGATGATCATATCCGAACATTTAAAGAAGCATTCTTTAGAGCAAGGATTGAACATCAAGATGTAGTATGCAGTTTGTTTCCATACTCCTTGGGAGAGGAAGCATACAATTGGTACATCAGCCTTGCTCAAGCTTTGATTGGTTCATGGGATTCTTTGGAGAAAGCCTTCAAGGATAGGTTCAAAATACCTATAGATCCTACAATGACTTATCACCTTTTTGCTACAATCAAAAGAGAAGAAGGAGAACATATTTCCAACTTTAATGCTATATTTTAGAAGATGTACTCTAAGTTGGTAGCTCCATACAATGTAGGAGATGAGCCAACCAGATTGATATATTACTTAGCCTTTGATCCCCTAACCTCCATGTTCATAATGAGAGAAAATTCTGGTCTCACAACTCTGACAGGAGCTTTTGAAGAAGCAATAAAAGTAAATCAACAATTTATTCCTGCTACAACATCTAACTTAGCATATCCTGCATATCCGCAATATCATGCTCAACCACAAACCAATGGAGTCATGATGCCTCCTGTTGCAATGCCTGGTCCATTACAAGTACCTCCCCTTAGTATCATGCCTCCTCCAAATGGGAATGGTCAGATGATACAATATATATATTTACTAAAAGATTTATCTCATAATCAGGTCGGCAAGCAAAACATAAACCGTGTACACAAATACTACATCTTGTCAGCTTGAACTTGTGTACAATATGCACTATGGACCAAGCCAAACATATAATGATCTTCCTATAGGTTGGTACAAATCATACAACCACTTAGATTTATTCCTTAAACAATATATCTTCTCCTCATATGAATTTTTTATGCCTGCCGGCCTATCTCTTAAGAGCACACTTAACCAATTCAACTATCATTTCACAACTTTCATTGCAGATCATATACAACTCTAAGAATCTCATCCAACACTCATCTTTGACTTATTAACATGTCTTTAGGACCGCAAGACAAAGTATGCAACTGCAGAGGAATGCAAACCCTTTTTCTTAGGCACTGTGCACTATTCTTGTCTTAACTGTGTGTTGTGTGGTTGCACAACACGCCCCATTTTGCCTTAGCAAAATAGGGACCCAACTTTTTTCTTCTGTTTGTCTTTGCTTTCTTTCTTTGGGTGTTTTGGCAAAATTTAGTTAAGTATATCATTCCTGCACATGCATGTGACCCACAAGAGAAGGTCAAGTGTCAAAGTCAAAAGTTGCCTTCATAAACCTCATAATTTGGAAGAGTGCAAAATTCTAAGTAGGTTTACCTTTTAGATCTCCCTGATATTCCTTAAGGATAAAAAGTTATGTCTGGTCAAATCTTGATCAAACCTGATATTCCCCTATAGGATCACATTCATTAATATCAGTCATATTCGCTAGATGACCCCGACATATGAATATCACCCGATATCTACATATACTTCAATATGCAAATGTTAAAGTTAAGTACAAAAGGGTTCTTACCCATTAGATGCACATGCATATTCATGGAGGGTCACATTTCTGAATGTCTGTCATATTTCATAATATCACCATTCGCAAATATGACCATGATGCCATCTTGTTCCCATATATAAAAGAACTTGATATGATGATGATGTCATTAGTATACCTGACACCCATAGGGTCACATTTCCAAACATCTGTCATATTTAACTATATGACGATGATGTCATCCTAACTTGATACAAAGAGAATGTGACGAGATGATGATGTCATCATGACTTAGACCCAAGAGGGTCATATTCTGAAACATCTCTGATCCTAACTAGTATGATGATGACATCATTTCCTTGAATGATTTGAAAGCCTTATAAAATGGTGACATCATCCTCACCTTCTCAAATAGGGTGATATTCCGTAGTGTTGAATATCTAGATATTTCCTTATATCCCTCATATCTACCCTTGATGATCCAAGATGCAGAGATTTCTAGTGACTAATTAAATGATGCCACGTGGCATATCCACCTGATCATATTAATACAATGTATTATCACGATTATTAGCAAAGATATAGTGACCCAACTTCAGTTGTTGGTCAACAGTTGACCATCTTGATGATGACATCACCCTCATCTCTCAGATATCTGTCATATTTTCAAATATCCTCGATCTCTGCAAATATCACCCTCTGGATTAAATGCAATTCCAACAGTAGGTCGAGCCTTTGAATTTCAAATGCACACCCGCCATTTGTCAACATCTACAAATGTCATGTGTTGATCAATGGACATGAACAAAAGACACTAAGCGCACCCTAATTTGCTATGCTAATTGGTTAAAAGTGAAGATTTTGGGTTCATTTCAAATTTACCATATGTTAAACATAGAAGTACAGAGCTTCAGAGATATCAAAGCATCATTGTAACTTGGAAATGGAACAAATATGCATTAAGATAGAACGGAAAATGGTAATCACAATAGGATCACATCCATCCGGATATCACCCACACAATAAAAGGGAAGCGATTATTAGGTATGTAGCGTTAAAACCCTCTTCTGTGGTTTATGGTGAATGAAGAGGTAAAAATGGTTTTAATAGTGTTAATTGACATGATGATGCATAAAATAAACTAGACTAATTAGAATTATCACCATGGAATGCATGTGATCACTAAACCATTGTTGCACACAACATGTTAGGGTAAAATATGCATGTTTTATTGTAGGATCTAATGGTAGTCAGAAAGAACTAGTCTGAGCTGGAATTTTTGAAACCTATGTACTTGCAGCTAGAGGGAGTGGCATTCAGATATGGGCAAATTGATGATATACATCAAGGGAGTACTAATCTTGATGCATGGACGATGAGACTAGAGAAGGGAAGTGGAAACCCTCTTCTTATGAGCATATACAGTTCAGGAATGTGGATTGAAGGCAAATTTCCATATGCAATGGAGGCAACTGAGCTAGTGGTAGAATGTGCCTAGAGCTACAATGCAGAGACCAGAAAAGTTAAAAAGCATGGCTGAATTTATGTGAACTTTTCAGTTGTAGGCATCACCTCAGTCTTTAATCTGCCTAAGGGACCTAATGTGGTTCGATTAAACCTGGGAAAATTGGAAAAATATTATAATAGAAAACAAAAAGAAGCTAGAAGGATCATGTACCAATGGAGATCCAAGAGTAGCACATATAAAGCCTCTACCAAATTACCTGTATATCTCTTTAAGTTTGATTTTGCTCCAGAATACCAATACATGATGACAATGCTCAGTAGAATGACAAGGAAATCAAATGTTGGAGCTTTTGAAAATTAGATGTATGGTATCATCAGGATGGTAGAGTTTTCTGATAGCAAACCCCTATGGGATAAAATCATAAGTGATAGCCTAGATGAAGGAATGAGGAGGTTAGGAGGGAAAATTATATGACCTCTTACGTAGTATATGCCTGTGTGTTTAGAGGCACATTTAATGGAGTGCAAATAGTAGGCAAGGTTGGAAGTAACCTTGGGGATGTGAATATCTGGGATCATTACCCACAGTTAAAAAGAAGAGAATATCTCCAACATTATAGGAGAGTGAATGATTCATTCTCTATGCACCTTGTCAGGACTATGGAAGAGGACATAGCAAAGAGATTGAGTGTGGAAGCACAAGCTGCTATCTACAAACATGGGGCTTGGTTTATCCAATTCTCCACATTTTCATACATAAGAATGGAAGGCTTCACTGGGCAACCTCTCATGTTGCCGAGATATCCAAATGACCAAATCATCCTGATGGAGTTTTCTAGACAGATGCTACCCTCAGTGGAGGATTATATTGAAAAGGGAAAGATACCAAATGTCTTGTTTTCGGTCATGATTGGCTAGAATATGTGTTTGGATAGGGAAAGTGTCAGGGATGTAATTGGAGGATTAAAATTGATGCACCTGTAGTCCTTTTCACTGGCCAGGCCATATGATCCTTATGATAGGATGCTGACATTGCATAATAAGCCTATGCATCAAAAGGACATTGAATATTTTTGGACTGATTGTGATGATAAGATAGAAGTTAGAAGGAGAGGCTACCAGAAGCTCACCTTGAATCAGATATCCACCTTGGATTGCATGCCAGTGCCTGCTTAGTTACATCAAGATGATGGTAAGATTATGTCGCAAGAATATGAGGACAAAAAGGTATACAATGATACCATATCAACTCCAGAGTGGGATCAACTAGAAGAAACTTCCTTGGACCAAATAACTCAAAAGGTCATGCAATTGACCAAGGAATGGGTAGAAAATGCAGTCACCTAGCTAAAAAATAAAGGGGTAGCCCTCACTATGGAAAATAAAAGAAAGAGATAGGAATTATCTGAGGAGGAGTATGATGATTTTATCTGGGAAAAAAGATAATCAAATGGAGAAAGGTAGCAAATTAAAAATTATAAAGGAAACCAAGCAGCTGGGGTGATGGTCATTTGACAACCCCAACCAAAAGAAAATGTAGCTTCTAAATCAGTTGCAGCATCACCCCACACACCTGCAAAACAAAAGAAAGTATCTGCAAAGCCTGCCTCTGTTATTATAGAGGAGGAGGAAGAACCCTCAGACGATGACCTCTTGATTAAGAAGAAAAAGAAGAAGGTCCCAACACCACCACAAAAGAAACAAAAATAGGTTATGAGAGGAACTGTGGATATAAATCCCATTCTGTTGAGAGGAGTAGGTGGTGAAGGTATTTTGAAGAACTTGCAACATGAAGTTCTCATCCCTAATATAGTACACTTTAAGACTGGAAAGGTAGAGGAACAAAGAAAATAGATGCAGAGTGCGAGAAAGGAGCCACCTTTTCCACTAGATGACATAGTGGACTTGTCTGATGATGATGTAGTTAATGATGTTTCAGCCCATTCTATGGAGACATTGGTAGAAAATACAAAGATGACCCCTCATGGCACTCCCTTAGTTCAAAAGGAAGTCCATCATGAGGAGGTTGAAATGGAAGAAATAGAAGAAGATAACCCTAAGGTGGTAGCTCAACAAATTGGATTGACAAACTTGGTTGATCAAGTCGCCAGCCCTGCAGCAATAGACCTAACTTATCAAGGTGATGAGGATCAAGGGAAAGGCAAAGATGCACCTTCGAAGAAAGAGAAAGTGGAAGCCAATATACATAAGGAGGGTGATGAAGAGATGCCTAATAAGAATGATAATTAGGGTAAGGAGCCATCACCTGAAAGAGAAACCAATAAAAAGGAAATGGATAAAGCCCAAGACCTTGGAGGAATAGACACATCAAAAGATGGAGAACAGAGTCTCTAACAAGGTGATGATTAGCAAAAAGAAGCAGAAGATGTGAACAAGAATGATCAGGGTGATCATTCAGATAAAATAGATCAGAATGTCCAAAATACTCATGAGGATCAAGTGCAATAGAATACATAGGAGCAAAATGTAAATGCATCACAAGAAACTTCTACACAACAGGAGATCCCTCATGAGAAAATTCATGAGGATGAATAGAGAAAAGAAACTTCTCCACCAAGGGTAGAGAAGAATGTAGAATCTCAGGATGCTCACATTGAGAAAACTGACTAACAAGGACCGATTGGTGATATACCATATTGGTTGCAGCAAGAGATAAACCCACCCTAGGATAGTGATGTGCCTATGTTTGACGTTCGTGCATTATTTTCAATAGATATGATCAAGCCTAAAAGGAAGGATAGACCTACATCTGCCATTAGGAGAGATCCTACCATAGGTAGGAGAACAACTCAGGTAGCTATGCCAATAGTAGATAAGGCAAAATGAGAAATAAGCATTGATAAATTTTAGATAACTAATGTTCATCTAGGATTTTCTACTGAGGAGCAGGAAGGCCATGAGGCTAAAGATATCATTGACTCGATGAAAAGTGTGAAAAAGGAGAAGGACAAGAATAAAATGCACAAGGAGCATATTTCCCAACTTCATACATTTATAAAAGGGTTAAGTGACCCTAATCACATGCCAGTCGACACAACCACCCCATTAACCATCATATCTCAAGATGAGATAACAAGGATGGATATCATGAAGCATAAGGCTCATGTGGTAGACAATTGGATTATTCTTTTCATTTTTGAAGCAGAGAAGGTGCTGAAGACCTTCCTCTCTAATTGGAACTTGCTCAGCACATTGAGGATTAAAGTAGATAAATGTCAAAAGGAGGTTGCATAGGGATACATTAAAATACACAAACATTTGGATGCCCTGGCTAAAATGAGGCACATAGACATGAAGGTGCTCATATATAATCAAGTATTTGATAACAATACAACACAATTATTAGGCATATGGTATGAGGATACCAGGTTTGAGAGTGATATCCTGAAGAGATGTAATGCCAAGCTCAGGGATATCAGTGTTAAATTGCATCATCTTATGGCCGAGGAGATAAATATCTTGGAAGTTCTAGAAGGCAATGTAGAAAGAAATATAGAAAATCAAGATGCTGATTTTGCAATTGGAGCCTTCCAAAATAATTTTAAGCAAGCCACAGATGACCCCCTCCATCATTTGATAGAGGATGTAGGCAACAAAGCTATAAGGATGAAAGCTAAGGTAGAAAAACATAATGAGATGCTAATCAGCAGAAAGAGCAAATGGACTGCTCTACAGACAAAATTCCATTCCCAAAACATGTTGTGGTAAAGGCCAGAGTTTAGGATGGAGGAGAGATTGAAAGGCTAATACAAGCATATGAACCCATCAGGGGGATAATCAACATACATATAGGATATGATCCTCATGATGATGCAGATGATGAAGAAGATGAAGAAGAAGAAGAGTGAGTAAGGATGCATGATGATAGGGTCATATGCATAATAAGAGAAAGAAGTGATCAAGTCCCAATAGATGGTTGCCAACTTGCAACCTGTGCCACCTTTGATATCTGTTGACCAAGTCAAAGAAGAGATATGGACCGTTGATTTAGATAGATAAATCTTGATCATTGGATCATTTGTAACTGCCTCCTTTCTTTGTCCTATAAAAAGGGATGGAGTTCATATTGTATGATTATTTGAAACTTAATTGAAGTTAGATTGCTGAAGTTTCTCAGGACTAATTTCAAAGCTGATTGTAGATGTACATGTCTTTTGCATACTTAATGAAAGTGAAGATCTAGATTACATACAATCGTATAATTTGAGTAATATGTAGATGAATTCTTGGCTTGTGCTTTGATTTGCTATGTCCCTTGGGGTGCAATTCATGTTGTACATGTTGTCTTCATCTATTTTCCATCAAAGTTTGCATCAACCATACTTAGCTATGGAACCCCCTGGTGAACCTATGGTTTGATTTTCTTCCTTTCATGATAGTATCTAGAGTGTATTTGGACCAATAGCTGAAGATTCATTCAATTTAAGTAAAGATTAGAAAGCATTTAACAATTTTTTTTTAATTTCATTCAAATCACCATCACAATTGCAAACATATAGATAATCCAAATCAAATACACAGAAATATGTAGATATTCTAAAGGAAATTGAAGATTCTCAGCATATTTTGAGTGAATTTGCATGTATAATTGAAAATCCCATGCAAATACATATAAATGTTAATAGTAATCATGCAAATATCAGCTTAAAGGCACACTATTTAGACAAATTCATAGTGTAGAAGTGAAATTTAGGCAATGACAGTTGATGTTTAGAAGAATTGATCAAACTTAGAAAATATCATCATCATCTGTTGAATGCAGTAGAAGTAACCTTGTTTGTGAAGTAATTTACAGAAAGTAGGTGTGAGACCAGATGTTTAGACATCAATTCTTGATAGTAGAACACCATAAGACCCCTTGGATGGAAAAAAACATATCACATCAACCTCTGAGTAGCATCAGATGATCATGACTTGATCAACAGAGACTTGGAGTCATCAGTTTATCCTAAATTGATTGTACTTTTCAATATATAAAGGTTTGTTATGTGAACTTTTATTCGTGTTGTTGTGACTAACATCATAACCAACATTGTGTTCACCTAGACTTAGCTAAATCATGATATGTCTTCTGGAGATCTTCAGAACTTGCAACCTTGGCTATTTCCCCTTCAAGCAACTTTGAACAACATACCTAAACCGCATACCTTGACCATCAACTGCAGAGGAATACCACTTGAGTCTCTGCTACTAATCTCTATATAGTTAGTACTTAACCATTCTGCATTAGTCTTTTTTGTTAGGACCAGATCCTTGTGTGCAGGTTGTTTCCAAGTTGAGTTCCCAATCATCATTAGCTCCGTCATGCTCTATTTTCCTTGTTGCCATCAATGGCAACATTACACAATCAACAGGTTCTCTTGACTATGTTGCCAACAATTCTCACTTGATCCAATTTGTTGTAGGGAATCAATTAAGGCTGCCCTTACCACTGTTATCAATTCTTAGCACCAACTGTGAAGAAACACATGAGGGTTTGTAAGATGGAATCCTTGTCATTAAAAGTCATAGTAAAATCATGATATTATGGTCTTAATCTCCTCATAGGATATGACAAATCTAGTTTGAAATAATATCCTTGTATGATTTCATGATGTAAAGATAAGTTTGATGTACAATTTGCAACTTTGGTTTCCATGAATGAAACCATAATGTAACATGATGAAACAATCTTTGAAGGTATCCCTATCACTATGATGCAGTAAGAACCATGGCTGCTCCCAAGCCTAATAGAGGATATTTTGGCCAAGAATGCCACCATTGGTACTATGAAACCTTCAAAATCTCAGGTCCTGCAAGACAAATGAGAACAATTATCAAGTTGACTCCAAAGGACATAATGACATGACCCTTCAAGAAAACATAATGGCATGACCCTTCAAGTGAATGAACAATCATCAAGTTGACTCCAAAGAACATATAATCATGAAATAATCATGAAAACCTACCTTACTTTCCTTCCAAAACTAACTTCATAAGGATTATGCCTTCTTCCATCATACTCAAATCCTGCATGCAAATGCAGTTGCACTATTCAGCTAAAATAAGTACACCAACATGATGAAATGAGACAATACCATCAAAATACCTCCCCACATAAGCCAAGAAACTAGTTGAAAACATGAAATACAACCTCAATCCAAACAAGACCCTTCAATAAAACATAATGGCATGACCTATCAAGTGAATAGACAATCATCAAATTAAATCCAAAGGACATTTCATATCAAATGAAAGCATTCAAAGTGTGACATATGCAACCACTTGACTTAGTTTGATCAAGTCTACCTCTCTATCTCTCTATTACAATACTCATGAAGATCTTTTCTTGTATAATTTTATCCTTCATCTTTGGCCTACCTTACCCCTCCTCTCTTTTGAGGATGATCTTTCTTTTTATGTTTAGATCTATATGAACTCTAAACATAAATCTATGTTTCTTGTTGTCCACCTGTTCAAAGATGCAAATGTCTCCTTCCTTGATCTTATTATGATGTGCAAAATATGCCCACCTCACACTTAGGGTAGGTCTATGGTCAGGAAAAAGGAAACTAACCTCCCATTCATTATAGGCATTCACTTGGTAATTGAAGAGGACATTCACCTATTTCGAGGAACTCCTGCATTCCTAAATCATTATGAAAACTAAGTTTTTGTTATACCAATCCTCCTAGTAAAGGTACAAATCAAAAGCCTGCTTTGAAAGTTGAAATAAATTAAATTAAAGACTTACAATTTTGATTTTCTTCCATTGCTTCAACAACATCATTGTTTTCCTCATCAGAAACTAATTCACTCAGTAACTTGATGTCTATTGGTTGACTTAAACTATATACTTTGTTATCTGTATCAATGTTGGTATTCATAAGCTAAAAATAGTGATATTTTTCACACACCCTATTCTTTGAAATATCTTAACCTTAAAATATGAGTTTGATCAAACCACTTGACTTAGTTTGATCAAACCAACTCACCAATCATGACCTTGGGAAATATCCAAATGCATCAACAACCATGCCATTCAGTCATGAGCTCTATAATGAAACGAAGCTAATCAACCAAGACTAAGGAACACATATTAGAAGGTAAGAAAAATGTTAAAAATATAGAAGGTGAAATGAGGATAGAAAATAAAAATAACATACCTTTCTATTGAATTCCACTGATTCAATCTAATGAACCATCTGGATCTGCTCTACCCTTTATGGTGTCAAGTATTGCTTCATGGTCAGACTTGCAAACTTTCCACAAGTTTCTATTCAATGGTCTACCCCCATATTTTATCAAATGATCATTTGATGCCATGACAAGGTTAGAATAATGAAGAATCTTCCCATGTGTGTTAAAGTCCTTGAACAACCACATGTCAAACCTCTTCATTGGATACCTTCTAAGCCATGTTCCAGTAACAACCATCGATCATGTAGGATACTCAATGTTTTCTAATGTTTCTCCATCTATGATAGGGGTTGTCAATTTCTTTTTTGCCTCAACACAATGAAAAATAATAATCCCTTCCCTCATTATTATCTTCATTTGCAATAACTACATATACATGCCCTACAATAAATTACACAAAAAAAATTTATATTCAATAAATGATCAAAAATACTACATCATAATCTAAAATAAATAATAATTTTCATTAAGTAATATATTACTTGGTTCAACTAGATCTGAAATATGGTCAAAGTCAATCGATGATTCCATCTACATGAGTTGTAGTGCTCCTAGAAGTTGATATGTCAGAAGTGGGCTTAAAGATCTAGCATGCCATTCATTGACCCATTCTTTTGACTCACAATCATTCTAAGAAAAATCCATACATGATGAACAAAAACACACCATCTTCCTCAAATAAATAGTCCATGAAGCTATTTTTGAGCTTCTAAAAGAGCTCACTTGATCCTATCATTGTACAACAATCTTCATATTTTGCAATATTAGCTTCTTCTATCAACCAAAAGAATCTATGAACTGTAGACTTACCTTCATTACTTGGACCCATTGTAGAGTTGCACCATTTGATGATGGATGCTGCATCTATCAACTTTGCACTATCCTTGTACTTCAACTCTTCTCATGCTAAGGCTCTTTTAATACATGCTCCAGCACCATCATGCTCTCCTTTTTCTGTTGCGAGTATGTGCCTAATCGGTGTTGTCATTGATGTCAACATATTCTTGTTGTCATTGGTGTCAACTGTATCTTATTATATTACTTGTTTAGAAGACTTGTATGTTAAGGATATTGAGAAAATTAGTCTCTCTGGAAGAAACAAGTGAGTTACAATGAAGTGCAGTATAGACAGTAAGTGGTATGATTGAAGAACATCCTGGTAGACTGCTCTGCATTTCTTTTTGGATGATGATCTGGTAATACGGTTTAGGTATGATGTTCTCAGTTGTTTAATAGTGTTATGCCTTAGAGATTAAGTCCCAATTCTCTGTGGAAGTCATCTTAAAAAAATGATTAAGTCTGGGAAAGCAAAGGTACAGTAGGAATAGTGAACAGGGTTTAGTGCAGTGGTCTGCATTCCTCCGCAGACAAGTATTTTGTTATGCAGTTTTGAGGTGTTGTAAACACTTATATGAAGTGTCTCATTCTAGAGTTAGGAGATCTAAAGTTTACTGGAAGGATAGCTACAAGTTGCTAAGTACCAGCATAGTGTTTGACAGAGTTTGACAGAGATGTAGAGTCTGACTTCTGATGGTCCACATCTCTCCGCAACATGATATGATGCCTTGTGGCTCCAAGGCTAAGATTGGGAATGTGTAAAGAGTCCTTGACATGATTTTGGAAGTTTTTGTGATCAACAGTAGAAGTTATAATTCAGCAGATGAAGTTGGCAAGCATGTTCTTGAGGAACAGACTGACTGGTGAGATAAATCATTGTGTGGAGAAGAGTAAATGTTTGGAGGACTTATGTAAGCAATTGAAAGATTAGATATGACCTATATGAACATGCTTGGGAGAAGATTTGGGTCTATACGACCCATAGTGCATGGGATTGAGCGACAAGGTACATCTTTCTATGTATATGTTTCACTTCTTGAATGTCGACCTGATTATGGATCAAATCATGATGCGGATATATATAAGAGCGATGATCTTCAGTTGAGGTGACTGATGAGTTGAGAGTGTGTGTGTATGATGTGAGCATGTGAATAGAAGAGTAGAGTTTAAGGAGAAGCAGTGATGAAGACTTGGGATTCAGAATATAGTTGTTAAATGACTGCACCCTGGCATAGTGGCAGATGCTGAAGCAGTATTAGATGTCATGTGTGATCTTGTTCAAAGAAATGTTTTATTATCAAGGTAGTAAGCTGGTAGTGAGCCTTCAATAGGGTTTAACAACCCTTATTGTAATCTTGCTAGGTTTAGGGTTGAGGCAGTGAGCCTGGTAAACTTAGTTATACATCATGGTTGTAAGCCAGTATGTTCTAGGCCCATGGAGTGACCAAGCCTGAACATAATTTTTGTAAAGATTGCAATATATATTTGAGAGCTAATCCTCTCCGTGGTTTTTCCCTCTTTGGGTTTTCCACGTAAAATCTTGGTGTTATGTGTCATGCTTTGGTGGATGCTATTCAGTTGTATATTTTGCTTCTATTGGATTATTCTTTTGAAATGGTTAAAAATAAAAGTACATGAAAAGATTTATAGAACATTGATTCACCCCCCTCTTAGTGTTCATAACATTCAACAATTGGTATCAAAGCAAGGTTCCTCAGAAGAAGTTTGACATCTTGAGGAAGATCTGGGATAGTGTAATCATGGTACCAAGAAGGTATGGAAATTATCAGAGATACGACCAACTAGAAGCAACTCTTATGGATCTTGAAAACTCTGAAGTAGAAGTCAAGGATCTGAAAGAAAACCTACAACAGGCAGATGAATGCATCTTAAAGCTAAAACAAGTCAAGAAATTCAAAGACAAATATAAGGAAGTCAGTGACCAACTGCTTTCAGCAAATGAAGCCCTAAATGATTTAGAAGTAGAGGTTGCAGAAAGAACAAGAACAAAAGATGATCTAAATTTGATTGTGAAGAATAGATTAGAAGATTGTACAAAACTTGAAAAAGAGATTATAAGTTTAAAAATAGATCTAGAAAAATCCAAAAGCTTTGAAGAAAAATTCAAGATAAGCACTACCAAGCTTGATGAAATGATTGCTAGCCAGAAGAATACTAATGACAAACATGGCTTAGGATTTGAGAAGGGAGAAAGTTCAAACTCTGGGCAAGTAAGCACTGAGCCAAGGCAAAACAAAGGATACCAATTTAGAAATCAAAGAAGAAGACCTATAAGACCTATGATTAGACAACCAAATGCTCAAAGGTACGCATCCTTCAATGGTTATTGTAATTCATGCAATAAGTTTGGTCATAAGGCTACTCAGTGTAGAAGTAGAATAAATCAGAAGACTCCATTATTCTCTAGTCAGTGTTTCAATTGCAAGAAAATTGGTCATAGAGTGAATAAGGGTAGATATCAGTTCAAGAAATATCTCAACAGTAATGATCAGTCATTCAAAGGTAAATGCTTCACTTGCAATAGAACTGGTCATAAAGTTATTGTATATAGAAGTAAAGTAAGTTAGAACTCTATTAGGTGCAATGCATGCTACAAAATGGGACATAGATCAAATGAATGTAGAAGTTTGGTAAGAACTAAATTTTCAAAATATTAAAAACAATCAATCATTCAATAAAAGGTGTTTTGTTTGCAATAGATTTGGACACATGGCTAATTAATGCAGATCAAACTCTGTCAATGAAAGGATTCAAGGACAAAAGAATGAGGTATGTTTCAATTGCAACAAACCTGGACATATTGCAAAGTTTTATAGAAGTAGGAATGTGAAGAGAAATCGTCATTCTGAAAAAGGGGAAACATAGCAGAGAAATGACAAGGGAAAAGAGAAAGTTAATCTGGTTGAAACCAAGAAAGAAATGAACAAGGTATGGATCAAGAAAGAAGTAATTGAAGTCAATGATCAATCTGCACCAGTATCCAGTGTAGATACTTCCTCTGGGAAGTAAATTAAGTGCTCTAGCTTATGGGGAGCGATGCTGAAAATCCAAATCCCCCAACCAGAAAGTGGGTGCCAGAAGTCGGCACGAGGGTGTTTGATGAAATCCGATGTGACACATCCCTCAAAAGAAAAATTGGAATAAAAAGGGATAATGTGGCATATTGTGAAGCAATCCTAATCAACTACAATGAAGGGTCTTAACAACTTTTTGAATGAGCTTTTAATAGGTCAAGTCACGTGGAAGATAAAAAGGAACCTATTTGATCTCTAATTCTCTTTGTATTCTAGCTGGTCATACACATTTAGATGCTCCTGGAAGGTTGTATTTGTAGTAGTTGCAAATTAAGAAAGGACTATGGCAAATCTAAGAATTCACTGCTGGAGGTAGCTAGTCAAACTAACACCCATGATGGAAAGCATGAGAAATTGAGCTCCAACTAAGAGGAAGCAATATGATTCCTTTTTAGATGATGGTAGAAAGTTCCAATTCTGATAATGGGGATGATCCTGATGATAGAAAGACATCTGGGACAAGGATACCTTTGAAGAAGAGACTTGATTCTGGTGAAAAAGAAAATGATGATGTGGGCTAGAGAGATGATTCAGATAGTGATGGATTATCATTTGAGAGTGCTTTATACAAAGATGATGAAGATAGTGAATGGCTTTGAAAGTTGTCTGAACTAGACAAGGAGATGATTTTTGTAGAGAGAATAGAGGCGATGGATAATTCTTTGGTGCAGAAGAGGGTTGAAGCTCAACAAAATGAGACTAGGAATTTGAGCGTAAAAGATGTAGGGCCACCATCTTCATGGATGTGCTCTTCTATGAAATCTACCATGACAGTGAAAGAAAATACCTTAAATGAATTAGTTGTAAAGAGATAGAAGGCACAAAATTTAGATGTGTAAAGAATACGAAGGGACACTACTGGGTCATCTAGAAGATGGGATTCTTCACCTGACAGATGAAAGTCTCATGCTAGTCCTAATGTTAGTCCATCATCCTCTAGTTACAGGGATCAAAGTTCAAGTATGCATGGAGATCTAGATGACAGTGGTGGAGAAGGTACAAATTCTAATATTCCCTCCTTTGAAGATATTAAGAGTATAACAATTTAGGGATCAAAGCTTGCTAAGTGGTTCATGGAGTTGTTCTTTGAATAGATCAGTGTGGGTTGTTTTGTGAGAATTGAGATTGGTATGTCAAGGTGAGGACAATGTATTCACTGTCTCTACATGGTCAGGAATGTAGACGCAACCAAGGCTGACAAGCATTACAAATTTGAGAATAGGATTATCCACAAGTACCTAGATTGTGTTTAAGGCAGTGATGATAGTACAACTAGATGGTAGATGGAGAGGGTGTCTATGTCTGATTAGCTGCCCCTTAAGAAAGAGTTTAAGAAATGAGAATGAGAAGTAGAGTACACTAAGGGCCAAATCTTTGATAGAGCTGATGTGGAAGAAAAGAAAAATGCACTGAAGAAAATAAATAATTTTGTCTATTCTGCAGAAACTATAAAGCAAATACTACAAGAGAAGAAGGTGGTTTCTATAAGGCCATCAAGTTTGGATGCTGAAAGGGATAGGTTGAGGAAGGAGATGAAGCTTGCAGAGAGAAAACATGATTATTTAGAAGTAGACAGGATCAAAACAAAGTTGAAAGACTTAGAAGTCCTTTTACTTCAAAGAAAAGGCAAGGATGCAAAAGCCTAAAATGACCAAGTATCAGAAATGTGCAAGATAAGTGATGATATATGTTGACAAGGATCAAAAGCAAGGAGGACTTGCAAATGTTCAAGAGCCTCTACCTCTTAGTGATTTAGTTGCATCTAAGAAGCAAAAATAGAAGAAGAAAAGTAGAAGAACTAACCAGGAGAAGGAGGACCTGGTTAAATCAGGACAAGGTCCAGAACTGTCTAAGACTGTGGCAGATGAAGTACCTAAATCAGAGACCATTGAGTCTAAACCTGAAAAGGTAGAAAATACAGCTAGATGAAGCTGATACTAAACCTGAAGGACCTAGGGAATCTACAGCAGCAAAGAAAGAAAAATAAAAAGGAAGAAGGTAGAGGGAAAATCTTCAACCAGCGAGTAGAAGGAAGAAGCTTATAGATTGACTTTAAATAAGAAAAGTAGTTCATTGCCTAAGTAGGGGTTTCATTTGATGTTTCAAGGGAGAAAAAAATTGCTTAAAGAAACCAAAATATGAGACAAAGAAGAATAAGTGTGGACCTATTTGCAGCTTCTCAGTAGGCTATGCTAACAAAAGACCATGTCATCCAAAGATAAACTAAGAGGCATAGTAAAGTAAAGGAAGAGGTCAATGAAATTGGACCTGTTGAGAGTAAGGCTCACATGAATATGGAAATTGAAAAGGAGAAGAGAGATGATAAGGGAAGCCAATAGAAGAAAATCTTCATATAGAGTCATGTCTAAAGAAGTGATACCATGTGAAGGTTCTAGATATGGTCTGAAGTGTACTCTTGAGAGGGAGTAGTAAAAGAAATAAAAGGAAAAAAGGTGTAACAGTGCAAGTAATAATTATATATGGTTTCTGAAGTCAAGAAGATTATGGAACTATCTCCTAGGGGAAGTAGTTGCAGCAAGATCCTAAAGTGAGAAATGACAAACCAAGAAGAAGAGAACTTCACATGAAGAACCAAAGTTGCAGTCAGGAATACATCAAGTAAGGGGGAGTAGTCAATTGAAGAAAGTTTAGAAGAGATTAGAATAGATGAGAAGAGTGCAAGTATGTTCCCTTTGCCATTAATGTCAAAGGGGGAGAGAAGTCATGTAAAAAAATTAGAGTACAGATGTGTAAAGAGAAAGGGGGAGAATCTTGTCTTGATGGTTGTTGCAGTTTTTCACATCATATGTTGCCATCAATGACAAAGGGGGAGATTGTTGTAAGTATGTGCCTAATCGGTTTTTTCATTGATGTCAACATATTCTTGTTGTCATTGGTGTCAACTATATCTTATTCTATTACTTGTTTAGAAGACTTGTATGTTAAGGATATTGAGAAAATTAGCCTCTCCGGAAGAAACAAGTGAGTTACAATCAAGTGCAATATAGACAATAAGTGGTATGATTGAAGAACAACCTAGTAGACTGTTCTGTATTTCTTTTTGGATGATGATCTAGTATTACGGTTCAGGTATGATGTTCTCAGTTGTTTGATAGTGTTATGTCTCAGATATTAAGTCTTGATCCTCTCTGGAATTCATCTTGAAGAAATGTCTAAGTCTGGGCAAGCAAAGGTACAACATGAATAGTGAACAGGGTCTAGTGCAGTGGTCTGCATTCCTTCGCAGACAAGTATTTTGTTATGAGGTTTTGAGGTGTTGTAAACACTTATATGAAGTGTCTCATTCCAGAGTTAGGGGATCTGAAGTTTATCGGAAGGATAGCTACAAGATGCTAAGTACTGGCATAGTGTTTGACAGAGTTTGACAGAGACAGAGTCTGACTTCTGATGGTCCGCATCTCTTTGCAAGATGATATGATGCCTTATGGCTCTGAGGGTAAGATTAGGAATGTGTAAAGAGTCCTTAACATGATTTTGGAAGTGTTTTGTGATCAGCAGTAGAAGTTGTAAGTTAGCATATAAAGTTGGCAAGCATGTTCTTGAGGAACAAGTTGACTGGTGAGATAAATCATTGTGCGAAGAAGAGTAAATGTTTGGAGGACTTATGTAAGCAATTGAAAGATTAGAGCTGACCTATATGAACATGCTTGGGAGAAGATTTGGGTCCGTGCGACCCATAGTGCATGGGATTGAGTGACAAGGTACATCTTTCTATGTATACATTTTACTTCTTGAATGCTAACCTGATTATGGATCAAATCATGATGCAGATATATATAAGAGCGATGATCTTTAATTGAGGTGACTGATGAGTTAAGAGTGTGTGTGTATGATGTGAGCATGTGAATAGAAGAGTAGAGTTAAAGTAGAAGCAGCGATGAAGACTTGGGATTTAGAATAGAGTTGTTAAATGACTACACCCTGGCATAGTGGCAGATGCTGAAGTAGTATTCAGATGTCATGTGTGATATGTTTGGAAGCAATGTTTTGTTATCAAGGCAGTAAGCTGGCAGTGAGCCTTCAATAGGGTTTAACATCCCTTATTGTAATCTTGCTAGGTTTAAGGTTGAGGCAGTGAGCCTGCTAAACTTAGTTATACATCATGGTTGTAAGCTAGCATGTTCCAGGCCCGTGGAGTGACCAAGCCTAAACATCATTTTTGTAAAGATTACAATATATATTTGAGAGCTAATCATCTCCGTGGTTTTTTCCTCTTTGGGTTTTCCACGTAAAATCCTTGTGTTATGTGTCATGCTTTTGTGGATGTTGTTCAGTTGTATATTTTGCTTCTATTGGATTATTCTTTTGAAATGGTTAAAAATAAAAGTACATGAAAAGATTTATAGAACACTGATTCACCCCCCTCTCAGTGTTCTTAACATTCAACATTTTCATGTCCAACCTCAGAGAAATTCCATATATGTTGAACACCACTGAATATATGCATCCTACTCAACCAATAGAATATTTGTGAATTCTTAAATTGTGATGCATAATTATCTAACCATATGATATGTTGATCAAACATGATGTTCTTGCTACTCAAATGACCATAGAACATCTGAAAGTAACCTTGCACAAACTCTGTATAATGTATATGATCATCACTAATATAAAAATTATACTCAATTATATCTTTCTATCTTCCTCTATAATGTTAGATGCATGAACGAATGCTATATGCACAAATATAGCAACCTGAGTGGAGTTGTAGTACTGTGATTGAATATCATTATGTGGTTGTAGTGTATAATTCTCTACAAAGTTAACAATTGACACAATCATACGATGAGGAAATGTGCCCTTGCATAACTTGAATTTCAAGTCCAACCATCAAGCTTTGTGTGTATGCCTTGCATAGTCATAAACTATCTTTTCTTGAAAAATAGGCATAAATGCAGATACTGGTATTTCTTCACTAACCAATTCACAATTGTTTTGCTTCTTTACCATCTTGTAGACTATATGCAACTGTCTTATGTTTTCCAAAGGGTACTAATTCATTTCCAATTGCATGTGCACTCTCCATGTGTACATAAGTTCTCAAACATTGTAAATCATCGTAACTATCACATGTTCCATCCAAACATGATGTCTTATAAAACATATGTCCATCTACCATTTCACAAAAAATGATTTAAATGAAATCTCTTGTCGATTTAGGTGGACCCTCTACCATACACTCCTACAAAACATCATTAGTATGCAAAGATACACATATTTGTCGATAAACATCACAATGCATAGAAAATTCCATGTGAACTCTACAACAAGTTGTGTGTGTGTGATTTATCTTGACATAAAAAGGTTTTTCCATTTCAGAATACCTTTGACTAATTTAAATTTTAAGATAAGTAGATACAAATTTGGAGAAAATTTGTGTTTGAGTCATATCTAAAAAATGTTTTGGATGCCGCTCATGGTTTGAAAACCAATTCTCCTTCCTACAACATCTCTTTTATCAGGAGATACTCTTGTGTTATTGGACCAAAACTCCTTAATTAGGGATTTTAAGACTTCAACTATGGCTTTATCTTTCTATGTGAGTCTACCAGAAAATGCCCATAGTTCATTGCTATTTGGGTCCTCAATTCTTTCATGCCTCCCAAAGGATTTCATCAAAGTTTTCTATTTATCTTTAGTGCTTGACTTATTTTTCTTATCAAGAAATATTTCTTTGTTTGATTTCTCACAATAGTTGATGTAAGGACACGTTGTGTAGCATTACTATCTTTGGTGCATGAGGTGGAACCAATGTTCTGATATGCATTGATCAGATTTATGACAATAGATTTTTCACTATTAGCACTTGATGTTCTTAGGCCAAGAATCTTCATGATTGGCCTAAACTTTAGATTTTTCATCATCTCAACAAATATTGACATCTTCCAGTTTCACTTATGTTTTGAAAATACATGTTCCTTATCTTATTCACATTTCTTCTACAAGTGAGTTTGGGAATCTTATCAACCATTGGTTTTAGAACATTCTCATCAATTTCAATAAAAAACTTAGGCTTTTTACGTAAAATTATAGGAGGTGTTCTCAATGGCAAAGTTGATTCACAAGATAAATTTTGATCACTAAACACTTGATCAATTGGTGTATCATCTACTACAACATTTTCAAATGCATCATAATTTTTAATTGGAGATTGAACATTTTCTACATTATCGAATTGGGATGGAAAAGATGACATACCTTCAAGTTCTCCCACATTCAATTTCTTGCTTGCACAAAGTTTTTTCATTTGTTCCCTTTGTTTCTCCTATTCCCTCTCTCTCTCTCTCTCTTATGATTCATCATCCAATTCAATCGGCAAAGATGATTCACCTTCATTTGTGAAGTTTAATTTCTTATTGTCATGAAGTTATCTCATTCATTCTTTTTTTTTGCATTTTTGGCTTCACACTCCTCTGGCGTTAGAGTTTTTGATTGTTTCCTTGGAATTGTATTGAATTCTATATCACTCTAAAATAATGGTCAAAAGAACACAAAAATATCTGATAATTTATCAAGTTATAATACAAAACATGCACATTTACATTATTTTTGTAAATGTAAAACAAAAAACTAGTTACTTTACTCAATCTAGTGTTGCAATCCCTCAAAACATGAAAAAATGCTTTCCAATATCAAATTTGAAATTAAAACATGTAATTGGAATCTTGTGTATCGAAACAAGAACAAAAAGTGCACCAATTTTGTCAACCAATGATGGGAGAACCTCAAAAAAATGAAAAGTCTCTTTCAATGTCAGAAAAAGCACAGAATAGGGAATAAAATAGAGTATGTGCACCAAATATCACATGGCATGCTTTTTTGCAGGCCGTTAGACATTATTTTAACTAATTCAAAATGCACTCGCATTATAATGCAAGAACATTCTAAACTAGCTAAAATACTATTTATCATCCTCTCTACTATTTCACAAACTCTTTCTCTCTCTACCTATCTCTTTCTAACTCTCTCTATCTCTTTCTATCTGTCCCTAAACCCTAACCCCTAAACCTTTATCTCCTTATCTCTATCATCCAGATTAAGGAAGGTATGCTTTAAGAGTTTCTTGGATTTGATGGCGACAAGCCACTCATCAAATCCACACAAGGTGGTGTGGTCAGGTTTCAGAATGCCTTCATGATCAATGCCCAAACATGTAGAGATATGACAGTCGAGGAGTAATAGTTAGGAAACTTTATCATTTACCTTTATTAGCATGTTGATTGAGGATAGTCATGAGCCCTTGGTAAGGTCACAAACATGTGTATGAGGGAGGTTTACCTTGGGATTCCCATTAGGAGAGGGTAGGTGTTCATTGTTGTAGAAAAAGGACTGTCAAATATATGTAGCTTTCCAATTACTAGCTTGATTGCCTTGCCCTTTAAGAGGCATTATTTGACTCATCTAAGTATTAGATCATCAATTTAAGAGCATAAATCATGCATGAATTTATAAGTTATGGAGGGTGGTTTGGAAGGATGAGAGGAGTGAATTCTATCCTAATGGATTGGTAATCAACATTTGGACTATCCAAATTAAGGAAGGTATGCTTTAAGAGTTTCTTGGTTTTTATGGCTACACGCCACTCATCAAATCCACACAAGGTGGTGTGGTTAGGTTTCTGAATGCTTTCATGATCACTACCCAAACATGCATATATGATAGTTAGGGAAGTTTGTCATTTGCCTTTGTTAGTATGTTGATTGAGGATAGTCATGAGCCCTTGGAAAGGTAACAAGCATGTGTATGAGGGAGGTTTACCTTGGGATTCCCATTAGGAGAGGGTAGGTGTTCATTGTTGTAGAAACATGACTGCCAAATATATGTAGCTTTCCAATTACTAGCCTGACTACCCTGCCCCTTAAGAGGCATTGTTTGACTCATCTGAGTATTAGATCATCATTATAAGAGCCAAAATCATGCATGAATGTATAAGCTGAATGGAGGGTGGTTTGGAAGGATGAGAAGAGTGAATGCTATCCTAATGGACTGGTAATCAACATTTAGACTATCCTAACTATCTTAGACTAGTTCATAAACTCCGTGGTTGTGAAAAGGGAATAAATCACCGAAGATTAACTTTATTTTTGTCTAGGGTGGAGAAGAATAACTACTCTGGAGATTGAACAATTATTGTATTCCATGAGAGCACCTTGTAATTGCCTTGAAATTTCATGTTGACCGTTTTAGCAGCCCTGGATGGTCATGGGGGCTTTAGCTTCTAAATTTTACATGATTAACACTATGAACTTGAGATCTCTTTGGAAAGATAACTAAAGGTTTGAGATGACAAGATGCAGATCTAGGGATGAAGGCCTTCAATGAAAGCAAATTTGTGAAGTTGCCAATGGCAACAAATTTTCCAAAAAATCATAATTGATGAACTCAAAAATTAGAATGATGTATCATGATGTCTATTGATGTTTTTTATTTGTTTATGAGGATTTTGATGCTTTTCTGGCTTGATTGTAGGTCCAAGAGGCTGAAAATTCTATGGAGGCATGCTAGGGCATGATGAAGGCATATTGCGCTTAGAGAAATCTATCTTCTACAGCTATTCGAGGACATTAGCACTTGATGGATGGACAACTACAACTTCATGAGGAAGGAAAATATAAATGACTTTGATTGTTGAGATAAAATTCATTTATAGGATGTCCAAATAGGACCTATCCTACCCAAGGTGTAACTTGTAAATACTAACTTGTAACTTGAAACTTCTAAATTAGGTCCTACCCTATTTGAGTATTCCTAAATTTGAGGCATGAGATGACTTCTAAAAAGTGTAAATATTAATGTGAAGTGACCTCTATAAAAAGAGGAATGTCATTTTCATTTGGAGGTGTTGAACACACTGAGATGCTAAGAGGGGGAGGGGTGAATCAACATATACTAAAACTTAACTACTTTATTTGCTGATCAAATTAAATTACTTAGAGAAAAAAAGTAAAACATGCACCACATTAATCAACACAATGACACCAATATTTTTATGTGGAAAACCCAAAATGAGGAAAAACCACAATGATTGTTAGCTCACAATATATAATGCTCATTGCTATAAAAGTTTACAACATTGTTTCAGGGCTACAACCCAAGGAAGCTACTACTCCCTGAAGAAATCTCACTGTTAGATAAGATTACAGTTATAACATAAATATGAACTTCTATGAAAGAAGCATCTAACTTATGCTAATGTTGCAGTCCTCTTTTCTGTCCAATCATTCCATCATACCGACTCTACACAGTTCATACTTCTCAATACTGTAATCCTAACGATAGTCATATATAAATCTTTACTAACTGACTTTAGTACCTTATGCAGTACATGAAATAAGAGAGAGTTTCATGTGGTTCAAACCTGAGATACTATGAAGCATGTAGAGTCTCCACAGACACTCATATAGCTGATCTATACCTTCTCCATCTTCTGCAAGTAGTCAAACATGTGTTCTATAGAATACTTCTACATCTGAAACTGTCTGTATTACTTCTATCATTTGAAATCTAACCTTGCGGACCATAAGAACACCTGATACTATAAGGAAGCATGCATTACACATCTCTGATCATGTTCTCAAATTCTCATGTGCACAACTTCTTTTCCAGAGGAATGCAGAGTATTCCAACAGGTCTCCATCATTGCTTTACTCTGTCTGAGCACTATCTAGAACTCTGTCACTGATAAATTTCTTTTCTAAAGCTGTAAAGGTTTGATCTCTTGAATATGGCATGTTGATATCTAGATCAACTTAACTTTTGAACTGCAAGACTAAATCTTACTTTGCAGAGGAATCTGGACCAAACCACTATGACTCTGCCTTAGGGTATATAATGTGAATGGCTTAGTCAATTTTCTGCAACTTATCTCTAAGTGTTGTACACCATCTTTGTGGGATATCAATGTAGGCATATTGGAAACATGTTAGAACATGTACACTCACCTTCACATCATACTTAGACATTAGGAAGATTATGATTCTTAACTTAGATAGTTTTTCTCCATCTTCTAGGTCTTCCAAATTGACATGCCTTAAGCATGCCGACCCTTAGTCAAATTATCTCTCTCAAACCTTTCACTATATTAATCATGCTGATCCTATGTCAAACCATCTCTCTCAAATCTTCCATTGTCCATCAGCTCTATCCATTCATTCAACTTCTATACAAATCAGGGACTTAAGTTGACACATATTAGGTTGACATCAATGACAACACATGTTGCCAACAATCTCCCTCTTTGTCATTGATGGCAACACATACTCCCCCTTTGATATCAAGGATAAAGGGCCTAATGTATTATAATTATAACATCTCAAAACTATATAAACTCCCCCTTACTATATTATTTCTATAAACAGTACTCCCCTAAGATGGAAATACCTCAAAAATTGATACTATGTACATAGTATTGTTGCAAGTATGTGCCTATTCAGTGTTGTCATTGATGTCAACATATTCTTGTTGTCATTGGTGTCAACTATATCCTATTCCATTACTTGTTTAGAATACTTATATGTTGATGATATTGAGAAAATTGGCCTCTCTGGAAGAAACAAGTAAGCCACAGAGAAGTGCAGCACATACAGTCAGTTGTATGTTGAAGAACAGTCTGGTAAACTGATCCACATTTGTTCCTACTTGAATATCATGGTTTGTGGATTGGAAGTAAGTTAGAGGTATGTCTGAGGATTCTATATTTTAGGTCTGAGCCATCCGCATGAAGATCTAAGTGAGTTATGTTCACCAGAGTGAAGTCTATTTTTTCTGTAAGTTTAGTTGAGACAAGAAGACAATATTTGGCTCCACATTCCTCCGCAAGAATGTATTTTGCTATGTGGTTCTAGAGGGAAGTCTAGGATGATGATAAGTGCCTACAGTTGCAATGGTTTGTGGTTTGGTGGTCCACAAGCTATCTTTCTTTTTTGACAGTTGAAGACAGTATAGTTCACGTACTCTGGTGAGAAGATTCCTATGAATAAAGTGGTTAAAGTTTGTGTGGTTTCTCTTGATGATTATAGCATGCTTGTGGATGTCTCCTAATCATGTTCCTATCTAGGTTTTGGTCTATGTTAAGAAATTGAGATGGTGTGTGAAGATTGTTCCCAGATAATGTAGCATGTAACCAGTCTTGGCCGACTTGGTTGATCCCAGTGATTGCAGAGATCTCTAGAAGATTGTGGAAGCATGTTGTGGCATGGAAGATCATGTTTGAATCCTAGCTAAGGCATGACATGATCCGCATTTCATTCCCTTTGCATGATGTTACATTAGGTCAGGACCTATGGTGCAGTCACGGTAGGAGGGTTCACATGATGAACTGTCCGGACCATGCAGCAAGAGTAAACACAGAAGAAACAACTCAAAGAAATAAGTAAATGTAGATTCAGTCATTTAGTATATCAAATAATTCAAATACAATCTAGCTAGCAAGATGCAGGCTTACAACTGGGCTCAAAGGCATGATTACATACATGTGCAAGATAAAGCTTTAAAGCTCATTCGCACAAAATCTAAACTAAGAATTAATTGCTAACTTATTAACTTCTTTCCTAAGGATCTATCACATCATTATATATCAAATTTGGACCAATAGATTCCTCCATGTCAGCTAAGGAAGGTCACAAACTCCAATGAAGATTTGTAATATGTTCATAGATAGGTCGGACCTAAATGCATAGAACACTTCCTCAAATGAATGGAACAATGTGTGGACCCTTGGGGAAGGTTGGCGATGAACCAAAGGACATTGAATGATGTGTTAGTGAGATCTACAAGTCAAGGAATGATCCACAAGCCTTCTCCTTCAGCTGCTTGTCTAAGACTGTCAGGATGCTCTGCTTTGAGAAAATAGTTGATCTTCTAATAGAGATATCTTTCTAGTAATTGATCCAAATGCTCTGAATTCTTGCTATGATGTAGATGAATGAATGTAGGTGCTAAGTCCAAATTTGCAAGATGTGAAATGCCAATACTGGACCACAAGATGAAATTGCTTCTGATTGAACTGCCTGAACTGAACTGGGAAAATGAAAGAATTGAAATGCAAACAAACTGAAATTGAAATGTTTTTTGGTTTATGCAAGATTGCTCTTGAACTAGGGATGCTCTTGCATCAGACATCTGGGGTTATTGAAAAAGTGAGTCCCTCACTTTGCTGGGGCTAAGGGAGAACCAAGATAGTTTACCTTAGCTTGAGAAATCCATGATGAATCTTCTTCTGATCTGCCTTTCCACTTCACAAGATATTCTTTGTATTGTCTTCCTCTAGTGCTGCGTCCAACTCTGCTATCCAAAATGTCTTTAATCTGCTCCGGTGCTTGTTGTGGTAACTTCTTATTCAAGTCTTCTTCCATGTTGTCACTGAACTCTACTTCATGATATTGATATAGATCTGTAATGTTGAAAATAGGTGATATACCCAATGTCTTCGGTAACTCTACTTCATATGAATTTCCTGAATCAAATTTTTTGAGTATCTTACAAGGTCCAAACTTCTTCATCTTCAACTTGCTATATGTCCCAACTGGAAATCTTTCTTTTCTCAAGTACACCATTACTTCATCTCCCTCTTCAAATTTCTTATGTCTTCTCTTCTCATCTCACTACAATAAAACAGGCAATTAGTGCGTAAAATAGCACTAGAATTTAGTGCATTTGAGTCCATGAATTAGATAGTTCTGCCAGTGCAAAACTCAGTGGCCAATAGCATCTCACTATTGTGCTAGGTTTAGCACTAGGTTTAGCACTGAGTTTAGCACTAGATTTTAGTGCCAAGATTAACGCCGGATTTAGCACTAGATTTGTTGCTTCCAGTTTGGCTTTTGATTTTGCTTTTAGTTTTGCTTCTTGTGTTTCTTCCAAGTTTGCTTCTAGTTTTTCTTCCATTGTTGCTTCTAATTTTTCTTCTAGGTTGGCTTCAGCTTTTGCTTCTAGTTTTGCTTTTGGTTTTGTTTCCAGTTTCACTTTCAGTTTTGCTTCCAGGTTTGCTTCCAATTTTGCTTCCAATTTTGCTTCCAATTTTGCTTCCAGTTTTGCTTCCGGTTTTGCTTCCAGTTTTGCTTCCAATTTTGCTTCCAATTTTGCTTCCAATTTTGCTTCCAGGTTTGCTTCCAATTTTTCTTCCAATTTTGCTTTTGGTTTTGCTTCCAGTTTTACTTCAAATTTTACTTCCAGGTTTGCTTCCAAGTTTGCTTCTAGGTTTGCTTCCACTTTTACTTCCAATTTTGCTTCTGGTTTTGCTTCAAATTTTCCTTCTAGTTTCACTTCCAATTTTGCTTCTGGTTTTGCTTCCAATTTTACTTCCAGTTTGGCTTCCAATTTTGCATCCAGTTTTGCTTCCAATTTTGCTTCCAATTTTTCTTCCACTGTTGCTTCCAATTTTGCTTCTAGTTTTGCTTCCAATTTTGCTTTTGATATAACGTCACTTGTTGCTTCTATTTTTGCGTCTTTTGTTGCTTCTAAAAAATGCTTATTATTTTTCTTACATTTATTAATTTAATATGTTTTATTTCAATTTAATTAGTTAATTATATCATGCCTCTTAAATAACTCATATGATTATAAAGTAAGTAATTTAATTATTTAACTCATATGATTAAATAACAAGATAATTATTATAACATGATCATCATCTATAATTAAAACAAGTGAGTCAAATATCTATAATTCAATTAAATTTGACAACATCCATCCTAAGCAGTAAATTAAAATCATCATACATAATAAATATCCATCCAAAAATCATCAACCACTTTCAATATATAAATTGACAAGTCAATACAGATAAGATCATCAACATATATAACTAAAACAAGTGAAAGTCAAATATGCCAGTAGATCAATAACATGTCTAAATTATACATGTACAAATGATATAAGTAAAAATGATAAATTACATAACCCAAAATGATACAAGTCAAGATGGTACATGTCCAAATGATATAAGTCAAAATGATACATAAATTTATGATACAACTCATTAATATGGCACCGCAGGCCGTGAAAATGATGCATATGATAGCTAGCGACTATGAAAAGAGGCATCATAATGATATATCAACAATGATCCATGATGCAGTCTATATGATCATGAATGTCACTGGCTACTACGAGCAACTACCTCATCATCATCATCACCATCATGATCATGATCATCATCATCACCATCATCGTTGTCATCATCATCGTCATCAGCCTCAGTGTCTTCTGTATCTGTGTCATCATCATCCTCTGCCATGTGATCTATATTAGAACCAACATAATCTGGATCTCTATCATGAGGATCATCTTGATCTTCTGGAAGACCCATGTTCTGCAAAAAAAAAATTTAAAATGAAAAGTTATTATTTATTTCATGCAATAATTTTTTTTTCTGTTATATATCTAATATTACAACATATGAAACAAAACCATAATCATATTACATCTTATCAAAGTGCACATACCATAATAGAATTTCAAAAAAAAGTTACAGCTAATATGTCATTCCAATGATGTTAAACATGCAACAATTCTAATAAATGTTAGTAAAGATCATAAAAAAATTTGTTATAATTTTAACTATCAATTGTAAATTCTATTACATAACCTTAAGTGCTACAAATTGCTTTGTCAAAAGCTCCCATTTTGACACAAGCAGGCAGGATGGTGGCAAAGGTTGTGGAATTTGGCTTTACACCAGCCAATTGCATTTTCTTTAAAATTTCTGAAGCCTTTTCAACAAATCCATTTTGTGCATATCCTGCAGTCATTGCAGTCCATGAGACCACATTTCTTTGAGGCATTCTATCAAACAGTTCCCGTGCCTTGTCTGTGCTTCCACATTTTGCATACATGTCTAACAAGGCAATTGCAACTACAACATCTGACAAAATTCCTCTATCCTTTATGTATTGATGGATGTCCATACCCTATTCCAAAGCTCCTATTTTGACACAGGCAGGGAGGATGCTGGAAAAGGTTGTGGAATTTGGCTTTACACCAGCCAATTGCATTTGCTTTAAAATTTTTGAAGCCTTTTCAACAAATCCATTTTGTGCATATCCTGCAGTCATTATATTCCATGAGACCACATTTCTTTGAGGCATTCTATCAAACAGTTCACGTGCCTTGTCTATGTTCCCACATTTTGCATACATGTCTAATAGGGCAGTTGCAACTACAACATCTGACAAAATTCCTCTATCCTTTATGTATTGATGGATGTCCATACCCTATTCCAAAGCTCTCATTTTGACACAGGTAGGGAGGATGTTGGCAAATGTTGTGGAATTTGGCTTTACACCAGCCAATTGCATTTGCTTTAAAATTTCTGAAGTCTTTTCAACAAATCCATTTTGTGCATATCCTAAAGTCCATGAGACCACATTTCTTTGAGGCATTCTGTCAGATAGTTCACATGCCTTGTCTATGCTTCCACATTTTGCATACATGTCTAACAAGGCAATTGCAACTACAACATCTAACAAAATTCCTCTATCCTTTATGTATTGATGGATGTACATACCCTATTCCAAAGCTCCCATTTTGACACAGGCAAGGAGGATGCTGGCAAAGGTTGTGGAATTTGGCTTTACACTAGCCAATTGCATTTGCTCTAAAATTTTTGAAGCCTTTTCAACAAATCCATTTTGTGCATATCCTGCAGTCATTGCATTCCATGAGACCACATTTCTCTGACATTCTATCAAATAGTTCACGTGCCTTGTCTATGCTTCCACATTTTGCATACATATCTAACAGGGCAGTTGCAACTACAACATCTGACAAAATTCCTCTATTCTTTATGTATTAATGGATGTCCATACCCTATTCCCAAGCTCCCATTTTGACACAGGCAGGGAGGATGTTGGCAAAGGTTGTGGAATTTGGCTTTACACCAGCCAATTGCATTTGCTTTAAAATTTTTGAAGCCTTTTCAACAAATCCATTTTGTGCATATCCTGCAGTCATTGTAGTCCATGAGACCACATTTCTTTGAGGCATTATGTCAAATAGTTCACGTGCCTTGTCAATGCTTCCACATTTTGCATACATGTCTAATAGGGTAGTTGCAACTATAATGTTTGACAAAATTTGTCTATACTTTATATATTGATGGATGTCCATAGCCTATTCCAAAACTCCCATTTTGACACAGGCAGGGAGGATGGTGGCAAAGGTTGTGGAATTTGGCTTTCAAACAACTCATACTCATAGAATCATGGTTTTAGGTCATGTATGTTATGGTAACAACAAGGGATTCCAACTATGGTTACAATAGCTAAGACTGCCCTCATTTGTGACCGTAACAAGGTTCTTGGACAACACTATCTTGCTCTTCACACTGGGTACTATATAGGCCAAGATTGGGTTGAAGAAATCACTTGATGGTTACCTATATAATGATACCACACCCTAATACCCCATGCATTCTAAATAGCTTGAGATTTATACAATACTCAACCAAGATGAAATTGTATCACTGTACCACACTTAACTATGATAGTCCTTTCTTGACAACAATTTGTAACCTTTAGACTATTGGGATACTTGCCACAAATAAATATTAGGTCAATGACACAAGGCTTTTAAACAAAAACCATAATCCCAACTCTATATCCATCCACTTGGCAGTCTCAAGGGCCACCTTGAGACAAAAAATGCTAATGTACTATTATGACAGTTATGATTGTCCTCCATCATTTCATTGTGCATTTGAAACTTGAGATGAGGATTGGGGAGGTCTCCATTTGTAAAAACATGGAAAATACTCATTTAATTACCACCACAAATACTATCCCCTTTGTGACTATGACAAGGTAACACTATCATGCTCTTTATGACAACCCTTCTCCATTGGGTGATGGCCTAATAACATTTATCTCCTTTGTGATTTCAATGCCTCTCTAATGCACTATCATAGGAGTCTTGATAGTCCTTATGTATTAGTGAATAAGGCTTCCAACAAATCAAAAAGGAGGGCTTAATATTACATACAAAGTCCTATTCTTCATACCCTAGTCACATATCACCCCTCTAAGAAGACCTCAAGACAATTGCCCTTTAATACAAGAAGTCAATGTAGTTTTAAAAGATAAAGTGCAAGAGGCCAAAGGAAAAGAAAATTTAAGGCCTTAAGGGTTTTGAAGTAATAAAAATATAGGCTTGTAGACTTGACTTAAAACTCTAACCCTAGGTGGGTACCACCAGATCCCTTTAACTTGGCACCACATTCCAATCTGATCATGGGAAGCTGAAATCAAGCATGTACACTCACATATGATAGATAAGTATGCCTACCAAGTATTTTGACATAAAAATGAATAGGCTTTGAATTGTAACCCTTCAAAGTAGGCCATTGAAGTATATTGTACAGGTGCATTTCTGAGTGTTGCAGTCAGATTTTTCATCATGGGAACCTAAAATTTTTGCAAAAAATGGTATAAAATTTTAGTTTCCAACAAGTCCATTAGTTGGAGGTAGGAAAACAAGGGTTTTCTATTCATTATTAGTCCATTAAACTTAAGCATATGAGATAGCATGGCACACACAAAATGTTGTGGATAATGACCACAAGATTAGGTTAATTGCGACCACTTTTTGTAAGCAAGCACAACACTAGTATACTCATTATGATCCTAATGGCACCAAGAAGGGTCCCCAAAGATATAAGAGTAATCATTTGTCATCTAATAGAAATATTACATTTAAGGGCACTAGGGCCAACAGAGAAGCACTTTAGAACTCATCATATGCATCAATAAACAACTCAACACAAGAAATTCAAATTGACATATTAACACAACAATATCCAACTAAATTATTGAAAGTTAACTATTGATACCTTGTTCTCCATCTAGATTACAAAATTAGTCCACTTTTTTCTTTGTAACATTTCCTTTTCAAATTGGCTTGGATGTTGGCCATATTTCTCCTCCTGTCAAAACATGGCACATGGACTAGTTAAACTAATCAATATGCAATCATTTACTTATTCCTAGGAAATTAAAAAAAAAGAATCATTTAACTTATTAAATATACTTACAAATGTATAGATCAAGGCCTGTAAATCTTTCTGGCCACTGTGATGCGTGGTACGAAGTTTGTCAAGCCTAGCCTTGGAGGCCTTGTCCTAAAACATATACTAATTCAATTTACTTATGCACAAATAAAATTTAAAAATCATTTAATAAATTTGATATAATCTTATGAGCAAATTCAAATACCTGTATACTCTCCTCACCGGACTTCCTCCATGCATCAGACTTCTCATATGCTTTTACAAGCTCTTTCCATACTTTCAAACTTACATCAATTGGCCTTTTTTTGAGCCTTTGCTCGGGAGGGAGTTTTTTATCTTCTTTGTTTGGTTGCACCAAAATCTCTTGCAGTTTTGAGACATTCATAGCTTTATCTTCTTTATAGACCAACTTGTGCCAAATTCAGTCTCCATGTCTTGGATAACTACTTTTTGCAAGTGCATGGGTATCTTTGAGAATGACAAATATAGATGGTCTTTGAACCATTGAAGGCATGATTCCTTCAACCTATTCACAAATGTTTTTCCAGCATCCATCATTCGGATGTCCCCTGAAACCACATTGTATTCTATCTTGGTATCGTAGGTACCAATGCAAGATGCAAAACATGGCGTGGTGGTTGAAGAAGTCTGTGTCTCAGGAATGGGTGGGACATTGGAAGCCTCTATTCCCTGTTCCACATTCTTAGGGGTTATTTTTATTGATTTCCTCCTAGATCTTTTACTCAATCCATGACTAGTTGGGGAATCAATTGATTCCCTTTGACACTGTTGATTTGGTTGTAATGTTTCAGGGGCTTTACTAGATCATTTTTCTATGTATCTAGCAAGCATTGTCAAGTCCACACCATCCAATTTGTTCACTGCCTCTACCCCCAATATGGAAGCCAATGCCTCTTTATCTTTGTCAGTATCATGTTCCTATAAAATAAATTTCTTCTTTTAAATTTACAAATAAAAAACTAAAAACTAAAAATCAAAGAAACAATGGAAACATTTACAAATCTATAAATTGACAATGAATTACCTCATTGTGGCCAGAGTCTGCTCCCTTTGCTCTCTTCTCTCTATTGCTTGAGATTTTGAGGCAACCTAGGGAAAATTATTTTCATTCAATCTATGGAGGCAAATGAAGTACACACTACTAGGTATGAAAGTTTTCATCTAGTTTTTCCTGTATTCCTCAAGGTTTTTGACCTTTACTTTGTAGAGCAAATCATGAAGTTGTTTTCCTATGAATCAATTGGTGCCTTGAGAGGGAATCTATAGTTCTTGGCCTAATTTTAGTTTTCCCACCCTCATCTCAAAAGCCCTATCTCCCCGTATTCTCTCAACCAACCTCTGTTTTAGTTTATTCACCCTCGTCTCAAAAGCCCTAATTTTAGTTTGCTCACAATCAACTTGTCTTAAAGAACTCGACTACTTTTTTAGGAAGGAAGTGAGAAAGTTGTGTTCAAAGAAAGGTATTGATGTTAATGATAAGTGAACCTGGGCATTGGGGTTTGAAAAATGTGTTCACTACTCTTGGATGCAGAGGAAATAATGCAATGTCTACAATTTTACCCTCCTCATTTGCAACCACATGAGACTTGAACAATTCGCTTGTAAACAAAACAATATTTACAACCTTTTCTTCACAATCCTCTCCATTTAATTGAAACAAAAATATTTTTGGGAACGAACATTTTTTATTGTAATTGTAACCTTACCTATGGTGTCGAAAACTAAATCAAATTTCTCATCTCATTGCGTTGCATTTTTCTCCTCTCTTTGCATGACATTTTTCTCCTGTAATTATCAAATTTCTCATATATTAATTCAGGTGGGACTCCAACCCAAACGCTCGATCTCCAAACAAAAAATGAACACCAAAAATCAATAAAGTTTTGTTTTGTTTTTCTTTGTTTTGGGGTATGTGCAGGCATGAATTTAAAAAAAAAATTGATCCAGTAATCGGTGCTATAGTTGGAGTAGTTAACGTTGACTTTAGCGCTGACTTTTAGGACAAAAATGTAATCTGTTTGGGGCACCAAAGGTGGCACAAAGTGTGCCTAATTTAGCACTAATCAGTGCAAAATGGTGTATTTTTCTTGGAAGTTGATAAAAATGTAACCTCACCAAATTTGGATTGTCCTTATAATAAGTAACTATATCTTGTTTCCATGATAGCATTTTGACTTCATGCTTCTCTTATGATTAGCTCAATAATGACTCACTCTTTCATGACCTTACACAGATGGTTGGTGACAATTGTTATGCAAGTGATATGGCTTTGGAAAAACCAAACAACTCTTCTCTTACTATCATGATGACATGATATTGGGACTATATTGGCAACTTATGGAGTGTGCTTATGGTATTTTGATTTTCATTTCTATGTTCTCATTAACCTATTTTAGGTTGAAGCATGGTAACTAACCCACTAGCTATTATGATAGCCATATAATGACTAGACAATCCTCTACACTTTGACTATGATAGTCCTATGCATGGTGTTTTCTTCATGACAGTCCCCAATAATGTGAATTATTGATAGTAGCTAGTTCAAATGGAGTTTTGGATGGTGTAGTAAGTTGTCCCTATGGCTCATGATAGTGCATGCCTTGGTTATGTCCTTGTGACATTACTTTCTAGATATCTCATCTTTATAGTGACAAGGTTTCAAGAACATGACAACTTAGGTAAGGTGTCAACTTGTCTCTTTAACCTCTGGATTGTCATTTTTCAAGAATTGATCTCATTGAAATGCAAAGACAACATGTCATAGATTAGATGAAAAGATCAAGGAGATGCATGTTATAGAGTATAAAACTCAAAAATTAAAGGTCTCTTTGGGCCTTTTTCCAACAATATGAGTAAAATGCAAACTTTAAACATGTAGCACAGGTACCATATGACTCATTCGCATACATCACACATGTGGGACCACTAAGAAGGGAGGTAGGTGCTTAATATGAACAATGACAATTGTACATAATGTTTAAGTTCACTTCAACAGATATTTGGGGTTATGATAGCTAAAGGAGGGTTTTCTTTTCAAAGGAAACCATTAATTTTGGAGTGAAAGGTAATGGTGAAATATAACATAATGTCCCTATAATTAAAGAATATCTAATGGCTAGGATTAACCTAACAAAGATCTAATGACGTGATTTCAAAATTGACATCCAAATTATCCTTCCCTCCATCAAGAATTTAAAATGTTGGTGCCAAAGACTCTATGAGAATGTTTTGAGGGTTTTATGGCCACTTGGAGAGATATAGATTGCCTTAAAATGACCCATAAAATAAAAAGGAGAGTCAAATATGAAATAAATGTCTTTTTGATGTGAATTTGTAGTCATCTTGTAATCATAAGATTTGAACTCTAGTTGTCAAGATTCCGCATGTAAACTTTTTCTGAAGAGCAAAATGTTGCAATGTCCTATTTTGTTTTTCATAGTGCATCTTAATGAAAAGCGAGTGTATTAACAAGATAAATTCAAGAATATTCTGTTGGTGCATAGCTATTACTATTGTCATTGTTGTGTATTGCAGGATCCAGAGGAGGCCATGGAGAGAGGACATGGATGACGTAGAACTACTAAATCACAGAGAGGAAAGTGGGTGGAAATAGATATGAGAATGAAATTTGTAGATACAATAGAGGTAAGAAGAGAAAGAAACCTCAACCAAAGGAGGAAGGTGTTTATGAATTCACAAATGCTACAACATAGAGGAGATAAAGTCATTTTTTTGTCCACGAGGCCTCTAAGTTCAAACTTATTGGTTGAAAATGCATAGGAATGGTGATTAAATGTGATTCTATGATCAAGGGAAAAGTTTGAAAATTAGGATGGCCAAAACATGGTATCTATATGTCAAATATATGACTAAAGTGAGGTTTTGTGTTGGATAGCATATTCGTTGAAATGATATAATTTGTGTACTAAACATTATTTACTATGTTGTGTATTAGAGGGGCCAGACGAGGCCATGGCAACAGATTGTGTCATATCAAATGAGGACACAACGGATGAAGTGGGAAATCAGGCACTCAAATCCAATTTCCTTAGGAAAAAATGATCTGATGGCATTTTGTGATATGCCCATCTTTTTTCACAGTATTATTGAAATTTATAATGTATTATCCAATCTTGACATAAATTAATGCATGTTGATTATTTTAGATGGAGATTGGAGCAAATGTAGAGCCTGAGCATTCAACTAGAAAACAAAAAATATATGTATGTGGACGTGAACCTAAAATTGTTAAATCACGTAGACAACAGTGGGTGGAAGAGGATATGGCAATGGATCCTGCAGACACAACAAATGATTGCACTAAACAAGAGGTTGGTCAGGACTATAGTACATGGGATGAATACTTTGAGAAAATTGTTGTTTGTGGATGTTTTATATATATGTTCATACAACCAATATTTTTATTTTTTAAGCCATATTTGATTATATTTCTTTGAAATTGATACATTTATGATTTATCCAATTGTTGCCAAACATTAAATAATGCTTGCTTTTGTTGATAGGTAGAAGATGTTGATGAAACACATACTAATACCCAAGATCCAACTGGGTTATTAAGATTTGGATAAGATGATCCAAACCATACTTTAAACAATACCAAGGCAAAAAGAGCATTATTGAATAGAATACTATCAACTAAGAAATTTGAAGAGCTGATGAGATCTGCATACACTGATGACATGCCACCTAGCCTTAATGATGATGATCATGATAGTGAAAATGTAGTGTATGAAGAAGGATTGAATGAAATGCTTGTAGATTTCTTTGGGGATGAAAACAATGATGACAATAATGATCATATGGTTGATAGTAATGATGATAGTAGGGGTAAATACCACCAACATAATGTTGATGATAACAACCTAAAAGACTCCATCAAGCAAGAAGCGAAGACACCCGTGTTCAAATCGGGTGCAAGTAGAACCTCAAAACTGGCATGCATATTAATATTATTAGAAATCAAGTCACTATTTGGTTGGTCAAATAAAGGATTCACTACCCTACTAAAGTGAGTTGAAATCTATTTCTTTGTAATTGTCAATTGATGTACATAATTTGTAAACATTCATCAACTGCGTTTATATTTCTTTAAGGGGATTTTAAAACCATATATTGTATATAAATAGTCCTAGTATAGATTGACATATCAAACATGTTCATCATGAGTCAAAGCATTCAATTGATTTAATCTCTAGCAATCTTATAGAGCACTAAAAACTAAAATATTCCTTGAAGATAATGTGTTGCCATCAACTTGCAGAGAGGCGCGTCTATTGTTGGTTGAGTTGGGGATTGAATATAAGAAAATTCATTCATGTAAAAATGATTGTATTTTATATAGAGATGAATATCAAAACAAGGTAGAATGCCATGTATGCAAAGAGAAGAGATATCATACAGATGTACAAGGTCCTACAGTTCCAAAGAAGGTTTTACGTCACATGGCAATTATACCTAGACTTCAACGAATGTTTCGTTGCAAGTCACTTGCACAATTGATGGATTGGCATGCAAAGAATAGGAGTAAAGATGGATTCATGTGAATTCTAGCTGACTCTAAAGCAATGAAACACATAGAGGAAAAATGGCCAAGAAAATTCAAAGATGAACCCCGTAGTATTAGGTTTGGTCTTGCAATTGATGGAGTGTGCCCATTCTCTTTCCTAAGCTCAAATTATACTATTCAGCTAGTCGGATTGATAGTATACAATATTCCCCCATGGACGAGTGTTAGAAAGGAGCACCTTATGCTGACTCTCATTGTTCCAGGAAACCATCAAGTTAAAAACATGGACGTTTATCTTGCGCATTTTATTGATGAGATGCAGCTGCTATGGAAAGGCATAAGAATGTATGACATATCACGTCCCCCATCAAATAGGTCATTCATGTTGTACAGTGTGCTATGTTGGACTGTTCTAGTAAGATAAAATATTTACATATTTACACTCATAATTTATTTTCATCCCAACTTTCATACTTAGTTTTATACTATTTTTTTTATGTTATTAACATTACTTATTGAATTGCAGGGCTTCAAACAAAGGGAATATTTGCATGTCCAAGATGTGCAAGACAATTTCAAGGGTGATATTCTAAAGATCTACATAAATTTATTTATGCAAACACAGGGTTTTCCTACCACTAGATCATAAGTTTAGAAATCGCCTGAAGAATCAATTTGATGGAAAAGTTGAAAATAGAGGCCCTCCCATGATTATGGGTCTAGGTGATTGGTTAAAGAAGTATGAAGATGCTGAGTTGAAAGGTTGGGAGGATTTTTTTGATCGAGGTGATTCAATTGAAGAACTAGAACAAGTTGTAGTTAATATGCCAGAAGGAATGAAAAGGAAATCCATATTCTATGAGCTCCCTTACTGGAAGGATCTATTAATATCTCACATATTATATCCTATGCATGTCTTCAAAAATGTCCTAGATTCTATATTTTGACATTTATCAGGCAAAGAGAAGGACACCTTGTCTTCGAGGAGAGATATTGTTCTTTCACGTACCAAAATTGATAGAAAACATTTGTGGCCAAACAGGGAAAACGAAACATATGTAGAAGCTCCATGGATTTTGAAAAAAAAGAGCTAGACCAACTAAAAAATGTCATCCATTCAATAAGGACACCTACTAGCTATGGTTCATCATTGGCTAAAGCTTTTACAGTTGATGGACATATCACAGGATTTAAAACACACGATTTTCATAATTTTATGAAGGTATTATATATCATCATTTAACATTTACTGGTAACATTGATTAAGTACTAAATATATTTTGATATCATTATGTTGTGTGAGAAAAAATTACTAATGACCTTTTCATAAGTGTGTTTCATAGCATATCATGCTATTGGCAATTAGGGGGGATTCCTGTCTTACAGTTGACTTAAGGAATGCCATAAGTCGATTGTCAGCATTTACAAGGTATGTGGTTAATGTGTGAGAGACATAGATATATTATATTGCATTTTAATTTTTGACTAAAGGTTCATACTAATTTACTATTCTTATATTAGGTGGGTGACCTCCAAGGAGATCCACGAATGTGAAGTGCCAAAATGAAAGAAGGAAATTGCACAAATTGTATGTGTATTTGAGAAGGAGCTCCCTACAAGTTTCATGGACCTACAAGTCCATTTACTTATACACCTAGTCGATGACATTGAATTGGTAGGTGTCGTATTAATGAGGTGGATGTTTTTCTTTGAGAGGTATATGAAAACTCTAAAAAGATATGTCTGACAAAAGGCACATCCTGAGGGTTGCATGGCTGAAGGGTATGTATTGAATGAAGCATTTTTCTTCCTGTGTGAATTCCTTGGTAAGGATTTTGAAGATGGGCCACACTTCTAGGATGAAGAACAAGCATCAGATATTATTGATGGAGAAAAACCACAATCTAATGGTGTTCAAGTAGAAATTAGTAAGTAAATTCATGATCAATGTGGTTTTTTTTCTTGCAATCATTAATTTACATTGTAATTTATTTGTCAAATTAACAGCATGACATTTGGAGTTTGAAATAAGCATGTTGACATGTAATAGGTGCAGATGAAAGTGCTATACTCAACAAGTTCATTTTGTACCACATGGACTTTATGAACAAATGGATTGATCTGTATGATAAAAAGAGAGAAGTGTTAGAAGCAAGGAGATAATTTAATAGATTGAACCCAAGGAATACTCCACTTCCCACTTATTTTCTTGGGGAATGGGGCAAAGATTGCACACTAGAATGGGTTACTGAACAAATTCAAAATCAAATAGAAGATGCAGGTATAGATTCAAACATAACAGAAGATGAAATCAACATGTCTAGAGGATGTGAAAGAAAGGTACAGTTGGAATTTTACAAAATGTTGTTTCCTTACAGCTTTGACACTATTAACTATTTTAATATTCATCATTATATTTGTTTTCACTGAAATAAATGGTCTTTCACAGGTGAGGAAATATCTAGCAATGTGGGTATTTGGTTGACATTATCGTGTAGAAAGTGTAGATGTAAATAGACGATCCTACGATTGTGGCATCATGGTTGACTTCAAGCAATCGAGTTGATCAAGCTCAAAAGATAAGAATATAATTGAAGGGAATCTACAATATGTTGGGAAAATACAAGAAATTATTGAGTTAGATTACCGCTCTTTTAAATGTTGTATTTTTAAGTGTAGATGGTATGAAGCATTTGAGAGGACACAAAGACATGATACCCCTAGTGGATTGTTTTCTATAGATTCCTCATGTTTCCTACTGGAGGATAAGGAGCCTTATGTTCTACCAATTCATTGTGAGAAGGTATTTCTTTAACTCAAACAAGAAGTGGTAGTGATCATTAATCTATTAATTCATAGTTTATTGTGAATATATACATGTGTTTATTAATCAATAAAATTGTTATACCATACGTCTAATATATGCATGTCATTCATGTGCAGGTATTTTTCTATGAAGATATTTTGGACCCAAAATGGATATTTGTCATACATTATGATCCAAGATTAAGGCATGTATTTGACAATGCATTAGTGGATACTAAGAAAAACAATGATGGCTAACAAAATGAGAGAGAGGGATTATAGAACATCGAAGAAATTGACATCCATGATGATGTTGAAGATGGTTATGTTCAAGAACAAGAAGACAACAATATGGATGGTACACAAAATGATGATCCGAATACATCTGGTAACAATATAGATGGTCTACAGTAAGATTTCAATGATGATGAAGATGATGGAGGTCAAGATGAGGATGATGATAATATTAAATACTTGAAATAACATATGAACATTGACAATGATACACTGGATGACATTGTAGCGGACAATAAAGTTAATGACCAAGACTTTTAAATTTTTAGAATTATTTGCAATCCATGTTTAAAAAAGGATGATTAAATTGTTGGCAATAATGTTAATTAAATGGATTGTTCAATTGTAGACAAATTACCTAATTGCAATATCCTTAAATTGTTCAATATTTGGTATGAATTGTTGGCAATAATGTTAATTAAATGGATTGATTGATGTTCTTCATAACTTGTCAATGGATAATCCTTATGTGATGGAAGTATTAAGTGATATAGGTCAAAGGATAATAGTCACCTTTGCAACACTACCATTTATAACACACATTATGTTCTCCTAATTTTTGGGTAAAGAAAAAAGTGAGAAGATACATTTGTCTTCCTCATCAAGTTTAACATTTATTGAACCTATTTGACTCAAAATCATATTAAAGGTGTCAAAATGTTCTGCAGTAGAATATCCTTCCTTCATTTTTAAATAATATAAACATCTTTTGAGATATAACTTATTACTTTATAATTTTAGTTTGATAAATATCACCTATCCTCTTTTGTAATGTGAATGCAGGGGTCTCTTTTGATTTTAATAGCAAAGAAAAAGTAAATTGGAGACAACCAAATAAATTATTAGCAATCCAATTCAATAAACAAATGATAACCAAAAGTTGACCACTAGAGAATAGAAGCTTTTATATTGATTTTCTTCAAAGTACAGGTAGTGCAATGTCTCTTTCAAAAAATCAAAATCCCAGATAGAGTCTGAGCCATAAGGTCTTGGTTTCCTTTTATAAAGGAAGTAACAAGCTTCAAACCTTTCATATTCAAAATGGCTCTTTGTATTCCTAGCCCTTGATATTATAATATTTGTCTTTTATAAGTCTAATTTAGATTTTCAAATATATTTGAAAACATGAAGAAAACATGAAGAAAACATAAAGAGACAAAAAGAGAGCATTCAAGATGTGGTGGTTCTATTTAACGCCATCATATGGCTCATTTCTCTTCTACACCTCAACCTGTGTTGCTGATGATTCATCTCTAAGATATTTCTCCTCCCATTTATATATTGTAAAATCACCAGGCCATTGGTATGCTTGAATCTAAAGCAATTTCCCCTGGTGATCTTTCCATATTTTATCAAGAAAATCTCTGACATCCATCACAAATTTTGCATACCCAGCATCCAACGCAACTACTCTATCTAATATCATGTTGAAACTAAGAATGCTGACATCTCCATCCTTCTTCAAAAAATTGATAACTTGGAATACTGTTTGGCTGAATTCCATCTTCCATGTGTCAAGACTTTTGATTTTCTCTTCTTCTATTAGTATGAAAGGAATACATTTATGCTTGAACATAGTAAAAGACTCAACCTTTGCTTGCATATTACTTTTCAACGTAGGGATCATGAGCATATTACTTTTCAACACCATTAGTCTTGCCTCCTTTGCACTCACATCAATTTCATCTACTTTCAATTCTTTGAAAGTTTGTGTAATGATTTGATCATGTTGTGTTTCATCAGCACCCATTTTATTTATTGTAACTTTTTCATTATATTCTTTCAATTTCATTTTTAGCCAAATGTCCTTTTGTTTACTGCCCAACCGCAAATGTTATGAATGACTATCGCAAGACGGCGGGGGCAAAAACCAATTACATTCTCCTCTTGCTGCTCTACCTTGGGCCTCGATTGAAACCCTTATGGGGACGCAATAAGTGTTATTACCGCAATGTCGTCAGTTACTTTTCAAACCTCCACAGGACCGCGGGAAGAGACTAACACCACCAAGCGTGAGATGAATACCACCAAACCGCAAGTGTCAGATGAATCATCCACAGGGTAGCAGTAGCTTCTTCATATCAACTGCTTCCTACTGCCAAGCCACAAACTGTTCTTTTATGCTCTGCGGGAATGTGGTATGTGCCATATTTCATTCCTCTTGTTCCCACATAACCGCAAAAGATAATCAATTAACCTATGGGATAGTGGTAATAAACAAAAACACTCATATAGTAAAAAATAGTCAAGATTGTTTCACAATGGCCATGATATATATGTTTTTATTTAGTTGTGGGGGAATGTTGGGGGTGATTGATTTAATTAAATAAATGTGGATTTATTTAATTAAGGATGAGCCTTTAGAGGAAGGGTTAATATTTAATTAATGTCAGAAGAATGATTAGATTTATTAATTAAATAGTGTGACTTATTAAACTGATATTAGGAGGAATGATCAAAGTGGTTAATTAAATAAATACATAGGCAACCCATAGAGAAATTTGTCATCAATTTTGTTCCTCAAAATTGTCTCATGGTATGGTGAAGGAAAAAATTACCAAAGATAAATTGTGATCATTATTCATCGACCCAAAAACTAAAGCACTGTTAGAAATGCAGACACCTAAATCTTACCATGCCCTAACATCACACCAGATCTATCCCACATCTCCTCTTATAATGTTAATTAAATAAATCGTATTTATTTAATTAACATTGTAAGAGGAGATGTGGGATAGATCTGGTGTGATGTTAGGGCATGGTAAGATTTAGGTGTCTGCATTTCTAACAGTGCTTTAGTTTTTGGGTCGATGAATAATGATCACAATTTATCTTTGGTAATTTTTTCCTTCACCATACCATGAGACAATTTTGAGGAACAAAATTGATGACAAATTTCTCTATGGGTTGCCCATGTATTTATTTTCCTTCACTATTAAGATAGATTGAATTAGGAATATGAGAGCATCAAACAAGGATCAAATTAATGAGTGCAATCATGATTATGTTATTGGATTTCAAACTTTGTCAACAAAGATACACTAGCAAATTCCTAATGATGATTTTGATACACTATCAAATTCTTAAGTCTAATGCACTTAAATATCGATCTCATCCTTCAAATTATCAATAGGAAAATTTAGTTTTCAAAAGGGTGAAAATAAACAAGAAAATCAACAAAATGCTCACCATGTTGTTAATTTACAGTCAACTTTAGATGTTATTTCATCTAATTCCCAAGGTGAACTAGTGAGGGACAATCCTCTATTATCTATTAGTGTAATTAATAAGATCATAGAATACATAAAGGAAAATAGATATGTAAACCAAAACACATTCAAATATAGAAGGGTTCTAACACATATGTCACTTATATTCAAAATGAAAAAAGGAAATATACATAGAGGTAAGATGAAAATTTGTTATATACACCTCTCTTTTACTCTACAAAATGTACAAAGTAGGCATTTGTTCAAGAATACCATCAGTTATTCTACATGTAGATGTTGACAAATATCCAACATGTTGTATGGTACATTTCTTATATGGATGGGATGAGAACAAATGTACTCAAACTTGTATGGTCATGCCAACTAGTAGATCATTGTGGCATATTGTGGCGTACATGGTGTTGGTTCTCAAAAATGCAAGCTTCAGGCCACAAGAGGTTGCCAATCTCTTGATACATTTTTGGTCAACAAGACAGGGTTTGTGTGATAGGACCCCCTTCTCTTTTGGCTCTGCCAGACCTAGGTGGGTATACCTATGTAAATGAGGCAGACTTAAATGGTGTGTTTCCCAATCTAGAAATCTATCCACAATGGCAATTAGAAATGGAAAGATATAGTTCTAATTTGGTACAAATTGCATAAGTAATATCAAGGTAAATCCTATGATTAATTGATAGAAAGTTTTTAAGTAAAATGAAGCAGGTGAGAGCAGTGCCTTGTTGGGTAAATGGAGTCAAATGAAAATCTACGATGAGTGGCTTATACTTGGTAGTAATTCTAACTATTTGGCACACTAATATTGGTTAATAACTTGTATAAATGTGCAAGGAAATAATTGCCAAACTCTTCTTAATAATCCAACTGACACAACCAGGTTACTTGTAATTTATCAAAAGGATTTTTAATCCCTACTTGAAGGAACCAATTGAATAAATCAAACAAGAATAGTAGATGATATCAACTTGGAGATAGAATGCAAACCCTAATTAAGTGGTTCTTCTTACTAATCCAATTAATACTCCTAGATTACTGTGATTGACTAGAAGGATTTAATTCCTATGAGGAAACCAATTAATCATATCACACAAATACAACAAATGTGCATTGATAAATTGAGTATATACTTGATATATACATTTTAATAATAAGGAAGCACTAAAATGGAGACAACCAAATAATTGAATAACTTCAACAAACAATTGATACCAATATGGCGCCACAGAATCAGAGATTTTCCATTAACTTCTTCAAATTGATGCTTGCAATATGGTCTTTGAGTTTGTAAATATTATGGAACTTTTCTACTATCTACCACTACTCTCTTCTCCCCCTCTTTTTATCAAGTCTTGGTCTCTATTTTATAGGAGAGGCAAACAAGCTTTAAACCTGTTACAATAGAAAAGACATAACTGTTCATAACTATTAAGAAAATACTTTTAAACTAACAAGTTTTAAGAAAATATTTTTAATTAGAAAGACCAATCTGTTATTCACCAAATATAAACCTATGACCAATCAAGGCCTGAGCAAGGCATTCTATTTTCTGATGTGGTATCTCCTCTTCACATTTAATCTTCTTCAGAACCCAAATATGTTCCCTGCCATTCACTTATTTTTAGATCACTAGGACACTTAAATTCCTGTGCAGCTGCAAAGATTACAAGATGGCTTTTCCATCTGTTGTCCAAGAGGTTCCTGATGTCCAACATGATAATTCCATCGAGCAGAGTATGGAACTTAGTGAGTTTAATTTCCCCATCATTCTATACATGTGCCAAACATTTAGGAATCATCTGATCAAACTCTTCTCTCCATTCATCTACACCCTTCAATTGGTTATCATCTGTGAGGAATGATGGGATGAAACAACATTTGATGGAGTCAAATGTACTCCTCTTACCTTCCATTTTCCTTTTTGTATCTACCTAATACTAATACTCCTCAATTATGCTTTTCACCATTTCTCATGTAGGCTTGAGACTTGATGGGGCATCTAGATCTCTGTGTGTGGCTTTGCATAAAGTAGTCAGTATGTGGAAGGTAGGTTGCCATCTCTTTTGAAGCTTTTCAAGAATGGAAGAATTAGTGTTTATCTGTTCTAGAGCTTTGATTAGATTGCTGAACTGTTCATGTACCCCATTTATTTTGTCTTTCAATATATCAACTATGTGCTTTAATATCCTGCTCAGGATCTCTATGATGTGATTTTTGACATCTTCCTCATTATGCTTTTTCATCTTATCAATTTTCTCTTTCATTTGTTGGATTTGGGGATCCTCTGTATGGACTGGTGGGTGATAGGCAATTAATTCATCTCCCCTTACTATGGTGAACATTGTAGAATGCATGGTTATGGTGGTAGCTTTAGTAGGAGTTGTGTCTCTCATAGTTCTAATCATGGCTGACCCCCTCATTTCTTGTACTACATCAAGGAGCTGAGGCTTACTTGTGTTCTTCTACTTTTTCCATAGGGAAAGTGTTTGGGTAGTAGGGTTATACCCTACTCCTGAGACACCTTCCTCTGAATCAAATTCTGCAACTAACATGGGGTCATCTTGTGCTCTGATCTGATCCAAAAGAAACATTTTGGACAACTCCATCCCTGGTATAATCAACATATCACTTTTCAACACCATTTCTCTTGCCTCCTAGGGAGTGACATTAATATTATCAATATTCAATTTTGCAAATGTTTGAGCTTAGATCTTAGCTTGTTTTGACTCATCAGCTCCTATAAGATTAATCTTCAACTTTTTGTGAAATTGTTTCATTTTCATTTTGATCTAGAAATCTCTGAACTCATTACTGTGTATAAAATTATCATCCTCTATGAATCTCAGAGAGGCCACTACCCTCTTATCTTTCTAAATCTCATCAGTTCCCTCCTCTGATAGCCTGACCTTTGGATCATGAGGCTTTTGAATTTTTTGTTGTTCCACTACCTCTTTCAATTTAGTCAAGGTCAAGACTACTTCTTGTTCTTCCTCATCACTTGAATCATATTCCACTAATGGCTCCATCTTTTATTTTTTGGCCTATGGCTCATGAGTGGGAGATGGAGGGGATGTATGTGTAGGTGATGGGGGTGATATCTAAGATGTGGATGTTTCATGTGGTGGTTGGTGGGATGTGGGCAATGGAATGAGTCCCTCATCTTGGGCCATTTTGTATAATTCATCAAATTTACTCAAAATCATTTGCATTCTTTTTAGAAGGTTGGGTTCATCTACAAAAAAGCCTTTGAAGATTCTATCTTTTTCCTTCTTCTAATTTTCCCACCTCATCATTGCATTCCACCTTTTTTTGGCCTGCATTACATTAGCAAAATACACCAAATTCCTTATAACATCCTCTCCAGAATGAAATTCATGTGAAATAGCCTTCTTCATCAATAGGGTTCTTCTGATCATATTGATGTGACCCTCTGGGTCACATACTCTTTCTGTTCCAGGTTTGAGGGAGTAATTAACCCTTATAAACCTCTGCACTTCTTTGAGCATATCTAACCCAATGGCCAGCTCTTCAAACATAGTCAAGTCAGGCAAAAATGTGCCTTTCCTCTGATTTCTCATCAAGTCATGTTCCATCCAGAGCATCTGCCACATAAACTCCAGGAAACACACTCTTGTAGGTACAAACTTAGGTAAAATGTGTGGTACTTGGTTGCACCCATATACTCTAATAATAGTGTGTTGTGGCATAAGAAACCAATCAACATAATTATGAGTATAGCCTTGGTCTGGCCCATACTACAAAGGCCTCATTACCTTCATCAATGACTCAGGCATTCTTGGTGTTGGGTAACCAAGAGCAGCAATCAATCTGACAGTAAAATCATCTCAAAACACTACAAAATCACTTTTTGTACACCTGCTATCCCAAATGTAGCACCAATTTTGCATAGGGAGTCTAACTCCTCTTTCTTGTGTACACAATTGCATCCTTGTAGTCTACTTCATTTCATTCTGATACATAATTAAGTGACACAATAAAGAAAATTTTTTGAAAGTAATAGGGGCCTTGGCTTCCCTAACTTGTAGCAAATCTTCATGTATTTGTTCTTCAATCATAGATGCAAAATCAAATTCTAAATTTGACTCAGAATGTTGAATTATCATAGCCATTCTCATCAACCCTATTTGCATTTGCTCCTCTACATCTATCCCCAAAACTTGACACAATGCATAATAGGTATTCTTGAAATAAACTTGGAATTCAGAAACTTAGAAAGGTTCCATTTTGGAAGAAGGAATAGAGAGCCTTTTGTTATCATCACCCCTCTTCATGTGTAAAGGGAGCTCATCACTTCGATATGTTCTCCTCAACCTCTTATATTCTTGCTCAAGTTTCACTAAGTTCACCTCTGTTACAGCTTGTTTATTGAGGTTGAAACATTTGATAATGGCATCTCTACTAATATCCACTAAGCACTCACCATTTAGAAGCCTCACAGTTCTGGTTGGGGCATGGTAACTGTGGGCAAGGGCTTTAATCAGGTCAACGTCAATGAAAATGTTGGAAACAATTAATTTAGCCAAATCTAGGGCCCATGGGTTTGATGCTAGTTCCTAGTCATTCCTTTTTATATAAAAGTACTAGTAGAGATTCCATCCTGATAGAGGTATATAGGGGTCCCTACAGCCTTGAGCTAAGTCTCTAAAAACCTTTTTAGAACCTTTGTCAATTGAGCCAGACAACAATGAAAGCAGAGGGGATTTCAATGAAGACTTACTAGTTTTGGCTTCATCCTTCTTAGTTCCCACCTCAGTCTTTTTAGGTGCAATTTTCTGAAATTCACAAGAAATGATGAGCAAAGATTATAGGGAGATAGAGGTTTAGGGTTGCTCAAGTTTAGGGTTTAGGGGTTATGGGTTATGGGTTAGGGATTAGGGGCATTATTTAGGGTTGATGGATTTAGAGAGAGAGGGAGACTTCTTTTGACATGCAACCGTAAACCCTAAATAATGCCTCTAAACCCTAAACCCTAACCCCTAACGCTTAAAACATATATAAATCCTAAATAATGCCCCTATCCCCTAACCCATAAACCCTAAACCTGAGAAACCCTAAACCCCTAATTAATCCTAAACCCCAAACCCATAAACCCTAAACACTAAACCCAAGAAACCCTAAACCTCTATCTCCCTAGCTAGTTATCTCTCTATCTCTATCGTTCCTCTACCTCTCAATCTCTCTCCTTGTGCCTCTGGCCATGTCCCTCACTCTCCATATATATCCCTATAATCTCTTCTGACTATGTCTCTGGCCATGTACCTCACTCTCTATATCTCCCAACTATTGGTCCTCTCTCTAAACACTAAACCCTAAACCATAAGCCCTAAATAATGCTCCTAAACCTTAACCCCTAAACCCCTATATATCTCCCTATCTCTAATATTGTCCCTCTACTGGGTTTCTCTCTCTCTCTCTCTCTCTCTCTCTCTCTCTCTCTCTCTCCAAACCCAAGCAACCCTAAACCCCAAACCCCTAAACCCTAAATCCAAGAAACTCTAAACCTTTATCTCCCTATGATCTATCCCCTATCTCCCTATCTCTATCATCACTCTACCTCTCAATCTCTCTCACTATGTCCCTGGCCATGTGCATGTGCCTCACTCTCTATATCCCTATCTCTCTCCATACTCTCCTCTATATCTCCCTATCATTCCTCTCTCTCTATAAACCTTAACCATAAACCTCTAAACCTAAACCCCTAACCCATAAAAAATAAACCCTAAACCCTAATCCCTAACCCCTAAACCTGATCGGAAACCCTAAACCTATATCTCCCTATCTCTCCCCTCTCTCCCTATCGCCTTTGTCCCTCTACCTTTCAATCTCTCTCCCTATGTCTTTGGCCATGTCCCTCACTCTCTATCTCACTATCTCTCTCCTCGGTCTCCTCTATATCTGTCATGCCCACATTTTCCATGTGGTCACAACACACATCGCACGTGTCATAGCCACATCTGTCATGTGGTTATGACACGAGATATGAAAAACTATTCTCACACTGTCCTAAAAACCCCCTTTGCATGCGTACGCATGCTCGACGTTGTTCTCTCATGGCGAAACACTACAATTTTTGGCGGGATATAAGTACAATTGCGTGCAACCAGACGCATACAGATCAACAAGAGGGTCTGTACGACGCCGCTAACGTCATTGCAAGAGTGAGATTACCAAAGTTCCTAAATCTAAACCTCGGCAATTTTCGGTAGCATAATGCCTTACGGCGTTAGTGGGAATTACGCTGCACTCATTTACGCACGTGGTTCGCTGATAGATTAACAACTTCCCACGACGCCTTGTTCTGACTAAACCGGCTAGTGATCTCCCTATTTAGTCATTTTTCAGCCAGGCACGGTTGTCTGTCTCCTCTCTTGTTTCCTGAAACATACTCCTCCTACGACTTAGCATTTTCAACAAGGCGGTTTGATTGCTCTCTCTTCCCTTTTCACTGGTTCTTAATTTTGATTGTATTTTTATCGCCCTTACCTTAACTATTTCTCTGTTAATTTAGTGTGTTTATATTTCGGTCTCTCTCTCTCTTTCGTTTTCTATGCTTTCTTTATGTGCATCCTGTCCTTTCTTCATGATTTACGTCAATCAGGGTTATCACTGCAGCTATTGTTGATATTAAACCTAACTTCAGGATGATCTAGGTCACATAGGCTGGTTTACTACTTCGCTGGACTCGGTCTCCTAATCTTCCCCGATCTAGGTTCCTCCTCTTCGTATATACTTATTCAACTTGTTCCTAAGCAGATTTAGCAGAAGGGTCCGTCAACTTAGTTCTCTTATCCCATGTGGGAAATGTCGCGCATTTTCTCCTCTGTGTTTTCCAATGTTAATTTTTTTCTTCTTCGGACTCTCTTACAGGTTTACTGATGAGGTCGTTTACTACAGTTGGGATTAAAATGGCCACATGGAATGTCTGTGGTGGCTTCTTAAGTTTATTTCCAGTGTTCTTCTAAGCAAGGTGATGTGTAATTTTCCTCTTCATTTTCCGGGTGATTGAAATTACGTTGATAGTTGAAACTTCCGAGAAACTCTTTCCAGAGTATCACTGAATATTCCTTTACACTCTTTTTACATTATAATTTTATTTTCTCTTGTTTATAATTACTGTTGTTACTATTACTAATAATGACTATTAATACTCTGATTGTGACTCGTATACATTGTAAATAGATGTAGGAGGCTCTCCACTTTATAAAACCCTGATCATGGGAATATAACTTCTTTGGTTGTTGTGTTCAACACTTAATAAAAACTAACTATGAAAACATAATTTGCTATTTTATTTTTGTATATCCACGTGTCACATTTTGTTAAGATTTTAAACAAAGGCCCAATAAAATGGCTCATAAAACTATTTCCATAAAAATATATATATATACCTATATATAAAGTTTTATATATATTTTTTAATGTCTATGCAGTTGACGAAATTGTTTTTTTTTAATTATTTAACAAACTCCACGTAATCCCTTTTATATTAATATATATATATATATATTAATTATTTCATATTATAGTGCTATATGCATAGGCATATATAGTATTTATATATGCCTCTACATATGGCAACTTAATATTTTTTTTTTCATTGCAATAAAATCCAACTTATGTGTTAGGGCCCAAGCCCTAACTTTTTTTTTGTTTTATTTCCCACAGCCACGGAGGCGATGGGCGGTGGTGGCCGCGCAGAGCGGAGGAGCAGAGTCGGCGGTGGCCGCGCAGAGCGGAGGAGTAGAGTCGGCGGAGGGGGTAGGGCCTGTGTAGGCCGCGGGAGTCATAAGGGGAAAGGGGGATGTGGAGTGGGGCGGAACCCCACCCACATCGCACGATGTGGGGTGTGGGTGGGGCTCCGCCCCACCCCACACCTCCATGTATAAGTTAAAGCCTGCGGTGGGGGTTTCTCCCCACCGCCCAAACTGCAACCGCGACTGCGTTTTTTTTGAACCCGCGGTTTACTTCGACAGTCAACAATACTATTTTTTATTTGTATATATATATATATTCATATATATATATATATATTTATATACTTAGATTTATAATTCAGTCTCATAATAACACAATTTATTCAGTTTCTATATTCTTCTGTAAAAATGATAATTAATAAAACTGTGATATATATATATGTATATATATATATATAAATATATAGATATATATATTTATATATATATATATATATTCTCTTTTATGTATATCTATAAATCATAATTTTCTCAAATTCACTACCCTATTCATTTTCTCAAATTCAACCTGATAGAATGATAATTAAATAACAATTTTATATCTATATATATATATATATTTCGGTAACAATGGTAAAGATATAACAACTTAAACAGTTAAGATTCTTAACTTTACAAACAGGAATATATATACATGCTAGATTTCCTCTAATCCTTCCAACTTAACAGAATCCATTAATTATGAAGAATAAACTTAAACAATTAATTCCTTTAGAACAATGAACCATAACTAACATTTCAACTAGTTAAGCAATTCCAAACTTTCAAATGTAAACAACTCAGATTAGATTGCAATAATGAACTTTTCCTTTCAGTAATACTTGAAACACAAATAAATTGCTATTGAACAAGGTTTACAAACATCAACTTGAAAATTTAAGCACATTCATATTACAGATTCTCAATCATGGATACAACAACTAACTTCCCAGATATGAACTTTCTTCTCCCAAACAGTATACAACTGATAGCTTCTGACAACCAAATAAAAGTCCAATAATAACAAGATCAGGGAGGTGATTTTCTTCACTCCCAGAATAACAATAAATTACAACAATAACAAGAGAGGTGTTCTCTTCAACTCTATGAAATGAACCAGGCCTAATTCTCATGACAAAGAAGGTTAACTGCTTCTTCATAAATATCCCACCAGAAACTCCAAGAGAAAACCTGCGTATCAAAGACAAACAAAGAAGAAACACCACTCATCTAGCTCTCCTCCCTTCCGTAGACCCGCAAGTGGGTCACCCCCGAGCTAGGGAGACCATACTCACACCTGGGTACTCAAACACTCCACTTCACAACAGAAACAACAACAATCCCAAAGCACACATACACCCGTGGGTATTTTACACACTACGGAAACTCAACTACAGTGAGTTTCATAAGGGGCAGGAGAGTGGACACACTCGACTCCAGAGTGTCACCCTGACAGATAAGTTAACCAATATAAATTTCTCTTGGTCTCAAACCAAGTGTGATCACAATTTTTAAGAAATCTGTATATGACTCTCAAGTCAAAAATACAGTCACAGATACATGCCCTCAAGGCTTTCAACATCCCAAAAGATGGAAACAGGTATGCACCCGAGGAGGATCTCTCCTCCCCTACCCCAAACTTGATGAGCATTTCTCCCAAGTGGGAGAAGCTCTGTCAAAACAACCTGACAATAACCCCACAGAAAACAACTCGAACACAAATTCACACACTTTACATACACATTTCAGTTATACGAAAACAAAGGTAAAATTTAGACCAACCTTGCAAAGCCCTCCTGGAATGAAGCTGTTGCAAAGTCCACAGAGTTCACTTCCAACCTTAGCCACCAACTCCCTCTCCCTTCTCTATCTTGCAAACTAACTTCTCTATTTTTGGTAAGGCAAAAATGAAAGTTTTTTCCAAAATTCAACTAACTCCCTCTCATCCCAAAATTTGAAAATAAATAACCCAAATTCTCTTTTTTTTTTTTTTGTTTTTTTTTGAGAAATGGGGAAGTGATACTTGTCACCTCCTCATCCTTCCCCAAAACCACTATTCTGCCTGATGGCTTATGTCACTCTCCATTCCCAAGGGTACTCCTAGTCCTCTCCTCATGTGATTCCACTTTCTCATGGGAGAAATAAAAAAAAGGAGTTAAATGGAAAAAGACAGGTGACCCATGCCTCTTTTTCCTTTCTTCACATGGGTGTCCTCACAGCACATGGAGGAATCTCACTAAAAGAGAGGGTGACCTTCAATAATGGATGGCATCTCTTATCTTGGAGAAAGTAGAGGGGATGGGTTGGGTGTTGGTACAACCCATCATGTCCCCTCCTACCTCCAATTTTCGCCACTTAACTTCAGGGGAAGGTTAAGTTGACTAGATGGAGGTTACTCAAGGGTTACCCATGCCAAATGGGCCCCTGGACCCATGGGGTATAACCCAGGGTCAACTTTAACCCATACAAGACACCCCTGGTCAAGGTAAAGCACAAGAAAAGGGCCTCATAATTTAAATAAAATAAGAAATTCAAATTCAATCTCTTTACAACACAAATTATAAAATAATGTTACATGAGGGTAACCTAACCCACTCGACCATACGAAAGACCACATTACATCATTACCTAAAACACAAAGAGATCTTGGTTCCTCGTGGAACCCGATCGGCTTAACAGGGAATAACAATTAACAAGGTGCGGAATGATCTCTGAGTTCTGTGGTTCGATTAGTAATTCCTGCACACTAAATTACAAGATCAGTAACCACAGAAAATCATCATAGCCGAAGCAACTTAAAAAAATGCATTATCATGACATAGTATTAATTAACATAAATGAAATCATATTACAATTTTCCATCATCACCTAATTCATTTTTTTGAAATGTAAACTTATCCAAACATCACCCAATTAGTTTTTTCGAAAACATAATAAAGTTTAATAGTTTGACAATTCTGGGAACTGCTATCCCACAATTATAAAAAGTAACAATAACAGTCATGTAAATAGTCGTAACAACAGTAGTAAAAAGGGCGGTCCTCACAATATCTCCCTATTGGTCCTCTATCTCTCTCTAAACCCTAAACCCTAAACCTCTAAACCTTAATGCCTAATCCCAAAACCATAAACCCTAAACCCTAAATAATACTCCTAAACCCAAGTAACCATAAATTAGGTGCTCAATTAGGCACTAAAATAGGTGCTAAATTTAGGTGCTACATAAGGCACTAAATAAGGTGTTAATGTGGGCACTACAATAGGCACTAAAACATGCGCTAAACCAAGTGTTAAATGTGGCGCTAAATTAGGCATTACAGTAGGAGTTAAAGTAGGTGCTAAAGTAGGTACTAAGTTAGGTGCTAATTGAGGCACTAATTTGCACCTAATTTAGCGTCGACTTGTTCTGGTCGATGCAAAAAATACTAAAAATAGCACCATCCCAATAAATAGTGCTGACTTTTTCAAAAAAATGGAGAAAAATACATTAAAATAGTGGTTGGAAGAAAAAAATGAAGCAAAAAAGGTAGCTAATCACAGGGATTTGTTGTAGTGTCTACCTTCTCTTTATACTTAATTTTCATATTCTCCAAATGCTTCTTTACTTGATTATGCACTGTCTTCATGTGATCTACAAATTCTTCTGCTTCTGCACTCCTCTTTTCTTCCATGCAAATGTCCCTCAATTATGTAACTCCTCTGGGATTTACTCCGGTCACAATCTCAAAATGTGTTCTTCTGGTACTTCTATTTACTAAATTATTGTATGCAAACTCTACTTGTGAAAGAATCAAATCCCAACTTTTGGTCTTTTCTCCAACTGAACATCTCAACAAGTTTCCCAAACTCCTATTCACTACCTCTGTCTGTCCATCAGTCTGTGGATGAAAAGTTGAACTAAACTTCAAATCTATCTTCATCTTCTTCCAAAGTGTCCTCCAAAAGTATCCAGCAAACTTTGTATCTCTGTCTGAAACTATACTCTTAGGTAATCCATGCAATCTCACAATCTCCTTGAAAAATAGGTCAGCTACATGCAGTACATCAGTTGTCTTCTTACAACGTATGAAATGAGCCATCTTTGAAAATTTGTCAACCACTACAAATATTGAATCATGTCCTCTTTGTGTCTTAGGCAATCCCATCACAAAATCCATGCTTATGTCTTCCCAAGGTCTCTCCGATACTGTCAAAGGTTTATACAATCTAGTATTTTGACTACTCCCTTTTACAACTTGACAAACTCTACAACTCTGCACAAATCTCCAAACATCCTTATTTATCTAAGGCCAAAAGTAATTTTCACTCACCAAAGCCACTATCTTATCAATGCCAAAATGTCCTGCCAATCTGCCACAATGTTTCTCCTTGATCAAATTATCTCTCATTGAACTTCTAGGAATGCACAACTGACTTCCTTTGAACAATATATCTTCTTGAATGAAATAGTCTAACCACTTACTCCTATCTATCACAATAGATTCTTTACATGCTTTCCAAGGTTCTGCAAAATTAGTGTCTCCCTCATACATGTTCTTCAATTCATCAAAACCCAACACTTCAGCTCTCACCTCCGTCAACAAGTTTCTTCTCCTACTTAATACATCAACAAATTTGTTTGATTACCACTCCTATGCTTCAACACAAAAGTATAACTCTGCATGAACTCTACCCATCTCATATGTCTCTGATTCAACTTATCTTGACTATTCAAATACTGCAAAGCTTGATGATCTGTATACAACACAAACTCTTTAGGTAAGAAATAATGTCTCCACTTCTTAGAGGCTTGAATTATGGCATAGAACTCCTGATTATAAACTGAATATATTTTCCTTGCATCATTCAACTTCTCAGTGAAATATGTTACAGGTCTACCTTCTTGACTTAATACTACTCCAATTACATTTCTACTTGCATCACAATCAACTTGAAATACCTTATTAAAATTTGGTATTGCCAAAATAGGTTGCTCTGTCACTTTCTGCTTCAACAATTAAAAACTTTTGTCTGCTCCAGATGTCCACTTAAAATCCTTTTTGTCACCTCTCATTGTCTCTCTCATAGGGTTACAAACTGAACTAAAATTTCTAATGAACGTTTGGTAGAAACTAGCCAATCCATGAAATGATCTAACCTCTCCAAGACTCTCCGGTGTAGGCCATTCGACAATTGCTCTCACTTTCTTAGGGTCCATCTTCAATCCTTCTGTAGAAATCACAAATCCCAAATATACCAACTCCTCCTTCATGAAACTACACTTCTTGATGTTTATCAGCAATTTCTCTTCTCTCAGTATCTGTAAAACTTGTGTAATATGCCACAAATGTTCTTCTTTTGTTTTACTGAAAATTAGAATATCATCCGAGTATATAATAACAAACTTACCCAATAATTTCTTCAAAACTTCATTTATCAATCTCATTAAATTACTCGGTGCATTTGTCAATCCAAAAGGCATCACTAACCACTCATACAATCCTTTATTTGTCTTAAAATAAGTCTTCCATTCTTCTCCTTCTCTGATTCTGATTTGATGGTACCCACTCTTCAAGTCTATCTTTGTGAAATATTTTGCTCCACTCAAACAATCCATGATATCATCCATCCTAGGTAAAGGAAATATATACTTAACTGTGATCTTGTTTATTTCTCTAGAATCTGTACACATTCTCCATTCTCCATCCTTCTTCAGTGCCAAAACTATAGGTACTACACAAGGGCTCAAACTTTCTCTGATCAAACCTTTCCTCAACAATTCTTGTATCTGTCTATTCAATTCTTCATTCTCTGTCGATGTCATCCAGTGTGCTACTTTGTTAGGCAAACTTGCTCCCGGTATAAGATCCATGTGATGATTGATACTCCTATAGGTGGCAATCTAGGCACATTATCTGATATGATGTCTTCATACTCTGTCAATAACCCTCTTATGTCCTTCGGTTGTGTCCCTTCAGCTTCTTTCTTCAATGTTTCAAGCTTCTTAGGAATCAAGGCATAGCACATATTCTCAGGTCTTAAACCATCCATAAATTTTCTTCCATCTACCAAATAGGTTCTAGCATTCCCACATACTTCATTCTTAGGATCATCCTCCAAAGGAATCAAATTAATTCTCTTTCCACTTGTTGTTATAGTATATGTATTCTTTCTCCCATCACATATAGCTTTTCTATCATACTGCCAAGGTCTACCCAACAAGATATGACATAAGTCCATAGGAATAATATCACACAAGACTTCATCATGATAAGATCTAATATGAATTTTCACCAAACATTGTTCACTCACCAGTACCTTATGATCATCCTAAATCCATGCTATCTGATACGGCTTAGGGTGTTTCAATCTTTCCAACTTCAGCTTAGTCACCATCTCCTCTAAAACTAGGTTATCTAAAATACCACTATCAATTACAACTTTACAACACTTACCTCCTGATTTGCATCTAGTTCTGAACAAGCTTTTCCTCTGCGGTGGTTCCTCATTTGCTTCTTGAAATAGTGATCTCTTCATCACCAATGATTCTCCTATCTCAGGTTTGCCAACGTAACAAGGGTCATCCCATTCAATAGGTTCTTCTTCAACATATGTTGCTCTTTTACTATTTTCTATCCTCTTACTTGTACTACCCTGATTACACTCAAATGCTCTATGTCCTTCACCTCCACATTTGAAACAAGTACCTTTGAATGTTCTCTCTTATCAAATTCTCTTCCTTCTCTCCTGTATCCTTCATTCCAGTATGAATTATAGTTACCTCTGTGATGAAAATTTCTATCGTTTCTCTGGTAAGCATTGTTATCTCTGTCATCCTTCTTCAACGAGCTGTCAAACTTGTTCTACTCTGGATATGATCTATCTCCTCTGGAATAAGTCCCACCTCTCTGCAATTTACCTCTTCTACCTCTTTGTCTCTGATCATGTCTCTTATTTAGCTTCTCTTCAACTTTCAAGGCAAACTGGTATGCTTCTTCCAAAGATGTCATCCTCACCAAACTTAGTTCCTCTTGAATGTTCAATCTCAGTCCATTGATGTATCTAGCCACTTTCTCTTTGCTTTCTTCACTATGTCCTATCCTTATGAAATTCTTCAGTGTACTCTTTCATAGATTTCTCCTTTTGTCTCAAGTTTTGTAATCTCTTCAACAACTCCAACTCATAGTCAGCAAGTATAAATTGATTCTTCAACTTTATCACCATCCTATCCCATTTTGCAATCTTTTCTTTCCCTCTTCTATTTCTTTCCAACTAAACTTCTTTCCACCATATAGCAGCATGTCCTTTCAACTTTGCCTTTACAAATTTCACCTTCTCCGGATCTTCAATTTCCTCATATTCAAAGTATTCTCCCATGTCATTTATCCAGTCAATCAATTCTTCAGGGTTCAAATTACCAGTATAATTTGGCACATCAACTCTAGGTCTCTTTCCAATCTTTGAAATAGCTCGCAACATCTTTACTTGATCTAATTCTTCTTCTCCATCACCTTCTCAGGTTTCTCCATTTTGTTCAACAGATTGAAATTCTTCTTCATCATTGCTTTCAACATTCGGTCTCGGTGTTAATCCTCTTCGCCTATCTTCTTCAACAACATCCAATTGAATTCGCATTATTCTCATTAATTCCATCATTTCATCCATTCTATTAGCCATTGTACCAATAGGATGAACTCTTTGCGGTGGCATCTTCCTAGGATCAAGTGCAAACTACCTCAATTCAGCGATCAAGCTGCAAGTGACAACTAACTCTCAATCGGCAATCAGTTGCACACAAGTAACCTACCTTGGATCAGCGATCTACTTACAATAAGATCTTACATAATTCCTTTCGCCACTTCACTCCAAAGAATCAAACTTTCACTCTAATACCACTTGCTGCAATCACAGTAGGAGGGTTCACAGGATGAACTATCTAGACCGTGCAACAAGAGTAAACACAATGGAAACAACTCAAAGAAATAAGTAAATGTAGATTCAATCATTCAGTATATCAAAGAATTCAATTGCAATCTGACCAGCAATATGCAGGCTTACAACTGGGCTCAAAGGCCTGATTACATACATGTGCAAGATAAAGCTTTGAAGCTCATTCACACAAAATCTAAACTAAGAATTAATTGCTAACTTCTTAACTACTTTCCTAAGGATTTATTACATCATTATATATCAAATTTGAACCAATAGATTCCTCCACGTCAGCTAAGGAAGGTCACAAACTCCAATGAAGAGTTGTAATGTGTTCACAGATAGGTCAGACCTAAATGCATAGAACACTTCCTCAAATGAATGGAACAACATACGGACCCTTGGGGAAGGTCGGCCATGAACCAAAGGACATTAAATGATGTGTCATTGAGATCCACAAATTAAGGAATGATCCGCAAGCCTTGTCCTTTAGCTGATTGTCTGAGACTGTCAGGATGCTCTGCTCTAAGAAAATAGTTGATCTTCTGATAGTGATATCTTTACAGTAACTGATCCAAATGCTCAGAATTCTTGATATGATGTAGATGAATGAATGTAGGTGCTAAGTCCATATCCACAAGATGTGAAATGTCAATACCGGATCACAAGCTGAAACTGCTTCTGACTAAACTGCCTGAACTAAACTAGGAAAATGAAAGAACTGAAATGTAAACAAACTGAAATGCAAATATTTTTTAGTTGATGCAAGATTGCTCTTGAATTAGGGATGCTCCTGCATCAACCTATTTTGTAAATGTTTGTAATACTAACCTTGGAGATTGTTCCAATGGTTGATGTCAACCTTGATGATCATTCCAAGGTTGATGTAGTGTATAAATATTTGTAGCTAAGTCATGGAAAGTGGTCCTTGATAAAAAATGAGAATATATTAAGAAAGGTCCAAAGGTAGAGCAAAGAAGAGGCAGAGCAAAGAAGAGGAAAAGTAGAGCAGAGGAAGAGTAGGGTAGAGGAAGAGCAGAGTTGAGGAATTGTTTATTCACAATAAAGAAAGGTGTTCATCATGGTAGTGAATTTGGCAGTAAGCCACCATTAGGGTTTAATAGCCCTCAGGGCTTAACAACCCTTATTGTAATCTTGCTAGGTTTAGGGTTGACGCAGTGAGCCTGCTAGACCTAGTTGTTCTTCATGGCAATAAGCTAGTATGTTTAGGCCTGTGGGGTGACCAAGCCTAAACATCACTATTTCAAGATTGCAATATATATTGAGAGTTAATCCTCTATGTGGTTTTTCCCTACCTTGGGGTTTTCCACATAAATCTGGTGTCTCTTGTGTTTGATGTTGTTAAGTTTATGATTTCATGCACTCATTGTTAAATCATAATAATTGTGGATAAGTGATGAATGTTTAATTGCAGAAAGTGTTTAAGTTTTGTGACAACTGATTCACCCCCCTCTCAGTTGTCTGGCGCATATCAACAATTGGTATCAGAGCCAAGTTCCTCTAAAGAAAGTTTAACAACTTGAGGAAGATCCAAAATGTTTTACAAGAAGGAAGCGCCACATTTTGATGGAACTAATTATGTTCTCTGGAAGGCTCAGATGAAAAGCCATCTTCTTTCTCTTGGTATCAAAGTTTGGAAAGCTACAGAAACAGAATACACCATACCTCAAAATGGTCCGACGACTGAAGATGAAATCAAAGAATATGAGATAGATATCAAGGCAAGGGATGCTCTACTAAGCTAATTAATTGATTCAATACTGACAAAAGTGGTAAATCTTGAAACTACAAATAAGGTATGGGAAAAGTTGAAAAATTTGTATGAAGGAGATGACTCTGTGAAGGAAGCCAAGTTACAAAGTTTGAAAGTGAAATATGAAAGCTTGAAGATGAACAATGATGAAAACATATCAGCATTTATGTAAAGAGTTGATGAACTTGTTATAGGGATAAAAGCCATAGGTGGAACTCTCAATGAAAAGGAAATTGTCACAAAAATACTCAGATCTCTGCCCAAGTCCTACTATCACAAGGTGGCCATGATTGAAGAATTCATGCAAGTAAAAATAGTTAATAGGGATCAGTTGCTTGGTAAGCTTACTGCTTTTGAGATGAGGGAGTTAGATGGTGCTCTGCCAAAAGTTGAGACTGCCTTCAAAGTCAATACTTCTAGAAGTACTTCTAGATCAGAAAAGTATAAGGTAGAATATGATGATGAGATAGATGAAGTTGAAGCCAACTTTGTGGACAGGCTACAAAGAGGATCTGGTACATATAAAGGAAAATTACTTTTCAAATGTTTTTTCCTATGGTAAAGTAGGTCATTTTGCTTCTAGATGTCCTAAAAGAATTGAAAGAAATAGAAGAAGATATGAGAATAGGCCTAGGACCCAAAAGAAGTGTTATTATGATGATGAAGCAGTATCAGATAATGGTGAACTAGATAATGTTAATTCCTCCATAAATGAATGCTTGTTCATTTCTATTAAGGAAGATCTTGTGTCTACTAATTCTTCTAGCTGTATGAAGGAAGAAAAACCAATGGAAATTGCTTTAGTTGCTCAGGTCATCAAGGACAAAGATGAATGGGTTATTGATAGTGGTTGCTCTCACCACATGACTCATGAAAAAAGTAAGTTGGTACATTTGGAAAGATATGATGGTGGACTGGTTAGGTTTGGAGATGATAAAGCTAGTAGGATTTGTAGAAAAGGATCTATTTCTTTTGATGGCAAGCATAATACTGAAGATGTCTTGTATGTGAAAGGATTAAAGCACAATCTTTTGAGTGTGGGTTAGATGTGTGACAAAGGCTATGACTTAAGCTTCAAGGACAATGGATGTAAGATCAGGGAAAGCTTTGGAATAGTCATTGCAATTGGTAAGAAGACCCGAGGTAATATCTATCACTTGAAAGGAACTAAAAACTATTGCTTGTTGACTCAGATTGATGAAAGTTGGTTATGGCATAGAAGGTTGTGTCACATAAATTTTGATAATATTATGAAGATAAGTACTGCATAGATTGTTAGAGACTTACCTAAGATTGTGAAGCTTGCTAATCTGGTTTGCTAGGAGTGTCAATTTGGGAAACAGACAAGAACAAGTTTCAAAAGGAATGATCAATCAGTTGGAAGACTACTTGAGCTAGTGCATACAGACTTGTGTGGACCTACCAGAGTAAGAAGTTTGCAAGGAGATAGGTACTTCATGTTTCTCATTGATGATTATTCTAGAATGACTTGGGTCACCTTCTTAAAAGAGAAAGCTGAAGCTCTAAATAAATTCAAGGCATATAAGGCAATGGTTGAAAATGAGATGGATTTGAAAATCAAATGTTTGAGATTTGATAGAGGAGGAGAGTTCACATCAAATGAATTCAATTTCTTTTGTGAAGAGCATGGAATAAAGAGAACTATTTGTGCCCAGAACTCCACAACAAAATGGAGTTGTTGAAAGGAAAAATAGAACAATTCAAGAAGCTTCTAGAACCATGATGAAGGAAGCTCATCTTTCGGAAGCATATTGGAGAGAGGCAATTCACACCATAGTATATATCCTAAATAGAGTTCAAGTAAAAGGTAACAGTTTAAAAACTCCCTATGAATTGTGGTATGGTAGAGTTCCTACTGTGAAATATTTCAAAGTCTTTGGTAGTAGATGTTATATCAAAAGAGAAGAAGATTTAGGCAAGTTTGATGCTATATGTGATGAAGGAATCTTCCTTGGTTACTCCACCAATAGTAAGGCCTACCGGTGCTATATTAAGAGGCTGAATAAAATCATTAAAAGTGCAAATGTCAAAGTTGATGAGTGTAAAGAAACATCTTCAAAATGAAGTGGATATGAGTTAGATGATCTAGATGTTTCAGAAGTGGTACAACATGAAGACAACACAGATGAAGAAGAACAAGCTTTGGTAAGTGCTACCAAAACTCCACGATATGTAAGAATCAGTCATTCTAAAAATTAAATCATAGGAGATAAGAGAAAAGGGATCTTAACTAGAAGAGAAGCTGTAGAAGAACAAGTAAATTTCTATCTAATCTCTAAGATTGAACCTACAACTGTGAGTGAGGCTTGCAAAGATGAGAATTGGATAAAGGCCATGGAAGAAGAATTGATGCAGATAGAGAAGAATTAGACTTGGGATCTTGTTCCCAGACTAGCAGACAAGAATGTAATTGGTACAAAGTGGGTCTTCAGAAACAAAATGAATGAGAATGGTGAAGTGGTAAGAAACAAAGCAAGATTGGTATGCAAAGGATACGCTCAGGTTAAAGGAATAGACTTTGAAGACACTTTTACTCCAGTAGCAAGTATTGAAGCAATAAGGATGTTTCTAGCTTTTGTACCATACAAAGATTTCAAGGTTTACCAAATGGATATGAAGTCTTAAATGAAGAGTTGGAAGAGGAAGTCTATATTGAACAAGTAGAAGGATTTTAGTCATCAGAGCAAGGGGACATGGTATGCAGATTGAAGAAAGCATTGTATGGATTGAAGCAAGCTCCCAGGGCATGGTATGCATGGTTAGACAAGTACCTAATACAAATAGGGTTTAGTAAAGGTACGACAGATAGTAACCTCTACTTCAAGATCAATGATGAACAAACTCTAATTGTTGCAGTTTTTGTTGATGATATTATTTTTAAAGGGGCAATGAAGGTATGTTCTCAGTCTTTGTTGGAGAAATGTAAAGTGAATTTGAAATGTCTATGTTTGGAGAGATGAACTTCTTTTTAGGTCTGTAAATAAGTCAATTAGATAAGGGTATCTTCATTTCTCAGTCTAAGTATGTGAAAGAGTTAGAGAAATTTGGGATGGAAGACTCTAAACCAGTATGCACACCTATGATAACTAGTTGTAAGTTGAGCAAAGATGATAACTCACCCTTGACAGACTAGAAAAAGTATAGATCTATGATTGGAGGATTACTTTATCTAACTCAAACCAGGCCTGACATAATGCATGTAGTATGTCTTGTGGCAAGATTTCAGGTAGAACCCAAGGAATCACATGTGATGGAAGTCAAGAGAATTATGAGATATTTAAAAGGTACAATGGATTATGATTTGTGGTACCCCAGGGATAGTGACTTTGTTCTCAGTGCATATACTGATGCAGATTGGACCGGAGATGTGGATGACAGAAAAAGTACAAGTGGAGGTGCATTCTTCTTGGAAAAAGGATTAGTATCTTGGTTGAGAAAAAAACAAGATTCAATATCCCTGTCTACTATAGAGGTAGAATACATTGCAGCAGCATGCAGTTGCACTCAAGTGTTATGGATGAAGCAGACTTTGAAGGAAATTAGAGTTGTGTATGAAGATCCAATTACATTTTTTTGTGACAATACAAGTGCCATAAATATATCAAAGAATCTAGTGATGCATTCAAGGACAATACACATATCAATTAGGTATCATCTTTTGAGAGAAAAGGTGATAGAGAATGATGTGAAGTTGGAGTATGTTTCAACCAAGGATCATAGTGCAGACATTTTTACCAAGCCTTTTCCCAAGGATACTTTTGAGTATCTCAGAGAAAAGTTAGGGGTCATCACCCCTCCTACTCTAAACTAAGATGCACAATGGTGCATCAGTCTAGAGGTGTTCAAAGGTCTGGATTGATGCTTTTTAGGGCTACTTCTAAGGGGGAGTAGTTAGAAAGTTTAGAGGAGAGATTAGATCAGAGTAGACGAGTGCAATTATGTGCCCTTTGGAATTGATGTCAAAGGGGGAGAGAAGTCATGTGAAAAAATTAGAGTATAGATGTGTAAGAGAAAGGGGGAGAATTTTGGAGAAAGAAAGAATGCAGGTGTTAAAGAGAAAGGGGGAGAATCTTGTCTTGATGGTTGTTGTAGTTTTTCACATTATATGTTGCAAGTATGTGCCTAATTGGTGTTGTCATTGATGTCAACATATTCTGGTTTTCATTGGTGTCAACTGTGTCCTATTCCATTACTTGTTTAGAAGACTTGTATGTTGAGTATATTGAGAAAATTAGCCTCTCTGGAAGAAACAAGTAAGCCATAGAGAAGTGCAGCACAGACAATGAGTTGTATGCTGAAGATCAGTCTGGTAAACTACTCCACATTTGTTCCTACTTGAAGATCGTGGTCTATAGATTTGAAGTAAGTTAGAGGTATGTCTAAGGATGCTACATTTTAGGTCTAAGCCATTCACATGAAGATCTGAGTGAGTTGTGTTCACCAGAGTGAATTCTATTTTTTTTTAAGTTCAGTTAAGACATGAAGACATTATTTGGCTCCACATTCCTCTGCAAGAAAGTAATTTTCTATGTGGTTATAGAGGGAATTTTGGGATGATGATAAGTGCCTATAGTTGCATTGGTTCATGGTTTGGTGGTCCGCAAGCTATCTTTCTTTTTTGACATTTGAAGATAGTAGAGTTCATGTACTCCGGTGAGAAGATTCCTATGAATAAAGTGGTTAAGGTTTGTGTGGTTGCTCCTGATGATTATAGCATGCTTGTGGATGTCTCCTAATCATGTTCCTATCTAGACTTTGGTCTATGTTAAGAAATTGAGATGGTGTGTGAAGATTGTTCCCAGATAACATAGCATGTAACCAATCTTGGCTGACCTGGTTGATCCCAGTGATTGTGAAGATCTCTAGAAGATTGTGGAAGTGTGTTGTGGCATGGAAGATCATGTTTGAGTCCCAGCTAAGGCATGACATGATCCACATTTCATTCCCTTTGCATGATGTTACAATAGGTCAGGACCTATTTTGTAAATGTTTGTAATACCAACCTTGGAGATTGTTCCAATGGTTGATGCCGACCTTGATGATCATTCCAAGGTTGATGTAGTGTATAAATACTTGTAGCTGAGTCATGGAAAAGTGGTCCTTGAGAGAAAATGAGAATATATTAAGAAAGGTCCAAAGGCAAAGTAGAGAAGAGGCAAAGGAAAGAAGAGGAAGAGCAAAGTAGAGGAAGAGCAAAGCAGAGGAAGAGCAGGGCAAAGGAAGAGCAGAGCCGAGGAATTGTTTATTCACAAGAAAGAAAGGTGTTCATCATGGCAATGAATTTGGTAGTAAGCCACCAGTAGGGTTTAACATCCCTCAGGGTTTAACAACTCTTATTGTAATCTTGCTAGGTTTAGGGCTGAGGTAGTGAACCTGCTAGACCTAGTTGTTCTTCATGGCAATAAGCTAGTATGTTTAAGCCCGTGGGGTGACCAAGCCTGAACATCACTATTTTAAGATTGCAATATATATTGAGAGTTAATCCTCTCTATGGTTTTCCCCACCTTGGGGTTTTCCATGTAAATCTAGTGTCTCTTGTGTTTGATGTTGTTAAGTTTCTCATTTCATGCACTCATTGTTAAATCATAATAATTGTGGATAAGTGATGAATGTTTAATTACAAAAAGTGTTTAAGTTTTGTGACAACTGATTCACCCTTCCCGCCTCTTAGTTGTTCAGCACATATCAACAAGTATGACCCTATTGGCCTCCGCAAATGTATATACATCCAAAATTTTCTTATCTACAATACTCTTGCAACTCACTTAGAAGGTAGAATGGATTTGTAGATTACATTGAGTTGTATAAGAGTGAATACCCAATTTGCTTTCTTTGAGGCAAGAATGTGATTTTGGAATTCAAACTACATATGTAAGTCCTTAGCCTCATCTATGTTTCTTGGTGTATTCATCTTATGCTCAATCTTTTCAGCCTCACCTAGCAATATTGACAATGAAGCAAGTCTCAAATTGACTACTTCCCTTATCTGACCAAACTACTTCTTTATCTATTCTCTTTGGTCCTATAGATGTGACATTTGTGCATGAAGGTTTTCAACTTGTGCCCTAGTTGCTTCATTCTTGTCTTTTGACAAGTCATATACTTCGGCCAATTTGAAGATTTGTGACTCAATGGAGTCAATCTAAGCTTTGATGTTCTTGGTGGAGTTAGGCCATTTCAAGAAGAAAAGATACAATGCACTGGATTCATTAATGCAATCTATTAATATATTTATATTTTCTTGTAGTCTATTTTGTGCATTGGCACACTTGTCAAATACCTCAACCAATATTTTATCATTCATCTACCTTAGAGCCTCTCATTCTGCCTTTTGTTCAACATAAGAAGAATGATCCTTAAAAGAATCCATCAATAGCTTTAGCTTTTTCTCCAGAGGTAGAGAAGAGTCAATGATTACCTCTGGTAATCCTTCCTCAATTAGCTTCACCACATCTTCAAGTTGTAGTTTGTGAAGGGGTGAAATATTTACCAAATCAACTTTCCCTTCAAGAGTGGGAATTTGTAGAAGTTGTGATGTGATCACAGGTTGAAATTGCATCTGCAAATCTAATAGGTCTTTGAATGAGTCTGACTATGAAAAACTCTAACTTATATCACTAGAAGTGTCCTTAACTTCCTCATCTTGCTTCTCCTCTAATTCATCCTGATCTTTTTCATCTTGTTTTTCCTCAGTTTTCTTAGATTCATCCTATACTTTCTCTTCTTGATCCTCCTTAGGGTTATCCTCTTTTCTTCACTCATCTTTCCTTGAATTCTCCAAAGGAGGGTTGTCATGTTTTGCAGTGGAATAAATGTTCTATGGAGGGGGTGTACTTACTTTATCTTGACCCTCTATATTTTGTGTCTTAGTATTCTCTAGAGGGGATATATTTATTTTACTTTGATCTCTTGAGTTTTGTGCTTTTGCGTTTTCTAAAGGAATAGTCTCCTTATCTTTCTCAGTCATGTCTCCTCTATCCATTTTATCATTAGATGTTGATAGATCTATATCATGAAGAGGTACATCTAGGATATCTAGAGGAACTTGTTCCTCAACTATCACCTTAGCATTCTTCATTTCCTCAAGAATTTTTGTAGTTTCCTCTAATGTTTCCTTCTATAGTCTCTCTATTTCTTCCTCGTCTTTTCCCTTTAGAATATTTATTCTCCTTTTTCTTTTGAATTCCTTTGCTTGTTTTTGAGATATCCTTATCTTTTCTTCATCAGTGATGGATGGACCAACCTTTTCAATTGCATGTTTTCTCATCTTAGCCTCTTTTCCCATGGCTTCATTTCTTTTGTTAGTTTGTAGGTCTGTAAGGCTTATAGGAAGTTGATCAATGAATTCAATTAGGGCCACATTGAAGGTCTAAATTGTAGGTAATTCCCTCAGGAAATAGAACATAAGGAAAATGATTAAGGAACCATATTGGAATTTATACTTTGTCTCCTTGGTTCTCTTCAAATTGTCCAACAATTCATGCTGCAAGAGCTCACAGAGGTCATAGTCCTTCCCTGCTTTCATCATCTAATAAGCAGTATAAATAGTGGTGGTGGTGGTAGACCCCTCTCTATTTGTGTAATACACTTTGTAAGAAATGCCCATTGTGGCATACTAAACGCATTGATCTTCAATGTCATCCAAAGTTAGGGTTCTTTTATCAAATTTCACTTTGGTAAGTCTCATCACCTCCTCATTCTTCACAACTTTCAATGTAGGCACTGGTCCGGAGGAGCACAATATGGTTACAGCCTTGATGGCTTCCTTAGTGATCATATAGGATCAATCAAGGTGAAAGAAATCTTCATGGATCTGACTTATGGCAATTCTAACCCAATCTTCCTCATACTAGAAATTATGGAAGCCCTTCCAAATATCTAGTCATTTTGTTGTGCAACATTCGTGAACTCTGGCTTAAATTAAAAATCATCACCTAGCAAATGATCATTCCTGAATTGTTCCAATTTCATGTGATCATACTCATCTAGCTATGAGTGGATGTATATCTGGACATCCTCTATATGCAACACATTGGAGGTAATGCGAGAGAAAGCTCCATCCTTATCAGTCTCAGTGGATTTGCATGAGTGTTTCTTGAATTTCAGTCTTGGTCTCTGTAAGCACAAAAATCATGCACAACCTCCATGAGGACCCCTATGATGATTAAAATCCTTGTCACATACATGTAAGTGTGAAATAATGTCCTTTAATTAGTGAGCCTCTTGATGACGTGTCCTCTTTCTTGTCTTGTGTTGTTTCTTCTTTGTCAATTTCTCTCTCTCCTCGTTTGCGACGCTTTTCGACACTTGTTGTGACACTTGTCAACTTGCATTTTCTGAGCTTTTGACCTTGCTCCTAAGCCTTGTAAGCATCTTTTAGGTGAGTTTTCACCTCTCCCCTATGTTTTTCATCTTGTGCACCTCCTAGAAGCCTTCTAGAGGTCTCCTTGTCCATCTCCCACTTTTGGTTTTCAATTTTGCCTAACCAATCCAAATCTCCACCTATTATTTCTAGATCTCCCCTAGGAGATCCTATTGATGCAAGTGGAGATTTGGATTCTTCCACATGACTGACCTATTTCCTGAAGCATAACCCCTCCTTTTCTTCTCTCCTTGTATCTCCCAACATGTTTTTCTTCTTCTAACCCTGTCTAGCCCAGATCTCCCCTAGACAATCCATGGTCACCCAGGAGCGACCCTATTGGCAAAAGGGGTGACCCTACCATTTTCATAGCCATGGAAAAAATTGAGTTTCTCACTCGTTTTTGCTTCGTTTTCACCCATTTTTCTTCCAGTTTGCATGATTTTTGATCCCTAATATAGAGTTAACTATTTCATGCACCCACACATGCAGAATTAGCTCTATTTGATCTCAAATTAACTCTTCAATCAATTTCATGCATTCCGTCACGTCCATTTTCTCTCCAGTGATAAGCTATAATTGACTTATCACTCTCTAATCAGCTGAGTTCACTAGGTAATCAACCTTGTCAACTCCCCAATAATCCTTGTTAACTCATCAATCAAATGAGTTAACTCTTCAATCAATCCCTTCTTCTAAACCTATAAATACCCCCCTCTCTCAAGCACAAAGGGAGGCAAATTCATTGTGCGCACAGCTCTTGCTATTTTTTGCTCTCCAACTTAGCATTCAAATGCTCTCACGGGATGAAGGTACCTTTTTCTTTATTTGTTCAACCAAGCAACGCTATGTTGCTTCATTTTATGCCATTGTGCTCAACCATAGCTCTCATTGACCTCATACAAGCTTCATCAAAGCTTCTTTTTTCTTCTTTGTGTCATTTTTTCGTCAAGAGGATCACCCGCTGCCACAAAAGGATTCGAGGTTTCCAATTACAAGGATTACTAAGGGTAGTGGAGTCAACAAATCTTCATTTCTTCTAGGTTTCTTCATTGATTTTGTTTAATTCATAGTAATTAGAGAATCAAATTTTCTCTTGGGAATAGTAAAACATTGTTTTTTCCTTGATAGTTAGATCTTGCATGTTAGATTAACTGCTTTCATATTTCTAGATCTAGATTATTAGAAGACGCATTTTCCCTTTTTGTTAGATTAGATTACTTTAAAATCATCAAAAACCCCAAAAAAACATAGGTTAACTTTGCATTAGAAAAGTCATATAGAATGGCATACATATTTCCCTTTCATAGATTAAAAGCACTTTCATTTCCAAAATACTAAAAAATACCAAAAAAATGTTTTGCATATCATTTAGCTTGCATGCATATAGAAACACTAGAATAGACACAATTGCAAACATTCTCTATTTGTGTAATACACTTTGTAAGAAATGCCCATTGTGGCATACGAGACGCATAGATCTTCAATGTCATCCAAAGTTAGGGTTCTTTTATCAAATTTCACTTTGGTAAGTCTCATCACCTCCTCATTCTTCACAACTTTCAATGTAGGCACTGGTCCGGAGGAGCACAATACGGTTACAGCCCTGATGGCTTCCTTAGTGATCATATAGGATTGATCAAGGTGAAAGAAATCTTCATGGATCTGACTTATGGCAATTCTAACATGTTGTGTGGTTACACAACACGCCCCATTTTGCATTATCAAAACAGGGACCCAACTTTTTGGCTTGGCTTGTGTTGTCTGTTTTCTGGCGGTTTGGTAAAATAAGTTAGGTGCATCATCATCATGATATTCGATGAGGTAGGTCATCATCATGAGGTTAGTTTGTCAAAGTTCATATTTTGTTTCTATGACCTCATATTTAGAAAGAGCTTGAAATTCCATGCAGGTTTGCCGTTTACATCACCTGAAAATTCGTCCATATGAGGGAGTTATGCACAGTCAAAGTTTTGGTCAAACCTGATATTCGCAAGAAGAGGGTCATATTTTATAAACTCGGTTTTGCTGTATGAAGAACATCATCATCATATTTGAAACGTCCCCCCCGATAATATCCTGAGGTTCAAATATCCGGACGTCAACTTTAAGTCATAGTAAGTTTTCCCCGTCGAGCGGTCTTTTGTATCGCGAAAGGTCATCATCATGATCTTGGTCTATCACCCGATAAAAATCATGCAGTCGCAATATCCGAACGTCAATTTTGGGTGATAGTGTGTTTTTCCCGTCAAATGACCTTATGCGCATCATGAGCATCATGTTTTGAGTGGAACCCGATATTTCATAACAACGAGCATCATCATATTTTTACATCACCCGATATTATAATATCATGCTGATATTACAAAATCACCCTGCTTAGAAAATCCACCATCTGCATAATTTGCATGCGCATGTCAAAGTCCTATCGGAGGGTCATCATCCTGATCTTTCAAGGGAGGGTCATATTTGCTGATATTTGCTAATATGATGATGACGTCATCATATCCTCCTGATCTCCTTTTGCATAATCATGATGATCTCCTTATTTTTTAAGGGAGGGTGATATTCCATTCCTCAGTCATGTTGTCAAGATCATCATGATCTTGTTTGTCTACCCGATATTTCGTAATGTCCTCCTGCCGAGAAATATGACCTTTTGCAAATATCCTGATGACGTCATCCTAACCTGATAAATGAAGAAGCAAATATCAGGATGACATCATCATCACATTTCTCCTTCGGCAGGATATTTTCCAAAACATGATCCGGTTCGCGAATATGACAATGACGTCATGTTCTAAGTTTAACAAAAGCCCCGGATATCCTGATGATCATCATCATCCTGATCTTTCGAGAGGGTTACCTTGGCCGCAAAGGGGTCATATTTCATTCACCACCTGATCATCTTCCTTAGGTGACCCGATATTACATTTATCCCCTGATCTTAACTAAACATGACGGTGACGTCAGCTTTTGCATTTTAATGAAGCCCGAATATGACGATGACGTCACCATCATATTCCTTTCCTCAGCAGCAGGATCATATTTCATATCCTCCTATTTTCCTTCGACATGATGATGATGATGATGTCTTTCTTTTCCCCAATATACAGAAGCGAAACATGACGGTGACGTCATCAGAGCATTCGGAAGGGGGAGCATCATATTTCACGATATCCTACAGATAGAGGGAAAGCCCTAAGCTTGTCTGTCGGCCCAGCATATGATATCGGCCATGCTTTATATTTTCTCCCTGACAGTAGTAGTCTCCCTGATAAAAGACATAGAGTTGTCCATCAACATGGTTTTAACTGTCGGCCAAGTCTGGATTTTTCTCGCCGATAGTTGTTGTCTTCCCGATGGGTGGACGTCATCATGATTTTTGGCGTCGGTATAACTGTTGCCGTCGGCCTAAGGTAAAATTGTCATTCCGACAGTGTGTAGTCACGCCGATACATGATCATATTTGAACCCGATACACATGAAAATGTGCGGGAAAATGAAGCGATGGAAATTTGAAGACCCGATTGCATTTTCCAGTCAACGATGGTTGACCTGAGTTTTTTGATGCTGTTTATGCATTTAGTGCATATTTTCCACTGATTCGGAGCCCGATTGCCTGTAGCTACACATTTTGAAGCATGTTTAATAAAATGTTTAAATTCCTGTTGTTTATCCACATGATGATGAACTTAATGTTTGTCTGTTTACTTGCAGGAAGTCATGATGCTGTTAGAGCTGAAGCTGATAATTACAAAGTTGCACATGGAGGCAACATGGACCAGAAGTGAGGAGGATATTGTCAAATATGCTATTTGCCAATTGGAGATGAGATCGAATCAAATCAAAGATGCTGGAATATTCTGTGCTAGCTGTACATTTGCCAATTGGTGAAGCATGTGCTTTTCATCTGGACCGTTGATTATTATGAGAGGATCCTGATCCTTGGATCATTGTAACTATTTTCTGGCATTTGTTCTATATAAGAGCCAAATCCTGATACATGAAGACACATTGGAATAGATAGATAGATATTTTTGGCAATAAGGCCAATAGGAATACATTGATAGACATAGGAATATCTGGCAAGAAGGCCAATTACTGTAGAATCAATTAGGAGATCGGATTACTGAGACTAATGAGGATAGAATTGTTGAAATGTCAAGGTTCTTTCTTCAGATCACTGTAAATGTACCTGTTCTTGAGCATACTGAATGGATATGAAGTTTCAGATTACATCCTGATTGTAAATTTTACGTAATCTTCATGTTGATTTCTGGATATGTACTGGTGAATGCTGTGTTCAACTGGAAGCGCTTTCATTTCATTACATGTTGTTGTCAACTTTTCCTTTGAAGATTTGCACTAGATCATGCGGATTTGTGGAATGTCCTGGTGAAGAATGATTTCTAGTTTCCTTCTTTTCATTGCATGTATGGGAGCTTGTATGTGGATCAGTGATCTAAGTCAAGTAGTTTTGGGAATCTCATTCTTTAACCCTTTTCCTTTTTTTAATTTCATAAATTCATCACCATAACTGCAAATCATGATAAATAACAAGCATAAACAAAGAAATATGCTAAAATCCCGTAGGTAACTGAAAATCATTAGCATATTTGAGTTAAATGCATGCAGTATTGAAAATATCATGCAAAGAATTGCAAATAATGGTAGAAATCATGCAAATATTAGCCTGTAGGCACATTATTTGACTAAATTCACAGTGCAGAGGTAGAATTATTAGAGATTTATGCAGAGCAGACATACAGAGCAGGATATTTGGAGGAATAATGATGAACTTTGCAGAAATACGTAAGGCCCCTGAATGGAAAATAGCAACACACATCAACCACTGAGTAACGTCAGTAGATTAAGACCTAATCAACGGAGACTTGGGATCATGAATTCTCTGAATTCATCGTATCTTTCAAGATGAGTAAAGGTTGTGTAACTTTTATTCTATGTTTGTGAATGACTAATATCATGACCAACATAAATTGGCGCTAGAAGGAGGGCTTGATAATAGATACTCCTGTTCAATTGAAGTGATATCTCCTGCTTCTGTTTATCAGCCTGCTTTAAATCTTGCAAACATATATGTAGGCCCCTCGCTTCTAACGCAACATAAATTGGCGCTAGAAGGAGGGCTGGACAGAGAATTTCTGGATTTCAACATAGAAGGAGGGCGGAATTGGAAAAGGCACCATTGCTTCAGTCATCATTCATTTTATGCAGGCCCCCTCGCTTCTAACGCAACATAAATTGGCGCTAGAAGGAGGGCGTGAGCTGTTTCTCAGCAAATAGATCCTTTTCAGTTGAAGTGATATCCCCTGCCTTAGTATAGCAGCTTGCCCTAAATCTTGCAAACATATCTGCAGGCCCCTCGCTTCTAACGCAACATAAATTGGCGCTAGAAGGAGGCCATGAGCTGTGAATTTCTGGATTTCTACAAATATTGCATAAATATTTCAGCATTTCAGTTAAATGTCTGCAAATATCTCTTATCTGAGATGTTTTGGTTGCACCTTTGCAAAGATCTAGCTCGAAACATCAAAGATTAGTTTGATTTTCTGAACTTCCAAGTTTTATTCTGAGATATGATAGATCTCATTAAAATTTCAAAATACTAAAAAATTGAAAAATAGAGTCTCATTTTGATGGATGTATATGAAGGCAATTGTCAAATTAACATTCCTTTATTTCAGGAAACTTTGAATAGGCAGCTTTACCCTCACAGTTTGTCTAACTTTGGTTTATCTACCTATTGCAGGATACACCAGACTGCAGAACACAGTGAAATAAATTGTTTAACTTTCCTTACAAGATTGGATTTATATTTTAAAGGATTAATATTCTTTCTGGATGTGTTCAGGGCTGAAATTTGCCAAGAAAATGAAGAAGTTTGCCAGGAAAATGAAGAAATTCTGGAACAACAAGCAGATGCAGCACCAGAAGTTATTAATTGTCCAGACACTGAAGTGGATCGTTTTGAAGATTTTGAATTATACTTGTCTAGAAATATATAGTGTAGTCAATTATTAGGTTTACCCATTGATGATGTCTTGATTGAAAGCTGGTGCAGATTACATGATGAAGAGCATTCAGAGAGAGATTGCTACCCTTGCTTGGCCATATTGAAAAAGATTCTAGAAAATATAGTAGCTGAATCAGTTCCAGAAGGTAATGAAGAGGAAACATCTTTCCTTGATTCATTTTATGGAGGGATTGATAGGAGTTCTCTACTTCCTAATACAAGTAAGGATCAGTTAGTATGCAGGTATGAATCTTGTGAAAATTTTAGAGAAGAAATCACTCATCAGGATAATATTTTTGATTCTGATCCTAATACTTTTGATAAAGAAGATGAAACATCTTTCCTGGAGTCATTCTATGGTAAAGAGAAGTGTAAACAGATAGTAGAACAATTTAAATGCACTCTTCCTGATGATGAAGTTCCTATGATAGTAACTCAGGAAGTCATAGAAAAGAAAATAAATGCTTATTTATTACCTAACTTCTTTGAATTAAATGATCAAATACAAGAATGTTGCAGGTTAATGGAACCAGACACTTTACTAGATAGAAGATGTGAATTATTTAATGAACAATTCCTAAAAGATGAAGATGTAGAAGACTTTGGAGTTGTTGTGCATAATCAGACATCACTCCAGAAATATTTTGAGAATGAAACAGGGGAGTGTCCTTATCAGTTGAATACCAATTCTCCTTTACAGTCAAGTGATTTAGAAATGATAAAGTTCTGTATATCAGGTTGTGATAATAAAGATACTTATTTAGATGCTGATGTGCAGGAAATTGAAGAAAATACTGAGAAGTTTCCTGAACTGGAGGATAAACTGAACATCCAGAATGAAGGGATAAAGTTGGATAAAGATGAAGAATTAATACATCAAGAGTCATACATCCTTCAATTTGAAGCGAGACCAGGCACTGAGCCAAGCAGTGAAAATATAATGACAAACGAAGGACCAATTGCTAATGAAGAAGCATGTCCAACAGAATCAGAAATACACCAGGTTGTATTTCTCCTTTCCACAGTAAATGATGTTGAATACTATTTTGATTATGGAAAATCAAGAGATAAGACATGCACATGGATTAATCATGAACATGATGAGCTTCCTTAGTTGCTGATCATCAAGAGTTGTTCTGTTGAATACAATGAATTCAGAATATCAGAATATTTTTCAGAATATAAAGATAAATTTGCTAGGTTGAGAACCATAACTAATACCCTAATGCTCCTGCACAATCAAAAGAAGTATGCAAATACAGGTGTATTTGGATCGTTTGCTGGTTTTTGTTTGCCTAGTAGTGGTTTGTATATAATTGTGTAGGTTAGTTGTTTGTACAGTTTGCTTGTTTTGCTTTCTTGTTCTGTTTCTGTTGTTTCCTTTTGTAGGTTAGCTGTTTGTACAGGTTGCTTTGTGCTTTGTGTTGTTGTGTCTTTTGTTTTGGCTGGGCAAAACTGGTGCACCTTATTACTTAAGAACACTACATAAATTGTTAGAATTCAAAAGTTGGATATAAGTTTTTACATAGGTTGTAACTCATATCAGTGTAGGTATTCTTGATCAGGTCTGTGGTATCATATTCATCAGTACTACTTTTCTTGAGTCAAGGTGATCCTCACAATGACACACCTAACAGCCTTGGGTTTGTTGAACATATCAGTGTAGGGGTTAAGTGAAAAATCTAAAGGTTGCCCTTGCTACCATTGCAATTCTCAACTTAATTTCAACAAGTGACCATTCCTTGCATCATGAGGCTATAACTGTTATATCTTAAGAATTAAATTCAAAATATAAAATAAAGTAAAATAATAAAATGGATTTTCTAAAATCCAGATTAAGTCATCTAAGTAACTCTACCGGGGCTATAGACGCTTGCTGGCAGTGGGGCTCTACTTAGGGGAATTACAACGATAACCTTGCCGGGGCTATGGACGCCTGCTGGCAGCAAGGCTCTATCTGGTTGGCTATGAGGGATGAACCAAACTACGTAGCTTAACACCAGTCACTGACTTATTCAACTCACTTTCAAGATGAGTATATGAATCACATGCACACAATTGATCCCTTATCAATTCACTGTTACATTGATGAACATGATACCAGTTAGAAAGGATTAGGATGCTCATGCTTAATAGGAGTTGGAAATTTATGTTTTAACTTATCCTCACCTTTTGAATTATTTGAATTTTATTGTTTTTTTTGGTGGCAAGTTGTTGTGTGGTTACACAACACGCCCCATTTTGCATTATCAAAACAGGGACCCAACTTTTTGGCTTGGCTTGTGTTGTCTGTTTTCTGGCGGTTTGGTAAAATAAGTCAGGTGCATCATCATCATGATATTCGACGAGGTAGGTCATCATCATGAGGTCAGTTTGTCAAAGTTCATATTTTGTTTCTATGACCTCATATTTAGAAAGAGCTTGAAATTCCATGCAGGTTTGCCGTTTACATCACCTGAAAATTCGTCCATATGAGGGAGTTATGCACAGTCAAAGTTTTGGTCAAACCTGATATTCGCAAGAAGAGGGTCATATTTTATAAACTCGGTTTTGCTGTATGAAGAACATCATCATCATATTTGAAACGTCCCCCCCGATAATATCCTGAGGTTCAAATATCCGGACGTCAACTTTAAGTCATAGTAAGTTTTCCCCATCGAGCGGTCTTTTGTATCGCGAAAGGTCATCATCATGATCTTGGTCTATCACCCGATAAAAATCATGCAGTCGCAATATCCGGACGTCAATTTTGGGTGATAGTGTGTTTTGCCCGTCAAATGACCTTATGCGCATCATGAGCATCATGTTTTGAGTGGAACCCGATATTTCATAACAACGAGCATCATCATATTTTTACATCACCCGATATTATAATATCATGCTGATATTACAAAATCACCCTCCTTAGAAAATCCACCATCTGCATAATTTGCATGCGCATGTCAAAGTCCTATCGGAGGGTCATCATCCTGATCTTTCAAGGGAGGGTCATATTTGCTAATATTCGCTAATATGATGATGACGTCATCATATCCTCCTGATCTCCTTTTGCATAATCATGATGATCTCCTTATCTTTTAAGGGAGGGTGATATTCCATTCCTCAGTCATGTTGTCAAGATCATCATGATCTTGTTTGTCTACCCGATATTTTGTAATGTCCTCCTGCTGAGAAATATGACCTTTTGCAAATATCCTGATGACGTCATCCTAACCTGATAAACGAAGAAGCAAATATCAGGATGACATCATCATCACATTTCTCCTTCGGCAGGATATTTTCCAAAACATGATCCGGTTCGCGAATATGACGATGACATCATGTTCTAAGTTTAACAAAAGCCCCGGATATCCTGATGATCATCATCATCCTGATCTTTCGAGAGGGTTACCTTGGCCGCAAAGGGGTCATATTTCATTCACCACCTGATCATCTTCCTTAGGTGACCCGATATTACATTTATCCCCTGATCTTAACTAAACATGACGGTGACATCATCTTTTGCATTTTAATGAAGCCCGAATATGACGATGACATCACCATCATATTCCTTTCCTCAGCAGCAGGATCATATTTCATATCCTCCTATTTTCCTTCGACATGATGATGATGATGATGTCTTTCTTTTCCCCAATATACAGAAGCGAAACATGACGGTGACGTCATCAGAGCATTCAGAAGGGGGAGCATCATATTTCATGATATCCTGCAGATAGAGGGAAAGCCCTAAGCTTGTCCGTCGGCCCAGCATATGATATCGGCCATGCTTTATATTTTCTCCCCGACAGTAGTAGTCTCCCCAATAAAAGACATAGAGTTGTCCATCAGCATGGTTTTAACTGTCGGCCAAGTATGGATTTTTCTCGCCGATAGTTGTTGTCTTCCTGATGGGTGGACGTCATCATGATTTTTGGCGTCGGTATAACTGTTGCCGTCGGCCTAAGGTAAAATTGTCATTCCGACAGTGTGTAGTCACGCCGATACATGATCATATTTGAACCCGATACACATGAAAATGGGTGGGAAAATGAAGCGATGGAAATTTGAAGACCTGATTGCATTTTCCAGTCAACGATGGTTGACCCGAGTTTTTTGATGCTGTTTATGCATTTAGTGCATATTTTCCACTGATTCGGAGCTTGATTGCCTATAGCTACACATTTTGAAGCATGTTTAATAAAATGTTTAAATTCCTGTTGTTTATCCACATGATGATGAACTTAATGTTTGTCTGTTTACTTGCAGGAAGTCATGATGCTGTTAGAGCTGAAGCTGATAATTACAAAGTTGCACATGGAGGCAACATGAACCAGAAGTGAGGAGGATATTGTCAAATATGCTGTTTGCCAACTGGAGATCGAATCAAATCAAAGATGCTGGAATATTCTGTGCCAGCTGTACATTTGCCAACTGGCGAAGCATCTGCTTTTCATCTGGACCATTGATTATTATGAGAGGATCCTGATCCTTGGATCATTGTAACTATTTTCTGGCATTTGTTCTATATAAGAGCCAGATCCTGATACATGAAGACACATTGGAATAGATAGATAGATATTTTTGGCAATAAGGCCAATAGGAATACATTGATAGACATAGGAATATCTGGCAAGAAGGCCAATTACTGTAGAATCAATTAGGAGATCGGATTACTGAGACTAATGAGGATAGAATTGTTGAAATGTCAAGGTTCTTTCTTCAGATCACTGTAAATGTACCTGTTCTTGAGCATACTGAATGGATATGAAGTTTCAGATTACATCCTGATTGTAAATTTTACGTAATCTTCATGTTGATTTCTGGATATGTACTGGTGAATGCTGTGTTCAACTGGAAGCGCTTTCATTTCATTACATGTTGTTGTCAACTTTTCCTTTGAAGATTTGCACTAGATCATGCGGATTTGTGGAATGTCCTGGTGAAGTATGATTTCTAGTTTCCTTCTTTTCATTGCATGTATGGGAGCTTGTATGTGGATCAGTGATCTAAGTCAAGTAGTTTTGGGAATCTCATTCTTTAACCCTTTTCCTTTTTTTAATTTCATAAATTCATCACCATAACTGCAAATCATGATAAATAACAAGCAGAAACAGAGAAATATGCTGAAATCCCGTAGGTAACTGAAAATCATTAGCATATTTGAGTTAAATGCATGCAGTATTGAAAATATCATGCAAAGAATTGCAAATAATGGTAGAAATCATGCAAATATCAGCCTGTAGGCACATTATTTGACTAAATTCACAGTGCAGAGGTAGAATTATTGGAGATTTATGCAGAGCAGACATACAGAGCAGGATATTTGGAGGAATAATGATGAACTTTGCAGAAATACGTAAGGCCCCTGAATGGAAAACAGCAACACACATCAACCACTGAGTAACATCAGTAGATTAAGACCTAATCAATGGAGACTTGGGATCATGAATTCTCTGAATTCATCGTATCTTTCAAGATGAGTAAAGGTTGTTGTGTAACTTTTATTCTATGTTTGTGAATGACTAATATCATGACCAACATAACCCAATCTTCCTCATACTAGAAATTATGGAAGCCCTTCCAAATATCTAGTCATTTTGTTGTGCAACATTGGTGAACTCCAGCTTAAATTGAAAATCATCACCTAGCAAATGATCATTCCTAAATTATTCCAATTTCATGTGATCATACTCAGCCAGCTATGAGTGGATGTATATCTAGACATCCTCTATATGCAACACATTGGAGGTAATGTGAGAGAAAGCTCCATCCTTATCAGTCTCAGTGGATTTGCATGAGTGTTTCTTGAATTTCAGTCTTGGTCTCTGTAAGCACAAAAATCATGCACAACCTCCATGAGGACCCCTATGATGATTAAAATCCTTGTCACGTACATGTAAGTGTGAAATAATGTCCTTTAAGTAGTGAGCCTCTTGATGACATGTCCTATTTCTTGTCTTGTGTTGTTTCTTCTTTGTCAATTTCTCTCTCTCCCCGTTTGCGACACTTTTCGGCACTTGTTGTGACACTTGTTGACTTGCATTTTCTGAGCTTTTGACCTTGCTCCTAAGCCTTGTAAGCATCTTTTAGGTGAGTTTTCACCTCTCCCCTATGTTTTTCATCTTGTGCACCTCCTAGAAGACTTCTAGAGGTCTCCTTATCCATCTCCCACTTTTGGTTTTCAATTTTGCCTAACCAATCCAAATCTCCACCTATTATTTCCAGATCTCCCCCAGGAGATCCTATTGATGCAAGTGGAGATTTGGATTCTTCCACATGACTGACCTATTTCCTGAAGCATAACCCCTCCTTTTCTTCTCTCCTTGTATATCCCAACATGTTTTTCTTCTTTTGACCCTGTCTAGCCCAGATCTCCCCTAGACGATCCATGGTCACCCAAGAGCGACCCTACTGGCAAAAGGGGTGACCCTGCCATTTTCATAGCCATGGAAAAAATTGAGTTTCTCACTCATTTTTGCTTCGTTTTCACCCGTTTTTCTTCCAGTTTGCATGTTTTTTGATCCCTAATATAGAGTTAACTATTTCATGCACCCACACATGCATAATTAGCTCTATTTGATCTCAAATTAACTCTTCAATCAATTTCATGCATTCCCTCACGTCCATTTTCTCTCCAGTGATAAGCTATAATTGACTTATCACTCTCTAATCAGCTAAGTTCACTAGGTAATCAACCTTGTTAACTCCCCAATAATCCTTGTTAACTCATCAATCAAATGAGTTAACTCTTCAATCAATCCCTTCTTCTAAACCTATAAATACCCCCTCTCTCAAGCACAAAGGGAGGCAAATTCATTGTGTGCACAACTCTTGCTATTTTTTGCTCTCCAACTTAGCATTCAAATGCTCTCACGGGATGAAGGTGCCTTTTTCTTTATTTGTTCAACCAAGCAATGTTATGCTACTTCATTTTATGCCATTGTGCTTAACCATAGCTCTCATTGACCTCATACAAGCTTCATCAAAGCTTCTTTTTTCTTCTTTGTGTCATTTTTTCGTCAAGAGGATCACCCGCTGCCACAAAAGGATTCGAGGTTTCCAATTACAAGGATTACTAAGGGTAGTGGAGTCAACAAATCTTCATTTCTTCTAGGTTCCTTCATTGATTTTGTTTAATTCATAGTAATTAGAGAATCAAATTTGTTCTTGGGAATAGTAAAACATTGTTTTTTCCTTGATAGTTAGATCTTACATGTTAGATTAACTGCTTTCATATTTCTAGATCTAGATTATTAGAAGACGCATTTTCCCTTTTTGTTAGATTAGATTACCTCAAAATCATCAAAAACCCCAAAAAAACATAGGTTAACTTTGCATTAGAAAAGTCATATAGAATGGCATAAATATTTCCCTTTCATAGATTAAAAGTAATTTCATTTCCAAAATACTAAAAAATACCAAAAAAATGTTTTGCATATCATTTAGCTTGCATGCATATAGAAACACTAGAATAGACACAATTACAAACCCTTGATTCTATCATGAGGTAACCACAGTTAAACAATCTAATCAAACTCTTGATGACATCACAAGGTAAACACAAAGTTAAAACACAAGTCAAACCCTAGATCTAGTTAAGCTTAGTAATCGCACATTTACCTCTCCTAATTCACGAATGTGCTTAGGAGTAAGGGGAGAGTGGGTGAGGGCTATCCATGACGAGATCAAGGAGATCCATCCACGACCACAACAAGAAACATTTGTTCTACCACAAGGAGACCCATTTGTCCTCTTATTGTTAGAAGAAACTAGATAATTACAACTACAATGAGAATTCCTTTGAGATATTGAAATAGCAGAAGCCATCAACAAAAAAAATTGTTTACCCACACAGAGGTGGAATCTAAGAAACCCCAATAGAAGAAGATAAATCAATGACCCTTTGGGTCATAGGGTTATCTCAACTAAAACTATAATCAAATAAAACATACAACTCAACACAGAACAACAAATGCCGTAGTACTTGTTGACCCCTCTAGGTGAAGTCCAGCTCTCCAACGAGCCAGACCCCTACCGTGTCTTGCCTCCTCTCAACTAGCTACTTCTACAAGAGCAAGAGTGACATGGCAGATCACCCTGTGGCAAGGACAAAAGGGTCCATGTGCATACTGAAATCCAACCTGAGAGCCCCAAGCAACCGGAGTCACAATTTTGAGTGTACATATTTTGGTGAACCTGACGTGAATTATAGAATCTTTTGGTTTTGTAGTTTGTGTTCCCATTTCAAACATCTCAAAATAGTTAACAAAAGAAAATTGGAAACATTTTCACACCATTCTTCATGGCCGCTTTTGCTGCTTCATCTTCTATCACTTACGCCATCATCCATTCCATTTATTCTGTGGTGTTTATGGTACTCCCGAATATGACAAAACTTGACTTAAACTAAGGGAACATTTCCTCAATAGAACCAGCAACTCCTTCATTTGATAGGTATGTGCCACCACATCCTGATGCACCAATCACCAATTGTTATGACTATGAAGATTCTAATTATGAACAAGATCAAAGAGAATCCAGGCATTTTCTATCTTTCAACAACCTAGCTTGGGAAAACAAACTGACCATACCAAATGTGCCACATAAAGCAAGAAGGATAAGGTCAGAGATACATCGACCTGAACAACCTTCCACAAGTACATCGAGTACTCATCTTGATGAGGAAGTTAAATATTTGGAAAAATATCTACAAGAAGCCAAAGATGCTCAAGAGGCATTAAGGATTGCCTTGTGAGAAGAACAAAGGGAAAACACTACACATGAAGAAGCATATCACCATGAAAATACTCAACAAGAACATCCTAGAAATGAAGAAACACCTGGACCTACTACTCCTACAGATTTAATTACAACTCTAGTACAAAGAATCAGAATCTTGGAAGCAGAACAAGTTGCTCCAGAAAGAAGACTTAAGTCTTAAGAATAGGACCAGGAGGCATCTCAAAATCCCCCTAACTCAATTACTATTTGTAGAATGCTAAAAATGACACTTGTCTGAATGGGAATCCTCCTATTCAAAACAATTCAATGAATATGACAATGGGTTATGAAAACCCACCCACAGGGTTATTACTATCAACCCCGCAATCTCAAAGTGCCTTTTTAGGAATGTATCTCAAATATTTGAAAGAACCTTTAGACCAAAGTATAAGAAGTGTGCAACTACTGTGACCATTGCCAGATCTCCCCAAGTTCAAAGGAGAAGGAGATCCAAATTCCCATATTAAAGCCTACACCACGACCATAAGAGAACTCCTCCCTTGGGATGGGGTTGTAACAAAGATCTTCCTGAAAACTCTTGAAGGCATCACTTTGGATTGGTATTATTGTCTCCCAAAAGCTTCAATCCATTCATTTAGACAACTCATCAGAGAGTTTGTAATGGCATTCGAGATGAACAAACTCATAAAAACAGGGATTAGAGAGTTCCTCACAATGAAACAAGAACCAAATGAATCTGTAACCCACTTTGTCACTCAATGGAGGCAAGTCCTCTATTTTTCAACCAGTGTTCTGAACATGGACCATCAAACTGTGCGATCTCTTTTTGTATGCCCTTAACAAAGACATGAGAGAAGATGTCTAAAAATTGCCATACAAATCCTATGAAGAGGCATTGGAAAGTGCTTTAAGAATTGACCAAGCCGCCATCAACAGTGGTAGAAAAGTCTATGGTTCAACTGGAAAGCTAATAAAGGAAGACACAAGAAACAATACCTCTATCATTAAAATTATCAAAAATAATAGGAGCGTAACCATAGATGGGGTGACGGATCAACCCCCAATCAAGAAGGTAAAAGATGACTATAATGGGTGAGATTACTATCCTCATAATGTAAATGCCATAGATCGACCTAGGAACAATGGGTACTACCCTCGAGACAAATACCAAAGTTGGAACTGCAATGGAAATAGGAATGGAAATGAGGAAAGATACGAGAGACCCCCATACGAGTTCAACCAATTTTGTTCTTTTCATAGAACAAGAGGGCATAGGACAAAATCTTGTAGGGAATATAATAGATTCATAGCAAGACTACCGAAAGATGAACAATGTTTGTTCATAGAAATGTTCTTAAACCCACAGAAGGTCACACCGGATAACAAAGACACAAGACAAAATCAAGCTCCAATAGTGCCACAAAATGCAAACATGAGAATTTATTAGGACCTGTTCCACACACACAAAGATACATAAATGACAAACCAAAACAAGACAACACAAAGTGGTAACCCCGAAATCCCACCACAACTGGGACAAAAAGGAGAAGCTAGGATGATGGGATTAGTTGAGATTATGCACAACAAAGAGGAAGAGGGAGACCATGAGGATGAAAATGAGCAAATAAAAACATACGAAAGTATTATTTCAGTAGTAGAGCCAATACTGGCTCCAATCAGACCTTATGAGCTCATAGAAGACTTAAAGAAAACATATACTCACATTTCGTTCATCGATTTACTCAGGAACTCCCCTTCACATCGCTCAGCATTGCTAAAGGCAATAGGTCTGAAATACCTCGACCAAATTACACCACCACCTAGTGAACAAATCAATCATGTAGACTACAATCTCAGCCCACCAAACTTAGAACTTAAAGATCCAGGGTTTTTCTTCAACTTACAACAGATGCCTTCCGAGGTGGAGTTAACAAAAAAGGGGATCTTGCACTATATCTTCAAGTGTGGATCTATGATATGTGCATCAAATGAACATTAATTGGTGATGGGGTCATAGTGAATATAGTTCCTTTCTGCCTTCTAGAGAGGATGTGCTATGGACACACAAATATCACCGCCTCACGAGATACTCTAAGAGGATATGATAATTTAAAGGCAGCCACCATAGGTAAAATTACCCTTCTGGTAACTTTGGGACCCAAAACCATTCCAACCACTTTCTATGTCATAGACAAGGACATGAGATATAGCTTGATTCTTGGAAGGCCATGGATACATAGAATGAAGGCTGTACCATCCACATTGTTTCAAGAAGCTCAATTTTTACAATTAGGGAAAGTATATGTCGCAAAGGGAGATCCATAACCTTTTAGTATGTTAAAATCAAACATGCCAAACAAGCATATAGGTATCCCCATAGACTACGAACTCCCTACCAACAAGATAACCATCCCTGACCCTACACCTCAGTTGATATGCATCAAATGAATGGAGGTCCCAGAAAAGACCATAAACGCTGCAGAGATCAAAACTCTAGAGAATGAGCCACTACCAAAACAAAAGGAAATGGTTCCCAAAGATAAGACTATCAAGATCATGGAGTTTATTGAGCGAGATGGACCACTCCAATTTCCCCTAGAGATACTCATGATCGACATCCAAGAGGTCTACAAACTCTTCCCTTGCATAGGGGAGAAGCCTCATAGAACCGAAGGACTAGTGTTTCAAACCACTACATTAGATCTAAGAAGTGAAGACCCACATGCTTTCTCACATACGGAGGAAGGCATGACAGAAATTTACGCTCCACTGTCACCACTAAGTGAATAACATGTCCCCAAGACACTAGAAGAAACAGAATCATATGAACCTCTCACACCAATAGAGGATTCACATCAACCAGTGATACCTATTGAAGAGGTGCATTCTATTGATAATGAATCAACCAATGCTATAGGGATGTTACCTAGGATGTTTATGATATCCAAACCACAAGAAAAACCAACCACCTCTACCTTGATTCAATCAAATGAACTTGATGAATGGGAAACACATCAGGTACAAATAGAAATGGTTGAGAGACTTCCTGACGAAGATGAAGAAAGTGAAGGCATCTTTCACAAAGAGTGGAAGATGAGAGTGACAGTTGGTGTTAATGACCCTGTCATTTTTGAACTCCCAAAAAGTTATATCAGATATGTCATGGACTTGAGACCAGAACCCAATGGGAGGACAAGCATAAGATTTGTCCCTCTTAATGAGTAAAGGGAGCCACAAACTCCTCTTGAATTGTTCCAATTCTTGCAAAGAATCCAAGAGAGACTAGATGTGAAAGTTTACATGCAAGAACAATTTGACCTATTAGCAGAGATATTGAATTATGATGGAGTTTTGTATTGGACTCCTTCCCATCAACATGCCTTTCGAGACTTACTTTGTCTCACAATGCCAAGAGAAACCACCAATTTGGTAGCAATAGATTCAAATGACAAACATTACAGAATAGGCGAACTTGTCCTAAGAAGAGGTAGCACGAAAAATAAGAAAAGAAGATGAAAAAGAGCTTTTTCAGAAGACTGGAAAGGTTCTTACAAGGTTAAAGAAGATGTCAGAAATGGTGCCTATCTCTTGTGCACAATGGAGGGAGAGGAATTTGGTGAAATAGTCAATGCCTTTCACCTCAAGAAATATTATGTCTAAAAACCAAAAAAATTATAAAACATAAAAACACAAAAAAATTATAAAAATGAAAAATGTCAAAAACAATTTGTTTCTTGCATTTCTGTATCATTTTGTTCAACTTGCATTATAGTCAGTGACTTGATCTTGTACCATTTTCTTCTCAATAAGGAGTCTAATGTTGTCTAGATATATGTCATTTTTTCAAGACCTAGAGATTCCCCATTTTTTCCACCATTGCCATTATCCCCCTTCATTCCCAGTGATTCTAATCAAAACCTAGCTCTTAGCTTTACACTGATCACAGTCTTAATGAGTAAAGATGTTAGGTCTAAATAAAGTTAGTATTCAAACCTATAGTGTTCAAAGGAAGCTTGCAAGTAGACCTTCCCAATTCTTCCCTAGTAGTAGAGAAGTCCAACCAGATTACAAAAACTTTAGGTGGCGCTCAACCTGTTATCTTTCCTAGCTAAAAATGTCAAGAAGATCAAAACTATGAAGGAAGCAATCTAAGATTCGAGTGAATAAAAAAATGAGTGATCAAAATAAGAGTGTTGAAAAGTGAGAATTGAGAGATCAAAGCATTGCATATCAAAGTTCCAAAAAACATTCATTTTGTGAAAAGTTAAAAAATCTAAAAAAATGAGAAAATCAAGTGAAGAAAAATACAAAAATGTGAAAAAAACAAAAAAAAGAGATACAAAAAAAGAGTGAAAGAGAGAAGATTGTTGAATGTCCATACTCTTGGGTGGAGATCAGTCTAAGCTTGAAGCCTCAAGGGTGACATTCTAACAGAGAAAGAGAGGTACAAAGCACACATACACACCAGCTAAGAAAAGCCAAGGGTCTATTAGTCTCTAGGATCATCTTCTATCTAGGGACCCTTATTCTTTCCCATTTATCCTTTACCCTGGGTCTACTTTGCTTTCCATATATGATCTAAGTCTAGCGAATACCTATAAAACTTGCTACTTGTCTAAAGTTGAAAGTTTATCAATTTGTCTTATCTAGATAAGGATAAATGTTTAGCCTTTAGCGAAGTCTAAAAATAAAAAACACTCCATATTCATTCCCACCCCCCACTTGAGTTTTTCTATATCCTATCTCACAGCCTTGGATAGATCTCTTATATCAGGACAACTCGCAATCCCCTGAATTGAAAATCATATCTAAGAGCAGTCATATTACTTGTTCCACATTGCATTCATGCCAAAAATCAAAGAAAGAGTCTCAAAAGCAATAAATTCAAATGTCATATCTCATGACATTGAGTAAGAGTAAAAGTTTCATTTACAACATTTCTTGTGTTCTTGCATTATCATATTGTGAACTACATCTCATACATATGTTACAAAAACTATAAAAAAATATGTCATTGTTATCATACTTGCATCGTTAAAAGAGTTGAAAAGGTCAAATGTAATAAAAAAGTTCCCAAACCTCCGAACTTGCACAAGAGATGAGTACTAATTTGATGGGAGAAAACCATAAAAGGATAAACTATCATAAGATATATCCAAAGTTTACATATACAAGGGTATAAAAGAGCTAAGATAAAATGATCTCGAGAAAAGTAGAGGCTCCCCATGCAAAGGGGCACGAATTCAGGAAAGGCAGTCAAGGGTGGTTCCCTCCAATGGAACCCTTAGGACTTCAGATCCTCCATCTATGAATATGACTCGTCACTCCATGAGACCTATGGGAGTGAGGTGCTCTGCTATGAGCATGTGACTATGAAGGTCTCTCCATGCTAGCATCACATCATCCAAAATTAAGGTGAGCCATCTCTCAGAGCACCTGGTTCTCACCCTTAAGCATGTCGACCTAGGTCTTCAACTCTATAGTTATCTGGCACCCATGGTAGATAGGAGAAAAAATGTTAGTGTGTCATCCCGTAGTAGGGGGCACACTAGGATCATCTAAAAGATGATCATGAGTCATCCTAGTGAAGGAAGAAGCTAATCCAACATTGACCTCATGAACAAAGTCCCTCCACTCTCTGACATTGCTTGAAATAGAAAATTGAAAGAAGACCAAGTTAGTTCCACATAAAAAGAAAGGACAAAAATACATAAAAAGTGAATAGGTGAAACTTACATGGGTCACCAGGTTGCCAATCAAGGTCAAACTGACACATCACGTCATCTAAATGAGGAGGTCGAGGAATAATAGGAGGACCTTCGGGGATATCAAGAACATCATCTGAATCATCAATGTTGTTGAAATCCTCATCCTTGGGAAGGGCCTCATCTGATGAATCATTACTATCTAGAACGTAGTCCTCATCAGTGGACTCTAAGTTAACAATCACAATTAGAGATTAGGAAGGAGTCCCTCTCCCTCCCCTCCATCCTCCTCTAGAGACCTTAGTAATGAAGATGCCTAGAGTCAAAGGAGTCCAAATGACATTTCTCTGTCCAATCTCACCCATTTCCTGAACGATCCTGTAACAAGTAGACACTGGGGGCAAGTCCTCAGGGATATCATCACCAAACTGCTATAAGACACAATCAACTTGATGAGTCTCAACCAGACCATTGCAGTCTGTGATCTTGGATACCTTGTGACAATACTCTCTGATCTCACCATCTCGGGCCCAGCCTCCCTCCATATCATGATAAGGATCAAAGATCATGTCCTCATCAGTAAGAGTAGAAATAGTGGGTAAAGTAGCATCAAAGTGACCAACATGCATCCACCTCACTACTCATGGTAATCATCTATCTAGAAGCGGATTGAGCTTCTGCTAGGGCCTCATGTGTTGAAATATCCATGCCATAATAAAGGAGTGGCTGAACACTAGAGCCTCTCACTGTGAAATCCAATAGAAATCTCTGTAAACCATGGCCAAAATGTCAGGACCCCAAGCATAAACTATACCCTCCTCAATCTCACAAATGATGGGTGCCCAACACCATCTTAGACGAGATGAGGCTTTGTCTCCTGACAGCCTCGAAGTAGTCAATCCAATCAGGAACCTCCTCAAAAGTGGGATGCGAAGTCATGGCACGGAAGGAAGCTGAACTTCTATCTGATCCCCAGGGTGATTAACCCCCATGAATGCAGCCCAAGAAGCCTTGTCCTCATAAGACTCACTAACTGGTAGATCCAAAGGTTGTCCTCTCACATGAACCCCAAGTATACAATACATATCATATAGAGTGATAGTCCACTCTCCAAAAATCTATGGGAACCTAAATGTGTTTCTGTCTGCATCCCAGTAAGTTAAATTGTCATAGCATATGAGAGATACAAGATGAATCATAGGTACATGGAAAACTCTAGCTAGGCCTGCCCTCTTTAGTATAGCATGATCCTCAGTACTCAATAAAGCAAACGTCCCTGAGAGCCATCCCTACTCTTGGAAGGCATTCCATCAGATACACATGAACTTTAGATTAGATCTTGTAAACTCATAAAAATCCCTAAAAATCATAAAACTGTAGAAAACCTTACACAAAAAAACACATAAAGCTTCAAAATTGCAATAAATAGGTAAATACAGTGACCAAATCATGTCGAATCAGAGTGAAACAAGTGTTAAACAACATCAAATGTAGTCAAAAATTAGTCTAATAGGGTCGCTCCTAGGTGACCTAGGTCTTTTTCAGGATCTCCCCCAGGCGACCCTAAAGGAGGATCCCTCAACCAAAAATTGCTCTAAAAACTTTAATTTTCAACCGATTTTAGAAAATGAAATACCAATCTTGATCTAAACGACAAGACAAACGCAATGCAACAAAGAAAATCATCAAAAATAGACAATTTTAAGAGATTTTTTGCAAAATTCAAACTAGGGTTTAGATAAGGGTTTTTCACTTATTACATACCTGATTCTCCGTGGCTGAAGAAGAGGTGGCCATCTTTGTGATCTCCTCGATGATATCTTTCTAATGACTGCTCACATGAATGATTCTGTCACCATTTTACTCTAATCTCACAATTTGGCTTTCTTTGTTTGCCCTTAGCTTAGTTCATTTATGCATCTATTTCGTGCATTATTTTGCGTGCTCTCATCCCTAAAGGTCCAAACTGACAAAGGCAAGAAACTAGTCGAACTCAAACAATCCATGGTAAGTTCATCATTTCAGTCTTCATCATTTGTTTTGATATATTTAAATGTCAAACTAATACTAGTTATTTTAGGTACAAACTGCAGGAAAATCGACAACAGGTAAGGCCTAGTTCAGGAACGGTACCTACCTTTCATGTAGACTACCGTCTCCAAGGGGGCAAATATGTAAGCACAAAAATCATTTACAGCCTCCATGAGGACCCCTATGATGATTCAAATCCTTGTCACATACATGTAAGCATCAAATAATGTCCTTTAAGCAGTGAGCCTCTTGAAGACGTGTCCTCTTTCTTGTCTTGTGTTGTTTCTTCTTTGTCAATTTCTCTCTCTCCCCGTTTGCGATGCTTTTTGACACTTGTTACGACACTTGTCAACTTGCATTTTATGAGCTTTCAACCTTGCTCCTAAGCCTTGTAAGCATCTTGTAGGTGAGTTTTCACCTCTCCCCTATGTTTTTCATCTTGTGCACCTCCTAGAAACCTTCTAGAGGTCTCCTTGTCCATCTCCCACTTTCGGTTTTCAATTTTGCCTAACCAATTAAAATCTCCCCCTATTATTTCCAGATCTCCCCCAGGAGATCCTATTGATGCAAGTAGAGATTTAGATTCTTCCACATGACTAACCTATTTCTTGAAGTAGAACCCCTTCTTTTCTTCTCTCCTTGCATCTCCTAACCTGTTTTTCTGCTTCTGACCCTATCTAGCCCGGATCTCCCCCGGGTGACCTAGGGCTACCCCCCAGGAGACCCATGCTCACCTAGGGGTAACCCTACAGGCAAAAGGGGTGACCCTGCCATTTTCATAGCCGTAGAAAAACTTGAGTTTCTCACTCATTTTTGCTCCATTTTTGCTCATTTTTCTTCCAATTTGCATGATTTTTTATCCCTAATATAGACTTAACTATTTCATGCACCCACACATGCATAATTAGCTCTATTTGATCTCAAATTAACTCTTCAATCAATCTCATTAATTCCCTCACCTCCATTTTCTCTCCAGTGATAATTGACTTATCACTCTCTAATTAACTGAGTTCACTGGGTAATCAACCTTGTTAACTCCCCAATCATCCTTGCTAACTCATCAATCAAATTAGTTAACTCTTCAATCAATACCTCCTTCTAAACCTATAAATACCCCCCTCCCTCAAGCACAAAGGGAGGCAAATTCATTGTGCACACAACTCTTGCCAGTTTTTGCTCTCTAACTTAGCATTCAAATGCTCTCACAGGATGAAGGTGCCTTTTGCTTTATTTGTTCAACCAAGCAACGCTACACTACTTCATTTTGTGCCATTGTGTCCAACCATAGCTCTCATGGATCTCATACAAGCTTCATCAAAGCTTCTTTTTGCTTCTTTGTGTTGTTTTGTCATCAAGAGGATCACCCGCTGCCACAAAAGGATTCGAGGTTGCTAATTACAAGGATTAATGAGGTTAGTGGAGTCAACAAATCTTCATTTCTTCTAGGTTCCTTCATTGATTTTGTTCAATTCATAGTAATTAGAGAATCAAATTTGCTCTTGGGAATAGTAAAACATTACTTTTTCCTTGATAGTTAGATCTTGCATGTTAGATTAACTACTTTCATATTTCTAGATCTAGATTATTAGAAGAAGCATTTCCTATTTTTCGTTAGATTAGATTACTTCAAAATCATCAAAAAACTAGAAAAACATAGGTTAAATTTGCATTAGAAAAGTCATATAGAATGGCATACATATTTCCCTTTCATAGATTAAAAACACTTTCATTTCCAAAATACTAAAAAATACCAAAAAAATGTTTTGCATATCATTTATCTTGCATGTATATAGAAACACTAGAGGAGACAAAATTGCAAACCCTTGATTCCATCACGAGGTAACCACAGTTAAATGATCCAATCAAACCCTTGATCACATCACAAGGTAAACACAAAGTTAAAACACAAGTCAAACCCTAGGTCAACTAAACCCTAGGTTAAAACCCTAGATTTGGTTAAGGTTAGTAATCACACATTTACCTCTATCCTGATTCACAAATGTGCTTAGGAGTAAGGGGAGAGTGGGTGAGGGCGATCCATGATGAGATTGAGTAGATCCATCCATGACCACAACAAGAAACATTTGTTCTACCACAAGGAGACCCATTTGTCCTCTTGTTGTTAGAAGAAACTAGACAATTACAACTACAATGAGAATTCCTTCAAGATATTAAAATAGAAGAAGCCATTAACGAAAATAATCGTTTATCCACACAGAGGTGGAATCTAAGAAACCCCAACAGAAGAAGAGAAATTAGCGACCCTTCGGGTCATAGGGTTATCTCAACTACAACTATAATTGAACAAAACATACAACTCAACACACAACAACAAAGGCCACAGTACTTGTTGACCTTCTCCATGAAGTCTAGCTCTCTAATGAGCCAGACCCATGTCATGTCTCGTCTCCTCTTGACTGGCTACTTCCACGAGAGCGAGAGTGATGTGGCAGATCACCTTGTGGAAAGGAGGGAAGGGTCTGTGTGCATGCCAAAATCTGACCCGAGAGTCCCAAGCAACTAGAGTCATGATTTTGAGCATACAGTCTCTCCACAACATCAACTACTACTGGTGTTGTCATGAAAATTCTTTCAGAAAACTAGAGTTTAACCAAAAAATTTGAAAAATACCTAATAATGCTATCATTAGGGTTCGCACACAAGCTCTGCTAAAGATCTTCTTCTCTTCTTTTCTCTTTCACACACTTGAATTTGTTCAAATGAGATCAAATTTGATCAAGTATTGACTAAATATGATTCTCACCAACCCTGGATGCTCTACATTGATTGCATTTCTCTGTTTTTGATGTAATCAACTTTTTACTATACAAATTTCTATGATCACTTAGCAATCCTCCGCAAAGAGTCCATTTGCTCTAGAAATTTGATCAAACATCATCATATCATCAACCGAACATTTCGTACTTTTAGGCAATATGCTAAAGAATTCAACATCTTATGCATTTAGGGGTTTGAAAATATTTGTAGTTATAACTCCCCCTAAACCAATACTTCCTCCTTTTACTTTTCGGAGGATCCATCTGCACTAAGCAGAAGTCTATATCCTTTCTTTACTTCATTTTCTTCCTTCTTCCTTGATGTCATGTTCATTTCCTTCTTTTGCTAAGAAACATCAATCTTCTTTTGAGGAGAAAATGACCTTACACTCCTTCCCTTGTAGAACTTTGTAATGTGTCCTGATTTATTGTAATTGTAGTAGATGGTATTGGATTGTGGAGCATAACCACTTCTTCTTACATTAGATCTGCAATCAACAGTCGTATGACCATACTTGTTGCATGTGTAGCAGTAACCATAAAAGGGTTGAGCATTATTCCTATTATTCCTCATCACTTTACTTCTACAATCATTAGCCTTATGACCAACCTTATTGCAAGCATAAGACTGACCATGAAATGAATAAGAGTTCACATTATTATACTTTGGAGGCCTAAATGAATTCAGATTCATCTTGCTTCTATATTCAACAACCTTGTGACCAAACCTATTACAAGAATAACAATTGCCATTGAAAGCTTGAGGGTACCTGGTAGGAGCAGTTTGTTTAGGAGCAGGTTTTCTAAAGTTCTTTTTTTTGTTCTTTCTTTGTCTCTAGATAGGAGTGAATTCATCTTCTTTTGCATCTCCAGAGGCATTCTTCTTAGGATATTTAGTGTAGGCTTTTTCTTCCTTTGTTTCAGACTTTCCTTCTATTTTGAAGTTATCATATAAGTTTTCTAGTGCACTGGTTATAGGACTTTTCCCTTTTTCAAAACCAAGACCAGATTTTTCTTTACATAGCTTTTGAGAGTTGATCGATTCATCAAGAATATCATAGTCTCCTTTCAATTTTAATCCTCTGTCAATTTGTTCTTTTAATTTTTCTAATTCTTTTCTCAAAGTGACAACTTCTTCCTTAAGTTTTGAACATTCAACTGCTTTGTCATTGAGCTTGGTATTTAAGCAATCTTCAATCCTCTTGCCTTCTTCAATTTTGACTTTTAAATTAGAGATCACATCTTCTATCTTCTTGAGGTTAATTCCATGTCCTTTTTCTTCTTCTATTTGAGCTTTCAGTTTGTTGATTTCTTCTTTTAATTTTCCAGCTTGTGTCTTCAATTTGCCAATTGAAAGTGAAATAATGCCACATAGCTGGGAGAAAGGGGTAGCCCACCCTTCACCTTCACTTCCCCAAGGTATAATGTTCTTGGAGGCTTAGCCTGAATGACAATATTTCAACTTCCAAGAGCTGTGTCTTTTGATTCACTCCTCACTTTTTAGATTTCACTGGAATGCTAGAGTTGAGGTCATCCCTTGGAGTGGTGTGTCTCTAAGAAGGCATCCTAGGAAGGTTGACAAAAGTAAATCAAGTGGGTGCTTTTGATCTCCAAGGTCACCTTATGTGCAACGAGAGAGCATACACACACACACTTGATTCACACTCGCAATGTTTATTTACCCCTTAGATAATTAAAATGTGTGTTGTGAAGATGAATGGATGAAAGGATGTTTTTGATTCTCAAGATCACATAAAGTGCATGAGAAGAGCATACACACCTTAAATTGCACTCAAATCCACCAAACAATGCAAGCACAAGTTTGTTTTAAACCCAAGTTGAAATGTGATAATGAAGACACAAGTTCATTTTAAGCCCAATTTCAAAGTATGGTTGGCAAAAAAATGTTCTTTGGTGAAATGAATGACAAGAGTTGTGTTGAGTGCACTTGGAAATGTTGTCTTCAAATTTGATGACGAGGCACATGCCACAATCTACGATCAGGTCCATTGGATAAAGAAAGCACAAGGTTTCAAATGATGTCTTTGACAAGTGAGAACTTGCAACCCACTTGTGAGTAGTTTGATGAAAACTTTCTCCGACAAACGATATCGCTGCAAGCAAAGATTTGGTGACAAGAAAAACAAAAATGACTATAATGACTAATTAAAATGCAAAAAAAATGCCTATGTTATGGAAAAAAATGGAATAGTCTAGTCTAAAATTTTAACAAAAAAAAAATTGTAAAACTATATTAAAATTAAAAAATTAGATGAAAAATCTAATTAAAACTAAATGAATTAATCTAGATCAATGTCTAATGTCTAAATTTAATACTAAATTAAAATGAAAATTAAAATCTAAAATTATTAGCGAATTAAAAATTAAAGTCTAAAAACTATATTAAAAATTAAACTAAAGTTAAAATTAAAAACTAAATTTAAACTATATTAAAGTTAAAATTTAAAAAAAAAAAAAAACTAAATCCAAATCTATACTAATTTTAATTAAAATCTAAATTAAAACTAAAAACTCACATTAATATTACGTGATAAGAGTGAAACTTAAAAGCTAATAAAAGATATATATTTAAAAGATTCTAAACTATAGTAAACAATAAACCTATTTGAAAAGAAATTGAAACTATTTAACGTGAGTGATGGATTGGAGGTGACGGGAGGTTCTGCAATGGATCAGAGGCGATCAACGGGGATAGGAAGCAACGACCAGGGTTAATGACAAAGGATGGAGATATGGAGATCGGGAGTGGACTGGAGGGTGGATATAAGCACTCTACTTAAATATCATCCACTTCAATGGTCAAACAATCAATAGCAATTTTACACCTCATTCACAATAAAAAGTGTTAAATATTTATCTTACTTTTATTGGCCAAAATTAACCTTTGACTGTTGAAGTGGATGATATTTAACAACAGCTGGATAGAAGGCAGTTATTGGGTAGATAAAAATGAAAAACATAGATAAAGATGGAATGGTAGACGGAGGTTGGGAGTCAACTGAATAGAAGAGGGGGAGGTGACGAAGTGTTTTGGGTGATGATTTAAAAGGAGTCACCAAGAATGTGGAGATTGGACAAGGGGCGGTCGAAAGGGAGAAATAAGGGTTTAACAAAGATTGAAAATGCATAAGGGTTTATAGCTAGTGTTGGTAGAGAGATATAAGGGAATCAACAGGAAAACAAATAAGGGCGACAGGGATCTCAAACCCAAAACCACTGGTCAACTGGTAGATTCAACCTGAAAGATGATATATGTGAACACGATAGTAGACAGAGAGGGAATAGAGGATCTGTACAGTACGGATCTGCAATTAAAAAATTACAAAATTTTTGCAGTGAGCAAAACATATAGTATTTTATGTCGATCTTTGTCTGTGAGGCCTCCAAGACTCAATGGTGATGTCAGATCTGGGTTAGGAAGCAACCTACAAAAGTTGATCACCAATTCTTGACAAAAAACATGTTAGATCTAACAAAGAAAAATACATAAACTTGCAAGGTGAGGGTTAGAGCAGCGGGCATGCCAAAATGTGATAGGTAAAATCTGAGACGCAAACATAAACAAAAGAAATTGAAATCAAATACAATTTACCTCCCTTTGCATTCACAAATCTAACTTCAATGATTGAGCGTACTGAAGTGCACCCAACTCCAATCGATTGCTCTTTGCTACTTTGATATGTGGATTGCTCTGTTCGTCAACATAAGCTTGTGATATGAGGATGATAAGATCTAGAACGATTTCAATAGTGTGATGTTGTATGAAGATGAGAGGTTCTAGATGTTGAGAAGGATGTTTCATTTATAGACCCTCAAGAATGAAGATCAATGGTTGTGAATGATCAGAGAGATGAATGGCTAGAATTGGTAGAGAGGATGTGAGCAAAGGAGAGAGTGAAAAGTGTCATTGTCCTCTCATGCATCAGGAGAGTTAACAGATTTGATTGAAGAGTTGACTAAGTTGATTACTTAGTTAACTAAATTGATTGACTAGTTAACTAATTTGATTCAATAGTCAACTAAATTGATTGACTAGTTAACTAATTTGATTCATTAATCAACTAAATTGATTGATTAGTTAACTAGATTGATTGATTTAGTTGACTAATTTGATTAATTAGTTATCTAAACTGATTGAGAGTGAATTATGGAGGAGAGGGAATAATAGGAAATTAAATAAATAAATTATCTAATTTCATGCACATGGATAAATAAATAAAATATTAGCTTTAATTAAATAAATAATTTAAATTTATTTAATTAATATGTGAAGGATAAATTGATTTAATTAAATAATTAGAATTATTTAATTAATATGGAGGATAAATTTGGTGGTGATCGATAGATGAACTTAATCAAATAATTAAGAATTATTTAATTAATGTGAAGTATGATAGGTGAATGTCTAATATGGGAATGGGATAATTTTAGGTGTCTACAACGCCTTTGACTACAACTGTGCAATTTTGCATTCAGTCGACGTGTCTACATTGCAGGTTAGCATGCCTTTGGTCAGGGTCGACGTGCCTTTGTCTGATATCTATGTGTCTTTGTTTTTTGATCTAATTTTTTTGTTTGTGCTATTTCAAGGTTGACTTTTCAAAAAAAAATCTTGATTTTTTTTGCTATTTTGTTAACATCTAGTTCTGTCTATCCATCATCTGACATTAGGTTTTTTGTAGGAATTTACATCATTTTTGGTAGGTTGTAGGTGTTGCAAGTATGAGGTGAACTAGTGTTGTCATTGATGTCAACATACTCATATTGCATTGACAAGAAGGATTCGATGAGCAGTGTGCTGAGGATATTGAGAAAATTAGCCTCAGTCAGGAACAGTGAAGAACAGTGATGAGAAGAAGGCAAATGTATTGTATAGGATGTGAACCGGAGGATGCGGATTAAAGGGTTTGTAGATATGAGTCTTGAGATGCTTCAGTTAAGATTTCAGAGGTTTGCATGAAGATCTGAAGGAGTTGTGGCTGTCGGTGTGGAACCGGTTCCGGCAAGTGTTCAGAGGTGACAGAGGATCACAGAAAGGTCCGGTGAGGTCTGGAATTGTATAATCCTAATTTGCGGATTGGAAGGAGTGTTTGGGATGTCCTTGTGATGTGTCATCTCGAGTTGTGTATGATTTGGAGGTTCGAAAGTACCTTTTGCATTGTGATAGTGGCGACAGACTGTGTTCTTGAAGTTCCGGATAAGAAAGAGAAGAGATTCCAGTATGTAGAGAAAGTGCGGATGTACCTGGTCATTCAGGCAGGCTTGTGAAGGTTCTTGGATCATGTTGAGGTTGTGTTGTTGGTTCGCATTGATAGTAGAGCCCGAAATTGAAGATATTCTTTCGGATGAAGTTCTTGTTCTGACTAGCCGACCGGATGTGTTGTTCATCCTGCGAATGTTCTTGTGGTAGCCGACCGGATGTGTTATTCATCTTGCAGATATTCTTATGGTTGATTGCCGACTTAGATGATTGTTCCTAAGTCGATGTCTTGTATAAATAAAGGTTTGTGAGTTCATTTTGTAGTGTGGATTGTGTGGATGAGAGTGGTGTAGCGAAGAGAAGTGCGAAAGGCAGAGCAGAAGTTTTTGGGCTTAAATGGAACTGATCCGGACATGGTAAAGATGTCATTCTCTAGTTCAAGACTGTGATTCTTATCACTTTGTAGACAGTGTGTCTCCTTGTAGGCCGTGGGCCTCTTTGTGAGCAGTGTGCTCGGGTAGTGAGCCCTAATTGGCAAGTGCCATTCTTCTTCTTATTCTTTTAACAGAGAATAATCCTTGGGTTAATCACCCCATGGTTTTTCCCTTAACCGGGTTTTCCATGTCAAAATCTTGGTGTTCAATGTGTTGATGTTTATTTGCTCTTGTGTTTGTGCATTTTACTTTCATGGATGATTAATTGATATGCTGATAACTAACAAGATGAATCAAGTGTTTGAAATAGAGAGCAAGTTTTTATACAACTGATTCACCCCCCCTCTCAGTTGTATGCCCTAGATCCAACAATTGGTATCAGAGCCAAGTTCCTCTAAAAGGAGCTTAACCACTTAAGGAGATCCAGGATGTCGTCATACAAAAAGGATAGTCTGAAGTTCGATGGAACCAATTTCACTCTCTAGAAGGGTCGCATGAAATGTCACTTGGAATGTATGGGAAAAGCATACTTGGCCATGGTTTCAAAACCATATGTACCTCCACAAGGTGGTCTAACAACTCTGAATGAAATCACAAATGCTGAAAATAATCTGCGGACCAAGGAAGCTCTTCTAAGCGCATTGAATGACTCAGATCTCTCAAATGTTATTGACCTACCAACTGCATATGAGATCCTGACTAAACTGGAACTTCTGTATGAAGGGGATGAGTTTGTCAAGAGTGCAAGGTTGTAAAGTCTGAAAGGGAAATTTGAAAGATTGAAGATGAGAGATGATGAAAACATCACTACTTTTATGCCAAGAGTGAATGAACTAGTGTGTGGAATTAGAAATGCTAGTGGAACTCTGGATGAAAATGAGATTGTTTGCAAAATCCTCAGATCCCTTCCTGCTGCCTACAAAATCAAGGTTGCTGCAATTGATGAATTCAGAGCCCACACAACTGTCACAAGAGAACAATTGGCTGGCAAGCTAGCTGCATTTGAAATGACCGAGTTTGGAGATGATCCTCCCAAGACTGAATCTGCTTTCAAAGCCAGTGCCTATGTGAAAGGCAAATAGAGATTTGATCCAGGAGAAAACTCTTCAAGGAAGATGTCATGGTATGATCAAGCAAGAAGAGACATGGAAGAAGAAGAAGCAGAAACAGCTCAACTTGAAGCCCTCATTGCAAAAAGACTACCAAGAGGATCCGGTAAGTATGAAGGAAAACTACCCTTTAAGTGCTTCAACTGCAATAAGATTGGTCATTTTGCTTCAAGATGTCCGGAAAGATCTGCAAGGTCTAATACTAACAGACAAAGGTTTCAAAAGAACTGCTATTATGTTCATGAAGAAGATGACAATGAAGGAGTAACAGATGATGAATTAGAACTAGGAAGCAAATCCAGAAATGAATGGGTGTTTATTGCCATCAAGGAAGAAGATTCAATACTCTCTGAATCTGTCAATCACAAGGTTGTGGAAAAAGCTTTGGCTGCTCAAGTGGAAGAAAAGGATGATTGGGTTATTGATAGTGGATGTTCTCACCATATGACTGGTGACAAGGATAAGTTCTTGGATTTGGAAAGGTATGAAGGAGGAATGGTAAAGTTTGGTGACAATTTTGCTGGCAGAATCAGAGGTAGGGGAACTATTTCCTTTGATGGAAAGAGCAAAACAGGTAATGTACTATATGTTGAAGGATTGAAGCACAATCTTCTCAGTGTTGGTCAGTTAGTAGACAAAGGCTATGATCTCCGGTTTAAGAATGGAAAATGTAGAATCTTTACAAGCTCTGGAACTAAAATTGCATCTGGTACTCAGACAAAAGGTAATATCTTTCATCTGGTTGGTTCAAATAAAAGTTGTCTATTTGTTCAAGTTGATCAGAGTTGGTTATGGCATAGAAGAATGTGTCATGTAAATTTTGATAACATCATCAAGATAAGCAATACTCAGGCTGTAAGAGATCTTCCAAAATTGATGAAACCTACAAATAGTTTGTGCAAAGAATGTCAGCTAGGTAAACAGAGCAGAGTCTCTTTCAAAAGCAAAGATCAGTCCTCTACCAGATTGTTGGAATTAGTACATACTGATCTCTGTGGTCCGACAAGAATCAAGAGTCTACAAGGTGATAGATATTTCATGTTGTTAATTGATGACCATTCCCAGATGATGTGGGTTACCTTCCTAAAAGAGAAATCAGAAGCATTTGAGAAGTTCAAAATTTTCAAAGCTATGGTAGAGAATCAAACCGGATTGAAACTGAAGTGTCTAAGGTCTGATAGAGCTGGTGAATTTACATCTGGTGAGTTCATTGACTTTTGTGAGAAGCAGGGTATAAGGAGACAGTTGGCTGCACCTAGGACTCCATAGCAGAATGGAGTAGTTGAAAGAAAGAACTGGACCATCCAGGAAGCTGCCAGGACAATGATGTTGGAAGCAAATGTTCCTCAGATGTTCTGGAAAGAAGCTATCAGCACTGCAGTCTACACTCTAAATCGAGTTCAAATCAGAAACAATATCGGTAAGACCCCCTATGAACTCTGGTTTAGCATCACTCCTACTGTAAAATATTTCAGAGTATTTGGTAGCAAGTGTTATATTAAAAGAGATGAAGATCTAGGAAAGTTTGATGCTAGAAGTGATGAAGGAATTTTCTTGGGTTACTCCACTCAAAGCAAAGCATACCGGTGTTACAATAAGAGACTGAGGAAGATGATAGAAAGCACTAATGTGAAAGTTGATGAAGGAATTGAGAAGCCCTCAAGATTTTATGAGTTTGATGAAGATGACCAAGACGGTGTTCAGGTTCAAAGAACTCAATCCTCTCCGGTAAGTCAGAGTCAGCCTGATCCAGTAAATCAGGAAGAAGAGATAGGTTTGAATGAGCCTGATCAAGAAGCAGCAGTGCAGGATACTCCCAAAATTCCTAGGTATGTAACATTGAACCACTCTAAAGATCAGATCATAGGTGACAGAAGCAAAGGTGTGCAAACTAGAAGGAATGTTGCTCAAAATCAGGATGAATGTTGTCTGATTTCAAAGATTGAACCTAAAATAGTAAATGAAGCCTGCAATGATGAAAACTAGACCAAAGCAATGAAAGATGAATTAATGCAAATTGAGAAAAATCATACTTGGGATCTTGTTCCCAGACCTAGAGATAGGAATGTGATTGGAACCAAATGGGTCTTCCGGAACAAATTAAATGAAGCTAGTGAAGTAATCAGAAACAAAGCTAGATTGGTCTGCAAAGGCTACTCTCAAATAGAAGGAATTGATTTTGAAGAGACCTTTGCTCTGGTGGCAAGAATTGAAGCAGTCAGATTATTTCTTGCATTTGCTGCCTTTAAAGACTTCAAGGTATATCAGATGGATGTCAAGTCTGCCTTCCTAAATGGTGATCTGGAAGAAGAAGTTTACATTGAACAACCGGATGGATTTCAATTGTCTGACAATGATGATATGGTCTGCAAGTTGAAGAAAGCATTGTATGGATTAAAGCAATCCCCAAGAGCATGGCATGAAATGTTGGATAAGCATCTTGTGCAGATTGGATTCAGCAAAGGTACTGCTGACAGTAACTTATATTTCAAAATTGATCATGAAAACATTTTCATTGTTGAAGTATTTGTGGATGATATCATTTTTGGAGGAAGAGACAGTATGTGTAAAACTTTTGCAAATTAGATGAAAAGTGAGTTTGAAATGTCTATGCTTGGTGAAATGAATTTCTTCTTGGGTCTGCAAATTACTCAAACAAAGAAAGGGATCTTCATTTCTCAGACCAAATATGTGAAAGAGCTGTTGAGGAAATTTGGTATGGAAGATTCAAAGCCAATGAACACTCCCATGGCAACTGGATGTAAGTTGAGCAAAGATGATGACTCTCCAAAGGCAGATCAGACAAAGTATAGATTGATGATTGGTGGATTGTTGTATCTCACTCAGACTAGACTAGATATAATGCAGGCTGTTGGTCTTGTGGCAAGATTCTAGGCTGATCCTAGAGAATCTCATGTTATGACAATCAAAAGAATTTTTAGGTACTTAAAAGGAACAGTTGAGTATGGTCTATGGTACCCTAGAGATCTAGATTTCTCTCTTCATGCTTACACAGATGCAGATTGGGCAGGAGATGTGGATGACCGGAAGAGCACTAGTGGTGGAGCATTCTTTTTGGGGAAGAGATTGGTTTCTTGGTTTAAGCAAGAAACAAGATGTAATATCTCTGTCTACAACTGAAGTAGAATACATTGTAGCAGCAGGTAGTTGCACTCAAATCTTATGGATGAAGCAGATGCTAAGAGACATTAAAGTTGAATATGAGGAGCCTATCACAATTTTCTGTGATAATTCAAGTGCAATTAATATTTCTAAGAATCCAATATTACACTCTAATACTAAGCACATATCTATCAAGTTTCACTTTTTGAGAGAACAAATGAACAAGGAAGAAGTTAGGTTGGAGTATGTTCCCTCCAAGAATCAGATTGCAGATATCTTTACTTAACCTCTTCCCAATGACTCTTTTGAATATCTCCAGGAGAAGTTAGGGGTCATGGCCCCTCCAGTGATGAACTAGGATGCACTGATGTGCATCAGTCCGGTGGATATCACAGTCATATCTTGTGATCCGGATTGACGATGGGGAGCTGCTACTAAGGGGGAGCAACTGGTATGATTCTGATGTGTTAGAATTGCAAGTATGAGCCCTTTGCCATTGATGTCAAAGGTGGAGAGAAGACATGTGAAAAACAAGTAGTTGATGATCAAAGGGGGAGCAGTAAATGAAGAGAAGACATGTTGCTGATAGGGGGAGCTGTGACAGAAAGGAGAAGTTCTTGTCTTGATGGTTTTTCACATCATATGTTGCCATCAATGACAAAGGGGGAGATTGTTGCAAGTATGAGGTGAACCAGTGTTGTCATTGATGTCAACATACTCATATTGCATTGACAAGAAGGATTCGATGAGCAGTGTACTGAGGATATTGAGAAAATTAGCCTCAGTTAGGAACAATGAAGAATAGTGATGAGAAGAAGGCAAATGTATTGTATAGGATGTGAACCAGAGGATGCAGATTAAAGGGTTTGTAGATATGAGTCTTGAGATGCTTCAATTAAGATTTCAGAGGTCTGCATGAAGATCTGAAGGAGTTGTGGCTGTCGGTGTGGAACCGGTTCCAGCAAGTGTTGAGAGGTGACAGAGGAGCACAGAAAGGTCCGGTGAGGTCTGGAATTGTATAATCCTAATCTGTGGATTGGAAGGAGTGTTTGGGATGTCCTTGTGATGTGTCATCTTGAGTTGTGTATGATTTGGAGGTCTGGAAGTACCTTTTGCATTGTGACAGTGGCGACAGACTGTGTTCTTGAAGTTCCGGATAAGGAAGAGAAGAGATTCCAGTACGTAGAGAAAGTACGGATGTACCTGGTCATTCAGGTAGGCTTGTGAAGGTTCTTGGATCATGTTGAGGTTGTGTTGTTGGTCCGCATTGATAGTAGAGCCCGGAATTGAAGATATTCTTCCGGATGAAGTTCTTGTTCCGACTAGCCGACCGGATGTGTTGTTCATCCTGCGAATGTTCTTGTGGTGGCCGACCGGATGTGTTATTCATCTTGCGGATATTCTTATGGTTGATTGCTGACTTAGATGATTGTTCCTAAGTTGATGTCTTGTATAAATAAAGGTTTGTGAGTTCATTTTGTAGTGTGGATTGTGTGGATGAGAGTGGTGTAGCGAAGAGAAGTGCGAAAGGCAAAGCAGAGGTTTTTGGGCTTAAATGGAACTGATCCGGACATGGTAAAGATGTCATTCTCCAGTTCAAGACTGTGATTCTGATCACTTTGTAGATAGTGTGTCTCCTTGTAGGCAGTGGGCCTCTTTGTGAGCAGTGTGCTCGGGCAGTGAGCCCTAATTGGCAAGTGCCATTCTTCTTCTTATTCTTTTAACAGAGAATAATCCTTGGGTTAATCACCCCGTGGTTTTTCCCTTAACTGGGTTTTCCACGTCAAAATCTTGGTGTTCAATGTGTTGATGTTTATCTGCTCTTGTGTTTGTGCGTTTTACTTTCATGGATGATTAATTGATATGCTAATAACTAACAAGACGAATCAAGTGTTTGAAATAGAGAGCAAGTTTTTATACAACTAATTCACCCCCCCTCTTAGTTGTATGCCCCAGATCCAACAGTAGGTTCTATTCTGGAAGCGTGCCTTTACTAAGAAAAAGTGTGCCTTTGTTTCTCCTGATAGCTGGCAATCTTAACCTCCTTAGATCTGACCTTCCAAACCGCTGGATCATCCTCTGCCTATCAAAATCTACTTTCTATCAGAGCTAACTCTTTATTTTTGACGAGTACCTATTCACGGTGACGGAAGCGTGCCTTTTCTTTCTAGAAGCACGCTTGTGTTTTGAATCGGCATGCCTTTCCTCTTTTTCTGTGTGCCTTCGCTCTGTGCACTCTCTATCTGAAAATGCGCCTCTATTTGCTATCAGCGCACCTCTACTTCCAGTTGACGTGCCTTTGCCTTCTATCGGAGCACCTATGTCAAAAGGTAAAATCAAGTATCATTTTTCTATTTTCTATTTTTTTCTTTGTTTTCTATTTTATTCTCTATTTTCTATTTTTTGTCCCATTTGTTGTTTTCTATTCAAAGCTAACACTTTTTGGGTGTTGAAACTAACTATCGGTGTAACATCTTACCTTGGTCAAAGAAAATATTTTGAAACTACTAATACATTTGCTACAACCATGTTTGTCCAAGACTCATTTTTTCTCACTAATTTAAGCACTAAATTAGTTAGTTGGTAATTAACTTGTTTGTTTTATTTGTGGGAAATTGTAAAGATCACTTCGTGTGATCTTGGAGATCAAAAATCTTGCAAGTTCCTCTTATTTTAGTTTAAATCCTAAGGTAGGACTAATTTGTGTATGCTCTCTACTTGTTCCTAGTGCGACCATGGAGATCAAAAGCAATTAGTATCTACCTTTCCTTTTAGGAGGCCTGCTAGGAGATTTCATCACCCCTAGGGATGACCTCAACCACGTGTTCTAGTGCAGGATATAAATGTTGTGAGAATCGAAAGACTTGCTTCAAAGGAAGGACCCTTTCTTGCCAAGCAAAAGCCTTGAGATCCTTTGTCCACCAAAACTTGATTTGGTTTGTGCAATGTCAGAAACTGGGACACCCTCATTCACATATCGTCCCTCGTACCTCACATATATTGGGACGCCCATTAGAATACTTGTATATCCTAGATAAGACCATCAGTCATTTTGTAGTGTGGCTCAAGGGATGTGGATTGCCCCCTGAAGGTGTAAAAGGCTCCAAAAAAAGGGGTATTGGGTCAACACCCTTATACCTAGCTATCTACTTAGGGTGAAGTGTTCTTAGTTAGGTAAGAACATGGATAGGTATTCAATCGTGTAGGCCCACATTATGATTCACTCCTACTTGAATAATATGTAAGTTTGTGATCAAAAGTGTTTGGTGTGTCTTCTTTTGTGAAATACCAGTAAATCCATCTATTATACGTGAAGGCTCCAACCTTGCACATCCTTATTCCAAAGAGTTAAGTTTCCATTGTGTTTTCTTTGTTTGTTCTCTTGCGAGAGAAATTCCAAAACCACCTTACAAAAGCCAAAAAAACCACAAAAAACAAAAAAAAAACCAAAAAATAGTCTTAAACCATTGTAGTATTAATCCTTTTGTCACGTTCTATCATCCATTTCCAAGTTCACATAGTCATCCTCATCCATCCTCATACCATTATTTTAGACTTTTAGAGCATCTATCCTCTTGAGACTATAAGGTTTTACCACAATCATTTTCCAAGTATATCCCAAACATCATACCATCTTTTCCATCCTTTTGGTTATTAGTCCAAAGTCTAGATCAATATCCACTAGCTTGTCTTTGATTTAAGAAGTTTGCCTCTCTTAGATTCATAGACAAATTAGTATCCATCAAACTAGTGAACCAACTAGCTTAAGAGAGTGGTTCCTTTTGAGTTGGTGAAATTCACTACCCTCATCTTCTCTTACCTTGAAATCATTAGTCTATTTCTTGGTAGATAATCAAAATCCCACAACAATTGATCTAGATTTTTGTCTTTTGACCAAGCAAACATCCATCAAAATTATCCTAGAGTCTCAACTTTATACCAAAAGTCTAACTACATCCATTCATCCATTCATCCATCTTTATCATATCAAGTTTCCAATATCACATGCCTTTGACTAGGTCCCAACACAAGAAAGCTATGGAAGCCAACCAAAACACACCTCAAGGCAATCTTGAAATACTCATTGATGCAACCAAGTTCACCATGGATATGAATCCCCATCTCTTTATCCCACAAAGGTACATAATAGGGCCTTCCTCTTCTACTAACATAGGTCCACCATCACAATAAGTGTCTCAAGACCACACTGAAGAATTGCCAAATCCTGAAATCTTAGACACCATTGATAGAGTTCTAGCCTCAAATCCTAATAGGTTCTTTCTATTGCTTGCCAAACAAGGCACCAAGTTGCCTAGCAACTTTGACACATCCCAAATCAAGGAGAAAGACCCCATAAATATCACCATTTCTGCTATGGGTGGATCACACCCTACTTCCATTAAACTATGTCCACCCTAGCACCTACTATTCCAACTTCACCCACTCACAATGTTCTTCTATCACCTTTCACCAACCAATTTGTCAACCCACTCTACCAGAATCCCACATCACTTGGTCCACTTCTTACTCCTACATCTATAGCATCCCAACTCCAATCTTCTATTCCAAATAGCTCTTATACTAATCCACCACAAGCATCTCAACCATCATCTTTTATTACAAATGTCTCTTATGCTAATCCCCCACTAGTATCACAAGTCCATTCTTCTATTTCTCATGGCTCTTATGCCAATCCTCCTCAAGTATCACAAGTCCATTCTTCCATTCCTAATGTCTCTTATGTCACTCCTCCACAAGTGTCACAAGTGCAAACTTCTATTCCTACTTCATCATACATCATTCCGCCACAAGTATTACAAAATCAAACCTCATATATCATACCTAATAATCCTCCAAATGGTTCCCCGTATATATCTTACAGAAACCCCCATCATGTATCACAACAGCCCCCTTCATCTTCTACATATCAAGATCTTGCTCCACAACAACAACAACCACCTTCATCCAAAATTCAACAATTTTTTGCACAACAACCAACATCTGAAATTGATCTAAAATTTTTCAATCTTTAAAAACAAATTTCAGATCTCAAACTTGGTAACACTAAGAAAACTTTCTCATTTGAGGAAGTTTGTCCCTATCCGTTTGATAGATCAATTCCTATGATCCCTTTTCCTCAAAATTTTGAAATACTAAAATTTGATAAATACAAAGGAAAAGGTGATCCCAAAGAACATCTAAGGGAATTCTATATGGCTTTCTTAGAGGTTGCCAATAATGATAGCTATCTTCTACGCCTCTTCCTTTGCAGTCTTGGAGGGAAAGCAATGGATTGGTTTTCCCATCTTCCCCTAGGAATCAACATCAAATATGAGGTCTCCATGACAGACCTCTATAACAACAAACAAAGAAATGGAGAAACCTTCATCTCATTCCTACAAAGATGGAGAAATATGGCCAGCAAATTTACTTGGCCTATCCCTGAGAAACAGTTAGTAAACATATTTGTTCAAACTTTGAATCCTGAACTTGGATTCCATTTGCAAATACAATACGCTAACTCTTTTGATGAAATCATTTCCAAAGGAACAAACATTGAAAAAGCCCTTATTTCTAAAGGGCTTGTAAAATTCTTTAAGGAAACAAAAGACAACACTCAAACTTTAAATAAAAAGCCCCACTTTTGGGCCAAAAAACAAGAATGTTGTCAACGATTGTGTGGTGGACGCCAAACATGTCCAAACTATCCAAACACCTCTTAACCTCCAAGCATCAACAAAGAACATCCCCTCCACTCCAAAGGAGGAACCTAACAAGACTTCACACCTAAACGTAGATTCACTCCCTTAGGAGAACCCATCTAATCTATTCTCAAGAAACTTATCCAAAATGGTTTAATTACATCACTTGAAGCTAGACAAAATGATGAACCTACATTTAAACACTCGTGGTATAAGGATAACAAATATTGTGAATACCACAGAGTTAAGGGATGCAAAACACTTAGGTGTATGAAGTTGAAAAATCTCATCCAAAACCTTATTGATCGAGGAGATGTTACTATAGATGATGCTCCCAAACCCACATCAAACAATGACCTTGATATTTATAAGGATCCATTCCCACCACATAGTAAGGGAAACACTTCCAATAAAGGTAAAGGAGTAAATAATCTATCAGGTCCATATGATTCCATTGTTGAACATGTTGGAAAGATAGTTGTCGTTGCACTAAAAGATTGACCTATTAATGCCCGATACAACCACCAGAGTTAATGAATCCATGGGAGGCAGTTAAGCCTTGTCATGAGCCCAAGCGCTATGCTACATAGCACAAGGAGACCAAGGGTGCACACCTTGCAACAATCCTCCCCTAGTGCAAGCGAGGGGTTCGAACCCATGACCTAAGATCTGATACCAATTGTTGGAAAGATGGTTGCCATTGTACCAAAAGATTTACCTGTTAATGCCTGATACAATTGCCAGAGTTAATGAATCCACAGGAGGTAGTTAAGCCTTGTCACGAACGCAAGTGCTACATTACACAACACAAGGAGACCAAGGGCACATACCTTGCAACATGACATATAGGAGAATGTCTTGTGTCCACTCTTACCATTAAGGTTAAAGCACCTAATTGTACTATCACTACTCATCATGGTCGTGTAACCCTTCGTGGGGAAACACCAAACATTCATCCCAATTTTGAATATAACATTTTAGATTACTTGGGAAAAACACCATCTCAAATATCCATTCTCAATCTCCTTCGAGCATCACTCGAGCATAAGGCCATCCTTGAAAATGCCCTCCAAGAATCATTTGTCCTAGGTAACATTAACGTTGCAAATTCTAGGCCATGATAGGGCACATTGCTTCCCCACACCACTTGGTATTCACAGAAAAAGACCTCCCATTCCAAAACACCTATCATAATAAAGCACTACACATTGAAGTTTATATTAATCAGTGCAAAGTCAAACATATCCTTATAGATGGTGGTTCTAGTCTAAATATTTTCTCTCTAAAACTATTGAAATAGTTGGGATATGCTGAGGACACCATTGATTCTACTAAAACTATGACAATAAAAGCATATGATGATGCTGAAAGAGAATCAGAAGGTGTCCTTCATTTATCAATCAGAGTTGGTCCTACCTTAATAGAAACCCAGTGTCAAGTATTGGACCTTGACCTCCCATACAACATCATCCTTAGTTGCCCATGGATCCACATCATGCAGGTCGTACCCTCCACATACCATCAATGTTTGAAGTTTCCCTTTAATGGTACAAAAATTACCATTCTTGGAGATCCCAACCCTTTTGAATTTTGTTGAACAATGCAAGGCAGATATAAAAATTCAAATTAAACTCTAAATAACGTCATCGCTCAGCCTTCATACTCTTATATCGATCCAATATCCATCTTAGCCAAAGCCCCAATTGATAAGCATTTTCTCGAGGTCAAGGTTCAATACAAGGATACGAGTTTGGGAGAATATGACTTGTAAAAATCTTGTTATGTGGGGAACTTGCCCTTATCACCCAAGTCATATGGAAAATCTCCTGTAGCAAAGGCAAGTAAGAAGGTAATCATACAAGCTAAACCAACAGTATTGAGTCATTGGGAAGACTAAGATGAGTGTATTGAAGACATCTCCTTTTGGATATTCCAAGATGAAAAAGATCTAGTGATATTACCGGTTGAAAATATGGTAAAGGTCTCTGTATTGTAAAGAATATGGGATACAAAGGACAAGGTGGGCTTGGCATGAATGGACAAGGAAACTTAGAGCCCAGCTTTGTAACTAAGAAAAATAATAAGCAAGGGTTAGGATATGGGAAGAAGGTACCACACCCCTTAGACATTCAATTTATCCTTGATGAAGTGGTGAAGGATTTTCTGGCTTTTGAGACTTCTAATGAGGATACTATCGATGACTCCTACCTACACCTTACTGATTTATTTTAGGAGACCTCCATATTTATGATATCATCCATTTACCTCACCTCACAAACTAAAACCTAGAACATTTCCCTTGTACACCTGAAACTAGTCGATTGGGACCAACAAGAGGCTCAAGTTCTTGATGCCTTTTAGAATGGTGAAGTCTTAGCAAAATTTCTGGAACTCCGAGATGGTATACCCCTTGGTGATCATAAGGTAGGATTTGTCATGGACTTATCTCCTATTGCATATTTTGGCAAGAATGTCAAATCCTTCAGTCGTAAAAATAAGAATCAAAATATCAGATCCCCTAGTGAAAACCACTTTGTGGTACCTTTGGATTCTAAAAAAGTAAAAATAAAGGACGTATCTGACAGTGAAAACCTCTCTAAGGCACTTGAGGATGGAGGATTTGACCTTCCACTACCTTCAAAATATGAGGAAAAGTCTTCACTATTGGTTGAATAGTCATAGGAGATGAACCTAGGCATAGTACAAAACCCCAAGATAACTTTCTTAACAGCTTCCTTGTTAGAGCAAGAGTGCAAGGATTTCACAAAGTTTTTCATAAACAGAGTGGTTAACTTTGCTTGGACATATGTAGACATGCCTGGTTGGATCTATCACTGGTGGACCATCATTTACTGGTGTCTCCTCATGCTAAACCAGTCAAATAGAAACTTCAAAAAATGCATCCTCAAATAGCATATTGTTCAAAGCTGAATTGCAAAAGTTGTTGGATGTAAAATTCATATGCCTTTTTGATTATATAGAGTGGGTCTCTAACCTTATACTTGTTTCCAAAATGAATGGGGGCATTTTTATCTGTATAGACTTTAGAGATCTTAACAAGGCATGTCCCAAAGATGACTTCCCTTTGCCAAACATAGACATCATTGTGGACTTAACAGTAGGCCATGAAATGTTGTCCTTAATGGATGACATTTCTGGTTATAATCAGATTATGATAGCACCTGAGGATCGATATAAGATAGATTTTACATGTCCTTGGGGGAGATATTGTTGGCAGGTCATGCCTTTTGGACTAAAGAATGCAAGAGCTACATATCAGAGAGTGACAACAGTTATCTTCCATGACCTCTTTCATACCATTATGGAAGATTATATTGATGATCTCTTGGGAAAATCATCTAGGATAGATCACTTACAAGTTTTGGGACAAATCTTTGACAGGTTAGAGTAGTACCAAGTCAAGCTTAACTCTAAGAAGTGTGTCTTTGGAGTTACATCTGGAAAACTGTTGGGATACATTGTATCTCATAGAGGCATTGAAGTCAATTCTGCAAAAGTCAAGGTAATAGTTGAGATGTCCCCTCCTTCCAACCTCATGCAACTGAGAAGTCTTTAGGGAAAACTGTAGTCCATTCGACATTTCATCTCATAGTTGGCCGATAAATGTCAACCTTTCTCACACTTACTCCATAAAGATATAGTGTTCAAATGGGACAGTAAGTGTCAAGAAACATTTGAGCAACTAAAGGAATATATTGCTACACCTCTTGTGTTGATGCCATCGGTTATAGGGAGACCCTTATTGCTCTACATCTCCACTACATCAGTAGCCTTGGGTGCCCTCTTAGCATAGAATGATGACTCAAGAAAAGAACAAGAAATTTACTACATTAGTCATAGCTTGGTAAAATACAAGCTTAATTATATGCCCATGGAGTGGGCATGTTTAGCAGTAGTGTTTTCTTCCCAGAAGTTGTGACATTACATGTTAAACCAACACACCAAGCTCATATCAAAGATAGATCCATTGAAATATCTTCTATCCAAGGCAACTCTTATAGGTCGACTAGAAAAATGGGTCATGACCCTAATTGAGTTTGATATTGAATATGTTTATCAAAAAGCTATAAAAGGACAAGTTATTATTGATTAGTTAGTGGAGGCTCCTATGACAGATACACACCCCATGCTCTCTATTTTCCTAGATGAAGGGATCTTCAACCTCTCCACCTCAGTTGAATGGAAACTCTATTTTGACAGGTCCTACACTCAGCATGGTTTAGGAGCAGGAATTCTCTTTATCACACCACAGGGTGATTGCATTCCAATAATCATATCAGCTAGCTTTTCCCTATACCAACAATATCACTGAATATGAAGCTTTATTCACAGGGCTCTGAATGGCAATTCAATGGAATATCAAACAAATACAGGTTTATGGAGACTCTCAACTAGTCATCCACCATGTCATCAATGAATACCAGACTAAAGATGACAAGTTGATGTCTTATAAAAGGATGCTTAATGACGACAAGCAGTACTTTTTCAGACTATCCTTTGAATAGATTCCTTGAGTAAATAAAAAGGTTTCTGATGTAATGATGACTATTGGATCCCTCTTGGATATATCAACAAATACACACCACTGTGAGTCCTTGTTTGAACAACTTTTGATACCAGTCGTTGATGTTCCACCTACCAAGTGAAAGGAAGCTAGGTGTGCAGAAATCGCTTCCTACACTAATCTAATGAGGGGAGAGCTATAAAAAATTCAAATTAATCCTTATAATTACAGAAACATGAAACATGTAACAAAGATATTGAAGCAATACATATAGAACCAGAAAGAAGACAGGAGAAGAGAGACAAGATATATCGTGGAGAAAACCCTTATAAGGTGAAAAACCACACACTTAGAAACTTGTACAATGCATTATCAAAACTGAATATGGTTTACAATACACTTGCAATGCAAGCTTTAATGGTCTTTGACACTTGTGTTTGTAGTCAATCCGGAAGCATAATAGTACCTGTCAATCACATACTTCTCCTCCTCCAAGCACCTGTTTATATAGAATATACAAGGCAGAATTGGCTCTATCTTGGAATGGGCGTCCAACTTGGCCTTATGGCCCAAAACCCATGCCTATGGACACTTGGTCAACATTGTAGAATGCATCTAACACTTGTCCACAACTTCCATCCCAAAGAGGTCACCTATTTCCAAAATGGGCTATGACAGATGCTCTTACGACTCTTATGACTGTCATAGAATCTGTCATAGTAGTTACAACTTACAATTGTAAGAGAATCTATCATACATAGGCTATAAATAGCATATTCTCTTACAACATGTCATAGTCCACCTTGGGGCACCCAAAGATACCCTTTTAAAGATGCTCTTCGACACATGTCTTCACCTGTCTTACAGCTTCTATTTCTGACTCTTATATGTCATAACTTTGTCATAGGAATCTGTCATAACCGTTTCGGTCAAACATTCCCTTACACAACATCCAAGATGCCAACACATGGAAAAATACTCCTACCACAAAGTAGGACACCTATCTCCTCATGTGAGGACAAAATTACAAGTTGTCATCTTCCATGTAGGATGACACATCATCGTGCCACATCCCACAAAATGACAATATGAAATTTACAATTAATTTACAACATAGGCAATGAATAAATAAATACAATCATAAATAATGCAAGGAATTACCAAGGTTGAGACACCTTAATTCCCAACATTCTCCCACTTGTCGAACACCTTGTAAGAGCCAATAGAAAATAGGATTTAACTGCTATAGGCCAAGAGGCCGATAGACTCTGAACACCCTCTGAACTTCTTTGTGCTAACTGGTTTTGTTAATGCATCTGCAACATTCTTCAAAGTATCTACCTTCTCCAAATTTACCTTCCCATCCTCTACCATGTCTCGCATGAAGTGAAACTGTACATCGATATGCTTTGTTCTAGCATGGAAAGTTGTTTCACAAGGCAAATTGCACTCTGACTGCCACAATTGATCGTAATCTAACCTGCATCAACACCAATATCTGAACACAATCTCTTAAGCCAAATGGCTTCCTTACAAGCATGAGTTGCTGCCATATACTCAACTTCTATTGTGGACAAAGTAACCACAGGTTGTCTCTTACTCATCCACCTAACAGCACCACAAAACAGTGTAAACACATAAGCACTGGTGGATCTCTTGCTGTCAATGTCACCTGCCCAATCTGAATCCACAGATCCACAAATATCAACAAAATGCTGAGGTTCTGTAACATTACCATGATATCATATGGAATACTTGGAAGTACCCCTCAAATATCTAAACACTCACTTAACTACATCCCAATGTACCCATCCAGGATTAGCAATAAATCGACTAAGGACTCCCACTGCTTGGGCAATTTCGGGTCTTGTGCAAACCATAGTATACATCAAACTACCAACAACACTAGCATAAGGTACTCTTCTCATGTCCTCCACCTCACTAGGAGATTTTGGACAATCCTCAATAGATAACTTTGTCCCCAAAGAAACAGGAACACACAATGGTCTACAATCTTCCAGGTTGAACCTATCCAACACGGTCTTCACATACTTACTCTAGCTTAACCAAAGTTTTCTATTAGTTCTATCTCTTCTTATTTCCATTCCTAGAATGTACCTGGCTGCCCCTAAATCTTTCATTTCAAATTGTGCTAACAACTGAGATTTAAAATTAGAAATCATATTCTTACCCTTCCCAATGAGCAACATATCATCAACATACAGTACAACAATGAGAATACAATCACCATCAAACTTATAATACACACAGTGATTAGATTTTGATCTCACAAATCTAATTAACAACACAAAGGCATCAAACTTCAAGTACCACCTCCTAGGAGACTGCTTCAAACCATACAAAGACTTCTTTAACTTGCAAACCAAATTTTCTTTACCTTTCACCAAATGCTCTGGCTGTGACATGTAGATTTCTTCCTCCAAATCACCATGAAGGAAAGTTGTCTTCACATCTATCTGTTCTACCTCTAAGTCATAAGTTGCTGCAAGAGATAACAAGAATCAAATGGATGTCAGCATTGCAATGGGAGAGAAGATCTCACCATAATCTATACCCTCCACTTGTGAATACCCCTTCGCAACCAATCTATCCTTATACTTCTCAAAACTGCCATTTGCACCAAATTGCTTCTTGAATACCCATTTACATCCAACGGGTTTCTGTCCAGGAGGCAAAGGCACTAAGTCCCAAGTTTGATTCTTTGCTAAAGAAGCCATTTCATCCTCCATGGCCTCCTTCTAGGAACCTGTATCTTTCATATCCATAGCTTCTGATACAGTTCTAGGTTCATCACTGTTAGTAAGCAAAGCAAAAGCACAACTCGAATCAAGTAATGAATAACCAAACCTATCAAGTTGCTTTCTTATTCATGTAGACCTCCTCAAGGGCTGAGGTTGAGGTTCAACTTCTTCATCTGAGCTTTCAGAGCTGCAAGAGCTCTCCTCATCATTAGGTCCAACATTATCTTTCTGTTCAGTCTTCTCAAGGGTAGTAGGAAATTGAACAACATCCTCTTTCTTTTCTTTTTCCTCTGGCTGTAAAAAAGTGGAAGAAGGTGTTAGCTCTCTGAAGATGACACTTCTGTTATACAACACTTTTTCAGCCATAGGGTCCCAAAGCTTGCATCCTTTCACACCGATACCATAGCCAATGAAGATACACTTAACAACCTTGTTCTCCAATTTTGACCCCTTCTCCCTAGGCACATGTGCATATGCCTCACAACCAAAAACATGAAGATGCCTTATTGAAGGCTTTCTACTAGACCACACCTCCATGGGTGTCTTTCTAACAAGAGCTAATGTAGGAGATCTATTTACAAGATAGCAAGCAGTGGCAATAGCTTCAGCCCAAAACTTTTGTTCTAGGCTAGCTCCACTAAGCATAATCCTAGCCTTCTCCATTAGTATCCTATTCATCCTCTTTACAACTCCATTTTGCTGCAGGGTGTATGGAGTTGTCTTATGTATTTCAATCCAAAGTTCCTTGCAATATTTATCAAATTCTGTAGAACAGAACTCACCACCGTTGTTAGTTCTCAAACACTTAATCCTTTTACCAGTCTGATTTTTAGAAAAGGTTTTAAATTCTTTAAACTTACTATAGACTTCAGATTTGCTTTTGAGAAAATAAATCTAGGTCCTTCTACAGTAGTTATCTATGAAAGATACAAAATATATAGATTTTGATAACGAAGGAACATTAATAGGACCAAATACATTAGAATGAATAAGGTCCAACACACCAAAAGACTTATGAGAACTCGAATAAAACTAAACATGGTTTTGTTTTCCATATATGCAATGTTCACAAAAGTTGAACTCAAGATTACAATCATCTAACCCCTCAATGGGGTTTTTACTTTTTAGGGTACGCAAACCCTTCTCACCAATGTGGCCAAATCTCTTATGCCATAACATTGTCTTTTCAGCAGGAAGCTTAACTTTCAAGGCATGAATACAACCATCAGGACTAGAAACAACAGATTTCTTCACTACCCATTTGGATGGTGGGGATGAAGTGACTTCTGCCCTCTTTCTTGAGTCAGAAGAACTATTGCATTGTGAAATGCATGCCTCTAGCTGAAATAGAGTACCTCTCCTAGTACCCTTAACAAGCACCATAACTCCTCTAGTCATCTTGCATCCTTCTTTCGAAAAGACAACCTGCACACCCGCATCATTCAACATACTTACAACAAGAAGGTTTCGTGCTAAGCTTGGGATGTTTATAACCCTAGAGATCCCCTTCACTCATCCATCAAGGAATTGATTAGAGACTCTTCCATGACCAACAATTTTTAGATGAGAGTCATCACCCAAGTACATTCTTCCACATCGAACTCCTCATACTTAGTGAACCAGTCTCAATGTGAGGTCATGTGGAATGATGCACTAGAATCAGTCAGCCACACATCATCAGATGCATGGGTTGCCAGGGTTGCGATGAAGGCATCACCATCATCTTGTGACTTGTTGGAATCTAAATCTGGGTTCTTCTTCTTCTTTTTCTTTTCCTCTTTGCATTCCTTTTAGAAATGCCAAGATTTACCACAGTTCCAATAGAGAGCCTTGGACTTTCTAGGAGATTTAGATCTCCCACGAGATTTGGATCTACCCTTCTCAGCTTTCTTGTCCTTCTTTTTCCCTTTCTCCTTAGATCTTCCACGAATTGCAAGGGCTTCGTTGGCTTCCTCAGAAGACTTTCTCCACATATCTTTAGACAACAATGAATAAACCACTTCATGCATTTTGAATGTGGATGTGGTGCTTCTAATAGCCATGACAAGATGATCCCACGAGTCTGACAAAGAACAAAGAAAGGTCATACAATGATCCTCCTCCTCCATCTTCACACCAACAGATGTCAATTGTGCAACCAGCATGTTGAAAGCATTCATATGTTCTGCAACAGATCCTCCATCCTCCAGTTGAAGAGAATACAACTTCTTTCTGAGAAAAAGTTTGTTAACTAGGGATTTGGCTTGATACATATCTCCCAACTTCTTCCAAAGCAAGTTTGCAATAGCCTCCTCATGGACATTTAATAGGACAGAATCAACAAGACTAAGTCTTATGAGACCCTTAACCTTCCAATCCTTGAGATCCCAATCAACTTGTGACATTGCAGCTAGTTTTGTTCCACTGATAGTTTCCTAGAGGTCTCGATCAACAAGCATGTCTTCCATCTTGAGCTTCCAAAGCTCAAAATTAGTGCCATTGAATTTCTCCACCTCTATCCTTCCGGATGTGCTTACCATCTCCTTGCTGCAATAAGATTTAGAATACTCTACACAGACTCCCACTCAACTTAAGATCAACTCAAAAAACTCCTACCCAACAACTAGGACCAAAGGTGATCAAGATATGATACCAACTGAAAGGAAGCTAGGTGTGTGGAAATCACTTCCTACACTAATCTAATGAGGGGAGAGCTATACAAATTCAAATTAATCCTTACAATTACAACAAAATGAAACATGTAATAGAGGTATTGAAGCAATACACATAGAACCAGAAAGAAGACGGAAGAAGAGAGACAAGATATATCGTAGGGAAAACCCTTATCAGGTGAAAAACTCCACACTCAGAAACCTGCACAATGTATTATCAAAACTGAACATGGTTTTCAATACACTTGCAATGCAAGTTTCAATAGTCTTCGACACTCATGTCTATAGTCAATCCGGAAGGATAATAGTACCTGTCAATCACATACTACTTCTCCTCCTCCAAGCACCTATTTATATAGAATATACAAGGCAGAATTAGCTCTATCTTGGAATGGGCATCCAACTTGGCCTCATGGCCCAAAACCCATGCCTATGGACACTTGGTCAACATTGTAGAATGTATCTGACACTTGTCCGCAGCTCTCATCCCAAAGAGGTCACCTATTTCCAAAATGGGCTATGACAAATGCTCTTATGACTCTTACAACTATCATAGAATCTGTCATAGCAGTTACAACTTACAGTTGTAAGAGAATCTGTCATACACAGGCTATAAATAGCATATTCTCTTACAACATGTCATAGTCCACCTTGGGGTGCCCAAAGATACCTTTTTCAAAGATGTTCTTCAACACATGTCTTCACCTGTCTTACAACTTCTATTTCTGACTCTTACATGTCATAACTTCGTCATAGGAATCCATCATAACCATTTTGGTCAAACATTCCCTTACACAACATCCAAGATGTTGACACATGGAAAAATACTCCTACCACAAAGTGGGACACTTATCTCCTCATGTGAGGACAAAATTACAAGTTGCCATCTTCCATGTAGGATGACACATCATTGTGCCACATCCCACAAAATGACAATATGGAATTTACAATTAATTTACAACATAGGCAATGAATAAATAAATACAATCATAAATAATGCAAGGAATTACAAAGGTTGAGACACCTTAATTCCCAATAGCAAGATTATCTGTGAACTTGTTGGTCCCAACTTGCCATGGTACTAAGACATTTATAACTATCTTCATGATAACACCCTTCTACCAAACCTTACCTCCACCCAAAAGAAGACATTCATCTGCTGAGCCTCTCATTTTACTATCCTTGGCAACACCTTATACTATAGGAGTCTTGATGGTATCCTCCTTAGATGTCTAAATTTGGAAGAAGCTGACATTGCTTTAAGAGACATACATGAAGATGTCTATGGAGCACATTCCACTGGTCCTAACCTAGTGAAGAAGCTACTCTACATGAGATATTATTGGCCTACAATGGAACACAATGCTCATCAGTTCACCAAGAGATGCCTTTAGTACCAGTAACATAGAGATCTAATTCATGCATTTGCACATCAGTTACAACCAGCTACTACTCCTTGGCCATTTTCATAGTGGGGACTCAACCTCGTAGGTAAAATCCACCCCTCATCCTCCAATGGCCATGAGTTCATTTTCACCATCACTGAGTACTTCACAAAGTGGGTGGAAGCCATCCCCATGACTTACATTACTAGCAAACAAATAGCTAAGTTTATCTTACACTATACTATTTTCCAGTACAGTATCCCCTTGGCTATAGTAACTGATAATGGAAAACCTTTTAAGAACCAGGATGTCTATACCTTGTGCACTCAGTACCATATCCAACATTATTTCTCCATGCCTTATTATCCACAGAGCAACAACTAGGCTAAGGCTTCAAACAAAACTATCCTCAAAATCCTTAAAAAGATAGTCAATGAAGTTGGTCGTGATTGGCATTGACAGCTGAATCATGCCTTATGGGAATATCGCACAAGCATCTGAACCCCAATCGATATCACCCCATATGCTTTAGTTTACAACACCAAGGCCATTTTACCTATCGAGGTTGGGATCCTATCCCTTTGAGTCTCCATGCAGCATCTTATTGGTGAGGAGGAGTACATAATGGATAGATTTCATGGGATAGAGTTACTGGATGAAAGGCACCTCACAACATTGAATAATCTCCAAGCCTACCAAAATCACCTTCGCTGTAACTATAACAAGAGGATCAAAGAAAGGCAGTTCCAAGTGGGTGATCTTGTCCTCAAGGAAAATCAGAGAAACCAACAAGATCGAGATAAAAAAGGTAAGTTTGAACCTAACTGGTTGAGACCTTTTGTCATAATAGTAGTTTATGGATTAGGAGCATATACATTAGCAACACCTGAAGGAATTCCTCTAGATGAACCCCTTAATAGTGTTCATCTTAAGAAGTTCTATGCCTAATCCTTAGAATATCCTAGCAAAAAAGCAAAAAATAAAAAAAATAGAAAATTACAAAAAAAACTTTGTCCTCTTGTGAAAACTTGATAAACAGGTGTAAAAGTGAGCATCCACCATCTATTAGGTCTTCCATCCATTCCATCCATCCATAATAAAATTATTGACCTTTGCATTTCCACATACCCATCTATCATGGCTTGGAATTTATTAGTGTCAAGCATTATCTTTTAGCCCCATCCATAGTCATTTTATCCATTATTCATCCATTGTCAGTCCATCCATGGTCAGTTTTTTCTTCATAATAAAACCTTTACCTGAATAGGGGCATGTTTCCTTAACCTAGGTCTGGGAATAAATTCTTTTTTTGACTTGAGGGAAATTGTCACACTTTCACATCACTCATTCATCAAACATCAAAACTACATATCATCACCACCTGCATCTTAATGTGCCTTGATCTCACAAATATGGGGTATGTAGATAGTCTCTAATATGAAGGAAGTATCCAGTACTTAGGTATATAAGATGCACTCATCATCCATCTCAATCCATAATAAATCCAAAATTTCACTTCATCCATCTATCACAATCCATCCTATTCACGCTACCACCTATACTTGACTAACTTAGGTAGAATGTAAACTATGCATCCTTTGACAGATCAAACATTCATAAAATCAAAAACAAAAAGACTACTCCTGAGACAATATACTTACTCGCATGTCGCTTGCCACATCTGTTAAATCCATCTATCCTAGATCTAAATCCTTTAACAAATATATATTTCCTACAATAATGCCCAATCTACCATGAGCACCCTCTTTGGAAAGAGAATATGATGGATGTGTATTTGTTTTATCTATTAGTCATTTTCTTTTTGACTTATCTTTTGTCCCTTTCTAATACTTATTTAAAACTACCTTGATCTTTCTATATCTTGGTATGTCACAATACAATATGGATTGAGACATAGTCATTGCTTTCGTTTGTTGTGTTTGTGGGAAAATCTTATTATCCTATTATGACTAATATGTATCTTGTGTGTGTTGGAATTAGCATCTTACATATCAATACCTTTTACATCTAAGGATCTGCAAAGACCTTATGTGTATTAAGGTTATTCTATGCTAAGACTATTTTTCATTCAAATATGTGACAAGTTTCTATTATGTCTAGTAAAAATAAGTCAAATCATTTGTTTGTAGAGTCAATGTCCTATGCATTGGATACATTGTCACCCTAGTTCTTATACCTTGGTGCATAACATCCATATGCTATATCAAAATAAAGGATTGCTCTACATATGTCAACATAACTACTCTCAAAAAACCCATCATTCTTTCATCTATTTCTCTATGCTAAATTTCTTTCTAATCATTTCATCTTAAATCTTCATCATTCTTCTATCTATGATAACTTTCTTATCATCATTATCATTTCTTATCCATCATCATTTAATCATTTCTTTCATCATTATTCATTTCTTTATCATTTGTTATCACTTAGTCATTTGATCCATTTCTTATCCTTTGTTATCCATTTCTTATCTATTTTTATCATCATTTGTTATCCATTATCACTTAATCATTTGTTATCCATTATCACTTAATCATTTGTTATCTATTTCTTATCCATCCTCATTTAATCATTTGTTTTCATTATTATCCATTTATTTATCATTAGTTATCCATTTCTTATCTATTTTCATTACCATTTCTTATCTATTTTAATTATCATTTGTTATCCATTTACTATCCATTTCATTATCATTTGTTATCATTTGTCATCATCATGATCAACTTCATTATCATTTTTTTGTCATTTTTATCCTTTTGTGATCCATTTCTTATCTATTTTTATCATCACTTGTTATCCATTATCACTTAATCATTTGATATCCATTTCATTAACATCTACCATTATCATTAAGTCATCATATATCATAATCCATAAAAAATCATCTATTCTAATCCATTTTACACCACATATCCATAAAATCGTAACATAGTCATAAAAAACATAATGAATCCATAACGTAATCATCATCACATAGAATAAACATGAACTAGCATAATCATCATGACATTATCAATAAAAACATCATAACACAATCATAGATACCATCACCATATATGCATCATCATATATCATACAAAAAATGTCCATCATACAAATGTTCATATATATAGATACATAATCATCCTGCAGGCATCAAAATACATAACATCATGATCATAATAAGCAAGTCTCATGTGGAACTTCCTCCCTCTGAAGGTGTTGGCTGTGGGCCAGGTCGTAGAGGAGGAGGTAGGGGAGGTCCATGTGCCCTTGCAATTTGTCCTAATGTCCTTGGTACTAGTGGAGTTTGTACTATAGTCACTCTAGGAAGAGGAGGCCCCATCACAAAAGGTCCTGATCTTGCTAACCTCGCAATCCATAATCTGCTTCGCCTGCTGAAACTAGGTTCCCTCTGATTTGTTGGAACCACACCCTCATACAAAGAGCGATAGTACTCCACCCTTTGTTTGACCTATGCCAATTGACCTTGTATAGTCATCATATCACTCCACATCTGATCCATACTCCCACCTACTATAACCCCTTGTGATGTATCCAACTATTGTTGGAGCTATATGGCAATAGCCCTAGCTACATCCCTCTCTGCTATAGCCTATTGTAGTTGCCTATCACCATCACTATCCCTCACAGGTTCTTGTACCTATGCCTCTAGTGCCTGCACCTGCCCCTGAAGAGTCTAGATCTGGAGGAGTATGCTATCTCTCTCTACAATCAAACCTGTCACCACCCCCTATAATCACTCTACCTCTAGCTGTAAGATATCCCTAGAGGCTCGTAGTGTCTCTAAATCCTCCTCATCCCCAAGAATATCCACCTTGGCCTGTGCCTACTCTCCATCCCCTCCATCTATGTTAGCATCTCTAGGGTGTCCACATGGCCTTCCTCCACCCTTTGCCTAACCCATCTTTGCACAGGTAGTTGTGCTACCTGTTTGGCCTATGTACCAGGCATAGTCAGTCTAACCAACCTAGAGTGGCCCACCATGCATCATAATTAGGGCTAGTCCCTACATTCTATATTGTTGCTATAGGAGGTACCCATGGTCCTAGTTGCAGTGCTTGAAACTCTGCTACAATCACCTGTCAATCCAATGGTACACCCCATACACCTATGTCCCGCACCACCCTAGGAAAGATGGCCTCATGAATTAGACTTGTCTGATTCTCCCCAAACTATCATAGTACCTTGCCCAGCATGTATCTCTTTACTATATGCTCTGTCTGACCCAGTATGTACATAGTCTACCGAACATAGGCCAGATCCTCTGCATCATCCTCCCATGCCTCACAGTCTCTCCATGGCCTCCATATAACTGTGTTAATGTCATCAACAACTCCCTGCCAGTAGGCCATGTCTCCAACCCTCTATAATGAAGGAACCCCGCATACATCTAGTAGTATGGATAGTTTGCCATCCTCACTCTGTCGCACACTGGCTATAATGCCCCTCCATTCTCATCTTGGAGGTGCAGATGGTCTGGGTAGGGAGCATGAAGGTGAAGGTAAAATAATAGGAATATTTAGAGTATGTTAGATAGTTGATGTTGTACATTATATAATGTTGGTAGATGCTACATTCATGTTGGTGACATTCCTAATTATCCTCATGTGTGGTTTCATATGATAGTTAACATGTTTCATTGATAATCCTTGTTGGGACACTGATAATTCATATGCTCTGACATTGTTTTACATTCAGGTGATTATGATGTTGATCTTACTATGATTGTCATATGTTAGTATTAATTTTTATGCAACTAATTTTGTATTATAGGATGATCTGATTATTGTGTGGTGTGAAAAGAGACAATGTCATACCACTCATTCATGAGCATCTGATGACGTTGCGATTCTCTTTCACTCTGTAACCATTTTATATTTATTATACTTGTGCATACACCGTGTTGTGTGCTACAGGTTGTAGGTATCAGACATCAACTCCACGTGAATTGATAGGTTTGAGCGTGCCTTAAACCCAATGGAAATTGTTGAACGGAGATAACATATGGTCCCATAGTTAGCCATCATCCTTGAAAAGGATGAGTATCTAGTTTTGCACCTAGTCAGTGTTGTGGGTATGGGCATGATAGTCAGTCATTGTTGTGGTGGTCTTGCTTTCCGATCATGCATAGTGGTCAGGTATTGTTCGGCATTTGGATTATTGAGTTTGAAATTGTTTGATTAGTGTTTTGGTTAGTTGCATTAAAACAAAATTATTAAGTTAAGAAGGCACTTTTAATAAATAAATAAATATAGATGCTTTTATGTAAATGTAAGTTTATGGTAAATTATATTATATTGTAATCTAAGGTCAATAAATAATAATAACTATAATGAGGAAAATAAAGTGTTATTAAAATGGGAATATAATTGATAAAATTAAAATGAAAATATTATATAAACAAGTAAATGTTTTGTTAGTGGCAATAAAAATAAATTTATAATATTTATGAGTTATCATAAAAACTTATATATATATATATATATATATATATATATATATATATATATATATATAGAAAATTCTAAAATAAATAAAATCAGATGCTCAACTTTATTTTGGAAATCTCAAGACATAATTTGGGGGAAGAGCATGCATTTCAAATAGCAGAATATGTTTTATGTTTTCAGGATCTCTCTCTCTGAGGAAGTTTTCATTTTTCTTTTGGCACCATAAACCATAGCTTCCAAAAGAAAAGACTTAGGGGTAAATGGATGCAAGCTGGCAAATTTTGTGAAGATATAATAGAAGCAATATTCTAGGTATGGACTAAGATACGAAACTGATTTATTATTGGATTAGATTTAGTAATATGCAAGCTTTATATTATTTTGTGACTGTCTATCTCTAACCCATTTCGTCTCTATTTTAACAGTCTGTTGCGTTACCCATAACTTTATTTTTATGAACTGGGTTCCTCTAGAATTTTTATATATGGTGCGAGACCTAGTTATCTAAATCATATCAAAAAATCAGCCTTATCCAGTTTTTTGTTTTGGAGATATGAATATTTTGTGACTATCTATCTCTCACGCATTTCATCTCTGTTTTAACAATCTTTTCCGTTAGACATAACTTTATTTTTAAGAACTGGGTTCCTCTATAATTTTTATATATGGTGTATAACCTAGTTATCTAAATTATATATGAAAATCCACCTTACCCAGTTAGTCATTTTGGAGATATAAATATTTTGTGACTGTCTACCTCTCACCCGTTTCATCTCTATTAAAACAGTTAGTTGCGTCACCAATAACTCTATATTTTCGAACTGGGTTTCTCTGAAATTTTTATATAAGATTTAGCTCTTATCTATGAAAATCATATCTAAAAATTAGCATTACCCAGCTTGTCAATTCAGAGATATGTATCAATTAGTGACAGACATTCCTATGCCATCTTGGTTGTTATTAAATCTACAAATCCATTCTGTGTGTATCCTGCAATCATTTTGATCCAAGAGATAATGTCTCTTTGAGATGACTGTCAAATAGTTCATAGACCTTGTCTATGCCTTGATCTTTTGCATAAACATCTTCCAAAGTATTTTCAACTATATAAGTTATCACTTGCATATTAGTGGCATCGACTTATAAAAAAAAATGTCAATGGTTGTTCATCTAATGAGGAGTCAAAAGTTGTATCTTGATCTCTTTCTAATATGAATTGAAGTTTAGAAGGACATAAAACCTTTATTAGAACTTTTATTTAATCTATTTGGTATTAAAGATATTGGTTATATTTTCTAATTTAATTGTATCTTTGAATCTGAATTTTAGGATGTGTTTTGGAGAGTTTTGTGTTAGTGTATCTATAGCTAGGATCCATATTTATAGTTCAATATATTATCGAGATTTAGAAGAATATTATAGAAAAGATCATTCTTAGACTTTATCTATATTGTGTGTGTAATTATCTTAAATTTATGGATGAGTGAGTCTACTTTTAGATCATGATTGGAGGAGATAATTGGTTTGACAAGTATGTCTTGGTTAGAGTCCTTTCATAGGGTCCTCTTAAGTAAACTATTTAATTATTTTTACATATTATTTTGACTGGTCTAATAATTGTAGTCTTTTGATAAGGAACATACAGGTAAGTATCAAGTAGATACCTTAATTATTATATAATACCTTAGTGATGACTTAGATAACCTTTGGAATGGCTAGACCGTTGATTTTTATTTCTAATTGTAAAGCTTGTAGTTAGGTTAATAAAGGTTTGTAATATTATCTGATGGCATTAACGTAGTAGACATAGTATTAGTACTAGTTTATGAGTAATGCTTATGATTGTTTGTTATGTATAGCAATGAATGAAGTTATTTTGAAACTAAGTACATATATTTAGGTATAATTGGGTTGGAGATGGTGTTAAATGCTTTGATAAGGAATCAAACCTTTAGACCTCTTTTGGATTTATTTATTGAGATTAATTTTTACATAGAAAGTAATTACTTTGGGACTTTAGAAAAACATGAAATGAAACTAGTTTTGAATAATGAATTAATATTTGACTAAAGGTGCTAACTCTTTGTTATAAGTGATTCAGATCTTGGTGAATTGTTATTTTGCAGTCATAATGAAGTTCACATATATGTATCAAATTTGATATGATTAATTATATTGTTGTTATCTTGTAACAAAGGTTAGATAAATCCCTAACATTTAGGTTATGTTTATATCTTACATAGATACTACGATTAGTATAATATTTGAGTCTAAAAAGTAGAGAGAATGTTTTGTTGATTTATGGGTAGCTTATGATTAATGTTACATTTTTAAAGACCCATATTTAGTGCATCGTATTATATGTTGTATTTGTGGTAATGTAATTTAAATATTGTTGAAGGATCTTAGTTTATGATGTGCATTTGAGAGTGGATGTGATGTGAGACCATTTTGTTTTAGTGGTGTCAAGTGTTTGTGTCATTTAGGAAGTTGATTCCAGAGGCCTAAGATGTTATGTTTTGATTTCATGCAACTGTGTTGTTAGGTGTCCTAAGATAATGATGTCTCTTGTTTATGTATGTGGGTTTTGGTAAACGATAATGTGAGATTATGTACATTCTGTTTTACAAATGCATCATGATGAGGTAATAATCTCCTTTAAGGATGTATTGATATCAAACTTGTGTTAAGTATTGTGTTTGATAATGAGGAGATCTCGATAATCGTAAAGAGGAAGTATTTTGTTTATGGTTGAGATTTGGGAGCAAGATGGCCCATGCCTTACTCTGGGTATGTGTTGTTTATGGTTGTTTTGATTGTTTCAACTAGAAGTTTTGGGATAATGATTTAAGAGTTGGTCCTTTGATTATGTTTTGTTTGCAAGAAGGTTAATGCCTTGAATTGTATATGTATATTTGACATTATGATGTTAATTGTCTTGCTTGATAGATAGGGTCTTCTAGATGTAGGTAGGGGAGTGGCTTGCTAAGGTAACCCATTGAAAGTTGGTAACCAAGTGATAACTTAATAATAAATTTAGAGGGTTGGGTAGTTTCCACATTAAATAAGATAAGTGGATGCCTCACCCATGCCTATAGTGCTCGTTCAGGGTAAGGATGGGATGAGAAGGCCTAGTTGGCAAGATCAACTTCCTTGTCCTCACAAAAGGAATGTTGGTTCCGCATGTGTCACTCTATGGGGCCGGCATCTAGTGAGAGACTGCCAAGGTAACCCATGTCAGGGCCATGTGATGACACTCTTCCCTACTATAGCCTAGCATTCCCTAATTGTGTTTTTCCCTTTCGTTGTGTGATTTCCTTTGGAAGTGTTGAGTTGCTTGTGATGTTCATATTGATCAGTGTTGTATTAGAGTCATTTGTAGTCCTTGTACCTATTAGCCTATTATATTCTTGACTGTTTGCTTAGTGGGACCTTATTGTTATCTCCTAGCACGAGGGGTGGACCTTAGGGTTCCACATGGTCAAGTGGTTGTGCTTTATCTCCATTGGTTCCTTGATGTTGTTCATGTACAAGAATAATTTATCTCATGTAGTAGATTCTAGATTGTGTACCAATTTGAAGAGACAGTTATTTATGATTATATTCTAGTTATGTCTATCAGTTGAATCATGTACTATTATCTTGATGTATCTGTCCCAATGCATTCGGGAAGGTTATATTGTAACATTGTAATAATATACTCTCATGTAAGGAAAATTGTATATGTACTTGTAATCCTATACAGGATCTTGATGCTTACTTATCTGATGATATAATATGGAAATGTATGTGTTTATTCATTTGATGCACTTAGATTTAGAATGAACCATGGTTGCTAGTTAATTCATGATGTTGGTTAGATCATGTTAATAGTTGTTAGTAATGCAGCCATGGAATCCCTAGAGGATAAAGCTTAATTAGATGTTTGAATAAATATGATTTACATTTCTTTGTTATTTCTTTCTTTTAAAAAAAAATTTCCTTTTTGGTTAGCATAGTCAAGCTGTTCTCTAGGATTTCTTGGCGAGGCGTTACATTTGGTATCAGAGGTGGGTTTGCAACACTGGGACCTCTGGATTGTTGTTGTTTCTCTAGTTTAATTGTCTTTCTCCTTGTGGCAAGTTGGTAATAATACCTCTCACCTATGTGCCTTAGTATGACATTAGAAGGTTGATAAATTTATAGACTTGTTCTTTGATTTTGGAAGAAATCAATTCTTTGTGACTTGTTTTACTTATGTGTCTGCTATGTGTTCTCTCTCCTTTTCTGAAAATGTGATGTTATATCTGACAATATGTGTTTCCTGAATGTTAGTACTTGTTGATTTGTTGAGGCCTTGAGTTCCTCTTGTGGTCTCTAGTGCTTTAGAAGAAAGAAGCATGGTTACTGTTAGTGCATGTAATTAGGAGTGTGGTATTTGCCCCCTCTAGTGATGTGAATAACTTGTACCCATTTTGTGTGGGGTGTTGTGAAAGGCTAGTAATGTTTTGTGTTCCTTGGTTTGGTGAAGTAGTCATACTTGGGGGTTATGTTTAGCTATGGGTGTAGAAGCATCGTACCATCTTTATGTTAATTTCATTATATGTGTAAGTATTGGAATGATTTAATCACTTAGTGGCATCATGCATCACGAGTCATGTGGATTATGTGGTTTTATCATGTGTGGGGTATCTTTGCATGGTTGCTTGATAATCTGATATCTATCTCCTAGTTGGCCATGACCTCATGAGGAAGTTTTGTTGTGATTTATGAAAGTTATCATTGTGTATGCCTATGTAAGAAATGTGTGTAGGAGATCAAATTGGAGCTTGTATTGGACCCATGAGATCATGAACATTGTGATACTGTAAGTCAATTAGAGTTTTGAATTATTCTTGTGTGTGACATCATACATTCCCTCTGTACATATCTTCATGCATAAGGAAGTAATTGCATATGTTCATAGCTTGGTAAAAACAAATTGTACTGCATTAAAGATAGAAAGTTTTTTTCTATATAAGAGGAGACTATATTGCCTTAAATTCTTGTATAAAAGTTTCTTAGATATGAAGATGTAGAAAACTTAGTTGTTTGTGTGTTTGGTGTACATTCTCTAACACATTCTGGATTTTGAGTCTTGGGGTGTTGTGTAGCGGATACTCCCTTTTGTGGCTAAAATTAGTCACACCATGATGTAGATTTGTAATATTGGTTGTTTGGAATTTTTGATAGTTGTTTCATTTGTTGTTGGTGGGCTAACAGTGAATTTGTTTTCTTTGAACTCTCTTATGACAGGAGTGGTCACCAAAATGCTTTTCTTTATATTTGATTTATTGTTGAAAATTGCTGGCATTTTGTGACTTAAGATTGAATTTGATTATTCCCCCACTTGGGTTTGCAATTTTTTTTTGGTGGCTATTCTGAATGTTTGTTTTTGTTGCCCCCTTTCGTGTTATGTGTTGTTTCTATCATGTTCATTTTGAGCCTCTAATAGTATGTACAAAGGACGACTCCATGGAGAATTGTACTTGCATGTTTGGTAATTAGTTGGAACCATAGTAGAAATAAGAGATGAGATGTATTTTTCCTTGTTAATATGTGAATGCAATTCCCTAAATCGTTTAAAATTCTCAAAATATGTGTGATTGGTTATAAGTAGATCACATGATATGTCTTAAGGTGAGGAATTTGTGTCCTTCTTGTCTTTATTGAATGATTGTGCTTGTCTTATGAACAATTGCTTAACATGGATGTGTGTGTTGGCAGTAGAAAATTGCAATACTAATATGTTATGTTTCCACCCTGGTCTGTGACTTCCATGAGTAAATCAAGTTTTAGGGGGGGAGAATGTAATGCCCCTCCATTCTCATCTTGGAGGTGCAGATGGTCTAGGTAGGGAGCATGAAGGTGAAGGTAAAATAATAGGAATATTTAGAGTATGTTAGATAGTTGATGTTGTACATTATTTAATGTTGGTAGATGCTACATTCATGTTAGTGACATTCCTGATTATCCTCATGTGTGGTTTCATATGATAGTTAGCATGTTTCATTGATAATCCTTGTTACGATACTGATAATTCATATGCTCTGACATTGTTTACATTCAAGTGATTATGATGTTGATCTTACTATGATTGTTATATGTTAGAATTGATTTTTATGCGACTGATTTTGTATTATAGGATGATCTGATTATTGTATGGTGTGAAAAGAGACAATGTCGTACCACTCATTTGTGAGCATTTGACGACATTTTGATTCTCTTTCACTCCGTGACCATTTTATATTTATTATACTTGTGCATAGACCATGTTGTGTGCTGCAGGTTGCAGGTATCAGGCATCGACTCCACCTGAATTGATAGATTTGAGCGTACCTTAAACCCAATGGAAATTGTTGAACGGAGATAACATATGGTCCCCTAGTTAGCCATCATCCTTGAAAAGGATGAGTATCCATTTTTGCACCTAGTCAGTGTTGTCGGTATGGGCATGATAGTCAGTCATTGTTGTGGTGGTCTTTCTTTTTGATCATGCATAGTGGTCAGGTATTGTTCAGCATTTGGATTATTGAGTTTGAAATTGTTTGATTAGTACTTTGGTTAGTTGTTGCATTAAAATAAAATTAAGTTAAGAAGGCACTTTTAATAAATAAATAAATATAGATGCTTTTATGTAAATTTAAGTTTATGGGAAATTATACTATATTGTAATCTAAGGTCAATAAATAATAATAACTATAATGATGAAAATAAAGTGTTATTAAAATGGGAATATAATTGATAAAATTAAAATGAAAATATTTTATAAACAAGTAAATGTTTTTTTAGTGGAAATCAAAATAAATTTATAATATTTATGAGTTGTCATAAAAACTTATATATATATAGCAAATTCTAAAATAAATAAAATCAGAGAGAAATTATTGTCTGTTAAAATAACAAATTGTAAGAAAGTAATAAAGGCAGAATTTATTACCTTTAATAAGGAGAATCTTCTGGAAGAAATTATGGGGGTGGTTATGCATGCTCAACTTTATTTTGGAAATCTCAAGACATAATTTGGGGGAGAAGTGTGCATTTCAAATAGCAGAATATGTTTTATGTTTTCAGGATCTCTCTCTCTGAGAAAGTTTTTATTTTTGTTTTGGCACCATAAACCATAGCTTCCAGAAGAAAAGACTTGGAGGAAAATGGATGCGAGCTAAGAAATTTTGTGAATATCTGGTAGAAGCAATATTCCAAGTATGGATTGAGATACGAAACTGATTTATTGTTGCATTAGATTTAGTAATATGCAAGCTTTATATTATTTTGTGATTGTTTATCTCTCACCCATTTCATCTTTGTTTTAACAGTCTATTGCGTTAGCCATAAATTTATTTTTATGAACTGGGTTCCTCTAGAATTTTTACATATGGTGCACGACCTAGTTATCTAAATCATATCCAAAATCTAGCCTTACCTAGTTTGTCATTTTAGAGATATGAATATTTTGTGACTATCTATCTCTCACCTATTTCATCTCTGATTCACCCATTTCATCTCTAATTTAACAGTCTTTTACGTTAGCCATAACTTTATTTTTACAAACTAAGTTCCTCTATAATTTTTATATATGGTGCATGACCTAGTTATCTAAATCATATTTGAAAATTAGCCTTACTCAATTTGTCATTTTCGAGATATGAATATTTTGTGACTGTCTATCTCTCACTCATTTCATCTTTGTTTTAATAGTCTGTTGCTTTAGCTATAACTTTATTTTTATGAACTAGGTTCCTATATAATTTTTATATATAGTCCAGGAACTAGTTATCTAAATCATATCCGAAAATTAGCCTCACCCAATTTGTCATTTTGGAGATATGAATATTTTGTGACTGTCTACCTCTCACCCATTTCCTCTCTATTAAAAAAGTTAGTTGTGTCACCAATAACTCTATATTTTCAAATTGGGTTTCTCTAAATTTTTTATATAAGATTCAGTTCTTATCTATGAAAATCATATCCAAAAAATAGCATTACCCAGCTTGCCAATTCAGAGATATGTATCAATTTGTGACAAACATTCCTATGTCATCTTGGTTATTATTAAATCTACAAATCTATTATGTGCATATCCTGCAATCATTTCGATCCAAGATATGACGTCTCTTTGAGACGACTGTCAAACAATTCACAGACCTTGTCTATGCCTCAGTCTTTTGCATAACCGTCTTCCAAAGTATTTTCAATTATATAAGTTATCACTTGCATATTAGTGGCATCGACTTATAAAAAAATTTGGCAATGGTTGTTCATCTAATGAGGAGTTGAAAGCAGTATCTTGATCTCTTTCTAATATGAATTGAAGTTTAGAAGGACATAAAACCTTTATTAGAACTTTTATTTAATCTGTTTGACATTAAAGATATTGGTTATATTTTCTAATTTAATTGTATCTTTGAATCTGAATTTTAGGATGTGTTTTGGAGAGTTTTGTGTTAGTGTATCTATAGTTAGGACCCATATTTATAGTTCAATATATTATTGAGAATTAGAAGAATATTATAGAAAAGATCATTCTTAGACTTTATCTATATTGTGTGTATAATTATCTTAAATTTATGGTTGAGTGAGTCTACTTTTAGATCATGATTGGAGGAGATAATTGGTTTGACAAGTATGTCTTGGTTAGAGTCCTTTCTTAGGGTCCTCTTAAGTAAACTATTTAATTATTTTTACATATTATTTTAACTGGTCTAATAATTGCAAAGTCTTTTGATAAGGACCATATAGGTAAGTATCAAGTAGATACCTTAATTATTATATAATACCTTAGGGACAACTTTGATAACCTTTAGAATGGCTAGACCATTGATTTTTATTTCTAATTGTAAACCTTGTAGTTAGTTTAATAAAGGTTTGTGATATTATCTCGTGGCATTAATGTAGTAGACATAGTATTAGTACTAGTTTATGAGTAATGCTTATGATTGTTTGTTATGTATAGAAACAAGTGAAGTTATTTTGAAACTAAGTACATATATTTAGGTATAATTGGGTTGGACATGGTGTTAAATGCTTTGATAAGGAATCAAATCTTTAGACCTCTTTTGGATTTATTTATTGAGATTAATTTTTACATAGAAAGTAATTACTTTGGGACTTTAGAAAAACATGAAATGAAGCTAGTTTTGAATAATGAATAAATGTTTGACTAAAGGTGCTAACTCTTTGTTATAAGTGATTCAAATATTGGTGAATTGTTATTTTGCATTCATAATGAAGTTCACATATATGTATCAAATTCAATATAATTATTTATATTGTTGTTATCTTGTAACAAAGGTTAGATAAATCCCTAACATTTAGGATATGTTTATATCTTTCATAGATACCAGGATTAGTATAATATTTGAGTCTAAAAAGTAGAGAGAATGTTTTGTTGATTTATGGGTAGCTTATGATTAATGTTACATTCTTAAAGACCCATATTTAGTGCATCATATTATATGTTGTATTTGTGGTAATGTAATTTAAATATTGTTGAAGGATCTTAGTTTATGATGTGCATTTGAGAGTGGATGTGATGTGAGACCATTTTGTTTTAGTGGTGTCAAGTATTTGTGTCATTTGGGAAGTTGATTCCAGAGGCCTAAGATGTTATATTTTGATTTCATGCAACTGTGTTGTTAGGTGTCCTAAGATAATGATGTCTCTTGTTTATGTATGTGGGTTTTGGTAAACGATAATGTGAGTTGATGTACATTCTGTGTTGCAAATGCATCATGATGAGTTAATAATCTCCTTTAAGGATGTATTGATATCAAACTTGTGTTAAGTATTGTGTTTGATAATGGGGAGATCTCGTTAATCGTAAAGAGGAAGTATTTTGTTTATGGTTGAGATTTGGGAGCAAGATGGCCCATGCCTTGCTCTGGGTATGTGTTGTTTATGGTTGTTTTGATTGTTTCAACTAGAAGTTTTGGGATAATGATTTAAGAGTTGGTCCTTTTATTATGTTTTATTTGCAATAAGGTTAATGCCTTGCATTGTATATGTATATTTGACATTATGATGTTAATTGTCTTGCTTAATGGATAGGGTCTTCTAGATGCAGGTAGGGGGTGGCTTTCAATGTGGGGTCGATGCCCAAAGTGGCTTGCCAGGGTAACCAATTAAAAGTTGGTAACCAAGTGATAACTTAATAATAAATTTAGAGGGTTGGGTAGTTTCCACACTAAATAAGATAATTGGATGCCTCACCCATGCCTGTAGTGCTCGTTTAGGCTAAGGATGTGATGAGAAGGCTTGGTTGGCAAGATCAACTTCCTTATCCTCACGAAAGGAATGTTGGTTCCACATGTGTCACCCTATGGGGCCGGCGTCTAGTGAGAGACTGCTAGGGTAACCATAGATGGGGACCGACGTCTAGTGAGAGACTACTAGGGTAACCCATGTCAGGACCATGCAATGACACTCTTCCCTACTGCAGTCTAGCATTCCCTAATTGTGTTTTTCCCTTTCATTGTGTAATTGCCTCTGGAAGTGTTGAGTTGCTTGTGATGTTCATATTGACCAGTGTTGTATTGGAGTCATGTGTAGTCCTTGCACCTGTTAGCCTATTGTCTTCTTAACTATTTGCTTAGTGGGACCTTATTGTTATCTCCTAGCACAGGGGGTGGACCTTAGGATTCCATATGGTCAGGTGGTTGTACTTTATCTCCATTGGTTCCTTGTTGTTGTTCATGTACAAAAAGAATTTATCTCATGTAGCAGATTCCAGATCATGTACCAGTTTGAGGAGATAGTTATTTATGATTATATTTTAGTTCTGTATATCAGTTGAATCATGTACTATTATCTTGATATATCTATCCCAATGCATTTGTTGCAAGTATGGGCCTAATCAGTGTTGTCATTGATGTCAACATACTCTTGTTGCATTAATGATAAGGATTGGATGAGCTGTGTACTGAGGATATTGGGAAAATTAGTCTCAATCAAGAATAGTGAAGATCAGTGATGACAGTAAGGTAAAAGTCTAAGATAGGATGAGTATCAGAGGATGCAGTTTAAAGGGTTTGTAGATATGTGTCTTAAGGTGGTCCAGTAGAGATTTTAGAGGTCGGCATGAAGATCTAAAGAAGTTGTGGCCACTCAAGTAAAATTGGTTTCGACAGATGTTCAGTGGTGACAGAGTGTTATAGATAGGTCCGGTGAGTTCCAAAAATGCATTATCCTATTCCGTAGATTTGAGGGAGTGTTGAGGAAGGCTTTGTGAAGTATCAACTCGATTGGTTCGTGGTTTGAAGGTCTGCAAGCATCTATTCCTTTGTGACAGTAATGACAGACTATGTTCTTGAGGTTTTGGATGAAGGGGAGAAGGATTTCAGTAAGCAGATGAAGTGTGGATGTTCTTGGTGATTCAGGTAAGCTTGTGGAGGTCTTTGGATCATGTCCAGTTCATGTTGGTGATCCGCATTGAAGTTGGAGCTCACAATTAAGAAATCTTCCAGATGATGGTGTTCTTTCTGAGATTGGCTGACCGAATGAGTTACACATTCTACGAATGTTCTTGTTGATGTTTGCCAACTTAGATGATCATTCCTAAGTTGATGCCTTGTATAAATAAGGGATTACGAAGTCATTTCAAAGTTTTCCTTGTGGAGATGAGTGTGTGGTAGCAAGGAGGAGAGCGAAAGGCAGAGTAGAAGTATTGGGCTTAAATGGAACTGATTCAAGCATGGTGAAGATGCTATTCTCCAGTTCATGTATGTGATACTTATTTCTTTGTAGACAGTGTGTCTCTTGTAGGCAATGAGCCTCTTGTGAGCAGTGTGGTTGGGCAGTGAGCCCTAATTGGCATGTGCCATTTTGTTCTTTCTATTCTTCTAACAGAGAATTCAATCTTGGTTTAATCACCCCATGGTTTTTCCCTTAACCGGGTTTTCCATGTGTTGATGTGTTTTTGCTCTTAATTTGTTACATTGTGTTTCCTTGATTGATTTATTATTATACTGTTGAATTGCAAAGTGGAGTTAAGTGTTTAATTGGAAGAAAGTTTTGCACAACTGATTCACCCCCCCTCTTAGTTGTGTGCCCTAAGTCTAACAATTGGTATCAGAGCCAAGTTCCTCTAAAAGGAGCTTAACCACTTGAGGAGATCCAGTATGTTGTCTTACAAGAAGGATAGTCCAAAGTTTGATGGAACCAATTTTAATCTATGGAAAGGTCACATGAAATGTCACTTGCAATGTATGGGAATGGTGTACTGGACCATGGCTACAACACAGTATACACCTCCACAGGGTGGTCTGAAAACCCAAAATGAAATCACAGATGCTGAAAACAATCTGTGGACTATAGAGGCTCTTCTAAGTGCATTATCTGATTCAGAGCTCTCAAATGTTATTGAACTACCAACTACTTTTGAGATCTGGCAAAAACTGAAACTTTTGCATGAAGGAGACAAGTATGTTAAATGTGCAAGGTTACAGAGTCTGAAAGGGAAATTTGAAAATCTGAAGATGAGAGATGATGAAAATATCACTACTTTTATGCCAAGAGTAAATGGGATTGTGGAATTAGAAATGCTGGTGGAGTCCTAGATGAAAATGAGATTGTTGGAAAAATTCTCAGATCCCTACCTGCTTCTTACAAAATCAAGGTTGCTGCCATTGAAGAATTCAGAGCCCATACAACTGTCACAAGAGATCAATTGGCTGGAAAATTGGCTGCATTTGAAATGACAGAGTTTGGAGATGACCCCCCCCAAGACTGAATCTGCATTCAAAGCCAGTGCCTCTGTAAAAGGTAAACAAAGGTTTGATCTGGGAGAGAACTCATCAAGGAAACTGTCATGGTATGAAAAAGCAAGAAAAGACCTGGAAGAAGAAGAAGTAGAAACTGCTCAACTTGAAGCCCTTATTGCAAAGAGGCTACCAAGAGGATCCGATAAGTATGAAGGAAAATTGCCTTTCAAATGTTTTAACTGCAATAAGATTGGTCATTTTGCCTCAAAGTGTCAGGAAAGATTTTCAAGACCAAATCCTAACAGATCAAGGTTCCAAAAGAATTAATACTGTGTTCATGAAGAAGATGATAATAAAGGAGTAATAGATGATGAATCAGAGACAGGAAACAAATCTGGAAGTGAATGGGTGTTTATTGCCATCAAGGAAGAAGAACCAATATCCTCTATATCTGTCAATCATAAAGTTGTAGAAAGAGCTCTAGCTACCCAAGTTGAAGAAAAGGATGACTAGGTCATTGACAGTGGATGCTCTCACCATATGACAGGTGACAAAAACAAATTCATAGATTTGGAAAGGTATGAAGGAGGAATGGTAAAGTTTGGTGATAATTCTACTGGTAGAATTAGAGGAAGAGGAACTATTTCTTTTGATGGAAGGAACAAAACTGGTAATGTACTATATGTTGAAGGATTGGAGCACAATCTTCTCAGTGTTGGACAGTTCGTGGACAAAGGCTATGATCTCTGATTTAAAGATGGAAAATGCAAGATCTTTGAAAGTTCTAGAACAGAGATTGCATCTGGTACTCAAACTAAAGGTAATATCTTCCACTTGGTTGGCACTAGTAAAAGTTGCCTATTTGTTCAAGTTGATCAGAGTTGGTTATGGCATAGGAGGATGTGTCATGTGAATTTTGATAATATCATCAAGATAAGAAACACTCAGGCTGTAAGAGATCTTCCAAAGTTGGTGAAACCTACTAATAGCTTGTGCAAAGAATGTCAGTTGGGTAAGCTGAGCAGAGTCACATTCAAAAATAAGGAACTGTCTTCTACCAGATTATTGGACTTAGTTCATACTGATCTTTGTGGTCTGGCAAGATTAGGAGTGTACAAGGTGATAGATACTTTATGTTGCTAATTGATGACTATTCCCAAATGATGTGGGTAACCTTTCTAAAAGAGAAATTAGAAGCTCTTCAAAAATTCAAAATATTCAAAGCTATGGTAGAGAATGAAACCAGATTAAAATTGAAATGTCTAAGGTCTGATAGAGGTGGGGAATTCACATCCAGTGAGTTCATAAAGTTCTGTGAGAAACATGGAATAAAGAGACAGTTGTCTGCTCCTAGGACTCCACAGTAGAATGGAGTAGTGGAGAGAAAGAACTGGACCATCCAGGAAGCATCTAGGACCATGATGATGGAAGCAAATGTTCCTCAGATCTATTGGAGAGAAGTTGTTAGCACTGCAGTCTATACTCTCAATCAAGTTCAAATCAGAGGCAATATCGGTAAGACTCCTTATGAACTTTGGTTTGGCATCACTCCTACTGTGAGGTATTTCAGAGTTTTTGGTAGCAAATGTTACATTAAAAGAGATGAAGATCTAGGAAAGTTTGATGCTAGAAGTGATGAAGGAATATTCTTGGGTTACTCTACTCAAAGCAAAGCATATAGGTGTTACAACAAGAGACTAAGAAAAATAATAGAAAGTACAATTGTGAAGGTTGATGAAGGAATTGAAAAACCCTCAAGGTTTTACAAATATGATGAAGATGATCAAAATGGTACTCTAATTCAAGGAGCCCAAGCCTCCTCTAAAAGACAAATTCAAACTAATCCAGTAAACCAGGAAGAAGAGATGAGTTTCAATGAGCTTGATCAAGAATCAAAAGTGCAAGAAATTCCTAAAGTTCCTAGGTATGTAAGACTGAACCACTCTGAAGATCAGATCCTAGGTGATAAAAGAAAAGGAGTACAAACAAGAAGGAGAATTGCTCAAGATTTAGAAGAGTATTGTCTGATTTCAAAGATTGAACCTAAGACAGTGAATGAAGCTTGCAATGATGAAAACTGGACTAAAGCAATGGAAGAAGAACTGATGCAAATTGAGAAAAATCACACTTGGGATCTTGTTCCCAGACCTAGAAACAAGAATGTGATTGGAAAAAAATGGGTCTTCCAGAACAAACTGAATGAAGTTCGTGAAGTAATCAGAAATAAAGCCAGATTGGTCTACAATGGTTACTCTTAATTAGAAGGAGTTGATTTTGAAGAAACTTTTTCTCTGGTGGCAAGAATTGAAGCAGTCAGGTTATTTCTTGCATTTTCTGCCTTCAAGGATTTTAAGGTATATCAAATGGATGTCAAGTCTTCCTTCCTAAATGGTGACTTGGAAGAAGAAGTGTACATAGAGCAACCAGATGGATTTTAATTGTCTGATCATGGTGATATGGTCTGCAAGTTGAAGAAGGCACTATATGGACTGAAGCAAGCCCCAAGAGCTTGGTATGAAAGATTGGATAAGCATCTTTTGAAGATTGGTTTCAACAAAGGTACTACTGACAGTAATTTGTATTTCAAAATTAATCATGAAAACATCTTGATTGTTGAAGTGTTTGTTGATGATATCATTTTTGGAGGAAGAGATAGTATGTGTAAAAATTTTACAAATCAAATGAAAAGTGATTTTGAGATGTCCATGCTTGGTGAAATGAATTTCTTCTTGGGTCTACAAATCACTCAAACAAAGAAAGGAATCCTCATTTCGCAGACCAAATATGTGAAAGAATTGTTGAAGAAATTTGGGATGGAAGACTCAAAACTAATGAATACTCCCATGGCAACCAGATGTAAATTGAGCAAAGATAATGATTCTCCTAAGGCTGATCAGACAAAGTTTAGGTCAATGATTGGAGGACTGTTGTATCTCACTCAAACTAGACTAGACATTATGCAGGCTATTGGTCTTGTTGCTAGATTCCAGGCTAATCCTAGAGAATCTCATGTCATGGCAATAAAGAGGATTTTTAGATATCTAAAAGGGACAATTGAGTATGGTTTGTGGTATCCTAGAGATCATGATTTCTCTCTTGATGCATATATAGATGCGGATTGGGCAGGAGATGTGGATGACTGAAAGAGTACCAGTGGTCGAGCATTATTTTTGGAGAAGAGATTGGTTTCTTGGCTAAGCAAGAAACAAGAGGCAATATCTCTATCTACAACTGAAGCATAATATATTGTAGCAGTAGGTAGTTGCACTCAAGTCTTGTGGATGAAGCAGATGCTAAGAGATATCAAAGTGGAGTATGAGGAACCTATCACAATCTTCTATGACAACTCAAGTGCAATAAATATATCTAAGAATCTGGTGTTGCATTCAAAGATTAAACACATATCCATCAAGTTTCACTTTTTGAGAGAGCAAGTGAACAAGAATGAAGTCAGATTGGAGTTTGTACCTTCCAAGGATCAGATTGTAGACATCTTTACTAAACCTCTACCTAAGGATTCTTTTGAGTATCTCAGGGAGAAGTTAGGGGGTATTGCCCCTCCAGTGATGAACTAAGGTGCATTGAGGTGCATCAGTTTGGTGGATATCACAGTCATATCTTGTGATCCAAATTGATGATGGGGAGTTGCTACTTAGGGGGAGCAGCAGGTATGATTTTGAAGTGTTGGAATTACAAGTATGTGCCCTTTTCCATTGATGTCAAAGGGGGAGAGAAGACATGTGAATGGTTGTTATTGATAGGGGGAGTTCTGACAGTGAGGAGAAGTTCTTGTCTTGATGGTCAAAACAGTTTTTCACATCATATGTTGCCATCAATGACAAAGGGGGAGATTGTTGCAAGTATGGGCCTAATAGGTGTTGTCATTGATGTCAACATACTTCTATTGCATTAATGATAAGGATTGGATGAGCTGTGTGCTGAGGATATTGAGAAAATTAGTCTCAATCAGGAACAGTGAAGATCAGTGATGACAATAAGGTAAAAGTCCAAGATAGGATGAGTATCAGAGGATACAGTTTAAAGGGTTTGTAGATATGTGTCTTAAGGTGGTTCAGTAGAGATTTCAGAGGTCTGCATGAAGATCTAAAGAAGTTGTGGTCGCTCAAGTAAAATTGGTTCCGGCAGATGTTCAGTGGTGACAGAGTGTTACATATAGGTCTGGTGAGATCCGGAAATGCATTATCCTATTCTACGGATTTGAGGGAGTGTTGAGGAAGTCTTTGTGAAGTATCAACTCGATTAGTTCGTGGTTTGAAGGTCAGTAAGCAGCTATTCCTTTGTGATAGTAATGACAGACTGTGTTCTTGAGGTTCTGGATGAAGGGGAGAAGGATTTCAGTAAGCAGATGAAGTGTGGATGTTCTTGGTGATTCAGGTAAGCTTGTGGAGGTCTTTGGATCATGTCCAGTTCATATTGGTGATCTGCATTGAAGTTAGAGCTTGCAATTAAGAAAGCTTTCGGATGATGGTGTTCTTTTTGAGATTGGCTAACCAGATGAGTTACACATTTTAAGGATGTTCTTGTTGATGTTTGCCAACTTAGATGATCATTCCTAAGTTGATGTCTTGTATAAATAAGGGATTGTGAAGTCATTTCAAAGTTGTCCTTGTGGAGATGAGTGCGTGGTAGCAAGGAGGAGAGCGAAAGGCAAAGCAGAAGTATTGGGCTTAAATGGAACTGATTCAAGCATGGTGAAGATGCTATTCTCTAGTTCATGTATGTGATACTTATTTCTTTGTAGACAGTGTGTCTCTTGTAGGCAGTGAGCCCTAATTAGCATGTGCTATTTTGTTCTTTCTATTCTTCTAACAGAGAATACAATCTTGGGTTAATCACCTCGTGGTTTTTCCCTTAACCGGGTTTTCCATGTCAAAATCTTGGTGTCTCATGTGTTGATGTGTTTCTACTCTTAATTTGTTGCATTGTGTTTCCTTGATTGATTTATTATTATACTGCTGAATTGCAAAGTGGAGTTAAGTGTTTAATTGGAAGAAAGTTTTGCATAACTAATTCACCCCCCCTCTCAGTTGTGTGCCCTAAGTCTAATAGTATTCAGGAAGGTGATATTGTAACATTATAATAATATACTCTCATGTAAGGAAAATTGTATATGTACTTGTAATCCTGTACAGGATCTTGATGCTTACTTATCTGATGATATTGTGTATGAGGAAAATTGACTATGATAAACTAAACAAATCAAAAACCCAATAACATAAAGAGAACTGATCTAAATAAAAGCCATTGCCTATAAATCAACAAAACATGAAAGCTTTTACCAAGATTTTTATTGTTCCCTTTGGATGAATGTGGATTGCTCAATAGTGCTGCAAAACCATGGTTGCAACAAGCAAGTAAAGTGCTCAAAGATCAATTTTAAGAGATCGTAAAGTTTCTTAATCGATGCGATGTATGCTCAAAGCATTGTTAAAGGATGCCTGAGAATAAGTGATCGAAGAGAGAGTGTGAAGGAGATGAGGGAGGTTTATATAGGTTTCAATGAAGATCAATCAACGGTCCAGATAATTCAGACGAATCAACAGAGAAGAACAGTTGAGGAATGTGCAACGAATAAGAAAAAGACAAGTGTCACACAAAAGTTGTTTTATTTGAGTTAAACACTTTCTTTTCTAAAGATAAGACATGCTTTTCATAAATTAGAAAGTTTTTTTCTAATTTAAGAGAAATTGATAAAAACAAGGTTGAGTGAATAGATAACTCAACTTAAGATTTTCTTTTGCATGATTTGAGAGAAATTAAATAATAAATTATTTAATTTTGTGTGCATGGAGAAGAAGACTTATTTTTAGAAGTTTTAAAAGATATTTGAAGATAAGAAAGCAAATTAAATAAGTAAATTTATTTAATTGTTGTGCATGATTTGGAAGAATAAATAAAATACTTGATTTATTTTATTTTTGGAGATTGAGAGAATTTAAATAAATTTGATTTGATTTATTCATATTTGGAAGAATGAATTTGATTTAAGTAAATAATTGGGAATTATTTAATTGTTTGGTTAAGAGGGAATTTGTGATGAATTAATTAAATAATGGGATTTATTTAATTAATGGAGACTTGAAATTTGGAAAGAAGATAATGCTCTAATTAAATAATTAAAATTATTTAATTGTGGAAGAATAATAGAGGAATTTGATTTAATTAATTAAATAGAGAGAATTTATTCAATTAATGTCGAAAGTATGTGACTTAGAAGAATTAGATGAAATTAATTAAATAATTAGATTATTCAATTAATGTTGAAATGCAGGTGATTAGGAAGAAATGACGAAATGCAAGTTGTGCGACGACTAGGTCATTTTAGGGTGTCTACATTTTGCCCCTCTTTGATGCAATGTCGTTTATAGTGTTGCTTCAAAGAAATCGATAGTTGAAGATATGATACAATTTTTGATGCCCCAGTGTAGGTAGTTGCCCCAGCGTATGCCCCCTCAAGCAGAAAGATGGGGAAGCAGTAGAAGGACTAGGTGGACGCTCGACTAGAGGAGTGCGCGAGCAGGTTAGAAGGAAAAAAGAAGGAAAAAAAGGGGGGGAAAAAATAAAAATGTAGGGGGGGCACTATAAATAGGTCCCATGGGGACCACAATCCTCATTTGCACACTAGGAGCTTCTAAATTTAGAGAGTAGAGCCTCCAAACTTAGGTTGAGTGGAAGGAGCAGACAGCGTGGAGAGATGCCGATTCCAGCGCACAGGCATCGGGCGGAGTTAGTACAGACATACGGGAGGCCAGCAGGAGCTCCAGCAGTGGTAAGTATCCAAAAACCCCATTTTAATTTGTCATTTTTGGTCGGGTTTAGGGCTAGGTCTAGGTAGGGTTTTCAGGTCAGCCAAAAGCGCTTTAGGGTAGCGCGACGCTATTGGTAGTCAGTTAAGGCACTTTTGGCGCGCCGCAGCGTGTCTGGTAGGTAGGTTCAATGCTATTGGTAAAATCAAGGCACTTTTGGTGTTGGGGCTCCGTGCCACAGTGCGTTTGGTACAAAGCTGCAGTGCTTTTGGTAGTGCAGTGTGGCGCGATTGGCAGGGAAGTAAGGCACGGTTGGAAGGGTTAGCAAGAAATCGCGTCGCCTTTGGCAGCCTAGAGCGGCGTGGTTGGTAGCATGGAGAAGCGCACTTGGTGAAAACAAGTCACACTTGGTATAGAAAAATAAAGCACATTTATAGGCACAGTGAGGCGCCTATGGTAACACAGTGGAGCACTCTTGGGGAAAGCAAGGCGCCTTTGGTTTGGGTAGAAGAATACAATGGGTAGGGTTGACTGAAGGGTGGACTACTTAGGTTGGAGCAAGGGAGAACCTGGTCTTAGGGTTTTGCATCATAGGGTAGAAGTTGGTAGGACTAGAGAGGAATGGTTAAACTGATTGACAAGCAGTTTGCTGTGGATGCAGAGGATTATGCCTCCGTTGATGTCAAGAGAGCAACACCACGCGATAGCACATGAGGTAGTATAGTTGACGTGGGAGGAGGATGCATTCCTAGAGCACGCGGGATTATGGCATGTTGTACACTTGACTCACATTAGGGCGAATCTCACCCTAGTGATAGCAGTGGTGGAGAGGTTCCGCAGTGAGACAGGCTCGTTTCACTTTTCGATAGGGGAGGCGACAGTGACCTTGGAGGATGTGTATCACATCCTAATTTGGATTGATGGGGAGAGAGTGGACTTTGACCCAGCATGGGGAGAGGCAGGCATGGTAGAGGTATTTTGCACAGATGATTTGCGGATAGACGATGGAGAGATTTGGTGGACAGACGTCCCAAGACTCTACGACAGGATTAGGTGGATAGTATCTTCATTGATTGGCAGCTTCCTCTACCCAGACAGGAGATCTAGAGGATTATCGGTTGGCTAGGGTACTGTACTATCTGGGATGTTCACACATGGTATTCAATATGCATGGGGCCCATGTGTGCTGGGACAGCTGTACCATGATATGCACCATTGCGTGTACAGGAGAGGTAGGAGTCTCTCAGCAGGGGTGACTCTTCTACAGGTGTGGGTGTGGGAGCATATCCCAGTGATTCAACCCATGACATAGCACCATTAGGATAGGGGAGAGCCATACGCATTCCTATATGAGGGAGTGATTACATATCGGAGGTTGGGGTCTGTCAGCCACTAGAGGTGATAGATCTATGAGATGGACCTTTTTATTTGGAGGCCATGGTTACTATGCGAGGAGTGGGAGGACGAGCATGAGTAGCTGATGTATTGCAGACAGGCTCGGTATCTATTTGGGAGACAGACAGACATGATTGAGAGATACCTATCAGAGCGGGTACTGAGACAGTTTGGGTTACCACAGGGGTTACCTAAGGGGGAGGCGATACATGCCAGGACACGAAGAGAGGTTGGAGACTGGGATGTAGAGATTCCAGTGGCTACAACATTAGTAGAGGTATGGGGACTTGTCCCCGTGAGATGGGATTGGGATACAGGATTGGCAGATCCAGGTACACTGCCAAAGTATGACAGGTACTGGTAGACACATAGGCCAGTGAGATTGACTACACTAGGTGTGGCAGGGGCAGTGGGGGATGTACTAGTCCTAGGTGTAGAGGCTAGGATCAGATGACAGGCTAGAGCGGCTAGATAGCAGGTAGTTGGAGAGGCCATCGGCCAGCAGGCAAATGTGGAGATGGCAGAGGAGGGGGAGCCAGCTGTAGAGACTAATTTGGAGAGGGCTGAGTGGTTGTTACAGGAGGAGACAGCTTGGAGGACTCGACTAGAGCTCTAGATGGTATGATTAAGGAGGGACAAGGATGCCGCGAGGGTTGAGGTGAGGCAGGTCGAGGCCTTAGCCCAGGTGTAGACACAGGTAGCAGCAGCAGCACAGACAGCCCTGGCACACGCACAGGCATAGCTATAGGCATAGGCACAGGCACTGGTACATGCATAGATATAGGCACCAGCCGCACCAGCAGCAGATGACAGGCAGCTAGCCTAGATGACGAGGGAGAGGGATGTAGAGGTACAGCTATGGCTGATAGTAGAGGCCACACTCCATAGAGTGAGGTGAGAGAGAGATGAGGCACACCATGCACTAGGTACAGATCAGAGGACCCTATAGAGTGAGCTCGTCTGGGTTTAGGGAGAGCTAGTATCAGCCAACAGAGAAGAAAAGTACTATAGGGCGCTCTACGTAGGTGCAGTGCCAGCGGCACAATGAGAGCCGAGCTACAGAGACAGGAGCAGGTCTGGAGCATCAGGGTCTTGTAGGACAGGGCAGTCATTGTCCTCAGTGAGAGGACCGTTCATGCCACCAGGGGGAGGAGGAGGAGTAGCAGGGGGACCTGCACTGAGTACAGGTGGAGGACAAGGGCCACAGCAGGAGGCCAGCTCTACCCACTAGAGCATGTATATTTGTATATTGTATCATTTTGTATCATTTTGGAGAGATGCCTATGTGCATGCTGATGTATATTTTGCAGGCTCTTGATGGCCTATTGATGTAGACACCTACATTTTGTATTTTATGATGACCTTTACCTACGATATATGATGATTGATTATGCTCACTATTGTTCATGCTTGTATATATGCACTTCTTGATGTCATGGATGTGATGATATGTATGTATGATTATGGATTTATGTGATGATGTATATTGCGTATATGATGCTTATAGATGTATGATGATAGAGATGCATGATGATATAGATGTTATGACTAGTGATATCTAACATGTGGGTTTTGCAGATAGCACCAGAGAGAAGAAAAGGAGGAGACAGAAGAGACAGACTATTGATCGATCGTTGTATTGAAAATGATATAAGGCCATGGGTGAATGAGCTTGTTGCAATGGTTTCACATTTGTATATAAAGAGCAATCCTTATTTTTGATATAGCATGTGGATAGTTCGCCACCAAGGTATAAAAGACCAAGGTGCAGTAATATCCGAGTGCGTGGACGTTGACTCTGCAAGCAAGCGGTTTGATCTTAGGTCCCTTAGACATAGTATGACCTTGTTGGAATATGTGAATAAACCATAGTCTTGAACATAGAATAAACTTCAATACATGTAAATGCAAGAAGAAATATTAATATGTAAGATGCTAGGTCGTAACACACACAAGATAAATATAATGCTAAAAAAGATGCTAAAGATCATTCCTCAAACACGACACACAAAAAGCAATGACTATGCCCCCAATCCATACTGCATCGCAACGTACCAAGATTATAGATAAATCAAGGCAGACTTGAATAGGTAATGGATATAGGAACAAAAGATAAACCATAAAACAAATTGACTATCTTACAAAGTAAACATACAGCCAACATATTCTCTTGCCAAAGAGGTTGCTCAAGATAGATGGGATAGGAAAGATAATAGCTTTATCATAGGAAATCTGTGTCCGTTAAAGGGGGCTATCTACCTAAAAAGACAATGTCTCACTGCACGAAATGCCACATGTCGTAGGAGACACGTGCGTTGGTCTTGACAATGAAACACTTCACAGAAGACAACCTTGTTGATCTAGGGCTTTGGCTTAAGCAGGACTTAGCTGATATTGGCAATCGGTATGCAGGACAGTAGATGACTTTGGAAGTAGGCCTCTTTGCTTTAGGTTCGGTAAGGACTTTCACTTTGAAAGGATGCGCTAGCTTGCTGCTTGAGTTAGTCAAGTCGAGGCGAATGGATTTTGACACCCGGAAGACTAGAAAGGTGATAGTGCTAATGGATTGGGGTGGGTGGAGAATGATGGATCGTGTGTGCCTGAGTATTGGATACATCCTTCATATTCCAGACTACCTACATACCCCACGGGATCAAGGCACACTACAAGGAAAGATGAAAGTGATAAATATGTAGTTATGGATAGAGTGATGAGATGGGTCAAGGTGGAAGGGGGAGATCTTATGTACCTGAGTACTGGAAACTTCCTTTGTATTCCAGACTGCCTACATACCCATATCCATGGGATCAAGGTACCTTAAGACTGAGATGAGATAATATGTAGTTCTGGTTGATGTGATGATGTAAAAAAAGCATTGGGAGAGATAACAACCTTATCGTAGGAGTGATTTGTCCGTTAAAGGGTGCTATTTCTGGAAAGGAGAAAAGAAATGAAGTGTGTGCTGCGAACCACGAACAAGGAACCAATCCTAGACCTAAGTGAAAGAAAGAGTTGCCCCCATTCTGATAGAGGAAACTACATGGGTGACTGACGAAGAAGACATAGAAAGTCGTGACCTAGGACAAGACAGTGCAAACTATTGACACAGATCAAGATGGATGATGATGAGAGACATTGACAAATTTCCAAGCTATACTAGATAGGGGGATGGAAATGCAAACAAGGTTAATGGTTTTATTATGGATGGATGGACGAAGTGCATTGTGAACTGGACATGGAGTGGACAGGACTTGATAGACGATGGGTGTTGACTCTACACATAGCACCTGTTTGCCAGGTTTTCACTATGGTACTTATCCAAGGCACCTGTTTTCCAGGTTTTCACCAGAGGACAGATTTTTTTAGATTTTTTTTTTTTTTGGAATACTCTGAGGATCAGGCATAGAACTTCTTGAGATGGACACTATTAAGTGGCTCATCCAAAGGAATGCCGTCAAGTGTAGCTAAAGTATAAGCTCTTGATCCATATGCTGCTGTGACAATAAAGGGACCTAACCAATTAGGATCAATCTTACCCTTCTTTTCCTGATCTGCTTGATTTCTTTGATTCTCTTTAAGTATAAGATCACCAACTTGAAACTGTCTTTCTTTGATCTTTTTTTTGTAATTACGTTGGAGGTAGTTTTGATAGACATGGAGATGATTCAACGCGGCAAGGTGCCTCTCATCTAGTAGTTCGAGCTCAACTAATCTGGAAGTGTGATACTCTTCTTCGCCGATCAGGTCCTATGTGGATACTCTGAGGGATGGGATCTTGACCTCTATAGGTAGGATGGCTTCAGAGCCATAGACCAAGGCATAAGGTGTGGCACCAGTTGGTGTTCTGATACTAGTGCGGTAGGCCCATAGGGCAGGATTGAGTTGCAAGTGCCAATCACGACCAACTTCATTGACTATTTTCTTGAGGATTTTGAGAATGGTTTTATTAGAAGCCTCAGCTTGGCCGTTACTCTGCAGATAGTAGGGAGTTGAAAAGTGATGTTGGATATTGTATTGTGTGCACAAGGCATGGACATCTTGATTCTTGAATGGTCTCCCATTATCAGTGACAATGGCTTGGGGAATACCATACCGACATATGAGGTAGTTAAGGATAAACTTGGCTATTTGCTTACCAGTGATATAGGTCATGGGAATGGCTTCAACCCACTTCATGAAATACTCAGTGGCCATAATGATGAACTTGTGGCCATTGGATGAGGATGGGTGGATTTGTCCTACAAGGTCGAGACCCCATTGAGAAAAAGGCCAAGGAGTTGTCACAGGTTGTAGTTCATGAGCTGGTGCATGAATCAAATCTCCATGATGCTGGCATTGTAGACACTTCTTAGCAAACTATGCAGCATCTTGCTCTATTGTAGGCCAGTAGTAACCTATTCTTAGTATCTTCTTAGTGAGATTAGGACCGGTAGAATGTGCACCACAAACACCTTCATATATGTCTCGTAAGGTAGTGTCGGCTTCTTCCACATTAAGACATCGTAAGAGGATACCATTGAGACTCCGGTGATAAAGTGTATCACCTAGAATGGTGTAACAGGAGGATTGACAGATAATGGTTTTGCATTGGGTGGATGATAGGTCAGGGGGCAAGGTATTGTGTTTAAGGTATTCATAGATATCTTCATACCATGGGGAATTGGGACCAACAAGTTCACAGATGATTTCAGTAACGGGAACATCGACGGCTGGTATCAACAACTTTTCGATCAAGAATTCGCATTTCTATGTATTAGTAGACATGTCAATTAGTGACCCAACAGACACCATAGAAACTGTAGCTTTGTTATGCTCTTTTGGAATTTGCTCAAATGTGATGCTAGAAAAGTGTGGTTTATATACATCCACTAGTTGCTTGTAGGGGACCAACTTTTCATCTTTTGTTTAGTACTCATCTGTGACTTGTCGAATGACTAGCTATGAGTCTCTATATACTTGTAATTCTGTGATGTCCCATTGAACTGTTGTATTGAGACCTATGAGGAGTGCTTCATATTCAATGATGTTGTTGGTGCAAGGCAATGCAAGATGATATGACTTTGGAATATAGTCATTTTGAGGTGTGATGAATAATATGCCGGCCCCTGATCCATGCTGTGTGTAGGAACCATCAAAGTATAACTTCCACATTATTGAGTTAGAAAGAGTGAATAGATTCTCATCCAGAAAGTCTGCTACCATAGGGTGTGTATCATTCGTGGGTGCTTCTGCTAGTTGATCTTCTAGGGCTTGTCCTTTGATTGCTTTATGACCCATATACTCAATGTCAAACTCACTAAGGATCATGACCCATTTAGCTAGTCTACCTGTAAGAGCTGCTTTTGCTAGTAGATACTTCAAGGGATCAATTTTGGCTATAATATTTGTGTGTTGGTTCAACATGTAATGCCACAACTTTTTGGAAGTGAACACTACTGCTAAACAAGCCCTTTTCATTGGTGAATAATTGAGTTCATATCCCACCAAGGTTCTACTAATATAATAAATTGCATGGTCTTTTCCTGTTTCATCATGTTGTGCTAGCAAGGCCCCTAGGGTCGAAGTTGTAGTTGAGATGTATAATATCAAGGGTTTATCAGCAACTGGTGGAACCAATACAGGAGGTGTAGCTAGATACTCTTTGAGCTAATCAAATCTTGCTTGACACTTATCATCCCATTGAAATGAGACATCCTTTAAGAGTAAGTGTTGAAATGGTTGACATTTATCTGCTAGCTATGAGATGAAACACCTAATGGATTGCAACCTTCCCTGAAGGCTCCTTAATGCTTTGAGGTTCTTTGGTGGAGGCATCTCCACTATAGCCTTTACTTTTGCGGGGTCTACTTCGATGCCTCTATGAGATACAATGTATCCCAATAGTTTCCCTAATGTTACACCAAAGACACACTTCTTTGGATTGAGTCTTACTTGGTATTTCTCAAGCCTGTCAAAGATATGTCCTAGAACTTGTATGTGGTCTGCCCTAGAAGATTTAGCTAGTATGTCATCAACATAGTTCTCCATGATATGATGAAAGAGATCATGGAATATCACTGTCATTGCTCTCTGATAGGTTGCTCCTACATTCTTTAGACTAAACGACATGACACACCAACAATAGTTACCCCAAGGACAAGTAAAAGTTGTTTTATGTTGATCTTCTTCTGCTATCCTTATCTGATTGTAGCCTGAGAATCCATCCATGAGAGAAAGCATTTCATGACCTGCTGTCAAGTCTACTATAATATCAATGTTTGGTAGTGGAAAGTCATCTTTGGGACATGCTTTATTAAGATCTCTAAAATCATTGCACATGTGGATGTGCCCATTGGGTTTAGACACAAGTACAATGTTTGATACCCAATCTAAATAGTCAATAGGTCATATGAACTTTGCATCTAACAACTTTTGTATTTCCACTTTTACCAAGAGAGCTATCTATGGGTGCATCTTCCTCAACTTTTGCTTGACTGGTTTAACTTTTGGATCAATAGTGAGATAGTGAACAACTAGCTTAGGGTCTAACCCTAGCATATTAGCATAGGTCCACACAAAGTTGATGGTTCTCTATAAGAAGAATGTGTTAAGATTCTTGTGATTTGTTTCTGATAATGATGCTGCTAGGAATGTGGTCTTTAGATTTTGCTTTGTGCCAAGGTTTATCTCTGTAGAATCTTCCACTAGGAGAGCTGACTTCTCTTGATACTTAGATGGTAGGGGAAGGTCAAATCCTCCATCCTCAGGTGCCACAGTTGGGTTTTCACAGTTGGATATGTCCTTTGTTTTTACTATTTTGTGATTAGGAGGTGCCACATTGTGGTTTTCACCTAGAGATCTTTCTTTATTTTTATTTTTGCGACTAGAGGATTTGGCATTCTCACCAAAATAAGATGTTGGATCTAGTTCCATTACAAAACCTGCTTTATGATCGCCAAGAGGGATACCTTCCCGAAGTCCCATGAACTCAGGTAGAGCTTTGTCATTCTAAAATACATCTATAATGGGAGACCCTTGTTGGTCCCAATCGATAAGTTCAGGGTAGACAAGTGTTACATTCTGGGTGTTAGTGGTGGAGGTTAAGGATATGGAGAATAGCATAAAAATAGAGGATTCTGTGAATAGGTTGGTCATATGGAGGGAAGAGTCATCGATGATATCCTCATTAGACATCGAATCAGCGGGAAAAGTTTTGGCCACCTCATCGAGGATATACTCGATGTCCAAGGCATGTGGTACCTTCTTACCAAATCCTAATCCCTTCTTGTCTAGTTTCTTTGTCACAACAATGGGTTCCATAGTTCCTTGATTCTATTTCCCAAGGCCACCTTTGCCTTTATAGCCCATGTTTTTTACTATCCTTAAGCCATTGCCATATTGCTTGACTGGTATTGTAACTGGTTCTCTCTCTTTATAGAGCCAAGAAGAAATGTCCTTAATAGTTTCTTCCTCCAATAACCGTCCCTATTGGAATTGGGTTAGAAATGCTGGGGGAGGAATAGCTACTTTTTTAGCGACTTTGGCAATGGGTGGTTGGCCATAAGATTTTGGAGATAAAGGCATCCGCCCTACACAACAAGATTTGGAGATATCATAAGTTCCAAAGCCTATATCACGGATGTGCACTTTGATTGCAGGAATAGGATCAGGTTCACTTGTAGAGGCTGGTGTCAGAGTTTTAGGATCAACATATAGTGGGGATTCAAGGGCTTTTGCATTATTAGGCACTTGGTTGCAATTCTTATAACTACCTTGCAAGACACGGCATAATTCAAAAGGATTGGGGTCTCTAGGGATAGTGATCTCCGTACCATTGTATGGGAACTTTAGAGACTGATGGTACGTGGAGGGAATAGCTTTCATTGCATGGATCCATGGGAGGCCTAGGATAATATTGTAAGGCAGCTCAATATCAAGGACTTGACATCTAGTTTCAAGCATGACAGGACCCAGTTGTATAGGTAGGTGGATAATACCTTCTGAACGGCGTTCAGCATCATCATATCCCTTGATTGTAATACTTTGATTAGTGTTGAGATGATCCTCAGAGTATCCCAATTACTTAATTAACTTTAAAGAATAGATGTTGAGACCAGCACCACCATCTATGAGTATACGTTTAATTTTTGTGCTTATGGATGAGAAGCTCAATATGAAGGGCACCATTGTGACACGGATTGTGGGGTGGGAGATCTTTCTCAGAGAAGACCACATAATAGGGTGAAGCAATGTTACCTACTATAGCTTGGAAATCTACGACCGCTATGTTGTTAGGAACTGAAGACTCTTGGAGGGCTTTTTCTAGCACTACTCTATGTGTAGGTGATGACCGTAGAAGGTCCAAGATAGAGATCTGTGCTGGCATTTTCCCTAGATGTTTGACAAGATTATAATCAAATTGAGCCGGAAGACTGGGTGTAGGACCACGAATGGTGACATGACCACGACGAGTTGTAACAGTGCAATCTATAGATTTGCCTTTGATTGTGAGGGTAGACATGCGACTCTCTTCAAAATGACCTACAATGGAATCAAAGGAAGTGGAGGCATGATTGATACCTTTACCTCTATCCTGAGGAGGAGGTGGACCATGATGAGGGAATGGTTCCTTGTACATATCGAGATCTTTGTGTGCTGAGCTGGTTGATCTTCTTGTAGAGATATTTGATTGCCTTCAATGAGATTTTGGATTAGGTGCTTGAGTTTTGTGCATGATGCAGTTCTATGCCCTTTGCTCCTATGGAATTCACAGTATTCATTTTCTCTATACTGCACAGTTTTGTAAACAGGTTCCCTATACGGGGGAGCATCAGATAGGGTGATGAGTCCTTTTTGTAAAATCTTTTTTAAGACTATCTCTATGGGCTCTCCCAAGGGAGTGAATTGACGCCGCGGAGGGTAATCTTGTTGAGGCTGCTCTTGTTGTCATTGTTGTTGCTACTGTGGAGGTGGAGCTTGACTTGGTTTGGAAAGCTGCAGCGGCGTTTGCAAAGTTTGGACATGTTTAGAATCGACCACCCCATCGTTGACTATGTTTTTGTTTTTGTTCCAATATTTGGGTTTATCACTCGATTGTTGATGAGGAGCATTGTCTTTCGTTTCTTTGAAGATTTTGACCACACCCTTAGCAATGAGGGCCTTTTCAATGTTAATTCCCTTGTATGTGATTTCATCTAAGGTTGTAGCACTGAGAATTTGCAAATGAAAACCTAACTCTTGGTTGAGGTTCTGCACAAATATGCTAACAAGCTGTTTCTCCAGAATCTTGAAAGGGAATTTGCTAGCCATTTGTCTCCATCGTTGAAGGAAAGAAATGAAAGTTTCACCATTTTTCTGTTTATTATTGCATAGATCAGTCATGGAAATCTCATGCTCTACGTTGTAAGAAAAATGGGTGGCAAATTTCTCTACTAGCTCGTTAAAAGACTTGATATCCATAGGCAAGTGTGAGAACCATTCTATAGCTTGACCTCCAAGACTATGAGGAAAGAGACACATAAGATAGGTGTCGTTATGTGAGACCTCGAAGCAAGAAAGATAGAATTCCCTAAGATGGTCTTTTGGGTCACCTTTTCCTTTGTATTTATCAAACCTAGGAATAGTAAAATTTTGAGGAAAAGAGATCATAGGTAATGACCGATCAAAAGGATAAGGACACACTTCCTCTAAAGAGAATGTCTTCTTGGTGTGGCCAAATGTAAGATCAAATAGCTGTTGTTGAACTTTCACAATTTTTAGCTCCATCATTGTGGGAGGGGTTGGAAACATCTCCTATTGACCTAGAAGTGGTTGTTTTTGCCCATACAAAAGATTGTAGTGTAAGGCATGAGCGTTGGTATTATAAGGGTCGTAAGATTGGTTGGGGTCATATGCGTTGTACGTTGGGTTTAGATTAGGTTGGAATTAGATGTTTTGATTTGGAAGAGGTGGAGGCGGCACTAGGTAAGTATGTTGGCTTTGTGATGGTTGAAGAAAAGAATTGGGTGGAGGAAAGCTAAAGTGTGTTTGATTAGTTTGTGATGGTGGCACATAGCTTTTAGAAACTTGATGTTGGGAATGTTGAGGGTGGCTAGGCAATGTGTGAAAGAAATTTAGCGAGGATGAACGTAACGAAGGAGGGACATAGGTAGAAGTGATTTGCGATGGTTGATTGGGGATGAGTGTAGAAGAATTTTGTGGGGGGCACTGCATGACTCTAATTGGTTGAGAGACATGGGGGTTTGATGATATGGGAGGTGGTATGTGTTGAGACCCTTGTTGCATGGCTACATAGTTGTTCCCCGGATTGTAATTGGGTGGAAAACCAATTCGTGAAGGAGTAACCAAAATTCCACTTAAATTGGTGTGGACACTTTAGGAGTTTGTTGTATATTTGCTTGAACTAAGGTGGCTTGCTTAGCTAGCTCTGCCTGACGTTGTAGAGTCTCCTGTTGTTTATTGTAGATTTCCATAGGAGTCAGAAGCGGTGATACGGCCCTCTTTCCTGTTGGGTTTTGAAAAAGGGGATTCTTATATTGTACCATTGTTTTCCCTTGTGAGCCTTGTTCAGGTAAAGGCGTGGTCACCGTTGACATGGTTTGCACCACTTGTATGGTGCCTAGGGTGTTGTTTATCTCCTTGAGATTGGAAAGATCAAAATCCTGAGGTAGTTTGGCTCCTTGCTCTGCTAGCAAGTGAAAGAAATGATCTTGGTTCTCACTAAGGATTTTGTCAAAGGCAGCTACAGCTCCAGGATCTTGTATGAATTCATCAAGATCTTGCCCATCTTCTTGAGAGGATTGACCCATTTCAAAGTGTTGCTCTTCTTGAGGTGGGGCTAGATCTGTAGTATAACCTTGGGGGACAAAATCTGGAGGCATGCCAGTGGTATAGTGAGGTGTACTTACCAAAGGAACTATTTCCTCCTGAGACAGGACCAGATTGGCAATGTAACCTTGTGGGACAAAATCCAGAGGCAAGCCGGTGGTATAGTGGGGTGTGTTTACCAAAGGGACCCTACCTTCTTGAGAATTGCTTGGTTGGTCAAGGTGCGGCATGTTCGGAGAGTTGGTTGATTTTGCCGCGGGTGTCCTAGGAGTAACCTTGGGAGTAATGTTGAGATGGCCTGATTGCGGTGTATGAGGAGGTGATTTGCGCTTCTTAGGGACAACTTGCTTGGACTTCATAGTTTTCTGGAGCCTAGTGGTTACCATGGAATACACTAAGACAAAAGGTAATGCTAGGATTCTACTTGTGTTTTAAGAAAAGACAAACTCTGATGCACAAGTAACTAGACCAAAGGCGCTATACTGTTTGACCAGAGGCGTAGGACTATGCAACAAAAAGTGTGCTATTGTAATACCAAAGGTGATGGACTGAGCTACCAAAGGTGAGGTACTGCTATACCAAAGGTGAGCTACGGTGACCAAAAGTGAGCTACTGTACCACCAAGGGTGAGCTGCTGTAATACCAGAGGTGCTGAAGTAGTGTCTGATATTTTTAAAGGCAATTTTGATAGATTTGGTTATGGTTCTAATTGGATTTGTCTTTGGCAAGAGAAAACACAACAAACAAGTGGTCAAAAAAGGACTGACACAACATATAGTGTATGTTTGAGGCTCATGAAAAAGCCCAATGTTTCCACAGGTATAAGACAATTGCAATTAATAACAAGCACTTTTTATCCCCAGAGACAAGGTTTCATTGTAGTAGATCAGCTCACAGCTTAATACTCTGTCGATAAAAATATTATTCCATAAAGGTGTCAGATATTTTGTATCTTTACGAGAGACGATAGGTAGGGATATCTCACCCTCCCCTTAGAAAGCTCAAGTAGGTCACAAGAGCTTTATGGTCAAGGGAATACTATCTCTTCTCAAGGGAGCCAATGGTAAGTATCTTAAGGGCTTAAATCGATTCCCCTTGCACTGATGATTACCGCAATGTTCAGAGGTAGATTGGGTAGTCTCTATCTAGAATGGTTCCTAGTAACTTTGAGGGACCAATACCTTACGAGCAATGTGACAAGCTACTAAAAGCTTTAACCAATCCTACTAAGAGTATCAAACACTTTGCTCAATGTGAAAATCGTTTCCACAAAGAGCTAGTACACCTCTTTTCAGTTTGGTACCATAAGGTAAGGTTGATGTCTGTTAGGACTTGGCTTTCACCTTATCCCTCTTATATAGCGGTTCAAAGAAAAACTCTGCTTAGGGTTGTCCCTTTTGGATGAAACACAATTCAAAAAGGGTATCTCAGAAAGGGGCTGATAGTTTAGAAGAAGATGCTTCTGAAAGACAATCTCAAAAGATTGAATCAAAACCCAGACCAAGGATTCAGAAAAAGAAAAGTATCCTCTTCACAGAAGAAGTTGAAGAAGAGAAACCAGTTGTCACACGTCGAAGTCATAACCCCCCTATGCCTTCTAAGATTGTTCTTCCTAAACAAAAAGAAAAAGAACATATGTTGCAAGCAAGTGAACCATTAGGAGATTGGTTAGATGAAAATGAGTTAGAAGTTAGTGAACCAGTCTATATGGAAGAACCAGTTGCTGCCATGAACTCTTCTGATGAAGAAATTCATGATGTTGTTTCTCTTGCAATATCTGACTCTGGTCCAGAATCTGTATCTGATCCTGAAGATAACTCCCCTATTGAGGAAATTGAAGAAATTTGGGAACCTTTATATAAGACCGTAGTAGATGATAATTTTGACATAGAAATGAAGGATGTCTTATCAGAAAATTCCCAGCCTGAGAACCTCAGAGCTTATGCTACTTCAGGATACATCCTCAACATAGACAAGATACTGGATCCCTATGATACAATTTGCACCTGGTGTGATACCTTAGAAAATTTCTTTGACACTAGAGGACAAACTTGGTCTGAGGCAAATAAGGTTCTTTATGCAGTAAGACTTATGTCTGGTAAGTTAAGGAATTGGTGGAATTCTCTCCCAGATAATGGAATCATATCTATTGATGCAGATGGAGATGAATATGTAAAAGAAAAAGACATGGGCCATAATGACATTTCTGCTGAAGGTTTTACAACCTTGAAACTTTATTTAGTTGGGCTATTCAGTGGCAATAGGAAGAATGAAGTTCTTGAAGCTGAAAGAATCTTATATTCTCTACAGTTAAAAGACCTAGGAAAGTTACATAAATATAACTTGGTGTTTGAAAAGTATATGATTGCTACAGGCAAATATTATGACACCACTACAAAAAAGTTCTATTTAAATTCTCTTCCATGTGGTCTAGGCTCTTATGTAGAAGATTATGTTACAGAGAAATATAAGTCTAATATTGGTGCTCATGGCTTCATTGAACTCAGACAGTTGGTCACTCATAAGGTCAATAAAGGATGTATGATGAAAACTTTGAGTGAAAATAATGATCAGTTTAATTCCTCATGCAATCTTCAGGATTATTGCAATCAGCCACCTCATAGTCAGCTAAAAGAATTCAAGTCTCTTAGAAAATTTAGCAGAAATTCTTGTGGAAAGCATTGTTCTTGTAAAAGGTGTAAATACTCAAGTGACAATGATGATTACCGTAAGCATAAGTATAAGAATAAAAGGTTCAAAAAGAAGAAATATAGGTTTGCCCCTGTAAATAAGTATTCTTTCAAGAATCGCAAACCTCCTAAGTATCTTTTCAAGAAAACAAAGTTTCAGAGAGGTCAGAAGAAGTCCGTTCAATGTTTTATTTGTAAAGGACCTCATTATGCTACCGAATGTCCCAAAAAGTATTATAAGGATAATAAAGTTTATGCCATGTTTGATGCTCAGTATAGGACAGATGCATGGGATATTGTTCATTCTTGTGATGTTCTTGGGAAAACTTCTGATGCTTTGTTTGAACTAGTTGAAATTTTACCTGAACAATATGCTATGGCAAGGGATAAGCACCGCAAGGTTAGATATTCTAGTCCTGAACAAACTGCTTCAGAACATTCATCTGATGAAAAGACAGTAACCAAGTCTTTAAAAAAGACTCTCAAAGATCTTGAATTCAAGATCAGTATGGCCAAAGCCAAAGATCCATACCACATGCCTGGATCCCTTGATGATCGCAAAGCTACAGCCAAAAAGCAGGTAACAGATTTAAAAGCATGGACTAAGGAAAAGGAAGCTCTTCTCCGCAAACTCAAACATCCCATCAAACCATCTTCCTCTAGTTCTTCTCCTCCTCGTCCTCGTAAATCCTCTCATGGCTACACCATTCCCTCATGGTCCTCATCTCATAAGTCTTCTTCTCGCCGTCATCCTCCATCTCGGTCTCCATCTCCTCCATCTTCTTCCTCTTCTATTGGCCACTGTCTCGATGCCTTATGCCTTAAAGTTGATCAGTGTACTGAAGCTGTTGACATCCTCTCCCGCCAATCTGCTATGCAGGCTAAAACTCTCAAAACTCTTTCTTCTCGCGTGGGGGATATTTTAGAACTTTTGACCAAAGCAGAAGCTACCGCCAATCCATCTTCCTCTTCTGAATCTGAACCTGAACCAGAATCACTTGGTGAACCTGCAAAAGCCTTGTACATGGTTGAAAATTGTACTTATATCAGGACTAATCTTTGTTTTCCGGGATATAAGCCAATCACTTTGGATGCTTTTGTAGACTCTGGTTCCTCCAGAAGTTTTGCCAAAACTGGGGCTATACCACCTGAGTTCTGGAAAGAGAAATCTGATCTTCCTGCTGGTTATGCAATTAATGGTCATGAACTAAATATGGGCAGATATGCACAAGATGTCAGAATTGAGATTCAAGGTAAGCAATTTGTTGTGGATTTCATTGAATTAGATAGTCTCAGAGAAGATATTTTGTTACGGTATACTTTTCTTACCAAGTACCAGCCATTTGTGCTCAGGACTCATGAAATTACCCTAAAACACAATAGTGGTCTAGTAAAGGTTCCTTCTCTGAAGGTCGTAACACATAAACTCTCTGATAAAGCCAAAAAGCTAAAAGAATCCCTGAAATCACAAGGTCCTAAATTGCCCTTACTCCTAGAACCAGTAAAAGCTAGATTTGAAAAAGAATGTTGCAGCCTAAATCCTCTACAGTTTTGGACCAAAGAACATGAAGAATGTGAAATAAAAATGAAGCCTGAATGTCAGTCTGTAATCGCATTTGAACTTGCTTACTTGATGAGTCCTACTGAAGTCAAAGAAATTGATGAGCATCTAAAAGAACTCATTGAGGGAAAATTCATCCGTGACAGTAAAAGTCCATTCAGCTGCCCAGCATTTCTGGTAAACAAAAGAGCAGAACAGATCAGAGGAAAGAAAAGGTTTTGTATCAACTATAAACCTTTAAATGACATTATTTTGCCTTTTAATTATCCTATTCCATTCAACACAGATTTGATAATGAGAGCAGCATCTAAAAAGGTCTTCTCCAAGTTTGATTGCAAATCAGGTTTCTGGCAGATAAAAGTCAAAGAAGAAGACAGATATAAGACTGCTTTCTCAGTCCCACAAGGACTTTATGAATGGAATGCCATGCCTTTCGGCCTGAAGACTACTCCTGCATATTTCCAGAGGCGTATGGATAAAGCTCTCAGAGGTTTGAAAGATTTCTGTTCAGTTTATATAGATGATATTATTGTCTATTCAGAAGATGAAGCATAGCATTTAAAACATCTTGAGTCTCTGTATAATGCCATCTGTGAAAATGGAATATGTCTTTCTGCCAAGAAAATGGTAATTGGTAAACAAGAAATTGATTTCTTAGGCTTAATTTTATCTAATGGGAAAATTAAGCTTCAACCACACATTTTGAAACATATTTCAGAATTTCCTGACATCTTGGTTGGCACTAAACAAATACAAAGATTTCTTGGTTGTTTGAATTATGTGAGTCCCTTCTATAATGGACTAGCCAAGGACAGAAAGAAACTTCAAGCACAGCTTAAAGAAGGAGCAGGACCCTGGACAGAAGAATTGACTGAAATTGTTCAGCGGATCAAATAGAAATGCCAATACCTTCCAACTTTACATCTACCAGAAGATGGTTTTGCTTTGTGTCTATTTACTGATGCTTCTGATGATGTGTGGGGTGCTGTATTATTACAGGAAATTCCCTTGAAAGGAACTCAAGTCTGTGGATATAGATCTGGAACATTTACAGACATAGAATGTAGATACACCATCTACGAAAAAGAAATATTGGCTGTCAAAAAAGGTATAGAAAAATTTAAGATTTTTCTTAAACCAGTGCATTTCATTGTGAAGATAGATAGCCAACCTATGAGATCTCTCCTCAATAAAAAGCCGAATAAAGATTTGGCCCATGGCCGTATTGCAAGGTGGTATCTCGATTTTACAAGCTATGATTTTGAGATTGAATGGATAAAAGGAGATAATAATCCACTTGCAGATTCTCTAACAAGAGAAATGGCCAAATTAGCTGAACCAGCTAATATGATGATTGAGATAGGAGACACTCTAGTAAGAAATGATGGTGTTGAAATTTTCCTTTCTCAAGATGATGCAGGCAATGATTTATGGATTCCTCAGTTACCTCCAGAAATAATTTCTTCAATTTTGGAGTGTTATATTTTAGATAAATGGTTATCTAAATTAAGGTCTGTAATTTGGGAAAATTATAGCAGAGGTCTCCTAACAGCTGATCAACAGTTTGCATTCTTGTCTCAGTTTGGACTGCAAGATGCTGCCATATATTTTGCACTTAGAAACAGCATCATGATTGATGTTTGTATTACTTCTTTGCTTTCGATGAATTGGCCAATCAAGATCAAAAGAAATTTTCTCAAATGTGTTAAGTTTGGTCTCATTAACAGTATCACTCTGCTCCAAACAGAGTTTGAAGACTATGCAGATTTATTTCTAGGATATTTTGGGAAAATACTCCAAGATGATATGAAGGAGTTCTTTAACCTCCTCCAACGCAACTTTGCTTGGGCCATTGAAGAAGGAATGTCTGGACCTTCTGGTTATTTGCAAATGAGATTTAATTATGCTCTACCCAGAGTTGAATATTACCCTTTAACCATTGATTGGTTTCCTAAAGCTCATTTGGAAAATTTAGAAGTTGTGTTATTCCCAGCATTGGTGGCAGCAAGGACAGAAATAGATTTTGCATCTCCTGATTAGATTACCAAGATCATATATACTTTCAATCAGCGAGATGATGATCTTCGTATTGCTTTTCAGCCTCTACAGATGAATCTCCTTCCACCAACAGATCTTGACTACCATTATGATGAACCAGACCTGCCTCCTGCACCAGCCTCTGAAGATTCCTCCGACAATGATAGTGATGGTTATCAGTCTGATGGAAGCTAGCACATGGGCTTGTCTGTACCGTGATGTCAGCCACGTTAAGCTCTGACAATAGGATGCAACCCTATCTCAAAAAGCATGATCCCCGTAGCTACTTTCGGGTGTAAAGTGGGCCGTGCTCACATGCAGTGTGTCTCATGTGATTCTCTAAGGTTTGATACGTGTCATTTTTGTATGGTTCTTTTCTCCACCTTCAACAGTGCGAGACGCGTGTCCCTTTTCTATGGTTAGATTCCAAAATTACCATAATCTTTTGACATCTGATTTTCTATATAAATAAGGCCTTCGTTGGTCATTGTATTCATTCGATTTTTAGGAAAGAGTCTAGGAAGTGTCTTAGAAACCAGTCCAGTCATACAAGAGTATGCTCTTGTTCTGCGCTTAGTGCGATCTGAACAATCAGAAATTGTAAGGTCAGTTGCTATTTTTGTAAACATTCCTGTAATCATCTGAGAGTAATAAAACGAGAATAAAATTGGCCCAATCTACATCTGTATATGCATGAAGAGAAAAGTCATGATCTCTAGGATACCATAGGCCATACTCAATTGTTCCTTTCAGGTACCTAAAAATTCTTTTGATTTCCATGACATGAGATTCTCTGGGATCAGCCTAGAATCTCGCCACAAGACCAATAGCCTGCATTATATCTGGTCTAGTCTGAGTGAGATACAGTAATCTACCAATCATTGATCTGTACTTTGTCTGATCTATCTTAGGAGAGTCATCATCTTTGCTCAACTTACATCCGGTAGCCATGGGAGTGTTCATTGGCTTTGAATCTTCCATTCCAAATTTCTTCAATAGTTCTTTCACATATTTGGTCTGAGAGATAAAGATTCCTTTCTCTGTCTAAGTAATTTGCAGACTCAAGAAGAAATTCATTTCACTAAGCATTGACATTTCAAACTCACTTTTCATTTGGTTTGCAAAGGTTTTACACATACTGTCTCTTCCTCCAAAAATGATATCATCAACAAATACTTCAACAATCAAGATGTTTTCATGATCAATTTGGAAATATAGATTACTATCAACAGTACCTTTGTTGAAACCAATCTTCAAAAGGTGTTTGTCTAGCCTCTCATACCATGCTCTTGGGGCTTGCTTTAGACCATACAGTGCCTTATTTAATTTGCAGACCATATCACCATGCTCAGATAACTGAAATCCATCTGATTGTTCAATGTACACCTCTTCTTCAGGTCACCATTCAGGAAAGCAAATTTGACATCCATTTGATACACTTTGAAATCTTTGAAGGCAACAAATGCAAGAAATAGTCTGACTGCCTCAATTCTTGCCACCAGAGCAAAGGTTTCCTTAAAATCAATCCCTTATATTTGAGAGTAGCCTTTGTAGACTAATCTGGCCTTATTTTTGATTAATTCACCAACTTCATTTAGTTTGTTCCAGAAGACCCATTTGGTTCCAATCACATTCTTGTTTCTAGGTCTAGAAACAAGATCCCAAGTGTGATTTTTCTCAATTTGCATTAATTCTTCTTCCATTGCTTTGGTCCAATTTTCATCATTGCATGCTTCATTTATTGTCTTAGGTTCAATCTTTGAAATCAGACAACATTCATCTGAATTTTGAGCAACATTCCTTCTAGTTTGCACACCTTTACTTTTGTCACCTATGATCTAATCTTCAGAGTGGTTCAGTCTTACATACCTTGGAACTTTGAGAGTTTCTTGCACTTCTGCTTCTTGATCATGCTCATTCAGACCTGTCTCTTCTTCCTGATTTACCGGATCAGTCTGAATGTGTCTTTCAAGAGAGGATGTAGCTCATTGAACCAGAACATCATTCTGATCATCTTCATCATACTCATAAAATCTTGAGGGCTTCTCAATACCTTCATCAACCTTCACATTTGTACTTTCTATCATCTTTCTCAATCTCTTATTGTAACACCGGTATGCTTTGCTTTGAGTGGAGTAACCCAAGAAGATTCCTTCATCACTTCTAGCATCAAACTTTCCTAGATCTTCATCTCTTTTAATGTAACACTTGCTACCAAATACTCTGAAATATCTCATAGTAGGAGTAATGCCAAACCAAAGTTCATAAGGAGTCTTACCGGTATTGCTTCTGATTTGAACTTGATTGAGAGTGTAGACTGCAGTGCTGACAACTTCTTTCCAAAACATCTGGGGAACATTTACTTCCATCATCATTGTCCTAGATGCTTCCTGGATGGTTCGGTTCTTTCTCCCAACTACTCCATTCTATTGTGGAGTCCTAGGAGCAGACAACTATCTCTTTATACCATGCTTCTCACAAAAGTCTATGAATTCACCGAATGTGAATTCACCACCTCTATCAGACCTTAGACATTTCAGTTTCAATCCGGTTTGATTCTCTACCATAGCCTTGAAAATTTTGAACTTCTCAAAAGCTTTTGATTTCTCTTTCAGAAAGGTAACCCACATCATCTGGGAATGGTCATCAATCAGTAACATGAAATATCTATCACCTTGCATACTCTTGATTCTTGTCGGACCACATAGATCAGTATGAACTAACTCCAATAATCTGGTAGAGGACTGATCCTTACTTTTGAATGGAACTCTGCTCTGTTTACCTAGCTAACATTCTTTGCACATACTATTTGTAGGTTTTACCAACTTTGGAAGATCTCTTACAGCCTGAGTATTGCTTATCTTGATGATGTTATCAAAATTTATATGACACATTCTTCTATGCCATAACCAACTCTGATCAAATTGAACAAACAGACAACTTTTATTAGTACCAACTAGATGAAAGATATTACCTTTTGTTTGAGTATCGGATGCAATCTCAGTTCTGGAGCTTTCAAAGATCTGCATCTTCCATTCTTGAACCGGAGATCATAGCCTTTGTCTACCAACTAACCAACACTGAGAAGATTGTGCTTCAATCCTTCAACATACAGTACATTACCGGTTTTGTTCTTCCCATCAAAAGAGATAGTTCCCCTACCTCTGATTCTACCAGCAGAATTGTCACCAAACTTTACCATTCCTCCTTCATACCTTTCCAAATCTAAGAACTTATTCTTGTCACCTATCATATGGTGAGAGCATCCACTATCAATAACCCAATCATCCTTTTCTTCAATTTGGGCAGCCAAAGCTTTCTCTACAACCTTATGATTGGTAGATATTGGATCTTCTTCCTTGATGGCAATAAACACCCATTCATTTCTGGATTTGTCTCCTAAATACTATTATTCAAGTCGAGTATCTATCCCATAGTTTTGTGGGTTATTGGGAAAAAAACCATAATTCTGCAATAATTCTATATGGGTGGGCATATAGAACAAGTATCAGAACTCCCACTGGAGCCACACCCTATGCTCTCGTTAATGAAGCTGGTCGAGATTGGCATCTACAACTGCATCCTGCATTATGGGCATATAGAACAAGTATCAGAACTCCCACTGGAGCCACACCCTATGCTCTCGTCTATGGCACTGAAGGTATGGTCACAAAACTCATGAATATATCCAAACCCATACCTCCATAAGCAAAATCAAAAATTAAAATGGTATGGGTCCCTATGCAAAAATCCATCAAGTCAAATGAGGCATCCACCTCTCAAAAATCCCAACCATCCACTTCCACCTCACATTTCCATCCCATCCAAAAGTCTCAAATTCCTCCATCCCACATGAAAAGAAAAACTCATAAAAATACTAAGTCTATGTGGGTCCCCAAATGCTTACATTGACCATCTCCTAAACAAACATCTCCATTGCTTCCTACCCCACCATCTCATCAAAAGCTTCAATGTTTATCACGGTGTGTACAATCATTGGTCATGGTTCCCTTCCATCCCATGACGCTTCCACATACCTCCATCTCCCCATCCTTCATCCACTATCCTACATATCTACCTCATCACCTCCCTATGGTCCATGCTTTTGAATAAGATTTCTATCCACCTTCCATGCATAATCCTTTCATCCATCATAACCCACTAAGTCTTACATAATCCCCATCACAATCCACTATCGCACCCATCATAATCCATCATCTGCCTAATCCCTCTTTCATGTTAGCCCCAACATCTATGAGCACACTTGACATGGTCCATGCGACGACATCCATCTAGCAGGACCATCACTTTCGTGGAACTAGACACTTGAGTCCCTCCTTTCCATGTCCACCTATCCCATCAAAAAGTTGAAAAAAAAAGTATAGATAAATTCCTTCGTCCAATGGTGAAAACCTGGCAAATAGGCACCCTGGATAAGTACCATGATGAAAACCTGGAAAACACGCGTCATGTGTAGATTGATCTTCTATGTCACCTACACTTGGGGGCATCGTGTCTCATCCACCATATCATTTTCAACCTATCCTACCATTTACCATCTTATTCTATCCTATCTTACCATCCTTAGCCATTATCCACATACACATGCCTATCTTATTGAGTCCACTTATCCACCCTTCCTCATCTTGATCTTGATAAAGATTGGGGGCAACAATGTTGAAACATGCCTTGGATAACTCTTGATATACCTCATCCCTTCCAATCCATCCTATCATCCTATCATTAGCCCATTGTCATAATCCTAATCCTATCACCATCCTATTGTCATGAGCGTTGTCATGAAAAATTCCAAGCATACTATCTAGAATGAGGAAGGTTATTCCTATGCGACATAGCCTTTGGAGATCACATCCTTTCTCTCTTATGCATACATCCGATGTCACCTATTCCCTTATCCTTCCATTTATCATGAGTCATCCATCGCATCCACTATAGCCTATCCTTTTACCTATCTATCTATCATAAGCTTTCCATTCTATCACCCATCTTTCATCCATCTATCCCTCCATCATCCTTGCGCCTAGACTTGGGTTTCTCCCTTGTCATTGGTATTTCATATAAAGGCTGTACAAATTGTAAATCCATTTGACATCCCATAAAAAATGACGTAGTGGATGTAAACTCTTAAATAGAGTTTCACCTTGGTTGTAATGTCAACTGAGTTGCCTTACAAATATCTTGTGCAAAGGGTTCTCCTTGCACAAGTCTGTCGATCTCAATCTTAGGACAATCTTTGTTCAAAGTTGAGGATCAAATTCCATCCGCTCTATTGTTGTGTAGAGCTCACCCAAAACCTCTTCATCTGCCTTGAAATTTTTGCTGAATTGGAACACAGGATTCAAGAAATAGGAAGCTACATGTAAAGGCTAGTGAAGTTGATGGTGCCATTGCTAATAAATGAAGTCACGTATGGGATGATAAATATAGCCCATTGTAGTCTTCTACCCATCAACAACTTGAAGGAGAACAACTAAAGGCTTTGTGAATTGTAAAAGAAGGGAACTTAAAATTTATAAACAGATAAAAGTATTATAATTGATAAACTAGTAAAATGAACTAAAATAGAATGGAAATATGAACTTATATCTATGATCTCCTTTGTCGGAAGCTAGAAGTTGTGTTCATTGAAAACCTAGTCAACCATGTCAACCCATTCATTGGTCTTAGCGTATGAAGATGTAGGCCACTCCTTGCTAACAAACATGCACCTCAAGGCAGCCTTTGACTGAAGCAAAGATTGCAACATGATAAAGTTTCTTGCAAAATAGGTTGATCTAGGACGAGCCAACTCCTTCTTGTCCATATACTTCCTCATTAAGTTGAGGACTCAAGCATGGTTGTATATGTATTTGCAAATGTTTTTATTATGCCTCACACACGTTGATCCATGGGATTTTGCCAAGATCCTTCAATACGAGGTAAAGGCAATGAGTAGCACAAGGAATCTAGAATAAGGATAGGTGCCTATCTATGAGAATTTTACCTGTAACAACATAATTTGCTGCATTATTTATAACTATTTGCACAACATTCTCCACACCCACCTCCATCACGACTTTCTCCAAAACCTCATAAAGGAATTCAACATTTTTTGTGTTTCTTGAAGCATCAATTGATATTAGGAAAACTGTGCCACGTAAGGAAGAAACAAGGTAATTTGAAATGCTAATGTTAATCACTAAGTGAATGGATTTCAAGAAATAGGTGGTACTTAAGGAAGAAACAACGAAATTCAGCAATGTCTTGTTCCTCCTATCTGTCGAACCATCGGTCATGATTGTGCAACCCTTCTTCCATATCTCACCTTGCTCCTCAATTTTGATCTTCACATTGGCCACCTTTTGAGTTAAAATAAAGCCCTTCATCTCCTCACCATTAGGGGCTTTGAACCCTGCCCCACAAATAGTAATGACATCTAACATATTTTGCCAATAAGATCTTTAAGAAAGAAAATAAACAAATTAAGTACTATAAAATTTTGAGTTTAACTTTAAATTCTACAAAGTTACAAACTCCTAAATTTAAAAATTCAAAAAACAAAGAAATCAAATAACATATTTTCAAACAAAATAATAATTAATTACCTGGTTGCATGAAATGGGATGGAACAATAGAATCAAAAGTCGCCAATCCTTGCTGCATCATGCTTGTCTCTATTCCAACCCATGCTCTCAAGTGATGGTTGGGCACCTAGATGCTCACAGCTTAATACTCTGTCGATAAAAATATTATTCCATAAAGGTGTCAAATATTTTGTATCTTTACGAGAGACGATAGGTAGGGATATCTCACCCTCCCCTTAGAAAGCTCAAGTAGGTCACAAGAGCTTTATGGTCAAGGGAATACTATCTCTTCTCAAGGGAGCCAATGGTAAGTATCTTAAGGGCTTAAATCAATTCCCCTTGCACTGATGATTACCGCAATGTTCAGAGGTAGATTGGGTAGTCTCTATCTAGAATGGTTCCTAGTAACTTTGAGGGACCAATACCTTACGAGCAATGTGACAAGCTACTAAAAGCTTTAACCAATCCTACTAAGAGTATCAAACACTTTGCTCAATGTGAAAATCGTTTCCACAAAGAGCTAGTACACCTCTTTTCAGTTTGGTACCATAAGGTAAGGTTGATGTCTGTTAGGACTTGGCTTTCACCTTATCCCTCTTATATAGCGGTTCAAAGAAAAACTCCGCTTAGGGTTGTCCCTTTTGGATGAAACGCAATTCAAAAGCAGGCCCTTCTAAAGGAAGTACTGAAATGTAAGAGCAAGCACATCAAACAAAGGTTTAATTGTCTCATTATAAGAAAAATAAGGTGTAACTAAATTAGGCACACACACATTTGTAGTTGCCAATTGTCCCTTATGAAATTGAAGTGTTTGGCATTCATGTCCATTGTCCCTTAGAAAATTGAGGTATTTTCGCATACATGTCCATTATCCCTTAAGAAAAGTAGTATGTTCCTAAGACTTAGATTGCCGAAATGATTTGTTCAATTATCCCTTAAGAAGGCAATATGTTTCTAAGACTTAATAAATCAAGATTTCTTCAATGCTCATCCTGCATGAACATATTAAAAAAAAACCTTTTTGCTCTGTGTGAGTGATAAGAAGCTACAACAAGCCAGTTAGTTCCAAAAAAACTCACAAGTTAGCAAAAATAAATCAATTTGACCAAAGCGCTGTACTGTCTTACCAAAAGTGACTTACTGTGATACCAATAGCGCCTCACTGTGTTTCCAAAACCGTGGTTATGCAGACAAAAAGCAACTCATTGTGCTATCAAACACACTGAATCATAACCAGAAGCGTGGTACTGTGCTGTCGAAAGTGCTGTACTGTGTAACCAAACGCGTTGTTCTGTCTCAGATCAAGAAAAGGTTATACTTTGTCAAAATAACTAGGTTCAGATAGGATTTCATGATTGATATAATGTTCTAAGAAGTAATATCTTCTAAATCCGGATCCTGCAATCAATCAAACTCAAAAAGGTGTCGCGAATAGCTAGGTTAACTCAAATATTGAAAAATACCCCTAAATAAGTCAGCTTAGGAAGTATCAAAAGACAATTGAAAGACAAATACAATAGCTTGTTAGACAAATCAAAGATATGTAATATGAATAAAACCTTGCAAAAACACCAACCAAAGTCAGAAAACCTATTTTGCCAAAAGTGCTTAACGTACTACCAAAAGCGTTGTTCTGTATTACCAAAAGCGCGTCTCTGTGTTACGAGAAGCGCCGCAGTATCACCTGAGGGCGCTGTACTGTACCTCCAGTAGTGCTTAAGGATACTGCCAAAAGTGCCTTTCTGTGTCTTTTGCACTGTTCTGTACCGTAACTTTAAAAAAAATTAATTTCTCAAAGAAAAAGAGGGATTAGTGGGTCCCACCGGGCGTGCCAGAATGTGTATGAGGAAAATTGACTATGATAAACTAAACAAATCAAAAACCTAATAACATAAAGAGAATCGATCTAAATAAAAGCCATTGCTAATAAATCAACAAAACATGAAAGCTTTTACCGAGATTTGTATTTTTCCCTTTGGATGAATGTGGATTGCTCAATAGTGTTGCGAAACCATGGTTGCAACAAGCAAGTAAAGTGCTCAAAGATCAATGTTAAGAGATTGTAAAGTTGCTCAATCGATGCGATGCATGCTCAAAGCGCTATTAAAGGATGCCTGAGAATAAGTGATCAAAGAGAGAGTGTGAAGGAGATGAGGGGGGTTTATATAGGTTTCAATGAAATCAATCAACGGTTTAGATAATTCAAAAGAATCAATGGAGAAGAACAGTTGAGGAACGTGCAACGAATAAGAAAAAGACAATTGTCACACAAAAGCTGTTTTATTTGAGTTAAACACTTTCTTTTCTAAAGATAAGACATGCTTTTCATAAATTAGAAAGCTTTTTTCTAATTTAAGAGAAATTGATAAAAACAAGGTTGAGTGAATAGATAACTCAACTTAAGATTTTCTTTTGTATGATTTGAGAGAAATTAAATAATAAATTATTTAATTTTGTGTGCATGGAGAAGAAGACTTATTTTTAGAAGATTTAAAAGATATTTGAAGATAAGAAAGCAAATTAAATAAGTAAATTTATTTAATTGTTGTGCATGATTTGGAAGAATAAATAAAATACTTGATTTATTTTATTTTTGGAGATTGAGAGAATTTAAATAAATTTGATTTGATTTATTCAAATTTGGAAGAAAGAATTTGATTTAATTAAATAATTGAGAATTATTTAATTGTTTGGATAAGAGGGAATTTGTGATGAATTAATTAAATAATGGGATTTATTTAATTAATGGAGACTTGAAATTTGGAAAGAAGATAATGATCTAATTAAATATTTAAAATTATTTAATTGTGGAAGAATAATAGAGGAATTTGATTTAATTAATTAAATAAAGAGAATTTATTCAATTAATGTTGAAAGTATGTGATTTAGAAGAATTAGATGAAATTAATTAAATAATTAGATTATTCAATTAATGTTGAAATGCAGGTGATTAGGAAGAAATGACAAAATGCAAGTCATGTGATGACTTGGTCATTTTAGGGTGTCTACAGATATAATATGGAAATGTATGTGTTTATTCATTTGATGCAATTAGATTTAGAATGAACCATGGTTGTTAGTTAATTCATGATGTTGGTTAGATCATGTCAATAGTTGTTAGTAATGCAGCTGTGGAATCCCTAGACAATAAAGCTTAATTAGATGTTTGAATAAATATGATTTATATTTCTTCGTTATTTCTTTCTTTTAAAAAAAAAATTCCCTTTTTGGTTAGCATAGTCAAGCTATTCTCTAGGGTTTCTTGGTGGGGCGTTACACTGGCCTCAGCACTACAATGTGCTCCCATGCCCATATCTATAGCAAGGCTACCCCACATCCCAAGTTATACTAACTCCTGCTATACACAACTATATAAATCCCTATATAAGTGGGCCAATACACATGGACCCCATGCAAATATCTCACCATCCATCATCCTCTTAAGTATATCCCCCATCCAATGAAAACCTGTCTCGACCTCCTGCCTGAAACAAGAATGTATAGAATCAATCCTACTATGAATAGTAGCAATGGGGCATCATCCTCTACCTATGTCATGTCCAGCTCTATCCCTACAATAGGTAGGTCCTCGTCTACAAACACTCTCTCAAGAGATTGTGTACCTATTTGTAAGTCATATCTAACTAGTGACCCATGAATGGGTATCCTCAGGATATGCCATACATCCTCTAATGTCACGGTCATCTCCCCAGTAAGGAGGAGGAAAGCACTCCTCTCACTGTGCCATCGCTCCATAAGGGCCATTAGCATAGCTATATGTTCTCTGATATTTAGGAATCTCATTATTGGTAGCATACCAATAGCGGCTAGAAAATCTTTATCCTCCTTAGAAAACCCCATGTATAGCACCATGGTCCTGGGTTTCCACACGCATGATCAAATCAGCGGTGGATGCTCCTGATCATCACAATGTTTCACTAAGTCAGACTTTGTCTAGAAAAAATACAAACAAATATTTTCCCCCTTCTACTTGGTCACTTTTTCCTTAAGGAAAACGCACGTCGTTTCTTATCTTAGGCACTCTTTTAAACACTGGTGCACCTTTTTCCATCCTGAGTGCACTTTTATATGAAAGCGCACTACTTTCTTTCAAAAGTGCATGTCTATCAAAACCCCCTTTTTGTGTCGGTGCACCATTTATAGATGTGGGTGCACCACCTGAGAGCACATGCACTCGACCTATTCATGAGCATGCATTTAACAAATGTGTGCCACTTTCTGACAAAGGCACTTTAATTTCCACCCTAAGCGTGCTTTCATAAAAGCACACCTGCGTTTTTTTCAACTTTCCCCTAACATTTATTGCCATTAATGACCCACTAAACTACCCCAAAGCCCTAGGATAGGTCACTCACTGGTCTACCTACTTCTAGTCCATGGTACTGCCTCATGTGCTCACTGCGGTGTCAGTGTCATGGAATAGCTATGCGTTGTGCCATTTCTAGCTCCTTTTCTTCTCTCTGGTTGGTTTCTTCAAGCTTAGGTGTAAAAATGACTAGGAATGCCCCCCCTGCCACTATTTATATGCCCCCCAACCCCTATTTTCCATCGTAGCCCCTACCCATCCCTCCCATATCCCCCTGTTTTAACCCCAGTCTACCATTTTTCTCTATTACCCTTGTACCTTCTCCATGTCTCCTACCCTTTCTTTCATGAATTTTTTTGAAAATATATATATTTTTTCCAAAAAATTCTTGAGGGGGCACCCAGTATTCATTCTCTATTCCATCGCCTTTTCTCTATTCCTACCACTGATTGGGGCATCTTTTTTCAGTTTCTTTGACACAACGCCACTTGATGGGACACCGTATCAAAGAGGAGCAAAATGTAGACATCTAGAATTCACCAACGCATTCCTCACATCATCACACCACATTCGCATCATTTCCCATCTTATTATCCAATTTTTGCTCATCCACGCTAATTAATTAATTCATCTATATTCCTCTATATTAATTAAATAATTTAAATTATTTAATTAAATCAATTTCCATCCACTTTAAATAAATAAATTCAAATTATTTATTTAAATATTCTATTTCCATCCAAATAAATAAAATTTAAATATTTTATTTATTTATTCATTTGCACATGAAATAAATAAATTATTTATTTAATTTCCTGTTTATCACCTCTCACGATGATTTCCTCTCATTACTATGATTACTCTCAATCAAAGTAGTTAACAAATTAATCAATTGAGTTGAGTCATCAATCAAATCGGTTAACGAATCAATCAATTTTGTTAACAAACCAATCAATTCAGTCAAATGATCAATCAATTTAGTAAAAGCCTCAATCAAGTCTGTTAGCCTCCATGATTCATGAGAGGACAAGGATGCTTGTCCCTCTCTCATTTGTGCACATCCTCTCAACCATTGTTAATTGTTGATCTTTTTGATTATCCTCCATCATTGATCTGTATTTCTAAAAATCTATAAATAAAAAGTTCTCCATCCATTCTAATCATCTCTCAAACTTACGTTGTTTCTATTCAAATCATATTTATTGGGAGATTGATGTAGTGTAGGGGTTCAATTCAACACAATGGAGGCATATTTCACAACAATGGGTTAATTCTTCAACATACTAAACTCTTCTTAACTTGTCTTGATCTTAACAAGGCTATAAGGCACCAAATGGACACCAACACTTGGACCTTTCAACAACTACTTGAAAACACATTTAATTATTTGGTAATGAATCAAAAAAACTACCAAAGATTCCCAAGAACTCAGATTTCATCAAACTACAAGATTTCCCTTACCAACTACTACCAAGCCTAGTAGGTCTCCAACAAGGAATAGTCCTTTATAAATTTTGGAAAAGATTTCTTACCAAGAATATAAAAGAAGATTTGAGTACCCATTTGGCCCTTATAAAATATACCTTGAAATGGGTTGGGGTTGTTTTGGAAAGAAAGGTTCAAAAAATGACTGTCCCATTTTGAGAAGAGGCATAATCAGGCTTGCATGGATAAACCTATTTTCACTAAAACAACGATAACTCCCTTGAAACTCAATGAAATGACACCAAACCAATTGAAAACTAAAATTTATTCATTAATCCATCAATCCCAATTAGTTTAATATCATTTGGTGACTGTACAGATCTATACAAAATGCTGCAACAGGCCTGTTTTAGGAAAAATCTAGAAGTAGCAGTCACTAAAACCTTCATAACTTCTTCAAAACTTAATGAAATTAAATGAAACCAAAACAAAATTAAAATAGATTTAGAGTAAAATTCATCTTAGATGGTTTTAGGCCAATATTAAGGCCATACCATCTATACTAAGCCATGAAAATAGTGAAAATAGGTGAAAAACAAAGTTTTCTATTATTCTTTCTTCTCCAACTTTAGTACATCTTCCTCCTCTTCAAATATCCCCCCTTGGTTCGACCATATCAAGGTCATTTATGCCTTTTACAACATTTTTCAATAAGTTACAAACCAACTTTCCAACTTCTAGCTACCTCTTGCAACTTTGACTCTTCACCTTCCCACTTTTTGCAACTTTACAATATGACGATTTTTGAACAAAATTACAAAATATGACAATATGAAGACTAATTACATGATAAAATGGTCTATTATGACCTTATTGGACACAAAAGACTCAAAACACCTCAAAACCTAGCATAAGACCATATTTACACAAGTTGACATGGTGCCCCTGCACCAGAGATCGCAAAGTTATGCTAACAAATTGAGAAATCCACATACTTAAAAGGCAAAGAGCAATCCATTGGAGTTTGTTTGCTACACTCCTAACACTATAGTATATGGTTATGAGTAGTTGTCTTGTGGCTACCTTAACTCTTATTTAAGTTATATAATCATTAATATAGTCTTATATACGTAGTTATGTCAACCTAGGTGGCATCCATGGCATAAGTATGGTATATATAATAGGTAGAGGTTAGTTATTATCATCATATTGAGTATTGTGTTCTCATTGAAGACTATTGGAGGTATCCCCCTCAAAGTGGATGAGGAGGTTGCCCCCTGAAAGTGGCATATTATTATCAAGTATTTTCAAAATATTTACTATTATATTCAGCTATTGTGCAAGTTGTTTCATTACAAGTGGTATCAGAGAATGATCTTGGCACCGTGGAGGTGAAAACTAGGCAATTTTTTTTTCGATCGAATCTTTTCAAAAAAATTTAAGGTTTTTGCTGAGTGTTTAGAGAAGAATTAAGTAAGTTATTATAGAATTAGGGTTTCCACCAATTTCACTCTCCAAGATGCACATTGCTAAATTTCTTGGAGATTTTTTTAGGGAAGTGAGATCTAGGCCCTGGTAAGTTACAATAAAAATTTCAGATTTATTGGATTTGTTTTGTGTGATTTATTCCAAAATTATTTTTTCTTATCATGACGAGTCCTTCAAAAAGAGGCAAAAAGAATCATGTCACACCTAGAAAATCTCCAAACAAGGAATATATAGAAGGTGGGGAGACTTATACTAAGGATCTACATGGGGGAAAATGACTAAGGTGGAGGAGGGTATTTCATTAGTGAAGTCGGCAATCAAGGAATTATCCAAGAACATGTATGCCTTGCTACAAAGAAGATCTCAAAAGTTGTCACAAATGAAGAATATGCAAACAAGGAATATATAGAAGGTGGGGAGACTTATACTAAGGATCTACATTGGGGAAAATGACTAAGGTGGAGGAGGGTATTTCATTAGTGAAGTCGGCAATCAAGGAATTATCCAAGAACATGTATGCCTTGCTACAAAGAAGATCTCAAAAGTTGTCACAAATGAAGAATATGCAAGAAGTAGTAGTAGAAGAAAAAGAAGAAGAAGAAGAAGAAGAAGAAGAAGAAGAAGATGATGATGATGATGATGATTATGATTATGATGATGATGATGATGATGATGATGATGATGATGATGAAACAAAAGAAAAAGAAAAAGATGAAGAAGAAGTGAAAGAAGAAGAAGAAGTTCTTAATCAAGCTATTCAATCAATGCTAGGGTACCATCTACCATTCCTTACCTCTTCCTTGAAGGTGCACCAAAATTTTAGAGAAATATGTACTCATTGCCATCAAGAGATATATGCAAAGGGAAGACATATCTTGGAGCTGAAGTTAATTTTCTAAACACACATGAAGAAGCTAAGGACATTGACAATTCCAAATTACCTCATTATATGGAAATATTTTCTAGTTGAAGTTACCACATGGAGATTGAGATTTTATGAAGAAGCTAACACAATCGATTAGTGTTGAGGACAATGCTTTTGTAAAGGTTGGGGCATGCTACACCCCTAATATTATAGTGTGTATATGGTTATGAGTAGTTGCCTTGTGGCTACCTTAACTCTTATTTGAGTTATAGAATCATTAATATATTATTTTATAGGTAGTTAGGTTGGCCTGGGTGGAATCCATGGCATAAGTATGGTATATATAGGAGGTAGAGGTTAGTTATTATCATGATATTGAGTATTGTGTTCTCATTGAAGACTATTAGAGGTATCCCCCTTGAAGTGGCATATTATTATCAAGTATTTGCAACATATTTACTATTATATTCAGATATCGTGCAAGTTATTTCATTACATTGGGTGCAATTTTGATACGCTCGATCCATGTGTTTGGTTTGTATGCAAAGAAAGGTATATTGTATTGTCTTTACATTTTCTTTCATTTGTCTTTGCATCCCAGATTTCATCCATCACACATATCATCAGTGAAGGATAATTACCCTTTACCAAATATGGAAGCCATGTTACAAAGGGTAATTGGCCATGAATTACTGTCAATGATGGATGGTTTTTCCAAGTTATAACTAGGTGGTAGTAAAAGAGTTAGAACAATTTAAAACTGCTTTCACTACTCCATGGGGCACTTATGTTTATGTCAAGATGCCATTTGGGCTGACTAATGTTGGGGCCACCTTTCAAAGGGCTATGGATGTAGATGTTTTTGATCTAATAAATGATATCATGGTTGTGTACTAGGATGAATTAACTGCCTTCTCTAAAAAAGAGGAAGACCACTATAACCACTTAGAGCAGATTTTTGTAAGTATGGAGTATGGTATATCATTGAATCCCAAGAAATGTTTATTCGAGGTAATTGAGGGAAAATTATTGGTTCATATCATTTCTAAGGATGAAATAAGAATTGACCTTGAGAGGGTAGCTACCATTGAAAGGATTCCTCAACATAAAATAGTCAGGAGGATTCAGTCAATTTTTGGGCAAATATAATTCATTCAAAGATTTGTCCTCAACTTTGTAGAAAAGACTAAGTCCATCTCCAAAATGTTGAAAAAGGGGCAAAATTTGACTTGGGAATGTGAGGCAATCACATCTTTTCATGATATCAAAGAGTCAATTAAACAAGCCCCTGTATTGGCTTCTCCTGATTTTGCCAAATAATTCTAGTTGTTTTCTTTTGCTTCTTTTCACACTATAGCAACAATATTGTTACAAAAGAAAAGTGATGGTTTCGAACAACCTATTTCATTTTTTAGCAAATCACTCCAAGTTGCTAAGTTGAAATACATGACTCTATGGAAAAAAGATGCATATGCACTAGTTAAGGCTATAAAAAATTTTAAGCCTTATCTAGTAGGACCTAGAATTACAACATATGTTCCACATGCTGCAATAAAATATATTTGTGTGCAATAAGAGGTTACTGGTAGAAGATGCAGATGGATAAATAAGGTCCAAGAATTGAACATAGAGATTTAGATCACTAAGTTGGTTAGAGGTCAAGGATTGGCCATACTTATGGAAGAATCTAATTTGGAGGAAGCTCAGGTAAATTGTGTAACTGATGTGCATTTGACAGAAAAATGCAACCTAAAAGAGTCAGGTTGGTACAAGGATATCATATTTTATTTGAATAATTTGAAATGTCCAAACAATTTGAGTGACAATCAGAAAAGGACATTGAAATTGCAAGCATTGAAGTTTGTCATCTTAGAACAAGACCTATATTGGAAAAATGGGGATGGTATGCTGCTAAGATGTTTGGATGAGTTTGTAGCTGGAGAGGTCCTGAAAGACATGCATAGTGGAAACTGCAGAGGTCATTTTATGGCCAAGACTACTGCTCATAAAATTCTTAGAGTAGGATACTAGTGGCCTGCCCTATTTTTAGATACTTACAATTTGGTGTGGAAGTACAAAGCATGTCAAAAAGAATTTGGTAAGTTAAAATGGTCTGGAGCTTTACCATTAAGACCTCAAGTTGTAGAGGCCCCATTTCAACAATGGGGTATATATTTCATTGGCGAAATATCTGAAAAGTCTAGTGGAGGTTTTAAATGGATACTCGTGGTAACTGACTATTTTACCAAGTGGATAGAAGCAATCCCAACTAAAAAGGCTCCTAGTAAATATATTAGAGAATTCCTCATGGATCACATCATCTCAAGGTTTGGGGTACCAAACAAATTAATCATAGATAATTTCATGTGTTTTAGATCAGCCGAGCTAATGGATCTCTGCACTAAGTATGGGATTGAAACTTATCCCATTCTTCACCGTACCACCCACAAAGAAATGGGTAGGAAGAATCAAGCAACAAAAGATTAATGAAAATCTTCAAGAGGATGTTGGGAAAAAATAAAAAGGCTTGGGACTTAAAATTAAAAATGGCCTTGTGGGCAGATAGAATGACTATAAAGAAATCTATAGGGAAATCTCCTTATGAACTTGTATATGGCATGAATGAAAATATGCCTATCAATAATTTATTTCCTATATACAAGTTTTATTAGGAACATTTTGATGATCTAGAAGATGCCATGATGTGTAGGATAAACCAGTTGGTTGAATTGGATGAAACAAGGAGAAAAGCACAAATGGTTAATGTCAAAAAACAACAGCAAGTGAATTATTTGTTTGACAAGAAGGCTAAGGATAGGAGGTTTGAATGTGAGGATATGATATTGGTATGGAATGCAAGGGCACAGGATAGAGGAAAACATGGTAAGTTTGATTCCATGTGGTTGGAACCTTATACCATAATGAATATCCATGGAAAAAATTCCTATTTCCTAAAAAGTTTGTCTAGAGAATTTCAAGAATTGCTCGTGCATGGATAATTCTTGAAGTATTATTTCTCGTGAGCTTAGGCTCTTTTTTTACATGCTTAGTAGTTAGGTTTTCTACTCCATGTGTTGTGTTGTGTAGTTATGGTTGTGTTTGACCCATAACATGGTGTTTTCTTTTCTATTTTTGTTTGTCTATTTTGGTCTGCGTCCCAAAGTTTTCTGATTTCTCACCACATTCCACTAAAATGTGCATCCCTAGATAGAGCCATTGTTAGCATCCTACAAATTCCTAGGATTTTTTAGGTCATTTCTATGTTTTACCTTTATTATTTCAAAAGGCCTCTGACCCTCTTGTATTATTGTATGCTTTGTGTTATATTTTGATGGTGACTTCTCTAGTCATTTCTAGGAGTTTTAAGTTGTCTTATCCCCCTATCGATCAAGGTTTCCTGGCCCCTTGCTTTAGGTTTTACCAGTCCATCCTGTTGTATCACCTTTGCCTTGCACATTGCCCTTCCTTTGTATTATCTTAGGTGAATCACCATGTGCCAGGTGTTTTCTTTGGACTGGATTGTGCACATCACAATCTGAGTCCTAGATTTCTTTTAGGGCCCATGCTTCAACGATAGCTTGCCACCTATCTTGAGCTTAAGTAATAAGAAATATTCACATCTTATCATGAGTGATGCCATCCTTTCGAAGTGATTGGGTTGACAAATGGCATCTTCTAATTTGTCTAGTTGCTAACTTAATACTACACAGTTTGTCATTCCCCAAAGAATGTTATTACCTGCGATGATGTGATGATGTGCCAAGTGTCACTCCCTTTTCGATGGTGAGTAAGGTGGTCCCCACTTTGACAAGTCTTTTATTTTACATGCTGCACTAGTTTGATTGGTGGGGAATATCTAGATGACATCATGTCATATGCTCCATCTTGATGCCACCATGTGGCGAAATATTAACAAGTTGTAAGGGAGATGCACTCAGTGTATTTCAATATCTTATTCACCAAGATTAATAGTGTGATGATGTGATAGAGTGACACTTGTCTATCCCAAGAGGGTTGGAAGAGATCAATGGTTGTGTTTTATCTTTAATGACTGAGGCAAATCTAATGGCTAGTGCCCTACACATTCCCTCAATGCATTGTATGAATTAGCACTATGATGCCTTGCTAGGAGGACAAGTGTCCTCCATTGGTTGGATTAATGATTGCATTTCAATTTTGATGATTCAACAGCTAGTGCATCACGTGTTTTGTTAAAAAAACATGAGATGGGGTTTGTGATGCACTCTCATCTAGCAATAGCCATTGATTTGTTCTCTGTGAGGATCAACGACCCAAATTTGAAGGATACGACTATTCATGAGATGTGAACTTTGTGTTTGCCTGTTGGAACAATTAATGATAAAATTAAAGAATTTAAGAGGGGTTTTTGCTAGAAAATACATCTACACTAAGTTGAATTACAAACATGAAGGCTTTTTAGTGCTAAAGTAGTCTATGGGTGAACATCAAGTGAAATTTGTTCTTCATTTTGATGCTGAAATGAGGATTTGCTGAAGTGTTTATGTAATTGCTATAATCGTTTAGGGTTTTCTTGATTCTGTAGTCAAGGTTTTTTGTATTCACCAATTAAGGAAACCAAACCCTTGGAAAAACATTAGTTCAATTCTCTCCTACTTTTCTGAGTGAGTCATGGGACCCAAGGGAGGCCAAGGGTGCCTATTTAAGAGGGACTTAACTCAAGGTGTTAGTGAGCAATTTTTAGAGTCTTCAAGGAGGTACAAACAAGTTCAAGGTGCAGGGGATTGTACTAAAAAACTTTATGATTTTCAAGGACTTATTAGGGATGCAATCTTTCCTGTGGGAGGATGAGAATTGTTTGAGTTTGGGTATTACCATGGTGACAGAGAAAGACCTATTTCACATATTTGGGACCTTGACCTCAAGAGATTGGTGGTCCCTAATGTCCTTTTTACTGTTGACTTGATTGGGGCTATTTTCTGAAATTATGACCCCAACACTAAAACATTGTTCAGTAAAACTCACCACAAATTGATCCATATGAGTAGGGACTTATTGATAAAGGTTTTTAATTAGTCCCCTGCTACAAATGTTTAGATTGACCTTGATGAATTCAAAAAGGATTATAAGAGAAATAGGCATGCTTACAGAACATATAAGTTGCCCCTTCATAGGAAAAGACATTTGGGCAAACATGCCAAGTTCAATGATGATGAATTAGAGCCCTTCAAAGTTGAGATGTTTTAAGACTACTTTGTCATGACCTATTGTGCTCCATGTCAGGTATTGGGTTTAGATTTTGACCATCTAATACCTGATAATAGATATTGGTCATGATTATTGACATTCAGGAAAAATTCTAGTTTAAGAGGTTTGATTTTGCTTCATACTTGGCAGGGAAGATTCATGATGATTTAGTATCATGTAAGGTTTCAGGGAAAGCCCCTAATTTAATAGGTACTCTTTACTATGCCATATTGTGTTGCATTGTGGCATGAAATATTGGGGCAAGGAGTTGTAGCTTTAGCACTTGACTAAGGATGGTAATCCTATGCTGATTCAAGGAAGGGTACATCTGTGGGATATGTTTTGTGAAAGTGTAATTTATTTGGAATTTGAGGAGCATTTTGTTCAGAGGATAGTAAGATTATTATGTGTTAATATTCGTAGGTTATCTAAGGAAAATTTGGACTTCCTTAGACCTTTTGAGAGAATACTAGATGGGGCTCTGGATCACAACTAGGGTTTGTTGATGTGTTTGTTAGTCACATGCATAATAACAAAAGTTATCACAACAAACCTTTACTCATCTTGAAATATCTGGTAAATCTAGGGTAAATTTATAATCCCAAGGCTCTGTTGGTTAGGTCTTGACCTTCTGACAGTCACTCAGGGGTTGTTGTGATATGTTGTTCCATTTTGGGGTACTTACACCTTGCCATTGTATTCTTTCTTAGATTCTATCAAATTCCACAAATGTTCTATATACTGTACCTGATCTACATATATCCTTGACAATTGTATCAAATCATACAATATCTAGTTGAGATTTAAGCGTGCAAGTATGAATTGAACACAACTTTGATCAATCCTTCTTAAACTATCTCACCTTTGATTAGATCTTCTAAATTATCCTAACTTTGATTAGTTCTTCTGAAACTATCTCTGTTTGAATTAATCTTTGCATATATACCCTGAATTCACCTAAATATGTTCTTTAAAACATGCAATTCATTGATATTTATGATTATCTACATAGTTTTTTTTGCCATTATTTACATTTTTTTACTGTGTATGCTCTGGATATGTCATTACTTGCATCAATTTAGTATATAATACTTAGGATATGTCAATTATTTGCATTTATTCACTATATTTTGTAAATTAAAGAGTTAAAGTCCTAAGCTAATTAAGTTGTTACCAATGATCTACATGTTTACTCTGACATAGTCATGAAATGAAGAAAAACCAAACCATACTTCACTAGGAAATCCACAATTATGTATGATCAGTACAAATATTCAAAGGTAGGTTGATGACAACATGAAATTAGTTGAATGCACTTCAATAGAACATACAAACTCATAATCACAAGCCAGAAATCAATAGAAGACTACTCAAGATATATAATTAGATGGTAATCTATATCTTCATTTTTATTATGTATGCTAAGAATATACACATTTACATTGATCTGAGAAAGAACCTTGAGAAGAGATCAAAGAGTTGCACAATTACAAACTTAGAGCTCAAAGCTTCAACAATTCAATCTCCCTAAAACAAGATGATCTAGGCCCTTTTATAGAACAAGGACCTGAGATCAGTTACAATGATCCAATGGTCAGGATACCTGAAAACAAATCAATGATCAAGAAACATGGCATGCAATTGCCAACTGGCAATCCCTAGTGGAGTACAACTTGAAAAATGGAATACTCCTCGGTATCTTAACTTTGGCATCATTAAGAATATTTATTCCTCCTCCACCTCAGATGAATATTCTCCAACCATTATTTCCCCAGAGTCAAACCTTTTATATAATTCATATGCTTTTAGGGCTGCATCTATTTCTATCTGATCAAACTATTGTGCCTTAGTTTTTGCATATTCCTACATTTACAGTATATTAGTGAGGGTCACCCATTGACTTGTCATGTCCTTCAATTTTCCTTTGTACTCTTTCGTCTTCATAAACAATCCCATTAGTTGTTCTATGGCCACCTATGAAAAATGTGATATTGGATCCTTAATCATAGGATCGAACCTGGTCCTGAATGTCTCCTTAGAGACCTACTTATCATAAGTTTCCTTGTCATCCACTAGAGTGCCAAACTATTTATCCAAGATATATACTTCATCTGTTAGCAACCCCTATGCTTTAGTACTAATATCCTCTGCCTTATGTTGACATCTCCTCAAGATATCCACTTCAAATTTTAGATCTTTGATCCATGTAGATATCATTAGCATGGTCTGCAATGTTAGGATATTACACTTGAGTAATACTTGGTCATCTAATTTCCTTGCACTTTTCAACTTGGTAAGGTCCTTCATCATTTTGATCAAGCCTTTTAGCACACTCTTTTTTAGCATATGAGCTTTTGTCTTGATAAATTCTAAGTTATCTCAATTGGATAGAGATGTCCCTATTATTTCCTCACCTTCTGCCATGAATGTGGTAAACCACTTCTGCATAACATTTGCTTGATGCTTTTGAGCATCCAGACCACTTACTTCATCCTCATTGACCAATGCAAGGGTAGCTAGTGCCTCTAATTTTTGAGTACCTGGGGTGACTAACCCCTTAATGAATGTTTGGAGTTAGGTAGTGTGCCCTTTCAACTCCTTATTTTTCATCTTCATCTTATGCATACGAGCAGCCATGGCTTTAGTATTCCCTTCAAGTTCTTTGATATCATGCTCCACAGTGGCATGTCCTAAATCAATGATTGTTATCTGATATTCACCAGCCTGTATCTCTCTCCTGGCCTTATCAACTCTGGGCACAACCAATTGGGCTATTCTTTTCCCAGTCATAACATCACGCTTTATTTCTAACACTAACCTATCTTTACACCTTGGCCTGATATCCTCAATGGAAAATAATGACTTGAAATCAAATGGTGCTATGCTAGAAGGAGGCTCTATTACCTCAGATGCTAGCCAATCTAGCACATTTTGTTTAGCTTGCTCAATGTGAGCATCTTTTATTGTTGTGTCTTCATCTTTATCTTGACTTCCTTATTCTTGTGTCATTTCTTGTTGATGAAATTCTTCCTGTTCAAGAACATCATCCTTGGGGATCTCCTATTCAAGAATTTCATCCTATGTGGCTCGTGGATCTTGATCCTCAAGATTCTTAGCCTTTGGAGATTTTGTATCCATATCTTGTGAGAGCTCCTTCTTCAGACCTTGTCCCTAATGTTCATCTTCTTGATGAACTTCCTTTTGATGTTCTTGTAGGGGAATTTCCTCATGAGGAACCTATTGAGGGAGTTTAGGATTCATACCTACTTCAACCATCTCCTAATCCCCTTTATTTATTTGAGCATGTTGCTCAGATGACTCTATTTGTTTCCCAGCTAGTCGTTCTGATTCCTCTTCCATGTGCTCTTCAGCTTGTTGATCTTGTCCATCCACATGGATATCCTATGTGGTCTCCTCCTATCCTAATCTATCCTGAGTAGTATCTTTCACTTCTATAATTTCTTGTAGGATATGACAAGTCTACATTTTTAGGACTTGTAATTGTGTCAATCAGAACATCCAACTACTCATGTTGGATGTTCTCTTTAGGCAATCCTTCCTCCTTTGCATCAGAGACTTCATGTACATCAGGATCCCATGTCGCCCCTTAGCCTTGTATAACCTCTACTTGAGGTGTCTCTTGTTGTGAAGGCACCATGGGTGTAAATAATGACCCCACTAGATTATTTCTCACATCCCTTGTAACGTCATCATCTGTTAGGCTGATAATTTGATCTAGGGGATAATGGTTTCTTAGCAATCCCTACTTGCTATACAGCCTTTTCCTCCTCAACTAACTCATTCTTCACCTTTGATATCTGAGGTGTCAGGATGTTATGTTGTAACTCTTTTAACATCACCATTGTAGGATCAGACAAGTTCTTGACTTGCTCTGCCAAATGTGTTTGAAGCATGGTGGGTGGAGTAGGTGCTGATGATGCTCCTACTTGTTGTGTGGTTACACAACACACCCCATTTTGACTTGACAAAATAGGGACCCAACTTTTGTTTGGCTTGGCTTGTGTTTTCTGCTTGCTGGCAGTCTGGTAAAAGTAATGCATATGATCCTGCATAAAAGGGGGCTGGGTAAGTCATCATGATGAGGTAAGTTTTTTCAAAGTTAATATTTCATGTCAATAACCTCATGATTGGATAAAGCACAAAATTCCATGCAGGTTTGCTTTTTGGATCATCCTGATATTCCTTAGGATGTGAAAGTTATGAAAGGTCAAAGTCCTGGTCAAACCTAATATTCTGAGGGGAGGATCATATTTCTCAACATTAGTCATCTTATAAAAGATCACCCTGATCCAATTTTATCACTCGATGAATCATTTATCCAGAGATCTAGACATCAATTTTAAGTGGTAGTGATACTTACCTGTCGAACAACGTCATATTTTGCGGGGGTCATATTTTTTGAATATCACCCGATATTCAGAATATCACCCTACCTTTTGAATATCACCCTATCGCAAAATATCACCCTAGAGTCAATTATCCTGATGATGTCATATAGTCCCGATGAAATAAGAAAATTGACATAACGATGATGTCATCATCCTTTTTACCTCGCGAAGGTATATTTCCAACAATGACCCTTTCTACATAACATGACGATGACGTCATAGTGCGACAACGATAAACCAAGTTATTATCCTGATGATGTCACCCTGATATTTTGAGGAAAAGTCACTTTAGTTCAGGGGGATGATATTACAAACATCACCAGAAATTCTAAACATCCCCCAATATTCTCAACCCGACCCGATGTTTCGACATAGGTTTTTTCCTACCAAAGCAGGTGATCACATTATACCAAGGGGGTCATATTCCCAATATCACCTGATATTCAGAATATCACCCGATCTTCAGAGATCACCCCGATCCTTTTGTCGCCATAACATTAAATTCCATAAATGCAATAGGTGGTTCCCACCGATTACGAGTGCGATGACAGCACCTGGCAACATCCAGAGATTTCCATATAGTAAATCAATGATTAAGATCAATTCAGTAGATTTTGCCCTAAGTGACCAGATGAATGGATTTAAAATGAATTTACAATGTCATTATACTCTTACCTTGTGAAGAAATGATAAGTTTTAGAGTTGAGTTCTCCAACCTGTTGATAACTAAGAGGGGGGTGAATCAGTTATCTTAATTATTTCAGCTTTCTGAACTTTCTTAATAATTAGTGCAGCATCAATTCAAACAAGCAAACATAACCATGAAATGGAAATACACATGACACAATATTTTTGATGTGGAAACCCTGTTAAGGGAGAAAACCATGGGGTGATTAACCCAAGATTGTATTCTCTGTTAGAAGAATAGGATTACAAAATGGCATTTGCCAATTAGGGCTCACTGCCTGAGCACACTGCTCACAAGAGGCCCACTGCCTACAAGAGACTCACTGTCTACAATTTACAAAGAGTGTAATACAATACTTGAACTAATAAGGAGCATCTACATATGCTGGAGTTCAGTTCTGGTAAAACTCAGTACACTGATCTGCTGCACTTCATCCTTTCTCTTCCTTAGTGTTGCTGTCCCTTCACATATCGGACCTGCCTTTCTGCTTTCACTCTACTTTACTGCTTTTCTTCGCACCACACAAAAACCATGACTCTTCTCACAACTAAATCCATCTTATATATATATACGCCAAGTGATTTCATCACCTTTCTAGTCGGTATCCGGAATAGTCAATATTTTCCATGAACTCTGATCTGTCAGCTGAATCCTTGCTTACCAAGTAATACAGATCAAGGATATACTTGTAGAAGTCATTAATCATGTTAGCCAATTATAACTTATTCCTTAAGAATCTTTACCATCATCAGTAATGCATCCGGAATAATGTCTAATGTTCTGCCAATTAGTTCTTCCTCTGTCCACACTGCCAATCAGGAACCTGACACTCAAGTATTCATATCTTTTTTTTCATCTATCACCAGAGGCTAAATCCTTGGAATCTATCAGTCAAGGTAGTCCTCTTAACTTCCCCAAATCCGCACTTCACCAAGATACTTCCTCTGAGAGATCCGGAGCTGACTGTCAGACCTTGCCACATGCTCTGTTCTTGCTTACCAGATCACAATGCTCTGCAATTTGCCTTCCGGTAGAGACTCATCATGTCCTGTGGATGTGTGGGTTAACCTTTGTTGCCATTAATGACAACAATCATGAAGTTCCAATGTGTCTCTTGCCAACAATCTCCCCCTCTAGCATTGATGGCAACAGTTAGTGAAAAATGACTAAGTGTTATACTATACTCCCCCTTAGCTAATGCTCTATCTTTATGTACATTTTCCGGAGCTACCCCTTAGCTGGCTACAACATTTTTCACTACTCATCACTCCCGCTTTGACATCAATGGCAAAGGGTGGGGTCCACACACTAAAATTTTTAAAATTTCAACTATACTTGGCCACATAAGTATATACATATGGCATACTTACATATACTGAAGAATGTCTACAAAAGTTGTCTTCAATTGGACAAATTCTATTGCCCAACTTTGCTTCATTCTGTCCAAAATTGATATATGACCGCTTAACAGGAATGCAAACACATCTGCCCTTTTTAGATCTGTCAGATCACTGGTCTGGGCTATGATCTGGGCTTCTTTTATGGCCTCATGCATGGCCTCTAACTTAGGGATAATTATCCCTTTGAGTGCACCCAACCTGCTTATTCTATTTTTATTTTCCTTCTCCAACTTCTTGATTTCATTCAAGACTGCAATAGTCTGACATTCTTGATTTATTATGGAGGATGAGAGAGGATCAAAATTCTTTGATAGATTTGTCAGTTTGTCCTCCTATTCTTTTACTTTCTTCTCAATGTCCAATGTTGCTTTGGACCATGATAAACAAAATTTGTACATTTCTCCGCCATCTTTAAGAGCATTTTCTAATCTCTTTATCCCTATACTCATATTCCTCCTATCATTAGTTATTAACCCTTGTACCTCTGATAATCTTTTTGTCAAAAATTCCTTCCGGACCTTATCTTCTGCTGACTTCTCTAGGGAATCAAAATGTGTGCTAACACTATTTACTAGAGTTTTAAGATTACCGGATAGGGAGGCTAAGGGATCTTTCTGAAAAGATGGCATAATCTTTTCTAACACTTCGGATGCAACTATTATAAGCTCACAGTCTTCCATGTGAGACTTCAGGAGTTTTTCTTTGGCCTTTGCATTAGCAAACGAAGATATCTTCATTGTTTGTACCAGAGATAGAGAGTCAAAATCAAATGGCCCTTTTAGTAGTTCCGGTTCATCAATCTCCATAGTTTCTTTTGTCAAAAAGTCGTTGACCGATTCTGCACTGTCTCTTGCCGGAGATAGATTCTTCTTTTCTTCTACAGTCACAGAATTATCTTTTGGAGCTTTCTCTCCTTCCACAACCTTTGTATTGTTATCTTCTTTTTCTTTCACCTCTGCTTCTTTCTCCTTTATTCTTTCTTCTCCTTTGGATCTAGAGTTAGCAGGGGAAACCGGAGGAGTGATGTTTGTCTATTCATGCACTTCCTTTTCCGGAACAGAGGATTCCAAGTCCTTATCCTTTTCTGTACCGGTGTCCATGATTTGCTCAGTGGATTCTTTTTCAACACTTGTGACCGAAAGATCAACACCCAAGTCCTCTATAATAGGAAGATTGAATCTTTTAAAGGCCTTCCTGAGGATCTCTTATGTTTCCTTGGCTATCTTGTCAGTCTCACCAAGCATGAGCTGATTCATTCTGGCTTTGCTCCAAAATTCATCCTTGCAATCCTTGAAGATTATGTTCATTTGCTTTGAATCGATTGAAGGATATAGCTGAATGGCTATCTATTCCCAGATCTCAAGATCTTTTGCCATGGCAGTATTCTTTCTTATTTCTAACTCTTTTTCTAGGCTTTTGGGAATAAGAGATAAAATTTCAATAAAAGCCTTGTTATATATGTTCAGATACTTAACTGCTGCTTCCTGCAAGATCTTTTGGTCTGCTTCATTGTAATCATCATAGAATTCAGCCATTGGCTTAAGGTTTCCATCCACAGTGACTAATTTGATGACATTATCTAAAGACAAAGTGGGCTTTTCTACAAAATCTTCTACCTTTTCTTCTTCACCTTGACCGGTAGAAGGTTCACCAGATGTTTTCTTCTTTTGCTTCTTCATTTTCTTTATCTCCTCATGTGATTCAGTTTCTTCATCATCCTTCTGACTGACATAAGACCTTGTGGCCTTTGTTTTATTTCTTTTCTCTCCTCTGCCAGATGATTTTGCTTCCAGTTTTGATGTCCTTGAGCTTTTATTAGTGACAGGTGTTGATCTCTTTGATGATCTTGTCCGGGTGGAAGATTCTACCGGAGCACTTTCCTTATTTCCCTTTTCTGCCTCTTTCTTCTCTTCCTCAGCCCTTTCCATCTTTTCCCTATTGGCATCAAGTGCCTCCTTTGAGATGCCTAAGCCTTTGGCAACTTCTTCAACTTCTTTTCTAATTTTCCTCTTTATTTCTGGTTGTCTGAGTTCCACATGAACTTTTACACTTAGCTCTTCAAAGGTTCCAAACCTTTCTGCCTTTGGATCCTTTGGCTGACTTAGCATGTGATGAACATGTAGCTCCATAATTTGTTTATCAACTTCATACCCCATAGGCATGATCTAGACTATCCTTGGCTCTATTGCCTCCATTAGGCATTGATCAGTGTCTACCATGAAGCACACTATATCTTTATATTTTTCAACCAATAATTTTGGGATTCTTTCTCTAATTTGCATAGTATTTTGGAAATTCTTAAAGTACCCCCACAGAGCTATATTCCTTGCCTTGGCATCCCCAAGTTCATGCAAGTAATCTCTGATTTGAATTGCTACCAGTTTGTTATTTTGCCATACCCATCCATTGGATCCGGGTAGCTCATTCATGAAGTAGAAAAATAAACACAATATCAGTCCACCATATTTAAAGGAGTTCTTCTTGTCCTTTTTGATCTTTTGTATGTTCTCCATCAATTAACTTAGAAGAAGTTCACAGAGATCATACTCTACATTCTTTCTCAGCATCTCATAGGCAATATACACTGCAGTTCCGGACACTGAATTCTCCCTACTGGAATGATATATCTTATACCCTATTATCATAGATGCAAACTTGATATCTGGGTCTGTGATATCTTCAATGGTCATTGCCCTCTTATCAAATTTTGATCCGGTGGCCTTAGTTACAATTTGGTTTTTGACAGATTTGAGGACAGGTATCCCTCCGGAGGAGTATAAGCTGGTTACTGCCCTAATTGTCTCCTTAGTGATTTTGCAAGGTCTGTTCAGCCATAGGAAGTTGTCATGCATCCTACTCAATACATACCGGACCCATTCATCTTCTTCAAAATAGGGGAAATGAATGAACTAATCAAAATGTTTCTCTTGGATGCCCTTATATTGAGGTTTAAGTTCAAAAGCATCATCTATCAATTGTTTATGATAGATATCTTTTAGTTTGAATTCCCTGAACTCTTCAATATTCACATGTATGTAAACCCTAATATCTTCTGTATGCAACACACCATGCAGAACATTAGAAAATGCTTCTAGGGGATCTACTTCCAAGGATTTGTATGGATGTTTCTTGAATTTGGGGCGAGGCCTATCAGAGATCTTCACAATATTTGGAGTACCCATCATTCAAGGATTTACAGAGAGATATTTGATAACAGAGAATACCTTTTGCGCCTTTCGATTTCACGGAGTTAGCCGGATTGATTTCTAGATGAATTAACTTCTACAAATGATCTTTGATGAGCTTGAGGAATTTTGTTGCAGAGCTTCTCTTTTCATTTCTTCTTGAATGCAGAATGAACAAATGCTTAATGAGAAAACCCTTATATTGCTCCGTAAACCCTAATGTCAAGTTGCAATAAATGCTCAACCTAAGTCATTCCGGTTTGCCTTATTTGGATGACTTGAAGAACCAGATCAATCTTGATCTTAAACATCTTACGGATCTTCCAAATCTTAACCATAGTTTATTTGGATGTTTCTCTTATGAACCCTTTAATCCACAACTCGTCTTGTGCCAGTTCCAACACCAATTGACTGGCTAGGGGAACAAGGTTTTCTTTGTGTCTCCCCCTGAGCCAGAACTCACTTTTTAATTTCTGAAAGGAATATTAGCACCAGAGTCTGGTGCGGATCCATCCCCTACATTCTATGTACTTTTCTTCACCCAAATCTTGTTCATCTCACTTTGAACTTCATCTGCATTCACTTTTTGTTTTCCCTTATCTTGATTTTGATTATGATATACCGAACCTCTTTTGTCCTGATTCTTGCTTCTACAAAATTTTGCAATATGACCGGATCTATTGCAAATTTGGCAAACAACATTTCTTTGCATATTTGATTGATATCCTCTTGATCTGCATTGATTAGCCATATGACCCATTCTATTGCATGGAAAGCATCTACCATTAAATGAATTGTTTATATACATATTTATGCATTCATGAGATTTGTAACCATACCTTTTGCAGTTGGAACACTGTCCGGAGAAGGATGTATTAGTCTGATTCATTCTCTTTCTGCACTGATTAGCTTTATGACCAAAGTTATTGCAGTTGTGGCAATATCCATTGAAGGATGGATATCTTTGAGCATTAGGCTGTCTTACCGGAGGTCTTCTAGGCTTGTTCCTTAGATTTTTTGATCTAAGATTCTTCTGACCGGATCCAGAGCTTTCTCCTTTCTCATATCCCAAACCACACTTATCATCTACCCTCTTTTGACTTTCAAGAAGAACTTCAAGTTGAGCAGAACTTATCTTGAATTTCTCTTTATATTCATTTGCTATTTGAAGATCCCTTTTAAGAGAGACAATTTGATCCTCAAGTTTTTCTTCATTATCTTTAGCATCTTCAAGATTAGATTCAAGATGTTTGATAATTCTATCCATCTTGTGGCAATCTTTTGATTTCTCTTTGAGAGATTATCTTAGATCATCTTTAGTTTTTATTTTCTCTTCAACCTCTTGGGTAAACTTCATAACTCCTGATTCCATTTCATGTCTTACCATAATGATTTCTTTTGATAACTTTTCACATAACGTGGTTTTCTCCTTCAGATCTTCATTTGTATCATTGGCTTCTCCTTGACTTGCCAATTGTTGAAGTAGCTCCTTTCTCTTTTTCATAGAGAGATTTAATTTGTCTTTTAGTTCTTTCATGAAATCATCAGCCTGTTTGAGTCTTTCCTTTAATTCATTAACTTCAGAGTTTGACTACTTAAGATCATCAAGGGTAGTCTTGAGTTGCTCCCTTAAACCATATACATCCATTTGAATTCCTAGGTCTTCCTCAAGCTGTTAGACTCTGTTAGGAGGAAATTGGCTTTGATACCAATTGTTGATAACTGAGAGGGGGGTGAATCAGTTATCTTAATTATTTCAGCTTTCTAAACTTTCTTAATAATTAGTGTAGCATCAATTCAAACAAGCAAACATAACCATGAAATGGAAATACACATGACACAATATTTTTGACGTGGAAACCTTGTTAAGGGAGAAAACCACGGGGTGATTAACCCAAGATTGTATTCTTTGTTAGAAGAATAGGATTACAAAATGGCACTTGCCAATTAGGGCTCACTGCCTGAGCACACTACTCACAAGAGGCCCACTGCCTACAAGAGACTCACTGTCTACAATTTACAAAGAGTGTAATACAATACTTGAACTAATAAGGAGCATCTACATATGCTGGAGTTCAGTTCTGGTTAAACTCAGTACACTGATCTGCTGCACTTCATCCTTTCTCTTCCTTAGTGCTGCTGTCCCTTCACATACCAGACCTACCTTTCTTCTTTCACTCTACTTTACTTCTTTTCTTCATACCACACAAAAACCACGACTCTTCTCACAACTAAATCCATCTTATATATATACACTCACACAAGTGATTTCATCACCTTTCTAGTCGACATTTGGAATAGTCAATATTTTCCATGAACTCTGATCTATCAGATGAATCCTTGCTTACCAAGTATATATATATATATATATACACACACACACACACACAAGTGATTTCATCACCTTTCTAGTCGACATTCAGAATAGTTAATATTTTCCATGAACTCTAATCTATCGGCTGAATCCTTGCTTACCAAGTAATGTGGATCAAGGATATACTTGTAGAAGTCATCAATCATGTTGGCCAATTATAACTTATTCCTTAAGAATCTTTACCATCATCAGTAAGGCATCCGGAATAATGTCTAATGTTCTGCCAGTCAGTTCTTCCTCTATCCACACTGCCAATCAGGAACCCGACACTCAAGTATTCATATCTTTTTCTTCATCTATCACCAGAGGATAAATCCTTGGAATCTATCAGTTAAGGTAGTCCTCTTGACTTCCCCAAATCTGCACTTCACCAAGATACTTCCTTTGAGAGATCTGGAGCTGACTGTCGGACCTCGCCACATGCTCTGTTCTTGCTTACCGGATCACAATACTCTGCAATCTGCCTTCCAGTAGAGACTCATCATGTCCTGCGGATGTGTGGGTTAACCTTTGTTGCCATCAATGACAACAATCATGAAGTTCCAATGTGTCTCTTGCCAACACAACCCTCATAAGAGCTACCTGTTGAAGCATACATCTTGTTGAGAACAAGACACGGAATCAACAATGGTATTTAAATTCATTCCGTAATCATCATCATAATTTAGGAGGATAAATGTATCAAGTAAGTAAGTTGACACCTTCCTCCTGTCGTTCTCTGCATATCCAGGTAGTATAATGTCACTGATTTGAGGTTGTATGTTCTATTTAATGAATATATATGCATGATGCTATAAAAGTATAATGTATGTGCATGCATGATTAGATATCAAATTGTAAGACAAGTTCCTGTTCATTACAGGAAATCATGGCGGACAAGAGGTTGTTTAAGTCTGAGGCTAAATTCATTAAACTGATGTTTGCTCAACCTAAGGGCGTCCAATTTAAATATGGAGTTATAGGAGATACACATCAGGGAAGTACAGATTTGGCAGCGTGGTCAACTAAAATGAGTGATGAAAAGAATAACAGTACCTGATGGACACTGTGTTTGTATTTGGAATGTGGAATGCAACTAGTTTCCCATATTCCATGGAGGCTCCTGAGTTAATTATTGAATGTGCTAGAAATTATAATCCACACACAAGGTGGAGAAGCATGGCAAAGTATATGCAGATCTATCTATCAAGGGCCTTGCCGCTACCTTCAATCTACCAATGGGAAAGAAAGTTGTTAGCATGGATTTTAAGAAACTAGAAGTAGAGTATGAGAATAACAAGAAGACTACCAGGAAAAGAATCTACCAATGGAGGGCGAGAAATAGTCCTTATCCTACAGCTGCCAAATTGCCGGTACATCTATATAAGTTTGATTTCAATGAGGAATACCAATATATGATCACCCTACTCAGTCGAGTAACGAGCCAACCAAATGCTGGAAACTTCAAAGACTGGATGTATGGTGTCATCCTAATGTCCCTCTACACAGAGAACAGGCCATTGTGGGCCAAGATGATAAGTGATGCCCTGCATGATCAACTCATGAACCTGGGAGGTTCAAAATGTTCTTTTTATATGACCTCCTATATAGTTTATTCATGTGCCTACAAGGGTACATTTGATGCATTGACAACAGAAGGAAAGATTGGTGGTAGCACCAATGATGCTCACATCTAGGATCATTATCCCCAGCTGCAAAGGCAGAATTACCTCCAGGATTACAAATTAGTAAATGATGCCTTTTCAATGCATCTAGTTAGAACAATGGAGGAGGACAGAACTAAAAGATTGAGCATGGAAGCTCAAGAGGTCATATACAGGCATGGAGCCTAGTTTATTCAATTTGCTACATTCTCCTATATTAGAATTGAAGATTTTGTAGGTCACCCCCTCATGCTCCCAAGATACCCTACTGATGTAGTAGTTCTAATGGAGTTCATGAGGCAAATGGCTACAATACTGAATGCTTACAAAGAAAGTAACAAGCTTCCACCAGTATTGTTTCCAGTTACAATGGGCTGGTATATGTGCCCTGATTCAGATAATATTAATAAAGCCCATAGCTAGCTTGACAATGATGCAATTGCAGTCTTTCCCTTTGGCTAGGTCATATGATCCTTATGGGAGGATGCAGAAGATTACAGGGAAGCCCATCCATCAGAGAAATCTTGAAGATTTCTGGGTAGATTGCGAAGATGAGGCTAAGGCCAGAAGAAGAAGATATCAAAGGCTAACCCTTAACTAGATCAAGACCTTTGACTGCATCTCAGTACCTACCCAATTGAAGAGGGATGATGGTAAAATAATGGCAGATGAGTATGAGGAAAAGAAGATATACAATGATACAATATCAGCATTGGATCTTACTATACTGGAGGACATTTCCTTAGATCCATTCACAGGTAGAATATTACAGCTGACCCAAGCATGGGTTGATGAACAAATAAACACATTAAAGAAGAAGGGTGTAGCCCTTACAGTGGATAATAAGAAGAAAAGGTAGGAAATTCCTGATGATGACTATGATGATTTCTTGATTGAGAAGAGAAAATCTAAAGGAGAGAGAGTACCACCTCCTGATAAAAGCAAGAGGCCTCCAAGAACTAAGAAGGTTGATACTGAATGCAAAGGGGTCATAATTGAGAGAATAGATGTGCCAGCTGAAGGTGCATTAGGATCAAGACAAGGATCAACATCATTCGCACCACCTCCCTTGGATAAACAAAAGGCTAAAAGAATCCAGAGGCCAGCTGCACAACATACTGACACATATGAGGAGGGTCAGGCATCACAGAAGAATATAGAGGAGGATATCCCTCTAGATGAGGAGCCTGAAGAAGAAGAAGACCCTACACCCCTCACTAGAAAGAGAAAAGCACCTCAGGTGATGGCCTCCACACCTAAGAAACCAAGGACATCAATGAGAGGTGAAGTAAAACAAGACCCCATAATGCTAAGAGGGGAAGGCAGTGAAGTATTCAGAAAGGAGCTGCAGCATAATATGCCCCTTCCTACCATAGTTAAGTTCAAGACTGAGAAGGCTGAGGAACAAAAGAAAGAAACCTCAAGAGCAGTACAAAGCTATCCTGTCTCACTGGAGGAGACTGTGGACCTATCTGATGATGAGGTAGTAAAAGATGTCACCTCTCAAAAAATGGAAACCCTTGCTACTAACACCCACATCACTCCTCATGGAACCCCAGTAATACATGTAGTGTTAGAAGAAATGAAGTAGGTAGAACAAGAGAAAGAAAAGAGCCCAGAAAAGATTGCACAACAAATAGGGCTGGATGCATTAGTTGATCAGGTGACAAGTCCTGCGACAATAGACTTAACATATGTAGAGGATGTAGATCCTAAAGATATAGTAGGTACACCTGAAAGAATAGAAAATGATGAAGAAGTTAAGTAAATGGAAGTGGAGGATAAAGCTCCAGATATGGGTTAGCAATAGCAAGAAATATCGGTTGAACCCAAAATAGTTGAAGTCCAGCCAAAGGATGGAGAAACCTCAGGAGAAAAAGAAACGTCAGGTCATGATGACCTAAAGGCTCATGAGGTAGATACATCAGGTGCAGAGCAAGATGTAATGAAAGATCAAGTAGAGGCACCTAAGTCAGATAAAATAATATCCATAGATACTAATGTACCTCAGGATGAGGAAAATACTAAGGTGGATGAAACACCCCTGGAGGAAGTAAAAGATCAGGATCATGATAAACATGCAAATGATCAACAGGATCACCCTCCGGAAGAAAAGATACCTCAACAGGAGGAAGCGCCACAAGATCACCCTCATGAAGAGCATCATGAGGAGGAAATAAGGTCACCTTCACTGCAAAAGATGATAACGGATACTAGAGATAAAGGTGTACATGATGATGATGGTGGACATCTAGGATCTAGTGACCAAGTTCCTCCCTAGCTGGAAAAAGAGATAAGTACAGATCCTAATTTTGAAATTCAAGAATTTGATATATCTACATTGTTTTCAGAAACTTTAATAAAGCCTAAGAGGAAGGTGAGATTAACTTCTGCCATTAGAAGAGATCCTGATACAGGCAGGAGGACTGCCCAAATAGCACTCCCCACAGTAGAGAAAGAAAGAGGCAAGATCACTTTGGAAGAATTCCAGATTACCACAGTAGATCTGGGATTTGCCAATGAAGACCAAGAAGGTCAAGAGGGGAAATACATTGTTGATTCTTTGACCTAGAAGATAAAGAGAGAGAAGGAGAAGAATAAGCAGCATAAAGAGCATATTGCTCAGTTGCATGCCTATATAAAGGGGTTAATTAACCCTAATGATACATCAAGTGATCGAGTAGTCCCATTGACTGCAATTTCTCAGGAAGAAGTCAACAGGTTGAACCTTATGAAACATGAATCAATAATAATGTTGAAATGGATGACATCTATGCTCGATGGAGCTAAGGAAGTGGTAAAAGCCTCTTTGAAGAGGTGGAATTCTTTAGGTACCTCCAGGAAAAAGGTGGATAAGCTACAGATGGAGACCGGGAAGAGGTCATTTCAAATGGAGAAAGCCTTGAGTGCTTTAGATAAAATAAAGAGGATTGATCCTCTGATTCTTATAAATAATCAAGTACTAAATAATAACACATCCATATTGATTGATATCTGGAATAAAGACATCAGGTTTGAATGTGATGTGCTAAAGAGATGCAACAGTAAACTAAGAAACATCAGTATGAAGCTACATGATATGATTGTTGATAACTGAGAGGGGGGGGTGAATCAGTTATCCTAATTATTTCCCTTATTGATCTTTCCTTTTAATTGAAGCAGCATAAAATCAAACACAAAACATTAACCATGAAATAAGAAACACATGACACAGTATTTTTGACGTGGAAACCCTGTTAAGGGAGAAAACCACGGGGTGATTAACCCAAGAATTATTCTCTGTTAGAAGAATAGGAAGTTACAAAAATGGCACTTGCCAATTAGGGCTCACTGCCCGAGCACACTGCTCACAAGAGGCTCACTGCCTACAAGAAGACACACTGTCTTACAAAGTGATAAGAATCACAGTCTTGAACTGATTGGAAGCATCTGCATATGCTGGAGTTTAGTTCCGGTTAGGTTCAGTACACTGATCTGCTGCACTTCATCTTTCCTCTGTTCTTTAGTCTGCTATCCTTTCACATACCGGATCTTTCTTGCTACTTCTGCTCTGCTCTGGACTTATTCGCATATACCTTCACACATTTCACACACTTCACAACTAAATCCATCCTCTATATATATCCGCACAAGTAATTTCATCACCTTTCTAGTCGGCATCCGGAACAGTCTAGTTTCTTACAAACTTAGTTCTGTCGGCTGAATCCTTGCTCACCAAGCAATGCGGATCAAGCATATACTTGTAGATATCATCAATTATGTCGGCCAAACATGATTCATGCCTCCGCAACCTTTATCATCATCTGTAACACATCCGGAAAGTAGTCTGATACTCTGTCAGTCAGTTCTTTCTCTGTATTCACTGTCTCTCAGGAATCCGGTACTCAACTATTCATATCTTTTTCCTTGTCCAACTCCGGAGGCTAAATCCTTGGAATATACCACTCAAGATAGTCCTCTTGACTTCCCTAGATCCGCACTGCACCAAGACACTTCCTCTGAGAGATCCGGACCAATCTGTCGGACCTTGCCACATGCTCTGTTCTTGTTCACCGGACCACAACAATCTTCAATCTGACTTCCGGTAGAGACATATCATGACTTGCGGATATGTGGGATGACCTTTGTTGCCATCAATGACAACAACCATGAATCCATATAGTGTCTCTTGCCAACAATCTCCCCCTTTGGCATTGATGGCAACACTTAGTGAAAAATGACTAAGTGTTTACACTATGCTCCCCCTTTGCTGATGCTCTGTCTTTATATACAATTTCTGGAACTCCCCCTGAGTTGGATTCCTCATTTTTCACTGCTCCTTACTCCCCCTTTGACATCAATGGCAAAGGGTAGGGTCCGCACACCAAAATTTTCAAAAATTTTCTATATATAGCCGCATATTTATATACTCACATATACTGCAGAATGTCTGCAAAGGATGTCTGCAGTTGAACCATTTCAGTAGCCCAACTTAGCTTCATTCTGTCCAAGATTGAAATGTGACCACTCAACAAAAATGCAAAAGCTTCTGCCCGCCTGAGATCTGTCGGATCTTTTGTATGGGCGGTGGTCTGGGCATCACTGATGGCCTCATGCATAGTTTCCAACTTAGGGACTATAATCCTTCTAAGTTCTCCCATCCGGTTGGTAATGTTCTTCCTCTCCTTCTCAAGATTCTTTATTTCATTCAAGACTGCAATAGTCTGACATTCTTGATTTATTATAGAGGAAGAGAGAGGATCAAAACTTTGAGATAAGCTTTGAAGCTTGTCCTGTTCCTCTTTTATTTTCTTGTCAATTGCTGCTGTTGCCTTTGACCAAGATATACAAAATTTGTAGATGTCACCGCCATCCTTAAGAGCATTTTCTAAGCTCTTTATTCCAATGCTTACAATCTTCCTATCCTTAGAGATTAATTCTAATATTTCAGAAAATCTCTTATCCAAAAATTCCTTCCGGACCTTTTCTTCAGCTGATTTTTCTAGAGAATTAAAATGTGTATCAATACTGCTGACTAAGGTTTTTAGATTACCGGAAGTGGAGGCTGTCGGATCTATCTGGATTGATGGCATGATTTTTACAAGTACTCCGGAAGCAGCCTCTATCAACTCACAGTCTTCCATATGAGACTTCAGGAGCTTTTCATTTGCCTTGGCATTTGCAAATGAAGCTATCTTCATTGTTTGTACCGGAGAGAGAGAGTCAAAATCAAATGGACCTTTTAGAAGCTCCGGTTCATCAATCTCTAGAGTTTCTTTGCTCAAAAATTGTTGAACAGTTTGTGCAGTGTCTCTTGCCGGAGACAGATGTTTCTTTTCTTCTGCAGTCTTAGAACTGTCAACCTCTTTGTCTGTCACCACTGCTTCCTTCTCCTGCAATTGCTCTTCTTCTTTGGATCCGGAGACTGTAGGGGAAACCGGAGGAGAGATGCTTGCTTGTTCATGGGCCACTTCTTCTGGAGCAGAGGGTCCCAAGTCCTCACTTGTCTGTTCAGGGCTCACTTCTTCCGGAACAGAAGATTCCAAATCAGCAGCTGTTTCTGCACCTAAGTCCTCTACAACAGGAAGATTGAACCTTTTGAAGGCCTTCCGGAGGATCTCTTCTGTCTCTTGTGCCACTTTGTCAGTCTCACCAAGCATGAGCTGATTCATCCTGGCTTTACTTCTGAACTCATCTTTGCAGTCCTTGAAGATCATGTTCATTGTCTTGGGATCAATTTGAGGATATAGCTGAATAGCTATCTGCTCCCGGATCTCAAGATCTTTGGCATGAGCATTATTCTTTCTTACTTCCATTTCCTTCTCTAGGCTTTTAGGAATGAGAGATATGATCTCAATGAAAGCCTTATTGTATGTGTTCAGATATTTAACTGTGGCTTCCTGCAGAGTCTTTTGGTCTGCCTCACTGAAGTTATCATAGGATTCAGTCATTGGTTGAAGGTTTCCATCCACCGTGACTGACTTGATTACGCTCTCTAGTGACAGAGTGGGCTCTTCAACAGTTACCTCTGCCATTTCATCCTTGTCTTGGCCTGTGGAGGGCTTACCGGATCCTTTCTTCTTCTGTTTCTTTACTTCTCTTACTCCCTCATCTGATTCTGTTTCCTCTTCATCCTTTTGGCTTTCATAAGCCCTTGATGCTTTTGTCTTGGATCTTTTACCGGATGCCTGGACTTCCAGTTTTGAGCTTTTGGTTGTGGAAGGTGCAGATCTCTTTGATGATCTGGTCCGGGTGGGGGTTTCAACCGGAGCACTTTCTTTGCTTTTCTCTTCTTCCTCAGCCTTTCTCCTCTTTTCCCGGCTGGCATCAAGTGCCTCTTTTGAGATGCCTAGGCCTTGAGCAATGTGCTCTACTTCTTTTCTCACTTTTCTCTTAATCTCAGGTTCCCTGAGTTCTACATGTAATTTCACACTCAGCTCCTCAAAGGTTCCAAACCTTTCTGCCTTTGGATCTTTGGGCTGACTTAGCATGTGTTGAACATGCAGCTCCACTATTTGTTCATCCACTTCATACCCCATGGGCATGATCCAGACAGTCCTTGGCTCCACTGCCTCCATTAGGCACTGATCAGTGTCAACCATAAAGCACACTGAGTCCTTGTATTTCTCAATGAGAGACTGGGGAATTCTCTCTCTTGCTTGCATCATGCTCTGAAAGTTTTTGAAGTATCCCCATAGAGCTGTATTTCTTGCTTTTGCATCCCCAAGTCCATGCAAATAGTCTCTTATCTGGACTGCAACAGGTTTGTCATTCTACCATACCCATCCACTTGTTCCGGGTAGCTCATTCATGAAGTAAAAGAATAGACATATAATGAGAGTACCATACTTAAAGGAGTTCTTCTTGTCTTTCTTGATTTTCTGTACATTTTCCATTAGTTGGCTTAGTAGTAGTTCACAAAGATCATATTCTGCATTCTTTCTTAGCATTTCATAGGCTGTGTATATTGTAGTTCCGGATACAGAATTCTCCCTGCTGGAGTGATAGATCTTGTATCCTATTATCATTGATGCATATTTGATATCCGGATCCGAAATATCTTCAATGGTCATTGCCCTCTTATCATATTTTGATCCGGTGGCCTCAGTTACAACGTTGTTCTTGACAGATTTGAGGATAGGTACCCCTCCGGAAGAGTATAGACCAGTTACTGCTCTAATTGCTTCTTTTGTGATCTTACAGGGTCTATCTAGCCAAAGGAAGTTGTCATGCATCCTGCTCAGTACATACCGGACCCATTCATCTTCTTCAAAGCTGGGGAAATGAATAAATTGCTCAAATTGTTTCTTCTGGATACCCTTATACTCTGGTTTGAGCTCAAAAGCATTGTCTATCAGTTGCTTGTGATAGAGGTCTCTTAATTTGAATTCCCCAAATTCCTCAATGTTAGCATGTACGTAAACCCTAATATCTTCAGTATGTAAAACTCCGTGAGGAACACTAGAGAAGGCTCCTAGTGGATCTACCTCCAATGATTTGTAGGGATGTTTCTTGAATGAGGGGCGAGGTCTATCAGAGATCTTAACTATGTTTGGAGTAGCCATTCTTCAAAGATTTGCAGTGAGGTAATGAAAAAAGGAGAATACCTTATGCGCCTTCGGTTTGCACGGAGTGGTTGGATTGATTTCTTTATGCAATAGCTTCGGCAGGAGATCCTTGGTGTGCTTGATGAATTTTGTTGCAGAGCTCCACTTTTCGCTTCTTCTTGAGTGTAGAATGAGCAAATGACTTTTGAGAAATCCTTATATTGCTCCGCAAACCCTAATATCTTGTCTGTAATAAATGCTTCACCTGCATTATTCCGGTTTGCCCTGTCTGGACAGCTTGGAGTATCCCAGATTAGTCCTGATCACTGAATATCATCCGGATCCTTAAATCATGAATAAATCGAGGTAACACATTACAAGAACATCCCAAACACTCTGTCCAATCCGCAGAACAAGATCGTGCATTTCCGGATCTCTCCGGATCTTTTTGTAATCTTTTATCATTCCGGAGCATTTCCCTGAGCAGGACTTATTTGATCGATCACATCTTTTTCATAACTCCATGTGGACCTCTGAAAACTTGACTGAAGTATCTCAAGACTCATATCTACAAACCCTTTGATCCGCATCTTGTGCCACAACCGGCACCACTTGTTTGGCTGGGGGAACAAGATTTTCTTTGAGTCTCCCCCTGAGCCTGAGCTCACTTTTTAATTTCCGGAAGAAATATCAGCACTAGAGTCTGGTGCGGATCCAACCTCTACATTCTCTGAACTTTTCTTCACCCAAATCTTGCTCATCTGATTCCTAACCTCATCCGCATTCATCTTTTGTTTACCCTTGTCTTGATTCTGATTATACACTGGACCTCTTTTGTCCTGGTTCTTGTTTCTGCAGACTTTAGCATTATGACCGGACCTATTGCAGATTTGACAAATAACATTTCTTTGCATATTTGACTGATATCCCCTTGATCTGCATTGATTAGCCATATGACCTACTCTATTGCATGTAAAGCATCTACCTTTGAATGATTTGTTTACTTGCATAATTCTGCATTCATGGGATTTGTGTCCATACCTTTTGCAGTTGAAGCACTGTCCGGAGAAGGATGAATTAATCTGATTCATTCTCATTCTGCACTGATTAGCTTTGTGACCAAAATGGTTGCAGCTGTGGCAGTATCCATTGAAGGATGGATATTTTTGAGCATTTGGCTGTCTTACCGGAGGTCTTCTAGGCCTGCTCCTTGGATTTTCTGATCCAAGATTCCTCTGACCGGATCCGGAGCTTTCTCCTTTCTCATATCCCAAACCATACTTGTCATCAGTCCTCTTTTGACTTCCAAGAAGAACTTCAAGTTGAGCAGAACTTATCTTGAATTTCTCTTTATATTCATTTGCTGATTGAAGATCTCTTTTGAGAGAGGTAATTTGATCCTCAAGTTTTTCTTCATTATCTTTGGCATCTTCAAGATCAGATTCAAGATGTCTGATAATCCTGTCCATCTGGTGGCATTCTTCTGATTTTTCCTTAAGAGATTGTCTTAGATTGTCTTCAGCCTTTCTTTTTTCTTCAATCTCTTGAGTGAACTTTATAGTTCCTGATTCCATTTCATGTCTTAACATAATGACTTCTTTTGATAACTTTTCACATAACTTGGTTTGCTCAGTCAATTCTTCATTTGTATTGCTTTCTTCACTTTGTCTTGCCAACTGTTGGAGCAGCTCCTTTCTCTTTTTCATAGAGAGACTTAATTTGTCTTTTAATTCCCTCATGAATTCATCAGCCTGTTTGAGTCTTTCTTTTAATTCACTGACTTCAGAATTTGACTGTTCAAGATCCTCAAGGGCAGTCTTGAGTTGCTCCCTTAAACCATATGCATCCATTTGAAATCCCAGATCTTCCTCAAGCTGTTAGGCTCTATTAGGAGGAACTTAGCTCTGATACCAATTGTTGATAACTGAGAGGGGGGGGTGAATCAGTTATCCTAATTATTTCCCTTATTGATCTTTCCTTTTAATTGAAGCAGCATAAAATCAAACACAAAACATTAACCATGAAATAAGAAACACATGACACAGTATTTTTGACGTGGAAACCCTGTTAAGGGAGAAAACCACGGGGTGATTAACCCAAGAATTATTCTCTGTTAGAAGAATAGGAAGTTACAAAAATGGCACTTGCCAATTAGGGCTCACTGCCCGAGCACACTGCTCACAAGAGGCTCACTGCCTACAAGAAGACACACTGTCTTACAAAGTGATAAGAATCACAGTCTTGAACTGATTGGAAGCATCTGCATATGCTGGAGTTCAGTTCCGGTTAGGTTCAGTACACTGATCTGCTGCACTTCATCTTTCCTCTGTTCTTTAGTCTGCTATCCTTTCACATACCGGATCTTTCTTGCTACTTCTGCTCTGCTCTGGACTTATTCGCATATACCTTCACACATTTCACACACTTCACAACTAAATCCATCCTCTATATATATCCGCACAAGTAATTTCATCACCTTTCTAGTCGGCATCCGGAACAGTCTAGTTTCTTACAAACTTAGTTCTGTCGGCTGAATCCTTGCTCACCAAGCAATGCGGATCAAGCATATACTTGTAGATATCATCAATTATGTCGGCCAAACATGATTCATGCCTCCGCAACCTTTATCATCATCTGTAACACATCCGGAAAGTAGTCTGATACTCTGTCAGTCAGTTCTTTCTCTGTATTCACTGTCTCTCAGGAATCCGGTACTCAACTATTCATATCTTTTTCCTTGTCCAACTCCGGAGGCTAAATCCTTGGAATATACCACTCAAGATAGTCCTCTTGACTTCCCTAGATCCGCACTGCACCAAGACACTTCCTCTGAGAGATCCGGACCAATCTGTCGGACCTTGCCACATGCTCTGTTCTTGTTCACCGGACCACAACAATCTTCAATCTGACTTCCGGTAGAGACATATCATGACTTGCGGATATGTGGGATGACCTTTGTTGCCATCAATGACAACAACCATGAATCCATATAGTGTCTCTTGCCAACAATGATGTCTTATGAAGAAGAGGTCCTGGAGACCTTAGAAGGGAAAATAGAAGGGAAGATTGAAAATCAGGATGAAGAGTTTGCAATTAAAGCTCTACATAGTAATTTCCAATAGGTAGTTGATGACCCTTTGAACCACCTGACAGAAGAAGTAATGGATAAAGTAATGAGAATAAAGGTCAGAGTGGAGAGTTATAATGAAACACTGGGCAGTAGGAGTAATAAATTGGAATCCCTCCAGAGCAAATATCAAATGCATAAGCATGCCATCACCAAAGCAAGAACTCAAGATGGTGAAGAAGTAGAAAAGATTGTGCAAGCATATGAAAATATTAGGATATCCATGCAGATCCATATTCAAAGAGATAGTCATCAGGAGGATATTGAAACCAATGAAAATGATGATCATGACAAGGGAGATGATGATGAAGAACCTGATGAATAGATGAAGATGCACCACAAAGGAAACACATGCATCAAGATACTTAGGAAAATATGAGTTACCTAGATGGTTGCCAGCTGGCAACCTGTGCCACGTTGAAGGGGTTGACTTAGTCAATGAAGTATGAACCGTAGATCTTAATAGATAAATCCTAATCGTAGATCAATTGTAACCACTCCCTCACCTTGTTCTATAAAAGGTGTAGGGATGCCTTTTTTGATTCATTCGAAACTTAATTGAAATTTGTTTGCTGAAATATTCAGGGCTTATTTCAAAGTTGTTGTATACATATATGTTCTTGCATACTTAATGAATGAGAAGACTATTTTGATTACAATCCATCATAAATCTTGAGTAATCAGTGTATGAATTCTTGATATATGCTTTGATTTGATGCGTCCCTTGGAGTGCATATTAGCTTGCATGTGTTGTTTTCATGTTTTTTCCTTTGAAGTTAGCATCGACTATATCTAGTTGTGGAATGTCCTGGTGAACATATGGTTTGATTTCTTCTCTTCATGACTGTATCTGATGTGTATGTGGCTCAATAACTGAAGGGTCAACATTAATTTGAAGTATTCTTTTCAATTTCTTTCAATTTTAGAGAATTTCATCATCATAATTGCAAATAATTGACAATCTTAAGAAAATAATACAAATATGCAGACATCCCATAGATAACTGAACATATTCAGCATATTTGAGGTTAAAGCATGTCAAAATGATAGATATCATGCAAAGATTTAAAGATAGACACATTATTTGAAGCATATCTTGTGTAGAATAACTATCTGTGCAGCATCATTACAGGAAACATTATCTTACATATGAGATTCACGTAAGGCCCCAAAATGGAAACAACAACACACATCAACCTTTGAGTAACTTTAGAAGATTAAGATCTAATCACCAAAGACTTGGGATCATGAATTCTCTAAGTTCATCGTATCTTTCAAGATGAATAAGGGTTAATGTGTACTTTTATTCTATGTTTGTTTATGACTAACATCATGATCAACACTACTTAGGACTGATCTTGAGCAAGCATCTACTCCATCCTTGTAGGTCCCTCTTAATACTTTGTCTAGATAGCCATAGACTTAGAGGTGGACCCTCTCATAATAGTCACATGTACCCTTTTTTTCCTAGGGATGTTCATCCCTCCCAACAAATCTATAATCTATGGCTCCTCTGTAGCCATGGTAATAACAAGAATAGCTAGTAAAGGCACATCCATAGGAGGTGAAGGTTAGGTGGATATGGTTATTCCCTCAGATGTGAACTCTTCTCCTTCTACAGATGCCAAGGGTCCTAGTTGTGCCTGCTTGGAATCCATGACTTGCCTCTTATGAATGAGGAAGTCATTAAACCCTAGGTCATCCCTCTCCTTCAGCTTCATTTTCCTATCTTTGGTGATAGCCACACCCCTAACTTTCAATTCAACCACTTTCCTCTCTTCCATTTCTTTGTAATGCTCATCACCCTCCTTGTTATGACATCTATGAATGTCTCATTAGGTTGGCTCCAATCAGGCAAGGACAACCACCTAGATGTCAATAAAGTGCTAGACTCTAGGGTCTGATGCTAATTGCATGTAAATATGAGTTAGTTCACCTATGATGTTGACCTCAAACTTATCTAGCTGAGTGACCTTCTTCAATGATTTAGCAGGTGAGAGACCTAAGACTTTACACACTAACAAAGGCATGACATTGGTGGATGCTCTAGAGTCTACTAGACAATTATGTAAGTTTTTCCCAAATATCGTCAAGGTGAGGAGGAAAGGAGGAGACTTAGTCTTTCCTTTATAAAGGGTCATTTGTGCATCTGTTGCATGGACTTGCCCTTTGTCCTTGGGATTGAAAGGGATATCCTTATGTGTAGGATCTCTAGTATGGATATTACTAGGGATGATCTCCTTCAATGTTGGCTCATCTAAAGACTTAAGGAAAGCCTTCTTAATCACTGGAGTCTTGAGAAATTTAGACATGGATAAGATGATCTTGATCTTCTTGATCTCTTCATTTAAGTAAGTGACTAACTTATCAAAATCAGACAATTCATTCATACCTTTGGCTAGAGTGGATGATGATGTGAAGTGTTGTTGATTGACCCTTGGAGGTCCCAAATTGTTGCTAGCAGTTGTATCAGGAGGGGTGTTAAAATTATTTGGCAGGATGGAGCTAGTTAAAGCTAAGGTCCAGGTGGCCGATTACTATTATTTCTAAGGTTGTAATTATGTCCTCTTTGGAATTGCTAGAAAGCATGGACTTCATCCACTTCTTGCTCTAGTTCAATATCATTCTCAAATGGGAAAGTGTAATCCTCAAAAGCTAGAGTTGAGTCTTCACATACAAGAGTATAGTTCTCGTGTACTATATTCACTTCCTCTCCTAGAAACAAGGAACTCTCTAAGACCATAGCAGACTCATATCCTAAAGGAACAAGTTCACTACCTTCAAACATGCTTGTCTCCCCCTCTGTATTCTATACTTTAACTTGGAAGATACTGGCAGCTATTTTGAATTGCAGACAATCCAACTCAACATGAGCACTTGTGTTGTAGATCCTACACCAGTTGTTCAATGTAGCTTCAACTAAGTTGACTCTAGTTATTTTCTTAGGCTCAATAGGAACCTAATTATCTAATGGTGATGGTAAAATTCCATTATTCAATCTGGTGTTCTAGACTCTTGGAGGTCATGGGGCATTATTATTGTAACCTTTGTCATTATTATATCCTTTATCATTGTATCCTTTATCATTATATCCTCTATTATGGACATTTTGAGTGTTGATACGAGAATACAAGTTATGATTCCTTAAATGTTTCACCTCAACATCCAACCTCTTTAGTTGAGTTGTAATCTTCTTGACATCTTCTTTTTCTTCTTGGACTTTAGCTACTATGTTATCATGAGTAGGAAGGAAGAATGAGTTACCTTTCCATTTGGCATGATTTCTATAGGAGCATGTCTAGGATACATGATCATTTGGCCATTTACTTATGGAGGAATTGTATTAATCAGTGAAACTTGCAAAGGATTCATCACTAGCATATGATTCATCAATGCTCCATTGATCTGTTGCATTTGGTTGAAAACAACAGGAGGTCATATGCTTGGCAGATGACCATGTCCTACCTACTTCATCTCAGTGTTAACTTTGACTACCTCCACATAGGCACTGGGTAATGTTACAACTATTGGATTTGCTCTCCTGACAAACATAGTAGTCAAAGGATCTAGGGCTGAGTAATAAACTAAAAGAGCTGCATCCTCCACAATAGTATACAGAGATGTTAATTTGGAATATGTTTTTTAGAAGCAATCATTGAAATTTGTAATGAATTTGCCTTCACCTCTCTTAATCTCAGCAAAATGATGATACATTGTTGCTACATCAATCGAGATTCTGAACCAATCTTTGAAGGCATTCTCCATCAGTAACCAAGAGGTGATGGAATGTTGAGGTAAATTCACGTACCAGCCATATGTTGGTAGTATCTCTTGTCATTGTGTTGTCATTGATGTCAACACTTAAAGTAAGGTCAACACTCAAGTTGTGATGATGATATACTAGTATAGTAATAGAGGTGCAGTGATGATATTGATGTTCATCGTTGCTAATATTCAGTGATACTCCTGATGTTCATAGAGGGTTACTGGTGTTCATGGTTGGATGTCATGCTCTGATTAGTGTCAAGTCAAGTTATTTTGAGCATGCTTATGGTCCACAAAGCAATGAGATGCACTGATATTCATGATGTTCATGGTTGGATGTCACGCCCTGATTAGTGTTGATCAAGTTGTTTTGATTGTGTTTATGGACAACAAAGATGATTTCATGATGAAATATTAAGATGGGAATTAGAAGCACTGAGATTAATGATGAAATATTAAGATGGGAATTAGAAGCACTAAGATGAATAATGATACATTAAGATAGGAATTTGAAGCTATGCTAGGGATGAGAAGATGATGTTGATGACCTATGGCATGTTGTATGATCCTTCCTATTGTTCCTAAGGATGTATATGTTGTTATATGAAGGTTTTGGCCTTTAAAAGTTGGTAGTTTCTACTGTAGAGAATTGCCTGAAAAGACTACCTAGTAAAATGCTCCACATTCCTTCGCATTTGAAGATATGGTCATACAGTTCCAAAGTTAAGTTAAGAATGTTGTAAAGGTGCTAAATCCAAGGTTTTAGATCATTTTCTCCTCCACAGTGAAAGTCATGGGAGACAGAGGTTCGGTCTGTGCTCTGGCCGAATCAAGAGATGATAAAAACTATTTGTAATGCTCTACATTCCTCCACAATGAAAGATATGGCTGTACGGTTTTGAGGATATGTTAACAAAAATGTGTGAGTATATCTATATGAGTTTCAGATGTTTTGGAGGTCCGCAAGCTTAGTTTTCAAATGACAGTTGTGATATTAACAGTTCTAGATGCCTAGTTGTTCTCAAGACATATGCTAATGATGTGTGCCAACTTGTTGTGGCTTGAAATGATACACTGACTAATGTAAGATGGTCCTAATGATCTTGTGTTATCTTCAATTGCTCTGCAAGATGTTTTTCTACTCTCTCCAGAGCTGGTTGAGGTTCAAAATCATGATATTGCCAGGCTATGCTTCTATCTGGCTGACTGAAGAATGTTGAAGGTATGCACAATAATGTTGTTGCTATGTGGAGGTCAAGGAGTGATTGGAGGTGATGTATAGGTCCTACTGACTCATCTGGAAGAAGAACAAGCAATGTTTAAGATTTCATGAGTACCTCCAAGATTGTGAAGACTGATGTACTACATGTTTCATGTTTTCTTGCTTAAGGCTGACCTAATTCAAATTTGTGTAGCATGTGAATGATATTCCTTGAAGAATGATGTTGTGAAGAATGTTTAGGACTGGACTAAACTTGTATTGGGATTCACAAGGTGTATGTTTCCTTTTGGAGTAGTTTGTTGTTCATGATAGGGCTTGCCCTATGCATGTTTCATGTTGTGTAATCTCTAGCCGACTTGGTAAAATGTAATATTCTTGTTGTATTGGCTGACTTGTAATGAAATCAATGTAATGTCATGTATATATTATTTAAACATAGTTGGTCTAGGTGAACTATGATTGTGAAGATGAAAATATGAATGTGTAAAGAGCAGAGTATGAATATTACATGCATTATAATGTGCAACTTAAGGAGAAAGAGTAGAAGAGTTAGAGGTTGTCTTGTTTCACCTTGAAGATATTTTGTGACATGAGGGAAGTGGAGAATGTGCCTAACTAATCCAATCATCAAAAGAAAGTGTGAAGAGGCAGCAGTGCAATCATCAAATATGTGAGCTTCAATATCAGTTTTTAGACAGTAGAAGGACTGTCATGTTGTAATCTTTCCCGAGTTCATTCTCAATTCAAGAAGTAGTTGCTTCCTTGGGTTATAGCCCTAAAAAAAGTTAGCAAGGAGTTGTAGCTTCCTTGGGAGTGACCCTAAAACAATGTTTTCAGGGAGTAGTAGCTTCCTTGGGTTATAGCCCTAAAACAGAGTCAGTAGGGAGTAGTAGCTTCCTTGGGTTGTAACCCTAAAACAAAGTTGTTATTTTAAGCTTCATATATTGTGAATTAATCCTCACCATGCTTTTTTCCTTCTTGGGTTTTCCTCATATATCTAGTTTAATGTGTTGATGTGCATTGTGTTGATCTTTCATTTTTATGTTAATGTTGTAATGCTTAAGTTTTAATCTGCTCTGGAGGATTTGAAGTTTGTTTAGATACTAATTCACCCCCCTCTCAGTATCTTGGTGTGTTCAACAATTGGTATCAAAGCCAGTTACTCAGAAGAAGCTTAATTGCTTAAGGAAGGTCTAAGATGGGTCCTATTGGATCTCACAAGGTACCTATGTTTGATGGAACAAATTATTCCTTTTGGAAGATAAGGATAGAAAACTATCTATCTTCTCTAGGGTTTGGTGTATGGCAAGCTGTTGTGAAAGGTTACATTGCTCCTGGTTCTGAGCCTATAGATGCTAATGATATTAGGTTGTATGATAACAATGCCAAGGCAAAGAGTACTATCATGAGTGGACTAGCTAATTTAGAACTTCTAAAGGTAATGAGTTGCAAATCTGCCAAGGATGTCTAGGTAACACTTGAAGGCATTTATGAAGGAGATAGTAAAGTAAAGCAAGCCGAGATGCAAATCCTCAAGAGAAAATTTGAGACCCTAAGAATGATAGAAGATGAAGACATTGCCAATTATATGCTCTAAATGGATGAAATAGTTAATGACATCATAGGTCTTGGTGGTGAAGTAAAGGAATATGAAAATGTGAAGAAGGTACTGAGAACTCTTCCCAAATCTTATAGTCATAAGGTATCTGCTATTGAGGAGACTTAGGATTTGGATACATATATAGTAGATCAATTGTTTGTCTCTCTCACAACTTTTGAAATGAGAGAATTTGACAAAGGTGTTCCAAACAAGGAAGCAACATTCAAAGCAAGTAAGAAGGTAGAAGATGAAGAAGTAGATCAAGATGATGACTTTGATGAGGTAGAAGCAAACTTTGAAGAAAGGTACAGGCAAATACAGAGGTAAGTTATCCTTCAAATGTTTTAATTTTGGAAAGATTGGTCATTTTTCTTCTAAATGTCCTTTTAAAGAATCAAGGGGTAGTAAAAAGAGAGACGGGTTTAAAATAAGCCTGTATTTCATAGAGAGTAGTTTTTCTTCAGAAGATGAGGATCATGATGATTAAAATGATGAAACACTTTTCATGGCCTCGAATGTTGGTTACAAGAAGGATAATATTGGAAAGTGTGAAAAGACTGATACCTTGCAAGCTGAACAAAACAATGCTAGGTCAATGGTTGTATGGACTTCCTTTCATACAAGAGAAGAAGCCAAGGCTTGGGTAATTGATAGTTGTTGCTCTAATCATATGACTAGTGACAAGGAGAAATTTATCAACCTTGAGAAATGGAATGGTGGAGCTATTAAGTTTGGTGGTGATAGGAAGAATAGAACTAAGGATATCCTCTATGTCAAATGGCTAAAGCACAATCTTCTCAGTGTTAGTCAAATGTGTAGTAAAGGATACAATCTTACCTTTCATGCCAAAGGTTGTGAAATCAGGAAGGTAGGGTTTGGAAAACTAGTTGCAGAAGGCATCAAGTCATATGGGGATATCTATCATCTAAAGGAGGTAAATAAAAGAACATGCTTATTGGCTCAATCTAGTGAGTGTTGGCTATGGCACAAGTGAATGGGACACACCAACTTTGACAATATGGTAAAGATCAACTCTATTCATGCGGTGAGAACTATGCCCAAGACAACCAAGCCTACAAACACATTATGCAAGGAATGTCAAATGGGAAAGTAGACAAAGACAAGTTTCAAGGGAAAGGAGTACTCTTCTTCAATGCCATTGGAGCTAATTCATACTAACCTATGTGGCCCTACAAGAGTAAAGAGTCAACAAGGTGAAAGGAGACATCTGTCAGCTCCTAGAACCCCTCAACAAAATGGGGTAGTGGAAAGGAAGAATAGGACTATGCAAGAGATGGTCAGGGCAATGTTTAAAGATGCAGATCTTCCTGACATGTACTAGAAGGAAGCAGTTCACACTGCTATCTATCTGACAAATAGAGTACAACTAAGGGTCAATAGCACTAAGACCCCTTATGATCTATGGTATGGAAGACCCCCTACTATCAGATACTTTAGGATCTTTGGCAGCAAATGCTATATCAGAAGAGATCAAGAAGACCTAGGAAAGTTTGATTCAAGAAGTGATGAAGGGATCTTTCTTGGTTACTCAGCTAGAAGCAAGGCCTATAGATGCTACAACAAGAGATTGGGGAAGATGATTGAAAGCACAAATGTCAAAGTAGATGAAGATTTGTATCAGATCTCACAAGAACAAGAGGACTCTAGATTTGATATTTTTCTATGCATTGAAGAAGAAGAAGAAGAGAAAGAAGAAAAGGAACAAGAACTAGAGAAAATACCCAAGACTCTAATAAAGTATGTTCAAAAGAATCATTTAGTAGATCAGATCATTGGGGACAATAATAAAGGTGTGCTAACCAGGAGAAGTCTTGCAAAAGCATATGAGCAAGTAAACTTGTGTTTATTATCAAAGGTAGAATCCAAAACCTTTTCTAATGCTAAAAATGATGATGGATGGATAAAGGAAATGGAAGAAGAACTAAATCATATTGAGAAGAATCAGACATGGGAAGTGGTTCCTAGACCAGCCAATATGAATGTTGTAGGAACAAAGTGGGTGTTTTGGAACAAGCTGATTGAAGATGGTGAAGTTGTGAGGAACAAAGCTAGATTGATGTGTAAGGGATATTCACAAGTTGAAGGCATTGACTTTGAGGAGACCTATTCTCTAGGAGCCAAGATGGAGGCTATCAAAATGTTTCTTTCTCTTGCTATTCACAAGAACTTTAAGGTTTATCAGATGGATGTCAAGTCAATATTTTTGAATGGTGATCTAGAGGAAGAGGTTTACATTGAGAAAACATATGGTTTTCATATATTAGAAGATCCAAACATGGTGTGCAGACTCAAAAAGGTTTTGTATGGTCTCAAGCAAGCATCTAGAGCTTGGTATGCTAGGTTGGATAAGTACTTACTTCAGCAAGGTTTCAAGAAAGGTATTATAGATAGCAATATTTACATCAAGGAAGAAGGAGATATAATATTGATAGTTGTAGTATATGTTGATGACATCATATTTGGTGGATATGATGATATGTGTAAGAGATTTGCAGAGGAGATGCAAAAAGAGTTTGAGATGACTATGATCGATGAGATGTCTTTCTTCCTTAGACTTCAAATTACTTAGCTAGATGATGGTATCTTTATTTCTCAAGCTAAGTATGTCAAAGAGATGTTGAAGAAATTTGGTATGGAGGACTCTAAACCAATAAGTATTCTCATGGTCATTGGATGCCACTTGAGCAAGAATGACGAGTCTTTAGAGGTTGATTAGACTTCCTATAGATCTATGATTGGAGGATTGTTGTACTTGACTGCTTCTAGACCTGATATTATTCATGCAATATGTTTGGTTGCCAAATATCAAGCTAATCCCAAGAAAACACATGAGAATGTAGTGAAAAGAATGTTTAGATACTTGAAGGGAACTCTGGATTATAGCTAATGGTATCCAAGAGGTAATGATTTTGATCTAAGTGCCTACACTGATGCTAATTGGACTTGTTATGTTGATGATAGAAGAAGTACAAGTGGTGTTGCTTTCTTTTTAGGAAGTAGATTGGTCTCATGGTAGAGAAAAAAGCAAGATTCAATATCCTTATCAACTGCAAAGGTAGAGTATATTGTAGCAACATCATGTTGTACACAAGTGTTGTGGATGAACCAAACCTTGAAGGATATCAAGGTACTATATGATGAGCCTATTCCTATTTTGTGTGATAATACAAGTGCTATCAATATTTCCAAGAATCTAGTGATGATTTCTAGAACCAAGCATATAGCAATCAGGTATGGCTTTTTGAGAGAGAAGGTTGTAGATAAGAAAGTAAAATTGGAATATGTTCCAACAAAGGATTAGATTGCAAATATTTTCACAAAGGCTCTTGCAAAGGATATTTTTAAAGATCTCTAACAGAGGTTAGCGGTAATTGCCCCTCCTTATTCTTGCTAGATGCATAGTGGTGCATCTATCTAAGGGGAGTTCATGCTATATCTTTTTCCTAGAGTGATGGCAGCTATCTCTTAGGGGAGAAGGTAGTTGTGGTTGCTAGCAGAGGGAGCCTTGAAAAAGGGGGAGAGAGAGATAAAAATGTGCACCTTAGAAGGAGAGTTTGTGCTCTTTGTCCTTGATGTCAAAGGGGGAGAGAGAAATGTACATCTAAGGGGGAGTATGTATTTCCATCAATGAAAAAGGGGGAGATTGTTGGCAATATGTGTTTCCATTGTGTTGCCATTAATGTCAACACTTAGAGTAAGGTCAACACTTAGGTTGTGATGATGATATACCATTATAGTAATAGAGGTGTAGTGATGGTGCAGAGCACCTACCTGACAGCTGGCCTTCATGAGGCAGTTAGTTAGTTTGAGTCTTGTTTATGTTTTCAAGAAGGTCTGATAAGACCAAATACATGTAATAAGGTCAAGCTGATCATACTAAGATCATGCTGACCATGCTTTTACTATTTTTAGCCAGTTTGTTAGAACAGCTGTCATGCTGTAGGTTCGGTTGGATCTCCCAGCCACCTGGAGAGTTCCCAGCCACTTGGAGTCAGGTCAGTAGTACTCGTAGGAAAATCTATTTAAGCATGAGGATCGGTTGATATTGCATAGATAGATATAGAGATATCACCGATCGAGCTAGGTTGCAGAGAGTGAGACTGAGAGAGAGATTGATCATTGTATTTGCATCTTTTGAAATCAAATAAAGTGATCCTGTTTGTGTTCATCCTCTGTTGAATTCCATTGCTTAATCAATTTGCTGGTTTGGGTGGTTTCATGGATTTGCTGATCCATTCCACCGGTTGATTCGTCTGATCGGTGGAATGGCGATGTATAGTAGGTTAGGTTGTAGTTTGTTTTCTGTTTGCATGCAGGTGTGCAGGATCGCCGTCAAGAGATGTTGAAGACCCTAGCATGGGTATGTGCTAGGTCGAGCTGATTGAGTTTGGAAGATCACCCTGGAAGTGGATCGAGTCATCCCAGGAGGTTCGGCGGATCAGAACAGTGAAAATTTCGCTAAGGTTGAAAGTTCATCAAAACGGCATCATCAGGATATTTTGGTTTATATCCTGCAGTCGCTTCGGGCATCGTCATCCGGATAAGTGAAGATGAGCATGATGCAGTTGAGTGCATAAAGTGAATGTGCATCGGGGTGATCATCATCAGGAGTTGCCGAGAAGGAGTGCATCGGCATAAGGTAGAAGATCGGGTTGATCGCGGGCCGAAAAAGTTAAGTTTGGCCAACAGCACTTTTTCGGCCTGCAATCAACCCGATCTTCTACCTTATGCCGATGCACTCCTTCTCGGCAACTCCTGATGATGATCACCCCGACGCACATTCACTTTATGCACTCAACTGCATCATGCTCATCTTCACTTATCCGGATGACGATGCCCGAAGCGACTATAGGATATAAACCAAAATATCTTGATGATGCCGTTTTGACGAACTTTCAACCTTAGCGAAATTTTCACTGTTCTGATCCGCCGAACCTCCTGGGATGACTCGATCCACTTCCAGGGTGATCTTCCAAACTTAATCAGCTCGACCTAGCACATACCCATGCTAGGGTCTTCAACATCTCTTGACGGCGATCCTGCACACCTGCATGCAAATAGAAAACAAACTACAACCTAACCTACTGTACATCGCCATTCCACCGATCAGACGAATCAACCGGTGGAATGGATCAGCAAATCCATGAAACCACCCAAACTAGAAAATTGATTAAGCAATGGAATTCAACAGAGGATGAACACAAACAGGATCACTTTATTTGATTTCAAAAGATGCAAATACAATGATCAATCTCTCTCTCAGTCTCACTCTCTGCAACCTAGCTCGATCGGTGATATCTCTATATCTATCTATGCAATATCAACCTATCCTCATGCTTAAATAGATTTTCCTACGAGTACTACTGACCCGACTCCAAGCGGCTGGGAGATCCAACCGACCCTACAGCATGACAGCTGTTCTAACAAACTGGCTAAAAATAGTAAAAGCATGGTCAGCATGATCTTAGTATGATCAGCTTGACCTTATTACATGCATTTGGTCTTATCAGACCTTCTTGAAAACATAAACAAGACTCAAACTAACTAACTGCCTCATGAAGGCCAGCTGTCAGGTAGGTGCTCTGCACCATACTCCCCAACAGAAAAGAACTCATGTCCCATGAGTTTAGTATGTGGAAGTCCTCCACCTTTATACCTTGCCTTTGCAATATGCTGAACTGTGCCAGCTTTGTCCTCTGCTGGCTCTTGGCTGCTCCAAGACTTCTGAACTGTAACTTGCTGTCGGGCAAGTAAATCCTCATGCCTGTCAATGTAGGCCCTTCTCTTACATACCTTGTGTTTGTCAGGTTGTCTGACCAGAACCTCTGTCTGAACTGCCTCTTGAACTGCTGTAATGTTCAATCCTGTCTTTCTTTCAACCTGTATAGGACAAACAATCGTCCCAACTATGACAACATCCTTGTCATTCCTCTCAACTGGTTGCTGTGTGCAAACCTATTTCTACACCTGCTGCTGACCTCTGTCAGTCAAAACTAAAACTTTCTTCAGCTTGTTGTCCTTAACAACTCCTTTCCCTGCAGTATCCTCAACTGCCTTTACGCCTGCTCCTCTAGGCATCTGCACAAACTCCTTCTTTCCCATTAAAATGATTTGGGCTGCCTGCTGTACTGCAGCATTTGCCTGTAATGGCATCAACTTAATAGTCTTCCCATCTTTCTTGATGGTGTAGGTATTAGCATACCCATCATACAGTACCCTTCTATCAAATTGCCATGGTCTACCCAGCAGTAGGTGACAACATTCCATGGGCAATATGTCACACAAAATTCTATCCTGATATGCTCCAATCTGAAAATCCACATATGCCTGTTCATATACCCAAAGTGATTGACTATCACTCACCCAAGATGCCTTGTAAGGGTGTTGGTGTGGAATCCTTTCCAAATGCAGTTTATCCACCATTTCCTGGGATACCATGTTGTCTGTTGAACCAGTATCAATGACAACCTTACATACTTTACCTTTGCTCTTGCATGTGGTCTTGAAAAGAGCTCTTCTTTGTGGGGATTCTTTATCAGGTACCTTCATGGTAGTTACTGTTCTTCTCATCATCAGAGATTCTCCACTTTCTGGGTATCCATAATTATCAGGCTCCTTATCCTTTTGATAAGTGTTTGAACTCTGCACACTTTGCTCTACTGTCTCTTCTTGCACAAGTTGTACTCTCTTGTCATTAGTTCTATCATTTCTAGATGATGAACCTTTGTTTTCTGGACATTTGAAAGATGGATGACCAAACTCACCACAGGTGTAACACTTTCCTGAAAATGAAGTAGAACCTCTACCACCTCCAAATCTGCCTCTATTACCTTTCCATCCACCTCTGAAATCAGACTGTCCCTGTCCTTTACTAGTGTCTTCTTGACCCTCATCGGTTTGCTTTTGTGTAGGGGCTGCTCCTCTTCCCCTCATATTGTTTCCTCTTCCTCTCATGGACTTGTCTTGTCTCCTATTCATCTTTTCTTCAATCCTGATTGCCATTTGATAACAATCTTCCACATTCTTAGGGTTAGCTAAAACTAACTCATCCTGTATGTTCAATCTCAAACCAGCCAAGTACCTAGCCACCTTTTCTACCTCATTCTCATGATGACCAGATCTCATACTCAACTTATAAAACTCCTCAGTATATGCCTTCACATCCATTTCCTTCTGCCTTAAAAATTGCAGCTTCTTAAACATCTGGATTTCATAATCCCTTGGCAAGAATTTACCTTTGATCCTTGCTACCATCTTATCCCATGAAGTGATCTTTGACTTCCCTTGCTTCCTTCTCTCAGACTGTACATAATCCCACCATACCAAAGCATGACCTCCTAACTTGGTCTTTGCAATCTTTACCTTCTGATCCTCAGCAACATCTTCACATTCAAAGTGATTATCAAGTGCAGCAATCCAATCCAGTAACTCATCTTCATTCAAACTTCCAGTATACTTGGAAACATCAACCTTTACCTTAGGTTTATCACTCTGCACTGCCTTTAACAGTTTTGCAAATTTCTGGTCTTCAGCATCCAGATCCTCAGCTACCTCTTCATACTCTTCAACAGTATCTTCATCTTCTTCAGACTCACTGTCTGCCACTTCTCTCTTTTTATTCTTTTCCAGGGCTACAAGCCTGGCTTGAAGTGCTTCAGCAAGCTCCTTCATCTTCCTCATCTCTCTGGCATGTTTCTCCTTCATCTCCTGCAATTCCCTTGCAGTACCATTACCTTTCGGAGGCATTTTGTCAACCTCTCACTCAACACACAACACACACTCAACTCTAAATCTGCCCTTTCGGTGACAGAATCAACACACAACAACCCAGACCTTTTGCTGAGCTCTGATACCACTATGATGCAGAGACATCCACACTATAACCTTGACATACAGCATGGATGTCTGCAGCCCATCATCATCATCATCATATTTTGCTTAACACTGTCAGCATCATCATATTTACTCTGCCGACCGATATCCTCCTGCAGACAAGCCTTCGCCCTTTCGCCTGTCAACAGCATCATCTTGTGCGTTTATCGACAGCATCATCATGTTCGACCAGCGTGAACATCCTCCTGACGTCCACTGTTCACTTCAGCGACAACTTCCGTCTTCACTACCTTCAGCATCATGATATTCAACATCATGATAATCAACAGGATAAAGAACATCCGGTTCCTTCCATTTATCCTGATGATGACAAACCTTAACTCCTCGCACCGTCCCCTCGATGCTTGCGTCACCCGATATCCTGATGACGTAGATTCTGATGACGATGACGTCACCCGCAGCTCCTCAATATCCTGCTGCTCTGAAATGTCCTGATGACGTATATCATGATGATGATGACGTCATATCCTGCTGTTGGCCAAACTTAACTTTTTCGGCCCGCGATCAACCCGATCTTCTACCTTATGCCAATGCACTCCTTCTCGGCAACTCCTGATGATGATCACCCCGACGTACATTCACTTTATGCACTCAACTGCATCATGCTCATCTTCACTTATCCGGATGATGATGCCCGAAGCGACTGTAGGATATAAACCAAAATATCCTGATGATGCCGTTTTGACGAACTTTCAACCTTAGCGAAATTTTCACTGTTCTGATCCGCTGAACCTCCTGGGATGACTCGATCCACTTCCAGGGTGATCTTCCAAACTTAATCAGCTCGACCTAGCACATACCCATGCTAGGGTCTTCAACATCTCTTGACGGCGATCCTGCACACCTGCATGCAAACAGAAAACAAACTACAACCTAACCTACTGTACATCGCCATTCCACCGATCAGACTGTTGATAACTGAGAGGGGGGGGGGTGAATCAGTTATCCTAATTATTTCCCTTATTAAACTTTCCTTTTAATTGAAGCAGCATAAAATCAAACACAAAACATAAACCATGAAATAAGAAACACATGACACAGTATTTTTGACGTGGAAACCCTGTTAAGGGAGAAAACCACGGGGTGATTAACCCAAGAATTATTCTCTGTTAGAAGAATAGGAAATTACAAAAATGGCACTTGCCAATAAGGGCTCACTGCCCGAGCACACTGCTCACAAGAGGCTCACTGCCTACAAGAAGACACACTGTCTTACAAAGTGATTAGAATCACAGTCTTGAACTGATTGGAAGCATCTGCATATGCTGGAGTTCAGTTCCGGTTAGGTTCAGTATACTGATCTGCTGCACTTCATCTTTCCTCTGTTCTTTAGTCTGCTGTCCTTTCACATACCGGATCTTTCTTGTTACTTCTGCTCTACTCTGGACTTGTTCGCATATCCTCACATACATTCACACCTTTTACCACTAAATCCATCCTCTATATATATCCGCACAAGTACTTTCATCATTTTTCTAGTCGGCATCCGGAACAGTCTAGTTTCTTACAAACTTAGTTCTGTCGGCTGAATCCTTGCTCACCAAGCAATGCGGATCAAGCATATACTTGTAGATATCATCAATTATGTCGGCCAAACATGATTCATGCCTCCGCAACCTTTATCATCATCTGTAACACATCCGGAAAGTAGTTTGATACTCAGTCAGTCAGTTCTTCCTCTGTTTTCACTGTCTCTCAGGAATCCGGTACTCAACTATTCATATCTTTTTCCTTGTCCATCTCCGGAGGCTAAATCCTTGGAATATACTACTCAAGATAGTCCTCTTGACTTCCCCAGATCCGCACTGCACCAAGACACTTCCTCTGAGAGATCCGGACCAATCTGTCGGACCTTGCCACATGCTCTGTTCTTGTTCACCGGACCACCACAATCTTCAATCTGACTTCCGGTAGAGACATATCATGACTTGCGGATATGTGGGATGACCTTTGTTGCCATCAATGACAACAACCATGAATCCATATAGTGTCTCTTGCCAACAATCTCCCCCTTTGGCATTGATGGCAACACTTAGTGAAAAATGACTAAGTGTTTACACTATGCTCCCCCTTTGCTGATGCTCTGTCTTTATATACAATTTCCGGAACTCCCCCTGAGTTGGATTCCTCATTTTTCACTGCTCCTCACTCCCCCTTTGACATCAATGGCAAAGGGTAGGGTCCGCACACCAAAATTTTCAAAAATTTTCTATATATAGCCGCATATTTACATACTCACATATACTGCAGAATGTCTGCAAAGGATGTCTGCAGTTGAACCATTTCAGTAGCCCAACTAAGCTTCATTCTGTCCAGGATTGAAATGTGACCACTCAGCAAAAATGCAAAAGCTTCTGCCCGCCTGAGATCTGTCGGATCTTTTGTATGGGCGGTGGTCTGGGCATCACTGATGGCCTCATGCATCGTTTCCAACTTAGGGACTATAATCCTTCTAAGTTCTCCCATCCGGTTGGTAATGTTCTTCCTTTCCTTCTCAAGATTCTTTATTTCATTCAAGACTGCAATAGTCTGACATTCTTGATTTATTATAGAGGAAGAGAGAGGATCAAAACTTTGAGATAAGCTTTGAAGCTTGTCCTGTTCTTCTTTTATTTTCTTGTCAATTGCTGTTGTTGCCTTTGACCAAGATATACAAAATTTGTAGATGTCACCGCCATCCTTAAGAGCATTTTCTAAGCTCTTTATTCCAATGCTTACAATCTTCCTATCCTTAGAGATTAATTCTAATATTTCAGAAAATCTCTTATCCAAAAATTCCTTCCGGACCTTGTCTTCAGCTGATTTTTCTAGAGAATTAAAATGTGTATCAATACTGCTGACTAAGGTTTTTAGATTACCGGAAGTGGAGGCAGTCGGATCTATTTGGATTGATGGCATGATCTTTACAAGTACTCCGGAAGCAGCCTCTATCAACTCACAGTCCTCCATATGAGACTTTAGGAGCTTTTCATTTGCCTTGGCATTTGCAAATGAAGCTATCTTCATTGTTTGTACCGGAGAGAGAGAGTCAAAATCAAATGGACCTTTTAGAAGCTCCGGTTCATCAATCTCTAGAGTTTCTTTGCTCAAAAATTGTTGAACAGTTTGTGCAGTGTCTCTTGCCGGAGACAGATGTTTCTTTTCTTCTGCAGTCTTAGAACTGTCAACCTCTTTGTCTGTCACCACTGCTTCCTTCTCCTGCAATTGCTCTTCTTCTTTGGATCCGGAGACTGTAGGGGAAACCGGAGGAGAGATGCTTGCTTGTTCATGGGTCACTTCTTCTGGAGCAGAGGGTCCCAAGTCCTCACTTGTCTGTTCAGGGCTCACTTCTTCCGGAACAGAAGATTCCAAGTCAGCAGCTGTTTCTGCACCTAAGTCCTCTACAACAGGAAGATTGAACCTTTTGAAGGCCTTCCGGAGGATCTCTTCTGTCTTTTGTGCCACTTTGTCAGTCTCACCAAGCATGAGCTGATTCATCCTGGCTTTACTTCTGAACTCATCTCTGCAGTCCTTGAAGATCATGTTCATTGTCTTGGGATCAATTTGAGGATATAGCTGAATAGCTATCTGCTCCCGGATCTCAAGATCTTTGGCATGCGCATTATTCTTTCTTACTTCCATTTCCTTCTCTAGGCTTTTAGGAATGAGAGATATGATCTCAATGAAAGCCTTATTGTATGTGTTCAGATATTTAACTGTGGCTTCCTGCAGAGTCTTTTGGTCTGCCTCACTGAAGTCATCATAGGATTCAGTCATTGGTTGAAGGTTTCCATCCACCGTGACCGACTTGATTATGCTCTCTAGTGACAGAGTGGGATTTTCAACAGTTACCTCTGCCATTTCCTCCTTGTCTTGGCCTGTGGAGGGCTTACCGGATCCTTTCTTTTTCTGTTTCTTCACTTCTCTTACTCCTTCATCTGATTCTGTCTCCTCTTCATCCTTTTGGCTTTCATAAGCCCTTGATGCTTTTGTCTTGGATCTTTTACCGGATGCCTGGACTTCCGGTTTTGAGCTTTTGGTTGTGGAAGGAGCAGATTTCTTTGTTGATCTGGTCCGGGTGGGAGCTCCAACCGGAGCACTTTCTTTGCTTTTCTCTTCTTCCTCAGCCTTTCTCCTCTTTTCCCGGCTGGCATCAAGTGCCTCTTTTGAGATGCCAAGGCCTTGAGCAATGTGCTCTACTTCTTTTCTCACTTTTCTCTTAATCTCAGGTTCCCTGAGTTCTACATGTAATTTCACGCTCAGCTCCTCAAAGGTTCCAAACCTTTCTGCCTTAGGATCTTTGGGCTGACTTAGCATGTGTTGAACATGCAGCTCTACTATCTGTTCATCAACTTCATACCCCATGGGCATGATCCAGACAGTCCTTGGCTCCACTGCCTCCATTAGGCACTGATCAGTGTCAACCATAAAACATACTGAGTCCTTGTATTTCTCAATGAGTGACTGGGGAATTCTCTCTCTTGCTTGCATCATGCTCTGAAAGTTTTTGAAGTATCCCCATAGAGCTGTATTTCTCGCTTTTGCATCCCCAAGTCCATGCAAATAGTCTCTTATCTGGACTGCAACAGGTTTGTCATTCTGCCATACCCATCCACTTGTTCCGGGTAGCTCATTCATGAAGTAAAAGAAGAGACATACAATGAGAGTACCATACTTAAAGGAGTTCTTCTTGTCTTTCTTGATTTTCTGTACATTTTCCATCAATTGGCTTAGTAGTAGTTCACAAAGATCATAATCTGCATTCTTTCTTAGCATTTCATATGCTGTGTATATTGCAGTTCCGGATACAGAATTCTCCCTGCTGGAGTGATAGATCTTGTATCCTATGATCATTGATGCATATTTGATATCCGGATCCGAAATATCTTCAATGGTCATTGCTCTCTTATCATATTTTGATCCGGTGGCCTCAGTTACAACGTTGTTCTTGACAGATTTGAGGATAGGTACCCCCCCGGAAGAGTATAGACCAGTTACTGCTCTAATTGCTTCTTTTGTGATCTTGCAGGGTCTATCTAGCCAAAGGAAGTTGTCATGCATCCTGCTCAGTACATACCGGACCCATTCATCTTCTTCAAAGCTAGGGAAATGAATGAATTGCTCAAATTGTTTCTTCTGGATACCCTTATACTCTGGTTTGAGCTCAAAAGCATTGTCTATCAGTTGCTTGTGATAGAGGTCTCTTAATTTGAATTCCCCAAATTCCTCAATGTTTGCGTGTATGTAAACCCTAATATCTTCAGTATGTAAGACTCCGTGGGGAACACTAGAGAAGGCTCCTAGTGGATCTACCTCCAACGATTTGTAGGGATGTTTCTTGAATGAGGGGCGAGGTCTATCAGAGATCTTAACTATGTTTGGAGTAGCCATTCTTCAAAGATTTGCAGTGAGGCAATGAAAAACGAAGAATACCTTATGCGCCTTCGGTTTGCACGGAGTGGTTGGATTGATTTCTTTATGCAATAGCTTCGGCAGGAGATCCTTGGTGTGCTTGATGAACCTTGTTGCAGAGCTCCACTATTCGCTTCTTCTCAAGTGTAGAATGAGCAGATAACTTTTGAGAAATCCCTTATATTGCTCCGCAAACCCTAATATCTGTCTGCAATAAATGCTTCACCTGCATTATTCCGGTTTACTATGTCTGGACAGCTTGGAGTATCCCGGATTAGTCCTGATCACTGAATATCATCCGGATCTTTAAATCATGAATAAATCTAGGTAACATATTACAAGAACATCCCAAACACTCTGTCCAATCCGCAAGACAAGATCGTGCACTTCCGGATCTCTCCGGACCTTTTTGTAATCCTTTATCATACCGGAGCACCTCCCTGAACAGGTCTAACTTAATCGAACACAGCTTCTTCATAACTCCATGCGGACCTCTGAAAACTTGACTGAAGCATCTCAGGACTTATATCTACAAACCCTTTAATCCGCATCTTGTGCCACATCCGGCACAACTTGTTTGGCTGGGGGAACAGAATCTTCTTTGAGTCTCCCCCTGAGCCTGAGCTCACTTTTTAATTTCCGGAAGAAATATCAGCACCAGAATCTGGTGCGGATCCAACCTCTACATTCTCTGAGCTTTTCTTCACCCAAATCTTGCTCATCTGATTCCTAACTTCATCCGCATTCATCTTTTGTTTACCCTTGTCTTGATTCTGATTATACACCGGACCTCTTTTGTCCTGATTCTTGTTTCTGCAGACTTTAGCATTATGACCGGACCTATTGCAGATTTGACAAATAACATTTCTTTGCATATTTAACTGATATCCCCTTGATCTGCATTGATTAGCCATATGACCTACTCTATTGCATGTAAAGCATCTACCTTTGAATGATTTGTTTACTTGCATAATTCTGCATTCATGGGATTTGTGTCCATACCTTTTGCAGTTGAAGCACTGTCCGGAGAAGGATGAATTAATCTGATTCATTCTCATTCTGCACTGATTAGCTTTGTGACCAAAATGGTTGCAGCTGTGGCAGTATCCATTGAAGGATGGATATTTTTGAGCATTTGGCTGTCTTACCGGAGGTCTTCTAGGCCTGCTCCTTGGATTTTCTGATCCAAGATTCTTCTGACCGGATCCGGAGCTTTCTCCTTTCTCATATCCCAAGCCATACTTGTCATCTGTCCTCTTTTGACTTCCAAGAAGAACTTCAAGTTGAGCAGAACTTATCTTGAATTTCTCTTTATATTCATTTGCTGTTTGAAGGTCTCTTTTGAGAGAGGCAATTTGATCCTCAAGTTTTCCTTCATTATCTTTGGAATCTTCAAGATCAGATTCAAGGTGTCTGATAATCCTGTCCATCTGGTGGCACTCTTCTGATTTTTCTTTAAGAGATTGTCTTAGATTGTCTTCAGCCTTTCTTTTTTCTTCAATCTCTTGAGTAAACTTTATAGTTCCTGATTCCATTTCATGTCTTAACATAATGACTTCTTTTGATAACTTTTCACATAACTTGGTTTGCTCAGTCAATTCCTCACTTGTATTGCTTTCTTCACTTTGTCTTGCCAACTGTTGAAGCAGCTCCTTTCTCTTTTTCATAGAGAGACTTAATTTGTCTTTTAATTCTCTCATGAATTCATCAGCCTGTTTGAGTCTTTCCTTTAATTCACTGACTTCAGAATTTGACTGTTCAAGATCCTCAAGGGCAGTCTTGAGTTGCTCCCTTAAACCATATGCATCCATTTGAAATCCCAGATCTTCCTCAAGCTGTTAGGCTCTATTAGGAGGAACTTGGCTCTGATACCAATTGTTGATAACTGAGAGGGGGGGGGGTGAATCAGTTATCCTAATTATTTCCCTTATTAAACTTTCCTTTTAATTGAAGCAGCATAAAATCAAACACAAAACATAAACCATGAAATAAGAAACACATGACACAGTATTTTTGACGTGGAAACCCTGTTAAGGGAGAAAACCACGGGGTGATTAACCCAAGAATTATTCTCTGTTAGAAGAATAGGAAATTACAAAAATGGCACTTGCCAATAAGGGCTCACTGCCCGAGCACACTGCTCACAAGAGGCTCACTGCCTACAAGAAGACACACTGTCTTACAAAGTGATTAGAATCACAGTCTTGAACTGATTGGAAGCATCTGCATATGCTGGAGTTCAGTTCCGGTTAGGTTCAGTATACTGATCTGCTGCACTTCATCTTTCCTCTGTTCTTTAGTCTGCTGTCCTTTCACATACCGGATCTTTCTTGTTACTTCTGCTCTACTCTGGACTTGTTCGCATATCCTCACATACATTCACACCTTTTACCACTAAATCCATCCTCTATATATATCCGCACAAGTACTTTCATCATTTTTCTAGTCGGCATCCGGAACAGTCTAGTTTCTTACAAACTTAGTTCTGTCGGCTGAATCCTTGCTCACCAAGCAATGCAGATCAAGCATATACTTGTAGATATCATCAATTATGTCGGCCAAACATGATTCATGCCTCCGCAACCTTTATCATCATCTGTAACACATCCGGAAAGTAGTTTGATACTCAGTCAGTCAGTTCTTCCTCTGTTTTCACTGTCTCTCAGGAATCCGGTACTCAACTATTCATATCTTTTTCCTTGTCCATCTCCGGAGGCTAAATCCTTGGAATATACTACTCAAGATAGTCCTCTTGACTTCCCCAGATCCGCACTGCACCAAGACACTTCCTCTGAGAGATCCGGACCAATCTGTCGGACCTTGCCACATGCTCTGTTCTTGTTCACCGGACCACCACAATCTTCAATCTGACTTCCGGTAGAGACATATCATGACTTGCGGATATGTGGGATGACCTTTGTTGCCATCAATGACAACAACCATGAATCCATATAGTGTCTCTTGCCAACACAGACGAATCAACCGGTGGAATGGATCAGCAAATCCATGAAACCACCCAAACCAGCAAATCGATTAAGCAATGGAATTCAACAGAGGATGAACACAAACAAGATCACTTTATTTGATTTCAAAAGATGCAAATACAATGATCAATCTCTCTCTCAGTCTCACTCTCTGCAACCTAGCTCGATCGGTGATATCTCTATATCTATCTATGCAATATCAACCGATCCTCATGCTTAAATAGATTTTCCTACGAGTACTACTGACCTGACTCCAAGCGGTTGGGAGATCCAACCGACCCTACAGCATGACAGCTGTTCTAACAAACTGGCTAAAAATAGTAAAAGCATGGTCAGCATGATCTTAGTATGATCAGCTTGACCTTATTACATGCATTTGGTCTTATCAGACCTTCTTGAAAACATAAACAAGACTCAAACTAACTAACTGCCTCATGAAGGCCAGCTGTCAGGTAGGTGCTCTGCACCAAGTGATGTTACTAATGTTCATGGTTGCTAATATTTAGTGATACTACTGATGTTCATAGAGGGATGTTGATGTTCATGGTTGGATGTCTACTCTGATCAGTATCGAGTCAAGTTGTTTTGAGCATGCTTGTGGTCTATAAAGTAGTGAGATGCAGTGATATTCATGATGTTCATGGTTGGATGTCATGCCCTGATTAGTGTTGAGTCAAGTTGTTTTGAGCATGCTTATGGACAACAAAGATGATTTCATGATGAAATATTAAGATGGGAATTAAAATCACTGAGATGAATAATGAAATATTAAGATGGGAATTAGAAGCACTAAGATGAATAATGATGCATTAAGATGGGAATTAGAAGTTATGATGAGGATGAGAAGCTGTTCTTGATGACTTGTGGCATGTTGTATGATCCTTCTTGTTGTTCCTAAGGATGTATATGCTGTTATATGAAGGTTTTGGCCTTCAAAAGTTGGTTAAGGTTTTTATTGCAGAGAATTGCCTAAAAAGACTTCCTAGTAAAATGCTCTGCATTCCTCCACATTTAAATAAATGGGCATGAGATTCCAAAGTTAAGAATGTTGTAAAGGTGGTAAATCCAAAGTTTTAGATCATTTGCTCCTCCATAATGAAAGTCATGAGAGATAGAGGTTCAGTCTATGCTCTAGCAGAATAAAGTTATGATAAAGACTATTTGGAATGATCTGCATTCCTCTGCAATGAAAGATATGGCTATATATTTTTGAAGATATGTTAACAACAATGTGTGAGTGCATCTATATGAGTTTCAGGTGTTTTGGAGGTATGCAAGCTTAGTTTTTAAATGACATTTGTGATACTAATAGTTCTAGATGCCAAGTTGTTCTCAGGACATATGTTGATGATGTGTTCCAACTTGTTGTGGCTTGAAATGATACATTGAATGATGTAGGATGGTCCTGATGATCTTGTGTTGTCTCCAAAATACGTTTTTCTACTCTCTTTGAAGCTGGTTGAGGTCCAAAATGATGATATTGCTAGACTATGCCTCTATCTAGTTGACTGAAGAATGTTGAAGGTATGCACCATAATGTTGTTGCTGTGTGGAGTTCAAGGAATGATTGGAGGTGATGTATAGGTTTTGATGACTCATTTGGAAGGAGAAAAAGTAATGTTTAAGCTTTCATGAGTACCACCAAGATTGTGAAGATCGATGTGCTACATGTTTCATGTTTTCTTGCTTAAGGACAATCTAATTCAAATTTTTGTAGCATGCAGATGATATTCCTTGAAGAATGATGTTGTGAAGAATGTTTAGGACTAGACTAAACTTGTATTGGGTTTCACAAGGCATATGTTTTCTTCTAGAGTAGCATGTTCATGGTAGGGCTTGCCCTATGCATGTTTCATGTTGTGTAATTTCTGACTGACTTGTAATGAAATAAATGTAATGTCATGTATATATTGTAAACCTAGTTGCTCTAGGTGAAGTATAATTGCAAAGATGAATGTGTAAAGAGCAGAGTATGAATATTGCATGCATTATGATGTGCGACTAAAGGAGAAAGAGCAGAAGAGTTAGAGGTTGTCCTATTTCACCTTGAAGATATTTTTGTGATAGGAGGGAAGTGAAGAGTGTGCCTAACTAATCCAATCATTAAAAGAAAGTGTGAAGAGGCATAAGTACAATAATCAAACGTGTGAGCTTCAATGTTAGTTTTTAGATAGTAGAAGGATTGTCATACTGTAATCTTTTCTGAGTTCATTCTTAGCTCAAGGAGTAGTGGCTTCCTTGGGTTGTAGCCCTAAAACAAAGTTAGCAGGGAGTTGTAGCTTCCTTGGGAGTGACCCTAAAGCAAAGTTTTCAGGGCGTAGTAGCCCTAAAAGAAAGTTAGCAGGGAGTTGTAGCTTCCTTGGGAGTGACCCTAAAGCAAAGTTTTCAGAGCGTAGTAGCCCTAAAAGAAAGTCAGCAGTGAGTAGTAGCTTCCTTGGGTTGTAGCCCTAAAACAAAGTTATTATTTTGAGCTTCATATATTGTGAGTTAATCCTCACCGTGGTTTTTCCTTTCTTAGGTTTTCCACGTATATATGGTGTTATGTGTTGATGTGCACTGTGTTGATCTTTCATGTTTATGTTAATGTTGTAATGGTTAAGTTTTAATCTGCTCTGGAGGATTTAAAGTTTGTTTAGATACTAATTCACTCCCTTCTCAGTATCCTGGTGTGTTCAACACTATATGCTTCTTCCTCTAATGTTATATGGAAAGAGTCTAGAGACTACATCCTCATGTTGTATCCTTACTCTAAAGTAAGCTTCATTGAATGTTCTTAAGTGATCTTCAACATCTTGATACGGATGATACTTCAGGAAAAGTTTATCAGGATTCTTTGGCAAATCATTATACTCCACAAAGTGAAGGGGTGATTTGATGTTAAAAACACAATGGGAACTTGTATAGGGATTGTTGGTATCATAGGGATAGTAGGTCTAGGTTGTGCACTAGCTAAATGAGATCTTGGCCTTACAGTAGGTATTTCATGTAAAGGTCCACTAGATCTTGATCTATTAGCAGGCCGGTGAGCCAGCTTAGAGATTCAGGATGATCTTTGAAGCTTTGGAATAGATCTTTACAAAGATACTGTTAGAAATGAAAGTAACACTATTTCAATGGAAATCTGATTCAAGATAAATTTCAGCAATCTTTAAGCATGCATTAACAATGGAGATTGTAACAAAACATAAAACCCACTACAGAGAAAATGCCAAACATGAAGAACTCAACACAAGACACAATGACACTGTGTTTAACATGGAGAAAACCCTTGTGGGTAAAAAACTCCACACTGGAAAGAGGCCCAATGTTTGTATTAATCTGTAAAAGATTGTACAATACAACAACACCACCGATCTCTCCTTCAGTCTTTAATTTGATAGCATTCCGGCAACACTTGATTACTTAAAATCTATATTGCACCAACAAAATACATGGAAAATATTTATAGAAATGTTTTCCACTCCATTCTAGGCGTTCACCTTCTCTCTCCTAAGATTCTCCAACCTGTAAACATTAATTACCATCTTACAAGCATCTTACACTTGTCCAAAAATAGCCATGCAAAGGTTGGGCGTCCAAGATAGGAACCTTGGGCTAAATATAGCAAATATACAACTAACATATTCATCATATGCGTCATAGAATCACATAATCTTATGACAACTTGTAGCTGTCATAGATTCACTTACCAAACATTATGACATTTTTCATACATGCCAAATATAGTATATTCCTCAAGGGATAATGCCTACCCTCATTTATTTTGAGTTTTTACATTTTCCAATAGTAAAAGTCACTTAGTAATTACCTCTGGTTACTCTGAAATTACTGCTGCTAGTGAAACTAGTACATCTCCTCATGGTTAATTACAAATTGCATATAATAAATGGAATAAATACAATATTGGGATTTATAAGGTTAATGGCACCTTATCCCAACATTCTCCCACTTCACATTATACGTTGTAAATCAACCCATAGGAAATCAAATGAAAATAATCAAGCACTAGAAACAAGGCCCATGGCCTCTCTGCACCATACAAACTTCTTTGTGCTCACAGGCTTGGTCAATGAATCTGCAACATTCTTTTGAGTGTCTATCTTCTTCAGCTCAATCTCTCCATTTACAACCAACTCTCAAACAAAGTGATACTGAACATCAACATACGTAGTCTGAGCATGATACATGGGATTCTTGGCCAAATAGATAGCACTCTAGCTATCACAACCAATCTGATTGATCCTGCAATCAAAACCAATACATGTACACAATCTCCTCAACCAAACTACCTATAGCAGCCATATACTCTACTTCTGTGGTGGACAAAGCAACTGTGGGGTACCTCTTACTCATCCAATTCACTGCACCTCCAAACAGAGTAAACACATAGCCACTAGTGGACCTTCGACTATCCAAGTCACCTACCCAACCTGCATCAACAAAACCCTGTATGTCTAAAGATTTGTTAGCACTATTAGTACCAGAATAAACCAAACAATGATCAAGAGTACCTTTAAGATATTTAAACACCATCTTCGCATAATTCCAATGCTATCTACTAGGGTTAGACATAAATCTGCTCAAAACTCCCACTGCTTGGGTAATATCTGGTCTAGTGCAAACCATTGCATACATCAAACTCCCTACAACACTAGAATATGGCACATTAGATATATATTCAAAATCATCCTCATTCTTTGGACACATATCTAATGAAAGCTTAGTACCAATGGGTAAAGGAACCCTAACTGGCTTATAGTCCTGCAAATTAAACCTCTGCAAAATAGTATTCACATACTTACTTTGTGACAACCAAAGCTTTCTATTAACTGTATCCCTTCTGATCTCCATTCCCAGAGTATACCTGGCAACTCCAAGATCCTTCATATCAAATGCACCTAAAAGTTGGGCTTTAAGCTCACTGATCATACCCTTAGTATTGCTGAAAAATAACATGTTATCAACATACAAAACAATAACCAGTTTAGAATCACCAACACAATAAATGTAAACACAGTGATCCTCCTCGCTTCTAACAAAACCCAATTTCAAAACAAATGAATCAAACTTTTGATACCACATTCTAGGGAACTATTTTAAACCAAAGAGAGGCCTCTTTAACCTGCAAACCCAATGTTCTTTTCGTTTTACCTCAAAACCTGTAGGCTGTTGCATATAAATTTCTTCTTCAAGATCTCCATGCAAGAATGCAATCTTAACATCCATTTGCTCAATCTCCCAATCATAAGCTATAGCAATGGATAAGAGAAATTTAATAGAAGCCAATTTAGCAACAGGAGAGAATATCTCACCAAAATCAACTCCCTCTCTCTGGGAGTAGCCCTTGGCTACCAGTCTAGCCTTGTACTTCTCCAATGACCCGTCTGCTCCAAACTTCTTCTTGAAGACCCACTTACAACCTATGGCCTTTCTTCCTTTGGGAAAAGGAACAAGATCCCAGGTGTTACAAGAGTCTAAAGCCATCATCTCCTCCTACATGGCTAACTACCAAGACTTACTATCATCTGCAGAAATAGCTTCCCTGTAGGATCTAGGTTCATCATTAGTACTCAATAAAGTAATACACAACAAAAATTTGGTGGGCTATACCTATCAACTGGATTCTGTTGTCTTGTGGATCTCCTCAAGGGTGGAGTAAGAGACTCTACTCATTCTTCTACATGATCATCTACACCAACTTCTTCTGTAACAATAGACTCATCTTCATTAGAACTACTTGAATCTTCTTCTTCTTCACCCCCCAATCCATCATTTTGTTCTTCTTAAGGTGCATCTTGCTGCTCTAGATCAAAGTGCACCTTCTTTACCTTTTCTTCTTTTTCTTTTGGTTGCTTAGGTTCAGAAATAGCTCTAAGTTCCCTGAAAATAACATCTCTAGAAAAGATAATCTTGTGGGTTAGTGGATTCCAAAGCTTATAACCTTTGACATTATCACCATATCCAATGAATGTACACTTTTCAGCCTTTAGATCCAACTTAGATCTCTTTTCCTTAGGTACATGAACAAAAGCCTCACAACCAAAAACCCTTAAATGTGAAACATAAGGTTTCTTACTTGTCCACACTTCATAAGTTGTCAAATCAAGAGCTTTACAAAGAGATCTGTTTATCAAGTAGCAAGCAGTACACACAGTGTCTCTCCAAAATAATTTATCCAACTATGCATCACGAAGCATACTTCTAGCTCTTTCCATAATTGTTCGGTTCATCCTTTTTGTAACACCATTTTGTTGTGGTGTATACGATGTTGTCTTTTGTCTAATTATACCTACATGCTTACAAAACTCATCAAATTCCTTAGAGAAATATTCCCTGCCATTGTCAGATCTTAAAATTTTATCTTTAAACCTAATTGGTTCTCTACTAAGACTTTGAATTCCTTAAACTTAGTGAAAACTTCAGATTTATGTTTCATAAAATAAATCCATGTACATCTTGATACATCATCAATGAAGGTGACAAAATAATGAGATTTTCCAATAGATTCATTATCCATAGGTCCAAACACATTTGTATGAATAATTTCTAATTTCTCTTTTGCTCTATTGCTTCCTCAAGGAAATGATTTTCTTTTTTGTTTACCAAACACACAATGCTCACAGAAATCAAAGTGCTCATCAAAATAAGAGAAACCATCCAACAATTCTTTATTTTTAATAGTTTTTAGTACATTATTACTTGTGTGGCCCAATCTGCAGTGCCATAACATACAAGTGTTTTTAGAAGCCTCAGAAACATAAGAGTCATTACAAACTGTTGTGGCTTCAAGCTTAAACAAGTTCCTGAATCTCTTTCCTTTCACTACCACAAAGTTCCCCCTCACCAATTTGCATCCATGCTTGTCAAATGTCACATGCATTCCCAAATTATTCAGCTTCGAAATTAAAATAAGATTTCTAGCTAATCTAGGAACATGCAAAACACCATGGAGGGTTTTAATCCTCCCATCGCTAAAATAGAACAATACCTTTCCTTTCCCGAGAATCAGATATGAAGAGTTGTCATGAAGATAGATGTTACCTCCATCATATTTTTCATATGTGGAGAACCATTCTTTATGCAGGGTCATATGAAACAAGCATCCTAAGTCAACCAACCAATGATCATTAGAAACAACATTACATGCAGAAAGTAAAACATCTTCACCTGCATTCGATGACTTATCTGAAGCACTCTCCCACTATTTCTTGGGGTTTCTGCACTCCTTCACATGTCCCCTTTTACCGTAGTTCCAACACTTAACTTTGTTCTTTTTACTAGGAGTCTTAGACAAGCCCTTGGACTTGTCCTTAGCCCCTTTCTAATCTCCCTTTGGTCCTCCTTCCTTAGACCTTTCTTTGACACTAAGAGCATCCCCTAAACTATCTGAACTCTTCTTCCTCAATTCTTGTGACAGTAAGACTGCAACAAGGGCATCCAACTTCAGATCTATGAGGTTAGGAATGATAGCAAGGATAACATTCTCCCAAGACTCAGCTAAAGAACAAAGAAGTAAGATACATTTATCTTCCTCATCAACCTCAACATCTACTAAAGCAAGCTGACTCATCAACAAATTAAATGAATTTAAATGCTCTGCAACTGACTCACCCTCTTTCTGGTGCAGGAGCACCCCTACAAGATAGGATATAGGTTCATTGTCCGCATGACAGGACATTAGTCTATTTTTAGCATGTTTGACTTCATAATGTAATAAGGTCCATTGGACCAATGCATATGTATTAGATCAGCCTAGGAGAGTGTGCAGGCAGTTAGAGCTCGTGATCAGGTAGTATGAGCGGTCCTCTCCCAGCCGCTTGGAAGCTCCCAGCCGCTGGGAATCGAGTTGGTAGTACTCGTAGGATATTGCTATAAATAACTCAGATCAGTTAGGGTTTGAGAACACACAATCATGATTAGAGAGTATAGAGAGAGTAGTAGTTATGTTGTACTGGTGATTGAGTGAAATCCAGAGATCAGTCCAGACATTGTGAAACATTGTTGTAGAAACAGGACATTTGTGTTTCATCTAAATAAGATCTCATCAATTGCATTATCTGGTTTATCAGCTGTGTATGTTTTGATTTCTGTTCTGATTACAGGTTAATGGATTCCTTCAACCCTTCCACCAGTTGATTACTGTGAATCGGTGGAATGGTCATGCATGTTAGTTTAGGTTGTATTTTAGTTTTCTGTTTATGCATTTCATTGTGTGGGAGATCGATTGGCAGCATGCTATGAATCAACCTAGCATCCTCATGTGCTAGGGTTTAGGAAGATAAACTGTCAAGTTTTGATCTGAAGGTGATCCGGCCCGATCATCATGTTTTCTTTGTAAAATTGTGCGGTTCTGTGAGTTTGCATGCAGCTGACGGATATACAGGGATCTACATGTGCTTTTCCAGATGGAGTGAATCGCATCGACATCAGTGAGTATATCGCTATCCGGATCGGGTTATGAAGCGGACGAAGTCTGTATGTTTCAAGTGCATCAGGATGATATAGGTTGGATATATACTGAGTGTATATATCATCATCAGGATCATCTTTCGTGCATATCCATCATCCGCATATCGCTATCGCATGAAGGAGTGAAAGTTCACTTTTTGGCTAAGGACCAGAGAGGTCATCATCAGGATATTGAAAAGATCACCGGATATTCATTATCATGTTGCAGAGGATATAAGTGTCTTATATCCTGTTGACATCATCATCGGGTGCAAGTGACATCATCGTCATCAGGATATTGTGAATATCACCCTATGCAAGTTTATCCTGCTGTCGCTAAGTGTTTTGGCATCGGCGTAAGTCATCGGCATAAAGTTTGGTTGACATCATCAGGATGTTTCAATATGACCGGATAAGTCATATCCTGATGCTATTGTTCGAGTAGTCGGATATCGGGGTGACGTAAGCATCAAAGGAAAGGTGCTTGAAGTTGTCGTCATCAGGATATATGGAGGGAACCAGATATTTTATATCCTGCTAATGAAGGTGATGTTGAACATCATGATGATGAAGATAGAGTTTGGCGGTAAGATGAACAGTGAACATCAGGAGGATGTTTGTGCTTGCCGAATGTGATGATGCTGCTGATAGCTGGATATGATGATGCTGCTGACAGGTGAAAGGCGATGAGGAAGTGAACAGTAGTTAGCAGGAGGATATTTCATGCCTCTTCGAAATATGATGATGCTGTCTGTGTTAGCAAGAAATATGATGATGGTGATAAGCCGATAGGTATTACATACTGCTTGTATACATGCTGGTTGTGTTTATGACTCCTCCTTCCCATTTGTAAGCTTCTGTTGCGTTTCCTCTGCATCACTTTCATTTTCAAGGAAAATAATTTTGTTTTTAAATAAAGTTTATTTACCATACTCTTGGCTTGATAGATCTCACCCAACCATTTCCACAATTTGTGTGCAATCTTTTCCTTGGTGACATTCAATAGGACAGAATCTGACAGACACAAACGGATGGTTCCCCATGCCTTCTTATTCAGTTTTCCCACTCATCCGGAGAGACATCATCAGGTTTCTTCTCTTTTTGAACAACCAACCATTGGTTTCTTTCTTCCAACAAATCTTCCATTTTTAGCTTCCACAACTCATACCTCGTTCCATTGAACTTCTCAATGTTCATTCAAGAGGTTGATGCAATGGTGGATGTTGCCATAATAACAACACAAGATTTGCAAAACAAACACAATCAAATCTCCCACTGTAGCTACAACTTCCACACTACCACCCAAGAGTCAAAGATGGCCAAGCTATGATACCAAATGTTATAAATGAAAGCAACACTACTTCAATGGAAATTTGATTCAAGATAAATTTCAGCAATCTTTAAGTGTGCATTAATAATGGAGATTGTAACAAAACATAAAACCCACTACAAAGAAAATGTAAAACATGAAGAACTCAACAACAGACACAATGACACTGTGTTTAACATGGAGAAAACCCTTGTGGGTAAAAAACTCCACACATGAAAGAGGACCAATGTTTGTATGAATCTGTAAAAGATTGTATAATACAACAACACCACCGATCTCTCCTTCAATCTTCAATCCGACAAGATTCTGACAGCACTTGAGTACTTAAAATCTGTATTGCAGCAACAAAATACATGGAAAATACTTATAGAAATGTTTTCCACTCCATTCTAGGAGTTCACCTTCTCTCTCCTAAGATTCTCTAACCTGTAAACATTAATTACCATCTTACAAGCATCTTACACTTGTCCAAAAATAGCCATGCAAAGGTTGGGCACCCAAGACTAAATTTGGCCTCTTACAACATCTTATGATGCATCATAACTATCATAAATTCCACAAAAAAGTATCTTTCCAAGATATGAACCTTGGGCTAAATATAGAAAATATACAACTAACATATCTGTCATATGCGTCATAGAATCACATAATCTTATGACAACTTGCAGCTGTCATAGATTCACTTACCAAACATTATGACAGTTGTTAGACATGTGAAATATAGTAGATTCCTCAAGAGAGAACACCTACCCTCATTTACTTTGAGTTTTTACATTTGCCAACAGTAAAAGTCACTCCATAATTACCTTCGGTTACTCTGAAATTACCCTTGCCAGTGAAACTAGTACATCTCCTCATGGATAATTACAAATTGTATATAATAAATAGAATAAATACAATATTAGGATTTACAAGGTTAATGGCACCTTATCCCAACAGATACAGTCAATTCTTCGCAGGTCAGGTATATTTGTAGTCACTTAACTCAGAGTATGAAATATTGACATATCTTTGAAGGAACATAAATATCAAGTCACGAGGCCCTCCTTCTAGTGCCAAATCTATTGATGTGTTTGTTAGTCACATGCATAAGAATAAAAGTTATCACAACAAACCTTTACTCATTTTGAAAGATATGATAAATCGAGGGTAAATTTATAATCCCCAGGCTCCATTGGTCAGGTCTTGACCTTCTGACAATCACTCAAGAGTCATTGTGATATGTTGTTCCATTTTGGGGGACTTACACCTTTCTATTGTATTCTTTCTTAGATTCTATAAAATTCCACAAATGTTCTATATATTGTACCTGATCTACATATATCCTTGACAATTGTATTAGATCCTACAATATCTAGTTGAGATTTAAGCATGTAAGTATGAATTGAACAAAACTTTGATCAATTCTTTTGAAACTATCTCAACATTGATTAGTTCTTCTGAATTATCCCAACTTTGATTAGTTCTTCTAAAACTATCTTTGTTTGAATTAATCTTTGCATATATACCCTGAATTCACCTAAATATGTTCTTTAAAACATGCAATTCATTGATATTTATGATTATCTACATAGTTTTTTTTGCCATTATTTACATTTTTTTACTGTGTATGCTTTGGATATGTCATTACTTGCATCAATTTAGTATATAATGCTTAGGATATGTCAATTATTTGTATTTGTTCATTGTATTTTTTAAAGTAAAGAGTAAAAGATTGAGTTAAAGAAGTAAAGTCCTAAGCTAATTAAGTTGTCACCAATGATCCACATGTATACTTCAACACAATCATGAAATGAAGAAAAACCAAACCATACTTCACCAAGAAATCCACAATTATGTATGATTGGTACAAATCTTCAAAGGTAGGTTGATGACAACATGCAATTAGTTGAATGCACTTCAATAGAATGCAACAATTCACAGTCACAAGCTAGAAATCAATAGAAGACTACTCAAGATATATGATTAGACGGTAATCTATATCGTCATTTTTGTTATGTATGCAAAGAGTATACACATTTACACTAATCTGGGAAGGAACCTTGAGAAGAGATCAAAGAGTTGCATAATTACAAACTCAGAGCTTAAAGTTTCAACAATTTAGTCTCCCTAATACAAGATGATCTAGGTGCTTTTATAGAACAAGGACTTGAGATTGGTTACAATGATGCAATAGTTAGTATACCTCAAAACAAATCAACGGTCAAGAAACATGACACGTGATTGCAAACTGGCAATCCCTGGTGGAGTACAATTGGAAAAATGGAATATTCCTTGGTATCTTCACTTTGGCATCATTAAGAATATTCTATTCCTCCTCCACCTTAGATGAATCTTCTCCAGCCATTATTTCCCCATAGTCAAACCTTTTATATAATTCATATGCTTTTATGGCTACATCTATTTGTGTCCGATCAAACTATTGTGAATTAATTTTTGCATATTCTAGCATTTGCATTTGATCAGTGAGGGTCACCCATTGACTTGTCCCATCCTCTAATTTTCCTTTGTACTCTTTCATCTTCATGGACAATCCCATTAGTTGTTCTATGACCACCTCTGAAAAATATGATACTGGATCCTTCATCATAGGATTGAACCTGGTCCTGAATGTCTCCTTAGAGACCTTCTCATCATAATTTTTGTTGTCATCCACTAGAGTGTCGAACAATTCTTATAGGATATCTACTTCATTTGTTAGCAACCCCTACACTTTAGTACTAATATCCTTTGCCTTATGTTGAAATCTCCTTAGGATATCTACTTCAAATTTAAGATCTTTGATCCATGTAGATATCTTTAGCATGGTCTAGAATGTTAGGATATTAGGCTTGAGTAATACTTGGTCATCTAATTTCCTTACACTTTTCAACTTGGGAAGGTCCTAATCATTCTAATCAAGCCTTGTAGAACACTCTTCTTTTAGCATATCGGTTTTTGTCTTGATAAATGCTAAAGTATCCTAGTTGGATAAAGATGTCCCTATTATTTCCTCAACTTCTGCCATGAATGTGGTAAAACACTTCTGCATAACATTCGCTTGATGCTTTTGAGCATCCAGACCACTTACTTCATCTTGACTGACTAATGCAAGGGCAACTGGTGCCTCTATTATTTGAGTACCTGGGGTGACCAACCCCTTAATGAATGTCCAGAGTCAGGCAAAGTGCCCTTTCAAATCCTTATTTTTCATCTTCATCTTATGCATATGAGCAACCATGGCTTCAGTACTCCCTTTAAGTTCTTTGATCTCCTCCTTTGTAGTGGCATGCCCTAAATCAATGGTTGTTATATGATATTCACTGGCCTATATCTCTCTCCCGGCCTTATCGACTCTAGGCACAACTAATTGGGCTATTCTTTGCCCAGTCATAACATCACGCTTTATTGCTGACACCTCCCTAGCTTTATGCCTTGGCTTGATATCCCAATAGAAAATAATGACTTGAAATCAAATGGTGCTACGCTAGAAGGAGGCTCTGTTACCTCAGATGCTAGCCAATCTAACACATTTTGTTTAGCTTGCTCAATGTGAGTATCTTTTATTGTTGTGTCTTCATCTTTATCTTGACTTCCTTCTTCTTGTGCCACTTCTTGCTGATGAACTTCTTCCTGTTCAGGAATGTCATCCTTGGGGATATTCTATTGAAGCATTTCTTCCTATGTGGCTTGTCGATGTTAATCCTTGGGATTCTCAACCTTTGGATGTTTTGTATCCATATCTTGTGAGAGCTCCTTCTCTGGACCTTGTCTCTAATGTTCATCTTCTTGATGAGCTTCCTCTTGATGTTCTTGTAGGGGAATTTCCTCATGAGGCACTTGTTGAGGGAGTTCAAGATTCATACCTGCATCAACCATCTCCTCATCCACTTGATTTATTTTAGCTTGTTGCTTAGATAACTCTGTTTTCTGCCCAGCTAGCCACTCTGATTCCTCCTTCATGTTCTCTTCAACATGTTGATCTTGTCCATCCACATGGATATTCTGAGCTACTTCAACCATGTTTATATCTTGTGTGGTCTCCTCCTATCCCAATCTATCCTAAGTAGTATCTTTCACTTTTGTACTTGCTCCTGCAAGATATGAAAAATCCACAACTTCAAGACCTGTAATTGTGTCGATTAAGACATTCGACTACTCATGTTGGATGTTCCATTTAGGTAATCCTTCCTCCTCTATATCAGAGACTTCATGCACATCAGGATCCCCTATCTCCCGTTGGCCTTGTATAACCTCTACTTGAGGTGTCTCTTGTTGTGAAAGCATCATGGGTATAAATAATGTCCCCATTGGATTATTTGTCACATCCCTTATGACTTCATCATTTGTTAGGTCAATAATTTGATCTAGGGGGTAATGGTTGCTCACCAATCCCTGCTTGCACTACAGCCTTTGCCTCCATAGCTAACTCATTCTTCACCTTTATGATCTAAGATGTTAGGATGTTATGTTGCAACTCTTTCACAACCACCATTGTAGGATCAAGCAAGTTCTTGACTTGCTCTACAAAATCTATTTGAAGCATGGCAGGTGGAGACAGTGTTGATGATGCTCCTACCTGGGACTGATCTTGAGCAAACATCTACTCCATCCTTGTAGGTCCCTCTTGATCCTCTGTCTAGACATCCATAGAATTAGAGGTGGACCCTCTAATAATAGTCATATGTGCCCTTTTTTTCCTAGGGATGTTCATCCCTCCCAATAAATCTATAATCTTTGGCTCATTTGTAGTCATGGTAATAACAAGGTAGCTAGTAAAGGCACGTCCCTAGGAGGTGAAGGTCATATGACTATGATTATGCCCTTGGATGTGAACTATTCTCCTTCTGTAGATGTTGAGGGTCCTAGTTGTGCCAACTTTGCTTCCATGACTTGCCTCTTATGAATGAGGAAGTCATCAAACCCCAGGCCATCCCTATCCTTCAGCTTTCTTTTCCTGTCTTGGGTGATAGCCACACCCCTAGCTTTCAATTCACCCACTTTCCTCTCTATCCATTTCTTTGTAATGCTCATCACCCTCCCTGTTATGACATCTATGGATGTCTCATCAAGTTGGCTCCAATTAGGCAAGGATAATGGCTCTTTGTATATTTTCTTTTCCACATATTCTAGGTCTATCAGGTTCCCATCATCAGACTTGACTTGTGGTGGGACTTCCAAGCATTGTAATGTCTTGATTTGATTCAGAGTAATTCTCTAATATCCTCTTTTTCTTACATCTTCCTCATAATCACAATCCACCCAATAGTCCTCAAGGTGTACTACATGTTGTAGCTTCTTGCTTACCCACTTCTCCATTCTATGATATGGATCATATTAGCTTACCAGAGGAAACAACTGGAGATGTAGCATATGTAATTCAACCTCAAATTTCTTGGCACTGTCAACTAATCCACATGCATACCAGTTAATCTCAATGCGAAATCTAACATTCCCTTTCTTGTTCTTCCTTATGTATGCCTTATAGGAGGGGATAATTTTCCTTGTCACCTCCAATAGTACTATATTGTCTATGGGATACCTGGGCAACATGAACAGATTATCCTCAAAACTATCCATTCTTATATATGTGTAAGTGGGGAACTAGATAAACTATGCCCCATTGCATTGTATCAGCTCATGTGCTTCTTTGGAGAGCCTCTTAGCTTTATCACTCTCCATCAATCTTATAAGGTGCATGATAAAACTGTTAAGGGAAAATTGGATTCAAATGAATAATCAATATATCAATATCAAAAATACCCAAAACTCAATAAAATACAGAAACAAAGAGATCAATCAAATAAAAGAACTTCAAAAACCTTTGCAAACCTCAAAGCTTCATAGCTTCCATTGGTTGCCTATCTCAATCGATCTTGCATGTATGAATAAGGCCCTTAGAGAGTGCGCTTTCTTGCTATTCCAAGATTGTCAATGGAGAACAGCTATAATAGTTTCATAATGAAGATGAGCTTCACAACAATGGTAGTAGCGTGTAGTAACAAGTGTGATTACAAGCAATGAAGGAATTGGTGCCAAAAGCACGCTGAAATTCCTACAAAGTAACAATACTTAAAGCTTGGATGATTGAAATGGAGGAATAGGGTTGAATTTATAGACTTGAGAGAGAGAAGATCAACAGTATAGAAAGAATGAGAAGATCAACGGTATAGAAACCTTAAGGAACATGCGCGAATAAGAAGAAGACAAGTGTCACCCAAAAGTTGTTTTATTTGAGTTAACTACTTTCTTTTCTAAAGATAAGACATGCTTTTCATAAATTAGAAAGCTTTTTTCTAATTTAAGAGAAATTGATAAAAACAAGGTTGATTGGATAGATAACTCAACTTGAGATTTGCTTTTGCATGATTTGAGAGAAATTAAATAATAAATTATTTAATTTTGTGTGCATGGAGAAGAAGACTTATTTTTAGAAGATTTGGAAGATATTCAGAAGAATTAGAAGATAAGAAAGCAAATTAAATAAATAAATTTATTTAATTGATGTGCATGATTTGGAAGAATAAATAAAACATTTGATTGTATTTTATTTTAGGAGATTGAGAGGATTTAAATAAATTTGATTGATTTTTTTAAATTTGGAAGAATGATTTGATTTAATTAAATAATTAAGAATTATTTAATTGTTTGGAAGAATTTAATTAAATAAAGGATTTTATTCAATTTTGACTTTAGAAGAGGTAATTAAATATTTTGATATTTAATTAACTTAGAGGAATGTGAATCGAATAAATAAATTTGATTTATTTATTTATTGATAGAGGAATTAGAATGAAATAAATATTAAGAATATTTATTTAGACTGAATCGTGTCATTTTTAGGTGTATACATTTTGCCCCTCTTTGATGCAATGCAGTTTATGGCGTTGCTTCAAAGAATAATAAGTTTCTGATAATGATATATGCCCTAGTTTGGCCCTGGTATAGGTTATGACGATAGGATGCCCCCTCGGGAGACTGGACAGGAAAAAAGGTAGAAGGACGTGAAATAGACAATCTCACGAAGACGAAGGGAAAACTTGGTTAGGATTGAAGAAAACAGGATGAGTTTGTGAGAAACGGGAAGAAAACAGGAAGAAACGGGTGCAAGAAGTAGTCATAGTCACCACATAGCCAATTTAGGGTTTGCATGCTATATATAGGAGCTAGGTCCACAAGATAAATCATTTGTACACTTGGCTTTGTTTGATTTTCTTTGGATAGGTTAAGGTCTTGTATCAAGATTTCTATTTGAAAAGAGCGGGTTTTGTTTGCATTTGCTTGCCTAGTGAAAGATTCCACAATCCGTATTGGTGAGACGGACTCTAAGGAACTGACCTAGTGCCTCAGGGGCTCATTGCTAAATGGCCTTGCCTACGTGATGACGCAGAGGCAACGTAGTTCAGGGTAAACCCTAACGGACCTAAGACCTAGGCGATAGAAAGTGGTGAAGACTCAGGTAGATAGAAGGACTAGACATGTGATGGATGGGACAGTGGAGCCTCTGGGGCACATTGAATAATGGCCTTGCCTACATGACAGCGTAGAGGCAACGTAGTTCAGGGACTTGGACCATGGATGGAATAGAGGAAAGATGACTAGATATGGGATGGACGGGGAAGCCTCGGGGGTGCATTGAGAATGGCCTTGCCTACGTGACAACGTAGAGGCAACATAGTTCATGGACTTGGACCATGTGGATACTGACGATAGACGCTAAGCTAGGTTGACACTGTGGATAGGATATGGGATAAAACCTTGGTTGACAAGGCAACAAAGAGATAGAATATCAAGCCATGATAGGTTATCATTAGGATTTTATTATGGAATAGATATGGATCGAATAGAACATGAGTGAAGGAAGAATGGACACAAGATGATTAGTTTCCCAAAGATGGAGGAAGCGGTTTATCACAAGTAATACCTGTTTACTAGGTTTTCACCACTTACTTTTATTTGCACGAAAGCTAGAAAGTATGCATGACACCTGTTTGTTAGGTTTTCATCATGGTACCTATCCAAGGTGCCTGTTTGCTAGGTTCTCACCAAAGGACAATTTTGTTTTGTATTTTTCTAATTTTTTTTATATTTTTCTAATTTTTTGATTTTTTTTGTATTTTATGCCCCCCCTACATTAGGGTTCTCTTAGGTATAGAACCGGTGAAGATGCATGCTGTTGATTGGGTCATCGAACAACTCACCTTCTGATGTTGCTAACTAATATGCCCCCAATCCATAAGTAGCTACGATCACATAAGGCCCAAGCTAGTTGGGTTCAAACTTGTGTTTCTTTTCCCAATCCTGTTGATTGGGGGGTTCTCCTTAAGTACTAGATCTCCAAGTTTAAAGACTCTTGGGTGGACTCTATGGTTATAGCTTCGTGACATCATTTTCTAGTGTGCTTTGAGATGATCAAAGGCTTTCTGTCTCTTTTCCTCTAGCAACTCTAGTTCTTGCAATCTGGAAACTCTGTACTCTTCATCTGTTATGAGACCTTTTAACGACACCTTGGGGGATGGTAACTTGACCTCAATGGGGAGGATAGCTTCTGAGCCATAGACAAAGGCATAGGGGGTAGCACCTGTGGGAGTGCGTATACTAGTTCTGTAGGCCCACAGAGTGGGATTGAGTTGGATGTGCCAATCACGGCCAACATCGTTGACTATCTTCTTGAGGAGTTTCAAGATGGTCTTGTTGGATGCTCCTTCTTGGCCGTTGCCTTGGGGGTAATAGGGTGTTGAGAAACGGTGTTAGATTTTGAATCAGTCATAGAGTTCTTAGACATCCTAGTTTTTTAAGGGTCTTCCATTATCCATGATAATGGATGAGGGAATTCTGTATCTGCAGATGAGGTAATTAAGGATGAATGAGTAGATTTGTTTACCTGTGATAGAGGTGAGGGGGATGGCTTCAATCCACTCGGTAAAGTACACAGTGGTGGTTATTATGAATTTGTGGCCATTGGATGAGGGTGGATGGATTTTACCCACAAGGTCAAGTCCCCACTGACAAAAGGGCCAAGGTGTTGTTAAAGGTCTCAACTCTTGCGTTGGTGCATGTATCAGGTTCCCGTGTATTTGGCACTACTTGCACTTCTTCACTAAGAACTCGTACTGTGACTCATTCTCTGGGATTTCGAGGAGAGAGGCAATGGTTTCCATGGCATCTGCTACTTTATTTTCAATGCAAGGTATCTGCTAAAAAGAGATGATCAAAAAGTTTTCCTTGAAGTCCTTGACCATCCGCTTGTATGGGACAAGCTTCTCATCTTTGGTTTGGTAATCGTCATTGACCTGATTGATCACTAGTTGAGAATCACCATAGTCATGTAGCTCTTTGATTTTCCATTCTATTTTCATCTTGAGACCAATGACTAAGGCTTCATATTTCACTATGTTGTTTGTGCATGGAAATAACAGACGATAGGACTTCGGTATGATTTGTGTACGACCCATCAAAGTAAAGTTTCTAGGAATGTGTTGATATATTGAATAAGGATTCATCTGGAAACTCAAATTGCATTGGTGTGGTGTCATGTAGTGATGCATTTGCTAACTGATCAGCGATGACTTGCCCCTTGATAGCCTTTCTATCTACATACTTAATGTCATATTCACTTAGGAGCATTACCCATTTGGCTAGGTGACCTGTTAGAGCTACTTTGTTTAGTAGGTACTTCAGTGGATCTATTTTTGCAATAAGTTTGACTGGATGTGCTAGCATATAATGTCAAAGTTTTTCAGAAGAAAAAAATACTACAAGACATGATTTTTCTATCTGAGAGTATTGCAACTCATATCCCACCAATGTGCAACTAATGTAGTAGACAGCTCTTTCTTTACCTTCATAATCTTGTTGTGCTAGAAGGGCCCCAAGAGCTATTGGTGTAGCAGATATGTATAGTAACAATGGTTTCCCTTGGATATGAGGCATGAGAATAGGTGGATTCATTAGATAATCCTTCAGTTTGTCGAATGCCTATTCACATTTCTCATCCCATCTGAATGGAATGTTCTTGTGTAGGAGATGGCTGAAGGGTTGACACTTGTTTGTCAGTTGTGATATGAACCTACGGATTGCTTGTAGCTTGACCTATAGAGATCTTAGTTGAGTAAGTTTCTTGGGTGGTGGCATGTCCATAATAGCCTTGACTTTGGTGGGGTCCACCTCTATTCCATTTTCTGATACAATAAAACCTAAGAGCTTGCCCGAGGTGACTCCAAACACACATTTCTTTGGGTTCAACCTGACTTTGAATTGTTCTAGTCTCTGAAAGACTTTCTCTAACACATCCAAGTGTGATTCTCTTGTGAGTGACTTTGCAAGGATATCATCTACATAGTCCTCCATGGTGACGTGCATCATATCATGGAATATAGTGATCATAGCACATTGATATGTGGCTCATGCATTCTTTAGCCCAAGTGGAATGACATTCCAGTAGAAAGTGCCTCATGGACAAGTAAAAGCTATCTTATGTTGGTCTTCTAGTGCTATACTGATTTGATTATATCCTGAGAAGCCATCCATGAGAGATAACATGGTATGCCCTGCCATTAAGTTGACTATGATATCTATATTTGGCAACAGAAAATCATCCTTGTGGTAAGCTTTGTTTAGATCTCTAAAATCATTGCATAGTCTGACTCGGCCATCAATTTTGGACACTGGTACTATGTTGGAGACCCATTCCAGATAGTCTATAGCTTTGATGAACCCTACATCCAGTAGTTTCTTGAGTTCTTTTACAACCAGTGCAATGTGTGGATGCATCTTTCTAAGCTTCTGTTTCACTAGTTTCACTCCTGGATCTAATGGAAGGTGATGTAGAATCAAATATGGATCTAACCCCAGCATATCTATGTATGACCAAGAAAAATTGACTTGCTTTCTCTTAAATAATGGTACAAACTTGGTCTTTTCTGGTGGGGTTAAAGACTTAGCAAAGTGAATGATCTTAGGTTGTTCCTCTGTTCCAATGTTAACAGGCTCTGTGGGTTCCACAACAATCTGAGACTTCTCCTGGTGCATGTCATTAGGGAGAGTGTCAAGCCTTCCATCATTAGGTACCATAGTTGGGTTTTCACCATCAGATGTGTCCTTTCTTTTTACTATTTTGGGATCTAACACTGCCGCAGAGCTATTTTCACCATCAGACCAATTTTTATTTTGATGTTTTTCTGACTAGAAGGCTTGGCACTCTCTCCCAAATAAGCCATGGTATTAAGTTCAATGGCGAAGCCAGCTTTATGATCTCCTTTAGGTAGGTGGTCCCTAAGTTCCATATAGTCAATATAGGCATCGTCATTTTGGAACATATCTAGTTGCAGGGTTCCTTGTAGATCCCAGTCAATAAGCTCAGGATGCACAAGGGGGAGGGATTTGGAGGATAGATCTAATTCATTGATAGTTTGAATGGATATGCTAGGAGTATTGGTAGGGAGAGTGTTCAAGATGGTACTTTCCTCCAAATTGTTTATTGCGATAGAACTTGAACCCTCCTCGAAAGTCATATTCTCAGGGATAGGCAAATCACACTCTAACGGCCTATGCGGTAGCGTTTGTCCCTCATAGTAGGGGCTATAAGTTTGAATGGTATCAACCTCCTTGTCATCATAGGAATGCTCTGCCAGCTCATCCCACTCATACTCATTGGAATCTATGTCACTGTCCTCTTGAAGTGTATGGATCATTTCCACAAGACAAGCATTTGCTTTAGCTTTGCCCTTATCTTTATATCCTAGACCTTTTGTATTTCTAGCCAATGAGGATGGAGACGGTTGAATGGGTTCTATAATTCCTTCTTTTCTTAGGGCAATGGGGCCTTATCCTTCGTAACCCATTCTATGTAGGATAGACTCACCTCGCCCATAGATTTCATTGGGAGCTTAGGTGGTTCTTGATGTGTGCTCTCTTCTTCTTCTTCTATGTAGAGCCATTGTAAGATATCTCTTTCTTCTATTTCATCTGATAGGGTCCCCCATTTTACAAAGGGAGTTGTGGGAGGTGTAGGAGGAATAGATGGCTTTGGAAAATGCTTGGGTTGCCCAAAGGATCTAGGAGATAGAGGCAATTTGGCTAGATTGAGGTTGTGCTCAATGGAGTACTCTCCAACTCCTGTTTCTTTGATAGTAATTTTCTGCTCTTTGGGCTTGGATGAGGAAGCTTCAGAGGTAGAATCATGCTATGGGGTAGGGGATGTAGATGCTAAATTGTTTGGTATGATGCAGTTAGGTTTTGAAAGGATAGAGTTGCAATGTTGAAAGGGGTTGGGGTCACCTTGGATGGTGACTTGCTTTCTGTTATGAGGAAATTTTATGCATTGGTGATAGGTAGAAGGTACAGCTTTCATGGCATGAATCCATGGTCTACCTAGAAGAATATTATAGGCTAGCTCCATATCTAGGACTTGGCACACAACGTCCTTTATCACCGGTCCCACTTGTATGGGTAATACCACTGTTCCTTTGGTAGTTCTCTCCTCTTCATCATAGGCTTTGATAGTAATCTTCTTCCTTGGATCGACTACATTTTCAGAGAACCCCAATGTAAGGACTAGCTTCAATGTGCAAATATTTAAATCGGCTCCACCATCAATGAGAACCCTCTTGATGCGGTGTTTATGGATGAAGGCGACAATATGTAAAGGGGTGTTATGAGGTTGAGACACTGAGAGGTCATCTTGTTTAGTAAATGATATGGTACTTGAGGAGGTCAGATTATCTACCATGGCTTGAAAATTCTCTTGGGCCAAGTTAGTGGGTACTGTCATTTCCACTAAGGCTTTATCAAGAATCTCCTTGTGGGAAGGAGATAGACACAACAACTCTAAGATAGAAATGTGGGCAGGGGTCTTCCGTAGTTGGTCTATGATGCTATACTGATGGAAGTTGGACTGAGAATGTGATGACCTTGGAGGAATGGTATTCAATGTGACCCTACCACTATGGGTGATGATACTGCAATCAGTTCTATTGGGTTCTGATTGTTGGTTGGGCGTGACCACATTGATTTGTGGTATGTGCTCTGTTATGCAATTGATGGTATAATCGAATGGCACACTTACATAATTAGCATTATTATTTCCATTATTCTAATTTTGCCTGTTGCAGTTGTTATTGTCATTGTTGTTGTTGTTGTTGTATGGCCTGTTGTGATTGAGAAGTGGATCTTTGTAAGCCACATGCATCTCATTAGAAGTATGTTGTTAAGAACCTCCTTGATTTTGATCAACTATGTCTTGAATAACATGTTTGAGACAGATACAATTGTTGGTTGTATGTCCTCTTCCTCTATGATACTCACAAAAGTTGGTGTCTTTCCAATAGTGAGGTTTTATTTGAGGTTCGTAATTACTTGTTGGTGGTATAGAGATTTCATTGTTGGCCAATAGCTTCCTTAATGCGGATTCTTGGGACTCACCCAGTGGCATGAATTTTCACCTTGGATTTAAGTTGAACCATGGTCTTGGCTCCTGAGAGAATGTTTTGTTGGGCGTAACATTGCTTTCCTCTGCTTTGAGAGTGAATATTGGTTGTTGTTTGGGAGCCGCCACCTTGGCATCAACCACTCCATCATTGACAACATTTTTATTCTTAGTCCAAAACTTTGATTTGTCAGTCATGTAGTTGGAGGTTGGTGTGTCCTTGTATAACTTGATTTGTCCCTTGGCGATCATAGCTTTCTCGATGAACAATCCCATTTCAATGACCTTCAAAAATGAGGTAGGGCATTGAATTTGTATTTGATAGCTTAGATCAGAGTTGAGGTTGTGGACAAACATCTCCATTAATTGCTTCTCAGGTACATCATATGAGCATTTTCTTGCTAGTTGTCTCCACCTTTGTAAGAAGGAGGTGAATGATTCGCCACTCTTTTGCTTGGTATTGCATAGGTCAAGCATGGAGACTTCATGCTCAATATTGTACGAGAAGTGTGTGATGAATTTGTTGATTAACTCATCAAAAGTCTTGATGCTCAGTGGAAGCTGTGAGAACCACTCCATGGCTTGACTACCTAGAGATCTAGGGAATAGTCTCATTAATAAAGTCTCATTGTGAGCTACTTCCATGCATGTGGCATTGAATTCCCTAATATGATCTCTAGGGTCCCCTTTCCCTTTGTACTTTTCAAACTTAGGGACTTTGAATCGAAAGGGGAATGGTATCATGTTTAAACTTTTATAAAAGGGGTACAATGCAATATCTTCTAAGGAGTATGTTTTAGTGTTTGTACCCATCTTGAGATCTATAATTTATTGCGTTAGACCCTTAATTTGTTTCCTTGTTTCTTCCATAGGAGTGTTTGGGTCTATGACTTTCTTTCCTTTGTCTTCACCATTGTGGTGTTCATGATTATCCTCTACGGTCTCTTTGAGTTTTCTTAGATCAAAACCAGCGGGGAGCTTAATTCCAAGATTTACAAGATGATATAAATACTTGTGATGGTCCTCATGGAGCACTTTCTCTAGTAAGCATTGGAATTTCTGATCTTGGAGGTGCCCTTGATAACCTTCATGAGAGATTTCCTCATCACTATCATGAGGGGTGACAATACGGTCAGATGATCTGGCTATTTCAAGTTGCTTTTGGTATTGAGATCTAGTGAAAACCATGCAAGGTGATGTGGGATGCGGTGGGATGAAACTAGAGATTTTGGCAAGATGCCGATGGAGACTGCTAAGAATAGGATACTTATGACAAGATTTGGACAAGGGACTTTCCCGATCAATGATTCCAAGTAAGATGGCTGATACAAGATGGTAGCCACTAGTAAGGGTACTCGATACCTGTCTTACTGTGTAGGGACTAGTCATGCACCAAGACTACTAGCGAAGTTTTGTGACTTACTAGGGTTATTTGAATCCAAAATGATAAAAAAAGGAGCCTATGCTAATCTGATATGGGATACTTTTGACTTTGGACTAGGGAGACCTGATAGAAGGTGAATGGGATGACCAACGAAAGAGAGATTTTGATGCAAAATAGATGGGAAAGTGACTACAAGGTAAGATCTAATCTTAGAACTTGGAACTAGGCTGAAATGGGTACCCAAAAATGATAAAATTTTTCTCTCAAAGACTGTGGAAGTGCTCACTATCATGCATGCACTGCATAAACTAATAAATGCACAAAAAATTAGTGTATAAGCGTAGCACTAGTAATTTGCAGATGCACCATAATAGGTTTCAGAAGCACTATAAGTTAGTATAGATGAGTCGTAAGTCGGTACAAATGTGCAACAAAAGAGGATGAATGCACCGCTCTGGTTTTTCAGTGATTTTTGCAAGTTTTTGGCAATTTTCTAATGTTTTTGGTATCTTTCGTTGCAAGAATGTCTTTTTGATCTAATTTTCTAAAATTATGGTAAGAGGACACAGAAAACACAATGAATTTTTTTTATGGTTTTTTATTTTTTTGTATTTTTTTGACTCTTTTTTGGACTAAAAGAAAGCAACTATAATCCTAGGTTTCAAAGGATAGTATAAAACTAAATTCTCACTATCTCTAGTGAAGCATCTTCGGGAGGTGATAATCGCCCTTCCCTACACCGAATTATAGGGGTTTTTGGTGACTAAGACAAAGGATGATTAATAAAGGCAACCGTTCGAGTGGTTATACATGCAGCAGCACTACTCTCCAACAAGGGTTGCGCCTTGGAGGGTTTTGGGGGAGGTTGGCTGTCGGTATAACACAACTGCACTTGTTGTTTGAAGCTTTCACTCCAAACACAATTTATTTATAGTGGATTGGTAGGGCTTGGCATCTAGCCTGTTACCACTTAGGGTCGTTCCTACTTGGATGAATGGTATCCAAGAGCAATCCCCTCTAAAGGAAAAACACATGCGAAAATGATATGTCTGGCATTTTGGTCACCCAAGATAGGGGAAAGCATAGGCCTAGTATCATTCCCAAAACACAAAAGACAGTGGTTCTTTTCCCCTAGTTAAAATGAGAAAAAAATAGATGAGCTATCTACTTGGGCAAACAATAATTTGTTAACTTTGAAATGATAGCAAGATAGTAATGGTCCAGTTTTACCAAGATAGCAATGATGTGTTCAATTTTACCCAAATAGCAGTGATTTGTTAACTTTGAAGTTATAAAAAGATATAAATGGTCCAGTTTTACCAAGATAGCAATGAGTTGTTAACTTTGAAGTGATAACAAAATAGCAATAGTCTATTTTAACCAAGATAACAATGAGTTGTTAACTTTGAAGGATAGCAATATAACAATGATTCAATTACCGCCTTCCTAGTTAAAACTATGTGAGATTTGCATGAGCATCCATTTACTTTCCCATTAGAAATTGAAGTGTGAGTTAACAAGTGCAACTATATGATTCTAAACCAGTATCTAGCCTACAAAACAGATCAAGGGAGTTCCTGCAAAAAGATGTCAGCGTTAGCGAAAACTTCAAGAAAACCCTAAAAATCACTACCTAGATCAGATGTGCAGCTTCTGAGCTTGAATGCGCAGAAACAAAGCTCAAAAGCACCGCAGTACATATACACTAAGATAGAGGTCAAAAGCGCAGGAAAATAGTATATACGCACTAAATAGACAGGTGTGTCATATCAAAGGATGTAAGTGTCAAAACAGAGTCTGTGTGCACCGAAAGGATGTATGCGCTAGAATAGACAACAGATGTGTCAGATCGGAGACTGTATGTGCCCAAGTGAGGTATGCACCAGAACAGATACTAGATGCATGTTACGATGTGTCAAATGCATAGCTTCCTCCTATGTGCGGCTTTCTAAAATACAAAAACTTAGTTTTTGGGTTAAATTTGGGGCTAGGCCCCACGGTGGGCACCAAAAATGTTAAGGGAAAATTTGATTCAAATGAATAATCAATATATCAATATCAAAAATACCCAAAACTCAATGAAATACAGAAACAAAGAGATCAATCAAGCAAAAGAACTTCAAAAACCTTTGCAAACCTCAAAGCTTCATAGCTTCCGTTGGTTTCCTATCTTAGTCGATCTTGCATGTATGAATAAGGCCTTCAGAGAGTGCACTTCCTTGCTATTCCAAGATTGTCAATGGAGAATGGCTATGATAGTTTCACCATGAAGATGAGCTTCACAACAATGGTAGTAGCATGTAGTAACGAGTGTGATCACAAGCAATGAAGGAATTGGTGCCAAAGGCGTGCTGAAATTCCTCCAGAGTAACAATACTTAAAGCTTGGATGATTGAAATGGAGGAATAGGGTTGAATTTATAGACTTGAGAGAATGAAGATCAACGGTATAGAAAGAATGATAAGATCAATGGTATAGAAACCTTGAGGAACGTGCGTGAATAAGAAGAAGACAAGTGTCACCCAAAAGTTGTTTTATTTGAGTTAACTACTTTCTTTTCTAAAGATAAGACATGCTTTTCATAAATTAGAAAGTTTTTTTTTCTAATTTAAGAGATATTGATAAAAACAAGGTTGATTGGATAGATAACTCAACTCGAGATTTGCTTTTGCATGATTTGAGAGAAATTAAATAATAAATTATTTAATTTTGTATGCATGGAGAAGAAGACTTATTTTTAGAAGATTTGGAAGATATTTAGAAGAATTAGAAGATAAGAAAGCAAATTAAATAAATAAATTTATTTAATTGATGAGCATGATTTGGAAGAATAAATAAAATATTTGATTGTATTTTATTTTAAGAGATTGAAAGGATTTAAATAAATTTGATTGATTTATTTAAATTTGGAAGAATGATTTGATTTAATTAAATAATTAAGAATTATTTAATTGTTTGGAAGAATTTAATTAAATAAAGGATTTTATTCAATTTTGACTTTAGAAGAGGTAATTAAATATTTTGATATTTAATTAACTTAGAGGAATGTGAATCAAATAAATAAATTTGATTTATTTATTTATTGATAGAGGAATTAGAATGAAATAAATATTAAGAATATTTATTTAGACTGAATCGTGTCATTTTTAGGCATATACAAAAATAATCATTTACAGTGCTATAATGTTGGACTAATTGCATTCTTTCTAATTATGGGTAAAACTCCCACATTGCTTGATTTGTGGGTTGACGTCCTAACTAGCTAAAGGTATGCAATCCATTGGGTTGGGCTTTATATGCACAGGCATACATGACATAAGACATCATGTAGAACATCCTTCTCCTGTTTCTACATTGCACCATTCCATCATGAAGAGAGTAACTTATCATTTTAGCCCATCCAACCACCTTATTCTTATCTTTTACCATCCGGATCAGGCCATACATCAATGGATCAAATGTTCTTGCATCTGCATTTCCCACCATCCTGCTGAGGAGTACCATCATGTATTGCACTTCATGGCTAAAATCATACTTGAATAAGTGTTGGGGCATCTTGGCTACAACCTTAGTCTTGTTGTCTAGCACCCTCCATGAAGAAAATATGATTTTCCTATAGTCTGCGTAGTTATTGTTATACTCTGCAGTTAGGGCTTCTATATTTACTTGGTACATATCCCTACTAGTGGGCAACTTGAATGCTTCTGTAATACCATTCATAGAGATGTTAGCATACACACGGCCCTAATGCTCTACTCTCCTGGTCACCACATTATAGTTGTTTGCACATTCGGTAACAAGCTCTAGAGCCTCGGCTGCATAAGGGAAACCGTCAGCATGAAACATCCCAGTTTGCATAATATTCTTCAAAATTTCATCATTGTCCCCTACTTGAATCCTTTCCCTGAAGGCAACCAAATTCATTTGTCCACAATGGGTTTCTACTGCAAACCCAAATTTGTGGCATATATCTCCGGGAGTAGGAAACATATCATGTTTGAACTCAGTATCATGGCGATCTTGATGCTTTTGCATCTTGTCCTACAAGATACAACCATTCATGGTTGAATTTTAGGGTTTATGCTTTTAAAAGTGTAGATTATGTTAAATCCCTCTATGCAAATTGAAACCCATTTTAATGCGTATATAAATATGAATTCACCTAAGGATTTACCTTCATCATGGGAAATTTACCTTCTACCTATGTAAAAATTATACTGTAACTATAAAAATGACAGAGAGGGCTTGTTGTATTCATACCTAGTGGTTACAATTTTAACCTTAATGCACAGATGCAAATATGAATACCATTTCAGCTATGCTCACCATTCCTGTTCTTTGTAACACTGTTTTCCAGTTGTAAAATCACCTTAATCACCTATAGTTCACCTTTAATTGCTTTCAATTCTCTACAAGTTTAGCTCAAATGTTTTGATAATCGATAAAATCAAATGAATTTACCTTTTATCCTTAGAAAATCCATCATTTAGGGCATATTAATTTATCTTTCTATGGTTAGGTGATTATTCATCATTTAGGCACGGGAGAGACTAACAGTTGTCAAAAGCATGCTTTTAAATTTAAAAGGCCAACGACCTTCATATATGACATTAAATATGGGAAGGGATATGGGTATGGATATTTGAATCTTAGCATCCAGTTCAGAATGTCCTTTTGACTTTGACCGGGATGAGGATGAACATCCTGTCAGAATTTTGTCTAGGTGACATCAAAAAAGTCTTGGTCAAACCTTCATTGACCAGAAAAGTGAGCAACGAGATCTTACTCACCCTTAAAAGTTAGGATATATGAAATATCCCTTATAAAATGTCTTTTTGCAACATATTCCATTGAAAATTCAACATCAGGGCATGTGGAGTGGATATTTGCATGGATATGGATACTTGGCAAGTATGAAATATTTGGTCGTGAAAATCTATTTGAAAAGTTAAAGGTTTGAGTGTGTGGGACATTGATTCTTTAGTAATGCAAGATATGGCTATGAACATTTAGATATGGATATTTGAAATTTAAAATCCATGTCAAAATATCCTATGCAAAATATCCATATATTGGAGATCCACTGATGAGAATAAATTTGATGAGCATCATAGGGATATGGATATTTGACATGGATATGGATATTTGGCAATTGATAATATCCATGTGCAAATATCCTGTCTGGTTGATGTTTTCGTAATTTGTCATGATAAATTTGATGATTTGAGGGGACATGGATATGGATATTTTGATAAGTGATTGTATCCATTCTACTAGGGCGATTATTGATTTAACGTGATTTAATGATCATTTCGTGTCCGAATCTAAGGTTTGCATGCTTGAGGGTTAATACAGAGACTAGACATGATGAATGAACTAGTCATGGATATTAAGAATGGGTAGGATATTTGGGTTGTAACATCCATATCCCTTTGACCAGTATGTCCAGTTGACCAAAACTTTGAACAAGTGTAACTTGTTCACTTTGATGAATTTCAACATGATGTAAAAGGCAAAGTTTCTTAGAAATTGATTCTCCATCCATTCATAGCCTTCACTGAGGAATATGCTTGACTTGAATTTTGACCATGGATCCAGACATGACATTTTACCATACCGCCCAAAGGGAAAACTCACAAGCAAAGCAAAGCAAAAAGTTGGGTCCCTTTTTTGCTAAAGCAAAATGCGGCATGTTGTGAGACCACACAACATGGTGACTAGTATTTGTACCTAGATGCAATAGTAATCAGGATCTATGGAGCTAATGTGAAGCCCCATTTACTACCAGTTAGGGTACCCAATGTGATTGCTTTCTTGGAGATTGCATGAAAATTAAATGAATTTGACAAGTTCCATTTGAGAGGAAGTAAGAAGGATTCTTTTCTCCCTTCACTTGTTAGCTTCCTTGGTTTCTGAATAAATGCCAAAGAAGGGTATGAGACCTATGCCAAAAAATTATCAATGTATAGGTTACCCTTCATTGATCACAAGGACGATGAGCCAGAGCATTTTATTGATAGGGTAAGGAGAGAAAACTAGAGGTCTGATTTTGAGCATTGTTATGATGAGAAAGAGGATCTCCTTCAAAATTGTGTTTCCTTAGAGGAGGTGCACCAAAGAAGAGAAACATTTGGGCTTGTACTCATTGGGGAAAGGAAAATGAAGGTGTCAAATCCTACATACCCAAGGGATTTCCCAAACATTATAGATCCTATCCTTAATATGAAAATGCTAATGGATCATGCATAGTAGTTAAAATTTGTCTCTAAAAAGAAGACTATCAAGCCAAAGTCTCCTGAGCCTCAACAAAATCTTGAGGAAAAAATTGAGGATCATATCCCTCCACAAATTCAGGAAAGAATGAAGGAGGCCTGGAAATCCCTTCCAGTCCATGAACCTATTGTTACAAAGTAGCCATTAGTTGAATATTCTTTGATAGATGAAATGGGGGAAAACTAGATTGATTTAGATGAAGTTCAATAAGTATTAAGGTCACCCCAGAGAAATGAGGTTATCATCCCTCCCTAAACAAGGACTTTGCTAAGTATGTAGTAGAGTAGTGTAGTAGTGCAAGATGTTAGAGCTCTAGATTGCAGGGAGTTCTTACCTAATGATGATTTTATGAAATGTAAAGAGTTCAAAGCTCTCCTTGTGTAGAAGAAGTCAGAAGTATATCTAGCAAAGTTAAATGAGGAGCAGGGTAAAGTTGATAACATTGACAGGAATGAAATTGCTCAAAAGGTTCTAAAGGAGGTGGACATGGATATTAGTAAGATTACCCCTGAAGAGGGTAGAAGATTGGTGGAGGAGATTGGTTTTCTTCTATTACCAAGGTGGGATATCTCCTCAGCTATAGAAATAGATACTATCAGAAGGTAGGATGACTTTGATGAGGAGGCCATCACTAAGGAACAAGTTGAAGAAGTGTTTGGGTCAAGGTTTAGTGCAAACCATGAAACACTAGCTATTTAGGCCATGGATCCTAGTGATAACAAACCATGGGTTGTAAAGGATTTAAATGAATTAACTAGCCAACTCATTGTAAGGAGGTTAACTAATACAACACCCCCTCAAGATGCCTATTTAGTGGTTTCTACTACAAAATCCAGTGAGGATGCAACCAGGAAGATGTATACATAATTGAAACAAGTAAAGGAGGATAATATAAAGTTGTTGTAGGAGTGCAATAGACTTATAGCTCTTGTACCTCCAATGGGAATTGAAGTAGTGTCGCCTACTTCAACATCTAGTCTCAAGGGTTCATTTGGACAAGGTAGTGATCCAACAGTTGTTCCTGAATCACATGATAAACTGGAAAAGGGGAGTAGCATAGAGGATCAGATGAGGGAGGAACATAGGAATGACCAAATAGCATTGATAAAAGGTCTCCTTGATCATCAAATGAATAAAGTTTTGAAAAGGGTAGATGACGCGTGAGTATGCCACAACTTAAGAAAAGCAATAGATGGGTATATATCAAGTGATTCAACACTAAAGGACATCTTAGGTGTATGTTTTCCTTAGGTGGCCTTAATGACTCACATCCATAGTCATGCTATCTTGGAGCCTGACATTCCCAATGGGGTAGTTGGTACTTATTAGGTTATTGCTCTTCTAAATGAAGTATCTACTTTTCAGAGTAAATTAGATGTGACATTAAGGGATAACATAAATATTTCACATCTCTTGAGGACTGTTCTCTACCGCCAGTATGCAGTAATGATGGATCTGAAAAGGCATTGATAGAATGGAAAAGAGATTTTTATGACATTGTCCCCAAAGCTATCAGATCAATTGCATCTAATACAAAAAATGAACAAATGAGGTGTAATCTAGAATTTGATAAAGTGCTAAATTTGGAGGCTGGCCTCAACAGTTTTGTTAAAGAAACCAAAATTTTGTTGGATGCTATATTTTCCACCCACATGAGTAGTGTTGAAAAGGTTTTGGGTCACAGTTGGCCATCAAAGGAGGAATTTGCAGCCTAGGTGCAAAGATATGCGATTTGACTACAAGTATATTTGCCTTCAATTACTTTGGTGTTTTCAATCAAGCTATTGATGGACTAATAGGACATATGGTATGTGTGATGGGTTTGAATGCAAGTATTTTGTGGTTGGTTTTTAACATTCACGCCCCCTTTTTTGGTTGGTTTTTAACATTCACGCCCCCTTTTTCTATTTTTTGGGAATGAGGTATGATCTCCAGGGATGTCTAGATAAGAATTAAGTACATGGATTGTGGAAGTAGCTGAACTTAATTGATTGAATTCTTAAAGAAGGGCATTAATCAGACATGGAGATCTCTGTTCTTTTTTCTATAAATAGAACCATTTATATGCATAATGCACATCAACTTATTTTAGGTACAATGCAGAGTTTTTCTCCTTCTGCTATTTTTTGTATGATTTCCATCTTCCTAGGAAATATTTCTTTGTTCTCATGGCTACAAATTTGTTCAATTAAAGTTAAGAACAAGCATATTTTAGATATTTTCTATGGAATAGATGGTTTAGGTAAAAAACTAAGTGTAGACACTTAAAATTTTCCAACGCATTCTTCATGTCACTATACCACATTCCCATCATTTCCCATTTAATCATCCAAATTCCGTTCTTCCACACTTCATCATATTCCTCCATGTTAATTAAATAATACTAATTATTTAATTAAATCAACTTCTCTCCACTTTAAATAAATAAATTCAAATTATTTATTTAAATATTCTATTTCCCTCCAAATAAATAAAATTTAAATATTTTATTTATTTATCCATGTGCACATGAAATTAAATAATTTATTTATTTAATTTCCCTATTATCCCCTCTCACCATAATTTTCTCTAGTCAAATCAGTTAACAAATCAATCAATTTTGTTAACAAACCAATCAACCTAGTTAACAAATCAATCAATTCAGTCAACTCCTCAATCAGATCTATTAGCCTCCATAATTCATGAGAGGACAAGGACACTTGTCTCTCTCTCATTTTCTCACATCCTCTCTATCAATTTCAACCATTGATATTTCTGATCATCCTCCACCGTTGATCTGAATTTCTAGAAATCTATAAAGAGAACATCTTTCAAACCATCTGATCATCTCTCATATTCGTAAACTTATGCTATTGCCATTTGAATCATTCATTTTGGGAGATCAAGGTTATGCTACTTGAGCTTGAGCAATCCACATACTACTTACTTAGCAAGGAGCAAAATCTATTAGACTTGGGTGTACTCCAATTCACTCAGTCGGTGAGGTTTGGATTGTAAGTGCAAATAGAGGTAAGTTGCATTTGATTTTCATTTCTTTCTTTTATGTTTGCATTGCAAATTCCAACCCTTCACATTTTAGCATGCCTGGTGGGATCCACGTTCCTTTAATCTAACTTTTTTGGAATAAATTTTGTACTATTTTGTGTGTAGGTACAGAAGCACACCCATAGCTCTAGCAATGCACCTACGTCTCCTATCGATGCACCTGTAGCTTAGGTCAGCGCACCCATAGTTCAGGTTGGTGTGCCTATGACGTTTGTCTAAGGGCCTATGTTTCTGATTAGGCTCTAACATTTTTGTGCTATTAGTAGTCATTTTTTCATGTTTTCTAACTAGTTTTTGTTTTCTATGTCTTAATAACTGCTACATCTACTTGTCCAATTATCTGACATCTATTTTTTGCATGGTTTAAGATAATTTTTCTTGCAGGTTTCATGTGTTGTTACAAAAGTGTGCCTTTGGTTTACAAAAGCACACCTTTATTTCTTCTGACAGCTAGTAGTTCCTATCTTATCTGATTTGACCCTTAAGACCTCTAGATCATCCCCTGTCAGTTAAATCTTGTTTTTTTGCCATAGCTAACTCTCTATTTTTGGCAAGTTTCTTAACACAGTGACAGAAGCATGCCTTTGGCCTACAAAAGCGTGCCCTTGTGCTTTGTCAACATGCCCTTGGCTCATATTGGTGTGCTTGTGGCTTCTTCTATGTCTGTAAAAGTGTGCTTTCAGTTTTTGTCTACGTGCACTTGCTTTCTTTCAATGCACTTTTGGCTTCTATCAGCACGCCTGTGGTAAAAGGTAAAAATAGGTATAACTTCTCTATTTTCTGTTTTATTTTTCTCTATCTCCACACTTGTGACTGTCTTTATGTGCTTTTGGTCTATTTTTGTTTAAGCTAACATTTTTGTTTGGTTTTGGAATTAACTAGTTGGTGTAGCATTTCCTGATTGTCCAAGATTATCTTTGGAAACTACTAATGAGTTTGTTGCAGCTACATTTCTCCAAGACCTCTTTTTCTCACTAATTTAGGCACTAAATTAGTTAGTTGATTAGTTAACTTTTTTTCCATGTTCGTGGGAGTTTGTAAGATGTATGCTCTCTCCATGCACTTTGTGTGATCTTGGAGATCATAAATCTCGCACTTCTTTTTGTTTTAGATTAAATCCTAAGGTGGGACTAATTTGTGTATGCTCTCTCCTTGTGCCTAGTGGACCCTAGAGATCAAAACCAATTAGTATCTATCTTTCCTTTTAGGGGGGCTGCTAGGAGATTTCATCACCCCTATGGATAAACTCAACCACGTGTTTTATCATGGGATATAAATGTTGTGACAATTCAAAGGAAGCACTCTCTCTCCCCTTGCAAAAACCTTGAGACCCTCAATCTGCTAAGACTTATGTTTGGTTGGCGCTTGGTTGGATAGGGACACCCCCATTCATAGATTGTCCCCCATACCTCATGTATATTGGGACACCCCTAGATGCTTGTAATAACCTAGATAAGACCTTCAGTTGTCATATCCTTCGATGCATCACAACCACATGGAGGAGAAGAGCACATGCTATTACCTTTGCTACTTGAGATAGAATAGGCATTTGGCAAGACTTTGTCTCCAAAGTAAAGGGTGTAAGGTCCTCCAGGAACTTGCATTTCCTACCTATCCAAGTAGTAATAAATGTCATCAAAGGGATGGAAACCACCATTATCTAATAGTGGGGGTTGAAGTCACACTTGAGTGAGTCTATGAGATATGACACTCCCACTTGAATAGATATAGGACTGTGCTCAAGTGATTGATGTGTCTTTTCTTATGAAATACTAGTAATATCCATTTGTTATCCACAGAGGCTACAACCTTGCACACAAAATTCCAAAGAGTCAAATAGCCATCGTGTCTTCTTTGTTTATTCTCTTGCTAAAGAAATCCAAAAACTATTGCAAGTATGGGCCTAACTGGTGTTGTCATTGATGTCAACATACTCCTATTGCATTTATGTCAAGGATTGGATGAGTTGTGTGCTGAGGATATTGAGAAAATTAGTCCTATCAGAAACAAAGAAGAATAGTGAAGACAACAAAGATCTATGAAGTGAAGATCCCAGCTAGATGAAGTTCAAAGAATGCACATTAAAGGGTTTGTAGATATTTGTTTGAAGATGATCCAGTCAAGATTTGAGAGGTCCACATGAAAATATGAAGGAGTTATGGCCATGAGAGTAAACCCAGTTCTGGCAACTATTCAGAGGTGATAGAGTGACACAAATAGGTCCAATGAGATCCAGAAATACAATATCACGTTCTATGGATCTAGTGGCATGATTGAGAGGCTAATTTGAATAGACAACTTAATTGATTCATGGTTTGGAGGTCCACAAGAAATCCTTCTAATGTGACAATGATGGGCGACTATGTTCTTGAGGTTTCAGATGAAGATGTGAATGATTACTGTAAGCAGAAGTGGTGCAGATGTTCTTGGTGATTCAAGAAAGCTTGTGAGGGTCTCTAGATTGTGTCCAGTTTGTGTTAGTGGTCTGTCATGCCCACTTTTACCATGTGGTCATGACACAACAATCCACATGTCATGCCCACATTTGCCATGTGGTCATGACATGAACAACCAAAAAACTTTCCCCCTGCCCCTAAGATCCTATTGCATAAAGGTGGGGAAGGAAAACAAGGTGGTGGGATAAGACATCCATGACACCTTGTTAGGTGAAAACAACCCACAAGAAAAACAATGAGAAGCATCAAACCATCAACTGCACCAAAAGAAGTAATAGAAGCATTCTAACAACTATAGGTAGGATAAACATAAATGAAGAGATGAGATCCAATTGTGATCATTTAAACATATAAGAACAATAAGGGAGTTTCTAAGGTCAAGTTTCAAACCAGCATTGAGTATTTTCATAAAAGAGAACCAAAAAAAATATGAGTCTATAACATCTGACAAATTAGAAGAGATCAAGCAAATTACAGCTAGCAAGATTACATTACATAAGATGATCACAACACTCTCCAACTAGAGTAACATACAATTACACTTTACAATGTTATGAGGATGATTTACATCATTTATACAATTAGATGACAGAAGCATAAATAAAGCTCCCAAGTTGAAGGTGAAGAATAGCCATTATGAAGTCACATCAAGAATGGATCACGAGTCCCAATGGCAGTGGGTGCACACCACCCCACCATGTGGAACCTCAAAGGTCCACCCCCTATGCTCAGAGATGAACACATGGCCAAAACACAAGCATAAAAATAGAGGGGAAGGAAGACTCATATACACAACCACACAAGGGAGACCTCAAGGTCACATAGCTCACTAGGACACATTTTAAGTACAAGGTAACTAGGCCATTAAAGGTACTACTCAAATAAAAATTCATATGAGGAAGAGGAAGGCTTACTCACACACAAAAAATGACTCCAACACAAAAAGGTATACAAATTTGAACATGAGTTAACCTATTAAACCTTCACAGTGTATCCACACAAAAGGTTATTCAAGGGATTCTAATATTTACACCAATAAGCATCAAACAATGCTTTCTCCCACTTTAAAATTTCTGCATCATGTCTTGTTTACTATTGTAGTCCTGAGTAAGAATTGCAAAATAGGGTATTTTGTTAGAGTTGATGCACTGGACAAAATATAAGTTTCCTTGAGGCTAATGTGTAGGAGTAGAGGTTGATTTGCATCAATGAACACCTTTTCTTTTTAAAGGCTTTCTCTGACCTTGGAAAAATTACTTGTATACAACCAAATTCTACACGTGAAGAATGTCAACCATACTTATCAATGAGCTTCTCTACGCAAGATTTTACCCCCAACTAAATACTCTTATGGCTAAAGTGATACCCCTATCATGAGTGGAAGCATAAACAAGACACTATAGTAAGAGGAAATAATTTGACTTCTTTAAGGAAAGACTTATAACTAACTTTGTGTAGCAAAGTCATCAACTATCTCAAATGCTACCCTACTACTCTGTGCAAATCTCTGCAACTTTGTATACAGACTGATGAGTGTTGTTGATAGCATAATGTTCTCTAGCTTCTCACAAGAGGTGTTCACTCCAAGGATTTTTCAAGTGTGTCCAAGAGAGTTTAGAGTGCCCGTACAAAAGGCTTGACATGAAATTTGAGCCTCTTTAGGAATTTCTGATCTTAGTCCCACTCTCACACACATGTATGCGTGTATGTTTTTTTTTGTTTTTAAATGGGGAAGAGACTTGTTTCATTATTTCAAGTGTCACCCAATATCTCTCTCATTCGCAAGACTGAGATGGATTTTGGGGGAGAAACTACCTTTTTTTATCATTCAAACTTTCACCTTGTATTTTTCCTACTTGCAAGACTGATGGTTGGATACCTAGTTTATGCAATTTCTAGTTAAACTTTCACTGGGGATGACAACTACTACATTTGGCAAAAGGGTTAATAAGCAAATATTTTTCAACCAAATAATAGTTGATTACCCGATAGGCTTTTATATGTGAGCATTAGAGTGCTTGGAATCAGGATTTAAATTTGACAGTCAACCTTGACTGTCAAGCAATTTTTTATTACAGTTATTTATTCAATAGTGCCTTTAAAATACTATGACATATTTTAATGTAAGTAAATTATATCAAAACCAAATATATATATATATATATATCATCATAATCCTATATAAATTTTGACAGTTTGTCCAAAATCTCTCCTTTCATATGAGACAGTCTTTTAAAAATTTCAGTTGTATTTTACAGCTAAAATGTCTAAATACAGCTATACAACTGTCAACTTTAAGCCTTGCTTAGAATTGTCTATACCAAAAAATTTGTAAACTCGTCAATTGTTCTTGTCAGCCAAACTCTTTTTTTTCACAAGCATTCAATTTACACACACACAAATTTTGACAATTTGTCCAAAAATCTCTCCTTTCATATGAGACAGTCTTTAAAAAAAATTCTAAATTTTGACAATCTGTCCAAAATCTCTCCTTTCATATGAGACAGTCTTTTAAAAAAAATTCTAAATTTTGATAGTTTGTCCAAAATCTCTCCTTTCATATGAGGTAGTAAATCTATTCCCAGCATTCTGAATATCTAACTAAAGTGCTACAAAAACAACGAGCAACTTCTAGTAAACCCTAATGAAAACAATAGTTCGACAAAACCATAAAATTATCTCCAAATGGTTTTCAGAGGGGGAAACAGAGGAAGAGCCATGGAACCTCTATTCTTTTTTTGTGAAATTCTGTAGCTCTTTTTATACTTAATGAAATTGCATAAAATGGATTTTAGTTTTAGTTTTTTTTTCTTTGTTTTTGCTTGAAACACAGATCTGATGCAAATACCTTTCAACAAGGACACAAGGTTTCCTCCATGGTCTTGGGTCGATTCCTCTGAGGGTGATTCTTTTGTTTCTCCTTTGCACTCTCCCTTAGCTCCTCAAATCTTGCCATCTACCCCTGCCCCCCTCCGTTCTCCTCCCTTTCCACCTTTTCTTTCCCCCCCTCGATAGGGTTAGGGTTTCCAGCATCCCCCATCGATAAGGAGAAAATCCCCAAATAAAGTAATCCCTCCACTCAAAAGATTGGGATGAAAATGAGTAAGAATCATATGAATTCAATTCTAGGGGAAGTCTAGAAAATATAATTGAAAGTTTCATACCTATCATAAGCCAAGCAATTTAGATGTTAAACAAACCCTAAATAGTGAATTATTTCACCTAATGTACAATAAAGTCTTGTGTTGGTGATCTAAGATGTTATTTGAATAACTGTAGAGTTCAAACCTATTTCCCAAGATGATGGATGTCACTTGAGATCAGGTAGAGAAAAACTTAGAGCCAATACTTAAGGTAGGGTAGGCCTTCTTCACTTTAGGCTATGATAGTAATGGGAAGGTGATTCCAAAGGTTTTTACAAGACAATTAAAGATAAAGAAAATAATGATGTCTTTTTGGTAGCAAGCCCGCCTTGAGAACATGAAATCACAAGATACATCACTAGACTTCACCATGCATGTTTGCAGACTTATGAAGCTCCTATAGCATATAGAGAATATATCATACGTGCAATTGTTGATAAAATCAAATTTATATCTCCAAAGAAGTATATAGTTAAATAGCTTACTTTACACATGATAAAATGGATATACAACATAACATAATCCCATGTAAAAACAAATTGATGTTGGATTTCACTAAATGATATCAAATCAAGTTTATTGGGGTATGCTAGTTGACGAAACAAGTAAAACAAAAACTTGAATTTTGAATGAATTTAATTTTTTTAAAATTTTGGGGTGGTGTGGTGGGGAAGGGGTTTCAAGAATATTGGTGCTTCAATTTGAGATGGGTGACATGGTCAAACTTTGATAACCAAGTACTCATGTATAATAAAGATTTTTCCTATTAAGTATAATGTGATTCATAATAGAATAGAGAAACCAAGATTGCACATAAACTCACATAAGTCTAGCTGTATAGTTGTCAAAATGCATTCCAAATGTATTGCACAAGAGACCAATAGTTAAGAATATTTTAACAATCCATAAGATAATATATAATCTCTATATATTGCAATAAAAGGGTACTCAAAGGAACCTCAAAGATATATTACAAATTCTACTTTAGCTAACCAATTACATTCAATACAAATATCTATAAATCACATATCAAAGATAGTAAATATCCCCTAAAACATATACCTAACTTAAGGAGACACATAAACTAGAGAAAACTTACATAATTATATCTGTTATTGAAAGTTTACAATATGCATAAATTCTCAATGAATCTAGCTCGCTTCACTATTTGACACTTGAGATATTAATATCAAAATAAATGGAAACTAGGGAGATTACGATAAAGCTACAAAAAACCTAACAACCACCTCTACTATCAAATGATTTCATATATATAGTGAATTGGGTAGTATCTAGAGTCAACCAAATTGTAGCACATGAATAAATATGGCTCATTCAATCGTAAGGTCACAATTAGACTAAATTGGTGAACAACTACACCTACCTCCCTATCTAGGAAATAAATTTAGGAATATGTCATGACCACATGGTAAAACGTGTACACCCAATTCTTAATATACAACGTAAACATAGCAAATCAGTTAGTGCCCCATAATCAAATCACAATAGCTCCAATCATCAGGTCACAAAATAAATAAAATGTTAGAAACTCAATATCATATAAAATTGGTATTTATACCTCGATGTCGCCTTGGATAGGCCAGGACTAGGAAGGCACTACACTGTCTGCATTGAAGATTGAGCTCATGATTGAAGATTTACCTTCGGGTGATAGTGTTCTTCCTAGTCTTGGCCGACCGGATGATTTACGCATGTTGTAGATGATCTTGAAGATGTTTTGTGAAGCATGGCGTGTTCCTCAAAGAAGATTGAAGTCCTAGCTATGTGTCGCTGATAGTGTAGTGATGCACATGAAGTTTTTGTAATAAGTTAAGTTGTATTTTTGTAATTAATCTGTAATAAAATAAGTGTATGTTGTGTTGACTTTGATGATCATTCCAAAGTCGATGTCATGTATAAATAAGAGTTGCGAAGTCACTCAAATGTATCCATGAGGCGATGAAGAGAAGGTGGTAGTGAAGAGAAGCAAAAAGTAGAGCAGAGGTATTGTGCCTAAATGGAACTGACTCAAGCATAGTGAAGATGCTAATCTCCAGTTCAAGTATGTGATACTTATTTTCTTCTATAGACAGTGTGTCTCCTGTAGGCAATGGGCCTCTTGTGAGCAGTGTACTTGGGCAGTGAGCCCTAACTAGCAAGTGCCATTTTATTCATCTTATTCTTTTAATAGAGAATACAATCTTGGGTTAGTCACCCCATGGTTTTTCCCTTAACCAGGTTTTCCACATTAAAATCTTGGTGTTATATGTGTTGAATTTGTTTCTTCTCTTGAATTATTGCATTATGTAAGAGTCAATGTGACTCAGCAAGCCAGGATCACTTGCAATCAAGACAACCTTCCACACAAAGATGACAAGAGAAGATGCTAAAACAATGGAGCAACTGTATTAGACTATCATGTTGTATTCAGTATGAAATACAATGAGAGAACCTTGCTTATAAAGGCAAGGTGAGAGCTAGAAGGGTGGAGTGAAAGGTGGAGTTATTCCAACAACATGTGCCAATTAGAGGATGATAACTAATTGCACATGTGGAGCATAAGACAACTCACTGCAACTATCAACAACTCAACACAGAACTAGAAACACCTAGATATCTAGAAGACTCACTAAGTCAACTTAACATGTGTGAATGATATGTTCACACCAACACCCCCCCTTAAGTGCAACTTAGGGAGTAGTTGACTAAAACAAAGATGCAATGATGGATGGGTCCCGGTTACTAGGCCATGTTAGGTACCCATGTACAACAAATCTCAAGTGGAGAAAAGGAGAAAACCTCATGGGACAAAACTCCTCTCCAAATGTGAGAATGCAAAAAACAAATGAAAGATGTGATGGAAGGAGGACTCAAGACCCCCCAAGGAATACATCCAACACATATATACAATCAAGTACCCCCCCATAAGAGAGCAACTGTGAGACTATAGGTCCCCCCCACAATGAAGTAGCTTCTGTGCTGATGGTGAATGCCCGAAGAAGAATGCTGAAAAGAATCCAAAGCCTGCAAACAACATTCTTCCCCTTAGGAAGAAACAAGTCCAAAGGCTGATGTCGAAGAAACTCCATCTCAAGGTATGAGGGAAAAAGCCTCATGATGTATGCTGTCTCTGAAAACTGCTCAAGTGTCCACATGTCACAACCAAAAGATGCCACATAATCAAGTGCTGCATGCGACAATCCAAGACAAGATGAAAACTCAAGATCATCAATCTCCAAAGACAAAGAATCCTCCGAATGATTGTCAACATACTCCAACGCAGTGCCAAACTGTGACAAGTGAAGAGAAGAAGGTGTATGCTCATCTGAAGTAGAAGATTCAACTTCTTCAAAGAGGAGATGAATGTCATCAATGATGTCCTCCAAGTCATCAAGATAGGACTCACGAAACATGGCTGCAATACCTGTCAAGTACTCATCCAAAAAACCTATATCTAGAAGACAACAAATATCCTGCTCAACTGAAGTAGATGAAGTTTTGTCAATGCCAATATCTGAAGAAGTAGGAGAAGGAGGAAGCTCAAAACTAGTCTCAAGAACCGAAGTAGATGCAAGAACACCAAGGTTCAAGTGACCAAACTTCTCCCTAGAAATATGATTCACACTTGCTGCATGAGTGTGAATGTCAACCAATGGATCTACATCATCATCAGAAATAAAATGGGAGAAGGTATAAAGGCAAGATGCATGATCAGCCATCCCAACAGCGATGATACCTCTGCTCTCCAAGTCCTGTATGATCACAGAATCAGGAGTGAACTCAACTATCTTCCCTACACTAGAATGAGTAATCTGATAGATGGAAAGGAGATTGGTTGTCAATGAAGGTACACACAACACATTGTTGAATGTACATGAGTCACCAACATCAATTGTTCCTTTACCACTTGCATGCATGTATGTATTGTTACCCATCAAAATAGGTGGTGAAGTACATGATTGAAATGAAGAGAACATCCCCTGTGAAGATGCCATATGATGAGAAGCTCTAGAATCAAGAAGCCATCTCTCTGACTGTAGACTTGTTGATGCAAAGAATGCTTTTCCTTTTCCTTTATCTGTCCAATTTTCAATGCCTATTATCCCTGTAGATGTAGATGATGATGGAGGCAAAGAAGAAGACTTGGGTAAAATTGTTGTTGATGAAGAATACTCAATGTTATGTTTTTGAAGAAGTTGCAACATCTCTTCAAACTTTTTCTCATAACACTTAGTCTCATCATGACCCAATTTCTTACAATAAGAACACTTTGGCTTCTTCCTCTTATTGGACTCCACTTTGGAAGAAGAGTTGGGGGTTTTCTTTGATTCTTTCTCTTGCTTATTAGACTATGAATCCTTATGTTTCTTTTCCTTATTATGTGAAGCCTTAGGATCTTTTGTGCTTTGTGTTGCAACTAAAGCCTGTTTTCTAGGTGACTTCAATGTGCCCATGTGTAGTAGCTTGGCTTGTTCTCTTGTGAGTTGTGCAGCAAACTCCTCAAGTGAAGGCATGGTAAACTTAGTACCAAAGGCATCCATTGTAGCATAAAAGGTAGAAACATAAACTGAATATGCAGGACCCAATTTTGCAAGAATGGACAGAATCAATTGTTCATCTTCTTTCTCAAGACCACTTTGTTTGAGTTGCAACCTAAGAGACTTAAACTTGGTGAAGAAGTCTTCGATTTGATCAAAGTCTTGAGGATTAAGTGCAATTAGCTCATTTTCCAATTTGAACCTTCTTATTTTATCTTGCTTGCCAAATAGATTATCCAATGTTGTCCATATCTCATTTGGTGTAGTACAAGACTCAACATGAAATCTCAAGTCTGGAGAAATAGCAAGACAAAGTGTGCCAAAAGCCTCATCTCTTTTGTCTAACCATTTTCTTCTCTCAGTAGCACCTGTTGGTTCAGGGTCTATGCCTAAAGTTATTCTATGTAACTTTTGTTTATACAAGACAAACTCCATGTTTTTCTTCCATTCAAGATAATTATATGGAGTTAAAAGTGGAAATTGAGGCACATCCATGATGAAAAAGCAAGACAACAAGACAACAACACCCCTTTACTATGCAAGAGAGCCCCCCCAATTTGTTTGTGGCACTTTATACTTAGTGCGACTTACAATTGTCCTCAAGGGACCAAAATGGGGAAAACAATCAAAATCTCTTAAAAAAGAGATCCAAGTGAGATTAGAATCACTCACAATGATGTATTACAGCAAACAAATCCTCTCAAAACAAATTTCACCTCCTCAAGTTTCAAAATGGCCAAGTTATCACTTAGATGCCAAAAAATTGACAAATGAAATAAAATGAACCTAAAGCAAAATCTGAGAAAAGTGCATGGATGGCTGTGTAGAGCTCCTGAATACCTTTCCAACGCCGCTTGAATTGTGAAAAACAGAGATCGTGGTAAAAAGTTATGAGCTCGGGAGCCAAAAAAGAAGATTTGTCTTCAACCTGCAATAAATACTGTCAAACAGAAAAATCAAAGAAAATTTCTAATACCACTGTGAAGAGCTCTCTGTCAGCTTTCTGTTGATATATTGTTTGCCCAATTTTGACACCGTAGGCAAAAGTTGTACAAAAATGAAAAAAAGCCCTACTTTAGGACTTCAAGGGGCAAAACAAACCCCCTGACGACGGAATATTCCTTTCAATTGACAGAATATGCTCTGTCATCGGCAAACCACCATTTTGTGTGAAAAACCACCTCCTTTAAACCCTGTCAGGGGAAAATAAACACCGGAGAGATGAAATGCACGCCAATGAGGTTTATGTCAACTATGGATGTTGGGCTTGAAGATCTCGCTACCAGGGAAAATCAATAAAACGACCTCCAATGTTTTATATATGTGTTGGATGTATTATGCTTTCATGATTGAATCTTTGATATGTTGTTGAAATATAAGAAGGTTTAAAGTGATTAAGGAATAGGATTTTCATAACAACTGATTCACCCTCCCCTCTCAGTTGTCTGTCCTAAATCCAACAATTGGTATCAGAACGAGGTTCCTCTAGAAGAAGCTTAACCACTTGAGGAGATCCAAGATGTTGACCTACAAGAAGGGTAGTCCAAGGTTTGATGGAAAAAACTTCACTTCCTGGAAGAGCCGCATGGAATGTCACTTACAATGCATGGGAGATCAGTATTGGAACATAACCACAACTAAATATGTTCCACCAAAGAATGGTCCAAAAACTATAGATGAAGTCAGAGATGTAGACAATAATATTCGAGCTAAAGAAGCCCTACTGAGTGCCTTGTCTGATTCAGAGCTAACAAATATTATGGGATTGAAGACTACTTAATAAATTTGGACAAAACTGAAAAATCTTTATGAAGGAGACAAATATGTTAAATGTGCCAAGCTGCAAAGTTTGAAAGGAAAGTTTGAAAACTTGAAGATGAGTGAAGATGAGAATATCACTTTATATATGTCAAAAGTAAATGAGCTTGTATGTGGCATTAGATGTGCTAGTGGAATATTTGATGAAGATGAGATTGTTGCCAAAGTTCTCAGATCTTTGCCTCTTGCTTACAAACACAAAGTTGTTGCTATTGAGGAAATCAGATCTTTAACAACTATTACAAGGGATCAATTGGTTGGTAAGATATCCACATTTGAGTTGGCTATGTTTGGTGATGCACTTCCAAAAGACTGAATCTACATTAAAAGTTAGTGCTTCTACAAAAGGCAAACAGAGATATGATCCAGGAGAAAATTCCTCAAGGAAAGATCTGGAAGAGGATGAATTAGAAGCTCAACAACTTGAAGCCCTCATTGCAAAGAGACTGCCAAGAGGATCCGGTAAGTATGAAGGAAAATTACCTTTCAAATGCTTTGCCTGCAATAAGATTGGTCATTTTGCCTCAAGATGTCTAGAGAGGTTTGCAAAGCCAAACCCTAATAGATCAAGGTTTCAGAAGAAGTGTTAGTATGTTCAAGAAGATGATGATGAAGGAGTAACAGATGATGAATCTGAGATAGGAAACAAACACGGAAGTGATTGGGTGTTTATTGCCATAAAAGAAGAAGATCCAATGCCTATTGAATCTACCAATCATAAGATGATAGAAAGTGCTTTGGCTGCTCAGGTTGAAGAAAAGGATGAATGGGTTATTGAGAGTGGATGCTCTCACCATATGATTGGTGACAAGAGTAAGTTCTTAAGCTTGGAAAGATATGAAGGTGGAGTTGTAAAGTTTGGAAATAATTCTGTTGGCAGAATTAGAGGCAGAGGAACCATTTATTTTGATGGAAAGAACAAAACAAGTGATGTTTTGTATGTTGAAGGTCTAAAGCATAATCTTCTCAGTGTTAGACAGTTGGCGGACAAAGGCTATGATCTCTGATTCAAAAATAGAAAATGCAAGATCTTTGAAAGTTCTGGAACTGAGATTACATCCAGTACATAGACAAAAGGTAACATCTTTCACTTGGTTGGTAATAGAAAAAGTTGCTTATTTGTTGAAATTGATCAGAGTTGGTTGTGGCATAGGAGAATGTGCCATGTGAATTTTGATAATATCATAAAGATAAGAAACACTCAGGCTGTAAGAGATCTTCCAAGACTGGTGAAACCTACTAATAGTTTGTACAAAGAATGTCAGTTGGGTAACCAGAACAGAGTCACATTCAAAAGTAAGGAACAATCTTCAACCAAATTGTTAGACTTGGTGCAAATTGATCTCTGTGGTCTGGAAAGAATTAGGAGTCTGCAAGGAGATAGGTATTTCATGTTGCTGATTGATGACCACTCCTAGATGATGTGGGTGACTTTCTTGAAAGAGAAATCTGAAGCACTTGAGAAGTTCAAAATATTCAAGGCTATGGTAGAAAATGAAACTGGCATAAACATAAAATGCCTCGAGTCTAATAGAGGTGGAGAATTCACATCTAGTGAGTTCATATCATTCTGTGAGAAACATGGGATAAAGAGACAGTTATCTACTCCAAGGACTCCACAACAAAATGGAGTAGTGGAGAGAAAGAACTGAACCATCCAGGAAGCATCCAGGACCATGATGATGGAAGAAAATGTTCCTTAGATCTATTGGAGAGAATCTGTAAGCACTGTTGTCTATACTCTTAATTGGGTACAAATTAGAGGTAATACTAGTAAGACCCCTTGTGAACTTTGGTTTGGCATCACTCCTACTGTGAAGTATTTCAGAGTCTTTGGTAGTAAATGATATATCAAAAGAGATGAAGACCTTGGAAAGTTTGATGCTAGAAGTGATGAAGGAATATTCTTGGGATATTCTACTCAAAGCAAATCATACCAGTGTTATAAAAAGAGATTGAGAAAGATTGTAGAAAGTACAAATGTGAAGGTTGATGAAGGTATGGAAAGTCTCTCAAGGTATTATGAGTATGAAGCAAATGATCAGAATGATGTCTCAGACCAAGGAGAACAAGTCCCAACTCTAATTCAGATTCAGACTGATCTGGAGAATCCTGAAATACCTGAAGAAGAGACAAGCTTGCATGAACTTGTCCAAGAGTTAGAAGTGCAAGAGAACCCCAAAACTCCTAGGTATGTAAGACTGAATCATTCTAAAGATTATATCATAGGAGATAGAAGCAAAGGTGTTCAAACAAGAAGAAAACTTTCTCAAGATTCAGTGAAGTATTGTTTGATTTCAAAGATTGAACCAAAAATAGTAAGTGAAGCAAGCAATGATGAAAGATGGGTTAAAGCAATGGAGGAAGAATTGATGCAGATTGAAAAGAATCACACTTGGGATCTTGTTCCCAAACCTAAGGACAAAAATGTGATTGGGACTAAATGGGTCTTCCGGAATAAATTGAATGAAGATGGTGAAGTAGTAAGAAACAAAGCCAGATTGGTCTGTAAGGGTTATTCTCAAGTAGGAGTTGACTTTGAAGAAACTTTTGCTCCGGTGGCAAGAATTGAAGTAGTCAGATTATTTCTTGCTTTCACTTCCTTCAGAGATTTCAAGGTGTATCAGATGGATGTCAAGTCTACTTTCCTAAATGGTGTTTTGGAAGAAGAGGTATATATTGAGAAACCAAATGGATTTCACTTGTCTAATCATGGAGATATGGTCTGCAAGTTGAAGAAGATATTGTATGGACTCAAACAAGCCCCAAGAGCCTGGTATGAAAGATTGGACAAACATCTTTTGAAGATTGGTTTCAACAAAGGTACTGCTAACAGTAATCTGTATTTTAAGATTGATCATGAAAATATCTTGATTGTTGAAGTATTTGTTGATGATATCATTTTTTGGAGGAAAAGATAGTACGTGCAAGACTTTTGCAAATCAAATGCAAAGTGAATTTGAGATGTCTATGTTTGGGGAAATGAATTTTTTCTTGGGTCTGTAAATTACTCAAACAAAGACAGGAATCTTTATATCACAGACCAAATATGTGAAATAATTATTGAAGAAATTTGGGATGGAAGATTCAAAGGCAATGAATACTCCCATGGCAACTGGATGTAAGCTGAGTAAAGATGATGAATCCCCTAAGGCTGATCAGAAAAAGTATAATTAAATGATTGGAGGGCTGCTCTACCTTACTCAAACTAGACCTAATATTATGAATGTTGTTGGTCTTGTTGCCAGATTCCAAGCTGATCCTAGAGAGTCTCATGTCATGGCAATCAAGAGAATTCTTAGATATTTGAAGGGAACAGTTGAGTATGGATTATGGTATCCTAAGGATCATGGTTTCTCTCTTCATGCATATACAGCTGCTGATTGGGCAGGAGATGTGGATGACTAGAAGAGTACCAGTGGTGGTGCATTCTTTTTGGGAAAAAGATTGGTTTCTTAGCTTAGCAAGAAATAAGAAGCAATATCTTTGTCCACTGCAAAAGAAGAGTATATTGCAGCAGCAGGCAGTTGCACTCAAGTATTATGGATGAAGCAAATGCTAAGAGATATCAGAGTAGAGTATGATGAACCTATCACAAACTTCTGTGATAATTCAACTACAATAAACATATCAAAAAATCTGGTGTTGTATTCAAAGACAAAACATATATCCATCAATTTCCACTTTTTGAGAGAGTAGGTGAACAAAAATGAAGTTAGATTGGAGTTTGTGCCCTCAAAGGATTAGATTGTAGAAATTTTTACTAAACCTCTACCTAAGGACTCTTTTGGGTATCTCAGGGAGAAGTTAAGGGTTATTACCCCTCTGGTTCTGAATTAAGGTGCATTGATGTGCATCAGTCTGGTGGACTCCACAGTCATATCTTATGATCTAGATTGATGTTAGGAGGCTGCTACTTAGGGGGAGCAATCAGTATGATTCTAAAGTATGAGAAGTGGTTGCAAGTATGTGCCCTTTGCCATTGATGTTAAAGGGGGAGAGAAGACATGTGAAAAACAAAAAGTGGTTGATGATCAAAGGGGGAGCAGTAAAGGAAGAGAAGACATGTGAATGGTTGCTGTTGATATGGGGAGCTATGTCAGTCAATGACGAGTTCTTGTCTTGATGGTTAAAATAGTTTTTCACATTATATGTTCCCATCAATGACAAAGGGGGAGATTGTTGCAAGTATGGGCCTAACCGGTGTTGTCATTGATGTCAACATACTCCTATTGCATTGATGTCAAGGATTGGATGAGTTGTGTGCTGAGGATATTGAGAAAATTAGTCCTATTAGAAACAGAGAAGAACAGTGAAGACAACAAAGATCTATGAAGTGAAGATCCTAGCTAGATGAAGTTCAGAGAATATGCATTAAAGGGTTTGTAGATATGTGTTTGAAGATGATCCAGTCAAGATTTGAGAGGTCCGCATGAAAATATGAAGGAGTTATGGCCATGAGAGTAAAACTGGTTCTGGCAACTGTTTAGAGGTGATAGAGTGACACAAATAGGTCTGATGAGATCCATAAATACATTATCATGTTCTGTGGATCTGGTGGCATGATTGGGAGGCTAATTTAAATTGACAACTTAATTAGTTCGTGGTTTGGAGGTCCACAAGCAATCCTTCTAATATGACAGTGATGGCTGACTATGTTCTTGAGGTTCTGGATGAAGATGCGAATGATTATAGTAAGCAGAAGTGGTGCGGATGTTCTTGGTGATTCAAGAAAGCTTGTGAGGGTCTCTAGATTGTGTCCAGTTCGTGTTGGCGGTCCACATTAAAGATTGAGCTCATGATTGAAGATTAACCTTTGGGTGATAGTGTTCTTCCTAGTCTTGGCCGACTAGATGATTTACACATGTTGCAGATGATCTTGAAGATGTTTTGTGAAGCATGGCATGTTCCTCAAAGAAGATTGAAGTCCCAGCTATGTGTGGCCGATAGTGTACTAATGTGCATGAAGTTTTTGTAATAAATCAAGTTGTATTTTTGTAATTACTCTTTAATAAAATAAGTGTATGTTGTGCCGACTTTGATGATCATTCCAAAGTCGATGTCATGTATAAATAAGAGTTGTGAAATCACTCAAATGTATCCTTGAGGTGATGAAGAGAAGGTGGTAGTGAAGAGGAGTAAAAAGTAGAGTAGAGGTATTATGCCTAAATGGAACTGACTCAAGCATAGTGAAGATGTTAATCTCCAGTTCAAGTATGTGATACTTATATTCTTCTGTAGATAGTGTGTCTCCTGTAGGCAGTGGGCCTCTTATGAGCAGTGTGCTTGGGAAATGAGCCCTAACTGGCAAGTGCCATTTTATTCATCTTATTATTTTAACAGGGAATACAATCTTGGGTTAGTCACCCTGTGGTTTTTCCCTTGACTATGTTTTCCACATTAAAATCTTGGTGTTATATGTGTTGAATTTGTTTCTGCTCTTGAATTATTGCATTATGCTTTCATGATTGAATCTTTGATATGTTGTTGAAATATAAGAAGGTTTAAAGTGATTAAGGAATAGGATTTTGGTAACAACTGATTCACCCCCCCTCTCAGTTGTCTGTCCTAAATCCAACAAAAACCACCTTCCAAGCAAACAAGTAGTCACAAACCATTCATTATTGGTCCTTTCATTAGTATTAGTCCTTTTATCACATAGTCATCCACATCCATCTTCACACCATTATTTAGACTTTTGAGTGTCTATCTTCTTGAGACTTTAGGATTTTATCACAATCATTTAGCAAAAACATCCCAAACACCATACAACCTTTGCCATAATTTTGGTTATTAGTCTAGAATCTAGATCAATATCCACTAGCTTGTCTTTGATTTAAGAAGTTGCCTCTCTTAGATTCATAGATAAGTTGGTATCTATCAAACTAGTGAACTAACTAGCTTAGGAGAGTGGCTCCTCTTGAGTTGGTGAAATTCACTACCCTCATCTTTTCTTACCTTGAGTTCAATAGTCTATCTCTTGGGAAGATAATCACAACCCCAATCCCACAACAATTGATCTAGATTTTGTCTTTTGACCAAGAAAACAAGCATCCAAATTATCCTAAGGTCTCAAAATTTTCACCAAAAATCTAAACATACCTTCATCCATCCTTGTTATATCATGTTTGAAGTATCACATGCCTTTGACTAGGTCCCAACATAAAAAAATGATGGAAGCTAATCCAAACAAACCTCAAGACAATCCTGAAATACTCATTGATGCTACCCAATTCACCACAAGTATGAACCCACATATCTTTGTCCCAAAGGGGTACATAGTAGGACCTTCCTCTTCTAATGACATAAGTCAACCATCACACGAATTGTCCCAAGACCGCACTGAAGAGTTACAAAATCCTAAAATCTTAGACACTATAGATAGGCTCTTAGCTTTGTTCCTAATTGATTCTTTCTTTTACTTGCCAAGCAAGGAGCTAAGTTGCCTAGCACTTTTGACACATCAAACATCAAAGAGCAAGACCTAATCAATATCATCATTTCTACTATGGGTGGATCACATCCCGCTTCTATCCCCACCATATCTATCCTAGCACCCACAATTCAAACTACACCCACACATAACATTCCTCTATCACCATTCACCAATCAATTTGTCAATCCACTATACTAACCCCCCACATCACTTGGTCCACTTCTTTCTAGTGTTCCCACATCTATTCCTCTAATCACACCATCCATGTCATCCATGACTCAAACAAATCCCTTTCTCACATCATACACACCTTAGTCATCTCATACTCCAACATCCATAGCATCTCAACCACAAACTTCTAGTCCTCATGTCTCTTATAACAATCCACCACAAGTGTCACAAGTACAATCTCCTATTCCTCACATCTCTTATGTCAATCTCCCACAAGTGTCACAAGTACAATCCATTATTCCTCTTCATCATATATTATTCCACCACAAGCATCACAACCTCCAACTTCATACACAATACCTAATTATTGTCCACATGGCTACTCATATATATCCAACACAAATCCCCCTCACGTAGCACAGCAATCACCATCATCTACTATGCAACAATCTACTATTCAACAAATTTTTACTCAACAACAACAACCAACATCTAAAATTGATCTTAAAATTTTCAATCTCAAAAAACAAATTTCAGATCTTACCCTTGGAAATACCTAGAAAACTTTCTTGTTTGAGGAAGTCTGTCCTTATCCATTTGATAGGTCAATTCTTATGATCCCTTTTCCTCTAAACTCTGAAGTACAAAAATTCATAAATACAAAGGAAAAGGTGACCCCAAAGAACATCTCAAGGAGTTTTATATTGCTTGCCTAGAGGTTGCTAATATTGATACATATCTCTTATGTCTCTTTCCTCACAGTCTTGGAGGGAAAGCAATAGATTGGTTTTCTCATCTACCCCTAGGTATTAAGACTTTTCATGAATTGGCTAAAAAGTTTGTTACACACTTTTCTTTCAACTTAGAACATGAGATCTCCATGACAGACCCATGTAACAACTATTGGAAACTTGTTGATGTTGTCATTGATGTCAACCTCTAGCAAGTAATTCAGTTGGTTTCCAAGTGCTTTTGAGAAACTTTCAATAAAAAGTTGTGTAGTGTGATAGAGATGTGCTCAGGGTTGTGCTCCACATTTCTACCTAGTTGAAGATATGATTGTGTAGTTTGGAAGTATTGATCAGAGTTTTCATAGCTATTATATCTAGAGTTTGAGGTTCTAGATCATGTGGCAGTGAAAGATGTGTTTGACAGAGTGTTTGCCTATGTAGAAGACTGTTTGTGAGAAATGAGATTGCTTTACATTTCTCCACATTGAAGTTTCTTGTCCTATGGATCTAGGAATGTGCTTATATAGGCTATATCCACCTCCCCTTGAAGTTCCTAGTGATGGTTGCTCCATAAGTTTAGTTATAGTGTTGGTGTTCAGAGGTAGTGGATCCTGATGTGTAGACTAAAGACATTCTTTATTTCAGGAGGTTGCAAAAGTATTGTAAGATATTTTGATGGTGTTGAATGTTATGGAAAGGTGTGTGAATGATGTGGAGTGTCTCTCTCTAGTTTGCATGATGTTTTTGGACTTGGAGAAGCATGGATGTGATCATTAGCTTAGGTTTGGCTAACTTGGCTTACTAGCGCCATTTGTAGAGGTACCTCATGGATTATGGATGTGATGAGCTACTTAGTGATATAGATTTGAGTCCTAGTTAACCCTTGACATGGTCCACTTTCACTTCTTTCTATTGCGGAAGTGTTTAGTGCTGACCTAATTGGTGTTGCACATTTGAGATGCACATGCTTCATTAGGACTGACCTAATTGAGATAGGTCTTGGTTGTAGAAGGTAGAAATGCAAGATGAAGTTGAGTGGAGCAAGGTAGAGCAGATGATGTGAATATGCATCAAGGGTAGTGAGTTGTGTGTGAGATTAAATGCTTGACTCTGAAATGCAATGAGTAGAAGGTGTCTACATCTCAGTGTGCTTGAAGTTGCTAGAGATAGTGAGACAAAGGTTGCTGTTGGGAATTAAGGTGTCTCAAACTTGGTAATTCCTTGTATTATTTCATTATATTTATTTATTTATTTCCTATTGTGTAATTAGGATGCAAATCCTATGTTATCACCTTTTGGGAGTTGGCACTGTGATGTGTCATCCTACATGGAAGATGACAAGTAAATTTGTCCTCACATGAGGAGATAGGTGTCCCACTTAGTGGTAGGAATATTTTGCCATGTGTTGGCATCTTGTATAGTGTGTAAGGGAATATTGACCAAAACGGTCATGACAGATTCCTATGACATGTAAGAATTAGAAATGGAAGATTCTATGACAGGTGAAGACATGTGTCAAAAAACATCTTTGAAAAAGGCATCTTTGGGTACCCCAAGGAGGATTATGACATGTTGTAAGAGAATATGCTATTTATAGCCTATGTATGATAGATTCTCTTGCAGCTATAAGTTATGACAGCTATGATAGATTCTATGATGGTTGTAAGAGTCATAAGAGCATCTGTCATTGCCCAACTTGGGAATAGACGACCTCTTTGGGATGGGGTGACTTGACAAGTGTCAGGAACATCCTACAGTGTTGGACAAGTGTCCATAGGTGCAGATTTTGGGCCATGAGGCCATGTTGGATGCCCATCCCAATGTAGAGCCATTTTTGCCTTGTATTTTCTTTATAAATAGGTACTTTGGAGAGATGTATTATGTGATTGACAGGTACTGTTATGCTACTAGATTATCTCCAGATAGGAGTGTCAAAGACTCCTACAAGAGCATTGGCTATGTGACTATATTGTAACCTTCATTATTTACAAAATACATTTGAGTTGTGTTTTGGAGTGTGGGGTTTTTCACCCGTAAGGGTTTTCCCCACGTATATCTTGTCTCTCTCTTCTTCTGTCTTACATTCTTGTGTATGTGTTTGCTGTAATATCTCTGTTATTTGGTTGATAACACTGTAATTGTTGTTGGGATAGGTGTTGTACACCTTGCATAATATTGTACTATTTTATTCAGTTACCACTTATATAAGTTGTATTGTAACATTGGGTTAGTTATTTTATGTGTGTGGGACACATAGAGTAATTAACTATTATTTATATTATTTGATTTATTGGGAAAAATTAGTACCAATAGTCAAATGTGGGGTCAAGTGGGTTTATAAGTTAATGGTTTTGTGTTACCATGGTTTTTGGGGCACATGGTTTTATCCAATACCACAAGTTGTATTTGTGTGAACTTGGTCTATAAAAGCAAGTACATGGTTAGTGGTTTGGGTAATGTTGGCTTTTTCATTGTAGGTGGATTGGAGGTTTGTGAAAGTCTATCATTGTATTGAGTTCTCTCCTGTAAGTGCATATTGTGAAGCATGGCAGGTGATGTGTGGATTCATGCTTGTACACATGGAGGATGGATTGGAGGTGCTTGATGGATTTAGAGGTATTCATGGAGGCTCATGGATTGTATTGTAATTTCATATTGCTGAATGATACATTTGAGCATGAATTCTTTTGGAGGCTAGGCTTTTCCCTGCAAAGGGTTTTCCCAGGGTATATCTTGTGTTCCTTGTTGCTTGTTCATTTGATCTTTGCATTATGGTTTGTTTCAGCATCTTGTTTCTCCTATTGGGTTATGTGGAATTGGTTTAATTAGACCTGTAAATTCCTAACAGTTGGTATTAGAGCCATGTTTATGGTTGAGGGAGGTGTGAGCTCCCTGGATGTGTATAGCCCTTATGTGTGTAGATCATTTGCAAAGTGGAAGCCATGGAAATGCATGAAAGGATTTGGGACACTACAAGGTTTTGTGCAGGTTGTATTATAGATTGGGGGTTCTGGGTATTGGTGACAAGGTTTTGTACAAGTTGTATTACAGATTGGGGGTTCTGGGTATTGGTGATTTGTTGTACATGTTGCAGATTAGGTGATTAAAAAATCATGGTTGAAGAGGGTTTTGAGGAGGAACTTCTATAGGTGACCTCCTAGGGCAAAACAGACCTCGCCATTGAGTCCAAGAGGCCTGAGAAACGAAGATTCATATAAAATTTGCCATGGTTTGGTCACCAGGAAAAAAAGCAAAAAATGCCCTTCCCAGGTACGTCGTACGAATTTTGTTGCAAAGGCAAATTTTTTTTAGAAAAATTAAAATTACCATGCACTATTGTTTTCTATAGTTTTGCAAAATTAAAAAAAAATATTAAAACTATAGTGTTGCAATATCAAAATCAAAATCAAAAAAAGAAAAAAAAAATTGCAAAGAGGGTGGTGGTATGCAGATCATCGTACCACCCCCCTACGTCAATGGTACATGGGTACTAGCAGCCCCCTAGTCATCCCTTTGCTAGTCATCGTTGGCGTTCAAAGTAGCCCTCATGGGGCTTTCAAATTTTCATTTAAAAATTACCTGCGAGAGACACCCCTACATGGGGTCTTAAAACTTTTTAAAAATTCCATTAAAACCTCTTTTTTATAATATTAAACTTTGTTTTAAAGTTTGGTGATGGGTTTAAAAGGTGGGGGATGGAAAGAATTGAAAATTATGACAGCGGTGACTTTTTTTTTTTTGACTTTGTTTTAAAAATATTAAACCTCCTTTAATGCAAATGGGTCCGATGGAAATATAAGACAAAATTAAAACTTTTTCACATCCGCTCGTCAAAGACTAATGATGCTAGCTCAGACATGCCATGTCAATGCCACCTCATGCCCAATCAGATTGCCCAGTCAGCATGATGATGTCAGCAATGACATCATGCCACGTCATCATGGTACCAAAGGCCCACCAGGGGTCCAATTTTAGCCCTAGGAGTACCTTTTCTTCCGAGGGGCATAACTTTCACATACAGTATCAGTTTTTTGACTTCTTATAGGTGTTGGAAAGGTGTCTCCGAGTACTATGTAGTAGTATAGGTTTGGTCATTAGAGTTTTCTATTTGTGTCATAATTTAGTGTCTAAAGCCCGCATTGCTCCAGTACAGTCTTATGCTCATAACTTTTGCATACGAAATCAGATTTTGGATTTCGGATAGGCGTTGGAGAGATTTTGTAGTGTACTACAATTTGGATTGTGTAAATTTTTAGTTTGGAGTGCTGAGAGAGAATTGTACTTGTTTAATCACTTGTGGGAGCCTGAGGTTCAGAGTGCATTTACAAGTGCATTCAGATGGTTTTTTGGGCACAGACTTGAGGGAGTGCATGTTGCTATGAGACCATCAGCATGGTATAGCAGGTTTGTAGATTTGGTACTTCCTAATACAGTTTTATAAGTGTTTTTTAGAGCTATGGCTTTGATGGAGATAGGTATAGGTTGTCTTCTGGTTTGCAAACATGGTTGATACTCGTGTGAGACTTGGAGTCTCATTCAGTGGGAGTTGAGTACAGGTACAATGATGATGATGATTCTGGTGTCATGGATATGCAGGTTCACTTTTACATTGGTATGACATGATCATGTATGTGATTGACAGGTATGGGCTATGATGTTTGATTCATGATTACAGGTGGTGTTGTGGTGTTGTTTTTAGGGGATTGTTCTTATCTCCTGAATGCTTGATTAGTTCCTTGACTATGGTACTCATTTGTGGAATTGTTAACAAATCAAATCTAGAGTTAATTTGGTGTTTGAGTCTTGGAGCCTACAGGTTGTCTTCTTTGATATCTCAGTTTGCAGTTTACTAGTGTGATGATGAGTTTGCATGTTGCATTTGTTTTGGATCTACGAGTTATGTAGTTTTGTGGATTAGCTACCCCTTGGCTACAGTGAGACGACTCAGATGTGGACTGTCTATATCCACCAGATTGATTCAATGTTTATGCAAACTTCGTTAGTTAGCCTTGTTTGTGGTCATTTGTGCATTGGTATGATTTCTTAGGGATAAGAGGATGGATAATTAGAGTTCCTGGATAGTCAGTTGTTGGAACTTGCAACATGTTTATCATGATGTCATGGATAGCTTGGATACATGTTCTTATGTGAGCTTTTGATAGTGATGGTTTAATCTTCTTGTTTGGAGATTTTGGTTCACTAGACCTTTCGGGAGCTATTGATGTTATAGTGGGATTCCTTGATTGGTTTGTGGCCATAGATAATCTTCATTTAGGAGATGGTTATTTTGTTGTCATGGATAGCTCAGTATCATGGTTCAGTGGGAGCTTTGGCAGCATGTTGGATTCATCATACGTGATGGATGATCTTCTGCAGTGGATGTTGGTGTCATGGAGGAGCTCTTAGTTTTGAGAGTTCTTTGACATTTTCAGTTCAGTTGTCAGTAGATGGTTATCTTCATATGATTGGAGATGTTGACATCTTGGTTTACCATGGAGGACTTCTTTGAGTTTTTGGTTGAGATGTCAGTTTATGATTTGTTAGTTTGACATGTTTATCCTTGATTTAGAGATGTTGATATTATGTTATGGTTTACTCTTAATTATAGCTTGGAGTATTGGCATGATACAGGTTCTCTTGAGATAGGATGTATGCATCATTGTACACTTTGTTGCATGTGATCTTCTTATGAGGAGATGGTTAGATCATGATGTCATGATGGGCTTCTTGATTATGCAGATGTGCAGTAGGAGCTTTGACAGTGGTCTTGTTTGTTCTCTTGGTATTGAGTGCTTTGGTCATTTTCTTGATTACTTCATGATGGTGCTATGTTGCATTTGGAGTTTGGCATGTATTGGTTAGTTATAGGTGCTCTTGGATACTTGGAGACTTAGGTGAGGATGGAGTTCTCTTGTGGTTAGAGACACTTGTTGAGACAGTTACTCTTTGGAGGTTTCATCAGTTAGACCGAGGAGCTTTACACCTGGATATGGACTTGAGTTCATTTTGGACCTAGAGGAGATTGTTCTTGGAGAGAGTCATTGTGGCTTGGTGTATCTTGGAGGAACTTTTTCATTCCCCACTCTTGCTCTACTTGGCAGTTTATCATTTATGAGGTATTGCCCATCCTTTTAGATGTGTTTTACTTTATGTTTCATCTTCTCATAGATATGGATCTTGAACTACAGTTATTGGTTCTGGAGGGTTCATTTGAGGGATGTTAGCATGGTCATCTCCTTGTTCGTATGGTTTGATTTATGATTTTCATTATGATGAGTTTAGGAGATGTGATTGGGCTTATTCCTAGTTATGGAATGGTTATGAGTTTGATCTACCTTGTTTGAGAGGCTTATATCCATGTTGGTTACATGTTACATGTGTTCTTTTGATCTTATGAGATTGAATGGTTGGGAGGCTTTTCATTTGGGGTTGTAGAGGAGATCATACTTGACACAACTTAGCACATTGAGGTGTTTGTAGGACATTATGATTTATAGGTTTTCTCTCTTTGTTTTATGACTACTTCCTAGAGGATCATGTTGATATGGTTGGACTTTGGGAGAGTTATGGTGACATGTTGTGAGAGAGTATGTAGCGATTTATCATGCATGTGTGGATCATTGTGATTATTCTTGATACTACATTGGCTTTTTGATTAGCCACACCTTGGTTTGAGTGTTGATTGATAGACTTGGTATGCCTTGGATCTATTTTCAGATTTGACATTACCCATGTAGTGGGAGTTCCTGGATGTATGTGTTCTTCATTGATAGGTTTTATTCATGGAGTTTGTTATTGCAGTATATGGGTTGGATATGTTGTTGGCATGAGTTTGTTGATGTTGTTGATACATATGAGGTATGGATGGTTATATGTATTAGCATATGTTGTGGATGTTATTTCTAGTCATGTGGGTTTTTTACCTTTCCACAGTAGCTTGGAGCCTTATGTTATCACTTGGATTTGATGCTTGTGTTCTATGGATTGGTGCATCTTCACCTTGGCATGTTCCTTTTCTTCCATAGGTGGCATGTTGGAGGATGATAGGAGTTCTTGCTTGAGATGGTGGTCACTTTGCCTTTGTTACAGGTATCTTGATAGAGCACGAGAGCATTCTGGAGATTCATGTGATTTCATGTTTTGCCTATGATGATGTATTTTATGTATTGACCCTTATGAAATGTCTACAACAAGTGGGAGAATGTTGGGATAGGTGTTGTACACCTTGCATAATATTGTACTATTTTATTCAATTACCACTTGTATAAGTTGTATTGTAACATTGGGTTAGTTATTTTATGTGTGTGGGACACATAGAGTAGTTAACTATTATTTGTATTATTTGATTTATTGGGAAAAGTTAGTACCAATAGTCAAATGTGGAGTAAAGTGGGTTTATAAGTTAATGTTTTGTGTTACCATGGTTTTTGGGGCACATGGTTTTATCCAATACCACAAGTTGTATTTGTGTGAGCTTGGTCTATAAAAGCAAGTACATGGTTAGTGGTTTGGGTAATGTTGTCTTTTTCATTGTAGATGGATTGGAGGTTTGTGAGAGTCTATCACTGTATTGAGTTCTCTCCTATAAGTGCATATTGTGAAGCATGGCAGGTGATGTGTGGATTCATGCTTGTACACATGGAGGATGCATTGGATGTGCTTGATGGATTCAGAGGTATTCATGGAGGCTCATGGATTGTATTGTAATTTCATATTGCTGAATAATACATTTGAGCATGGATGCTTTTGGAGGCTAAGTTTTTCCCTGCAAAGGGTTTTCCCAGGGTATATCTTGTGTTCCTTGTTGCTTGTTCATTTGATCTTTGCATTATGGTTTGTTTCAGTATCTTGTTTCTCCTATTGGGTTATGTGGAATTGGTTTAATTAGACCTACAAATTCCTAAAAATTGTAAAGATTAATTTAAATTTGCACTCATCTCTCCTCATTAGATTAGTGTAGCAAGCAATTTATGCACACCTAGCTTCCTTTCAGTTGGTATCAGAGCTTGATCACCTTTGGTCCTAGTTGTTGGGTAGGGGTTTTTTGAGCTAATCTTAGGTTGAGTGGGAGCTTTGTGCAGAGCATTCTGTAATCTTGTTAAAGGAAAGAGATGGTAGGCACATCCGGAAGATTAGAGGTGGAGAAATTCAATGGCATTAATTTTGAGCTATGGAAACTTAAGATGAAAGACATGCTTGTTGATCGTGACCTATGGGAAACCGTATCCAGTGTAAAACCAACCGCAATGTCACAAGAAGATTGGGATCTCAAAGATCAAAAGGCTAAGGGTCTCATAAGAATCAATCTAGTTGATTCTGTCCTATTAAATGTCCGTGAGGAGAAGAGTGCAAAAGACCTTTGGAAGAAGCTGGGTGATATTTATCAGGCCAAATCCTGAGTGAACAAGCTTTTTCTAAGAAACAAGTTGTTTTCTCTAAGGATAGAGGATGGAGGATCTGTTGCAGATCACTTGAATGTTTTCAACATGTTAGTTGCACAACTAACATCCATTGGTGTGAAGATGGAGGAGGAGGATCGTTGTATGACCTTGCTTTGTTCTTTGCCAGACTCATGGGATCATCTTGTAATGGCTATTGGGAGCACCACATCCACATTCAAAATGGATGAAGTGGTATCTTCATTGTTATCTAAAGAGATGCAGAGAAAGTCTTCTGAGGGAGCCAAAGAGGCTCTTGCGGTTCATGGAAGACCCAAGGAGAAATGGAAAAGAAGGACAAGAAAGCTGAGAAGGGTAGATCTAAATCTCGTGGGAGATCCAAATCTCCTAGAAAGTCCAAGGTTCTCTATTGGAACTGTGGCAAAATTGGGCATTTCTAAAAGGAATGCAAGGAGGAAAAGAAAAAGAAGAAGAAGAATGCCCCAGATTCAGATTCTGACAAGTCTCAAGATGATGGTAATGCCTTCATCACAACCCTGGCCACCCATGCATTTGATGATGTGTGGTTGATAGATTCTGGTGCATCATTCCACATGACCTCGTATCAAAGTTGGTTCACGAAGTATGAAGAGTTCAATGGTGGAAGAGTGTAACTAGGTGACCATTCTCATCTGAAGATTGTTGGCCATGGAAGAGTCTTAATCCAATTCCCTAATGGATGAGTGAAGGGGATCACTAGGGTTATGCACATCCCAGGCCTAGCACAGAACCTACTTTTTGTAAGTATGTTGAATGATATAGGTGTGAAGGTTGTCTTTTTGAAGGATGGATGCAAGATGACTAGAGGATCTATGGTTCTTGTGAAGGGTACTTGGAGAGGTACTTTGTTTTAGCTGGAGGCATGCACTTCACAGTGCAATAGTTCTTCTAACTCGAAGAAAAGAGTTGCAGTCACCTCATCCCCACCATCTAAACAAGCAGTGAAGAAATCTATTGTAACACTTTCTGGTGGTAGTGCACATGCTTTGGAAGTTAAACTTCCCACTGAAAAGAATATGTTATGGCATTTGAGATATGGCCACATTGGTGAGAAGGGTATTAGAACCCTAAAAAATAAAAACCTCATTGAGGGGTTAAATGATTGTAATCTCAAGTTCAACTTTTATGAACATTGTGTATATGGAAAGCAAAACTGTGTTCAGTTTTACTCTAGTTCTCACAAGTCTTCTAGTGCATTGGATCTTATTCATTCTGATGTGTTTGGTCCTGTTAATGTTCCTTCGATTTCCAAATCTGTATATTTTGTATCTTTCATAGATGATTACACTAGAAGGACATGGGTTTATTTTATCAGAAGCAAGACTGAAGTCTTTAGTCAATTTAAAGAGTTTAAAGCTTTTGCTAAAAATTAGACTAGTAAAAAGATTAAGTGTTTGAGAACTAATAACAGTGGTGAGTTTTGTTTGGTAGAGTTTGATAAGTTCTGTAAAGAGAAAGGGATTGAAAGACATAAGACAACTCCATACACCCTGCAGCAAAATGGAGTTGCAAAAAGGATGAACAAGACACTGATGGAGAAGGCTAGGAGTATGCTTAGTGGAGCAAGCCTCGAACAAAAGTTTTGGGCTAAAGTTATAGCCACTGCTTGCTATCTGGTAAATAGATCTCCTACATTAGCTCTTTTTGGTAAGACACCTATGGAGGTGAGATTTGGTAAGAAGCCTTCAGTTAGACATCTTTGTGTTTTTGGTTGAGGCATATGCACATGTGCCTAGGGAGAAATGGTCTAAATTGGAGAACAAGGATGTTAAGTGTATCTTCATTGGCTATGGTGTCAGTGTGAAAGGATACAAGCTTTGGGATCCTATGGCTGAAAAAGTGTTGTATAGCAGAAGTGTTATCTTCAGAGAGCTAACACCTTATTCTATTGTTTTACAGCCAGAATAGACTGAAAAGAAAGAAGATGTGGTTCAATTTCCTTATACCCCTGAGAAGACTGAACCGACAAATCTTGTGAGACCTGATGATGAGGAGAGCTCTAGCAGCTCTGAAAGCTCAGAAGAAGAAGTAAAACCTCAACCTCAGCCATTGATGAGGTCTACATGAACAAGAAAGCAACCTGATAGGTTTGGTTATTCATTGCTTGATTCTAGTTGTGCTTTTTCCTTACTAACACTGATGAGCCTAGAACTATGAAAGAGGCTATGGGCATGAAAGATGCAAGTTCTTAGAAGGAGGCCATGAAAGATGAGATGGCTTCTTTGGAGAAGAATAAAACATGGGACTCGGTGCCTTTGCCTGAAGGACAGAAACCTGTTGGATGCAAATGGGTGTTCAAGAAGAAATTTGGTGTAGATGGTAGTGTTGAAAAGTACAAGGCCAGACTGGTTGCGAAGGGGGGCACTCACAAGTGGAGGGAATTGATTATGGCAAAATTTTCTCTCCCATTGCAAAGCTAACATCTATTCGGTTCATGTTATCTCTTGCAACAACTTATGACTTAGAGGTGGAGTAAATGGATGTGATTCCTTCATGGTGATTTGGAGGAAGAGATTTACATGTCACAACCAAAGCATTACATAGAGAAAGGTAAAGAAAATTTGGTTTGCAAGTTAAAGAAGTCTCTGTATGGTTTGAAGCAGTCTCCTAGGATGTGGTACTTAAAGTTTGATGCCTTTGTGTTGTCAATTGGATATCTGAGATTGAAATCTGATCATTGTGTGTATTACAAGTTTGACAATGATCGCATTCTCATTATTGCATTGTATGTTGATGATATGTTGTTGATTGGGAATGGTAAGAATATGATTTCTAATTTGAAGTCTCAGTTGTCAGCATAGTTTGAGATGAAAAATCTAGGGGCAGCTAGGTACATTCTGGGAATGGAAATCAAAAGAGACAGAGCTAACATAAAACTTTAGTTAAGCCAAAGTAAGTATATGAAGACCGTGTTGGACAGGTTCAGCATGGAAGATTGTAGACCATTGTGTGTTCCTATTTCATTGGGGACAAAGTTGTCAGTTAATGATTGCCCAAAATCTCCTAGTGAGGTGGAGTACATAAGCATAGTACCTTATGCTAGTGTTGTTGGCATTTTGATGTATGCTATGGTATGCACAAGACCAGACATTGCCCAAGTAGTGGGAGTCCTTAGTTGATTTATAGCTAATCCTAGATAGGTACATTGGGAAGTAGTTAAGCGAGTGTTCAGATATTTGAGGGGTACTTTCGAGTATTCCATATGCTATCATGGTAATGCTACAAGACCTCTGCATTTAGTTTGTATTCTTGGATTTGTGGATTCTGATTGGGCAGGTGACATTGATAGCAGGAGATCCACTAGTGCATATGTGTTCACAATGTTTGGTGGTGCAATTAGTTGGATGAGTAAGTGACAACCTTTGGTTGCTTTGTCCATGACAGAAGATGAGTATATGGTAGCAACTCATTCTTGTAAGGAAGCCATTTGTCTTAAGAGATTGTGTTCAAATATTAGTGTTGATGCAGGATAGATTATGATTTGTTGTGATAGTCAGAGTGTGATTTGCCTAGAAAAGAATATGACTTTCCATGCCAAAAAAAAGCATATTGATGTACAGTTTCACTTCATATGAGACATGGTAGAGGATGCAAAGGTAAATTTGGAGAAGGTAAACACTTTGAAGAATGTTGCGGATGCATTGACGAAACTAGTGGGCATAGAGAAGTTCAAATGGTGTTCGAAATCTATGGGCCTCTCGGCCTATAGCAGTTAAATCATGTTAATTCCATTGGCTCTTACAAGGTGTTCAACAAGTGGGAGAATGTTGGGAATTAATGTGTCTCAACCTTGGTAATTCCTTGTATTAGTTCATTGTATTTATTTATTTATTGCCTATTGTGTAATTAGGATGCAAATCCTATGTTGTCACCTTGTGGGAGTTGGCACGGTGATGTGTCATCCTACATGGAAGATGACAAGTTGTAAATTTGTCCTCACATGAGGAGATAGGTGTCCCACTTAGTGGTAGGAATATTTTACCATGTGTTGGCATCTTGTATAGTGTGCAAAGGAATATTGACCAAAACAGTCATGATAGATTCCTATGACAAATCTATGACATGTAAGAATCAGAAATGGAAGATTCTATGATAGGTGAATACATGTGTCGAGAAGAATCTTTCAAAAAGGCATCTTTGGGCACCCCAAGGAGGGTTATGGAATGTAAGAGAATATGCTATTTATAGCCTATGTATGACAGATTCTCTTACAGCTGTAAGTTATGATATCTATGATAGATTTTATGACAGTTGTAAGAGTCTCAAGAGCATCTGTCATTGCCCAACTTGGGAATAGGTGACCTCTTTGGGATGGGGTGACCTGACAAGTGTCAGGAACATCCTACAGTGTTGGACAAGTGTCCATAGGTGTGGGTTTTGGGCCATGAGGCCATGTTGGCTGCCCATCCCAATGTAGAGCCATTTTTGCCTTGTATTTTCTTTATAAATAGGTGCTTTGGAGAGATGTCTTATGTGATTGACAGGTACTATTATGCTACCGGATTGTCTCCAGATACGAGTGTCAAAGACTCCTACAAGAGCATTGGCTCTGTGACTGTATTGTAACCTTCATTGTTTACGGAATACATTTGAGCTATGTTTTGGAGTGTGGGTTTTTCACCTGTAAGGGTTTTCGCCACGTATATCTTGTCTCTCTCTTCTTCTGTCTTACATTCTTCTATATGTGTTTGCTGCAATATCTCTATTATTGGGTTGATAACATTGTAATTGTAAAGATTAATTTAAATTTGCACTCATCTCTCCTCATTAGATTAGTGTAGGAAGCGATTTTTGCACACCTAGCTTCCTTTTAGTTGTGAATAGCAAGAATTTGCAGTTATGGATCTCTCCTATTGCTTTGAGATAGTGAATCTCTTTGTAACAATTTTCTTCTATTCTTCTCTCTTCTAGATAGTGAGTCCTTGGCAGTGAGCCTATTTTTATTCAGTGTTGCTATTCATTTATATGTGAGTTAATCCTCACCGTGGTTTTTCCCTTCTTGGGTTTTCCATGTAAATCTAGTGTTCTTATTTGTATGGATGTGTTTGCATTAATTCTTCATATGTTTACATTCTATTAATGCATGATAAGAGGTTGATGTTTGGAATTTCTTTGAGGGTTTAAAGTTTTAATGCACAACCGATTCACCCCCCCTCTCAGTTGTCCTATTCATAATAACAATTGGTATTAGAGCCAGTTCCCTTGAAGAAGCTTAACCGCTTGGAGTAGATTCAGATGACGCACAGGAAAGGTATTGAGGTTCCAGTGTTTGATGGAATAAATTATGCTTTTTGGAAGACTAGGATGGAAATCTTTCTTATCTCTATTGAGTACTTGTGACTCAGATTATAGGAATCAGCTTGTGCTGCTCTTTGTCTCAGTGATCTCTTGTTCTTGGTTGATTGCCCTTTGTTATCGGCCTGATAGGCTCTATCAGCGCTACTTTGATGTTTTCTACCGATGGTCTGGAGTCTCACAGATCGGTTCAATGGTTCACTGGTTCATCGGTTTGATAGCATTGGTTCAATGGTTCATTGGCTCAATGGTTCATTGGCTCAATGGTTCATTTGTTTAATGATTAGTGTTGGTTCAAGGGTTCAACCTGATCAAGTTAGAGTGTAGCCATCGGCTTTGCTTTAGTTTGTTACTCTGACCATTTGTGTCTCCCCAATGGTGGTTTGTTCCTGTGATGTGCTATCGGCAAAGTGGGGGTCTTCGGTGTAACTTGTTTGTGTTCCAGCGATGGAGTATGTTTCACCAATGGAGGTTTGGTATCGGCGGGACTAACGCTATCGGCCTTTGGTGGAATTCTTACTCCGATGAGCTTGGTCTGTCCAATGGAGTTTGGCATCAGCAAAAGGAACTTTGTCAGTGAAGAAGGATGAAGTCACACCGAAGGTCTTGGTCACTCTGATGGTTCATTAATGATTGACCAATTGGGGTCGTCGGCGGTAAAAGTGCCGATGATAGACTTACCGCATGTTCATGGAGATATACTACTGCTATGTTTTTCAACTAATACATGTGGGACTATTTAGTCCTCATGAATACGAACAGTTGCAAATGGTTAAAAATGAACTATCGACCTTTTGGAAGTTGTAACAGTCTGAGATAGTAACCGATTGTTATATTTCTGTAATGTGAGATGTGACTAGAAGATAGGCAGTGAGAACAGAGTTCAGGTGAAGGGGATTCAGGCCGAGAGGGAGAAGAATAGAAAAAAGAGGGAAGTATCTCTCTCTCAGTGATGTCCTGTACTGTATGCTATTTGTGGCATGATAACAATATGAAGGACTAACCCGAGTGTTGTGATTAGAACTGAGGAGAACTTTGTGCAGGGTTATGCTATCAGTTATTCTTCCAGAGGAGCAAGATGTAAATCTCTGTGTTAAGGCCTTGAGCCTGGAAGTGTATTGTAACATGTTTGTTGTTGTTGATTAATACATTGGTTTGATGCTTTGGAGTGTGGGGTTTTTTTTTACCTGTAAGGGTTTTCCCCATGTATATCTATGTCTCTTGTTCTGTCTTTCATGTTAATGTTTCTGTTGTTGAAATTAGATCTTGTTGCTTGTATTTGCTCTAAGGGTCAATGTTGGAAATGTTCTATGTTTGTTTCCGCTTTGTGGCATAGTTGTGCATGTTTTTGAAGTGAGTGAAAAGAATTTAAACATGTCGAAGACACCACTGTTCTTAGAAATACGTTTTGAGATGCTCTCATTTTACAATCTCATTAGAATATGGTGTATGGAAGTTAGTTGAGAAAAAATATACTATACCTACAAATGGTCTAAAGGATGAAGATGAGATTAAAGACTATGAGAATAATGGCAAGGCAAGGCGTGCTCTTCTGAACAGTCTTTCTGATTCAGAACTAGTGAAGGTAATGAGCTATAAAACTACTCATGAGATTTGGAAGAAGTTGGAAAGTAGTTATGAAGGAGATGACAAGGTCAAGCAAGAAAAGTTGCAGATGTTGAAGGCCAAGTTTGAAACCCTAAGGATGTCAGATGGTGAAAATATTGCAGGCTACAAGCAAAGAGTGGAAGAAGTTGTCAATTCTATCAATGGTCTTGGTGGGAAGCTGGAGGAAAGTGAAGTGGTAAAGAAGGTACTAAGAAATCTTCCAAAATATTATTGTGCTAAAGTTTCTGCTATTGAAGAGACTCAAAATTTGGATAAGTATTCTAGGGATCAAACATTTTGTACTTTGACTACTTTTGAGATAAGAGAATTTGGTCAAGATGATTCAAGAAAAGAAACTACTTTTAAGGCTAGCAAGATAGAAAAGAATATTGAATCAAATCCTAATGACTTTGATGAAGTGGAAGCAAATTTTGTGAGCATATTGAAAAAGGGCTTTGAAAAATATAGAGGTAAGTTACCCTTCAAATGTTTCAGCTATGGAAAGATAGGTCGTTATGATTCAAAATGTCCGATCAAGATTTCAAATGGCAAATACAAGGATAACAAAGGAAAATCATTCAAGAGGAGTTATTATGTTAAAGAAAATGACAACATATCTTATGATGAGTCTGACTATCTGGATGATGAAAGTGATGAATGCTTGTTCATGGCATTGAATGTTGGAACTAATTCTACTATTTCTAAAAGATGCATAAATGAAATTGCTCTGGAAACAAGGCACAACATCAAAGGAGCTTTGGTAACTGCTTTTCATGCAAGAGAGGAGGAGAACGACTGGTTAATTGATAGTGGGTGTTTAAATTATATGACAGGGGATAAGAATATGTTTTTTAAGCTTGAGAAGTTTGATAGAGGATATGTTAAGTTTGGAGATGATGCATCTGTTAAGATCTGTGGAAGAGGTTCAATCAGTTTTGATGACAAGCATAATACAGATGATGTCCTTTATGTCAAAGGTCTCTAGCATATTCTTCTAAGCATAGGACAAATCTGTAGTAGAGGATATAGCCTTGTGTTTTAGGATGGTGGTTATGGAATAAAAAAAGAAAGCTCCAAAACTTTGATTGCTACAGGAACAAGGACAAGAGGAAATATATATCAGCTCAAAGGTGCTAATGGTGTGTGTTTCATGACTCAAGTTAATGAAAGTTGGCTATGGCATAGAAGAATGTGTCATTAATTTTGATAGCCTGGTAAGGATCAGCTCTACTCAAGTTGTGAGGGATCTACGAAGAATTACAAACCCTATTAATGCAACTTGCAAGGAATGTCAAATTGGGAAGCAAACAAGGAAGAATTTCAAGATCAAAGAGTATTCTACCACTGAACCTTTGGAGTTGGTGCATACATATCTGTGTGGACCTACAAGAGTAGAGAGCTTTCAAGGTGACATGTATTTAATGTTGTTGATTGATGATTACTCTAGAATGACCTAGGTAACTTTTCTCAAAGAAAAGTCAGAAGCTATAGATAAGTTTAAAACACACAAGGTTATGGTTGAAAATGAAATTGATTTGAAAATCAAGTGTTTGAGGTCTAATAGAGGAGGTGAGTTCACCTCCAATGAGTTTAACTACTTTTGTGAAGATCATGGAATAAAGAGGCATTTGTCAACCCCTAGGACTCCTCAACATAATGGAGTCATGGAAAGAAAGAATACGATAGTTTAGGAAGTAGTAAGAACATTGTTGAAAGAAGCAAATCTACCAGATATCTATTGGAGAGAAGCTATTCACAATGTAGTATACATACAAAATAGAGTGCAAGCAAGGGTCAATAGTTCAAAGACTCCATATGAGCTATGGTATGGAAGAACTCCTACTGTGGAATATTTTAGAGTATTTGGAAGCAATTGCTACTTTAGGCTCAAAGATGAAGAAAACTTGGGAAAGTTTGATATAATATCAGATGAAGGAATCTTCCTTGGGTATTCCACAAAGAGAAAAGCTTACAAGTGTTACAAAAAGAGGCTAAAGAAGCTAGTTGAAAGTGCAAATGTCAAAGTAGATGAGGAACCACATCAAAGTTCAGTACTGATAGAAGAATATGAATCTGATGAGCCCCCTTGTAGAGAAAAAGAAAGTGAAGAAGAGAAGGAAAAGGAGATGCAAATAAATGAAGAAGATGCTCCATAAAGGGTTCCTAAGACTCCCAAGTATGTGCAGGAGAATCATTCTGAAGATCAGATCATTGGAGACAAGAACAAAGGTGTGTTAACAAGAAGGAAAATTGTCATGGAAGATGAACAGGTAAATTTATGTTTATTGTCTACAATAGAACCCAAAATAGTGATAGACGCATGCAAAGATGAGCATTAGATCAAGACTATGGAAGAAGAATTGATGCAGATTGAGAAGAGTCAAACTTGGGAAATTGTCCCAAGACCAGCAAACAAAAATGTGATAGGGACTAAATGGGTCTTCCAGAACAAATTAAATGAGAATGGAGAAGTATTCAAAAATAAGGATAGACTTGTGTGTAAAGGCTACTCATAAGTAGAGGGAATAGTTTATGAGGAAACATTTCTCCAATGGCAAGATTGGAGGTCATTAGATTGTTCTTGGCCTTTGCAGCTCATAAGGACTTCAAAGTTTATCAGATGGATGTGAAATCTGTGTTCTTGAATGGAGATTTGGAAGAAGAGGTATACACTGAGCAACTAGAAGGATTTCAATTTTTAGATGATCCAAATATGGTTTGTAGATTGAAGAAGGCATTGTATGGACTCAAACAGGATCCTAGAGCTTGGTATGCATGGTTGGATAGGTACCTGTTGCAGCAAGGTTTTAAAAAGGTTACTGTAGATAGCAATCTGTATTTCAAAGTTGAAGAAAATCAAATCCTAATTGTGGAAGTGTATGTTGATGATATAATCTTTGGAGGTAATGAAGGTATGTGCAAGAGATTTGTAGAAGAGATGTAGAAAGAATTTGAAATGTCAATGTATGGGGAAATGAATTTCTTCCTTGGGTTACAAATCAATCAATCAGAAAAAGGTATTTTCATTTCACAGTCAAAGTATGCTAAGGAAATGTTGAAGAAGTTTGGAATGGAATACTCCAAACTAGTGTGTACTCCCATTACTACTGGTTATAAGTTAAGAAAATATGATGAATCTCCTAAGGCTGATCAGAGAAAGTATAGATCAATGATTGGTGGATTGTTATACTTGACTGCTACTAGAATAGATATCATTCATGCAGTTTGTCTTGTGGTTATATTTCAAGTTGATCCTAGAGAGTCACATGTTTCAGTAGTAAATAGGATATTCAGATACTTGAAAGGTACTCCAGAGTTTGGCCTATGGTATCCCAAGGATAATGACTTCTCCTTGAGTGCATATGTAGATGCAAATTGGGTAGGATGTATAGATGATAGAAGGAGTACAAGTGGTGGTGCTTTCTTTCTGGGAAGTAGACTTGTCTCATGGTTAAGTAAGAAGGACTTAGTACCATTATCTACTGCAGAGGTGGAGTACATTGCAGGGACATCCTGTTGCACACAGGTCTTATGGATGAAGCAGACATTAAAGGATATCAAGGTGTAATATGATGAACCACTTCCAATCTTATGTGATAATACAAGTGCTATCAACATTTCAAATAATTTGGTAATGCATTCAAGGACAAAGTATATTTCAATCTGGTATCACTTCCTAAGAGAGAAGGTTGTAGAGAATGATGTAAAATTGGAGTATGTGCCTACCAAAGATCAAGTTGCAAATATCTTTAAAAAGGCTCTTCCTAAGGATACTTTTGAGTATCTCTAGCAGAAGTTAGGGGTTATTGCCCCTCCTTCCTTTAACTAGATGCATTAGTAGCGCATCTATCTGGGAAGCATTTCAAGATACATTCTTGGTCATGGCCTAATGTTGAAGACTACCTCTCAGGGGGAGTAGGTAGTGATACTATTGGTTGGTGTAGTCAGATAGACCATATCTTATGATCCAAAGGGGAAGAGTACAGATAAGTGAGAGCAATGGAGATAGTGGAAGTGGTTGTTGGTGTTACAAGTGTGGCCCTTTTCCATTGATGTCAAAGGGGGAGAGAATTATAGTAGCTGAAAAACCATAGTACATGAAAGTGTGTGAAGAGTAAAAGTTGCTCTAGTCAAGGGAAGTACTATTAAGCCGCTAATTGATTGCTTTAGGTCTTGATGTTTTTTCAAAGAGTTGGTGTTGCCATCAATGACAAAGGGGGAGACTATTGGAAACTTGATGGTGTTGTCATTGATGTCAACCTCTAGCAAGTAGTTCACTTGCTTTCCAAGTGCTTTTGAGAAAATTTGAATGAAAAGGTGTGTAGTGTGACAAAGATGTGCTCAATGTTGTGCTCCACATTTCTTCCTAGTTGAAGATATGATTGTATAGTTTAGAAGTATTGATCAGAGGTGTTCATAGGTGTTATATATAGAGTTTGAGGTTCTGGATCATGCGGTAGTGGAAGATGTGTTTGACAGAGTGTTTGCCTATGTAGAAGCATGTCTAGGAGAAATGAGATTGCTCCGCATTTCTCCGTATTGAAGTTTCTTGTCCTATAGATATGGGACTGTTCTTATACAGTCTATATCCACCTCCCCTTGAAGTTCCTAGTGATGGGTTGCTCTGCAAGTTCAGTATAGTGTTGGTGTTCAAAGGTAGTGGATCCTGATGTGCAGACTGAAGACATTCTTTGTTTTAGGAGGTTGCAAAAGTGTTGCATGAGATTATGATGGTGTTGAGTATTATGGAAAGGTGTGTGAATGATGTGGAGTGTATCCTTGGTCTGCATGATGTTTTTGGACTTGGAGAAGCATGGATGTGGCCATTAGCTCAGGTTTGGCTGACTTGGCTTACTAATGCCATTTGCAGAGGTGTTGGAAAGAGACATTGCTCTAGTATGAACCTATATGTTGTCATTGATGGAAACAAGGTTCAAAGATCTTATCACCATGGCTAGAAGAGATAACTCTGGAAGAGCATATTGGCTTTCAGGTTTGGTTGACAGAAAATAGCTATGTATAAAAAGTATTCTGAGTAGAGGATGGTAAGTCGGATAGTATGTCTCCGTAGATGATGATCAGTAATGCGGCTTAGGTATGATGTTCTTAGTTGTTTGATAGTGTTATGCTTCAAAGGTTAAGTCCTGATCTCCTCCAGAAGTCACCTTGAAGAATTGTCTAAGTTTAGATAAGCAAAGGTATAGCAGGAACAGTGAACAGGGTCTAGTGTAGTGGCCCGCATTCCTCCGTAGATAAGTATTTTGTTATACAATTTTAAGGTGTTGTAAACACTTATATGAAGAGTCTTATTTCAGAGTTAGGAGATCTAAAGTCCATCGGAAGGTTAGCTACAAGCTACTAAGTATCGGCATAGTGTTTGACAGAGTTTGACAGAGACAAAGTCTAAGTTCTGATGGTCCGCATTTCTTTGCAAGATGATATAATGCCTTGCAGTTCTGAGGGTATGATTTGGAATGTGTAAAAAATCCTTGATGTAATTTTGGAAGTGTTTTGTGATCTGTAGTAGAAGTTGTAAGTCAACAAGCATGCTCTTAAGAAATAGGCTGACTAGTGAGATAAATCAGGATGTGGAGATAGAATAGTGTGTGAAAGATCTATTCAAGTAATTGAGTGATTAGAGCTGACCTATATGAATACACTTGGGTGAAGATTTGGGTCCGTGCAACATATAGTGCATTAGATTGAGTGATAATGTACATCTTTCTATGTACATGTTTCACTTCTTAGATGCCGACCTGACTATGAATCAAATCATGATGCGGATATATAAGAGTGATGAATTTTAGTTGAGTGGTGTGTGATGCAAGCATGTGAATAAAAGAGCAGAGTTAGAAGAGAAGCAATGATGAAGACTTGGGATTCAGAATTCAGTTGCTAAATGATTGCACCCTAGCATAGTGGCAGATGCTTAAGCAGTATTCAATTTTCATGTACAATATGATTGGAAGCAAGCTTTCATCATCAAGGCAGTAAGCTGATAGTGAGCCTTCAACAGGGTTTAACAGCCCTTATTGTAATCTTGCTAGGTTTAGGGTTGAGGTAGTGAGCCTACTAAACCTAGTTGTACTTCATGGGAGTGAGCCAACATGTTCTAGCCCCATGGAGTGACCAAGCCTTAACATTATTTTTGTAAAGATTGCAATATATATTTGAGAGCTAATCCTCTTCGTGGTTTTTCCCTTTTTGGGTTTTCCACGTAAAATCTTGGTGTTATGTGTCATGCTTTTGTGGATACTATTCAGTTATATATTTTGCTTCTATTTGATTATTCTTTTGAAATGGTTAAAATTAAAAGTGCAAGAAAAGATTTATAGAACACTAATTCACCCGCCCCCCCTCTCAGTGTTCTTGACAATCAACAATTGGTATCAAGCAAGGTTCCTTGGAAAAAGTTTAGCAGCTTAAGGAAGATCTGGGATAGTATGATCATGGCAACAAGAAGGTATGGAAATTATGAGAGATATAACCAACTAGAAGCAGCTCTTATGGATCTTGAAAATTTTGAAGCAGGGGTCAGGGATCTGAAAGAAAACTTGCAACAAGTCGATGAATGCATCTTAAAACTGAAAGAGCAAGTCAAGAAATTCAAAGACAAATACAAAGAAGTCAGTGACCAATTGTTATTAGCAAATGAAGCCCTAAATAATTTGGAAGCATAAGTTACAGAAAGAACAAGACCAGAAGATGATCTAAATTTGATTGTGAAGAATACATCAGAAGATTGTGCAAAACTTGAAAAAGAAATTATAAGTCTAAAAATAGATCTAGAAAAAGCCAGACATTTTGAAGAAAAATTCAAGATAAGTACTACAAAGCTTGATGAAATGATTGCTAGCCAGAGGAATACTGAAGAGAAACATGGTTTAGGATTTGAGGAAGGTGAAAGTTCAAACTCTGGTCAAATGAGCACTGAGTCAAGAGAAAACAAAGGATACCAGTTTAGAAATCAAAGAAGAAGACCTAGAAGATCTCCGGTTAGACAACCAAATACTCAAAGGTACCCATCTTTCAATGGCTATTGTAATTCATGCAATAAGTATGGTCACAAGGCTACTCAATGTAGGAGTAGAATAAATCACAAAATTCCATCATTCTCTGGTCAATGTTTCAATTGCAAGCAAATTGGTCATAGAATAAATGAATGGAGAAATCACATCAAGAAAAGTTTCAACAATGGGAGGAATGAACAATAATTCAAAGGTAAATGCTTCACTTACAATAGAACTAGTCATAAATCTATTGTGTATAGAAGTAAAGTAAGTCAGAATTCTATTAGGTGCAATGCATGCTATAAAATGGGACACAGATCAAATGAATGCAAAAGCTTGGTAAGAACTAACTTTCAAAATACAAGGAACAATCAACCATTCAGTAGAAAGTGTTTTGCATGCCATAGATTTGGACATATGGAAAATCAATGTAGATCAAATTCAATCAATGGAAGGAATCAAAGTCAGAAGAATGTGATGTGCTTCAATTGCAAAAAATTTAGACATGTTGCAAGATTTTGTAAAAGCAAAAATGTGAAGAGAAATCATTATTCTGAAGAAAGGAAACAGAGTAAAGAGATGATAAAGGAAAAGAGAAATTTGATCCTATTGAAACCAAGAAAGAAATGAACAAGATATGGATCAAGAAAGAAGTAGTAGAAGTTAGGGATCAATCTGCACTAGTATCTGGTGCAGATACTTCCTCCAGGAAGTAAATCGAGAGCTCTAGCTTAGGGGGAGCAGTGTTGAAAAATTTAAAACCCCCAGCTAGAATGTGGGTGCTAGAATCAGGCATGAAGATGTATAATGGAATCTGATGTGACACACCTCTTAGAAAAAAAATTGGAAGAAAAAGGGTCAATGTGGCATATTGCAGAGCAATCCCAATCGACTGTGTTCTATAGTGAAAGGTTTTCGCAGCTTTTTGGAAATGAGCATTTATGACGACTAGGTCAAGCCATGCAGAGGATAAAAAGGAACTTGTTTGATTTCAAAATCACTTTGCACTTGGAGCTATCAGAAATTTAGAGAGATCGAAGCTAAAGCAACAACAACCAAGATTTGAATCATTCAAAGTAAGGAAACCCTAATTGTGAATCTATTGAATTCTTACTATAGTGACTCCACAAATTGTAGATATTATTGAACGGCCTCGACCCAAGTTCAAGAAACATCTGCATAGGTGCATTTTTATCATACCTTATGGAGTCCTGTATGTTGAGGATGTTAGGGCATATATTCATGTTGCCTTAGATGAACACAATAATATTTGTCTGATAGATTTATTTCTCAAGCATCTAACTGATGACCAGTTTGAGCTCAAAAAGGAATACAAAACCCTAAAAGAAAAGAAGTTTATTTAGTATGTGGATTTTCCTACGGTTGCAGAGGATGAATGGGTAAGGTACATTCTAAGCCAAATTCATGATGAATTCATGTGGTTAGGGCAACCCTTCAAAATCACCAAGGATGCAATTAGGGTAGTGATAGGATTAAGTTCTACTGGAGGTGTGCCCTTGTTGAAGGATGTGAAGAATTAGATTGTTACAGAGGCCACTAGAGCAAGGTTCGACAAGAGGGTACTGACTATCAATGATATCACAGATCATGATGTAAGATTCACCTCAATGGTTTTGGGCTACAAGATCTATTTCTCCAACCAGGAGAATTCCATCTCAGGAAAAATAATCTATACTACATATCAAATGGTCAAAGAGAATGCAGATTATGATTTGTGTGAACTGTTGCTAACCCAACTACTGGAGAACTTGAAGAAGAAAAAGGAAAGCAAGAACTACCCCTTCAAATATGGTATGTTGGTCATATGATTATTCTTTTATTTTATGAATGAGCTACCAAACATGAAGAATTTGATCTGGTTGAGCAGTAAACCAGTAGTTGTCCAAATCAAAAACCATCTAAATAGCATTGGAAGTGTTAATGAGAAAAACACAACCTTATGGGGATACTTCAAAAAATTTCAAGGCATAATGCAGGCTAGAGAAAGAATTCCTAGGAAAATTGTTGACAAATATAAGGATACTATCTATTTCATGGTTACAAAAGACCAATGCCTAATGGAAGTTGTTGAGCCTAGGACTGTCTAGGTAATGCCAATGGGGTATGAAGTAGATGGGCAAATATTAGAGAGCTATGCTCAATACATGTTGAGCAAACCCAAGGACAAGAGGGAAGAAAGGTTTGGAACTTATGAAGAGCTATCCATAAAACTTCATGTTGAATTCAGAAAACCTAAATCAAATAGAAAAGTTAGAAAAGAGGTGGAAGAAGTCACTGCAAGGTATGGCATCACCAAAGAAAAACTCAAAAAAGTAAGGGAAAAAGCAGAGAAAGTAGTAGAAGAAAAGAAAAAGAATGAACCGGTGCAGATTCCAGAAAAACCACAGATGAAACAGGATAAGTCTAAGAAATCTCATAGGACTACCAGAAGCTCTGCCACCTCCTCTGGTGCCACAACCTCAATGAACCTAGAGAAATCATCAAAACAATCCTCAGCCAAAGACATGAAGAGAAAGAAGATGAAGGGAAAAAGATTATATGTTAGTATAAGTGAAAAGGATGAAGAGGAGACAGACAGATGAAGAGATCAAAAAGATGAAAATTGAGACTGACAAAGCCTCCAGAAGCACTAAAGAAAAATCCTTCAGAAAAGATAAGTCCAGTAAAAGACAGAAAATGCCTCCAACACTTGCAGATATAGTAAAGGTCGTTACTGTAGATGGGAATCTAAAACCTATGATTAAGCACTATGATGAATTTAGTGACGATGACAAAAGGAGTCTGGAGCAAGCCACTGTAAATTATCTCAACACTTTTAGAAAATCCCTCATTGAGATCATCTCTGATCTCCCAGAAAGTCTAGCTAATATCCTGAGCATCAGAAAAGAGAATGCCAGAGCTAAAGATATTGAGCTGAGAAAACATGTGTTGACTAGACTTTGTCCGGAAATCACTGCAGAGGAAGAAAATCTAATCTCAAAGGAGACCAAGGATTAGTTTAGAACTAAAACAAGAATGAATTTGTTAACATTGGGTGATATTGATAAAGTGGTGAAAGAATTAGAAGAAATTATCTTGAAAGCTTTGAAACAATACAATCTACCCATTGCAAGTGTCAACGAAGAAACTAATATTCCTATCAATTCATCTACTCCAGGAATAAATTTGGGTAGAATGTCTGAGGAGAAAGAGGAACCTACTGATGACTCTCAAGTGAGAATCTCTCTGACACCATAGACTGAGGATAATATTGACAAAAGGAAAACTAAGGAAGAATTAGCAAATCCTCCACCTAAACAAGCAGGGGAAAGTAATAAGAATATGGATTTAGATGATCTGGAACAAAATCAGAAAGAAGAAGTGTCTGCTATGCTAAGAGACACTGCCACATCAGTAAAATAAGTGCTAGAGAAAAAGAAACAAGATTTGGATGAACCAAAATTTCTACATGGCCCAATAAACCTGGACATAATGTCTCCGACACAGAAATTTAAGTGTCAGGTTTCAATTGTCCAAGCAAAGGCCCAAGAAGAGATGTTAAAATCACATATTGAGGACAATGAACTGATTGATGAAGCATCTAGGATTTTGGAGAAGCTACTACCCACCCACAAGAGGGATTCATCCATGCCCCCAACAAGACACTTGAAGGGATTAATAAATTTAGTAAGTAATTAGTTTGAATCTTTTGAAAAATCTACAGAAACAAAAGTAAGGCAAGAATTTGAGGGAAAAAGACTGGAAGAATTAAAGACAATGATAGCCAATGATAAAATTGTGTTAGAAAATTCAATAACTAACACTCAAAGAGTTGTAAAAGAAGTTGGAGATGTGTACAAATTTTGTCTATCCTGGCCAAAAGATGCTTAGGAGATTGAAGAACAGATCAACGAGCTGGAACAGAAAATGATGGACATCTATACCAAATTTGATCCAGTAATAGAATTAGTTAGAAATAAAGAAGCATAAGTTATTAGCATCCATAATGATCTGACTGACTTAACAAATCGAAAATATCAAATAAAAAGTAGAATGGGACAACTAAGAAGACTAGTCTTCCCTAAACTAGACTCAATGACAAATCTTGTTGAAGAGGCTATGGTAGCTATATAAATAGACACACCTTCTGATCTCAAAAAGGCTGAAGCTTTAGCTTTTCTCTATAGTGAACACATTTAAATTTTGGACAATGCTCATAAAGGTTGGGACATTGAGTGGGCATAGATTAAAAGCATATTCAATGACATCCTCAAATATATGTAATATTAAGATTAAGATTGTACTTGTAAATATGCGGCAGAGTACAAAATTTTGAAGTTTTGACAAATTTTTGGTTCCGAATCACACCCTTTGCCATTGATGTCAAAGGGGGAGAAGAAATTCAGTAAAAAATGGATACTCATCTAAGGGGGAGCAATCAAGCATTTTTCACTAAGTGTTGCCATCAATGCCAAAGGGGGAGATTGTTGGCAAGAGACACTACTCCGGTATGAACCTGTATGTTGTCATTCATGGCAACAAGGCTCAGAGATCTTATCACCATGGCTAGAAGAGATAACTCCGGAAGAGCATATTGGATTTCAGGTCCGGTTGACAGAAAATGGCTAAGTATAAAAAGTATTTTTGAGTAGAGGACAGTAAGTCAGATATTATGTCTCCACAGATGATTATCAGTTAATGTGGCTTAGGTATGATGTTCTCAGTTGTTTGATAGTGTTATGCTTCAAAGTTTAAGTCCTGATCTCCTCCGAAAGTCACCTTGAAGAATTGTCTAGGTTTGGATAAGCAAAGGTATAGCAGGAACAGTGAACAGGGTCTAGTGCAGTGGTCCGCATTCCTCCATAGATAAATATTTTGTATGTGGTTTTAAGGTGTTGTAAACACTTATACGAAGAGTCTTATTCCAGAGTTAGGAGATCTGAAGTCCATCAGAAGGTTAGCTACAAGTTGCTAAGTATCAGCATAGTGTTTGATAGAGTTTGATAGAGATAGAGTCTGAGTTTTGATGGTCCACATTTCTCTGCAAGATGATATAATGCCTTGTGGTTCTGAGGGTATGATTGGGAATGTGTAAAGAGTCCTTGATATGATTTTGGAAGTGTTTTGTGATCTGCAGTAGAAGTTGTAAGTCAGTAGATGAACCTGTTAAGCATGCTCTTGAGAAACAGGCCGACTGGTGAGATAAATCAAGACACAGAGAAAGAATAGTGTGTGAAAGATCTATTCAAGTAATTGAGTGATTAGAGCCAACCTATATGAATACAATTGGGTGAAGATTTAGGTCCACGTGACACATAGTGCATTGGATTGAGCGACAAGGTACACCTTTCTATGTACACATTTCACTTCTTGGATGCTGACCTAATTATGAATCAAATCATGATGCAGATATATAAGAGTGATGAATTTCGGTTCAGTTGTGTGTGTGGCGAAGAAGTGTGTGTGTGGTGTGAGCATGCAAATAGAAGAGTAGAGTTAGAAGAGAAGCAGCGATGAAGACTTGGGATTCAGAATTCAGTTGCTAAATGACTACACCCTGGCATAGTGGCAGATGCTTAAGTAGTATTCAGTTTTCATGTGCAATATGATTGGAAGCAAGATTTCATCATCAATGCAGTGAGCTGACAGTGAGCCTTCAATAGGGTTTAACAACCCTCAGGGTTTAACAGCCCTTATTGTAATCTTGCTAGGTTTAGGGTTGAGGTAGTGAGCCTGCTAAACCTAGTTGTACTTCATGGCAGTGAGCCAACATGTTCTAGGCCCATGGAGTGACCAAGCCTGAACATCATTTTTATAAAGATTGCAATATATATTTGAGAGCTAATCCTCTCCATGGTTTTTCCCTTTTTGGGTTTTCCACATAAAATCTTGGTGTTATGTGTCATGCTTTTGTGGATGTTGTTCAGTTGTATATTTTATTTCTATTTGATTATTCTTTTGAAATGGTTAAAAGTAAAAGTTCAAGAAAATATTTATAGAACACTAATTCACCCCCCTCTCAGTGTTCTTGACAATCAATAAGAGGTACCTCATGGATTGTGGATGTGATGAGCTACTTGGTGATATAGATTTGAGTCCTAGTTAACCCTTGACATGGTCCACTTTCACTTCTTTCCACCACGGAAGTGTTTAGTGCTGACCTAATTGGTGTTGCATGTTTGAGGTACACACACTTTATTAGGACCGGCCTAATTTAGATAGGTATTGGTTGCAGATAGTATAAATGCAAGATGAAGTTGAGTGGAGAAATGCAGAGAAGATGATTCAAATGTGAATCAAGGGTAGTGAGTTGTATGCAAGATTAAATGCTTATGACTCCGAAATGTAGTGAGCAGAAGGTGTCTACATTTTAGTGTGCTTGATGTTGTTGGAGGCAATGAGCTAAAGGTTGCAGATAGAAAGAAGTTACAGTGGTGGATCTCTCCTATTTCTTTGAGATAGTGAATCTCTCTGTAATAGTTTTCTTCTATTCTTCTCTCTTCCAGACAGTGAGTCCTTCTGGGTAGTGAGCCCTTGGTAGTGAGCCTTTCTTCTAGGTAGTGAGCCTATTTGTATTTGGTGTTGCTATTCATATATATGTGAGTTAATCCTCATCATGGTTTTTCCCTTGGATTTTCCACGTAAATCCGGTGTTCTTATGTGTTTGGATGTGTTTGCATTAATGCTTCATTTGTTTACATTATGTTAATGCATGATAAGAGGTTGATGTTTGGAATTGCTTTTAGGGTTTAAAGTTTTAATGCACAAATGATTCACCCCCCATCTCAGTTTTCATGTGCACACTAACAACAAACAAACAAAGAAATGGGGAAACCTTCATCTCATTCCTACAAAGATAGAGGAACATGGCTAGTAAATTTCCTTGGCCTATCCCTGAAAAACAACTAGTTAGCATATTTGTTCAGAATTTGAACCTTGAACTAGGATTCCATCTACAAATCCAATGTGCTAACTCTTTCAACGAGATCACCTCCAAAGGAACAATTATTGAAAAGTCCCTTATTGCTAAAGGGATAGTCAAGGTCTTCAGGGAAACAAAAGACAACCCCCAAACTTCCAATGAAAAGCCCTGCTTTTGGGCCAAAAACAAAAGTGTTGTGAATGATGGTGTTGTGGAAGCCAAACATGTTCAAACTATTCAAACACCAGCTCATCTTTGAATAACAAATAATAATCCACCTACTCCTAAGGGGTAACCTTGATCAGATTCAATGCCTAGATGGAAATTTACGCAACTAGGAGAACCCATTGAATCTATTCTCAGAAAACTCATCCAAAACGGGCTTATCACATTGCTTGAAGCACAACAATACGATGAGCCCACATTTAAACCCTCTTGGTATAAGGACAATGAATATTGTGAGTACCATAGAGTCAAGGGACATAAGACACCTGGATGTATGAAATTGATTTAAATCTTATCGATCGAGTAGAAGTTACTATAGATGACACTACTAAAAAAATGTCAAATAATGATCTTGACATCTATAAGGATCAATTCCCACCACATAGTAAAGGAAATGCTTTTGATAAAGGTAAATGGGTCAATCATATGTTAGGTTCATATGATTCCATTGTTGGTCATATAGAATAAATTCATGCGTCTACTCTTTTCATGAAGGGAAAAGCCCCTGACTATGCCATCACAACTCATCGTGGTCGTGTTACCCTTTATGAGGGAACACCAAACATCCATCCAACTTCTGAATACAACATTTTAGACTACCTAGGGAAAACTCCAGTGCAAATATCCATTCTAGATCTCCTTCGAGCATCCCTCGAGTATAAAGCTATACTTGAAAAAGCCCTCCAAGAATCATCTATCCTAGATAACATTGATGTTTCTCAATTCCAAGCCATGATAGGGAACATTTCTTCACCACACCACTTGGTCTTCACTGAAAAGGACCTTCCATTACAAAATACCTATCATAATGACATGCTACATATTGAAGTTTATATTCATCAGCATAAAGTCAAGCACATCCTTATAGATGGTGGTGATAGATTTAATATTTGCTCTTTGAATTTGTTGAAAGAATTGGGATCTTCTGAGGACACCATTGATTTTACTAAAACTATGACCATAAAAGCATACGATGATGCCAAATGAGAATCAAAAGGTGTTATTCATCTACCTATCCAAGTTGGTCTTGTCTTAATAGAAACTCATTGCCAAGTACTGGACCTTGATCTGTCATACAACATTATCCTAGGTCACCCATGGATCCATACCATGTAGGCCATAGCCTCTACATAACATCAATGCCTAAAGTTTTCTTTCAATGGTATCAAAATTACTATTCTTAGAGACCCCAATCCTTTTGAATTTTTTTGAACCATGCAAGGTAAATATCAAAATTCCAATCAAATCCCAAACAATGTTGCAACTCAACCATTGTCCTCCTACATAGATCCATCCACACTAGCCAAAGCCCCAACTAATACACATTTTCCTGAGATCAAGGTTCAGTACAAGGATACGAGATTCAGAGAATATGACTTACACAAGTCTTGATTTGTGGGGAATTTACCCTTATCACCCAAGTCATATGGAAAACCACCTATATCAAAGACAAGTAAGAAGGTAGTCATACAAACTAACCCAACAATATTCATTCATTGGGGACTGTTACAAGAAGAGTGTATCGAAGACATATCCTCTTGGATATTCAAATATGACAAGGACCCAGTCACATTACTAGTGGAGCAATACAACATAGGTCTTCATATTGTAAATAATATGAGTTACAAAGGATAAGGTGGGCTTGGGATGGATGGACAAGGAAACTTAGAACCCATCTTTTTAATGAAGAAAATTATAAGCATTGTTTAGGATATGAAAAGGAGGTATCGCGATCCTTAGACATTGAGTTTATTCTCAAAGTAGTGAAATCTTTTCTCGCGATTACAATTTCTAATGAGGATACTATCAATGGCTCCTATTTAAACCTTCCCAACTTATTCCAGGAGACTTCCATATTCATGATATCCTCCATATCCCTCACATCCAAAACTAAGACCTAGAACATCTCACTTGTATACCCTAAACTTATCAATTCGGATCAACAAGAGATCCCCGCTCTTTATATCTTTCAGAATGATGAGGCTATTGCAAAATTCATGGGACTCCGCAATAGTATTCCACTTGGAGATCATAAAGAAGGTTTTTTTATGGACCTAAACCAAGCAACATACTTTGGTGAGAATGCCAAATCCTCCAGTCGCAAAAATAGAGATAAAAATATCAGATCCCCTGGTGAAAACCACACTATGGCACCTTTGGATCATAAAAAAATAAAAATAAAGGATGTATCCAAGGGTAAAAACCTCTCTGAGGTGCCTGAGGATGCAGGATTTGACCTTCCCTTACCTTATAAGTATCAAGAAATATTTTCACATTTTGTTGAAATATCATAGGAGATGAACTCAAGAACAACACAAAATCCCAAGATAACTTTCTTATCAGCTTCTCTCTTAGAGCAAGAGCGAAAGGACTTTACATCTTTCTTCATGAAAAGAGTGGATAACTTCACTTGGACATATGTAGACATGCCTGGGTTGGATCCTTCATTGGTGGTCCATCATTTAAAAGTGTCCCCTAATGCTAAGCCAATTAAACAAAAGCTTCACAAAATGCATCCCCAAATAGCATTACTAGTTAAAGATGAACTCCAAAAGTTGCTAGACATAAAGTTTATATGCCCTATTGATTATGCAAAGTGGGTTTCTAACTTGGTACCTATATCAAAATTCACTAGGGGTATTCACATATGTACCAACTTCAAGGATCTTAACAAGGCATGTCCAAAAGATGACTTTCCCTTGCCTAACATTGACATCATTATAGATTTGACAGTTGGTCATAAAATGATTTCCTTAATGGATGGTTCCAGTTATAATCAGATTCTGATAGCACCTAAAGACCAACACAAGACAACTTTCACATGTCTTTAGGGAACATATTGTTGGTAAGTCATGCCTTTCAGCCTGAAGAACGCGAGAGCAACATATCATAGAGTGATGACAATTATCTTTCATGACCTTTTTCATGAAATTATGGAAGATTATGTTGATGATCTATTGGGTAAATAAACTACTAGAGTAGGTCACTTACAAGTGCTCTAGAGCAGATCTTTGATATATTAGAATAGTATCAAGTTAGACTCAATACTAAGAAATGTGTCTTTGGTGTTACATTTGAGAAACTATTGGGATACATTATGTCTTGAAGAGGAATTGAAGTCAATCCTACAAAATTCAAGGCTATAGTTGAGATGTCTCCTCCTTAAAATCTAAAACAACTCAGAAGCCTTCTAGGAAAATTGTAGTCTATTCGGTGTTTCATATCATAGCTTGTCGATAAATGTCAACCTTTCTTACACTTATTCCATAAAGATGTATCATTCAAATGGGATAGTAAGTGTCAGTAAACATTTGAGTAACTAAAGGAATATCTCGCTACACCTCCAGTGTTGATGCATGTCCAGTTTCAAGGAGACCCTTATTGTTATACATCTCCACTACATTAGCAACCTTGGGTGCTCTCTTAGCACAAAATGATGACTCTGATAAAGAACAAGCAATCTATTACATCAATTATACCTTGGTTGGATACGAGCTTAATTATATTCCCATGGAGCGGGCATGTCTAGCTATGGTGTTTGCTTCCCAAAAGTCACAACAATACATGTTAAACTAGCAAACCAAGCTCATATAAAAAATAGGTCCCTTGAAATATCTTCTATCCAATGTAGCTCTCACAGGTCAATTGGAAAAATGGGTCATGATTTTAAGTGAGTTTGATATTGAGTATGTTGATCGCAAAGCTATAAAAGGACAAGTCATAACTGATCAACTAGCAAAGGCCCCTGCTCACGATACACACCCTATACTTTTTGATTTTCCAGATGAAGGGATATTCAACCTCTCTACATCAGTTGAATGGAAGCTCTATTTTAATAGATCCTATACCCAACATGGTTCAAGAGATGGAATTCTCTTTATCACACCAAAAGGTGATTATATTCCTAAGTCATATTAGCTAGCTTTTTCTTGTACAAACAACATCGTCAAGTATTAATCTTTACTTATAGGGCTATGCATGGCAGTTTAGTGGAATATCAAACAATTTTAGGTCTATGGAGACTCCCAACTAGTCATTCAACAAGTCACAAATGACTACCAAACAAAATATGACAAGTTGATGCCTTACAAAAGGATGGTTGATGACTACAAGCAACACTTTTCTGAAATCTCCTTTGAACAGATCCCTAGAGTGAATAACAAGGCTGTTGATGCTATGGCAACTATTGGATCCCTCCTAGATATGCCTGTAAATACTTGAAACTATGAATTTTTGGTCAAACAACTCCTGATACCGGCCATTGATGTTCCACCTACTGAGATTATCTACGAACTTGTTGGTACCAATTCTCCCTAGTACCAAGATATCTATGAGTACCTTCATGCTAACACCCTTCCACCAAACCTTACCAACACCCAGAATAAAGCCTTCATCTATTGAGCCTCTCAATTTACTATCCTTGGTGACACATTATACCAAAGGAGCCTTGATAGTATTCTCCTTAGATGTCTAAACTCGAAAGATGCTAACATTTCTTTAAGATATGTACATGAAGGTGTCTGTGGAGCACATTCCACCGGTCCTAACCTTGTTAAGAAGCTACTTCTCATAGGATATTATTGGCCTACAATGGAACAAGATCCTCATTAGTTTGCCAAGAAATTCCTTCAATGTCAGCAACACAGAGATCTAATTCATGCACCAACACATCAGTTGCAACGAATTACTACTCCATGTCATTTTTCATAGTGGGGACTTGACCTCGTAGGAAAAATCCATCCATCATCCTCCAATGGCCATAAGTTCATTATCATTTCTATTGAGTATTTCATGAAGTGGATAGAATCCATCCCCATGACTTACATCAATGGAAAACAAATAACTAAGTTTATCTTGCACTATATCATTTGCCGGTATGGAATTCCATTGGCTATAGTGAGTGATAATGGATGTCCGTGCCTTGTGCACTCAATACCATATTCAACATTGCTTCTCCATGCCTTATTATCCACAAAGCAATGACCAAGCTGAGGCTTCAAACAAAACTATCTTTAAAATCATTAAGAAAACAATCAATGAAGCTGGTCATGTTTGGCATTTGTAGATCAATCCCGCTTTATGGGCATATCACACAAGTATCAGAACCCCAACCAGTGCTACCCCATATTCTTTAGTCTATGGAACTGAAGCCATTTTACCTATCAAGGTCGAGATCCCATCTCTTCAAGTCTCTATGTAGCATCTTATTGATGGGGAAGAGTATAGAGTGTCTAGATTGTAGGAGCTAGAGTTACTGGATGAAAGGCGCCTCACAACATTGAATCATCTTCAAGTCTACCAAAACTGTCTTTGTTGTAACTATAACAAGAAAATCAAGGAAAGGTGGTTCTGAGTAGGTGATCTCATTCTTAAGGAAAACCAGAGAAACTAATAGGATTGAGATAAAAAGGGCAAGTTTGAGCCTAACTGGGTGGGACCTTTTATTATTATAATAGTCTATGGATCATAAGCTTATACATTATCAACACCTGAAGGAATTCCTCTAGATGAGCCCATCAATAGTGTTCATCTTAAGAAGTTATATGCTTGATCCTTAGAGTATTCCTACTAGAAAAATGCAAACAACAAAATTTAAAAATAGAAAATTTAAAAAAAAAAACAAAAAAATCCATCCTCTGGTGAAAACCTATTAAATAGGCACCTTGGATAAGTACCATAGTGAAAACTTGGAAAATAGTTGCTATGTGTAAAAGTCAGCATTCACCATCTACTAAGTCTTCCATCCATTCCATCCATCTCATTCCATAATAAAATTATTGAACTTTGCATTTCCACATACCCATCTATCATGGCTTGGCAATTGTCAGTGTCAGTTGTTGCTCTTTAGCATCATCCATAGTCAGTTCATCTATAGTTAGTTCATGCATCCATCATTCTCCATAATAAGACCTCTACCTGAATGGGGGTATGTTTCATTAACCTAGGTCTAGGAATAGATCCTTATTTTGACTCGAGGAACTGTCACACTTTCACTCACCTTCCGTAAACATTATTCATCTATCACAATCCATAATGAATCCACACTTTTACTTCATCCATCTACCAGAATCCATCCTAACTCAAGAAAATAAAATAAACTATGCATCCTTTGAAAGCTCAAACACTTATGAAATTAGAAGCAAAAGACTACTCCTGAAACAATACACTTGCATGTATACCACTTGCCACATTTGCTAAATCCATCTATCCTAAAAACCAAAGCCTTTAATGAATATATCCTTCCTACAATAAGGCCCAATCTACCATGAGTGCCCTCTTTTGCAAGAGAATATTATGGCTAGTATTTATTTTATCAATTGGTTGATTTCTTTTTTATTGATCTTTTGTTCCTTTCTAATACCTACTCAAGACTACCTTGATCTTTCTATATCTTGGTATGTTGTGATACAATATGGAGTGGGGCATGGTCATTGCTTTTGTATGCTATGTTTAAGGGATGATCTTATTACCCTACTATGGATAATATTTATCTTGTGTGTGTTGGAATTAGCATCTTGCATATCAATATCTTTTGCATCTAAGGTTCTGTAAAGGCCTTATGTGTATTAAGATTATTCTACATTAAGACTATTTTCCATTCACATATCTGACAAGGTTCTATTATGTCTAGTAGAAATAAGTTCAAATCGTTTGTTTGCAAAGTCAATGTCCTATGCATTGGATACATTATCACCTTGGTTCCTTATACCTTGGTGCATAATATCCATATGCTATATGAATATAAAGGATTTCTCTACATATGTCAGCATAACTACTCCCAAATAAAAATCCATCATTCTTTCATCTATCTATCTATATATGCTAAGTTATTTCCAAACATTTCATCCTAATCTTCATCACTTTCTATCCATGCTAACTTCTTTTTCATCACTTTCTAGTTGTTATGGTCATTTCTCTTATCATTACCATCATCATTATTCATTATCAGTCATCATTATCCATTTTCATTATCATTGTTTATCCATTTCATTATCATTATATCCATTTTATTATCATGTTTTCTCCATGTCATTACCATTATCTATTTTATTATCATTTCATTACCATTATCCATTTTCATTTCCATTATCATTAAGTCATCATATATATACTATAAAATCATCCTATATACACTAGGTATCTCACCATCACTAATATATCATCATCTATTCTAATCCATTTACATCATACATCCATATATTACCATTAATCAAAACATAATCATCAAATACATAAGGCATCCATAACACTACATCATCACATAGAATCAACATGTACTACCATATCATCATGACAACATCAATAAAGCATCATAACGCAATCATAAATACCATAAAAATATCGACATCATGTATAATACAAAATGGCTATAATATAATGTCTATGTGTACAAAAATACATATCAGCCTGCATGCATCAAAATACATAACATCATGCTCATCATATCATCTCATATGGAACTACCTCCCTCTTAATGTGTCGATGGTGAAGGCTATGGGATAGATCTTAGAGGGGGAGGTTGGCACGGTCCCCGTGTCCCTAAACTCTATCTTGATGGCCTCGACAGTGGTAGAGTCTATGTTGTTGTAACTCTCGGAGGTGGGGGTCCCATCATTGATGCCCCTAATCTTGCAAAAGTAGCTATCCCAAATCTACTCCATGAGATGAATGTCGACACTCTCTATCCCTCTAGCACCACACTATGATAAAGAGTATGATAGTACTCTACTCTCTGCCCCGCTACTACTAGCTCACCCTGAATCCTCATCATATTAGCCCACATCTACTACATCCCCCCACCTAATATAGCTATGTCACGCTCCTACTAGAAGCATGAGGCTACGACCATAGATACATCTCTCTCTGCTTTGAGCACATCGTACTCTGCTATCACCTATTGTAATAGCCCATCACCATCCCTCATTGGTACCTATCCTTGCAAGGTCTAGATATGAAGGAGGGTGTTGTCTCGCTCCATTGTCAATTCAGTAACCACACCCTGTAGGCACTCCACCTCCAGCTGTAGGCTATCCCTGGAGGCTCTCAATGTCTCTAAAACCTCCTCATCTCCAGGGATCACCACCTCAACCTCCACCTATCCCCTATCCTCTCCATCTCTGCCTATGTTGCTTGGGATGTCCACGTGGCCTCCCTCCACTCTCTGTCTCACCCATCTCTGCACGAGAGGCTTTACCACTTATCCTAACTGTGTGCCAGGCATATTAAGCCTCACTAGCCTGTGAGAGGCCCACCATGCATCATGGTCTAGGCTAGTACCTAAATCCTCTATAGCACTGCCTGGAGGTACCCAAGGTACTGGTTGCAGTCCCTAAAAATTTGCTAGTAGCCCATGTGGGTCCAAAGCTGTTCCCCAAGTCCCCACATCCCCCCGTACTTGGGGAAAAATAGCCTCATGCATGGGACCTATCTGTCTCTCACCAAACTGTCGTAGTACCCTACCTAGCATGTATGTCTCAACAATATGCTCTATCTGACCCAAATATATTTGGTCTATCATACATAAGCAAGATGCTCTACATCCTCATCCCACACCTCACAATCTCGCCATGGTCTCCATATTATGGTGTCTATGTCATCCATGACTCTCCTCTAGTAAGCCATATCTCCCACCCGTCTGTAGTGCAAAACTCTCACATACATCTAGTAATATGGATGGTTTGTGATCCTCACCCTGTTACAAACCAGCCTTAGCACAACTATGTGCTCCCATGCCCATATATGTAACAATGCTACTCCACATCCCAAGTACCGACTCTTACTATATACACAGCTGTGCAGATCTCTGTACAAGTTGGCCAATACACATGCTCCCCATGCAAATACCTTTCCATCAATCATCCTCTCCAAAACATCTCACCATTCAATAGAAAAATGTTGAGACCTCCTCCCAAGTACCAAAACATATAGAATCAAACCCGCAATAAATAGTGGCAATGGGGCATCTATCTCTACTCGTGTCAAATCAAGTTGTGTCTCCACTATAGGTAGGTCATCATCTGCAAACACTCACTCTAAAGAATGTGTCCCCATTTGTAAGTTATATTGTACTAAGGACCCATGTATGGCTATCCTCAGTATATACCATATGTCCTCCAAGGTCACCATCATCTCCCTAGTCGGGAGGAGAATGATGAGGGGGTAAATAAAAAAAACACAAAAACACAAATTGCGCAAAGACAATAGGAATTTTATTTTATTTATTTGAACAACACATTACATTATAGAAGCTAAATTCCAATCAAAGGATGAATCTTCCATAGGTTGCAACACATTATAGCTTCCTCTCTCTAGATTCTGGAACCTTCTACCTTTTATAGCCCCAAATCAGCTAGGGTTTCTATTTTCCCACATTTTCTTGACTCTACACTTCCTCCTTTTCTCTAATCCCCAAAGAGTTCGCAAAAATGGTCATAACTAGCCCTTTTTGGCAGCCTCTAGCCAAAATTGTGAAATTTGCAACTCCTTCCAAAAATAGGTCAACTTTCGAGAGCTATAACTTTTGATCAAGGTGTCTAATTGATGAACTGTTTGAAGCATTGGAAAGATTGCGGAGTTCTCTACGCGCTAAGAATTTTCTCTGCCAATTCCACCCATTTTTAGGGGTGTACAAGGCCTCTAAGTGCCTTAAACCCAACTTTGAAACTTTTTAGGGGTTTTTTGGGAAACAGAAACTTTAATATCTTTTAGCCCACAAATAATATTTGACTGATTCCTTCACCAAAGGCTTATTTTTTGATTTCGAATCCTCCTGTAAATTTTTGCTTCCATACATGCCAAATGCAAACTTTCCAAAAATAGCAGTTTGAAAAACTGAAGGTTTTACTGTTAAGGGAAAATTGGATTAAACATGAATAATCAATATAACAAAATACCCAAAACTCAATGAAATACAGAAACAAAGAGATCAATCAAACAAAAGAACTTCAAAAACCTTTGCAAACCTCAACGCTTCATAGCTTCCATTGGTTGCCTATCTCAATCGATCTTGCATGTATGAATAAGGCCCTCAGAGAGTGCACTTCCTTGCTATTCCAAGATTGTCAATGGAGAATGGCTATGATAGTTTTGCCATGAAGATGAGCTTCACAACAATGATAGTAGTATGTAGTAACGAGTGTGATCGCAAGTAATGAAGGAATTGGTGCCAAAGGCACACTGTAATTCCTGCAGAGTAATAATACTTAAAGCTTGGATGAATGAAATGGAGGAATAGAGTTGAATTTATAGACTTGAGAGAGAGAAGATCAATGGTATAGAAAGAATGAGAAGATCAACGGTATAGAAACCTTGAGGAACGTGTGCAAATAAGAAGAAGACAAGTGTCACCCAAAAGCTGTTTTATTTGAGTTAACTACTTTCTTTTCTAAAGATAAGACATGCTTTTCATAAATTAGAAAGTTTTTTTTCTAATTTAAGAGATATTGATAAAAACAAGGTTGATTGAGTCAGTTAACTCAACTTGAGATTTGTTTTTGCATGATTTGAGAGAAATTAAATAATAAATTATTTAATTTTGTGTGCATGAAGAAGAAGACTTATTTTTAGAAGATTTGGAAGATACTTGAAGAATTAGAAGATAAGAAAGCAAATTAAATAAATAAATTTATTTAATTGTTGTGCATGATTTGGAAGAATAAATAAAATATTTTATTGTATTTTATTTTTGGAGATAGAGAGGATTTATTCAAATTTGACTTGATTTATTCAAATTTGGAAGAATGATTTGATTTAATTAAATAATTAAGAATTATTTAATTGTTTGGAAGAATTTAATTAATAAAGGATTTTATTAAATTTTGACTTTAGAAGAAGTAATTAAATATTTTGATATTTAATTAATTTAGAGGAATGTGAATCGAATAAATAAATTTGATTTATTTATTTATTGATATAGGAATTAGAATGGAATAAATATTAAGAATATTTATTTAGACAGAGTCGTGTCATTTTTAGGTGTATGCATTTTGGCCCTCTTTGATGCAATGCAGTTTACGACGTTGCTTCAAAGAATAAATAGTCTAACAATGATACATGTCTCAGTTTGCCCCTGGTACAGGTTACGAAGATAGGATGCCCCCTCGGGAGATTGGATGGGAAGAAGGCAGAAGGCCTGAGACGGATAATCTCACGAAGAAGGATGAAGAAAGAGCTGAATGATATGCTATGCAAGATAGAATGAAAACACACAAGCAAGTAAGAAAATATGCACAAATGATACAAGGAAAAACAAGGTATTGCCTTTGTTGAGCGGTAAACCAACAATATACTGATAACAATATACGACAGTGTTGTCATGGCGGGGAACGATATATCCCTAGACCAACATGGCAGGCATGTTGTCATGGCAGGGATCGATAGATCCCTAGAGCAACACAAAGGCTAGTGTTTGGTTTTAGGAAATGAAGCATGTCGTGTAAGATGTGTGTGTTGGTCTAATTTTGACAATGTAACATCCTGTATAAGACAATTGATTGATTAACTAATCGAGTTGGTTTACGACTAGACAAGGATCAAGACCACTGATTTGTGATTGGATCATTTGACAAGATTGACTTGACTTGATTGGTATGGATTAAGGATGGACCTACATTTGGATCACTGCTTGGGTTGACCGAATTGAGAAGAATGGACCATAACGATAGATAGAATATTGATTGATAGAAGAATGACTCGATAGAAGGAATCACAAGCTTTTATTTGTAAACATTGATACTCTGTGGTTTGGATCTTTTATTGCATGGGATACAGATGTATGGATGCTTTTGCGGATGTGAATGGTATGGATGCTTTGTGGATGCGAGTGGATGTGAATGGTTTTTCGACATCTTGATAGTGCAAGTATTTTGAAGTGCTTATTTCATCATTGGGCTTTTTTGTTTTTGTGTGTTTTTGAAATGTTGTAAGAAAATACAAGCATCTAGGTATAATTGAACTAAGATGACCTGAGCATCGCTTACATGGATTTTGATTTAGCAAGTTAATACAAGCATCTAGGTATAATTGAACCGAGATGACCTAAGTATTTATTGCGTATCAACAGACAAGGATTGCCCCCTTTCATGTTAGACCTTTGATGTCCTCGATGATCTTTTGCTAATCATGTCCTTAGACAAGGCTTCACATTATTAAAGTTTAATCCACAAATAGTAAACAAAGAAAATAATCATGCCCCCATCATAGGATCTCTAGTTTTTGGCATCCTTAAGTAGCATAGAAAGACATGATAACAAAAATTAAGATGCTGTAACCTTACCTTGATCACGACCACAAAGCATTTTTGCATTTTAGATGTGTTTGTTTCTTGCCATAATTTGGGTAAAATCATTTAAAGTTCTTTATGTACTTGCTTTCTTTGCTTTGGATAGGGTAAGGTCTTGCATCAAAATTTTTTCTTGAAAGTAGGTTTTGCTTGCGCTTGCTTGCCTTGTGAAAGGTTCCACAATCCTTATTGGGGAGACGAACCCTAAGGGACTGACCTAGTGCCTCGGGGGCGCATTGCTAAATGGCCTTGCCTATGTGATGATGCAGAGGCAATGTAGTTCATGGACCTAGACCATGTGGATATTGACGACAGACACTATGCTAGGCTGACACTGTGGATAGGATATGGGATAAAACCTTGGTTGACAAGGCAACAAAAGAGATAGAGTATCAAGCCATGATAGGTTATCGTTAGGATTTTATTATGGAACAGATATGGATCGAACGAGACACGAGTGAAGGAAGAATGGACACAAGGTGATTGGTTTCCCAAAGATGGAGGAAGCGGTCTATCACAAGTAATGCCTATTTACCAGGTTTTCACCACTTGCTTTTATTTGGACGAAAGATAGAAAGTACACATGATTCTTGTTTGCCAGGTTTTCATCATGATACCTATCCAAGGTGCTTGTTTGCTAGGTTTTCACCAAAGGACAATTTTTTTGTATTTTTGTATTTTTGTATTTTTTTTTGGTATTTTTCTATTTATTTTTTATTTTTTTGGTATTTTATGCTCCCCTTACATTGGGGTTCTCTTAGGTATAGAACCGGCGAAGATGCATGCTATTGATTGGGTCATCGAACAACTCACCCTATGATGTTGCTAACTGATATGCCCCTAATCCATAAGTAGCTACGATCACATAAGGCCCAAGCCAGTTGGGTTCAAACTTGCCTTTCTATTCCCAGTCCTGTTGATTGTGGGGGTTCTCCTTAAGTACTAGGTATCCAACTTTAAAGACTCTTGGGCAGACTCTGTGGTTGTAACTTCATGACATCATTTGTTGATATGCTTTGAGATGATCAAAGGCTTTCTATCTCCTTTCCTCTAGCAACTCTAGTTCTTGCAATCTGGAAACTCTGTACTCTTCATCTATTATGAGACCTTTTAACGACACCCTAAGAGATGGTAACTCAACCTCGATGGGGAGGATAGCTTCTGATCCATAGATAAGGGCATAGGGGGTGGCACTTGTGGGAGTACGTATACTGGTTCTGTAGGCCCACAAAGCAAGATTGAGTTGGATGTGCAAATCACGGCCAGCATCGTTGACTATCTTCTTGAGGAGTTTTGAGATGGTCTTGTTGGATGCTTATGCTTGGCCATTTCCTTGGGGGTAATAGGGTGTGGAGAAATGGTGTTAGATTTTGAATCGGTCACAAAGTTCTTTGACATCCTAGTTTTTGAAGGGTCTTCCGTTATCCATGATAATGGATGAGGTAATTAAGGATGAATGAGGAGATTTGTTTACCTATGATGGTGGTGAGGGGGATGGCTTCAATCCACTTGGTAAAGTACTCAGTGGTGGTTATTATGAATTTGTGGCCATTAGATGAGGGTGGATGGATTTTCCCTACAAGATCAAGTCCCCATTAACAAAAGGGCCAAGGTGTCCTTAAAGGTCTCAACTCTTGAGCTGGTGCATGTATCAGATTCCCGTGTATCTAGCACTGCTTGCACTTCTTCACAAATTGATATGAATTTGTTTCCATGTTTAGCCAATAATAACCCAAATGCATGAGTTTCTTAGCTAAGGAAGGATTGCTAGAGTGTGTTCCACAGATCCCTTCATGTACGTCTTGTAATGCAGTTTGGGATTCTTCTCGTTCTAAACAACAGAGTAAAGTACCATCTAGACCACGTCGGTATAGGGTGTTGGCAATAATGGTATAATGAGAGGTTTGGCGTATAAAGGTTCATCATTGGTTTGAAGATAAGTCAGGTGGGAGGGTATTGTCCTTGAGGTAAGTGTAAACCTTACCATACCAAGGTGAATCAGATCCAACTAATAGGCATATGGAATGGGTTTTAGGAAGATCATAAGCTGGTTGTTGAATTGATTCCACTAAGAACTTGTACCGTGACTCATTCTCTGGGATTTCGAGAAGAGAGGCAATGGTTTCCATGGCATCTGTTGCTTTGTTTTCAATGAGAGGTATCTTCTCAAAAGAGATGATCACAAAGTATTCCTTGAAGTCCTCGACCATCCGCTTGTATGGGACAAGCTTCTCATATTTGGTTTGGTAATCATCATTGACCTGATTGATTACTAGTTGATAATCACCATAGACATGTAGCTCTTTGATTTTCCACTATGTTGCCATTTTGAGACCAATGACTAAGGCTTCATATTTTGCTATGTTGTTGGTGCATGGGAATAACAGATGATAGGACTTTGGTATGGTGTCACCATGAGGAGTTACAAACAAGATTTCTGCCCCCGATCCATGGTTTGTGTAGGACCCATAAAAGTAGAGTTTCCAGGAATGTGTTGATATATTGAATAAGGATTCATCTGGAAATTCAATTTGCATTGGTGTGGTGTCCTATAGTGATGCATCTGCTATCTAATCAGTAATGACTTGCCCCTTGATAGCCTTTCTGTCTACATACTTAATATCGTATTCACTTAGGAGCATTACCCATTTGGCTAGGTGACCTGTTAGAGCTGCTTTGCTTAGTAGGTACTTCAGTGGATCTATTTTTGCAATAAGTTTGACTGGATGTGCTAGCATATAATGTCAGATTTTTTGGGAAGCAAAAACTACCGCAAGACATGATCTTTCTATCTGAGAGTATTGCAACTCATAGCCCACCATTGTGTGACTGATGTAGTAGATGACTCTTCCTTTACTTTTGTAATCTTGTTGTGCTAGAAGGGCCCCAAGAGTTGTTGGTGTAGCAGATATGTATAGTAACAATGGCTTCCCTTAGATAGGAGGAATGAGAATAGGTGGATTCATAAGATACTCTTTCAGTTTGTTGAATGCCTCTTCGCATTTCTCATCCCATCTGAATGGAATGTTCTTATGTAGGAGATGATTGAAGGGTTAACACTTGTCTGCCAGTTGTGATATGAACCTACAAATTGCTTGTAGCTTGCCCTGTAGAGATCTTAGTTGAGTAAGATTCTTGGATGGTGGCATGTCCATAATAGTCTTGACTTTTGTGGGGTCCACCTCTATTCCATTTGCCGATACAATAAAACCTAAGAGCTTGCCTGAGGTGACTCCAAACACACATTTATTTGGGTTCAACCTGACTTTGAATTGTTCTAGTCTTTGAAAGACTTTCTCTAACATATCTAGGTGTGATTCTCTTGTGAATGACTTTGCAAGGATATCCTTTATATAGTCTTCCATGGTGACGTGCATCATATCATGGAATATAGTGGTCATGGCACGTTGATATGTGGCTCCTACGTTCTTGAGCCCAAATGGCATGACATTCCAACAAAAAATGTCCCATGGACAAGTAAAAGCTATCTTATGTTGGTCTTCTGGTGCTATCCTAATCTGATTGTATCCCTAGAAGCCATCCATGAGAGATAACATGGTATGCCCTGTTGTTAAGTTGACTATGATATCTATATTTGGCAACGAAAAATCGTCCTTGCGGCAAGCTTTGTTTAGATCTCTAAAATCATTGCATAGTCTGACTCGGCCATCAGGTTTGGACACTGGTACTATGTTGGAGACCCATTCTGGATAGTCTATAGCTCTGTTGAATCCTACATCCAGTAGTTTCTTGAGTTCTTCTTTTACTAGTAGTGCAATGTGTGGATGCATCTTTCTAAGCTTATGTTTCACTAGTTTCACTCTTGGATCTAGTGGAAGGTGATGTAGAATCAAATCTGGATCTAACCCTGGCATATCTACATATGACCAAGAAAAATTAACTTGCTTTTTCTTGAAGAATGGTACAAGCTTAGTCTTTTCTGGTGGGGTTAGAGACTTAGCAAAGTGAATGATCTTAGGCTATTCCTCTGTTCCAATGTTAATAGGCTCTGTAGGTTCCAAAACAATCTGAGACTTCTCCTGGTGCATGTCATCGAGGAGAGTGTCAATCCTTCCATCATCAGGTGCCACAGTTGGGTTTTCACCATCGGATGCATCCTTTCTTTTTACTACTTTGGGATTTAACACTGCCACGGAGCGGATTTCACCATCAGATCCAGTTTTTATTTTGATATTTTTGTGACTGGAAGGCTTGGCACCCTCTTTGAAATAAGCCAAGGTATTAAGTTCAATGGTGAAGCTAGCTTTATGATCTCCTTTAGGTAGGTGGTCCCTAAGTTCCATATAGTCAATATAGGCATCATCATTTTGGAAAATATCTAGTTGCAGGGTTCCTTGTAGATCCCAGTCAATAAGCTTAGGATGCACAAGGGGGAGGGAGTCAGAGGATAGATCTGATTTGTTGATAGTTTGAATGGATATGCTAGGAGTATTGGTAGGGAGAGTGTTTGGGATGGTACTTTCCTCCAAATTGTTTATTGTGATAGAACTCGAACCTTCCTCGAAAGTCGTATTCTTAGGGATAGGCAAATCACACTCTAACAGTTTATGTGGTAGCGTTTGTCCCTCATGATAGGGGCTATAAGTTTGAATGGTGTCGACCTCTTTGTCATCATAGGAATGCTCTGTTAGCTCATCCCACTTGTACTCATTAAAATTTGTGTCATTGTCTTCTTGAAGGGTATGGATCATTTCCACAAGACAAGCATTTGCCTTACCTTTGCCCTTATCCTTATAGCCTAGACCTTTTGTAGTTCTAGCCAATGATGATGAAGAAGGTTGAATGGGTTCTATAATTCCTTCTTTTCTTAGGCTGATGGGGCCTTGTCCTTCATAACCTATTCTGTGTAGGATAGACTCACCTCGCCCATAGATTTCCATTGGGAACTTAGGTGGTTCTTGTTGTGTGTTCTCTTCTTCTTCAATGTAGAGCCATTGTAAGCTATCTCTTTCCTCTATTTCATTTGATAGAGTCCCCCATTTTACAAAGGGAGCTATGGGAGGTGTAGGAGGAGCAGATGGCTTTGGAAAATGCTTGGGTTGCCCAAAGGATCTAGGAGATAGAGGCAATTTGGCTAGGTTGAGGCTGTGCTCAATGGAGTATTCCCCTACTCTTGTTTCTTTGATGGTAATTTTCTGCTCTTTGGGCTTGGGTGAGGAAGCTTCAGAGGTAGAATCATTCTGTGGGGTAGGGGATGTAGATGCTCTATTGTTGGGTATGATGCAATCGGGTTTTGAGAGGACAGAGTTGTAATGCTGAAAGGGGTCAGGGTCACCTTGGATGGTGACTTGCTTGCCATTATGAGGGAACTTTATGCACTGGTGATAGGTAGAAGGCACATGTTTCATGGCATGAATCCATGATCTACCTAGAAGAATATTATAGGCTAGCTCCCTATCTAGGCTTGGCACACAATGTCTTTTATCACCGGTCCCACTTGTATGGGTAATACCACTGTTCCTTTGGTAGTTCTCTCCTCTTCATCATAGGCTTTGATAGTAATCTTCTTCCTTAGATCAACTACATTTTCAGAGAACCCCAATGTAAGGACTAGCTTCAGCATGCAAATATTTAAATCGGCTCCCCCATCAATAAGAACCCTCTTGATGCGATGCTTGTGGATGAAGGCGACAATATGTAAAGGGGTGTTATGAAGTTGAGACACTGAGAGGTCATCTTGTTCGGTAAATGATATGGTTAATTAAAGACATGATGTTTCCACAGTCCATGATATTTTCTTCTGTGAGCTTCTGGCTTGACTGTGTGTTGCTTTTTTGAATCAATGTTTCAGATCACACTCCGTGATCCATCATTAGGATGAAAAGAGAGCATTGTGAGAAGTGTTTGCAGAAATGGCTACTTAAAAAGAAAAAGAGACGATAGTGGGCACAGTAAACAACATGAAGGAGACAATTTTAAAAAATGAAAACCATAGAAAATGATAAAAAGGAAAAACATAAACCTATAAACAAAAAATGAAAGAAAAAAAGAAAAAATAAAATAAAACTCTCAAAGATCAAAGGAAGGATAAAAAAGACAAGTAAGGAATTGATAAAAATAAAAAGGACGATAAAAGGAGAGGATAGAGATAAAAGAAAAACATAAGTAAAGTAAAAAATAAAATAAAAATATAAAGGGGTAAATAGTAAGAAAATATAAAAATAAGGAGAAGAGATGAAAGTTAAAAGATAAGAAAACACAAACTCGCAAGTAACTCAAAGAACATAGAAAGAAGGAAAAATAGGAAACATGAAGAAAGGAGAAGTAGTTCAAAATTACAACAACTCAAAATAAAGCAAACAGAGAGGGGAACATTAAAAAATAATACAAGAGGATGAAAAAATAAGTAAAAAATAAAATAAAAAATAAAAATCAAGAAGAAAACAAGGTAAAGAGATAAAAAGACGGGGAAAATAGTTTCAAGGTTAAAGAGAGGAGGAGCACAATAAGGAAGATGTAAGTTGAGAAAGAGGAAAGAAAAGGTAAGGATAAGACGAGGGGTAGGGATGACAGACATGGTAAGGGAAAGAGGGTGGAGGGACATGAGGGAGGGGGAGGTGATGAGACCAAGAGACAAAGGGGTGGATTGAGGGAAAATGGGGGGGTTGAGTAGGGTAGTGTAAGAGGATAAAGGAAGGGGCAATCTTGTAATAATGATAGGGAAAGAGGAGAAGAGGGGATAAGGTGATCAGAAAGGATCAAACCAAGGAGGTCGGAGGAGGGAGAAGACAGAAGAGGGGATTAGTTTTTAAGGGAATTTAGAAGGGGGTTCCAAGTAGGGTTCATGTTCCAGCCATCGTCTCTATTCAAATTGATAGGGTTATTTCTGATGAAGATAGCTTCTTTGAGTTTCCTTTTGAAGAAGTTATCTTCCTTAGCTAAGACTTGGGTATCTTCAAGGTGGATGTGGTGTTTGGTGTGGGAGCAGTGATCTGTGAGGGCGGACTTAGTGATCCTTTCATGTCCGATATCTGTGTTGTGCTCTTTAATTCTCATGCAGATCGATCTACCTGTCTCCCTGATGTAAGGTGTACCACAAGAATAGTCAATTTTGTAGACCCCTAAGTTTAAAAGGATGTTGTTAGAGTCTTTAGTGGAGGGGATGAGGTTTCTGATGGTGGAGACCAATTTGAAAGCACAGGAGAGTCCTTTCTTATGAAGGATTTTGGCTATTTTGTTGGAGATCCCTTCGATGAAAGGTAGGGTGGTGATATAGGTCGTCTCAGTGTTTTTAATAGGCTTGGAGTTTAGGCATGCTTGGGCTAGTTTAAAAGTTCTCTTAATGTTTTTGGTGCGGTATCCATTGAGTTTGAAAACTTTGGTGAGGTGTGACAACTCTTGATTTAGGTGTTTGTCATCACATACCCAAAAGGCTCGCGTAGCTAGAGTTTTGAGCACACTAACCTTGTGGGCAGGGTGGTGGTGAGAGGAAGCAAGAAGGTATAGGTCAGTGTGGGTGGACTTTCTGAAGACTGTACGGCCAATAGTGCCATCATCATTTCTGATGAGAAGAATGTCCAAGGGAGTTGATTATTGGTTTCCAATTCTTTGGTGAACTTGATGCAGGGAGCAATGTTGTTGAGGTGGTTGTGGAAGATTTCTAGTTGTTCTTGGCTATGTGGCCAACAGATGTTGGTGTCGTCCACATAACACTTCCACCAAGTTGGTTTGAGAGGGAAGGAGTTTAGGGCAAGCTCTTCAAAATGCTCCATGTATAGGTTGGCAATGACAAGGGATAGAGGTGAACCCATTGCAACCCCATCTGATTGTTCATATACCACGCCTTGGAAGGTGAAGAATGTGGATCTTAAGCATAATTCAACAAGGGATGTAATTTCTTCATTGGTCTTTTACCGGATCAGTGTAATGGAGTCTTGAAGAGGGACTTTGGTGAAGAGAGAAACCACATCAAAACTAACAAGAATATCGTCATTATTAACCTTTTTGTCTTTGATGAAGTCAACAAATTGGGTTGAGTCTTTGATGAAGGAGGATGACTTGCCAGTAAGAGGGGAGCCTAGCTTGGTTAGGAAGGCAGCAAGTTTGTAGGTCAGGGAATGGGTCGTGTCAACAATTGGTCTCAAAGGGAAGTTGGCTTTATGGATTTTAGGCAAACCATAGATGCGTGGTGTGATCTCTTTATTGGGAAGGAGACATTTTTTGGTATCATCATCAAGGGTGGAATTGGAGATGGTATTTCTGACAAGTTTCAAGATTTTGGAAATAGGATTGGAGGGTAGGATTTTGTAACTACCACTGTTGTTAAGGTGATCCAACATTTTGGAGACGTAGTCAGATTTGCTCAAGATAACTATGGCATTCCCCTTGTCCGCTTTGGTGATCACAATGTCTTGGTTCTGAATAAGTCTCTTGAATGCGAGGAATTCACCTTTGGGGACATTTTGCCGGGGGGGTTTTGCATGTCTAAGGGCGACAGCGTAGTCTTGTCTTACCTCGTCTGGCATCACCTTGGGTAAAGAATGGATAGCATTTTCAATATTAATGAGGAAATCAACAACAGGAATTAATATTGAAAATGCTATCCATTCTTTACCTGAGGCGATGGCAGACGAGGTAAGACAAGACTGCGCTGTCACCCTTAGACATGCAAAACCCCCCCGGTGAAATGTCCCCAAAGGTGAGTTCCTCACATTCAAGAGACTTATTCAGAACCAAGACGTTGTGATCACCAAAGCGGACAAGGGGAATGCCACAGTTATCTTGAGCAAATCTAACTACGTCTCCAAAATGTTGAATCACCTTAACAATAGTGGTAGTTACAAAATCCTACCCTCCAATCCTATTTCCAAAATCCTAAAACTTGTCAGAAATACCATCTCCAATTCCACCTTTGATGATGATACCAAAAAACATCTCCTTCCCAATAAAGAGATCACACCACGCATCTATGGTTTGCCTAAAATCCATAAAGCCAACTTCCCTTTGAGACCAATTGTCAACACGACCCATTCCCCCACCTACAAACTTGTTGCCTTCCTAACCAAGCTAGGCTCCCCTCTTACTGGCAAGTCATCCTCCTTCATCAAAGACTCAACCCAATTTGTTGACTTCATCAAAGACAAAAAGGTTAATAATGATGATATTCTTGTTAGTTTTGATGTGGTTTCTCTCTTCACCAAAGTCCCTCTTCAAGACTCCATTACACTGATCCGGCAAAAGACCAATGAAGAAATTGCATCCCTTGTTGAATTATACTTAAGATCCACGTTCTTCACCTTCCAAGGCATGGTATATGAACAATCAGATGGGGTTTCAATGGGTTCACCTCTATCCCCTGTCATTGCCAACCTATAAATGGAGCATTTTGAAGAGCTTGCCCTAAACTCCTTCCCTCTCAAACCAACTTGGTGGAAGCATTATGTGGACGACACCAACATCTGTTGGCCACACAGCCAAGAACAACTAGAAATCTTCCACAACCACCTCAACAACATTGCTCCCTGCATCAAGTTCACCAAAGAACTGGAAACCAATAATCAACTCCCTTTCTTGGACATTCTTCTCATCAGAAATGATGATGGCACTATTGGCCGTATAGTCTTCATAAAGTCCACCCACACTGACCTATACCTTCTCGCTTCCTCTCACCACCACCCTGCCCACAAGGTTAGTGTGCTCAAAACTCTAGCTACGCGAGCCTTTCGGGTATGTGACTAAAAACACCTAAATCAAGAGTTGTCACACCTCACCAAAGTTTTCAAACTCAACGGATACCGCACCAAAAACTTTAAGAGAACTTTTAAACTAGCCCAAGCACACCTAAACTCCAAGCCTATTAAAAACACTGAGATGACCTATATCACCACCCTACCTTTCATCAAAGGGATCTCCAACAAAATTGCCAAAATCCTTCATAAGAAAGGACTCTCCTATGCTTTCAAATTGGTCTCCACCATCAGAAACCTCATCCCCTCCACTAAAGACTCTAACAACATCCTTTTAAACTCAGGGGTTTACAAAATTGACTATTCTTGTGGTACACCTTACATCAGGGAGATAGGTAGATCAATCTGCATGAGAATTAAAGAGCACAACGTAGATATTAGACATGAAAGGATCACTAAGTCCGTCCTCGTAGATCACTACTCCCACACCAAGCACCACATCCGCCTTGAAGATACCCAAGTCTTAGCTAAGGAAGATAACTTCTTCAAAAGGAAACTCAAAGAAGCTATCTTCATCAGAAATAAACCTATCAATTTGAATAGAGACGATGGCTGGAACGTAAACCCTACATGGAACCCCCTTCTAAATTCCCTTAAAAACTAATCCCCTTTTCTGTCTTCTCTCTCCTTTGACCTCCTTGGTTTGATCCTTTCCGATCACCTTATCTCCTCGTCTCCTCTTTCCCTATCATTATTACAAGATTGCCCCTTCCTTTATCCTCTTACACTACCCTACTCAACCCCCCCGTTTTCCCTCAATCCACCCCTTTGTCTCTTGGTCTCGTCACCTCCCCCTCCCTCATGTCCCTCCACCCTCTTTCCCTTACCATGTCTATCCTCCCTACCCCTCATCTTATCCTTACCTTTTCTTTCCTCTTTCTCAACTTACATCTTCCTTATCGTGCTCCTCCTCTCTTTAACCTTGAAACTATTTCCCCCGTCTTTTTATCTCTTTACCTTGTTTTCTTCTCGATTTTTATTTTTTATTTTATTTTTTACTTATTTTTTCATCCTCTTATATTATTTTTTAATGCTCCCCTCTCTATTTGCTTTATTTTGAGTTGTTGTAATTTTGAACTACTTCTCCTTTCTTCATGTTTCCTATTTTTCCTTCTTTCTATGTTCTTTGAGTTACTTGCGAGTTTGTGTTTGCTTATCTTTGAACTTTCATCTCTTCTCCTTATTTTTATATTTTCTTACTATTTACCCCTTTATATTTTTATTTTATTTTTTAGTTTACTTATGTTTTTCTTTTATCTCTATCCTCTCCTTTTATCTTCCTTTTTATTTTTATCAATTCCTTACTTGTCTTTTTTATCCTTCCTTTGATCTTTGAGAGTTTTATTTTATTTTTTCTTTTTTCTTTCATTTTTTGTTTATAGGTTTATGTTTTTCCTTTTTATCATTTTCTATGGTTTTCATTTTTTAAAATTGTCTCCTTCATGTTGTTTACCATGCCCACTGTCCTCTCTTTTTCTTTTTAAGTAGCCATTTCTGGAAACACTTCTCACAATGCTCTCTTTTCATCCTGATGATGGATCACGGAGTGTGATCCAAAATGTTGATTCAAAAAAGCAACACGCAGTCAAGCCAGAAGCTCACAAAAGAATTAAAAAAAAAATGATATGGTACTTGAGGAGGTTAGATTACCTACCATGGCTTGAAACTTCTCTTCGGCCAAGTTTGTGGGTACAGTGGTTTCCACTAAGGCTTTATTGAGAATCTCCTTGTGGGAAGGAGATAGACACAACAAATCTAAGATAGAAATGTGGGTAGGTTTCTTCCGCAGTTGGTCTATGACACTATACTGATGGCAGTTGGACTGAGAAGGTGATGACCTTGGAGGGAGGGTATTCAACATGACTTTACCACTACAGGTGATGATACTGCAATCAGTTCTATTGGGCTCTAATTGTTGGTTGGGTGTGACCCCATTGATTTGTGGTATATGCTCTGATATGCAATTGATGGTATAATCAAATGGCACACTTGCATAATTTGCATTACTATTCCCATTATTCTAATTTTGCCTATTGTGGTTGTTGTTGTTGTTGTTGCCATTGTTGTTGTTGTTGTTGTACGGCCTGTCGTGATTGAGAAGTGGATCTTTGTAAGCCACATGTGTCTCATTAGAAGTATGTTGTTGATCACCTCCTTGATTTTGATCAAGTATGTCTTGAATAACATGTTTGAGATGGATACAATTGTTGGTTGTGTGACCTCTTCCTCTATGATACTCACAAAAGTCAGTGTCTTTCCAATAGTGAGGTTTTATTTGAGGTTCATAATATCTTGTTGGCGGTAGAGAGATTTCATTGTTGGCCAATAGCTTCCTTAATGCGGATTCTTGGGACTCACCCAGCGGTGTGAACTTTTGCCTTAGATTTGAGTTGAACCATGGTCTTGGCTCCCAAGAGAATGTTTTTTTGGGCGTAACATTGCTTGCCTCTGCTTTGAGAGTGAATATTGGTTGTTGTTTGGGAGCCGCCACCTTGGCATCAACCACTCCATCATTGACGACATTTTTATTCTTAGTCCAAAACTTTGATTTGTCAGTCGTGTAGTTGGAGGTTGGTGTGTCCTTGTATAACTTGATTTGTCCCTTGGCGATCATAGCTTTCTCGATGAACAATCCCATTTCAATGACCTTCAAAAATGAGGTAGGGCATTGAATTTGTATTTGATAGCTTAGATCAAAGTTGAGGTTGTGGACAAACATCTCCATTAATTGCTTCTCGGGTACATCATACGAGCATTTACTCGCTAGTTGTCTCCACCTTTGTAAGAAGGAGGCGAATGATTCGCCACTCTTTTGCTTGGTATTGCATAGGTCAAGCATGGAGACTTCATATTCAATATTGTACAAGAAGTGCATGATGAATTTGTTGACTAACTCATCAAAAGTTTTGATACCCGATGGAAGCCATGAGAACCACTCCATGGCTTGAATACCTAGAGATCTAGGGAATAGTCTCATTAAGAAAGTCTCATTGTGAGCTACTTCCATGCATGTGGCATTGAATTCCCTAATGTGATCTCTAGGGTCCCCTTTCCCTTTATAGTTGTCAAACGTAGGGACTTCCAATTGAAAGGGGAATGGTATCATGTTCAAACTTTTATCAAAGGGGTATGGTGCAATATCTTCCAAGGAGTAGGTTTTAGTGTTTGTACCTGTCTTAAGGTCCATCATTTGTTGCATTAGACCCTCGATTTGTTTCCTCATTTCTTCCATAGGTGTGTTTGGGTCTATGACTTTCTTTCCTTTATCCTCACCAATGTGGTGTTCATGATTATCCTCTACGGTTTCTTTGAGTTTGCTTAGATCGAAATCAGTGGGGAGCTTAATTCCAAGATTTGTAAGATGATAAAAATACTTGTGAGGGTCCTCATGGAGCACTTTCTCTAGTAAGCATTGGAATTTTTGATCTGAGAGGTGTCCTTGATAATCTTCGTGAGAGATTTCCTCATCACTATCATGAGGGGTGACAATACGGTCAGATGATCTGGCCATTTCAAGTTGCTTTTGGTATTGAGATCTAGTAAGAACAATGTAAGGTGACGTGGGATACAGTGGGATGAAACTAGAGATTTTGGCAAGATGCTGGTGGAGACTGCTGAGAATAGGATACTTATGACAAGATTTGAACAAGGGACTCTCTCGATCAATGATTCCAAGTAAGACGGCCGATACAAGATGATAGTCATTAGTAAGGGTACTCGATACTTGTCTTACTGTGTAGGGACTAGTCATGCACCAAGACCACTAGCGAAGTTATGTGATTTACTAGGGTTACTTGAATCTAAAATGATTAAAAAAAGGAGCCTATGCTAATCTAATATGGGATACTTTGACTTTGGATTAGGGAGACCTGATAGAAGGTGAATGAGATGACCAATGAAAGAGAGACTTTGACGTGAAATGGATGGAAAAGTGACTGCAAGGTAAGATCTGATCTCAGAACTTGGAACTAGACTGAAATGGGTACCCAAAAATGATAAATTTTTTCTCTCAAAGACTATGGAAGTGCTCACTATCATGCATGCGCCGGAACAGATGCGCTGCATAAACTAGTAAATGCGCAACAAGTCGGTACAAAAGCATAACACTAGTAAATTTCAAATGTGTTGTAACAGGTTTCAAAAGCGCAGTAAGTCAGTACAGATGCTCCGTAAATCAGCACAAATGTACAACAAAAGAGGATGAATGCGCCGCTCTGGTTTTTCAGTGATTTTTGCAAGTTTTTGGCAATTTTCTGATGTTTTTGGTATCTTTGGCTGCAAAAAGGTCTTTTAATCTAGTTTTTTGAAATTATGGCAAGAAGACACAGCAAACACAAAGAATGTTTTTATGGTTTTTTATTTTTTTGTGATTTTTTTACTCTTTTTGGACTAAAAGAAAGCAAGTACAAATCTAGGTTTCAAAGGATAGTATAAAACTGAATTCTCACTATCTCTAGTGAACCATCTTCAGGAGGTAATAATTGCCCTTCCTTGCACCAGATTATAGGGGTTTTTGGCCACTAAAACAAAGGATGATTAATAAAGGCAATCATTTGAGTGATTATACATGCGGCAGCACTACTCTCCGTTATGGAGTCTCCCAGCCTGCAAGGGTTGCACCTTGGAGGGTTTTGGGGGAGGTTGGCTGTCGATATAACACAATTGCACTTGTTGTTTGAAGCTTTCACTCCAAATACAATTTATTTATAGTGGATTGGTAGGGCTTAGCGTCTAGCCTATTACCACTTAGGGTCATTCCTACTTGGATGAACGGTATCCAAGAGTAGGCCCCCTAAAGGAAAAACACATACAAAAATGTTATATCTGGCATTTTGGTCACCCAAGATAGGGGAGAGCATAGGCCTAGTATCATTCCCAAAACACAGAAGATAGTGGTTCTTTTCCCTTAGTTAAAATGAGAAAAACTAGATGAGCTATCTACTTGGGCAAGCACAGAAATTTGTTAACTTTGGAGTGATAACAAGATAGCAATGGTCCAGTTTTACCAAGATAGCAATGATGTGTTCAATTTTACCTAGATAGTAGTGATTTGTTGACTTTGAAGTGATAACAAGATAGCAATGGTCCAGTTTTACCAAGATAGCAATGATTCAATGATATGCAAGATAGTAATGATTCAATTACCGCCTTCCTAGTTAAGACTATGTGAAATTTGCATGAGCATCCATTTACTTTCCTGTTTAGAAATTGAAGTGTGAGTTAACAAGTGCAAATATATGATTCTAAACTAGTACCTAGCCTACAAAATAGATCAAGAGTGTTCCTGTAAAAAGATGTTAGCATTAGCGAAAAACTTCAAGGAAACCCTAAAAATCACTGCCTAAATCAGATGCACAACTTTAGAGCTTGAATGCGCAGAAACAGAACTCAGAAGCACTGCAATACATATGTGCTAAGACAGAGGTCAAAAATGTAGGAAGACAGTATATACGTGCTGAACTGATAGATGCACTGGAATAGAGTCTGTGTGCGCTGAAAAGATGTATGCGCCATAACAGACAATAGGTACGCTAGATCAGAGACTGTATGCGCCGAAGGAATGTATGCGCTGGAACAGATAGCAGATGTGTGTTAGGATGCATCAGATGCATGATTTTTCATGTGTACGACATTCTCAAACACAAAAAATTAGTTTTTGGGTTAAATTTGGGGCTAGGCCCCACGGTGGGTGCCAAAAATGTTAAGGGAAAATTGGATTCAAATGTGAATAATCAATATAACAAAATACCCAAAACTCAACGAAATACAGAAACAAAGAGATCAATCAAATAAAAGAACTTCAAAAACCTTTGTAAACCTCAAAGCTTCATAGCTTCCGTTGGTTGCCTATCTTAATCGATCTTGCATGTATGAATAAGGCCCTCAGAGAGTGCACTTCCTTGCTATTCTAAGATTGTCAATAGAGAATGGCTATGATAGCTTCACCATGAAGATGAGCTTCACAACAATGATAGTAGTATGTAGTAATGAGTGTGATCGCAAGCAATGAAGGAATTGGTGCCAAAGGCACGCTGTAATTCTTGCAGAGTAACAATACTTAAAGCTTGGATGAATGAAATGGAGGAATAGGGTTGAATTTATAGACTTGAGAGAGAGAAGATCAATGGTAATAAATTATTTAATTTTGTGTGCATGAAGAAGAAGACTTATTTTTAGAAGATTTGGAAGATATTTGAAGAATTAGAAGATAAGAAAGCAAATTAAATAAATAAATTTATTTAATTGTTGTGCATGATTTGGAAGAATAAATAAAATATTTGATTGTATTTTATTTTTGGAGATAGAGAGGATTTAAATAAATTTGATTTGATTTATTCAAATTTGGAAGAATGGTTTGATTTAATTAAATAATTAAGAATTATTTAATTGTTTGGAATAATTTAATTAAATAAAGGATTTTATTTAATTTTGACTTTAGAAGAGGTAATTAAATATTTCGATATTTAATTAATTTAGAGGAATGTGAATCGAATAAATAAATTTGATTTATTTATTTATTGATAGAGGAATTAGAATGGAATAAATACTAGTATATTTATATTTAAAAAAAAGATATCTACAGTACACCGAGAGATATCTTCCAATTTGTTGGCATTTATAAATTACTTGCAGTTAGAATATTTGATATGCTCACATGAGTTAATTTAAAGAGACTATGCTGCAAGACTTTTCATATTCTTCAAACGTAATAAAGATTTCATTCAATAACTACCCAAGTTTTTCTATTTTTCTATACATTTGGCTTCCACGAATTTATTTATTTTTGTTTAACATGATAAAGATTTCACTCCATAACTACCCAAGTTTTTCTATTTTTCTATCAATTTGGCTTCCACAAATTTATTTATTTACACATTTTATGAATTTGGCTTACATGGAATCTGAATCTTAATTGTTTATGGGAATCTGAATCTTTCAGCCCTTGCTGTGAGTGTAGAACACCTCTCAGCGTAATTAAGAATATTTATTTAGACATAGTCGTGTCATTTTTAGGCATATACATCTACATCATTATTTAAGTGATTATGGAACACGAAATATAAAATTTGAAAATAAATAAAAACAAAATCATCATTTTTCTGGGTGATGCAAGGTTGTCCTTACACCACTGGATGCTCCTGCATCAGACACCTAGGGTAATTTGAGAAGTGACCTTGTCACATCTCAGGTGTTTAAGGAAAACCCAAATGATCAATCTCTACCTTAGACAACTAGGAAGAATATTCAACAGGCATTCCTTTCCACTTCACCAGATATTCTTCATATTGCCTATTCTGAGTACTTCTTCCCACATGGCTATCCAAGATTTGTTCTATCTCCTCCTTTGAAGTAGATGATGGAATACTCTACTGTTCTTCTGTTGGTCCATCCTCTGTTCCACCTTCATGATATTCTATTAAATCGGTAATGTTGATTCCACTTGGCAGCTCTATCTCATATACATTTCTTGAATCATGCTTCTTCAAAATCCTGCATTGTCCAAATTTCTTCATTTTCAACTTATTATATGTTCCAACTCGAAACCTCTCTTTTCTCAAGTGAACCATGACTTCATCTCCTACCTGAAATTCCTTATATTTTCTCTTCTGATTTGCCTTAGCCTTGTACTAAATCTTCATCTTATTAATGTGCCTTCTCACCTCTTCATGCAAATTCTTCACATGTTCTGCAAAGTCTTTGGCTTCAACACTTGTCTTTTCTCCCTTTTCCATCTTCCTTAACTCTGAAGCATTTCTTGGACTACTCCCATATATAATCTGGAATGGTGATTTACTTGTACTCCTATTGACATAATTGTTGTAAGCAAATTCTGCATGTGGTAAAGTTAAATCCCATCCCTTGGACTTATCTCCTACTAAGCATCATAGAAAGTTACCCAAACTCCTATTCACCACTTATGTCTATCCATCGGTCCATGGATGGTATGCAAAACTAAACTTCAAATCTATCTTCAACTTCTTCCATAATGTCCTCCAGAAATACCCAGCAAACTTGGTATCTCAATCTCAAACTATGCTCTTAGGTAGACTGTGTAGTCTCAGCACCTCTCTGAAAAATAACTCTACAATATGAACATCATCATTAGTCTTCTTACAAGGAAAAAAATGTGCCATCTTCAATAATCTATCCACCACCACAAAAATGGAATCATGTCCTCTCTGTGTCCTTAGTAAACCAAGAATAAAATCCATACTAATATCATCCCATGGCCTCTATGGTATAGGTAATCGCTGAATAGCCATGTATTCTAACTTGTTCCTTTTGCCATCTGACACACTCTGTAACTCTGTACAAATTTCCTCACATTTTGCTACAACTGTGGCCAATAATAATGCTCACTAACAATAGCAATGGTCTTATCTCGACCTTAGTGTCCAGCTAATCCCCCACTATGCTTCTCCTTAATTAGGTTCTCTCTCATGGAACTCCTTGGAATGTACAACTAGCTTCCTCTAAACAACATGCCATCTTGGATTATGAAACCCAACCATTTTGTCCTATCCAAAGTAACAAGTTCTAAACAAGCCTTCCAAGCCTCTACAAATTCTAGATCTTCAAGATACAAACTTTTGAGCTTATCCAACCCAACAACATCTATCTTCATTTCTGTCAACAAATTTTTCCTTCTGTTTAAGGCATCTACAACTTTGTTTTATCTTCCACTCTTGTGTTTAAAAACAAAAGTATAACTCTACAAAAATTCAACCTATTTTAAGTTCCTCTAGTTCAACTTCCCTTGACTATTGAGATATTGTAAATCTTGATGATCGGTATATAAAATAAACTCTTTTGGCAACAAATAATGTCTCCATTTCTTCAAAGATTGAACTATAACATAAAACTCCTAATCATAAATAAAATACTTTTTCTTGGCATCATTAAGCTTCTCAATGAAATAGGCAATGGGCTTACCTTCTTGACTCAAAACAGCTCCTATAGTAGTGCCAATAGCATTGTAATCTACCTGAAATATCTTATTGAAATATGGAAGTGCCAAAACAGGTTGCTCTGTGACTTTCTACTTCAATGTATCAAAACTCTTGGCTACTACTATAGTCCATTTAAACTCTTTTCTATCCCCTCTTATTATCTCAGTTAGGGGTGCACAAATGCTACTAAATTCCTGATAAATTTTCTATAAAAACTTGCCAAACCATGAAAAGATCGTACCTCTATAGCACTCCTTAGCATGGGCCATTCGACAATAGCCCTTACTTTTATTGGGTCCATCTTAAGACTTTCATTTGAGACAACAAATCCCAAGTATACCAACTCCTTTGCAAAACTACATTCATCTCCTCCCTCAACTTCTCTAAAACTCTTGTAATATGCATCAAATGCTCATCCCAAGTCTTATTGAAAATCAAAATGTCATCTAAATAAACAAAGAACAAAATTTCCCAAAAACTCTTTCAATACCTCATTCATGAGCTGCAAGAGTGTTCTCAGTGCATTGGTTAGCCCAAATGGCATGACTAACAACTCATATGAACCTTCCTTTTTCTTGAAGGCTATCTTCCATTCATCTCCTTCCCTAATTCAGATATGGTGATACCCACACTTCAGATCAATCTTCGTAAATTACTTGGCTCCACTCAAGCAATCCATTATGTCATCCATTCTGGGCAATGGAAATTTGTACTTGATCATGATCTTGTTGATAGCTTGGGAATCTGTACACATTCTCCACTCTCCATCTTTCTTTGGTGCTACTACTGCAGGTACCACACATGGACTTAGGCTCTCCCTTATTAGTCCTTTCCTTAACAGCTCATGAACCTGCCTATTCATCTCTTCATTCTCTGTAGGAGTCATTCTATGGGCTGCCTTATTTGAAAAAATGGCACCTGGTATCAAATCCATTTAGGGACTTATCTTCCTCAATGGTGGTAAACCATCTAGTACATAATCAGAGACAATGTCTTAAAATTCTTCCAACAAATTTGAGACTTCTACTAGTACATCTTCACATTTCTACTTGCTGATCTTAGGAATCAACGCAAAGAAATGATGCTCATGCCTCATACCCTCCAAAAAATTCCTACCATCTACCAAGCAAATTATGGCAATACTACATACCTTTTCTTCCACCTCCTTTAAGGGCTTCAACTTATGACAAACCCCATCCTTTGTTAGGGAATAGGTGTTTGCACAACCATCATACTTCCACGGCCTTCCCAATAGCATATGACATGCATTCATTGGTATGATGTCACACATCACCTCATCATGGTAGTCTCCAATCTTGAACTTGACTAAACACTTCTCATTGACCAAAGTTCTATGGTCCTTCTGCAACCATGCAATCTGTTATGGATGTGGATTCCTTCTTTTTATAACCTTCAACTTGTTAACTATCTCCTTTGAAACAAGATTTTCAGTGCTTCCACTATCAATAATAATATCACAACACTTACCTTCACACTTGCACCTCATGCAGAATAAACTCTTCCTCTAATCTAGTTCTTTCTCCTCATTCAACTAGGTTCTTCTGACAACTAGGGTTTCTCTCCTTTCAACATATTTAGAATGCTTAGACTAAACATCTTCATCTACATGTGCAACTCGTGCTTACCCTCAGGTCTTCTATTTGTTCTCTCATATGCTTGATGTCCTTCTTCTCCATATTGGAAAAAGGTTCCTCTAAAACCTCCTCTTCTGGGTCCTTGCCTAGGTCAACCTCTTCCTCTTCCTCTTTGCTCACCATTATTTTGGTCATGAGTGTGATACACATATCTCCTCTTTGATTTCAACTGGTGCCAGCTTCTTCATTTTTCTTTTGATCTTCATTTCAGCCTCCATAGGATCTTCCACCAGTCCTTCCTCTTTGGCCTCTTCTCCTTTGCTTTCTTTTGACTCTTTTATTCAGCTTCTCTTCCACCTTTAGGGAGAACTGGTACGCATCTTCTATGGTGGTCATTCTGACCAGGCTCAGCTCATTTTGAATACTCGGCCTCAACCCATTAATGTAATGGGCTACCTTCTCCTTATTGGCCTCTGCATGGCTTGTCTTGATAGTAATCTTATAAAACTCTTCTGTATAATCCTTGACAAACTTGTTACCTTGCTTCAATCCTTGCATCTTCTTCAACAACTCCAACTCATAGCCCATAGGAATAAATTTCTTCTTTAGTTTGTCCACCATCTAATCCCATTTGGTAATCTTTCCTTTGCCTCTTCTATTTCTTTCTAACTAGACCTCCTTCTACCAAATACTGGCATGGCCCTTCAACTTTGTTTTTACAAACTTGACCCATTCTAGATCCTCCACATCTTCATACTCAAAATATTCTTCCATATCATTGATCCAATCAATAAGCTCTTCCGAGTTCAGGTCCCTAGAATAGGTAGAAACTTCAATCCTAGGCCTCTTTTCAATCTTCAAAATGGCCCTCAACAACCTAACTTCTGCAAGATTTCATGCACCTTCTTGTTCTTCCTTAGATAACTCTTCTTCAGCTTCATCTTCACTTTCTTCTCTTGTTCTTGGCTCAAACCCTCTTTGTAGCTTCTCTTGCAATGCATCGATTTGTCTTTGTAGGGCTCTAAAACCGTCTTCTATCAAAGCATTTCTTCCACCATGGTTTCTTCATGGAGGCATTTTGATCTTCACAGCAAACCCACAACCTCAGGTCTTGGTGCAAACTGCCTCACGGTCAGTGATCTATATACACACTCAGGAACCCTTGCTCTACTACCACTTGATGAGGGGAGTAAATCATAAAACACACAAAAACACAAATTGTGCATAGAAAATAGGAATGTTCTTTTATTGATTTGGACAACACATTACATTACAGAAGCTAAAATCTAATCAGAGGATGAATCCTCCATAGGCTGTAACACATTATAGCTTCCTCTCTCTAGATTCTAGAACCTTCTACCATCTATAGCCCCAAATCAGCTAGGGTTTCTATTTTCCCACCTTTTCTTAACTCTAAACTTCCCCCTTTTCTCTACTCCCCAAAGGGTTCCCAAAAATGGTCATAAATAGCCCTTTTTGGCAGCCTCCAACCAAAATTTGTAACTCCCTCCAAAAATAGGTCAACTTCTAGGAGCCATAACTTTTGATCTGGGTGTCCGTTTAACGAACCGTTTGAAGCATTGGAAATATCGTGGAGTTCTCTACATGATAAAAAATTTCTCTACAATTCCACCCAATTTTGGGGTCGTACGGGGCCTCTAAGTGCCTCAAACTTGACTTTGAAACTTTTTCAAGGGTTTTTTTAGAAAATGAAAACTTTAATATCTTTCAGTCCACAAATGATCTTTTGTTGATTCCTTCACCAAAGGTCTTATTTTTTTATTTCAAAGCCTCCTATAATTTTTTTCTTCCATACATGCCCAAATGAAAACTTTCTAAAAATACCAGTTTGTTATTTTTAGAAGTTCAAAAAAACTGAAGGTTCTACATAATTATTTAAGCAATTATGGAACTAGAAATACAAATTTTGAAAAGAAATGAAAACAAAATCATCATTTTTTGGGTGATGCAATATTTCCCTTACACCATTGGATGCTCCTGCATTAGAGAAATGTGCTCCTCTTGTTGTGCCATCGCTCAATCAGTGTCATCATCATGGCTATGTGTGTCCTGATCTTGGGCATCCTCGCAGTCAGTAACATCCTGATTATCACCAGGAAGTCTCGCTCCTCCTTAGTAAACTAGGTGTACAATCCCATTGTTCGAGGTCTCTGCACACATGATCGGATCACTTGTGGATGCTCTTGTTCATCACAACATTTCACCAAGTAAGTTTTTCATCTCACAAAAACAAAAATCCTCTCTCTAGTTCACCACTTTTGCCTCTATGTAAAAGCATGTAATTTTCTACCATAGGCACCCCTTTTTCATGCAGGCATACCCATTTTCACCCTAAGTGTGCCTTTATATGATAGCACACCCCTTTTTCCTAAAAGTTCTCCTTCTGTTGCACCTTTGTAGCATAGGCACGCTACCTCTTTCCATCAATGCACCTCCCATACGCAAAGACACGCATTTACCCCATAGGCACCCATTTACCATGGGTGTGTCATTCCCAACCCTCGATGTGTTAATTTTGACCATGGGTGCACTCTTGCAGAAGCATGCTCACATTTTTTACCCTTTCTCCTATCATTAATGACACCCTAACCTAACCACAAGGCCCCAAGATTAGGCACTCACTGGTCTACCAGCTCCTGTCAGTCACTAGTAATGCCTGACGCACTCACTGCGGTGTCAATGACGTGGAATAGCTACTCGATCTTCCATTTCTCTCTTTTTCTTCTCTCTGCAAGGTTTGTTAAGCTTAGGTGTACAAATGACTAGGAATGGGGCCCTTACCACTATTTATAGGCCCCCAGCCTCAATTTTCCTTCGTAGCCCTACCCAACCCTCCCATGTCCCCATGTTTTACCCCCAGTCTTCCATTTTTCCTCTGTTACCCTTATATTTCCCTATCTTCGTTTCATCCCTGTCTTTCGTGAATTTTTTCAAAAATATTTAATTTTCTGACGAAATTCTCGAGGGAGCATCCATTATTTCTTCTCTATTCCATCATCCATTTTTTGTTCCTATCACCGAATGGGGCATCATTTTCTAGTTTCTTTGACTTGACGCCACCTTATGGGATGTCATATCAAAGAGGGGAAAATGTAGACACTTAAAATTCACAAACACATTCTTCATGTCACTATACCACATTCACATCATTTCCCACTTAATTATCCAATTTATGTTCTTCCACACTTCATCATATTCCTCCACATTAATTAAATAATTCTAATTATTTAATTAAATCAATTTCTCTCCACTTTAAATAAATAAATTCAAATTATTTATTTAAATATTCTATTTCCTTCCAAATAAATAAAATTTAATATTTTATTTATTTATCCATGTGCACATGAAATTAAATAATTTATTTATTTAATTTCCCTATTATCCCCTCTCACCATAATTTCCTCTAGTCAAATTAGTTAACATATCAATCAATTGAGTTGACTCATCAATCAATCTTGTTAACAAACCAATCAATTTTGTTAACAAACCAATCAACCCAATTAACGAATCAATCAATTTAGTCAACTCCACAATCAGATCGGTTAGCCTCCGTAATTCATGAGAGGACAAGGACACTTGTATCTCATTTGCTCACATCCTCTCAATCAATTTTAACCATTTATCTTTCTAATCATCCTCCACCATTGATCTGCATATCTAGAAATCTATAAAGATGTCTTCCAAGCCATCTGATCATCTCTCATATTCGTAAACTTATGTTGTTGCGATTTCAATCATTCATTTTTGGAGATCAAGGTTATGTTTCTTCAGCTTGATCAATCCACAAACTACTTACTTAGCAAGGAGCAAAATCTATTGGACTTGGGTGCACTCCAATTCACTCAATTGGTGAGGTTTGGTTTGTAAGTGCAAATGGAGGTATATTGCATTTGATTTTGATTTCTTTTGTTTATGTTTGCATTGCATATTTCAACCCTTCACATTGAGTATGTGGCATCAACGACATAACTGTTTCTTCTAGTTCATCTATTAGTAGTGTCATTTTGGTGAGGGAGGGTTTAGATTGCTTAGAGGTTCCAACTACATGTAGTGGTTTGGTTGGAGCAAATGGAATTGTTGAAGTGTTACATCCCCAACTTATGATTTAGTTTAATCTTTCTTTTGTGTGGTAAACATGATGATTAATCACAGTTTAATGATTTGATGTTTGTGGAAAATATCAAATAGATTCAATGATTATATGAATATTGATTAATGTTTAGTTAGATAAGTGATTACATGATGATATGATTATTTAATTATAATGATTTGTGAATCAGATGATGACACACTAATAATGGTTATATGGTTGTGAGAGTAATCAGGAAAAGAATCTTCCTCCAAGGATGGAAGGAGAGTATCATCCGAGAGGAGGAGATAGATGTGGGGAAAAGGTCAGATTGCCATCTGAGTATCAAAATTAGTCCTTGTGAACCCATGCAAAGTAGAGTGAGTTTGCGGCTTTCCCTTGTTAGTCATTTTCATTTATGTGTTAGCATGACAATTTGAGTTATCTTGACATCATCTACATCAATTCGACTAGATGATGTTCGTAGAACATCAATTCTAGTCGATGAGTAATCTCGTTAGGTTGTCAAGTATTTCCTTATTTCCTTATTAGGTTTTTGGTGATTATCATTTTATTTTTATATAATACTTATGGTTATTATGGTGAAGAAGGGGGAGTGGAACTTGACCCCAGGTGCTACCACAATAATGGGTCACACTTTCTAGGACATCCTGATTTTTGTTGAAATCACATATTTTTAGGAAATATAATGATTTAAGCCTTGAAAGGTTCCATTTAAAGGATTTTAATTGAATAGGGTTTGATCAAACCCCCTTAGATTCAAACTCCCTTAGATAGAACCTCGCTAGTTTTAAACCATACCTATAATGGAGTCTCCTCTACACCTATCAAAATGCTAATAAAAAACCAATTTTGATTTATCTTTTGAGGGATCAAATGAATTCATTTAAAATTTATGATTTGTAAGTATGTAGTCCTTATTATAAGCTTCCCAAAAAATATAATTTTAAATATATTTAATTTGATTATTATATTTATTTTTTATTTCTTGTGAATGTATGTTTTTTGCCGAATATCAAGTTCTATATTCTACACACACGGAAAATTAGTAAATTACTAAAAAAAAATTCTAAAAAATATCTATGCACTAGGTATTGATGTCCTTATTTCAACAAAAGAAAAAAAATTGAATTTCGATACATACAGAAAAAATTATGTTTTACGGAATACGCCTATGTCTAAATTATAATTCGTTTGACTTCAAAAATTAATTAAAAATATATATTCAACAAAACATTATGAAACCAAATGAATACACTATATATCGGTGTTACCAATATAAATTAAAAAGAATCAGAATTTTATCCTTTGTAGAAAAAAAATTATGTGCTACGGAGTACACATCACTTTAAAAAAATGTTGTTTACTATTAAAACCAGTTATCAAAGGAGATACAAAAAAATTACAATTTAACTCCAAATTGTTTTAAAAAAATATATTTATAATCTACAAACAAAATCTCACAAATCACTAGTTCGCATCATCTTCAAATTCCTAATGGTTTAGCGGTTATAGGTGTCAAAACGTGAAGATTTAGTTCAAAATATTGATTTCAATGTCAAGTTTGGCCAGAAAGTGTAACCCATTATTGTGGGATGACCCCCCCAAAGTCACATTTTGTTGTTGTTCCACCCTAACGATGATGTTATCATTTGATGGCACCATAGATTATTTTTATAACCCTTAAACATCATTTAGATGCAAGGGAAACTTTGTGTGATATAATTATTCTAGACCCTTGTGATCGGGCACCTTTAATATTATTAATGTATATGACTTATGATAAGTAGGCCGACCACTATCCACGATGAGTGCAGTGAGTGGAGGCCAATTTTAAACCTATCATAATCTCTATCTTCACTACCCACTCCATAATGGAGATGGTGGACTGTTTGGAGCCCAAAGACCCGTGGGGTGGTGGAGGATAGTAAACTATTTTCACCACTATCTTGAGAAAAAGGTGGCGAATCTTGTTGCATGGAATCCATGCAAGAGTATCGAGAGGGTGTCTTTGTTTTGAATTATGTTTTGTTGGTATGTATTTCTACTGAGGAACAGGAAGTTCTTGTTGGCAAGAGGCACTGAAGTGTAGTAGACTAGAATGTTGTCATTAATGGAAACAAGGCAAAGATCATCCATCACAATGGCAAAGACACCTTACTCCAGAAGACAGTCCTAATCCGACAATAAGGTACAAGCATTTTGGTCTGGAATCCCTAAAATGGCTAAGTATGGAAAATATTTAGGTATGAGACAAAAAAAGGCTCAGTACTGCTCTACAAGATAAGATGTGAAGATGTAGTTCAGGTATGATATTCATAGATACCTATTGCTCTTATAGTGGATAGTGTTAAGATAGAGACAATGAACAATACAGAGTAAAATGGTTCGCATTCCTCTGCATTAGCATATTTTGTTCTGCAGTTCTGAAGTAAGATAGAGATAGGTCATGACTATTAGAATCCAAGTTTGTATCTCCAGAAGTACAACAAATCTCATTCTACAAGATCTCCAATATCAGCATCCAGTATCACAGTGTTACAATGTGTCAGGGCAATAGTTCTAAGGTCTGTGTTTTGGTATACAGATTGATCTTGTTCTGTGGAGTTGAAGACATGTTAAGAGATCATTAATGATTGTTGAATATGATTCATGAAGGTGCATTTGGTCCATAGCAAGAGTTGTGTTGTGACATAGGAACCTATCATATATGTTATTAAGGAACAAGCTGACAAGCTTGTAAGATCCTTAAGCGGAGAAGGTATAATTTTTGGACAATCAATATAAGTGATCACATGATTAGAGCTTACCTATATGAAGACTTGTACATATTTGTTTGGGTCCATGTTACACAAGTTCAAATCGACAGATTACAACACCATGTGTACACATTTCATACTTTGCTTGCCGACCTAATTAAGAGTTAGATAAAATTGTTGATATATATAGAGGATGGATTTCGGTGTTTGAGTGTGGTTTTGATGCGAAAAAGAAAGTGGATACAAAATATTTGAAGATAAGCGACAAGAGAAGAAGAAGAGAGATCATATGTAAAAATAGAGTAGCATAACAGGGCAATGAAAGATGAAGAGTTTTGAGTTAGTGTTTTTGTTCTTCATTGGAACTATAACCATGCATATGTAGATGTAATCTCAGTAGTTCATCTTTGGTAGTGAGCCATCCTTCTTCTAAATTGGCAGTGAGCCCCAAGGCAGTGAGCCTTTTATAATTCGGTATTGAGCTATAATAATATTATTAAGAGCTAACACTCTCTGTGTTTTCCCTCTTTGGGTTTTCCACGTAAAAATGCTAGTGTTCATGTGTTATGTCTTTATGGTTTTAATCTGCTTTCACTTAATTAAATTTGGTAATTGGATAAAAGAGAAAGGACATAAATGGTTTTATAGAACATTGATTTACCCCCTCTCTCAGTGTTCATTGTATTCAACAATTGGTATCAGAGCCAAGTTCCTTGGAAAAAGTTTAACAAATTAAGGAAGATTTGGGGTTCTGGAATGATGGCAGCAAGAAGACTTAGAAATTATGAAAGTGACAAGGAACTAGAAGCAGCCCTTATTGATCTTGAAAAATTTGAGGCTAAAAATAGGGATCTAAAAACAAATATTCAAGAAGCTGATAAATGCATCCTAAAACTAAGAGAGCAAGTCAGGAAATTCAAAGAAAAAAATAAAGAGCTAAATGATTAATTAAATGAAGCACAGGAGTTCCTAAATGGGCTGACATTGGAAGTTGAAAAGAAGGAAGAAATTGAAAGGCATCTGACCCAAGATGTTAAGGATAAATCAGAGGAATATGAAAAATTGGGCAAAGAAGTGCTACTCCTAAAATTTGATCTCAAAGCAGCTAAGAGCTATGAAGAAAAGTTCAAGCTAAGTTCTACAAAGCTTGATGAAATGATTGTTGGTCAAAAGAGTAATGATGATAAGCATGGTTTTGGATTTGAGAAAGGAGAAAGTTCAAAATCTGGACAGGCAAATTTTGAGTTAAGACAAAACTGAGGGAACTAGTTCAGAAATCAAAGAAGAAGACCTAGAAGATCCCCGGTCAGATAGCCAAATGCTCAAAGGTACCCATCTTTCAATGGATATTGTTTTAAATACAATAAGTATGGTCATAGGGCTACTCAGTGTAGAAGTAGAATGAATCAAAATGTTCCATCTTTTTCTGGTCAATGTTTCAATTGCAAGAAGATTGGTCATAAAGCAAATAAGTGTAGAAGTGTGTCAAGAAATGTGCCAAACTACTCAAGGAATAGTCAATCCTTCAATGGCAAGTGTTTTGCATGCAATAGATTTGGGCATATGGCTAACTAGTGTAGATCAAGGCTAAATTCAAATGTCAGAAGAAATCAAGGTCAGAGATGTATTGTATGCTATAATTGCAACAAGTCTGGACACTTTGCTAGATTCTACAGAACCAGAAATGTGGAAAGAGATTATCCTGCAGAACAGAGGAAAACAAAATAGAGAAATGATAAGGCCAAAAATAAGGTTGATCTAGTGGAAACCAAGAAGGAGATGAGTATGATCTAGATAAAAAAGGATGTTAATGAGGTTAAGGATGGATCCGCACCAGTATATAGTGTGGATACTTCCTTAGGGAAGTGAATTGGGAGCTCTGGCTCGGGAGGAGCTGTATTGAAAATCTAAGTCCCCCAGCCAAATGATTAGTGCTGGAGTCTAACACAAAGATATGATGAAGAACTTGTCATGAAGAATCTCATGAAGGAAGAACTAGAGTGAAAAGATTAAGTGCGGCAAATTGCAGAGCAATCCTAGCTTACTGTGTCTATCAAAAGGTTAGACAACTTTATATGAATATGCATTTATGCCAATTAGGTCAAGCCTTGCGGAGAATAAAAAGGAAATCTATTTGACCCTTAGCTCACTTTGCATTCATGTTTTCAAGTACTCAAGAGCATTGAAGTAAACTTTTAAGTGATTTCAAAAGGAGATTCAAAGAATTCAGAGCAATTCAAATAAGGAAACCCTAACTTCAGCATAACAAGGTATTTGTAGACAAACTCCATTGTGTATTTGTTAAAGCTCTTTGAGAAATAGCCACTCCTCAAATCATTGATATTACTGAGCGACCTCACCCGAAATTCAAGAAACATCCCTACAAAGCAACTGAAGTAGATCCATTGGGCGCATTCTTGGAGGTACCTTACGGAGTTTTGTATTAAGAGAATGTTAGGGCATACATTCATGTGGGCATGGATGAACACGAAAGTAGAAAACTCACAGATCTATATCTAAATCATTCGAGTAGAGATCATTTTGAGATTAAGGAGGAATACAAAGTTCTAGCAAAAAAGAAATTTATCCAATATGTCCACTTCCCCACATTTCTTGAAGATGAATGGGTCTGATATGTACTGAGCAGAATTCATGATGAATTCATATGGTTAGAGTAGCCTTTAAAGATCACCAAGGAGGCCATTGGTGCAGTAACAGGGTTAAGTTCCACAGGAGGCGTGCCCTTCCTGAAAGATATGAAGAATTGGGTTGTTGCGGAAGCCACCGGAGCAAAATTTGACAAGAGGGCACTGACTATTAATGATATTATAGATCCGGTTGTAAGATTTGCCTCCATGGTCATTGGTTATAAGGTTTACTTTACAAATTGGGAGAATTTTGTCTCCGGTACCGCGATATACACAGCCTATCAAATGGTAAAAGAAAATGCTGACTATGACTTGTGTGAACTTCTACGGAGCCAACTAATGGAGAATCTAAAGAAAATCAAGGAGAGCAAGAACTACCCATTTAAATTTGGTACATTAGTCATTTGCCTATTCTTCTATTTCATGAATGAATTACCTACTATGAAGAATTTGTTTTGGGTAACCGCCAAACCTGTAGCCATACAAATTAGAGATCTCCTGAATACTATTGGGAACCATGATGCCCACAAAGCTGCTCTGTGGGGATACTTTAAAAATTTCCAGAGTATGATGCATTCTAGGCAAAGGATTCTAAAGAAAATAGTTGAAAAATACAAAGATACAATATGCTTCATTGTCAACAAGGATCAATGTTTGATGGAGGCCATTGAGCCCAAAACAATTTGGATTATGCCCATGGGATATGAAGTGGAAGAAGCAATTCTTGATAATTATGCTCAGCACATGTTGAGAAAACCTCTTGACACCAAAGAAGAAAGGTTTGGAACCTTTGAAGAACTAAATGTGAAAATTCATGTGGAGGTCAGAAAACTAGAGATCTCAAGAAAAGTAAGAAGAGAAGTAGAAGAGGTTTCCTTGAAGCATGGATTCACAAAGGAACAAATCAGGGATGCAAGGGAAAAGAAAGAAAGTGAGAGAGCTAAGGTTCTGGAAGAACCTAAAGAAAAAGAAGAAAGACCTTAGGCAACAAAGAGGTCTACTAGAAGCCTTGCCTCCTTTCAGGTCCTACATCTACTTGCATAAAGGAATTTATAAAGAAGCCAACTGACAGAGGAGCAAAAAGATAGAAAACAAAAGGTAGAAGAATGTATGTAAGCATAGGTGAAAAACATGAAAGAAGAGACTGAATCTGATGAAGATGTCAAGAAGATGAAATCTAAAGCCACAAAGCCCTCCAAAAGAAACAGAAGGTCTAATGAGGAAGAGCCTCAAATGGAAAAGGCTACAATAAGACTTGAGGATGTGTTAAAGGCAGTCACAATAGATGGAAATTTGAAACCTGTGGCTGAATTCTATGATGAATATACTAACACAGATAAGAAGACTCTTGAAGATGCCACCATAGAATACTTAAACATCTATAACAAAGCTCTTATTGAGATCATTGGTGATCTTCCTAACAACCTAGGCATCATACTATCTGTAAGAAAAGAAAATACGATGGAAAAGGACATTGAGCTCAGAGAACATACCTTGATAAAGCTATGTCCAGAGATTACCCCAAAGGAAAAAACCCAAGTCTCCAAAGCACCGAACAAGGGGTTCAGAACTAAGATGAGGATGAATTCACTAATGAAAGGAGAAATTGACAAAGTGGTCAAGGAGACCGAAGAGACTACTTTGAAGATTTTAAGAGAACTCAATCTACCAACCATCTATGACAGTATAGATACAGATGCTAGTGTAGACACCCAAAATTGGCCCATTCTGCATCTAGGTATTTTGTCACATTCTCGCATTTGTCCGCATCACGTTGTCTAACACACTTGCAACGCAAATCTCCTTTTCTCCTATGTCTTTTTAATTAATTAAATAACTTTATTTAATTAATTATCCTCATCTTCCCCATCTTTCATCAATAATTAGATAACCTTAGGTTATTTAATTATATTTTCATCTTTCTTCTATAAAATAAATAAAACCTAAGTTTTATTTATTTCCCTCCCACATATGAATAAATTAAATAAATTCTAATTTACTTAATTTATCCCCCTCTCATCTTATCATTTAATTAAATTAAATAAATATTGTTATTTAATTTATTTATCCATTTGCAAATAAATAAATTAAACAAAAATGGTTATTTAATTTAATTTTCCCACCTTCTAATACTTCTTAACATGCACATCACTTCTAAATTGGAAACCAATGAAAAATCAAAATTATAAAAAAATTAAAAGGTAACATGACTTTCAAATTGGCAATAAATAAAAAATCAAATGTTGTGAGATTTTATAAAAATAGAAAAATCAAGTGATCTCCACAAAAAAGATGGAAATAACTAATTTTGAAAAGGCAACCTCGTCCTCTCAAGGACACATGGCATGTGCACATTTGTTCCTCCCTCTCACTTGCTCTCAACCGTTGATCGCTCCTTTTCATCTCCATTGTCAATTGTTTATCCTCCAAATCTATAAATGCACTATTGTGTTCTCATTTGGGTTTCTCCTCGAATCTTCTTCTTCCATCTTCTAAGCACTCATCTTCTATCCTCTGCATTTTATCATTTTGCATGTCGTCTTCTTAAACAATCATGGCATCTTCTTGCAGTTTGGTTGCACATTTAATGAAGCAATCCACACGCACACCAAAGAATCATGTAATCTAGTTGATTTTCTTGTTTTCTGCATTTCATAGTTATTTAGTTAGGTTAGATTCTTTGTGGGTTGCAGGTTGCATTGTTTGTTCTGTTAAACAGTGAAAATTTCCTGCATACAAAATGGCACTAGAAGGAGGGCCCTCTTGATTTTTTGTAGATTTTGGTTGTAAAAATTTGCTCACATTATCTTGGCTTACATTGTAAAAATGACATTATCCTTGAGGTTTTGGTTGCAAGTTTATGTTTTCTGTAGGTTTTTATTCATTGTTTGAGTTTCAAAGCATGTTGTGGTCGACCTGCGAAGTCCTCCTCCATCATGTTGAAACCCTAAATCTTCACCAACCTTATACATCCCACGTAAATGCATTCCAACTGTCGATTCTTCTTAGATCTGGTCTTCGTCCATGTCAGCCCTCTAGCTTAGCCTTCAATAGAATCCTACTATCTCCTCCATTTCAGTTTTGGTTGACTTCAGCTCTGGTTGGTCGCCTTCGTAGTCCCAAACTCCCATCAATCCATAGTCTCCATCGATCCACAGTTTCAGTCGATCCACACTCTCAGTCGGCCGATCCACAGTATTATTCGGTGATCCTTAATTCCTTCACCATACGCCACATAAGTTACAACACACTCCTGAAAGCTGACAAACTTAATTGAATTATTTCATCCACTTGATTAATTCAGTATTGCCATGGACGCATAATAAATGCTTACCAATCACCGCGAAATAAAGCTACAGTTTACAAATTTCACTTAAGTTCACTTCTATACAAAATCGTGTAGATTTGCCAAAGGTACTACTGTCTGTATTAGATGGGATGGAAAAGAAGTAAGTCGTGGCTAGAAATTTCAGTTGGTGGTCACCAGGCACTATGACAAACACTTTCTGATCATAATAGCATATGATATCAGGCTCATCACGACTAGACTACAGAGGCTCAAAGTTGTGCTTTGTTCGTTCTCTTAGATTGGCAATGGTCAAACTGCAATAGCGGAAGAGAATGGTCATAAATCTCAGGTTGTAGTCTTCCTCGACCCTCGATCAGTGTTTGGTCGTAGTCTTAGGTCGGTGTCAAAAGGTCATTGTGGTCGGCGTTTTAAAAATCAAAGTTGGTGCCTTAACCCTTATGGTCGCTGTTTAAATCTTTATAGTCACTGTCTTACATTAAGCAATCTTTGACCCTATGCTAATAGTCACCTTCGACCTCAAGGCCCTACCTCTTTACCTTTCGATTTAACATCTTAATCTTTTGCCTTTAGGTGTCGACTTAGGCATTTAGGGCTTAATACTATTGTTAACTTTATAACTTAGAGCTTTAGGTCACGAGTCTTTAAAAAAAAAATTTCAAAAGGGGGTGAGATTTTATACAAAGTGTGAACTATCTTTCATAACACAAATGACACATGTGATCAAAAGAAAAAAAAATTGCAAACCCATCAAAATCAAAAATTCAAACAAAAAGTCAAACTAGTCAACCTGTCATTTCAAACATACCAAAGGGGGGGTTCTTTTTCTTTTTGCCATAACAGGAGCATACGGAGGCCAAATCACACGAATAAATACTCGTTGGAAAGGCAATTCAACGAAATTTGTAGCTAAGCAACTTTTATCAGGTAATTGTATTATTTTATCAGCTCTTTTTACAGTCAAAGTTCAGCTATTTTCCAAGCTTCAATATATCGCTTTTATTGGAAACTAATGTCTTATTTGTGCAGCTTGTCATTTACGATTGTCGAAGAATGGAGGGTGAAAACATGCTAACATTGTTTGCAGATTCAATCGGTCTAAGGACTTAAAAAACAATTTTTCATACTAAAGTAGGCACAATTCATTTGGGACTTTAAAATGAACAATCTGTCTGTCTTGTGTATGCTTTATCTTTTTTAGTTTGCTTGTCTCGTTTGCATGTAACCTAATTTAACAATAGAAGTATCCTCTCCCTTGCCTATCCAATGGATCTGGGGTGCAAGAGAAATTGTTGCTAACTCTAGAGGGCCTACCTTCCCATTATGAGAAGGGGTATGACCCAAGCGGAAATAGGCTAAAGACAAGCCCTTCCAAGACACTATATAAATAATGTGTTTGTGATGAAAGTCACAAACAACGAGTGTTGTTCCGCTATATTAATGAATGTTTCCCCCAAAAACCTGTAGAGCATAACCTCTGTAGGCTGGGAAGCCTCCTTAATGGATCAAATCACCGCATGTATAGCCACCTGAATGGAAGCCCTTACTAGAAACCTCTATGTAGCAGCCAAAAACCCTCTATCTACTGGGGTCAGACCTCTGAAGCCATCCCTTTCGCAGCTTATAGTAGACATGGCAAATTTCTGGAGGTCTTCGAATCTTTAGAAATTTGAAGTCTGGTATGCCTGAGAAGTGAGTGCACTGTAAGGGGGAGCTAGTGCTACCAGACTTCTAGGCCATCCGCTATAAGTAGGTGTGACTGGAGAAATCTAAGTGGGAACCTAATAGATATTGTCCTTGCCTAGCCTAGGTTGTAAAAATTGATCATTGTGTTTGGTTTGCGTGCACGTGCATGTGAGATCTTGTGTTTTATGTTGCCCCATCATCCTTAACCTACTTCTCATAACACACATCCCATTGTCCATTGCATCATCTAATCATTCCAAGCCAAATCATCCTAGTCATCCAATCAACCACTTCCTAATCAACCCAAGTCATCTAACCTCATCATTCTATATCATCCTCTCTCTAATCCAGTCCACATAACTTTCCATCATGTCGACATTAGAGGACCTAGCACAAGAGATCATTCACATACTTCACCAAGTTCAAACAAGCCAATCACCTCTAACCCAACAAATGATTCAATCTATCCATGACATGATCCAAATACTGCAAACAAGCCAATCCCCTCAAATGCAACACCTCTTGGCCAATTGTCAATCACAAACCCAACAAGTATATCATCATCCCTTATCCATTCAACACCAACCAATTCAACCATATTCCTATGTGGCAACCCCTTCTGTTTCACACCAATCTAATCCATCCACATACCATAACAATTCCACATCAACCTATCTTATTCCTTATCAATCCAATCCATCCACATTTCAAATCACTTCCACATCACCTCATCCCACATCTCTCCATAACAATATCATGCCAACTCATCCCACATCCTTTCATAACAATGCCACATCACCTTATCCCACATCTTTCCATAACAACTCCACATCACCTAATCCTATACCTTCCCATAACAATATCACATCACCATACCCTACTTCTTCCAATATCTACCATTATCCACAACAACCCATACCCCAAGATCTTTTACCTACACATCCTACCATTTCATCTCTTCATCAAACCCATTCACAAGACTATCAATGGGCCCCACAACACAAACATGCAAGTCCAAGTGGCCCTTTGTACATACATCAAGTGAACCCAAGTCACCTCTTGCAGCAAGACTTAATAGACTTAAGTCCACCTATACTACAAGACCTAATAACCTTTGACTCAAGTCTAGGTGACCCTTTGTACATAAATCAACTATCCTTAAGTCCACCTATGTTACGAGGCTTAATATCCTTTGACGAGGGAGATACCAATCTAGTCACTGCATCCTATGAACATCCTCCATCACCATCCGATCACATGCCAACACATGAGCCTACTAGTCCCATCTTGACACCATCATGTGATCCCATTCCTAGTCTATTGACCTACCAACCATCTAATCCATCTAGTCCTACTATCCCTCCATTCAATCCTAATTCCAATCCATTCAAGCACATTATCCCTTCATCCACTCCTAATCCCAATCCATCTAATCACATTATCCCTTCCTCCAATCCTATTCCTACTTCTAAACCTACCACACCATCTACCCTTATCATCCATCCACTATATTATCCATCTACCCATGCACTCACAAAGGATGTGATCCATTGGCTACTAGCTAGGAACAACTTATCCTCATGTCAAACACCTATCTCAGTACCTAGCAATGAGCCTTCAAATGCCATGCTTATTCCTCCAACTCCATCATGTGGTCCACAAACCGTCGAGCTTATTGAAAATACTTCTCCCATAAGTCCTAGTCAAGACCCTTCAAACCCATCATGTGACCCACAAGCCATTAAGCTTGTCCAAGAGTCTCTTGCCTCCACTTCCATGAAACTACAAGAGCTATGTCAAGAGTATACTCCTAAGCATGTGGAAACACCAAGCCTTCATCTAAATCAAGATCAAAGCACCTCTAAGTTCAAACTATCCATGACCTATATATTTTCTGCAGTCAAGATATTACTTATGATCATAACCCTATTCATGAGTAAGTGCATCCCATTCATAGCCAAATTAATCCTATTTGTGATCACATTTGTGATCAAGATTCTATATATGATCATGAAAACCACGATGAGCCTCTTAGCCAAACTTTATGCAATTCATCGTCAAGAGGTTATCACTCCACCTATCCTTCCTTCCATGATCATCCATGAGAAAGATATCCAGATTGCTTCTCTCCATCCTCCATCTAACCCTAATTGGCCAACTTACACTTGTCATGATGAGCCATGTGCCTCCCAAGAACATATAAGCATAGAAGATCAAACAAATACCTTAGATCATAATGAACACAAGCAAAATCTTAATGATCCTCTATCACCCACCATTGACCCCATTTCAAATCCACCATCATATCCTATTGGTCTATCCACCTTTATCCATGAGTGTTCCTCTTTAGAACACCAACAACCATTATCCTCTATCTCACCTTCTCCATCTAATAAGGAACTTGTGTCTAGTGTTCTACCTACACCTAGTCCCATTGTCAATCGCATACTCCAAAAAATGAACTATCAAGGTAAAGGCTTAGGCCTTCTTGAACAAGGAATTTTGGAGCCAATCCATGTCGATGTCCCCCACGCTCACATGGCCTTGGATATACACCCCAAGGACAACAATATAAAGACATTGGTACTTCCTCCATCCACCCTAAGTCCACCACTTCCTATCACAAATCCCATCATACCTCTAAATCATATGTTGCCATTCCACCTCCATCATCTTACAAATGTCAAAAGCATGTGACCGTATACCTTCCACCATCAACTTTGCCTCCATTGCTTCCAACTCCTAATATCCCACCATCAACTTTGCCACCATTGCTTCCAATACCTTATCCATCCATCCATAAATCCTCTAAAAATCCTAATCATGGACAACAAATGCACATATTGTCTAAACATGAAGCTTCCTCTCCTTCCACCATACCTATCTGATTCCAAAGTAAAAAATTAGATGCCTTTACCTACAAAGCCAAAAATCCTACCAAAAATCCTAAGGGTCCTCATTCCTCAGGATACAAAAGCCAAGAATCATAGAAACATCCATCTCAAAAGATGCATACACCTACACACCTCAAAGCAAGAATGAAAAAGGTGTGGGTCCCCAAGAAACAAGCGATTACTTCAAATACATCTCAAAAGTTGCATATATCCAAGCCCATACCTCAAAAAGAAAAGGTCAAAACTAAATTGGTTTGGATCCCTAATCAAAAAGCAAGCACATCAAATGAGGCATCCACCTCTCAAGAATCCCAACCATCCACTTCCACCTCACATTCCCATTCCATCCAAAAGTCTCAAATTCCTCCATCCCACATGAAAAACAAAAATCATAAAAATACTAAGTCCATGTGGGTGCCTAAAGTACTTCATCATCCATCTCCTAAGCAAACATCATCATTGCTTCCTACACTGCCTTCCCATCAAAAGTTTCAATGTTTATCATGGTGTGTGCAACCGTTGGTCATGGTTCCATTCCATCCCAAAACATTTCCACATACCTCCATCTCCCCATCCTTCTTCTACTATCCTACCTATCTTCCCCATCCTATCCCTATGGTCCATGCTTTTGCATAAACCTTTCACCCATCCACATCATAATCTACGTCATAATCGACAGCATAATTCTCTACATAATCCTCATCATAATCCACCATCTTCCCTACATAATCCATACCATAATCCATTTCCATCTTTCATGCAATCCCCTATCGACATCTATGAGTGCACTTGACATGGTCCATGTGACGACATTCATCTAGCGGGACTATCACGTTTCATGGAACTAGACACTTGAGTCTCTCCCATCCATATCTGCCTTCCCACCAAAAACTTCAATGTTTATCACGGTGTGTGTAGACGTTGGTCCTGATTCCCTTCCATTCTGCAACATTCCACATACCTCCATCACACCATCATTCAACCATTATCCTACATATCTACCTTATCACCTTCCTATGGTCCATGCTTTTGCATAAGCCTTTCACCCATCCTCTCGCATAAGTCTTCCATAATCCACATCGTAATCCACCATCTTCCGTAAAGCCTTCCATAATCTATATCATAATCCACTATCTTCCCTACAAAATCCATATCATAATCCATTATCGTCCTCATCATAATCCACCATCTACCTATTCCATCTCACTTTCACGCAATCACCATACCAACATCGATGAGTGCACTTGACATGGTCCATGCGACGACATCAATCTAGCGGGACTATCATCTTCATGGAACTAGACACTTGAGTCCCTTTTGTCCATATCCCCCCTATCCTATTAAAAAAAAAGACAACAAAAGAGAAAAAAAAATGATGAAAAAAGTAAAGAGAAATCCCTTCGTCCAACGGTGAAACCTGGCAAACAAGCGCCCTGGATAAGTACCATGATGAAAACCTGGAAAATAGGCGTCATGTGTAGATTGATCTTCTATGTCACCTACACTTGGGGGCACGTTGTCTCATCCAACCTATCACTTCCCATCCTATCATATCCTATCCTACCATCCTTATCCCTTCCACATACATACACCTATCCCATCACATCCATTCATCCTCCCTTCCTCCTTTTTGATCTTGATAAAGATTAGGGGCAAAATGTTGAAACATGCTTTGGTTATCTCTTGATGTACAATATCCTATCCAAACTAACCAAATCAAACCCTATCATCCCATTGTTATGAGCCTTGTCATGAAAAATCCTAAGTGTTTCACCTAGAATGGGGCATGTTATTTTGATGCGACATAGTCATTGAGATCACATCCTTTCTCTTATGCATACATCCATCCATTCCATTTACTATTGCCTATCCGTTTATCTATCCATCCTACATTCATTCTTGCACCTAGACTTGGTTTTCCCTTGTCATTGGTATCTAGCACAAAGGCTACCCAAATTGTCATCCAATGTCATCCCAAAACATAGTAAAAATACAAAAAAAAACATAAAATGTCTTGAAAAAATACAAAAAATCATAAAATGTCCTAAAAAACATCCAAAAAATCATAAAAAGTCCTGAAAAAATCCAAAAAAATTATAATGTCCTGGAAAAATATCCAAAAAATCACATGTCAAAAATACAAAAAAATACTAAAATCCAACAAAAAATCCAAAGAATCATCAAACCCAATAAATCAATTAATCAAAATCATATCAATGAATCCATCTTCATCATCTCATCACCATCACAATCAAAACTACATCTCATCTCTATCATTAAGTACCTTGATCCCGTGGACACAGGTATGTAGGCAGTCTAGAGTATGAAGTAAGTGCCCAGATTCAGGCACAAACGATATTCCTCTTTCTTCTCTCATCATCTTTATCCATCTCATCTTCTTCTATCATCTATCTTCATCAATCTTTCAAAACAATTCTTCCAAGCAATCATTTCCTCAAATCATCAATCTATCACTTCTTCCAATCAATCTCATCATCAATCAATCCAAACAATAAAATCAAATGCAAATCAATATTAAAACCATGCCAACCAAGTTAATCAATCTTACCAAATTATCCAATCGCAATCAATGGTCTTGATCCTAATCTTGTTGTAAAACCAATCAATCAATCGATCATCATCATCCTTGTGTTGGTCTAGGGATATATCGTTCCCCGCAATGAAAACACTATCATCATCATCAATCAATCACTAAATCATTGGTTTATAGCTTGACAGGGGCAATACCTTGTTTGTTTTTGTATCATTTGTGCATGCTTGCTTGCTTTCTTGTGTGTGTTATCTTTTTATCTGGCATTTGTATCACATCGATATCATTACAGCTACTATTCATATCTTGTATCTTGACAAGGTTGTATTAGTCTATAATGCATTGGATACTTGACACCTTGATCTTTATACCCTGGTGCATAATATCTAGTGCTATATCAAACATAAGGATTGCAAATCTTCAATTTTATATTCAACCATCTAAAGCTGCCTTTTCACTGTCAATTCTTCACCTGCTTGAACAACAGTTTCATCATCGTTCTTCCGGTCTTCACCCTCTTGGTCTTCATCATCATCCTCTTCATCCTGTCAAATAAGTATGTTAGACATACATCACCCTAATTTTTCTTCTGCACCAAACCCTAATTCTTCTATACCATCCCAACTTGACCCCACCCAATCCCTGTTTTCTTCCCATGAACCCTAGCCTCCCACCTTTTTGTCATCTTATCGCAAGTCAACCCATCCTTTTCAGGTAGTCTGGTTTTCCTCTCAAGGGGGCATCATCTACCAGTTTTACTGGGGGATAGCCTATTTATCTAATGTATCACATCTTTGAAACAACACTCTAACAGACATTTTCTCAAAGAGGAGCAAAATGTAGACACCCAAATTGGCCCATTCTGCATCTAGGTATTTTGTCGCATTCTCTCATTTGTCCACATCACGTTGTCAAACACACTTGCAACACAAATCTCCTTTTCTCCTATGTCTTTTTAATTAATTAAATAACTTTATTTAATTAATTATCCTCATTTTCCCCATCTTTCATCAATAATTAGATAACCTTAGGTTATTTAATTATATTTTCATCTTTCTTGTATAAAATAAATAAAACCTAAGTTTTATTTATTTCCCTCCCACATATGAATAAATTAAATAAATTCTAATTTATTTAATTTATCCCCCTCTCATCTTATCATTTAATTAAATTAAATAAATATTGTTATTTAATTTATTTATCCATTTGCAAATAAATAAATTAAATAAAAATGGTTATTTAATTTAATTTTCCCACCTTCTAATTCTTCTTAACATGCACATCACTTCTAAATTGGAAACAAATCAAAAATCAAAGTTATAAAAAAATTGAAAGGCAACATGACTTTCAAATTGGCAATAAATAAAAAATCAAATGTTGTGAGATTTTATCAAAATAGAAAAATCAAGTGATCTCCACAAAAAAGATGGAAATAACTAATTTTGAAAAGGCAACCTCATCCTCTCAAGGACACATGGCATGTGCATGTTTGTTCCTCTCGCTCACTCGCTCTCAACCGTTGATCGCTCCTTTTCATCTCCATTGTCGATTGTTTATCCTGCAAATCTATAAATGCCTTATTGTGCTCTCATTTGGGTTTCTCCTCGAATCTTCTTCTTCCATCTTCTAAGAACTCATCTTCTATCCTTTGCATTTTATCATTTTGCATGTCATCTTCTTAAACAATCATGGTAGCTTCGTGCAGTTTGGTTGCACATTTAATGAAGCAATCCACACGCACACCAAAGAATCACGCAATCTAGTTGATTTGCTTGTCTTCTGCATTTCATAGTTGTTTAGTTAGGTTAGATTCTTTGTGGGTTGCAGGTTACATTGTTTTTTATGTTAAATGGTGAAAATCTCTTGGATACAGCTTTTAATAACACATTTGTTCCTGAGTTGAATCTTGAGCAAGAAGCAAGAAAAATGACCATGTGCCCAAAGAAATGGAGGCACTTGCAGTGGAAACTCAAGTAGCACCTCCTCCGAAAGAACAAAATGACAAGGAGAAATTAGAAAAGAAGCACATCAAGGTAACCCCTCCACCGAAATAGAAGGAGGATGCTAATAAAGACATGAACCTAGACAATCCAGAACAAAGTCAGAAAGAAGAAGCCTCTGCTAGAGCAAGAGACACTGCAGCACCAACAAAAGAAGCTTTGGACAAAGGAAAACACATTTTGGATGAGACTGAGTTTCTACAAGGTCCAATCAATTTGGAGGCAATGTCACCGGTACAAAAACTAAAATTGGTGACAGTCATATAGGCCAAGGCTCAGGAAGAGATGCTTAAATCTCACATTGAAGATAGTGAGCTTATTGAAGAAGCATCTAGTATTTTGGAAAAGCTAATTCCATCTCATCAGAAGGATACCTCTGTATCCTCCTTAGACCAACTCAAAGGTCTAATAAATTTTGTCAATAAACATTTTGTGTCCTTTGAAAAATCTGTCGAACTCAAAGTAAGACAAGAGTTTGATGATAGAAGGTTGAATGAGTTACAGGAAATGATAGAAAATGATTCAGAGTGCAATTAAAGAGTTAGGTGACCTATACAAATTTTGTCTATCCTGGCATGTAATCACAAGAAAAATAGAAGATAAAATCAAAGAATTGGAGCAACAACTAGTCAATATGTCTAAAACATTTGATTCGGTGGTGGAATTCATAGGGAGCAAAGAGATTCAATCCATCAAAATTCATAATGACTTGAACAATCAGATAAACTAGAGAGATTGATTGAAAAGTAAAATGTGTCAGTTAAGAGGACTGATTAGTCCCAAGTTGGACTCAATGTTCAATCTAGCAGCAATGACATAAGCAGCCTCACTAGCTGACATACCTCTTGATTTGCAAAAGGCAGAGAAGCTGACCTTTCTCTTGAGCGGCCATATTGAAGTTTTGGACAATGCCAAGAAGGCATGGGATGAGGAGCTATCTTAAATAAAGACCATTTTTGATGATATCCTACAACTTATGTAAAATTAAGATGAAGATTGTACTTATATATATGCCGTAGAATATAGCAATTTTTGCAGTTTTGACAAGTTTTTGACTCCAGTTCATACACCTTTGCCATTGATGTCAAAGGAGGAGAAGAAGATTAGTGAAAAATGGGAGAAACAACTAAAAGGAAGAATATATATATATATATATAGCATATATCAAGGGGGAGAAGACAAGCATTTTTCACTAGGTGTTGCCATTGATGTCAAAGGGGGAGAAGAAGATTAGTGAAAAATGGGAGAAACAACTAAAGGGAAGAATATATATATATATATATATAGCGTATAGAAAGGAGGAGAAGACAAGCATTTTTCACTAGGTGTTGCCATCAATGCCAAAGGGGAGATTATTGGCAAGAGACACTGATGTGTAGTAGACTAGAATATTGTCATTGATGGCAACAAGGCAAAGATCATCCATCATAATGGCAAAGACACCTTACTTTGGAAGACAATCCTAATCCGACAACAAGGTAGAAGCATTTTGGTCCAGAAGCCCTAAAATGGCTAAGTATGGAAAATGTTCAGGTATGAGACAGAAAAAGGATCAGTACTCCTCCGCAAGATAAGATGTGAAGATGTAGTTTAGGTATGATATTCATAGATACATGTTGCTCTTATAGTGGATAGTGTTAAGATAAACATAGTGAATAGTACAGAGTAAAATGGCCTGCATTCCTTTGCATTAGCATATGTTGTTATGCTATTCTGAAGTAAGATAGAGCTAAGGTCATGACTATCAGAATCCAAGTTTGTAGCTTTAGAAGTACAATAGATCTCATTCTACAGGATCTCCAATATCAGCATCCAGTATGACAGTGTTACAATGTGTCAGGGCAACAGTTCTAAGGTCCACATTTTGGCATACAGATTTATCTTGTTCTATGGAGTTGAAGACATGTTAAGAGATCATTAATGATTGTTTAATATGATTCATGAAGGCACATTTGGTCTGCGGCAAGAGTTGTGTTGTGACAAAGGAACCTATCATATATGTTATTAAGGAACAAGCCGACAAGCCTATAAGATCCTTATGCGGAGAAGGTATAATATCTGGACAATCAATATAAGTGATCGCATGATTAGAGCCGACCTATATGAAGACTTGTACATGTTTGTTTGGGTCTGCGTTACACAAGATCAAGCTGACAGAATACAACACCGTGTGTACACATTTCATAGTTTTCTTGCCGACCTAATTAAGAGTTAGATAAAATTGTGGCTATATATAGAGGATGGATTTCAATGTTTGAGTGTGGTGTTGATGTAAAAAATAAAGTGGATACAAAATATGTGAAGATAAGGACAAGAGAAGAAGAGAGATCATATGTAAAAATAGAGCAGCATAACAAGGTAGTGAAAGATGAAGAGTTTTGAGTCAGTGTTTCTGTTCTTCATTGGAACTGTAACCATGCATATGTAGATGCAATCTCAACAGTTCATCTTTGGAAGTGAGCCATCCTTCTTCTTTTTCCTTCTTCTAAATTAGCAGTGAGCCTTTTCTCTTGGGCAGTGAGCTCTGGGCAGTGAGCCCTAAGGTAGTGAGCCTCTTGTAATTCGGTATTGAGCTATAATAATATTATTGAGAGCTAACACTCTCCATGGTTTTTCCCTCTTTGGGGTTTCCACGTAACAATCCTGGTGTTCATATTTTATGTCTTTGTGGTTGTTGTTCATTTGTTTAATCTACTTTCACTTAATTGAATTTGGTAATTGGATAAAAGAGCAAGGACATAAATGGTTTTATAGAACATTGATTCACCCCCCCTCTTAGTGTTCATTGTATTCAACAGTTCTAATCAGGGTTTTGTAAGAAAGGAATGCCACATAAGTAGCATGGTGGTGGGTGCAATTAATCTCGGGGATAGAGCCATTGTTAGGCACACAGGTGTTATCCTTCGACAAGCTGAACACCACTGCGTATTCCATATATAGGTATGAAGTTTAGACTTCGTATTGAACTTGAACTTGGTATTGCAAGTAAGATATCATTACTGCATTCTTTATGATGTCAACTGTGTCGACTTATGATTGCAAATGTGTTGTTGTATTATCATTAAAAGGCCTTTGAGGCCATAGAAATTCACTGTGTTAACACTGTGTTAGTAGTTGTTCTATCAAGCTATCTTTAAAAAGCCTTCGAGGCCATAAATGCATCCTCTATTTTAAAACTTGTAAACATTGTTTTAGTGTTTAACTCAATCGAGGCCATGAGGCTGAACCCCATGCATAGTTGTTGCATGTAAGAAATCTTGACTGCCGATATGGCAAGGTCTGTAAACTATATCATATACTCATGATACTCTCATTATTTATTATTCAAGTCGACTGTGTTCAAGACCGAGTGAGTATTGTATCATAATGACTATTTTAAGTGTTATGAAGTTGGTAATGGAGTAGGCCAAGAGCCCTACTCAAGCAATGATAACCTTATTGTTAATCTTAAACCCTCAACTGTGCTTAGGGCACTTAATATACCGGTCTCGAGGACTGTGGATAATAGTGCTTGACTGTTTATGATAGGTATTATGATAACTATGGTGCATATAATGTGTTTAAAAGGATATTACGACTCCTCATTGATGAAGGAGAAATGGTAAGAGGTAACTAATATTGTTATCTAGGCAGCATTAAGTGCATGCCTTGTTTGTTGGAGAAGTAAACCCTCCTTGATATTTATTTTCTTATGGGAATGAATACTATGTCTAGTATAAAACTCTTGTGTTTAAATGTATATGAATACCATCTCTTTTCGAATGGAAATACTTTATGAATGAAGTATAAGATATCAAGAACTCATGTGGATTCTTTGAGTTTGGGTCTTTTTATTAAGACCGACCTTTTAGACTATTATAATATAAGTCTTAGATGATATGAATTTGAATGTAAACCTTGTGACAAGGCAAACATGAAATCGTGAACCAGGAAAGGTCATAAGTTTGAAAACATGATTGTGCAATTGTCATTATGAAAGGAAGGGAATGGAATGACGTGGAGACATAGGTTCCCTATTGCAAACGCAACTAAATATTAATGAATTTACTCCCAAGATAGGAGTCGAATGTCCTAGAAATGGACTAAGAATGAATTGAACTTACCTTCCCTAGACCTATAGAGGTTGAACTATAATTATTGTAGGATGAGACAACTTCTAAGTCAAGTCAAGGTGGTGGACATACGACTATGTTCATTGTGAAGTGTATATGTATGTAAATCTTTAGGCAAAGTAATGCATCCATCTCTACATGCATTAGTTGGTCCACTATGCTTCAAATGGCATAATGTTTCCAGTAGTGTCATACATAGTTAGAGTGGATCTATAGTTGTATGGCTAGGAAACATTATGGACACAACATCAGATACTCAGATAGCAAACCTAATGGTTCCTTATAGCTATACCCTCCATGAAGGGTAGGGCCACTTCCAAGTAGGAAGTTGTATAGGGGACCGTTGGTCTATGGTTGGAGGAAAAGTACTCAAGTGATGCTCTCCTTCCTAAACAAAAGACAAACCGAGACTTATGAAGACAAATGTCAAAGTTCCAGATATAATGCATTCTTTATATGACTTGATAGTCAATTATTATATATATTTTTATATATGATATCATGAGCATAGCTTTGTACATGTATAGTGAAGGTTATTCACTAATAATTTATCCACGGATGTTGTAAATTTAAATCTTTGAAATATTCAGAAAAGAATAGCATGTTTAATTATCATGATGATATTGATTCATTCTTGCTTAATTGTGATTATGTTAATCATGATGTATTCTTAACCTTAGTTAAGATGGTTAATTACGGTTGATTTTTCGTAATGAAATGTCATGTTACATATGGTATCAGAGCTATCGGATTCAGTACATGGACCTATGAGCTCACTACATAATGTTTTTTTTTTCCAGCATTAATGGTTGCTAATGTTTGGATGTTCTTATGCTAGAATGGTAAGAATAAGAATGACACCTAGAAAGAAGGTAATAGGAAATGGACATTACCTTAAGGCCTTGATGGAGCAGGCCTCAAGAATGAAACACCTTGAATAAACTAGTTGCTTGGTAGGCACATGGTTGGCTGATGATGAAACCTTCATTGATGTTGTTAAACACATCAATTAGGAGATGAGGAAATCAATTAGGATTATTGCTCCTGTCTCTAAGAATGAATCAACAGAACCCTCTACACCTAAAGAACCAATCATGGAAAGTGACCCTAAGGATCCTAATGTCACTAAGGAGGCTATTGATGAGTACCTGCAAGTACATCCACCTCCTAAAATTGATTTGATAAGTCTCAAGGATGAGAAATGAACATGGGAAGGTATCCCAATCTGATAATGACTTGCAGTAGCAAGATGTAAACAAAATTTTGTAACTATGGATGGATTATATGTAATCCATGGAAAACTATAATGCATTTTGAAAAATTCTGGTAAATCTTTCCTTTCTTGTTAAAGATTACATGAATGAGAATGGATTTACATTTATGAATGGATTCATTGGTATGAAAAACTAATTGAATGATTACTCTGCAAAACTTTAGGAGAAGTAGATTGTAGCAAGGTTCAAACAAGAACTAGTATGGGAGATAGCCAGGAAGAAGGGCAACCTTCTGGCCACTCTGAATCTAAAATTGACTAGATCCTTGCTATGCTCCAAGAGAAGAGAGTGATAATTGAAACTCTCAAGCAGGAAGTTAGGGGTCAACATGGACCTAGGTGGGAAGCTTATTATGGGGGTGATGACAAGGCACGTCATGATGACACCATCCAAAGTGAACACGAAGAGAATAACTCTGAGGCCAGATAGGAAAGGGATAGAAGAAGCCACTTGGATTTGGAATTATCCTTGAATATGAAAAAATTTATGCTTCCCAAGTTTGATGGGTCTGTAAGTGGAAATGCCCTAGAGACATGGCTTACAGAGATGGAAAAATACTTTGAAATAAGAAATTATACTGAAATCACCAAGGTGGCATGGGAAGCATACTAGTTGGTAGGTGAAACATCCACATGGTGGATGAATAAGAAAATGGAGTTAGGCTTGAGGTCTACAAGTTTTGATGCAGGAGCATCCCTGGTTCAAGAGCAATCTTGCATCAACCAAAAACATTTGCATTTCAGTTTGTTTGCAGTTTAGTTTGTTTCCATGCATTTTCTAGTTCAGTTCAGGCAGTTCAGTTAGTAGCTATTTCTATATTTTGGTCTGCATTTTTCCACAATTACATTTCAGATCTCACGGAGCTAGACTTAGCATCTAGACATGTTCATCTACATCATATTCAAAATTCAGAGCATTTAGATCAAGTACCGAAAAGTTATCACTGTCACAAGATCAACTGTTTTCTCAGAGCAGAGCATCCTGGCAGTCTCAAATAATCAACTAAAGGAGAAGACTTGTGGAGCATTCCTCAACTTGTGGAGACTAATGACACATCATACAATGTTCTATGGTTCATGGCTGACCTTCCCCGAGATCCGCACATCATTCCATTCATTTGCGGAGGCGTTACAACTCTTCATTGGAGTTTGTGATCTTCCTTGGTCAACATGGAGAAATCTTTTGTACTGGAGATGATATATATTGATGTAATAGATCATTAGGAAAGTAGTTCAAGATAATAGTAATAGTTGATAGTTTAGATTTTGTGCGAAGGAGCTTCAAAGCTATATCTTGTGCATATTCTGATATTCTGAAATCAGGCCTTTGAGCCCTAATTATAAGCTTGCATGTTTCTAGTTGATCTATATTTGAATTCTATGATATATTAAGTGACTAAATTTTTATTTGTTCTATATCTTTGAGTTGTTTCCGTTGTGTTTACTCTTGCTGTACGGCCTGGACAGTTCATTCTATGAACCCTCATACCGTGACTGCACCAAGTTGTATCAAAGCGAAAGTTTGAATCTTTGGGAGCGAATTGAGCAAAGTTGGTGAAAGAATTTCGTAAGATCTTGTTGTGGATAGATCGCCGAATTGAGGTAGGTTACTTGTGTCGTAATCGATCGCTGATTGTGAGGCATTGTCACTGTGTAGCCCGATCACCGAACTTGAGGTAGTTTGCACTTGATCCTAGGAAGATTGCCACCGAGGAGAGTTGTTGTTGTTGGAACAATGGATGGTAGAATGGATGAGATGATGGAAATGATGAAAATGATGCGAATTCATTTAGATGTTGTTGAGGAAGATAGGCGAAGAGGATTGACACTAATACTTAATGTTGAAAGTGATGATGAAGAGGAATTTCAATCTGTTGAACAATTGGCGAAACCCTAGGAGGTGATGAAGAAGAAGAATCAGATCAAGTAAAGATGTTGTGAGCTATTTCAAAGATTGGAAAGAGACCAAGGTGGATGTACCAAGTTACACTGGTAATTTGAACCTTGAAGAATTGATTGATTGGATAAATGACATGGAAGAATACTTTGAGTATGAAGAAGTTGAAGATCCGAAGAAGGTGAAATTTACAAAGACAAAGTTGAAAGGACATGCTGCTATATGTTGGAAAGAAGTTTATCTAGATAGAAATAGAAGATGAAAAGAAAAGATTACAAAATGGGATAAGATGGTGACAAAATTGAAGAATCAATTCATACCTGCTGACTATGAGTTGGAACTATTGAAAAGATTGCAAAACCTGAGACAAAAGGAGAAATCTGTGGAGTATACTGAAGAATTTCATAAGATGATCATAAGAATAGGACATAGTGAAGCAAGAAAAGGGAAAGTGGCTAGATACATCAATGGACTAAGACTAAACATTCAAGAAGAACTAAGTCTGGTGAGAATGACATCTCTGGAAGAAGCATATCAGTTTGCCCTAAAAGTTGAAGAGAAGCTGAATAAGAAGCATGATTAGAGATAGAGAGGAAGAGGAGGTAAATTTTAGAGAGGAAGAACATTTTCTGAAGGCAACAAATCACATCTAAAGTAGGACAAGTTTGACAATACATTTAAGAAGGATGACAAAGATAATAATGCTTGCCAGAGAGATGACAAAAACATTTACATGAGAGGAAATCCTAGTGCATATTAGAATGAAGGATATAGAAGAGAAGGAAGAGGATTTGATAAGAGAACATTTAGAGGCACCTGTTTCAAGTGTGGAGGTGAAGGACATAGAGCATTTGAGTGTAATTAGGGTAGTACAAGCAAAAGGATAGAGAATAGTGGAAGAGCAACTTATCTTGAAGAAGAACCTGTTAGATCACCTAATTCAGTTGGCAAGCCGGAGAAGGAAGAATCACTTGTGATGAGGAGAGCACTATTTCAAGTAGAGACAAATGAGGAACCGCTGCAAAGGAAGATTTTGTTCAGAACCAGATGCAAATCAGGAGGTAAATGTTGTAAAGTTGTAATTGATAGTGGTAGTTCAGATAACCTAGTTTTAGAGGAGATGGTGACTAAGTTGAAGTTGGAAAGACTAAAACACCTGAAGCCCTATTAGATAGCATGGATTTGAGATGATCATAAGGTACTGGTGAGTGAACAAGTTTGGTAAAATTTCATATTGGATCTTATCATGATGAAGTCTTGTGTGATATTATGCCTATGGATGTATGCCATTTTTTGTTGGGTAGACCTTGGCAGTATGATAGGAAAGCTATACATGATAGGAGAAAGCATACATACACTATAACATCAAATGGGAAGAGAATTACTTTGATTCCTTTGGAAGATGATCCTAAGAGTGAAGTATGTGGGAATGCTAGAATCTGTTTGGTAGATGGAAGAAAATTTCTGGATGGTTTGAAACATAAGAATATGTGTTATGCTTTGATTCCTAAGAAGCTTGAAACATTGAATAAGGAGACTAAAGAACCATAATAGGAGGAGGTAACAAAGTTGCTGATAGAGTATGAAGACATCATATTAGATAATGTACCTAAAGGATTGCCACCTATAAGGAGTATCAGTCATCACATGGATCTTATATCGGGAGCTAGTTTGCTTAATAAAGCAGCACACAAAATGATATTGACAGAGAATGAAGAATTGAATAGACAGATACAAGAATTGTTGAGGAAAGGTTTGATCAGAGAAAGTTTGAGTCCTTGTGCAGTACCTGTAGTGTTAGCACTGAAGAAAAGATGGAGAATGAAGAATGTGTACTGATTCTAGAGCAATAAACAAGATCACAGTTAAGTATAGATTTCCTTTACCAAGGATGGATGATATCATGGATTGTTTGAGTGGGGTAAAATATTTCATAAAGATAGATTTGAAGAGTGGATACCATCAGATCAGAATCAGAGAGGGAGATGAATGGAAGACTGCTTTTAAGACAAATGAAGGATTGTATGAGTGGTTAGTGATGCCTTTTGGATTGACAAATGCACTGAGGAATTTCATGAGATTGATGAATGAAGTCTTGAAGAAATTATTGGGTAAGTTTGTGATTGTTTATTTGGATGACATTCTGATTTTCAGTAAGACAAGAGAAGAATATTTGTAGCATATTAGACAAGTTTTACAGAGGTTGAGAGAGGAGAAATTGCTGATAAACATCAAGAAATGTAGTTTCATGAAAGAAGAATTGGTATATTTGGGATTTGTGATTTCTGCGGAAGGATTAAAGATGGATCCTTAGAAAGTAAGAGAAATAGTTGAATGGTATACACCTGAGAGCATTATAGAATTGAGATCATTTCATGGATTAGCTAGTTTCTACCAGAAGTTCATCAAAAATTTTAGTTTAGTTTGTAACCCTATGATAGAGACAATGAGAGGTGACAGAAAAGACTTTAAGTGGACATCAAGAGTAGATAAAAGTTTTGAATTGTTGAAGCAGAAAGTGACAGAGCAACCTGTGTTGGCATTACCGGATTTCAATAAGGTATTTCAAGTCAATTGTGATGCAAGTGGAAATGCAATTGGAGCAGTGTTAAGTTAAGAAGGTAAACCTGTAGCATATTTCAGTGAGAAGTTGAATGATACAAGGAGAAGATATTTAGTTTATGATCAAGAGTTCTATGCCATAATTCAAGCCTTGAAGAAGTGGAGACATTACTTGTTGCCTAAGGAGTTTGTGTTGTATACAGATCATCAAGCTTTGCAATATTTGAATAGTCAAGGTAAGTTGAATTAGAGACACATGAGATGGGTAGAGTTCATACAGAGTTACACTTTTGTGTTGAAGCATAGGAGTGGAAAATCAAACAAAGTTGCAGATGCATTGAGTAGGAGAAGGAACTTGTTGATAGAAATGAGAATTGAAGTATTGGGTTTTGATGAATTGAAGAACATGTATGAGGGAGACACTAATTTTGTAGAACCTTGGAAAGCATGTAAGGAACCTGTTGTGATAGATAGGAGTAAGTGGTCGGATTATTTTATTCAAGAAGATATGTTGTTCAGAGGAAATCAATTATGAATACCTAGAAGTTCAATGAGAGACAATTTGATCGAGGAGAAACATAGTGGTGGATTGGCAGGACATTTTGGCATTAATAAGATAGTGGCATTGGTGAGTGAAAACTATTTTTGGCCTCAGATACATAAGGATGTTAGGAAATTTGTACATATTTGTAGAGTTTGTCAAGTTGCAAAAGGGAGTAGTCAGAACACTGGATTGTATAAACCTTTGACACTACTGGAGAGACCTTGGCAAGACATAAGCATGGATTTTGTAATGGGATTGCCAAAGACACAAAGAGGAAATGATTCAATATTTGTTGTGGTGGACAAATTTTCAAAGATGACTCATTTCATACCTTGTAAGAAGACAATTGATGTAGTTCATATAGCAGACCTATTTTTCAAGGAGATTGTGAGATTGCATGGATTAACTAAGAGTATAATTTTAGATAGAGATGCTAGATTTCATGGATATTTTTGGAAGACACTTTGGAAGAAGATGAAGACCCATTTGAAATTCAGTTCAACTTTTCATCCACAGACTGATGGATAGACAGAGGTAGTGAATAGGAGTTTGGGAAACTTCTTGAGATGTTTGGTTGGAGAGAAGGCAGGAAGTTGGGATTTGATTCTTTCACAAGCAAAATTTGCATACAATAATTTAGTGAATAGGAGTACCAGAAGAACACCTTTTGAGATCATTCCCAGAGTAAATCCTAGAGGAGTGACAAAATTGAGAGATATGGGTGTGACAAAAAAGAGAAGTGCAGAGGTAGAAGAATTTGCAGATCACATGAAGACAGTTCATAATCAAGTGAAGAAGCATTTGGAGGATATGAATAGTAAGTATAAGGAGCAAGCAGATGAGAAGAGAAGACATAAGGAATTTGAAGTTGGAGATGAAGTGATGGTGTACTTGAGAAAAGAAATATTTCTAGTTGGGACATATAACAAGCTGAAGATGATGAAGTTTGGACCTTGTAAGATACTTAGGAAATTTGATTTAGGAAATGCATATGAAGTAGAGTTACCAGAGACATTAGGCATATCACCTATTTTCAACATTGTAGACCTATATCATTATCATGAAATAAAGTTTAGTGATAGCATGATAGAGGATTTGAAGAAACAGTTACCACAACAAGCACTGGACCAGATTGAAAACATTTTGGATAGTAGAATTGGATGCAACACTAGAGGAAGACAATACAAAGAATACCTTGTGAAGTGGAAAGGTAGACCGGAAGAAGATTCATCATGGATTTCTCAGGCTGAGGTGGACCGTCTTGGTTCTCCCCTAGCCCCAACAAAGTGAGGGACTCACTTTTTCAATAACCTTAGATGTCTGATGCAGGAGCATCCCTAGTTCAAGCGCAATCTTGCATCAACCAAAAACATTTGCATTTTAGTTTGTTTACAGTTTAATTTGTTTCCTTTCATTTTCCAGTTCAATCAGTAGTAGTTTATATATTTTGGTCTGCATTCTATTGCATTTTAAATCTTGTGGAGCTAGACTTAGCATCTAGACATGTTCATCTACATCATATTAAGTATTTAGAGCATTTGGATCAAGTACCAAAAAGTTATCACTGTCAGAAGATCAATTATTTTCTTAGAGCAGAGCATCCTGGCAATCTCAGATTATTAGCTAAAGGAGAAGACTTGCGGAGCATTCCTCGACTAGTGGAGCCTAATGACACATCATACAATGTTCTATGGTTCATGGCTGACCTTCCTTGAGATCCATACATCATTCCATTCATTTGCAGAGGAACTCTTCATGATTAGATCTGACCTATCTATGTACACATGTTACAACTCTTCATTGAATTTGTGATCTTCCTTGACTGACGCAGAGGAATCTTTTATACTAGAGATGATATCTATTGATGTAATAGATCCTTAGGAAAGTAGTTCAAGATAATAGTAATAGTTGATAGTTTAGATTTTGTGCGAAGGAAATTCAAAGCTATATCTTGTGCATATTCTAATATTTTAAAATCAGGCCTTTGAGCCCTAATTGTAAGCCTGCATGTTGTTGGTCAATCTGTATTTGAATTCTATGATATACTGAGTGACTAAATTCACATTTGTTCTATATCTTTGGGTTGTTTCTGTTGTGTTTACTCTTGCTGCATGGCCTGGATAGTTCATTCTGTGAACCCTCCTACTATGACTGCACCAAGTTTAACCTGTGAAAGGGTTTTGGAACTTTTTAGGCAAAGATGGTTGCCTCAGCTATTTTATGACCAAAATCATATAGATTTTTGTTAGAAATGAAAGCACAACCACTCAACGAAAATCTAATTCAAATGTATATTTAACAATCTTTAATAGAGTGTTAGAGATAGAGATTGCATCATAGAAAATAAACCCACAATATAGAAATATACCAGAAGCATAATGAAGCACATAATACAATATATAACATGGAGAAAACCCTTGTGAGTAAAAAACTCCACCAAGAAAAGAGGCCAAGTTGTATTATCTTCACAAAAGGAGATTACAAATACCTTCACTTCAGCAGAACCTGGGTACTTGTAAACTTGTTATGCAACTCATCTACTATGCCATGTTTATATAGAATTTACAATCCTCAAGATAGGCGTCCACCTTGAAATCTCCACCCATGTTGCAATAAATACCATCATACATGCATCCTACACTTGGCAAAAGATGACCATGCAAAAATTGGGCACCTAGAGCCAAGAATGGCATCTTACAGCATCTTATGACACGTCATAACTATCATAGATACCACTAAAGTGTATCTTCCCAAGATGGGTGCCTGGGGCTAAACAACTTACAACTAATTAATATCTATCATATGCATCATAGTGTCATAGAATCTTATGACAGCTTGTAGTTGTCATATCTATTCTTTACATGCACTCACCAAACATTATGACATGCGTCATATATGCTCAAATAGTATATTCTCCATATGGGTGCCCCACTTTGACCAATTACCATTTACCATAGTAAATGACATCCCGTAACTACCGTCAATAACTCTAGAACTTACCGGTGCAGTAACTATGTAATTACCATGGACAATAAATAATTTTTACCACTACTAGTGAAACCAGTACATCCCTTAGGGGTAATTACAAAGAATAAATGGAATAATACAATAATGAGATTTACAAGGTTAATGGCACCTTATCCCAACATTCTCCCACTTGACATTATACATTGTAAATCAAGTCATAGGAAATCAGTGTAAAAAATAATCAGGCACTAGAAACAAGGCCCATGGCCTCTCTGCACCACACAAACTTCTCTATGCTCATAGGCTTGGTCAATGAATCTACAACATTCTCCTAAGTGTCTATCTTCTTCAGCTCAATCTATCCATTTGCAACCAAATCTCGAACAAAGTGATACTGAACATCAACATGCTTAGTCTAAGCATGATACATAGGATTCTTGGCCAAATAGATAGAACTCTGGCTATCACAACCAATCTGAATGATCTTGCAATCAAAACCAATACCTGTACATAGTCTCCTCAACCAAAATACCTCCTTAGAGACATGGGTAGCAGTCATATACTCTGCTTCTATGGTGGACAAAGAAACTGTAGGCGACCTCCTACTCATCCAACTTACTGCTCCTCCAAATAGAGTAAACACATAGCCACTAGTGGACCTTCGATTATCCAAGTTATTGCAAGTATGTGCCTAATCGGTGTTGTCATTGCTGTCAATTGCATCCTATTTTTTATTTGTTTAGAATCCTTATATGTTGAGAATATTGAGAAAATTAGCCTCTCTAGAAGAATTAGAAAGTAAACAGTGAATCACAGTGAAGATAGTGAGTTGCATACTAAAGAATAGTCCAGAAGATTGCTCCACATTTCTTGCTAATTGAAGATCTTGGTCTAAAGATTGGAATTTATTTAGAAGCATGGTTGAAGATACTAAATCCTAAGTTTGAGCCTCCAATATGAAGATTTGAGTGAGTTACATTCACCAGAGTAAAACCTACTTTTTCTGATTAATCACTCATGCCTGAGAGAAAGTATTTTTCTCTGCATTCCTTTGCATTAAAGTATTTGGCTCTACGGTTCTAGAGGAAAGTTTGGGATGATGATAAGTGCTTACAATTGCAATGGTTCATATTTTGGTGGTTTGAAAGCTATCTTTCTTTTATGACAGTTGAAGACAGTGAAGTTCATGTGCTCTGGTGCGAAGAATCTCATGGATAAAGTGGTTTGAGTTTGTACGGTTGCTCCTGATGATTTTAACGTGCTTGTGGATACCCCCTGATCATGTTCCTACCTTTACATTGGTCCGCGTTAAGGAATTGAGATTGTGTTTGAAGATTATTCCTAGATAACGTAGCGTGTAACTAGTCTTAGCTGACTTGGTTAATTCTAGTATTTGTGGAGATCCCTTGAAGATTATGGAAGTGTGTTGTGGCATGGAAGATCGTGTTTGACTCCTAGCTAAGGCATGGCATGATCCACATATATCTATACTACAATTCCTTAGCATAATTTTGTATTAGGTCAAGACCTATTTTGTAAATGTTTGTAGTGCCGACCTTGATGATCATTCCAAGGTTGATGAAGTGTATAAATACTTGTAATTGAGTCATGGAAAAGATGTCCTTGTGCAAAAATGGGAAGATATGGAAAGAGGTCGAATGATAGAGCAGAGCAGAGGAACTATTGTACTTCAATGTATTAATTTCAGACATGAAGAAGATGTTGATCTCAGCAGTGAGCTTGATAGTGAGCCACCAGTAGGGTTTAACAGCCCTCAAGGTTTAATAGCCCTTATTGTAATCTTTCTAGGTTTAGGGTTGAGGTACTGAGCCTACTAGACCTAGCTATATTTCATGGCAGTGAGCCAGTATGTTATAGGCCCATGGAGTGACCAAGCCTGAACATCATTTTTCAAAGATTGCAATATATTTTGAGAGCTAATCCTCTTCGTGGTTTTTCCCCACCTTGGGGTTTTCCATGTAAAAATCTGGTGTCTTTAGTGTTAATGTTGCATCTATGTTTAAGTTTCTGATTTCATGCATTCATTGTTTAATCATAATAAGTGCAGACAAGTGATTAATGTTTAAGTGTAGAAGTGTTTGAGTTTTTGGGACAACTGATTCACCCCCCCTCTTAGTTGTCCAGTGCATTTCAATAATTGGTATCAGAGCAAGGTTCGTTTGAAGAAAGTCTAACATCTTGAGGAAGATCCAAAATGTCTTATAAGAATGAAGCACCACATTTTGATGGGATGAATTATGCTCTTTGGAAGGTACGAATGAAAAGTCATCTTCTTTGTCTTGGTTACAAAGTATGGAGAGCTACAGAAACAAAATACACCTTTCCTCAAAATGGATTGATGACTGAAGATGAAATCAAAGAATATGAAGTGGATGTTAAAGAAAAAGATGCTTTGTTAAGTTCATTGAATGACTCAGTACTGACAAAAGTTGTGGATCTTAAAACTGCAAATGAGGTATGGGAAAAGCTAAAAAATCTATATGAGGGAGATGATTTTGTAAAGGAGGCCAAGCTACAAAGTCTAAAAGTGAAATATGAAAGTTTGAAGATGAATGAAGATGAAAACATAATAGCCTTTATGCAAAGAGTTGATGAACTTGTCACAGGGATAAAAGGTATGGGGGGAACTCTCGGTGATAAGGAAGTTGTGATGAAATTTCTCAGATCACTACCAAAGTCCTACAGTCACAAGGTAGCTACAATTGAAGAATTTATGCAAGTAAAAGCTATTGACAGAGATTAGTTACTTGGTAAGTTTATTGTCTTTGAAATGAGAGAGTTTGGTGATGCCCTACCAAAATCAAAGACTTCCTTCAAAGTCAGTACTTTTGGGAAAACCTCCAGATCAGAAAAGTACAAGGTAGAATCTAATGATGAGTTTGATAAAATTGAAGCCAACTTTGTGGATAGACTGCAAAGAGGATCTGGTAAGTTTAAAGGTAAATGACCTTTTAAATGTTTTTCTTGTGGTAAAGTAGGCCACTTTGCTTCCAGATGTCTTGAAAGAATTGAAATAAATATAAAAAGATATGAGAACAAGCCTAGGATTAAAAAGAAATGCTATTATGTTGAAGATTTTGATGATAATGGAGTATCAGATAATGGTGAACTAGATAATGCTAGTACTTCTGGTAATGAATGCTTGTTTATTGCTATTAAGGAAGAACCTGTGTCTACTAATCTTGCTAGTTATGTGAAGGAAGAAAAACTAGTGGAAAGTGCTTTGGCTGCTCAAGTTGTTGAAGACAAAGATGAATGGGTTATTGATAGTGGCTTCTTTCACCACATGACTATTGACAAAAGCAACTTTGTGAGTTTGGAAAGATATGATGGTGGACTAGTTAGGTTTGGAGATGATACAACTGGTAAGATTTGTGGAAAAGGATCTATTTCTTTTGATGGCAAGCATAATACTGAAGATGTCTTATATGTGAAAGGATTAAAGCACAATATTTTGAGTGTGGGTCAGATGTGTGATAAAGGTTATGATTTAAGATTCAAGGACAATGTATGCAAGATCAGGGAAAGCTCCAGAACAGTTATTGCAACTGGTAAGAAGACCAGAGGTAATATCTATCACTTGAAAGGAACTGATAACTATTGTGTGTTGGCTCAGATTGATGAAAGTTGGCTATGGCATAGAACGTTGTGTCACATCAATTTTGATAACATTATGAAGAAAAGTACTACAAAGGCTGTTAGAGATTTGCCTAAGCTTGTGAATCCTGCTAATCCTATTTACAAGGAGTGTCAATTTGGGAAACAAACAAGAACAAGTTTCAAAAGCAAGGACCAATTAGTTGATGGACTACTGGAACTAGAGCATACAGATTTGTGTGGACCTACCAGAGTAAGAAGTTTGCAAGGAGACATTTATTTCATGTTGCTTATTGATGATTATTCTAGAATGACTTGGGTTACCTTTTTGAAAGAAAAATTAGAAGCTCTAGATAAGTTCAAGGCATTTAAGACAATGGTTGAAAATGAGATGGATTTGAAGATCAAATGTTTAAGGTCTGATAGAGGAGGATAGTTTACATGAAATGAATTCAATTTCTTTTGTGAAAAACATGGGATAAAGAGATAATTATCTGCACCTAGAACTCCACAACAAAATGGAGTCATTGAAAGGAAAAATAGAACAGTTCAAGAAGCTACTAGAACCATGATGAAGGAAGCTGATCTTCTAGAAGTATATTGGAGAGAGGCAATTCACACTACTGTATATATCCTAAACAAAGTCTAAGTCAAAGGTAACAGTTCTAAGACTCCTTATGAATTGTGGTATGGTAAAGTTCCTATTATGAAATATCTCAAAGTCTTTAGTAGCAAATGTTATATCAAAAGAGAAGAAGATCTAGGCAAGTTTGATGCTAGGTGCAATGAAGGAATCTTCCTTGGTTACTCCACCAAGAGCAAGGCCTACCAGTGTTATAATAAGAGGCTGAATAAGATCATTGAGAGTGCAAATGTCAAAGTCAATGAAAGCAAGGAAAGGTCTCTAGAATCAAGTGGATATGAATCAGATAAACCAGATGCTTCAGAAGTGGTACGGCATGAAGACAACTTAAATGAAGAGGAACAAGCTCTGGAAAGTGCTACCAAGACACCAAGGCATGTAAAACTTAATCATTCTAAAGATCAAATCATAGGAGATTAGAGAAAAGGAATCCTAACCAGAAGAAGAGCTGCAGAAGAACAAGTAAATTTCTGTCTGATTTCTAAGATTGAACCTAAGACTGTGAATGAAGCTTGCAATGATGAGAATTGGGTAACAACTATGCAGGAAGAATTGATGTAGATAAAGAAGAATCAGACCTAGGATCTTGGTCCCAGACCAGTAGATAAAAATGTAATTGGCACCAAGTGGGTTTTCAAAAACAAGATGAATGAGAATGGTGAAGTGGTAATAAACAAAGCAAGGTTGGTATGCAAAGGATACTCTCAAGTTGAAGGAATATATTTTGAGGAAACATTTGCACCAATGGCAAGGATTGAAGCTATAAGAATGTTTTTGGCATTTGTAGCCTATAAAGATTTTAAGGTATATCAGATGGATGTAAAGTCTGCATTCTTGAATGGAGAGTTGGAAGAAGAAGTCTATATCAAACAACTAGAAGGATTCCAGTCATCACATCAGGGTGACATGGTATGCAAATTGAAGAAGGCATTGTATGGGTTAAAACAAGCCCCCAGGGCTTGGTATGCTAGGTTGGATAAGTATTTGATATAGTTAGGATTCAACAAAGGTACTACCGACAACAATCTCTATTTCAAGATCAATAATGAACAAATACTAATTGTTGTAGTCTTTGTTGATGACATTATCTTTGGAGGCAATGAAGGTATGTGCATAGTTTTTGCTGGAGAAATGTAAAGTGAATTTGAAATGTCCATGTTTGGTGAGATGAATTTCTTTTTAGGTCTACAAATAAATCAATCAGATAAAGGTATCTTCATTTCTTAGTCTAAGTATGTGAAAGAGTTGTTAAAGAAGTTTGGGATGGAAGACTCTAAACCAGTAAATACTTCCATGATAACTAGTTGTAAATTGAGCAAGAATGATGATTCACCTATGGAAGATCAGAAAAGATACAGATCTATGATTAGAGGATTACTTTATCTGACTCAAACTAGACCTGATATAATGCATGCAGTTTGTCTTGTGGCAAGATTTCAAGTAGGACCTAAGGAGTCACATATGATGGCAGTCAAGAGAATTTTGAGATATTTGAAAGGCACAATGGATTATGGTTTGTGGTATCCAAAGGACAATGATTTCATTCTCTGTGCATACACTGATGCAGATTGGGCAAGAGATGTAGATGATAGAAAAAGTACAAGTGGAGGTGCATTCTTTTTGGAAAAAAGGATGGTATCTTGGATAAGAAAGAAATAATATTCAATATCTCTATCCACTGCAGAAGCAGGATATATTTCAGTAGCATGTAGTTGTACTCAAGTGTTATGGATGAAGTAGACATTGAAGGACATCAAAGTTGTGTATGAAGATCCAATTGCAATATTTTGTGACAATACAAGTACCATAAACATATCAAAGAATCCAGTAATGCATTCAAGGATAAAGCACATATCCATAAGATATCATTTTCTGGGGGAAAAAGTGACAGAGAATGAAGTCAAGTTGGAATATGTATCTACAAAAGACTAGATTGCTAGACATTTTCACCAAACCTCTGCCTAAGGACACTTTTGAGTATCTCAGAGAAAAGTTAGGGGTTATTACCCCTCCTTCTCTAAACTAAGATGCACAAGAGTGCATCAATTTGGTGGTGCTTAGAGTTCCTTCTTTAGATCTAGATTGATACTTTTAGGGCTACTTCTCAGGGGGAGTAGTCAGAGAGTTCAGAAGAGAGATTGAATCAGAGCTGAAGAGTGCAAGTATGTGCCATTTTCTATTGATGTCAAAGGGGGAGATAAATCATGTGAAAAACTTAGAAGGAAAGAGTACAGATGTGTAAAGAGATAGGGGGAGAATCTTGTCTTGATGGTTGTTGCAGTTTTTGACATCATATGTTGCCGTCAAAGACAAAGGGGGAGATTGTTGCAAGTATGTGTCTAATTGGTGTTGTCATTGATGTCAACATATCCTTGTTGTCATTGGTGTCAATTGTATCCTATTTTTTAATTTATTTATAAGCCTTATATGTTGAGGATATTGAGAAAATTAGCCTCTCCAAAAGAATTAGAAAGTAAACAGTGAATCACAGTAAAGATAGTGAGTTGCATACTAAAGAATAGTCTAGAAGATTGCTCTGCATTTCTTACTGACTGAAGATCTTGGTCTATGGATTGGAAGTTATTTAAAAGCATGGCTAAAGATGCTAAATCTTGAGTTTGAGCCTTTAGTATGAAGATTTGAGTGAGTTACATTCACTAGAGTAAAACCTATTTTTTCTGATTAATTACTGGTGCCTGAGAGAAAGTATTTTGCTCTGCATTTCTCCACATTAAAGTATTTTGCTTTGTGGTTCTAGAGGGAAGTATAGGATGATGATAAGTGCCTACAATTGTAATGGTTCATGTTTTAGTGGTCCAAAAGCTATCTTTCTTTTATGACAGTTGAAGATAGTGAAGTTCATGTGCTCCAGTGTGAAGAATCTCATGGATAAAGTGGTTTGAGTTTGTGTGGTTGCTTTTGATGATTTCAACTTTCTTGTGGATACCTCCTAAGGATGTTCCTACCTTTACATTGGTCCACATTAAGGAATTGAGATCATGTTTGAAGATTATTCCCAGATAACGTAGTATGTAACCAATCTTAGCTGACTTGGTTAATTCCAGTGTTTACGAAGATCCCTTGAAGATTATGGAAGCATGCTGTGGCATGGAAGATCATGTTTGAATCTCAGCTAAGGCATGGCATGATCCACACACATCTATACTACAATTCCTTAGCATAATTTTGTATTAGGTCAAGACCTATTTTGTAAATGTTTGTAGTGCCAACCTTGATGATCATTCCAAGGTTGATGAAGTGTATAAATACTTGCAATTGAGTCGTGGAAAAGATGTCCTTATGTGAAAATGGGAAGATATGGAAAGAGGTGGAAGGATAGAGCAGAGCAGAGGAACTATTGTACTTCAATGTATTAATTTCAGACATGAAGAAGATGTTGTTCTTGGTAGTGAGCCTGGCAGTGAGCCACTAGTAGGGTTTAACAACCCTCAGAGTTTAACAACCCTCATTATAATCTTTCTAGGTTTAGGGTTGAGGCAGTGAGTTTACTAGACCCAGTTGTACTTCATAGTAGTGAGCCAGTATGTTTTAGGCCCATGGAGTGACCAAGCTTGAACATCATTTTTCAAAGATTTCAATATGTTTTGAGAGCTAATCCTCTTCGTGGTTTTTCCCCACCTTGGGGTTTTCCACGTAAGAATCTAGTGTCTCTTGTGTTTAATGTTGCATTTGTGTTTAAGTTTCTGATTTAATGCATTCATTGTTTAATCATAATAAGTGCAGACAGGTGATTAATGTTTAAGTGCAGAAGTGTTTGAGTTTTTGGGACAACTGATTCACCCCCCCTCTCAGTTGTCCAGTGCATTTCAACACAAGTCACCTACCCTATATGTCCAAATATTTATTAGCACTATTAGTACCAGAGTAAACCAAACAATAATCAGGAGTTATTGCAAGATATTTAAGCACCCTCTTCACATAATTCCAATGTTGTCTACCAAGGTTAGACATAAATCTACTCAAAACTCCCACTACTTGGGCAATATTTGGCCTAGTACAAACCATTGCATACATCAAACTCCCTACAACACTAGCATATGACACATTAGACATATCCTCAAGATTTTCCTCAGTCTTTGGACACATATCTAATGAAAGCTTAGTACCAATGGGTAAAGGAACTCTAACTGGGTTACAATCCTACATACTAAATCTCTACAAAATGGTATTCACATACTTTATGACAACCAAAGTTTTTTGTTACCTCTATCCCTCTTTATCTCCATTCCTAGAATATACTTGGCAGCTCCAAGATTCTTCATATCAAATGCACCTGAAAGTTGAGCTTTCAGCTCACTGATCATACCCTTAGTATTGCTGAAAAATAACATGTCATCAACATACAATGCAATGATCAGTATATAATCATCAACATAATAAATGTAAACATATTGATCCTCCTCACTTCTAACAAAACCTAATTTCAACACAAAAGAATCAAACTTTTGATACCACATTCTGGGGGACTGTTTCAAACCATAAAGTGACCTCTTCAACCTACAAAGCCAATGTTCTTTTCCTTTTACCTCAAAACCTGTAGGCTGTTGTATATAAATTTATTCCTCAAGATCTCCATGCAAGAACACAGTCTTAACATCCATTTTCTCAATCTCCCAATTGTTGATGGTGGTTTTAGCACACAACAACGTAGGTATGATTATTGGTATTGCACCTCTCTTGAAAAGTATCTTACCTACGGTAAGACTACTCCAAGGATAATACAACTAGGTCTTAGCTTGCTTGTAATGACTTAGTTGGATGTACTAGCTGCTCCTACAAGGGGTCTTACATGCAGTTATGACAGATTTAACAAATTGAGACAACAAATCATGCAAACCCTTATAACTTTTCAGCTAATATCTCTATGTAAATTGCTACTGAAATCTAAATCTAACAACTGATTAACAAGAAAATGCAAAAGGGAGTAGGTGTAGAGGAAAACTAATGCGTTGTAGACTTAAACAAAATCTAGGGTTAAACCTAACTGAACAGTCTACTCTATCATTGCATTCCTACATTGAATTATCGACCAAGGGAGCATAAGCTTATGATGATGCTCACACTGTATATGCCTTCAAGACTCATTTCTATCCTAAACTAACCTCATACAGACTTATTCTAATTAACTTAATTGACTGAAGTTCATAGAAATGAAAGAACAACAAAAATAGTTAAAAACCTAGTTGCTATGAGTACCCTCAGTGTAAGCTGAAGATAGCTATATTCAACAGAGAATTACAGAATTAACTTGAAATACACAAAATGATAAAAGAATTGACACTAACCTCCAGAGGACTTCAATTATGTATTCTATTCATGAATCACAATTATCAAAAATAGCAATCACGATTTCTTACTTATTTCACAATGTAATGTATCATATAACATGAAATAGTTTTGACTAGAAATGCATGAATAAATAAGCAAATGTATGAAGTGAGAGTTAGTACCTTGAGTGGCCAGCTCAGAGAATTATCTCACTTCTTCTGGAAACTAAATCTACTTTAGATATTCACACATTTCCCATGACACACAGTTGAATTCAATTCATATCAAGGACAAAATCTTCTTCAGATTTTATTCAAAATCAAAACATGTCTGGAATAACTGATAACTGTAAAAATAGAGTAATGGCTATATAGGTATAAAGTAAAAATAACAACTAACTAATCAACAAACTCATCCCCTAACTTATACAAAAGTGGGAGAGTTGCATGCGATCTTCCAACTAACTATGATCATCAATTCATTCCTAGATATCAGGATATAGTTTTGAGATCAACTTATTAATTATCTAGAACAAAGGAAATAGAGTCCTATTCCAACAAAAATACCACACAATGGCTCATGAATGAAAACACATAAGCTACTGTTAGACTTCTAGAAAAAGTCTTCTTCTTCTCTTACATTTATTCTTCCATGATGACCACATTCATCTCCATCAATCTTCACTTCTGGCACTTGGCCTGCACTTTAATCAATTCCCCTGTTCTGCACTTTGCTGCAATTACTCCTTCTCAGATGCTATGTCTTTGTTGCACAAGGTTAATTATCCAACATATATACACAAAATAACCTTCTGTATTAAACTTATGAAATCCTATCTATATTACATGCATATCAATAATTTAAATCATCCACTTGATAATATAACCACCATATTCCATTTATCAGCATAGGTTTAAAGTCTCTGAGAAGTATATGTGAAACAACATATAATAAAGGTAATGTCTGTAAGGTTCTTGTAGAATCATGTGTAAAGGTCTTAAAAACATATAAAAACATTATAAAAGAAAGTTAATATTTCAACCCAACAATAGGGTTTAGAGAGATCCTAAGTGACATTCACAAAGTAAAGATTGCTGCAGGTAGACAAACATTCAGGAATTAAACCAATTTTCTGTTTTATCAAGCTAAAACTTCACTATAGTGTTGCAGAAAATAATGCTATCTTCTATGGATTCTCCACATTTTCAAACTACATTCATTCATTAAATACCCAAGTAATAGCATGGTTTAACTATTGGAATGTGATCAAACTTAGCTTCATTTAATAGCCCAGGTTAACTATGCACAGTTACTCACAATTAGCAAGCAACTAATAGTATGGACTTGAATTCTCATCAAATACCTTTAACAGATTGATAACATTGCAAATCACAATTTAACCGATGTAGATCAAGATGTGAACCATGAAACCAAATTAACAATACAAGAGACAAATTCCCAGAAAGCCTGTAGTAACATGCTTCGCATTAATCATAAATTTGGCAGAGTGTCAACAATTCAGCATCAAGAATCATACCAATTAGAGAATGATGGCCCTTTATATAGGAGAGACACCATACTCAGTTTTTGAATGTATGGTGGAGATTAACTAAACACCAACAACCCAGATTTAACAACATTAAATACATCTATGACAATATTTTGCATTCCCGGATTACAATTTGTCCTGTAGGAAAAAGACAAAAAATAACCTCTAGATACATAGAATTTGGACAATTTAAATACCCATTAAGCTATATATAGGGAAAAGTCACTTTTCAAAGCATAATAAAGACAAAATAGCATCACATGACTTTCTAAATATAGAATTATTTACAAGTGACAGGATTTATATTTTCAATTTCAACTAATTCATCATTTATTCATCTCCTTCTAAATCTTTCTTGTCTTCTTCAACTTTCTTGTTGACGTAGGCCACCCAAGCTGCTAGTGCTGGATTTATATCTGTGGGCTCTAGATCTTTGATGTATTCTTATTTGAATCTAAGGTCTTCAAGCTCCCAATAATACTAAGTGTATATGTCCTCCATTGATCTTCTACTTTTGTGAAATGCAACAAAGGAAGCATGAAGATCACTGACCTTTTCTAGTTTTCCCACTATACTTAATGGAGATTGCCCATGAATAGCTTGATGCAATCTATTCTTATAGTGATGTTCATCAAGTGGGGCAAGATCATCAAAGCTGGGGTCTAAACATTCTCTCAAAGTATCATTTATTTCATAAATAACAGAGAATATTTGATCATTTGCTTCCTTGTAAGATTCTTTGATCTTATTAAAAGCCTCTTTCTTCATCTATATTTGCAAATACCATACCCCACACTTATGTAACCTTTCTGCTGTAAGAATATTCTCTAATAACAAAGTTTTGTGAGGTAGCTCCCTTATTGCCTATACTCTCAGGAACATATGAGAGTATTATTCTTCATAGGTCTCATATTCTTCGTTTAATTCCTCCCATCCTTCTCTCAATGATCAAAAGTTTTGATGTAGCCTGACTATAACGGTGATAACTTCGCAACCATCATTCTATACTCTATCAAACCATTCTTGCATACCAACAGCATTTTTTTTAATATCATCGAATCTGGCTAACTCTTCTTTTGACAGTAGGGTCAGAGTCAATTTTAGTTCTCCTTTTGAATTCAATGGCCTCATTAAAAACTAGATGCAAGCCTTTAGCTCTTCGTTCTACTGTTCCAATTCTTGCTTTGTGAGCTCATCCTTATCCAACTACTCAAGAATGGAGGAAACCATACCTTTAAATTCATCAATTTTCTGCCCCCTAGAAGCTAGTCCCAAGTCAACAGTTGTAAAGGTATAATCTTTAGCTCTGATTTGATCTATATTTATATTTGTAGGTGGGACAACCACCTTAGCAATTCTTGACCCAGAGGCATTCTTGTATATCTGAGATTGTATCTTAGCCTTCTTCTGTTTCTTCAGCCTTTCCACTTTGGCTAAGATTGTATCCAAATCCAGTTTCATCATTTGCACTTGTGGCTCCTTAGCTCCGAGCCAGTTTTTTAGCTAGCCTGGTGCTGTTGAAAAGGAGTCTTCAAGAACATTTGGATGACTGCCTTCTTTTATTGGGGGACCATCAAGAATTTCCAACTCTCTATCAAACTCTTTGTCTTCTTCTCCATCTCTCTGTTGCTCAATATCTTGCAGATTTTCCAATATCTCATGTTGAGTGGATCTCATGGTATCTTTAGTGCCTTTGTCAATGGGACTATCATATATTTCAACTATTTCAATGTTCGTTGCCTCAGAGAGGGATTCTTTAGGTCTTCTTTTTCAACCCCTTGTTCTTGAAGTTCTAGCTCTGCACAAACCTTCTCAATCCCAGGCAATTGGGGTATAGTCAAACAGGTAGAATCTTGGACTGGATGACTTAAAGGACTGGGCAACAATGATAATGAATGAGTGGGTAGTGAAGGAAGACTCACATGGGTTAGATTAGTAAATGATCCAAAACTCAATGAAGGAGGAACAAATGAAAGAATGGATGAGGAAGGAAGTGAAGAGGGAGATGAAAGAATGGTAGAGAGAGGAGGTAAATTGAATGAAGTGGAGAGAGAAATAGAGGAAATGGGAGGCAAGGAGGCAGTGGAAATGGATGGGAGTGAAGGGGTAGAAGTAGTGACAACAATTGAGACAAGTGAGGTGGAAAGTCTTGAATCTAGTGCCAATGGGCATGGGGCAGTTCAAGTACTAGTTTAAATCAAGAAAGATAAGGTGTCATGGGCAATAGAAGTAGTGGGAACAGTAGCAGGAGTAGTGATGGAAATCCCTATTTCTTTGGTCCTTGGCCTTTTAGTTTTGGAACCCTCACCCGGTCCACTTGGCATAGATTTCTTCTGTCTAGCTCTTATCCTCTTGGCTAGAGGTGAACTCTTTGGATGGGTCTTTAGAATAGTTTTCTTTCCTTTTACCCTTTCAACCAATGGGATGTGTTCTTCACTATCTATCTCTTTAAAAGTCTCTTGAATTTGCTCCTCAACATCTGGCACCTCTACCGGTTGCTCCTCCTCACCATCTAACTCCTTTTCTAGTTCCAACTCTGTATAGGTCAATTGTACCCCATTTTGATTCATTGTTGCAATTTGGGTTCTGACCCTTATTTTTCTTAGCCTCATAGGTTCTTTCATGATCTCATCTAATGAGCTTTCTTCTGCATTTTCCCAATTTGGAAGGGCCACTAGGTGTTGACATTGGTTTTCCCAAGGTTCTTTATCTACCACATTATCATCACCTATCAACGGATCTGGTACATCTATAACATGGAATCTTCTAATGAAATCTAGAGACATTCTTGAATGAATCCTTTTGAGCACTTCATAGTCATCCACATAGTCTACCCAAAATTCTTCTAGATGTACCTTATGGAACAATTTCTTGCTAACATATTTCTCCATCACACCATAAGGGTCAAAGTGATTCCTCTTGACATATAAGTGCAAATTGAGAAGTTGTAGTTCTTTTTCAGAGGCTTCAGCTACTCCTAATGAAACACATACAAACTGTCCTTTGCCTAGTAGTAGGGGAAACTTTACATTTGTTCTATGCAAGTGCTTTAACTTCTCTACACAGGGGATAAGATGCCTTGTCAATTCTAGTAGCACTACCTTATCTTTCAAATATCTTGGTAGTCTATATGGTTCTCCCGTGAATCCTTGCACCCTTATGTAGGTGAACTTCTCAAACTGGATATACCATCTCCCAAATTGGCTTACAATATTCATGGCTTCGGGAGAGATCCTTAAGGAGGTGGCTCCTTGAAGTGTTGGAATTAGATAGGACAACTGAGAGGGGGGGTGAATTAGTTGTCACACAAAATAAACTTTTTTTTCTTTTAACCTTCTTTATTAACTTACTATCAGATTAATGATGTGAACATTAAAGCATGGATCAACATATGAGTAGAAACATAAGCAACACACTTGACACAAAGATTTTGACATGGAGACCCAGTTAAGGGAAAAACCACAGTGGGGGTTAATCCACGAAGATTTGTACCCTATTAAAAGTACTTTAGAAAAATAGAAGGCAAATGCCTTCAGGCACAATGCCTAGAGCTCACTACTCAAAAGAGAGGCTCACTGCGTACATAATTTATTTTTAGTACAGAAGGAATTAACGGAGAAATAGCATCTACTTCATGCCTAGTTCAGTTTCATTAAATACTCACAAAATGTTTGCTCTACCCCAAATACTTCTTCTCTAACTCTTCATCAAAACAACTCTTGTTCTTCTGCTTCTCCTCCGCTCTACTCTGCCTTTTGATCCTTTCTTCAGATTATATTATTTTTGCACAAGGATGATTTTCCACAACTCATCAACAAGTATTTGTATGCTTCATCAACCTTGGAATGAACATCAAGGTCGGCACTACAAACATCTAACTTAATGTGAATCACTAAGTTGTTGGCCAAACATAACTGGGACTCAAATCTTCATTAATCAACATGTCATGCTTCATAGAAATGCTCTTAGATCATCCACAACACACTTGAATCATCTGGTCGGCCAAGACTGGGAAGAACAACAACACCAAGAAGGAAATCTTCATTGACAAGTTCAAACTTCAATGCAGACCTCCAACATAGCAGTCACACAATCTAGAGATTTCAACAAGCACATTGAATTCAACAAAAACATCCACACTCTTCCAAATCATCAGAATCACTTGCATCTTCCTTCGGAACCTCAAGAACACTATCTACCATGACTGTCACTTTAGAAAGATTACTTCTGGACCTCCAAACCATGAACCACTTGAATGGATGATACACACTAACTTTCCAAACATGCCTCTAGATCTACAGATCATCATTTGACATATCTGGAACAATCTGGACATCTTTTGTGTCACTCTGTCTCTTCTGAACACTGTAAAACTGGTTCTATTCAGATGGCCATAGCTTCTTCAAATCTTCATACCGACCCTTCAAAGCTTAACTGGAGCTTCTTAAGACAATCCTCTACTCAACCATATGGTCTGCATACATTGATCCTCATTAATTTTCTCAATATCCTCAATAATCCAGTCTTCTACACAGGTAGCAAAATAGGATATACTTGACACCAATGGCAACACAGATATGTTGACATCAATGACAACACTGCTTAGGCCAATATTTGCAACAATCTCCCCCTTTCTCATTGATGGCAACATATGATGGGAAAAAATGATTTGACCATCAAGACAAGACCTTCTCCCTCTTTCTCTTATCCCTTCTGCAATCCCTTTCTTCATTGGTGCAGGGCACCTAGGAGTAGTTTGATCCCTATAAGCATTTTGATAGCATCTTTGATAAGTTGAGTTTTTGTTTGATGTGTTTTGTAATAAGGCTTTTCATAGCCATGTTGGAAGGTCTATTCTTGTGTGGTCAAGAGGTCTGGGGTAACTTTATAAACCTCATATCCTTCTTAGTCCACTTGGACCTAGTTGTGCCACTTAGGCCTAGAAGGTCTAATATTGGCTTTTTGAGTTTGTTTGAGTTGTCTTAGTGTTTTAGCATGGTCTAAGGAGTATGATGGTGGTTTGATTCCATTAAACAAGCAAAACAAATCGCCATCCTTGTGGAAATGCAAAAACTCCATAGTGTCCAATGTTGCCAATGACACATTAGCCAGTTGAAACTTGGTTTGGGTGGTTGAATCTACCTTTGGAAGTTAGATACTGACTTGAATGGTTGTAAAAACATGGTACTCACTCCTATATGATAGAGGACATCTGGTACAGAGTTTTGGGGCATTGAAACTACAGAAAACAATAAATTTTCCTACTTTTCTCATTGTGTACAGACTGTACGGAATTTTCACATGTGCAAATGTCATTTTTCTAAAAGTGCTTGGAGTCAGGGTTCATATGCAACTGGTTTGAGGTCCTAAAGTGTTTGGGATCAAAAGTTATTGATTTTTCTTTCAAAACAGGTCTAGAAACCCCGTTTTCTAGGGCAACCATAGAAATCCGGCCCTAGAATGCATTCCCATCATTGAAAATTCACAAAAATTGGTGAAATGTAGGCTAGGGATGTGTATTATAGGATTCCAAAAGCATTTTGCTGGGAGATGTTATTTTCAATTTTTAAGGTGATGCCCTAGGTCAATTATTTCATTGTATTTGGCCAAATTCATGCTATTTGAGGTTGTAGATGATTGAATCTTGATACGGTGAGAAAATAAATGATGGTTTTGTGTTGTAGGGACATGGTAGAAGCATTCCAAATTCTTACCCCTGACCTATGCACCCAATTTTGAGCACTTGCTTTGTAACCTAGCCTAATTGATCAATTAGGCCTAGAGTACTAATGAGTGTTTTGGATTGCTAGAGTAGAGTTGGAACAGGAGACTTGGGAGTTTGATAGGGTTCCATAGAGGGTATCTAAAACCATCATTTGTTTGCCTAGTCCTTTGGGATTTTGTCAAGTTGTGTGAAGAAAACCTAGTTTGGAGGGCTAGTAGCCTTACTAGTCAAGGTATAGGTTGGAGAGTTTTGGGAAGTTGGGAACCAAACCAACTATCAAAAAGGTGTTTACAGACCTACATGAAGGTGTAGACATAGTCTTGAGAGTTGGACAAGAGCCTAGGTAATAAATCCTTCATATACCCTGGAATGTGCCTTTGATTGTGTTGGATTGAAGAAGTGAAGTGGGTGAGTGGGCTAAGGAGAACAAACTTTCTTTGTGTTGTGCTTCCCTTGTGCCACTCTACATCAGGTGGTATTAGAGCCATCAAAGAGATGGGAGATAGAGAAGAAGAGGAGGAAATTCCTTCAAAGGTGACAAATGCTGAATTGGCAAAGATAGTGAGAGAGGAAGCAACCAAGAACAGAAGGATGGAGGCTAAGATAGAAAAGTTGAAGAAAGACAAAGACAAGAAGAAGAAGCCAGAGGTCATCTTGGATTCAGATGAAGAGGATCAAGATGAGGAAGAAGAAGTGCCAATGGAAGAGCCACAAGGAGGCATGTCAGAGAGATAATTCCTAGATGCACTTGGAAAGTTGAGTAGGAAGGACACCAAGGCAGACTTACCTATGTTTCCTGGTAAGATGAATCCAGAGGAGTGCCTTGATTGGATTGAGGCAATGGAGAACTATTTTGAATGTGAAGAAGTGGAAGAAAATCAGAAAGTGAAGATTGCCAAATCAAGGATGAAAGGGCCAGCCTTGAGTTGGTGGAACTTTATTCAAAATGAGAGGATAGAAGATGATAGGAATCCTATCTCTACATGGAGGAAGATGGTACTTGAAATCAAGAAGCAATTTATCCCTAAGGATTATGAAGTCAACTTGAACAAGAAGTTGCACAACTTGAGACAGAAGGACATGGACGTGAGCACCTACACATAGGAGTTTCACAAGATGACATTGAAAGCCAAGATGCTTGAGAATGAAAAACAGAAGCTTGTAAGGTATCTTAATGGCCTGAAGTTCTCCATTCAAGATGAATTAACCCTCTTTAACCTAGAGACAATCCATAAGTGTTTTCAAATGGCACTAAGGATTGAGGATAAGCAGAGAAGAAAAGGGGATTTTAATAGCAGCAGCAAAGGTAGAGGAAATCAGAACTTTAGGGGCAGGGGCAGATTTCAAAACAGAGATAATTTCTCTAGACTCCAAGGTGGCGGATCACAAGAAGGCAGCCAAGGGTAGGCTGATAAAAATAGTGCTGATAAGGGTCAGTTTAGAGGGAGAGGTAATGGCAGAGGAAGAAGTGGGGGTAGAGGTCCCAATGTGTTTACTGGAAGGTGTTTCTCTTGCAATTAGATTGGACATCAATCCTTTAGATGCCTGGAGAAGATGGGAAACATTGCTGCAAATCAGAAAGATAGAAGGGTGCAACTCCTTCAAGAAGAAGACTGTCAAAGCACCACATCATACCACACAGCCTCTTCCAAGTCTGCAGCACCTGAGAGTGGAGAATGCATCATGTTTAATAGGTCACTCATCATGCCAGCCACCAAGGAGCAGCCCCAAAGAAACAACTTGTTCATAACCACTTGCAAGGTGAAAGGAAAAGTTTGCAAGGTAATAGTAGATTCAAGTTCCTCTAAAAATTTGGCTTCTAATGAAATGGTGACTAAGTTAGGATTGGAAAGAATGCCTCATCCTAACCCCTATAGAGTCCTTTGGCTAACCAAGGAACAACAAATTGTGGTGAAAGAGCAATGTTGGGTTGGATTCAAGATAGGTGAATATCATGATAAGGTTCTTTGTGAGATAGTGGATATGGATGCATGCCACCTTCTTCTTGGAAGGCCTTGGCAACATGACACAAGTGCCCAACATGATGGTAAGAACAATGTAATTCATTTGTCCAAGAATGGTGAAAAGTTTACAATGACTCCTTTAATTGATGATTGCAAAGAGAAAGTCATTTCTAGTTTAGTTATGTTGGTAGGTGAAAAAGAGTTTTTGGCTAACCTCAAGGAAGAGAAAGTGCCATGTTTTGCAGTAGTCATCAAACCCAAGGATGTGAATCCCAAGAAGGTCAAAGTGCAGCAACCTCTTAGGAGGATTGGACCAAAGGAAGTGGAAGAACTATTGGAGAGGTTTTAGGATGTGATAGCCGATGAAGGCAAGGATGCCCTTCCACTAAAGAGGGAGATTAGTCATTGCATTGATCTCATCCCTAGATCCACCCTACCAAACCAAGCAGCCTACAAGTTGACTCCAGAACAAAATGCTGAAGTGGCAAGGCAAATCCAAGACTTGTTGGATAGAGGACTTATCAGGAGGAGTATTAGTCCATGTGCAGTACCTACAGTACTTGCATCCAAGAGGGAAGGAACATGGATACTATGCACTAATTCCAAGGCCATCAACAAGATTACTATCAGGTATAGATTTCCAATGCCTAGAATAGAAGATTTAATGGATTGCTTGGGTAGGGCTAAGTATTTTACCAAGATAGACCTAAAAAGTGATTATCACCAAATCAGGATAAGGGAGGGGGATGAGTAGAAAACCGCCTTCAAAACCAATGAAGGACTATTTGAATGGGTTGTCATGCCTTTTGGCTTGTCAAATGCACCAAGCACCTTCATGAGATTGATGAATGAAGTGCTAAAACCTTTCCTTAACAAGTTTATTGTTGTGTATTTGGATGATATACTGATTTTTAGTGACAGCAAGGAAGACCACATAAGGCATATCCATCAAGTGCTCAGGAGGCTTCAAGAGGAGAAGTTGAGAATCAATCTTGACAAATGTGTCTTCCTACAAGAGGAGTTGATATTCTTGGGGTTTGTCATCTCCAAGGGCAGCCTAAAAATGGATCCAAGTAAGGTTGAAGCCATTCTTAATTGGCCAACACCTACAACAGCCTCAGAGGTAAGGAGTTTCCATGGTTTGTGTAGCTTTTATAGAAAGTTCATTAGAGGGTTTAGTGGCATTTGTGCTCCACTTGTTGACACCATAAAAGGGGGCAATAAATGTGTGTTTGTATGGACAAATGAGGCCAACCAAGCCTTTGAACTGTTAAAGAAAAAAATATTAGAATGTGATGTAAGTAAGAGGGCTATTGGGGGAGTCCTAAGTCAAGATGGGAGGCCTGTAGCCTTCTTTAGTGAGAAGTTAAATGAGGCAAAACAAAACTACTCCACCTATGATCTAGAGTTAAATGCCATGGTTCAGTCATTGAGGAAATGGAGACACTACTTATTGCCAAAGGAATTTATAGTTTTTACTGATAACCATGCATTAAGTTTCTTGAACAGGCAGCAAAAGTTGAATCACAGACATGTCAAGTGTATGGAGTACATCCAAGCATACACCTTCTCCATAAAACATAAGAAAGGAGTGGCCAATAAGGTAGCCAATGCCTTAAGTAGGAGGAATCTTGTTGTGCAGACCATACAGTTGGAAAGTACAGGTATTCATGCCATCAAAGATTAGTATGCAGCAGATGAAGACTTCAAAGAGCCATACCTATCTTGCAAGGCCATGATAGGAAGGTATAATACTAATTTTTCTAATTTTTTTTTGCAAGATGGATACCTTTTCAAGGGTAGCATGTTGTGTATCCCAAGAGGATCTGTTAGAGAGAATATAATCAGGGAAAAGCATTGTGGCAGCATGTCAAGTCACTTTGGTATTGATAAGACCCTAGAATTGGTTAGGAGGTACTATTTTTGGCCCAAGTTGCCAACCGATGTAAGGAAGTTTGTTGAAACTTGTCAAATTTGCCAAAAAGAAAAGGGGTATACATCAAATGCAGGTTTATACACTCCTCTACCTATTCCTTCAAAGCCTTGGGATTACATTAGCATGGACTTTGTACTTGGTTTGCCCAGGACCAAGAATGGACATGATAACATCTTTGTGGTTGTTGATAGGTTCTCAAAAATGGCTCACTTCATCCCATGTAAAACCACACATGATGCCTCACACATAGCTAGTCTTTTCTTCAAGGAAATAGTCAGATTACATGGTTTACCTTTGTCAATCATCTCAGACAGAGACCCCAAGTTCATAAGACACTTCTAGAGGACACTTTGGAAGAGACTAGGTACAAACTTGTCCTTATCATCTGCCTATCACCCTCAGTCTGATGGACAAATAGAGGTGATTAATAGGTCACTTGGCAACCTCCTAAGATGCCTAACCAAGGAGCAAGGTGCTAGTTGGGATTCAATTTTGGCTCAGGCAAAGTTCTCATACAATGACACTGTCAATAGAAGCACCGACCTGTCTCCTTTCCAAATTGTTTATGGCACTCACCCAAGGGGTATTTTGGAATGAAGGGAGGTTAAAGGACTGGAAAATAGTAGTGCCTTGGCTGAAGACTTCGTTCAAGTCATGAAGGATGTCCATGAACAAGTACAACAGAAATTGCTGTCCACTTCTCAGAAGTACAAATAGTTTGCTGACAGGAAAAGAAGGGATTTATAGTTCAAAGAAGGTGATTTGGTAATGGTCCATCTGAAGAAGGAGAGGCTCCCTGTAGGTAAACATGCCAAGCTGCTCATGAAGAAGATTGGGCCTTGTGAAGTGCTCAAGAAATGTGGAGAAAATGCATATAAAATTAGACTTCCAGATGACATTGCTTTGTCTCCAATTTTTAATGTTTCAGACCTTTATCCCTATAAAGGATTTGATCCTTAGACTGCTGTTGTAGAAGACCAAACTGATCAGACACTCCAAGAATTGATTCCTTCATCTCCTGATCAGATTGAGTGCATTTTCGATAAGAGGATTGCAAAACAAACTAGGAGGCACACCTATCATGACTATTTGGTGAAGTGGCTAAACAAACCTCAGGAGGATGCCACTTGGATGAGTAGAGCAGACATTGAGAAGGCAGGTTTGACATTTGACACCATTCCAACTCAAGAGACTTGAGTTCTGTTTGGCAGTGGGTGTATGGTGCAGGGCACCTAGGAGCAGTTTGATCCCTACAAGCATTTTGATAGCATCTTTGATAAGTTGAGTTTTTGTTTGATGTGTTTTGTAATAAGGCTTTTCATAGCCATGTTGGAAGGTCTATTCTTGTGTGGTCAAGAGGTCTGGGGTAACTTTATAAACCTCATATCCTTCTTAGTCCACTTGGACCTAGTTGTGCCACTTAGGCCTAGAAGGTCTAATATTGGCTTTTTGAGTTTGTTTGAGTTGTCTTAGTGTTTTAGCATGGTCTAAGGAGTATGATGGTGGTTTGATTCCATTAAAAAAGCAAAACAAATCACCATCCTTGTGGAAATGCAAAAACTCCATGGTGTCCAATGTTGCTAATGACACATTGGCTGGTTGAAACTTGGTTTGGGCAGTTGAATCTACCTTTGGAAGTTAGATACCAACTTGAATGGTTGTAAAAACATGGTAACTCACTCCTGTATGGCAGAGGACATCTGGTATGAAGTTTTGGGGCATTGAAACTACATAAAACAACAAATTTTCCTACTTTTCTCACTGTGTATAGACTGTACAGACTTTTCACATGTGAAAATGTCATTTTTCTGAAAGTGCTTGGAGTTAGGGTTCATATGCAACTAGTTTGAGGTCCTGAAGTGGTCGGGATCAAAAGTTATTGATTTTTCTTTCAAAACAGGTCTAGAAACCCTGTTTTCTAAGGCAGCCATAGAAATCCGGCCCTAGAATGCATTCCCACTAGTGAAAATTCACAAAAACTAGTGAAATGTAGGCTAGGGATGTGTATTATAGGATTCCAAAAGCATTTTGTTGGGAGATGTTGTTTTCTATTTTTAAGGTGATGCCCCAGGTCAAGTATTTCAGTGTATTTGGCCAAATTCATGCTATTTGAGGTTGTAGATGATAGAATCCTAATAGGGTGAGCAAATAAATGATGGTTTTGTGTTGTAGGGACATGGTAGAAGCATTCCAAATTCTTCCCCCTGACCTATGCACCCAATTTTGAGCACTTGCTTTGTAACCTAGCCTAAATTGATCAATTAGGCCTAGAGACCTAATGAGTGTTCTAGATTGCTGGAGTAGAGTTGGAATAGGAGACTTGGGAGTTTGATAGGGTTCCATAGAGGGTATCTAAAACCATCATTTGTTTGCCTGGTCCTTTGGGATTTTGTCAAGTTATGTGAAGAAAACCTAGTTTGGAGGGCTAGTAGCCTTACTAGTCAAGGTATAGGTTGGAGAGTTTTGGGAAGTTGGGAACCAAACCAACTATCAAAAAGGTGTTTATAGACCTGCATGAAGGTGTAGACATAGTCTTGAGAGTTGGAAAAGAGCCTAGGTAATAAATCCTTCATATACCCTAGAATGTGCCTTTGATTGTGTTGGATTGAAGAAGTGAAGTGGGTGAGTGGGCTAAGGAGAACAAAATTTCTTTGTGTTGTGCTTCCCTTGTGCCACTTTGCATCATTCATTACTCCCCCTTTCATCAGCAACTAGTTTTTCACATGAACTTCTCTCCCGCTTTGACATCAATGGCAAAGGGCACATATTTGCAGTCTTTTCTCCTTATTTTTGTTTCTGATTAGACTCAAAAATTACATGCAGACTACTCCCCCTGAGTAGTGCCTCCTTGACATCAATCCGGATCACAAGATGTGACTATGAATTCTACTAGACCAATGCACTCTAATACATCTTAATTCTGATCAGGAGGGGTAATAACCCCCAACTTCTCTCTGAGATACTCAAAATTATCCTTGGGCAGAGGCTTAGTGAAAATATCCGCAATCTAATCCTTTGAAGATACAAGCTCCAACTTGACTTCATTCTCATTTACCTTCTCTCTCAAGAAATGAAACTTGATGGTGACACTGGATTATTTGAGATGCTTATTGTACTTGAATTATCACAGAAGTTTGTGACAAGCTCCTCGAACACAATTCTGATGTCCTTTAGCATTTGCTTCATCCACAGAACTTGAGTACAATTGTTTGCTGCTGCTATATATTCTACCTCTGCTATAGAAAGGGATATTGCCTACTACTTTTTGCTCAGCCAAGAAACCAATCTACTTCCCAAGAAGAATGCACCACCACTCGTACTTTTCCTGTCATCCACATCTCCTGCCCAATCAACATCTGTATATGCATGAAGAGTAAAGTCATTATCTTTTGGATACCACAAGCCATAATCAAGTGTTCCTTTGAGATATCTAAAGATTATTTTGACTGCTACAACATGGGATTATTTAGGATCATCTTGGAAGCTAGCAACAAGCCCTACTGCATTCATGATATCAGGTTTGGTTTGAGTCAAATAGAGCAGTCCTCCAATCATTGATCTATACCTTTTCTAATTTTCCTTAGGGGAGTCATTTTCTTTACTCAACTTACATCCGGTTACCATAGGCATACCTACTAGTTTTGAATCTTCCATTCCAAACTTCTTCAACAAAATTTTCCAATACTTACATTGAGATATAAAGATACCTTTATCTGACTATGTAATTTTCAGACCTAAGAAGAAATTCATCTCACCAAACATGGACATCTCAAATTCACTTTGCATCAGATCAACAAATGTTTTACACATGATCTCATCTCCACCAAAAATGATATCATCAACAAATACCTCAACAATTAGAATATTCTCATGATCAATCTTGAAGTAAAGATTACTGTTAGCAGTGTATTTGTGATATCCTAGCTTTAGCAGATACTTATCTAATCTTGCATACCAGGCTCTTGCAGCTTGTTTGAGTCCATACAATGCTTTCCTTAACTTGCATACCATATCTTTCTGATCAGACAACTAAAATCCTTCCGATTGCTCAATGTAGACTTCTTCTTCTAACTCTCCATTTAGAAATACTGACTTGACATCCATCTGATAGACTTTGAAATCTTTATAAGCAACAAAAGAAAGAAACAATCTGACTACCTCTATTCTTGCCACCAGAGCAAAAGTTTTTTCAAAAGCAATTCCTTTCACTTGAGAATATCCTTTGCATACCAACCTTGATATATTTCTTACAACTTCACCATCTTCATTTAGTTTATTCTGAAAGACCCATTTAGTTCCAATCACATTTTTGTCCTTAGGTCTAGAAACAAGATCAAAAGTGTGATTCTTTTTAATTTGCATTAATTCTTCTTCCATTGCCTTTACCTAGTTTTCATCTTCACAAACTTCACTTACTATTTTTGGTTCAATCTTTAAAGTAGACAAATCTCTTCTTGATCTTCAACAATTCTTCTCCTAATTTGAACACCTTTATTTCTATCTCCTATGATTTAATCTTCAGGATGATTCATCCTTACATACCTGGGAGTTTTGGGATTTGCTTGAACTTCTATTTCTTGAGTTTGTTCCTCAACTTCTGCACTATCCTCTTGAATTACTAGATTTTCTGGATCAGTCAGGATCTGAATCTAAGTTTGCACTTGCCCCTTTTGACTTGGATTTTCATCTTGATCATCTGAATCATATCCGCAAGACCTGGAATGTCCTTTCTTGCTCTCATCAACTTTGACATTAGCACTTTCAACAATCTTTTTCAACCTTTTGTTAAAGCACCGGTATACTTCACTTTGAGTAGAGTAAACCAGAAAAATTCCTTCATCACTTCTTGCTTCAAACTTGCCTAGATCCTCATCTCTTTTGATATAGCATTTACTACCAAAAACTCTAAAATATATCACAGTAGGAGGATGACCAAACTAGAGTTCATAAGGAGTCTTACCAGAATTGCCTTTGATCTGCACCCAGTTAAGATTGTAGGCAACAGTACTCACAGCTTCTCTCCAATAAACCTGTGGAACATTTGTTTCCATCATCATGGTCCTAGAATCTTCTTGAATGGTTTGGTTATTTCTTTTAACAACTCCATTTTGTTGAGGATTCCTAGAAGTAGATAACTATCTTTTTAGTCCATGCTTTTCACAGAATGTATCAAACTCACTGGAGGTAAATTCTCCACCTCTGTCAGATCTCAGACACTTTATCTTCACACCAATCTCATTTTACACCATAACTTTGAACACTTTGAATTTGTCAAGAGCTTCTAATTTGTCTTTTAAGAAAGTTACCCACATCATCTGAGAGTAATCATCAAGCAGTAACATAAAATATCTATCTCCTTACACACTCCTAATTCTAGTAGGACCACATAGATCAGTATGCACAGGTTCCAATCACCCACTTGAAATTTGTTCTTTACTTTTGAATGATGTTTTGTTCTATTTACCCAATTGACATTCTCTACACATGCTATCATGTTTCACAAGTCTTGGAAGATCTCTCACAGCCTGATTAGAACTTATCTTGACAATGTTATCAAAATTCACATGACACATTCTCCTATGCCACAACCAACTTTGATCTATTTAAGCAATCAAACAGATTTTACCAGAACTACTTAATTGAAAGCTGTTACCTCTAGTTTGTGTACCAGATGCAATTTCAGTTTTGGAGCTTTCCAAGATTCTGCATTTGCCATTCTTGAATCGGAGATCATAACCCTTGTCAACCAACTGTCCAACACTAAGAAGATTATGCTTTAGTCCTTCCACATACAAAACATAATTTGTGTTATTCTTACCATCAAAAGAGATGGATCCTCTGTGATAGATTCTACCAGCTGAGTTGTCTACAAATTGTACAAGCCCACCTTCATATTTTTCAAGGCTTACAAACTTACTTTTATCACCAGTCATATGATGAGAACATCTAGTATCAATCACCCATTCATCCTTTTCAACAACCTAAGCAGCCAAGGCACTTTCTACATTTTTAGAGCTAGCAGATTCAATAGACACTGGATCTTCTTCTTTGATAGCAATGAACACCCAATCATTTTCAGTGGAACCTCCATGATCAGATTCATCATCTGTGACTCCTTCTTCTCTAGCTTCTTGGACATAGTAACATTTCTTCTAACCTTTATATCTGTTAGGGTTTGGTTTTGAAAACCTCTCCGAACATCTTGAGGCAAAATGACCAATCTTATTACAAGAAAAACATTTGAGTGGCAACTTTCCTTCATACTTACCAGATCATCTTGGCATTCTTTTGGCAATAAGAGCTTCAAGATCTGTAGTCTTAATTTCATCATCTTGAAGATCCTTCCTTGCCTTCACAAATCTATTTAATCTTGCTGAAGAGCTTTCACCCAGATGATATCTTTGTTTTCCATATACAATGGCCTTAAATGTAGATTCAGACTTAGGAAGAGAATCACCAAACTCACTTAATTGAAAAGCTAAAATTTTACCAACCAGCCGATCTCTTGTAACTTCTAAGATAGTACTAATCTTCTCTATAGCAACAACCTTATGTTTGCATGAATTAGGTAAAGATCTGAGCACTTTTGCCACAATCTCTGATTCTTTCAAAGTTCCACCAGCACACCTAATACCACACACAAGTTCATTTATCTTTTGCATGTAGATTATGATGTTTTCATCTTCACTCATCCTTAGATTTTAAAATTTTCCTCTCAGACTTTGTAGCTTGGTATATTTGACATATTCATCGCCTTCATATAGATTCTCCAAATTCTTCCAGATATCATGAGTAGTTTTTAGTCCAAACACATTTGTCATTTCTTAATCAGTCAGGGTACTCAACAAGGATTCTTTTTCTCAAAGATTATTTTCAGCATCTTTGAGTTGATCTAGAGTTGAAGGACCTTTCTCTAGAGGTTTATATTCATCATTGGTTATCACCTAAAAAGCATCACCCATGCATTGGAAATGGCACTCCATGTGACTCTTCCAAATAGAGTAATTTGTTCCATCAAATATCAAACTATCCTTCTTGTAGGTTGACATACTGGATCTCCTCAAGTGGTCAAGCTTCTTTTAGAGGATCTAGCTCTGATACAAATTGTTGGAGTTAGACCGGACAACTGAGAGTGGGGGTGAATCAGTTGTCACACAAAATAAATGTTTTCTTCTTTTAACCTTCTTTATTAACTTACTATCAGATTAATGATGTAAACATTAAAGCATGGATCAACATATGAGCATAAACATAAGCAACACACTTGACACCAAGATTTTGACATGGAAACCCAGTTAAGGGAAAAACCATGGTGGGGGTTAACCCACAAAGATTTGTACCCTGTTAAAAGTACTTTAGAAAAATAGAAGGCACATGCCTTCAGGTGCATTGCATAGAGTTCACTGGTCAAAAGAGAGGCTCACTGCCTACAAAATTTATTTTTAGTACAGAAGGAATTAACTGAGAAATAGCATCTACTTCATGCCTAGTTTAGTTTCATTGAATGCTCACAAAAATGCTGGTCTACCCCAAATACTTCTTCTCTAACTCTTCATCAAAACAACTCTTGTTCTTTTGCTTCTCCTCTACTCTACTCTACCTTTTGATCCTTTCTTTAGATTATATTATTTTCACACAAGGATGATTTTCCACAACTCATCAACAGGTATTTTTACGCTTCATCAACCTTGGAATGAACATCAAGGTCTGTACTACAAACATTTGACTTAATGTGAATCACTAAGTTGTCCGCCAAACATAACTAGGACTCAAATGTTCATTAATCAACACGCCATGCTTCATAGAAATGCTCTTAGATCATCCACAACATGCTTGAATCATCCGATCGGCCAAGACTGGGAAGAACAACAACACCAAGAAGGAAATCTTCATTGACAAGCTCAAACTTCAATGTGGACCTCCAACATAGAAGTTACACTATCCAAAGATTTCCACAAGCACATTAAATTCAACAAAAACATTCGCACTTTTCCAAATCAGTAGAATCACTTGCATCTTCCTCCGGAACCTCAAGAAAACTGTCTGCCATTACTGTCACTTTAGAAAGATTGCTTGTAGACCTCCAAACCATGAACCACTTGAATGGATGATACACACTGACTTCCCAAACATGCCTCCAGATCCGCAGATCATCATTTGACATATCTGGAACAATCTGGGCCTCTTTCCTGTCACTCTGTCTCTTCTAAACACTGCAAAACTAGTTCTACTCAGATAGCCATAGCTTCTTCAAATCTTCATGCGAACCCTTCAAAGCTTAACTAGAGCTTCTTTAGACAATCCTCTACTCAGCCATATGGTCTGCATACATTGATCCTCATTAATTTTCTCAATATCCTCAACAATCTAGTCTTCTACACAGGTAGCAAAATATGATACAATTGACACCAATGGCAACAAGGATATGTTGACATCAATGACAACATTGCTTAGGCACATATTTGCAACATGAAGTAGCCTTGTAATATACATGGTAAATGCATCGTTTACCCTCTTGAAGTGAATCAAAGAATGAGGTATGGCAAGTTGAGTTTAAGACTCATACACTTTTAATTGCCCATCGTCCACAACTCCCAACTTTGATAGCCCCAGGTATTCAATTCTCCTTGTTAAGGCATAGACTACATATGATGTCCACCTGAAAGTCATCTTATTATTGAATTTGGTGAAAGCTTCATGCATGTTATCACTCAAAATTTTAGCCCAATGTAATTTCATTGTTCCCTGAATAATTTCCTCAATCAGTGTAAACATCCATCCTTCAAAGGTTGATGCAGAGGGTAGTCCATATATTCTACACAACAAAGTAACAAGATCTCCAATCTCATTGTGAAAATCACTTTTGTAAAGTGTATGGGGGAGCTTGATGGTTGTAGATCTCTTGTGCTTCATCCATCCATCACTAATCTATTTTTTATATTTATCAATACCCTTCTTATAAGTTTTTGTTGCATCTTTAATGTCAGGCATAGATAACACAAGATGTACTAGAATGCCAAAGATTTCTCCTAAGGAGGGTGGACTAAAGTTTGCCAAGACATCCCCACTAGTGGCCTGAATAGTTCTAGTTAAAGGATCATATCTTTCTGCACAAATTACTATCATTGCACTAAAGTAGGAAATGCAACAGCTTCTGCAATCCCATTGTCTCTAATTTTTATGGCTAAGGGTGTAGGATTAGGCCCAAATATTCAGAGTCTGAAATCTTGTAGATCAATATGACCTAGGTCTATGTCTCCTATGTTGGGCCATGTGGAGGATATTCTTGACTTGGGAGGAATTCCTTTAAACTTGTACTTCATGTTTTGTGCTCAGGTGGTCATTTAACTTGCATAACTGGACCTTTTAAGTCTTGATTGTTGTGATAATTTCTTGATTCCTTCATTTAAAAGCATGATATATGAGCCACTTGTCCTACTATTAAGTCAAAAACTGATATTCATTTCATTGAATCACATATACCTCTAAAATGCATAAGTCTAAATGTTTAACTGAATAAAGCATCATCAAAATATACACTAGACCATGCAATTAATCTTCAAACTTCTCAAAATGTGAATTGAAATATGCAAAACATCATTATTCATCCTTGGCAACATTTATTCTAACCAAATAGACCCTTATACCTTGGAAATTTTTAGAAAAATAGTCATTTTGTAGGGTCAGCACTAATTTCAGGGGTCTCAGACCTTATAAGAGGAAAAGCACTAAAATGGACTTGGTCTGACCTAGCGTGGCTTTGAGGTCCATCGGACCTTGTGCTAGATTAAGGTTCATCTGACTTAGTAAGTGAAGAGGCATAATGGCGCAAGGTCTTTTATAATATTTAGCACAGGTTTGTGCAATGAATGACTAGCGCAATTTAGGGAGGTGACTAACTATAGTTCAATAGAAGGATAATCTCGTGCAAACCAGTGGAGTGATAATTTAGCACTAGACGAGGGTTAGCCATTGGTGGATATTTTGGGGCTCAGTGACCTAGCAGGAATTTCAATGATGTTCGACCAAAGTCGGTGGAGGCAAGTTTTTGCGCTAGGTTAGTGAATTAGGTTTTTAGCACTAAGTTGAGTTTAGGTTTTGGCGGGACTTTCCAAAGGGACTGACTGACTTCATTTCCTAAGGTCAGTTGAGGGCACTTTTAGTGCAAAGTCCATAGGGGACAATTTCAGTGCAAAGGTTTTGATTTCTTCCCTTTTGATTGCAGCGATTAACTCATCCGCCGACTAGCTCAAATTTGAGTGTTGTTTCAAGAGGTCAGGTAGTTTCATTTTTAATGCAACTAAATCAAAACTTTAAAAGGAACTTTGGGTGAATTTTGTGAAGGAACTTGCAAGCATGAGAAAATACATCTCAATCAGCTGATTTTACCAGTTTTGTTTATAGCCTAGGGTTTCAAATAGGGTTTTTTGTGTTTGAGTCATTTAATCACTAAATTATTCACCCATTGTGTATAACAAAACCCCTAAAATGTCCTCTATAGATTTAAACAAGGAATGCATATGAAACCCTAACTGAATGAGACACATAAGGCTTTAACCTTTGCAACCTAAATTAACAGGATAGACGAATACCTACCTAGCATTTTGATTGCAGCTGTGAAGGTCCAGTGATAGTCAGCTGCGTCTTGGATGAATTCCCTCATGGATTGAAATCGCTCTTCATCAACAAGGAATTCACAGAGCTATTAATGATTTGCCTTCATGTAAAAATGAGCTCAAATAGGCTTAAAAATGTTTTAAACCCCTAAACTTATCTGACATTAATACCCCTATATGGTTGTAGACTCAACACACAATTCTTAGAATAAAAGAACTCTTAGGTTGTGTGCTACTTTGAAACACCTTAGACCTGCATGACTTTTGGGGTCGACTGAGCTAGGTCATCGATGGGTATTTTTAGCACTCGGTCGGAGGGAGGCAAATGCAACGCAAGGCAGTGCTAGGTTAATTCAGTGCAAAGGTCAGTTGAGTGCAATGTCAGCACTAAAGTCAGTGACCATGGATTTTAGCACTAAGTCAGTTGGGTTTAATTTTGGCGCTGAAGTCAGTAAGGGGTATTTTTAGCGCAAAGGTTTGTCAGAGTGGTTTTTAGCACAAAAGGTAATTTTGACTTGTTTTCTGGTGAAATGACAACTTGACCCTAACCTTAGGAAAATTTAGCAACTCATTATTCAGTCTGTTTCACAGAAAATGCAACTTTGGTCATCAAATGGAGTTTTGATATATGCATTGAAGACTTTAGGAATTACCCAACTAACAAGACACTCTAAGCCAAAATTTACAAGAGGGGGTCCCTATTGGTGAAATGGGGCGTGTGTGTGAGGCACAACAAATGACGACTCTACTGGGAAAATGCTCCAGAGCATTTCGAAGATAAACTTTAGTTTCAAAACCAAAACCTTTGCGTTATCCACATGTTAAACAAAAAAGTAGGATATCCTATCAAAGAAGCAGAACTCAATAACCAGGTGCAACCATCCATATCCTAAAAACCTGAGTGTGTGCAATTGTGTTAATTCCCATCCTCAAGAAACTAAGCTCATCCTAGATCCTTTACATTAAGCTATGTGATTAGTACACACCTCATGAACTACCTAGACATTGCCTCGCTACCAGCGAGCATCTATATCTCCTGCAGGTTTGTCTCAAAATTCCACTCAAGCAGAGCCCTATTGCCAGTCAGGTGTCCATAGCCCCAATAGAGTTTACTTGATTGTCCATCTAATTGAGTTATAGTGTGTGATTTTGCATTGATTTGCTTTTGATATATTGGTTATTTCATTGGGCTTAGATTTGGCAGAGTACAATGCAGTACCGCTACAATTGCAACACATGCTTTTGACAACACTAGTTACATTGATAACTTAGCTAGCTGGGTGTCAATTCCTGGTGGTGGCAAAGGCAGACCTTAGATTTTTTACTTAATGTAAGATCACCATGACTTACTTAGGTACTTTAGGATTACTTAAGAGTGTAAAAGATATATGGTTAGAAAATACTTTAGGCACACTGACTAATGATTCATTTCCCTTGAATAGACATCATACCCCCTGGTGTAATAGTGAAGCCCACAATAGGATCTCAATAGGAACTTTGGCTTCTCAAAGAGATATCCCAAACCACTTACCCAACAAAGGAGCACTTGCAAGTCCGTACGACTGCCACCACATTCATGAAACGAAGATTCCCCAACAAAGCAAGCATAGTAGGCAAAAGTAAAGCAGGAAAGGATAACTAAATTAAATGAAAACAAACACCTAACCACTATAGAGAGCAAAGAAGAAAGTAGAAACTAATCTAATAGCAACCTAACCTAACTATGTACACTAAAAGAGGGCACCGATGCCACCTTAAGCTTGGAAGTAGTGCTTTAGGAACTGCCCATTAACATGCAATGGGAGCTCTTCACCAGTAAGGCTCTTGAGTCGATACGTGTTATCACCAAGGATTTCATAAATCTGATATGGGCCTAGCCAAAGTTTGTCAAAATTACCATGTTCACCTTTCTTCTCATGGGCTTTATCCCAATATAAGACTAAGTCAAAGATGCGAAAGGCCTTAACCTTAGCCCTTTTGTCGAACTATCATTTCAGAACACCCTGATGTTTGGCAAAGTTTTCTATAGCAACGTTACGTTTTTCTTCTAGGTACAACAACTGGGCTAAGCGGGATGACAACTAGTCATCTGGTTCAAGGCAATCTTACATAAATTATAGTACAATAATCCTCAAATTGATGGGAAAGATAGGCTCAGTACCATAAAGTAAGTGATAAGGGGATGTTCCCAATGCAGCCTTGTGTCTGATCCTATCAGCTAATAAGGCAAACCTAAGTTGAGTGTGCCAATCTCTAGGGTATTTATCGAGCAATTTTTTTGATGACTTCAAGTAGATTTTTGTTTGTTGATTCAAATACTCCATTCCCCTGAGGATAGTAGTTAGATGAAAATTTTAGAATAATCCCATAATCAAATGTCCAAGTAGAAAAGTGTAACAGGGAAAAGGCAGGGCCATTATCACATACCAAGGAAAAAGGACAGCCAAACCTAGTAATGATACACTTTTCAACAAATTCAATGACTACCTCTGTGGTACATTATTTGCATGCTATAGCTTCAGACCATCAGGTACAGTAATTAGTAGCGATCAGAATATACCTATGGCCCGCAAAGGAAGGTGGGTTGATCATACCAATAAAGTCGAGCCCCCACTATGCAAATGGTCATGCCTCCAGGACTGGCTGCAGAGGCATAGTAGCATTTCATTCTCTTGTTGCAGTCGTCTGACATGTGTGACAGGTCCTTACATGTGAATGTACATCTTTGAACAAAGTAGGCCAATAATACCTTGCCCGAAGAATCTAATTAGCCGTCAATAGGGCTGAACCATGTCCTATTCCAAACTTCTCATGAAAACTTGTCAGAACTTGTGCTACCTCTATTTCATCTAAGCACCTCAGATAGATCCCTTCGTGATTTTTCTTATAAAACATTGATCCCTTAATCATAAAGCTGCTACTTTTTAATTTGAGTGCTCTTCTCTAGACTGAGTTTAGTTTAGGTGGGCAATAGTGATTGAGGAGGTATAATACAATGTCTCCATACCACTCATCTTTAAAAATATCTTCTAACATATACTACTGAGAAACTAAGCCTGGACCAACTTCTGCCATTGTTTTTGTCAATGCCTTTCCACGTACCAACTTCATGGGTTGTATTTCTATGTCAAATTCTTGTAGAATGGTGACATGTTTTCCTCTCCATTTTCCCAACTCACTCTACATTAATAATGCTTTGACTGTTGCATCTGGTACTATGGCAATCACCTGACTTCTCAAGATGTAATGATGAAACTTTTTCACTACCTTGACCAAGGCATATGCTTGCTTCTCCACATTTGGATACCTTAGTTCTACATCTTTTAATGGGATACTCATAAAAGCAATAGGTCTCTCATTATCAACAATCCTCTTCTGTGTCAACATCGCTCCACAAGTATGCTTTGAGGTGAAGGAGTAAATGCAGAATGGTAATGTGTAATCAAGACTTACCAACACAGGGGCATTAGCTATTGCTTGTTTAATTTCTGTGAACACAGCCTTAGCTTCTGGAGTCCATTCTATCTCGGTGTCTTGTTTCAACATAGCATTTAGTGGACAAACAATCTTAGTGAATCTGGTAATTATTTTTCAGACAAAATTAAACTTACCAAAATATGATTTCAGTTCCTTTTTGCTGGCTAGGGGCTGTATCTTGAGGATTGCTTGGACTCAGTCAGGATCGATCGATATACCTTGCTTAGAAATTACATGTCCCAGTAACTTTCCTTTAGTCACTCCAAAGATACACTTTTTAGGATTGAGTGAGATTCCATAATCTTTACATTGTTGCAGAATCTTTCTTAGGTCTGCCACATGATCTTCCCTTTTCTTTGAAAACATAGTAAGATCATCCATATAAATGATGATGCACTTCCCAACTAGTCCCTTGAAGGCTATATCCATTGCGCATTGGAACATGGCACCAACGTTAATCAATCCAAAGGCTATCCTTCGGTATGCATAAATTCCCCATTTGCATGTGAAGGAAGTCTTCAACTTGTCCTCATATTCCACCATTACCTAGTTGTAACCCAAATAACCACCTAGAAAAGACATCATTTAAGAACCACTAACTATCTACAACACTTTGTCCAATGAAGGTAGTGGAAAATTATCCTTCTCCGAGGCCCTATTCAAATTTTTGAAGTCGACGCATAGCCTAATTTCTCCATTTTTCTTTCGCACTGGCACCAGATTTGCCACCCAAGTAGAATGTCTAACAAGAAATATAATTTTGGAAGACAACAATTTTTGTAGTTCCTTAAAAATCAAAGGTTCTAGCAAAGCATTCATTGGCCGATGCCTCTGTCTGAATGGTTTTGCCCTTGACTTGAGAGGTATCGTGTGAGTTATGATCGAAGTATCATATGTCTTAAGATCTTCGTAACTCCATGCTATGACTTCATGATAATCCCTTAACACATCAATAATAACTATCCTTTCTTCCTCTATGCTGACTTTCCCAATAAACACATTTTTTACTTCTTTAGATGTCCCTAAAATGTAAGGCTCACATTGTGCACCAGGGGATTCTCCTTGTTTCTTCTGGATTCCAAGCTTATTTGAATCAAATTGTTGGTGCTTGAATTCACTGTCAGTTAATTTAGCAATTTTCATGCAGGCACCATCCTAAAATATCCAAAAGGTTCTAAGTTTTGGCACCCCTTCAGTGTTTTTCAGCATCTACGTCTCATTTCTTGAGGGGTCTTCGTCTTTTCTCCATCGGCATGGGTTCATTTTTGTGTCTTCAACATTTCGGTTTGAACTTGAACCCTTTTTTCTCTAAGTTTAGTGGTTCAGCAGTTTAGGGTTCAATTTTCTTCTAACGGGTCACATTATGCATTTACCTTGCGCAAATATTGCATCGTTGAACCTCCCGCTTGAACCATTTTGTTTTGGTTCAAGGTTCAATGGTTCGAAGCTTTGTTGCCTATGGAGTATTATTTTTGATGTTTGAACCATCGCGTTGAACCCTAGTGTTGAACCCTTTTGGTTCAGGGTTCAACGGTTCGAGGCTTTGTGTTTGTGTTCAGCGAATGTTCTTTTTGAAGTGCTTCGTTCAGCATTGAACTTCTCGGTTGAACCATTGGGTTGAACCAGTTCGTGGTTCAACGGTTCAACAGTTCAGCGCTTTACATTTTTGGTCTTATCGGAGTGATCAGCCTCATCGGTGAAAGATTTCTTGAGTGCTCTGATTGTTTTGGTCTAGCTGATGGATGTCCATCGGCATGTGTTTGGCTGTCGGCGAAGCAAATTTGTGGTCCGCCGATGTAAGGAGTTTGGTCGATGGAGGAGCAGTGTGTGGCTGGTGAAGATGTCATCGGCGTGACCTTTGAGATCGGCAGGAAGCTTTTTGGATGCTTCGATGGTGTGTGTTACACCGACAAAAGGGGAAGAGCCAGGGTCTATCGGCATGGATTGTGTATCGGGGTGATCGGCCGTGTCGGCGAGGGCAATTCTTGTTGTGCTGATAGAGTTGGTTTCACCGACAGAGATAGGAAGCGAGGGTGTTGTTGGCGTAACTTGGTAGATTGGCAAAGGTTTGGAAGGTTGGCCGATAGACTAATCTCTAGCCGATGAAGGGAAGTGTTGTGTATGGTCTTCAGCGTGACTTGTGTTGTCGGTGAGGATGGATTGTGGTGGGCCGATAGTGGGAGGTCTCGCCGATGAAGGAGTAGAGTATAATTCGTTGGTGCATTGGTGAGAGTGTGGTCTATCGGCAGAGGGATCTTTTGCTTGGCCGATGGTATTGGTCTGGCCGACAGGGGATTGCGGTGGCTTCATCAGTGTAACTGATGAGATCGGCGAAGGTTTGGATGGTTGGCCCGATGATGCATCTCTGGCAGATGGGGAAACGAAGGTAGCGGTCGGCGAGACCGTTGAGATCGGAAGGAGAATTCTAGGGTGTGCCGATGGCTTGGGTTTTGGTGATGGGCTTTTGGAGAAGGCTTATGCATCGAGTGCGGAAAAAGGTGCTCGACACCTATTATGCTCGCGACCATGTTTTTAAGGTATTGAAGGAGTCTCCGCGGCACCAATGTGGGACTATTCTTCCTGCACATTTGAAACTTTAGTAAAGTGCATTTTGGCGGGAACTTCTGTTTGAACGCAGCAACAGTTTCCAGGTAGGCCGCGGGTGGTTGAGGCCTTTAATGGCGACGGTGCAGAGGTATGGGCAATGGTACACATGATCATGTCACCTGATTTTTGAGTGAAGACTCCCAGATGGCGGCGCAGGGCTCGAGGCTTCTCTTTTCTGTTGCTGCAATAACTTCTGAGCGCCATTCCTTTGTGGAGTCTGTATCTACCGGATTTTTGATTTTTGACCATGTAATTAATTGCTGCGGGTACACTTTCTAGCCAATATAGGCAGACTATGTTACCATTTTTGACGTTGTTGAAAACTGGACATTTTGGCTCTGTAATAAGATACAACTAGTTTTGGTTGCTCTGTGCAGCAAAACTTGCGAGTTTATGTATCTCCTGTTGTACATTTGTGCATGAATCCACTAATTTCATGGTCAATTTTATATGAATAATGCTATGTTTGCATGTGTTATGCTGATTATGTCTCCAATTTTGCATGTATCTTTCTTCTGAGTCTAGGCATTCAAGGAATGTCTGAGATTCTAGAACATAGAATTCATGTGTTGAATGTTTAATCTTTTAACTTCTGCTCAAGGGGTAGATTAAACTATTTTCAGATTGAATATTGGGAAGGGTATACTGCAATAGGGATGCCATAAGTATAGACAGCTTAACACTCTGTATTGGGAGATATCTGTAAGGCAGATATCATTTATATCCCCCTGAAATCCAGTTTTAGTTGTTCATGTTGATCATTCACAAGTGTATGTCTACCGACTCCAAGCCCTGGATAGGCACCAATCTAGCTCTGTGTTGAGGTTATATACCATGTCCAGCTTTCCATCCAAAAATCAAATCAAACCATTTCATCCTTCCACCTGTTAGTTGTAGGAGTAGGATTAGGATCCCTGCATGCTCTCATACCCAACTAGACATCATGTCCAAGAATGTTGCCAACCTTGTGATTTGTTACACAAATCTTGGTCCATACATGAGAGTATTCTGCCTGTTGCTGTCAAGTTAAATCCTTCTGTCATTGAGCTATTCAAGGTTATACTTTTATCAAATAGGGACACCCCCCTTGGTGCGGCAGAACCAAAAGTGAAGGGGAGGAGCTCACGCAACCTCCTGTATTCAATTGGCTGAATCTGCCTGTGCATTAGAAGTGGCAAACCCTAATGTTGATTCAGAAGAAAAACCAACAAAAATGGAGACTCCGCTGGGGATGGCGATTTGAAAATTGTTATTTTTGTCCTCCCTGGTGAAATATCTGTGTGCCCATCCGAGTCACCAACAAAATGGCGACTCTACTGGGGAGTCTTTCATGTGAATGATGATGCTCTGCTGGTGGTATGAACTCAGAAAAATATGTGTTGAGCTTTCAGCTGCTGTAAATTTTGTCCTCTCTGGAGAGGTGGCGACTCTGCAAAAGATCTAAATGCACATGAAAAGTTGATGTGTGTTGTGACAAAAATGTGTTGTTCAGACTTTAGCATCTGTATGAGAAAAGGTACCTTGTTCCTTCCCCTTTATATTTGTTGTTTTACTGCATAAGTTAGATGCTAGGGGAAGCCTTAGGTCTTAGGCAGACAAAGGATGTCTAAGAGTAAGATTTTTATGAATCCAAGTATGAATTATCCCATACTCAGCGGTGAAATGTTGGATAAAAGAATAGAAGAGATAAGAAATAGGTTGATATTCTTAGAGGCTGAGCAGGCCCAGTTAAAAAACAATAACCCTGTTGTGTCTGCCAGTCAGAAAGCTAAACCTCTTGCCACCCCTTTTGATCCTTTGTATGACCAATTAGATTTGTCATGGGTTGACTATAAAGTAGAAACTATGCCTGCTAGGATATACTGTCAGATGCCCAGATTTAGTGGTCACAGTGTATGTGATGGGAATGCACATATCCAAAATTTTCATGAGTTCATGGGAAAGCATTCATTCAGAGATGAGGATATGTGGATGAGGTTTTTTGTTAGGTCCTTTGATGCAAAAGTAAAAGACTGGTATTTGAGATTTTCAAAAAGATCCTTTGCCTGTTGGGATGAGCTTGTTGACTGTTTCAAGGAAGAATTTGCAAAAGAACTGGCTGATCTTGTTGCAGAATTGATGAGAATCAAAAAACAAGATGAAGAGCCATGTGTTGATTTCAGTCATAGGTTTGCAGTAGCCTTTTCACAGATCCCAAAAGTCTTCAGACTTGATATTTCAACCTGTGTAGGCATATTCTTTGAGGCTTTTGAGGAGGGCTCTAGTGCATTACTGAGGGATTTCAAGGTGACAAGTATGCAGATGGCATACAAGTTCGTAGAAAATATAGAAAAAATCAGAAATGAGCACTTGTTGAAACCCCTGTCCACAGGCTTTGGTGTGAAAAATAGTTGTGAAGCTACAAATGACCAAATAATTAAAGCATCATGTGCAGATAAAAATGAAAATGAAAGCATAGAGGTTGAGACTGTTGTATTTAAACATAATGCTAACAATACAGCTCAACTGGATTGTTCACCAATTGAGGATGCCAATGAAGGAACTAATGAAGACTCCCATTGCAATGATGAGGCAGCTGGCCATGAAAACAACAATGAGGTTGTGGATAGCAATGAGCAACTGTTGGAATGGACCTGTGGAGATAATTGTGAGTATTGTACTCAAGACAGAGAAGATATAAGCAAACAGAGACACAGTCCTATGTGTGACCCGTTGACTTCCTTTCAAACACATGGGGATCATGAAGAGCAGTCAGGGATTGAAACAAGTGCTAGTTTAGAGCATGATTGTTTTTCATTTGATGGCTGTTTTGCTTATGACACACAGGTTGATACTCCTCCACAAAGGGAATCCATTGGTGATGAAGATGCGTGCTCTACTGCCCATGAACAAATGGCATATTATGATCAAGCTTATGTACCTGGATCACCCATTTTTGACACATATGATGATGAGGATCTATTTGAGTATGGTGAAGGCTTGAGCACTATTTCTGACTTGGATTCTGTTTCTCATCCTAATGAAAGAGGAAACAACATACATCAGGTAAGTGATTGTAAAGATGTGCCAGATTGTAAAAAGATGCCAGAGCCTGATCTTTTCCAGTTTGGTGCTGCTATTGGTTGTGTGCATGATGTGCACAATTGTGAATTTGAAAGCTTTTCTTTTGAGAGGCCAGCGTATAAAGAGAGCTCTGTTTTTCCTAGTTGTGTGGTGGACTTTGAGTGCTTTCAATTTTCAGTCCAGCTAGGAGATCATTTTGCAATGTATAATGCTGATACAAATGATAACATGTGTTATATTCCATTTGAGTATGCATTGCTTGATACATTCTGCATCCATTTGTTGCCTGATGCTGAGGGTTGTTTGCATAAGGTTGACAGTGACAAAATAAATCAGAAGGTTGAATGTGCAGATGACCAGGTTTGTTTGTGGTCAGATCATGGCAGTACTCTCAGGCTTGACCCAGTGTATGCAGATGAGAACAAGGTGTTTGACAAGGGGAAATATTGGTTTTCTTTTTCTTGGTGGCCTTAGGCCATCAAGTTTGATTGGTGATGTAGATCATGGTAACTTCATGACTCTATGCCCAATGGATAAGGCATTGGTCTGCATCCCAGAGATCTGGGGTTCTCACTGTAGTCTTGCACCTGCACATCCCCAATCAGAGCCACTGTTGGTGCCTGAATTCACTGTTAGTTAATTTAGCAATTTTCATGTAGGCACCATCCCAAAATATCCAAAAGGTTCTATGTTTTGGCACCCCTTCAGTGTTTTTCAGTATCTGCATCTCATTTCTTGAGGAGGGGTCTTCGTCTTTTCTCCATCGGCATGGGTTCATTTTTGTGTCTTCAACATTTCGGTTTAAACTTGAACCCTTTTTTCTCTAAGTTTAGTGGTTCAGTGGTTCAGGGTTCAATTTTCTTCTAATGGGTCACATTATGCATTTGCCTTGCGCAAATATTGCATCGTTGAACCTCCCGCTTGAACCTTTTTGTTTTGGTTCAAGGTTCAATGGTTCGAAGCTTTGTTGCCTATGGAGTATTATTTTTGATGTTTGAACCATCGCGTTGAACCCTAGTGTTGAACCCTTTTGGTTCGGGGTTCAACGGTTCGAAGCTTTGTGTTTGTGTTCGGTGAATGTTCTTTTTGAAGTGCTCCGTTCGGCATTGAACTTCTTGGTTGAACCATCGGGTTGAACCAGTTCGTGGTTCAACGGTTCAACAGTTCAGCACTTTACGTTTTTGGTCTTATCGGAGTGATCAGCCTCATCGGCGAAAGATTTCTTGAGTGCTCCGATTGTTTTGGTCTAGCCGATGGATGTCCATCGGCATGTGTTTGGCTGTCGGCGAAGCAAATTTGTGGCCCACTGATGTAAGGAGTTTGGCCGATGGAGGAGCAGTGTGTGGCTAGCGAAGATGTTGTCGGCGTGACCTTTGAGATTGGCAGGAAGCTTTTTGGATGCTCCGATGGTGTGTGTTACACCGACGGAAGGGGAAGAGCTAGGGTCTATCGGCATGGATTGTGTATCGGGGTGATTGGCTGTGTTGGCGAGGGCAATTCTTGTTGTGCCGATAGAGTTGGTTTCACCGACGGAGATAGGAAGCGAGGGTGTTGTCGGCGTAACTTGGTAGATCGGTGAAGGTTTGGAAGGTTGGCTGATAGACTAATCTCTGGCTGATGAAGGGAAGTGTTGTGTATGGTCTTCGGTGTGACTTGTGTTGTCGGCGATGATGGATTGTGGTGGGCCGACAGTGGGAGGTCTCGCCGATGGAGCAGAGTATAATTCGTTGGTGCATCGGTGAGAGTGTGGTCTATCAGCAGAGGGATCTTTTGCTTGGCCGACTATATTAGTCTGGCCAACAGGGGATTGTGGTGGCTTCATCGGTGTAACTGATGAGATCGGCGAAGGTTTGGATGGTTGGCCCGATGATGCATCTTTAGCCGATGGGGAAACGAAGGTAGCGGTCGGCGAGACCGTTGAGATTGGAAGGAGAATTCTGGGGTGTGCCGATGGCTTGGGTTTTGGTGATGGGCTTTTGAAGAAGGCTTATGCATCGAGGCAGCAAAAGGTGCTCGACACCTATTATGCTCGCGACCATGTTTTTAAGGTATTGAAGGAGTCTCCGCGGCACCAATGTGGGACTATTCTTCCTGCACATTTGAAACTTCAGTAAAGTGCATTTTGGTGGGAACTTCTGTTTGAACGCAGTGACTGTTTCCAGGTAGGCCGCGGGTGGTTGAGGCCTTTAATGGCGATGGTGCAGAGGTATGGGCAATGGTACACATGATCATGTCACCTGATTTTTGAGTGAAGACTCCCAGATGGTGGCGCAGGGCTCAAGGCTTCTCTTGTCTGTTGCTGCAATAACTTCTGAGCGCCATTCCTTTGTGGAGTCTGTATCTGGCAGATTTTTGATTTTTGACCATGTAATTAATTGCTGCGGGTACACTTTCTAGCCAATATAGGCAGATTGTGTTACCATTTTTGACGTTGTTGAAAACTGGACATTTTGGCTCTGTAATAAGATACAACTGGTTTTGGTTTCTCTGTGCAGCAAAACTTGCGAGTTTATGTATCTCCTGTTGTATGTTTGTGTATGAATCCACTGATTTCATGGTCAATTTTATATGAATAATGCTATGATTGCATGTGTTATGCTGATTCTATCTCCAGTTTTGCATGTATCTTTCTTCTGAGTCCAGGCATTCAAGGAATGTCTGAGATTCTAGAACATAGAATTCCTATGTTGAATGTTTAATCTTTTAACTTCTGCTCAAGGGGTAGATTAAACTATTTTCAGATTGAATATTGGGAAGGGTATACTGCAATAGGGATGCCATAAGTATAGATAGCTTAACACTCTGTATTGGGAGATATCTGTAAGGTAGATATCATGTATATCCCCCTGAAATCCAATTTTAGTTGTTCATGCTGATCATTCATAGGTGTATGTCTACCGAATCCAAGCCCTGGATAGGCACCAATCTAGCTCTGTGTTGAGGTTATATACCATGTCCAGCTTTGCATCCAAAAATCAAATCAAACCATTTCATCCTTCCACCTGTTAGTTGTAGGAGTAGGATTAGGATCCCTACATGCTCTCATACCCAACCAGACATCATGTCCAAGAATGTTGCCAACCTTGTGATTTGTTACACAAATCTTGGTCCATACATGAGAGTATTCTGCCTGTTGCTGTCAAGTTAAATCCTTTTGTCATTGAGCTAGTCAAGGTTATACTTTTATCAAATAGGGACACCCCCCTTGGTGCGGCAGAACCAGAAGTGAAGGGGAGGAGCTCACGCAACCTCCTGTATTCAGTTGGCTGAATCTGCCTGTGCATTAGAAGTGGAAAACCCTAATGCTGATTCAGAAGAAAAACCAACACAAATAATCACTCTAATTCTACCATCCCCCAAGGAATAGTGTTTGTTTTCATGTTGAGGACCCCTTCTAAGTCCATTTCAATAGGTTCCATCTCTTCTTCATCTATTATCTAGATAGAAAAAACATCTGACGAAGTGAGAAAGTTGATTATGTGCTTGTCATCCTCAAAGACCTAAAAATTTGTGATGTTGTCTGGTACTGAGGGAGTGGAGACAAACCCTATGGTAAATGTTTTTAGGCTTGACATAGACGTTGGTTCTAGCAAGCTAGCTATCTGAGCTAAGGCATTGACAACATGATTGTGTCTTCGTTGGATCAGCTAAATATTGAAACCATCAAAGCACTCGATCAAATCCCATATGTGATTCTGATATCTGTTTAACCTCTTGTCATTGCAAGAGTATTGTCTTCTTACTTGTTTGACAACCAATTCTAAGTCACCAAATACTTGAATAACCTTAACCTTTTTCTGAAGAGCCATCATCAATCCCTATACCAAAGCTTCGTACTCTGTCACGTTATTTGTGCAAGGGAATTGCAATCAGTGTGCTGCCAAATATGAACTTCCTATGGGGCTAATTATTTCAAAACCTACCCTGGATCCTTGTCTACACCTAGATCCATCAAATCTTAACATCCAAAGGTGGAAGTCATCATTGTTGTCATTCTGTTTTGTTTGCTACCTCTTGTCTAATTGAGGTTTTGGATCAACCTTCTTCATAACACCCTGATCTTCTTTTGAGGCTATGGGAATATTTAAATGTTTTTGCACTTGTTCTACCGCCTCTTGGCAGAGCAAACATGTAAATTTGGAATGAGATGCATCATGAACATGGCACCAGTTTGCAAGCAGCAATTCCTCTATTTGTACTTTATTTCTGACAACCACTTGATCACTCATGAATTTAGCTACAAAGTCTCAAAATCCTTCAAATATGCCTGACTCATCATGAAAGGAGGACTCCGGGACTATCTGCACACATGCCTTGGTGGTTTCTTGGTACTCTATGCGTGGCAGATCAAAAACTTACTGCAATTCAGCATAAGTATCTCCTCTACCTGATCAACATGAGGCAGATAGACCCCCAAATCCACTTTTGAAAACATAATTTCATTGGTTTGATTGTACTCTATGATCATGTGCTTCATTTTCAGCTCTCTTTTGATACGGATCTGATTTTCCAATCCCTTCCATGGCAGCCACATGTGAGAAAAGTTTGTTGCCATATAGTCATTGAGAGTCCTAGACCAATCTCTACTTAAAAGCATGTCATACTGATCTGGAATATCCACTACTTGAATGTCTATGTACTACTACACCCTGGGATCATAAGCTAGTTGCATATGTATTATGTTCAATTCACCCGTTACATTTACTTTAGTCTTGTCCAGCTGTGTGACTTTCTTGGAGGATTTTCTTGGAGTGAGACCCAGTGCCTTACAAACTGATAAAGGCATCACATTAGTAAAAGCTTCTAAGTCTACTAAATAGTTGTGAAGGTTCTTCCCAAATATTCTGAGAGTAAAAAGAAAATGAGGACTCTCCCTTTTATCTTTGTACAATGTAACCCTTTGCTCAGCATCTATCACATGGACTCTATCTTTCCCTTTGTCCGTATTGTCCTTTGGTGGGGTCTCCTTTTGGGAAGAATCTATCTTAGTACTCGTTCCCATGTCCTGGAAGAAAGTTGTCCTAATTTCTGGTACTTTTGGCAACTCAAAGACAAACAAGCTAACTTTCATCTTCTTGAGCTCATTCGCAACATACTATCCCATCTTTGCTATTTTAGATCTTTAAGAAATTTCAGCTATAACTCCTTGATGCATTGATTGGGGTGTCTCGTTTGGAGGTTAAGGATTGTTGGAGACCTTTGGGTCAGGTGGGATTTGGGAGTTGTTCGGAGGGATTGAAGTGGTGAAAGGACCCTTGGGCTTGCCACTTCTCAAGTTGTATGGGGTTTTATTATATTGTTGATAAGCATGTACTTTCTCGCACTCCTCTTCCTCAGACTGATTATCATCTTGAAAAGGAAATGTATAACTATCAAGTACAAGAGTAGTGTCATACCTCTAGGAAGGGATGAGTTCATACCTCGTTGGAGGATTTTCTTGTGCTTCCACATTCTAAATCTCCATCTAAAAGATGTTGGATGTTATTTGGAATTCTGGACAATCTAGTTCGGAGTGAGCATTTGTATTGTGCAGCCTACACCATAGGACAATGCTACTTCAGCCAACATCACTTGGCCGGGTGGACAGCTATTAGTATTTTGGTTTTCCAAGGGTGATGGGACCCCACCATTGTTAGGCCTAGTATTCCAGGTCTGGTTTTGTCACTAAAAATTATGATTCTAATATTGATTTTGGTTCTGATATTGACTCTGATTATGATTTATCTATTTCAAATAAGAGTTTTGATTTCTCAGGTGAGTGACTTCTGCAGTGAGCTTTTTCATTTGTTCTGCCAACTTTCTGATATCATCTCTATCATCTCTGGCCTTAGTTGCTTCAGTAGATTGAAGAAAAGGCATTTGAGCTAGAGGTAATTCATCTATAGGATTTCTTGGGTGGACCACTAAAGCTTGTGTTGCAGTAGGGGCTGGGATAGGATTCATCACATGGGTATGATTAGCTAGAGCTTAGTTGATCATGGGTATTTGGTTCAGCATTCTATGGGACCCATGTGGTTTAGTGGACCTGTTGCTATCTACCCTAGCTGGGTGTTTACTATGACAACCTCAGTATATGCTTGGGCTAGGGAGGTAGGAGGCGGGTTAGCTCTTCTAATAAACACAGATGTAAGCCTATCCAAGACTACATAGTAAATTGGCAGAGTTGTAGCCTAACCTATAGCATAAGGAGCCTATAAACAGCTGAAGGCTTTTTGGAATCAATTATTAAGGAGCTAATTAATTCACCCTCAGCTTTGTGGATTTCCACGAAGGACCTATACATGTTAGCTGGGGTAGTGGGCATTTTGAAGTGATCCATAAATGCATTCTTTAAATTTAGCCATGAATTTATGGATGCTACGGGGAGGTTGGCAAACCAATAGTAGGCTTCATCTTGTAGTGAGTAGGGAAACCACCTACAAACCATGTCCTCATGCTGGACCTAAAGCATAAACATATTACCCTCAAAGATTTTAATGTGTTCATCAGCAGTCCTGTCTGGATCATTCGTGCGAAACTTAGAGAAGAACTTGTCAAGATTTTTGGGCATATCATGGTAAGCATGGAATTGGAATGGGGACTGGTTATTGGCAGAAAAAAAGGCCATGATTGGAGGATTGATTGGGGCTGCAACTGGGTTTCTTGGAACAGATTGAGCCCTTGGCGCTCTGGGTATTCCTTCATCCCTTCTAGTTCTTCTAAATTCTACCAAAGACAATAGCTCTCCTCCAGCTGAGCTAGACTTGGTATGCCTCTGTTTAGTCCCTAGACTTGCTAATTTTATGGAGGGGATTTCAACTTGGTTGCCCTCCTTCTAGTGCCAATTCTGTTGATGGTGGTTTTAGCACACAACAACGCATGTATGATTGCTAGTATCACACCTCTCTTGAAAAGTATCTTACCCGAGGTAAGACTACTCCAAGGATAATACAACTAGGTCTTAGCTTGCTTGGAATGAATTAGTTGGATGTACTAGCTGCTCCTACAAGGGGTCTTACATGCAATTATGACAGATTTAACAAATTGAGATAGCAATACATGCAAACCATTATAACTTTTCAACTGATATCTCTATGTAAATTACTGCTGAAATCTGAATCTAACAACTAACTAACAAGAAAATGTAAAAGGGAGTAGGGTTTAGAGAGATCCTAAGTGACATTCACAAAGTAAAGATTGCTGCATGTAGACAAACATTCAGGAATTAAACCAATTTTCTATTTTACCAAGCTAAAACTTTGCTATAGTGCTATCTTCTATGGATTCTCTAGATTTTCAAACTACATTCATTCATTAAATACCCAAGTACTAGCATGATTTAACTATTGGAATGTAATCGAACTTAGCTTCATTTAACAGCCTAGGCTAACTATGCATAGTTACTCACAATCAATAAGCAACTAATAGTATGGACTTGAATGCTCATCAAATACCATAAACAGATTGATAACATTGCAAAACACAATTTAACTAATGCATATCAAGATGTGAACGATGAAACCAAATTGATAATACAAGAGACAAATTCCTAGAAAACCTGCAGTAACTTGCTTTGCATTAATCAGAAATTCACTAGAGTGTCAACAATTCAGCATCAAGAATCTTACAAATGAGAGAACGATGGCCCTTTATATAGGAGAGGTGCCATACTAAGTTTTTGAATGTATGGTGGATATTAACTCAACATTGACAACCTAGATTTAACAACATTAAATACATCTATGACAACATTTTGCATTCCCAGATTATAATTTGTCTTGTAGGAAAAGGATGAAAAATAACCTCTAGATACATTGAATTTAGACAATTTAAATACCCATTAAGCTATATATATGGAAAAGTCACTTTTTAAAGCATAATAAAGACAAAATAGCATCACATGACCTTCTAAATATAGCATTATTTACAAGTGACGAGATTTACATTTTCAATTTCAACTAATTCATTATTTATTCATCTCCTTCTAAATCTATCTTGTCTTCTTCAGCTTTCTTGTTGACGTAGGCCACCCAAGCTGCTAGTGCTGGATTTATATTTGTGGCTCTGAATCTTTGATGTATTCTGATCTGAATCTAAGGTCTTCAAGCTCCTAGTAATACTAAGTGTATATGTCCTCCATTGATCTTCTACTTCTGTGAAATGCAACAAAGGAAGTACGAAGATCATTGACCATTGAATCCAGTTTTCCCACTATACTTAATGGAGATTGCCCATGAAAAGCTTGATGCAGTATATCCTTTCAGTGTTGTTCATCAAGTGGGGCAAGATCATCAAAGCTGAGATCTAAACATTCTCTCAAAGTATCATTTATTTCATAAATAGAATAAAGTATTTGATCATTTGCTTCCTTGTAAGATTCTTTGATCTTATTTAAAACCTCTTTCTTCATCTTCATTCACAAATACCATACCCCGGACTTATGCAACTTTTTTGCTATAAGAATATTCTCTGATAACAAAGTTTTGTCAGGTAGCTCCCTTATTGTCTGTACTCTCGAGAACATATGAGAGTAGTATTCTTCATAGGGCTCATATTCTTTGTTTAATTCCTCCCTTCCTTCTCTCAATGATCAGAAGTTTTGATGTAGGCTGACTGCAAAGGCGATTGCTTCACAACCATCATTGTATACTTTGTCAAACCATTCTTGTATACCAGCAACATTTGTTTTAATATCATTGAATCTGGCTAACTCTTCTTTTGATAGCAGGGCCGAAGTCAATTTTGGTTCTCCTTCTGAATTCAATGGCCTCATTAAAAACTGGATGCAAGCTTTCAGCTCTTCACTCTGTTGTTTCAATTCTTGCTTTGTGAGCTCATCCTTATCTAATTGCTCAAGAATGGAGGAGATCGTACCTTTAAATTCATCAATTTTCTGCCCCCTAGAAGCTAGTCCCAACTCAATAGTTGTGATAGTATAATCTTCAGCTCTGATTTGATCTTTATTCATATTGGCTGGTGGGACAACCACCTCAGTAATTCTTGACCCAAAGGCATTCTTGTATATCTAAGATTATATCTTAGCCTTCTTCTGTTTCTTCAGCCATTCCACTCTAGCTAAGATTGTATCCAAATCTAGTTTCATCATTTGCACTTGTGGCTCCTTAGCTTCGAGCTGATTTTGTAGCCAGCCTCACACTGTTGAAGAGGAGTCTTCAATAACATTAGGATAACTGCCTTCTTTCACTAGGGGACCATCAAGAATTTCCAACTCTCTTTCCAACTCTTTGTCTTCTTCTCCATCTCTTTATTGCTCAATATCTTGCAGATTTTCCAATATCTCATGTTAAGTGGATCTCATGGTATCTCTAGTGCCTTTGTCAATGGGACTATCAAATTTTCAACTATTTCAATGTTCGCTACCTTGAAGAGGGATACTTTAGGTGCTTCTTTTTCAACCCCTTGTTCTTGAAGTTCTAGCTCTGCACAAACCTTCTCAATCTCGAGTAATTGGGGTACAATCAAATAGGTAGAATCTTGGACTGGATGACTTAAAGGACTAGGCAACAATGATAATGAATGAGTGGGTAGTGAAGGAAGACTCACATGGGTTAGATTAGTGAATGATCCAAAACCCAATGAAGGAGGAACAAATAAAAGAATGGATGAGGAAGTGAAGTGGGAGATGAAAGAATGGTAGAGAGAGGTGGTAAATTGAATGAAGTGGAGAGAGAGATAGAGGAAATGGGAGGCAAGGAGGTAGTGGCAATGGACGAGAGTGAAGGGGTAGAAGTAGTGATAGCAACTGAGACAAGTGAGGTGGAAAGTCTTGAATCTGGTGCCAATGAGCATGGGGCAGTTGTAAGCTAGTTTGAACTGGGGTAGATGATGTGTCATGTGCAAAAGAAGTAGTGGGAGCAGTAGCAAGAGTAGTGATGGAAATCCTTGTTGCTCTGGTCCTTGGCCTTTTAGTTTTGGAACCCTCATCTAGTCCACTTGGCATAATTTCTTCTGTCCAACTCTTGTCCTCTTGGCCAGAGGTGAACTCTTTGGATGGGTCTTTAGAACATTTTTCTTTCCTTTTACACTTTCAACCAATGGGATGTGTTCTTCACTATCTATCTCTTTAGAAGTCTCTTGAATTTTCTCCTCAACATCTGGCACCTCTACCGGTTGGTCCTCCTCACCATCTAACTCCTTTTTTGGTTCCAACTCTATATAGGCCAACTCTACCCCATTTTGATTCATTGTTGCAATTTGGGTTCTGGCCCATATTTTACTCAGCCTCATAGGTTCTTTCATGATCTCTATTTATAGGAAAAATTGAGAGGTCGAATGATAAAATCACAAAAATAATGATAATAACAACTCAATTACCCATAACATAAATAGATCGATCTAAGTAAAAATCCAAAGTCAATGAATAAATCAATTTAAAACAAGAAAGACTTCACCTAGATTGTATAGTTCTCTTTATATGAATGTAGATTGATCAATAACGTTGTGAAACCAAGTTTACAACAAGCGGATGTAGGTTGTGTTCATGCTTAAAAGATCGATGTGCTCAACGATGCGATGTATGCTTAATTCCATGTAAAGGATGCATGAGAATAAATGATTGAAGAGGATTTGTTAAGGAGATGAGGAGGTTTATATAGGCTTCAACAAAGATCAATCAATGATCCAGATAATTCAAGGGAATCAATAGATGAGATAAATCCATAGAATGGATGGTTGAGATAAATCAAATAACTCATGCTAAATGTGCACAAGACATGTGTCACTCCAAAAAGGTATTTTTATTAAGGTAATTGCTTTTTTGATAAAGATAGATTTGATTTCATAAATTAGAATATTTTTTTTCTAATTCATGAGTTGATGAAAATTAGATAAATTAAAGCCAACTAACTTAACTTTAGTTTTGCCTTTTTTAGAGTTCTAAAAACAAGACTCATTGTGCACATGAGTTAACATGATATTTTTAGAAGAATTGGAAAGATAATTGAAATTAAATAAATAAATTTATTTAATTGATTGTGCATGATTTTGAAGAATGGATAAGATATGGAGATTATAAATAAAATACTTGATTTTATTTCTTTTTAGAGGATTGAGATAATTTAGATAAATTTGCATGATTTATTTAAATTTGGAAGAACAATTTGATTTAATTAAATAATAGGATTTATTTAATTAATGTAGACTTAAAATTTGAAAAGGATAATGATTTAATTAAATAATAAAAATTATTTAATTTTGGAAGAATATAGAGGAATTTAATGAAATTAATTAAATAAAGAGGATTTATTTAATTAATGTTGAAAATAAGTGATTTGGACGAATTTGATGAAATGATGAAGTTAATTAAATAATTAGATTATTTAATTACATTCTAAATGTAGGTGATTAGACATATTTTATGAAATGTCAGTGATGTGATGACTTGGTCAATTTTGGGTGTCTACATTTTGCCCCTCTTTGATACAATGCAGTTTACAACGTTGTGTCGAAGGAACAATTGTTGAAGACATGATACAATTTTGATGCCCTAGTGTAGCTAGCTGCCCTTGTGTAGCTGGCATAGGATGCCCCCTCGAGAGGAAAGACAGGGAAGCAGTAGAAGGACTAGGTTGACTCTCAACTAGAAGATTGTGTGGGAGTGTGGAAAATAGCAGACATGAGGAAAAATGGGACATGGGTTGGGAAGAAAAAGGGGAGGGACACTATAAATAGGTCCCAAGGGGTTAACACACCTCATTTGCACACTTTGAGTTGTCAAAAAGTAGAGCTTGTAGTCTCCTAGCTTAGTTTGTGAGAGCTTTGAGTGGAAAGCATTCACAGTTTGTAGAGATGTCGATCCCTATGCATAAGCATCGGGCAGAGCAGGTGCAGACCTATGGGAGGCCAGTGGGAGCACCAGCAGTGGTAAGTGTTTGATAACCTACTTGTCTTGAATTTCTAGGTCATTTCTAGGGTTTTTTCTAGGTTTTAGTTCATGTCAACCAAAAGCGTTGTGCAATGCCAGCGTGCCTTTGGTGGTCGGGTAAAGCACTTTTGGCGTGCTAAAGTGCAGTTGGTAGTGTAGTGAAGCACATTTGGTAAAATCTCAGTGCACTTGGCTTTTAGGTAGTACGCCACAGTGCGGTTGGTAGATAGGTAAAGCGTTGTTGGTAGGGCAGTAATGTGCTGTTGGTTGGGTAATTAGGCGCATTTGGAATAGGTTTTGCAAAATCGTGTCACATTTGCAATACAGTAAGGCGCGAATGGTATAGCAGTAAAGCGCACTTGTGTAAAACAAGTCCTTGGTTTCGACAACAAATTATGTGCAAACGGTAAGGCACGTATGGTAGATCAGGGTAGTGCACTTGGGAAAAACAAGGTACTTTTAGCTTTTGAGCTAGTTTGACCTATGTAGATTTAACCATGAGTCTCTAGGGTTGACCTAGGAGTTTACCTATTTAGGTTAGAGATGTGTAGGGTTGACCTAGGGTTTGTGTCATAGTAATGTGCTTGTAGATGTCCTTAGTGACTTGACTTAGAAAATTTGCAAAAGGTTTGACAAGTGGTTTTGTGGATGTAGAGATTCCTTCCTCCTCTGATGTCAAGGGAGCGACACCACGTCATTACAGATGAGGTGGTACAGATAACTTGGGAGGAGGATGCATTCTTGGAGTATATGGGACTATGGTATGTGGCACATTTGATGCATATTAGGGTGAATCTTGCCCTTTTAATAGCTATTGTGGAGAGATATCATCGTGATACTTGCTCATTTCACTTTCCAATAGGGGATGCTACAGTGGCACTCGAGGATGTGTATCACATCCTCAAGATCTTGATTGATGGAGTGAGAGTTGACTTTGACCCAAGGCATGGCGAGGCTAGCATGAGAGGTATTCTACATTGATGAGCTCCGGATAGAGGATAATGAGATCTGTTGGGCTGATGTTCTGAGACTATGTGATAGGATCAGATGGATTGTGGTTGCTTTGGTTGGTGCCTTCCTCTACCCAGATAGGTGATCTTGAGGGTTATCTGTTGGATGGGGTATTGTACTATCAGGGATGTTTACACATGGCATCTGGTATGCATGGGGCCCTTATGTTTTGGGGTAGCTATACTGAGACTTGCATGACTGTGTATACAGGAGAGGATGGAGCTTATCAACTAGTGTGACCTTGTTATAGGTGTGGGCTTGGGAGCACATCCCATTTATTAGACTGATGACTCAGCATCACTGCAAGAGGGGGAGCCATATGCATTTCTATATGAGGGAGTCTTCCTACACAGGCGGCTTAGATCTGTGAGCTTTTGGAGGTGACAGATTGATGAGATGTATATCTTTGTTTGGAGACCATGGCTACTATGTGAGGTATGGGAGGATGAGCATGAGCAACTGATGTATTGCAGACAGGCTTGATATCTATTTAGAAAATGCATGGATACTATTGAGATATATATGCCAGAGCAAGTATTGAGACAATTTGGTTTACCACAGGGGTTGCTCATTGGAGAGGCGACACATACGAGGACATGACAAGAGGTTGGGGATTGGGATGCTAAGATTCCAGTAGCCACAACCTTGGCAAAGTTGTGGGGACTTGTCCTAGTGAGATGGGATTGGGATTTAGGCTTAGCTGATCTAGGGACACTGCCAGAGTATGACAGGTACTAGTAGACACATAGGCCAGTGAGATTGACCACACTAGGGGTGGCAAGAGCAGTACAAGAGGTACTAGTGCCAGGTGGAGAGGTGAGGGTTAGACAAAAGGCCAGAGAGAAGGCCAGATAGTAGGTGTGGTGAGGACCAAGGCCAATAGGCTAATATACAAATGGCTGAGGCAAAGGATCTAGTCACAGAGACTAAGCTACAGTAGGCACAGCGGCTACTACAGGAGGAGATTGCATGAAGGACTTGCTTGGAGCTCTAGATGGTGAGGCTGAGTAGGGATAGACATGCAGTGAGGGTGGAGGCTAGACAGGCTGAGGTTGAGGCTTAGACACACTCATAGGTAGCAGTAGTGACACAGAGAGCATTAGCAGCAGCATAGGCCATGCGAGCACAGTAGCAGATGAGGGGTAAATTGCCCAGTTGACTTTGGAGAGGGATGCAACAATACAGCTATGTTTGACTGCAGAGGCCACCCTATAGAGGGTTAGGCAGGAGAGAGACGAGGCACGCCATGCATTGGGTGCTGACCAGAGGACATTGTATAGTGAGTTCATCCATGTACAGGGAGAGCTAGTGGTAGTAGGTAGAGAGGCTGAGTATTACAGGGCTCTCTATGTTGGGGCAATGCCGACAGATCAACAAGTGCTGAGCTATCGAGAACAGAGCAGGTCAGGGGCATCCGCATCATGTAGGATGGGGTAGTCAGTGACCTCAGTTAGAGGACCCTTTATGCTGCCAGGGTGAGGAGGACCAGCAAGGGGACCTTCGTCGAGTATAGGCAGAGGACAGGGATCATAGTAGGAGGGCAGCTCTACCCACTAGCTACCACCAGAGCATGTATTTTGGTATATTATATCAGTTTTGTATCATGATGGACATTGTATATTTTGATTGATGCCTACATGCATCTGATGTATATTTTGTGGGCTCTTGATAGCCATAATGTACTTATTGATATATAGTTGGATGTATACATATGGACTTTAATGTAGACACATACACTTGTATTTTGATGACCTTCACATGATGATATATTATGCTCACTGATGTTCATGCTTTTGTTTATGCATTTCTTTATGACATGGATGTGATGACATGTATGCATGATTATGGATTTATGTGATGATGTATATGCTCATATGATGTTGATAGATGTATGACACATGATGACATGATGACATGATAATGATATGATATATGATATCTAACATGTGGGTTTTGTAGATATGCACCAGATGGTGATGGAGGTAGAAGACAAGAGACAAAAGAGAACATGAGAGAAAGACTGTTGATCGATCTATGCTTGAAAACTATAGAAGGCCATGGATAAATGGATGGGTAGATGGATAGGCTTATTGCATTGGTTTCATAAATGTTTATAAAGAGCAATCCTTATTTTTGATATAGCACATGGATAGTTTGCCACCAAGGTATACATGACCAAGGTGCTGTAATATCCAAGTGCATGGACATTGACCCTGCATGCAAGTGGTTTGAACTTGGATCCCTTAGACATAATATAACCTTGTTGTACATGTGAATGAGCCATAGTCTTGAACATAAAATAAAATTCAATACATAAATGCAACAAGAATATTAATATGTAAGATGCTAGGTTGTAACACACATAAGATAAATATGTTGCTAAGAAAGATGCTAAAGATCACTCCTCAAATATGGCACACAAAAGCAATTACTATGCCCACAATCCATATTGCATCGCAACATACCAAGATATAGATAAATCAAGGTAGTCTTGAATTGGTAATGGAAAAAGGAACAAAAGATAAACCAAAAAGCAAATTGACTGACTTACAAAGTAAACATACAACCAACATATTCTCTTGCCAAAGAGGTTGCTTAGGATAGACTGGATTGGTTGGGTAGACAATAGCCTTATCGTAGGAACTATGTCTGTTAAAGGGTGTTATCTGTTGAAAGGATAATGTCTAGTTTCAGGAAATGCAACATGTCGTATATGACGTTTAGTCTAGTTTCGATCATGGAACATTCTGTATAAGACAAGTGATATGGTTGATTGGGTTGGTTTGGTGTGTTTGTGTTTTCATTTATTTGTTTTTGTTTTGGTTTTGAAGTGTTTTTTTGTTGTTTGTTTGAAGGGTTTGTGTTGTTGTGAACCACGAACAACGATCCATTCCTAGACCGAGGTGAAGGAAAGAGTTGCCCCCATTCTAGTAGAGGTGTTGTTATGGTTGATTGACATAGGATAGCTGATGATGGAGAAGACAGAAAGTTTGACAGAGGACAAGATAGTGATAACTGTTGACATAGATCAAGACGTGGGATGACGATGATGAACATTGACAAATTTCCAAGCTATTCTAGATAGGGAGATGGAAATGCAAACAAGGTCAATGGTTTTATTATGGATGGATGGAAGTTTGTTGTGAAATAGACATGGAATGAACAAGACTTGATAGATAATGGATGCTGACTCTACGCATAGCACCTCTTTGCCAAATTTCCACTATGGTACTTATCCAAGGTGCTTGTTTACCAGGTTTTCACCAGAGGATGGTTTATTTTATTTTTTTTTGTTTTTTGTTTTGATACTCTGAGGATCAGGCATAGAACTTCTTGAGATGAACACTATTGATTGGCTCATCTAGAGGAATACTGTTAGGTGTAGCTAAAGTATAAGCTCCTGATCCATATGCTGTTGTGACAATAAAGGGTCTTAACCAATTTGGCTTGAACTTACCCTTCTTTTCTCGATCTGCTTGATTTGTTTAATTTTTTTTTAAGACAAGATCACCAACTTGAAACCGTCTTTCTTCGATCTTCTTGTTATAGTTGTTCTGAAGGTGGTTTTGATAGACATGGAGATGATTAAGTGTGGCAAGGTACCTATCATCTAGTAGTTCTAGCTTAGCTAATCGGGAAGTGCAATACTCCTCTCCATCAATTAGGTGTTGTATGGATACTCTGAGGGATGGGATCTCGACCTCTATAGGTAGAATGGCTTCAGAGCCATAGACCAAGGCATAGGGTGTGGCACCAGTTGGTGTTCTGATACTAGTATGGTAGTCCCATAGGGTGGGATTGAGTTGCAAGTGCCAATCACGACCAGCTTCATTGACTATTTTCTTGAGAATTTTGAGAATGGTTTTGTTGGAAGCCTCAGCTTGGCCATTACTTTGCAGATAGTAGGGAGTGGAAAAGTGATATTGGATATTGTATTGTGTGCATAAGGCATAGACATCTTGATTTTTGAATGGTTTCCCATTATCAGTGACAATGGCTTGGGGGATACCATACCGGCAAATGAGGTAGTTAAGGATAAACTTGGCTATTTGCTTACCAGTAATATATGTCATGGGAATGGCTTCGACAAACTTCGTGAAGTACTCAATGGTGGAAATGATAAATTTGTGGCCATTGGATGAGGATGGGTGAATTTGTCCTACGAGGTTGAGACCCCATTGTGAAAAAGGCCATGGAGTTGTCACAAGTTGTAGTTCATGAGCTGGTGCATGAATCAAATTGCCATGCTACTGGTATTGTAGACACTTCTTAGCAAACTGTAAAGCATCTTTCTGTATTGTAGGCCAATAATACCTTGTGTGGAGTATCTTCTTAGCGAGATTAGGACTGATAGAATGTGTACCATAGACACCTTCGTGTATGTCTCATAATGTAGCATCAACTTCTTCCACGTTAAGACATCGTAAGAGGATACCATCGAGACTCAGACGATATAGTGTATCACCCAGAGTAGTGTAATGAGAGGATTGATGGATAAAGGTTTTGCATTGGGTGGTAGATATTTCAAAAGGAAAGGTACCATTTTTAAGGTATTCATAGATATCTTCGTACCATGGGGGATTGGGACCAACAAGTTTGCAAATGATTTCAGTAGTTGGAACATCAACGACTGGTATCAACAATTGCTCGATCAAGAATTCACATTTCTGTGTGTTTGTAGGCATGTCTATAAGTGACCCCACAGAAGCCATAGAGTCTTTAGCTTTGTTATGCTCTCTTGGAATCTACTCAAAAGTGATACTAGAAAAGTGTGGTTTGTAGGCATCCACTAGTTGCTTGTAGGGGACCAACTTTTCATCTTTTGTTTGAAACTCATCAGTTACTTGTCAAATGACTAGTTGTGAGTCTCCATATACCTATATTTCTTTGATATCCCATTGGACTGCTGTGTTGAGACCTATGAGGAGTGCTTCATACTCGGCTATGTTGTTAGTACAAGGAAATGTAAGCTGATATGACTTGGGGATAGTCATTTTGTTGTGTGATAAACAAGATTTTGACCCCTGATCCATGCTGTGTGTAGGAACCATCAAAGTATAAGTTCCACAGTACTGAGGTAGAAATATTAAAGAGATCTTCATCCAGAAAGTCAAATACCATAGGATGTACATCTGTCATAGGTGCTTCTGCTAGTTGATCTGCTAGGGCTTGTCCTTTGTTTGCTTTATGATCTACATACTCAATGTCAAACTCACTAAGGATCATGACCCATTTAGCTAGTCTACCTGTGAGAGCTACTTTTGCTAGGAGATACTTCAATGGATCAATTTTAGCTATTAGATTTATGTGTTGGTTTAGCATGTAATGTTGCAACTTTTGGGAAGCGAATACTAAGGCTAAACAAGCTCATTCCATAAGTGAATAATTGAGTTCATAACCCACCAAGGTTCGACTAATATAATAGATTGCATGCTCTTTTCCTAACTCATCATGTTGTGCTAGAAGAGCCTCTATGGCTGTAGTTGTAGTTGAGATGTATAAGATCAAAGGCCTATTGCCGACTGGTGGTACCAAGATAGGAGGTGTAGCTAGATATTCTTTGAGCTGATCAAATGCTGCTTGACACTTATTGTCCCATCAAAATGAGACATCCTTCCAGAGAAAGTGTTGAAATGGTTGACATTTATCTGCTAGCTATGAGATAAACTGCCTAATGGATTGTAACCTTCTTTGAAGGTTGCTTAATGCTTTCAGATTCTTTGGTGGGGGCATCTCCACTATAGCCTTGACTTTTGCTAGATCTACTTCAATGCCTCTATGAGATACAATGTATCCCAACAGTTTTCCTGATGTTACCCTAAAGACACACTTTTTTGGATTGAGTCGTACTTGGTATGTTTCTAGTCTATCAAAGATCTGTCCTAGAACTTGTATGTGATCTTTTCGAGAAGATTTTGCAAGTATATCATCCACATAGTCTTCCATGATGTGATGAAAGAGATCGTGGAATATCACAGTCATTGCTCTTTGATAGGTTGCCCCTACATTCTTTAGACCAAATGGCATGACGCACCAACAATAGGTACCCCAAGGGCAAGTAAAATTTATTTTATGTTGATCTTCTTCTGCTATCATTATCTGATTGTAGCCAGAGAATCCATCCATTAGAGAAAGCATTTCATGACCAGCAGTCAAGTCTACTATGAGATCAATGTTTGGCAGTGGGAAGTCATCTTTGGGACATGCTTTGTTAAGATCTCTGAAGTCGGAACACATGCGGATGCCCCCATTTGGTTTAGCCATAGGTACAATGTTTGAGACCCATTCTGGATAATCAATAGGCTTTATAAACTTGGCATCTAGCAATTTCTGTATTTCAACTTTCACTAGGAGAGCTGATTTCTCTTGATACTTAGATGGTAGGGGAAGGTCAAATCCTCCATCCTCAGGCACCACAGTTGGGTTTTCACCTTTGGATACATCCTTTGTTTTTACTTTTTTGTGATCGCGAGGTGCCATAGTGTGGTTTTCACCTAGAGATCTTTCTTTATTTTTACTTTTATGACTGGAGGATTTGGCATTCTCACCAAAATAAGTAGTTTGCTCTAGTTCCATTACAAAACTAGCTTTATGATCTCTAAGAGGGATACCATCCCAGAGTCCCATGAACTTAGCAATAGCTTCGTCATTCTGAAATATATCTAGAATGGGGGCTCCTTGTTGGTCCCAATTGATAAGTTTAGGGTAGACAAGTGTTACAATCTGGGTGTTGGTGGTGGATGTTAAGGATACAGATGATAGCATAAATACAAAGGATTCAGTGAATAGGTCAATCATATGGAGGTAAGAGTCATCGATGATATCCTCTTTAGATGTCAAATCTACAAGAGTAGTTTGTGCTACCTTGATGTCCAAGGCATGTGGTATCTTCCTACCAAATCCTAACCCCTTATTGTCTAGCTAGCTTCTTCACAATAATGGGTTCCATTGTTCCTTGATTCTGTTTTCCAAGGCCACCTTTGCCTTTATAGCCCATTTTTTTGAGTATCCTTAAGCCATTGCCATATTGCTTGATTGGTATTGTGACTAGTTCTTTTTCCTTGTAGAGCCAAGATGAGATGTCTTCAATTGTTTCCTCTGCCAATAATTTTCCCTCTTGGAATTGGGTTAGGGATGTTAGGGGAGGAATAGCTGCTTTCTTAGTTTCTTTGGCTATGGGTGGTTAGCTGTAGGATTTAGGAGATAGGGGCATCCACTCTACACAACAAGATTTTGAGATATCATATTCTCCAAAGCCTATATCACGGATGTGAGCTTTGATTTCAGGAATAGGATGAGGATTGGGTTCAGTTGCAGAGGCTTTTGTTAGATTTTTAGAATTGACATATAATGGGGATTCATGGGCTTTGTCATTATTGGGCACTTGGTTGGAATTAGTATAACTACCTTGCAAGAAATGACATAATTCAAAGGGATTAGCATCTCCAAGGATAGTTATCTCCATACCATTAAATGGAAATTTGAGAGACTGATGGTACATGGAGGGAACAACTTTCATGGCATGGATCCATGGGCATCCTAAGATAATGTTATAATGTAGCTCAATGTTAAGGACTTGGCACCTAGTTTCAAGCATGACGAGGCCTACTTGTATAGGTAAGTGGATAACACCTTTTGAACGGTGCTCAACATCATCATACCCTTTGATTGTAATGGATTGATCAATGTTGACCTGATCCTCAGAGTATCCCAATTGTTTGAGTAACTTGAGAGAATAAATATTGAGACTAGCACCACCATCTATAAGTATGCATTTGATCTTGTGTTTATGGATGAAAACTTCATTGTGAAGGGCATCATTGTGACATGGATCATGGGAAGGAAGGTCCTTTTTAGAAAAGACCACATTGTAAGGTGAGGCAATGTTACCTATAATAGCTTGGAAATCTATGACCACTATGTCATTAGGAACCAAAGACTCTTGTAGGGCTTTTTTGAGCACAGCTTTATGTGTGGGTGATGATCGTAGAAGGTCCAAGATAGAGATCTGTGCAGGGGTTTTCCCTAGATGTTCTACAAGATTGTAATCAAATTGAGTTGGGAGACTTGGTGTAGGACCATGAAGGGTGACACGACCACGACGAGTTGTAACTGCACAATCCATAGATTTGCCTTTGATTGTGAGGGTAGATACATGACTTTCTTCAAAATGACCCACAATAGAGTCATAAGAAGTTGAATCTTTGTTAACACCTTTACCTTTGTTGGGATTTTGACCTTGACCATGGTTAGGGAATGGCTCCTTGTACATGTTGAGGTTTTTATTGGTGTTTTGAGTTGGTGGTTCATCCTCAAAAGAGATTTGGTTTCTGTCGATAAGGTTTTGGATCACGTGCTTGCATTTCATGCATGATGTGGTCATGTGTCCTTTGGTTCTATGGTACTCACAATATTCATTTGCTTTGTACCACACAATTTTGTAAATAGGTTCTTCATATTGGGGAGCATCTGGTAAGGTGATGAGTCCATTTTTTAGTTCTATAAAATAGTCTCTATAGGCTCTCCCAAGGGAGTGAATTGACATTTGGGAGGGTAATTTTGTTGAGGTCGCTCTTGTTGTTGTTGTTGGTTTTGTTGAGGCGGAGGTTGACTTGGTTTTGAAAGATGAAGGGATGTTTGTAGTGTTTAGACATGTTTAGAATCTACCACACCATCATTGACCACATTTTTATTTTTGTTCCAAAATTTTGGTTTGTCATTTGATTGTTGTTGGGGAGCATTGTCTTTGTTGTCTTTGAAGATTTTGACCACACCTTTAGCGATGAGGGCTTTTTCAATGTTGATACCCTTGTAGGTAATTTTTTCAAAGGTTGTAGCACTAAGAATTTGCAAATGGAAACCCAATTCTTGGTTAAGGTTTTGCACAAATATGCTAACAAACTACTTTTTAGGCATCTTGAATGGGAATTTGCTAGCCATTTGTCTCCATCTTTGAAGGAAGGAGATAAAAGTTTCCCCATTTTTTTGTTTATTGTTGCATAGGTTAGTCATGGAGATCTCATGTTCTATGTTGTAGGAGAAATGGGTGGCAAATTTCTCCGCAAGCTCATTAAAAGATTTGATACCTGTGGGTAGGTGCGAAAACCATTCTATAGCTTGACCTCCAAGACTATAAGGAAAGAGGTGCATAAGATATGTGTCATTATGTGAGATCTCGAAGCAAGCGAGATAGAATTCTCTAAGATGGACTTTTGGGTCTCCTTTTCCTTTGTATTAATCAAATTTAGGAATAGTGAAGTTGTGAGGAAAAGGGATCATGGTTAATGACCGATCAAATGGATAAGGACAAACTTCTTCCAAAGAGAAGGTTTTCTTGGTGTGGCCAAATGTAAGATCAAATAATTGTTGTTGAACCTCCGTAAGTTTTAGCTCCATAGTTGTGGGAGGGTTTGGAAACATCTCATGTTGTCCTAGAGAATGTTGTTGTTTCCCATATGGAAGATTGTAGTGGAAGCCATGGGCATTGATGTTATAAGGGTCGTATGATTGGTTAGGGGCATATGTGTTGTATGTTGGGTTTGGATTGGGTTGGTTTTGGGTGTTTTGATTTTGGGGAGGTGGGGGTGGTGATAGGTAAGAATGTATGTTTTGTGATGGTTGTAGATAAGAGTTTTGTTGTTGGTATTGCGGAGGTGGTGTGACGAAAGAATTTGGTGGAGGAAAGATAAAGTTTGTTGGGTTTGATTGTGGTGGTGGAACATAGCTATGGGAAGTTTGGTTTTGGGAAGGTTGCAGGTTGAGATAGGTGTGGTTAGGTTGAGAGTGGAAGATCATTGTGGTGGAGGGACATAGGTAGATGGGTTTTGTGATGGTTGGGGTGGATTGAGATATGAGTTGAAAAAGATTAGTGTAGATGATCGTTGTGGCGAAGGGACATAGGTAGATGGGTTTTGTGATGGTTGGGGTTGATTAAGATTGAGAGTAGAAGAATGTTGTGGTGGAGGAGCATAGGTTGTGTTGACATTTTGTGATGGTTGGGGTTGCATGACATTGTTTAGGTTAATGATACGAAGGGTTGATGATGTTGGGGGTGGTGGTTGTTGAGACCCTTGTTGCATGGCTACATAAGTGTTCCCCAGATTGTAATTTGGTGGGAAACCATCTTGTGATGGAGTATCCATTCTTCCACTTGCGATTGGTGTGGGAATTCTAAGAGGTTGCTATGTGTTTGATTTTGCGAGAGCGGCCTATCTTGCTAGTTCTTCTTGATGATGTAGAGTCTCTTGTTGGTGTTTGTAAATCTCCATAGGAGTCATAAGTGGTGATATGGGTCTCTCCGTAGTTGGATATTGATAAAGAGGATTCTCATATGGAGCGGAAAAAGGTATAGATATTCTCCCTTGTGAGCTTTGTTTTTCTCTTGAATCTTGGATATACCAAAGTCTTGAGGTAATTTGGATCCTTGTTTGTCTAGTCAGCAGAATAAATGATCTTGGTTTTCACTAAGGATTTTATCAAAGGCAACTATGGCTCTAGGTTCTTGCATGATTTCATCAAGGTCATGTCTATCTTCTTGAGAGGATTGACCTTCTTCAAAGTGTCGCTCTTCTTGAGATGGGACTTGAACCGTGGTATAACAGGTGTAGCAAAATCATGAGGCATGCTGGTAGTGAATTGAGTTACATCTACCAAAGGGACATTAGCTTCTTGAAGATTGGTTGGTTGGTCATGTTGTAGCTTGCTTTGTGAGTTGGTCAGTGTTTCCATTGGTGTTTTTGGAGTACCCTTTGGAGTCATGTTGGATTGGCTTGGTTGAGGTGTATGAGGAGATGATTTGTGCTTCCTTGGGACAACTTGTTTAGCCTTCATAGTTTTCTAGAGTCTAGTGGTTACCATGGGATGCACTAGGACAAAATGTGTTGAGCTTTTGCTAAGATTTTTGCTAAGGTAGTTTTGATGAACATTTTTCTAGACCAAAGGCACTGTACTGTTTGACAAAAGGCACAAGATTGTGTTACCAAAAGCACTGGACTAAGCTGCCAAAGGCAATGTACTGTTATACCCAAGGCGAGCTACTGTTATACCAAAGGTGAGCTACTATTATACCAAAGGCACTGAAGTAGGTTTCCAGAGGTGAAGTATTGTTATACTAAAGATGAGCTATTGTTATACCAAAGGTGAGCTACTGTTATACCAAAGGCGTTGAAGTAGTGTCAGTGATGCTTATAAGGCAAATTTTGATAATTTAGATTTGATTTTGATTGGATTTGCTTTAGCAAGAGAAAACACATCAAACAAGGTGGTAAAAAGGACTTGACACAACAAATAGTGTATGTTCGAGGATCACAAAAAAACCCAATGTTTCCATAGGTATTAGACAATTCAAACAATATCAAGCACTTTTTATCCATAAAGACAAAGGTTCATTGCGGTAGTTTAGCTCACAACTTAATTCTCTATCGACCAAAAGTCATTCCATAAAGGTGTCAGACATTTGTATCTTTGCGAAGATGATAGGTAGGGATATCTCACCCTCCCCTCAGAAAGATCAAGGAGGTCACAAGAGATTTATGGTTGAGGGAATACGATCTCTTCTCAAGGGAGGCAATGGTGAGTATCTTGAGGGCTTAAATCGATTCCCCTTGCACTAATGATTACCACAATGTTCAGAGGTAGATCGGGTAGTCACTATCTAGATTGGTTCTTAGTAGCTTTGAGGGACCAATGCCTTATGAGCAATGTGACAAGCTACTAAAAGCTTTAACCAATCCTACTAAGAGTATCAAACACTTCACACAATGTGAAAATCATTTCCACAAAGTGCTAGTACACCTCTTTTCAATTTGGTACCATAAGGTAAGGCTGACGCTGGTTAGGACTTAGCTTTTGCCTTATCCCTCTTATATAGCGGTTCAAAGGAAAACTTCGCTTAGGGTCATCCCTTTTGGATGAAGTACAATCCAAAAGAAAGCCCTTCTAAAGGAATAACTAAAAAGTAAGATCATGTCAAACAAAGGTTCAATTGTCCAGTTATAAGAAAAATAAGGTGCAACTAGATTAGGCACACACATGATTGTAGTTGTCAATTGTCCCTTATGAAATTGAAGTGTTTGGCATTCATGTCCATTGTCCCTTAGAAAATTGAAGTGTTTTTGATGTAGAGGCATCCACACTAAAACCTCGACATACAGCATATATGTCTACAACCCTTCATCATCATCATATTTCCTCTGCCGACCGATATCCTCCTGCAGACAAACCTTCGACCCTTCGCCTGTCAGCAGCATCATCATATCCGGCTATCGGCAGCATCATCACATTCGGCAAGTGCAAACATCCTCCTGACGTTCACTGTTCACCTTACCGCCAACCTCTATCTTCATCCTCATGATGTTCAACATCATGTTCATCAGCAGGATATAAAATATCCGGTTCCTCTCATATATCCTGATGACGACTACCTCATGCACCTTTCCTTCGATGCTTACATCACCTCGATATCCTAATGACGATTATCCTGATGACGATGACGTCACATGCAGCTCCTTCAATATCCTGCTGCCCTGATATCCTGATGATGATTATCCTGATGACGATGACGTCACATGCAGTTCCTCCAATATCCTGCTGTCGGCCAAACTTAACATTATCGGCCCGCGATGGTTTTATCAACCTGATCTTCTACCTTATGCCGATACGCTCCTCCTCGGCAACACCTGATGATGATCACCCCGATGCACATTCACTTTATGCAATCGACTGCATCATGCTCATCTCCATCTACTCGGATGATGCCTGAAGTAACTGCAGGATATACACAGAAATATCCTGATGATGCTGTTGCGATGGATTTTCCAACCTTAGCGAATTTCGATCCGCCGAACCTCCTGGGATGACCCGATCTACTTTCAGGGTGATCTTCCAGACTCTAACAACCAGCACGACCTAGCACATACCCATGCTAGGGTTCTCAACACCTCTTGATTGCGATCCTGCAAACATGCATATGAACAAACACAAAATGCAAACTAAATCCTAAACTACTGTACATAACCATTCCACCGATTCGACGAATCAACTGGTGGAATGGATCAGCGAATCCATGTAACCACCAAAACAGCAAATCGATCACACAATGGAATTCAAACAGAGAATTGACACAACAGGATCTCTTTATTGATTTCAAAAGATGCAAATACAATATTCAGTCTCTCTCTGCAATCTAACTCCTCTGCTCAATGTCTAAAACCAACTGATCCTCATGCATAAATAGGATCTGCTTGCGAGTACTACCACTCGATTCCCAGCGGCTGGGAGCTTCCAAGCGGCTGGGAGGATCCAACCGAACACACAGCATAACAGCTGTCCTAACAACCTAGCTAAAAATAGTAAAGTATGGTCAACATGACCTTATTACATGCATTGGTCTTACAAGACCTTCTTGGAAACATTAACAAGACTCAAAACAAACTAACTGCCTCATGGAGGCCAACTGTCAGGTAGGTGCTCCTGCACCATACTCCCCAACAGAAAAGAACTCATGTCCCATGAGTTTGGTTGTGGAAGTCCTCCACCTTTACACTTTGCCTTTGTAGTGTCTTGACCTGTTCCAGCTTTATCCTCTGCTGGCTCTCGGCTGCTCCAAGACTTCTAAACTGTAACTTATTTTCTTGCAAGTAAATCCTCATGCCTGTCAATGTAGGCCCTTCTCTCACATACCTTGTGTTTGTCAGGTTGTCTGACCAGAACCTTTGTCTGAACTGCCTCTTGAACTTCTGTAATGTTCAACTTTGTCTTTCTTTCAACTTTTATAGGACAAACAATAGTCCCAACTATGACAACATCCTTGTCATTCCTCTCAACTGGTTGCTGTCTGCAAACCTGTTTCTGAACCTGCTGCTGACCTCTGTCAGTCAAAACTGAAACTATCTTCAAACTGTTGTCCTTAACAACTTCTTTCCCTGCAATGTCCTCAACTGCCTTTATGCCTGCTCCTATAGGCTTCTGCACAAATTCCTTCTTTCCCATTAAAATGATTTGGGCTGCCTTCTGTGCTACAGCTACTTCCTATAATGGCATCAACATAATAGTTTTCCCATCTTTCTTGATGGTGTAGGTATTAGCATACCCATCATACAGTACCCTCCTATCAAATTGCCATGGTCTACCCAACAGTAGGTGACAACATTCCATGGGCAAAATGTCACACAAAACTCTATCCTGATATGCTCCAATCTGAAAATCAACATATGCCTGTTCATAGACAAAAAGTGATTGACTATCACTCACCCAAGATGCCTTGTAAGGGTGTTGGTGTGGAATCCTTTCCAAATGCAGTTTATCCACCATTTCCTGAGATACCATGTTGTCTGTTGAACCAGTATCAATGACAACCTTACATACCTTACCTTTGCTCTTGCATGTGGTCTTGAAAAGAGCTCTTCTTTGCATCATATCCTTTGATGCCTATAAACTAATTCTCCTTAGCATCAATGCTTCTCCCTCCTCAGGATACCCATAACCGTCAGGAACTCTATCTCCTTGATAAGTGTTTGAACTTTGTACACATTCCTCTACTTTCTCTTCTTGCACAAGCTGTACTTTCTTGTCATTCGTTCTATCATCTCTGGATGATGAACCTTTGTTTTCTAGACATTTGAAAAATGGATGACCAAACTCACCACAGGTGTAACACTTTCCTGAAAATGTAGTAGAACCTCTACCACTTCCAAATCTGCCTCTATTACCTTTCCATCCAGCTCGAAAATCAGACTGTCCCTGTCCTTTACCAGTGTCTTCTTGACCCTCATTTGTTTGCCTTGTTGTAGGGGCTAATCCTCTTCCCCTCATATTGCTGCCTCTTCCTCTCATGGGCTTATCTTGTCTCCTATTCATCTTTTCTTCAATCCTGATTGCCATTTGGTAACAATCCTCCACACTCTTAGGGTTAGCTAAAACTAACTCATCCTGTATGTTCAATCTCAAACCAGCCAAGTACCTAGCCACCTTTTCTACCTCATTCTCATGATGACCAGATCTCATACTCAACTTATAAAACTCCTCAGTATATGCCTTCACATCCATTTCCTTCTGCCTTAAAAATTGCAGCTTCTTAAACATCTGAATTTCATAATCCCTAGGCAAGAATTTACCTTTTATCCTTGCTACCATCTTATCCCATGAAGTGATCTTTGACTTCCCTTGTTTCCTTCTCTCGGATTGTACATAATCCCACCATACCAAAGCATGACCTCCTAACTTGGTCTTTGCAATCTTTACCTTCTGATCCTCAGCAACATCTTCACATTCAAAGTGATTATCAAGTGCAGCAATCCAATCCAGTAACTCATCTTCATTCAAACTTCCATTATACTTGGAAACATCAACCTTTACCTTAGGTTTATCACTTTGCACTGCCTTTAACAGTTTTGCAAATTTCTGGTCTTCAGCATCCAGATCTTCAGCTACCTCTTCATACTCTTCAACAGTATCTTCATCTTCTTCTGATTCACTGTCGTCCACTTACCTCTTTTTGTTCTTCTCCAAGGCTACAAGCCTGGCTTGAAGTGCTTTAGCAAGCTCCTTCATCTTCCTCATCTCTCTGGCATGTTTTTCCTTCATCTCCTGCAATTCCCTTGCAGTACCATTACCTTTCGGAGGCATTTTGTCAACCTCTCACTTCTCTACCGTTGTTCTTTCAGTGACAGAATCAACTCTACCTCTGCCCTTTCGGTGACGGAATCAACACACAACAGCCCAGACCTTTTGCTGAGCTCTGATACCACTATGATGCAGAGGCATCCACACTAAAACCTCGACATACAGCATGTATGTCTACAACCCTTCATCATCATCATATTTCCTCTGCCGATCGATATCCTCCTGCAGACAAACCTTCGACCCTTTGCCTGTCAACAGCATCATCATATCCGGCTATCGGCAGCATCACCACATTCGGCAAGCGCAAACATCCTCCTGACGTTCACTGTTCACCTTACCGCCAACCTCTATCTTCATCCTCATGATGTTCAACATCATGTTCATCAGCAGGATATAAAATATCCGGTTCCTCTCATATATCCTGATGACGACTACCTCATGCACCTTTCCCTCGATGCTTACATCACCCTGATATCCTGATGACGATTATCCTGATGACGATGACGTCACATGCAGCTCCTTCAATATCCTGCTGCCCCGATATCCTGATGACGATTATCCTGATGATGATGACGTCACATGCAGTTCCTCCAATATCCTACTGTCGGCCAAACTTAACATTATCGGCCCGTGATGGTTTTATCAACCCGATCTTCTACCTTATGCCGATCGGCAACACCTGATGATGATCACCTCGATGCACATTCACTTTATGCAATCGATTGCATCATGCTCATCTCCATCTACTCAGATGACGCTCGAAGTAACTGCAGGATATACACAGAAATATCCTGATGATGCCGTTGCGATGGATTTTCCAACCTTAGCAAATTTCGATCCACCAAACCTCCTGGGATGACCCGATCTACTTTCAGGGTGATCTTCCAGACTCTAACAACCAGCATGACCTAGCACATACCCATGCTAGGGTTCTCAACACCTCTTGATTGCGATCCTGCAAACATGCATATGAACAAACACAAAATGCAAACTAAATCCTAAACTACTGTACATAACCATTCCACCGATTTGACGAATCAACCGGTGGAATGGATCAGCGAATCCATGTAACCACCAAAATAGCAAATCGATCACACAATGGAATTCAAACAGAGAATTGACACAACAGGATCTCTTTATTGATTTCAAAAGATGCAAATACAATATTCAGTCTCTCTCTGCAATCTAACTCCTCTGCTCAATGTCTAAAACCAACCGATCCTCATGCATAAATAGGATCTACTTGCGAGTACTTCCACTCAATTCCCAGCAGCTGGGAGCTTCCAAGCAGCTGGGAGGATCCAACCGAACACACAGCATAACAACTGTCCTAACAACCTAGCTAAAAATAGTAAAGTATGGTCAACATGACCTTATTACATGCATTGGTCTTACAAGACCTTCTTGGAAACATTAACAAGACTCAAAACAAACTAACTGCCTCATGGAGGCCAGCTGTCAGGTAGGTGCTCCTGCACCAGTTTTTACATTCATGTCCATTGTCCCTTAAGAAAGCAATATGTTCCCAAGACTTAGATTACATAAAAGATGTTTTATCCCTTAAGAAAACAATATGTTCCTAAGACTTAGATTGCAAAGATGATTTGTTCCATTGTCCCTTAAGAAAACAATATGTTCCTAAGATTGCAAAAGATGATTGGTTCAATTGTCCCTTAAGAAAGTAATATGTTTCTACGACTTAGTGCGATAGATTAAGATTCTTCAATGCTCGTCCTGCATGAACATGTTAGGGAAACCCATTTTCTCTATTTGAGTGATAAGAAGCTATAACAAGTCGATTAGTTCCACACAAACTCAAAATTTAGCAAAAATAAATCAATTGATTAAGAGCACTTTACTATATTACCAAAGGTGACTTACTGTATTGTCGAAAGCACTACACTGTGTTATCGAATGTGAGTTACTACAAACAACCAAAAGTGATCTACTGTGCTACTAGAAGCATGGTACTATGCTACCAAAAGCGCATTTCTATTTTACCAAAAGCACTTTTCTACCCCAGGTTTAAAAAAAGTTAAATTTCATCAAAAAAGATAGATCAAAAGATGATTTTAGGGTTGACTTGAGGATCTAGGATGTAATGGATGATAAGATCTATAACCTGGAATCTAGAACAACTCACAAGATGCTAGAAAAAGATAGGTTAACTCAACAAATGACAATATTCCTAAATACGTCAGCTTAGGCAGTATAAATGATAATTGAAAGACAAATAAATCAGCTTGTCAATCAATTAATGATAGATATGATGAGTTAGAACCCTGCAAAATAGAAAATAAGATCAAAAACCCTAATAGACCAAAAGCATTGTACTATTATGCCAAGTGCACTACACTATATTACTAAAAGCATGGTACTATGCTACCAAAGGTGCTATAGTATTGCCTGAAGGCGTTGTACTATTATACCAAAAGTGCTAGCACTATACTGCCAAAAGCGTTGTTCTGTGTTGATGTGTGTTGTTCCGTACTCTACTTAAAAAAATCAATTTTTTAAAGAAAAATAGTGATTAGTGGGTCCCACCAGGCGTGCCAGAATGTGTATAGGAAAAATTGAGAGGTCGAATGATAAAATCATAAAAACAATGATAATAACAACTCAATTACCCATAACATAAAGAGATCGATCTAAGTAAAAATCCAAAGTCAATGAATACATCAATTTAAAACAAGCAAGACTTCACCTAGATTGTATAGTTCTCTTTGTATGAATGTAGATTGCTCAATAATGTTGTGAAACCATGTTTGCAACAAGCGGATGTAGGTTGTGTTCGTGTGCAAGATCGATGTGCTCAATGATGTGATGTATGCTCAATTCCTTGTAAAGGATGCCTGAGAATAAATGATTGAAGAGGATTTGTTAAGGAGATGAGGGGATTTATATAGGATTCAACAAAGATCAATCAATGGTCTAGATAATTCAAGGGAATCAATGGATGAGATAAATTCATAGAATGGATGGTTGAGATAAATCAAATAACTCATGTTGAATGTGCACATGACATGTGTCACTCCAAAAAAGTATTTTTATTAAGATAATTACTTTTTTGATAAAGATAGATTTGATTTCATAAATTAGAATGTTTTTTTTTTCTAATTCACGAGTTGATGAAAATAAGATAAATTAAAGCCAATTAACTAACTTTAGATTTGTCTTTTTTAGAGTTCTAAAAATAAGACTCATTGTGCACATGAGTTAACATGATATTTTTAGAAGAATTGGAAAGATAATTGAAAATAAATAAATAAATTTATTTAATTGATTGTGCATGATTTTGAAGAATGGATAAGATATGAAGATTATAAATAAAATACTTGATTTTATTTATTTTTAGAGGATTGAGATAATTTAAATAAATTTGCATGATTTATTTAAATTTGGAAGAACAATTTGATTTAATTACATAATGTAAATTATTTAATTGTAGATAAGAAAGAATTTGTGATGAATTAATTAAATAATGGGATTTATTTAATTAATGTAGACTTGAAATTTCAAAAGGATAATGATTTAATTAAATAAATAAAATTATTTAATTTTGGAAGAATATAGAGGAATTTAATGAAATTAATTAAATAAAGAGGATTTATTTAATTAATGTTGAAAATAAGTGATTTGGATGAATTTGATGAAATGATGAAATTAATTAAATAATTAGATTATTTAATTAACATTTTAAATGTAGGTGATTAGACATATTTGACAAAATGCTAGTGATGTGATGACTTGGTCAATTTTGGGTGTCTACAATCTCATCTAATGAGCTTTCTTCTGCATTTTCCCAGTTTGGAAGGGGCACTAGGTGTTGATATTGGTTTTCCCAAGGTCCTTTATCTATCACATTATCATCATCTATCAACTGATCTGGTACATCTATAACATGGAATCTTCTAATGAAATCTAGAGACATTCTTGAATGAATCCTTTTGAGCACTTCATAGTCATCCACACAGTCTGCCTAGAAGTCTTCTAGGTGTACCTTATGGAACATTTTCTTGCTAACATATTTATCCATCACACCATAAGGGTAAAAGTGATTCCTCCTGACATATAAGTGCAAATTGAGAAGTTGTAGTTCTTTGTCAAAGGCTTCAGCTGCTCCTAATGAAACAAATGCAAACTGTCCTTTGCCTAGCAGCAGAGGAAACTTTACATTTGTTCTATGCAAGTGCTTTAACTTCTCTACACAGGGGATAAGTTACCTTGTCAATTCTAGTAGCACTACCTTATCTGTCAAATATCTTGATAGTCTATATGGTGCTCCCATGAATCCTTGCACCCTTATGTAGGTGAACTTCTCAAACTAGATATACCATCTCCAAAATTGGCTTACAACATTCATGGCTTCGGGAGAGATCCTTAAGGAGGTGGCTCCTTAAAGTAGCCTTGTAATATACATGGTAAATGCATCGTTTACCCTCTTGAAGTGAATCAAAGACTGAGATATGGCAAGTTGAGTATAACACTCATACACTTTTAATTGCCCATCGCCCATAACTCCCAACTTTGATAGCCTCGGGTATTCAATTCTCCTTGCTAAGGCATAGACTACATATGATGTCCACCTGAAAGTCATCTTATCATTGAATTTGGTGAAAGCTTCATGCATGTTATCACTCAAAATTTGAGCCCAATGTAATTTCACTGTTCCATGAATAATTTCCTCAATGAGTGTAAACATCCATCCTTCAAAGGTTGATGCAGAGGGCAGTCCATATATTCTGCTCAACAAAGTAATAACATCTCCAATCTCATTGTGAAAATCACTTCTGTAAAGTGTATGGGGGAGCTTGATGGTTGTAGATCTCTTGTGCTTCATCCATTCATCATTAATCTATTTTTTATATTTATCAATACCCTTCTTATAAGTTTTTCTTGCATCTTTAATGTTAGGTATAGATAACACAGGATGTACTAGAATGCCAAAGATTTCTCCTAAGGAGGATGGGCTCAAGTCTACCAAGATATCCCCATTAGTGGTCTAAATAGTTCTAGTTAAAGGATCATATCTTTTTGCACAAATTACTATCAATTCTAGGCATTGCATTGAAGTAGGAAATGCAGCAGCTTCCACAATCCCATTGTCTCTGATTTTTATGGCCAAGGGTGTAGGATTAGGCTCAAATATTCTAAGTTTGAAATCTTCTAGATCAATATGACCTAGGTCTGTGTCTCCTATGTTGGGCCCTGCGGAGGATATTCTTGACTTGAGAGGAATTCCTTTAAACTCGTACTTCATGTTTTGTGCTCGGGTGGTCATTGAACCTGCATAAACCTTATAAGTCTTGATTGTTGTGATAATTTCTTGATTCCTTCATTTAAAAGCATGACATATGTGCCACTTGTCCTACTATTAAGTCAAAAATTGATATTGATTTCATTGAATCACAAATACCTCTGAAATGCATAAGTCTAAATGTTTAACTGAATAAAGCATCATCAAAATATACACTAGACCATGCAATTAATGCTCAAACTTCTCAAAATGTGAATTGAAATATGCAAAACATCATTATTCATCCTTGGCAACATTTATTCTAACCAAACAGACTCTTATACATTGGAATTTTTCAGAAAAATAGTGATTTTGCAGGGTTAGCGCTAATTTCAGGGTTCTCAGACCTTTTTAGAGGAAAAGTGCTAAAATGGACTTGGTCTAACCTAGCATAGGTTTGAGGTCCATTAAACCTTGTGCTAGATTAAGGTTCATCCGACCTAGTCAGTGAAGAGGCATAATGGCACAAGGTCTTTTATAACATTTAGCGTGGGTTTGGGCAACAACCGACTAGCATGATTTAGGGAGGTGACTAACTATAGGTTAGTAGAAGGATAATCTCGCGCGAGCCAGTGGAGTGATAATTTAGTACTAGACAAGAGTCAGCCATCAGCAGAGATTTTGGGGCTTAATGACTTAGGAGGAATTTCAATGATGTCTGACCAAAGTCAGTGGAGGCAAGTTTTTGTGCTAGGTCAATGGATTAGGTTTTTAGCGCTAAGTTGATTTAAGGTTTTGGTAGGACTTTCTGAAGGGACCAACTGACTTCATTTTCCTAAGGTTAGTTGAGGGTGCTTTCAGCGCAAAGTCCATAGGGGACAATTTTAGCACAAAGGTTTCAATTTCTTCCCTTTGGATTGTGGAGATTAACTCATCCACTGACTGGCTCAAATTTGAGCGTTGTTTCAAGAGGTCAAGTAGTTTCATTTGTAACGCAACTAAATCAAAACTTTAAAAGGAACTTTGGGAGAATTTTGTGAAGGAACTTGCAAGCATGAGAAAATGCATCTCAATCAGCCGATTTTACCAATTTTGTTTATACCCTATGGTTTCAAATAGGATTTTTTGTGTTTGAGTCATTTAATCACTAAATTATTCAACCGTTGTGTATAAGACAAAACCCCTAAAATGTCCTCTACAGATTTAAACAAGGAATACATATGAAACCCTAACTGAATGAGACACATAATGCTTTAACCTTTGCAACTTAAATTAATAGGATAGACGAATACCTACCTAGTTTTTTGAATGCACCTGTGAAGGTCCGGTGATAGTCGACTGCGCCTTGGATGAATTCCCTAATGGCTTGAAATCACTCTTCATCAACATTGAATTCACAGAGCTCTTAATGATTTGCCTTCATATAAAAATAAGCTCAAACAAGCTTAAAAATGTTTTAAACCCCTAAACTTATCTGACATTAATGCCCCTGTACAGTTGTAGGCTCGACACGCAATTCACAGAATAAAAGAACTCTTAGGTTTTGTGCTATTTTGAAACGCCTTAGACCTGCGTGACTTTCAGGGTCGACCGATCTAGGTCATCGATGGGCATTTTTAGTGCTCGGTCAAAGGGAGGAAAATGCAACGCAAGGTAGTGGTAGGTGAATTCAACACAAAGGTCAGTTGAGTGCAATGTCAGCATTGAAGTTAGTGACCAGGGATTTTAGCACTAAGTCGGTTGGGTTTAATTTTGGGGCTAAAGTCGATAAGGGGTATTTTTAGTGCAAAGGTCTGTCAAAGTGGTTTTTAGCACAAAAGGCAATTTTGACTTGTTTTCTAGTGAAATGATGACTTGACCCTAACCTTAGGAAAATTTAGCAACTAATTATTCACTCCATTTCACAGAAAATGCAACTTTGGCCATCAAATGGAGTTTTTGATATATGCACTGAAGACTTTAGGAATTACCCAACTAACAAGACAATCTAAGCCAAAATTTAAAATAGGGGGTCCCTATTGGTGAAATGGGGCATGTGTATGAGGTACAACACCAATAATAAGCTACATCAATGGATAAAAGGAATCTAATAGAAGTCAATTTAGCAATAGGAGAGAAAATCTCACCAAAATCAACTCCATCTCTTTGGGAGTAGCCCCTGGCTACCAATCTAGCCTTGTACTTCTCCAATGAACTGTCTGCACCAAACTTCTTCTTAAATACCCACTTACAACCTATGGCCTTTCTTTCTTTGTACAAACGAACAAGATCCCAAGTGTTACAAGAGTCTAAACCCATCATCTCCTCCTACATGGCTAACTGCCAAGACTCACTATCATTTGAAAGAATAGCTTCCCTGTTTGTTATTTCTCCATGTTATATACTATCTTACGTGCTTCATTATACTTCTAGTACCTTCTTATAGGATTTAGGATCATTGTTAATACTCAAAAAAATAAATATACAACAGAAATCTGGTGGGCTATACCTGTCAACTGGATTCTGTTGTCTTGTGGATCTCCTCAAGGGTGGTGTAAGAGTCTCAACTTATTTTTCTGCATGATCATCTGTACCAACTTCTTTTGTAACAACAAATTCATCTTCATCTGAACTACTTGAATCTTCTTCTTCTTCTTCACCCCCAATCTATCATTCTTATACCACAAATGATGCAGAGCATCTAGGACAGCAGAAGCATGTTCACAACTTCACATGAAAAGACTCTCAAGCTTCACTATTTTCTCATTGAGATCAAACTTCTCTTAATGAAGGCTTAACACAATCACTACATTGTTCTTGACATACATAAATGAGGGACTTCAGGATACCTATCATATGATATCTAAATCCATTCACCATCTTCACTGTGTAGGATCTTCAGGACAACAGTCTTACCAAAGTCTTCAAAAGACAGTCATAACATCTCACTGCTCCATTGTGTAGATAGTCACCATGTCTTCTTTGTGAAGATCTCTATTGAGACACACTCAAACTCATGCAACTTGCCAATCTCTCACATGCATACACATCTAATGGATTCATTGACAAAACAATACTGAACCAAACTTACCAAGTTTCTTCCTTGTGGTGACTGCTGTCCTTCTCTTTTTCCAATACTTAACTCTTGATGGCCCATCTACATGGTAAACTTAGACCAAACCCATTCTCCTACCTCCAAGTCCTTTACCAGACCAAGGACCAACTATCTTACCACCCATTCCATTGATCAGTAACAAAAAGGATCAATGGAATGAGGAGAATACCATTGGACTGTCAAAAGAAACCCTAACCTAAGTTTTTGGACAGTCAAGAGAAAACTAATGATTTCTTCCTCCTGCCTTACTGTCAAAACCTCAAAATAGATTCAAATCAAAGATTCTTTAGTCCCCTAACCATCCAATGCATACATGAACTATGCCAATTCCGTATAGGTACAGATTTCTCAGGAAAACAGCGAGTAGTTTATGGAAACAACAATTTCAAGGAACAGTATGAAGTTATACAGTCATGTGATGATTTTCACTCAGTGTCAAGAGCCCAAACTTGCTTCAATGGATCATTAACTCCTCAATCTTCATTCCCAATCATTCAACCTTTCATGACAGAGTCGTACTATACAGTGGTATAGGCTCAAAAAACACAAGAACAAAGGAAATACAGAAAATAGGCAGGAAACAATGGCTTTTTGTTATTTCCTTCAAATCTATTGAATCTCTCTTACAATGGAAACCTTCATTGGCTTAAAACAAGCCTCATACATTGCATGAAGTGGTTGGGGTCAATCAAAACTACCTAACCATTAGGCTTGCCTTCTTGAATTGTAACTGCAGCACTAATGACAGATTTAATAGCTGTCTTCTTTGAAACTATTTTAGAAACTAAACTGTCCACTGACTGTTTTGGTTTAGAATGCTTTTTAAATATGTGGTTTAACCTTGGACAAGGTTATAACACACCCTTCCAACCTTTGACATGCCTCTAAAGGCTACAAACATGAAAACTTAAACGACTAACCTATATGCCTCAACAAAGGCTTACATAAAAAGACTATTTCAAACTGCCTATTATAACATAACTGTCCTACCTAGGACTTACAACATAACAATAGATTCATAGTCATTTGGACATAGTCCAACTACATGCACAGCTTTCAAGCCTTATACAACATTTATATGGTCTCCAAGACCTTTTTAAACCAAATAAAACAACTTAAAAATCAAGTAAAATCTAGACATCTTGGTGTTCCTGCACCATACTCCCCGGCATGATGAAAACTCTTGTCCCAAGAGTTAGGGGATCTACTCCAAATGTTCTTCCATCTTGTTGGAATGTTCCTCTGACTAGGAAACATGAACTCTCCAAGAGTTATCTTCCTCCTTCTCCAACCTGTATGGCTCCTGTAAACAGTGTTAGAACCATAAAACCTGTTGTGATGTCCTTGCCTAGGACCTTGCTACTGCAATGCTGCTATTCTTCTCAACTAGAGGTTCTGATTCATTCCTCCCTGTACCATCTATTGTTTGCCTTCCTTCTTCTACCTCTTTATAGGACACTCAATGTCTCCAACCTTGACATAACTCAAGTCCCAAGCCTGCTGCTCTCTAGGACTGTCATCCACCTTCTTCTGTTGCATCTATTCCTGCTACTTCCCATCATCCTTAACCTGTACATTCAACTATATTTTCTCTCCAAAACAAATAGTAACATGTTCCTTCTTCTCTTCACAAGGTAAAGGTATTAGTTTGAACTTCTTACCATCTTTATGCACCACATAGTCATTAGTATAACCATCATGAATTGTTCTCCTCAAGTGCTGCCATGGCCTACCCAAGATAATATGCCCACATGTCATTGGAATAACATCACACAAAACATAGTCCTGATATGGACCAATTGTAAAATCAACATATGCCTTCTTAGTAACCATTACCTACTGCTCTTGACTCACCCAAGTGACATTGTAAGGACTAGGATGATCAAAAGTTTTCAATCCCAACTTGTGCACCATTTCCCAAGAAACTAGATTATCATGAGAACCTGAATCTACAATCAACTTGCATATCTTTCCATGGCTTAAACAATTAGTTCTAAAAATAGATACCTTTGGTGGTTGCTGCATCTTGCCTTTTTCCACCATGAGCATTTCTCCATCCATCATTGGAGAGGCTGACGACATTTCTGGTTCTTCTGGCTTCTCCTCCTCTTGTGCCAAGTGAACTCTTCTATCCTTGGGCTTGTCAACACCATCCTTCTTAGGATAGTTGAAAGATGTGTGTTCCACCTCATTGTAGTGATAACATCTTCCTGTGAACACTCCTCTACCTGATCCAAATCTACCTCCACCTCTATATCCACCTCTCTAATCTATAGACAACTCCTTACCCTTCTCATTGCTATTGTAAACTTCATTAGTAGGTCTGCCCCTACCTCTATATCCTCTTCCACTTCCTCCTTGCCTTTCTTGCTTCCTCTTCACTCTCTCTTCAGCCCTAATGGCCAACTGAAAACACTCTCCAAGTGATTTTGGTACTGACAAACCAATCTCATCTTGCAAGTTATACCTAAGCCCATTAAGGTATCTTGCCACTTTCTCTTCTTCATCTTCTAATCCCCCTCTGATACTAAGCTTATGAAATTGCTCAGTATAGGACATAACATCCATGTCCTTCTATTTTAGATTCAGCCTCATCCTCTTTGTCTTAATGGAGTAATCAGATGGAAGGAATTGGTCCTTCATCATATCCTTCATCCTACCCCAAGAAGTGATTTTTACTGCACCTCTAGCCATTCTTTCTATCTGCACACTACTCCACCATGTAAGTGTTGTTCCTCTCAATTTTGTCTTTGCAAATTTGATCTTCTTCTCATCACTCATCTCCTAATACTCAAATTTTTTTTCAAGGGCATCTATCGACCCTAACACCTCTTCACTATCCATCTTCCCCTGATAGATAGGTAACTCTATGTTTGCCTTTGTTCCACTTCCTTGGAATGCCTTCAGCAATCTCACAAACTTCTTTTCTTCAGCATCCAACTCATCCTCAGGAGGATTCTCATCTACCCCCTCATCTCCTTCTGACTCATTTTGTTCATCCTTTCTAGGATTCTTTTCTAATGCTTCCAATCTAGCCAAGATTGATGCATTCTCTCTTCTTACTTGCCTCAACTCCCTTTCTCTTGCAGCATCCTGATCTCTTCTATCCCTCAACTCATTGTTCTCCCTAGCCATCTAATTTTTTAGAGGCATCCTTACACCTCTCACAAACTTCTTACTTCTTCACAAGATCCTCTACCCCTCAAGGACCTACTAGTGGCTCTGATACCACAAATGATGTAGAGCATCTAGGACAGCAGAAGCATGTTCACAACTTCACATGCAAAGGCTCTCAAGCTTCACTGTTTTCTCACTGAGATCAAACTTCTCTTAATGAAGGCTTAACACAATCACTTCCTTATTCTTGACATACATAAATGAGGGACTTTAGGATACCTATCATATGATATCTAACTCCATTCACCATCTTCACTATGTAGGATCTTCAGGACAACAGTCTTACCAAAGTCTTCAAAAGACAGTCATAACATCTCACTACTCCATTATGTAGACAGTCACCATGTCTTCTTTGTGAAGATCTCTATTGAGACACACTTAAACTCATGCAACTTGCCAATCTCTCACATGCATACATATCTAATGCATTCATTGACAAAACAATACTAAACCAAACTTACCAAGTTTCTTCCTTGTGGTGATTGTTGTCCTTCTCTTTTTCCAATACTTGACTCTTGATGAGCCATCTACATGGCAAAATTAGACCAAACCCATTCTCCTACCTCCAAGTCCTTTACTAGACCAAGGACCAACTATCTTACCACCCATTCCATTGATTAGTAACAGAAAGGATCAATGGAATGAGGAGAATACCATTAGACTATCAAAAGAAACCCTAACATAGGTTTTTGGATAGTCAAGAGAAAACTAATGATTTCTTCCTCCTCCCTTACTGTCAAAATCTCAAAATAGATTCAAATCAAAGATGCTTCAATCCCCTAACCATCCAATGCATACATGAACTATGCTAATTCCGTATAGGTACAGATTTCTCAGGAAAACAACGAGTAGTTTATGGAAACAGCAATTTCAAGGAACAATATGAAGTTATACAGTCATGTGATGCTTTTCACTCATTGTCAAGAGCCCAAACTTGCTTTAATGGACAGTTAACTCCTTAAGCTTCATTCCCAATCATTCAACCTTTCATGACAGAGCCATACTGTACAGTGGTACGGGCTCAAAAAATGCAAGAACACAAGAAATACAGAAAATAGGCAGGAAACAATGGCTTTTTGTTATTTCTTTCAAATCTATTGAATCTCTCTTACAATGGAAACCATCCTCAGCTTAAAACAAGCCTCATACATTGCATGAAGTGGTTGGGGTCAATCAAAACTGCCTAACCATCGGGCTGCCTTCTTGAATTGTAACTGCAACACTAATGACAAATTTAATAACTGTCTTCTTTGAAACTGTTTTAGAAACTAAACTGTCCACCAACTGTTTTGGTTTAGAATGCTTTTTAAATATGTGGTTTAACCTTAAACAAGGTTATAACACACCCTTCCAACCTTTGACATGCCTCTAAAGGCTACAAACATGAAAACTTAAATGACTAACCTATATGCCTCAACAAAGGCTTACATAAAAAGACTATTTCAAACTGCCTATTATAACATGACTATCCTACCTAGGACTTACAACATAACAATAGATTCATAGTCATTTGGACATAGTCCAACTACATGCATGGCTTTCAAGCCTTATACAACATTTAGATGGTCTCCAAGACCTTTTTAAACCAAATAAAACAACTTAAAATCAAGTAAAATCTAGACATCTTGGTGCTCCTGCACCACCTGAGGTGCATCTTGCTGCTCTAAATCATAGTGCACTCTCTTTACCTTTTCATCTTTTTCTTTTGGCTACTCAGTTTCAGAAATAACTCTAAGTTCCTTGAATATAACATCTCTAGAATAGATAATCTTACAGGGTATTGGTGTAGACACCCAAATTTGACCTAGTTATCATTATTAAAATATTACATTATTCATCATCTACATTTGTCTAACACATTTGAATAATTTGTCTATTTTCTCTTAAATCATCTATTTCTTCTATTTTCCTCTATCTATAATTAGATAATTTGTAATTATTTAATTATCTCTCCATTCTTCTTAAATTAAATAAATTTACATATTTATTTAATTTAGTTCTTCTATAAATAAATAATATCTATATTTTATTTATTTATTTTCTCATCATGAGCATAAATTAAATAAATTTATTTATTTAATTTATGACTTGTCTTCTAATCTCCTAAAAATAGTATTTTTCTCTATCATCATCTTATCATTTCACTTTTTTTTTGTGTACAAGATAGGTCCTATCTTAAACCAAGGGAAAAGAATGATTTAATTGGTTCTAAAAATCAATCATCCACATCATCCAATCTTTAAAATAGAAAAGCATTTTATTTTAAGAAAATCAATCTTAGTACTACCAACAAACCAATAACAATCATTTAATAAATGTAAGCTTCAAGGACACTTGTCTTGTGTACATTCACCTATGATCATGAATTTATCTCAACCATTTAAACAATCTTTTCTTCGTCACCATTGATCAACTCTTATTGAGTGCTATATATACACCCACTCATTCTCATTATCATCATCTCATCATATAGCATCCAAAGTATCGTCTCAAGCATAACATTTCCATTAGCATCCATTAAGTATTTTGAGCATTTCATCCATCATCATGGTAGCTTTAACCTTTATGATTGTTCACAATTGAGAAGCAATCCACAAATCCAACCAAGGAATCAATAATCTTGGTGATTTTCTTTCAATTTGTTTGCATTTTGTGTCATTTAGATAGATTCTTTGAAGGTGGTAGGATTGGTTTTGAGTTGCATTGTTTGATCATATTAACCTGATTTTTCCTACTCACACATTCTGGCATTGCAAGAATCATCGGTTCCCAATGACATAGACACTACACAGTTTCAAGCCATGGTAGCAAGCATTGCCTCCCCATACTGCTTAACCTTTTCTGACAATGACCTATCACCACTTGGTTCATCCCATAATGAAGCCCTCCACATTGAAGTCTTCATTAATAAATGCCTCATTAAACGAATCTTAATAGATGGGGGAGAAGGTCTAAACATTTGTTCTTTAAGATTAATAAAATTATTGGGATATTTTGAGGATAAAATTGATACATCAAAAAGCATAATAATCAAAGCATATGATGATGCTGAAATAGAATCAGAAGGGATTATCACTTTGCCAATCACAGTTGGTCCAGTCACTAGAGATACTCATTGCCAAGTCCTTAACATTGAATTACCATATAACATCATCCTTGGTCATCCTTGGATTCATGCCATGAAATATCAACTTACCATCAATGCCTCAAATTTTCTCATAATGGAGCTGAGATCACCATTCCCGCTGATCCCAATCCTTTTGAGTTCTGCCAAGCATATCAAGCTAAGTATCAAACTCCTAACCATATACCTATCAACACTGAAGCATATCCATCCACTTCCTATGTTGACCCTGCCGATCTCAACTGAGCATCCTCAAGAAAAGCCATCCCTAACATAGAAATCAAGTACAAGGACAAAGGACTTGGTGAGTATAAATTGCAAGAATCCTTTTGTGTTGGAACACTGCCTCAATCCCCAAAGACATATGGAAAACCATCCACATCTAAAGCATCATCATCTAAAGCAATTATCAAATCTCCTCCTATAGTGTTTATAAAATTAGGGCTACTAGATGACGAAGACATTGAAAACATTGATTCATGGATCTTCTATGACAAAAAATGACTAAAAAACACTTGAAGTAGAGCGTTACAACAATGGTTTCTGCATCATCAAAAACATGGCATATAAAGGACAAGGTAGTCTAGGACTACATGACCAAGGACCTACAGAACCAATCACTATGACTAAGAAGTTTAATAGGAAAGGTCTAGGGTATGGACAGGAGGACCTGCCTTCTAAAGACATTGAATGTGTCCTCGACACAGTAGCTGAAGCTTTCCCTACAGAAGAGACTTCTAATCTGGATACCATCGATGACTCTTCCCTTCACCTCATTGAACTATTTCATGACCTATCTGTTGGCAAGAGACACTATATGGATTCATGGTTGTTGTCATTGATGGCAACAAAGGTCATCCCACATATCTGCAAGTCATGGTGTGTCTCTATCGGAAGTCAGAATGAAGATTGTTGTGGTCCGGTGAACAAGAATAGAGCATATGACAAGGTCTGACAGATTGGTCCGGATCTCTCAAAGGAAGTATCTTGGTGTAGTGAGGATTTGGGGAAGTCAAAAGGACTACCTTGAGTGGTATATTCCAAGGATTTAGCCTCCGATGATGGACAAGGAAAAAGATATGAGTAGTTGAGTACCAGATCCCTGAGTGACAGTGAGAACAGAGGAAGAACTGACTGACAGAACATCAGACTGCTTTCCAGATGTGTTACTATTGATGGTAAAGGTTGTGAAGGCATGAATCATGTTTGGCTGACATGATTAATGATATCTACAAGTATATGCTTGATCCGCATTGCTTGGTAAGCAAGGATTTAGCCGACAGAACAGAGTTTGTGAGAAAATAGATTGTTCCAGATGCTGACTAGAAAGGTGATGAAATTACTTGTGCGGATTTATATGCATGATGGATTTAGTTGTGAGAAGTGTGGTTGTGTGTTGTTAATGTGTGAATAAGTGCAGAACAGAGTAGAAACAACCAGAGAGATCCGGCATGTGAAAGGAAAGTAGAATAAAGAGAAGAGGAAAGATGAAGTGCAGCAGATCAGTGTACTGAGCCTAACCGGAACTGAACTCCAGCATATGTGGATGCTTCCAATCAGTTCAAGTATTGTATAACATTCTTTTGTAGACAGTGTGTCTCCTTGTAGGTAGTTTGCCTCTTTGTGAGAAGTGTGCTCGGGCAGTGAGCCCTAATTGGCAAGTGCCATTTTGTAATTCCTTATTCTTCTAACAAAGAATAATCTTTGGGTTAATCACCCCGTGGTTTTCTCCCTTAACAGGGTTTCCACGTCAAAAATACTGTTTCATGTGTTTCTCATTTCATGGTAATGTTTTTATGTTTGATTCAATGCTGCATTGATTAATAAGAAAGTTCAAAAGAAGAAATAATTAGGATAACTGATTCACCCCTTCTCTTAGTTATCAACAATTGGTATCAGAGCCAAGTTCCTCCTAATAGAGCCTAACAACTTGAGGAAGATCTAGGAATTCAAATGGATGCATATGGTTTAAGGGAGCAACTCAAGACTGCCCTTGAGGATCTTGAACAGCCAAACTCTGAAGTCAATGAATTAAAGGAAAGACTCAAACAGGCTGATGAATTCATGAGAGAATTAAAGGACAAATTAAGTCTCTCTATGAAAAAGAGAAAGGAGCTGCTCCAACAATTGGCAAGACAAAGTGAAGAAAGTAATACAAATGAAGAATTGACTGAGAAAACCAAGTTATGTGAAAAGTTATCAAAAGAAGTCATTATGGTAAGACATGAAATGGAATCAGGAGTTATAAAGTTTACTCAAGAAATTGAAGAGAAAAGAAAAATTGAAGACAATCTAAGACAATCTCTTAAAGAGAAATCAAAAGATTGCCACCAGATGGACAGGATCATCAGACATCTTGAATCTAATCTTGAAGATGCCAAAGATAATGAAGAAAAACTTGAGGATTAAATTATCTCTCTCAAAAGAGATCTTCAAATAGCAAATGAATACAAAGAAAAATTCAAGATAAGTTCTGCTCAACTTGAAGTTCTTCTTGGAAGTCAAAAGAGGGTAGATGACAAGTATGGTTTGGGATATGAGAAAGGAGAAAGCTCCGGATCCGGTCAAAAGAATTTTGGATCAGAAAATCCAAGGAATAGGCCTAGAAGATCTCCGATAAGACAGCCCAATGCTCAAAGATATCCATCCTTCAATGGATACTGCCATAGCTGCAATCACTTTGGTCACAAATCTAATCAGTGCAGAAAGAAAATAAATCAGACTAACTCATCCTTCTCCGGACAGTGCTTTAACTGCAAAAGGTATGGACACAAGTCCCATGAATGCAAAAATATGCAAATAAACAAATCATTCGATGGTAGATGCTTTGCATGCAATAGAGTAGGTCATATGGCTAATCAATGCAGATCAAGAGGTTATCAGTCAAATATGCAAGGAAATGTTATTTGCCAAATCTGTAATAGGTCCGATCATAATGCAAAAGTCTGTAGAAGCAAGAATCAGGACAAAAGAGGTCCAGTGTATAATCAGAATCAAGACAAGGGTAAACAAAAGATGAATGTGGATGAAGTTAGGAATCAGATGAACAAGATTTGGGTGAAGAAAAGTTTAGAGAATGTAGAGGTTGGATCCGCACCAGACTCTGGTGCTGATATTCCTTCCAAAAATTAAAAGGTGAGCTCTGGCTCAGGGGGAGACTCAAAAAAAATCCTGTTCCCCCAGCCAATCAAGTGATGTTGGATGTGGCACAAGATGCGGAGCAAAGGGTTTGTAGATATAAGTCTTGAGATGATCCAGATAAGATTTTAGAGGTCCGCATGAAGATGTGAAGAAGTTGTGATCAATCTAGTAAGACCTGTTCTGGGAGATGCTCCGGAATGACAGAGGAGTACAAAAAGGGTCCAAAGAGATCCGGAAGTGCATTGTCTTATTCTGTAGATTGGACAGAGTGTTTGGGATGTCCTTGTGAAGTGTCATCTTGATTTGTTCATGGTTGGAAGATCCGCATGATGTTCATAGATCAGGATTGATCTGGTTCTTCAAGTTATCTGAATAAGGCAAACCAGAATAATGTAGGTCGAGCATTTATTGCAAACAGATATTAGGGTTTGCAAAACAATATAAGGGATTTCTCAATAATCACTTATTCATTTCACACCCAAGAAGAAGTGAAAAGCGGAGCTCTGCAACAAAATTCATCAAGTTCACCGAAGATCACTTACAGAAGTTATTACACTCAGAAATCAATTTAGAAATCAATTCAAGCACTCCGTATAACCAAAGGCGCATAAGGTATTTTTTGTTTTCAATATCTCACTACAAATCTTTGAAAAATGGCTACTTCGAATATAGTTAAGATCTCTGATAGACCTCGCCCCACATTCAAGAAACATCCATACAAATCTTTGGAGGTAAATCCCCTAGGAGCCTTCTCTAGTGGTCCGCATGGTGTATTACATACGGAGGACATTAGGGTTTGTATACATGCAAATTTTGAAGATTTTGGGGATTCAAAATTGATGGATATCTATCACAAACAGTTGATAGATGACTCGTTTGAGATTAAACCTCAGTACAAAGCCATCTGGGACAAGCACTTTGCACAGTGCATCCATTTCCCCTGTTTTGAAGAAGATGAATGGGTCCGGTATGTACTAAGTAGAGTGCATGACAATTTCCTATGGTTGAACAAGCCCTTCAAGATCACCAAAGATGCAATTAGGGCTGTAACCGGTCTGCACTCATCCGGTGGATTACCTATTCTCAAGTCTATCAAAAATTAGACAGTTAGTGATGCAACTGGATCTAAGTTTGATAAGAGAGCTATGACAGTAGAAGACATCACTGAACTGAATGTCAAATTTGCATCTATGATAATTGGTTATAAGATCTATCACTCCAGTAGGGAAAATTCAGTACTGGGAACTACAATTTACACAGCTTATCAAATGCTAAAGGAGAATGCAGACTATGACTTGTGTGAGCTTCTTGTAAACCAACTTTTGGAAAATCTGCAAAAGATCAAGAAGGACAAGAAGAACTCCTTCAAGTATGGCAGTTTGATCCTTTGTCTATTCTTTTATTACATGAATGAGCTTCCCGGATCCAGTGGATGGATATGGCAGAATGACAGACCAGTTGCCATCCAAATCAGAGATTATTTGCATGGACTTGGGGATGCTAAAGCAAGAAAAATAGTGCTATGGGGATACTTCAAAAACTTCCAGAGCATGACGCAAGCAAGAGAAAGAATTCCCCAATCTATTGTTGAAAAATACAAAGACTCAGTCTGCTTCATGGTTGATACTGATCAGTGCCTAATGGAGGCAGTGGAGCCAAGGACAGTCTGGATCATGCCCATGGGGTATGAGGTTGATGAACAGATTGTGGAACTGCATGTTCAACACATGCTTAGTCAGCCCAAAGATCCAAAGGCAGAAAGGTTTGGAACCTTTGAGGAGCTGAGTGTGAAGATCCATGTGGAACTCAGAGAACCTGAGATAAAGAGGAAGGTGAGAAAAGAAGTAGAGCATATTGCTCAAGGCCTAGGCATCCCAAAGGAGGCACTTGATGTCAACCGGGAAAAGAGGCGAAAGGCTGAGGAAGAGAAGAAAGAGGCAAAAAAGAAAAGCAAGAAAAGTACTCTGGTGGAAACCTCAACCCGGACTAGATCATCAAAGGGATCTACACCTGTCACAACCAAAGGCTCAAAAATGTCAAAACCGCAAGGTCAGACATCCGGTAAAGGAGAGAAAAGATCTAAAATAAAAGCCACAAGGGCTTACACAAGTCAGAAAGATGAAGAGGAAACTGAGTCAGATGAGGGAATAAAGGAAATAAAGAAGCAGAAGAAGAAAGGATCCGGTAAACCCTCCACAGGCCAAGACAAGGAAGAAATGGTAGAGAAATTTGTTGAAAAGCCCACCCTGTCTCTAGACAGTGTAATTAAATCAATCACTATGGATGGAAACCTTCAACCAATGGCTAAATTTTATGATGACTACAATGAGGCTGACCAAAAGATCCTGCAGGAAGCCACAATTAGGTATCTAAACATCTACAACAAAGCTTTCATTGAAATTATCTCCCTTATTCCTAAGAGTCTAGAGAAGGAGCTAGAAATGAGAAAGGCCAATGCCATGGCAAAAGATCTTGAGATCAAAGAACAGATAGCTATTCAGCTATATCCTTCAATTGATCACAAAACAATGAACATGGTATTTAAAGACTACAAGGATGAATTTAGAAGCAAAGCAAGGATGAATCAACTTATGCTTGGTGAGACAGACAAGGTAGCCAAGGACACTGAAGAGATCCTTCGGAATACATTCAAAAGGTTCAACATTCCTATCATAGAGGACTTGGGTGCAGAAATAGCTGTGGACTTGGAATCCTCTGCTCCGGGAGAAGCGGCCCTTGAACAGACTAGCATCTCTCCTCTGGTTTCCCCTACAGTCTTCGGATCCAAAGAAGAAGAGAAATTACAGGAGAAGGAAGCAGCGGTAAAAGAAAAAGAGGTTGACAGTACCAAAGGTGCAGAGAAAGAGAAGATTCCAACAGAGAAAACCACAACTAAAAGTGGTAAGAATGTGGAAGGAGAGAAAATTCCAAAGGACAAGACTGCAGAAGAGAAGAAACATCTGTCTCCGGCAAGAGACACTGCACAAACTATTCAAAAATTTCTGAGCCAAGAAACAATAGAGATTGATGAACCGGAGCTTCTAAAAGGTCCATTCAACTTTGACTCCCTCTCTCCAGTACAGACAATGAAGATAGCTTCATTTGCAAATGCTAAGGCAAATGAAAAACTTCTAAAGTCTCATATGGAAGACTGTGAGTTGATAGAGGCTACTTCTGGAGTGCTTGAGAAGATTATGCCATCGGTCTAGATAGATCCGGTAGCCTCCTCTTCCGGTAATCTCAAAACCTTAGTCAGCAGTGTTGATACACATTTTGATTCTCTAGAAAAATCAGTTGAAGAAAAGGTCTGAAAGGAGTTTTTGGATAAGAGATTTTCAGAAGTACTAGGCTTAATCTCTAATGATAGGAGAAATATGAGTATTGGAATTAAGAGCTTAGAAAATGCTCTTAAGGATGGTGGTGACATTTACAAATTTTGTATCTCCTGGTCAAAGGCAACAGTAGAAATTGATAAGAAAATAAAAGAGGAACAGGACAAACTACAAAGTTTGTCTCAAAGTTTTGATCCTCTCTCTTCCTCCATAGTAAATCAAGAATGTCAAACTATTGCAATCACAAATGCAATAAAGAACTTTGAGAAGGAAAGGAAGAATATAACTAACCGGATGGGAGAACTTAGAAGGATTATAATCCCTAAGTTAGAAACTATGCATGAGGCCATAAGTGATGCTCAGACTACTACCCAAACCAATGATCCGACAGATCTCAAGAGGGCAGAAGCTTTTGCATTTTTGTTGAGTGGTCACATTTCAATTTTGGATAGAACGAAGCAAAGTTGGGCTACAGAATTGGTCCAATTGAAGACATCCTTTGCCGACATTCTTCAGTTTATGTGAGTATGAAATATGCAGCTAAGTCTAGAAAATTTTTAAAAATTTTGGTGTGCGGACCCTACCCTTTGCCATTGATGTCAAAGGGGGAGTGAGGAGCAGTGAAAAATGAGGAATCTAATGAAGGGGGAGTTTCAGAAATTGTATATAAAGATAGAGCATCAGCCAAGGGGGAGCATAGTGTAAACACTTAGTCATTTTTCACTAAGTGTTGCCATTAATGCCAAAGGGGGAGATTGTTGGCAAGAGACACTATATGGATTCATGGTTGTTGTCATTGATGGCAACAAAGGTCATCCCACATATTCGCAAGTCATGGTGTGTCTCTACCGGAAGTCAGAATGAAGATTGTTGTGGTCTGGTGAACAAGAACAGAGCATATGACAAGGTCTGACAGATTGGTCCGGATCTCTCAGAGGAAGTATCTTGGTGTAGTGCAGATTTGGGGAAGTCAAAAGGACTACCTTGAGTGGTATATTCCAAGGATTTAGCCTCCGATGATGGACAAGGAAAAAGATATGAGTAGTTGAGTACTGGATCCCTGAGTGACAGTGAGAACAGAGGAAGAACTGACTGACAGAACATCAGACTACTTTTCGGATGTGTTACTATTGATGGTAAAGGTTGTGAAGGCATGAATCATGTTTGGCTGACATGATTAATGATATCTACAAGTATATGCTTGATCCGCATTGCTTGGTAAGCAAGGATTCAACTGACAGAACAGAGTTTGTGAGAAAATAGACTGTTCCGGATGCCGACTAGAAAGGTGATGAAATTACTTGTGCGGATATATATGCATGATGGATTTAGTTGTGAGAAGTGTGGTTGTGTGTTGTTAATGTGCGAATAAGTGTAGAACAGAGCAGAAATAGCCAGAGAGATCCGGCATGTGAAAGGAAAGCAGAATAAAGAGAAGAGGAAAGATGAAGTGCAGCAGATCAGTGTACTGAGCCTAACCGGAACTGAACTCCAGCATATGTGGATGCTTCCAATTAGTTCAAGTATTGTATAACATTCTTTTGTAGATAGTGTGTCTCCTTGTAGGCAGTGTGCCTCTTTGTGAGCAGTGTGCTCGGGCAGTGAGCCCTAATTAGCAAGTGCCATTTTGCAATTCCTTATTCTTCTAACAGAGAATAATCTTTAGGTTAATCACCCTGTGGTTTTCTCCCTTAATAGGGTTTCCACATCAAAAATACTATGTCATGTGTTTCTCATTTCATGGTAATGTTTTTATGTTTGATTCAATGCTGCATTGATTAATAAGAAAGTTCAAAAGAAGAAATAATTAGGATAACTGATTCACCCCCCCTCTCAGTTATCAACACTATCTATTTTCATGATCTCATTCACAACCTCTATTTTCCAACCCTCATCATCTGACTTACCTCTCATATATCCTGACCTCATCGATTGGGACCAACAGGGGGCACCTATATTGGATACATTTCAAAACGATGAAGCTCTAGCAAAATTCTTGGGACTAAGAATAGGTCTGCCATTGGGAGATCATAAGGTGGGCTACAAAATGGATTTACCTCAATTAGCATACTTTGGGGGAAGTGTCAATGCATCTAGTCACAAAGTGAAATAAACAAAAATGAAAATAAAAGGTCTCTAGGTGAAAACCATAAGATGCCTCTTGACCAAGAAAAAGTAAAAATAAAGGATGTATCCAACAGTGAAAACCTCTTTGAGGCACCTGAGGATGGAGGACTTGACCTTCCTTTGATGGAATATTAGGAACAATCACCTTTGTTAATTGAGAAATCTCAGGAAGTTAACCTTGGAATAGAACAGAATCCTAAAATCATACATATGGCTGCATCATTGTCAGAACAAGAAAAAGTAGATGTCACAACATTCTTCATGAAATGCATAATCAATTTTGCATGGACCTATGCAGATATGCCAGGATTGGATCCATCACTTACCAGCATATCGAAATGCCAAGCCACTGAAGTAGAAACTTCAAAAGATGCATCCTCAAGTAGCTTTGTTAATCAAGGTGGAAATTCAGAAACTTTTAGATGCTAAATTCATAAGACCCATTGACTATCCTGAGTGGGTGTCAAATCTTGTGCCAGTTTCAAAACTAGATGGAAGCATCCATCCTTGTATAGACTTTAGAGATCTAAATAAAGCATGTCCAAAAGATGCCTTTCCATTGCCAAACATTGATATTATTGTAGATCTCACAATTGGGCATGAAATGTTATCATTAATAGATGGTTTTTCAGAATACAATCACTCTTAATTTCTCCTGAAGATTAGCACAAAATACCTTTCATCTATCCATGGGGTACCTATTGTTGGAGAGTGATGCCATTTGGTCTCAAAAATGCTGGAACAAAATATCAATGGGCAATGACTGTGATCTTCTACGACATTTTTCATTCCATAATGGAAGATTATGTGGATGATATCCTAGGAAAATCTAAAACTCAAGAAGATCACTTGAAGGTGTTGGAACAAATCTTTGACATATTAGAAAAGTATCAAGTTTGATTAAATCCAAAGAAATGTGTGTTTGGTGTAACATCAAGAAAGCTACTGGGCTATATAGTATCAAGAAGAGGTATCGAGGTAGATCCTAAGAAAGTGAAAGCCATAATGGACATGCCTCCTCCATCCAATCTAAAACAACTCTGCAGTCATCAAGGTAAGTTGCAGTCCATCCGCAGATTCATAGCACAGTTAGCAGACAAATGTCATCCTTTTCAACATTTGCTCCATAAAGGATAATCCTTTAAATGGGATGATAAGTGCTAGCAAGCTTTTGATTAGATCAAGAAATACCTAGCAACTCCACCAGTGTTGGTACCTCCTGTACCTGATAAACCATTGCTACTATACATCTCCACAACAACAGTAGCTCTAGGTGCTTTACTAGCTCAACATGATAACCTAGGAAAGGAACAAGCCATCTACTACATTAGCAGAACCTTGGTAGGCTATGAACTCAACTATTCGTCAATGGAAAAAGTGTGTTTGGCTATAGTGTTTGCTTCACAAAAGTTGTAGCATTATATGTTAAATCAGAGAACTAAGCTCATATCAAAATTTGACCCACTCAAGTATTTGTTGTCAAAAGTAATGCTAACAGTAAGGCTAGCCAAATTAGTAATGATTCTCAGTGAATTCGACATAGAGTTTATTGATCGAAAGGTAATAAAAGGACAAGTAATAGCTGATCAACTCGCAGAAGCACCAATAATAGATATTCATCCAATTCATGCAGAATTCCCTGACGAGGAATTATTCAACCTACGTTCTTCAATAGTTTGGCAACTATATTTTGATGGTTCATTCACACAGTATGGATTTGGAGTAGGCATATTGTTCATCACCCACAAGGAGATTGTATACCTAAAGCATACATGATAACTTTTCCTTGTACAAACAACATTGCAGAGTATGAAGTATTGATCACAGGATTGCGCGTGGCAATACAATAGAACATCAAACAACTACAAGTCTTTGGAGACTCACAGCTCATGATTAAACAAGTCCTGGATGAGTATCAAACAAAGGATGAAAAGCTTCTTCCTTACAAGCTAATGGTTGATGATTTCAAAAAGTACTTTTCTAAGATCACATTTGAACAGATTCCTAGGATCAACAATATAACAGCAAATGCTATGGCAATGATTGGTTCTCTTCTTGACATGCCCAACAATGGAACACAAATATGAGCTTTTAGTAAAACAACTTTTGATCCCAGCATTTGAAGTACCACAATTTGAGCTTGTATGTGAAGTTGTTGGTCCCAATTTGCCTTGGTATGAGGATATATATGAATACGTCCACAATCAAACCTTCCCTCTCCATTTCTCAAACTCCCAACACAAAACATTCATACACCAAGCCTCTTGTTACACTATCATTGGAGATACCCTATATTGAAAGAGCCTTGATGGTATTTTACTTAGATGTCTTGACTCAGACGAAGCTAAAACTGCCTTACGCAAGGTACATGAAGGTGTCTATGGATCGTATTTCATCGGGCCTAATCTTACTAAAAAACTCTTGACAATAGGTTAATATTGGCTGACCATGGAGAAATATACACAACAATTTTCCAATAAATATCTACAGTGTCAACAACATGGTGATCTTATCCACGCTCTAGTACATGAACTACAACCCCTCATAACTCCATGTCCATTCTCACAATGGGGACTCGACCTCATAGGGAAAATACATCTGTCATCTTCTAATGGTCACAAGTTTATCATTACAGCCACTGAGTATTTCACAAAGTGGGTGGAAGCTTTACCCATGACCTACATCACTAGTAAGCAGATATCTAAATTTATCCTCCATTATATCATCTTTTGATATGGTGTTCCTCAGGCCATAATCATTGACAACGACCGTCCATTCAAAAACTAAGAAGTCCATGATTTATGTCATAAGTTCCATATCCAACACATATTCGCTACACGATACTACCCTCAGAGAAATGGCCAAACTGAGAATTCAAACAAGATTATCATCAAGATCCTCAAGAAAACAATCAATGAAGCTGGTCGTGATTGACACTTACAACTTAATCCAGCATTGTGGGCTTATCGAACTAGTGTCAGAACTCCAACTATTGCTACACCTTACTCTTTGGTTTATGGAACTAAAGTCATTCTACCCATTGAGGTCGAGATCCCATCATTGAAAGTTTTCTTGCAACACATTGTCTCTGATGAAGAATACAGAAAATCTAGATTGAGTGACCTTGAATTACTTGACGAAAGATATCTAGCAGCCCTAAATCATCTCCAAGTATATCAGAATCATCTTCGTCATAGCTACAACAAGCAAATCAGAGAAAGAAGGTTTCAAGTAGGTGACCTTGTCCTAAAGGAAAATCAAAAGAATCAACATGATTGTGACAAAAATGGTAAATTTAAACCAAATTGGCTTGGACCATTCATCATCACAACAGTATATGGATCTGGAGCATATAAGTTATCAAAATCAGAAGGCATTCTCTTAGATGAACCCATCAACAGTGTTCATCTCAAGAAATTTTATGCTTAATCCTCAGAGCATCTATTAAAAAAATTTAAGAAAAATTATTCATCCTACAGTGAAAACCTAGTAAACAAGCGCCCTGGATAAGTACCATAGTGAAAACCTTGTAAACAGACACTTTGTGTAGAAGGCTAGCTCCCATCATCTATTTAGTATTCATTTACCTTCATAATCCATTAGTTCCCTTCATAATCCACATCATAATCCATTAGTTCCCTACATAATCTACATCATAATCCATAAGTTTCCTACATAATCCACATCATAAGCCATACATTTCCTACATAATCCACATCATAATCCACTATCTCTTTCCATAATAATGTTGCCTATCCATCTTTGCATGCTACCATGGTTAGAAACTGTTGGAGTCGATATGTTATTTCACCTTATGATAAATCATCTAGGCTATCACTTGATCCATGAGCACTACTTAATAAGTCCATCCCACACTGGGGGGCACTTGCTTGCACCTTGTTTCAAAGTGGACCTTCAAAGCGTCATTATCAAACATTTTGTAAATAGTTGTAAATGCATTGTACATACATTACCATCTTAAAAACATCCAAAAATCCAAAAAAATCAAATATTCCCAAAAAATCCAAAAAAAATCAAATATTCCCAAAAAATTCAAAAAAATCAAATATTCCCAAAAATCCAAAAAAATCAAATATTCCAAAAAATCCAAAAAAATCAAATATTCCCCAAAAAAATAAAAATAATAAAAAACCAACAAAAAAAAACTTCAAGCAATAAAATCAATCCATCCAATCACTCCTTCCAATTGATCATATTCCTAATCCAAGCTAATCCAATCATCACTGCATCAAGTCATACCAATCCTATTCATCACACTGTCATCACCATCTCATAATAAATTAGAACTACATCTCATTTCTATCGTTGACATCCTTGATCCCATGGATATAGGGTATGTAGGTAGTCTGGTGTATGAAGGAAATACCCAGAGTTAGGCATAAGATGATACTCTTTCTTTCATTGTCCATCTTTCTTCTGACCATCCTTTTCACCTTTCATCGCATTTCCTTCCATCATCATACCTCCCACATAATCAATAAAACTCATAACAACATATTCATCATGTCTCATCATCATCGTGTGGTGCTTTGATCCCGTGGATATAGGGTATGTAGGCAGTCTGGAATACAAAGGAAGTATCCAGTATGCAAGCACCAATGATCCATTCTTCCATCCCTCTATCATTCCATCTTCTTCTATTTTGACTAAATCAAGTAGGAAGCAAACTATGCATAACTCGATAGCTCAAGAGCAAACTAAAATTAGGAGCTAAGTTAAAAGTTATTTGTCCATCATACCTTAAGACAATATCCACTACATCTATTTCAAAGCAAATCATCTTTAGCCTTCAACATGATATATCTTTCCTCACAACAAGGCATTATCTGATCCATCTGAGAGCATTTAATTTGGCAAGAGAACATGATGGCTATGTCTTTTGTTTATCTTTTGATTTATCTTTTGTCCCTTTCTATACCTAATCAAGACTACCTTGATCTATCATATCTTGGTATGTTGAGATGAAGTATAGGCTGGGGCATGGTCATTGGCTTTCGTATGTTGTGTTTGTGGGATCATCTTATTCTCCTACTATGCCTAATGGTATCTTGTACATGTTGAGATTAGCATCTTGCATAGTAATATCTTTTGCATTTGAGAAGCTAAACAGTCTCCTATGCATTAAGACTATTTTATGCTAAGACTATTTTTCATACATATAACCCACAAGGTTTCGTTATGTCTAGTGGAGGTGAGTTCAAACCTTTTCTTGTAGAGTCAAAAGTCCATCTTAGAAAAGTAGCTAGTATTCATATCTTGTGTATGTTGGATCAACATCTTGACCTCATATGTTAGACAAGATTGTATTATGCTGTATGCATTAGATACATGACACCCTGGTCTTCTATACCTTGGTGCATACTATCTTTATGCTATATCAACCATAAGGATTGTAAATCTCATAACTTTGTGACAATCAATTAAAGTTGTCTCCATCCATCCATCCTGCAATAGCACAATAACACTCATGAGAATTGATCATCAGTTTTCTTCTTCATCTCATCATCATCTTCATTCTTCTCAGATTGCCAAAACAAATGTGTTAGACATATACCATTTGTATTATCCATTATTATCATATATAATATAGTATCATCTATCACTTCCATCACAATTGTATAACACATTGTTGGCAAGAGACATTGTGTGGCTTCATAAGTGTTGTCATTGATGGCAACAAAGTCTATCCCACACATCCGTAGTACATAGTATGCCTATACTGGAAGTTAGATTGAAGATTATTTTGGTCCGGTGAACAAGAACATAGTATGTAACAAGGTCCGACAATCAGGTCCGGATCTCTCAGATGGTGTAACTTAGTGAGTTGTGGACTTGGACAAATCAAGAGGGGTATCATGACTACTATATTCCAAAGATTTAGCCTCTGGTGATAAAGCAAGAAAAAGATATGAGCATCTAAGTGTTGGGTTCTAGTCAGGCAGAGTAGACAGAGGAAGAACTGACCGACAGAGTATCAGACTTCAATCCAGATGAGTAAAAGGTGTTGATCAAGCAATTTGTGGAATTATACATTGTTGGCTGACATGATTAATGACTTCTATGCTTAAGCTTTTGATACGCATCACAAATCAAGCATGGACTCAATCGACAGATCAATAACTTCTAAATATCTTGAGTGTTCATGTTGCTGACTAGAAAGTTGATGGAAATCCTTGATGCGGATATATATACCAGATGGATTCCAGCATGTAAGTGTGTGTTGAAAATGAAAAAGTAATAAGGTGTGAAGAAAAGTAGGGATAAGTGTGAGAACAACAATTCAAGTCTGGTATGTGACTGAATAACAACATAGAATAGAGAAAGGGTGAAGTGCTTCAGATCAACATATTGTGCCTAACCGGAACTAAACTCTTGCATTTGTAGATGCTTTTCATCAGTTCAAACACTTGATTATCTTCTGTAAGTTCTTGTAGGTAGTGTGCCTCTTGTGAGCAGTGTGCTCGAGCAGTGAGCCCTAATTGGCAAGTGCCATTTTGTACTCCTTTATTCTTTTAATAGAAAATAATATCTTGGGTTAGTCACCTCGTGGTTTTTCCCTTAACAGGGTTTCCACGTAAAAATCCTTGTGTTATGTGTGTTGATTTTATTTCTATTCTTATAATTACATATGCTTTCATGTTTTGATATAACACTAAATATTGAGATAACAAAATTAAGGAAATTTTGAGATAACTGATTCACCCCCCTCTCAGTTATCTGCCTTGCTTTCAACAATTGGTATCAGAGCCAAGGTTCCTCTGAGCAAAGCCTAACAACTTGAGGAAGATTTGGGAATATTAATGGATGCATATGGTATGAAGGCACAACTTCAATCTGCCCTAGATGATCTTGAACAATCCCACTCTAAAGTTAATAATTTTAGAGAAAGACTCAAACAAGTTGATGATTTTATAAATGAGCTAAAAGAAAAACTCAGTATCTCTATGAAAATGAGAAAGGAACTACTTCAAAAATTAGCCAATCATAATGAAGTCAATGATACTAATGAAGATCTGAATGAGAAAAATAAGCTATGTGAGAAGCTGTCAAAAGAAGTCATTATGGTAAGGCATGAAATGGAATCAGGGGTTATGAGATTCACCCAAGAAATTGAAGAAAAAAGAAAGATTGAAGATAATCTAAAACAATCCCTCAAGGAGAAAATAGAGGACTGCCACAAAATGGACAGAATAATCAAGCATCTTGAATCTAATCTTGAAGAAGCTAAAGACAATGAAGAACAACTTGAGAATCAGATAGACACTCTTAAACAAGATCTTCAAATTGCAAATGAATACAAAGAAAAATTCAAGATAAGCTCAGCCCAACTTGAAGTTCTTCTTGAAAGCCAAACGAGGGTAGATGATATGTGTGGCTTGGGATATAAAAAAGGTGAAAGCTCTAGATCTGGTTAGAAGAACTTTGGATCAGGAAATCAAAGAAACAGGCCTAGAAGACCTCTAATAAGGCAACCAAATGCTCAAAGATATCCATCCTTCAATGGATACTGCTTCAATTGCAACAATTTTGGTCATAAAGCAACTCAGTGCAGGAGAATAATGAATCAGAATAATCCATCCTTCTCTAGACAATGTTTTAATTGCAAAAGGTATGGTCACAAATCTCATGAATGTAGAAATATGCAAATAAACAATTCATTCAATGGTAGATGCTTTGCATGCAATAGAATGGGACATATGGCTAATCAATGTAGATCAAGAGGATATCAATCAAATAAGCAAAGAAATGTTGTATGTTACAATTGCAATAGATCCAGTCATATTGCCAAATTTTGCAGAAGCAAAAATCAGGATAGAAAAGGTCTGGTGGGACATAATCAGAAACAAGATAAGGGCAAAGGTAAAGTGAATACAGATGAAGTTCAAGAGGAGATGAGAAAGATTTGGGTAAAAAGGAGTACAATGAATATTGGGGATGGATCCACAGCGGAATCTGGTGTTGATATTCCTTCCAGAAACTAAAAGGTAAGCTTTGGCTCAAGGGGAGTAACTGAGAAGATCATTTTCCCCCAACCAGCTAGTAAGTGCCTGAATTCAGCACATTGATTCAGAATAAGAGGTTGTGGTTTAAAGGGTTTAAGGAGATTCACTTGAAAGTCATCTAGTCAAAATTTGGCAAATCCACATGCAAATTTGAGCAAGTTATGAGGAGATCCTATATCAGTAGCTATCCGGTAAAACAAAATTTCACAAATAGATCTGGTATGATCCAAAACTGAAATAATTTAATCTATGGACCTATGAGATGTTTGAAGAAAAGAAGATATGTTGTCAATCCTCATAGACAATGATTCTAAGTTCCGCACAGTGATTCAAGAAAATCTCTCTCAAAACAGGGCAACCAGATAACTCAAGCTGTGCATTTATCACAAAAGGAAATTAGGGTTTGCGCAAGGATAAAAGGGTTCTTTCACTCATTATTTACACACTTGCACTCATGAAGAAGAAAAGAAGAGCTTTCCGAAGAAGATTCTACAATTCACTCAAGTTCAACTAAAAATTGAATTCAACCAGTGATTCATTCTGGCTCCTGCTTCAAACCCTAAAGCATGAAAAGGTACTTCCATTCTGAAAATCTCTCTCTGAATCTCTTTCAAAATGGCTACTCCAATAGTTGTCAATATTTCTGATAGGTCAAGACCTAAATTCAAGAAACACCCTTACAAATCCCTAGAAATTGATCCCCTAGGTGCGTTTTCTAGCATTCCATACGGAGTCTTGCATATAGAAGATGTTAGGGTTTATATCCATGCAAACATTGAAGAATTTGGAGACTCAAAATTGATGGATATTTATCACAAACAACTAATCGATGAGAATTTTGAACTCAAACCTAAATTCAAGGCCCTTCTAGACAAACACTTCAGACATTGCATACATTTTCCATGTTTTACAGAAGATGATTGGGTCTGGTATGTTCTAAGTAGGATGCATAACAATTTTATGTGGCTAATGACCCCATTCAAGATAACTAAAGATGTCATCAGGGCAATGACTAGACTGCATTTAGCTAGTGGGTTACCCACACTTAAATCTGTGAAGAACCAAATAGTAACTGAAGCTACTAGATCAAAATTTGACAAAAGAGCAATGACCATAGATGACATCACAGATCTAGATGTCAAGTTTGCCTCAATGATAATCAGCTACAAAATCTATCATTCGAGTAGGGAAAATTCTGTGTCTAGAACAACAATCTATGTTGCATATCAGATGTTCAGGGAAGATGTAGATTATGAGCTATGTGAGCTTCTTCTAAATCAGCTGTTGGAGAACTTGCAAAAGATTAAAAAGGATAAGAAAAAATCCTTTAAATATGGTAGTCTAATACTGTGTCTATTTTTCTATTATATGAATGAGCTACCTAGATCAAATGGTTGGGTATGATAAAATGATAAACCCGTGGCAATTCAGATCAAAGATTACATGTATGGACTTGGTGATGCACAAGCCCAAAACTCTGCTCTCTGGGGTTACTTCAAGAACTTCCAGAGCATGATGCAAGCTAGAGAGAGAATACCATAGTCCATAGTTGAGAAATACAAGGACACAGTTTGCTTTATGGTTGACACTGATCAATGTCTAATGGAGGTAGTTGGCCAAGAACTGTGTGGATAATGCCTATGGGATATGAGGTCAATGAGAAAATCTTGGAGCTACATATTCAACACCTGCTAAGCCAGGCTAAGGACACTGAAGTAGAAAGGTTTTGCACCTTTGAAGAGCTAAGTATAAAAATACATGTTGAGTTAAGATAGCTGAAGATGAAGAGGAAAGTAAGAAAGGAAGTTGAAGAAATTTCCAAAAGATTTGGCATATCAAAGGAGGTTCTAGATGCTAACAGAGAGAAAATGGAGAATGTAGAGAAAGAAAGACAAGAAGCAAAGAAAGAAAATGCCCCTGCACAAACCTCCTCTAGGACTAGATCCTCCAAGAGCTCTGCTCCTGTCACTTCCAAAAGCTCAAAGTCTACCAAACTGGAAGTCAAGACATCTAGAAAAGGAGAAAAGAGGATGAAGACCAAAGCCTCAAGGATGTATACAAGCCATAAAGATGATGAGGCAACAGAATCAGATGAAGAAATCAGGGAAATAAAGAAAAAGAGAACATCCGGGAAGTTCTCTGCTAGCAAAAATGAGGAAGAGAAGGCAGAGGAATTTGTAGAAAAGCCCACTCTTTCCATTAATGACATCATCAAGACAATTACTGTGGATGGGAACCTGTAGCCAGTGACTGAGTTCTATGATGCATACAATGATGCTGACAAGAGAATTCTGGAAGAGGCTACTATCAGGTACTTGAACATTTACAATAAAGCTTTCATTGAAATCATATCATTGATTCCTAAGAGCCTAGAAAAGGTACTTGAGATGAGAAAAGAGAATGCAAAAGTTAAAGACTTAGAAATCTAGGAGCAAATAATGATATAGCTTTACCCTTCTATCACTCCAAAACAAATGGACATGATTTTCAAAGATTGTAAGGATGAGTTCTAGAGTAAGGCAAGAATGAATAAACTCATGCTTGGAGAAATAGAACAAGTAGCAAGTGAAACAAAAGATATCCTCTGGAATGCCTTGAAGAGATTCAATCTTCCCATTGTAGAAGAAACAGATGAAGAACCTTCTACCATGGATGTTGAAGGATTAAATGCAATCAATGAAGAAATTTTTGACAAGGATGTTGAAGGATTAAAGAAAATAAATGAAGAAATCTCTGAGAACATAGACTCCTCAGTTCTAGAAGAGGAAGTTCATGAAGCAGCAAACACAAGTGACATCTCTCCTCCGGATCCCACTGTAGCTATGACAAACATTCCAAACTCTGAAGCTGAAGGAGAAGATAGAAGAGAGGAGAAGAAGATTCAAGAAGAAGAGGTTAACGAAAAAGAAGAAGAACAAGCAGAAAAGACTAATGATGACTATTTTGATATCTCAAAAGAAAAGAAGACTCAATCACCAACAAGAGACACTACAGTGACAGTGAAGAACTTCTTAGAGAAAGAGATGGTGGAGTTAGATGAACCAGAGTTGTTTCAAGGGCCCCTAAATCTAGACACTCTCTCTCTAGTACAGATGATGAAGATAGCATCTTTTGCACAAGCCAAGGCTAAAGAAAAACTCTTGAAATCTCACATGGAGGACTGTGAACTGTTGGATATTGTATCTGGGATGTTGGAGAAGATCATGCCATCCTATCAGAAGGATCCTTCAGCCTCACCATCTGGTAACTTGAAAAACTTAGTAAATTTTGTTAACACTCATTTTGAATCTCTAGAGAAATTAGTAGAAGCAAAGGTCCAGAAGGAGTTTCTGGGAAAAAGATTTACTGAGGTACAAGGACTTATAGAAAATGATAGGAGGACTCTAGATATTGGAATAAAGAGCCTTGAAAATTCTCTCAAAGACGGTGGGGACCTATTCAAATTTTGTCTGACTTGGCCTAAAGTGACAAAAGACATTGAGGAGAAAGTAAAAGAACAAGAAGAAAAACTATCAAGCCTACTTCAGAATTTTGACCCTCTTTCTTCCTCTCTAATGAATCAAGAATGCCAGGCTATTGTTATTATAAACAAAATAAAGAAGTTGGGCACAGAAAAGAAGAACATAATGAACATAATGGGTGAACTTAGAGGGATAATTATCTCTAAGTTAGAGGCAATGCATGGGGCCTTGACAGATGCTCAGACCACAGCCTAGACTAGTGATCCAGTAGATTTAAGAAGGGCAGAAGCATATGCATTTTTGTTGAGTGGTCACATCTCCATTTTGGATAGGATGAAGAGGAGCTGGGCCATAGATTTTGTACAGTTGAAGACTACTTTTGCAGATATACTCAAGTATATGTAAGTTTATCTTATGATTTGTATGTACAAATGTGGCCATGTATAGAATAGTTTTTGCAAAATTTGGTATGCAGATTCTACCCTTTTCCATTGATGTCAAAGGGGGGAGAAGAATAGTGAAAAATGTGGAGTCCAACTAAGGGGGAGTTCTAGTAAAATAGTGCAAGAGACATAGCTTCAGCCAAGGGGGAGTTACTGCGACACTTAGCCTTTTTTCACTAAGTGTTGCCATCAATGCCAAAGGGGGAGATTGTTGGCAAGAGACACTATCTGGCTTCATAAGTGTTGTCATTGATGGCAACAAAGTCTATCCCACACATCCGCAATACATAGTATGCCTACACCGGAAGTCAGATTGAAGATTATTTTGGTCCAGTGAACAAGAATAGAGTATGTAACAAGGTCTGACAATTAGGTTTAGATCTCTCAGATGGTGTAACTCAGTGAGTTGTGGACTTGGACAAGTCAAGAGGTGTATCATGACTACTATATTCCAAAGATTTAGCCTCCAGTGATAAAGCAAGAAAAAGATATGAGCATCTAAGTGTTGGGTTCCAATCAAGCATAGCAGACAGAGGAAGAACTGACCAACAGAGTATCAGACTTCAATCCGGATGAGTAAAAGGTGTTGATCAAGAAATTTGTGGAATTATACATTCTTGGCCGACATGATTAATGAATTCTATTCTTAATCTTTTGATACGCATCACAAATCAAGCATGGACTCAGCTGACAGATTAAAAACTTCTAAATATCTTGAGTGTTCTTGTTGCCGACTAGAAAGTTGATGGAAATCATTGATGTAGATATATATACTAGATGGATTCCAGCATGTAAGTGTGTACAAAATGAAAAAGTAATAAGGTGAGAAGAAAATTAGGGATAAGTGTGAGAACAACAATTCAAGTCCTGTATGTGACTAAATAACAACATAGAATAGAGAAAGGATGAAGTGCATTAGATTAGTATATTGTGCCTAATTGAAACTGAACTCTTGCATTTGTAGATGCTTCTCATCAGTTCAAACACTTGATTATTTTCTATAAGTTCTTGTAGGCAGTGTGTCTCTTGTGAGCAGTGTGCTCGAGTAGTGAGCACTAATTGGCAAGTGCCATTTTGTACTCCTTTATTCTTTTAACAAAGAATAAAATCTTGGGTTATTCACCCCATGGTTTTTCCCTTAACAGGGTTTCCACATAAAAATGCTTGTGTTATGTGTGTTGATTTTATTTCTGTTCTTATGATTACATATGCTTTCATGTTTTGATATAACATTGAATATTGAGATAACAAAATTAAGGAAATTTTGAGATAACTGATTCACCCCCTCTCAGTTATCTGCCTTGATTTCAACACACATATCCTGACATATCATGACAGTACAAGTTACCATCTATCTATTATTATATGCATTAACATAAACATCCATTATATGAATTACATAATCACTAATCATGTGCATCCATATCCATAGCATGAAAAATCATAAATACATAACACATCATGATCATCCATCTCACATATATATATATGAATAAAGGTCAATATACAATGTGTGTCTCATAGATATACAAAGAGCTCATCAAAATATACATAGGCTCACATGCCTCAAAATGATACAATACATATATAAGCAGACTATGTCCCAGGTTTGGCATGGGTGGTACTCCTTGAGCTAGCCTCTTTCTAGTCCCTACCTACTCCGTCTGTACCCCTCTGTACTGGAGGTCCCATCATTGAAGCCACTGATTGTGAACCCCTATCCTCCCCGACTGGCCCGACCTGCTATGAAAGCTGGGTTGTCTATGATCAAGCACTATAGTACAAGCCACTATAGTACTCAGCCTCAGCTTGTGCTAACCCAAACTCACCCTGTGCTTGGGTAAGCTCTTTGACCAAAAATAAATTGACCTGATGTGTGCCCAAAGCTGTAATTGCCACATCCCTCTTAGCTATAGAAACATCTCTCTAAGCTGTGAGTTTAGTCATAGTACCATCATCAACCACTACCTAAACTAGAGCTGGTTGTACTACCTGTGCAGTCTGATAAGACTCTACCTGAGCCCTAGCCTATCTCATAGCCATGAGGGCCCCATCTCTATCTCTCTACCCTCTATAACCTGGCTTCCATCCCAATCCTCTGGCCCATCTTATGCCGAAGATGTCACCGTAATCTATCCACCTCTCCTCTATCACCATCTCCTCCTCTTGTAGCCTACTGCTGTGGTGGCATAGCAACCTATCTTGGTACCTGTCCACCCTGTGCCCCTAGTACTAGAGAAATCACCTGTACTTGAGGTGACCTCCTCTATCCTCTAATCCTACCTCTCCTTGGCCTAAACACTCCAACATCCCCCATCTCTCCAGGTATAGTCAACTTGGTAGGCCTAGTAGTCACCCAATGTGCATCATAGTATGTTGTGGTCCCCAGATTCGTAGGACCTCCTATCTAATCCCACACTACTAGTTGTAGTGTCTCCATTGTCGCTAGTGCTATCTCAACCACAATCTCTGGTCCCTAGTGTCGAATCTACCATCTAGTCTGACCATATATAGCCTCACCAATAGGTGCAGTATGTGGTAATCCAAACTATCTAAGCACATGTCTAGGAAGGTATGACTCAATAATGTATAAACTAAGTCCAAACAAATACTGAGGCTGCCAAGCATAAACCAACTCTCTCTGGTCCTCTTCCCATGCCTCATAGCCCAACCATGGTCGCCATATAAACTGATCCATCTCGTCAAACTGTCATCGCCAGTACATGAGGGAGTTCAACCCTCGATAAGTAGTAGCACCACCATAAATATGAGCATAAGGCTGCCCAGGTAACCTCTGTCTGATGCCCAAGGGCCTATTCACAACAATATGCTCGTAATCCCATACACGAAGTAATGTGACTCCCGCAGACATGCTAGAGCCTCCAAAATAAGCACAATCATGTAAGTGATGATATAACTAACCAAGAACACATGGAGCCCAAGCATACCTCATACCATACATAAATAGGCCCTCCATAACTATCCCCCATCATGTAGACAATCCTCTAGCTCTCCAAACAGGCACTAGGAATCTGATGATAGTTATCACCAATCTTTATAACCTGTCACATAACTCATCTCTAATCCTCCTCATCGGTATCTCATGCTCATCATCCTGAATGTCATCTACTCCGAACAAACGGCAGAATGCCATAGGACCGCGCTCTATGTCATAATCAACTCGATCCCCATCAATAGGAATCCATAATATATTGTGCACATCCTCTAATGTGATGGTGGCCTCGCCAGTAGGAAACTGAAAGGAGCTATGCTCACTATACCATCTCTCGACCGTAGTTGTCATCAGAGCATGATGAGGCTGCACTAGTGTAAGCTATCCAACATGATGCAACCCTATGATATCTAGAAACATGTGCTCCTTGGCATCAATCTCTCGAATCAACCATAAATCTGATGGATGTACCTCTTGTGACAATAATGGTGGAAATACAAACCTAAATACATTAGTAAAATCATCATCCCGAAGAAAAAAAATGACAAAAATCCTTAATAATCCTAAGTCTGCCTTGATTTGACCTATTGTGGCTAGGAAAACCAAATGTGATTTCCCCCCTTGCAATTGCAATTAGGTTAACCAAATGCGACTGACAGTCACTCAATTGCGATGTGATTACTAATTGTGACTTTCTGTCACTCAATTGTGCACTATATTTCCAATTGTACATAAAATCCTAGCCCTGTCCCTACATTGCCAGTTGAACATTATTTTGCCCATTGCGATGAAACCGCATGTAATTACGACATGTTTTGGCAATTGCAATGCACTGTCATTCAATTGCGTATGCACCTAAACCTATATGCATTTGGTCACATGCACACATTAATGACACTTTTGGCCTAAAAATCAAATGCTTTTGGTCAAGTTTTAGCTACATACTAGTGCTGGTGGTCCTGCCAGTCATCCAAAGGTCTTAATCCTCTCCACTCAGTGCTCTGCACATGGAATAACCATCCTAGAAGCTCTCAAAGGTCTCACAACACTCAAAACTCAGAGCTCTAGAACTCAAAATCACAAAATCACAAAAGCACAAATGAAGCAAATGACAAGGATTGCCCTCCTGCACCTATTTATATAGTGTCACAACCCTAAACCCCTTTCTTCTAATCCAAACCCTAATTTCTTCCATTCCATCCCTTTTGATCCCACCCAAGCCCTAATTCTCTGTGTCAACCTAGTCCATATTCATTTTGTCATCTTTTCATGAGTCAACCCAACCTTTTCCGATCACCTGGGGTTTCCTCTCGAGGGGGCATCATCCACTAGTTTCACTGGGGCAAAATTTTTTTTTTTGAAAGCAACATATCGTATCATATCTTCTTTGAAACAATGTTCTAACAAACATCATCTCAAGGAGGGGTAAAATATAGACACCCAAAATTATCCTAGTTATCATTATTAAAATATTACATTATTCATCATCTGCATTTGTCTAACACATTTAAATAATTTGTCTATTTTCTCTTAAATAATCTATTTCTTCTATTAATTAAATAAATTTATATTTATTTAATTAATTTATCTATTTTCTTCTATTTTCCTCTATCTATAATTAGATAATTTTTAATTATTTAATTATCTCTCCATTCTTCTTAAATTAAATAAATTTACATATTTATTTAATTTAGTTCTTCTATAAATAAATAAAATCTATATTTTATTTATTTATTTTCTCATCATGAGCATAAATTAAATAAATAATTTTATTTAATTTATGACTTGTCTTCTAATCTTCTAAAAATAACATTTTTCTCTATCATCATTTTATCATTTCACTTTTTTCTATGTGTACAAGATAGGTCCTATCTTAAACCAAGGGAAAAGAATGATTTAATTGGTTCTAAAAATCAATCATCCACATCATCCAATATTTAAAATAGAAAAGCATTCTATTTTAAGAAAATCAATATTAGTACTACCAACAAATGAACAACAATCATTTAATAAATGTAAGCTTCAAGGACATTTGTCTTGTGCACATTCACCTATGATCATGAATTCATCTCAATTGTTTAAACTATCTTTTCTTCTTCACCGTTGATCAACTCTTATTGAGTGCTATATATACACCCACTCCTTCTCATTATCATCATCTCATCATATAGCGTCTAGAGTATCGTCTCAAGCATAACATTTCCATTAGCATCCATTGAGCATTTTGAGCATTTCATCCATCATCATGGTAGCTTTAACCTTTATGATTGTTCACAATTGAGAAGCAATCCACAAATCCAACCAAGGAATCAATAATCTAGGTGATTTGCTTTCAATTTGTTTGCATTTTGTGTCATTTAGATGGATTCTTTGAAGGTGGTAGGATTGGGTTTGATTTGCATCATTTGATCATATTGACCTGATTTTTCCTTCTCACACAATTGGATTCCAAAGCTTATAACCTTTGACATTATCACCATATCTAATGAATGTCCACTTTTTAGCTTTTGAATGTAACTTAGATCACTTTTCCTTAGGCACATGAACAAAAGCCTAATAGCCAAAAACCCTTAAATGCAAAACAAAAGGTTTCTTACCTGTCCACTCTTCATAAGGTGTCAAATAAAGAGCTTTACAAGGAGATCTGTTAATCAAGTAGCAAGCAATACACATAGCCTCTACCCAAAAACATTTATCCAACTATGCATCACTCAACATACTTTTGGCTCTTTCCATGATTTTTTGGTTCATCCTTTTTGCAACACCATTCTATTGTGGTGTATGAAGAGTTGTATTTTGTCAGTTAATACCTGCATGCTTGAAAAACTCATCAAATTCCTTAGAGAAATATTCCCCTCCATTGTCAGATCTTAATATTTTTATCTTCAATCCCGATTGGTTTTCAACTAAGACTTTAAAATCCTTAAACTTAGTGAAAACTTTAGATTTGTGTTTCATAAAATAAATCCAAGTAAATATGGATACATCATCAATGAAGGTGACAAAATAATGAGATTTTCCAATAGAATCATTATCCATAGGTCCAAACACATCTATATGAATAATTTCTAACTTCTCTTTTGCTATATTGCTTCCTAAAGAGAATGATTTTTTGTTTTGTTTACTAAACACACAATGCTCACAGAAATCAAAGTGCTCATCAGAATAAGAGAAACCGTCTAATGAATCTTTATTCTTAATAGTTTTCAAAACATTATTACTTGTGTGACCTAATCTATGGTGCCACAACATACATGTATTTTTAGTACTGGTCTCAGATACATAGGAGGCATTACAAACTATAGTGGCTTCAAGCTTGAATAGGTTTGCCAATCTCTTCCCCTTCGCTACCACCAAGTTCCCTCTCACCAATCTGCAACCATGCATGGCAAAAGTCACATGCATTCCCAAATCATTCAACTTTGAAACATAAATCAAATTTCTAGCTAATCTAAGAACATGATAAATATAGGTGAGGGTTTTAATCCTCCCATCACTAAACACAATAGTACCTTGCCTTTCCCAACTATCAAATATGCAAAGTTCTCCCCATGGTACACATTATCTCCATCATATTTTTCATATGTGGAGAACCATTCCTTATGCAAGATCATATGAAATGAGCATCCTAAGTCAACCAACTAGTGATTATTAGAAATAACATTGCATGTAGAAAGTAAAAACATCTTCACTTGCATTTAAAGACTTATCCAAAGCACTCTCCCACTATTTCTTTGGGTTTCTACACTCCTTCACATGTCCCTTTTTATTGCAGTTCCAACACTTAACTCTGTTCTTCTTCCCATGAGTCTTAGAATGACCCATGGACTTGTCCTTAGCCTCTTTCTAATCTCCTTTCAATCCTCTTTCCTTAGGCCTTCCCCTGAACTATCCAAACTCTTCTTCCTTAAATCCTGTGACAGTAGAACTAAAACAAGAGCATCTAACTTTGGATCCACGAGGTTAGCAGTGATAGAAAGGATAACATTCTCCCAAGACTCAGGTAAAGAACAAAGAAGTAAGATACATTTATCTTCCTCATTAACATTAACATCTATGGATGCAAGCTGACTCAACAAAAAATTAAATGAATTTAAATGCTCTGCAAATGAATCACCCTCTCTCATTTTCATGGAAAACAATTTTTGTTTTAAATAGAGTTTATTTACCATACTTTAGGCTTGGTAGATCTCACCCAACTGTTTCCACAAACTACGTGTAGTCTCTTACTTTGTGACATTCAACATGACACAATCTTCAAGACACAAACGAATGGTTCCCTGTGCCTTTTTATCCAACCTTGTCCATTCATCCAGAGAGACATCATCGGGTTTCTTCTCATTTTGAACAACCAACCACTGGTTTCTTTCTTCCAACAAATCCTCCATTTTTAGCTTCCATAACTCATACCTCGTTCCATTGAACTTTTCAATGTCCAATTGAGAGGTTGATGCAATGGTGGATGTAGCCATAATAACAACTCAAGATCTACAAAACAAAAACAACCAAATCTCCCACTGTAGCTACAGCTTCCACACTACCACCCAAGAGTCAAAGTTGGCTAGGCTCTGATACCAAATGTTAGAAATGAAAGCACAACTACTCAACAAAAATCTGATTCAAATATATATTTAATGATCTATAATAGAGTGTTAGAGATGTAGATTACATCATAGAAAATAAACCCACAATACAGAAATATACTAGTAGCATAATGAAGCACATAAGATAGTATATAACATGGAGAAAACCCTTGTGGGTAAAAAACTCTACCAAGAAAAGAGGCCAAGTTGTATTATCTTCACAAAAGGATATTACAAACACATTCAGTTCCTCTGTCCTTCAACCTTCACTTCGGCAGAACCTAGGTACTTGTAAACTTGTTATGGAACTCATCTACTATGCCATGGTTATATAGAATTTACAATCCTCAAGATAGGTGTCCACCTTGGAATCTCCACCCATGCAGCAATAAATATCATCATACATGCATCCTACACTTGGAAAAAGATGCCCATGCAAAATTAGGTGCCTAGAGCTAAGAATGGCATCTTACAACATCTTATGATGCGTCATAACCATCATAGATACCACTAAAGTGTATCTTCCCAAGATGGGTGCCTGGGGCTAAACATAGCAAATTACAACTCATTAATATTTGTCATATGCGTCACAGTGTCATAGAATCTTATGACAACTTGCAGCTATCATATATTCTTTACATGTACCCACCAAACATTATGACATGCATCACATATGCTAAAAATAGTAGATTCTCCACATGGGTGCCCCACTTCGACCAATTACCATTTACCATAGTAAATGACATCCTGTAACTACTGTCAGTAACTTCAAAACTTCCCAGTGTAGTAACCCTATAATTATCATGGATAGTAAATAATTTTTACCACTGCTGGTGAAACTAGTACATCCCTTATGGGTAATTACAAATAATAAATGGAATAGTACAATAATGGGATTTACAAGGTTAATGGCACCTTATCCCAACAATTTTTAGAATCTGAAATAGGGTGATTTAACTATGAATGAATACTGGGAAAACTTCACTCACCTGCTCAAGTATGTTCCGTAATATCAACAGGATGAGAGATTTCGCATCCAAAATTTTTATATGGGATTGAACACCTAGATTGGGGGAGAAGTTGATGTGCATGGTCCTATCTCAATGGACCATGTATATAAAAAAGCTATTAAATAGGAATAAAAATTGAAAGCTATGTCTGCTTACAGGGAAAGGAACTGAAAAAGGTATAATTGGTCCCAATCCTCCCAATCTTTTAAGAAAAAGGGAAAAAGTGAGATTTTTCTGAGAAAAATGATGAAGGGTCCAAGAATAAGAATAATGAATCTAGGGGGAAAAGAAAGGCAATAATAACTCCAAGAAAAATGTAGACAATTCTAGGAAGCCTCAGGAGAGGTGAGGACTCATGGGAGGGTGTTATACATGAGGTGGTGATCATTACGCCAACCAATATTATAATAAGATGCAGGGAACTCAGCCACGAGGAAATCCACTACCCTCACAGTAGACCACTTTCCAACAATGCATACATGCAACCCTAGATAATAAGCAAGTTGAATACCAAATTACTCCCATTGAAACTACAGGTATTTTATCTGGTTTCCCAATTTCAGTTTTGGTAGATACTAGTGCAATAGAATGTTTTATTTCCCTAAAAGTTTTAAGTAAAATTCCTAGAAAAGATGGATATATGGCAAACACTTGGTCAATCAAATATGCAAATTAGACCAAGGCTCAGGTAGAGAAATGCTTGTTTGAGGCTAAGGTTGAACTTCCAAGTTTCTCCATGGAGGTGAACCTTTACATATCTCCATTAGGCTCATATGATGTTATCCTTGGGATAAACTGGTTATGGAGATAGCGGGCTAAGGTGGCCTATTATGCCAAAACAATAGAATGTCTAGATGACCTAGGGAACAAAGTTTTTTTCTAAAGGAAACCCTAGTGAGGTCAAACTAAGATAAATTTCTACCTTACATTTAAATGAAAAGAGCTCAAAGAAAATGATGCCAGCTTTTTGTTGTCAAAATGGAAAAACTAAATTGTTTTGAGGAAACCAATTTTTAAGATGATTTAATGTTTTATGAGTCTTAGAAACTCAAAGGAGGTGAGAAGAGTGAGTCCATAGATCAGGAAAGATCAAATATGGATAGGTACCCTTTTCTTAGAGATTTTTAGGATGTATTTCTAAATGAGCGACTAGGATTACCTCCTAAAAGAGCTTTTGACTTCTCTATAGATATAATTCCAGGATCAGAACGTATATCTAAAGCTCCATATAGAATTACCACAATTGAATTAATGGAGCTAAAGGTTTAATTGTAGGAATTATTGGATAAAGGATTGATAAGACCAGTGTGTCACCCTAGGGAGTACCAGTAATATTCGTGAAAAAGAAAGATGGCAATTTATAGTTATTCATAGACTACCGTATGTTGAATAAGGCCACAATAAAGAACAAATACCCTTTTCCTCGCATTGATGATCTTTTCGATCAAATGAGAGGAGCAACTATATTTTTTAAGATCAATCTTTGATTTGGGTACCATCAATTGTGGTTAAAGGATGAGGATATCCACAAAATAACCTTTAGAACAAGGTATGGATATTATGAATTCACTGTCCTGCCCTTTGGATTAACAAAAACACCTACAATGTTTATGAACTTAATGAAAAGTGTGTTCAGAGACTATTTGGACAAGTTTGTCCTAGTCTTTCTTAATGACATCTTAATCTACTCTAAGAATGAGGAAAAACACCTTCAGCATTTAAGGATTGTTCTTCAAAGGTTGAGAGAGCATAAACTGTATGGAAAACTCTCTAAGTGTACTTTATTTCAAAAGGAAGTACAATATTTGGGACTTATAATTTTAGCTAAGGGAATAGCTATGGGCCCAACCAAGATTAAAGCCATATTGGAATGGCCAACACCAAGGAATGTACATGAGGTCTGAAGTTTCATGGGACTTGCAGGATACTACAAGAAATTTGTGAAGAACTTTTCAAAAATTGTGTATCCTATAACTTATTTGTAGAGAAAAGGAAAGAGGTTTGAGTGGTTAGACAAGTGCTAGGAGGCATTTGACCAACTAAAGGAAAGGTTGACTTCAACACGTATCTTGAAAGTGCCTGACTTGGAAGGTCATTTTGTAGTCATTACTGATGCCTCAAGGGAAGGCTTAGGTGGTGTACTAGTCCATGATGGACAAGTCATTGCATATGAATCTAGGAAGCTAAAAACTTATGAACAAAACTATGTCCCTCATGATTTGGAATTGGTAGTAGTAATACATGCTCTTCAAATTTGAAGACATACTTTCTTGGAAAACCCTTTGAACTAAAAACAAACCATCAAGGGATCAAATATCTGTTCACCCAACCACATCTAAATGCCCACCAAAGAAGATGGTTGGAGTTAATATCAAATTATGACTTTGAGATCAAATATATTCAAGGTAAGGAAAACTGAGTGGTAGATGCCTTAAGTAGGAGAAGACATATCTCCTCAATGATCTCCATACATTCTAATTTTAGGAATCAGCTATTACAAAAGTCTAAGGGAGAAGAGTTTTACGAGCAAGTAAAACATGCCCTTTTGGAGAATCCTTAGAATCTAAAATATGATGGATTTTACCTTGAACTAGATGGGTTATTAAGGTATAAAGCAAGGATGTATGTTTCGATCTATGAGGAGTTAAGGAACACTATGTGGAAAGAGGTTCATTCTAGACCTTATTCGGGACATCCTGGAGTAACAAAGTTAGTAGCTAATGTGAAACCCTTATACTTCTAGAAAGGAATGAAGAGGGATGCTACAAGGTTTGTAGCTATGTGTATAAAATGCCAGAGGGTGAAGGTGGAACACCATCACCCGACAAGACTTTTATAGCCACATGAAATTATAGAATGGAAATGGCAAATCATAAGCATGGACTTTGTGCAAGGACTTCCTATGTCAAGAAACAGGCACAATGCTATTTTGGTTGTGGTGGATAGACTCACCAAAGTAGCACAATTTATACCTAGGAATTTGATGGATGGGGCACTCGTCATAGCCCGCAAATTTGTACAAGAAATTTTTAGATTACATGGCATTTCTAAGAAGATTATCTCCAATGACATGTAATCTAAAAATTCCAAAACTTATGATTTAGTTTAATCTTGCTTTTGTGTGGTAAACAGGATGATTAATCATAGTTTAATGATTTGATGTTTGTGGAAAATATTAAATAGAATCATTGATTATATGAATATTGATTAATGTTTAGTTAGATAAGTGATTACATGATACGATTATTTAATTATAATGATTTATGAATCAGATGATGATACACTAATCATGGTTATATGGTTGTGAGTGTAATCGAGAAAATAATCTTCCTCCAAGGATGGAAAGAGAGTATCATCCGGGAGGAGGAGATAGATGTGGGGAAAAGGTTAGATTGCCATCCAAGTATTGAAATTAGTCCTTGTGAACCCATGCAAGGTAGAGTGAGTTTGTGTCTTTCCCTTGTTAGTCATTTTCATTTCTATGTCAGCATGACAATTTGAGTTATCTTGATGTCATCTACATTGATTCAACTAGACAATGTTCTTAGAACATCAATTCTAGCTAATAGGTAATCTTGTCGAGTTGTCAAGTATTTCCTTGTTTCCTTATTAGGTTTTTGGTGTTTATCATTTTCTTTTTATATAATACTTATGGTTATTATGGCAAAGAAGGGGGAGTGGAACTCGACCCCAAAGCCGCATTTTGTTGTTGTGCCACCCTAACGATGATGTTATCATTTGATGACACCTTGGATTATTTTTGATAACCCTTAAACATCATTTAGATGCAAGGAAAACTTTGTGTGATATAATTATTCTAGCCCCTTGTGATCGGGCACCTTTAATATTATTAATGTATATGACTTATGATAAGTAGGCTGACCACTATCCATGATGAGTGGAGTGAGAGGAGGCCAATTTTAAACCTATCATAATCTCTATCTTCACTGCCCACTCCATAATGAAGATGGTGGACTGTTTGGAGCCTAAAGACCTGCAGGGTGGTGGAGATTAGTAAACTATTTTCATCACTATCTTGAGAAAAAGATGGCAGATCTTGTTGCATGGAATGCATGCAAGAGTATCGAGAGGGTGTCTTTGTTTTGAGTTATGTTTTTTTGGTATGTATTTTTGCTGAGGAACAGAAAGTTCTAATCAAGGTTTTGTAAGAAAGGAATGCTACAGAAGTAGCGTGGTGGTGGGTACAAGTAAGATCAGGGATAGAGCCATTGTTAGGCACACAGGAGTTATCCCTCGATAGGTTGAACACAATTGTGTATTCCATATAAAAGTATGAAGTTTAGACTTTGTATTGAACTTGAACTTGGTATTGCAAGTAAGATATCATTACTGCATTCTTTATGATGTCGACTATGTAAACTTATGATTGCAAATGTGTTGTTGTGTTATCATTAAAAGGCCTTTAAGGTCATAGACATTCACTGTGTTAAAACTATGTTAGTAGTTGTGCTATCAAGCTATCTTTAAAAAGCCTTCAAGGATGTAAATGCATCCTCTGTTCTGAAACTTGTAAACATTGTTTTAGTGTTTAACTCGACCGAGGCCATGAGGCCGAACCCTGTGCATAGCTATTGCATGCAATAAATCTTGAATGCCGATATGGCAAGGTCTATAAACTATATCATATACTCATGATACTCTCATTATTTATTATTCAAGTCGACTATGTTCAAGACTGAGAAGGTATTGTATCATAATGATTGTTTTAAATGTGTTATGAAGTTGGTAATGGAGTAGACTAAGAGCTTTACTCAAGCAATGATAACCTTATTATTAATCTTAAACCCTCTACCATGCTTAGGGAACTTAATATACCGGTCTCGAGGACTGTGGATAATAGTGCTCGATTGTTTATGATAGATATTATGATAGCTATGGTGCATTCAATGTGTTTAAAAGGATATTATGACTCCTTGTTGATGAAGGAGAAATGGTAAGAGGTAACTAATATTGTTATCTAGGCAACATTAAGTGCATGCCGTGTTTGTTGGAGAAGTAAACCCTCGATATTTATTTTCTAATGGGAATGAATACTATGTCTAGTATGAAACTCTTGTGTTTAAATGTGTATGAATTCCATCTCTTTTCAAATGGAAATACTTCATGAATAAAGTATAAGATATCAAGAGCTCATGTGGATTCTTTGAGTTTTGGTCTTTTTAATAAGACCGACCTTTTAGACTATTATAATATAAGTCTTAGATGATATGAATTTAAATGTAAACCTTGTGATAAGGAAAACATGAAATCATGAATTGTTAAAGGTCATAAGTTTGAAAACATGATTGTGCAATTGTCATTATGAAAGGATGGGAATAGAGTGATGTAGAGTCACAGGTTCCCAGTTGTAAAAGCAATGAAACATTAATGAATGTACTTCCAAGATAGGAGTCGAATTCCCTAGAAATGGACTAAGAATGAATTGAACTTACCTTCCCTAGACCTATAGAGGTCAAACTATGATTACTGTAGGATGAGATAACTTCTAATTCAAATCAAGGTGGTGGACATACAATTACCTTCATTGTGAAACGTATATGTATGTAAATCGTTGGCGAAAGTAATGCATCCGTCTCTGCATGCATTAGTTGGTCCACTATCCTCCAGATGGCATAATGTTTCTAGTAGTGTCATACATAGTTAGAGTGGATCTATAGTTGTATGACCTAGAGACATTATGAAGGACACAACACTAGATACTTAGATGGAAAACCTAATAGTTCTTTATATCTATACCCTTCATGAAGGGTAGGGCCGCTTCCAAGTAGGAAGTTGTGCAGGGGACCACCAGTCTATGGTTGGAGGAAAAGCACTCGGGTGATGCTCTCCTTCCCAAGTAGAAGACAAGCCAAGACTTATGAAGGTAGATGTCAAAGTTCCAGATACAGTGCATTTTTTATATGATTTGATAATTATTATGTATATTTTTATAAATGATGCCATGAGCATAGCTTTGTACATGTATAGTGAAGGTTATTCACTATTAAGTTATCCATGGATGTTATAAATCTAAATCTTTGAAATATTTAGAAAATAATAGCATGTTTAATTATCATGATGATATTGATTCATTCTTTCTTAATATGATTATGTTAATCATGATGTATTCTTAACCTTAATTACAATGGTTAATTATGGTTGATTTTGGGTAATGTGAAATGTCATGTTACATGAAGTTCCACCAACCACGGCTAAGTACTAGAATCATGAGCTCAGACAAAGAGGCATCATTATGTCCTTTTCCCCTTTCCATACAAGATAGCATTCATCATAGGCACAGTTGTAAGAGCCAAAGAGTATCACGTTTGGGTGGTCTAGTTGGTGATGGAGAATTGGGATCTTATTGACAGAATCATAGAGCTGCATGCTTAGATGATGGTTATGTCTACTCTAGCTTCCTTGAAGGAGTAGTTACAATTGCTTTTGAATCCAACGGCTGGTGAATACCTCAACATCTCTAGGATTTCTGATGTTTGGTAGCCCCAAATCAAAAGATGGGGAGTCATGTGAATGACCTAATTGCCCATGCTTGAGGAATTAGAGGAAAACAAAAGGCAACTGAATATTATTATAGGTTTGGGAGGGAATATCAATGGAATGTAAGAGGCCCCCTTTTGTAATAAAAAGAGGTGTTCATTGTTTTGGGTGTTGGAAACATTTTTGGGATATTTGTTGCATTTGTCTTTGTCATAGGAATAGGGACTAAACATTATTGTGTCATTTTATTAGAAACATGTACTCTCTAGTTTGAATAATATCAACAGGGTCCTTGTTTGTGTAAGATTTGTCTCCAATATATGTCACAACAAGTATTTGAATAAAATAGCCAATGGGTGTTTTATCCTAAATTACACATTTGTTGTAATACATTTGCTTCCTGCATTAGTTTCTATTCAAGTAATAGGATAAATCTTTTCAAGAATTAAATGATATTTGTTATGACATAGTAGGATTATTAAGTATGAAACTTACATAGAGAAAAGATTTTGTATGGTAGATATCAATATCAAGATATTGGTTGTTTAAAAGAATCACTAGAATCAAAAGGTACATGGGTAAAGACATAAGTAAATGACTCTATTCTGCCAATGATAAGCATCGATCTTCATGATACCATTTTCCCAACCATCAGTATTTCAAAATATTATACTTACTACACTTTTTTAAATTATTCTTTGTTGTCTAATACTTTCATTTTGACAACCTAAGATTCTAGATAATGCTTGGATGATAATAGAGTCAGTGATCTATTTTCCCTTGGGTCTTGTAGTGAGAGTGGACCTTTATTTATACACTTTGATCATTCACAGGTCAATATTTTATATTAAGTGTCTAATAGAGGGGAACCCACCTAGGCTTTGCAGACCCTGAAGTGCAGAGGAGATTGTCAGGTAGACAATATCTCCTATTTGTTGGCCCATTTCCTATTGATCTATCCTTAATTTGAAAGTTAGCATGTAGAGATCAATAGGGTACATTTTGGAGCACCAACAAGACCTAAAACGTTTCAAAACTGTAATCCCTCCAAGGTTTTTACGGGAAGTTTGGGAGAAATAAGGTAAAACTGATATGAAAATCACTTACATTTACCTTTGACTTGGAAATACATGGGTGTTACATCCCTTTTTAAATAAATCAAAACCCTTGAGAACCTTCTTTAGACTTAAAAAAACAAACATAAGACTCTTAAAAATCAAAGACACCTCCTAACAATATTTTTTGACCTATGGAGCAAAATAATGTTAACAATAATGTTGGTAGAAAATCACTAGGTACAATCACCTTAAATGTTAAGGATGGACCTGTGACATTTCCCACGCTTATTCATGTCATGCCAAATTCTCTTACATACAATCTTCTTCTTGGTAGACCATGGATTCATGTCATGGGGGCAATCTCGTCTACCCTTCATCGTTCAATAAAGTTCATTTTTGAAAACAAGCTCCATACAATTGAAGCTAATTTGGTTAGTGAAATTTTCTTGCAAATGGAAGGAAGACATGTATCAAATTCCTCTACGTAACTTAATCCCTCCCTTAACAAAATCTAAACCACTACCCTCTGCTATTGATAATAGTAATGGTTAGGATAGTGTCGGTCCTTCAAATGCATTTTCCAGTGATGATTGGGGTTCATTAGATTTTACACCCTCTTTTGCGAGTGAATATAAAATCTCACCCTCACACCCAAAAAGCTTGAAGGTAAATACAATTTCTTCAACATAATCTCCTGCCCTTAAAAAATTAAACTCAAAAGTAATGACGATGGAAATTTTGATATTGGTTTTACCACTAATGATGATCCTCTTTCTTCTACAAAGATGGCGACCATTTGTGACATATCATCTTAATCTAAAAAATTTAAATCCATTGGATCATATTCTTCTAATGCATGTCTTGATTATAACGACGAGGTCCCTTTAGATTTCAAGCCCCATGGGCTTGTTGAAACAAAGATTGACCTTCCTCACCATGATAAAAAGTATGATCCTTCTACTTTTTCTTCAACACATGATGACACTTCTCATTTTAAAAAAGCTAATAATGTGGTCTCCCCTCTTTCTTTGTATTTGGAGACGTGTTACGGGTGTGAATTCAAAATTCTTTTAAACTTGGACACAATGGAAATGGGTTAGGATGCAAAGAACAAGGAATTAAGGAACCCATGGAACCAACACCACACTTGTCTAAAGTAGGTTTAGGTTTCTGACCTTCTCCTAAGTTCTCCTCACCATGTTGACAAAAAAAAGGGTTGCTTCCTAATCCACCTATATATCCTCTTCTATCTCAACAAGAGTGTATGTTTCTAAGTCTACTCAAATACTGCTTAATCACTCTTCCTCCAACACACAAAAATATTCTACAAAATAATCATTAACACCTCATTATTGTGCATATCATCGAGCACTTGGCCATTCCACTAAGGAATGCCAAGCCTTGGGTGACAAAATTCAACAACTTTGAACATGGCATGGCTCTAGCACTTTTCACCATGCTTGATGTAGTCCCTAGAGCACCTTGTCCTCCATCTATTTTATAATAAACAAGCTGGGGGAGGACAATTTGTTATAGGCCAACTTGCAAGTATGGTCCCTCCTCATTTGTGTTATGCTTGTATGTACTGTTATCCCTGTATTGTGATGTTTTGGTGATTGTTAGTTCTCCCTTGGCACCCTTGTTAGTACAAAGGTACAAGGAGAAAGAACATGTTGTGCCATTCCTCTATATGTATATTCATTCTTCTATATGTCGTGGTGTACAATTTCATTATTTTTTCTTAGATGATTTAGCATCATTTTATCATTCAATTATTGCTTTCATGTGATCTTTCTTCTATCATCCTCATATTCATGTGGCACCTTGTTGTAATGCTTGGTGTCATACCATGACTACACAAGCTATTGTGTATCATGCATGTTAGCATCTCCTTGGTTTTCTCATCATGGGGGCAACCCCTTGTGGTGATGTAGCTTTGAAGAACACGTCATTTGGGCATGTGCTTTAGACAACTCTCATGCCTGTTCTAGACTTACTTATTCTACCTTAAAGGATATTACTCCTTGATGGAGTTAGCAATCACTTTAAGATGGGGGCATGATGCAGAGAGGGCTACTAATTTACCAAATGATGCAACAATGAGATACTAATCCATTCAAATCTACAACACAACACTTCAACAAGCCTATGCAAGAGGGCTGAAAATAAAATATTACAACAAAGATATGAAGAGAAATCTGCACACAATCTTTTATTCAAATCTGAAAATGCATTACAAAATAAGGAATCTTGTGATCTTCTAATAATTACACATCCAACCCCTGTAACAAATAAATTTCTCCACCTCTAGACTCCTTCCCCAACATCTGGGTCTCTCAAGTTTCTTCTTTCAGCTCCAACAAAAATCTGTCACTTATTTCTTTCACTGCACCCTCATTTTTTATAATTGCTTAAAATGGTTTCTAGGTTTCATGTCTCTCTTTCCCTGCTTTCTATAATATTTTTAATTTCTTAATTTTGATAAGATATGGGAAAGTTATGCTCATTTTACCGAGACTAGGTCTCATAATTACGACCCCCCTCTTGGAGTTAAAAATTTTGGAATGTAATAAAATAAAATTCTGGGAGTTAGGTCAACCAACTTGGCCCATAAAGACCAGTTACAATATTCCTTACACTATGATGGTTACAATAATAAGTGTCATTAATTCCATGATTCTTGGCAGCCCCACTTATGATAGAATCAACCCCACTTAAGACAAAAATCAGCCCCCACTAAAATAGAATTAAATGTCTTTGCCTAGGAAAGATATTCTCTACTATTTGAGGCATTTATAAATTACCGAGGCATTTTTCCACAAAAATTACATTTACCAATATGCCCAAGGAAAATTATATTTGTTGCAAATTAAAATATTATTTCCCAAGCCCATAAAGCTTATTGAAAACAAACAAACAGAAATTAAAATATTTTTGGTGATGTAAGATTGCCATTGACCATGGATGCTCCTACATCAGACTCCTGGCCAAAAGAAAATCCAAGCCCTCTTGGATGGAGGGTAGTAATAGATATTCATCCTTTGAATGCTTTGCCTCTTGTCCTCTTTGAAACAACTCCAATTGGTCTTCATTTTCACTTTAGGTTTTCCCAACTTTTTGGTAAGGTTCTTAGGTATGTCAAATGGAAAAAACTTCTTCTTATCTACTGCTTTGGATAGCTACACATGAATATTGACAACTTCATTCATCAAAACACCTTGGTTAGTACCAACAATATATTCTTTACTTTGCTTCTCACACTCCTTTGGTGATCCCTACAATATAACAACATTCAACTGCAAGAACTTGGTCTACAACTCTGTAACAATGACCTTATCAACAACTTCATTATCAACATCAACTTTATCAGCAACATTAACAGTAACATGCCCTTTTACTTGTTCAACTTGCTCTTGAGACTAAAAATGAAATGAAGGCTCATCCACAACCATGTCTACTTTGTCTTCTTCAATGCTTGATGTCAAAACAATCATAGATGTACTCACCTTTTCATTGCTTACTTCTTCCTCTGTCTGAGATTGCTTTTGTTCTTCTTCTTCTTTGGACAATTTTCTTAATGGGCCATGTAACCTTCCTATTCACTAATAAGTGCCATCTTTGCAACTGTTGCATCTTCATTTGGAACTCCAAAACTATTCTTTCCATATCTTTTTCCATCTCTTCCGCAGCTTGCCTTAGTTCTCTTATCTCTTTCTCAACCTCTATTTGCCTCATCTTTTCCTCTTTCCTCTTCCTCTCTTTTTCTTCTTGCTTCTTTTGTGAACCCCCAGCCCGTAGGTACTATCTCAAAAAATCCATCTTCTCTTCAAGCAAGTCCCTTTAACCTTTCTTCCTCTTGTCTTTACCTCACCTAGGTCTCTTCTTTTTTTCCCTATACCTAGTATTTTGGCAACCGGGTTCTCTCTTTAACCTGCACAAACAAAAACCCACAAACACCAAACTCTCTTTTTCCTACACCTTCTGGGCTTTGATACCAATTGATGCAGAGGGGGCTACTAATTTATCAATTGATGCAACAATGAGATACTAATCCATTCAAATCTGCAACACAACACTTCAACAAGCCTATGCAAGAAGGCTGAAAATAAAATATTACAACAAAGATATGAAGAGAAATCTACACACAATCTTTTATTCAAATTTGAAAATGCATTACAAAATGAGGAAGCTTGTGAGCTTCTGAGAATTACACATCCAACACCTGCAACAAATAAATTTCTCCACCTCTAGACTCCTTCCCCAACATCTAGGTCTCTCCTCAATTTTCTTCCCCCAGCTCCAATAAAAACCTATCACTTCTTCCTTTCACCACACCCTCATTTTTCATAATTTCCTAAAATAGTTTCTGGGTTTCATGTCTCTTCTTCGTATATTTCTAGAACATTTTTAATTTCTTAATTTTGATAAGATATGAGAAAGTTATGCTCATTTTACTGATACTGGGTCTCATAATTATGACCCCCCTCTTAGAGTTACAAATTTTGGAACGTAATAAAATAAAATTCTGGGAGTTAGGTCCACCAACCTAAGCCATAAAGACTAGTTACAAGATTCCTTACACTATGATGGTTACAATAATAAGTGTCATTAAATCCATGATTCTTGGCAGCCCCACTAATGACAGAATCAACCCCACTTAAGACAAAAATCAGACCCCACTAAAATAGAATTTAATGCCTTTGCCTAGGAAAGATATTCTCCACTATTTGAGGCATTTATAAATTACCAGGGCATTTTCTACAAAAAAATATATTTACAAATATGCCCAAGGAAAATTATATTTGTTGCAAATTAAAATATTATTTCCCAAGCCCATAAACCTTATTGAAAATGAACAAACAAAAATTAAAATATTTTTGGTGATGTAAGATTTCCATTGACCATGGATGCTCCTGCATCAGGGCATATATCGTGTTATGAGCCTTACACTCATATTTCTATCAAAACACTTGTTATTTATATTTTTTACTGCACTCTCTTGGAAAGGATTGCAACAAGCTTGGAAGCAAGGTCTTGAGTCTATCTTATTCTCCTAAGTTGAAGCTCCTTGCATGATTGGGAGAAGGGTTGGAACCACCAACTTGAGTTTGGCTAGAGTACCTTTGAGTATAGTTGTAATGCCTTATTATTCTACAAGGCTTCATGAAAATCTTCTTGCGAGAGGTAGTTTTTGAATTCCCTCGAGTCTAAACACTTCCTTTAAGATAGATTATTTGTATGATGTGTTGTATCCTCTTACGTTTCTTATTTCTAACTAACCCCTTCTTAGCATTCTTCTTATTGCATCTTGGGGAATGATGCATGGTGATTGAGATAACCCTTTAGATTGAGGTCTCTTTTGTCATGGTCTTCCATTATATGCTTTTTGTCATTGAATTGTATGATGCATGTATTCTCCTCATATATTCTTGTCCTATATACATTCTTCATGCATCATGCGTGCCTCACGTGTTTCTCTATGTGTTCCTTATGTATTATCCTTAAGTGCTTTGCATGTATTCCAACATGTACTCTATGCCTTATGTGTATGCTTCATGTCAAGCATGTATACTTTGTGTATTGCATGTATACATTGTGATTTCTCAAGTGTATTCCTTGTGTATGTCTTGTCTTGTCTCATGTTTTTCAAGTGCTTCATGTATATAAAAATTATGCCTTTTGTCTTATGTATATGCAATTCATCATAGACTCCTAGAATCCTAAACTTTAGGGCTTGATCACCCCTCAATTTTGGTGACATTCTGTGACTTCTATGTTTGTAGTGATTGAAATTTGTCCTCTTTGTACTTTAGTGCAAGTATGAGCATAAGATCATAGCTATACTAAAGTGGGAGCTAAATGTTATGGAGTAAAATATGTACACTAGTATTTTACACCTAGTTTAGCACCCAAGAGAACCTAAAACAATTAATTCTTGATCCCAATGAATAAACCCAACAAAATAAAATTAGGATAGGTCTAAGCCCACTTTAATTGACACTCTCCAGAGTTTGTGGGGCTAAAGGACTAGGGTGCTTAGCACCCTGGTCCCAGATGTAAGCCCTGACCCTATTTTTGTGGTGTCAGATTAGAACACCTCCTTGACTTATACATGTCAGCCCCATTTGGTTTTATTTATTATTGGTGAGCAGGAATGCATATATAAGAAAGTTAGTTTATTCATTTAAACATCTAAGCTATCTAGGCACACTTGCACTCTCTCTCCTTCTCTCTCATGCTCTATATTCTTCTCTAAAGATCTCTATGGTGGATTATCACTATTGTACTAACTTCTTGTAGATCTTGTGAAGATCTCTCTACTTCTTTTAGGCTACATCAACTTTTTGAGTCAAGTTGTGACACCACATCAAGCAAGATAGGGTTTCCATGCTCATGGTGACTTCTTTCCTTCATGTTTTATTACAACATTCCATTCTACTTTAGATTTTCCTTTGTCCTCCTAGGGCACTTACTCTTTGATCTCTCATCATTGCTATTATGGAGGTGGAAACACCATTCATGGAGATTGATTTAGGCAAGCTTCTAAATAACACCAACCCTCTTTCCTTCTTCTTTATGTGCAAGTTGCATTTGGAGGAATCTAAAGATGATGTGTGATAGGAGACATGAAGACAAATAGGTAAAGGCACCCATAGCCAAAGATCTTGCAAAACCCTAATTTGGGTCTAGGGTGTCCAGCGTCCTAGTACCTCTCTACTCCCAAACTCTGATCCTGGTTCTTCTCTATTCCCTTATCTCTATTGTGGTATTAGAATTCTTGTTTCTAATTTTATTCACCTGATATTTACTGATCTTTCTTATTTAGGGTTTCACACTTTTCCCTAGTTTGGTTGGTTGAATTTGGTTGACACTGCTTTATACAACAAAGGGAAAAAACCCTTATAGTTTGGCTCTCCTTCAAGGGTAGAAGCCAAGCTTAGTTTGTGTTCCAATGTTGATAGAAGAGGGTTTGACCTAGTTTAACATTTTAGGCTAAGTCTCCCTTTTCCATCTAACACACTCAAATAGTTGCAATAAATCCCTCTCCACCTCCTTCTCTAGATACCACTTCTAGGAGAGTACAGTCCCCCCTCCTCCTCACATAGACTCAATGGGTGTAGGGCTACCAATGTGGAAAAACCAAACACTAGAGAAAAGGAAAATGACTTACTTTCTAGTAGATGATGACTTCTCTAGTGTGGTGGAATTGTTCAAGGCCCACCCAAAGCAAAAGAGGGAAACAACACTATCAACTATCACAGCTGATGCATGGGGTTCTAGGGTAGATTAGGTAGCAACCCCTATGGTGGATAAAGAGGAATTATAAATGATGTTAGGAGACTACCAAGTGTAGAAGGTCAAATTGGGCCACTAGACAAGTGAGGAGGAAAAGCATTCATTGTAGGCACTGATCTTAACTATCCTAGAGAGGATTATGAAAGATGAAGTTAACAAGGAAGAGTTGAAAACCTAGGTAGGATAGCTAATTGCATACATTAACCACCTAGTGGATCTTATTGACTCAAGTGTTCCTACTCCCACCATTTTGATAGCCCTCACTAAAGACAACTAGAGAATAGATGTGGAAGTTCTTACTTCCCAAAATAATTACTCCTAAACCCTATAGTATTTCCTAATCTCCCAAGCCAAGGGTGTTATCAAAGAGAAATAAAATAGGGTCATCAATAGGTTATAGGTGATTAAGGGGAAATTGTTAGGAGTAGGTACACTCCTCTTCAATTCTAGCTCATCAAAGCCAAGGAGGTGTTCCTAGAGGTTTCCCTTCATAGGATTAATCACAAATAAAATAAAATTTATAAAATTGCAACAATACCCAGGTTCTTAATTTAATCCCCAAAACTGTCACTAAATTAAAACAAGCTTGCTGCATCATTTAATGTCTTATTAAGCTAATTATGGCATCATTACAACATTGCAAGATGCAAGCATGCAAGAACATGATTCTCTAATTATCTAAACATTATGAATCACTTATGATTATTCCCCGATTTACAATAATGAATCATGAACTACAACAAAGGACCCTAATCTAATCCTACAACTACCCAGAACAAGATCATATTGAAAGATTGCTGGCCCTTGATCAATAAGGATTAGTGCCTACTCCTATGGGAAATAGAGTCAAGAACAACAAAGAGGAGGGAGGTGAATTTAACAAGCATCAACATAAACTAGAATTGAATTTGCATGCATTTCTCAAATTAAATCCCATATAATAAACATAGTATTGATCTAGGAAAAACATGCAATAATCCATTTGTAACACAAAAATGACCCAACACAAACCTTGCATTGACTTTAGTGTTGTCACACATTATCAAAATCCTATTACAATCATGCCAACAAATGTGGCAAGGTAGGGTGAATAACTAGGTTCAAACATCCCCCTGAACCATTACATTTTCCCATGGAGACATATTATCAAATGAAGATTTACATTACAATAACTTTCCTAACCTTTATCAAAGACATTTCCCATATTTTCAACTTTGACTAGCATGATTTGAAGCCATAGATTCGCCTTAAGCCACTTGTAGAACAAACAATTGGTTCAATAACCAACCATTATTCATTCTTTTTCAATGCATATATAGCACTACAACCCTACACGTTGTTTGGGTGGGAGAAAATTAGGGAACACACCCAACTCACCAACACACCAAAGCCAACAATAAATTCCTCACCCACTTGTGTACTTGCCTTCTCATGTTTGGCCATGAAACATCAACCATGTTCTAGGACAAAAAAACAACCTCATGATACCCAATAGCTACAATAAATTAATCCACCTACCCACCTACACCAAACTCATCAGCCCTAGCATCAAATTCCACCTTTAATTTTCATGTTCAGGTTATAAATGGCACACAAGATGCATTTTCAAAGTTAGAATGTGAAATAATGTGTGGAGAAGATTTTACAACACTTTAAACCTTTTAAAATTTCAATTTTGGTCTCTCATTTCCCTTTGTTACTGTCTGTTAGGGATTTCCACTCGACTAGGAACTAGTTGATGACCTCCTTTTTGGCCTTGTCCTATCTGTCGAGGATTTCCACCCAACTAGGAAAAAGCCAATTTTAACATTACTTGGCCATTTTGAATTTTTTTGCAATATTTTTGAAGGCAACAGATAGGGAAAATACAAGGGCACAAACTTAGTATATTTATATGGATTTAGGCATAATATAATGCAGGCTTGGGAGCTGGAAAATCTAGGCAGTAACAAGAGCAATCATCCATGATACCTTTGCATGGATAAACTCATTGGAAGGATTATGTAGTAGGATTATCAAGAAATCATTGAGAGCCTCTCACACCATCAATGATGAGGCAAGTTCCATGATTGAATTCAAAGAATGCATTAATGATGAACTCCTACCCTAGGAGGAATATATTCTAGTTTTTAGAAAATGAGAGCCACTCCCTCTGAGGAATTTAATAAATTAGGCATTTTTGACAAAGATGATCATAATTTATTACCTAAGTGAATCTAGGTTGCTAGGCTAAGGGTAAAAATTTTGAAGGCTTGCAAGCAAAAGTTTGCCACTAGAAATAATATGGTTGATACTGCAACGGTAAAGGTAGAAAAGTCCATAGAATTCATCACCTACACCTTTTGGGAGAATGCTTCCGTAGTGTACCTTGTGGTGAAAAATAACCTAGGAATTCATTGACCTTCTCCACAAACCACTGATAGAATAAGATAACAATGACATGACAAGGATGAAGTTTGAATTCTAGGATTTCTAGGAAGAACTGACTACATTCAAAGACCTACCAAGAAAAAATAAAAAAATAGTTCTCCTAGAAGGTGCACAACAAATATCATAAAGTCCCAAATCAAAATAATATAAATGAGGCCATCACTTCCATCTTTAGCCATTTCCTAAAGGGCAATTAGCCTAAGTAGATGACAACAGTGGATGCAATTTTGAGGCATAGTCTTAAGGCATTCAATACTTTTCATTAATTATTCTTTGGCAATGTAATAACTCAATTCAAAATGAATTTGAATGTACTATAGGGTCTACCTACCAAATAAAAAATGTTGTAACTTGTGAACTGAATTGTAACCTGTAAATTCAAATTTTGGGCCCAAGCACCAATATAGGGCATAATCCAACTTATGATGTAACTCAAATTTTGGATTCCCAGGTTGGGTATATAAGAGCAATTTAAAAGCATTATAAAGTGTGGGGGGAATCTAGGAGAATTTTGGAAAAGCTATCATTTTGTAATTTTGAGTGAAGACATGTTAGGGCAATTATCAACACATATTTAGTGTGGAATTCCTACTGAACATATGTAATCTACCAACTTTGGTGCTAATTAATACAAAATATTCTACTTTTCTTCATGTATTACTTCCTTTAGAGGCAATGTGTTTGTATTTTTAATTTAGCATTTGATTTATATTGGTGAGATTCTTGAAATTCTTCTACCTTTTGATATGAGAATGGGAAATAAGGTATGATTTCTCTACATGTAATATGGTGTTTTCATACTTTCATTCTAATTTCTCACTAGTTCCTTATAATCTTGCATCTATGATGTTGATGATAGAGTGAAATACTGATCAATGCATTATAGGTTAAATTGAGTCTTGCCATATCCATCAAGTGAATTTGAAAATCAAATGTAAAGGTTGTTCTTTTACTTTCTATTAATCCTTTAAAAGACTATCTTTTCTATTTTCCTTCAATAAAATTAGGTTAGGGCTAGGATTTGAAACAAATTAACTTAAAATTAAAAATTTCATGATAAAAGAAATCAAAATTTTTTGGTCCAGGTTATTGATTCATAACTACCAGCACATGCCCCTTAAATAAACAATCACATAGACCACTTAGTTGCTCCAACATTGTTGTGACCTAGTCAACAAGGACCTTCGAGGCAACTGATCCTTCAAATTAGTCACCTTTTAGAAGTAGAGTGATCTTCATTCTTCTTGAGTTTTATGTACTAAAACAACTATCAACAGAAATGGTGCTAGGAGGGCCTGAAAATATTCAAAACTAGACCAAGAAATGGTTTTCCCATCAAGACAATAAAGAAGGTTGACCAGATCTATTTCAGCTAGGAGAACAAGATTTGAAGAACTTAGCCAACATATAAAGACTATAAGTGATTATGGAAAGAGAAAGAGAAGGAACACCAAGTCAGCTAGCACATCTAGATCTCAAACCCTAGAGGTTCCTTCCAACATAGAACACCAGTCACTAATGGTATTTTTTGGTACTACACATTCCGCTCTTTCTATCCCTAGAGATCTCCATGACATTCCAAGAAACCCAGAGAAATTTTGTCTAAAATTTATCTATGTAGAAAGGAGTGTAGAGGAGCATGTCTAGAGTTTCAAAGAAGTAGTGATTAGGACTGGTATACCACATTAGGATGTGATATGAAGAATCTTTCCTTATTCATTGGGAGAGGTTGCATACTCATGATATTTAAGTGTTCCAACTGGATCCATCACTGAATCGAATCATCTAGAGACAACATTCATCAATTTGCTACAAGTAAGATGGAGCCTAATGAGCCATAAGCAATGTCCAATGTAAGATTCCATAAGATTTGTACTAGAGATTCATGGATCCATACACAGTGCAAGAAGTAGTTGTCTAGATCTACCTTTAGGCTATTGATCTATTGACGATAGTCTTGTTGAATAGGACCAGGAAAAAATTGAATACTTTGGTAAATATTTACTTATAATCTATTAAGATGCACCAAGAGATGCACCCCATGGCTATAGGGGTCCTAGGAGGCTTGCCATCTTTGGGATATCCTTGGATGCCAAACCAAATCCTATCTATTAACAATGCTCTAATAAATAATACTCCTTTGATGACTCCTATACTAGGTATTGCACCTCAAGGGTAGGGTCAAGTTTTTCATTAGCAACTCTTGAACCAAGTCTTCTTTGCTATCATGATACCTTATATTAGACAAGTCTAGAATATTCCTACTATTCTTGCTATTACACAACCTTCAATAAATTATTTCATTGAACAGCAAGAAATAAATCAAGTTCTTGTTGTTAATAAACACATAGCTAATAAAGTTGGGTTTCTAGTAAATATCATTTAGTCAAACTAGGATCAGACTTCTCACCTAACATCTGAATTAGAAGTGTTGAAGAAGACTCTTGCTCAAGTGACTAATGAACTCACAATTCTTAAGGTGAACCCTCCTCAAATGCAAAATCAAAACAACTTTTAGGAGCAAGGGAATCACTAGAGTCAACATAATTTCCATAACCAAGGTAATAATTAGAATCATAATTTTTAGAATAGGGGATTTAATCATCAGAGACCCAATAGAAAATGGAACACCAGAACAAACAATGGAGGGGTTCCTACCTTATGGATAATACACATCAAGCCACTGGAGGTTAGCTCAATTTAGTGAACTTCACCAAGTTGAATTGTTTACCTAATTGGTGCAAACTCCATGACACATCTACTCATTTAAAATTGAATTACCTAGAAATAGAAAAGATGTCTTAGATAGTTTAGGAAGACTAGCAAGCCTTGGATGGAGGTGATTTTGGGATAAATAGTTTGATGATATGGGTACTACAATGGTCTTAGATACTTATGAGTTTCCTTCCGAGGAAGATAACAGGCCAGTGTAGGAACTAGATGAGATTCAATCTTTGAATCGAAAAACTAGGAGTAATTATCTTTTGAGGAATGAGGGAAAGGAGCCATTTACTTCCTCCAATCCTCCTAGAAATGCTCCTATTCATCCTAATCCAAATGCCAATAACAATCCACCAACTCCCAAGGGACTTAAGGGAGGGTCATTCAATCAGAGTATCCATGTAGTAAGCAAAACATATGTTCCACTTGACCAAGGTTATGATGTTACAAATGATTTGAAGAAAACTAAAGCTAGCATGTATCTATTTGATGTTATTGTTAGTGTAAAAAGGGACATTACCTAGAGTCATTTCCTAAGTCCTCTTCACACTAGTGTTAGAAATGAAAGCAACACTACTTCAATGGAAATCTAATTCAAATAAATTTTTGCAATCTTTTAAGTGTGTATTATTGATGGAGATTGTAACAAGAAATGAAACTATGCTTCACAAAAATGCAAAATCAGAAATCTTAACACAATGACATAGTGTTTATGTGGAGAAAACCCTTGTGGACAAAAAACTCCACCATGGAAGAGGCACAAGTTTGTATTAATCTCAACAAGATTGCACAATACATCAACTACACAACTCTCTCCACACGTCTTCAATCTGACAGCATTCCAATAGCACCTGAGTACTTAAAATCTATATTACAACAACAAATACATGGAAAATACTTATATAAATGTTTTCCACTCCATTCTAGGTGTTCACCTTCTCTCTCCTAAGATTCTCCAACCTGTAAACATTAATTACCATCTTACAAGCATCTTACACTTGTCCAAAAACATCCATTCAAAGGTTGGGTGCCCAAGACTAAATATGGCCTCTTATAACATCTTATGACACATCATAACCATCATAAATTCCACAAAAAGAATATCTTTCCAAGATAGGAACCTTGGGCTAAATATAGCAAATATACAACTAACATATCCGTCATATGCGTCATAGAATCTCAGAATCTTATGACAACTTACAGCTATCATAGATTCACTTACGAAACATTATGATAGTTGTCATACAAGCCAAAAATAGTATATTCCTCAAGGGAGCATTCCTACCCTCATTTACTTTGAGTTTTTACATTTGCCACCAATAAAAGTCACTCCGTAATAACCTTTGGTGACTTTGAAATTACCCCTACCAGTGAAACTAGTACATCTCCTCATGGATGATTACAAATTACATATAATAAATGGAATAAATACAATATTGGGATTTACAAGGTTAATGGCACCTTATCCCAACATTCTCCCACTTGACATTATACATTGTAAATCAACCCATAGGAAATCAAATGAAAATAGTCAGGCACTAGAAACAAGGCCCATGGCCTCTCTACACCATACGAACTTCTCTATGCTCACAGGCCTGGTCAATGAATCTGCAACATTCTCCTAAGTGTCTATCTTCTTTAGCTCAATCTCTCCATTTACAACCAAATCTCAAACAAAGTGATACTTAACATCAACATGCTTAGTCTAAGCATGATACAGGGGATTCTTGGCCAAGTAGATAGCACTCTGGCTATTATAACCAATCTAAATGATCCTGTAAACAAATCCAATACCTGTACATAGTCTCCTCAACCAAACTACCTCCTTAGAGACATGAGTAGCAGCCATATACTTTGCTTCTGTGGTGGACAAAGCAACTATGGGCTGCCTCTTACTCATCCAACTCATTGTACCTCCAAACAGAGTAAACACATAGCCACTAGTGGACCTTCAATTATCCAAGTCACCTGCCCAATCTGCATTAACAAAACCCTGTATGTCCAAAGATTTATTAGCACTATCAGTACTAGAATAAACCAAAAAATGGTCAGGAGTACCTGCAAGATATTCAAACACCATCTTTGCATAATTCCAATGTTGTCTACCAGGGTTAGACATAAATCTGCTCAAAACTCCCACTGCTTGGGCAATATCTGGTCTAGTACAAACCATTGCATACATCAAACTCCCTACAACACTAGCATATGGCACATTAGACATATCCTCAAAATCATCCTCAGTCTTTGGACACATATCTAATGAAAGCTTAGTACCAATGGGTAAAGGAACTCTAACTGGGTTACAGTCCTGCAAACTAAACCTCTGCAACATAGTATTCACATACTTACTTTGTGACAACCAAAGATTTCTATTAACTCTATCCCTCCTGGTCTCCATTCCCAAAATATACCTTGTAGTACCAAGATCCTTCATCTCAAATGCACTTGAAAGTTGGGCTTTAAGCTCACTGATCATACCCTTAGTATTGCTGAAAAATATGTCATCAACATATAAAGCAATAACTAGTATAGAATCATCAACACAATAAATGTAAACACAGTGATCCTCCTCACTTCTAACAAAACCCAATTTCAAAACAAATGAGTCAAACTTTTGATACTACATTCTAGGGGACTATTTCAGACCATAAAGAGACCTCTTTAACCAGCAAACCCAATGTTCTTTTCCTTTTGCCTCAAAACCTATAGTTTGTTGCATATAAATTTCTTCTTCAAGATCTCCATGTAAGAACGCAGTCTTAACATCCATTTTCTCTATCCCCCAATCATAAGTTGTAACAATGGATAAGAGAAATCTAATAGAAATCAATTTAGCAACAGGAGAGAATATCTCACCAAAAATCAACTCCCTCTCTGTAGGAGTATCCCTTGGCTACAGTCTATCCTTGTACTTTTCCAATGACTCGTCTGCTCCAAACTTCTTCTTGAAGACCCACTTACATTCTATGGCCTTTCTTCCTTTGGGTAAATGAACAAGATACCTAGTGTTACAAGAGTCTAATGCTATCATTTTCTCCTACATGGCTAACTACCAAGACTCACTATCATCTGTAGAAATAGCTTCCCTATAGGATATAGGCTCATCGTTAGTACTTAATAAAGCATATACACAACAGAAATCTAGTGGGCTATACCTGTCAACTAGATTTTGTTGTCTTGTGGATCTCCTTAAGGGTGAAGTAAGAGACTCTACTCATTCTTCTGCATGATCATTTGTACCAACTTCTTCTGTCAAATAGATTCATCTTCATCAGAACTAATCAAATATTCTTCTTCTTCTTCACCCCCAATCCATCATTTTGTTCTTCCTGAGGTGCATCTTGCTACTCTAAATCAAATTGCACCTTCTTTACCTTTTATTCTTTTTCTTTTGGCTGCTCAAGTTCAGAAATAGCTCTAAGTTCCCTGGAAATAACATCTCTAGAAAAGATAATCTTGTGGGTTAGTGGATTCCAAAGCCTATAACCTTTGACATTATCACCATAGCCAATGAATGTACACTTTTCAGCCTTTGGATCCAACTTAGATCACTTTTCCTTAGGCACATGAACAAAAGCTTCACAACAAAAAACCTTTAAATGTGAAACAAAAGGTTTCTTACCTGTCCACACTTCATAAGGTGTTGAATCAAGAGCCTTACAAGGAGATCTGTTTATCAAGTAGCAAGTAGTACATACAGCCTCTGTCCAAAAGCAATAATCCAACTGTGCATCACTAAGCATACTTCTGGCCCTTTCCATAATTGTTCGGTTCATCCTATCTACAACACCATTTTGTTGTGGTGTATACGAAGTTGTCTTTTGTTTGATTATACCTGCATGCTTGCAAAACTCATCAAATTCCTTAGAGCAATATTCCCCTCCATTGTCAAATCTTAATATTTTTATCTTTAAACCTAATTGGTTCTCTACTAAGACTTTGAATTCCTTAAACTTAGTGAAAACTTTAGATTTATATTTCATAAAATAAATCCATGTATATCTAGATACATCATCAATGAAGGTGACAAGATAACAAGATTTTCCAATAGATTCATTATCCACAGGTCCAAACACATCCGTATGAATAATTTCTAATTTCTCTTTTGCTCTATTGCTTCCTGAAGGAAATGATTTTCTATTTTGTTTACCAAACACACAATGCTGACAGAAATCAAAGTGCTCATCAGAATAAGAGAAATCGTCCAACAATTCTTTATTCTTAATAGTTTTTAATACATTATTGCTTGTGTGGCCCAATCTGTGATGCCACAACATACATGTTTTTTCAGAAGCCTCAGAAACATAAGAGGTATTACAAGCTGTAGTGACTTCAAGCTTAAACAAGTTCCCAAATGTCTTCCCTTTTGCTACCACCAAGTTCCCTCTCACCAATTTGCATCCATGCTTGTCAAATATCACATGCATTCCCAAATCATTCAACTTCAAAACTGAAATCAAATTTCTAGCTAATCCAGAAACATGCAAAACACCAGGGAGGGTTTTAATCCTCCCATCACTGAAACACAATAATACCTTTCCTTTCCTGACAATCAGATATGAAGAGTTGTCACCAAGGTAGATATTACCTCCATCATATTCTTCATATGTGGAGAACCATTCCTTATGCAGGGTCATATGAAACGAGCATCCTGAGTCAACCAACTAGTGATCATTAGAAACAACATTACATGTAGAAAGTAAAACATCTTCACCTGCACTCGAGGACTTATCAGAAGCACTCTCCAACTGTTTCTTGGGGTTTCTGCACTCCTTCACATGTCCTCTTTTACCGCGATTCCAACACTTAACTATGTTCTTTTTACTAGGAGTCTTAGACCAGCCCTTGGACTTGTCCTTAGCCCATTTCTGATCTCCCTTTGTTCCTATTTCCTTAGACCTTCCCCTGACACTGAGAGCATCCCTTGAACTATCTAAACTCTTCTTCCTCAATTCCTGTGATAGTAAAACTGCAACAAGGGCATCCAACTTTGGATTTGTGAGGTTAGTAGTGATAGCAAGGATAACATTCTCCCAAGACTCAGGTAAAGAACAAAGAAGAATGATACATTTATCTTCCTCATCAACCTCAGCATCTACTGAAGCAAGCTGACTCATCAACAAAGTAAAAGAATTTAAATGTTCTGCAACCGACTCACCCTCTTTCATTTTCAAGGAAAATAATTTTCTTTTTAAGTAAAGTTTATTTACCATACTCTTGGCTTGATAGATCTCACCCAACCATTTCCACAATTTATGTGCAATCTCTTCCTTTGTGACATTCAGTAGCACATATAATCTAAAAGACATAAATGGATGGTTCTTCATGCCTTCTTATCTAGTTTTGCCCACTCATCCAGAGAGACATCATTGGGTTTCTTCTATTTGTGAACAACCAACCATTGGTTTCTTTCTTCTAACAAATCTTCCATTTTTTGCTTCCACAACTCATACCCCATTCTGTTGAACTTCCCAATGTCCATTCAAGAGGTTGATGCAATGGTGGATGCAACCATAATAATAACACAAGATCTACAAAATAAACACAACCAAATCTCCCACTGTAGCTACAGCTTCCACACTACCACCCAAGAGTCAAAGCTGGCTAGGCTCTGATACCAAATGTTAGAAATGAAAGCAACACTACTTCAATGGAAATCTAATTCAAATAAATTTTTACAATCTTTTAAGTGTGTATTATTGATGGAGATTGTAACAAGAAATGAAACTATGCTTCACAAAAATGCAAAATCATAAATCTCAACATAATGACACAATGTTTACATGGAGAAAACCCTTGCAGGTAAAAAACTCCACCACGAAAGAGGCACATGTTTGTATTAATCTCAACAAGATTGTACAATACATCAACTACACAACTCTCTCCACAAGTCTTCAATCTGACAACATTTCGGCAGCACCTGAGTACCTAAAATCTATTTTGCAGCAACAAATACATGGAAAATACTTATAGAAATATTTTCCACTCCATTCTAGGTGTTCACCTTCTCTCTCCTAAGATTCTCCAACCTGTAAACATTAATTACCATCTTACAAGCATCTTACACTTGTCTAAAATAGCCATGCAAAGGTTGGGTGCCCAAGACTAAATCTGGCCTCTTACAGCATCTTATGATGTGTCATAACTATCATAGATTCTACAAAAAGAGTATCTTTCCAAGATAGGAACCTTGGGCTATATATAGAAAATATACAACTAACATATCCATCAAATGTGTCATAGAATCTCAGAATCTTATGACAACTTGCAGTTGTCATAGATTCACTTACCAAACATTATGACAATTGTCATAAATGCCAAAAATAGCATACTCCTCAAGGGAGCATGCCTACCCTCATTTACTTTGAGTTTTTACATTTGCCAACAATAAAAGTCACTCCGTAATAACCTCCGGTGACTCCGAAATTACACTTGCCAGTGAAACTAGTACATCTCTTCATGGATAATTACAAATTACATATAATAAATGGAATAAATATAATATTGGGATTTACAAGGTTAATGGCACCTTATCCCAACTACTAGTCCACTTAAGCTTAATTAGGAGTCATTAGGAGCATTTAATAATTTGCACTAGGAGCATTTACTTTTTCTCCTTAGGACATTTAATAATTTGCATGCATTTATTAGTGATGTCTAAGTGCATTCAATAATGTTCATCTAGGTTCTCTATATGCATTTAATATTTGTATCATCTAGTTGGTTTTTATCCACTAGTCGACCTTTGGCCTATCTCTACTTTATGCCTATATAAGAGGCACTTTTGTAATCTTTTTTCATGTTAGATATTAAGATATATGTAAATATTAATCATATGTCAATATCAATATCGAATTGCACCAGAATCAGGCAATTTATTCTCTTGTTTTTTCTCTCTTGTGAAAGGTTATTTTTGTGTTGCAGATGATTCTAGAGATCTTGGAGTCCATCAATGAGTCTAACATGGTATGAGAACAGACCTAGTAACCCCTTCTTATCAATCAAGGAATTATTTTAAGGCTTGAGCTTTTACTAGGTACACTTTGGTACAAATTTGATTGCACGATCGTGTTCAGAAGGGCCAAAAACCCTAAAAATGTCTATCAAATCATCAAATTTCATCTCAGGAGCTTTAGAGGCAATTTTTTAATTTTCTGGGCCATATGGCCTCAAAGCCATATAGTACAATTTTAGAAAAATTAAAAAATATATAAAAATGCCCTGCATGCTTGATCTAGACATGCAGACCTATTTTAGGGCCAACCGACTTGATTTTCGGCCAGGGTAACCCATTTTTTGGGTCCATAGACCCTGGTTTTAGGTTGCAGATAGCCTAAGGGCTTGGTCCAGGTGCCACTGGCCCATTTATAGGCCACCACTAGCCCAACAAAAATTTCCACCCAATCTTCTAACTCACCACTCTACCAATGTCCACAACGTAGAACCACCATTCCACCACCTACGTTGGCCTCAACACTGGTGTGCCACCCTGAGTGACCAGATCCACCACTCTATTGGGAGTTAACACCCAAGCACCCCCAAAATCACCACCACCACTGGCCATCTTCCCAGGCACCGCCCATGAGTTGTTGGAATAGTGCTAGGTGGCCCTTTTGGCCCTAATTAGCCCTAAAAGGGGGTATTTTTCTTTTTTGTATAAATCAAGCATATGGTGTTGAAATTTTGCAAACAATATATCATCAGAAAACTGGTTCTATGTACTTCATAGAGGTATAGGTGATTTTTCTAGATTTTTTTGTTTGACATCATTTATTTCAGCTTGAAGTCATATCTTCCATTTTGGCCTCCGAGCTCATAACGTTTTGCCACGATCTTTGATTTTCATGATTGTTGCAGCATTGGAAAGGTATTAATGAGCTCTAGATAGCCATCCATGCACTTTTTTCAGATTCAGCCCTGTTAGTTTATTCAGTTTGTAGTATATTCACATTCTACTTAATAACTTGGACATCCTAACACTTGGAGAAGCAATTTTTTTTGGAAGGCTTCATTTGTTGTATTAATTCATTAGAGATGCTCTTGTGGTGATGTTTTGTTTTGCTAATTGTAATCATGACTCTTCATATTTAGAAAGTAAAATGTGATTATTGTGGGAGAAAAAGGCATACCATAGATGAATGCATACTAAAATGACTTGATGATTTAACACTTTTAATTAAGCTTCATCAGGTAGAATAGTTGTGCATTGAACATATACAATTTATGTTCACACTTAGACATCTTGTGTGGACACATCATTCATGGATGAGTAGTGTAGTCAAAAGGCTTGCATTGAGATCTCATCTCCATCACCTGTTGCTACATCAGATTTCAGAGATGCTTCTTCGAGAGCTTCTAGTGATTCTTTGCAGTCGGATCATTTCATTCCACCCCTTTGGGATTCCTATTTATCAGACATTACATCTTTGCTTTTGGAGTCTCACATTAATTATTTGGAGGACACCTTTGAGGGATTATCTCTCCTCTTTGATGATCATGATGTCATCACATCTACAGTGTTTTTAGATATGGTTAACTAACCTTCCTCTCCTAGTTCTACTTCCTTGATTGGGCATTGCATTCCTGATTTAGAGAAGACACATTTTTCTAGCATGAGGACATTAGAGTTGTATACTTAGACACACATTTGGATTTATATTCCCTTTTCATATAGCTTGTGGGAGTTGCTTCTTCATCCACCATTGGATTTGTTTCTTCCCAAGGGGAGAAATGTTGTTTGTAGGTAGTGGATTATTTTTTGTCTTCAAGCATTCATTAGCACATGAGCTACTTCTTTGCAGGGGGATCTATCATCTCATTTGTTCTTTTCGTATGGGGGATAATGGATTGTATATTTGTGACATAAGTAGTCTTTGGGGGTCATGCTAAGTCCTCCTTCTATCACTTCTTTCACTTTCTTGCATTCTCACTTTTGGGGAGGAGTTTTTCCCAGTGGTTATCTCCTTTACTCCACTTGAGATCTTTTGTTCATGGGTACCTAACATGGCCTAGTTGGTGTAGTCATGGATGGAGGATCCTAAGAAGGGACTGTCCAAACCATGCAGCTAGATTAACACAAAGGAAACAACACAATAACATAATACAATGGAAGATTCAAATGCTCAATATATTAGATAATCAAAATGCTTATATGTTGGAAACATGTGGGCTACAATCAAAGGGCTCACATGCCTACTTTCCAAGTTACAACATAAATGAAAGATATGGCATTGAAGTGCCTTTTGGAAAGAATCTAAATATCTCACTTATGATATCAACTAACTTCCTTCCTAATGCATCTAAGAGATGTATATATATCATCTTCAAGCTCATAGAATCCTCTGCATCAGCCATAAGAGGTTACAAACTCCAATAAATGATGAAACATGTAGAAACATGTAGGTCGGCCTACAACATATGGTATTGCACTACAAATGAATGAATCTTGGTGTAGACCTCAAGGAAGGTCTATCTAGTTCTTTGTGCCATGTATGATGTTCCATTAGGCTCCACAAACCTTCTCCTCTCAAATGACTACATGAATGCTCTACTCTGTGAAATGTTCATGAATGTCTAATAGTGAGAAATTTATGTAGATGAATACAAACCTCCTAAAATCTTAGTATGATGTAGATGACATGGTATAGAAGTTAATTCCTACTCCACGAGCTCTGATATGAAGATGCGATAAAATGCGGTAGAAAATGCTAAACTGTAAATCACTGTATTGCAACTGAAATGAAAAAAAGAAAAGGATGCAAATGTTTTTGGTTGATGCAAGATTTCTCTATAACCTAGGATGCTCCTACATTAAACACCCAGGGATGTTGAAAAAGTGAGTCCCTCACTTTGCTAGGGCTAGAGGAAAACCAAGCCGGTCTACCTCAGCATGAAAAATTCATGATGAATCTTCTTACGAAATATTATTTATACTGTTTGCCTCTGGTACTACATCCAACTCTTATATCCAAGATGTCCTCTATCTTTTCTAGTGGTTGTTGTGGTAATTGATTCTTTAAACCTTCTTCAATGTTGTTACTTGACTCTCCCTCATGATACTGATATAGGTGTGCAATGCTGAATATAGGTGTATACCAAATGTCTCTAGTAACTCTACTTCATATGCATTCCTTGAATCAAACTTCTTAAGAATCTTACATGGTCCAAACTTCTTCATCTTTAGCTTATTGTATGTCCCCACTGGAAATCTCTCCTTTCTTAGAGATATCATAACTTCATCTCCAACTAAAAATTCTTTATATCTCCTCTTCTCATCTACTTTCTCCTTATACTTACTATTCATCTCCTCCAAATGCTTTCTGACTTGATTATGTTGTGTCTCCATGTATCCTACAAATTCTTCAACCTCTGTACTTCTCTTGTTCTCCATACCGATGTCTCTCAACTCTGCAACTCCTCTAGGTTTTACTCCTGTCACAACTTCAAATGGTGTCTTCCACATACTTCTATTCATTGAGTTATTGTATGCAAACTCTGCTTGTAGTGGAATTAGATCCCAATTTCTTGCTTTGTCTCCTACTGAACATATCAACAAGTTACCCAAACTCCTATTTACTACTTTAGTTTGTCCATCTGTCTATGGGTGAAATGTTGAACTAAACTTTAGGTCTGTCTTCATCTTCTTCCGTAATGTCCTCCAAAAATACCCAATGAATCTTGTATACCTATCTGAAACTATACTCTTTGGTAATCCATGCAATCTCACAATTTCCTTGAAAAATAGGTCAACAACATGTACAACATCATTTGTCTTCTTACAAGGAATGAAATGTGACATCTTTGAAAATTTGTCCAATACTACAAATATAGAATTATATCCCCTCTGTGTTCTTGGAAAACCTAATATCAAATCCATGCTTATATCTTCCCAAGGTTTCTCTGGTACTATCAAAGATTTGTACAATCCAGTATTCTAACTACTCCCTTTTGCAACTTGACAAACTCTACAACTTTGAACAAACTTCCTTACATCCTTATATAGCTGGGGCCAAAAGTGATGTTCACTTACAAAAGCTATTGTCTTGTCAATCCCAAAATGTTCTACCAATCCACCACTATGTTTTTCCTTTATCATATTATCTCTCATTGAATGCCTAGGTGTACATAATTGATTTCCTTTGAACAACATATCCTCCTAAATGAAATAATCCAACCACTTACTTATATCTATCACAATAGGTTCCTTACATGCTTTCCATGGCTCTACAAAATCAAGGTCCTCTTCATACATATACTTAAGTTCCTCAAATCCTAATGCTTCTATCATCATCTCTATTAGCAAATTCCTCCTTCTACTCAATGCATGTGCAACTTTGTTTTCCCACTCCTATGCTTCAATACAAATGTGTAACTCTGCATGAACTCTACCCATCTTATATGTCTCTGATTCAACTTTCCTTGACTGTTCAAATACTGCAAAGCTTGATGATCAGTGTAAAACACAAATTCCTTAGGCAACAAGTAATGTCTCCACTTCTTCAAGGCTTGAATTATGGCATAAAACTCTTGATCATAAACTGAATATCTTCTCCTTGCATCATTCAACTTCTCACTGAAATATGCTATTGGTCTCCCTTCTTGACTTAACACTACTCCTATTGCATTTCCACTGGCATCACAATCAACTTGAAATACTTTGTTAAAATATGGTAATGCTAACACTAGTTGCTCTGTCACTTTCTGCTTCAACAATTTAAAACTCTTATCTGCTCCTGATGTTCACTTAAAATCCTTCCTGTCACCTCTCATTGTCTATGTCATAGGTGTGCCTACTGTATTGAAATTTCTAATGAACTTTTGGTAAAAACTTGCTAATCCATGAAATGATCTTACCTTTCCAATGTTCACAGGTGTTAGCCACTCAACAATTACTCTAACTTTCTCATGGTCCATCTTCAATCCTTCGGCAGAAATCATAAATTCCAAATATACCAGTTTTTCCTTCATGAAACTATGTTTCTTGATGTTTATTAGTAATTTCTCTTCTCTCAACCTCTGCAATACTTGTCTAATATGCCACAAATGTTCCTCCTTTGTCTTACTGAAAATAAGAATATCATCCAAGTATATAATAACAAACTTACCCAAGAATTTCTTCAAAACCTCATTCATCAACCTCATGAAAGTACTTGGTGCATTAGTTAATCCAAAGGGCATTACTAACCACTCATACAACCCTTGATTTGTCTTAAATGCAGTCTTCCACTCATCTCCTTCTCTGATCTAGATTTGATGGTATGCACTCTTCAAGTCTATCTTTGTAAAATACTTTGCTCCACTCAAATAGTCCATGATGTCATCCATCCTTGGCAATGGAAATCTATACTTAACTGCGATCTTATTGATTACTCTAGAGTCTATACACATCCTCCATTCTCCATCTTTCTTCAGTTCTAGTCCTACAGGTACAAGACATGGGCTTAAAATTTATCTGATCAATCCTTTCCTCAATAGCTCTTGTATCTGTCTACTCATCTCCACATTTTTTGTTGGTGTCATCTGATGTGTCACTTTGATAGACAAACTAGCTCCAGGTATAAGGTCCATATGATGACTGATACTCCATGATGTGTACCAGGTAGCACCCATGAAATACATATTTTTACCTCTCTTTTTCTCCCTTTTTATCTCATTGTCCTGATGACTGCACCTAAATAGGCTAACAAGATTGTTCTAAATGATGATTAATAAGAGATGAATTACTTAAGATCATGGTTTTTGATTGAAGGACTAATGTACATTGAATTGATGGAAATATGTAGAAATCTTCTCTTTTTGAATCAATAGGTGCAGGTGTTCGAGTAGATAGTTTTGTGTATCTCCGAAGGTAGTCCTAATGATCTCTGGAGCTAACACCAACCTGCCACGTCTAGTCTCCAAAGTTTGAAATTCAATTGGAGAAGTTTTTGGGATAAGAAGGTGAAGCATCTCTAGAGCTGGATTGAAGTCTTGAGCATCTCCAGAGCTAAATGAGGTCACAAACATATCTCCAGAGCTACAAACAGGGACATACATCTCTGGTGCCTTTTTAGAACAATGCAAATTTCTAGCATAGTGGTCGGTCAGACACTTCTAGTGGTGATCGGGATGCTCCTGATGTTACTCAAATCATCACCTAAGTAATTAAGAGAAGTCTATAGTTAATTGCTGGAAGTTTTATCTCTTTTTGGTTTTTGCATGAGTTACTGATGAACTAATTTAATCCCTATATTTCAGGGCCTCACTGCCCATTTGTATTTTAAGATTAAGACTCAGATTCAGTGTGAACTTCTATTCCACTCAATCTATTTTTATTTGCATGAATATTTATTCTGTAGTTAGACTATTTGTAGAATAAAGAGATTGATGTTATCTCTTAGATGAACTAGTAGAATAGGATGCATGATCTCTCAGCACAGATTTAGATATAAACTTATAGAAGTAGAAGAAAAGGAAAGTTATTATTCATCTGATTTCTGTAATCTCATTTTAATATCAATATTTTGCTAAATACAAAGCTGATGGAATTGGACTGAATTGAGTTGTGATATCATTCTCTTGTGCTGATTCTTTACTTTAGTCTTCATCCCTAAGAGTGTGGAGCAAGGGTCCACTCTCACCATCAAGGTAGAAGGCTAGTACTGTTGTTTTGTTGTTTCAGATTTTGCTTTAAAAGATATTTACTATTTTCATAGATAGAAGCATGTTTCAATTTATAGATTTGCTTTAAGTAATTTACTGTTTAGTTCTGTTTTCAACATTCTTGGAATTCATTTCATAGTAGATAGATCAGTTCCTTTAAATTAGTAGGGGTCATTAGAGTTAGATAAAACTGGAAACTATAGGATTCCTAATTGTAGATAGCCAAGGACATAGCCCTGGATTTGACAAAAGACATATGATTAAATGATAAGGTACAATGACCCTTGTCATTTTTGGCACTGTTGTCGGGGACATATTGTGTTAATTAGGAAAACTTAGCTAAACAGTTTTAGGATAGATCTATATGGTTAGAGCTAGAGATTCAAAAGGAAGATACATAAAACAAACACCCCATCAACAAACTATAGGAGAAAGCAGTGGGGTGGCACAAGATCTTGTTGAAGAGAGACATCTAGAACCTGTCTTGGAAGCTACATCTGAAATTAATAATCCTTTTAGTTCTCCAAATCTTCCACTTGCTGACTATATCCAAGAATTACAACAAAAATTCTAGGCATATCCTTTGATAGAACCTAATTTCCTAGAACCTCAAGGAGAAGAACCAGTACTAGAGATGGATGATAATCATGATAATCATGAAGATGAGGAAAATCAAGCTCTAAGAACCTTTTCATAGCCCATTGTTCTAGTTGTTGGAGATAATGCCCCTATGAAAAATATTTCACTTGTACACTTGCCAAATTTTAGGGGTCTTTCTTTTGAGGATCTAGATCAGTTTTTATTTGAATTCAAAGTGGTATGCCAGACTTATGATTATGGATCAGATAATCAAAAACTCAAACTATTTCCCTCAACCCTAAAGGATTCTGCAATGAGATGGTTTATGGGCCTGCCCCAAAATTCCATCCATTCCTGGGATCAAATGGAGACAAAATTCTTGGGAAAATACTAGGACTTTGTAGAGTCAGTGATAAGAATGAGGAGTTATTCAAAATTAAATAGAGAGAGGAAGAGACGTTAGAGGATTATGTGGATAGGTTAAACTTTGCTTTGAGAAGATATGGCAACCCTATAAATCATTCTTTGGCCAGAACCCTATTTGTAAAAGGATTAGACAAAGAATCAAAACATGCACTGGATCTGATGGGAAAAGGGAATATCAACAAAATGGATATGCTTGCTATAGAAGAACTCTATAGGAACTATTCCAGAACCCAAGACGGAGTAAGAACACCCAAATCTTTCAAAGGGAAGAACGAAATAGGGCAGTTAATGGAAGAGATTACAAATCTAAAAATAGATATTCTGGTCCAATTAAATAGCACATTAGATGGGATTTAGGCAAAAACTAGAACAACTGATCAAGGTAGAACAACTGAACCACTCTCCATCTATTGTCCTAGGTGTAGAAACAAGCATCTGTTGAGAGAATGCCCTTTAGACAAATTAGAGATCTGTCAGATCTATGACAAGGAACATCCTACTAGTCAATGTAGTCAACTTACAACCCTAAAAAGGTTGAGTAAGAAGAATGCCATCATAGAAGAAGAGTTGAACTATGTAGGACAAAAACAAGCTAGGAATTTTCCTTATAATCAGTATCCAAGCCATCCTTCTTATAGGGGTCCTTCTAATTGGGAAAATAATCAATGGAATCAAACTTGGCATGGGCCTCAAAATAATCCTCCTTAGGGACAACAGGAGTGGCTAAATCAACAATGGCAAAACCAACATTGGAAAAATTAGCCCTCAAGAAATTAATAGTGGCCACCATAGTTTGGATCACAAAACATGCAGCCTCAATCGGGTCCTCAACAGGGATATAATCAACAATACCAGGGACAAACTAGATGTTTCCAACCTCAAAAACAAGCATTACTAACTAGACCCCCAATACACAAGGTCAGTCACACAACAAACCAGTTAGCCAACCACCCTTACCAGTTCAACCTATACCAAACCCACAAAATAAACAGGGAGCACCTGTTTACATGACATAACATGAAAACATGGCTGCTATTAATGCTATATATCCCAATAATCTCCAGCTGCGTTCTGGGAAAGCATTCCCAAGACCATCTCCTCCAACTATAGTTGAAGTAATCAATGATGTGGAACCTAAAAATTCACCCACTCAACTTCCAGAGGAGATTACTACTGAAACAGTACAAAAAGAGTCATCCTTGGATAACTCCGGAGTTCCTCCTAAAAAGCTAACTCTGGAGAACATCCCTGGAAATATTTCTGGTAAGAGCTCCGGAGATGGAAAAAATAGCACCATACCTAGAACAACTCAAACAACATGTTCCCTAGAAAAAGATCTTACAAAAACAAGTCCAATCTACCCTGAAATCAGAACTGTTACAAGAAATCAAACAACTAAACATTGAAATTCCACTCCTCTAAGCAATCAGAGATGTGCCAAAACTGAACAAATTCATTAAGCAGTGTTGTGTCAAAACATAGGGCAGGAAGAAAAACTTTCCTTCTACAATCCAGGTGGAAGGGCAAGTAGTAGATCTACTAATGGGATAAATGCTCCTCCCAAAGTATGGAGACCCTGGAAATCCTGTCATAACTGTTTACATTTTAGGAGTATAAATTTCAAATGTTTTGGTTGATTTGGGAGTTGCGATAAATGTGATGACAGTTCATACAATGGACAAATTAGCCCTCATAGGTATCCAATCCACATTTACAATCCTTCAGCTTGCTGACCAGTCAGTAGCTATCCCAAAAGGGGTAATTACTAATGTCCTAGTTGTGATAGAATCATGGGAATTCCCAGTAGACTTTCTGATATTAGAACCAAGAAACTAGAGAAATGCTTATCCACTGATATTAGGAAGACCATGGCTGGCTACAACAACAACATCTATTGATTGTTGAACTGGGGATATGGTCATTTCTAATGGGATAGATTTGAAGAAAATATCTTTGTATCCTCCAGCTAAACCATCAATACAGTATACATGAAGAGTATGGGTGGATGAGCCAGATAATATGGAAAATAGTGCCTTCGTAGCTATGGTCACCATCAAGGAACATTTGGGTGAGTTGGAAGAGGAAATCTACTATGATACAATAGAAGACATTACCCACATCCTAATCAATGAGGATGCGATGGAGCTTGCCCAAGATTCTAGGAGAGAACTTCTCACTTCTACTCATTGTACCCTAGTAAATATAATTCCTTGTGGGGAGACCTTTTATAGAGACTTAGCCACATTCCACATGCTACTTCCACATTCTTGTCCCTTTAATACCATGACTCCAGTGTATGGATTGACTACATCCATGGATCAAATCACAAAATAGGTCATGATTTTACTAGGGAAAACACTTAATATCAATACTCAGTTAACAACAAATTACGAAGAAAAACTTATCCAAATTCTGATTTCCCATTAAACAGATTTTGCTTGGGAATACCAAGATATGAAGGGGATTCCTTTTGAGATATGTACCCATCATATATACATTGAGGATATCAAACCTGTCAGACAAACCTAGAGAAGATTGAATCCTACTTTTAAAGACATTGTTAAGACTTAAATAGAAAAATTGCTGCAAGTAGGGTTTATATATCTAATCTCAGATAGTCAATGGGTCTCACCCCTAGTCATAGTGCCTAAAAAGAATGGAAAATTGAGGGTGTGTATTGAATATAGGGAGCTAAACAAAGATACAAAAAAGGACTACTTTCCCTTACCATTCATTGATCAAGTGTTGGACAACCTTGCTGGGAGAAAGTATTTTTCTTTCCTAGATGGGTTCAGTGGGTATAACCAAATCCAAGTAGCACCTGAAGATTAGGACAATACCACTTTCACCTATTCTTGGGGAACTTTTTCCTACAAAGTTCATCCATTTGGACTATGTAATGCCCCAGCTACATTTCAGAGGCTTGTTTTAGCAATTTTTGCTGAACTAGCAAATGAGTGCATGGATGTCTATATGGATGACTTCACTATGTATAGAGACAACTTTGAGGAAGCTATCATAAACCTTGAGAAAGTACTCAAGTGCTATGAGAGAAATCAATTATCCCTGAGCCATGAAAAGTGCTTCATGATGGTGGAGGAAGGAATTGTATTGGGACACCACATTTCAGCAAATGGGATCAAAGTTAATAAAAAAAAAATAGAAGTAATCAAATAGTTACCTTCACCCAAAAATTAGATAGATGTTAGAAGTTTTCTAGGTCATGCAGGCTACTATAGGAGATTCATAAAAAATTTCAGCTAAACACCTGCTCCCCTGTTTACCCTGCTTAACAAAGACACAAAATTTCTATGGACAGAAGACTATCAATCAACATTTGAAACCCTAAAAGAGAAGCTTACTATCACACTTGTTTTGAGAGGACCTAATTGGATTTTACCATTCTATATACAAACTGATGCTTCAAATGAGTCCATTGGGGCAGTCTTAGGATAGAAGGAGGAAGCGGAAAGTATGCATGCCATCTATTACATCAGCAAAAACCTTACCTATGTAGAAAGAAATTACACCACAACTAAAAAAGAATTCTTGGTAGTTATCTATGCTATAAACAAATTCAAGCATTATATCACTGGATATAAAATATTTGTTCACATTGATCATGCAGCCATTAAATACTTAATGAATAAGCCAGTAGTGGGTGTAAGGATCATTAGGTGGTTATTGCTATTGCAGGAATTTGACATTACCATAGTTGATAATCCAAGCAAGTTTAATTTTATTGCTGATTTTTTGTCAAGATTGCATACAGGAGGAGAAAACTAACCAGTGGAGGACAGATTTCTAGATGAACATCTATTTTCCATCTCCTCTACTGCACCTTGGTTTGCTGATATAGCTAATCTCTTAGCTACAGGCTTGTATCCATCCCATTTTACCTCAAAATAGAAGAAATGCTTAGTTAAGGAAAGCTTATCTTACAAATGGTTAAATGGTTTTCTATTTAAATGTGGTCCTAATTTCATTTTACACAGGTGTTTAAAAGCTGATGAAATTTTTGATGTGTTGAGAGCATGTCATGATGAAGCATCTGGTGGGAATTATTCTTCCCATAGAACTATCCACAAGATCCTAGGAGTTGGTTACTACTGGCCCTCTATTCATAAGGATACCAAGAAGTATGTGCAGCAGTGTGACTAGTGCCAAAGGATGGGACAACAAACCTTCACTTAGGAGATGTTATTGCATTCTCAAGTAATGATGGAGCCATTTAAACAGTGGGGTCTAGACTTTGTGGGACCAATTTCTCCACCTTCATCAGACAAAGAGTATATTTTGGTTTGCACAAACTATGTGACTAAATGGGTTGAGGTTCAAGCTTTGTAATTTGCAAAAGAAGAGAAAGTTGTTGATTTCCTTTATAATAAGATTTTCTTGAGGTTTGGAGCCCCAAGATCTATAGTTTCAGATATAGGGCCTCAGTTTACTTCATAGGTAATCAGAGCATTCATAGATCTATATCAAGTCAAGCATAGGAAATATTCACCTTACCATCCTCAAGCCAATGGGCAGGTAGAGGTGACTAATAAGGAACTTGAGAACATCCTGACAAGGATAGTAGTAATGAATAGAAAAGATTGGGCTAACATATTACCTGAAGTAGTTTGGGCTTACAATACCACTTGGAAGTCCACAATAAAATTCTCACCTTATGAATTAGTTTATGGAAAAATCGCATCCTATCTATAGAATTTGAACTCCAGACACTTAAAACTGTATTAGATATTGCTCTACCATTGTCCATAGCCCAACAAAATAGAATTCTTCATCTCAATGAGTTAGATGAAATCCAGACAAAAGTCATTCAGCAAACAGAACTGGTCCAGTATCAAAGGAAGCAATGGCATGACCAACATGTCAAGAGGAGGACATTTCAACAAGGTAATTGGGTTCTTTATGATTCTAAATTCAAGGAGTTCAAGGGGAAGCTACAAACTCATTGGATGGGTCCTTATCAGATAAAGGAAGTTTTTGAGAATAGAACAGTGCAGTTGGAACCTATTGATGGAAGCACAGACACATTTTTAGTTAATGGCCACAGAATTAGACTCTATAAAAGGCCATCCACTAAAGAGGAGTTCATCAGAGACTTATGTTTAATTACAGAGGACACATCCTCTGTCACAATTTTGGACTAAAAAAATAGAAAAAAAAAGAGAGGATTGAAAACCAACAAATGGTGGCCTTCTTAAAAAAAAATTAGGAAGATAGAAAACCAACAAATGGCTATCTTTCTCGACCAAGGGGATTGAAAACTAGCAAATGGCGGTTCCCTTCTTCATGCCAGATAAGAATAATCAAGCTATAGAGGTGATCAGGTGCCTGGAGCTACTCTCACACACCTCTGCCGCTTGCAAATAAGGAGCACCTCCAACGCTTGCAACTAAGGAGCACCTCTGGCACTTGCACACTAGGAGCACCTCTAGCGCTCCACCAATAACGAGCTATGCAGAATATAATTGGGAGGGGACCCACCTCTCTAGGTAATAAAGTAGAGATGTCATTTGATGAGGTCATCACGACCCATCCTCTACTTTATGACAGGAACAAAGATGAAGTCAACACGCATCTAAGGAGAAATCATTACTCTCGTTTGCATGGGTACTTACAAGGACTATGCTGACATCACCTGGATACATGGATTCTCAAACCACTTAGCGGGAATGATTGCAGGTTGCATGACAATAAAGATGCTGACGTCATTTCAAGCCACGAAGAAGCTACTTAGGTACCATGTTGCGTCAAGTCTCATCAACGTCGCAACATTTCAGCCAAGTACATTAGTTCCTCATCATTACAATTGGTTCAGGTAATTCTCTCTTAATTAAACATTAATCAGCAATTGTCTCATTATTTCTATTTTTAGGTGCCGTCATTATGACATGTCCTCCTGACATTATTTTCCTTCCCAAATGCATGCATGCCTACAAAGTGTCCCATCACTCTTCTTCAATTATGACTGCATAAGCACTCTAACCAATTTTAAGTTCTCTTTCCATAATCCAAACCATTAAATGAATTGACATCATAATCCTCATTCAAACTGCAAAAAACCCTGAAGAACAAAGTTAGCTGATACAGTCCTCCAGAGCCTATGGAGTGAGGAAGAATTTTAAGCACAGAGGATAGAAAGAAAAATTGGAAATGAGGCTTAAAAATAAATTAGAACTAGAAAGTGTTACAGGTCTTTTGCAAGATGATGCTGCAGCAGACATTCTGGGGAATGCAGGATGGCTGGTGTTTTTGGAAAAGTTTGAAGGGTTTCAAGAGGATATTGTTGATGACTTCCTAAGAAACTTGAGGGACAATTAGATAGTTGTAAGGGGAGTTCAAATCAATCTCTCTGCAACCACTATCAGCCATATTTCTGGATTGCCTGAACAAGGTGAGAGGTTCTATCATCTAAAAACTTTATATGCTGATTTGATTAGGAATTTCTCTGTTGAAGGTGAACCTGCAATATAGTTGCAATTAAGTAAGAATGAGGTTAAAGGAATTCTTAGGTCCTCACTTCTAAACCCTTGGCAATCTGTAGCTACATGGTTGATAAAATATTTCACATGTGATGGTCAATTTTCCTTAGTTCTAGGACCAATAATGAAAATGTTGATTTTTCTGAGACATGGGAATGTACACCCTGAATTCAACATAGATATACCCAATTTCCTATACTCTGCCATTAGAGCAACAACAAAGAAGTATCAACAAAACAAGGGTCCTATGAAACACCATGGCCTCATTTTTTCTGATAGTCAAACATCACTTTCTATCCCAAGCTGATGGGGAAGAATTATGGCAGACATTTCTGGATAACCAACCCCAAGATAGAGAGCCAAAGAGAGCTCAAGAAGTGGGTGAGGTTTCCTCTACCTAGCAAGAAGAGGGGATAGAGCCTTCAACTTCCTCTACAGCTATTGAAAAAGGTAAAAATCCCTCACTAGAGGCAACTTCATCTGCTACCCCTATTTCTGACAAGAAAAGGAAAGGAAAAGAAATTAGAGAACCTGTTATTGAGCATACACCATATATGACTCACTCAAAAAAGAGAAAAATGACCTTGGCTGAGGAATCTACCCCAATAAGACCAACAAAGGATAGCCAGGGTCAGAAAACAAAGAAAATTTCAAAAAAATAGACTCTGGCATACATTATTGGGCTGAAGAGCCATTCCATGACTCAGATGACATTCCCCTAATAAGAAAGAAGAAATAGAAAGAGGTTTCTCCTGAGCCATCTGTGCATCTCAGTCTAACTTCACGACAATCTCCTGCTTCAGAGTTAGAACAAAAAGAAACTTATACCATTTCCTCCAATTCTAAGGATGATACACCTACTCCAGAGGCACCTACTCCACCCATGCTATAGAGAAGAAAAAGGAAAAGATAGCTCTCCCAGACTAAAAAAGATACTTCTCTCCTAGCTGAAGTCCTTTTGGGTTTCAACTGGTCCTTCATCAGTGCCAGTAGTTGCAGAGAAGACCTAAGAAGAAATTCAAGATAGGGGGACTGTAGGGGGAGTTGAAGCAGAGAAAATAGATGCAGCTAGCAGTGAAGAGCCAATGGCTATGGGAGCCCCTGAGGTACATGAGATAGAAGAAGAAATAGGAGCATATTCTCACCCCTCTGACCAAGAGGATATTGAAATTTTAAAAGAACAACAGATGTCAGAGGAGATTGATAATCTAAAAAGACTAATATGGGGGAAAAGTATGATCATCACTGACCTCAAGAAGGTCATGAAGGAGAAAGAGATGGATAAAAAAGAGGTAATTGAGAAACTGCAAGAAGAGCTCCAGAGCAAACAATAGATAATTCAAGAGAAGGAAGCAGAATTGAAAGCCTAGGAGACTGAGGTAGTTAAAATCCTTAAGGAGAAGGAGGCAAATATAGTACAAAACATTTTTGATCTTACCAAGGCTAGAGACAATGGTCTCATAATAATTGTAGCACTAATTGAAAAAGTACAGAGCCAAGATAAACAATTGACTTGGGCCAACAATAAAATAGATGATCAGGAGAAATATATTCACTAGTTATCTGGCCTAGGGGCAACTAGTGAACAAGACATACAAACAAATCCATATGTGGGTCCAATCCCCATTGATATTCCTAAGGCCTTGTTCCACTGGGAAAGGAGATGTAGAGAATATGAGGCTTCCAAGCCTATGCTGCAATTATAGAGGGCAGTTACTGCCATGACAAAAAGAGTAGAAACCCTGGAGGAAAAGGTCATTTAGATGGCCTCCATTTCTTCTGAAATTCTATCTTGCAGGCCTCCAAATGCTAGTTATGCTTTGTTTTTATAGGAAAGAGTCCTACAAAGGAAGTTATCTTTAATCTTGTCTGATCTAACTAAAAATACAGAGATAGCAAAGGGGTTCATGCAAGCATATACAAGAAGTTCTGATGAAGACAAAAAAATTCTGTGTTGATGATATGACCTTCATTCTTAATTATTTTGTGGGGGAATGCCAACTCAAAGCATTCATGTCACTGATGAGGAATCATCAGATTTGGAATGAGCAAATGGAGGCTCATCTCAAGAAGGATATAGAAACAAATCTTTTCATCAGAAAGGAGTGTCCAAACCCTTATGCTTTTGAGGTCCAATTCAGAGCATATGTCTATCACCCTAAAAGTCAAAACAAAATTTTGCCATTGTATCTGAAAAATCTGCAAGAGTGCTCCCTTTTTATGAATAGTTCAGCTAATCTAGTGCTTACAGTAGCAAAGAAAAGGTGGAACATTCTGACTTCATAGCAGAAAATGAAAGAAGTACTAACCCCTGCTAACTTAAGGTTATTTATGAGGAAGGCAAGGTTAATATCCAAAATGATGGATAAACACAAACAGGAGTGGATAGGTGGGCATTTCAGACCCCCTCTCATAATTGATCAGTTGCAGGAGTGGTTGAAATAGGTTGATCAGTATAGGGGAAATAGTAATACCAACCACACCACTTGGACTACCTATGCACAAGACTACAGCTTGACTGATAGGATCTTCCACCAGAATAAATCTAGATTGTGAGAAGTAGGAGGACCTGCTAATCCTTAAGTACGGGGGAAATGATAAGTGTCAGGTAGCACCCATGAAATAAATATTTTTACCTCTCTTTTTCTCCCTTTTTATCCCATTGTCTTGATGACTGCACCTAAATAGGCTAACAAGATTGTTCTAAATCATGATTAATAAGAGATGAATTACTTAAGATCATGGTTTCTGATTGAAGGACTAATGTACATTGAATTGATGGAAATATACAGAAATATTCTCTTTTTGAATCAACAGGTGCATGTATTTGAGTAGACAATTTTTTGTATCTCCGGATGTAGTCCTAATGATCTCTGGAGCCGACATCAACTTGCCACGTCTGGTCTCCAAAGTTTCAAATTCAATTGGAGAAGTTTTTGGGATAAGAAGGTGAAGCATCTTTGGAGCTGGATTGAAGTCTTGAGCATCTCTAGAGCTGAATGAGAAGGTCACAAACATATCTCCAAAGCTACAAACAGGGACATACATCTCTGACACCTTTTTAGAACAATGCAGATTTCTAGCACAGTTGTCAGTTAGACACTTCTAGTGGTGATCGGGATGCTCTTGATGTTACTCAAATCATCACCTGAGTAATTAAGGGCAGTCTATAGTTAACTGCTGGAATTTTTATCTCTTTTTGGTTTTTGCATGAGTTATTAATGAACTGATTTAATACCTATATTTCAGGGCCTCACTGCCCATTTGTATTTAAGATTAAGACTTAGATTGAGTGTGAACTTCTATTCCACTCAATCTATTTTTATTTGCATAAATATTTATTATGTAGTTAGACTATTAGTAGAATAAAGAGATTGATCTTATCTCTTAGATGAACTAGTAGACTAGGATGCATGATCTCTCATCATAGATTTAGATATAAACTTACAGAAGCAGCAGAAAAGGACAATGTTTATTCTTTTGATTTCTGTAGTCTCATTTTGATATCAATATTTTGCTAAATACAAAGCTGATGGAATTAGACTGAATTGAGATGTGACATCATTCTCTTGTGATGATTCTTTACTTTTGTCTTAATCCCTAACGGTGTGGAGCAAGGGCCCACTCTCACCGCTAAGGCAGAAGGCTAGTACTATTGTTTTGTTGTTTCAGAATTTATATTAAAAGATATTTACTGTTTTCATAGATAGATGTATGTTTCAGTTTATAGATTTTCTTTAAGTAATTTACTGTTCAGTTCTATTTTTAACATTCTTGGAATTCATTTCATAGCAGATAGATCAGTTCCTTTAAATTAGTAGAGGTCATTAGAGTTAGCTAGATAATATTGGAAACTATAGGATTCCTAATTATAGATAGTCAAGGACACAGCCCTAGATTTGACAAAAGGAATATGATTAAATGATAAGGTACAACAACCCTTGTCACTCTAGATTGGTGGCAATCCTTCCGACACATTATCTGATATGAAGTTTTGGTACTCTGTCAACAATTCATTTATTTCCTCTGGTGGTGGTTCTTCTCCTTTTGCTATGGTGTTTTCTGTACTTAGGGTTCCACACTTCTTTGGAATCAAATCAAAACACATATTCTCATGTCTCAATCCATCCAAAAATTTCCTTCCATCAACCAAACAAATTCTAGCATTCCCACATACTTTGCTTTTAGTCTCATCTTCCAAAGGTATCAAGATATGTTTCTTCCCATTAGATGTTATAGTATAAGTATTCTTCCTTCCATCATGTAGAGCCTTTCTATCATATTGCCATGGTCTCCCCAACAATATATGACATACATCCACTGGCATAATATCACACAATACCTCATCAAGATAAGATCCTATATGAAATTTCACCAAACATTGTTCACTCACCAGTACCTTGTGCTCATCCTTAATCTATGCCATCTTGTAAAGCTTTGGATGTTTCAATCTCTCTAGGTTTAGTTTAGTCACCATCTCCTTTGAAACCAAATTATCAGTAATACCACTATCAATGATAACCTTACAACATTTACCTCTTGATTTACATCTTGTTTGGAACAAACTTTCCTTTGTTGTGGTTCCTCAGTTGTTTCTTCTTGAAATAATGCTCTCATGACTAATGATTCTCCTTTCTGTAGCTTTACCACTGAACTAAGTGATCCAATAGGTTCTTCCTCTGCATAAGCTACTCTTGTACTATTTTTTGTCCTCTTGCTTATTCAAATGCTTTGTGTCCTCCTCCACACTTGAAACAAGTTCCTCTGAATGTTCTTTTGTCAAATCCTCTTTCATCCCTCCAGTGTCCTTCATTGTGGTAAGAATTATGATTCCCTCTGCTATTGTGGTAGAAAATCCTATCATCCCTCTGGTATGAATTGTTATCTCTGTTTTCTTTCTTGTATGGACTAATTTCCTTATTTTTCTCTTCATAAGGTCTTTCTCCTCTAGAATATGTTATGCCTCTTTGAAATTTACCTCCTCTACCTCTCTGCCTTTGCTCATGTCTCTTACTCAACTTGTCTTCAACTTTCAATGCAAACTGATATGCTTCCTCTATTGTTGTCATCCTCACCAAACTTAGTTCTTCTTGAATATTCATCCTCAGTCCATTTATGTATCTTTCTACTTTATACTTGCTTGCTTCACTATGTCTAGTCCTTATGATCATCTTATGAAATTCTCCAGTATACTCCCTCACATATTTCTCCTTTTGCCTTAGGTTTTGTAATCTTTTCAACAATTTCAACTCATAATTAGCAGGTATGAACTGATTCTTCATATTTGTCACTATTCTATCCCATTTTATGATCTCTTTTCCTCTCCTACTCCTATCCAATTGAATTTCTTTCCACCAAATAACAGCATTTCCTTTCAACATAGCTTTTGAAAATATTGCTCTCTTTGGATCTTCTATTTCCTCATATTCAAAGTATTCCTCCAAATCATTTATCTGGTCAATCAGTTCCTCAGGATTTAAATTTCTAGTATAGTTTCATACTTCCACTCTACGTCTCTTTCCCATCTTAGAAATAACTTTAAACATCTGGTGCAGTCACGGCTAGGATGGTCCACAAAGTGAACAATCCAGATCGTGCAGTGAGAGTAAACACAAAAGAAACAACTCTAAGATAGAATGCAAATGCAAATTTAGTCATTCAGTATATCATAGATTCAAAATACAAACTAGTTGGTAACATGCAGGCTTAGAATTAGGCCTCATAGGCCTGATTTCTCAATTGTTGAATATGCATAAGATATTGCTTTGAAGCGTCTTCGCAAAGAATTCATACTATCAACTTGTAAATTATCAATGAATACTTTCCTATGCATCTATTACATGATTATATATCATCTCTGGAACATAAGATTCCTCCGCATTGGCCAAGGAAGATCACAAACTCCAATGAAGAGTTGTAACATGTGTACATGGATAGGTTAGACCTAATCATATAGAACTCCTCTGCAAATGAATGGAATAGAGTGCATTTCTCAAGGAAGGTCAGCCATGATCCAAAAAACATTGAATGAAGTGTCATTTTGCTTCTCGAGTCATGAAAGTGCTCTACAAGTCTTCTTCTTTAGCTAATTGTCTGATATTGTTAGGATACTCTGCTCTGAGAAAACAGTCAATCTTCTGATAGCAATATCTTTCTGGGAACTGATCTAAAGGATCTAAGTTTTGGATACGATGTGTTGAAATACATAGGACAACTAAGAGGGGGGTGAATCAGTTGTCACAAAAACTTAACTTCATAAACCATCAACTACTTAATTACTGATAATTAGATTTAACCATGAAAGCATGAAACCATAGACTTAATCACAATCACACATTCAACATAGTAGACACCAAATTTTTACATGGAAAACCCTAAGAGGGAAAAACCACAGTGGGTGTTAGCCCACATAAAATATATGAGTTATAACAATACTAGAAAATAGAGGCTCATTGCCCAAATTGCTCACTGCAAAGAATGACTCATTGCCAAAGGGTGGCTCATTGCTAAGGGGTATCTCACTGCCAAGGGGTGGCTCACTACCAAATATGGTGAATTGATTAAATAACATCTACTCCATGCCTGGGTTCAATTCCATTGAATCACAATATAACTTCTCCACTCTACTCTTTCACACCTTCACACTTATCTCTTCATATTCACTCACTCATTCCATTTTTTGCAATTACATTACATGTCTTTATACAAGTCATCAACCTTGGAATGTACATCATGGTCGGCAATACATTCATCAACTGTTGGAATAATCTCCAAGGTTGGCATTACAAAAACATACATAGAAATAGGTTTGGACTTAATATAGAAATTAGCTAAGGGAAAGATGTAAATATGTATGCTGATCACTCCATACCTTAGCTGGGACTCAAACACAATTCTTCATGCCATGACATTCTTCCACAAACTTCAAGGCATCTCCGCAATTAGTGAAATCAACCAAGTCGGCCAAGACTGGTGAGAACACTAGGTCCGCTAAGAACATTCTTCATCCATGATCCAATTCTCTCTTTGCGGACCAATCCAAAGGTAGGAACATGATTAGGAGACATCCACAAGCACATTGTAATCACCAGGAACAACTGCATGATCTCTAACCACTCTATCAAGAAGATTCTTCAAACTAGAACACAAGAACAACAATGTCATCCACTATCATAAGGAAAGGATAGCTTGCCAACCACCAAATCATGAACCATTGTAGTTGAAAGCACTTATAATCATCCCAGACTTAACTCTAGAACCACATACCAACATAGTTCAATGCAGAGGAATGCAGAGCATAACACTTTCTCCCTGTCACCACCAAACATACAGGAAAAGCATTTTTCACTCTGGTGAACATAACTCACTCAAATATTCACAACAGAGGCTCAAACTTGGAATATAACATCTTCAGATAGACTTCTAAATAACTTCCAATACGTAGAAAAAAGATATTCATCCTACATGAAATGCGAAGCAATCTTCTAGACTATTCTTTAGTATGTAATACACTGTTTCTACCGAAGGAGCTAATTTTCTCAATATCCTCAACATCAAGATCACTTACATAAGTAAATACAAAGCATCTCACTTATTACAAGAAAACAATAGAATAAGAGTAGAGTTGACACTAATGACAACACAGATATGTTGACATCAATGACAACACCGATTAGGCACATACTTGCAACAATCTCCCCATTTGTCATTGATGGCAACATATGATGTTAAAAATTGAAAAGACCATCAAGACAAGATTCTTCCCCTTTTTCTTTACACATTTGCATTCTTTCTCCTCTTGAGTTTTTTCACATGATTTCTTTCCCCCTTTGACATCAATGGCAAAGGGCACATACTTGCATTTTGCTGCTCTAATCCATCTAAACTGTTACCAACACATCTAGCTACTCCCCCTGAGAGGTAGCTCTCAAAACATCAATCCAGATCAAACAATGAGACTTTGAGCACCACTGGATTGATGCACTCTCATGCATCTTCATTTAGTGAAGGAGGGGTAATGACCCCTAACGTTTCTCTGAGATACTCAAAAGTATCCTTAGGAAGAGGCTTGGTTAAGATATTTGCAATCTGATCCTTTGTGGACACATATTCCAACTTTACTTCATTCTCTATCACCTTTTCTCTCAAAAAGTGATACCTTATAGATATATGCTATTTTCTTGAGTGCATCACTAGATTCTTGGAAATATTTATGGCACTTGTATTGTCACACAAGATTACAATTGGATCTTGATAAACAACTCTTATATCCTTCAATCTCTGCTTCATCCATAACACTTGAGTACAACAACATGCTTCTGCAATATACTCTGCTTCTGCAATTAACAAAGAGATTGAATCTTGTTTCTTGCTCATCCATGAAACCAATCTATTTCCCAAGAAGAAGGCACCTTCTCTTTATTTTTTTTTGTCATCAACATCTCCAGGCCAATCAGCATCTGTATAAGCACTAAGAGTAAAATCATTATCCTTTGGATACCATAAGCCATGATCTAGAGTGCCTTTTAAATACCTCAAGATTATCTTTACTACCATCACATGTGATTCTCTTGGATTAGCTTGAAATATTGCAACAAGACAAACTGCATGCATAATATCAGGTCTGGTTTGAATTAGATAAAGTAATCCTCCAATCATGGATCTGTACTTTTTCTGATCAGTCTTGGGTGAATCATTAGTTTTTCTCAATTTGTAGCCAGTCACCATGGGAGTGCATACCAGTTTAGAGTCTTCCATTCCAAACTTCTTTAACAACTCTTTAACATACTTAGACTGAGATATGAAGATTCCTTTATCTGATTGATCAATTTGTAGACCTAGAAAGAAATTAATCTCACCAAACATAGACATCTCAAACTCTTTTTGTATTTCACCAACAAATTTCATACACATACCTTCATTTCCTCCAAAGATGATATCATCAACAAAGGCTTCAACAATCAAAATTTAATCACCATTAATCTTGAAATAGAGATTACTGTCAGCAGTGCCTTTATTGAATCCTAACTGCAATAAGTACTTATCCAACCTTGCATACCAGGCCCTAGGAGCTTGCTTAAGTCCATATAATGCTTTCTTCAACCTGCATAGCATATCACCTTGATTTGATAGTTGGAATCCTTCCAGTTGCTCAATGTAGACTTCCTCTTCTAACTCACCATTCAAGAATGCATACTTCACATCCATCTGATACACTTTGAAATCTTTGTGAGCTGCAAATGCCAGAAACATTCTAATTTCTTCAATTTGAGCTACTAGAGCAAAAATCTCTTCAAAATCTATTCCTTCAATTTGAGAATATCCTTTGCACACAAGTCTTGCTTTATTCCTTACAACTTCTCCATTTCCATTCATCTTATTCCTAAAGACCCATTTGGTTCCAATAATATTTTTGTCAGCAAGTCTAGGAACTAAATCCCAAGTTTCATTCTTCTCTAGATCTGCATTAGTTCTTCTTCCATTGCCTTAACCCAATTTTCATCATTGCAGGCTTCATTCACAATTTTTGGTTCAATTGTAGAGAGAAAATAGTAATTCACTTGTTCTTCTGTAGATCTTTTCCTTGTTAGTACTCCTTTCTCTTTGTCTCCAATAATTTAATCTTCAAAGTGATTGATTCGTACATACCTATGGTCTTAGCAATTTTCAAAACCATTTCTTCTTCACCTTGATTTTCTTCTTATTCAACTTTTTCTTCATAAGTTATAGTAGCAGGTTCATCTGACTCATAGCCACTTTGATCTGACGTTTTTCCTTTGCCTTCATCTACCTTCACATTTGCATACTCCACAATCTTTTTCAACCTTTTGTTGTAGCAACGGTAGGCCTTACTCTTGGTAGAGTATCCAAGGAAGATTCCTTCATCACATCTTGCATCAAATTTCCCTAGGTCTTCATCTTTTCTAATATAGCATTTTCTTCCAAAGACTTTGAAGTATCTTACTGTTGGAATTCTTCCATACCACAATTCATAGGTGGTTTTAGTACCATTACCTTTCACTTGAACTCTATTTTGAATGTAGACATTAGTATGTATAGCTTCTTTTGAAAAAACTTCCAGCAAGCCTCCTTCCTTCATCATTGTTCTAACAACTTCTTGAACTGTCCTATTCTTCCTTTCCACAACTCCATTTTGCTGAAGAGTCCTAGGTGTAGACAACTGTCTCTTTATTCCTTGCTCTTCATAGAAATTATTGAATTCATTTGATGTGAACTCACCTCCCCTATCAGACCTCAAGCATTTGATTTTCAGTTCTATTTCATTTTCAACCATTTCCTTGAAGGATTTGAACTTCTCTAGGGCTTCAGATTTCTCTCTTAGAAAAGTGACCCAAGTCATTCTAGAATAATCATCAATAAGCAACATGAAGTACCTGTCACCTTGTAAACTTCTTATCCTTGTAGGACCACATAGATCTGTATGAACTAGATCTAACAAATTGACAGAAAATTACTCTTTACTCTTGAAACTTATTCTTGTTTGCTTCCCCAACTGACATTCGTTGGAAATAGTATTGGTAGGTTTCACAAGTTTTGGTAAGTCTCTTACGGTCTGACCTGAACTTATCTTTACCAGATTATCAAAATTTATATGACACAACCTTCTATGCCACAACCAACTCTCATCTGCTTGGGCTAATAAATAGTAATCATTAGTTCCTCTAAATTGATAGATGTTACCTCTAGTCTTCTTACCGGTAGCAATCACAATTCTGGAGCTTTCCATGATCTTGCATCCATTGTCTTTGAATCTTAGATCATAACCTTTGTCACACATTTGACCAACACTCAAAAGATTGTGCTTCAAGCCTTTCACATATAGGACATTGTCAGTATTATGCTTCCATCAAATGAAATAGATCATTTTCCACAAATCTTACTAGCAGCATTGTCTCCAAACCTAACCAGTCTCCATCATATTTTTCCAAACTTACAAACTTAATTTTGTCACCGGTCATGTGATGTGAACATCCACTACCAATAATCCATTCATCCTTATCTTTCTCAACCTGAACAGCCAAAGCACTTTCTTCCACTAGTTTTTCTTCCTTCACACAACTAACAGGATTAGTAGACATAGGTTCTTCTTTCATAGCTTTAAACAAGCATTCATTTGCACTAGTACTAGCATCATCAGATTCATCATCAAAATCTCTAACATAGTAGCATTTCTTTGGATCTCTAGGCCTGTTCTCAAATCTTTTTCTATTCCTTTCAATTCTGTTAGGACATATGGAAGCATAATGACCCACTTTACCACATGAAAAACATTTGAAAGGTAGTTTTCCTTTGAACTTACTAGAACCTCTTTGTAATCTACCAATAAAGTTATCTTTAATTTCATCAAAGTCATCATCAGGTTCCACCTTATATTTTTCAGCTTTGGAGATCTTTGCTGAAGTACTAGCTTTGAAAGCAATTTCAACTTTTGGCAGAGCATCAACAAACTCTCTCATCTCAAAGGTTGTAAGATTTCAAAGTAATTGATCTCTGTCAATAGTTTTCATAGTCATTACTTCTTCAATGGTAGTTACTTTGTGACTATAGGACTTTGGTAGTGATCTAAGAATTTTAATCACAACTTCCTTATCACCAATAGTTCCTCCCATGCTTTTTATTCCATTGACAAGTTCATCAACCCTTTGCATTAAGGTTGTAATGTTTTTCATCTTCATTCATTTTTAAGCTCTCATATTTTGCTTTCAGGCCCTATAGCTTGGCTTCTTTTACAGAGTCATCTCCTTCATATAGTTTCTTCAACTTTTCCCAAACCCCATTTGTAGATTCTAGATCCATGAATTTTATCAACTTAGTGTTAGAAAAAGCACTTAACAAGGCATCTCTAGCTTTTGTATTCAATTCATATTCTTTGATCTCATCTTTAGTTGTCAAACCATTTTTAGGTATGGTGTATTCTATTTTTACAGCTTTCCACACTTTATAACCATGACAAAGGAGACAACTTTTCATTCGTACCTTCCATAGAGCATAATGTGTCCCATCAAACTGTGGTGCTTCCTTTTTAAAAGACATCCTGTATCTTCCTCAAGCTATTAGGCTTTCTTCTGAGGAGCCTACTCTGATACCAATTGTTGAGATACACAGAACAACTGAGAGGGGGGTGAATTAGTTCTCACAAAAACTTAACTTCATAAACCATCAACTACTTAATTACTGACAATTAGATTTAACCATGAAAGCATGAAACCATAGACTTAATCACAATCACACATTCAACATAGTAGACAATAGACTTTTATGTGGAAAACCTTGAGAGGGAAAAACCACGGTGGTGTTAGGGTTAGCCGACAGAAGATATCAATTAAATGCAAATAAAGATTAAATAGAGGAATGAAAATACATAGAAATAATAACAGCGAGAGACAAGTTTTAACATGGTTCACCCCAACCTGGGCTACATCCACCAATAGAGAGTCCAATATTATTATCTAGTAAATCAAACCGATTACAACCAGCAATCCTTGCAACTCAATACTGCTGCAAAATGCTACAATACATCAACAGAAACCCTAACCCTTAGCCATTTTATCAAACCTTATGTCAGTTACAAAAATAGGGTTTTTTATGTCGGCCAATAGAAAAAATAACTCTCAGTGCCTTAACAAAATAATAAAAAAATTGTTGGAGGTTTTGGGGGCACTACCCCTAGACCCCACAAGGGGTGCTACCCCTTGACCCCATCTTGGGGGCACTGCCCCCAAACCCCCACAAGGGGCGCTACCCCTTCACCCCATTAAATAATTTAGGGGTAAACTACACCTATAAAAGTGGGGTAAATTTAACCTCTAAGTTTGATTAGGCTCCATATAACAACAGGTGGATGTTAGCCCATAGAAAATATATGAGTTATAACAATACCAAAAAATAGAGGCTCACTACCCAAATTCTCATTGCAAAGAATGGCTCACTACCAAGGGGTGCTCACTGCCAAATATGGTGAACTGATTAAATAGCATCTACTCCATGCTTGGGTTTAGTTCCATTGAAGCACAATATAACTTCTCCACTCTACTCTTTCACACCTTCGCACTTATCTCTTTATATTCCCTCACTCATGCCATTTTTTACAATTACATTACAAGTCTTTATACAAGTCATCAACCTTGGAATGTACATCATGGTCGGCAATACATTCATCAACCATTGGAACAATCTCCAAAGTCAGCATTACAAAAACATACATAGAAATAGGTCTGGATATAATACAAAAATTAGCTAAGGGAAAGATGTAAATATGTATGTTGATCATGTCATGCCTTAACTGGGGCTCAAACACAATTCTTCATTCCACAACATGCTTCCACAAACTTCAAGGCATCTCCACAATTAGTGAAATCAACCAAGTCGACCAAGACTGGTGAGAACACTAGGTCTGCTAAGAACATTCTTCATCCACGATCCAATTCTCTCTTTGCAGACCAATCCAAAGGTAGGAACATGATCAGGAGATATCCACAAGCACATTGTAATCACCAAGAACAACCACATGATCTCTAACCACTCTGTCAAGAAGATTCTTCAAACTAGAGCACAAGAACAACACTGTCAGCCACTGTCATAAGGAAAGGATAGCTTGTGGACCACTAAATCACAAACCATTGTAGTTGAAAGCACTTATCATCATCCCATACTTAACTCTAGAACCCAAACCAAAATACTTCAATGCAGAGGAATGCAGAGCATAACACTTTCTCCCTGTCACCACCAAACATACAAGAAAAGTAGTTTTCACTCTGGTGAACATAACTCACTCAAATCTGCATACCAGAGGCTCAAACTTGGAATATAACATCTTGAGATAGACTTCTAAATAATTTCCAATCCACAGATAAAGATATTCATCCTACATGAAATGCGTAGCAATCTTCTGGACTGTTCTTCAGTATGTAATACACTATTTCCATTGCAACTCTCTGTTTCTATTGGAGGAGCTAATTTTCTCAATATCCTCAACATCAAGATTACTTACATAAGTAAATACAAAGCATCTCACTTATTACAAGCAAGTAACAAAATAAGAGCATAGTTGACACCAATGACAATAGAGGTATGTTGACATCAATGACAACACCAATTAGGCACATACTTAGAACATGATGTGCATGAAGGTGTCTAGATGTTAAGTCTAGCTCCACAAGTTTTGAAATAAAACTATGGTAGAATGTAGACCAATCTACTGAAAATACTTCTGATTGAACTGACTGAACTGAACTGGAAAATGAAAAGAAAACAAATTGAAATGCAAATGTTTTTGGTTGATGCAAGATTGCTCTTGAACAAGGATGCTTCTGCATAAGACATCCAGGGTTGTTGAAAAAGTGACTCCCTCACTTTGCTGCCTAGCTAGAGGAAAACCAAGATGGTCCACCTCAGCCTGAGAAATCCAATATGAATCTTCTTTCGGTCTACCTTTCCACTTCACAAAATATTCTTTGTATTATCTTCCTCTGGTGTTGCATCTAACTCTTTTATCCAAGATGTCCTCAATATGCTCTGGTGCTTTCTATGGTAACTATTTCTTCAAGTCTTCTTCAATGTTGTCACTAAACTCTCCTTCATGATACTGATATAGATCTGAAATGTTGAAAATAGGTGATATACCCTTGATATGCATTTCCTGAATCAAAATTTCTGAGTATCCTACATGGTCCAAACTTCATCTTCAACTTTTTATATGTCCCAACTAGAAATCTTTCTTTCCTCAAATATACCATCACTTCATCTCCAAATGTAAATTCTTTATGTTTCCTCTTCTCATTTGTTTGCTCTTTATACTTGTTGCTTATCTCCTCCAAATGCTTCTTAACCTCATTATGCATTGTCTCCATGTGTTCTACAAATTCTTCTACCTCTGTACTCCTCTTATCCTCCATACTAATGTCTCTTGACTCTGCTACTCCTCTAGGGTTAGTTCCTGTAACAATCTCAAATGGTGTTCTTCTGATACTCCTATTCACTGAATTGTTATATGTAAACTCTGCTTGTGATAGAATCAAATCCCAATTTCCTACCTTCTCTCCAACCAAACATCTCAACAAGTTTCCCAAACTCCTATTCACCACTTCTGTCTATCCATCAGTCTATGGGTGAAATGTTGAACTAAACTTTAAGTCTGTCTTCATCTTTTTCCAAAGTGTCTTCCAAAAGTATCCAAGAAATCTTGTATCTCTATCCGAAATTAAACTCTTAGGTAATCCATGCAATCTCCTTGAAAAATAGGTCAGCCACATGCACTGCATCAGTTGTCTTCTTACAAGGTATGAAATGTGCCATCTATGAGAATTTGTCTACTACCACAAATACATGAATCATGTCCTCTATGTGTCTTTGACAATCCCATTATGAAATCCATGCTTATGTCTTCCCAAGGTCTCTCCAGTACTGTGAAAGGTTTATACAATCCAATATTCAGACTACTACCTTTTGCAACTTGACAAACTCTACAACTCTGCACACATTTCCTAACATCCTTATGTATCTAAGGCCAAAAGTAATTTTCACTTACCAAAGCCACTATCTTATCAATGCCAAAATGTCCTGCTAATCTACCACTATGCTTCTCTTTGATCAAATTATCAATCATTGAACTCCTAGGTATTCATAACTAGTTTCCTTTGAATAACATATCCTCCTAAATGAAATAATCCAACCACTTACTTCTATCTATCACAACATGTTCCTTACATGCTTTCCAAGGTTTTGCAAAATCAAGATCTTATTCATACATGTTCTTCAATTCCTCAAATCCTAACACTTCAACTCTCCTCTCTGTTAGAAAGTTCCTTCTTCTACTCCATGCATCTGCAACTTTGTTTAATTTTCCACTCCTATGCTTCAATACAAAAGTGTAACTCTACATGAACTCTACCCATCTCACATGTCTCTGATTCATCTTCCCTTGACTATTCAAATATTGCAAAGCTTGATGATCTATTTACAACACAAACTCCTTAGGCAACAAGTAATGTCTCCACTTCTTCAAGGCTTGAATTATGGCATAGAATTCCTGATCATAAATTGAATATCTTCTCCTTGCATCATTCAAATTCTCACTAAATATGCTACAGATCTACCTTCTTGAATTAACACTACTCCTATTGCATTTCCACTTGCATCACAATCTACTTGAAATACCTTATTTAAATCTAGTAATGCCAACACAAGTTGTTCTGTCACTTTTTGCTTCAACAATTTAAAACTCCTATCTACTCCCGATGTCCACTTAAAGTCTTTTATGTCACCTCTCATTGTCTTTGTCATAGGGTTACATACTAAACTGAAATTTCTGATGAACTTCTAGTAGAAACTAGCTAATCCATGAAATGATCTAACTTCTCCAATGCTCTCAAGTGTAGGCCACTCAACAATTGCTCTAACTTTCTCAAGGTCCATCTTCAATCCTTCTGCATAAATCACAAATCCCAAATATACCAATTCTTCATTCATGAAACTACACTTCTTAATGTTTATCAGCAGTTTCTCTTCTCTCAGTCTCTGCAACACTTGTCTCAAGTGCCGCAAATGTTCTTTTATCTTACTAAAAATTAGAATATCATCCAAATATACAATAATAAACTTACCCAAGAATTTCTTCAAAACTTCATTCATCAACCTCATAAAAGTACTCGGTGCATTTGTCAATCTGAAAGGCATCACTAACCACTCATACAGTCCTTCATTTGTCTTAAAAGTAGTCTTCCATTCATCTCCTTCTCTAATTTTGATCTAATGGTATCCACTCTTCAAATATATCTTTGTAAAATATTTTGGTCCACTCAAACAATCCATAATATCATCCATCCTAGGTAAAGGAAATCTATACTTAACTGTGATCTTATTGATTGCTCTAGAATCTGTACAAATTCTCCATTCTCCATCCTTCTTTGATGCTAACACTGTACGTATTGTACAAGGGCTCAAGCTTTCTCTAATCAAACCTTTCCTCAACAACTCATGTATCTATCTATTCAATTCTTCATTCTCTGCCGATGTCATTCCATGTGCTACTTTGTTAGGCAAACTAGCTCCAGGTATAAGGTCCATGTGATGACTGATACTCCTAATTGGTGGCAATCCTTTAGGTACATTATCTGATATGATGTCTTCATACTTTGTCAACAACTCAGTTATCTCCTCCAATTGTGATTCTTTAGTCTCTATCTTCATATTTTTAGGCTTCTTAGGAATCAAAGCATAACACATATTCTCATGTCTCAAACCATCCAGAAATTTCCTTCCATCTACCAAACAAATTCTAGCATTCCCACATACTTCACTCTTAGGATCATCCTCCAAAGGAATTAAAGTAATTTTATTTCCATTTAATGTTAAAGTATATGTATTCTTTCTCCCATCATGTATAGCTTTCCTATCATATTTCCATGGTCTACCCAACAATATATGACAAACATCCATAGGCATAATATCACACAATACTTCTCATGATAAGATCCAATATGAAATTTCACCAAAAATTATTCACTCACCAATACCTTATGATCATCCTAAATCCATGCTATCTGATATGGCTTAGGGTGTTTCAATCTTTCCAACTGCAGCTTAGTCACCATCTCCTCTAAAACTAAATTATCAGAACTACCACTATCAATTACAACTTTACATCATTTACCTCCTGATTTGCATCTGGTTTAGAACAAATTTTTTCTCTATGGTTTGAAATAGTGCTCTCCTCATGACAAGTGATTCTCCTTTCTTAGGTTTACCAACTGAAGTCAATGATCCAATAGGTTCTTCTTCCACATAGGCTGCTCTTCCACTATTCTTTGTCTTCTTTCTTGTACTTCCTTGATTACATTCAAATGCTCTATGTCCTTCACCTCCACACTTAAAGAAAGTTCCACTAAATGTTCTCCTATCAAGTCCTCTTCCTTCTCTTCTGTATCCTTCACTCTGATAAGCATTATGATTTCCTCTCTGGTAGAAAGTTCTATCATCTCTCTGGTATGCACTGTTATCTCTTTCCTCCTTCTTGAATGGTCTATCTTGCTTGTTCTGATCCACATATGATCTCTCTCCTCTGGAAAATGTTCTACCTATCTAAAATTTACCTCCTCTACCTCTTTGTCTTTGATCATGTTTCTTGTTCAACTTTTCTTCAACCTTCAGGGCAAACTGATATGCTTCTTCCAATGTTGTCATTCTCACCAAACTCAGTTCTTCTTGAATGTTCAATCTCAGTCCATTGATGTATCTTGCCACTTTCTCCTTTCTTGCTTCACTATGTTCTATACTTATGATCATCTTATGAAATTCTTCAGTATACTCCTTCACAAATTTCTCCTTTTGTCTCAAATTCTGCAATCTTTTCAACAGTTCCAACTCATAGTCAACAGGTATAAACTGATTCTTCAATTTTGTCACCATTCTATCCCACTTTGTAATCTTCTTTTTTCCTCTTCTATTTCTATCCAACTAAACTTCTTTCCACCATATAGTAGCATGTCTTCAACTTTGCCTTTGCAAATTTCATCTTCTCTAGATCTTTAATTTCTTCATATTCAAAGTATTCTTCTAGGTCATTTATCCAATCAATCAGCTCTTCTAGTTTAGTACATCAACTCTAGGTCTTTTCCCAATCTTTGAAATAGCTCTCAACATCTTGACTTGATTTGATTCTTCTTCTTCTCCTCCTCCTAGAGTTACTTCATTTTGATCAGCGGATTGAAATTCTTCTTCATCATCATTTTCAACATTAGGTTGAGGTGTAAGTCCTCTTCTTCGATCTTCTTCAACAAAATCCAATCGAACTTGTATTTTTTTCATCATTTCCATCATTTCATCCATTCTTCTAGCCATAGTACCAACAACAGGTATTCTCCTTAGTGACATCTCTTCCTAGGATCAAGTGTACTTGCCTCAAATTCGGTGATCAGGCTACAAGGTGAAAACTGCCTCACAATCGACGATCGGTTGACAACATAAGTAGTCTACCTCAGTTCAGAGATTTGTTCACAGTAATATCTTAGAGAATGTCTTTACAAACTTCACTCAATTCACTCACTTCACTCCCAAAATATTTGAACTTCACTCTTATACCACTTGGTGCAGTCACGACTAGGAGGGTCCACAAAGTGAACAATCTAGACCATGCATCGAGAGTAAACACAACGGAAACAAATCTAAGATAAAATGCAAATATAGATTCAGTCATTCAATATATCATAGATTCAAAATACAAACTAGCCTACAACATGCGATCTTACAATTAGGGCTCATAGACCTAATTTCTCAATTGCTGAATATGCACAAGATATAGCTTTGAAACACCTTCGCAAAGAATTCAAACTATCAACTTGTAAATTATCAATTACTACTTTCCTATGCATCTATTACATGATTATATATCATCCTCATAATGTAAGATTCCTCTGTGTCAGCCAAGGAAGATCACAAACTTCAATGAAGAGCTGTAATTTGTGTACACGGATAGGTCGACCCTAATCATATATAAATCCTCCGAAAATGAATGGAATAACATGTGGTTCTCAGGGAAGGTCAGCCATGATCCAAAAAACATTGAATAAAGTGTCATTTAGCTTCATGATTTGTGAAAGTTCTCCGCAAGTCTTCTCCTTTAGCTGATTGTTTGAGACTGTTAGGATGCTCTGCTATGAGAAAATAGTTGATCTTCTGATAGCGATATATTTATGAGAACTAATCCAAAGGATCTAATTTTTGGATATGATGTGCATGAAGGTATCTAGATGCTAAGTCTAGCTCCACAAGGTCTAAAATAAAACTATGGCAGAATGCAGACCAATCTACTGAAACTACTACTGACTAAACTAAACTAGAAAATAAAAAGAAAACAAACTAAAATGCAAATGTTTTTGGTTGATGCAAGATTACTTTTGAACTAGGGATGCTCCTAGATCAACATCTTTACCTAATCCGATTCTTCTTCTTCTAGGGCTTCTTCATTTTGGTCAATAGCTTGAAATTCATCATCATCACCTTCATCTTCATGTCTAGGGTTTAGTCCTCTTCTTCTATCTTCTTCTACAGCATCCAATCTAACCTTCATTTTCCTCATCATCTCAATCATTTCTTCCATTCTTCTAGCAACATTGGCCATAGAAGGCATCATCCTTGGTGGCATCTCTTCCTAGGATCTGATGTAACTACCTCAATTCGGTGATATGACTATAAGGTAGTGTAACAATCAGAAAATGTCCCCTTGGGGGCTTTTCTCTCATAAGGTTTAGCTCCTAGGTCTTTAGTATGCATTCAGAACATTTTAGTTCATATTTTGGCATCCCGATGGAATGAGACCTAGGTTTCATGGCAAATGGGACCTAGGAGGACCCCTTGAGTTTTACCCTACCCAAAATAGGGGGGAGGACTTGGGCACCCATGCCCTAGTCCTGCCCTATTTTGGGGAAGCCCCAATTTTTAGGTGTCAGTTTATGACCGTTAGTTGGTTCTTTTGCTGACAAGGTAAAGTTTGATTTTTAAAATCTTGGCAGGAATGCTTGTAGGTGCATATATTGAAGAGAATGTGTGTCTCAAATTACAACTTAAACCTTATTCTATCCTTGGTCATCGGCCACACTGAAGGTATCAGCAAACCTTGGTAATGTTACACCGACAGTTATGTTCACACCGATCTAGAGTTAGTGATCGGATAGACTTCCTGTATCGGTGGGAGTTAAGAGTCAGTGACCGATATGCGATGTCTCATCGATGCCTTATAGCCATCGGCATAAGGTTGGGTGTCAGGTAAACTCATGGTGGTCATTCCGATAGTATTGAGTTACCCTGATGGAAGTGTGCGTTGGGATCAATGGATCATCAGCGTGAGAACCTTCATTGGCGCAGAGTAAAGTGTTTGGGCTGATGGACAAAGGTCACTCTGATGAAGGATTTTTGTTGGCGTCGGTGAGACAAGGATCCGTCAGAGTAAGTGTTGAACAGTTCACCGATGATGAAGGTTATCCCGATGAGTCTTTGACTATCATCATCGGCAACAAAATTGCCGACGATAGTCATATTGATCATTTGTGGTTATAAACAGGAATAGTATACGTGACCTGGTGCATGTGGGATTAATGATCTCATGAGAATGTGATCAGTTGCAATGGTTGGAAGGTAGCAACGCTGGGGAAGTTAGATCAAACAGTTAGGGCAAAATATGAATAACAGTTTTGCTCTTGAAGACGGGAAATAAAACTGATCTGCTGGCATCATTGTTGGATGATGAAGAGCTTTGATTTGTACAAGTTTATTATGTAGAATGTGTAGTTGATATAAACAATTTTGTACAAATTGTAAACATGACCGATACCTAAAAATTAGAACAGGGGATCTTTATTGTATATTCAGTTTTACTGTAATAAAGATTGTTCTATTGTGGTGGTGGGTTTTTTACCCGAAAGGGTTTTCCCACGTAATACTGGTGTCATTCTGTGTTGTCTTATTTGTCTATTTTGTTTCTTTGGTGTATTTATCTGATTATTTTGTTTTTGAAAGTTACCTATCTGCATTATCCCCTTTGAATTAACAGTAGGGAAGCTATATTCGGCACCTCTGCTTTCATTACAAGTGGTATCAGAGCCTGGCCAGTTGTGTTATCTTTGTTGGTAAGTTGGGTTTTTTGTGTTAATTCTAGGAGTGGGAGCTCTATAGAGGTCTATTCTATTAAATAAGATGGCAAGTACATCAGGAAAAACAGACATTGAAAAGTTCAATGGCACAAACTTTGAGTTGTGGAAGATTAAGGCTGAAGATTTGCTAGTCGACAGAGATCTTTGGATTGTTGTGTCTGGGGTTAAACCTGCAAGCATGAAGCAAGAAGATTGGGACCTAGCTGATAGAAAAGATAGAGGACTGATAAGATTAAGTCTTGCGGATTATGTTCTATTAAACATCCATGAAGAGAAGTCAGCCAAAGATTTGTGGAAGAAGTTGGCAGATATTTACCAGGGCAAGTCCTTGGTGAATAAACTGTTTCTCAGAAAGAAGTTGTATTCTCTGAAGATGGATGAAGGTGCATCTGTAGCAGACCATCTAAACACATTTAATCTGATTGTTGCATAGTTGATGTCTATAGGTGTAAAAATAGAAGAGGAAGACTGTTGTATGCTTCTATTGTGTTCCTTACCTGACTCATGGGATCATCTTGTGATGGCTATTGGAAGTACAACAACCACGTTTACAACTGAAGCAGTTGTTACCTCATTGTTATCTGAAGAGATGTGGAGGAAATCTTTTGAGATAGCCAAAGAGGCCCTGTATGTTTGAGGTAGATCAAAGGAAAGAGGCAAGAAGAAGGACAACAAGTCTAAGTCCAAATCAGAGGGGAAATCAAAATCTCCTAGCACAAAGTCCAAGGTGAAGTGCTGGAATTGTGGGTAGAAAGGACACATTAGAAGAGACTGTAAAGAGGAGAAAAAGAAGAAGAAGAAGAACTCTTCTGACAACGATTCTTCTCAGAGTGATGCTGATGCCTTCATTGTTGTTTTGGCAATGCCTACATCTGAAGATGTTTGGCTGTTGGATTCAGGAGCATATTTTCATATGCCATCTCATAGAGAGTGGTTCACAAAGTATGAACCGTATGCTGGTGGGAAGGTGTTCCTGGCAAGTGATTCAACACTGGAAATTGTTGGCTGAGGATGAGTCAGAATCTAGTTCCTGGATGGTAGGATAAAGGGAATGAATGGAGTTCTTCACATACCAGGTCTGGCTCAAAATTTACTTTCTGTTAGTAAGCTTAATGATGTTGGAGTGCAAGTTACTTTTGTGAATGGTGGCTGTAAGATGACTGGAGGGTCTATTGTACTGGCAAAGGGTGAACGCATTGGAACTCTGTATAGGTTAGATGCAAAATTAGTATGCTGTAATAATGTCTCTATAAAATCTGAAGAAACTACCATTGTAACACATGATGCAAACTCTATGGAAGTTAAACTTCCTACAGAGAAAATAATGCTCTGGCATCATAGACTTGGTCACATAGGTGAAAAAGGTTTAAAACCTTGAAGAACAAAACCTTGGTAGATGGGCTGATTGATTGTAATCTGGAGTTTGATTTTTGCGAACATTATATATATGGAAAATAGAACCATGTTTCTTTTTACTGTAGTTCTCATAAATCTTCTGGTGTTTTGGACTATGTACATTCTGATGTTTTTGGTCTAGTTGATGTTCCTTCTCTATCTAAATCAAGATACTACATATCGTTTATTGATGATTATTCAAGGAGGGCTTTTGTATATTTTTTGAAAAATAAATTAGAAGTGTTCAGTTGGTTTAAAGAACTTAAAACTCTTGTGGAAAATCAGATTGGTAGAAAAATAAAATGCTTGAGAACAGATAACGGTGGTGAATATTGCAATGCAGATTTTGATAAGTATTGTGTAGATCATGGTATAAAAAGGCACAAAACTACACCTTATACTCCACAGCAAAATGGAGTTGCTGAAAGGTTGAATCAGTCACTGGTGGAGAAAGCAAGAAGTATGTTGAGTTATGCTGGTCTTGAACAAAGGTTCTGGGCTGAAGCAATTGCTACAGCTTGTTACTTGTTGAATCATTCTCATACTTCGGCATTGGTTGATAAGACACCTATGGAAGCATGGTCTAAAAAGAAGCCCTCTCTAAGACATCTTCGTGTCTTTGGCTATGAGGCATATGCTTATATTCCTGAGGTAAAAAGGTCTAAGTTGGATTACAAGGCAGTCAAATGTATCTTTATTGGCTATGGAGTTGGTGTTAAAGGGTACAAGCTTTGGAATCCTGAAACTGAAAAAGTAATTTACAGCAGGAATGTAATTTTTAGAGAGATGAAACCTTTGGTTATTGATCCTCAGCCGGAGAAGACAGAAAAGAAGAAAGAAAAGAGTGTTGTTAATATTCCTCTGACCCCTATAAAAGAGGATCAACAAGTACCAAGTGTAGATGGTTCAGAAGTGAGTTCAAGTAGCTCCAAAGATTTAGATCTAGAGCAAGAACCTAAACCTGCACCTCAGCCATTGAGGAGGTCTACACGTGAAAGAAGACAACCAGATAGGTATGGATTTTTAGTACTTGATTCAAGTTGTGCCTATGCTTTACTTACTGATACTGATGAACCTAGGACTGTGAAAGAAGCTATTAGTTTACTTGATTCAGATTCTTGGTTGGAAGCCATGGATAGTGAAATGACATCTTTGGAGAAGAATGGAACCTGGGATCTGGTGCCCTTGCCTAAAGGAAGAAAACCTGTAGGTTGTAAGTGGGTATTTAAGAAGAAATATGGTCCAGATGGTAGTATTGAAAAGTACAAGGCGAGACTGGTTGCTAAGGGGTATTCCCAAAAGGAAGGTATAGATTATGGAGAAATCTTTTCTCCTGTAGCTAAGCTAACATCCATTAGATTTCTGTTGTCACTTGCAGTAACATATGACTTTGAAATTGAGCAGATGGATGTGACAACATTTCTTCATGGGGACCTTGAAGAAGAAATTTGTATGTCCCAGCCAGAGCATTTTGTGGTAAAAGGTAAAGAACATCTGGTATGTAAACTTAAGAAGTCTCTTTATGGTTTGAAGCAATCTCCCAGAATGTGGTATCAAAAATTTGATACGTATGTTTTATCCTTGGGGTATGTGAGATCTAAATCTGATCATTGTGTTTATTATAAAACTGATGGTGATCAAATTCTTATAATTGCACTGTATGTGGATGACATGTTGTTCATTGGCAATGGTAAGGGAATGATCTCAGAATTAAAATCTCAGTTGTCCTTGAAATTTGAAATGAAGAATCTGGGGGCAACGAAGTACATTCTGGGAATGGAAATCAAAAGGGACAGATCTAAGAGAAAGCTTTGGCTCAACCAGAGCAAGTATATTACTAATGTTCTTGATAAGTTTCATATGTTTGATTCTAAATAGTTAGTTGTTCCAGTTTTGCAGGGAACGAAATTATCTATTGAAGATTGTCCAGAATCTTTGAATGAAATTGACGACATGAAAAGAGTGCCCTATGCAAGTGTTGTTGGTAGTTTAATGTATGCAATGGTCTGTACCAAACCAGACATTGCCCAAGCAGTGGGAGTTTTGAGCTGGTTTATGGCGAATCCAGGCAGATCACATTGGGATGCTGTGAAAAGAGCTATGATGTATTTGAAGGGAACTTCTAACTATGCTATTTGCTATCATGGAAACTCAGATGGATCTAAGAGATCTATCAGCATTCAAGGATATGTTGATTCTGATTGGGTAGGGGACATTGACAGTAGAAGATCTACTAGTGGATATGTATTCACGTTAAATGGTGGTGCTATTAGTTGGATGAGCAAGTGATAGGTTGTAGTCGCTTTGTCCACAACAGAGGCAGAGTACATGGCAGCTACTCGTGCATGGCAAGAAGCTGTTTGGTTGAAAAGGTTGTGTTCTGATATTGGTTTTAATGCAGGGCAAATACAAATTCACTGTGACAGTCAAAGTGCTATATGTTTGGCAAAAAATCTTACATTTCATGCTAGGACAAAACATATTGATGTCCAATATCACTTTGTTCATGATATGGTGGAAGACAGGAAGGTGACGCTGGAAAAAGTTGACACTTTGGAAAATGTTGATGACGCCTTAACTAAACTAGTAAGCACAGCCAAGTTCAAATGGTGTTCAGATGAAATGGGTCTTCAAGCCCATAATTCTCAGTAATCGTATGAGGATTGAGAGGTAGTAGTAATCTCCTTGACAAGTGGGAGATTGAAGAGAACGTGTGTCTCAAATTACTACTTGAACCTTATTCTATCCTTGGTCATCGGCCACACTAAAGCTATCGATAGACCTTAGTAATGTTACACCGACAGTTATGTTCACACCAATGTAGAGTTAGTGATCGGGCAGACTTCTTGTATCAGTGGGAGTTAAGAGTCAGTGACTGATATGCGATGTCTCATCGATGCCTTATATCCATCGGCATAAGGTTGGGCATCGAGTAAACTCATGGTGGTCGTTCCGATAGTATTGAGTTACCTTGATGGAAGTGTACGTTGGGATCAATGGATCATCGACGTGAGAACCTTCATCGGCGCAGAGTAAAGTGTTTGGGCTGATGGACAGAGGTCACTCTGATGAAGGCTTTGTGTTGGCGTTGGTGAGACAAGGATCCGTCAGAGTAAGTGTTGAACAGTTCACCAATGATGAAGGTTATCCTGATGAATCTTTGACTGTCATCGTGGGCAACAAAATTGTTGACGATAGTCATATTGATCGTTTGTGGTTATAAACCAAAATAGTATACGTGACCTGGTGCATGTGGGATTAATGATCTCACGAGAATGTGAACAGTTGCAATGGTTGGAAGGTAGCGATGCTGGGGAAGTTAGATCGAACAGTTAGGGCAAAATATGAATAACAATTTTTCTCTTGAAGATGGGAAATAAAACTGATCTGCTGGTATCGTTGTTGGATGATGAAGAGGTTTTATTTGTACAAGTTTATTTGTAGAATGTGTAGTTGATATAAATAGTTTTGTACAAATTGTAAATGTGACCGATACCTAAAAATTAGAACAGGGGATCTTTATTGTATATTCAGTTTTACTGTAATAAAGATTGTTCTATTGTGGTGGTGGGTTTTTTACCCAAAAGAGTTTTCCCACGTAATACTGGTGTCGTTCAGTGTTGTCTTATTTGTCTATTTTGTTTCTTTGGTGTATTTATCTGATTATTTTGTTTTTGAAAGTTACCTATCTGCATTATCCCCTTTGAATTAACATTAGGGAAGTTGTATTCTGCACCTCTGCTTTCCTTACATATATAAGCATGTGTAGGCATTCTTTTGTAAACTAGATGATTATTGGCAAGCTACAGTGTTCTTAAGGTGATTCAAGGCTTTCTATTGTGTTGCAAGACTAGACTTGTATGTTTTGTGTGTTGATATTTGCAGATTTGAGCATCAATCTCCTCATGGCATGAAGAGCATCTTCCTCCATCAGAGCTTCACTACAAGGTGACATATCATTATGTTTTTATCATTGATTCCTTTAGTTTTTGCCTCTGCCTCACAAGGGCACACACTCTTTGTCTGATAATGGTGTTTGAAGACTTAAGTGCCCTCTGGGGCTTGATTGAGGCAAGCCTCTAAACACCACAACCCCTAAACCAAGTCTTGTGATTACAGGTTACAGGTGTCACATCTGGAAAAAGTGGAGTTGTAGAAAGGCTTGGTAGGCATCAGGAATTTGGGATTTGAAGAGAAGTCAGACACATGAGCACTTGTGGGAGTAAGGCACTCGCAACAGTGTCCTCTGCAGACAGATCTCGAGAAACAAAAGTTATAGGGCTGATCAGTGTCGGAAGGAGGTCCAGATTCCTTGAAAAAGTAGGTACTTTGGACTTGGGCACCAGCACCTTAGTCCCTGACTATTCCGCCTCGGAACCCCGAAAAAGGTATTCTATGATTTGTTATTTTACTCCCGTCTGCAAGAGCTTTTTCCGTTATTTGTCAATTTGTTGTCATATTTGCACAATTAGGGTTTTAATGATTAATTAGACATAAGAGAAGGAAAAATTGATAATTAATTCCCTAATCCAAGTTTTTCTACATCTTCAAGTGACCTAGGGTATGATAGTGCTCGCCACTCGACCCTAGATCCTTGAATGTAAGGTGGAAAGGAGGATTTAAACATCTAAACACTAGAACATTAACAAATCCAATTTTCCCTTAAACATTTTGGTGAACCCATGTTTTTGGACTTAAATTGAAACTTGTTGAGTGTTTATATTTAGACTTGGATTGATTTCACTCATTCATTTGGTTGTTTATTCCATTGCATTGAGAAAAATTCAAAAAAATTGAAAAATTAGAAAAATACAAAAAAATTGCATTGTTTAGCTTACTAAATTACATCAGTTCTTCCTAAATTTTCCTAATTCATAATTTTTACATCAGATCTGATATAAAAAATAGAAAAATACAAAAAATCAGAAATTTACCTTGCATTTTCATCATTTAATTGTTAGAGCTTTGTGGAAATTTTGACAAATTTATATAACCTAGTAATTCCAAAATCTAGGGTTAGTAGGCAAAACCTTTTATCAGATTTTTCAACTGATTTTAGAGGCTCATTCAAATTTTCATTTATCTATAGTTTTGCATTTAGATTTAAAATATTTGCATTTTTACATAGAAAATTTCAACAAAAACTAGCAATTTTGATAAATTTTCATTAAATTTGCATGGGCATTTTGCATGTTAAGGCTTGAAAATCATTTTAAGATATGAGAGTAAGTCCATTTAATCATAAATCAGACTTAACAACATTCACATAGAATTTTATCCCAAGATCTCAAACTTAGGGCTTCAAAAACAACAATTTTCACTAAAATTGGCCTTATTGACTTCATAAACTTGCACCATAGGTGTGTTGTGAAAGGTATTTTGGAATTATTTTTCTATTATCAGGGTAATAATTTTCTTCCCCTCATAAAAATCTTCACAATACCCTTTTATCAGACTCTTGTAGTGAAAATTTTGCAAAAAATCACACATTTTAGCTATTTTGGCCCTAGGGTTTGACCTAGTTTGCACTCCAAGCATGTTGTGATCAATTTTATGGATTGAGGTGACTGATATTGTTGATATTATTTGTTGTACCTCCTAAAATTCCTTACAACACCCGTTTTTCTAGGTCTTGGAGTTGAAAAACCATGAAAAATTGCATATTTTGCTATATTTTCACTAGGGCTTGACCTTAAGTGGCGCTAAAATCATGTTGTGTTGGGTATTTTTGCATAAAGTGGATGTTATTACTGATATTATTTGCTTTCCATCATCATTTTCCTCACAACACCCTTTTTTATGCTCTTTTACAGTGAATTTTGGTGAAAAAAGTGCCAATTTTGACATATTTTCGCTATATTTAGACTTGGCATTATCTTGGATTTGCATCAAGAGTGTGTTGAGAGTGTTTATATTGCTTTTTTAGACTGATACCAGACATATAACGTGCTTCCCTCTATCAAAATCCTTACAACATCCTTTGTTTCATTTATTTGCATTGAAAAGTATCATTTTGGGTTGTTTGTACTCTTATCTGTTGCATCAATTTTGAAAAGCTTTCAAAATCTGATTTGGCATTGATTTGAGCATATAAACATGGCCTATAATCACAACAGAAACAATAGGTTCCCTCCAAGACCTTACATGAAAAGAAAGGCTCCTAAACCTAAAATTGTCTTCACTCCTCATGATAGAACAGTCGGTGATTCCGAAGGACCTCTTTACATCACCATAAAGATAATGGGAAATAATGTGGAGGGAACTCTTCTTGATCCTAATTGCATGACTAATGTTGCTATTGAAAATTTCCTCTTTTCGAATCAATTAATACAAGGTCCTTATAGCCCTTCGAGCTTGATGATTAAAACACATACGGGAGCTTTAAAGAAACCATTGGGTAAGATATCATTGATAGTAACTGTATTTGAGAAACATGTTGAACAATGGTTTGATATTACTCCCGACTTTGATACCTTTGACATAAAACTTGGAATCCCTGGGTTAAAAGTTGTGAAAGGCCTTCAACTATTTACAAATGTGTTAAATTTCCTTTGAATGGACAAGTGCATGTCATTCATCGAAATACATACAAACCTTCAACTACACAACAACACTTCACTTTGGATTACTTTTGCAACAAAAATACTAGCGATAAATTAGAGCTACGAACAGACTTTACATTTTTGAGCTATAGAAATTACAAAGTGAAATTGTTACATCCAATACCTAGTCCTCCTACACAAGAAATGACAAAAGATAAACAACCTGCATGTGAAGAGAACTTTAGACCGAAAGGACAAGGTCCCTATGCTGAGGTTCCTCCCTTGAAATCCTTACAAGGATCAGGAAATCATTGTCAACAACAAAGTGTTCCACCGTGACAAATGAGGTTTGATCCTGGTGCTTCATCTTCTAATTTGTACAAGCCTATGAAAGAGGATAGCCCTATCTTACAAGAGATAAGTGGAAAAACAAAATGAAATAGAAAAGCAAGAGAAAGAAGAAAAAGAAGACAAGAATATGCCATAAACCTTGCCTCTCAACAAGAAAACATTGATCCCAACATTCAACCAAACAAAGATGATCCTAACGATGAACAACATGATGAACAAGATATGAATTTGGCTATGGTACCATATGTCCCACTATCCTCCAACATTAGGGAGTGGGAATATGACGGCGATGATTTGCTTATAGACAACTCCTAGGCTGACATGGGCCCTAAAGGTAAGTATCTCCAACCCTATATCTCTCTCATGATGTGCTTCCCCTGTGATGTGTTATGTATTGTTTAGGCCTTATGGGATGACCTTGGATTCTCTCGTAAGGTTTGAGATACCAAGAGACCACCTCTGTTTTGACCTTCTTCTATTTGTATCATCATTCTTTTAAATTGCTCTCTCTCTGATTTCATTGTTGTGTGTTGTGTCTTATGGACATAGCATCGTGGTTGGTGACTTGGGGGTACCCTCCTATGTGACTGTCCCTAAGACACTAGTCTTCTCCTCTCTTATTTATTGTTTCCACCTAGTGAGTGAATGACGACAAACATTTATACTGATGTGGACCTAGTATCCCTTTTGAGAGAAATCAAAAATTGGACTTAGTTCCTAATATGACGATGGGGTTGTATATCTTATTCGACGCTTGGCTAGTGGAAGCACTCGTGCTTTTCGCGTAGTGAACTTGATGATGTTTTTGTCGCATTTACAAACCTTAACAACACTGTTACTCTATGCACCTTTGTTTGCCTTTGAATCTGGCCTGGGCGGTACTCGATTTGGAGAGCTTCATGATATAGCCTCATGGTTATCCTCAAACTATGAATTCATTGTATAACCTTGGCTCTTTGTGTGGTTAATCATATTCATTGATGTTGTTGATTATCATGATGTTGTAGACACTTACATGTTTCTTGCAGGGATGTGTTTGTGGGAACATTTGGTGATTGTAAAGTACATGTCACCTCCGGGGGGCATGGGCTTTGTGAAATTCAATGTTCCCTTGTGTGTTTTCTTCCTACCTTAACGTGCTTGATATTGATAATTGATATCAACCACCTTAAGATGGGGGCATATATAAGGTACACTGTCTATTATAGATGTTAGCAATGTGTTTGACCTTAGATACAAAGACTTGCACCCTAGGGTAGTGCATCGTGCATCCTGAGCTTGTTTACAATCAATCAATCAATCATGTAAGCCCTCTGTGGAGGCGGGGATGGTGTATTTCTTGGAGCAGATTGCATCATCCTATCATTTTCAAAAGTCCTCTATAGAGGTGGGGAGCAGTTCTGCGACTAACTCAACCCATATGCATGTCTTCGGTGATTGTTGTGGCGAAGCCCAATTGTCAGTGCGTACTTGTAATGTGCCTAAGATGGTGTTGGACCTAGAAATAGGTACACTCCATTGCTTGTCTACCATGTTTTCTCTATGTCTTCAAGTGTGTGTGTTTTGGCATGCTTGTTTTGTGTGGTGTGTTTGTTGCCCCATATGCAGAGACTAGTGCCTTCGGGTAGTGCTTCCTACATTTTGGGAGGTTTGTGTGTCTTGCATGTGTGTTGCCCCATGTATACAGAGACCCAGTGCATCCTGTATTATGGGAGGTTTGTTTACTTTCCAATACTTGCATATGCATTTCATATATATGACAAAAAGAAAATAAAAGATATCATTTATGTCTTCCATGCATTAATGTGTCTTCTATACATTAACTGTCTTCACCATGTTCTGCATGATTGTAACTATCTTCTCCATGTTTTGCGTACTTGTTACTACTTTCTATGTGATTGGCGTATCTTCTCTGTGCTTGATGTGTTTGCTGTGTTTGTGGCCTTACTTTAATGCATGTATTGGCCTCACATTTATACACACATTAAAGTGGGGGCTAAATGTAACATTGTAAAATGTCCCCTTGGGGGCTTTTCCCTCAGAAGGTTTAGCTCCCGGGTCTTTAATATGCATTTAGGACATTTTAGTTCATATTTTGGCATCTCGATGGAATGGGACCTAGGTTTCATGGCAAATGGGACCTAGGAGGACCCCTTGAGCTGTACCCTACCCAAAATAGGGGGGAGGACTTGGGCACCCATGCCCTAGTCCTACCCTATTTTGGGGCAGCCCTAATTTCCAGGTGTTGGTTTATGACCATTAGTTGGTTCTTTTAATGACACACTAAAGTTTGATTTTTAAAATCTCAGTGGGAATGCTTGTAGGTGCATATATAAGCATGTGTAGGCATTCATTTGTAAACTAGATGATTACTGGCAAGCTATAGTGTTCTCAAGGTGATTCAAGGCTTTCTATTGTGTTGCAAGAGTAGACTTGTATGTTTTGTATGTTGATATTTGTAGATTTGAGCATCAATCTCCTCATGGCATGAAGATCATCTTCCTCCATGAGAGCTTCACTACAAGGTGACATATCATTGTGTTTTTATCATTGATTCCTTTGGTTTTTGCCTCTGCCTCACAAGGGCATGCACTCTTTGTCTGACAAGGGTGTTCGGAGACTTAAGTGTCCTCTGGGGCTTGACTGAGGCAAGCCTCTAAACACCACAACCCCCAAACTAAGTCTTGTGATTGCAGGTTACAGGTGTCTAATCTGGAAAAAGTGGAGTTACAGGAAGGCTTGGTAGGCATCAGGGATTTGGGATCTGAAGAGAAATTAGACATAGGAGCACTTCTGGAACTAGGGCACTCACAACAGTGTCCTCTACAGATAGATCTTGGGAAACAAAAGTTATAGGGTTGATCAATGTTGGAAGGAGGTCTAGATTCCCCAAAAAAGTAGGTACCTTGGACTTGGGCGCATGTACCTTAGTGCCTGACTATTCCACCTTGGAACCCCAAAAAGAGGTATTCTATGATTTGTTATTTTACTCCCGTCTGCAAGAGCTTTTTCTATTATTCATCAATTTGTTGTCGTATTTGCATAATTAGGGTTTTAATGGTTAATTGGACATAAGAGAAGGAAAAATTGATAATTAATTCCCTAATCCAAGTTTTCCTACATCTGCAAGTGACATAGGGTATGATAGTGCTTGCCACTCAATCCTAGATCCTTGAATGTAAGGTGAAAAGGAGGATTTAAACATCTAAACACTAGAACATTAACAAATCCAATTTTCTCTTAAATAGGTAGCATTTGCCTCACAATCGGTGCGTTGTTGACAAACATAAGTAGACTACCTTAGGTCAGTGATGTGCTAACTACAAGATCTTCTGGAATGCCTTCACTTCCCAAAAGATTCACAACTTCGCTCTAATACCACTTGGTGCAGTCATGGATGGAGGGTCCTAAGAAGGCACTGTCCAAACCATGCAGCTAGAGTAACACAATAGAAACAACACAATAATAGAATGCAATGGAAGATTCAAATGATCAATATATTAGATAAACAAAATGCTTATATGTTGGCAACATGTGGGCTACAATCAAAGGGCTCACAAGCCTGCTTTCTGAGTTACAACAGAAATGAAAGATATGGCATTGAAGTGCCTTTCGAAAAGTATTTAAATATCTCACTTATGATATCAACTAACTACCTTCCTAATGCATCAAAGAGATGTATATATATCATCTTCAAGCTCATAGAATCCTCCACATCAGCCACAAGAGGTTACAAACTCCAATGACTGATGAAATGTGTAGAAACATGTAGGCTGTCCTACAACATATGGTATTGCTGCGCAAATGAGTGAAACTTGGTACAAACCTCAAGGAAGGTCTATTTGGTTCTTATGTGTTGTGTATGATGTTCCATTAGGCTCCACAAGTCATAGAAGTGCTTTGCAAACCTTCTCCTCTCAACTAACTGCATGAATGCTCTGCTTTGTGAAATGCTCATGAACTTTTGATAGCAATAACTTTATGTAGACGAATCTAAACCTTGTAAAATCTTAGTATGATGTAGCTGACATGGCATAGAAGTTAATTCCTTCTCCACAAGCTCTAATATGAAGATCAGTAAGATGCAGTAGAAAATGATAAACTATAAATCACTAAACTGCAACTAAAATGAAAGAAAAGAAAAGAATGCAAATGTTTTTTGGTTGATGCAAGATTGCTCTGCAACCTAGGATTCTCATGAATAACTAGTACATGGGACCCATTCTTCCATTCATGCATTTGTGCATATTTGCATCATCATGCTTAATTTTCTTCTCCCTAAGTTACATTTATGGGGGTGTTTTTGTGTAAAAAGGGATATTACCTAGAGTCATTTCCTAGGTCCTCTTCACACTAGTCCACTTAAGCTTACTTAGGAGTCACTAGGAGCATTTACTTTTTCTCCCTAGGACATTTAATAATTTGCATGCATTTATTAGTGGTGTCTAAGTGAATTCAATAATGTTAATCTAGGTTCTCTAGATGCATTTAATATTTGTGTCATCTAGTTGATTTTTATACACTAGTCAACCTTTGGCCTATCTCTACTTCATGCCTATATAAGAGGCACATTTGTAATATTTTTTTATATCAAATATAAAGATATATGTGAATATCAATCATATGTCAATATCAATATCAAATTGCACTAGAATCAGACAATTTATCCTCTTGTGGAAGGTTATTTTTTTGCAAGTATGTGCTAATTGGTGTTGTCATTTTTGTCAACATATTTTTTTCATTTGTGTCAAATATATCTTCTAGCATTGTTGTTTGTTGATGGATTGAAGAACACTGTTTGAGTATTTTGCTCCGCATATTCTCTATAGTAAAGACCAGAGTATGAGCTTTGGATATGATTTAGGTAAATTTTTGGAGATGCTAAATCCATAATTTGGTGGTCAGGATCACTGTGTAGAAAAAGTTTTATTCACCAGTATGAAGATTGTGCCTAGCAAGGTTTGTAGAGTGACAAGGAGAAAGTGTTTTTCTATGCATTTCTCCACATATTGGATTTTGGCCTTGCAGTTCTAGACATAAGCTTATAAGGTCCTTAGTCATCCTCATCCGAAAGGATTTGTCATTTGGTGCTCTAGAAGGTAAGCTAGTGAAGTTTGATAGTGTCTGATAAGAAGTAGTTTGTGATATGATCAAGTGAAATAAGTTGAGATCTATTTTTGTTGGATTTGATGATTTCCAAATGATTCTATGATGTTCATGGATGTCCCCTAAATGCATTGAAGGCATGTGCTTGATCCACAAGTTGTAATGAAGATCTTGGAAATGTGTGTTCAAGTGTTCTTAATTATTTCACCAGTCTGTTCAACCTGAACGATTAACACTCTTTATGGATGTATATCCTAAATTGTAGAAGTGTGTGGTAGTGTGTGAAGATCTAATTGAGTCCATGCTAAGGTGTGAAGTATTACTCCTTTATTCATTTAGTCTGCAAGTTTATTTAGGTCGAGTCCTAATTTGATGTATGTATGTATGTCAACCTTGGAGATAGTTCCAATGGTTGATGATTGTAATGCTGACCTTGATGTACATTCCAAGATTAATGAATTGTATATATATGTGTGTGTGTGTATGTGTGTGTAATGAAGTCGTGAAAGTGTGGTAATGGCGTGAAGATGAAAAGATAAGTGCAAAGTGTAAGAGTAGAGCAGAGCAGAGGAGTTGTATTGTGCTTTAATGGAACTAAACTTAGGCATGGTGTAGACGCTACTAAATTAGTTCACCCTTTGGAAGTGAGTCACCCTCAGCAGTGAGCGAACCCTCGGTAGTGAGCCACCATTTTGGTAGTGAGCCATTCTTTTGGGCAGTGAGCCCCTTAGTAGTGAGCCACCATTTAATATTTGGTATTGTTACTACATTATATTGTGAGCTAACACTCACTGTGGTTTTTCCCTATTTAGGGTTTTCCACGTAATAATTTGGTGTTCATGTGTGAATGGTGTTGATGTGTTAATGTTTTGATTCTATTGTTCATGTTTAATGTTCATAACAAAATAAGAAAATAAGTTAAGTGATTGTGAAATTGATTTTGGTTTAAGGAAGTTAAAGTTTTGATACAATTGATTCACCCCCCCTCTCAGTTGTCATGTGTCATTCAACAATTGGTATCAGAGCGAGGTTCCTTTGAAGAAAGCCTAACATCTTATGGTAGATCCAAGATGGCACATAGGAAAGACATTCCCTAGTTTGATGGAACTGACAGTGCATACTAGAAGGTATGAATACAAAGTTATCTTATTTCTCTTGGTTATAATGTTTGGGCAATGGTTAAAGATAAATACATAGTTCCTAAAGATCTAAATACTGAAGAAGAGATTAAAGAATTTAAGGCTAATCACAAAGCTAAAAATGCTCTGCTAAATGCCCTGTCTAACACTGAAATGGTAAAAGTTGTGAATCTGGAAACTGCTTATGAGATTTAGGACAAATTAAATAAAATCTATGAAGGTGATGCATCTATCAAAAAGGCCAAGTTGCAGAATTTGAAGACCACATATGAAACCATGTGAATGGGTGAAGATGAGAACATAACAATTTACTTACAAAAGATTGATGAAGTTGTCAACATCATCAAGGGTCTTGGTGGAGAATTAAAAGATGAGGATGTTATAGATAAGATGCTCAGAACTCTTCCCAAATCCTATAGCCACAAGGTTTTTGCCATTGAAGATTTGTTGGAATTGGGCAATCTTACAAAAGATCAATTACTTGGTAAGCTGACTTCTTTTGAGATAAGAGAGTTTGGTTCTACTAAAGGGCCTATAAAAACTAAGACTACTTTCAAATCCAAAGAAGAAAAGACTACTAGATTAGAGAAATATTCTATGAAATCATATGATAAAGACTTTGCAGAGCTAGAAGCCAAATTTGTAAGCAGAATAAAGGGAAGCTGAATAGATCATTGATAGTAGATGTTCAAACCACATGACTGGAGATAAAAACAAGTTTGTTAAGTTTGAAAAGTATGATGGAGGACTTGTTAGGTTTGGTGATGCTGCAGCTGGTAAGATTTGTGGAAAAGGATCAATTACTTTTGATGGCAAGCATAATTCAGATGATGTTCTCTATGTCAAGGGACTAAAGCATAATCTACTAAGTGTTGGACAAATGTGTGACAAAGGATATAATCTTGTGTTCAAGGACAATGGGTGTAAAATACAGAATAGCTCTAGAACCTTAATTGTTGCTGGTAAGAAGACACATGGTAATGTCTATCATTTGAAAGGTGCTGAAAATTGTTGCTTATTGGCTAAATCAGATGAAAGTTGGCTATAGCATAGGAGAATGTGTCAAATTAACTTTAATAATATGGTAAGAATAAGCACTATTCAAGTTGTAAGAGATCTGTCTAAGATTGTGAAGCCTGCCAATGTTATATGCAAAGAATGTCAGTTTGGGAAGATGACAAAGACTACTTTCAAAAGCAAAGAATAATCCTCTGCTGATTTGTTGGAGCTGGTGCATACAAACCTGTGTGGTCCCACAAGAACAAGAAGTCTACAAGGTGAAAGGTATTTCATTCTTCTCATTGATGATTTCTTAAGAATGACTTGGGTTACATTCCTTAGAGAAAAAGTAGAAGCTTTAGATAAGTTCAAGGCATTCAAAGCAATGGTTGAAAATGAATCAGAATTGAGAATCAAATGCTTAAGATTTGATAAAGGTGGTGAGTTTACCTCAAATGAGTTCAATACTTTTTGTGAAGAACATGGAATAAGGAGACATCTATCTACTCCCCAAACTCCTCAACAAAATGGAGTGGTTGAAAGGAAGAATAGAACTGTTCAAGAAGCTACCAAAGAAATGATCAAAGAAGCAGACCTTCTAGAAGTGTACTAGAAAGAAGCAATATATACTATTGTCTACATTCAGAATAGAATGCAAATCAAAGCAGAAGAAACAAAGACACCTTATGAATTGTTGTATGGTAGAGCTCCTACTGTTAAACACTTCAAAGTTTTTGGAAGCAAATGCTACATCAGAAGAGATGAGGAATTAGGTAAGTTTGATGCTAGATGTGATGAAGGCATATTCCTTGGGTACTCCACTAAGAGCAAGGCTTACTAGTGCTATAATAAAAGATTGAGAAAGATCATTGAAAGTGCAAATGTGAAAGTAGATGAAGACATCCAACCACACGGATATGAGTAAGATGGACCTGCTGATACAAAAAAGGTTTGAAAAAGCAAATAAAAGGAAGTTCAGACTAAAGAACAAGCTCTGGAAGAAGAAGAAGAAAATCAAGTTGAGGCTCCGGTAAGAACTCCTAAAACTCCAAGGTATGTGTAGAGAGACCATTCTGAAGATTAGATTATTGGTGACAAAAGGAAAGGTGTAATGACAAGAAGCAGGATTGCAGAGGAACAAGTAAATCTCTATTTGTTGTCAAAAGTGGAACCTAAAATAGTAACTAAAGGATGCAATGATGAGAATTGGGTCAAGGAAATGAATGAAGAACTACAACAGATTGAGAAAAACAAGACTTGGGAACTTGTCCCTAGACTTGCAAATAAGAAAGTGATTGGAACAAAGTGGGTTTTCCAGAAAAAACTGAATGAAGTTGGAGAAGTTGTAAGAAACAAGGCAAGACTTGTATGTAAAGGCTACTCTCAAGTTGAAGGAATTGATTATGAAGAGACCTATGCTCTAGTGGCAAGAATGGAAGCTATTAGACTATTTTTGGCATTTGTAGCACATTAAAACTTCAAGGTATATCAGATGGATGTGAAATCTATCTTCCTGAATGGTGAGCTAGAAGAAGAGGTCTACATAGAGCAACTGGATGGGTTCCAGTTGTCAGACAAACTAGACATGGTATACAAATTGAAGAAGGCAATGTATGGATTGAAGCAAGCTCCTAGAGCCTAGTATGCAAGACTAGATGAGTATCTATTGTAGCAAGGTTTCAGTAAAGGGTCTACAGATAGCAATTTGTATATCAAGGTAAGGAAAGATCAAATCCTAATTATTGATGTCTATGTAGATGATATCATATTTGGTGGAAATGAAGAGATGTGCAAGAATTTTGCAAATGAAATGCAAAAAGAATTTGAGATGTCTATGTGTGGTGAGATGAATTTCTTTCTTGGACTACAAATCAATTAGGCAGACAAAGGTATTTTCATTTCTTAATCAAAATATGTCAAGAAACTGTTCAAGAAGTTTGGAATGGAGGACTCCAAATTGGTATGCACTCTTATGGTCACTAGTTGTAAATTGAGAAAGAGTGATGAATCTCCTAAGGTTGACCAAAGCAAGTATAGATCAATGATTGGAGGACTGCTTTACTTGATTTCTACCAGATCATATATCATGCATGCAGTCTGTCTTATGGCTAGATTTCAATTAGATCCTAGAGAATCAATGTGATGGCAATAAAAAGGATATTCAGGTATTTGAAGGGCACTCCTGATCATGGCTTGTGGTATCTTAAGAACAATGATTTCTCTTTGAGTGCCTATATAGATGGAGATTGGGCTAGATGTGTTGATGATAGGAAAAACACAAGTGGAGGTGCATTCTTCCTTGGAGATAGGGAAGTATCATGGCATAGAAAGAAACAAGGATTAGTCTCCTTGTCCACTATAGAAGTAGAATATATTGTTATAGTATCATGTTGCACTCAGGTGCTCTGGATGAAGCAGACCTTGAAGGATATCAGAGTTGATTTTCATGGACCAATCCCTATTCTTTGTGATAACACAAGTGCCATAAATATTTCAAAGAATCCAGTGATGCACTGAAAGACAAAGCACATTTCAATTAAGTATCACTTCTTGAGGGAGAAATTTGCAGAGAATGAGGTAAAGCTTGAGTATGTGCCCACAAAAGATCAAGTTGTTGATATATTCACTAAGGCTCTTCCAAAAGACACATTTGAGTATCTCCAAGAGAAATTAGGGGTTAGTGCCCCTCCTTCCTTGAACTAGTTGCATAGGAAGGTGCATCAATCCAGTGTGCTCCAAAGTACATTTCTTCTTTTGGACTAATATTGAAGGCCACCTCTCAGGGGGAGCAGGTAGTGGTTTGATATGATTGTTACATTCAGGGGGAGTAAAGAATGGTTTTAGACTGATCAGAGTAGCATTGTATGTATAGTAGAAGAGATGTGAAGCCCTTTGCCATTGATGTTGAAGGGGGAGAGAAATCCTGTGAAACACTCAGGGGGAGTAAGAGTGTATAGGTATAAAAAGAAAGGGGGAGTTCTGATGCAAAATTGTGTATTGATGGTAGAACATGTTTTTCACATCATATGTTTCCATCAATGACAAAGGGGGAGATTGTTGCAAGTATGTGCTGATTGGTGTTGTCATTGATGTCAACATGTTTGTTGTCATTTGTGTCAACTATATCTTCTGGCATTGTTGTTTGTTGATGGATTGAAGAACATTGTCTGAGTATTTTGCTCTGCATATTCTCTGTAGTAAAGACTAGAGTATGAGATTTGGATATGATTTAGATAAATGTTTGAATATTCTAAATCCATAATTTGGTGGTCCAGATCACTGTACAGAAAAAGTTCTATTCACCAGTATGAACTTGGCAAGGTTTGTAGAGTGACATGGAGAAAGTGTTTTTCTTCGCATTTCTCCACAGATTGGATTTTGACCTTGTGGTTCTGGACTTAAGATTATAAGGTTCTTAGTCATCTTCATCCCAAAGGACTTTTCATTTGGTGCTCCAGAAGGCAAACTAGTGATTAGCAAAGTTTGACGGTGTCTGATAAGAAGTAGTTTGTGATATGATCTTCAAGTGAAATAAGTTGAGATCTGTTGCAGTTGGATTTTCTAGTTTCCAAATGATTCTATGATGTTCATGGATGCCCCTTGAATGCATTGAAGGCATGTTCTTGATCCACAATCTATAATGAAGATCTTGGAAGCGTGTGTTCAAGTGTTCTTGATGATTGCACCAATCTGGCTGACCTGGATGATTAACACTCTTTGTGGATGAATTTCCTGAATTGTAGAAGTGTGTGGTAGTGTGTGAAGATGTAATTGAGTCTGTGCTAAGGAATGAAGTATTCCTCCTTTATTCATTTATTCTGCAAGTTTGTTTAGGTCTAGTCCTAATTTGATGTATGTATGTATGCCAACCTTGGAGATTGTTCCAATGGTTGATGATTGTAATGCTGACCTTAATGTACATTCCAAGGTTAATGAATTGTATAAATATATGTAATGAAGTTGTGAAAGTGTGGTAATGGTGTGAAGAAGAAAAGATAAATGTGAAGTGTAAGAGTAGAGGAGCTATATTGCACTTCAATGGAATTAAACTTAGGCATGGTGTAGATGCTACTAAATTAGTTCACCCTTTGATAGTGAGCCACCCTCAGCAGTGAGCCACCCCTGGCATTGAGCCAACCCTTGGCAGTGAGCCACCATTTTAGTAGTGAACCATTATCTTGGGAAGTGAGCCCCTTGGCAATGAACCACCATTTAATATTCAGTATTGTTACTACATTATATTGTGAGCTAACACTCACCATGGTTTTTCCCTGTTTAGGGTTTTCCACATAAAAATCTAGTGTTCATGTGTGAATGGTGTTGATGTGTTCATGTTTTGATTCTATTGTTCATGTTTAATGTTCATAACATATTAATGAAATAAGTTAAGTGATTGTGAAATTGATTTTGGTTTAAGGAAGTTAAAGTTTTGATACAACTGATTCACCCCCCTCTCAGTTATCTTGTGCCATTCAACATATTTTTTTGTTGTAGATGATCTTGGAGACCTTGGAGTCCATCAATGAGTAATATTTATATAACATTATCCAATGCAGAGATAGGCCCTCATTCATTCCTTGGATAAAACTAAGGCCACTGCTTCACAGAAAGATAAGGGCAAGGTAGTGTTTGTAGCTAATGCATTTGCATCTATGTATAAAGGTAGGTTGGATTTGCCTCCCTTTCTGCTATGTGTCAAAATATTTGGTAAGAATTTGCACAATTGCTTGGTCAGTTCTAGTGCTTTAGGTAATGTAATTCTATATTCTATCTATTGGGTCCCAAAAATATAGGTCCAAAATCCTAGAGTATTTCTCCTCCTTCCAGGCCAGGGGTGTCATAAAAAAGGTGAGAAAGGGGTTCATCCATAGATTAAGGATGTTTAAGGCCAACTAACAAGAGTGGGCATGCTCTCCTACTCTTTGAACTCATGTTAAACTTAGGAGAGTATTCCTAGAGGTCTAATAAACTAGATGAACAACTAAAAAGATGGTGGCTAAACCCAACCTATTAGCTTGGCTCCAAATATTATCACTGAACCAAGAACAATCAGCCACCAAGGTACCTCAATCTTGCTAATTTTAACACCTTCATAATAAGTACAAGGTGTAGGCATGCATGAACACGATTCACAATTACTCAAATAATTTTATATTTCTTTAGATCGACCCTTGGTATAATACTATAGAATCATGAACATGTGGAGCCTAATCTAATCCTACTCCTACTACTAATAGGATGCAGATTTAATAAATGAAAGGTGATTGATCCTTCCCCAATATGGGCCAATGCCTACTCCATTGGGCAAAAAAGTCATGGACAACAAAGAGGAAGGAGATGCATCTAATAAACATCAACATAACTAGATGTGCATCTACATACATATCAATGATTACATACCACATACAATGGACATACTTAGTGATCCATAATAGAAATGCAACAACCCATATGCAACAAAGAAAAGACTAATACAAAAGACTTTATATTAAATTAAATGTTATCACACATTATTAAATCTTAGTTACATTCACAATAGCAAGTGTGGTGAAAGAAAACATATATCAGTGAATATACATTCCCCTAAGTTGTTCCAACAGATATGGAGACATACCACTACATATAAATGTGCTTTATAAACCATTCCTATGTTGTATCAGACTAATTCCCTCATTTGTAGCCCAAACTATCTTCAGTTGATGCCCTAAAATCACCTGAGGCACTTGAAGACCCAAAAATAGGTTCAACAACCAACCCTTATTACATCTTCAAATCATGTATATATAGCACTTCTTGCACTACTACATTTGGCAAGAATCACCTACTCCATCTACCTATATAACCTTGACATTGAATTTCACCCACTCCACCACCTACTTGTGCTTTATCTTTTTTTTGCATTAATGGCATCCCGTGTGTAGGCCTGTGGCATTCAAAATTCACCAATACCCCATGTATGAGACTCAACAATTTGATATTGAACTATCATACATGTGTCATGTCTCTTGAGATTTAGCCAATCACATAATAAAATAACTATGGAAAAACTGAAGTTTCTTAGAGGAGTGTCGAGCTACCATGTGTCCCTTTAGAGATGCCTCTATACTTTCTTTGCAAGGTTTGAAGACTTTCTAAATCACTTGCTTTGATTAATGGCACAACACATAGCACTTGTTGGCTCTAACACTATCCTGGTGATGCACGGACTGTTGGATATATTCAACTTATGATCAATGGTTTGAAGACTTCAGTGCCTCATAGATAAAAATGGGACCCACTACCTATGACTTGGAATTAAACAACTAATGGTGCAACATTTAGAATGTGTTAGGCCTATCTTCTTTGAAGTATTGCGTGGCTACACCAAGTGTCTCCCCCATACGCCTTCCTTGGTTTCTCTTTTATTTAATGAATTTGGACCCACCCACTTGCTGAGTCACCATCGTCAACCAATGGAGCAACACTTAGAGAGTGTTAGCACTAAAGCTTTAAAATTATGCATGGTATTGCCACATATTTCAAGGAAAAGCCTCGGTGCATTGCTTTTTCTTTTGATTTGTGGGGGCCCACTTGCTAATGACTCATACCTTTTAACCAAAAGTGCAATGAGAAAATTATGTCAGTTCTGCTATCCTCAAAAGGTGCATAATGCTACCACATTGAATTAAGAAAATATCAAATATTGAAACTTAAATAAATAAGGGGCCCACCTCAAAAATGACTTAGTGTTGCTTCAACCAATGGTGGAACATTTAAATTTATTATAACTAACAAATTAAAAACTTGTGTGGTGCTACCATTTGGAAACATCACATTAAGTGCATCTATGGTTCTATAGTTTGTTGGTATTTCGACAATTTTGAGAACTGACAAACCATTTTAACATTTTGGCAAGTTTTTGAACCTGTTGAAACATCAAAACACAAGGCATTTTGGGATTTTGGTAGGTTTGTGAACTAGAAAACCTATTGAAAGGTAAACACTTGGACAAACTTCAAAGGATTTTCATGAAGGTCTTAGAGGATTTTCATACTTAGATGATTTTCAGATGGGGGCCCATAGACGATCTTTTTGATCACATATAAATGATGGGAAAAGCATAGGGATGCAAAAGAGGGATACAAACATGGGATTTTGATGGATTTTGGGCACAAGAAACTTGGGTCTCAATAGTGGCTCTAGTTGGGGACATGTGCCTCTTGTAAGCATAGTGAGAACTAGCTATCTTCGAGTAGAACACAAAAAGGAAAAAACACAGGGGAAACCCCAAACAACATATTTAGAAGGAAAGACTTATAGTCATGGGCATGAGAGCACAAAAGGAAGGATGAATGTAAATAAAATTTTAACGCAATGCAAGCCAACCCTGCAAAAGATGGAACTAGCTACTTGCCTCTATCAAAGACAAGCTAAATGAAGGAGTTGATCTCCCTCAAACCAAATCTACACCCACCACCCAACTACAACAAATGAAATCCTTTATATGCATGCATCAAAATGCAACCAATGCCCATGAAGTGAAGACTAGCTCCACCAATGGAATCATTGCCATTGTCAGACAACCATAGATAATAGGAGCATGGCCTATTAAATGCCAAATCATGCATGCTCCCCATAGTAAGAGGTAAAAAATTAAAAGACAGGCTAGCATCAAAACATATGGATGTAGACAAACATCCATCATCAATTGCAACATTGTCATACTTGCTGACCTCCATGTGTGAATCAAGACAAAAATAAAATTCCTTCAATTCACAAGGTAAAGATAAATATACCTGACTTCAACCTTGCTCAACACAAGGAATATAATCATCAAGCATTCTAACTTGGAATGCCTAAAGCTCAGGTACACTATCAAGTTAGGTTGCAACATGTTGAAATTCAAGCATAGACATGCCTTGATACTTACATCAACATCCCACACAAAGGACTCAACCTCAACTACAACACCAACATCTTCAAGAGTCAGTGAAATCCCAACATCAAAGTGGAAAGATTCATATTCATTTGCATCTCCACCAAACCCTTGAAAATAAATTTCATATGTGATGATACAACTTTTGAAATTTGAATCATAAACATGGTTCTACTCAAAATTCACAAAATCAGCACAACCATTAGCACTATGAGGCACCTCATATGAAGAACCAAGTTCTTGCAATTGTCTCCCTATTTCTTGCTTACTCTGGTAACTTGTGTCACATTCACTACTGCAAACAGAATGATGGCACACTTTTTCTTTCTCATTCATTCTTGTTTCATTTCTTTCTCATTACATCAAACAAGAAACAAGAAACAAAGGAAGGAAACACATCAAACAAGAAACAAATTTCTTTCTCACTCTAAGTATCACATACTTGTGTACACTTAACATAACCAAGCTCAAGAGATGATTCACTTGATTGCTCATCTACGTACACGTCTTCTTCACTGTCCACCAAGCCACTTACCTCAACATCAAGGTGGAGGTCATCATGGATTATATCATTTTGATCTTCACTAGATGAGTTATCCAACCAGAGGGTGGTGTATACACTGTTCTCATCATCTGCATCATTGTCATATAATGCACCACCTTCATCTTCTACCCTTCTAACTACACAATCATCTTGATTTTATGCTTTACTATTATGATTAGTTGCATCCACATTTCTCCTATTCATATTATCATGTTCATTACCAATATCACTTGCATTTGTAGTTAACAACCTTACTATGAAGTCATCCCTTTCCATGGAGTCTAGGCATAGATATGCCTACTGCATGCTTGTTAGTTTTAAATCTTCCTACATTGAACTCAATCCAACCTTACATGCTTCAAAGAATATGTCAATTTAGGAAATAGTGTTAGGTTTAATATCATTTGGAATATTAGAAAGAGTACCTGCAAACTTGTGCCCACAATCCTTGCTAGGCTCTCCCTCTTATCTTTTGATTTCTTCCAACTCTATGACAAGATCAGTAGTGTTTGAACCTTTTGCAAATTCTTCTTCAAATGGATCTACAAGTTCATTCTAAGAGGCAAGAGATTGCTCTAGAAAAAACATGAATCCATTGTTTTTCCCTTCCACACAAGGACCTAACAAAGAATCTCATCCACATGTCCTCATCCTCAAACAAAAACTCATCCATGAATTCAGATAAGTCATCAACATGTGTGTCCCCTTCTCAAATGTTATGCTAATGCAGTCAAGGTAGGAGGGTCTAGTGAGGGATTGTCCAACCTTGCAGCCTAATCAACTAACAACATGATCATGAGGGATACACAATGGAAGCTAACAGCTAATCAATAGAAGATGAAAGATATTCATGAACACATAACACAAGATGTATCCTAGGAAAACCCTAACAGAGAAAAACCCAGCCTTCAAAGCTCATTCCTCATATATTATAAATTCAAATCAAATTACACATGCCTCAAGGGCTTTATAGATACTAGGCCACAACCTAGGGATTATAAAAGATTCATACAACAATATTCTTTCATGATTTCTTTCTTCTACAACTCAATTCTCTAGTCTGCAACTCATTTTGCTTCCTGCTTTGCCTTCTACTCTGTTCTGCTACTCATTCAGATAAAAAACAACTTAAGATCTTGCTTCATATCTTTTTGCTATCAGTTGCTGCCTAGAAACAATCATTTATCTTTTATTTATATCCTCCACAAGCCTTCAAATCATTATCAAGTTGGCCTAATTGCAACGGCTAGTATGAAACGTGTGTACACGGATAGGTCAGACCTAAACATAAGGTATTACTCTAATGGACCATAAAACTTCACATGGATCTACATGAAGGTCGACCAGGTCCTAAACTTCCTTGAATAATGTTCCTGCAGGCTTCGTAAGTCACAAAATTGCTTTGCAAGTCACTTAGACTTCAGTGGACACTGTAGGCTCTACTTTGTGAAAACCGGTAAGAATAGGTAATCTTCTAATAGTGATCTCTCTAGAATCAAACCCAAATAATCTAAATTTTGGATATGTTGTAGATGATTATGTCTAGGTGCTAAGTCTAGCTCTACAACCTCTGATATGTAAATGTAGTAAAATGTGGTATCTCCCCAGGTCACCATCTCAATATTCTGCAACTCATTGTCAACTATCTCAACTATTTTGAATGCTTCTAGATGCTCTTGAATTAGACTCGCAGGGTTAATTAAAAAGTGAGCATCTTCACTTTGGTCTATATTATGCCAAAATCAAATAGGTTTAGTGATCTTTCTCTACGTACTTGCAACTACCTCTAAGTCGGCGGTCTATTCAAGTCCACCCTGCAAAACTACCTCTGATTCTTCTAGGTTTGACATTCTACTTGCAAGCCTTGTACTGCCTCGATGATCAACGGTCTAAGCAAGTATCCTCCGCAAGATATCTCAATTCTTCATCTTGCCATGGTCTAGGTTCGGTGATCTACCTACAAGCCTTGCACTGCCTCAATGATTGGGGGTCTGAGCAAGTCTTCTCCGCAAGTTACCTCAAGCTCTATGTCTGTTTCAATCAATTAAGAGTCAATCAATACCTATATGCATCCTCCAGAGCAATAAAGTCACTTCCTAATACATTCTTGAATTCTTCTCTGCAACTCTATCTAAGTCCAGGTTCCTGTCACAATTTCTTCCGTACCCATCAAAATCTCACAATTTCCTCTCTACATACACTTTCCTTTTACTCATCTTTGTTTCTTTATCTATATTTACTTCATCAGCTTTCTCTTTCGGTAGAATATTTTGTCATTCCCTCTTTTCTGCAACATGAATTTACTTTCTCTATTATGCTTCACACTTGTCCACACAAACTTTCTCTATACTACTTTCTCAGATGATTACAAACTTTCTCTTGCACTAGTTTCTTAGGTGATTAGTCTATAATAGAATTCTTTTTAAGATCAATGCTTCACCTTCTTTTAGTTTCTCTATCAAATATAATGTCTCAAAAAGTTCCTCTTCCTCTGCATAAACTATCTCTGTATCAACTGGCTCTTCTCCTTCTGCATAAACTATCTCTATATTAATAGGCTTTTCTTCCTCTACACAAATTATCTCTAAATTATGTACTGCTTCTCCTTCATTAGATTTGCTGGTAACAGGTTCTTGTTGACGTCCATTGCTTGATTCTTTCTTGCTCCAAACTTAAAAATAGGTTCTTCTAAATGTTCTTCTATCAAATCTTCTTTCATCTCTTCTGTATCCTTCATTGTGATAAGACTTGTGACTCCTGTCATTTCTCCCTCTATAGAATGAATTATTGTTCTTGTTCTGCTCTGCATAAGGTCTTCTTTCTCTGTATCCTAATCCAACACATGAATACTTCAGTCTATACCTCCCCCTGAACATACAAGTAACATGTTTCCATTCATGTCCATCAATCCATCCATAATTCTTCTATATACAACCTGCCATAGATTTTCTCCTCCTCATTTTATCCCAACACATTGAAAGGAAGCTAGGTGTGCAGAAATCCCTTCCTACACTAATCTAAAGAGGAGAGAAGAGTACAAAATCATTTTAATCCTTAGAATTATAGAATGTTAAACACAATAATGGAGATATTGCAGCAATACACATACACACATAAATGAGACAGAAGAGAGAGACACAAGATATACATGGGAAAACCCTTATTGGGTGGAAAACCCCACACTCCAAAACTTGCACAATGTATTATCAAAACTGAAATGGTTTACAATACACTTGCAATGCAAGCTCTCAGGAGTCTTCAACACTTGTATCTGGAGACAAACTGGCAGTATAACAGTACCTATCAATCACATAATACATCTCCTCTCCAAAGCACCTATTTATATAGAAAATGCAAGGCAAAAATGGCTCTATCTTGAGATGGGTGTCCAACATGGCCTCATGGCCCAAAAGCCATGCCTATGGACACTTGTCCAAAACTGTAGGATGTTCCTGACACTTGTCAAGTCACACCATCCTAAAGAGGTTGCCTATTCCCAAGATGGGCAATGATAGATACTCTTACAACACTTACAACTGTCATAGAATCCGTCATAGCTGTCATATCTTATAGTTGTAAGAAAATCTATCATACACAGGCTATAAATAGCATATTCTCTTACAACATGTCATAACCCTCCTTGGGGTGCCCAAAGATGCCTTCTTCCAAGATGCCTTGTGACACATGTCTTCACCTATCATAGAACCTTCTATTTCTGACTCTTACATGTCATAGATTCTATCATAGGAATCTGTCATAACCATTTCAGTCAAGATTCACTTACACACTAGTTAAGATGTTGACACATGGTAGAAAACCTCTACCACCAAAAGGGATGCCTATCTCCACATGGAGTGTGTTGACCATCCTAGTCATCTTACAAGTGGCTTCACACTAGATGAAAAAATAGGATGTGCAACAAAATTACAACATAGGCTAAATAAATAAATTACAATACAATAATAAATGCAAGGAATTACCAAGGTTGAGACACCTTATTCCCAACATTCTCCCACTTCTTGAACACCTTGTAAGAGCCAACAGAAATAACAGGATTTAACTGCTATAGGCTGAGAGGCCCATAGACTCCAAACACCATCTGGACTTCTTTGTGCTCACTGGTTTTGTCAATGCATCTGCAACATTCTTCAAAGTATCTACCTTCTCCAAATTCACCTTCTCATCCTCTACCATGTCTCCCACGAAGTGAAACTATACATCAATATGCTTTGTTCTGGCATGGAAAGTTGGATTCTTTGCTAGGAAAATCACACTCTGACTATCACAACAAATCATAATCTGTCCTACATCAACACCAATATCTGAACACAATCTCTTAAGTTAAACAGATTCCTTGCAAGCATGAGTTGATACCATATACTCAGCTTCTTTCGTGGACAAAGCAACCACAGGTTTTCACTTACTCATCCAACTAATTGCACCACCAAACATAGTGAACACAGGCACTGGTGGATCTCCTACTGTCAATGTCACCTACCTAATCAGAATCCACAAATCCGTAAATAAAAACTGAATGCAGAGGTCCCATAGCATTACCATGATAGCATATGGAATACTCAGAAGTACCCCTCAAATATCTGAACACTCACTTAACTACATCACAATGTACCCATCCAGGATTAGCCATAAATCAACTAAGGACTCCCACTGCTTGGGCAATGTCTAGTTTTGTGTAGAACATAACATACACCAAACTGCCAACAACACTAGCATAAGGTACTTTGCTCATGTCCTCCACCTCACTAGGAGATTTTGGACAATCACTAATAGACAACTTTATCCCCAATGAAACAGGAACACACAATGGTCTACAATCTACCATTCTGAACCTATCCAACACGGTCTTCACATACTTACTCTAGCTTAACCAAAGTTTTTGGTTAGCTCTGTCTCTTCTGATTTCCATTCCCAAAATGTACTTGGCTGCCCCTAGATTTTTCATTTCAAACTATACTGACAACTGAGACTTCAAATTAGAAATCATATTCTTACTATTCCCAATCAACGGTATATCATCAACATACAATGCAATAATGAGAATGCAATCATTGTCAAACTTTTAATACACACAATGATTAGATTTTGATCTTAGAAATCTAATGGACAACACAAAGGCATCAAATTTCATATACCACATCCTAGGAGACTACTTCAAACCATACAAAGACTTCTTCAACTTGCAAACCAAATTTTCTTTACCTTTCTCTATGTAATACTCTGGCCGTGACATGTAAATCTCTTCCTCCAAATCACCATGAAGGAAAGCTATCTTCACATCCATCTACTCCACCTCTAAGTCATAAGCAGCTACAAGAGATAACAAGAACTGAATGGATGTCAGCTTTGCAATGGGAGAGAAAATTTCACCATAATCAATTCCCTCCACTTGTGAATACCCCTTCGCAACCAATCTAGCCTTGTACTTTTCAACACTGCCATCTACACCAAATTTATTTTTGAACACCTATTTGCATCCAACGGGTTTTCATCCTTTAGGAAAAGGCACCAAGTCCCATGTTTTTTTCTTCTCCAAAGAAGCCATCTCATATTCCATGGCCTCCTTCTAGGAACCTACATCTTTCATGCCCATAGCCTCTATCACAGTTCTAGGCTAATCAATGTTAGTAAGTAAATCAAAAGCACAACTAGAATCAAGTAATGAATATCTGAACCTATCAAGTTGCTTTCTTATTCATGTAGACCTCCTCAATGGATGAGGTTGAGGTTCTACTTCTTCTTCTTAGATTTCAGAGCTGCTAGAGCTCTCCTCATCATCAGGTCTCACAAGGTCCGTTGGTTCAGTCTTCTCAAGGGTAGAACGAAACTATACCACATCTTCTTTTCTATCTGTTCTAGCTATAGAACAATGGAATAAGGTGTTATCTCTCTGAAGATAACGCCTCTGCTATACAACACTTTTTCAACCACAGGATCCCAAAGCTTGTACCCTTTCACACCAACACCATAGCCAATGAAAATACACTTAACAAACTTGTTCTCCAATTTAGACCATTTCTTCCTAGGCACATGTGCATATGCCTCACAACCAAAAACACGAAGATGTCTAACTGAAGGCTTCTTACTAGACCACACCTCCATAGGTGTCTTACCAATTAGAGCTGATGTAGGAGACTTGTTTACCAGGTAGCAAGCAGTGGCTACAACTTCATCCCAAAACTTTTGTTCGAGGCTTGCTCCACTAAGCATACTCCTAGCCTTCTCCATCAGTGTCATGTTCATCCTCTATGCAACTCTATTTTGCTGCAGGATGTATGGAGTTGTATTATGTCTTTCAATCCCTTGCTCTTTAAAAAACTTATCAAACTCTGCTAAACAAAACTCACCACCATTATCAGTTCTCAAACACTTAATCTTTTTACTAGTTTGATTTTTAGCAAAATCTTTAAACTGACTAAAGACTTCAGTCTTGCTTCTAATAAAACAAACCCATGTCCTTCTACTATAATCATCTATGAAAGATACAAAATATACAGATTTGGAAATCAAAGGAACATTAACAAGACCAAACACATCAGAATGAATAAGATCCAATACACCAGAAGACTTGTGAGAACTAGAGTAAAACTGAACACGGTTTTGCTTTCCATATACACAATGTTCACAAAAGTCAAACTTGAGATTACAATCATTTAACCCCTCAACGAGGTTTTTATTTTTCAGGGTTCTAAGACCCTTCTCAGCAATGTGGCCATATCTCAAATGCCATAACATAGTCTTTTCAGTAGGAAGTTTAACTTCCAAAGCATGTGCACTACCATCAGAATGTGTTACAATAGATTTCTTCACTCCTTGTTCAGATGGTGGGGATGAAGTGACTGCAGCTCTTTTCTTCGAGTCAGAAGAACTATTGCACTGTGAAGTGCATGCCTCCAGCTAAAACAAAGTACCTCTTCGAGTAACCTTCACAAGCACCATAGATCCTCTAGTCATCTTGCATCCATCCTTCAAAAAAAACAACCTACACACCTGCATCATTCAACATACTTATAGAAAGCAGGTTTTGTGCCAAGCCTGGGATGTGCATAACCCCAGTGATCCCCTTCACTCATCCATCAGGGAATCAGATTGAGACTCTTCCATGACTAACAATCTTTAGAAGAGAATCATCACCCAGGTACACTCTTCCACCATAGAAATCTTCATATTTCATGAACCAGCTTTGAGACAAGGTCATGTGGAATGATGCACCAGAATCTATCAATGACACATCATCAGATGCATGGGTGGCTAGGGCTATGATGAAGGCATCACCATCATCTTGTGACTTGTCATAATTTGAATCTGGGGCATTTTTCTTTTTCTTTTTCTTTTCCTCTTTGCATTCCTTATAGAAATGCCTAGATTTTCCATAGATCCAATAGAAAGCCTTGGACTTTCTAGGAGATTTGGATCTTCCACAAGATTTAGATCTGCCCTTTTCACCTTTCTTGTCCTTCTTCTTCCCTTTCTCTTTGGGTCTTCCATGAACTGCAAGAGCATCTTTGACTGACTTGATTGTCTGTCTCCACACTTCTTCAGATAACATCAAAGATACTACATCATCCAACTTGAAGGTGGTGGTAGTGCTTTTGATATCCATGACAAGATGATCCCATGAATCCTGCAAAGAACAAAGTAGGGTCATACATCAATCCTCCTCCTTCATTTTCACACCCATGGATGTCAACTGTGCAACAAGCATGTTAAAAGAATTCATATGGTCCAAAATAGATCCTCCATCTTCCATTTTCAGAGTAAACAACTTATTTTTCAGAAAGATCTTGTTCACCAAGGACTTGGCCTGATAAATAGATCCTAGCTTCTTCCAAAGGTTTTTCACATTCTTCTCCTCATGGACATTCAATAGGACAGAGTCAGCTAGACAGAGTCTTATGAGACCCTTAGCCTTTAGATCTTTAAGGTCCCAATCCACTTGTGACATTGCCATAGGTTTTGTTCCATCAACGGTTTCCCATAGGCCACAATCAAAAAGTAGATCTTCGATCTTGAGTTTCCACAACTCAAAATTTGAGCCATTGAACTTCTCCACCTCTACTCTTTTGGATGTGGTTGTCATCTCCTTCCTACAACAAGATACAAAATACTCTACACAGACTCCCACTCAACCTAAGATTAGCTCAAAAAACCCCTACCCAGTAGCTAGAACCAAAACTAGCTAGGCTCTGATACCAACTGAAAGGAAGCTAGGTATGCGGAAATCGCTTCCTACACTAATCTAAAGAGAAGAGAAGAGTGCAAAATCATTTTAATCCTTACAATTATAGAATGTTAAACACAACAATGGAGATATTGTAGCAATACACATACACACAGAAATGAGACAGAAGAGAGAGACACAAGATATATGTGGGGAAAACCCTTATTGGGTGAAAAACCCCACACTCCAAAACCTGCACAATGTATTATCAAAATTGAAATGGTTTACAATACACTTGCAATGCAAGCTCTCAAGAGTCTTCAACACTCATATCTAGAGACAAACTAGCAGCATAACAATACTTGTCAATCACATAATACATCTCTCCAAAGCACCTATTTATAGAAAATACAAGGCAAAAATGGCTCTATCTTGAGATGGGTGTCCAACATGGCCTCATGACCCAAAACCCATGCCTATGGACACTTGTCCAACACTGTTGGATGTTCCTGACACTTGTCAAGTTATCCCATCCCAAAGAGGTCACCTATTCCTAAGATGGGAAATGACAGATACTCTTACGATACTTACAATAGTCATAGAATCCGTCATAGTTGTCATATCTTACAGTTGTAGAAGAATCTATCATACACAGGCTATAAATAGTATATTCTCTTACAACATGTCATAACCCTCCTTGGGGCACCCAAAGATGCCTTCTTCAAAGATGCCTTGTGACACATGTCTTCACCTGTCATAGAACCTTCTATTTCCAACTCTTACATGTCATAGATTCTGTCATAGGAATCTGTCATAACCCATTCAATCAAGATTCACTTACACACTAGTCAAGATGCTGACACATGGTAGAAAAAATCTACCACACAAAAGGGACGCCTATCTCCACATGGAGTGTGTTGACCATCCTAGTCATCTTACAAGTGGAGTGACAACTCATCATGCCACTTCACACTTGATGACAAAACAAGATGTGCAACAAAATTACAACATAGGCTAAATAAATAAATTACATTACAATAATAAATGCAAGGAATTACCAAGGTTGAGACACCTTATTCCCAACACACATCCTTTTAGAATGATTCCTTAATCAACAAAACTTACAAGGGTATAGATCCCAACACAATTCCTTTTCATGCCCATGTCTATTGCAATGGGAACAATACATACCTCTTCTTCCCTGATTTATTTTGTTTGAATTTGCAACAACATCCTTACCTCTATCATAACCAAAACCTTCACTTCTTAATCTTATTACCGGTTCAATAGGTTCTGTAATTCCTTGCTGATGCTTGCCCAATCCTTGTCCTTCATATCCCATTCTCTGCATGATTTTGAAACCAATACCATCACCAACAACTGCAGGTTCAGTTACATTGTCATTTTCAAATTCACTTTCTAAAGAAGCTTCTACAGCATCACACAAATCATTAGTATCACAAGAAACATCACAAAGTTCAAGTTTAGATCTCGGACTTTCATTCTTTTCTCTGCATACTGCAAGTGACTGCTCCAACTAATTAACATGTTCTTTCAGCCTTGATATTTAATTCTTTTGCAAACTATTTTCCTTTTTCAATTTTATCAAACTATCTTCTAGATCTATGTTCCTCTTTTCCACCTTCCCAAACAACTTGAATCCTTTTTCTAGGTTTGTAAATCTCTTTTCAACATCTTCAAACAACTTCAGCTCTGCTTCTAATTCCTCATTCCTTCTTCTTACATCATTTAGTTCTTCTTCAAGGGCATCATATTTATCTTATCCTAGTTCTTTCATCCTTTCCAACAACTCTAGATTACACCTTTTAATTTCACATAATTCTTCTTCCAAAATATCCTTTTCGTACATTAGGGTTTCATTTTCTTTCTTCATCCTCTTTATGATTTCCCCATTGAAAAAAGTCAAATAAACAACCTAATTTGAAAAGCTTACCCAAATCTTCCTTGCCTTGATCTTCTTCAATGATGACACTTGATACTTCTAGGGTTTCACACTTCTCTTAACACTTTCTTCCTTCCCAATAGATTTACAACCATCCCAGTAGATTCGTAACTAGCTCTGATACCACTTAATGCAGTTAAGGTAGGAGGGTTTAGTGAGGGACTATCCAACCTTGTAGCCTAATCAACTAACAACAAGATCATTAGGGATATGCAATGGAATCTAATAGCCAATCAACAGAAGATGAAAGATATTCATGAACACATAACACAAGATGTATCCTAGGAAAACCCTAACAGGGAAAAATCCAGCCTTCAAAGCTCATTCCTCATATATTATAAATTCGAATCAAATTACATATGCCTCAAGGGCTTTACAGATGTTAGATTATAGCCCAGGGATTACAAAAGATTCATACAACAATATTCTTTCGTGATTTCTTTCTTCTATAACTCAATTCTTTGCTCTGCAACTCATTTTGCTTCCTTCTTTGCCTTCTACTCTGTTCTGCTACTCATTTAGATCAAAAACAACTTAAGATCTTTCTTCGTATCTTCGTGCTATCGATCATTGCCTAGAAATAGTCCTTTATCTCTTATTTATATCCTCTACAAGCCTTCAAATCATTATCAAGTTGGCCTAATTGCAATGGCTAGTATGAAACATGTGTACATGGATAGGTCAGACCTAAACATAAGGTACTGCTCCGCTGGTACATAAAACTTCACACAGATCTCCATGAAGGTCGACCAAGTCCTAAACTTCCTTAAATAATGTTCCTTTAGGCTTCGTAAGTCATGGAATTGCTCCGCAAGCTGCTTAGACTTCACTGGACATTGTCAACTTTGCTTTGTGAAAATAGGTAACAACATGTAATCTTCTGATAGCGATATCTCTCCAAAATTGCACCCAAATGATCTAAATTTTGGATATGTTGTAGATGATTATGTCTAGATGCTAAGTCTAGCTCCACAACCTCTTATATGTAAATGCAGTAAAATACAGTATCTCCCCAGGTCACCATCTCAATATTCTGTAACTCACTGTCAACTGTCTCAACTATTTTGAATGCTTTTGAATGCTCTTTCATCATATACCCATCAAACCTAAACATATGACTATAGACCTTGCCTAGCATGTTTTGTATTTTGTAATCAACCCAAGAGAGGCCCAACTATTTATAAATTGGATCTATGGGAATAACTGGGGACTAAGTAGTCTGATTTTTAGGGGTAGTAGGGAAAACATGAGACTACACCCTAAACTATAGTAGCCTAATACATTTTTCAATTTCTTTTCCCTACTGCAACATGGACTCTAGTAGCTGATTTCTTTTTTCAATTTCATACTACTGCCTAGCAAGTTCATTATGATTTTACATGGGTGCATATAATTTTGGACTTGTATATAATGTAGAGCCATGAATATAACAAGAATTAGTAGAATGGTCATAGGCATCTAATCCAATATAGTTTATAGGGTCTGAAACATAAGAAGATGCATATGAAGGATCATTTATAGAGTCTTCAAATTCACACCTAGAGGCCATGAATAAAACATTCTGCAATGTAGGGTAGAAAAACTAAGGTATTAGACATTATGTTCCTTCACCATGAAAGGAACTTAATCTTCAAAAGGTAGGAAGAAAACCATGTACCTTTAACATTAAACTGTTGCAGACTTGAAATCGGATCCTGAATCACCAATAGTAACTAAGGGGAAACAATAATAAACTTCCTTCATTCTTTAACAATAGATTCACCACCTTTTCCAAAGAGGAATTCCTTGAAGCATGACTAATATTTAAGTCCACAAATACATTTTGGGTTCAACTCACCAATAGAGTATTTATTTGGTTTAACCCAGCAATGATTTCTTCCCCAAAAATAACACCATTCTATTGGTTCAAGTTGATGAACTACCAACTTCAACAAATAAAAAAAAGCACCTGGCAATGGCTACAAAATATCTTCAATGACTATGTTGCAAAGGTCTTCAAGATTTGAACCAAAGTATAAAAATTTACCTAACAATGGTGCCATTCTATTGGTGTAAGTTGACAGGCTTCCAACTTTAATGCACAACAAAATGCAAACTACAAACTAACTATTACCAAGGCCTTTAGAATCTTCAATCCTTTAATTCATTCCCAATAATGACACCATTTTTTTGGCGTAAGTTGACAGGCTGTCAAATTCAATGCACAACAAAATGTACAGTGCAAATAAATATTACCAAGGCCTTGAGTATCTTCAAACTTTTAATTCATCCTTGGCAGCAATACCATTTTATTGGCATAAGTTGATGGGTTTCCAACTTCAACGCACAAAAAAATGCAAAAATGCAAACTGACTACTACCAAGGACATTATTATCTTCAACATTTTAATTCATCCCTAGAAATGGCACCATTATGTTGGGTCCCAAAAATGTATGTCCAAAATCCTAGAGTATTTCTTCAACTTCTAGGACATGGTGTCACCAGAAAGGTGAGAAATGGGATCATCCATAGATTAAGGATGTTGAAGTCCAACTAACAAGAGTGGGCATTATCTCTTACTCTTTCAGCTTAGCTTGAAATTAGGAGGGTATTCCTAGAGGCCTAATAAACTAGATGAACAACTAAAAACCTGGTGGCTAAACCCAACCTATTGGCTTGGCTCTAATTATTATCATTGAACCAAGAACAATTAGCCACCTAGGTACCTGTTGATGAAGTTATTAGTACAAAAACAAGAAATAAAAGTTTCTTATCAAACATCTATTTATCTTGAAAGATATGATGAATTCAGAGAATTCATGATCCCAAGTCTCAATGTGTTAGTTCTTAATGATCTGTCATCACTTAGAGGTTGATGTGATACTGGTGTTTTCCATTAGGGGCCTTATGTCTAGATTTGAAGAAATCTTATCTAGATATTTTTCATGTTACCTGTTCTGCATGTATCTCGACAAATTGCATCAAATATGATAATCCTTATGATGAATAAATGTCCTCAACCTAATTTGGGATATCCTATTTTTCCTAACTAAATGCAAATAAATGGATCCTTGATACCCCCTACTTCAATGTCTAATCCATTACAAGTGCCACCCCTTAGTATCATGCCTCCTCAGGGAAATGGTCAAATAGTACCACATCCTGGACATGCATCTCTGGAGGCCAAGCCAAATGGAAATGGTAGTTATTTCTTCCAACCTAGTCAGAAGAATGTAGTAGCCAAAGTACTAGAACAGAAATAAGACATCAAGGAGATAGCTGCTCAATTAAAGAAGTTGACCACTGAAGTAACACATTTGAGGAACTGAAGTTTCTATTCTCAGTCTAACTCATAGAATCAACAAAGTAGAGAATATAATAATGAAAGATCTAGATATCCTGATAGAGGATATAACAATAATGACAGGAGCTTCAACAATAAGAATAATTCTCCAATACCTCCAAGATTCTATAATACCAAACCTAATAATGGTTCTCTACCATCACCTCTGGATAGTCAATTTAATAGATTTTGTACTCAATAATTGGTGTAGGATACATAATACCAATGCACATGTTGAGTTGGACTGTCCATAGTTCAAGATTACAGCAAGTATCTTTCAAGTAGAAGTGCAAAACATTGCAGGGGAGGTTTCTTTCCCTGAAGGCAGTGAAATAGTAACTCTAGGGTATGAATCTGCTATGGTTCTTGAGAGTTCTGTAGATCACCAACATCAGATGGATGTGATACATGAGAATTACACATTAATTTGTGAAGAGTTAGCCATGGCATTTGAAACACATGTCTTCCCAGTTGAAGACAAAAATGTGCTTGAACAAGAGACTGAAGAGGTCCATGCCTATCAACAGTACCAAAGAGGCCACAACTACAATATAAGGAGCAATAACAATCATCCTCCTAGTCCACTGACTAGTTCTATTCCTCCAAATAACTTCAATACACCTCTAGATCCTAAGGCCAATAACAATCCTAGACCTCAAAGGGTAAACCAACAATATTTTGCATCATCTGCAATGGTGGAAAAAGGTATGAATCAATTAACTAAATCTGATAAGTTAGTTGTCTATCTTGTTGATGAGATGAAGAAAATTAAAATTAGTTTATCCTTGTCTGAGTTACTTAAGACTCTTATTATTAAAAAGGATTTCCTTAAGTCTCTAGAGGAACCCATAGTAAAAGATGACATCCCTAGAACAACATCCTTATCAAAGATCCTACACCTAGGGATATTGTTGTCAAACCTCAAAAAAAAGCTACAGACCATACTGCAAATACAACCCAAGTGACATTGTATAAATGAAAGTCTAAGTCACCTCCATTTCTCCTTACCCTAAGGATTTTTGAAAAGAATTTGCATAACTATCTTGTAGATTTAGGTTAGCTTCCACAAATGTCATGCCCCTATCCATATGCTAGACCTTAGGTCTTTCCCCTACCAATTCTTTAAAGAAAGTCACCCAACTAGACAAGTCTGAGGTTAACATTATAGGAGAACTAACTCATATTCACATGCGGTTAGCTTCTGACCCTAGGGTGTAGCATTATATAGATATTCAGGTTGTTGATAATCCTGATATATATGGTATACTCCTAAGTAGGGACTGGTCAAAAATCCTAAATGGCTATATGGCCACCGATTTTTCTCACATGTGGCTGCCATGGAGGGGAATTCCTAACCAACTTCTATAAACATAAAAATCATGCACAGCCTCCATGAGGACCCCTATGATGATTCAAATCCTTGTCACATATATGTAAGCATGAAATAATGTCCTTTAAGCATCAAACCTCTTGATGACATGTCTTCTTTCTTGTCTTGTGTTATTTCTGTTGGCAAGAGACAATGCTCTGGTATGGATCTGTATGTTGTCATTGATGGAAACAAGGCTCAGACATCCTATCACCATGATAGGAAGAGATATCTCTAGAAGAACATATTAGATTCCAGGTTCGGTTGATAGAAAATGGCTAAGTATGGAAAGTATGCATAGTAGAAGACAGAAAGTTAGCTAGTATGCCTCTACAAATAATGATCTGGTAATGCAACTTAGGTATGATGTTAGTTGGTGTTTGATAGTGCTATGCCTCAAAGATTAAGTCCTTATCCTTTCCGAAAGTCATCCTGAAGAAATGTCTAAGTTTGGGCAAGCAAAGGTATATTAGGAATAGTGAATAGGGCCTAGTGCAGTGGTCCGCATTCCTCCGCAGACAAGTATTTCATTATGTAGTTTTGAGGTGTTGTAAACACTTACATGAAGTGTCTTATTCTAGAGTTAGGAGATCTGAAGATCACCGGAAGGATAGCTACAAGTTGCTAAGTATTGGCATGGTGTTTGACAGAGTTTGACAGACAGAGTTTGAGTTATAATGGTCCACAACTCTCCGCAAGATGATATAATGCCTTGCAATTTTGAGGGAAACATTGGGAGTGTATAAAGAGTACTTGATATGATTTTGGAAGTGTTTTGTGATCAGTAGTAGAAGTTTTAATTCAGTAGATGAACCTGGTAAGCATGCTCTTGAGGAACAGGCCAACTGGTAAGATAAATCATGATGCAGAGAATGTTCCAAGTATGTGCCTAATTGGTGTTGTCATTGATGTCAACATATTCTTGTTGTCATTGGTGTCAACTGCATCTTATTCTATTACTTGTTTAGAAGACTTGTATGCTGAGGATATTGAGAAAATTAGCCTCTCTGAAAGAAACAAGTGAGTTATAATGAAGTGCAGTATATATAGTGAGTGGTATGTTGAAGAACAACCTGGTAGACTACTCTGCATCTCATTCTGGATGATGATCTGGCAATGTAGTTTAGGTATGATGTTGTCAGTTGTTTGATAGTGTTATGCCTTAGAGATTAAGTCCTGATCCTTTCTGGAAGTCATCTTGAAGAAATGTCTAAGTCTGGGCAAGCAAAGGTACAATAGGAATAGTAAATAGGGTCTAGTGTAGTGGTCTGCATTCCTCCGCAGATAAGTATTTTGTTATGCAGTTGTAAGGTGTTGTAAACACTTATATGAAGTATCTTATTCCAGAATTAGGAGATCTGAAGTTCACCAGAAGGCTAGCTACAAGCTACTAAGTATCAGCATAGTGTTTGATAGAGTTTGACAGAGACATAGTTTGAGTTTTTGATGGTCCGCATTTCTCTGCAAGATGACATAATGCCTTATGGTTCTAAGGGAAAGATTGGGAATGTATAAAGAGTCCTTGACATGATTTTGGAAGTGTTTTGTGTTTAGTAGTAGAAGTTGTAAGTCAGCAGATGAACCTGTTAAGCATGCTCTTGAGGAACAGGCTGACTAATGAGATTAATCATGATGCAAAGAAGGGTTAGCATGTGAAAGATCTATCTAAGTAATTGAATGATTAGAGCTAACATTTATGAACACATTTGGGAGAAGATTTGGGTCTACGCATCACATAGTACATTGGATTAAGCAATAAAGTACATCTTTCTATGTACACATTTCACTTCTTGGATGCCGACCTGATTATGGAGTAAATCATGATGCAGTTATATAAAGGTGATGGAATTCAATTGAGTTAAGTGTGTGGTGTAGAAAAGGTGTGAGTGATGTGAAGATGCGAATAGTGGAGCAGAGCTAGAGGATCAATAGCGATGAAGACTTGGGATTTAGAATACAATTATTAAATGATTGCACCCTGGCATAGTTGCAAATGCTGAAGCAGTATTCAGATATCATGTGTGATCTATTTGGAGGTAAGTTTTTATCATCAAGGTAGTAAGTTGACAGTGAGCCTTTAGTAGGGTTTAACAACCCTTATTGTAATCTTTCTAGGTTTAGGGTTGAGGCAGTGAGCGTACTAAATCTAGTTGTACTTCATGGCTGTAAGCCAGCATGTTCCAGGTCCGTGGAGTGACCAAGCCTGAACATCATTTTTGTAAAGATTGCAATATATTTATGAGAGCTAATCTTCTCTGTGGTTTTTCCCTCTTTGGGTTTTCCACGTAAAATCTTGGTGTTATGTGTCATGCTTTTGTGGATGTTGTTCAGTTGTATATTTTGCTTCTATTGGATTATTCTTTTGAAATGGTTAAAAGTGAAAGTACATGAAAAGATTTATAGAACACTAATTCACCCCCCCTTTTAGTGTTCCTGACATTCAACAATTGGTATTAGAGCAAGGTTTCTTAGAAGAAGTTTAACAGCTTGAGGAAGATCAGGGATAGTGTGATCATGGCAACAAGAAGGTATGGAAATTATGAAAGGTGCAACCAACTAGAAGTAGCTCTTATGGATCTTGAAACCTCTAAAGAAGAAGTTAGGGATTTGAGAGAAAAATTGCAACAAGTAGATGAATGCATCTTAAAGCTGAAGGAGAAAGTTGAGAAATTCAAAGACAAATACAAAGAAGTTAGTGACCAACTGCTATCAGCAAATGAATCCCTAGAGGATTTGGAAGTAGAAGTTGCAGAAAGAACAAGAGTAGAAGATGATCTAAATTTGATTATGAAGAATAGATTAGAAGACTGTGTAAAACTTGAAAAATAGATTATAAGTTTAAAAATAGATCTAGAAAAGGCTAGAAGGTTTGAAGAAAAAATCAAGATAAGTACTACCAAGCTTGATGAAATGATTGCTAGCTAGAAGAATGTCGATGACAAACATGGCTTAGGATTTGAGAAGGGATAAAGTTCACACTCTGGGAAAATAAGAACTGAGCCAAGGAAAAACAAAGGATACCAATTAGAAATCAAAGAAGAAGACCTAGAAGACCTCTGATTAGACAACCAAATGCTCAAAGGTACCCATCTTTCAATGGTTATTGTAATTCATGCAATACATTTGGTCATAAGGCTACTCAGTGTAGAAGTAGAATAAATCAAAAGACTCCATTATTCTCTAGTCAGTGTTTCAATTGTAAGAAATTTGGTCATAGAGCAAATGAATGTAGAAATTAGTTCATGAAAAGTCTTAACAATGGAAGGAATGATCAGTTATTCAAAGGTAAATGCTTCACTTGCAATAGGATTGGTCATAGAGCTATTGTCTACAAAAGTAACGTAAGTCAAAAACCTATTAGGTACAATGCATGCTATAAATTTGGACACAAATCAAATGAATGTAGAAGCTCAATGAGAACTAACTTTCAAAATACAAGGAACAGTCAATCATTCAATGGAAAGTGTTTTACATGCAATAGATTTGGACATGGCTAATCAATGCAGATTAAATTCAATCAATGAAAGGAATCAAGGTCAAAAGAATGTGGTGTGCTACAATTGCAACAAATTTGGGCATGCTGCAAGGTTTTGTAGAAGCAGGAATGAGGAGAAATCACTATTTTGAAGAAAGGAAAATAGAGCAAAGAAATGACAAGGGAAAAGAGAAAGTTGATCTAGTTAAAACCAAGAAAGAAATGAACAAGGTATGGATCAAGAAAGGAGTAATTAAAGTTAGAGATCAATCCGCACTAGTATCCGGTGTAGATACCTCCTCTGGGAAGTAAAGTGAGAACTCTGGCTCAGGAGGAGCAGTGTAGAAAATTCAAATCCCCTAGCCAGAAAGTGGGTGCCAAAATCCAGCACGAAGGTGTATGATGAAATTTGATGGGGCATAGCTCTTAGAAGGAAGAACCAAAAGAAAAGGAGTTAACGCGGTATATTATGGAGAAATTCTAATCGACCATATTCTACAGTGAGGGGTCTTCAATAGCCTTTTGGGATGAGCATTTAATGGTGACTAAGTCAATCACGCGGAGGGTAAAAAGGAACTTGTTTCACCTTCGGCACAACAATGTATCAATTTTCTCTGAGAACTATAGGATGCTTCAATTTGCACCATGGAAATTCTTCTTTTTGACTGAGGATAAATGATTCTACATGGTCATGCATAGTTAGAAGCCCTTGGAAGGTTGTATTTGTAGCAATTGTAAATCAAGCAAGGACTCTAGCAGATCTTGAGAATTTGTTGATGGCTGGTCGAACTAACAGCCATGATGGAAAGCATAAGGAATTGAGCCCCAACCAAGAGGAAGCAATCTAATTCCTTTTTAGATGATGGCAGCAATTCCAATTCTGATAATGATGATTTTGATGGTAGAAAGACATCTGGGACAAGGACGCCTTTGAAGAAGAGATTTGATTCTGGTGAAAAAGAAAATGATGATATGGGTCAGAGAGATAATTCAAACAGTGATGGATTATCATTTGAGAGTGATTTGTACAAAGATGATGAAGATAGGGAATGGCTTCAAAAGTTATCTGAACTAGACAGAGAGATGATTTTTGTAGAAAGAACAGAGGTGAGGGATAATTTTTGGTGTGGAAGAGGGTTGAAGATCAACAAAATGAGACTAGGAATCAGAGGGGAAAATATCTAGCGCCACCATCTTCACAGATGCGCTCTTCTGTGAAATCTACCATGATAGTGAAAGAAAATGCCCTAAATGAATTAGTTGCAAAGAGATAGAAGGCACAAGATTCAAATGTGCAAAGAATGCGAAGGGACACTATTGGGTCATCTAGAAGATGGGATTCTTCACCTAGTAGATGAAATTCTCATGCTAGTCCTAATGTTAGTCCATCATCCTCTAGTAACTGGGATCAAAGTTCAAGCAGTCATGGAGATCCAGATGACAGTGGTGGAGAAGGTACAAATTCTGATATTCCCTCCTTTGAAGATATTAAGAGTATAACAATTCAGGGATCAAAGCTTGCCAAGTGGTTCATGGAGCCATTCTTTGAAAAGATCATTGTGGGTTGATTTGTGAGAATTGGGATTGGCATGTCTTTGCATGGTTAGAAATGTAGACACAATCAAGGATGACAAGCATTACAAATTTGAGAGTAGGATTATCCACAAGTACTTGGATTGTGTTTGAGGTAGAGATGTTAGTGCAGCTAGATGGCAGATGGAGAGGGTGTCTGATTAGTTGCCCCTTAAGAAAGAGTTTAAGAAATGAGAATGGGAAGTAGAGAGGCCAAATTTTAGGTAGAGCTGATGTGGAAGAGAAGAAAAAGGCATTGAAGGAAATAAATAATTTTGTCTATTCTGTAGAAACTGTAAAGTAGATGTTGTAGGATAAAATGGCTTCTGCAAGGCCATCAATTTTGGTTGTTGAGAAGGATAGGCTGAGAAAGGAGATGGAGCTTGTAGAAAGAAAACATGATTATTTAGAAGAAGGAAGGATCAAAACAAGGTTGAAAGACTTAGAGAAAAAGCAAGGATATAAAAGTCATAATGCTTACAGAGATAAGAAAAAATTTGAAAATTTTAAGAATGCTTCAAGGATCAAGCCTGCTAACTTTAATATCCTTTCTCTTATTGCTGGACTAGATCACAAAATTATTACAGTGCAAAGAGTGATGCTATAGAAGAAAACATAGAAAATATTGCTAGATGAAGTTGGCACTGAACCTAAAGGACTTGGGAAATCTGTAGTAGCAAAGAAGGAAAAAGAAAAAGGAAAGAAGGCAACAGTAGCAGTTGCTAAAGAAGAAGGGCGGGAGATTAAAGGAAAGGTCTTAGGCAAGAAGGTCCCAAAACTCATGAGAGAAATGCAAGAAAGGTTAACAAGATTGAATGAAGAAAAGGAGAAAAGGAAGCTTCAGAGGAATAAGGCAGAAGGCAAACCATCAATAGGCAAGCAGAAGGAAGAAGCTCACATGGATGTGAAGCAGGAGAACATGGAAATTGAAAAGGGGGAGAGAAGTCATGTGTCCTTTACCATTGATGTCAAAGGGGGAGAGAAGTCATGTGAAAAACATAGAGTGTAGATATGTAAAGAGAAGGGGAGAGAATCTTGTATTGATGGTTGTTGCAGTTTTTCACATTATATGTTGCCATCAATGACAAAGGGGGAGATTGTTGCAAGTATGTGCCTAATCGGTGTTGTCATTGATGTCAACATATTATTGTTGTCATTGGTGTCAAATGTATCTTAATCTATTACTTGTTTAGAAGACTTGTATGTTGAGGATATTGAGAAAATTAGCCTCTCTTGAAAAAACAAGTGAGTTACAATGAAGTGCAGTATAGATAGTGAGTGATATGTTGAAGAATAGCCTGGTAGACTACTCTACATCTCATTCTAGATGATGATCTGGCATTGCAATTTAGGTATGATGTTCTCAATTGTTTGATAGTGTTATGCCTCAGAGATTAAGTCCCAATCCTCTTCAGAAGTCATCTTGAAGAAATGTCTAAGTCTTGGAAAGCAAAGGTACATCAGGAACAATGAACATGGTCTAGTGCAGTGGTCTGCATTCCTCCCTAGATAAGTATTCTGTTATGTGGTTGTAAGGTGTTGTAAACACTTATATGAAGTATCTTATTCTATAATTAAGAGATCTAAAGTTCACCGGAAGGCTAGCTACAAGCTGCTAAGTATCGGCATAGTGTTTGACAGAGTTTGACAGAGACAGAGTCTAAGTTTTTGATGATCCACATTTCTCCGCAAGATGACATAATGCATTGTGGTTTTGAGGGAAAGATTGGGAATGTATAAAGAGTCTTTTACATGATTTTAGAAGTGTTTTATGTTTAGTAGTAGAAGTTGTAAGTCAGCAACTGAACCTATTAAGCATGCTCTTGAGGAATAGGCTGACTGATAAGATTAATCATGATGCAAAGAAGGGTTAGTGTGTTAAAGATCTATGTAAGTAATTGAATGATTAGAGCCAACATATATGAACACGTTTGGGAGAATATTTGGGTCCACTCATCACATAGTGCATTGGATTAAGTGACAAGGCACATCTTTCTATGTACACTTGTCACTTCTTGGATGCCGACCTGATTGTGGAGTAAATCATGATGTGGATATATAAAGGCGATGGAATTTAGTTGAGTTGAGTGTGTGGTGTAGAAAAGGTGTGAGTGATGTGAAGAAGTGAATAGTGGAGTAGAGTTAGAGGATCAGCAGCGATGAAGACTTGGGATTTAGAATACAGTTGTTAAATGACTGTACCCTAGCATAGTGGCAGATGCTGAAGCAGTATTCAGATATCATGTGTGATCTATTTGGAAGCAAGTTTTTGTCATCAAGATAGTAAGCCGACAATGAGCCTTCAGTAGGGTTTAATAACCCTTAGGGTTTAACAACCCTTATTGTAATCTTTCTAGGTTTATGGTTGAGGTAGTGAGCATGCTAAATCTAGTTGTACTTCATGGCTATAAGCCAACATGTTCCAGGGCCATGGAGTGACCAAGCCTAAACATCATTTCTATAAAGATTGCAATATATTTATGAGAGATAATCCTCTTCGTGGTTTTTCCCTCTTTGGGCTTTCCATGTAAAATCTTGGTATTATGTGTCATGCTTTTGTGGATGTTGTTCAGTTGTATATTTTTCTTCTATTAGATTATTCTTTTGAAATGGTTAAACATGAAAGTACATGAAAAGATTTATAGAACACTGATTCACCCCCCCCCTCTCAGTGTTCCTAACATTCAACAGAGAAAGGTTAGCGTGTGAAAGATCTATGTAAGTAATTGAATGATTAGAGCTGACATATATGAAAATGTTTGGGAGAAGATTTGGGTTCGCGCGTCACATAGTGTTGGCAAGAGCCACTGTGTGGCTTCATGATTATTGTCATTGATGGCAATAAAGTTTATCCCACACATCCACAGCACATAGTATGTCTTTACCGGAAGTCAGATTGAAGAGTGTTTTGGTCCGGTGAACAAGGATAGAGCATGCAACAAGGTCTAAAAATCAGGTCCAGATCTCTCAGAGGATGTATCTCAGCAAAGTGCAAACTTGGGACAGTCAAGAGGAGTACCATGACTGCTACATTCTAGAGATTGAGCCTCCAGTGATGAAAGAATGAAAAGATATGAGCATCTAAGTGTTGGGTTCCTGACAGGCAGAGCAGACTGAGGAAGAACTGACCAACAGAGCATCAGACTTTAATCCGGATGAGAAATTGATGATGGTCAAGCTAATTGAGAGATCATACATGGTTGGCCCACTTGATTGATGACTTCTAACTCTATGTATTAAATACACATCACATATTAAGCATGGATTCAGCTGACAAATCAGTGCCTTGTAAATATCTTGAATATTTCGGTTGCCAACTAGAAAGATGTTGAAATCCTCGATGCAAATATATATACTAGATTGATTTCGGTATGAAGGTGTGTGTGTATTGATATAGTGTGCAAGGAAAGGCAGAGAGCAGAGTGGAAGCAGGAATACAAATCCAGTATGTCACAGAACAACAACACTAAAGTAGAGGAAGAATGAAGTGTAGTAGATCAGTATATTGAGCCTAACCGGAACTGAACCTCAGCATATGTGGATGCCTCTCATCAGTTCAAACACTTGGTTACCTTCCATAAACATTGTAGATAGTGAGTCTCTTGTAGGTAGTGTGCCTCTTGTGAGCAGTGAGCCCTAATTGGCAAGTGCCATTTTGTACTTATTCTTTTAACAGAGAATACAATCTTGAGTTAGTCATCCTATGGTTTTTCCTTTAACAGGGTTTTCCATGTAAAAATCCATGTGTTATGTGTGTTGATTTTATTTCTTCTCTCATGATTATGTATGCTCTTATGTTTTGATTTTGCACTAATATTAAAGAAGAAAATAAAGTTAAGATATTTAAGATAACTGATTCACCCCCCCTCTTAGTTATCTACCTTGTTTCCAACAATTGGTATCAGAGCCAAGTTCCTCTAAATAGAGCCTAATAGCTTGAGGAAGATCTGGGAATCTCAATAGATATGTATGATATGAAGGAACAACTTTTGTCTGCCTTAGATGATCTTGATCAATCTCACTCTGAAGTCAATAACCTGAGAGAAAGACTCAAACAAGCTGATGATTTCATAAATGAGCTAAAAGAAAAATTGAGTATTTCTATGAAAAAGAGAAAGGAACTACTTCAACAATTAGCAAGTCAAAGTGAAGCCAATGATACTAATGAAGATCTAAATGAGAAAAACAAGCTATGTGAGAAGCTATCAAAAGAGGTCATTATGGTTAGACATGAAATGGAATCAGGGGTTATGAGATTCACCCAAGAAATTGAAGAGAAAAGGAAAATTGAAGATAATCTAAAACAATCTCTCAAGAAGAAGTCAGAGGACTACCACGAAATGGATAGAATAATTAGGCATCTAGAATCTAATCTTGAAGAAGCTAGAGATAATGAAGAACAACTTGAGAATCAGATAGACACTCTTAAAAGGGATCTTCAAACATCAAATGAATCAAAGAGAAAGTCAAGATAACCTCTGCTCAACTTGAAGTTCTTCTTGAAAGTCAAAAGAGGGTAGATGACAAGAATGGCTTGGGATATGAGAAAGGTGAAAGCTCTGGATCAGGAAATCAAAGAAACATGTCTAGAAGACCTTTGATAAGGCAACCAAATGCTCAAAGATATCTATCCTTCAATGGATACTACTACAATTACAATAACTTCAATCATAAAGTAGCTCAGTACAGAAGAAGAATGAATCAGACTAATTCATCCTTCTCTGGACAGTGTTTCAACTGTAAAAGGTATGGTCATAAATCTCATGAATGCAAAAATATGCAAATAAATAATTCATTCAATGGTAGATGCTTTGCATGCAATAGAATGGGACATATGGCTAATCAATGCAGATCAAGAGGATATCAGACAAATATGCAAAGAAATGTTGTTTGCTACAATTGCAATAGATCTAGTCATATTGCCAAATTCTGCAAAAGTAAGAATCAAAATAAAAAGGGTCCGGTGCATCATAATCAAAATCAAGATAAAGGAAAAGGCAAAGTGAATGCAGATGACGTTCAAAGGGAGATGAACAAGATTTGGGTGAAGAGGAATATAGAAAATGTTGGGGATGGATCCGCACCAGAATTTGGTGCTGATAATTCTTTCAAAAATTAAAACAGATGAGCTCTGGCTCAGGGGGAGTCACAAAGGAAAGTAAATTCCCCCAACTAGTCAATTGGTGCCTAAATTTAGCATGTGGAATGTTGCGGATTAAAGGGTTCTCAGAGAAATATCTAAATAACCCTCGGTAAAAAGATGAAAGATCCGCAAGGAGTTTTGAAGAGTTTAATCATCTAAGATTGATATGGTTTGACAGCCATCTAGTAAAAGTAGGATTCTCACAGTTAGATCCGGTATGATTCAAAATTGAAATATCTTGACCTGTGGATAAAAGGCTTGATTGGAGGAGAGGAGATACATCATCACTAAAATTGATTCCAAGTGCACCTCAAAGATCTCTCTCAGAACAAGGATGAACAAGGGAACCAAAATAACTTAAGTTGTGCATTTATTGCAATAGGAAATTAGGGCTTATGTAGAGATAAAAGGGTTCTTTATTCATCATTTGTACATTTGCATTCGAGAAGAAGAAAGGAAGAGCTCTGCATCAAGTTTGTTTCAACCTTCTCAAAGATAAACCACATAATCCAATTCAACCAGCGATCTTCTTGGCTCATTTTGTGAACCTTAGAAGTGTAAAAAGGTATTTTCATTTTTGAATATCTCTCTCTGAATCTTTTGAAGATGGCTACTACAAATGTTGTTAAGATCGCTGATAGACCGTGCCTAAAGTTCAAGAAACACCCCTACAAATCCCTAGAAGTTGATCCCTTAGGTGCATTCTCTAGCATTCCGCATGGGGTTCTGCATCTAGAAGATGTTAGGGTATACATACATGCCAATATTGAGGAATTTGGGGAATCCAACCTGATGGATATCTATCACAAATAATTAATTGATGATACGTTTGAACTTAAACCTCAATACAAGGCCCTTTGGGACAAACATTTTGGACATTGCATCCACTTTCCCTGTTTTGTAGAAGATGAATGGGTCTGGTATGTTCTTAGTAGAATACATGACAACTTCATGTGGTTGATGAGGCCATTCAAGATAACAAAAGATGCCATTAGGGAAGTAACTGGATTGCACTCATCCGGTGGGTTGCCTGCTCTCAAATCTATCAAGAACTAGATAGTAAGTGAGGCTACCCGATCAAAGTTTGATAAGAGAGCAATGACAATAGAAGATATCACAGATCTGGATATCAAATTTGCCTCTATGATAATTGGCTATAAAATATATCACTCCAGCAGGGAGAATTCTGTATCCGAAATTGTAATTTACACTGCATATCAGATGCTAAGGGAAAATGTGGACCATGATCTATGCAAGCTTCTTCTGAGCCAACTGTTAGAAAACTTGCAAAAGATAAAGAAGGACAAGAAGAACTCATTCAAGTATGGTGGTTTAATACTGTGTTTATTCTTTTACTATATGAATGAGCTACCTGAATCAATTGGTTGGGTATGGCAAAATGACAGACTAGTTGCCATACAAATCAGAGATTATATGTATAGGCTTGATGATGCCAAGGCTCAAAGTATAGCACTCTGGGGATACTTCAAGAACTTCCAAAGTATGATGTAGGCCGGAGAAAGAATCCCCCAATCTATAGTTGAAAAATACAAAGATACAGTGTGTTTCATGGTAGACACTGATCAATGCCTAATGGAGGCAGTTGAGCCCAGAACAGTCTGGATTATGCCAATGGGCTACAAAGTAGATGAGAAAATTCTAGAGCTACATGTTCAAAACCTACTGAGTCAACCAAAGGACCCTGAGGCAGAAAGGTTTGGACCCTATCAAGAATTGAGTGTAAAAATACATGTTGAATTGAGACAACCAGAGATAAAAAGGAAAGTGAGAAGGGAAGTAGAGGAAATTGCCAAGAAATATGGCATATCAAAGGAGGCAGTTGATGCAAATAGAGAAAAATTAGAAAGAGCTAAGAAGGAGAAACAAGAAGCAGAAAAAGGAAGTGTTCCAGTACAAGCCTCCTCCCGGACCAGATCCTCCAAGAGCTCTGCACCTGCCACCTCGAAGAGCTCAAAATCCTCAAAACCAGAAGACAAGACATCTGAAAAGGGAGAGAAGAGAATGAAGACAAAGGCCACAAGGTCTTACATAAGCTAAAAGGATGATGAAGAAACAGAATCTAATGAAGAAGTTAAGAAAATGAGGAAGAAGAAGAAAACATCAGGAGAATCCTCTGCCGTTACAAACAAAGAAGAAGAGGTAGAAGAATTTGTTGAAACGCCTACTCTCTCCATTGATGATGTCATCAAGGCAGTCACTGTGGATGGGAATTTGCAACCAATGACATAATTTTATGATGAGTATAGTGACACAGACAAAAAGATCTTGGAAGAAGCTATAGTTAAGTACCTAAACATTTATAATAAAGCATTCATTGAAATCATCTCTCTAATTCCCAAAAGTTTAGAGAAGGTACTTGAACTCAGAAAAGACAATGCTAAGGAAAAGGATTTGGAGATCTAGGAATGGATTGAAATTCAACTCTATCCTTCCATTACTCCAAAACAAATGACCATGATCTTCAAGGACTGCAAGGATGAGTTCCAGAGCAAAGCAAGAATGAACAAACTTACACTTAGAGAGACTGATTAGGTGGCAAAAGAGACTGAAGACATCCTCCAGAATGCATTTAAAAGATTTAATCTTCCTGTTATAGAGGACATAGATGATGAACCTTCTGCCATGGATGACAAAGGACTAAGTACATCAAAAGAAGAATCTACTGAGAAAAATGCAGAAGAGCCAAAGGAGATAGGTGAGGAGAGGACTAAGGACTTGGATTCCTCTATTCTGGAAGGGGAAGTCCATGAAGAAGTAAACATCTCTCTTCTGTATCCCCCTGCTGACTCCAGAACTAAAGGAGAAGGAAGAAAAGAGGAGAAATTGAGTCAAGTAGAGGAGGAAAAGGGAAGAAAAGAAGAACACACAGAGAAGATCTCTGATGATAGTTCTGAGGCTGTAAAAGAAAAGAAGACTCTGTCTCCAGCAAGAGACACTGTAGAAGCAGTGAAAAACTTCCTGACCAAAGAGATGATGGAAATAGATGAACTGGAACTATTTCAAGGACCACTCAATTTTGACTCCCACTCTCCGGTCTAGACAATGAAGGTAGCATCTTTTGCTCAAGCTAAAGCAAAAGAAAAGCTTCTAAAGTCTCACATGGCAGACTGTGACCTGATAGAGATTGCATCCGGTATGTTGGAGAAGATCATGCCATCCTTCCAAAAGGATCTTTCAACCTCTTCATCCGGTAACTTGAAATCTCTTGTTAATTCTGTTAGCACACATTTTGATTCTTTGGAGAAATTGACAGAAGAGAAAGCCTGGAAAGAGTTTTTGGGAAAGAGATTCTCTGAAGTATAGGGACTCATAGCAAATGAAAGGAGAAATCTAGATATTGGGATAAAGAGCCTAGAAAATGCTCTTAAAGATGGCGGAGAATTATACAAATTTTGTCTATCTTGGTCCACAGTGATAGATGACATTGCAAAGAAGGTGGAAGAACAAGAGGGTAAACTATCAAGTTTATCTTAGAATTTTGATCCTCTCACCTCATCCATAATGAATCAAGAGTACCAGTCTATTGCCACTATAAATGAAATAAAGAGGCTTGAAAAGGAAAAGAAGAATAGAATAAGCAGGATGAGTGAGCTAAGAGGGATAATTATCCCTAAGTTAGAGGCAATGCATGAGGCCTTAATTGATGCTCAGACCACAGCCAAGACCAATGATTCGGTAGACTTAAAGAGGGCAGAACGTTTTGCATTTTTGTTGAGTGGTCATATGTCAATTTTGGACAGGATGAAGCAGAGTTGGGCAACAGAATTTGTCTAGTTGAAGACCACTTTTGTGGATATACTTAAGTATATGTAAGTATAACATATATACTTATGCGGCTATGTATAGGTTGATTTTTGAAAATTTTGGTGTACGGATTCCATCCTTTTCCATTGATGTCAAAGGGGGAGTAAGGAGTAGTGAAAAATGTGGAATCCAACTAAGGGGGAGCTCTGGTAAAAGTGTACATAAGATAGAGCATCAGCCAAGGGGGAGTTTTCTACGACACTTAGTCATTTTTCACTAAGTGTTACCATCAATGCCAAAGGGGTAGATTGTTGGCAAGAGACATTGTGTGGCTTCATGATTGTTGTCATTGATGGCAACAAAGTTTATCCCACACATCTGTAGCACATAGTATGTCTTTACCAGAAGTCAGATTGAAGAGTGTTTTGGTCTGGATGACAAGAACAGAGCATGCAGCAAGGTCTGACAATCAGGTCCAGATCTCTCAGAGGATGTATCTCAGCAAAGTACAAAATTGGGGAAGTCAAGAGGAGTACCATGACTGCTACATTCCAGAGATTGAGCCTTCGGTGATGAAAGAATGAAAAGATATGAGCATCTAAGTGTTGGGTTCCTAATAGGTAGAGCAGACTAAGGAAGAACTGACTAGTAGAGCATCAGACTTTAATCTAGATGAGAAATTGATGATGGTCAAGCTAATTGAGAGATCATACATGGTTGGCCCACTTGATTGATGACTTCTAACTCTATGTATTGAATACACATCATATATTAAGCATGGATTCAACCGACAGATCAATGCCTTGTAAATATCTTGAATATTCTGATTGCTGAATAGAAAGATGTTGAAATCCTTGATGTGGATATATACTAGATTGATTTCGGTATGAAGGTGTGTGTATTGATATAGTGTGAGAGGAAAGGAAAAGAGTAGAGTGGAAGCAGGAATACAAATCTGGTATGTGACAGAACAGTAGCACTAAAGCAGAGGAAGAATGAAGTGCAGTAGATCAATATATTGAGCCTAACCAGAACTGAACCTCAACATATGTGGATGCCTCTCATCAGTTCAAACACTTGGTTACCTTCCATATACATTATAGAAAGTGAGTCTCTTATAGGTAGTGTGCCTCTTGTGAGTAGTGTGCTCAGGCAGTGAGCCCTAATTGGCAAGTGCCATTTTGTACTTCTTATTCTTTTAACAGAGAATACAATCTTGAGTTAGTCACCCTGTGGTTTTTCCCTTAACAGGGTTTTCCACGTAAAAATCCTTGTGTTATGTGTGTTGATTTTATTTCTACTCTCATGATTATGTATGCTCTTATGTTTTGATGCTACACTAATATTAAAGAAGAAAAGAAGGCTAAGATATTTAAGATAACTGATTCACCCGCCCTCTTAGTTATCTTCCTTGTTTCCAACACATAGTGCATTGGATTAAGTGACAAGGTACATCTTTCTATGTACACATTTCAATTCTTGGATGTCGACCTGATTATTGAGTAAATCATTATGCAGATATATAAAGGCGATGGAATTTGGTTGAGGTGTGTGTGTGTATGGAAGGATATGTGTGTGATGCGAAGATATGAATAGTGGAGCAGAGTTAGAGGATCAGCAGCGATGAAGACTTGGGATTCAGAATATAGTTGTTAAATGACTACAACCTGGCATAACAATAGATGCTTAAGCAATATTCAATTTCCATGTGTGATCTGAGTGGAAGCATGTTTTTGTCATCAAGAAAGTAAGCCAGTAGTGAGCCTCCAGTAGGGTTTAACAACCCTTATTGTAATCTTGCTAGGTTTACAGTTGAGCCAGTGAGCCTGCTAAACTTAGTTGTACATCATGGCTATGAGCCAGCATGTTCTAGGCCTGTGGAGTGACCAAGCCTGAACATCATTTTTGTAAATATTGCAATATATATTTGAGAGCTAATCCTCTCCGTGGTTTTTTCCTTTTTGGGTTTTCCACGTAAAATCTTGGTGTTATGTGTCATGCTTTCATGGATATTGTTCAGTTGTATATTTTGCTTCTATTTGATTATTTCTTTGAAATGGTCAAAATTAAAAGTTCAAGAAAAGATTTATAGAACACTGATTCACCCCCCCTCTCAGTGTTTTTGACAATCAACAATTGGTATCAGAGCAAGGTTCCTTGGAAGAAGTTTAACAGCTTAAGGAAGATTTGGGATAGTGTGATCATGGCAGCAAGAAGGTATGGAAATTATGAGAGATACAACCAACCTGAAGTAGCTCTTATGGATCTTGAAAATTCTGAAGCAGAGGTCTGATATTTTAAGGAAAATCTAAAACAAGCTGATTAATGCATCTTAAAGCTAAAGGAGCAAGTCAAGAAATTCAAAGACAAATACAAAGAAGCTAGTGACCAATTGTTATTAGCAAATGGAGCCCTATATGATTTTGAAGAAGAAGTTACAAAAAGAACAAAAGTAGAAGATGATCTAAATTTGATTGTAAAGAATAGATCAAAACATTGTGCAAAACTTGAAAAAGAAATTATAATCTTGAAAATAGATCTAGAAAAGGCCAAAAGTTTTGAAGAAAAAATCAAGTACTGCAAAGCTTGATGAAATGATTGCTGCCCAGAGGAATGCTAATGACAAACATGGCTTAGGATTTGAGAAAGGAGAAAGCTCTAACTATGGGCAAATGATCACTGAGCCAAGGCAAAACAAAGGATACCAATTTAGAAATCAAAGAAGAAGACCTAGAAGACCTCTAGTCAGACAACCAAATGCTCAAAGGTACCCATCTTTCAATGGTTATTGTAATTCATGTAATAATTTTTCTCATAAGGCTACTCAGTGTAGAAGTAGAATGAATCAAAAGACTCCATTATTCCTCAGTCAGTGTTTCAATTGCAAGAAAATTGTTCATAGAGAAAATGAATGTAGAAATCAGATCAGGAAAGGTTTCAACAATGGAAGGAATTAATAGTCATTCAAAGGTAAATGCTTCACTTGCAATAGGATTGGTCATAGATCAAATGTATGCAGAAGCTCCATAAGAACTAATTTTCAAAATATTAGAAACAATCAATCATTCAATGGAACATGTTTTGCATGCAATAGATTTGGACACATGGCTAATCAATGTAGGTCAAATTCAAGCAATGGAAGGACTCAAGGACAAAATAATGTGGTATATTTCAATTGCACCAAATCTAGACATATTGCAAGGTTTTGTAGAAGTAGGAATGTGAAGAGAAATCATTATTCTGAAGAAAGGAAAATAGAGTAGAGAAATGATAAGGGGAAAGAGAAAGTTAATCCGGTTGAAACCAAGAAAGAAATGAACAAGGAATGGATCAAGAAAGAAGTATTTGAAGTTAGGGATCAATCCGCACCAATATCTGGTGTAGATACTTCCTCTGGGAAGTGAATTGAGAGCTCTAGCTCTGGGGGAGTAGTGTGAAAATCCAATTCCCCCAGCTAGAAAGTGAGTACTAGAATCCAGCACGAAGACGTATCATGGAATCTAATGTGACACACCTGTTAGAATAAAAACTAGAAGAAAGAGGTCAATGTAGTATATTGCAAAGCAATCCTAATCGATTGTGTTCTACAGCAAAGGGTTTTAACATGTTTTTGGAAATAAGCATTTAATGACATCTAGGTCACATCGTGTGGAGGATAAAAGGGAATTTGTTTAATCTCAAATCACTTTACATTTGAAGCTATCAAGGAGAAATTCAGAAAAAGGAAACCCTAATTCGGTAGTACAAGTTAATCTCATTCAAAACCTTCTTGAGAATCCATTAAAATTTCTAAAATGGCATCAACACAAGTTGTTGATATTACTAAGCAAGCATGACCAAAGTTCAAAAAACACTCATTCAAATCAGCTGAGGTCAATCAGTTGGGTGCATTTTCAAGTGTTCCTCACGGAGTTATGCATGTGAAAGATATTAGGGCATATATTCATGTTGCCCTAGAAGAATTTGGTGATAGCAGGTTTATTGATCTCTACACAAAACATCTGAGCAATGAGAATCTTGGACTGAAGGATGAATATTTAGCATTGGAAGAAAAGAAATTTATTCAGTATTTGGATTTCCCAACATTTATGGAAGACAAATGGGTTAGGTATGTGTTAAGAAGGATTCATGATGAGTTCAAATGGCTTGTGAGACCATTCAAGATTACAAAAGATGCTATTAGGGAAGTCACTAGATTGTGCTCCACCGGATCAGTACCTCTACTGAAATCCGTGAAGAATGATACAGTAATTAAGACTACTGGAGCAAAGTTTGATAAGAGAGCCTTAACAATAAATGACATTGAGGATCATGTTGTGAGATTTGCCTCAATGGTATTGGGATACAAAGTTTATTTCACCAACCAAAAGAACTCTGTTTTAGGCATGACCATTTACACAGCCTATCAAATGATTAAGGAAAATGTTGATTATGACATCTACAAATTGCTCTGACAGCAAGTAATGGAAAATCTAAAGAAGACAAAAGAAGGTAAATACCCCTTTAAATTTGGCACATTAAGCATGTGTTTATTCTTCTATTTTATGCAAAAGTTTCCTGGTATAAAAAACCTATTCTGGACTAGTGATAAACCTGTCATAGTTCAAATTAAAATTTGTTGAGTAGTATAGGCACCATTGATGCACAGAATACAGCCCTATGGGGCTATTTTAAGAATTTCTAAAGATTAATGCAAGCCAGAGAAAGATTTCCCAAAATAGTTGTTGAAAAATACAAGGATACAATTTGCTTCATTGTGACAAAAGATCAGTGTTTGATGGAGGTTGTTGAGCCTAGAACGGTCTAGGTTAAGACTATGGGATATGAGGTAGATGGATTTGTACTGGAAAACTATGTTGAATATATGTTAAGTGAACCCAAAGATCCCAAGGAAGAAAGATTTGGGACTTATGATGAATTGCATGCCAAAATTCATGTTGAAGTTAGAAAACCTGAAATCTCTAGGAAAATGAGGAAAGTAGCAGAAGAAATCACCATAAAAGTTGGCTTTACAAAAGAAGTGGCAAAAGCAAGGGAAAAGGAACAAACCATCAAGGAAGCAGAAGTAAAGAGAAAAGGTGAATCAATTGGGGCTTTGAAAGAGCACAAAGATAAGTTAGAGAAGCTAGAAAAGGAAAAAAGAAAAACCAAAGCTTCCACTTCTACTAAAGCCTCATCCACTCTCTCCAGTTCCACACCATCTACAAATGTGGAAACTGCTGCCACCATCTCCAAAAGAATGAAGACTAAAGCCAAGAGAATGCATGCAAGCATAATTGTTGATGAAGAAGAGACATAATCAGATACAAAGGTAAAGATAATGAAAGTTGGTGCTACTAAAGCATCCAAAGGTAGCAAGGAGAAGTCATCATAAAGGAAGACACCTAGCAAAAGACAAGAAGAAGATGAGTCTCACGCAACACTAAAGATTGAAGATGTATTAAAGTTAGTTACTATTGATGGTAACTTGAAACCTGTGGCTGAGTTTTATCATGATTATAATGATGCTGACAAGAGGATTTTGGAAGAAGCTATTTTAGAGTATTTGAACATATACAACAGAGCCCTCATTGAGATCATTAGTAATCTCCCAGATACCCTGGGCAGTATTCTATCAGTCAGGAAAGAAATAGCTATGGCAAAAGATGTTGAGCTGAGAGAGCATTCCTTGATACGATTATGTCTGGGGATCACTCCTGAGGAGAAGATCAAAATCTCAAAAGAAATTAAAGATGCTTTCAGGACCAAGAAAAGAATGAACTCATTGATGTTGGGAGAAATTGACAAGGTGGTTAAGGAAACAGAGGAAATCACCCTAGCAGCATTAAAGAAAAACAATATTCCCACTATTTATGATAATAAAGAAAAAAATGATGAAGACATCTCCACCGAAAGTAAGCTAAAATCAAGAATCTGACCAGAGTGATCAAGTCCCCAACACTAATACAGTGGATATGATAGATCAATGAGACATTAAAACTAGTTTGCCTTCTGTACATCAGGATAAAGGTGAAGAGATTAAGGAAGAGAGGAAGAACCCTACTCCAGAGAAAAACACAGATCAACAGAAAATTATGGACATAAACCCTCCAGACCAAAGTCAAGGAGAAATATCAAAAAGGGCAAGAGACACTGTGGATGTCTTTGACAAGTAATAAATTGCAGAAGAATTTGAACTCCCTCAAGGTTCAATCAACTTGGCCTCATTGTCACCTTTCCAAGAGTTCAAGCTAGTATCTGTGGTTCAGGCCAAGGCACAAGAAGAGTTGTTACAATTACATGGTTAAGATAACAAACTGATCAATGAAGCATCCATTATCTTGGAAAAGCTACTGCCATCATCTCAAAGGGATATCTCATTATCTCCTACTAACCATCTCAAGAAGCTATTAAATTATGTAAGTGTACATTTTGAATCTTTTGAAAAAATCTGTGGAAGTAAAAGTAAGGAAAGAAATTGATGATAGAAGATTGGTTGAGTTGAAGAGCATGATAGATCAAGATAAAGTTTTTTTAGATAATGGAATTAAGATCATACAAAGTGCCATTGAAGAAGCTAGAGAAATATACAAATTTTGTTTATCCTAGCCAAAGATCATAAAGGAACTAGAAGATAAAATCAAATATTTGGAACTCAAACTGTTGAATATCTCTGAGACATATAATCTAGTAGCCGAGTCAATAAATACCAAAGAAACACAAGTTGCAAATATCCATAATGATCTGAATACTCTGATGAAGAAAAAGGGAGAAATCAAAGATAGGTTGTGCCAGCTAAAAGGACTGATAAGTCTGAAGATTGATTCCATGACCAATTTGGTAGATGAGGCTGTGAAATCTCAAGTACTAATTGACACACCATCAGATCTCTAGAAGGCAGAAAAGCTAGTATTTTTTATGAATGGCTACATCCAAATTTTAGAAAGTGCAAGAAATAGATGGAATGAAGAGATAGCACTAATAAAGACTATCTATAGTGACATTTTGCCTTCAAACACAAATTAAGATGAAGATTGTGCTTGTAAATATGCAGTAGAGTATATAAAATTTTGAAATTTTGGGATCACACCCTTTGCCATTGATGTCAAAGGGGGAGAAGTAGATCAGTGAAAAATGGATAATCATCTTAGGGGGAGCAAGAAAGTACAGTGTATATAGTAAGGGGGAGCAGTCAGGCATTTTTCACTAAGTGTTGCCATCAATGCCAAGGGGGGAGATTGTTGGCAAGAGACACTAGTCTGGTATGGATCTTTATGTTGTCATTGATGCAAACAAGGCTTAGAGATCCTATCACCATGACAGGAAGAGATATATCTGGAAGAACATATTACATACCAGGTCCGGTTGACAAAAAATGGCTAAGTATGGAAAGTATGCAGAGTAGAAGATAGAAAGTTAGCTAGTATGCCTCCGTAGATAATGATCTAGTAATGTGGCTCAAGTATGATGTCAATTGGTGTTTGATAGTGTTATGCCTCATATATTAAGTCCTAATCCTTTCCGAAAGTCATCTTGAAGAAATGTTTAAGTCTAGGCAAGTAAAGGTATAGCAAGAATAGTGAACAGGGCCTAGTGTAGTGGTCCGCATTCCTCCGTAGACAAGTATTTCATTATGCGGTTTTGAGGTGTTGTAAACACTTACATGAAGTGTCTTATTCTAGAGTTAGGAGATCTAAAGTTTACTAGAAGGATAGCTACAAGCTACTAAGTACTGGCATAGTGTTTGATAGAGTTTGACAGACAGAGTCTGAGTTTTGATGGTCCACATCTCTCCACAAGATGATATAATGCATGTTGGTTCTAAGGGAAAGATTAGGAGTGTATAAAGAGTACTTGATATGATTTTGGAAGTATTAGCACTCACCCGGCTACCACTACACCAAAAGCTCAAACTGTTAGTGAGAGGCGCCCCGGTTAGTGTTACCCAGAGACCACGCAGGCCCGAAGGGAGGGGTTGAGGGTCCCGCTTACCTAAGTACCAACATACCCCCACCTACCACAACCTACCACGTGTTAACCACAGAGGTAGGTGGGGCAGCTTGGCGTGCCTTGCATGCATGAGAGGCAGTGGACATCAGGCAGGATTCGAACCTCTCCCCAGCAGAGTCGCCAATTTGTTAGCACTCACCCTGCTACCACTACACCAAAAGCTCAAACTATTAGTGAGAGGCACCCCGGTTAGTGTTACCCAGAGACCACATAGGCCCAAAGGGAGGGGTTGAGGGTCCTGCTTACCTAAGTACCAACAGGAAGTATTTTGTGATCAGTGGTAGAAGTTGTAAGTCAGTAGAAGAACCTACTAAGCATGCTCTTGAGGAACAAGTCAACTAGTGAGATAAATCATGATGCGAAGAAAGGTTAGCATGTGAAAGATCTATGTAAGTAATTGAATGATTAGAGCCCACATATATGAACACATTTGGGAGAATATTTGGGTCCATGCGTCACATAGTGCATTAGATTAAGTGACAAGGTACATCTTTCTATGTACATGTTTCACTTCTTGGATGCCGACCTGATTATGGAGTAAATCATGATGCGGATATATAAAGGCAATGGAATTTAGTTGAGGTGTGTGTGTGGGGAAGGATATGTGTGTGATGCAAAGATGCGAATAGTGGAGCAAAGTTAAAGGATCAGCAACAATGAAGACTTGGGATTCAAAACACAATTGTTAAATGACTACACCCTGGCATAGCGACAGATGCTTAAGCAGTATTCAGTTATCATGTGTGATCTGAGTGGAAGCATGTTTTTGTCATCAAGGTAGTAATCTGGTAGTGAGCCTCCAGTACAGTTTAACAGCCCTCAGGGTTTAATAGCCCTTATTGTAATCTTGCTAGGTGTAGGGTTGAGGCAGTGAGCCTGCTAAACTTAATTGTACATCATGGTTGTGAGCCAGGATATTCTAAGCTTGTGGAGTGACCAAGCCTAAACATCATTTTTGTAAAGATTGCAATATATATTTGAGAGCTAATCCTCTCCGTGGTTTTTCCCTTTTTGGGTTTTCCACATAAAATCATGGTGTTATGTGTCATGCTTTTGTGGATGATGTCCAGTTGTATATTTTGCTTCTGTTTGATTATTTCTTTGAAATGGTTGAAAGTAAAAGTTCAAGAAAAGATTTATAGAAAACTGATTCACCCCTCCCTCTTAGTGTTCTTGACAATCAACAATTTCCTCCTTGTCAATTTTTCTTTCCCATCGCTTGCGACGCTTTTTGACACTTTTTACGACACTTGTCAATTTGCATTTTCTAGCTTTCGACCTTCCTCCTAAGCCTTGTGAACATCTTGTAGGTGAGTATTCACCTTTCCCTTGTGTTTTTCATCCTCTGCACCCCCTAGAAGCCTTCTAGAGGTCCCCCTATCCATCTCCCACTTTTAGTTTTTAGTTCCACTAAACCAATCCAAATCTCCCCCATTATTTCTAGATCTCCCTCGGGAGATCCTGTAGGTGCAATTGGAGATTTGGATTCTTGCACATGACTGACTTGTTTCTAGAGGTAGAACCCCTCCTTTTCTTCTCATCTTTCAATTCCCCCTGTAGTTCTTTAGAAAACCCTGTCTAGCCCGGATCTCCCCCAAGCGACCTAGGGTCTGCCCCCAGGTGACCTAGGGTCACCCTCCGGTCGTCTAGCCATAGAAAAACTCAGGTTTCTCACTCATTTTAGCTCTATTTTTGCTCATTTTTCTTCCAGTTCACATGATTTTTGATACCTAATATGGAGTTGACTATTTCACGCACCAACACATACATAATTAACTCCATTTGATCTAAAATTAAGTCCTTAATCAATCTCATGCATCCTCACATCTCTATTTCCTCTTCAATGATAAGTTATTATTGATTTATCACTCCATAATTAGCTGAGTTTACTATGTAATCAACCTTGTTAACTCATCAATCAAATGAGTTAACTTCTGAATCAATCCCATTCCTCAAACCTATAAATACACCCCTCCCTAAAGCACAAAGGGAGGCAAATTCATTGTGCACACAACTCTTGCTAGTTTTTGCTCTCCAACTTAGCATTCAAATGCTCTTACAGGATGAAGGTGCCTTTTGCTTTATTCATTGTTCAACCAATCATCGTTACGCTACTTCATTCTTTGCCATTGTGCTCAACCAAAGCTCTCATTGAGCTCTTTCAAGCTTCAACAAGCTTTTTTTTGCATCTTTGTGTCTTTTTGTTGTCAAGGGGAGCTCACGCTACTTCAAAAGGACACAAGGTTACCAATATCGAGGATTTCTGAGGTTAGTGGAGTCACACAAATCTTAATTTCTTTTAGGTTCCTTCATTGCTTTATCCAATTCATAGTAATTAGAAAACCAAATTTACTCTTGGGAATAGTAAATCTTTTCTTTTACCTTGATAGTTAGATCTTATATGTTAGAATAATTATTTTCATATTCTTAGATCTAGATTATTTGAAGAAGCATTTTCCCTTTTTAGATTAGATTATTATTGTGTGGTTACACAACATGCCCCATTTTGACTTGACAAAATAGGGACCCAACCTTTTTTTGCTGCTTTGGCTTGTTATTTTTCTACTTTTGGCGGTCTGGTAAAAGTAAGTCATGCAGATAGCCTTGTAAGGGTGCTGATAGGTCACCATGATGAGGTTAGTTGTCAAAGTCAGTATTTCATATCTTAACCTCATAGTTGGAAAGAGGATAAAATTCCATGTAGGTTTTCCTTTTGGATCACCCCAAAATTCCTTAAGGGGAGAAAGTTATGACAAGTCAAAGTTTTGGTTAAACCTGATATTTCGAGGGGGGGTCATATTTCAAACATCAATCACCCTGTGTAAGATCACCCCAATATCAGTTCATCACCCGATAATCACTTGGTCCGCAAACTTTAGACGTTAATTTTACGTGATAGCTATTATTGGCCCGTCAAACGACTTCATATATTTTTGCGGGGGTCATATTTTCAATATCACCCGATCTTACGAATATCACCCTTGTCACAGAATATCACCCAATGCCAATATGATGATGACATCATTTAAACCTAGCGAACAAAGAATATCATCCTGGTGACAAAGTCATCATTCTTTTTGCCTCGCGGAGGTATATATCCGATGTCCACCATATTCAACAAACATGATGGTGACGTCATTACAACACAACACTTAAACGAAGTCATTGACACGGTGACATCACCCCAATCCTTTCCAAGAAGGTCATTTTATTCACGGGGGTCATATTTTAAGCATCCCCTGATCTTAATTTTAGGACTCGATATACATATGGTCAACCTTTGACCACATCACCTGAGTCTCTTACATTAGTTTTGCCTCTCAAAGGCGGAAGGTCATTTCATACAGAGGGTGTCATATTTTGAATATCACCTGATCTTCTGAAGATCACCCCCCTCATCCCTGTTTCCTAACATTAAATGGATATAAATGTGGTAGATGGATTCCCGCTGACTGCGAATACAATCCGAACACTTGGCAACATCCATGGATTCGTTGCAGAAGATCAATGGATTTAAATGATTTAACCTAGTTTGACCCTAATCTGTTATACGGATAAGTTTAAAGGTAAGTTTCCAAGGTTATTCTCATTTACCTTGTGAAAAAGCAAGAATTTACAAAGCAGAGAGTCAAACCCTCATACGAGCTACCTGTGAATGGACTACAGCTTGCAGCATAACGAAACGGGTGATCATCAGTATTTTCTACCCTTTTTTGTAATCATCAACCTAACCTAGGAGAAAAGTGTTATCAGGTAAGTAATTAAAAAAACCTCTTGTTGTCATTTTCTGCATGTCTAGGTAGTATGACTTTTCCAATGGTTTGAATCTATAAATGTGCATATCATGATGAAGTAGAGATTAAATATAGTATGCATGATGCTGTAGATATATAGTGTGTATGAATGAATATGAATATTATGGTAAGACTAGTCATGTTTATTGAAAGAATCCATGGTGGACATCAGGAAGAACAGGTTTGGGGTAGAATTCCTTAAGCCCATGTACATTCAACCTGAAGGAATACAATTCAAATATGGTGTCATTGGTGACACTCACCAAGGAGAAATAAATTTAGCAGCATGGTCATCCAGGATATATCATGATAAAGACAATACCCTACTAGATGCAATATATGTGTCAGGAATGTGGCATGTAGCTAGATTTCCCTATGCCATGGAAGCCTCAAAACTAGTAGTAGAATGCACTAGAAACTATAACCCTCAGACAAGGCGGGTGGAGAAAAATGGAAGAGTTTATGCATACTTTTCAATTAAGGGGATCACATCTACTTTCAATCTCCCAGTTAGAAGGTAGTAAGTGTGGATTTGTACAAACTGGAGACAAAGTATGAAAACAATACGAAGAATGCCAGGAAGAGGATATACCAGTGGAGGTCTAAGAACAGCACCTACACTACCTCTGCTAAGTTGACAGTACATCTATACAAATTTGATTTTGATGATGAATATTAATACATGATTGCCCTACTCAGCAGGATGATAGGCCAACCTCATGCTAGGAATTTCAAGAATTGGATGTTTGGAATCATCCAGATGGCCCTCTATATAGATAACAAGCCATTATGGGCCAAGGTCATTAGTGATGCATTAGATGAACAGATGAGGAACCTGGGAGGTCTGGAATGCTCATTCCACATGACCTCATATGTTGTGTATTCATGTGCCTACAAAGGAACATTTGATGCACTGACTACAGTTGGAAAGATTGGCAGTGGTGTAGATGATGCCCACATATGGGATCATTATCCTCAATTATAGAGAAGGAACTACCTCTTTGATTACAAGCTAGTGAATGATGCATTCTCTATGCATCTAGTTAGAACTATGGAAGAGGATAGAACCAAGAGATTGAGCATGGAGGCTCAAGAAGTTATATACAAACATGGAGCCTGGTTCATCCAATATGCCACATTTTCATATATAAGAGTGGAAGGATTTGAGGACCAACCCTTTATGCTACCTAGGTACCCTACTGATGGGGTAGTCATAATGGAATTTTTGAGACAGGTATCTACTATATTGGAGGCATACAAAGCACAGAAGAAGATTCCCCCAGTATTATTTCTAATATCTATGGGTTGGTATATGTGCTCAGATTCATAGAGCATAAAGGATGTCATAGGTAGTCTAAACCTGATGTACCTACAGCCATTTCCATTGGCTAGATCATATGACCCCTATGGTAGAATGCAGAAAATAATGGGGAAGCCTATACATCAGAAACACCTAGAAAATTTCTGGACTGATTGTGAGGATGAAGCAGAGGTAAGAAGAAGAAAATATCAAAGGCTCACCTTAAATTAGATAAGAATATTTGACTGCATCCCAATGCCGGCACAACTGAAGAAGGATGATGGCAGAACCATGTCAAATGAATATGAAGATAAAAAGGTGTTTAATTACACCATCTTAGCCCCTGATCTAACACAACAAGAGGATATCTCCTTGGATCAATTTACAGGTGGGGTGCTGTAGTTAACCCAGGCGTGGGTAGATGAACAAATAAACAGACCAAAGAAGAGAGGTATGGCCATCATAGTAGACACCAAGAAGAAAAGATAGAAGATCCTTGATGAGGAATATGATGATTTCCTTGGTGAGAAAAGAAAATCTAATGGAGAAAGACTACCTACCCAGAAACAAAGAAAGGACCCCCCAGAGGAAATAAAATTGATGATGAACCTAAGGGGGTGATAATCAAGAGAGTTTCCATACTAGCTGGAGGTGCATCGACATCAGGACATGCATCAGCCTCATCTGTACTACCTCTAATGGATAAACCAAAGACCAGAAGAATCTTGAGGCCAGCTGTAGAGACTGCAGAAGTATAGGATGAGTGTCAGGCTTCACAATAGAATGTGGAGTAGGATATTCCTTTTGAGGAAGAGCCAATCAGTAAAGATCTTATAGGTGATGACCTGATGATGGTCAGCCGGAAGAGGAGGGCGGCGCCCCTAATGTCACCACCCAAGAAGCAAAGAACATCTATGCGGGGTGACATCAGGACTGATCCCATAGTATTAAGGGGAGTTGGTGGTGAAGTGTTTAGAAAAGTAATGTAGCATGATGTGCCACTTCCCACTATTATCAAATTCAAGACAGAGAAAGTAGAAGAACAAGTAAAAGAGACTTCAAAAGTAGGTCATGGTGGTCCTTTCTCCTTGGAAGACACCGTAGACCTCTCAGATGATGAAGTTGTACAAAGTGTAGCCTCTGAGAAGATGAAGACCCTTGCCTCCAATACCCGCATGACCCCACATGGGACCCCATCAGCATAGATGGTAGTATTGGAAGAGTTGAAGTAGGTGGCTCAAGAAGAGAAAGAAAGTAGCCCAGAGAGGGCATCCCAACAAATCAGACTTGACAAGTTAGTCAATCAGGTGACTAGCCCTACTATTATTGATTTGACATATAGGGAAGATCTGAGCCCTAAAGACAACGTAGGTGCACCTAATGGAACACAAAATATTGAAGTAGCCAAGCAAGCAGAGGTAGAGAGCAATGTTCTAGATATGGGAGAGCAATAGCACAAGATACCTACTGAGCCTAAGATAGTAGAAGTCTAGTAAAAGGGTGAGGGTGATAAGAATACATCAAGTGATGATGCCTCCCGGACTCAAGAAGCCATAGGAGATAAAGATACATCAGGTCATGAAGACCTCAAAACACAAGATGTGTATACCTCAGGAGGTGCAGAACAGGAGGTAGCCCAAGATCAGGGTGATGCACAAGGCCTAGAAACCCAAGCATCCACAGATGTAAATATGCCTCAGGATGAGGAAAATACCAAGATGGAGGAGAAATAGAAAGAGGGAATACAGGATCAAGCACAGGATCATCAAGTGGACATTCCAAAAGATCCTCCCCTATAGAAAGAAGCCTCTCAAGAAGAAGAGATGCAATGAGATGCCCCTCATGAGGAACAACATAAGGAAGAAATCAGGAAGTCACCTTCTCCACCCAGAGTAGAGACAAATATTGGAGATCAAGGTGAACATGATGATGACAAAGGACAACAAGGATCCATAGATGAAGTGCCTTGGTGGCTTGAAAAAGAAATAGGTATGGAACAAGGTTTTGAAATTCAAGAATTTGATGTTTCTACCTTGTTTGTAGAGACTATCATGAAACCTAAGAGGAAAGCCAGGTTGACCTCAACTATCAAATGAGATCCTGCTATAGGCAGAAGAACAACCCAAGTAGCACATCCCACAGTAGAAAAGGAAAAGGGTAAAATCACCCTGGAGGAATTCCAGATCACCACAGTCGACTTGGGTTTTGCTAATGAAGACCAAGAAGGTCAAGAGGGGAAGGATATCATTGATTCTTTAACCCAAAGGGTAAAGAAAGAGAAGGAGAAAAATAAATAGCATAAAGAGCACATTGCTCAGCTGCATGCATACATAAAGGGGTTAATTAACCCTGATAGTACACTAGCAGATCCTGCAGTCCCATTGACTGTTATATCACAGGAGGAAGTTAATAAGCTAGACCTCATGAAGCATCAGGCCATGATCATGGATAAATGGATGCTGATAGCCCTTACAGGGGTGGAAGATGTATTGAGAACATCTCTACAGAGGTGGAATTCCTTGAGCACTTTGAAGAGGAAAGTGGATAAAATGCATAATGAAACGGGAAGGAGATCATTCCAGCTGGAAAAAGCCTTAAATGCTCTAAGTGAAATAAAGAGGATTGATCCTCAGGTCCTGATAAATAATCAGATATTAAATAATGACAAAGCCCTGCTAGTAGATGTATGGTATGAAGATATCAGGTTTGAATGTGATATCCTAAAGAAGTGTAGTGGCAAGCTTAGAGATATCAGTATAAAGTTGCACAGTATGATGGCATATGAAGCAGAGATACTGGAAGCATTGGAAGGAAAAGTAGAGGGGAAAATAGAAAATCAAGATGTAGATTTTGCCATCAAGGCACTACATGATAATTTCTAGCTGGTGGTTCATGACCCCCTCACCCACTTGATAGAGGAGGTGATGAATAAGATCATGAGGATCAAGGTTAAGGTGGAAATTTATAAAGAGACACTGAACAACAAAAGAGCTAAGATGGATGTAGCCAAAGATAAATTTCAGGCTCAGAAGCATGCTATCACTAAAACCAAAACTCAAGATGGTGGGGAGGTAGACAAAATAGTACAAGCCTATGAAAATATCTGGATGACAATGAAGGTCCATATACAAGAAGATGTTCATCAAGGTGATAGTGATACAGAAAGTAATGAAGATGATGATCATGATGAAGAAGAAGAAGATAAAGAAGAAGAGCCTGAGGAATGAATGAAGATGCAGCACAAAGAGGATATATGCATCATGAACTCATAAGATAATGATTCATCCAGATGGTTGCCAACTGGCAACCTATGCCATGAATGATAGTTGACTAAGTCAAAGAAGGAATATCTACCGTTGATCTTAATTGACAAATCTTGACCATAGGTCATTTGTAACCGCTTCCTCACCTTATTCTATAAAAGGTGTAGGGTTGCCATATTTTGAATATTCAGAGCTTAATTGAAATTTGATTGCTGAAATATCAAAATTGATTTCAATGTTGTAAATATACATGTTTTGCATACTTAATGAAAGAGAAGACAATTTGATTACAAACTATCATAAATCTTGAGTAATCTATGTTTGAAATCTTGATACATGCTTTGATCAGCTGCGTCCCTTGGAGTGCTTGTCAATCTGCATGTGTTGTTTTCATTCCTTATCCCTTGAAGTTAGCATCATCTGTATCTAGCTATGGAACATCCTGGTGAAAATATGGTTTGATTTCTTCTCCTCATGAACGTATCTTGTATGTATGTGGCTCAATAGCTAAAGATTCACCAAAATTAGAAACATTTTTTTAAATTTCTTTCAATTTCTTAGCAATTCATCACCATAATTGCATACAATAGAGAATTAAAAGCAAATAACATGAAATATACTAACATCTCATAGATAATTGGAAATACATAGCATATTTAGAGTTAAAGCATGTTAAATTGACAAATATCATGCAAATCCACATGTAAGTCCATGAAATTCATGCATATATCTACTTACAGACACATTACTTGAGTAAATATATTGTGTAGAAGAGAGAATAAGTTCATGATGATCAATAATCATAAGAATTGATCAAACTTGCAAATACATCAACTATCTTTGAAATAGAGTAGCGATAACCTCTCTGTGCAGCATATTTACAGGAAACATAATTTACTGATCAACGTAAGGCCCCTTGAAATGGAAAACAACATGTCACATCAACCTCTGAGTAACGTCAGATGATCATGACCTGATCAACAGAGACTTGGAGTCATCAACTTATCCTAAGTTGATCGTAGTTTACAAGATAATAAAGGTTTGTTGTGCAAATTTTTATGTATGTTGTTATGACTAATAATCATCATCAACAATTACTTCAAAACAATCGAAAACCCAAAAACATAGATTAAACTTGCATTAGGAAAAGTCATATTAGCTTGCATTCATATTTCCCTTTCATAGATTAAAGAGCACTTTTATTTCCAAAATACTAAAAAAGCACAAAAAAATGTTTGCATATCATTTAGCTTTGCATGCATATAGAAACCCTAGAAAAGACAAAATTGCAAACCCTTGATACCATCACGAGATAACCATGATTAAATGATTTAGTTAAACCCTTCATCACATCACAAGGTAAAACAAGTCAAAACATAGTCAAACCCTAGGTCAACTAAACCCTAGGTCAAAACCCTAAATCTAGTTAAGGTTAGTCATCACACATCTACCTCCATCTTTGCTCTTGAATGTGCCTAGGAGTGAGAGGAGAGGGATGAGGGCTATCTGTGACAAGATCAAGGAGATCAATCCATGACAACAACAAGAAGCCTTTACTCTACCACAAGGAGACCCATTTGTCCTCTTGTCGATAGAAGAAACTAGACAAATCCAAATACAATAAGAACTCATTCAATGCATAGAGAGACAAGAGGACATAAATGCAAGAAACTGCATACCCACACAAAGGTGGAATAGAGAAACCCCAATAGAAGTAGAGAAACTAGTGACCCTTTGGGTCATAGGGTTATCTCAACAAAAACTACAATCAAACAAAACATTCAACTTAGCACACAACAACAAAGGCCATAGGACTTACTGACCCCTCTCCGTGAAGTCCACCTCTCCAATGAGCCAAACCCCTGCCATTTTTTGCCTCCTCTAAATTGGCTACTTCCACATGGGTGAGAGTGACGTGGCGGGTCACCTCATGGTAAGGAGGGAAGGGTCTATGTGCGTACTAAAATCTAACCTGACAACCCAAGGTAACCAGAGTCACAATTTTGAGCGTACATATTTTGGTGAACCTGACATGAAATATAGAATCTTTTTGTTTTGTAGTTCACATTTTAAAATGCTTCAAAAAATTTAACAAAATCTTCAAAACATTTTCACACCTATCTTCATAGCCACTTTAGCCACTTCAGCTTCGATCACCTATGCTATCATCTATTCCATTTGTTCTATGGTGTCTATGGCACCTCTAAATATGACAAAACCTGACTTAAACCAAGGGAATATTCCCTCAAGAGAACTAGAAACTTCTTCATTTGATAGGTATGTGCCGCCACACCCTGATGCACCAATCACCAACTGTTATGACTATAAAGATTTTGATTATGAACTACATCAAAGAGAATCCAGGCATTCTCTATCTTTCAACAACCCAGATTGGGAAAATAATCTAGCCATACCAAATACACCACATAAAGCAAGAAGGATAAGATCGGAGATACATCAACCTGATCAACCTTCCACAAGCATGTCGAGTACTCATCTTAATGAGGAAGTTAAATGATTGGAAAAAAATCTCCAAGAAGCCAAAGATACTCAAGAGGCATTGAGGATTGCCTTGTGAGAAGAACAAAGAGAAAATGTTGTGCACGAAGAAGCATATCACCATGAAAATACTCGATAAGAAAATCCTAGAAATGAAGAAACACCTAGAGCTACTACTCCTACAGATTTAATCGCAACTCTAGTGCAAAGAATTAGAATCTTGGAAGCAGAGCAAGCCACTCTTGAAAGAAGACAAAAATCTCATGAATAAGACCAGGGGGCATCTCAAAATCCCCCCTACCGTAATTACTATTCACAGAATGCTAGCAACGACACATGTTTGAATGGGAATCCTCTTGTTCAGAACAATCAAACAAATCTGACAATGGGTTATCAAAACCCACCTAAAGGGTTATTTCTATCAACCCCGCAATATCAAAGTGCCTTTCTAGGAACGTATCTTGAGTATTTGAGGGAATTGTTGGACCAAAACATAAGAAGCATGCAACTAGCTCAGCCATTACCAGATCTCCTGAAGTTCAAAGGAGAAGGAGATCCAAACTCCCACATTAAAGCCTACACCACAACCATAAGAGAGATCCTCCCTTGGGATGGGGTTGTAGCAAAAATATTTCTAAAAACTCTTGAAGGCATCACTCTGGATTGGTATGATCACTTACCAGAAGCTTCAATTCATTCATTTAGACAACTCCTCAGAGAATTTGTCATGGCATTCAACATGAACAAACTCATTAAAACAAGGATTAGAGAGTTCCTCACAATGAAACAAGAGCCAAATGAATATGTAGCCCACTTTGTCACTCGATGGAGGCAAGTCCTTTATTCTTCAACTAGTGCTCTGAACATGGACCATCGAGAACTGTGTGACCTCGTTTTGCATGCACTTAACAAGGACATGAGAGAAGTTGTTCAAAAATTGCCATACAAATCCTATGAAGAGGCATTGGAAAGTGCTTTGAGGATTGACCAAGCCACCATCGATAGCAGTCGGAAGACTTACAATACCAACAGAAAACTTCAAACATCCAAAGGAATAGAGAACACCACATCCAATGTGCCTCAAGAGAAAGATGTTAACGTTATAAAAAGAAATCCTAGTAATGACAAATGGTGACAAAAGGGAAATCAAGGGTCAAACCAACCCTCATACAACCTCAATACTTATTGTTGGTTCCATGGGACAAAGGGTCATGAAACAAAGACTTGTTATGGATACAATAAGGCAATCTCAAAACTTACTCTAGATCAACAAAAGAACTTTCTCAAACTCCTCCAATCCCAAAGAAAGGAGAAGGAACCTCAGATCAAGAAAGGGAAGGCCAATCAAAACAATTCTAGTAACATAGAATTAAACCAAGAAGTGTTTGTGATCCATGAGGAAGAGCAGACAGGACAAATAGAAAATGTCTTCTCATAAGTGATAAACCTGTTGAGAGCCTCTCCCTCACACCTCAAGACATTCCTAGAAGTATTGGAAGTAGGATGTTAAACACAGGAGGAATCACCTCCTCTCACATTCGATGTTTCCAAACTACCCCAAAATGAAGGAAGTAAGAAAAAGGATTTGCCTCTATACATACAAGTTTAAGTTGAAGAGGTCACTATAAAAAGAGTGGTGGTGGATGAAGGATCGATAGTTAATCTCTTGCCAATATCATTCCTACGGAGAATCGGATATAGTAAAATAGGAATCAAGCAACAAATTGCCACATCAAGGATTTACAATAGTCACAACATTCAAATAGTGGGAAAAATCAACCTACCACTCACTTTGATGGGAAAAACCATCTCTACAGACTTTCATGTCATCAATAGAGAAGCCAATTATAATATGATCCTTGGAAGACCTTGGATTCATGCCATGAAGGCCATTACTTCCACTTTATTCCAAGAAATCCATTCCATCATCTAGGAAAGGTTTCCATCTTGAAAGCAAATCCTGATCCCTTCAGTATCTATAGAAAGGAATAGGATGAAAAAGACAAGAAGTTAAAGGTGCAAGAGAAATAGAAAGAGGAAACTCAAGATGTCCAAACAAATACAAGCACTCACAACATACCCTATCAAAGAATGGATGATCTTAGAGAATTTCCCTTTGATCCACATACCACCAAATCGCATGCACCATTTAGCTTAGAAGCCATTCCATGTATCAATGAATGGGATATCAAAAACCTCTTGGTTAGAACAATTGAAATTATCAAAGAAGGAGATGAAAAAGAGGAGAAGCAAACATCCACTTATGAGTCTGGAGAAACATCACAATCACAAAACTATCAAATCTTGAGGACCCTACATTTCGACAGAGCTAGTTGCAAAATAGGGGTAGGGATGGGGATAATCTTGACATCTCTAAAAGGAAAAGTCCTCCCCTTCACCTTTAGACTAGACTTCTTTTGCACAAACAACATCGTTGAGTACGAAGCCCTATCCCTAGGAATCATGCTAGCCATGAGAATGGGGATCAAGAAGATCTCTGCCTTTAGGGATTCTCAATTGATAATCAACCAAGTTGCAGAAAATTATGAGACAAAATTAGAATGATTGCGACCTTATAAAGAAACCATCAGAAAGTTACTTCAGTTATTTAATTTCTTCTCCATCAAAGCCATACCCAAAGAAGAAAATCAAGTGGCAGACTCAATGGCCATGCCAGCCGCATTATTTTCACCACATGCTCAATTACAAAATTATGAATATATTGTGTCAGTACGCAGAGAGCCATTATTGGAAAGCCAAGAATTACCAAATATCCTAAATTATGCCATGGGTCAAGAAGAGAGACCAACCCGAGACTACACTGAGAATGACGAAGCCATCTTGGAATATCTACATGCTTACGATGGACTTCCAAGAGTACACCACAAAAAAGGATACATGCTCCTCCCTCATCCAGAGGACTATTTTGGGAATGAGAAAGAAGTCTGCCAAATTGAAGTAAACTTAGATTTACCGCCTGCCCCTCTGAAGTTGAGGAAGGACATCCATCCCTAACTAGAGATACGGTCGACATCAATGTTGGAACACCTAAAAAATTGAGGATGTTAAAACTAGAAGGAGAACTAAATGATGAAGAAATGGAGTACACAGAGTTCCTCATTGAATATTTTGATATATTCACATGGGCATATTCAGACATGCCAGGGTTAGATCCAAACATTGTGGTGCACAATTTAGTGACAAAACCAGATGCAAAACCCATGAAACAAAAACCAAGGCCCATAAAGCCACAAGTACCTAAAATGGTGAAGGAAGAACTAAAAACAATGTTAAATGTTGATTTCATCAAACTAGTGGATTATTCAAATTGGGTGTCAAACATTGTTCCAATTCTGAAGAAGAATGGAAAAATTTGGATATGCCTTGATTTTAGAGAAATCAACCAAGATTTCCCAAAGGACGATTTTCCTTTACCATCCATTGATCAAATTGTCGATTTGACGATAGGATACGAGGTCCTTTCCCTCATGGATGGATTTTTAGGATATAACCAAATCAAAATTATAGAAGTTGACCAAAACAAAATGATGTTCACCACCCCTTGGGAAACTTTCTGTTACATATTCATGCCATTCAGGTTGAAGAATGCAGGAGCAACCTACCAAAGGGAAATGACACATATCTTTCATGATTACATCCACAAGATAGTTGAGACGTACGTTGATGACCTCCTGGCTAAGTCAGAACAAAGGTCAAGACACGTGGAGGACCTTCACAAAATATTTAATAGGCTTTGAGAGTATAAAGTAAGGCTAAACCCTGAAAAATGTATTTTTGGAGTCATGACAAGAAAAGTGTTGGGATTCATTGTCTCATGAAGAGGCTTAGATGTTGACCCAAGTAAATTCAAAGTAGTTTTAAATTCAACCCTACCAACAAGTGAGATAGTAGTAAGAGCCTTTCTGGGACAATTGGGTGTGATCTAACAATTCATACCAGTTATGACTTTCAAAATTCATCTAATCAATTAGTTATTGAAAAAACAAGTTGGCATTACTTGGACGGTGGACTGTCAAAATGCATTTGAGCAAGTGAATAAATTCCTACTAACCCCACCCACATGGATGCCACCAAAACATGACAAGCCCTTCATCTTATACTTCAAAGCAATCGATATCTCCATAGCATGCATGCTAGCTCAAGAAGATGAAGTTGGAAGAGAGAGAGCCATCTATTTCATAAGTTGAACCTTGTTGGAATATGAGAAGAATTATACCCAAGCTGAAAAAGAATGTCTTTCCATAGTCTTTGCGACCCAAAGATTGCAACACTACATGTTGAATCAAGAGACTAAAGTTACGATATGATCAGAGCAACTGAGAACTTTCTTAAATCAGCCCATGCTCTCAAGAACAGCTAGACAATTCATAACCTTATTGAGTGAATTTGAGCTAACCTACATCAATCAAAAAGTAGTCAAAGGATAGATAATAGTAGATTGGTTAGTAAACAATCCGGTTCCCCAAGAGGAACCCATGAATGAAGATTTCCTTGATGAAGAGATTTGTGTGGTTGATCTTGAGAAGTATGCAACCTCATATTGATATAGAGATATTGTGAACTATCTCGCAAACAAGACTTACCTAGAAAACATGACTCCTTTGTGAAAAAGATGATTACACGTCCTCACTACAAGATATGTTTTAATAGATGATGTGCTCTATTGAAGGGCCCTGGATGGAATGTTGCTTTGATGTGTTGACAAAGAAGAAGCATGAAAAATCTTAGAAGAATGTCATAGTGGAATAAGTGGAGGACACTTTGGAGGCCACACCACGGCATGAAAAATACATAGAATGGGATACTTCTAGCCATGTTTACAAGGGAATGTGATTAAGTTTGTAAAGAGGTGTCTGAAATGTCAGGCTTACGCTCATGTTCATCACACACCAACAAGAGATTTGCAACCGATTGTTACCCCTTGGCCCTTTTCCACCTGGGGGTTAGATTTGGTGGGGAAGATATCTCCCCCTTGGATGGATGGAGATTTATTCATCATTACCATGACAGAATACTTCACAAAATGGGTGGAGGCCATGCCTCTCACCACAGTGTCAGGGACCATAATCGCTAAATTCATACTGAACCAAATCATTTGCCGGTTTGGAATTCCCTAAGTGTTAGTAATGGATAATGCATCATCATTTAAAAACCTGTAAGAAAGAGAGTTATGTGAGAGATTTCACATCAATCACAATTCTCCCTTAGTCTATTATCCTCAAGGAAATAGACAAACAGAAGATACCAACAAGATTCTGAAAGTGATACTAGTCAAAATCATGAAAGATTCTAATAGAGATTGGCATATACAATTATATCTAGCTCTGTGGGCTTACAAAACAAGTGTTAGGACTCCAATTGGGACCACCCCTTATGCCCTCACTTTTGAGTCAGATGCAGTATTACCATTGGAAGTAGAGTTGCCTAGCCTAAAAGTGTCATTACAAGGATTATTGGACAACGAAGAATATAGAGCAGTAAGATTGGCCGAATTAGAAATGATGGATGAAACACACTTGAGATCTGTTCAAAGACATGATTCTTACCTAGAAAGAATGAAAAAGCAATATAACAAAAAGGTCATCCCAAGACCCTTTCAAGTGGGAGATCTGGTGCTCAAGATAGACAACTTGATCGACAAAAGAGCTGGTGAAGGACAAAAATTGAGGCCCAAGTGGATAGGTCCTTACATGGTCAAAGAAGACATAAAAAATGGTGCCTATCTCTTATGCACAATGGAGGGAGAGGAATTTGGCAAAACAATCAATGCCTTTCACCTCAAGAAATACTATGTCCAAAAAACCAAAAACATCATAAAATATAAAAAATCAAAAAAAAATTATAAAAATCAAAATGTCAAAAATAATTTGTTTCTTGCATTTCTACATCATTATGTTCGTCTTGCATTATAGTTAGTGACTTGCTCTTATACTATTTTCTCTTCAGTAGGGAGTCTAATGTTGCCTAGATATACATCATCCTTTCAGGACCTAGAGATTCCCCATTTTCACAATCGCCATTATCCCCCTTTATTCCCAGTGATTCTAATCAAAGCCTAGCTCTTAGCTTTACACTGATCCCAGTCTTAATGAGTCAGGATGTTAGGTCTAAACAAAGTCAGTATTCAAACCTACAGTGTTCAAAGGAAGCTTGCAAGTAGAGCTTCCCAATTCTTCCCTAGTGGAAGAGAAGTCTAACCTAATTACAAAAACTTTAGGTGGCGCTCAGACCCTTATCTTTCTTAGCCAAAAATGTCAAGATGATCAAAACTCTGAAGGAAGCAATCTAAAATACGAGTGAATAAAAAATGAGTGATCAAAATAAGAGTGTCAAAAAGTGAGAATTGAGAGATCAAATTATTGCATATCAAAAGTTCCAAAAAGGATTCATTTCTTGAAAAGTCAAAAATCCAAGAAAATGAGAAAAATCAAGTGAGAAAAATACCAAAAAAGTGGAAAAAGAAAAAAAAGAGAGATACAAAAAAAGAGTGAAAGAGAGAAGATTGTTGAATGTCTGTACTCTTGGGTGGAGATCTGTTGCAAGTATGTGCCTAATCAGTGTTGTCATTGATGTCAACATATCTTTGTTGTCATTGGTGTCAACTACATCCTATTTTTTTATTTGGTTAGAAGCCTTATATGTTGAGGATATTGAGAAAATTATCCCCTCCAGAAGAATCAGGAAGTAAACAGTGAATCATAGTGAAGACAGTGAGTTGCATACTGAAGAATAGTCCAGAAGATTGCTATGTATTTCTTTCTAACTGAAGATCTTGGTCTATGGATTGGAAGTTATCTAGAGGCATGTCCAAATATGTTAAATCCTAAGTTTGAGTCTCTGATGTGAAGATTGGAGTGAGTTACATTCACCAGAGTAAAACCTGCTTTTTTTGATTATTCACTAGTGCCTGAGAGAAAATATTTTGCTCCAAATTCCTCTGCATTAAAGTGTTTTGATCTGTAGTTCTAGAGGGAAGTTTGGGATGATGGTAAGTGCCTACAATTGCAATGGTTCATGTTTTGGTGGTCCGTAAGCTATCTTTCTTTTATGACAGTTGAAGACAGTGAAGTTCATGTGCTCCGGTGTGAAGAATCTCATGGATAAAGTGGTTTGAGCTTATGCGGTTGCTCCTGGTGATTTTAACATGCTTGTGGATAACTCTTGATCATGTTCCTACCTTTACATTGGTCTGCGTTAAGGAATTGAGATCATGTTTAAAGATTATTCCTAGATAATGTAGCATGTAACCAGTCTTAGCCGACTTGGTTAACTCCAGTGATTGCGGAGATCTCTTGAAGATTATAGAAGCGTATTGTGGCATGGAAGATCATGTTTGAGTGTCATACCCATATTCCCCATGCGGTCATGACATGTAACACACGTGTCATGTCCACATTTGTCATGTGGTCATGACACGAAATATCAAAAATCTTCCATGCTTCTCTAGAAACCCCCTTGCATACGTAAGCATACTCGGCGGCAATACGCATAAGGCGTAAACATGTTAGTCAAATGTGGGGTAATGTGTTCACTTGCGCATTCCCCTACATGATGAAGGCCAACTAGGGGGTTGATGCAACGTGAATAATGTTGCTAATAGGGTTAGGATCAAGAATCAAAACCCTAGGTTTATCTAAGTGGATGATGGGATTTCGACACAAACCAAAATCAAAAGCCTAATTCTAATGCATAAGAATACAATCTAATGGCCTAATAGTAAGGTCATCAAGCTTGCAATAGTTAATAATTTAACACTACGCAAGATTAAATTTTCTAGCTTAAATAATCCTAGATTCTGAAAAAAATCTGGCAGCATAACACCTCATAGGTGTGAATAGGGTTTATTCTAATTAAATAATTTCTTGTCAAATGTTGACTAGGTTTTGCTAGATGGACAAATGACTAATCTATTTAACCAATTATCACACACTAGATTAAATAAATTTAGGCCACTAATCTAATTGAAATCTAAAATAAATTAATGTCATTGTTTAATGTTCTTCAAGTAATGAATAAATTAATTCCATAGGTTTTAAGTTAATTACACTACAATAGATAAATTGGATGGAATAAAAGAATAATTTATTTCCCACAAATTAATTAATTAAAGAAACATTTAATATTCTCTAGCTTAAATCAAAGGTCTCACAAAAAATCATATCCAAAAATAAATCCCATAAAACAAATTAAATACAAGAGAGGGAAAGGAGAGCAAGGTAAATAAATAAAGCTAATTTAAAAAAAAAAACTTGTCCTAAAAGAGCCTCCAAATAAAAAAGTAATTTCCTTATGAGAGGAAACAACAAACCCTAGCCCTATTTTCACTCCATCTCATTTCCCTCTTCTCTCTTCTTCATTCGCTACTTCTTCTCTCTTATTTGCTTGGAATGGAATTGCAGGTTTAAGATGGAAGCTTTCATGACCGCCACATTCAAGGAGAGTGAATATACAATAGGTATACGTTTAAATATTAATACTTATTTTTTTTCATTTTTTTGTTTACCTCTGGTTTTAACCAGAGGTTTTTTTTTTTGTAGTAGCAAATGAGTATATGCCAATATATATATATATATATATATGGTGGTGATAAAACACAAACCTGCAGGTTTAAATCTACATTGGGCCGAATCATGGTAGCACTGAGAGAAGAGAGGCCGCCGTAGGTTTTATTCACAGTAGGGCTGCGTGATGCAATGGGCGACAGGTATTACAGTGACCAAGGGTGAGGGAGGGTGTGGGATTTAAAGTAGTGAGTGGTGTGTGGGGGTGTGGGGAGGGGTCAAGCCCCATCCACACTCCACTACAGTGGAGTGTGGGTGGGGCTCGGCCCCTCCCCACACTCCACTTCAAACATAGCGGACGATGGGGGTCGAAACCCCCACCAAACCCACTTCAAACATGGCAGACGATGGGGGTCGAAACCCCCACCAAATCCACTTCAAAAATTTCATTTTATAAAATGCAGTCTAAACTCTTTCTTTTACGCAGCATACTTTATGATTTAAAATTTATACCTTTATATATATATACACTTTCAGGCATGCACAATTTTTTTATTATATAAAAAAAAAGTAAGGTATTATACACAGGCTCTATATAAGTATGACATTAATACATAAAATTATTATTTATATATATATATACCCAACCGAAACACAGATCTTTTTTTTATGCATAAAAACAATAAAAGTATATTTCTTTGAAATTTACACACACACACACAAATATATATATGTGTGTGTGTATGTATATATAAGATTATATATACATTGAAATAAATGGTGACATTAAATGTAAACCACACATATAAGTTTATAAATATAGAATGAAAATTACTTTCACAAAATAATGTAGGTAGGTAAGTTATTACAACCACGTAATCAGCTATATACATATTAATTTTTTTTTTGAATTGGGAACAAACGCATTAACATTTTTCCTTTGAAATACCCAGCTTAATCTAATCTTTCTTTCTATGAGCAAAATTGATTTCTTTCTCTTTATCCTTCAATTAAAAAAAAAACAGCAACCATTTTTTTTATATGAAACATGAAAATATTCCAACATTTGAACATTCTTTACTTTCTTGCAATATAAATACACACTTTTTTTTCTCATAAAGCATTGTAAAATAGCAACTATAAATTTCATTCTTAAATGTACACTAATTTATTACAACTCAAGTTTAGAAGCATAAATCCTTACAACACAAGAGATAAGACCTCTTTTTGAATGCTAAAAAAAAACTACACAAAGCCTATCTTGGCCTTGCTCTCTCAAGAGCTCAAAATAACAACACAAGAAGGAAGTATAGTTGTCTTCAACACCTCTAAGCTTCAAGAAGAAATCCTGCAATGACACAAAAAGAGAAAGAGGCCACAATGAACTGCTCTCCTCCCTACCATTGACTCACTCATGAGTCACCCCCAAGCTAGGAGGTCATCCTCACACAAGGTAATCACACACCACATCACAACAATGCATACAAACACCAAAAACAATATACTCCCATGGCTTTCACATAACAAAACTCACTCAAGATGAGTTTAATGGGGTAGGGGAGTGGACATCACTCAACTCAAGAGTGCCACTCCAATAACTTCCCAAAACAATTTCTTCTCAAGGCCTCAAGGCAACACTAAAAACTATATTTTCACAAAGCTTTCTCTTGGATCTCAAGCCATTTCAAAAATAGTCATATACACATATTGCCCTCAAAGCTAAAATCCCACAAAAACAAGGACGTGACCCCGAGGAGGTTCACTCCTCCCCCACCCCACACATCTTGAGCATTCTCTCCAAATGGAGAGGCTCTCACAACTCCCATAACCAATTTTCCCACAACAACAAAGCAAAAATACAAAATAGAACTCACACATACATCATACAAGTAAAGAAAAATGCATAAGGAAAGGTATTTTCCTTGAGACCAACCTTATAAAGCCCAAATGGAAGATATTTGAGAAGAGCTCCTCTAACTTCTTATCCAAGTTTAGCCTCCAAATTTTTCCTCCAACTCTCTCCCCAAAAGCAATTAAAATTTAAAAATTGAAAAAGATTCAACAACCCCCTCCCCCTCTTCAAGAGGGAATAAAATAGGCTCTTCTCATGAGCCTTGAGGAATGGGGAGGTGACACATGTCACCTCCTCATTCCTCCACACATCCACTTGCAAGACTCTTGGAATGGGGTGGTGACACATGTCATCCACCCATTCCACCAAGTCTTTCTCCCTTCCACTTACTCTCTCTCACATATGTGGGAGAGAAAGGTGGAGCCAAAGGAGGAGTGGGTACCACATGTGCCCCAATAATCTCCTCCTAAGAAATCCCACACAACCCCAAGGTACCCTCACCAATTGTGGGTGGGGATTGGAGTTGAGTCCTCCATAATTAAGGGGTCTTGAAGACTCCCCCAACCTAGGAAAGAGGAAATGAAGAGGTTGAGTGTTTGACCCACTCATCCTCTCCCTCCCAAGCTTCCATTTTCGTCACTTTACTTTAGGGTGAAGTTAAAGTGACCAAATGGAAGTTTACCTAAGGTTACACAGCCCAAATGACCCATAGACCCTAGGGGTACAACCCAGGGTCAATTTTAACCCATTTTGAGCACCATGGGTTGAGTAAAAACACATAAAAGGGGGTCTCAAAATTAAAACCAAAAATAAAACTCAAAAGAACATTACACTTAACAACACCAATCAAAAATCAAATTAAAGAAGGGGTAAACCTAACCCAACTAACATCACACAATCACATTACAAAAGTTCATCATGCATCACATAGTTGATCTTGGTTCCTCTTGGAACTAGATCGACTTTACATGAGAAACAACATAGTGTGTGGGATGATCTTCGAATATCCTTGGCTTAGTTAGAAACACTTGCGCACTCAAATGGAATGTTAGTCCAACATGTATATAATAGCCGAAGCAAAGTGAAACATACACACACATCATCACATGTTCATATAAGCATCAAAGAATCACATCATAATTAAATTCCTAATTTTACATTTCAAAAATCCATCACAAGATAAGATCACATAATAAATTTGTAACTAAAATCACATGAATAGTATCCCAATAACATCATAATGTAAATCATAAGTCCAACAGCATCAATGAATCAATATCGAGGTCTAATCTCATCGTAATCATGCTAAACATAATAAATCCACATAAAGCATAAAGTCTAATAGTTCTGCAACATCAGGATCAACAGTCCCATAAGTATAACATGTGTCACCAACAGTAAAATAAAGTAGTCAAATATAAGGGAATGAAATGGTAGGACTCACATTGAGTCCCAACTAAGGTCTGGCATGATCTGCACACATCTATACTACATTTTCTTTGTGTAATTTTGAATTAGGTCAACACCTATTTTGTAAATGTTTGTAATGTTGACCTTAGAGATTGTTCCAATGGTTGATGATTGTAATGCTAACCTTGATGATCATTCGAAGGTTGATGAAGTGTATAAATACTTGTAATTGAGTCATGGAAAAGATGTCCTTGTGCAAAAATGGGAAGATAGGGAAAGAGGTGGAAAGGCATATTAGAGCAGAGGAACTATTGTATTTCAATGTATTAATCTCAGACATGAAGAAGATGTTGATATTGGCAGTGAGTCTGGTAGTGAGCTGCCGGTTGGGTTTAACAACCCTCATTGTAATCTTTCTAGGTTTAGGGTTGAGGTAGTGAGCCTACTAGACCTAGTTGTATTTCATGGCAGTGAGCCAGCATGTTCTAGGCCCATGGAGTGACCAAGCCTGAACATCATTTTTCAAAGATTGCAATATATTTTGAGAGCTAATCCTCTCTATGGTTTTTCCCCACCTTGGGAATTTCCATGTAAAATTCTGGTGTCTCTTGTGTTTAATGTTGGATCTGTGTTTAAGTTTCTAATTTCATGCATTCATTGTTTAATCATAATAACTATGGGCAAGTGATTAATGTTTAAGTGCAGAAGTGTTGAGATTTTGGGACAACTGATTCACCCCCCCTCAGTTGTTTGATGCATTTCAACAATTGGTATTAGAACCAAGTTCCTCTAAAGAAAGTCTAATAGCTTGAGGAAGATCCAAAATATCTTATAATAAGGAAGCGCCACATTTTGATGGGATGAATTATGCTCTTTGGAAGGCACAAATGAAAAGCCATCTTCTTTGTCTTGGTTACACAGTATGGAAAGCCGCAGAAGAAAATTCACCATGTCTCAAAATGGTTTGATGACTGAAGATGAAATCAAATAATATGAAGTGGATGTCAAAGCAAAAGATTCTCTGTTAAGTTCATTAAGTGACTCAGTACTAACGAAAGTTGTGGATCTTGAAACTACAAATGAGGTATGGGAGAAGCTGAAAAATCTATATGAAGGAGATGATTATGTGAAGGAAGCCAAGCTACAAAGTCTGAAAGTGAAATATGAGAGTTTGAAGATGAATGAAGATAAAAACATAACAACCTTTATGCAAAGAGTTGATGAACTTGTCACCGAGATAAAAGGTTTGGGGGGAACTCTCAGTGATAAGGAAGTTCTGATGAAAATTCTTAGATCACTACCAAAGTCCTACAATCACAAGGTAGCTGCAATTGAAGAATTTATGCAAGTAAAAACTATTAACAGAGATCAGTTACTTGGTAAGCTTACTGCCTTTGAAATGAGAGAGTTTGGTGATGCCCTGCCAAAAGTTGAGACTGCCTTCAAAGCTAGCACTTCTGGGAAAACCTCCAGATCATAAAAGTACAAGGTAGAATCTGATGATGAGTTTGATGAAATTGAAGTCAACTTTATGGATAGACTACAAAGAGGATTTGGTAAGTTTAAAGGTAATTTACCTTTTAAATATTTCTCCTATGGTAAAGTAGGCCACTTTGCTTCCAAATGCCCCAGAAGAATTAAAAGAAATAGAAAAAGATATGAGAACAAGCCTAGGATCTAAAATAAATGTTATTATGTTGAAGATTTTGATGATGATGAAGGAGTATTAGATAATGTTGAACTAGATAATGCTAGTACTTCTGGTAATGAATGCTTGTTTATTTCTATTAAGGAAGAACCTGTGTCTACTAATCTTGCTAGCTATGTGAAGGAAGAAAAACCAGTGGAAAGTGCTTTGGCTACTCAGGTTGTTGAAGACAAAGATGAATGGGTTATTGATAGTGACTGCTCTCACCACATGACTAGTGACAAAAGTAAGTTTGTGAGTTTGGAAAGATATGATGGTGGACTAGTTAGGTTTGGAGATGATACAGTTGGTAGGATTTGTGGAAAATGATCTATTTCTTTTTATGGCAAGCATAATACTGAAGATGTCTTGTATGTGAAAGGATTAAAGCACAATCTTTTGAGTGTGGGTCAGATGTGTGACAAAGGTTATGATTTAAGCTTCAAGGACAATGGATGCAAGATCAGGGAAAGCTCCAAAATAGTCATTGCAACTGGTAAGAAGACTAGAGGTAATATCTATCACTTGAAAGGAACTGATAACTATTGTTTGTTGACTTAGACTGATGAAAGTTGGATATGGCATAGAAGGCTGTGTCACATCAATTTTGATAACATTAGGAAGATAATTATTGCACATGTTGTTAGAGATTTGCCTAAGCTTGTGAAGCCTGCTAATGCTATTTGCAAGGAGTGTCAATTTGGGAAACAAACAAGAACAAGTTTCAAAAGCAAGGACCAATCAGTTGATGGACTACTAGAACTAGTGCATACAAATTTATGTGGACCTACTAGAGTAAGAATTTTGCAAGGAGATAGGTATTTCATGTTGCTTATTGATGATTATTCTAGAATGACTTGGGTTACCCTTTTGAAGGAAAAAGTAGAAGCTCTAGATAAATTCAAGGTATTTAACACAATGGTTGAAAATGAGATGGATTTGAATATCAAATGTTTGAGGTCTGATAGAGGAGGAGAGTTTACATCAAATGAATTCAATTTCTTTTGCAAAAAATATGGGATAAAGAGACAGTTATCTACACCTAGAACTCCACAATAAAATGGATTTGTTGAAAAGAAAAATAGAACAATGCAAGAAGTTGCTAGAACCATGATGAAGGAAGCTGATCTTCCAGAAGTATAATGGAGAGAGACAATTCACACTACTATATGCATCCTAAATAGAGTACAAGTCAAAGGTAATAGTTCTAAGACTCCTAATGAATTGTGGCATGGTAAAGTTCCTACTCTGAAATATCTCAAAGTTTTTGGTAGCAAATGTTATATCAAAAGAGAAGAAGATTTAGGCAAGTTTGATGCTAGATGTGATGAAAGAATCTTCCTTGGTTACTCCACCAAGAGCAAGGCCTACTGGTGCTATAAGAAGAGGAGATGAATAAGATCATTGAGAGTGCAAATGTCAAAGTTAATGAAAGCAAGGAGAGGTGTCAAAAATCAAGTGCATATGAATTAGATAAAACAGATGTTTCAGCAAGAAAAGAAGTGGTACAGCATGAAGACAACTCAGATGAAGAGGAACAAGCTCTGGAAAGTGCTACCAAGACACCAAAGTATGTAAAACTTAATCATTCTAAAGATCAAATCATAGGAGATAAGAGCAAAGGAATCCTGACCAGAAGAAGAGATGCAAAAGAATAAGTAAATTTTTGTCTGATTTCCAAGATTGAACCTAAGACTGTAAATGAAGCTTGCAATGATGAGAATTGGGTAAAGGCTATGAAAGAAGAATTGATGTAGATAGAGAAGAATCAGACTTGGGATCTTGTTCCCAGACCAGTAGATAAAAATGTAATTGCCACCAAGTGGGTCTTTAGAAACAAGATGAATGAGAATGGTGAAGTGGTAAGAAACAAAGAAAGGTTGGTATGCAAAGGATACTCTCAAGTTGAAGGAATAGATTTTGAGGAAACATTTGCACCAGCGGCAAGGATTGAAGCTATAAGAATGTTTTTTGTAGCCTACAAAGGTTTTAAGGTATATCAGATGGATGTGAAGTCTACATTCTTGAATGGAGAATTAGAAGAAGAAGTCTATATTGAACAACCAGAAGGATTCCAGTCATTAGATCAGGGTGACATGGTATGCAGATTGAAGAAGGCATTATATGGATTAAAACAAGCCCCCATGGCTTGGTATGCTAGGTTGGAGAAGTATCTAATACAGTTAGGATTCAGCAAGGGTACTACCAACAACAATCTCTATTTCAAGATCAATAATAAACAAATCCTAATTGTTGCAGTCTTTTTTGATGACATTATCTTTGGAGGCAATGAAGGCATGTGCACAGTTTTTACTAGAGAAATGTAAAGTGAATTTGAAATGTCCATGTTTGGTGAGATGAATTTCTTTTTAGGTCAACAAATAAATCAATCAGATAAAGGTATCTTCATTTCTCGGTCTAAGTATGTGAAAGAGTTTTAAAGAAGTTTGGGATGGAAGACTCTAAACTGGTAAATACTCCTATGGTAACTGGTTGTAAGTTGAGCAAAAATGATGATTCACCTATGGCAGATTAGAAAAGGTACAGATCTATGATTGGATGATTACTTTATTTGACTCAAACCAGACCTGATATAATGCATGCAGTTTGTCTTGTGGCAAGATTTCAAGTAGAACCTAAGGAGTCACATGTGGTGGCAGTCAAGAGAATTCTAAGATATTTGAAAGGCACAATGGATTATGGTTTGTGGTATCCAAAAGATAATGATTTCACTCTCAATGCATACACTGATGCAGATTGGGATGGAGATGTGGATGACAAAAAAAGTACAAGTGGAGGTGCATTCTTCTTAGGAAAAAGGCTAGTATCTTGGATAAGCAAGAAACAAGATTCAATATCTCTATCCACTACAAAAGCATAATGTATTGCAGCAGAATGTAGTTGTACTCAAGTGTTATGGATGACGCAGACATTGAAGGACGATCGGAGTTGTGTATGAAGATCCAATTGCAATATTTTGTGATAATACAAGTGCCATAAACATATCAAAGAATCTAGTAATGCATTCAAGGAAAAAGCACATATCCATAAGATATCACTTTTAGAGAGAAAAGGTAATAGAGAATGAAGTCAAGTTGGAGTATGTATCTACAAAAGATTAGATTACAGACATTTTCACTAAGCCTCTACCTAAGGATACTTTTGAGTATCTCAGAGAAAAGTTAAAGGTTATCACCCCTCCTACTCTAAACTAAGATGCATAGAAGTGCATCAGTTTGGAGGTACCTAAAAATCCATCTCTAGATTTGGATTGATGCCTGTAAGGGCTACTTCTTAGGGGGAGTAGTCAGATGAAGAGAGTTTAGAAGATAGATTGGATCAGAATAGTAGAATGCAAGTATGTACCCTTTGCCATTGATGTCAAAGGGAGAGAGAAATGATGTGAAAAACTCAAAGAGAAAGAGTGTAGATGCATAAAGAGATAAGGGAGAATCTTGTCATGATGGATGTTATAGTTTTTCACATCATATGTTGCCATCAATGACAAAGAGGGAGATTGTTGCAAGTATGTGCCTAATTGGTGTTGTCATTGATGTCAACATATCTTTATTTCCATTGGTGTCAACTATATCCTATTTTTTTATTTGGTTAGAAGCCTTATATGTTGAGGATATTGAGAAAATTAGCCCCTCTGGAAGAATCAGGGAGTAAACAGTGAATCATAGTGAAGATAGTGAGTTGCATACTAAAGAACAGTCCAGAAGATTGCTCCACATTTCTTGTTGACTAAAGATCTTGGTTTGTAGATTGGAAGTTATTTAGAGGCATGTTTGAAGATGCTAAATCCTGAGTTTGAATCTCTGGTGTAAAGATTTGAGTGAGTTACATTGACCAGAGTAAAACCTACTTTTTATGATTATTCACTGGTGCCTGAGAGAAAGTATTTTTCTCCGCATTCCTTCGCATTAAAGTGTTTTACTCTGTGGTTCTAGAGAGAAGTCTGGGATGATGATGAGTGCCTACAATTGTAATGGTTCATGTTTTGGTGGTCCGCAAGCTATCTTTCTTTTATGACAGTTGAAGACAGTAAAGTTCATGTGCTCCAGTGTGAAGAATCTCATGGATAAAGTGGTTTGAGCTTGTGCGGTTTCTCCTGGGGATTTCAGTGTGCTTGTGGATACCTCTTGATCATGTTCCTACCTTTACATTGGTCTGTGTTAAGGAATTGAGATCATGTTTGAAGATTATTCCCAAATAACGTAGCATGTAACCAGTCTTAGCTAACTAGGTTAACTCCAGTGATTACAGAGATCTCTTGAAGATTATAGAAGCATATTGTGGCTTTGAACATTATGTTTGAGTCCTAGCTAAAGCATGGCATGATCCGTACACATCTATACTACATTTCCTTTGCGTAATTTTGAATTAGGTCAAGACCTATTTTGTAAATGTTTGTAATGCCGACCTTGGAGATTGTTCCAATGGTTGATGATTGTAATGCTGACCTTAGAGATTGTTCCAATGGTTGATGATTGTAATGCCAACCTTGATGATCATTCCAAGGTTGATGAAGTGTATAAATACTTGTAATTGAGTTGTGGAAAAGATCTCCTTGTGCAAAAATGGGAAGATAGGAAAGAGGTGGAAAGGCAGAGTAGAGCATAGGAACTATTGTACTTCAATGTATTAATCTCAGACATTAAGAAGATGTTGATCTTGGCAGTGAGCCATTAGTAGGGTTTAACAGCCCTTAGGGTTTAAAAACCCTCATTGTAATCTTTCTAGGTTTAGGGTTGAGGCAGTGAGCCTGCTAGACCTAGATGTACTTCATGGCAGTGAGCCAACATGTTCTAAGCCCGTGGAGTGACCAAGCCTGAAAATTATTTTTTGAAGATTGCAATATATTTTGAGAGCTAATCCTCTCCATGGTTTTTCCCCACCTTGGGGTTTTCCACGTAAAAATCTAGTGTCTCTTGTGTTTAATGTTGCATCTATGTTTAAGTTTCTGATTTCATGCATTCATTGTTTAATCATAATAACTATGGACAAGTGATTAATGTTTAAGTGCAAAAGTGTTTAAGTTTTTGGGACAACTGATTCACCCCCCCTTTCACTTGTCCAGTGCATTTCAACAAGATCAGTCTAAGCTCGAAGCCTCAAGAGTGACATTCTAACAGAGAAAGAAAGGTACACACATGCACTAGCTGAGCAAAACCAAAGAGTCTAGTAGTCTCTAGGATCATCTTCTACCAAGGGACCCTTGTTCTTTCCTACTTATCCTTTACCCCAAGTCTACCTTTCTTGCCATCTATGATCTAAGTCTAGTGAACAACAATAAAATTTTCTACTTATCTAAGTTGAAAGCTTGTCAGCTTGTCTTATCTAGCTAAGGATAAGTGTTTAGCCTTTAGCGCAGCCAAGGTTCAAAAACACTCCATTTTCATTCTTGCTCCCCAGTTGAGTTATAAAATCCTATCTCATAGCCTTGAATAAGTCTCTTATATTAGGACAACTCGCAATCCCCTAAATCAAAAATCATATTTAAGAGTAGTCACATTGTTTGTCCCACATTACATTCATGCCAAAATTAGAAAAAGAGTTTCAAAGTATTAAAGTCAAATGTCATATCTCATGACATTTAGTAGAAGTAAATGTTTCATTTCAGCATTTCTTGTGTTCCTGCATTATTATATCGTGAATTGCATCTCATATTTATGCCATTAAAAAAATTACCAAAACATGTCATCATAATCATGCTTTCATCGTTAAAAAGAGTTGAAAAGGTCAAACACATAATCAAAAGGTTCCCAAACCTCCAAACGTGCACAAGAGATGAGTACAAATCTGATAGGCAAAAAAACACCATAAAAGTTAAACCTTCATAGATACATCTAAAGTTTACATATACCAAGAGTATCAAGGAGCTAGGACAAAAAACTCTCAAAAGAAGTAGAGGCTCCCCATGCAAGGGGGCACAATTTCAAGAAAGGAAGTCAAGGTCAGTTCCCTCCAATGGAACCCTCAGGACTTCGCCTCCTCTATATACAAATACTACTCATCTCTCCATGAGACCTATGAGAGTGAGGTGTTCTACTGTGAGACTATGAAGTTGCCACCATACAAGCATCACATTGTCCAAAACTAAGATGAGCCATCTCTTAGAGTACCTGATTCTCACCCTTAAGGGTGTCAACCTAGGTTTTCAAGTCAATATTCACTTGACATCCATGATAGATAGGAGCAAAAATATCAGTGTGTCACCCAGCAATAGGGGGCACACTAGGATCATATAAAAGATGGTCATGAGTCATCCTAGTGAAGGGAGAAGCCAATCCAACATTAATTTTGTGAACAAAGTCCCTCCACTCTCTAACATTACCTGAAAGAGTGAATCAAAAGATAAGAACAAGTCAGTTCCCATGAAAAGATAAAGGATAGAAGTATGGAAAGCAAATAGATGAAACTTACGTGGATCACCTGGCTGCCAATCATGGTCAAATTATTGCATCACCTCATCTAAATGAGGAGGTCAAGGAACAATAGGAGGACCCTTGGTGATATCAGGACCATCATTTGAATCATTAGTATCATCAAAATCCTCATCCTGTACATCCTCAGGAAGGACCTCATCTAAAAAATCATCATCATCTAGAACATAGTCCTCCTTAGGAGACTCTGAATCCACAGTCACAATCAGAGATCAAGGAGTCCCTCTTCCTCCCCTATGTTTGTTGCAAGTATGTGCCTAATTGGTGTTGTCATTGATGTCAACATATCTGTGTTGTCATCTATTTCAACTATATCCTTATCTTTTGTTTGATTAGAAGCCTTATATGTTGTGGACATTGAGAAAATTAGCCCCTCCAAAAGAATCAGAAAGGAAACAGTGAATCATAGTAAAGACAGTGAGTTGCATACTAAAGAATAGTCCAAAAGATTGCTTTGCATTTCCTACAGATTAAAGATCTTGGTCTGCAAATTGAAATTTATTTAGAAGCATGTCTAAAGATGCTAAATCTTGAGTTTGGGCCTCTGGTATGAAGATTTGAGTTACTTTCACTAGAGTAAAACTTGCTTTTTCTGATTAATCTTTAGTGACAAGGATAAAGTATTTTGCTTCGCATTCCTTCGCATTGAAGTATTTTGTTCTGTGGTTCTAGAGTGAAGTTTGGGATGATGATAAGTGCTTACAACTACAATGGTTCATGATTTGGCAGTCTGCAAGCTATCTTTCTTTCATGACAGTTGAAGACAGTGAAGTTCATGTGCTCTGGCATGAAGAATCTCATGGATAAAGTGGTTAGAGTTTGTGCGGTTTCTCTTGGTGATTACAATGTGCTTCTGGATGCCTCCTAATTGTGTTCCTACATCTACATTGGTTCATGTTAAGGATTTGAGATCATGTTTCAAGTTTATTCTAAGATAACGTAGCGTGTAACCAGTCTTAGCCGACTTGGTTAATTCCAGTGATTGCAGAGATAAATTGAAGATTATAGAAGCATGTCGTGGCATGGAAGATTGTGTTTGAGTCCCAGCTAAGGCATGGGGTGATCTGTATACATCTTTACTACATTTCCTTAGCATAATTTTATTTTAGGTCAAGACCTATTTTGTAAATGTTTGTAATGCTGACCTTGGAGATTGTTCCAATGGTTGATGTTTGTGATTCTGACCTTGATATTCATTCCAAGGTTGATGTAGTGTATAAATACTTGTAATTGAGTCATAAAAATGAGTTCTTATGTGAAGATGCAAAGATAAAGGGAATTAAGGTAGCAAAGTAGAGCATACGTGTTTTGTGCTTCAATGGAACTGAACCTTGGCATGGAGTAGATGTTGTTATCTTAGTTCAACCCTTTGGCAGTGAGCCTTTCTTTGCAATGAGCAATTTGGGCAGTGAGCCCTGTAGGTAGTGAGCATCTAATTTTTAGTATTATTATAACTCATTTATCTTGTGGACTAACATCCACCGTGGTTTTTCCCTTAACAGGGTTATCCACATAAAAATCTGGTGTCACTTGTGTATGAACTTGCAATTGTGTTTATATTTCTAAGTTTATGCCTTCATGATTTAATCATAACAAATAGTGGACAAGTGTTTAATGTTTTAAGGTGCATAATTAATTAAAGATTTAATGTTTATATTGTAGAATTAATTAAGTGCCTTCATGCTAAGGCATGGAGTGATCTGCATACATCTTAACTACATTTCCTTATCATAATTTTGTTTTAGGTCAAGACCTATTTTGTAAATGTTTGTAATGCTGACCTTAGAGATTGTTCCAACAGTTGATGTTTGTGATTCTGACCTTGATGTTCATTCCAAGGTTGATGTAGTGTATAAATACTTGTAATTGAGTCGTGAAAATGAGTCCTTATGTGAAGATACAAAGATAAAGGGAAGTAAGGTAGCAGAGCAGAGCAGAAGTGTTTTGTGCTTCAACGGAACTAAACCTTGGCATGGAGTAGATGTTGTTATCTTAGTTCAACCCTTTGGCAATGAGCCACTCTTCGGCAGTGAGCCTTTCTTTGCAGTGAGCAATTTGGGCAGTGAGCCCTGTAGGTAGTGAGCATCTAATTTTTATTATTATTATAAATCATTTATCTTGTGGACTAACATCCACCATGGTTTTTCCCTTAACAGGGTTTTCCACATAAAAATCTGGTGTCACTTGTGTATGAACTTGCAATTGTGTTTATATTTCTGAGTTTATACCTTCATGATTTAATCATAATAAATAGTGGACAAGTGTTTAATGTTTTAAGGTGCAGAATTAATTAAAGATTTGAGACAACCGATTCACCCCCCTCTCAGTGTTCTAGTTCATTTCAATAATTGGTATCAGAGCCACATTCCTCTGAAGAGAGTCTAACAACTTGGGGAAGATACTAAATGGAGCTAAAAGATGAATAGCTACATACTGATTTTGATGCACATGAATGTTCACTAAAAAATGATAAAACTAAATGTGAAGTTGATTTAGAGGTAAGTACCAGTGATGAAGCTGTGTTTCAAACAAAGAACTGTTGGATTATTGATAGTAGTTGCTCAAATCACATGACTGGTGACAAGAGTAAGTTTGTAAGTTTGGAAAGATGTGATGGAGGACTAGTTAGATTTGGAGATGACTGCACTGCTAAAATATGTGGAAAAGGATCAATCAATCTTTGTAACAATCAAATTACTGATGATGTTTTTACATTAAGAATCTAGAGCAAAGTCTCTTAAGCATTGGATAGTTATGCAAAAAGGGATTTAGTCTTGTATTCGAGAATGATACTTTTGAAATCAAAGAGAAATCTAGAGCTACAATGGCCATTGGTAAAAGTACAGAAATGAATCTTTATCATCTCAGAAAAAGTGACATTCTTGGGCTGACAACTCAGACCAATGAAAGTTAGATTTGGAATAGAAGACCGTGTTATACCAATCTTAATGATTTAGTAAAGACAGGCTCAACCCAAATTGTGAAAGATCTGCCAGAAATTGATTACTCAAATAACATCACTTGCAGGAAATGTCAAGATAAAAAGTAGACAAGAAGAATTCTACAGGGTAAAGAAAATTCTTCCACTGAATGACTGGAATTGGTCCATACAAGCCTTTGTGGTCCTACAAGAATATGAATCTTTCATGATGACATGTACTTTATGTATTTCATTGATGATTATTCTAGAATGACTTGGGTTAGCTCTTTCAAAGAAAAATCAAAAGATTTGGATGGACTCAAATCTTTTAAAGCAATGGTTGAACATGAGCTAAACATGAAAATCAAGTGTTTGAGGACTGGCAAAGAAGAAGAGTTTATCTCCAACAATTTCAATATGTTCTGTCAGACTCATGGGATAGAAAAGTAGCTCTCTGCAAAGAGTAAGGTAATAGAAGAAAGAAGTAGAACTATTCAGGAAACTGCAAAATCAATGATGGAAGAAGCAAATCTGTTAGAAGCATTTTGGAAGGAGGCAATTCAAACTACTGTCTACACACTAAATAGAGTTTAGGTAAAAGCTAGAAATGAAAAGACTCCCTTTGAATTATGGTATGGAATGATACTCACTGTGAAATACTTCAAAATCTTTCGAAGAAAATGCCACATCAATAGAAAGGAAGAAATAGAAAAAGATGATGCTAAGTATGATGAAGGCATTTTCCTTGGATATTCATCTTGGAACAAAGCTTACCACTGCTATAACAATAGATTGGGAAAGATTGTAGAAAGTACAAATGTCAAGGTTGATGAGAACATTCAAAAGTACTCTGATTCAACTAGTTCTCCTTGCAAAGAAAAAAATGAGGATAAAGAAAAGGGACTGCAGGATGAAGCACAAGGGAATTTTTAGACCATCAGTTATAAAGCAAAATGTGATGTGAAAGGACACAGAGCTACTGTAGATCAAATAAATCTATGTTTAATTGCCAATGTTGAATCTAAATCAGTGGTTGAGACCTATAATACTAAGAAATTGTCTAAAGATAAATTTTAGTCCACTAACAGTGGACACAAAATTGCTCTTAAAAACATTAAGAAACCTAAAGAAGAAAACATGGACTTAAAAGAGAATATAGTAGAAGTAAATGATTACACCAAAGAGTTAAGTAAGGAAATCAAGGAACTCAAACAAAGTCTTAAAGAGAATAGTGAAGAATTGAGATTGGCAAATGAAGAGAAAGCAAGAATTGAGGAGTGTCTGAAGGGCAAAATCAAAGATTTCATAAAGCTTGAAGATGAAGTTGTGAATCTTAAAACTAATTTGAAGCATGCATGGGCTCAACAAGAAAAAATCAGTGAGATTGTTTCTAGATATAACAGATTAATGGCAAGGGAGAATAATCCTAACAACAAAGAAGGTATGAGACATGAGAAAAGTGAAAGTTCTAGAACAGGTCAAGAAGGACAAAGGCAAATAGATTCAGGATCAAAGGAATAGATCAAGAAGACTGCTAGTTAGGAAACCAAATGCTCAAAGGTACCCATCTTTCAATAGTTATTGTCTTAATTGCAGTAAGTTTGGTCATAGAGCTACTCAATGTAGGAGTAGAATGAATCAAAATGCTTTATCATTCTCTGTTTAGTGCTTAAATTGCAAGAAAGTTGGTCATAGAGAAAATGGATGTAGAAGTCAGATAAGAAATGGTTCCATCAATGAAATAAACACTCAATTCTTTCATGGAAAGTGCTTTACATGCAATAGATTTGGGAATATAGCCAACCAATGCAGATCAAGGGTCATTCCAAATAATGGAAGGAACCAAGACAAAGGAATGTTGTTTGTTACAATTGCAATAGACCTTGACATGTTGCAAAATTTTGCATAAGCAACATAAACTATCTTGCAGAAGAGAAGAAAATAGAGCAAAGAGAGGACAAGGGAAAGAACAAAGTTTGTCTAGCAGAAACCCAAAGGGAAATGAGCAAGATCTGGGTGAAGAGGGATGCAACAAAAGTCAAGAATGAGCCTGTACCGATATCAAGTACAGATGCTCCCTCTGAAAACTGAAATTAGAGCATTGACTCAAGGGAGCCTTATTGAAAATATTTACTCCCCTACCAAAAGATTGGTGCTGATGCCCCAACATGAAAAGACAAGATTAGAAACAAAGGTTCAAGATAGGACAAAGATTATGTTCTTAAAGGATAGAGGAAGAGCCACACAAAGTAAGAGATCTCCTATGAATCAAGGAAGAAAATATGCTATGAGCTTTTGCCAAGATTAAGCTACAATGATCTACTCATTAGATCTTTAATGATTAGCTTGACAATGATGAGTAACTAGAGTTTAGGATTGAAAAAGAAAAATTGTTTCAAGAATAGATACATAAGTTGATGATAGAAGAAGTATAAGAGGAGGTACCTTCTTCTTAGATAATAGACTGGTTTCATAGTTGAGCAAGAAGAAAGACTCAATCTCCTTGTCCACTGCAGAAGCATAGTACATTGCAGCAACATGTAATTGCACTCAAGTGTTATGGATGAAATAGACATTAAGAGACATCAAAGTTGTGTATGAAGATCCAGTTGCAATCCTCTGTGATAATACAAGTTCCATAAACATATCCAATAATTTGGTGATGCATTCAAGGACAAAACATATATCCATAAGATATCAATTTCTGAGAGAAAAAGTGGCAGAGAATGAAGTCAAGTTGGAGTATGTATCTTTAAACGATCAGATTCTAGACATTTTCACCAAACCTCTTCCTAAGGATACTTTTGAATATCTTAGGGAAAAGTTAGGGGTTATCACCCCTCTTGCTCTAAACTAAGATGCACAAGAGTGCATCATGTTGGAACTAGATTGGACAACTGAGAAGGGGGAGTGAATCAGTTGTCACACAATATAAACCTTTTCTACTTTTAACCTTCTTTATTATCTTACTACCAGATTAATGATGTAAATATTAATGCATAGATCAACAACATATGAGCAGAAACATAATCAACATACTTGACACCAAGATTTTGATGTGGAAAGCCGATTTAGGGAAAAACCACAGTGGGGGTTAACCCACAAAGATTTGTACCCTATTAAAAGTACTTTAGAAAATAGAAGGCACATGCCTTCGGGCACACTACCTAGAGCTCATTGCTCAAAAAGAGAGGATTATTGCCTACAGAATTTATTTAGAATAGGAAGAATTAACTTAGAAATATCATCTACTTCATGCCTGGTTTAGTTTCAATGAATGCCCAAAAACTTCTGCTTTGCCCCAAATTCTTCTTCACACTCTATACTTCTCTCGCTTCTTTTCTTCTTTGCTCTTCTTTTGATCCTTTATTTGGATTTAATCTATTTTTGCTCAAGGATAATGTTTAACAACTCTTCAACAAGTATTTATACACTCCATCAATCTTGGAATGATCAACAAGGTCAGCCAAACTTAATGTGGATCTTTACACTGTCAGCCAATCATAGCTGAGACTTGAATCTTCCTCTACTAATAGGCCATGCTTCATAAAATGATCTTTAGATCATCCACAACATGCTAGGAACATTCGGTCGGCCAAGGCTGGGAAGAACAACAACTTCAAAGAGGAAATCTTCAATAACAAGCTCAAACTCCAATGCGGACCTCCAACATAGTAGCCACACAATCCAGAGACTTCCACAAGCACATTGAACTCACTAATAACATCCACTCTAAACCAAATTACTAGAATCATTTGTATCTTCCTCTGGAACCTCAAGAACACTATCTGTCATGACTGTCAAACTAGAAGGATGGCTTGCAGACCTCCAAACTACGAACCACTAGAGTTGATGATACACACTGACTTCCCAAACATGCCTTCAAATCTTTAGATCATAATATTTCACTGTGGAGCAATTCAGACCAACTTATTATCACTTTGTCTCTTCTGAATACTTCAAGATCCAGTTCTATTCAGATGACCATAACTTCTTCAAATCTTCATGCAAACTTATTAATTCTTGACTAGAGCAGCCTCTAATGATCCTATATGTAGCCATAAGGTCTGCAAACCTTGAGTCTTCATTAATTTTCTCAATATCCTCAACATTCTAGTCTCCTGAACAGGCAAAAAAATAAGGCACAGTTGACACTAATGACAACAAGAATATGTTGGCATCAATGACAACACCGCTTAGGCACATATTTGCAACAATCTCCCCCTTTGTCATTAATAGAAACATATGTTGTGAAAAACTTATTTAACCATCATGACAAAAACTTCTCCCCCTGACTTCTACAACTACTTCCTTCATTGCTTCCCCTGTCAATTAGTTTTTCACATGTCTTCTCTCCCCCTTTGACATCAATGGCAAAGGGCACATATTTGCAACCTTTACTCCCCCTTTTTATTTTAGACTAATCTCCAATGTTTGCATACTAACTACTCTTTAGAGTAATATTTTCTCAACATCAATTAGGATCTCAAGATATGACCGAGAACTTCACTGGACTAATGCACCTTAGTGTATCTTAGTTCTATTTTGGAGGGGTAATAACCCCTAACTTCTCTCTAAGATATTCAAAGGTATCCTTGGGAATAGGCTTAGTGAATATATCTGCAATCTGATCTTTGGATGACACAAACTCCAACTTGACTTCATTCTCATTTACCTTCTCTCTCAAGAAATGAAACTTGATAGATATATGCTTTGTCTTTGAATGCAACACTGGATTCTTTAAGATGCTTATTGCACTAGAATTATCACAAAATATTGTGACTGGCTCCTCAAACACAAATCTGATGTCCTTCAACATTTGCTTCATCCATAGAACCTAAGCACAATTATTTGTTGCTGCTATATATTCTGCTTCTGCAGTAGATAGAGATATTGCCTCTTTCTTTTTACTCATCCAAGAGACCAATCTTCTTCCCAAGAAAAATGCACCACCACTAGTACTTTTTCTGTCATCCACATCTCTTGCCCAATCAGCATCTGTATATGCATGAAGAGTGAAATCATTGTCTTTTGGATACCACAATCCATAATCAATTTGTCCCCTTGAGATATTTGAAAATTCTTTTGACTACCACAATGTGGGATTCTTTTGGATCAGCTTGAAATCTAGCAACAAGTCCAACGATGTTCATGATGTCAGGTCTGATCTGGGTTAGATAGAGCAATCCTCCAATCATTGATCTATACCTTTTTTGATTTACCTTGGGTGAATCATCATCTTTACTTAACTTGCATCCGGTTACCATAGGTGTGCCTACTGGCTTTGAATCTTGCATTCCAAACTTCTTCAGCAATTCTTTCATATACTTGGACTGAGATATAAAGATACATTTATCTGACTAAACAATTTGTAGACCTAGGAAGAAATTCATCTCTCTAAACATTGACATCTCAAATTCACTTTTCATTTGGTTAGCAAATGCTTTGCACATACATTCATTTCCACCCAAAATGATATCATCAACAAAGACCTCAACAAGCAGGATGTCCTCATGATTAATCTTGAAGTAAAGATTACTATCAGTAGTACCTTTGCTAAAACCTATCTTAAGAAAATATTTATCCAATCTTGCATACCAGGCTCTTGGAGCTTGCTTGAGTCACAAGGCTTTTCTCAGTCTACAAACCATGTCTCCCTAATCAGACAACTGAAATCCTTCTGGTTGCTTAATGTAGACTTCTTCCTCCAAATCTCCATTAAGGAATGCTAAATTGACATCCATCTGATACACTTTAAAATCTTTGAAAGCAATAAATGCAAGAAATAATCTGACTGCCTCTATTCTTGCCACCAGAGCAAAATTTTATTCAAAATCAATTCCTTCTACTTGAGAATAGCCTTTGCATACCAACCTTGCTTTGTTTCTTACAACTTCACCATCTTCATTTAGTTTATTCTAGAAGACCCATTTGGTTCCTATCACATTTTTGTCCTCAGGTCTAGGAACAAGATCCCAAGTGTGGTTCTTTTCAATTTGAATTAATTCTTCTTCCATTGCTTTTACCCAGTTTTGATCAGTGTAGGCTTCACTAACTGATTTAGGTTCAATCCCTGAAATCAAACAAATCTCTTCTTGATCTTAAGCAACTCTTCTCCTAGTTTGAACACCTTTATTTCTATCCCCTATGATTTGATCTTCAGGATGATTCATTCTTATATACCTGGGGGTTTTGGGAAGTACTTGAGCTTCTATTTCTTGAGCTTGTTCCTCAACATCTGTACTAATTCCTTGAGTTTCTAGAGTTTTCGGATCAATCTAAATCTGAGTCAGAGTTTGAACTAACCTTCCTTGACTTTGACTTTTATTTCGATCATCTGAATCATATCCACAGAACCTGGAATGTCCTTCCTTGTTTTATGAACTCTAACATTAGCACTTTCAACAATCTTTTTCAACCTCTTGTTGAAGCACCGATAAGCCTTACTTTGAGTAGAGTATCCCAAAAATATTCCCTCATCACTTCTTGTATCAAACTTGCCTAAATCCTAATCTCTTTTGATATAAGATTTACTACCAAAAACTTTGAAATATCTCACAGTAGGAGGATGACCAAACCATAGTTCATAAGGGGTCTTACCAGAAATGCCTTTGATCTGCACCCGGTTAAGAGTGTAGGTACTTACAACTTCTCTCCAATAAACTTGACAAACATTTGTTTCCATCATCATGGTCCTGGTGGCTTCTTAAATGGTCCGGTTCTTTCTTTCCACAACTCCATTTTGTTGGGGAGTCCTAGGAGCAAACAACTATCTTTTTATGCCATGCTTTTCACAGAAAGCATCAAACTCACGGGAAGTAAATTCTTCACCTCTGTCGGATCTCAGACATTTCAAATTTTCACCAATTTCATTTTCCACCATCACTTTGAACACCTTAAATTTATCAAGAGCTTTTAATTTTTCATTTAGGAAGGTTACCCACATCATCCTAGAGTAATCATCAATCAGCAACATGAAATATCTATCTCCTTGCACACTCCTAATTCTAGCAAGACCACAGAGATTAGTATGTACCAATTCCAATCTTCCATTCGAAACTTGTTCCTTACTTTTGAATGAAATATTTGCTCTATTTCCCCAATTGACATTCTCTACACATGCTATTAGGTTTCACAAGTTTTGGAAGATCTCTTAAAGCCTGAGTGGTACTTATTTTGACAATGTTATCAAAATTCACATGACACATCCTCCTATGCCATAACCAACTTTGATCTATCTGATAAATCAAACAACTTTTGCCAGAGTTACTTAAATGAAAAATGTTACCTCTAGTTTGAGTACTGGATGCAATTTAAGTTCTGAAACTCTCCAAGATTCTGCACTTTCCATCCTTGAATCAAAGATCATAACCTTTATCAACCAACTGTCCAACACTGAGAAGTTTATGTTTCAGTCCTTCCACATATAGAACATCATTGGTGCTATTCTTACTATCAAAAGAGATGGGTCCTCTACCACGGATTCTACCAGTTGAGTTATCTCCAAATTTCACAAGCCTGCTTTCATAATTTTCAAAATTCACAAACTTACTATTGTCTCCAGTCATATGATGAGAACATCCACTATCAATGACCCATTCATCTTTCTCAATAACTTGAGCAGCCAAGGCACTTTCCATATTTTCATAGCTAGCAGATTCAGTAGACATCAGATCTTCTTCTTTGATGGCAATGAACACCCAATCATTTTCAGAGGAACCTCCATGATCAAATTCATCATTTGTGACTCCTTCTCTAGTTTCTTGGATGTAGTAACATTTGTTCTAATTTTTTTATCTGGTAGGGTTTGGTTTTGAAAACCTCTCTAGACATCTTGAGGCAAAATGACCAATCTTATTACAAGCAAAACATTTGAGTGGCAATTTTCCTTCATACTTACTGGATCCTCTTAGTAATCTTTTGGCAAGAAGAGCTTCAAGATGAGTAGTTTCAATTACAACATCTTCAAGATCCTTCCTTTTCTTCACGAATCTATTTGATCTTGTAGAAGAGCTTTCACCTAGATCATATCTTTGTTTTCCATATACACTGGCCTTAAATGCAAATTCAAACTTGGGAAGAGAATCACCAAACTCAATTAATTAAAAAGCTAAAATTTTCCCAACCAGATGATCTCTTGTAACTTTTGAGACAATCTTGATCTCCTCTATAGCAGCAACCTTACGTTTGTATGAATTAGGTAAAGATCTGAGCACTTTTGATACAATCTCTGATTCTTCCAAAGTTCCACCAGCACACTTGATACCACACACAAGTTCATTTATCTTTTGCATGTAGATTGTGATGTTTTCATCTTTGCTCATCCTTAGAGTTTCAAATTTTCCTCTTAGACTTTGCAGCTAGGCACATTTGACATATTTATCGCCTTCATACAGATTCTCCAACTTTTTCCAAATTTCATAAGCAGTTTTTAGACCAAAGACATTTGTCATTTCTGAATAAGTCAAGGCACTCAACAAGGCTTCTTTAGCTCGAAGGTTATTTTTAGCATCTTTGACTTGATCTGTAGTTGAAGGACCTTTCTCTGGAGATTTATACTCAACACTAGTTATCACCCAATAGGCATCGCCCATGCATTGCAAATGGCACTCCATGCGATTCTTCCAAACAGAATAATTTGTTCCATCAAATCTCAGACTATCCTTCTTGGATCTCCTCAAGTGGTCAGGCTTTTATAAGAGGATTTGGCTCTAATTCCAATTGTTGGAATTAGACTGGACAACTGAGAGGGGGGGTGAATCAGTTGTCACACAATATAAACTTTTTTTTCTTTTAACATTCTTTATTATCTTACTACTAGATTAATTATGTAAACATTAATGCATAGATCAACAACATATGAGTAGAAACATAATCAACACACTTGACACCAAGATTTTGATGTGGAAACCTGGTTAAGGGAAAAACCACGGTGGGAGTTAACCCACAAAGATTTGTACCCTATTAAAATTACTTTAGAAAAATAGAAGGCACATGCCTTCGGGCACACTGCCCAGAGCTCACTACTCAAAAAGAGAGGCTCACTGCCTACAAAATTTATTTAGAACAAGAAGAATTAATGGAGAAATAGCATCTACTTCATGCCTGGTTCAACTTCAATGAATCCTCAAAAACTTCTACTTTGCCCCAAATTCTTCTTCACACTCTATTCTTCTCTCACTCCTTTTCTTCTCTACTCTACTTTTGATCCTTTATTCAGATTTAATCTATTTTTTCTCAAGGATAATGTTTAACAACTCTTCAACAAGTATTTATACACTTCATCAATCTTGGAATGATCAACAAGGTCAGCCAAACTTAACACGAATCTTTACATTATCAGCCAATCATAGCTAAGACTTGAATATTCCTCTACTAACATGCCATGCTTCATAAAATGATCTTTAGATCATCCGCAACATGCTAGAAAAATTTGGTCAGCTAAGGTTGGGAATAACAACTTCAAAGAGGAAATCTTCAATAACAAGCTCAAACTCCAATGTGGACCTCCAACATAGTAGACACACAATCCAGAGACTTCCACAAGCACATTGAACTCACTAATAACATCCACTCTAAACCAAATTACCAGAATTATTTGTATCTTCCTCCGGAACCTCAAGAACAATGTCTGTCATGACTGTCAAACTAGAAGGATGGCTTGCAGACTCCAAACCACGAACCACTGGAGTTGATGATACGCACTGACTTCCAAACATGCCTTTAGATCCATAGATCATAATATTTCACTATAGAGCAATCCGGACCAACTTACTGTCACTCTATCTCTTCTGAATACTGCAAGATCTGGTTCTATTCAGATGACCATAACTTCTTCAAATCTTCATGCAGACTTCTCAATTCTTGACTGGAGTAGCCTCTAACAATCCTATATATAGCCATAAGGTCTGCAAACCTTGAGTCTTCATTAATTTTCTCAATATCCTCAACATTCCAATCTCTTGAACAGACAACAAAATAAGGCACAGTTGACACCAATGACAACAAGAATATGTTGACATCAATGACAACACCGCTTAGGCACATATTTGTAACACATCAGTCTGGTGGTGCTTAGAGTCCCACCTTCAAATCTATATTAATGCTTTATGGGCTACTTCTCAGGAGGAGTAGTCAAAGAGTTCAGGGGAGAGTTGGATCAGAGCAACAGAATGCAAGTATGTGCCCTTTGCCTTTGATGTCAAAGGGGGAGAGAATTCATGTGAAAAAATTAGAGAGGAAGAGCGTAGATGTGTAAAGAGAAAGGGGGAGAATCTTGTCTTGATGGCTATTGTGATGGTTGTTGTGGTTTTTCACATCATATGTTGCCATCAATAACAAAGGGGGAGATTGTTGCAAGTATGTGCCTAATCAATGTTGTCATTGATGTCAACATATCTGTGTTGTCATTGGTGTCAACTATATCCTTATCTTTTGATTGATTAGAAGCCTTATATGTTGAGGACATTGAGAAAATTAGCCCCTCCGGAAGAATCAGAAAGGAAACAATGAATCACAGTAAAGGCAGTGAGTTGCATACTGAAGAATAGTCCAAAATATTGTTTCACATTTCCTGTAGATTAAAGATCTTGGTCTGCAGATTGAAATTTATTTAGAAGCATGTCTGAAGATGCTAAATCCTAAGTGTGGGCCTTCGGTATGAAGATTTGAGTGAGTTACTTTCACCAGAGTAAAACCTACTTTTTCTTATTCTTCTCTGGTGACATGGAGAAAGTATTTTTCTCTGCATTCCTCTGCATTGAAGTATTTTTCTTTGCAGTTCTAGAGGGAAGTCTGGGATGATGGTAAGTTCCTACAACTACAATGGTTCATGATTTGGTAGTCCGCAAGCTATCTTTCTTTCATGATAGTTGAAGATAGTGAAGTTCATGTGCTCTGGTGTGAAGAATCTCATGGATAAAGTGGTTAGAGTTTGTGCAGTTTCTCCTGGTGATTACAATGTGCTTGTGGATGCCTCTTGATCATGTTCTTGCATCTACATTGGTCTACATTAAGGATTTGAGATCATGTTTGAAGTTTATTCCTAGATAACATAGCGTGTAACCAGTCTTAGCCAACTTGGTTAATTCAAGTGATTGCGGAGATATATTGAAGATTATAGAAGCATGTCATGGCATGGAAGATCGTGTTTGAGTCCCAACTAAGGCATGGAGTGATCCACATACATCTTTACTACATTTCCTTAGCATAATTTTATATTAGGTCAAGACCTATTTTGTAAATGTTTGTAATGCTGACCTTGGAGATTGTTCCAACGGTTGATGTTTGTGATGCTGACCTTGATGTTCATTATAAGGTTGATGTAGTGTATAAATACTTGTAATTGAGTCATGAAAATGTGTCCTTATGCGAAGATGCGAAGATAAAGGGAAGTAAGGTAGAAGAGCAAAGCAGAAGTGTTTTGTGCTTCAATGGAATTGAACCTTGGCATGGAGTAGATGTTGTTATCTCAGTTCAACCCTTTGGCAGTGAGCCACCCTTCGGTAGTGAGCCTTTCTTTGCAGTGAGCCCTAAGGGCAGTGAGCCCTGTAGGTAGTGAGCCTCTAATTTTTGGTATTATTATAACTCATTTATCTTGTGGACTAACATCCACTGTGGTTTTTCCCTTAACAGGGTTTTTCACGTAAAAATCAAGTGTCATTTGTGTATAAACTTGCAATTGTGTTTATATTTCTAAGTTTATGCCTTCATGATTTAATCATAATAGATTATGGACAAGTATTTAATGTTTTAAGGTACATAATTAATTAAAGATTTGAGACAACTGATTCACCCTCCCTCTCAGTTGTCTGGTTCATTTCAACAATGTCCTCGTCTCAAAGCTCTAGTAATGAAGACTCTAGGAGTCAAGGGAGTCCAAACTACAATCTTCTATCCAATCTTACCCATCTCCTAAACTAACCTATAGCATGTGGACACTGGAGATAAGTCCTCAAGGATGTCCTTGCCAAACTGTTGTGAAACACGATCAACCTGATGGGCCTCAACTAGACCATTATAGTCTGAAATAGTAGAAACTCCACGACAGTACTCTCTGACCTTGCCATCATGGGCCTACGATCCCTCCATGTCATGATAAGGATCAAAGATCATGTCCTCATCTGTAAGAGTAGAAATAGTGGGTAAAGAAGCATCAAAGTGACTAACATGCATGCACCTCGCTACTCTCGGTAAACGTCTATCTAGAATCGGAATGAGTTTCTGATAGGGCCTCATGTGCTCAAATATCCATGTCATGATCAAAGAAGAGTGGCTAAAAGTTAGAGCCCCTTGCCGTGAGATATGATAGAAGTCCCTGTAAACCATGGCCAAGATGTCTAGTCCCCAAGTATAATCTGTGCCCTCCTCAATACCATGAATGATGGGTGCTCAACACCATCTCAGACGAGCCGAGGCCTTGTCTCCTAATAGCCTCAATGCAATCAACCCTATTAGGAATCTCCTCAAAAGTGGGATGCAAAGGCATGGCACAAAAGTGAGCTAGACTATTGTTTGATCTCTGAGGTGACCAACCCCCATGAACTCTGCCCAAGATGCCTTGTCCTTGAAGGACTCGCTAGCTGGAAGGACTAAAGGATGTCCTCTCACAAGTACCCCAAGTATACGATACACATCATACAGAGTGATGGTCCACTCTCCAGAGATCTGTGGGAACCTAAATGTGTTTTTGTCAACATCCCAGTAGGTCAAAATGTCATAGCATATACGAGACATAGGATGAATAATAGGCACGTGACAAACTCTAGCTAGACCTACCCTCCTCAAAATAGCATGATCCTCATCACTCAATGAATCAAACATCCCTAAGAGCCATCCTTGGTCTTGGAAGGCATTCCATTGGATACGCATGTCTTGCAAAATTAGAAGAGAACTTTAGATTAGATCTCGTAAACTTGTAAAAATCCCTAAAAATTGTAAAACTGCAGAAAAACTTTACACAAGAAAAGCATATAATCCTTCAAAATTGCAATAAACAGGCAAATATAGTAACCAAAACATGTCAAATCAAAGTAAAATGAGCACCAAAGTGAAATTTTAATTAAAATCAGCCCAACAAGGTCGCCCCCAGGCAACCCAGGTGTTTTGTAGGATCTCCCCTGGGTGACCCTGTTGTTTTGCAAGACCTCCCTTGGGTGACCCTACTGCTAGACATGATCTCCCCTGGGTGACCTTCTTGACAAAAGGGGCGACCCTAGAGGAAGATCCCTTGACCAAAAATTGCTCTAAAAAATTCATTTTTTGGCCGATTTTAGAAAACGAAAAACCTTTCTTTCTCTAAATGACGAGACAAATACAATGCAATAAAGAAAATCATCAAAAATAGACATTTTCAAGAGATTTTTCACAAAATTTAAACTAGGGTTTAGAGAAGAGTTTTTCAATATTTACATACCCGATTCTCCATGGCTGAAGAAGAGGCGGCCATCTTTGCGATCTCCTCAGTGATACCTTTCCAATGACTACTCACACAATCTATTCTGTCGCCATTTCACTCTGATCTCACAATTTGACTTTCTTTGTTTTCCCTTAGCTTAGTTTCATTTTTTCATTTTAGATTTTTTCTTTGCATTTATGCACCTTTTTTATGCATCGTTTTGCATACTTTCATCCCTACAAGTCCAAACTGACAAAGACAAACAACTAGTTGACCCGAATGATCCATGGTAAGTTTGTTATTTCAGTTTTCATTATTTGTTTTGATATATTTAAATGCCAGATTGATACTAGTTATTACAGGTGCAATTTCAAAAAATTGACATGTAAGGCCTAGTTTAAGAATGGTACCTACCTTTCATGTAGACTACCATTCCCGAGGGGGCAAATATGTAAGCACAAAAATCATGCACAACCTCCACGAGGACCCCTATGATGATTCAAATCCTTGTCACGTACATGTAAGCATGAAATAATGTCCTTTAAGCAACAAACCTCTTGATGACATGTCTTCTTTCTTGTCTTGTGTTATTTCCTCCTTGTCAATTTTTCTTTCTCGTCGCTTGCAACACTTTTTGACACTTTTTGCAGTATTTGTCGATTTGCATTTTCTAGGCTTTCGACCTTGCTCCTAAGCCTTGTAAGCATCTTGTAGGTGAGTCTTCACCTTTCCCTTGTGTTTTTCATCCTCTGCACTCCCTAGAAGCCTTCTAGAGGTCCCCCCTATCCATCTCCCACTTTCAGTTTTTAGTTTCGCTCAACCAATCCAAATCTCCCCCTATTATTTCTAGATCTCCCCTGAGAGATCCTACAAGTGCAAGTTTAGATTTGGATTCTTGCACATGACTGACTTGTTTCTAGAGGTAGAACCCCTCCTTTTATTCTCTTCTTTCATTTCCCCCTGCAGTTCTTTAGAAAACCCTGTCTAGCCTAGATCTCCCCCGGGTGACCCTGTCGTATTTCCAGAAGAAGAAAAACTCAAGTTCTCACTAGTTTTAGCTCCATTTCTACTTGTTTTTCTTCCAGTTCACATGATTTTTGATGCCTAATATGGATTTGACTATTTCATGCACCCACACATGCATAATTAACTCCATTTGATCTAAAATTAACTCCTCAATCAATCTCATGCATCATCACATCTCCATTTCCTCTTTAGTGATAAGTTATTATTGATTTATCACTCCATAGTTAGTTGAGTTCATTGGGTAACCAACCTTGTTAACTCCCCAATCAATCCTTGTTAACTCATCAATCAAATGAGTTGACTTCTCAATCAATCCCATTCCTCAAACCTATAAATACACCCCTCCCTCAAGCACAAAGGGAGGCAAATTCATTGTGCACACAACTCTTGCCAATTTTTGCTCTCCAACTAAGCATTCAAATGCTCTTACAAGATGAAGGTGCCTTTTTCTTTATTCATTGTTCAACCAAGCATCGTTATGCTGCTTTAGTGTAGGCCATTGGTGTCGTTTTGTCATCAAGAGGAGCTCCCACTACTTCAAAAGGACTCGAGGTTGCTAATGTCAAGGATATCTGAGGGTAGTGGAGTCACACAAATCTTCATTTCTTTTAGGTTCTTTCATTGTTTTATTCAATTCATAGTAATTAGAAAACCAAATTTGCTCTTGGGAACAGTAAATCTTTGCTTTTTCCTTGATAGTTAGATCTTGCATGTTATAATAATTGTTTTCATATTCTTAGATCTAGATTATTTGAAGAATTATTTTCCCCTTTTAGATTAGATTACTTCAAAACAATCAAAAACCCAAAAACATAGATTAAACTTGCATTAGGAAAAGTCATATTATCTTGCATTCATATTTCCCTTTCATAGATTAAAGAGCACTTATATTTCCAAAATACTAAAAAAGCACAAAAATACGTTTGCATATCATTTAGCTTTGGATGCATATAGAAACCCTAGAAAAGACAAAATTGCAAACCCTTAATACCATCATGAGGCAACCACGATTAAACGATTCAATCAAACCCTTGATCACATCACAAGGTAAAACAAGTCAAAACATAGTCAAACCCTAGGTCAACTAAACCCTAGGTCAAAACCCTAAATCTAGTTAAGGTTAGTCATCACACATCTACCTCCATCTTGGCTCTCAAATGTGCCTAGGAGTGAGAGGAGAGTGGGTGAGGGCTATCCATGATGAGATCGAGGAGATCAATCCATGACAACAATAGGAAGCCTTTACTCTACCACAAGGAGACCCATTTATCCTCTTGTTGATAAAGGAAACTAGACAACTCCAAATACAACAAGAACTCATTCAACGCATAGAGAGATAAGAGGACATAAACACAAGAAACTGCATACGCACACAAAGGTGGAATAGAAGAAGCACCAATAGGAGAAGAGAAACTAGTGACCCTTTGGGTCATAGGTTTATCTCAACAACAACTACAATTGAATGAAACATTCAACTTAGCACACAACAACAAAGGCCACATGACTTGCTGACCCCTCTCTGTGAAGTCCAGCTCTCCAATGAACCAGACCCCCACTGTGTCTCACCTCCTCTCAACTAACTACTTCCACGTGAGAGAGAGTGACATGGTGGATCACCCCATTGCAAGGAGGGAAGGGTCCATGTGCATGCCAAAATTTGACCCGACAATCCCAGGCAACCGAAGTCATGATTTTGAGCATACAACTTCAAATTGAGTTAGAACATTGAATGAAGCACATGATAACAGAATACCATCAGAATAATGAGGTATTGTATGTGGAGGTAGAACTAGGAGTGTACACATTGAGATCTCAAACAGTCAGGACAGAAGAAGTGCTGATGTGATTGCATGTGCATGAAGATGATAAGAAGGATGAAGTTATGCTAGGGACAAGACTAATGGTAGAATCTGACCACAATTCATTAGATGAAGTTGAAGGTGACTATTTTCTTGAATTTGAAAGGTATTTGTCCAAAGAGGTTTAGAGATGCCAATTGACGGGAAAATTTGCCAAAGATGTCCTGATGAAAGGATGGTGTAGACTACATGAAGAGTCACATTTAGAAAGCACATGTGGTCTATGTCGTGATATAGTGGAAAGGGCAGAGAGAATACACCAAAAAAGTAAATAATTATTGCTAGAAATGAAAGAGAGGTCAAATACAGATGATAGTAACCACCTGTTACTTCATCAGGATGTAAGAAATCATGAATAGAAATCAAGAGAAATCGAAGAAAAAGTTGTAATGTCTCCAAATAAAGTATATGATGATAGTAAGTCTATGAAAGGAAAGGATATTTAGGAAAGTGATAATAAAAAAGAAGAATATCTAGATATTTCAACCTCTCAGAAGCATCCTGAGGTAGTTCAACAAGAACTCGAGAGAATAAAGTGGATATCTGTAGGAAGTGCTGCATGAGCTAAAAGAAAGAAAGAAGGTCCAGAGAAACCTTTGGTAGAAGATAAACCTTGGACATTGAGATTTGATGCCTCCAAGTCAAAGCAAGGAGTTGGAGTTGGGTTGGATCTTCTTAATCCACAAGGAAAATCATTCCTGGTAGCATACAGATTGCAATTCCCATGCACAAACAACGTGGAAGAGTATGAAGCTCTAATTCACAACCTGTTGTTTGCACTGAAGAAGAAAGTGAGGATCCTCCATGTTTTTAGAGACTTAGAATTGGTAGTGTAGACACCTAAAATTCACCAACACATAATTCATGTCATCACACTGCATTCACATAAATTTACATCAAATCACCTAATTCTCATCATTCCATACTAATTAATTAAATTCACAAAAATCATCATATTCCTCTATATTAATTAAATAATCCAAATTATTTAATTAAATCATTATTCCTCCAATTTAAATAAATAAAATCAAAATTATTTATTTAAATAACCAAATTTCACTCCACTTTAAATAAATAAATTTGAATTATTTATTTAAATAATCTATTTCCTCCAAAATGAATTAAATTTATCATTTAATTCAATTGTCACATGTGCTCATGAAATTAAATAATTATTTATTTAATTTCTCATTTATCCTCACCCACCTTAAATTCCTCTAATCAAAATCAGTTAACACATCAATCAAATGAGCTAACTAATCAATTAATTCAGTCATCTAATCAATCAATTCAGTCCTCTAATCAATCAATTCAGTCTTCTGATCAATAAACCTAGTCATCTGATCAATCTATCCAGTCAACTCTCCAATTAAGTCTATTAACTCCCTTGACTCATGAGAGGTCCAGGACACTTGTCCTTCTCTGATTCGTGCACATTCTATCAACCATCCTTAACCATTGATCTTTCTGGTCTTCCTTAATCGTTGATCTGTTGTCTCATAGGTCTATAAATTAAACCTCATTCTCCATTTCACATCATCTCTAATTTTAGTAAACTTATGCTGTCATTATCATTCCTTAGATCACAAATTAACCTTGACTATAGAGAAATCCACATAGCAAAGAGCAAGGAGCAATCAACATGAGAATTGGGTGCTATCTCGATACGATCGATCAAGTGTGGTTTGTTTGTGTGTGTGTTCGAAAGGTATATTGCTTTGTTGTTTTGTATTGCTTTCATCTATTTTACATAGTCAAATTATAACCATCACATTTTTGGCACACCTGGTGGGACCCACGTCCCTAAAAAGTAACATTTGTGTGGAGTTATTCTGTATGAATCTCATACAGGAACAGAAATGCACCTGTGACTGTCAACATGCACCTACACTTCGTGTCAGTGTGCCTGTGTAGTTAGTCAACGTGCCTATGTTGGATAACTGTGCGCCTTTGTTTCTAATAGTTGTGTGTTTGTTTTTGTAGATCAGGGGTTGTTTTCACTTGATTTTGCTTGCTTTCTATTTCTTGTATCTGTCTAACATCTAACTTTGTCTGTTCATGCTATGAGAATTACCTTCTGATAGGTTTAGACATCAATTTTAAAACCTTAGATCATTCTTGTGTAGAAGTTCACATGTGCCTGACAAAAGTGCGCATGTGACTATGTATTTCCCAATTTCTAAAAGCACACCCTTGTTGTATGTCGGTGTGCCCTTGCTGTCTGTCAACGTGCATGTGTTCTCTGTTGGTGCACCTATGCAAAAAGATAAAAAAAATAGTAAGTTTCTATCTATTTTCTTATATCTATTGTGTTTTCTAGTCAATCATCAATTCTGCATTTTTTTTCCTCTATTTCTGTTAGTATTTGTGGTTTTCAAATTCAATCTCTCTTTGGGTGTTGGAACTAATGTTGTTCATCTTTACCTTGGCTAAAGACAAAAATTGTGAAACTACTAACATGTTTGTTACAGAGCGTATGTCGAAGACTATATCATTTTCTACTAAGTCTTAGGATCACATTTCATTTCTTTTGCATCTTGTGTGATTAGTTAGTTGCACTTATTTTAATCTAAGAGGTTAATGTTGTGCCTTGCACACACGCCCCATTTTGTCAAATGGAGACCCCCTCTTTTGCTTTGGCTTGGAGTCTTAGTCTTTCTTTCTTTTGATAATGAGAAGGTGAATTTGTGCTTAGAATGCAGGATTTGCTTCAAACTTTGATTATTTTGCATGTTTGGAGTCATTTGATGTCTTTCATGATTGACTTGGAAGTGTCTTGAGTTGTCTTGTGCTCAAAAAAAGCCAATTGTTGCTTTCTACACTGAAATTGGGTGTTACTGCATTTTGCTCTAAAATCTTTTGTCACTGGATATTGTCCTTGAGATTGCTTTTGTAGGATGTGGCATGTTGAAGTTCTTAGTTTCCAGATCTTACAATTGCAAAATCATGTCAAATTCCACTAGATTTCACTAAGGGTTCGATGTGTTTTCACCCTAATACATGTTCCTGAAGCCCTGATTTGGCTAAGTCTGAAACCCTAAAAACCCTAAAAAATGGCTGTCTAAAATCTGGTAGAACCTCAAAATTCTAGAATCTGCATATGAAATCCTATGGATTTGGAACCTATCTCAAACATCCTACTTAAATATATTTTTAAATATACTTTCACCCTGGCTAATTCAAAATCTAGTGCTAAAAATGACCCCAACTACAAAAATTGCTAAAAATAGCCCCTACCGACCTTAGCACTAAAAACAGCCTCTACTGACCTTTGCGCTAAAAACCCACTTCACAGACATGTGCTAAAATGGCCTTCCACTGACTTAAGTCGCGCAGGTCGGTCGATGCTAAAACCCGCACTAGTTGGTTGCATTGAAAATCCCCGCTAACTAAGGCTTTTATGTTTTTCTCTAAAAATTAACCTTACTGACTTGTGCTACAATCCACCCCAACTGACCTTATGAGATGCTATTAGTCAGTTTGAGCCCAAACTCGCGCAAGTTGGTAAACCCCAAAATTAGCGTTTTTTGGTATTTTGGCCTAAAAATTGAGTTTATCAAGAAGTAAATTGGATTTTATTGATGGATTTGAATTGTATATCTATTTGTCATATCATGATGAACATTTTACCAAGTTTTACGACAATTAATGCTACTACACATAAAAGGTTGGTGTCCCCCAAAAATCTCGTTTTTTGCAGAAAAGGCTAGAAAAACATGAAATAAAAGTCCCCAAATGGATTCAAATGACCACAAAAACTTCCCTAATCATCATATTGGCCAAATGGGTACTTGAAAATGGTAAAAAATGTAGAAAATCGTGCAAAAATCACTCAATTTATGAAGTTGTCTATAAGGAAGTAACATTGACAATGAGTTGTTTTTGACCGATCCATGACTGTAAATGGACATGTTTTGATCCAAGTTGATGAAGAATGACTTGTTAAGATGAAATTGATGCTTTACATTATGAATTGTAGGTCTTGGAGAGCACAGGAGCCAATTGGAGCCATCTTGGAAGGTGAACACATAGAAAGTACAGTGCTGATGCAGAACTGCAAAATTGACATTCTATCAACCAAATTGCTGCTGCACATGCAAAAGGAAGTCAATATAATGGCCAAGATAATAAAGATGAGTCTCAGGAGCTGAAATACATAGAAGATCATGCCAAATCACTGTTGTTCGTGCAGATCCAGTCCAATGTCTAAGTGATTCAGTCCAGGGGTCATAAGTCCTAGCTATTTTATCAAAATTTAAACTTCTTGGACTTGTTGGAAAGATAAACTAATTATCTAGTTTGAGCTACCTGGCTGCTAAGGCTTAATGCTAGGCAACCTAGAAGTTTCGAGCCCCCATTCCACTCTGAAGGTCTCTGAAAATGCAATTTACTACAATGTAGAAAATACCACTCAAATGACCATGGACTGGATCACCAAAACATGCATACAATTGTTCCAGTAGTCCAGTCATCAAGAATTAGTCCAGCAAGCATCTAGTTGCATATACCTTCACCAAAATACTCCTTTTGATCCAGTCAGCACTTGGAATCTTGTGAATCCTCATCAGCTCAAGTCTTCAAGCTTCATGTGCCTCTAATTTGGCTCTATTAGGCTTTGAAAATTGACTTTTCATCATGTACAACCCAACGGGTATCTATTTTGTCTAGATTCAATGTATTTGCAAGCTATATTTTATCTTTTTTCTAAAGGACAAAAGTAAATCCAAAAATGTAACTAACTGATGTATCTCATTAAATGCCATGTAATCTGGACTATTGGTGTTGAGTTAATCTCCACCGTCCATTGAAAAACTTGGTATGGTGCCTTGTCAATAAAAGGGCCATCCTTTTCTCTCCTTTGTAAGGGAGAATTTGATGTTGAATTGTTGACATTCTGCCATTTGAAGTAATGCAAAGCAAGTTTCTATAAGTGTTTTGAGAATTTGTATCTTGTATTGATTCATTTTGGTTTTCATGGTTTGCTTCTTACTCTCCCAAAATTAATTAGTTGTGCTTTTATGATGTTTATGGTTTACTAAAAGTATTTGATGAATGCTCCAGTCCATACTTTTAGTTGTTTGTTGATGGTAAATGACTGTGTAAAGTTAGTCTGGGCTGATCAGTTGTGCTTAGTTCAATTACATCTCATAGATTAAATTGCACCATTTATTGGGTATTTAATGAATGAATGTAATTTGAAAATCTTTAGATTTTTGTTGAAGATAGCATCATTTTCTACAGTGTTGTAACACCCCTTTCAGTTTGGTAACTCAAAAAATTGGTTAAGTTTAAGAGTATTTGTCTACATGCAGTCATCTATGCCTTGTGAATGTCACTTAGGATTCCTCTAAACCCTATACCTTTTACATTTTCTTTAAAGTCTATTGTTAAATCAAGAATTTTAGCAGCATCTTACATCATTTTATCAGCTGAAATCATAAAGGGTTTATGTGTATGTGCTCTTCCAACTTTGAAATATGTAAATTGCATGTAAGACCCCTTGTAGGCATGGCTAGAACATACCAACTGAGAGATTCCAGGCAAGTTAAGACCTAGTTGTATTATCCTTGGAGTAGTCTTACCTAAGGTAGGATACTTTTCAAGAGAGGTGTGAAACCAGCAATCACACATGCATTGTTGCATGCTAAAACACACATCAACAGTTAACTAAACAAGTGTTTTACATGTTTGTATGATATCCCCTTGTGCAAAACTTGGGTGATCAAAAACTAGACCCATCTCTTTTTACTTTTTGTTTATCCCCAACAAAATCCCTAGAAAATATTATTTCTTCACTTTTTGGATTTTGGCTATGATCTTTTGGTTCTATTCTTAGAAGGGCCTACCTTTTGGAGTGTGCTTCCTCTAAGAGGGGACAACCCTAAGCAGATTTTTTCTTTGGACTTCTATACAAATTGGTCAAGGTGAAAGCCAAGTCATAACCAACGTTAGCCTTTTCCATACGGTGTCAATTTGAAAGGAGGTGTACTAACACTTTTGTGAAAGAAATTTTGCATTTGTGTAAGGTATATTAGACTCCTAGTAAAGTTGGTTAAAACTTTTAGTAGTTTGCTAGATGCTCACAAGGCGTTGGTCCCCAAAAAAGCAACTAGAAACCTCATAGTTAGTGACTACCCAATCTACCTCCGAACATTGCGATAATTTTCAGTGCAAGGGCATAGAAGGTTTTGCCCCCAAGATACTCACCATAAGGATCCCTTGAGATGAGACAGAAATCCCTGGTTTAGCATAAGCTACTTGTAGTTTTCTGGGGAAAGGGTGATTGGGTTATCCTTCCAGCCCTGGAGGTCTCTATATGTCCTCTCTTACAAAGTCAAAAAAGTGTACACACCCACATTAGGTGTGATGACACTTGAGTTGACAGAGATTCCAAGTGTGGGCTAATGTATTGTAGTGAAGTTGTGTTCTTAGGTATAAAAAGTGCTTGATTTGTCTTTAATTGTGTTATACTTGTGGAAATTTTGGCTTTTTGTGAGCCTTGAACATACACTCATTTGTTGCAAACAGTCATTGTGTTTACTGTCTATTGTGTCTTCTTGCCAAAAATAGAGAAAAATCATCCTAAAAATAGTAGTATCCTTAGAAAAACGAATGAAAAACAAATTTACAAAATCTCAAAAATCCAAAAACATAGTGTTAGATTTTCCCTTTTAGCATTTTCATTTTTCCAAAAAATCTCAAAAATCCAAAAACATAGTGTTAGACTTTCCCTTTGAGTATTTTCATTTTCCAAAAAATCTCAAAAATCCAAAAACATAATGTTAGACTTTCCCTATTAGCATTTTCATTTTTCCAAAAAATCCCAAAAATCCAAAAACATAGTGTTAGACTTTCCCTCTTAGCATTTTCATTTTCCAAAAAATCCAAAAAAATCTAGACTCTTCCAGCCATTTCTACATACGTTCATAGATCATCCACTTTCATCCTTCTCTCATCTTGCCTTAGAATTTTTTCAAAATTTGTCCTTTTGAGACATACAACATTGCTCCATACTCACCAACAATAATTTTCCAAAGCTATCCAAAACATCACAACATCTTTCCAATCAACTTGGTTATTAATCCCAAAATCAAGATCATACAATCCCCTAATTTGTCTTATAGTTTAAGAAATTGTCTCTCTTAAACCTATAGACCAATTAGTATCAAACCAACTAGTGAGAAAACTTACCTTCAAAAGGGTGACTCCTTTTAAGATAGTCAAATTCACTATACCCTTATCTTGTCTTACCTCAAAATCATTAGTCTATTTTAGGGTAGATAATCATAATCTCACCATCACAAAAATTTGTTGGTCTAGGTCTTATAACTCTTAACCAAACAATATTCACCCATCCAAATCATCTTGTCTCAATTTTTTGTCCAAGAAAAAGTTTAAGTACAGCATCCATCCTTCTCTCTGTCCAAAAGCACACCTTTGTTCCAAAAGAGCGCACCTATGACTATCATTTCAAAATCTATAAAAAGCATGTTGGTGTTCTCAGTCAGTGTGCCTTTATCCTGCATCGACACACCTGTGCTATCTATCAGCGCACCTATGCTAAAGATAAAATCTAACATCATTTGCCTCATCATCCATCTCCATTTTCACCTCATATGCCTGTAACTCAATCTCAACACAAAAAGGCTATGGAAAATATCCAAAATCTACTGCAAGGCAAACTTGAAGTACCAACTCTTGAAGTCCTTATTGATGCCTCCAAATTTACCATAGGCATGGACACAAATGTCTTTGTACTAGAAGGGTACACAATAGGAACTTCTTCATCTCAAAGCCTAGATCAACAAACTCAAGAAGCATCCCAAGACCTAGATGAACACATGCAAGATCCTAAATTGTTAGATGCTCTAAATAAACTTTTGGACTCCAATCAAAATCACTTCTTCCATCTACTTGCCAAAAGAGGAGCCAAGTTGCCTTGCAACTTTGATACATCTCAAATCCAAGAGCAAGACCCCTTTAAAAACTCCTTCGCCACCATGGGTGGAGGACATCCCACTTCATTTCCAACCACATCCACCTTACCACCTACTCTTCCACATTCACCCATTCATGAGGATCTTTCCTTCCTCAACCAATTTAACAACCCACTCTATCAAAATTCAACACCACTTGAACCACTTCTAACACCCTCATACTTGTTGGGATCTCAACACCAATCTTCTATTCCAAGTACATCAAATGGTAACCCTCCACAAACATCTCAATACCAATCTTCTATTCCAAATGCCTCAAGGCTAACCCTCCAAAAACATCTCAACCCTCATCTTCCATCCCAAATGCCTCAAAGGCTAACTCTTCACAAACAACTCAACCCTCGTCCTCTATTCCAAATAACCCTCATGCTAACCCTCCACAAACATCTCAACCATCTTCTTCTATTACAAATACTTCACAAACTAACCCTCCATGAACATCTCCACAATCTTCTGCTATTCCAAATAATTCGCCACAAGTATCCCAAGTCCACACTTCCACTTCTCACATACCTACCAATCCCTCCCAAGGTTCTCCATATCAAACTAACACAAACCCATATAACATATCCCAACAACCACAAAAACACTAACATGGTTCATCATATTTTGGTCTTGCTCCACCCAACCAATATCAACAACCCTCAACTCAATACCAACAACCACCAACTCAATACCAACATCCCCCAACTCAATATCAACAACCACCAATTCAATATCAACAACCACCGACCAACTACCAATAACCACCAAATCAATATCAACAATCACCTTCATCATCCTTCCAACAAATCTTTGCACACCAACAAGCACCTTCTTCCAAAATTCAATAAAAGTTTACACCACCACCACCACCATCTGGAATTGAACTTATAATCCACAACATGCAAAAATAGATTTTTGATCTTTCACTCAGAAACACCAAAAAGACCTTTTTAGTTGAGGAAGTTTGTCTATATCCATTCAATCACTCTATTCCCATGCTCCCTTTTCCTAAAAATTTTAAAATACCCAAATTTGACAAGTACAAAGGAAAAGGTGATCCTCAAGAACATTTAAGGGAATTTTACATGGCTTGTTTAAAGGTCACTCATAACAATATTGTTGAAGGTACAACACAACTGAGAGGGGGGCGGGTGAATTAGTTGTACCAAAACGTTAACCTTAATTGATCAATTTCACAATCACATTAACTTGCGTTAACCACTTAATATGTTATGAAGAATAAACATGAAAAGCAAAAACAAACTTAAGCACATCAACACTATTCACACATGAGCACTAGATTTTTACATGGAAAACCCTTAGAAAGGGAAAAACCACGGTGAGTGTTAGCTCACAATTATAATATAGTAACTATTGATAACTTAGAGGGGGGGTGAATTAGTTGTCCTAATTATTTCTTCTTTCTGAACTTTCTTATTAATCAATGCAGCATTAATTCAAACAAGCAAATATAACCATGAAATGGAGATACACATGACACAATATTTTTTGATGTGGAAACCCTGTTAAGGGAAAAAACCACGAGGTGATTAACCCAAAGATTATTCTCTGTTAGAAGAATAAGGAAATACAAAATGGCACTTGCCAATTAGGGCTCACTGCCCAAGCACACTGCTCACAAGAGGCACACTGCCTACAAGAGACTCACTGTCTACAAAGAGAATGTTATATAATACTTGAACTGATTAGGAGCATCCACAAATGCTGGAGTTTAGTTCCAGTTAGGCTTAGTATACTGATCTGCTGCATTTCATCTTTCCTCTTCTCTTTTGTTGCTTTCCTTTCACATACCGGATCTTCCTTACTGCTTCTGCTCTGTACTTCTATTTTTATTCGCACATCCTTGACAACAACAACACCTCTCACAACTAAATCCATCATGTATATATATCTGCACCAGTAATTTCATCACCTTTCTAGTCGGCACCCAGAATAGTCAATCTTTTCACTAATTCTGATCTGTCGGCTGAATCCTTGCACATCAAGTAATGCGGATCAAGTATATGCTTGTATAAATCATTAATCATGTCAGCCAGACATGATTCATGCCCTCATAACCTTTACCACAATCAATAACTCATCTGGAAAGTAGTCTGATGTTTTGTCAGTCAGTTCTTCCTCTGTTCACAGTCACTCAAGAATTCGGTACTTAACTATCCATATCTTTTTCCTCATCTATCACTGGAGGCTAAATCCTTGGAATATACCACTCAAGGTAGTCCTCTTGACTTCCCCAAATCTGCACTGCACCAAGATACTTCCTCTGAGAGATCCAGACCTGTCTGTCAGACCTTGCCACATGCTCTGTTCTTGTTTACCGGACCATAACATTCTTCACTCTGATTTCCGATAGAGACACACAATGTCCTGCAGATGTGTGGGATGAACTTTGTTGCTATCAATGACAACAATCATGAATCCATATAGTGTCTCTTGCCAACAATCTCCCCCTTTGGCATTGATGGCAACACTTAGTGAAAAATGACTAAGTGTTTACACTATGCTCCCCCTTGGCTGATGCTCTGTCTTTATATACATTTTCTGGAGCTCCCCCTTAGTTGGATTCCTCATTTTTCACTGCTCCTCACTCCCCCTTTGACATCAATGGCAAAGGGTAGGGTCTGCATACCAAAAATTTCAAAATTTTAACTATACTTAGCCTCATAAGTATATATATACAAGTTGTACTTACATATACTTAAGTATGTCTGAAAAAGTATTCTTTAGCTGTACAACTTCTATCGCCCAACTCTGCTTCATCCTATCCAAAATTGAGATGTGACCACTCAACAGGAAAGCAAATGCTTCAGCCTTCTTAAGATATGTCAGATCATTGGTCCGGGCTATAATCTGAGCATCATTTATGGTCTCATGCATGGCCTCTAACTTAGGGATAATAATCCTTCTAAGTTCACCCATCCGGTTAATTATGTTCTTCCTTTCCTTCTCAAAATTCTTTATTGCATTTGTGATTGCAATAGTTTGACACTCTTGATTTACTATGGAGGAAGAGAGAGGATCAAAACTTTGAGACAACCTTAGTAGTTTATCCTCTTGCCCTTTTATTTTCTTCTCAATCTCTACTGTTGCTTTGGACCAGGAGATACAAAATTTGTATATTTCACCGCCATCCTTAAGAGCATTTTCTAAGCTCTTTATCCCAATACTCATATTTCTCCTATCATTAGTGATTAATCCTTGTACCTCTAAGAATCTCTTATCCAAAAACTCCTTCCAGACCTTTTCTTTAGCTGATTTTTCTAGAGAATCAAAATGTGTACTAACACCGCTGACTAAGGTTTCGAGATTACCAGAAGAGGAGGCTATGGGATCCTTCTGAAAAGATGGCATGATCTTTTCTAGCACTTCAGATGTAGCTTCTATCAACTCACAGTCTTCCATATGAGACTTTAGGAGTTTTTAATTAGCCTTAGCATTTGCAAATGAAGCTATTTTCATTGTCTGTACCGAAGAAAGAGAATCAAAATTGAATAGACCTTGTAGAAGCTCCGGTTCATCAATCTCCATTGTTTCGTTGCTCAGGAATTCTTAGACTGTTTGTGCAGTGTCTCTTGCTGGAGATAGATGCTTCTTCTCTTCTGCAGTCTTGGAGCTGTCCTTTGGAGTTTTCTCTCCTACATTCCCACCACTAGCAGTTGTGGTTTTCTCTACTGAAGTCTTCTGTCCTTCTGCAACCTTTGCATTGTCACCTTCTTTTTCCTTCACCTTTGCTTTTTTCTCCTATAATTTTTCTTCTTCTTTGGATCTGGAGACTGTAGGGGAAACTAGAGGAGAAATGTTAGTCTATTCAGGGCCCACTTCTTCTGTTATTTTCTAAGGAGTTTCTTCTGTAACATTTGTGGTTGAGGGATCAATACCCAAGTCCTCTATAATAGGAAGATTAAATCTTTTGAAGGCCTTCTAGAGGATCTCTTCTGTGTCCTTGGCTACCTTGTCAGTTTCACCAAGCATAAGCTGATTCATCCTTACTTTGCTTCTAAACTCATCCTTACAATCTTTGAATATCATATTCATTGTCTTGGGGTCGATTGAAGGATATAGCTGGATTGCTATTTGTTCCTAGATTTCTAGGTCTTTAGCTTGGGTAGTGTTCTTTCTTGTTTCTAGTTCCTTCTCCAAGCTTTTAGGGATCAGAGATATAATTTCAATAAATGCTTTGTTGTAAATATTTAGATACCTGACTATGGCATCTTGTAATATCTTCTAATCTGCTTCACTATAATCATCATAAAACTCAACCATTGGCTGAAGATTTCCGTCCACTGTGACTGATTTGATTATGTCGTCAATGTGAAGAGTGGGTTTTTCAACATATTCCTCTGCCTTTTCTTCTTCCTTCTGTTCGGTAGAGGGTTGACCGGATGTTTTCTTCTTTTTCTTCATTTTCCTGACTTCTTCATTAGATTCAGTTTCCTCTTCATCTCTTTGACTTGTATAAGCCCTTGTGGCTTTTGTCTTTGACCTTTTCTCTCCTTTGCCAGATGCTTGGAGTTCCAGTTTTGAGCTTTTAGCAGGGATAGGTGCTGGTCTTTTTGAAGATCTGGTCCGGGTGGAAGTTTCTATCGGAGTACTTTTCTTGCTTCCCTTTTCTACCTCTTTCTTCTCTTCATCAACTTTTTGTCTCTTTTCCCGGTTGGCATCAAGTGCCTCTTTTGAGATCCCAAGGCCTTGGGCAATATGTTCTACTTCTTTTCTCACCTTCCTTTTCATCTTTGGTTCTCTAAGTTCCACATGAATATTTACACTTAGCTCCTCAAAGGTTCCAAACCTTTCTGCCTTTGGATCTTTAGGCTAACTTAGCATGTGTTGAACATACAGCTCCACAATCTGTTCATCCACTTCATACCCCATGGGCATGATCTAGACTGTCCTTGGTTCTACTGCCTCCATTAGGCACTGATTAGTCTCTACCATAAAGCAAACTATGTCTTTGTATTTCTCAACAAGGGACTGGGGAATCCTTTCTCTTGTTTGCATCATGTTCGAAAAGTTCTTAAAGTATCCCCACAGAGCTGTATTTTGTGCTTGGTTATCACCAAGTCCATGTAAATAATCTCTGATTTGGATAGCTACTGGCCTATCACTCTCCCATACCCAGCCATTAGATCTAGGAAGCTCATTCATAAAGTAGAAGAATAAACACAAAATTAATCCACCATACTTGAATGAATTCTTTTTATCTTTCTTGATTTTCTGTAGATTCTCTAAGAGTTGGTTCAGGAGAAGCTGACAGAGATCATAGTCTGCATCCTTTCTTAACATTTCATAAGCTATATAGATGGCAGTTCCAGGTACAAAATTTTCTTTGCTAGAATGATATATCTTATATCCAATGATCATGGAGGCAAACTTGACATTCAGATTAGTGATGTCATCTATTGTCATTGCTCTTTTGTCAAACTTAGATCCGGTAGCCTCACTCACAGTTTGGTTCTTTATAGATTTGAGAACAGGAATCCCACCGAATGAGTGTAATCTGGTAACTGCCCTGATGGCATCCTTAGTGATCTTGAATGGTCCATTCAATGACATGAAGTTGTCATGTATTCTACTCAGAATGTACCTAACCCATTCATCCTCCGTAAAACAGGGGAAATGTATGTATTGTGCAAAGTGTTTGTTCCGGAGGCCCTTGTATTGGGGTTTGAGCTCAAATGAATCATCTAATAGTTGTTTGTGATAGATATCTCTTAGTTTGAATTCCCCAAACTCTTCAACATTTGTGTGTATATAAACCCTAATATCTTCGGTGTGCAAAACACCATGCGGAATACTGGAAAATGCACCTAGGGGATCTACCTCCAAGGATTTGTATGGATGTTTCTTAAATGTAGGGCAAGGTCTATCAGAAATCTTTACAATATTCAAAGTACCCATTATCAAGAGATTTGTAGTGAGATATTTGAAAATGGAAAATACCTTTTGCGCCTTTTGGTTTCACAAAGTTGGTTGGATTGATTTCTAGAAGTAATGGCTTCAGCGAATGATCTTCGATGAACTTGGAGAATTTTGTTACAGAGCTCCACTTTTCATTTTTTCTTGAGTGCAGAATGAACAAGTGATTAATGAGAAAACCCTTATGTTGCTCCATAAACCCTAATATCAGGTTGCAATAAATGCTCAACCTACATTATTCCAGTTTTGCCTTATTCAGATGACTTGAAGAACCAGATCAATCCTGAACTTTAAACAACTTGCGGATCTACCAAATCTTAACCACAGTTTGTTTGAATGTATTCCTTATGAATCCTTCAATCTGCAACTCTTCTTGTGCTAGTTCCAGCACCAATTGACTGCCTGGGGGAACAAGGTTTTCTTTGTGTCTCCCGCTGAGCCAGAGCTCACTTATTAATTTTTGAAAGGAATATCAACACCAGAGTCTGGTGCGGATCCAACCTCTACATTCTCAGTACTTTTCTTCACCCAAATCTTGCTCATCTCACTTTTAACTTCATTCGCATTCATCTTTTGTTTACCCTTGTCTTGATTCTGATTATGATATACCAGACCTCTTTTGTCCTGATTCTTGCTTCTACAGACTTTTGCACTATGACCGGACCTATTGCAGATTTGGCAAACAACATTTCTTTGCATATTTGACTAATATCCACTTGATCTGCATTGATTAGCCATATGACCTATTCTATTGCATGTAAAGCATCTACCATTGAATGATTTGTTCATTTGCATATTTCTACATTCATGAGACTTGTGACCATACCTTCTGTAGTTAAAACACTGTCCGGAGAAGGATGAATTAGTCTGATTCACTCTCTTTCTACACTGATTAGCTTTGTGACCAAAGTGATTGCAGCTGTGGCAGTATCCATTGAAGGATGGATATCTTTGAGCATTGGGTTGTCTTACCAGAGGTCTTCTAGGCCTGTTCCTTGGATTTTCTAATTCAAAATTCTTCTGACCAGATCCGAAGCTTTCTCCTTTCTCATATCCCAAACCACACTTGTCATCTACCCTCTTTTAACTTCCAAGAAGAACTTCAAGTTGAGCAGAACTTATCTTGAATTTCTCTTTATATTCATTTGTTGTTTGAAGATCCCTTTTGAGAGAGACAATTTGATCCTCAAGTTTTTCTTCATTATCTTTAGCATCTTCAAGATCAGACTCAAGATGTCTGATAATTCTATCTATCTGGTGGCAATCTTCTGATTTCTCCTTGAGAGTTTGTCTTAGATTGTCTTCAATTTTTCTTTTCTCTTCAATCTCTTGGGTAAACTTTATAACTCCTGATTCCATTTCATGTCTTACCATAGTGACTTTTTTTGATAACTTTTCACATAACTTGGTTTTCTCAGTCAGCTCTTCATTTGCATTGCTTGCTTCACTTTGTTTTGCCAATTACTGAAGCAGTTCCTTTCTCTTTTTCATAGAGAGACTTAATTTGTCTTTTAGTTCTCTCGTGAAATCATCAGCCTGTTTGAGTCTTTCCTTTAATTCATTGACTTCAGAGTTTGATTGTTCAAGATCCTAAAGAGCAGTCTTGAGTTGCTCTTTTAAACCATATGCATCCATTTGGATTCCCAAATCTTCCTCGAGTTGTTAGACTTTGTTAGGAGGAACTTAACTCTGATACCAATTGTTGATAACTGAGAGGGGGGGTGAATCAGTTATCCTAATTATTTCTTCTTTCTGAACTTTCTTATTAATCAATGCAGCATTAATTCAAACAAGCAAATATAACCATGAAATGGAGATACACATGACACAATATTTTTTTGACGTGGAAACCTTGTTAAGGGAAAAAACCATGGGGTGATTAACCCAAAGATTATTCTCTGTTAGAAGAGTAAGGAAATAAAAAATGGCACTTGCCAATTAGGGCTCACTGCCCAAGCACACTGCTCACAAGAGGCACACTACCTACAAGAGACTCACTGTCTACAAAGAGAATGTTATACAATACTTGAACTGATTAGGAGCATCCACAAATGCTAGAGTTCAGTTCCGGTTAGGCTCAGTATATTGATCTGCTGCATTTCATCTTTCCTCTTCTCTTTTGCTGCTTTCCTTTCACATACCGGATCTTCCTTACTGCTTCTGCTCTACACTTCTACTTTTATTCGTACATCCTTGACAACAACAACACCTCTCACAACTAAATCCATCGTGTATATATATCCGCACCAGTAATTTCATCACCTTTCTAGTCAGCACCCGGAATAGTCAATCTTTTCACTAATTCTGATCTGTTGGCTGAATCCTTGCACATCAAGTAATGCGGATCAAGTATATGCTTGTATAAATCATTAATCATGTCGGCTAGACATGATTCATGCCTTCATAACCTTTACTACAATTAGTAACTCATCTGGAAAGTAGTTTGATGTTCTGTCAGTCAGTTCTTCCTCTGTTCACACTGTCACTCAGGAATTTAGTACTCAACTATCCATATCTTTTTCCTCATCTATCACCGAAGGTTAAATCCTTGGAATATACCACTCAAGGTAGTCCTCTTAACTTCCCCAAATCTGCACTGCACCAAGATACTTCCTCTAAGAGATCCAGACCTATCTGTCAGACCTTGCCACATGCTCTATTCTTGTTTACCAGACCATAACATTCTTCACTCTGACTTCCGGTAGAGACACACCATGTCCTACGGATGTGTGGGATGAACTTTGTTGCCATCAATGACAACAATCATGAATCCATATAGTATCTCTTGCCAATAGTAACAATACTGAATATCAAAGAGGCTCATTGCCAAGAGGGCTCACTTCCCAAAAGGTTGTCTCACTACTAGTGGGTGGCTCACTACTAGTGCGTGAACTAATATGGTAGCATCTATAGCATGCTTGAGTTCGGTTCCATTGAAGCACAATGTATCTCTCCTATTTTTCCTTTACAATACACACATCTTAACTTTGCATCTTATTTGCACTATCACTACAATCATGACTTCATTACATGTATTTATACCTATCATCAACCTTGGAATGTATATCAAGGTTGACATTACAATCTATGACCATTGGAACTTTCTCCAAGGTCACCATACATACATAATTTCAAAATAGGAATGGACCTAAAAAACTTGCAGAGGAAAAGAATGAAGGATGAATACATCATGGCTTATCTCAGACCCAAATACATTTTCACACGCTTGTACATGCTTCTACAATCCATGAATTACCTCTGCAACAAGTGTGACTCACCAAGTCAGCCAGAACAACTATACAACATCGAGAATCACTAAGTCACATACTTCCAAGAGCTTCAACATACACCTTCAATGCATTCAGGGGACATCTACAAAAACCATAGAATCATTTGGAAACAAGCAAATCCAACCGCAACAAAACTCAACTTACTTTTCTTGAAAATGCATCATAAACTACTCTCAATCAGACACTGTCAAACTCTGCTAATCAAAAACTTTCTTTTTGGAGCACCAAATCACAAACCTTTGGAATGAAGAAATCTAAGGACCTTGTAAGCTTAAGTCCAAAACTGCAAGACCAAAGAGCATACTGTGGAGGATCGTGGAGAAAAATACTTCCTCCCTGTCACACTGCAAACTCTGTTAGGTACAATCTTCAAACTAGTGAATAGACTTTTGCTGCACAACAATCCAGACCACAAAATTTTGGATTTAGGAACTTCAAATACTTTTCTAAAACATATCCAAGTATCATACTCTGGTCTTCAATACTAAGGAAATGTGGAACAAAACTCAGACAGTTATTCTACAATCCAAAATACTCTTCAACACACTGTTTCCACTTGGAGAGCAAATTTTCTCAAAAGCACATGGAAACTCAATATTAGGAATATCTTCTCATCATCTTCAACACTTATATAAGACAATACAAAGAAACTAACTCATCACAAACAAGCATCAAAACAAGAGCACAGTTGACACCAATGACAACACAGATATGTTGACATCAATGACAACACTGGTTAGCACATACTTGCAACAATCTCCCCCTTTATCATTGATGGCTACATATGATGTGAAAAACCATCAAGACAAGAATATGCATTCATCACCATCTCCCCCTTTCTCTTTACACATCTGAAACATTTTCTGCCCCTGAGTTTTTCACATGATTTCTCTCCCCCTTTGACATCAATGGTTAAGGACATCATATTTCTTCTACTGCACATACTTGCATGCTTTTGCTTTGATCAACTGGAATTATTCTTTCACTCCCCCTGACTGCAATAATCAACTTAGATTACTCTATACTCCCCCTGAAGGGTAGCCTCCTAAATTAGTCCAAAAAGAAATATTCTTTGAAGTACATTGGACTGATGCATCTCCTTATGCACCTAGTTCAATGAAGGAGGGGCAATAACCCCTAACCTTTCTTAGAGATACTCAAATGTGTCCTTTGGAAGAGCCTTGGTGAATATATCAGCAACTTGATCCTTTATAGGCACATACTCAAGCTTCACTATATTCTCTGCAAATTTCTCTCTCAAAAATTGATACTTAATTGAAATGTGTTTTGTTTTTGAATGCATCACTAGATTCTTTGAAATGTTTAAGGCACTTGTGTTATCACATAGAATAGGGATTAGCTCCTCATACTCAACTTTGATATTCTTCAAGGTTTGTTTCATCCACAACACTTGAGTGCAACGTGTTACTGCAGCAATATATTTTGCCTCTGTAGTAGATAAGGATATTGATTCTTGTTTCTTGCTATGCTAGGACATTGACCTATCTCCAAGGAAGAATACACCTCCACTAGTGCTTTTCCTTTAATCAACACAACCGGCACAATCTACATCTGTATAGGCACTTGGAGAAGTCATTATTCTTTGGATACCATAGACCATGACCCAGAGTACCTTTCAAGTACCTAAAAATTCTTTTTACTGGCACAACATGCGATTCTCTGGGATCTGATTGAAATATAGCCACAAGACAAATTGCATGCATGATATCCGGTCTGGTGGTAGTCAGATAAAGCAGTCCTTCAATCATTGACCTATACTTGCTCTGATCAACCTTAGGATATTCATCATTTTTACTCAACTTGCATCCAGTAATCATAGGATTGCTCACCAGTTTAGAGTCTTCCATTCCAAACTTCTTTAATAACTCTCTGAGATACTTTGATTGAGAAATGAAGATACCTTTGTCTGTCTGATTGATTTGAAATCCAAGGAAGAAATTCATCTCACCACACATGGACATCTCAAACTCCTTTTGCATCTCATCTACAAAATTCTTACACATTCCTTCATTTCCACCAAATATAATATTGAATCCACATAGACTTCAATAATCAGGATTTGATCTTTGCTTGCCTTGATATAGAGATTGCTATCTACGGACCCTTTACTAAAACCCTGCTACAGTAGATACTTATCCAATCTTGCATACCAAGCTCTAGGAGATTACTTCAATCCATACAGAGCCTTCTTCAACTTGCACACCATATCTGGTTGGTCTAATAATTGGAATCCATCCAGTTGCTCTATGTATAACTCTTCTTCTAACTCACCATTCAAAAAGGTAGATTTCACATCCATTTGATACACCTTGAAATCTTTATGTGCAGCAAAAGCCAAAAATAGTCTGAATACTTCCAATCTAGCCACCGAAGAAAAAGTCTCCTCGTAGTCTATCCCTTCCACTTGGGAGTATCCTTTGTACACAAGTCTTGCTTTGTTTTTCACAACTTCTCCAACCTCATTCAGTTTGTTCCAAAAAACCCACTTTGTTCCAATCACATTCTTGTTTGCAGGTCTAGGAACAAGTTCTCAAGTCTTGTTCTTCTCAATCTGCATTAATTCTTCTTCCATTACCTTGACCCAATGTTCATCATTGCAAGCTTCATTTACTATCTTAGGTTCCACCTTTGAAAGTAAACAGAGATTTACTTGTTCTTCTGTAGCTTTCCTTCTTGTCAATACACCTTTCTTTTTTATCACCTATAATCTAATCTTCAGAATGATCTCTTTACACATACTTGGGAGTCTTTGGAATTCTTTCATGAGCATCTTCTTGAGTTTCTTCTTCTTCAGGAGCAACTTGTACTTCAATCTGGACTTCCTTTTATTTACCTTTTTCTACCTTCTCTGTGACAACAAGTTCATCTGATTCATATACATCCAATTGAAGATCTTCATCTACCTTTACATTTGGACTTTCAATGATCTTTTTCAGTCTTTTATTATAGCACCGGTAAGCCTTGCTCTTGGTTGAGTAACCTAGGAATATGCCTTCATCACATCTAGCATTAAACTTCCCTAATTCTTCATCTCTTCTAATATAGAAATTGCTTCAAAAAACTTTGAAATATTTGAATATAAACAACAATGTCTTACCATACCATACCATAGTTCATAAGGTGTCTTGGTCTCTTTTGCTCTGACCTATACTCTATTTTGAATATAAACAACAGTGTGTATTGCTTCTTTCTAGTACACTTCCAGTAGGTCTTCTTCCTTGATCATTGTTCTAGCAGCTTCTTGAACAGTTATATTCTTCCTTTCAACCACTCCATTTTTCTAAGGAGTTTGGGGGACAGAGAAATGTATCTTTATTCCATGTTCTTCACAGAAAGCATTGAACTCATTTGAAGTAAATTAACCTCCTCTATCAAACCTTAAGCACTTGGTTTTTAGATTCAATTCATTTTCAACCATAGCATTGAAAGTTTTGTACTTGTCTAGGACTTTTGATTTTTCTCTAAGGAAAGTAACCCAAGTCATTCTTTAATAATCATCAATAAGAAGCATGAAATACGTATCACCTTGCAGACTTCTTACTCTTGTAGGACCACAAAGGTTTGTATGAACCAACTCCAACAAACCGATAGAGAATTGTTCTTTGCTTTTGAAGGTGGTTTTTGTCATCTTCCCCAATTGACAATATTTACATGTAACATTGGCAGGCCTCACAATATTAGGTAGATCTCTTATAATCTGAGCAGTACTTATTTTCACTAGATTATCTAAGTTGATGTGACCCATTCTCCTATGCCATAGATAACTTTCATCTATCTTAGGTAACAAACAATAGTTGTCAGATCCTTTCAAGTGATAAACATTACCATGAGTCTTCTTACCAGTAGCAATTATGGTTCTAGAGTTTTTTCTTATCTCACATCCTTTGTCCTTGAACACAAGATTATATCCTTTGTTGCACATTTTTCCAACACTTAGAAGGTTATGCTTTATGCCCTTGACATAAACAACATCATCTATATTATGCTTGCCATCAAAAGTAATTGACTCTTTTCCACAAATCTTACTAACTACATCATCACCAAACCTAACCAATCCTCCATCATATTTTTGAAACTTAACAAAGTTACTTTTGTCTCCAGTCATGTGATTTGAACATTCACTATCAATGATCCATTCATCCTCCTTTTCAGCATGAAATGTAGACAACTCTCCTGAACTTCCATCCTTCACACAGCTAGCAAGGTTAGCAAAAATAGGTTATTCTCTAAGTGCAATAAACAAGCATTCACTACTATTGCCATCATCAAAATTAGATTCATCATTAGTTACACCATCATCATCTTTAACATTATAACTCTTTCTTACCATCTTTCCTTTACTTTTAATGAATTTCAAAGTTCTATCAGGACATCTTGAAGCATAGTGACCGATTTTTCCACAATTGAAACATTTGAAGGGTGACTTACCTTTGAACTTTCCTCTACTGCCTCTTTTTATTTTGCTTGCAAATTTTGCCTCAAGTTCTGCAAAATCTTCTTCATCTGATTCCACAACATATTTCTTTGGTCTAGAAGTCTTTTCTTCCTTGGCCTTGAAGGCAGTCTCAATTTTCACAGGACCATCAGTAGTACCAAACTCCCTTATTTCAAAGGTAGTTAGTTTACCAAGCAATTCTTCAATGGTAGATACTTTGTGACTATAGGACTTTGGAAGAGTTCTTAGTATTTTATCAATAACATCTTCATCTTCTAATTTTCCACCAAGGGCCTTGATGTTGTTGACAACTTCATCAATCTTCTGTATGTAATTTGTTATGTTATCATCTTCAGACATTCGTATGGTTTCATATGTGGTCTTTAAATTCTACAACTTATCTTTCTTAACATATGCATCACCTTCATAAACATTCTTCATTTTTTCCCAAATTTCATGAGCAGTTACAAGATCTACAACTTTTACCATTTCAACATTTGATAAAGCATTCAAAAAAGCATTTTTAGCATTGTGGTTCAAATCAAACTCCTTGATTTCTTCTTCAGTCTCTGAACCATCTTTAGGTATTTCATATTTGTTTTTGACTATCATCCAAACACTGTAACCTATAGAAATTAGATAACTTTCCATGAGTACCTTCCAGTATGCATAGTCATATTCATCAAACTATGGTATGTCCTTTTTGTGTGCCATCCCAGATCTACCTCAAGCTGTTAGGCTTTCTTCCAAGGAACCTTTCTTTGATACTAATTGTTGAAGGAACAACACAACTAAGAGGGGGGGTCAATTAATTGTACCAAAACTTTAACCTTAATTGATCAATTTCACAATCACATTAACTTGCTTTAACCACTTAATCTGATATGAAGAATAAACATGAAAACAAGAAACAAAACTAAAGCACATCAACACTATTCACACATGAACACCAAATTTTTACATGGAAAACCCTTAGAAAGGGAAAAATGATGGTGAGTGTTAGCTCACAATTATAATGTAGTAACAATACCGAATATCAAAGAGGCTCACTGCCAAGAGGGCTCACTACCCAAAAGTTTGGCTTATTTCCAGTGGGTGAACTGATATGGTAGCATCTACATCATGCTTGAGTTCAGTTCCATTGAAGCCCAATGTATCTCTCCTATTCCACCTTTACAACACACACATCTTAACTTCGCATCTTATTTGCACTATCGCTGCAATCATGACTTCATTACATGTATTATACCTATCATCAACCTTGGAATGTATATCAAGGTCAGCATTACAATCTATGACCGTTAGAAGTTTCTCCAAGGTCACCATACATACATAATTTTAAAATAGGACTGGACCTAAACAAACTTGCAGAGGAAAAGAATGAATGATGAATACATCATAGCTTAGCTCAAACCCAAATACATCTTCACATGCTTGTACATGTTGGCAACATGGTTAAGAGACACTATTGATATGTTGAAGATTTGATGTTGTCATTGATGGCAACAATCAGATATGACTTGGAACAATTCTTAAGACAAGCTGTGCACAACATTTTTGGTCCGAGAAGATTGACTTAGTTAAATTAACTAAGTATTGGCAGCTTACTGTGTTAGTGATAGAGATTCAATTGGCACTCCTCCACAGATGAAGATTTTGGTGAGCGATTGTGGTATGATACACATAGCTATTATACAATGTTGTGTACCAAGTTTCATCTCTTAACAATCTCCGGAAGCCATATTGTGAATTGCCTAAGTCCAGGTAAACAGAGTTCAGTTATAAACAATGTAGATCACCTGAGGATTTTAGTCTACATTCCTCTAGTATTGGTTGTTTCAAGTTACAGTTTGGAGGTGTTGTAAACACATATGAGAAGTATCTAATTCCAGATTTGCAAAGTCTGAAGTCTAACAGAAGATCATCTACAAGCTTCTAAGTATTGGCATTTAGTTTGATAGTGTTTCACAAAGACAGGGTCAATAGTTCTCAGATCCGTATAGATTTCCACACAAGAATATTATGACATGCGCTTATGAAGGTATGATTGGTGATGGATAATGAATTATTGGTATGAATTTTGGAGTCTAGTGTGGTCTGCATTAGAAGTTGTGATATGACAAACAACATGGTTAAGTGTATACTTAAGAATGAAGTTGACAATCATGTTGGATCATTGTGTGGTGAAGATATATTATTTGGATCATTATTCTAAGTGAATATATAATAGGTTCACACCTATATGAAGGTTCTTGAAGGATTGTATAGGTTCACATAACTTCTTATGTAAAGCATTCAAGCTGACTAAGTATAAGTTTTTGTGTACATGTTTCATCTCTAGCATGCTAACCCAATTTTGAGTTAAATCTTATTGCGGATATAAATAATTGATGGATTTCAATGTTTGATGTATGTGATTTGTGAAGTTAATATGTTTGCGATGTAGTAAGGGTTCAGAAGATTGAAGAATAGAACATATGTGAATAGAGTAGAGAAACAAAGTAGTCATGATGAAGTCCTTTGAATCTGTATATTGAGCTATCAATGGAACTATATTCTAGCATTCTATAGATGCATTTGTAATAGTTCTTTTCTTGGCAATGAGCCACCCTTTCTCTATCTTCATTTCTTTATGGTAGTGAGCCTATTGCAGTGAGCAATTCTTTGGATAGTGAGTCCTTGGGAAGTGAGCCCTAAGGTAGTGAGCCTTTCTGTAATCTAGTTTTGATATTATATTATATTGCGAGCTAACACTCACCATGGTTTTTCCCTTTTTGGGTTTTCCACGTAAAAATCCTAGTGTCTATGTGTTATGACTTTGTGGCTACTCTTCCTATGTTTATTTTTCTTTCACATTATTGAATTTGGTAAATGGATTAAAGAACATGTGAAAGAATGGTTTTATAGAATACTGATTCACCCCCCCTCTCAATATTCCTTGTGTTCAAAAGTACATGCTTCTACAATCCATGAATTACCTCCGCAACAAGTGTGACTCACTAGGTCAACTAAAACAGGTATAAAACATCAAGAATCACTAAGTCACACACTTCCAAGAGCTTCAGCACAACCTTCAATGCATTCAAGGGACATCTACGAACACCATAGAATCATTTGGAAACCAACAAATCCAAATGCAACAAATCTCAACTTATTTTTCTTTAAGATGGATCACAGACTGCTCTTAGTAAGACACTGTGAAACTCTGCTAATCAAAAACTTGCTTTTCGGAGCACCAAATCACAAAACCTTTGGAATGAAGAAAGCTAAGGACCTTGTAAGCTTAAGTCCAAAAATGCAAGACCAAAGAACATACTATGGAGGAATGCAGAGAAAAATATTTCCCCCCTATCACACTGCAAACTCTTTCAAGCACAGTCTTCAAATTGGTGAGCAGAACTTTTGTACACAACGATCCAGACCAAAAAATCCTAGATTTAACAACTTCAAACACTTTTCTAAAACATATCCAAATCTCATACTCTGGTCTTCAATATTGAGGAAATGCGGAGCAAAACTCAGATAGTTATTCTGTAAGCCAAAATATCTGCAACACACTATTTCCACTTGGAGAGAAAATTTTCTCAAATGCACTTGGAAACTCAGTATCAAGAAAATCTTCTCATCATCTTCAGCACTTATATAAGACAATACAAAGCAACTAACTCATCATAAAAAAGCATCAAAACAAGAGCATAGTTGACACCAATGACAACACAGATATGTTGACATCAATAACAACATAGGTTAGCACATACTTGCAACAGATACATATCTCTTGCGTCTCTTTCCTCAAAGTCTCAGAGGGCAAGCCATGGAATTGTTTTCACACTTACCTCTAGGTATAAAATCCTTTAGCAAATTAGCTGAGAAGTTTGTCACCCATTTCTCTTTTAACATCGAACATGAAGTCTCCATGATAGACTTGTGTAATACTAAACAAAGAAATGGTGAAACCTTCATCTCCTTCCTCCAAAGGTGGAGAAATATGGCTAGAAAATGCCCTTAGACTCTACCTGAGAAATAGTCAGTCTATATATTTGTCCAAAATTTGAATCCAGAACTTGGATTTCATCTACAAATACAATGTGCTAACTTCTTTGAGGAAATCATTTCAAAAGGAACAAATATAGAAAAGGCCCTTATCACTAAGGGACTTGTGAAAATCTTTGAAGAAACAAAAGACAACACCCCTACAATATCAAATGATAAGCCTTGCTTTTGTGCTAAAAACAAAAATGTTGTCAGAGGTGGTGTTATGGATGCCAAGCACGTCTAAATAGTCCAAAGACCTCTTAACCTCCAAACACCACAAAAGAATAATCCTCCCCACCAAAGGGACCAACCCAAATGTAGATTCACTCCCTTGGGAGAACCCATCGAATCTATAATTAAGAGGCTTGTCCAAAATGGTTTAATCATGTTGCCTAAAACTAGACAATACGATGAACCTACTTTTAAACCCACGTGGTACAAAGAAAATGAATACTATGAATTCCACTGGGTAAAAGGACATAAAACTCCAGGGTGCATGAAGTTGAAAAACCTCATAGAAAACCTCATTGATCATGGAGATGTTGTCATCCACGGCACTCCTCAACCCACAACAAATAAAGACCTTGGTGTTTATACGGATCCATTCTCTCCTCATAGAAAAGGAAACAACTCCAATAATAAAGGTAAAGGTGTCAATAATTTGTCAGGAGTATATGATTTTGTTGTTGGTCATTTTAGTGAAAGTTTTTTATCCACTCTTACAATCAAGGGTAAATCTCCTGATTGTGTAGTAACTACTCATCGAGGTCTTGTTACCCTTCGTGGGTCAACATCAAGCAGTCAATCAAATTTTGAGTATAATTTACTAGATTATTTGGACAAAACACCATCACTCATATCCATTCTTGACCTCCTTTGGACTTCACTTGAGCATAGGGACATCCTAGAAAAAGCCCTCAAAGAGTCATCCGTCCTCGACAACATTGACACTATACAATTTAAAGCCATGATAGGACATATAGCTTCTCCACATCACTTGGTCCTTACAGAGGAAGATCTCCCTTTCCAAAATTCATGTCATAATGAAGCCTTACACATTGAAGTGTATATCCACCAACATAAAGTCAAGTGAATCCTTATAGATGGTGGTGCTGGTCTCAATATCTATTCTAAAAGGAAGCAGGGTGTGCGGAAAACACTTCCTACACTAATATAATGAGGGGAGATGTACGCAAATTATTTTTAAACCTTTATAATTATAGTGATGTTAACACAACAACATAGATATTGTAGCAATACACACACATAGAGAATGTAGACAGAAAAGAGAGACAAGATATAACATGGGGAAAACCCTTTCGGGAGAAAAACCCCACACTCCAAAACCTACACAATGTATTATCAAAACAAAGAATGTTTACAACACACTTGCAATGAAAGTCTTCCAGGAGTCTTCGACACTCATATCTGGAGATAATCCGGCAGCATAACAGTACATGTCAATAACACTATGCATCTCCCATCCAAGCACTTATTTATATAGAGTTTTCAAGGCAAAATAGGAACCTTCTAGAGATGGGTGTCCATCTTGGCCTCATGGCCTAAAACCCACACCTAAGGACACTTGTCTAGCATTACAACATGTATTTTACACTTGTCACAACACCCCATCCCAATGTGCGTGCCTAGTCCCAAGATAGGCTATGACATATGCTCTTATGCACCTTACAACTGTCATAGAATCTGTCATACATGACAGCTCTTACAGTTGTAAGAGAATCTGTCATAACTGCCTAAAAATAGTATATTCCTCTTACAACATATCATAACCCACCTTGGGTGCCCAAATATGCCTTCCTCAAAGATGCTCTTCAACACATGCCTTCACCTATCATAGAATCCTCTATTCTTGACTCTTACGCATCATAGAATCTATCATAGGAATCCATGATAACACTTACGTGTCATAAATCCTTACACACTACACAAGATGCCAACATATGGCAAAAAACCTCTACCACAATATGGGATGCCTATATCCACATGGGATGAGTTGACCATCCTAGTCATATTCCAAGTAGAGTGACAAACACATCATGCCACTTCACACTAAATGACAAAATAGGATGTGCAACATAAATTACAACATAGGAAATTAAATAAATAAATAATCAAATAACCAATGCTAGGAATTACCAAGGTTGAGACACTTAATTCCCAACATTCTCCCACTTGTCAAAAACCTTGTAAGAGCCAATAGAAATAATAGGATTTAACTGCTATAGGATGAGAGGCCCATAGACTCCAAACACCATCTGAACTTTTCTGTGCCCACTGGTTTTGTTAATGCATCTGCAACATTCTTCAAAGTGTCTATCTTCTCCAATATCATATTCCCATCCTCTACCATGTCTCACACAAAATGAAACTATACATCAATATGTTTTATTCTAGCATTGAAAGTTAGATTCTTTTCTAAGTAAATTGCACTCTACTATCACAACATTTAGTAATCTGTCCTGCATCAACACCAATATCTGAACACAATATCTTAAGTCAAATGGCTTCCTTACAAGCATGAGTAGCTTCCAGATACTCTACTTCTATCATGGACAAAGCGACCACAGGTTGCCTCTTACTCAACCAACTACTTGCACCACCGAACATAGTAAACACATAAGCACTGGTGGATATCCTGTTGTTAATGTCACCCACCCAATCAGAATCCACATATCCATGGATACTCACAGAATGTAAATGTCCTATAGGATGACCATGATAACATAGGGAATACTTGGAAGTACCCCACAAATATCTAAACTCTCTCTTCACTACATCCCAATGTACCCATCCAGGATTTGACATAAACCAACTAAGGACTCCCACTGCTTGGGCAATGTCTGGTCTAGTACAGACCATAGAATACAACAAGCTACCAACAACACTAGCATAAGGTACTCTGCTCATGTCCTCCACCTCAGAAGGAGATTTTGGACAATCATTAACAAATAACTTGGTCCCCAGAGAAACAGGAACACACAATGGTCTACAATTTGCCATGCTAAATCTCTCCAACATGGTCTTCACATACTTTCTCTAGATTAACCAAAGTTTTCTATTTGCTTTGTCTCTTCTAATTTCCATTCCCATAATGTACCTGGCTTCCCCTATGTTTTTCATCTCAAACGGTGCTGACAACTGAGACTTCAAATCAGAAATCATATTCTTACCATTCCCAATTAACAACATATCATCGACATACAATGCAATAATGAGAATGTGATCATTGTCAAACTTGTAATACACACAATGATCTAATTTCAACCTTAGAAATCTAATGGACAACATAAAGGTATCAAATTTTAGGTACCACATCCTAGGAGATTGCTTCAAACCATACAAGACTTCTTTAACTTGCAAACAAAATTTTCTTTACCTTTTTCTATGTAATGCTCTGGCTGTGACATGTAAATCTCTTCCTCTAAGTCACCATGAAGGAATATTGTCTTCACATCCATCTACTCCACTTCTAAGTCATAAGTTGCTGCAAGAGATAATAGGAATCAAATGGATTTCATCTTTGCAATGGGAGAGAAAAGTTCACCATAATCAATTCCCTCCACTTGTGAATACCCCTTCACAACCAATCTAGCCTTGTACTTCTCAACATTGCCATCTGTACCAAACTTCTTCTTGATCACCCATTTACATCCAATAGGTTTTTGTCCTTTAGGAAAAGGCACCAAGTCCCAAGTTTTGTTTTTCTCTAAAGAAGCCATCTCATCTTCCATGGCCTCCTTCCAAGAACTTGCATCTTTCATGCCCATAGCCTCTGTCATAGTTCTAGGCTCATCAGTGTTAGTAATCAAGGCAAAAGTACAACTATAATCTAGTAATGAATAACCAAACCTATCAGGTTGCTTCCTTGTTCATGTAGACCTCCTCAAATGATGAGGCTGAGGTTTTGCTTCTTCTGAGCTTTTAGAGCTGCTAGAGCTCTCCTCATCTTCAGGTCTCACAGGGTCTTTCAGTTTAGTCTTCTCAGGGGTAGAAGGAAACTGAACCACATCCTCTTTCTTTTCTTTCTCTTCTGGCTGTAGAACAATAGGAGAAGGTGTTAGCTCTCTAAAAATAACACTTCTTCTATACAACACTTTCTTGGCCATAGGATCCCAAAGCTTGTACCCTTTCACACCAACACCATAGCCAATGAACATACACTTAACATCCTTGTTCTCCAATTTTGACCTCTTCTCCCTAGGCACATGAAGATGTCTTAATGAGGCTTCTTACTAGACCACAACTCCATGGGTGTCTTATCAACAAGAGATGATGTAAGAGATCTGTTTACCAGGTAGCAAGTAGTGGCTACAGCCTTAGTCCAAAACTTTTATTCAAGGCTAGCATCCCTAAGCATACTCTTATCCCTCTCCATCAATGTCATGTTCATCCTCTCTTGCAACTCCATTTTGCTAAGGGGTGTATGGAGTTGTCTTATGTCTTTCAATCCCATGTTCTTTACATAACTTATCAAACTCTACAGAACAAAACTCACCACCATTATTAGTTCTCAAGCACTTAATCTTTTTACCAGTTTGATTCTCAACAAAAGCTTTAAACTCTTTGAACTGACTAAAGACTTCAAATTTGCTTCTGAGAAAATAAACCCATGTCCTTCTACTATAGTCATCAATGAAGAAATAAAATATATAGATTTAGAGATCGAAGGAACATTCACAGGACCAAACACATCAGAATGAATAAGATCCAACACACCAGAAGACTTATGAGAACTAGAGTAAAACTGAAGACAATTTCTCTTTCCATATATACAATGTTTGCAAAAGTTGAACTCGAGATTACAATCATTTAACCCCTTAATGAGGTTTTTATTTTTCAAGGCTCTAAGGCCCTTCTCACCAATGTGGCCAAGTATTTTATTCCATAACATTGTCTTCTCAATTGGAAGTTTCATTTCCAAAGCATGAGCACCCTTAGGTACCCAAAATGCACTACCATCAGAAGTGAAAGCAATACATCTTTTAGCTACTGGTTCCAATGGTGAAGATGAAGTGAGTAAAGCTCTTTTCTTCAAAATAGAAGCACTATTGCACTATGCAGTGCATGCATCCAGCTGAAATAGAGTACCCCTCTGAGTACCCTTCGCAAGCACCATAGCACCTCTAGTCATCTTGCATCCTCCACTAGAGAAGACAACCTACACACCTACATCTTTCAATTTGCTTATAGAGAGTAGGTTTCGTGCTAAGCCTGGGATGTTCATAACCCCAGAGATCCCCTTCACTCAACCATCAGGGAATCAAATTGAGACTCTTCTATGGCCAACAATCTTCAGATGAGAATTGTCAACAAGGTACACTCTTCCACCATCAAACTCTTCATACTTTGTAAACCAATCTCAATGCAAGGTCATGTGAAAAGAGGCACTAGAATCAATTGGCCACACATTATCAAATGCATGGGTGGCTAAGGTTGCGATGAAAGCATCACTAGCATCTTGTGACTTGTCAGAATTTGAATCTAATACATTCTTCTTCTTTTTCTTTTTCTCCTCTTTGCATTCCTTTCGAAAATGGCTAGATTTACCATAGTTCCAACAAAGATCCTTGGACTTTCTAAGAGATTTGAACTTTCTAGGAGATTTGGATCTGCCCTTATCATCTTTCTTGTCCTTCTTTTTCTTCCCTTTCTCCTTGGGTCTTCTACAAACCAAAAGAGCCTCTTTGGCTGCCTCAGATAATTTTCTCCACACCTCTGTGGATAACAATGAAGACACCACTTCATCCATTTTGAAAGTGGATGTGGTAGTCCCAATGGCCATTACAAGATGATCCCACAAGTCCAAAAAATAACAAAGCAAGGTCATACAACAATCCTCCTCCATCTTCACATCAACGGATGTTAACTGTGCAACTAGCATGTTAAAGGCATTAAGGTGATATGTAATGGACCCACCATCCTCCATCCTCAGATAATATAGCTTCTTTGTTAGGAATAGCTTGTTCACCAGGGACTTGGCATGATAAACATCTCCTAGCTTCTTCCAAAGTTCTTTCGAGGTCTTCTCCTCAAGGACATTTAACAAGATAGAGTTAGCTAGACAGAGCCTCACAAGACCCTTAGCCTTCTGATCCTTGAGATCCCAATCACCTTGAGTCATTACTATTGGTTTTACACTAGAAATGGTTTCCCATAGGTCTCTATCAACAAGCATGTCTTCCATTTTAAGTTTCCACAACTCAAAATTGGTGTTGTTAAACTTCTCCACCTCTACTCTTCTGGATGTGCTTGCCATCTCCTTCCTACAACAAGGTTACAAAATACTCTACACATACTCCCACTTAATCTAAGATCAGCTCAAAAAACCCCTACCCAACAACTAGGACCAAAGGTGATCAAGATCTGATACCAACTGAAAGGAAGCAAGGTGTGCAGAAAATGCTTCTTGCACTAATCTAATGAGGGGAGATGTATGCAAATTATTTTTTAACTTTTATAGTTACAATTATGTTAACACAACAATAGAGATATTGAAGCAGTACACACATAGAGAATGTAGATAGAAAAGAGAGAGACAAGATATAATGTGGGGAAAACCCTTTCGAGAGAAAAACCCCACACTCCAAACCCTGGACAATGTATTATCAAAACAAAGAATGTTTACAACACACTTGCAATGCAAGTCTTCCAGGAGTCTTCAACACTCATATTTGGAGTAATTTGGCAGCATAATAGTACATGTCAATAACACTATGCATCTCCCATCCAAGCACCTGTTTATATAGAGTTTTCAAGGCAAAATAGGAACCTTCTAGAGATGGGCATCCATCTTGGCCTCATGGCCCAAAACCCACACCTAAGGACACTTGTCTAGCATTACAACATGGATTTTACACTTGTCACAATACCCCATCCCAATGTGGGAACCTAGTCCCAAGATAGGCTATTATAGATGCTCGTACGCACCTTACAGCTATCATAGAATCCATCATACATGATAGCTCTTACAGCTATAAAATAATCTATCATAACTACCTAAAAATAGCATATTCCTCTTACAACATGTCATAACCCACCTTGGGTGCCCAAATATGACTTCCTCAAAGATGCTCTTCGACACATGTCTTCACTTGTCATAGAATCTTCTATTCTCAACTCTTACGCATCAAAGAATCTATCATATGAATTTGTCATAACACTTACACGTCATAACTCTTTACACACTGTACAAGATGCCAAAACATGGCAGAAAACCTCTACCTTAATATGGGACACCTATATGCACATGGGATGAGTTGACCATCCTAGTCACATTCCAAGTGGAGTGACAACACATCATGCCACTTCACACTAAATGACAAAATAGGATGTGCAACATAAATTACAACATAGGCAATTAAATAAATAAATAATCAAATAACCAATGCTAGGTATTACCAAGGTTGAGACACCTTAATTCCCAACATGTTCTTTGAAGCTATTAAAATAGCTAGGATATTCTGTCGATGCTATTGATTCTTCCAAAACAATGGCAATTAAGGCTTATGATGATGTCGAAAGGAAATCTGAAGGGGTCATTCATTTACCTATCAGTGTGGTGCCTGCCTTAGTGGAAAATCGATGTTAGGTTCTAGACTATGACCTCCTATATAACATTATCCTTGGTCTATACCCTCCACCTATCACCAATGTTTGAAATTCCCCTACAATGGTATGGAAATTGCCATTCTCGGAGATATGAACCCTTTCAAGTTCTGCCACACCATGCAAGGCTGAAACCTGAATTCAAACCAAGTACCAAAAAATGAGGCAGCTCAACCTTCATCCACATATGTCAATCCAACCACATTATCTACAAAATATCCTAAGAAAGGTATTCCTGAGGTCAAGTTTTAATACAAGAACGTCATGTTCAGAGAATATGACCTACAAAACTCTTGTTGTGTAGAGAACTTGCCTTTATCGCCAAAGTCTTATGGTAAATCTCCTGTGGCAAAAGAAAGTAAAAAGAAGGCCATCAAACCTATGCCCCCAACAGTATTCATACATGAGCACAATCTAGAAGATGAACACATTGAAGACATATCCTCTTGGATTTTCCAAGATTAGAAGGAACCAGTTATACTACTTGTGGACAAGTACAACAATGGTCATCGCATTGTAAAAAATATGGGATATAAAGGACAAGGTAGACTTGGACTCCATGAGTAAGGAACTATGGAACCCATATTTGTCACCAAAATATATAATAGAAATGGTTTGGGATTTGGTAAGGAGGTACCCCACGCCTACGATATATAGTTTATACTCGACAAAGTGGCAAAGGCTTTTCCAGTAGTTGAAACTTCTATAGAGGATACTATCAACAATTCTTACCTTCACCTCACAGATTTATTTTAGGAATCATCCATCTTCATTCTCTCATCCATTTCCCTTGTACATCTAGAGCTAATTGATTGGGACCAATAAGGGCCTCCTGTCCTATATACTTTTTAGAACGATAGCAAAATTTTTGGGACTTAGAGATGGTATACCCCAAAGTGACCGTAAGGTAGATTTTGTCATGGATCTCTCTCCTATCACATATTTCAAGGAGAATGTCAAATCTTTCAGTTGCAAAAATATGAAAAAAAGAAATCGATCCTTAGGTGAAAACCACACTGTGGCACCTTTTGATCTCAAAACAGTAAAAAGAAAGGATGCATCCAATGGTGAAAACCTCTCCAAGTTGCCTCAAGATGAAATATTTGACCTTCCCCCACCATCAAAATATCAAGATAAATCTTCTTTATTGGTTGAAAAATCACAAGAAATAAACCTTGGCATAGTCTAAAATCCAAAGGTTACATTCTTAGCAGTTGTCTCAACAAGAAAATAAGAACTTCACAAAGTTCTTTTAGAAATGGGCAGTTAACTTTGCTTGGACTTATGTTGACATGCTAGGATTGGATCTTGCATTAGTATTCCACCATCTATCAATTTCACCAGGAGCTAAACTAGTCAAGCAAAAATTATGCAAGATGGACCCATAGATTGCTTTATTGGTTAAAGCTGATCTTGAGAAGCTACTTGATGCCAAGTTCATATGTCCTGTGGATTATACAGAGTGGCTCTCGAACCTTGTACCTATTTCCAAGCCAAATGGGGGTATTCACATTTGTGAAGACTTTAGAGAATAAAATAAGGCATGTCCCAAAGATGATTTTCCATTGCCTAGCATAGACATCATAGTGGATTTAATGGTGGGCCATGAAATTCTTTCTCTCATGGACAATTTTTTTGCCTACAACCAAATCATGATAGCACCTGAGGACCAAGATAAAACAACTTTCACATGTCCTTGGGGAACCTATTGTTGGCATGTCATGCCTTTTGGGCTTAAAAATGTCGGTGCTACTTACCAACGAGTGATGACAATAATCTTCCACAATTTGTTTCATACTATTATGGAAGATTATGTTGATGACCTCCTAGGTGAATCTACATGAGCATATCACTTGAAATTGTTGGGGAAAATATTTGATAGATTCGAGCAGTATCAACTAAGGCTAAATCCAAAGAAGTGTGTATTCGGTGTAATGTCTAGAAAACTCCTGGGATACATTGTATCTCGATGAGCCATTGAGGTCAACCCTACAAAGGTCAAAGCTACTATTGACATGTCTCCTCCAAGAAACCTCAAATAGTTAAGAAGTCTTCAAGGAAAGCTATAGTCCATTCAACGGTTCATCTCACAATTGGTGGATAAATGTCAACCCTTCTAGCACTTACTCCGTAAAGATGTCACATTCATATGGGACAATAAGTGCCAAGATGACTTCAAACAGCTAAAATCTTATCTTGCTTCACCGCCTGTGTTGATTCCTCTAGTAGTAGGGAAACCTCTATTTCTTTACATGTCAACTACATTAGCAGCGTTGGGGGCACTTCTTGCACAAAATGATAACTCAGGAAAAGAACATGCAAAGTCACACTTTAGTGGGATATGAGCTCAACTATACCCCTATGGAAAGAGAATATTTAGTAGTAGTATTTGCTTCCCAAAAGTTGTGGCACTATATGTTGAACCAACATACAAAGCTTATATCCAAGGTAGATCCTTCGAAGTACCTGCTTTCCAAAGAAACTCTTACAGGATGCCTAGAGAAATGGGTAATGATTTTAATTAAGTTTGACATCGAATATTGGTGCAATCATTATAGGAGGGTTCAAAGAATGAACTATCCAGACTGTGCAACAAGAGTAAACACAATGAAAATAACTCAAAGACATGAAATAAATGTAGATTCAGTCATTAAGTATATCATATAATTCAAATACAATCTAGCCAGCATCATGCGGGCTTACAATTAGAGCTTAAAGGCTAGATTATAGAATATGCACAAGATATAGCTTTGAAGTTCCTTCACACAAAAGCTAAACTAAGGATTATGAATCAATCACTAACTACTTTCCTAGAGATCTATTACATCAATATATATCATCTATGGTACAAAAGATTCCTCTGCATCAGCCAAGGAAGATCACAAACTCCAATGAAGAGCTATAACGTATATACATGGATAGGTTGGACCTAATCATGTAGGACACCTCTACAAATGTATCAAATGATGAGAAGATCTCAGGGAAGGTCGGCCATGAACCAAAGGTCATTGAATGATGTGTCATTAAGATCCACAAGTCGAGGAATGCTTCGCAAGGCTTCTCCTTTAGCTGATTGTCTGAGACTATCAGGAAGCTTTGTTCTACGAAAACAGTCGATCTTCTGATAGTGATATCTTTTCGGTACTTAATCCAAATGCTCTAAATTCTAGATATGATGTAGATGAATGAATCTAGATGCTAAGTACATCTCCACAAGATCTAAAATGCAATTGCGGTAGAATGTGGACCAAAATACAGAAACTGCTATTGACTGAATTTCCTGAACTAAATTAGAAAATGAAAAGAAACAAACTAAACTACAAACAAACTAAAATGCAAATGTTTTTGGTTGATGCAAGATTACTCTTGAACCAGGGATGCTCCTGCATCAGACATTCAGGGTTATTGAAAAAGTGAGTCCCTCACTTTGCTGGGGCTAGGGGAGAACCAAAATGGTCCACGTCAGCCTAATAAATCCAAGATGAATCTTCTTCTGGTCTACCTTTCCACTTCACAAGGTATTCTTTGTATTGTCTTCCCCTGGTGTTGCGTCTAACTCTGCTATCCAAAATGTCTTCAATATGCTCTGGTGCTTGTTGTGGTAACTGCTTCTTCAAGTCTTCTTCAAGGCTGTCACTAAACTTTGCTTCATGATACTGGTATAGGTCTGTAATATTGAAAATAGGTGATATGCTGAATGTCTTTGGTAACTCTACTTCATATGCATTGCCTGAATCAAATTTTCTTAGTATCCTACAAGATCCAAACTTCTTCATCTTCAACTTGTTATATGTTCCAACTGGAAATCTTTCTTTTCTCAAGTACACCATCACTTTATCTCCCACTGTAAATTCTTTGTGTCTTCTCTTCTCATCTTCTTGCTCCTTATATTTTTTGTTCATGTCTTCTAAATGCTTCTTAACCTAATTATGCATTGCCTTCATGTTATCTGCAAATTATTCTGCTTCTGCACTTCTCTTTTCTATCATTCCCATGTCTCTCAATTCTGTCACTCCTCTAGGATTCACTCTAGTAACAATCTCAAAATGTGTTCTTCCAGTACTCCTATTCACCTAATTATTGTATTCAAATTCTTCTTGTGAAAGAATAAAATCCCAACTTCCTATCTTCTCTCCAACCAAGCATCTCAATAGGTTTCCCAAACTCCTATTCACTACCTCTGTCTATCCATCAATCTGTGGATGAAATGTTGAGTTGAACTTCAAGTCTGTCTTCATCTTCTTCCAAAGTGTCTTCCAAATATATCCAAGGAATTTGGTGTCTCTGTCTGAAATTATACTCTTAGGTAATCCATGTAATCTCACAATCTCCTTGAAAAATAGGCTTGCTACATGCACTGCATTAGTTGTCTTCTTACAAGGTATGAAATGAGCCATCTTTGAAAATGTATCTACCACTACAAATATTGAATCATGTCCTCTCTATGTCTTAGGCAATCCCATCACAAAATCCATAATTATGTCTTCCCAAGGTCTCTCCGGTACTGTCAAAGGTTTATACAATCTAGTATTCTGACTACTCCCTGTTGTAACTTGACAAACTCTACAACTTTGCACAAACTTCCTAACATCCTTATGTATCTGAGGCCAAAAGTATTTTTCACTCACAAAAGCTATTGTCTTGTTAATGCCAAACTATCCTATCAATCCTCCACTATGTTTCTCCTTGATCAAATTATTTCTCATTGAACTTCTATGTATGCATAACTGACTTCCTCTGAACAACATATCTTCCTGAATGAAATAGTCCAACCACTTACTCCTATCTATCACAACAGGTTCCTTGCATGCTTTCCAAGGTTCTACAAAATTAGTGTCTCCCTCATACATGTTCTTCAATTCATCAAAATCTAACACTTCAACCCTCATCTCTATCAACAAGTTTCTTCTCCTACTCAATGCATCAACAACTTTGTTTAATTTTCCACTCCTATGCTTCAACACAAATGTATAACTCTGCATGAACTCTACCCATCTCATATGTCTCTGATTCAACTTACCTTGACTGTTCAAATATTGCAAAGCTTGATGATCTGTATACAACACAAACTCCTTAGGTAGAAAATAATGTCTCCACTTCTTCAGGGCTTGAATTATGGCATAGAACTCTTGATCATAAACTAAATATCTTCTCCTCTCATCATTCAACTTCTCACTGAAATATGCCACAGGTCTTCCTTCTTGACTTAACACTACTCCAATTGAACTCCCACTTGCATCACAATCAACTTGAAATACCTTATTGAAATCTAGTAATGCTAAAATAGGTTACTCTATCACCTTCTGCTTCAATAGTTTAAAACTTTTATCTGCTCCTGATGCCCACTTAAAGTCTTTCGTGTCACCTCTCATTGTCTCTGTTATAGGGTTACAAATTGAACTAAAATTTTTGATGAACTTCTGGTAGAAACTCGCTAATCCATGAAATGATCTAACTTCTCCAATACTCTCTGGTGTAGGCCAGCCAACAATTGCTCTTACTTTCTCAGGATCCATCTTCAATCCTTCCACAAAAATCACAAATCCCAAGTATACCAATTCTTCCTTCATGAAACTACACTTCTTAAGGTTTATCAACAATTTCTCTTTTGTCAACCTCTGTAATACTTGTCTAAGGTGTTGCAAATGTTCTACTTTTGTCTTACTGAAAATTAGAATGTCATCCAAATACACAATAACAAACTTACCCAAGAATTTCTTCAAGACTTCATTCATCAACCTCATGAAAGTACTAGGTGCATTTGTCAATCCAAAAGGCATTACTAACCACTCATACAATCCTTCATTTATTTTAAAAGTAGTCTTCCATTCATCTCCTTCTCTGATTCTAATCTAATGGTATCCACTCTTCAAATATATCTTTGTAAAAAATCTTGCTCCACTCAAACAATCCATGATATCATCCATTCTAGGTAAAGAGAATCTATACTTAACTGTGATCTTGTTTATTACTCTAGAGTCAGTACATGTTCTCCATTCTCCATTTTTCTTTGGTGCTAGCACTGTAGGTACTACACAAGGACTCAAACTCTCTCTGATCAATCATTTCCTCAAAAATTCTTATATCTACGTATTCAATTCTTCATTCTCTGTTGGTGTCATTCTTTGTGTTTCTTCATTGGGCAAACTAGCTTCTGGTATAAGATCCATGTGATGACTGATACTCCTTATAGATGGCAATCCTTTAGGTACATTATCAGATATGATGCATTCATACTCTATTAGCAACTTTGTTATCTCCTCTGGTTGTGATTCTTCAATCTCCTTCAATGTTTCAGGCTTCTTAGGAATCAAGGTATAACACATATTCTCATGTCTCAAACCATCCATAAATTTTCTTCCATCTACCAAACATATTCTAGCATTTCCACATACTTCATTTTTAGGATCATCTTCCAAAGGAATCAAAGTAATTCTCTTCCCATTTGATGTTATAGTGTATGTATTCTATCTCCCATCATGTATAGCTTTTCTATCATACTACCAAGGTCTACCCAACAAGATATGACATACATCCATAGGCATAATATCACATAAGACTTCATCATGATAAGATCCAATATGAAATTTCACCAAACATTGTTCACTCACCAGTACATTATGATCATCCTAAATCCATGCTATCTGATAGGGATTAGGGTGTTTGAATCTTTCCAACTTCAGCTTAGTCACCATCTCCTCTAAAACTAAGTTATTAGAACTACCACTATCAATTACAACTTACAACATTTACCACCTGATTTGCATCTTGTTCTAAACAAATTCTTCCTCTGTGGTGGTTCCTCATTTGTCTCTACTTGAAATAGTGTTCTCCTCATCACAAGTGATTCTCCTTTCTCTAGTTTATGGACTGAATTAGGTGATCTAATAGGTTCTTTTGCCACATAAGTTGCTCTTCCACTGTTCTTTGTTCTCTTGTTTGTACTCCCTTGATTACATTTAAATGCTCTATGTCCTTCACCTCCACACTTAAAACAAGTTCCTCTGAATGTTCTCTTATCAAATCATTTTCCCTCTCTTCCATATCCTTCATTCTGGTATGATTTGTAATTACCTCTGTGATGAAAATTTTTGTCATTGTTCTGGTAGGCATTGCTATCTCTATCATCCTTCTTAAATGGGCTATCAAACTTGTTCTGCTCCAGATGTGATATGTCTCCTCTAGAAAATGTTCTACCTCTCTGAAATTTACCTCCTCTACCTCTCTATTTCTGATCATCCCTCTTGTTCAACTTCTCTTCAACTTTCAGTGCAAACTGATATGCTTCTTCTAGAGATGTCATCCTCACTAGACTTAGTTCTTCTTGAATGTTCAATCTTAGTCCATTGATGTATCTAGCCACTTTCTCTTTGCTTGCTTCACTATGTCCTATCCTTATAATCATCTTATGAAATTCATCAGTATACTCCTTCACAGATTTCTCCTTTTGTCTCAGGTTTTGTAATCTTTTCAATAGCTCCAACTCATAGTCAGCAGGTATAAATTGATTCTTCAATTTTCTCACCATCCTATCCCACTTTGTAATCTATTCTTTACCTCTTTAGTTTCTATCCAACTGAACTTCTTTCCACCATATAGCAGCATGTCCTTTCAACTTTGTCTTTGCAAATTTCACCTTCTCTGGATCTTCAACTTCTTCATACTCAAAGTATTCTTCCATGTCATTTATCCAGTCAATCAATTCTTCAGGGTTCAAATTGCCAATGTTATTTGGTACATAAATTTTAGGTCTTTTTCTAATCTTTGAAATAGCTTGCAACATCTTGACTTGATCCAGTTCTTCTTCTTCATCACCTCCTAGGGTTTCACCAATTTGTTCAACAGATTGAAATTCTTCTTCATCATCAATTTCAACATTAGGTCTCGGTGTCAATCCTCTTCGCCTATCTTCCTTAACAACATCAAACCGAATTCGCATCATTTTCATCATTTCCATCATCTCATCCTTCCTACTAGCCATTGTTCCAACAACAACTCTCCTTGACAGCATTCTTCCTAGGATCAAGTGCAAACTGTCTCAAGTTTAGTGATCGGGCTACAAGGTGACAATTGCCTCACAATTAATGATCGGTTTAAACACAAGTAACTTGCTTCAATTCAGAGATCTATCCACAGTAAGATCTTATAGACTTCCCTTGCCAACTTTGCTCAATTCACTCCCAAAGATTCAAACTTTCTCTTTGATACCACTTGGTGCATTCATGGTAGGAGGGTTCACATAATGAATTGTCTAGATCGTGCAGCAAGAGTAAACACAATGGAAACAACTCAAAGATATGAAACAAATGCATATTTAGTCATTTAGTATATCATAGAATTCAAATACAATCTAGAAGCATCATGTGGGCTTACAATTAGGGCTCAAAGACCGGATTATAGAATATCAGAATATGCGCAAGATATAGCTTTGAATTTCCTTCACACAAAATCTGAATTGAGGATTATGAATTATTACATCAATATATATCTTCTCTGGTACAAAAGATTCCTCTACGTTAGCCAAGGAAGATCACAAACTCCAATGAAGAGATGTAACGTATGTACATGGATAGATCAGACCTTATCATGTAGAACACCTCCATAAATATATGGAATGATGAGTGGATCTCGGGGAAGGTTAGCCATGAACCAAAGGTCATTGAATGATGTGTCATTAAGCTCCACAAGTTGAGGAATGCTCCACAAGGCTTCTCCTTTAGCTGATAGTCTGAGACTGTCAGGAAGCTTTGTTATGAGAAAACAGCCAATCTTCTGATAGTGATATCTTTCTGGTACTTAATCCAAATACTCTAAATTCTAGATATGATGTAGATGAATGAATCTAGATGCTAAGTCTAGCTCCGCAAGAGCTTAAATGTAATTGCAGTAGAATGCGGACCAAAATATAGAAACTGCTACTAACTGAACTGCTTGAACTAAACTAGAAAATGAAAAAGAAACGAACTGAACTACAAATAAACTAAAATGCAAATTTTTTTGGTTGATGCAAGATTGCTCTTAAACCAAGGATACTCCTGCATCAAATATGTGGATCTAAAAGCTATAAAAGGGAAGTAATTGCAAACCAACTAGAAGAGGCTTCAATAACAGATACACACCCCATGTTATCTGAGTTCCCAGATGAAGGGATCTTCAACCTCTCTACATCGGTTGAGTGGAAATTATACTTTGATAGGTCATACACTTAGCATGGTTCTAGAGTAGGGATTCTCTTTATCACCCCACTAGGTGATTGTATCTCTAAATCATATCATCTTGCTTTCCCATGTACCAACAATATAAACGAGTATGAAGCATTACTAATAGGTCTCCGAATGGCTATCCAGTGGAACATCAAATAGCTTTAGGTTTACAGAGATTCTCAACTTGTCATTTGCCAAGTCACAGACAAATATCAAACTAAGGATGACAATTTGATGCCCTATAAGAAGATGGTGGACAACTATAAACAACACTTTTACCCTCTTTCCTTTGATTAGATCTCTATAGTTAACAACAAGGCTACTGATGCAATGATGACTATTGGGTCTCTCTTAGACATGCCGACCAAGATACAAAATTGTGAGTTCTTGTAGAATAGTTGTTGATACTGTTTGTTGATATTTCACAAACCAAAATTATCTGCGAGCTTGTTGGTCCCAACTCGACATGGTATCATGATATATATAACTAACTTCATAACAACACCCTCCCATCTGACCTAACATCAACATCAAAGAAAACTTTCATTTGTTGAGCCTCCCGTTTCACCATCTTAGGAGATACACTATACCAACAGAGCCTTAATGGTATCCTCCTCAGATGTTTAAACTTATAAGAAGCCAAAACCACTTTTAGAGATATACACGAGGGTATCTGTGGAGCACATTCCACCAGTCCCAACCTAGAAAACAAGTTTCTTCGATCTAGATATTTTTGGCCCATAATGGAACAAGATGCCCACTAGTTCACCAAAAAATGTCTTCAGTATCAACAAAATGGAGATTTGATTCATGCACCTGCTCATCAACTACAACCAGTGACCACTCCATGGCCATTTTCATAATGGGGACTCAACCTTGTAGGAAAAATACATCCCTCATCTTCCAATGGCCACAAGTTTATAATTACCACCACTAAGTATTTTATGAAGTGGGTGCAAGCTATTCCCATGACTTACATCATCGGCAAGCAAATTGCTAAATTTATCCTAAACTATATCATCTGTCAATATGACTATAGTAACTGATAATGGTAAACCATTCAAAAACCAATATGTCTATGCCTTATGCATGCAATACCATATCCAACATTGGTTTTCTACACGATACTATCCCCAAAGCAATGGCCAAGATAAGGCTTCGAACAAAATAATCCTTAAAATCCTCAAAAAGACAGTCAATGAAGTAGATCATGATTGGCATCTCTAGCTTAATCCCACCCTCTGGGCCTATTGAATAAGCATCCAAACCCTAATTGGAGCCACACCCTATGCTTTAGTATATGGAATTGAAGCTATTTTTCCTATAGAGGTCAAGATCCCATCTCTTTGTGTCTCCATACAACATCTAATTGATGAAGAGGAGTACAAAATATTTAGGCTACATGAATTGGAGCTTCTTGATGAAAGACACCTTGCAACATTAAACCATCTTCAGGTCTACCAGAATCACCTCTAATGTAGTTACAATAAGAAAATCAAGAAAAGGTGATTCCAAGTGGGTGATCTAGTCCTAAAAGAAAATAAGAGAAACTTGCAAGATAGAGAAAAGAAAGGTAAATTTGAACCTAACTGGTTGGGACCTTCCATCGTCATAGCAGCATATGGATCAGGGGATTATACCCTAGCAACAAAAAATCAAAAAAATAGAAAAATAACAAAAAAAATATTTGTGCTCTAGTGAAAACCTGGTAAACAAGTGCCTTGGATAAGTACCTTAGTAAAAACCTGGCAAACATGCACTATGTGTAGGAGTTAGTACTACCATCTATTCGGTCCTCCCATCCATCCATCTCATTTTCATATTAAAACCCCATCCATCCATAATAAAACTCATTGACCCTCGTAGTCCCAGTTGTCCATCTATCATGGCTTGGAAATTTGTTAGTGTCAAGCATTCTATCCTTGTCTCATCCATAGTCAATCCATCTAGTGTCACATATCCTATGTCAGTTCACCTAGTTTCACTCATCCTCAATCAGTCATCTTTCTCCATAATAAAACCCTTTAACTGGAATGGGGGCAAGTTTCCTTAACCTAAGGATAGGAATGGATCCTCATTTGTATTAAGGGCAGTTATCACAAATTCACTCATTTTTCTCAAAGACATCACTCATCCATCAACACTCTCATCACACCTCATCAATCAACACATTCATCACACCACCCAGAACTACATATCATCATCATCATCATAATGTGCCTTGATCCCGTGGATATAGGGTATGTAGGCATTCTGGAATACAAAGGATGTATCCAGTACTCAGGCACATACGATACACCCCATCATCCATCTCAGCCCATAATAAATCCATCTTTGTCACTTCATCCATTTACCACAATCCTTCATATCCATCTACCACCTAGACTTGACTAACTCAAGAAGAACCTAAACTATGCATCTTTTTGGAAGCTAAAAATACTTATCAAATCCAAAACAAAAGACTACTCCTAAAAAATGATGTGTCACCACATACCATTTGCCTATATCTAGTATATCCATACATCTTGGATCCAAAGCCTTTAACGGATACATCTTTCCTACAGTAAGGCCTCAAATCTTTCTGGAATACCCTCTTTGGAAAGACAACATGTTGGTTGTCTATTTGTTTTATCAGTTGGTCATTTTTTATTTTTTATTTATCTTTTGTCCCTTTTAAAATACACATTCAAAACTACCTTGATCTTTCTATATCTTGGTATGTCGCGATACAATATAAATTGGGGCATAGTCATTTCTTTCATATGTTGTGATAGAGGGATGAATTTATTTTCCTATTAGGCCTAATATCTATCTTGGGTGTGTTGGGATTAGCATCTTGCATATCAATATCTTTTACATATAAGGCTCTGCAAAGACCTTCTTTGTATTAAGACTATTCTACACTAAGACTATTTTGCATTCACTTATCCAAAAAGGTTCTATTAGACCTAGTAGTAATAAAATCAAACCATTTGTTTGCAGAGTCAACTATCTTATGCATTGGATACATGGCCACCCTCGTTCTCATACCTTGGTGCATAATATCCGTATGCTATATTAGATAAAGGATTGCTCTATTTTCACATGTCAAGCATGAATTCTCCCAAATAATTCCATAACTCATTCATCTATTATAAAATGTTGTTTTCCATACTAATTTGTCTTTTTCTGTTGATCATTTGTGTCACCATATTCTTTCATTATCATTTAATCATTTTTTCATCATTTTCTTTCCTACCATTTGATTATCATAACTTTGTTAATCATTTTGTTTTATCATTTGATTATCATATCTTTGTTAATCATTTGTTTCATCACATTCTTTCATTTTCATTTGGTTTTTTTTTTTTTAATTATTTGTTTTATCATATTCTTCCTTATCATTTGATTATCATATGTATGTTAATCATTTGTGTCATCATTTATCATCATTTGTCATGTCATCTAACTTAATTATTTCATCATTCATATTACATTGTCTGTCACATCACATTAACTCATCATACATCATATAAATCATCAAATAAACATCTAGGCTACATGCATATATCCATTATAACATCATAATCATCATTAGAATCTCATAAACATAAAAACATATAAACATCTAAGAGATCAAGGCATCACATGTATATATCATCAAAATATCCATGATAGCAATAAAGAGTCCATGATACAATACATAGTCCATGATAAAAATGTATGTACACATATAAATACATCATCAGCCCGCAAGCATCAAAATACAAAAATATACATGTATGTATACATCTCATCAAAATAATAGCCATTAGGTGTCTACATCAAGTCAAATTCCCCCCCTCGAAAGGGGCTAGCTGTTGGTTTGGCCCTGGAGGAGGTGGTGGCTAGCGAGGTCCCTATGAACCTGAAGACTATCCTTGGTCTCGTGGCTCCTGTCCTATGCTAACCCTAGGTGGCCCCATCACTAATCGTCATGTACGAGATGATCTGGAGACCCCTACCTGGCTCTACCTGTTATAACTAGGGGCTCTCTATGATGTAGGTACTATGCTCTCATATAGTCCCCAGTAGTACTCTACCCTCTACCCAGCTTGGGAAAATCTATCCTAGACCACCATCATGTTAGTCCACATCTATGCTATACTGTCACCAGCTATGACCCCCTAAGTTGTGTCTAATTGTTGCTGCAATTATGTTGTGGCAGCCCTCACAGTGTCTCTCTCTATAGTACGCTATTGCACCTGACCATCCACTCCACCTACATGCATCTATAGGGGCTACACCTATCCCTGCAATTCCTATACCTACTCCCACAATGCCTATATCTGTAGGAGGGCATTGTCTCACTCTCCTATCACTATTTCTAAATGCCACCGTAGCCTCTCCACCTCTAGCTGAAGGCTATCCTAGGAAGCTCATACTGTGTCGAGATCCTCTCCATCTCCCAGGATAGAGGCCTGCTCATGTCCTCCGCCGCCTCCTCCTTCTGTAACCTATACCCCCTGTGACCCCTGTCCATCCCCTCCTCTCCTTACATCTAGAGGGATCGCCACATGTCCCCTCATTGCCCTCTGTCTCACTCATCATTGTCTAATGAGAGGGTCTGTAACCTACTTACCCTATCACTATCTAACAAGAGAGTCTACTATCTGACTCACCTGTGTCCCTGCAAGTGTCAATCTAATGGGCCTATGTGTCACCTACCATGTGTCTTAATTAGGGCAAGTACCTGCATCCTCTATCGCTATCATAGGTGGTGGCCATGGCATCAGTTGTAATGCTCTGAACTCTGTAATAACTATCTACCTATCTACTGGTGCTCCCCATGCACCTACATCTCTCACAACTTAGGGAAATATAGCCTCATGAATCAAAGTTGTTTGCTACTCCCCAAACTACCTCCTCACTCTATTAGGCATGTATCTCTCATTCATCATCTTTGTCCTTCCCAGGATATAACAAGTCTATCGAACATATGGAAGCTCACTGAAATCATCCCACCATGTCTCACAGGCCCTCCATGGTCTCTAGATCACCTCATCTATGTCATCAATGATACGCCTCTAGTATGCCATGTCTTATGTCCTCTTGTAATGAATGACTCCCTCATATAACCAAAAATAAGCGCACCCTACTACCCTCACCCTGTCACACTGTTAGTCTTAGGGCAGACAACTAAGAGGGGGGTGAATCAGTTGTCTAAAACTTTCTCCCAATTACACACTTAAATCCTTATAGTGATTAGTAGTATATCAATCATGAAACATAATGCATTTAAATCAAAAGCAGAAACACATCAACACATAAGACACCAAGATTTTGACATGGAAAACTTGGTTAAGGGAAAAACCATGAGGTGATTAACCCAAGATTGTATTCTTTGTTAGAAGAATAGAAAGAATAGAATGGCACATGCCAATTAGGGCTCACTACCCAAGCACACTGCTCACAAGAGGCTCACTGCCTACAAGAGACACACTGTCTACAAAAGAATAAGTATCACATACTTGAACTGGAAAATAGCATCTTCACCATGCTTGAGTCAGTTCCATTTAAGCCCAATGCTTCTGCTCTACCTTTTGCCTTCCTCCTTGCTACCACACACTCATCTCTACAAGGAAACTTTTGAAATGACTTCGTAACCCCTTATTTATACAAGATATCAACTTAGGAATAATCATCTAAGTCAGCAAACATCTACAAGAACATCCGCAAGATGTGTAACTCATCCAGTCGGCTAGTCTCAGGAAGAACACCATCATTCAGAAGTTATTCTTCAATTGTGAGCTCCAACTCCAATGCAGACCACCAACATGAACTAGACACAATCCAAGGACCTTCACAAGATTTCCTGAATCACCAAGAACATCCGCACTTCATCTACATACTGAAATCCTTCTCTCCTTCATCTGGAACCTCAAGAACATAGTCTGTCACCACTGTCACAAAGGAATGGATGCTTCTAGACCTTTAACCTATGAACCAAACTAGTTAGCACTTCATAAGGACTTCCTCAACACTCCCTCAAATCCGTAGAATAGGATAATACTATTTCGGATCACACCGGACCTGTCTGTATCACTCTGTCACCACTGAACACCTGCCAGAACTGGTTTAACTTGAACAGCCATAACTTCTTTAGATCTTCATGTGGACCTCTGAAATCTCTACTGGACCACCTTAAGACACATATCTACAAACCCTTTAAACCGTATCTTCTGATCCTCATTGTATCTTGGACTTTTACCTTACTGTCTTTACTGTTCTTCACTGTTCCTGATTGAGACTAATTTTCTTAATATCCTCAGCACACAGCTCATCCAATCCTTATCATTAATGCAACAGGAGTATGTTGATATCAATGACAACACTGGTTAGGCCCATACTTGCAATAATCTCCCCCTTTGTCATTGATAGCAACATATGATGTGAAAAACTGTTTTGACCATCAAGACAAGAACTTCTCCTTACTGTCACAACTCCCCTATTAGCAACAACCATTCACATGTCTTCTCTCCCTTTACTTCTCCCCCTTTGATCAGAAACCACTTGTTTTTCACATGTCTTCTCTCCCCCTTTGACATCAATGGCAAAGGGCACATACTTGCAATTTCACCACTTCAGAATCATACCTGCTGCTCCCCCTGAGTAGCAGCTCGCCATCATCAATCTAGACCACAAGATATGACTATGATATCTACCAGACAGATGCACATTAGTGCACCTTAGTTCATCATCGGAGGGGCAATAACCCCTAACTTCTCCCTGAGATACTCAAAAGAGTCCTTAGGTAGAGGTTTAGTAAAGATGTCTGCAATCTGATCCTTGCAAGGCACAAACTCCAATCTGACTTCATTCTTGTTCACTTGCTCTCTCAAAAAGTGAAACTTGATAGATATATGCTTAGTCTTTGAATGCAACACGAGATTCTTAGATATATTTATTGCACTTGAATTATCACAGAAAATTGTGATGGGCTCCTCATACTCCACTTTGATGTCTCTTAGCATTTGCTTCATCCACAAAACTTGAGTGCAACTACCTGCTGCTGCAATATATTCTGCTTCAGTTGTGGATAGAGATATTGTCTCTTGTTTCTTGCTTAGCCAAGAAACCAATCTTTTTCCCAAAAAGAATGCTCCACCGCTGGTACTCTTCCGGTCATCCATATCTCCTACCTAATCAGCATCTGTATATGCATGAAGAGAGAAATCATGATCTCTAGGATACCACAGACCATACTCAACTGTCCCTTTTAGATATCTAAAAATCCTCTTGATTGCCATGACATGAGATTCTCTAGGATCAACCTGAAATCTAGTTACAAGACCAACAACCTGCATAATGTCTAGTCTAGTTTGAGTAAAATACAATAGTCCTCCAATCATTGACCTATACTTTTTCTAATCAGCCTTGGGAGAGTCATCATCCTTTGTCAACTTACATCCGGTTGCCATGGGAGTATTCATTGGTTTTGAGTCTACCATCCCAAATTTCTTCAACAATTCTTTCACATATTTGGTCTGAGAAATGAAGATTCCTTTCTTTGTTTGAGTGATTTGCAGACCCAAGAAGAAATTCATTTCACCAAGCATGCACATCTCAAATTCACTTTTCATTTGATTTGCAAAAGTTTTACACATACTATCTCTTCCTCCAAAAACGATATCATCAAAAAACACTTCAACAATCAAGATATTTTCATGATCAATTTTGAAATAAAAATTACTATCAGTAGTACCTTTGTTAAAACCAATCTTCAAAAGATGCTTATCCAATCTTTCATATCAGGCTCTTGGGGCTTGCTTCAGTCCATACAGTGCTTTCTTAAACTTGCTGACCATATCATCATGGTCAAACAATTGAAATCCATCTAGTTGCTCTATGTACATTTCTTCTTCCAAGTCACCATTCAGGAAGGAAGACTTGACATCCATCTGATATACCTTGAAATCCTTGAAAGCAGCAAAAGCAAGAAATAATTTGACTACTTCAATTCTTGCCACCGGAGCAAAAGTTTCTTCAAAATCAACTCCTTCTATTTGAGAATAACCCTTGCAGACCAATCTAGCTTTATTTCTAATTACTTCACCAAGTTCATTCAGTTTGTTCTGGAAGACCCATTTGGTTCCAATCACATTCTTGTTTCTAGGTCTGGGAACAAGATCCCAAGTGTGATTTTTCTCAATTTGCATCAGCTCTTCCTCTATTGCTTTGGTCCAATTTTCATCATTGCAGGCTTCATTTATTGTCTTAGGTTTAATCTTTGAAATCAGACAATACTCATCTGAATTTTGAGCAATTCTCCTTCTAGTTTGCACACCTTTGCTTTTGTCACCTATGATCTGATCTTCAAAGTGGTTTAGTCTTACATACCTTGGAACTTTGGAAGTTTCTTACACTTCTGATTCTTGATCAGGCTCATTAAAACTCATCTCTTCTTCCTGATTTACCGGATCAGTTTGAATCTGACTTTCAGAAGAGGTTTGGGCTCCTTGAATCAGAACACCATTCTGATCATCTTCATCATATTCATAAAACCTTGAGGGTTTCTCAATTCCCTCATCAACCTTTACATTTGTACTTCCTATTATCTTTCTCAGTCTCTTGTTATAACACTGGTATGCTTTGCTTTGAGTAGAGTAACCCAAGAATATTCCTTCATCACTTCTAGCATCAAACTTTCCTAGATCTTCATCTCTTTTAATGTAACATTTGCTAGAAAAAACTCTGAAATACCTCACAGTAGGAGTGATGCCAAAGCAAAGTTCATAAGGAGTCTTACCTGTATTGCTTCTGATTTGAACTCAATTGAGAGTATAGACTGCAGTGTTGACAGTTTCTCTCCAATAGATCTGAGGAACATTTGCTTCCATCATCATGGTCCTGGAAGCTTCCTGGATGGTCTGGTTCTTTCTTTCCACTACTCCATTCTGCTGTGGAGTCCTAGGAGTAGACAACTGTCTCTTTATTCCATGTTTCTCACAGAACTCTAAGAACTCACCAAATGTGAATTCCCCACCTCTATCAGACCTCAAACATTTCAGTTTTAATCTGGTTTCATTCTCTACCATAGCCTTGAATATTTTGAATTTATCAAGAGCTTCTAATTTCTCTTTTAGAAAGGTTACCCACATCATCCAGGAATAGTCATCAATTAGTAGCATGAAGTATCTATCACCTTGCACACTCCTGGTTCTTACTGGGCCACAAAGATCAGTATGAACTAAGTCCAATAATCTGGTAGAAGATAATTCCTTACTTTTGAATGTGACTCTGCTCAGCTTACCCAACTGACATTCTTTACACAAGCTATTTGTAGGTTTCACCAATTTTGGAAGATCTCTTACAGCTTGAGTATTGCTTATCTTGATGATATTATCAAAATTCACATGACACATTCTCCTATGTCATAACCAACTTTGATCAACTTAAACAAATAAGCAACTTTTACTAGTACCAACCAAGTGGAAAATATTACCTTTAGTTTGGGTACCGGATGCAATCTCTGTTCTGGAACTTTCAAAGATCTTGCATTTTCCATTCTTGAACCGGAGATTGTAGCCTTTGTCCACCAACTATCCAACACTGAGAAGATTGTGCTTCAAACCTTCAACATATAGTACATTACTGGTTTTGTTCCTTCCATCAAAAGAGATAGTTCCTCTTCCTCTAATTCTACTAGCAGAATTATCACCAAACTTTACCACTCCTCCTTCATACCTTTCCAAATCTATGAATTTGTTTTTGTCACTTGTCATATGGTGAGAGCATCCACTGTCAATGACCCAGTCATCCTTTTCTTCAACTTGGGTAGCCAAAGCTCTTTCTACAAGTTTATGATTGACAGATATAGAGGATCTTGGTTCTTCTTTCTTGATGGCAATAAACACCCATTCACTTCCGGATTTGTTTCCTATCTCTGATTCATCATCTGTCACTCCTTCATTATCATCTTCTTCATGTACATAGTAACAATTCTTTTGGAGTCTTGATCTATTAGGATATGGCCTTGAAAATCTTTCTGAACATCTTGAGGCAAAATGACCAATCTTATTGTAGATAAAACACTTAAAAGGCAATTTTCCTTCATACTTATCGGATCCTCTTGGTAGCCTTTTTGCAATAAGGGCTTCAAGTTGACCAGTTTCTACTTCTTCTTCTTCCAGGTCTTTTCTTGCTTTTTCATACCATGACAATTTCTTTGATGAGTTCTCTCCCGGATCAAACCTTTGTTTACCTTTTACAAAGGTAATGGCTTTGAATGTAGATTCAGTCTTGGGGGGATCATTTCCAAACTCATTCATTTCAAATGTAGCCAATTTGCCAACCAATTGATCTCTTGTGACAGTTGTATGGGCTCTGAATTCTTCAATGGCAGCAACCTTGATCTTATAAGAGGCAGGAAGGGATCTGAGAATTTTTCCAACAATCTCATTTTCATCCAAGACTCCACCAACATTTCTAATTCCACAAACAAGCTCATTTACTCTTGGCATAAAAGTAGTGATATTTTCATCTTCTCTCATCTTCAGATTTTTGAATTTTCCTTTCAGACTTTGTAACCTTGTACATTTGACATACTTGTCTCCTTCATGTAGAAGTTCCAATTTTTCCCAAATCTCAAAAGTAGTTGGTAGGTCAACAACATTTGAAAGCTCTAAATCAAATAATGCACTTAGAAGAGCTTCTATAGTCCACAGATTGTTTTTAGCATCTATCATCTCAGTTGGGGATTTCGGACCACCCTGTGGAGGAGTATACTTCGTTGAAGCCATGTTCTAGTACTACATTCCCATACATTTCAAGTGACAAGTCATGCGACTTTTCCAAAGATTGAAATTGGTTCCATCAAACTTCAGACTATCCTTCTTGTAGGATGACATCCTAGATCTCCTCAAGCGGTTAAGCTCTTTTAGAGGAACTTGGCTCTGATACCAATTGTTAGTCTTAGGGTAGACGACTGAGGGGGGGTGAATCAGTTGTCTAAAACTTTCTCCCAATTACACACTTAAATCCTTATAGTGATTAGTAGTATATCAATCATGAAACATAATGCATTTAAATCAAAAGCAAAAACACATCAACACATAAGACACCAAGATTTTGACGTGGAAAACTTGGTTAAGGGAAAAACCATGAGGTGATTAACCCAAGATTGTATTCTTTGTTAGAAGAATAGAAAGAACAGAATGGCACATGCCAATTAGGGCTCACTACCCAAGCACACTGCTCACAAGAGGCTCACTACCTACAAGAGACACACTGTCTACAAAAGAATAAGTATCACATACTTGAACTAGAAAATAGCATCTTCACCATGCTTGAGTTAGTTCCATTTAAGCCCAATACTTTTGTTCTACCTTTTGCCTTCCTCCTTGCTACCACACACTCATCTCTACAAGGAAACTTTTGAAATGACTTCGTAACCCCTTATTTATACAAGATATCAACTTAGGAATAATCATCTAAGTCAGCAAACATCTACAAGAACATCCGCAAGATGTGTAACTCATCCAGTCGGCCAGTCTCAGGAAGAACACCATCATTCAGAAGTTATTCTTCAATTGTGAGCTCTAACTCCAATGCGGACCACCAACATGAACTGGACATGATCCAAGGACCTTCACAAGATTTCTTGAATCACCAAGAACATCCGAACTTCATCTGCATACTGAAATCCTTCTCTCCTTCATTCGAAACCTCAAGAACACAGTCTGTCACCACTATCACAAAGGAATGGATGCTTCCAGACCTTCAACCTATGAACCAAACTAGTTAACACTTCATAAGGACTTCCTCAACACTCCCTCAAATCCGTAGAATAGGATAATGCTATTTCGGATCACACCAAACCTATTTGTATCACTCTGTCACCACTGAACACCTATCGGAACTGGTTTAACTTGAACAGCCATAACTTCTTCAGATCTTCATGCAAACCTCTAAAATCTCTACTGGACCACCTTAAGACACATATCTACAAACCCTTTAAACCGTATCGTCTGATCCTCATTGTATCTTGGACTTTTACCTTACTATATTTACTGTTCTTCACTGTTCCTGATTGAGACTAAATTTCTTAAAATCCTCAGCACACAGCTCATCCAATCCTTATCATTAATGCAACAAGAGTATGTTGACATCAATGACAACACCGGTTAGGCCTATACTTGCAACACACACATTGGCTGCAACACCGGTATGTGCTCTCATGCCCAGATATGTAATAAGGCTACGCCGCATGCTATGTACTAGCTTTGACTATACACATAGCTATGCACATCTCTGTATGAATGGGCTAGTATGCATGGCCCCCATGTAAAAACCTCTCCATCCATCATGTACTCTAGTACATCTCCCCAACCAATCACAAACTAACGTGACCATCTCCTAGGAACTAGCACATAGCCGATCAGGCCCATAATGAACAGTGGTAGTGTGGCATCATCAATCACCTACATCAGGTCTAGCTGTGTACCCTCGATAGGAAGGTTGTCATCTGCAAATACATTCTCCAGTGCCTCTATCCCTGTATGTAAATCATACCATACTAGGGATCCGTGAATCAGATTCCTTAGTATCCTCTAAATGTCCTCTAAAGTAACTGTCATCTCCCCTGTCGGGAGAAGGAAGGCAATCCTCTCACTATGCCACTACTCTATCAATGTGGTCATCATTGTTGTATGCACGTGTATCTCTAGAAATTGAGTAATATGTAGTATCCCAACTCAATCTAGAAACTCTCAATCAATATCTATTAAATCTGTCTCCAACCTCATCGTCTGTGGATGTTGACGCAAGATTGAATTGGTGATGGCCACTCCTGTCCATCATCACAAGTTCAGTATGTCAGCAATAATCCAATAAAGTCATCCCATTCTTTTCCCTCATTCATCTAGTTTTTCCCTAAGTCATCTATTGAGTCCCCAAATAATTTAATTATGTCCATTTCGTTAAGTCTCCTAGGTCTTGTTGGCTACCTATCATCTTCTAACATAGGAATGCCTTTTCTATCCTCCAGCACGCTTTTTGATGCCGGTACACCCTTTTCTGAAAAGGGTGTGCTGTTATCTTATGCAGGTGCACTTTTATGCAAAAATGCACCATTTTTTCTGTCATTCTAACCATATGCATAGGTGCACAATTTTTCTGAGCAGGCGCGCCTTTCTGACATGGGTGTGCCTTCATCACAAGTGCATCATTTTTTGCGCTGGCACTTTGTTTTCTAATGTAGGCGCACGTTGTTTTCTAATGTTCCTGTGCTTTTCTAGCCATTAATACCTATTTATGACCCCTAAACTACCCTAAGGCCTAGGATAGGTAACTCACAGGTAGTCCTGCACCGTCTGGCCTCTAGTACTACCTCACGCGCCCACCTCAGTGCCTGTGTCATGGGATCATGATGTGGTTAGCCATCTCTTCTTCTCTTTATTAGGTTTTTGTAAGCTTAGGTGTCCAAATGACTTGGAACGTGCCCCCTACCACTATTTATAGGCCCCCTACCCCTGTTTTTCCCCGTAGTGCGTAACCCACCCACCCCTATCCCCTATTTGTCAACTTTTTCTCTGTTTTTCTTCTATTTTGTTCAATTTTTCTACTATCCTAACCTCATTCACACTTGTCGAGAATTTTTCTGAAATTATTTATCTTTTTTCTAAAAAATTTCTCGATAGGGCACCCAACATACCTTCCATCTTCCATTTATTCTTCTCTGTTCTGGCCACTGATTGGGGCATCTTTTTTTAGTTTCTTTAACACGATGCCACCTAACAGGATGTCGCATCAAAGAGGGGCAAAATATAGACACCTGAAATGCACCAACTCATAACTCATGTCATCACACTGCATTCACATCAAATCACCTAATTCTCATCATTCCGTACTAATTAATTAAATTCACAAAAATCATCATATTCCTCTATATTAATTAAATAATCCAAATTATTTAATTAAATCATTATTCCTCCAATTTAAATAAATAAAATCAAAATTATTTATTTAAATAATCAAATTTCCCTCCACTTTAAATAAATAAATTTAAATTATTTATTTAAATAATCTATATCCTCCAAAATTAATTAAATTTAATATTTAATTCAATTGTCACATGTGCTCATGAAATTAAATAATTATTTTTTTAATTTCTCATTTATCCTCACCCACCATAAATTCTTCTAATCAAAATCAGTTAACAGATCAATCAAATGAGTTGACTAATCAATCAATTCACTCATCTAATCAAACAATTCAGTCCTCTGATCAATCAATTAAGTCTTCTGATCAATCAACCTAGTCATCTAATCAATCTATCTAGTCAACTCTCTAATCAAGTCAGTTAACTCCCTTGACTCATGAGAGAGCCAAAACACTTTTCCTTCTCTGATTCACGCACATTCTCTCAACCATCCTCAACCGTTGATCTTTCTGGTCTTCCTCAACTGTTGATCTATTGTCTCACAGGTCTATAAATTGAACCTCGTTCTCCATTTCTTAGCATCTCTCATTTTAGTAAACTTATGTTGTCATTATCATTCCTTGGGAGATCACGAATTAAGCTTGACTATAGAGCAATCCACATAGCAAAGAGCAAGGAGCAATCAACACAAGAATTGGCTACTATCTCGGTACGCTCAATCAAGTGTGGTTTGTTTGTGTGTGTGTTCCAAAGGTATATTTATTTATTGTTTTGTATTGCTTTCATCTATTTTACATATTCAAATTATAACCATCACAAGTAGTAAAACAAGTGAGAAGTATTTATTCATGCAATTGTAGACACCCTAAAATGACCAAGTCTTCGCATCACTTGCATTTTATCTAAATCTGTCTAGTCACCTGCATTCAACGTTAATTAAATAATCTAATTATTTACTTAATTTCATCTATTTCTTCTAAATCACATAATTGCAACATTAATTGAATAAATTGTATTTATTTAATTAATTAAATTAAATTCCTCTATAGTCTTCCAAAATTAAATAATTTGTATTATTTAATTAAATCATTATCCTCTTTTCAAATTTCAAGTCTCCATTAATTAAATAAATTCAATTATTTAATTAATTCATCAAAAATTCTATCTTATCTATAATTAAATAATTTACATTATTTAATTAAATCAATTATTCTTCTAAATTTAAATAAATCATGCAAATTTATTTAAATTATCTCAATCCTCTAAAAATAAATAAAATAAAATATTTTATTTATAATCTTCATATTCCTCTATCATGCATAATTAATTAAATAAATTTATTTATTTAATTTCAGTTATCTTTCCAATTCCTCTTAAAATATCTTGTTAACTCATGTGCACAATCAGTCTTATTTTTAGAACTCTAAAAAAAGAAAAATTACAAGTCGAGTTATCTATTCAATCAATCTTGTTTTCATCATATTTTAATAAAAATATCCTTATGGATTGACACATGTTATGTGCACATTCATCATGGTTATTTGATTTATCTCCTGCATTGATTCTTCTAAATTATCTGGACTGTTGATTGATCTTTGTTGAAACCTATATAAACCCCCCTCATCTCCTTCACAAATCCTCTTCGATCACTTATTATTAGGCATCCTTTAACAGTGTTTTGAGCATACATCGCATCGATTGAGCAACTTTATGATCTTTTAACATTGATCTTGGAGCACTTTGAGCACTCTACTTGCTTGTTGCAAACATGGTTTCGTAGCACTATTGAGCAATCCACATTCATCCAAAGGGAACAATACAAATCTTGGTAAAAGCTTTTATATTTCATTGATTTATTAGTAATGGCTTTTATTTAGATTAGTTCTCTTTATGTTATTGGTTTTTGATTTTATTAGTTTACCATAGTCGATTTTCCTCATACAGATTCTGGCATGCCCGGTGGGACCTAATAATCCCTCTTTTTCTTTGAGAAATTGATTTTTTTTAAGTACAGTACAGAACAGCACAAAAGACACAGAAAAGCACTATTGGCAGTATCTTAAAGCGCTTTTGGAGGTTCAGTACAGTGCACTCAAGTGTACTGCTGCGCCTCTGGTAGCACAGTAGAGCGCTTCTGGTGAAACAGTCTAGCACTATTGGTAGTATTGTAAAGCGCTTTTGGGAAATTAAGATTTCTGATCTTATTTTGGTAATTTTTGCAAGGTTTTACTCACATACCTATCATTGATTTGACTGACAAGCTATTTTATTTGTCTTTTAATTGTCTTTGATACTTCCTAAGTTGATGTATTTAGGGGTATTTTCGATATTTGAGTTAACCTATCTATTTGCAAACATCCTTTGAGTTTTTTTAATTTGAGGATATAGATCTATCAGATGTTACATCTCAGAACTTTGAAACAACAATGAAATCATATCTGGACATAGTTTATTTTGATAAAAAAGAGCTTTTTTAAATCTAACACAGTAAAGCGCATTTGGTAGCACAGGACGACACGTCTGGCAGAACAGTATGTCACTTCTAGATCTAAAGCAGCGCTTCTGGTAGCACACTGGGTCGCCTTTGGTCTGTAGTAAATTGCTTCTGGCAACATAGTGCAGTGCTTTTGGTTCACAGTAAGTCGCGTTCGGTAGGACAGTACAGTGCTTTTGGTCAAATTGTTTTATTTTTGCTAACTTGTGAGTTTTTGTGGAACTAATTGACCTGTTGCAGCTTCTTATCACTCACACAGAGCAAATAGGTTTTTTTTAACATTTTCATGTAGGACGAGCATTGAAGAAATCTTGATTTATTGCACTAAGTCTTAGAAACACATTGCCTTCTTAAGAGATAATTGAACAAATCATTTCAGCAATCTAAGTCTTAGGAACATACTGACTTTCTTAAGTGACAATGGACATGTATGCAAAAAACACTTCAATTTTATAAGGGACAATGGACATGTATGTGAAAAACACTTCAATTTTCTAAAGGACAATGGACATGAATACCAAACACTTCAATTTCATAAGGGACAATTGACAACTACAAACACGTGTATGCCTAATTTAGTTGCACCTTATTTTTCTTATAACGGGACAATTGAACCTTTGTTTGACATGCTTTCTCTTACATTTTAGTAATTCCTTTAGAAGGGTCTACTTTTGGATTGCGCTTCATCCAAAAGGGATGACCCTAAGCAGAGTTTTCCTTTGAACCGCTATATAAGAGGGATAAGACGAAAGCCAAGTCCTAACCGACGTCAGCCTTACCTTGTGGTGCCAAACTGAAAAGAGGTGTACTAGCTCTTTGTGGAAATGATTTTCACATCGAGCGAAGTGTTTGATACTCTTAGAAGGATTGGTTAAATATTTTAGTAGCTTGTCACATTTCTCGTAAGGCGTTGGTCCCTCAAAGTTACTAAGAACCATTCTAGATAGAGACTACTCTATCTACCTCCGAACATTGCGGTAATCACCAGTGCAAGGGGAATTGATTTAAGCCCTTAAGATACTCACCATTGGCTCCCTTGAGAAGAGATAGTATTCCCTTGGCCATAAAGCTCTTGTGACCTACTTGAGCTTTCCAAGGGGAGGATGAGATATCCCTACCTATCGTCTCTCGCAAAGATACAAAATGTCTGACACCTTTATGGAATGACATTTTATCGATGGAGTATTAAGCTGTGAGCTAATCTACTGCAATGAAACCTTGTCTCTAGGGATAAAAAGTGCTTGATTTTTGTTTGCAATCGTCTTATACCTATGGAAACATTGGGCTTTTTGGTGAGCCTCGAACATACACTATCTGTTGTGTCAGTCCCTTTTTACCACATTGTTTGCTATGTTTTCTCTTGCCAAAGCAAATCCAATTAGAATCATATCCAAATCTATCAAAATTTTCTATTTACAAGCATCAGACACTACTTCAGTGCCTCTAGTATTATAGCAGCTCACCTTTGGTAGTATAGTAGATCGCCTTTGGTATAGCAGTACCTCACCTCTAGCAAAACCTACTTCAGCGCCCTTGGTATAACAGTAGCTTGCTTTTGGTCACAGTAGCTTGCCTTTGGTATATCAGTAACTCACCTTTGGTAGCTTAGTCCATCACCTTTGGTATTACAGTAGCACGCTTTTGGTTGCACAGTCCTACGCCTATGGTCAAACAGTATAGTGCCTTTGGTCCAGTAAATTGTGCATCAGGGTTTATCTATCAAAGCACAAGCAGAATCTTAGCATTACTTTTTTTCCTAGTGTATTCCATGGTAACCACTAGGCTCTAGAAAACTATGAAGTCCAAGCAAGTTGTCCCTAGGAAGCGCAAATCACCTCCTCACACACCGCAATCAGGTCGACTCAACATTACTCCCAAGGTTACTCCTAGGACACCCACGGAAAGATCTACCAACTCTCCAAATATGCTGCAACTTGACCAACCAAGCAATCCTAAAGAAGGTAGGGTCCCTTTGGTAAGTACACCGTACTATACTACCGGCATGCCTCAGGAGTTTATTCCACAAGGATATACTATCGGTCATGTCCCATCTCAAGAAGGTAGGGTCCCATTGGTAAGTACACCTCACTACACCACCAGAATGCCTCAGGATTTTGTCCCACAAGGTTATACCGCAGATCAAGCCCCACCTCAAGAAGTGCGACACTTTGAAATAGGTCAATCCTCTCAAGAAGATGGGCAAGATCTTGATGAATTCATACAAGATCCTAGAGTGACAAAATCTTTAGCGAGAACCAAGATCATTTCTTTCACTTGCTAGCAGAGCAAGGAGCCAAATTACCCAAAGGTTTTGATCTATCCAATCTTAGCAAGCCTAACAACACCCAAGACACTATAACAGCAGTCCAAACCATGTCAACAGTGACCACAACTTTACTTGAACAAAGCTCACAAGGGAGAACGATTGCACAATATGAGAATCCCCTTTATCAAAACCCAGTAGGAAAGAGGGTTGTATTACGACTTATAACTCCTACAGAGATATACAAAAACCAACAAGAGACCCTCCAACGTCAAGCAGAACTAGCCAAACAAGCCGCTATAGCTCAATCAAACATACAACAAGCTCCTAAATTTTCCACACCAATCACAAGTGGAATATTGGTTACCCCATCACACATAAGTTTCCCACCAAATTACAATCCAAGGAACAACTATGTAGCCATGCAACAAGGGTCTCAACAAATACCACCTCCTATATCATCAAACCTTCATGTCTCTCAACCAACAAGGGTCATGCAATCCCAACCACAACATTCTTCTACGCTCATCATCAATCGACCTCAACCATCGCAAAGCACATCTACCTATGTCCCTCCCCCACTACGATCATCAGCGCCAAACTTCTTCAACACCTTGCCTATCCACCCTCAACATTCCCAACATCAAGTTTCCCAAAGCTATGTGCCGCAATTGCAACCTAACCCAAACTTTAGCTTTCCTCCACCAAACTCTTTTCTTCAACCATCGCAAAGCCAACATTCTTACCTAGCACCACCCCCACCTCCTCCAAATCAAAACATCTAATTTCAAACCAATCTGAACCCAACATACAACGCATACGACCCCAACCAATCGTACGACACTTATAACACCAATGCCCATGGCTTGCACTACAATCTTCCATATGGGAAACAACAACCACTTCTTGGACAACAAGAGATGTTTCCAACCCTCCCACAACTATGGAGCTCAAACATGCGGAAGTTCAACAACAACTATCTGATCTTACATTTGGCCACACCAAGAAGACCTTCTTTTTAGAGGAAGTTTGTCCTTATCCTTTTGATTAGTCATTACCTATGATCCCTTTTCCTCAAAATTTCACTATTCCCAAGTTTGATAAGTACAAAGGAAAAGGTGATCCAAAAGACCATCTTAGGGAATTCTATCTTGCTTTCTTTGAGGTCTCACATAACCACACATATCTTATGCGTCTCTTTCCTTGCAGTCTTGGAGGTCAAGCCATAGAATGGTTCTTACACCTACCCATGGGTATCAAGTCTTTTAACGAGCTAGCGGAGAAATTTGCCACCCATTTTTCCTACAACACAGAGCATGAGATTTCCATGACTGATCTATGCAACAACAAATAGAAAAATGGTAAAACTTTCATTTCTTTCTTTCAACGATGGAGACAAATGGCTAGCAAATTCCCATTCAAGATACCTGAAAAGCAACTTGTTAGCATATTTATGCAGAAACTCAACCAAGAATTAGGTTTTCACTTGTAAATTCTTAGTGCTACAACCTTCGATGAAATTACCTACAAAGGAATCAACATTAAGAAGGCTCTCATTGCTAAGGGGGTGGTCAAAATCTTCAAAGAAATGAAAGACAATGCTCCTCAACAAAAAAATGATAAACCAAAGTTTTGGAACAAAAATAAAAACATGGTCAACAATGGGGTGGTCAATTCTAAACATGTCCAAACATTGCAAACACCACTATAGCTTTCCAAACCAAGTCAAGCTCCACCTCAACAATAGCAACAACAAAGACAACCTTATCAAAACCAACAATAATGACAACAAGAGCGACCTCAACAAGATTACCCTCCGCGATGTCAATTCACTCCCTTGGGAGAGCCCATAGAATTGTTCCTACAGAAGCTTTTACACAAAGGGCTCATCACCTTACCCAATTCTCCCCCATATGACAAACCTATTTACAAAACTGCACGTTACAGAGACAATGAATATTGTGAGTTCCATAGGAGCAAAGGACACAGAACTGCATCGTGCATGAAACTCAAGCATCTAATCCAAAATCTAATTGAAGGCAACCAAATCTCTTTTGAAGATGAACCACCAGCTCAACACACGAACAAGGACCTCAACATATACAAGGAACCATTCCCTCACCATGGTCCACCTCCTCCACAGGATAAAGGTAAAGGTGTCAATCATGCTTCCACTTCCTTTGACTCCATTGTAGGTCATTTTGAAGAGAGTCGAGTGTCTACCCTCACAATCAAAGGTAATTCTATAGATTGCGTTGTTACAACTCATCGTGGTCATGTCACCATTCGTGGTCCTACATCTAGGGAAAACACCAGCATAGATCTCTATCTTGGACCTTCTATGGTCATCACCTACACATAAAGTGGTGCTAGAAAAAGCCCTCCAAGAGTCTTCAGTTCCTAACAACATAGCAGTCACAGATTTCCAAGCTATAGTAGGTAACATTGCTTCACCCTACAATGTGGTCTTCTCTGAGAAAGACCTCCCTTCCCATGATCCATGTCACAATGATGCCCTTCATATTGAAGTTCTCATCCATAAGCACAAAATCAAACATATACTCATAGATGGTGGTGCTGGTCTCAACATTTGTTCTTTAAAGTTACTTAAGCAATTGGGATACTTTGAGGATCATGTCAACATTGATCAAAGTATTACAATCAAGGGATATGATGATGTTGAACACCGTTCAGAAGGTATTATCAACTTGCCTATACAACTGGGCCTCGTCATGCTTGAAACTAGATGCCAAGTCCTTGACATTGAGTTGTCTTACAATATTATCCTAGGCCGCCCCTGGATCCATGCAATGAAAGCTGTTCCCTCAACGTACCATTAGTCCCTAAAGTTCCCATTCAATGGTATGGAGATCACTATCCCAGGTGACCCCAATCCTTTTGAATTTTGCCATGTCTTGCAAGGTAGTTATAAGAATTGCAACCAAGTGCCTAAAAATGACAAAGCCCTTGAATCCCCACTATATGTTGATCCTGAAACTCTGACACAAGCCTCTACAAGTAACCCTAATCCTCTGCCTAAAATCAAAGCTCACATCCATGATATAGGCTTTGGAACATATGATATCTCAAAATCTTGTTGTGTAGGGCAGATGCCTTTATCCCCTAAATCTTACAGCCAACCACCCATTACCAAAGTAACTAAAAAAGCTACTATTCCTCCCCCAGCATTTCTAACCCAATTCCAACAGGGACAATTATTGGAAGAGAAAACTATTGAGGACATTTCTTCTTGGCTCTGTAAAGAGAAAGAACCAGTTACAATACCAATCAAGCAATATGGCAATGGCTTAAGGATAGTCAAAAACATGGGCTATAAAGGCAAAGGTGGCCTTGGGAAATAGAATCAAGGCACAATGGAACCCATTATTGTGACGAAGAAACTAGACAAGAGGGGTTTAGGATTTGGTAAGAAGGTACCACACGCCTTGGACATCGAGGGTATTCTCGACAAGGTGGCTGAAACTTTTCCCGCCAATTCGACATCTAGTGAGGATATCATCGATGACTCTTCCCTCCATATGACCAACCTATTTACAGAATCCTCCATTTTTATGCTATCTTCCATATCCTTAACCTCCACCACAAACACCTAGAATGTAACACTTATCTGCCCTAAACTTATCGATTGGGACCAACAAGGGACCCCTGATATAGATGTATTTCAGAATGATGAGGCGCTAGCTGAGTTCATGCGACTCTGGGAGGGTATCCCTTTGGGCGATCATAAAGTAGGTTTTGTAATGGAACTAGAGCCAATAGCTTATTTTGGTGAGAATGCCAAATCCTCCAGTCACAAAAGTAAAAATAAAGAAAGATCTCTAGGTGAAAACCACACTGTGGCACCTCCTGATCACAAAATAGTAAAAACAAAGGATGTATCCAAAGGTGAAAACCCAACTGTGGCACCTGAGGATGGAGGATTTGACCTTCCCCTACCATCTAAGTATCAAGAGAAGTCAGCTCTCTTAGTGGAAGATTCTACAAAGATAAACCTTGGCACAGAGCAAAATCTAAAGACCACATTCCTAGCAGCATCATTATCAGAAACAGAGTACAGGAATCTTAACACATTCTTCTTACAGAGAACCATCAACTTTGCATGGACCTATGTGGATATGCCAGGGTTAGACCCTAAGCTAGTTGTTCACTATCTCACAGTGGATCCAAAAGTTAAACCAGTCAAGTAAAAGCTGAGAAAGATGCACCCACAGATAGCCCTCTTGGTAAAAGTGGAAATACAGAAGCTGCTAGATGCAAAGTTCATAAGACCTATTGATTATTCAAACTGGGTATCAAACATTGTACTTGTGTCTAAGCCCAATGGGTGCATCTGCATGTGTAATGACTTTAGAGATCTAAACAAAGCATGTCCCAAAGATGACTTTCCACTACCGAACATTGATATTATAGTAGACTTGATAGCAGGTCACGAAATGCTTTCTCTCATGGATGGATTCTTAGGCTACAATCATATAAGAATAGCAGAAGAAGATCAACATAAAACAACCTTTACTTGTCCGTGGGGTAGTTATTGTTGGTGTGTCATGCCGTTTGGTCTAAAGAATGCAGGAGCAACCTATCAGAGAGTAATGACAATGATATTCCATGATCTCTTTCATCATATCATGAAGGACTATGTGGATGACATACTAGCTAAATCTTCTAAGGCAGATCACATACAGGTTCTAGGACAAATCTTTAACAGGCTCAAAAAATACCAAGTGCGTCTCAATCCAAAGAAATGTGTCTTTGGTGTAACATCACGGAAGCTGTTGGGATACATTGTATCTCGTAGAGGCATCGAAGTAGACCCCAAAAAAGTAAAAGCTATAGTGGAGATGCCTCCACCAAAGAATCTCAAAGCATTAAGGAGCCTTCAGAGAAGGTTGCAATCCATTAGGCGTTTCATCTCACAGCTAGCGGATAAATGTCAACCATTTCAACACTTACTCTGAAAGGATGTCTCATTTTGATGGGATTACAAGTGTCAAGCAACATTTGATCAGCTCAAAGAGTATCTAGCTACACCTTCTGTCTTAGTACCACCAGTTGTTAATAGACCTTTGATATTATACATCTCCACTACAATTTCAGCCCTCGGGGCCCTTCTAGCACAAAATGATGAAACATGAAAAGAGCATGCAACTTATTATATTAGTAGAACCTTGGTGGGATATGAACTCAATTATTCACCAATGGAAAGAGCTTGTTTAGCAGTAGTGTTCACCTCCCAGAAATTGTGACATTACATGTTGAACCAACACACAAATCTTATAGCTAAAATTGATCCATTGAAGTATCTACTAGCAAAAGTAGCTCTTATAGGCAGACTAGCTAAATGGGTCATGATCCTTAGTGAGTTTGACATTGAGTATGTGGATCATAAAGCAATCAAAGGACAAGCCCTAGCAGATCAACTAGCAGAAGCACCCATGACTGATACACACCCTATGGTAGCAGACTTTCCAGATGATAATCTATTCACTCTTTCCAACTCAATAATATGGAAGTTGTACTTTGATGGTTCCTACACATAGCATGGAACAAGGGCCGACATCTTGTTTGTCACACCTCAAAATGACTATATTCCAAAGTCATATCAGCTTGCATTCCCTTGCACCAACAACATTGCCGAGTATGAAGCACTTCTCATAAGTCTCAATACAACAGTTCAATGGGACATCACAGAATTACATGTATATGGAGACTCACAACTAGTCATTCACCAAGTCACAGATGAATACCAAACAAAAGATGAAAAGTTGGTCCCCTACAAGCAACTAGTGGATGCCTACAAACCACACTTTTCTAGCATCACATTTGAGAAAATTCCAAGAGAGCATAACAAGGCTACAAATTCTATGGCTTCTGTAGGGTCATTGTTTGATATGCCTGCTAATACATAGAAATGTGAATTCTTGATCAAACAGTTGTTGATACCAGCCGTCGATGTTCCTATTACTAAAATTATCTGTGAACTTGTTGGTCCCAATTCCCCATGGTACGAATATATCTATGAATACCTTAAACACAGTACCTTTCCCCCTAACCTATCATCCACCCAACGCAAAACCTTTATCCGTTGTTCCTCCTGTTACCTCATTCTGGGTGATACACTATATCGTCAGAGTCTTGATGGTATCCTCTTCAGATGTCTTAACACGGAAGAAGCTAAAGCTACCTTACGAGACATACACGAAGGTGTCTGTGGCGCACATTCTATCAGTCCTAATCTCACTAAGAAGATACTCAGAACAGGTTATTACTGGCCTATAATAGAACAAGATGCTGCACAGTTTGCTAAGAAGTGTCTATAATGCTAGCAACATGGAGATTTAATTCACGCACCAGCTCATGAACTACAGCCTGTGACTACTTCGTGGCCTTTTTCTCAATGGGGTCTTGACCTCATAGGACAAATCCACCCATCCTCATCCAATGGCCATAAGTTCATCATTACTGCCACTGAGTATTTCACGAATTGGGTTGAAGCCATTCCCATGACCTATATCATCGGTAAGTAAATAGCCAAGTTTATCCTAAACTACCTCATATGTCAATATGGTATTCCCCAAGCCATTGTCACTGATAATGGGAGACCATTCAAGAATCAAGATGTTCATGCCTTGTGCACACAATACAATATCTAGCATACTTTTCAACTCCCTACTATCCGCAAAGTAATGGCCAAGCTGAGGCTTCCAATAAAACCATTCTCAAAATCCTCAAGAAAACAGTCAATGAAGCTGGTCATGATTGGCACTTGCAACTCAATCCTGCCCTATGGGCCTTCCACACTAGTATTAGAACACCAACTGGTGCCACACCATATGCCTTGATCTATGGCTCTGAAGCCATCCTACCTATAGAGGTCAAGATCCCATCCCTCAGAGTATCCATGCAAAACCTAATTGGTGGAGAAGAGTATCGCACTTCCAAATTAGCTGAGCTAGAACTACTAGATGAAAGGCGCCTTGCTGCGCTTAATCATCTCCATGTCTATCAAAACCACCTCCGGTGTAATTACAACAAAAAGATCAAAGAAAGACGGTTTCAAGTTGGTGATCTTGTACTCAAAGAGAACCAGAGAAATCAAGTAGATCGAGAAAAGAAGGGCAAGTTTGAGCCTAACTGGTTAGGTCCCTTTATTGTGACAGCAACATATAGATCAGGAGCTTATACTTTAGCTACACCTGATGGCATTCCTCTAGATGAGCCACTTAACAGTGTTCATCTCAAGAAGTTCTATGCCTGATCCTCAGAGTATTACAAAAAAAAAAAATGAAAAAACAAAAACAAAATAATCCATCCTATGGTGAAAACCTGGTAAATAGTCACCTTGGATAAGTACCATAGTGAAAACCTGGCAAATAGGCACTATGTGTAGACTCAGCATCCATCGTCTATCGAATCTTGTTCATTCCATTTCACAACAAGCTTCATCCATCCATCCATAATAAAACCATTGACCTTGTTTGCATTTCCATCTCCCTATCTAGTATAGCTGGGAAATTCATCAGTGTCCATCATCGTCATCCCACGTCTTGATCTATGTTAGTAGTTTTCACTAGCTCGCCCTAGGTCAAAGCTTTCTATGTCTTCTTCATCATTCACCCATGCATTTTAATCTACTAGAATGGGGGCAAATCCTTCCTTAACCTAGGTCTAGGAGTGCTTCCTAGTTCGTGGTTCACAACACGCTCTTCAATCTTTTCTCCTTTCAATAGATAACACTCTATAATGGATGCATCGCTCCTACGATAAGGTTGTTATCTTCCCAACTCTTTCCCTACATCATTGCATCAACTAGAACTACATATCATCTCATTTCAATCTTAAGGTACCTTGATCCCATGGATATGGGTATGTAGGCAGTCTGGAATATGAAGTTTCCAGTACTCAGGTACATAAGATCTCCTCCTCACCACCTTGACCCATTCATCACTCTATCCAGAACTACATATTATTATTTTTCATCTTTCCTCATAATGTGCCTTGATCTCGTGGATACAGGGTATGTAGGCAGTCTGGAATACGAAGGATGTATCGAGTACTCAGGCACATACGATTCATCATTCTTCATCCACCCCAATCCATTGCCGTGTCACCTTTCTGGTCTTCTATTTATCAAAATCCATTCGCCTCGACTTGACTAGCTCAAGCACCAAGCTAGCGCATCCTTTCAAAGCAAAAGTTCTTAGCAAACCTGAAGCAAAGCAGCTTTCTTCCAGAGTCACCTACTATCCTGTGTATCGATTACCAACATCAACTAAATCCAGCTTAACCAAAGCACTAGATCAACAAGCTTGTCTTCTACAAAGTGTTCCATTGTTGAGACCAACACACACATTTCCTGTGACATATGGCATTTCCTACAGCAAAATATTGTCTTTTTATGTAGATAGCTCCCTTTAACAGACACATCACTCCTACGATAAGGCTGTTATCTTTCCTATCCAATCTATCTTGAGCAACCTCTTTAGCAAGAGAATATTTTGGCTATATGTTTACTTTGTAAGTTAGTCACTTTGTTTTTTGGTTTATCTTTTGTTCCTTTCCCATTACCTATTCAAGACTACCTTGATTTATCTATAATCTTGGTATGTTGCGATGCAATATGGATTGGGGGCATAGTCATTGCTTTTGTGTGTCATGTTTGAGGAATGATCTCTAGCATCCTTCTTAGCATTATATTTATCTTGTGTGTGTTACGACCTAGAATCTTACATATTTAATACTCTTCTTGCATTTACATGTATCTGAAGTTTATTTTATGTTTAGGACTATGGCTCATTCACATGTACCAACAAGGTCATATTCTGTCTAAGGGATCTAAGTTCAAACCACTTTCTTGCAGAGTCGACGTCCATGCACTCAGATATTACTGCACCTTGGTCTTTTGTACCTACGTGGTGAACTATCCACGTGCTATATCAAAAATAAGGATTGCTCTTTATATACAATTGTGAAACCAATGCAACAATCTCATCATTCATCCATTCACACAACCTTTATATCATTTTAATTGCAATGATCGATCAACAGTCTCTGTCTACCATCTCCTCCTTTTTCTACTCTCTGGTGCATATCTATAAAACCCACATGTTAGATATCACTAGTCATAGCATCCACATCATGTCATCACAAGTCATAGCATTTATATCATCATACATCTCTCTCATCATACATCTATAAGCATCATAGAAGCAATATATGTCATCATATAAATCCTTAATCATACATACATGTCATCACATCCATGTCATCAAGATGTGCATACACAAAAGCATGAACATCAGTGAGCATAATAAGTCAACATATATCTCATGTGAAGGTCATCATATATACAAAATGTCTATGTCTACATCAATAGTCCATATGTATACATCAAAATATACATCAATATAGTACATCAAGACTACCAAGAGCCCGCAAAATATACATCAGGATGCATGCAGGCATCAGTTCAAAATGATACAAAAATGGTACCATAGACACATGTACATGCTCTGGTGGGTAGAGCTACCCTCCTGCTGTGGCCCCTATCCTCCACTTGTGCTCGGTGCAGGTCCCCCTGCTGGTCCTCCTCCCCCTGGTGGCACACCTGGTCCTCTCACTGAGGACAATGACTGCCCTGTCCTGTGAGACCCAAATGCTCCAGATCTACTCCTATCTTTGTAGCTCAAAGCCTACTGAGTTGCTAGCACCACACCCACATAGAGACCCCTGTAATACTTAGCCTCTCTGCCTACTGATACTAGCTCTCCCTACACTCGAACGAGCTCACTGTATAAGGTCCTATGATCGGTACCCAATGCACGGCGTGCCTCATCTCTCTCCTGCCTCACTCTCTATAGTGTGGCCTCTGCTGTCAGCCATAGTTGTGCCTCTACATCTCTCTCTCTAGTTACCTTGGCTAACTGCCCATCATCCACTATTGGTGCGGGTGCGGCCTGGATCGGTGCCTGTACCTAGACTTGTGCCTATGCTTGTGCCAGGGCTGTCTGCGCTACTGTGGCTACCTGTGTCTACACCTGTGCTAGGGCCTTGGCCTATCTCACCTCAGCCCTCGCTGCATCCCTATCTCTCTGTAGCCTCACCATCTGAAGCTCTAACCATGTCCTCTGGGCTATCTCCTCCTGTAGTAGCCGTTCAGCTCATTGTAAATCAATCTCTACGACCAAATCCCCCTCCTTAGCCATCTCCACATTTGCCTGCTGGCCTCTGGCCTCCCCAACTACCTGTTGTCTGGCCTCTCTGGCCTATCACCTTATCCTTGCCTCCACACCTGGGACCAATACCTCCCCCACTGCCCCTTCCACACCTGGTGTAGTCAATCGCACTAGCTGGTGTGTCTGCCAATACCTGTCATACTCTAGCAGTGTCCCTGGATCTGCCAATCCTGAATCCCAATCCCATCTCACGGGGACAAGTCCCCGCAACTCTACCAATGCTGTAGCTACTGGAATCTCTACATCCCAGTCCCCTACCTCCCACCGTGTCCTCACATGTGTCGCCTCTCCCGCTGGTAACCCCTGTGGCACTCCAAATTGCCTAAGTACCCGCTCTGGCATGTATCTCTCTATGGTGTCTATCCACCTCCCAAATAAATACCAAGTCTGTCGGCAGTACATAAGCTACTCGTGCTCATCCTCCCACTCCTCACACAATAACCAAGGCCTCCAAAAAAATATGTCCATCTCATCAATCTGTCGCCTCCAGTGGCTAACAGATCCCAACCTCTGGTGTGTGATAACTCCCTCGTACAAGAACACATAAGGCTCTCCCCTCTCTCACCGATGCTGTGCCATGGGTCTGATCACTGAGATATGCTCCCATGCCCACACCTATAGTAGAGTCACCCCTGCTGAGAGACTCCAGCCTCTCCTGTAAACGTAGTCGTACATATCTCTGTACAGCTGCCCTAATACACAAGACCCCCATGCATACTGTGTCCCATGTGTAAACATCCTAGATAGCACTGTGCCCCATCCAATAGATAAACCTCTGGATCACCTGTTTGGGCACAAGAAGCCACCAATCAATGAAGACACTATCCACCTGATCCTGTCACAAAGTCGTAGGACGTCTGCCCACCGAATCTCACCGTCATCTATCCTTTGGTCATCTGTGCAGAATACCTCTACCAAGCCTGCCTCGCCCCGCGCTGGGTCAAAGTCCACTCTCTCTCCATCAATCCGAATCCTGAGGATGCAGTACACATCCTCTAGCGTCACTTCGCCTCCCCTGTCAGAAAGTGAAACGAGCCTGTCTCACTATGAAACCTCTCTACCACTGCTGTTGTGAGGACCGCCCTTTTTACTACTGTTGTTATGACTATTTACATGACTGTTATTGTTACTTTTTATGTTTGTGGGATACCAGTTCCCAGAATTGTCAAACTATTAAACATTATTATGATTGCGGAAAAACTAATTGGGTGATGTTTGGATAAGTTTACATTTCAGAAAAACATTAATTAGGTGATGATGGAAAATTGTAATATGATTTCATTTATGTTAATTAGTACTATGTCATGAGAATGCATGTTTTCAAGTTGCTTCGGCTATGATGATTTTATGTGGTTACTGATCTTGTAATTTAGTGTGTAGGAATTACTAATCGAACCACAGAATTCGGAGATCATTCCGCACCTTGTTATTTGTTATTCCCTGTTAAGCCGATCTGGTTCCACGAGGAACCAAGATCTCTTTGTGTTTTGATGTAATGTTGTAATGTGGTCTTTCGTATGGTCGAGTGGGTTAGGTTACCCTCATGTAACAATATTTTATATTTGTGTAGTAAAGAGATTTGAATTTGAATTTCCTTATTTAATTTAAATTTATGAGGCCTTTTCTTGTGCTTTACCTTGACCAGGGGTGTCTTGTATGGGTTAAAGTTGACCATGGGTTATACCCCATGGGTCCAGGGGCCCATTTGGCATGGGTAACCCTTGAGTAACCTCCATCTAGTCATCTTAACTTCCCCCTGAAGTTAAGTGGCGAAAATTGGAGGTAGGAGGGGACATGATGGGTTGTACCAACACCCAACCCATCCCCTCTACTTTTCCCAAGGTAAGAGATGCCATCCATTATTGAAGGAATGACTTAAAGTCACCCCTTCCATAGTGAGATTCCCCCATGTGCTGTGGGGACACCCATGTGAAGAAAGGAAGAAGGGGCATGGGTCACCTGTCTTCTTCCCCCTTTAACTCCTTTTATTTCTCCCATGCGTAATAGGAATCACATGAGGAAAGGAATAAGGAGTACTCTTGGGAAGGGTGAGTGACATAAGCCACCAGGGCAGGATAGTGGTTTTGGGGGAGAGTGAGAAGGTGACAAGTGTCACCTCCCCATTCCTCAAAACTAAAAAGAATTTGGTTATTTGTTTCTAATTTTGGGATGGGAGGGAGTTAGTTGAATTTTGGGGAAAACTTTCATTTTGCCTTACCAAAAATAGAAAAATTAGTTTGTAGGAGAGAGAAGGGAGAGGGAGTTGGTGGCTAAGTTTGGAAGAGAACTCTGTGGGCTCAGCAACAGCTTCATTCCAGGAAGGCTTTGTAAGGTTGGTTTGAATTTTACCTTTGTTTCGTATAGTTGAATGTGTATGAAAAGTGTGTGATTTTGTGTTTAGAATTGTTTTCTGTGGGGTTTGTTGTCGGGTTGTTTGACAGAGCTTCTCCCACTTGGGAGAAATGCTCATCAAGTTTGGGGTAGGGGAGGAGAGATCCTCCTCGGGTGCATACCTGTTTCCATCTTTTGGGATGTTGAAAGCCTTGAGGGCATGTATCTGTGTCTGTATCTTTGACTTGAGAGTCATATACAGATTTCTTACAAATTTGTGATCAAACTTGGTTTGAGACCAAGAGAAATTGTATTGGTTAACTTATCTGTCAGGGTGACACTCTGGAGTCGAGTGTGTCCAAGCTCCTGCCCCTTATGAAACTCACTGTAGTTGAGTTTCCGTGTTGTGTAAATTACCCACGGGTGTTTGTGTGCTTTGGGATTGTTGTTGTTACTGTTGTGAAGTGGAGTGTTTGAGTTACCCAGGTGTGAGTATGGTCTCCCTAGCTTGGGGGTGACCCACTTGCGGGTCTACAGAAGGGAGGAGAGCTAGATGAGTGGTGTTTTCTTCTTTGTTTGTCTTTGATACGCAGGTTTTCTCTTGGAGCTTCTGGTTGGATATTTATGAAGAAGCAGTCAATCTTCTTTGTCATGAGAATTAGGCCTGGTTCATTTCATAAGAGTTGAAGAGAGAACACCTCTCTTGTTATTGTTGTAATTTATTGTTACTCTGGGAGTGAAGAAAATCACCTCCCTGATCTTGTTATTAATGGACTTTTACTGGGTTGTCATAAGCTATCAGTTGTATGTTGTTGGGAGAAGGAAAGTTCATATCTGGGAAGTTAGTTGTTGTATCCATGGTTTAAAATCTGTAATATGAATGTGCTTAAATTTTCAAGTTTGTTACTTGTAAACCTTGTTAAATAGCATTTTATTTGTGTTTCAAGTATTACTGAAAGGAAGAGTTCATTATTTATTTGCAATCTAATCTGAGTTAGTTTACATTTGAAAGTTTGGAATTGCTTAACTAGTTGAAATGTTAGTTTTATGGTTCATTGTTCTAAAGGAAAAGACAATTTTAAATGTTTGAGTTTAATTTTCATATATAGTGGATTCAGTTAATTTGAAAAGATTAGAGGAAATCTAGCATGTATATTTTTCTGTTTGTTAATTTGAGAAACTTATATGGTTTATGAAAATGGAAGATAGATCAACATATATATATATATATATATATATATATATACAATAAGTTGTTATATATTTACCATATCTACCAAATAAGTGAAACTAGAAAATATATATATATATATACATATATATATATATATATATATAATTGTTATTTAATTATTAACAAGTTGAAATTTTGAAGAAAAGTATGGGAAAATATATATATACATAGAAAACAGTTATTATAAATTAACATTTTTACAGTATTAGAGATACTGATTAAATGGTTGTTGAGATAAATTAAATGACAATTTGAAGCTGCAGTATACATATATAAAAATATATATATATATATATATATATATATATATTTTATTAGCATCGATTATTAATAATTTCGGATTACATTCAATGACAGTCGATAAAAAAAAAAAAAAAGTGAAATCACTGTGTAATACACAGCCGCAGCTGTATATTGGGCGGTGGGGAGAAATCCCCACCGCAGACCCCTTTTGTTTATTAAGAGGTGTGGGGAGGGGCGGAGCCCCACCCACACCCCACATCGTGGGATGTGGGTGGGGCTCCGCCCCTCCCCACATCCCTCCTTCCCTTATGCCTCCCGCGGCCTACACAGGCCCTTTCCCTCCGCGGCTGACTCTGCTCTCTCTGTCGCTGCGGCCACCGCCGCCCATGGCCGCCGTCGGCTGTGGGATCACAAACAAAAATAAGCATGTTAGGGCTTTGGCCCTAACATATGATTGGATTATTTGGAAATAAATACATTTTTATTGCTCTATATATAGGCATATATATATACTATATATGTCTATGTATATAGCAATATATATAATAAAATAATTATTATACATATAGATATATATATATATATATATAAAATGTGAAACCAATTTCGTCCTTTACATAGACATTAAAATATATATATTTATATATATATATATATATATATCTATATATAGATATATATATATAAATATACATAGGAGTAAATCTATGAACCATGTTATTGAGCCCTCGTTTATAATCATAATAAAATGTGTCACATGGATATCCAAAAATAAAATAACAAATTATATTTTCACATTTAGTTATATTAAGTGTTGAACACAACAACCAAAGAAGTTATATGTCCATGAACAGGGTTTTATAAAGTGAAGAGCCTCCTACATGTATTAACAACGGTAAATGATTTACAATAAGAGTATTAATAATACTGATTAGTAATAATAACAACAGTAATTATAGATAAGAGAAAATAAAATTATAATTTAATGGGTGCATAAAGGAATATGCTGTAATACTCCGGAAAGAGTTTCTCGGAAGTTTCCACTACCAACATAATGTCAATAACCAGGAAAAAAAAAAAAAAGAAGGAAAATGAAGAGGAAAATTACACGTCACCTTGCTTAAAAGAACACTGGAAATAAACTTAAGGAGACATCATAGGCATTTCATGCGAGACCATTTTAATCCCAACTGTAGTAAACGACCTCATAAGTAAACCTGTAAGAGAGTCCGAAGAAGAAAAAACTAACATTGGAAAACACAGAGGAGAAAATGCGCGACATTTCCCACATGGGATAAGAGAACTAAGTTGACGGACCCTTCTGCTAAATCTGCTTAGGAACAAGTTTAATAAGTACAAACGAAGAGGAGATACCATGATCGGAGAAGACTAGGAGACCGAGTCCAGCGAAGTAGTAAACCAGTCTATGTGACCTAGACCATCCTGAAGTTAGGTTTAATATCAACAATAGCTGCAGTGATAACCCTGATTGACGTAAATCATGAAGAAAGGACCGGATACACATAAAGAAAGCATAGAAAATGAAAGAGAGAGAGACCGAAATATAAACACACTAAATTAACAAAGAAATAGTTAAGGTAAGGGTGATAAAAATACAATCAAAATTAAGTACCAGTGAAAAGGGAAGAGAGAGCAAACAAACCGCCTTGTTGAGAATGCTAAGTCGTAGGAGGAGTATGTTTCAGGAAACAAGAGAGGAGACAGACAACCGTGCCTGGCTGAAAAATGACTAAATAGGGAGATCACTAGTCGGTTTAGTCGGAACAAGGCGTCGTGGGAAGTTGTTAATCTATCAGCGAACCACGTGCGTAAATGAGTGCAGCGTAATTCCCACTAACGCCGTAAGGCGTTATGCTGCCGGAAATTGCCGAGGTTTAGAGTTAGGAAACTTGGTAATCTCACTCTTGCAATGTCGTTAGCGGCGTCGTAAAGACCCTCTTGTTGATCTGTATGCGTCTGGTTGCACGTAATTGTACTTATATCCTGCCGAAAATTGTAGTGTTTCACCATGAGAGAACACCGCTGAGCATGCTTACACATGCGAAGGGTTTTTTAGGACAGTGTGAGAAAAGTTTTTCATATCTCGTGTCATAACCACATGACAGATGTGGCTATGACACGTGCGATGTGTGTTGTGACCACATGGAATATGTGGGCATGACATTTGGTATCAGAGCACAGTTTTAAACACTGGGCGTATTTGGGCACGTTATTATTCCGCAACTTTGGCTAATTAGTTTCTACCTTGTTTTGTAGGATGCCTCCCCGACGTGTTCGACGAGCGCGATCACGCCACACAGCGTCAGTCGAGGTGCATAGCGATTCCTCAGCCAAGGGACTGGCACCCGTAGTTACAGCAGCACCATCTGCACCACCTGTACCACAAGCACTACTAGTACCACAGGTGACACCAGTAGTTACAGCAGCACCACCTGCACCACCTGTACCACAAGCACCACTAGTACCACAGGTGACACGAGTATTGGATATAGGGCCACAGATTTTATAGGCACTACAGACTATGTTAGACAGGTTACCACCAGTGATTCCTGAGCCACGTATAGAGCCTCGTGTTGATCCGCGAGAGGAGCCACGTGCCGAGTCACGTATTGAGCCATGTATGGAGCCCCGCGTTGATCCACTAGAGGTGCCACGTGTGGAGCCCTTCGTTGAGATTCCTGACACAACAGTAGAGGAGGTAGGGTCAGCCTCCCGAGCACGGAGCAGGAGTCCTCTGAGACTTTTGAGACAAGAATAGGATCAGCATGGATTATATGAGGATGGGGTGGAAGAGCCACTTGTGAGACTTAGAGACAGAGGGGACCCCATCAGAGATCTACTGAGGCTCAACCCACCCACTTTCGCAGGTGCTACAGAGGGAGCTGTGGCCGAGGCTTGGCTGATTAGCTTAGATAGGTGTTTCGCATTGCGACCATATGGAAGCAACACGAAAGCACAAGTGGCAGTCCATCTTCTTAGGGATGCAGCAGCTACCTGGTGGCGTACAGAGGAGTGCAAGCGCCGACTCTCCGTGGATACACTCACATGGGACATCTTCATTGAGCGCTTTAATGCGCGATATTTGTCTGAACATTATAGACAGCGCAGGATCGATGAGTTTCATGATTTACAGCAGAGGGGACTCACCGTTACTCAGTATGAGAGCTGATTTATAGAGCTTTCTCGTTATGCAGAATACCTCCATGATGAGAAAATCTTAATACACAAATTCATCAGAGGGCTAAATCACGGGATAGCAGGACCAGTTCGTATGGCAAATCCCCATACCATGAGTGAGGCTGTTGAAAAGGCCCTTATATCAGAGGAAATTCAGGGACGAGGACAGAATCCACGCCCGTAGTACCAAGAACGTAATCCCCAACAACAGCAAAATTTCTGAAGGCCTCAAAACACAACACAGAGAGGAGGATATAATCCTTCATCATTACCTCCTAGGCCTCCACAGCAGCAGCAACATCAGCAAAAATCCAAATTTCAACAGAGGGGACAGGGAGGACAGAACTGTGGATGGCAGCAGCAGGGTCCATGCAGAGATCAGAGACAGCAGGGTTCATCGGCAGGACCTGCAAGGTCCCAGCAGTCTTATAGAGGCTCACAGGGATCCACCGGATGGACTAGGCAACAACAATCAGGCAGAACACAGTCAGGGCAGTTACAGGTTCGAGGACCATGTTATGTGTGTGGTGGGGCAGGGCATCTGGCTAGAGAGTGCCCACAGGGATTTACTGCAGGGGGACAGCCCTGATCAGGAGGATCTGAGCAGACCGTAGGTGACGTGGGCAGAACCCATCACATGTTTGCAGCGGTTGATAACCGCTAGGCTGATTTCCAGGCTTCTGTCATCGAGGCAGCAGGTACGATTGGAGACTTTTCCATTTCGATCCTTTTTGACTCAGGAGCTACTGACTCTTTTTTGTCTACATCGTTAGTGCAGCGTTGCAGGCTAGTGGCTTCTAGGCAAGACATTAGGTGGGAAGTTGAGTTGGCCTCAGGGGCCAGGATGTCAGTAGATTCCTTGGTTAGAGATTGTGAGATCACATTGGGGTCATTCACCACAACATGTGACCTTAGGATTATGCCATTAGGATCCTACGGAGTAGTTCTGGGTATGGATTGGCTTGCGGCACATAGAGCCAAGCTTGATTGTCACCAGAGGACGATTAGCTGTTTAGATGATCATGGTTCATCGGTTGAGATAGTGGGCATTCAAAAGCCCACGGCTGCTCGTATGATATCCGCTCAACAGCTTAAGCGCTGTATGCGGAGGGGATGTCAAATGTTTGCCATCACGGTCAGTGATAGAGCAGAGGATGACCCTGAGGCTACTTTAGATGACCACCCTGTTCTTAGAGAGTTTGCCGATGTATTTCCGCCGGAATTACCAGGTATGCCTCCACGCAGAGAAGTGGACTTCCACATCGACTTGGTGCCAGGTGCAGAACCGATATCCCGTGCACCCTATAGGATGACTACACATGAACTCACTGAACTTAAACTACAGTTAGAGGAATTACTTGAGAAGGGACACATCCGACCTAGCGTTTCACCATGGGGCGCACCGGTTATCTTCATAAAGAAGAAGGATGGGTCTCTTCGATTATGCATGGACTACAGGCAGTTGAACAAGGTGACAGTGAAGAACCGTTATCCTCTGCCTAGGATTGACGACCTTTTTGATCAGATGCAGGGAGCCAGAGTGTTCTCAAAAATTGATCTAAAATCTGGGTATCACCAATTGCGCATCACGGAGGCGGATATTCATAAAACTGCTTTTCGAACCAGATATGGCCATTATGAATTCACAGTGGTACCTTTCGGGTTGACGAATGCTCCTGCTGTATTCATGAGTCTCATGAACGGAGTGTTCCACTCGTACCTAGATCGGTTCGTGATAATATTCCTAGATGACATTTTGATTTATTCACGGACTGAGGAGGAGCATGTGGAGCACTTGCGTCAAGTTTTGCAGCAATTACGAGAGCAGCAGCTTTATGGCAACTTGGCGAAGTGTGCCTTCTTCAGGACAGAGGTGCAGTATTTGGGACACATTTTATCAGGCGATAGCATCTCCGTAGATCCATCTAAAATTAGAGTAATTCAGGAGTGGCTGGCACCCACTAACGTGACAGAGGTCAGAAGCTTTATGGGGTTAGCCGGGTATTATCGTCGGTTTGTCGAAGGTTTCTCCAGGATAGCACATCCCATTACTTCCCTTCAGCGAAAAGGGAAGGGTTTCACTTGGACCGAGCAGTGTGAAAAAGCTTTTGGAGTCCTCAAGGAGCGTCTTACTAGTGCTCCTATTTTAGCAGTCCCAGATCCTACAGAGGAGTTTTTAGTTTGCACAGATGCATCATTAGAAGGTTTGGGAGCCGTGCTTATGCAGGATGGTCGAGCGATCACATACGAATCGCGAAAACTAAAGACACATGAGTTAAACTATCCTACGCACGACTTAGAGCTCGCAGCTGTTGTTCATGCCTTGGTTCGCTGGAGACACTTTCTCTTAGGTCGACGCTTTGAACTCCATTCGGACCATCATAGTTTGCAGTATATTTTTACACAACCCAATTTGAACGCCCGCCAACGGCGTTGGATGGAATTTCTATGCGAATACGATTTCGATGTCCACTACATCAAAGGGAAGGAGAACGTGGTCGCTGATGCCTTGAGTCGACGGCGCCACGAGATCCTAACCCTGACCTTGAAGGTGGACTTGAAAGATCGCATCTTACAACATTTACCGGAGGACGAATGGTTTCTTGAGGTGCAACAGGCATTACTAAATCAGAAGGCCCTTGAGGGCAAATTTACAAGATATACCCTTGAGTCTGATGGTATGCTTCGACATCGGCAGCGCATCTATGTACCCCATGCGGGTAATCTTCGTACAGTAATCCTATCAGAGGCTCATAGAGCACCCTACGCAGCACACCCAGGAGTGAAGAAGATGCATGCTGACTTACGACAGCTTTATCATTGGGCTGGGATGAGGCGTGACATTGCCGAATTTGTTGCTCGTTGCCTGGAATGTCAGAGGGTCAAGGCCGAACATCAGCATCCAGCGGGACTGTTGTACCCTCACGAGATACCTGAATGGAAATGGGACACCATTTCTATAGATTTTATCGTTGGTCTACCTATGTCATCACATCGCCATGATGCTATTATGGTGACAGTTGACAAGCTAGCCAAAGTGGCGCATTTCTCACCAATATGCACAACATACAATGCACCATCAGTGGCAAAGGTGTTTCTTGATCAGATTGTTAGACTTCATGGGGTACCTCGCCGCATTATATCTGACAGAGACTCCATATTCACTTCATCGTTCTGGAAAGCCTTACATCAGGCGTTGGGCACACAGCTCAACTTCAGTTCAGCATATCATCCAGAAACCGACGGACAAACAGAGAGTTAACCAGGTGTTAGAAGACATGCTTCGCATGTATGTGATGGACCACTAGTCTAGATGGGAGGAGTACCTGTATCTAGTTGAGTTCGCCTACAATAATGGGCATCATAGCTCGTTGGGTATGCCTCCGTTCCAGGTGTTATATGGCAGACCATGCAGAACACCTTTGAGTTGGGATCGGATAGAGGACAGAACAGTCATCGGCCCAGAGATAGTTTAGAATATGGAACTGCAAGTCAAACAGATAAGACAGAGGCTTCAGGAAGCACAGGACAGGTAGAAAAAGTATGCCGATGCTAAGAGGACAGACCGAAGCTTCTCAGTGGGGGAAAGAGTATTTTTGAGAGTGCGGCCGCACAAGAGTCCAATCCGTTACGGAAAAGGCTCTAAGCTCGCACCTCATTTTGTCGGACCTTTCAAAATCTTGGCGCGGATAGGACCAGTAGCCTATCGTCTAGCTTTGCCACCTAGCCTGTCACGTATCCATGATGTATTTCATGTATCAGTTTTACGTCAATATATTTCTGACTTATCTCACGTGTTGGATTGGAGTGCTCTTCAGGTAGAGGCAGACGGACAACTAGCGTTGGAGCCAATTCGCATATTGGCTCGTCGGACGTTGGCCCTTCGAGGTCGAGAGCTGGACCAGCTTAGAGTCTAGTGGGACCTATACGACGAAGTCACTGCAACATGGGAAGATGCAGAGAGACTGAAGACCCTTTATCCTCACCTTTTTGACGACTTCCAGGAGGAAGTACCGTCTTAGGGGGAGAGGATGTGAGGACCGCCCTTTTTACTACTGTTGTTATGACTATTTACATGACTGTTATTGTTACTTTTTATGTTTGTGGGATAGCAGTTCCCGGAATTGTCAAACTATTAAACTTTATTATGATTGCAAAAAAACTAATTGGGTGATGTTTGGATAAGTTTACATTTCAGAAAAACATTAATTAGGTGATGATGGAAAATTGTAATATGATTTCATTTATGTTAATTAGTACTATGTCATGAGAATGCATGTTTTCAAGTTGCTTCGGCTATGATGATTTTATGTGGTTACTGATCTTGTAATTTAGTGTGCAGGAATTACTAATCGAACCACAGAATTCGGAGATCATTCCGCACCTTGTTATTTGTTATTCCCTGTTAAGCTGATCTGGTTCCATGAGGAACCAAGATCTCTTTGTGTTTTGATGTAATGTTGTAATGTGGTCTTTCGTATGGTCGAGTGGGTTAGGTTACCCTCATGTAACAATATTTTATATTTGTGTAGTAAAGAGATTTGAATTTGAATTTCCTTATTTAATTTAAATTTATGAGGCCTTTTCTTGTGCTTTACCTTGACCAGGGGTGTCTTGTATGGGTTAAAGTTGACCATGGGTTATACCCCATGGGTCCAGGGGCCCATTTGGCATGGGTAACCCTTGAGTAACCTCCATCTAGTCATCTTAACTTCCCCCTGAAGTTAAGTGGCGAAAATTGGAGGTAGGAGGGGACATGATGGGTTGTACCAACACCCAACCCATCCCCTCTACTTTTCCCAAGGTAAGAGATGCCATCCATTATTGAAGGAATGACTTAAAGTCACCCCTTCCATAGTGAGATTCCCCCATGTGCTGTGGGGACACCCATGTGAAGAAAGGAAGAAGGGGCATGGGTCACCTATCTTCTTCCCCCTTTAACTCCTTTTATTTCTCCCATGCGTAATAGGAATCACATGAGGAAAGGAATAAGGAGTACTCTTGGGAAGGGTGAGTGACATAAGCCACCAGGGCAGAATAGTGGTTTTGGGGGAGAGTGAGAAGGTGACAAGTGTCACCTCCCCATTCCTCAAAACTAAAAAGAATTTGGTTATTTGTTTCCAATTTTGGGATGGGAGGGAGTTAGTTGAATTTTGGGGAAAACTTTCATTTTGCCTTACCAAAAATAGAAAAATTAGTTTGTAGGAGAGAGAAGGGAGAGGGAGTTGGTGGCTAAGTTTGGAAGAGAACTCTGTGGGCTCAGCAACAGCTTCATTCCAGGAAGGCTTTGTAAGGTTGGTTTGAATTTTACCTTTGTTTCGTATAGCTGAATGTGTATGAAAAGTGTGTGATTTTGTGTTTAGAATTGTTTTCTGTGGGGTTTGTTGTCAGGTTGTTTGACAGAGCTTCTCCCACTTGGGAGAAATGCTCATCAAGTTTGGGGTAGGGGAGGAGAGATCCTCCTCGGGTGCATACCTGTTTCCATCTTTTGGGATGTTGAAAGCCTTGAGGGCATGTATCTGTGTCTGTATCTTTGACTTGAGAGTCATATATAGATTTCTTACAAATTTGTGATCAAACTTGGTTTGAGACCAAGAGAAATTGTATTGGTTAACTTATCTGTCAGGGTGACACTCTGGAGTCGAGTGTGTCCACTCTCCTGCCCCTTATGAAACTCACTGTAGTTGAGTTTCCGTGTTGTGTAAATTACCCACGGGTGTTTGTGTGCTTTGGGATTGTTGTTGTTACTGTTGTGAAGTGGAGTGTTTGAGTTACCCAGGTGTGAGTATGGTCTCCCTAGCTCGGGTGTGACCCACTTGCGGGTCTACGGAAGGGAGGAGAGCTAGATGAGTGGTGTTTTCTTCTTTGTTTGTCTTTGATACGCAGGTTTTCTCTTGGAGCTTCTGGTTGGATATTTATGAAGAAGCAGTCAATCTTCTTTGTCATGAGAATTAGGCCTGGTTCATTTCATAAGAGTTGAAGAGAGAACACCTCTCTTGTTATTGTTGTAATTTATTGTTACTCTGGGAGTGAAGAAAATCACCTCCCTGATCTTGTTATTAATGGACTTTTACTGGGTTGTCATAAGCTATCAGTTGTATGTTGTTGGGAGAAGGAAAGTTCATATCTGGGAAGTTAGTTGTTGTATCCATGGTTTAAAATCTGTAATATGAATGTGCTTAAATTTTCAAGTTTGTTACTTGTAAACCTTGTTAAATAGCATTTTATTTGTGTTTCAAGTATTACTGAAAGGAAGAGTTCATTATTTATTTGCAATCTAATCTGAGTTAGTTTACATTTGAAAGTTTGGAATTGCTTAACTAGTTGAAATGTTAGTTTTATGGTTCATTGTTCTAAAGGAAAAGACAATTTTAAATGTTTGAGTTTAATTTTCATATATAGTGGATTCAGTTAATTTGAAAAGATTAGAGGAAATCTAGCATGTATATTTTTCTGTTTGTTAATTTGAGAAACTTATATGGTTTATGAAAATGGAAGATAGATTAACATATATATATATATATATATATATATACAATAAGTTGTTATATATTTACCATATCTACCAAATAAGTGAAACTGGAAAATATATATATACATATATATATATAAATATATATATATATATATAATTGTTATTTAATTATTAACAAGTTGAAATTTTGAAGAAAAGTATGGGAAAATATATATATATACATAGAAAACAGTTATTATAAATTAACATTTTTACAGTATTAGAGATACTGATTAAATGGTTGTTGAGAAAAATTAAATGACAATTTGAAGCTGCAGTATACATATCTAAATATATATATATATATATATATATATATATATATATATATATATATATATATATATTTATATTTTATTAGCATCGATTATTAATAATTTCGGATTACATTCAATGACAGTCGATAAAAAATAAAAAAAAGTGAAATCGCTGTGTAATACACAGCCGCAGCTGTATATTGGGCGGTGGGGAGAAATCCCCACCGCAGACCCCTTTTGTTTATTAAGAGGTGTGGGGAGGGGCGGAGCCCCACCCACACCCCACATCGTGGGATGTGGGTGGGGCTCCGCCCCTCCCCACATCCCCCCTTCCCTTATGCCTCCCACGGCCTACACAGGCCCTTTCCCTCCGCGGCCGACTCTGCTCTCTCTGTCGCTGCGGCCACCGCCGCCCATGGCCGCCGTCGGCTGTGGGATCACAAACAAAAAAAAACATGTTAGGGCTTTGGCCCTAACATATGATTGGATTATTTGGAAATAAATACATTTTTATTGCTCTATATATAGGCATATATATATATACTATATATGTCTATGTATATAGCAATATATATAATAAAATAATTATTATACATATAGATATATATATATATATATATATATATAAAATGTGAAACCAATTTCGTCCTTTACATAGACATTAAAATATATATATTTATATATATATATATATCTATATATAGATATATATATATATAAATATACATAGGAGTAAATCTATGAACCATGTTATTGAGCCCTCGTTTATAATCGTAATAAAATGTGTCACATGGATATCCAAAAATAAAATAACAAATTATATTTTCACATTTAGTTATATTAAGTGTTGAACACAACAACCAAAGAAGTTATATGTCCATGAACAGGGTTTTATAAAGTGAAGAGCCTCCTACATGTATTAACAACGGTAAATGATTTACAATAAGAGTATTAATAATACTGATTAGTAATAATAACAACAGTAATTATAGATAAGAGAAAATAAAATTATAATTTAATGGGTGCATAAAGGAATATACTGTAATACTCCGGAAAGAGTTTCTCGGAAGTTTCCACTACCAACATAATGTCAATAACCAGGAAAAAAAAAAAAAGAAGGAAAATAAAGAGGAAAATTACACGTCACCTTGCTTAAAAGAACACTGGAAATAAACTTAAGGAGACATCACAGGCATTTCATGCGAGACCATTTTAATCCCAACTGTAGTAAACGACCTCATAAGTAAACCTGTAAGAGAGTCCGAAGAAGAAAAAACTAACATTGGAAAACACAGAGGAGAAAATGCGTGACATTTCCCACATGGGATAAGAGAACTAAGTTGACGGACCCTTCTGCTAAATCTGCTTAGGAACAAGTTTAATAAGTACAAACGAAGAGGAGATATCGTGATCGGAGAAGACTAGGAGACCGAGTCCAGCGAAGTAGTAAACCAGTCTATGTGACCTAGACCATCCTGAAGTTAGGTTTAATATCAACAATAGCTGCAGTGATAACCCTGATTGACGTAAATCATGAAGAAAGGACCGGATACACATAAAGAAAGCATAGAAAACGAAAGAGAGAGAGACCAAAATATAAACACACTAAATTAACAAAGAAATAGTTAAGGTAAGGGCGATAAAAATACAATCAAAATTAAGTACCAGTGAAAAAGGAAGAGAGAGCAAACAAACCGCCTTGTTGAGAATGCTAAGTCGTAGGAGGAGTATGTTTCAGGAAACAAGAGAGGAGACAGACAACCGTGCCTGGCTGAAAAATGACTAAATAGGGAGATCACTAGTCGGTTTAGTCGGAACAAGGCGTCGTGGGAAGTTGTTAATCTATCAGCGAACCACATGCATAAATGAGTGCAGCGTAATTCCCACTAACGCCGTAAGGCATTATGCTGCCAGAAATTGCCGAGGTTTAGAGTTAGGAAACTTGGTAATCTCACTCTTGCAATGTCGTTAGCGGCGTCGTAAAGACCCTCTTGTTGATCTGTATGCGTCTGGTTGCACGCAATTGTACTTATATCCTGCCGAAAATTGTAGTGTTTCGCCATGAGAGAACACCGCCGAGCATGCTTACGCATGCGAAGGGTTTTTTAGGATAGTGTGAGAAAAGTTTTTCATATCTCGTGTCATAACCACATGACAGATGTGGCTATGACACGTGCGATGTGTGTTGTGACCACATGGAATATGTGTGCATGACAGCTGTCACTAGGGCAAGATTCGCTCTAATGTGTGCCAAGTGTGCCACATGCCATAATCCTGCGTGCCCTCCTCCCATGACAGTTGTACTACCTCATGTGCTATAGGGTAGTGTCTAATGTAGAGGCAAATTGGATGGGAAAGGATAGACAAACTAGATAGGGTTCAACTACACCTACTAGCCCAAAAATAAAGATCTTTATGCAAAAGTGGGAACAATAGAAAGAAACTCCAGTATCATCATGGAAATGTTCATTTGGGATGTCAGGAGACCCATTCCATCCATTGGTAAAGGAGGATCAAACTTTGAACTAGTACTTCCTTCACAAACCCCCAAAATGGCTCGTAGCTCTTCCAAAAGACAACAAACCTAATAACTTTTGACTCAAACCTCCAAACCCAGATCTTAGACACTCATTAGATACCCATTATGGCATTCTATCACATATCCCAAACTTGGCTAGGTTGGTTTGGACAGACTATCTCAACCAATAACCCCTATCAGTGGCCGAGTGCGCCAATTAGGCCAAATTTACAAAGAGACTACCAAAGAATGCAAGCCCAAAACTCAAACAAAGGTTTGGACACTTAGAATACATGCTAAAACAAAGAAATTTGTGGGTTTTAGACCTCCACTAACTGTTGTTCCCAAAAACACACCTTTGGTTCCTTTAATGCACTCTCAAATTACACCTAACACATGGTTTTGTTAGGTTTCTCAAAGAAACAATAGAAAATCACCTTCTCTACCAAAAACCTTAATGAAATGCATTGAAACAACACTACAACAATCCATTCCACTGATCTATGGGGGTCTTACATCAGTGGAATGGAAGAGAACTCATAGTTTGCAACCAAAATCCTTGTTTAGATGTGAAATGGACTGTTTCAAACCAAAACCTTATATCTCCCATATGAAGTGATTTCAAGACACCAAACTACCTTTGAGTGCAAGATAACTCTATATACTACTTGATCAAAACATGATGAGATTATGAGAAATCTTTACCTTTCCAATGTATGGCCTGTAGAGATGAGTTTTCCAGAAAATTTAGAATTCTAGTGGAGGACAGTCCAACATCAAAGGGTTATATGTAGTTTTACCTTCAAAGTAAAGAGCCCAAACCAATCCTAATTAATAGTCACTTCAACATGCTTCAATTCCAAGCAGCCAAACTTCCATGATAGTGCCGTACAATGTAATAGTACGGACTGTTGCAGCACTTCTCTTTTATGAAAACAGAAAATTCAGAAAATAGTCTAAAGTAAAGTGTATCCTAATTGTCTTCTATGCAAATTCATGGCCTCCAATCACCTTTGAATGATAGGTAAGTCAATACACTTCAACTTCCAACAATTTGGAACTCATGCCAAGGCTGTACTATAGAGGCGTACGGACTGTTTCTACAGGAAACATAGAAAACTCAGAAAATAACAAGTGGACAGCAGATAATGATGTTTTTATTGCTTCTAACTTCTCCTCCAAGTACAATGATCATTGGTATGGCTTAAAACAGCCTTCTACATCCCTTTAGAGTAGTTAGAGGAAGTTGAGGAACTTGCATAACCATCAAACTTCCTCTCCAAAACTACTTTGCTTTAGGACAACAACTATCCTATTTTAACATTTTAACCAATTACAAAAGACACCGATGGTTTATGTCTTGCTTATGCCTTGTCAACACCTTTGACAATGTCATCAAGACTTTAACAATCCTACCACCCTTTGACACTTGCCACAAAGGCTTACAACTTAAGATATATGACTGTCCTATATGCCTTAATCAAAGGTTACAATCATGAAGACTGCCTCAATAATATTATGATAGATTTTTTTGGACAAAGTCCTTATTAGAATCAAGTAGATGGTCTACTAGGACCTTATTAGAGACAAAAATGAACATTAAAACAAACATGAAGTTGAATGCCTCATGGAGGCCATCTTGGGTTAGGTGCTCCCTCAACATCAACAGCGGCATAATCCTCTGCATCCAAGCAACCACTTGTCAGTTCTTTTATACCATTTCCCCCAAATCCTATCACCTTCTACCCTATGCCGCAAACCCTAGGACCAACTTCCCCTTTGCTAAACTAGGATAGTCAAACCCTTCGGTCCACCCTAACTATTACATTCTCTTACCTTACCAAAGGCGTCTTGTTTTATACAAAAGCGCTGCCCCATCTTACCAAACGCGCCATATTGCTTATGCAGAAGTGCTACACTATCTCACCCCAAAGGTGACTCATTTTACAAATGCACTTTTCCACCCCTCCAACCATGCCTCACTGTGCTACTAAAGGCGACCTAATTTTTCTCCCTCCCAACCAACCGTGCCTAGCTACCCAGCCAACCGTGCTGCACTACACTACCAAATGCGCTGCGGCTTCCTACCAATCGCGATGCAGCGCAATGCCCAAAGCCAATAGCACTTTGTTTTTACCAATAGCACTATACCTACCTACCAAATGCACTGCGGCATGCCAAAAGCGCCTAACCCGACTACCAGACATGTTAAAATATCCTACAACACTTTTGGCTAACCTAAATGACCTCCCTAAACCTAGCCCTAAACCACCCTAAACTATCAAATTAAAATGAGGTTTCCAGACACTTACTACTACCGGAGCTCTTGCTAGCCTCCCGTATGTCCGTACTAGCTCCGCCTGATGCCTATGTGCTGGAATCGGCATCTCTCCTCGCAGTCAGCTCTTTCCACTCAACTCTCTCACCCTAAGTTTAGGAGCTCTTCTCTCTAAATTTAGAAGCTCTTAGGGTGCAAATGAGGAATGTAATCCCCATGGGACCTATTTATAGCATCCCTCCCTCATTTTTTTTCCCACCCCATTCTGCTTTTCCTTCTACCTTCTCGCGTAATCGTCTAGTCGAGCGTCAACCCAGTCCTTCTGTCACTTCTCTATCTTTCCACTTGAGGGGGCATATGCGGGGGCAACTACCTACAATTAGACATCAAAAATTGTATCAGGTCTTCAACAATCATTTTCTTTGACGCAATGTTGTAAACTACATTGCATCAAAGAGGGGCAAAATGTAAACACCCTAAAATGACCAAGTCTTCACATCACTTGCATTTCATCTAAATCTGTCTAATCACCTACATTCAGCGTTAATTAAATATTCTAATTATTTAATTAATTTCATCTATTTCTTCTAAATCACATAATTGCGACATTAATTGAATAAATTGTATTTATTTAATTAATTAAATTAAATTCCTCTATAGTCTTCCAAAATTAAATAATTTGTATTATTTAATTAAATCATTATCCTCTTTTCAAATTTCAAGTTTCCATTAATTAAATAAATTCAATTATTTAATTAATTCATCACAAATTCTATCTTATCTATAATTAAATAATTTAAATTATTTAATTAAATCAATTATTCTTCTAAATTTAAATAAATCATGCAAATTTATTTAAATTATCTCAATCCTCTAAAAATAAATAAAATCAAATATTTTATTTATAATCTTCATATTCCTCTATCATGCATAATTAATTAAATAAATTTATTTAATTAATTTCAGTTATCTTTCCATTTCCTCTTAAAATATCTTGTTAACTCGTGCACAATCAGTCTTATTTTTAGAACTCTAAAAAAGGAAAAATTACAAGTTGAGTTATCTATTCAATCAATCTTGTTTTCATCATATTTTAATAAAAATATCCTTATGGATTGACACATGTCGTGTGCACATTCATCATGGTTATTTGATTTATCTTCTCTATTGATTCTTCTGAATTATCTGGACCATTGATCGATCTTTGTTGAAACCTATATAAACCCCCCTCATCTCCTTCACAAATCCTCTTCGATCACTTATTCTTAGGCATCCTTTAACAGCGTTTTGAGCATACATCGCATCGATTGAGCAACTTTATGATCTTTTAACATTGATCTTGGAGCACTTTGAGCACTCTACTTGCTTGTTGCAAACATGGTTTTGCTGCACTATTGAGCAATCCACATTCATCCAAAGGGAACAATACAAATCTCGGTAAAAACTTTTATATTTCATTGATTTATTAGTAATGGCTTTTATTTAGATTAGTTCTCTTTATGTTATTGGTTTTTGATTTTATTAGTTTATCATAGTCGATTTTCCTCATACACAGCAACTACAAGAGATTATCCAGCTATAGGCACAAAGTCTGGGACCTGATAGAGAGCTTCGATGCCTTCAATATCACCCATGTCCCTAGAGAACTTAATCATCATGTAGATGCTCTAGCACAAGCTACTAGTATATGTTGATGATGATTGTTAGTCACAACAACACTCATAAAAATTTGCACAACAAACCGTTATTATCTTGAAAAGTATGATCAATTTAGGATAAATTGATGACTCCAAGTGTCCGTTGATCAGGTCATGATCTTCTGACATTACTCAGAGGTTGATGTGACATGTTGTTTTCCATTTCAAGGGGTCTTACATTGTCTTGATGATTGATTCTGCTCCTGTTTCCTGTAAATTTACTTCACAAACAAGGTTATTTCCACTATGCTTCACAGATTATGGTTGTATTTATAAGTTTGATCAATTCTTCTAAGCATTTACTATCATGAACATGTATATATTTCTGCACTATGTATTTAATCAAATGATGTGCCTACAAGTAGATATTCACATATTTATCATTGATATTCATATGCATTTGCATGATATTTATCATTATTGACATGCTTTTGCTCAAAATATGCTATGTGTATTCAATTATTTACGAGTTATAGGCATATTTTATGTTATTTGCTTCAGATTGTATGTTATTTGCAATTATGAAGGTGACTTGTAATGAAATTCAAGAAAATTAAAAGAAATACTTATAAATTTGGTGAACCTTTAGCTATTGAGTCACATACATTCCAGATACAGTCATGAAGAGAAGAAATCAAACCATAATTTCACCAGGATGTTCCACAGCTAGGTATGGTTGATGCTAACTTCAAAGAAATAAGGAATGAAAACAACACATGTAGACTGACAAGCACTCCTAGGGAAGCAGCTAATCAATGCATATATCCAGATGCCATTCACTGACTACTCAAGATTTACAATTGTTTGTAATCAAAACAACTTCTCTTTCATTAAGTATTCAAAAAATATCTACATTCACAATAGCCTTGAAACCAGTCTTTAATGCTTCAGCAATCCAATCTCAATTAAGTTTCTAATGCTTTAAAGAGTGCACTCCATTCCCTTTTATAGAATAAGGAGAGTAGGAGGTTACAAATGACCAATGGTCAAGATTTATCTATTTAGATCAATGGTCAACATCCTTCATTGACTTAGTCAATATTCACATATGTGGCACAAGTTGCTAGCTGGCAACTATCTAGCAAGACTCATTCACCTGCAAGTGGTTTATGCATATGATTCTATTATCATGCATCTTTAATTACTCTTCATCTCCTTCTTCCTCTTCACTTTCCTCTTTTTCATCATTTTCCACATCATCATCATCTTCATTATCACTGTCACTCTGACGCAGATCCTCCCCTATGTGTATTTGTATAGTTGCCCTGATGGATTTGTATGACTGTACTACTCTATCAATCTCACCTCCATCCTGGACCTTGGCCTTTATCACTGCATGCCTGTGGGAATAAAACTATGCTTGAAGGGTATCCATCTTAATTTTCCTACTGTTCAATGTTTCATTATATGTTTCCACCCTGACCTTCATCCTCATGACTTTGTTTATTACCTCTTCTATCAAATGGTGCAAGGGATCCTTTGTAGCTTGCTTAAAGTTGTCATGGAAAGCCTGAATAGAAAAATCAACATTTTGATTTTCTATCCTCCCTTCTACCTTTCCATCTAGTGTCTCTAGGGTTTCTGCTTCTTTGCCACTAGATTATGCAATTTGACACTTATGTCCCTGAGTTTACTGTTGCATCTCTTCAAAATGTCACATTCAAATCCAATGTCTTCATACCAAATACTGAGCAGCTAGGAGGTGGTATTATCAAGTATGTTGTTACTCATAAGTATCTATATATCAATTCTCTTCATTTCACTCAAAGCATCTAGGTGTTTCTCTAGTTTGAAAGATCTCCTACCTACTTCATTTTGCTATTTATCCACTTTTCTTTTCAAAGCACTAAGAGAATTCCACCTCTCTAAGGAGGTCTTCACTACTTCCTTAGCCTCAAAAATAGAAGACATGAACCACTTTTCCATTAGTTGTACCATATGCTTCATCAGATCTAATCTTGTAGCCTCTTATTGTGATATAATGGTTAATGGAGTGGTTGGACTGACAGGTGTATGCTTAGGATCAATTAATCCTTTAATAAAAGAATGCAACTGAGCAATGTGCTCTTTATGTTTCTTATTCTTATTCTTTTCTCTTTTCACCCTTTGGGTCAAAGAATCAATAATGTCTTTACCTTCCTGACCTTCTTGGTCCTCATTTACAAAACCTAGATCAATATCAGTGATCTAAAATTCTTCAAGGCCTATTTTGCCTTTCTCCTTTTTTACTGTAGGTAAGGCTACTTGTGTTGTTCTCCTACCTATAGTAGGGTCTCTTCTTATTGTAGATGTCATCCTTGCCTTTGTTCTTGGTTTAATCATGCTTCTCGCATACAATGTAGAAACATCAAAGTTCTGCACTTCATCAACTTGTTGCAAATTTACCTCTTGTTACAACCAATAAGGAACATCACCCTTGGGCTTTTGATGATCACCCTCCTTTCTTCGAGTATCTTGGGACTGTGTATCAATCCCTACCCTCAATGGTGAATTTTCTTTTCGTATTTCTTCCTCATGTAAATTCTCATGAGGGGACTTCTGTTGATGTACCTCTTGTTGAGGGATTTCTTTTTGAGGTGGAGGATTTTGTAAAGTATGCATACCTTGATCTTGCACCTCCTCTTGTAGATTCTCCTTAGGAATTTATTGAGATTTTTCCTTTCGCTCATCTTGTGGTACATTGGTCTCTTGAGAAGATTGTGTATTCTGACCTTGGGGATCACTTGAATTGCCCTCAATCATCTTTTCTGTTTCTTTTTGTTGGCTTTTAGCTTGTACCAAACTCTGCTCTTCATCCTTAGATGCACTAGCTTCTTCCAAGTTCACCTCTTTCTCAGCTGATTTCTCTTCTAATCCTAGATTATTACCTTGATCACCTCTTTCATCATGTGGTGAAGAAAGGCCTTGGTCTTGATCAGCACCTTTGTCTGGCATCTCCTGATCACCTTTATTCTGAAGTTGTGCCTCTGATTGTCCTTGTTCTGTGGGTGCATTATCCTGATCTCTACTTTGATTGGATGTTATATCACCTGCTTATGTATACACTGTATTTGCAGTATGTTCAGGCTCCAAGGGTTGATCATTGTCTTTATTCAGGCTCATATCACCCTGATAGGCCAGATCTATTGTTGCAAGACTAGCAACTTGCTCTATCAGACTAGTCAACCCTATCTATTGGGCTACTTCTTTAGGGTTATCCTACTCTATTTCATCCATTTCATCCTTCTCTTGGCTAGTCACCTTTTGAGCCATTGGGGTCCCATGATGGGTCATCTTAGTATTAGCAACTAAGGTATCCATATGTTGAGCAGCTACATCTTGAACTACTTCATCATTAGACAATTCAATAGTGTTATCAAGTGGAAAGGGGGACCCCTTACCAACCATATGTGTTTCCTTTTCTATTTGCTCTTCCATGTTTTCAGTCTTAAACTAAATAATTTTAGGAATGGGGACCTCATGTTGTAATTCCCTCATGAAATTTAAACCACCAGCACCCCTTAACAAGATAGGATCGGTGCTATGTTTCCTCTCATTACTATCCTTTGTTTCTTTGGTGGTGGTGTTTGCAGCACCTTCTTTCTTTTCTTACTTGTTATTAGCAGGTCATCATTCCTAGGTCCCTTATCCAATTGCTCCTCTTCCAAGGGATTTTCTTCCTCTGGTTCATCTTGCAATTGTTTCTCTATAACCTCAGGAATAGGCTTTATTATCCTCTTGGTTTTATGTTTATCAAGGGATGGTTGTGACATAGATGCATGTGCAGATGTTGATGCCCCATCACCTTTTGATGGAAGCCTCTTAATAATCACCCTTGCTATTCAAGATCAACCTTCTTGCCCTTGCTTGGTGGCTTTTGCTCTTTAGCAGGTAATCTCTCTACATTAGATTTATTCTTTTCAATGAGAAAATCATCATATTCTTCTTTTGATAGCTCTTGTCTTTCTTTTTATTATCAATAGTGAGGGCCATACCCTTCTTCAATTTATTAACTTCAGCATTCACCCAACTATGGGTCAGCTGGATGACCCCCTGCATTATTTGATCTAATGAGGTCTCCTTTGGCTGTGTCAGATCAAGAGCTAAAATGGTGTCATTATTCACCTTTTTATCCTCATATTCATTAGACATTATTTTTCCATCATCATCATGCAACTGTGCAGGCACTGGAATGTAGTCAAAGGTTTGGATCTGGTTGAGAGTGAGTCTTTGATAAGTTCTTCTTCTGACCTCTGCCTCATCATCACAATTAGTCCAATAGTCTTCAAGATGTTTTTGATGTTTTGGTTTCCCCAATAACTTTTGCATTCTGCCATATGGGTCATATGACCTAGCTATAGAAAATGGCTGTAGGTGCATGAGATTTAACCCTCCAATAGCATCCTTAATGCTCTGTCTGTCAGGGCACAAATACTAGCCCATGTATACTGGTAACAATACAAGAGGAATCTTTTTCTACTCTAAGTGAGCTTCAACTGAAGTATATACTTGTCTAACAAATTCCATTAATATGACCCTATCAGTGGGGTATCTTGGTAACATGAGAGGTTGCCCCTCAAATCCTTCTATTCTTATGTATGAGAAGGTGGGGAATTGGATAAACCAAGCCTCATGCTTAAATATAATGGCTTGCACCTCCATGCTCAATCTCTTGGTTCTGTCCTCCTCCATGGTCCTAACTAAATGCATTGAAAATGAGTCATTTACCAACTTATAGTCTTGGAGATATGCTCTCCTCTGTAATTGTGGATAATGGTCCCAAATGTTCACATCACCGGTGCTATTTCCAAACTTGCCCACTATTTGCAAGGCATTAAATGTGCCTCAGAAAGCACAAGCATATACAGCATAGGAGGTCATATAAAATATACAAGCCTTACCACCCAGCTTCCTCATCAACTCATTTAAGCAATCACTGATGATCTTAGCCCAGAGAGGCTTGTTGTCTGAATATAGCACCATCTGGATGACTCCATAGATCCAATTTTCAAAGTTTCTAGCATGTCATCTGCCGGTCATCCTGCTCAACTGGGCAATCATATACTGATATTCCTCATCAAATTCAAATTTGTACAAGTACACAGGTAACTTGGCAGAAGCTGTGTATGTACTGTTCCTGGCCCTCCATTGATACATGATCTTCTTGGCCTCTTTCTTATTATTGTTATATTCTTTCTCCAGCTTACTTAAGCTCACACTAACTATCTTATTCCCCATAGGTAGATTGAATGCAACAGTGATGCCCTTGATTGAAAAGTCAGCATACACTTTGCCATGCTTTTCCACTCTTCTGCTCTCAGGGTTATAATTTATAGCACATTCCACCACTAGCTCAGTGGCTTTGATTGCATATGGGAATCCAACGGTGTGCCACATACCAGTTGTGAATATCCTATAGAGTATGGGATTATCAGTATCATCATCTATATGAAGGTGATGCATATGTCAAATGTGCTAAGTTGCAGAGCCTGAAGGGTAGATATGAAAGTTTGAGGATGAGTGAAGATGAAAACATCACTTCCTACATGCAGAAGGGGAATGAACTTGTGTGTAGTATTAGGTGTGTTGGTGGTAAATTGGAAGAATCAGAGATTGTTGGCAAGGTGCTCAGATCCTTACCTGCTTCATACAAGCATAGAGTTGCTACTATTAAGGAGATCAAGACTGTGACAACTGTTACAAGGGATCAGTTGGTTGGCAAGCTTTTAGCATTTGAAATGAGTGAGTTTGGTGATTCTCTTCCTAAATCAGAATCTACTTTTAAGGCCAGTATTTCTAGGAAGCAAAGATTTGATCTAGGTGAAAGCTCTTCAAGAACACTAACCAGCTATGAGAAGGCAAGGAAGGAACTTGAAGAAGATGAAACAGAGCTTGAAGAACTTGAAGCCCTTTTTGTCAAAATATTACCAAGAGGATCTGGTAAGTATGAAGGAAAGTTGCCTTTCAAATGTTTTGCTTGCAATAAGATTGGTCATTTTGCTTCAAGATGTTTGGAGATGGTTTCAAAGCCAAACCCTAACAGACCTAGGTTTTAGAAGAAATGCTACAATGTTCAAGAAGCTACTGATGAAGGAGTTATAGATAATGAATTTGATAAAAGGAAGTACATCTAGAAATGAATGGGTGTTCATTGCTATCAAAGAAGAAAATCTAGTGCCTGCTAAATTTGCTAGTTGTGTGAATGTGGAAAGTGCCTTGGCTGCTTAGGTTGAAGAAAAGGATGAATGGGTGATTGACAGTGGATGTTCTCATCATATGATAGGTGATAAGAGTAAGTTTGTAAGTATGGAAAGATATGAAGGTGGAATTGTGAAGTTTGGGGACAATTCAGCTAGTAGAATCTGTGGTAGAGGATCCATCTCTCTTGATGGTAAGAATAACACTAATGATGTTTTGTATGTAGAATTTTGAAGCATAATATTCTCAGTGTTGGGCAGTTGGTTGACAAAGGGTATGATCTTCGATTCAAGGATGGAAAATACAAAATTTTGGAAAGCTTCAGAACTGAGATTACATTTGGTACATAGACTAGAGATAATATCTTTCATTTAAGTGGTACTGGTAAAAGTTGTTTGATTGCTCAGATTGATTAGAGTTGGTTATGGCATAGGAGAATGTGTCATGTAAACTTTGATAGTATTGTCAAGATAAGTACTACTCAGGTTGTGAGAGATCTTCCAAATCTTGTAAAACTTGCTAATAGCATGTGTAAGGAATTTCAATTGGGAAAATAGAGCAGAACTACATTCAAAAGTAAAGAACAATTTTCAAGTGGATTGTTGGAACTTGTGCACACTGATTTGTGTGGCCCTGCTAGAGTTAACGTTTGCAAGGAGATAGATACTTTATGTTGCTGATTGATGACTAGTCCCAGATGATGTGGGTCACTTTCTTGAGAGAGAAATTAGAGGCTCTTGACAGATTCAAGGTGTTTAAGGCTAGGGTGGAGAATGAGATTGGTTTGAAGATAAAGTGTTTGAGATCTGACAGAGGTGGAGAGTTTACCTCCAGTGAGTTTTATGTATTTTGTGAAAAGTATGGAACAAGAAGATAGTTATCTGCTCCTAGGACTCCTTAGCAGAATGGAGTTGTGGAAAGGAAGAATTGGACTATTCAAGAGGCTACTAGAACCATGATGATGGAAGAAAATGGTCCACATGTCTATTGGAGAGAGGCTTTGAGTACTGTTGTCTACATTCTTAACTGAGTTTAGATCAAAGGTAATACTAGTAAAACTCCTTATGAAATGTGGTTTGGTAATGCTCCTACCATGAATTACTTCACAATTTTTGGTAGTAAATGCTATATCAAAAGAGATAAAGATCTAGGCAATTTTGATGCAAGGTGTGATGAAGGAATATTTCTGGGTTATTCTAACTAAAGCAAGGCATACCGGTGCTTTAACAAGAGATTGAAAAAGATTGTTGAAAGTGCTAATGTCAATGCTGATGAAAGAAAGGAGAGACCTTCCAAGTTTTGTGGATATGAATTAGATGATCAAAATGAAAGTCCTCAAACTCAAATTCAGACTACTCCGGAGAATCCAATGACTCAAGAAACTAGTGCAAATGCTGAGGAACAAGTTCAAGAATCAGAAGTTCAAGAAAATCCTAAAACTCCCAGGTATGTAAGGTTGAATCATTCTAAAGATCAGATCATAGGAGATAAAAAATAAAGATGTTCAAACTAGAAGAAAAATTGCTAAAGAACAAGAGGAGTATTGTTTGATTTCAAAGATTGAACCAAAATCAGTGAATGAAGCTTGTAATGATGAAAGTTGGGTAAAAGCAATGGAAGAAAAATTAATGTAAATTGAAAAGAATCATACTTGGGATCTTGTTCCTAGACCTAAAAACAAAAATGTAATTGGAACTAAATGGGTCTTCCAGAATAAATTGAATGAAAATGGTGAAGTTGTGAGAAACAAAGCAAGATTGGTGTGCAAAGGATATTCTCAGGTAGAGGGAATTGATTTTGAGGAAACTTCTACTCTGGTGGCAAGAATTGAAGCAGTCATATTATTTCTTGCCTTTTCTGCTTACAAAGATTTCAATGTTTACTAGATGGATGTCAAGTCAGAATTCCTAAATGGAGATTTGGAAGAAGAAGTCTACATTGAGCAACCGGAAGGATTCTAGTTGTCTGATCAAGGAGATATGATCTATAGGTTGAGGAAAGCATTGTATGGACTTAAACAAGCCCCAAGAGCCTGGTATGCAAGATTAGATAAGTATCTGCTAAAATTAGGTTCTAGCAAAGTCACAACTGACAGTAATCTTTATTTCAAGATTGATCATGAACACATCTTGATTGTTGAGGTATTTGTTGATGATATCATCTTTGGTGGAAATGAGAGCATGTGTAATAAATTTGTTGATCAGATACAAAGTGAATTTGAGATGTCCATGCTTGGTGAAATGAATTTCTTCTTGGGTCTACAAATCATTCAATCAAGTAAGGGCATCTTCATATCTCAGTCCAAGTATGTAAAAGAGTTGTTGAAAAAGTTTGGAATGGAGGATTCAAAACTAGTGAGCACTCCTATGATAACTGGATGCAAGTTGAGTAAAGATGATGATTCCCCTAAGGCAGATCAGAAAAGGTATAGATCAATGTTTGGAGGACTACTTTAGCTAACTCATACCAAACCTGATATTATGAATACAGTTGGCCTTGTTGTTTGATTTCAAGCTGATCCTAGAGAATCTTATGTTGTAGTAGTCAAAATAATTTTTAGATATCTAAAGAGAACATCTGATTATGGCTTATTGTATCCTAAGGATGATGATTTCACTCTTCATGCATATACAGATGTTGATTGGGTAGGAGATGTGGATGACATGAAAAGTACTAGTGGTGGTACATTTTTCTTGGGAAAGAGATTGGTTTCTTGGTTGAGCAAAAAGTAGGAGGCAATATCTCTGTCTACTGCAGAGGCAGAGTATATAGCAGCAGCAAGCAATTGTACTCAAGTTTTGTGGATGAAGCAAATGTTGAAGGATATTAGAATTTTGTTTGAAGAGCCTATTACATTCTTTTGTGATAATTCAAGTGCAATAAACATTTCAAAGAATCCGGTGTTGCATTTAAAGACAAAACACATATCCATCAAGTTTCACTTTTTGAGAGAGAAGGTAAATGAGAATGAAGTCAGATTGGAGTTTGTTCCTTCAAAGGATCAGATTGCAGATATCTTCACTAAGCCTCTACCTAAGGACACTTTTGAGTATCTCAGAGAGAAGCTAGGGTGATTACCCCTCCTGTTTAGAACTAAGGTGCACTAGCGTGCATTAGGTCAGTGGAACCCACAGTCATATCTTGTGATCCAGATTGGTGTTAAGGGGATGCTACTCAGGGGAGTAGTTAGTATGTTCTGAGTTTAGTTTGGTCTTGTCTAAGAAACAAAAAGGGTGAGAGATGATTGCAAATATGTGCCCTTTTCCATTGATGTCAAAGGGGGAGAGAAGTCATGTGAAAAAATTGAAGTAGTTGCTGGTGAAAGGGGGAGCAGTGAAGAGAGTCATTGCAGTTGTGATAAGAGAAAGGGGGAGAGGTTCTTGTCTTGATGGTTGAAATAGTTTTTCACATCATATGTTGCCATCAATGACAAAGGGGGAGATTGTTGCAAATATGTGCCTAATCAGTGTTGTCATTGATGTTAACATATCCTTTTTTTATTGGTGTCAACTGTATCTTATTCTATCACTTGTTTAGAAGACTTGTATGTTGACAATATTGAGAAAATTAGCCTCTCCAGAAGAAACAAATGAGTTACATATCTCTGTGTCAGAGATAGTGAAGACAGTGCAGTTCATTGAAGTAGATTCCTCCGTATTCCCAGTGAGATGAAGATTAGAGTCTACGGTTAAAGGTTTTGTAGACGATTGCTTGAAGTTGCTCTAGTTAAGATTTGAGAGGTCTGCATGAAGTACTTGTGAAGTTATGGCCATTTGAGTAGAACCGGGTTTTGTAGTTATTCAAAGGTGACAGAGTGGCAGGAATTTGGTCCAAATTGCTCCACGTTGGGATATTATGGTCTATGGATCTAGAGGTATGTTTGGGATGTTGGTGTGTATCATCAACTCAAGTGGTTCATGGTTTGGAGGTCCACAAGCAATCTTTCTAGTGTGACAGTCATGACAGTTGGTGTTCTTAAGTTCTCAGATGAAGATGCAAGTGTTTTTGGTGATTTGAGGTGATGCGATTGTTCTTGTTGATTTCATTGTGCTTGTGGTGGTCTCTAGATCATGTGCCTATTGTGTTGGTGGTCCGTATTAAGAATTGAGCTTGTGGTTGAAGGTTTCTCCTTGAGTGTTGTTGTTCTTTCCAGTCTTGGTTGACCGGATGTTTGGTGTGTGTTGTGGATGATCTACAAAGAGTTCTATGGAGTGTGGCATCTTGATTGAGCAAGATTTGAGTCCTAGCTATGTTTGTCCGATAGTGTAAAGATTTACATGTAGCATTTTAAGTCTTTTGATTGTAATTGCTTGTAATGCCTATCTTGGAGAATGTTCCAGATAGATGATTGTAAGGCTGACTTTGATGTTCATTCCAAAGTCGATGTCATGTATAAATGAGTGTTGTGAAGTCATGGAAATGTGTGGTGTGAGTGAAGATGTGGATATAGAGAGGAAGTGAATAGGGGCAGAGCAAAGGTATTGTGTGCTTCAATGGAACTGAACCTTGCATGAAGAAGATGTTGTTTCTTAGTTTAACCTTTTAGTGTTAACATTGTGAATGTTCTTGTAGACAGTGAGCCTCCTCTAAGTAGTGAGCTCTGGGCAGTGTGCCTGAAGGCAAGTGCCTTCCCATTTTTCTATTCTTTTAATAGAGAATAAATCTTGTGGGTTAACCCCCACTGTGGTTTTTCCATTAACCGGGTTTCCACATAAAAATCTTGGTGTTATGTGTGTTGATTATGTTTCTGCTCATGTATTGTTGATTCATGCTTTCATGGTTATATCATTAATCTTTTAATAAGTGGTAAAGAAGATTAATTGCAGTAAAAGATAAAAGTTTTGTGACAACTGATTCACCCCCCTCTTGGTTGTTTGCCTTAATTTCAATAGTTTTTAGTTGTGTTGGTGTCAATACCATCTATTCCTGACAATGTCACCAACTTTTAGGTATTTGATGATGATCAACACATTTTAGACTTTATTGCTGATAGGGACATATTTGAGGCCCAAATAGTGGATGATATTTGGGATGAAGAGGAGATAATTGATCTACCTAGTAACAAGATCCCTAAGGGAATGATTGAACTAGAAAGAGCTTTTGATCTAGATAATATGATCAAGAAGGACCTCCCTAAGATAGATGGAGTAGAGTATGAACCTGTCAACATAGGATAGGGTGAAGATACAAGGAATGTCCTGATAGGTAAGGTTTGCACTGAAGAAGAAAGAGCAGAAATAACCTAGGCCTTAAAAGATTACATTGATGTCATAGCATAGACATATGATGAGTTAAAGACCTATAACACATCCTTCATAACTCACACAATCTCCCTGAAGCCTGATGCTAAGCCCTTTAGGTAGAAATAGAGACCGGTCAATGCACTACTGGAACCTCTTATTATTTAAGAAGTTAATAAATTACTTGGTGCAAGGATCATATTTCTGGTTAGGCATTCTACTTGGATTGCTAATTTGGTCCCTATCAGGAACAAAAATGGAGATATACGCCTGTGTGTAGACTTCAAGAACTTAAACAGAGCATCCGAGAAGGATAATTATCCTTTGCCTTCTCTGGATGAAGTTCTCCAGATGGTGAATGGTGCATAAATGATGTCCTTTCTAGATGGTTTTTTAGGATATAACTAGGTGATGGTGGATAAGATAGATAGATTGAAAATAGCTTTTACCACTAAGTGGGGGATCTTCGCTTATAGGCACATGCTCTTCAGTTTAATCAATGATAGAGCAACCTTCCAACGAGGTATGGATATAGCATTCAGAGGACAGGTAGGTCAATGCATCATGATATATATGGATGACCTAATAATATTCTCAAAGCACATAGGTGATCACATTGAGCACCTGAGGAAAGTATTAAAGAAATGTGAACAATATGGCATATCCCTGTATCCAAAGAAATGCATTTTTGGGGTGACCATAGGCAAATTGCTTGGTCATGTCATATCTAAGAATGTGATAACCATTGACCATACTAGGGTAGATTCAACTATGAAATTGGAACTTCCCAGAAGCAAGAAAGAGTTGAAGTCTTACTTTGGTAAGATTAACTTCATTAGGAAGTTTATCACTAGGTTTGCAGAGATAGTAAGACCTCTCAATGCCATGTTAAAAAAGGAGCCTAAGATCAAATGGACTCCAAAGGAAAAAATAGATTTTGAAGATATAATAAAGGCCATTAGAGATGCCCCAAGTATTGATCAATCCTGACTACACCAGAGATTTCTACATATACTCTTTTGCATCAAAGCATACATGTGCAGTTGTCTTAACTCAGAGGAGTGAGGCAAAAAAAGAAAAACCAATTGCATTCATGAGTTCCCTATTTACATATGCCAAGCTTAGGTATATGGATGTAGAGAGACAGGCTCTTGCCTTAGTCAGAGTTGTGAAGAAATTCAGGCATTATATCTTGAGAAGTAAAGTTATTACAGTAGTACCTGATTCAGTTGTGAAGATGCTTCTCATGCAAAGCGAACTAGGAGAGAAGAGAGATAAATGGATTACCATACTGCAAGAGTATGATATGGATATAACACCAATTAAATTTGTCAGGGGACAAGCCCTTAGTCAAATGATTGTTGAAATAGATCCCAATTTGACAAGCCAACAATACGTAGTAGATGTAGAAGTTCATGATGATTGGTATTCTAACATTAGGCATATCTTGATCACAGGGAAATGTCCACCCAATATGCAAGCATCCTAGAGAAGAGCTCTGAGGATCAAGGTACAAAAATACATGATCAACAGAGGAGTCTTATTCAAAAGGAATTATGAGGGGATATACCTAAGGTACTTAAACAAACAAGAAGTAGCCAAAGTTCTTCTTGAGTTACATGATAAGTTTGGTATAGCCCATGGGTCACACCTAGCTACCACACATGCCATCCTGAGGGCTGGGTATTATTGGCCCACTATATTTAACGATGCAGCTGAGCACATCAAATTTTGTCACACATGTCAAACTACTTCATATAAAGAGTATGCAACTCAACCATTGCAACTTGTGATGGAGATGCACCCATTTGCACAATGGGGCATGGATTTCATCAAACCCATCAATCCTCCATCCTCTGCAGGACACAAGTTTGTGCTGACTATCACTGATTAATGTACTAGGTGGACATAGGCCATCAACAGTAAGACATACTATATAAAAGATCGTGATAGTGCTCAATCGACGCGTTTTGTATGCTCAAAGCTCTGTTAAGTATGCCTGAGAATACGATCGAAGAGAGAGAGCCAATGAAGGAGATGAGGGGGGTTTATATAGATTTTAAGGAAGATCGATCAACGGTCCAGATAATTCAGAAGAATCAACGGAGGAGAATAGTTGAGGAATGTGCAACGAATGAGAAGAAGACATGTGTCTTGCTTTCTTTTGCATGAGAGGAGTTATCAAGAATAGAAGAATGAGTTAACTAAAGAGATAAATCAATTAAAAGAAAAAAGCAATCAGTTAAGTGATTTCAAACAAGAAGAAGATATTTGCATGAGAAAAGAAGATATTTTGCTTTATTAAATATAGAAAGCTTAATTGATGAGCAAGAAAGCTTGAGTTATTTTAGAGATAACTCAAATTAGAAGAAAAAGCAATTTAAATAAATAATTGATTTATTTAAATTTAGAGAAGATATTTTGGAAGAAGTAATTAAATAATTGGAATTATTTAATTTAGAAGATTTTAAAAGCTAATTAAATAAATAAATTTATTTAATTGTTGTGCATGATTTTGGAAGAATAAATTTGATTTAATTAAATAATTTAAGAATTATTTAATTTTAGCTAAGAAGGAATTTGTGATGAATTAATTAAATAATGGGATTTATTTAATTAATGTAGACTTAATTTTTGGAAAGAGGATAATGATCAAATTAAATAATTAAAATTATTTAATTGTGGAAGAATATAGAGGAATTTAATTTAATTAATTAAATAAAGAGAATTTATTTAATTAATGTCGCAATTTAGGAGATTTAGAAGAATTTGATGATAATTAATTAAATAATTAGATTATTTAATTAACGTTTGCAATGCAAGTGATTAGACAGATAACGGAATGCAAGTGATTTGACGACATGGTCATTTTAGGGTGTCTACATAATGTACTAGGTGGACATAGGCCATCAACAGTAAGACATGCACATCAGACAATGTGATCAGGTTTCTAGAAAGCAACATCACCACAAGGTATGGAATCCCATATGCCTTAGTTTGTGACAATGGTCTTGCTTTTGTATCTCTTAAACTTTCAAGTTAGGCATTTGATCATGGGATAATTTTGAAATTTTTATCAAATTACTACCCCCAAGGCACAAAAATACATGATCAAAGGAGGAGTCTTATTCAAAAGGAATTATGAGGGGATATACTGTAGGTGCTTAGACAAACAAGAAGTAGCCAAAGTTCTTCTTGAGTTAGATGATAAGTTTGGTACAACCCATGGGTCATACCAAACTACCACACATGCCATCTTGAGGGTTGGGTATTATTGGCCTACTATCTTTAAGGATACAGTTGAGTGCATCAAATTCTATCACATATGTCAAACTGCTTCAAATAAAGAGAAGTGTGCAACTCAACAATTGTAAACTATGATGGAGATGTGCCCATTTGCATAATGGGGCATGGATTTCATCAGACCCATCAATCCTCCATCCTCCGCAGGACACAGGTATGTACTGACTATCACTGATTATTGTACTAGGTGGATAGAGGCCATTAGTAGTAAGACATGCACATCAGATGACATGATCAAATTTCTAGAAAGAAACATCACCACAAATTATGGAATCCAATATGCTTTAGTTTGTGACAATGGTCCTACTTTTGTATCTCTTAAACTTTCAAGTTGGGCATTTGATCATGGGATAATTTTAAAGTTCTCATCAAATTACTCCCACCAGTGTAATGGCCTAGTTGAATCAACTAATAAAAATTTGTTAAATATCATCAAGAAGCTAATTGAAAAGAACCCTAGGGAATGGAATACTTTACTTAAGTATGCCCTATGGGTAGACAGGACATGAGTTAAAACTGCCCTAGGAAATTCTCCTTATCAGTTGGTTTATGGGGTGGATCCTATCCTCCCTTTCAACCTGAAAATCCCAATGTTACAATTTTCCCAAGAGTATCTAGGCATTGATAACAAAAGAGAGGTTAGACTATTGCAATTGATGCACTTAGAAGAGAAAAGAGATAAGGCAATTGACCAATTTGCCAAGCATCAAGCTATTGTCAAATGTTGGTTTGACAAAAGAGCCAAAGTAAAGGTGTTCAGGATCTTAGATTTGGTCCTATCATGGGATAAAGCCCATGAGAAGAAGGATGATCATGGAAAGTTTGATAAATTATGGGTCAGTCGCTTCCAAATTTTAGAGATATTAGGAGACAACACTTACAGGCTTAAGACTTTAACATGTGAGGATGTTCCATTGCCAGTCAATGGATAGTTCTTCAAACACTATTTTCAAGCCTAGGTTGGTTAGGTCAAAACCATGTAGTATATGTATATATTTTGTATAGCTGCTTGTACAACTTACTTTGTGTGCTTTTCTTTATTTATGTATTGTTGAGTCCTTGTTTTGATTAGGCAAGATAGAGCACCTTTCTACTTCAGAAAACTAGTGAAATTGTTAGAATTCAAGAAAAGATCACAAATGCTTACATAGGTTGTGACTCCTTTCAATTTATGTACTTTTGATCAGGTCCATGATATCACATTCATCAATGGTAACTCTTTTGTTCAAGGAGATCCTCACAAAGTACACCTAACAGCCTTGGATTTGTTGAAGATATTAGTGTTTGGGTTAAGTGAAAAATCTAAAGATTTGCCTTTGCTACCATTGCAATCCTTAGCCTAAGCAAGCAAGTGTCTATTCCTTGCAAGTGATCTTACATGATCATATCTTATGAATAAAAAAAAGAGAAATATATTGAATATCAAAAGAAATAAATACTTAGGTCATCCAAGTAACTCTACTAGGGCTATGGATGCATGTCTAGCAATGGGACTCTACTTGGGAGAATTGCAAAGATAACCTTACCAGGGCTATGGACACCTACTAGTAGCAAGGCTCTATCCAAGGTTGGCTATGAGGGTTAAATCTAACTATGTAGCTTAACCCTAGCTACTAGTGTTTTCAAATTGTCTTCAAAATGAAGGAAATGAATCACATGCACACACCTGATTCCTTCTTATTACAATGTTATGTTGATGAATATGATATCATTCAGAGAGGTTAGGATGCTTATGTTGGATAAGAGCTATAATATTATGTCTTAATTTGTCTTCATTTCTTGAATTATTCAAATTTTAGTTGTTTTGTTTGGTGGCAAGTTGTTGTGTGGTTACACAACACGCCCCATTTTGCCCTAGAAAAATAGGGACCCAACTTTTTCTGCTTTTGGGTGGTATGGTAAAAACCAGTAGTAGATGCATGTCAATATCTTATCCAGTGCATGTCTAGACCTTGAGATATAGGTCAAATTTTCAAAGTTATAATTTCTCATCATAAACCCTACCAAGTGAAAGAGCATAAAATTCAAAGCAAGTTTGCTTTTTGAATCACCCCAAAATTCCCTAAGATCAAGAAGTTATGCCTGGTCAAAGTTTAGTCAAATGGTCTTAGGGATATCTTCACATTTCCTAACATCCAGACATTAACTTAATGTCTTGATCGCAAGATTACTAAGGAAAACTCAATATCTAGAAATTTGCAAATGGGCGCACATCAAATTTTAACTCATGATGTAATAGACCGTCAAATGCATGGATGTTCGTAGATATGCATATTCAATCTCAAGATGTGGACATTTGTTAATATCCCAACACTATAATATAACAACAAAATTAAACATGTAGATATTAACTCAATGTCCTGACTTTCACTAATAACCTGATGACATCACATTATACCCGACCTAGAATAACCTTCAAAAGGGTGACATTATCCACACATTTGGACTTGGGGATTTTTCACATTGTTTAACATATAGATATTTCTTTATATCCACATCCCCATCCCTATGAAAAAAATTAATTGATTTCCATGAACCAATCAGATGGTGCCACGTGGCACAATTTGACTTTTCTCATTTGGACATTTTGTAATGTCCTGATATTTGATGATCAAAGGTAAATGCCTTTGGATTATAATGACCTGATATTCACCCTTAGTCAGTGTTGACCAACATGCTGACGTCATTCATATGCATGTGCACATTCCAAAAGGTATGCACATTGTTTTAATATCCATACTCTGTAATAAATGCCACAAAAATGGTAGATGGTCATTTGAAAATTCAAATCATGAACTGCAACCTATTACAATCCTAAGAACCGGATGTCGATATACATGAACAAAGGAAATTTGCCATTAATTATGACCTAAAATCATTATTTCTAACACATAAAGTAGGATTTTTGGTCATTTTGCATTTACAAAGCATTCAGAAGAGAAAATTATAGAGCTCCAGAGCTTTTATGGTGACCATTACAGAGATCTTTATCCCTAATAGAATGGTGCAGATATCAGATGGCGAACGGTAAAGGCAATTGTGCAGTGTGAAAGTAAGCATCCAAAAATCTGCTAATCAGGTTTAAGTACGTAAATCAAGACACAATGGAAGCTCACAAGAATCAAAGTGATGCAAAGTTCATGGCTTCCGTGTTCTTGCAGCCCAGTGGTTCTAGATTCAAATTCAGATATATTGGAGAGACTCATGCTAGAAATACCAATCTCAAGGCATGGACAACCCAATGAGTTTAGGGTGGTGGAAACCCCATGCTCTTAAACATCTACAACTCTGGAATGTGGCATGTTGGAGGATTTCCATACGCAGTAGAGGCTATTGAGCTAGTGGAGGCATGTGTAAATAATTATAACAGAGATACTAGAAGAGTGGAGAAGCACGGTTGTGTGTATGCAAATTTCTTAATTGAAGTAATTACATCAACTTTTCACTTACCCACAAGCCCTAATTTGTACAAGATAGATATGGAGGCCTTGGAAAATCAATACCCTGGAGTAAGTATACAGATTGTAGAAAGATAATGTTCTCATGCTAGAGAGCTCAGGATAATACCTATAAGGCAGCAGCTAAATTGCTGGTCAACCTCTATAAATTTGATATTACACTAGAGGTTCAATACATGATGGTCATGTTGAGCTAGATGAGAGGAAGGCTTCATGCTGGGAACTTTGAGCCGTGGATGTATGGACTTATCAGAATGGTTGAGACTACAAATACATAGATACGGTGGGCATCACTTATTAGTGATAGCCTAGATTAAGGAATGAAGAAGCTTGGTGGCAAGGCAAACTTGTTTCACATGTCATCATATGCGGTTTATGCTTGTACAACCAAGGGTATGTTTAATGGCCTACAGATAGTAGGATGAGTTGGGAGAAACCTCAGAGATGTGAACATATGGGGTCATTATCCGCAACTGGAGAGCAAGTCATCCATGCAAAACTACAAAAGGGTAAATGATTGTTTTGTTATGCATTTGGTCCACTTAATGGAAGATGACAGAGCCAAAAGGTTGAGCATTGAGTCTCAAGAGGTCATAGTAAAAAATGGAACTTGGTTCATCCAGTTCCCAGCTTTTACTTACACTAGAATGGAGGGATTTAGTGGGCAACCTCTGATGTTGCCAAGATACCCTACAGACAGAGTCATCCTCATGGAGATGACTAGATAGATAGCTCCCTCATATGATGCATTTACAAAGAGAAATAAGAAACCAAATGTTAATTTTCCTCTTTATATTGGATGGTACATGTGTCCTAACATTGAGTCAACAAAAGAATCAGAAGGAGGCCTACAGATGCTGAATTTGCAGCCTTTTCCACTGGCCAGACAATATGATCCTTACAGAAGGATGGAGAAACACATAAACAAGAGGCCTATACATTAGGTACATTTAGAATATTATTGGGAAAATTTCCCAGATGATGTGGAAGTGGGGAGGAGGAGTTATCAAGGACTGACACTGAAGCAGATCTGCACATTGGATTGCATTCTTGTTCCTCCACAACTGCATCAGGATGATGGAATTAGAATATCAAAGGAATATGAAGATAAAAAGATATACACAAAGTCTATCTCCCCACCGGATTGGAGCCAGCCAGAGGTAACCTCTCTGGACCTCATAATGGCAAGGGTCATGACATTGACCAAGGCATGGGTAGATCAGTAAGTTGCTACTTTGTAGGCCAAGGGAGTGGCCATCACAATAGATGAGAAGAGAAAAAGGCAAGAATTACCCGAGGAAGATTACGATGATTTCTTAGAAGATAAAAGGCAAGGCCTAGAGGCCAAATGAGATAAAGGAGCTTCATCAAAAGAAGTTAGGATAAGTGTTGATAGTGGTATCTGGATATCTCTAAGGCCCTCTCCTCATAAGGTACAAGGTTCAGTCATTATTGTCACAACATTTAAAATGTCATAGGAACAACATGCAGACACAGAACATCTTGGAATCAGTTATCAAGATTTGGAAGATGAGGAGGATGGCATACCTTTGGCCAAGAGGAAGAAAACTCAAGATATATTAGTAGGGGCTAATGTCCCAAGATAAAAGAGAGGAAAGCAGAATACAATGAGAGGGTCAACTAGCACACAGTCTAATGTCCTGCTCTAAGAAGAAGGAGATGATGGGCTCACCTCTATGGAACAAATGTTTGTATCTCATCCATCTACATCAAGAAAGGATGTAAAAAAAGTGATGCCAAAGATTCAGGATGAGGGTACAATATAGAATGATTTTCAACATAATGTCCCCATCCCAATAATAGTACATTTCAAAACATAACTAGCTAAGGAAGAGAGCATAGAAGAAAAGAAGAAAATAAATGATCCTTCTCTACCACTGGATGATATAATTGACCTCATAGATGATGAGGTAACAAAGGATGTGGCATCTAGTCCCATGGAGACTTTAGTTGGAAACACAACAATGACACCCCTAGGCACACTCCAAGTACAAAAGACTACCAGAAATGAAGAGAAAGTTGAAGATCCAGAGATGGTGAGAAAGAAAATTGGCTTGAAGGGGTTAATTGGAAATGTTAACAGCCCAAAAACCATTGATTTGACATATGATGGGCCTGCAGATAAAGAGAAGGATAAAACTATGGAGCATGTGGAGATTGAAGATAATTTATCCATGGATAGAGATACTCACATTGATGTGCCTGCTCAACATGATGTCCATGATGTTGATAAAGGACATGTTTTGGTGTCTAAGAAGGAATAACAGATGTAGACATCTAGACAGACAAGTCCAATGACCACATCTAGATCCCAGGATCCAAAAGATACAGAAAAATTGACATATGGACAAGAAAGTCCATTGAATAAAAATGATGAAGATAAAGTAGGGGAGATAGTGGATGGTGATAATCAAGAGGTTCATCGAGATGCACAAGATCCTAGCCATCCAGGACCTAATGTGGACACTCCTCCACCTCAAAATGGTCAACAATTGCAAGATCAAAATGTAATAACACCTAAAGGACATGCATATTGAAAAAAATAAAAAGGATAAGGATGTTTGGATAGAGGTACCAATGAATGAGGAGCCTGATAAGGATATGTCTAGAGATTAGGCTAAGATAAAAGAGGATGCTACAAAATAAGATGATCAACAACAAGTAAACAAAGAGGTTCCCACTAATGGGGAACAACAACCAAATGTGGAAGAGGAGGACATTCCATAGAATATGAATGTGGAAGTGCATGATGCTCACATTGAGTAGATAGACCAGCAAGGGTTTAGACCTAATGTGCCATATTGGCTTACACATGAGGTAAATCAGCATCAGATTATTGATTCTTCCAATTTTGATATTTATTCATTATTTTTAGTAGAGGTAGCAAAACCAAAGCATAGAGCTAGGGCCACCTCAGCAGTAAAGAGAGACCCCATTATAGGAAGAAGGACAACTCAATTAGTTGTGCCTATTGCAAATAAGGCAAAAGGGGAAATAAAGCCTGATGAGTTTTAAATAACTACAGTAGACCTAGGCTTTACAACTATAGAGCAGGAAGGTAAAGAGACCAAAGAAAGCATAGACGCCCTTCTTGCTAGAAAGCCCAAGGAAAAGGCTAATAATAAAGAATACTAGGAGCAAATTTCTCAGATGAAATTATCCATTAAGGGATTAGTGGCACCAACCAATATGCCAATCATAGCCTCCACTTCCCTCACATTAGTGTCACAACAAGAGATCAATGGGTTGAATGCCATGAAGTTCTAGGCACATGTAATGAATGATTCATTCAGCAAGTTCCTAGGTGATGGATATAAAGTGGTGAGGATATCCTTGTCAAATTGGGAAATGCTAAGCAACATAAAGAATAAAGCAGATGACTTGAAGAAAGAGGTTGGGAAAAGATTGATCAGGAGTAGTCAAGATGTGACTACATGAAAATATATGAGGAGAGTAGATATAAACAACTTCATAACAAAGAATATCCTAACATCACAAACTTTACCAAAGTTGGATACTTGGTTTGAGGACATGAGATTTGAAGTTAGTATACTGAAGAGATTCAATGCTAGAATGATTGACATCAGTACAAAGGCACATCAGCTCATGTTTTAAGAGTTGGAAATTTTAGAGATTTTAAAAGGAGAACTTGAAGACAAGATTGAGAATTAAGATGAGGAGTTTTCCATTGAAGCCTTCAGAGATAATTTTTCTTCAGTTTTGGATGATCTTGTTCAACACTTTTCAGAGGACACAATTGATAATTCCATGTTGATGAGATACAAAATTGATGAATATAATAAAGAGTTGGATAATAGGACTAACAGGTGGATAACATTGCAAGAACAGTTGAAAGCAGAAGAGCATGCTGCTATGAAGGCTAAAGTGCAAGATAAGGTAGAAATAGATTTAAGGCAATTCAGACATATGCACTTATTCAAGGAATTGGATGCTGAATAATAGAGGAACCTTCAACAAATGAGGAATTAGATGGAAATGTAGAATGAAGAGGTCACGTTGACCAAGTCAATGATTCTAGAATATTCCCTCATGCTAGTTGTTCACCACCAGATTGATTGTCAACTAGCAATCATGTGCCACATTTAATCTTGACCATTAGATCATGAGATCTATTGTAACCGCATCGTCTCCTTGTTCTATAAAAGGGGATGGACTACCATTTGTACATTATTAGGAACTTAATCAAGAGAAAATTGTTGAGCTACATGGTTTTTTCTTGAGACTAATTGTATATATGCATACCTTTTGAATGTTGAATGAAATAGAGATTCAGATTACAAATTGATCATAAATTTTGAGTAATCTTGTGTGGATGTCATCTTGATATTTCACTGTGATTTGTTGCGTCCCTTAGAGTGCATGTCAACTGGTGAATATTGTTGTCATCCTGTCCCATTGAAGATTAGCATCAAATGTGCGTAGTTGTGGAATAACCTAGAAAAGCATGGTTTGATTTTATCTCTTTTCATGAAATGTTGAATTGTGCATATGGATCAATGGTCAAAACTCACTCACTTTAAAGAATTTCAAAATTTGAATTTCATTTCTTTTAAATTTCATTAGTCATCATCATCATCAAACTATAAGTATTGATAGATGATAAGCAGAACATAGTAAATATGCAGACATCCATAGATACATGAACATCTTATGCATATTTGAACAAATTGCATGTAAGATTGAAAATATCATTCAAATACTTAGAAATAATGATAAAGATCATAGAAATATTAGCTTGTAGGCACATTATTTAGAAGAATTTAAGGTGCATAAGTAGGATTAAGTACATATTAGTTCATATTTCAGTAAATTCAGAAGAGCTAATCAAAGTAATATAAATCATCATGAACAGTCTTAATCAGAGTGAAGATCAAAAGAATTGATCAAACTTAGAATGAATATGTGCATATTCTAGTTAGAGATTGTAGGATTTAACATCATTAGTTGAGATTTATACAGAATAGGTGAAATAGCGTGAATATTTACACATTCGGATACAAATTACTTTGAATTTCATGTGTAAGGCCCTTAACTAATTAACAAAAATTCACATCAAACCACTAAGAGATTATCAAAAGATCATGACCTGATCAATGGAGACATGGAATCATAAATTCAATCCTAAATTTATCATATTCTTCAAGAAGATAAATGTTTGTTTTGTGAATTTTTATCATTGTTCATATGACTAACAATCATATCAACACCACCCAATTTAACAATAACAAATAATGGAAAATCTAGAAATTTAAATATACATAAATGCCACAAGTAAAAATTTCCTTTCTCAAAGCATAAATAAATTCCATTTTCAATTAAATATGCCATCATTTTATCAACACATAGATATCAATATACAAATTTATAATCAAAGAATAATAAGATATAATATCATATTAGGAATACATCCTTCTAATCCATTTAAATTTCATCAAATATACATGGTTGACTTTACATTACAAATTTGGTTGACCATTAGTCATAGTCATCATATCTAAGTACAAGAAACATGGTTGATCAACTATAGGAGGGAGAGCATCATATAAGAACTTCACCTCCAACCATAGACCTAGTAGTTCTCCACATATCTTCTTACCAAAAGCAGTTTGACCCTTTTATAGGGGTAATAGATGGGGATGTATGTAGTAGAACCAAATCTGAGAACTAAGTGCAAATGTGAATACCTATTACATGCAGTAAATCAAGCAGTCCTTAAATACCCTCTAGATACCATGATTTCTAACTAGTTCATGAGTCTATGGATATTTTGAACTAATAATGCTTACATCTATTGCATCACTTTGTTCAAATCTTTCAATATTCAATCACATAAATGTGGGTCATTTGTTCATGCACTACTATCTCTTGCTTGACTCTCTTATCAACTAATGACTAGCAAATGCAACTATAGTATAAAATGTATAACATTCTATAGACATCAATCTCCTAGTATTTCCTACTGTGAGATGGTCCTACTAGCCATTCTTCCATAAGGATGGTTTTAGATTGGTATATGACCATCGAGTTTCAATTTCCCAGTATTCTCCACCCAAAGATGATCTCATCTTCTAGAATTTGATAAAATGAACAAAGACATAACATCTATTATTTTTAGATATCTTGGCATACCCTACCCTTGAGATGATTTAATGAATACAATAATATGAGCATGGGAATAACTAGGTTTCCATTCTCCTAGTATATTCCTACCTTGAGATGGTTTATTAACTACAATAATGATGATTATACTTTATGTTCTCCTAGTATACTACTACCCTTGAGTTGGAATACAATAATATAATGACTCTAGTTTACAACTATGGATCCATACACATAATAACATACATAATACAATAATACATTGATATTAATAGTAAAATATTGATACCATAATAATACATTGATATTAACAATAAAATATTGACACTCACAAGTGAATAATAACTTGGGCTTAAGAAAAATATATATAAAAAGAAACATGATCTTATCAGGTTCCTATAAGCCTTATGGATCAATGCAATATTGAATACTTGCAACCTATCCATTTCTCTAAAAGCATTCTCTAGACTATTCCTCTTATTGATGTGGAGGACGTAGCGAAGTGGACAAAATGAACAAATCTTCTAATTATTGAATCTCTCGAACCCTTTAACTTCTCGATTGAACCCACTGAACTTGTTAGTTTAGAACCATCGAATTATTAAACTCATTGAACTTACGAACTATTCGTATCTTTTGAACTCTTGAACCATTCGCTTGAACCGTTCGCTTGAACCATTCACTTGAACTGTTCGCTTGAACCATTCGCTTGAACCATTCGCTTGAACCATTCACTTGAACCATTTGCTTGAACCATTCTCTTGAACTGACGGTGCTTCTTACACCGATATCCTTCGTCGGCAACAACTCACAACAGTCGCCCCGATCGACGATACCTTCTCTGTCAGCCCACTACAATTTCCTTAGGCCGATGACTGTACTCACACTGATGATCCCTGACCCGTCGGCCAGACTGTTGTCTTCAGTAGGACTTCACTCCTTTCCGATGATGTCGATACTTACACCGATACACATTCTCCTTTCCACTCAATTACACCGATAGTCTGACACTCGCCTGCAACACAAAAATCTTCTGCACAGTTCCCTCCTCAACTCCATTCTGTACCAATCTCTCCTCGTGGCTCAAAGTCCATATTCCATCTGGTGATCACCTCACAGTTTCATATCCCCTCTACATAGTTAGGGTTAGTCCAATATGGTACAGGTTACTGCGGACCACTCCATGAGAACCAGACTCTTACATCCATGGATGGGTCTATTCAGGCATAGTTACACTCAAAACAAAAATGGAAAATGTCTACTTTGATACCAGTCAGAAGATATACACAGGATTACAGAACTAGAAGAAAAACTCACTGTCAAAAAGGAAATTCTTATTTCTTTAATCTGAAATCTGATTGTTACTCCACATACACACACTCTCTCCGTCTAATCACAAAAGATGCTTAAAACATACTCTCCATGGGTGGTAGGTGTAGCAGTGGGAATGCCAACCGTTCTGCAACCGCTCACCTCACAGTTACATCTCAGTTCTTGCCAGCTAATCACATTCTTGGTCGCTTGGACCTTAGGAAACACATCACACCAAAATGAACCACAAAACAAAATTAAACTACCTAGGTGTTTATTACATTCATTTTGGTCCTAGGGTCCTTATCAGGCCCCTTAGGACATTTTACCCCTACATTTCTATGATCATCTCTCCGTACCCTTCCTGGGTCTCTTTTCCAAAGTGGCCCCTTGGATGCTCCCGCATCATACTCCCCGGAATAAAGGAAACTCTTGTCCCAAGAGTTGGGTGCTCTGTTCCAGCCAGTTTGAAAACTATTTGAAAAATTCCTCTGCTGTGTGACAGGGAACATGAACTCACCTAGAGTTATCCACCTCCTTTTTCTCCAACCTGCATATCTCTTCCAACCAGTATTGGTGTTACAAAACACATTCTGATGTCCTCTCCTAAGACTCTGCTGCTGAAGTTCTCTTACCTGTTGATGATGATGTTAGTCATAACCAAACATAGAATAAAAGTTACACAACAACCTTTACTCATCTTGAAAGATACGATGAATTCAAAGAATTCATGATCCCAAGTCTCCATTAATTAGTTCATAATCTACTAACGTTACTCAGTGGTTGATGCGTGTTGCTGTTAATCATTCAGGGGCCTTATGTTCTTCAGTAATTTCTGCAAAGTTCATCATTATTTCTCCAAATATCCTACTCTATATGTCTGCTCTACATAAATCTCCAATAATTCTACCTCTGCACTGTGAATTTAGTCAAATAATGTGCTTACAGGTTGATATTTGCATGATTTCTACCATTATTTACAATTCTTTGCATGATATTTTCAACACTACATGCACTTTGCTCAAATATACTAAGGATTTTTGATTATCTACGAGATGTCAGCATATTTCTGTGTTCTGCTTGTTATTTATCATGATTTGCAGTTATGGAAGTGATTTCAATGAAATTAAAATGAGAAAAAGGGTTAGAGAATGAGATTCCCAAAATTACTTAACTGAGATCACTGATCCACATACATGTTCCCATACAGCAATGAAGAGAAGAAAACTAGAAATCATACTTCACCAGGACATTCCACAAATCTGCATGATCCAGTGCAAATCTTCAAAGGAAAAGTTGACAACAACATGCAATGAAATGAAAGCGCTTCTATTTGAACACAGCATTCACCATTACATATCCAGAAATCAACTTGAAGATTACGTAAAATTTACAATCAAGATGTAATCTGAAGCTTCATCTCCATTCAGTATGCTTTAGAATAAGTACATTTACAACGATCTGAAGAAAGAACCTTGACATTTCAACAATTCAATCCTCATTAGTCTTAGTAATCCAATCTCCTATTTGATTCTACAGTAATTGGCCTTATTTTGCCAGATATTCCCATACATCTCAATTTGGACAAGTTCTACCCTTTTATAGAACAAAGGCCAGAAAACAGTTACAATGATCCAAGGATCAGGATCCTCCCAGAACAATCAATGGTCTAGATGACTAGCACGTGCCTGCCAGTTGGAAAATACACAGCTAGCATAGAATGTTCTGGTATCTTTGACTCAGTCCACCTTCTAGTTGGCATACAGCATATTTGATAATATCCTCCCCAGCTCCGGTTCATGTTGCTTGCCAGTTGGCAATTTTCAGCCACTTCATACAGCTCCAACATCCTGCAACAAACAAACAAGAATTAAGCATCATCATTTAATAACTAGCAGGAAAATAAACATTTACATTTTATCAGGCTGTGAATGTGCAAACCTATATATATCAGGTTATGAATATTGAGCATCTGAATAAAATTCGCATAACTAAATGCCCATAGGTGGTCAAGAGGGTCTGGGTGACTATCGTTTACTGGAAAACATGCTGTCAAGCCCTAAAATAGTTTCAATATCTGATCGAGTCCAGCCAAGGTCATTTGAGCGATTTTTGATAAAAATATCGAAAATGTAATTTTTTTTGTATTTTCTACATCTTAGTAAATTGCATTTTCGGAGGCCTTCAGAGCGAAATTAGGGCTCAACATGTTCTCGGCAACTTGGCGTTAAGCCTAAGTGACCAGGCAACTCAAACTAGATAACTAGTTTATCTTTCCAATGAGTCCAAAAAGTTTAAATTCTGATAACATGGCTAGGAGTTATGACCCTGCCAAGGGGAAGGTAAAAAAATTCCTAATTTTTTGAGTTTCTCTGAATTTTGCAAATAGTTTCACCTTCTGGTCGCTCTTTTTAAATTCCAAGGGTAATGTGACCCTTCATATGATATGCAAGCCTTACATTTTCAGTTATCGCATGCATAAGATCATGCATATGCAATACATATGCTTTTGTTCACTAAATTCCATTGAATAAAACTATCAGGTCCAGGAATGCACATTAGTTAATATGAGGGATATTAACTAATATGACTCTCTTCATAGATCAGGATATGATGATGATGTCATCATCATGGATAGGCCTCGTTAAAATGTGAAAGGCTGACATCATGGTCATACTGAAGGAAATCGGGACGTTAAGAAATATGACCCTGATACTGAGGAATATCGCCCTCCGAATAAGATGACATCACGGTCATGTCGAGATTTTTATATATCGGGTCAGAATGATGTCACCATCATGTTAGGAAAGATCAGTCATATTAGAAAAGGTGACGGATGTTAGAAATTAGATGACCTTCAGATGTCAAGCCGATTGATGATGTCATCGTCATATCAGGTCCTTTGAGGAATGGGATAAGCTGACGTCATCATCATGTTAACAAAGATGAGTCATCTAATTAACGAATGTGACCCCCCTCCAAAAGATCAGGATGATGTCACCGTCATGTGATTTTCTCTGTTCATCAGGGTTGGATGATGTCATCAGCATATTGGCTCTGGGGTGATATTTTGCGGTAGGGTGATATTTGAAATATCGGGTGATATTCACAAATATCAGGTGATATTCAAAATATTGGGTGATATTCAAAAATATTAGGATGACATCATCCAGATATTCGCTCATTATATCGCTATGGTGCCATGACGTCATCGTCATGTTATGCGAGCAGGATCATGTTTAGGAAATATGCCCTAGAGAAGTAAATGTGATGATGATGTCATCGTCATGTTTGTTTCTTTGTTTATCGGACTCAAATGATGTCATCAAGATAATGGCTTAGGGGGGATATTTCGCATCATGAGGATATTGAGAAATATCGGGTTACATTGAGAAATATGATCCTCGCGGGAAACATAAGGCTATTGATGGGTAAAGGTCACTATCACCTAAGATTGACATCCGGAGTTTTGGACCAAATGATTATCGGGTGATAAATTAGATCGGGATGACCTTCTGTAATATGACTGATGTTACGAAATATGATCCTCCCCTAAAAATATCAGGTTTGACTCAAACTTTGACCATTCATAACTTTCACATCCTAACGAATCTCAGGGTGATGTAAAAGGCAAACCTGCATGAAATTTGATGCTCTATCTAAATATGAGGTTACTGGAATGAAATATGAACTTTGACAAACTGACCTCATGATGATGACTTACGACATGCTCCTTGCATGATGATCCACATGACTTACTTTTACCAAATTGCCAAAAAGCATAAAACAAGCCAAGCAAAAGTTGGGTCCCTATTTTGTCAAGTCAAAATGGGGTGTGTTGTGTAACCACACAACAACTTGCCACCAAAGAAAACAACCAAAATTCCAATGATTCAAGTGAGGTGATCACATTCATATACAGTATTCTAACTCTTTCTAAGTATAAGCATCATAATCTTTTTGTATGACAAAGTTTTCATCATGGCAAAAATGCTAACAAAGGATCAGGTGTGTGCAAATGATTAATTATCCTCATCTTGAAAGCAAGTTGAAAACATGAGTAACTGATGTTAAGCTACATAGTTTGGGAGCATCCCTCATAGCCAACCTGGATAGAGCCTTGCTGCCAGCAGGCATCCATAGCCCTGGCAAGGTTATCTATACAATCCCCCTAAGTAGAGCCCCACTGCCAGCAGGTGTCTATAGCCCCGATAGAGTTACTTAGATGGCCTAATTTTATTTCTTTTCTAATTTTTCAATATTTTATAGTCTATAAATCTGATATCATCATGTAAGCTTAGTGTGCAAGGTATGGTCACTTGCTGATTTAGGTTGGAGATTGTATTGGTAGCAAGGAAGTCCCTTTAGATTTTTCACTTAACACCTATACTTGTGTGTTCAACAAACCCAAGGCTGTTAGGTGAGTCATTGTGAAAGAGTCACTTTAGTCAAGAAAAGGCACCCTGATGAAAAAAAATATCACAGACCTGATCACGAGTACTTCTCAAAATGAGTCATAACCTATATATGAATTTGTTCTCATCACTTGAATCTTAACAATTTAGTTATTTTCTTAGGATGATGAGCTGCATCATCTTGACTAACCAAAATAGAACTCAACAAGCAAACAAACAAAAGCAAACACACTAAGCAAACTGTACAAACAACTAACTACAAAAGGAAACAACAAAAAACAAAATAAGAAAGCAAAGAAAGGAAACAAAACAACTACTCTACCAAACTATATACAAACCCTACAAGGTAAATAAAACCCATGAAAAGACCCAAAGACACCTGTATTTGCATACTTCCTTATATTATGCAGGAGCATCAGGGCACTAGTTATGGTTCTAATCCTAGCAAATTCATCCTTGTATTCTGAAATATATTCTTGTATTCTAGATTCACTGTGTTTAACAAAATAACTCTAAACGATTAGCAACTGAGGAAGCTCATCATGTTCATGATTAATCCATATGCATGTCTTATCTCCTAAATTTCCATAATCAAAATAGTATTCAACATCATTTACTGTGGAAAGGAGAAATACAACCTGATGTATTTCTGGCTTTGTTGGACATGCCTCTTCATTGACAGCTGGTCCTCCATTTAACTTTGCATTCTCATTGTTCATTTCAACTTCAAATCTCCCTTCAAATTGAAGGATGTATGGCCCTTGATGAATTATTTCTTCATCTTTATCCAGCCTTGTTCCTTCATTTGACTTGTATATCTGAATCTTGACTTCAGGCAGCACCTTAATGTTTTCTTTAATTTTCTGCACATTGGCATCTAAATGAGTATCTTCGTAACCTGATATACAGAAATTCATCATTTCTAAATCATTTGACTGCAAAGGTGAAACTACTTTTGACTGATAGGAATACTGCCCTATTTCATTTTCAAAACAACATTGGATTGGCATCTGATCATGCACAACAACTCCAAAGCTTTCTGTATCTTCAACTTTCATGAATTGTTCATCAAATAACTGACATTTTCCATCCAGTAAGGTATCTGGTTCCATTGACCTGCAACATTCTTGCATTTCATCATTCAATTTAAAGAAGTCAGATAGTAGTACATCAACATTTATTTTCTTTTCTACAATTTCATGGGTTACTATCATGGGAACTTCACCAGCAGTAGTGCATTTAAATTGTTCCACCTGTCTCCATTCCCTTTTACCATAAAATGACTCAAGGAAAGGTGTTTCACTATCCTTATCAAAAGTATTAGGATCAAAATCAAAGACTTTATCCTGACAAGTGGTTTCCTCTCTATAATTTTCAAAAGATTCATACATGCACTCTGCCTCGCCCTTATCATAAAGTAGAGAACTCCTATCAATCTCACCATAAAATGACTCAAGGAAGGATGTTTCCTCTTCTTTACCTTCTATAACTGATTCAACTATTGTATTTTCTAAACAACTCATCATTAGGGGTGTTACTTCTCTTTGCTGTTCCAGAATTCAAGTCTTCTCCAACATGACCAAGCAAGCATCACAATCCCTTTCTGAATGCTCTTCGTCATGTAATCTGCACCAACTTTCAATCAGGACATCATCAGTGGATAAACCTAATATTTGACTACATTGTATATTTCTAGACAAGTATAATTCAAAATCTTCAGAGCGGTCCACTTCAGCGTCTGGACTACTAATAACTTCTAGTGTTGCATCTGCTTGTTGCTCCATAATTTCTTCATTTTCCTACCAGGCTTCAGCCCTGAACACATCTATAAAGAATATTGTTCCTTTCAAATAGAGATCCAACCTTATAAGAAAAGTTAGACAATTAATTTCACTATGTTCCACAGTCTGGTGTATCCTGCAACAACTGGATAAACCAAAGTCAAATAAATTCTGAGGATAAAGCCGCCTATTCAAAGTTTCCTGAAATAAAGGAATGTTAACCTGACAATTATTTTCATATGCATCCATCAAAATGAGACTCTATTTTCAATTTTTTCTTTTAGGATTTTGAAATTTTAATGAGATCTATCATATCTCTGAATAAAACTTTAAAAGCTCTGAAAATTCAATGAATCTTTAAAGCTTTGAGCTAGATCTTTGTAAAGATATAGTCAAAACCTCCCAGATAAGAGATATTTGCAGACATTAACCTCAAATGATGAAATATTTATGTAACATTTGCAGAAATCTACAGATTCTTTGTTCAGGCCCTCCTTCTAGCGCCAATTTATGTTGATGATGATGTTAGTCATAACCAAACATAGAATAAAAGTTACACAACAACCTTTACTCATCTTGAAAGATACGATGAATTCAAAGAATTCATGATCCCAAGTCTCTGTTAATTAGTTCATAATCTACTGGCGTTACTCAGTGGTTGATGTGTGTTGTTGTTAATCATTCAGGGGCCTTACGTTCTTCAGTAATTTCTGCAAAGTTCATCATTATTTCTCCAAATATCCTGCTCTATATGTCTACTCTGCATAAATCTCCAATAATTCTACCTCTACACTGTGAATTTAGTCAAATAATGTGCTTACAGGTTGATATTTGCATGATTTCTACCATTATTTGCAATTCTTTGCATGATATTTTCAACACTACATGCACTTTGCTCAAATATGCTAAGGATTTTTGATTATCTACGAGATGTCAGCATATTTCTCTGTTCTGCTTGTTATTTATCATGATTTGCAATTATGGAAGTGATTTCAATGAAATTAAAATGAGAAAAAGGGTTAGAGAATGAGATTCCCAAAATTACTTAACTGAGATCACTGATCCACATACATGTTCCCATACAGCAATGAAGAGAAGAAAACTAGAAATCATACTTCACCAGGACATTCCACAAATCTACATGATCCAGTGCAAATCTTCAAAGGAAAAGTTGACAACAACATGCAATGAAATGAAAGCACTTCTATTTGAACACAGCATTCACCATTACATATCCAAAAATCAACTTGAAGATTACGTAAAATTTACAATCAAGATGTAATCTGAAGCTTCATCTCCATTCAGTATGCTTTAGAATAAGTACATTTACAATGATCTGAAGAAAGAACCTTGACATTTCAACAATTCAATCCTCATTAGTCTCAGTAATCCAATCTCCTATTTGATTCTACAGTAATTGGCCTTATTTTGCTAGATATTCCCATACATCTCAATTTGGACAAGTTCTACCCTTTTATAGAACAAAGGCCAGAAAACAGTTACAATGATCCAAGGATCAGGATCCTCCCAGAACAATCAATGGTCCAGATGAACAGCACGTGCCTGCCAGTTGGAAAATACACAGCTGGCATAGAATATTCTGGTATCTTTGACTCAGTCCACCTTCCAGTTGGCATACAACATATTTGATAATATCCTCCCCAGCTTCGATTCATGTTGCCTGCCAGATGGCAATTTTTAGCCACTTCATATAGCTCCAACATCCTGCAACAAACAGACAAGAATTAACCATCATCATTTAATAACTAGCAGGAAAATAAACATTTACATTTTATCAGGCTGTGAATGTGCAAACCTATATATATCAGGTTATGAATATTGAGCATCTGAAAAAAATTCGTGTAACTAAATGCCCATAGGTGGTCAAGAGGGTCCGGGTGACTATCGTTGACTGGAAAACATGCTGTCATGCCCTAAAATAGTTTCAATATCTGATCGGGTCCAGCCAGGGTCATTTGAGCGATTTTTGATAAAAATATCGAAAATGTAATTTTTTTTGTATTTTCTACATCTTAGTAAATTGCATTTTCGGAGGCCTTTGGAGCGAAATTAGGGCTCAACACGTTCTCAGGAACTCGGCATTAAGCCTAAGTGACTAGGCAACTCAAACTAGATAACTAGTTTATCTTTCCAATGAGTCCAAAAAGTTTAAATTCTGATAACATGGCTAGGAGTTATGACCTTGCCAAGGGGAAGGTAAAAAAATTCCTAATTTTTTGAGTTTCTGTGAATTTTGCAAATAGTTTCACCTTTTGGTAGCTCTTTTTGAATTCCAAGGGTAATGTGACCCTTCATATGATATGCAAGCCTTACATTTTTAGTTATCGCATGCATAAGATCATGCATATGCAATACATGCGCTTTTGTTCACTAAATTCCATTGAATAAAACTATCGGGTCCGGGTATGCACATTAGTTAATATGAGGAATATTAACTAATATGACTCTCTTCATAGATCGGGATATGATGATGATGTCATCATCATGGACAGGCCTCGTTAAAATGTGAAAGGCTGACGTCATGGTCATACTGAAGGAAATCGGGACGTTAAGAAATATGACCCTGATACTGAGGAATATCGCCCTCCGAATAAGATGACATCACGGTCATGTCAAGCTTTTTATATATCGGGTCAGAATGACGTCACCGTCATGTTAGGAAAGATCAGTCATATTAGAAAAGATGACGGATGTTAGAAATTAGATGACCTTCAGATGTCAAGCCGATTGATGATGTCATCATCATATCAGGTCCTTTGCGGAATGGGATAAGCTGACGTCATCATCATGTTAATGAAGATGAGTCATCTAGTTAACAAATGTGACCCCCCTCCAAAAGATCAGGATGACGTCACCGTCATGTCATTTTCTCTGTTCATTGGGGTTGGATGATGTCATCAGCATATTGGCTCTGGGGTGATATTATGCGGCAGGGTGATATTTGAAATATCGGGTGATATTTGCAAATATCAGGTGATATTCGAAATATTAGGTGATATTCAAAAATATTAGGATGATGTCATCCAAATATTTGCTCATTATATCGCTATGGCGCCATGACGTGATCATCATGTTATGCGAACAGGATCATGTTTAGGAAATATGCCCCCGAGAAGTAAATGTGATGATTACATCATCGTCATGTTTGTTTCTTTGTTTATCGGACTCAAATGACGTCATCAGGATAATGGCTTAGGGGGGATATTTTGCATCAGAAGGATATTGAGAAATATCGGGTTACATTGAGAAATATGATCCTCGCGGGAAACATAAGGCTATTGACGGGTAAAGGTCACTATCACCTAAGATTGATGTCTGGAGTTTCAGACCAAATGATTATCGGGTGATAAATTAGATCGGGATGACCTTCTGTAATATGACTGGTGTTGCGAAATATGATCCCTAAAAATATCAGGTTTGACTCAAACTTTGATCATTCATAACTTTCACATCCTAACGAATCTCGGGGTGATGTAAAAGGCAAACCTGCATGAAATTTGATGCTCTATCTAAATATGAGGTTACTGGAATGAAATATGAAATTTGACAAACTGACCTCATGATGATGACTTACGACATGCTCCTTGCATGATGATCCACATGACTTACTTTTACCAAATCACCAAAAAGCACAGAACAAGCCAAGCAAAAGTTAGGTCCCTGTTTTGTCAAGTCAAAATGGGGCGTGTTGTGTAACCACACAACACTACCCTATTCACTGGAAATTTCTGATTTGTTTCTTTTTGCAATGGTTCCTGTTTGCCCTCCTTCTCCTGCCTCTCTATAGGACAATCAATGTCCCCAACCTTGATGCAATTCAAGTCCTTAACTTGCTATTCCTTAGGACTGTCATCTGCCTTCCCCTGCAACTATTCATGTTGCTTCCAACTAGCATTAACTTGTACATTCAGCTGTACTTTTTCCCCAAAACAGATAACAATATGGTCCCTCTTGTCTTCACAAGATAGAGGTTTTAACCTGTACTTCATACCATCTTTATGCACCAAATAACTATTTGTATATCCATCATGAATTGTTCTCCTTAAATGTTGCCATGGTCTACCCAAAATTATATGCCCACATGTCATTTGAATAACATCACATAAAATAGACTCATGGTATGGACCAATTGAGAAATCAACATATGCCTTCTTACTAACCTTAACTTGTTGTCCTTGGCTTACCCAAGTAGCGTTGTAAGGATTTGGATGCTCAAATGTCTGCAATCCCAATTTGTTTACCATCTCCTAGGAAACTAAGTTATCATGTGCACCTGAATCTATGATCATCTTACATAATTTGCCATGGCTTAAATAATTTGTTCTAAAAATAGATACCTGTGGTGCTAGCTGCACTTTGTCCACCATGAGGCACTCTCCTGTTTCTGAATCGAGAGCTACTTCTAGTGCCTTTTCTTCTTTCTTTTCCTCTTCCTGTGTCAAATGAAGTCTTTTATCTTTTCCCTTTTCTACATCCTTCCATTTTGGACAATTGAAAATTGTGTGCCCAACTTCATTACAAGTATAACACCTACTAGTGAATGCACCTCTACCTGATCCAAATCTGCCTCCACCTCTGTATCCACCTCTTTGTTCTGTAGTGGACTCCTTGCATTTCTCATTGTTGTTTTGTTCCTCATTAGTAGGCTTTCCCCTACCTCTAGATCCTCTACCAGATCCTTATCTCTCTCGCTTCCTCTTCACCCTTTCTTTAGCCCTTATGGCCAACTGAAAACATTCACCAAGTGTTTTTGGTATACTCAGACCAATCTCATCCTGCAAGTTATACCTAAGCCCATTAAGGTATCTTGCTACTTTCTCATCCTCATCTTCCACTCCACCTCTAATACTAAGCTTATGGAATTGCTCAGTATAGGACATCACATCCATGTCCTTCTGCCTCAAATTCTGTCTCATTCTCTTTGTCTAAATGGTATAATCAGATGGAAGAAACTGAGCCTTCATCATGTCCTTCATCTTATTCCAAGAAGTGATTTTTGTTACACCTCTAGCCACTCTTTCTGTCTGCACACTACTCCACCATGTAAGTGTTGTCCCTCTCATCTTCGTCTTTGCAAATTTCACCTTTCTCTCATCACTGATTTCTTCATATTCAAAGAAATTTTCAAGGGCATCTATCCACCCTAAGACTTCCTCACTATCCATCTTTCCCTGATAGATAGGCAACTCCATAGTTGCTTTTGTTCCACCACCCTGAACTGCTTTAAGCAATCTCAGAAGTTTCTTTTCTTCAGGATCAAATTCATCCCCAGGAGCTTTCTCTTCTATCTCCTCATATTCTTCTTCATCTTCCTCATCATCTTGTTCCTTTCTTTTCTTCTCCAATGCTTCCAATCTGGCCAAGATTGTAGCATTCTCCCTTCTCACCTGTCTTAGCTCTCTTTCTCTTACAGCATCCTATGCTCTTCTCTCTCTCAGTTCTTTTTCTCTTGCCTCCAATGCTTCTTTCAATTCTTCATTTGCCTTAGCCATCTTATCCTTCGGCAGCATCTTAACAACTCTGAATCTTTCCACTAGATCCCTTTTCTCCCTCAGATACACAATACTTTACCCAGAGCTTTTGCTGGCTCTGATACCAATTTGGTGCGGAGGACGTAGCGAAGTAGACAAAATGAACAAATCTTCTAATTATTGAACCTCTTGAACCCTTTAACTTCTCGATTGAACCCACTGAACTTATTAGTTTCGAACCATCAAATTCTTAAACTCATTAAACTTATGAACTATTCATATCTTTTGAACTCTTGAACCATTCACTTGAACAGTTCACTTGAACCCTTCGCTTGAACTGTTCGCTTGAACCATTCGCTTGAACCATTCACTTGAACCATTCGCTTGAACCATTCACTTGAACCATTCGCTTTAACCGATAGTGCTTCTTACACTAATATCCTTCATCGGCAACAACTCACAACAGTCGCCCCGATTGGCAATACCTTCTCCATCGGCCCACTACAATTTCCTCAGGCCGATGACTGTACTCACACCGATGATCCCTGACCCATCGGCTAGACTGTTGTCTTTGGCAGGACTTCACTCCTTTCCACTGATGTCGATACTTACACCGATACACGTTCTCCTTCCCACTCAACTATGCCAATAGTCTGACGCTCGCCTGCAACATGAAAATCTTCCACACAGTTCCCTCCTCGACTCCATTCTATACCAATCTCTCCTCGTGGCTCAAAGTCCATATTCCATCTGGTGATCACCTCACAGTTTCAAATCCCCTCTGCATAGTTAGGGTTAGTCCAATATGGTACAGGTTACTGCGGACCGCTCCATGAGAACTAGACTCTTACATCCATGGATGGGTCTGTTCAGGCATAGTTACACTCAAAACAAAAATAGAAAATGTCTACTTTGATGCCAGTCAGAAGATATACATAGGATTACAGAACTAGAAGAAAAACTCACTGTCAAAAAGGAAATTCTTATTTCTTTAATCTGAAATCTGATTGTTACTCCACATACACACACACTCTCTGTCTAATCACAAAAGACACTTAAAACATACTCTCCATGGGTGGCAGGTGCAGCGGTGGGAATGCCAACCGTTTTGCAACCGCTCACCTCACAGTTACATCTTGGTTCTTGCTAGCTAATCACATTCTTGGTCGCTTGGACCTTAGGAAACACATCACACCAAAATGAACCACAAAACAAAATTAAACTACCTAGGTGTTTATTACATTCATTTTGGTCCTAGGGTCCTTATCAGGCCCCTTAGGACATTTTACCCATACATTTATATGATCATCTCTCCGTACCCTTCCTAGGTCTCTTTTCCAAAGTGGCCCCTTGGATGCTCCCGCATCACTTATCATAGTTGGGTAGCATTATAAAATAATCAAATTGGGTGAACCTCAATACTATGAGGTCAACTAACCATGAAAATAGGAACAATAAAAGAAAATAGATTATATAAAGAGCTATTGATCATGATGTTAGTCATAACAACGAGAAATAAAAGTTACACAACAACCTTTATTTATCTTGAAAGATATGATAAATTCAAAATGAATTTATGATCTCAAGTCTTTGTGCATTAGTTCATAATGATCTAATGTTACTCAAAGGCTGATGTGAATTGTTATTTTCCATTACGGGCCTTACGTATTCAATTTCAAGTATCTATATCCTAATATCTAGATGTTACTCTATTTTACCTGCACTATGTAAATTCTCAAAGAATGATGTCAAATCATACAATATTTAACCAAATTGTGGATATATTTATGTAAGTTTGATCAATTCTTCTCAAACTATCTCTGATTTACTCAAATTGACCTAATCCTTGCTTAATTCTACTTTTGCACTGTGAATTTGTTCAAATAATGTACCTATAAGCATATATTTCCATGATTATTTTCATTATTTGCAATTCTTTGCATGATATTTGCTATTTCTATATGCACTTTGTCTAAATATGCCTATGATCTTCATATATTTATGGATATTAGAATATTTTGTGTTCTATTGTTCATTTATCTATATATTTGCAGTTATGATGAGTGATTTAATGAAATTTAAAGAAAATTGAACTAAATATTTCTAAATTTACTGAAATAAATGAATCTTCACTCATTGACCAACATATATTCTTGATACTTTCATGAAGGAGAAGGAAATCAAACCATATTTTTACTAGGTCATTCCATAGCTAGATAAGATTGATGTTAACTTTCAAAGAAAAGGAATGAAGACAACATGCACAGACTAAAATGTACTCCAAGGGATGCAGCAAATCAAAGTGACATATCTAGAATTCATCCACAGATTACTCAAAGTTTATGATTATTTGTAATCACAGGTCTTCATCTTCATTAAGTATGCAAAAGGGGTATATATTTACAATTGACCTTGAGAGTTGATCATGGCATTCAACAATCCAATCTCAATTAAGCTTCCAATAATGTACAAGGTGCAATCCACCTCCTTTTATAGGACAAGGAGAGGATGCAGTTACAAAAGATCCTATGATCAGGGTTTATCTATTACAATCAACAGTTTACATTGCATTGACAAAGTCAAAAAACAAAATACGTGGTACAAGTTGCTAGTTGGCAACCATCTATGGAATACAAGTAAACTCCCTTTAACTTTGGATTTGGTCAATTTGACCTCTTTGCCTCTCATTCTTGTCAAAATACCTTTAGGTGAGCTCTACTTGGACATATCTGGCTCCTCATGAATGAGTACTCCTGTATCTAGCTTCTTATGATAATCATATGCTTGCACCATTTGATCTATTTGTTGTTTGTCGATGGCATGAACTCTGGCTTTGGCATACTTTAATGCTCCTATTTGATCTTCCAAAGCCTTCACCATAGGTTCTCTATTTTCTGTCTCCTTCACATATGCTTTCACTTTAACATTCAATTCGGCCATTTCATCCATCACATCTTCTCTGAAAGTGTTTATTGCATCATCTGCCACTTCTTTAAACTTATCTTTAAAGATCTTGGAGGCTTCATCTCCTTATGGCATAGCATCTTCTCCTACAACATCATCCAGCAATTCTAATAGTATATTCATTTCCTCAACTAGTAGATCATGTACCTTAGTCTGGGTTTCCCTTACCCTATTCATGCTTGCCTTCAGTAAATCTAACTCAAACTGTAACTCTGTTATCCATGTATCAAATAGAGGAAGAGTGATGCAAGAGCATCCCTAGTTCAATAGCAATCTTGCATCAACCAAAAACATTTGCATTTTAGTTTGCTTGCATTTTAGTTAGTTTCTTTTCATTTTCCAGTTCAGTTCAGGTAGTTTAGTTAGTAGTAATCTCTATACTTTGGTCCACATTCTTCCACAGTTACATTTCAGACCTTGCGGAGCTGGACTTAGCATCTAGACATATTTAGGCACATCATATCCAATTTTTAGAGCATTTAGATAAGGTACCGGTAAGATATCACTATCAGAAGATTAACTATTTTCTCAGAATAGAGCATCCTAACAGTCTCATATACTCAGCTAAAGGAGAAGACCTGTGAAGTATTTCATGACTTGCAAAGCTAAATTACACATCATTCAATATTGTTTGATCCATGGCCAACCTTCCCTGAGATCTGTACATCATTCCATTCATTTGCGAAGGAATTCTATTCAATTAGGTTCAACCTATCCATGTACACACGTTATAGGTCTTCATTGGAGTTTGTGACCTTCCTTGGCTTACGCAAAGGAATCACATGTTCTGGAGATGATATATATTGATGTAATAGATTCCTAGGAAATTAGGGAAGTTCATGATATAGAGATAGTTGATAGTTTGAATTCTTACGAAGGAGCTTCCGGGCTATATCTTGTGCATATTCTAATATTCTATAATCAGGTCTGTGAGCCCAAATTGTAAGCCCGCATGTTGCCGGCCAATCTGTATTTGAATTCTATGATATACTAAATGACTGAATCTGCATTTGTTTCATATCTTTAAGTTGTTTCTGTTGTGTTTACTCTTGCTGTACAGTCTGGACCGTTCTCTTTGAGGACCCTCCTAATTGTGACTGCACCAAGTAGTATCAAAGTGAAAGTTCAAATCTTTGGAAGTGAATTGAGAGAAGTTGGTGAAGGAATTCTGTAAGATCTTTCTATGGATAGATCACTAAATCTGAGGAAGGTTACTTGTGTTGCAACCGATCGCTGATTGTGAGGTAGTTGTCACCTTGTAGCTCGATCGCTAAATTTAAGGCAGTTTGCACTTGATCTGAGGAAGAATGCTGCCAAGGAGAATCCTTGTTATTAGAACAATGGCTAGAATAATGGACAAGATGATGGAAATGATTAAAACAATGTGAATTAGACTAGACGTTGTTGAAGAAGATAGAAGAAAAGGACTAAGCCCTAGAATTGATATTGAGAGTGATGATGAAGAATTTCAATCTGTGAATCAAACTAAAGAAACCCTAGTAGGTGAAGAAGAAGAAGAATCAGATCAAGTCAAGATGTTGTGAGCTATTGCAAAGATTGGAAAAAGACCTAAAGTTAATGTACCAAACTATACTGGCAATTTGAATCCTAAAGAGTTGATTGACTTGATAAATGACATACTTTGAGTATGAAAAAGTGGAAGATTTAGAGAAGGTAAAATTTGCAAAGACAGCTAAAAGGAAATGCTATTATATGTTGGAAAGAAGTTCAATTGGATAGAAACAAAAGATGAAAAGAAAAGATTACAAAATGGGACAGGATGGTGACAAAATTGAAGAACCAGTTTATGCCTGTTGAATACGAGTTAGAACTGCTAAAGAGATTGCAGAACCTGAGAAAAAAGGAGAAATCTATGAAGGAGTATACTGAAGAATTTCATAAGATGATCATAAGGATAGGACATAGTGAAGCAAGCAAGAAGAAAGTGGCTAGATACATCAATGCACTGAGATTAAACATTCAAGAAGAACTGAGTTTGGTAAGGATGACATCACAACAAGCATATCAGTTTGCCCTAAAGGTTGAAGAAAAGTTGAATAAGAAGCATGATCAGAGACAAAGAGGCAGAGGAGATAAATTTTAGAGAGGTAAAACATTTTTTAGAGGAGAGAAACTATATGCAGAGCAGACCAGACAAGAGAACACATTCAAGAAGGATGATAGAGATAACAGTGCATACCAGAGAGATGATAGAAATTTCTACCACAGAGGAAACCCTAGTCCATACTGGAGTGAAGGATATAGAAGAGAAGGAAGAGGACCTAACAGGAGGACATTTCGAGGAACCTGTTTTAAGTGTGGAGGTGAAGGACATAGAGCATTTGAATGTAATCAGGGTAGTACAAATAAGAGAATTGAGAATAGTGGAAGAGCAGCCTATGCGGAAGAATAACCTATTAGATCACCTATTTCAGTTGGTAAACCTAATAAAGGAGAATCACTTGTCATGAGGAGAGTATTATTTCAAGTAGAGATAGATGAAGAACCACTGTAGAGGAAAAATTTGTTCAAAACCAGATGTAAATCAGGAGGTAAATGTTTTAAAGTTGTAATTGATAGTGGTAGTTTAGATAACCTAGTTTTGGAGGAGATGGTGACTAAGCTAAAGTTGGAAAGATTGAAACACCCTAAGCCCTATCAGATAGCATGGATTCAGGATGATCATAAGGTATTGGTGAGTGAACAATGTTTGGTGAAATTTCATATTGGATCTTATCATGATGAAGTATTGTGTGATATTATGCCTATGGATGTATGTCATATCTTGTTGGGTAGACCTTGGTAGTATGATAGAAAATCTATACATGATGGGAGAAAGAATACATACACTATAACATCTAATGGAAAGAGAATTACTTTGATTCCTTTGGAAGATGATCCTAAGAGTGAAGTATGTGGGAATGCTAGAATCTGTTTGGTAGATGGAAGAAAATTTCTGGTTGGTTTTAGACATGGGAATATGTGTTATGCTTTGATTCCTAAGAAGCCTGAAACAATAGAGAAGGAGATAACTGAGTTGTTGATAGAGTATGAAGACATCATATTAGACAATGTATCTAAAGGATTGCCACCATCAGGAGTATAAGTCGTCACATGGACCTTATACCTTGAGCTAGTTTGCCTAACAAAGCAGCACACAGAATGACACCGACAGAAAATGAAGAATTGAATAGACATATACAAGATTAGTTGAGGAAAGGTTTGATCAGAGAAAGTTTGAGTCCTTGTGCAGTACCTGCAGTGTTATCACCTAAGAAGGATGGAGAATAGAGAATGTGTACTCACTCTAGAGCAATAAACAAGATCATAGTTAAGTATAGATTTCCTTTACCTAGGATGGATGATATCATGGATTGTTTGAGTGGAGAAAAATATTTCACAAAGATAGATTTGAAGAGTGGATACCATCAAATCAGAATCAGAGAAGGAGATGAATGGAGGACTGCTTTTAAGACAAATGAAGGATTGTATGAGTAGTTAGTGATGCCTTTTGGATTGGTAAATGTACCAAGTACTTTCATGAGATTGATGAATGACGTCTTGAAGAGATTCTTGGGTAAGTTTGTTATTGTATACTTGGATGATATTCTAATTTTTAGTAAGACAAGAGAAGAACATTTGCAGCACCTTAGACAAGTATTGCAGAGATTGAGAGAAGATAAATTATTGATAAACATCAAGAAATGTAGTTTCATGAAGGAAGAACTGGTATACTTGGGATTTGTAATTTCTATGGAAGGATTGAAGATGGACCCTGAGAAAGTGAGAGCAATTATTGAATGGCCTACACCGGAGAGCATTGGAGAAGTCAGATCATTTCATGGATTAGCTAGTTTCTACTAGAAGTTCAGTAGAGATTTCAGTTCAGTTTGTAACCCTATGACAAAAATAATGAGAGGTGACAGAAAAGAATTTAAGTGGACATCAGGAGCAAATAAAAGTTTTGAATTGTTGAAGCAGAAAGTGATAGAGCAACCTATTTTGGCATTATCAAATTTCAATAAGGTATTTCGCATAGATTGTGATGCAAGTGGAAATGCAATTGGAGTAGTGTTAAGTCAAGAAGGTAGACCTATAGCATATTTCAGTGAGAAGTTAAATGATGCAAGGAGAAGATATTCAATTTATGATCAGGAGTTCTATGCCATAATTCAAGCCTTAAAGAAATGGAGACATTACTTGTTGCCTAAGGAGTTTTTGTTGTATACAGATCATCAAGCTTTGAAATATTTGAACACTCAAGGTAAGTTGAATCAGAGACATATGAGATGGGTAGAGTTTATGCAAAGTTATACTTTTGTATTGAAGCATACGAATGGAAAATCAAACAAAGTTGCAGATGCCTTGAGTAGGAGAAGGAACTTGCTGACAGAGATGAGAGTTGAGGTGTTGGAATTTGATGAATTGAAGAACACGTAAGAAGAAGACCTTGATTTTGTAGAACCTTGGAAAGTATGTAAGGAACCTGTTATGATAGATAGGAGTAAGTGGTTGGACTATTTCATTCAAGAAGATATGATATTAAGAGGAAATCAATTGTGCATACCTAGAATTTCCATAAGATATAATTTGATCAAAGAGAAACATAGTGGTGGATTGGTAGGACATTTTGGCATTGATAAAACAGTGGTTTTGGTAATTGAAAATTACTTTTGGCCATAGATATATAAGGATGTTACAAAATTTGTGAAGAGTTGTAGAGTTTGTCAAGTTGCAAAAGGAAGTAGTTAGAATACTGGATTGTATAAACCTTTGACAGTATCGGAGAGACGTTGGGAAGACATAAGTATGGATTTTGTGATGGGATTACCTAAGACACAGAGAGGACATGATTCAATATTTGTAGTAGTGGACAGATTTTTAAAGATGGCACATTTAATACCTTATAAGAAGACAACTGATGCATTGCATGTAGCTGACCTATTTTTCAAGGAGATTGTGAGATTGCACGGATTACCTAAGAGCATAGTTTTAGATAGAGATACAAAGTTTGTTGGATACTTTTAGAAGAGACTTTGAAAGAAGATGAAGACAGATTTGGCATTTAGTTCAACATTTCATCCACAGATTGATGGATAGATAGAGGTAGTAAAAAGAAGCTTGGGAAACTTGTTGAGATGTTTGGTTGGAGAGAAGGCAGGAAATTGGGATTTGATTCTTTCACAAGTAGAGTTTGCATACAATAATTCAGTAAATAGGAGTACTGGAAGAATGCCATTTGAGATTGTGGTAGGAACTAACCCTAGAGGAGTAGCAGAGTTGAGAGATATTGGCATGGAAGAAAAGAGAAGTGCAGAAGCAGAAGAATTTGCAGAACATATGGAGACAGTGAATAATCAGGTGAAGAAGCATTTGGAGGAGATGAACAGTAAGTATAGAGAACAAGCATATGAGAAGAGAAGACATAAAGAATTTATAGTTGGAGATGAAGTGATGGTATACTTGAGAAAAGAAAGATTTCCAGTTGGGACATATAACAAGTTAAAGATGAAGAAGTTTGGACCTTGTAGGATACTCAGAAAATTTGATTTAGGAAATGCATATGAAGTAGAGTTACCAGAGACATTGGGCATATCACCTATTTTCAACATTGCAGACATATATCAATATCATGAAGAAGACTTTAGTGGCACCATCAAAGAAGACTTGAAGAAGTAGTTACCACAACATGCACCGAAGCATATTGAGGACATATTGGATAGTAGAGTTGGACATAGCACCAAAGGAAGATAGTACAAAGAATACCTTGTGAAGTGGAAAGGCAGACCGAAAGAAGATTCATCTTGGATTTCTCAGACTAAGGTGGACCATCTTGGTTTTTCTCTAGCCCCAGCAAAGTGAGGGACTCAATTTTTTAATAACCACGGTCTGATGCAGGAGCATCCCTGGTTCAAGAGTAATATTCATCAACCAAAAATGTTTGCATTTCAGTTTGTTTCTTTTCATTTTCCAATTCATTCCAGGAAGTTCAGTCAGTAGCAGTCTCTATACTTTGGTCCGCATACTATTGCAATTACATTTTAGACCTTGTGGAGATGGACTTAGCATCTAGACACATTCAGGCACATCATATCCAATTTTTAGAGAATTTGGATTAGGTAATGGTAAGATATTGCTATCAGAAGATTGACTATTTTCTTATAACATGGCATCCTAGCAGTCTCAAATAATCAGCTAAAGGAGAAGACCTGCGGAGCATTTCACGACTTGCAAAGCTAAATTACACATCATTTAATGTTGTTTGGTTCATGGTTGACCTTGTCCAAGATCTGCACATCATTCCATTCATTTGTGGAGGAATTCTATTCAATTAGGTCTGACCTATCCATGTACAGATGTTATAGCTCTTCATTGGAGTTTGTGACCTTCCTTGGTTGACGCAGAGGAAACATATGTTATGGAGATGATATATATTGATGTAATAGATGCCTAGGAAAGTAGGGAAGTTCATGATATAGATATAGTTGATATTTTGAATTCTTGTAAAGGAGCTTCCAAGCTATATCTTGTGCATATTCTAATATTCTATAATCAGGCCTATGAGCCTAAGTTGTAAGCCCACATGTTATCGGTCAATTTTAATTTGAATTCTATGATATACTAAATGACTAAATCTACATTTGTTTCATATCTTTGAGTTGTTTCTATTATGTTTATTCTTGTTGTATAGTTTGGACTGTTCTCTTTGAGGACCCTCCTAACCGTGACTGCACCAAAGATTTATGTTGGTGACTATCTTATTGGATATTAATTCATCATTAGTCATCCCTTTGGATTATCTCATCCTGTTCAATGCATAATTGCTTTGCCTTATTCTTAGAGTGAATTCACTCTTCAAAGAATTGGTGCTCTCCCTGAGAGTGGACAATGTGTCCCAGTTGGACTTAGTTGTCCTTATTAGTTTTTCACTTGATTTCATAAATTTCATGAACCATTTGTTCATGATATGAGCCTAATGTATCTAGATATCTAGACCAGCTTTTTCATCTTCACTTATTAATGTTAAGGCCATTGGCCTCTCTATGGTCTATAAGGTGGAAGCTAAACTATCTGGCTTTACTAGCACTTGTATAAATTGTTGCAGTTGCACATTCTGCTCCTTCAGCTCTTTCTTCCTAGCTTTGAGTTTCTTTATTTTAGATACCATAGCCTCAGTGCTTTCAATGTGCTCTTGTATTTCTTGCTTAGTGGTGACATGACCTAAGTCAATTTGAGTCACCTGGAACTCTTCTAGCCTAATCTCTCCTTTGGCCTTGTCCACCATGGGGATAGCGACTTGGGTTGTTCTCTTTCATGTCTTAGGATCTCTCTTGATAGTGGAGACTTCTATAGATCTCCTTTTAGCCTTAACTAGATCAAGAGTAAATAAAGATTTGAAATCAAATTGTACCTGTTGTTCTTGTGCATGACTCACCTCCAAGGACACCAATGATAATCTAGCTGACTGAGATCCTCCTTGATTTGGTTGCTCAATCTGAGCATCTTTCTTCCCTGGTTCCACACACTCTTGTCTCTACTCTAGAGGTGATGGAGTCGATCTACATGCTACTTATCTTGATTATCACCATCTTGAGGTATATCCTCTATTTATTCTTCATGCACTTTTTCCTCTGTTTGAACATTTTCAAGATTTTGTACATGATCATTCTGATGGGTTTCTTGTTCACCTTCTCCCTTATGTATATCTCAATGTTATTGTTTACTTTTATCTCCTTGGATATCTAGGTGACCTCCTTCTATTTGAGCATACTTATTCCCATCATCTACTTCCATCTGGATATGCTCTTCTTGAGCTTGGTTATCTTTAATAGTCTCTTCTTCATTTCTTCCTTTCTCAGGCAAATAGGTCAAATCAACCATTGCTGGGCTAATCACATTCTCAATTAAAGTATTGAGAGGTCCCATGGGTACCTCTACTTTAATGGATTCTTCTCTCTCTATCCTTTCATCATGTGACTCCACTGTTGCATCTCTCTTATTTATAGCTTTTGTATGTTGCAACATAGTCTCTATAGGATGATTGGTGATGTCTTTGACTACATCATCCTCTGTAAGATCAATTATGTCACTCAGTGGGAGATCCTTAGTAGCCTCTTCTTCTTGAGTTTTATTCTTAGCTTCCGGTGCCATCTCAGTTTTCACTTTGACAATTGTCTCTACTGGCACATCATGCTGTAATTTCCTAACTACATCTACAGATGGATCAACTGATCCTGATGCTATTGCTAGTGGTGGTGATATTGCCCCTCTCATACTTGGACTTTGATATTTGGAATATCTAGGTACTTTGACCCCCTATAGCACATCACTTCTCTTGCTCTTCAGTGTTTCAGGAAGCATCTCATCTCCCTCATCATCATTGTCCTCCTCCTCTATAGTAGTCCTAACTGGACTTTGCTCTATATCTTCTAGCACTTCCCTTTGTACAGTTGGTACTTGGGGAACAAATACAGGAATGGTTTCTAGTGGGGCACCTTTAGGAGGTGAGGGTGGTGCATACACCAATGAAATCCCCTCTATGGTAGGATGCTCTGCAGCTCTAGATGAACTAGGTTTTGTTGCCTTTGTCTCAAGGACTTGCCTTTTCTTTATCAAAAAGTCATCAAAGTCAGGCTCCTCCCTTTCTTTCATCTTCTTTTTCTTGTCATATGTGACAGTGATACCTTTTCTTTTCAACTCAGTAACTTTCTTGTCAACCCAATTATTTGTCCTCACCATGACTGTGGTAGTGAGTGTTAGATCTAAGGCATACAACTGAGAGGGTGGGTGAATCAGTTGTACAACAACTTGCCTTTACTTCAAACACTTGATTCTTCTTTGTTAGTTAACAGCATATCAATTAACCATTCATGAAAGCATAAAGCATAAACACCGGAGCAAATAAACATCAACACATTAGACACCAAGATTTTTGACGTGGAAAACCTGGTTAAGGGAAAAACCACGGGGTGATTAACCCAAGGATTATTCTTTGTTAGAAGAATAAGAAAAATGAATGGCACATGCTAATTAGGGCTCACTGCCCAAGCACACTGCCTATAAGAGACACACTATCTACAAGATCATAAGTATCACAAACTTGAACTGGAGAATGACATCTTTACCATGTCTGGATCAGTTCCATTTAAGCTCAAAACACTTTTGCTCTGCCTTTCACTCTTTCGCTATACCACACTCATCTGCTCCACAACACACATCGAAATGAACTCACAAACCTTTATTTATACAAGGCATCAACTTAGGAACAATCATCTAAGTCGGCAATCAACCACAAGAACATTCACAAGATGAATAACTCATCTGGTCGGCCAATCTGAACAAGAACAACTTCATCCGGAAGAACTCATCTAGTCGGCCTGCAAGAACACCTCCATCCGGAAGAATATCTCTAATTCTGGGCTCTAACACTAATGCGGACTAACAACACAACCTCAACATGATCCACGAACCTTCACAAGCTTGCCTGAATGGCTAGGTACATCCGCACTTCCTCTACTTACTAGAATCTCTTCTCTTCTTCATCTAGAACTTCAAGAACACAGTCTATCACCACTGTCATACTAAAAAAGGTGCTTCTAGACCTCCAAACCACATACCAATTGAGATGACACATCACAAGGACATCCCAAACACTCTGTCCAATCTGCAGAATAGGACAATGCACTTCCAGATCTCACTGGACCTTTTTGTAACACTCTGTCACTTTGGAGCATCTCCCAGAACCGGTTCTACTTGATCGATCACAACTTCTTCATTTCTTCATGCGGACCTCTGAAATCTTAACTAGATCATCTCAAGACTCATATCTACAAACCCTTTAATCTGCATCCTCTGATATTCATCTTATCTTGGCCTTTTACCTTAATGACATCACTGTTCTTCACTGTTCCTGATTGAGACTAATTTTCTCAATATCCTCAGCACACAGCTCACCCAATCCTTCTCATCAATGCAATATGAGTATGTTGACATCAATGACAACATTGGTTATCCTCATACTTGCAACAATCTCCCCCTTTGTCATTGATGGCAACATATGATGTGAAAAACCATCAAGACAAGAACTTTTCCTTTCTGTCACAGCTCCCCCTATCAGTAACAACTCTTCACATGTCTTCTCTTAATTTACTACTCCCCCTTTGATCATCAACCACTTGTTTTTCACATGTCTTCTCTCCCCTTTGACATCAATGGCAAAGGACTCATACTTGCAATTCTAACACATCAGAATCATACCAGCTGCTCCCCCTTAGTAGCAACTCCCATCATCAATCCGGATCACAAGATATGACTATGATATCCACCGGACTGATGCACATCAGTGCATCCTAGTTCATCTTCGGAGGGGCCATGACCCCTAACTTCTCCCTGAGATACTCAAAAGAGTCCTTAGGAAGAGGTTTAGTAAAGATATCTACAATCTGATCATTGGAGGATACATACTCCAATCTGACTTCATCCTTGTTCACTTGTTCTCTTAGAAAGTGAAACTTGATAGATATGTGCTTTGTCTTAGAATGCAACACCAGATTCTTAGAAATATTAATTGCACTTGAATTATCACAGAAAATTGTGATAGGCTCCTCATATTCTACTTTAAATTCTCTTAACATCTGCTTCATCCATAAGATTTGAGTGCAACTACCTATTGCTGCAATGTATTCTACTTTAGTTGTAGACAGAGATATTGCCTCTTGTTTCTTGCTTAGCCAAGAAACCAACCTTTTTCCCAAAAAGAATGCTCCTCCACTTGTACTCTTCTGGTCATCCACATCTCCTGCCCAATCGGCATCTGTATATGCATGAAGAGAGAAATCATGATCTCTAGGATACCACAAACCATACTCCACTATCCCTTTTAGATATCTAAAAATTCTCTTGATTGCCATGACATGAGATTCTCTGGGATCAGCCTGGAATCTAGCAACAAGACCAACAGCTTGCATAATATCCGGTCTAGTTTGAGTGAGATACAACAATCCACCAATCATTGATCTATACTTTGTCTGGTCTACCTTAGGAGAGTCATCATCTATGCTCAACTTGCATCTAGTTGCCATGGGAGTATTCATTGGCTTTGAATCTTTCATCCCAAATTTCCTCAACAATTCTTTCACATATTTGGTCTAAGAAATGAAGATCCCTTTCTTTGTTTGAGTAATTTGCAGACCCAAGAAGAAATTCATTTCACCAAGCATAGACATCTCAAACTCACTTTTCATCTGATTTGCAAAAGTTTTACACATACTATCTCTTCCTCCAAAAATGATATCATCCACAAACACTTCAACAATCACAATGTTTTCATGATCAATTTTGAAATATAAGTTACTATCAGCAGTACCTTTGTTGAATCCAATCTACACAAGATGCTTGTCCAACCTTTCATACCATGCTCTTGGTGCTTTCTTTAGACCATATAGTGCCTTCTTTAGTTTTCAAACTAAATCACCATGCTCAGATAACTGAAATCCATCCGGTTGTTCAATGTACACCTCTTATTCTAAGTCACCATTCAAGAAGGTAGATTTGACATCCATCTGATATACTTTGAAATCTTTGAAGGCAGCAAATGCAAGAAATAGTCTAACTACTTCAATTCTTGCCACCGAAGCAAAGGTTTCCTCAAAGTCAATCCCTTCTATTTGAGAGTAGCCTTTGCAGACTAATCTGGCCTTATTTCTGATTACTTCACCAAGTTCATTTAGTTTGTTCCGGAAGACCCATTTGGTTCCAATCACATTCTTATTTCTAGGTCTAGGAACAAGATCCCAAGTATGATTTTTCTCAATTTGCATCAACTCTTCCTCCATTGCTTTGGTCTAGTTTTCATCATTGCAAGCTTCATTAATTGTCTTAGGTTCAATCTTTGAAATCAGACAGTATTCATTTGAATCTTGAGCAACTCTCCTCCTTGTTTGTACCCCTTTGCTTTTGTCACCTATGATCTAATCTTTAGAATGGTTTAGAGTTACATACCTTGGAACTTTGGGAGTTTCTTGCACTACTGTTTCTTGATCAGGCTCATTCAGACAAACTTCTTCTTCCTGATTTACCGGATCAGTCTGAATCTGAATTTCAGACGACGATTGAGCTCCTTGCACCAGAGAATCATTTTGATCATATTCATCATATTCATAGAACCTTGAGGGCTTCTCAATTCCTTCATCAACCTTCACATTTGTACTTTCTATCATCTTTCTCAATCTCTTATTGTAACACTGGTATGCTTTGCTTTGAGTTGAGTAACCCAAGAAAATTCCTTCATCACTTCTAGCATCAAGCTTTCCTAGATCTTCATCTCTTTTGATGTAACACTTGCTACCAAATACTATGAAATATCTCACAGTGGGAGTTATACCAAACCAAAGTTCATAAGGGGTCTTACCGGTATTGCTTCTGATTTGAGCTCGATTAAGAGTGTAGATTGCAGTGCTGACAGCTTCTCTCCAAAACATCTGAGGAACATTTGCTTCCATCATCATTGTCCTGGATGCTTCCTGGATGGTCCGGTTCTTTCTCTCAACTACTCCATTCTGTTGTGGAGTCCTAGGAGCAGACAACTGTCTCCTTATGCCATGCTTCTCACAAAAGTCTATGAATTCACCACCTCTATCAGACCTCAGACATTTCAGTTCCAATCCAGTTTGATTCTATACCATAGCTTTGAAGATTTTGAACTTCTCAAGGGCTTCTGATTTCTCTTTTAGGAAGGTAACCCACATCATTCGGGAATGATCATCAATCACCAACATGAAATATCTATCACCTTGCATACTCTTGATTCTTGTCAGACCACATAGATCAGTATGGACTAATTCCAATAATCTGGTAGAGGACTGATCCTTACTTTTGAAAGAGACTCTGTTCTGTTTACCTAGCTGACATTCTTTGCACAAACTATTTGTAGGTTTCACTAGTTTTGGAAGATCTCTTACAGCCTGAGTATTGCTTATCTTGATGATGTTATCAAAATTCACATGACACATCCTTCTATGCCATAACCAACTCTGATTAACTTGAACAAACATACAACTTTTATTAGAACCAACTAGATGGAAAATATTACCTTTTGTTTGAGTACCGGATGCAATCTCAGTTCTAGAGCTTTTAAAGATCCTGCATCTTCCATTCTTGAACCAGAGATCATAACCTTTGTCCACCAACTGACCAACACTAAGAATATTGTGCTTCAATCCTTCAACATACAGTACATTACCAGTTTTGCTCTTTCCATCAAAAGAAATAGTTCCCCTACCTCTGATTCTACCAGCAGAATTATCACCAAACTTTACCATTCCTCCTTCATACCTTTCCAAATCTAAGAACTTGTTCTTGTCACCTGTCATATGGTGAGAGCATCCACTGTCAATAACCTAGTCATCCTTTTCTTCAACTTGGGCAGCCAAAGCTCTTTCTACAACCTTATGATTGACAGATTCAGAGGATATTGAATCTTCTTCCTTGATGGCAATAAACACCCATTCATTTCCGGATTTGCTTCTTATTTCTAATTCATCATCTGTTACTCCTTCATTATCATCTTCTTCATGAACATAATAACAGTTCTTTTGGAACCTTTGTCTATTAGCATTTGACCTTGCAAATCTTTCCAGACATCTTGAAGCAAAATGACCAATCTTATTGGAGTTGAAGCACTTAAAGGGTAATTTTCCTTCATACTTACCGAATCCTCTTGGCAGTCTCTTGTTGGTCATGATGTTAGTCACAAACAAACATAGAATAAAAGTACACATTAACATTTATTCATCTTGAAAGATACAGTGAATTCAAAGAATTCATGATCCCAAGTCTCCAGTGATTAGGTCTTAATCGACTGACGTTACTCAGTAGTTAATGTGAATTGCTGTTTCCATTCCGGGGCCTTACGTGAAAATGTACTATCATCATGACGTTCCTGTAGAAATTCTTTACAGAGAAGTCAAATTATGTGGTTATTTGATGAAAAGAAGTAAAATACCTAGATCTTTGCATGATATTTTCAATTGTGCATGCTTAGTGTTCAAATATGCTAAATATTTACGATTATCTACGAGATGTCTGCATATTTCGGGTTGTTTGCTTAAGATTATCCGTTATTTGCAATTATGACAGAGAGATTTTTTGAAATTAAAAGAAATTAAAGGAAATGCTTCTAATTAAGTTGAACCTTTAGCTTTTGATCCACATACATGCTTGATACTGTCATGAGGAGAAGAAATCAAACCATATGTTCACCAGGACATTCCACAACTAGATACAGTTGATGCAAACTTCAAAGGATAATGAATGAAAACAATACATGAAACATGATGAGCACTCCAAGGGATGTAGCAAATCAAAGCACATATCCAGAATTCAGACACAGATTACTCAAGATTTACGAAGATTTTGTAATCAAAATACTCTTCCCTTTCATTAAGTATGCAAAAAGACATGTACATATATAGCAGCTTTGAAATGAGCCCTGAATATTTCAGCAAACAGATTTCAATTAAGTTTTGAATGAATATAACAAGGCATTCCACCACCTTTTATAGAATAAGGTGAGGAATCTATTACAAAAAGATCTATGGATCTGATATGTCAATACAAATCAATGGTCATCACTTCATGACTTGTCAATTTTACAAAAAAGCACAAGTTGCCAGCTGGCAACTATCTATATTGCATATGCAAAATATTCCCCCTCATGATGTATCTTCATCATGTTCTTCATCTGATGCATGCGGGTCATCATCATGTGCATCACTTCCTGACTCTTCACTATCCTGATGATGATGCTGCTGCATATGGGGTTGCATGCTGCTCTGGATCTGTTCATATGATCGCACAACCTGATCTATTCCTCCGCCATCTTGAGTTTTTGCCTTGATAATGGCGTGTTTGTGTGCCTCATACTTATCCTTGCTGTTATCCAGCTTATTTTCTCTATCCTGCAATGTCTCATTATAGGTCTCCATCTTGACCTTGATCCTCATCATTTTATTTATCACTTCTTCTATCAAGTGGATGAGCGGACCATCATCTTCCATTTGGAAGTTATTACGCAGAGCCTTAAGAGCAGAATCTTCGTCTTGATTCTCTATCTTCCCTTCCACTTTGCCCTCTAATGTTTCGAGCATGTCTGCTTCAATGCCCATTAAATCGCGTAGCCTCATGCTGATCTCCCTCAGCTTATTATTGCATCTCTTGAGGACTCCGCATTCAAACTATACATCTTTGTACCAGATATCCACCAACAATGCAGTATTATTATTCAATACCTACTTACTGATAAGCAGTTGTGGATTTATCTTCCTTATTTCTTCCAACAGGCTGAGGACTTTCACAAGTTTATAAGACCTTTTTCCGGTCTGCATCTGCAACCTGTCCACCTTGGTTTTGGAGTCACTCAATATGCTCCATCTCTTCAAAGAACCTTTCATTATTTCCATAGCATCATCCAATGTGGATGACATCCATTTTCTAATTACGGAAGCCTCATGTTTCATGAGGTCCAGTTTATTTACTTCTCCTTGAGAAATGGCAGTCAATGGGACTGCAGCTTCACCTGTAGTATCCTCAGGGTTGGTTAAACCCTTAATGTACGCATGCAACTGAGCAATGTGCTCTTTATGTTGCTTATTCTTATCTTTCTCTCTTTTCACTTTCTGAATTAGAGAGTCTATGATGTCCTTTCCCTCCTGACCTTCCTGCTCTTCGTTGGCAAAACCCAAATCAACTGTGCTTATCTGGAATTCATCCACAGTGATTTTGCCTTTCTCTTTCTCTATGGCAGGTACAACAATTTGTGCGGTCCTTCTCCTTGTCGCCGGATCTCTTTTGATGGCCGAAGTCATTCTGGCCTTTCTCCTTGGCTTCATTATATCTGCGGAGAACAGGGTGGAGATGTCGAATTCTTGGATCTCAAGTTCCTCCTCAACATTCACCTCCTTTTCTAACCATGGAGGCACCTGATCATACTTTTCAGCATCATGATGCTGTTCACCCTTATCTCCCATTTCTATCAATTCGTGTTGTGGAGGTGGTGATTTTTCTTTTTCTTTCTCTTGATGCTCGCCTTGCTGCTGTTGATCCTGAGGTGCCTCCTCCTGTTGAGGAACTTCCTTTTCTGGGGGAGCATCTTCTTTGTGTGGGGAACCCTGTGGCATCCCTGTATGTAGATCATGATGACCATGATCCTTTTCCATTATTACTTCACCTGTCCCCAGTTCTTCCCCTTGTGGAGGTTGATCATCCTCCTTTTGTTTCTCAATTTCTGGTGGCATGTCCACCGTACCGGCTATCATAGGATCCGCCCGAGGTGATGGCAGCTGTTCTGCAGCTGCTACCTGTTCTGTGCCTGCACTATCCACCTCTTGTGCCTTAGCAGCTGGATCCTTTATTTCTTCTTTTTCCTCTTCATCAGCCCTTATTTCTTGGACCTCTACTATAGCAAGTCCTGCCGATGTATCTTGTGGGCTTTGCTGGCCTGATTCAAGAGCATGGCCCTCTGCTTCGGCCATCTCTATCTCCTCTGTCAGGTGGCCCTTATCAGGTGATCATGCTGGCTTCTTAGGACTTGCATCCTGCTTCTCTGTTAAGTCTACCACTGCAGGACTTGTCACCTCGGCGATCAGTGTGTCCAGCCCTATGTCCTGAGCTACCTGCTCCGGGCTCTTCTCTGGTTCTGGGCTCTTTTCTTGCTCCGCTTCTGCTTGTTTCATCTCCTCAAGCATTGATTGGACAGATGGAGGCTTGTGAGGACTCACACTGATGCCAACAGCTGCAAGTGTTTCCATTTCTTGTGCAGCCACATCCTACACCACCTCATCATCAGATAAGTTTATTGTCTTGTCTAGCGAGACATGCTTTTCTGCTTGTGCCTGAGATGCTTCCTTTTGTTGCTCTTCTGCCAGTTCAGTTTTAAACTTGACAATGGTAGGAAGTGGAACGTTATGCTGAAGTTCCTTCTGCACTTCACTACTTGCCCCTTGTACTTGTGCTGGGGGGTGACTTATTTCACCTCTCATGGAGGTTCTTGGTTTCTTAGGTGTGGTAGGAACCAACACCTGCGGAGCTCTCCTCTTTCTTCTAATTACCAGTGGAGCTTCCTCCTCTTCTTCAGGCTCCTCCTCCATGAGGATATCTTTGCCTGGTTGTTTGGATGACTGACCCACTTCTTGGGTCTCCGTGATTCCAGCCTCTGCTGTCTTGGTTTTCTTGGGCTTTGGAGGAGAATCTGATTTTGATCCTGATTTAGCTACCTCCTCCGTTGTGAATATTGCCCGGTCAATCATGACCCCTTTGGGTCCCTTCTCCACCTTCTTGCCCCTTGGTGCCCTTTTGCTAGGCTGCTGTGGTGGAGGAATCCTCTCTCCCTTAGTCTTCCGCTTCTCCAGCAGGAAGTCATCATATTCATCTGCAGGGATGTCTTGCCCCTTCTTTTTGTTGTCCACCGTGATGGCAACACCTTTCTTCTTCAGTGCCTCTACCTGTGCATCTACCCAAGCTTGGGTCAAGTGTATGGTTCTGGCAAAGAATGGGTCCAAGGACATATCCTCCTGCATGGTGAGGTTAGGTGCAAAGATGGTATCATTGTAGATCTTCTTCTACTCGTATTCATCTTCCATGATCCTGCCGTCATCACTCTTCAGCTGCTGAGGGAAGGGCACGCAATCGAATGTCCTGATCTGGTTCAGAGTCAACCTCTGATACCTCCTCCTCCTGGCCTCTGCCTCATCTTCGCAGTCAGCCCAAAAATCTTCTAGGTGCCTTTGATGAATAGGCTTTCCTAGGATCTTCTGCATTCGGCCGTAAGGATCATATGGTCTCGTTACTGGGAAGGGTAGTAAATTCATCTTGTTCAGAGTGACCATCACCTTCTTAATATTATCTGAGTCAGGGCACATATAGTTGCCGATACTGACTGGGAACAAAATTGGTGGCAGCTTCTTGGCATCCTTATACATCTGTATGATGGTGGAGCCCTGCCTGATAAATTCCATTAAAACTACTGCATCAGTAGGATACCTCGGCAGCATCAGGGGATGCCCTTCAAAACCTTCTATCCTGATGTAGGAAAAGGTGGCAAATTGGATGTACCATGCCCCATGCCTGTATACTGCCTCCTGAGCTTCCATGCTCAGTCTTTTTGTCCTGTCATCTTCCATGGTCCTTACCAGATGCATGGAGAATGCATCATTGACCAGTTTGTAATCCGTGATATACTTGGTTCTTTGCAACTGGGGATGATGATCCCATATATACACTACATTTGTGCCCGTCAGTTTTTCGTCTGTGACTAGGGCGTCAAAAGTGCCTCTATAAGCACAGGAATAAACAATATAGGAGGTCATGTAGAAGGCACATTCTGAACCTCCCAGGTTCAGCAGCTGCTCATGCAGAGCATCGCTTATGATTTGGCCCCACAGTGGCTTGATGTCTGCATACAAGCACATCATTATTATGCCATACATCCAATCTCTGAATTCACCAGTATCAGGCTGGCCAGTCACCCTATTCAGTAGGGCAATCACATACTGATATTCCTCATTAAAATCAAATTTGAACATGTGCACAGGGAGCTTGGTCGCTGCATTATATGTGCTGTTCTCGGCCCGCCAAGCATACATATTCTTTCTGGCCGTCTTCTTGTTGGCCTCATATTCTCTTTTAGACTTCTTTAAGTCTACACTCTTTACCTTACTGCCCATCGGCAGTCCAAATGTCTGGGAGAGACCTTTGATGGATAGGTCTGCATACACCCTCCCATTCAATGACTAGCTCCGGAGACTCCATGGAGTATGGGAAGCCAGTAGCGTTCCACATACCTGATACAAACACGGCATCCAATACCGGACTCTTATCTTGTCCATCATTCAGCTTGGTTGACCAAGCCTCCAGGTTGGTAATCGCCTGATGGGTGTCTGTAATAGCCCCATATTTGAACAGGACCCCTCGCTGAGAAGAGAACATAGGCCAGCTGAATTCTTCCTGATTCTTGACTAAACATTTTTCAGCCATGGGTACCTTCAATTAACAACATTTCTTCTCACAACAGGGATATGCATGCATACATATTACAAATATCATGTCTATTGCATCAATTTCACATTACTTACTTACATGGAAACATAACCAGAACTTTCAACAATCATTTAGAAAACAACATGATGAGGGTTTCAGTTCACTTACCTGGTTATGCAGATTTTCCTTTATACCAGTATATCGTCAAGACGCTCTTAATACAACTGCTGATCACTTCCTTCCTTCTATCTGTGAGCTCGAATTACGCAATGGTAGCTATTATGCGGATATGGAGGCTAGTGCTCTGTAAAACAATTTTAACGCAGGTAAATGTAATAATGGTGGTTGAATTACCTTTTAACCTCGCAGTTAGGGTAAATTTAGGGCAACTCTGACAAGTTAGATTGCAATCTTTGATCATTCGTGCGAAAACTCAGGATCTCGCCAGGTATTTCATTGGGTTCTGGGATCGGTGGGAATCACCTACCATGTCTGCGCGCATTTAATGATAATGGCAGCAAAGGGAGCGGGGGGATATCCATATGACAAGATATCATGAGGGTAGGATGATATTTCACAAATATCGGGTTGAGTTTCGATATCATCCTCCCCAACATTGAAATTATTATCGCGACAAGATTCGGGTGATAATGCACCCCTTGTTTACGTTTTAGCACATCAGGAGGATATTTTGGTTTATCGGGTGATGTTTCAAAATAAAATGATGATGATGAGCCAAGCTTGCTCATCCTCCTTTCAGAATATCAGGATGACATCATCATGATATTCATTCTTTATATCGGAAATGCTTCATGACTTCATCGTCATATCGGGTGAACATGATCATGTTTACAAAATATCCTGTCGAAATGCAAATTTGATGATGATGTCATCAGGATGTTTGTTTCTTTGTTTATCTTATTCAGATGATGTCAGCAGGATGTTTGTTAAGGGTGATATTCCACGTCAGGATGATATTAACGAATATCGGGTTACTTTCAAAACATGATGTTCGCGACATAAAAGACCAATTGACGGGAAAGACTTACTACCATTTAAAGTTGACGTCCAGATATTTGAGCCGCAGGATATATCAAGGGATGTCTCAAATATGATGATGTTGTCCGAAACATGACTGAGGTTATAAAATATGACCCCCCCTCTTGCGAATATCAGGTTTGACCAAGACTTTGACTGTCCATAATTCTCACATCCTGATGAATATCAGGGTGATGTAAAAGGCAAACCTGCATGAATTTTAGTGTTCTTTCAGAATATAAGATCACAGCTATGAAATGCGAATTTTGACAAATTGACCTCACAATGGGGACTTACCTCATCCTGACTCAACGTGATGATGCACTTGACTGATTTTTACCAAACCGCCAGAAAGCAAGAAACACAAACCAAGTAAAAAGAAGTTGGGTCCCTGTTTTGCCAAGTCAAAATGGGGCGTGTTGTGTAACCACACAACATCTCTTTGCAATGAGGGCTTCAAGTTGAGCTATTTTTGCTTCTTCCTCTTCCATGTCTTTCCTTGCTTGATCATACCATGACAGTTTCCTTGAAGAGTTCGCTCCTGGATCAAATCTTTGTTTGCCTTTCACATAGGCACTGGCTTTGAATGCAGATTCAGTCTTGGGGTGATCATCTCCAAACTCAGTCATTTCAAATGCAGCCATTTTGCTAGCCAATTGCTCTATTGTGATAGTTGTATGGGTTCTGAATTCATCAATGGCAGCAGCCTTGATTTTGTAGGTAGTAGGAAGGGATCTGAGAATTTTGCAAACAATTTCATTTTCATCTAGAACTCCACTAGCATTCTTGATTCCACACACCAGCTCATTCACTCTTGGCATAAAGGTAGTGATATTTTCATCATCTCTCATCTTCAATCTTTCAAATTTCCCTTTCAGACTTTGCAACCTTGCACTTTTGACAAACTCATCTCCTTCATGCAGAAGTTCTAGTTTAACCCAGATCTCATATGCAGTTGGTAGGTCAATAACATTTGAGAGCTCTGAATCATTCAATGCACTTAGAAGAGCTTCTTTGGTCCACAAATTGTTTTCAGCATCTGTGATTTCATTCAGAGTTGTTGGACCACCCTATGGAGGTACATATGGTTTTGTGACCATCGACAAGTATGATTTTCCCATGCACTCCAAGTGACATTTCATGCGACCTTTCCAGAGCAAGAAATTGGTTCCATCAAACTTTGGACTATCCTTCTTGTATGACGACATCCTGGATCTCCTCAAGTGGTTAAGCTCCTTTTAGAGGAACTTGGCTCTGATACCAATTGTTAGATCTAGGGCATACAACTGAGATGGGGGGGTGAATCAGTTGTACAAAAACTTGCTTTTACTTCAAACATTTGATTCTTCTTTGTTAGTTAACAGCATATCAATTAACCATTCATGAAAGCATAAAGCATAAACACCAGAGTAGATAAACATCAACACATTAGACACCAAGATTTTTGACGTGGAAAACCTGGTTAAGGGAAAAACCACAAGGTGATTAACCCAAGGATTATTCTCTGTTAGAAGAATAAGAAAAATGAATGGCACATGCCAATTAGGGCTCACTACCCAAGCACACTGCTCACAAGGAGGCACACTGCCTACAAGAGACACACTGTCTACAAGATCATAAGTATCACAAACTTGAACTAGAGAATGACATCTTTACCACATCTGGATCAGTTCCATTTAAGCCCAAAACACTTTTGCTCTGCCTTTCACTCTTTCGCTATACCACACTCATCTGCTCCACAACACACATCGAAATGAACTCACAAAATTTTATTTATACAAGGCATCGACTTAGGAACAATCATCTAAGTCGGCAATCAACCACAAGAACATTCACAAGATGAATAACTCATCCGGTCGGCCAATTTGAACAAGAACAACTTCATCTGGAAGAACTCATCTGGTCAGCCTGCAAGAACACCTCCATCCGGAAGAATATCTCCAATTCTGGGCTCTAACACTAATGCAGACCAACAACACAACCTCAACATGATCCATGAACCTTCACAATCTTGCCTGAATGGCTAGGTACATCCACACTTCCTCTACTTACTAGAATCTCTTCTCTTCTTCATCTAGAACTTCAAGAACACAGTCTATCGCCACTGTCATACTGAAAAAGGTGCTTCTGGACCTCCAAACCACATACCAATTGAGATGACACATCACAAGGACAGCCCAAACATTCTGTCCAATGCACAGAATAGGACAATGCACTTCTGGATCTCACCGGACCTTTTTGTAACACTCTGTTACTCTGGAGCATCTCTTGGAACTGGTTCAACTTGATCAATCACAACTTCTTCATTTCTTCATGCGGACCTCTGAAATCTTAACTGGATCATCTCAAGACTCATATCTACAAACCCTTTAATCCGCATCCTCTGATATTCATCTTATCTTGGCCTTTTACCTTAATGACATCACTGTTCTTCATTGTTCCTGATTGAGACTAATTTTCTCAATATCCTCAGCACACAACTCACTCAATCCTTCTCATCAATGCAATATGAGTATGTTGACATCAATGACAACACTGGTTATCCTCATACTTGCAACAGTGAGGACATCTATTGATGTTTCTTCACTTTGTTTTAAATCAAGAGCAGAGATTGTATCATTTTATATCTTTTTCTCCTCATACTCTGGATCTATGAGGTCATCATCATCCTTCTTGATTTACAGAGGTACCTAAGGTTGCCCTATGGTCCTCATCTGATCCAGAGTTAATCTTTGGTACTCCCTTCTTCTCACCTCATGTTCATCGTCACAATTGGCCCAATAGTCTTCGAGGTGGACACTATGTTTGTATTTCTTATTAAATATTTTCTCGATCCTGTGGTAAGGATCATAATCTCTAGCTAGAAGAAATTATTTTAAATTCAAACTTTTCAAATCTGCCTCCACCTTCTTTGCATTGTCCATGGATCCTACAAGGAACCAGTTGATATCAATGGGGAACTTCCTGTATGGCCTCCCTTATTTAACCTTGGATGCTTCAAATGTAGGCAACTATTGCCTCATCATTTCTATCCACACTACCTTATTAGAAGGGTATCTTGGTAGCATATTGTTGGAAACAAGGTAGATAACTAAGAGGGGGGGTGAATCAGTTATCTCAAAATTTCCTCTCTTTTCTTTTTGTTATCTTAATAATCAGTGTTGCATCTAAACATGAAAGTATATGTAATCATAAGAACAAAAATAAAATCAACACACATAACACAAGGATTTTTACGTGGAAACCCTGTTAAGGGAAAGACCATGGGGTGACTAACCCAAGATTATATTCTCTAGTAAAAGAATAAAGGAGTACAAATGGCACTTTCCAATTAGGGCTCACTACCTAAGCACACTGCTCACAAGAGGCACATTGCCTACAAGAGACTCACTTTGTATAGAACTTACTGAAGATAATCAAGTGTTTGAACTGATGAGAAGCATCTACAAATGCAAGAGTTTAGTTTTGATTAGGCACAATACACTGATCTGATGCACTTCATTCTTTCTCTGTTTTAATGTTGTTGCTCTGTCACATACCAGACTTGAATTACTGCTCTCACACTTATCCCTACTTTTCTTCACACTTTATTTCATCACTTGTTCCCATACATCCTACATACTAGAATCCATCTGGTATATATATCCGCATCAAGGATTTCATCAACTTTCTAGTCGGCAACAAGAACACTTAAGATATTTGCAAGTTACTGATCTGTCAGCTAAATCCATGCTTGATTTGTGATGCATATCAAAAACATAGGTATAGAAGTCATTAATCATGTTGGCCAACAATGTATAATCCCACAAGTTGCTTGATCAACACCTTTTACTCATCCGGTTTGAAGTCTGATACTCTGCTAGTCAATTCTTTCTCTGTCTACTCTGCCTGACTGGAACCCAACACTCAGATGCTCATATCTTTTTCATGTTTTATCACCAGAGGCTAAATCTCTGGAATACAATAGTCATGATATCCCTCTTGACTTTCCCAAGTTTGCAACTTACTGAGTTACACCATTTGAGAGATCCGGACCTGTTTGTCAGACCTTGTTACATACTTTGTTCTTGTTCACCGGACCAAAAACATTCTCCAATCTAACTTCCGGTAAAGGCATACTATGTACTGCAAATGTGTGGGATAGACTTTGTTTCTATCAATGACAACACTTACGAAGCCACACAGTGTCTCTTGCCAACAATCTCCTCCTTTGGCATTGATAGCAACACTTAGTGAAAAATGGCTAAGCATCACAGTAACTCCCCCTTCGCTGATGCTCTATCTTTTGCACTGTTTTACTGGAGTGCCCCCTTAGTTGGATTCCACATTTTTCACTACTCCTCACTCCCCCTTTGACATCAATGGCAAAGGGTGGTATCTGCATACCAAAATTTGCAAAAATTATTCTATACATGGCCGCATAAGTATATATAAATCATATGTTATACTTACATATACTTAAGTATATCCACAAAAGTAGTCTTCAACTATACAAACTCTATGGTCCAGCTCTGCGTCATCCTATCCAAAATAGAGATATGAACACTCAACAAAAATGCATATGCTTCTGTCCTTCTTAAAATCTGTTGGCTCACTGGTCTAGGCTGTGGTCTGAGCATCTGTCAAGGCCTCATGCATTACCTCTAGTTTAGGGATAATTATCCCTCTAAGTTCACCCATTCTGTTCATTATGTTCTTCTTTTCTTTGTCCAGCCTCTTTATTTCATTTATGATAACAATAGCCTAGCATTCTTGATTCATTAGAGGGGTAGTAAGGGGATCAAAATTCTAAGATAAACTTCATAGTTTTCCTTCTTGTTCTTTTACTTTCTTCTCAATGTCCTCTATCAAATTGGGCCAAGATAAATAGAATTTGTATATGTCCCCACCATATTTAAGAGCATTTGCAAGGCTCTTTATTCCAATGTCTAGGGTCCTCCTATCATTAGCAATCAGTCCTTGCACTTCAGTGAATTTTTTTCTTAGAAACTCCTTCCAGACCTTTGCTTCTGCTAATTTCTCTAGAGATTCAAAATGAGTGTTAACAAAATTTACTAAAGTTTTCAAGTTACTAGATGGTGAGGCTGAAGGATCCTTTTGGAAGGATGGCATGATCTTTTCAAGCATCCTGGATGCAATCTCCAATAGTTCACAGTCTTCCATGTGAGATTTTAAGAGTTTTTCTTTTGCTTTGGCTTGAGAAAAAGATTCTATTTTCATTGTCTGAATTGGGGAGAGAGTCGAAATTCAGTGGCCCTTGAAATAGCTCAGGTTCATCTATCTCCATCATTTCTATATTTAAGAAGTTCTTCACCGCCTCTGCAGTGTCTCTTGCCAATGATTGAGTCTTCTTTTCTTTTAGGATAGCAAAATAATCATCATTAGTCTTTCTGCTTGTTCTTCTTCTTTTCCCTTAACCTCCTCTTCTTGACTCACTTTCTCCTCTTTTCTACCTTCTCCTTCAGCTTCAGAATCTAGAATTTCTGCAGTGGGATCCGGAGGAGAGATGTCACCTATGTTTACTACTTCATGAACTTCCTCTTCCCAAATAGAGGAATCTAAGTCTTTAGACTTCTCTTCATCTATTTTCTTTGATCCTTCTACATCCCTGTCAGAAGATTCTTCATTGATTACATTTAATCCTTCAACATCCATGGTAGAAGGTTCTTCATCTATTTCCTCTACAATAGGAAGATTGAATCTCTTCAAAGCATTCTAGAGGATATCTTTAGTTTCACTTGCTACTTGGTCTGTTTCTCCGAGGATGAGTTTGTTCATTCTTGCCTTGCTTTGGAACTCATTATTACACTCCTTGAAAATCATGTCCATTTGTTTTGGAGTGATGAAAGGATAAAGTTGTATTATTTTCTGCTCCTGGATCTCTAGGTCTTTTGCCATTGCATTCTCTTTTCTCATCTCAAGTACCTTTTCGAGGCTCTTAGGAATTAAAGATATAATTTCAATGAAAGCTTTATTGTAGATGTTCAAATACCTAACAGTAGCCTCTTCCAAAATTCTCTTATCAGTATCATTGTATTCATCATAAAACTCTATCACTGGCTGTAGACTCCCATCCACAGTAACTACCTTGATGATGTCATCAATGGAAAGAGTGGGCTTTTCAACAAATTCCTCTACCTTTTCTTCCTCATTTTTACTAGCAGAGAATTCTCTGGATGTTTTCTTCTTCTTCATCTTCTTGATTTCCTCATCAAATTTTTTTTCTTCATCATCTTTAAGGCTTGTGTATGACCTCGTGGCTTTGGTCTTCATCCTCTTTTCCATTTTTCCAGATGTCTTGACTTTCAATTTGGTAGCCTTTGAGCTTTTAGGAGTGGCAGGTGCAGAGCTCTTGGAAGATCTAGTCCAGGGGAGGCTTGTACCAGAATGTCTCCTTTCTTTGCTTCTTGTTTCTCTTTCTCAGCCTTCTCCACTTTCTCTCTATTTGCATCTACTGCCTCTTTTGATAGGCCAAATCTTTTGGCAATTTCTTCAACTTCCCTTCTTACTTTCCTCTTTATCTCTAGTTGTCTTAACTCAACATGTATTTTTACACTTATCTCTTGAAAGGTGCCAAACCTTTCTGCTTCAGTGTCCTTAGGCTGGCTCAATAGGTGTTGAATATGTAGCTCCAAGATTTTTTCATTGACCTCGTATCCCATAGGCATTATCACATAGTTCTTGGCTCAACTGCCTCCATTATACATTGGTCAGTGTGAACCATGAAGCACAATATGTCCTTGTATTTCTCAACTATGGATTGTGGTATTCTCTCTCTGGCTTGCATTATGCTTTGGAAGTTCTTGAAGTACTCCCAAAGAGGTGTGTTTTGGGCTTGAGCATCACCAAGTCCATACATGTAATCTCTAATTTGAATTGCAACTGGTTTATCATTTTGCCAACCCAACCACTTGATCCAGGTAGCTCATTCATGTAGTAAAAGAACAGACATAATATTAGACAACCATATTTAAAGGAATTCTTCTTATCCTTTTTGATATTTTGTAGGTTTTCTAACAGTTGATTTAGAAGAAGCTCACATAGATCATAGTCTGCATCTTCCCTTAACATTTGATATGCTGCATAGATTGTTGTGCCAGACACAAAATTCTCCCTGCTCAAATGATAGATCTTGTACCCAATTATCATTGAGGCAAACTTGACATCCGGATCTGTGATCTGATCTATGGTCATTTCTCTTTTGTCAAATTTAGATCCGATGACTTCAGTTACTATTTGGTTCTTCACGGATTTAAGTGCAGGTAACCCACTGGATGAATGCAATCCAATCACTGCCCTGATGGCATCCTTAGTTATCTTGAAGGGCCTCATTAGCCACATGAAATTATCATACATCCTGCTTAGAACATATCGGACCCAATCATCTTCTGCAAAACATGGAAAATGTATGCAATGTCTGAAGTGTTTATCCCGAAGGGCCTTGAATTCAGGTTTGAGTTCAAAATTTTCATCTATTAGCTATTTGTGATAAATGTCCATCAATTTTGAGTCTCCAAATTCCTCAATGTTGGCATGGATATAAACCCTAACATCTTCTACATGCAATACTCCATGCGGAATGCTAGAAAATGCACCCAAAAGGATCAACTTCTAAAGATTTATAAGGGTGTTTCTTGAATTTAGGATGCGGCCTATCAGAGATATTGACAACCATTGGAGTAGCCATTTTGTAAGAGATTCAGAGAGAGATTTTTAGAATGGAAGTACCTTTTCATGCTTTAGGGTTTGAAATAGGAGCCAGAACAAATAGTTGGTTGAATTCATTTTTCTAGTTGATCTTGAGTGAATTGTAGAAACTTTGTTGCAGAGCTCTTTTTTTCTTCTTCATGAGTGCAAGTGTGAAAATAATGAGTGAAAGAACCCTTTTATTCTTGTGCAAACCCTAATTTCCTTTTGTAATAAATACACAACTTAAGTTATCCGGTTTCCCTATTTTGAGAGAGATCTTCACGAATAATTGCGTTGAACTTAGAATCATTGTCAATGACGATTGACAATGTATCTTCTTTTCTTTAATCATGCCATACGTCCGCAGATCAAATCTTTCAATTTTGAATCATACCAGATCTGTCTATGAAATTCTATTTTACTGGATAGTTGTCAGAACCAGATTAACTTGAGAAATTATAAGTCTTACAAAACTCCATGTGGATCTTTCACATTTTGACTGAAGGTTATTTGGAGGTTTTTCTAAGAACCCTTTAATCTACAGCATTAGATGTTTACTCAATGTGCCGAATTTAGGCACTAGCTGATTGGCTGGGGGAAATTGTTTTTCTCTATGACTCCCCCTGAGCCAGAGCTCACATTTTTAGTTTCCAGAAGGAATATCAACACTGGATTCTGGTGTGGATCCATCCCCAATATTTTTTGTACTCTTCTTCACCCAAATCTTGCTCATCTCCTTTTGAACTTCATCCGCATTCACTTTACCTTTCCCCTTATCTTGTTTCTAATTATGTTCCACCAGACCTTTTCTATCCTAATTTCTTCTTCTACAGAATTTGGCAATATGACCAAATCTATTGCAATTGTAACAGGTAATATTTCTTTGCTTGTTTGATTGATATCCTGTTGATCTGCATTGATTAGCCATATGTCCCATTCTATTGCATGCAAAGCATCTACCATTGAATGAATTGTTTCTTTACATATTTCTGCATTCATGAGATTTGTGACCATACCTTTTGTAGTTGAAACATTGTCCAAAGAAGGATGGATTAGTTTGATTCATTCTCCTCTTGCACTGAGTTGCTTTATGACCAAAATTGTTGCAATTGAAGCAGTATCCATTGAAGAATGGATATCTTTGAGCATTTGGTTGCCTTACCGGAGGTCTTCTAGGCCTATTTCTTTGATTTCCTTATCCAAAGTTCTTTTGACCAGATCCGGAGCTTTCACCTTTCTCATATCCCAAGCCACGCTTATCATCTACCCTTTTTTGGCTTTCAAGAAGAACTTCAAGTTGAGCTGAGCTTATCTTGAATTTCTCTTTGTATTCATTTGTTGTTTGAAGATCTTGTTTAAGAGTGTTTATCTAATTCTCAAGTTGTTCTTCATTGTCTCTAGCTTCTTCAAGATCAGATTCAAGATGTCTGATTATTTTGTCCATTTTGTGGCAGTCCTTTGTTTTCTCCTTGAGGGATTGTTTTAGATTATCTTCAATCTTTCTTTTTTCTTTAATTTCTTGGGTGAATCTCATAACCCCTGATTCCATTTCATGCCTTACCATAATGACTTCTTTTGATAGCTTTTCACATAGATTATTTTTCTCATCCAGATCTTCATTAGTATCATTGACTTCACTTCGATTGGCTAATTTTTGAAGTAGTTCCTTTCTCTTTTTCACAGAAATACTAATTTTTTCTTTTAGCTCATTTATGAATTCATCAGCTTGTTTGAGTCTTTCTCTCAAATTATTGACTTTAGAGTAGGATTGTTCAAGATCATCTAGAGCAAACTGAAGTTGTTCCTTCATACCATATGCATCCATTGAGATTCACAGATCTTCCTCAAGCTGTTAGGCTTTGTTTAGAGGAACTTGGCTCTAATACCAATTGTTGGAAACAAGGCAGATAACTGAGAGGGGGGGTGAATCAATTATCTCAAAATTTCCTTTCTCTCTTGTCTTTTTTTTATCTTAATAATTAGTGTTGCATCTAAACATGAAAGCATACATAATCATAAGAACAGAAATAAAATCAACACACATAACACAAGGATTTTTACATGGAAACCCTGTTAAGGGAAAAACCACAGGGTGACTAACCCAAGATTGTATTCTCTGTTAAAAGAATAAATAGTACAAATGGCACTTGCCAATTAGGGCTCACTGCCCAGGCACACTGCTCACAAGAGGCACACTGCCTACAAGAGACTCACTGTCTACAGAACTTACTGAAGATAATCAAGTGTTTGAACTAATGAGAAGCATCTATAATGCAAGAGTTTAGTTTTGGTTAGGCACAATACACTGATCTAATGCACTTCATTCTTCCTCTATTTTAATGTTGTTGCTCTATCACATACCAGACTTGAATTACTACTCTCACACTTATCCATGCCTTTCTTTGCACTTTATTTCACCACTTGTTCCCATACATCATACATACTAGAATTCATCTGGTATATATATCTGCATCAAGGATTTCATCAACTTTCTAGTTAGCAACAAGAACACTCAAGATATTTGCAAGTTACTGATCTGTCAACTGAATCCATGCTTGATTTGTGATGCGTATCAAAAACATAGGTATAGAAGTCATTAATCATGTTGTCCAACAATGTATAATCCCACAAGTTGCTTGATCAACACCTTTTACTCATCCAGATTGAAGTCTGATACTTTGTCAGTCAGTTCTTTCTCTGTCTGCTCTACCTGACTAGAACCCAACACTCAGATGCTCATATTTTTTTCATGCTTTATCACCGAAGGCTAAATCTCTGGAATACAGTAGTCATGATACCCCTCTTGACTTTCCCTAGTCCACAACTTACGGAGTTACACCATCTGAGAGATCCGGTCCTGTTTGTCGGACCTTGTTACATACTCTATTCTTGTTCACCGGACCAAAACATTCTCCAATCTGACTTCCAGTAAAGGAATACTATGTACTGTGGATGTGTGGGATAGACTTTATCTCCATCAATGACAACACTTACGAAGCCACACAGTGTCTCTTGCCAGCACATATAGGGTTTTCCACTGAAACCCACCATTCAGATATAGGAATATGTTTTGGCTTGGATGAACCAGGAGCCATATCCACTGATTGCTTGAGTGGCTCCTATTGAAAATCTTTTTGTCATGTCTCCTTCCATTAGCCTTACTATGTGCATTGAGAAGAAACCATTGACAAGTTTGTAATTTTGCACGGATAGCCTCCTCTCCAACTGGGGATAATGTTCTTAGGGAGTCTTCTCATTTGGTAATCTACCGATTCTCCCTATAGTTTGTAGTCCATCAAATGTGCCTTTTGTTGCATAAGCATATACTAGATAAGCAGTCATCCTGAAGATCATGCACTTACCCTCCTTCTATTTGACCATCTAGTCATGCATTGTATCATTGATAATTTTGGCCCATTGGACCTTTGCATTCTCCTGCTTACATTCAATGACCATCCTCATCAACCTAAACATCCATGGCTCAAAGGTTCCACAATTTGTCAAGCCCTTCATCCTACTAAGAATGAACATTATGTACTATACTTCCTCATTGAAGTCAAACTTATATAAATGATGTGACATTTTAGCTGCAGCCTTGGCTATGTTATCTAGACTTCTCCATCCCTGGTATATTACTTTTCTGCAGACCTTATTGTTGTCATCAAATTCCTTGGCTAATGCATCTAAGTCTAGAACATACATAGGTTGGGACACTAGCAACTTGAACACTTCAGTGATTCCAGCCATAGAGAGATCGGTATAAAGCCTTTCCTATTTCTCCACCTTCCTTATGGTGATGTCATAGTTTTATGCACATTCCACCAAAAGCTCAAATACTTTTGTTGTGTAAGGGAATCCAGCTGCATGATACATCACAGATGCTACTATATTGTTTAGAATAGGATCATCCTCCTAGGCATCAATCCGAGCTCTGAATGCCTCAATATATGTGTTACCATAATGTGTATCCTCCTAATTACCCAATTTGTTGCACACACTGTGTGCTCTAGGGAACATGAGGGGTTTGAATTCCACATCTTGCTTATCCATGTGTGGTTGAGGCATTTTGTCCTATAAATTAAACACACCAGTCTCAACAATAGCATATATTTTATCTAGGGTTAGCATAATGTTAACTCTTCATGTTCTAAAAAATGCTAAAACACCTATGAAATTAACAAACATTTCATGAATGCTATTATTGTTCATGATTGACCCTCATTTCGACATGATTATGGCATGATTCATAAAATAGCCAAAGAGATAAGGCCTTATACATACCTATGCATTCTTCCTTAACCTGTAATTAAAGTGGGAATGGTTAACTGATGCTCTGGAATGAACGTGCCTCTGCAATTTCACTCTCTGGTTTGGCTCTAGTTCACAATTAGATTTTAATAGTCAAAATTAGGGCTCTCAAATACAATTATGTCAATTATGACTATAGAAATCCCCTTTTAACTTAGCTGAATTCCAATTTTAAGGCTTATTAATGGTATTGAGGAGATTTCACAGCTTCTTTTAGCAAGATTGCACAAGATCTTCACAAGTGTCTATTGGTGTGAGTTTAAATTTAAATGCCAATGACCAATTGCACCACATTAAATGCAAAAAGTGTGGGTATATGGGAGTCGATATCCTGCTGAGGAATATCCATGTGGATATCTAGATGACATCATCATAGGTCAAGTCAACCTATTTTGACCAAGGAACCATCATAGGGTCACAAATTCTTCTTCAATATGTCTGGGTATGATGTGGACACATGGCATTGTGTTATTGGTTTAGTCTAAGGCCTGGACATTTATAAGATCAGGATATTGTGTTCGTGAAATATCCATCCAGTCGAAATACTTGGATGATGTCATCAAGAAGAAAGTCCTTCATGGATGTGCAATAGAGTGGCATCATCAGGATGAGGATACTAAAATAACGTCTTGACAATAGATGTGCGAAATATCCTCATGGCTTAATGTCTCGATGATGTTAGCATAAGTGTATCCTTTATATCTTGTTAGGGTAAGATGATGCCATCAGGATAAGGATCTTAGGATAATGTCTGGATGCTAAGTTAAGATCTGGATGTTATGTAACATCGTGATGACATAAGCGAGTTTATCATTCTTCATGAGGCTGAGATAACATGACATCATCTGGACAAGGATGTTAATATAAGATTAGGATATTAGCAAAGTTAATATCCAGGCGTTCTAATACCTAGATGATGTCATCATGATCAGAGCTCTTTGTAAAATTGAAATGACATGATGTCATCTAGACATAGACATTTTTGATCAGGATATTAAGTTAAGATCGGGATGTAAATTAATATCCCAACGCATGATGTTTAACTCATTAAGTCTTTTAAATTTGATGTTTGGATATTATCCGATGTTGGGATATTATGCTAATATCTAGATGCTATGTAATGTGAATATCTGGGTGACCCATTGACCAAACTTTGACCAACTGTAACTTCCTTATTTTAACGAATTTCATAGTGCTTCAAAAATCAAACTTGCTTAGATTTTCATGCTCTTTCACTTGGTAGGATCTATAATATGAAATTCAAAACTTGAAAATCTAAACTATAACCTAAGGTCTAGATATGCATAGGATGACATCTTGTCATGCATTTGACATTGATTATTTTTACCATACCGCCCAAAAGCAAAGGACAAGCAAGCCAAGCAAAAAAATTGGGTCCCTATTTTGTTGGGGAAAAATGGGGCGTGTTGTGTAACTACACAACAAGAGTCTATTCATAGACCATGATAGAGAGACTAAACTTAACCAAGACTTGTAGCTTTCCATAATCTGGGCTATGCATTGTCCATACATAGCCATTACGATTCTTAAATAGTCTTCTAAACCACAGACATACACAACTTATGATCATCCTGCACATGGTGTCAACATTGATTTACATGCCAAGATGAAATTTCTATTCCACGCACAGATACAACATGATTCATACATGGTTCCACATAGATACAAAGTGTCAACCCATTTGGGTATCTATACTTATTAATTAAGAATATCCACATAACTAACAGATGGTATCAACTCTAGCTATGAGTATAGACTCCATCTAACATAACATAAATCAACATGCATGAACATTGGTTCTATAGAGACCACTCACATGGTCGATAGGTCTAAGTAATAGAAACAATAATTTCTATAGAGAGATGATCAAACAATAGAGAAATTAACAATGTGAGGGAGAGATACATACGGTTGTGGTGGATGATATTATGGACTACACCATTATGTGGACTCAAGATCACAACTCATTATCATAGCACAACATTAACATACTTTTATGAATAACATTCAACATCCTACAACCAACAACAAAGTGAGCTCCAGGCTCCATAGCTTAGTAGTCGTATATAGGGTAATACCAAGTATAACTTCAAATAGCTCAACATACTTGAGAATACCTTACACTAGTTTATTAACCATAATGACAAATGTAATACACAGATGTAGTCGACTACAAATATATATCCATTTTCAAGTTAGATAGATAGAGATATCATGGTATGGTCAACTCAACTAGGATAATAATACCTATAGATTCTCCTACAACTTATTGGTCTTCACATCGAGAAACTTCCTTCTCTTGAGTAAGTGGAACTACTAGGCCAATCCCTCTTCAAAAAACAAACCCCAAAAATAATTCTTATAGAATGTTATTCCATGGCCATAACCAATTCTTTCTTCCCTAATAATCCATGGCCAAAGAAAGGGAGACTAATGAATGTATGTTTCAATGCCACCTTCAAAACTTATTCCTCTCCGCTATGTTGGCTATTTTTAGCCTCCACCAACATGTATGTTCCTTAATGGCCATATTCACCATTGGTAGTGGTTACCGTATAGAGGGGTTTAAAAGAGAATAGTAATAATAATATTGTATATGCCTAAAAATGACACGATTCGGTCTAAATAAATAAAATCCTTTATTTAATTAAATTCTTCCAAACAATTAAATAATTCTTAATTATTTAATTAAGTCAAATTCATTCTTCCAAATTTAAATAAATCAATCAAATTTATTTAAATCCTCTCAATCTCCAAAAATAAAATACAATCAAATATTTTATTTATTCTTCCAAATCATGCACAACAATTAAATAAATTTATTTATTTAATTTGCTTTCCTATCTTCAAATATCTTCCAAATCTCCTAAAAATAAGTCTTCTTCTTAATGCACACAAAATTAAATAATTTATTATTTAATTTCTCTCAACTCATGCAAAAGAAAATCACGAGTTGAGTTATCTACTCAATCAACCTTGTTTTTATCAATATCTCTTAAATTAGAAAAAAGTCTTCTAATTTATGAAAAGCATGTCTTATCTTTAGAAAAGAAAGTAGTTAACTCAAATAAAACAACTTTTGGATGACACTTGTCTTCTTCTTATTCACACACGTTCCTCAACTGTTCTATACCATTGATCTTCTCATTCTTTCTATACCATTGATCTTTTCTTTCTCAAGTCTATAAATTGAACCCTATTCTTCCATTTCATTCATCCAAGCTTTAAGCATCGTTACTCTACAGGAATTATAGCGTGCCTTTGGCACCAATTCCTTCATTGGTTGTGATCACACTCATTACTACGCACCACTATCATTGTTGTGAAGCTCCTCTTCATTACAAAGCACTATCATAGCCGTTCTCCATTGACAATATTGGAATTATAGCAAGGAAGTGCACTCTCTGAGGGCCTTATTCAGACATTCAAGATCGATTGAGATAGGCAACCAATGGAAGCTATGAAGCTTTGAGGTTTGCAAAGGTTTTTGAAAGTTCTTTTGTTTGATTGATCTCTTTGTTTCTGTATTTCATTGAGATTTGGGTATTTTGATATTGATTATTCATTTGAGTCCAATTTTCCCTTAACATTTTTGGCACCCACCGTGGGGCCTAGCCCCAATTTAACCCAAAAATTGAGTTTTTTGTGTTTTAGAAAGCCATACATAGGAAGAAATCATGCATCTGACACATCCTAACACACATCTACTATCTGTTCCAGCGCATACACTCTTCTGATGCATACAGACTCTGTTCCGGTGCATCTATCCTTTGACATGGTGCATATGTCAGTTCAGTGCATATACACTATTTTCCCATGCTTTTGGCCTCTGTCTTAGCGCATATGTACTGCGGCACTTCTGATCTTTGTTTCTGTGCATTCAGTCTCTGAAGCTACGCATCTGATCTAGGTAGTGATTTTTAGGGTTTCTTGAAATTTTCACTAACATTGATGTCCTTTTGCAGGAACAATCTTGATCTGTTTTGCAGGCTAGGTACTAGTTTAGAATCATATAGTTGCACTTGTTAACTCACACTTTGATTTCTAAATGGGAAAGTAAATGGATGCTCATGCAAATCTCACATAGTTTTAACTAGGAAGGTGGTAATTGAATCATTGCTATCTTGCATATCATTGAATCATTGCTATATTGCTATACTTCAAAGTTAACAACTCATTCCTATCTAGATAAAATTGAACACATCATTGCTATGTGGGTAAAACTGAACCATTGCTATCTTGATTATCACTTCAAAGTTAACAAATTCATGCTATCTGGATAAAATTGAACACATCATTACTATCTGGGTAAAACTGAACCATTGCTATCTCGATTATCACTTCAAAGTTAACAAATTTGTGCTATCTGGGTAAAAATTGAACACATCATTGCTATCTTGGTAAAACTAGACCATTGCTATCTTGTTATCACTTCAAAGTTTACAAATTTTTGTGTTTGCCCAAGTAGATAGCTCATCTAGTTTTTCTCATTTTAACTAGGGAAAAAGAACCACTATATTCTGTGTTTTGGGAATGATACCAGGCCTATTCTCTTCCATATCTTGGGTGACCAAAATGCCAGACATATCATTTTCGCATGTGTTTTTTCCTTTAGAGGGGCCTACTCTTGGATACTGTTCATCCAAGTAGGAATGACCCTAAGTGGTAACAGGCTAGACGCCAAGTCCTTCCAAGCCACTATAAATAAATTGTTTCTAGAGTGAAAGCTTCAAACAACGAGTGCAGTTGTGTTATACCGACAGCCAACCTCCCCCAAAACCCTCCAAGGTGCAACCCTTGCAGGCTGGGAGACTCCATAACGGAGGGTAGTGCTACTGCATGTATAACAACTCGAACGGTTGCCTTTATTACTCATCCTTTGTTCTAGTACACTAAAAACCCCTATAATCTGGTGTAGGGAAGGGCGATTATCACCTCCCGAAGATGCTTCATAGAGATAGTGAGAATTCAGTTTTATACTGTCCTTTGAAACCTAGGTTTGTACTTGCTTTCTTTTAGTCCAAAAAGAGTCAAAAAATCATAAAAAAATAAAAAACCATAAAAACATTCTTTGTGTTTGTTGTGTCTTCTTGCCATAATTTTAGAAAATCAAACAAAAAAAACATTCTTGCAACCAAAGATACCAAAAACATCAGGAAATTGTCAAAAACTTACAAAAATACTAAAAAAACCAGAGTGGCGCATCCATCCTTTGTTGCTGCACATTTGTATCGACCTGTGGTGCATATGCACTAACTTACAGCACTTTTACAACCTGTTATGGTGCATCTGTAGTTTACTAGTGTGGTACTTCTATGCCGACTTGTTGTGCATTTACCAGTTTTTGCAGCGCATTTGTTCCAGTGCATGTGTGACAATGAGCACTTCCACAGTCTTTGAGAGAAAAATTTTATCATTTCTGGATACCCATTTCAGTCTAGTTCCAAGTTCTAAGATCAGATCTTCCCTTGCAGTCACTTTTCCATCCATTTCACGTCAAAATCTCTCTTTCGTTGGTCATATCATTAACCTTCTATCAGGTCCTAAATCAAAGTCAAAGTATCCCATATCAGATCAGCATAGGCCCCTTTTTCATATCATTTTGGATTCAAGTAACCCTAGTAAGTCACAGAACTTCACTAGTGGTCTTGGTGCATGACTAGTCCCTACACAGTAAGACAGGTATCAAGTACCCTTACTAGTGGCTATCATCTTGTATCGGTCATCTTACTTGGAATCATTGATCAAAAGAGTCCCTTGTCCAAATCTTGTCATAAGTATCCTATTCTCGGCAGTCTCCATCGGCACCTTGCCAAAATCTCTAGTTTCACCCCACTGCATCCCACGTCACCTTGCATGGTTCTTACTAGATCTCAATACAAAAAGCAAATTGAAATGGCCAGATCTGACCATATTGTCACCCCTCATGTTAGTGATGAGGAAATCTCACACGAAGATTATCAAGGACACCTCCAAGATTGGAAATTCGAATGCTTACTTGAAAAGTGCTCCATGAGGACCCTCACAAGTATTTTTTTCATCTTGCGAGTCTTGGAATTAAGCTCCCCACTGACTTTGATCTAAGAAAACTCAAAGAGACCATAGAGGATAATCATGAACACCACAATGGTGAAGACAACAGAAAGAAAGCCATAGACCCAAACACACCTATGGAAGAAATGAGGAAACAAATCGAGGGTCTAACACAACAAATGACAGATCTCAAGACGGTAACAAACACTAAAACCTACTCCTTGGAAGATATTGCACCATACCACTTTGATAAAAGTTTGAACATGATACCATTCCCCTTTCGATTTGAAGTTCCTAAGTTTGACAAGTACAAAGGAAAAGGGGACCCTAGAGATCACATTAGGGAATTCAACGCTGCATGCATGGAAGTACCTCACAATGAGACTTTCTTAATGAGACTATTCCCTAGATCTCTAGGTAGTCAAGCCATGGAGTGGTTCTCACGGCTTCCACCGGGCATCAAAAATTTTGATGAGTTAGTCAACAAATTCATCACACACTTCTCGTACAATATTGAACACGAGGTCTCCATGCTTGATCTATGCAATACAAAGCAAAAGAGTGGCGAATCATTTGCCTCCTTCCTACAAAGGTGGAGATAACTAGCAAGCAAATGTTCATATGATGTACCTAAGAAGCAATTAATGGAGATGTTTGTCCACAACCTCAACTCCGATCTTAGCTACCAAATACAAATTCAATGCCCCACCTCATTTTCAAAGGTCATTGAAATGGGACTGTTCATCAAGAAAGCTATGATCGCCAAGGGCAAATCAAGTTATACAAGGACACACCTACCTCCAACTACATGACTAACAAATCAAAGTTTTGGACTAAGAATAAAAATGTCATCAACGATGGAGTAGTTGATGCCAAGGTGGTGGTTCCCAAACAACAACCTATATTCAATCTCAAAGGTGAGACAAGCAATGCTATGCTCAACAAAACATTCTCTCGGGAGCCAAGACCATGGTTCAACAGGCGAAAGTTCACACCATTGGGTGAGTCCCAAGAGTCCGCATTAAGGAAGCTATTGGCCAACAATGAAATCTCTCTACCGCCAACAAGCGATTACGAACCTCAAATAAAACCTCACTATTGGAAAGACACCAACTATTGTGAGTATCATAGAGGAAGGGGACATACAACTAACAACTGTATCCATCTCAAACATGTTATTCAAGATGTGCTTGATCAAAATCAAGGAGGTGCTCAACAACATACTTCTAATGAGATGCATGTGGCTTACAAAGATCCGCTTCTCAATCATGACAGGCCATACAACAACAATGGCAACAACAACAACAACCACAATAGGCAAAATCAGAATGATGGGAATAGTAATGGCAATTACGCAAGTGTACCATTCGATTATACCATCAATTGCATATCAGAGCACATACCACAAATCAATGTGGTGCCAACAATCAAAACCAAGCAAAACCGATTGCAGTATCATCACCTAGCGGTAAAGTCACGGTGAATACCATTCCTCCAAGGTCATCACCTTCTCAGTCCAACTTCCATCAGTATAGCATCATAAACCAACTACAAAAGACTCCTACCACATTTATATCTTAGAGTTGTTGCGTCTATCTCCTTCCCACAAGGAGATTCTTGATAAAGCCTTAGTGGAAACCACTATACCCACTAACTTGGCCCAAGAGAAGTTTTAGGCCATGGTAGGTAATCTGACCTCCTCAAGTACCATATAATTTACCGAACAAGATGACCTCTCAGTGTCTCAACCTCATAACACCCCTCTACATATTGTCTCCTTCATCCACAAGCACCGCATCAAGAGGGTTCTCATTGATGGGGAAGCCAGTTTAAATATTTGCATGTTGAAGCTAGTCCTTACATTGGGGTTCTCTAAAAATGCAATTGATCCAAGGAAGAAGATTACTATCAAAGCCTATGATGAAGAGGAGAGAACTACCAAGGGAATAGTGGTATTACCCATACAAGTGGGACCGGTGATAAAAGATGTTGTGTGCCAAGTCCTAGATAGGGAGCTAGCCTATAATATTCTTCTAGGTAGACCATGGATTCATGCCATGAAAGTTGTACCTTCTACCTATCACCAATGCATAAAATTCCCTCATAATGGCAAGCAAGTCACCATCCAAGGTGACCCTGACCCCTTTCAGCATTGCAACTCTATCCTTTCAAAACCTGATTGCATCATACCAAACAATAGAGCATCTATGTCCCCTACCCCATAACATAATTCTACCTCTAAAGCTTCCTCATCCAAGTCCAAAGAGTAGAAAATTACCATCAAAGAAACAAGAGTAGGGGAGTACTCCATTGAGCACAGCCTCAATCTAGCTAAAATGCCTTTATCTCCTAGATCTTTTGGGCAACCCAAGCATTTTCCAAAGCCATCTGCTCCACCTGCACCTCCCACAACTCCCTTTGTCAAACGGGGGACCCTATTAGATGAAACAGAGGAAAGAGATATCTTACAATGGCTCTATATAGAAGAAGAGAACACACAACAGGAACCACCTAAGCTCCCAATGGAGATCTATGGGCAAGGTGAATCTATCCTACGTAGAATGGGTTATGAAGGACAAGGCCCCATCAGCCTAAGAAAAGAAGGAATCATAGAACCCATTCAACCTTCTTCATCCTCATTGGCTAGAACTAAAAAAGGTCTAGGATATAAGGATAAAGGCAAAGCTAAAGCAAATGCTTGTCTTGTGGAAATGATCCATACACTTCAAGAGGACAGTGACATAGATTCCAATGAATATGAGTGGGGTGAGTTGACAGAGCATTCCTATGGCGACAAAGAGGTTGATACCATTCAAACTTATAGCCCCTATCGTGAGGAACAAATGCTACCACATAGGTCGTTAGAGTGCGATTTGCCTATCCCTGAGAATATGACTTTTGAGGAAGGTTCGAGTTCTATTGTAATAAACAATTTGGAGGAAAGTACCATCCCAAACACTCCCCCTACCAATACTCCTAGTATATCCATTCAAACTATCAATGAATCAGATATATCCTCTGACTCCCTCCCCCTTGTGCATCCTGAACTTATTTACTGGGATCTACAAGGAACCTCGCAACTAGATATGTTCCAAAATGATGATGCCTATATTGACTATATGGAACTTAGGGACCACCTACTTAAAGGAGACCATAAAGCTAGTTTTGCCATTGAACTTAATACCGTGGCTTATTTCAGAGAGGGTGCCAAGCCTTCCAATCGCAAAAATATCAAAATAAAAACTAGATCTGATGGTGAAAACCATTTCACGGCAGTGTCAGATCCCAAAATAGTAAAAAGAAAGGACGCATCTGATGGCAAAAACCCAGCTATGGCATGTAGTGCCCCTCATTTTGGCTTTCCGATTTATTGTTAGTTAGATCCTTATGGTTAGACTTGATGGTATCTTTTGATGGTTTTGTTTTGAGGATTGATGATTACATTCATTTATGTTTTCTATGATGACGTTCTGATGCTTATGTTAGTACAAAATGCTTATGTTATGATTAATTATGTGTTCAGTTAATTTGATAGAACTATGTTTCATGAGAGTATCTGACATTTGATTATTTCTCTGATGATGATGTGGTAGGAACCAATGTTTAATGCTTATGTCTTTTATGGATTTAATTGGCAATGTAGTTAATGCATTATGTTTTGTTTGTGACGGGACGATGTAGCATTACTCTCGAAGAGCACCCTGCTACATTGCAATTCCCTATCACAGTGTGTGTTTTGATGATGACATGTATATTTGCTCGACATCTAGTTTGTGCAAGTTGCAGATACCAGGCATCGACTCCACCTAATTAAGCAGGTCTAAGCATGCCTTAACCAATGGAAATCATTGTGTTGAGATAACGAAAGGTCCCCACCTGATTTGTCACCATCCTTGTAAGGGATGAGTATCATGTCTAGAGTCCTGTTGTTTTGGTTGGGTTGGATGATTGTATGTCTCTATAGTATGATCTTGTGTGGATGTTAGTATTGTTTTGCATGTGGGTTCTTATTCTTATGGTGTGACCTTTGTTGGGAATAATTGTTTTGTTTATAATGAAATTGTTATTTTTTTTCCTTGTTGACAAATTATTATGATAATAAAATGATTGAGGGTTGTTATTGGAGGATATTATTATCTTAGCTGATATCTTCGTGAATAAATAGATTTTCTTGAACAAATATTAATTATGTTTTGTTGATAGTGTGTTGTCGTGAATAATAAAGATATTAATTTTATTCTGTTATGGGAAAATCCCTTGTAGATGGAGATCTTCTGCATTTATGTTGGGTAGTGGGAAAATTATGTCAATCAACTACTTCTCTTTGAAGGGGTTTTAGGGAAGAATTTGTCTTTGGTTGGGGGGACTTTTCTGGAGGGTTTGAAAGAGATTTTTGGAGAAAAAGAAGGCAAAAACTGGGAAGAAGAAAGTGTAATCATGGGTATGTGTTTTGTCACTGTTCCTTAAGATTTGTTGTTTTAGTTCTAGCTAATGCATGAATTTATTGTTGCCTTGTTATGAAAATTGTCTCGCTTTATATTCAACATCATTGTATATCTTCAAGGAAATTTCACTGTATTTATCTGCATGTTATTTTCTCTAAGCCCTACAACCTTGGAATTTTATTTCTCCAGGATGTGATCCTCTTCACAACTCCTACCTTGAATCGTGTGTTTGAATCATACCCTTATCAATCTCGTCATGTGTTGACACTTTAGATCCTCATTATTCTGATCCCTGGTGAGCAATACGGGTGTCTGCATGCCATATACTCTATCTCCTTGGACCCTTGTCATACCCTGACTCAATCGACTATGTCCTTCTGTCGATGCTTGCCTTGTGTTCTTTTTGTATCTATACCTTCAACCATGTGCCCTGCTTGGCCCTTGCTTTCTGTTGCAACTTCTTGCATGCCTCATAATGATGAACCAACTCGGTGGTTTCTTTTTGCCTATACATTTAACCTATTTGTTGCATACCTAAGGTGAAACATAAGCCATTAGAGAGTTTAAGTCTCCATAATCCATAATAAATGTTAATATGCTCATAAAAAAAAATGGGTAAGGATTACAAGATAACTCAATCTATAGCGTGAGCTAGGAAATAACTATTACAAACAAGTGGTAGAAATTCAATGCACCTCAGTCCTCCGTTGTACATTAACAAAAATTTAATGTATAAAATATTAGCATTGGATTTCATGCATTAAAGATTTGCGTTGCAATTAAATTTTTATCAACAATGCTTGAAATGTTTCCAACTCCCATTTTTATCAAAAGGCCTGCTATGGCCTTTGCATCATATTTTGGACCTTTTTTGTATCTATCATTCTGCTCAAAATCCAAGAAATCTTCCCATTTGGTAGCCATATAGATATATATCCCATGTAAACAATTCTTGACCAGCATTGTTCATTAACTCTTCCAAGTAGCAGAGCACCTCCTTTCAACATGCAACATTGATCTATTTTTCTCTAGTCTCTGGATCGATTCAGCAAACCCTTTATTTAATCCTTGTAGCTATTTTCCAAATTCCTTCAAACTTGAACCCTTATGGAACGCTTCGCTTGGATTGGTTTAGTTTCTAGCTTGGTGCATATTCTTTTGGTAGATGAGTTTTAGAAAGTTTAAGTGTGAATTAGTAAGTTCCTCTAGAAGATTTAGCTCTGCCTGTCTGCATTAGTTGATCCTCAGTTTTTGCAAAAATAGTATTGTCGCTATGTTATTTAGTCATGGTCGGTGTCATCTAGTGGAGTATAATGATTAGTTTGCTACTTTATTCATCAGTTTATGTGTTATTATCCAAAGCTTTCCTCTAGGGTTTCAGGGCGGGGCATTACATGGCACCTGACAATGGAAGGCTTGACACTCTCCCCAATGACATGCACCAGGAGAAGTCTCAGATTGTTGTAGAACCCACAGAGCCTGTTAACATTGGAACAGAGGAATAGCCTAAGATCATTCACTTTGCTAGGTCTCTAACGCCACCAAAAAAGACTAAGTTTGTACCATTCTTCAAGAGAAAGAAAGACAATTTTGCTTGGTCATATGCAGATATGCTGAGGTTAGATCGAGATTTGATTCTACATCATCTTCCAATAGATCCAGGAGTGAAACTAGTGAATCAGAAACTTAGAAAGATGCATCCACACATTGCCCTACTTGTAAAAGAAGAACTCAAGAAACTATTGGATGTAGGGTTCATCAAAGCTATAGACTATCCAGAATGGGTCTCCAACATAGTACCAGTGTCCAAACCTGATGGTCGAGTCAGACTATGCAATGATTTCAGAGATCTAAACAAAGTTTGCCGCAAGGATGATTTTCCGTTGCCAAATATAGATATCATAGTCAACTTAACAGTAGGGCATACCATGTTATCTCTCATGGATGGCTTCTCAGGTTACAATCAGATCAAGATAGCACCAGAAGACCAGCATAAGACAACATTTACTTGTCCATGGGGCACTTTCTGCTAGAATGTCATACCATTTGGGCTAAAGAATGCAGGAGCCACATATCAGCGTCCTATGACCACTATATTCCATGATATGATGCAGGTCACAATGGAAGATTATGTAGATTATATCCTAGTAAAGTCACTCACAAGAGAATCACACTCAGATGTGTTAGAGAAAGTCTTTCAGAGACTAGAACAATTCAAAGTCAGGTTGAACCCAAAGAAATCTGTGTTTGGAGTCACCTCAGGCAAGCTCTTAGGTTTTATTGTCTCGGCAAATGGAATAGAGGTGGACCCTGCCAAAGTCAAGGCTATTATGGACATGCCACCACCCAAGAATCTTACTCAACTAAGATCTCTACATGGCAAGCTACAAGCAATCCATATGTTTATATCACAACTAGAAGACAAGTGTCAACCCTTTAGTCATCTCCTGCACAAGAACATTCCATTTAGGTGGGATGAGAAATGCAAAGAGGCATTCAACAAACTGAAAGAGTATCTTATGAATCCACCTATTCTCATGCCTCCTATCCAAGGAAACCATTGTTACTATACATATCTACTACACCAACAGCTCTTGGGGCCCTTCTAGCACAACAAGATTATGAAAATAAAGAAAGAGTCTTCTATTACATTAGTCGCACATTGGTGGGCTATGAGTTGCAATACTCTCAAATAGAAAGATCATGTCTTGCGGTAGTTTTTGCTTCCCAAAAACTTTGACATTATATGCTAGCACATCTAGTAAAACTTATTGCAAAAATAGATCCACTAAAGTACCTACTAAGCAAAGCAGCTCTAACAGGTCACCTAGCCAAATGGGTAATGTTCCTAAGTGAATACGACATTGAGTATGTAGATAGAAAGGCTATCAAAGGACAAGTCATTACTGATTAGTTAGTGGATGTACCACTATAGGACACCACACCAATGCAATTTGAGTTTCCAATGAATCCTTATTCAACATATCAACACATTCCTGGAAACTTTACTTTGATGGGTCCTACACAAACCATGGATCGGGGGCAGGAATCTTGTTTGTGACTCCTCATGGTGACACCATACCAAAGTCTTACCATCTATTATTTCCATGCACAAACAACATAGTAGAATATGAAGCCTTAGTCATTGGTCTCAAAATGGTAATAGAGTGGAAAATCAAAGAGCTACATGTCTATGGTGATTCTCAACTGGTGATCAATCAAGTCAATGACGATTACCAAACCAAAGATGAGAAGCTTGTCCCCTACAAATGGATGGTTGAGGACTTTAAGGAATACTTTGTGATCATCTCCTTTGAGCAGATACCTTGCATTGAAAACAAGCAGCAGATGCCATGGCAACCATTGCCTCTCTTCTCGAAATCCCAGAGAATGAGTCACAATACAAGTTCTTAATGGAATCAATTCAACAACTAGCTCATGATCTTCCTAAAACCCATTCCATATGCCTATTAGTTGGATCTGATTCACCTTGGTACGGTAAGGTTTACACTTACCTCAAGGACAACACCCTCCCACCTGACTTATCTTCAAATCAATGATGAATCTTTATATGCCAAACCTCTCGTTATACCATTATTATCGACACCCTATATCGACGTGGTCTAGATGGTACTTTACTCCATTGTTTAGAATGAGAAGAATCCCAAACCGCCTTACAAGACGTACACGAAGGGATATGCGAAACACACTTTATTGGTCCTTCCTTAGCTAAAAAACTCATGCATTTGGGTTATTATTTTCTGAACATGGAAATAGATTCATATCAGTTTGTGAAGAAGTGCAAGCAGTGCTAGATACACGAGAACCTTATGCATGTACCAGCTCAAGAGTTGAGACCTTTAATGACACCTTGGCCCTTTTGTCAATGGGGACTTGACCTTGTAGGAAAAATCCATCCACCCTCATCCAACGGCCACAAAATCATAATAACCACCACTGAGTACTTGACCAAGTGGACTGAATCCATTCCCCTAACCACCATCATAGGTAAGCAAATCTCCTCATTCATCCTTAATTACCTCATCTGCAGATACAGAATTCCCTCATCCATTATCATAGATAACGAAAGATGCTTCAAAAACTAGGATTTCCAAGAACTCTGTGATCGATTCAAAATCCAACACTGTTTCTCCACACCCTATTACCCCTAAGGCAACGGCCAAGCAGAAGCATCCAACAAGACCATCTTGAAACTCTTTAAGAAGATAGTCAACGATGCTGGCCGTGATTGGCACATCCAACTCAATCCCACTTTGTGGGCCTACAGAACCAATATATGCACTCCCATAGGTCCTACCTGTTACGCCCTTGTCTATGGCTTAGAAGCTATTCTCCCCATTGAGGTTGAGTTACCATCTCTTAGGGTGTCATTAAAAGGTCTCATAATAGATGAAGAGTACAGAGTTTCTAGATTGCAAGAACTAGAGCTGCTAGAGGAAAGGAGACAGAAACCCTTTGATCATCTCAAGGCATATCAACAAATGATGTCACGAAGCTACAACCATAGAGTCCACCCAAGAGTCTTTAAAGTTGGAGATCTAGTACTTAAAGAGAACCCCCGCAATCAATAGGATAGGGAAAAGAAAGGCAAGTTCAAACATAATTGGCTTGGGCTTATGTGATCATAGCTACTTATGGATCGGGGGTATATCAGTTAGCAACATCAGAGGGTGATTTGTTCGATGACCCAATCAACAACATGCATCTTCGCCAGTTCTATACCTAGCAGAACCCCAATGTAAGGGGGGCATAAAATACTAAAAAATCAAAAAATCAAAAAAATACAAAAAAATCGTCCTTTGGTGAAAACTTGGCAAACAGGCACCTGGGATAAGTACCATGATGAAAACCTAGAAAATAGGCGTCATGTTTACTTTCTAGCTTTCATGCAAATAAAAGCAAGTGGTAAAAACCTGGTAAATAGGCAGTACTTGTAATAAACCGCTTCATCCATCTTTGGGAAACCAATCACCTTGTGTCCATTCTTCCTTCACTTGTGTCCCATTCGATCCATATCTATTCCATAATAAAATCCTAATGATAACCTATCATGGCTTGATACTCTATCTCTTTGTTGCCTTGTCAACCAAGGTTTTTATCCCATATCCTATCCATAGTGTCAGCCTAGCATAGTGTCTCTCGTCAATATCCACATGGTCCAGATCCATGAACTATGTTGCCTCTGTGTCGTCACGTAGGCAAGGCCATTTTTAAATGCGCCCCCGAGGCTTCCATGTCCATCCCATATCTTGTCATCTATCCTCTAGTCCATCCATGGTCCAAGTCCATGAACTACGTTGCCTCTGCATTGTCATGTAGGCAAGGCCATTATTCAAATGTGCCCTTGAGGCTCCACTATCCCATCCGTCGCATGTCTAGTCCTTCTATCTATCTATGTCCACTTTCTATCGTCTAGGTCTTAGGTCCATTAGGGTTTACCGTGAACTACGTTGCCTCTGCGTCGTCACATAGGCAAGGCCATTTAGCAATGAGCCCCCAAGGCACTAGGTCAATCCCTTAGAGTCCGTCCCACCAATAAGGATCGTGGAATCTTCTCATCAGGCAAACAAACACAAACAAAACCCACTCTTTTCAAGTAGAAATCTTGATGCAAGACATTAACCTATCCAAAGCAAAACAAGCAAACACCTAAGGCATTCTAAATGATTTTACCTAAATTATGGCAAGAAACAAACACATCTAAATGCAAACATGTTTTGTGGATTGGAATAATGGTTAAAACACAAGAGTCTTGGTTTCTATTATCATGCCTTTCTATGCTACTTGAGGATGCCAAAAGCTAGAGATGCTATGATGGGGCCATGATTATTTTCTTTGTTTTGTTGTTTGTGGATTAAACTTTAGTAATGTGAAGACTTGTCTAACGACATGATCAACAAAAGATCATCGAGGACTTCAAAGGTCTAACATGAACGGGGGCAATCCTTGACTATTGATATGCAAGAAATACTTAGGTCAATTCAGTTCAAATTACACCTCGATGCTTGTATCAACTTGCTAAATCAAAATCCATGTAAGCGATACTCAGGTCATCTTGGTTCAATTATACCTAGATGCTTGTATTAACTTACAACATTTGGAAAAAGTACCCCAAAAAAAATTGCCCAATGATGAAATAAGCACTTCAAAATACTTGCACCATCAACATGTCAAAAGCAAAGCATCCATCATACATCCATTATGCATCCATACATTTGTATCCCATACAATAAAAGATCCAAACAATGTAGAGTAACAATACAAAGTGAAGCTTGTGAGTCTTTTCTATCAAGTCATTCTTTCAATCAATCTTCTATCTACCATCTATGTCATCTCTGTGTTGATAGAGTACATTTGGACATCACAAAAACATAGCATATAGTTGCATATCATATTGTTGGGATAAGGTGCCATTAACCTTGAAAATCTCATTATTGTATTATTCCATTTATTATTTGTAATTACCCATGAAGGATGTACAAGTTTCACTAGTAGTGGTAAAAATTATTTACTGTCCACGGTAATTATGGAGTTACTGCACAGTAAGTCCCAAAGTTATTGGCGGTAGTTACAGGATGTCATTTACTATGGTAAATGGTAATTAGACAAAGTGGGATGCACATGTGGAGGAATAATCTATTTTTAGTGTTATGACGCACGTCATAGATGTTGTAAGAGGGTGTAATAGATTCTATGACAACTGTAAGTTGTCATAAGAATCTATAACACTAATAATAGCATATGACGCATCATAAGATGTTGTAAGTGGCTATTTTTTGCCCCAAGGTGTTCAAGCTTGCATGGGCACTTTTTCCCAAGTGTAGGATGCATGTATGACAACATTTATGACCCCGTAAGAGCCTATTCTTGGCCATGGATGCCCAAGGTTGTGTTGTTGACTCTTGACAAGTGTTATGGGCTTGTAAGAAGTCATTTAATGTCTTGAGGTTGTGTAAATTCTATATAAACCATAGCATAGTAGATGAGATGCATATAACAGTTTATAGGTACCCAGGTTCTGCCAGAGTGAAGGTTGGAGGACAGAGGAAGTGAATGTATTTGTAATCTCCTTTTGTGAAGATAATACAACTTGACCACTTTTCTTGGTGGAGTTTTTTACCTGAAAGGGTTTTCTCCACGTTAAACACTTGTGTTATGTGCTTCATTCTACTTCTGGTATATTTCTGTATTGTGGGTTTATGTTTTGTTACAATCTCCACTGTTAATGCACACTTAAAAGATTACTGAAATTTATTCAAATTAGATTTCCATTGAAGTAGTGTTGCTTTCATTTCTAACATTTGGTATCAGAGCCTGGCCAACTTTGACTCTTGGGTGGTGTATACTCCTAAAAATGACACGACTCAGTCTAAATAAATATTCTTAATATTTATTCCCTTCTAATTCTTCTATTAATAAATAAATAAACAAATTTATTTATTTGATTCACATTCCTCTAAATTAATTAAATATCAAAATATTTAATTACTTCTTCTAAAGTCAGAATTAAATAGAATCCTTTATTTAATTAAATTCTGCCAAACAATTAAATAATTCTTAATTATTTAATTAAGTCAAAATCATTCTTCCAAATTTAAATAAATTAGTCAAATTTATTTAAATCCTCTCAGTCTCTAAAAATAAAATACAATCAAATATTTTATTTATTCTTCAAAATCATGCACAATAATTAAATAAATTTATTTATTTAATTTGCTTTCTTATCTTCTAATTCTTCAAATATCTTCCAAATCTTCTAAAAATAAGTCTTCTTCTTCATGCACACACAATTAAGTAATTTATTATTTAATTTCTCTCAAATCATGTAAAAGCAAATCACAAGTTGAGTTATCTACTCAATCAACCTTGGTTTTATCAATATCTCTTAAATTAGAAAAAAAATTTCTAATTTATGAAAAGCATATCTTATCTTTAGAAAAGAAAGTAGTTAACTCAAATAAAATAGCTTTTGTGTGACACTTGTCTTCTTCTTATTCGCACACGTTCCTCAACTGTCCTCAACTGTTGATCTTCTTATTCTCTCTATACCATTGATCTTCTCTCTCTCAAGTCTATAAATTGAACCCTATTCTTCCATTTTATTCATCCAAGCTTTCAGTATTGTTACTCTGCAGGAATTACAACGCGCCTTTGGCACCCACATCATTCCATTGGCTTGCGATCAACTTGTTACCATATCACTACCATTGTTGTGAAGCTCATCTTCATTACAAAGCACTGCCATAGCCATTCTCCATTAACAATCTTGGAATAGCAAGGAAGTGTACTCTCTGAGGGCCTTATTCATACATGCAAGATCGATTGAGATAGAAAACCAACAGAAGCTATGAAGCTTTGAGGTTTGCAAAGGTTTTTGAAGTTCTTTTGTTTGGTTAATCTCTTTGTTTCTATATTTTGTTGAGTTTTGGGTATTTTGATATTGATTATATTGATTATTCATTTGAATCCAATTTCCCTTCACATTTTTGGTGCCCACCCTGGGGCCTAGCTCCAAATTTAACCCAAAACCTAAGTTTTTGTGTTTTAGAAAGTCGTACATAGGAGGAAACAACACATTTGACACACACTAACATGCATCTGATATCTGTTATGATGCATACGTTCCTTCGACGCATATAGTCTCTTATCTAATGCATATACTATCTGTTCTGGTGCATACATCCTTTCAGTGCATACAAACTTTGTTACAGTGCATTTACCCTCTGATACGATGCATCTGTCAGTTCGACGCATATACACTGTTTTCTAGTGCTTTTGACCTCTGTCTTAGCACATATGTACTGTGGTGCTTCTAAGATCTGTTTCTATGCATTTAGTCTCTAAAGCTGTGCATCTGATCTAGGAAGTGATTTTTAGGGTTTCCTTGAAGTTTTTGCTAACACTGACATCTTTTTGCAAGAACACTCTTGATCTGTTTTGTAGGCTAGGTACTGGTTTAGAATCATATAGCTGCACTTGTTAACTCACACTTTAATTTTTAACGGGAAAGTAAATAGATGCTCATGCAAATCTCACATAGTTTTAACTAGGAAGGCAGTAATTGAATCATTGCTATCTTGCATATCATTGAATCATTGCTATATTGCTATCTTTCAAAGTTAACAAATCATTGATATCTGGATAAAATTGAACACATCATTGCCATCTGGGTAAAACTGAACCATTGCTATCTTAGTTACCACTTCAAAGTTAACAAATTTGTGCTATTGGGATAAAATTGAACACATCATTACTATCTCAGTTATCACTTCAAAGTTAACAAAATTCATGCTATCTAGGTTAAAATTGAACACATCATTGCTATCTTGGTAAAACTGGACCATTGCTATCTTGTTATCACTTGAAAGTTAACAAAATTTTGTGCTTGCCCAAGTAGATAGCTCATCTAGTTTTTCTCATTTTAACTAGGGAAAAAGAACCACTGTATTCTGTGTTTTGGGAATGATACTAGGCTTATGCTCTCCCCTATCTTAGGTGACCAAAATGCCAGACATATCATTTTCACATGTGTTTTTCCTTTAGAGGGGCCTACTCTTGGATACTATTCATCCAAGTAAGAATGACCCTAAGTGGTAACAGGCTAGACACCAAGCCCTTCCAAGCCACTATAAATAAATTGTGTTTGGAGTGAAAGCTTCAAACAACGAGTGCAGTTGTGTTATACCAACAGTCAACCTGCCCCAAAACCCTCCAAGGCGCAACCCTTGCAGGCTAGGAGACTTCATAACAAAGAGTAGTGTTGCCACATGTATAACCACTCGAATGGTTGCCTTTATTACTCATCCTTTGTTCTAGTAGGCCAAAAACCCCTATAATCCGGTGCAGGGAAGGGCAATTATCACCAATTAGAGATAGTGAGATTTCAGTTTTATACTGTCCTTTGAAACCTAGGATTGTACTTTCTTTCTTTTAGTCCAAAAAGAGTAAAAAAAATTACAAAAAAAAAACCATAAAAACATTCTTTGTCTTTGCTGTGTCTTCTTGCCATAATTATAGAAAATCAGATCAAAGAGACCATCTTGCAACAAAAGAAACCAAAAACATCAGAAAAATTGGCAAAAATTTGCAAAAACACTGAAAAAAAAACTAGAGCTGCGCTTTTATCACTTTTTGTTGCTCATTTGTTCTAACTAGCTATGCATTTGTACCGACTTGCTGCACTTATATCACCTATTACTACACATTTGTGTTAACGTTTTGCACTTATATCCTCTGTTGCTGTGCATCTAGTTCTGCGCATCCATGACAGTGAGCATTTGCACATCTTTTCAAAGAAAAATTTTAGGTTTTTTAGTTACCCATTTCAGTCTTGTGTCAGTTTCTGTTGAAATGACAAACCAATTAGAAGTAATTGCTCAAGAACTTCAATACCTATGAGAGCAACTAGACTTTGATATCTCACCCCAGGATCATGTTAGACTTAGGGCACATAACTAAGAGGGGGGGTGAATCAGTTGTACAAAACTTTCTTCCAATTAAACACTTAACTCCACTTTGCAATTCAGTAGTTTAATAATAAATCAATCATGGAAACACAATGCAACAAATCAAGAGCAGAAACACATCTGCACATGAGACACCAAGATTTTGACGTGGAAAACCCGGTTAAGGGAAAAACCACGGGGTGATTAACCCAAGATTGTATTCTCTATTAGAAGAATAGAAAGAACAAAATGGCACATGCCAATTAGGGCTCACTGCCCAAGCACACTTCTCACAAGAGGATCATTGCCTACAAGAGACACACTATCTACAAAAAAATAAGTATCACATACTTGAACTAGAAAATAGCATCTTCACCATGCTTGAGTTAGTTCCATTTAAGCCCAATACTTCTTCCCTGCCTTTCACTCTCCTCCTTGCTACCACTCACTCATCTCTACAAGGACACCTTTGAAATGACTTTGCAACCCCTTATTTATACAAGACATCAACTTAGGAATAATCATCTAAGTCGGCAAACATCTACAAGAACATCCACAAGACGTGTAACTCATCTGGTCAGCTAGTCTCAGGAAGAACACCATCATCTAGAAGTTATTCTTCAATTGCAGGATCTAACTCCAATGTAGACCACCAACATGAACTGGACAAGTTCCAAGGACCTTCACAAGATTGCCTGAATCACCAAGAACATTCGTACTTCATCTGCATATTGAAATCCTTCTCTCCTTCATTCGGAACCTCAAGAACATAGTCTGTCACCACTGTCACAAAGGAATGGATGCTTCTGGATCTTCAACCCATGAACCAAACTAGGTAACACTTCACAAGGACTTCCTCAACACTCCCTCAAATCTGCAGAATAGGATAATGCTATTCCGGATCACACCAGACCTGTCTGTATCATTTTATCACCATTGAACACCTACCGAAACCAGTTTAACTTAAACAACCATAACTTCTTTAGATCTTCATGTGGACCTCTGAAATCTCTCCTAGACCCCCTTAAGACACATATCTACAAACACTTTAATCTGCATCCTCTAATCCTCATCCTATCTTGGACTTTTATCTTACTGTCATCATTGTTATTCACTGTTCCTGATTGAGACTAATTTTCTCAATATCCTCAGTACACAGCTCATCCAATCCTTATCATTAATGTAACAGGAGTATGTTGACATCAATGACAACATCGGTTAGGCCCATACTTGCAACAAGCTCCCCCTTTGTCATTGATGGCAACATATGATGTGAAAAACTGTTTTGACCATCAAGACAAGAACTTCTCCTTACTGTCACAACTCCCCCTAACAACAACAACCATTCACATGTCTTCTCTCCCTTTACTACTCCCCCTTTGATCAGCAACCACTTGTTTTTCACATGTCTTCTCTCCCCCTTTGACATCAATGGCAAAGGGCACATACTTGCAAATTCACCACTTCAGAATCATACCTGCTGCTCCCCCTGAGTAGCAACTCCCCATCGTCAATCCAGACCACAAGATGTGACTGTGATATCCACCAGACTGATGCACATCAGTGCACCTTAGTTCATCACCAGAGGGGAAATAATACCTAACTTCTCCTTGAGAAACTCAAAAGAGTCCTTAGGAAGAGGTTTAGTAAAGATGTCTGCAATCTGATCCTTGGAGGGCACAAACTCCAATCTGACTTCATTCTTGTTAACTTTTTCTCTCAAAAAGTGAAACTTGATAGATATATGCTTAGTCTTTGAATGCAACACTGGATGCTTAGATATGTTTATTGCACTTGAATTATCGCAGAAAATTGTGATAGGCTCCTCATACTCCACTCTGATGTCTCTTAGCATCTGCTTCATCCATGAAACTTGAGTACAACTACCTGCTACTTCAATATATTCTGCTTTAGTTGTGGATAGAGATATTGTGTCTTTTTTCTTGCTTAGCCAAGAAACCAATCTCTTCCCCAAAAAGAATGCTCCACCACTGGTACTCTTCTGGTCATCCACATCTCCTACCCAATCTGCATCTGTATATGCATGAAGAGAGAAATCATGATCTCTAGGATACCACAGACCATACTCAATTGTTCCTTTTAGATATCTCAAAATCCTCTTGATTGCCATGACATGAGATTCTAGAGGATCAGCCTGAAATCTAGTAACAAGACCAACAACTTGCATAAAGTCTGGTCTAGTTTGAGTAAGATACAACAGTCCTCCAATCATTGACCTATACTTTTTCTGATCAGTCTTAGGAGAGTCATCATCCTTGCTCAACTTACATCTAGTTGCCATGGGAGTATTCATTGGTTTTGAGTCTTCCATCCCAAATTTCTTCAACAATTCTTTCACATATTTGGTCTGAGAAATGAAGATTCCTTTCTTTGTTTGAGTGATTTGCAGACCCAAGAGGAAATTCATTTCACCAAGCATGGACATCTCAAATGTACTTTTCATTTGATTTGCAAAAGTTTTACACATACTATCTCTTCCTCCAAAAATGATATTATCAACAAACACTTCAACAATCAAGATGTTTTCATGATCAATTTTGAAATACAAATTACTATCAGCAGTACCTTTGTTAAAACCAATCTTCAAAAGATGCTTATCCAATCTTTCATACCAGGCTCTTGGGGCTTGCTTTAGTCCATACAGTGCTTTCTTCAACTTGCAGACCATATCATCATGATCAGACAATTGAAATCCATCTGATTGCTCTATGTACACTTCTTCTTCCAAGTCACCATTCAGGAAGGTAGACTTGACATCCATCTAATATACCTTGAAATCCTTGAAAGTAGCAAAAGCAAGAAATATTCTAACTGCTTCAATTCTTGCCACCGGGGGCAAAAGTTTCTTCAAAATCAACTCCTATTTGAGAGTAACCCTTGTAAACCAATCTGGCTTTATTTCTGATTACTTCACCAACTTCATTCAGTTTGTTCTAGAAGACCCATTTGGTTCCAATAGCATTCTTGTTTCTAGGTCTGGGAACAAGATCCCAAGTGTGATTTTTCTCAATTTGCAACAGCTCTTCGTCCATTGCTTTGGTCCAATTTTCATCATTGCAGGCTTCATTTATTGTCTTAGGTTCAATCTTTGAAATCAAACAATACTCATCTAAATTTTGAGAAATTCTCCTTCTAGTTTGCACACCTTTGCTTTTGTCACCTATGATCTGATCTTCAGAGTGGTTCAGTCTTACATACCTTGGAACTTTGGGAGTTTCTTGCACTTTTGATTCTTGATCAGGCTCATTAAAACTCATCTCTTCATCCTGATTTACTGGATCATTTTGAATCTGACTTTCAGAAGAGGTTTGGACTCCTTGAATAAGAACACCATTCTGATCATCTTCATCATATTCATAAAACCTTGAGGGTTTCTCAATTCCCTCATCAACCTTCACATTTGTACTTTCTATTATCTTTCTCAGTCTCTTGTTATAACACCGGTATGCTTTGCTTTGAGTAGAGTAACCCAAGAATATTCCTTCATCACTTCTAGCATCAAACTTTCCTAGATCTTCATCTCTTTTAATGTAACATTTGCTACCAAAAACTCTGAAATGCCTCATAGTAGGAGTGATGCCAAAGCAAATTTCATAAGAAGTCTTACCGGTATTGCTTCTGATTTGAACTCGATTGAGAGTATGGACTGCAGTGCTGACAACTTCTCTCCAATAGATCTGAGGAACATTTGCTTCCATCATCATGGTCCTAGAAGCTTCCTGGATGGTCCAGTTCTTTCTTTCCACTACTCCATTCTGTTGTGGAGTCCTAGGAACAGACAACTATCTCTTTATTCCATATTTTTCACAAAATTCTATGAACTCACCGGATGTGAATTCTCCACCTCTATCAGACCTTAGACATTTCAAATTTAATCCGGTTTCATTCTCTACTATAGCCTTGAATATTTTGAATTTCTCAAGAGCCTCTGATTTCTCTTTTAGAAAGGTTACCCACATCATCCGGGAATAGTCATCAATTAGTAACATGAAGTATCTATCACCTTGCACACTCCTGATTCTTACTGGACCACAAAGATCAGTATGAACTAAGTCCAATAATCTGGTAGAAGATAGTTCCTTGCTCTTGAATGTGACTCTGCTCAGCTTACCCAACTGACATTCTTTACACAAGCTATTTGTAGGTTTCACCAATTTTGGAAGATCTCTTACAACTTGAGTATTACTTATCTTGATGATATTATCAAAATTTACATGACACATTCTCCTATCTCATAACCAACTCTGATCAACTTGAACAAATAAGTAACTTTTACCAATTCCAACCAAGTGGAAGATATTACCTTTAGTTTGGGTACCAGATGCAATCTCTGTTCTGAAACTTTCAAAGATCTTGCATTTTCCATTCTTGAATCAAATCTCATAGTCTTTGTCCACCAACTGTCCAACACTAAGAAGATTGTGCTTCAAACCTTCAACATAAAGTACATTACCGGTTTTGTTCCTTCCATCCAAAGAAATAGTTCCTCTTCCTCTTATTCTACCAGCAGAATTATCACCAAACTTTACCACTCCTCCTTCATACCTTTCCAAATCTATGAATTTGTTTTTGTCACCTGTTATATGGTGAGATCATCCACTGTCAATGACCAAGTCATCCTTTTCTTCGACTTGGGCAGCCAGAGCTCTTTCTACAACTTTATGATTGACAAATACAGAGGATATTGGTTCTTCTTCCTTGATGGCAATAAACACCCATTCACTTCCAGATTTGTTTCCTATCTCTAATTCATCATCTGTTACTCCTTCATTATCATCTTCTTCATGAACATAATAATAATTCTTTTAGAACCTTGATCTGTTAGGATTTGGCCTTGAAAATCTTTTCAGACATCTTGAGGCAAAATTACCTATCTTATTGTAGTTAAAACATTTAAAAGGCAATTTTCCTTCATACTTATCGGATCCTCTTGGTAGCCTTTTTGCAATAAGGGCTTCAAGTTGAGCAGTCTCTACTTCTTCTTCTTCCAGGTCTTTTCTTGCTTTTTCATACCATGACAGTTTCCTTGATGAGTTCTCTCCTAGATCAAACCTTTGTTTACCTTTTACAGAGGCACTTGCTTTGAATGCAGATTCAGTCCTTGGGGGATCATCTCCAAACTCAGTCATTTCAAATGCATCTAATTTGCCAGCCAATTGATCTCTTGTGATAGTTGTATGAGCTCTAAATTCCTCAATGGCAGCAGCCTTGATTTTGTAAGAAGCAAGAAGAGATCTGAGAATTTTTCCAACAATTTCATTTTCATCCAAGACTCCACCAGCATTTCTAATTCCACAAACAAGCTCATTTACTCTTGGCATAAAAGATGTGATATTTTCATCTTCTCTCATCTTCAAATTTTCAAATTTCCCTTTCAGACTCTGTAACCTTGCACATTTAACATATTTGTCTCCTTCATGTAGAAGTTCCAATTTTTGCCAAATCTCAAAAGTAGTTGGTAGATCAATAATATTTGAAAGTTCTGAATCAGATAAAGCGCTTAGAAGAGCCTCTATAGTCCGTAGATTGTTTTCAACATCTATGATTTCATTTTGGGATTTCGGACCACCCTATGGAGGTGTATACTATGTTGTAGCCATGGTCCAGTACGCCATTCCCGTACATTGCATGTGACATTTCATGCAACCTTTCCAAAGATTAAAATTGGTTCCATCAAACTTCAGACTATCCTTCTTGTAAGCCGACATCCTAGATCTCCTCAAGCAGTTAAGCTCCTTTTAGAGGAACTTGGCTCTGATACCAATTGTTAGAATTAGGGCACACAACTAAGAGCGGGGGGTGAATCAGTTGTACAAAATTTTCTTCAAATTAAACACTTAACTCCACTTTGCAATTCAGCAGTTTAATAATAAACCAATCATGGAAACACAATGCAACAAATCAAGAGCAGAAACACATCAACACATGAGACACCAATATTTTGACATGGAAAACTTGGTTAAGGGAAAAACCACAGGGTGATTAACCCAAGATTGTATTCTCTGTTAGAAGAATAGAAAGAACAAAATGGCACATGCCAATTAGGGCTCACTGCCTAAGCACACTGCTCACAAGAGGCTCACTGCCTGAGCACACTGCTCACAAGAGGCTCACTGCCAACAAGAGACACACTATCTACAAAAGAATAAGTATCACATACTTAAACTGGAAAATAGCATCTTCACCATGCTTGAGTCAGTTCCATTTAAGCCCAATACTTTTGCCCTGCCTTTCGCTCTCCTCCTTGCTACCACTCACTCATCTCTATAAGGACACCTTTGAAATGACTTCATAACCCCTTATTTATACAAGACATCAACTTAGGAATAATCATCTAAGTCAGCAAACATCTACAAGAACATCCACAAGATGTGTAACTCATCCGGTCGGCCAGTCTTAGGAAGAACACCATCATCTGGAAGTTATTCTTCAATTGCGGGCTCCAACTCCAATGCAGACCACCAACATGAATTGGACAAGTTCTAAGGACCTTCACAAGATTGCTTGAATCACCAAGAATAGCCGCACTTCATCTGCATATTGAAATCCTTCTCTCCTTCATCCAAAACCTCAAGAACATAGTCTGTCACCACTATCACAAAGGAATGGATGCTTCTGGATCTTTAACCCATGAACCAAACTAGTTAACACTTCACAAGGACTTCCTCAACACTCCCTCAAATCTGTACAATAGGATAATGCTATTCTAGATCACACCGAACCTGTCTGTATCATTCTGTCACCTTTGAACACCTGTCGGAACTGGTTTAACTTGAATAGCCATAACTTCTTCAAATCTTAATGTGGACCTCTGAAATCTTTACTAGACCACCTTAAGACACATATCTATAAACCCTTTATCCGCATCCTCTGATCCTCATCCTATCTTGGACTTTTATCTTACTGTCATCACTGTTCTTCACTATTCCTGGTTGAGACTAATTTTCTCAATATCCTTAGCACACAGCTCATCCAATCCTTATCATTAATGTAACAGGAGTATGTTGACATCAATGACAACACTGGTTAGGCCCATACTTGTAACAAATCATATAGAAATTGCTCAAGAACTCCAAGTGATACAACAGGAAATGACAATCTTACAAGCTAAACATGCCAATACTAGCTACACCTCGCCCCAAAAGCATACATCCTTTTCTCATCTTCATGATACTCTTGACAAGGCAAGCACCACCTCAAGTTGGATATCACATACCACTCCGTCTACTAGTCCTCCTTCACCATCTCCTAGAACACATGGCTCGAAGCATACTAATCTTACCATGGAGAACTCCAAATCCACTCATCCATTACCTCACTCCTCTACTCATACACCTACCAATGATGTGATACAAGGGCTACTAGCAGAGATTCAACCATGGCCCCAAATACCGGTCCTTAACCTTATCAAAGAGCCTTCAAACATGTCCATTACACCAACCTCGTCGTGTAATTGACAACCCCTTGAGCTTGTTGAAAAATCTCCTACCATGAACCAAAGTCAAGGTCCATCATACCCCCATATTGTTGACCAAATTCCTATCTAAGAGACCTCTACCTCCACTCCCATTCAAACAACCCAAGAGTTATGTCAAGAGCACACTTTAGAACATATGGAAACATTCAAACTTTGTCTAAATCAAGATCAAAGCACTCCCATCTGACCCTTACATAACCTTTATCCTTTCGATGATCCTATACCTATACATGAGCAAGAAATCCAATTTCAAACCATTCATAATCTATATCTCTTTTATGATCAAGATACTACCTTTGATGAAGAAGCTATCCATGAGCAACTTGATCCTATATATGAGCTAGAGATCTAATTTTGGCCCCTCCATAACCTCTATCCTTTCTGTAATTGAGATATTATTGTTGATGAAGAACATATACAAGAGCATACAAGAGCACTTTAATCCCATCATGCTAAATCCTATCTATGATCAAGATCCCACCTATGATCAAGAGTCTATCTATGATCAAGCAAACCATGATGATCCTCTTAGCCCACTTTATGCATTCCATGGTCCCAAGCTTATAACCCCGTCTAGTCCCATCCAATATCCAAAAACTTCCTCTTCCTTTGATGAGACACTTGCCTCCCAAGAAAGCATAGAAGATTGAACCAATAATACTCCTCCGCCATCCATTATTGACCATGCTGCAAATCCCCCACCATATATCCTTGGTCTTACTACTTTCATTCATGAGTGTTCCTCCTTAGAACACCAGTAACCATTATCCTCTATCTCACCTTCTCCACCCAAAAAATAAATTGTGTCTAGTGTTCCACCTATACACAATCCCATTGTCCACCGCATACTCCAACATATGAACTATCAAGGTAAGGGCTTAAGCCTTCATGAACAAGGTATTTTGGAGCCCATCCATGTCAATGTTCCTCCTCGTTCATACAGCCTTAGATGCATACCCCAAGGTGAACAAACTCAAGATGTTGGTACTTCATTCATGCCTTCTAAATCCACCACTTTCCATCATACATCCTTTTGTATCTCCAAAATGTATGTCTCCATCCCATCTCCCTTGTCATATACATCCCAAAAGCATGTGACCATACACCTTCCACCATCCAATCTACCTCCGCTACTTCCAACTCCTAATATCCCTCCATGCATTTTACCACCACTTTTTCCAACACCTTATCCATCCATCTATGAATCTTCAACAATCCCAATCATGGCCAACAAATGCACATGTTGTCTAAAGAAAGAACATCCTCCAACTCCACTTCCACCATCTCAAGAGAAATCAACAATAAAAATCTGGATGCCTCTACCTATGAAGTCAAAAATCCTAAGAGTCCTCATGACCTAGGATACAAAATCCAAGAATCAAAGAAATATCCTTCTCAAGAGGGGCATACACCCACACACCTATACACCAAGCTACAAAAGGTATGGGTCCGCATCCAAAAAATGATTATTCCAAAAGCTGTACAAAAGCTGCATACACCCAAACCCATACCTTCACAAGTACAATCTAAAAACAAAATGGCTTGGGTACCTAAGCAAAAAGCCCTCAAATTACATGAGGCATCTACCTCTCAAGAATCTCAACCATCCACTTTCTCCCTTTCCATCCAAAAGTCTCTAATTCTTCCATGCCACATGACAAGAAAAGCATAGAAAAATACGTAGTCTATGTGGATCCCTACATGCCTAAGTCATTCATCCACAGGAAAAAGTCTCTGTTGCTTCATACACTACTTTCCCATCACCAACTTCAATGTTTATCATGGTATGTGCAATCGTTGGTCATGATTTCCTTCCATCCCACAGTATTTTCATATACCTCCATCTCCCCTTCCTTCTACTAGTATCCTACATATCTTACTCATCCTACTCCCATGGTCCATGCTTTTACATAAGCCTTCTCTCTGTACTCTACATCATAAATCCACTATCTACCTTCTCCATCTCACTGTCATGCAATCTCCTACCAACATCTATGAGAACACTTGACATGGTCCATGTGATGACATCTTTCTATTGGGACTATCACCTTTCATGGAACCAGGCACTCGGGTCTCTCCATTTTGTATCCACCTTCTCCCATCCAACTGTTTAAAAAAAAAAAAGAGTTAAGAAAAAATCCCTTCGTCTAATGGTGAAAATCTAGCAAACAGGCACCTTGGATAAGTACCATGATGAAAACCTAGCAAACAGGCGTCGTGTGTAAGTTGATCTTCTATGTCACCTATGATTGGGGGAACCTTATCTCATCAGCATATCACTCTTCTCCTGTTAATTCCCTTCCGTACCATTTCCTATCCTATCCTACTACCCCTTGCATACCTATACTGTCTAGTCTTTCCATCCTAATCCTCCCTTCCTCCATTTGTTTGGTCTTGATAAAGATTGGGGGCACAGTGTTAACAAATGTTTTAGGTGTCTCTTGACTTACCTTATCCCTCCAAACCAACCAAATCCTTCGTTATCCTCTCATCCTCCTATTGTCACAAACGTTGCCATGAAAAATCCTAAATATTCTACCTACAATGGGGCACATTATTCCTATGCGACATAGTCCTTGGAGATCACATCCTTGTTTCCTTCTATCCACTATTTCCCATCCTCATACCTACCCGTTCCATTCTTTATCACCTGTGCATCTACCTATCTGTGGTGTTTCCTTGTCACTGGTATCATCTGTTCCATATCGTGTCTTGTCTAATCCATATCTGTTCCATATCGTGTCTTGTCTGATCCATATATGTTCCATGTTGTGTCTTATCTATACCATATCTGATCCATATTTGTTCCATATCATGTCTCATTTGATCCATATCTTAGGTCCATTAAGGTCCAAATCCTGAACTACGTTGCCTCTGTGTCGTCATGTAGGCAAGGCCATTATCAATGCACCCCCAAGGCACTAGGTCAATCCCTTAGGGTCCATCTCACCAATGAGGATTGTGGAACTGTTGTGATGTTCACAACATGCCCCATTTTACTCCTTAGCAAAATGAGGACCCCTGTTGTGGCTGTTGTTTCTGCTTCTGCTTGTGTTACTTTGCTTGGTGGTAAAGGGAAAAAGAGGGTTACAGTTGCAAACTTTGATAAAAATAGAGGAAAAACACATTTTCAGTACCAATGCATAATATGGTTGGATTCCTTGTGAAAAATGAGTTAGGGTTGCTTTTTGAACCATCTTAAAATTCGCCATATTTTGCAAGTTATGATCATTTTGTAAAATGTACAAGGGAAGGGTTTGTTGTTTGTTTATACAAGTCTGCTTATATATCGGGTGCTTTGTTTTACTTGTATGCATTTACAAATACTTTTTTTCTTCATACATACAAAGTGGACCCGATGGGATTCATAGTTGGAATGCATAAAGGTTTAGGTCTATCTTGTATTTGATGTTTGTATGTTGAGTACCACAGGACACACATCTGTAATATACAATAATCGCATACAAGTTGGACCCGAAATGGTTTTAGGTTAAAGCAAATTGTTGTTTTCAATCCTGCTTTGTATCTCATGCTTATATGTTTGGTAGGCGAAATATACAAATGCTTTATATAAGCGCGGACCCGAGAGTTTTATGAAACAAGGTTAATACATTGTATATGTTCCTACTTGTATATTGGCAAAATTTGAGGATGCATACAATGCGGAATTCAAAATAGATCAAAATTTGGTAAAACACATGTATCAAATCTGAATGTATATCCAAAGATACAAGTGCTTTTGCATCGAAGAACGCAGGAGGGAAAGTGCATGGGTCCCACGGCTCATCGCCCTAACATTCAATAAAGGCAATGTTTGGAGTTTTCACACCGAAGGGTATGGTCTCTCCGATAGCCTTGCCATCAGTGTAACTTTCAATATCAGCCGAGTTCGAAATTTTCTCGCCGAAGGTTGTTCTTTCACTGTTGAAACATTTGGTCATCGACATAACAGGGTCTATTAGAGTTCGATGGATTTGTCTCAGTGATCGTTGTGGTCTCTCCGATGGAGATCTCATCGGTATAACAAACCCATTGGCCATGTTTGGTTTTCTCTCGCTGAAGGCTGTGATTACGCCGATGGACCCTTGGGTGATGATCGGTAAGGGTGTGGCCAGTGAATTTGCATCGGCCAACATTTGGCTATCAGTGAGAAATGTTTTGACCGCGGTGATAGAAGGGGGTCAGCCCAATGAAAGAAAAGACTTAGCCGAATGAAAAGGTTCATCGGCATAACATTCAATATCAGCCATATTTGGAATTACCATGTCGATAAGCAGGTATCACGCCGATAACATGAAAGGAAGACTTAGGCATCAAGGTCATTTTCGGCCAGAACAAAGAGATCGGCAGAGAAGTTTTTACTCGCGTCGAACTAAAGTATCACGCTGATGATAGAAAAAAGAACATACAAGTTGAATAAAAGACTTCATCAGCTTAACAAAGGTGATCGGCCAATCAATTTTTGGACTTGCCGATAGTGTTATATCACGCCAATGGGCGGGAAAAGGCAGAGCGATGGAATTTTTGAGATCAATTTCTGGAACCCGATGGCATTTTTCTAGTCAATGATGGTTGACCCGACCATCTTTTCTAAATGCTATATGCAGATTTTGAACTGACTATGAAGAGGAAAGATTGAACACGCCAATACTGCAACTAAAAAATCAGGTGGAAGATGCATTAACTACTACAACTTGCACACCTCGAACTCTCTGACTAGGTAATTAATCAACGATGCAACTTGATATAGTTTTTTAATCCATTTTTATCTATTTGCAGGTTTGTAGTCATGAAAGGAGTTGAAGCTTAAATGGCAATGACATCACGGAGGAGGAAATCTGATCTCAGGAGTAGGAGAAGATTAGGATGAAGGGCGAGGAAGTCAAGGGTCTTCACTGATGAAGACAAAATGCAGCTAAAGACATTATTACAGCAGACCACAGAGGTTAATATTGAGCTGCTAGGGTTCCCAGAAGGGCATTTTTTTGGCCCAGATTTGACACTGCTAAGAGATATTTTGGGAGACTTGTTCTCTGGCATTTATTGCTATAACTAGAGGTTTGAACCATTGCTCAACTAGGGTTTTTTTTTGTTGTATTGAGGATAATTAGAGTCTATATATTGTGCCTCTCTACATTGTAATATTTTACACAGGGGCTACTTAGAAATTTGTAGCAGCAGAGATTTTGTAGAGAATAGCATTTAGAATAGAGGGACCTTTGAGTTTAGAAGTAGAAGAAGGAGGTCGCTTGTGTCTGCAATAAGGAATGCGTGGAACATCTGGCTTCCTTACTGTATCTGTAAAGCTTGTAAGTTTTCTATAGTTTGATCAATGAAGCTAAGATTCATTCCAACATTGTAAATCATATATGACTGTCTGTTTCTAATACACTTGAATCTGGAATTCTGCATCTATCTTCTGAGTGTTTTCTTGCTCTTCATTGTGTTTTGAAACATTTTCTCTTAGAGCTTGCAATTTTAGGTGTATGTTTGTGAAAATGCTCAGAACTTACATTTAAGGTTTTGTCTATGGATTTGATCAATTTGCTATAATACTTATACAGTGCATGACAGAACAATTAGATCCTTTGGTAGATTTAAATGAAGTTTAGGTTAGATCTTTCTAACTTTTCCCAACCCATCTGAAATACTTAACTGAAAACGTAGAAATTTAAAGGAAATTGTCTCAAATTTGAAAGAGTATGCATAACAAAGTTGAAAGTGGATAGTTTTCATAAATATTTAAGAAGAGAAAGCTGCAATAATTCAAGAATACCTTTTAAAGCTTTGCAGCATAGTAGCATTTTTTTATGCAAAAGAATGAACAACACACCGATATTTCATGATCTTTTTGCATAGTTTGAGTCCAATAAACCAACAAGAAACCCTAAATCACGTAAGGCCCCTTGAACATTACAGCTTCACATTGACCAACTGAATTTGCCCAACAGGTCAAGGCCTAACCATATTAAACTTCCGATTAAGTGAATCTTAACCAATTCCTTCATATCGTTCAAGTCAATTTTGGTTCATTTTATGTGAATTTTAACTAATTGTTATGATTGCATCAAAACCATCATCAACAATTTTCTGGCACTAGAAGGAGGGCCTGATTTGAGTTAGGGTTTGTTTCAAGAAAAACTAGCTAATAACAGTGGTAGAGTGACTAGGTCTAGATCCAGTTCAGGGGATATTTTTGTGCAACTACCTAATACAAGGTGAAGTAAGAGCCCTTTGATTTGGAATCCTAAAATATCGCAAGTAGGAAGTTCATCTGGAACACCTCTTGGGTCACCTTTTAGCATACGTAATATTGTGAGTCCTGACAGATCACTATTTAGATCTTTAAATCTTGGTTCAGGTACTCCTAGAGGTCCTAATCCTCCTATAAATCCTATCCCACCAATCAATCCAAGTATTCCTACAAGTTCAGGTCAAGCTCAAACCCCTGCAATGGCTTATTTCAATGTCCATTCTCCTATTGTGTTCCTTGATTATAATGAGATGCCCAAGAATCCAGAAAAGATATGTCCCAAATACCAGTTGTACCAAGACCCTGAAGACCACATTAGAATATTCAAGGAGGCATGTTTTAGGGCTAGATTAGAGCACAAGGACGTTGTGTGTAGATTGTTTCCCTACACCTTTAATGAACAAGCATCTAACTGGTATGTAAACTTACCCAGTGGCTACATTTCTTCTTGGTCACTTATGGAAGAGGCATTTTTATCTAGATTTAGAGGACCCATTGATCCTTGCATCTTGTATCACAAATTGGCTACCATTAAAAGAGGGGAGGGAGAGCTGATTAATAATTTCAATGACAGATTTCAAAAGGCCTACTCTAGGTTAGTAGACCCTTACACCATGAATGATGATACTTTGTTAGCCATGTACTATGCTGCCTTAGATCCTTTAACTGCCATGTTTGTCAAAAGGAAGCCTGACATAGATTCAATATCCAAAGCCTACAAAGAGGTAGCCTCAGTAAACCAAGAGATGAGGCATACAACTTATAGCCCATTTGTTAATGGAGGAAATTTTGGAGTACAAAATCCTGCACGGCCTTGGAATGGAGTCCCTATGCATCACACTCCATCATTAAATCCAATTCCTACATACACACCTGTGTATAGTCCTACCCCAATCCAAGACATAACTCCTTACACGGGTAACACTTCTGATAATAGTCAAAATAGTGGTCAGCCTTTCTTCCAACCTCCTAGTGATACAACTGTGGTAAAGGCAAAAGAGGATAGGGAAGAAATTAAAGAGATCACTGCACACTTGAAAAGATTAACCATTGAAGTGACACAACTAAGAAACAAGAATCTCTATGGAAGAGGCAACCAAAACTACAATCAAAATCAGAATTACAACTAAGGCCAAAATTAGAACTATAGTTCTAATCAAAATCAGCATTATAATCAGAACTATAATCAGACCCATACCCAAAATAATAGCCAGGGCCAATGTTCAAATCAGAGCCAAAACTATAATCAGCATCAGGGTCATAACCAAGGGCAGTCAATACAAAATAGAGGACCAGTGATAGACAATAGAGGCAACCAAGGATACAATAACAAAAATCAAAATCAGCCTAGGCCACCCAAAACATGGAACACTGCACCAAACAATGGTACTTTAGTTTCCCCTTTTGAAAACATAGATAATCATGATGCAAAACAAACGGTTGGCATCCAAATGGCTAGTACATCATTAAAAAACTGGTGCAGATTTCACAATACCAATGCCCATGGTGAGCTTGACTGTCCACAGTTCCCTTTAGCAGCCAGCATATTCAATATAGTTGTCCACCCTCCTACTTCTGAATTTCTCATTCCCAAGGGTAATGAGGTAGTACCCTCGGGGTATGATACAACTTTAGTTTTAGAAACCTTTACCTTTGCCACCACAGAAGAGAAAGAGGATGAATTGTTAGAGGATGAACCATACTTTTGTGAAAATCTTTATCCTGAATCAGCCTTTGTGTTAAATGCTTTTTAGTTTCCCTTTGAATCTGAAAATGAAGTATTGACTAAAACAGAATAGGTGTAGGCCTTTCAATAGACAAATAAAAACCACACCTACAATTTAAGGAACAACACTAGGCTAGGAGGACCTTTCACCACTTCTATTCCTCCTAACAACTTCAATACTCCCCCAGATCAGAATGCTAGCAACAATCCTGCCATCCTTAAAGCTAATCATCATACAAACAGTGGAACAACAGAACAAAAGGCCTAAACAAGTAAAACCAAAACGGTAGAGACAACAAGATTAATGAATTACTTGTCAGAAGAAATAAAGAAAATAAAGGTCAATATACCTTTGAATGAATTATTGAAAACTCCAAAGATCAAAAATGATTTTATAAAATCTCTGGATGCATCCATGATAGGTGAAGTTGCTACTACTATAGCTGTTCCTAATAGAGATTCACCGCCTAAAGAGAAAAGTAAGAAAGTTGAGCAGCCTTCCAATACAAATGTAGTAATGTATGCTGATAAAAGGGATGCTCCCCCTTTCTTGTTAACTATTAGATTGTGTAGGAAGAACATACACAATTGCATGGTAGATTCTGGTGCATCAGCTAATGTAATGCCCTTAGGAATATGTAAAACTCTTGGGCTGATTCCCACCAAATCTGCCAAGGTTGTCACACAGTTTGATAAGACTGAGGTTAGTGTGATAGGAGAACTCATGAACATTCAAATGCAATTAGCTTCAGACCCTAGGGTAAGCCAATTTATTGACATTCAAATAGTGGATATACCCATGAATTATGAAATGTTGCTAAGTAGGGATTGGTCCAAAACATTAAACGGATATATGGCCACTGATTTTTCACATATGTGGCTACCTTGGAGAGGTGTCCCAAACCAGATTAAAATAGAGGCAGAAACCAAGATGAAACACATGATAACAGAGTATAATCGAATGAATAAAATATTATATACTACTATTGAACCTGGTGTTTATAGGATTACTAACAATGGGGTGCAAACTAAAGAGATTATGATGTTAAACATTAGAGAAAAACATGTAAGCAAGGAGACAACATTATTCATTGAGTCTAATGGAAATTCTTCGGATGAAGAAAATAGTGCAATGGAAAAATTTGGTCATGCCATTAGACAAGAGGTGGAAGAATGCATTAAACAGAATCTGCCAGTCCAATGTAAACTATATAAGAACAAGTGTAGAGTCCATAATAGGCCACATTCTGAGGAGAATTATGGAATTTGCAAAGACATCATTGAATATGAATACAAAAAATGCATAAAGAGGGTAGAGTTACAAGAGGAAAATGTGTATCCTAATCAAACATAGAAATATGTTCAGGGTGATTTAGATGCTTTGATTTCAAATTTAGAAGAGGGAATAAAGGACAAGGGTAGTTGTCTTTCTGAGTTGCAAGCTAAAAACACACATATGCAAGTTGACCAAATAGAAAAACCCATGAATAAACAGACCAACACCTCACAAGTAATAGGAGACACAAAGCATGCTAAAATAAAGGGTCATAAAAGTAAAGATGGTGTATGGACACTAAAATGTGACGGGTCCAAATCAAAATAGGGTGCGGGTGCAGGTATTGAACTCATAGATCCTCAGGGTAAGGCATACCTAGCAGTATACAGACTGCAGTTTTCTTGTACTAACAATACTGCTGAGTATGAAGCCTTAATTTTGGGACTTGTCATGGCCATCAAGAAAAGGGTGAAAACAATCAAGGTATTTTCAGACTCTAAACTAGTAGTCAGACAAGTGAGAAAACTATACGCGTGCAACTACAAGAAAATGATTTCCTACAGACATAGAGTATGGGATTTGATAGATTCATTTGGTGCTTTCAACATAGAGCATATCCCTAGAGAACTGAACCACAGGCCGGATGCACTAGCAGTTGCTGCTAGTACACTAGAACCCTTGACACTGTCAGGATTGAAATGATTTGTTATTGAGTTAGTTAATGTTCCTAGTATCCTAGACAACGTTACACACTTTCAAGTATTTGGAGAGGATCGGCAAATTATTGACTTTTTGACTTGTAGTGAGGAATTTGAGGCACAAATCATCGATGAACAAGTAAAGCCTGAGATAACATGGGATGAAGAGGATATAATCAACTTGAAGAGCAACATTTTACCCAAAGGAGTAATAGAATTAGAACATATTTTTGACTTCAATGGAGTGATGAGATAGAAGGACTTGCCCAAAATAGAAGGGGGAAAGTGTGACTTACATAATTTAGGGACAGAACAAAATCCACAAAATGTGCTGATTGGAAAGACTTGCTCTAAGAAAATAAGAAAAGAAGTTTCAGACGCTCTGAAAGATTATAAACACGTAACAGCATGGACCTATGAAGACTTGAAAATATTTGATAATTCCATCATAACTCATGTAATACCTTTAAGGCCAGAGGTTAAGCCATTTAGATAGAAACAAAGGCCTGTGAACGCTATCCTAGAGCCTTTAATCTTTGAGGAAGTAAAAAAATTGCTATCTGCTAGAATAATTTTCCCAGTCAAACATTCGGTCTGGGTAGCTAATCTAGTACCAGTAAGGAAAAAAAAGGAGACATCATATTATGTGTAGACTTTAGAAATTTGAATAAAGCATCTGAAAAGGATAATTATCCTCTGCCTCCTATAGATGAAGTGCTGCAAGCAGTAAACGGAGCCAAGATGAGATATTTTTTAGATGGTTTCTCAGGCTATAACCAAGTTTTAATTGACAAAGATGATAGATTAAAAACCACCTTCACTTGTAAATGGGGAAATTATGCATATAGGCGAATGCCTTTTGGTCTGATCAATGCAGGTGCCACTTTTCAGAGAGCCATGGACATTGCATTCCATGGATTATTAGGTAAGTGCATTATTGTGTTTATGGATGATTTGATTGTGTATTCCAAGGATGCTTCCACTCACGCTGAAGATCTCAGGAAAATACTCAAGCAGTGTGAAAGGTACGAAATTTCCCTTAACCCTAAGAAATGTATATTTGGGGTAACTGAAGGTAAATTATTAGGGCATGTCATTTCTGAAGATGGAATATCAATTGATCTAGATAGAATAGAGTCAATAAAAAATTTGCAAATACCAAACAGTAGGAAAGAGTTAAAATCATTTTTTGGTAAAATTAACTTTGTTCGGAAGTTCATCATGGGTTTTGCAGAAATTGTGCAGCCGTTAAATGCCATGTTAAAGAAGGATGCGCAGATGGAGTGGATGCTAGTGGCTAAAGCTACATTCAAAGATATTAAGAAGGCTATTTCTGACACCCTTGTACTAGCGAGCCTAGACTATGCAAAACCATTTTATATCTACTCCTTTGCATCTTCACATTCAGTCGCGGCTGCCTTGACACAAAAAGGTGCAGATAATGAAGAAAAACCCATTGCGTTTATGAGTGCACCCCTGAAGGATGCACAACTGAGATATCTAGATACTGAAAGGCAAGCATTCATGTTAATAAAGGCCGTAAAAAAATTTAGACATTATATTTTGCGTAGCCAGGTCAAAGCCATAGTGCCAGACGCAACAGTGAAGATGCTACTGATGCAAAACAAGCCTGGAGAAAAGAGAGCCAAGTGGATCACCATGCTGCAGGAGTTTGACATAGAAATCATTCCCACGAAGCTAGTCAGAGGGTAGGCATTGGTGCAAACAATAGCAAACATAGACCCAGATTTGATAAAATAGCAGTATGTGCTGAATTCCCATAACACATCAGATTAGTATGGAGATCTAAATGCTTTTTTAATAGCCGGAAAGTACCCAAACAAGATGAAAGCTTCTCAAAGGAGAGCTTTGAAGATTAAAGCACAAAAATATATGGTACAAGGAGGTCTTCTATTCAGGAAGAACCATGATGGAATTTATTTAAGATGTCTGAACAGAGCTGAAGCAGATAAAGTGTTGACAGAATTACATGACAAGAACGGAACCGGTCATGGTTCCCATCTAGCTACAACACACAAAATATTGAGAGCAGGCTATTATTGGCCTACAATGTTCAAGGATACTAAGAGTCACATAAAAAGTTGCCACACCTATCAGACTGCAGTAGATAAGGGAAGAAATTAGGCCAACCCATTACAACCTGTGATTGAATCAAGACCATTTGAACAGTGGGGCTTGGATTTCATTGGAGTCATCAACCCTCCATCTTCTGTAGGACACAAGTTCATACTGATGGTGACGGACTACTGTACAAGGTAGACTGAGGCCACTTGCTGCAAATTCTCCACAACTGAGGTAGTTATCAAGTTTCTTGAAGAAAACATCATCACTAGGTTTGGAACTCCCTATTCATTGGTATGTGATAACGGCCCTGCTTTCTCTTCTTTAAAGTTCTCAAAATGGGCATTTGAATATAGGATTATTTTAAAGTTTTCTTCAAATTATTACCCTCAAGGTAATGGATTAGCTGAGTCTATGAACAAAATTTTATTAGACATAATCAAAAGGCTAATTGCAAAGAGTCCTAGAGAGTGGAATACCTTGTTAAAGTACACATTATGGGTAGATAGGACCAAGTTCAAAACAACCTTAGGCAATACAGCTTATCATTTAGTTTATGGGACTGATCCCATACTTCCAGTAAACCTGAGAATACCAATCTGAAAGTTTGCCAATGAGTTTTTAGGCTTTGATAACCATAGGGAAGCTAGGATAGTGCAAATGCTACAATTGGATGAGAAAAGAAATCAAGCCATCGAGAAGTTTGCCAAACCCCAAGCAGTTGTTAAGAGGTGGTTTGATAAGAGGGCAAGAGTCAAAACATTTAGGATATTAGACTTAGTGTTGTGCTGGGATAAAGCACGTGAAAAGAAGGGGAGTCATGGAAAATTCGACAAACTATGGTTGGGCCCATTACAAGTCTTAGAAATAATAGGAGATAACACATTTAGACTTAAGACCTTGACTAGAGAACACATGCCATTACCAGTTAATGGCCAACATTTGAAATACTACTTCCAAGCTTGAGGTAAAGGGCAGTCCATTTTTGCGTAAAATAGTGTAAATAATGTACAGTCTTCTTTTGCTTTGTTTTTTCTTGTACAGTCTATTTATTTGGTTTGTTTTTTGTCTCCTCGGCAGGGATATTTGTTTTACTTTAGAGTATTAAGGAGCAAGCCAACAACCATTCAAAATAGTATAAAATTCAGAATATTCAGGTTAACCATTTGCAATTTATGCATAACTTGTTATGACTGTCATGAATGTAGAGAGTTGTTTAGCTTCTGAAATTTAGTATTCAATAATGGTGATTGAGAATTCAAGGATGTTTATCACAATGACACACCTAAAATCCTTGGGTTTGTTGAACCTACCAGTGTAGCTATTAGGTGAAAAATCAGAGGTCACCCTTGCTACCATTACAATTCTCAGCTTAATTTCAGCAAGTGACTACTCCTTGCATCATGAAGTTACAAATTGCTACATCTTGTGAAATTTCTATCAAACATCAAAAAATCAATAAAGTATAAATATAAAATATAAAAAATAAATAAAGTGGATTATACTGAAAATCCAGATTAAGCCATCTAAGTAACTCTACCGGGGCTATGAACGCTCACTGGCAGTGGGGCTCTACTTAGGAGAATTGTAACGATAACCTTGCCAGGGCTATAGATGCTCGCTGGCAGCAAGGCTCTATCTGGTCAACTATGAGGGAATATCCTCAACTACGTAGGCTAATGTCAATCACTAGTTTGTTCAACCGATCTTCAAGATGAGGCTTATTAATCACGTGCACATACTTGAACTGAAAATGAAAATTCATGCATCCTTATTGAATACCTTAGGTCTCAAGTTGAATAATGATTTGCAGGAAAGATAGTTGGAAGTTATGGATTTATTTCATCTAGTTTTCTTGAGTGCTTTGAATTTAATTGTTTTGTTTGGTTGCTAGTTGTTGTGATGTTCACAACATGCCCCATTTTACTCCTTAGCAAAATGAGGACCCCTGTTGTGGCTATTGTTTCTGCTTCTGTTTGTGTTGTTTTGCTTGGTGGTAAAGGGAAAAAGAGGGTTAAAGTTGAAAACTTTGATAAAAATAGAGAAAAAACACATTTTTAGTACCAAAGCATAATATGGTTGGATTCCTTGTGAAAAATGAGCTAGGGTTGCTTTTTGAACCATCTTAAAATTCGCCATACTTTGCAAGTTATGATCATTTTGGTAAAATGTACAAGGGAAGGGTTTGTTGTTTGTTTATACAAGTCTACTTATATATCGGGTGCTTTGTTTTACTTGTATGCATTTACAAATACTTTTTTTCTTCATACATACAAAGTGGACCCAATGGGATTCATAGTTGGAATGCATAAAGGTTTAGGTCCGGCTTGTATTTGATGTTTGTATGTTGAGTATCACGGGACACACATCTGTAATATACAATAATCGCATACAAGTTGGACCCGAAGTGGTTTTAGGTTAAAGCAAATTGTTCTTTTCAATCCCACTTTGTATCTCATGCTTGTATGTTTGGCAAGCGAAATATACAAATGCTTTATACAAGCGCAGACCTGAGAGTTTTATGAAACAAGGTTAATACATTGTATATGTTCCTACTTGTATATTGGCAAAATCCGAGGATGCATACATTGCAAAATTCAAAATAGATCAAAATTTGGTAAAACACTTGTATCAAATCCGAATGTATATCCAAAGATACAAGTGCTTTTGCATCGAAGAACGCAGGAGGGAAAGTATGTGGGTCCCACGGCTCATCGCCCTAACATTCAATATCGGCAATGTTTGGAGTTTTCATGCCGAAGGGTATGGTCTCTCCGATAGCCTTGCCATCGGTGTAACTTTCAATATCAGCCAAGTTTGAAATTTTATCGCTGAAGGTTGTTCTTTCACTGATGAAACATTTGGTCATCGACATAGCAGGGTCTATCAGAGTTTGATGGATTTGTCTCAGCGATCGTTGTGGTCTCTTCGATGGAGATCTCATCGGTATAACAAACCCGTCGGCCATGTTTGGTTTTCTCTCACCGAAGGCTGTGATTACGCCGATGGACCCTTGGGTGATGATCGGTAAGGGTGTGGCTGATGAGTTTGCATTGACCAACATTTGGCTATCGGTGGGAAATGTTTTGACTGCGCTGATAGAAGGAGGTCAGCCCGATGAAAGAAAAGACTTAGCCGAATGAAAAGGCTCATCGGCATAACATTCAATATCAGCCATATTTGGAATTACCACACCGATAAGCAGGTATCACGTGATAACATGAAAGGAAGACTTAGGCATCAAGGCCATTTTCGGCCAAAACAAAGAGATCGGCAGAGAATTTTTTACTCACGCCGAAGTGAAGTATCATGCCGATGACAGAAAAAAGAACATACAAGCTGAATAAAAGACTTCATCAGCGTAACAAAGGTGATCAGCCAATCAATTTTTGGACTCACCGATAGTGTTATATCACGCCGATGGGCAGGAAAAGGTAGAGCGATGGAATTTTTGAGATCAATTTCTGCAACCCGATGGCATTTTTCTGGTCAATGATGGTTGACCCGACCATCTTTTCTAAATGCTATATGCAGATTTTGAACTGACTATGAAGAGGAAAGATTAAACACACCAATACTGCAACTAAAAAATTAGGTGGAAGATGCATTAACTACTACAACTTGCACACCTCGAACTCTCTGACCAGGTAATTAATCAGCGATGCAACTTGATATAGTTTTTTTAATCCATTTGTATCTATTTGCAGGTTTGCAGTCCTGAAAGGAGCTAAAGCTTAAATGGCAATGACATCACGGAGGAGGAAATCTGATCTCAGGAGTAGGAGAAGATTAGGATGAAGGGCGAGGAAGTCAAGGGTCTTCACTGATGAAGACAAAATGCAGCTGAAGACATTATTGCAGCAGACCACAGAAGTTAATATTGAGCTGCTAGGGTTCCTAGAAGGGCATTTTTTTGCCCAGATTTGACACTGCTCAGAGATATTTTGGGAGACTTGTTCTTTGGCATTTATTTCTATAACCAGAGGTTTGAACCATTGCTCAACTAGGGTTTTTTTTTGCTGTATTGAGGACAATTAGAGTCTATATATTGTGCCTCTCTACATTGTAATATTTTACACAAGGGCTACTTAGAAATTTGTAGCAGTAGAGATTTTGTAGAGAATAGCATTTAGAATAGAGGGACCTTTGAGTTTAGAAGCAGAAGAAGGAGGTCACCTATGACTGCAATAAGGAATGCATGGAACATCTAGCTTCCTTATTGTATCTGTAAAGCTTGTAAGTTTTCTATAGTTTGATCAATGAAGCTAAGAGTCATTCTAATATTGTAAATCATATATGACTATCTGTTTCTGATACAATTGAATCTGGAATTCTGCATCTATCTTCTGAGTGTTTTCTTGCTCTTCATTGTGTTTTGAAACATTTTCTCTTAGAGCTTGCAATTTTAGGTGTATGTTTGTGAAAATGCTCAGAACTTACATTTAAGGTTTTGTCTGTGGATTTGATCAATTTGTTGTAATACTTATACAGTGCATGACAGAACAATTAGATCCTTTGGTAGATTTAAATGAAGTTTAGATTAGATCTTTCTAACTTTTCCCAACCCATCTGAAATACTTAGCTGAAAACGTAGAAATTTAAAGGAAATTGTCTCAAATTTGAAAGAGTATGCATAACAGAGTTGAAAGTGGACAGTTTTCATAAATATTTAAGAAGAGAAAGCTGCAATAATTCAAGAATACCTTTTAAAGCTTTACAGCACAGTAGCATTTTTTTATGCAAAAGAATGAACAACACACCAATATTTCATGATCTTTTTGCATAGTTTGAGTCTAGTAAACCAACAAGAAACCCTAAATCACGTAAGGCCCCTTGAACATTACAGCTTTACATTGACCAACTAAATTTGCCCAACAGGTCAAGACCTAACCATATTAAACTTGGGATTAAGTGAATCTTAACCGATTCCTTCATATCTTTCAAGTTAGTTTTGGTTCATTTTATGTGAATTTTAACTAATTGTTATGATTGCATCAAAACCATCATCAACATGAACTTCTCTCAAAGGTAAGCAAGCACAAGCAAAACCCACTTTTCAAGGAGAAATTTTGATGCAAGGCATCAACCTATCCAAAACAAAGCAAGCAAATACCTAAAGCACTCTAAATGATTTTCAACTAAATTATGGCAAGAAACAAACACATCTAAAATGCAAAAATGTTTTGTGGTTGTGATCAGGTTAGGTTATAGGCATCTTAATTTTTGTTATCATGTCTTTCTATGCTACTCAAGGATTCCAAAAGATAGAGATGCTATGATGGGGGCATGATTATTTTCATTATTTGTTGTTTGTTTATTAAACTTTAGTAATGTGATGCCTTGTCTAACGACATGATCAGCAAAATATCATCGAGGACATCAAAGGTCTAACATGAAAGGGGGGCAATCCTTGTCTATTGATACGCAAGAAATACTCAGGTCATCTTGGTTCAATTATACCTCGATGCTTGTATTAACTTGCCAAATCAAAATCTATGTAAGTAATACTCAGGTCATCTTGGTTTAATTATACCTCGATGCTTGTATTTTCTTACAACATTTTAAAATCCCAATGATGAAATAAGCACTTCAAAATACTTACAATATCAAGCTAGCAAAATCCATTTGCATTCCATATCCATACCCATACCATATCCAGTTACATTTCGCATCCATATCCCATGCAATAAAAGATCCAAACCACAAAGTATCAATTAAAATCTTGTGATTCCTTCTATCGAGTCATTCTTCTATCAATCGATAATCTATCTATCATTGTGGTCCATTCTTCTCAATTCGATCAACCCGAGCAATGATCCAAATGCAAGTCCGTCCTTAATCCATATCAATCAAGTCAAGTCAATCTTGTCAAATGATCCAATCACAATCAGTGGTCTTGATCCTTGTCTGGTCGTAAACCAAATCGATTAGTTAATTAATCAATTGTCTTATACAAGATGTGGCATTGTCGAAATTAGACCAACACACGTGGTCTTACATGACATGTTCCATTTTCCTAAAACTAGACACTATCCTTTGTGTTGCTCTAGGGATATATCGTTCCCCGCCATGACAACACTGTCGTATATCGTTATCAGTATATCATTGGTTTACTGCTCGACAGGGGCAATACCTTGTTTGTCCTTGTATCATTTGTGCATACTTGCTTACTTACTTGTGTGTGTTATCATTCTATCTTACATCACGTATCATTCAGTTTTTCTTCAATCCTACTTGTTTTTCCCCTTCTTCATCATGAGATTGTCCATCTCACGCCTTCTGCCTTCTTCCTATGTAATCTCCCGAGGGGGTATCCTATCGTCATAACCTGTACTAGGGGCAAACTAGAGCATGTATCATTTTCAAACAATCAATTTCTTTGAAGCAACGTCGTAAACTGCATTGCATCAAAGAGGGGCAAAATGTATACGCCTAAAAATGACATGACTCAGTCTAAATAAATATTCTTAATATTTAGCCGATGATGGCATGGTTCGGTGGTTAAGTCACTCAGGATGTAGTGGCAGCCACTAGAGTTCAAACCCCCGCTGGGCCAATGAGCTCGCAAGGCTTTACGCCTTCGCTGGGCCAATGAGCTCGGCGGGTTTGAAGTGTTCTTCTTAGGGGATGAGGTCCCCCAGTTGTGGCCTCACCGGTTCATTGCTCCGGGCAAAAGCATTCGCATGGAGCCGGAGGGCGTGTTGCACCAGCGTCGCCGGTCACGTTAAAAAGTTTACCAGGCGCATTAAAAAAAATATATATATTCTTAATATTTATTCCCTTCTAATTCTTCTATCAATAAATAAATAAACAAATTTATTTATTTGATTCACATTCCTCTAAATTAATTAAATATCAAATATTTAATTACTTCTTCTAAAGTCAAAATTAAATAAAATCCTTTATTTAATTAAATTCTTCCCAAACAATTAAATAATTATTAATTATTTAATTAAGTCAAAATCATTCTTCCAAATTTAAATAAATCAGTCAAATTTATTTAAATCCTCTGTCTCTAAAAATAAAATACAATCAAATATTTTATTTATTCTTCCAAATCATGATCAACAATTAAATAAATTTATTTATTTAATTTTCTTTCTTATCTTCTAATTCTTCAAAAATCTTCCAAATCTTCTAAAAATAAGTCTTCTTCTTCATACACACACAATTAAATAATTTATTATTTAATTTCTTTCAAATCATGCAAAAACAAATCACAAGTTGAGTTATCTACTCAATCAACCTTGTTTTTATCAATATATCTTAAATTAGAAAAAAACTTTCTAATTTATGAAAGACATATCTTATCTTTAGAAAAGAAAGTAGTTAACTCAGATAAAATAGCTTTTGTGTGACACTTGTCTTCTTCTTAGTCGCGCATGTTTCTCAACTGTTCTCAACCGTTGATCTTCTTATTCTCTCTATACCATTGATCTTCTCTCTCTCAAGTCTATAAATTGAACCCTATTCTTCCATTTCATTCATCCAAGCTTTCAGTATTGTTACTCTACAAGAATTATAGCATGCCTTTGGCACCCACGTCATTCTATTTGCTTGCGATCAACTTGTTACCATATCACTACCATTGTTGTGAAGCTATCTTCATTACAAAGCACTATCATAGCCATTCTCCATTGACAATATTGGAATAGCAAGGAAGTGTACTCTCTAAGGGCCTTATTCATACATGCAAGATCGATTGAGATAGGCAACAATGGAAGCTATGAAGCTTTGAGGTTTGCAAAGATTTTTGAAGTTCTTTTGTTTGGTTAATCTCTTTGTTTTTGTATTTCGTTGAGTTTTGGGTATTTTGATATTGATTATATTGATTATTCATTTGAATCTAATTTTCCCTTAACAGGTGGTAGTGTGGAAGCTGTAGCTGCAGTGGGAGATTTGGTTGCATTTGTTTTGCAGATCTTGTGTTGTTATTATAGCCGTATCCACCGTTGCATCAACCTCTCGAATGACATTGAGAAGTTCAACGGAACGGGGTATGAGTTGTGGAAGCTGAAAATGGAAGATTTGTTGGAAGAAAGAAACCAATGGTTGGCTGTCCAAAAAGAGAAGAAACCTGACGATGTCTCTCAAGATGAGTGGGATAGACTGGATAAGAAGGCACGGGGAAACATCTAGTTGTGTCTTTCAGACTTTGTCCTATTGAATGTCGCAAAGGAAGAGACTGCATACAAGTTGTGGAAATGTTTGGGTGAGATCTATCAGCCAGGAGTATGGTAAATAAACTTTATTTAAAAGAAAATTATTTTCCATGAAATACGAGAAGGTGAATCAGTTGCAGAGCATTTAAATTCTTTTAATTTGTTAGTGAGTCAGCTTGATTTAGTAGATGTTGAGGTTAGTGAGGAAGATAAATGTATCTTACTTCTTTGTTCTTTACCTAAGTCTTGGAGAATGTTATCCTTGCTATCACTGCTAACCTCGTGGATCCAAAGTTGGATGCTCGTATTTCAGTGCTATTGTCACAAGAAATGAGGAAGAAGATTTTAGATAGTTTAGGGGATGCTCTCAGTGTCAGGGGAAGTTCTAAGGAAAGAGGACCTTAGGGAGATCATAAAGGGGCTAAGGACAAGTCCAAGGGCCGGTCTAAGACTCCTGGTAAAAAGAACAAAGTTAAGTGTTGGAACTGCAGTAAAAGGGGATATGTGAAGGAGTGCAGAAATCCCAAGAAACAGTGGGACAGTGCTTCGAATAAGTCCTCGAATGCAAGTGAAGAAGTTTTACTTTTTGCATGTAATGTTGTTTCTAATGATCACTGGTTGATTGACTCAGGATGCTCATTTCATATGACCCCACATAAGGAATGGTTCTCCTCATATGAAGAATATGATGGAGGTAATATCTACCTTGGTGACAACTCTACATATCTGATTGTTAGGAAAGGAAATGTATTGTTGTGTTTCAGTGATGGGAGGATTAAAACCCTCCCTGGTGTTTTGCATGTTCCTGGATTAGCTAGAAATCTAATTTCAATTTCAAAGTTGAATGATTTAGGAATGCATGTGACATTTGACAAGCATGGCTGCAGATTGGTGAGAGGGAACTTGGTGGTAGCGAAAGGGAAGAGATTCAGGAACTTGTTTAAGCTTGAAGCCACTATAGTTTGTAATGCCTCCTATGTATCTGAGGCCACTACTGAAAATACATGTATATTGTGGCACCGTAGATTGGGGCACACAAGCAATAATGTATTGAAAACTATTAAGAAAAAAAATTTGTTGGACGGTTTCTCTTATTCTGACGAGCACTTTGATTTCTATGAGCATTGTGTGTTTGGTAAACAAAATAGAAAATCATTTCCTTCAGGAAGTAATAGAGCAAAAGAGAAGTTGGAAAATATTCATACGGATATGTTTGGACCTGTGGATAATGAATCTATTGGAAAATCTTGTTATTTTGTAACCTTCATTGATGACGTATCCAGATTTACATGGATTTGTTTTATGAAGCATAAATCATAAGTTTTCACTAAGTTTAAGGAATTAAAAGTCTTAGTAGAGAACCAATCAGGTTTAAAGATAAAAATATTAAGATCTGATAATGGAGGGGAATACTGCTCTAAGGAATTTGATGAGTTTGGCAAGCATGCAAGTATAATCAGACAAAAGATAACTCTGTATACACCACAACACAATGGTGTTGCAGAAAGGATGAACCAAACAATTATGGAAAGGGCCAGAAGTTTTCTTAGTGATGCATAGTTGGATAAATGCTTTTGGGTAGAGGCTATGTGTACTGCTTGCTACTTGATAAACAGATCTCCTTGTAAGGCTCTTGATTCAACACCTTATGAAGTGTGGACAGGTAAGAAACCTTTTGTTTCACATTTAATGGTTTTTGGCTGTGAGGCTTTTGTTCATGTGCCTAAGGAAAAGTGATCTAAGTTGGATCCAAAGGCTGAAAAGTATACATTCATTGGATATGGTGATAATATCAATGGTTATAAGCTTTGGAATCCACTAACGCATAGGATTATCTTTTCTAGAGATGTAATTTTTAGGGAACTTAGAGCTATTTCTGAACCTGAGCAGCCAAAAGAAAAAGATGAAAAGGTAAAGATAGTGCACTTTGAGTTAGAGCAGCAAGATGCACATTAGGAAGAATAGAATGATGGATTAGGGGGTGAAGAAGAAGAAGAAGATTCAAGTAGTTCTGATGAAGATGAATCTGTTGTGACAGAAGAAGTTGGTATAGATGATCATGTAGAAGAACGAGTAGAGTCTCTTACTCCACCCTTAAGGAGATCCACAAGACAACGGAATCTAGTTGATAGGTATAGCCCACTAGATTTTCATTGTGTATATGCTTTATTGAGTACTAATGATGAACCTAGATCCTACAGGGAAGCTATTTCTGTAGATGATAGTGAGTCTTGGCAGCTAGCCATGCAGGAGGAGATGATGGCTTTGGACTCTAATAACACTTGGGATCTTGTTCATTTGCCCAAAGGAAGAAAGGCCATAGGATGTAAGTGGGTCTTCAAGAAGAAGTTTGGAGTAGACGGGTCATTGGAGAAGTACAAGGCTAGACTGGTAGCCAAGGGCTACTCCTAGAGAGAGGGAGTTGATTTTGGTAAGATATTCTCTCATGTTGCTAAATTGACTTCTATTAGATTTCTCTTATCCATTATTGCAGCTTATGATTGGGAGATTGAGTAAATGGATGTTAAGACTGTGTTCTTGTATGGAGATCTTGAAGAAGAAATTTATATGCAACAACCTACAGGTTTTGAGGTAAAAGGAAAAGAACATTGGGTTTGCAGGTTAAAGAAGTCTCTTTATGGTCTAAAATAGTCCCCTAGAATGTGGCATCAAAATTTTGATTCATTTTTTTTGAAATTAGGTTTTGTTAGAAGCGAGGAGGATCATTGTTTTACATTCATTGTGTTGATGATTCTATACTGGTTATTGCTTTGTATGTTGATGACATGTTGTTTTTCAACAATACTAAGGGTATGGTCAATGAGCTTAAAGCCCAACTTTCAGGTGCATTTGAGATGAAGGATCTTGGTGCTACAAGGTATATTTTGGGAATGGAGATCAAGAGGGACAGATTTAACAGAAAGCTTTGGTTGTCACAAAGTAAGTATGTGACTACTATTTTGCAGAGGTTTAGTTTGTAGGACTGTAATCCAGTTAGAGTTCCTTTACGCATTGGTACTAAACTTTCATTAGATATGTGTCCAAAGACTGAGGATGATCTTGAGGATATGTCTAATGTGCCATATGCTAGTGCTATAGGGAGTTTGATGTATGCAATGGTTTGCACTAGACTAGATATTGCCCAAGCAGTGGGAGTTTTGAGCAGATTTATGTCTAACCCTAGTAGACAACATTGGAACTATGTGAAGAAGGTGTTTAAATATCTTGCAGGTACTCCTGATCATTGTTTGGTTTATTATGGTACTGATAGTGCTGATAAATCTTTGGACATACAGGGTTTTGTTGATGCAGATTGGACAAGTGACTTGGATAGTCAAAGGTCCACTAGTGGCTATGTGTTTACTCTGTTTGGAGGTGCAGTGAGTTGGATGAGTAAGAGGTAGCCCATAGTTGCTTTGTCCACCACAGAAGTAGAGTATATGGCTGCAACTCATGTCTCTAAGGAGGTAGTTTGGTTGAGGAGATTGTGTACAGGTATTGGTTTTGATTGTAGGAATATTCAGATTGGCTGTGATAGCCAGAGTCCTATTTGTTTGGCTAAGAATCCCATGTATCATGCTCGAACTAAGCATGTTGATGTTTAGTATCACTTTGTTTGAGATTTGGTTGCAAATGGAGAGATTGAGTTGAAGAAGATAGACAATCAGGAGAATGTTGTAGATTCATTGACCAAGCTTGTGAGCACAGAGAAGTTTGTGTGGTGTAGAGAGTCCATGGGCTTGTTCTAGTGCCTGATTATTTTTCATTTGATTTCCTATTGGTTGATTTACAATGTATAATGTCAAGTGGGAGAATGTTGGGATAAGGTGCCATTAAACTTGAAAATCCCATTATTGTATTATTCCATTTATTATTTGTAATTACCCATAAGCGATGTACAAATTCCACCGACAGTGGTAAAAATTATTTACTATCCACGGTAATTATGGAGTTACTGCACAGTAAGTCCCAGAGTTACCGGTGGTAGTTACAAGATGTCATTTACTATGGTAAATGGTAATTGGTCAAAGTGGGGTGCACATGTGGAGGAATAATCTATTTTTAGTGTTATGACACGCGTCATAGATGTTGTAAGAGGGTGTAAGAGATTCTATGACAACTGTAAGTTGTCATAAGAATCTATGACTCTAATAATAGCATATGACGTCTCATAAGATGATGTAAGTGGCTATTTTTGGCCCCAAGGTGTTCAAGCTTGCATGGGTACTTTTTTCCAAGTGTAGGATGTATGTATGACAGCATTTATGACCCTGTAAGAGCCTATTCTTGGCCATGGACTCCCAAGGTTGTGTTGTTGACTCTTGACAAGTGTTATGGGCTTGTAAGAAGTCATTTAATGTCTTGAGGTTGTGTAAATTCTATATAAGCCATAGAATAGTAGATGAGATGCATATAACAGTTTACAGGTACCCAGGTTCTGCCAGAGTGAAGGTTGGAGGAAAGAGGAAGTGAATGTATTTGTAATCTCCTTTTGTGAAGATAATACAACTTGACCTCTTTTCTTGGTGGAGTTTTTTACCCAAAAGGGTTTTCTCCATGTTAAACACTTGTGTTATGTGCTTCATTCTGCTTCTGGTATATTTTTGTATTGTGGGTTTATGTTTTGTTACAATCTCCATTGTTAATGCACACTTAAAAGATTGTTAAAATTTATTCGAATCAGATTTTCGTTGAAGTAGTGTTGCTTTCATTTCTAACACATATCACATGAGATAGTCATTTACATGATTAAATCAGTTGCATACATAATAAAGTGCATCAGGTCATCCATATACATTTTTGCAATCATCACATAGTGTCAACAAGAAAAAAATCAAAAACATAGATAAGTGCATCACATAAATTACATAATCATATAGATACCATTTGCATTTACACATTAGAGGCATATCAAGTAAAACATCTCAATCTACATTAGATAACATCACATAGCATCAAGTAAAACATCTAAGTCTACATTAGATAAACATGTGCATCACATCATACATATAGAAAAGCATCCATAACATAGAATGAGCAAACTACATATAGAGAGCATCAAATAGCTACATCATCATATAAATATCATAAAACGTGTCCAAGTGTACAATATCAAGTGGTCCATCTCTGAGTCAATGTCATATACAATGAATGCATCTCAAAGATAGTGATACATGTCTCAAAATACAAAAGTGGTACATATACATATCCGGCTATCTGAGCCATCAAAAAGTGTACATAGGAGCCAAAATCTACGCAAGTGTCTACTAACCCTGCTACTGTGAACTGCTACTCCCAGCAGTGTCTCCTGAATCCCCTCCTCCGCTGGCCCTAGACTACTATGGGCCCATCACAGAGACTCCCAACCTTGACCCACCTACTCTCTGAGAGGCCATAGATAGGCTCCTGTAGCTCAGAGCCCTCTGACTAACTAGCACAGCACCATGGTATAAACCCTGATAGTACTGTGTCTGAGCCTGCGCTCTGGCAAGCTCACCCTACACCTACGCTAACTGACCCTGCACATGTGCCAACTGTGTATGTGCCTATGCTATCTGTGTCTGTGCTTGAGCTAGCTATGCCTGTGCCTGGTGCACCTGTCCAACTAGAAAGCTACTAGTAGCATCTGTCCCAAGAGCTACCACTGTTGTATCCCTCTCTACTTGGATAACTCGTATCCATGCCTCTACCATATCTCACTCTCTAGTGAGCCCTGAGATAACCTCTGCGTTTGTCTCCTACTAAGCTTCAGCCATCCTAAGTTGTGCCCATAGTCACCTAACCTATCCTCTCAGCATGGTTATGGCTCTCTCCTGGACATCCAACTGTACTAGACCCTAAGGTGCCTGTGCCTGTCCCTGCCCCTATGGCTGAGGTGCCTACTACTGCGTGACCTACTAAGGTGGTGGCATCTATGCCTGTTGTGCAGCCTGCTGTGTAACCTACGGCTGCACCACCTATAGAGCATGGGAAGGTCCCTCCCTAGCTCTCCTTCTCTACCTAGGTCGGGCTCCATCTCCACCACCTCCCCCTCCTCCATTATCTCCACCACCTCCCCCTCCTCCACCGTCTCCACCACCTCCCCATCCTCCTCCTCCTCCTCTTGCCAACCTGGCCCTCATCATCTGAATCTACCTTGTCTATACGAGGAACCAGCTCTCTAGGCCCTAAGTATCTCAGAGATGGATGAGTAGCGAACCACTCCTCATAGTCCTGAGTCATCCTAGCATCTGTAATCTCTCTCCTCATCTCCCAAGCAACATAAGGAGTTTGCTGAAACTCTGCCACTGCTTCCTCATAAGATGCCATTGGCCCCCATCTGAATCTCTCTACTTGAGTCTGTGCAAACAAAGCCTACCCCTGTGGCATGCCCTGTCTCCTCCCAAACTGCCTCCAAACCTAGCTGACAATCTATCTCTCTAGGATAAACCACGTCCAGCCTATCAGCCACTGAGTCTGATAGTAGAATGGCAGCTCGTCTGCCTCGTCCTCCCAAGGCTCACAGTCTAGATATAGTCACCAGACGACCACATCTACTCCATCTAATGCATGCCTCCAAAACTTGAGCTTCCCCAGCCTATGCTGGGAAATCACTCTTGTGTAGCCATAGTTGTACGACTCTTCTCTCTGCCTCTAAAATACACAAGTTGGCCTAGTAATGGCAATGTGCTCCCATAGCCAAAACTACAATAGTGAGACACCTGCTAATAAACTCATACCCCTATGGTATACCACCTGATGCATGTCATGGTATAGGTGCACCAAAATGCAGACACCCCAAGCATAACGGGTGCCCTCTGTGACTATCCTCTCCATGATCCATCCCCATCCAATCGGGAACCCATGTGATCTCCTATCGTGGCATACAACACCCCTGATTAGTCCTACAACTATCCTAGGGAAGTAGTCATAGTAATCATGAATGTCCTACCAGGAGATGACCTGTCCTACCAGCTCGGGGTCATCAAATACCCGCTTGCACTCTACAAGTCCTGCGTCCCACTGTGGATCATACTCCATGAGCTCTCCCTCAATAGGCAAGTGGAGTATCCTATATACGTCCTCCAAAGTAACCATCATCTTGCCAGTTGGGAAGTGGAAGGTCTCGTCCTCGCTGTGAAATCTCTCTACTGCTGCAGTCAGTAGGCTACGGTTCACTCAAACCTCAGGCATAAAGCATACATAGTCTAAACCCATCATGCCAAGCGCCTCTCGATCCATCTTGGTCAACATATGTCACTGCAACATCGACATGGGAAACTACTCCCTAGACATCAATGTATCTCATATGTCCTCCTATAAAGCACGTAAAGCAAGGCGTCAACCTAAAGTTACAAGTACCATGCTCAACATATCTATAGAAACATATCAACTAACTTAACATATCAAATTGATCAAAATAGCACACTACATCTCTTGACTAGATTCCTACAATCTTGGAGATAGCTTATCGATTGACGCGTCAAACAGGATGCCAATTGAGTCAATTCTGTTAAGTAAACTAAATATCTATATCATATGCGGCATAATAAAAGATACATGTGACATTTCTTATCAAATGTGCCACTTCTGGCAAATGCGCCAAAAGATTTCATGCATGTGCCATCCCATACTGTAAAAGTGTCGCCCAGTTGCATGCACTGTCTCATACCATAAATGTGCCGCAGAATTATGCATGTGCTGACTTAACTCATGCATGCATAGCTTTAGTGCATGCGCCGTTCTATATCCTATATGCATCGTAGTTTGACAGATGTGCAATTTCGCATGTCATATGTGCCAAACTACGATCTGGTGCATTTGTCCAGCCTAATTTTGTCTAGCATTTATTGCACTAAAAATTGACCTTAGGGGAAATTTTTTGAGATACATACCGGGGGTCCCGCCTCTGCTGGCCGGTCGAACTCACTCAAAGTGGTGCTCCTTGCATGGAATATCCATCCTCATGCTGACTGCTCTATACTCTATGCTCTCCAAAGCTCTCAGAAGCAAATCAAACAAAGCCAAGTGTGCAAATGAATTGTCTTGTGGACTCAGCTCCTATATATAGCATGCAAACACTAATTGGCTATGTGGTGATTATGACTACTTCCTGCACCCATTTCTTCCCATTTTCTTCCTGTTTCTCAGAAACGCGTCCTGTTTTCTTCAAACCCAACCAAGTTTTCCCTTCATCTTCCTGAGATTGTCCGTCTCGCACCCTTTTGCCTTCTTCCCATCTAATCTCCCGAGGGGGCATCCTATCATCATAACCTATACCAGGGGCAAATTGGGGCATGTATCATTATCAGACAATCTATTCTTTGAGGCAATGTCGTAAACTGCATTGCATCAAAGAGGGGCAAAATGTATACGCCTAAAAATGACACGATTCAGTCTAAATAAATATTCTTAATATTTATTCCCATCTAATTCCTCTATCAATAAATAAATAAATAAATTTATTTATTTGATTCATATTCTTCTAATTAATTAAATATCAAAATATTTAATTATCTCTTCTAAAGTCAAAATTAAATAAAATCCTTTATTTAATTAAATTCTTCTAAACAATTTAATAATTCTTAGTTATTTAATTAAGTCAAATTCATTCTTCCAAATTTAAATAAATCAATCAAATTTATTTAAATCCTCTCAATCTCCAAAAATAAAATACAATCAAATATTTTATTTATTCTTCCAAATCATGCACAACAATTAAATAAATTTATTTATTTAATTTGATTTCCTATCTTCAAATATCTTCCAAATCTCCTAAAAATAAGTCTTCTTCTTAATGCACACAAAATTAAATAATTTATTATTTAATTTCTCTCAAATCATGCAAAAGCAAATCACGAGTTAAGTTATCTACTCAATCAACCTTGTTTTTATCAATATTTCTTAAATTAGAAAAAAACCTTCTAATTTATGAAAAGCATGTCTTATCTTTAGAAAAGAAAGTAGTTAACTCAAATAAAACATCTTTTGGGTGACACTTGTCTTCTTATTCGCGCATGTTCCTCAACCGTTCTATACCATTGATCTTTTCTTTCTCAAGTCTATAAATTGAACCCTATTCTTCCATTTCATTCATCCAAGCTTTAAGTATCGTTACTCTATAGGAATTACAGTGTGTCTTTGGCACCAATTCCTTCATTGCTTGTGATCACACTCATTACTACGCACCACTATCATTGTTGTGAAGCTTCTCTTCATTACAAAGCACTATCATAGCCATTCTCCATTAACAATCTTGGAATTATAGCAAGGAAGTGCACTCTCTAAGGGCCTTATTCATACATGCAAGATTGATTGAGATAGGCAACCAATAGAAGCTATGAAGCTTTGAGGTTTGCAAAGGTTTTTTAAAGTTCATTTGTTTGATTGATCTCTTTGTTTCTATATTTTGTTGAGTTTTGGGTATTATGATATTGATTATTCATTTGAATCCAATTTTTCCTTAACAAATATCATAAGATTTCCACTATTAGTCATAAATTCAAAATAAGATCATGCTCATTAAGCAGTATTATATTTTATAATCAAAACAATATTATTTCAATATTTTTCTATTAAAATAATAAAATTAATAATAATTGACTTTGCATATATTAAATTGACTAATAGGATAAATCATTATGACTCCCTTTGACAACACCTAACATTTTGCCAAACATTTATCAAGAATCACCTACAATTGTATTACCAACTCACGTGAGTGTGTGTGTAGTTCTTAGACATTTTGGTTCAACTACAACTTGTCACCATCTATCATCCTCTTCTAGGTGATGCTCTCCCTCACTATGTGGGTAGGGAAAGGATTATCTTGCATCAACCTCATACCCATCCATAGATATTTATTCCATTAAGAAAATAAATCATAATCACAATTGAGTACATATAAACCACATAAAATCAATTTCCATATCAATTTACATATTATCATATCATGGCAATTTCTTGACATTGGTAGTACTTGGACAAAATCTATACTAATTACTAATATTTCCATGCCAGGACATTATGGGGATAGAGTAATCCTATTGGATGCACATGCTCAGCCTTAACCCACTAACACTCTAAACATCTAGCCACAAAGTTGGTTGCATCTTCTTAAGTCCCTTCCAAAAGTATAGTGGTTTTAGATCAACCAATAACTTAGTTACTCCTAGGTGACCTAAGTAAGGTGCACAATGAATCTCTCTCTCTCTTAGAAAAAAATGCCTTTAAAACTCCTTGGTCGAGGACATACATTATGTTAGATGGTATCTCAATAACCCACTAGGATCAAAATGATATCCATCATACTGATAGTCTTGTAGATTTTCAAAGAGAGCTTTCTTAACTTTCTCATAAAATTCATCCCCTTGATAATGTTTTAGAACTTGCTCTTAGAAAGTTGTCTACATCGTAGCCATTGTAGAAATGTGTCATCTTTGGCTAAGAGCATTAGCCACTTAGTTTTATTTTCCCTTAATGTAATTGATGTTGAAATCATAATTTAATAAGAACTCAAGCCAACACCTTTGGAATGCATTTAGATTAGGCTAAGTGAAAATATACTTGAATCCCAATTTATCTATTTTCAACTCAAATGGTTTTCCTAGCAAATAATGCCTCCAAACTTGTGACAAATGCATAATTTCCACAAGTTCTAGATCATGCAAGGTATAATTTGTCTCATTTAGGTGGAGATTTCTAGACTCATATGCCACAACTTGACCATTCTACATAAGTATACTACCTAACACTTCTCCTGATGCATCTGTGATGACCACAAATTGACCTTCAAGATGTCACACTCTTAGAATTTGTGTTGAAGATAATCTCTCCTTTAGGATTTGAAAAGCTTCCTCACACTTATATAACCATTCAAATGATTAACCCTTTCTTTGAAGTGACATTATGGGACTGGATATTCTTGATAAATGCAACATAAACTTCCTATAGTAGCTTATCAAACCCATGAAACTTCACACATCATGAAATTTTTTTGATGTAGGCCATTCCACAATTACTATTATCTTTTCTAGATTGATAGAGATCCCTTCGATGGAGATAACATGACCTAAATACTATTCCTTCTAAAAGATTGCACATTTGGATAATTTGTTGAACACCTAGAATACTGGGAGGGGGTGAATCTGTATTCTCTGAAGCCACTTAAGCATTTAAACATTCATTCCACACACCACAGTTAAATTGTAGTAAGAAAGAAAAACATGAATTCAACCATTAAAGATCATAACACATGAACACCAGATTTTCACATGGAAAACCAAAAAAGGGAAAAAACATGATGAAGATTAGCTCACAATATATATTAATAAAGTAATCGGTTAAGGTTGATACAATTTGTAGACTCACTATCTAAGAATGCTCACTACAGGTAGCTCACTACCACAGGACTCATTGTCTTGGAAAGAAAGAGATAGAAGAAGGGGTGGCTCACTGCCAAATATGAACTTCTAGTAGTGCATCTGAGTCATGCTGGAGATATAGTTCCTCTAAAGCTCAAAATACTGACTTGACACACTTCATCTTCACCAAAAACTTATCTAATCCCTTTTCTCATCAAACTCTACTCAACTACACACACTTACTTCTTTCACACACCACATCATCAAAAATCACATCTTTACACAAGAAATCAATCTTGTATATATACCAATTTCAAGTAAACCATTAAACAAGTCAGCATGATCAATGTACCATGTGACTTCTTATCATGTCGACCCAAAACTTAACTCCATATGCTTTGTGAAGAGAACCAAAGCTTGTAGCATATTCATATAGGTCAAAAATTTTGGCAAGAGACACTGCTACTCACGACAATTGTTGTCATTGATGGCAACTAAGTCTACCTTACACATCCGCATTTCATAATCTGTTCATATTAGAAGTCAGAGTGAAGATTTGGTTAAGTCCGGGTAGTTAGAAACAAAGCATGTGACAGGGTTTGGTATCTTGGTCCAGATCTCTCCGGTGATAATTCACAGTGTACAATAGATCTGAGGGAGTGATAAGGATTTTCATGAATATCTAAATCTAGAGATTTAACCTCCAGTAATAAAGGATTCACAAGTTATAAGGATCTGAGTATCATGTTCCAGTCAATCAGTACAGTAAGAAGAAGAACAGGGCAACCTAGTATATGATCTTGGTCTAGATCCAAAAAAGTTGTTGGATAAGTAATTGGTGATAATCAGTGATATTGGCTGACATGATTAATGATCTGGAAACACAAGTTTTTGGTCTGCATTGATATTTGTGCATGGATTCAGCCAACAGAGCAGAGTGTTTAATAAATGTTCTAAGTTTTATTGAAGCCGACTACAGTTGATTGAATTTGTTGAAGCGGATATATATAGCCAATGGATTCGAGTGTTTTGGATAGAGGTGTGCGATAATGGAGTAAGTGTGAAAAAGATAGATTAAAATGTGAAAGAGAAGAGATCTAAGGCCCAAATTATAGTAGAATAGTAAAATAGGGCAGAATAAAGATGAAGTGTGTAAGATCAGTATTATGTGCTTTACCAGAACTGAATTCTTGCATTGACAGATGCTACTCATTAGTTCAAACAATCTGTAATCCTTTTGTAATCATTCTTGTAGACAGTGAGCCTCTTTTGAGCAGTGAGCTCTGGACAATGAGCCCGAAGGCATGTGCCTTCCCCTTTTGTAATACTTTTAATAGAGTATAATCTTTGTGGGTTAACCCCCACCATAGTTTTTCCCTTAACCAAGTTTCCACATCAAAAAACTTGGTGTCAAGTGTGTTCATTTGTTTCTTCTCATGTGTTGTTGATTCATGCTTTAATGTTTACATCATTAATCTGGTTTGAATAGAAAAGAAGAATTAATTGCTGCAAGTATTAAGGTTTTTAAGACAACTGATTCACCCCCCCTCTCAATTGTTTGCCCTAATTCCAACAATTGGTGTAGACACCCTAAAATGACCATGTCATCACACCAATTGCATTTCGTCTAAGTCTTCCAAATCACTTAAATTCAACGTTAATTAAATAATCTAATTATTTAATTAATTTCATCTATTTCTTCCAAATTCCAAAATTATGACATTATTTAAATAAATTGTCTTTATTTAATTAATTAAATTAAATTCCTCTGTTATTCTTCCACAATTAAATAATTTTAATTATTTAATTTGATCATTATCCTCTTTCCAAATCTCAAGTCTCCATTAATTAAATACATCCCATTATTTAATTAATTCATCACAAATTCCCTCTTATCCAAACAATTAAATAATTCCCAATTATTTAATTAAATCAAAATCTTTTTTCTAAATTTGAATAAATCAAATCAAATTTATTTAAATCCTCTCAATCTCCAAAAATAAAATACAATCAAATATTTTATTTATTCTTCAAACTCATGCACAATCAATTAAATAAATTTATTTATTTAATTTCAAATATCTTTCAAATCTTCTAAAAATAAGTCTTCTTCTCCATGCACACAAAATTAAATAATTTATTATTTAATTTCCCTCAAATCATGCAAAAGAAAATCTTAAGTTGATTTATCTATTCACTCAACCTTGTTTTTATCAATTTCTCTTAAATTAAAAAAAAGCTTTCTAATTTATGAAAAGCATGTCTTATCTTTAGAAAAGAAAGTGATTAACTCAAATAAAACAGCTTTTGTGTGACACTTGTCTTCTTCTTATTCGTTGCACATTCCTCAACTTATCTCCTCCATTGATTCTTTTGAATTATCTGGACCGTTGATTGATCTTCATTGAAACCTATATAAATCCCCCTCATCTCCTTCACAAACCCTCTTTGATCACTTATTCTCAGGGATACTTAACAGCGCTTTGAGCATATATCGCATCGATTGAGCAACTTTACGATCTTTTAACATTGATCTTTTTAGCACTTCACGATCTCTTAACATTGATCTTTGAGCACTTTACTTGCTTGTTGCAACCATGGTTTTGTAGCACTATTGAGCAATCCACATTCATCCAAAGGGAACAATACAAATCTTAGTAAAAGCTTTCATATTTCATTGATTTATTTGCAATGGCTTTTATTTAGATCGGTTCTCTTTATGTTATTGGGCTTTTGATTTAATTAGTTTATTTAGTCAATTTTCGTCATACACATTCTATACTAGCTATATCAAAAATAAGGATTGCTCTTTATATACAATTGTGAAACCAATGCAACAAGCTCATCATTCACCCATTCACCGCATCCTTTATATCATTTTCATTGCAACGATTGATCAACAGTCTTTGTCAGCCATCTCCTCTTTTTTCTCTCTGGTGCATATCTGCAAAACCCACATGTTAGATATCACAAGTCATAGCATCTGCTCTTTTCTTCTCTCTGGTGCATATCTGTAAAACCCACGTGTCAGATATCACTAGTCATAGTCATCATACATCTCTGTCATCATACATCTATAAGCAATATACATCATCACGTAAATCCATAATCATACGTACATGTCATCACATCCATGTCATTAGGAAGTGCATACACAAAAGCATGAACATTAGTGAGCATAATAAGGTCATCATATATACAAAATGTCTATGTCTACATCAATAGTCCATATGTATACATCTAAATATACATCAATATAGTACATCAAGGCTATCAAGAGCCTGCAAAATATACATCAGGATACACACAGGCATCAATCCAAAATGATACAAAATACTACAATATACAAGTATACATGCTCTAGTGGGTAGAGCTGCCCTCTTGCTGTGGCCCCTATGCTCAGTGCAGGTCTCCCGAATGGTCCTCCTCTCCCAGCTCCTCCTCCTCCCCCTAGTGGCACAAATGGTCCTCTCACTGAGGACAGTGACTGCCCTGTCCTACGAGACCCTGATGCTTCGGACCTGCTCCTATCTCTGTGGCTCAGCTCTTGCTGAGCAGCTGGCACCGCACCTGCATAAAGCACCCTATAGTACTTTGCCTCCCTCTCCGCTGACACTAACTCTCCCTGCATGCGGACGAGCTCTCTATACAAAGTCCTCTGATCTACACCCAGGGCGTAACATGCCACAATCCCGCATGCTCTAAGAACGCGTCCTCCTCCCACGTTAGTTGTACTACCTCATGTGCTATAGGGTGGTGTCACTCCCTTGACATCAACGGTGGCATAATCCTTTGCATCCACAACAAACCACTTGTCAGTCAGTTTAACCATTTCTTCATAATCCTACCTACGTTCTACTGCAAACCCTAAGACCAGCTCTTCCCTTGCTCCTACCTAAGTAGTCAACCCCTCGATCAAACCTACCCATTGCATACTTCTACCCAAACCAAAGGTGCCTTGATTTCCACAAGAGTGCTACGCTCAGTTGCCACAAGCACCTTACTGTTCCTATAAGTGCACTATTCTTTCTATACCAAGTGTGACTTGTTTTACAAGTGTGCCTCACTCTGCTGCCAAATGCGACTTACTATGTTACCAAAGGTTACGTGCTTTTTCTCATTCCTCCCAACCGTGCTAGCCTACCCTGCCATCCGTGCTACACTACACTACCAGATGCGCTGCGGCGCGATCGCCAAACACCAAATGCGTTGTGGCTTTGCCAAAGCACTTGACCCTCCTACCAAATGCGCTGTGGTGCGTCGAAAGTGCCTAACATGACTACCAAGCACGCTAAACTATCCTACAATGCTTTTTGCTGACCTAACCTACCTCCCTAAACCTAGCCCTAAACCGCCCTAAAACATCAACATAAAATGAGGTTTTCAGACACTTACCACTGCCAGAGCTCCTGCTGGCCTCCCGTACGTCTGTACTAACTCCGTCCGATGTCTGTGCACTGGAATCGACATCTCTTCCCACTGTCTGCTTCTTCTCCACTCTACTCTACACTCTAAATTTAGAAACTCTTAGTGTGCAAATGAGGAGTGTGGTCCCCATGGGCCCTATTTATAGTCTCCCGCCCTCATTTCTCTCTTCCCACCCATTCTTCTTTTCCTTATACCTTCTCGCGCAATCTTCTAGTCGAGCATCAACCCAGTCCTTTTGTCGCTTCCCTGTCTTCCCACTCGAGGGGGCATACACTGGGGCAACTACCTACACTAGGGCATCCAAAAATTGTACCATGTCTTCAACAATCATTTTCTTTGACGCAACGCTATAAATTGCATTGCATCAAAGAGGGGCAAAATGTAGACACCCTAAAATGACCATGTCATCACACCAATTGCATTTCGTCTAAGTCTTCCAAATCACTTGCATTCAACATTAATTAAATAATCTAATTATTTAATTAATTTCATCTATTTCTTCCAAATTCCAAAATTGCAACATTATTTAAATAAATTGTCTTTATTTAATTAATTAAATTAAATTCCTCTGTTATTCTTCCACAATTAAATAATTTTAATTATTTAATTTGATCATTATCCTCTTTCCAAATCTCAAGTCTCCATTAATTAAATACATCCCATTATTTAATTAATTCATCACAAATTCCCTCTTATCCAAACAATTAAATAATTCCTAATTATTTAATTAAATCAAAATCATTTTTCTAAATTTGAATAAATCAAATCAAATTTATTTAAATCCTCTCAATCTCCAAAAATAAAATACAATCAAATATTTTATTTATTCTTCAAACTCATGCACAATCAATTAAATAAATTTATTTATTTAATTTCAAATATCTTTCAAATCTTCTAAAAATAAGTCTTCTTCTCCATGCACACAAAATTAAATAATTTATTATTTAATTTCCCTCAAATCATGCAAAAGAAAATCTTAAGTTGAGTTATCTATTCACTCAACCTTGTTTTTATCAATTTCTCTTAAATTAGAAAAAAGCTTTCTAATTTATGAAAATCATGTCTTATCTTTAGAAAAGAAAGTGATTAACTCAAATAAAATAGCTTTTGTGTGACACTTGTCTTCTTCTTATTCATTGCACGTTCCTCAACTTATCTCCTCCGTTGATTCTTTTGAATTACCTGGACCGTTGATCGATCTTCATTGAAACCTATATAAATCTCCCTCATCTCCTTCACAAACCCTCTTCGATCACTTATTCTCAGGGATACTTAACAACGCTTTGAGCATATATCGCATCGATTGAGCAACTTTATGATCTTTTGACATTGATCTTTTTTAGCACTTCATGATCTCTTAACATTGATCTTTGAGCACTTTACTTGCTTGTTGCAACCATGGTTTCGTAGCACTATTGAGCAATCCACATTCATCCGAAGGGAACAATACAAATCTCGGTAAAAGCTTGCATATTTCATTGATTTATTTGCAATGGCTTTTATTTAGATCAGTTCTCTTTATGTTATTGGGCTTTTGATTTAATTAGTTTGATTTAGTCGATTTTCCTCATACACAATTGGTATCAGAGCAAGGTTCATTGAAAGAAGCCTAACAGTTTGAGGAAGATCTAGGAAGGTATTACAATGGATCAATACAACCTTGAAGAACAACTTCAACTTGCTTTAGATGATCTTGACCAGTCCAGAGCAGAAGTCAAAGAACTGCAAGAAAATCTTAAATATGTTGAAGACTGCATTGAGATCTTAAAAGAAAAATAGAGTAAATCTAATGGGAAGAGAAAGGAGCTACTTCTTCAACTAGGAAAATACAATGAGGATAATGACATGGATAAGGCCCTAAAAGAGAAGACAAATGAATGTGAGAAGTTAGCAAAAGAAGTTGTTCTAAAACATGAAATGGAATCCAAGGTGATGAGGCTAACCAAGGATATTGAAGAAAGAAAGAAGACTGAAGAAAAATTGAATCAATCTCTGAAAGAAAGAACTAAAGAATGCTACAGATTGGATAGAATAATTGGCCATCTAGAGTCTGATCTACAAGAAATTGGGGAAAATGAAGAAGAACTTGAGAGGCAAATTGTTATCCTCAAACATGACCTAGAAGTTGCAAATGAATATAAGGAGAAGTTCAAGATAAGCTCAGCTAAACTTGAAGTCTTGCTTGAGAGTCAAAAGAAAGCTGATGATAAGCATGGTCTTGGATATGAGAAAGGTGAAAGCTCTGGATCCAGACAAAGAAATTCTAAATCAAGGAATGGGAGAAACAAACCTAGAAGACCTCCGGTAAGACAGCCTAATGCTCAAAGGTGTCCATCTTTCAATGGAAATTGTTTCAATTGTAATAGATTTCATCATAGATCTACTCAATGCAGAAGTAGAGTAAATCAAAGTGGTCCATCCTTCTCCAGTCAATGCTTCAAGTGTAAGAGGTATGGTTATAGATCCAATGAATGCAGAAGTGTAATAATGAACAATTCTAACAATAGAGGAAATGGCAATTCTTTCAATCGCAAATGCTTCACATGCAATAGATTTGGACATATGGCAAATTAGTTCAGATCAAGAGGAAATCAATCAAATGGGAAAACAAATGTTGTATGTTTCAACTGTAATCGATCTGGTCATTTTGCAAGATTTTGCAGAAACAGGAACAATGAAAGAAGAGGTCTAGTAAACAGAAAACTAGATGAGTAGAGACAAGACAAAGGCAAGGGAAAAATTGATGTGAATGAGATCCAGAATGAAATGAGAAATACATGGGTCAAGAAAAGTGTTATGAACAATAGTTATGGGTCCACACCAGAATCTGGTGCTGACAATTCCTCCAGGAATTGAATTAGGAGCTCTGGCTCAGGGGGAGAAGCATTAAAAATCAAATTCCCCTAGCCAGTAAGTGGGTGCCTGAATCTGGCATGTTGAGAGAAAATAAATTGGGTTATTACAGATCATTTGAAAGGATTTCTAGAAGAAAAGAAGTGGATATGATGATTTGCAGAGCAATTCAAGGTTGACTGTATATAGAAATAGTGTAACCAGATGTGTTACGACAGATCATTTATTACAAAGGCAAATTAGGTTTTGCGAAACATAAAAAGGTCGTTCACTCTTTATTTGAATCACTTTGCATTCTAAGAGAGCAAGAAGAATAGCGTCTGAGCAGAGATTTCAAGAATTTGAAGAGCAATCTACGAATTTGCCCTCCAACCCTAATTTTGTGAAAAAAGGTATTTATCTATGAAGCTTTGAACTTGTAATCTTTTGCAAATGGCTACACCTTTGGTTGTTGATATTACTAAAAGGCCTCGACCCAAATTTAAGAAGTACCCACACAAATCAGTAGAAGTCAACCCATTAGGTGCATTTTCAAGTGTTCCATATGGTGCGCTACATGTTGAAGATATTAGGGTTTATATTCATACGAGCATAGATGAATTTGGGGACTCAAGGTTTGTAGATTTGTTTGAGAGTCATCTAAGGGATGAAATTCATGATCTTAAACCCAAGTACAGGGCACTGCAAGATAAACATTTTATTCAGATTATGGGGTTTCCAACATTTGATAAAGATGAATGGGTCTGGTATGTTTTAAATCGAATGCATGATGAGTTTTTGTGGCTGTTGAAACCACAAAGGATGTTATCAGGATTGTGACTAGGTTGAATTTTATTGGTGGTTTACCCATACTAAAATCCATGAAGAACTAGACTATAACTGATGCAACCTGTGCCAAATTTGACAAAAGGGCAATGACTATCAATGATATTATTGATCCGGATGTCAAGTTTTCTTCAATGGTAATTGGTTACAAAATTTATCATTACAGTAGGGAGAACTCTGTCTCTTGAATGGCCATATATGCTGCATACAAAATGTTAAAGGAAAATGCAGATTATGACTTGTGTGAATTATTGCAAAACCAACTAATTGAGAACTTGAACAAAATTAAGAAAGATAAGAAAAACACCTTTAAATATGGTACATTGGTTCTGTGTTTATTTTTCTACTTTATGAATGAGGTACCTAGAGTAAAGGGTGTGCACTGGACTAATGACGAGCCAGTTGCTATTCAAATCAAAGATCATCTACATAGCATTGGTGACTATAAAGCATAGAAAACTACAATCTAGGGATACTTCAAGAATTTTTAGAATATGATGCATTCCAGAGAAAGAATCCCTAAATCGGTTGTTGAGAAGTACAAGAATGAAATATGTTTTATGGTTGACACAGATCAATGCTTAATAGAAGCAGTAGAACCCAGAAATGTTTGGATCATGCCCATGGGGTATAAGGTAGATGAGAAAATCTAGAATATGTATGCTCAACACCTTTTGAGCAAGCCAAAAGACACAACAATTGAAAGATTTGGGACATATGAGGAGCTAAGTCTAAAACTGCATGTTGAGCTCAAAAAACCTAAAATCAATGGGAAAGTAAGAAAAGAAGTTGAGAAGTTGGCCAAGAATCTAGGCCTCACAAAGGAAGCTATGAGGCAATTCAGGGAGAGAACTAAAAAGGCAGAAGGAGAAGTAGGATAAGAATCAAGGAAGTATTCCGGTAGAATCCTCCTCCACATCAAGAACTACTAGCTACCCCTGTTCCCCCAAAACCTGCCAATCCTAAGAAACTGGAAGGAAAATCATCTAGAAAAGAAGGGAAAAGAATGAAAACTAAGGCCACCCGGACATATAAAAGCATGAAAAATGATGAAGAAGAAACTAATTCTGATATTGAGATCAAAGAGTTGTAGGCCTCAGGTACAAATACAACCAAGATAACTAAGGAGAAGCCCTCCAAAAGCAAAAGGGCAAGCAAGAGGCAAAAGATTGAAATATTTCTTGAAAAGCCTACTCTCTCTGTGGATGACATCATCAAATCAGTCACTGTAGATGGGAACTTAAGACCAATGACTGAATTCTTTGATTATTACAGTGATGTTGATAAGAGGGTCCTAGAGGAAGCAACTGTCAAATATTTGAACATCTACAATAAGGCTTTGATTGAAATAACTTCTGAAATTCCAAGAAGTCTTGCAGATATTCTAGAGTTAAGAAAAGAAAATGCAAAAGGTAAAGACATTGAGATTATGGATCATGTGTTGATAAATTTATGCCCTCAAATTACTCTAGATCAGATGAACATGATATTCAAATAAGTCAAGGATGACTTTAGGAGCAAGAAGAGAATGAATAAACTCATGCTTGGTGAAACAGATGAGATAGTTAAAGATACTCAGGATATTCTCCTGAATGCATTGAAAAGACACAATCTTCCTATTGTTGAAGAAGAGATTGATGATAGGATTGACTCCTCAATTCTGGATGTTGAAGAATTGAAGATCAATGAGCAGCAAACGAAGTTAGATGACTCCTCTATTCTGAAAAAGGAAAAGGAAGATGAAAAGATGACAGATGAATCTGATGATGCTGGAGGTATTCAAACTCCTCCAGATCAATCCAAAGAAGATACAAAGATGAATGTTGAAGGTGATGATCAAACTAAAGATAATTCATTAAAGGATATACAACATGAATTAGAAGAAGCTAAGGACAAAGAAGCAGAAAAGGTCAAGGAGAAGAATGGAAAAGAGGAAGAGATAGCAAAGATTGATTGTGAGCCCAAGCAGGACAACCTGGTTGACAGTACTAGAAAGGATCAAAAAGATACATCATCATTTTGGGCAAGAGACACTGCAGAAGCGGTAAAGGAAATTCTAGAAAGAGACAAACAAATTGAAGAAGATTAGGACATTATACAAGGTCCAATAAATTTTGATACATTATCTCTGGTACAGAAGATTAAGTTAGCTTCTATAGCTCAAGCTAAGGCTAGAGAAGACATTTTGAAGTCTCACATAGAGGACAGTGAGCTACTTGGTCTGGCATCGGGAAGTTTGGAGAAAATAACACCCACTTTTTAGAAGGACTGTTCAGCATACCCCTCTGGACATTTAAAGAACTTAATAAACTCTGTAAGTTCTCATTTTGAATCTCTTGAAAACTCTACAGAGGTTAAGGTTAAAAATGAATTCAATGATAAAAGATTTGATGCTCTGAAAAGGATGATTGTACTTGATAGAATTGTACTGGATACTGGTATAAAGAGTATTCAAAATGCTATTATAGAAGGAGGGAAGGTATATAAATTCTATTTATCCTGTCCTAAAGCTATAGAGGACATTGAAACAAAAATAAAGGAGTTTAAAGAAAAACTGTCAAGTGCATCCTAATCTTTTGATCCTCTGACAATTTCAATGATGAGCCAAGAATGTCAAACAATCAGCCTGATTGAAGAAATAAAGAAACTAATAAAAGAAAAAGACAATATTGAGACAAGGATGTGTGAGCTCCGGGGACTAATTTCCCCCAAAATGGAAACAATGTTTAATGCTCTGACTAAAGCACAAACTATAGCTCAGTCAAGTGACCCCATTGATCTGTGAATGACAGAATCACAAGCATTTCTATTCAGTGGCCACATATCAATTTCGAACACTATGAAGAAGAACTGGGATAGTGAGCTGGCACAATTAAAGAACATTTTTAGTGATGTACTTAAGTTTATGTAAATAAGACTTAAAAGACTGTTTGTACATATGTGGCCCGGTATGTAGAATTTTGGTGTAAATTTTGGTTTCTGGACCCCACCCTTTGCCATTGATGTCAAAGGGGGAGTGAAGAGGAGTGAAAAATGGGAAATCTAGCAAAGGGGGAGCATTGGAGAATAGTGAAAAGCATAAGTGCACATAGAAAGGGGGAGTTGTTCTGACACTTAGTCATTTATCTTTAAGTGTTGCCATCAATGCCAAAGGGGGAGATTGTTGGCAAGAGACACTACTATGCATGACAAGTGTTGTCATTGATGGCAACTAATTCTACCTTGCACATTCGCATTTCATAATCGATTCATACCGAAAGTCAGAGTGAAGATTTGGTTAAGTCTGAGTAGTCAGAAACAGAGCATGTGACATGGTCTCGTATCTTGGTCCGGATCTCTCCAGTGATAATTCATAGTCTACTGCGGATTTGAGGGAGTGATAAGAATTGTTAGGAATATCTAAATCCAAAGATTTAACCTCTGGTAATAAAGGATTCAAAAGTTATAAGGATCTAAGTATCGGGTTCCAGTCAGTCAGTACAGTTAGAAGAAGAACAGGGCAACCTAGTATTTGATCTTGGTCTGGATGCAGAAAAGTTGATGGATAAGGAATTGGTGGTAATTAGCAGTATTGTCCGACATGATTGATGATCTAGAAACACAAGTTTTTGGTCTGTGTTGATATTTGTGCATGGATTCAGCCGACAGAGCAGAGTGTTTAATAAATGTTCTAAGTTTTATTGAAGCTGACTACAATTGATTGAATTTGTTGATGCGGATATATATAGCCGATGGATTCAAGTGTTTTGGATAGAGAAGGTATGAGATAATGGAGTAAGTGCAAAAAAAGGTAGATTAAATTGTAAAAGAGAAGAGATCTAAGGCCCAGATTATGGCAGAACAGTAAAACAGGGCAGAATAAAGATGAAGTGTGTAAGATCAGTATTTTGTACTTAACTGAAACTAAATTCTTGCATTGACAGATGCTACTCATCAATTTAAACAATCTGTAATCCTTTTCTAATCATTCTTGTAGACAATGAGCCTCTTTTGAGTAGTGAGCTCTGGGCAGTGAGCCCGAAGGCATGTGCCTTCCCCTTTTGTAATGCTTTTAATAGAGTATAATCTTTGTTGGTTAACCCCCACTGTGGTTTTTCCCTTAACTGGGTTTCCACGTAAAAAAATTTGGTGTCAAGTGTGTTCATTTGTTTTTGCTTATGTGTTGTTGATTCATGCTTTAATGTTTACATCATTAATCTGGTTTGAGTAGAAAAGAAGAATTAATTGCTACAAGTATTAAGGTTTTTAAGACAACTAATTCACCCCCCCTCTCAGTTGTTTGCCCTAATTCCAAAAAACACAACCTATAATTACTCACATGACGTTATTTCATACATGTCATATCTCCGCACAAACTTAACGCCTTCAAGTTAGCTTGACTGGTGAAGTAGAAATAACATGAACTAATTGATAGTTCATAATTCAACATGTGGACAACCAAAAATCTTACCATTTGAATCACACACCTCTAGCATCCATAACCTCTTCCTCAAAACTACATGGCAAGATATTCATCTATGGTGGAATGCAGAGCATTCCAATCTATCACTGGCACTTCCAGGCCATCAATCTTCTCTTTTATTTCTTTGGTAGATATGGGCCATGATAAACAAAACTGATACATTACATTTGCATCATTTAGAGCATTTTGAGTACCCTTTACACTATTGCTTAACAAAATGTGTGCCTTTTAGCACTTATCTGACAGTATCATCAGTCTCTTATTGTATATTTCTTCCTTTACCTTCTTCTCAGCTACCTTTTCTAATGACTCAAAATGACTGTTAACTGACTCCATGAGTTGTTTCATTTGTTATGCTGGAGTCAAAGAGGCATCCCTCTTGGTTTTTGGTAGCATCTTTTCAAAAACTTTCATTGCTTCTTCTAGACGCTCATTCCCTTCTACATGTGACTATAGAATCTTTTCCTAAGCTTGTAAGCACAAAAATCACACACAGCATCCACGAGGACCCCTATGATGATATATGTTCCTTGTAACATACATGTAAGCATGAAATAATGTCCTCTAAGTAGAAAACCTCTTGGTGATGTGTCATTTCTTTCATCTTGTGTTGTTTCTTCTTTGTCATTTTCCCTCTCTTTGTCATCGATGCTTTTTGACATTTTTGTGACACTTGTCGATTTGCATTTTCTAAGCTTTCGACCCTGTTCCTAAGCCTTGTGTGCATCTTGTAGGTGAGTTTTCACCTTTCTCCTATGTTTTTCACCTTCTCCACCCTTGTGACGCACCTCCTCTCAACTGGCTACTTCCACAAGAGCTAGAGTGATGTGGTGATTCACCCTGTGGCAAGGAGGGAAGGGTCCATATGTGTGCCGAAATCTAAATTGATAGCCCCAGGCAACTGAAGTCACGATTTTGAGCATACATATTTTGGTGAACCTAATGTGAATAGAAAAAACTTTTGTTTATGCTCTTTTGCATTCCAAACATGCAAATCACATCACATCTTAAACATTAAAATGCTTCAAAACAAAATTTGACAAGCATTTTCACTTTATTCTTCATAGCCACCTCTGCCACTTTGGCTTATGTTGCCTTTTCCATCATCCATTCCATTTATTCTATGGTGTCTACGGTACCCTCGAATATGACAGAACCTGATTTAAACCAAGGGAATATTCCCTCAAGAGAACTAGAAACTCCTTTCAATAGGTATGTGTCACCTCATCCAGATGTACCAAACACCAACTACTATGACTACAAAGACTCAAATTACAAACAAGACCAAAGAGACCGAAGAAAATCTAGGAGTTCTCTATCTTTCAACAACTCATCTTGGAAAAATGATCTAACCATATCAAATGCACCACATAAAGCTAGGAGGGTAAGGTCAGAAATACATTGACCCGATCAACCTTCCACAAGCACATCAAGTACTCACCTCAATGAGGAAGTGAATCAATTAGAAGGACACCTGCAAGAGACAAAAGATGCTCAAGAGGCATTAAGGGTTTCCTTGTGAGAAGAACAAAGGGAAAACATTACACGAGAAGAAGCATACCACCATGACAATACTCGAAGAGAAAATCTTAGAAATGAGGAAACACCTAGAGTTGCCACTCTTGCAGACTTAATCCTAACTCTAGTGCAAAGGATTAGAATCTTGGAAGCAGAACAAGCTGCTTCTGAAAGAAGGCAAAAATATCATGAAAAAGACTAGGGGGCATCTCAAAATCCCCCCTATTTGAACTTTTATTTGTGAAATGCAAGAAACGAGACATGTATGAACGGGAATCCTCCTATTCAAAACAATCCTACAGTGTTGGGAAATCCAACAAATCAAACAATGGGTTATCAAAACCCCTCAATCTGAAAGTACCTTTCTTGGAACATACCTCGAGTATTTAAAGGAACCTCTTGATCAAAACATAAGGAACATGGAGTTACCTCAACCATTGCCTGATCTCCTAAAATTCAAAGGACATCTAAATATTAAATCTTATGCCACTATGATAAGAGAACTCCTTCCTTGGGATGGAGTTGTTGCCAAAATCTTTCTAAAAAATCTCAAAGGAATAGCTCTAGATTGGTATTATCATTTGCCAGAGGATTTAATTCACTCATTTAGACAATTAATCAGAGAGTTTGTCATGGCATTTGACATGAACAAGCTTGTCAAAATAGGAATCAAAGAGTTCCTAACCATGAAGCAAGAACTGAATGAATATGTAGCCCATTTTGTGACTAGATGGAGGCAAGTCCTCTATTCCTCAACTAGTACCCTGAACATGGACCACCGTGAACTATGCGACCTTTTCTTGCATGCCTTGAACAAGGATATGAGAGAGGACATTCAAAAATTACCATACAGATCCTATGAAGAAGCATTGGAAAGTGATTTAAGGATAAATCAAGCTACCATTGACAGTGGCAGAAAGGTCTATAGGTCAAACAGAAAGTTAACAAGTGAAGACACAGGGAACAATGCTCATGTCATCAAGATTCTTAAGAACAATAGAAATGCAACCACAGATAGGGTAACAGATCAACCCCCACTCAAAAGAGTAAGAGATGATTACAATGGGAGAGACTATTATCCTCCTAATGTCAATGCGATTGACTGACCCAGAAATAATGGATACTACCCTAGGAACAATTACTAAAATTGGAACTGCAATGGAAATGGAAAAATGATGGAAGGTATGAAAGATCCCCATATGAGTACAACCAATTCTATTCTTTTCATAGAACAAGGGGGCATAGTACAGAATCCTATAGGGAATATAACTAATTTATAGCAAGGTTGTCACAAGACCAACAATGGTTGTTCTTAGAAATGTTCTTAAACCCACAGGAAGTCACATTGGATAACAAGGGCATGAGACAAACCCAAGCCCCAATAGCCCCACAAAATGCAAACATGAGAATATATCAGGATCCATTTCCTATGCATAAGGATGCAGAAACATCAAACCAAATTGAAGTAGCCCAAGGTAGCAACACTAGTATCCCACCACAACTAGGGCAGAAAGGAGAAGCTAGGATGATGGGATTGGTTGAAATAATCCACAATGAAGAAGAAGAAGACCTTGAGAATGAACAAATAGAAGTATATGAGAGTGTTGTTTCGGTAGTGGAACCAATACCAACTCCAATCGAGCCTTATGAACTTATCAAAGACCTTAAGAAAACATATGCTCACATTTCATTCATTGACTTGCTCAGGAATTCCCCTTCACATCGCTCTGTGCTACTAAAAGCAACAGGGTTGAAATATCTTGACCACATTACTCCACCACCCAGTGAGAAGATCAACCATGTGGACTATGACATTAGCCCACCAAACTCAAAATTCAAGGATCTAGGGTTCTTCTTTGACCTAAATCAAATGCCTTCTAAGGCTAAGCTAACCAAGAAAGGAGACCTTGCATTGTACTTACAAGTTTGGAGTTATGACACTTGCATTAAATGAACCTTAATTGATGATGGAGTCGTAGTGAACATAGTTTCATTCTCCCTTTTAGAGAGGATGGGTTAGGGGCACACAAATATCACTACCTCACAAGACACCCTGAGTGGCTACAACCTAAAGGCCACTACGATAGGAAATATCACGCTTCCCATGACTCTAGGGCCCAAGACTATCCCAGCAACATTTTACATCATCGACAAGGACACAAGATACAATTTACTCCTTGGGAGACCATGGATCCATAGGATGAAAGTCATACCATCAACATTATTTCAAGAAGCTCAATTCTTACATCTGGGGAAGGTATACGTTGTGAAAGGGGATCCAGAACCTTTCAACATGTTAAAGTTGAACACATCAAACAAGCGTATAGGCATCCCCATAGACTATGAACTTCCCACCAACAAATTCACATTCCCTAGTCCTACACCTCAATCAATATGCATCAAGTGAATGGAAACTCTAGAGAAAACCATAAACACTGCGGAGATGAAAACTTTAGAAATGAGGTATCGTCAAAACAAAAAGAAATTGTTCCTAAGGAAAAGACAGTTAAGATCATGAAATGGATAGAGTAGGATGGACCTCTCCAATTGCCTCTAGAAGTATTCATGATCAATTTTCAACCTGCCTACAAGCTCTTCCCTTGCATAGGGAAGAAACCTCATAGAACTGATGGTCTAGTGTTTGAAACCACTACGTTAGATTTGATAAATGCAGACCCACACACTTTCTCAAATCCTAAGGAAGACATAACAGAAAGTTATACTCCTTTATCACCCTTAAGAGAATCACATGTCCCTAAGACACCAAAAGAAATGGAGTCTTACAAGCTTCTTACACCATTATAGGATTCATATAAACTATTGACACCCATGGAAGAGGTGCATTCTATTGACAATGAATCAACTAATGCGATAGGAATGTTACCTAAGATGTTCATGGTGTCTCAACCATAAGAGAAGCCAACCACCTCTGCCTTAGTTCAATCAATTCTTACAAAGTATCCAAGACAGACAAGATGTGAAAATTTACATGCAAGAACAATTTGACCTATTAGCAGAATTATTAAGATGCGATGGAGTCCTATATTGGACCCCTTCCCATCAGCAAGGCTTTCAAGACTTACTTCATCTCACACTGTTAAGGGAAACCACTGAATTGGAAATGATAGAATCAAATGACAAACCCTACAGAATAGGAGAACTTGTTCTAAGAAGAGGTAGCATGAAAAATAAGAAAAGAAGATGGAAAAGAAAATTCACAGAGGACTAGAAAGGTCCTTACATGGTTAAAGAAGACATTGGAAATGGATCCTATCTCTTTTGCAAAATGGAGGGAGAGGAATTTGGTGAAACAGTCAATGCGTTTCACCTCAAGAAATGCTATATCTAAAAACCAAAAAAAATCATAAAACATAAAAATACAAAAAAAATATAAAAATAAAAAATGTCAAAAACAATTTGTTTCTCACATTTCAGTATCATTCTGTTCATCTTGCATTAAATTCAATGACTTTGTCTTATATTATTTTCATTTCAGTAAGGAGTCTAAGTTTACCTAGATATACGTCATCCTTTCAGGACCTAGAGATTCCCCATTTTCACAATTGCCATTATCCCCTTCATTCCCAGTGATTCTAATCAAAGCCTAGCTCTTAGCTTTACACTGATCCAGTCTTAATGAGCCAAGATGTTAGGTCTAAACAAAGTCAGTATTCAAACCTACAATGTTCAAAGGAAGCTTGCAATTAGACCTTCACAATTCTTCCCTAATAGAAGAGAAGTCCGACTAGATTACAAAAACTTTAGGTGGCGCTCAGCCCCTTATCTTCCCTAACCAAAAATGTCTGGAGGATCAAAACTTTGAAGGAAGCAATCTAAAATTTGAGTGAATAAAAAAATGAGTGATCAAGAAAAGTGAGAATTGAGAGATCAAGCTTGCATATCAAAAGTTCCAAAAGCATTCATTTTCATAAAAAGTCAAAATCCAAGAAAAATGAGAAAATCAAGTGAGAAAATACAAAAAAAGTGAAAAAGAAAAAAAAGAGAGAAAGAGAGAAGATTGTTGAATGTCCGTACTCTTGGGTGGAGATCAGTCTAAGCTCGAAGCCTCAAGGGTGACATTCTAACAGAGAAAGAAAGGTACAAAGCACACACATGCACTAGCTGAGCAAAGTTGAGATTCTAGTAGTCTTTAGGATCATCTTCTATCTAGGGACCCTAGTTCTTTCCCATTTATCCTTTCCCCCGAGTCTATCTTGCTTGTCATTTATGATTTAAGTCTAGCGAACATCAATAAAATTTGTTACTTGTCTAAGTTGAAAGCTTGTCAGATTTTCTTATCTAGATATGGATCAGTGTTTATCCTTTAGGAAAGCCTAAATTCAAAAGCACTCCATTTTATTCCCACTCCCCACTTGAGTTTTAAAATCCTATCTCATAGCCTTGAATAGCTCTCTTATATCAGGACAACTTGCGATCCCCTAGGTTGAAAATCATATTAAAGAGCAGTCATATTGTTTGTTCCACATAGCATCCATACCAAAATCAAAAAAAGAGTCTCAAAGCAATAAAGTCAATGTCATAACTTGTGATAGTCAGTAGAGATAAATGTTTCATTTTAGCATTTCTTGTGTTCTTGCATCTGCATATCATAAATTACATCTCATATATATGCCAAAAAATTACAAAAACATGTCATTGTTATCATATTTGCATGGTTAGAGTTGAAGGTCAAAAACATAATCAAAAAGTTCTAAAACTTCCATAATGCACAAGAGATGAGTACCCATTCGATAGACAAAACCATAAAAAGACAAACTTTCATTGATATATCCGAAGTTTACATATACAAGAGTACCAAAGAGCTAAGGACAAAACGCTCTCAAGGGAAGTAAAGGCTCCCCATGCAAGGGGGCATGATTTAAAGGAAAGAAAAGTAAAATAAAGGACGGTTCCCTCCAATTGAACCCTAAGGACTCCTGCTCCTTTGCCTATGTGTACCACTAGTCGCTCCATGAGATCTATGGGAGTGAGGCATCCTACTATGAGCATGTGATTGTGAAGGCCCCACTGCACTAGCATCTCGCCGTCTAAATCCAAGACGAGCTATCTCACAAAGAACCTAATTCTCACCCTTAAGGATGAGATTCCCAGTCTTCAAATCTACACTCACCTAACATCCGTGATGGGCAGGAGCAAAAATGTTAGTGTGTCGCCCAGTAGTAGGGGGCACACTAGGATCAACCAAGAGACTCTCTCAAGTCATCCTAGATAAGGGGGCAACCAAGCTAACATTGACCTCACAAATGGAATCCCTCCACTCTTTGACATTACCTGTAAGGAAAACCAAAAAGAAGAAAGTGTGTTAGTTCCCCATGAAAAGAAAAGAAAGAGAAAGGACAAAATGCAAAAACAAGTAAAACAAACGTAGACTTACATTGGTCTTTAGGCTACCAGTCAGGGTCAAGCTACTGCATCACCTCATCAGAATGAGGAGGTCTAGGAACCATAGGTGGACCCTCCAGAGCATCATGAACATCATCCACATCATTAGCATCATCAGAATCATCATCCTATGCATCCTCTAGTGGGCCCTCATCTATCAAATCATCCCCATCAGGAATATAGTCCTCGTCTATAGACTCTGAGTCCTCAACCACAATGAGTGCTCAGGAAGGAGTCCCTCTCCCTCCCCTCTTTCCTCTTCTCAAAGACCAAGGGACTCTAGTAATGAAGACTCATGGAGTCAAAGGTGTCCAAGTAACTATCCTCTGACTAACCTCGCCCATCTCCTAGACAAATCTATAGCATGTAGGCACTGCAGACAAGTCCTCAGGAAAATCCTCACTAAATTACTGCAAGATGCACTCAACATGATGAGCCTCGACTAGACCATTGTGGTTTAAAAGCTCTGTTACCCCATGGAAGTACTCTCTGATCTTACCATCACGCGACCATGATCCCTCCAAATCCACATAAGGATCAAAGATCATATCCACATCTATGAGAGTAGCTACAGCTCATAGAGAAGCATCAAAATGACCCACCTGAACCCATCTAGCTACTCTCAGTAACTGTCTATCAAGAATCAAAACTAGCTTCTGATGTGCTCAAAGATCCAGGTCATAACCAAGGAAAAGTGGCTAAAAGAAAGAGCCCCTCATCGTGTAATGTGGTAGAAATCTCTATAGACCATGGCCAAAATATCTAGCCCCCAAGCGTAAAATCGGGCCTACTCAAGACCATGTATAATTAGTGCCTAGTACCATCTCAAGTGAGCCAAGGCCTTGTCTCCAGATAGCCTCGATGCAATCAAACTGATCAGGAACTTCCTCAAGCGAGGAATACAAATTCATGGCATAGAAGTAAGCTAAACCCTTGTCTGATCCTCAGGGTGACTAACCCCCATAAACTATTCCCAAGATACCCTTTCCTCAAAGGACTCGCTAGCAGGTAGGATGATAGGATGTCCTCTCATAGGAACTCCAAGTATACGGTAAACATCAAACAAAGTGATAGTCCACTCTCCTGAAACCTACAGGAACCTGAAGGTGTTCCTATCCGTATCTCAATATGTTAAGATGTCACAACAAATGCATGCCACAGAATGAATAACCAACACATGGCAGACTCTAGATAGGCCTGCTCTCTACAGAATGGCACGATCACCATCACTCAGAGAAGAAAACATCTTCGAGAGCCACAGCTACTCTCTGCAAGCATTCCATTGAATGTGCATGTCCTACAAATTGGAAAAGAACTTTATATTAGATCTCGTCAACTGCCAAAAATTCCTAAAAATCATAAAACTTGCAAAAAGTCTCACAAAAGAAGCATATAGACCATCAAAAATTGCAATAAACAAGAAGACATAGTAGTCAAATTGGATCGAAACAGAGCAAAAAAAAATGTTAGAAAACATCAAATTTCAGACAAACTTTACCCAACAAGGTCGCCCCCCAGGTGACCCAGATGTCAACAGGGTCCCCCCCTAGGTGACCCTGTTGTCTATAGGATCTCCCCCCAGGCAACCCTGTTGTCAGCTAGATCTCCCCCTAGGAAACCTACCTGACAAAAGAGGTGACCCTATGTGGAAATACCTCAAGGAAAAAGTGCTCTAAAATCCCCATTTTCAGCAGATTTCAGTAAACGGAAGACTAGACCTACTCTAAATGATGAAACAAAGACATTGTGCAACAAGAAGTATCACCCAAAATAGACAATTTTAAGATATTTTTTACAAAATTCAGCCTAGGGTTTAGAGAAGGGTTGTTCACTATTTGCACACCTAATTCTCAATAGCTGAAGAAGAGGCAGCCATCTTCACGATCTCCTTGATGGTATCTACCCAATGACTATTCACACAATTGATTCCGTCATAGATTCACTTTGATCTCACTAATTTGCTTTCTTTTCTTGCCCTTAGCTTAGTCTCTTTTATGCACTCTTAGATTAGTTTTTTTCTTTTATGCATCATTTGTGCATCATTTTGCGTGCATTCATTCCTACAGGTCTCACCAACAAAAGCAAACAACTAGTCAAACTCTCATGATCTATGGTAAGTTTGTCATTTAAGTTTTTATTATTCATTTTGATGTATTCAAATGTTGTGCTAACACTAGTTATTGCAAGTACAATTGCAGGAAAATCGACAGCAGGTAAGGCCTAGTTTGGGAATGGTACCTACCTTTCATGTAGACTACTGTCCCTGAGGGGGCAAATATGTAAGCACAAAAATCATGTACAACCTCCACGAGGACCCCTATGATGATATATGATACTTGTCACGTACATGTAAGCATGAAATAATGTCCTCTAAGTAGCAAACCTCTTGATGATGTGTCATTTCTTTCATCTTGTGTTTTTTCTTCTTTGTCGTTTTCCTTCTCTCTTTGTCGTTGACACTTTTCAACACTTTTGTGACACTTGTCGATTTGCATTTTCTGAGCTTTCGACCTTGTTCCTAAGCCTTGTATGCATCTTGTAGGTGATTTTTCACCTTTTCCCTATGTTTTTCACCTTCTCCACCCCCGTGTCTCATCTCCTCTCGATTGGCTACTTCCACGAGAGCAAGAGTGATGTGGTGGTTCACCCTGTGGCAAGGAGGGAAGGGTCCATGTGCATGCCAAAATTTGACTCGACAGCCCCAGGACAACCGAAGTCACAATTTTGAGCATATAGAGTTGTTGCCTAAAAAATGTTCCTAGTTGGAGTTTTGCAACAAACATATACTGGACAAATTGATCTATCCATCCAAAGATTATGCCTGAAGCAGCTGTGGTGAGGACATGGTTTGGATTTGTCTTTGTTTTGCCAAAAACTCTCTAATAGAGTCTATTAGGGAGACTCCAGAGCACTCACCAACAATATTCATTTTCTCCTCATCCAAGATAGATATCTTATGAGAAACAGAGATTTCCAGAGGACAATTCTCTTCATGTGTCTCTTCTTCTTCGTTCCTCGGAGGAACAGAGACACTATCCATAGTGTTTTCTACTTGTGCTAAAACAGCCTCACTCTATTCTCTTTTCTCTTCATCTTTCTTCTCTTTTGGTATCTCCCTCATCTCTTCAATATTTTCTATAATTTTTGGAGGGCTAACAACATTTTGATCTTCTGCATCTGTGTCTATTGGTGGAGATGGCACATTTTGTTCATTCAACACATTCTGATCTGCACTTGTTGCACTAGCTTCTTCATTCTTCTCAAGATGGTCACCATCCTTTTCCTTTTCTTTACAGGAGTGCCATTCTTCAATTGTACTAATCTTTAACTCCTTAAGGACATCTGTAGTTATCTTCAAAGTGTCCTTTTCCAACCTCTCTATTTCATCTTTATCATTTGACATCAAGGTATTCAACCTTCTTTTGTCTTGAACTCCTTGTCTAACCTCTAAATAGCCTTATTCTTTTCTTATGTAGAAATTATAGGACAAACTTTCTCAAGAGCCTTATTCTTCATTTCAGTGTCTCTTTTCATGGCTTCATCTCTCCTCTTGGTTAGTACATCAACAAGACTATCAGGTAGTTTATCAATTATCTCTATCAAAGCAACATTAAATGTGTCCATGTATCTGATTATAGCTATCTCAATGATTGTTTTACTTCCTGATGATCTTTCATCATACAGCTTAGCTACTTCTTTCAAAGTATCATATTCTATTATTGCATTGATTGTGGCTTCAAGTTGCAAAGGAGGAAGACTAGATTTTTTTGACTTCTTTTATTTGCCCTTTTCCTTTGCAACTTCACTGTCTTTTCTCTTCTTTCCCTTTCCTTTTCCTTTTTCAATGTCTTCTTCTTCCTCTGTCAAAATGTCAATCTTTGTTCTTTTAACTTGTGTCTCTTCTTCTGAGACAAGAGGCTCTCTCTTCTTCTGAACCAATTTGGGGCCCTCTTCTTCTTCCTCTTCTTCTTCAATATCATAATGGCTTACATACTTTTCTCTAGTTTCCTTTTCCTTCACCCTTCTTTTCTTGGTAGGCTATTGTTGTAAAAGGCACTAGATGATTCATTCTTCTTTGTACTTGCTGCAGGCATGGCTCTGAAGGATTTAGAAGCAGTAGTAGAGGAGGTAGAATTCCTTGTTGACCTTCTAAAGCTAGGAGACTCTTTAGGAGTATTAGATGTGCCCTTGGATTTCTTCGCAGGGCCCTTAGATGCCATCATTTCCTCAACCTTAGATCTCATCCTCTCAACATTCTTCTTAATTTCTCTCTCCTTATGCTTTAGATGTACTTCCATGGATTTTTCTTCATAAGTTCCATATCTTTTTGTTGAAATATATTTTGGTTTACTAAGTATTTTCTACTACCTCATACCCCATCTCTAGAATCTAGATTGTTCTAGGTTCCACAACCTCCATGTAGCATTCATCCTTATTGACCATGAAGATGATGTCATCCTTATATTTCTCCACTACTTTCTTAGGGATCCTTGCCCTAGCTTGCATCTTCTTCTGAAACATTTTGAAGAAACCCCAAAGTGTAGAATTTTAGGCTTCTAAATTTCCAACCCTTTTCAAATGATCTCTGATCTAGACTACTACAGGTATGTGTCCCAGCCATACAATGTTTTGTGCACCCGGTACTTCTTTGAGTAAATAAAACAGTAAACAAATAACTAAGGAACCAAACTTGAAAGGATATTTTGAATCTTTTGTCTTTTGCAAGTTTTCAAGTAATTCTTACCTTAGTAACTCACACAAATCATAATCTATACCCTTCTTAACCATCTCATATGATGTATATATGGCAGTTGCTGAGACAAAGTTTTCTCTGTTGCTGAAATAGATCTTGTACCCAATCATCATGGAAGCATATTTTACTATCAGGTCTTCAATATCATTCACAATCAAGGCTCTTTTATCAAATTTTGTACAAGTAAGCTTTATTACAACATCATTTTTAACAGATTTGAGTGTCAAAATAGCTCTGGTGGAGCACAACTTGTTACAACCCTAATGGCTTCCTTGCTTATCATATGTGGTAGATCCAACCATATGAATTTATCATGGATGCAGCTCAAAATGTACTTAACCCAATCATCTTCATAAAATAGAATAGGGAAATCATTCCAAACATCTAGTTTCTTCTTTGTTAGGGCCCTGTACTTATGTTTTAGGTCAAAATTGTCATCGGTTAGCTCATTAACCCAAACTTTTCCCAGTTTTGCATGATTGTATTCTTCCATCTTTGTATGAATATACATCTTCATATCCTCTGTATGTAAGACACCATATGGAATATCTGAAAAGGCACCATCCAGATCCGTTTCCATAGATTTGAAGGGATGTTTCTTAAACTTAGGGTGAGGTCTATCTACTACTTCTACAATTTTTGGAGTGAACATCTTCATAGTATTGTAAAAAAACTTAGAGAAAGATGGAAATTTTTAAATACCTTTTGATCACTTCTGGTTAGGGTTTTGCTTGCACCACCACTTGATCACTTCAAACGCACTGCATAGCTCTTAATTTGCTCTTTACTTCTTAGAAATTCATTTGTAAATGATCTTTATTTTGTGCACGATAGCTTATAAACCCCCTTTTGCAAAAACCTAGTTTGCATTAAATGCTTTGTTTGATAAAGATGTCAAAGCTTCTACTGTGATTCATAGTCACCTTCAATTGCTCTGCAAATTTTTGCATCATGACATTTTCTACCGAAATCTTCTTCAATAGTTCAAATGCATTGATCTACATCACATACTCTCATGTTGAAGCATCATCACCATTTCTCTAGTGGGGGATGAAATATTTCCATTAAATCTCCCCCTAAGCCAAAGCCCTCAACTTAGTTTTCGAAGAAAGTATCAGCACCAGATACTGGCACAGCCTCATCATTCACCTTATTTTCTTCTTTATTTTTCTAGACCTTGTTCATTTCTTTATTTATCTCTACTGGATCCACATTCTTCACTGAATCACTCTTCTTTACCAGATCAACCTTCACATTCTTTCTTCTGCAAAATCTAGCAATATGACCTAATTTATTGCATTCATAACATTTGACATTTTGAACAAGCTTACTTCCATTCATTATGGATCTTCATTGATTAGCCTTATGCCTAAATTTATTGCATGTATAATAGTAACCATTGAAAGATGAAACTATCATACTCTTATTGTAACCATTCATCATTTAATTTCTGCATTCACTAGCTCTATGACCAGTTCTTTGACATGTAAAACATTGACCAGAGAATGACTAAACATTTTGATTTATCCTGATTCTACATTCCATAGCCTTATGTCCAAATTTATTGCAAGAGTTAAAATAGCTAGAGTAACTTTGTACAGTTGGTTGTCTGATAGGTGGCTTCTTCAAGTTTTTCCTCTAGTTCTAGACATGTCTATTATTACCTTTCTTGACAGCAACCTTCTTTTGGTAGTTGTCCTTATTTCTAGCATTGTTTGAAGTTTGATTCATCTTTGAACTTTCACCCTTTTCAAATCCTAATCCTTCTTTGTCCTTAGGAGCCTTTTGATTTGCAATCATTTCATCAAGCAGTATGGAGCTCTTCTTGAATTTGTGTTCTTGAATTTTTACCTTTTCAAGTTCTGTCTTTAACACCACTATTTCTTGTTCAAGCCTTGAGCATTCTTCGAATTTGCCTTTCATTTTTTCATTTAGGCATTCTTCAATTTTTTTTCCTTCCACAATTTGTATTTTCAAATTGGTGATTGTCTCATTTGATTGATTGATTGATCTGTTCATTTACTTCCTTGTATCTTTCTTTGAATTTCTTGTTTTGTTCCCTTAACTTTTTGATGCATTCATCTGCTTCCTTAACATTCTTTTCCATATCTTTGTTCTTACATTTAACTTTTTCTAGATCTTCAAAGGTTGATTCAAGTTCTCCATTTGTGTCAACTATGCAACCTTCTTCAGTAAATTCAACGGTAGGGATTTCTTCTGGAGGAGTAGGATATCTCCTAGGAGCCATGCGTTCACACCTCAAGATCTTCCTCAAGCGGTTAAGCTTCTTCCAAGGAGCATGGCTCTAATACTAATAGTTGAATACTCAGAATACTAAGAGGGGGGTGAATCAATATTCTCTAAAGCCACTTGAGCATTTAAACATTTATTTCACACACCATAGTTAAATTGCAGTAAGAAAGAAAAACATGAATTCAACCATTAAAGCACATAACACATGAACACCAGATTTTTAAGTGGAAAACCTAAAAAGGGAAAAACCATGGTGAGGATTAGCTCACAATATACATTAATAAAGAAATAGGTTAAGGTTGATACAATTGGTGGACTCATTGTCTAAGAATGCTCACTGCAGGTGGCTCACTACCAAATGACTCATTGTACTCAAAAGAAAGAGATAGAAGAAGGGGTGGCTCACTACCAAATATGAACTACTAGTAGTGCATCTAACTCATGTTGGAGATATAGTTCCTCTGAAGCTTAAAATACTAACTTGACACACTTCATCTTCACCACAAACTTATCTAATCCCTTTTCTCATCAAACTCTTCTCAACTACACACACTTACTTATTTCGCACACCACACCATCAAAAATCACATCTTCACACAAGAAATCAATCTTGTATATATACTGCATTCAAGTAATCCATCAAACAGGTCATCATGATGAATGTACCGTGTGACTTCTTATCATGTTGACCCAAAACTTAACTCCATATGCTTTGTGGAGAGAACCAAAACATGTAGCATATTCATATAGGTTGGAACAACCTATAATTACTCCCATGACATTATTTCATACATGTCATAGCTCCATACAATCTTAACGCCTTCAGGTCGGCTTGACTGGTGAAGTAGCAATAGCATGAACTAACTGAAAGCTCATAATTCAATGTACAGACCACCAAAAAGCTTACCATTTGAATCACACACACCTCTGACATTCATAACCTCTTTCTCAAAACCACATGGCAAGATATTCATCTGCAGTGGAATGCAGAGCATTCCAATCTATCATTGGCACTATCATTATAGAGTCCAATACTCTGTCAACATTATCTTTCGCTTCGGAGGACTTCAAGACCTGAATCTCTAGATTCAGACGCCCTTGGTATGATTGCAGAGAAAAACTCTTTATAGTGGAGAAGTGCGGATTGAAATATTGTGAAACTATAACTCTATCTTAGGTTCTGGTCAGTAAATGCCTTAGGGAAATCTTCAACATATTATACCTGACTGTGGCGCACCAAAATGAAGGCATATCATGCTTGAATGTATTCTTCATCATACTATACTTAGTAGCTTCTCAAAATAAATACTTAGGATATCATACTTAACCAGACCAGCACAACTGTGCCTCTATACCTTACTGAACCTTTCCAGACCAACACCACTATGTCTTTACCCTATGTTTCCATCAATGACAACACTGCTTACTGCCATGCACATCATTCTCTTCATCATCATGCTTATGTTGCCAAAATAATTTTCCATACAACTTATGTTCTCCCAAATGTTGCATTACTAGCCTTAAATGATGCAAATTTTCTTCCTCCTTTCTTGAATATATCAATATATCATCTATAAAGATGAGCACAAACTTATCCAAGAAGTCTCTAGAAACACTACTCATTAGACTCGTGAATGTTTTGGGTGCATTCATTAATCCAAAAGGCAATATTGTGATTCATAATTACCATACTTTGTACTGACTGTAACCTTAGGAATATCTTCCTCATTTATTCTTAATTGATGATACCTTGCTCTTAGGTCAATCTTGGAGAAAATCGTTGCACCATGCATTTGATCAAAAAGATCATCAATGTGTAGCAAGGGGTATCTATTTTTTACCATTTCCTTATTAAGTATCTGATAATCTATACACAGACGTAAGGTTCCATCCTTCTTTTTGACAAAAACTACTAGTGCACCCCAAGGAAATACAGTAGGTTGAATCAATCCTTTAGAAAATAGTTCATGTAATGGATCCTTTAGCTCCATGAGCTTTATTGTGGTCATTCTATATGGAGCCTTGGGTTGAGGCTCTAATTCTAGAATTATGTTAATTGAAAAATCAAATTCCCTTTGAGGAGGTAATCCAAGTAACTCTTCAAGAAAAACATCTTGACACTCTTGAAGAAAAGGGTAATCTTGCCATGTAGGTTCCTCGATTTCTTCTAATGCATCTACATTAATGGCATACATTTCACACCCCTTCCTTCTATCTCTTTTAAGTTGCATAGCTAAAAGCTGCCTCATCTTGACTTCTTTCTTAACCCCTTGGATTTGAACACGGTTTCTCAAGTCATCTAAACATCCAACTATTTTTGCAAAACAATCTACTCTTGCCCTATGGAGCTAGAGACAATTCATTCCTAGGATGACATCATAAGATCCTAAGGGTGCCACATAAAGGTTCACTTCTATGGAGAAGGTGGGAATTTTTAACCCATCTTCAAACAGGCACTGCTCTACTCTTGCCTTAGCTTGGTCTGCATATTTCATAGACCATGAATTTTCCATAAATCCTATTCTCCTAGGAATCTTAATAAGCAATCTAGGTGCCACAAAACACTTAGTAGCTCTGATATCAATCAATATAAACTATACCTGAGGTTTCAATTAGAGTAATCTGGAACTCTGGTTGGTGGTTATCAACTTTTGCATGGATCGTTTGTTGAAAAGTTGTCTATTGCAATGACAGAGGGTTTTTATAGTTGTTTCCCTAATTTTTACTTAGGCTATTGTTGGTATAATGATCTCCTCCACAAGAAAAAAATCATCCAAGTGGTCCTCTCTTGTTGGACCTATTTTCCTCCCTATTTATATTTATTCCCTTAGACTCATTATTATTTCCCTTAAATTTGGAATCATTGTTATTCTTTGCACCATTTGTCTTATCTTTTGGTATTCAGGTTCATGCCGCACCTTTTCTTTCTAAATGTCAAGGATTTTGAGCTTGCAAACCTTTTGTGATACTTATCCATTGATATGGCAATAGACTTAATCTTCTATTCTTTTCTTTATGTCATTTTTAAATACCTGGTCCATGGATGAGGGTCCATGGACATTTACTTCTCCTCCAATCTGGGTGTTTAGTCCCATGATGAATTTCTATATTATGAACTACTCATCTCTCTAATACTAACTAACATACTTAAGGAGCTAGGTGAAGTTCTCCCAATATACAATTATTGTCATCTCATTGTCTCATGTTTTAAAAGTTAGTCTATTTCTGATAAAAGTATAGCTAGGGAAACTATCTTTTCCTAAACAAGGTAACAAACTAATCCCAAGTGAAATTGGTGGTGCCGGCACCTTCAAATTTTGCAAATTTGAAGTGCCTATATTCTTTCAATGTGACGATAAAGGCTAGGTCGACATGCTACTCAATCTACCCTGGAGCCCACCTTCATCGATCAAAATCTTACAGTTCAGAAGTCATCTTACAAATCCACTTGGTAGGAAGTTTTATGGCACATATGGTAACATGTTTGCTCAGTTTTGTGCTTCCAGGATGAAGTTTGATGGGGTATTTAATTGTTTTCTGACTACAACCAGGCTAGATTTGGCATTCTGGAAAGTTGCAAATCTTGCAAATCTGAGCGCGACCCTTTTCTTGATTTGGTCTCAAATGTCTCCAGTTCCAATTTCATCAAGATTGGAGGTCATATGATGCATTATTTTAATGCATTCCAATTGCGGCAAAGGCATTCGATGGGCCAGTTTACAAAGGAGGTCCCTGAATTCAGTCGGTGATGTGGATTCTGAGGAAATGGGTTTGCTTGAAATAATTAATGATGCCCCTGTGCAAATTTTCACGGTCATCGGATGCCCAGTTCGCCTGCGGTGAAAAACGCCATTTGCCCAGGAAGAGTAATTTAATATTCACCAAAAGTCTAAAGTTAAAAATGCAAATTTTAAAGGAAATATCTTATTGGCATTTTTAGTAGTTTAAATGAAATATTTGTAGAAGGGCAAATGTCATAAATAAATTTTATAAACTTTATGTTATAAAGTTTATGAGATAAATAATGTGCTTTGCTGCATTTTGCAGCATCGCACGTCTCTTCCTTCAGCTCCCTCGGACTCACGTGATGGTGTGAAATGCCCATCTGTGGGCATTTTTAGACATGCTATCTTCTTTGCAGAAAGAATACGGGCATTTCCCTTGCCTCTGTGGTGATTTTGTTGGACTTTGATCAGCTTCAGGTAGTTTTAGTTGCAGAATGAAGGTGCAGATCACATTTTTGGTTTCCAACCATTTTTTGGAGGTGTTTTAGGGCTTAAAAATGATGTTTTATACTTCAAATTCATCCTATGATCATTCCTAAGGCATTGGCGGAGGTTTTAGGATCATTTGCATTGATTTTTGGCTGCCAGCAAGATGAAAAACATCCCTCCTCTGCCAGAAACGACCCAGAAAAATTGATTGGGCAAGAATTGAAATTGGATGTTGGAAGGGAGGTCTCAGAGTTCATTTTTGTATCAGTCCAGAGGAAGGAGTAGTCTTTAGTTGCCATGCAAATTTTGGAATAGGTGAAAAATGGAAAAGTTAAAAGGGGGAAAATTAAAATATGTTTTATTTATTATCAATTCTTCTCCTCTTTTAATGTAAAATATTAATATTTCCCAATGTAATTTTGGAGGAAAAATGTAAGGAAATATCTCACCTACCTCCAGAATGTATTAAATTTTAGGGCAACATGCTCTTGTTTTTTATAAGAGCATGTTTTTCCACTTTGTAGAGAGAGTTTTTCTGAGCTTTGGACAGAATTTGTTCTCATTTTGGGAAGTAGTTTTCTATAGGAGATGGTGACTAGATTTTGGGCTATAGGGGCATTTTCTCCTATGTAAGTGAGTAAACTTTTGAATGACATTGTTCTTTCCAGATTGAATTAGATGAATAGCACTGTATATGTGTGTGTTTCTTGCAACTGTCTCCTTGAATGTAAGCATCACTTTTGTGAATGAAGGAATCAAGGATTTTGGAGTTCACTTATGCACATTTGATGTATTGAATGTCTTTTTTTACTGCTTCTATTCAATGAATGGATTAAATATGCTATAAGTAAGACATAGGAAGTGATGTTTTGCACTAGGTATTGTTGAAGTAGAGTTGCAGGAAATACCCTTTCTTGGACTTATTACTGTAAGGCAGTAATATTATTGTGAGTCCCCTGGATATGAAGTTTTGGGTGTCATAAGAAAGCATTTACATTGCTTAGTTTGTCTCTGCTACCCAAATAAAACACCAATCTAGAACCTATTTTCCCAAAGGTCCAAAGGAATAATGAATTTAAAGATAAATCATATGAATCAAACCATTTTATGTTTTGTTTTGTTTTAGTTTAGGAATTGCATGTTCTCTTATGTGAATGAGTTTGATGGTCCAAGAACATTGCCAATCTGGGGTCAATCATGTAAATCTTGGTGCATATTTGAGAGCATTCTGTCTGAGTTAGTCAAGGATAAATCTTTTTGTTGTGAATGAGGGATACCCCTCTAGGTGTGGCAGAACCTAAAGTGCAGGGGAGACAAGTGTAAATAATCTCCCATCTTTGTTGGTCAAGTCCTAGAGTAAACCTGATCATAAGAATTGGCAAACCTTTACAGTTTACTGTCTACTGATTTGGGTACCAACAAAACTAGTGACTCTACTGGGGAACAATGCCATATCCATGAAAAGAGTCTAGAAAATTGAGGAACCTGAATATTTATTTCAGATTTTAAGAGGGTTTCAGACCTGGACAAGTTTGGTTGCAGCATAGTTTGAAGAGGTTTCATGTGACTCTGTTGTTGAGGAGAACCCAAAATGAAAGAAAGGTTGTAAGGAGTTTTTAGCTTCATAAGACTCATTCCTCTACAAAAGAGGTGGTGACTCTGTATACAAAGAACCTGATAAAGGATGTAAAAAAGTTCCAGATCAACATATTTTTAGTCCAAAAGAAAGGTTAGTAGTTGTTGCAGTTGTTGCAGTTGTCCAGGTATTCCTATTTTGGTTTTCAAAAAAGAGCTTATGTAAAAACCATGGTGTATGAGTTTTAAATGACTCCCTATTAGATAAAGTTATCACTGGTTAAAAGGGAAATGGTGGAAATAAGTTTGCATACTCTTATGTTGTAAATTTCAGCTCATATATTGTGGTGTAGTATGCATAATTGTTGAAATGATTCATAGAAAAGATGTATTAAGCATAATGATATGAGTTTAGACTATAAATGAGTGAATGCATGGTTGAAGTGTGATGCTTGTGAAGGCATATGAATATATATTATATGTATTCCATTCATCCTGGTATAGTGTCAAATGCAACAATGTATAATAATCAGTCTCAACCATGTAATAAAAGAAATTTTAGCACTTACAGATATAGACCCATCAATTTTGGTGGCATTAATGGTTACCCAAATATCATTCCACCTAAGGTCAGAGAAAAGCTACCAAAATTTAGTGCTATAAAGAGTGAATCAGTAGAAAAATACTTGTAGCAGTTTAGAAATTAAATGGATGATTACAAAGTTGATCATGAGGATGTGATCATAAGGTTGTTTGTACAGTCTCTGAAAGGAGATGCAAGGCACTGGTCCTCTTATTTACCAGCATGCTCTGTCCATTCTTGGAGTGAGTTTATGACAGCATTCATAGACCAGTTTGGTGAGAGAATTGATGCAGGTTCAGCGATACAAAAACTTATGAATATTCAAAAGGAAAGTGATGAGTTGGTTCCGACCTTCAACTTAAGATTTTCAAAAATACTCAAACATATCCCAGAATATATGAGACCAAATGATGCATTATGTTTGGCAATCTATCTGAATGCATTTGATGAAGAAATGGGTTATTTGTTGAGAGATAAGGAACCTATCACATTGCATCAGGCCTATAAATTTGCTAAGGACATTGAAAATAATCAGAAGTATGGAATGCCCATAGAATACATGGCTACAAGTTTTTCAAAATAATTTTCAAGAGGAATGTGTTACTACTGTCCCAGTTTATACATCATTCCAAGGTCTTATTATGTTTATCCTAGCATGAGATTTGAGCCAGCAAATGATACAATGCACTTGAATGAAGTAAATATGTTTAAGGCTGAGATTATACCTCATAGACCTCTAGAGAATGCATATGATCAGCCAAGAAGGATGTATATTGAAAGCAATATCTTAAGTGAATTCTAGTCTATTGTCCATAAGAAATCAACTGATTGTGAAGGGATGTCTCCATCATGTGGTATGCGGGAATTGTGTGGTTATGAGCATGGCTTTGACAATGTGAAAGAGTTAGGTAATGATGACCCTACCAAGGAAGAACATGTCCAGAATTGCCCAACCTATGAGGTTGATGGCAATAATTATTATTCTAATTTTTCAAGTGACATATATGTGACTAAATCTGAGAATTTTTCTCTTTGTGAAGATGATATTGGTGTCCACACTACAACTGATTTATTTTCAGCATTAACTAATTTTAATGTGCATCATGATAATTCTGTGAGTCAAAAGTTTATATCATTACCAACTAAAAATATTTTTCAAGGATTCTCAAATCCATTATATGATGAGGCAATGGAGATGGATCAAATGGTGTCTTGTCATGATATATTCAAAGGTGGGCTACAAGAGATTTCAAATCCCTTATATGAGGAGACAGCTATATTTTTAGATGATCCAGGTGTTGCATCAGTTTGTGAGGAGGGGATATGTAAGTCAGAATCAGAGATCTTTGGCCCATGTGAGAATGATAATGGTGATAATGATGGGTGTGTGGATCAGAAGTTGATATCACCATTAATTAGTGATATAAAAGATATTGAAAGTCTCCCAGGTAAAGCTATCTCAGAATGTGTTGACATGACAAAAATTTCAAGCTTATGTGAAAAGCAGTCGAGTGATGGAATGAGCAATATAAATGATTATGATTGTTTTTCTGAGAATTGTTTATTTGGTTTGTCTCAAAGTTCCTATGATGATTTTGCATTTTCTATGCAAATCTATGATGAAATTAGACCTGATGATCCCATCCACTTGATAGATTTTGAATATTTTCAGTGTCAGAATCAGCTGAATGAATGCTTGGTAATACATAATAGTCAGGAAGATAATGAGAAGTATTACATGCCATATAATAATGCATTGTTTAATGAATATGGCATATATACATTACCTGATGTTGAAGGGTATGACAATAGGTGTGGTTATATGCCTAATTTTAAGATACAGAATGACAAAGATTATATTGACAATGATAGGCTCAGAGAAATGGTTAGAGATGTTAGTGACAGTTTATATGATCATGCATATTTTAGTCAAGTTTTTAGATTCTATTTGGGTCAGTCAAATCAGAATTAGGTGTTTGATAAGGGAAGGTACTGGTTCTCCATTTCTGGTGGCCAGGGCCACCAAATCAAGTTTAAAGATTGATTGGCAGAATGAAGCATATAGTGGTTAAGGAGCCAATGGAGTAGACACCTGGTCTGCTCACTAGAGATCTAAATTCTTCCTATGTCCGCAAGGGGCATACATCCCCAATCATAGCCACTATTGGTGCCTTCAAATTTTGCAAATTTGAAGTGCCTATATTCTTTCAATGTGGCGATAAAGGCTAGGTCGACATGTTGCTCAATCTACCCCAAAGAACACCTTCGTTGATCAAAATCTTACAGATCAGAAGTCATCTTGAAAATTTGCTTGGTAGGAAGTTTTATGGCACATATGGTTACATGTCTGCTCAGTTTCGTGCTTCCAGGATGAAGTTTGATGGGGTATTTAATTATTTTCTGACTACGACCGGGCTAGATTTGGCATTCCAGAAAGTTGCTGTATATCAAAAAATTTGGATTTGCAAATGGAAATGATCAAATAATGAAATGCATAACCTAAACCCAAATAATTTAATACCTCGAAGATGCAAGATGAGCTTGATTGATTTGATCTCTTTGTTGTGTTGATTGCTCGATTCCGCAGCATAACGTTGATAAGAAGATAGATGATGGATGGTTGATGGTTGATAAATGCAAGCTAGATGGATTGAAAGAGGATAGATAATGGCTTGAGATGAAAATTTAGCAGAGTGAGGTTGCATGAAGAAGAATCATGAAATTCTTCTCTAATGGCTCTAGAGAGGCTTGTTTTATAGGAAAGGCTTGGTTCCAATGGATGGCTAGGATCAATTAGGGCTTTAGATGAAATGGATGGATAGGATAAAGTTAGGTTTCCTTGCACATTAAGAAATTGTAGTCAATTGACATGTGGCAAGGGAAGATAAGGCTTAGGTGTGCTTGTGTAGATAAATACTAAAATTAGGTCCCATTAGTTGTGCATGTGAAAGATAAAAGTTGTAACACATGATTGACTGGACAAGTGTTGGAATGTGATAAAAGATGAGGACTTAATTCAAATAAAATATTTGAATTAGTTGTGATATGAGTTGGATATTAATTAAATAAATAAAATTTATCTAATTAATTAGGTAGATGAATAGGATGTGATGTGGAAATTAATTAAATAAATAAAATTTATTTAATTAATTGGGATGAGGATAAGATAAATGGGATTATGCATGTGAAATTAATTAAATAAATAAATTTATTTAATTAATTGGCTAAGTAGGATGAGGATGGGATTGAATGGGATTTTAATTAAATAAATAAAATTTATTTAATTAATTGGCTAATGGATAAATGAGATTAAGTGGGTTTAGGACAAAATGCTAAATGATGTCTAAGTAATGGTTTAACAAGGTGTTGCAAGACATGGACAAATTTGGGACAAATTTGGGTGTCTACATTTTGCCCCTCTTTGAGATGATGTTTGAGATGATGAGATTTGTGTCGAGTAACATCATTTCAAAGAAGTTAAGGTATGGATAGAGGAAAATGATATGTGATGATTATGTAAGGATATGATGATGATGAAAAGATAGGATGATGATGCCCCCTCGAGAGGATAGGCGAGTTGGACAAGCATGAGTATGCTCTCGAAAAGAAATGGCTTCGCTGCAAAAAGAAAGATAAGAGGATAGACAGAAGAAATGAAGATACGTTATGCAGCAATGAAAGTGAGCAACCATGATGTTTGATATAGCACTAGACATTATGCACCAAGGTATAAGGACTAGGGTAACAATGTGTTTTGTGCCCTAGCATAATACAACCTTGTCTAATGTGTGAGGAAGGAAACTTAGACCATTGAAGTCCTAGTGCACAAAAGGTATGATATTACCTTAGATGCAAAGGATAGTGCAAAAAGCTATTCCAACATACACAAGATATGAATATTAGCTGGAAAGTTACCAATGTGAAACAAATGCAAGATAAAAAGATAACACACACAAGCAAGCAAGCAAGCATGCACAAATGATACAAAAACAAACAAGGTATTGCCCCTGTCAAGCTGTAAACCAATGATTAATTGTTTTGATGATGATGATAGTTGAGAGTGTTGTCATTGCGGGGAAAGCTATATCCCTAGATCAACACAAGGTTGTTTGCTGAGTTGGTTGGCTAATTGGCTGAATGATTTGGCTTACAACAAGGCTAGGATCAAGACCATTGATTGTGATTGGATAACTTGGCTTGATTGATTAACTTGATTGGTATAGATTTTAAGGATTGACTTGCACTTGGATCATTTCTTGGAATGATTTGAGTTGATGATTGAAGGAAGATGAAGATTGATTTGATGAATTGATTTGATGGTTGGACTAATGTGCTATGATTTTGATGATGATGGATTGCTATAAATGGATTGATTGAATGATAGATTGATTAGAAGAAGTTGTTTATTGATGATGTATAAGAGGAGAAAGAAGAAAAATAGTATGCACCTAAATCTTGGCACTTCCTTAGTACTCTAGACTGCTTACATACCCTGTATCCATGGGATCAAGGCACTTAACGATGGAAATGAGATGCAGTTCTAATGTTTTATTGATGAGATGATGAAAAATGGATTGATTTGATCAAGTTATGGATTGAGATTGATTGATTGATGATTTGCTTGTTTCATAACTTGATTGGATTTGTCTTGATTGGATTTGATGTGATTGAGTTGATTTGCTTTGGTGTTGATGTTGATGATTGATAGGATTTGTTTTGATGGTTGGCTTGATGTGCTTTGGTTGTGATGTTTGCTATTGCTAGGCTGATTGTTTTGATGATTGCATTAGATTGAATAATGATAGTGATGGTGTGATGATTAGAGTGTCCACTCAATCTAAGCATAAGCAAGTGTTCTTAGTGTGCTCAAAGGATGGAAAATAAACAAGGTATTGCCCTTGTCAAGTCATAAACCAATAATTGATTGTTTGATTGATTTGTTGATAGTGTTGTCATTGTGGGGAAAGCTATATCCCTAGATCAACACAAGGATGTGGGAATGCTATATCCCATTGATGATGATTGATGATTGATTCAGTTTATGAAAAGATCAGGATCAAAAACTTGTTGATTTGATTGTATAATGTTCCTTGATTGATTGCTTGCTTGATATGGATTACTGTGACTTAGATTTAAGATCATTGCTTAGATTGATTTGATTGAAATAGATGAATGAATGTTATTGATAGGAAGAATTGATGATGATGATTTGATTTTGATTGATTGTTGAAGGAGTTGATTGTTTTGGATGATGTGATTGGTTTTATTGCTTGGATTTTTTTTTGGATTTTTTTTTTGTATTTTGGGAATATTTTGATTTTTTTTGTGTGTTTCTTGAAATGTTTTGGAAAACACCAATGGATTTACAATTTGGGTAGCCTTTGTGCTTGATACCAATGACAAGGGAAAAAACCAAGTCTAGGTGCAAGGGATGGATAAAAGGATGGGTGATAGTAAATGGGATGGTAAGATCATGAGAGTTGGATGGATAGATAAGAGGATAGGCCATATAAGGGATGGATGCTTGCCTCATGATAAATGGATAGGTAGGCTATAGTGGAAACTTCATGATAAATGGATGGGGATAAGCTATAAGATGGAAAGCTCATGATAAGGATACGCCATAGTGGATGGATCGTAAGGGAGCTAGGATGTGATCTCCAAAGGCTATGTCGCATAGGAAGAACTTGCCCCATTCTAGGTGGAAATGCTTAGGATTTTTACATGATTGGATTTTACATGGCGCTTATGATGATAGGATGACATGAGGGATTGGTTTAAATGGGATAGATAAATGGTCAATGGATAGGACTTGGTTTGGAAAGAAGGTATGTCAAGAAATATTCAAACATGTTTCAACATTTTGCCCTTGTCTCTTCATCAAAATCAAAAGGTGGAAGGATGGCTAAATGGGTTTAGTGGATAGGCATGTTTATGTAATGGATAAGGATGGCAGGATGGTATGGTAATAGTTTGGAAATGGATAGGTTGGATGAGACAATGTGCCCCCAAGTGTAAGTGACACAGAAGATCAACCTACACATGACACCTGTTTGCCAGGTTTTCATCATGGTACTTATCCAAGGCGCCTATTTACCAGGTTTTCAGCATTGGACAAAGGGATTTCTCTTTACTTTTTTTATTTTTTTTCTTTTATTTTCTTTTTTCTTTTAGATTTTTTTTTTATTTTTTAGATGGGCTGACAATTACACATGGCGCCTGTTTGCCAAGTTTTCACCATGGTAATGGATAGGAGGGACTCAAGTGGCTAGTGCTATGAGAGGTGATATTGTCCCTTTAGAGATGGATGATGTCATTGCATGGACCATGTCATTATGCTCATAGATGTTGATAAGGGATTGTATGGATGGGAGATGGATTAGGTAGATAGTGGATGATGAAATGGATTATGAAAGGGTAGGCTAGTGGCTTATGGTGTGGATTTATATAGGCTTATGTAAAAGCATGGACCATGGGGATAGCATGGGGGAGATATGTAGGATAATGGATGGAAGATGGGGAGATGTTATGTGGAGGTGTTGCAGAGTGGAAGGGAACCATGACCAATGGTTGCACACACCATGATAAACATTGAAGCTTTTGATGAGATGGTGGTGTAGGAAGCAATAGAGTTGTTTTCTTAGGAGATGGTTGATGAAGTGATTTAGGAACCCACGTAGATTTAGTATTTTTAGTGCTTTTTCTTTGCTTGTGGGATTTGTGAAGGGAATGAAAGTTTTGGATGGAAATAGGCTTTCGGATGGATATAGGTGATTGGGATTCTTGAGATGTGGATGAGGATGCCTCGTTTGACTTGCTAGCTATTTTCTTAGGAACCCAAACCATTTTGCTTTTGGGCTTTGCATTTGGAGGTAAGGGTTTAGATGGCTGTTTAGATTGCTTTGCTTTGATTATTTGCATTGATTTTTCATGTTTGTGCCCTGAGGCATGAGAGTCCTTAGGATTTTTAGTTGGATTTCTAGCTTTATAGGTAAAGGCATCAAAATTTTTGCTTCTAAATCCCATGGGGTGGGTGGAGTGGATGTAATGATTGGAAGCTTTATGTTTAAACGATGTGTGCTTTTGTTGGCCATGATTAGTGATGTAAGGATACTTATGAATGCTAGGTATGTTAGGTGTTGGAAGCAATGGTAGCAAGGTGGATGGAGGGACATTGGGAGTTGGTAAAAGTGGAGGCAAAGTGGATGGCGGAAGGTGTACAATCACATGCTTTTGACATTTATAGGATGATGGAGGTAGAATGGCAACATATGTTTTGGGTAGATGATGGGGGGTACGATGGAAAGTGGTAGGCTTAGGATGCATGAAGGGATTACCAACATCTTTAGCTTGTTTACCTTGGGGTGTGTATCCAAGGCCATATGAGCATGGAGGAACATTGACATGGTTTGGCTCCAAAATACCTTGTTCATAAAGGCCTAGACCTTTGCCTTGGTAGTTCATGTTTTGGAGGATGCGATTGACTATGGGACTAGATGTGCTTTGAACACTAGACTTGAGTTCATTATTGGATGGAGAAGGTGAAGTGGATAGAGGTTGTTGTTTTTGTCCTAAGGAAGAACATTCATGGACAAAGGTGGTAAGACCAATAGGACATGATGGTGGACTTGAAGTGGAATTGATGGTGGATGTGGAAGGAGGATCATTAGGATCTTGATTAGCATTGCATTCACTAAGATCCAAGTTATTTGTTTGATCTTTTATGCTTGCTTGGGGGACAAGTGTCTCATCATGACAAGTGGATGTTTGCTCATTATGGATAGAGCTAGATGGCAGATGACTAGGAGCAATGTGGATATCTTGCTCATGGATAGATACAGGATTATGGATAGGATCAAGGTGCTCATGGATAGCTTCTTCATAGGTATCATCTTGATCATAAAGAAGGTAAATGTTATGGATGGGTTGCATGAAAGTGTTTTGATCTTGAGTTGGACTAGGGCTTAATGTTTCCACATGCTTAGGATTAAACCTTTGACATACCTCTTGGGTTGCTTGAATGGAAGTAGATGGCTCTTGGATAGGCTCTTGGTCAACAACATGAGAACATGATGACTCTTGACTTGGATTCATAATAGAGGGTTCTTGAATAGGCTTGATGGCTTGTATGTCACATGATGGGCTTGAAGGGCTAGGTATGTTAATGGAAGGCTCATGGATAGGCTCAAGGATAGGTGGACCACATGATGGGATTATGACCTTTGGAAGTTCTTTGGTAGGCTCATGAATGGGTGTTTGACATGGAGGTAGTTTATTCCTAGCTTGTAGCCAATGGATCACATCCTTTGCAAGTGTATGAGTGGATGGGCAATATAATGGATGAGCAATAATAGCGGATGATGTTGTGGGCTTAGGACGAGGATTAGGTTGGGGGCTAATTGGATTGGGTGGATTAGGATTTGGATTGGATGAAGGGATAATCTTACCACAATTTATGAGGTTTGTGATCAATCTCTTAAGTTTGACACAATTGGTTGTTGTATGGCCCTTATACCTATGGTATGCACAATAATGATTTTCATTATACCAAGGGGGTTTAAGGATTGGTTCAAAAGGTTCTATCGGTGGCAGCTCAATCAAATTTTCTTGAACCAACTGTTGTAGGGTTATGTCGAAGGGATCTTGTGGTGGAAGATTGGTAGAACATGAGGATGAAGGTGATGAAGGTTGGTGGACCAATGGACTAGGGGTAGGATCACATGGTGGTCTTATTATAGGGCTAGAAGGCTCATGTTTTGGCGAGTGATTAGATGATGAAGGCCACTCTAGATTGGTATCTCCCTTGTCAAAGGTAATTAAGTCTTGTTGCATAGGATAACTTGGGCTTATTTGATTTATGTACAAGGGGCCATTGGGATTTGGATATGATTCTTGTTGGAAAGGTGGATTTAGATCTATCAATGGTTCTTGGTAGTGCATTGGAATGGTAGCATGAGGGATTGGATAATGTTGGGGTGAAGGTTGATTTGTTGATGTGGCATTGACATGATAGGTGGATGAAATAGGTTGGTATGAAGTTGAAGATGATGACATGTAAGGTTGATGTGGAATTTGTTGAGGTTGGGATGGTGTTTGGACTTGTTGTTGTGATATGATTTGTTGTTGTTGGAATTGTTGAATGGGTTGTTGTGATGGTTGGAATTGTTGAATTGGTTGATGTTGTTGTAGTTGAATGTGTTAATGTGATGATGAGGGAGGGGTTGCATAGGGTAATAGTTGTTGAGATGGAGATTGACATGGATAAGGGCTAACATTAGAGGAAATGGAATAAGTTGGTATAGAATTGGGTTGATGAGAGGATAGATATAATGGGATAGGCGCTAGATAGGATGGTCGTTGGACTTTACAAGTGGCCATGATGTGTTGTATTTCTTCCAAGAGGTATTGTATGTGTGAGGATTGGTTTGTTCGACCTATGTGAATCAATTCTTGAATGCTTTGAAATGTTCGCTGCTCTAAAGGTGATTGGCTTGCATGCATGTGGTGAAGCATATGAAGGAGTTTTTGGAGGTCCTCTAAGGTTGACATGATGTCACCAAGTGTTTTCCTTAAGTCCTTTTAGCAAGTGCTTGTTTAGGGATTTGGATGATGATGTGGCTTGTTTGGATGACTTGGCTATGTTTGGGATGAAAGTGATTGGGTTTAAATGTTATCAGAAGAATGTGTAGGATGACTTGTCTTTATGTGTTTGAGTGTTTAGAACTTGATGTGGCAATATTCAAACAAATGATTATGCATATACACACATGAATCACTCACACAAGACACATAAGCAAGTTTAATTTTGAAATATGGAGAATGTGATGATTAAGCAAGCACACATGGAAGACACATCAACAAGCCTAATGTCTAGTCAAGTGGCTATGACCAATTAGGTCTTAGGCTATCTATTGCACAAGGTTGACTATGGAATTGAAAGTGAAATCCTGCCACACAGCCAGGAGAAAGGGGTAACCCACCCTTCACCTTCACTTTCCAAAGGTATAAAGTTCTTTGGGGCTTAGCCAAGAGTCACAAGATTCACAACTCCCAATGAGGGTGTCTTTCAATTTAGCCTCGATTGAGGTCGTCTCTTGGAGTGGTGTGTCTCCAAGCAGGCCTCCTAGATAGGGTTTACAAAAGCAAACCAAGTGAGCTATCACTTGATTCACACTCACAATTGTTAATTGACCCTTAGAGAATGAAATGTGTGGAAGACAATTCAAGCACTTGTTTGTTTTAAAACCCAAATCCAAATGTGATGAAAGACAATGGTTCATTTTATGCCCAATTTCAATGGTATGATTGCAAACAAGTTGTTCATTTTATGCCCAAATCGAAACGTGTGATCAAGCAAGATTGGAAGATAAGAGATGAAATGATTGCACCTGATTATTTTCGCTTTCCAAGTTGTTGTAGATGATTGATATTGCTGCTGCTAAAGCTCCTTATGATCACCTACAACATAAAAAAATGATATTATAATGCAGGCATAAAAAATAAGCTCAGCAGGCAAGGAAAATTGTAATTTTATATGCATAGCTGAATTAGATTTGATTATTTTGATACATTTTTGGTTCAAAAATTAAAAAACCAAAGAAGAGACCCATATTAATTTTAGAGAGCTTTTCGAAAATGTAAAGAAATTAGAAAAATTCCCTGTTTTGAGCCCAGAAATATGGATTTATGAAAATGGTATAGTCAGCAAAGATCTAATTTTTTCACATTGTAAATGAGCTCCAAATTAAATCTGTAAAACATAGACCCCCATTAGAATTGTGATAACTTTCCAGAAATATAAAAGTTTCTAAAAAATTTGCTGATTTGTGCCTAGAATTACGATTTTATGAAAAAACATAAAAATATGATAAATCCCGTAAAAATCACGATAAACCTGAAATTTTTCTGCTGTAGCTTCCTTATATCATGGACAAACGTTTGCTAAAATCTTGTAGAAAAATTCATAGCCGTTTGGAAGATATGATGAAATCTTTAAAAGCTAGGGTTTTGTCCAAAAAGTAGCAGATCTGCAACAAAAAGTTAATTAAACCTGCAAAACTCAACAATGGGGGTTATATGAATGCAAATTTTTACTACAAAAACCTGCAAAAAAGATCAAGCGAAGTGAGTCCCACTGAGCGTGCCAGAATGTATATCGAAAAATTTGGATTTGCAAATGGAAATGATCAAATAATGAAATGCATAACCTAAACCCAAATAATTCAATACCTCGAAGATGCAAGATGAGCTTGATTGATTTGATCTCTTTGTTGTGTTGATTGCTCGATTCCGCAGCATAATGTTGATAAGAAGATAGATGATGGATGGTTGATGGTTGATAAATGCAAGCTAGATGGATTGAAAGAGGATAGATAATGGGTTGAGATGAAAATTTAGCAGAGTGAGGTTGCATGAAGAAGAATCATGAAATTCTTCTCTAATGGCTCAAGAGAGGCTTGTTTTATAGGAAATGCTTGGTTCCAATGGATGGCTAGGATCAATTACGGCTTTAGATGAAATGGATGGATAGGATTAAGTTAGGTTTCCTTGCACATTAAGAAATTGTAGTCAATTGACATGTGGCAAGGGAAGATAAGGCTTAGGTGTGCTTGTGTAGATAAATACTAAAATTAGGTCCCATTAGTTGTGCATGTGAAAGATAAAAATTGTAACACATGATTGACTAGACAAGTGTTGGAATGTGATAAAAGATGAGGACTTAATTCAAATAAAATATTTGAATTAGTTGTGATATGAGTTGGATATTAATTAAATAAATAAAATTTATCTAATTAATTAGGTAGATGAATAGGATGTGATGTGGAAATTAATTAAATAAATAAAATTTATTCAATTAATTGGGATGAGGATAAGATAAATGGGATTATGCATGTGAAATTAATTAAATAAATAAATTTAATTAATTAATTGGCTAAGTAGGATGAGGATGGGATTGAATGGGATATTAATTAAATAAATAAAATTTATTTAATTAATTGGCTAATGGATAAATGAGATTAAGAGTGGGTTTAGGACAAAATGCTAAATGATGTCTAAGTAATGGTTTAACAAGGTGTTGCAAGACATGGACAAATTTGAGACAAATTTGGGTGTCTACAATTGCAAATCTCACAAATTTGAGTGCGACCCATTTTTTAATTTGGTCTCAAACGTCTCCAATGCCAATTTCATCAAGATTGAAGGTCATATGATGCATTATTTTAATGCATTCCAGTTGTAGCGAAGGCATCCGGTGGGCCAGTTTACAAAAGATGTCCCTAAATTCAATCGGCGATACAGATTCTGGCGAAATGGGTTTGCTTGAAATAATTAATGATGCCCTTGTGCAAATTTTTCGTGGTCATCGAATGCCCTGTTTGCCTATGGTGAAAAAACATCATTTGCCCAGGAAGAGTAATTTAATATTCACCAAAAGTCTAAAGTTAAAAATGCAAATTTTAAAGGAAATATCTTATTGGCATTTTTAGTAGTTTAAATGAAGTATTTTTAGAAGGGAAAATGTCATAAATGACTTTTATAAACTTTATGTTATAAAGTTTATGAGATAAATAATGTGCTTTGCTGCATTTCGCAGCATCACACTTCTCTTCCTTCAGCTCCCTTGGATTCACGCGATGGCGTGAAATGCCCATATGTGGGCATTTTTAGACCTACTATCTTCTTTGTAGAGAGAATATGGGCATTTCCTTCACCTCTATGGTGATTTTGCTGGACTTTCATCAGCTTCAGGGAGTTTTAGTTACAGAATGAAGGTGTAGTAGATCACATTTTTTGGTTTCCAGCCATTTTTTGGAGGTGTTTTAGGGCTAAAAAATGATGTTTTATGCTTCAAATTCATCCTATGATCATTCCTAAGGCATTGGCAAAGTTTTTAGGATCATTTGCATTGGTTTTTGGCTGCCAACAAGATGAAAAATGCCCCTCCTCTGCCACAAACGACCCAGAAAAATTGATTGGGCAAGAATTGAAATTAGATGCTGGAAGGGAGGTCTCCGAGTTCATTTTGCATCAATCTAGAGGAATGAGTACTACCATGTAAATTTGGGAATAGGTGAAAAATGTAAAAGTTAAAAGGGCGAAAATTAGAATATGTTTTATTTATTACCAATTCTTCTCCTATTTTAATGTAAAATATTAATATTTTCCAATGTATTTTTGGAGGCAAAATGTAAGGAAATATCTCACCTACCTCCAGAATGTATTAAATTTTAGGGCAACATGCTCTTATTTTTTATAAGAGCATGTTGTTCCACTTTGTAGAGAGAGTTCTTCTGGGCTTTGGACAGAAGCTGTTCTCATTTTGGGAAATAGTTTTCTATAGGAGATGGTGACTAGATTTTGAGCTACAAGGGCATTTTCTGCTATGTGAGTAAAATTTTGAATGACATTGTTCTTTCCAGATTGAATTAGATGAATAACACTGCATATGTGTGTGTTTCTTGCAACTGTCTCCTTGAATGTAAGCATCTCTTTTGTGAATGAAGCAATCAAGGATTTTGGAGTTCACTTATGCACATTTACTGTATTGAATGTCTTATTTTACTACTTCTATAAAAGGAATGGATTAAATATGCCATAAGTAAGACATGGGAAGTGATGTTTTGCATTAGGGATTGATGAAGTAGAGTTGCAAGAAATACCCTTTCTTGGACTTATTACTGTAAGGCAGTAATATTATTGTGAGTCCTCTGGATATGAAGTTTTGGGTGTCATAAGAAAGCATTTACATTGCTTAGTTTGACTTTGTTGCCTAGATAAAGCACCGATCTAGAACCTATTTGACCAAAGGTCCAAAAAGACAATGAATTTAAAGATAAATCATATAAATCAAACCATTTTATGTTTTGTTTTGTTTTAGTTTAGGAACTGTGTGTTCTCTGATGTGAATGAGTTTGATGGTCCAAGAACATTGCCAATTTGGGGTCAATCATGTAAATCTTGGTGCATATTTGAGAGCATTCTGCTTGAGATAGTCAAGCATAAATCTTTTTGTTGTGAATGAGGGATACCCCTAGGTGTGGCAGAACCTAAAGTGCAGGGGAGATAAGTGCAAACAATCTCCTATCTTTGTTGGCCAAGTCCTACAGTAAACTTGATCATAAGAATTGGCAAACCTTTAGGGTTTATTGTCTGCTGATTTGGGCACCAATAGGTGGAATCATTCCCATTTATGATTTATTATTAGGCCACCAAGTAGAGGCTTCTCCTAAGAGATAATATACTCCCCAAGAAGCTTTTGTGATCTCAAAATAATTATGGATCTCAAATTTTTTTTTCATTTTGCTAAGCTAGGCTTCTACTCCATCTCTTGTAATTGTGCCATCAAATTTAGGTGGGTTGACCTTTTCATATCCTAAGCCAACTGATTGGCTAGATGGTCTCTTACTCCTTCCTATATTTAAGTTCCCTCTTGGTTGGGTCTAGTTTCATCTTGTCTTTCATTGACACTAGGGTATTGTTCTTGATCTACTTCATCTTCTTGATTCCTAGGTCTTCTAACCTAATGTTCCAAAGTGGCTATTCTTTCCCTAGTCTCATTTAGGGCACCAAGAATTTGGTCTAGTTTTGTTGTAGGGTCATTTGCATCTTGGTTTGAATTGTCAAGGCTACTTCCCATATTTGTCCTAGTTTACAATACCTTATTGACCTCGTACAAGCAAGTCATTATGCATTAGTGCAAGTAGCTCACCTTATTAAGTTTGATGTTCAAGATAAAGAGCCATCACATAAATTTATAAAAGAAATATCAAAATTTTATTGATAGAAATTGGATATTACACATGTTGCAAGTATGGGCCTAACCAGTGTTGTCATTGATGTCAACATACTCTTGTTGCATTGATGTCAAGGATTGGATGAGCTGTGTGCTAAGGATATTGAGAAAATTAGTCCTATCAGAAACAGAGAAGAATAGTGAAGATAGTGAAGCTCTATGAAGTGAAGATCCTAGCTAGATGAAGATCAGAGAATGTGCATCAAAGGGTTTCTAGATATGTGTCTAAAGATGATCTAGTCAAGATTTGAGAGGTCCGCATGAAGATTTGGAGAAGTTATGGCCATATGAGTAAAATTGGTTCTGGCAATTGTTCAGAGGTGACAGAGTGACAAAAATAGGTTCGGTAAGATTTGGAAATGCAATATCTTGTTCTGCAGATTTGGTGGAATGTTTAGGAACCCAATGTGAATTGACAACTCAATTGGTTCATAGTATGGAGGTCCACAAGCATTTATTCTAATGTGACAGTGATGATAGACTATGTTCTTGAGGTTCCAGATGAAGATGCGAATGATTTCAGTAAGCAAAAGTGGTGTGGATGTTCTTGGTGATTCAAGCAAGCTTGTGGGGGTCTCTAGATTGTGTCCAGTTTGTGTTGGCAGTCTGCATTGAAGATTTAGCTCATAATTGAAGATTTACTCTCAAGTGATGGTGTTCTTCCCAATCATGGCTGACCGGATGTTTTACACATCTTGCAGATGATCTTGAAGATGTTCTGTGAAGCATGGCATGTTCCTCAAAGAAGATTGAAGTCCCAGATATGTGTGGCCGATAGTGTGGTGATACGCATGAAGTTTTGTAATAAGTCAAGTTGTATTTGTATAATCGCTCTATAATAAAATAAAGTATGTATTGTGCCGACTTGGATGATTATCCCAAAGTTGGTGTCTTGTATAAATAAGATTTGTGAAGTCATTTCAAAGCATCCTTGGTGAAGATGAGAGAGTGGTAGAGAGGAGAAGAGCAAAAAGCAGAGCAAAAGTGTTGAGCTTAAATGGAACTGTCTCAAGCATGGTGAAGATGCTAATCTCCAGTTCAAGTATGTAATATTTATATTATTATTCTATAGACAGTGTATCTCCTATAGGCAGTGGGCCTCTTGTGAGTAGTGTGCTCAGGCAGTGAGCCCTAATTAGCAACTGCCATTTTGTTCTTCTTATTATTTTAACAGAGAATACAATCTTGGGTTAGTCACCCCATGGTTTTTCCCTTAACCGGGTTTTTCATGTTAAAATCTTGGTGTCATATGTGTTAATGTGTTTTTGCTCTTAAGATATTGCATTGTGCTTCCGTGATTAAATCATTATTATGTTGTATAAATATAAGAAGGATTTAAGTGTTTATAGAAAAGAAAGTTTTGGTGACAACTGATTCACCTCCCCCCTCTCAGTTGTCTATCCTAAAACCAACAATTGGTATTAGAGCTTAATCGCTTGAGGAGATCTAGGATGTCTTCTTATAAGAAAGATAGTTTGAGGTTTGATGGAACTAATTACACTCTTTGGAAAAGCTGCATGGAATGTCACTTGCAATGTATGGGAATGCAATATTGGACCATGACTACAAAGAAGTATGTTCCTCCAAAGAATGGTCCGACAACTGTAGATGAAATCAGAGATGCTGAAGATAATCTTCAAGCTAAATAAGCCTTACTAAGTGCCTTATATGATTCAGAGCTGACAAATGTTATGGATTTAAAAACTGCACATGAGATTTGGTCAAAGCTGGAACTTTTGCATGAAGGAGACAAATATGTTAAATGTGCCAAGCTACAAAGTCTAAAAGGAAAATTCAAAAATCTGAAGATGAATGAAGATGAGAATATCACTACATTTATGCCAAAAGTAAATGAGCTTGTTTGTGGCATTAGGTGTTCTGGTGGAACCTTGGATGAAGATGAGATTGTTGCCAAAGTTCTTATATCCCTACCTCATGCTTACAAACACAAGGTTGTTGCCATTGAAGAATTTAGATCTTTATCAAATATCACAAGAGATCAATTGGTTACAAAATTAGCTGCATTTGAATTGGTTGAGTTTAGGGATGCCCCCCCCCCGACTGAATCTGCATTCAAAGCTAGTGCCTTTTCAAAAGACAAACAAAGGTATGATCCAGGAGAGAACTCCTCAAAGAAACTATCATGGTATGAAAAAGCAAGAAAAGATTTGGAAGAAGATGAGGTAGAAGCTACTCAACTTGAAGCCCTTATTGCAAAAAGACTACCAAAAGGATCTGGTAAGTATGAAGGAAAATTGCCCTTCAAATGTTTCAACTGCAACAAGATTGGTCATTTTGCTTCAAGACGTCTGGAAAGATTTTTAAGGACTAATCCAAATAGATCAAAATTTTAAAATAAATGTTACTATGTTCATGAAGATGATGACGATGAAGGAGTAACAGATGATGAATCAGAGACAGGAAACAAATACAAAAGTGACTGGGTGTTTATTGTCATCAAGGAAGAAGATCTAATGCCCATTGAATCTATCAATCATAAAATGGTAGAAAGAGCTCTGGCTGCCCAAGTTGAAGAAAATGATGAATGGGTCATTGACAATGGATGCTCCCACCATATGAATGGTGACAAAAATAAGTTCATAGATCTGGAAAGACATGAAGGAGGAGTTGTAAAATTTGGTGATAATTCTGCTGGCAGAATCAAAGGCAGAGGAACTATTTCTTTTGATGGAAAGAACAAAACCAGTGATGTACTGTATGTTGAAGGTCTGAAGCACAATCTTCTCAGTGTTGGGCGGTTGGTGGACAAAGGCTATGATCTCTGATTCAAAAATAGAAAATGTAAGATCTTTGAAAGTTCTGGAACAGAGATTGCATCCGGTACTCAAACAAAAGGTAACATCTTCCACTTGGTTGGTACTGGCAAAAGTTGTTTATTTGTTCAAATTGATCAAAGTTGGTTGTGGCATAGGAGAATGTGTCATGTAAATTTTGATAATATCATCAAGATAAGCAACACTCAGGCTGTAAGGGATCTTCCAAGACTAGTGAAACCTACTAACAGTTTGTGCAGAGAATGTCAGTTGGGTAAGCAGAGTAGAGTCACATTCAAAAGTAAGGAACAATCTTCTACTGGATTGTTGGACTTAGTACATACTGATCTATGTGGACCGGCAAGAATCAGGAGTTTGCAAGGTGATAGATATTTCATGTTACTAATTGATGACCATTCCCGAATGATGTGGGTGACCTCCTTGAAAGAGAAATCTGAGGCTCTTGAGAAATTCAAAATATTCAAGGCTATGGTAGAAAATGAAACCAGGTTAAACATAAAATTCTGTGAGAAACATGGGATAAAAAGACAGTTATCTACTCCAAGGACTCCACAGCAAAATGGAGTAGTGGAGAGAAAGAACTGGACCATCCAGGAAGCATCTAGAACCATGATGATGGAAGCAAATGTCCCTCAGATCTATTGGAGAGAAGCTGTAAGCACTGCTATCTATACTCTTAATCAAGTACAAATTAGAAGCAATACTAGTAAGACCCCTTATGAACTCTGGTTTGGCATCACTCCTACTATGAAGTATTTCAGAGTCTTTGGTAGTAAATGTTACATTAAAAGAGATGAAGACCTTGGAAAATTTGATGCTAGAAGTGATGAAGGAATATTCTTGGGTTACTCTACTCAAAGCAAAGCATATCGGTGTTATAACAAGAGATTAAGAAAGACTGTAGAAAGTACAAATGTGAAGGTTGATCAAGGCATTGAAAATTGCTCAAGGTTTTATGAGTATGAAGCAGATGATCAGAATGATGTTCTAGTCCAAGAAGATCTATCCCCTTCTGTAGTTCAGATTTAGACTGATTTAGAGAATCCTGAAATACAGGAAGAAGAGATAAGCTTGAATGAACCTGTCCAAGAAATAGAAGTGCAAGAAATTCCCAAAACTCCCAGGTATGTAAGACTAAATTATTCTAAAGACCAGATCATAGGTGATAGAAGCAAAGGTGTTCAAACAAGAAGAAAGATTTCTCAAGATTCAGAGAAGTATTGTCTAATTTCAAAGATTGAACCAAAAATAGTAAGTGAAGCATGCAATGATGAAAGCTGGGCCAAAGCAATGGAGGAAGAGTTGATGCAGATTGAGAAAAATCACTCTTGGGATCTTGTTCCCAGACCTAGAAACAAAAATGTGATTGGAACCAAATGGGTCTTCCGGAATAAACTGAATGAAGATGGTGAAGTAGTCAAAAACAAAGCCAGATTGGTCTGTAAGGGTTATTCTCAAGTAGAAGGAGTTGATTTTGAAGAAAATTTTTCTTCGGTGGCAAGAATTGAAGCAGTCAGATTATTTCTTGCTTTTGCTGCCTTCAAAGATTTCAAAGTATATCAGATGGATGTTAAGTCTGCCTTCCTAAATGGTGACTTCGAAGAAGAAGTATACATTGAGCCACTGGATGGATTTCAATTGTCTGATCATGGTGATATGGTCTGTTGAAGAAAGCACTGTATGGACTCAAACAAGCCCCAAGGGCCTGGTATGAAAGATTGGATAAACATCTTTTAAAGATTGGTTTCAACAAAGGTACTGCTGACAGTAACTTGTACTTCAAGATTGATCATGAAAATATCTTGATTATTGAAGTATTTGTTGATGATATCATTTTTGGAGGAAGAGATAGTGTAAGACTTTTTCAAATCAAATGAAAAGTGAATTTGAGATGTCTATGTTTGGGGAGACAAATTTCTTCTTGGGTTTACAAATCACTCAAACAAAGAAAGGAATCTTCATATCACAGACCAAATATGTGAAAGAATTGTTGAAGAAATTTGGGATGGAAGATTCAAAACCAATGAATACTCCCATGGCAACCAGATGTAAACTAAGCAAAGATGATGAATCTCCTAAGGCTGATCAGAAAAAGTACAGGTTAATGATTGGAGGACTACTATATCTTACTCAAACTAGACCTAACATTATGAATGTTGTTGGCCTTGTTGCCAGATTCCAAGCTGATCCCAGAGAATCTCATGTCATGGCAATCAAGAGATATCTCAGATATCTAAAGGGAATAGTTGAGTATGGTTTATGGTATCCTAGGGATCATGATTTCTCTCTTCATGCAGATATAGATGCAGATTGGGCATGAGATGTGGATGACTGGAAGAGTACTAGTGGTGGTGCATTCTTTTTGGGGAAAAGATTGGTTTCTTATCTAAGCAAGAAACAAGAGGCAATATCTATGTCCACTGCAGAAGCAGAATATATTGCAGCAGCAAGTAGTTGCACTCAAGTATTATGGATGAAGCAAATGCTAAGAGACATCAGAGTGGAGTATGAGGAACCTATCACAATCTTCTGTGATAACTCAAGTGCAATAAACATATCAAAAAATCCGGTGTTGCATTCAAAGACAGAACATATATCCATCAAGTTTCACTTTTTAAGAGAGCAGGTGAACCAAAATGAAGTTAGATTGGAGTTTGTACCCTCAAAGGATTAGATTGTAGACATTTTTACTAAACTTCTACCTAAGGACTCTTTTGAGTATCTCAGGGAGAAGTTAGGGGTTATTATCCCTCCGATTCTAAATTAAGGTGCACTAATGTGCATCAATCTGGTGGATCTCACAATCATATCTTGTGGTCCGGATTGATGATAGGAAGCTACTACTCATGGGGAGCAGTCTGTATGATTCTGATTGATGAAAGTATGTGCCCTTTTCCATTGATGTCAAAGGGGGAGAGAAGACATGTGAAAAACAAAAGTGGTTACTGATCAAAGGGGGAGCAGTAAAGAAAGAGAAGACATATGAATGATTGATGTTGATTGGGAGAGCTATGTCAGTTAGTGAGGAGAAGTTCTTGTCTTGATGGTTAAAATAGTTTTTCACATCATATGTTGCCATCAATGACAAAGGGGGAGATTGTTGCAAGTATGGGCCTAATCGGTGTTGTCATTGATGTCAACATACTCCTGTTGCATTGATGTCAAGGATTGGATGAGCTGTGTGCTGAGGATATTGAGAAAATTAGTCCTATCAGAAACACAGAAGAACAGTGAAGAGAGTGAAGCTCTATGAAGTGAAGATCCCAACTAGATGAAAATTAGAGAATGCACATCAAAGGGTTTCTAGATATGTGTCTAAAGATGATCCAGCCAAGATTTGAGAGGTTCGCATGAAGATTTGGAGAAGCTATGGCCATATGAGTAAAACTAGTTCTGGCAGCTGTTCAGAGGTGACAGAGTGACACAAATAGGTCCGGTGAGATCCAGAAATGCAATATCTTGTTCTACGGATTTGGTGGAATGTTTAGGAAGCTAATGTGAATTGACAACTCAATTGGTTCGTGGTCTGGAGGTCCGCAAGCATTTATTCTAATGTGACAGTGATGACAGACTGTGTTCTTGAGGTTCCAAATGAAGATATGAATGATTTCAATAAGCAGAAGTCGTGTGGATGTTCTTGGTGATTCAGGAAAGCTTGTGGGGGTCTCTAGATTGTGTCCAATCTGCATTGAAGATTGAGCTCGTAATTGAAGATTTACTCTCGGGTGATGGTGTTCTTCCTAATCATGGCCGATCGGATGTTTTACACATCTTGCGGATGATCTTGAAGATGTTCTGTGAAGCATGGTGTGTTCCTCAAAGAAGATTGAAGTCCCAGATATGTGTGGCTGATAGTGTGGTGATACGCATGAAGTTTTGTAATAAGTCAAGTTGTATTTGTGTAATTGCTCTGTAATAAAATAAAGTATGTATTGTGTTGACTTGGATGATTATCCCAAAGTTGATGTCTTGTATAAATAAGATATGTGAAGTCATTTCAAAGCATCCTTGGTGAAGATGAGAGAGTGGTAGAGAGGAGAAGAGTGAAAAGAAGAGCAAAAGTGTTGAGCTTAAATGGAACTGTCTCAAGCATGGTGAAGATGCTAATATCTAGTTCAAGTATGTAATATTTATATTATTATTCTGTTGATAGTGTGTCTCTCGTAGGCAATGGGCCTCTTGTGAGTAGTGTGCTCGGGCAGTGAGCCCTAATTGGCAAGTGCCATTTTGTTCTTCTTATTCTTTTAATAGAGAATACAATCTTGGGTTAGTCACCCCATGGTTTTTCCCTTAACCAGGTTTTCCACATTAAAATCTTGGTGTCATATGTGTTAATGTGTTTTTGCTCTTGAGATATTGCATTGTGCTTCCATGATTAAATCATTATTATGCTGTAGAAATATAAGAAGGATTTAAGTGTTTACAGAAAAGAAAGTTTTGGTGACAACTGATTCACCCCCCCTCTCAGTTGTCTATCCTAAAACCAACAACACATCCTTATTTATAATAAGGTCTCTTAGTTGCAATTTCTAGAATACTATTTAGGCATTTCACACTCCTCAAGATCTCCATCCTTTGAGATTAATTCCATGCTTCTGAAGGTAGGATGTACACACAGTTACTCCTCTAATACCTCATTTTTTACCATAGGAGTGTAGCACCCATAGATAAAAGGCATGTCACACACCATTGATGATTTCATTGGTTTAGGCTTAATCTTGACCTTGGGTCTAACTTGTTTTTCTCTGTTCAACTTTATATGTCCTATAGTTGATGCTAAAGTCTCGGTATCAAATAATTGGTACTCTTCCTTGAGAGGTGGTTGGGTGGACTTTCCGCTTGACTAGGTTTGAGTCTTTCTCTTCCTTCTAGATCACTTCCTCAATCTGGATCATGTCTTCTCTATACTTAAAGAAAGAAAAACACTTAAATTAGCCTAGGTTTTCCTAGTTTCAAAAGTTTTTACATTCAGATATAGTAGGCTCATAGGCCCTAGTGTTTGAACTTAGCTTCTAATACCACATGTAACAAGCCACCCAATTTAGAAATAACAAATAATGGAAAATCTATAAATTTAATAATACATAAATGCCACAAATAAAAATTTCCTTTCTCAAAGCATAAATAAATTCCATTTTTCAATTAAAGATGCCACCATTTTATCAACACATAGATTTCAATATACAAATTTAAAATTAAAGAATAATAAGACACAATCTCATATTAGGACAACTCTCCTTCTAATCCAATTTGAATTACATCAAATATACATGGTTGACTTTCCATTACAAATCTAGTTGACCATTATTCATAGTCATCTCATCTGAGTGTAAGCAACATGGTTGATCAACTATAGGAGGGAGAGCATCATCTAAGTGCTTTACCTCCAATTGTAGACCTGGAGTCTCCCACACATCTTCCTACTGGAAGAGGACTAACCCTTTGATGAGGGTAATAGATGGGGATGTTTGTAGTAGAACCAAATATGAGAACTAAGTGTAAATGTGAATACCTGTCACATGCACCCAATCAAGAAATCCCTAGATACCCTCTAGCTACCATGATTTTTGACTAATATGAGTCTACGGATATTGTGAACTAATGATGTTTATAGCTATTGCATCACTTTGGCCAAAGCTTTCAATATTCATTTGCATAAATGCGAGTCATCCATTCACATATCACTATCTCTTTCTTGACTCTCCTGTTGACTAATGATTAACAAATGCATGTATGGGTTAAAATGTATATTATTCTATAGACATCAATCTCCTAGTATTCCCTACCTTGAGCTGGTCTTAGATTGGTATATGACCATCAAGTTTCAATCTCACGGTACTCTCTACCTTGAGATGATTTTTTCCTCTATAATTTGATAAAATGAACAAAGACACGTCTATTATTTTCAAATGTCCTAGTATACCCTACCGTTGAGATGATTTAATTAATACAATAATATGAGCATAGGAATAACTAGGTTTCCATTCTCCCAATATATTTTTACCCCAATATGGTTTATTAATTGCAATAATGATGATTATAATTTGTGTTCTACTGGTATATTACTACCCTTGAATTGGAATACAATAATATAATGACTCTAATTTACAATTTTGGATCCATTCCCACATAGTAACATCAACAATACAATAATGCATTGATATTAACAATAAAATATTAATATTGGTCCTAAGAAAAATATATATAAAATGAAAAATGTTATTATCAGGTTCCTGTAACCCTTATGGCAATGCAATATTAAATCCATGCAACCTATCGATTTCTATAAAAGCATTCTCTAGACTATTCCTCTTATCACAGTTGGGTAGCATTAGACAATTATGAAATTGGGTGAACCTCTATACTATGAGTTTAACTAACCATGAAGAAAGAAACAATAAAAGAAAATAGATTATATAAAGAGTCTATTCATAGACCACAATAGAGAGACTAATCTTAACCAAGACTTGTGACCTTCCATATGTCGGTCTATGGACTATCCATACACTACCATTATAATGGTTGAATATTATTCTAAACCATAGACATACATGACTTATGATTGGCTTGCACATGGCCTTGACATTCCTTTACATTTCAATATGGCATTTCTACTCCATGCATAGATTCAAGGAGATTCATACATGGCTCCACATAGAGATAGAGTGTCGACCCATTTGGGTCCTTGCACTTATTAATTGTGAACATCAGCATAACTAACAAATAGTATTGACTCCAACTGCAAGTTTAGACTCCATCTAACATGACAAAAATCAACATGCATGAACACTGTTTCTGTAATGACCACTCACATGGTTGATAGGTTTGAGTAATATCAACAATAATGTGTACAAAGAGCAAATCAAACAATAGGGAAATTTACAATGTGAGGGATAGATACATGCAATTGTGATCAAGGATATCATGGACTACATTATTATGTGGCCTCAAGACCATAACTCTATCATCGCATTCCATTAACATACTTGTATGAATAACATTTGATAGCCTATGACCAACAATAAGGTGAGCTCCAAGATCCAAGGCTTAGCAACCGTGTATAGGGTAATACCAAGTATAACTTCAAACAACTTGACATATCAGAGAATACCCTATGCTATTTTACTAACCACAATAACATATGCAATCAACTCTAAATATATATCCATTTTAAATCAGACATGTTCTAACGAAGATATCGTGGAATGAATAAATCAACTAGGATAATCATACTTTAGATTCGCCTACAACTTATTAGTCTTCACATAAACCAGCTTCCTTCTCTTGGGCAAGTGGCACTACTAGGCTGACCCCCCTCCAAAACACAAACCCCAAAAATGATTCTTATAGAATGCTATGTGTTATGTCGTAAAATGTCCACCTAGGACTTTTACCTCCTAAGTTTAGCTCTTAGGTCCCTTAGCTTTAATCTTGCATATTAGAAATGAATCCTGAAGCAAAATCCCCCAAAAACCATGACAAATGGGACTTAAGGGACACTTTGGAGCTTAATTTGGACCTTAAATAGGCCCTTAGACAAGGGCACCTACACCCTAAACCAGCCCTGGTTTGTCGGGGTCCCAAATTTGAATGTCGGCTTGTGACCGTTAAAATGGTTTCCCTTGTCGGCATCTTAAGTTTGAATTATGAAAGTTTAGCGGGAATGCATATATAAACATGTTTAGGACTTCATTTTAAACTAGAAGATAATTTTGAGATTAAGGTGAACTTATGATCATAGATCATTCAAGGCATTCATTATGTTGCAGAGTAGAATTGTGTTGTTGTTGTGTTTGTTGTTATAGATTTGGCTTCATCTTCTCATTGCGTGAAAGACCTTCATCTCCTTGAGAGATACACCTTCGAGGTGATATCTATTTGTGATTCAATCTATCTATTTTATCATTACTTTTTCCTTTGTCCACCAAGGATATGCAATCTCTATCTAACAATGGTGTTGGAAGGCTTGAATTCCATTCTGGGGCTTGACCGAGGCAAGCTCCTAAACACCACAACCCCCAACCCCTCTCTTGTGATTGTAGGTGATAGGTGTCAGATCTTGCAGAGAGGAGTTGCGGGAGAATAGAGTAGAGCATAATGATTCTAATCTAAATAAAACTATAGAAAATATCCCTAATTTCTAATCTGCATTTAGTGCCTTTCTATGCAAGCATTTGTTAGGATTCATCTGTTTGCTTACAATTTTGCATAATTAGGGTTTTAGGCCTAATCAGACTAGGATTTTAACAAAGTAATCAACAAATTCCAAATTTCCTTATCATTCCAAGTGACACCAAACCTATAGCTAAGTCCTCTTGTAAAATTTGTGATTCAACTTGGTTTAATGTCTTTGAATGTATGTAGTGAAAGGAGAATCTAATTAAACTATCATTCAAAACCATCAATCCCTCATCTCCCTTTTTCATACATTACATTTTGGTGAACCTGTGTTTTGCTAAACATTGCATCTTTCTGAGTGTTGTAAATCAGATTTTCATTCATACATATCATTTTCATCATTCTACATTCAAAATCTTGCATAAATATTGAAAATTTTGAAAAAATCAAACATCTTAGGCTTGCATTTAGGCATACTTTGCACTATTCTTATTGCATATCATTTAAATCTCTAATATTTATATCAGACTTGAGATAAATTACAGCAATTCATCATTCTATAATCATTTACCTTGCATTTACATACTTTATTTGCTAGGGTTTGCTTGAAATTATGCATTTTTCATATAACCTAGTCTTTGCAAAAGCTAGGGTTTGTAGTTAAAATCTTGTTTCAGATTTTACTACTCCTTTGAACACTCTTTCAAAGCTGATTTTTTGTAGTTTTGCTGCATTGTAAGTTTTTAAATTTACATTTGCATCTTTAGTACATTTATATTGAAAAAAGCAAAAAAATCAAGCATTTTAGGTCATAAACAAGCATAGTTTTGCATTTGCTTCATTGCATATATCCTAGAGAACTTTTAAATCAGATCTTGCATTCATTTGAAAACATGCACTTATTACTCATCTAAAATTTTGGCATCATTTCTCACTCTTGCTTGAAATTTTGCATGTTTTTAATTACACATTGTGTATTTCAATGCTAAGGGTTGTATACACTTTGTTTAAACAAACTTACAAATCATTCATATTGCCTTATTTTGTTGCAGTGTTTCATCCTACCCACTTTGTTTGTTGTTGACCATGTGTGTCTTTTAGTACCTATTTCCCTCAAACAAGTGCTTAGGTGTGAAATAGTTTCATGTCTAGGGTAAAACTTTGCATGAGTTGTGTTACTCCTCATCCTAATAAGAACATCCTTCTAAGGAGAAGTCTTAGATTAATGGGTTCTAGTGCTCTCAATAGCAATAGTGTCCCTACATCAAAAAATCCATTGAACACCCATTTTACCAAAAGGAGAAACACAAACTTTGCAAGATATCATACCTCCTTCAACTACAATGGAAGAAAAAACATTTCATGATTTGGAAGATCCTATTGATATAATAACACATGTACCTGATGAACAAATAACAAAACTTGATAGAGAGCTAGTAGATTTTCAAGCATTTGTAGAAAAAGAAAGGATAGTGGAAGAAGTTGTCCCTATTGTTCATAACATAAGAGAGTTGTTAAAAGGACAAGACGGTGTTAACATGCTCCATGGCTTAGAGAATATAGTGAATCATAATTTTATGCATGTCACTGAATGTGTGAATGTTATTAACAATATGTCATCACCGACTCATACACAAGTATCAGCACCTATACCAACTACTGGAGTGTCTACTTTCACATCAACAATTCTCACTACTAATGCACCAACTTGTAGTAATGCTACCACTAGTATTGGAGTGTCTAATGGCATTAAATCACATAATTACAAAGCTATGGGATTCAACTATCACAAGCAACCACCTAGGGTGACTTCTTTTATGAATAATCACTCTCAACCACCTCTCCATTCCACTTATTCTCAACCACCTTCCACTCACAATTATTCTCAACCACATTTCATTACCACTCACAACCAATCACCTCAAAACTTCATGCCCACGTCTTCTAATTCTCAAACTGCATCTCCTAATGATGCCCTCTTAAATCAACTCTTGCAAGGCATGACTTCTTTACAGCAGAAAGTGACAAACTTGACCAATGCTTCGTCTCAACCTAGCATGCCAAATACCATGATCGTAATCCCCTATCCTATGCAATCTTCAGAACTCCTATGCCTGATAAACTTGAAACTCCTTGCTTTGAAAAGTACAATGGTAAAGGTGATCCTAATACTCATGTGGCAGCATTCACAGCTATGTGTAGTGATTTCTTCTTTGAAGAGGACTTGTTAGCAAAACTCTTTCCACGATCCCTCAAAGATACTACTTTGGATTGGTTTTGCTCCTTATCTCTAAATTCAATAAACTCTTTCTCTCAGCTAGTTGATCAATTCTTACAACACTTTCAAGCAGATATTGGACCATCAGTCTCATTGATTGATTTAGTTCATTGTAAACAAGGTCCGAAAGAGAAGTTAACTGAGTACATTAGCTGATATCAAGCCCTCTTCACACAAATTCAATACTCAATTATAGATGAGGATGTTCAGAAGATATTCATTATGAATTTACAACCTAACATCTGTGATAAAATCCTCTTGATGAAGTATAACTCTTTTCAACATTTATGCACATCCCTTTGTGATTACCAACTGTCATCTAGTCAGTATGAAAATCAAAACTCATCAGCTCAAGTTGGTCAATCCACAGATGGACCTCCACAAAACAACTTTAAAAGGAACAACAAGATTTTCATCAAGGTTAATGGATAGCATTCAAACAATTTTTAATTGCAAGTGTCTGCTATTAGTAGTCCTAAATGGACACCTTTTCAATAGCCACAATATCAAAAGTTTACTCCATTATTTGAATCTCTTCAATCAATCATGAATCAAGTAGTAAGCAACAATATTTTGAAGCTTACTCCTATGAAACCACTTGATAGTAACAGGATACAAGGACCTAATTTTAATGCTAATGCTTTCTGTCAGTATCACTAATCAACAAGATATGACACTGAACGATGTGTCCGCTTAAAACATGAAATTCAAGACATCATTAACTCTATTATAATACAGGTAACTGGAGTGAATGATAATGGGAATAAGTCAGTTGCCCCTCTGAATCAGAATCTACAAATCTTTACAAATCCTTTCCCGAGACCCAACAAGAACAATATGGTAGAGAAAAATACAATTGAACAAGAAGATGACTATCTAGATTATGATGAAATAATTGGAATAATAGAAGTGGATAAGGATGAGATCAAAGGCTCACCTCATCCATGATGAAAAAGTATCTATGTTGAGGTTCCTCCATCATTATCCCTTCAAGGATTAGGAGTCAACCAAAACGCACTAGATATGCAAGTTGAACAACCGTGACAAGCCATTATGATACAAGAAACGGTTGCCATAGTGGAAAGTATTCCATTCCACCGTGAAAGGTTCATTCATCGAAATAAGAAAGCAAAGGATTGGAAAAGAATACAACGACTATCATCAATGGGAAATAACACTAATTCCCCTCCTCACAAGCAACAAAAGATTTCAAATATTTGGGGATTTGACAAACAAGCACTGCATGACCATCCTAGAAATAAGAATCAATCAGATAAGAACTACTTACACTTTGTACAAAACTTGATGGAGCACCTTTCTAAGATGCTCACAAGTCCAAGCTCCCCTTAGCTAACAGGGAAGTATTTCTAACCCTGGTGGCCACCTATAATGTAGCATAGTTTGCTCACTTATGTGGCCTCCTCTCTTGTGTTGTGTTCCCCTGTGATGTGTTATGTGTTGTTTAGGTCTCCTTGGATGACCCTTGATACTCTTGTAAGGTCAAGGATATTGGGAGACCGCCTTTGTTGTGACCATTCTTCTATTTGTTTCATCATTCTTCTATCATTCCTCTACTCTATTTTATTGTTGTGTGTTGTTCCTTAGGGGCATAGCGTTTCAGTTGATGTCTTGGGGGCATCCTCCTATGTGGTGTTCCTAAGGCACTTGTTCTTCTCTCTCTCTCTCTCTCTTTTATTTTTTACCTTCTTGTAGTGATTCTACCTAGTTGGTGGATGACGAAAAAAAAAACAACTGATACAGACCATGTGTCCTCTCAGCAAGAAAAATAAAAATGGACCTGGTCCATGCATGATGATGGGGTTGGTATATATATCTGACGCTTGACTAGTAGAATCACTCTATGTGATGCATCATGTTCTCTTATCTTTTCTAACAAACCATTGCAGTACATTTGCTCTATGCACTTTGTTTTTTCTTGTACCTCATCTTGTTGTTACACTCATTTTTTAGGTGCCTATAGTATAAGCCCAATGGCTATACTCAGATTCAAACCCGTAAGTGTAGCCTTGGTTTCTTGGATGTGATTTATTACATGATCTCTTGTGTTTATCTTAGCATATCTTATCAATGTTTTTGTGGGAACATTCATCGATCGTGGCACATGTCACCTTGGGGGCATGAGATTTGTGAGAACTCTTGTTTCTTTGCATGTTTTCTCTCTACCTTAACGTGCTTGATATTGGTACACGACATCAACCACCTTAAGGTGGGGGAATATATAAGGTTATATGCCTAATGATTTTGATACTCATGAAGCATGTTTGTAAGCCCTCTCCATGAGGTGGGATGTTGTATCTCCAATGTGAGTGCACATCCTTATATCAATTGCAATAAAAAATCCCTCTCCCCGAGGTGGGATAACGTATCGCTAGAGCTAGTGTGTATCATTTTATAGAAAATCCTTCATCATTAGGTGGGATGGTGTATCTCTTGAGCTAGTGCACATCCTTTTATACAAAGTCCTCATCGGGAGGCGGGGTTGGATCTTGAGCTATCCTCCCTTAAGCATTTTTTTGGCAGTTGTTATGGCATAAGCCCAACTGTCAGGTGTGTCTATGGTGTGTTTGAGATGGTGATGAAGGGGGTAAATCATAAAACACACAACAATAGAAATGGCACATAGAAAATTGAATATTTCTTTATTGATTTAGACAACTTATTGCATTACAGAAGCTCAATTACAATCAGAGGAATCAATCCTCCATAGGCTACAACACACTACAGCTACACATCACCAGGCTCTGGAATCTTCTGCCTTATGTAACTCCAAATCAGCTAGGGTTTCATTTTTCCCACCTATTCTTGACTCTACACTTTCCCCCTTAACTCTACCAGTGCCCAGGGTTCCCAAAATAGTCATAAATAGCACTTTTTGGTGGCCTCTAGCTAAATTTCAAAATTTGCAACTCCCTCCAAAAGTAGGTCAACTTCCGGGAAGCATAACTTTTGATCCAGGTGTCCAATTGATGAACTGTTTTAAGCACCGAAAAGATCGCAATGTGAACTATCACACCAAAAATATGTAAATGGATTTCTATCAACTTTATAGGATGTTATGGGATGTTTTAGTGCCTCATATCCCATTTCAAAAAAATTTAGGGGCTTTTTGGAAAACAAAAACTTTAATATCTTTCAACTCACAAATGATCTTTTCCTGATTCCTTCACCAAAAGTCTTATATTTCAGTTATGAATCTTTCTATAAGTTTTCAGTTTAATCTGTGCCCAAATGCAAACTTCCTAAAATGGCAGTTAAACTTTCCAAAACTGGCAGGTTGCTATTTTTAGCAGTTTGGAAAAACTGAAAGTCCTACATCATTATTCAAGAGATTATGGAACCAGAAACACTAATTATGAAAAGAAATGAAAACAACTATAATGATTTTGAATCAACTTATTTTTGGGTGATACAAGATTGCCCTTACACCACTGGATGCTCCTACATTAAACACCCAGGGTAATTTAAGAAGTGACCCTGTCACGTCTCAGGTGTTTGTTTGAGGAAAACCCAAATGGTCAACCTCTACCTTAGACAACCAAGAAGAATCTTCAACAGGCCTTCCTTTCTATTTCACTAGATATTCTTCATATTGCCTATTCTGAGTACTTCTTCCCACACGGCTATCCAAGATCTCTTATATCTCCTCTGTTGAAGTAGATGCTGGAATACCCCACTATTCTTGTGTCGGTCCATCCTATGTGCCACCTTCATGATATTCTACTAAATTAGAAATGTTGAATACGGGGGAAATATTGAACCCACTCGGCATCTCTACCTCATATGCATTTCTTGAATCATGCTTTTTTAGGATTCTGCATGGTCCAAATTTCTTCATTTTCAACTTATTGTATGTTCCAATTGGGAACCTTTCTTTTCTCAAGTGAACCATGACTTCATCTCCTACCTGGAACTCCTTATATCTCCTCTTCTAATTTGTCTTAGCCTTGTACTGAATATTCATCTTATTAATATGCTTTTTCACCTCTTCATGCAAATTCTTCAAGTGTTCTGCAAAATCTTCAGCCTCGGCACTTGTCTTTCCTCCTTTGTCTAGCTTCCTTAACTCTGAAGCATTTCTTGGACTATTTCCATATACAATCTAATGGTGATTTACTAGTACTCCTATTGATAAAATTGTTGTAATAAAATTCTGCCTATGGTAAAATCAAATCCCATCCCTTGGGCTTATCTCCTACTAAGCATCATAGCTAGTTACCCAAACTCCTATTCACCACTTCTGTATGTCCATCAGTCTGTGGATGGTGTGCAGAACTGAACTTCAAATCTATTTTCAACTTCTTCCACAATGTCCTCCAGAAATAAGCAACAAACTTGGTATCTCGATCTAAAACTATGCTCTTAGGTAGACCATGTAGTCTCACCACTTCCCTGAAAAATAACTCTACAATATGAATAGCATCATTATCCTTCTTACAAGAAATAAAATGTGCCATCTTCAAGAATCTCTCCACCACCACAAAAATGGAATCATGTCCTCTCTGTGTCCTTGGTAAACCAAGAACAAAATCCAGACTAATATCACCCCACAGATTCTCTGGTACAGGTAGTGGCTAATATAGACCTGTATTCTAACTTACTCCTTTCCTCATCTGACATACTCTGCAACTCTGCACAAATTTCCTCACGTCCTCCTGCAACTATGGCCAATAATAATTTTCACCAACAATAGCAATGGTCTTATCTTGACCAAAGTGTCCAGCCAATCCTCCACTATGCTTCTCCTTAATCAAGTTCTCTCTCATGGAACTCCTCGGAATGCACAACTGGCTTCCTCTAAACAACACACCATCTTGGATTATGAAATCCAACTATTTTGTCCTATCCAAAGTAACAGGTTCCAAGCAAGCTTTCCAAGCCTCTGCAAAATCTAGATCTTCAGGATACAAACTTTTGAGTTTATTGAACCCAACAACCTCTATCTTCATTTCTGTCAACAAATTTTGCCTTCTTCTCAAGGCATCTGCAACTCTGTTGGACTTCCCACTCCTGTGCTTCAAAACAAAAGTATAACTTTGCAAAAACTCAACCCATTTTAAATGCCTTTGGTTCAACTTTCCTTGACTATTAAGATACTGTAAAGCTTGATGATCGGTATATAAACCAAACTCTTTTGGCAACAGATAATGTCTCCATTTCTTTAAAGCCTGAACTATAGCATAAAATTCCTAATCATAAACAGAATACTTTTTCTTGGCATCATTAAGCTTCTCACTAAAATAGGCAATGGTCTTACCTTCTTGACTCAAAACAGCTCCTATAGCACTACCATTTGTATCACAATCTACCTGAAATACCTTATTGAAATTTAGAAGTGCCAAAATAGGTTGCTCTGTGACTTTTTGCTTCAATGTATCAAAGCTTTTGTCTGCTCCTTTAGTCCATTTAAACTCTTTTCTATCCCCTCTCATTGTCTTCATTAGGGGTGCACAAATGCTACTAAAATTTCTGATAAACTTTCTATAAAAACTTTCCAAACCATGAAAAGACCGTACCTCTATGGCACTCCTTGGCATAGGCCATTCAAGGATAGCTCTCACCTTCTCTGGGTCCATCTTAAGATCTTCCTCTGAGATAACAAATCCTAGGTATACTAACTCCTTCTTTGCAAAACTACATTTCTTTAGACTAATTAGCAACTTTTCCTCCCTCAACTTCTCTAAAACTCTTCTGATATGCATTAGATGCTCATCCCAAGTCTTACTAAAAATCAAAATATCATCCAAAAAAACAATAACAAAACTTCCCAAAAATTCTTTCAGTACCTCATTCATTAGCCGCATGAATGTGCTTGGTGCATTGGTTAGCCCAAATGGCATGACTAACCACTCATACAAATCGTCCTTTGTCTTGAAGGCTGTCTTCCATTCATCTCCTTCTCTGATTCAGATCTAGTGATACCCACTCTTCAGGTCAATCTTCGTGAAGTACTTGGCTCCACTCAAACAATCCATGATGTCATCGATTCTTGCAATGGAAATCTATACTTGATCATTATCTTATTGATGGCTTGAGAGTCTGTACACATCCTCCATTCTCCATCTTTCTTTGGTGCTAGTACTATAGGTACCACACATGGACTTAGGATCTCCCTTATCAATCCCTTCCTCAACAACTCTTAAAATTGTCTGTTCAGCTCTTCATTCTCTGTAGTAGTCATTCTATGGGCTGCCTTATTCGACATACTAGCTCTTGGTATCAAATCCATTTGATGACTTATCTTCCTTACTAGTGGTAAACCTTCTAGTACATTATCAGAGACAATATCTTGAAATTCTTCCAACATCTCTGAGACTTGGGCTGGTACATCTTCACATTTCTCTTGACTAATCTTAGGAATCAATGTATAGCAATGACGCTCATGCTTCATACCCTCCAAAAATTTCCTACCATCTACCAAGAAAATTATGGAAGTACTACATACATTTTCTTCCACCTCCTTTAAGGGCTTCAACTTGTGACAAACTCCATCCTTTGTTAGGGAATATGTGTTTGCATGGCCATCATGGACAGCGCTCCTATCATATTGCCATGGCCTCCCCAACAGCATATGACATGCATCCATCGGTATGATATCACACAACACCTCATCATGGTATTCCCCAATCTTGAACTTCACTAGACACTACTCATTGACCAAAGCTCTGTGGTCCTTCTACAACCATGCAATCTGATATGGATGTGGATGCTTTCTTCTTGTCAACTTCAACTTGTCAACCATCTCATCTGAAACAAGATTGTCAGTACTTCCACTGTCAATAATAATATCACAACACTTACCTTCACATTTGCACCTTGTGCGGAACAAACTCTTCCTCTGATTGGGTTCTTTCTCCTCATTCAACAAATTTTTTCTAACAACTAGGGTTTCTCCCCTTTCAACATCTTCATCTACATGTGTAACTCGTGCATTACCTTCAGGTCTTCTATTTGTCCTTCCTTAATGTTGCGGACACTCGTATTCTTGATGCCCTTCTTCTCCACATTGGAAATAGGTTCCTCTGAAACCTCCTCTTCCAGGTCCTTGCCCAGGTCAGCCTCTTCCTCTTCCTCTTTGCTCACCATTGTTCTAGTCATGAGGACGGTAGGCATTATCCCCTCTCTGATTTTGACTGGTGCCAGTTTCTTCACTTTTATTTTGATCTTCATTATGGCCTCCATAGGGTCTTCCACCAATCCTTCCTTGACCTCTTCCCCTTTGCTTTCTATCGAATCTTTTATTTAGCTTCTCTTCCACCTTCAGGGAAAACTGGTACGCATCTTCTATGGTGGTCATTCTGACCAAGCTCAGGTCCTCTTGAATGCTTGGCCTTAACCCATTAATGTAACGGGCTACCTTCTTCTTGTTGGCCTCTGCATGGCCTGTCCTAATCGTAATCTTATAAAACTCTTCTGTATACTCCTTAATAGACTTGTTAACTTGCTTTAGTCCTTGTAGCTTCTTCAATAGCTCCATCTCATAGTCCATAGGAATGAACTACTTCTTCAGTTTCTCCACCATCTGGTCCCATCTGGTGATCTTTCATTTTCCTCTTCTATTCCTCTCTAATTGGACCTCCTTCCACCAAATATTTGCATGGCCCTTCAACTTTGTTTTTGCAAACTTGACCCGATCTAGGTCCTCCACATCTTCATACTTGAAATACTCCTCCATGTCATTGATCCAATCAATAAGTTGTTCCAAATTCAAATCTATAGAATATGTAGAAGTTTTGATCTTGGGCCTCTTTCCAATCTTAGAAATGGCCCTTAGTAACCCAACTTCTGCAAGATCTCCTGCAGATTCTTGTTCTTCCTTAGATACCTCTTCTTCAGCTTCATCTTCGCTTTCTTCTCTTGTTCTCAACTCAAACCCTCTTCGTAGCTCCTCTTGCAATGCATCGATTTGCCTTTGCAAGGCTTTAAAACCCTCTTCCATCAAACCATTCCTCCCAATACAATTTATTTGTGGAGGCATCTTGATCTATACAACAAACCCACAACCTCAAGTCCTAGATCAAATTACCTCACGGTCGGCGATCTGTCTACACACTCATGAACCCTTGCTCTGATACCACTTGATGAAGGGGGTAAATCATAAAACACACAACAACAAAAATGGCACACAAAAAATAGAATATTTCTTTATTGATTTGGACAACTTATTACATTACAGAAGCTCAATTACAATTAGAGGAATCAATCCTCCACAGGCTGCAACACACTACAACTACACATCACCAGGCTCTAGAATCTTCTGCCTTCTGTAACTCCAAATCAGCTAGGGTTTTAGTTTTCCCACCTATTCTTGACTCTACACTTTCCCTCTTAACTCTACCACTACCTAGGGTTCCCAAAATAGTCATAAATAGCACTTTTTGGCAGCCTCCAGCTAAATTTTGAAATTTGTAACTCCCTCCAAAAGTAGGTCAACTTTTGAGAAGCATAACTTTTGATCCAGGTGTCCAATTGACGAACTGTTTTAAGCACCAGAAAGCTTGCGATGTGAACTATCAACCAAAAATTTGTAAATGGGTTTCTATCAACTTTTTGGGATGTTATGGGATGTTTTAGTGCCTCATATCCTGTTTTAGAAAGTTTTAGGGGCTTTTCAGAAAACAAAAACTTTAATATTTTTCAGCTCACAAATGCTCTTTGCCTGATTCCCTCACCAAAGGTCTTATATTTTAGTTATGAAGATTTATGTAAGTTTTCACTTCAATCTGTGCCCAAATGCAAACTTTCCTAAAATGGCAGTTAAACTTTCCAAAACTGGCAGGTTGCTATTTTTAGTAATTTGGAAAAACTAAAAGTCCTACATCATTATTCAAGAGATTATGGAACCAGAAACACTAATTATGGAAAGAAATGAAAACAAATGTAATGATTTTGAATCAACTTTTTTTTGGGTGATGCAAGATTGCCCTTACACCACTAGATGCTCCTATATCAAATGGTGGGACTTAGTAATAAGCTCCTACCATCGCCCTTGTTTGTCGTGTTTTAGACATGTAGTATGTCTATGGCATGTTATATAGCACTCGTGTCTTCTGTGTGTTTTCCCCTATGTGTGGTTTCAAGGGTGTAGCGATGAGCTCCTCCCACACTCAGGTTTTCTATGGCGTATCTTCCCCCAGATGTAGTATCAAGGGTGTAGTGATGAGCTCCTCCTATAGTTTGGGTTTAGTATGGCATGTTTTCCCCTGTGTGTGGTTTCAAGGGTGTAGCAATGAGCTCCTCCCACATTCAGGTTTTGTATGGTGTGTTTTCCCCCTGGTGTAGTTTCAAGGGTGTAGCGATGAGCTCCTCCTACATTTTGGAGTTTTGTGTTGCAATTTTATTTCCATGCATTTATATATGAAAATGCTATATCAATGTATTCATCATGTTTTGCATGACTTCTCTTATGTCTTCATCATGTTTTGCATGTCTTCAAGGTTGTCTTCTTTGTGTTTTGCATGCCTATTACTGTCTTCATTGTGTATTGTGTGTCTTCAATGTGTTTTCTAGTGCTTACCTGAGACTGGGGGCTAGAAATAGTTCCTCAATCTTGGTGTATGCCTTAGCTTTAAGTGCCTGGCATGTTTGATGTGTTTTTTACCGTACTTTAATGCATGTATGGGTTGTAAGATCATACATACATTAAAGTAGGGGTTAAATGTTATGTGGTAAAATGTCCCCCTAGGACTTTTACCTCCTAAGTTTAGCTCTCGGGTCCCTTATCTATAATCATGCATATTAGAAATGAATCTCGAAGAAAAATCCCCTAGAACCCATGACAAATGGTACTTAGGGGACACTTTGGAGCCTAATCTGGACCCAAAATAGGCCCCTGGACAAGGGCATCTGCACCCTAGTCTAGCCCTATTTTGTCAAGGTCTCAAATTTGAATGTCGGCTTGTGACCGTTAAAAAGGTTTCCCTTGTCAACATCTTAAGTTTGAATTACAAAAGTTTAGTGGGAATGCAGATATAAACATGTTTAGGACTTCATTTAAACTAGAAGATGATTTTTAGATTAAGGTGAACTTATGATCATAGAGCATTCAAGGCATTCATTGTGTTGCAGAGTAGAATTGTGTTGTTGTGTTTGTTGTTGTAGATTTGGCTTCATCTTCTCATGGCATGAAAGATCTTCATCTCCTTGAGAGCTACACCTCCAAGGTGATATCTATTTGTGATTCAATCTATCTACTTTATCATTGCTTTTGTCTCTATCCACCAAGGATATGCACTCTCTATCTAACAATGGTGTTGGAAGGCTTGAATGCCATTCCAGGGCTTGACCAAGGCAAGCTCTTAAAAACCACAACCTGAAAGGTGTTGCAAGTATGGGCCTAACCAGTGTTGTCATTGGTGTCAACATGCTCTTGTTGCATTAATGAAAAGGATTGGATGAGCTGTGTGCTGAGGATATTGAGAAAATTAGTCCTAATCAGGAACAAAGAATAACAGTGAAGACAATAAGGTAAAGATCCAAGATAAGATGACTATCAGAGGATACAGTTCAAAGGGTTTGTAGATATGATTCTTAAGATGATCCAATAAAGAGTTCAGAGGTCCGCATGAAGATCTGAAGAAGTTGTGGCCGCTCAAGTAAAACCAGTTTCGACAGGTGTTCAGAGGTGACAGAGTGACACAGATAAGTCTGGTGGGATCTGAAAATGCAATAGTCCATTCTGCAGATTTGTTGGAGTGTTTAGGAAGTCCATGAGAAGTGATAACTCAATTGGTTAGTGGTTTGGAGGTTCGCAAGTATCTATTCCATTGTGATAGTGATGACAGACTGTGTTCTTGAGGTTCCAGATGAAGAAGATAAGGATTTTAGTAAACAGATGAAGTGCAAATGTTCTTGGTGATTCAGGCAAGCTTGTGGAGGTATTTGGATCGTGTCCAGTTTGTGTTGGTGGTCCACATTGGAGTATGAGATCGTGATTGAAGAATTACTTCTGGATGATGATGTTCTTCCTAAGTCAAGCCGACCAGATGAGTTATACATCATGCGAATGATCTTGAAGATGTAGTGTGAAGATTGGAGTGTTCCCAAATGACAATTGAAGTCTCAGATTTGTGTAGCCGACAGAGTGCTGATCTGCATGAAGTCTTTTGTAATTAGTCATGATGTATTTTCTCTAAAATTTTTGCCAACTTAGATGATTATTCCTAAGTCGATGTCTTGTATAAATAAGGGATTGTAAAGTCATTTCAAATAGTGTAGCATCAAGATGAGAGTGTGGTAGGGAGGAAGAGAGTGAAAGGCAGAGTAGAAGTATTGGGCTTAAATGGAACTAATTCAAGCATGGTGAAGATGCTATTCTCCAGTTCATGTATGTGATACTTATCATTCTGTAGACAGTGTGTCTCTTGTAGGCAGTGAGCCTCTTGTGAGCAATGTGCTCGAGCAGTGAGCCCTAATTGGTATGTGCCATTTTGTTCTTTCTATTCTTCTAATAGAGAATACAATCTTGGGTTAATCACCCCATGGTTTTTCCCTTAACCAGGTTTTCCACATCAAAATCTTGGTGTCCTGTGTGTTAATATGTTTCTGCTCTTGATTTAATGCATTGTGTTTCCATGATTGATTTATCATTATACTGCTGAATTACAAAGTGGATTTAAGTGTTTAATTGGGAGAAAGTTTTAGACAACTGATTCACCCCCCTCTCAGTTGTCTACCCTAAGTCTAACAATTGGTATTAGTGCCAAGTTCCTCTAAAAGAAGCTTAACCACTTGAGGAGATCTAGGATGTTGTCCTACAAGAAGGATAGTCCAAAGTTTGATGGAACCAATTTTAATCTTTGGAAAAGTTGTATGAAATGTCACTTGCAATGTATGGGAATGCAATACTGGACCATGGCTACAACAAAGTATACTCCTCCACAGGGTGGCCCGAAAGCCCCAAATGAAATCATAGATGCTGAAAACAATCTGCAGACTATAGAAGCTCTTCTAAGTGAATTGTCTAATTCAGAGATGACAAATGTTGTTGACCTACAAACTGCTTTTGAGATTTGGGAAAAAATGGAAACTCTGCATGAAGGAGACAAGTATGTTAAATGTGCAAGGCTACAAAGTCTGAATGGAAAATTCAAAAATTTGAAGATGAGAGAAGATGAAAATATCACTACTTTTATGCCAAGAATAAATGAGCTTGTTTGTGGGATTAGATGTGCTGGTGGAGTCTTGGATGAAAATGAGATTGTTGAAAAAGTTCTCAAGTCCCTTCCTGCTTCTTATAAAATCAAGGCTGCCACCATTCAAGAATTCAGAGCCCCCATACAACTTTCACAAGAGATCAATTGGTTGGTAAATTGGTTGCATTTGAATTGACCAAGTTTGGAGATGACCCCCCAAGACTGAATCTGCATTCAAAGCTAATGCCTCTATAAAAGGTAAATAAAAGTTTGATCTGGGAGAGAACTCTTCAAGGAAACTATCATAGTATGAAAAAGAAAGAAAAGACCTGGAAGAAGAAGAAGCAGAAACTGCTCAACTTGAAGCCCTTATTGTAAAAAGATTACCAAGAGGATCTGGTAAGTATGAAGGAAAAGTACCTTTTAAGTGTTTTAACTGCAATAAGATTGGTCATTTTGCTTCAAGATGTCTAGAAATATTTTCAAGACCAAATCCTAACAGATCAAGGTTCTAAAAGAATTGGTACTATGTTCATGAGGAAGATGATAATGAAGGAATAACAGATGATGAATCAGAGACAGGAAACAAATCCGGAAGTGATTGGGTGTTTATTGCCATTAAGGAAGAAGAACCAATGCCCTCCGAATCTGTCAGTCATAAAGTTGTAGAAAGAGCTCTGGCTGCCCAAGTTGAAGAAAAGGATGATTGGGTCATTGACAATGGATGCTCTCACCATATGACAGGTGACAAAAATAAGTTCATAGATTTGGAAAGGTATGAAGGAGGAGTGGTAAAGTTTGGTGATAATTCTACTAGTAGAATCAGAGGTAGAGGAATTATTTCCTTTGACGGAAGGAACAAAACTAGTAATGTACTATATGTTGAAGGGTTGAAGCACAATCTTCTCATTGTTGGATAGTTGGTGGACAAAGGCTATGATCTCCGATTCAAGAATTGAAAATGCAAGATCTTTGAAAGTTCCAGAATAGAGATTGCATCTGGTACTTAAACAAAAGGTAATATCTTCCATTTAGTTGGTATTGGTAAAAGTTGTCTATTTGTGCAAATTGATCAGAGTTGGTTATGGTATAGGAGGACGTGTCATGTAAATTTTGATAATATCATCAAGATAAGCAATACTCAGGCTGTAAGAGATCTTCCAAAATTGGTGAAACCTACAAATAGTTTGTGCAAGGAATGTCAGTTGGGTAAACAAAGCAGAGTCTCATTCAAAAGCAAGGAACAATCTTCTACCGGATTACTAGACTTAGTTCATACTGATTTATGTGGTCTGGTAAGAATCAGAAGTGTGCAAGGTGATAGATACTTCATGTTATTAATTGATGACTACTCCCGGATGATGTGGGTAACTTTTCTGAAAAAGAAATCAAAAGCTCTAGAGAAATTCAAAATATTCAAAGCTATGGTAGAGAATGAAACTGGATTAAAATTAAAATGTCTGAGGTTTGATAGAGGTGGAGAATTCACATCCGGTGAGTTCATAGAGTTTTGTGGGAAACATGGAATAAAGAGACAGTTGTTTGCTCCTAGGACTCCACAACATAATGGAGTAGTGGAGAGAAAGAACTGGACCATCCAGGAAGCATCTAGGACAATGATGATGGAAGCAAATGTTCCTTAGATCTATTGGAGAGAAGTTGTCAACACTGCAGTCTATACTCTCAATCAAGTTCAAATCAGAAACAATACCGGTAAGACTCCTTATGAACTTTGGTTTGGCATCACTCCTACTGTGAGGTATTTTAGAGTTTTTGGTAGTAAATGTTACATTAAGAGAGATGAAGATCTAGGCAAGTTTGATGCTAGAAATGATGAAGGAATATTCTTGGGTTACTTTACACAAAGCAAAGCATACTGATGTTATAACAAGAGACTGAGAAGGATTATAGAAAGTACAAATGTGAAGGTTGATGAAGGAATTGAAAAACCTGCAAGGTTTTATGAATATGACGAAAATAATCAGAATGATGTTCTGATTCAAGGAGCCCAAGTTCCTTCTAAAATTTAGATTCAAACTGATTCAGTAAATCAGGAAGAAGAGATGAGTTTTAATGAGCGTAATCAAGAAGTACAAGGAACTCCCAAAGTTCCCAGGTATGTAAGACTGAACCACTCTGAAGATCAGATCATAGGTGATAAAAGCAAAGGTGTACAAACAAGAAGAAGGATTGCTCAAGATTCAGAAGAGTATTGTCTGATTTCAAAGATTAAACCTAAGACAATGAATGAATCTTGTAATGATGAAAACTGGACTAAAGTAATGGAGGAAGAGCTGATGCAAATTGAGAAAAACCACACTTGGGATCTTGTTCCCAGACCTAGAAACAAGAATGTGATTGGAACCAAATGGGTTTTCCGGAACAAACTGAATGAAGCTGGTGAAGTAATCAGAAATAAAGTTAGATTGGTCTACAAGGGTTATTCTCAAATAGAAGGAGTTGATTTTGAAGAAACTTTTGCTCCAGTGGCAAGAATTGAAACAGTCAAACTATTTCTTTCTTTTGCTGCTTTCAAGGATTTCAAAGTATATCAGATGGATGACAAGTCTGCCTTCCTAAATGGTGACTTGGAAGAAGAAGTATACATTGAGCAACTAGATGGATTTCAATTGTCTGATCATGGTGATATGGTCTACAAGTTGAAGAAAGCACTATATGGACTTAAGTAAGCCCCAAGAGCCTGGTATGAAAGATTGGATAAACATCTTTTGAAGATTGGTTTCAACAAAGGTACTGCTGACAGTAATTTGTATTTCAAAATTAATCATGAAAACATCTTGATTGTTGAAGTGTTTGTTGATGATATCATTTTTTGGAGGAAGAGATAGTATGTGTAAAACTTTTCCAAATCAAATAAAAAGTGAATTTGAGATGTCCATGCTTGGGGAGATGAATTTCTTCTTGGGTCTACAAATCATTCAAACAAAGAAAGGAATCTTCATTTCTCAGACCAAATATGTGAAAGAATTGTTGAAGAAATTTGGGATGGAAGACTCAAAACCAATGAATACTCCCATGGCAACCAGATGTAAATTGAGCAAAGATGATGACTCTCCCAAGGCTGATAAAAAAAAATACAGGTCAATGATTGGAGGATTGTTGTATCTCACTCAAACTAGACTTGACATTATGAATGTTGTTAGTCTTGTTGCTAGATTTCAAGCTGATCCTAGAGAATCTCATGTCATGGCAATCAAGAGGATCTTTAGATATCTAAAAGGAACAGTTGAGTATGGATTATGGTATCCTAGAGATCATGATTTCTCTCTTCATGCATATACAGATGTGGATTGGGTAGGAGATGTGGATGACCGGAAGAGTACCAGTGGTGGAGCATTCTTTTTGGGGAAGAGATTGGTTTCTTGGTTGAGCAAGAAACAAGAGGCAATATCTCTATCCACAGCTGAAGCAAAATATATTGCAGCAGCAGGTAGTTGCACTCAAGTTTTGTGGATGAAGCAGATGCTAAGAGACATCAGAGTGCAGTATGAGGAACCTATCACAATCTTCTATGATAATTCTAGTGCACTAAATATATATAAGAATCCAGTGTTGCATTCAAAGACTAAACATATATCCATTAAGTTTCACTTTTTGAGAGAGCAAGTGAACAAGAATGAAGTCATAGTGGAGTTTGTGCCTTCCAAGGATTAGATTGCAAACATCTTTACTAAACCTCTACCTAAGGACTCTTTTGAGTATCTCAGGGAGAAGTTAGGGGTTATTGCCCCTCCAGTGATGAACTAAGGTGCACTGATGTGCATCAATCCAATAGATATCACAGTCATATCTTGTGGTCTAGATTGATGATGGGGAGCTGCTACTCAGGGGGAGTAGCTGGTATAATTCTGAAATGGTGGAATTGCAAGTATGTGCCCTTTGCCATTGATGTCAAAGGGGGAGAGAAGACACATCAAAAACAAGTGGTGGCTGATCAAAGGGGGAGCAGTAAAGAAAGAGAAGACAAGTGAATGGTTGTTAGTGATAGGGGGAGTTGTGTCAGTAAAGAAAAGTTCTTGTCTTGATGGTCAAACAGTTTTTCACATCATATGTTGCCATCAATGACAAAGGGGGAGATTGTTGCAAGTATGGGCCTAACCAATGTTGTCATTGATGTCAACATACTCTTGTTGCATTAATGAAAAGGATTGGATGAGCTGTGTGCTGAGGATATTGAGAAAATTAGTCCTAATCAGGAATAGAGAAGAACAGTGAAGACAGTAAGATAAATATCCAAGATAAGCTGAATATTAGAGGATGCGGTTCAAAGGGTTTGTAGATATGAGTCTTAAGATGATCCAATAAAGAAATTAGAGGTCCGCGTGAAGATCTGAAGAAGTTGTGGCCACTCAAGTAAAACTAGTTTCGGTAGGTGTTCAGAGCTGACAGAGTGACACAGATAGGTCCGGTGGGATCCAGAAATGCAATATTCTATTCTGTAGATTTGCTAGAGTGTTTAGGAAGTCCATGAGAAGTGATAACTCAATTGGTTAGTGGTTTGGAGGTCCGCAAGCATCTATTCCATTGTGACAGTGATGACAGACTGTGTTCTTGAGCTTCCAGATGAAGAAGATAAGGATTTCAGTAAGCAGATGAAGTGTGGATGTTCTTGGTGATTCAGGCAAGCTTGTGGAGGTCTTTGGATCGTGTCTAGTTCATGTTGGTGGTCCGCATTGGAGTATGAGCTCGTGATTGAAGAATTACTTCTGGATGATGATGTTCTTCCTAAGTCAAGCTGACCGGATGAGTTATACATCCTGTGGATGATCTTGAAGATGTTGTGTGAAGATTGGAGTGTTCCCAAATGAAGATTGAAGTCTCAAATTTGTGTAGCCGATAGAGTGCTGATCCGCGTGAAGTCTTTTGTAATTAATCATGATGTATTTGCTCTAAAATGTTTGCCGACATAGATGATTATTCCTAAGTTGATGTCTTGTATAAATAAGGGATTGTAAAGTCATTTCAAATAGTGTAGCGTCGAGATGAGAGTGTGGTAGGGAGGAAGAGAGAAAAAGGTAGAGCAGAAGTATTGGGCTTAAATGGAACTGATTCAAGCATGGTGAAGACGCTATTCTCCAATTCATGTATGTGATACTTATCATTATGTAGACAGTGTCTCTCTTGTAGGCATTGAGCCTCTTGTGAGCAGTGTACTCAGGCAGTGAGCCCTAATTGGCATGTGCCATTTTATTCTTTCTATTCTTCTAATAGAGAATACAATCTTGGGTTAATCACCCTGTAGTTTTTCCCTTTATCGGGTTTTCCACGTCAAAATCTTGGTTTCCTATGTGTTAATATGTTTCTACTCTTGATTTAATGCATTGTGTTTCCATGATTGATTTATCATTATACTGCTGAATTATAAAGTGGATTTAAGTGTTTAATTGGGAGAAAGTTTTGGACAACTGATTCACCCCCCCTCTCAATTGTCTACCCTAAGTCTAACAAAGGGAAGCAAGGTACGCGGAACACATTTCCTACACCAACCTAATGAGGGGAATAGTATGCAAATTCTTTTAAATCCTTACAATTGCAGCAATGTTAAACACATAACATAAAGAATATAGTAGCAACACAACACATAGAAAGAGATTGACACAAGATATTGTTGCAAGGTGTGGCCCTTGGTCTCCTTGTTCAGCACTGCACTGCAGTGGTTTGCAACAAGGGCTTAACCGCCTCCCGTGCTTGTTAAGTCAAGTGGTTGTATTGGGCATTAATAGGTCGATCTTTTGGTGCAACAACAACTAACAATTGGTATCAGATCCAAGGTCATGGGTTCAAACCCCGTGCTTGCATTGGGGGGGATTGTTGCAAGGTGTGGCCCTTGGTCTCCTTGTTCAGCGTTGCATTGTAGTGGTTTGCGACAAGGGCTTAACCGCCTCCCATGCTTGTTAAGTCAAGTGGTTGTATCAGGCATTAATAGGTCAATCTTTTGGTGCAACAGAAACTAACAGATATATCATGGGGAAAACCTTTTTAGGTAAAAAACCCCACACTCCAAAACCTGCACAATGTATTGTTAGATTTTGGGCAGACAACTAAGAGGGGGGTTGAATTAGTTGTCCAAAACTTTCTTCCAATTAAACACTTAAATCGACTTTATAATTCAGCAGTATAATAATAAATCAATCAAGGAAACATAATGCATTAAATCAAGAGCTGAAACACATTAACACACAAGACACCAAGATTTTGACATGGAAAACCCAGTTAAGAGAAAACCACGGGGTGATTAACCCAAGATTGTATTCTCTGTTAGAAGAATAGAAAGAACAAAATGGCACATGCTAATTAGGGCTCACTGCCTAAGCGCACTACTCACAAGAGGCTCACTGCCTACAAGAGACACACTGTCTACAGAATAATAAGTATCACATACTTGAACTGAAGAATAGCATCTTTACCATGCTTGAGTCAGTTCCATTTAAGCCCAACACTTCTGATCTACCTTTTGCTCTACTCCTCTCTACCACACTCTCATCTCCACAAGACACACTTAGAAATGACTTTATAACTCCTTATTTATACAAGATATCGACTTAGGAATTATCATCCAAGTCGGCATACATTACAGAGCAAGTACATAAATACAACATGACTTAGTTACAAAAGACTTCACGTGGATCAACAATTGTCAGCCACATAGATCTGGGACTTCAATCTTCACTTAGGAACACGCCAATCTTCACATAGCATCTTTAAGATCATCTGTAGGATGTGTAACTCATCCGGTCGGCCATACTCAGGAAGAAGACCATCATCCGGAAGTTTTTCTTCAATTGCAAGCTCAAACTTCAATGTGGACCACCAACACAAACTGGACATGATCCAAAGACCTCCACAAGCTTGCCTGAATCACCAAGAACATCCACACTACATCTTCTTACTGAAATCCTTCTCTCCTTCATCTAGAACCTCAAGAACATAGTCTGTCATTATAGTACTAATGGAATAGATGCTTGCGGACCTCCTAGACCAAGAACCAATTGAGTTGTCAATCCATATTGGCTTCCTAAACACTCCACCAAATCTGCAGAATAGGATATTGCATTTCTGGATCTCACCGGACCTATCTGTGTAACACTATCACCTCTGAACATCTGCCAGAACTAGTTTTAATTAAGTGGCCATAACATCTTTAGATCTTCATAAGGACCTCTGAAATCTTTACTAGATCATCTTAAGACACATATCTACAAACCCTTTGAAGTGCATCCTCTGATCTTCATCTTATTTAGGATCTTTAGATCATTGTCTTCACTATTCTTCCCTACTCCTAATTAGGACTAATTTTCTCAATATCCTTAGCACACATCTCATCCAATCCTTGGCATCACTGCAACATGACTATGTTGACATCAATGACAACACCGGTTAGGCTCATACTTGCAACAATCTTCCCTTTTGTCATTGATGGCAACATATGATGTGAAAAATTGTTTTAACCATCAAGACAAAAACTTCTCCATACTGTCACAACTCCCCCTATTAACAACAACCACTCACATGTCTTCTCTTCCTTTACTACTCTCCCTTTGATCAATAACCACTTGTTTTTCACATGTCTTCTCTCCCCCTTTGACATCAATGGCAAAGGGTACATACTTGCATTACTTCATAACCATATCAGCTACTCCCTATGAGTAGCAGCTTCTGAAACATCAATCTGGACCACAAGATATGACTGTGATATCTACCAGACTGATGCACATCAGTGCACCTTAGTTCATCACCGGAGGGGTAATAACCCCTAACTTCTCCCTGAGATACTCAAAAGAGTCCTTAGGTAAAGGTCTGGTAAAGATATCTACAATTTGATCCTTGGAAGGTACAAACTCCAATCTAACTTCATTCTTGTTCACTTGCTCTCTCAAAAAGTGAAACTTGATAGATATATGTTTAGTCTTTGAATGCAACACTGGATTCTTTGATATGTTTATTGCACTTGAATTATCATAGAAGATTGTGATAGGTTCGTCATACTCCACCCTGATGTCTCTTAGCATTTGCTTCATCCACAATACTTGAGTGCAACTACCTGTTGCTGCAATATATTCTACTTCTACAGTGGACAGAGATATTTCCTCCTATTTTTGCTTAGCCAAGAAACCAATCTCTTCCCCAAAAAGAATGCTCCACCACTAGTACTCTTCCGGTCATCCACATCTCCTGCCCAATCCGCATCAGTATATGCATGAAGAGAGAAATTATGATCTCTAGGATACCACAACCCATACTCAACTGTCCCTTTCAGATATCTAAAAATTCTTTTGATTGCCATGACATGAGATTCTCTAGGATCAGCCTGGAATCTAGCAACAAGACCAACAACATTCATAATGTCAGGTCTAGTTTGAGTGAGATACAACAATCCTCCAATCATTGACCTGTATTTTTTCTGATCAGCCTTGGGAGAATCATCATCTTTGCTCAACTTACATCTGGTTGCCATGGGAGTATTCATTGGCTTTGAGTCTTCCATCCCAAATTTCTTCAACAATTCTTTCACATATTTGCTCTGAGAAATGAAGATTCCTTTCTTTGTTTGAGTGATTTGTAGACCCAAGAAGAAATTTGTTTCCCCAAACATGGACATCTCAAATTCACTTTTCATTTGATTTGCAAAAGTCTTGCACATACTATCATTTCCTCCAAAAATGATATCATCAACAAACACTTCAACAATCAAGATATTTTCAAGATCAATTTTGAAGTACAAATTACTGTCAGCAGTACCTTTGTTGAAACCAATCTTCAAAAGATGCTTATCCAATCTTTCATACTAGGCTCTTGGGGCTTGCTTCAGTCCATACAAAGCTTTCTTCAACTTGCATACCATATCACCATGATCAGACAATTGAAATCCATCTGGTTGCTCAATGTATACTTCTTCTTCTAAGTCACCATTCAGGAAGGCAGATTTGACATCCATCTGATATACTTTGAAATCCTTGAAGGCAGCAAAAGCAAGAAATAATCTGACTGCTTCAATTCTTGCCACTGAAGCAAAAGTTTCTTCAAAATCAACTCCTACTTGGGAGTAACTCTTGCAAACCAATCTGGCTTTGTTTCTCACTACTTCACCATCTTCATTCAATTTGTTCTAGAAGACCCATTTGGTTCCAATCACATTCTTGTTTTTAGGTCTGGGAACAAGATCCTGAGTGTGATCTTTCTCAATTTGCATCAGCTCTTCCTCCATTGCTTTAGTCCAGTTTTCATCATTGCAAGCTTCATTTATTGTCTTAGGTTCAATCTTTGAAATCAGATAATACTCTTCTAAATCTTGAGCAATCCTTCTTCTTGTTTGCACACCTTTGCTTTTATTGCCTACGATCTAATCTTCAGAGTGATTCAGTCTTACATACCTAGGAACTTTGGGAGTTTCTTGCACTTTTGATTCTTGAACAGGTTCATTCAAACTTATCTCTTCTTCTTAATTTACCAGATCAGTTTGAATCTGAATTTTAGAGGGAGCTTGAACTTCTTGAACAAAACATCATTTTGATCATCTTCATCATATTCATAAAACCTTGAGGGTTTTTCAACACCTTCATCAACCTTCACATTTGTACTTTCAACAATCTTCCTTAATCTCTTGTTATAACACCGGTATGCTTTGCTTTGAGTAGAATAACCTAAGAATATTCCTTCATCACTTCTAGCATCAATTTTCCTAGATCTTCATCTCTTTTAATGTAACATTTGCTACCAAAGACTCTGAAATACCTCATAGTGGGAGTGATGCCAAACCAAAGTTCATAAGGAGTCTTACCAGTATTGCTTCTAATTTGTACTCGATTGAGAGTATAGACTGCAGTGCTTACAGCTTCTCTCCAATAGATCTGGGGAACATTTGCTTCCATCATCATGGTTCTAGATGCTTCCTGGATGGTCTGGTTCTTTCTCTCCACTACTCCATTCTGCTGTGGAGTCCTAGGAGCAAACAACTGTCTTTTTATTCCATGTTTCTCACAGAATTCTATGAACTCACCAAATGTGAATTCTCCACCTCTATCAGACCTCAGACATTTTAATTTTAATCTAGTTTCATTCTCTACCATAGCTTTGAATATTTTGAATTTCTCAAGAGCTTCTGATTTCTCTTTCAGAAAAGTCACCCACATCATCTAGGAATGGTCATCAATTAATAACATGAAGTATCTATCACCTTGCACACTCCTAATTCTTGCCAGACCACATAGATCAGTATGAACTAAGTCCAACAATTTGGTAGAAGATTGTTCCTTGCTTTTGAATGAGACTCTGCTTTGTTTACCAACTAACATTCCTTGCACAAACTATTGGTAGGTTTTACCAGTCTTGGAAGATCTCTTACAGCCTGAGTGTTGCTTATCTTGATGATATTATCAAAATTCACATGACACATTCTCCTATGCCACAACCAACTCTGATCAATTTGAACAAATAAGTAACTTTTGCCAGTACCAACCCAGTGGAAGATGTTACCTTTAGTTTTAGTACCGGATGCAATCTTTGTTCCGAAGCTTTCAAAGATCTTGTATTTTCCATTTTTTAATCGAAGATCATAGCCTTTATCCACCAACTATCCAACACTAAGAAGATTGTGTTTCAAAACTTCAACATACAGTACATTACTGGTTTTGTTCTTTCCATCAAAAGAAATAGTTCCTCTACCTCTGATTCTGCTAGTAGAATTATCACCAAATTTTACCACACCTCCTTCATACCTTTCCAAATCTATAAACTTATTTTTGTCACCTGTCATATGGTGGGAGCATCCACTATCAATGACCCAATCATCCTTTTCTTCAACTTGGGCAGCCAGAGCTTTTTCCACAATTTTATGATTGACAGATTCAGAGGGCATTATATCTTCTTCCTTGATGGCAATAAACACCCAGTCGCTCCCAGATTTGTTTCTTGTCTCTGATTCATCATCTGTTATTCCTTCATCATCATCAGCATCTTCATGAACATAGTAGCATTTCTTTTGGAACCTTGATCTGTTAGGGTTTGGCCTTGAGAATCTTTCTGGACACCTTGAGGCAAAATGACCAATCTTATTGCAGTTAAAACACTTAAAAGGCAATTTCCCTTCATACTTACCGGATCCTCTTGGCAGTCTTTTTGCAATAAGGGCTTCAAGTTGAGCAGTTTCTGCTTCATCTTCTTCTAGATCTTTTCTTGTTTTTTCATACCATGATAGCTTCCTTGAAAAGTTCTCTCCTGGATCAAACCTTTGTTTACCTTTTACAGAGGCAACTAGCTTTGAATGCAGATTCAGTCTTGGGGCGGGCAACTCCAAACATGGTCAATTCAAATGCAGCCAATTTACCAACCAATTGATCTCTTGTGACACCTGAATGGGCTCTGAATTCTTCAATGGAAGGAACCTTGTATTTGTAAAAATCAGGAAGGGATCTGAGAACTTTGCCAACAATCTCATCTTCATCCAAGAATCCACCAGCACATCTAATGCCACACACAAGCTCATTTACTCTAGGCATAAATGTAGTGATATTTTCATCTTCTCTCATCTTCAGGTTTTCAAATTTTCCTTTCAGACTCTATAGCTTGGTACATTTCACATACTTGTCTCCTTCATGCAGAAGTTCCAATTTTTGCCAAATCTCATATGTAGTTTTTCGATCAACAACATTTGTCAGTTTTGAATCAGATAAGGCACTTAGAAGAGCTTCTTTGGTTCATAGATTGTTGTCAGCATCTCTCATTTCATCTACGGTGTGTGGAACATTCTGTGGGGGATCATACTTCTTTGAAGCCATAATCCAATATTGCATTCCCATACATTGCAGGTGGCATTCCATGCGACTTTTCCAAAGAGTGTAATTGGTTCCATCAAACCTCGGACTATCCTTCTTGTATGACAACATCCTAGATCTCCTCAAGTAGTTAAGCTCTTTGAGAGGAACTTAGCTCTGATACCAATTGTTAGATTTTGGGTAGACAACTAAGAGTGGGGGTGAATCAGTTGTCCAAAAATTTCTTCCAATTAAACACTTAAATCCACTTTATAATTTAGCAATATAATAATAAATCAATCATGGAAACATAATGCATTAAATCAAGAGTTGAAACACATTAACACACAAGACACCAAGATTTTGACGTGGAAAACCCGGTTAAGGGAAAAACCACGGGGTGATTAACCCAAGATTGTATTCTCTATTAGAAGAATAGAAAGAACAAAATGGCACATGCCAATTAGGGCTCACTACCTGAGCACATTGTTCACGAGGCTCACTGCCTACAAGAGACACATTGTCTACAGAATAATAAGTATCACATACTTGAACTGAAGAATAGCATCTTTACCATGCTTGAGTCAGTTCCATTTAAGCCCAACACTTCTGCTCTACCTTTCACTCTACTCCTCTCTACCACACTCTCATCTCCACAAGACACACATAGAAATGACTTTACAACTCCTTTTTTATACAAGACATCGACTTAGGAATTATCATCCAAGTCGGCATACATTACAGAGCAAGTACATAAATACAACATGACTTAGTTACAAAAGACTTCACGTGGATCAACACATTGTCGGCCACACAGATCTGGGACTTCAATCTTCACTTAGGAACATGCCAATCTTCACATAACATCTTTAAGATCATCTGCAGGATGTGTAACTCATCCGGTCGGCCATACTCAGGAAGAACACCGTCATCCGGAAGTTGTTCTTCAATTGCGAACTCAAACTTCAATGTGGACCACCAACACGAATTGGACACAATCCAAAGACCTCCACAAGCTTGCCTGAATCACCAAGAACATCCACACTACATCTTACTGAAATCCTTCTCTCCTTCATCTGGAACCTCAAAAACATAGTCTGTCATTACAGTCATAATGGAATAGATGCTTGTGGACCTCCTAGACCAAGAGCCAATTGAGTTGTCAATCCATATTGGCTTCCTAAACACTCCACCAAATTCACAGAATAGGATATTGTATTTCTGGATCTCACCAGACCTATCTGTGTCACACTGTCACCTCTGAACATCTGCCAAAACTAGTTTTACTTAAGTGGCCATAACATCTTTAGATCTTCATGCGGACCTCTGATATCTTTACTAGATCATCTTAAGACACATATCTCCAAACCCTTTGAAGCGTATCCTCTGATCTTCATCTTATTTAGGATCTTTAGCTTACTGTCTTCACTGTTCTTCCCTACTCCTAATTAGGACTAATTCTCTCAATATCCTCAACACAGCTCATTCAATCCTTGTCATCACTGCAACATGAGTATGTTGACATTAATGACAACACCGATTAGGCTCATACTTGCAACATGTATTAACAAATCTGTAAAGGATTACAATACACTTGCAATGCAATTTCTTCTAGGAGTTTGCAAATGTCATTTCTAGGGTGATTCTGATAGCATAACATTACCTATACAAACACTATACAACTACTACTCTAAAACAATGCATTATATAGAGTTACAAGGCAATATTGAGAAGCCTCTAGAGATGGGCATCCATCTTGGCCACATGGCCATTTACCCAGTCAAAGAACACTTGTCCAACATGTTTTCAACTCTCTTACATCTATCATAACATGGCAGATTTGACTTCCCAAGGTAGAGCGCTCCAAGGCTAAAAATAAGCAATGACAGATGCTCTTATGCATCTTAAGTTGTCATAAAAAACTGCAACATGACAACACTTAATGTTGTAAGAGAATCCGCCATACATGACTAAAAACAACATATTCCTCTTACAACATGTCATAACCCAACTTGGGTGCCCAAAGATGCCTTTCTCTCATGCAAAGATACTTTATGACACTTGTCTTCACTTGTCATAGGAATCTCTATACTTGGCTCTTACGCGTCATAGATTATGTCATACAAAATAACTCCTCTGTCATAATCCAAGATGCTGACACATGGCATATTATTGCCACCTCAAATGGGACGCCCAAATCCACATGTGTTTGACTTGACCATTCAAAGCATATTCCAAGTAAGATGACATTTCACAATGCCACCTCAAACTAAATGCCAAAACTGAATGTGCAAGTAAATACAAAACTGAGCAAATAAATAAATAAATAAATAATCAAATAACCAATGCTAGGAATTGCAAGGTTGAGAGACCTTAATTCCCAACATTTTCCCACTTGTCAAACACCTTTCAAGAGCCAATAGAATGACAAGGTTGAACTGCTAGGGGCCAACATCTTCTACCATATCATGAACAAAATGATACTGAAGATCAATGTGCTTTGTTCTAGCATGGAAAGTAGGATTCTTTGCTAAGAAAATCCCACTCTAACTGTTACAATAGATAGTAATTTGTCTGCATCAAAACCAACATCTGAACACAACCTCTTAAGCCAAATGGCTTCCTTACAAGCATGAGTTGCTGCCATGTACTCTGCTTCTATCGTGGATAAAGCAACCATAGGTTGTCGCTTACTCATCCAACTAATAGCACCACCAAACATGGTAAACACATAAGCACTGGTGGATCTCATGCTATCAATGTCACCTACCCAATTAGAATCCACAAATACTCACAGAATGTTGAGGTCCTGTAGGATAACCATGATAACATAAAGAATACTTGGAAGTGCCCATCAAATATCTAAACACTCTCTTTACTACATCCCAATGTACCCATCCAGTATTAGCCATAAACTAACTAAGGACTCCCACTGCTTGGGCAATGTCTGGTCTTGTACAGACCATAGCATACATCAAGCCGCCAACTGCACGAGTATAAGGTACTCTGCTCATATCCTCTATCTCAAAAGCAAACTTTGGACAATCATCAATAGATAACTTTGTCCCCAATGAAATAGAAACACACAATGGTCTGCAATCTGCCATATTGAATCTCTCTAATACGGTTTTCACATACTTACTCTAGCTTAACCAAAGTTTTCTGTTTGCTCTGTCTCTTTCTGATCTCCATCCCAAGAATGTACCTAGCTACCCCTAAGTTTTTCATTTCAAACTGTGCTGACAATTGAGACTTCAAATTAGAAATTATATTCTTACCATTCCCAATCAGCAACATATCATCAACATATAGTGCAATAATGAGAATACGATCATTGTCAAACTTGTAATACACACAATGATCTGATTTTGATCTCAGAAACCCAATAGACAACATAAAGGCATCAAACTTTAAGTACCACATCCTAGGAGATTATTTCAAACCATACAAAGACTTCTTTAACTTGCAAACCAAATTTTCTTTACCTTTCACCACATAGTTCTCTGGCTATGACATATAGATTTCTTCCTCCAAGTCACCATGAAGGAAAGTTGTCTTCGCATCCATTTGTTCCACTTCTAAGTCATAAGTTGTTGCAAGAGAAAATAGGAACTGAATAGATGTCAACTTTGCAACAGGACAGAAAATCTCACCATAATCAATTCCCTTCACTTGTGAATACCCCTTCGCAGCCAATATGACCTTGTACTTCTCAACACTACCATCTACTCCAAATTTCTTCTTGAACACCCATTTGCATCCAACAGGTTTCCATCCATTAGGAAAAGGCACCAAGTCCCAAGTTTTATTCTTTTCCAAAGAAGCCATCTCATCTTCCATGTCCTCCTTCCAGGAACCTAGATCTCTCATGTCCATAGCCTTTGTCATAGTTCTAGGCTCATCAATGTTAGTAATCAAGGCATAAGCACAACTAGAATCTAGCAATGTATAACCAAACCTTTCAGGTTGCTTCCTGATTCATGTGGACCTCCTCAAAAGATGAGGTAGAGGTTCTTCTTCCTCTTCTGAACTTTCAGAGTTGCTAGAGCTCTCCTCATCATCAGGTCCAACTGGATCTTTCGGTTCAATCTTCTCAGGGGTAGTAGGAAACTGAACCACATCTTCTTTCTTTTATTTTTCTTCTGGTTGTAAAACAATAGGAGGAGTTAGCTCTCTAAAAATAACACTTCTTCTATACAACACTTTCTCAGCCACAGGATCCCAAATCTTGTACCCTTTCACACTGACACCATAGCCAATGAAGATACACTTAACTACCTTGTTCTCCAATTTTGACCTCTTCTCATTAGGCACATGTGCATATGCCTCACAACCAAAAACATGAAGATGTCTCAATGAGGGCTTCTTACCAGACCACACCTCCATGGGTGTCTTATCAATGACCACTGAAGTAGGATACCTATTAACCAAGTAGCAAGCAGTGGCTACAACTTTACCCCAAAACTTTTGTTTGAGGCTAGCACCACTAAGCATACTCCTAGCCCTCTCCATCAACATTATGTTTATCCTCTCTGCAACTCCATTTTGTTGCGGGGTATAAGGAGTTGTCTTATGTCTTTCAATCCCATGTTCTTTATAGAACTTGTCGAAGTCTGCAGAACAAAACTCACCACCGTTATCAGTTCTCAAACACTTAATCATTTTACGAATCTAATTCTCTACAAAAGCTTTAAACTCTTTGAACCAACTAAAGACTTCAGATTTGCTTCTAAGAAAATAAACCCATGTCCTTCTACTGTAATCATCAATGAATTATACAAAATATAATGATTTAGAAATCAAAGGAACATTCACAGGACCAAACACATCAGAATGAATAAGATCCAAAACACCAGAAGACTTTTGAGAACTAAAGTAAAACTGAACATGGTTTTTCTTTCCATATATACAATGTTCGCAAAAGTCAAACTCGAGATTACAATCATTTAAGCCCTCAACGAGGTTTTTATTTTTTCAGGGCTTTAAGATCCTTCTCACCAATGTGACCAAGTCTATTATGCCACAACATTGTCTTCTTAGTAGGAAGTTTTATTTCTAGAGAATGAGCACCCTTAAGTACCCAGAAAGCACTACCATCAGAAGTTGAAGCAACACATTTCTTTACTGCTGGTTCCAATGGTGAGGATGAAGAATCTGAAGCTTTTTTATTTGAAACATAAGAACTATTGTATTGAGTAGTGTATGCATCCAGCTGAAACAGAGTACCTCTACGAGTACCCTTAGCAAGCACCATAGCTCCTCTTGTCATCTTGCATCCTCCACCTGAGAAGACAACCTACACACCTGTTGTTACCAATTTTTCACCAACAACACAAATTGGCAGATCTAAGACAACTTATGTCCATTTTAAGGTGAAAGATTTCAATTCATTTCTGCTTTTCTTAAACCTTTGCACATATTGAAATTTAGGAAAAAGGAGTTTAGTTGTTTTAAGTGCAATGTGTTTCATAAAGGGAAGCATTCAATTTGCAATTCAGTGTTTTACAGCATGAAAGAGACTACATGAGATAAAAGAATATTGCTCTCATTCAATTTTGTAATGATTAATTTATTTCCCAATGTTGCATAAATTTTGCAAGAAAGGTATATAGAATTGTACAAGATTGCAAAGAGTGGTGTTTGCATATTCATTAGAAAGAAAAGAGAGACCAAGTGTCCCACACAAGCCATGGGAATAGCTTGTAGGAGTCAAGGACAACACTGAGAGGGGGGGTGAATCAGTGTTGTATGAATTTTAACTTTTTGCAAACTTTATCTTACAAGACAAATACAAAGGAGGACATTAATGATTTTTTGAGTTTATATGCACAAGGCTTATGATAACAGATATAAACAAAACATGATCAAACCATTAATATGCACACACAGAAGAAAATAATGAGAAGCATGACACAAGCTTTTTGCCAAGTGGAAAACCCTCAGGGGTAGAAAAACCACTCATGAAGTGCCTCACTGGCTTAACCTTAAAAACTTCTTACAAAGCCTCACTGGCTAAATATTTTGTCTCACTGACAAATACAGAGGTCTTCACTGACCACAAGCCTCACTGGCATACTGTGCCTCACTGGCAAACCATCACCAATAGAAGTAATAAACAAATCAGAGGGATACTCTATTTCCATTCAAAACAAAACATTTCTTCTCTCACATATGTCTGTCAAATGGCCATTCTATTCAAAATCAATCCTACATCCGGATATGCTCAACAACACTACATATTTACTATGTTTCATCAATGTCTGTTTATATATTCGCATCAATGCACCTGAAAAACCATTGTATACAAATTTGATGTCCTTTCACCTTCAAAACATATTTTCATTATCCTCTTATCAAAACCTTTCATCTTCTCCAATCACAAAACCCTTCAATCTAATTATCTTCTCTCCCTGCAAATTTCTTCAAACAAATTTGCATTATCCTCTTTTTCAAAACCTCTTGATCTTCTCTGCAAAGAAACACATTTCCAAACTCTTGATCTTCTCTGCAAAAACACATTCCGAATCTCTTGAAATTCCTTCTCCCTTACAACCTACAAAATGACTCTCTATATCCTACAAAAAGACTTCAATAATAATAATAAAATTCTTTGACTCCAAATAAAACAATCTTCACCAATTGGTCTTCTTAGTTTGCAAAATACCTCTCTCATTTATCTGCAAGAAATATAAAAAGACTCTCCAAAAAAATTTGATTTTCTCACAAATAAAATCACCTTTTTGTGCCAAAAAAATTTCCTTATAAAATCTCATCAAAAATAAGTTTCTTTCCTTAACAATATTTTTATTTCCTTGCTTTTAGAAAAGACTAAAAGAATCTGCCTTGAAAATAGAAATAAATCTTCACAAAAACTTCCTTTTTAAAAAACTTTCCATTCGGGCACAAAAATTGCTTTTGACTGCAGTTAAAACACATATGGCGTTCTAGCACCCGTCAATATTTGGATATGTAGTATGGGGGTCTATATTTGAATTTGAGCCACTGATCGGCCTTTATATGTTTAAACTCCACCATTCGATGAACTCTATGTGCCCAAACCTTTGAAGACTAACTTGAAGCATCGGTGATATCCTTGGAAGCCCGGTCACATAGATGACCCCGAACCCCCTCTAGCAGGTCATCACTTAAGTGATGACCTATAAATACAGGCCACTTCTTTTTTATATCAAAAAGCAAGTAAGGTTATGATTGGCAGAATAGGGTTAACTTGAACTTTATTTAGAGGAAATAATTTAGAGTTTTGAAATCACATTTGTTAAGGATGATTGATAATTTTAAAATGTGTCTTAATCAAAATAATCCTCATGAAACTCTTTGCAATAGAGTATTCCAACAATACACCATATATAAATTTTTTGACAAACTTAATTATCAAAAATGTGGAAGCTCTTTAAGCACAGTTCTAAGAATGCAACCATGAAGATATGAACATCAAGACACACATATTCTGAGATCCTGTTTCATAACCCTGATCACTAACCAAGAATGACCATCAGAACATTTATCACCTGAAGCAACATTCATATCTCTACCACTCAAGCTTAGTACCAAGTAAAGACATACAAAAACTCCATACTCCTGAGACACTGAGACATAATCAGATCAAGAATATAATACAACCTCAAAGCACATGAAGTCTTAAACATATTTCTACAACCCCAAACAAATCACCTTGTGACCTTAAATGTAAGAAATCACATTTCCAAGCTTATGATCAATGACATCCTGAAACATGAACCATCTCTGTGAACTGAACAACTATCTCCTCCTGATGTCCTACAACAACTATGGCAACTTTACATCATCAACTGAACACAGTTTTGACATCAATGACAACCTGTCACCATCAATCTCCCCCTTTGTCATTGATGACAAAACTTTATGATGCAATTTATCTTTCTCCCCCTTTTTGACATCTGATGACAAAGCTGAAATAACTCCCCCTCAGAACAACTCCACTGAAGAGATGTTATAGCTTGATAATTACAATCACCTTGCAATATGAGGACTTTGAAGACATAAACTTTTGTTATCCTATTATATCTGATGACAATACCACTTCTTATTACAATACCACTATAAAGATGAAGACTGACATACTCCTGATGACATGACATGTGATTGAAAGACAAACTTTCAAAACAAACAATTCTTATTCAATCAACAACACTTTTTGACCCACATGACAAATCTCCAATGAATCTATTTTCTTCCCCTGTGATAAAGTTCACAAACAAATCATTGCTCATAAATACCACTGGTAAACATTGACAAGAACAATCAACATAACTCAACTCAACTTAGCACTAATCCACTTCCTGAATTAGTCCTAAAGCAACATATCAACTTGAAGTAAACCAACCAATTATTGACATCCAACCTTCCATGCTAAGAAAAAATAAGGCACCATCAAACACCTTTTGACATCACAATCAACTTTTCTTGTATCAATGTACAGACAACAAGCTCTCAGCAAGATTATTACACTTCGAAATAGATATTATGACATCCTTGTAATGAACCATTCTCATTATGAAGAGCACCATAATGCAACAACATTAAGACAAACAAATCTCTAAAATTCTCTTAACATAATATCTCTTTTTGACACAAAACCAATATGAGGAAGAAGAAAACATATCTCTACAACCAAATACCAACTTTTTGAACACTTTGGAAAGAAAACATAAACACACCAGTACTCTTTGATGAATAATTTTGCAGGCAAAAATCATGAAGACTCCTCACACATCATTCCCAACACAAGATGCCAAGATGACCATTTTTTATAAGACCTTTACTTGCCTTTGATTTGATGAAATACAAGACTCACCATCAATGTCATAAGAAACTCTTGATTGTCATACCTTGAAGCTCATACCTGATACCACTTCAAAACTAGAGCCACACAATCTGAACATACCTTTCTGAACCATGTTAATAAGGAAGATCATCACTCTAGTTTATCATCTTCTTTTGATACTATCTTCAAATCACCTTTTCTGACGTGACAAAGAATGAAGACCATCTTGCTATTCCTGCACATAACACACTGTCAAATCTGATATATACATAATCATATCTTAAACCTACTGCAATCAACAAGAACTCCTCCTATAACTTCTTGGGGATAATTGATATATCAAGAACAACTCCCCCTCACATCATGCTATTAATTATTCAAGTGATGATGTAACTTGTGCTAGATGCAAGAGTTTAGCTTCTGACTTCTTTTTACTTTCTTTCTGCTTCCACACTTTTACAGGTGCTTTCTTCCTCCAAACCTTTTCAACCTTTTTCTTTTCCCAACCTTTCAAATTAGGTGATGCTCTCCTGCAACTATGTGCTTTATGACTAAGAGAGTTGCAATTATAACAAATTATGTTGTAATCAAAATCAATTGACTGATAATACCTTTGAGCACTCATGCTAGACTTCCATGCAGAATCATATCTTTTACAATTTCTTTGTATATGTCCAACATTATTGCACTTGTAACAAATAATGTCAGTATTCCTTTTGCAAACAATTGCTTTGTGTCCAAATTGATTACAAGCATAACAATAACCATTAAATGAATAGTTATACCTGTACATGTAAGCTTGTCTTATAGATGCGGGTTTTCTCAAATTTCTTCTTTGACTGTGCACAAATTCATCTCTCATTTTTCCTTTTGTGGCAACATGACTTAAATCAGTTTTCCTTCTAGGAGTCTCTCTAGCTTTGGAACATTCCGCTTCTTCAGTACTCTTTTCAAACAGCGGATTCTTGTGCAACTTAGAGGAAGCCTTTTCTAACTCCTTTCTTAAAGAGACTATTTTTTATTCTAGTTTTAGATTCTCAATCCTTGTAACTTCAAGGTTAGCTATTGAGACATCAGCTATCCTCTTAGCTTCTTCAATTTATGTCTTTAATCTAGCAATTAGTTTGTCTGAATCATCAATATATGTCTTTAAACTTACAATTTGACATCTAGCCTCTTCAAGATCTATAGATACAATTTCAAGTTTTGAAAGTACATTGTCTTTAGATTCTCTTTCTTGTTGCAGTTGCAATTTTAGTTTATGATTTTCCTTCTTATAATTCTTGAGTTCACTTAGAGCATAAATGAGCTCTCCTTCCAAATCAATCTCATAATCTTGTTCATCATAATCCTGATCATGATCTTCTTCTGAATCTGATTGGGTCTCAACTTATTCATGTGATTACCTTTCATTGCCACTTTCTTCACACACCAGAGTGTCCTCTTCTTTATTGTTATCTTGATAAATTCATATCAGTTCTTTCCAGATATCCTGAGCTGTAACACAATCCATAACTTTACAAGTAACATCATTAGATAGAGCAGACAATATAGCCTTCTTTGCAATAAGATTATATTCAATAGCTTCTTTGTTATCAATAATACAATAACCATTCTCAACTATCATTAAAACATCGTATCCTAAAGAGGATAAATACACTTGCATTCTAACATACCAAACTACAAAATATGAACCATCAAATTGAGGAACAACTGAAACTTTTTCTTCTAAGACAATATCAAATTCAACATCTTTATCAACTGACTTTATATCAACATTTGGATTTGATATAGATGATGTATTTTGTGTCTTTTGACCAGAATGAAGCTTGACATTTATGTTCTTATTTCTTCTGCACTTACCCATTGAACTCCACACACAGGACCGACCCAAGCTGATTAAGCTGCAAAAGGGAAATTGGCTATGATACCAATTGTAGGAGTCAAGGACAACACTGTGAGGGGGGGTGAATCAGTGTTGTATGAATTTTAACTTTTTGCAAACTTTATCTTACAAGACAAATACAAAGGAGGACATTAATGATTTGTTGAGTTTATATGCACAAGACTTATGATAACAGATATAAACAAAACATGATCAAACCATTAATATGCACACACAGAAGAAAATAATGAGAAGCATGACACAAGCTTTTTGCCAAGTGGAAAACCCTCAGGGGTAGAAAAACCACTCATGAAGTGCCTCACTGGCTTAACCTTAAAAACTTCTTACAAAGCCTCACTGGCTGAATATTTTGTCTCACTGACAAATACAGAGGTCTTCACTGACCACAAGCCTCACTGGCATACTGTGCCTCACTGGCAAACCATCACCAATAGAAGTAATAAACAAATCAAAGGGATACTCTGTTTCCATTCAAAACAAAACATTTCTTCTCTCACATATGTCTATCAAATGGCCATTCTATTCAAAATCAATCCTACATCCGGATATGCTCAACAACACTACATATTTATTATGTTTCATCAATGTCTGTTTATATATTTGCATCAATGCACCTGAAAAACCATTGTATACAAATTTGATGTCCTTTAACCTTCAAAACATATTTTCATTATCCTCTTATCAAAACCTTTCATCTTCTCCAAATCACAAAACCCTTCAATCTGATTATCTTCTCTCCCTGTAAATTTCTTCAAACAAATTTGCATTATCCTCTTTTTCAAAACCTCTTGATCTTCTCTGCAAAGAAACACATTTCCAAACTCTTGATCTTCTTTACAAAAACACATTCCGCAACTCTTGAAATTCCTTCTCCCTTACAACCTGCAAAATGACTCTCTATATCCTGCAAAAAGACTTCAATAATAATAAAAAAATTCTTTGACTGCAAATAAAACAATCTTCACCAATTGGTCTTCTTATTTTGTAAAATACCTCTCTCATTTATTTGCAAGAAATATAAAAAGACTCTCCAAAAAAATTTGATTTTCTCACAAATAAAATCATCTTTTTGTGCCAAAAAAATTTCCTTATAAAATCTCATCAAAAATAAGTTTTTTTCCTTAACAATATTTTTATTTCCTTGCTTTTAGAAAAGACTAAAATAATTTGCCTTGAAAATAGAAATAAATCTTCACAAAAACTTCCTTTTTAAAAAACTTTCCATTCGGGCACAAAAATTGATTTTGACTGCAGTTAAAACACATATGACATTCTAGCACCCGTTAATATTTGGATATGCAGTATGGGGTCTATATTTGAATTTGAGCCATTGATCGCCCTTTATACATTTAAACTCCACCATTCGATGAACTCTATGCGCCCAAACCTTTGAAGACTAACTTGAAGCATCGGTGATATCCTTGGAAGCCCGGTCACATAGATGACCCCGAACCCCCTCTAGCAGGTCATCACTTAAGTGATGACCTATAAATACAGGTCACTTCTTTTTTATATCAAAAAGCAAGTAAGGTTATGACTGGTAGAATAGGGTTAACTTGAACTTTATTTAGAGGAAATAATTTAGAGTTTTGAAATCACATTTGTTAAAGATGATTGATAATTTTAAAATGTGTCTTAATCAAAATAATCCTCATGAAACTCTTTGCAATAGAGTATTCCAACAATACACCATATATAAAATTTTTGACAAACTTAATTATCAAAAATGTGGAAGCTTTTTAAGCACAGTTCTAAGAATGCAACCATGAAGATATGAACATCAAGACACACATATTTTGAGATCCTATTTCATAACCCTGATCACTAACCAAGAATGATCATCAGAACATTTATCACCTGAAGCAACATTCATATCTCTACCACTCAAACTTAGTACCAAGTAAAGACATACAAAAACTCCATACTCCTGAGACACTGAGACATAATCAGATCAAGAATATAATACAACCTCAAAGCACATGAAGTCTTAAACATATTTCTACAACCCCAAACAAATCACCTTGTGACCTTAAATGTAAGACATCACATTTCCAAGCTTATGATCAATGACATCCTGAAACATGAACCATCTCTGTGAACTAAACAACTATCTCCTCCTGATGTCCTGCAACAACTATGGCAACTTTACATCATCAACTAAACACACTTTTGACATCAATGACAACCTGTCACCATCATAGCTGAGCCAACACAACCTAGGAAATGCACTATACAAGTGAAGATGGAAAGAGAAAATAAGCATATAATGAAAAACATATCCATCATTGCCTGTTGTGTTCGGTGTTGGTCTTCATTGTAGCTGCTCCATCCTTGATCCTGATTCTAAGTGGACCTGCATTATGATGAAAGAAGTTGTTAGAGCTCAAGATATGAGTTCCACTATGTACTATACTAACATAGAATATAGTGCATTACCTATGATGTATTGAATCAGATAATGAACATCAGATATATGCAAGAGAGCCTGAAAAATAAAGTATCATAGGAGCATTGAGCTTCCTTGTTTTTATCTAACATGTTTGTTTCCTGTGCAGGTATAGGAGAAATCATGTTACTAATTCATTTCTAAAGACATCATAGCATGTGGTGCAAAGTGGGCTCCCACAAGGGTTGAGCCCAACATGTTGCCCCTAAATCTCAAGAGGGGATTGATAGTAATACTCAAATAGAACAACATTCAGCTGAAGGACCACCACATTAAGTGAGTGCATGAGCTTCAAGCTCATTGCCCATTCATGATTATTAGTTCAAGTGTGATGAAGTGAGAACCATAAATGAGCATTGAGCTCATCCAAGGAAGCTCAATAATGTATGAAACTGAGTAAAGGCATTATCAACATCATGATGTTATTACATCTGTTTGTTGTCACATTATCATTTGTATGCATTCAAGGTACTTAGGAGAAGTAGTCTAATCTCATCATGCAGCCTTACAGATGAAGAAACAATACAAATGAAGGCCATGACAGAAGGCAGCCTTCACTAGTATAAGTGCTCACATGCTTAGGACAACAATCTTGTACTGATTTTCAAAGAATATTCAGTGCTAACATAAAAGGTACTTTCCTGATGATATTTGTACACAAGGGACAATACATAGATGACTCATTCATTTCTTTATCAAGGAAGCAGTTGAACAACAATGAAATAGGTATTTATAATTTTGTTGTTAATGAAGTATGAAGTTATTGTTCAATGCATGAAACAACCATAAAAGACCAAAAATGGCAGCTATCAAGAAGCTACAGGAGATCATGGTAAATAATTCTTATTTGTGAAGAGATAGCACATGAAGGTATGCAATAGGTAACATTGAATTCAACCTTGAATAACATCGATCCCATAAATCATATTGCTTCAGCCATGTGAATGCATGAATGATCCAACTGATGAGTAGTATAGATGATGCCATGCTCAGAAATGTCCATGAAATACTAAGATAAATGAAGGAGCCATAATCATTGAATACAATATGTATGAGAACACATTTGGTGCAATATATAGAAAATACAGTGAGCCTGAGAACATGTGAATGAGCCACTGTCACAGTTGCAAATGAGGTCATGTCACCACAAGGACCAGACAATCATGTATAGGTATACCAATTGAGTAGAGAACAAAGTGAAAGTGCATACAAAATGAAACCCATCATGATATGAACAATAAACTTTCAGCCACAACTTGTAGAAGGCTCAGAAAACCACTGTCAAAAGAGCATTAATGAAGAATATGCAGAGTTTTGAATGGCCAGCCATGTAGGGTTTCATAACTCAATCTTCTTTTCATAAAATCTCGCAATGATACTTAGGTTGAATCAAACTTTTTTCACTCAGAACAAAAGAGTCTAAAGCAAGTGATGTTATCTATAGTGGTTATGATGGCCGCGGCCAGAAAATAATTTTTCCTTTCAAATATTAAAATCCATATCAATATTCAATGGAGAAATACAAGAAATCATACAGTATTCGAAAGGCATAGATCTTACCTTGTTTTTGTAGCACAGAGAAGATACATGGAGGTCACAGATTTTTTTCCTTTATATGGTCTAAAATGAGCTCGACCCAGCCTCATGGCGGCCTCGAATAGAGAGGAAGAGTAAATGGCAGTGAAGAAACAAAACAATGCATCAGAAGTTTTATCACGGTCGCGGCTAAAAGCCCAAAAACCTGTGTTGAGATGAAAAGTATGGTTCAATATTGAGATAGAAAGGTATTTACCTTTTTTCCTGCAAGAATCTCCAAAAATGTGCTCATAGACAACAAGAAATTGAAGCGTTACAGTTGAAACCCTAGTTCCCATGGTGGCCAGAGCCAGAGCCTCTTTTCATCAAAAAAGTCAAATGCAAATGAGCCTGATAATTCAGGGCTTCAAGTGGTTTTGTTTTAGGATTTCATTGTAGCCCTAAGTCAATGTGACATTTTTATCACATTGATTTAAAAATCAAAAGCTTCGACTAATACCCCCATGGTATTATGTCCCTTTTACAAATTTAATTGCCTAGGCTTTGTGCCTTAGGGTCTTTTTGTCACATTTGAAAGGTAAGTCAACATCAATAATGCCTTAGGAATATTTTGCACACCAAATGGAGAATAGACCTTAGGGGTTTTTTTTTCTTTTTTCAAACCATTCAATAATGCCTTCAAATTTTTATGGTTTTTATAGAAAATCAAATGTCCAAATTGTGAATACTTGGCAAAATAATCATATGAGCCTTGTATTGCTTTTGTAAAGAATCAAATCAAGTCAAATTAGGAAATAAAACTGCAAATTATTGTAAAACATTATTTAAGAAATATCCTTATAAATTTCTTTTAAATAATTCTTATTAAATGCAATTAAAGTAGAGTGTATCTTTCTTTTTTAGATTTTCTTTCTTATGGACGGAATTGAGAAAATATGGGCAAACTTGAGCTTTTCTTGATCAAGTAAAGCCTGATTTTTAGGTGTTTTTTGATGGGATCACTTTGGAGAGCATTTTGGCAACTTTTCTACTCAGTTTGGAGGCAGTTCAGTGACTTTTTTGGAGGCTTTTCTGTGGAGCTCAAAAATGGATCAAACTTGCTATTTTAGGAAGATTTCATTGCTTTTTCCTTGAGAGATTTTTGGAGTTATAAGTAGGAGAAAAACTTAGTTTTTTCAAAGTTCAAAATATTGTTTCTTCCTCTCTTGTTCATTTGTAGAGAGCTTTTGTAAACATTTTTGTACTTAGTTTCTACTGCTTTCAGTTCAATAAAACATTAGTGTTCTCCTCTTTCATGTTTTCTACTTCATTTTTGCAGTCAATACTTTGATATTCAATTGTGATTCAATTTTCAAATCCTTTTCTTATGTCTCATTGTTGCAAGATTGATTGTGGAAGTTTCATGTAATGTAGGTTGTATATTATGTTTAGCCTGGTCAGTGGGTTGAAGTTTTGATAAAACTTGTGTTTGTCCTTCATGCAAACCTCTAGCTTTCAAACTTTCATGCAAATTGCTTATGTATTGCATTTGTATTGGTGAAATTGTGAGGATAAAAAGACTTTTTGAAGCTGATTATGAGTTGAATTGGTGAATAGATAAAGTAAAGTATTGGTGTATCACCTATTAGAGTTTAGAATTTCATTTTCAGTTAACTTTCTAAACCCTTTTCCCTAGTAAGTCTTTTAGTTTAGGTGATCTGCTAGGGGAACCAGCCCGCTCTAGAGATTCACTCTCAACATAGATTACCCACAATCTGAGAGTGTTTCCATGTTTCAACATGATAGCTGAGTTTATCTTTGCTAAGGGTTCAATCCTAATTGTTAACACCTACATCATTCAATTTACTTACAGAGAGTAGGTTTCATGCTAAACCAGGGATGTTTATCACCTCATTGATCCCCTTCACTCATCCATCAGGGAATCAGATCAGGACTCTTCCATAGACAGCTATCTTTAGGTGAGAGTCATCACCCAAGTACACCTTCCCACCATCAAACTCTTCATACTTTGTGAACCAACCTTGATGTGAGTTCATGTGGAAGGAAGCACCAGAGTTAATCAACCACACATCTTTTGATGCATGGGTGGCCACGGCAGCAATAAAGGCATCACCATCATCTTGAGATTTTTTAGAATCTAAATTGGAGGTGTTCTTTTTTCTTCTTCTCCTCCTTGCACTCCTTTAGAAGTGCCTAGTTTTTCCACAGTTCCAACACACTGCCTTAGACTTTCCAAGAGATTTGGATCTCCCACGGGATTCAGATTTGCCCTTTTCATATTTCTTGTCTTTCTTTTTCCCTTTCTCTTTGGGCCTACCATGAATCGCAAGAGCCTCCTTTGCCGATTCAGAAGACTTTCTCTGCATTTCTTCATATAACAACAAAGACACCACTTCATCCATCTTGAAGGTGGTTGTAGTACTCCCAATAGCCATAACAAGGTGGTCCCATGAGTCTGGCAAAGAACAAAGAAAGGTCATGCAACAATCCTCCTCCTCCATCTTCACACCAATGGAAGTTAATTGTGTAACTCACATGTTGAAGGCATTCAGGTGATCTACAACTGATCCTCCCTCTTCCATCCTCATATGAGAATATAGCTTTTTCCTTAGGAATAACTTGTTTACTAGGGATTTGGCCTAATAAACATCACCAAGTTTCTTCCATAGCTCTTTCACGGTCTTCTCTTCATGAACATTTAATAGGATGAAATTAGCTAAACAAAGTCTCACAAGACCCTTAGCTTTACGATCTTTGAGATCCCAATCTGCATGTGCTATTGCCATTGGTTTTGTTCCAGAAATTATTTCCCATAGGTCTCTGTCAACAAGCATGTCTTCCATTTTAAGTTTCCACAACTCAAAATTGTTTCCATTAAACTTTTCCAAATCTATCCTTCTGAATGTGCCGGGCATCTTCTTCTTGCAACAAGATTATAGAATACTCTGGATAGACTCCCACTCAATCGAAGATTAGCTCAAAAAACCCCTACCCAACAACTAGGATCAAAGGCGATCAAGCTCTAATACCAACTGAAAGGAAGCAAGGTATGCGAAACACATTTCCTACACCAACCTAATGAGGGGAATAGTATGCAAATTCTTTTAAATCCTTACAATTGCAGCAATGTTAAACACATAACATAAAGATTACAGTAGCAACACAACACATAGAAAGAGATTGACACAAGATATATCGTGGGAAAAACCTTTTCAAGTAAAAAACCCCACACTCCAAAACTTGCACAATGTATTAACAAATCTGTAAAGGATTACAATACACTTGCAATGCAAGTTCTTCCAGGAGTTTGCAAATGTCATTTCTGGAGTGATTTCAGAAGCATAATAGTACCTGTACAAACATTATACAACTACTACTCCAAAATAATGCATTATATAGAGTTACAAGGTAATATTGAGAAGCGTCTAGAGATGGACATCCATCTTAGCCACATGTCCATTTACCCAGGAAAAGGACACTTGTCCAACATGTTTTCAACTCTCTTACATCTGTCATAACATGGCAGATTTGACTTCCCAAGGTAGAGCACTCCAAGGCTAAAAATAATCAATGACAGATGCTCTTACGCATCTTCTGGCTATCATAAAAAACTGCAACATGACAACACTTAATGTTGTAAGAGAATCCGTCATACATGACTAAAAATAGTATATTTCTCTTACAACATGTCATAACCCAACTTGGGCACCCAAAGATGCCTTTCTCTCATGAAAAGATACTTTACGACACTTGTCTTCACTTTTCATAGGAATCTCTATACTTGGCTCTTACGCATCATAGATTCTATCATACAAAATAACTCCTCCATCATAATCCAAGATGCCAACACATGGCATATTATTGCCACCTCAAATGGGATGCGTAAATCCACATGTGTTTGACTTGACCATTCAAAGCATATTTTGAGTAAGATGACATGTCACAATGCCACCTCAAACTAAATGCCAAAACTGAATGTGCACGTAAATACAAAATTGAGCAAATAAATAAATAAATAATCAGATAACCAATGCTAATAATTGCAAGGTTGAGACACCTTAATTCCCAACACAACCCCCAACCCCTCTCTTGTGATTACAGGTGACAGATGTCAGATCTTGCAGAGAGGAGTTGTAGGAGAATATAGCATAGCATAAAGATTCCAAATCTAAATAAAATGACACAAAATATCTCCAATTGGACAAGGGCGCCTGCTCTTTTGTCCTCCAATTCAACGTTGTCAAAAATCTTGGAGCAGGTTGTAGTTTGAAGCATCTTTTGGTTCCATGCCCTCAGAAAAAGTACCACCTTGGACATTGGTGCATGCTCTTTTGTCCCTGAAGTTTTTTATTTCTAAAATTAAAGTCCTGGTATGTTTCTAATTTGCATTTAGTGCCTTCCTATGCGATCATTTGTTAAGATTTGTCTATTTGCTTACGATTTTGCATAATTAGGGTTTTAGGCCTACTCAAACTAGGGTTTTAACAAAGTAATCAACAAATTCCCAATTTCCTTATCCTTCCAAGTGACACCAAACCTATAGCTAAGTCCTCTTGCAAAAGTTGTGATTCAACTCAGTTTAATGTCCTTGAATGTATGTAGTGAAAGGAGGATCTAATTAAACTATCATTCAAAACCATCAATCCCTCGTCCCCCTTTTTCATACATTACACTATGCCATGGTTAAAACAATTTCTTACTTCCCCAACAAGTCGTATCCAAAGAAAGGGAGACTAATGAATGGATGTTTCAATACCACCTTCAAAACTTATTCCTCTCCACTACATTGGCTATTTTTAGCCTCCACTAACATGTATGCACCTTAATGGTCATATTTTCCATTGGTAGTGGTTACCATATGCAAGGGGGTTAAAACATAATAGTAATAATAATAATATCATAAGCTTGCCACTATCAGTTCTAAATTTGAAATAAGACCGTGTTTAAAAAACAATATTATATTTTATAATTGAATCAACAATAGCTATATTTTGCTATTTGAATAATAACATTGATAATAATTAGCTTTGTGAATATTAAATTAACTAATAGGATAAATCATTACAACTCCATTTGACAACACCTAACATGCTCCTAGATGTTTATCAAGCACCACCTATAGTTGTGTTACCGACTCACGCAAGTGTGTGTGTGGTTCTTAGACATTTTAGTTCAACTGCCAACTTGTCACCATCTATCATCCTCTCTCAGATGATACTCTCCCTCATCACATGGGTAGGGAAAGGATTATCCTGCATCCATCTCATATCCATCCATACGGTAGTTAGTCCAAAATAAATTATAATCACAATTGAGAAAATATAAATTGTATAAAATTAATTTCCATATCATGAATATTCTATCAAGGTAACAAAGTATCATTTGTCCCATTATAGTGAAATACAAAATGGAATAATAAATATTAAGTTTGTGCATTAATATTTTTCAAATAAATAACCAGAAATGGGGTGTGACAAATGAGCCCTAATGAGCTACCTAAGCATGGTTAGGATGGGAAAAAATGAAGGTGACGCACTGAGTCACAAACCTTAAAAGGAAAGATATAACAATGAAGTAGCAATAAATAAGAATGCAAGTTCCCTAGTGAGATTTGAAAAATGATTAATCAATCAAAAAGTACATATCTGAAACCTTAAATGAAGGTATAAACCCTAAAACAAAACCCTAGGGTGGTGTCAGATCAAACAAGTTCACCAAAATGTATGTAATGGAATAATATCCCTTTTATATAAATCTAGGCTAATTAAAATAAATACATTCAAATAAAGTGCAATTAACCTAGATTTAATTAATGACTTAGCTACAAATGGATAAGTGCATAACAAATGTTAGTTACATAAATTAAATGAGGACAGATAGGGCACTTAGATCTTGGAACTACGATGAAGAATTTGAGTGTTGATGCTATAGAAAAGTGCTTCGCCAATGCTCGAAAAAAGGTATCCTCGATGTACTTGTCTAAAATATTGAAAGTCATAGAGTCCTATGCAGATCAAATATATGTCATGTATGATCAAGCCCCAATGTTTTGGAAGTATTCTCAAGCATGAAATTGTTTGATGGAAAAGGGAGACTTAGCTTAATAGGTTAAACTAGATCAAACCCTCTTCTATCAACATTAGAACACAAACTGAGTTTGACTTCTACCTTTGAAGGAGAGCCAAACTATAGGGTTTTTTTCCCTTTGTTGTATAAAGGAGTGTCAACCATATTCAACCAACCAAACTAGGGAAAAACATAAAATCCTAATTAAGCAAGATTAACAAATAAATAACTGTCAGAAATAGATATAGGAATTTTGAAAAGATAGCAGAGATCAGGAGATGGTACAAAATCATAACCTAGGCCTAAAAACTAGGAGGAACCAAGACGCTAGGAACCCTAGACCCAAATTAGGGGTTTTCTAGAAGTCTTAACTTCACCCAATCTATACCTACAATTTTAGTCTTCTCTCCGGCTGGTGTCTTCTGAAACCTATTAAATCAACCTGCACACATAAAACAAGGGGAAAAAGTGTTGTGGCTATACATGATCTTTCCTTAGTCAAGCCCCTGTTTTGGTATTCCTACCTAACGGATAGCCAAGATTAGAACAAGATGTTGTGTGTGCTCAGAAATCCTAAGTGTGAGTAGTAACATGCAAGATCTAATCAAATATATCAAACCATAATCCTAGATGACTCAAGCAAATAGGATATATAGGATGATAAAAGAGATGCTTCACTCAAGGAAACATACAACTTCACCTCAAGGATGAGGATTCACTAAAGGTTTACTGAATAAGAAGGTGATGCAACCATATCCTAGGAGGGTACTCAAGCCAAGCTCTAGTTGGTGGTTCCAACCCTTCTCCCAATCATGCAAAGTGCTTCAACCTAGGAACAATGAGATAGACTCAATATCTCACTTCCTAGCTTTCACAAAATCCTTACAAGAGAAAAGTCCTTTCAACTTGATCAATGACAACCTGTAGTAATTCAAGAGCATAATATTGCATAGAGACATTGTATTCCAAAATTTCATGCCAATCTTCTAGTTTCAAATGAGGAGGTCACTTGTTTATATACAAGGCCCTAGAAATGAATAATTCAAATTAAAGAGCTGACAACACGCGCCAAAAACCAAATTTGAATTTAGGGTGAGCTTAACCAACACAAAGGTCAACCTGTGGACTTAATATGCATCCCTAAAAATATGGGAGGGACCAAGGCGCTAGGCACCCTAGGCCCTTTGGGAAAATTAAGTTACAATCCCACATTTGATGTAGAGCTAACTCCAAATTTTAAATTAGTTTTTGGGTCATGGCCAAACTTTAACCAAAATTGTGACATTTCATGAAATTGGGGCCCAATCGGGACTTTAGGGTACACCTAAAAATGGACTAGGCTAGAGAACACTAAAGGAGGTGCTAAACATAGTGAAATTATGCTTGCACAACCAAGGAGCACAATTTATGACATGACATTTAGCCCCCACTTTAGTGGTCATATGACACTACGTGCATATGCAAGCTAAAGTACAAGAAAGTAAAAATTTGTAAGCTTGGTATCTAAAAGGATATTGTAGAGGATGTAGATCATTATTGAGCAAGAGGGTGAAGCCCCCAGTCTGTGATCTTGCAAAACCACAAAGTCAAGAAATCACAATCTGCAACAAGATTATGTTAGCGATGTAAAATCATCCTACAACCAATAGATGTATGTGTTAGTCCAAAATCTAAAAAAGGAAAGGTGATGAGACATGATCAGAGTGAAATTCATGGGTAGATATAGGCCCCCCTATTTCTACTTTCTTCTTTAGGATGTAGAAACAGGGTGGTGATCTTTCTACTTTGACTTTCTAGACAAATTTTGATGAATATGCTTATTAGGGTCATTTCACTAAATAATGCCGGGACACAAAACATATGATTGTAGAGACAGTGGAACTAGGACTCCAACGCAACAAACAGTACTTAAATCTGAGTTTTCTAGCCTAACTTATAGATGCTTGGATGAAGAGAGGCTAAGAAACTTGTATTTCAACATTCGATAGTAATCAAGAGTTCTGACCTTTTTACTATAAATAGTAAAATGAGTTCTCACTTTTTACCATTCATTTGTCATTTTTAGTTTTGAAGGAGTTGGAGCAAGGAGGAGAGTGACCATGCCAAGCTGAAGGCCATATCAACCATCAATCCTAGATGCAGTATGGAGCCGAGTAGCGCAGAGGCTAGACGAGCATGAGGTAGGCTTCTGTCCAACTTGTGCTTTTCATTTATGCTACTATTTTAATAATATCTTTATCATTTTTCATGCCAAAATGGGCCTAGGAGACCAATGTTGTCATCCTAGGGTGCCATTGACCTCCTGGGGCACCCTAGACCCTTCTGAGTGCCCAGGTCTTCCCTAAGCACCCTAGTCCTTTGCGGGTGCCCTGGTCTAGGATTAAGACTAATGTTGATTTATTTGATTGCTTTTTGTAACTTTTTGATTGAGTTCTGATGTATACCTTGTTGATGATGTTTTAGGTACCCCTAGGGATGCGAGAGCATGTCGGCGGCTATTTATACACATTGTTGTGTAGCTACATAGGTACACTTACTAACATAGATATGGGACATCTTTGAGATGTTGGATTGTGGTGGGTGTATACGATGCCCATGATGACATATCATTGTACGATATTGATGGTGCTTATGAAGCGATGGAACTTAGATACTTCCACCTTTCATCTTCTGACAGGGGAGATGATAGTTACACTAGAGGATGTGTACCGGATTCTATGATTACCCCTGTGAGGCAAGACAGTTAGGATCATTGAGTAGAGGTCCAAGGACTATATCCAGGTGAGCCAAATGTACTGCCTTGGTCGCACAATGTCATCAAGTGATTGAGGACACATTGATATTCGATGGTTAGAGCAGGGTGTTGTTGTTACACCTATCATACGTCGCATCATGATCGCTACCACCACATTAGTTGTCACACCAAATGGGAGAGACACTCACCTTCATGAGGGCCTTGTCCATATGATTATAGTGATGGAGGAGTAGATGACGATGTACTCTTGGGGATGGAGTATGTTAGCTCACTTGTATTATGATCTGGGTCATTGTGTGCATTGTGAGGCACACATCTTGATGGTATGCACACTCCTACAGGTGTGGGCATTCGACCACGTTATGTGAACGCAGCCAGTGGGATATCCAATAGAGCCTATCATTCCATGTCCATGAGCACATGCCTACAAGCTGAGGAGACCATGGAGATGGGGTGATTTGTTATATTAGAGAGTTGTATTCAATAGGCTACAGCCATAGGTCATCTTGTGGAGACCATATAGGAGTTGTAGGCCATGGATGGGACAAACTCAACAGCTAGTAAGGATGCAAAGAGATCAGTTTTTAGTCAATTATAGAGAATGCATCATAGTTGCATTCTATTATGATATGGTGATGAGGCAATTCGATTGAGTGCAGGGAGTTTCTTCGAGACATCTGTTCTACATGTGGTCCACATGTTGTGGGGTGCATCCTTGTGATCAGACACAACTTACCATCATAGATGTTGTGTCGAGCAATCCTGATGATGTTACAGAGGATGATGATCTTGTCTCCAAGGCTGACAATGTGGGTGTTATCCCAACATATGCATCTTGGTGGGAGACACTGTGTCCCACTCTAGTATTTCGTGCAAGTCATCCCACTAGTGATCCTAGATCTTGGACAGAGTGAGGGGATTAGTCAGAGGAGTGGGAGGGAGACAGTGGTAGAGAGCATAGTAGACATGACGATGACGATGATGATCCACCAGTGTCAGTTTCAATGTCGAGAGGGAGACGACACCAGGAAGCTGAGGGTGTAGGTGTTGTCGAGGATAGACCTAGGCTCTAACCTCATAGCCTATAGCCACTACACACTACCAGTAGAATGCAACATCGATACGAGTGTAGGGAGTCGAGTGGTGGTGCCACTACAATGCCCCCAACAATGGAGATAATTGCAGACATCAGCATAGCCTCCATTCTAGTCAATCTAGATTGGTAGGATGGTGATCTTGGTGAGCATTTTATTATTGTACTTGTGTTTGTTAAGATGTTTAATGTATTATATGATTTTGACTGAGATACTGATGTGATTTTTGTTTATGTTCTACAATTGGTACTAGGGCATGGTGCGACCTTGTGGGTCAAGTTATAGCAGAGATGGTAACCATTGAGTCAAGTGAGTAGCCAATTTGTGCTTGTTATATGCCATCACACATAGTGGGTCAACATGTAGAGCTATTTGATCCTGTCACATGGCTAAGAGCAGCCTACAAGAAGAGATAGGTGGAGTGAGATCAGTTCAAGGTCGAGAGAGCCCAAGTGATCCAGAGAGTAGCGGGTGCCAAGGAGGCAGTGATGCACTTCAGATAAAGCTAGATCAACATAGAGCAACAGTAACATCTGGGTCAAATCACACTTTTACGTATTATTTATAGGCAAAGGTGGATCGACTGCGAGCTGAGAGAGATTGACTTCAACAGCTTTATACAGATTCCACATGGGTGGTGGGATAGCTTAGAGGCGAGCTTAGGGGTGTACGATCATGAAGTACCTCTAGGAGTTACTCATGATCAGTAGCCTCACATAGATAGCCTTATGTCACTTAGGCACCACCAGGTCCTGAGGGATTTGAATGTCATGGTCTAGCACCTTGACGAGATATTATGTATTGTATTATGATATACCACATTTTGATGTAGTGGTGGATTTTTTATTATCTTGTACTCAAACTCTTATGATATATATATAAGATTTTGATTGATGCTTATTGTGTTATGATTTGATTTAAGATTAGATTATATATGTGGTTTACTTGTCTTGTAAATGCAACAAAGATCTATTTAATTTGAAATGTATGTCAAAATTAAATGCAATTGTGGTTTGTGTAAAAAACTATATGTAATTGTTTAACATATACAACAATGATTTAAATGATACATGTATTTGATTGAAGAATCTAACAAACACACATATTTATTAAGGTATATACATATATTGAGATAATTCAATTGTGATCCAGTTAAACAACATTGTGATATTGTTAAATTAGATACGACAATGATTATTGAACATGGTGCACAACTAACATACTATATGCTAACAACCAAGTAACTTTCTAAACTAAGAAAAATACCTTAATACTAAGAAAAATACCTTAATGAATCAAGACAAATTGCATTTTTGTCAGGATTGAAGCAAACAACATATAATAGGAAATTTTAATTTGCTAACATTCATTTGCTTTAGAAGAAAATGTTAGCATACGAATGAAAATAAAGATTTAAGCATAATATCAATGCAAATGGAAGGCGTTAATAGGCTCTTTGAGAGGCATACCATGCATATTGGACAATCTATATGCACTTGATCCAAAGACTTCAGTGATGATGTATGGTCCTAGCTAATTCAGGCTAAATTTCCCTTTTTTACTAGGAGGTACATTGGTATTGCATTGATTTTCATAGAGTACTAGATCTCCAATCTTGAATGAACAATGAATAACATGTTAATTGTACAAGCATTGAATATTCTTTTGATGGGCTTGGAGATGTTTGAGAGCGTGTATGCACTATTCATCGATCATTTCAAGTTATTGATGTCTTAATTCTCTTTGATTATTTTCATCAGGAATGCCATTAAGATAAATTTGCAATGAAGGAATTTCTAACTCCAAAGGCATGATCGCATCAACACCATACATGAAGTTGTACAAGGTAGTATCTATAGCCATATGAACACTCGTTCGGTAAGCCATAATGCATAAGATAGTTCAGTATGCTAATCCTTTTGATGTCTGTTAATAATTTTTTGAGGAATTTAGCCAACTACTTTGTTAGAAGCTTTTGCCTGGTGTTTAGTGGAAAATCAGATTCATTAATCTTTTGTTGTTTAGGTATTTAAATCCACCTCTCCACTATAGATTGAAGGATCTAGGGTCGAGTGGCAAGCACTATCATACCCTAGGTCACTTGCAAATGAGGGGAAGCTTGGATTAGGGAATTAATTATAAATTTTTCCATCTCCTATGCTCAATTGACCATTAAAACCCTAATTATGCAAATACGACAACAAATTAATGAATTACGGAAAAAGCTCTTGCAAACAGGAGTAAAATGCCAAATTACAGAATACCTATTTTCAGGGTTCTGAAGTGGAATAGTTAGGGACACTGGAGCGGGCGCCCAAGTCCAAGGTACCTTCTTTCTCAGGGAATCTAGACCTCCTTCAGATACTGATTAGCCCTATAGCTTCTGTTTTCTGGAATCTGTTTGTGGAGGACATTGGAGCGAGCGCCCTAGTCTTGGAAGTGCTCCTTTGTCTAACTTTTATTCAAATCATGAATCCCTGATGTCTGCCAAGCCTTCCTACAACTCCACTTTTTCCATATGCGACACTTGTAACTTGCAATCACAAGACTTGGTTTGGGGGTTGTGGTGTTTAGAGGTGTTCTTTAGTCAAACCTCGGAGGACACTTAAGTCTCTGAACACCGTTGTCAGATAAAGAGGGCATGCCCTTGTGAGGCAGAGGCCAAAAAACAAAGGAATCAATGATAAAAACACAATGATATGTCACCTTGTAGTGAAGCTCTCATGGAGGAAGATGCTCTTCATGCCATGAGGAGATTGATGCTCAAATATGCAAATATCAACATACAAAACATACAAATCTGCTCTTACAACACAATAGAAAGCCTTGAATCACCTTGAGAATGCCTAGAGTTCACAATGATCATCTAATTGAAATCTAGTTTACAAATGAATGCATACACATGCTTATATATGCATCTACAAGCACTGCTACAAAGATATTTGAAATTCAAACTTACCGTGTCAGCAAAGGGACCTAATAATGGTCACTAACTAACACCCAGAAATTGGGGCTGCCCTAAAATAGGGCAGGACTAGGGTGCGGGCACCTAAATCCTCCCCCCTATTTTAGGTAGGGTACAGCTCAAGGGGTCCACCTAGGTCCTATTTGCCATGGGACTTAGGTCTCATTCCATCGGAATGCTAAAATATGAACTAAAATGTCTTAAATGCACTCTAAAGACCCAGGAGCTAAACCTTATGAGGGAAAAGCCCCCAAGGGGGCATTTTCTGACGTTACACCTAGCCAATTGATTGTGGATAATATGGCATAGAGAAGAGATATTTAATATGATATTTCTCAAGGAATTTCTTCACGTCTTTGTTCTTAAATGATGCACCATTGTCAGAAATCAAAGTGGAAGGAATACCAAATCGAGAGATTAAGTTGTCTTGGATGAAATAACAAATTACTTCAGTAGTCATGGATCGTAGAGGGAATTCTTTGACCCATTTCATGAAGTAGTCAGTGGCTGTGAGAATGAAAGTGTATCCTTGAGAAGAAGGAGAAGATTTTTTTCCAATAATATCCAAGCCCCACACAGAGAATGGCTAAGGTGAAACTTGAGCATGAAGTTTCTAGGCAGGAGCTCGAATGAGAGTGTTATGTTTTTGACATTGCAAACACTTTTTGACAAAGGCAAAGGAATCTCATTCCATGTTTTTCCAATATTAACCCATACGAAGTAACTTTTGAACTAGATATTTCCCACCAAAATGTCCTCCACAGATACCTGAATGTGCCTCTTCCAGGGCAATCAAGATCTCAGATTTGTTTAGGCAATGAAGGAGAAGACCCTAAAAGCTTCGTCGATATAGTATGTTTGATAGGATTATATAGCACGCCACAAGTTTGTGTATCCAAATTTAGGCACTTATGGATGCTTGATTAGGAAAGGTACCATCACACAAATATTGGAGTATATGGGAGTACCATTCATCTAAATCTATGTTATCACAAAAGGCAATATCAAAAGATGTTTTAGATATTGAAGGTGATTTGAGATTATGAATTATGAATTGATAATCTATGGAAGGATCATCAAGGGATATAAGGGAACCAACGCTTGCCATTGCATTCACATGATGATTGTCTTTTCGTGGAATTGTGTCAATTGTAAATGATGAGAAATTCTTCAATAATGATAAGGCCAAGTCTCGATATTGAGATAACTTATCTTGCTTTGCTTGATAAGATCCAATGACTTGTCTTATGATTGATTGACAATCGCCAAATATACAAATGTGTTTAATGTTGAGAGAGAAAGCAGCACGCAAGCCAGCAATAAGGGCTTCATACTCTACAATGTTGTTGGTACATAGAAAGTTGAGATGGTAAGATAGAGGAATCAACTTTCATAATGGAGGTACTAGTATAACACTAGCACAGGAGCCAGTTCGACATCTAGAACCATTGAAGAATAACTTCCACTTGTCATCAACATCTAGGGAGAGGATTTGATCATTAGGGAATGACTCTTGATTCGGAATAGAGAATGGTGAAGGAGCTTCAGCTAATTGGTCAGTCAACGCTTGACCCTTAATTACCTTTTGGGAGACAAACTTAAGGTCAAATTCCATTAACAACATAACCCACTTTGGTAAACATCCTAAAAGATTTGTTTTAGCAAAGAGATGTTTCAAAGGATCAAATTTTACAATTACATTAATTTTGGTATTTAGGAAATAATGTCTCCATTTTTTTGTTGTAAAAACAAGAGTGAGGCACTACTTTTCTATCGTAGAATATCGCACTTCATAATCGAGCAAGGTTCAGTTGATGTAATATACAATGTGTTCTTTTCCATCATCATCATTTTGTACTAACAATGCTATGAGAGCATTAGGAGATGTAGATGTGTAGAGAATAAAGGGTTGCCCAAAGATGACAAGTTCTAATATAGGAGGATTAGCTAAGTAGTGTTTTAGATCATCAAAAGCTTTATGGAAATCCTTATCCCAATTAAAATTAGATTCTTTTTTAAGTAGTTGTGTGAAAGGGTGAGTCCTATCTGTGAGTTGTGAAACAAATCAATGAATGGCTTGTATCTTCCCTTGTAAACTACGAAGTTGTGAAATATTTTTAGGAGGTGGCATGTTGACAATGGGGTCAATCTGTTTCGTATCCACCTCAATACCACGATGCGAAACTATGAATCCCAAGAGCTTACTGCTATCATTGTCAAAGACGCATTTATGAGGATTCAAGTGCATGTTGTATTTACATATACATTCAAATATTTGATGAAGAATTTTGATGTGATCCTGGCGCAAAATGGATTTGGCCAAAATGTCATCGATATAATCCTCTAAAATGTTATGTATGAAATCATGAAAGATAAGAGTCATAGCACGTTGATAAGTCACACTAGTGTTCTTTAATCTGAACGGCATGACAACCCATCAAAATGTTCCCCAAGGAGTTATAAAATTTGTTTTATATTGATCTTGAGGATTGATGAATATTTGATTATAGCCAGAGAAACCATCCATAAAGGAAAGTAAGGCATGGCCTATAGTGGAATCGACAATCATATTAATACTAGGAAGAGGAAAATCATCTTTTAAAGATGCTTTATTTAAATCTCTAAAATTAGTACAAATTCAAATATGGTTGTTGGGTTTAGCAACAGCCACAATATTTGAGATCCAAGGTGAGTAGTCAATAGGGCGGATAAACCCAGCTTGTAGAAGTTGAACTCTATCTCAGCTTTGACTAACAATGCAACCTTAGGATTCATCTTGTGAATTTTTTTTACAGGTTTAGCATCAGGATGAATAATAAAATTATGTGTTACCACCTTGGACTCGATGTCAGGCATGTCAAAATATGTCCAAGCAAAAAGGTCAGGATAATCATGTAAAAGAGAAGTAAGTTCTTGATTTTCTTCATGATTTAGATAATTTCCAATAGCGATAACTTTTTTAGGGTTATCCTTGTCCATCGAGACATCGACAGTCTTTCCATTAAGGAGAGTATTGTGGTCTAGGATATTAGGAGGATGAAGGGATTCCATAAGTGATTCTTGAGATGTCAAGGTACCATTAGATAAACAAGCATCTTTCCCAAAGTATGCTTTCACATTTAAAAAATAAGGAAAACCATGATCATGATGCTAACAAAACAAATGATCATAAGCTTCTACGAATTTAGCCAAAGCTTCATCAGTTGGAAAACTAAGGGAATATTGCTATAATTACAACTTGTGTCGATTAATTCCAAATATACCCAATTAAGTGTCAGAATATGGTATGTAGATGATGATATTGTGTTTACATTTAGATTAGGATGATGAGCGGCTTTGATGGGTTGTAAAGGATGGTATCCAAGAACAAACAAAGAGTAATGTGGATTAACCTCCAAGGGGACTTTAATACCCTATTCCTTTATACCACAACCATTGTCGTTGTATCCGCATTGAGCAAGAATTTAAAAAACCATAACCATAGATAGATGTCATTTCCGAAGAGGAAGGAGACACCTCATAGGTCTCATATTCCATAGTATAAGAGTAAGTGTTATCATCATTGCTTCTTAAAGAAATCTTAGGTTTCTCATGAGAAGATTTAGGAGGAGAAATTGAAACAACCTTATAATTTTTCAGCTTTTAAGGTAAGACTTTATATTCACCCACAAAAATAGGTGTAAAGTCTAACGAACCCCAATCATCACCAAAAAGTGTAGTTGAAGGTGAATTACATTCTTCTACAATAACCTCCACGAGGGGAGATGATTTAACTTTAGAATGAGATGGAATTAGAGTAAAAGGTTTGAAATATTGTTGATTTTTAGCTTTAGCTTGTAGACAACTTTTTGGAATCGGATCAACTTTAATTATTTGGAGATTATTGTCATAAAAAAACTTGATTGATCGATGAAGAGTAGATGGGACTGCCCCCGTGGCATGAATCCAGGGTCTACCAAGAAGAAGATTGTATGAAAGAGAACCAAGCATGACATGGATAAGGGTAGATAAAGTCACAAGGCCAGCCTTAACATGTAAGGTAATAGTACCTAATGATTGTCTACCTATGTTATCAAAGCCATGAATATTAAGTTTATCTAGTTTAATGAGAGATGTATTAGCATTGATTTATGTAATAAGTATATGCCACAAACATTAAGACCTGATCCACCATCAATCATAGTACGTTGTTCCCTCATTTTATTAATAATGATGAATATCATAAGAGGCTCATATTGGTTTTGAACTTCTATGGGAGGTAATTCATGTTGTTGAAAAATGATGTCCATTTTTGTCACATGCATACAATCTAACGTGGTTTCTACATCATTCAGCTTAACAACAGGTGGAAAAATCACCTTTTGTAAATATTCTTGGAGCGTTCCATGGTATGTAAGCGATGTTTGTATTAATTCCCATAGAGAGATCTTCGTAGGAGTAGCACGAAGCTGCTCAACAAGATCATAATCTCTACCAGTATGTTGAGTAAGATGAGGTGCTTAAGGGAGAATAGGTTGAGAAAGTGGAAGAGAAGCTAGAACAAATGTTATTTTTTTCTTTTGTTTATTGTTTCTAGTGTTATATGTGTGAGCAACCTCATGATGCATGGGTTGTTGCAACACATTTTGATTGTGTTGATTGTTTTCAGTGATTTGTTTTACATAGTTTAATATGTAACTAGGAGGTCTAGAAGTTTTTGGAGTACCTCATATTGTGAGAATTAGTTTAGATTGTGATTGAGAAGCATCATTACTAAGATGCACAACAATTTTGGGTTTCTCAGGTTCTTTATGAATCTTTGTAATAAAGATGGTTTAGGAGTCATAGAGGATGGTTTTGTAGAGATGAATTCATCTAAGGCTTCATCTAACATGTCAAAATCATCGCTACTAAATGGCTCATCAAATGCATCAAAGTGTTGAAGAAAGAAGTTTGACATTGTCGCATACCCTACTTTTTCAAACCTTATGCAAATGATATAAAAGAGAAGAATGAAATTATGAAATTTGTTTAAGTTTATAAAATGAAATAACTAAGTTATGAACAACAATGCCTTAATTATGTTATCCAATGAATAGCTAAAACATAATCAAGATTTTACAATTTTCAAGCTAGAAGTTATCAACAAATGAGATTTTTGATAACCCTAATCAATATATATGCATGAATGCAATATGTATAATTGAAATATGCTTACTAACTTAAATAATAAACAGATCTAATGCATAAAATCAGAAATTTATATCATACTATAATGATCTAAACTTGTGAAATATAGACATTGTGACAAATATACTTTTTCTACACCTAAATCAAATGCTTGATTTTTAAATTTTTAAATGCCAAGATGCAAGAAATGTTCTAAGCACAAGGAAATATAAGGTACAGCAAATGAAATCAATTTAATCAACCAATTAATGTCACAAAGATTTGAAACAACACACTAATCTACAAACCCTAGGTTCAAGACTAGCTAGATTTTCAAGGAATGCAAGGTTTTTTTTGTTACCCTAATAATGGATCAAATGCAAAATGAAAGGTATGCAAGTGTGTAAATGATGAATAAACTAAATCCTAATCAGATCTAGGACAACAAACAAATTTTATTTAGATGAAGAAGGATGTAATCTAGTGTAAGATGTGTCAGGTTCACCAAAATGTTTGATGGAAAATGGAGACTTAGCTTAATAGGTTAAACTAGATCAAACCCTCTTCTATCAACATTGGAACACAAACTGAGTTTGGCTTCTACCTTTGAAAGAGAGCCAAATTACAAGGGTTTTGTCCCTTTGTTGTATAAAGGAGTGTCAACCAAATTTAACCAACCAAACTAGGGCAAAACATAAAACCCTAATTAAGCAAGATTAATCAATAAACAAAGGGACAAAACCCTTATAGTTTGGCTCTCTTTCAATAAACATAAAACCCTAATTAAGCAAGATTAATCAATAAATGACTGTCAGAAATAGATACAAGAATTCTAAACAGATAGTAGAGATTAGGCAACAATACAGAATTAGAACCTGGGCTTGAAAACTATGAGGAACCAAGGCGCTAGGTACCCTAGACCTAAATTAGGATTTTTTTAGAAGTCTAAACTTCACTCGATCTGTACTTGTAATATCAGTCTTCTCTCTGACTAGTGTCTTCTCAAACCTGTTAAATCAACCTACACACATAAAACAAGGGGAAAAAGTGTTGTGGCTATATATGAGCTTGCCTTAGTCAAGCCCCCTTTTCAGTATTCCTACCTCACGGATAGCCAAATTTAGAACAAGACGTTGTGTGTGCTCAGAAACCCTAAGTGTGAGTAGTAACATGCAAGATCTAATCAAATATATCAAACCCTAACCCTAGATGACTCAAGCAAATAAGATAGGATGATACAAGAGATACTTCAATCAAGGAAACATAAAACTTCACCTCAAGGATGAGGATTCACCAAAGGTTTGCTGAATAAGAAGACGATGCAACCATACCCTAGGAGGGTACTCAAGCCAAGCTCTAGTTGGTGGTTACAACCCTTCTCCCAATCATGCAAAGTGCTTCAACCTAGGAACAATGAAATAGACTTGTTATCTCTAAAAGTTGCACCCTACCAATTTGCATAAAATTGGTACTCTAGAGAAACATGGAAACACTTCTATGGTTGTGGGTCACCTAGAAACTAGAGTGAATCTTCGGAGAAGGCCGGCTTCCTAAACTTTGTATCACCTAAGACTGACTACTCTATGGTTTTGACAAGGAAAAGAGTGAGAAGGATATGCATTAAACTAAAATTAAACTCTAATTGGTGATACACCTAACTTAATGATGGACATGAAAATATCAAATTTAAACACTTGTTACAATGACTGAAAAGATTCTTGCACAACCTATAACTTCTACTTCTGCATAAATATTTCACAAGCAGGTTTATAAATGCAAAATTCTTAAGAGGAAAGTAATTTCACACTTAATGGCAATGCACACTTAAACACAACTTGCAACCTGCATAAGTATTTTCTGCAAAAAAGGCTCTTAATCCTGAGACAAAAGCTAAGAGGAAATAAAACTTACTTCATAGATAACTCTATCAAATCAATTGATAAGCACAAAGATGCATAAGACAAATAGGCACAATCTCCAATCAATTGCATTCAAGGTCTCCACTATATTCCATATCAAGTAAATTGCAAATGAGTTACAAAAAATGATAAAATTTGAGCAAGGATGTCAAAATCACAAGTCTCTCCAAATTACATAATCAGAACTTTTTAAAAATGAGTCACAAAATTGACTATATCCACCACTATCCAAGTGGTTCCACCATACAAGGAGCTAAAAACAACTTTGGGTCAGATGCCCACAAAAAGCCTAGAATATATGGTCTATATCCTCTCCACAAGAGCTCATAATGAAGGAAAAAGTCCATCATGACCTAGTCCAACATGATGACTCATGAAAACTACTCCAAAAGGACTCTAAAAGCAATAAAATCATCCTAGATGCTCTCAAATACTCAACTCAACCACAAACTGCCTCTAAGACTTATTCAAACCACTCATCTCTAAGGCAACTCAATAGCTACATATTTGGCATGTGTTTGCCAACCTCCTCAATCTCCCTATATGCTTGGTATCTTTATAAAAGCTCATAATGAAAGCATAAAGCATAAGGTAGGTAATTCATTTTGCATTTTAAATGACAATTTGACTTAATGATTTATAACAACATCATTAAAGTCAAATGCTTTACATTTTGAATCAATGTAAAATAAAAGGATAAGGTCAAGATTCGACCATGCTCTAGTCAATCCAAATAAAATATATGAAACATATTTTTTTTTACAAGGAAAAAATAACCTACATGGTTGTGGGTATTAGTTTTCATGTTTAAAGTGTAAACAAAAAGGAAAAAATGCCCATTGAACACTATCGGTCACTTTTAGGGTTGAAATCCTAAAAACAAAAAGACACCTTTTTTGCATTTCACTTTTGGCATTTTTGCAAACTTTGCATCTTTCTATATCAATATGCGCCACCATCAAGGTTTCTCTGTAGACTTTCTGAAGAGGTTTTCTTGTTGTTTTGAAAGGATTTTCTACTACATTTAGCACACAGTTGTGCAAGCTTATGCACTGGTAAGTTTAATCATGTTTGAATGCTCTTTTATTGATCTTCTTTCATATACTGAGCAACATACTTCACTTTTTCCCATGCCTGCAGCCATATATACTGTATTTTATGCTCAAAAATTATGTACTTCAGGTGAAAAGTTACAGAAATAGCAAAGAGGGTTAAGTTGTTTTTTGTGAATGATACGCTTCTACAACTGTTATATTTTCATACTTTTCTTTATATCCCACTGTTAGCTTTTTCTCTAGAAGAAGATTGCAATTTTGAAGTTGATTTACACTAGGGTTTGAAGATTCCTGACAAGGGTTTGTTCCTTTCCCTATTATAACCATGCCTTTATCACATTCCTGTGCTTCTGTACTAGCAAATCATTGACAAAAACACTTCATTTTCATCTATGTATGTTTGATCATTGACAATATTGGTATCACTCAGAAACACTTCTCTGCGTCTTTATCCTATAGTTGAGTTATTACTATGTTTTTGACTTCATGTGTTCTTACACCTTTGACAAATTGTATCTCTGTAGCCATTACCTTGGCATAAATAGAGATATCTACTACATACTGAACAAGTTTTGCATGGTTAATCTTGTAACTTCAGATCCTATAGCAGCATCTACTTTCCTGTAGCTCTTTGTTTGGACTACTCTCTCTGTTCCATTCACTGTATTTTACTTGGAAAACAAGCTAATTGTTCATCCCATTTGTCACTACCCTTAGTCAAGTATTCCACAGCTAATCTTCACAACTTTGCCTTCTCTTCCTTCCTAGTATACTAAAAGCAGACCTCTGTGATCATGGCCTTTAAATTATTAAGGAAAAACCATAAACCATTTACATGCTAGGCTTATAGTGTTGTACTGCCATTCCTCACACTATGCAAGTCATAATGGTTGTCCCCTATGACTATCTCTTTGTGGCCTGTATGTAAACATATTGGATAAGACAGTCTTCAAACCATTTGATGTAACTCACTATCAAGATAGTGACTAAACCTACCCTTGTAGTGATTAATCTATGACATCATCATGATCTCAGACAGTCTCTTAAACCTACAAATGCATCTTATCTTGGTTCCATAGGGGTCTTTGAACAATGCTAAAACTTTTTGAATATTGAGTCTTGAAAAGATATCTCTACATTCCTTAATAGTGCAAGGCCTTACAAATGACACCATTGATGATGGAGCTTTACCTTGATGTGGACACCATTCTCTCTAAATGCATGACTGTTTCACTCTTCCTGTTGTATGACTATCCATACAATTAGTTTGCTGCCAATTTGTTACTTGTCTTTTGATGACAGTCATTCAGTACATCTCTGCAGGTCATTTTCCTTTCACTGAAATCTCAATGGTGTCTTTGTATGGTGTTACATCTTTGTCTGCTTCTTTTATCTACCACAAAACTTCTAAAAATCATTGCAACAGGTTTCGTTGTGTCTCTGATTTGAAACACTATCTCAAGACCTTGAAAAAAATCATGCCTTAGAAAGAAGACCTCATTCTTTCCTAGATGTCCTAAATGAATTATTCTTGACTGTTGTTGTGCATGCTTTGATCTTTGACTGCCCCCTATTTCTCTTGACATCTCTGGTATACCTTAACTATTACCATGCTCGTCAAAGCCCTTGCTCACTATCACAAACTCTATAAGACATTGGTCTTAGATTTGACTTCTGACAACCTTCAAGACAATCAAAACTATCTACAAGCACCCTTAAGGTTTGACAGAGCCTTTATAAAAACCTCTTACATACCTCCTCATTATGTGACACAAAGTTCTTCTATGGCTTTTCTTCTGTGATAGTAGAGTCTCATCATTATTGCATGCTGGGCTCTGAAGTATGAGTTTATGCAAGACTTTTATAAACTCTTGATAAACTTTCTCATTGATCATGCAATCTTTTACCTTCATCAGGATGTCATTTTTCTGTCAGAATATCTACATTCTCTCTCATATGTGACTGCTCTTTATGCTAGCCAAGGACTGTTATCAAGCTCTCTGTCATAAGATTGTAACTACCTTTTTGTAGCATTTACCGTCCCATTTGGTCTCTGGCTCTAAATCTCAGAGGATCCTTACAAACTATTCACTTGTTGTCTCTACATCTTTCCTTCATCATACTTGCAATGTCTCTTACTACAAAGGTGTCTTCTACATTTGACTGTTCTCTCACAGCCTCTATATGACTGTCAGGCTTTATATGGCCTCCTTTGCTTTTCTTCTTCTTTTCCCATTTGAGCACAATATGCCTTATCAACCCCTGTCCCCTCTCAGACTACTAAATCGTTAATGCATTATCTTTTATGCTCTTTATAGCTTGCATTGTTATTGATGCTCAAATTGTTCATGATCATTTACCTATCATGTATGCTGATGACACTATTGACTACTATAAAGACTATAGGCAGACCTCTTATCTGAGTTTTAACTTCAAAATAGTATGGAAGTATTATCCTACTCCACTATTCCTCTTTATCCTTGAATGTTTATAACTATTTCTTAGTCTTTCTTGAAATGACAGCTATCTGATATTGAAGACCGTCCTTTTGGCACTATGTAATAGTCACAAGGACTATTCTGCTTTTATCATAAGTGATTGTCCCTACTGTTTTCTCATAAGATCACTGCTTGCTTCTTTATGATGAATCAAATGAACAGATAAATGTCATTTATGACAATGACCCATTAGTTTCACGATCATTTATGATGTGTACTTGTTCAATTGATTACACATGAGATGAATTTACACTTTTACCCATCTTAAAACACAAGAGGGCAGCATGTTAGGCTTGACCCTTGTGGGAGCCTCATTTAATCCCACATGCTGTAATCAGATAAACAAATCAGTAACATAACTTTACCTATACCTGCACAAGAAACAAACATGTTAGGAAAAAATGTACATGCGATTGATGTTCTTGATTATCCTATTGCTTTATCAAATGTCCATGTGATACTAACTGGTTTACTGCATCTGAAAGTCAAACTATATATTTGTAGATGTATATCATATGATGTATGATGCTTCATCATTGCTCTAACATCATTTTTTTAAAATTTTATGCAGATAACTAGGGGCAGCAAGGAGACAGTAGCTGAGTGCATGACAAGTGGACAACACAGATGACACAAGACACGACAAATAGGACCAAGACTCATCATTCAGGCAATGACGAGTCACCCTACCTCATCTGCATATTTATCTCTTTAGTTTTCTATAAATGTATAGTTTCTCTTTTCATTTGCAATGAAACAGTTAGTCTCACGGCTTGTGTGAGACCTTATACATTTATTTTATCAATAAAGATTACCCTTTCTAAAAAGATTTGTGAAATCCTTTCTATGTTATCTGCATTTGCATAAATGCAATCTAGTGTAATGTAATCTTTTGATTTTATTTATGCACATGCATGTAATGTAGCAGCAGAAATAAAATGTACCTTTCTCTTCTTTAAAACTTGAAAAGCTCTACCTGATTGAGCTAGTAGTGAAATTAGGTAACATTTTTGGTGACATCTACTATATGTTTGCCTACTAAGCATCAAACCAGTTGCCTGAAGCTTATCCATTGGGCATGGGGTCACTCTGAGACTTTTCAAACACTTGGACAAACAGATTTCTGACTTCTGCAACTCAACAGGACAATAGTGAAAGACACCTGAAAACCCTACTCTACCTAACAGAACTCAGGTCAAACTAACTAACTATGCAAAATAGCACTTGGAGGAAAAACTACTCAATTACAAACCCTACTCTACATTAACCAAGAAAGAAACCAACTCAAATGAAACCATTCACTGGTTGGGTAAAGTAACTGCCATTTCTACATAATTTATAATGTTTGTCGTGCTTGAGGATAGCTAGAAAGAGATGAAACATGAATAGAAATTCAACAAAGAGCTGCAATACCTCTTGAAGAACATAAGCAAGTTCACTAACCTTTTCATATGGAATGTAAACATTGCTGTCCTGAGGTAGAAAAGTGACTTGAATCTTCTCTTCCCTAGCTATATCTTCATGCTTGGGTGCAAGAAATATGGGAATATTCTTGTTGGTCTCCAATCTGGCTAGATGCCTAATTGGGCATCCTCTAGAAAGAGTAAATTCAGAACTCTCCATGCTGGTTCCTTGTTGTTCCAAATCATGTTATTGTTCCTCATCTTGTTTTTGATCTTCTGCTTCAAATGGTGTTGGCTCAACATCCAAAGTTGGGCACAAAGAGGCTTCCTCGTGAGTCAAAACAGACTTTAAATCATCCCAAAATGAAACTACCTCATGATCCAAAGCTTCATTCTCATATTGACTTTCATGAACTAGCAACTCATTACATTGTTCAACACCTTGTAGTCATCCCAAGTCTTGTGTTATCACAGTCATATCTTCTTCATTTTGTTCAACAACTAAAGGTAGCCCATCATACCAAAACATATCAGCCTCTTTTCCACCAAGTTTCTCCTATTCATTTATCTCCTCTACAAGTTGCTCCTGCTCATGTTCAAACTTGTGAACTTGTCCTGATTTAGCATGATTTGCAACTTCTTCCAGTAGGTTTAATCCTTTGTCATCTAGTTTAGAGACAAAAACTTCAAGGTCATCCCAAAATGAATCTTCCTTACCCTCTTCATGAAATTTTGATGGAGAAAGACTATTTTCTACTTCATAACAGCTCTCAGCCAGCTGTGTAGGTTCCAAGAAAGGTTTACTTTCACACTCTTTTACTTGATCTGAGAACTTGTTATCAGACTACTTAGTTTTAATCAGCAACTTCTCATATTGTTGAGCATCTTCTTGCTGGTTTGAAATTGTTGGTAAGTTGGCATCTTGCCTTTGCAACTGAAGACCTTTACCTTGCAACCTCTATATGCTACCTTCCTTCAGTTTATAAACAACATTAGAAAATTCTTCAAATGAATGAAAATGTAAGGGATTCGGTGAAAAGCCTGATCCCACATCCTCTTCACATGCGTTATGCTCATATTTAGCTGGGGACATGGTACAAACAGTAGCAACCGACTACTCCTCTTGCCATAGAGTTTCATGTTCAGACTTACCTCCTGGTAAGAAATTCAATTCCTCATCTTCTTGATCTTGGACTGGTATGGAAGGGGTAGCCTTAACAAGATTTGGCATTTTATAATCAGGATACCTAGTCCAAGAAGGCTGACATGGATGTTCAGTACTTTGATGGCTTGGTTCAAGCTCTTGATATGACTGAAATTGAAGATTAATGGACTGTTTTGACTGATTTTGTTCATTCATGGCCTCCTGTTGTAAAGCATATTCTTGTTGCCTCTTTATGTCATTCAGCTACTTGGTCCAGTCAAGCAATATGTTCTTGATGTTTGCAATCTCTAGTCTCTCATCATTTTGAAACTGATTGGGAAAGTAGTATTGCTGGTTTGACATAAAATGGGATTCTTGAGGCTGGTCATGGGCATACACTAGCTGCCATGGAGTTTGTGCATGGGTGGGAGGGTGGTATGCATGATAAACTTGTTAGTTTAGACTGAAACCAACTATGTGACCACTGTGATATGGCTCATAAGATGGTGTATGAACAAGATTTTCATGAAATGCTAGAAAGTAAGACATATTTCTTTAAAATGAAGACATATTGCAGCATTTATATGAGCTGAAAACCCATTGAAAATTTCACAATAAAAATCAAGTCTAATTTTTTAGTAAAATAAGTACATACCAGCACTTGTCTTCTTGAAACCATTAGATATTGCTTTCTAGATTTGCCAGGTGTGTATTTTCCTTGCCTCCCAAGGTAGGTTTTACTGACATACACACCAATATCAGCAATGCATAAACTATTCTACACTAGTTTCCACTAAACCAAAGCCTCAGAGTCGCTAGGTATGTATTTAAAACACCTCAAAAGGCAGAAATCAACTGTTGTACACACCAAACAGCAGTGAAAAGTATAAAATGGACTGAGAATCAATTCACAGTCCCACCAAGTGTGCCAAAAACTGTTATCTCTGAAAGTTGCACCCTACCATATTGCAAAAAATTGGTACTCTAGAGAAACATGGAAACACTCCTATGGCTGTGGGTCACCTAGAAACTGGAGTGAATCTCCGGAGAAGGCCGGCTTCCTAAACTTTGTATCACCTAAGACTGACTACTCTATGGTTTTGACAAGGAAAAGAGTGAGAAGGATATGCATTAAACTGTAATTAAACTCTAATTGGTGATCACCTAACTTAATGAGGGACATGAAAATATCAGATTTAAACACTTGTTACAATGACTAAAAAGATTCTTCCACAACCTATCACTTCTACTTCTGCATAAATATTTCACAAGTAGGTTTATAAATGTAGAATTCTTAAGAGGAAAGTAATTTCACACTTAATGGCAATGCACACTTAAACACAACTTGCAACCTACATAAGTATTTTCTGTAAAAAAGGCTCTTAATCCTAAGACAAAAGCTAAGAGGAAATAAAACTTACTTCACAGATAACTCTATCAAATCAGTTGATAAGCACAAAGATGCATAAGACAAATAGGCACAATCTCCAATCAAGTGCATTCAAGGTCTCCACTGTATTCCATATCAAGTAAACTGAAAATGAGTTATAAAAAATGCTAAAATTTGAGCAAGGATGTCAAAATCACAAGTCTCTCCAAATTGCATAATCAGAACTTTTTTAAAATGAATCACAAAAGTGACTATATCCACCACTATCCAAGTGGTTCCACCATACAAGGAGCTAGAAACAACTTTGGGTCAGATGCCCACAAAAGCCTAGAATATAGGGCCTATATCCTCTCCACAAGAGCTCATAATGAAGGAAAAAGTCCATCATGACCTAGTCCAACATGATGACTCATGAAAACTACTCCAAAAGGACTCTAAAAGCAATAAAATCCTCCTAGATGCTCTCAAATACTCAACTCAACCACTAACTGCATCTAAGACTTATTCAAACCACTCAGCTCTAAGGCAACTCAATAGCTACATATTTGGCATGTGTTTGCCAACCTCCTCAATCTCCTTATATGTTTGGTATCTTTATAAAAGCTCATAATGAAAGCATAAAGCATAAGGTAGGTATTCCATTTTGCATTTTAAATGGCAATTTGACTTAATGATTTATAACAACATCATTAAAGTCAAATGCTTTACATTTTGAATCAATGCAAAATAAAAGGATAAGGTCAAGATTCGACCATGCTCCAGTCAATGCAAATAAAATTTATGAAACATATTTTGTTTACAAGGCAAAAATAAACTACATGGTCGTGGGTATTAGTTTTCATGTTTAAAGTGTAAACAAAAATGCAAAAATGCCCATCGAACACTATCAGTCACTTTTAGGGTTCAAACCTTAAAAACAAAAAGACACCTTTTTTGCATTTCACTTTTCACATTTTTACAAACTTTGCATCTTTCTGTATCAATATGCGCCGCCATGAGAGTTTTGATGTAGACTTTCTAAAGAGGTTTTCTTGTTGTTTTGAAAGGATTTTCTACTACATTTAGCACATAGCTATGCAAGCTTATGCACTGGTAAGTTTAATCATGTTTGAATGCTCTTTTATTGATCTTCTTTCATATTCTGAGCAAAACAAGATACATACTTCACTTTTTTCCATGCCCGCGGCCATATATACTATATTTTATGCTCAAAAACTGTGTACTTCAGGTGAAAAGTTACAGAAATAGCAAAGAGGGTTAAGTTGTTTTTTGTGAATGATACAATTCTACAGTTGTTATATTTTCATACTTTTCTTTATATCCCACTATCAGCTTTTGCTCTAGAAGAATATTGCAATTTTGAAGTTGATTTACAGTAGGGTTTAAAGATTCTTGACAAGGGTTTGTTCCTTTCTCTGTTATAACCATGCCTTTATCACATTCCTGTGTTTCTATAGCAGCAAATCATTGACAAAAACACTTCATTTTCATCTCTGTATGTTTGATCATTGACAATATTGGTATCACTCAGAAACACTTCTCTGCATCTTTGCTCCTGTAGTTGAGTTATTACTGTGTTTTTGACTTCATGTGTTCTTCCAACTTTGACAAACTGTATCTCTGTAGCCATTAGCTTGGCATAAAAAGAGATATCTACTGCATACTGAACGAGTTTTGCATTGTTAATCCTGTAACTTCAGATCCTATAGCAGCATCTACTTTTCTGTAGCTCTTTGTTTGGACTGCTCTCTCTGTTCCATTCACTGTATTTTACTTGGAAAACAAGCTAATTGCTCATCCCATTTGTCACTACCCTTAGTCAAGTATTCCACAACTAATCTTCACAACTTTGCCTTCTCTTCCTTCCTAGTATACTAAAAGCAGACCTCTATGATCATGGCCTTTAAATTATCAAGGGAAAACCATAAACCATTTACATGCCAACCTTATAGTGTTGTACTGCCACTCCTCACACTATGCAAGTCATAATGGTTGTCCCCTATGACTATCTCTTTGTGGGCTATGTGTAAACATATTGGATAAGACAGTCTTCAAACCATTTGATGTAACTCACTGTCAAGATAGTGATTAAATCCACCCTTGTAGTGATTAATCTATGACAACATCATGATCTCAGATAGTCTCTTAAACCTACAAATGCATCTTATCTTGGTTCCATAGGGGTCTTTGAAAAATGCTAAAACTTCTTGAATATTAAGTCTTGAAAAGATATCTCTACATTCCTTGACAGTGCAAGGCCTTACAAATGGCACCATTGATGATGGAGCTTTACCTTGATGTGGACACCATTCTCTCTAAATGCATGACTATTTCACTCTTTATGTTGTATGACTGTCCATACAGTTAGTTTGCTAGCAATCTGTTACTTGTCTTTTAATGACAGTCATTCAATACATCTTTGCAGGTCATTCTCCTTTCACTGAAATCTTAATGGTATCTTTGTATGGTGTTGCATCTCTGTCTACTTCTTTTATCTACCACAAAACTTGTGAAAATCATTGCAACATGTTTCTTTGTGTCTCTGATTTGAAACACTATCTCAAGACCTTGAAAAAAATCATGACTTAGAAAGGACACCTCATTCTTTCCTAGATGCCTTGAATGAATTATTCTTGACTATTGTTGTGCATGCTCTGATCTTTGACTACCCCCTATTTATCTTGACATCTCTGGTATACCTTAACGATTACCATGCTTATCAAAGCCCTTGCTCACTGTCACAAACTCTATAAGACATTGGTCTTAGATTTGACCTCTGACAACCTTCAGGACAACCAAAACTATCCACAAGCACCCTTAAGGTTTGACAGATCCCTTATAAAAACCTCTTACATACCTCCTCATTATGTGACACAAAGTTCTTCTATGGCTTTTCTTCTGTGATAGTACAGTCTCATTATTATTGCATGTTGGGCTCTGAAGTATGAGTTTATGCAAGACTTTTATAAACTCTTGATAAACTTTCTCATTGATCATGCAATCTTTTACCTTCGTCAGGATGTCATTTTTCTGTCAGAATCTCTGCATTCTCTCTCATATGTGACTGCTCTTTATGCTAGCCAAGGACTGTTATCAAGCTCTCTATCATAAGATTGTACTACCTCTTTGTAGCATTTACTGTCCCATTTGGTCTGTGGCTCTAAATCTCAGAGGATCCTTACAAACTATTCACTTGTTGTCTCTGCATCTTTCCTTCATCATACTTGCAATGTCTCTTACTACAAAGGTGTCTTCCACATTTGACTGTTCTCTCACAACCTCTATATGACTGTCAGGCTTTATATTGCCTCCTTTGCTTTTCTTCTTCTTTTCCCATTTGAGTGGAATATGCCTTATCAACCCCTGTCCCCTCTCATACTACTAAATCGTTAATGCATTATCTTCTATGCTCTTTATAGGCTACATTGTTATTGATGCTCAAACTATTCATGATCATTCACCTATCCTGTATGCTGATGACACTATTGACTACTTTAAAGACTATAGGTAGACTTCTTATCTGAGTTTTAACTTCAAAATAGTATTAGAGTATTATCCTACTCCACTATTCCTCTTTCTCCTTGAATGTTTATAATTGTTTCTCAATCTTTCTTGAAATGACAGCTATCTGATATTGAAGACTGTCCTTTTGGCACTATGTAACAGTCACAAGGAATGTTCTGCTGTTATCATAAGTGACTGTCCTGACTATTTTCTCATAAGATCACTACTTGCTTCTTTATGATGAATCAATTGAATAGATAAATGTCATTTATGACAGTGACCCATTAGTTTCACGATCATTTATGATGTGTACTTGTTCAATTGATTACACATGAGATGAATTTACACTTTTACCCATCTTAAAACACAAGAGGGAAGCATGCTGAGCTCGACCCTTGTGGTAGCCTTATTTAACTTCACATGATGTAATCAGATAAACAAATCAATAACATAACTTTACCTATACCTGCACAGGAAACAAACATCTTAGGAAAAAATGTACATGCGATTAATGCTCTTGATTATCCTGTTGCTTTCTCGAAGGTCCATGTGATACTAACTAGTTTACTGCATCTAAAAGTCAAACTATATATTTGTAGATGTATATCATATGATGTATGATGCCTCATCATTGCTCTAACATCAATTTTCAAAATTTTATGCAGATAACTAGGGGCAGCAAGGAGACAACAGATAAGTGCATGACAAGTGGACAATGTGGATGACACAAGACATGACAAACAGGACCAAGACTCGTCATTCAGGCAATGACGAGTCACCCTACCTCATATGCATATTTATCTCTTTAGTTTTCTATAAATGTATAGTTTCTCTTTTCATTTGCAATGAAACAGTTAGTCTCACGGCTTGTGTGAGACCTTATACATTTATTTTATCAATAAAGATTACTCTTTCTGAAAAGATTTGTGAAATCCTTTTTATGTTATCTGCATTTGCATAAATGCAATCTAGTGTAATGTAATCTTCTGATTTTATTTATGCACATGCATGTAATGTAGCAGCAGAAATAAAATGTACCTTTCTCTTCTTTAAAACTTGAAAAGCTCTACTTGATTGAGCTAGTAGTGAAATTAGGTAACAAGACTCAAGATCTCACTTCCTAGCCTTCACAAAATCCTTCCAAGAGAAAAGTCCTTTCAACTTGATCAATGGCAACCTGTAGTAATTCAAGAGCATAATATTGCATAGAAGGATTGTATTCCAAAATGTCCATCCCAATTTTCTAGTTTCAAATGAGGTCACTTGTTTATATACAAGGCCCTAGAAATGAATAATTCAAATTAAAGAGCCGACAACACACGCCAAAAACCAAATTTGAGTTTAGGGTTGGCTTAACCAACACAAAGGCTAACCTGTGGACTTAATTTGCATCCCTAAAAAAATGGGAGGGACCAGGGCACTAGGCGCCCTAGGCCCTTTGTGCAAATTAAGTTGTAATCCCGCATTTGATGTAGAGATAACTCCAAATTTCAAATTAGTTTTCAAGTCACGACCAAACTTTAACCAGAATTGCAACATTTCATGAAATCGAGGCCCAATTAGGACTTTAGGGTAGACCTAAAAATGGACCAGACTAGAGATCACTAAAGGAGGTGCTAAACATAGTGAAATTGTGCTTGCACAACCAAGGAGCACAATTTACGACATAATAGAAACTATTATGAAACCCACAAGATTGACTTGGATATGTGTATAGTTTTGCAACCTAGTTCATCCCACTCTTTGTTGTTTGCTACAATGTAAGGATTATTGGTATTGAAAAATAGTCGAAGGAAATTACTAAATTGCTAGGGTTGACATTCTCTTCAACCAAGCCTCTAGTTTACTGACTTTATGGCCTTTGGTGAGTAACTGAAGACATCAAACTCAAGCATGCAACATGTCCTAGATGATTCCGATGTAAACGTTAATTCCTTTCAGTGCTCCAAATTTGAAATGTTCCTACGAATGAATGCTCTTTACAGTATGGATGATCTAGGATTGTGTGATTTCCAAATGATGTGTAAATGCTCAAATGAATGTCTTTAAATACTAAGACATATAACAACTAGGTACACAAATGTGTATAAAGTCGGATCCCAATGGCTAGTAGGAAAGGGCATGATTCAAAAACTAAGAGTTTAAAATTTGAATTTTGGTCAATTTTGCGCCATATGAGGTCACTCCTGCTCATTATGGGATTGACTCGGGACAAGGATGCAAAATCGTAGAGTAGCAATCAAGTACATGGAAATGTGAGCTAATGATAAGGCAAACGTGTGGGAATAATTATACATAAGGTCAAGATAAGAATCAAATGTATAGAAAGAAGACAAACTTCTACAAAAGTATAGAAGCACATGTAGGTGAAAATGAATAAAAATATAAAATAAACGAAACTTACACAAAAATATACCACATATTACTATATGATTGCATAAAGGTAATCCCTCTAAATGGGCCAAAACTAAATGGGAGTTGGCATGTGTCACTAGATTTTAGCATTATCACATAAAATATGTGATTGAGAAAATTGTATGGTAGGAAATGGGTGGACGTGGGGTTGTGTTTAGTGTAATTAGTGCCGACTTTTGGGTCTATTTCGTTAGTCATATCAGGTGGGGCAAGATGTCAACTCATGTCCCCTTCCCAGATAACGTTAATTTTAAAACCATTTTGTTTGTGAGTGGATTGAGATGGTCGGCGGTCAATCCATACGTCTGAGTGTTGTAAAGTTGGTTAGGAGAAGCATTTGCTTTGGAGTGGCAGGCATGACATGCTGACGTACACACATTATGTCCAAATAGACACCCCAAACATTTGATTTTCATGTTGACCTTCGGAGCAAACGCTTATTTATGAATGACAGCTTTATAACAAATAGACAGCTCTCAATTTCATGCCCAATATTTAATTTCCCCTTCAAATCTTGTTGACCTCGGCTTGCTTTTTATGGGGGGATAATAATCTTTGATTTGGCTTTAAAATCTTGTTGACCTCGGTTTGCTTTTTATGGAGGTGGGGATTAAAGTAATTGATTTCCCTCACAACGATGTTAGACTTTGTGTGCGTCCAAGAATGGTCATCGACATATGTTGATAGCTAGCCAGACAAAACACCCAAAACACCCTAACAATTGTAGTGGACAATTTGTGTTTAACAACTAGTATCCATGAACATCCAGTTTGGATTTGAATTTTTCTATATATTTGTCAAATCAAAAAACATTTGAGGGTTATATTGTTTTCATTTGTGGATTTTTACTTCCAAAAGTCAATTTTGATGAGTGAATCAGTGTTGTAAACTTGTGGGCTTTTTTATTTGAAGAAGATTGTGTGGTCTTTATAACTTAGTCAGGGGATGGGTGTATTTAGTTTTAGAATCAATAATGTATAAACAATATTAATATTGTTTTGGAATGATTCATCACTATCATAAAAAGTAACTATGTCAATATGATGAATGTTTTAGAGTCTAAATCAATATAGAAAATTCTATAAATTGATATCATGCCTTAGGTCATGATCCATCCCAACTATGGGGAGATTGATCTAAGATGTACATGAATGATCTATCCCAACTATTTGTCTTCACCTTCTAAATATCTAAATCTTCCAAGGTGTTGTCTAGAGACATCATTGAGGAGCTTGTCGTCTTGATAACTAAATGGGTTCTCCTAGATCAAACCCCTTGGTGGACCAAATTAACATTGATAAGAAAGATTGAAGACAACATTCATAGACATGCAAATAGTCTAATATGATTTTTCATATCCAATTCCTTTATTGCCCTTTAGAATTGAAGTGAGCTCTAACTATTCTACTATTTTTTCAATTATCCTTTTGAAATTAAGTGCACAATGAATGTCTTTAAATACCATGGCATAGCAACATGTCGCATGAAATGTGTGCTAGGTCAACTCATAACAGATAGTGAAAAGAGGTGAGAAAGTTTGAATTTAAATTTGAAGTCTTGGATTTCAAGGGTCATTACTGTGCGTCACAAGGTCGGCCTAGATCAATCACATGCCACTCAAAAATGATCTAAAGGGATAGGGTGTTAATTTTGAGGTAAGAATGAATATATGGGAATTAGGTATGACATTGTGAGCCAAGTCTAACATAATAGTATGCCACTCATAAATTTGTTACCACATTAAGACACTCCCATCAGGATGACCAAAATTTACTAAATGAGACATAACATGGGTATTCCAATTTCACCTTTACATTTTGCCCCCACTTAGATGTGCATGCAAATCTGACACAATCATGCATTTCATGGCATTAGAGCTAATTTTCATATTCTACAATTTTAAAGATTAATAGCTAATTTGTAGGTTTGATCCACCTAGGAACTAAATCATTGGTATCAATGCTTGAAAATTTTATTTTCATGCCCATCTAGATGCACTCACAACTTGTTAAAAGATCACACACTTGGTTAAGAATATGAGCATTCATGCAAACACCAAGAATAGAGCATAATGGTAGATGAATGTGCGTGCCTAGTGCTTCAATAAGCGTTCAACATCTAATTAATGTGGCATTAAAAATACACCAGCAAGAACTCTTTGGATAGCTCCATAATATCATGACACAACTTAGACTAGGACTATCACATCCTGATCAACAAGCTATAATTCATCACAATAATCCCTTTAGGGTGTAGATCAATCTTGACATTCCAATGTTTGAAGGAGCCACCATTTGGACTATTAGATTCAATAGCTTAAGTCATACTTCTCAATTAAAAAATGTATCACTATCAAGAAGATTTCCTTGGCAACACTAAAAGTATTTATCTCAATACATCACTAGTGGTAGGCACTCAACACATAGTGCAACAAAGAACATCATTCAATCAAGACTTGGATTGCCTTTATTAGCACTATATACCTAGATGAATATTATCCCCTTAGACACTATGTGGATGAATATATGAAATTCAAACATTTGTGCCAATGCAAAGAGCAAACTATGAAATCCTATATTAAAGATTTAAATGACTACTCTATGTGCTTATATGAGGACATGACTGGGCACCTCTGAGTCTAAGTACAACAACTAACTCTTTCCCTTGTATGAAATTCCTTATGTCAAATACTTTGGGCTAGTCATCTTGCATGCATCCAAAATCAAGGCTAAGGTGAAAATGAAGCAATAATGCCTTTCTTTACACAAAAAGGAGCATGCATAAGAGAATAACTTTTGGTCTTATCTATGACACTAGAATGCACCATCACAAAAGCTAGAACAAAAATTTTGACCACTATTGCCAAACCCTATCTCCCAAAATGTCTATGCCAAATAGGGATAAAGGGAAGTGAACACAAGGCAAACAATGGTGCAACATCCACTACTCTAGCTCTTATACTAATGTTGACTACCATGCTTAACAAACTCATGCCATGTAGGCAACATCAAATCCTAATGATAGTGAGGAGATTGATCAAGAGACATAATTCCTCAACACAACTAGCCCAATAGACACTTTGGGTGATTGACTCTTCCATATGAAGTGTTGGGTTAATGGGAAGCTGACACGTGTCATCATTGATAGTGGTAACTAAAAGACTATGGTTGAGTAAAATATGGTTTAGTTCCTTCGACTCTCTACCAACATGCATCCAACCCCATATTCCTTAGGATGGCTACAACAAGGTAAGGAGATCCAAGTAAGTTTCCAATACAATTTTAATTATGTTGCTAAACATGCATGATATAGTCACTGGTGATGTCACACCCTTACAGGTATTGACATATTACTTGATATACAATTTATATATGATCATAAAGGTGTCTACAATGCAAAGCCACAATGCTATAAAATTCATGTCAACAATGTATACTTCAACCCATGTGAAATTTCACCACAATCCAAACTCACTCTAGTTTTAGCAAATTAATGTCACAAAATCATTGTGAACAATTAGAAGTTCATACTTTTGATGGTTCATGTAGACACACCTATGTAGCCTATAAAGAATGCTCTAACAATGCATATTTTTTCACCCAATCCATTATACTAGCATCCACTTGACACTATACTATGTCAAAGTCTTCACTAATTGTTTGAGTCTTCCAACATACTTCACTAGTATAACATAGAATTGACTTGGTTCTCATATCTCCTCTTCAAAATAGTCCCTTGTATTGTAGGTCTATTTGGATGAATGATGAAATCCAATGCCAAATACAAGAATTGGTCAAACAAGGAAAGATTGCACCAAGTTATTCCCTTTGTGGTAGTCTGATTGTGCTAATGCCCAAGAAAAATGGCACCTAGTGACTCTGTATTTCTTGTGTGCACTCAACAAGATCTTGGTGAAAAATAGGTATCCCTTACTGTGTGTTGACAACCTTTGGACTAGTTCCAGGGGGTGTGCTACTTCACCAAAAATGATCTTAAGCTAGGATATCATTAGGTTCTAGTGTAATTTGAAGACATCTAGAAAACTACATTCAAAATGTAAGGACTATATGTAAGTATATGGCTATGTCTTTTGGCCTAATTAATGCTCTTACAACATTTTTATGTGCTTGATGAACGAAATCCTATGCTCCTTCCCCAACTCCTTCATCATCATATACTTGAATGACATACTTGTCTTCAAAAAGACTTGGCATGACATGTGCAACATGTTTTACAAGTGTTGGACACTCTACACCAACATAAGCTACTTGAGATAACCTCAAAAAGTGCACTTTTGGCACTAAGTAGATCGAGTACCTTAGATAGATCATCAACCACTTTGGCATCCATTTCCACCTAGAAAATAGAAAGGTGATTAGTGAATAGCCTAGTCTACACAATCTCACAAAATTGCACATAGCTTCCTCAAACTCACTAATTTCTACTAAAGTTCCAACCTTGTGTTCTCACATGTTACTTGGCCCCTTAACCAAATTATGCATGTACTAAAGAAACATTGTAATGGACTCTAGAAAAACAACACACCTTCAATGAGCTCAAAGAATTCCTTAATCTATTCTAGTGTTGATCATGCTAGACATCACTTATTCTTTTGAGATTCAAACTGATTCATCCAAGTATGTGCTCAACATTGTGCTTCTATAGTGTGGCCATCTGTTTTCCTATCACTTGGAAATATTCAATGATATTACACAATGCTACTCCACTTATGAGAAAGAACTTTATACCATTGTCCAAGCCATTAAGAAATGGCACTATTGCATGCTTGACAAGGAGACTCTTGTTCACTCTTATCACTAGCCACTCCAATTTCTACATGGATGAAATTAGAAAATGCATGGCATACGATATAGATGAAATACTTGCAACAATTCCACTTAATGGTTAAGCATAAAGAGGGGCATGACAATAAGGCTTAAAACTACCTTATTCAACCATTGGTCCATGCATTTTCCACAATGATGGAATTGCATAGCCACAATTTTGCTAACTCAAGATCATTGTACTTAATTGATAAAGAGTTTGTGCAACTATTCAATACACTCACACAAGGTTCACCTACTAGAAATTTCTATATGTCCAATGGACTTCTCTACAAGCTTAGACATCTTTGTGTTCCCTTAGGAACACCTTGATAATGCTTGATCTAGGAAGCGCATTATTTTAAAATGGAAAGTCACTTTGGCATCACCAAAACACTTTCTATGCTTTAGTAGAACTTTTATTGGCCTCACAAGTGCAATGACATTGAGCACCACATTACATCTTGCATACCTTGTTGTATTACCAAGCTCATGAACAAGACTTTGGGATTTATATTCCTTTAGTTTTATCTCAACACCCTTGGGAGTCCATCAAAATGGATTTTCTCAATAGCCTCCCAACCACCAAGTGTATAAAAACTCTATATTTTTCATGGTTGATAGGTTCTCTAAAATGATCATCGTGGTTACCTACAAGAAGACCATCATAGAATTGAATGTACTGCATGGATTTTCTTTAACCATGTTTGGATCCAATTTGGTCTCCCAACATATATTGTTTCTTAGTATGACCCAAGATTTGTTATAAATTTAGGAAAACTCTTTGGGCCATGTGTGGAAACACAAATGGACCTTTCCACAACCTTCCACTCATAGACTAATGGTCAAATAGAGATGGTCAATTACACATTGGTTCACCTTCTACACATTCACAACAACATGCATCTACACACTTGGGATGGCATCCTACCATACATACAACATGCCTACAACATAGCTCTATGGGGCATAGCCCTTTTAAGACATTTCTTGGGTTCTAATGAATGATTCCCATTAACATCTCCTACCATGCTCCAACAACATCTAAGATGCACACATAGGAATGGGAAGTGGATAAAGCATAGTGCTTCATTCAACTCATTCAGGATCTTTGTCAACAATTCTAACAAATCCTTATGTGCCAACAATAGAATTACAAGGTGCACCATTACAACCATTGCATGACCCACACCTTTTAGGTAAACAACAAAGATTGGCTACACTTCAAAAGTCCTCACAACAAGATCAAGCCACTACACTATGGTCCTTGCACCATTTTATCTTGGCTAGTGGCAATACCATCATTCTTGACCTCCCATAGTACTTGGTTCTATGTGCCTTGTCTTGAACATAGTGCTACTCAAAACATACTTCCCTCTACTTCTAGAGATAAAACAATATCAACATCTCACATATCTTGCTCATATCAATCTAGTTGTGATGGAAGAAACCATTGACACCATGATGAATCATACTTAATTCTCATTTAATATTATGCATAGTTAAGACCAAGTAGTATGTTGATCAAGACAAATGGTATAAATTGTCTCAACTCCATGGATGATTTCCTCAACTTAGAACTAACACAATGGAGATCATTTCTTCCCAAGAATTTAGGTACAAAAGATATGAACACATCCTTGTGTACATCCTTAGTCTCATACATTCACACAACCTCTATTCCATTTAGTAGAATCACCTATGTGCTCATCTCCACTCAACGCATGCCACATAGTACTAATGCAACTCAACACACCACTATTCCCCACACAATTCTTGCACACCCTTATGTAGTGCTTCTTGTGCCAACATAGATTTATAAACCACTCTTTCACGTAAAGTTCTTGCATACCCTTATGCAACATTGCTTTCTCACATAATGTGAAATTTTACATGGGTGTACATGTGTTCACCCAATTATTAATTAGTTTGACACCATAAGCATTTGACATGTGAAAACCTTGGTGTCACATGGTCCTATATTCAAACTGGCAATATGGGTTCAACACCTAGCACCATCCTATCGACATGTAAAGCACACAATATGCATGTGACACCTATCAACATATTGTTGAAGGTGTAGTTAACAAACCAATTGTATAAATACTTTCACTATACAAGGTATAGGAAAATAAGGACTAACTAACAACTAGATGCTACATTATACATGTCCTTGTACATATCATTTCCTTCGTAATATATTTATTTTTCAAAGTCTGTAATGCCCATTGAATGTGCATTTACATTCTAGCTCAAGATTTTATTTGCATATTCCACAATCTTGTAGATTACTAGCTAATTTGTAGGTTTTGTCCACCAATCCACCTTGAAATTGAATCACTTCAATTGTTCCAAATCCCACTATCTCATGAAATAATCAACCATGCCTATTCTTATAAAACTAAAACTTGAATCTTTTTGCCTAAAGTTTTATGATTTTAGCTTCCTATGTTTTTTTTTATCGGTAGGCTTCCTATGTTTTATTATAATTGACTTTTGGATATAAAATAGTTTATTTGAGTTGCATTGTCTGTAGGGGAAAGTTATATGGCTATTTGATAAACCTATGTATATGTGAATCAATACTATGGGACACTAAACTTCTTATATGAATGCATTTGTGTAGAGAAACCTCTAGTTTACAAAATTGTGTGTTTGAAATATGGATTCTTGCTTATATATATTTCTTTAGATTATTTAAATTGGTCAGATTGGATCATGTGGTTAAATAAGAGGGTAAGTATGAGATCATGATGGGCCAAATAGTGGCATGGGAAAAAAAAACCCTTCTAGACTTAGCCACAATCATAAATTAAGTTCTTAACTTTTCTTGGCTCAAATAACAAGTTCAAATTTGGTTTTTTAGTATGAAACCAAAATGGATGTCTATTCTTAGTAAATGGATATCTATTTTCTCTATGATCGAATCCTACAAATAGTAGGTTTATATTCAACATAAGCACAAAAAATTAATATTAGAAATTATAGATATCTATTTTTTGCAATCCTCCTTGCTTCCTAGTCCCAATAAGTGAAAGTGATCTACATCTTCTTGACAAGTGATTAACATTTCATAGAGGTAATTTTATTGTTTTCTCTCAATTAAATTGAATTTAAAATTAATCAAAACTTTTTAAAATGAGTTTACAATTTTCAATTTGACTAAATGTATTTCATATTTTATTGCAACATGAATTTCATGTTTTCCAATTTAGTTGAGGGTAATTCATGTGTATGCTAATTTTTCATATATTTTACACTTTTTCAATTCAACTGAATGTAGTTTAGGGTTTAGTTTTTATTGTGTGTTCTAAATGATTAATTTAAATTGTATATGTTTTAATTAAATGTTGTTCTAAATTCTAAATATATGGGTTTTAAATTTGAAATAGATAATATGGCTAAGAAACTGCTTGTAAACCCAAAACCTCCTCCCCCAAATCCTCCACAAATAATTAAATAAGAAATTGAAAATAATATTAATCAAATAAACAATACTATAGAAACTTATCATCACCACTCTAACTATTCTCTATGACTTTAACCTTGAGACGCAATTGTTAACCATATCCATACCCTTATAAACTAGTATGATATGTTTCAACACTGGAAAGAATCCCCGAGGGTTGAATATTATACCAACCTATCATTTGATAAAGTGAAATAATTAGACGTTAGAAAAGGGCAATTGACAACTTATTTTATCCACCCCATAACTAGATTGTTTATTAACATACATAAACCCAAATTTTCAATCAATTGGTGCACACAAGAGGATATCATTAATAATTTTTGGGATCATTGGTGGATGGTTCTTGATAAATTTAATTTGATAAGAGGTTTGATAAATTAGGGCATGTTGAAGACCTAGGTACAAGAACATTGATGTATGTGAGGGTTTCAATCTTCGTTGGTTTAATAGGCAAGCATTAGACATTGTTAGATAGATTTATTATTCTTCATACATGTATATCTTTATGGATTTAACACTTTTTTCTTGTTCTTTTAGATGCAGAGAGAGAGGACAACAATAAATGGGATTGCTATAGGTTTAAGAGACTCAAATTGTTATTATGGAAATCATACATCACAAAAGTGAAGATTTCATGTTGAATTGAAGATTTGATTGCTAATGAGAAATTCATCAAATCTTCATGAGATCACCACACTGACATCACCAAAATCCATGGTTAAATATGAAGAAGAAACATATTTTGAAAGAGACATCTATTACCCAATTTACTGATATAAAACATAGAACCTTGGCTTTCTAATTTCAAGCATGTGGTAGCCTTCTTTTAGACCTTGGGATAGTAGATACACCTTGAACAAGATGATATTTGATAAGGTAGGTCTATTGGGACTATGATTGAGATGATGGTCATGGAACCCCACTCCTATTAGAAAAGATCTCCCTTTCATGTGATCAAATTTCTCTATGAAACAAAATTATATGCCTTTGATTGCAATTCAACTTATAGGATTATCTTTACGCCTACCATGAAAGATGAAATTAATGTCATTTGATCTTTAAAAATTCTTGTAAGCCTAACATGTAGAATGATATAGTTTGTGTGAAGATATAAATATGTAGGAAAATGTAGAACATGTGAAGTTGTATAGTTTTAGAAGAACCTCATATGTAACTTTAAAAAAATAGTAGGGTAGAGGCTATAGGTGCTACATTGTAATTAAGATCAGCCCTAGTTTGGATAGAAAATTGGCCATAGTCTAAGTCCTAAGGTTGAGAGGTTGTGTAGTCTTATAAAGAATAACTAAGAGCCTAGTGAGAAGAATATTATTGTACTTCCAAGCATGGTTATGTGGTCTCATGAAACATAATGACAATGTTAACAACACTTAAGGCTCCAAATGTCTATTGTTGCAAGTTAGGGTTGGAAATGAATTGTTTGCTTGAAGAATTTTATGAATAAGTCCATTAAGGTATATATAATGTCATGAAGATTTTATAAGTCTTACATTGCCATATAGGAATACAATGAATGCATAAATAAAGTCATGTATAGGCAGACAATGATATGAATATTAGTAAAACACAAGTGTATGTGTACAAAGCCATATAGGCATACAATCATAGACATTGAAAAAATACAAATCTACACCTAGAAATGTTGTGAAGGCATACAACAAAACGTCAAAACATATAAAAAATATGGAGTGTCATGGAACAATTGACAACTCTTGTTCTATTGGGAAGATGGAGAACTGATATCATAGTTGACATCTCTCCTCCACCAACTAAACCTCTCAATTTTTTTGTAGCTCCACCTATTAATATAATTAAACAATATATAAATTAATATAGAAAACATGAATTATACAATGACACAATTAAATAATCACTTACCACAAGCTGATGATCTTCCTCAATCATCTATTACTTCTCTTCATCCACTTGAGGAGTAGGTGCATGGAGTGAAGTTGTGACCTCCTATGAAAAGCATGAAGTAAATTAAACTAAATATGAATATAATTTATTTATACAAAATCATGTGAGATAAAACAACAAATACATAATGGCATTTACATTACTAGCTCATAACTTTGTCAAATAAATTAAAGACAAAACTACTATAGCAATTCTCATCTCCATTGTTCTATGAATATTAGGAGTCTGTATTGATGTCATCAACTTAAAATAGGAACAAATTTATTTGACCAAAATCTACATAACATTATTTACATACATAATGATTAAAATAGTAAAACTTATTTCAGTGAAAGTTGATATCTAATTAGTACCACCAACATGTCCTAATGTTGGAGGTCCAACATTCACTTGTTCATCATCAAATTGTCATTTTAATACACCATTAATATATGACAAAAAAATACATGTAGTATATTTACAAAATTACATACATGTGGACTTGACATGCCCACACAACCATGTGATGAAGGGCTAGTAGATGTAGGATGGATACTTTGACCTTGGAATTTTACATCCATAGAATATTTTACCTTATTTTTTATTCATAATGGATTAATATAGTTTATTGTAGATTCTGATAGGAAATATACTAAATTGCACAACCTTATTGAAAATTACCTATCAGTCAATGTCAAAGGTTGCATCCGACAACTTGTATGTCAAGATTGTACTATCTAATATGGATGTATCCTGTGCTTGGCCCTATGTAGCATACTCCTCAAAGTGTGGAGCATCCTCTTCAATGTGTGTACAAGATCATGACCATGTACATCATGTGTTGTATACCTTGTTGAATAATCATTGGACCCATAGTCACATGTATATCCACAATCACAACAAATGTGTGGTGAGATTTGATGCCTAGAAGGCTCACCCTCATCACCCTACAAAAGAGGCCTACTAGGCTATAACAAGGTTTATGTGAGGGAACTAATGGACTATAGGGTCTCCACCTTAACACTCTTCTTCATAGCAAAAGGGACTATGATATGTTGAATAGATGGGTGAGAAAGGGGTCTCGCTGGCTAGTCTTGGGCACAACATTTCCCTTCTATATCTTATGCAAAGCATTTACCTATGCTTTGGAAGTCATGCATATCAAAATAATTTATAATTTTATTGAGGATGAACTCACGATAGAGTTTTCACAAGAAATATTGAGGAACTTCATTGTTGTTGCATAGGAGATGGTCAAAAACCATCCACCACCTATCACAACAATTATCCTTTGTTCCTTAGTGTTGGTACCAATGAATAATAAATAATTTACAACTTGCATGCATGGACTCATAGGTTCTAAGGTTGAAAAATAATACACATAAATTAGCTTTCATATTTTTTTGTATTGTACTTGTTTATATGACAATTTTGAAGAATTTTATTGTCAAACATTCTCTCTATGATTTGCCCATGTGTTTATTTGGCCACTAACTAAATCTATGTGAGAGATTATAGATTCAAGGAACATTGCAAGAGCTCTCAGATGTGTGGAAGTTGCATTTGGATTTTTCCATGTATCTATGTGTCAATGTTTGAAGCTCTTTTTTGCTTTGTTTAATTTTCCCTAATATGTTTGCTTGGGTCTTACGAGGATGCCTTAGAATGGACAAAGGAGTTTGAGGGGGGTTAGTTTGTGCTTGATCTTTAGCAAGAGTTTCCTCACACATTTTATTGGGTGGATTAGGGTTTAGAGGTGTTGATGGGTTTCAATTTGCTAAATGTTTTTTTTTTTAAATCAACACAAATTAAAAACAAATATATTCATTTTAATTGAAATTGATAAAAAACTCACCAAACTCATCTCTTGCATATTGTGGTGGCAAGATTCCTTTTTCAAAATAGCTCCAAGAGGATAAAAATACACTCATAGAAAATCACACTTGCATTTTGGGGAAAATGATAGAATGATGTCGTGATTTTTTTTTTTCTTTTAACTAGTTTAAAACATGAGTGCATTATAACATGCTCACATTATGGCTTGGTAGTGACATTGGAAGCCTTAGTCTTATCACTACCAAACCATAATGTGATCGTGTTATAATGAGATCATGTTATGGTTTTTGTAACGCAATTTTATTTTTTAATTAAAGGGGTAAAAATAGGTTTTGAAGGGCCCCTAAAACCCTTTACAAAAAATAAAACATCAATGGAATAACAGCTAACCAACAACAAAAACACAACCAAGAAGTAGTAAAAAATAGAAAACAAATAGAAGGAAAGACCAAAAGACTACATTTTTTTGAAAGGTGTTAGCAACTTCTAACTCTTCCAAGAAGAAACTCTCATGGACTAGTATCATCATTCATTTTTTATCTTGTCACTAAGCTCTTTCTTCTTAAGATTATTATTAAATTTATTATAAGTAGGTTATTATAATCAAACATGTTGATTATAAATTTAAAAAATATTAAAACATACTTGAAATTTTTTAAAAATATACAATGCACTAGAGGAGAGAATCCTCTCCAAGATGGTATAATTTATTTTTTTATTAACAAAAAATTTAGACAAAAGTTGACATCCAATGAAAACTATGCCAATTTGAGTAAATTTGACTTTAAAAATATTCATCAAAAATTAAATTATTTTTCTCTATGCACTAGATTTTCAAGTTACCTAAGTGGGAAAAAAAAATTTAAAAAAATTAAATTTTCTTTAAAATTTCCGACATCCCATCAACCTCACTTTTTTTTAAATTTTTTTCAACAATTAAATTTATGCTCTTAAATTTATAAAAAATATATCCAACTAATTTATAAAAAACTAAAAAACTTATAAACATAGACTATATTAAGAGTTCTACATTTCATTAGTTTATATCATTTTAAAATTTAAAACATAAATGTCACTTTTAGGCACTCCAAGTTGGAAAACTATATTTGTGTTGGTCATTTCCTTTATAAAAGTGTGACACAGTTCTGAACTTGTACCCCTCAAGATTCTAAAAGTATAATATATGCCTCATTATAATTTTAATATGTAGTTATTACTAATTTTCTACATACACTATGTTTGAATTCTTAATAGATATACATATTGAAAAATGTCTACAACTTTCAAAACATTTATCCTTTTTCAAATATGAAAGATGTGTCACATTATAGGCTTCATTGACTATATGTTTTAAAAATTGAATTTCAACTATATGTTTTAAAAATTGAATTTCATACTTTTTTGACCAATTTACTTTGTTTGGGATTTTGAAAAAGTCATAGTAAAAAAATTATAAATAATCTATTTATTTATAAAAAAGTTCACAAAAATATACATCACATCTACTCATGCATCCTTTACTCATATCCAGAGTTTGAAGATTTTTTACTCATACTTAGGTTGGCTAAAATAATACCTACTTTATTTTTTCCAAAATTTTTAGTAGTGCCTCATTGAAATATCCAATTTTCAACAAATTAATTTGAAATTAAAAAAAAAGAAACATCACATAAACTACTTTTAATTTACTACAACTTTTACTACTAACCTTTTTTTCTTCAAATTGTGTAGTTAACTTATTCAATTTTTCATGTAAAGTTACTTAAGTTTATTTTTTAGCAATTTCATTGCTACTTATGGGTATTGTTTCGCTCATCATGATCTCACACTTACCTAAGAGTCTAAGTTGATAGCCAAATTTAAGACATCAGTTAATACCTATCTCATTATGAGGTCAACATGACATAACTTGATCCATTTCATCCTAAGGTGAATTACATATCACATAAAAGACTCTAGCTAGAGCACTCTATGCATGAAGACTTATTGGATGATATTTGATAAGCGTCATAATTTAAACCACATTAGGTTATTGCATATCATTGCACTCTAGATTGTGTTCTAGTATCGCAAGTGTAGCAAAGTTGTGGTTAAATATTGGTAACATTAACCATGATTATGAATTGACTCTAGGGTCAGTAGCCCAAATAACTCTTTAGGTAGAATTTCTATATATACACGTGATTGGTGTTTTGGAGTTGATTTGTATTGTGTAATTATATTGGATGTGTGTTGATGTGGTTATTTGTCTACCCATAATTTTAGATTCTTTCTCTCCAATGATGTTTTCAAGTGATGCTTTATGTATAGGGAAGGGTCATGTTCATATCACAAATAGAGTGTGAGGGAGTTAATGGCTCTATGGTTGGAGTTAAAATGCCACCATAATACATTTTTTCCCATATTTGTAGCTACTAATATATGGACCAATGTTCACCTTAGTTTTATATTTGTTGTACCCATATCTATAATTGAGTATATGCATTTGTATCTTGTAAAAGAAACAAAATTATTACACTTGATCATGATTGTAATATCTAATTTATAACAAAGAGGTTTTTCTTAGATTTTGAATAATATTTCTTATCTAGAAATTATGTATATTTTGATATTTATTTATAAATGTATAGTTGAATTGTAAGGTATGAAAAGAAAAAAATATGATCTTATATCTAATGTAAGCAATCTCGGAAATTGATAAATGAAGTGCATAAGTTAGTTTGTTTTATGATTGTAAAGGTCTCCAATTAAACATGTAATTAATATATTACTTTAAATTATTCTATTAAATGAAAATTTTTTGATATAATTGCAATATACTTTTTGACTATGTTTTTTATTAGTTCAGTAGGAAAAGAGGGTCCTTAACTTTTTGGCTATGTTAATAAAGATAATTTACATCTATTATTAAAGGATCATCTGAACTTTTTGGCTATGTTAATAAAGATAATGTACATCTATTATTAAAGGATCATCTTAACTTTGGTTAGTCTTATCATGTTTATTTTAAGAAAATAGTTTTTTTTACAATTATTTAAGTTCAATTTGACGAGTAAAACACTAAAGGTTATTTTTTGTAAATTATTTTATCCCTTCTTACACATGATCACTTTATAAGTTTTTTATTCCTTTATCTACTACATAGTTATACTATTGCTTACAACAAGAGATTGGTTGATCTTTCTAATATTGACATGAGGGAACTATAAAGTGATTATATAGAGTTAATTACCAATGATTATTTCTTTATTAGAATGTTGTCTTGAACAATCCTTTTAAATGATGATATATAAATAAGCTTTATTATTTATTATATCTTTAAGTAATGAATATATGAATAAGCCATGTTGTTTTGTATCCTATACTAGATTGCATTCCATATGAATGATTATTTTATAACTTGATCTAAATTCATTTTTAGGTTATTGGTTATGAAAGTAATACTTGATTGTACTTATTATACTTTGTTAAATGTTAGTCATGATTTCCTTGAGTTACACTTTAGATTAATAAGTTGTTATTACTTTTATCATTATTTTCATAAAAATCAGAAAGGAAAAAAATATATAGTTCCTTTAACATTTATATTTAGGTAGTTATCTTACATATAGAATCCTATTTTATGGTGCCTAGATCCAAATAGTGGTAGGAAGCTACCTCTTTATAGTTATGACTACAAAAGACCTCTCTAGATGGAATTCTTGTAGCCTATATTATAGAGAGGGGACATCACTATCTATCTTTACATCTAGCTATTATCTAGATAAATTTTAATGCTTTTATTTAGGAAGCCACCTCTTTATAGTTATGACTACAAAAGAGCTCTCTTTAGATGAGATTATTGTAGCTTACATTATAGAGAGCAGACATCACCATCTCCCTTTGCATCTAGCTATTATCTAGATAGATTTTAATGCTTTTATTCAATCATTTGTAATGTAGAAGTTTAGTTTCCTTGGATTGAACTTAATGAGAGTATCTTGTGAAAGTATTATGGGAATTATAACTCTTAGGGTGTAATAATGGTTCCTTGGACCCAACTTATTGGATTAAATTTATAGTTATAATACTTGTGCATGTTTGTTAAATGTTTGGCCAAGTACATGATTTATGCATTCATGTTTTTTCATGTTCATACATATTTTAAAATAACTAGAATTTGATGCATCCACATGTTAATTCATTTCAAGAAGATATCTACAAACACCTGAATATGTAATTCAATACAGGTTATGCTTTTCACCTTCTAACCTCTTTACCTCTTAACAAAATATTATGTAACATATAATAGATTATAAATCACATTTAACATATTTTTTTTCATCATACTTAGCTATCTATGTAATGAAAACAATTAAATGTGAAATAAGTATAATGTTTTTGCAAACCTTTTATATACACACCCATTTTCTAATAATGGTCTCCATTGTTGGAGTTGTTAGTATGTTAGCAAATACAAATATTTATTAGTAGAATATCATGTTAGATAAATATTGAGTGTGGTGGCTAATTGAGGTTAGTTAGTTTATGGAAAAGTTGAAAGGCTTTATAAAAACAATTGTTTAAATTATTTGTAAAAATATTCGGAACAAATAATATTACATTACTTTTTCTCTTCATGTTACTCTTTCAATATCACTCTACTTAAACATCATACTCAATATTACTCTACTTAAATATCATACTCTTCAACCATCAAGTAGTGAATAGCAATTTTACACCTCATTCCTATCAAAAAGTGGCAAACAATTGTCCTATTTTTATTGCTAAAACTTACCTTTCCATTGAACTGGTTATAAGAGAAATGGGAGGTCCCAAAGGATAAAATGGTGTGTCATTGATTTAATCTATAGCATCATGAAAAGATTGTCGCTTACCATTAGGAATTATGACTTTTCTTTTGTGGTTTCCGCTGCATAGATCACACTCTTTGTGAAGGAGGCATTTTCTTGAAGAAAAAAAAGTTTTAAAAAGAAAAATTGACTTTTCTGTTGTTGTGATCAGGTCTGCGCAATATAATTTGTTATAAGCTGTCTAAACACTCTCCCTCAATATTCTCTCTGCAACTTTCTGGCTATGTGAAGCATTTTTAGCAGATTTGTGCCCTCTATAAATATTTCTACAAAAATGTGAGATGAAGGTCAATTAACATTTGTGCATCCTCATTCTTGGATGCAAGAAAGGTTACGTTAATACCAAAATACTTAGCAATTTTCTTTTAACTTTTCTCTCTCTGCGGATGGTTTTGTTTCTAAAACAAAAAGCCAAAGTTTAAAGTTTGATCGGAGAGTTGGTGGCTACAATATTTAGGCCTGGATTTTTAACATTATTTTTTGAGAAAATAATGTTTATTTGTAGAAGTGGTTTTTTTTTGTTTGAATGAATGAATGAATTTTAATAACGTCCACAAGACCGAACAATCTATGTCAAAGGAAGCCCCCAACAAATCTCAAGGCAATAAAGGGCAAAGCAACACAATATTTTAAACTATCATTACATTTGTTCACTAAATTCATTGTATATGAGTTTGGTTGCAAGGTTTAGTTGAACACCTTTGCATTTCTAAGCTTACAAGTTCAAAGCTCTTTGTCCTTAGATTTATTATATTTTTGGTAAATGATTTTTTATATTTTATAAATTTATTTTTTATTCTTAGAGATAGAATTTTTGGTGGAAACTGACATCTTACAAATGATTATTATCAAGTTTATTATATCTTTGGTATTATATTTTTCATGATTTATAAGTTTAATTTTTTATTATTGAAAATAATTATATTGTAAAAAGGTGCATTTTAGGTGGACATTGACACCTTACAAATGGTTATTATCAATATTATTATATCCTTGTTATTATATTCTTTATGATTTGCAAATTTAAATTTTTTTAATTGTTGGATATAATTTCATTTTAAAAAGGTGCATTCCAATAGAAATTGACACCTTGCAAATGGTTATTATTATAATTGATGGAACACACTTTGTTTGTCATGCTAAGGTCATTTTATTGCTTGTGCTCTTGGGGATGTATGGAGATTCTAATGTGACATCTCCTAGATAAGATTTTAAGAGGGTTAAAAATGAAGTTGAGAGATTGAGAAAACATCTTGAGAGACACAAACCTTCATGTTATCTTTTATTTCTTGAATCAAGTGGGGACAATCTTTTGTACTTGTGAATGGTGTGTTTATCTCTAATAACATGAAGAGTGGTGTGGCTAGCCTGTGTGTCCCTATATGTGTCCCTCTATTGAAATGACCTTTGATGGTGGAAAGGGTATGTGTTCCTATTCATGGTTATTCATTATTATTTACAGTGTATATCTATAATAAACAATCTTGATGAAGAGTAATGTGTTCCCCTAATTCATTAAGTGATATCCTGACTTTTATATTTATGGAGTGTTCATACCTTTATTTGAAATAATATAATGAAGTGGGGAATGTTAAAACAATATATTAACATGACAAGTAAATAAATAAATTTGTTAATAGAGTAGGATCATATTGTCTCATTTATATAAAAATTAAGGACTAAAAATAGCCTATGGGACCACAGGCCTATATAAATGTTGTCTCATTTATATCAAAAGCATTGTATACATGAGAGACTAATATAACCTATGGGACCACAGCCTATATAAATGTTGTCTCATTTATATCAAAAGCATTGTATACATGAGAGACTAATATAACCTATGGGACCACAGCCTATATAAATGTTGTCTCATTTATATAAACATTGTCTACCAAACTAATAATATTACATTACTTATGCTACCATTTCAATATCAACCACACGTTCAAATATCAATTGCAAAGGGAACCAAAAAAAAACTTCGCATGGGAGTTGCTACTCCTTTATATAACCAATGCTACTGTATTTTCATGCTGCAGTTAAGAGTTCTGTTTTCTCTAAAACGGAAAAAGACGGAGAAGTATAATCATAGGGACGAGAGGTCCAAAATGTAAAATGTGAGAAACTCCGTCAAGAAAGATCTGATTACGATGCTACGTGAAGTTTAACTTATTGTGAAAAATTTGCCATTGTGTGGACGAACATACCCTATTTGCCAATCCCCAGTCATCTCTGTAAGTTTCTATACAAATTTCTGAGTTATACACCAAGCAAAGCTTCAGTTTTTAGCTCTGTAGATGCCCATTCTAATGTTACCTAGCATTAAACCAAAATCTGCCAATCCCCAGTCATCACTGTAAGTTTCTATACAAATTTCTGAGACATACACCAAGCAAAGCTTCAGTTTTTAGCTCTGTAGATGCCCATTCTAATGCTACCTAGCATTAAACCAAAATCTGCCAATCCCCAGTCATCTCTGTAAGTTTCTATACAAATTTCTGAGTCATACACCAAGCAAAGCTTCAGTTTTAAGCTCTGTAGATGGCCATTCTAATGCTACCCAGAATTAAACCAAAATCTAACATCGAAATCAAGCAAAGAAAGGTTGGATTTGTGTGGCCCAAGACAAGGAGTTCCAAGCATGCAGTAGCATAGAACTAATTAACTACTAGGAGTTTCAGTTTTAAGCTTGATTTCTAGCTCTGTAGATGCCCCTACCTAGAATTAAACCAAAATCTAACATCGAAATCAAGCAAAGAAAGGTAGGATTTGTGTAGCCCAAGACAAGGAGTTCCAAGCATGCAGTAACATAGAACTGACTACTAGGAGTTTCAGTTTTAAGCCTGATTTGCAGCTCTGTAGATGCCCCTACCTAGAATTAAATCAAAATCTAACAAAGAAAGGTTAGGATTTTACATTTTAATTTCAGTCTTGGAGGCCTTGTGGCCCAAGACAAGGAGTTCCAAGCATGCAGTACCATACAACTACTAGCATAAACTTTATTATTAATATATGGTTGAGGCAATTGCAGAAACGCCATTGACCAAACCGAGAGCCGATGTCTCCAAGGCCTATATGTACAACATTGTTATACTGTACAAATCTAACATAGCTGAAAAAACCATATGATATAGGTACCTGATTGTTTACTCAGTATGTAGAGATCCAGATAACTCAGCTGTATCATCTATAAAACAAGTTACACATAATTCCAGAGCGCGGGTTCAGGTGTTCCTTGATCACTGTTATCATCATCGTCTTGATCATGATCATGGTGTTGGTGCAGTCGGGGAGGAGAAAGCATCATTCCTTCAGCCATGGCACTCAGTACATTGGGCATGTCAAATATCATATCTTCATCTACAAACTCAGCAGGCTGCGTACAACTCAGCGAAGCTTCTTCTTCTGCTCGGGGGTCGGCGGCGGGAGGAGCCTCCGCCGCCTCCGCCGCCGACGCCGCCGGCGGAGAGAAGGCGGCAGCTGCAGCGGCGGCGGCGGCCTGAATGTGTCTGGGAGAGGAAGAAAGCGGCACCGGCATGGAGGAAATGGAGTCGGGAAAATTCAAGTAGGCGGAATTCCCTCGCAGAGCAAAAGCAGCGGTGTCATAAGCACGAGCGGCCATTTCGGCGGTGGGAAATGTCCCCAGCCATATACGAGATTTCTTCTTCGGCTCGCGAATTTCGCACACCCATTTTCCCCAGTTCCGCCGCCGAACACCACGGTAAACTGGGTGCTTTGTCTCGCGAACTCTCCTCCTGCTGCTACTGGCGGCGGCGCCGCCGCCTTTTCCTGGCGCCGCCTCTTCCTCTTCTTCTTCTTCTGGAACCTTTTCGGCGGCGCCGCGCTCCTCCTCCTCCGCTCCGCCTTCTCCCTCCACCTCCTCCTCGCCCTCTGCACAAACGAACTCTCCCCCGACATGACAGAAAGGAAAGGGTACCGTTAGTGTAGAAATACGGTCCTTGTCATGATTGGAAGTATTATTATATTGGTCATAAATACGAGGGCTAGATCTAGAAATATGGTGCACCATCACTTACTTCCAAAGCAAATGGATTCGGTAATGGTGCGACTTAACTTTCCCGTTGTCGGTTTCTCCTTTGGGCTTATTTAAAGACAAGTAGGGGGGTTGGTGAAGATTTTAAGACAGAAATCCGCGACCTCGCGGACGAAAAAATCTCGGTTGGCAAAACACGGTTACGCGCATTTTTTCTTTTTTCCGTCTCCAGCTGGTTGGCAATTTTCCATGGGAGATATGATTTCCCAATTCCCATGATGTCCTCGACTGCCTCCCATTTTGGATTAAGACCCGTTTGCCGGCCATGGCTTTCACTAGTTGAGCAACAGTAGTTTAAAGCTTCTTAAGCTCTGACGTTTTCCATATTGAAATAATCATGCACATACAAATAGAGGTTAGTCCTCCAAGTTATCAAATATAACTCGACAAAGATATTATGACCCTTCCGCTGTTGGTGGCGGTTGGACTTGAACCGCGACCTTAACAAACACTTGACTAGAGTGCTTCAATCGCAACGTTTTCAATTAGAGAATATGATACAAGACTAATTAACACTCCTATGTAAATATAATTGAGCTAAGTCACTAACAAAATGAGTAGATGCCAGATTACATATAATTGAGCTAAGAATGAGTAGATGCCAGATTACATATAATTGAGCTAAGTCACTAACAAAATGAGTAGATAACAGATTAAATAAGATGCTAAAGATTGTTTAGCCCCTTTTTTTTATGATGATGGTTGAATAAGATGCTAGATTAAATAAGATGCTAAAGATTGTTTAGTCCCTTTTTTTATGATGATGGTTGAATAAGATGCTAGAGATTGCTTAGCTCTTTTTTTTTTTATTACAATAGTGGATGCGGTGGAATTAGAATATAGATGCATTCTTAGATCATTTTTTAGTTGTAAAGCTTAGACATGAAGTGCTACTTTTGAAGAAGATAAGTCCGACTATCTTGTACTCCAACTGGATGTGATTGCATTAAGGATTTTGTTTTATGTTCTTGTTTGCATCCTTTCTACCATGATGTGGTACTCCAATAAATCCTATACTATTTATTTTTACAATTTACATGTTTAATGTGTCGACATGTGTTGAGGTCAAATGTTAACATGTCTTCAAAGATGGAACTGTTTGTTTGATTTAGTCTACATATGTTGAATTTGGTATGATTAATGATCTCTGCATGTTCATATAATGGTTTATTGTTGCTTATAAGTCTAAGTATCTTGCACTCCAACTAGATGTGATTGCACCAAGGATTTTGTTTTATGCTCTTGCAATTGCGTCCACTCTACCATGATGTAGTACTCCAATAAATCCTATGCTATTTATTTTTACAATTTACATGTTTAATGCGTCGACATGTGTTGAGGTTAAATGTTAACATGTCTTCAAATATGGTTGTTTGCTTGATTTAGTCTACATATGTTGAATTTGGTATGATTGATGATATCTGCCTGTTCATATAATGGTTTATTATTGCTTATAAGTTTGAGTATCCTGCACTCCAACTAGATGTGATTGCACCAAGGATTTTGTTTTATGCTCTTGCAATTGCGTCCACTCTACCATGATGTAGTACTCCAATAAATCCTATGCTATTTATTTTTACAATTTACATATTTAATGCGTCGACATGTGTTGAGGTTAAATGTTAACATGTCTTCAAATATGGTTGTTTGCTTGATTTAGTCTACATATGTTGATTTTGGTATGATTGATGATCTCTACCTGTTCATATAATGATTTATTGTTGCTTATAAGTTTGAGTATTCTGCACTCCAACTAGATGTGATTGCACCAAGGATTTTGTTTTATGATCTTGCAATTGCATCCTCTCTACCATGATGTAGTACTCTAATAAATCCTATGCTATTTATTATTACAATTTACATGTTTAATGTGTCAACATGTGTTGAGGTTAAATGTTAACATGTCTTCAAAGACGGTTGTTTGTTTGACTTAGTCTACATATGTTGAATTTGGTAAGATTGATGATCTCTGCCTGTTCATATAACGTTCATATAATGGTTTATTGTTGCTTATAAGTATAAGTATCATGTATTCCAACTAGATGTGATTGCACCAAGGATTTTGTTTTATACTCTCGCAATTGTGTCCTCTCTACCATGATGTAGTACTCTGATAAATCCTATGCTATTTATTATTACAATTTACATGTTTAATGTGTCAACACATGTTGAGGTTAAATGTTAACATGTCTTCAATGATGGTTATTTGTTTGATTTAGTCTACATATTTTGAATTTGGCATGATTGATGATCTCTGCATGTTCATATAATAGTTCATATAATGATTTATTGTTCCTTATAAGTCTGAGTATTCTGCGCTCCAACTAGATGTGATTGCACCAAGGATTTTGTTTTATGCTCTTGCAGTTGCATCCTCTCTACCATGATGTAGTACTCTAATAAATCCTAGCTATTTATTATTACAATTTACATGTTTAATGTGTTGACATGTGTTGAGGTTAAATGTTAACATGTCTTCAAAGATGGTTGTTTGTTTGATTAAGTCTGTATATGTTGAATTTGGTATGATTGATGATCTTTCCCTGTTCATATAATGATTTATTGTTCTTATAAGTCTAAGTATCCCGCACTCCAACTAGATGTGATTGCACCAAGGATTTTGTTTTATGATATTACAATTGCGTCCTCTCTACCATGATGTAGTACTCCAATAAATCGTATGCTATTTATTTTTACAATTTACATGTTTAATGTGTCACATGTGTTGAGGTTAAATGTTAACATGTCTTTAAAGATGTTTGTTTATTTGATTTAGTTTACATATGTTGAATTTGGTATGATTGATGATTTTTGCCTATTCATATAATGGTTTATTGTTTCTTATGAATAGTAAAATTATATTATGTGACTAACTTAGTTGTTTGTTGAGTTGTTTTGCAAGGTAATTTGTCCCTAACTAGAGGGAGAACATCATAAGAGAGAATGATGTTTTGAGATTGCAATGCTAAGGAAAGAAGGTAAGGTACACCAATGTTTATAGCAACTTGGGGAAAGTTAGGTACCGATAAGAGGTTTAACCTAGTTGATTCATGTCTTGGTCGATTGCAAGGTCTCATTTTTTATTATCCTTATTTCATCGATTTCTAGTTTTTAGTCATTCAAATCGACCCTTTAGTTATCTCTCTTAGTTGATGTAATTAGTTGGTCATGGTTGAGTTGTCAAATGTTATTTATAACTTCACCATAAACTGAGGTCTTTATATTTGATTGGTCCTTGGATGATTGACTACATGATAAAAACTTATTAAATTTCTGAATGTTATGAACTATGATATCAGGTAAGAGTCATTGCTTAAGTTGTCTTTGAATATATTAGGAATCATGTTAAATGGAAAATGTATGGACTTGAATATGGATATATATTATGTTATAAATCATGATAAAAGAGGAAAAATGTTTGTTAGGGGCATATTTGAAAAGAGAGAAACTTAAAGTCTTCATAGGCTTTAGCCACATTCTTGGCAATAATAAATATTGGGAATCGGTCCACGATGGACTGTGTGGACTTCCTACCATCTATGCATTTTAAGAGTCCTTAGTGGTCAATTTAAAGATATTAATGAAGGTAAAGTTAGAAGTCTATTAAGGGATTAAACCTTAAAATTTGAGCATAGTATGTTGTAGAGGCTATGTGGTGGTGTAGTGTTGGATAGAGACTAGGTAATTAGGAAAGATGGTTCCACTAAGTTCAATACATGAAGTGTGTAAACACTCACAACCTTATTTAATATATTAAACAATTACTTATTGAGTGAATTGAATTGGAAGGGTGAGTGCAAGATCATGATAGGCTAAATAGTGGTAAAGGGAAAAAAATGTTAGATGGAAAAGTGCCAACATTTGGATTAGAAAAATGTTAATATTTCTAGCTCAAATTTGGATTCCTTCCAAAAACTTCTTAGCATTACTTTGGATTTAGGCAAGTGGGAGTCCTAAAACTTGCTAGAAAAAATTACAAAACCATAGATTTAGTGTTATCTTGAAAATTTTCATGACTTCATCCTTAAAGATGACAATTTTTTTGTAACCAAATTTAATAGAAAGAAAAGGGTTTGTAGAGGAAACTCTCAGGATTCTAAAAATATTTAATATATTCATAATTATAAGTTTAATAGGTATTTATTATTAATTTTTTACATACACTATGTCTAAATTCTAGATAGATATACATATTGAAAACCATTCATAAATTTCAAACCATTTATCCTTTTTCAAATCCAAAAGATGTATCGTATTCTAGGCTTCATTGCTACATGTTTTTAAAAAATGAATTTCATATTTTTTGACCAAGTTAGGTTAGTTGAAAATTTATTTTTTAATATTTTTAAAAAGTCCCAATAAAAAATCACAACTAATTATTTGTTTTAAAAATTTATACAAATATTCATCATATCTACTCGTGTGTTAAGGGAAAATTGGAGTAAACATGAATAAAAAAAAATAGTATATCTATAATACCCAAAACTCAATGAAATAATAAACAAAAGAGATTCAATTAAACAATGAACAATACAAAGAAAACCTCCTTTAATTCATAGCTTCCATTGATTGCCTATCACAAATGATCTTGTCTATGAATATGGCCCTCAGAAGGTGCACTTCCTTGCTATGATTCCAAGATGTTCAAATGGGAACGACTATGATAGTTTTTCCATGAAGATGAGCTTCACAACAATGATAGTAGTGTGTAGTAACGAGTTTGATCGCAAGCAATGAAGGAATTGGTGCCAAAGGCGCATTGTAATTCCTGCAAAGTAACAATACTTAAAGCTTGGATGATTGAAATGGAAGAACAGGGTTCAATTTATAGACTTGAGAGAGAGAGAGAGGATCAACAGTATAGAAAGAACAAGAAGATCAATGGTATAGAATGGTTGAGGAATGTGCGCGAATAAGAAGGCAAGTGTCGCCCAAAAGTTGTTTTGTTTGAGTTAACTACTTTCTACTTTAAAGATAAGACATGCTTTTCATAAATTAGAAAGTTTTTTTCTAATTTAAGAGATTGATAAAAATAAGGTTGATTGAGTCAGTTAACTCAACTTGAGATTTGCTTTTGCATGATTTGAAAGAAATTAAATAATAAATTATTCAATTTTGTGTGCATGAAGAAGAAGACTTATTTTTAGAAGATTTTGGAAGATATTTAGAAGAATTAAAAGATAAGAAAACTAATTAAATAAATATATTTATTTAATTGTTGTGCATTATTTGGAAGAATAAATAAAATATTTGATTATATTTTTAGAGATTGAGATAATTTAAATAAATTTGATTGATTTATTTAAATTTGGAAGAATGATTTGATTTAATTAAATAATTAAGAATTATTTAATTGTTTGGAAGAATTTAATTAAATAAAGGATTTTATTTAATTTTGACTTTAGAAGAGGTAATTAAATATTTCGATATTTAATTAATTTAGAGGAATATGAATCAAATAAATAAATTTGTTTATTTATTTATTGATAGAAGAATTAGAATGAAATAAATATTAAGAATATTTATTTAGACTGAATTGTGTCATTTTTAGGCGTATACATTTTTCCCCTCTTTGATGCAATGCAGTTTATGATGTTGCTTCAAAGAATAAATAGTCTGATAATGATACATGCCCCAGTTTGCCCCTGGTACAAGTTATGATGATAGGATGCCCCCTCAGGAGATTGGACAAGAAGAAGAAGGCGTGAGATGGACAATCTCACGAAGAAGAAGGATGAAGAAAGAGCTAAATGATATGCTATGCAAGATAGAATGAAAACACACACAAGCAAGTAAGCAAGTATGCACAAATGATGTACAAGAACAAACAAGGTATTGCTCTTGTCAAGTGGTAAACCAATGATATACTGATAACTATATACGACAGTGTTGTCATGGCGGGGAATGATAGATCCATAGAGCAAACACGAAGGATAATGTCTGGTTTCAGGAAATGAAGCATGTCGTGTAAGACGTGTGTGTTGGTCTGATTTTGACAAATGCAACATCCTGTATAAGACAATTGATTGATTATAATTGATCAAGTTGGTTTACGACCAGACAAGGATCAAGACCACTGATTATGATTGGATCATTTAACAAGATTGACTTGACTTGATTGGTATAGATTAAGGACGGACTTGCATTTGGATCGTTGCTTGAATTGACAATTAGAACTATTGATGAGAGATACAATGACAGATAGAAAGTTGATTGATAGAAGAAATGTGAATGAAGGAATCACAAGCTTTGAATTGTAAACATTGATACTCTGCATATAATCTTTATTGCATGGGATATGGATGCAAATGGATGCGAGTGGATGAGAGTAGATGTGAATGGTTTTGCCATCTTGATAGTGCAAGTATTTTGAAGTGCCTATTTCATCATTGGGTGATTTTTGTTTTGGTATTTTTCCAAATGTTGTAAGAAAATACAAGCATCTAGGTATAATTGAACCAAGATGACCTGAGTATCACTTATATGGATTTTGATTTAGCAAGTTAATACAAGCATCAAGGTATAATTGAATTGAGATGACCTGAGTATTTCTTGCGTATCAACAGACAAGGATTGCCCTCGTTCATGTTAGACCTTTGATGTCCTCGATGATCTTTTGCCAATCATGTCGTTAGACAAGGTGTCACATTACTAAAGTTTAATCCACAAACAACAAAGAAAGAAAATAATCATGCCCCCATCATAGCATCTCTAGCTTTTGGCATCCTTGAGTAGCATAGAAAGACATGATAACAAAAATCAAGACTCTGTAAGTTAACCTGATCACAAACACAAAACATTTTTGCATTTAGATGTTCTTTTCATGCCATAATTTAGGTAAAATCATTTTTGAGTGCTTAAGGTACCTTCTTGCTTTGCCTTGGATAGGTTGATGTTTTGCATCAAGATTTTTGCTTGAAAAGCAAGTTTTGCCTACGCTTGCTTGCCTAGTGAAAGATTCCACAATCCTTATTGGTGAGACGGACCCTAAGGGACTGATCTAATGCCTCGGGGGCTCATTGCTAAATGGCCTTGCCTACGTGATGATGCAGAGGCAACGTAATTCGGGGTAAACCCTAATGGACCTAAGACCTAGGTGATAGAAAGTGGAGTGGACTTAGATAGATAGAGGGACTAGACATGTGACAGATGAGACAGTGGAGCCTCGGGGGCGCATTTGAATAATGGCCTTGCCTATGTGACAACGCAGAGGCAATGTAGTTCAAGGACTTGGACCATGGATGGACTAGAGGATAGATGACAAGATACGGGATGGACAAGGAAGCCTCGGGAGCACATTGAAAATGGTCTTGCCTACGTGACGACACAGAGGCAATGTAGTTTATGGAATTGGACCATGGGGATACTGACAACAGATGCTAAGCTAGGCTGACACTGTGGATAGGATATGGGATAAAACCTTGGTTGACAAGGCAACAAAAGAGATAGAGTATCAAGCCATGATAGGTTATCGTTAGGATTTTACTATGGAACAGATATGGATCGAATGGGACACGAGTGAAGAAAGAATGGACACAAGGTGATTGGTTTCCCAAAGATGGAGGAAGCAGTTTATCACAAGTAATGCCTGTTTACCAGGTTTTCACCACTTGCTTTTATTTGTACAAAAGCTAGAAAGTATGCATGACACCTATTTGCCAGGTTTTCATCATGATACCTATCCAAGGCACTTGTTTGCTAGGTTTTCACCAAAGGATGATTTTTTTTGTATTTTTCTTATTTTTTTATTTTTTTGTATTTTTTTGATTTTTTTTGTATTTTGTGCCTCCCTTACATTGGGGTTCTCTTAGGTATAGAACCAACGAAGATGCATGCTGTTGATTAGGTCATCGAATAGCTCTCCTTCTGATGTTGCTAATTGATATGCCCTCGATCCATAAGTAGCTACAATCACATAAGGCACAAGCCAGTTGGGTTCGAACTTGCCTTTCTTTTCCCGATCCTATTGATTGCGGGGGTTCTCCTTAAGTACTAGATCTCCAACTTTAAAGACTCTTGGGTAGACTCTATGGTTGTAAATTTGTGACATCATTTGCTGGTATGCTTTGAGATGGTCAAAGTCTTTCTTTCTCCTTTCCTCTAGCAACTCTAGTTCTTGCAATCTGGAAACTATGTACTCTTCATCTGTTATGAGACCTTTTAATGACACCCTGAGAGATGGTAACTTGAACTCGATAGGGAGGATAGCTTCTGAGCCATAGACAAGGGTGTAAGGGGTAGCACCTGTGGGAGTGCGTATATTGGTTCTATAGGCCCATAGAGCGAGATTGAGTTGGATGTGCGAATCATGGCCAGCATCGTTGACTATCTTCTTGAGGAGTTTCAAGATGGTCTTGTTGGATGCTTCTACTTGGCCGTTACCTTGGGGGTAATAGGGTGTGGAGAAACGGTGTTGGATTTTGAATCGATCACAGAGTTCTTGGACATCCTAGTTTTTGAAGGGTCTTCTATTATCCGTGATAATGGATGAGGGAATTCTATATCTGTAGATGAGGTAATTAAGGATGAATAAGGAGATTTGTTTACCTGTGATGGTGGTGAGGGGGACGGCTTCAATCCACTTGGTAAAGTACTCGGTGGTGGTTATTATGAATTTGTGGCCATTGGATGAGAGTGGATGGATTTTGCCCACAAAGTCGAGTCCCCATTGGCAAAAGGGCCAAGGTGTCGTTAAAGGTCTCAACTCTTGAGCTGGTACATGTATTAGGTTCCCATGTATCTAGAACTGCTTACACTTCTTCACAAATTGATATGAATCTGTTTCCATGTTCGGCCAATAATAACCCAAATGCATGAGTTTATTAGCTAAGGACCACTAGAGTGTGTTTCACAGATCCCTTCATGTATGTCTTATAAGGCGGTTTGGGATTCTTCTCATTCTAAACAATGGAGTAAAGTACCATCTAGACCACATCAGTATAGGGTGTCGGCAATAATGGTATAACAAGAGGTTTGGCGTATAAAGGCTCGTCGTTGGTTTGAAGATAAGTCAGGTGGGAGGGTGTTGTCCTTGAGGTAAGTGTAAACCTTACCATACCAAGGTGAATCAGATCCAACTAATAGGCATATGGAGTGGGTTTCAAGAAGATCATAAGCTGGTTGCTAAATTGATTCCACTAAGAACTCATACCATGACTCATTCTCTGGGATTTCGAGAAGAGAGGCAATGGTTGCCATGGCATCTACTGCTTTGTTTTCAATGTGAGGTATCTACTCAAAAGAGATTATCACAAAGTATTCCTTAAAGTCCTCGACCATCCATTTGTATGGGACAAGCTTCTCATCTTTGGTTTGGTAATCATCATTGACCTGATTGATCACTAGTTGAGAATCACCATAGACATGTAGCCCTTTGATTTTCCACTCTATTGCCATTTTGAGGCTAATGACCAAGGCTTCATATTCTGCTATGTTGTTTGTGCATGGAAATAATAGACAGTAAGACTTCGGTATGGTGTCGCCATGAGGAGTTACAAACAAGATTCCTGCCCCTGATCCATGGTTTGTGTAGGACCCATCAAAGTAAAGTTTCTAGGAATGTGTTGATATATTGAATAAGGATTCATCTGGAAACTCAAATTGCATTGGTGTGGTGTCCTATAGTGGTGCATCTGCTAACTGATCAGGAATGACTTGCCCCTTGATAGCCTTTCTATCTACATACTCAATGTCATATTCACTTAGGAGCATTACCCATTTGGCTAGGTGACCTGTTAGAGCTGCTTTGCTTAGTAAGTACTTCAGTGGATCTTTTTTTGCAATAAGTTTGATTGGATGTGCTAGCATATAATGTCAGAGTTTTTGGGAAGCAAAAACTACTACAAGACATGATCTTTCTATTTGAGAGTATTGCAACTCATAGCCCAAAAATGTGCCACTGATGTAGTAGACGACTCTTTCTTTACCTTCATAATCTTGTTGTGCTAGAAGGGCCCCAAGAGCTATTGGTGTAGTAGATATGTAAAGTAACAACGATTTCCCGTAGATAGGAGGCATGAGAATAGGTGGATTCATAAGATACTCTTTCAGTTTGTTGAATGCCTCTTCGCATTTCTCATCCCATCTAAATGGAATGTTCTTATGTAGGAGATGACTGAAGGGTTGACACTTGTCTACTAGTTGTGATATGAACCTACAGATTGCTTGTAGCTTGCCCTGTAGAGATCTTAGTTGAGTAAGATTCTTAGGTGGTGGCATGTCCATAATAGCCTTGATTTTGGCGGGGTCCACCTCTATTCCATTTGCTGATACAATGAAGCCTAAGAGTTTGCCCGAGGTGAGTCCAAACACACATTTCTTTGGGTTCAACCTAACTTTGAATTGTTCTAGTCTCTGAAAGACTTTCTCTAACACATCCAGGTGTGATTCTCTTGTGAGTGACTTTGCAAGGATATCATCTACATAGTCTTCCATTGTGACGTGCATCATATAATGGAATATAGTGGTCATAGCATGTTGATATGTGGCTCCTACGTTCTTTATCCCAAATGGCATGACATTTCAGCAGAAAGTGCCCCATGGACAAGTAAAAGCTGTCTTATATTGGTCTTCTAGTGCTATCTTGATCTGATTATATCCTAAGAAGCCATCCATGAGAGATAACATAGTATGCCCTGCTGTTAAGTCGACTATGATATCTATATTTGGCAATGGAAAATCATCCTTATGGCAAGCTTTGTTTAGATCTCTAAAATCATTGCATAGTCTGACTCGGCCATCAGTTTGGACACTGGTACTATGTTGGAGACTCATTCTGGATAGTCTATAGCTCTGATGAACCCTACATCTAGTAGTTTCTTGAGTTCTTTTACAAGTAGTGCAATGTGTGGATGCATCTTTCTAAGCTTCTGTTTCACTGATTTCACTCCTGGATCTAGTGGAAGATGATGTAGAATCAATTCTGGCTCCAGTCCTAGCATATTTGCTTATGACCAAGCAAAGTTGACCTACTTTTTCTTGAAGAATGGTATAAACTTAGTCTTCTCTGGTGGAGTTAGAGATTTAGTAAAGTGAATGATCTTAGGCTGTTCCTCTGTTACAATGTTAACAGGTTCTGTAGGTTCCACTACAATCTAAGACTTCTCCTGGTGCATGTCATCGGGGAGAGTGTTAAGCTTTCCATCGTCAGGTGCTACAGTTGGGTTTTCACCATTAGATGCGTCCTTTCTTTTTACTATTTTGGGATTTGACACTGCCGCGGAGTGGTTTTCAACATCAGATCCATTTTTTATTTTTATATTTTTGCGACTAGAAGGCTTGGCACCCTCTTTGAAATAAGCCATGGTATTAAGTTCAATGGCGAAGCTAGCTTTATAATCTCCTTTAGGTAGGTGGTCCCTAAGTTCCATGTAGTCAATATAGGCATCATCATTTTGGAGCATATCTAGTTGCGGGGTTCCTTGTAGATCCTAGTCAATAAGATCAGGATGTATAAGGGGAGGGAGTTAGAGGATAGATCTGATTCATTGATAGTTTGAATGGATATGCTAGGAGTATTGGTAGGGAGAGTGTTCGGGATGGTACTTTCCTCCAAATTTTTTATTGTGATAGAACTCAAACCTTCCTCAAAAGTTGTATTCTCAGGGATAGGCAAATCACACTCTAATGGCCTATGTGGTAGTGTTTGTCCCTCGCGGTAGGGGCTATAAGTTTGAATGGTGTCAACCTCTTTGTCATCATAGGAATGCTCTGTCAGCTCATCCCACTCGTACTCATTGGAATTTGTGTCACTATCCTCTTGAAGGGTATGGATCATTTCCACAAGACAAGCATTTGCTTTAGCTTTGCCCTTATCCTTATATCCTAGACCTTTTGTAGTTCTAGCCAATGAGGATGAATAAGGTTAAATGGGTTCTATAATTCCTTCTTTTCTTAGGCCGATGGGGCCTTGTCCTTCATAACCCATTCTGTGTAGGATAGACTCACCTCGCCCATAGATTTCCGTTGGGAGCTTAGGTGGTTCTTGTTGTGTGCTCTCTTCTTCTTCTGTGTAGAGCCATTGTAAGATATCTCTTTCCTCTGTTTCATCTGATAGGGTCCCCCATTTTACAAAGGGAGTTGTGGGAGGTGTAGGAGGAGTAGATGGATTTGGAAAATTCTTGGGTCGCCTAAAGGATCTAGGAGATAAAGGCATTTTGGCCAAGTTGAGGCTATGCTCGATGGAGTATTCCCCTACTCCTATTTCTTTGATGGTAATTTTCTGCTCTTTAGGCTTAGATGAGGAAGCTTCAGAGGTAGAATCATGTTGTGGGGTAGGGAATGTGGATGCTCTATTGTTGGGTATGATGTAATTGGGTTTTGAGTAGATAGAGTTGCAATGCTGAAAGGGGTCGGGATCACCTTGGATGGTGACTTGCTTGTTGTTATGAGGGAATTTTATGCATTGGTGATAGGTAGAAGGCACAACTTTCATGGCATGAATCCATGGTCTACCTAGGAGAATATTATAGGCTAGCTCCCTATCTAGGACTTGGAACACAACATCTTTTATCACCGGTCCCAATTGTATGGGTAATACCACCGTTCCTTTGGTAGTTCTCTCCTCTTCATCATAGGCTCTGATAGTAATCTTCTTCCTTGGATCAACTACATTTTCAAAGAACCCCAATGTAAGGACTAGTTTGAGCATGCAAATATTTAAACCAGCTCCCCCATCAATGAGAACCCTCTTGATGCAGTGCTTATGGATGAAGGCGACAATATGTAAAGGGGTGTTATGAGGTTGAGACACTGAGAGGTCATCTTCTTTGGTAAATGATATGGTACTTGAGGAGGTCAGATTACCTACCATGGCTTGAAACTTCTCTTGGGCCAAATTAGTGGGTACAGTTGTTTCCACCAAGGCTTTATCGAGAATCTCCTTGTGGGACGGAGATAGATGCAACAACTCTAAGATAGAAATGTGGGTAGGAGTCTTCCGTAGTTGGTCTATGACACTATACTGATGGGAGTTGGACTGAGAAGGTGATGACCTTATAGGGAGGGTATTCAACATGACCTTACCACTGCGGGTGATGATGCCGCAATCAGTTTTGTTGGGTCCTGATTGTTGGTTAGATGTAACCACATTGATTTGTGGGACATGCTCTGATATGCAATTGATGGTATAATCGAATGGTACACTTGCGTAATTGGCATTACTATTCCCATTATTCTGACTTTACCTATTGAGGTTGTTGTGGTTGTTGCCGTTGTTGTTATTGTTGTTGTTGTTGTACGACCTGTCGTGATTGAGAAGTGGATCTTTGTAAGCCACATGCATCTCATTAGAAGTATGTTGTTGAGCACCTCCTTGATTTTGATCAAGTATGTCTTGAATAACATGTCTGAGATGGATGCAATTGTTGGTTGTATGTCCTCTTCCTCTATGATACTCACAAAAGTCAGTGTCTTTCCAAAAGTGAGGTTTTATTTGAGGTTCATAATCACTTGTTGGCAGTAGAGTGATTTCATTATTGGCCAATAGCTTCCTTAATGCGGATTCTTGGGACTCACCTAGCGGTGTGAACTTTCACCTTGGATTTGAGTTGAACCATGGTCTTGGCTCCCGAGAGAATGTTTTGTTGGGTGTAACATTGCTTGCCTCTCTTTTGAGAATGAATATTGGTTGTTGTTTGGGAGCCGCCACCTTGGCATCAACTATTCTGTCATTGACAACGTTTTTATTTTTAGTCCAAAACTTTGATTTGTCAATCGTGAAGTTGGATGTAGGTGTGTCCTTGTATAACTTGATTTGCCCCTTGGTGATCATAGCTTTCTCGATGAACAATTCCATTTCAATGACCTTCGAAAATGAGGTAGGGCACTGAATTTGTATTTGATAGCTTAGATCAGAGTTGAGGTTGTGGACAAACATCTCCATTAATTGCTTCTCGGGTACATCATATGAGCATTTGCTTTCTAGTTGTCTCCACCTTTGTAGGAAGGAGGTGAATGATTCGCCACTCTTTTGTTTTGTATTGCATAGCTCAAGCATGGAGACTTCGTGTTCAATATTGTACAAGAAGTGTGTGATGAATTTGTTGACTAACTCATCAAAAGTCTTGATGCCCAGTGGAAGCCATGAGAACCACTCCATGGCTTGCCTTCCTAGAGATCTAGGGAATAGTCTCATTAAGAAAGTCTCATTGTGAGCTACTTCCATGCATGCAGCGTTGAATTCCCTAATGTGATCTCTAGGGTCCCCTTTCCCTTTATACTTGTCAAACTTAGGAACTTCAAATCGAAAGGGGAATGGTACCATGTTCAAACTTTTATCAAAGGGTTACGGTACAATATATTCCAAGGAGTATGTTTTAGTGTTTGTACCCGTCTTGAAATCTGTCATTTTTTGCATTAGACCCTCGATTTATTTCCTCATTTCTTCCATAGGTGTGTTTGGGTCTATGACTTTCTTTCCTTTGTCCTCACCGGTGTGGTGTTCATGATTATCCTCTACGATCTCTTTGAGTTTGCTTAGATTGAAATCAGCGGGGAGCTTAAGTCCAAGATTTGCAAGATGATAAAAATACTTGTGAGGGTCCTCATGGAGCACTTTCTCTAGCAAGTGTTGGAATTTCTGATCTTGGAGGTGTCCTTGATAATCTTCGTGAGATATTTCCTCATCACTGTCATGAGGGGTGACAATACGGTCAGATGATTTGGCCATTTCAAGTTTCTTTTGGTATTGAGATCTAGTAAGAACCGTGTAAGGTGATGTGGGATGCGGTGGGATGAAACTAGAGATTTTGGCAAGATGCTGGTGGAGACTATTGAGAATAGGATACTTATGACAAGATTTGGACAAGGGACTCTCTCGATCAATGATTCCAAGTAAGACGGTTGATACAAGACAATAGCCACTAGTAAGGGTACTCGATACCTATCTTACTATGTAGGGACTAGTCGTGCACCAAGACCACTAGCGAAGTTCTGTGACTTACTAGGGTTACTTGAATCCAAAATTATCCAAAAAAGGGGCCTATGCTAATCTGATATGGGATACTTTGACTTTGGACTAGGGAGACCTAATAGAAGGTGAATGAGATGACCAATGAAAGAGAGACTTTGACACGAAATGGATGGAAAAGTGACTGCAATAAGATCTGATCTCAAAACCTAGAACTAGGCTGAAATGGGTACCCAAAAATGGTAAAATTTTCCTCTCAAAGACTGTGGAAGTACTCACTATCAGGCATGCATCGAAATAGATGCGTCACAAAAACAAGTAAATGTACGAAAAGTCGGTACAAAAGCAATATACTGGTAAATTTCAAATGTGTAGCAATAGGTGTTAAAAGCACAATAAGTTAGCACAAATGCACAACAAGTTAGTACAAATGCGTAGCAAAAAAGGATAAATGCGCTGCTCTAGTTTTTTCAGTATTTTTTGCAAGTTTTTGGCAATTTTCTAATGTTTTTTTGGTACTTTTGGCTACAAGAAGGTCTTTTTGATCTGATTTTATGAAATTATGGCAAGAAGACACAACAAACACAAAGAATGTTTTTATGGTTTTTTACTTTTTTGTGATTTTTGACTCTTTTTGGACTAAAAGAAAGCAAGTACAATCCTAGGTTTCAAAGGACAGTATAAAACTGAATTCTCACTATCTCTAGTGAAGCATCTTTGGGAGGTGATAATCACCCTTCCCTGCATCGGATTATAGGTGGTTTTGGCCACTAAGACAAAGGTGTTTAATAAAGGCAACCGTTTGAGTGGTTATACATGCGGCAACACTACTCTCTGTTATGGATTCTCCCAGCCTGCAAGGGTTGCGCCTTGGAGGCTTTTGGGGTAGGTTGGCTGTCAGTATAACACAATTGCACTCGTTGTTTGAAGCTTTCACTCCAAACACAATTTATTTATAGTGGATTGGTTGGGCTTGGTGTCTAGCCTATTACCACTTAGGGTCATTCCTACTTGGATGAACGGTATCTAAGAGCAGGCCCCTCTAAAGGAAAAACACATGTGAAAATGATATGTCTGGCATTTTGGTCACCCAAGATAGGGGAGAGCATAGGCCTGGTATCATTCCCAAAACACAAAAAATAGTGGTTCTTTTCCCCTAGTTAAAATGAGAAAAACTAGATGAGCTATCTATTTGGGCAAGCACAGAAATTTGTTAACTTTGAAGTGATAACAAGATAGCAATGGTTCAATTTTACCCAGATAGCAATGATGTGTTCAATTTTACCCAGATAGCAGTGATTTGTTAACTTTGAAGTGATAACAAGATAGCAATGGTTCAATTTTACCCAGATAGCAATGTGTCTAACTTTGAAAGATAGCAATATAGCAATGATTCAATGATATGCAAGATAGCAATGATTTAATTACTGCCTTCCTAGTTAAGACTATGTGAGATTTGCATGAGCATCCATTTACTTTCCCATTAGAAATTGAAGTGTGAGTTAACAAGTGCAACTATATGATTCTAAACCAATACCTAGCCTGCAAGCAGATCAAGAGTGTTCCTATAAAAAGATGTTAGCATTAGCGAAAACTTCAAGGAAACCCTAAAAATCACTGCCTAGATCAGATGCGTAGCTTTAGAGCTTGAATGTGCAGAAACAGAGCTCAAAAGCGCTGCAGTACATATGCACTAAGACAGAGGTCAAAAGTGGAGGAAAACAATATATATGCGCTGAACTGACGGATGCGTCATATCAGGGGATAGATGCACTGGAACAGAGTCTGTATGCACTGAAAGGATGTATGCACTAGAATAGATAGCAGATGCATGTTAGGATGTGTCAGATGCGTGGTTTCCTCCTATGTACGGATTTCTAAAACACAAAAACTTAATTTTGTGGATTAAAAATCAGGGCTAGGCCCCACGGTGGGCACCAAAAATGTTAAGGGAAAATTGAGTAAACATGAATAGTCAATATAGTATATCAATAATACCCAAACTCAATGAAATAATGAACAAAATAGATTCAATTAAACAATGAACAATACAAAGCAAACCTCCTTTAATTTGTAGCTTCCATTGATCGCCTATCACATGATCTTGTCTATGAATATGGCCCTCAGAAGGTGCACTTCCTTGTTATGATTCCAAGATGTTCAAATGGGAATGGCTATGATAGTTTCGCCATGAAGATGAGCTTCACAACAATAATAGTAGTGTGTAGTAACGAGTTTGATCACAAGCAATGAAGGAATTGGTGCCAAAGGTGTGCTGTAATTCCTACAGAGTAACAATACTTAAATCTTGGATGATTGAAATGGAAGAACAGGGTTCAATTTATAGACTTGAGAGAGAAAGGATCAATGATATAGAAAGAACAAGAAGATCAATGGTATAGAATGGTTGAGGAATGTGCGCGAATAAGAAGAAGACAAGTGTCACCCAAAAGTTGTTTTGTTTGAGTTAACTACTTTCTTTTCTAAAGATAAGACATGTTTTTCATAAATTAGAAAGTTTTTTTCTAATTTAAGAGATATTGATAAAAATAAGGTTGATTGGGTCAGTTAACTCAACTTGAGATTTGCTTTTGCATGATTTGAGAGAAATTAAATAATAAATTATTCAATTTTGTGTGCATGAAGAAGAAGACTTATTTTTAGAAGATTTTGGAAGATATTTAGAAGAATTAAAAGATAAGAAAACTAATTAAATAAATAGATTTATTTAATTGTTGTGCATTATTTGGAAGAATAAATAAAATATTTGATTATATTTTATTTTTGGAGATTGAGAGAATTTAAATAACTTTGATTGATTTATTTAAATTTGGAAGAATGATTTGATTTAATTAAATAATTAAGAATTATTTAATTGTTTGAAAGAATTTAATTAAATAAAAGATTTTATTTAATTTTGACTTTAGAAGAGGTAATTAAATATTTTGATATTTAATTAATTTAGAGGAATATGAATCGAATAAATAAATTTGTTTATTTATGTATTGATAGAAGAATTAGAATGAAATAAATATTAAGAATATTTATGTAGACTGAATCGTTCCATTTTTAGGCGTCTACATTCTCTAATTATATTCAAGGTTTTAAGGAAAAAAATATATTTTGCTCATACTTAGGTTGGCCAGAATGACACCTACTTTTTTTTCTAATATTTTAGTAGTATCATTAAAATATCTAATTTTCACCAATTTAATTTCAATTTAAAAGAAAGTAACATCCCATAATCTATATTCAATTTCTTATAACTTTTCTTACTACCTTAGTTTGAGATTGTGTAGATAACCCATTCAATTTTTGATGTGAAGCTATTTAAGTTTGTATTTAGCATCTGCATTGCCACTTAGGGGTATTGTTTGGCCCATCATGATCTTGCACTAACCTAGGAATTGAGATTTTTGTGAAGAGGAAACTACTTTTGATATTGTGTGTAATTGAAGTCTTTCTAAGTTCATTGTTTTGTGCACAATTATGATTATTGATTCTTCTTAGAGGTTGTATAAGGGTTTATGAGAAATCTGAAATCTAGAATATTTTTAAAAATTGTGTTCTCAATGCTCATGAATCTTTAGTTGGAGTTGTTTTTGAAGTTCTAAGTCTACAAGGGTCTTGTAGAAACCTTGTATCATAGTCTTGAGTAGAATGTTTTGAAAAAGCTATAAAAATGGACATGACTACATTTTTCTTGGATAGGGCTATAACTATGAGGTTAGGACTTAAAAAATATTAAAATTATCTAAAAAGGGTTGTTTTTGTCCTTGAGTGTTTGATTTTTGTTGAAAAGGTACTATTTCCAATCTATCATAAAATAATGTATGTATCCCTTGGCAGAATCCTTATAATTAGTACATGAGCACAAAGCTAGAATGTTTATCTTTCTTTCAATCAATACATAATCTATTTGTGATTACTTGTTTGATAGTAATTGTTGGTCTTGTGTGTAGTAGGTGTGAGTGTGTGATCCTTGGTTGGATCTCAATCCCTATGTTGTACAACTAAAACCAAGTATAAGTGTGTTATCTTGTGAAACCTAAAATCTCATGTTCCCCAGACATTCTGAGCTATGGGATTGCTTATCTCTATAGATACACAACATCACATGAGGATTTAGTGGATAGAGTACTAGAGGGCATAGGCATGTCTTTACATTATTGTGTACATATATCAATATCTCCCAAGAGAGTCTCTCAATTATGAATTCCTATGAAATTTAATATAGAATATATTCCAATGATTGAGCAATGGATATAGAGTACTTTGTGCATGGTAAATAGAAGATAGTTTACCACTTGTGTGTTAGCATATTATTGTATAGTGAGGAGTATCCTAGTGTTAGCCAAGGAGTTCCCTTTTGTCTTAAGGAATGCTTTGTTACCTGCTCTTGTATTTCTTATTGCTAAGTGTGTTAGTTGACAAACTACAAGGGAAATGAGCTCTAGAATGTATGTCTTTAGAAGTGGACTATATGGTGTTTTGATCCAAGTTATTCTAAGGATCTTGTGTCTTGTTTTTATTCATATTGTTATGTATTCATATGTCTTGTGTTCATGTCTTATTATCTTTTATTTATGTGATTGTATGTTGTCTTCTATTTGATTCTTGATTTTGTTGTACTCTTGATCGATACATGTGCATTCTTGTTTAATTGTATGTCTATTGTACTTTTTTGGATGTATTCTTATGTTGGCGTTGAGCATGTATGTAGATTTTATCTATGTGAAAATAAAGTGGGCTATGCTAAGGTGATTAAAAATATGTGTAGTATGGAATGCATGGTATTCTACCTTGAGCTTAGTGGGATAATGAAGATGTATACCATTGAAAAATAGATACTATCATAGGATGGGATGTGTGTAGCATTCATCTGGTAGGTTCTATATAGTCTTGTGAAGTGTATAGTTAGTTATATTTGTTTGTTTATATTCTATATGTTCTTTATGTATTCTAAGTGAGTTTTTTAAGGTGTTTGAATATTTATATGATTGTTTATAATGTATTGTGCTAAATGTGTATGATATTCTTCTAAACATTGAAACCTTAGTTGATACTTTATGATTATAGATTTGTATGATTAGGAAAATGAACATGTAATGAATCTAAGGATGATATGTTCATGGTATACTTATTAATTATTTCTTCATGGACTGTGGGTTGTTTGTTTATCTACTTCAAGAAAAGTTGATGTTTGGGGAGGATAGGGTTCCTTCAATGTGTAGGTTCATATCACCTTCCTTGTATGTAGTTGGAGTTAATTGTATAAAGGTTCAACAAATAGTGGATATTATATATTTGGATGATACTTGTTATTGATCATCAACCTCTATTACATATGTGGGGTACTTGGGAATGTTTCCTATTTGGTTGTAAATCATTCAATGGATGTATTATTGGATTTAGTTGTACCATGGGATTATTGTACTTATCAATATTGTTAACGATCTATGTATGTAATAATTATATTTTAATGTAACAAGATTTTATTGGAATACATCTTGGAGATGTTCATTATACTTGTGATGGATTAATTAAGTTATGTAATCTTATTAAAGTATAAAAAATTAAGTTACTTTTGGAAAGGGTTGTTTTGATTATGAGAAAAGGAATCATAATTGTGTATTTTGTGAAGCATTGGGATCAATAGAGACTTTAAGAAAGGAAATTGTGATGCTACTATTGCACAGGATTTAACTTATTTGTATCATTATGAACTAGGATCAAAGGGCTCAAAGCTATTGGAACTTCAAAACACTCTGTGCAATGGAGTATGTATTGTCTTATGATTATTATAATGGATTTCAAATATTTATTGCAATGTATTTCTAGAACTAGATTTATGAAATTGTGAATAAATACCTATGTTGATTTTGTGATGGTCTAAATTTGAGTATGCAAATAAGAAGAAAATAATACAAAACAATGCAATTATACCTTCCAAATACACAAACAAACCACACCGATTGAGCGTACTGAGATAACACCCAATTCTCGTGTTGATTGCTCCTTTCTCTTGAGATGTGGATTGTTCTATTATTGCCAAGCGTGATGTGATCTCTTGAGAATGATAGCGACAACATAAGTTTACTAAAATGAGAGATGCTGAGAAATGGAGAATGATGATCAATTTATAGAATTGTGAGACAACAGATCTATGGTTGAGGATGATCAGAAAGATCAATGGTTGATGATGGTTGAGGGAATGTGCGCGAATGAGAGAAGGACAAGTGTCTAGGCTCCTTCATGGATCAAGGAAGTTAACAGAATTGATTAGAGAGTTGACTGAGCTAATTGATTAGATGACTGGGTTGATTGGCTTGTTAACAAATTAGATTGATTTGTTAATTGATTTGATTGAATAGATGACTGAATTGATTGATGAGTATGCTCTTTTGATTGATCTATTAACTGATTTTGATTGGAGGAATTTATGGTGGGTGAGGATAAATAGGAAATTAAATAAATAATTATTTAATTTCATGTGCACATGGGATAATTGAATCAAATACTAATTTTAATTCAATTTGGAGGAAATAGATTATTTGAATAATTATTTTTGAATTTATTTAAAGTGGAGGGAAATTTGAATATTTAAATAAATAACTTTGATTTTATTTATTTAAATTAGAAGAATGATGATTTAATTAAATAATTTGGATTATTTAATTAATTAAAGAAATATGATGATTTAATGTGAAATTAATAATTGATGAGAAATTAGGTGAATTGATGTGAATTATGCAAATGTAGTGTGATGATATGAATTATGCGATGGTGAAATTCAGGTGTCTACATTTTTCCCCTCTTTGATGTGGCATCCCATTAGGTGGTGTCAGGTCAAAGAAACTGAAAAGAGATGCCCCAGTCTATGGTCAGAAGGGATAAGAATGATGGAAGATGGAAGGTATGCTGGGTGCCCCCTCGAGAATTTTTTTGGAAAAAATAATAAATAATTTCAAAAAAAATTTTGACAGGTGTGAACAAGGTGAGGATAGGAGAAATGGTGAACAAATAGAAGAAAAATGGAGAAATAGCAGACAATTAGGGGATAGGGGGTGCGGTAGGTGCAATAGGGAAAAATAGTGGAGGGGGGCCTATAAATAGTGGTAGGGGGGCCCATTCCTAGTCATTTGGACACCTAAGCTTAGAAAACCTAGTAGAGAGAAGAAAGAGAGAGAGAGAGATAGAGATGGCGAATAAGATTGTGATCCCCTGTCATAGGCACAAAGGTGGGTGAGTGAGGATCTACTAGCGGCTAGATGGTGTAGGACAATCGGTGAGTGACCTAACCAAGGCCTAGGGTAGTTAGGGGGTAATTTATGGGTCATTAATGATGGGAAAAGGGAAGAAAAAGCATGGGTGCGCATTTATGAATGTGTGCCCATGCAGGATAATGGCACGCCTACACACCTTAATGACATTCCAACATGGAGATTCACGCCCGTGTTCAAGAAGTGCACCAACATCAATGGATGATGCACCCGCATAGCGCAATAGCGCTCCAATGCAAGCAAAGTAAGAAAAGACAAAAATGCACCTTTCCAAAGAAATGGCACGCATGGACAAGAAAACGACATGCTTTTGCATGAAAGTGCAACCACGTAGGAAAATTGTGTGCCATTGTAGAAATAGGGCACGCCAACATAGAAAAGTGTGTCAGAGGACAAAAAAGGTGCACTTGTGTCAGAAGACAACAAGCTGCCGACTACACTTAGGTTTTTGATGAAAGAAGAAAAGTTAGCAGTCCTAGGGACCCAAATAGTGGACCTAGGGAAGAATTAGAAGAAGTAGGGAAGACATGAGTTTTTTAATTGTTTAATGGCTAACATATTGACTTGTTATGATGGACAGGAGCGACTACCACCAATTCAATTGCACGTATGGAGGCCACACATGATGAGTCTAGAGCCGTGGTCTTCAGATATTGATAGAGAGTTCCTAGAAGGGGTCAGGATGTTGCACATAGCTTGATTCCCAAAGATCTGAGCACATACTGCAATGATGGCTGCATTGATAGAGTGGTGGCACAGTGAGTGGAGTACCTTCCTTCTCCCAATAGGGGAGATGATAGTAACATTAGAGGACATGTGTCAGATATTGTGAACCTTGATACATGGATTCTTAGTTAGATACGACCTTCACACAGGCACTAAGGCCTTGGAGAGATTATTCGTAGATGACAACCTTCCCATTGAGGGGACCTCACTAGACTTGACACACGTTATTGATGATGCCCCACTACCACTTTTTATTGCGGGCTTGATCAACTATGTACTGGTACTAGGGAGATGGTCCCAATATTTTGCTATTGGTTGGGGAGATGTACTCGAGCGGATGATGGAGGGAGAGGTTTTTGCTTAGGGGTCGTGCATGTGAGCACACTTGTACAGAGATTTACATAGTTGCATATATAGCTGGAGTTAGTACATGGGTTGCGGTGTGGCGTTGCTACACATATGGGCCTGGGAGCACATACCTATTTTGAGACTGATGATGGATGGGATGGTGAGATCAGCAGAGCCGCCATACTATTGGTTATACACCAGCGTGCTACATTATAGGAGGACGAGTGAAATGGCATACTTGAGGTGTGTTATAGATGAGCTAGATGGGGTGGTATGGAGACCATGGAGGGCTTGTGAGGTTTGGTGGGATGATCATCAGGTGCTACCTTATGTGAGGTAGACCTAGTACCTCATGGGGAGGGTGAGGATGATTAAAGAGAGACACATGCCAAATAGGGTTATGTGACAGTTTGGGGATTGATAGGTGGCGCCTATGCATGAGGCAATTTTTCTGAGGGTGGTGAGAGATGTAGGTGATTGAGGAGCACTTGTAGATAGAGATGTAGTAGAGGCAGAGATTAGAGCCATACGACTAGTGCCATGGGCACCATCAACAACAGCTATAGAGGATGCAGGGACCAACCCTAATTTTTATGCTTGGTGGGCTACTCATCAGCCATTGAGACTAACACCGCCTTGGACATAGGTGGGACATGTTGCAGAGCCTCCCATTGGCCAACAGTGATGAGTTAGGAAGAGAGTTGCAGTAGGACACATTATGATCCCTCTAGATGTAGGGAGAGGAGATGACAGATGCCATAGGGGCCACAGATAGTGGCAAGAGGAGCAGGAGGAGATGGATACAGGGGGCAGGTGCCATCTAAAAGAGGAGGAGATAGGGAGGATATAGACACATTACAAGCCTCTCAGGATAGCTTGCAGGCGGAGGTAGAGTGGCAACAGGGGGTTATTACATGTGTTACAAAAGAGAGGGACAATGCACTCTTGCATATTCAAATTCTACAAGGATAGGTATAGGGATTGCAGGTACAACTGCAATAGATGATAGGAGAGAGGGATACAGCTAGAGCTACAACTACCTAGGTACAATAGCAGTTAGATGCAACATAGAACTATATAGATGGCAGGAGTATGTCATAGATGTGGACATATATGATGGCCATTCAGGATAGGCTAGAACATGCCAGAGAGTGTGTGGAGTACTATCGAGGGCTCTATGAGAGTGTAGTCATAATTGCACAAAGGGCTTCCAATTTTAGTGTGCGTAGCAGGACAGGCGGTTCCAGATCAGCTCAATTGGGACCATCAGTGATGGGGCCTCCTAGGGTGAGTGTAGGATAGGGGACACATGGCTAGGGGTAGCCATCAGTATCATAGAGACCACCGCAGCCACCTCCACGAGGACCTAATCAACAACCAGCACCTTCAGAGGGGGTAGCTCGACCTGATATGCAAACACTTTGTATACTTTTGATGAGGCATATATATATCATATATATTTTATTGTATTTTGATGTATGATGGCTTGATGATGTACACATATGTATGCTTGTATCATGGACACTTGTATATTATGGACACTATTATTTTTGTTGATATATATGATGGTTTGGCTATATCTAGATGGTTTATGATGTTTTATGCTTTTGATGATATGATAGATGTACTATGATGCATAATGATGTGATGTGATATGGATTTAGTATAGATGTTTATTTGATGATGTATTGATGATGTCATATGATGTTTATGATGACATGATGAAAATATGATGTTTTTATTTGATGTTTATGATGACATGATAGAAAATGCAATATGAATGATGAAATAATGAATTTAGATGAAATGGTTAATGATGATCACATGATGACACAAATGAGTAACATATAAATCTTAATCAAATGATAATGAAGAATATGATGAACAAATGATTACCTAAAGAAAAGATAAGCAAATGTGATGATACAACTGTTTAACTTAATGAAAAGATAATGAATTGATGGAAGAAGCAAATGAAAAAAATATGATGAACAATTAATTAACTTAATGAAAGCTAATCAATTGAAGAAGAAGCAACTAATTAATGAAAAGAATATGATGATTAATTAATTAACTTAATGAAAGATAACCAATTGATAGAAGAAGCAACTGATTAATGAAAAGAATATGATGAACAATTAATTAACTTAATGAAAGATAATCAATTGAAGAAGAAGCAAATGAGAAGACAAATGTGATGAAACAACTAATGAACTAAAGATATGATAATCAAATGATAAGAAAATGAGGAAACAACATGATTAACAAAGATATGATAAGAAAAGGATGATACAACATGATTAACAAATATATGATAAGAAAATGATAAGAATGATGACATAAAATGATCAATAAAGAAATATGAATTGGAATAAAAAGAATATTGTTTGTTAGATGAAAGAATGATGGAATTATTTGGGAAAAATTACGCTTGACATGTGAAAATAGAGCAATCCTTTATTTGATATAGCATATGGATATTATGCACCAAGGTATGAGAACCAGGGTGGCCATGTATCCCATGCATAAGACAGTTGACTCTGCAAGCAAGCGGTTTGATTTTATTTACTACTAGGTAGAATAGAACCTTGTCGGATAAGTGAATGGAAAATAGTCTTAGTGTATAATAGTCTTAATACAAAGAAGGTCTTTGCAGAGCCTTAGATGTAAAATATATTAATATGCAAGATGCTAATCCCATCACACACAAGATAAATCTTAGACCTAATAGGAGAATAAAAGCATCCCTCAAACACAGCATATGAAAGCAATGACTATGCCCCAATTTATACAGTATTGCGACATACCAAGATATAGAAAGATCAAGGTAGCTTTGAATGTGCATTTTAAAAGGGACACAAGATAAATCAAAAATAAAAAATGACCAACTGATAACAGAGATAGACAAACAACATGTTTTCTTTCCAAAGAGGGTATTCCAAAAAGATTTAAGGCCTTATCGTAGGAAAGATGTATCCGTTAAAGGCTTTGGATCCAAGATGTATGGATATACCTAGATATAGGCAAATGGAATGTGGTGACATATTGCTTTTTAGCAGTAGTTTTTTTCTGTTTCAGATTTGGATAAGCACTTTTAGCTTCTGCCTTGAGATGCATAGTTCATTTTTGCTTGAGTTAGTCATGTCTAAATGGTAAATGGATAGGATGGATGAAGTGATAAAGATGAAATTATTATGGGTTGAGATGGATGATGGGGTGAATTGTATGTGCCTAAGTACTGGATACTTCCTTCATATTCTAGACTACCTACATACCCTATATCCATGGGATCAAGGCACATTACGATGATGATGATGATGATGATGATATGTAGTTCTGGGTGGTGTGATGAATGTGTCGATTGATGATATGTGATGAAAGTGAGGATGAATATTATTTGATAAATGATGATGGTTTACGAATGATGAGGGAAAGTGTGAAAATGACCCTTAATGTAAATGAGGATCCATTCCTAGCCTTAGGTTAAGGAAACTTGCCCCCATTCCGGTAAAGGATTTTATTACGAAAAAAGATAAACTGACCATGGATGGACTGACTATGGATGAGACATGGATAAAATGCTTGACACTAACCAATTCCTAAGCCATGATAGATGGACAATTAGGAATGTGAAGGTCAACAAGTTTTATTATGGATGGATGAGTTTTATTATGAACATGAGATAAATGGACAGGAAGACCGAATAGATGGTTGTGTTGACTCCTACACATAGTGCCTGTTTGCCAGGTTTTCACTATGGTACTTATCCAAGGTGCTTGTTTACCAGATTTTCACCAGAGGATTAACATTTTTTGTTATTTTTCTATTTTTGTTGATTTTTTGATTTTTTTGCTTTTTTTTGTTATTTTTGCTAGGATATTCTCAAGGATTAGGCATAGAATTTCTTGAGATGAACATTGTTGATGGGTTCATCAAGAGGAATTCCTTTAGGTGTTGCAAGGGAGTATGCCCATGATCCATATGCTGCTATGACAATGAAAGGGCCCAACCAGTTAGGTTCAAATTTACCTTTCTTTTCTCTGTCTTGCAAGTTTCTCTATTTTTCCTTCAGGACTAGATCACCTACTTGGAACTGCCTTTCTTATATTTTCTTATTGTAGCTACGACATAGTCGATTCTGGTAGACCTGAAGATGATTTAATGTTGCAAGGCATTTTTCATCTAGAAGCTCTAATTCATGTAGCCTGGATACTCTGTACTCTTCTCCATCCATCAGATGCTGTAGGGAGACATGGAGTGATGGGATCTCGACCTCTATAGGCAAAAGAGCTTTAGAGCCATATACCAAAGCATAGGGTGTGGCTCCAGTTGGGGTTCAGTTGCTTGTTCTATAGGCCCATATGACAGGATTAAGCTGGAGATGCCAATCATGACCGGCTTCATTGACTGTCTTTTTGAGTATTTTAAGGATTGTTTTGTTCGAAGCCTCAACCTGGCCATTGCTTTGGGGATAGTACAACATAGAAAAATGATGTTGGATATGATATTACATGCATAAGGCATGAACATCTTAGTTTTTGAATGGTTTACCATTATTAGTTACTATAGCCATGGGGATACCATACCAGAAAATGATATAGTTCAGGATTAATTTAGCAATTTGCTTGCTGGTTATGTAGGTCATGCGAATACACCCACTTTATAAAATACTTAGTGGCGGTAATTATAAACTTATGGCCGTTTGAAGAGGAGGGATGTATCTTGCCTACAACGTCAAGACCCCACTATGAAAATGGACACAAAGTGGTCACTTGTTGCATTTGATAAGCAGGAACATGAATCAATTCTCCATGTTGTTGACACTAAAGACATTTTTTGGCAAACTAGTTGGCATCTTGTTCCATTGTGGGCCAAAAACATTCTATTCTGAGCAACTTCTTTGCTAGGTTGGGACTGGTGGAATGTGCTCCACAGATACCCTCATTTATATCTCTTAAAGCGGTTTCAATTTCTTTCGAGTTTAAACATCTTAGGAGGATACCATCAAGACTCCGTCGGTATAGTGTATCTCCTAGGATGGTGAAACAGGAGGCTCAACGGATGAAGGTTTTCTTTTGTGTTGATGTTAGATCAGATGGGGAGGGTGTTGTTATGAAGGTAGTTGTATATATCTTGATACCACATCGAGTTAGGATCAACAAGCTCGTAGATGATTTTGGTTTGCAGAATATCAATAGACGGTATCAGCAGTTGTTCTACCAAGAACTCACAATTTTGTATGTTGATCGGCATGTCTAGAAGAGACCCAATAGTCGCCATTGCATTAGAAACCTTGTTGTTAACTCTTGCGATCTGATCAAAGGAAAGACTACAAAACTATTGTTTATAGTTGTCTACCATCTTCTTGTAGGGCATCAACTTGTCATCCTTAGTTTGATATTCATCTATGATTTGATGAATGACAAGTTGAGAATCTCCGTAAACTTGAAGCTATTTGATGTTCCACTAGATAGCCATTTAGAGACCTGTTAGTAATGCTTCATACTCAACTATGTTGTTGTTACATGGAAAAGCAAGCCGATATGATTTAGGGATACAATCACCTTGTGGGGTGATGAAGATAATCCCTACTCTAGAACCATGTTGAGTGTATGACTTGTCAAAGTATAGTTTCCACTCGACTGATTTAGAGAGGTTGAAAATCCCTTCATCTATAAACTCAGATAGCATGGGGTGTGTATCTGTTAATGGTGCCTTAGCTAGTTGGTCTACAATTACCTACCCCTTGATAGCCTTTCGGTCCACACATTCGATGTCGAACTTAGTTAAAATCATTACCCATTTCACTAGGCGACCCATAAGAGTCTCTTTGGAAAGAAAGTATTTCAAAGGATCAACCTTGGATATAAGCTTTGTATGCTAATTCAACATATAGTGCTATAACTTTTGGGAAGCGAACACTACTTCTAAACAAGCTCTTTCCATAGGGGTATAGTTGAGCTCATATTCTACTAAAGTGAGACTAATGTAGTAAATTGCATGTTCCTTACCTAAGTCATCATTTTGTGCAAGAAGTGCCCCCAAGGCTGCTGATGAAGTGGATATGTAAAGAAAAAGAGGTTTCCCAGCTTCTGGAAGCATCAATACTGGTGGTAAAGAAAGATAAGATTTTATCTATTCAAAAGCATCTTGGCACTTACTGTCCCATTTGAAAGTGACATCCTTGTGGAGTAATTGTGAGAAGGGTTGACATTTGTCCGCTAGTTGTGAGATAAACCACCGGATGGATTGTAGCTTTCCCTAAAGGTTTCTTAACTATTTAAGGTTACTAGGAGGAGATATTTCCACAATAGCTTTGACCTTTGCAGGGTCGACCTCAATGCCTCATCAAGATACAATGTATTCCAACAGCTTGCCTGATGTTACACTGAAGACACACTTCTTTGGATTTAGCCTTAGTTGATATTGTTCTAGCCAATTAAATATTTGCTCTAACACTTTCAAGTGATCTGCTCGTAGATTTACCTAGGAGGTCATCGATGTAATCTTCCATAATAGTATGGAACAAGTTGTGAAAGATTATTGTCATCACTCTTTGGTAAGTAGCGCTAGCATTTTTGTGGCCAAAAGGTATGACCTGCTAATAGTAGTTGCCCCAAGGACATGTGAAATCCATTTTATCTTGTTCCTCAGGTGCAATCATGATTTGGTTGTAGCCAAAAAACCACCCATGAGGGAAAGCATTTCATGGCCTGTCGTTAAGTCCACGATGATGTCGATGCTAGTTAGTGGAAAATTGAGTATGCAAATAAGAAGAAAATAATACAAAACAATGCAATTATACCTTCCAAATACACAAACAAACCACACTGATCGAGTGTACCGAGATAGCACCCAATTCTCGTGTTGATTTCTCCTTGCTCTTGAGATATGGATTGCTCTATTATTGCCAAGTGTGAGTGTGATCTCCCAAGAATGATAGTGACAAAATAAGTTTACTAAAATGAGAGATGATGAGAAATGGAGAATGATGCTCAATTTATAGACTTGTGAGACAGTAGATCTATGGTTGAGGATGATCATAAAGATCAACAATTAAGGATGGTTGAGGGAATGTGCACGAATGAGAGAAGGACAAGTGTCCAGGCTCCTTCATGGATCAAGGGAGTTAACAGAATTGATTGGAGAGTTGACCAAGCTGATTGATCAAATGACATGGTTGATTGGCTTGTTAACAAATTAGATTGATTTGTTAACTGATTTGATTGAACAAATGACTGAATTGATTGATGAGTCAGCTCTTTTGATTGATCTGTTAACTGATTTTGATTGGAGGAATTTATGGTGGGTGAGGATAAATAGGAAATTAAATAAATAATTATTTAATTTCATGTGTACATGGGATAATTGAATTAAGTATTAATTTTAATTCAATTTGGAGGAAATAGATTATTTAAATAAATATTTTTGAATTTATTTAAAGTGGAGGGAAATTTGAAAATTTAAATAAATAACTTTGATTTCATTTATTTAAATTGGAAGAATGATGATTTAATTAAATAATTTGGATTATTTAATTAATTAGAGAAATATGATGATTTAATGTGAATTTAATAATTAATGTGGAATGATGAGAAATTAGGTGAATTGATGTGAATTATGCAAATGCAGTGTGATGATATGAATTGTGCGATGGCAAAATTTAGGTGTCTACAAATTTTATGATCATGGAATGTGGAAATTATTTAAAGACATGTTTTTCACTTAACTAATTAAATTGCAGAGAAATTTATGTACTAACGGATTCCATAATAATTTATTACGCATACTAAGATAGTCATAATTAACGAAATGCATATCTCCTAACTCATGATTTAGTGGATAAGGAATTCAAGCATAAAAAACATTGATTTATTTTTTTCTCATATTTGAATAAATCTCCCTTGTGTTTTACCTAGAACATGACACTTAATAAAACTAAAGATTATAGTTACAAAACACACTCCAAGATTCATAATATCCAAAACAAGCTAAATATAAACCAACATGACATTCTAGTACAACAGAAATCAATTCACATTTTAACAATTTAAACATCTCATAACACTAAATTACATCATGTCCCATTAGAAATTGTAGACACCCTAAAATGACCATGTCATCGCACCACTTGCATTTCATCATTTCTTCCTAATCACCTACATTCAACGTTAATTAAATAATCTAATTATTTAATTAATTTCATCAAATTCTTCTAAATTCCAAAATTTTGACATTAATTGAATAAATTCTCTTTATTTAATTAATTAAATTAAATTCCTCTGTTATTCTTCCACAATTAAATAATTTTTATTATTTAATTAAATCATTATCCTCTTTCCAAAATTCAAGTCCACATTAATTAAACACATCCCATTATTTAATTAATTCATCACAAATTCCCTCTTATCCAAACAATTAAATAATTCCTAATTATTTAATTAAATCAAATCATTTTTCCAAATTTAAATAAATCAAATCAAATTTATTTAAATCCTCTCAATCTCCAAAAATAAAATACAAAGCAAATATTTTATTTATTCTTCCAAATCATGCACAACAATTAAATAAATTTATTTATTTAATTTCTTTATTTATCTTCAAATTCTTGAAATATCTTTCAAATCTTCTGAAAATAAGTCTTCTTCTCCATGCACACAAAATTAAATAAGTTATTATTTAATTTCCCTGAAATCATGCAAAAGCAAATCTTAAGTTGAGTTATCTATTCACTCAACCTTGTTTTTATCAATTTCTCTTAAATTAAAAAAAAATTTCTAATTTATGAAAAGCATGTCTTATCTTTAGAAAAGAAAGTGATTAACTCAAATAAAACAGCTTTTGTGTGACACTTGTCTTCTTCTTATTCTTTGCACGTTCCTCAACTGTTCTCCTCTGTCGATTCTTCTGAATTATCTAGATCATTGATCGATCTCTGTTGAAACCTATATAAACCCCCCTCATCTTCTTCACAAATCCTCTTCGATCACTTATTCTTAGGCATACTTAACAGTGCTTTGAGTATACATAGCATCGATTGAGCAACTTTACGATCTCTTAACATTGATCTTTGAGCACTCTACTTGCTTGTTGCAACCATGGTTTCGTAGCATTATTGAGCAATCCACATTCATCCAAAGGGAACAATACAAATCTTGATAAAATCTTTTATATTTCATTGATTTATTAGTAATGGCTTTTATTTAGATCAATTCTCTTTATGTTATTGGGCTTTTGATTTAATTAGTTTGATTTAGTCGATTTTTCTCATACACATTCTGGCATGCCTGGTGGGACCCACTAATCCCTCTTTTTCTTTGAGAAATTGATTTTTTTTAAGTTATAGTATGGAACAACGCAAAAGACACAGAAAATCACTTTTGGTAGTATCCTAAAGCGCTTTTAGAGGCACAGTACAACACCCTAGGGTGATACTGCGGCGCTCCTGGTAATACAGAGTCGCGCTCTTGGTAACATTGTCCAACGCTATTGGTAGTATCGTAAAGCGCTTTTGGCAAAATAGGTTTTTTTTTTTACATTGTTTGGTGTATTTGTAGGGTCTTACTCACATACATATCTTTTGACAAGCTAGTTTATTTGTCTGTCCATTGTCTGTAATACTTCCTAAGTTGACTTATTTAAAGGTATTTTTGATATTTGAGTTAACCTATCCATTTGCGACATCCTTTGAGTTTTCTTGATTCCAGGGTATAGATCTTTCCAATATCACATTTCAAAACATTAAATCAATCATGAAATCCTATCTGAACCTAGTTATTTTGACAAAGTATAACTTTTTTTGGATCTGAGACAAAACAACGCTATTAGATATACAGTATCGCACTTTCGGTAGCTCGGTACGTCACTTCTGGTTCTTCTTCAGCGCTTCTGGTAGCACATTAAGTCACTTCCGGTCTGCAACACATCACTTTTGGAAGCACAGTGCAGCGTGTTAGGTTCACAGTAAATCACTTTCGGTAAGACAATACGGTGTGTTTAGTCAATTTATTTTGTTTTTGCTAACTTGTGAGTTTTTATGGAACTAATTAACTTGTTGCAGCTTCTTATCACTCACACAGAGCAAATTGGTTTTATCTAAAATGTTCATGCAGGATGAGCCTTGAAGAAATCTTGATTTATCTCACTAAGTCTTAGAAACATATTGCCTTCTTAAGGGATAATTGAACAAATCATTTTCAGCAATCTAAGTCTTAGGAACATACTGCCTTTCTTAAGGGACAATGGACATGTATGCGAAAACACCTCAATTTTCTAAGGGACAATGGACATGAATGCCAAACACTTCAATTTTATAAGGGACAATTGACAACTACAAACGTGTGTGTGCCTAATTTAGTTGCACCTTATTTTTCTTATAACGGGACAATTGAACCTTTGTTTGACGTGCTTGCTCTTACATTTCAGTACTTCCTTTAGAAGGGCCTGCTTTTGGATTGCGCTTCATCCAAAAGGGATGACCCTAAGCAGAGTTTTCCTTTGAACCGCTATATAAGAGGGATAAGGCAAGAGCCAAGTCCTAACCAACGTCAGCCTTACCTTGTGGTGCCAAACTAAAAAGAGGTGTACTAGCTCTTTGTGGAAACAATTTTCACATTGAGCGAAGTGTTTGATACTCTTAGTAGGATTGGTTAAAGCTTTTAGTAGCTTGTTGTCGTAAGGCGTTGGTCCCTCAAAGTTACTAAGAACTATTCTAGATAGAGACTACTCGATCTACCTCTGAAACATTGCGGTAATCATCAGTGCAAGGGGAATCGATTTAAGCACTTAAGATACTCACCATTGGCTCCCTTGAGAAGAGATAGTATTCCCTTGGCCATAAAGCTCTTGTGACCTACTTGAACTTTCCAAGGGGAGGGTGAGATATCCCTACCTATCATCTCTCACAAAGATACAAAATATCTGACACATTTATAGAATGATATTTTTATCGACGGAGTATTAAGCTGTGAGCTGATCTACTGCAATGAAACCTTGTCTCTAGGGATAAAAAAGTGCTTGTTATTGATTGCAATTGTCTTATACCTATGGAAACATTGGGCTTTTTTGTGAGCCTCGAACATACACTATATGTTGTGTCAGTCCCTTTTTGCCACTTGTTTGCTATGTTTTCTCTTGCCAAAAGCAAATCCAATCAGAACCATATCCAAATCTATCAAAATTTACGTTTTTCAAACATCAGACACTACTTCAATGCCTCTAGTATTATAGCAGCTCGCCTTTGGTAGTACAGTAGATCGCATTTGGCATAGCAGTACCTCACCTCTGGCAACCCTACTTCGGCACCCTTGGTATAACAGTAGCTCACCTTTGGTATAGCAGTACCTTGCCATTGGTAGCTCAGTCCATCACCTTTGGTATTACAGTAGCACGCTTTTGGTTGCACAGTCCTACGCCTCTGGTCAAACAGTATAGCGCCTTTGGTCCAGTAAATTGTGCATCAGAGTTTGTCTTTTTCAAAGCACAGGTAGAATCTCAACATTACCTTTTTGTCCTAGTGTATTCCATGGTAACCACTAGGCTCTAGCAAACTATGAAGTCCAAGCAAGTTATCCCTAGGAAGTGCAAATCACCTCCTCATACACCGCAATCAGGCCGTCTCAACATTACTCCCAAGGTTACTCCTAGGACACCCGCGAAAAGATCCACCAACTCTCCAAACAATCTGCAAGAAGGTAGGGTCCCTTTGGTAAGTACACCTCAATATACCACCGACATGCCTCCAGATTTTGTGCCACAAGGATATACTATTGATCAAGTCCCATCTCAAGAAGGTAGGGTCCCTTTGGTAAGTACACCTCAATACACCACCTGAATGCCTCAGGATTTTGTTCCACAAGGTTATACCGCAGATCAAGCCCCACCTCAAGAAGAGAGACACTTTGAAATAGGTCAATCCTCTCAAGAAGATGGGCAAGATCTTGATGAATTCATACAAGATCCTAGAGCCATAGTCACCTTTGACAAAACCCTTAGTGAGAACCAAGATCACTTCTTTCGCTTGCTTCTAGAGCAAGGAACCAAATTACCTCAAGATTTTGATTTATCCAATCTCAAAGACACAAACAACACCCAAGACACCATAATGGTGGTCCAAACCATGTCAATAGTGACCACGCCCTTACAAGAACAAAGCTCACAAGGGAGAACAATTGCACAATATGAGAATCCCCTTTATCAAAACCCAACAAGAAAGAGGGCCATATCACCGCTTCTGACTCCTATGGAGATCTACAAAAAACAACAAGAGACCCTCCAACATCAAGCAAAATTAGCCCAACAGACCGGTCTAGCTCAATCAAACATACAACAACCTCCTAAAGTGTCCACACCAATCGCAAGTGGAATATTGGTTACCCCATCACAAATAGGTTTCCCACCAAATTACAATCTAGGGAACAACTATGTAGCCATGCAACAAGGGTCTCAACAAATACCGCCTCCTATATCATCAAATCTTCATGTCTCTAAACCAACTAGAGTCATGCAATCCCAACCACAACATTCTTCTACGTTGATCCTTAATCGACCTCAACCATCACAAATCACATCTACCTATGTTCCTCCACCACTATGATCATTAGTGCTAAACTTCTTCAACACCTTGCCTATCCACTCTCAACATTCCCAACATCAATTGTCCCAAAGCTATGTTCCGCAATCACAACCTAACCCAACGAACTTTAGCTTTCCTCCACCAAACTCTTTTCTTCAACCATCACAAAGCCTACATTCTTATCTAGCGCCACCCCCACCTCCTCCAAATCAAAGCATCCAATTCCAACCCAATCTGAACCCAACATACAACACGTATGACCCCAACCAATCTTACGACCCTTATAACACTAACGCCCATGGATTACACTACAATCTTCCGTATGGGCAACAACAACTGCTTCTAGGACAACAAGAGATGTTTCCAAACCCTCCCACAATGATGGAGCTAAAAATCACGGAAGTTCAACAATAGCTATCTGATCTTATGTTTGACCACACCAAGAAGACCTTCTCGTTAGAAGAAGTGTGTCCTTATCCTTTTGATTGGTCATTACCCATGATCCATTTTCCTCAAAATTTCACTATTCCCAAGTTTGATAAATACAAAGGAAACGGTGACCCAAAAGACCATCTTAGGGAATTCTACTTGCTTGCTTCGAAGTCTCACACAACGACACATATCTTATGCGTCTCTTTCCTCATAGTCTTGGAGGTCAAGATATAGAATGGTTCTCACACTTAACCATGGGTATCAAGTCTTTTAACAAGCTAGCAGAGAAATTTGCCACCCATTTTTCCTACAACGCAGAGCATGAGATTTCCATGACTGATCTATGCAACAACAAACAGAAAAATGGAGAAACCTTCATTTCTTTCCTTCAACAATGCAGACAAATGGCTAGCAAATTCCCATTCAAGATACCCAAAAAGTAGCTTGTTAGCATATTCGTGCAGTACCTCAACCAAGAATTGGGTTTTCACTTGCAAATTCTTAGTGCTACAACCTTCGATGAAATTATGTTCAAGGGAATCAACATTGAAAAGGGCCTCATTGCTAAGGGTGTGGTCAAAATCTTCAAAGAAATGAAAGACAATGCTCCTCATCAACAGACAAACAATAAACCTAAATATTGGAACAAAAACAAAAACGTGGTCAACGATGGGGTGGTCAATTCTAAGCATGTCCAAACATTGAAAACACCACTTCAACTTTCGAAACCAAGTCAACCTCAACAATAGCAACAATAGTGGCAACCATATCAAAACCAACAACAACGACAACAAGAGTGACTTCAACAAGATTACCCTTCGCGGCGCTAATTCACTCCCTTGGGAGTGCCTATAGAATCGGTCCTACAACAACTTTTGCACAAAGGGCTCATCACCTTACCGGATGCTCCCCCATATGGAGAACATATTTACAAAACTGCACATTACAGAGACAATGAATATTGTAAATTCCATAGGAGCAAAGGGCACAGAACCACATCATGCATGAAACTCAAGCACCTAATTCAAAATCTCATCGAAGGCAACCAAATCACTTTTGAAGATGAACCACCAGCTCAACATACGAACAAGGACCTCAACATGTACAAGGAACCTTTCCCTCACCATGGTCCGCCTCCTCCTCAGGATAAAGGTAAAGGCATCAATCATGTGTCCACTTCCTTTGACTCCATTGTAGGTCATTTTGAAGAGAGTCGAGTGTCCACCCTCACAATCAAAGGCAACTCTACGGATTGCATTGTTACAACTCGTCGTGGTCATGTCACCATTCATGGTCCTACACCTAGTCTCCCAACTCAATCTAATTATAATCTTGTCAAACATCTAGGGAAAACTCCAGCACAGATCTCTATCTTGGACCTTCTACGGTCATCACCCATACATAGAGTCATGCTAGAAAAAGCCCTCCAAGAGTCTTCGATTCCTAACAACATAGCGGTCGCAGATTTCTGAGCTATAGTAGGTAACATTGCCTCACCCTATAATGTGGTCTTCTCTGAAAAGGACCTCCCATCCCATGATCCATGTCACAATGATGCTCTTCATATTGAGGTTCTCATCCATAAGCGCAAAATCAAACGTATACTCATAGATGGTGGTGCTGTTCTCAACATCTGTTCTTTAAAGTTACTTAAGCAATTGGGATACTTTGAGGATCATGTCAAATCTGATCACAATATTACAATCAAGGGATATGATGATGCTGAGCACCGCTCTGAAGGTGTTATCCACTTACCTATACAACTGGGCCCCATCATGCTTGAAACCAGGTGCCAAGTCCTTGATATTGAGCTGCCTTATAACATTATCCTAGGCCGCCCATGGATCCATGCAATGAAAGTTGTTCCCTCCACGTACCATCAATCCCTAAAGTTCACATTTAATGGTACGGAGATCACTATCCCAGGAGACCCCAATCCTTTCAAATTTTGTCGTGTCTTGCAAGGCAGCTATAAGAATTGCAACTAAGTGCCTAAAAATGACAAAGCCCTTGAATCCCCACTTTATGTTGATCCTGAAACCCTGACACAAGCCTCTACAAGTAACCCTAATCCTCTTCCTGAAATCAAAGCTCACATTTGTGATATAGGCTTTGGAACGTATGATATTTCAAAATCTTGTTGTGTAGGGCGGATGCCTTTATCCCCTAAATCTTATGGCCAACCGCCCATTGCCAAAGTGACCAAAAAAGTAGCTATTCCTCCCCCAGCATTTCTAACCCAATTCCAACAGGGAAAATTATTGGAAGAGGAAACTATTGAGGAAATTTCTTCTTGGCTCTATAAAGAGAAAGAACCTGTTACAATACCAATCAAGCAATATGGCAATGGCTTAAGGATAGTCAAAAACATGGGCTATAAAGGCAAAGGTGGCCTTAGGAAATAGAATCAAGGAACTATGGAACCCATTATTGTGACAAAGAAACTAGACAAGAAGGGATTAGGATTTGGTAGAACGGTACCGCACGCCGTGGACATCGAGTATATTCTCGACGAGGTGGCCAAAACTTTTCCCATTGATTCGACGTCTACTGAGGATATAATCGATGACTCTTCCCTCCATATGACCAACCTATTTGCGGAATCCTCCATTTTTATGTTGTCCTCCGTATCCTTAACCTCCACCACAAACACCCAGAATGTCACACTTGTCTACCCTGAACTTATCGATTGGGACCAACAAGGGTCCCTCATTATAGATGTATTTCAGAATGACGAAGCTATAGCTGAGTTCATGGGACTTCAGGAAGGTATCCCTCTAGGTGATCATAAAGTAGGTTTTGTAATGGAACTAGAGCCAATAGCTTATTTTGGTGAGAATGCTAAATCCTCCAGTCGCAAAAGTAAAAATAAAGAAAGATCTCTAGGTGAAAACCACACTGTGGCACCTTCCGATCACAAAATAGTAAAAATAAAGGACATATCCAAAGGTGAAAACCCAACTGTGGCACCTGAGGATGGAGGATTTAACCTTCCCCTACCATCTAAGTATAAGAGAAGTCAACTCTCCTAGTGGAAGATTCTACAGAGATAAACCTTGGCACAGAGCAAAATCCAAAGACCACATTCCTAGCAGCATCATTATCAGAAACAAAGCATAGGAATCTTAACACATTCTTCTTACAGAGAACCATCAACTTTGTGTGGACCTATGCTGATATGCTAGGGTTAAACCCTAAGCTAGTTGTTCACTATCTCACAGTTGATCCAAAAGTTAAACCGATCAAGAAAAAACTAAGGAAGATGCACCCACAGATAGCTCTCTTGGTAAAAGTGGAAATACAGAAGTTGTTAGATGCAAAGTTCACATGACCTATTGATTATTCAGACTGAGTATCAAACATTGTACCTATGTCTAAACCCAATGGGCGCATCCGCATGTGTAATGATTTTAGAGATCTCAACAAAGCATGTCCCAAAGATGACTTTCCATTACCAAACATTGATATTATAGTAGACTTGACAGCAGGTCACGAAATGCTTTCTCTCATGGATGGTTTCTCAGGCTACAATCAGATAAGGATAGCAGAAGAAGATCAACATAAAACAACTTTTACTTGTCTGTGGGGTAACTACTATTGGTGTATCATGTCGTTTGGTCTAAAGAATGCAGGGGCAACCTATCAGAGAGCAATGACAGTGATATTCCATGATCTCTTTCATCATATCATGGAGGACTATGTGGATGACATACTAGCTAAATCTTCTAGGGTAGATCACATACAAGTTCTAGGACAGATCTTTGACAGGCTCGAGAAATACCAAGTACGCCTCAATCCAAAGAAGTGTGTCTTTGGTGTAACATCAAGGAAGCTGTTGGGATACATTGTATCCCATAGAGGCATCAAAGTAGACCCTGCAAAATTCAAAGCTATAGTGGAGATGCCTCCACCCAAGAACCTCAAAGCTTTAAGAAGCCTTCAGGGAAGGTTGCAATCTATTAGGTGTTTCATCTCACAGCTAGCAGATAAATGTCAAACATTTCAACACTTGCTCCAAAAGGATGTCTCATTTCGATGGGATTATAAGTGTCAAGCAACATTTGATCAGCTCAAAGAGTATCTGGCTACATCTCCTATCTTGGTTCCACCAGTTGTCGATAAACCTTTGATATTATACATCTCAACTACAACTTCAACCCTAGGGGCCCTTCTAGCACAAAATGATGAATCAGGGAAAGAGCATGCAATTTATTACATTAGTAGAACCTTAGTGGGATATGAACTCAATTACTCACCCATGGAAAGAGCTTGTTTAGTAGTCGTGTTCGCCTCCCAAAAGTTGTGGCATTACATGTTGAACCAACACACAAATCTTATAGCTAAAATTGATCCCTTGAAGTATCTACTAGCAAAAGCAGCTCTTACAGGTAGACTAGCTAAATGGGTCATGATACTTAGTGAGTTCGACATTGAGTATATGGATTGTAAAGAAATCAAAGGACAAGCCCTAGCAGATCAACTAGCAGAAGCACCCATGACAGATACACACCCTATGGTAGCAGACTTTCCAAATGAGAATCTCTTCACTCTTTCCAACTCAATAATGTGGAAGTTGTACTTTGACGGTTCCTATACACAGCATGGATCAGGGGCCGACATCTTGTTTGTCAAACCTCAAAATGACTATATTCCAAAGTCATATCGGCTTGCATTCCCTTGCACCAACAACATCGCCGAGTATGAAGCACTCCTCATAGGTCTCAATATAGCAGTTCAATGGGACATCACATAATTACAAGTATATGGAGACTCACAACTAGTCATTCGCCAAGTCATAGATGAATACCAAACAAGGGATGAAAAGTTGGTCCCCTATAAGCAACTAGTGGATGCCTACAAACCACATTTTTCTAGTATCACATTTAAGCAAATTCCAAGAGAGCATAACAAGGTGGCAGATTCTATGGCTTCTGTAGGGTCCCTGATTGACATGCCTACTAATACACAGAAATGTGAATTCTTGATCGAGTAGTTGTTGATACCAGCCATCGATGTTCCCATTACTGAAATCATCTACGAACTTGTTGGTCCCAATTCCCCATGGTATGAAGATATCTATGAATACCTTAAACACAGTACCTTTCCCTCTGACCTATCATCCACCCAACGCAAAACCTTTATCCGTCGTTCCTCCTGTTACCTCATTCTAGGTGATACACTATATCGTCGGAGTCTCGATGGTATCCTCTTATGATGTCTTAACGCGGAAGAAGCCAAAGCTACCTTACGAGACATACACGAAGGTGTCTATGGCGCACATTCTATCGGTCCTAATCTCACTAAGAAGATACTCAGAACAGGTTATTATTGACCTACAATAAAGCAAGATGTTGCAGAGTTTGCTAAGAAGTGTCTACAATGCCAGTAGCATGGAGATTTGATTCACGCACCAGCTCATGAACTACAGCCTGTGACTACTCCATGACCTTTTTCTTTGTAGGACAAATCCACCCATCCTCTTCTAATGGCCATAAGTTCATCATTACTGCCACTGAGTACTTCACGAAGTGGGTTGAAGCCATTCCCATGACCTATATCACCAGTAAGCAAATAGCCAAGTTTATCCTTAACTACCTTATATGCCGGTATGGTATTCCCCAAGCCATTGTCACTAATAATGGAAGACCATTCAAGAATCAAGATGTCCGTGCCTTGTTGACACAATACAATATCCAGCATCGCTTTTCAACTCCCTACTATCTGCAGAGTAATGGCCAAGCTGAGGCTTCAAATAAAACCATTCTCAAAATCCTCAAGAAAATAGTTAATGAAGTTGGTCGTGATTGGCACTTGCAACTCAATCCCGCCCTATGGGCCTACCGCACTAGTATCAGAACACCAACTAGTGCCACACCATATGCCTTGCTCTTTGGCTCTGAAGCCATCCTACCTATAGAGGTTGAGATCCCATCCCTTAGAGTATCCATGCAGGACTTGATTGGTGGAGAGGAGTATCACACTTCCAGATTAGCTGAGCTTGAACTACTAGATAGAAGGCACCTTGCCACAATTAATCATCTCCATGTCTATCAAAATCACCTCTAGCGTAATTACAACAAAAAGATCAAAGAAAGACGGTTTCAAGTTGGTGATCTTGTACTCAAAGAGAATCAGAGAAATCAAGCAGATCGAGAAAAGAAGGGCAAGTTTGAGCCTAACTGGTTAGGTCCCTTCATTGTCATAGCAACATATGGATCAGGAGCTTATACTTTAGCTACACCTGACAGCATTCCTCTGGATGAGCCACTTAACAGTGTTCATCTTAAGAAGTTTTATGCCTGATCCTTAGAGTTTCCAAAAAAAAAAAATAAGAAAAATAAAAAAATAAAAAAAAATCCATCCTATGGTGAAATCTGGTAAACAAGCGCCTTGGATAAGTACCATAGTGAAAACCTGGCAAACAGGCACTATGTGTAGAGTCAGCACCCATCGTCTATCGAGTCTTGTTCATTCCATTTCACAAACTTCATCCATCCATCCATAATAAAACCATTGACCTTGTTTGCATTTCCATCTCTCTATCTAGTATAGCTTGGAAATTTGTCAATGTCCACCGTCATCATCCCACGTCTTGATCTATGTCAACAGTTAACACTGTCTTGTCCTAGGTCATGCTTTCTATGTCAATCATCCATGCAAATTCCTCTACCAAAATGGGGGCAACTCTTTCCTTAACCTAGGTCTAGGATTGGCTCCTTGTTCGTGGTTCACAACACGCTCTTCAATCTTTTCTCCTTTCCACAGATAACACTCTTTAACAAATGCATCGCTCCTACGATAAGGATGTTATCTCCCCAATGCTTTTCCTACATCATCACACCAACCAGAACTACATATTATCATCATTTCCATCTTAAGGTACCTTGATCCCATGGATATGGGTATGTAGGCAGTCTGGAATACAAAGAAAGTATCCAGTACTTAGGTACATAAGATCTCCCCTCTCCACCTTGACCCATCTCATCACTCTATCCAGAACTACATATTTATCATTTTCGTCTTTCATCGTCGTGTGCCTTGATCCCATGGATACAGGGTATGTAGGCAGTCTGGAATACGAAGGATGTATCCAGTACTCAGGCACACACGATCCATCATTCTCCACCCGTCTCAATCCATTGCACTTCATCCTTTTAGTCTCCCGTTTATCAGAATCCATCGACCTTGACTTGACTAACTCAAGCAGCAAGCTAGTGCATCCTTTCAAAGCAAAAGTTCTTAACAAACCTGAAGCAAAGCAACTTTCTTCCGGAGTCATCTACTGTCTAGCTATTCTGATTGCCAACATAAGCTAAATGCTGCTTAACCCCAGCACCAGTTCCACAAGCTTGTCTTCTGCAAAGTGTTCCATTGTCGAGACCAACACATGCGTCTCCTGCAACATGTGACATTTCCTGCAGCAAGACATTGTCTTTTTAGGTAGATAACCCCCTTTAACGGACCCATAGCTCCTACGATAAGGCTGTTATCTTTCCTATCCAATCTACCCTGAGCAACCTCTTTGGCAAGAGAATATGTTCACTGTATGTTACTTTGTAAGTCAGTCAATTTGCTTTTTGGTTTATCTTTTGTTCCTTTTATCCATTACCTATTCAAGGCTACCTTGATTTATCTATAATCTTGGTATGTTGTGATGCAGTACGGATTGGGGGCATAGTCATTGCTTTTGTGTGCCGTGTTTGAGGAATGATCTTTAGTATCTTTCTTAACATCATATTTATCTTGTGTGTGTTATGACCTAGCATCTTACATATTAATATTCTTCTTGCATTTACATGTATTGAAGTTTATTTTATGTTCAAGACTATGGCTCATTCGCATATTCCAACAAGGTCATATTCTATCTAAGGGATCTAAGTTCAAACTGCTTGCTTGCAGAGTCGACATCCACACACTTAGATATTACTGCACCTTGGTCTTTTAGACCTTGGTGGAGAACTATCCATGTGCTATATCAAAAATAAGGGTTGCTCTTTATATACAATTGTGAAACCAATGCAACAAGCTCATTCATTCACAACAACCTTTATATCATTTTTATTGCAAAGATCGATCAACAGTCTCTGTCTTCCATCTCCTCTCTGGTGCATATCTGCAAAACCCACATGTTAGATATCACATGTCATCATACATCTCTATCATCATACATCTATAAGCATCATATAAGCAATATATGTCATCACATAAATCCATAATCATACATACATGTCATCACATCCATGTCATCACATCCATGTCATCAAGAAGTACATACACAAAAAACATGAACATCAGTGAGCATAATATGTCATCATTTATCTCATGTGAAGGTCATCATATATACAAAATGTCTGTGTCTACATCAATAGTCCATATGTATACATCCAAAATATACATCAATATAGTACATCAAGGCTATCAAAAGCCTGCAAAATATACATCAGGATGCACGCAGGCATCAGTCTAAAATGATACAAAATGATACCATATACAAGTGTACATGCTCTAGTGGGTAGAGCTGCCCTCCTGTTGTGGCCCCTGTCCTCCACCTGTGCTCGGTGCAGGTCCCCCTGCTGGTCCTCTGCCCTCTATTAGTCCTCCTCCCCCTGGTGGCATGAATGGTCCTCTAACTAAGGACAATGACTGCCCTGTCCTACAGGACCCGAATGCTCCAGACTTGCTCCTATCTCTATAGCTCGGCTCTCACTGTACCACTGGCACCACACCCACATAGAGACCCCTGTAATACTCAGCCTCTCTGCCTACTGATACTAGCTCTCCCTACACCCAGATGAGCTCGCTGTATAATTTCCTTTGGTCAGCACCCAATGCATAGTGTGCCTCATCTCTCTCCTGTCTAACCCTCTATAGTGTGGCCTCTGCTATCAGCCGTAGCTGGGCCTTTGCATCTCTCTCTGGAGTCACCTAGGCTAACTGCCCGTCATCCACTGTTGGTGTGGGTGCGACCTGCACCTATGCCTGTACCTGTACCTGTACCTGTGCTTGTGCCTAGATCTGTAACTGTGCCTGTGCATGTGCCAAGGCTGTCTATACTGCTACTGCTACCTGTGTCTGCACCTGTGCTAAGGTCTCAGCCTGTCTTGCCTCAACCCTCACTGCATCCCTGTCTCTCCGCAGCCTCACCATCTGAAGCTCCAACCGTGTCCTCTGGGCTATCTCCTCCTGTAGTAGCCTCTCAGCCCTCTGTAAATCAGTCTCTATGACTGGATCCCCCTCCTCTGCCATCTCCACATCTACCTGTGAGCCTCTGGCCTCCCCCACTACCTGCTGTCTGGCCTCTCTGGCCTGTCGCCTCATCCTCGCCTCCACACCCAGAACCAATACCTCCCCCACTGCCCCTGCCACACTTGGTGTCATTAGTCGCACTGGCCTATGTGTCTGCCAATACCTATCATACTCTGGCAATGTCTCTGGATCTGCCAAGCCTGAATCCCAATCCTATCTGACTGGTACCAGTCCTCACAACTCTGCCAATGCTGTAGCCACTGGAATCTCTGCATCCTCATCCCCTACCTCTCGCCATGTCCTCGTATGTGTCGCCTCTCCTGCTGGCAGTCCCTGTGGCAGTCCAAACTATCTAAGTACCTGCTCTGGCAGGTACTTCTCTATAGTATCTGTCTGCCTCCCAAATAAGTATCGAGCCTATCTGTAGTACATCAGCTACTCGTGCTCGTCCTCCCACTCCTCACAAAGTAACCATGGCCTCCAAACAAATAGGTCCATCTCAGCAATCTGTCACCTCTAGTGGCTAACAGATCCCAGCCTCCTATGTGTGATCACTCCCTCATACAGAAATACATATGGCTCTCCCCTCTCCCGACGGTGCTGTGTCATAGGTCTGATCACTGGGATGTGCTCCCATGCCCACACCTGTATAAGAGTAACCCCTGCTGAGAGACTCCTACCTCTCCTGTACACGCAGTGGTGCATGTCGTGGTACAACTATCCAAGCACACAGGGGCCCCATGCATACTATGTCCCATGTGTGAACATCCCTGATAGTATTGTGCCCCAGCCAACAAATAGTCCTCTGGATCACCTGTCTGGACACAGGAAGCTACCAATCAGTGATGCCACTATCCATCTTATCCTGTCACAGAGTCGTGGGACGTCTACCCACCGAATCTCCCCGTCATCTATCCTCAGGTCATATGTGTAGAAGACCTCTACCAAGCCTGCCTCGCCCCGTGCTGGGTCAAAATCCACTCTCTCTCCATCAATTTGAACCCTAAGGATGCGATACACATCCTCCAGCATCACTGTTGCCTCCCCTGTCAGAAAGTGAAACGAGCATGTCTCACTATGAAATCTCTCCACCACTGCTGTCACTAGGGCGAGATTTGCCCTAATGTGTGTCAAGTGTGCAACATGCCACAATCCCGCGTGCTCTAGGAATGCATCCTCCCATGTCAGTTGTACTACCTCATGTGCTATAGGGTGGTGTCGCTCCCTCAACATCATTGGTGGCATAATCCTCTGCATCCACAACAAACCACTTGTCAGTCAGTTTAACCATTTCTTCATAGTCATACCGACATCTATCCTATGCCACGACCCTAAGACCAACTCTCCCCTTCGCTAAATTAGGGTAGTCAACCCTTCGGTCAACCCTAACTATTGCATTCTTCTAGCCTAAACCAAAAGTGACTTGTTATGCACAAGAGTGTTGCCCTGTCTTAGCAAAAGCACCATACTGCGTATGCAGGAGTGCTACACTATCTCACCCCAAAGGTGATTTGTTTTACAACTATGCTTTTCTATCCCACCAACCGCACCTCACTGCATTGCCAGAGGTGACCTATTTTTCTTCCTATCCCTCCATCCACGCATTCTACCTAGCCAACCGCACTGCATTTCTCTACTAAGAGCGTTGCAGCTTCCTACCAATCGCACTGTGGCACGAAGACCTAAATGCCAATAGTGTTGTGTTTCAACCAGTAGCGCTATACTTTCATACCAGACATGCTGCGGCATGCCAAAAGCACCTAACCCGACTACCAAGCACGTTAAACTATCCTACAATGCTTTTGGATGACCTAAACTTGCTCCCTACACCTAGCCCTAAACCACCCTAAAACGTCAAAATAAAATGAGGTTTTTGGACACTTACTGCTGTCGGAGCTCCTACTGGCCTCCCGTACGTCCGTACTAAGTCCACCCGATGTCTGTGCGCTGGAATCGGCATCTCTTCCCGCTATCTGCTCCGTCTCCACTCTGCTCTACACTCTAAATTTAGAAACTCTTAGTGTGCAAATGAGGTTTGTGGTCCCCATCAGACCTATTTATAGTGTCCCTCCCACCCTTTCTCTCTTCCCACCCATTTTGCTTTTCCTGCTCACTTCTTGCGCAATCTTCTAGTCTAGTGTCAACCTACTCCTTTTGTCACTTCCTTGTCTTCCCACTCGAGGGGGCATATACTGGGGCAACTACCTACACTGGGGCATCAAAAATTGTATCATACTTTCAACAATCATTTTCTTTGACGCAAAGCTATAAACTGCATCACATCAAAGAGGGGCAAAATGTAGACACCCTAAAATAACCATGTCATCGCAGCACTTGCATTTCATCATTTCTTCCTAATCACCTGCATTCAACGTTAATTAAATAATCTAATTATTTAATTAATTTCATCAAATTCTTCTAAATTCCAAAATTTTGACATTAATTGAATAAATTCTCTTTATTTAATTAATTAAATTAAATTCCTCTGTTATTCTTCCACAGTTAAATAATTTTTATTATTTAATTAAATCAAATCATTTTCCCAAATTTGAATAAATCAAGTCAAATTTATTTAAATCCTCTCAATCTCCAAAAATAAAATACAAAGTGAATATTTTATTTATTCTTCCAAATCATACACAACAATTAAATAAATTTATTTATTTAATTTGCTTTTTTATCTTCAAATTCTTCAAATATCTTTCAAATCTTCTGAAAATAAGTCTTCTTCTCCATGCACACAAAATTAAATAATTTATTATTTAATTTCCCTGAAATCATGCAAAAGCAAATCTTAAGTTGAGTTATCTATTCACTCAACCTTGTTTTTATCAATTTCTCTTAAATTAGAAAAAAGCTTTCTAATTTATGAAAAGCATGTCTTATCTTTAGAAAAGAAAGTGATTAACTCAAATAAAATAGCTTTTGTGTGACACTTGTCTTCTTCTTATTCGTTGCACGTTCCTCAACTGTTCTCCTCCGTCAATTCTTTTGAATTATCTGGACCGTTGATCGATCTCTATTGAAACCTATATAAACCCCCCTCATCTTCTTCACAAATCCTCTTCGATCACTTATTCTCAGGCATACTTAACAACACTTTGAACATACATCGCATCGATTGAGCAAATTTACGATCTCTTAACATTGATCTTTGAACACTATACTTGCTTGTTGCAACCATGGTTTCACAGCATTATTGAGCAATCCACATTCATCCAAAAGGAACAATACAAATCTCAGTAAAAGATTTTATATTTCATTGATTTATTAGTAATGGCTTTTATTTAGATCGGTTCTCTTTATGTTATTGGGCTTTTGATTTAATTAGTTTGATTTAGTCAATTTTCCTCATACATAGAAATAAGTTTAATCTTGGAAGCATATAGTGCAAGGACTTGGGTGTCATTACAATTATACTTATGTTACACATAATAATGCATTCAACAATATACACCAATGTGAAAGGAAACTATTGTAAACGATACTTGTTACCTGCTTACATACCTAAATGTCGATACATGATCCTCCCTTAGCCTATCACCCAACCACATCGAGTAAGACATTGATAGATTTAATTGTATACTTTTATTCATAATATCATGTGCGTGTCTTCCAAAAAAAATTTGCTTAAGAGAAATGGGTGAGAATTGATAAAATACACAACAACAAGGGATACGATAAATCCCAATATAGATGAATCAATACTCTAAATAAGTCATAGGAGTCAGATGGCCTTACATTGTTGGGTGCAGGAAGGTGATGCACAATTCATGGCTAGACCTAGCAAGAAGGCCATAGGTAGTGTCCAAAATGGCACAAACTCTATACAGGTTTGACTTCAATGACAAGGTCCAGTACATGATCACCTTGCTCAATAGGATGGTCGAGAACAAGGATGTTGGGTCCCTCGAGCTATGGATGTTCAGGTTGATCAGGTTAGTGAAAGATGATGGAGGTGTTGTGAACTAGGCACAACTAATTAGTAATGTTGTGCACAATAGTTTAATAAGGTGAAAGAAGAAGAGGAGGTTCTTCATGACCTCATATGTTGTTTATTCATTGCCTATTTCCAAATGGTGAATGACTATTTCCTGATGTCGCTTGTCTAATTAATGGAGGGTGATAGAGCAAAGAGGATATCTCGAGAGGCTCAGGTAGCCATCACCCCCCATGGATCCTGGTTTATATAGTTCCCAACCTTCACTTATATATGGATGGAGGGGTTTGAAGGTTTCACATACATATTTCCAAGGTATCCTATAGACAAGATATTGCTTCTGGAAATAACCAGGAAGATTATTCCCTCTTATGAATAATATGTGAGGAAGCAAGGCTAGGGAACAATGAAGTTTCCATTGGATGTCAGGTGGTTTAGGTGTGCAGAGTTCAAGGACTCCAAGTTATCTGAAGTTGAATTGTAAATGTTGAACTTGCAACCATTCCCACTCCAAAGAATGTTCAATCATTACCATAGGATGGAGAACTATGTGGACAAGAAATTGCATCACATGCCTCATTTAGAGGACTTTTGGGTGGACTGCAATGATAACGAGGATTTCAGGAAAAGGGGATATCCATGCCTGACACTTAACCAAATGAGAACTTTGGGGATCCCAAAGGTGATCTAATGCAGGATTTGAATTATGATATCAAAAAAATATACAAGGAGACATTACCTCTCCTAGACTGGACAAAGCCAGATGAGACATCAATAGATGTTGTGTCCAAGAATGTCCTTGCTTCTTCCTAGAAATAGGTAGATAAACAAATAAACGAGATGAAGTCAAAAGGAGTATACATAACCTACAGGAAGAAGAGGAGGAGGAAGGATCAGATGGAAGTAGATTATGATGACTTCCTTGTAGTTAAGAGGAGAGTTATAGAATCTACATTGGCCCAAGAAGGTGCATCCAGCTCCTGGGCACCTCTAACCTCAATTGGAGTTAGTGTAGACACAGTGCCTTCACCAAAAAGGAAACAACCAAAAGGTGCTATCCCATTATCATATGTAGCTCCACCAAAGCACTTAGTAGTGGAAATCCTGGGAGGATTATAAATCTCCAAGAAGAAGAGGAGGATGCCCCAACCAATAGCACATATGAGGGGGGCCCTCATGGAAAGTAAAGATAGAGAAGAGAAAACATCTAGATCTCCCACTTCCATGGAGACCTTATTTGCTTCTTCTTCTCCCCAACCTAAACTTCAATTTCCTCAAACACAAGCATCTCTTGCTCAGTAAGTGGCAATTCAAGAAGTTTAAGATAACCAGTTGGTGGTAGACTCACCTCAAGACCAAAAGATACAAGGTATCATCTAGGTGAACAGAGAAATGGCTTCAAGGAGATGAAGAAAGATCAGGAGATTCAGTAGCAAGCAAGGGTAGAAGGTATGCAATTACCCTTAGATTAGGTAGTAGACTTGACAAATGATGAGGTCACCACAGATGTGGTAAATAATCCAGTCTCTTCCCTATTTACTCCTTATGCATCACATCTTAATGAGTCACAAACAGGGCATGTCGAGATAGAGGGATAAAAAGATCAAGAGGTTGAGGTGATATCTGGCATAGAGATGTCAGGACCTCAGGATGTGCCAGATGACCAACCTGACCAGGTCAAAGATGTGGGGATGATGGAACATGAGGAGGTAGGTCCATCATCATAGATGGAGATAGAGAAAGTAAATGTGGATACCATCCCTCCAGAAGACAAAGAGGGTATTCATGAAGATATCCCAAAAGAAGATGATGTACATTAGGATGAAGAGCATCCAATAGGGGATCAAGATAAAGAGATGCAGCAAGAGTTGGCATATGATGAGGGACAAAAGGGCTAGGATAAAGGAGAGGTTCCCCATGATCAAGAAGACCCAAAGCCCAGCCTATGGATGAGGATGAACCTAATGTGGGAAAAGATAAAATCATTCAGGTCGTGCATGACAAACAAGATCTTGGGATGGACAAGGATGAACAACATAAAGAAGATGAACTACAAATAGAAGATGTTTGAATGGAACAATCCAGTCAAGAAGGACCTGCACCAGACATTCCAGGATGGCTTGCCTTGGAGGTACAAGATCATCTGATTCCTTTAATTCCTTTTGATTTCAATACATTATTTTTTGCAGAAGAAATAAAGCCCAAAAGGAAGGAAATGATAGTGTCATCCATCAAGTGGAATGCAACCAGACGTAGGAAGCTCAATTAGTTGTGCCTATAGTTAATAAGGCAAAGGGAGAAATAAGTATGGGTAAGTATCAAATAACCACCCTAGATTTGGGGCATGCCACTGCGGAGTAGGAAATAGATGAGCTCAAAGGTAATGTAGAGGCTATCACAACCTAAATAAAAAAGGAAAAATTGAAGCAGGAATTGAAAGGGTGTATTGCCTAGTTGGAGTCATTCATTATTGAGTTATTCACCCCTAGAACATCAATAACTGAGGTCCTGGCAAATTTAACATTGGTGACCCAAGATCAAATCACAGAGCTAGATGCAAAGAAACATCAGGCTCAGGTCATGGAAGTGTGGTACTAGAAGTTCCTAGAAGAAGGAAAGGATGTTATCCAGACCTGTTATGGAATAAAAAGTGAACACATGCCTTTTTTATATCCTATTTTAGCTCCTAGGTCCCCATGTTAACACTCTACAACCAAAATGATCATCCTGATGAGAAATCCCCTGAAACCCACGTCAAATGGTAACTAGGGGCCCATTTAATGCTTAAGTCCAGACCAAAAAGGTACCTAGCGACTTGGGTGCTTGCACCCACGTCCTCCTTGATTGGTCAGGGTAAAATTTAAATCATGTCAGCATAGGACCTTTAAATGGGTCTCTCCTTGTCAGCTCTTTTAATTAATTTATGAATGTTTAATGGGAAAGCATATATAAGTGAGTGTTTGAATTCATTTTGTGAAAAGTAGATAATAGCAAGGTTATGATGTTCAAAAAAGGAGCATTCAAGGCATTTATTGTGTTATTATTATAGATTTGTGTTTGTGTTGTACATGTTTGTTGCAGATTTGGGATCATCATCAACATCCTTATGAGTTGAAGAATCTTCATCCTCCTAAGGACTACACCTCGAAGGTGACATAATTATTTTTTGAATCATTTCATCATCATTTGGATTATCTTTAGCCTCTATCCTAAAAGGACACTCTCTCTCTAACAACGGTGTTGGTAAAGCTTAAATGCTAACCTGAGATTTGATTGAGGCAAATCCATAAACACCACAACACCCAAACCACTTTTTCTTCTTGTGTGTAGGCCATTGGTGCGAGAATTGAAGAAGTGAAGGTACAAGGAGGTTTTTCAAGGGATAGAGTTTCAAGATCTAAAAATAGGTTGTGAAAATTCCTCTGCGGAAGACATGGGCGCCCGCCCCGGTGTTCTCTTGCTAAATCAGACACTGGATACATAATTAGGGCATCATTTACAACAATTTTCTAGTTCTACGTTTCTGGAGATCAGGACTTTCAGGACTTAGGCACCTGCCCTAGAGTCCTCTGACATTTTAACTTTCGTGGAATAGGTTACGACATCTCACTGATCATCTTGGTACTTTTAGATCCTAAGTTTTCAATGTTGTTTGTCTATTATAAGATGATTATCTCAGATCTAGGGTTTTACTCATTCTTAACCTAGGGTTTGATAAAAAGCTTCATTAAATCACATCTTTTCTTAACAAACAGGAGCACAAAATCAGTAGTTGAGTCCTCTTACATCTTGTAGTGACTTACCTCGGTTTTGTCCTTGAATGTTGTAGTAAAAGAGGGTTTGATCTAATGTACTTAAATGCTTGCATTCATCCCCCTTTTTCCTACTAAACATTTGTATGAACCTGTAGCATCAAAAATTTATATCTTTTTGAGTGTTGAAATCAGATCTTGCATTAATTCATATCATACTTATCATTCTTCATTGAAAAAAATTTCATATATTTGGAAAAAAGTGAAAAAATAATAAGCATTCTAGGCTTGCATAAAGGCATAGTTTTGCATTATTTTCATTGCATACCATTGGAAACATTTCAAATTCTGATTTATACATCAGATCTAAAACAAATTACAGAAATTAATCATTTCACAATATTACATCTTGCATTTGAAGATCTCATTTGCTAGGGTTTTGTTAAAAACTTGTATTTTTCATATAACCTAGTTTTTGTAAAAGATAGGGTTTGTAGTCAAAATCTTATTTCAGATTTTGCTTCTCTCATAAACACTCATTCAAATCTTATTTTGAATTGTAGTGTTGCCTTATTGTGCATTCTTGCATTAAAATTTCAAATTTTGCAATTACACCGTGTGTATTTCAACATTAAGGGTTTTAAACACTTCTTTGAGAAAACTTTTAAATCATTCATATTGCCTTCTTGTGTAGCACTATTTACATCATACTTACTTTGTTTGTAGTGAAATTAGTGTTTTTTTTATCTTCAAAAAACCCATTTTCCTCAAACTAGTGCCTTGGTGTGTATTAGTGTCACATACATGGCCTCTCATCACAATAAGGATGGTATGGTCCCTCCTTGAGTTTATAGGAAAAGGAAGACTCCTGAACTTGTAATAACCTTTACACCACATGACACTACAAATAGAGATATTGAGGGACCTCTTTACATTACTACACGTATAAGTGGATATCCTACAAGAGGAGTCCTTATCGATCCTAATTGCATAACGAATGTGATAACTGAAGAGTTCCTCTACATGAATGATTTGATACATGAATCTTATGAACCCACACATATGCTGGTTAAGAAACATAATGGATATTTCCTCCCAGCTATGGGGAAGATTAAATTATTGATTAAAGTAGTTGAGAAATCCCTGGAACAATCATTCGACATTATCCCTACCTCTGATCTATTTCATGTGAAACTAGGCCATCCATGGCTCAAGTCCATGAAAGCGGTCCCCTCTATAATTCATAAATGTTTAAAATTTTCTTATCAAGTTAGAGTGCATGTTTTCCACCATAGTGGATGGAAACCTTTGGTTACTCATGGAAATTTCAGCCTAGATTACTTCTAGCTACAACCTATTAAGCCTACTCAACCAACAAAAGATTAATTCTTCCTAGCATACCAAAGATACAAGGAAAAGTTAATAACAAAATTAGTTAATAAGAAAAAGATAAAGATAGAGAATGAAAACTAGCTTGAGATGAAATAACCCCCTCAACCTCTAGGTAAAGTAGTTTTTGTTGAGGTTCCTCCTTTGCCATCCTTACAGGGATCGACAGATAACCGTCAAGAGCAAAGCATATCATCACAAAAGATCAACTTTGTACCAACTTCTTCTTCTGAGACATCAAAGACTGTAGAAAATCATGAAAATCCTTTTGTGAACATCACTAATAAAACACGAAGGAATAGGAAAGCAAGAGAAAGATGAACGAAGAGACAAGCCTTAGCTCAAAAAGCAACACTTCAACAACAAAACATCCCACCAACTAATATTAGATCAACAAAGAAAGAGATAAAGGATGAAGAGTTAAAGGACAATGATTCAAGTTGGGAAATAGTACCTTATGTACCTATTTCCTCTTGCATTTGGGATTGCGAGGAAGATGATTTTCTTAATGACAACCACTAGTTTAGTTGTATAATAGGTAAGTATTTTTCACCCTTTTAGCCACCTTTGATGTAGTAGCATCTCTTTGTATTGCTCACTTATGGGGCCTCGTCTCATGTGTTGTGTTCCCCTATGTTTTTTTAAATGTTGTTTAGGTCTCTTTGGATGACCCTTGAAACTCTTGTAAGGTCAAGGATATAAGGAGGCTGCCTCTATTGTGACCATTCTTCTATTTGTTTCTCTATTCTTCTATTTATCCTCTCATTTATTTTATTGTTGTGTTGTGCCTTGGGGGCATAACGTTGTGCAGGATGTCTTGGGGGAATCTTACAATGTTTTAAACCCAAGTCATTCTAATCTCCCCTCTCATTTTTAGTGTTTACATTCTTTGGTGACTCTACTAGTCAACGGATGAAGAAAACAAATAAATACTGATAAGGACATTGTGTCCCTTCAGTAAGAAAGAAAAAATGGACCTAGTCCATATATGAAGATGGGGTTGATATATATTATTGATGCTTGACTAGTAGAATCACTCTGTGTTCTGATTCGTGTTGTGACATTTGTTGTAAAAAACCTTTACAATACTCTAAATCTGCTTCAACGCACTTTGGATTGTTTTGTATCTCACCTTGTAGCTACACTCAGTTCTATAAGCACAAAAATCACACACAACCTCCACGAGGACCCCTATGATGATTCAAATCCTTGTCACGTACATGTAAGCATGAAATAAAGTCCTTTAAGCAGCGAGCCTCTTGATGACGTATCCTATTTCTTATTTTGTGTTGTTTCTTCCTTGTCAATTTCTCTCTCTCCCCGTTTGTGATGCTTTTCAACACTTGTCTACTTGCATTTTCTGAGCTTTTGACCTTGCTCCTAAGCCTTGTGAATGTCTTTTAGGTGAGTTTTCACCTCTCCCCTATGTTTTTCATCTAGTGCACCTCCTAGAAGCCTTCTAGAGGTCTCCTTATCCATCTCCTGCTTTCAGTTTTAAATTTCATTGAACCAATCCAAATCTCCCACTATTATTTCCAAATCTCCCCTAGGATATTCTACTGACGCAAGTGGAGATTTTGATTCTTCCACATGACTGACCTATTTCTTGATGCAAAACCCCTCCTTTTCTTCCCTTCTTGCATCTCCCAACCTATTTTTCTGCATCTAACCCTGTCTAGTCCGGATCTCCCCCGAGCAACCTAGACCCAGGGTCACCCCCCGGGTGACCCATGGTCGCTCAGGGGTGACCCTACTAGAAAAAAGGGTAACCCTGCCATTTTTATAGCCACGGAAAAACCTGAATTTCTCACTCATTTTTACTCTATTTTCACCCATTTTTCTTCCAATTTGCATGGTTTTTGATCCCTAATATAGAGTTAACTATTTCATACACCCACATATGCATAATTAGCTCTATTTGATCTCAAATTAACTCTTCAATCAATCTCATGCATTCCCTCACCTCTATTTTCTCTCCAGTGATAAGCTATCTTTGCTTAATCACTCTCTAATCAGCTAAGTTCACTTGGTAATCAACCTTGTTAACTCCCCAATCATCTTTGTTAACTCATCAATCAAATGAGTTAACTCTTCAATCAATCCCTTATAAACCTATAAATACACCCCTACCTCAAGCACAAAGGGAGGCAAATTCATTGTGCACATAGTTCTTGCCAATTTTGCTCTCCAACTTAGCATTCAAATGCTCTTACAGGACGAAGGTGCCTTTTGCTTTATTTGTTCAACCATGTAGCATCACGCTACTTCATTCTATGCCATTGTGCTCAATCCAAGCTCTCATTGAGCTCATACAAGCTTCATCAAAGCTTCTTTTTGCTTCTTTGTGTCATTTTATTGTCAAGAGGATCACCCGCTACCACAAAAGGATTCGAGGTTGCCAATTACAAGGATTGCTGAGGGTAGTGAGTCAACAAATCTTCATTTCTCTCAGGTTCCTTCATTGTTTTTGTTTAATTAATAGTAATTAGAGAATCAAATTTGCTCTTGGGAATAGTAAAACATTGCTTTTTCCTTGATAATTAGATCTTGCATGTTAGATTAGTTACTTTTGTATTCCTAGATCTAAATTGTTAGAAGAAGCATTTTCCCTTTTCATTAGATTAGATTGCATTAAAATCATCACAAACACAAAAAACATAGGTTAACTTTGCATTAGAAAAGTCATATAGAATTGCATACATATTCCTTTTCATAGATTAAAAGCACTTTCTATTTCCAAAATACCAAAAAAGATGTTTTGCACATCATTTAGTTTGTATGCATATAGAAACCCTGGAATAAGCAAAATAGAAAACCCTCAATTCCATCATGAGGTAAACATAGTTAAATGATCCAATTAAACCCTTGATCCCATCCTGAGGTAAAAACAAAGTCAAAACATAAAGTCAAACCCTAGGTCAAAACCTTAGATCTAGTTAAGATTAGTAATCATGCATTGACCTCTATCCTAATTCATGAATGTGCTTAGGAGTGAGAGAAGAGTGGGTGAGGGCTATCCATGATGAGATCCAACAGATCCATTCAAGACCACAACGAGAAATATTTGTTCTACCACAAGGAGACCCATTCGTCCTCTTATTGTTAGAAGAAACTAGACAACGCCAGATACAACAAGAACTCTTGCAACACTTACAAAGACAAGAGGACATCAATGAGAACAATCGCTTACCCACACATAGGTGGAATCTAAGAAATCCAAATAGGAGAAGAGAAATTAGTGACCCTTCGAGTCATAGGGTTATCTCAACTACAACAACAATTAAACAAAACATACAACTAAGCACACAACAACAAAGGCTGCAGTACTTGCTGACCCCTCTACGTGAAGTCCAGCTCTCCAACGAGCCATACCCCTACCGTGTCTCACTTCCTCTCGACTGGCTAATTCCATGTGAGAGAGAGTGGCATGGTGGATCACCCCGTGGCAAGGAGGGAAAGGGTCTGTGTGCGTGCTGAAATCTGACTCGACAACCCCAGGTAACTGGAGTCATGATTTTGAGCGTATATAATTTGGTGAACCCAACGTGAAATTGCAAATCCTTCTAGGATGAGTAATTTTGCATTCCCATTTCAAACGTTCCAAAACAGTAAACAAAAAATTCAAAATATTTTCACAGCATTCTTCATAGTCACTTTTACCGCTTCATCTTCTATCACTTACGCCATCATCCATTCCATTTATTATGTGGTGTCTAATGCACCCCTGAATATGATGAAACTTGACTTAAACCAAGGGAACATCCCCTCAAGAGAACCAGAAACTCCCTCATTTGATAGGTATGTTCTACCGCATCCTGACGTGCCAATCACCACCTATTATGATTATGAGGATTCTGACTATGAGCAAGATCAAAAAGAATCTAGGTGCTCTCTATCTTTTAACAACCCACCTTGGGAAAACAACACGGCCATACCAAATGTGCCGCATAAAGCTAGAAGGGTGAGGTTAGAGATACATTGACCCGAACAACCTTCCACAAGCACATCAAATACCCATCTTGATGAGGAGGTTAAACAGTTAGAAAAACATCAGCAAGAAACCAAAGATGCTTAAGAGGCATTAAGGATTACCTTACAAGAAGAACAAAAAGAAAACGTTGCGTGCGAGGAAGCACTTTACCACAAAAATATTTGAAGAGAACATCCTAGAAATGAAGAAACATCTAGAGCAGATACTCCTACAGACTTGATCACAATGCTAGTAGAAAGAATCAGAATCTTGGAAGCAGAACAAGCTGCTCCTGAAAGAAGACAAAAATCCCATAAACAGGACTAGGGGGCATTACAAAATCCTCCCTACCTCAACTACTATTCACGAAACACTAGCAACAACACATGTCTGAATGGAAATCCTCTTGTTCAGAATAATCAAACAAGTCCAACAATGGGTTATCAAAATCCACCCATAGGGTTATTACTATCAACCCCACAATCCCAAAGTGCCTTTTTAGGAACATATCTTGAATATTTGAAAGAACCTTTGGACCAAAACATAAGAAATGTGCACTTACCGTGACCATTGCCAGATCTCTCAAAGTTCAAAGGAGAAGGAGATCCAAACTCACACATTAAAGCCTACACCATGGCCATCAGAGAAATCCTCCCTTGGGATGGGGTTGTAGCAAAGATCTTCTTGAAAACTCTTGAAGGCATCGCTCTGGATTGGTATTATCATCTCCCAGAAGCTTCAATCCATTCATTCAAACAACTCATCAGAGAGTTTGTCATGGCATTCAACATGAAAAAACTTGTTAAAATAGGGATTAGAGAGTTCCTCATAATGAAATAAGAGCCAAATGAATCTATAGCCCACTTCGTCACTCGATGGAGGCAAGTCCTCTATTCTTCAACTAGTGCTCCCAACATGGACCATCGAGAATTGTGCAATCTCTTTTTGCATGCTATTAACAAGGACATGAGAGAAGATGTTCAAAACTTACCATACAAGTCTTATGAAGAGGCATTGGAAAGTGCCTCAAGGATTGACCAAGCTGCCATCAATAGCGGTTGGAAGACTTATGATGCCAATGGAAAACTTCAAACATCCAAAGGAACTGAAAAGACTGTAGCTAATGTGCCTTAGGAGAAAGATATCAATATCATAAAAAGTAATCCTCGTAATGATAAATGATGACAAAAAGGAAATCAAGGATCAAACCAACCTTCATATGACCCTAATACCTATTGCTAGTTCCACGGCACAAAGGGTCATGAAACAAACTTGTTATGGATACAATAAAGCTATCTCCAAACTTACTCTGGATCAACAAAATAACTTCCTTAAACTTCTCCAATCCCAAAGAAAGGAGAAGGAACCTCAAGTTGAGAAAGGGAAGGCAAATCAAAGCCATTCCAAAAACATAGAACTAGACCAAGAAGTGTTCATGATCCATGAAGAGGAACAGACAGATCAAACACAAAATGTCTTCTCACAAGTAATAAACTTGTTGAGAGCCTCTCCCTCACATCATAAGACATTTCTGGAAGTGCTGGAAGTAGGATGTTCCACACAAGAGGAATCACCTCCTCTTACATTCAATGTTTCCAAACTACCCCAAAGTGAAGGAAGTAAGAAAAAGGATTCACCCCTATACATACAAATTCAAGTCGAAGAGGTCACTATAAAAAGAGTAGTGGTGGATGAAGGATCGATAGTCAATCCTTTGTCAATGTCCTTTCTATGAAGGATGGGATATAGCAAAATAGGAATCAAACAAAAAACTACCACATTAAGGATTTACAATAGTCATGACATCCAAATAGTCAGAAAAATTAGCCTACCACTCACTCTGATGGGTAAAACCATCTCCATGGATTTCTATGTTATCAACTGAGAAACAAATTACAACATGATCCTTGGGAGGCCTTGAATTCATTCCATGAAGGCCATTACCTTCACTCTATTCCATGAAATACATTTCCATCATCTAGGAAAGGTCACCATCATCAAAGCAGACCCTAATCCTTTTAGTATCTATAGAAAGGAATAGGAAGAAAAAGACAAAAAGCTGAAAATGCAAGAAAAATAGAAAGAAGAAACTCAAGACATTCCAACAAGTACAAGCGCTCACAACATATCCTATCAAAGAATGGACGATCTTAGGGAATTCCCCTTTGATCCTCATACCACTAAATCCCATGCCCCATTTTTCTTAGCAGCCATTCACTTATGAGTTTGGAGAAACATCTCATTCGCAAAACCATGAAAGCTTGTGGACCTTACATTTTGATAGAGCCAATTACAAAACAGGGGCAGGAACGGGAATAATCTTAACATCTCCCAAAGGAAAAGTCCTCCCCTTCACCTTTAGACTAGAATTATTTTGCACCAACAACATCGCTGAGTACGAAGCCCTATCCCTAGGAATCATGCTAGCCATGAGAATGGGAGTCAAGAAAATCTCCGCCTTTGGAGATTCTCAATTGATAATCAATCAAGTTGTTGAGAATTATGAAACAAAATCAGAATGATTGTGACCTTATAAGGAAACCATCAGGAAGTTGGTTCAATTCTTTGATTTCTTCTCCATCAAAGCCATACCCAAGGAAGAAAATCAGGTGGCAGACTCAATGGCCACGTCAGTCGTAGTATTTTCACCACATGCTTAGTTACAAAAATAGAATATATTATCTTGATATGCGAAGAGCCCTTGTTGGAAAGTGAAGAATTACCAAATATCTTGAATTACACCATGGGTCAAGGAGAGACACCAACCTAAGATTATGCCGAGAATGACGAAGCCATCTTGGAATATCTACATGCTTATGATGGACTTCCAAGAGTGCACCACAAAAAAGGATACATGCTCCTCCCTCATCCAGAAGACTATTTTGGGAATGAGAAATAGATCCTTTAGGTTGAGGCAAACTCAAATTTACCACCTGCCCCTCAAAAGTTTGAGGGAGGACATCCATCCCTAACTAGAGATACCATCGATGTCAATATTGGAACACCTGAAAAACCTAGGATGTTAAAACTAGGAGGAGAACTAAACGACGAGGAATTACAGGAGTACACAGAGTTCCTCATTGAATATTCAGACATATTCATGTGGGCATACTCTAACATGCTAGGGTTAGATCCCAAGGTTGTGGTGCATAATTTAGTAACAAAACCAGATGCAAAACCCGTGAAACAAAAACCAAGGCCCATAAAGCCACAAGTAGCTGAAATGGTGAAAGAAGAACTAAAATTTTTTTTAAATGTTAGTTTCATCAAACCAGTGGATTATTCAAATTGGGTGTCAAACATTGTCCCAGTTCTGAAGAAAAATGGAAAAATTTAGATATGTCTCGATTTTAGAGATATCAATCAAGCTTGCCCCGAGGACAATTTTCCTTTACCATCCATCAATCAAATTGTAGATTCAACGGTGGGACATGAGGCTCTTTCCCTCATGGATGTATTTTCAGGGTACAACCAAATCAAAATTGTAGAAGTTGATCAAAACAAAACAACATTCACGACCCCTGGGGGACTTTCTGCTACATGGTCATGCCATTCGGATTGAAGAACACAGGAGCTACCTATTAGAGGGCAATGACGTACATCTTTCATGATTACATCCACAAGATAGTTGAAACATACGTAGATGACCTTCTAGCCAAATTAGAACAAAGGTCTAGACATGTGGAAGACCTTCGCAAAATCTTCAATAGGCTTCAAGAATATAAAGTAAGGTTGAACCCTAAAAAATGTGTTTTCAGAGTCACGATAGGAAAGTTGTTGGGATTCATTGTCTCATGAAGAGGCATAGATGTTGACCCAACTAAGGTCAAAGTAGTTTTGAATGCAACCCCATCGACAAGTGAGAGAGTAGTAAAAGCCTTTTTGGGACAGTTGGGCACAATCAGATGATTCATACCATACATGACTTTCAAAATTCATCCAATCAATCAACTATTGAAAAAACAAGTTGGCATAACACAGACCATGGACTATCAAAACACAATTGAGCAAGTAAATAAATTCCTGTTAACTCCACCAACGTTGATGCCACCTAAACATGATAAACCCTTCATCTTATACTTCAAAGTAACTGATATCTCTGTAGCATGCATGCTAGCTCAAAAGGATGAGGGTGGAAGAGAAAGAGCCATCTATTTCATAAGTTAAACCTTGTTGGAATATGAGAACTATACCCAAGCTAAAAAAGAATGTCTTGCCATAGTGTTTGCAACTCGAAGGATGCGACACTACATACTGAATCAGGAAACTAAAGTCATGATACGATCAAAGAAACTAAGAACTTTCTTAAATCAACCCATGCTCTCAAGAAGAGTCAGCCGATTCATAACCTTGTTGAGTGAATTTGAGATAAACTACATCAACCAAAAATAAGTCAAGGGACAGATAATAGTGGATTGGTTAGCAAACAACCCGGTTCCCCAAGAGGAACCTATAAATGAAGATTTCCCTGATGAAGAGATTTGTGTGGTCAATCTCGAGAAGTATGCAGCCTCATATTGGTACAGAGATATTGTGAACTATCTCACAAACAAGACTTACCTAGAAAATATGACCCCTTTGGGAAAAGATGATTACGAGTCCTCACCACGAGATATGTTTTAATAGACAACGTGCTCTATCGAAGAGCCCTAGACGGAATGTTGCTTCGATGTGTTGACAAGGAAGAAGCACGCACAATATTCGAAGAATGTCACAGTGGAATCTGTGGAGGACATTTCGGTGGCCATGCCACGACAAGAAAAATACACAGAATGGGATACTTCTAGCCTTGTTTACAAGGGGATGCGATTAAGTTTGTAAAGATGTGTCTGAAATGTCAGGCTTACGCTCATGTTCACCACACACCAACAGGTGATTTACAACCGATTGTCACCCCTTGACCCTTTTCCACATGGGGATTAGATCTGGTGGGGAAGATATCTCCCCCATCAATGGATGGACATATGTTCATCATTACCATGATAGAATATTTCACAAAGTGGGTGGAGGCCATGCCTCTCACCACAGTGTCAAGTGTTGTAATTGCTAAATTTATATTGAACTAAATCATTTGTCAGTTTGGAATCCCTCAAGTGATAGTGACAGATAATGCCTCATCCTTCAAAAATCCACAAGTAAGGGAGCTATGTGAGAGATTTCACATCAATCACAACTCTCCCTCAGTCTATTACCCTCAAGGAAACAGACAAGTAGAGGCTACCAACAAGACTTTGAAATCAATATTGGTTAAGATCGTAAAAGATTCTAAGAGAGATTGGCATTTACAGTTATACCCAACTCTGTGGGCATACAAAACAAGTGTTAGGACTCTAATTGGAACCACCCCTTACGCCCTCACTTTTGGGTCAGAGGTGGTATTACCATTGGAAGTGGAACTGCCTAGCCTAAGAGTATCATTACAAGGATTATTGGACAACGAAGAATATAGGGCAGTAAGGTTAGCCGAATTAGAAATGATGGATGAAACACACTTGAGAGCTGTTCAAAGACATGATTCCTATCTAGCAAGAATGAAAAAGCAATGTAACAAAAAGTTCATCCCAAGACCCTTTCAAGTGGGAGACCTATTGCTCAAGATAGACAATTTAATTGATAAAAGAGCTGGTGAAGGACAAAAATTTAGACCTAATTGGATAGGTCCTTACATGGTTAAAGAAGATGTCAGAAATAGTGCATATCTCTTGTGCACAATGGAGGGAGAGGAATTTGGTGAAACAGTCAATGCCTTTCACCTCAAGAAATATTATGTTTTAAAAAAAAAATCATAAAACATAAAATTACAAAAAAAATTATAAAAGTTCAAAAATGTCAAAAACAATTTGTTTCTTGCATTTATGTATCATTCTATTCATCTTGCATTACTGTTAGTGACTTGCTCTTTTACTATTTTCTTTTTAGTAAGGAGTCTAATGTTGTCTAGATATACGTCATCCTTTCAGGACCTAGAGATTCCCCATTCTTCAAATCACCATTATCCCCCTTTCATTCCCAGTGATTCTAATCAAAACCTAGCTCTTAGCTTTACACTGATCCCAGTCTTAATGAGTCAAGATGTTAGGTCTAAACATAGTCAGTATTCAAACCTATAGTGTTCAAAGGAAGCTTGCAAGTAGACCTTCCCAATTCTTCTCTAGTAGTAGAGAAGTTCAACCATATTACAAAAACTTTTGGTGGCGCTCTGCCCCTTATCTTTCTTGGCCAAAAGCATTAGGAAGATAAAAACTATGAAGGAAGGAATCTAATGTTCGAGTGAATAAAAAAATGAGTGATAAAAAAAAGGAGTATCAAAAGTGAGAATTGAGAGATCAAAGCATTACATAGAAAAGGTTCCAAAAGCATTCATTTCTTGAAAAGTCAGAAAATCCAAAAAAAATGAGAAAAGTCAAGTAAGGAAAATACAAAAAAAAAAGTAAAAAGGAAAAGAAAAGAGAGATACAAAAAAAAGAGTGAAAGAGATAATATTGTTGAATGTTCATACTCTTGGGTGAAGATCAGTCTAAGATCGAAGCCTCAAGGGTGGCATTCTAACAGAGAAAGAAAGGTACAAAGCACACACACACTAGCTAAGCAAAACCGAAGAGTCTAGTAGTCTTTAGGATCATCTTCTATCTAGGGACCTTTGTTCTTTCCCTATTATCCTTTACCCCGGGTCTATCTTGCTTGCCATCTATGATCTAAGTCTAGCGAACACCAATAAAATTTGCTACTCGTCTAAGTTGAAAGCTTGTTAGATTGTCTTACCTAGATAAGGATCAGTGTTTAGCCTTTAGTGAAGTTTAGACATCAGAAACACTCCATTTTCATTTCCACTCCCCACTTGAGTTTCCCTGAAGCCTATCTCACAGCCTTGGATAGATCTCTTATATTAGGACAACTCGCAATCCCTTGAATTGAAAATCATAGCTAAGAGTAGTCACATTGTTTGTTCCACATTGCATTCATGCCAAAAATTAGAAAAAAGTAGTCTCAAAGCAATAAAGTCAAAAGTCATATCTCATGACATTCAATAGAAGTAAATGTTTCATTTCAGCATTTCTTGTGTTCTTGCATTATCATATCGTGAACTGCATCTCATATATATACCAAAAAAATTACAAAAACATGTCATTGTTATCATACTTGCATCATTAAAAGAGTTGAAAAGGTCAAACATAATCAAAAAGTTCCCAAAACCTCCAAACATGCACAAGAAATGAGTACTAATTCGATGGGAGAAAACCATGAAAGGATAAGTGTTTATAAGATACATCTGAAGCTCGTATATAAGAGTATCAAAGAGCTAAGACAAAATGCTCTCTAGAAAAGTAGAGGCTCCCCATTTAAGGGGGCACAAGTTCAAGAAAAGAAGTCAAGAGTGGTTTCCTCCAATAGAACCCTCAGGACTTCAGCTCCTCTATCTACGAGTACCACTTGTCACTCCATGAGACCTATGAGAATCAGGTGCTCTATTGGGAGCATGTGACTGTGAAGGCCCCTCCATGCTAGCATCATGCTGTCCAAAATTAAGGTAGGCCATCTCTTGGAGTACCTAGTTCTCACCCTTAAGCATGTTGACCTGGGTCTTCAACTCTATAGTTATCTGGCACCCATGGTAGATAGAAACAAAAATGTCAGTGTGTCTCCCCACAGATGGGGGCACACCAGGATCATCCAAAAGATGATCATGAGTCATCCTAGTGAAGGGAGAAGCTAATCCAACATTGACCTCACGAACAAAGTCACTCCACTCTGACATTGCCTGAAACAACAAAATCAAAACAAGACCAAGTCAGTTCCATAAGAAAAGAGAAAGGACAAGAGCATAAAAAGTGAATAGGTGAAACTTACATGGATCATCAGGTTGGCAATCAGGGTCAAGATGACGCATCACCTCATCTAAATGAGGAGGTCAAGGAACAATAGGAGGACCTTTGGGGATATCAGGAACATTATCTGAATCATCAAAATCCTCATCCTCAGGAAGGGCCTCATCTGACGAATCATTACTATCTAGAACGTAGTCCTCATCAGTGGACTCTGAGTCAATAGTCACAATCAAAGATCGAGAAGGAGTCCCTCTCCCTCCCTTCTGTCCTCCTCTAGAGACCCTAGTAATGAAGATGCTTGGAGTCAAAGGAGTCCAAAAGACGTTTCTCTAGCCAATCTCACCCATCTCCTGAATGGTCTTGTAACAAGTAGACACTGGGGGCAAGTCCTTAGGGACATCCTCACCAAACTGTTGTAAGACATGATCAACTCTATGAGCCTCAACCAGACCATTGCAGTCTGTGATCTCAGATACCTCGCGACAATACTCTCTAATCTCACCATCTCAGGCCCAAGCTCCCTCCATGTCATGATAAGGGTCAAAGATCACGTCCTCATCCATAAGAGTAGCAACAATGGGTAAAGTAGCATCGAAGTGACCAACATGCATCCACCTTGACGCTCTTGGTAACAGTTTATCTGGAAGCAGAATGAGCTTCTGGTAGGACCTCATGTGCTCAAATATCCATGCCATAATTAAAGAAGAGTGGCTAAAGGCTAGAGCCCCTCGCCATGAAATATGATAGAAATCCCTGTAAACCATGGCCAGAATGTCAGGACCCCAAGCATAAACTATGCCCTCCTCAATCTCACAAATGATGAGTGCCCAACACCATCTTAGACGAGCTAAGGCCTTGTCTCTTGACAGCCTTGAAGCAATCAATCCAATCAAGAACCTCCTCAAGAGTGGGATGTGGAGTCATGGCACGAAAGTAAGCTAAACTCCTATCTGATCCCCAGGGTGATTGACCCCCATAAATGTAGCCCAGGAGGCCTTGTCCTCATCAGACTCACTAACTAGAAGAGACAAAGGTTGTCCTCTCATAGGAACCCCAAGTATGTGATACACATCATATAGAGTGATGTCCACTCTCCAAAAATCTATGGGAACCTAAATGTGTTTTTGTCTACATCCTAGTAAGTTAAAATGTCACAACATATGCGAGATACGGGATGAATCACAGGCACATGACAAACTCTAGCTAGGCCTGCCCTCTTCAGAATAGAAGGATCCCCAGTACTTAATGAAGCAAACATCCTTGAGAGACATCCTTGCTCTCAGCAGGCATTCCATCGAATATGCATGTCCTACAAAATTAGAAGAGAACTTTAGATTAGATCCTATAAACTCATAAAAATCCCTAAAAATCGTAAAATCACAGAAAACCTTACACAAAAAGGTGCATAAACCTTCAAAATTGTAATAAATAGGTAAATATAGTGACCAAATCATGTCAGATCAGAGCAAAATGAATGTTAAACAACATCAAATGCAGTCAAAAACTAGTCCAACAAGGTCGCCCTTGGGTGACCCAGGTGTTTTTTTGAATCTCCTCGGGCGACCCTGTTGTTTTGTAGTGACCCAGGTATTTTTTCGGATCTCCCCCGGGTGACCCTATTGTTTTGCAAGATCTCCCCCAGGTGACCCTATTGTTTTGTAGGATCTCCCTCGGGAGACCCTACCTGGCAAAAGGGGCAACCCTAAAGGAGGATCCCTCAACCAAAAACTACTCTAAAAACCTCATTTTTTGACTGATTTCAGAAAATGAAAAACCAATCTTTCTCTAAACAATGAGATGAACACAATGCACTAGAGAAAATCACCAAAAACAAACAATTTTAAGAGATTTTTCACAAAATTCAAGCTAGGTTTTAGAGAAGGGTTTTTCACTGATTGCATACCTGATTCTCCATGACTGAAGAAGAGGCAGCCATCTTCATGATCTCCTTGATGATATCTTTCTAATGACTGCTCACACGAATGATTTCATTGTTGTTTTGCTCTGATCTCACAATTTGGCTTGCTTTGTTTGCCCTTAACTTAGTTTATTTGTGCATTTTTAGATTAGTTCTTTGCTTTTATGCATCTGTTTCATGCATTGTTTTGCGTGCTATCATCCCTGCACGTCCAAACCAACAAAGGCAAGCAACTAGTCAAACTCAAATGATCCATGGTAAGTTCGTCATTTCAGTTTTCATTTTTTGTTTTGATATATTTAAATGCCAGACTAATAATAGTTATTGCAGGTACAAATTGCGGGAAAATTGACAACAGGTAAGGTATAGTTCGGGAATGGTACCTACCTTTCATGTAGACTACAGTCCCCGAAGGGGCAAATATGTAAGCACAAAAATCATGCACAACCTCCACGAGGACCCCTATGATGATTCAAATCCTTGTCACATACATGTAAGTGTGAAATAAAGTCCTTTAAGTAGTGAGCCTCTTGATGACGTGTCCTCTTTCTTATTTTGTGTTGTTTTTTCCTTGTTAATTTCTTTCTCTCCCTGTTTGTAATGCTTTTCAACACTTGTTTTGACACTTGTTGACTTGCATTTTCTGAGCTTTTGACCTTGCTCCTAAGCCTTATGAGTGTCTTGTAGGTAAGTTTTCACCTCTCCCCTATGTTTTTCATCTAGTGCACCTCCTAGAAGCCTTCTAGAGGTCTCCCTATCCATCTACCACTTTCAGTTTTCAGTTTCATCAAACCAATCCAAATCTCCCCCTATTATTTCTAGATCTCCCCTGGGAGATTCTACTGACGCAAGTGAATATTTGGATTCTTCCACATGACTGACCTATTTCTTGATGCAAAACCCCTCCTTTCTTCTCTTCTTGCATCTCCCAGCCTGTTTTTCTACATCTGACCCTGTCCAGCCTGGATCTCCCCTAGGCAACCCTACTAGAAAAAGGGGCGACCCTGTCATTTTTGTAGCCATGGAGAAACTCAAGTTTCTCACTCATTTTTGCTTTGTTTTTGCTCGTTTTCTTCCAGTTTGCATGGTTTTTGATCCCTAATATAGAGTTAACTATTTCATGCACTCACACATGCATAATTAGCTCTATTTGATCTCAAATTAACTCTTCAATCAATCTCATACATTTCCTCACCTCCATTTTCTCTCCAGTGATAAGCTATCTTTGCTTCATCACTCTCCAATCAGCTGAGTTCATTAGGTAATCAATCTTTTTAACTCCCCAATCATCTTTGTTAACTCATCAATCAAATGAGTTAACTCTTCAATCAATCCCTTCTTCTAAACCTATAAATACACCCCTCCCTCAAGCACAAATGGAGTCAAATTCATTGTGCACACAGCTCTTGCCAATTTTGCTCTCCAACTTAGCATTCAAATGCTCTTACAGGACGAAGGTGCCTTTTGCTTTATTTGTTCAACCATGTAGCATCATACTACTTCATTCTATGCCATTGTGCTCAATCCAAGCTCTCATTGATCTCATACAAGCTTCATCAAAGCTTCTTTTTTCTTCTTTGTGTCGTTTTGTTGTCAAGAGGATCACCCGCTGCCACAAAAGGATTCGAGGTTGCCAATTACAAGAATTGCTGAGGGTAGTGGAGTCAACAAATCTTCATTTCTCTTAGGTTCCTTCATTGTTTTTGTTTAATTAATAGTAATTAGAGAATCAAATTTGCTCTCGGGAACAATAAAACATTGCTTTTTCCTTGATAATTAGATCTTGCATGTTAGATTAGTTGCTTTTGTATTCCTAGATCTAAATTGTTAGAAGAAGCATTTTCCCTTTTCATTAGATTAGATTGCATTAAAATCATCAAAAACACAAAAAAAGTTAACTTTGCATTAGAAAAGTCATATAGAATTGCATACATATTTCCTTTTCATAGATTAAAAGCACTTTCTATTTCCAAAATAGTCAAAAATACCAAAAAAGATGTTTTGCACATCATTTAGTTTGCATGCATATAGAAACCCAAGAATAGGCAAAATAGCAAACCCTCGATTCCATCACGAGGTAACCGCAGTTAAACGATCAAATCAAACTCTTGATCCCATCATGAGGTAAAAACAAAGTCAAAACATAAAGTCAAACCCTAGGTCAACTAAACCCTAGGTCAAAACATTAGATCTAGTTAAGGTTAGTAATCACACATTGACCTTTATCTTGATTCATGAATGTGCTTAGGAGTGAGAGGAGAGTGGGTGAGGGCTATCCTTGATGAGATCCAAGAGATCCATCCAAGACCACAATGAGAAACATTTGTTCTACCACAAGGAGACCCATTCGTCCTCTTATTGTTAGAAGAAACTAGACAACGCCAGATACAACAAGAACTCTTGCAACACTTACAAAGACAAGAGGACATCAATGAGAACAATCGCTTACCCACACAGAGGTGGAATCTAAGAAATCCAAATAGGAGAAGAGAAACTAGTGACCCTTCAAGTCATAGGGTTATCTCAACTACAACAACAATCAAACGAAACATACAACTAAGCACACAACAACAAAGGCAGCAATATTTGCCAACCCCTCTCCATGAAGTCTAGCTCTCCAACGAGCTAGACCCCTATCCTATCTCACCTCCTCTCGACTAGCTAATTCCACGTGAGCAAGAGTGATGTGGCGGATCGCCCCAAGGAAAGGAGGGAAATGGTCTATGTGCATGCTGAAATTTGACCCGACAGCCCCAGGCAACCGGAGTCACGATTTTGAGTGTACAGGTTCTAAGGTACTTGCAGTATAACCTCACAGCTATACTCGGTCCTGAATTTGCAAGTATATCCTTGGTCTATTATGTGATATGATTTATCTATAACTTTCATGAATAGATTTGGTTATTATATTAGAGTAATATTTTCTAACCAAAGCTTATCTCTTGTTGATTACGTTAGCAAATGATATTGATGTGCTTGTGGGAGCATTCGGTGATCGTGGCACATGTTACTTTGGGGCATGGGCTTTGTGAAAGCTCTTGTTACCTTGCATGTTTTCACTTTACCTTAAATGTGATTGATATTAGTGAGCAGGATCAACCACTTTAAGGTGAGGGAATATATCATGGTAACTGCTTTACTTTTTACATTAACAAAGTGTGTTTGCGTACATTGATATATTATGTTTACCTCCTTTTCATTGTAAGGCATCTACATGATGTGGGTGGGGTCATATACCTGGAGCACATGCTTCTTTTTCACTGTAAGGCATCTCTGTGATGCGGGTGGGGTTGCATTTTTAAAGCCCTTGTACAGAAGTAGAGATGGTGTATCTCTTGAGCCAGTGCACATCCTTTTAAACAAAGTCCTCATCGTGAGGTAGGGTTGGATCTTGCGTCATTCACCCTTAAGCATGTCTTTGGTAGTTGTGGTAGCATAGCTCAACCATTAGGTATGTTTGCCATGTCTTAGATAGTGGAGTGTAGCGATGAGCTCTTCCCTATCGCTTGTCTTTACCATGAATAAGATGTATAGTGTGTCGATGACATACTATACGGCGCTCGTGTATTCATGTGTCTTCCATGTGTTTTATGTGTCTTCTTTCTATATCTTGCGTGCCTATGGCATGGTCTAAAGATGTGTGGTGATGAGCCCCCCACGTTGTATGTGTTTTGTGTGTTTTCACGTGATCTAAAGACGTGTGGCAATGAGCCCCCCCATTGTATGTTTTATTTTTATATATATGTGTAATTGCTTAATAAATCTTCTCTTCATGTCTTCTCTGTGTCTTGCGTGACTGTATTCATGTCTTCTTTGTGTATTGTGTGCTTTCACTATCTTCTCCATATATTGTGTTCTTTCTTACTGTATTCATTGTGTCTTGTGTGACTGTTAAGTGATTTCTTATGTTTGCCTAAGTCTGGGGGCTAGAAATGGTCCTCCAAGCTTAGGGTGTGTCTTCATTCTTGTGTTTGATGTGTTTGATATGCTACGACCGTACTTTAATGCATGTACTAAATCGTAAGATCACAAACACATTAATGTGGGGGTAAATGTTATGGAGTAAAAAAGTGGACACATGCCTTTTTTACCTCCTAGTTTAGCTCCTAGGTCCTCGTGCTAACACTCTACAACCAAAATATTCATCCCGATGAGAAATCCCTCGAAACCCATGTCAAATGGGAACTAGGGGCCCATTTAATGCTTAAATCTAGACCAAAAAGGTACCTATGGATTTGGCCGTTTGTTTCCAAGTCCTCCCTGATTGGTTGGGGTAAAATTTAAATCATGTCGACATAGGACCTTTAAATGGGTCTCTCCTTGTCTGCTCTTTCAATTAATTTATGAATGTTTAACAAGAAAGCATATATACGTGAGTGTTTGAATTCATTTTGTGAAAATTTGATGATAGCAAGGTTATGATATTAAGAAAAGGAGAATTCAAGGCATCCATTGTGTTATTGTTGCAAATTTGTGTTTGTGTTGTACATGTTTGTTGCAAATTTGGGATCATCATCAACATCCTTATGAGTTGAAGAATCTTCATCCTCTTAAGGACTACACCTCCAAGGTGACATCGTCATTGTTTAAATAACTTCAACATCATTTGGATTATCTTTATCCTCTATCCTGAAAGGACACACACTCTCTCTCTAACTACGGTGTTGGGAAATATTACATGCTAACCCAGGATTTGACTGAGGTAAATCCCTAAACACCACAACCCCCAAACCCCTTTTTCTTCTTGTGTGCAAGTTATAGGTGTGAGGATTGAAGAAGTGAAGGTACAAGGAGGCTATTCAAGGGACAGAGTTTCAAGATCTGAAAATAGGTTGCGAAAATTCCTCTGCGGAAGACTCGGGCGCCCGCCCCGGTGTCCTCCTGTTAAATTAGACACTGGATACAACATCAGGGCATCATTTACAACAATTTTCTAGTTATGTGTCTTCGGAGATTGGGACTTTCAGGACTCGGGCACCCGCACTAGAGTCCTTTGACATTTCAGCTTCTGTGGAATAGGTTATGACATCTCACTGATCATCTTGGTACTTTCAGATCCTAAGTTTTTGTCATTGTTTTTTTGTTATAAGTTGATTATCTCATATCTAGGGTTTTACTCATTCTTAACCTAGGGTTTGATCAAAAGCTTAGTTAAATCAAATATTTCCTTAACAAATAGGAGCACAAAATTAGTATCTGAGTCCTCTTTCATCTTGTAGTGACTTAGCTTAGTTTTGTCCTTGAATGTTGTAGTGAAAGAGGGTTTGATCTAGTGTACTTACATGGTTGCATTCATCCCCCTTTTTCCTACTAAACATTTCACTGAACCCTTAGCATTGAGGATTTTCATCTTGTTGAGTGTTGAAATCAGATCTTGCATTAATTCATATCATACTTATCATTCTTCATTGAAAAATCTTTCATACATTTGGAAAAAGTGAAAAAATAATAAGCATTCGAGGCTTGCATAAAGGCATAGTTTTGCATTATTTTTATTGCATACCATTGGAAACATTTGAAATTATAATTTATACATTAGATCTGAAACAAATTATAGAAATTAATCATTTCAAAATATCACATCTTGCATTTGAAGATCTCATTTGCTAGGGTTTTTTTGAAAATTTGCATTTTTTCATATAACCTAGTTTTTGCAAAAGCTAGGGTTGGTAGTCAAAATCTTATTTTAGATTTTTTTACCCTCATAAATACTCATTCAAATCTGATTTTGAATTTTAGTGTTGCTTCATTGCACATTCTTGCATTAAAATTTCAAATTTTGCAATTGCATAATGTGTATTTCAACATTAAGGGTTTTAAACACTTCTTTGAGCAAACTTTTAAATCATTCATATTGCCTTGTTGTGTAGCACTATTTACATCATAATTACTTTTTTTGTAGTGAAATTAGTGTGTTTTTTACATTCAAAAACCCAATTTCCTCAAACTAGTGCCTTGGTGTGTATTAGTCTCACATACATGGCCTCTCATCACAATAAGAGTGGTATGGTCCCTCCTCGAGTTTATAGGAAAAGGAAGACTCCTGAACTTGAAATAGCCTTTACACCACATGACACTACAACTAGAGATATTAAGGGACCTCTTTACATTACCGCATGTATAAGTGGATATCCTAAAAGAGGAGTCCTTATCAATCCTAATTGCATAACAAATGTGATAACTGAAGAGTTCCTCTACATGCATGATTTGATACAAGAATCTTCTGAACCCACACATATTCTAGTTAAGACACATAATGGAGATTTTATCCTGGCTATGGGGAAGATTACATTATTGATTTAAGTAGTTGAGAAAGCCCTGGAACAATTATTCGACATTATCCCTACCTCCAACCTATTTCATGTGAAACTAGGCCATCCATGGCTCAAGTCCATGAAAGCAATCCCCTCTACAATTCATAAATGTTTAAAATTTTCTTATCAAGGTAGAGTGCATGTTGTCCACCATAGTGGATGGAAACCTTTGGTTACTCATGGAAATTTCAGCCTAGACTGCTTCTGTCAGTAGCCTACTGAGCTTACTCAACCAAGAGAAGATCAATTCTTCCTGGCATACCAAAGATACAAGGAAAAGTTAATAACAAATTAGCTAGACCTCCTATAGAGTAAATAGAGAATGAAAACCAGGGTAAGATGAAAGAACCCCCTTGAACTCTAGGTAAAGGAGTTTTTGCCAAGGTTCCTCCTTCGCCATCCTTACAAGGATCAAGAGATAACCGTAAAGAGCGAAGCATTTCATCACAAAAGATCAAATTTGTACCAACTTCTTCTTCTAAGACATCAAAGACTATGGAAAATAATGAAAATCCTTTTGCAAACATCACTCATAAAAAAAGAAGGAATAGGAAAGCAAGAGAAATACAAAAGATGAGACAAGCCTTAGCTCAAAAAGCAACACCTCAACAACAAAACATCCCACTAACTAATATTAAATCAACAAAGGAAGAGCTAAAGGCTGAAGAGTTAAAGGACAATGAGTCAAGTTGGGCAATAGTACCTTATGTACCTATTTCCTCTTGCATTCGGGATTGGGAGGAAGATGATTTGCTCAATGACAACCGCTAGTTTAGTTGTATAACAGGTAAGTTTTTCTCACCCTTTTAGCCATCTTTGATGTAGTAGCATCTCTTTGCGTTGCTCACTTATGTGGCCTCCTCTTAATGTGTTGTGTTCCCCTATGTTGTTTTAAATGTTGGTTAGGTCTCTTTGGATGACCCTTGATACTCTTGTAAGGTCAATGATACAAGGAGACTACCTCTTGTGTGAGCATTCTTCTATTTGTTTCTCTATTCTTCTATTTATCCTCTCATCTATTTTATTGTTGTGTGTTGTGCCTTGGGGGCATAACATTGTGGAGGATGTCTTGGGGGCATCTTCCCATGTTGTAAACCCAATTCACTCTTATATCCTCTCTCATTTTTATTGTTTACATTCTTCAATGACTCTACTAGTTAGTGGATGACAAAAACAAACAAATACTGATAAGGACCATGCGAACCTTCAACAAGAAAGCAAAAATAGACCTAGGCCATATATGAAGATGGGGTTGATATATATTATTGATTCTTGAATAGTAGAATCAATATGTGTTGTGATTCGTGTTGCGACATTTATTGTAACAAACCTTTGCAATACTCTAAATCAGCTTCGACACACTTTGGATTGTTTTGTATCTCACCTTGTAGCTACACTTAGTTCTAAGATAACCTCACGGCTATACTCATTCCTAAACCTGCAAGTATGGCCTTAGTCTATTATGTGAGATGATTTCTGTATAACTTTCATGAATTGATTTGGTTATTATCTTAGAGTAATATTTTCTAACCAAAGGTTATCTCTTGTTGATTATGTTAGCAAATAATATTGATGTGTTTGTGGGAACATTTGATGATCATGGCACATGTCACTTTGGGGCATGGGCTTTGTGAATGCTCTTGTTCCCTTGCATTTTTTCACTTTACCTTAAATGTGATTGATATCGACAAGCGGGATGAACCACTTTGAGGTGGGGGCATATATTATGGTAACAGCTTGACTACTTTTTACATTGACAAAGTGTTTTTGCATACATTGATCTATTACATATACCTCCTTTTCACTATAAGGCATCTCTGTGATGCAGGTGGGGTCGTATACCTCGAGCACATGCTTCCTTTTCACTATAAGGCATCTCCATGATGCAGGTGGGGTTACATTTTAAAATCCCTTCTACGGAAGGCGAGATGGTGTATCTCTTGAGCTAGTGCACATCCTTTTAAACAAAGTCCTCATCGTGAGGTAGGGTTGGATCTTGAGTCATTCATCCTTAAGCATGTCTTTGGAGGTTGTTGTAGCATAGCTTAACCGTCATGTGTGTTTGGCGTGTCTTAGATAGTTGGAGTGTAGTGATGAGCTCTTTCCTATCGCTCGTGTTTGCCATGTATAAGACGTATAGTGTGTCAATGACATACTATATGGTACTCATGTGTTCCATGTGTCTTCTATGTGTTTTATGTGTCTTCTTTGTGTATCTTGTGTTCCTTTGGCATGGCCTAAAGATGTGTGGTGATGATCCCCCCATATTGTATGTGTTTTGTGTGTTTTTGTGTGGTCTAAAGACGTGTGGCGATGACCCCCCCACGTTGTGTGTTTTATTTTTATATATATGCATAATTGCTTAATCATGTCTTCTCTTCATGTATTCTATGTGTCTTGCATGACTGTATTCATGTATTCTTCATGTATTGCATACTTTCACTTTCTTCTCCATATATTATGTGCTTCCTTACTATATTCCCTATGTATTATGTGACTGTTAAGTGATTTCTTATGTTTGCCTAAGTCTAGGGGCTAGAAATGGTCCTCCAAGCTTAGGGTGTGTCTTCATTCTTGTGATTGATGTGTTTAATATGCTTTGACCATACTTTAATGCATGTGTTGAATCATAATATCACACACACATTAAAGTGGGGGCTAAATGTTATGGAGTAAAAAGTGGACACATGCCTTTTTTACCTCCTAGTTTAGCTCCTAGGTCCCCGTGTTAACACTCGACAACCAAAATATTCATCCTGATGACAAATCCATGAAACCCATGTCAAATGGGAACTAGGGGGACATTTAATGCTTAAGTCCAAACCAAAAAGGTACCTAGGGACTTGAGCACTCGCACCCAAGTCCTCCCTAATTGGTCAGGGTAAAATTTAAATCATGTCAGTATAGGACCTTTAAATGGGTCTCTCCTTGTCAGCTCTTTCAATTAATTTAGGAATGTTTACTAGGAAAGAATATATAAGTGAGTGTTTGAATTCATTTTGTGAAAATTTGATGATACAAAGGTTATGATATTGAGCAAAGGAGCATTCAAGGCATTCATTGTGTTATTGTTGTAGATTTGTGTTTACCGTGTTGTACATGTTTGTTACATATTTGGGATCATCATCAACATCCTTATGAGTTGAAGAATCTTCATCCTCCTAAGGAATACACCTCCAAGGTGACATCATTATTGTTTGAATCATTTCATCATCATTTGGATTATCTTTAGCCTTTGTCCTATAAGGATGCACTCTCTCTAACAATAGTGTTGGGAAAGCTTAAATGCTAACCCAAGATTTGACTAAGGCAAATCCCTAAACACCATAACCCCCAAACCCCTTTTCTTCTTGTGTGCAGGTTACAAGTGCGAGGATTGAAGAAACAAAGGTACATGGAGGTTGTTCAAGGGATAGAGTTTCAAAATCTGAAAATAGGTTGCAAAAATTTCTCTGTGGAAGACTCAAGCGCCCACCCTGGTGTTGTATTAAATTAAACAGTGGATACAACATCGAGGCATCATTTACAACAATTTTACATTTCTTAGTTTTCAGATATTAGGACTTTCAGAACTTGGGTGCCCGCCACGGAGTCCTCTGACATTATAGCTTCCATGGAATAGTGTTATGACATCTCATTGATCATCTTGGTACTTTCAGATCCTGAGTTTCTGTTGCTGTTTGTCTGTTATAAGTTGATTATCTCATATCTAAGGTTTTAGTCATTTTTAACCTAGGGTTTGATAAAAACCTTGGTTAAATCACATCTTTCCTTAACAAATAGAAACACAAAATTAGTAGCTAAGTCCTCTTTCATCTTGTAGTGCCTTATCTCAGTTTTGTCCTCGAATGTTGTAGTGAAAGAGGGTTTGATCTAGTGTACTTACATGCTTGCATTTGTCCCCCTTTTTCCTACTAAGCATGACCTCCCTATCGAACTGGGACACCTAGACCTTCATCAAGAATAAGGTTGATATCTTAAGGGTAGAATGTGCAATGGGACTGGATCAAAATGATCAGGAACTCACCAAGCTAAAGGCCATCCAAACATTGTCTGACAAGGTACTAATACGCCGGCATATAATGACCATCCAGACCATGCCATGTATATCAACATGGATGAAGGTGGTGCAATCACAGTTAGGAGGGTCCACAAAGTGAACAGTCTAGGCCGTACAGCAAGAGTAAACACAACAGAAACAACTCAAAGATATAATGAAAATACATATTTAATCATTAAATATATCATAGATCCAAAATATGAACTGGCTGGCAACATGTGGGCTTACAATTAGGGCTCACAATCCTGATTCCTTAGTTACAGAATATGCACAAGATATAGCTTTGAAGCTTCTTCATAAAGAATTCAAACTATCAACTATGAACTAATGATCAACTATCAATGACTACTTTCCTATACATCTATTACATGATTATATATCATCTCCAAAAAGATTCCTCCGCATCAGCCAAGGAAGATCACAAACTCCAATGAAGAGTTGTAACGTGTGTACATGAACAGGTCAGACCTAATCATATAGAACTCCTCCACAAATGAATGGAATAGCATGCAAATCTCAAGGAAGGTCAGACAAGATCCAAGAAACATTGAATGATGTGTCATTTAGCTTCATAAGTTGAGAAATGCTCCACAAGTCTTCTCCTTTAGCTGATTATCGAAGACTGTCAGGATGCTCTGTTCCGAGAAAACAATCGATCTTCTGATAGTGATATCTTTTCAGTACCTGATCCAAATGATCTAAATTTTAGATATGATGTGCATGAAAGTGTCTAGATACTAAGTCCAACTCCAGAAGGTCTGAAATGAAACTACGGTAGAATGTGGACCAATCTCTTGAAACTGCTACTGACTAAACTAAACTAGAAAATGAAAGAAAAAAATTGAAATACAAATGTTTTTGGTTAATACAAGATTGCTCTTGAACCAGGGATGCTCCTGCATCAGACATCTGTGGTTTTTGAAAAAAGTGAGTCCCTCACTTTGTTGGGGCTAGAGGAAAACCAAGAGGGTCCACCTCAGCCTAAGAAATCCATGATGAGTCTTCTTTCGGTCTCCCTTTCCACTTCACAAGATATTCTTTGCATTGTCTTCCTTTGGTGTTGCGTCCAATGCTATTATCTAATATGTCTTCAATATGCTTCGGTGCTTGTTGTGGTAACTACTTCTTCAAATGATCTTCAATGTTGTTCTTGAATTCTACTTCATGATAATGATATAGGTCTATAATATTGAAAATAGGTGATAAACCCAATGTCTCTGGTAACTCCACTTCATATGCATTTCTTGAATCAAACTTTCTGAGTATCCTACATGGTCCAAACTTCTTCATCTTCAGCTTATTATATGTCCCAACTGGAAATCTCTCTTTTCTCAAATACACCATCACTTCATCTCCCACTAAAAATTCTTTGTGTCTTCTCTTCTCATCTGCTCACTCCTTATACTTACTATTCATCTCCTCCAAATGCTTCTTAACTTGATTATGTACTGTCTCCATGTGTCCTACAAATTCTTCTGCTTCTGTACTCTTGTTCTCTATACTGATGTCTCTCAACTTTGCTACTCCTCTAGGGTTAGTTCTTGTCACAATCTCAAATGGTGTTATTTCGGTACTCCTATTTACTAAATTATTATATGCAAACTCTACTTGTGATAGAATCAAATTCCCATTTCCTACTTTCTCTCCAACCAAACATCTCAACAAGTTTCCAAACTCCTATTTACTACCTCTATCTGTCCATCAGTCTGTGGGTGAAATGTTGAACTGAACTTCAAATCTGTCTTCATCTTCTTCCAAAGTGTCTTCCAAAAGTATCCAAGAAATCTTGTATCTCTGTCTAAAATTATGCTCTTAGGCAATCCATGCAATCTCACAGTCTCCTTAAAAAATAGATCGGCCAGATGAACTGCATCAGTTGTCTTCTTACAAGATATGAAATGTGTCATCTTTGAAAACATGTCCACTACTACAAATATTGAATCATGTCCTCTCTATGTCTTCGGCAATCCCATTATGAAATCCATACTTATGTCTTCCCAAGGTCTCTCTAGTACTATCAAATATTTGTACAAACTAGTATTCTGACTACTCCCTTTTGCAACTTGACGAACTCTACAATTCTGCACAAATTTCCTAACATCCTTATGTATCTAAAGCCAAAAGTCATTTTTCACTTACTAAATCCACTGTCTTATCAATGCGAAAATGTCTTGCCAATCCACCATTATGCTTCTCTTTGATTAAATTGTTTTTCATTGAACTCCTAGGTATGCATAACCGATTTCCTTTTAACAACATATCTTCCTGAATGAAATAGTCCAACCACTTACTCCTATCTATCACAATAGGTTCCTTACATGCTTTCCAAGATTCTACAAAATCAAGATCTTCTTCATACATGTTCTTCAATTCTTCAAATCCTAACACTTCAACTCTCATCTCTGTCAGCAAGTTCCTTCTCCTACTCAATGCATCTAAAACTTTTTTTGACTTTCCACTTCTATGTTTCAGTACAAAAGTATAACTCTGCATGAACTCTACCCATCTCATATGTCTCTAATTCAACTTTCCTTGACTATTCAAATACTACAAAGCTTGATGATCTGTATATAACACAAACTCCTTAGGCAACAAGTAATGTCTCCACTTCTTCAAGGCTTGAATTATGGCATAAAACTCCTGATCATAAACTGAATATCTTCTCCTTGCACCATTTAACTTCTTACTAAAATATGCTACATGTCCACCCTCTTAACTTAACACTGCTCCTATTGCATGCCCAATTGCATCACAATCTACTTGAAATACCTTATTGAAATCTGGTAATGCCAATATAGGCTGCTCTGTCACTTTCTGCTTCAACAATTCAAAACTTCTATCTGCTCCTGATGTCCACTTAAAATCTTTTCTGTCACCTCTGATTGTCTCTATCATAGGGTTACATAATGAACTAAAATTTATGATGAACTTTCGATAGAAACTAGCTAATCCATGAAATGATTTGACTTCTCCAATGCTCTCCGGTGTAGGCCATTCAACAATTTCTCTCACTTTTCCAGGGTCCATCTTCAATCCTTTCGCAGAAATCACAAATCCTAGGTATACCAATTCTTCCTTCATGAAACTACTTTTTTTATGTTTATCAACTGTTATATCAGAAAAAGTAACCTTGGGGGATTTTTCCTATTAAGGTTTAGCTCTCAGGTCCTTTAGAATGCATTTAGAGCATCTTGCATGATTTTGATGACTCTTAATGAGAAAACCCTGAAGTTTCATGGCAAATAAGACTCAGGGGATGCACTTAAAATAAATCATGCTTGAAATAGGAGGGGAGGACTTGGGCACCCACACCCTAGTCCTACCTATTTTAGGTCAGGACCAAATTCAAAGTGTCAGTTTATGACCATTATTTAGGTCCTATGACAACACGGTAAGTTTGAATTATAAAATTCTTAGCGGGAATATGTGTAGTTGCATATATAAGCATGATTAGTGATTCATTTGTAAACTAGATGGACATTTTGATTAACAAGCTTATGTTAAGGGGATTCAAGGCATTCATTGTGTTACAGAGTAGAATTTGTGTTGTTCTTGTGTTTGTATTTGTAGATTTGGCATCCATCTCCTCATGGCATGAAGAGCATCTTCCTTCCACGAGATCTTCACTACAAGGTGATATCAATTGTGTTTTCTATCATTTATCATTTGGATTTTTCCTCTATCCCACAGGGATATGCACTCTTTATCTGACAACGGTGTTTGGAAGACTTGAATGTCTCTTCGAAGCTTGACTGAGGCAAGCCTCTAAACACCACAACCCCCAAACCATTTTTCTGTGATTGCAGGTTACAAGTTGTCAAAGCAAAAAAAGTGGAGTTGTAGGAGAGTAGTGCAGACTGTCAGAATTGCAGATCAGAGAAGAAAGTAGGGACCTAGACTCGGGTGCCCGCTCATTAGTCCTCTGGATCTCCCAATAAAAAAATCTCCACAATAGTAGGAACAAGTTGCAGACAAGCTTCCTAGATCTCGACAAAAATTGTGGCACTAGACTAGGGTACCGATTCATTAGTCCCCGAATTTTTCGTATTCCAAACTTTGAAATCTGGTACGCATTTGATTGTCATTTGATATCTCTCTATGTGATCATTTTCAATAATTTGTCCGTTTGTTTATGAATTAATGAAATTAGGGTTTTGAGCATAATTGGACTTAACTGAATAAAAAAATCACACAATTCCAATCTTGCCCTATGTTCCAAGTGATAGGAGATTTGTAGTAGACTTCCTACTCGATTGAATGTCCTTGAATGTTTAGTGGTGAAAAGAGGATCAACACAAACCCTCTTCAAACAACTATCAAAATCAACCCTAAACAATCTACACTTTTCATCCTAAACATTTTGGTGAACCCATGTTGTTGGACTTTTTTGTACCTTTTTGAGTGTTGTGCTTCAGATTTACATTCATATCATTATTCATCTTATTGCATTTCAAAAAAATACAAACAAATTGAAAATTTTGAAAAAATTGGCATTTTTAGCTTGCATTTTCAAATAATTTAAATTAATTGGCATTGAATTTAAATAAATTTCTGTCATTATCATCAGATATGGTTTAAAATACATAAATTTTTCATTCATCATTCATTTAGAAGGCATTTTCATGATCAAATTGTTGAAAATTGCTTGAAATTGTGCATTTTTCCATATAACCTAGTTTTGCATTAGCTAGGGTTTGTAGTCAAAATCTTGTTTCAAATTTTACTACCCTTTTAAAACACTCATTAGGACTGATTTCAAACTATAGTGTTGCATTATAGTGGTTTGCTTGTATTATTTCATGCCTCGGGTTTGAAAACCTTGATTTTTCACTAGATTTTGGCCTTATTGTCTCTCTAGATTTGCACCATAGGCATGTTGTAAATAATTTTTCTGCACGAATTAGCTGTTATCAGGGTTATTATCTTCTTCCCCTCCTAAAATTCTTTACAACACCCTTTCTATTGAATTTTTGCATTGAAAATTTGGTGAAAATTTGCATATTTTGACTATATTTTCCCTAGGGTTTGACTTAGATTTGCACTCCAAGCATGTTGTGATGGATTTTATGGCTTTATGTGACTAATATTACTGCTATTATCTACTTCAACTCCTAATATTATTTACAACACCCTTTTTATTGGGTCTTTGCATTGAAAACTTGTGGAAAATTGCATATTTTAGTGTATTTTCACTAGGTTTTGACTTGTCATCACTCTAGGCTTGCATCAAAAGTGTGTTGTAAAGGATATTATTGTTTTTTGGATTGATATCAGACATATTACTCACTTCACTCCATAAATCTCCTTACAACACCTTTTATTTCACTTATTTGCATTGAAAAAAGTCAAAAAATCAAGCATTTTGGATCTTAAACATATCTTGCTCCTAGGGTTTGTTCTATTAGTTTGTACATTCTGTGTTGCATGCTATTGCATGAGTCTTATGACATGCTTCCCTAATAGAAACATTCCTTTAAGAAGTAGAATACTTATGGGATCTAGTGCTTTTGAAGAAAACAATATTCCTGCCTTTGAAAATCCATTGAATACCTTCTTTACAAAAGGAGAGACACAAATTTTGCAAGACATTGTATCTCCTACAACCACTATGGAAGATCAAGTATTTCATGATGTTGAAGAAACTATTAAGATGGTCACACATGTACCTAATAAGCAAATAAACAAACTGGATAAAGAGTTAGCCGATTTTCAAGCATTTGTTGAAACTAAAAGGATAGCGAAAGAAGTTGTACTTGTGATTCACCATGTAAGAGAATTGATAAAAGAAGGGCAAGATGGTATTAATGTTATTTGAGGATTAATGCATATAGTACACAGTAATTTTATGACGGTGACTGAATGTGTGAATGGTATTAAAAACATGTCAACACCATCTCATACGCAAGTATCGGCACCTATACCAACCACTGGAATGTCTACATTTACATCGACAATTTTAACAAATGCAAATGCTTGTAGTAATGCTACCACTCGTATTGGAGTATCTAATGGAACTAGTTCACAAAATTACAAAGTTGGATTCAACTATCAAAACTTGGTTTCTAAGGGGACCTCTTCTATGAATAATCACTCTCAACCACCTCTCCATCCCACCTATTCTCAGCCACCTATTACATATAACTACTTGCAACAACCTTCCACCTACCACTATGTCCAACCGCCATTTAACTATTCACAACCTCTGCTCATCACTACTCGGGCTCAATCACCCCTTCACTTTGGTTCTAATTCCTCGTAGCAAACTGCATCTCCCAATGATGCCATCTTAAACCAACTTTTGCAAGGCATGATTGCTTTACAACAAAAAGTGACAAACTTGACAAATTCTTCACAACCTAATATACCAACTTATCATGCCCATAATCCCCTATCTTATGCAATCTTGAGAATTCCTATGCCTAAAAGGTTTGAGAATCCTTGCTTCAAAAAATATGGTGGAAAAGGTGATCCTAATACTCATGTGGCAACATTCACGACTATGTGTAGTGATTTCTACTTTGAAGAGGACTTGTTAGCAAAACTTTTCCCACAATCGCTCAAAGATACTGCTTTAGAATGGTTTTTCTCTTTACCTCTGAATTCAATACACTCTTTTTCATAATTAGTTGATCAATTTTTACAACATTTTCAAGCAAACATTGGACCTCAAGTTTCCTTGATTGATTTAGTTCATTGCAAGAAAGGTCCGAAAGAGAAGTTAACTGAGTTTATTAGTCGGTATCAATCTCTCTATGCACAAATTCAATATCAGATGAAGGATGAGGATGTTTAGAAGGTGTTTATTATGAATCTACAACCTAACATCCATAATAAGATTCTCTTGATGAAGTATAACTCCTTTCAACATTTGTGTACTGCCCTTTGTGATTACCAACTTTCGTCTAGTCAGTATGAAAATCAAAACTCATCATCTCAAGCTGGTAAATTCACAAGTGGACCATCACAAAACAACTTTAAAAGGAATAATAGGAGTTTCATCAAGATTAATGGAATGAACTCAAATAACTTTTCCCAAGTGTCTACTATCACTAATCCAAAGAAGGTACCATATCAGCAAAGAAAGTTTACTCCGATATCTGAGACCTATCATTCTATCATGAATCAAGCTATGAGTAATAATCTTATGAAGCTTCCCCTGATTAAACCTTTAGATCCTAATAAAATGCAAGGACATTATTTTGATGTTAATGTCGTTTGTCATTTTCATTGACAACAAGGACATGATACTGAACGATGTATGCCTCTTAAACATGAAATACAAGACCTCATCGATTCAAATGTTATATAGGTATCAGGTGTGAATGATAATGGAAATAAGTTGGTTGCTCCGTCGAATCAGAATTTGCAAATCTTTACTAATCCTTTCCCTAAGCATACCGATAACAATATGATGGAACAGAGTATAGTGGAAGTAGACGATGAGGATTATTTGGAATATGATAACATCATGGGTATAATAGAAGTGGATAAGGAAAATTTGGATAACCCACCTCATCCATGGAGAAAAGGAATTTATGTTGAGGTTCCTCCTCCGTTATCTTTACAAGGATCGGGAGATAACCAAAATGCATTAGAAAGACAAATAGAACAACTGAAACAAGAGACTACAACACAAGACAAGATTGATATAGTACAAGATAGTCCTTGTCGCTATGGTAGATGACATCAACAAAGAAAGCTAGCTAAAAATTAGAAAAGAGTCTGAAGATTGTCATCAGTTGGAAATAATAGTGGTTCTCCTCCTCAAAAGTAACAAAAGGTCTCACATACACAAGAATCTGAGAAACAAGCATTATATGGATTTCATGACAACAAACAAGACTCTCATAAGAACCACTCAAGCTTTGCACAAAACTTGATAGAGCATCTCTCCAAGATGTTCGCAAGTCATAAAGTCTAGACTGGCTTCTCCTTACAGGTAAGTATTTCTAACCCTTTACCTCTCGTTTTGTGTTTCCCTCATGATGTGTTATGTGTTGTTTAGGCCTCCCAGGATAACCCTTGATTCTCTTGTAAGGTCTAGGATACTGGGAGACTGCCTCTGTTGTGACCCTTCTTCTATTTGTATCATCATTCTTCTATGTTGCTTCTCCTCTATTTTTCACTGTTTTGTGTTGTGTGTTATGGACATAGTGTTGCGGTTGGTGACTTGGGGGGGCACCCTCCTATGTGACTGTCCCTAAGGCACTTATTTCTCATCTCTTGATTTATTATTTCCCTTCCTCTAATGTCTCTATCTAGTGAGCAGATGATGAAAAAACATATTATACTGATACAGACCTAGTGTCCCTTCAACAAGAAATCAAAAAATGGACCTAGTCCATACATGACGATGGGGTTGTTATATATTATCTGACGCTTGGCTAGTAGAATCACTCCATGTGATCTTGATTCTATCTTATCACATGTACAAAACATAACAGTAATGCTACTCCATGCACTTTGTCTATCTTTAATATTGCATTCCTCGGCTCTTTGTGTGAATAATCATATGCATTGTTGTTTATCATGATTATATGGATGCTAACACTTTTCTTGCAGGAATGTGTTTGTGGGAACATTTGGTGATCATAAAGTACATGTCACCTTCGAGGGGCATGGGCTTTGTGAGAGCTCGTGTTCCCTTGTGTGTTTTTTACCTACCTTAACGTGCTTGATATCGGTACACGAAATCAACCACCTTAAGGTGGGGGAATATATAAGGTAAGCGATGAGTCCCTCCTGCACTCTGAGATTTGTTTGAAATCTATTGCAATCATTTCAGCCCTCTGCGAAGGTAGGATATCATGCATATCCTTTTCATCTTAAGCCCTCTGCAGAGGTGGGGATGGTGTATTTCTCATGGAGAGTGCACATCCTGTCATTTTCAAAAGTCCTCTGCGGAGGCAGGGAGCAGTTCTGTGACTAACTCAACCCTTAAGCATGTCTTCGGTGATTGTTGTGGTGAAGCCTAATCATCGGTGTGTGCCTGTAATGTGCTTGAGATGGTGATGAACCTAGAAATAGGTACACTCCATCACTTGTATGTCGTGTCTTCCAAGTGTGTGTGTATTGTATTTTTATTCCCAAGCATAGTTTAAAGACCGGTGGAGATGATTCCCTCTTACATTATGGGTGGTGTGTTTACTTTCCTTGTACTTGCATCTACATTTCATATATATGAGAAAAAGAAAAGAAAAAAACCATCACTATCTTCATTGCATTCATTGTATTCACTATGTTTTGTGTGCCTTCAATGTTGTCTTCTCCATGTTTTGCATGACTGTAACTATCTTCTCCATGTTTTATGTGCCTGTTACTATCTTCTCTATGATCGGCGTGTCTTCTCGATGCTTGGCGTGTTTGCTATGTTTGTTGACCATACTTTAATGCATGTATTGGCCTTGCATTTATACATACATTAAAGTGGGGGCTAAATGTTATGTCAAGAAAAGTAACCTTGGGGGATTTTTCCTATTAAGGTTTAGCTCCTAGGTCCTTTAGAATGCATTTAGACCATCTTGCATGATTTTGATGACTCCTGATGAGAAAACCCTGAAGTTTCATGGCAAATAGGACTAGAGGGATGCACTTAACATAAATCCTACCTGAAATAGGAGGGGAAGACTTGGGCATCGCACCCTAGTCTTGCCCTATTTTAGGTCAGGACCAATTTCAAAGTGTCATTTTATGACTGTTATTTAGGTCTTATGCCGACACGGTAAGTTTGAATTATGAAATTCTTAGCGGGAATGTTTGTAGTTGCATATATAAGCATGATTAGTGATTCATTTGTAAACTAGATGGACATTTTGATTAACAAACTTATGTTAAGGGGATTCAAGGCATTCATTGTGTTGCAGAGTAGAATTTGTGTTGTTCTTGTGTTTGTATTTGTAGATTTGGCATCCATCTCCTAATGGCATGAAGAGCATCTTCCTTCCATGAGATGTTCACTACAAGGTGATATCAATTATGTTTTCTATCATTTATCATTTGGATTTTTCCTCTATGCCATAGGGATACACACTCTTTATCTGACAATAGTGTTCAGAAGACTTGAATGTCTCTCTGGGGCTTGACTAAGGCAAGCGTCTAAACACCACAACCCCCAACCCATTTTTTCATGATTGCAAGTTACAGGTTGTGAAAGCAGAAAATGTGGAGTTATAGGAGAGTAGTGCAGACTATCAAAATTGCAGATCAGAGAAGAAAGTAGGGACCTAGAGTCAGGTGCCCACTCATCAGTCCTCCAGATCTTGCAATAGAAAAATCTCTAGAATAGCAGGAACAAGTTGCAGACAATCTTCCCAAATCTCGACAAAAATTGTGGCACTAGACTAGGGCACCCGCTCATTAGTCCCCAACTTTTATGTATTCTGAACTTCGAAGTCTGGTATGCATTTGATTGTCATTTGATATCTCTATGTGTGATCATTTTTAGTAATTTGTCTATTTGTTTATGAATTAATGAAATTGGGGTTTTGAGCATAATTGGACTTAATTGAATAACAAAATCACACAATTCCAATCTTCCCCTATGTTCCAAGTGATAGGAGATTTGTAGTAGACTTCTTACTCGATTGAATGTCCTTGAATGTTTAGTGGTGAAAGGAGGATCAACACAAACCCTCTTCAAACAACTATCAAAATCAACCCTAAACAATCTACACTTTTCATCCTAAACATCAACAATTTCTCTTCTCTCAGTCTCTGCAATACTTGTCTCAGGTGCCACAAATGCTCTTCTTTTGTCGTACTAAAAATTAGAATATCATCCAAATATAATATAACAAACTTACCCAAGAATTTCTTCAAAACTTCATTCATCAATCTCATGAAAGTACTTGGTGCATTTGTCAATCCAAAAGGCATCACTAACCACTCATACAATCCTTAATTTGTCTTAAAAGCAGTCTTCCATTAATCTCCTTCTCTGATTCTTATCTGATGGTATCCACTCCTTAAGTATATCTTTGTAAAATACTTTGCTCCACTCAAACAATCCATAATATCATCCATTCTAGGTAAAGGAAATCTATACTTAACTATGATCTTATTGATTGCTCTAGAGTTTGTATGCATTCTCCATTCTCCATCTTTCTTGGATGCTAACACTGTAGGTACTACACAAGGACTCAAACTTTCTCTGATCAAACCTTTCCTAAACAAATCATGTATCTATCTATTCAATTCTTCATTCTCCATCTGTGTCATTATGTGTGCTACTTTGTTAAGCAAACTAGCTCCAGGTATAAGATCCATGTGATGACTGATACTCCTAATTGGTGGCAATCCTTCAGGTACATTATCTAATATGATGTCTTCATACTCTATCAGCAACATAGTTATCTCCTCTGGTTGTGATTCTTCAGTCTTTGTCTTCAGGGTTTCAGGCTTCTTAGGGATCAAAGCATAACACATATTCTCATGTTTCAAACCATCTAGAAATTTTCTTCCATCTACCAAATAGATTCTAGCATTTCCACATATTTCACTCTTAGGATCATCTTCCAAAGGAATCAAAGTAATTCTCCTTCCATTTGATGTTATAGTATATGTATTCTTCCTTCCATCATGTATAGGTTTTCTATCATACTGCCATGGTCTACCCAACAAAATATGACATGCATCCATAGGCATAATATTGCATAATACTTCATCATGATAAGATCCAATATGAAATTTCACCAAACATTGTTCACTCACCAGTACCTTATGATAATCCTGAATCCATGCTATCTGATATGGCTTAGGGTGTTTCAATATTTCCAACTTCAGCTTAGTCACCATCTCTTTTGAAACCAAATTATTTGAACTACCACTATCAATTACAACTTTACAACATTTACCTCTTGATTTGCATCTAGTTTTGAACAAACTTTTCCTCTGTGGCAGTTCCTCATTTGTCTCTACTTGAAATAGTGCTCTCCTCATGACAAGTGATTCTCCTTTCTCGGGTTTAACAACTGAACTGGGTGATCCAATAGGTTCTTCTTCTACATAGGCTGCTCTTCCACTGTTCTCTATCCTCTTTCTTGTACTTCCTTGATTACATTCAAATACTCTATCCTTCACCTCCACATTTCAAACAAGTTCCTCTAAATGTTCTCCTATCAAGTCCCCTTCCTTCTCTTCTGTATCCTTCACTCCCGTATGGACTAGGGTTTCCTCTATGGTAGAAAGTTTTGTCATCTCTCGTGTATGCATTGTTATCTCTATCCTCCTTCTTGAATGTGTTCTCTTATTTGTTCTGCTCTGCATATGATCTCTCTCCTCTAGAAAATGTTCTACCTCTCTGAAATTTACCTCCTCTGCCTCTCTATCTCTGATCATGCCTCTTGTTCAACCTTTCGTCAACTTTTAGGGAAAACTGATATGCTTCTTCTAATGTTGTCATCCTCACCAAACTCAGTTCTTCTTGAATGTTCAATCTCATTCCATTGATGTATCTAGCTATTTTCTCCTTGCTTGCTTCACTATGTCCTATCCTTATGATCATCTTATCAAATTCTTCAATGTACTCCTTCATAGATTTCTCCTTTTGTCTCAGGTTTTGCAATCTCTTCAACAGTTCCAACTCATAGTCAATAGGTATAAACTAATTCTTCAATTTTGTCACCATTTTGTTTCACTTTGTGATCTCTTTTCCTCTTCTGTTTCTATCCAACTAGACTTCCTTCCTCCATATAGTAGCATGTCCTTTCAATTTTATCTTTGCAAATTTCACCTTCTCTGGATCTTCAATTTCTTCATACTCAAAGTATTCTTCTATGTCATTTATCCAATCAATCAGCTCCTCAAGGTTCAAATTGCCAATATAGTTTGGTACATCAACTCTAGGTCTTTTCCCAATCTTTGAAATAGCTTGCAACATCTTGAATTGATCTAATTCTTCTTCTTTGAATATCCTAGGGTTACTTCAATTTGATTAGCAGATTGAAATTCTTCATCATCATCACTTTCAACATTAGGTTGAGGTGTATATCCTCTTCTTCGATCTTCTTCAATAGCATCCAAGCAAACTCACATTGTTTTCATCATTTCCATTATCTCATCCATTCTTCTAGCCATAGTAGCAACACCAGGTATTCTCCTCAGTGGTATTCTTCCTCAGATCAAGTGTAACTACCTCAAATTCAGCGATCGGGCTACAAGGTGACAACTACCTCACAATCGGTGATCGGTTGAAAACACAGGTAGTCTGCCTCAGATTCAATGATCTATTCACAGAAAGATCTTATGGAATTCCTTCACCAATTTCATTCAATTCACTCCCAATGATTCAAACTTCACTCGGATACCACTTGGTGCAGTCACGGTTAGGAGGGTCCACAAAGTGAACAGTCCAGGTTGAACGACAAGAGTAAACACAATGGAAACAACTCAAAGATATAATGCAAATGTAGATTCAGTCATTCAATATATCATAGATCCAAAATACAAACTAGTCAGAAACATGCGAGCTTACAATTAGGGCTCACAGGCCTAATTCCTCAGTTACAGAATATGCACAAGATATAGCTTTGAAGCTCCTTCACAAAGAATTCAAACTATCAACTATGAACTAATGATCAACTATCAATGACTACTTTCCTATGAATCTATTACATAATTATATATCATCTCTAAAACATAAGATTCCTCCGCGTCGGCCAAGGAAGATCACAAACTCCAATGAAGAGTTGTAACGTGTGTACACGATTAGGTTGGACCTAATCATATAGAACTCCTATTCAAATGAATGGAATAGCATGTAGATCTTAGGGCCATGATTCAAACAACATTGAATGATGTGTCATTTAGCTCCATAAGTCAAGAAATGCTCCGCAAGTCTTCTCCTTTAGCTGATTATATGAGACTTTCAGGATGCTTAGTTCTGAGAAAACAATCTTCTGATAGCGATATCTTTTCAGTACCTGATCTAAATGATCTGAATTTTGGATAGGGTGTGCATGAATGTGTCTAGATGCTAATTCCAAATCCACAAGGTCTAAAATGAAACTATGATAGAATGCAAACCAATCTCCTGAAACTGCTACTGATTGTATTGACTGAACTAAACTGGAAAATGAAAGAAAACAAACCGAAATGCAATTTTTTTTGGTTAATGAAAGATTGCTTTTGAACCAGGGATGCTCCTACATTAGAAGGACTTAAAGTTTGAGGAATAGATATTGAAAGGATGCCAGCACAAAGTCATCGAGATTAGTGGTAAAGCTCATGAACTCCTTGTGGATGAAATGGACATTTTGGAGGATATAACCGGTCAAATGGTGAATGAGAAGGAGCTATATGAGGAGAAAGCCTCATTTGTGAGCTTTAAGGCCAAGTATGGCCTAGTTTTGGAGGAACCAGTAGGATATTTCCTGGAGGATTTGATAAATGAGGAAATGGACTTGTATACGAAGTTGAAGGCATATAAGGACAAGTTGGATGCCCATACGAATAAATGGATAACCTTGAGCGATTAACTCCAAATGCAAGAATATGCTAAGGTTAAAGCTCAAGATTTTGATAGGGATGGCATCACGAAGACAATTACATCTTATGATGCATACAGGGATAGGGATTTTAGATAGATGTTTGTCAAGGATGATGTAGGTTCTGATACAGAATAGTGAATCTCTCCAGCGTTAAGTATTTTTTGAGATAACTGGATATCAATGGTGGATATTCTAATTAGTGGGTTATTCAAATGGTCAACCAGATATGGGAAGTCTTGGAGTTGATGCTTCCTAACCGGATATACATCGGGATATAATGAAGGTGCCAGTGGCAATGGATATCCAATTGAGGTACACCTTTTGACAAAGTGCAACGTGGTGGACATCCAGATCGTAATTACAGAGAGGTTGCTGGGACATGAAGAATAGCTGAGAGGTAAAGTGTATGAAGGGGGATATTCTAGAATATTCTTAGATCCTAATCCAGTAGAAAGAATATTCTTTGGAGCCAACTATCATCCATATTGAATGCCAACTAGCACTCATGTGCCTTGATTCTTGACCGTTGGTTTTGAAAAATGAAATCTTGACCATTTGTTGTTGTAACTGATTGTGGATCCTTGTCTTATAAAAAGGCATCCGAATCATTGTAAATAGGGGGGATGAAATTGATGAAATTCTCTAAGCCATAAATTAGCTACACTTGTAACTTTTGACTTACCTCATAGTTTTATCTCACATTCAGTGAGATCATTTGTATATTTTGTGCATGTGAATGGATTGAAAGATATGAATTACTACCTCATTGTAAATCATAAGTGATCTTATTATTGATTTTTGGTAATGAAATATCAAATTGATGTATCCCTTGGAGTGTATTTGAATAATTTCTTACTATCAATGTCCTTTGAGGATTTGTATTTGTTATGCATAGCTGTAGAACACCTGGTGAAGTATAACTAGATTTTAATTTCAATTCATGAATCTGTCAGGATATATGTATGAAATAATTGGAAATTTAAATTTCTTAGAACCTTTTCCCTCTCAAACCTTACCTTTTGTCTTTTATTTCTAAAATTGTCCTAAATAATTGCAAATAATGATAAATCTTGGAGAAATAACCAACAATATCAGTGAATTTGATGTCTTAAGGAAGATCTTTAGGTGAATACATAAAAATTGAGTGAAGTTCAATTAATCAGGGCTAATTTAGAAGAACTAATCAAAGTTACATGTTAAACATGGAGAAACTAATCAAAGTTTAGCTAATTAGAGATAGTTCAAAAGAATTGATTAAAGTTATGTTAAATACCAGAAACCTACTTAAAGCTTAGTGGTTAGTTGAAAATTTTGACAAGGAGTACATAGGATACGTGCAGATCATAGATGATAACTATGATATTTACAGTAAGTTGCCTAGATCAAAAACAATGGATGTGATCTTTGTAAGTCCCCAAATAAACTAGCCTACAACAAACCCTAAGTTAATACATGTGAAGTTGAGACCTGACTAACAGAGCCTTGGGATTATAAATTCATCCTGAATTTATCATATCTTTTAAGAGAGATAGGTGTTCAAGTGTAGAATTTCTATCTATGTCTGATTGTGAATAAAATCATCATCAATACAACTTTATTACCTTCCCTAAAAATGTGGTTTATTTCATACCCCTCAAACCCACTAAGGAGACCTTAGTTTCATTGACAATGTCAATAAGTTGCCAACCAGGTTAGCTTTGTCCAAAACAACATCCACCGCAAGTTTTGAGTCCCCTTCAACCTGTAACTTCTTGATACCCAGAGAAAGTGCTAATTTAACTCCCCAAATCATGGCCATAGCCTTTGCCTCATTATTGGACTTAACTCCTAACCTACCTATGAAAGAAACTAAGAAGTCACGCTTATCGGATCTAATTATTCCCCCACTACTAGCAGGACCTAGATTCCCTTTTGCTACCCCATAAAAATTTAGCTTACACCAACTAATTGGGGGAGGTTGCCAATGGGTATTAGCCCGAGCTAGTTGTTTAGATCTTTCCACTTTAGTTAAATCCTTAGAAATGCCCCACTTTTTCACAATACTGACCTCCATAGGATTAGGAGGGGCTTCCGGAGTTTTTATGTTGCAAGTGGACATATTTTCTAAGAGAAGCTTAGAAAAAGCATGAAAGACCTCGAGAGAGGTCCTAGCAACATTCCAGAAGATCATGTTGTTCCTTTCTTTCCAAATGTTCCACGCAATATGGGGGGAATTTGTTTCAATAGCTCCTTAACAACCAGGTAAGAGAATGAGGAGTACTGTTCATTTAAAAAGGTATTCAAATTGTCATTCATAACCCATTCAACACCCAAATTCTACATAGTCCAACCCCATATGTCTCTAGAAAAGTCACGGTGAAAGAGCACATGAGTAACAGATTCCTCCTCTTTTTGGAAAAGCATACATCAATTAGGGAGTTGAAACCCCCTCCTTTGAAGATTTTCAAGGGTTAGGATTCTATTGCAGTTAGCAACCCACCAGAAAAAAAAATTACTTTAGGGATCAACCTATGATTCCAGATCTTGCGCTAGACCCTGTCTTCACTTGAGTCTAACAAAAAACCATAAGTTGTTCTGATAGTGAAGGTACCCCTATTATCTTTATCCCAAATAATGTCATCTTGGCTTGGAAAAATAGGAATTCTATGCTTTTGGAGTTCCTTTTGAAGATCTATAGCAATTAGCTTCAAATCACTCTGGTTATGGCAGCAATCAAACATGCTCTTCCATTGATTCAAAGCACCATTCTAAAGAAAGTAGCTAGAAACCAAGGTACCAAAAAAATTACTAGTTGGGCCTACTAGTCTACCAAAAGTTTGAAGACCTATAAGAGGTTGATCCACCAACCATCTATCTTCCTAGAATCTGATGCCTCTAACATTTCGAAGCTTCCATTTGATACCTTTTTTTAGAAGACCTCTAGTTTTAAGGACACTATTCTAAATCAGTAAACCTTTAGGGAGACCAAGTTTTGAAAGGAAATTTCTCTCTCGAATACCCCTAAGATATTTGGCCAAATAATTCCCCAATCCTTGCTTTCTTTGATGCTGCTCCAACCAACCTTGGCTACTAAGGCCTTATTGGTCAGATGAATCTTTCTTATTCCAAGTCCCCCTTGGATTTTAGGGAGGCAAACCTTATCCCAGTTAACTAAAAATTTCATTTTTTATCTTCAACGCCCGTCCAGAGAAAATTCCTTTGAATTTTCTCAAACTTCTCAGCCAAATCCTTAGGCATCTTAAAGAGACTAAGTAAATAGGAATACCTTGGAGGGAGGTTTTGAGGAGCTAAAATTTACCTACTTGACTTAAAAGTTTACCTTTTCATCCAACTAATTTCTTCTAAATTCTTTCCAAAACCAAATTCCAAAAGGTTAGAGTCACTTCTTTCACCATCAAAGGGAGCCCAAGGTAAGTAGCAGGGAGTTGTGCATAAGAGCAACCCAAAATGGCCTTAATTTTTTGTTGTAGATCATTGACAGTGTTGAAGAAATAGATTTGGCTCTTCTCATAATTAATACTTTGACCAGAAACAACCTCATACTCATTCAATAATTGTTTCCACCTTCTAGCCTCTACCATAGAAGCAATACCAAAGAGAATAGTATCATCCAAAAATTGTTGGATAACCAAACATTGGATCGAAGTAGCCAGTTTTATACCTTTGAGGTTACCCAAAATTAACATATTCACCATAGTCCTCCCTAGAACATTGGCCATCTGTTGTTCTCAAAATCAGCTACGCTCGTTTTTGTAGACAACTCCCACGAAACTTGTCCGTTTCGTGATCTACACTCTAAGTTCGCAAATCGAGACAAGATTCCCTTGGTCCCGTGTGAAGTCATATGGCATACTAAATTAGTTTACAACATTCCCTCAAATTGATTCCTCAAAGTTTGTGCGAATCGATTAGGTTGTAAATTGACTAAAATATCAGTTTTGGTCATTTTTTAGGGTGTTAATAAAATTTTGTTCACTCATGTAAAATCATCTTAAACCACCGCTTTTACATGTCTTTTTGTTCACTCCTGTAAAGTCGGTTAAAACCACCGCTTCTACATGGTTTTACTTTTCTCACATGCCCAAGAGGCACTTTTCGCCACCTTTCCATGTTCTCTTTGGAAAGGTTGTTGTGCGTGCATTGTCGACAGTTTTAGCCAATTTTGCATTTTTTTGAAAACTCATGTAAGGTCGGCCGAAATGCCGCCTAAGCAAGATCTCCGAGATCTTAAACTCCAAGTGACATTAATGGGCACTCGTGCCAAACATTAAATGCTTGATTTCAAGTTTTTAAATGTGTTATTTCATTGTTATTTTTCGTCATTTCTTTTCATCAAAAACCTCCTAGGTGATTCACGAGTCACTTCTTCGACAGTTTGATAACACGTTTTTTATTGCAATGGATTTTGAGTTGTAGTTGGTGCACCTAGGGTTTCCTCTATTTAAATGGGTAAGTGTTTTTCTTTATTGTTTTCTTATTAAAATTTTCCATTTCTTGTTAGAATGATCGAACCTTTGTTCTATGAGGGATGTATTGTCTGTATATTGGTCAAACAAAACCTTAAAGTTTTATGTCTTTCTTCTTTTTTGTGTCAAGTAATACAAACCCCATTGTTGTTTAAAACCCTTTGACCGATATTTTCATGTAAGTATTCGCCAAGTTTTCATCTCATGACAATATTGAGTTACATGCGGTATTAGAAATTTTTGCCGCTTATGTATTTTCTTAAACTTTCAAATGGAAGTGTATGGGCAGCGAAATTCGCCACCCTTACATGAAAACTTATATCATATGCATAGTCGGTGTTATTCACCACTCAAACACTTACAACCCTACCTTACTTGTAGAAGTGGCATTATTTGCCGCTTGAACATCAAATGAAATTCATACCCATATGCATTGTCGGTGTTTTCTTCTGCCAATGCACATCAAACTTGCGATTTCCAAATTACCTGCAGTGTCGGCAAAATGTGCCGCTCCAACATATAACTCAATTTTCCTGGAACATATAGAGACGGTTGAAATTGCCGACCATGCATGAGCCCCTACACTTTTCCAAGTGATCATATGCAGTAGCGATGTTTTTCACCGACTTTGCATGATAATCTGATCTTCCCAAACACATGCGCAAGCGGCGAAAACACCTACTTCTACACATGCAAACATTCCCTCATGCAGGAGCGGTCATTTTGACCACTCATGCATATTTTCCTGGATTTTTCCCAACACTGGGAAAATTCACCTTTCAAGACCTGTTAGCCCGCTTTCACCTTTGCCTCAATTTACGTGCACTTAAGCCCTTCAATGCATGCTTTCCTGTCCATGATCATCAGATTACGGTTATCCCAGTTTATCCATTTTTCCCCTAACTGTGAGATCATGGCCTTTTGCAGTTCTTGACCAGTGTTCGTTGTAGACATCAATTTCAAAGTTCTCCCCAAAGCTGATGCCAGAGCCATCTCCGTCGAAGGCAAAAATCATGAAGTACAAGTACCAAGGTGTCTTTCCGGTGACAGCAATGCAATGAAACATCGATGAAATCAAGGATATGGAAATTGGACATGTGGACATGGCAGAGTTTGTAGATAGAACAAAACAGACAAATCCTTCTAAGCCTATGTAGAAGATCATTGACAATAATATTCATTTGGTTGCATCATTTCTAGTTTCTACACATAATCCTGAATTTGTTCTTCAAGTGGCCAATCATTACAACATAGACACTAGAGCTATGACAGATTCTCAAGGGAATGTAATCATGAGATTGGATGCAGAATTCCTTGACAAAATCTTCATGTGTCCACCTATTGAAAATATTGGACAGATTGACTTTGGCCAGGGCCAATGGGATTATGATAAAGATGTGGAAGCTGCCAGAAGGTACATCAACAACAAATGGTTAAAAATTCTAAGAAGTAATTTGACTAGATGGCCAAAGGATCTTCCTAGGAGTGACTTTGTTGAAGAAGTTTGTGATTTGATCACTCTTTTGAGTCGCATCAGAGGACTCCCCTCTTCTTCCAAGTTCCAAGAATGGATGTACACTTACATCAAGGTGATTCTACGAGGTACTCAGAGAATATTCTGGGGAGAACAGATCAGCAATGCATTGCACGAACAACTAGTAAAGGTCAATACCACATTCAAATTCTATATGACCTCTTATCTTGTCTATGCTGCTGCAAGCATGAGAAACTTTCCAGGTTTAACTCAGGTAGGAGACATGAGATTGATCCTAGTGTATGAATATTACCCTTAAATCACTCTGTAGGGATTAATTCATCATTTCCAAAGGGTCAATGATGCATTCTTTTCAGTGTTCATGTGCTTATGGGATAGTGAACTAGTTCAGAAAAGGGTCTCTGATGAAGCTTGGCATGTTGTGAATTCTTTTGGTTGCTTGTTCCTAGAATTTCCCACCTTCACATATCTTCGGGTAGGGTATTATCCTGCTTACCCTTATATGCTTCCACGGTACCCTAGTGACCGTATTGTTCTTATGGAGCTATGCAAATAGTTGATTGTAGTGCACAATAAACAGATGGAATTGAAGAAGTCAGGGATAAAGTTCCCTGTTGAGATTAGAAGGTATTCAGTTTAATCAGCCAATAAAGTAAAAATAGTTGATTCTGAATTATAGCTAGTTGCTATGAGAACATACAAGAAAAGAGACCATTTTGACTTCAGAAGAGTTCAGGATAAGATCAAAAGGAAGTCAAACTTCCATGTACCAATGGTTGAAGATATTTGGGCTGATCTCAGGACACAGAACGAGATCAGAAAGCTAGACTACTACAGACTTCACCTAAGTCAGATTGAAGAGTTGGGCCTCATTGATATTCCAGATGGAATGGAGGATGATTGGGATGTTTTAGATCCCAAATATAATACAGAGAATGTTGAAGTCTCACCTCTTCCGGAGGTAAAATGGTCAGTCAAAGAAGAAACATCCATAAGGAAAAGATTTCAACTAATCCTGTCCAACACAAATGTGTGGTTGGAAAGTAAAGGGGTTAAATTGAAGGAGTTCCTCGTAGGGTAAGAAACTGAAACACAAGAGCAGAGAGGCAAGAAGGTAGAGAACACAACCAAAAACAAGAGTGATGCCCCTTCTTCTTCTAAGATACGCAAACCGAAGATCAAGATCGTATCCAAAGGAAGGAAGAAGAAGGAAGTTGCAGAAACTTCCAATGTCACTGAATCAAATGTTGAGGATACTAATGTCGATCAAATGGAGATTGAAGATGTTGATGCTAAAGAACAAAATATTCAAAAGTCTAGGGATGCTCAATAGGCAATAATATCTGATAAATCTGATGAAGAAGATGAAACTAAATAAGGCGAAGATGAGGATGCAGAAAAGGAACAACTTGGTGATCCACCTCAATCTCCTGAGAAAGATCTTCCCACAGGAACACAAGTTTCTACACCTCCTCCTCATGTTCCAGTTTCTAGTAGTGTCCCAGTGATTTCAAATGTTCCTATTTCACCTATCTTTGTTGTTTCTTTTGATAATACCCCTGTTTCTGTGAAAACTAGTTTTGGGACTATTTTTTATTCTTTTGGTTCCATTCCAAGTCTATCTTCTCCATCTTTTGGCATTGGTGAACAATCTGTTTTAGAGAATCTTCTGGATGCTTCAGAAAAGGTTGTTGATACAGGTGTGGTTTTTACCAACACCAGTCCTATTGTGACTATCACATGTGTGAACATGGAGCTGACCAAATAGGAAGTAGACTCATCCCCAGTTGTTGGCGCTTCTGTTCTTCCCCCATGGTTATCTGCATATACTCCAAAGAGGAAGAAGTAAGCTATCTCACCTGATGAGATTGATATTGAAAAGTTGTTACCTATAAAAGCAAAGACTCAGAAGAAGAAGCCTAAGATTGTTTCTAGGCTTATCAATGAGAAAGGAATCAGGTATGCAGAAATTGCCAAACCACCAGAAGATGCCACCATTGACACTTTTGACATGAGTGATTATGTCATTTCAAGGGTTGAGTTGGGCAAGATGACTCATGAGGGTATAAAGGCAAATTTTCAAACCACTGCCAGCACTTTACTTGAAAAGTATGATGAAGTCAAGAAAGAGAAGGAATAGTACAAAGCTAAAGCAGAACAACTTGCTGCTGTCCTTCAAAAGATAGTAAAGTCATCAGAAATGGTAGAACCCATGGCAGTGACGGTGGAAGATCCCCTGATTCAAAAAGTTGAAAAAGCACAAGCCAGGGGAAGAGTAGTAGGGGATATAGTGGAACGCCGATTAGCTTAGGGGCGAATCCTACTGAAAACAACTATGGAAAGAAAAGAGAAGATGGAAAAAGCTAAAGCTGAGCTAGACAACCTGGTAGATCTACTTTCACAAGAGCTGCAAGATCAAGAAGAGAGCCTGGAAGAGTGGATAGATATGAAAAAGATTAAGATAAAGAATCTTATCACCATTGGGGTCATTAAAAATAGGGAATCATATCTCAAGACCAAGGAGACTCTGGTGCATCGAATCCACATAATAAAAGGTCTACTTGAAGATCTATGTCAAGCTCGAGAGGCCAGTGAAGATAGTGATGTCACACTTCTACACCGGCTAGAAGAACTTCCATGCACCCTGATAGGGGAAGATCACAAGTTTCTCTTAGTAGAGGAAATGATGAGTTCTTTGAAGAGATGGTCCAAAGAAAATTTGAAGAGGAGGCGCCCTCAGTGCTTTCAATGGATAATCTATATGACCAACATTCAACTCTAGAGAACCTGAAACATAATCTGGACAAGCATGAAAAAGCAATAAAGGTGGTAAAAGACTCAATTCTCTGGGCCCGCACCATCCAGAGAACACAGTAAAACCAAATGCATGCGAGATGGCAGCCATCCAAGCTATGTACCAGAACTTTCTAAAGAAAAATGACGGAGGAAGCTAGTGCCTTAGTTTATTTTTCTTATATATGATATGTAATTTGAATTTTGTTTTGGACACTTTCACATGTAATTTTCTAAAATGTAATTACATGTGAGACAAGAGAAGTCCCAAGTCAAATAGGACCCTTTTGTTGAATAAGTCAAAGTAGTTGTAAATTTTCTATTTTTGCTCCAGGCTCCTCCCTATAAATAAAGAGGGCCTCTTTTGTAAATATTATCTTTTATCTATTGCAAGAAAACTCTGGCGAATTGAAAAGAAAATCAAGACTTTGTGCTTATTTGTGTAAATCAATTTTCAAATATTTATCAATATAAGAGAGCAAGTTAAATTCCAATCTTTGTCTTGGAGTGATTTGTTTTATGATAGAATTGTTCTTATGTCTTTGCTATCATATTATCTTTGATAAGTAATTGAAGTGTGAGAGTTTATTTCAAGTGATTAAGGAGTATTCTAAATCTGATTTTAATAGACTTTGAGCTATAAAATCATTTGTGAGAATTGTGTTGTGTTCGTGAATGAGAAATAGCTTGAAGACTTTGTGCTGCAAGTTGTTATCTTTAATCTGTTTATCTCATCTTGGCATATAGTGAAGACTTTGGGCTGTACTCTACTCCAAATCATTTTATTTTCCGTTGGTGAACAAAGTAATGGAAGACTTTGTGTTTCCATGGGTTTCGTGGTAATTCATAGTTATATTTACAATTAGTAAGTGAGGCAACAGAAAACTTTGTGATTCTGTGGTTTTGTGATAGTTTATAAGTTCTTTATCATCTTGAAGTATAAGCATCTATTCTGAAAAAAGAGAATGAGATGAAATGGAACCACCACAAATATAGTGTTTAGTGTACATAAGTTTCATAAGTTATTTCATTTGGAATAATTAAGCAACTAGAGGGAACATCCCCTTGCTGAGAGGAGAGACTTTATCTCATCATAGTTGTGGCCGATATACCCATTTTGCCGTTAGTGAGTTAATGACAAAATATTCACCCAACAATTTTTTGGCGACTCTACTGGGGAAGGAATGCGCAACTTGAAGCCTCACGCTCCGAGTTGAAGCATTTTCAGTTCTTTTCCATTTGTTGCAAAATTTTGTTAAGTATACTACATTCTGGTAGATTCACGGTATACAAGAAGCAAGAGAGATCAAGGTATTATTGATCCTGTATTTGAATTGATGCAGCAAAATAATTTTGGTCTTTTGCCTCTACGACCTCGCCTTCAGTGAACCAGGAGTTTTCCTCCTACCAATGCCAGGTCTCCAATACCAGGTGAAGCTTCTAGTTCTAGTGCTAGTAGAGTTTTGTCTTTTCATACTCCACAAAGGTTTGTTATCCTGCCTTATAATCAGTGCATCATGGTAGCCCAAGGCCCTTGGGGTAACACTCTTGGTCCTCTAAATTTAACTCCACCATTGCATGAACTACCTCGTAGTTCAAGAAAGAATTTTCCCAAGTTCTATGGTGACGAGAAAGTTCACCCTGATGAACACATTGCAGCTGTATGCATAGCTTGTGGTGTGATAGGTGTTGAGCATGAAGATGTAGCAGTAAGGCTTTTTGTGGAAACACTACAAGGTGTTGTTGCAGATTGGTTTTATCATCTTCAAGCTCAGACTATAACCAACTAGAACACTCTCAAAACCAAGTTTGAGGCTCGGTTCAAACCTGCAGAAGATGCACATGCCTTATTGGCTCAGCTTACACAAATGAAGAAGGAGCCTCATGAACCTATGCGAGACTTCATCGCTAAGTTCAATAAGTTGAGAAATAGGATTCCTGCAAATGCACAACCGACAGCAGAGAATCTTAAGTGTTTCTTTATTAATACTCAGCTTCTTGAGGTAAGTTTTCTGTTGAGACGGGCTGGTCCTGCAGCTCAAATTTTGGCTACTGAAGTGGAAGATGATCTTATCCTTGCTGGTAAGATCAGGAGAGATTCTAACAGAAATAAAGGTCCCTCTTCTGCTGAGAATTCTTCCACAAGCACCACAGACCCTATGGTGCAAAAGTTAGCAAATGAATTGCTAGCTCTGAAAAGGCAAATGTCTCAAGGTATGACTGCCCCTCCTTCTTATCAAGATATACCAAGGAGGACATTTCCCAACAATTCATATCAAGGCAATGCTGCCAAAAATCAAGGACAACAAAATCGTCTTCCACCTACACAGGGGAAGCTTGCCATTGAAGCAGCGCTAGTCAACTCAACAGTTGGCTATTATGAAGCTGAACATGATCATTCCTTCCAACCTGAGTTGGATCAAGAGAATGATGCTAATCTCTTAGCCGAAGGAGAAGATGAATTAGCTGGTGACTCTACCATTGGCTTTCTGAATTACCAAGACGAAGCTGAAAAAGAAGGAGAGGTGTATGATGGAGCATATACTGTTTTCACTAGGTCCCAAAATCAGTCAATTCAGCAAGTTGATAAAGGAAAAGCAAGAGAAGAACCTCAACCAGTAATCTCAATTGCTAAACGAGGAACTCCACTGCCTTTCCAGTCAAAGGACCCGGTGGGCAATAAGCAAGTAAGTACCTCTAACAATCTTGTATCTTCTACTTTTGTCCCTCAGACCAGTACTACCCCTAATAAAAATAAGAATGATGGATTTTCTTCCTCTATTTCTAGCTCATTCCAGTTATTTGATATAATAGATCATGCTAGGAAGACTAAAATCCAGATGTCTGAAGTTGAGTATTTACAAGCTAATCCTGAACAGTTTGATAGGTTAGCTAAATACGTCAAAAACAAGACCGTCCCTATAGGACAAGATTTTCCAAAAGTTGTCCATAATTCCTTAAAAAGCAAACCTACCCAAAATAATCTTGTCACTACTCTCCTTGTTGCCTCTGGAAAAATAGAACCTTTCTATGTTTCTCTATTGGTAAATGGTCACAAGTTGAGCAACTGCATAATAGATTCTGGAGCCTCTGATAATGTTATGCCCGCCAAAGTAGCAGACTCCCTTGGCCTCACTTTAACTAAGACTTTTGGGAGATGTTTCTCCATGGAAAATAAACAAGTACCATTATTGGGTCAAATCAAAGATGCCCAATTTGCATTTGCAACTTTTCCGGACAAGAGGATTAAAATGACAGTCCTAGTAGCTGATGTTCCAGCTTCTTACGGCATTCTGCTTGGGTGTAATTTCTGCAAGGATGTAGGTGGGGAGTTGAACATGGATCTATCTGAAGCAAGGATACCTTTTAAAGCTGTCATGCAGAAGTTGCTTCCTGAGAAACAAGCAAAATACATTGTTACCCAAATGGCAAATCCCAAAGCTCAAATTTTGTTTGAGTCCTCGGGAATGGGTAATTATTTCCTTTCCACCGAAGATGTTTCTAGTTCATCAGATGAGAGCTCATCAAGTGATAGCTCAGACAATTCAGACGAAGAATCAGGTGATTTTTCAGATGAAAGTTCAGGTGAAGGTGTAGTAATGCCAAATTCTTCCCTCACTAATGAAGAGGAATCTTCTGATCAAAGAAATTCCACAAAATCAAATTCTAATTAAGTCTGGATTTTAGAATTTGATGGCAGTTGTTCTTCTACTAGTTCTGGAGCCAGAGTGGTCTTGATATCTCCTCAAGGTGATAGCTTACCTTTCTCATACAAGTAACAATTTGACAATACCAATAACACCGCCGAATACGAGTCATTGTTGCTCGAATTAGAAGCTGCTCATGCTAGGGGTGTTAAAAATCTTCATGCTCAAGGAGATGCCAAATTAGTGGTTTGTCAAGTGAGAAATTTGTATCAAACCAAGAATGAAAGATTGAGACACTATCGCAATCACATATGGGATTGCATTGAAGGTTTTGATGCTTTCAATATTTCTGCGATGCCAAGAGAGTTTAATGATCATGCAGATTCATTAGCTGTCTCCGCAACCCTTATGGTTCCCCATAAGGATTTCAAAGGAAATAAGTACACTATTGAGCTAGTTTTCCAACCAAGTGTACCTGATAATGCTAACCATTGGCAGGTGTTCAATGGTGATAACCAAATCATTGCTTTCTTGGAGAAAATGGATAGCTTTGATGAACTCTACTTTGAAGGTAGTGAATCTCCACCACGGGAATACGTTTCTGAAATTGATCCACAAACCGGCAAAGAGTTTCTTTAATTGAAAGGGAATAAGATTCCAAAAGGTTTGGTTTCCCTTGAGAAGCTATTTGATAAACATGACAGGTATATCAAGCAGTAGCAACAACAGGATTCAAGTTCCTCTATGGAATTTGAGTAGGTAAATTTGAGTTCAGAAGCAGATCCCAATATGGTCAATATTGGGAAATGTTGTACTGCCGATGAAAAGTTCAAATTCATCACACTCCTTCGCCATTACATTGATGTCTTGGCATATTCCTATGACAACCTAAAGTCTTTCAAGCCAAAGGAAATTCAGCATGAAATTCCCCTCAAAGCTGGGTCATTGCCTCATAAGCAGAAACAAAGGCAATACAACCTTAAAATATCAGGTACAATCCTTTCTGAAATTCAGAAGATGTTGAATGCAAGGATAATTTTTCCAATTCATCATTCCACCTAGATCGCAAACATAGTTCCTGTAAGGAAGAAGAACAGAGAAATCCGTATCTGTGTTGATTTCAGAAATCTCAACCAATCTTCCCTAAAAGATAACTACCCTCTACCCATCATGGATCAAGTATTGCAAATAGTAACTGGTTTAGAAATGATGTCTATGTTAGACGGTTTTTCGGGGTATAATCAAGTGGAGGTCAATGAAGCAGATCAGTTCAAAACTGTTTTCACAACACCATGGGGCACATTTGCATATCGCAGAATGCCTTTTGGTTTGATCAATGCTGGCACCACATTCCAGAGAGCGATGGACTTTGCCTTCAGAGATGAGATGGGTAAGTTCACCGTGGTGTATCTAGATGACTTGACTGTTTTCTCCAAACATCGTCATGATCATGCACACCATTTACGACAAGTGCTGGAATGATGTCAGCAAAATGGTATCTCTCCCAACCCTAAGAAGTCAGTTTTTGGGGTTACAGAAGGTAAACTTCTCGGACACATTGTATCCCGTGAAGGCACTAAAATTGACTCAGAAAGAGTCAAATCTATTCAAAGTCTTACTCTGCCTACTAGTAAGACTGCAGTTCATTTTTTCTTTGGAAAGGTGAATTTTCTGCGAAGGTTCATTCCTGAGTTTGCAGAGAAAACCCATCACATCATCAACATGATGAAGGGTAAGGCTACTTTTCGTTGGACTACGGAAGGCAAAGAGGCATTTGAGGATATCAAGAGGGCTATTACTCATGCTCCAGTTCTTGTGTGTCCTGATTACACCAAAGATTTCGTAGTTTACAGCTACGCTTCAGAACATACACTTTCATCTATTCTGGTTCAGTAGAATGAAGAAGGTGTGGGGTCCCCCATATCATTTATGAGTTGTCCCCTCAAAGCTCATGAATTGAAATATTCAAATATGGAGAAGCACGCTTATGCTGTGGTCAAAGCGGTGAAGCATTTTAGGTTCTATATTCTGAATTCGCACAATGTTGTTATGGTGCCTGATACAACAGTCAAGTCTATTCTGACTCAACAGGAGTTTAGAACAAAAAGAGGCAATTAGATTGCTAAGATCCAAGAATTTGATCTTGATATAAAACTGACTAAGCTTGTGCGTGGTAAAGGTTTGTGTCAATTGATCGCTGATAACATACCAAAAGAGACAGGGGAGGAATACAAAGAAGTTGAGGATACTCCAACTGTTCTTTTTGTCACTACTATTGATGAGTGGTATTCGAGTATCGCCCATTTCCTTGCCTATGGTGAGTGTCCTAGCCATCTGTCTTATAAGGAGAAAAGAACTGTTAAGTTGAAGGCTACTAACTATGTACTATGGGACAATGGTTTGTACAAGAGAAGCCTTAATGGGGTATTTCTCTGTTGCGTCGATAAAGTGCAACAAAGTAGACTTCTGGAGTCTTTCCACAATCTGGCTTGTGGAGGGCATTTTTCTGCACCTGTGACAGCTCACAAGATTATACGAGCTAGATACTATTATGCCACACTATTTCAAGATGCGTACAATTGGGTGCATAGGTGTGAGTTGTGTCAATAGTTTATTGGGAAACTGAAGTTGGCCGCATTACCTCTCAAACCGGTGGTAATTGAAGAACCTTTTCAGCAATGGGGCATCAACTTCATTGGCGCTGTGAACCCACCATCAAGTGTGGGACACAACTATGTTCTCATGGCAACAGATTATTTTACCAAGTGGGTGGAAGCCATCCCAGTTAAGCATGCTACTTCTGAAGTGGTATGTAATTTTCTTAAGGAGAACATTATTTCCAGGTTTGGAGTTCCAAACAAGATAGTAGCAGACAATGCTACTTGTTTTTCTTCCCATGAGATTACTGAATTTTGCTATGGGCATGGGATCATTCTCTCTCATTCTTCAGACTATTATCTGCAGGGAAATGGTCAAGCAGAATCAAGTAACAAGAATCTGGTTACTATTATCAGGAAACTAGTAGATGAGAATCAGAGAACTTGGCATAAAGCGTTGTTTGATGCTTTATGGGCAAATAGGATTACCCCTAAAAGGGCAATAGGTATGTCACCATTTCAGCTTCTGTATGGTTTGAATGCGGAGATACCGATTACCTTGGAATTGCCAGCACTGAAGTTGGTAAAGGCAGTGGAGGATAGGACTTTTGATAGTTCTATTGATAAAAGGATTATGTATCTAACCGAGCTTGAGGAGCAGCAAACTGTGGTAGTTGATCGTATCGCTGAGCATCAAACTCAAGTAAAGAAACTCTTTGACAAGAAAGCAAGGACTCGTGAGTTTCAGATTGGAGATCAAGTCTTGTTGTGGGACAAGAGGAGAGAACCAAAGGGAATGCATGGAAAATTTGATTCCTTGTGGAGAGGTCCATTCACCATTCATCAGTTCTGTGGTGAAAATAGTTTCTTGCTGGAGTATCAGGATGGAACACCATTCTTGCTGCCTCATAGTGGGCAACATCTGAAACACTTCAATCCTTAAAGTATCAGATAAGTCCATTTGTACATTTGTATATTTTTGTGTTTTTTTGTTTAGTCTTTTGTGTCTTTTTCTTTTTAGCTTGACTCTATAGCCCAATGGCATGGATGAAGGCACTTAGAGACTGGATTCTCCTCCCTTCAATCATTTCAAAGTTCGATCGATGGAAGTTCCCCAGTTAGAGCCAGCTGTTGTTCTCAAAATTAGCTATGCTCATTTTTGTAGACAACCCCCATGAAACTTGTCCGTTTCATGATCTACACTCTAAGTTTGCAAATTGAGACAAGATTCCCTTGGTCCCATATGAAGTCGTATGGCATCCTAAATTAGTTTACAACATTCCCTCAAATCAATTCCTCAAAGTTTGTGCGAATCGATTAGGTTGTAAATTGACTAAAATATTAGTTTTGGTTATTTTTTAGGGTGTTAGTAAAATTTTGTTCACTCATGTAAAGTCAGCTTAAACCACTGCTTTTACATGTCTTTTTGTTCACTCCTATAAAGTCGGTTAAAACCACCGCTTGTACATGGTTTTACTTTTCTCACATGCCCAAGCGGCACTTTTCACCACCTTTCCATGTTCTCTTTGGAAAGGTTGTTGTGCATGCATTGTTGGTGGTTTTAGCCGCTTTTGCATTTTTGTGAAAACTCGTGTAAGGTTGGTTGAAATTACCGCCTGAGCAAGCTCTCTGAGATCTTGAACTCTAAGTGACATTAATGGCCACTCGTGCCAAACATTAAAGGCTTGATTTCAAGTTTTTAAATGTGTTATTTCATTGTTATTTTTCATTGTTTCTTTTGTTCAAAAACCTCCTAGGCGATTCACAAGTCCCTTCTTCGATAGTTTGATCACGCATTTTTTATTGCAACAGATTTTGAGTTGCAGTTGGCGCACCTAGGGTTTCTTCCGTTTAAACGGGTAAGTGTTTTTCTTTATTGTTTTCTTATTAAAATTTTTCATTTCTTGTTAGAATGATCGAACCTTTGTTCTGCAAGGATTGTATTGTCTATATATTGGTCAAAACAAAACCTTAAAGTTTTATGTCTTTCTTCTTTTTTGTGTCAAGTAATACAAACCCCATTGTTGTTTAAAACCCTTTGACCGATATTTTTGTGTAAGTATTCACCAAGTTTTCATCTCATGAGAATATTGAGTTACATGCGGTATCATAAATTTTTGCCGCTTATGTATTTTCTTAAACTTTCAAATGGAAGTGTATGGGCGGCGAAATCCGCCGCCCTTACATGAAAACTTATATCATATGCATAGTTGGTGTTATTCACCACTCAAACACTTACAACCCTACCTTACCTGTACAAGCGGCATTATTTGTCGCTTGAACATCAAATGAAATTCATACCCATATGCATTGTCGGTGTTTTCTTCTGCCGATGCACATCAAACTTGCGATTGCCAAATTACTTGCAGTGTCGGCAAAATGCGCCGCTCCAACATATAACTTAGTTTTCCTGGAACATGTAGAGGCGGTTGAAAGTGCCGATCATGCATGAGCCCCTACACTTTTCCAAGTGATCACATGCAGTAGCGGTGTTTTTCACCAACTTTGCATGATAATTTGATCTTCCCAAACACATGCGCAAGCGGCGAAAACACCTGCTTCTACACATGCATATATTCCCTCATGCAAGAGAGGTCATTTTGACCGCTCATGCATATTTTCCTGGATTTTTTCCAACACTGGGAAAATTCACCTTTCAAGACCTATTAGCCTGCTTTCACCTTTGCCTCAATTTGTGCGCACGTAAGCCCTTCAACGCATGCTTTCGTGTCCATGATCATCAGATCGCGGTTATCCCAGTTTATCCATTTTTCCCCTAACTGTGAGATCATGGCCTTTTGCAGTTCTCGACCAGTGTTCATGGTAGACAACAATTTCAGAGTTCTCTCCAAAGCTGATGTCAGAGCCATCTCTGTTGAAGGTAAAAATCATGAAGTACAAGTACCAAGGTGTCTTTTTGGTGACAGCAGTGCAATCAAACATCGATGAAATCAGGGATACAGAAATTAGACATGTGGACATGGCAGAGTTTGTAGATAGAACAAAATAGACAAATCCATCTAAGCCTATGCAGAAGATCATTGACAGTAATATTCATTTGGTTGCATCATTTCTAGTTTTTGCACATAATCCCAAATTTGTTCTTCAAGTGGCCAATCATTACAATAGAGACACCAGAGCTGTGACATATTCTCAGGGGAATGTAATCATAAGATTGGATGCAGAATTCCTTGACAAAATCTTCATGTGTCCACCTATTGAAAATATTGGACAGATTGACTTTGCCCAGGACCAACAGGATTATGATAAAGATGTGGAAGCTGCCAAAAGGTACATCAACAACAAATGGTTAAAAATTCCTAGAAGTAATTTGATTAGATGGCCAAAGGATCTTCCTATGAGTGACTTTGTTGAAGAAGTTTGTGATTTGATCACTCTTTTGAGTCGCATCAGAGGACTCCCCTCTTCTTCCAAGTTCTAAGAATGGATGTACACTTACATCAAGGTGATTCTATGAGGTACTCAGAGAATATTCTTGGGAGAACAGATCAACAATGCATTGCACGAACAACTGGTAAAGGTCAATACCACATTCAAATTCTGTATGACCTCTTATCTTGTCTATGTTGCTGCAAGCATGAGAAACTTTCAAGGTTTAACTTAGGTAGGAGACAGGAGATTGATCCCAGTATATGAATATTACCCTCAAATCACTCTGAAGGGATCAATTCATCATTTCCGAAGGGTCAATGATGCATTCTTTTCAATGTTCATGTGCTTATGGGATAGTCAACTGGTTCAGAAAAGGGTCTCTGATGAAGCTTGGCATGTTGTGAATTCTTTTGGTTGCTTGTTCCTGGAATTTCCCACCTTCACATATCTTCGGGTAGGGTATTATCCTGGTTACCCTTATATGCTTCCATGGTACCCTAGTGACCGTATTGTTCTTATGGAGCTATGCAGACAGTTGATTGTAGTGCACAATAAACAGAGGGATTGAAGAAGTTAGCGATAAAGTTCCCTATTAAGATTGGAAGGTGTTCAGTTCAATCAGCCAATAAAGCAAAAATAGTTGATTCTGAATTACAGCTGGTTACTATGAGAACATACAAGAAAAGAGACAATTTTGACTTCAGAAGAGTTTAGGATAAGATCAAAAGGAAGTCAAACTTCCATGTACCAATGGTTGAAGATATTTGGGCTGATCATAGGACACAGAACGAGATCAAAAAGCTAGACTACTGCAGACTTCACCTGAGTCAGATTGAAGAACTGGGCCTCACTGATATTCCAAATGGAATGGAGGATGATGGGGATGTTCTAGATCCCAGATATAATACAGAGAATGTTGAAGTCTCACCTCTTTCGGAGGTAAAATGGTCAGTCAAAGAAGAAACATCCTTAAGGAAAAGATTTCAACTAATCCTGTCCAACACAAATGTGTGGTTGGAAAGTAAAGGGGTTAAATTGAAGGAGTTCCTCATAGGGTAAGAAACTGAAACATAGGAGCAGAGAGGCAAGAAGGTAGAGAACACAACCAAAAACAAGAGTGATGCCCCTTCTTCTTCTAAGATACGCAAACCCAGGATCAAGTTTGTATCCAAAGGAGGGAAGAAGGAAGTTGCAGAAACTTCCAATGTCACTAAATCAAATGTTGAGGATACTAATGTCGATCAAATGGAGATTGAAGATGTTGATGCTGAAGAACAAAATATTCAAAAGTCTAGGGACGCTCAACAAGCAATAGTATCTGATAAATCTAATGAAGAATATGAAACTAAACAAGGCGAAGATGAGGATGTAGCAAAGGAACAACTTGGTGATCCACCTCAATCTCCTGAGAAAGATCTTCCCATAGGAACACAAGTTTCTACACCTCCTCCTCATGTTCTAGTTTCTGGTAGTGTCCCAATGATTTCAAATGTTCCTATTTCACCTATCTTTGTTGTTTCTTCTGATAATACCCCTGTTTATGTGAAAACCAGTTTTGGGACTATTTTTTATTCTTTCGGTTCCATTCCAAGTCTATCTTCTCCATCTTTTGACATTGGTGAACAATCTATTTTAGAGAATCTTCTGGATGCTTCAGAAAAGGTTGTTGATACAGGTGCAGTTTTTACCAACACCAGTCCTATTGTGACTATCACAGGTGTGAACATGGAGCTAGCCAAATAGGTAGTAAACTCATCTCTAGTTGTTGGCGCTTCTGTTCTTCCCCCATGGTTATCTGCATATACTCCAAAGAGGAAGAAGTAAGCTATCTCGCCTAATGAGATTGATATTGAAAAGCTATTACCTATAAAAGCAAAGACTCAGAAGAAGAAGCCTAAGACTGTTTCTAGGCTTGTCAATGAGAAAGGAATCAGGTACGCAGAAATTGCCAAACCACCAGAAGATGCCACCATTGACACTTTTGACATGAGTGATTATGTCATTTCAAGGGTTGAGTTGGGCAAGCTGACTCATGAGGTTATAAAGGTAGATTTTCAAACCACTGCCAGCACTTTACTTGAAAAGTATGTTGACATCAAGAAAGAGAAGGAACAGTACAAAGCTAAAGTAGAACAACTTGCTGCTGTCCTTCAAAAGATAGCAAAGTCATCAGAAATGGTAGAACCCATGGCAGTGACAGTGGAAGATCCCTTGATTCAGAAAGTTGAAAAAGCAAAAGCCAGGGGAAGAGTAGTAGGGGATATAGTGGAACGCCTATTAGCTCAGGGGTGAATCCTACTGAAAACAACTATGGAAAGAAAAGAGAAGATGGAAAAAGCTAAAGTTGAGCTGGACAACCTAGTAGATCTACTTTCACAAGAGCTGCAAGATCAAGAAGAGAACTTGGAAGAGTCGAGAGATATGAAAAAGATTAAGATAAAGAATCTTATGACCATTGGGGTCATTAAAAACAAGGAATCATATCTCAAGACCAAGGAGACTCTGTGCATCGAATCCACATAATAAAAGGTCTACTTGAAGATCTGTGTCAAGCTCGAGAGGCCAGTGAAGATAGTGATGTCACACTTCTACACCGGCTAGAAGAACTTCCATACACCCTAATAGGGGAAGATCACAAGTTTCTCTCAGTAGAGGAAATGATGAGTTCCTTTGAAGAGATGGTCCAAAGAAAATTCAAAGAGGAGGTGCCCTCAGTGCTTTCAATGGATAATCTATATGACCAACATTCAACTCTAGAGAACCTGAAACATAATCTGGACAAGCATGAAAAAGCAATAAAGGCGGTAAAAGACTCAATTCTCCGGGCCCACACCATCTCAGAGAACACAGTAAAACCAAATGCATGCGAGATGGCAGCCATCCAAGTTATGTACTAGAACTTTCTAAAGAAAAATGACGGAGGAAGCTAGTGCCTTAGTTTATTTTTCTTATATATGATATGTAATTTGAATTTTGTTTTGGACACTTTCACATGTAATTTTCCAAAATGTAATTACATGTGAGACAAGAGAAGTCCCAAGTCAAATAGGACTCTTTTGTTGAATAAGTCAAAGTAGTTGTAAATTTCCTATTTTTGCTCCAGGCTCCTCCCTATAAATAAAGAAGGCCTCTTTTGTAAATATTATCTTTTATCTATTACAAGAAAACTCTGGCGAATTGAAAAGCAAATCAAGACTTTGTGCTTATTTGTGTAAATCAATTTTCAAATATTTATCAATATAAGAGAGCAAGTTAAATTCCAATCTTTGTCTTGGAGTGATTTGTTTTATGATAGAATTGTTCTTATGTCTTTGCTATCATATTATCTTTGATAAGTAATTGAAGTGTGAGAGTTTATTTCAAGTGATTAAGGAGTATTCTAAATCTGATTTTAATAGACTTTGAGCTATAAAATCATTTGTGAGAATTGTGTTGTGTTAGTGAATGAGAAATAGCTTGAAGACTTTGTGCTGCAAGTTGTTATCTTTAATCTATTTATCTCATCTTGGCGTATAGTGAAGACTTTGGGCTATACTCTACTCCAAATCATTTTATTTTCCGTTAGTGAACGAAGTAACGGAAGACTTCGTGTTTCCATGGGTTTAGTGGTAATTCATAGTTATATTTGCAATTAGTAAGTGAGGCAATAGAAAAATTTGTGTTTCTGTGGTTTTGTGATAGTTTGTAAGTACTTTATCATCATCTTGAAGTATAAGCATCTATTCTGAAAAAAGAGAATGAGATGAAATGGAACCACCACAAATATAGTGTTTAGTGTACATAAGTTTCATAAGTTATTTCATTTGGAATAATTAAGCAACTAGAGGGAACGTCCCCTTGCTGAAGGAGAGACTTTGTCTCATCATAGCTGTGGCTAATATACCCATTTTGTCATTAATGAGTTAACGACAAAATATTCACCCAACACTATCATAATAAAAAGATAAGAGGATAGAGGGTCACCTTTTCTTAGACCTCTTCCAAAATTGAATAATCCTCTATGAATCCCATTAACAAGAACTGACAATTTGGCAATGGTAACACATTCTCTCAACAGTCTAATAACTCTTTCATGGAAGCCATTTTTTTCCAAGACACGAAATAAGAAATTCTAGGAGACTCTATCATAGGCCTTAGAAATTTAAAGCTTAAAAGACATACTAGGTATGTTGCTTCTATCCATAGAGTACAATTTCATGAGTGGAAATTGTTGCATCTAGAATTTGTCTACCCAGGACAAATCCTTTCTCATTTCCAGTAATGAGCTTGTCAAGCATCAGTTAAAGTCTAAAAACAAGGATCTTAGAAAAAACATTATAAACCGTGTTACAGAGGCTAATAGGTCTAAAGACTTCCATAGAAATAGGGTCAAACTTATTAAGTACCAGTGCAATAAAATTATTTTTAAGTTTTTTTTAGGAGTTTCCCTATCTTTAAAAAATATATAGTAGCATTAGTGACATCCTTCCCCATAATCTCCCAAAATTCCTAGGAAAAAGTAGGGGGAAAACCATCTGGGCTTGGAGCCTTAAAGGCGCCCATTAAGAAGACCGCAGCCAGACTTCCTCTTTAGTGATAGGTTTAGTGAGGAGGCAATTATCCTCTACAGAAAGCAAGGTGGGAATACTATCTAGCAGCTTCTTCACAACTACATGAGAGGAATTAATAGGCTAAAGAGATAAAAAAGACTAGAAATATATAGAGGTCACCTACCCAATCTGTTCATCCAATCTAACTTCATAACCTCCCTCATCCAACAACCTAGAAATGGTATTTCTTTTCTATGGTGCAAAGTAGATTGACGGAAGAAGGTAGTATTCCTATCTCCTTTTAACCATTGGACTTCAGATTTTTGTTTCCGGAAAATGTCCTCCTTCCTCAAAATGCCAGACCATTCTTGAGTCAAAGATGTTTCTAGATTAAAGATATCCTCTGAACTATCTCCTTCAGCCATTTTATTCTGAACCTCTAATAGCTTGACAACAAGAACCTTTTTCTGCTCTAACACATTGCCAAAGGAGAATCTATTCCACCCTTTAACATGATTTTTTATATTGGCAAGTTTTTGAACCAATCTAAACATAGTATATCCTTGGATAGGAATATTCTACCAATTAGAGATGCAGTCCCTAAAATCAAGGTGAGAGGCCTGCATTATCTCATACCTGAAGGGATAGGGGCCTTTATGAGTTCTTTCCATCCATTTCAAAAGCAAAGGGTTATTCTCAGACTCAATTCTTGGGAGAGAAACAAGCTTGGTATGGTTTATAATATCCCAACTAGAAGAAATAAGGAATCTATCTAACTTGACTTAGATAAGGTGATCTCCCCTTTGTCTATTGGACCATGTGAAGAGTTGACCTGTCAACTCAATATCCATTAGACCAACATCATTCAAAAACTCAGCAAAGTCAGTCATGCTATCCAAGTAATCCATTATACCCCCAAGTTTTTTAGAAGGAAACACTGGGGTATTAAAGTCCCCAACCACCATCCAATGTACCTCCTTATTGTCCTTAATATGAGAAGAAACATTCACCCAAACTTCTTTTCTAGCAGCTCTGGTATTAGAAACATAAATATTAGAAATAATCTAATCTTTATTACAGTAAGAGAAACTCACCTCAAGACTATTTTTGGTGTGATCAATATATGATCCTTTGACATTTTGGCTCCACATTGTCACAATTCCTCTGGAAGCCACTTGAGAATCACGAACATGTGAAGTTGTATGGAGAAATACATACTGAGGAGCACAATGCACATGAAAATAGGTAGATTTCTTTGATGGATGACATTAGAACATAGGACATAACTAAACCTTTTCCTCTATGTCATTCATTTTGTTATTCTAATTTTTATGGCAAGATAGAAAAAAAAATTATTATGTCACCTACCATCAAAATTAATAATAACTCAAAAATAGAAAATATGGACCCTCACCCTAATTTAAACTTTAACAGTTTTAAGGGTGCCCTAGTTAACCAAGAGGGTTTGTGTGTTAACATTAGAAAAAAAAAAGAAAACTAAAACTTCTTGTTACTTTGATTATCGAGATTCAAGAAAAATAACGTGCTTACATGGATAAAGTATGAGGATGGTAGATTTCCTTAGCTCTTAACTTTTCTTGAAAATCATTTGAAGTATAAGCACGGGCAATTCAACATCTCTAAATTTAAAGATAAATTTCTAGTGTTTAGGACTACGACAACAAAGCTCTTACTATTGGACAAAGTCATGAAACATAGAAATTGGATCTTTACTACTCACATCTTTGAACTATGAGCCTTACGCTAATTAGGTAGGATACGAAGTTTTGGTTTGCTTTTTTGTTGTGTTTTGTCTTGCTTTTTGAGGGGGTTTGTCATTGATTGTTTATTTTAGTTTTGGTTTCTTTGGAGCTTTTTGTATGTGTTTTCATGTTAATTATTTCTGAATGCATTCTAATGAGTCAATTTTAAGGTATTATCCTTTATTAATAAGTCAAAATCATCTGTGATTTGTAGATCAATTTGAGTGTACTTTTTGGGTGTTTTCTCTGATGGTTGTTCCTTATGCATTCATGATGAGACAATTTCTATGGTGTGGGTTTCATGAATCTTTCATTTGGATGTGTAGAGTCGCATTCATGCCCAAGGAGGTGTGGGTGATTCCAAGATGTATCTTGCATACCTTTCATCCTCAACTCTTTACAAATTAAATATTCTTGATTCTATCTAGCAAGGCAACTGTAGCCAAGGTATCAAGTAAAAAATTACTATTAAATTAAAAATTTGATTACCATGATGGACCAAAACCCAAATATGGTATTTAGTGCCTATGGAATGGGAAAAATGAAAAAGAGAAGGAAAGTAAATAAAATAAAATATCTCTCATTATGGGTGATTCAAGTAACCTATACCAGGGCTATATATGTTTGGATGGCAGTAGAGTTATGCCTAGAGTAGGACCAGAGGAGGACCATAACTCCATTAGGACAATATTTGCATGGTTGGAAGTGAACCTATGTCTAGGTAATCAAAAGAGACATTTATGAATGCTACTCATTATCATATCTAAAGAAGACTTCTTCCTAAATAAATATTAAAGTCATAAAACTTGATATTTAAGTTGTAATAGCTGAGTCGTGCAAATAAGAGAAGGGAAAGAATCACATGCACACATTTGGGTGAAACATGTGCAGATAACATTGTAAAATTGAGCTATGCTACATTGGTATGATGTATTTCTACGTGCTTGGATGTATTGAACACACCAACAAGACCTAAATCTTCCCTTTCCCTTGGACTTCTTATATCCAACCTTAGTTTTACCCCCTCTATCCTTTGTTGTACACCTCACAACCAAGGCATCACTTGAGAATCCATCCACGAATTTTCTATTGATTTATTTGCTTAATAAACTCTTACATCTTCAAGTTTTAGTGAAGAATAGTTACCACTAATTATCATAATCAAATTCTCCCATGAATTAAGTAAAGAACAAAGTAATATTATAACTTATCATCTTCTGATTTGAATCTAATTGGAATTAATTGATTCAAAATTAAATTGGAAGTGTTGAAATAATCATTTACATAGTTTACCTCTTTTATCTTTAAAGAGCACAACTTTCTTTTTGAGATTAGTTTATTAATCAAACTCTTGGACTGATACATGCTTTCCATATTATGATACATTCATTAATATAAAATAAAAAATACATAAATGGATAGTAGTTTTGGATTTCATATCTAGTTTATTTCAGTCCTCATTACACATACTTGTAGGTTTCATCAAAGAAGGCACTAATGTCCACTAATCTCTTTCTACCAAAGGTCTTGAACTTTCGAGTCCATAATTTGAAATTCTAACCATTAAATTTCTCGATCTCATATCTCAATGTGCTAGCCATGAATCTCACAACACATGTTTTATAATCTTATAGAATATTTCAAAAGCTCCCACTAGAGCCAATTATACATGTATGATAAGAAAAGGTGTCCCCTTCCACTGAACAAAGCCTGACACAAAATTGTTAATGGTTTCATCATAATACATGTATGTCCATTACACCAAATGATGCAACCTTACCCAAACAAGAAAACAATGATATCAAATGGGAAATGATCCTTAATATAATTGATAACTAAGATATTAAGAACCTTAAGACCATGTGATCGAAATATAGTTAATGTTTTTTGTAATAATTCAATTAGCAACTCTTATGAAAGAACCAAAATTATACGCAATCCACATACACATGAGACACAAAAATTTATGTGGAAAATATTTATAAGAAAAATCTACTAGTAAAAAAGAGTTAATAATTGTACTAATTTGGAAATAGACTCTAAATACAATATGTCTCCTTAGACCTTCCTCAATCTTCAAACTACAATATAAAACCTCAAAGAACACACCTAACAACATCATCACATCATCAAACAACTTCACATCAATCTATTACATCTACACCACAAACTAGAAGTAACCCTAATTCATTCTCCTAGAATACCAACTGCCTCAACTCTTTAACCACTCATGGAATACCAACCATCACATAATTGTAACATGACCATACCATAACATCATCACGTTGCACATCATTTTCAACATCTCTAAATGAACAACCAATGTATCTTCTTAGATCCACTCACATTGACATAATCAAAGGTTGTTGACCAAAAAACTAGAATGTGACCATGTCTTCCTACACTACAACGAAGATCAAACCATGGTCAATGGTAATAGAAAAAATCTCTCGATAACATGTAGTAACTCTAAACACCTCTTAGATCATATACATATCCTTAGTCATTGTTGTATACACTCCAAAAATGTTGCATGTGCACTTACACTACAATACATACTCAAGAAACTTACTCAATTCATTATGTGGTAGCCAATCCTTAACCAAACTTCATGTGGTTGCCACCATTTTGACATGTAATATACAACCCCAAATTTTTTCCAAAATAGAGAATAGTGATAAACAGTGTTAGCACAATTAAATTCCTCCACACTTCTGATCACCAAGATCCCAACTGGGCGAGGTGAGAGCATAATGCGTTTCAGATTACAATTTTAAACATTGTACAAATAAGAAACATTCATCTGCATATGCAGGCATCCACAAGTTTGTGGGGATTCACCACTTTCAGTGGGTAAAGAACAATAAAGAAGAATTACAAAGCCATCCACTTATTCAGTGGGATTACTCCACTTGTTTAGTGGGTGAGAGCAAAAATAGAAGGATTCTTTTTCCACACTGGCGATAAACCATCCAGGGGTTCTTTAGTGAGATGCAAAGAAAGAAAGGATTACAATGTTTAGCATAAAGCCACTCAAAAATCAGAATTTAAATTGAGTTTCTAAACCAGTGCCAAATGAAAGATTTGTATCATGAGAGTCCCTGCAGCCACACAAGTTAATCAAATCATTCAAAAACTGATTGAAGATTTATGATCATGAAGACTGCTGAGAAAATCCCCTCTATGTAATCAGGCTCTGGACATTAGTATGGAATGCTCTGTCATAAGCTGTAGCATCTCTTTTCAATGAATAAACAACACTCATCAACTGATATTGCAACCACACTAACACTGTAATAAGACTCATACACTGCATTTATAACAATCAGACCATTTCATCAATGCATTTACATAGTCCAAAAAACCTGCATTTAAAGCGTCAAAATGAACATGATGAAGACTGATTTTTTCTGATAAAGCTGACTGAGATGATATTATGATTAAATGGTTGACTGTAGCATGAAGTACGGCTGCCAAGAATGAAGTTTCAAAACACAAATCACCATACAAAAACACAACCACTCAAAACTGATCCAAGCTGATTAAATCTGCCCTCTCAACTCATCTGAGCATCAAACAGACTGGAACAATAAAGATCTGATCAGCACCACACTCTTTCCTCAGTCTAGACTGTACGGCCCAGGAAATGGTACGGCACTCATGAAAATTTCAAATCAACACCAATCAACTTCTAATCTTTTCCAAAATGATTGTTTAATGCAGACAACAAGATTTGAATCAATAAAGTCTTCAAAAACTTCAACAACAATTTCTTTTATACATCGATTGAAATCAACCTGTACGGCCAAGGACAAGTACGGATATGCACAGAAAATACAAAACAGCATTAAATCTCTTCAATTCTCTTGCAAAATGGTCGACTATGGCAGGAATAAACTTTGCATTTATCAAAAGTTTCAAAAACACCCACATCAAATTCTTGTGATCACCAATGTCTTTCAGATGTACGGCCAAGGATGTACGGTCAAAGAGGAAAAAATTCAAATCACACAAACAGCTCCAAAATTATAACTAATATGCATAGAAAAAACATTACTCTACACTCCGAAACTGATCACAATACTAAATTCCACAAAAAAACTCCAAAATCCATTGAGCACCATGTGATTCCCTGAGGTAGAAACCACCATTACCAGCTAGGGTAGATATCACACTACCGAAACTGATCTTCTTCGAGTGGGTTTCCGTCCACAAGAAGGAAGAAAAAATGGAGAACACGCAAGTTCAATCCAACAGAGTAACAATACAAATTTCCAAGCATCCCTCCAAATGAGCTCTCACTCCCTTTTTAAAAGCCTCTGGGAGTTACAAAATGATCTTTCTTGAAAATAGAGCCTTTTCTTCTCCCACTTATAAAATATTTCTATTTCCAAGTTATGTGCACACTTTAAGTGACTAGGGAATAATAAACTAAACATTTCCCTTTTTCCCCTCAAGACATAACATTAAGTCACCTTAAATAATCCAACCTTATACTTTAGTGCACAATAAATAATTAAAATAACCTGTTTAATTACCAAATTAAATAAACTCCCTTATAACTCCAAATTTGATAATTAAACCGGACCAAAATATTCTGGTAAATAACTTTGACCATCCCTGATAAAAATGCAGAGTTGAGATATCCAAGACTACACTGCAGATAGAAATACGATCACTCCAAGAAGTTTGGAGCTCCCACCAACATGTCGGATAGCCATCGAGAGACTAGGACCAAGCATAATGCACACAAAAATCAATGCGCCAAAAAAGGGACATTACATGACACCGGGCTATAAGACATCTCCATGCTAAACCACATAGTCTAACTCTAACACAATCTTACTACACAAGTTTCTAACATTGTTTTACCAATCTACGATCAACCCTGTCAACAAGATCTTGAACAATCATAAATCATCTTACTCAAAAACTCTCTGTAGATGAATAGCATGCCAAGGTTCCAATTATTTTTTAGAATTATGGTGAATGGAACATCTTAGAGAAAGTATATTTTTGAAGCCCTAGTGTGTGTTCTTGAGTTTTGGAGGAGGACTTGTTCTTAGAAAAAATCTTGGATTTAGGTTTGGGAAGGCTTGAAGTGAGCTTGGAAAGGATAAAGTTAGCTTCAAAGCCCTTTATTCCAAATTTCTAAAAAATTAAGGTATTTTTCTTTTGTTATGAATCTCTATTTTTATTGCTTTGAAATTATGAAATGAGTGCTTATTATTGTTATGTGTTTAAAATGGTTTTTTTCATGTTCTTCCCTTTTTGTTGAAGAATTCTTGAAATTCCCCATTAATGGAGGTTCTATGTGTTTTATGAGCTTTGACAAGAAACATGTGTGTAATATTTTCAATCGAAAATCAATGAATGGGATTTATTTTGTGAGTATCTCTAAAATAGAATAGTAAGGGAAAATCTATTTCATGTAAGTTTTTTGAGCCTTGTGTGTTACCCTCAACCTTCCCTAAGATCCATTATGAGAATTGGTGATCTTAGTTTGTGTAAGATTTGATAAAATAAGTAGGAGGCTTGGAGTGGCATTTCTTCCAAACTTTAGCATAAGATTTGATGCAAAAAGTGGCTTCTTCTAAAATTTTAACTGAATTTGATCAAAAATGTTAGGAGAAACAAGGAGAATGGATGTTATGTGCAATTTCTAAAGAACCATTGCATGTGAATGCCATCCATTTATAGGTGTTTACTATTTGAGACTCAATATATCTCCTAAATTGCTCATCTTGAACTTGGATATAGCTAAGGTGGAAGACACTCCAATGTCTTAATGTACTCTTATCATTCTTTCTTTTGGGAGCTTGAGAAGATTTCTATTGTGTTAATGAATCCATGTTTATAAGTGTATTTACATGTTTCCATATATAAATGTTTGAGAATGTGTTTACAATCTAGGTGTCTATTTTCATAATAAGGTGGGTTGGACATATTGGCTCCACATATATGGGTGGTAAACTTGTCCATCCTTGGTTTAGAAGAATGGAGCTATGAAGATATCACTTGGATCTTGGAGAGTTCCTTTCATTATTCTATTTCATTTTGTAAATATGAATTCTTAGAAGTGCTCTAAACATATCAGTCCATGTGCTCTATAGATTCATTTAATGATTTGTAAACTTTATCATGTTATATGTTTTAGAAGAAATGGACATTGAACCAATTAAACTAATTGGAGTAGAATATATGATTTCATGAGTAAAATGAAAAGTATTGTTTTCAAAGTTTTTATTTCTCAAATGAGTAGTTGAGAAGATAGTGAAACCAATTAACACGTTTTACGATAGACACATTCACTCGTTTCACCAAGGTGATATGTCGAGGTGAATGGTAGTCTACCAAGGTGAACTAACTATTAAAAGGGGTAAATGATTGTTTCTAGGGGCAAACAGTAATAGAGAGTTAGAATATCAACTTTTCAAAAAATATGGAAAATAAAACTTGATCCTTAAGTTCAACTAATATTTTATCTACACCTTAGGATACTTAAAATATAGTGCGTTCCCATTATGTTTGATTTCATTTATTCTTTTATGTAGAAACAATGTAATTGTGCATACTAGTGAGCTAGAGGGATTACCTAGTGTTTCTTTTACTTGAGTAGTGAGCTATGTTAAAAAATAATATATGTTGTTCTCATACATTTACATTTATACTTGTGGAATTGGAAATGGATTAATATCATTGCTTAATTCACGTGTTTTCTTATTATTATTAAACTAAGTAATTGGTAAGAGTGGAAACATAAAACCTTGTCTCACTTGTTCACCATTTTTAAAAATGAGTTTTGCAAGTCTCAAAAGTTAGACAAACTTCATTTGAACATTGTTGTTCGATAGGACCTTCAAATGAAGGTCCTAGAAAATCCACATGGTTTCCATGTATCAACTAGACCTTTGATGGAAGAAATGACCTTCAATTGAAGGTCGGCTTTGAATGAAGGTCTTTTATTAGAAGGTGTCCGTCAATCAAAGGAGGTTTTTAAGTTGCTTTTCTAAAGGAAACTCAACTTTATATATGATGATGTCAGATAATGAAGGACTTCAATTAAAGGTGTTTTTTAAATTGTTTTTTACAGGAATACCAACTTTATATATGATGTTGTTGTCACATATTGAAGGACCTTCAATCGAAGGTGTTTCATTAGAAAGTGTATGTGGCACTTTATCTCCCTCAATTTTACAACCAAGAGGTTCTACCCAACACTCTAAGTCAACTCCCAATCCAAAAGGATATCTCATGAGCCACAAAATACATAAACATCATAGGAATTTATCACAATAGTCATGCAATCCTTTTGCATACATTAGACACTATGCAAACAAGCACAAGGCTAAGGTGACTTCACATAACAATGACACATTAACATATAACCACTTGAACTACAATTCAATGCACACATTTCTTAATACTTAATTGATTCATACTTGTATACATGCAATCTCATCTCACATGAAGGATATTAGACCAACAGGTTCTACCTAACACTCTAGTCAACTATCAATCCAAAAGGATATCTCATGAGTCACAAAATACACAATCATAGGAATTTATCACAACAGTCACTCGATCCTTTTGCATACATTAGACACAATGCAAAAAAGCACAAGGCTAAGGGGTGGTTGGGGGAGCACGAGAGAGAGAGGGGGGTGTTTAAGAAGAAATTTAGAGCAGATGGCGGCCTTGAGTAGTACAAGGCATGTTTGGTGGAAAAGGGATATTCCCAAGTTGAGGGAATAGACTTCGGTGAGATATTTTACCTTATTGCTAAGTTGAGTTCCATTAGAATGTTGTTGTCTATTGTTGCAATACTTGATTTAGAGATTGATTAGATGGATTTAAAAATAACATTCTTGGATTGAGACTTAATGAGAAAATTTTCATGGAACATCCTAAAGGATACAAGATGAAAGGTAAAGAGAAACTAGTTTGTAAGCTTAATAGATCTTTGTATGGATTAAAGTAGTCCCCACAAATGTCGAACCAAAAGTTTGACACACATGTTAGGGTTGTGTTTTAGAAGAAGTGATGTTGATCATTACATATACTTCAAAAAGGAAAATGATCATGTATTCTAATTATTATTTTACATGATGATATGCTTATCATTGGAGACAAAAAAGCATTAATTTAGGAATTTAAAACTTGATTAGCTAGTAAGTTTGATATGAATGACTTAAGAGTTATTTTTTATTAAGGTAAGTAGCAAACTAGGGTGTTGTGCCCTTTACAACAAGCCCCAAAGGCTAGACCAAACAGGCCACAAACAGGTCTACAATAACACATAAACAACACACAAACACAACTCTGCTGTAAGACAAAACCAAACAGAACTAAACAACCCCTAAACAAGATCTAGCAAATCTAATTGCCTTGACCCTAGGGTGTAGAGAAGCAACAGATTTGGGGAGCCCTTACTTTCTATGCTAAACCACTGTTGAGGAAAACTACGAGCCTAAATCCTCAAAGCAAGGCAAGAGGAGGGGATCCTCAACAAATGCCGCAACCACAGAACTTTCATGCAATGAAGCAGGCAGAGCTAGAGATAAAACTGAAATTGACATAGTAGCAATCAGATCCTAGTCAGAAGGAGCCACAACCAAAGTCAAAGAAGGGTACCTAACACGATCAAGAGCAGCCACCAACAGACCTTCAATCTTAGCCTGAATTGGTACAAAAGTCATTGTAGGGGATCTTGAAGCCACAGGGGGACACGAAGGAGAGGAACCAATAGGGGACTCATCATCCAAACCAACCTCCAAATCAATAACTGTCAAATGTTCCAAACGAGCATTCTGCCACCATGACATGCCAGCCTTGCGACGTGAGTGATGGCAATCTAAAGCCAGATGTCCAATTGTGAAGTAGTGACGACAACAAAAGGGTAATCCCTCATAGTCGAGAAGCTGGGATTTAGGACAATCCCCCACCATCAAAACAATCTCTCCATGAAGAGGCTTGGATATATCAATATCCACAAGAATGTGTGTATATGTCCAAAGTCCCATTAGAATCATAGGTCTATCCACTATAAGGTAGAGATCAATAGTATTGTCAATCACCTCATAGGAGGACTCCTCCCAAAACTGGAGGGGCAGATTGGGTGACCTAACCCAAATAGACCTAATATTAAGTGGTTCTAAAATAGGATTAAACAGAGGAGTCCAGGGTTTGAGTAGAAGGGAATGCTCTCCCCATAACCATACCATGTCATCAAGCACGAAATCCCTAGCCTCAACAGAATCAAAACCCGCAATGAAGAAACCCCTTGCACAAAGGAATAGGTCAATATTCCCCTGGACAATAGGTCTCCAAGATTAAGAAATCGACTTATTCAGATCAAGGAGAGATGGCCAGAGGCCATTAAATCTGCCAATCAAGCCAACTTGCCGTAATGTTCTTCATTTTTCATAACTTCTTACCCATAGACCACCACAAGGGAGGTATGAGAGCAAGGAAGCATGAATGACTCTTATCCCTCTAAGGCGGACGACCAACAACACCAACAACTCCAGTGAAAGAGGGACCCTGTGTGCCCTCAGAAACATGGTAGTTCCACACAACAAGGGTTGCAAGGGCCACTGCAACCACATGAACACCAAAGAAAGCTTTTCCAACCTCTGGGAAAAGCGTAGCAGGGGAGAAGCCCCTGCCAGAACCACCAACACCATCGCCAACAAATGCAGGGACGCCATCAACAGTCGCAAGTAGGAGGACACCATCTACAGTCGCGAGCATGAGACGCTCCATTTCAAAATTACTGACTTAAGAGTTGTTATATACATTATTAGAATGGAGATATGTAGGGATAGGAGTAACTAGAAACTATGGCTAAACCAGAGGAAGTATCTTGAGACAGTCTTGCAGAGGTTTAGAATGTAGGGCAATAAATCGGTAAGTTCACCTCTACCAGTTGGCACAAAGATGAGTAGGGAACAATGTCTTAAATTTGTAGAGGATTTGGAGTACATGAGGAAGGTTCATTATGCAAGTGCAGTAGGTAGTCTCATGTATGTAATAGTCTGCACAAGACTGGACATTAGCCAAGAAATGAGAGTTCTTAGTAAGTTCCTTACAAGATTGAATGGTTGAAATGCCCTTTAATCCTCTTACCTTTATGAAAATTTTAATGCTCATATTTAACAAGAGTTGTAGTGCAACCTAGTTCCTACTAAAGACTACAAGGGTAGTTTTGTTTTTTGTGCATTTGAACTATGACACCTTTAGTTGACTTGTTAGAGGACCTTTTTTGTATTGGCTCTATTATAAGTGTAAATTTGTGTTTTTTAGTAGATTGTAAATATCTTTTAGAAACTAGTCATAGTAGGCTAATATTGGCAAGCTAAAAATGATGACAAGTATTTTTTGTCAATCTATGATAGTAAGCTTAAGAGCAAGAAATTTGCACATAAAGTTAATTTTTCTTCTTCAAAACTAAAGTGAAATGATCAAAGTTTATAATATGTACAAAACAGTAAGCGACATGTTGAATTAATGGCTAATGTAATTCTTGTACAATCTAGATTCACATTGTTTCCTTAATATCACTATGGATAGAATGCTTCCTAATGTGTTACAAGAATATCATATACAAAATGTACTTAATAATTTTAGCATGTTTTTCTTTTAAATGTTCTTATGTTATAAACTTTTTGAAATCACATTCATTTGAAGGGCCTTTAGAAATAGTTTTTTCCGATGCTATAATATCTAAGAAGAAAAAGATCCAAATTATAGATAGTTAAAGGTCAAATAATGTAATGAGCCAAATAGATTTTTTGATGTAACTTATTAAAATCAGAAATGCCATGGAGAATATGACTCAAAATATATGATTAATCCTTCTATAAAATGCTTCACAAAAATTTCTAGAAAGTACCCATAACCGTACAATTTTTGACCAAGATATGCACCAAACTTTGGCAATTTTAAATTTAAACCACTTGAAAACTTCCCAAATGTCTTCTAGGACTTGTAAAAAAAACATTAGACATAGAAAACCAAACAGCAACTTGCTGTGAAAGAATAGGAACAATAGCCTTGAATATTATTGCAAAATTTGTCAAGAAAGACCTTACAAAATCAACAAAAATTAGCAATTTTTGCACCAATAGAAAGATTAAACCCGAATACTTTTACTATTGATTTGGAAGTTTAAAACACACTAATATTTTATAATAACAGAAAATACAACAGCTATAACAAATTTGTAAACAAACCCACACAAACTACTACAAACAAGAGGCTTCCAATGCCCCAAATTTGACAATTTTGACACCAAATTACATTAAACTTCCCACAAATCTGAAAGAGACGTCTTGAAAACTCCTTCCCGTCACTAATCCCTTTGTTCTTGAACCTTCAGATAGTATTTTTTTTGGTCTCATCTAAAATATCTACACATCCAGCATTAAATTTCCCTATAGGATGGCAAGATCTTAGCTCTAATACCATTGCAATGTCCCAAATGAAATATTTATGCAACTAATATCAAATTTAAAATAGGTGTCAAATATCATCTAAAATGCTTAGATTTTCTTCACAATTTCACCACATTGAAACAACTAGAATTTAACAATTTTATCTCTAATCAACTAGAAACCCTTCCAACATTTTTGGAGCTATTAAATATGCATGAAGACATAGCAATACATACAACAAACTTGCTAGAAATGAACAAAAACAGCAGCCTTAAAACCTTTCACTCAATCAGCTAAATAACCCTCAAAATAACCACATATATGACAATTTTATCACTATTGTGTGTGTTTGTGTTTGAGAGAGAGAGAGAGAGAGAGAGAGAGAGAGAGAGAGAGCTCCTTTCACCCTATGCAAGGCACTTACAAATATGCACTCAATCCTATCATCCTTCAAAAGGGCACTTGGATTCTTAGCTAATTCTTGTGCATTGGGCAATGAACATCGATTATCAGATGGTCACCAAAGCATCATATGACATTTTATAGCATTTATGTGATACAACTTTTCTCTCTGAGCAATATCATAGTAATCAAATGGGCTCCAACCCTTTCATAGTATCATAGAAATCATGGTATTACCCCAATTGGAAAACTCAGACTCAACAAAAACTCGATAGACAAAAAATTTGTGACTCGGCAAAAACTCGACAACTTAAAATTTTAAAAATCTAATTTATTAAATAAATAAATAAATTTCTTTTTTGCCTTAGTTGTATGTTTGGTGAGTTTTTCGCTCAAACTCACCGAGTTTCTGGCAAGTTTTCGCCAAAACTCGACAAGATTTTTGCAAAACTCGCGAGTAAAATGGCGAGTAACTCGCCAAAGCAAAAAAACTAGAGTACTCACCAAGTTTGCCAACTATAGGTATTACATTCCAATAGTGGTATATCGCTAAGGAAAGCTTGGATATGAACTCTCTCAAAACAAGACATATGCGCTTGGCACACACGGTACCCTACATGGTGACCTAAGCAAGTGAATTCACAAGTACACCTACACATAAGAGTAACACACAAGTGTGGTGCTCAATGCACGCACTACAATCGATTTGACTCACAAAAATACTTTCAATATGAAGATAAATACATAGGCATGTTATTGCAGGTGACCACAAATTGGACCCAAATGCAAGTACAGCATCCAAACACATTTCTTTAAAACATTTTTCGTAATTAATTTATTTGGGTAAATTGGACTACTTATAACATTTTTCCCTTTTTCCTCACTGCTTGTGGAAAACTTGCTTCTATTAAAGTCTTCCTGTCACATCATGTTCACACCCTTAATACTATATAATGCTTCCTCTAAAATGTCATCGCATTAAGCACTCAAAATAACACCACAATCACATAGTATTGTCACTTCTTCTCAATGGTCCCCAAAACACCTGTAAGTTTCAAATGGAAACTCCATTGCCTTTACACAAAATGACGTCACAACTAGATACAACATAACACCTTCCAACAACTCTCGTGCTCAACACTCATAAGATTTGGTGCTCAAATGAAGCCATTGATAAAGACATGGCTAGATCTGATACACTCCTCCATTAATGTTTACAAAGATTTTATTCCATTCTTTAACACTCCTTCATGGGTAGTGTTGCATGTCAATCCTCTACATCCTTTTCCTTCTAAAATCTGGTCTTCCATTAATTTCCAAAATTCTTGTTTCCCCAAAAGTGTGGTGTCCATTACTTATTTCTTCCCTACACGACATGGCATCCTCTTCAACCCTTGTCACTTCTCATCTCCACAAGTGGTGCTCTGACTTTATTAGATTTTCGCATTAGTATTTCCATGGTTTGATTTACATTTACATAGCATTAATTAAATCACGAGACCAACTACCTGAAATTCACATGTTAATCGCATGACTTCATAGCATTAACAACTAAGACATTAAATATTAGTTCCTTTAAATCAAGACCATATGACCACGTTGACTCATACAGTGACATCTTTCCCGACATTAATTTTCAAGAATATGATCATCTAATAAACATACCAAAGATGACACTAACAATAATGGGTTACACAGGTTTTATACAAAGCTTCGTTCCTCTTCAGCGTTTAAAGAGAACATAGGATTTGCACATGAAATTAGTCATCTCCTTCCTATTTTTTTTATTTAATATGTTATTTGCACGCTTAACACACATCAAATACATCCATAGCAATACATATAGCCAAAGCATAATGATAATAATATCATCTCATCATATTCACAGTGTTGACAATTCAGACATGAGAATTATAGCCAGATACATAATATTTCATTGCAAGAGTCGTAATATTTCATTATTTCAAAATAAGGAACATAATGTGCATATGTTTCCAAATATACATTCAAGCATAACTCTCATCAAAACATAGGTGGTATACAAAATGATCAACACTCGAGTGGTCTTTACATCATGACAAATTGGTGAATTGATTGGCAACATCTGCCATAGCATATCTTCGTTGAGTTCCCTTGAAATGAAAGTAAAGCTCTTCAAATAAAGGCACACTGTCTATTCAAACATTTAGTAAGGAAGAGATGATGGAAACAGATATTCATTTCAGTCCCCAACCCAGAGATCCTTAATTTTCTAGCACTACCTAAACCTGAAGTAGAAAGATAAATTTTTCATATTCACTAGATTCCGTAATTACTTGTGTAAGCCTTGTGATTCATAATCAAGCCTGCAAAATGTTTGCTTAACATGAAAAATTATGCCTCTTTTGCTCTTATGTTGCAGCTGTCCAATCAACATATTCCAGAAAGAGTTTAATCATACTTCCACATTTGTACCTTGTGTTTATGAGATTCTGAAGAATTATTCTTCAGATAATGTACAACAAAGACTATTTGGACTAAAATTTGGTTCATTCAAATCCAAGTCTTTGAGTATCCACTAGTGAAGCATAGAGCCCCCCTTGAGCCAACAACTCAAGATGGCTACCCAATTCAACCACTTTTCCTTCTGAAACTACAGCAATTTGATTAGCATTTTGCACAGTGCTCAGCCTATGTGCAATCACCAAAGTGGTTCGTCCCTGCTCATAGATTACAAAAGGTAGTGTCGGTGCATATGCTTTTAGAAAATTAATATTAATGTTAGGTATCCATTAATAACTACAAGATCAGACTAAGAGAATTAAGATTACCTTCATCAGATGGTCAAGTGCTTCTTGCACAAGGCGCTCACTGACAGTATCCAAAGAGCTAGTAGCCTATGGGCAACATGATGTTGTAAAATAGTCACAAAGCAACACGAAAGTAAGGATATAAACAGAAGCAGCATCTTCAAAATGAAATATAATCTATTCAAAGTGTTATATACAACTTTATTAAGCTGGCATTTGTTTCTAAATGCTGGTAATCATTTATTACCTCATCAAGTATCAATATTGGAGAATTCTTTAACAGGGCCCTTGCTATGGCAACTCTCTGAAGCATATAGACAGGGAAGTGTGAGCGTCTTGTAAACAATGAATTTAGTCTCAAAGTAGTAGGAATTTTCATTACCTGCCTTTGGCCTCCACTTAACAGGCTTCCACGTTCCCCAACTAGTGTGTCATAACCCTTGATCATCCAGAAAAATAATTTTGCAACTAAATTAACTAAGTTAATCGAATATGTTGTTAAAAATTGATGATGATTCTACACAAGCTTGGTGATATCTCATGTTGGAATTGACTGCTAAATCACATGACAAGAATTGGATACTAACCTGGGGAAGAGCAATTATAAAATCATGGGCATTTGCAGCTTTTGCAGCTGAAACAATATCTTCCTGTGCAATATGCTCATTTGGCAAGCCATAGGCAATATTTTCCGCAACAGTAATTGCAAATAACACTGGCTCCTGGATGTTGAACCCATTAATATGTCATTTGAAAATTGAAAGATAAACATGGAGAAAGGGTTGGAAGCATCAAAATATGAGAAATATGATTTTAATTCAAAAAATATGAATTACAAATATTTTTAATGCTGCTAGAATATGAAGCACAACCTTTCCAATCAAGAATCTAATACTCAAGTAACATGTTAAATCTATGTTCCACTCTGTCCCCCTTTTGAGGATAGGAAAATGCAGGAACATGAAAAAGGTGATGCCTAGAAATATCACCAAGACACTGGGAATGATATTGAATAGGAAAATAGCATACATTCAGGGATGCAGGAGAGAGGGTTGTCATATATAAAGCTTTAAACACATTTTCCCATATGGTAGAAGTGATGAATTTCACTTTATATGGTACTAATAATTTCATCCACAGTTTGTGAGTAAATTTGATGCACAGCACATTATGCCAGCCTGATAACTGTGTTACTACTCTCATTTTGAGAATTAATTGTATAATGGATCAGTTCGGAGTTGTGCAATGCTGCAGTAAAACTTAATTTCAAAGAAAAGTAACCCATTTTATGTTCTTGTGTACGTAGAGTATGTTTGATACTTCAAAACAAATATTGGATGCCCAAAAAATTCCAAAAATATAAATCATTGAAGAAGATAATCAAATACTACTAATTTACAGAAATCATACTTTAAAAACACACCATGTATTTCAATATCAGATCTTACTCTTTAGCAAATACTTGCTTGAACACAAGGGGAAAAGTTTTTGAGTGCTCATCTATTTTATGTCAACAATCCTTCTATAATTAAGTGTTGCCACTTAAGGCTATGGGAAACAAGATGTTTTATCCTATTCAAAGATTGGAGCCTCCTACTATGTAGGTAGTAACTACTACTGGACATAATTCCATACAGACAAATGGATTGCAAGTATATGAACAATTCAGATAAATTATGCAGAAATTGAAATATATGTTCTCCAAAGAAGAGAATATTAAATACATTTGCTAAAGAAGCTAGCTATTCTAGATAGATCGTTACATCAAAAACTAGCACACTACATTAAAAGAACTTAAATAGGAATGAAGTGAATAGTGAAAGGGAACTCAGAAATCTTTCCTGACAATCAACCAAAATGACTTCTAATCTAGAGGGACTGAATCACTAAGTCTAGCTTAAAGTTGCCTGACACATTTACTGATTGCCATATTGTTCGAGTCATGTCAAGGAATAAAAGAAACATAGAATCAGAAGTTCTGGTAGCACATTCTGCTTTAGCCTTCCAAATTTCCATTTCAATTCATTAGAATAGAGCATGGATCAATGGGAGAGTGTTTATCATAACCAAGTTGAACCCAGCTTCAAATATATTGGGATGGATGAACTAGTTTAATTGAGCATTCAAAATCCTTTTACATAAAATGACTTGTTAAAGAAATGTCTAAAAATGTTAAACAAATGTAATAAAAATGGAAAAGTACCCCAATGCTCCACTAGCGGCAAATCATGCACATTACATCAGTCATGAGCCTTTCCAGAGAATAAAATATTTATACCAAGTTTCATCAAAGCAGTTGTTGCAGAGAGATCAAAATGTTAAGATTGGTGAGTTTAAAAATCTTAACACTATTATCTTTTTCTTTACTATCCCATTTTAACAAAAGGCCCAAATCATGTATTGTCCCTTTTTGGCTCCATTCCAACATTCTTGGAAAGTTCCAAGATTCTTGGAGAATTCCAACATCCTTAGAGAACGCCAACTTTCCATAAACTTTGAGATATGCGGAAAAATAATTAAATAAGTAATGTAAGTTGTCTTAAAGCAACATTATATTAATTTCTTAAAGGCAACTTATGTTTATTTATTTATTTATTTTAAAAGAATGGTGGCCAACATCATAAAGTGTTTTTAAAAGAGGGCCAAAAGTGATAACACTAGGCATGGGGTACAAAGTGGTGACTTAAAAAGTGTTTTGAAAGGAAGATTATAAAAGTGACATTGAAAATAAGAACTAAAAGTAATATCAAATTAAAAGAGTTCGAAAAATCACTTTATTTTTATATTGAGGGAAAAAAATATTTTTTCGAAAAGCAACAAAAAAAAAAAAAACGTTTTTTTTAAAAGCAACGAAAAAGAAAAAAAAATGTTTTTTCAAAAAAGTAGCGAAAAAACAATAAACTCTTTTTTGAAAAAGTAAAAAATGTTTTTTCGAAAAAGAAAAAAGCGTTTTTTCTAAATATAGCAATGAAAATGCTATATAAGGAGGTTTTGTCTTTAGAAGAAAGGTTACTAATTATTCATTTTATTTGCTCTAATGAAAGAACGTGAGTTCTCTCTATTTGCCTAAGGATAAAAACCATTTGGTGAATCCAGTTTTGGGGACGAAAACCCTCCTAGTTAGTTGAGTGATTTCATCAAAGAATCACCTATGTGCTGAAAGTGAAGTTTTGCAGTTTGAGTTGATTGTGTGAAGTTTCAACTTCCAATGTTGATTTAATCATGGATATTTTTAATGTTTTCTGAGTTGCTATTGAAATCTGAGTTTCATATTTTATTGTCTAAGTTTCAATTGTTGCTTTTGGTGGATATTTGAGTTGATTCAAGGGAGTTGTACCTCCTCTTAATGTTGTACTATTTCTAATTTGGATTTGTTGAGTTTTTGACACTTTGGAGTGGTCATACTACTGTTTGGTGAGGTCGTATAGGCTAAACCTTGACTGCAGCAAAGTCTAGTATCAATAAGCAGACCATATATGACTTCATTTGGGTCGCACCATGCAGATTGGGGTCTTAATGCTCAGTTTCAGCATCAATTTCAGTTTTGGTCCAGTTTTGTAGCATTTAGAGTTGCCTACATCAACAATCAGAGTGTTTCAGACTTTCATCAGCAGTACTATCATTATTCAGTGGTCCTATTTAGAGTGTTTCAGCACGATGCAGTTTGGTCCAGCCAACATGAGGTTGATTATCATCTGTTTCTATGAATTTATGGACTAATCCCTGTGTGTAGCAATATGGTTTCTTGATTTGAATATCATATCACTGTGTTGTTAGTTTCCTTATCAATATAATCTTCAGTAGTTCATATCTCATTTCATTGTAATTTTTAGTACCGCCAGAAAGTGTTGTCTCATACATTCATATTGTAAAATCGGATGGTATACCGCCAATTATGTGTATTTCAACATAGAAGGTCTCAGTAGGTCCACTGCTAGACCCCTTTGCATTTCAAGCTCATTTTGGCATTGATCGGGTCCAGATGCAATCAGCCATTATGGCTTGATCGGATTCCATTGTAATCTGCCAGTGGATTTGCATTCTCTAAGCATGCTTGTTTGCCAAAGAGGTGTTGATTTGGGTCAACTCAACCGCCTACATGCTCTGGTTGGCTTGCCGCCTTTTTATTTCAGCAGTGTATTCATCTAGATAGATTGTATGTTGTCCAATGTAATGTCCCCATTTTTGCGAGCATCAGAGTTTGGTGGATTAGCCTATCCTTTGACCTTCCTAGGCTAATGGATTTGATTAGAGGATCTTCTGAAGCTGTTGCTTGGTCATTTGGGGCATTACTTCTCTTCAGTGCATTAATTGGTTCAGGTTTAGGCCTTTGCGGAGGTTATTGGGCTCAGTTTGGTGTACTTACTATTTACAGTAAATCATCTATCCAGTGTTACTATTTTTAGTAGGGCAACTGGACATATGGTATCTTCAGTGTTGACCCCAATTATCAGTTGACTTGGTGAAATAAGGTTATTTGTGTAAGTTATATTATTTAATTATTAATAAAGGTGACTTTATTAATAATTAATCATTAAAGGCAAATTATAAAGTACTTTTTTAATGAATGGGGCCATGACACATGAATTAAATGTATTTAAGTGATTAATTATTTAGGCGCCCATATCAAGGTGATAAATATAAGTCAACAAAAGATATTAAAAAGCGTATCATTAATGATTGAAAAGCACAAAGGGGTCGACCCATTGGTTGAGAAGTATAAATAGAGACACAACAGCAAATCGACCTCATAATTGATGATCATTTTGACTTTGCTTTTTGTGTTCTTGGGAATTGAGCAATTGACACCAAGGGTTTCAGTTGTGTTGTCTTCTTCCAGCATTGGAGAACGTTTATTCTTCAGTGTTTCAGCAATCTGATGTGGTGAAAGATCCATTGAAGGTTTGCATATTGATTTGGCTTCACTCAGGAGCCAAAATTGAGTAGATTGGAGAGATAATTGCAAGGGTTTCAAACCCATTTTGGAGAACAATCATTGATTACCTTGTGGCTGCCATTATATATCTGATTGGACATCATATACAGGCCGTACCAGCAGTCTTACAGGCCACGTGTTCCTCATACAGCCTAGGCAACCTATCTCCAGGCCAAAACACCTTCTTTCTTGAGCTTCTATCTACTCCATTGTGAGCGGCCAGCCTTTATAAGGCATTTTGCATATTTATTTGGGTGGAGAAATCCTTCATTGTTGCAGATCGATCTGATTACCAGCCATATTCACAGCTGCAGTCATTTCCAGAATTATTAATAATTAAAGCTTTGGATTCCGGACCACACTCTAGGCAATATCGGACCTGATTGATTAAATCAGATATAAATTCACTCATTGAAGATCGAATCTATCATTTGGAAGGCTATTGAAGGGCTTGCTATGCATCAGACCGGTAGCAGCACCTGTATCAGTCTGATATCAGACCTGTTCCTATCAATTTGAGAGTCACAAGAGCCAATCATTAACCTATCAAGGAGAAATGGTGTAATGAAATTGAGAATGAACTACAATAGTTGAGGACAAAGAAGGCAACAACTATAAATCTCAAGTCTACAAGTTCAAACCAAAACCCCTCAGTCATAAAGATTGCATGAGGATGTGCAATATGCCAAGTTGTAGGGAATGATGAGGTTCGTCTATGTACCCATTTATCTCATATTACAACATTTTTCCGATACCATGTTAATACCCTTTATATTCCTTTTCCATATTATATTATGCACTTTAATCATTTCCACTGCATACGATTAAATAAAAACAAGAGATATTTAATTAAGTTTTAAGGTAGAATATGAGAAATAATTATTTGATTGTATTTACTAATAATTGCTGCCATCATGTAGCTGTAAATGTTGTTTTCCACTACCTTGTGTCCAATGTGTGACCAATATAGTCCCAATGCTTCTCTTGTTTTGGATCATTAATCTGCAATCTACCTTATTTCCTCTTTATAGTAGGGATGCTGGTGATGGTTATGACTTAACCATATTTAATGCCAACAAAGTTGTTCAAGAAGTGGAGGAAAATTTGGAGTTCAGGAGTAGGCAACTGCTATTGGTACCTGCTCTGCCCAACGCATGCCAAATTTTGAGGGTGTACCCCTAGCAATCTTGAGAAGACACTTGGAATGAGTAACCATGTAATCTTCAGCACTCTTCAAGATGATCTTTATAAATTGCAGTGTATATTTCAATATAGAAATGCTGAAAAGTTAATGGTAGAGGTAACTCACAGAATTAAGAGAATGAAATTCACCTTGGATGTACATCATCAATTGATGTAGGGCCCAATACTAGCAAGGAATGCACATTAATAAGAATAACAGGTGTGCATATTGTACATATGGCCAATTCTAGAACAGACAATGCTGTTAAATGTCTCTAAATATACCATAATATACTCTGAAATTTTCCCATAAATATTTTTTCTTCCCAAAGTAGCATTGACTAATAATAAAAGGACCCTCAAATCCCTTGTTGCAGGCATCAAAATTAATCTACCGACCAATACTGCATTGACCAAACAGTTTCTAAATGTATAACTATCAAATGAAAATAATCCAGCTTGTAGGATCACTTTCGATAAGATAGCATTTAATCTGGTAAGGAAAAAATATCTGCAAGAGATATTGTTGTTCTGCAGTTCTGTAAGTTTAGTAGACAAAGCTTAGATTACCTGGTTCACAATGGAAACAGCTCGTGCCCATTCACTCTTATCAAATATCCGAACATCTTCACCACCTATCATTATCCGACCTTGAGTTGGCTGCCAAAAAATGCATTTTCCTTTAGAACATATCCTCAATGACATAGTAGATAAACTAATGATGGAGCAACACAAAATAGAAACTGAACCTCATAGAAGCGTGCCAAAAGTTGTACAATTGTACTTTTTCCAGCACCACTTGAGCCAACCAGGGCTGTTACTGAGCCACGATTCAACTTCAGACTCAAGGCATTCAAGACTTGGACATCTGGTCTCAGTGGGTATGAAAAAGACACATCTGCCAATTTGCAAGCTGATTAGTATACAATCTCTTCAATATTTCATAGGCCTTATAAATATGATTAATAAAAAGAAAAATATAAATAAAAGAACACATCAACAAACTTTATGGCATTTGGGGAACATTCACTTGACCCAATGATGATGGGTCAAAGATATGTGACAAAATGCAAAAGAGGACACAGAAATAAACTGATGTTCTCAAGCACATATTAAAGGAGAAAACCCTAACTTGCAACATGGTACCCTACTTTAACTGTGTATTGGTGAGGTTATGTGGAACAATAACTGCACTGAATGAAATGAACAAAAGGAAGCATAAGCTCTCCCTTGAGGTATACTAGTAACTTTGTTAAAACAATCAATAATTCTTAGAGAATGGAACAATTGACTTTTGAAAATGCAGTCAGATAGACTTTCTTTGAATGGTTTGCAGAATAAAATCTAGTGGATTTGAGCTTATCAAAACTGTAGTAAATGATAAATTCTGTATTTGAAATCAAATGAAGTTAATTATGATTGGAGTTTGGCTGGGCATATTTCATAGTTCATCTCTTCACTAATTTTGCAATAGTATGGTTTGATCAGGATGACCATTGTTCATAATCTATACGAAAAAGAATTTTCAACAAAGATACAGATTTTTGGTCTAAAGAAGATGACATAAATTGGCTAACCTTCAAGAGAAACATCTTCAGACCAAGCAAGTCCATGAATGCTTCTTTTTGATTTAAGGCCTGACATGAAATGTCTAATCTTGAAATTATCGGCATAGGCATTGTCAGCAGTTTGATCTTGATCCACATCCCCATATTCCTCAGCAGTTACATGTTTACCTTGAGCCTCTCTTTTTAATCCATAGGCCAATGACTCGTCAATCTCGGTTCTTCCTATGACAGAATTGATCCGATCAACTGCAGCAAGTGTGCCACGGAGATCCCCCAATGTGTTGACGACCCCTTGCACCTGAATTTAAGGCTTAATTTTTCAAAAAATAGCAAATTTCACTGTGGAATAAAATTCAATCTGACAGTCATAAATAAATAGATAAATCATTCAGTTAAATGAAGGGAAATTTACTCACTGCAAAAGTCAGTGTGAAAGTATAGCCAATAAAAGATGCCATTGTTCCAACAGAGAGTTCTCCCTGCAGTCAAATTTCATAACAGCACTAAAAGTTCAATGGTTGAACAGTTTAGAACATAGCAAGTTGTAAAAGCTGATTCATATCACATAAACATATAAAAAAATTACACCGATCATCATCGAAATCCTACCTTCTGACCCTTTGAATTCATTTACCAAAGTAATCTCCAGAAGAATTGCATGTATATGAAATTTGAATGGCATTATCTGTTAGTGAGTTCAACTTAATATGAGGATAGTGAAACCATTGAAAATCTCTTTCTTCATTGCCCAATTGCTAAGGACATTTGGAGCAATCTTGGGATCAGTTTCCAAAGCAGCATACAATTGGCTCAATGGTCAAGGCCCAACTAGCTAATTGGTGCATGTTAAACATTAGCCCTCTTCTTAGATTTTCTACATCTATGATCAATGCATCATTGTAGTTTCCTTACACTCATAGGTCTCACTCAAAGCACAAGAAGGGGCTCTGCACCCTCATTAAGAACTCATGAGCTGAAGTATTTAACTCAAGCAAATAACTATTGATGCAAAATTACAATAAAGCATTCATAAAGACAAATATGTGCATAGATATAAAGAAACCAGATTCTCATTAATCTCTATGATTACATATATTCCATATCCATTCAATTAATGCTAACCAAATTACTTAGTATTAAGAACAGAGCTCCTCATTACTATTACAATACGAGGTTTTATAGGCATTTTACCTCAATGCTCAAACTCATGGTTAGTCAACCCTTAGCACAAATTACGACACCCTTTGTGTGTTTTACGGTTATCACTTACAATGGTAGTTATCATTTACAAAACTGTGTGCACAAATTCAAATTGCTTTATAATGGCACCGGTTAACTAAAGTTCACACAAAACACAAGAGTGGGTTCCCTTGGTGCTAACATTCTCCATGTGCAAAATTGTGTTTAGTCTCCAAACACTTACAAAAAGTTTATAAAACTAAACTAAGAAGATTACTCATTATAGCACTTCAACTATCTAGAAGAGGCTCGAGGCGGACTACTAATGCAACCTTGGGCACAACCTGATACACTTTATTGAGCAAAATCTTCTACCAATTGCAACACACTTCCTAAGGGATAACTAAAAAGGCTTGAACCTCAAAGTTAATCTCTTGATTTCCTATACATCTATATCCACAATGGTTGTGTATTTTACCACAAAATCTGGTATGATTGTGCACATTTCTGAGAACTTCTTGAAATTGTTGCTTTAATCCCAAAAAAATCTCCTCCTCCTCTTCCTTTAGCTTCTTGATTAGCGCTTGCTAATCTTCAATGGGTAGATCCTTTGTAAGAACCCTGACTTGTTCTAACTGAATTTTTTCACTCGCTGCCCCTGAATTTTCTGATTTGGTTCTAGAGAGTTTTGTTTGGAATTTTTAACTTTTGTTTGTATAAAGATGTTTGCAATAAAGTAGTGATTGAAACGTTACAATATCATAGAAAAACATTCACCAAATATGCAAACATATCAACTCAAACATGCCTCAAAGTACAATACAAACATGTAGAAACATACCCAGATAGCAAAAGGGTCTTCTTGATTGCAATGAATAATGTTGTTTACACATGAAGCTCACTGCTGTCATAAATCAGACTATTTTGATTTGAAAATCAGACCACAAAATGTTTACAAATATGTTCATACCATGCATGAAACCCTAGCCAACTTATTGAAGATGCATCTTTGCAAGTGTAGAGGTTGAAACCCTATGTTTGTTGGTTGTAGCAGCTCCTTAGGTGCTCAATAAGGTCTGATTATAACTGATGCAATTGCTGATGTAGCTGATTATGACCCAAATTTGAAGTTTGTCATGAAACAATGCCAAAAGATGCCTCCCAAAGCTGATTGATATGCCTAGATGTCAAATATTATCATATGCCTATGAAAACATGTCATCAAACCCTCAACAAATTCTGATAAGCAATCTGTATATGACTGATTTCACCAATAACAACCCAGATTTTGCAAATCTTGTTCCAAAGTGCCAAAATATGTCATAAAGTGAAATCAGGTATGCCTAGGAGAGGTGCGATTTCACCCAGTAAGCCTGTAGACGACAAATAATGTCAAAATGTGAAAGTATAACGCTCTGAAATGCATTTCCAACAACCTGTCATAAAAATCAGTCCCTCTAATGTTGACGCCACTCCTCAAAATAGTCTCCAAATGATGGGCGATCCACTTGGAAGTCCTTGCATGATAAAAATATGATGAAAATAAGCCTCGATCTGCCTTATTCTTAAATAAACCTACAAACAAATCCTTCAAACCCTAGCTGAAAATGAATTGCTCATAAAACCCTAGTTGTTTGAAGCCATACCTCCATTAAAATCCTTTGGTTAAGCTCAATGATGAACTCCACACGAATCCATCTCTCATAGTGGATTGGGTTTTCGTCCAAACCACTTCAATTCAAAGGATCATCTCCTTGAACAAACTGAAAATCACTTTCAGCCAAGAGCAAATACTCAATATACAAAATATCAAATGATCAAACTATGAAAAATGATGCCAAAGACTTCCTTTTATACTTTTTCCCTTGGGCAACCCAATTAGACAAAATATAATCAATTTTAAAGTCCACCATCAATATCAAATTTTTAATTTGATATTTATTAAATATTTTCCTTCTCTCCACCTTGGAGGCCTCACCTACAAAAAATAAAATAATATTATTTTATTGTAATTTTCCCTCTTCCATGGGCGCCGATTTTTTAGAGAAATAATATTATTTTTTTCCCTTTCATGTGGGAGTCGATTTCCTTGGCATAATTAAATAATAAAATATTATATTTTATTTGTTCTTTCACCTTTTTCCCAAACTCTATCTTTGAGTTGTCCAACTTTCACTTTTTCCATCATTCAATTTTGCCTTGATTGAAAAAAACATTATTTTTGGCTTTATAAAATATTATAAAATACCATTAGCCAAAAATACAATTGAAATAAAGCTAGTTGAGCCAACTTTCTATTCTCCAAGCCTCCAAGGTCCTAGCTCAACCACAAATCATTCCCTTAGAATGCGATTTAGCCCATGGGAATAGTGAAAAGGCTAAACATCCAAATCAAATGTGACCATTACAGAAATGGGGAAATGTAGATTCGCTATATTAGACTTTAGCTATTGGATCAGCACTACGATGTCCTCTTGTGGTTCCTCTTGCTCCGACTAGGCACCTATTGGTAATACCTATTCTTGTTGTGCATCATTGGCTGATTGCACATGAACTTGACGAGTTTCCCCCTTCTGATTGTCATCATCAGTGATCACGATTGGTGGAGTGGGTGAAGCAAAAATCAACCTTTTGACCGTTTCATCAAGTTGGTCAACCTATTGGCTCAATGATTCATTTGGATCAAGCTGCGCAAAAATATCTAGATATAAAATGGTATGCTCAGTCAAAAGTGCTTGCCTTCTTCCAAAGAGACAATCGGTGGCACATGAATTGGCAACCTAAATCCGAACTAGTTTTGCTTGCGTAATTTTTAACTCATTGCTTTTGAGCACTAGTTCTTGGAGCTCCTAAATTGTGGCCCTTGAATCTTTTGATTTGTCAATGGCTTGCTTCAACATGTGCTACAAATTTGCAAGTTTGTTTGCAGTTTTGTTAGTAGCAATGGAGGCTGATGCAATGGCAATGCAATTTCAAGTTAGTTGCTAGATCATGGCATTGGTGGTAATTAGAGAAAGGGTAGCCAAGCTAGCATCTATCATATTGACGGGAGCCAAAAGGACTTGGCCAGATCCATCAGTGAATTGCTAGAGTTCAAACCCCGAGCCTACAACTAAGTGAATATCTCACTTTTATGGATTTTGGCTTGCATCAATTGAGTAATTGAAGCCTGAACTGTAGAATCTTTGCCTAAGACAAACACAAGCACTTGGATTGGAATCAAAGATGGGGTGGCATGTTGCTTCACATGTTGTTGCACAGGTGTTTCCATCTAGGCCTACTGTGTCTATTGTTACATCTATTGAATTTGCACAAGAGCATCCTCAACCTCCTTATTATGTGCTTCCTCATTGACCTCCTACTGGTCAATGCCTTTATCAAGATCAATATGTTGATATGAAGAGGTGGGAATTCCCTGCTCTTGGCCTAGCACTAGCGGATCAGGATGGTGTTTTCACATGTTGCCTGCACTTCTACCTCGTGTTCGTCATGTGACATGATGGTAACTGGCGCATTAGGGTTGACAATCCTTTGCTTCTTCGTCAATCCTTATGCAATCCCCTTCCCTTTATCAACTTTCCTCGTAGGGGCTTGGCACTGAACAACTAACTGCACTCTTCTCTGTGTTGCAGCAACTCATCGAATTGTAGTGTCCAAAGGAATTCCATTGCGCATCCAAATGCACTCTACCTCAACATAGATCTTACTAAGTGGCACTCTTTTCCATAGGCTAGATAAAGTGTCTGGAAATGGTGGTGATATGCTTGAAGGTGAACATCAGGCATTCAACAACTAAAGCAATAAGAATGCAAAAGTCATTGACGCATTCTTTCATTAGGTGGTGTGGCCATTTATCCATCATCTCCTTGTGTTGTGTAATATCTTGTTTGTTGGCAGACTTCAAATAATAAGGCTCAAAAAACACAATGGAGCATCCACTCCCTTGTGGATAAACATCATTGCCTAGGTACCAATAGTAGTGGAGCATATGGAGAATTAGCATGGCATCGTGATGGAACTTTGCCACAATGTCCCAAGATTCTTGCACATTCTAAACTATATTATTTGCAACAAAGGTACAATAATCATATAATGCACCTATTATACCTATGTGGTGGCCACCCCACATGGCAAGTAGTATGATTTCATTGATAGTGGATTTGTGTAGAAGCTTCATCCCAGTGATTCGACATGTGGTGCAATGCACACATCATTAATAGAGGCAACAAACAAACCTCATCCTATGCATGAACTACAAACAAGGTGATATATTTCCTCCTTCATAACCTTTTTCTTCAACAGTTTGCAAAAATCTAAGCAAACTATGTCTACCTTTTCCCAACTATGCTTTCCCCTCTCACCTACATGTAAAGAAGACCAATGAGCTTGAACAAAGAGGGGTGTGATTCCAATAGATTTTCCTTCAAATGCAAAATGTCGTGATGAAAATTGTTGAGGAGTAATCTTACCCAGCAACATAAGCATCCCAAAGTAGGGTAGGATGTAATGTCCCCTTCCTAAGCTCTGACAGTTTGATGAAAGTTAGCCTATCACTTGGGTTCATATAGGCTAATATTGGATGATTAGGGAGCTCCACAGTTCTTGGAGATGTCATGGACATGCTTATGTGGCATTTCTCTTGTTGGAATTAATCTCGAATGGTGGTAAGGATCGCAATGACACTTTCAGATGTTGTTTCGGACACCTGGTTCGTGTTCCACGTTTTTAGAAGCCATTGTCTATTTTTAGTAAGTCACCATTTTCCGGCACCGACACCGTTCCTTGGCGTCAATTTCATTTCAGCACTTTCAGTTTTTGATTCTGAGGCCCCGGTAATACTTTCCATAGGGATGGTGAATTATTTTAATAAACACTTGAGTTTTTAAGTTCCCATTAAAATAAAGTTAAGTGTTTATTATTTATTATTTAAGGTGACTTTACCCTTTAATGTTGAGCACTCAAAAATGGGGGAAAAATGCATTTTAAAAGATATATTTAATATTCCCAAAAAGGGTGTTGGAAAAGGGAAGGAAATAAAAAGAAGTTTGGGGAGCTCATTTAGTTATCCATTGATATTGAAAGAATGTTATGCTGCTGGTTTTTATCCAGAAACTTTGTGAGGACGAACACCCTCATAGAGAATATCATCCTCGGTGGTGAAAGATCCTCCCGAGTTGATTGCAGATGGGCTCACACATGGTCTATGTTGGTATTCATTGTTTGGCATTGCAGATTGACAGGAAGTGTTTCGTTGTAAAATCTTTGAGATTCTATGAATAAAGATTTAAGGAGTATATTGCAGATTGGTTCAGTGATTTCCAAATTGCAAAATTTGGATGAATTTCAGATTTATTGGCAGCCATTGAAGGCCGTACTAGCTGCTGAAAACAGGGTCGTACCATCACTAGAAGAAGGCGTGAGATTTTTACACTAGGTCGCCTAGCATTTTTGGGGGCTATTGACTTGATTGGAGGTGCCTAGGGTTTACAAACAAAGTGCCATCATTTGACAAAGGGAGAAGAATAGTTTTGGTGGTGTTTCGACTTCATTTTCAAGCTCCAGTTTGTTGTTTCAAACTGCAAAACAGACCTATAGCTTTCGCAGCCTTCTTGGTATGTTATAATATTGCCATAATATTGATTTACTCATTTTGGTATGTTAAAATATTGTTAGACTATTGATTTAAACTTCTGGGTATTGAGGATAAAGCTTCTATTTTATATATTCAGCTATATTATTCATTTCTAGGCATAAATCAATGTTCAATACTATTGTTTAGACATTGTTATCAGACCTGTACTTATTTGCAGCACATGGGTATTTAGAAATATTGATATTTCAGTGATTTCTTCTTTTGGGTATGTGTGGAAACAAATATATTTTGCTGCACCCTCATGTTTGTCATTGACTAAACATTAAAACAGCATTAGGGTTTCATGGGTATGATGTTCTATGAGTTTCTTGAATTTTTGTGTTAGCTATTCAAATATATTTCAAAAAAATCAAGGGTAGACATTACAGTGGTATCAGAGCTCAAAAAACATCTTGCCATCATGTGAGTGTTGAGCTCACTTTGCATGCAGGGTACTTTCTATGCGCGGTGGTGAACAAGGACCACAAAATCCTAGGGATATCAATCCTTACGAATTTGTATATTCACAAAGAAGACCAACAATGTGGGATAGAGAAGGAAGGAGCAGCAGAGATGCTTTTATAGAAGGGGAAAGGAGACCAAAGTCTAGTGTTGAAAACATGTTGAGTGGCCTTGCTAGGGGACAACGAGATATGTTACAGCAGATGGCCCAATCACAACAGCAAATAGCTCATTTGTTGGCTCAGTTGATGCAAAATAATAATGGTAACAATGGAAATGTAAGAAACAATGGTAATAATGGCACAAATGGGGATAATTCAACCAATAACAGGGCTTCTCATCAGCGGACTGTCACTGGGTCAGCTAAGACTAGGCCTCTTATGCCAAGATTTCCTCCAAGAAACAACCCTCTAGAAGGTAATGAACCAACCGAACTAGAAGCTCACAGGTCAGCATAGACAGATTGGTTGGCATTATGTAATGTTCCATTTTTTGCACATTGATTTTTGTGAGCATTTTGGCTTGTTCTTAGTCTGTTAGTGGCTATCCGGCTTTGTTGGGAAAACTCTAATGTTCTTGGAGTGGCCACAGATCAGTTTTATAGAGCAATTGGTTATGGCTTTGAGCTCAGATGGTGTTCAGTATCGCAGTGATGCTTTCTGATGTTTGATCGGGTTCCCAGTTTGTTCTCCAAGATTCTTGGAGAGGCTGTCTATTTTTAGAAAGTCGCCTGGAAGGCATCATTCATCTTCCCAAACATCATGGAGTGTGTTGGTATGCTTAATTTTGCAGTTTGATGATATTTGGGATTTTCCGTAAAATCAGTTGATTTAATGAGCTAAACAATTAATTATTGCACTTAAGTTAAAAAGGTTGGGAAATGTTCATTTAACACTCAAGTGTTATAGCTCGTTGGAAAGGGGATGCAAAGCTTTAAATCATGGGTGCATCATATTGGGACCTTGCAAATCAAATATTTCCTTTATTTTGATAAAGGGGTCTTTGGAGCTAAAAGGAGCTTTAAATTAAAAAGGTGACTTTAAGTTGTGCACACATAATGAATTATTTTTTAAATATTTGAGGAGAAATATGAAGGGATAAAGGAAATAATATTTTATTTCCCTCAAAAAGTTATAAAAGGAGGAGATGGCCTCATTGTTTGGACATGCTTGGATTTTGTAATGAAATGGTGTTGGGAGTGAACCAGAGAGTTCTTCCATATTCTCTTGAGGACAAAACCCTCTTGTAGAATGCTCTTGAGAATGAAAACCCTCTTGAGGTTTGGTGTGACTTCATACAGGAGTCACCATTGTGCTGAAGGTGGATTGGGAGCAAGCTCATACAAAGTTTGCCATGGGAGCTAAATGGAGTTGTTAGATTTCTATGAGATTTTGTTATGTTTCAGTTTGATGTCTTTTTGTGTTGGGATTTCTAACATTTTGGTGAGTAGATGGCAGATTTTTCATTGTTTTTGGTGTTTAGCTCATCCGTACCCCTGAAGGAGCCGTACCAGCTAAGTGGTATGATTTATCATAGAAATTAATAGTGTCTGATTTTTGAGGCAAGATCTTTTGGGATGTCTTTGTTGGGTTTAGATGCCTTTATTAAGAGTTATTTGGAGATTTTTGGTGCAGATTTAAGCTTGTTCTGAGCAGTCCGTACCTAACTGGCTGTATGACCCCGTGATGAAGTACGGAGGTCTTGGATGCAGAATTTATTACTGTTTGATCATACTATGTGCTCAGAATTATTATATATGGTGCGTTGATCAGTTTTAGGCAGTTTTTGAAGTGGTAACAAATAGTATAAGTTTATTGTGTTGGATTCCTCATGATGCCGTACAATAAGGGTTATGGTCACTATAATGCAGTCTGATTTGGTCTGATTGTTAAATGGGCAGCATTTGGGCTGTAATTCAGTTGATATATGAGCATGCAATAATCAGTTTATGATGGTTTGTTCTTCATAGTTTTGGGTGCCTTTGATCTATGACAGGGTTGGCCATACCATTGGCAAAAAGCAGCAATTTCAGAGATAATTTCCATCAGCAGTCTTCATGTTCAGCATTCAATTGATACATCAGTTTTATCAAACAATGGATTGACTTTGGGTGTGTTGCAGGTGATCTTATGATGCATATCTTCTACCTTGCACTTGATCAAACTCTACCTTTGCTTCTGATTTGTTGTTGCATTTCCTAAGCCTTGTAATCTTTTCTTGTTTTTCCAAACATAACGACCCCTGGATGGTTCAACCGCCAGTGTGGAGGAAAGAACTTTTCTTAATCATTCTTATCTACTGAATAAGTGGAGTATTCCCACTGAACAAGTAGATGGCTTGTAATTTCTTTCTTCTTTCCTACCCACTGTTAAAGTAGAGAATTCCCACAGTTTGTGAATGCCGCCGCAGCGGATGAATTGTAATTTTATTGTTGCATAATTGCTTTGTATAGGCTAAGCATTGTATGCTCTCAACTTGCCCATACTGGGATCTGGGTGATCAGAAAGTGTGAAGCAATTTAGTTGTTATATGCAATTTATGCTAACACTGTCACATCCTTGTTATTTATTTTTGAAAAAAAATTGGGGGTAGCATCTTACACATTAGGGAAGGAATTTCAAGATGAAATGTCATTTACGAATTACTTGGCTCTCAGGGACAGGAATAGACCCCGTAGAGGTGGAGGTGCGAGACCACAGAATCATGATTTGCAAAAGAAGGTAGGTAAGTTGTCAATCCCATATTTTGATGGATCAGGTAAGACTTCAGCTAGGGCTTGGGTGCAGAAACTTGACTCCTATTTCAAACTCAATCCTATGCCTGAAGAGGATGCCATTACATATGCCACTCTACATTTGGAAGGAAGTGCTCATAAATGGTGGCACCATGGGTTGATTACTTTGGGCCATGATCAATTGATTCTTATGCTGATTTCACAGAGAGGTTGATTGACAGATTCGAAAAGAAAGATCCCGAATTGCACTTTAAGGAACTAGCACAGCTGAAACAGTGGAGTTTTGTGGACACCTACATTACTAATTTTCAGAAATTATCAGTGATGGTTACGGATATTTCGGAGAGAAGATTAATTGTGTTATTATTGATGGGCTGTCTGAACCCTTAAGAGGATGGGTTAAGGCTCTTAATCCACCCACTCTACAAGAAGCAATCAAAAGAGCTAGAGATACGAAATCTTCCACTTCTAGAAATAAATTTCAGTCAAAGGGATTCCAACACAAAAGGGACAAAGACAAGATATTTCCAAAAGGATTCAGCTCATCCCAAAGAGGAGACAACTAGGTTGAATGATGATCAACTAAATTAACTCAGAAGGAAGAAATTATGCTTCGCTTGTAGAGAGCCATGGGACCCAACACATAAGTGTGTTGTCAAAGCAAAATCTAAGCAGATTGAGTACTTTTCAGCTGATGAATCAGCTGCTAAAAAATCAAAGCAACAATCTGATTCAGAAGGAAGTGAAGAAGAAAGTTCATCCGAAGAGGTTGCGGATGAACAAGGATGTGAGGGTACACTTGCACAACTTTCTAGCTTTCAAAAAGTTGGATCTTTCAGAGTTCAGGGAGTACTTTGTGGACAGAAGATAGTCACTCTCATTGACATAGGTGCTACTCACAATTTCACCGATGAGGGAGTTGTTTATCGGAGAGGAATCAAAATAGAAAAATTTGATGGGTTCAAAGTAATGGTTGTAGATGGGTTTATGCTTACTTGCACGCGTAAGATTCCTAATTTGAGCATATAGTTGGGTGACTATGAGGTGAAGGATGATTTCTATGTGGTGAGCATAGGGGATACAGATGTGGTACTTCGTATGCATTGGCTACGATCCATTGGAGAGTTCTACATGAATCTACGTAATATGGAGATGAGATTTGAGGTGGATGGTAGGAAGATAGTGCTCAGGGACATGTCAGATGGTGGACCCAAGGTATTCTCTTTCAAGAGGATGGAGAGAATAATTCGGCATGATCAGGTAGAGTGGGCAACGGAGTGCATCATAATGCCTACCACTACGAAGCAGCAAAAGAATAATTACCATCCAGACATCCAAGCTTTGTTGTCTAAGCACAACAGAGTGTTCAATAGCATACCTCCTAGGAGACCTCCTAAGAGGGGCATTGAGTATGTCATAGAGCTAGAGGAGGGTGCCAAACCCGTGATTACCACACCATACAGACATCCGAAGAGGCATAAGGATGAGATTGAAAAAGATATTAAAGAGGTGCTTGATATGGGACACATAAGGCCGAGCAAGAGTCCCTTTGCTTCTTCAGTGATGTTGATTAAGAAGAAAGATGGGACAATGCCTATGTGCAATTATTATAGGGCACTAAACAAGAAGACAATTAAGAACAGGTATCCCATCCCACAGATTGACGAGTTTATCGATGAGTTGCATGGTGCTTGTTACTTCTCCAAAATTTATTTGAGATCAGGCTACCATCAGATTTGGGTTCAAGAGGAGGATGTGGAGAAGATAGCTTTCAGGTGTCATTTTGGACACTTCAAGTTCCTAGTTATGCCTTTTGGCTTAACCAATGCTCCTGCCACTTTCCAGTCTTGTATGAACAAGGTATTTCGTAATCAGCTCCGAAAGTTTGTTCTTATATTCTTTGATGATATCTTGATTTTCAGCAAGACATGGGAGTAGCACATGAGGCACCTTGATGAGGTGTTGAGCATCCTAGAGAGGGAATCATTGTATGCCAAGGAAAATAAGTGTGAATTTGGTATGACAGAGCTTCTCTACCTTGGCCACATCGTTAGCTCTAAGGGTGTTAGAGTAGATCCTGATAAGATCAAAGCGATTGTAGATTGGCCTCCACCCACGAATCTCTCACAGCTTAAGGGATTCTTTGGCCTATGTGGGTTCTACAGGAGATTTGTTAAGGGATTTTCACAGGTGGCTGCCCCACTTACAAATTTGACCAATGGGGCATTTGTGTCGTCTAATGCAGCACAGCGATGCTTTGATCATTTCAACAAGTAATGAGTACTTGCTCGGTTTTAGCCATTCCTTATTTCTCCAAACCGTTTGAGTTGGAGTGTGATGCTTCAAAAGAGGGGATAGGCACTGTCTTGATGTGGGATAAACATCTGATTGCTTTTGAGAGTAGGAAGCTAAGAGGTGTTGAGAGGAGCTATTCTATATATGACAAAGGAGATGTTGGCCATTATGTATGCCTTGGCCAAATTCAGACCTTATCTTGTGGGAGGTAAGTTCATCGTTAAGACCAACCACAATAGTATCAAGTACTTCCTGAATCAAAAGGTGTCATGTCCCTATAATGATTTATAATTGAATCGTTTATTTAAATAATAAGTTATCCTTATATATGGATTGGAGAGGGTTTAACGCGCCCTAGACAAGGATGCTAGGGAGAGGTGGAGTAATTCCATTCCCAATCGCATTGGAGAGGGTTCAACGCGCCCTAGACAAATAATTCCCCATCCATAGTTAAGGATTAGAAGGGAGATGATATGGAAAGATGAATTTAGATTGTTATTTCTATTCTCCTCTATTACTTCATCCTAAAAGGAATGTTAGGTATTGTAAGGGAGGGGCAGTGTAATTCCACCCATGGTAAGGCCCGTAGGCTGGGACAGAGTTTCTCGTAGGCTGGGTCTGGGATGGTCTCCAAGCGCCCTTGACATGTAAAGCCTAGTTCCATGAGGAAGAAACCTTAAAAAAAAAATTGTCATGTCCCTATAATGATTTATAATTGAATCGTTTATTTAATAATAAGTTATCCTTATATAAATTAAATATGTAATATATTTATTTAAAATATATTATTAATATGTATTATTTAATAAATAATATTATTAATTTAAATAATACATATTAATAATATATTTTAAATAAATATATTACATATTTAATTTATATAAGGATAACTTATTATTTAAATAAACGATTCAATTATAAATCATTATAGGGACATGACAAAAGGACCTTAATGACAGACAACAAAAATGGGTAAGCAAGCTTCAAGCGTATGACTTTGACATTGTTTATGTCAAAGGAAAGAAAAATATTGTTGTTGATGCTTTATCCAGGAGACCTCATTTGTGTTCTTTAATAGAGATTACAACTTATTGGAGGGAGATGATTTCAGCAAAGTATGTTAAGGACTCTTGGGCTACAGGCATCATTGAGGGTACTATATAGGATGACAGTTATACTGCGATTAATGAGTTGATTATTTACAAAGAAAGAATTTATTTAGTACCCAATTCAAAGCTTAAGGTGAAGGTTTTGAGAACCTTCCATGATGCACCTATGGCTGGTCACACGGCCTTCTTCAAGGCATACAGGTAGATCCGGGAGAGGTTTACGTGGAAAGGACTTAAGAATGAAGTCCTTAAGTATGTTCGTGAGTGTCCCACATGCCAACAGAACAAAAATGAGCATACATATCCAGCTGGTTTGTTGCAACCTCTGCCTATTCCCAAGCAGAAATGGGAATGCATCTCTATGGATTTCATCACAGGGTAAGGATTGTATTTATGTTGTTGTAGACAAGTTGACAAAATTTGCTCATTTATTTGTCATTTCAGCAACATATACAGCAACACAGGTGACTGATTGATTCTTTAGAGAGATATTTAGACTTCATGGGATGCCCAGGAGCATTGTTAGCGACAGGGACAACAAGTTCCTAAGTCTCTTTTGGCAGGAATTATTCAAATTGAGTGGAATTGAACTCACCCTTAATACCAATTATCACCCACAAACAAATGGGCAGACGGAGATTGTGAACAAGTGGATGGAAGGGTACCTTAGGGATTACATTTCAAGGCAGCAGAAGGCATGGGTGAGATGGTTGCACCTTGGTGAGTACTATTATAATTCTACTTACCACATGTCCATTAAGATGTCACCATTTATAGCATTGTACGGATATGAAACTCCGAGCTTCATTGACTTGTTGTTTGGAGATAGCAAAGTGACTAAGGCCAAGGATTTGTTGTAGGAAAGTCAGGACATAATGAAATCCTTGAAAGAAAACTTGCAGCAAGTGCAAAATCAACAAAACTTGCATGCAGATCAATATCGCATTGAGCATACACTTGAGGTGGGTGACATGGTTTACTTAAGGCTGCATCCCTATAGGCAGTAAACTCTCAAGAAGAGTGAGTCAGAGAAGCTTAAGCCATGGGTCTATGGCCCTTTCAGGATCTCCAAACAGTTTGGAGAAGTGGCTTATGAGTTGGAGTTACCGGCAAATAGTAGAGTGCATAATGTGTTTCATGTATCATGCCTTAAAAAGGCACTTGAGCATAATGTGGTTCCCTCTTCTAAGTTGCCACCATTGGACAAGGAAGGGAAGCTTATTCTTATTGCTGAGGTTATTACTGACTCCAGAGAACACACTCCAAGGAGGAGGACTATTAGAGAGTATCTTGTGAAGTGGAAAAACTTGTCGGTCAAGGATGCTACATGCGAGAGTGAGTAGATCTTGCAACATACAAAGTTTCAATTGCTTGAGGACAACTAATTTTGGGGAGAGAAGAGTGTAATGTCCCCTTCCTAAGCACTGACAATTTGATGAAAATTAGCCTATCCCTTGGGTTCCTGTAGGCTAATATTGGATGGTTAGGGAGCTCCACAGTTCTTGGAGACGTCGTGGACATGTTATGTGGCATTTCTCTTGTTGGAATTGAGCTTGGATAGCGGTAAGGATCGCAATGACACTTTCGGATCTTTCGAACACTTGGTTCGTGTTCCACGTTTTTAGGAGCCAGTGTCTAATTTTAGTAAGTCACCATTTTCCGGCAATGACACCATTCCTTGGCGTCAATTTCATTCTAGCACTTTTGGTTTTTGATTCCGAGGCCTTGACAATGCTTTCTGTAGGGATGGTGAATTATTTTAATAAACACTTAAGTTATTTAGTTCCCATTAAAATAAAGTTAAGTGTTTATTATTTATTATTTAAGATGACTTTACCCTTTAATGTTGAGCACTCAAAAAAGGGGGAAAAATGCATTTTGAAAGATATATTTAATATTCCCAAAAAGGGCGTTGGAAAAGGGAAGGAAATAAAAATAAGTTTGGGGAGCTCATTTGGTTATGTGTTGATATTGAAGGAATGTTATGTTGCTGGTTTTTATCCAGAAACTATGTGAGGACGAAAACCCTCTATAATGTCCCCTTTTTTCTAGTAAGTTAGTCTATACTTGGTTCCCGTAGACTAACCAAAGTGGTTAGGGAACTCTAGGGGTTCGTTTGGTCGGTTTCTGACTTTCTGGCTAGGACTTACTATTTTTAGTAAGTCACGAAGTTGGCTATTTTGGGAAACTCATTATTGGAGGTGGAGCGTTTCGCCGAGACCTTTTCAATGGTCTATAACTCATGGGATTCTGTAACCGTTTGGGCTTTCATATTAAAGTCCGTAAGTTATAATTTATTATTATATTTGGACTTTAATTTACTAATGTCGGTGACTTTGGAGAAATAAAGAAAAATGCAAAAATAAGTCACTAAGGGACTTGGACGCCCCTTTTGAAGAATAAAGTGCAATTTTTAAAAACATTTCCCTCTCATATGGGTCGACCCACTTGTGAAGTTATAAAAAGGCAAAGAATGGGAAAAGATGGACATTCTTGATATTACATTTTATGCTTCTATTTGCTCTGCAAATGAGGGTTTGGGGGATTTCTTCCAGCCAGGGCTTTTGGTGACGGAAACCACCATTGGTATCAATCTTCCGCAGGTGTGAAAGATCACCCAAGGGGATTTTGGAGCAGCCATACTCAGTGGCTGTATTTGTGCTTCAGTTGGATATACTTTGACGGAGTTTTGGAGAGGATTCATGATATATTTTCTTAGTTTTTGGTGCAGCTGAGAGAACAAAAGATGGACTAAGTTTATCTGCAGATTTGAGGAGGTTTTGGACTGTCACTTCTCTTCTTCTTGCTGGCCGTACTTTTCCTTATGCTGGCCGTACCTTGCTGGCGTACATTTTGGGGCAGCCATTAGTGGAGTTTGTGTGAGCTGTTCTTATTTGCTCTTGGATCGATTTTTGGCCTATGGGCCTGTGCTGTGGATTGTAGATTGCTTATTTGCATTTGCAGATACTTTTATGCAAAACTCCATTGTCAAGTTGCTGGTACGTCAACAGCAGAAATCTGGAGGTGCTTATTTTGAAATGGGTATGTGATGGTAATTCATTTTATGCCATTTAATGAACTAGGTCTTCATTATTTAGTTCATATCTGCTATAGATTTTCTGGGTTTGAGTTTCATGTTATATTTCATTATATTCTGACATACACACTTCAAGAAAACGAAAACCCCCTTCTGCATCTTCTATCTAGTTCTGAAAGATCACAGAAAAAACTAAAAAATATAACATTAAAAAGATAAATCAAAAGAACAATAGGTGCGGGTTATTACAGTGGTATCAGAGCTAGTGCATCTTGCCAGCCTGTGTTGATCAGTTTATATGAGTGACAGAAGAAGAGTCTACACTAGACCCACTCCATATTGGCATCCACCTAAGGTTCCAAAAGGTGAAACAGTTTCAGGTATATTGGGCATGCACAGGAACTCTTCCAGTGGGAGTGATAGCATAACAGGTAGTATGGGGGGCAGAGGAGCAGACCAGCCAGAGAGTCCTAGCGCCAAAACAGAAAGAAAGTTCGATATTATGCTTGATATGATGTCCCAGCTCCTTGGGAAGTTTAACCAAGGGATTCTAGTAGTTCACACCAATACCACACCCGGAGGTGAGAACAGTGGCACGAATGATGATCACCGTAGACATGAAGGACAGGGTAGTGGATATGCAGGACAAGGTGGTGGACATGCGGGACAGGGTAGTAGACACGCAAGTTAGAATGGTATACACAACACCAGAGTTACCCTAGGATCGGTTACTAGACCCCTACAGCCGACTTTTCCGCGTAGGGAGGAGGCAGTGGCTCAGCCTGAACCAGATTTTCAGCTTCCCATGACTGATGATGTTCAGATACAGCATGCAGAATACATGACATTAGCCCCAGACATCAGAGGGATGTTGACATTCGACCAGTATATGAATCAGAAAAGACGAAGGGGATTTATGGTGGGTTGAGGAGATTACAGAGCTAACAAAGCTAACAAGGACTACTAGCATGCATTGAGCAAAGTCCCTATGGACCGGTTTGACGAAAGTGGCAAGATTTCAGCTAGAGCTTGGGTGCAGAGCTGGATAACTACCTGACGCTTAAGCCGATGCCGGAGGATGAGGCACTTAACTTTGCCACTATTCATTTAGATGGGTTAGCATGAGTGGTGGTACCATGGTTTGGTCACCTTGGGCCACAGCCTTATCACCACATACGATGAGTTCACTAACAGACTCATCGAGAGGTTCGATACCAAGGACCCAGAATTGCAGTTCAGAGAGCTGGCGCAGTTGAAGCAGTATGGGTCAATTGAGGGATATATTTCAGAATTCCAGAGGATCAGTGTGATGGTTCCCAGCATATCTGAGAGGAGACTTGTAGTCCTGTTCATGGAAGGACTAATGGAACCACTTAAGGGTTGGGTTAAGGCATTTGACCCCCCTTCACTTCAGGAGACTATTAAGAAGGCACGAAGTATGGAGTTTGCTATGCCTAGGAAACAGTTTGTCTCCAAACCCTTTCCTCCACGAAGAGACAAAATGCCGGTTCAGCAATGAGACATCTTCCCACAGAGGAAACCAGGGCCTTGATTAGATGATGATGCATTGAATGAATACAAGAGGAAGAGACTATGCTTCAAATGCAAAGAACCATGGGATCCTAACCACAGGTGCCCAATGAAGGGGCAAGCAAAACAATTGGAGTATTATTCTGCTAAGGAGACAGCTTCAGAGCAATCAGGGCAGCAGAGTGATAGGGAGGATAGTGATGTAGAGAATAGTGTGCAGGTTGTACAGGACGTGCATGATGAGGACATTCCGATAGCACATATCTCTGCTATTCAGAAAGAGGGTTCCTTCAGAATACGGGGAGTATTGGAGGGACAGAGAGTGACCACTTTGCTAGATACAGGTGCCACCCACAACTTCATTGATGAGGGGCTTGTGGCACGAAGGGGACTCAAAACAGAAGAGTTCGAGGGACTCAAAGTCCGAGTTGCAGACGGGTTTGTCATTACTTGCAAATGAAGGATTCCTAATTTAACCATCAGGTTAAATAACTGAGTTCCAAGCCGAATACTATGTGGTCGGTATGGGTGACATGGATGTAGTCCTAGGAATGAAGTGGCTACACATGATAGGTGAATTTTCCCTCAACCTGAGGACCATGGAGATGAAGTTCGAAGTAGATGGTCAGAAACATATTTTGAGGGGAATATCCGATGGGGGTTTAAGAGTAGTGTCCATTCGGAGGATGGAGAGGATACTGCAGCATGACCAGGTGCAGTGGGCAGCTGAGATTCTTGTGATGCCAGAGGCTCCGAAACAGCAAAAACAGGATTATCCAGTGGAGATTCAGTCAGTACTAACTAAGCACTCCAAAGTGTTTAGTGATATACCTCCAAGTAGACCTCCAGACAAGGGTTTTGAGCATGTTATAGAGATGGAGCAGGGGGCCAAACCAGTTATCACCATTCCCTACAGACATCCTAAGAGATACAAGGATGAGATTGAGAAGGCTATTCAAGAGCTTCTCAAGATAGGTCACATGAGGCCTAGTAAGAGTCCTTTTGCTTCTTCTATTGTTCTGGTCAAGAAGAAGGATGGCACACTCAGGATGTGTATTGATTACAGGGAACTGAACAAAAAGACTATTAAGAACAGGTACCCCATCCCCAAGATTGATGAGCTTATTGACGAGCTACATGGTGCATGTTTCTTCTCCAAGATAGACTTGAGGTCAGGGTACCATCAAATTCGGGTACGTGAAGAGGATGTGGAGAAGACAGCGTTTAGGTGTCACTATGGGCACTTTGAGTTTCTGGTTATGCCTTTTGGCTTAACCAATGCACCTGCCACTTTCCAGTCTTGTATGAATAAAGTCTTCAGAGAACAGTTGTGGAAGTTTGTACTCATATTTTTCGATGACATACTCATATTTAGCAGGACTTGGGAGGATCATTTGAGACATTTGGATATTGTGTTGGGTATACTTGAGCTAGAGTCCCTATATGCAAAAATGTCTAAATGCGAGTTCGGCATGACGGAGTTGCTGTACTTGGGACACATCATCAGTGCAGAGGGTGTCCGTGTGGATCCAGAGAAAATTCGAGCTATAGTTGACAGGCCACCACCCAAGAATCTCTCTCAGCTCAAGGGGTTCTTTGGCCTTTGTGGATTCTACCGCAGGTTCGTTAAGGGATTTTCTCAGAAAGCAGCCCCACTCACAGATTTGACACGGAAGGGAGCTTTCGTTTGGTCAGATGGTGCTCAACAATGTTTCGACAAGTTTAAGGAGGTGATGAGCACTTGTCTAGTTTTGGCCATTCTTGATTTTTTGAAGCCGTTTGAGCTTCAGTGTGATGCCTCCGGGGAAGGCATAGGTGCGGTGTTGATGCAGGACAAACTCCCTATTGCTTTTGAGAGCCGAAAGTTAAGGGGCCCTGAGAGGAGCTATAGTATCTACGATAAGGAAATGTTAGCCATCATGCATGCATTGGCTAAATTCAGGCAGTATCTGGTTGAAGGGAAATTCATTGTTAAATCTGATCACAATAGCCTGAAACATTTCCTTAGTCAAAAGGACCTAAATGACCGGCAACAAAAGTGGGTCAGCAAGCTGCAGGCATATGACTTCGACATTGTTTTTGTCAAAAGGAAGAAGAATATAGTTGCTGACGCTTTATCCAGGAGACCACACTTGTGTGCCTTAGGAGAGATTGCAGAGGACTGGAGAGATATGATCACTGCAGAATATGCAAAGGATAAGTGGGCCTCTAGGATTATGGATGGCACTAACCGTGATGACAGGTACACTATTGTAAATGACTTGATCATTTACAAGGGGAGGATATTTTTGGTGCCAGCTTCTGCTATGAAGCAGAAGATCTTGAGAGCTTTCCATGACTTGCCTATGGCTGGGCATCCAGGATTCTACAAGACCTACAGGCAGGTTAGAGAGAGGTTTACTTGGAAAGGCCTCAAGTTAGAAGTGCAGAAGTATGTGTGGGAGTGTCCAATATGCCAACATAACAAACATGAGCACTCCTACCCAGGAGGATTATTGCAGCCCTTACCCATTCCCAAGAGGAAGTGGGATTGTATATCGATGGACTTCATTACTGGCTTACCGAAAGCCCGAGGCAGGGACTGCATCTTTGTGGTGGTTGACAGGTTGACAAAGTTTGCCCATTTCTTTGCCATTTCAGCCACTTATACAGCAACTCAAGTTGTTGATTAATTCTTCAAAGAGGTGTTCCGATTTCACGGGTTCCCTAGGAGTATTGTGAGCGACAGGGACAGCAGGTTCCTTAGGAATTTTTAGCAGGAGCTTTTCAGGTTGACAGGGACCGAGCTGCTCACCCTCAGCACGAGTTACCACCCCCAGACTGATGGACAGACGGAGATAGTTAATAAGTGGGTGGAGGGATACCTCAGGAATTACATAGCCGGGCAGCAGAAGGCGTGGGTCAAGTGGCTTCACTTGGGAGAGTATTGTTATAATACCACTTACCACATGTCTATCCAGATGACACCATTTACGGCACTTTATAAGTACGAGGCTCCTAGTTTCTTGGATTTATTGTTTGGAGACAGAAGAGTACCAAAGGCTAAAGACATCTTGCAGGAAAGTCAGTACATCGTGAGGTCTTTGAAAGAGAACATTCAGAAGGTGCAGAATCGGCAGAAGCAGTATGCAGACCAACACAGGGTTGAGCATTCTTCTGAGGTGGGTGATATGGTGTACCTTATGCTGCAGCCATACAGACAATCTACTCTTAAGAGGAGTGGTGCTGAGAAGTTGAAGCCACAGTATTATGGTCCATTCAGGATCTCCAAGAGGGTTGGAGAGGTGGCTTATGAGTTAGAATTACAGGTAGAGAGCAGAGTTCATAATGTTTTCCATGTGTCACGCCTCAAAAAGGCACTAGGGCACAATGTGATACCTTCTACAGAGTTACCTCCTCTTGATGAAGAGGGGAAGTTGATTTTGATACCTGAGGCCATCATTGATACCAGGGAACGTACACTGAGGAAGAGGGTCATCAGGGAATATCTGGTGAAGTGGAAGAACCTACTAGTAGAGGATGCTACATGGGAGAATGAGCAAATCTTGTTGCATCCAGATCTGAGATTGCTTGAGGCAAGCAATCTTGGGGAGGGCGGACTGTAATGTCCCCTTTTCCTAGTGAGTTAGTCTATACTTGGTTCCCGTAGACTAACCAAAGTGGTTAGGGAATTCTGGGAGTTCGTTTGGTCAATTTCTGACATTCTGGCTGGGACTTGCTATTTTTAGTAAGTCCAAACGTTGGCTATTTTGGGAAACTCATTATTGGAGGTGGAGCTTTTCGACGAGACCTTTCCAACGGTCTATTGTTCGTCAGATTCCGAGTCCGTTTGCCCTTCCAAATTAAAGTCCGTAAATTAATATTCATATTTAATGGCTTGGACTTTATATTAAAGTGATGACTTAGTGAAAATAATTAAAAGGCAAATTAAGTCACCCATGGACTTGGACGCCTCATGTGGGGAAATAAAATAAAGATTTTAAAAAGCATTTTCCCTCCCAAAAAGGGGTCGATCCTCAAGAGAGATTATAAAGGCACAAAGTGGAAAGCATTTTCATTCTGGATATTACATTCTATGCTTCTATTTGCTCTGCAAATGAGGGTTTGGGGGATTTCTTCCAGCCAGGGCTTTTGGTGACGGAAACCACCATTGGTAGCAATCTTCCGCAGGTGTGAAAGATCACCCAAGGGGATTTTGGAGCAGCCATACTCAATGTCTGTATATGAGCTTCATTTTGATACCACCATTGATGAAGTTGGAAATAACAAGACATATCTTATTGCAATTTTGTCACAGCTAAGGAAGAGTATTAGTGACGGATTCTATTGCAGATTTGAGAAGGGTTGGGACTACTATTTCTTCATTGCTGGCCGTACTTTATTTTGCTGTCCGTACCTCCTCATGTGTAGGCCGTACCACTTCATATGCTGGCCGTACTTCTTGGAGCAGCCGTTTGGAGTTTATTAGGGCTGTTCTTCCTTGCTTAGTGGTCGTTTTTGACCTAAGGGTCTATGCTGATGGTTGTAGATTGTTTCCTTGCATTTGCTAATACTTTTAATGCAACACTCCATTGTCATGTCGCTGGTCCGTCAACACCAGAAATATGAAGATGCTTATTTTGACATGGGTATGTGATGGTTATTCATTTTATGCCATTCTATAAACTGGGTCTTTATTATTTAGTTCAAATCTGTTATAGTTTTTCTGGGTTTTCAGTTGTATGCTATATTCCTTGTATTCTGACATACACACCTCAAAAAAACAGAAACCCACTTCTGCATCTTCTATCTAGTTTTGAAAGATCACAGAAAAAACTAAAAAAATATAACATTAAAAAGATAAATCAAAAGAACAACAAGTGTAGGTTATTACAGCATGGGGTCATGGACTCAACGTCGTGCACAAGGACTTAACCAGACACTGTCTCCAAATCCACCAAAGGAAGTAGGTTATCAATTTGCAAAGTTTTAAGACTAAGAAATGATAAACTCCAAGGTAATTTCATAAGTTTGAATGACTCATAAGGCATCAAAAGGCAGAATCCAAGAATCATCTTCCAACCTGCCCAATCTGGGCGGCCTCACAAGGTGCTCTTGGACAATGTCACCACCAAGAGAGTTCATCCACACACTGGCTTCAAACCCGCCCAAGGAGGAAAGTTGTTAAGCTTGCAAGGTTTTAGGCATAAAGCACAAGGATATGATAAAATTCCAAGCAAAGTTTGTAAGTTTGAAGGAGTCGAATGCATTTCAAGCAAAAAAATCCAAGGGTCACCTCCAAACCCGCCCTACCTGGGCGGCCTCAAGAGGGGGTCTTGAACTGTGTCATGTCCTACATTGCACTCTCCATACATTGCTTCCCAAACCGCCCAGGGTGAGAACAATACAATTTGCAAGTATGACTTAACGAAAATGATGAAGATGACACTAGGAGGATGAGATGATCAAGTTGAGAAAGGTGAAAGTTTTCTAAGTATAAAGTCCAAGGGTCACTCTCAACTCCACCCTACCTAGGCGGCCTAGAGAGGTGATCTTGGAATCTAGTGTCAAGCACTCAAACCACTCCATTCAAAGCTTCCAAATCCACCATCTTGTTCCACACTCATGCATGATCATTCAAGATGAATCAACTTAAAAACATGGAAAAAATCACTAAGTCTTGGAGACAAGGACAAGAAGAGTATCAAGGTCAAGTTGGAGAATGTTCACATTGCAAAACCCTTTTGCACACTCCAAAGCCGCCCTTCCTAGGCGGATTTCACTGAGGCATCTGAACAAAATCATCAAACATCTCAAGTTTGCCTTCTGACTTCACATTAACACCTCAAAAATTGCTAAGTCTTGAATAAAGAGTCATCAAAAGGAAGGAAAGAACATCAAATGAAGTTCAAGTTGCAAATTCCACACACCTCCTTCCAAGCCGCCCTTGCTAGGCGGCCTTGACCACCTTGCATGGACTCCACGTCTTTCACATCACACACTCCAGATACCACCTCCAAACCCACCCAACATAGGCGCTCCTAGCATGTGAACATGGAAAACTTCAAGAAAACATTAAATTCTTCCTTAACTTGGCCGACCTGCCTTGAAGAAGTGCAAAGACTTGTATAAAAGAAGGTTCTTCCTTGCATTTTTTTATCAAATTCTAGTCTGATTTTCAGCAGAGCAGACCTGCAGCAGCAAGGAGGAGCAGATTTTCAAGAGGAGAAGTTCAAATTTTGAAGTGTCTTATAAGAGTCAATTCTACCAAATTCTGATTTTTCATAAAATCTGATTTTTCAAGGTATGTTGTTTTTAAAATGCATTGATTTTGTCCCACATGCACGACGAGATGAGTTAAGTGTTAGGAAAGTCTTTATATCAAGTGTCACATCAACCTTCTAACACGTGTTGTCTTCACTTGCAGGAGGAGGTAGACGATGAACGCCAAGGAAAGACAAGCTTTGATCAATAGTGATAAGCAAGGAGTCATGCCGGAGACAAAGATCATGTCCAAGTGGAGGAACATAAGCGACACCAACTTGGGCCACATCGACACGGAGGAGCTCCTACATCAAGTTCATCTTACTTTGAAGACTTCGTATGTCTGGATGAGGAAGACATCAATGCCACGCATTAGAGCGAGTCATCTTCTAGTGATTCATTCCACGCGCTAAAAGGACAATCATCATGTAATCTACTCCAAGGAGTCGTGCACAACATATCTTCTACTTCATGCAACTGTCCAGAGGCATAATCCTGCACAAGCACAAGGATGTCACAAGATGAGAGATGAGCATGATCATCAAAGCGATCCATGAGTTACATCAAGGCAACAAGAAGAAAATATTCTAAGTAAAGTGAACATGAGGTGAACTAGACTAGTTCGTTTGAAGATGCTGAGGTGGCAGGTACACATCATCAAGCCAATCACATTCTGCAATATCATTCATTCAAGTCCAGGTCGTCCATAACAAATAAGTGGATAAAGAGGGCCCACCATAAAGATGCTCCAAAGATGCTTATCACATTGGGAAACGTGCCTTCATTGCCTCTTTCATGTTCTAAAAATAGCAAATTTTGTAACAAACTGCCTTCTTGTCTCAATCTCGGCCGTTGATTGCCAAATCAATCTTGGCCCTTCATGTAATTTTTGAACTCTATATAACGCTGACTTCTCTCATTTGTAAAGGGACATTAGAGGATACATTAGGTATATACATTAGATTAGAAGAGAGTAGAGTAGAGGAGACTCTTCGAAGTCATTGAAGAGATATTGAGAGATTGTTGTAAAGATACACTTCAAGATTAATGCAAGCTCATTGTTGAATGTTTCATGGTGATTTTGTGATTTTGGAATGTTAGCATGGTCTTCATTGTCTTCAAGATGGTTAAGAATTGTTTCCAAAGTAGCTTAGTTGATAGATTAGAAGTTCATTGATATAATGTTTCTTATGTGAAGATATCTGATGAATCCCTTCTGGTTCATACTTTTCATGGATTGCCGAAGGTAACTCAATTTGCAAAGTTAGCTTGAACCTTGTTTGCATAAGTTCGGTTGTGGATGCTCGTTCAAACTGCGTCAGCTGTGGGTGTTTGGATGGAAGTTCACAACATAAAAATCATATGATTACCTTAGGAGATTACACTTACTCCATGTAATTGTTGGTTCTCATGGTGAAGCGGAGCTAGGTTGTGGAAGGAAATTTGTCTATCATAGCATGTGCATTATATCATTGTCATTAGATTAGCCCTCTTAACCCTTGTATTTTGCCTTTTCCTTTTGTAGTTGATTAGAAAAAATTCCATTTCACAAGGAAAGAGTACATATTTGAATGGAGTGATGAATAAATTCTGCATAAGTCCCTTTGTGTAAACAGCATTATCACATCATACCACCGAGGCTATTCATTGCAAATCACGTACAAGGAACCTTGGAGCGTTCTTGTTTGATCACGTAGTTTAGCATTCGAGACGCTTTGTTCAAGAGAGGATAGAGCACTTGGTGTTTTATTCTAATGTTGTTGTCAAGAAAACATCATCAATAGAATTGGCGCTAGGAGGGCATGAACAAGGAATTACATTGCTTCAAGCACGCGGACGAACTCTAAATTGTGGAATTGGAACCAAAGTGAGCTTTCAAGGAAGAATTCGAGATTTCAAGATCTCTCTTATGCCAGAAAATACAAAAAAAGTATAAAACTTTAAAAAAATTTTAAAAAAAGTAAAAATTTGAAAAAAGCAAAAAATGGACATGGATTTCTCAAGATCTTCAAGGCAATTCAAGATGGATCATCCTCAAGATGATGTTCTTCAGCTTTGGTGGACTTTCAACGCACAACTTCATCCTAAGAGTTTAGGAGACTTTGCATCAAGGGATGTAGAATTCATATTACCAATGGACACGAGGAGCTATATTGCATGACATTTTTATCAAGAATGGAATTAGCATTGCAAGGGAAAATTTCTTTTTCACAGGTACATGAGCCGATTGTTCTTGCAAAGATAGTGCCCAACGCCTTGTTTGATGAAAGAGAGTTCTTCATAAGCTTCAAGGAAATGATCAAGAAGAGACTAAGTATTGAGAAGGACTTGCCTGCCGAAGAGATGTTGATTCCAGGTGGTTGGTGTAGGATTCATAACACCACTCATTCGGAACTCGCATGTTCATCTTGTCAAGAAGCTATTCATCAAGTGAAGGAGCAATTGAGGTTGGAAGAAGAATCCAAAGTACAATTGAGATTAGACAACTTGTGGAGCAAATGTCTTCAGGAAATCAATTCACCACCCAAAGAAGAAGACGTTTTCATGTTATTCAACAATGAAGAGAGCACTATTGAAGAAAACAAGTTTGCATATCTTCTTCCAAGTAAGAAAGAACCTGCTGAAGAGGAAGTTGAAAAGGTAATAGAAGAAGTTCAAACGAAAGTAACAAATGAACAAGATGTTGATTCCACCATCACAGAAGAAAGCGACCTGAGTTCGTTGCAAGAAGAAGAATTCCTTGATGAACACTCATTCATGCTACATAAGGAGATCCTTGAAAATGAGTTGCACGAAGTACAAAAGGAGTTGTTGGAAGATAATCAGTTGGATGCATTACAAGCAGCACTTCAAACCATTGTCGAAGAGCCATCCAACAAATAGCAATTCGAAGGGGCGCTAGATGCTTCCATACAAGAAGTACAACAAGAGTTACAGCCAAAGCCATCAGAAGATGAACAAATTAGGAAATGGAGGTCAAGGACACGAAGCAATTCGAGTTGGTGCTAAGCCCTTTATTGAAGATCTACAACAAGCTAACAGGTGAAATGTTCCATGCTTTCGAAATTCAATTGTTTTCATCTTTTCATTTTGATATGCCCACTATTGATTATAATATTGATTCGCATGTTGCGGACGCGAGTGGGATGATTCATCATCAACTCCGACCTCCTAACGTGTGCGTGAACAATGAGCAATATTCATTTGAAGGCGGAGAACACTAGGTTGTATCTTTCCCTGCTATTAATTGGAAAGATTTTGAATTTGATGATTACGAATTTGATGATTACGAATTTTCTAATGATGAATTTGAAGAATATGAATTTGACTATGGAAATTTTGGAAAGACGACTTGTATTTGGATTAATCATGGTCCCAATGAGTTGCCTCAGTTGTTGATTTTGTGCAAAAAAAAATTTGAGTTTGAGGATTGTATTGTGAGGGAATATATTTCCGAGTTTAAGGATAAATTTGCCAAAATCCGAACTATCACGTGTGCCTTATTGTTGCTTTTCATTTTGAGAAACCATGCCAGGTCTTGCATATATTTGGGTCTTTTGAGTCATGTCTACTCTTTGTACATAGCTTTACTTAGAGTAGGTTTTCCTTTATGTTGTTTTAGAATAGTTTTGCCTTGTTTAGTTGGTTTATGTTTTTTCTTTCCGGGGTTCCCAAGTTGTCAAAAGGCGATGAAGCTTCAAGAAACATATCTAATAGATGTTTAAGTTCATTTTTTGGATAAATATTCATGAAAGTCTTTAGAATCTAAGGATGATTTTCTCTAACTCTTTCACAAGGTTAGGATCTGTACTTGACTCGGAAAGGAATTATGAATTGTGTCGACACTGATATCTTGCGATTACACATATTTTTCTGTTGAATTATTGATATCTTTCAGTTTTCTTTTGAGAAACTTGAGTCATGAGTTGGAAGTTTATTGTGGACTCCATGGTTAGAGTTGAACAATGTGACTGCTTGCCCACTGGAAGAAGAATCCGTTGTTTAGCATGACTTGAAGTATTTGGAGGCCTCATAATTTTACATACTTTAATGGTCCCGAGGTTTCTAAGTGAGTCTTGGTGAGCTTGAATTAAGTAAAAATCTTAAGGTGGTTCATGGTTTCACTCCATTCCATTGTATGCATTTCTCCATACCTCCATCTACTCATTCCACTCACTCCGCCATGCCACTTCATAAACGCAATAAAGGTCTCCATCCACTTTACCTTCTCCATTGAATAATGAACTCGAGTCTAATGTCCGAATCATCCATATAGTCCTGTTGTTCGTTACATACTCCAAAAGATGAACTATCAGGGTAAAGGTTTAGGTCCTTTATGAACGATGCATTTGGAGTCTATCCATGTCAATATCCATTCATATGACCTTAGCCACTACACAGAAAGCAAGGTCAAGATGTTGGTATTCCCATCCATTCCGTCTAAATACATTGTTTTCCATTATCCACTCATTACATGTGTATCTGCTCCATCTCCATTACTATGCAAATTCCGAAAGCATATGAACACACACCTTTCACTATCCATCCCCTTTATCCATCTCCATCCATCATAGCCTTTATCCATTTACCATTCCCGAATCATGATCAATGAATGTGTCATCTGAACGAGAAGCTTGCATCCATCCGCTCATCCCATAGTTCCACAAAATAAATGTGGAGGCCTTTACCCATGAAACAAACAAATTCCTGAAAATTTTAAAATCTTTATGCCTTAGAGCACAAATGCAAGAAATCAAAATAAAGCATGCTCAAAAAAGTCATTCCATTCCATACTTCCAAAAAGAAAAGGCCAAAACAAAAGGCTTGGGTATTTAAGTTTACGAAGCCGAATCCAAAGAGGCTTCCACATCCAAAGAAATCCACCTTCATCCATCCCATTCCATTTCCATTCCTTCCAAGATTCCAAGTTACTTCATCCCACGAAATAAAATCAAAAAGAAATTTCTAAGTTTGTGTGGGCCATGAAGTTGCTGCTTCATACATTCACTAGCCATCACTCCCGTTCCTTAATACACCTCCCTCCCCTTGCAAGCTTCGAAGTTTAGTTCGGTACGTGCAAATGTTGACCGTGATTCCTTCCGTTTCATTCATTCCACTACATACCCTGTTTCCCTCCATCTCTCGCTAGCCTGCATATTCCACCACTCACCTGGTCTATGTTTTGGATGCACTTTCCATCTACCTGGTTTTGCATAATCCTTTCGTCCACTGTTTCTGTCCACGTTTTCCGTCCATTCGTATCATACCCATTGTTCCTTTCCAACATCAGTGAACATAATGACTTGACATGGTTTATGCATGGACTATCGCACTTCATGAAATTAGATGCTTGAGTCCCTTCCGTTCATATCCTTCATCCCATGAAATTAAAAAAACAAAAAAACAAAAAAAAAATAGTAAAGAGAAATCCTTTCATCCACAGGTGAAAACCACCTTTGGTGGCGCCTTGGATAAGTACCATGATGAAAACTTGGCAAACAGGCGTCATGCGTAGAGACACATTGTCTCATCCCACCTATCCATCCTGTCATTTCCATTATCATTTCCATTTCATTACATACCGCTATTATCCATTTCGCCCATATGTATATATATATATATATATATATATATATCCTTCATTCGTCCGCCCTCCATGAACTTGCCTAGCTTAAGACAAGTGAACTCGGATGATCTTAGCTTCTAAGGGGCAGAAATGAATGCAGAAGCACACACTTGGGTCTTTGAATTAGGAATAGTTGTACTAAGCTTTTGATTCCGATTTCTTGACCATGTATTCATGTTTGTTCAAGCCTAACATGTGGGTGTACACAGAAGGTTTCAATTCATTGATTCCCGTCTATCATTGGAATACTTGGGAGAATCAATGATTGTCGAACACTGCACACACGATGGTAATCAAAGGACGAAGTGTCTTGATCCAATTCATCGTTCTTTTCCCTTTCGAGTATATGTCCCACCTAAATGATGGAATTAGAGTTAATTATCTGAAGTTCTTGAGTTTGGATTGAGTCTTTTTCTTTGAAATGTTCAGGAACATTTATTCGGATTGGCACTAGATGTTGTGACTTAATCACACATCGCCCCATTGCAAATGGGGACCCCCTCTTTTTTCTTACTTTCTGTCTTTGTTTCGCTTTAGGTTTAGTTTTCCTCTGAGCTTGTAGGGTTTTGGTAGTGTTGTTTTGCCCAGGTCTCAATAGTTTCTTACTAAAGGTCTATATGCCTTCATCTTGATGCATGTCCCTGAAAATGACTAAGTCTAATATCCTTAAAATCCTGAAAAAATGACTAAGTCTAAAACCTGGTGGATCCTCAAAAATCTAGAATCTGCATGTTAAATCCTATGGATCCAAGACCTATATCAAACATCCTGGAAGTATATTGAAAAATATTTAAAGTATACTTTAAATATTTTTCAATATACTTCCATTCAGGAAAATCCAAAATTTGACTAAGGCAAGAAATTCCTCACTCTATGTCTAAACCCGCCCAGACTGGGCAGCCTTGGTATGGGGTCATGGACTCAACGTCATGCACAAGGACTTATCCAGACACTGTCTCCAAATCCACCCAAGGAAGTACGTTATCAGTTTGCAAGATTTTAAGACTAAGAAATGATAAACTCCAAGGTAATTTTATAAGTTTCAATGACTAATAAGGCATCAAAAAGCAGAATCCAAGCATCATCTCCCAACCCGCCCAGCCTGGGCGGCCTCACAAGGTGCTCTTGGACAATGTCACCACCAAGAGAGTTCATCCACACACTGGCTTCAAACCCGCCCAAGGAGGAAAGTTGTTAAGTTTGCAAGCTTTTAGGCATAAAGCATAAGGATATGATGAAATTCCAAGCAAAGTTTGTAAGTTTGAAGGAGTCGAATGCATTTCAAGCAAAAAAAATCCAAGGGTCACCTCCAAACCCGCCCAGGAGGGGGTCTTGGACTGTGTCATGTCCTACATTGCACTCTCCATACATTGCTTCCCAAACCGCCCAGGGTGAGAACAATACAATTTGCAAGTATGACTTAACGAAAATGATGAAGATGACACTAAGAGGATGAGATGATCAAGTTGAGAAAGGTGAAAAGCTTTCTAAGTATAAAGTCCAAGGGTCACTCTCAACCCCGCCCTACCTGGGCGGCCTAGAGAGGTGAGCTTGGAATCTAGTGTCAAGCACTCAAACCACTCCATTCAGAGCTTCCAAATCCACCATCTTGTTCCACACTCATGCATGATCATTCAAGATGAATCAACTTAAAAACATGGAAAAAGTCACTAAGTCTTGCAGACAAGGAAGAGAAGAGTATCAAGGTCAAGTTGGAGAATGTTCACATTGCAAAACCCTTCTGTACTCTCCAACGCCGCCCTTCCTAGGGGGATTTCACTGAGGCATCTGGACAAGGTCATCAAACATCTCAAGTTTGCCTTCTGACTTCACATTAACACCTCAAAAATTGCTAAGTCTTGAATAAAGAGTCATTAAAAGGAAGGAAAGAACATCAAATGAAGTTCAAGTTGCAAATTCCACACACCTCCTTCCAAGCCGCCCTTGCTAGGCGGCCTTGACCACCTTGCATGGACTCCACGTCTTTCACATCACACACTCCAGATACCACCTCCAAATGCACCCAACATAGGCGCTCCTAGCATGTGAACGTGGAAAACTTCAAGAAAACATTAAATTCTTCCTTAACTTGGCCGAACTGCCTTGAAGAGGTGCAACGACTTGTATAAAAGAAGATTCTTCCTTGCATTTTTTTATCAAATTCAAATCAAATTCTAGTCTGATTTTCAGCAGAGCAGACCTGCAGCAGCAAGGAGGAGCAGATTTTCAAGAGGAAAAGTTCAAAATTTGAAGTGTCTTATAAGAGTCAATTCTACCAAATTCTGATTTTTCATAAAATCTGATTTTTTAAGGTATGTTGTTTTTAAATGCATTGATTTTGTCCCACATGCACGACGAGATGAGTTAAGTGTGAGGAAAGTCTTTATATCAAGTGTCACATCAACCTTCTAACACGTGTTGTCTTCACTTGCAGGAGGAGGTAGACGAACGCCAAGGAAAGACAAGCGTTGATCAAGAGTGATAAACAAGGAGTCATGCCGAAGACAAAGATCATGTCCAAGTGGAGGAACATAAGCGACACCAATTTGAGCCACATCGACACGGAGGAGATCCTACATCAAGTTCATCTTACTTTGAAGACTTTGTATGTATGGATGAGGAAGACATCAATGCCACGCATGAGAGGGAGTCATCTTCTAGTGATTCATTCCACGTGCTAAAAGGACAATCATGTAATCTACTCCAAGGACTCGTGCACAACATATCTTCTACTTCATGCAACTGTCCAGAGGCATAATCTTGCACAAGCACAAAGACGTCACAAGATGAGAGATGAGCATGATCATCAAAGCAATCCATGAGTTACATCAAGACAACAAGAGGAAAATGTTCTTAGTAAAGTGAACATGAGGTGAACCAGACTAGTTCGTTTGAAGATGCTGAGGTGGCACGTACACATCATCAAGCCAATCACATTCTGTCATATCATTCATTCAAGTCTAGGTCGCCCATAACAAATAAGTGGATAAAGAGGGCCCACCATAAAGATGCTCCAAAGATGCTTATCACATTGGGAAACGTGCCTTCATTGCCTCTTTCATATTCTAAAAATAGCAAATTTTGTAACAAATTGCCTTGTTGTCTCAATCTCAGCCATTGATTCCCAAATCAATCTTGGCCCTTCATGTAATTCTTGAGCTCTATATAAAGCTCACTTCTCTCATTTGTAAAGGGACATTAGAGGATACATTAGATATATACATTAGATTAGAAGGGAGTAGAGTAGAGGAGACTCTTCGAAGTCATTGAAGAGATATTGAGAGATTGTTGTAAAGATACACTTCAAGATTAATGCAAGCTCATTGTTGAATGTTTCATGGTGATCTTGTGATTTTGGAATGTTAGCATGGTCTTCATTGTCTCCAAGATGGTTAAGAATTGTTTCCAAAGTAGCTTAGTTGATAGATTAGAAGTTCATTGATATAATGTTTCTTATGTGAAGATATTTGATGAATCCCTTTTGGTTCATACTTTTCGTGGATTGCCGAAGGTAACTCACTTTGCAAAGTTAGCCTGAACCTTGTTTGCATAAGTTCGGTTGTGGATGCTCGTTCAAACTATGCCAGCTATGGGTGTTCGGATGGAAATTCACAACATTAAAATCATATGATTACCTTAGGAGATTGCACTTACTCTGTGTAATTGTTGGTTCTCATGGTGAAGCGGAGCTAGGTTGTGGAAGGGAATTTGTCTATCATAGCATGTGCATTATATCATTGACCTTAGATTAGCCCTTTTAACCCTTGTCTTTTGCCTTTTTTTTTTGTAGTTGATTAGAAGAAGTTCCATTTCACAAGGAAAGAGTACATATTTGACTGGAGTGATGAATAAATTCTACATAAGTCCCTTTGTGTGAACAGCATTATCACATCATACCACTGAGGCTATTCGTTGCAAATCATGCACAAGGAACCTTGGAGCATTCTTGTTTGATCACGTAGTTTAGCATTCAAGACGCTTTGTTCAAGAGAGGATAGAGCACTTGGTGTTTTATTCTAATGTTGTTGTCAAGAAAACATCATCAACAGGTCTATGATAGAAATGAAAGAAAATGGACAGAACAGCCTTGAAACTTCCTTTTTCGATGGCTGGAAGTGGTGATTTTTGCTTAGAACAGTCATAACCAGCAACAAAAAAGCTTCAAAAACCCCAAAAAAATGTCTGCCAATGTGAAGCGTTGTCCTTCAAGCATGCAAATCTGCCTTGGAATGTATGAAATAATGAAGAAAAAGCTTCCTCAATTAGAGCACTACCTTCAATCCTCTTGGATGCCTTTGTAAATGATAAAAGCAAGGCATAAATGCCTTCTTATTGTGAATCTCTGCCTACTAGGATTTTTCACTTTGGATCAATGTCAACTTTCTCCACCTTTGAAGCCTTTTGGATTTGGAGCGTGCTTCAAGGTGAAAGTGCTCCTTATCTTGCATTGGATGTCTTCATGCCTTGAAACTGCAATCTTCATTTGGAGCGCTTTGCAATTGGAGCGCGCTTCGCCTTCGAGCGCTTTGGAGTTGGAGCACGCTTCGCCTTGGAGTGCTTTGGAGTTGGAGCGCACTTCGCAAGAAAAGTGCTCTTTTTGACTTAACCATTTTGAAGCGCATTTTCCGACGAATTCACTCAAAACAATGATGAGACGCCTTGAAACTTGAAATTTGGGTTTTTGAGATTTGGAGCCTTTTCTCCTTGGCGCGCACGCCTTGGGATAAGCGCTCCAAATTTTCAAAATTGAATTTTGAGTTACCAGATGTTTTCTCGTTGCTCTTCACCGTTTCTTTGCATCATTTCGGTCTGCAATCCATCACTTTGGCCTCCGCTTCTAGATGGTCTTTCACAACTCATAGCCAATTTGGCTTCTTTGAATCTTTCTCCATTCGGGCCTTGTATCAATTTCCTTTGATGTATCTTGTACCTGCGAGGTTAGCAAATAATGACAAGGCGACATGGTGCTTGGGAGGTGTGTGTAAGATGCTACCCCAAATTTTTTTGAAATTTAAACAATGATTCCACAGGGTTAGCACAATCTTGCATGAATAAACTAAATGCCTCACACTTTCTGGTCACCCAGATCCTAGTAGGGGCAAGGTGAAAGCATACAGTGATTTTGGCTTACAATATCAAATATGCAATTAAGAGCAAACACTTCTTCCGCTGCGGCGGGCATCCACATATCGTAGGGATTCACCACTTCATTAGTGGGTATGAAATGAGCATAAATAGATTACAAAGTCATCCACTTATTCAGTGGGAATTCACCACTTGTCCAGTGGGTAGAAAAGAAGGAAAAAGAGTTCTTTATCCTCACTGGCGGTATAACCATCCAAGGGTTACAATATGTTTAAAATGTTCTTTCCTTCCACACTGGCTGTAAACCAACCAAGGGACTTAATGTGAAATTTGATTACAATGAAGTACAAGATACTCAATTCAATTCATGAACAATAGCACAAGAGTTAAAACCCATTGAGCAATTTTCCTTGAAGCTCATTGATAAGAAATCATACCCTGCACTGAGACTGGCAATTGAATCATTAAATTAGCTGATGAAGAATGCATAATCTATAACTGACTGAAGTCTGAATTCAACACTTTATTGCTGATATGTCACTGTTGTACATCAGCCATTGATGAAGCACTGAAATCAAAAAACTGATCCACACATTTAATTATCCAAAACTATGATGCAAACTGATAATCTGATCACAAGAACAATTTCTGAGCAGACCAATATTGAAAAGAATGATATCATAACCCACAGCCAACAGAAGACCACTGACATAAACGTACGGTCAGGGAATGGTACGGCTCACATAGAAAATTCAAATCAGCATTAAACACTCTAAAATCTGTCTCAGAAGTGGCGCCTTGATGAGACAAACAAAATGCAATCAATAAAGTTTTCAATAACAGCTACAACAAATTTCCATGAGCATCGACCTCCATCAGCAAGGTACGGCCTCAACATGGTACGGAGGGTCACAATAAATCATTCTCTACATAAAAACTCCTCTAATTGGTCTTAAATGAATCGATTCAACTATACAAAGATACTAGCAAATGCATAAGACATAAACTTCAATATCAAAGGCAATCTCCAAAGATGAGTTTTCCAGCTGGTACGGCCAAGAAATGGTACGACATTTCCCAGAAATTTCAAAACTACATTAAACTTCATGCAATCACTTTCAAAAGTGACATCTTGTTCATATTAACTCATTCCAATAAAGATCCATGATATAAAAGACTTATAATTTCAAATATGGATCAATTCCCTAATACCTTGTATGGCTCTTTCATGTATGGACTTCAGCAACATTACTCAAACAGCAATAACATAAATGGAGACTCTTAGAAGATAGATGCCAATTACAGAATAGCCCACTTACAATCATTAATCTGCATTGATATCATTGAGATGATTTCATACCAAAAATGTGCTCCTTACATGGTACGGACTGAATAGTACGACCATATATTGGCTCACAACAGAAACAAACAACTATACATATTTCTCACACCCAAATATCTTATGAAATGCCACACCAAACAAACTATAAATGCATACAAATAACCTCCACAAAATTCATGAATACAAATGAAGCTCTATGCAACTTCTGTGTGAAGTCACCATACTCCAGCTAGGAAGGATATTTCACCATCGATCCTGGACTTCTCCATGAGGGTTTTCGTCCTCAAGAAGGTAGATGATCTTTCTGGTTTCATACCAGCAGCATATCAATATCAAAATCCAAACATGATCCCCAAATGAGCTCTCACTCACCTTTTTAAAAGCTTCTGGGAGTTACAAAATGATCTTTCTTGAAAATAGAACCTTTTTCTCCTCCCACTTATAAAATATTTCTATTTCCAAGTTATGTGCACACTTCAAGTGACTAGGATAAAAAATAAAACATTTTCCTTGACCCCCTCAAGAAATAACTTTTAAGCCACTTAAAATATTTCCACCTTATATTTAAGTGCACAATAAAAATTTAGAATAACCTATTTAATTATCAAACTTAATAAAAACTCCATATAACTCCCAATTTGATAATTAAACCGAACCAAGATATTCTGACAAATAATTTCGACCATCCCTGATGAAAATGCAGACTTGAGATACCCCAGCTGCCTTGCCGATAGAAATATGATCACTCCAACAAGTTTGGAGATCACCCAAACATGTCAGATAGCCTTCATGGGATTAGGAACAAGCATAATGCGCACCAAAAATAAATGTGCCAACAAGGGACATTACAGTGTGTTTTGGCATCACTTTTAGGGTGTTTGTATGCATAGACGAAAAATTTCGTATGGGTACAACAAATTTGAGATCTGCAATTGTCTTCTCAGTAATGGCACTCAAGAATGTGATGATGTCTCTCCTCAATTCGACGCTCAACATGCAATGTCAAGGATCTTCAATGTCTTCAAATGTGGCGCTCCTAGCTGATGCAAGAAGTCTTCAATGATAAAACTCAATTCTGCAATGAAAGATATCTCTTGAATGCTCAAACAAACTTTGAATGCTCCAATGAAGCACAAGTGTGAACTCCATATGAATCCACCTCCAAGATGTGATTGGGTTTACGTCCAACACACCTCCTTCCACAAGGGTTTTCGTCCTTGGAAAGTTCTGCAATACAATTGCCAAGCAAAATGCCAAAGTAACCAAAATGTTCGCGATGATCAAATGAGCTCCGTCAACCTTCTTTTATGCTTGAATCTTCTTTTTCCTCCGATGTAGCCAACAAATTCAAATTAAAGATTTGAATTACCTTTTCCCTCCAAGTCGGCCAAAGACCAATATTTTATTTATTTTTCCTTTCTCCCAAGTGGCCGCCCAAATTCAAAAATATAATATTATTTTATTTCTTTATTTTCTCCCAAGGTGAGCACTCCCAAATAGTAATAAAATATTATTATTTCTCCTATTTTTGGCCACTCCAATTAAATAATATTATTTATTTTCTTTCCATGACTTGGGCGCTCAAATTAATTATTAATAAAATATTATTATTTAATTTCCTTAATAAGCCATCCTTATACCTCCAAAGTGGCCTCCAGAATATTATTATTTTATTCTACAATTGGGTCGCCCAAATTGAAAAATAATTATTTTATTATTTTTGACCTTTTGATAATTACTGTAAAAATACATTAATTCATTTTCCAACTTCGCCAATGCTAGAAAAATTAGTTGAGCCTTATAAATCAATTTTCCATTTTCCAAGCTTCTAAACAATGTTATCTTCTCCAAGCCATTTTCCATCAAATCTCAACCAAAGTATTCCCTTGTTTGATGAATTAGGCTACGAGAATGAGAATAGGCTAACCCAAAATCTTGTTAGGTGATCATGCCGGAAATTGGGACGTTACAGTCCTCCCTTCCTGGGATTGCTTGTCCTCAAGCAATAGCAAATCTGGATGTTGCAAAATCTGCTCGTCTTCCCATGTCGCATCCTCCAATGGCAAATCTTTCCATTTCACCAAGTACTCACGGATCACCCTATTCCTCAAACGTGTAATATCCTGATGTTAAGGCATTGTTTAAATTAAAGATTTAAACGTCATGATAAAACAGTGAAGTTGTTTTATTGAAATATGGTTTGTGTCACGTCTCCTCCATAGTCAATTAGAATGATAAAAGAGCACTTCTAGTAATAATTGTGGATATATCAATATTGACAAACATATATAATGTTAATACATAATATTTATAATATTAAATAATATTATTATATAAGTATTTTAAGATACATTATTAAATTATATAAAAAATGATAATAAATAATAAATATAATCATTAATAATATAAATAAATATTAAATTAAAAAAATATAATTACAATTATAAAAGTGGAAAGGTTAGTATGGTGCAATCATCACATACGATGTGACCAGCAAGGTGTGATTAAGAAATCAACAAATACCATACAAAATATGTGAAAGTGGATGGGTAAGGAATAGTGCGGTCATATGTTAGAGAACAACGATCTAAGGGGCAGTAAGGATGCAGCGATTGATATATAGATGATGCAACAAGGAATACAAAGGAAGAGCAAATGATTAGAAGAAGACAACAATCAAACTGAATATACAATTCATACCATTGATTCAAGAGGAGATGCGAATTAATACAATGATTTGTGTTTAAGAAAGGCAGCGACTAAATAAAGGAAGAGGTACCTACGATTAGTGAAAGACAATGTGCTACAAACTGTATAATTAGAGATGGTGTGATTTATGCATAAAGATAAGTTGTTAAGTAGTGCAATCTGACTTGTATTAAGAGCAGCAATCCTTAATAAAAAGGGCTGTAATGTCCCCTTCTAGTGAGTCCGAATTTTTCTTTGACCTTGCACAATTCAACTCACCAAAGAGAACATTAGTATACAATTCTTCTTAGAAATCACATGTCCTTATTCATAAACATAAACCATTTGTTATCATAGATTCATTGCATTCATTTCATGATTCCCTAGAAGAGATTTACTTGGGCCTTTGTTAATCAAATCCTCCATCTTATGAGAGTGAATTCGTTAGGGTGCAATGCCAATGGTATAGGTCGTTCTTCCTTCGAGGGGTACTCTAGACCCAAGCCACTCTAGGACCTTCCTTTGGCTCGGGGTTCTCTAGACCACTCAAGTCAAAAGACTACCTCTTGCTCCCTAAGGTACCATCTTGAGACAAGGGCTCGAAGGGGTGCTCTAGACCAATGAACCCGTACCTATCCTTGGTTGATTGCCTGCCCCTAATCTTCCCTACTCCTCATAGTGGCGAGTTGATTAACATTATTGCCTTCCTCTATTTTATGAATTCATGCCTTTTATGTACTTATACTCTTTGTATTCATTTAACCTTTCCTTAGTTCATTATAATGAAAATGCACATAAATATTTCATACTCATTACATAATCTAACTAAACTGATTGCAATGTAAACAATTCATAATTTATAATGATTTCATGCTATCACAGTCATTGGTACTGTTACACTATGCAATTCATATGTTCATTGTTCACCATTTATCATGACATTTCACATGCTATCTTTATGATCTTATCAACATATACTTCTTCTCTATAACTTATATACTATTCCTTAACACCATATGGGGTCAATATGGTGTAGCATGTTGTTGTTCATCATAGGCTATGTTTGTCTCCCATCCTTATTCAAGAACTACTTGGTGTATTCTTGAGGCTAAGGCATCCATGAGGATTCTTGGTACTCTAGGTAGTCAAGACCAATACATCGACTATGAATGATATACTAGACATGTCACCCTTCATTGATCCCATATGTGGTTAATGAATAGTATATAGATTACATAGTTAGTGAATATTACATATGACTGTCCATGAATTATATTGCTCAGAACTGGCTGTAAATAAATGCAGTGTTATACTGAACGTTAATACAAGTAAGGGAAACAATGTAATGTCGTACATGTAGTATTATATCAGTTCCTACTTAATAACCTTATCATTTATATCTTACAAGTTATAAATTGAACAAGTAAATATAAATTCTTACAAATCATAAATTGAATAAGTAAATATAAATACTTACTTACCTGTTGTAGCTTTAACTGGGATTCCTTACCTATGCTGCCGTAATATAATTTTTATTGTATTGTTGTTGCCGTTTATATATTTTATAATATATATTTTCACACCCCTTTTACTGCTGATGTACATATCTCTATATATTAATTTATGATATCTTTCCTACTTATGACTCAGAAATATATACTCTTTTTTATATTTTCTCCCGATGATGTTTTCCTCCAATCTCACAACCTTTATTTATTTCCCTTTCAAGGGATATATTCAAGAGGCACATCTCTTATTATGCTTGGTGGTAAAAGACATACTTACCCTCTTTTAATTTTTATTACTTCATATTAATTCCCTTTTGTGGTAAAACTAGTTTAACCATACGTAACTCCTTTATCATAAGAGGATAGGTTAAAAGATGTTTATTTATATTATTTGTATTTATATTATATCATTATAATAAATGATATATTATTTATTTTATATTATTTATATTATATCATTTATATCATAATAAATGATATATGATTTATATTATATTATTTATATTTATATTACAATATAAGATAATAATAATAATAATATTTGTATTTATATTATTAGATATATTTATAATATATTATTTATATGTGTTATTTATAAATATAATAATAATATATTTTGTTAATTGTTTTAAATAAATATTATTTAAATATATTAAATAGATTTCATTTATAATATTATTCATATCTTTAATTTGAATGAATAATACATAATGGATTCAATTATAAATTACTAATATAGGGACATGACAAGGGCAGTGATCATTCTTTTAATACAACAATTAATTTAGAAGAGGTCTGATATTAAGAGTAGTGTTCATCAAAAGACACATTCATTCAGAGACATATCTCTTGAGGAATGAATAAAAGGAAGGTAAGCAGGAGGAAGTAAGGGAATAAGAAGTAGGATTATATCTCTGAGTTGAATATATATATTTCTGATATACCGATCTGCACTTGAAGTACATAAAGAAGAGACATAAAGAAGAATTTATATATCTGATATAGGAAGAAAGATACATATGATTGATTATAGGTGGCTGAGCATAACAACAAAGAAGAGGAAACATATACACAGATCTGCAATCAAGCAGGCAGCACTGAGCATCTAAAGAAATACAGAGCAGAACCAAGAAATACAGACAGCCAGGTATATATATATATCAGTTTTGATATATACAATCATAGAGGGGACAGCAGAACTGTAAGTTAATCTGCCCTATGGAATAATTGTATGTATACTTTAGTAAATAGTAACAATCTTGGTAGGAGTCTTTTAGTAATACATGTATAACAATGAGACTTATTTATTATTGTTTTAATTATTCAATGTGCATGTAAAGTGATATAAGATCTTTCATTATTTTGTATGTATGTTTGGAACTAATGTGTTAATATGGAATTTTGTATGAGTGTTATGGTTGCCATGATAGAAGAAATGTGGGGCAAGAGGGGTACAGCGATGGGGCACTCTTCTAGGTATGCCACCCCAAGGGGGGGATGGATAATCCCAAAGGGGCCAAGGGGGTACAAAGGGTACTGCCCTTGGGCTTAGAAGAGATGGCTTCACGGGGCACCTTTTTGTGATCTCATTCTCCTATCATAGACATGCAAATTCAAAGGAACCAATCATAGAGAAAGGGAAAGGAAATGACAAGATGAGGGGGAACGGGATAACGGATACCTCACTAGGTAAACCACCTCATATGGATGGCATGGGCCACATGAGGCCAAGGGGGATAGTATATCCGCTCTTGGGCCTAGGGTAGAGGATCCGAGACACCCCATTGAAGTCACACTCCTCCACTCTCTGATGGTTGAGTCTCCTAGATACTTAGGTTTAGTTGGATTAATAATGCCATTATGAGTTTGTTAATCATGTTAACTTGATTGTGAGAAATATTATTGTGCGCATTTTCTAACTTGTTTGCAGGAATTAAATCAAGCCAAGGTACTCTCTAAATCCATTGTTTGTTTGGGAAATTGATAGTTTAGGATAAAATTATTATAATTCTTATTAGAGACATTACATAAACTAGAATTTATCTTGCTTACAGCATTTGATTGGTAAGTTGTAACCCTAACTTGTGATTCTAGGGCAAGATTTAGGGTAATCCCAAAAGGGGACATTACAAAATGCCACTCCCTCATCTCCAAAATGTTGTCAGGAACCAAAACCAAAGTGACCTCTTCATTGAGAGGTGGAAGATCAAAAGAAGAAATAACTTTTTGTCCAAGAGCCTTCTTGAGGCAAGACACATGAAAAACATTGTGAATCCTGCTTTCTGCCAGCAACTCAAGCTCATATGCTATCTCTCCAACTCTCCTTAGAATCTTGTAGGGACCATAGAACCTCGGCTTTAGTTTCTCTGTTGTAATGTCCCCATTTTTTGTGAGCATCAAAGTTGGAGGATTTAGCCTATCACTGGGTCCTTGTAGGCTAATATCAGTGTTTAGAGGACCCTGTTGTGGAGTTATTTGGCTCTCCAGAGGGCAGTTGTATGTGTTTCCATCTCCAGACCCTTCATATGTTCTAAGGCAATTGATATTCAGGGGTTTACGGCTTTATTTGCATATACTTACTATTTATAGTAAGTCAGTGGTTGTTAGAGAGGGACCCTTACTATATTTAGTAAGGCAGTTGGGTGCACAGTGGATACAGTGGTTGACCTCCAGGTTCAGATGGCATAGCGAAATAATGTTTATTGAAGGAGTTATTAATATTTAAATGGCTTAAATGACATTTTAATTATTAATAGAGTTATACTTTATTAATAATTAATAATAAAGTGACTTTATTTAAGGGGGGCAATTTTATATTATTGATTTAAGTCATAAAGTGACTTGTTGGGCACCCACTCTATAAAGTCAAAATACAAAGCAAATATTTAATGTTATTTAATGCCAAAAAAAAGCAAAGGGAATCGTGCCATTTGAGAGTAGGTATAAAAGGTTTGAAAAAGAAAATCAATTCATTCATTTGTTGAATTTACACTTGACATTTTGAGAGCTTGGCTTTGTGAGGAAGAAATCAGGGTTTCTGCAATGTCTTGGCATTGGAGAGCGAAGTATCTTCATTGTTTAGGCTACCTGAGGTTCTAAAATTACTTCTGAAGGTTGCTTATCAGATTGGCTACAACCAGTAGTCAACATTGAGCAAATTGGTGAAGTAAATCTTACGGGTTTGAAGAGATTTCATTGACACATCTGAAGACATTTATTGCTGTTGCAATTATTGAATAAATCATTGTTGTGATCCCATTTGGTGGTGGTACCTGCTATACGTACCAAGCCGTACATCCTTGTGGGAGGTAAAGTCTGCATTTTCTAGGAGGTTGGGGTAGCATTCCTTCATCACTCTATGGCGTCCAACTGCAGACATTACAAGCAAAGTTTTTTGGAGTGCTTGGAAGCGGATTTGAAGCATTTATTATTGTTGTTCATTCATACTCAGGCCGTACCAGTGCACCAGCAAGGACGTGAGGGTTTATTTACTCCAGAGTTGGGAGTTGTTTGCTTCATAAGCGCTTGGGTAGGCGTGATAACAGTGTATTACCATGTGTATGCCATTATCTTGGTGTTAAGACAAGACTTTGCATCTTCAGTTGGCTGTACTATCATAATAGACTGCATTTTGTATGGACAGCGAGTTTGGTATGTAAGAAACTTCATTATCTTGGCAATCTAATTTTCTAGGTATTCATTGTTTAGATAATAGGGGATGTTATCTCAACTAGGTCTTTAATAATTTGGACAAATAATGAATATTTTGGGAGATATTGAAATCTGGAATTTTCAGCCATTAACCCCCTATGTGATGTTCAGTTTTAAATAAAATAATATTATTGCAATATCTTCTTTTTGCATTATATTGTTGCAAGTGTCTAAAAAAACCTAAAGACAAACTAAATAGACAGGCAAACATCCCGAGAATCAAATATCCTATCAGGATAGGAATATTACACCTGCACCACTCTTCTTCAATGTCGACTATCTGTATGGTTGAAGGCGCAAGAAGACCAAATCACCAACTTCAAAAGTCCTCTCAATTAGAAGTGTCTATCTACATACATCTTCTGCTGATTCTGAGCGTGCTGAATATTATCCTCAAGTCCCTTAAGGATATCCTGACTATCCTACATCAACCCCTTAGCTCTGGGAGCTCTACAATTTTCCAAGGCCAAGTCTAAAAATGATGGAGCATCATAACTATACAATGCCCTGAAAGGTGACATGCCAATTGACATGTGATAGGTGGTATTGTAGCAATACTCACCCAAGTGCAACCACTTGATCCAAGCACGTTGTTGCCCTGAAACATAGTTGTGAAGATATCCCTCAACCCATTTGTTCACAATCTCTATCTGTCCATCTGTCTGAGGGTGATAGCTCATGCTTGATTCCAACTTCGTTCCTATCAATCAGAACTACTCCTGCCAAAATATGTTGAGAAATTTGTTGTCCTGATCACTGACAATGGTCTTAGGAAGTCCATGCAACCTAAACACTTCTCTGAAGAATAGCTCTGCAACCTCAAGTGTTGAATAATCCGACGGAATTGCAAAGAAATGTGCATACTTAGTCAACCTGTCAACCACAACATATATGCAATCCCTACCCTGGACCCTCAGTAGACCTGTGATGAAATCCATCGAAATACTCTCCCACCTTTGCTCCAAAATAGGTAATCATTGAAGCAATCCTACTGGGAAAGTATGCTCCGACTTGTTCTGCTGACAAGTCATACACTCTCTGACATGCTGCAAGACATCATCCTTGAGACCTTTCCATGAAAATCTCTCACCTGCCTGTAGGTTTTGAAGAAACTTGGATGCCCTGCAAGTGGAGCATCATGAATAGCCTTCAAAATCTTCTCCTTCAACTTCGACTCGGGTACCAAGTAGATCCTATCCTTGTAGTAGATCACATCATCAATCACCTTATACCTATCATCCTGAATTTTACCATCCATGATCTCACAAGTAGAAGTATTCTTGGAGTACTCAACCAAAAGATGAGCCTTCCAATCTGCTGAAATCTCTGACATAAAACAAAGAGTAGGCTTCCTGGATAGAGCATCTGCAACCACATTGCTCTTTCCCTTAACATACTCAATATCAAATTCATATGCCTGAATCTTGCTCACCCATTTCTGTTGCCTTTCATTCAAATCCGTTTGTGACAGAAAATGCCTCAAACTATTGCAATCGGTCCTAACCACAAATCGGTTACCCACCAAATATTGTCTGAACTTAGCCAATACATGCATGATGGCGAGCATCTCCTTATCACAGGTGGAATAGAGCCTCTCTACATCCCTCAACTTCCTGCTCTCAAAAGCAATCGGATGTCTATTTTGCATCAACACCGCACCAATGTCCTCACCTAATGCATCACACTCCAACACAAAGGGTTGCGTGAAATCTGGCAATGCCAACACTAGGCAAGAATGTATCACCTTCTTGAGCTTATCAAAAGTAGTCTGAGCCACATCTGACCACCTAAATGCTCCCTTCTTTGTGAGATCTGTGAGAGGTGTTGTCAAATGTGAAAACCCCTTAACAAATCTCATGTAGTAGCAACATAGCCCAAGAAATCCTCTCAAATCTAATATATTCCGTGGTGGTGGCCAATCCAAAATTGCCTGTATCTTCTCCTAGTGAACTTTGACTACATCAGCTCCAATCACATGCCCTAGGTAGAGAATCTCTGTCATACCAAACTCACATTTGGATGCCTTAGCGTACAATGACTGTGCCTCCATGATACTCAACACCTCATCAATATGTTGAAGATGTTCTTTCCATGTCTTACTGTATATCAAGATGTCATCAAAGAACACCAACACAAACTTACGCAACTACTTACGAAAGATGTGATTCATGCCTGACTGAAATGTAGCAGGAGCGTTGGTAAGACCAAAAGGCATAACCAAAAACTCATAGTGTCCATAATGGCATCTGAATGTTGTCTTATGAATATCCTCTTCACGGACACGAATCTGATGATACCCTGAACGAAGATCAATCTTAGAGAAGTCCACGGCCCTGTGTAATTCATCAAGAAACTAATCGATCCTGGGAATAGGATACCTATTCTTAATTGTCTTCTTATTCAGAGCTCTATAATCAATGCAAATCCTCATTGTGCCATCCTTCTTCACCAAAACAACTAAAGATGCAAAAGGACTGGAACCAGGACGAATGTGTCCCATCTCAAGCAACTCCTTAATCGTCTTTTCAATCTCCTCCTTGAAATGCCGCGAATGATGATAAGGTGTAGTGATGACGGGCTTGGAGCCCTCCTCCAACTCAATGACATGCTCAAACCCACGATCTGGTGGCCTACCAGGAGGAATTTGTCCAAACACCATATTATGCTTATCAAGCATTGAATGTATATCCACATGATACTTCTGATTACCGGAAGAAGATTTAGATGATACAAAACATTGAGCTACCCAAGCAACATCATTATGCCTAAACAATGTTTCCATTCTCCTTGCTGACACAACCCTAGGACCTCCATCTGAAAGTGCCCTCAACACAATCTTCTTCCCATCATGTATGAACTCAAGTTCCATCTTCTGAAAATCCTGTATGTATCTGCCAAGCGACTGCAACCACTAGATGCCCAACACAACATCAATCTCTCCCAATCCTACCACATAGAAATCATCAGTCAATGTGTAGTCACCCATTCGAATGCTAAGTTGAGATACCTTCTTAGTGCAACTCATAGTAAAGCCATCTGCAACTGTCACACTGAAACCCTGAAAATCTTCATCTTTTAGTCCTCTCTTCACAACTAAGCCCTCATCTATGAAGTTATGAGTAGCTCCACTGTCAATCGAAAGGCATGATATTTCGGTACTCCTGAAATAGATGCAATAGTGACATGTCTTGTGTCCTTTACAATGTTCGGCTCAACCTCCAACTAAGGCTGCTGCTCCACATGATCAGCATCACTATCCGAGCTAGTGTCTTCAATAGCCTCATTCTCATCTTCGGAGATGACCTCTATGAGATGTACCTTGCCTTTCCCAAGGCATCTGTGTCCTAGTTCACATGGCTCCTTGCAAGAAAAGCAAAGTTTCTTCCTCCTCATTCCATTCTTTGTTGCATTATCCATCCTAGGAGGTAGATATTTCTACTGATTGAACTTTTTTCTGATTTGAACTAGAGCCCTTAAAAGTTTTCTTATGTGGCTGGAACGACAAAGGTGTAGTATCGAGATCAAGTGCCAACTGAATAGCTTCATCCAAAGTGCCAATCTTATGAGCCTTCACCAAACCCCTCAACTCATCATTCAAACCTCCCACAAACAACATGATTACCCTTCTCTCTGTCATATCAAGAAAGATCACTACAATCTTCTGAAACTCATCAATGTAGGCATTCACACATCCAGACTGTTTCATCTGTGCCAACTCCCTGTAGTAAACCTCTCCATCCTTCTTATCAAACCTAGCAATGAGTTTGCCTGTGAATTCTTCATAAGATTGGATCATTCTGTGATTTTGAGTAACAAGTCCATAGTGCCACCAATCATATGCTACTCCCTCCAAGTGCATGGTTGCAAGTTGAATTGCCTTCTCTTCTCGCATAGGCTTGAGGGTGAGAAATGTATCCAACTTATTAACCCAAGCTCTTGCACTTATTTTGCCACTACCATCAAAGTTCGGTAGAGGTACCTTGTTCAAAGCTTCCTTGAATTCTTGATGTTGCTTCTCATGTCTCCTGGGTCTCGGATCTCCTCTAAGTCTTCCTCCTCTCTTTTGATTCCAATATTGTTGAAACCTGAGATCCTCTCTAAGAAGTGTTGGAAGTGCTCTATATGCTTGATGCATAGCAATCATGTCCTCATCTGTTGGTGGTACCAACTCATTCTCAACCTCTTCTTCTTCTTCCCTTGGAAGGAATGTAGGCCTCATAGGTCTATTATTTGTAGGAGTACGAGCTCTGTCAACTCGAAGTGTGCCAACCACACTCCCTTCATGCGTAGGTGTTGCATTAACCCTCATATGCCCCATGGATTTTGTCATACACTGCATCATTTGTGTCAAAGCATTATTCGTTTGTTGTCCTGCTGCTAGAGACCTCAAAATATTATCAACATTACCATCATCTCTTGGCAGACTTGTACCTCTTTCTCTATCCATGTTCTCTGCAAAGGGATTGACCTCTTCTTGCTCTATACGCTGTCCTGGTCTTCTTCTATAGTGCTGCAAATATGGAGACTGCATAAGGACAACCACAACTCCCGACTAGGTCAATCTTTTCACACATAACATGCCAAGATAAGATCAAGTAAAATCTCAACCTAGTGTAGGTGGATCTAACTTCAAATCTTATGCTCAAGAATGCTATTGGATAAGACTTTAACTTTCGTCTATTCCAATTTCCCTCCAAGCTGGCAAGATCCAAGCTCTAATACAACTGTAATGTCCCGAAGTAGGGTTTTGACCAAATTTTCTTTCAACTTGAAACCCTAGGACTGAATTCTGATTTTTATTTCTGCGCCTTATCAAATTGACTTCACCAAGCATGAAACATAGTCTAACACATAGAAAATTGATGGCAAAGAAAATATACATCGGCAGCCTTATCAAATTGAATTACACCATGAAATACACATACAAAACATGCAAAATGTAAATGCAAGTCTGCTGCTCCAATTTGTAATGATATAGAATGAAATTACATCAAGATCATAGGCCCAACATGGCCATCAAACTTCCAGATCACTGCTGTTGCAAATCAGAAATGTATAATGGATTCCAACATACCAATTATGATGTCAAACCTTGCAAATCAAGGAAGCGAACCTCTTCAAGACAATTCGTTCTTCAAGATGATGATGAAATGTTGGCAAGGAGTCTTCAAATGATGAATAGTGATATGTATGTCTGCTGTCTTCTCTTCTAAGGCTTATCACTGCCTCTTAGGTGTTGGTCACTGCCTCTAGTGATGCTCAATGAATGCAAATCGACCCTATGATGGTCCTCAAATCAGACTTGATGCAGATCGCCCATCTTTATGGTGATGAATGAGACTCCAAATGACCAAATGCAGTCCTTAGATGATGGCAAACTCCTTCAACAGTCCCAGACCCTCCTATGCGATGAATGATGAAAGATGTAATCCCCAAGGTGGCAGCGGCTAGGGTTTAGACCTGCAGCTATGACCGATCCGCAACCACTTCAAAATATGATTTGAGATCTGCAATTGTCTTCTCAATAATGGGGCTCAAGAATGTGATGATGTCTCTCCTCAATTCGGCGCTCAACATGCAATATCAAGGATCTTCAATGTCTTCAAATGTGGCACTCCTAGCTGATGCAAAAAGTCTTCAATGACGAAACTCAATTCTGCAATGAAAGATATGTCTTGAATGCTCAAACAAACTTCGAATCCTCCAATGAAGCACAAGTGTAAACTCCGTATGAATCCACCTCCAAGATGTGATTGGGTTTTCGTCCAACACACCTCCTTCCACAAGGGTTTTCCTCCTTGGAAAGTCTGGCAATACAATTGCCAAGCAAAATGCCAAAGTTGCTCAAATGAGCTCCGTCAACCTTCTTTTATACTTGAATCTTCTTTTTCCTCTGATGTAGCTAACAAATTCAAATTTAAGATTTGAATTACCTTTTCCCTCCAAGTCGGTCAAAGACCAATATTTTATTTATTTTTCCTTTCTCCCAAGTGGCCGCCCAAATTCAAAAATATAAAATTATTTTATTTCTTTATTTTCTCCCAAGGTGAGCACTCCCAAATAATAATAAAATATTATTATTATCTCTCCTATTTTTGGCTGCTCCAATTAAATAATATTATTTATTTTCTTTCCATGCCTTGGGCGCTCAAATTAAATATTAATAAAATATTATTATTTAATTTCCTTAAGTCGTCCTTATACCTCCAAAGTGGCCTCTGAAATATTATTATTTTATTCTCCAATTGGGTCGCCCAAATTGAAAAATAATTATTTTATTATTTTTGACCTTTTAATAATTAATGTAAAAATACATTAATTTATTTTCCAACTTTGCCAAAGCTCGAAAAATTAGTTGAGCCTTATAAATCAACTTTCCATTCTCCAAGCTTCTGAACAACGTTATCTTCTCCAAGCCATTTTCCATCAAAGCTCAACCAAAATATTCCCTTGTTTGATGAATCAGCCTACAGGAATGAGAATAGGCTAACCCAAACTCTTGTTAGGTGATCATGTTGGAAATGGGGACATTACATTATCTTATGCTTGGTGATTGTCATTAGAGGTTGTATTAGGGCATTATTTTATGCATATCTATCTGTTGTTCCAAATAAACAAACTCAAAAATAAACCCTAGCAGTTTTTATGACAAGAGTTTGACAAAATACAAATCAGAAATTTATTTTCAGAATTATGGCAATGGTTCAGATGGGCAAATTTGACTCTCTTTGAGGAAATCAATACAAGTGGCTTGAATCTCTTAGAGAAGGTCAAAATGAGGTGATAAGAACTCTCCAAAAGTTCTTACAAAAGGAAGAAGATAAGGAGGTGGTAATGAAGAAAGAGGCCACAAAAATCATTGAGGAATACCAGGGTTTACTAGATGATTTCAAGAATCAAGTTTCCTTTGATGCTTATTTGGGAATACTTGAAGAGGGGAATCCAAGAAAGAGAGATCTATATAACTACATCAGAAAATTTAGAAGAGAAGAAGAAAAATTAGAAGTTATCCAAAAGATCATTGAGAAAAAAGAAGAAAAGAAGAAAGAGAAGAAAGAAGAATTGCTTCCTTGTGATTTGCAACCAGTTGGTTAACAGATTTGTCCTTCCAAGATAGTTGTGAAAATGACTCAGTATGCCTGAAATGAAGAACAAAAACGTAACTAACAGTTGGAGGAATCACCATTGAATTGGCAATTCTCCTCCGAATTTTAGAGGTACAGCTCCCTCTTATGATATACAATGAATGTAAGCGCGGGATATGCTTTTGACCAAAAAGCAGAAAAAGTAAACTAACACCTATTTCTAACTAAGAAAATAGATGCGGAAGATTATTCGGAAAGAAATGAATGTGAATAAATGACACCCAATCCATTTATCTTACATCCACGAACCATACCCAAGAAGAAGTGAACAGCAGATCCCCTTTCAATAGATGAATAAAAATAAACACCCACACAATCTAGCATAACAGAACATATATTTGAAAGTGATTAGAAAGATTCAAAGTCCATTTGCAATCAAAAGAAAGCATTAACAAATACACAGATATGAAATATATCCTTTATTTCCCAAATGCAAAAGGTGAGTTTAAAACCTCCACATTCCTGTATAACAAATTTGTGCAGAAAGAAAAACAAGTTGTTCCCCTACTCTCAGATAGCTAGGAAAAGATGCCTCCCTCTTCCAAAGTCCCCCCCTTTATAGTTTTTCAAAACCTCAAAATATACCTAAACATAACTGTTTGTAACGGTCCTCTAAGTAACCGTTATCAAGAAAGTGACCTCAAAACAGTTACATTACATCAAAATTTTGATTACCACCGATAATTACAAAAAGATTTCGTGCATGCCAAACAAGTGGCATTAGACGGCCCCAGGCACAGGGGCGATTCCTAACTCAAGTCTTATTTCCATGAAGAGATTATGCAGTTCGGCACGTTCTTCCTCTTCCTCCAGGACGAAGAGTGCCCTACGATATTCTGCATAGCTAGTCTTCTCTTTCCACGCAACTGACCGCAACTGGGAGATGATATCAATCTGCTCTTCTTCAGGCCAATTCAAATCAAGTTGCAAGACAGGCTTGGGTTCATCATCCCAAGTCTCATTACTCGCAGGAAGTCCCATTTTGAAACTGTTTTCATAAAAATTGAACTCAGAGGTACCACCACCTTTCTCTGTAGAGAAGCTGATTCAATTACGCCAGTAGGTAATGATGGCTTTTAACTTGTTGATGCCGTGTTACCACCTTAGTGAGCTCCGTTACACTTGTCATTTAAGAGGTAACTAATGCATCATTGATTTTGTACTTCGAGAAACGAGTCTTAAGATTGAGTTCGTATTTCATAACTCCTGAAAAGACATTCTCATGATATGTTGTATGGATAATCAAATGAGTTGGCGATGCTTTGAAAACCGGGAATCCGTCGCAGAGTCGCAGAAAAAATAGAACCATTGAACCACATATCGGGAGTTCCAAAGTTTCGAAAACCTCCGACAATGAAAGAAGTCGGGTTATCGGAGCTCTTGCGAACTTTCGAACTATTAGAATGATGTTCAAAAATTTTCAACCTCTCCGACAATAAGAGTCGGGAGGTCGGCCATTTCATGAACTTAACGTAAGTTGAGGGAACAAGAAATTCATGAACTTGAAAAATGCCTGACAACCAAGAGTGAAGTGTTGAAAAGTCTTTGAGTTACGCATGAGTATTGAAAAAAAAGTCCCCATGACTGGATTTGTAAGACTAAAATTTCACAAGAGGTAAGATATTTGGGCACGAAAAATGACCAAATTGGGGCAAGGCAATGTCATGATTAAAAATTTACGGGTTTAAATTTTGGGGGCAACAACACAGGTGATCCTAAGAAGAGCAAAAATCAGTTGAGGAGAGAACAATGTTGCTTCACATGCCTAGAAGTTTGGACACCTAGTCATACATGTGGAAGCCCTAAAAAAGATGAAGTTGTGCTCATAAGTTTACTTCAGCAGGATGATGATATGGACGAAGAAGAATCACTTCATGCATCCACAAGTGAGGAGTACACGAGTCTTCATGATAACAATAAGGTTGAAGGGTATGCTGTTATGGAGTTTGCCAAACAAGCAGTGATTGGTCAGCCACATGAAGGTATGAATTCTTTTGATGATCCATTATTTGAGCATAGCATTGTCTCACCATCTCTACATAATAGTTGCAAGGAATCAATTTATGAGTTGGGTGACCTTGAAGGTGGTATTGTTAATACATACAAAGGCAATACTGAAATTTTGTTATGTGATGAGTAAAATGACTTTGATGAATTGGATCAAAGACCTTTAGCATGGCAAGATTTGAAGATCAATGAAGGTACAACTTGTAACATACACCCCTGTATATGTTTTCCCTCTGACAGATTTTTTTGTGTTTTTGTGTATTCTGCTTTTTAGAGTTTATGGGTTGTTTTGCATGTTGGATTTTTGCATTGCATGTACATAATATGAAGTAGATAAACAAACCCAAAAAATATACAATGAATCTACACAAACTAAGAGCAATCCAAATCACAAAATACACTAAAACTAATTAAAATGAAATACCCACTTGGAAATCTCCAATTTTGTTTATTGCCAGAATTTGCAGCAGCAATACATGGCCATAGAAATTTCTTTAATCTTCAGAAAATGCAAGGAAATGCAGATTACAAAGGGCTGCAACAATATATCAGACTCCAAACGCCACCCATGATTGTGTTACATGCTTTAAAGAAGGAAGAAAACACATGTATAGAGCCCCACGTCCAGCATTGTACTGTACGGCCTGGCTGGGTGAAACACAGCAGTAAAAATCACTAAAAAACAGTCTCTTTTACCTGTAAATCTGCTCAGAACTAATCCTCTCTTCTAGGCGACCAGCTTCCAATCAGTTTTCTGCCCAAAAGTCACCTCAAACTCCAGAAACAACCACTCCAAGGTGGACGGCCTGATGGTACAGAGGTACGGCCTCCTCAGAAAGTAATATGGTAGCTTGGAAAAACTTCTAAACTGTTCAAATCTGCATCAATCCTCAACTGTCCTCAAGTGTAGCTCCATTACTTCGAAGATGCTCTTTCTCACTCAAATCGACACCAAAATACATTCAGCTGAAGCACAAATGAAGCCTCTATGTGAAGCTCCTCTAACCCCTTCCTGATGCACTCTCTCATACACGAGGAAAGGCGAAATGCAAAGGTTTCCGTCTTTGCAAATCAAAGATCAAGACCAAAGAGCCAAGCTCAAACCCTAGGCACGGGCAACTCTCAATATCAGAGCAAATATCATAAGGTAAGCATAATCAAATGAAGTTCTCTTTTGCTCTTTTATTTCCTCCAAGACTCAACGCCCAAGAAGTGAGAGGGAAATTACTTTATTTTGCATTTTAAAATATTGTTTTTGAGTACCATGGGCGCTCATCCCTAGAGGGGCCACTTTTTAAGTTACAACTTAAAGTTTATAAAGTGACCTTATAACATAACTTCATATTATGTCGATCTCATAAATATGAGTTAAATCTTTAATTTAATTCATTTCGCACCAAATGAAGTTTCTAGTTGTATCGAGATCTTGAATTCTCAGGCCCTGTCCATCCATGCCTGCCCTGCTAAAAGTAGAAACTCCAGCTCTCGACTTACTAAAAATAATAAGTCACTGAAATGACTCCCTACACATATCTATTAGCCTACGGGAGTCAATTATAGGCTAATCCCAAACCTCTGATGAGTGAGCTAAATGGGGGACATTACACAACTTGCAGCCATGGGATAGAAGTTATGGCAAGTAATACACTTGGTTTTCAGCTTGACACACTTCTTGGACCAGCACCTAATGATGAACATCTAACAAGTGAAGAAGATGTGCTTGAGATCCATGAAGACACACTCAAAAGGTATGAAGAAAATATTGATTTTCTGATTATTAACAGCAGTCCATTATCTTACCATGATCATACGGTGATAGATAAATCATATGAGGATGATAGAGGTAAGAAGCACTATCTTGTTGATAAGAGAGAATTGATAGCTAAACATGAGGTAGAGGGTGTGGATCCAAGCTACATACAAGTTGGATTTGTAAATCATGGCATAGAGGATGTTGTGAAGACTCAAAACATGTGTGAAGGATGGTTAAGTAGGGCCAAGGAGGCCAAGTTGTTAGCCACTCAAGCAAAACAGCACCTACAAAGGATTAAGGAACAATTTGTTCCCATGGATCATGGAAGGCAACAACTAGATACATTTCTTCATCAAACTTCAATACTTCAAGAGGAAGAAAGTATGATGGTAGAGCATGAAGGACAATCAGATTTGCATGAACTTGTGAGAGGCATGGTTTTGAAGACAAATCAGAAAATTCATTTTATATAGATGATCTTAATCATAGGCCCCATGAGTCACATCATTTGGAGAGCCAATTGAAGGTCCAATTCATGGTTAAGAAAGAGGAACTTGTGCATACACCTTGTGGACCAGCAAATAATGATAGGTATGCATGTATGGGGAACAACATTCTTGATTCAGATTTGATGGAAGACTTGACCATTCATGGAGTGCTCAATGAGTCTACTTGTGTCTTGACACTATACCATCATGATTCTTTGATTGGGCATAATGCTGTCCTAGCTTCAAAACATGAAGAGGATGTGATGGAGGTATCTGATTTTGAGATGTATATGCATGTGGATGTTGGGTTTCATCTGGACTATAATCCAAGGCATGGAGGAGACCATGAGAGCAGAAAATTTTCAGACTTGGTTCAATGGTTTTCAGCTCACACCTTGATGATTGATGGCTGTTATACATTGCTGATCATGGAGTTTTCAGACTACACATTGACATTTGCAGCTGTTTGGATGAATTTGGGTGCATTGGATTGTCACTACAGCACTTGGAGGTTAAATGATGATGAGACCTTATCATTTATGACAGCAGAAGCATTTCCAGGATGACTATAGGTCCGATTCTTAGTTTTACTAGTGCTGTTCTGATTTGTACTAGCAGCCTAGAGTGGATATGCATGCTTGGTTATGCACATATGATGGACACTTTTCAAGTCCATAGGCAACAATCCAGATCTAGATGGATAGTTTGGGATGGTGACTTGATGAGAGGCACTTATCTTTCCATTTTCAGTTTGTATGATGGTGCAATGATTTGGGATCTGAACATTTGTATGATTGGTATATTGCTTCACAATGGTTTGCAGAATGACAGTTGTATCAGAGTGGAGCAATGGAAACTTGGTGAGTTGTTTCACACTATTTGGTTGGCTGACATTTGCATCAGAGTGGATCAGCAAAAGACTTGGATGAGGTGGTTGTAGTCCAAAGGGCATTGTTGTAATACTGCCTATCACATGTCGATAGGCATGTCATCTTTCAGAACTTTGGATAGGTATGACGCTTTCTCTTTTGTAGACTTAGCATTTGTGGTCAAAGGAGCTCCCAGAGTGAGAGTTGATGCAGGACGTGCACGGAACATTTGAGGTTGGTGATTTGGTTTTCTTGTTCCTATAGCCATACAGACATATTAAATTGAGGAGTGGTGCAGGAAAGAGGAAGCCTCGCTTCTACAGCCCTTACAAGATTGAGAGTGGAGTTGGAGAGGATGCATATGAGTTGGAGTTGCCGAAGGGTAGCTGGATTCATAATATCTTTCATGTATCTTGCCTCAAGAGGGCAATGGAGCAACATATTACATCTTCTCCCGAGCTTCCTCCTTTGGATGAAGGGAAGTTGTTACTTGTACCTGATACTACTCTGGATGATAGGAGAATGCCAACCTTGAGGAGCAGAATTTCAGAGTTTGAAGGATGGGGCAGACCTGAGTTTGAGTGTGTATGGCTGGTAGTGTCTCACTGTCGGCCACCGAAACTGACTTTGCATGGCATTCTTCATATTCACTATGGGAAGTGCTGCCACAAGTTGAGGAGAAGGGTGATCGGAGAGTCTATGTTTAGATGGAGAGACTTGCCACTTGAGGATGCTACTTGGGAAGGTGAATAGATTCTGTAGCATCCAGGTTTGCAATTGCTTGTGAGGAAGCAATTCCGGGAAAGAAGGACTATAATGTCCCCATTTCTGAGTGATCACCAAATGGAGCCGGTTAGCCTATCCTGTTCCTGTAGGCTAGGACGGAGGGCTAAGGGAATGACCTAATTAATTAAAATTTTAAATATTATATTTAATCAATTTTATTGGGCAAATTGAAGATGTGAAGTGACTTCTTATATTTTTGTGAGCCTATTGGTGAATTAAAAATAAATAAAATAATTTGCCCAAGAGGTGAGAGACCCAAGGAGGAAGAAAAAAATAAGATAAATTAAATAGAATTATTTATGAGGTGGACGACCTAGGAGAGGGCCTAAAAATATAATATCAAGGGCCAAAAGAGGTTTGCTCCTCTTGGAGAAAAATAATAAAAATATTTTATTTATGTTTGGGCACCTAGCATGAGGTTGGCCATCACGAGAAATAAATTATATTTGTCAAGTGGAGGTCAGCTAGGAGGAGGTCAGCCAAGGTTAAGTTGGCGGAAAGATTGGCTATAAATACAAGGTCTTTTGGAGTCATTTCATCATCCTTTCATATCATATTTTCTCATAGAGATTTTCTCTTTGGCTGCAACATTTGTTGGGCTATATTCCAAGGACAAAATCCCTTCTGAATACGGTGAGTTGGACGAAAACCTAGCTCATCTTGTGGACTCAAAACAGAGTTTTATTTGCACTTCATTGGAGGTTTGGAGCATTATTGCATATTCAGATTTTCAGATCAGATTTGGAGCAACACTTGTGGTGGTGATTTGTGTTGATATTGCACTAGGGTTTCACCTAGAGTTGAGAGCCACCTTTAGAGGAGGGCGATTTGGCTTGGGATAGGCAATTTTCATCATTGGAGGGTTTTCCAAACCCTAACCTAGCAGCCGCCACTATTCCTTGCAAGCACCATCATTTGGAGGGTTTGTTTGAGCATCATTCGCCATCATTTGGTATGTACAAATCTAGGCTTTAGGTCTGATTTGGACAGCAGAATTCCGGGCCATGTTTGATCATGTTTAGCCCTTGCTTTTGATGTAATTTTCAGTCAATATACTCAGATTTGTAACAGCAGAGATATATTCAAAAAAACAGATTTATATGTTGCATTTGGATGGCCATTTCTTGTGTATTTCATGGTGGATTTCATGTTTGATATGATCGGAAATTTGTAGCATCATTTGGCATGTTTATTTGTCATTATTTGGCACTTGTATGTTCGCTGTGATATTTTGTTCGAAATCAGAAAATAAAAATCAGAAATCAGAAATAGGGTTTTAGCATAAATAAAAATCAGAATTTTAGGCCAGATCCCATTGGGGATATTACAGTCCCTTTTTTGATCCATTCCAACATTCTTGGAAATTCCAGCTTTTCTGGAGAGCACCTGTTTTTCCAAAAATAAATTCTGATGGTGGCAGCGAATTCCTGGAGCCAAGACAAGCACAACGGTACTTTCCATGTGCGAATCCAACATTTTGGGAGCACTCCAAACTTCTTGGAGTTGTGATGTGACTTAGGGGTTTATAACTGAAATATATCAACAACTTGGCAAGAAAATAGTTAACTTCCAATTCATAACAAGTAGATAATGTATCCAACATCCAAATGCTTTATTTCTTTGATTCAAATATTGCCAATTCAAAACAAGGGTTTGCTGTTTGATGTGACAGTCATATACAAAAATGAAATCAGACTTTGGATGATTACAAAATGACCATCAAATGTTGTATCCAATATAGTGCAATTTGGAAATAGTCTTCGCCCACTAATGTCAACTATCAAGTGACCTTGCAACGCCTCCAAAAGTGATTGAATTATGACTGTAAGACTGTTTGCAGAAGTCTGATTTAGGACAGCAAGAAGTATGCCTCCCAATGAGTGCCAATTCTCCTCCAAATGCCCAACGATGAAGCTCGGTCTTGAGCAACTGACCTGGAGTGCGATACCTCGGCTATGTGAAGGCAATATGCACTGATTCTATTCCTTGCTATGGCTGTAGTGTCCTTATGAGTGGCTGCAATCGTCTGTAATAAGGAACCAGTAATAAGGGTGTCTTCAAATAGTAATAAAACCCTCTCCAAGGCTTAGGCGAATAGCTGGAAATTGTTCAAGTCTTCCAAATAATGATATTCAATCATCTCCAATGATGCTCAATGCTCATTATCTCTCTTGATACCTGCAATATCTATGAATACCTGCAAATTCAGTCCAACGGTGAAATTAGAAGCAAAATCACCTCTCAAGATGTAGGGGATCATCTCCCTACAAGCAAGGGCACATCTCCTTGCAAGAAAAGCATGAAAATCGGAATTCTCAAGCTTGTAATGAAATTGAAATCATACCAAATCCAAAGACATGTCCTTTCGAATGAGGTGAAGACCCCTATTTATTCATCCTCCTAGCTAGCCGTTCCCCCTTTCATGGCCGATTGGGTTTGCATAGGAAAATGTCTCCTTGGTTAGGCAAATGCATTGTGCTTCTTCATTGAAATTGGTTCCTTGTTGAGCGAATGTATCACATGCTACTTCTTTTCATGGCGAATCTTATCATGGCCTTGGCGAATGCATTCTTTCCCTTGGGCGATCCTCCAAATACCCTCGGTGAAAGCATAAACTCTTCCTTATTTGTGGGTTCCTTCTTGGGCGAATCTATTTTCATTGGTGAATGCCATTCTTGAGTGCTTATGCTGGTCGACTTCAAAGGCAAAGCGCATGATCCAATGGAGCCGTTGGAGAAATTCGAATTTGACAATGTTTGGCGCCCTTATCAATGCCAACCGAGTCTTCAAGGTGGCCGTTGGAACCCATGCGAATGCCTTATTTGAATTTGAATTTAGTTTTCCCTCCAAGTTGCTTATAAAATGTAAATATGCCTTTGGTCCCTTTTTGCTTAGCTTGGGCCTAATTGCTTAACACCTCATCATAGTCGATTAGGGAAATGTAATTAAATATTTCATTTCCCCCTTGACTTTATAAATAGGTCCTACCCCTTTTGAGAATGAGGACATGTAGGAATAGAACTTCCTTATGATGAAGCTCTTTACCATTTTGGTTCTAATGACAATACAATGCAAATTCCCTTGCCAACATCCATACCACTTCCTTACCATGTGTTTTAGCCTACGGAAGTGAAGAATAGGCTAAACACTTATCTCAAATGTGATCATTCCGGAAATGGGGACATGACAGTCCTCCCTTCCCGGGATTGCTTGTCCTCAAGCAATCGAAGATTAGGATGCTCTAAAAAAATTTCTCCTTCCCACGTAGCATCCTCCATTGGCAAGCCCTTCCAATGTACCAAATACTCTCCAATGATTATGTTACGCAAGTTGCATTCTCTTATGTCCACAATACCATCAGGCTCCAATATTAACATGCCCTCTTCATCAAGAGGTGGAAGATCCATAGAAGAAACCACATTCTGACCCAAAGCTTTTTTGAGGCATGAAACATGAAATACATTATGTATGCGGCTCGCTGCTGGCAAATCTAACTCATATGCAACTTCGCCAACCCTCCTGATGATCCTGTATGGCCCATAAAATCTTGGCTTGAGTTTTTCCGCACCTGTTTTCTTCAAAGAACTCTGTCTATATGGTTGTAGGCGCAAGAAAACCAAGTCATCAATCTCAAATGACCTCTCAACCCGATGTCTGTCTGCATACATCTTCTGCTGATTTTGCGCATGCTGAATATTATCCTTAAGAATTCTAAGGATATCTTGTGTGTCTTGCATCAACTCCTTACCTCGAGGAGCTCTACTATCATCAAATGCCAAATCAACAAAAGAAAGTGCATCATACCCATAGAGTGCCCTGAATGGAGTCATGCCAATTGACATATGATAAATGGTGTTGTAACAGTATTCCCCCAGATAAAGCCACTTAACCCAAGCATGCTGATGACCTGCAACATAGTTACGAAGATATCCTTATAACCACTTATTAACAATCTCCGTTTGTCCATCTGTTTGAGGGTGGTAACTTGTGCTGGGTGTCAATTCGATGCCTACTAATCGGAATAACTCCTTCCAGAACACGCTAATGAACCTACTATCCCGATCACTCACAATGGTCTTGGGAAGACCATGCAAACGGAATAACTCTCTAAAGAATAACTCCGCAACCTGCAATGCTGAGGAATCCGCTGCAATAGGATAAAAGTGTGCATATTTTGTCAGTCTATCAACAACCACATAAATGCAATCCTTACCATGTACCTTGGGGAGGCCCATGATGAAATCCATAGAGATACTTTCCCACTTCTGTTTAGGAATGGGCAATGGCTGAAGTAGGCCTGCAGGAAAAGTATGCTCAGACTCTTTTGTTGACAAGTCAAACATTCCCTAACATGCTGAAGAATATCATCCTTGAGACCCTTCCAAGAGAATCTCTCACGAACTTGTCTATAAGTTTTGAAGAACCCGAGATGTCCTGCTAGAGGTGTATCATGAATAGCTCTCAATATCTGCTGCTTGAGCTTAGACTCAGGGACCAAAAATATCCTGTCCTTGTAGTAAATCACATCATCAACTACCTTGTACCTATCATCCTGAATAATGCCATCCATGATCTCGCATGCAAATGAAGATTTGGAATACTCAACTAAGAGCTGAGATTTCCAGTCCGCTGATATTTCACTTAAGGAACAAAGAGTAGGCCGCCTGGAAAGTGCATCTGCAACAACATTCTTCTTCCCCTTCACATACTAAATATCAAAGTCATATGCCTGTATCTTGGAGACCCACTTTTGTTGTCTTTCATTCAAATCCTTCTGTTCTAAAAAGTACTTCAAACTATTGTGGTCGGTTCTAACCAAAAACTTCACACCAACCAAGTATTGCCGGAACTTAGCCAATGCATGCATGATAGCTAACATCTCTTTGTCATAGGCAGAATATAGGCGTTCCGCATCTCTCAATTTCCTACTTTCAAATGCAATGGGATGTTTATTCTGCATCAACACGGCGCCTATACCATTTCCTGAAGCATCACACTCAAGAACAAATGGTTGTGTAAAATCAGGTAGTGCTAATACAGGAGTAGTACTCATCACCTCTTTGAGCTTATCAAATGCCAATTGTGCTTTGTCTGACCAAGCGAATGCTCCTTTCTTAGTGAGATCTATCAGCGGGGCTGCTAATTGTGAGAATCCTCTAACAAACCTCTTATAGTAACTGCAAAGCCCCACAAAACCTCTTAATTCTGTAAGGTTCTCGGGAATAGGCCAGTCCCGTATTGCTTTGATCTTTTCATCCTGTACTCTTACTCCGTTAGCACTAATCATGTGTCCCAAATAAAGAATCTCCTCCATCCCGAAATCACATTTTGAAGCTTTGGCGTACAATGATTGTGTCTCCATGATTCCAAGTACCTCATCCAGGTGTCGAAGATGCTCCTCCCATGTCTTACTATATATCAGAATATCATCAAAGAATACCAATAAGAATTTACGCAACTGCTTATTGAACACATGATTCATACAGGATTGGAATGTGACAGGTGCGTTAGTAAGTCCAAATGGCATCACCAAAAACTCATAGCGTCCATAATGGCATCTGAATGTTGTCTTCGATATATCTTCCTCGCGAACTCTTATTTGATGATAGCCTGAACAAAGATCAATCTTAGAGAAGTATTTAGCACCATGTAACTCATCCAACAACTCATCGATCCTGGGTATTGGGTACCTATTTTTGATTGTCTTCTTATTCAGTGCCCTGTAATCAATACACATTTGCATAGTGCCATCCTTTTTCTTTACTAACACTACAGAAGATGCAAATGGACTGGATGAGGGTCGAATATGTCCCATATCAATCAACTCCTTGATTGTCTTCTCAATTTCAATTTTAAAATGTCGTGGATGCCGATATGGTGCAATGTTGATGGGCTTGGTCCCACCCTCCAACTCTATCACATGCTCAAATCCACGATCAGGAGGTCTTCCAGGTGGGATATTGCCAAACACCTTAGCATGTTTATCTAAAATGGACTGAATGTCTACATGATACTTAACCTCAGAAGTAGTCTTGGAAGAAATATTCACTTGAGCTGCCCATGCTACATCACCATGATGGAAAAATGCCTCCATACGCTTAGCTGAAACTACTCGAGGTGAACCGTCTAAAATGGCCCTTAAAATCACCTTCCTTTCATGATGCATGAATTCTATTTCCATCTTCAAATCCTGAGTGTATCGGCCAATAGAATGCAACCATTGCATTCCCAAGACAATATCAATCCCTGGTAGTCCAACTGTGTAGACGTCATCTGTTAAGGTGTAGTCTCCCATCTGAATGCTAAGCTGTGGAATCTTCTTTTGACAACTCCTGGTGAAGCCATCTGACATAATCACTGTGAAACCCTTGAAGTCCTCAGGTGTCAACCCACACCTCATTACTAATTCTTCATCAATAAAATTGTGTGTAGCTCCACTATCCACTAAACATATCACTCGTTGACCATTGAGAATTCCCTTGATTTTGAATGCCTGATAACTAGGAACTCCTGTCATAGTGGCCATAGTTACTGTCTCACTCAAAGCATGCTGATCATTATCATGTGCCTCCTTATCTTCATTATCTGAGAGTTCTTCAATGATGCATGCCGTACTTTCTTTTGTATGAATGTAGGTGTGATGTCTAGATCAAGTGCCAAATCAATAGCCTCTTCAAGTGTAGTGGGTTTGTGGACCTTCACCAATCCTCGAATTTTGTCATTGTGTCATGTCCCCATTTCCGGCTAGATCGTCAAGTGAAGAATGGATTAGCCTATTTCTCATTCCCGGAGGCTAATTCTAAATGATGAGGGAATGAATTGGTTCTTTTTTACTAACTCTATCTTATTGTTTTGCAGATTCTAAAGTCAGAAACCCAAAATTTGGCTAAGTCTGGGTCAGGGCACACTTTGTCTCTATTCTAACTTCAAATGGCGCCCAGAAGAGAAACAGCATGATATAAAGCACTTCAATCATATCAACTAGGGCGCCTAGCAAGGAAAGTTTGTTTTGACCTTCAAAGTGGCTCATACTCTACAATTTGACTAAGTAGACACCAGGCGCACTTCTCCATCCAAACTGACCTCCATCTGTGCTTAGGGTGTGGAAAGCATACAACAAGGTGGAGAGATCCTTTTGAGTTAAGGCGTTGATTTAACTCTCAACAGACATTCAATGAGTGCTTAGGCGCCTATCCCTGTTCCTGCAAACCATAATGAGCGCCTAGTCTATTTAAGGCATTGGGATAAGTTTCTATGGCTCTGGATTGGCGCTTCATTAAGGAATTGTAGATAAGTTGTCATTTCAACAAGAAAAGTTGATAAGTATCCAAAGTGAAGTCTTCTAAGTGAATTGAATAGTAATGAAGGCCTATTCACTTTAGGCGCTAGTGTCATGTTGTGTCATCCAAAATGGGCGCCTAGAGCAACAAGGCGCCAATACATGATTCTAGGGATCCTCCATTTGAGCGCCTAGCATGAATGAGTGTTAGATTGAAAGTTTTGAAGATAAGAGAATTCACTTGGGTAAACTCCTAGCCTGGGCGCATATGTTCATCAAAACTCCTTCACTCTAGCGCCTAGGATTGAAAGCTATGTAAGGTGCACCTTTTGATGAGATACTTCGATTTTGGTGCCTAGGGTGGGAATCCTCTCAAATGGCGCCCAAGGATCTATCAATTGCATCAAAGAACTATCTCAAATGTTGATCAACATCCTAAGCAAGCTAAGATGTTAAAGGCGCACTTTTGGTCTCCAACATCTAAATAAGTTAGGCGCAGATCTTCTTCTCTCCTACCTCCCGTTGGCACCTGGACTCCAGAAGACTTCCCTAAGGCGTAGATCTACTCATCTATGACCCTACTTGGGCATCTCAACTTGGAAACTTATTGAAGACTTGTATAAAGCTAGAATTCACTTTAAGGAGGTTATGTGCCATTTCATGACTCTTGAACCTTGATAATGCGCCTAAACTTGATAAGCTATGAGAATCACAGCTTGGCCTTTCATTTTGTTAAAGAAGATCAAATTGCTTAAGGGATCCTTCATCAAGCTTAGACATTGATCAAATGACCATAGAAATCCATCTTGTATGGAAGGCGCACTTCCTACCTGCTTTCACCCCAGTATGCGCCTAGCTAAGAAGGGGGTTTAGAAGATGTTTGTGGAAGTTTCCCAATCAAGGCGCTAATCAAAGAAAGTTGCTATGACACTTTAAATGCTTCATAGATGAAAGATTATCATCTAAACACTTTAGGCGCACTTTCTAAGTCTCTGCCACCCCAAAGAAGCGCCTAGCTTGAAAAGGCGCCTATCCTAGTCCTCACTATCTGCAGTTGGCGCCTAGCTTTGGAAATCCTGCAATTATGACTTCTGGCACCTAGAGTCTAATCCATACCTCTACTACTTCAGTTGGGCGCTTAGGCCTACATTGGGCGCCATTCCATGATCAAGCTACTACAACTTGGCGCCTCGTCAGAAGATAAGGTAGTTGTAACGACCTGAGCTCTCATTGGTCGACAGGATGACTTTGGGATCCGTGACAAGGTCTTTGGATAAGTTTGCCAACTCAGGATGAGTTGTTAAGAGGAATATTCCCCTAAATATGCTCCTTGGTTTGGTTCCTCTTTGTGCATTGAAAAACATGCCTTCATTGCCTTTGGAGAGACTATAAAAGGAGGAGCTCTTTCATTCATTTGTGATCGAATCTTTTGGCGAATTTCTCTCTGCAAAGCTTGTAAGCTTGTAATCTTGAGGCCTGCGAGTTTCAAGTGTTGAGGTGATGCTCCCTCAACTAACAAGGTGATGCTCCCTTGTTGTATTGTGAGGTGTTGACATTCAGTTGACATCATTGAGTTCAATTAAGCTGATCAAGTGTGGAAGTCATTGTAAACATCAAGGCTTCAAGGCCTTCTTTTGTAATTCCATTTGAATAAGGTTGTAACTTCATGCTATTGAAAGCATTATCTCTGGTAATAAGACATTTGCATTGAATCAAGTAATAGGACAAGTAGCCAGCTTCAAGATTGATTCATTCAAGTTATTATCTTTGATGTATGCCATTAAGTTGTTGAGTAGTTGATAAGTTAAGTGCAAGTAAATTTGTCTAAGGAAAAATTTTAGTAGAACTAGTTGGGTATCTTACAGTGGTATCAGAGCCTGGATCCTGCCAGCCTCTGGGTTATGCAACCACCCAAAGTAGGTCCACACAGGTATTATACAAGAAGGGCTAGACAACAACAACAGCAACATCATATAGAAGCTCCAGCTAACATGGCTGAGGAAAGAAGAAGTAGAAGTCCACATGCTGATTGTGAACGTGAAGCAAGGGAGATGTTTAGGAACATTGCCGTTGGACAACAACAAAGAGCTCAAATTTTGTAACAAGTCCTACAATCCCTTCAAAACATGAATCAAGGTGAAAGAGTTGGACAAGGTCGTAGAGATGCAGCTAGACCTGAGAGACAAGAAAGACAAGTTGATGATGCTGCTGCTAGTGCAACAGGCAGAAGAGTTCGCACACGAACTCCTACAATTGATAGGCCTTTAAGACCAACTTTCCTTCCGCCACCACCTGAACAAGTCAATGAAGCTGATGAAGAGTTTGATGAAGGAGAACAGAATAACTTTGAAGATGAAGTAGCACTCTTTGCAGATCTCTATGCCAGATTACCAGATCGTGTTCGGGATATGATGACTTTCAATGAATATTGCCGACAGAAAAGGAAAGATAGGGACAAGCGAGGTAGAACTAGAGGCTGTCATCCTAGAAGGGATGATGATACAAGGGAGTATAAAGAAGCATTGAATCGAGTTCCCATTACCTTTGATGGAAGTGGTAAGCTCAGTGCTAGGGCTTGGGTAAACAAATTGGATACATACCTTTCTCTTAAGCCTTTAACAGAAAAGAAGGCGATTCAATTTTCTACAATGCATCTTGAAGGATTGGCTTATGAATGGTGGCATCATGGCCTAGTCTCTCAACATCATGATAGGATAAATTCCTATGAGGAGTTTGTAACTAAGTTGATTCAGAGGTTTGATAGAAAAGACACTGAAATGTACTATCGCGAACTAGCTCAACTCAAACAAGAAGGAAGGGTTGTGCAGTATGTAAATGAGTTTCAGAAGATAGCAGTGATGGTACCTGATATGACTGACCGAAGAATCACTATGTTATTCATTGAGGGATTGAATAATCAGATTAAGCCATTGGTGAAGGTACAAAGGCCAGCAAACCTGGAAGAAGCAATTGACTTTGCTCTTGATCTTGATACTACTCCTGTATACCAGCCTAAGAGGAAGTTCTATAAGGGAGTTAGCTCTACTCAAAGGAAGCCCTCATTTCCTCAAAAGATGACTCAAGGTACATCTACAGCAGAAAGAGATGAACTGAGAAGGAAGAAACTCTGCTTTTCTTGCAAGCAACCTTGGGAACCAGGACACAGATGCCTTGGTAAAGGTAAAGCTCATCTGATTGAAGTTGTATCTGATGATGGAAGTGAAGAGGAGTCACTGAGTGAAGAAGAGTCAACTCAGGATGAAGAGGAGGTACATGAACAACCTACTCTTAATGTCTCAGAAGAGACATCAAACAAAATAACATTAGCAACTATTTCAGGAGTACCTAAGTATCATGGCTTTCGTATTAGAGGAGTTGTGAAGGGTCAAAGAGTCACCTGTCTCATTGACAGTGGTGCTACTCACAACTTCATAGATGAAGGTTTGGTAGCAAGGCGGGGTCTTACAGTTGAAGACTTCGAAGGATTTCAAATAGCCGTTGCTGATGGTTTCCTGATGAGTTGTACCAAAAGGGTGACCCAACTGCAAATTCAAATGGGAGATTATTCTTTACAGGATTATTTCTATGTAGTTGGACTAGGGCATATTGACGTAGTGCTTGGAGTACAATGGTTACATTCACTTGAAAGAATAGTCCATGACTTTTAGAAGATGGAATTGGAGTTCATGCATGAGGGAAGGAAGATCAAGCTGAAGTCAGTGTCTGATGGGAACCCCAAAGTGGTCTCAGCTAAACGCATGGAAGCATTGTTCGGGCATAATGACATTGAGTGGGCAGCACAAGTTTGTATCAAGGACAATTAGATTCTCTCTGCTGAAGAATTTTATCCTGCGGATATCCAAGCAATGTTGGATAAGCATGGTAAGGTGTTTAGGGACATACCCCCAGGCATACCTCCTGATAGAGGTTTTGAACATGTCATTGAATTGGAGGATGGGGCTAAACCTGTCAACATTGCACCCTATCGGCATCCAAGACATTTCAAGATTGAAATTGAGAAGACGATCAAAGAATTGATTGAGATGGGGCACATAAGACCATCATCAAGTCCCTTTGCATCATTTGTGGTGCTAGTGAAGAAGAAAGATGGAACAATGCGGATGTGTATTGACTATCGCGCATTGAACAAGAAGACCATCAAGAATAGGTATCCAATACCTAGGATTGATGAACTACTTGATGAGCTGCATGGAGCAATCTATTTCTCAAAGATAGATCTTCGATCTGGTTACCATCAAATCCGTGTTCATGAAGAAGACATCCCAAAGACAGCATTCAGATGTCATTACGGACATTATGAATTTATGGTGATGCCATTTGGATTGACAAATGCACCAGCCACTTTCCAATCCTGCATGAATCATGTTTTTAACAAGCAGTTGAGGAAGTACCTGTTGGTTTTCTTTGACAATATCTTGATTTACAGCAAGACATGGGAAGAACATCTCCAACACTTAGATGAAGTCTTGAACGTCATGGAGAATCAATCTTTGTATGCAAAGATGTCTAAGTGTGATTTTGGCTTGAAGGAAATTATGTACCTGGGGCATGTGATAGGAGCAAATGGAGTGAAAGTTCAAGAAGAGAAGATTGAAGCTATTCGCAACTAGTCAGTTCCCAAGAATGTGTCAGAGCTAAGAGGTTTCCTTGGCCTCTGCAACTATTACAGAAGGTTTGTTAAAGGTTTCTCCCAACTTGCCGCACCCTTAACGAATCTAACAAAGAAAGGTGCTTTCATCTGGTCCATGGAAGCTCAAGCTGTATTTGACAGATTGAAGGAAGTTATGAGTACAACACCAGTGCTGGCTTTGCCAGATTTTACTAAGTCTTTTGTTCTAGAATGTGATGCTTCAGGAGAAGGCATTGGAGCCGTTTTGATGCAAGATCGACATCCCATCACATTCGAGAGCAGGAAGTTGAAGGACACAGAAAGATTGTACTCAACTTATGACAAAGAGATGCTGGCAATCATGCATGCTTTGGCTAAGTTCCGTCAGTATCTAGTTGGATCCAAGTTTTTGGTCAGAATTGATCACAACAGTTTGAAATACTTCTTAGGGCAGAAGGACTTGAATGAAAGACAGTAGAAGTGGGTTGTGAAGATACAGGCATATAATTTTGACATTGAGTATGTGAAGGGCAAGAAGAATGTGGTAGCCGATGCCTTGTCTAGAAAACCTGCCATTTGTGCCTTGAGTGAAGTTTCAGCTGATTGGAAGTCTCAGCTTCTAGTTGAGTACTCCAAATCTAAATTTGCTTGCGAGGTCATGGATGGAGTCATTCAGGATGATAGGTATAAAGTAGTTGATGATATCATCTATTACAAAGATAGAATCTATCTAACTCCTGAATCGGAGTTGAAGCAACAAATTTTGCAGACATACCATGATACTCCACTTGCAGGACACCCTGGTTACTTCAAGACATACAGACAGATCAGGGAAAGGTTCACATGGAAGGGTCTGAAGGAAGAAGTTCTTCAATATGTCAGGGAGTGTTTGACTTGTCAAAAGAACAAGTCAGAGCATACATTTCCAGCAGGGTTACTCCAACCACTACCAATTCCATAACATAAGTGGGAGAGTATCTCTATGGACTTCATCACAGGTCTTCCGAAGGTGAATGGAAGAGACCGTATCTATGTAGTTGTTGATAGATTGACAAAATATGCTCACTTCTTTGCAATTCCAGTTGAGTCATCAGCATTGCAAGTAGCTGAGTTGTTCTTTCGAGAGGTCTTCAAACTGCATGGCCTTCCTAAGACCATAGTCAGTGATCGAGATAGCCGGTTCATTAGTGTGTTCTGGGGAGAGCTATTTCGACTAGCTGGAACTGACTTAACACCAAGCACTAGTTATCATCCTCAAACTGATGGACAGACTGAAATTGTAAATAAATGGCTTGAGGGATACTTGAGAAACTATGTGTCTGACCATCAGCGTGCTTGGATTAAGTGGCTACATCTAGGTGAATACTGCTACAATACCACTTTTCACATGTCAATTGGCATGACTCCCTTCCGAGCTCTGTATGGATATGAAGCAATCTCATTTGTTGATCTAGCACTAGATGATAGTAGAGCTCCACGAGCGAGTGAATTAATGAAGGATACTCAAGATATTTTGAGAGTCCTAAAGGACAATTTGCAAAGAGCTCAAAATCAGCAGAAGTTGTATGCCGACAGACACCGGGTTGAACGGAACTTTGAAGTAGGTGATATAGTGTTTCTGCGCCTTCAGCCATATAGGCAGAGTACTTTGAAGAGGTCAGGTGCAGAGAAATTGAAACCAAGGTTCTACGGACCCTACAAAGTGTTGAGAAGAGTAGGGGAAGTGGCATATGAACTTGACTTGCTAGCAGGAAGTCGCATCCACAATGTGTTTCATGTGTCATGTCTCAAAAAGGCACTAGGCCAACATGTGGCTTCATCTAATGAGTTACCACCACTTGATGAAGAGGGAATGCTTGCACTTGAACCTGAAAGTGTGGTGGACATAAGGGAGAAGAAACTGCGCAACCGGAGCATAAGAGAATATCTGGTGAAATGGAAAGGGTTGCCAATGGAGGATTCTACTTGGGAAGGAGAAAAGATTCTAAAGCATCTTAACCTTCAATTGCTTGAGGACAAGCAATCCCGGGAAGGGGAGACCGTCATGTCCCCATTTCCAGCTTGATCGTCAAGTGAAGAATGGATTAGCCTATTTCTCATTCCTAGAGGCTAATTTTAAATGATGAGGGAATGAATTGGTTTTTTTTCACTAACTCTATCTTATTGTTTTGCATATTCTAAAGTCAGAAACCCAAAATTTGGCTAAGTCTGGGTCAGGGCGCACTTTGTCTCTATTCTAACTTCAAATGGCGCCTAGAAGAGAAACAGCATGATATAAAGCACTTCAATCATATCAACTAGGGCGCCTAGCAAGGAAAGTTTGTTTTGACCTTCAAAGTGGCTCATACTCTGCAATTTGACTAAGTAGACACCAGGCGCACTTCTCCATCCAAACTGACCTCCATCTGCGCTTAGGGTGTGGAGAGCATACAACAAGGTGGAGAGACCCTTTTGAGTTAAGGCGCTGATTTAACTCTCAACAGACATTCAATGAGCGCTTAGGCGCCTATCCCTGTTCCTGCAAACCATAATGAGCGCCTAGTCTATCTAAGGCATTGGGATAAGTTTCTATGGCTCTGGATTGGCGCTTCATTAAGGAATTGTAGATAAGTTGTCATTTCAACATGAAAAGTTGATAAGTATCCAAAGTGAAGTCTTCTAAGTGAATTGAATAGTAATGAAGGCCTATTCACTTTAGGCGCTAGTGTCATGTTGTGTCATCCAAAATGGGCGCCTAGAGCAACAAGGCGGCAATACATGATTCCAGGGATCCTCCATTTGAGCGCCTAGCATGAATGAGTGTTAGATTGAAAGTTTTGAAGATAAGAGAAGTCACTTGGGTAAACTCCTAGCCTGGGCGCATATGTTCATCAAAACTCCTTAACTCTAGCGCCTAGGATTGAAAGCTATGTAAGGTGCACCTTTTGATGAGATACTTCCATTTTGGTGCCTAGGGTGGGAATCCTCTCAAATGGTGCCCAAGGATCTATCAATTGCATCAAAGAACTATCTCAAATGTTGATCAACATCCTAAGCAAGCTAAGATGTTAAAGGCGCACTTTTGGTCTCCAACATCTAAATAAGTTAGGCACAGATCTTCTTCTCTCCTACCTCCCATTGGCGCCTGGACTCCAGAAGACTTCCCTAAGGCGCAGATCTACTCATCTATGACCCTACTTGGGTGTCTCAACTTGGAAACTTATTGAAGACTTGTATAAAGTTAGAATTCACTTTAAGGAGATTAGGCGCCATTTCATGGCTCTTGAACCTTGATAATGCGCCTAAACTTGATAAGCTATGAGAATCACAACTTGGCCTTTCATTTTGTTGAAGAAGATCAAATTGCTTAAGGGATCCTTCATCAAGCTTAGACATTGATCAAATGACCATAGAAATCCATCTTGTATGGAAGGCACACTTCCTACCTGCTTCCACCCCAGTATGCGCTTGGCTAAGAATGGGGTTTAGAAGATGTTTGTGGAAGTTTCCCAATCAAGGCGCTCATCAAAGAAAGTTGCTATGACACTTTAAATGCTTCACAAATGGAAGATTATCATCTAAACACTTTAGGCGCACTTTCTAAGTCTCTACCACCCCAAAGAAGCGCCTAGCTTGAAAAGGCGCCTATCCTAGTCCTCACTATCTGCAGTTGGCGCCTAGCTTTGGAAATCCTGCAATTATGAAATCCTGCAATTATGACTTCTGGCGCCTAGAGTCTAATCCATACCTCTACTACTTCAGTTGGGCACTTAGGCCTACATTGGGCGCCATTCCATGATCAAACTGCTACAACTTGGCGCCTAGTCAGAAGATAAGGTAGTTGTAACTACCTGAGCTCTCATTGGTTGACAGGATGACTTTGGGATCCGTGACAAGGTCTTTGGATAAGTTTGCCAACTCAAGATGAGTTGTCGAGAGGAATATTCCCCTGAATATGCTCCTTGGAAAACGTGCCTTGGTTCCTCTTTGTGCATTGAAAAATGTGCCTTCATTGCCTTTGGAGAGACTATAAAAGGAGGAGCTCTTTCATTCATTTGTGATCGAATCTTTTGGCGAATTTCTCTCTGCAAAGCTTGTAAGCTTGTAATCTTGAGGCCTGCGAGTTTCAAGTGTTGAGGTGATGCTCCCTCAACTGACAAGGTGATGCTCCCTTGTTGTATTGTGAGGTGTTGACATTCAGTTGACATCATTGAGTTCAATTAAGCTGATCAAGTGTGGAAGTCATTGTAAACATCAAGGCTTCAAGGCCTTCTTTTGTAATTCCATTTGAATAAGGTTGTAACTTCATGCTATTGAAAGCATCATCTCTGGTAATAAGACATTTGCATTGAATCAAGTAATAAGACAAGTAGCCAGCTTCAAGATTGATTCATTCAAGTTATTATCTTTGATGTATGCCATTAAGTTGTTGAGTAGTTGATAAGTTAAGTGCAGGTAAATTTGTCTAAGTAAGGAAAAATTTTGGTAGAACTAGTTGGGTAACTTACACATTGAGCCCTTCTACGAACAACATCGTGATCCTCTTGTCTGACATGTCAGGGGCCATCATTGCTATCTTTTGGAACTCAATTCACATATGTTCCAACTCTTCCACTTTGTTTCAACTGTGCAAGCTCACGGTAGTAGACCTCCATATCTTTCCGATCAAATCTAACAATGAATCTATGAACAAACTCCTCATATGAATCAATCCGGTTGCGATGTTGGGATATAAGTCCATGATGCCACCATTCGTATGCTAATCCCTCCAAATGCATAGTGCCAAAGTGTACAGCCTTCTCTTCACTCATGGGTTTGAGTGTAAGAAAAGTATCCAATTTGCTAATCCATGTCCTAGCACTTATTTTTTCACTTCCATAAACATAGGGATGTATATCTTTCTCAAAGCATCTTGACTTTCCTTTGGTGGTATCCTTGTAGGTGTACGGATTTCTTTGGTTCTTTGAGGCCCTTCTTTGTTTCCTATCAATGCCTGAGACATCTTTTCTATGTTGGTATTTGTTTGTTGCATCTTTTCTCTGATTTGTTGTTGAAGAACTTCCATTCTAGATTGACTATCGGCCATCCTCTTTTGATTTGCCACCATCTCTTTCATTACATCTCCAATCCTTCCTTGCTGGCTGCCATACTTTTTGTCACCCATTTTCTCCCTCAGGCTGGCAGGAACTTGGCTCTGATACCACTGTGATGTGACTTAGGGGTTTATAACTGAAATATATCAACAACTTGGCAAGAAAATAGTTAACTTCCAAATCATAACAAGTAGATGATGTATCCAACATCCAAATGCTTTATTTCTTTGATTCAAATATTGCCAATTCAAAACAAGGGTTTGCTGTTTGATGTGACAGTCATATATAAAAATGAAATCAGGCTTTGGATGATTACAAAATGACCATCAAATGTTGTATCCAACATAGTGCAATTTGGAAATAGTCTTCGCCCACTAATGTCAACTATCAAGTGACCTTGCAACGCCTCCAAAAGTGATTGAATTATGACTGTAAGACTGTTTGCAGAAGTCTGATTTAGGACAGCAAGAAATATGCCTCCCAATGAGTGCCAATTCTCCTCCAAATGCCCAACGATGAAGCTCGGTCTTGAGCAACTGACCTGGAGTGCGATACCTCAGCTATGTGAGGGCAATATGCACTGATTCTATTCCTTGCTATGGCTGTAGTGTCCTTCTGAGTAGCTGCAATTGTCTGTAATAAGGTACCAGTAATAAGGGTGTCTTCAAATAGTAACAAAACCCTCTCCAAGGCTTAGGCGAATAGCTGGAAATTGTTCAAGTCTTCCAAATAATGATATTCAATCATCTCCAATGATGCTCAATGCTCATAATCTCTCTTGATACCTGCAATATCTATGAATACCTGCAAATTCAATCCAATGGTGAAATTAGAAGCAAAATCACCTCTCAAGATGTAGGAGATCATCTCCCTACAAGCAAGGGCACATCTCCTTGCAAGAAAAGCATGAAAATCGGAAATTCTCAAGCTTGTAATGAAATTGAAATCATACCAAATCCAAAGACATGTCCTTTCGAATGAGGCGAAGACCCCTATTTATTCATCCTCCTAGCTAGCCATTCCCCCTTTCATGGCCAATTGGGTTTGCATAGGAAAATGTCTCCTTGGTTAGGCAAATGCGTTGTGCTTCTTCATTGAAATTGGTTCCTTGTTGAGCGAATGTATCACATGCTACTTCTTTTCATGGCGAATCTTATCATGGCCTTGGCGAATGCATTCTTTCCCTTGGGCGATCCTCCAAATACCCTTGGTGAAAGCATAAACTCTTCCTTATTTGTGGGTTCCTTCTTGGGCGAATCTATTTTCATTGGTGAATGCCATTCTTGAGTGCTTATGCTGGTCGACTTCAAAGGAAAAGCACATGATCCAATGGAGCCGTTGGAGAAATTCGAATTTGACAATGTTTGGTGCCCTTATCAATGCCAACCGAGTCTTCAAGGTGGCCGTTGAAACCCATGCGAATGCCTTATTTGAATTTGAATTTAGTTTTCCCTCCAAGTTGCTTATAGAGTGTAAATATGCCTTTGGTCCCTTTTTGCTTAGCTTGGGCCTAATTGCTTAACACCTCATCATAGTCGATTAGGGAAATGTAATTAAAGATTTCATTTCCCCCTTGACTTTATAAATAGGTCCTACACCTTTTGAGAATGAGGACATGCAGGAATACAACTTCCTTATGATGAAGCTCTTTACCATTTTGGTTCTAATGACAATACAATGCAAATTCCCTTGCCAACATCCATACCACTTCCTTACCATGTGTTTTAGCCTACGGAAGTGAAGAATAGGCTAAACACTTATCTCAAATGTGATCATTCCGGAAACGGGGACATGACAAGAGTAGTTTATCATCCTTGGAGAGCACCAACTTTCAAATGGGCAGTTATCCTATGCGCTTATGGTTTTGGTGGTGGGGTTAGAAATCATATTTGGCCTATTTTAATATTTTCCATAAACTTTGGTTAATGTGTAGGAAATAATATAACAATAATTTATTAAGTTGTCCAAAAAGGTACTTTAAGTTTTAACTTTGGAAAAATGACAATTTATTATTAATGAATGGGGTCAAAAGTAAATATTGGAGATATGGCCAAAAAGGTGAATATTCAATAAAAAGAAATATTAATTACCTTTTAATTACCCAAAAGGTAATTAATAATTATAAGTTTGGAAAAAGGTGAATATTCAATTAAAAAAAATATTAATTATTTTTAGGATTGGATGGAAAAATGATTAAAAAAGAATTGATGGAAAAAGAAGAGGTATTCTATTCATTATCAAATTTCAAAAACCCTTATTTGCAAAGCTTGGACAATTTGTTCAATTTTACCAGAGGACGAAAACCTTATTGGCAAACAATTTCGTGAACGAAAACCCACCTAGTTGATCGAGTGATTTCACCCAAAGATCACCATTGTGTTGAATGCAAGAAGTTTATGTGGAGATTTGTGCCGAAGAGCTAAATATCATTTCAGATGCAGATTATAGAATATTTATTCATACAGGAATATATATATATGTGTATGTGTGTGTGTGTTCTTACAAGGATCTGCAATTATCAGAATAATGCAGAAATTTTATTGATGAAGTCATTGAGACTGGTCATACCATTTTATCCAGACAAGATAAACCCATAAATAAGGTCGTACCATTGTGTGAAGTCAGTCGTACAAGATTTAAGCTTGGTGTTGAAGTTGTGAAAGGGGTTATTATGGGATAAAGGGAATCACACGAGTCTTTAGGGAATTTTGGAGCCAAATTCCCAGCCACACCCTCTTTGAGGATTATTTATCATTTTCAAAAGCTGACTGCTGCCTTATAAGGAGGAATTTCAAAAAGGGATCGCTGACATTTGGTCAGCTTATGTGTACTTTCAGATTTTTGTATTAAAAATCAGATTTGGGCAGCTACAGCTGGAGGTCAACAATTCAAAAAATTCAGGTTTGGTTCTGGTTTTTCTGAATTTAATTAAATAATATTATCAGCTGTGTCATTCATGGATATGTAATGAATATTAAATTCATTATTATCAATATTAATTTTGGCTACAATTTCAAGTTCATATCAGCACTTGTTAATTTAAATATTGCAATAGAAATTTTAAAAAAATCAGAATTGCATATTTATATTATTAAAAAAAAAAAAAAAGATTTTCGGGAATTAGAAAAAAGGGATATTTCAGTGGATTTTCAGGAATTATAAAACGGGGATATTTCACAACTTGCTTTCTTATTTCTTTGATGGAGTACAACATCTGTTGTTCTAGCAGAATTTCAATTCCAAGTATTTGAAAAGAACAACATTGCTTTGATAGTCTATGCTCTTTTTAGTATCTGAAAAGACCATTTTCTTCATTTTGGTATATAATGTCTAGAAATGCATAAGCATTTTTCAGTTGCAAAACGATTCTCTAGCTGCCTCAATGCATCCTTGGATGCCAAGAATTTGATTGCAACAGTAGAACCAATCTTTTGGAAGCTTCAGACATTCTAATCATGGTCAATTCTTTAAAGTACATGTCACACTTCATCAAAAACAGAATTTTCATACCATTTTCACTTTCTTTCCGCCAATACTGTACAGAGCCATTAAGGATATGTAAACCATGACTCTAGTAAGTGACTCATTAGTAGACTTCAGCCATCCCAATTTCAATCCACTCCTCTGATAAGCAAAAACCTGCCATGCTTCACAAAGGCACATAGTTCACAGGGTTATTCCATAAACATATTGCTTAGCTCCATGCAGTTCATAATACAAATAACATAATTGCATCAAATTATAATGAAATCTTAACTTCAACACTATTTCTACATGTTCAGCATACTACCTGCTCTGCAAACATCGACATTTGTTTCATTTCTCCCCCAAAGGATCTAACCTGAACAAATTCAACTGTATTGAATGGCAGGAAAATTACATCTTTTTCTAAATGTAATAGCGTGTGAACTTATTCCAACACCCCCTAGAGTTGTATCTCTGAACACACAGATAAATAAGGAACTCATTTTCTCAGGCTCCAAAGTGCACATGTAAATGGAAATAATTGAATAATTAGAGGTAACGAATAAAACCAGGAACAAAACATTTGGCACTCCTGGGTATCACATGACTTACCGTGCGAATTGCAGAAAAAGTTTCGGCTGCACAATCAGCAATGCGGGCTTGAGTCTGCCCATGTGCTTTGAAGATAGGTACTGTTGTCCGTTTGTATAGAGCTGCTCAAGGCAATCAGTACAAAGAAAGTTATAAATAGCACACCTACAAATAAATCACATGTTATCTAATACAACAAAAATGATCAAATTATAGAAAAAGAATTGCTGCAATGTTAATGAAGTTGGAAAAGCAAAATGATGTTATCCATATCACAGATTGACTTGAGAGTCACACCATTTGCATGGACCAAAAGCATCCTTGTTATGGTGGAACCCCTACCTGTTAGTGAATTATATAAATCCAAATTTAGTACAGTCCTTTCTGTACCAGAACTTGGTCAAGGATAGACAGCTAATTAACTTTATAATGTTTGGAAAAAATGTGTTTATGTTAGACCTTAAAAACAAGTGTTACATCAGCTTAACAACAAGGTTCCAAGTTGAGTTGCACCCCAAAGCTAGGAATGGAAACATCTGAAACCATGCTCTAAGAAGCAAAGAATCAAAATTCTTACATGAGCTAGCAAACTTGGCTTTAAAAAGCAAAGCTAAATATTGCTTGAACAATCTTAAATCCCCTAAACACAGAGGGGATTTAACTTTCTGACAAAATTATTTACACCTTTTCCTCCTAAAGAAACTTATAGTAGTTGACTTAATTGTATGCCAAATAGTTTTACAACTATGCCTGATCACTGAAGTTCCCTCCACTCCCCACCAATGCATGCTTGCCAAGATACTGGGCCACTGAATAAAAAATACCATTCATCTTGAAAACATATTCAAAAGTATTTGGCAGAAGCACCTTGCTAGAGACATCACCAACGAACTGCTCTCCCACATAAGCTGCATTACGAATCTGTGATCCCCATCTTGTGAAGCCTTGATTTGGCTACCAAGTGTTGGTGAAGCACTCACCACTCCAAAACTCTATGCTTGAAAGAGGGCATTGATTGCACATACTAGCCATTGAACTTCCTTGTCATGCACCCTGGACTACTTGTTCAATTGTGGAGCAATAGAAGCGCAGTGCTTCACTTGATTAAATCATTTGTCACATAGCCTTCCTATTAGTCCACTTCCAATCCCTCCTTTATGTAAAACAGCTCCTTTTTGGGATCAATTTAAATATCTCTTTATAGGATGATTAGTATTCCCTGTCCAGTTCTTGAGCTCAAATTAAATCACATTGTGTATGCAATTTGATTCAATGCATAATTTCAAATAGCTCCCAAACAAAACTCCCTTTCCTGGCCACTCCTTTCCTAGCAAAGAACGGTAAGAAGCCAAGCTGACCATAAGGAGAATGGAACATCCATATAGGCCTTAAGACAAGGTCCCAAGCATTTTGTGCACACTCATAATGCCAGGAAAGACAGCTAGATACTAGCTGTCAAGAAAATCCAGATTGGCTTAAGGAGGGCTAATCCTGGAATCAGAAATGTCAGCCTTATCGATTATACCACAAAGTTGAAAAGAGGACCAACTTCTGAAGGTTGGATAAGAAGTTTGAATTCTAAACCTAATTTAATATCCATGGAGCGTCACCATTCACTACTCTTATAATCCACTTTCCTACAAGAACTGCACCATGCTCTCTGATATTGGAATCCCTAGGCCTCCTTGATCTCTTGGACAAGTGCAGGTCTCTCAAGCTACCAAAGAATTCTTGTCACCCCACTTTGCATAACCAAATAAAAACTTGAGCACCTCTCTAGCCTTTAATAGACCCCTTGGGAAAAAATTTAGGAAATAAGAATTGAGCTTCGTGTGTGAATTGTAAACTTTTCATTGTAGACTATGCTCAATGATCCAATTTAGTGCTTTGTCATCAGATCTCAGAATGTTATGCTCAAATAGACTACAGAATGACTCACTCTTTATTCTAGTTCAATTCCACATTGCAGCAGTGATCTCCATAGCTACAGATTCAACCTTTGATCCATGGATTCAACCCTGTCTATGGATTCAACCTATGTGTACATGATCACCTGAAACCTGTTCGTCTTAGGTATTTGAACTTGTAATTGAAGACTTGATGGTATCTCTAGATACCATTGGAGTTTTTTGTGCCAGGGTTATTCTCCGTAGTCAAACCCCTTTAGCTGATTTAATAGTTTTGAACAAGGATCGAAGACACACCAAGCAATCGTGCAATATGCCTAAACTGGTGCTCATGATGAAGATGTTGATGCTAACTGATGCTCTCAAATATAATGATGTGATAAGTGACTAGGTAATATAATGGATGGATCCTAAAAGTGAATTAGGGTTTGTCCTTTTATACAACACCCTTGTGTACAAATCACACATTTTGCACTCAAGTTTGCAAGTAACAGCTAGGTGGAAGGGGTCTGACCTAGACCTATAATTAAATTTAAATTTAATAGTTTTGAGGTCAAATCCACACTAGTAAATTTGACCCAAGATAGAGGATGGTGTTACATCCCCCTTTTTTTGACTGTTTTTACTTTTTACTTGTTACTTGGATAGAAGTAGATTTGTGAATAAATGTTATGCATATGAGAATTAATGCTATGGTTTAGAGATATTAACTTTATGGAAAATGATTTTCATAAATATGACTATTTCAATGATTAGATTTATAATGCCTTATATGATGTGGGAAAATTGAAATGTTATTATTATATTATCTAACCGAGACACCAGTACACTGATCACGATGTGCATGTAAGAGTTTTGAACAGGAAAAACAGGTGGATCTAACTCTCCGAGAAGCAAAGGGAGAGAAAGTATCTTTGGGGAAGAAGAATATAGACTCTGGATTATCAAAAGGTATTTCCAAACTAGGTACAGTATATCTGACAGTGGACTTTAGTTTGTCTTGAGGTAAGTTTTATTTTCGGTCACTATTAATTTGTCTCGACAGGATCGCCGAAGTCTTTTGGAATAGGTTATCCTTCTTTTGTGTCGTGTAAAGAAATGGCGTTGCTTGTCAAAACGTCGTCGTCGCAACTAACGTAGTCATTCGACGTTTACGTCGTAATCGTTTGAGTTCATGTCGTCGAACGTGGATGATAGATAAATATCATACACCTCTTATTGCATGTCTTTGTCAAGTCGTTTTTGATGTAAAACATTGCGTTATCCTATAAGGGGAGATAAAACTTGACCCCAATACGTTAAACATAAGATCCTCGACGTCTAATAGCTCCTATTCTTCCGCGTGTTGCAAACTTTTAACTCTGCATATTTGTTTGATTCGGTCGAATTACCCCTTTGCAATTGTCAAGCTCCATTAGCCACTGTGTCGCTAAATCCTTGGTTCTTATCGTCACCATAGCCTTTATTTGGCATGGGATAGATAATTAGGAAATGAAAGTTGTTTTATTCTTATAATAATTATCATGCGTAGGATTTAAAATGATAGTTTATATCATCAAAACCAACTTGGTGTAGAACACCTCGATTGTAATCAACTCCTATATTCATATCAAGGTAAGCATAATAATTCCTCACCGAAATTGTTTGTGTTAGACTGCGAACTAAGGTGGCAATACGTATGTCTTAATAGTGTGAACCTTAACCAAAAGGTTATCATCAGCTGATGTCTCCTTGCCACAATGGCACGAATGTCATACCCGTGGCCCACAGTGAAGTCATCCATTCGTGGCTAAAACGCTCTTTCAAAAACCGAATGGCGTTTGATAGCTATGGAATAAAGGATAAGAGGGAAAAACGGTTGCTCGATCAAGAATCAGTTATCCACTCTATGCTCTATAAACGTTAAAAAAAAAGAACAACATTCGAGGGAGCAGGGAGGAAAATCAGTTGTGCAGACATCAGGAGAGGACAATAGTACAAGGGCTCAAGACGAGAAAAAGGTGGTGAGCACCGAGCAATTGGGAAGTCGTCGAGGCAAGAGAAGGAAGGAATGCGTGAGAACCAGGTTATTTCACTAAAATCTTGCATTGTCAACGAATCTTCTGTATTTTATTTTAGCTCAAGAAAAGAAGTTAAAAACAATACATCTTGTTATTTTCGTTTATGATGATAATAATACATTAACATTGTAGCAAAACAATGGCATTGTTCTTGATACTGTGTATACAGTGATAAACATGATTGTTTTTCCTCAGCTTTTGACGTTTTATCATTGGTAAGCCGATTTGGAATGCCTCTAGAACATACATTCCTTTAAATTCCTCGACCTCCATGTAAGGTTTTTGCCTGTGGCGGACAGTAGAAGAGAATAATACATGCTAGTTTGGCTTCATAGAATGATAATCTTAGCTTAACCATAATAGTCTCTGCATGATGAAAAAAACGTCCACCAATGTGATATTTTTCTGCAATCATGTCCATCCCGTGTGAAATCTTTCAAACTCATGATCATTACAGGGGCAAAAATCGTGTTAAACGAACTCATAGAAGTGGTTGAAACCCACCATTCGCATTGTAAAATCCCTTGTATTCAAATCGAAAGGTCTTATGTTTATTGCTGTAGATAGAGTCACGCTGATTATCCAGGCCGCAGGCAGGAAGTTCACAACACTCCAGATTCGCTGAGGAATCTACAAACTAACAGCCTGGGAGGAGGGCACTGGTTACTGTACAGGGTCGTGCCATTTTGTAGCATTTATGTATGGACTGTGAGTGGAATCAGCATCATATTACTGGTACTACATACTGCAGATTGAGCAAATTATGAATACTGATAAATCACAATGGTGTTGTAATGAAATCAATTTGAAATTCCTATGCTGCTAGCACCGTTGTTCTCTGTTCATTTATGTTATACTGTTTATGCGGTATCAGTTTGTCATTTTCCCAGTAACTGCTGTGAATCCCCTTTATAAGCAATGAGTAAACCAGAACACGTAGATTTTTCAACATTAGCTATAAACGGGACATCGCAGTGAGCAATTGCATTAATCATATGACAAGTATGATGAGCATGTTCATGCTTGGAATCATAAAATTGATGTCATGAGAGGCACCATTGAGAGCAACTTTCAAGATATCATGGACCAATTTTGTAGAGAAAGAGCAAATACTTAAAACGATTGCAAGAGGATATCCCGGGAGAAGCCATCGTCAAATGTATTTCTTATTCTGATTTCTGATATTGAAGTTCTTTCTGCTTCTTTTGATGACAGTGCTTCTGATATTGACAATCCCGACAATTACTTCTGATGAAGGTGCTTCCAATGATTGTGCTTCCAGCAACATTGTTTCTTAGGATATATGTCTCTGACTCTCCACAATCACGCTTTAGTTAGCACTAACAATCAGACTTCTCTTGGAAGTTGGCATTGATGAGTTTGAAATGCATATGAAAGAAATTGGTTCCAAGATATCGGGCAGATGGGTTTATACAGGTGCTGGACTTGACAAGCATGAATAGGATACGGTCACTTATATTAAGCTACAAATTAGACCATAGAGAACCTAGATGCCCTAGTATAAGATATAAGGGAAACTACCTTATCAACTTTACGATATTAAATGTTTTCCCTCACATTTAAAAACAGATAATGATATTCAATGAACAAGTTGAGAGTAACATATTAACTCTTTAGTATCGAGAAAACTCGATTGAAGAATAAACCCTAATAGTCTAGGGGAGAAAAACTTCACATCGGCTGAACAACAAATCTCGTTTCCAAGTCTTTTTCTTTATGATGGCAAGGATGCCTTAAGAACTCGTTATGGTTATTATAAAAACCAAGAGTGTTGATAACTATATTAAGGACCCATACTTCCAAGGAAAGGACTAATTACGTCTTAAGAGTAATTCGGGTGACATGATTGACTACTCCCATGTTTTTAAGTTTGAAACGATTAACCAACTCAAGGGTGTAGGTATACCAAAGAATGGGAAATTATAGATCTTAATCAATGTTCATATGAACTTATTTTAGTATCGAATGAATTAAAAGACAAAACTTAACCCGGTGTTGGGTATTTCTGTTAAAGACTTATACCAAGTTGGGTATGTTGGGAAATTTGAGACTCAACCCCACATGAATATTGTATTCAAGATTGTTAAAAATGGTTTATTGACATATTTTCTAAGGACATATATATTCATGTGTGCATAGGCATTTGTATTCAGTCATAATGGAAAGTCAGTAGACTTAGGAGACCAGTTGGTCGATTGTATTTAATTTTCTTTAATGGTTCAAAACTTTTATGGTTGAAGGATTGAACTTAGTCAAAAACCAATTTTGGGAAATGATAGCACTCCTGAAGATATGAGAGGAATTATACCTCGTATGTTATACTTATCATGTGAATTTAGGTTTCAAACAATGCCGAGAGGTCTAGGGAAGTCAAGAAGTATTTGTATTCCGTACTCCAGAGAAAACAAGGCATTTCTATGCTTCGGGGTAGAGGAGCTAAACCTTAGAATTATAACTGGAAGGAATTAGAAATTTATGCTTGTATGTCATATATGACATTGCCCTTGATCGACAGTATGTGGTCGAGTAACCATGGAATTAGACATAAATAATCTAAGTAGTACTTATATAAATCCTAAAAGTGAATCTTGGATAAAAGTTAAATTTAGTAAATTGTTCAAGGATGCTAGTATGAAGACAGATAATAAAGGGACAAGAGGTCATAGACCCTAGAGATTGCAAGTACGCAAAGTTGGACTCATATTGCAAATATATTCTAGATTAAGCATTGATCTGAGTCAGATGGACTAGAATGGATTTACCTTATAGACAAGTTTCGTCTAGTACAACTAAATGAAGGGGTAAGGACCCTAGTTATGTTTATTTGATCTTATTTGTGAAAAGAGATAATTGTCTTGACTATGAAGCTTAACCTAGGTAAGGTAACCATTTAGCTGTAATGAATCGACTTAAACGCCTTTAAGTGTCGATAAGTCTTGGATCTCAGGTATTGCAAAGTTGCAATGAGAATCCTTGTATGGAAAGTTAATCTATAATGATTATAGAACCTAGACATTATTTGAAAACCTGTTGAAGACGGAAAGACTGAATTAGAATTTGATAAAACTATAGATATAAACTTAGTTCACCATATCTAGGATGACGTAACCTATTGGGATGATTATACTTAGCTAGAGGGTATCTAGGGTTGTATGATCAATAGTGTTACGTAGGATACACCTCCAGTAGTTAGATGGCAAATACCATAGGTCATCCTAGGTCTATACTCTTCGTGAAGGGTAGGGCCACTTCCAGGAAGGAAGGTGTGCGGGAGACCGTCAGTCTGTGGATGGAGGTAAAGCTCTCCGAAGATGCTTTCTCTCTTTTCAACCAGAGGCATGTCGAGGCTTGTGATATGGAGGTTGACAATCGAGATGCACTAACCAATTGGTGAGTTAATTTATGTAATCTTCTCTTTGTATAATTTAACATGTTGTCAAACATTTGGAAATGGATAGACAAATTGAGTAATATGATGCAATCATGTTTCATAATTAAGTTATTGATTTAACTTAAATTTTAACACCCTTTTACCTCTTCGAATTTACTTCATGGTAATTATTTGAATTTAGTGTTTTTGAAAACTATGGATATTACATATGGTATCAGAGCGAACCGGGTTCACAACATGGACCTATGGGCTCATTACGAGAAAACTTGTTAACATCTAGCAGAATTGCTAGTGTTTGAAAACTGGTTTAATGCCAGAACGGCATAGGAGAAAACCAAAGAAACTATCAAGAAGACTGTTTTCCTAACACTTAACCAAGTGCAATGTAGTAATCTACTCCCTTGTTAGTGACTTAGTTAGTCACGTAGTGCATAATAAGTGATTTTGTGGATTTTGACACTTCTTTGGATTTTTGGTAAAATTCCTTTTAATACCTGCAAGGATTGACATAATTTCTTATTTTCTTTATTTTGAAACAGTCTAGCCACCTAATTCTGGAGATTGTTTATTTTATGACCAAGTGGTCAAAATTTGTTTTATTGTCGAAAATGAGCTCATTCTTTTGACTTATTACCGAAATTGAAATTGTTTATAATTTGATATTGATTTAAGTTATTGTGGTGGTTATACAATAACATTTTGGTTATTCACCATGTTTTATGTAATGTTCATCACTATCATGTCCTGGATGGGCCTCTGATGGATTGTGTAAGGGAGTAAATTGTAGAAAATGCACCTAGTATGTCCTTAACGTTATAGAAGAAAGACACTTTGTGTGGAAAGAAATATGTTTCAAACCCTTTTTGGGTTATTGATATTTATATATTTAATATGTAAGCTACCCGAAGAAGGTCTTACATTGATATCATCTTTTGAATCCTGTGTTATTGAATGTGGGCGGACGGGTAGTCTAGTAAGCCCAGATTAAAAGTCTCTCCAAGTCGAGCAGGGTGGTGAACCATGACTACATTCATTGTGAAACATATTTTTACATAAAAACTATGGCCATAGTGAGTGACGGTGCCACCACATGCACTCGTCAGTTCACAGTACTCCGGACACTTAGCTAACCAGAGTTGTCGTACTTGGTTGGAGGGTATCCATAGTAGTGCGACAAAGTTAGTTAAGTGGGGGTACACACTAGAGCTCAGATGGCAACTGAGAGGGTTTCCAACACAACCTTTCGTTGAAGGGTAGGACTGCTTCCGGGTAGGAAGATGCGGGAAAACCGCTTAAGTCCGTGGTTGAGGTAAAAGCAGCCGAGTAATACTTTTCCCTCTCATCAGTGGCATGCCGAGTCTTCGGGGACAGTTGAACTAAATAAGGAGTTTGATCCTTTCTCTTTGTATCTTATGGCGGTACCATACCTACATAATGTTATTAAACTTTTCTTGGTAAACCTGTGATTGAAGTGGACAGTTGCTAAATATGAAGAGTATCCACCTCCTATAGAGTTTGTTACAACTCCTATAATTTTGCTATCAAGATGACTCCATTTGAAACATTGGACAGAAGAAGATGCCGAACTCCTATAAGCTGGGTAAGCTAAAAGATAGGATTAGCATTAGTCTAGAAATGTGTCAAAAATGGATAAACCAAACAAGCCAATCGGGAAAGATTGGTGGAAGTTAATAATAAATAGAAATCTTAAGTAAATACAAACCATACAATAATACCATTCTCGGTTAGGGAAGAAGAGTTTGATAAGTATGGAATGTATTTTAAATAAATTCCTAGATATGAGAGACTCCTCAAAGCCCTCAAAGTTATTCATTCGGTTGATTACAAAATCATTTTATTTGCCAGGAGGCACATGCTCTTATGATTGTATTTGAAAGGTATATAACAAATGACCATTATATTCCTAGAATGTGATACGGGAACAGGACCCAGGAGAGATCGTGATCGAGCTTATAAATGTTTGAGGATCACAAGTTCTACTTGCGAAACAAAAAAAAAAGAACATTACTCATTGCAAAGGTCCAGTGGGACAACATGCAGAGGGTAATATGACCTAGAAAAATTTACCATGATTTTAAAGCAAAGATTTTATCCATTGTTTACACTTTTGCAAGTTAAACAAAATTTCTATCCTATCACCTTTTTTGGATACACTAAATCATCAGGGACGATGATTCTTTAGGGGAGAGATATGTTACATCCCCCTTTTTTTGATTGGTTTTACTTTTTACTTGTTACTTGGATAGAAGTAGATCTGTGAATAAATGTTATGCATATGAGAATTAATGCTATGGTTTAGAGATATTAACTTTATGGAAAATGATTTTCATAAATATGACTATTTCAATGATTAGATTTATAATGCCTTATATGATGTGGCAAAATTGAAATGTTATTATTATATTATCTAACTGGGACACCGGTACACTGATCACGATGTGCATGTTAGAGTTTTGAACAGGAAAAACAGGTGGATCTGACTCTTCGAGAAACAAAGGGAGAGAGAATATTTGGGGAAGAAGAATATAGACTCTTGATTATCAAAAGGTATTTGCCAACTAGGTATAGTATATCTGACAGTGGACTTTAGTCTGACTTGAAGTAAGTTTTATTTTCGGTCATTATTAATTTGTCTCGACGGGATCGTCAAAGTCTTTTGGAATAGGTTATCCTTCTTTTGTGTCGTGTAAAGAAACGACGTTGCTTGTCAGAACATCGTTGTCACAACTAACGTTGTCATTCGACATTTACGTCGTAATCATTTGAGTTCACGTCGTCGAACATGGATGATAGATAAATATCATACACCTCTGATTGCATGTCTTTGTCAAGTCTTTTTCGATGTAAAACATTGCATTATCCTATAAGGGGAGATAAAATTCGACCCCAATACGTTAAACATAAGATCCTCAATGTATAATAGCTCCTATTCTTTCGCAAGTTGCAAACTTTTAACCCTGCATATTTGTTTGATTGAGTCGAATTACCCCTTTGCAATTGTCAAGCTCCATTAGCCCCTGTGTTGCTAAATCCTAGGTTCTTATCATCACCGTAGCCTTTATTTGGCATGGGATAGATAATTAGAATAATGATAATTAGGAAATGAAAGTTGTTTTATTCTTATAATAATTATTATGCATAAGATTTAAAATGATAGTTTATATCATCAAAACCAACTTGGTGTAGAACCCCTCGATTGTAATCAACTCCTATATTCATATCAAGGTAAGCATAATAATTCCTCACCGAAATTGTTTGTGTTAGACTGCGAACTAAGGTGGCAATACGTATGTCTTAATAGTGTGAACCTCAACCCAAAGGTTATCATCAGCTGATGTCTCCTTGCCACGATGGCATGAATGTCATACCCGTGGCCCACAGCGAAGTCATCCATTCGTGGCTAAAACGCTCTTTCCACAACCGAATGGAGTTTGATAGCTATGGAATAAAGGATAAGAGGGAAAAACGGTTGCTCGATCAAGAATCAGTTATCAACGCTATGCTTGATAAATGTTAAAAAAAAGAACTTTCGAGGGAGCGGAGAGGAAAAACAGTTGTGCAGACATCGGGAGAGGACAATAGTACAAGGGCTTAAGAGGAGAAAAAGGTGGTGAGCAACGAGCAACTAGGAAGTCGTCGAGACAAGAGAAGGAAGGAAGGCGTGAGAACCAGGATATTTCACTAAAATCTTGCATTGTCATCGAATCTTCTGTATTTTATTTTAGCTCAAGAAAAGAAGTTAAAAACAATACATCTTGTTATTTTCGTTTATGAGAGCTGTGATAATAATACATTAAAATTGTGGCAAAACAATGGCATTGCTCTTGATACTGTGTATACAGTGATAAACATGATTGTTTTTCCTCAGCTTTTGACATTTTATCATTAGTAAGCCGATTTGGAATGCCTCCAGAACATACATTCCTTTAAATTCCTCGACCTCCATGTAAGGTTTTTGCCTGTGGCGAAAAGTAGAAGAGAATAATACATGCTAGTTTGGTTTGATAGAATGATAATCTTAGCTTAACCATAATAGTCTCTGCATGATGAAAAAAACGTCCACCAACGTGATCTTTTTCTGCAATCAGGTCCATGCCGTGTGAAATCTTTCAAACTCATGATCATTACGGGGGCAGAAATAGTGTTAAACGAACTCATAGAAGTGGTTGAAACCCATCATTCGCATTGTAAAACCCCTAATATTCAAATTGAAAGGTCTTATGTTTAATGTTGTAGATAGAATCACGCTGATTATCCAGGCCGCAGGCAGGAAGTTCACAACGCTCCAGATTCGCTAAGGAATCTACAAACTAACAGCCTGGGAGGAGAGCATTGGTTACTGTACAGGGTCGTGCCATTTTGTAGCATTTATGTAGAGACTGTGAGTGGAATCTGCATCATATTACTGGTACTGCATACTACAGATTGAGCAAATTATGAATACTGATAAATCACAATGGTGTTGTAATGAAATCAATTTGAAATTCCTATGCTGCTAGCACCGTTGTTTTCTGTTCATTTATGTTATACTGTTTATGCGGTATCAGTTTGTCATTTTCCCAGTAACTGCTATAGATCCCCTTTATAAGCAATGAGGAAACCAGAACACGTAGATTTTTCAACATTAGCTATAAACGGGACATCGCAGTGAGCAATTGCATTAATCATATGACAAGTATGATGAGCATGTTCATGCTTGGAATCATAAAATTGATGTCATGAGAGGCACCATTGAGAGCAACTTTCAAGATCTCATGGACCAATTTTGTAGAGAAAGAGCAAATACTTAAAACAATTGCAAGAGGATATCCCGGGAGAAGCCATCGTCAAATGGTATTTCTTATTGTAATTTCTGATATTGAATTTCTTTCTGCTTCTTTTGATGACAGTGCTTCTGATGTTGACAATCCTGACAATTACTTCTGATGAAGGTGCTTCCAATGATTGTGCTTCCAGCAATGTTGTTTCTTAAGATATATGTCTCCGACTCTCCACAATCACGCTTTAGTTAGCACTAACAATCAGACTTCTCTTGCAAGTTGGCATTGATGAGTTTGAATGCATATGAAAGAAATTGGTACCAAGATATCGGGCAGATGGGTTTATACAGGTGCTGGACTTGACAAGCATGGATAAGATACGGTCACTTCTATTAAGCTACAAATTACACCATAGAGAACCTGGATGACCTGGTATAAGATATAAGGGAAACTACCTTATCAACTTTACGATATTAAATGTTTTCCCTCACATTTAAAAATAGATAATGATATTCAATGAACAAGTTGACAATAACATATTAACTCTTTAGTATCGATAAAACTCGATTGAAGAATAAACCCTAATAGTCTAGGGGAGAAAAACTTCACATCGGTTGAACAGCAAATCTTGTTTTCAAGTCTTTTTCTTTATGATGGCAAGGATGCCTTAAGAAATCGTTATGGTTATTACAAAAACCAAGAGTGTTGATAACTATATTAAGGACCCATACTTCCAAGGAAAGGACTGATTAAGTCTTAAGAGTAATTCGGGTGACATGATTGACTACTCCCATGTTTTTAAGTTTGAAATGATTGACCAACTCAAGGGTGTAGATATACCAAGGGATGGGAAATTATAGATCTTAATGAATGTTCATATGAACTTATTTTAGTATCGAATGAATTAAAAGACAAAACTTAACCCGATGTTGGGTATTTCTGTTAAAGACTTATACCAAGTTGGGGATGTTGGGAAATTTGAGACTCAACCCCACATGAATATTGTATTCAAGATTGTTAAAAATGGTTTATTGACATATTTTCTAAGGACATATATATTCATGTGTGCATAGGCATTCGTATTCAGTCATAATGGAAAGTCAGTATACTTAGGAGACCAATTGGTCAATTGTATTTAATTTTCTTTAATGGTTCAAATCTTTTATGGCTGAAGGATTGAACTTAGTCAAAAACCAATTTTGAGAAATGATAGCACTCCTGAAGATATGAGAGGAATTATACCTCGTATGTTATACTTATCATGTGAATTTAGATTTCAAACAATGTTGAGAGGTCTAGGGAAGTCGAGAAGTATTTGTATTCCGTACTCCAGAGAAAACAAGGCATTTCTATGCTTCGGGGTAGAGGAGCTAAACCTTAGAATTATAACTGGAAAGAATTAGAAATTTATGCTTGTATGTCATATATGACATTGCCCTTGATCAACAGTATGTGGTCGAGTAACCATGGAGTTAGACATAAATAGTCTAAGTAGTACTTATATAAATCCTAAAAGTGAATCTTGGATAAAAGTTAAAACTTAGTAAATTGTTCAAGGATGCTAGTATGAAAACAGATAATAAAGGGACAAAAGGTCATAGACCCTAGAGATTGCAAGTACGCAAAGTTGGACTCATATTGCAAATATATTCTAGATTAAGGATTGATCTGAGTTAGATGGACTAGACTGGAGTTACTGTATAGACAAGTTTCGTCTAGTACAACTAAATGAAAGGGTAAGGACCCTAGTTATGTTTATTTGATCTTATTAGTGAAAAGAGATAATTGTCTTGACTATGAAGCTTAACCTAGGTAAGGTAACCAGTTAGCTGTAATGAATCTCCTTAAACGCTTTTAAGTGTCGATAAGTCTTGGATCTCAGGTATTGCAAAGTTGTAATGAGAATCCTTGTATGGAAAGTTAATCTATAAGGATTAGAGAACCTAGACAATATTTGAAAACCTGTTGAAGACAGAAAGACTGAATTAGAATTTGATAAAACTATAGATATAAACTTAGTTCACCATATCCGGGATGACGTAACCTATTGGCGTGATCATACTTAGCTAGAGGGTATCTAGGGTTGTATGATCAATAGTGTTACGTAGGATACACCTCCAGTACTTAGATGGCAAATACCATAGGTCATCCTAGGTCTATACTCTTCGTGAAGCGTAGGGCCACTTCTTGGAAGGAAGGTGTGCGAGAGACTGTCGGTCTGTGGATGGAGGAAAAGCTCTCCGAAGATGCTTTCTCTCTTTTCAACCAGAGGCATGTCGAGGCTTGTGATATGGGGGTTGACAATCGAGATGCAGTAACCAACTGGTGAGTTAATTTATGTAACCTTCTCTTTGTATAATTTAACATGTTGTCAAACATTTGGAAATGGATAGACAAATTGAGTAATATGATGCAATCATGTTTCATAATTAAGTTAATAATTTAACTTAAATTTTAAAAAATTTTAACACCCTTTTACCTCTTCGAATTTACTTCATGGTAATTATTTGAATTTAGTGTTTTTGAAAACTATGGATATTATAGATGGGTAATCTATAGATCGAGTCCGAACCCTTGGAATGTGCTAAGATGGGTTTAGGTTATTTTGCCAACTTTTATGTAGAAACATGTCATTTGTACACTAGTCATTGCATATGGAACAAATGGATCAAAGTGAATCCAAAATAGAGGAGAAAAGTGCTAGGTATGCACTTTTCACCCTTAAAAAATGTAAAGGTGTCATGTTCCGATATTAAGGCATTGTTTAAATTGAATATTTAAACATTGTGATTAAACCGATCTCATTCCAAATGATAGAAATAATTACATACATCATATTATTTTAAATAATATATAATATATTATTTTAAATAATATATAATATATTATTTTAGTAATGAGTTATGATTATCATTGAAAACAAATATTATTATACGACAATAAAGTATAATTATCAAATATGTATATATGATAATAATATATATAGGATATAATATAAATATATAATAATAATTTAATACAAATAAATATCATGAATTAAATAATATATATAATAAATTAAATGTCATTATAATAAATATTATAAATTAATATTATATGTAAGAGGGATCCCAATTGAAAGCCTTAATAAAGGCAACATTCCCGATAAGGGATAAAGCAAAATCACATCAATATAAATATTAAATAAATTAGATATCATAGACAACGAAATCTCCATATATGGAGCAGCAGTCCCAAAAGATCAACGATTGAACAAAAGGGAACACAAACATCTATTTAACATATACTAATGAATGTGTGAAGGCACATAAAAGAAGCGACGGTTGGAGGACCGTTGGTCCAACAACTATAAAGAGGATAGAAGGATCGATGGGTAGAGGGGAAAAAAATCATAGCATCGAACAGAATTGAGATCTCTTAGAGCATCATCGAAGGAAGTTAATATCTTTCATAAGAGCATCAAAGGAAATTGTGATCTCTGCTACAGGCAGCGAAAAAGTTCAGACCTCTTATACATCAAAGAATATTTACCAAAGCTAGCAAATCGTCCAAGGAGGACTGCCAAGGCATATCCAAACATATTATATTCATAATAAAATATATCTACTCCCCACTGAAGCAGGACTGTCAAAACTATAGCATAGAGCCACCAAGGATAATCCATCACACTGCCATAAAGGTATCCATCGATGCACCAATCCATGAATAAATGCTATAGATATATATTATGTTTTGCAGCTTATGAAATAGGTGCTAATTTCTAATGATAACTAAAGATGTCTTCAAAGCATCGAATATACTTTAATAATGTAAATGCATATTATTTGCATGAAGTAGAACATGTATATATAGGACTGTGTCATCATATTGATCAGCATTAGCAGTATTAAGTGCATTTCATGATTGATTTATCATAGTACAATAAAGGTAGATCTATAAGTTAAATGTATATGAATGTTTAGGAAGGATAAGGACCATAAGGTCAAATGCTTCCAATAAGGTTATGAATGTTGTGAATAATCCATTGAATGTTAGGAAGCTCTAATAATCTCATATTAGGAAAAGTTAATAATAGTAGAGTAAACATCTAATGAAATATGCATTCAAAGAGAACTATCAATATACTAGTAATTATTGAATATCCAAGAAAGTGAATTTTTAAATGGAAGGCATGATGCCTAGAATAATAAGTATGTTCTATAAAGAGATTGATTATGAAATCATCCTTAAGAAGCAATCAACATGACCATGGAGGACCGGGCTAGGATTAGTAGCCTTCCCCTTAATCCACCTACACACCTTATAAGTATGAGACTGGTGGTTAGAGGGAATCTAGTGTCTAGCACTCAAGCTGGCAAGTCATTGCCCCTCTGAGCTAAGAGCGAAGTATTGCCGGGTGTAGCATGAAGCTCTTAGACCTAGGGTAAGAACGAAGTATTGCCGGGTGTAGCATGAAGTTCTTGACCCTATAGTTGCGTAGGACCTAGATAATATTAATGGCCTAACGGTAGGTGAACCTCGAGCTGGCTTTAAGCCCCTCCAAGCCAAGTGTGAAGTACCTCCGGCTATTGAGGCAAAACCTTGGGCCTACAGCTGTGGATCTTGGAAACCTTAACACACCCTCTCATATTAGGTGAGTGGTCTGATTAATGGGTAGGATTACGAACATCCTCCCCGAGGTATGTCCATGACTCATGTGTGATTAATGATATAAGATAGATCATGAACATGGATATATGACTATAAAGGATATGAAATAGATAGAGTTTATTATTTTTAAGCACTTTATGTGAACATGATGAAATGATTTGTATACTAATGTGCTCTTTTACAAGTTGAAATTGTTTGCAAGGTTGCGAAAATTTTGGCTTGCTAGAAGGGGACATAACAAGTGGTATCAGAGTAGTCATCCTGCCATCCTGTGAATGACCCATAAACCAAATTCATTTTTGATCAATTCTTCCAAGAATTTCTTTGAGTTCTTCTCTTGATTTAAGTAACATAAATGTAAGATAACCCAACTAGTTCTACGAAAATTTTTCCTTAAACAATTTTACTTGCTATCAATTCATCAACTACTTCAACAACATAAAGATATACATCAAAGATAACTACTTGAATGAATCAACCTTAGAGTTGGGTACTTGTCTAGTTACTTGATTCAATCAATTTGCAATGTCTTATTACATGGATAATGCTTTCAATAGCATGAAGTTACAACTTATTCAATGGAAATACAAAAGAAAGGCCTTGAAGCCTTGATGTTTACAATGGCGTCTACACTTGATCAACTCAATCAAACTCAATGATGTCAACTGAATGTCAACACCTCACAATATCACAAGGCAGCATCACCTTGCTTGTTGAGGGAGCATCACCCCAACACTTGAAACTCGCAGGCCTCAAGATCACAAGCTAAATAGCTTTGCAGAGAGAATTCTGTCAAAAATGAATAGATACCAAATGAATGAGAGAGCTCCTCCTTTTATAGGCCTTCCAAAGGCAATGAAGGCACGTTTTTCAATGCACAAAGAGGAACCAAGGCACGTTTCCCAAGAAGCATATCCAAGGGAATATTCCTCTCTCCAACTCAGCCTGAGTTGGCAATCTTATCCAAAAGCTTCGACACGGATCCAAATGCCATTCTTTCAACCAATGAGAATCCAAGTTGTGTAACTACCTCAACCACCTCAACCTAGGCGCAGTTCTAGTGTTTTTCAGACAGGGCGCTAGCTTTGGAGGATTTGCTCATGAAATGGCGCCCTATGGTCTTTAGGCGCACACCTTGATTGTTTTGAACTGATGATGGATGATACAACTTGTATTGCCTTCACATTCCAGGGAACTCTACCAACTCCATGCCAAGTCAACCTGCATGAGGCGCTCTTCTGAGTGAGTGTAGGAGGATACTAGCGCCTCATGTTGGATTCACCTTTATGCATGTAGTGGTTTATATGTGATCTTGTGGTGAAGTGAGACACTTACTCACCAAGCGCCTTGGCTATTTGGGGTGATTGGAAACTTCTTTCCAACTTAGGCGCTTACATCGAGGATTTGTAGAAGTTTTGGCGCCAATGAATAGTTTGACATATTTCCACAAGTTTAGACCACAATTTGAAGCTTCCAGGTGTTAGATTGACTCCTATGAAATTAGCACCCAAGACTCACTTCTTATGAAGATACTTCTTTCTCAACTTGGCGCACTTTCCATCAGTTTGACTAGGAATTTGCGCTTAGGCTCCAACTGAACATCTTTTCAAAGTAGATTGAAAGCAACTTGACTTCAATTAGATTTGATCTTGCCCCCTGATGGAGCGCCTTGTATCCCAACTGGTTTTGAAGTCTTACATCTACCTTAGGTGCACTTTTGGGGAAGTTTTGACTGGGAACTGCGCCTAAGCCTTGAAACCCCCAAGATACTCACTCAAACTTCATCGTCCATCTAGGCGCCCTAGTGAAGAAGCTTAGCTAAACTTGAGCACCTCATCTCAAAATCATTATCCAACGCCAGAAGAGACCCTTTTCATACTAGGCGCTCATTGACAAGTTGCCAGAGGAAAAATGCGCCTAGAGATGAATATGTCATCACTTTGATCAATTCAATCACTTCCACTGGATCTTTTGAAGGCGAGATTTCACTTGATCAATCCTTCAAGGAATTCATCATTTGCAAAGGAGTCTAGACGCAATATGAGGACTAGGCGCACTTTGAGTGTTGTGAAGGCTAGGAAGTGCACCTAACTCACTTAGACCACTTCAGTGATTCCAAACTCAACACTGGATGATCCTGTAAGTTCAATAGGTTCACATCATACCCTTAGATGACTCCATTCTCTTGATTATATCCTTCAAAACCCAAGGTGCACATTTGGTAGGTTCATCATGACATGGGCGCCCAAGCATGAAAACTTCATTATACCTTGCTCAAGTCCATATCTGATCTAGGCGCTTGGTTGGCGGAACCCATCCAGGTGGAGCGCCTTCTGTTTGAATCCTCATCTTCAATGCCAAAAGTGACTCTTGAAGCTAGGTGCCAGAATGGGTGTGTTCTGCCAAAATGGGTGCCTTGCTCATGACTTAGTGGATTCTGACTCAAAACTCCTTGATTCTACCTACAAAATAACACCCAGAGTTAGTCAAAACCCAATTCATTCCCTTATCATTCAAAATTAGCCTCCGGGAATGAGGAGTAGGCTAATCCATTCATCACTTGGTGCTCAAGCCGGAAATGGGGACATGACAGTCTCCCCTTCCCAGGATTGCTTGTCCTCAAGCAATTGAAGGTTAGGATGCTCCAGAATCTTTTCACCTTCCCAGGTAGCATCCTCCATTGGCAACCCTTTCCATTTCACCAGATATTCTCTTATGCTTCGGTTGCGAAGTTTCTTCTCCCTTATATCCACCACATTTTCAGGTTCAAGGGCTAGCATTCCTTCTTCATCAAGTGGTGGTAGTTCATTTAGTTGAAACCACATGTTGACCTAGTGCCTTTTTGAGACATGACACATGAAACACATTGTGGATGCAGCTTCCTGCTGGCAAGTCCAATTCATATGCCACTTCCCCTACTCTTCTCAACACTTTGTAGGGTCCGTAGAACCTTGGTTTCAATTTCTCTGCACCTGACTTCTTCAACGTACTCTGTTTATATTGCTGAAGGCGCAGAAACACCATGTCACCTATTTCAAAGCTTCTTTCAACCCGGTGTTTGTCGGCATACAACTTCTGTTGGTTTTGAGCTCTTTGCAAGTTGTCCTTAAGGACTCTCAAAATATCTTGAGTATCTTTCATCAATTCACTTGCTCTAGGAGCTCTATTGTCATCCAATGCCAGATCAACAAATGAAACGGCTTCATATCCATACAAAGCTCGGAAGGGGGTCATGCCAATTGACATGTGAAAAGTGGTGTTGTAATAGTATTCACCCAGATGTAGCCACTCAATCCAAGCACGTTGATGATCAGATACATAGTTTCTCAAGTATCCCTCTAGCCATTTGTTTACAATTTCAGTCTGTCCATCGGTTTGAGGATGATAACTAGTGCTTGGTGTCAGGTCAGTTCCAGCTAGTCGGAATAGCTCTCTCCAAAACACACTGATGAACCGGCTATCTCGATCACTGACTATGGTTTTAGGCAGGCCATGTAGTCGGAAGACTTCTCGAAAGAATAACTCAGCTACTTGCAATGCTGATGACTCAACTGGAATTGCAAAGAAGTGAGCAAACTTGGTTAATCTGTCCACAACTACATAGATACAGTCTCTTCCATTCACCTTCGGAAGACCCGTGATGAAGTCCATAGAGATACTCTCCCACTTATGTTCAGGAATTGGTAGTGGTTGGAGTAACCCTGCTAGAAATGTATGCTCTGACTTATTCTGTTGACAAGTCAAACACTCCCTGACATACTAAAGAACTTCTTCCTTCAGACCCTTCCATGTGAACCTTTCTCTGATGTGTTTGTATGTCTTGAAGTAACCAGGGTGTCCTGCAAGTGGAGTATCATGGTATGTCTGCAAAATCTGTTGCTTCAACTCCGATTCAGGAGTTAGATAGATTCTATCTTTGTAATAGATGATATCATCAACTACTTTATACCTATCATCCTGAATGACTCCATCCATGATCTCACAAGCAAATTTAGATTTGGAATACTCAACTAGAAGCTGAGACTTCCAATCAACTGAAACTTTGCTCAGGGCACAAACAGTAGGTCTTCTAGATAGGGCATCGGCAACCACATTCTTCTTGCCTTTCACATATTCAATGTCGAAATCATATGCCTGTATCTTCACAACCCACTTCTGCTGTCTTGCATTCAAATCTTTCTGCCCTAAGAAGTATTTCAAACTGTTGTGATCAGTCCTGACCACAAACTTAGATCCAACTAGATACTGGCGGAATTTGGCCAAGGCACGCATGATTGCCAGCATCTCTTTGTCATAAGTTGAGTACAATCTTTCTGTATCCTTCAACTTCCTACTCTCGAATGCGATGGGATGTCGATTTTGCATCAAAACAGCTCCAATGCCTTCTCCCGAAGCATCACATTCTAACACAAAGGACTTAGTAAAATCTGGCAAAGCCAGCACTGGTGTTGTACTCATTACTTCAATCTATCAAATGCAGCTTGAGCTTCTATTGACCAAATGAAAGCTCCTTTCTTTGTTAGATTTGTCAAGGGTGCAACAAGCTGTGAGAATCCCCTAACAAATCTTCTGTAATAGCTGCAGAGGCCAAGGAAACCTCTTAGTTCAGATACGTTCCGGGGAACTGGCCAGTTACGAATAGCTTCAATCTTTTCCTCTTGAACTTTCACACCATTTGCTCCTATCACATGACCCAGGTACAGAATTTCCTTTAAGCCAAAATCACACTTAGACATCTTTGCATACAACGATTGATTCTCCATAACATTCAATACTTCATCTAAGTGTTGAAGATGTTCTTCCCATGTCTTGTTGTAGATCAAGATGTCGTCGAAGAAAACCAACAGGTACTTCCAACTGCTTGTTGAACACATGATTCATGCAGGACTAGAAAGTGGCTGGTGCATTTGTCAGTCCAAACGGCATCACCATAAACTCATAATGTCCATAATGGCATCTGAACGCTATCTTTGGGATGTCTTCTTCTCTGACACGAATTTGATGGTAGCCAGATCGAAGATCTATCTTTGAGAAATAGACTGCTCCATGCAGCTCATCAAGTAGTTCATCAATCCTAGGTATTGGATACCTATTCTTGATGGTCTTCTTGTTCAATGCGCGATAGTCAATACACATCCGCATTGTTCCATCCTTCTTCTTTACTAACACCACAGATGATGCAAATGGACTTGATGATGGCCTTATATGTCCCATATCGATCAATTCTTTGATCGTCTTCTCAATTTCAATCTTGAAATGCCTTGGATGCCGATAGGGTGCAATGTTTACAGGTTTCGCCCCATCTTCCAATTCAATGACATGCTCAAAACCTCTATCAGGAGGTATTCCTAGAGGTATATCCCTAAACACTTTACCATGCTTATCCAACATTGCCTGAATATCTGCAGGATAAATTTCTTCAGCAGAGAGAATTTGGTTGTCCTTGATGCAAACCTGTGCTGCCCATTTGATGTCATTATGCCTGAATAATGCTTCCATTCGTTTTGCTGAGACAACTCGAGGATTTCCATCAGACACTGACTTCAATTTGATCTTTCTTCCCTCATGCATGAATTCTAATTCCATCTTCTGAAAGTCCTGGACAATTCTTCCAAGTGAATGCAACCATTGCACTCCAAGTACTACATCAATATGCCCAAGTCCAACCACATAGAAATCATCCTGTAAAGAATAATCTCCCATTTGAATTTTCAGTTGGGACACTTTTCGGGTACAACTCATTAGGAATCCATCGGCAACAGCTATTTGAAATCCTTCAAAGTCTTCAACTGTGAGACCCCGCCTTGCTACCAAACCTTCATCTATGAAGTTGTGAGTAGCACCACTGTCGATGAGACAGGTGACTCTCTGACCCTTCACAACTCCTCTTATACGAAAGGCATGATACTTCGGAACTCTTGAAATAGCTGCTAATGTTATTTTGTCAGATGTCCCTTCTGAGACATTAAGAGTTGGTTGTTCATGTTTCTCCTCTTCATCCTGAGTTGACTCTTCTTCACTTAGTGACTCTTCTTCACTTCCGTCATCAGATACAACTTCAATCAAATGTGCTTTACCTTACCAAAGCATCTGTGTCCTGGTTCCCAAGGTTGCTTGCAAGAAAAGCAAAGTTTCTTCCTTCTTAGCTCATCTCTTTCAGCTGCAGATGGACCTTGAGTTATCTTTTGAGGAAAAGAGGGTCTCCTTTGAGTAGAGCTAACTCCTTTATAGAACTTTTTCTTAGGCTGATAAATAGGAGTAGTATCAAGATCTAGAGCAAAGTCAATTGCTTCTTCCAGGTTTGCTGGCCTTTGTACCTTTACCAATGGCTTGATCTGATTGTTCAATCCCTCTTCTATCGGCAATATTCATTGAAGGTCATCATATCCTGAACACGTTCCGGAAGTCTGGCATAAAGATCTGCAAAGAGAGCTATCTCATCTTCAAAATTATTTAGTTCTTCGTCAAACTCTTCATCGGCTTCATCGTCCTGTTCAGGTGGTGGTGGAAGGAAAGTTGGTCTTAAAGGCCTATCAACTGTAGGAGTTCGTGTGCGAACCCTTCTGCCTATTGCACTAGCAGCATCATCATCAACTTGTCGTTCTTGTCTCTCAGGTCTAGCTGCATCTCTACGACCTTGTCCAGTTGCTTCACCCTGATTCAAGTTTTGAAGGGATTGTAGAATTTGTTGCAATACTAGAGTTGTTTGTTGATGTCCAGCAACAATGTTTAAGAACATGTCTCTGGCTATGCATTCATTATCACCCGGTGGGCTTCTGCATCTTCTTTCCTCAGCCATGTTAGCCTGTCTAGCCACAATTGCTTCTGAAAGAGTATCCTGTTGTGGGTAAGGATGAGTCCACTGGAACTGCCTTCGTTGTTCACGCGCAATGTATCTCCTTGTTCTATCACTTTGTTGATTACATTCTTGCATGAAAACCCAAAGGCTGGCAAGATCCAAGCTCTGATACCACTGTAAGATACCCAACTAGTTCTACGAAAATTTTTCCTTAAACAATTTTACTTGCTATCAATTCATCAACTACTTCAACAACATAAAGATATACATCAAAGATAACTACTTGAATGAATCAACCTTAGAGTTGGGTACTTGTCTAGTTACTTGATTCAATCAATTTGCAATGTCTTATTACATGGATAATGCTTTCAATAGCATGAAGTTACAACTTATTCAATGGAAATACAAAAGAAAGGCCTTGAAGCCTTGACTTTACAATGGCGTCTACACTTGATCAACTCAACCAAACTCAATGATGTCAACTGAATGTCAACACCTCACAATATCACAAGGGAGCATCACCTTGCTTGTTGAGGGAGCATCACCCCAACACTTGAAACTCACAGGCCTCAAGATCACAAGCTAAATAGCTTTGCAGAGAGAATTATGTCAAAAATGAATAGATACCAAATGAATGAGAGAGCTCCTCCTTTTATAGGCCTTCCAAAGGCAATGAAGGCACATTTTTCAATGCACAAAGAGGAACCAAGGCACGTTTCCCAAGAAGCATATCCAAGGGAATATTCCTCTCTCCAACTCAGCCTGAGTTGGTAATCTTATCCAAAAGCTTCGACACGGATCCAAATGCCATTCTTTCAACCAATGAGAATCCAAGTTGTGTAACTACCTCAACCACCTCAACCTAGGTGCAGTTCTAGTGTTTTTCAAATAGGGCGCTAGCTTTGGAGGATTTGCTCATGAAATGGCGCCCTATGGTCTTTAGGCGCACACCTTGATTGTTTTGAACTGATGATGGATGATACAACTTGTATTGCCTTCACATTCCAGGGAACTCTACCAACTCCACACCAAGTCAACCTGCTTGAGGCGCTCTTCTGAGTGAGTGTAGGAGGATACTAGCGCCTCATGTTGGATTCACCTTTATGCATGTAGTGGTTTACATGTGAAGATCTTGTGGTGAAGTGAGACACTTACTCACCAAGCGCCTTGGCTATTTGGGGTGATTGGAAACTTCTTTCCAACTTAGGCGCTTACATGGAGGATTTGTAGAAGTTTTGGCGCCAATGAATAGTTTGACATATTTCCACAAGTTTAGACCACAATTTGAAGCTTCCAGGTGTTAGATTGACTCCTATGAAATGAGCGCCCAAGACTCACTTCTTATGAAGATACTTCTTTCCCAACTTGGCGCACTTACCATCAGTTTGACTAGGAATTTGCGCTTAGGCTCCAACTGAACATCTTTTCAAAGTAGATTGAAAGCAACTTGACTTCAATTAGATTTGATCTTGCCCCCTGATGGAGCGCCTTGTATCCCAACAGGTTTTGAAGTCTTACATCTACCTTAGGTGCACTTTTGGGGAAGTTTTGACTGGTAACTGCGCCTAAGCCTTGAAACCCCCAAGATACTCACACAAACTTCATCCTCCATCTAGGCGCCCAAGTGAAGAAGCTTAGCTAAATTTGAGTGCCTCATCTCAAAATCATTATCCAACGCCAAAAGAGACCCTTTTCATACTAGGCACTCATTAACAAGTTGCCAGAGGAAAAATGCGCCTAGAGATGAATATGTCATCACTTTGATCAATTCAATCACTTCCACTGGATCTTTTGAAGGCGAGATTTCACTTGATCAATCCTTCAAGGAATTCATCATTTGCAAAGGAGTCTAGACACAATATGAGGACTAGGCGCACTTTGAGTGTTGTGAAGGCTAGGAAGTGCACCTAACTCACTTAGACCACTTCAATGATTCCAAACTCAACACTGGATGATCCTGTAAGTTCAATAGGTTCACATCATACCCTTAGATGACTCCATTCTCTTGATTATATCCTTCAAAACCCAAGGCGCACATTTGGTAGGTTCATCATGACATGGGCGCCCAAGCATGAAAACTTCATTATACCTTGCTCAAGTCCATATCTAATCTAGGCGCTTGGTTGGTGGAACCCATCCAGGTAGAGCGCCTTCTGTTTGAATCCTCATCTTCAATGCCAGAAGTGACTCTTGAAGCTAGGCGCCAGAATGGGTGTGTTCTGCCAAAATGGGCACCTTGCTCATAACTTAGTGGATTCTGACTCAAAACTCCTTGATTCTACCTGCAAAATAACACCCAGAGTTAGTCAAAACCCAATTCATTCCCTTATCATTCAGAATTAGCCTCCGAGAATGAGGAGTAGGCTAATCCATTCATCACTTGGTGCTCAAGCCGGAAATGGGGACATGACAATAAAACTGATACTAAGTTATATTATGGGTCCATAACCCACAAATTCCCCGGATCATTCTCAATGTTATCTTATCATCATTCAGTGATCTACAACTTGCTCAATAATCAAGGTCTCACGTGAGAACCAAATTTACCACCTCTACAACATCATTGGATCCATCTCTCCAAAATTTCAAGATATTTTTCATCATTCATTGCAATCTTGGAATCTCAATACTCTCAAAATTTCTTAATCTATGATACTTGCATCCCATCGTTATTATTCAAACGTCAAACACAAGCTCTTTTAATCACAAATTCTCTTTCATCGAATCACAATCAAACTCTCTTCACTAAAGCATGTTCAAACCACAATTTCGTCTCAACACATTGGAAATGTAGACATTAAAAGGTGCAAAGTAATGAAAGAAATCATTGTGATTGCTTGAGGACAAGAAATCTCGAGAGGGGAGGCCTGTCATGTTCCGATATTAAGGCATTGTTTAAATTAAATATTTAAACATCGTGATAAAACCGATCTCATTCCAAATGATAGAAATAATTACATACGTCATATTATTTTAAATAATAAATAATATATTATTTTAGTAATGAGTTATAATTATCATTGACAACAAATATTATTATACAACAATAAATTATAATTATCAAATATGTATATATAATAATAATAAATATATGATATAATATAAATATATAATAATAATTTAATATATAAATAAATATCATGAATTAAATAATATATATAATAAATTAAATGTCATTATAATAAATATTATAAATTAATATTATATGTAAGAAGGATCCCAATTGAAAGCCTTAATAAAGGCAACATTCCCGATAAGGGATAAAGCAAAATCACATCAATATAAATATTAAATAAATTAGATATCATAGACATCGAAATCTCCATATATGGAGCGGCAGTCCCAAAAGATCAACGATTGAACAAAAGGGAACACAAACATCTATTTAACATATACTAATGAATGTGTAAAGGCACATAAATGAAGCGACGGTTGGAGGACCGCCGGTCCAACAACTACAAAGAGGATAGAAGGATCGATGGGTAGAGGGGAAAAAAATCATAGCATCGAACAGAATTGAGATCTCTTAGATCATCATCGAAGGAAGTTAATATCTTTCATAAGAGCATCGAAGGAAATTGTGATCTCTGCTACAGGCAGCGAAAAAGTTCAGACCTCCTATACATCAAAGAATATTTACCAAAGCTAGCAAATCGTCCAAGGAGGACTGTCAAGGCATATCCAAACATATTCTATTCATAATAAAATATATCTACTCCCTGCTGAAGCAGGACTGTCAAAACTAAAGCAAAGAGCCACCAAGGATAATCCATCACACTGCCATAAAGGTATGCATCGATGCACCAATCCATGAATAAATGCTATAGATATATATTATGTTTTGCAGCTTATAAAATAGGTGCTAATTTCTGATGATAACTAAAAATGTCTTCAAAGCATCGAATATACTTTAATAATGTAAATGCATATTATTTGCATGAAGTAGAACATGTATATATAGGACTGTGTCATCATATTGATCAGCATTAGCAGTATTAAGTGCATTTCATGATTGATTTATCATAGTACAATAAAGGTAGATCTATAAGTTAAATGTATATGAATGTTTAGGAAGGATAAGGACCATAAGATCAAATGCTTCCAATAAGGTTATGAATGTTGTGAATAATCCATTGAATGTTAGGAAGCTCTAATAATCTCATATTAGGAAAAGTTAATAATAGTAGAGTAAACATCTAATGAAATATGCATTCAAAGAGAAATATCAATATACTAGTAATTATTGAATATCCAAGAAAGTGAATTTTTAAACGGAAAGCATGATGCCTAGAATAATAAGTATGTTCTATGAAAAGATTGATTATGAAATCATCCTTAGGAAGCAATCAACATGACCATGGAGTACCGGGCTAGGATTAGTAGCCTTCCCCTTAATCCACCTACACACCTTATAAGTATGAGACTGGTGGTTAGAGGGAATCTAGTGTCTAGCACTCAAGCTGGCAAGTCATTGCCCCTCTGAGCTAAGAGCGAAGTATTGCCGGGTGTAGCATGAAGCTCTTAGACCTAGGGTAAGAACGAAGTATTGCCGGGTGTAGCATGAAGTTCTTGACCCTATGGTTGCGTAGGACCTAGATAATATTAATGGCCTAACGGTAGGTGAACCTCGAGCTAGCTTTAAGCCCCTCCGAGCCAAGTGTGAAGTACATCCGGATATTGAGGCGAAGCCTTGGGCCTACAGCCGTGGGTCTTGGAAACCTTAACACACCCTCTCATATTAGGTGAGTGGTCTGATTAATGGGTAGGATTACGAATGTCCTCCCCGAGGTATGTCCATGACTCATGTGTGATTAATGATATAAGATAGATCATGAACATGGATATATGACTAGAAAGGATATGAAATAGATAGAGTTTATTATTGTTAAGCACTTTATGTGAACATGATGAAATGATTTGTATACTAATGTGCTCTCTTACAAGTTGAAATTGTTTGCAAGGTTGCGAAAATTTTGGCTTGCTAGAAGGGGGCATTACAAAAGGAAAGTTAAGCCAAGGGCTAAATGTAAGACAATGTAAGATCCCTAATCAGGTCTGCCCTAAATTTCTGATTTTTATCTTTTCAAACCCTAGGTCTGAAATCTGATTTTTCTGTTTCTGAACTTTAAATGCTTTTGGACAGTGAATAAATGTATGCCAATTGCTCAAATAAACATGCCAATTATGTACACTTATGAAGATAACATCAACCATGAATTCTACCACCTAATATGAGTATAAATGACTGCTGCTATAAATTAGATTATTCAGAATGGGAATTACATCAAGTTTCAAGGCTCAAACATGCCCAAACATAGCCCAGATTTCTGCTGTTACAAATCAGACCTTTACATTGATAAATAAAGGCTCATACATACCAAAAATAATGGAGAATGATGTCTTATTGCAAACCCTAGATGGGTGAACTGGGTTGGCACTTGATCCAACACCCACGAGGCTCAAAGCTCATGATTTCTCCTCCAAACTAGGCGGCGCTTCTTGGTGATGGAAAATAGCATGCAAATGTAGGGCAGCGGCTAGGGTTTGGTCCTCAAATACTCCAAAATATGAAATCGCCCTCCTTGGGAAGTGGCGCTCACCCTAGGGTAAAACCCTAACAAGAATCTTTACTCAAAAACCCTCCAAAATGTGGTGCTCCCAATCTGATCTAAAAATCTGAATATAAGTTTCATTCTTCCAAATTGTATTTGGCCACAAATCACACAATTTGGCCCTAGATCTTCTCCTCCAAATCTGCAGAAATAAATAGATCTTTGAAACTGAATCTTCTTCTCCAAAATCACCAATGAAGTGCAAATGTGAACTCCGTATGAGTCCACCTCAAGATGGAATTGGGTTTTCATCCAACCCACCAATATTCCTAAGGGTTTTCGTCCTTGGAATATGCTAAACCAAAGTTGCAGCGACAAGAGAAAATCTCCAATGAAAATGATATGAAATGAATGATGGAAATGACTTACTTTTTGCCTTCTTTTATAGCCACCAAATAACTTCCACCTTGGCCAACCTCCCTTTTGGCAATTCACTTTATTTTATTTTATTTTCTTTATCAAGTGGCTCACTTAAATAATAAAGTCATTTCACATTACAAATAGGTCCAGTTTAATTAATTAAATATAAATAATCCAAAAGTGACTTAAGATTACTTAGTATTTAATTAATTAGACTATTCCGTTACCACTTCAACTTAGCCTATGGGAATAAAATAGGATAGCCGATTCCATTGGGTGATCACTCGGAAAAGGGGACATTACAGTCCTCTGTTCCCGGAATTGCTTGCCCTCAAGCAAACCCGGATGCTGCAAAATTTGTTCACCTTCCCAAGTAGCATCCTCAAAGGGCAAGTCTCTCCATCTAACCAAATACTCCTTGATCACCCAATTCCTCAACCTGCGCTCCCTAACATCTAGTAGAGCATTAGGAACAAGTATGAGGTTCCCCTCCTCATCCAATGGTGCAAGCTCTGGAGAAGATGTAATGTGCTACCCAATTGCCCTTTTGAGGCAAGATACATCAAATACATTATGAATTCAGCTACCCTCAGGCAACTCCAACTCATATACAACCTCTCCAACTCTCCTCACAATCCTGTAGGGGCCATAGAACCGAGGTTTTAGTTTTTCTGCACCACTCTTCTTTAGTGTAGACTATCTGTATGGTTGTAGGCGCAAGAAAACTAGATCGCCAACCTCAAATGTCCTCTCCACCCAGTGCCTATTTGCATACATCTTCTACTAATTCTAAGCATGGTGTAGATTATCTTTAAGCGCCTTAAGATATCCTAGCTATCCCGCATCATCTCTCTAGCTCTGGGAGCTCCGTTGTCATCAAATGCTAAATCTACAAAAGACATGGCATCATAACCATACAAGGCTCTGAAAGGAGATATGCCTATCGACATGTGATAGGTGGTATTGGAACAATGCTCTCCTAGGTACAACCACCTGATCCAAGCCTTCTTCTGCCCTACAACATAATTGCGTAGATACCCTTCCACTCATTTGTTCACAATCTCAATCTACCCATCTGTCTGAGGGTGGTAGCTAGTGCTCGAGGTCAACTCCGTACCAGCCAATCTGAGTAGCTCCTGCCAAAACACATTGAGAAATCCACTATCCCGATCACTAACAATGGTCTTTGGAAGTCCATGAAGTCTAAACACCTCTCTAAAGAATAACTCTGCAACCAGAGGTGCCTTATACTTAGATGAAATAGCAAAGAAATGTGCATACTTATTCAATTTGTTAACAACCACAAATATACAATCTTTGCCTTGGACCTTCGGAAGACATGTAATGAATTCAATAGAGATACTCTCCCACTTCTATTCTGCAATAGGCAATGGCTGAAGTAAACCTGCTGGGAAAGTATGCTCTGACTTGTTCTGCTGACAAGTCATACGCTCTCGAACATGTCGCAAGACATCATCCTTGAGACCCTTCCAAGAGAATCTCTCTCACACCTATCTGTAGGTCTTGAAGAACCCTGGATGTCCTGCTAAAGGAGTGTTATGAACAGCTCTCAAAATCTTATCCTTCATTTTAGATTCAGGTACCATATAATGGTCAGTCACCTTGCCAAACAGCCATTCCATTTAATTGATCTCACTGTTTTAACACGCTTTCATACACTTATTATTTACATTTGTTTAACATTTGAATTCTACGATTATATCTGGAGCTATTACAAAATATTTTATACTGCAATTGTATATAAATCAAAAATGTAAGTAAGATGGCATGTGTCAAGCAGACAAATCTTTAACATATGGGTACTATTTAAATAGTAAATGTGAAAGGATTCTTACCTACAAGAAAAGATACAGAAAGGATGAGCACGCCCAAGAGTGGAGCAAGCTGAGCTGATAAAGAAAAAAGTATAACCAGTGTTCCTACCAACTGCCAGAACAACCACCATTCTAACATACTCAGAAAAGTGAAGCGAGATAACTAACAAGCCAAGAGTACAGCAATCAACATGAATTTTAAATCTCCACTACAATATTTTCAAAATATAAAGAAAAAACTTTGAAAGAAATCTGATCACTTTGGCAGAGAAGAAATTATGAAGAATACTGGATAACAGTGTAATGCAATAAAAACTCTTGGAGAACTAGCAAGAAATAAAAAATAATAATTTGCAAAAAGATTGTGAATAACTCCCCAAATAACTGACATAAGATTGTATCATAAAGGTTATAAAAGCTTTATAAATGACATAACACCAAACATTAAGACCTCAGACTATGGCCCATACTAGGTACATTGCAAGCAAGATCTAGCTCAGCCTTTTGAGTGTAAAGTAGCTTGCCTCTGAAAATGCTCTGAATCCACGGTCTCTAGAAATATTCTCATTCACAATATCCTTGAGAGAGCCTAAGTCGGAGGTGAGCAATCCTGTCAGCTCACCAACCTGTGGAAAGGCAGAAATATATAAATTCAAAACATAAATTAGGTATTTTGTATGATCAGTGACATTCAAGTAAACTGTTATTTAATAATTATTCAAAAATATGGAATAGGCAAAACATAATATGATATATCCTTACAAGTACTGGAATTATGAGGGGCATCAATGTCAGTTGACAATAAGAAGTATATATTAATATATTTACAAAAAGCATTAAAACTGATTGATGCATGCAGTGATTCTTAGTTTTCAAGAGCATCCATTATGGCCTCTCTTCAGTAAGAACTGGCACAGATAAAAATTCATGTTTTTAATCGGATTTGGAAAATGACTGATATTGCTTCCCAGTTGCCTTTGCTCAAAGAGGAGGCTAGAGATTCAATCACAGACAGCAGAACTAACTAAACAGTGAAATGGTAGATCTGGACTTTGCACAAGGGCTGTACACCTGAAGCAACAGGAGAAAGGACATCAATGCATAGCAGTAAAGTTAGGTGGAATATACATCAATGAAAAGTGTATCAAACCTACCAAACAAATCTCACCTAATGTAACACAATCCACTTAGATAATTGGCCTGTCACCCTTTCGATTGCAAATATACACAGTAGGAAAAGGCGGCATTTATTTAGATTTGAACATGCGAATAATCAAATCCTGAATTCAAGAAATAGGTAGGAAAATGGTGGCAAGGTGCACAGACAATACAGCATCATGCCATGAACAAATTCATGCATGAACTTCACCATCTAAAAGACAGAATTTGGCAATATACATATTAAAATCAAGTACATTGAAACATAATTAACTGAAATCCAGAAACAAATCAGAGATATCAAACTTGATCAGAATTTTTCATTTTTGTCAAAAGGAACCAGTGCTCATTCAAGCGGCCCCTGGTATAGAAAAGCAGGAGGAACAGTACTGGAGCAACACTCATGAACTCAATGGGTTAATACAAGATGACAAACACAGAATATTTCCATAAATCTATTCTGAATAGACAGCCCATTAATGCAATTTAGCAAATTGAAACAGAAGAAGGAACACTTCTAACAGTAAGGAACTTCTGGCACATACAGTGGAATATTTTGATAACATTCTCACTCAATCTCCAAATACAGAGAGCTGGGGAAATAATTCAGAGAAAGATAGATAAAATTCTACAACTTATCCACAATAAAGCCAATCTAAATATCATGAGACCAGTGACAAAAGAGGAACTCAGACAAGTCATTTTCTCTTTCCAACCAAACAAACCTTCAGGTTCTAATGCCTTTCTCACTTTGTTCTATCAAGATAAATAACAGGGGATTCTATAACACAACACAAAATTCCACTCAGATTGTAAGACACATTAAGGTTCAAATAACAAGCTCAGCTCTTATCCACGGATCCCAACATCAAGGACAACTTAAATCTTCAAGCATTAAGGATTGTAAGCAGGCTGAGATTTAGAATGTTCTTTTTCACTATAGACTATAATGGACAACAATTCATTCACCACATAAATGGATCCCACTCAATATAGATTTCTACAAATTGAATTTTGATGGGACCTCCAAACACAACCTTGGTCAAGCTAGTATGGGGGTATCATGCACGATGAAACATGAACTCCGACTGTTAGCTATCATCAATGGATTAAGATTCATTCAAACAACTTTGTGGAGCTAATATAAAATATAAAGGTTGAAAGGGACTTGAAATAGGTTTATTCATACACCTTTCATCTAATCTGCTAAACTCCACGTGATGGAGAGTGAAACTCTGTTGGTTCCCTAGCCTGATCTCTGTGGCTATCCTCAAACTTTGAACTACGAACTCCATGGAGACCACAGCCTGACAATGCAATTTTTGTATCACCAACACAAAAATGTTATTTATTACCTCTATGTGGTTATTTTCTTTTGGGTAATCTGGTCTAATAGAGAGCAGAAAATCTTTAACTCCCTTGTAAAATATTGTATACTTTCGTTTATAAAATGGCCTCCTTGAATGCTTGTTACATGGAGTTACCCCAAATGTGAATATATGTTCATTGCGGAACTTGGCCATGCTTGTTGCAAAGTTATACAGCAATGCTCTTGCTCCTACCCACTTTATTAGGCACACTAATGCCATGACGATGTACTTACGAAATTGTCAACTCGTCTCCTAGAAAGGCCCATTGAAATCCATACCCCATCATATGAATGTTGCATATTGCTTGCATAGGGTACAAGGACACAAAGTACCTCTTTAGTGCCTTACCTGTCCTCTTGCAAGTGTTGAGCACTACTACCCACATCTTGGCATCATAGTTCAATTTGGGCCACCATAGCCTAACAAAGAGATATTTCCTTGTAGTTTTTGGTCCTAATTATCCTCCCAAAGGCCCTTCTTATACTTCTGAAATCACTACTTGAATCTCTCTAGGAAGAATTTCTATCATGCACAAAATAATTTATCTACATAGCAATTCACACTAGTCATTGTAGTACACACATCACATCAAATAAGGAATGCAAATATGATATACTAAAGAGAAATCCACTGCATTAATGTAACTTTGAGTACATCAATTACATACAAATCTCTCTTGCATAGATGATAAACTGATTACATGACTTGAAGCAAGTCAAAGTGGCAACAACAATAAGAACCACAGCCTGTGAACCCAAAAATCAAAATTAGCTAAACAACAATTCCAAACACTTTATTTTATTATTACTTATTAACTGAGTACAACATGGGGTTCTACATCTATTCCCCAAAAGAAAAAGTCATCATTCTTAACTTGATCTTGACCATGGTGTTAATGTTGGAGTCATAGTCAAGGTGGTCGGGGGAGTGTTCTTAGGTCACTGTGTGGGTAGAGGAGAAGAGGATAAAGTACTCTTCCCCTCAAACTTCTTTAGCTGCTTGTGTAACTTCATAGCTTCACTTATTGTGGTCCTTGCATTCTAATACTGGACATATACTTTGCTTGCCGCTGTTCATCTTTTATTCACCATCTCACTTCTCTCATTCCAATTCCTAGCTCATGTTCTTCCATTTCAAACTCTAACAAGAATGCCTTAGAAGAGGCCTCCCCAAATTGCTTTCTAGCTCTATTCTCGTTCTCACGACTACTACTTAACTCTACTACTCAATTTTGGAATAGCCCTTCTTGTTCAAACTTGTCTTTCCCCAACATAGCCACTTCTCTCTTTAATTGTTTTATTTCAACCATTTGTGTAAGAAAAGAGCCTCCTCAATTTGTTGTTGCATTAACGTCATCAACTCATGTTGTTGCTTCACCATATGCAACTCCAACTCCAATGCTTTCCTCTACATGTCAGCCTTGTGAGCCATGACCACATGCTACTTGACATATCTCACTAGATAATTGAAGTAATTAAGTATATTCTAGAGGAGGACATCCTCCATTAGGTGAATCATATCTTACTAGGATTTATCTTCGCATGGTACACATTCTTCCATAAGGGGATGTGCTCCTGATAGTGATGCATGATCTCATACTTATGCTGCTCCAAACATGCTCTAGCCACCTTAGAATATAGAGGCCTTCAACTCATTCAACAACCTCATTCTAAGTCCCAACAACTTCCCTTGTATAAGGATCCATATCCATGCATTGGGTTCTTCTTCCTTCCCCCTCCCAAAAGAAGGTTTAGCAAGCATCAACTCCTAGAGGCACTCTTCATCAGTCTTTATTTGTGTGCCCTTTGTGCATGACACTCAGATTTATGAATCCTATGCTATGTCTGCATGTTGACCTATCACTAGTGACTTGGGTGCTCGGCATGCACCTCAACATCATCATAAATATGCACATCTTTTGTACTCTCCATAGAGAGTGGATCTAATGTCTCTACTCTCATCTCCATTTCATAGAGATCTTGGCCTGCAATCTCGTCACCATATCCTCCAACATCTATGTGAGAATCCTCTTCATCTAACCCAATGAACTTGGAGTATCATTGTGCAAGCCGATTAATAACATTAAGATATCAGATATCCAAATGTGCACGAACTCTATGTTGGTGGAGTCTGAATGCATAAGGAACTCTAACTTGGTGAAGTATGCGTAAACAACTATGTGGGAGTCCTCTTAAATAACAATGAAATCACAAATCCTATGGCCGTGTGTCCAACAAAACCAATGTTTTGGGTATCAATGTGGCCTTCTCAAGAGTACACTATGCAATCTGATGCAAGGTATAGTCTTGTTCTTGGAGTCCAAATTCTCATTGTATCCATTGTCCTCATGTTCATCCTCTATGTCATCTCCCTAATCTTCAAACATGGCATAGATTGGCTGCCCCTAGAATTGTTCTTTATCAGAATCTATCTTCACTAAACTAGGATCAATTACCAGACGCTTTCTCTCTCTTCTCTTATGATGTTTAGTCCATTGCATATGTGTTTGGTTGAATCAATCTTGAAGAGCACATTCTTCTCATCATATGAAGATGACTCCCCCTTCTCTTTGTTCTCTTAGATAGCTTCACCAATGGGTTGGCTAAGTAACATCAAAACTGAAATTACCCATTTGGAAAGGCGTTGGTGAATTGGAGTCCCTAAGAGGTTTGGCAAAGAATTTTGTTATCCCTTCTTCATCTAGGGGTATTCTTTTTATTAGATCGTATCATATATGAATACTAAAACATGAATACTCCTATAAAATCCCTTTGAAAATCTGCTTTGTTGGATTTCATAGTGGATCACAAGTTAGCCCAATTATGCAATGTTCCCCCCTTGGGTCTACGCATAAATGGTATTTAACAACAAAGTTAAGATGAAATGCCTAGTCTCACTAATATGTCGACAACAAATGAGATCTTGTAGACACTTCAAATCCTTATTTTTTATGTAGTCCAACGCGGGGGTCCCAGCAAAGGGATGCCCAAGGACGCAACCAAGGAGCACACACACACACACGCACAACAGACTCAAGAGACAAAATAAGTGGAAAAAGCTAACTTTATTTCATTATCATGAGGTTTACAGATTACAATTGTGGGCTAAGCCCTATACATATGTAAAGCACTTTGGCTCAAGCTATCTATAGGTCCACCTACAAGTGGCATTCTTTTTCCCTTTTTGTGATGTCCAACCTACAAACTAATATGGGAGCCTAAAGAATTCTCTCCACTCAGCAGCCCCTCTCTCTTTCTTTTCTCCCATCGAACCCCTTTCTCCAGTTCACCTTGGCCTTCTTTATAGATGGATGCTTGGCACCCATCTCATTGCCAAGATTTTGAATCCACCTACTCATCGGCCTATAATTACTCACCCTGTGACCTATATGTCCTGACACGACCGTCGCTCCTCTATGAACTTAGGGGACACATGTCGGCCTTTACTGATAAAAACAATCCATGGGAGATCATGTTTCTGACAATTGTTAAAAACGCTGGACAACTCTCTACTTGAGGCACCTGTCTCATCTATGTTCAATGCCTCCTCGCACTAATCCTTTTCTATGTGTGACTTTCTCTAATCGCCACTTTCACGCGATCTTTTGAATGTGCAAACTCCCACGCATTCGCGTGCTTCACCTCATGTGTCTTCTTTCCACCTTATGCTCCTTACATGCATTCTACTCCTCACACTCTACATGCAACTCCTTCCCCATGCCATGATCTATTCTTATGCACACATCTCTTCCTCCCTCAACACCAAGCCTCCATTGTGTGCCCTTTCTCAATGCCACAGCTCTGAGAATCCAAAAACGCTCCCCCTGGTTTCTGACTAATAGGGTTTCTAGTTCAACCTAGGATTCCCCTAGGTCAAACTCCCCAAGTACAAAACAAATGAGCTCCTGCTCATTGCTTGGGAATAAGTGGTAGGACCACTCTTCTAACCATTAGTGAAATAGCCACAGTCTTCCCGCTTGCCTAGTGTCTACATTTTGTCACGTCTACCTTGCTCCCTTCTGCTTCTTCCTCCTTGCGACCCTTCCTAAGTCATAGACTATTCTCTTCAACTGTCAAGCTCTACTTCTTTGGCTTAGCCTTGACTTGTGCTTTGAGAGGCCATATCTTGTCCACTTCTTTTGGAGCTTCGTGTCTTCCTTCATGGTCCTCAACCCACCATCGCCCAACCACCTCGACTAGGGCTTGCACCTTCTTGATGTCTCCTATTAGGCATCCTTGTGTCATTGTTTGATGCTTTCTTCCTCTTGGTGCTCTTGTCCCAATTCAACAACTTTGGCAACACCCTTATACACCTTTTCCCTTTCTCCATCCTCTCCTTTGAGGATCTCTCCCGTGTGCCTTCTTGTTCTTGCACCCGCTTGCTTAACTACCTCCTTTCAACGATTTTGCAGATACTTCTCCCTACAGGTCTTCTTCACGGACGGCTACCCCAAATTGGGAGTTCTATCATCAGAGCTTAGCTAGCTCCCTCCAGCTCTCCTGTGTCTCCTTGTCATGCTTCTACTTCTACACTTCTTCAACTTCCTTGCTTTCTCTAGAGCCATTTTTTGCTTTAGCTCTAACACACTAGATTCACCTTCCTTCAACACCTTTGTAGTGTTTCCTTCTTCCAACACTCTTGTACCACTCTCCTCTCCTACGGCCAGAACTCGTGGTTCCTCTTATGCTTCCCTTTCACACAATAGTTTTTCCCCTTTGATGTCCAAGCCTTCATCCTATGCAGGTTGGCTTCTCCTTTTCCTAACCCCTCCAATTCCTCCCTGTCCTCATTCACCATGAGTGTCTCTCCTTTTGAGGATTGCACACAATCCACCTCACCGGGCTAGGTTGTTGCTTGCATGGCAACTCTCTTCATGCATTGCCTTCAATGGCAAGCCCCTCCTCTACACTCTCGCGCCTACAAGATTCAAGCCTCCACAACCATCTTGGCTACGTTCAGAAGTGCACAACCTAGTCCATGAGTATACAGACCATTTTGTCCCAATTCTGCACCCAGGACTTGCCCCTTAACCACCCCAACTCCTAGAGATCTCTCCACCCTTATGTTGCACCATTGCACAACCTCCTCTATGCAAACTCCACTTTCCTACGGTTTGCAATCTTCCCTTGTGCGAAAACACGATCCATCCCAACACCCACTCTGTCAATTCCTCAGGATCTTCTCTCCTTGAGAACGTTGGTTTCTCTGTATTGTTCTCTTCCCTTGACACAACTATTGCTTCCTCTCATGTTGTCCTCCGCTTCAACAACTGTTATAAATAGTTAGTTATTTCATTTATGCAAAACCCCCCTGAAGAGATAATTGTAAAGTATGTATACCTAATTTTGTCTATATCTTAGTGTCTAGTGTAGTTTTAGATCTCAGGGAGCTTCCCCTTACAATTTGAAGAGAGGTTTTACCTCACATATTGTTCTGGTTTGAGTTGTCTCAAAAAAGAAAAATTAAAATGCTAACTATTTTTTGCGCCTATCATGAGACATGAAATACAAGAAGCCAATCTTGCAATGGGAAATTAATCTCATCACCTTCAAATTGAAGCTATTGCATTCTAGAGGATAAGGTTTACACCAAATCACAAAGGAAAGTAGGTCTTCCTACTCCTATCTTTCAGACACTCAATCAAGCACATGTCATATCCCGACATTAAGGCATTGTTTAAATTAAAGATTTAAACGTCATGATCGTTTCCGTCAAATATAATGTTGTCATCATATTAAATAATATTATTTTATAAATATTTTTGTATTTATGGTATTTATAAATGATAATATAAATACAAAAATAAAATAATCAATATTGATATTATTATTATAATTACAATATAATATATTTATATATTTAAATAATAATATAAATATTGTTATAAATATATAAATAAATATAAATACAAATAAGAAATATTATTTAATCATTTATTATAATATAATAATAAATATATTATAAATGATTATAATAATATAATGAATATAATAAATATGTTATATATATATAATGAGCCTTCATTATATGAAGGGAATAAGACAAATTAAGAATAAGAGGTCCGATTCATAAAGGAAAGATAAATATATACAAAGCACTAATTAATAAATAGGTTTGGATTTGTCATGAATGGGGCTGCGTTCATGAGGAGATGCTTCTTTGAATGGGACATATCACTTCATAAAGGGTTCAAAGGAATATCTATAGAAGATAAAAAGGCATCGAATGGGAGGAAGGAACAACAAGCATAGATCGAACAACAATATTCAGATAGAAGGTAGAATACAGGGTAAAGGGGATATCAGAAAAATAAAGAGAACAGCAACAGCAAGGTAAAGAAAGGTTTTGCAGGTCCAATCTCAGCAGAACCACCAGGTACGTACCCTTCCCTTCTCATAGATCAAACAATAACATATGTATGCTACAATATTATAATGGGGTATAAATTAGGACTGTTATATATATCAATATAATAATAAGTGGAATATATTGCAAGTATAAATATTCATTGTATAGCAGCAGGTATATGGACTGTGAATAATAAGATGGAAATAAGTAAGAAAGTAGAAATGAGATAAGAAAACTGATTACATATGTGAAAGGAACATAGGTATATAAATGATAGAATATAATGTTAGAATGAAACCATAGCATAATTAAAAGGTAATGAGAATAGGGTATAGGTATGGGATTAAGATGATAGGATAAATACTGTTGTTGTTTATGATTATGAATATAAATGGGCTGTCAAGTTAATTGATATAATTATGATGTTAACTATAAATAAATGCACTTAACTTAGACAAAACTATGAATGTGCATAAACTAATATAATGAATAAATGTAATGATATATGATCAATTTTAATATAAGGCATCTTGTGTTAAATGCCAATAATTACAATTATGATATTTATGAAATTAATAAAAGGATAAGTTGGTGATATACTTGGAGCTGACTCGGACTCTCCCTTTAACCCCTCTATCACCTCTAAGGTATGATGTAGTTGGAATAGTTTGTTTTAGCCTAGGTATCTCTCGACTGGACGTAAGTCCCTCGAGCCAAGTGATGAGGAACCCCGCGTGTGGGTGAAATCCTTGGGCCTAGAAGAACTTGTAAAAGTTAATTTTGCTCTACGGATGGTGACTCTCATCTAGATGAGGTACTCCGTGTGTGAGTGAAATCCCATGAGCCAAATGGTGAGGGACTCCGTATGTGAGTGAAACCTTTGGGCCTCCGTAAGAGATGGTGGAACTATTTCCTTAATGAAATCATACTTGGTGATCTAGAGCTGGTTAACGCAAGAGTCTACCATAAGTCCCTCACAAGTCATATCATGAACCAATGATAACAACGAATAACATATATGTGAATGTATTTATGAATTAGGAATGTTGTAATGAATGATGATGAAATGAATTATAATGTGAATATGATCAAATGTGTTAGTGTTAATGAATTTATAATGAAATAAAAGATGAATGGAATACTAATGTTCTCTTTTACTAAGTTGAAATTGTGCAAGGTTGTGAAAAATTTCGGCTTACTAGAAGGGGACATTACAGCACATTCAAGCGAAGGCTCGTCTTCACTAACTATTCCTCGACTCATCCAGATATTGTTAGTGTTTGATTAAAAGCCTCTTCAAATAATGGGTGATAGAAACATCCACAATAATTGCAATGGTCAACCTCCACCTCCTTTATCTTGGGGAGCCAGCATTAGTACTTTGGCTTTTGCAAAATGCCATGATTTTCCATTTGGTTTGAGGAAAATTTTTCCAAAGTTTCATGGTGACAGCACTCAACATCCAAATAAACACATTGCAGCCTTCACAACAACATTGAGTATTTTTGCAGCGGCACATGAAGATAAAGCAGTCTAACCTTATGTTGAGACCTTGGTTGGAGGCATAGTAGAATGATTCCACCAATTTGTTGTAGGTTTAATCACAAGTTGGAACATCATGTGGGAAAAGTTTTTGTCACGATTCAAATCGGTTGAGAATGTCATGTCATATTTATACAACTCTCAAATGCAAAGAAAGAGAATAATGAGCCTATGAGAGAATTTGTTGCACAATTCGGCCGCCTCGTCGACAAAAACAATGCTACTTTGGGCCTTCTCCACAGATCCTGCAAAGTTGTTTTATCACCCCATCAAAGATTGTATTCATGATAAAATCTAGTCAAATTGATGAACTAGAAGAAGCTCAAGTGTGAGTAGTCGTGTTAGAGAATGACATGATAATCACTATGAAAAAAAAGACTAAATCAAACCAATGATCCAAAGTACAACTGATCTTCTCTTGCAAAGGGTGGTAAGTGACATGACAAACATGAAGAGATGGCTTTAACAAGATCATCAATACCAAGGAAGTCCTCAAAAGGATTTTGGTGTTTCCAAAAGAAATGATAGACTTGAACTACTTCACCTATAAATGACAACATGATTTTTTTCTATACTTTTCATGAAGCAAGAATGTAGTTAGCATAAAATAACTTTGGTATGTTTTGTTAATATGGTTGTACCCAATTATGTATTATTTACTTGTCGTCTTGTGGGTAGTTGTCAAGAGTCAATTTTTAGTAGTTGTTGACTGTTGTGTTTTGCTTAGCAACCATCAGGTTCTTCAAATAGGTTTCCCGTAGTCAACGATAGTAGTCTAATCCTTGGTCGATCATCCCTGGTCTACTTCTGTGTAAGAGCTTCATATGAATAAAGATATACTTCAATTACTCTATATGTTATGCATAGTTATTTTTGTTCAATATTGCAAGTATAGTCTTATCAGATATAGGAGTAAACAATGACATTGTTGCCTTAAAGAAGTCAGGTCCAATTTAAGACCTTACGGGAAGAGACAACAACATGGTCAAGACCTAGAGATCAAACAATCTCTAAAGCTAGTGGAGCAAAGAGAACGAACAAGACGAGAATGGGAAGTAGCCGAAGAGACTCCATTAGTACAAATTCAAAGCCGAAGCCCCAGCTCGAAGTAGAAGCAAGAGTCAAAGTGTAAGTCAAAGATGTAGTCATGAGTGATGACATCAAAACATTCGAGCCACTATGAACAACCATATGGAGGAAGAATGAGTGTAGATAGCTAGACATATTTCCTTACTGAAGAAGCATGCATCAAGCTTACAAACCAAGTTCAATTGGAGGAAATAACTTAAACCCCTAATAGTGAAATAGAGTCAAAGGATGATGCAGGAGCATCCTTGGGGGAAAAGAACAATCCTACATCACCCAAAATATTTTCTTTCACTTTGTCTGTTTGCAAGTTTTTCATTTACCAGTCAGTTATAGAAAAAACCACCACACTTTGCCACAGTTTGCATTTTGGTCTTGCAGTTTTGAGATAATGTTTTAAAGAGGTACTTAGATGTCATATCCATATTTAGGGATAATTGGATGCATAGAGCAACATGATTTGGTTTGAAGACTTACAATGGATTGGCAAACTGTCATAGTTTTAAATTTATTGTTGGCGCCAGAGCATTTGAAGTTTGTGACAATCAACGTACACGTGAAGATTCATTGGACCCAGGGGAGCGAACACTAAGCACTGCACATGTTCTTTTTTTATTATCATTGTTTTGTTCAAGGAATTAGTTTTCACCTACCAATGTGATGTCCCCAATTGGCGCTTAGCCAAGTCGTGAAAAATTAGCCTATTCTAAGTTTTCCCATAGGTTAATTGGTGTGCAAGGGAGAACTCCAAAGTTCTTGGAGAGCACTGGATCAGCCTTGCAAAGCGATTGTTCATAGTTTTGAGTTTAGTTGGTTAGATGGAGCCTTTTGATGCTTTCAGAATCGATTTCTGACCTTTTGAGAGCTCTCCAAACTTCTTGGAGGAGCAATCTATTGTTAGAAAGTCACCCGGTTGCCTCTGATCATCGTCCCAAGTCTTTAGTATCCTGTTGGTATGATCAGAATTGCAAAATTATATCGTTTTGGTGCTTTCCACAACTCGTGTATACTATTGAGTTATTAATTTAATTAATCACTTAAGTTGTCTAATGTTGAGAATATTAAAAGACAACTTACTGTAATAGCTCATTTTAAAGGTGTTGAAAAGTATTATTTGATGCTCGCATAAAGGGGATGCTAGGCAAGGGAGACATAAAGTGAGCAATATAAAAAGATTATTTTATTTGAGGAAATTAAAAGAAAGGTGAAATTATTATTTTTATTTCCTCTTGTTGCCCTAAAAGTGTCTATAAAAGGAGAGTTGGGGCTCATTGTAAGGGTCGTTGATGAATTTGTTTTTGCTTCTGCAAATTGGAGAGAACTTTGTGTTCTTCTCAAATCCCTTGAGGACGAAAAGCCTCTTGGAGATACTAGTTTCAGTGGTGAAAGATCTACCCTCGCTGGTTAGCGTGGATTCATATGGAAACCACACTTGTGCTGAAAGTTTGGTTTATTTCATAGTTGTTGGATAATGGAAGATTTGGTTTCTTTTCTGATATATATTGATATGCAGATTTAATATGAATTCATGTTGATACTTTGGATTGATCTTTGAAATACTTGTGAAGGGTTTGAGAGGAGCCGCACAATTCCATATAGCTGCTGTACCATTTTCTTATAATGCCAAATCAATCTTAAGTTTGTTATATTTGCTGACTATGTTATGTTTGTCTTTAGTGGTCAGTAAAGGACAAACAAATGCTGATTGAGCAGATTTCATAAGCTTTGAAAACTCTTTGTTGACAATACTTTCCAAAAAGGAGGCCGTACGCTAGGAAATGGGACGTGAGAGTTATGCAGCAAAGCGCACCTTTCTTCGGCATGATTTTGTAGTGAATGGGAGAGCCCAACCTTAGGAAAGGCTTTGCCTCAAATTTGGTAATGAACTTTGATGAGTTTGAAAGGTTATGAGCATTTTAATGTTTTTTTGGACTGTTGTTCATGCTGTTTCAGCAGCTTGTAGAATCTGATTTTATACTATGATCAGTATTTTCATCAATGGCAATATATGTTGTTCAGTTTGGTGGTGTTTGGGTGTGATGTAATGTCCCCATTTTCGGAGTGATCACCTACTGATGACCTAATTGGCAAGTTTTCATATTTAGCCATGAAGTCAACACTAGACAAATAATTTGCCCTAAGGTGGAGCGACCCACTTGGAGAGTGGAAAAAAGGTATAAAAAGGAAATAAAATAAAATAATGATACCTCTTGTGTTTTGGCGCCAAAGGGAGAAATAATAAAAGGGACAAATCCTTAATTTGTAATTTTGGGTGCTCATCTTATCTAGAGGAGGTCAGCCCTAGATAAAATGAAATAAAATAAGAAAAAACAAGGCTAGGTCGGCCAACTTGAGGAAGAGGGAAAAAGCAAGTATAAATATAAGGAATTTGTGGTCATTTCATCATATCATTCATTCATCTTTTTACATGGAGTTTATCTCTTTTGGCTGCAATTAAAGTTGAGCTTGAATCCAAGGATGAAAACCCTTGCGATTTTACGTGAATTGGAAGAAAACCTAATTCATCTTGTGGAGGTTTCAAGACGGAAGCCTATTTGTACTTCATTGGAGATTCATGAAGGAGAAGAGCAGATTTGCATATTCAGATTTCAAGATCAGATTTGAAGCAGCAGAAATTTGTGGCATTTGTGCATCCTTTGACCTAGGGTTTAACCCTAGCATTGAGCACCACTTTGAGGAGAAGGGCGATTTGGTTTATGAAGGGCGAATTGGTGTTTTGAGGGCAGATTTCGTCTTTGTTAGGGTTTCCTAAAACCTGATTTATTGCAGCAGACCTAGCGCCACACTTTGGAGAGGATTTGGAGCATCATTCTTCATCAATTGCATGTGATTTGTTGTCATTGCCTAGCTGCTGTAATTCGCCCAGCTAGGGTTTTGATTAGAGCATCTTGTTCATCATATTTTCGTATGTATCAACCTATTTAGAGGTCTGATTTGTGACAGCAGAGATCTGATTTGTACTTAGGCATGTTTGGCCTATGCATTTGGATGTAATTGCATTTCCAAAATTTCAGTTTGTAGCAGCAGAGTTTAAATCAGAAAATCAGACTTGTTGTTGCCATTTTGGTTGTCCTACATTGTGTATTGCATGGTGTAATTCATGCTTATGATGAATGTCAACTTATAGTATCATTTTCCATCATTATTTGCCATGTTTGGATGTGTTTTGTGTTCACTGGAATAAGTTAATTAAGAGCAGAAAATCAGATCAGAATTCTAGGGTTTCAGCAGAAAACAAAAGTGCAGAAAACTAGGGCAGAATTCTGAAAATAAAAATCAGACTTTTAGGGCAGATCCCATTGGGGATTTTACAGTGGTATCGGAGTTATGATCTTGCCAGCCTGGAGGGTTTGATCATACATCAATTTCAAAGATTGAAGAAGGTATTTTCAGCGCATTATTTTGTGGAGTTGCCAAGAAATTTTATCTTCTACGATTGACTTATGAATCATGGAAGATAGAGTGATGGATTCTTTGCTTGAATTTTTTTGGGAAAATCAAAATAAGTTGATTAGGAATCTCCAAAGGTTCCTATCAAAAAGAGAAGATAAGGAGGTAGTCATGAAGAAAGAGACCATACAAATCATTAAGGAATACCATGGTTTATCAGATGATTTCAAGAATGCAACTCCTCTTGATGTTCATTTGAGAATACATGAAGAGGGGAATCCGGGAAAGAAAATTCTCTATGACTAAATCAGAAAATTAAGAAGAGAAAAAGAAAAATCAGAAGTTAGCATTGAAGAAAGGATAGAAAGGAAAGAAGAATTACTTGCTTGTGATTTGCAGCCTACAAGTGATCATGAGGAAGGTAAAAATCAGTCAACATGCCTAGAAGTTTGGGCATCCAGCCATACATGTGGAAGCCCTAAAGAAGATGAAACCACAAGTTCACTTCAAAGGTATGATTTGGACAAAGAGGAATCACCTATTGCATCTACAAGTGGAGAACGCCTAAGTATTCATGGTGATCACAAGGTTAAAGAGTATGCAGTCATGGAGTTTGCCAAACTAGCCGTGATGGATCAGCCACTTGAAGGTATGAATTTTCCTAGTAATCCATTACCTGAGCAAAGCACGGCCTCACCATCTCTATTTCATATCGGTAAGAAATCAACTTGTGTTTTGGGTGACCTTGAAGTGGATGACGTTCATACATATGAAGGCAATTCAGAAATATTGTTATGTAGTGAACAAAGAAACTTTGATAAGATTGATTTAGCATTGCAAGAGTTGAAGGATCACTTTGTGGTTAAGGAAGTCATAACCGTGCATACACTTTCTAGGCCAGCCATTGAGGAAGAGCATGATGTAAATGATTCTACTTACTATTATGATGGTGATCCCTTGATTGAGCATGATGATGACCTAGCTTCCAAACATGGATATTGTGGGAAAGATGTCATGAAGATAGCTGATTGTGGGAGGCATGATTGTGAAGACAAAACAGAAAAGTTGTATGAAGATGACAGGCCCCATGAGTCACATCATCTAGGTGGTCAATTGAAGGTAAATGAAGACATGATTAGTGCAGCCCTAACTCACTTTGATAATGCTCATAAGATGATGGCAGATTATTGTTGGAAGGCTCAAGGGAGACACAAAGGCTTTGAAGGAGAACTATCTCTTGCCGACTTACAAGTACTCAAAGAGGCTTTGGTTGTAATGAAGTAAAATTACCTACACCTACTTTCAAATAGAGATCATCTTCTCAAGCTTGATGAGATTTATTTTGATGCATTGAGAAGAACAGAAGATAAAGTTGATAAGCTCGCCTTTGAGCTTAAGGTTACTATGGATTCTTTGAAAAGCACTCAAATGGCCCTTCAAAAATCAGAGAATCAAGTTGATGAGCTTTGTTTAGAGTTGAGCTTGGCACATTCTTCAACATCTACAGCAGAAATTCAGTCTTCCATGGCAGCCACATCCAAAGAACAACAATTCAATATTAAGACCTATGAAGACATCACACAAAGGTATGAGGTAAGGACTGATTTTCTGACTTGCAACAGCAGTCCCTTATCTTCACATGATCATGACATGACAGCCAAGAGGATGGAAATTCGGATCAGCCTTGAGGCATGTGATTTTTAGTTGGAGACACCTAATGGATCAGCACTTGATGAAGAGCATAGAAGAGGTAAAGAAGACTTGCTCTCCTTGCTGCCTTTGTGACTGTCCTCTTCCCCCAAAGTTGCCTCTACCTCTGAAGTTCTTTCCTCTGCCTCTTCCTTGCTGTTCTTGTCTCCTCTTTATTCTTTCCTCTGCCTTGACTGCCATTTGAAAACATTCTTCAACTGTCCTAGGAGTTGAGAGGCTGATCTCATCTTAGAGAGTTTTGAGAGTTTTGAGTCTTGTGTGGTGTAATAAGGTCTATTTAGACCATTTGCAATGTAATAAGTTTCATGGGGTCATATTGTTAAGTCATTTGCAATGTAATAATTCTCATGGGTCAAGTTGTTAAGGTTTGTCAATGTTACAACACCAAATTACAATGTATTCTTGTCATCTTCTTGATGTTAAACGGTCAGTTGGTTCCAAAGAATTCTGGTGTTTGATGTTTAAAAAAACCTTGCAAACTTCGAGGCAAGGTTGTTGCAAGCATTGTGAAGATCAAATAATACAAATAAACTCTGTTTTCTGCAGTTTTAACTATTTTTATCACTGTTCCAGCGTACCGTACGGTCTGTACGGATTGGAAATGTTCCAAATCTGAACGAAATTGTTAGAGGGGTGAGCAACCTGCATTTTGGTTTTGGCTTGGTTCAATTTCATTGAAATAGGAGAGAGATATTGCAGTTTTTCTAAAAACAGTCTGAAACCTTAGTTTAGGGTTAGTTTGAGTGAAATAATGGATTTCTGAGCCATTCCACCGGTGGGAAACTCTACAAATCGGTGGAATGGATGTAAATAAGGTGTTTTTAAAGATTTTTGAGTTTGCAGAGGCAAGGGATGGTGATAGGGCATTGTTTGAAGCAGATATGGCCTAATATCCTCATGTATTAGGCTTAATAGACTAGGTAGGTTAGTGATTTGGTGAAACGGGGATTGGTGATGCATATGGGTCATGAAACCCACATAATCAGACCCCATGTGATGTGTTAGAGGCCCTGGAGTAGAAGTTGGAAGGTTGGAGTAGAGATTTCACACACTTGCTTTGGAAAAGTGGCCTAATTTGGCCTAATTGAAGCAGGACAGTCAATTATTGAGGTATGTGTTCCAAAACAACCTCATTTGGTTTCTTGATATGTTATAGGGGGCCCAAAAGGGTACTTGAAATTGGGTTTAGTTTTCGGAGATTCCACCTTTTTGGGAAGTTATATTTGATTTTGTCCTTTGAGAGGGCTACAAGCGAGTAGGTCTCTTTGGAAGAAAGCGATGGGAAAAGTGAAGGTTCAACGTTCTTGGGGACTTTCATTGGTCTGATCATGTTATGTCTATGATGATCAAGGTATGTTAGAGGTTCAGTAAGGGGACTGTGCCAAGAAAACACTTTTGGTGCATGTTGCAACCCTTACAACCATGTTGCATGAGAGGAGAGATTGTGTGTGTTTGGGTGATCAGTCAAGAACATACTTTGTATCTTTCTAGGAACCCTTTGGAGTTACCCAAGCTACTCTACATCAGCACTCAATTTGTTTCTGATCTCCATTAACTTAAGGATAGCTTTCTCCTTTTTTTGAGCTATAAGACGATCAAGATCCTCCGCAGACTTTTGTTCCACAGGACCGGAAGTGAGGTGAGACAAAAGCTGAAAACCAAAGCCTCCATCCCTCTTCTGATTGCAATTTCGCTTCTTTTTTCTGATTGTTTGCCATTCATTTGCGTCATCCCCACCAATAGAGGCCTCCAAGGATTGAGAACCCTCCACTCCAACAATAGAATTTGTGCCTTGATTGATCAGCATCGAAGAAACATCCTTGGAAGAAGGGTTTTGAGAGGAAACAGCGCTGTCAATTGCGCAGTTAGAACAGCAATGAACATTCACAGGAGGCAATTTCTGATCAGGTTTTACTTCTGGAGACTTCCCCATATTCCTGCTGCAAGAAACTTCCTTCGAGGAATCACTATCCTTGGGTGAGAACTCAAAACAGAATAGTGCTTGGGGGAGGCATCTTTCCACCAAATGCTTCCCATTTTGCTTGAGAATTCACAATTGGGCATGCAGCAGCAATGTGACCTATTTTGAAGCATCTTCTACACCTGAATAATAAACCTTCGTAATCCAATTATTGCAACCAACTGTTTCCATTCGCATTCAGGATGATTTCAACAGTTTGCATCTGTGCAAATGAAATTACCCAAAGTATTACCAATAGTTGCAAAATTGGATTCAAACCAGTAGTGAAGGGGGAGATTTGGGAGGCAAACCCAAATCGGCAAGATAGCAAAAGATTCCGTTGCCGGATCAAACTTTGGATGCCATGATTTTAGGAGCAGCATACTTTTGCCTCACATCCATGTTTGATTGAGAATGACATTTTTGTCTTTCTTGCTGTCAAAAACCACTGTAAAAAACCCTTGAGCACTTGAATAAATTTCCAGATTCTTTTCCATTAGAGGACCCAAGATTTTGAAATCCAATCATACAAAGCAGGAAGACTAGGCCAAATATTACTAAACCTACCAATTAACCCATTCTCAGTAAAGAATTCCTCATTCTCACGCAATTCTTTCAACAAAAAGGAATCATAATTCAACTCCAGTGGATTGTCTACGCAGTGAACCGGCCTCCTGTTGCTTAAACCTGAATGACTTACCTTTGGTGTGCTCCTATGCAACACCGATCCAAATATAGGGTTTCTCGAAGAGGGTTGTGTTTGAAATTGTCCTCAAGACTATCTACATTATCCAAACCGCATTTAGCCACATCCATGAAGGAAGAATTTGTGGCGAAATTTTTGCCAAGGGACACAGTCAAGGAGGGACTTGGAGGAGAGCTACCATTCCCTCCAACCCACGTGCCAGCAGATGCCCTGATCCGTGAGGGGGAAATAGAAGTTCGCCGAAGCTTATCTATCGAAGGGGCGCCCCCAAATCTGCCAACGACCGTTGAGTCTGTAGCAGCTGATTTACTCATGCCCAGTGATCCATCACCGAAACCCTGAACCCTAGCTTCGCCAATCCCGGAAGCCCTCGAATTCGACAGTTTTGCGAATTTCAGCAGCGACACCATCCTCTCCTAATTGAAGTATTTTTTTTTAATTCAAGTATGTTTTAAATATATTCATTTATTTAAATGTTGCGGATCCCATTACCATTCCTAAGTCTTCTACTAAAACCATTATGTTCCCTAAGTCTACTTAACTAAACCCTAAACCCTAACCCCTAAGTTCCTTAAATATTATAATTTGAGTTAAATTTACACACATAAATTAGGAATTTAGAATGTATTGTATGCAACATAAATAAATCTTAAAACTAAATTAAGAAAATTAAAATAAGTCAAATTTTTATTTTTATAATAAAATAACACCAAGTGCCTAAAAGTAAGGCATGCATATGTTCACGGATGGAGTTGCTTTTTATTTGGGAAATTAGATTTATGAGAGGAGAAAACTCCTATGTGTCCTCATAAATTTTGGAGATGATTTCTCCTATGATTGAGGAATTAGTGATTCAAATATTTGGGGGTTTTCTCTTTTTTTTCCTCTTGCCAGGAAATTGTTTGGGGGGGGGGGGGGGGATATGTCGGGAGCCATCTATGGGAAGCGAGTTTGAATGGTAAATTTTGGCTTTCATGTTCAATCTTTATTTCTTTAAAATTCATGCAATATTCTTTGCTAACGGATCTAACCAGGTTTCGTGGAAGGGTTTTGATAGAGCTCAAATGAACTCACAAGGTTTGGATTGAAATTTTCAATAATTCTTCTATGAGACTGCATGCATAATTTTAGGATTTCTGGGTTTTTTATTAAAAACAAAAAGATATATATATATATAATCCAGAAAACAAACAATAAGTATTTTTTTTACGAGTATGAACAATAGTATATAGTTATTTCATATTAAAAATTAGTATATTTTTTTTTCTCTCAAAGAAAAAGGGGTAATAAATCTTTAGGGTTTCAGCCTGCATGGCAGCCTCGGCCTGCACATGCAGGCTGCCCCCCTTTGGGAGGCCACGGCCTGCGTAGCAGGTCGCCCCCTTTATGAGGGGCCACGGCCTGCTAAGCAGGCCAGTTCCCCAGTGACCTACGAATGCAGGCCACCGTGGGAGGGGTTCGGCCTCCCCAAAAGCTCTTAACAAAAATTTTATTTTCTTTCGTTGTTTTATCTCTTATTTAATTTTATCAATCTCATTTAGGGTTTCTAATTAAAACAAATAAACTTTAACTTAGTTTAGTTTGTTTAATAAATTTCTTAGATTTACTTATTTTAATTAATAAAATTTCTTTACACCTAATTGTTATCAGTATATTTTAAATGTTATTTCTTTTAATTTTTTTTTGGAAAGCAAATAAAAAGAAAATTTAGATGTCATTCCTTTAGGGATTTTGGCATGAATGAATTTTCTTATTTTAATTTAACTAAGATTTATTTTAACTTGTATTAAAGATAGTTTTTTGCTTCTTTGGAATGGATAGTGAATTTATAAGTAAATTTATTAGGAGTAATTAGAAAATTCATATAGTTGTCTTCATAATTAAGTTATTTAATTAGTCTTTGCTTATAAATGGGCTTAATAGATGGAGCCAAAATAAATAATGATTGATCTAGTTCAATTAGTTACTTCTAAATTGACAGTCTTTTCTAAAAATTGTTCAATTAGTTATTTCTAATATGGTAGCCAGATAATTAAATTTTTAATTGTATCAAATAGTTGACAAGGGTAATTAAATAGTTTACTTAGCAAATGTTATAGGTTTAAACCAATAGATAGGTATATTTTTATTAAGCAAGTAATCTGCAATATTTTTAACAAATGAGGTAGCAAATTCAAGTGGTCTGATTTGTGAGTGAATTTTATATATGTGTGATGATTTGATGTTTTCCAATTGAAGATTGGAAAAGACTAGCATTCATAATCCTTTTCTATCCTAGGACTCTCTCTACTTTCCCATACTTAAACAAATTTGGAGCCAAGAGGAAAAGACAAAATAAGAATAAAGACAAAATAGGAATGAGACCAAAAATGACATGGACTAAAAGACAAAGACAAGCTAAGGACAAACAAGAATAATATAAGACAAATCAAGTGGAGCGCTGATTACCATAAGGGATCGATTAAGAGATGGTAATTAGTTAATAATTATGAGTGGGTGCGAATGATAGAAAGTAACGACCTTTGGCAAACTACACCCGATCTCCATCTTTATAAGGAGTGGAGAAGAAGGGAATTAAATCATCGATCAAGTTTGTATTTGCTAAAACATCAGCGAACAAGAGGAAAGGAACAGTCAACGACTCTATTACAGCAAGAACAGCAAGATCCAATATACAATCCAAACATATATCTATTACTCTCATTAATTCCACAGCAGATCTGTGTATAGTAGTGAATTATAAGAGCCATTGGGAGTGATTACTCACACAACAAACAAAGCATATAGCAGAATTCGAACAGCAAAAGGTATGCAATGATGCTCTTACTCCATAAATCCGATTAATAGATGCTTAGATCTGATATATATGCATATGCCTTTGCATTTTGTGAATAACATATTCTGATTTCTTATGATAATTGTGTAAAGAGATGTCTTGAATCAGATTCGAATATACTCATAACATAAGAAATGCACCTTGTTTTCATGTAGTCGAAGATACATATGACTGTGTTATCATATTAAATAGGCATTAGGATTAATAATTGCATTTCATGATTTAGTACTCTAAATTGGCTCATCATATTACATATACAGGAATGAAAGGTTGGTCTATAAAATAGATTTATAAGAATGTTTAAAATGATAGAAGTAACCATGAGATCAGCCACTTAAATAATGGATGCATTTCATAAAGGTTATATGAATGTTATGAATGTTTTAATCAGTTGGATGTTATATAACTCTTAATGTTGAATCGCATATTAGAGTAATTCCAAGGTTAGTAGTAATAGTGTAAACATCTAGTTTCATAGCCATGAAGACATAAGCATTCAAAGAGAAATGACAATATACTAGTGGATATTGTGAATATCCAAGACAGTGATTTTAAATTGAAGGCATGTTGATGCCTAGAATAATAAGTATATCTCTATAAAGGGATTGATTATGAGATCACCTTTAATAAGTACTCAACATGACCATGGAGTACCGGGCTAGGATTAGTAGCCTTCCTCTTAATCCACCTACACACCTGATAAGTATGAGACTGGTGGTTAGAGGGAATCTAGTGTCTAGCAATCAAGCTGGCAAGTCATTGCCCCTCCGAGCTAAGAGCGAAGTATTGCCAGGTGTAGCATGAAGCTCTTAGACCTAGGGTAAGAACGAAGTATTGCCGGGTGTAGCATGAAGTTCTTGACCCTATGGTTGTGAAGGACCTAGATAGTGTTAATGGCCTAACGGTAGGTGAACCTCGAGCTGGCTTTAAGCCCCTCCAAGCCAAGTGTGAAGTACCTCCGGATATTGAGGCGAAACCTTGGGCCTACGGCCGTAGGTCTTGGAAACCTTAACACACCCTCTCATATTAGGAGAGTGGTCTGATTAATGGGTAGGATTACGAATGTCCTCCCCGAGGTATGTCCATGACTCATGTGTGATTAATGATATAAGATAGATCGTGAACATGGATATATGACTAGAAAGGATATGAAATAGATAGAGTTTACTATTGTTAAGCACTTTATGTGAACATGATGAAATGATTTGTATACTAATGTGCTCTTTTACAAGTTGAAATTGTTTGCAAGGTTGCGAAAATTTTGGCTTGCTAGAAGGGGACATTACAAGTGGTATCAGAGTAACGTCCTGCCATCTTGTGAGGCAATTTTATGCAACGCATACACTAGAAGGAACCGACAACTCCAAAAAGAACAAATGGACAACGAACTAAGAGCTTTCATGGAAGCAACCACTAAGAACATGAACGATCAAAATCAAGCTACTCAAGGACTATTGAAGTCCATAGAAACCTTGAAGCAAGACATGGAAAATCTAAAGACTCATTCAACTAATGGGAGGGAAGTAGCCTCCAACCAAGCCGAAAATAGCAATTCTTCGACAAGCTCATGAATTCCAATACCATCTTTCCTACCAAACGAAGATACTTCAAGAATGGAAAATAATGCTACACAAGACTTAAGTACCGAAGACATGATTAGAGCTTATGCCAACCTAGAGCCCGAATTGAGAAGATTGGTATCTTTCAACAATTTTAGCAACTCAAAGAGGAATGAGTTAGCAAGGAGAGAAAGAAGACCGATCAACAAGGATCTAAAGCGTAAGGCAAACAAGGTGAATCTTCCAAATTTTGATGAAACCAATAAAATCACTCCACATGCATGGCTTCAAAAATTGAATGACTACTTTCTACTTAGCCCAATGACCAAAAGAGATGCACTTCAATTTGCCATTTTGCACTTGGAAGGCTTAGCCTATGAGTGGTGGCATAATGGGAAACACACTCAAGGACATGAATCCATCACATCCTATGCAGAGTTTTCCAAGAAGTTTATCAAGAAACTTGAAAGACGACATCCGCAACAAGATTTCAAAGACTTAACACAAGTGAGACAACGAGGAATGGTGGATGAGTACATCAATGAGTTTGAGAAGATAGCTATTCATGTTACCGGAATTGACGATGAAAGACTTACATTCCTATTTGTAGAAGGATTGGATGAAAAATTGAGAGGACTAGTGGGGGCACTCAAACCCACCTCACTGGATGATGCCATAGAAATGGCCATTCACCTAGAAAAGAGTAGACCTTCTTCATCATCCTCAAAACCATTCTATAAGAAAGGAAATTTTAATAAACCATTCCCCCGAAAGGACGATAGAAAGGATAAAAGTTCATGCTACAAATGCGGAGAACCATGGAAACCGGGACATGTGTGTCTAACTAGGCAAGATTTGAAGGAAAGAAACCTATGTTTTAAGTGTAAGGGAAAGTGGGCACTGGGCCACAAGTGTGGACAAGTTAGTACTATAGAAATCCTAAACCAAGAAGAAGAAAACCCATCTAAGAGAAGAAAAATTGAACCTGAGGAGAATGTTACCTTAGCAGCCATATCTAAGGTTTCAACACATCACCCATTTAGGCTTAGCTGCAACCTTAAGGGTAAGAAACTCAAAGCCTTAGTGGATAGTGGTGCCACTCACAACTTTTTAGATGAATCCCTAGCTAAAACAATGAAATTGGAAACAAAAGATTTCGAAGGATTTATGGTATCACTTGCCGATGACTCCACAAAGGAGTGTGTGAAAATGTTACCACAATTGAAAATGTCCATAGGTAGACACCCTGTCCAAGAAGACTTCTATGTGGTGAAAATGGGAAATACGGACATAATCCTAGGCATGCCATGGTTGCACTCTCTAGGTAGAGTTTTAATAGATTTCCCTAAGCTAGAACTCTCCTTCGAGGACCAAGGGAAAAGGGTTACCCTTCATGGACTATCCGATGGGTCACCTCGAGTTATCTCATGCAAACGAATGGAAAGAACCTTTAGGCATAACCAGGTGGAGTGGGCAGCCCAATGTCTAGTTCTAGACAAATCCACCCCCGAAGGAAAAGCCATTCACATAGACATCCAGCCTATTCTAAAGAAACATAAGAAGGTGTTCGATGACATACCTCCCGGCTTACCCTCCGAGCGCGGATTCGAACACATGATCAAAATGAAGCAAGGTGCGAAACCAATCATTACCACTCCATACAGGCATCCTCAAAAATTCAAGGAGGAGATAGAAAAAACAATAAATGAGCTTTTAGAAATGGGGCATATTCAGCCAAGCTCTAGCCCGTTTGCATCTTTAGTGGTCTTAGTCAAAAAGGACGGGACTATGAGGATGTGTGTGGATTATAGAGCTCTGAATAAGCAAACCATCAAAAATAGATACCCCATACCTAGAGTGGATGAGTTAATCAATGAACTCCATGGAGCAAAGTATTTTTCTAAGATTGACCTGAGATCAAGCTACCATCAAATCCGCATGAGGGAAGAGGATATCCCAAAACGGTATTTAGATGTCATTATGGACATTTCGAGTTTCTAGTACTTCCCTTCGGTCTAAAAAATGCTCCAACGACCTTTCAATCCTGCATGAATCACACATTCAGGAAACAATTAAGGAAGTTTTTACTCATCTTCTTCGACGACATTCTAATTTATAGCAAAACATGGGAAGAGCATCTCAAACACAGACAAAGTGTTGTCCATTCTAGAACAAGAATCCCTATATGCTAAGGCATCCAAATGTGAGTTTGGCATGGAAGAGATCTTATACTTGGGGCACAAAATTAGTGCCGAGGGAGTTAAAGTTGATGAGGAGAAAATCAAAGTCATTAAGGAATGGCCCCAACCAAGAACCTCAACTCAATTGCAAGGGTTCCTAGGTCTCTGCAGTTATTATCGGAGATTTGTTAAGAACTTTTCCAAAATTGCTGCCCCCTTGACCAATCTCACAAAGAAGGGATTGTTCTGATGGAATGAGGCTGCTGAGAGAGCATTTGTCATGAGTACGTGTCCGGTTTTAGGCATACCTGATTTCTCTCTACCCTTCGAGTTGGAATGTGATGCCTCCGGAGAAGGAATTGGTGCGGTATTAATGCAAAATAAGCATCCCATAGCATTCGAGAGCCGCAAACTAACAGCCGCGGAAAGACTCTACTCTACTTATGACAAAGAAATGTTGGCTGTCATGCACGCTTTAGCCAAGTTCCGGCAGTACCTAGTATGCGGGAAGTTTGCAGTCCGGACGGACCATAATAGCTTGCAGCATTTTCTTAAGCAGCGTGATCTTAATGATAGGCAGCAAAAATGGGTGAGCAGACTCCATGCCTATAACTTTGACATCACTTATATGAAGGGAAAAAACAATGTGGTGGCCGATGCACTCTCCCGGAGACCTTTCATATGTGCCATGACAAGCATCTCACCAAATTGGAAGAACATCCTCATAGCCGATTATGCTAAGGATCCGCTCACTATGAGTATACTTGAGGGAAGTTTACCAAATGAAGAATTCAGAGTCCAGGATGAACTTATATTCTACAAGAATAGGGTCTATGTGGCAGTTGAATCTAAGATGAAGGGGAAAATCCTTAGAGAATTCCATGATCATCCTCTAGCCGGACACCAGGGTTATTACAAAACCTACAAGCAGGTTAGAGAAAAGTTTGCGTGGAAAGGACTAAAGAAGGATGTGTTGAAACATGTGCAAGAGTGTGATACTTGTCAAAGGAACAAGGTGGAACAAACCCATCCAGCCGGGCTACTACAACCCTTACCCATTCTGGAGCAAAAATGTAGTATATCCATGGACTTCATAACCGGCCTACCTAGAGCACAAGGGAAAGATTGTATATATGTGGTCGTGGATAGACTCACGAAGTATGCTCACTTCATGACTATCAATTCTGAATATAAAGCCCCTCAGGTAGCAGACACGTTCTTTAGAGAGATCTTCAAACTCCATGGATTACCAAACACAATAGTTAGTGATCGTGATAGCCGTTTCATGAGTTCCTTCTGGCAAGAGTTGTTTAGATTATCAAGAACGGAGTTAACCCCCAGCACTAGCTATCATCCGCAAACGGATGGTCAAACCGAAATTGTGAATAAATGGATTGAGGGATACTTACGGAATTATGTCACCGAGCACCAGAAGGTGTGGATTAAGTGGTTACACCTTGGTGATATGATCCACCTTCATTTGGGAGTATGATCTTACGAGAAAGTCGATGTCCTAAGGCCAAAGACTTCATCCAGCAACATGAAGACATTATGAGGGCTCTCAAGGATAATCTCCACCATGCACAAAATCAGAAAAAGATTTATGCCGACCGGAAGCGTGTGGAAAGAACATTCGAGGCAGGTGACATGGTATTCTTGAGATTGCAACCTTACAAGCAATCCTCCCTAAAATCCAGCGATGCAGAAAAGCTTAAACCCCGGTTTTATGGACCCTACAAGGTGATAAGGAGGATAGGAGAAGTTGCTTATGAACTAGAACTTCCCGGAAACAGCAAAATCCACAATGTATTCCATGTGTCCAGACTAAAGAAAGTGCTTGGCCAAAATGTCACTCCATGTGAAGATCTCCCTCCTCTAGATGATGAAGGACAATTCGCTTTAGAACCTGAAAAAATCTTAAGTACCAGAGAGAGGAGATTGAGGAACAGAACTATAGTAGAATATCTTATCAAGTGGAGGAATCTGCCCGAAGATGACGCCACATGGGAAGGACAAGAGATTCTCCAAAATCCCAATTTAAACATTGCTTGAGGACAAGCAATTTCAAGAGGGGAGGCCTGTGATGATTCGATGTTTTCCAATTGAAGATTGGAAAAGACTAGCATTCATAATCCTTTTCTATCCTAGGACTCTCTCTACTTTCACATACTTTGACAAATTTGGAGCCAAGAGGAAACGACAAAATAGGAATGAGACCAAAAATGACATGGACTAAAAGACAAAGACAAGCTAAGGACAAACAAGAATAATATAAGACAAATCAAGTGGAGCGCCGATTACCATAAGGGATCGATTAAGAGATGGTAATTAGTTAATAATTATGAGTGGGTGCAAATGATAGAAAGTAACGACCTTTGGCAAACTACACCCGATCTCCATCTTTATAAGGAGCGGTTGAGAATGGAATTAAATCATCGATCAAGTTTGTATTTTCTAAGACATCAGCGAACAAGAGGAAAGGAACAGCCAACGACTCTATTACAGCAAGATCCAATATACAATCCAAACATATATCTATTACTCTCATTAATTCCACAGCAGATCTGTGTATAGTAGCGAATTATAAGAGCCATTGGGAGTAATTACTCACACAACAAACAAAGCATATAGCAGAATTCGAACAGCAAAAGGTATGCAATGATGCTCTTACTCCATAAATCCGATTAATAGATGCTTAGATCTGATATATATGCATATGCCTTTGCATTTTGTGAATAACATATTCTGATTTCTTATGATAATTGTGTAAAGAGATGTCTTGAATCAGATTCAAATATACTCATTACACAAGAAATGCACCTTGTTTTCATGTAGTCGAAGATACATATGACTGTGTTATCATATTAAATAGGCATTAGGATTAATAATTGCATTTCATGATTTAGTACTCTAAATTGGCTCATCATATTACATATATAGGAATGAAAGGTTGGTCTATAAAATAGATTTATAAGAATGTTTAAAATGATAGAAGTAACCATGAGATCAGCCACTTAAATAATGGATGCATTTCATAAAGGTTATATGAATGTTATGAATGTTTTAATCAGTTGGATGTTATATAACTCTTAATGTTGAATCGCATATTAGAGTAATTCCAAGGTTAGTAGTAATAGTGTAAAGATCTAGTTTCATAGCCATGAAGACATAAGCATTCAAAGAGAAATGACAATATACTAGTGGATATCTTGAATATCCAAGATAGTGATTTTAAATTGAAGGCATGTTGATGCCTAGAATAATAAGTATATCTCTATAAAGGGATTGATTATGAGATCACCTTTAATGAGCAATCAACATGACCATGGAGTACCGGGCTAGGATTAGTAGTCTTCCTCTTAATCCACCTACACACCTTATAAGTATGAGACTGGTGGTTAGAGGGAATCTAGTGTCTAGCACTCAAGCTGGCAAGTCATTGCCCCTCTGAGCTAAGAGCGAAGTATTGCCGGGTGTAGCATGAAGCTCTTAGACCGAGGGTAAGAACGAAGTATTGCCGAGTGTAGAATGTTCTTGACCCTATGGTTGCGAAGGACCTAGATAGTGTTAATGGCCTAACGTAGGTGAACCTCAAGCTGGCTTTAAGCCCCTCCAAGCCAAGTGTGAAGTACCTCCGGATATTGAGGCGAAACCTTGGGCCTACGGTCGTGGGTCTTGGAAACCTTAACACACCCTCTCATATTATGTGGGTGGTCTGATTAATGGATAGGATTACGAACGTCCTCCCCGAGGTATGTCCATGACTTGTGTGTGATTAATGATATAAGATAGATCATGAACATGGATATATGACTAGAAAGGATATGAAATAGATAGAGTTTATTATTGTTAAGCACTTTCTGTGAAGATGATGAAATGATTTGTATACTAATGTGCTCTTTTACAAGTTGAAATTGTTTGCAAGGTTGTGAAAATTTTGGCTTGCTAGAAGGGGGTGATTAAGTTATTCCTATCTATAATTCAACTTAATATCTATTTAATCTTTTAAACATATTGTAATTTTGTCCATCCATTACAACTATCTAACTTACTTCGATTCTAACTTGCCAAAATGTATTTCTAATTAATCTCAAAATTAACCTAATTGAATTTAATTATTATTAAGATAGGTAGATTCTATAAAGGAAGCAAAATGTTATTAAATTTTTTTTTTTTTTTGGTTACTTAGTAAAATTAAAAATTGAATTACAATCTAGCAGATAAAGTGTAAGTGTCAAGCATTATCAAATTATTCACCTTTTATTTAAATTGTGAGAACAATCAAATAGTTATACATACAAGTTGATCCAATCTCAATCACACAACTAATTAAAAGTAAAACGAATTTTGGCCAATCATTAAGTTCTACTACAATTACTATGTTCTATTCACAATTTCAGATATCTAACTAAATGTATTATTTTCTCAAACACACAGTAGTAATTAGTTGAAGATGAACTACTTTATTTTAGTTTACTTTCTTTTGCAATAATTTTTCCACTTGGTTGCGTTTAGATGAATATGAACAACAAACTGTTAATTTTTTTTCCAAATGGTTTGTAATTAAAGAATAAAATTGTTACAATATTTTATCATTCTTCTCAATTCCATAAACTTAATAGAGAGATAACCCAAAAACACATCACAGTATTCGGTGAATAAAGGGTGCCTCTGGTTCACGCTTACGGGTCAAGCCGTCGCGATGAACTATTGTGCCCGTGGCCTAACATAGTTGCAACAACGGCATCTAGGCATCGTCCCTATAAACCACCACGGAGTAATAAGGATCATCTCGTCGATTAAAGTACTAGAGGCAGGGTAATCCCTCTCGTACGCTATACTAAAAAGATAAAATCGTAAAGAATCCGCTTAGTAAATCTTTTCCTTCTATTGGATTAAAAAGAATTAGTTTCACTTGTTGGCTAGTTGTGTTAACTTCTTTGTTTGCAAGGGAATAACTTTAGTAAGGGAAAGGGGTTTTTAAGACACATAGTTGCTATTTTAATTTTTTTAGGTCCAGGAAGTGGTAATTCCTAGTAAATCAGGTACGGGTCCTTACATTGTTAATAATTATAATTATCTAGTGTAATCTTTAGAAGCATTTTGTGCAAGTTCTAATTTAGAAAACCATTATACACTTTAGTCATATGACTCTTATGATATCAGATAACCTAGGTTTGGGAGTTAACCTTTCAAATCATTTGATACTAGCAAGTAGAACTCTATTAAGGGATAACTCTAGGTTTTGTGACTTCTTGGGTATGTTGAAATTTATTAGTGTGTACTTAAATTCATTCATATTAATCAATCATGTAAGTTGAGAAGTATATAGAGAACTAAATAGGATTGACTAAATACTCGACTACGGTAAGATTATCATAAAGGTACCTGAAATAACTAAGTAGTTCTATGATTTATTTGTGAATGCATATTATCTATCTTTATGACATCTTTATAAGATGGCAGCAGTTCCTTGAGCATGAAAGCATAAAAACTTAAGTTAAATTGAATTTTAGTTGGGTGTAGAGTTCTTGGGGGCCCTTCACAATTTAGACAATCTCTCCTTTTGGTAGAATTGATTATTAGGAAACATTGCACACTTAGAAAAGAATTTCGACTTGCTCATCCTTACATGGTTAGTTGACCCCTTTTAAATAGGGCTACCTTCCTTATCATCTAAAATGATTAATGGTTAAATATTGTATTGGTGTGGTAGATCTTCATAGATGACCTAATTCTCTTCTTATCCTAGTTTGCTATTTAGAAAACGATGCCTAAAGCTTTAATTGTTAAAACATAATGATCTCGTGGAAGAGTTGTCGTTAGTAAACTTAAAATGTCATGAAAACTAAAACACTTCACATTGAACACCTCTATTAAGTGTTTGCTTATAGTTGTTTTTAAGTTTCCATCCCTGTTTCACCTGAGTGGGTGGCAGCTGACAAAGAACTGTCTGGGGAAACTGGACCCTAGAAAGGATTTGTACCCACTCGTACAGTTACATAAACCTAGTACAAACAGAACTAAATATTTCATGAGTGTGATCAAATTCTCTTGTGGCCTTGATCCCATGGATACAAGGTATGTAGGCTGTCTGGGCAACAAAGGAAGTACCCAGTACTCAGGGCTTGAGAATATCGTTCAAAATTTTTGTATTGTGAGGATCGTTTGTCTTTAAGCTTTGTTTTTTTTAAATTTTGTTTTTAGGGTCGGGTCCCTACATAGAACATTATAGTGGTATCAAAACTGGTCATCCTGCCAGCCTGATTGCGTTACTACATCCTTGCAGTTTTTCAGTGGTTAAAACAAAATTTTCTGCCTGTGCAATTGATGAATCCAGAAGAGAGGGATTTTATAACATACAGAAGAAGGCAATTACACATTGATCCAGAGTCAGAAGAGGAAGACAACATGGGTGAAAGGGCTCAACAAGATCCCAGTACCAGAGACATATTAAATGATCTGGCAAGAGGGCAGCAAGAAATGGTGAGAAGTCAACAGCAAATGACAAGGTTGTTGTCTCAATTGGTGAATCAGAGTATGGGTGGTGGCACTCCTTTGAATAGGGGAAACAATGAAAACCGAGGTGATGCTAGTAACTCCAACAATGGGAGCAATCCTCCTATAAATACTAGAACCTCTCGGGCCTCAACAGCTAGGCCTATGATGTATGTTTTCTTGGCATAGCAGCAAAATCAAAGAGGTGAACAGCAGTTTGTGACTGAAAGTTTTGTTGATTATCAACAAGAATGGCTTTCTTTGGTGAGGAATTTCAAAGTGTGATGTCTCTTTATGATTTCTGTCAACTCAAATGCAAAAATCGACCAAGGACCCAAAATCAGGACCTCCAACGGAAGCTGGGGAAGGTACCAATACCTTCATTTGATGGGTCAACCAAATGCACTGCTAGATCACGGGTTCAAAAGCTTGACAACTACCTCTGTTTGAACTCGATGTTGGAGGGAGACTCAATCAAGTTTGCCACCATGCATCTCGATGGTGATGCCCATGATTGGTGGACTCACAGCATGATCACCCAGGGTCATAGCCTCATCACATCTTATGCAGAATTCACTCAAAGACTTATTGATCGTTTTGACAAACATGATCCTGAGAGTCATTTCAGTGAGCTGGCCCAAGTAAGGCAAAGAGACACTGTGGATTCCTATATTTCAAACTTCAAAGGATAGCAGTAATGGTGATGGATATTTCTGAAGGAAGGCTGACCTAACTCTTTATTGAAGGGTTAATGGAACCATTGAGAGGATGGGTAAAAGCTTTGGAACCTCAATCTTTGCAAGAAGCCATAAAGAAGGCTAGGAACATGGAATTTAAAGCTCCTAAAAGTAAATTTCAGTCCAAGACCTTCTCTCATAGGAAGGATAATAAAATTTCCGGAAAGAAGTCAATCAGCCCAAAACACTGCCTCAAAGAATGTATGATTAGCTCTAAAATGAGCTAAGGAAGAAGAAATTATGTTTCACTTGTAAAGAACCTTGGGCCCTAGGACACAAGTGCTATGAGACAAATCCCACCAATTAGAGGCCTATGTGACTACTGAATCTGAATCAGAAAATTCAGAACAGCTAGATGATTTGGAGGCTAGTGAAGAAGATGAGGTTCATGAAGAGGCTTAAGTTGACAAGGATCGTGATGTGTCTTTTGCTCAACTCACTGGGAATCAAAGAAATGATTCATTCAAAGTCCAAGGTGTGCCATGTGGGCAGCATATTGTTGCTCTCATCAATACAAGAGCATCACACAACTTCATTGGCGAAGGAGTTGTGGCAAGAAGAGGGCTGAACCTCGAAGAGATTGAGGGATTCAAGGTTATTTTTGTCGATGGATTCACACTTTCATGCACAAGGAGGATTCCTCAATTAAGTATGCAGTTTGGTAATTATGAAGTCAAAGATGACTTTTATGTGATAAGCATTAGTGACACGGATGCTGTCCTGGGTATACAATGGCTGAAATCTTTGGGTGAAATATGTTTGAACTTGCAAACTATGGAGCTGAAGTTTGATGTTGGTGGAAAGAAGGTTGTTTTGAGAGGGATTTCTACTGGAGGGCCTAGATTTGTCACCGCAAAAAGGATGGAACGTTTGTTTCGTCATGATCAAGTAGAGTGAGCAGCCCAATGTGTCATCATGCCTACCCCTCCAAAAGAAGAAAAGAGAACTTATCATCCTAATGTGCAAACTCTGCTGACCAAGCACGATAAGGTTTTTAGTGGATTGCCACCTTGGAGACCTCCTAAAAGAGGTATTGAGCATATCATTGAGTCAGAAGAGGGAGCTAAACCTGTGATAACAACTCCCTATCGGCACCCCAAGCAGTTCAAAGATGAAATTGAAAGGACTCTCAAAGAACTTTTAAACATGGGGTTTATCCATCCTAGCAAGAGCCCATTTGCATCTTCTATTATATTGGTTAAGAAAAAAGATGGGACTATGCATTTATGCATTGATTACCGAGAGCTCAATAAAAGAACTATTAAGAATCGGTATCCAATACCAAGGATTGATGAGCTTCTCGGTGAGCTTCATGGTGCAGTCTATTTTTCAAAGATAGACTTAAGATCGGGGTATCATCAAATCAGAATGAGGGAGAAGGATGTTGAGAAGATTGCATTTAGATGCCATTATGGACATTTTGAGTTCCTTGTTATGCCTTTTGGCCTGACAAATGCCCCTACCACCTTTTTTTTGTGGGCAGCTCTGTAAGTTTCTGCTGGTTTTTTTTTATGATATCCTAATTTACAGCAAGTCTTGGAAGGAACACTTGGATGAAGTGCTTGGTATCCTTGAGGCCAATTCATTATATGCTAAAGAATCCAAGTGTGAATTTGGATTAACTGAGATTGTTTATCTTGGCCATGTTATCAGTGCCCATGGGGTTAGTGTTGATAGGGAAAAGATTAAAGCAATCTTGGATTGGCCCCCACCAAAAAACCTCACTCAATTGAAGGGTTTTTTTGGGCTTTGTGGCTTCTGAAGGAGGTTTGTGAAGGGATTTTCACAAATGGCAGCTCCCCTCACTAATCTTACCAAAAAAAGGCATTTAAGTGGTCTAATGCAGCACAAAACACTTTTGATCAGTTCAAGAAACTTATGAGCAGTTGTCCTGTACTTGCCCTTCTTGATTTTTTGAAGCCATTTGAGTTGCAATGCGATGCATCTGGTGAGGGAATTGGTGTTGTTCTCATGCAAAACAAGCATCCAATCTATTTTAAAAGTAGGAAGTTAAGAGGGGCCGAAACAAGTTATTCAATTCATGACAAAGAGATGCTTGCAATTATGCATGCCTTGGTCAAGTTACGGCAGTATTTGGTTGGGGGAAGATTAATTGTTAAAACTAATCACAACAGTTTGAGATATTTTCTCAATCAAAAAGACTTGAACGAGAGGCAACAGAAGTGGGTTAGTAAGCTCCAAGCTTATGACTTTGACATTGTTTATGTCAAAGGGAAGAAGAATGTGGTGGCGGATACCTTATCTAGAAGGCCTCATTTGCATACTATTGTGGAGGTTACTGTTGATTGGAGAGATCAGATCATAACAGAATATGTTAAGGATCCATTTGCAGCTGGTGTCCTTGAAGGCACAACACATGATGAGAAGTACAAGGTAAACAATGATCTTATTTTCTACAAGCAGAGGATCTTTCTAGTTCCCAGTTCCAAGGTTAAACCATTGATTATAAGGTCATTCTATGATACTCCCTTCGCTGGTCACCAAGGTATTTTCAAGACTTATAAACAAATTCGTGAGAGGTTTACTTGGAAGGGGCTAAAAAATGATGTTTGTGATCATGTTAGAGAATGTTCCATTTGCCAATAGAACAAGAATGAGAACACATACCCTGTTGGTCTACTGCAACCATTGTCAATTCCCAACCAAAAATGGGAAAGTATCATCGTGGATTTTATCACAGGACTTCCCAAAGTGCAAGGGAAGGATAGCATCTTTGTTGTGGTTGATAGATTGACCAAATTTGAACATTTCTTTGTTGTTTCAGCAGTGTTTACAGCAGAACAGGGGGCAAAATTATTCTTTAGAGAAGTGTTCGAATTGCATGGGTTGCCCAAGAACATAGTGAGTGATAGGGACAGCAACTTCCTAAGTCTTTTTTGGCAAGAGTTATTCAAATTGAATGGGACTGAACTCACTCCCAGCACCAGTTACCATCCGCAGACTGATGGGCAATCTGAGATAGTCAACAAATGGTTGGAGGGATATCTCAGAAACTATGTTTCTGGACAGCAGAAGGCTTGGGTAAAATGGTTACATTTGGGTGAATATTGTTACAATTCCTCTTATCATATGTCTATAAAGATGTCTCCATTCTTGGTTTTATATGGTTATGAAGCTCCTAGCTTCGTTGATTTGTTGTTTGGTGACAATAGAGTACCCAGAGTCAAGGATTTTTTGCAGGAAAGCCAAGATTTAATGAAATTATTGAAGGATAACCTTAAGCTTGCTCAAAACCAGCAAAATCTTTATGCAGATCAGCAGCGAATAGAGCGTTTTTCTAATGTTGGAGACATGGTTTATGTGAGGTTGCAGCCCTACAAACAATCCTCTCTCAAAAAAAGTGGAGCTGAAAAGTGAAAGTAACGTTTCTTTGGTCCATTCGAAATAACCAAGAAGATTGGTGAAGTGGCATATGAGTTAGAGCTACCTGAAGGTAGCAAAGTGCAAAATGTCTTCCATGTCTTGCGCCTTAAAAGGGCACTTGGACATAATGTCATTCCCTCCTTGGTGTCGCCTCCATTAGATGAAGAAGGAAGACTTGGAGCTGATTCCAGAAGCTATTATTGATCATAGAGAGTGCTCTTTGAGGAGAAAGACCATCAAAGAATATTTGGTCAAGTGGAAGAACCTACCTATGGAGGATGCAACTTGGGAAAGTGAGCACATTCTTCAGCATCCTATTTTGCAATTGCTTGGGGACAAGCAATTCTAGGGAGGGAGGACTGTAATGTCCCCTTCTCAAACCTAGTCAATTGTGTGAAGCATAAAAGCAGAAATCGCGATTTCTGCAAAAAAATCGCGAATCGGGAAGAAATCCGATTTTTACCCTTAAAAAATCGCTAAAAATCGCGCAGCCATTGACCGGCGACTTTCAACGATTTTTATCCGTTTAAATCGCGATTTAAACGGCATTAAAACGTGATTTTTAGTCATGTACTTTCAGCGGGAGAAATTTCGCGATTTTTGTCTCATCCGCGCGAATTTTACGCGCGTATTCGCATCTCGTCTCTGCCTATTTTAGGCATTTTTACCCCGCATTGTCTCTCAAGGAAGCAAAAATCGTAGCTGGAGGTCTGGAGTCTGGACTTCTGCAAATCGTAGCTGGATTTGGCAAGTTTGTTTTTGGAGGTATTTCCCTATTAACTTATTTTATTTGTTCCAAGAGATGAATCACAATGGAAGTCTCCTTTAAACAACAATTTCTTCAGCTATGCAGTACCTACCGCCTATTCTATGCAATATTTGTGCATAGCAATTCCTTTGTATTTTCCTTTTCGTATTGTTTTTTTATCGATGACTCGAGTATTGTCTTTTTTTAATCAATGACTCTGGAGTATTGTTCCTATAAAAGAAATACACAGAAGTAGATTGTATGGTGATATTTAGTAAGGGTAGTAGAGAAAAATAAATCTTTTATATCAGAAAAATAGTGTATATATAATTTAAAATAATAAATGGAAAGTAGCGTCGATATATAGTATTTTTAAATTTAACATAGTAATGGGTGATGTATACAAATTTTATTGCATATAGGCCAGTATCATGCTTTGGTAAATTATCATTTACTCTGCCATATAGTTCCATATTCCATCAACATAACACCTTGATTGTCAAGGAGCATTTAGTACTCACTATCTCTATTTAAATTACCTTTAGAAATGCCACTAGAGTTTAGCAATACACATTGTTTAGGCAGAGGATCCAAAGAAGTTTCTCGAGAAGATAAACAATAATTGTTATCTGAAAGGAGGGTCATTCAAAAAGTGTATAGAAATTGCCCAAAGCATAGTGATTTTTTCTCACATGGAACCAGGCTAATATTTTTTATCATGAATCAGGAAAAACCTAAGTTACTAGCATACAAATATGGATACACGCACCAAAATACAGTAATTTTCAGGGATCCATGAATACAATACTATATGGACACATCCATAACTATGTTACACAGAGTTCCCTAATAGGGTTGGCACGAAACAAAAAGACAAAAAAAATACCCAATGTAAAGTAGAGAATGAAGAAAATTATTGGAACTCTTGGGTGTTAACATATATTGATCTTCTTCAGAACAATTTCCTCTGGTTGCATATATTCCAAAAGCACCCATTATTTGAACACCTTATAAGGAGGTTCACAGAATATAATTTGCATGCCCTCCAAGGACGTTAATATAATGTAATTTTTATGTCATTTCTCTTTTTGTAGTGTGGATGTTTAATTGTTACTTCAGAATATTACAAAAATAAAAGGGTAAACAAAATGTAATTTATCATTTAATTTTACTTCTCTATGCCCTCTTTTCTGGTTTATAAATATTGATTCCACCATTCCTTAGCATTTCTTTTTCTGTAAAGTCTTGTCAATTAATTTTACTCTCTGGATAGGGAAGCCTTTGCATATCTACACAATTCGGCATCCAATACTACTTTACATTTATGAGTATATTCTACTGAGCAGATAATATCAGATTGGAGTGATTGGAAATATTGAGCATAAGTTTGTAGAATCGAGCTCTCAAACTAATACAGTTTGGTACCATTCTTCCGACTGATTACTAACATGAAGCCAGTGAGATTAGCAGATTAATATACTATTCTTTCATACTATTACAGGTATGAAAGAATAGCAGATTAGTCAATTATGTTTACACCTTTTTCTTTCAATGTCTCTGAACCTGAAATGTTGGAAGGAAAGATCTGACGACAGTTATATCCAAATATATGACTTCAAATATTAACTTGTACAAATCTCAAAGTTTTAATAGTTAGCACATCATTTTCGTGTAGAAACTTATTTATCATAAAAGACTGAATTCAAATGCTTTTACAGCTTTGATCATAATGCCACGTCCAAGAGACTTTGCGTGGACTCATTGCACATCAGTCTCGGGTACAAGCAGGGTCAAATGCAATTGGTGTCAAGCTGAAGTACCTGGTGGCATTTATCGCTTCAAATGGCATTTGGCAAAGGAGGTAGGACATGAGACCATTATTTGCAAGGTTGCCCTGCAGATGTCACATATCAGGCAAAACTAGCTCTTGGGGCCATTTCTGATAATAAGGCAAAAAGGGCAAGAACTGGGACAGAAATGGCATTTAATTCTACATATGCTAAGAGCAATCCTTCGAATGAGGTAAGCAGTGAACAAATGTCTTTCAAAAAGTCTGTGTCAACGCATTCTTCTACAACACATGGCCCAAACACAGGTGGAGGAAACATTAATTCTTTCTTTGCACCTCGTACTACACTAGGATCACAGACCACTTTGGAGAGTACAAGATGGAGAAAGAATGTCCATGAACATGCAAAGAAGGCAATTGCAAATTTCTGGTACTACTCTAGCTTGTCGTTCCATGTTGCCAGATCTCCATATTGGCAAGGTATGGTGGATGCGCTTGTAGGTGCAGGTCCTGGGTTCAAAGACCCATCTTATGAGACATTGAGAGTTGGTATGCTCAATGATGCAGTAGAGGATGTTAATGATGTTGTTTCTGAACATCGACTAGCGTGGACAAAGACTGGTTGCACCATAATGTCAGATGGATGGACAGATAGAAGGAACCGAACCCTCATCAACTTCCTTGTCTCTTGTGATATTGGCACCATTTTTTTGAAATCTGTGGATGCATCAGATAGGATCAAATCTGCAGCTGAAATGTTTGAGTTGTTTGATGATGTGGTCAAGGATGTAGGGCCAGAATATGTGGTACAATTTATTACAGACAATGCTGCTACTTGTGTCGCTGCTGGGAAACTCCTGATGGACAAGTATCCCTCTATGTTTTTTACTCCGTGCGCAGCACACTGCCTTGATCTAACCCTAGAGGATTTTGGAAAACTTGAATGGGTGATGGAGGTATTGCAACAGTCTCGCACAGTTACCAAGTTCATCTACAATCACACGAGGCTGTTGTGTCTAATGCACTCCTTCACAGAGGGCAAGGAGCTAATTCGGCCAGGGGTGACACGATTTGCTATGCACTTCCTTGCATTGCAGACTCTTTGGCAACAACAATTAAATTTGAAGCGAATGTTCCTTTCTCCTGAGTGGATAGAGTCTGGCTTCACAAGGCTAGCAGATGGCAAAAAGGTAGTACAGTACATTTATTCTACAAGTTTTTGGGATGCAATTGAACAAGTTGTACAATTTTCTGAGCCTCTAGTCAAAGTTTTGAGGCTAGTGGATGGTGATAAATCCCCCATGGGCTATTTGTATGAGGCCATGGATAGGGCTAAGGAGGTGATGAGGGGTAGGATGGAAAATGACAAGGACAGGTACATGCCATTGTGGGACATAATTGATAGGAGATGGGATCAACAGATGCACTCCCCTCTCCATGCTGCTGGGCATTATCTCAATCCATCCTTGTTCTATAGCTCCTTATTCAAAGATGATGATTCTGAAGTCACACGTGGCCTATTCATATGCATGTAGGGCTAAGGAGGTGATGAGGGGTAGGATGGAAAATGACAAGGACAGGTACATGCCATTGTGGGACATAATTGATAGGAGATGGGATCAACAGATGCACTCCCCTCTCCATGCTGCTGGGCATTATCTCAATCCATCCTTGTTCTATAGCTCCTTATTCAAAGATGATGATTCTGAAGTCACACGTGGCCTATTCATATGCATGGAGAAATTGTTCCCTACCCCAGGAAAGTTGCACGCAGTTATGGCAGAGTTGCCAATGTACAAGCAGGCGAGGGGTGTTTTCTCAAGTATGGCTGCGGTGCAAGGTAGGAAGACCTACCAACCAGGTACACTCTATTAGCTTTGGACAATTTCTCTTTATTGTGGACATGTAGATTAAAGATGTTAAGATTTTAATATATCTTACATGAAATCATCATGGTAATAATTTGTGTTTTTCAGCACAATGGTGGGATTTTTTTGGTCAAGAAACTCCAAATCTTAGATGGATGGCAAGGCGCATATTGAGCCAACCATGTAGTTCATTCGCTTGTGAGCGTACTTGGAGTGTTTTTGAACACATACATTCCAAGAAACGCAACCGTCTAACACAAGAACGGATGAATAATTTGGTGTTCGTTCACCACAACCTCCGCTTGAAGCTAAAGAAAGCTCAAGGTTAGACTTCTAATATACTTGCAATCATAGTTATAATTGTATTCATTATGTTTTTCACTTTCTATTGCCACGACTAATTTATATATATGGACAAAATCAGGTACTGTTGAGGATGATGCGCCAATTGACCTTGATGAAATTGATCTAGAGTCTGAGTGGATTGCAGCTGATGATGATGATGATGATGATTTTCTTGACCCTGACGATCTTGATATCCTAATGGAGAGCAACATGAGTAGTGAATTGCTTGAACGAGTTAGGACAAGCTCTGACCTAGGAGCTTCATCATCAAGACCTACAACTCTCTAGTGTAGCTCTCTTTGTAGTAGAAAGACTCATTGGCCACGTCTAGTTTTTTGAAATTTTGTACTCAGTTTCTATATTGACATTGTATAAACTGGATTGTAATTGAAATTTTGTCAACTTTCAACATCTAGTTATTAGTTATGCACTATGAAGTATGCTTTGTGCAATGCAATGTATTCAATGATTCAGTGATATGAATATAAACAACTACAATCTATATTTTACAAGTCATGGGCAAAACTCTCGATTTTATTTGCTCTCTATATCTCTATGTTATGGAAATGCCTTTAAATTTAAAATACAAGAAGTTTTTGTCCCTTCTACATTTTTAATGGTTTTTTTTTAAATCCGATTTTTTTCCGATTTATTCCCGTTTAAATCACGATTTTTTTGAAAAAAACTTACACTTTTGGTTTGCCAATTTTTACCCCTGCGATTTTTTCCCGATTTTTTGAAAAAGTTTTATACTTTTGGTTTGCCGATTTTTTCCCTAAACGATTTTTGCTTCCTTGGTGTGAAGTATCCCTTCTAAATCTGCCCTGATTTTTTCAATTTTGACCCCTTGGCATTTTGTCAAACAATTGTTGTGCAAACTAATGAATTCTGATTTCCTAACTATTGTTCTGATTTATTGAGTTTGTTATTTGATGTTTGTGTGGATATGAAAAGGTTTTCATTGCAATATTCATATATCGAATGAAAAGAAATATAACCAACAAATAAACATTGCAATACCACACCAAAATAAGCTTTATTTCTCACTAAACATAAGTCTGATTACAAAAGCTCAAGTCTAATATAGACTTAATCAAATTGTAACAACACTATTAAACCCAATACATATGAAAGATTTGAATACCCAATATGGTAAACACATAACGGAAGCCAACGCTTAAATTATGAAACAATTAATTGTTGAAACCCTAATTTCCAGCTAGGGTTTGACTAAAAATGACGCCCATTTTAAACAGCCAGCTAGTAAAGGCACTGAAATGAGGATATATGCTGATAAGAAGAGCCAATCTGCAATTATACCCTGATAACCCACTTTTGCAATCACTCCAACTGCAATATCAACCTGTAATGAAGTCCAATAAGCCCAAACGAAAACCTAGAGTAGATTTCCCTGTTTTGTGAACTGGGTTGTCGTCCAATTCACTATCCTCCCAAGGATTTCGTCCTCAGAAGATCTGCTTGCTGCTGAAACCCTCTTCCAAAGCTCAAACCTGCAATTAGCTTTTGTGAAAATGAGAATAGTATGCTCAAAAACGAGCCCAATACCTTGCTTTATAGCCTCCATGACCTTTTTTCCATAAAAAACAATAAAATATTCCCTCCAAGAGGCCACGCCCACCTTGAGGGTCTTTTCTCATGAAAAGGAAAGTTCCACTTTTTAAAAACAACATTGAGCTACTAGGATGGGGGCACTTTTCACTATTCCTCTTCTAATTTTCTGTTACTATTCACTTTTCACTATTCCATTAAAGCAAACCTTAATATTTTCAATTCAACCCCTAGATTCATCAACTAACACCAAACTGAAGGGCTCGTAAGACTCCCAGCAAAGCTCCACTGCCCCTGGATAGGTCCCCTAACCACTCTGCTGACCTACGGGAACCCTGGTAATAGGCCAACCACTGCTCATCTAAATGTCGTCTAGGAAGGGGACATTACATTGTGGGCCCGATAACCTATTTCCTGGAGTTCCCATAGGCTATGTGGTATGTTAAGGGGCTCCTTGTTTGTGGAGATCTCTGGTTCAGTTATTTTTGGGTTTCAGTTGATGGCACTGAGTTCAATTGAAGTTTAGGATTGCAGTGCAGCTTTCAAAAGTTTTTTCGACTTCTCGAATTGCTCTCCAAACTTCTTGGAGAAGTCATTTGTTTTTAGAAAGTCACCCGGATGGCATCATTCTTCATCCCAAACTTCCTGGAATACATTGGTATAGTTTATTTTGCAGTTTGATGATGTTTGAGATTTTTCGTAAAGTTGGGTGTATTAATGAGCTATTTAATTATTATTTGCACTATTTCTTAAAAGGATGGAAATAATTAAAAAGTGCATGTGTTATAGCTCATTGGAAAGGAGAAAAGATATTTTATTTATTTAGGCACTTAAAAGTCAGCGCTCAAGTTGGGAATGAGAAATTATTAAGTTGGAGGAAAAAAAATTATTATTTCCAAGAAATAATTCTTTTCTTGTGTAACTTACAAAGTGCTTTTATAAGGAGGATGAGAGCTCATTGTTTTCTTTATGCTATTGATTTACACCGTTATGCTGTTGGTTGAACCTGAGAGTTCTTCCTTCCCTTCTTGAGGACGTCAACCATCTAGCAAAAGATTAGTTTCGGTGGTGAGAGATCCACCCTCGCTGGTTCAGGGTGATTTCATTCAGAAAATCACACAGAGCTAAATGGATTCTGATGCTTTTTGAAGTTTTGTGTTGGAGTTTGATGCTATATCATCTGCTGAGAATTTTGGAATGTTTGCTATGAATTTCAGAGATTGAAGGAGTTTTGAATGAAGATATCAGCTTGTTGGGTCGTACCATCTCATGGAGGCCGAACTTTTGTAGCTACTAATTACTGAGATGATATCAAAAGAATTCATTGCAGGTCTGGCAGTCACCATTTCAGACTATTTTCAGCGAGCAAATGAAGGGTTTTAATGCTGATTGTCCAGGCCGCACAGCCTAGGAAGCGGCCATACAATCCTACAAAAAGGGACATGAGGGTTTGTGGGCAGTTCGCCCTTCTTTTCTGCAATCTTCTATATTGTGTGGTGTCACCTTGATCAGTGGAAGCAGTTGGTATGAGTGTCGGAAGGGGAAGTCTGATTTATGAAGAGTTTTGGTTGTTTGATGGGGTTTTTAGTGCAACTGTAGTTGATAGGTTCTGCATATCAGTTCTGTAACTTGCTGTTGTAGAGGGATTTGAAGTGTTTACAGTGATATTTGGAGCCTCCCTTATCATCGACGGCAATTTCTTCATTTCGGTATGAATGTTTCATGGTTTCTTATGCTAGGACAGCAGTAACCCTTCATGTTTTGATGTTGCAGCAGGAAAGAACAATCTGATTTCAGTATTTCATGATAATTGGAGTTTATATGTTGTTGTTGTTGATATTTCAATTGACTAGTTGCAAATAATTTGTATCACTCATTGGACGGTTTAACCACCAATGAGATTGTTGTTCTTTCTGTATGATCTTACCTCACTAAATAAGTGGTTTTCAATTGTAACGGCTTCCCACCGAATAAGTGGATGTGCCTATTTCCATTTCAGTATTTCATGTTCAGGTTCCCGCTGAATAAGTGGATGCACCTGGTCACTCAATTAAAGATTTCCCTATAATTTGAAAAGTAAGAGTATGTAATGTCCCCATTTTGAGCTAAGTTATATTTTCTAGTTGAGCTTGTTTCTATACAGGAAGAACCGGAAAGTTGGTATATGTCTATACATGGAGAACCGGAAAGTTGGCTCAACTAGTATTTTGCTTGAGTTTTATTATGTGAATAAAATAGAAAATGGAATCTTTAATTGCATTTTCTTCTAATCTATTTTTATGGAGTTTTGTGTGGAATAAGGAATTGCTCCAGGTGGGACCTATTTGTCATCAAGAGCCAATGAGGGAGGAAGATAGGTCCAAGGTGTTCAAATATATTCAAATATTTCAAAATGCCTATTTCAAATGGATCGACTATCATGTGGAGTGCAAAATCATTGGATATTGGTCCCTTGAATTCCAACGCCCATAAGGAGTTCGCTCAAGATAAAAGTGTACACATATTGCATTGGATCGTGGGAATTAGAGTGTACACGTTGGAGTAAAAATGTACACGCCTTGTATCACATTGGATCAAGTGCCAACCGATGAAGAGCAAGCAAAAGACTTTTTAAATATTTTGTTTGAATGCCAACAGCCAAGAGGAGAATCGGCGCTCAAGGTGAAAGTATATTTTAAATGCAAATTGATCATTTCAAATGCTAAACGCCAATGACAAGTCATCGCCCAGTCAAGAGGGAAATTGTTATGAAGGTTTTAAATGCAGATTGAAGGATTGTTAGCATTCGCCTAGCCAAGGAGAAGTTTTATTAAATGATTGTTTGCCAACCTTGCTAACCGCTGCCTATGCAAAGCGGAGTTCATTGCCAAGGAGTCGATGCATATGAAGAATAGATACAATTCATTTAAAACAATTAAAGATTGTTTTTAAATGAGTGAACTCATTGATGTCATTCATTTACAATTGTTCAAAACTCTTGTTTTCTATTGATGGAACTCAAATTGCATTACAAAACATCATAGAAGAGGATTGCTCATCCAAGGAGAAGTTAAATCGAGACTTCCATCTTCATTTGGAGGTTATGTTGAATCTGATATGTTTTCTTATTCTATTATTTTGACTTGAAATTCCGATTTTCATGTCTTTTGCAAGGTGATGACCCCTTCTATTTGTATGGTGATGACCCCATACTCTATGTGAGGTGATATTGTACGAATATTCACCATTGAGCTTACATTTGCAGGTTATTGCAACTATTTGGAGTGATAAGATATCATTATTACCCCTGGTTTCATTGCTTCTAAGCCAAGGTAGTAATTGTAGAGTTTGCAAGCATTATTGGGAAGCTTAAAGCTACATTTATGAGTAATAGACATCAGATTTCCACAGTCCATGATATTAAAAGTCAATGCTTCAGGATTTAACTATGTGAGTTTTTTCTCATCAACGTTTCGGATCACACTCTGTGATCCATCATCAGGATGAAGAGAGCCAAAGAAGAGAATGAGTAATGATAAGTTTGTAGACCTTACTAGTATGAGAATGAGAATGATAAGTTTGAGAAATGATACATTTATGAGGTCTGATTTTTCATCACAGTCAACTCATCATATAGTGTATTTTAGGGTTTTAGGAGCTATTTTGCAATAAGGAGTAACTTGTGAAGACATTGGAATCCATCACTTGCTTGGAGAGGAGTAGATTTGATCTCTTTATCAAATCTGGGCATGCTACAGCTATGTGGGGTTAATGACACTCAGCTACAGCAGTCATATACAGTGATATTGCATGAACATATAGCTCACATGAAGCTTTAATGAAGCTCGGTTGATTTGTGGCACAATATTTATCATTGTCTCTTTGATTGTATCAAATTTGAACATCATTTGGAATCAATTTCATGATCATATCTTGGTCTGATATAAAACAGTATATGACTGTTAAGTGGGACAGCAAACATCATTCTTGTTTTGATTTTCAATAACGACTCCAATTAAGTTTGATATTGTTGGCATTGAATAGATTATGATTTGTCTATGTTGAGTAATTGATTGGTGCAAGAAATCTTATCTAAAGTTGATTACATTTTCAGTCATATATGATAAGGTCTCTTACAGAGTACACAAGTACCCTTTACACAAGGAGAGCAGTCCACTCCACCAAAGCCACAAAATAACAAGAACATATCTCCAAGTGGATATCGGAATCAAAGAGGGGGAGGGTAGAGTTAGATATAGTATGATTCATAAGGTCATCCCATTATACAATGTTGACAATGCAGTGAATAAGGAGAGTTTGCAAGGGATTGCTATACAAACCAAAACAAGATGGGACTAATTTGTAAATGTTGTGGATCTAGAGATCATGATGATGTTGGTTGTCTAAAGCAAAGGCAAGCATCAATATAATTGATGTAGAGAGACATAACAAAGTATTGGCTATTACTAGAGCCCAAGCAAAGAAGTTTGTGTACCCGACCCATGTATTGAAAAGAGAGACTTCATGAAGCAAGAGACAAGGTGGAACATGCTATGGATAACAACCCCATGTTATTGACGGTTAACATGGCAAAAAAACTAGCAGTGATGCACATGGAGATCCTTGGAAGGAATCTCACTGCCACAATTATTGATGGCAAGTCTACCATGAATGTACTTCAAAAGACACTTGGAAAAGTCTGGGTAAGCTAGCTATTTGGTCACCAACTTTTCAACTAGTGGGTGCAGACCACCAAGGAATCAAGGTGCTTGAAATTCTAATGGCTCAAATGGTACTTCTTGGACAAAACATTTTTATTAAATTTAGCGGTTATCCCATTACATAAGAAAGCATACAATGCATTGTTGGGTTAGGGATGGCTAATAGCGGCCAAAGCCGACCACAACTAGAAAAAGAATATACTCGCCATTGAAAATAAGGACAAAAACTTAGAAAGTATATAATTGATCTGAAGAATCAAGCAATAAGTGAGGAAGCAGCGTCCTCGAATTCATCACTCTGACTACGAAGAAGAGAAGAGTGGACAGAGAAGCATGATCAAAGTCCCATGGAGTTGAATGCTAAAGGAATCTTGGACTTACAATCGTGATCCAAAGATGAAACAAACTCCCTTAGTGGCATGTTCCACTAGCAAATGGAGGACTATAAAGTCTTTCCGTTGAACTGCAATTTTGTTGAAGTGTAATGTTCCATTTTTTGGCTCATTGATTATTGTGAGCATTTTGGCTTGTTCTTAGTCTCTTAGTGGCTATCCGACTTTGTTGGGAGAACTCCAATGTTCTTGGAGTGGCCACAGATCAGTTTTACAGAGCAATTGCTTCTGGCTTTGAGCTCAGATGGTGTTCATGATCGTAGTGATGCTTTCTGATGTTTGATCGGGTTCCCGGTTTGCTCTCCAAGATTCTTGGAGAGGCCATCTATTTTTAGAAAGTCACCCGGAAGGCATCATTCATCTTCCCAAACATCATGGAGTATGTTGGTATGCTTAATTTTGTAGTTTGGTGATATTTGGGATTTCCCGTAAAATCAGTTGATTTAATGAGCTAAACAATTAATTATTGCACTTAAGTTAAAAAGGTTGGGAAATTTTCATTTAACACTTAAGTGTTATAGCTCGTTGGAAAGGGGATGAAAAGCTCTAAATCATGGATGCATCATTTTGAGGCCTTGTGAATCAAATACTTCCTTTATTTTGATAAAGGGGTCTTTTGAGCTAAAGGGAGCTTTTAATTAAAAAATGTGACTTTAAGTTGTGCACACATAATGAATTATTTTTTATACTTTTGAGGAGAAATACGAAGGGATAGAGGAAATAATATTTTATTTCCCTCAAAGAGTTATAAAAGGAAGAGATGGGCTCATTGTTTGATCATGTTTTGGATTTGTATTGTTATTCTACCGGATTGAACCTGAGTGTTCTTCCATATTCTCTTGAGAACGGAAACCCTCTTGTAGAATGCTCTTGAGGACGAAAACCCTCCTGAGGTTGAGTGTGATTTCAATGCAGGAATCACCATTGTGCTGAAACTGGAGATTGGAGCAAGCTCATACAGAGTTTGCAATTGAGCTTCATTGGATTCAAGGAATTTTTGAGAAGTTTTTATATGTATTCATAGTCTTTGTTTTTGATGTGGATTTCTGATATATTATGGTGTAAGAAGTTAGTTTGAGTATTGCATTTATTAGTTTGAGTATTGCATTTATTAGTGAGTGAGATTTTAGCTTGGCTGTACCTTGCTGCCATACCCTGCTGAAGGTACGATTTGGTTTTAAAAAAAAGAATGAAGCTGTTTGTGAAGCTCTGACTTTGGAGTGTGATTGCATGGTATGAGCGCCTCTTATTATCCCATTTGCATTGGAATGAATGCATTATATTCATTGTGCTGAAGATTCCATACATGCTGAAGGCCGTACCTGCTGTGATGGTACGGTTTGTCTTGAAATTAATAGTGAAGGGTTTTTGATATGATATCAATTGTAACATGTTGTTGGTTATGGACGTCCCTCTCTTGAGTATTTGTTGTGAGTTTTAAGTTGCTGATAGAATGTGGTAAGTATACCTTGTTTTCCTGGCTGTATGACCCTGGATTGATTTGGGAATTGGCTGCTGATAATGTTTGCATTGTTTAATCAGTATAAGTGCTCAGAAATTGTGGTTTGGGTGCAGTGATCAGTTGTATAACAGATCTGTGATGATATCAGATATCTATTATTTCATATGTACTACATGCTTCCACCATGGTTGCCATACAATTAGAAAAAAGAGCCTGCTAAACTGTGTTACAGTGATCAGCCAGCAAGATCAGTTCTACAGTCATGAACAGCCAATAAAAAGGGGTCTTTGCCAATAGAAGTGAAGGGTTAAAAATCAAGTTGCTCTCAATCATTTGATTCTCTGATCATTCAAACTTTAAATTCTATCTTTTGGTTATTATGGCATTATGAACGTTGTTAATATTATATGTTTATGCAACACATTAAGTACCCCTGGATGGTTTACCGCCAGTGTGGAGTAATTGGACTCTTCATTTCTTTCTTTCCTCCTACCCACTAGAAAGTGGAGAATACCCACTGAATAAGTGGATGATTTGTAATTTCATTCTTGCACTCATACCCACTGGAAAGTGGTGAATTCCCACAATAAGTGGATGCCCGCCGCAGCGGATGAATTGCAGTTCCTTGGTTGCATAGTTATTCATTGTAAGCCAATCACCGTATGCTCTCACCTTGCCCATACTGGGATCTGGGTGATCAGAAAGTGTAAGGCAATTAGTTGGTTATGCATTGGTGCTAACATTGTCATATCTTTGTAAGTCATTTTGAAAAAAATTTGGGGTAGCATCTTACATGAAGCTATTGAGATTAATGAACAAAAACAAGAATTACGAAGTGATAAGAAGCAACCATTTAATGTTGAGGAAACCTAGGCAAATGATTTTGAAAAGTTGAACATTTCTTGTGTCAAACAAAGTACATGGTTCACAATTAACAATTTATTCTCAAAGGCCAAAAGCTATAAATATGATTGACTTTGATGCCCAACAACAACACCAAACTCAATCAAAGTTCACGAAATTAATGAAGGTATGACTCAAAGTAATAGTATTAAAAATATTATTTGATTTGAAGCGTACGAATACTTCTTGTGCTAATGAATGTTACGAGGACCCTATTTGTGTTGTATATTTCGCCATGACATCAAAATAACAAATACTGCCAGAATAAATAGAAATTCATGTTTAGGCTACTTACCCCACTGAACAAGTGGTTTATTGTAATGGCTTCCCACTGAATACGTGGATGTGCCTATGTTATTTTCCACTATGAACCCACTGAATAAGTGGAAGTTGTAATTGTTGTTCTTAATTAGCTGATAATCTGAAGCACTTGTATGCTCTCACCTTGCCCTTATTGGGAACTGGGTGATCAGAAGGGTGTGGATGATTCTGTTTGCTGCATTCTCATTTCAATAGTTGATTTCAAAAAAATTTAGGTGTGGTTTATTACAGTGGTATCAAAGATGGTGATCTTGTCAACCTGTTTGGAAACCTAACACCTTGTTGCAGATCTTCAATTATGAAACATAATTTCAGCAGTTGAAAGAATTGTTCAGTAGTTGTGAAATCATGGCATCTCTCAGCAAAGAAAATCTGTGTGAAAGGCTTTTCAATGCAGGGATGAAACTTGAATCTCTATGATGTTCAAAAGAGGTTCTTCTCAGCGTTTTGGAGGAGGTAGAGGATTGTTTGCACATGGTGGATCAGTCACCTTCTTAGGTGATACGAGCAGCTATGATTCCTTCAGTGACTTCCTTGGGTAAATAGAAATTGTTGAGAAACAAAGATAATGATGTGAGACTAGTTACTACTTCTTGTTTAAGCGAAATCCTTAGAATCAGTTCCTAAAGCTCCATACAAAGATGACAAAATGAAAGAGATATTTCAGCTATTGGTGGATAGATTCCAAGATTTGCATGATGTCACAAGTTCTCATTTTCCTAGGAAGGTTACCATGCTTGAAACATTTGCAAAAGTCAGATTTGGTAACATCATGCTCGATGTGGGTTTGGATGATCTAATTCTCGAAATGTTTCACCATTTGTTTGCTACCATCAAAAAATTTCATGCAGATCATGTTACAACAGCCATGATGGCCATTATGGCCTTTATTAATGAGAGTGATGAGGTATCTCAGTCACTCTTATCCATCTTATTGGCTAACATAAAGAAGAATGATTGGGAATCTTTATCAATTGAACAAGTCAAGTATTAATTGAAATGGTGTTGGCCCAGTGAAGAAAAATTGAGACCCTATTTGTCAAAAGAGGATGAGGATGATTGTATGAAAATGGACCATGAAGATAAAGGAGAGTTGACAGCAGAAATTTCTAATGTGTTTGATGGAAATGTCAAAACATCAATCTTGGATCAATTTAGTGAAGTTCATGAGACTCGTGTTTTCCTTGAAGACACTAAGGAGAGTGATGAGATTTCAGAAGTTGTAGCTGAAATTCCAATGGCAACTGTAGAGGAAGAGTGTTGGAGTTTTCCTGTAGAAGTCAAAGAAGATCTGAAAGCTGAAGGAATGGACTTTGCAAGTCCTAAATTTGATGAGGAGTTTCATGATTTTGAAAATGCCTTTCCACTGAGAATGGAAATGAGAATAATTGATAGGATGCTAGAAGAAGATTTATCAAGCGAGTCTGAGATTATTGCCGCAGAGTGTTCTGTTGAAGACATGAAGAAAAGTGTAGTTGCAGCAGTTGAAAAGTTTAAGGCTGCTGAAACTTTTGGGATAGGACCTAATAAGGAGCATTTTCACCATTCTATTGATGGCAATTCAAGACAGCAGTTTGACTTCTCAGAGAATTCAGAAGAAGAGCACGTTGAAGTGGAGTCTATTGAAAGCTTTAAATAAGCCCATAATGTTGACTCATTGCTTGAGTTTGGAGCTGCTATATCATTTGATCAAAGTGACTGTGAAGATAAGATAGATTTCAAGGAACTTATTACTCCTGGAGAAGAGGAAATTTCAGAATCTTTGCTACTTGAAGAATCGAGATGCTTGAGGGAGCAAAGTCTTAGAGAGTTGTGTGAGTTGAAGAATCAACTCTTGGTCTCTGATGAGAAAGGAATTCATGTCCTCACTAGTTTGGACAGCACTCATAAGGTCCTTGAAGACCTCATCCAAAAAAGTTTTGTGGATGGAGCTCCTTCTTCAAACTTGCAAATAATAACAAACTCCTTGGAGATGATGAAGTTTGAGTACTTGCACTTAATTAGAGATCGAGATCATGTCATTGAATTTGCAAAGAAGGAAAGGAAACTTGATAAGCCCACTCTTGAGCTTGAATCAACAAAAGATTTGTTTCAAAGTACCCATATGACGCTTCTAGAAGTTGATAAACAGCTTGTTGCTATTACAAACTTGAGGGACCAAGAAAAAGGTGCATTGGCGGAAGAGATCAACAAAGTAATTGATGAGTTTGATAATCTTCAAGAAGAATTTGATTTGGAGATTCTTCCGAAGAAATCAAAGGTTGCATGTGAAGCTTTGAATCAACAAGATAGGTTTGTGCAAGAGGAGAGGAATGACTTTCATATTTTTGATAACCCTCTCTTTGAAATGGGTACAGATGTAATGTCCTTTTTTTGGCGCATAGATTTTTGTGCGCATTTTGGCTTGTCCTTAGTCCCTTAGTGGCTATCTGACATGTTTGGGAGAACTCCAATGTTCTTGGAGTGGTCGTGGTTCAGTCTACAGATGGGAATGGACTAATTTTGCCTTGGCTTTGAACTCAGTGGATGTTCAAGTTCACAATGATGCTTTCTGATGTTTGATCGAGTTCCTAGCTTGCTCGCCAAGATTCTTGGAGAAGCTGTCTATTTTTGGAAAGTCACCCAGAAGGCATCATTCATCTTCCCTAACATCATGGAGTATGTTGGTATGCTTAATTTTGCAGTTTGATGATATTTGGGTTGTTCCATAAAATCAATTGATTTAATGAGCTAAACAATTAATTATTACACTTAAGTTAAAAAGGTTGGGAAATGTTCATTTAACAATGAAGTGTTATAGCTCGTTGGAAAGGGGATGAAAAGCTTTAAATCATGGATGCATTATTTTGGGACCTTGCGAAACAAATATTTCCTTTATTTTGATACAAGGGGTCTTAGGAGCTAAATGGAGCTTTTAATTAAAAAGGGCAACTTTAAGTGTGCACACATAATGAGTTATTTTTATATTTTTTGAGGAGAAATATGAAGGGATAAAGGAAATATTATTTTATTTCCCTCAAAAAGTTATAAAAGGAGGAGATGGTCTCATTGTTTGAACATGCTTGGATTTTGTAATGAAATGTTGTTGGGATTGAACCAGAGAGTTCTTCCATATTCTCTTGAGGACGAAACCCCTTTTGTAGAATGCTCTTGAGGACGAAAACCCTCGTGAGGTTTGGTGTGATTTCATACAGGAATCACCATTGTGCTGAAGGTGGATTGAGAGCAAGCTCATACAGAGTTTGCCATGGAGCTGATCAGAGATTGATAAATTTTGTTGTGAAATCAGTTTAATAGTAATATATTGTGTTTTAGATGATTTTTGGTGTTGATTTTGAGTTACATTTTGTGGTGTTTGGGTGTGCTTCTGCCTGGTCGTACTTCCTGAGGCTGTACCATGCACAGGAGGTCTATTTTCAGTAGATATTATTGCTGATGCAAATGGATTTCAAATCGATTTTGATGTAATTGTTTGTCCTAGATGCCTCATTTAAGAGTTATATGGGATTTTTTGAGGCAGTTTTGAGTAAGTTCTGAGTATTTCGTACTATGTTTGATCGAGTTCCCGGTTTGCTCGCCAACATTCTTGGAGAAGCTGTATATTTTTGGAAAGTCACCCGGAAGGCATCATTCATCTTCCCTAACATCATGGAGTATGTTGGTATGCTTAATTTTGCAGTTTGATGATATTTGGGTTTTTCTGTAAAATCAGTTGATTTAATGAGCTAAACAATTAATTATTGCACTTAAGTTAAAAAGGTTGGGAAATGTTCATTTAACACCATAGTTCCACAGGGATGCGTCCCCCCCAAAAAATCAGCCGTTTCCCAGGGGGGCCATCTCGGGGATGGGGAGATGCCGCCTAAACGCCCCCCCGCCGCCCCGGAAACGTCTCCCGTTGGGGAGACTTCTTGACGTCCCCCAAATTTAATTTTTTAATCATTTTTTTTTTAAATCATCAAAAATAAAAACCTAACTTTATCATATGCATTTTTAACATTTCATTTCAAGTTTTGTGGCTTGTGCATATCGGATATCCTGGGACTCGAGTCTTTGTCGATGAGACTAGACAATCAGACATGTATGCAAAATGTGGAAGCATAGACATGTCTGCAAAATGTGGAAGCGTAGACAACTTACAAGGCACGTTGTGAAGTGTGAACTGTTTGACAGAATGCCTCAATTGGAATGTTTGACAGAAATTAGAATGCATTTCAACTTTCAAGTGAGCTTAACACTTGTTTGCATAAAGCTTCTCAGGCAAAACATTTCAGAAAATTTGATATGTCAAGACTCAATTTCTATGCATCAGCTTAACCACAAAAGTGCCTCTACAACACAAACGGGCCAAAATTTTGTAAGAAACTTGTATAGGAGACATATTTCTTTGAGGCATTATGTCAAACAGTTCACGTGCCTTGTCTATGCATCTATAGTTATACATCTTTTTATAACTAATTTTTAAAGTATTATATCTATTTCAGCGCACCGCTCCCCCGCCACCCCCCCCCCCTGCTGTCCCCAAATTTAGGCCCCCAGCCCCCTGTCCCGGAAACGCATCCCCCCCATCCCCCCGTCCCCGTCCCCGAAACTCCGTGGAACTATGTTTAACACTTAAGTGTTATAGCTTGTTGGAAAGGGGATGAAGAGCTTTAAATCATGGATGCATTATTTTGAGACCTTGCGAATCAAATATTTCCTTTATTTTGATAAAAGGGGTCTTTGGAGCTAAATGGAGCTTTTAATTAAAAAGGGTGACTTTAAGTGTGCACACATAATGAGTTATTTTTATATTTTTGAGGAGAAATATGAAGGGATAAAGGAAATAATATTTTATTTCCCTCAAAAAGTTATAAAAGGAGGAGATGGTCTCATTGTTTGAACATGCTTGGATTTTGTAATGAAATGTTGTGGGGATTGAACCAGAGAGTTCTTCCATATTCTCTTGAGGACGAAACCCCTCTTGTACAATGCTCTTGAGGACAAAAAACCCTCTTGAGGTTTGGTGTGATTTCATATAGGAATCACCATTGTGCTGAAGGTGGATTAGGAGCAAGCTCATACAAAGTTTGCCATGGAGCTAATCAGAGATTGATAGATTTTGTTGTGAAATCAGTTTAATAGTAATATATTGTGTTTTAGATGATTTTTGGTGTTGATTTTGAGTTACATTTTGTGGTGTTTGGGTGTGCTTCTGCCTGGTCATACTTCCTGAGGCCGTACCATGCACAAGAGGTCTATTTTTAATAGATATTATTGCTGATGCAAATGGATTTCAAATCGATTTTGATGTAATTGTCTGTCCTAGATGCCTCATTTAAGAGTTATATGGGATTTTTTGAGGCAGTTTTGAGTAAGTTCTGAGTATTTCGTACTATGTCTGCCATCTTTATTTCTTTCTTTCTTGTTCTTTACCCATGGGAAGTGGAGAATTCCCACAATTTGTAGATGCCCGCCGCAGCGGATGAATTGTAATTTCATTGTTGCATAATTGCTTTGTATAGGCTAAGCACTGTCTGGTCTCACCTTGCCCATACTGGGATCTGGGTGATCAGAAAGTGTGAAGCAATTTAGTTGTTATATGCAATTTATTCTAACACTGTCATATCCTTGTTCATTCTTTTGAAAAAAAATTGGGCTAGCATCTTACAACAGAGACAATTTATGATAATCCACTCTTTGAAATGGATGATGAAACATCTCCTCCATGTAGTGGCACAATTAGTGACAACATCAAGATATGGGATCCGAGATAAATTTCAAAACATGAGTTGGAGCATGGTTTTCAGCTTACTCAAGATTCGCGAACATATCATGAGGATGTGCCAAGCCTTGTGGTTGGTAATCCTCCAAGGAGACCACCTGATGAAGGTGTAAGTGAAAATGAAGAAGTTTCCACATGGAATGTTGATGCCTCCATGAAACATCACTATTATTCTGTGATAGGGAGTTGTGTTGAATTTTTTCCTATCTTTGAAGGAGTTAATGTGGATATCAGAATGACAAAATATAAGCATGATGGAGACAATTTTTGTGTGAGTTTCTATACAAGAGGTCATCAACAAGGATTATTGAAAACTAATGATGATGGTAGGAATGTACCTTGGAAGGATAAAATTACAAATTTTAGAATTAATGTTGTTTCTTTTTTAACCAGCCATCATATGATTCCATTTGTTTATTCACAAGTGGATTGGAGAGAGATTTTAAGTAAGGATTGGAGCAATACTCAAATGGTAACTCCTGGGAAGACATCAATTGCTCTTAGTACCTTAGTAGATGATTTCATGGTTGAGTTGCAAGAAAAGATCAAAGATGTAGCAATTTTCCATGAAGAGGAAGAAAATGACATTAAAATGAATGCAATGTTTTATGCTGATCTTAGTGCTTCGGAGGTGCAATTTGTGGATGGCACTTGGACATGTTGCATGAGAGGCATTCTTTTTGGGAAAATGCCTATGGGTACTTTAGGAGATCTTCTGATGAGGCACATACGAGTAGTAGAGTTGCGCAGCACAAGCATGGTGGAGCTGCTTCATTACTTCAAATTCAGCATAGTGGTCACCAACAAAGTATGGAGGGGTACGGTGACCAAAGAGATGTTCCTTGGAGGGAAGTTCTAATCTTCAGTCCTAACTCTGCTATTTTGCTGCAGATCAGCCACGTCAAACTTTGGTCTGCACTTATCCATGGGGGTTGGCGAAGAAATTCATACTTGGGATGGAGGAACTTTCAGTTGGAAGATGTCTGGGAGTTGTTTTCAGCCTTACCCAAGTTGGTTTTGAGCGTTTCAATGCTCAATTTTCATGATCAGACTTGGCGATTCTTCTGGTGCAGCTATTGTTCCTTGTGTAGGGAGTTAAAATCAAATTGTTCATCGCTGATTTCGGTCATGAACAGCAGCGTGTATGTGTTTTTCCAGACCTTCCAAACCTTGAGAATTTAACTTACGAAGGTTTGTGATGTAAACTATGATAGTTTACCTTTGGAGTTCATTCAAAACAGTGAATTTCCGCATGCTTGGGTTCATCATTCAAAGACTCTTGGAGTAGAAACAATGAGAGTTTTCACGAGTCTCCACAATTATATTAGAACGGTTCAGGGGAGGCATGTTAGATCCAAGGGGTGTTATGATGAAGAGTTCGTTGAATTCTTGCAAATGATTGTTTTCCTATTTGCAAGAAGTATGGAGAAGGTTACAATTGCAGTTGTGACACAACATGGCACATTGCATTTGGAGGTTCACAAACCTCCTCGACTAATTTGGGATCCTGGAGTCACATTATTCAGGATGGTTCTATTGGTGATGGTTTGACAATTGCTTGAGGACAAGCAATTTTGAGGAGGGCGGATTTGTAATGTCCCTCTTTGGGACATTTCCAACTTCATGGGAAACTCCAACTTTCCTGTAGAAAGTTGTGTTGGTCATATTGAGTTTTGGGCAGTGGCAATGAGTATGGAAGTTCGAGATGAATTTAATGATACTTCTCGGATACAATTCCAACTGTCCGAGTGCACTCCAAAGTTCTTGGAGAACTAGGATTTGCTTGGTTGTGAGTTTAGTTCATGGCATTGAGCTCAATTGGTGTTTAGGGTCGCAGTGTTGCTTTCAAAAGTACTTTCGGCTTCCCGGTTTGCTCTCCAAACTTCTTGGAGAAGCCAACTATTTATAGTAAATCACCCAGTTGGCGTCATTCTTCATCCCAAATCTTCAGGATCATGTTGGTATGGTTTATTTTGCAATTTGCTTCAATTTGGGATTTTCCGTAAGTTGGGTGGTTTATTGAGCTATTTAATTGTTAATTTCACTTAAGTGTCCTAAGTTCCCAATATTAAAATAACTTAAGTGTAATAGCTCATTGGAAAGGGAATTTGATATATTATTTGGTGGAGCACATAAAGTGAGCTTTTAGACATTGGAAAAAGATATATTTGAAGAAAATCTAAAAAGAGAATTATTATTTAGAAAAATATGAAGAGACAAAAGAAAATAATATTCTATTTCTCTCGAAGGGTTATAAAAGGAGGCCTAGAGCTCATAATAGAGTTTATGCTATTGATTTGTTAATGTTATGCTGCTGGATTGAACTTGAGAGTTCTTCCATTCCTTCTTGAGGACAAAAACCCTCTTGGAGAAGATCAGTTTTGGTGATGAAAGATCCACCCTCACTAGTAATGGTGATTTCATATAGAGATTACATTGTGCCTTAATGGATTTTGATGTTTTCTGAATTTTATTGTTGGATTGAGCATATTGTTTTGCAGTGATTTTAATAATGGAGCTACTAATCTTTTTGGAGTTTTGAAGCTTCCTTTCCAGTTGGCCGTACAACTTGCAAGCAGTCGTACCAGCTAAGGGAGTGATGATCTTTTTGAAGGTTTTCTTGGCTGCTTATTACCTTATGCATGTTGTACCCTAATCAAAATTTTTGCTTCGTTAAGGCATTTTGAACAAGTCTAGAAAATTTTTCGTCAAAAAGTCAAAAAAGCAAAATTTCTAAAAATAGACATCAAATTAGGTTTTCTGGGTTTCTTGAGATACGGATGCCGGCAAAACTTTCTAAAAATAGAAACTCCGACTCAGGTGTCGCGCTTGATTCTCATTGGTCGATTTTGCTTCACGATCAGCGTGGTCCAGACGAAATCTGCAAAAGGTCAAGTTTTCTTTACTGGGTCATTTCTGCTTTTTCGGGAGGCGAAGCATGAGCTCTAAAGTCGTCAATGGAGGAAGTTCATCTGCCAGAGCTCATTTTCAAGTTTTCAACGCTGTTCCAACGACGTAGAATCGACGAACAGTCATCGACTCGACTAAGCATACAAAACGGAGCAGGATGAAACTGAGGTGATGAGAAAAGTTGCAAATCATGAAATTTGTCTAAGTCTGAAGATTTCAGGCGCCCTAGGAGGCTGGGAGCACGCAGTCTCACCAATGTTAGAAATTTTTTGCGTTTTTCGAGAAAATGTGAGAAATGTGTCCGTCGATACGTTTCAATGGGCATAAAAGCAATCATTTTGATCATCAGGTCCTAAAAAGATGGAAAACTCGTCAGATGTACCCAGGCTACCCAGTTCATTCACCATCCAGTAGCAGTTGACTAACGAAATCGTCAAAATCGACATCAAGAAGCAGCTGTCGGCACGCAAAACGGAACAAGTTGCAAACGAGAGTTGAAAATCAGAAAAATGGTCAAGTCTGAAGATTTCAGGTGCCCCTAGAGGCTAGGGGCGCCCAACTTGTCCAGTGTTAGATTTTTTTTTCACGTTTTTCAAGAAACGTCAAAAATGCCTCCATCAGCTCGTTCCCGATTGGTCAAACTTGGTCAAACTCAGTCAAACGTCAATAAAAGATGGGATTTCATCACAGATATGTTTAGGCTGCTCAGATCATCCCCTATCCTGCCTCAGCAATCATCCGGATGACCGAAAACAAAGATCAAACAGAGGTTGTTGGCACAAAAAACGAGAAATGGTATAAAGTTCGAAATTTTCAGGAATTTTTCTAAGGCATTGAAAGCCAAGCACCCCTGGAGGCTACAGGCGCCCAAACCCACCAGACTTAGAATATTTTCTGAGTTTTTTCGGAAAACGTAAATCTTCCTCCGTCAGCCCGGTCCAATTCACAGAAGATCAGTTTGGCACGTTTCCCGAGGCAAACAGAGAGTACAGTCAGCTCAGTTTTCATCAGGCCTGCCTATCTGCCAGATCGTTAGACTCAGTTTTGTCCCAGCAGACAGAAATCGACAGCCAAACAAGGGTCCACAGCCACTGGAATGCGCACGCAGATCGAAAAGTTGAAAAAGTTGAAATTTTTGGAAAAATGACTAAGGCATGAGAAGTCAGGCGCCCCTGGAGGCTAGGGGCACCCAGATTCATCAGAGTTAGAAAATTTTATGGTCTGCAGTGATTTCCAGCAGTCATTTCCCAATCTTCACTCGGTGGCCATTTCCAGAAGTCAGATTCGCAGTTGAACGATGCCAGATCGTTAGTTGGAGGCTAAGGATGGAATCTCAATTGATAGGTCTCCAAAATGTTAGGATCGGTCAGCTTTTTCAGTCAACAGTGACATTTCGCCATCTTGTTGAAGTCGGAGACAGAACATACTTGAGTCAAAACGAGTGCAGAAGTGTTGAAAACGAAGAAAAATTGGTTAACACTTCTGTCAACTCACGTGTTCAATGACATCATCAAAAGAAGATATTTTTTGTCATCTTACACATGAAGCCATAGGCAACTACAAAATAGGGATTCTTCCTATTCAAAGACATCCACTTGGATTTGTGCTTTAAAAGTTGCTTTCTTCATGGATGAGATCCAAGTTTTATGCTTTCACAAAGAAAGTTGTTTTTTCGCCCTAAAGATCTATAAAGACAAGCATTTGGCTTCTTTATTTCACTATCTTTTGCAGGTTGCATCCAGAGGAAGGATTTTTATTTTTCTTCCAACGAAGATTCGAAGGCTCAAACGAAGTGTTTTTTCAGCGTTCTTCATAGTTTCGGTTTAAGGAAGTAGGGAGGCTCGCTTTTTCAGGGTCCTTTTTTCTAGGGGATCGTTTTTCAGAAATTGGACCGAAGCTTTTTTAGTTTTCATCGAGATGGGTCCATCCAGAATATCATCCTCTTGAAGATTGGGAGTTTTGCTTTTTTCGGGAATCTGTTTTTTTGCTGCTTTTTCGGGAAAGTCTCCACTTTTTCAAAATCTGACGATCTGGATTGCTTCAAAACAGAATTGCCTACAAAACCCATGTGCCAGCTTTTTTGCTCACACTCTGTTTTTTTCTAAAAATCAGCGAGTAATTTTTAGCTTTTTGTCCAAGATTTTTCCAACATAGGCGTGTTCACAGTCAATTTTCAAATCTTTCAGTATGCAGTACTCTCCAACACAAATCAGGCCCAAGACGGCATTGGTTCACGATTACCTGAGAACTTGCGAGACAGACTTGCATAAAGTACTTCCAGTGATCAATTTACATTCTTTGGAGGATGCATGAAATAATGCTATCAGGAATCTAGGACACTCTGGTTTGCTTGTAGCAGCATCCTATCCCATCACAGTGCAAAGTATCGAATTTGTAATTGCTTGCATGACGCATTACAATTTGGTCACAAGAGAAATCCAATCAAGAGATGGATGTGTGCTCTGTAGCCTGAGGCCGAACGACATTGAGAAGTGTTTTACAATACCAGTCTGGAGAGAAAACTTAACTGTTTCAATTGAAGAATGCAAGAGGGTTTGGAACAATGATAAAGAAAAATACCAGAAAAATATTGGTCAGAGGTGGTTAAAGGAAAAGCAGAATGTCATGCCAAAGAACGTTGGACGTGGAGAGTTCAAGGAGGAACATGCAATAATGATTACTCTGCTGAGCCGGATCACGGGTCAAGCAGATGCTAACAAGTTTCAACCTTGGATGTTTTACATCATGTCCCAGATTGTTGATGGAACCGAATTCTATGACTGGTCGGCACTGATCAGTGATAGTCTCCACCAACAAATTCTTGATTTTCAAAAGGCTCATGAATTCCACATGACGTCATACCTTATGTATTTGATGGCTTTTCAGGGTCAATTCAGAGGTTTGAATGTTGTTAGAACTCTGGGTATTCAGCATGTTTATCACCGTTTCCCGCAGTTAGAAATTTCTCAAGCTGAAAGACATTACAGGCGGGTATGATGCATTCTTGATGCATGCAGTGCGAGATATGGATAATGAGTTGCATATACAGTTTTCAGCAGATGCTAGAATGGCAATGGCACAATGGGCTGATTGGTTTATCCAATTTCCCACTTTTTCCTACATCAAAGTATATGACTTCTCAGGAGAGCCAACCATGTTGCCGAGATATCCTACAGATGAAATAGCATTTACGGAATTTTTGAGGCAAGCCTATGAAGTTCATACATTTTTGCATAGCAAACGCAAGGCAGCTTTCAATTTTCCAATTGGGACGAGTATTTACAGATGCAGATCTGGAGCAGATGCCAAGGTCATTGGTAATGAATCATCCAAGTATGGTCTCAAGTTTTTCGACAGGAGGTCTTCATATGATCCTCGTGGTGTTTTTGCATCACCTTGGTCAAAATTGTGCACATACGCATGCAGTTAAAGACTTCTGGGCTAATTATGCTGATGAGTTTGAAGTGCGAGAACGCAGTTATAGCAGGTTTACTCTTCAGCAGATGTCTAATATCCTATCAAAAGATGTAGAGGGTTTGACAAAAAATGGTGAAGTTCTACTTCCCACGTATTTCAGGGACCAAGTTGAGCAACAACCGCTACCACCAGTTAATTGGTCAATAAAAAAGAACACTTCCATTGAAAAAAGAACGAGTCGAGTTGTTAAAAAAAGTTTGATATTCTTGAAGAATAAACGGAAGGATGATATTCCGGTAGCAGAGCCACCAATTGTACAACCATCAGAGCCTTCCACTTCCAAACCAAAACAAAGGGTTAAAGCTATGAGTGTTCTTCCAGAAGGAACAAAAATGGCTAAGTCAAAGAGGAAAAAGGATGAGTCTCCAGCTCATGTCCAGCATGAACAACCAGCAGTTGAATCAGAAGTTCCTATTGAACCAACGCCGCATGTTGAAGCATTACCTTCAGATCATGTCTCTCCTTCACTGAGCACTTCTCCTATCCACATAGATTCAAACCCAGATTCGCCGGTTCATAACTCTGATGCACATATTGGTTCATCAGGAGCTGATGAGGTTAGAACCGAGTTTCCAAGAGAGGATGGCTCATCCTGGCTTGAAAACATTCTGGGAAGGAAGAGGAGAAAGCCCTCATATCAGCTAGATTTAACAGAGCTTAAAAGCGTCTACCAAGACACACCAGACAAGAAGCTGAAGAAGCAGGTTCGCATTGAGAAGAATGCGGATGGAGAAATAATCCTTGAAACTGCAACACCGCCAGAAGATAGAAGTGCTGATGATATTGAGGTTGATGACTTCAAGGTTGTCAAGGCTAACCTTGGTAGGAGTACCCGACATACGGATGTAAATCTCTTCGAGGTTGGAGCGGATAATTTGAAGGAAAGGGTGTTGAAAGATGGAGAAGACAAAGCAGCTCTCAAGGCTGAAGTTAGGCAGCTACGGCAGTATATTTCAAACATTTTCCATGGCACATCACAGGCTGATTTATTGCTTCCTTAGAATCTTGAATAACCAGCCGATCAACGGCAGTTCAATCAATTGGTCCTCTATGGGAGGTACATGAATAATTGGGTGGAAGAATTTGTGATTAAAGGGAGAGTTGTACTTTCAAAGTTTTATCAATTAAAGTATAACACTCATGATTTACGCTAAGGCATCCAGGGGTTGCAGCAGACTATGGCTAAAAATAGACCGGTGTTTGAGATCATTATCTCTGACTTGAAGATAGCACTTGATTCTGTTGATTCAGCCAATGATAAGAAGACAGTTTCTACTTGGAAAGCACAAAATCTTTTCACAGTTAAAACTTACGACAGTATAATTTTAGAGTTGATAGAATGGAAAAAAAAGGTAGTAAATGTTCTCAAGTTTGTGAGATCGTTTTTCTCAGATCCCGTGTTCGTATGAAAAAGAAGATGGTACCCTGTATGATCTTAGGGAAGTGCAAGCAGAGTTCCAGACTCTCGTCCGTAGCAATTTTAATGATGATATCAATGCCGGCAAGATGGGTCATTTTGCCGAAATGACAGTGAAGTTTGACAAGGCTGTGGATGAAGTTCATGAATTTCTTCAAATGGTTGCCAGTGGTGAAGAAATGTTAGAGAATCAGAATATCATTCTAGAGAGTATCAGTGTTCCTGGCAAAAATGCGGTCACTCGCTTTTTAGAAGATATTGTTTCCCAGATTATCAATGGATGACATCACCAAAAAGCAAGAATGTTGATGAGGATGCATTTCAAAAGAAAGCAGCTTTAATTCAGATGCTTTTTGTTTTAAAGCATTTGCTTTCATCCTAAGCTCATCCATTCTATATTTAGAAAGAAATCACTTTGTATTAGTTGGAATTTTCTTTGCTTTAAAGCAAATTGCTTTAAAGCGTTTGTAGTTGTATCTTTGTCTTAGAATAGAAATAAAGCTTGCGAGTTGGCAAGTTAGGGTCAATTAAGGAGATTTTAGGGTTCCCTACTTTGATTTTAGTATAAATAAGGGCAGGCTTGCCCATTGTAATAGAGCTACTTTGGTGATAGCAAATTTGATGTGCCTATTCTAGCCTACAGATTTTGTTATTTCAAGTGTTTGTTCACTCTGTGTAACCTGTTCTCCGGTGTTTGATCACTTGTTGTATGCCTGCCTTTTGCTACAATATTGTTGTCCTGGAGTTGTATCAACTTTGTGATGTTGGAATAGAAATCTCATGCCTATTTTGCTCTTATATTCTATCTCAGATCATCAAGTTTCATCGTCAGATGTGTGGCTTCTGTAACTTTTATTTTAGCTTTCATCATTAAAATACTATGAGTCTTGTGATGTAAATCTGGGAGAAATTTACTTAAGTTTTTGTGTTAAAACAATCATTCCTTGTCCACTTTTAGTTTCCTTTGCTCTGAATTTACTTAGGAGATTAAAAGCGTCATTAGTTTAAGCCTAGTTGTAGTAGAAGTTTTAAAAAAAGGAAAAAACCTCTTCTACAGCGTTTAGTGTTTTATAACCTTGTGCTCGCAGCTGAGAATCAAAAAAAGATAGGCGAAGTTTAGTTTATTTATCTTTTCAGCGAACATCAGCAAAAAAAGAACTCCCCCTTCCAATAGGAAAGCAGTTTATCTATGCATAGCTGTCCGTTTCCAACTCGCATTCCAGAGGTGCGAATTGAAACGCCAACAATGCTGATCCCCTGGTTTTAGTTAAACATTGCAAGAGTTTTGGGGCAGTTTAAAGGTGAATCTAGTATGTCGTATAGTTCAGGGTTGTACCTTCCTACAGGAGGCCGTACTTCCCCCTTGCTGGATGTGAGGATTTTAAGGGTAATTGTTGTCAGTTAACAATGATAAATTCCATCTTTGACTAGGCACTTCATCATCTAGAGGAGTCGTACTAGTTTGAGGAACATTCAATGAGGTTTATGGTGCTATTTTGTCCTTTAATGGCCGTCCGTACAGCTGCATGCAGGGGCTGTTTGCTCTGAGTTTTTATCAGCAATGTTGGTTGCTGTTTGTGTTCAATTTGCATAGTTTTTCAAAGAGAGTGGGTGCAGATCAGTTAGTGTACAGGCACAAAGACCCAATATCATTTAATGAAGAGTTTTTGATGTTTTTGACAAGTTTGTGTTTCATTTTGTGATTGCAGCAGTGGGCATATTGAATAGTTTGGTTTAGATATTTAAATTGCAGATTACAATCCTTGTGTTAAACAATTATATTTCATTTCAAATGATTGTAATTCCCTAGAAGGCTTACCGCCAGTGGGAGCTGATTGATTCATGTTTAGGCTACTTACCCCACTGAACAAGTGGTTTATTGTAATGGCTTCCCACTGAATAAGTGGATGTGCCTATGTTATTTTCCATTGTCAACCCACTGAATAAGTGGTGAATTCCCACTGAATAAGTGGAAGTTGTAATTGTTGTTCTTAATTAGCTGATAATCTGAAGCACTTGTATGCTCTCACCTTGCCCTTATTGGGAACTGGGTGACCAGAAGGGTGTGAATGATTCTGTTTGCTGAATTCTCATTTCAGTAGTTGATTTCAAAAAATTTTAGGGGTGATTTTTTACAACTAAGGTAATTGCCCCTTCAGGATTGTCTTTTTCCTCTGTACCATCTTCAAAGCATCCCACCACATGTGTCTCACCTTCTCTAGATAATGATGATGCATGCAACCTTAAGGATTGGCTGGACCGATTGAATGCACTAGCCAACACTGCCTTGGACATTCCTCTTAGCGACACACTTCATTCATTGGTTGCCCCCCAATTGCAAAGGTGTAAGACTAAATTTCTGCAACAAAAGGAGTGTTTTCCAACATAGAATCCACCACAAGCACAAGACATTCAGGAGGAAAAAGAGTTCATCTCTTCTACAATATCCACAAGCTAGACCCAATGACTCTTCAACCCCTAACAAGGATTTACATCCATTGAATTTCCTTGCCCAGATTATGTAGATCCATACTGTACATTGTATCACATCTTACGAAGTATGGGACCTTGTTTATTCAACGTACTCATGCTCCCTTGATTCTCAATGAAGCAGCTTGCTTCCATGAGGTTTGTAGAGGAAGACTAGAACATAGAGTTTCTGCATATTTTTTTGAAATATTGTTGGCCCCAGCAAGACACCCTTCCGATGTCTCAACAGTAGTTACCAACCAGGCCTCATCCTATCATTTCGCATTCAGTTTTCAGTATATTTGAGGCCATTAATTCTATTAAGCATCAATTACACTATCAATATTTGTTGTTGCAAACCAATTTGTGTGAGCAGCGTTGTCTCTCAGATGCAGAGGCCAAAGTCATGCTTGAGTTAGAGGAGCAACAGACCTGCTTTCAAAATCAACTTTCTCAGCAGACTCAGCTCACTCAAAAGTTCAAAACCATGCCAGTAAAGCTGCTAAGTACTAGTAGGGTTAGACTTAGTTGGAGACCAAGGTGGCTGAGCTTAAGCGGATAGGTTCAGAGCATGATCACTTCAAAGGCAAAGTCCAGGGGATTGTGCATATGGTCAAATGTTATAGAGGATGGGAAATTACACCATCTTAAGCAATGCTCAGAGGAATTGCATGCACTTCGACTTGTAATGACACTAAGATCTAGTAGGACCACTTCTTTAAGTTCAGCTAGAGTAGATGTACCTCCAAGGACATCTTCTCTGACCCCTGGATTTTTGTATCTCCTTTTTCTTCATTCTGCTTATGAATTGTATCGGATGGGACTCCAACTACTCTTGAAGGGGGATAAATGTAGATAGTTATAATATATCATCATTAATAAATGTTATGTTATTTATCCCTTGTCAGTTTAGGTGGTCTACTTCAAATAGAAGCTATAAACAGTTAGACGAACAATTGTGTCTTAACCAACAACCACCAGTTCTACAAATGATATTGCCACAGTTGGGGTAAAGGCGCTGACTTTGTGACGGGTCTTCCCCATACTAGCGAGCATTGTACCGAACACTGCCTATGGAATAAAAATATTGTTCTCCATATATTACTCAGTGGTATAATTTGTGATTCCAAATATTCTTCTGTACTGCAGATTGTAGTTTGGTAGTGTAGACTTTATACTTTTCAGTAAACATATGCCATATTATGAAATATAGAGTGGATAGCTACATCCAAGGAGCACCTTTTATAATCTCAAAATCCCATATACCCTTCCAGCAACTTTATTAAAGCATGAAATCAAGAATCACTGAACAGTTGAAATTCCATAATAATATGAGTAAGAAAAACAAAAACATGAAAGTATTGTTAAGAGATTTTAAGATCAAAAGCCAGCAATCTTTCAAAAACATGAAGAAAATGGATGGCTTTTTACCTTATGCCTGTCAAAGAACTCCACCTGCAAAACAAGATTCCCACACATATCAGTATGGTAGCTCTTTTCATAGCAATGCTCTTTTTATTTTTGCAGATTCATAGATATAGATCGGTGCTCTCCAAATGCAGTAAACCTTTTAAACACTGATAAGAAATACCATGCTACTCTTGTACAGATTCAAAATTCAAGGATGCATGGGAAAGGTGAGGTTATATCGACTATTTTCAAGATAAAAGCAGGAGCAAGGGAATTGCAACCTGCTTCATTTCATTATTACACCAGTTAATTGTTGGTTTAAATAGTTCCAAAGCACAAGTTGAGACCTCTTCACATTACTATGAAATCTTTTTAGAAATATACATCCTCTTCACATTACTATGAAATCTTTTTAGAAATATACATTATCTCCATGGTGGATTATGATCTTAATAAATGTATTATATCTATATATAAAAACTAAAAGTGCAGACACAAAACATATAAATTGTTTATATTAAACTCAATCTTTAGAATGATTTTGATTGGGCCACACACTTGCCAAGCCATATGCTACAAAGCCTACAACCATGGACATGTACTTATCTGACATATCAGAGAACTAGCTGTCAAAGGCCAAGCTGGGTTTATGAAAATTTACCAGAAGGATTGCATCTTCACCCTTTATGCTATTATTTAAGAAGCTAGACAAGTACTTTCTAAATTGCCTGCTGCTTTTTAGATTTTGAAATGATTTCAACAATATTCCAGCATTATTTTTTGAAATATTTTGCATGGTTGGAAAATTGGAGCTTCTTTTAGCAGTAGCGATGAGACCTTATGAGATAGTGATAGGTCACTTCTACATGATAAATTACTTTTCTAGTGATATTGATGCGATTGGACAATAAAACAATATCCTGCTTCCTCCACCTTATTTTGGATTAATTGAACAATTCCTCAAAGAAACTACAATGTAGAGAATTAGCTCCATTTTGTGACATGATTTTGTGCCTGGTGAGGTTTGGCATTTAGCACTATTTTGCACTTAGAACAGATTATAATAAAATGCAGTCCGAATATGATACATCATGTTAAAAAAAACCAATGTAATAAGTAATGGAATGCGGTAAGCATTTAAAATTAAACTGAACCACCTGGTCGGTAGGCAATTCTAAGATCCCTAATCAGATCTGCCCTAAAATTCTGATTTTATTTTTGTCAAACCCTAGGCATGAAGTCTGATTTTCCTGTTTCTGAATTGTAAATGGTTTTGGACAGCGAATATATGTATGACAATTGCTCAAATATAAATTTCATTCATGAACCTTTGTGAAGAAAACATATACCATATATTCTACCACATAATATGACCTCTCTAATGCAAAACAAATGACATAAAGTTCTGATTTCTGAATATGATTAACTGCTGCTACAAATCAGATTGCTCAGAAATGAAATTACATCAAGTTTCAAGGCTCAAACATGCCCAAACATAACTCAGATCTCGGCTGTTCCAAATATCAGACCTTTACATTGATAAACAAAGGTTTCTACATACCAAAATGATGAAGGATGGTGTTTTCACTTCAAACCCTAGATGGGCGATCTGGTTTGGCACTTGATCATACACCTTTTAGACTCAAAAAGACCTACGATTCCTCCTCAAACCCTCCAAGCTAGGCGGCACTCCCTTGTAGATGGAAAATGGCATGCAAATTCATGGGCAGTGGTTAGGGTTTGGTCTTCAATGCTCCTCCAACTTGAAATCGGCTCCCTTGGAGATGGCGCTCACCCTAGGGTAAAACGCTAGCACTAATCTCTAATCAAATCCTTCAAAAAATGGCGCTCCAATCTGATATAAAATCAGAATATAAACTCCCAATCTTCAAAATTGTATTTGGCCAAAAAATCTCACAATTTTGGCCCTAGGTCTTCTCCACTCCAATCTGCAGAAATAAATGTCTTTGAAGCTCAATCCTCTCCTCTGAATCACCAATGAAGTGCAAATGTGAATTCTGTATGAATCCACCTCAAGATGGAATTGGGTTCCCGTCCAATCCACCAATATTCCTAAGGATTTTCGTCCTTGGAATATGCTGAACCTAAGTTGCAGCCACAAGAGAAAATCTCCAATGAAAATGACAAGATATGAATGATGCAAATGACTTGCTTTTTATTTTCATATAGCCACCAAATAAGCCTCCTCTTGACCGACCTCCTTTTTGGCCGACCACCTTTTTGTATTTATTTTATTTTCTTTTTTTCAAAGTGGCTTACTTTTATAATAAAGTCATTTTATATTACAAATAGGTCCAGCTTAATTAATTAAATATAAATAATCCAAAATTGACATAGGATTACTTAGTATTTGATTAATTAGATTATTCCCTTGCAACTCCTGACTTCGCCTACGGGAATAAAATAGGCTAGCAGACTCCATTAGGTGATCACTCGAAAAAAGGGGACATTACAGTCCTCCCTTCCTCGAATTCCTTGCCCTCAAGCAGTTGCAAACCTAGATGCTGCAAAATTTGTTCACCTTCCCAAGTAGCATCCTCAAGGGGCAAGTCTCTCCATCTAACCAAATACTCCTTGATCACCCTATTCCTCAACCTACGCTCCCCAACATCCAGTATAGCATTAGGAATAAGTATGAGTTTCCCCTCCTCATCCAATGGTGGAAGCTCTGGAGAAGATGTAATGTGCTGCCCAATTGCCCTTTTGAGGCAAGATACATGAAATACATTATGAATTCGGCAACCCTCATGCAACTCCAGCTCATATGCAACCTCTCCAACTCTCCTCACAACCCTGTAGGGGCCATAGAACCAACGCTTTAGTTTTTCTGCACCACTCTTCTTCAATGTATACTATCGATATGGCTATAGACGCAAGAAAACGAGATCACCAACCTCAAATGTCCTCTCCACCTCGTGCCCATCTGCATACATCTTTTGTTGATTCTAAGCACGGTGTAGATTATCCTTAAGTGCCTTAACGATATCCTGGCTATCTTGCATCATCTCTCTAGCTTTGGGAGCTCTGTTATCATCAAATGCTAAGTCTACAAAAGACAGAGCGTCGTAACCATACAAGGCTCTGAAAGGAGACATGCCTATTGACATGTGGTAGGTGGTATTATAACAATGCTATCCTAAATACAACCACCTGATCCAAGCCTTCTGCTGCCCCACAACATAATTACATAGATACTCTTCCACCCATTTGTTCACAATCTCAATCTGCCCATCTGTCTGAGGGTGGTAGCTAGTGCTTGAGGACAACTCCGTATCAACCAATCTGAATAGCTCCTACCAAAACACACTAAGAAATATGCTACCCTGATCGCTGACAATGGTCTTTGGAAGTCCATGAAGTCTAAACACCTCTCTAAAGAATAACTCTGCAACCTGAGGTGCCTTATAATTAGATGAAATAGCAAAGAAATGTGCATACTTACTCAACCTATCAACAACCACAAATATGCAATCTTTGCCTTGGACCTTCGAAAGACCTGTAATGAAATCCATAAATATACTCTCCCACTTCTGCTCTGGAATAGGCAATGGTTGAAGTAAACCTGCTGGGAAGGTATGCTCTAACTTGCCTATTGACCAGTCATACACTCTTGAACATCTCGCAAGACATCATCCTTGAGACCCTTCCATGAGAATCTGTCTCACACCTGCCTGTAGGTCTTGAAGAACGCTAGATGTCCTGCTAAAGGAGTGTCATGAACAGCGCTCAAAATCTTATCCTTCATTTTAGATTCAGGTACCAAATAGATTCTGTCCTTGTAGTAAATCACATCGTCAATCACCTTATACCTGTCATCCTGAATCTTTTCGTCCATGAGCTCGCATGCAAATGTATTCTTGGAATACTCAACCCTTTCCATTCATCTGAAATCTCTCACATAGAGCAAAGTGTGTGTCTCCTAGATAATGCATTGGCAACAACATTCTTCTTCCCCTTAACATACTCAATATCAAAATCATATGCCTGAATCTTACTCACCCACTTTTGTTGCCTCTCATTCAAATCCTTCTACTCTAGAAAGTATTTCAAGTTGTTGTGGTCCGTCCTTACCACAAATTTTCCACCCACCAAGTACTGTCTGAACTTTGCCAACGCATGCATGATGGCAAGCATCTCCTTATCATAGGTGGAATACAACCACTCTGCATCTCTCAACTTCCTACTCTCATAGGCTATGGGATGTCTATTCTGCATGAAGACGGCGCCATCCCTTCACCTAATGCATCACACTCCAACACAAATGGCTGAGAGAAATCGAGTAGAGCTAATACTGGACAAGTGCTCATCACATTCTTAAGTCTACCAAATGTAATTTGAGCCTCATCCGACCATCTGAATGCGCCCTTCTTAGTGAGATTTGTAAGAGGTGTTGCCAGTTGTGAAAACCCCTTCACAAACCTCCTGTAGTAACTGCATAGCCTGAAGAAACCCCTCAAATCTGAAATGTTCTTCAGCAGCAGCCAATCCAGAATAGCCTGTATCTTCTCCTGATGTACCTTAACTCCACCAGCGCCAATCACATGTCCCAAATATAAAATCTCTGTCATTCCAAACTCACATTTGGAAGCCTTAGCAAATAGGGATTGTGCCTCCATAATGCCCAACACCTCATCAATATGCCCGAGGTGATCCTCCCATGTCTTACAGTATATCAATATATCATCAAAGAATACCAATACAAACTTCTGCAACTGCTTATTAAAAATATGATTCATGCATGATTGGAAAGTCGTGGGAGCATTAATAAGACCGAAAGGCATAACCAAAAACTCATAGTGCTTGTAATGACATCTAAATACGGTCTTATGAATATCCTCATCACGAACTCCAATCTGACGGTACCCTGAACAAAGATCAATCTTGGAGAAATAAACTACTCCATGTAACTCATCGATCCTAAGTATGGGGTACCTATTTTTGATGGTCCTCTTATCAAGGCATGATAATCAATGCACATCCTCATCGTGACATCCTTCTTCACCAAGACCACCGAAGATGCAAAGGGACTAGATCTAGGCCTGATGTGTCCCATATCCAATAACTCCCTAATCGTTTTCTCTATTTCTTCCTTGAACCTCCTAGGATGACGATAAGGAGTGGTGATGACGGGCTTGGAGCCCTCCTCTAATTCAATCACATGCTCAAATCCACGATCAAGAGGTATACCAAGAGGAATCTCTCCAAATACCATGTTGTGCTTATCTAGCACTGACTGGATATCCACATGATATTTCTGGTCACTGCTAGAAGAGGATTTAGAAGACAAAACATTGGGCTGCCCATGCAACATCACCATGTCTAAACAATGTTTCCATCCTCTTTGCTATCACTACCCTTGGCACTCCATCTACCGATGCTCCCAACACTATCTTCCATCCAACATAAACTCTAATTCCATCTTCTGAAAATCTTGAATATACCTGCCAAGTGAATGTAACCACTAGATTCCCAAAACATCGGTATCACCAATCCCGACCACATAGAAATCATCGATAACCGTATAGTCACCCAACTAGATACTCAATTGCAAAATCTTCTTAGTGCAACTCATCTTGAATCCATCCACAACCATAACACTGAAACCTGAAAACTCCTCTGCCTGCAATTCTCTCTTCACCACCAAACCCTCATCAATGAAGTTATGAGTGGCCCTGTTGTCAACCAAACATGTGACCCATTGTCCCTTCAGGACTCCTCTCACTCTAAAAGGATGATACTTAGGAGCTCCTGGCAATGTATTATTAGTACCATGTATTGTGTCACCTGTAGCTATAGCATCAAGCACTAATTGCTGCTCCTCATTCTCACTTTCTGAACTAGTGTCTTGGACTCCATCATCATCAATATCGGAAGTGACCTCTATGTAATGGGCTTTGCCTTTCCCAAGGCATCTATGACCGGGCTCCCAAGGTTCCTTGCATGAGAAACACAATTTCTTCCTCAGTTCATTTTTGGCTTCTATGTCTAGAGTCATCCTTCTAGGCCATTCCATCTGAAAATTTCTCTTGGGATCCTTTCTTGAGGAAGAGAAGGGTTTGCTTTGAAATTTGTGCTTGGAAGGTGCTGAAAATTGCATGCCTCTAGCCCTCTTAATAGCATCCTGCAATGAAGGTGGATCTAGGGCTTTCACCCAACCACGAAGAGGCTCCTCTAAACCCTCAATGAAAAGATAAGTCAATCTGTTCTCAGAAATATTTGGAACCAAGACTGCAAGCTTATGAATTTCAGATATATAGGCATCCACTGAATCCTTTTGTTTGAGTTGGGCCAACTCTCTCAAATACTATTCGGGATTAATTTTGTCAAACCTGTCAATCAGCCTCTGAGTGAAATCAGCATAAGTAGTGATAAGGCCATGACCTTGTGTAACCATCCCATTATACCACCAATCATGTGCATCTCCCTCCAAATGTAAAGTAGCAAACTGAATTGCTTCCTTCTTGAATATAGGGTTCAAAGTGAGATAGTTATCCATCTTTTGAATCCATACACATGTCGTGCATCTACCCTAACCATCGAAAGGAGTAATAGTTATCTTTCCCAACTTTCTTTACAAATCATGGTTGTGATTCCTTTCTGCTCTAGGCCTATTTCTATACTTCAACTAACAAAAATCCTGTAGAGACATTGCAACTTGAAACTCATCACCTAGTGATTGCCACTCCTGCATGTAATCATTAAAGCTCTCTCCTACAACCTATTGTCCACCCTCTTGAGCTCCTTGTTGATCCAAGAAAGTAGGCATAAGAGGCCTCGCTATGGAAGCTTGAGTGGTTCTAGTGTGAGTATTATTTTCCCTAAGTTGCTAGCCTCCCCAATGTTTCCATTGTTTCCCCCTGTATGCTGATAGTCCCTGTTATTATTCTGTTTTCCATTGTTGTTTACCATGTTATGCTGCACAAATTGGGACAAAAGTTGCATTAGATCACACTGTCCATATCATTGAGGATGTCTCTAGTGTTGGGATCCTCACGATTCCTGTCACCCATGATGTCTTCTTCAAAATCTAAGCCAATAAATTGTTGCCTTCTCCTGTATGTAATGTATTCTCTATCCTCGGGATTCATAAATCAACATCGCTTAAATAAACCTATCGTGTAAATCCTCTAGGCTGGCAAGATCACTTGCTCTGATACCACTGTAAGATCCCTAATCAGATCTGCCCTAAAATTCTAATTTTGATTTTTGTCAAACCCTAGACATGAAGTTTGATTTTCCTATTTCTGAATTGTAAATGGTTTTGGACAGCGAATATATGTATGCCAATTTCTCAAATATAAATGTCATTCATGAACCTTTGTGAAGAAAACATATACCATATATTCTACCACATAATATGACCTCTCTAATGCAAAACAAATGACATAAAGTTCTGATTCTTGAATATGATTAACTGCTGCTACAAATCAGATTGCTCAGAAATGAAATTACATCAAGTTTCAAGGTTCAAACATGCCCAAACATAACTCAGATCTCTACTGTTCCAAATATCAGACCTTTACATTGATAAACAAAGGTTTCTACATACCAAAATGATGGAGAATGATGTCTTCACTTCAAACCCTAGATGGGCGATCTGGTTTGGCACTTGATCATACACCTTTGAGACTCAAAAAGACCCACGATTCCTCCTCAAACCCTCCAAGCTAGGCAGCGCTCCCTTGTAGATGGAAAATGGCATGCAAATTGATGGGTGGCGACTAGGATTTGGTCTTCAATGCTCCTCCAACTTGAAATCGGCTCCCTTGGAGATAGAACTCGTCATAGGGTAAAACCCTAGCACTAATCTCTAATCAAATCCTTCAAAAGATGGCACTCCAATCTGATATAAAATCTGAATATAAACTCTCAATCTTCAAAATTGTATTTGGCCACAAATCTCACAATTTTGGCCCTAGGTCTTCTCCACTTCAATCTGTAGAAATAAATGTCTTTGAAGCTCAATCCTCTCCTCCGAATCACCAATGAAGTGCAAATGTGAATTCCGTATGAATCCACCTCAAGATGGAATTGGGTTCCCGTCCAATCCACCAATATTCCTAAGGGTTTTCATCCTTGGAATATGTTGAACCTAAGTTGCAGCCACAAGCAAAAATCTCCAATGAAAATGACAAGATATAAATGATGCAAATGATGTAATGTCCCATTTTTTGGTGCATAGATATTCGTGCACAATGTGCTTGTTCATAGTCTCTTGGAAGCTATCCGACATGTTTGGGAAGAACTCCAATGTTTTTGGAGTGGTCTTGATTCAGTCTGCAGAACAATTATTTGGGTTTTCCTTGTGTAAATGGATTATTTCTCATGGCTTTGAGCTCAGTTGATGTTCCAGGTAACAGTGTTGGTTTCTGATGTTGATCGGGCTTCTAATTTGCTCTCCAAAATTCTTGGAGGAATTTTCTATTTTTGGAAAGTCATCCAGAAGGCATCGTTGCTCATCCCAAACCTTACAGAGCATATTGGTTCAGTTTATTTGGCAGTCGGAGGCCGTTTGGGATTTCCCGCAAAATTTAATATTTAATGAGCTATTTTAATTATATTTTTCACTTAAGTTCCTAAGGGTGAAAAATAATTAAAATATTATTAAGTGTTATAGCTCATTTGAAAGGGGAAAACATATTCTTTTATGTAGGCACATAAAAATGAGCACTTAAGTGGAGGAAAAAAGAAATAATTTAAGTTAGAAGGAAAATGTTATTATTTTCAAGAAATAATTCATTTCCTTTGTAACTCCTCCAGTGCCTTATAAAAAAGAATGAGCTCTCATTTGGGAGGGTTATGTTATGTTTTGAAATTGATTTTGTTTTGCAGATGGATTGAACCTGTGAGTTCTTCCATACTCTCTGGAGGACGAAAACCCTCTTGTAGAATGCTCTTGAGGACGAAAACCCTCTTGAGGTTGGGTGATTTCACATAGGAATCACATGTGCACTTTCATGGAGTTTTTTGGAATTGTTGTTTGATTTGTTTTTTGTCAAGATTGTATGAGATTTGAACTATTTTGGAGGAGTAATGTCTCAGATTTCAGAAGTGAAATAATACATGAAGTTTCCTAGCTGCCGTACATCTCTTGGCCGTACCAGCAAGAGGATGTTGACTCATTTTGTGGAATAATGGAAATCAGTTTGTTCTTTACAATATTTTGTTTGCTAAATCTTGTATGGACACCTATGTGCAGGTTTTTTCTATAAAGATCTGAGTTGTTTATTTTGAGTTTTGGAGGGACTGAGCCCTACAGGGCCGTACGGCCTGAATGAGGGAAGCTTACTCTCTTATGCAGATCGCTTACTCTTGTTCTATCTTTTGATTCCAATGATGATGTATAAGGAATCTTAATGTTTTGGAAGGCAAGGGCTAGTAATTTTCTGGTTTAATGATTTTCTTGTGAAACATTGTAATTACCAGGGCCATCCGTACTGTAGGCATAGACTGATTTTTGTACATTCTTTACCAGCATTTGGATTTCTTGTTTATTTGAAGTTTATGAAGCTTGGGTAACTATTGATTGAATGGGCAACCACATCTCTCTATTTACTATGCAATTCTGGGCAGATTCAATGTGTTTTGGAAGTGTAATTTCCCTTAAGGACCGTACAGACCTGACAGAGGCAGGGGTTTCTGTGATCAGACCACTTCTTTTCTTAGTTGCTTATGTTCTGTGCTGATATTTGGTAAAAATCAGTCTGTTATGTGGAAGGTTGCAGTGAGTCTCCGTCATTTATATGCATGAATGTGAAGGTGAACAGCTACAGGGCAGCAGAACTACAGTTACAGGGTCTGATTGGTGACTTAGTCTGATTTTGCAGAAATCATATGCATGATACATTTGTGAACAACCTTTTTATCATATGGATAGGGATACTAATGGCTTGTGCAGATTATCATTTTGGTGCTTAGAATTTAGAAGATGTTGATATGATGATCAAGTTGGGTTTCTCTGAGTAGTTTGCAATTAGTCCTCATTGATATCATTCTGTATATGTTACAAGAACACTATAACCCCTGGATGGTATATCGCCAGTGTGGAGAAAGAACCTTTCCTTGTTGTTCTCACCCACTTGGACAAGTGGAGAATACCCATTGAATAAGTGGATGATTTGTACTTGTATTTCTTGCTCTCATACCCACTGAAAGTGGCGAATCCCCACAGCTTGTGGATGCCTGCATATGCAGATGAATGTTTACTTGTTTGCACAATGTTTTAATTTGTAATCTAAAGCACATTATGCTCTCACCTTGCCCGATTTGGGATCTTGGTGATCAGAAGTGCGGAGGAGTTTAGTTGTGCTAACACTGTTTATCATTGTATGAAATTTAAAAAAAAATTAGGGGTAGCTTATTACAAATGACTTGCTTTTTACTTTCTTTTATAGCCACCAAAGAAGCCTCCTCTTGGCCCCTCCTTTTTGGCCAACCACCCTTTTGTATTTATTTTATTTTCTGTTTTTTCAAAGTGGCTTACTTTTATAATAAAGTCATTTTATATAAAAAATAGGTCCAGCGTAAATTATTCAATATAAACAATCCAAAATTGACTTAGGATTACTTAATATTTAATTAATTAGATTATTCCCTTGCAACTCCCGACTTAGCCTACGGGAATAAAATAGGCTAGCCGACTCCGTTGGGTGATCACTTGGAAAAAGGGAACAATATAGCAATCACTCTCAACCATGGTGCTGTTGTATAGGACCTCCAAGTTTACAAGGAGGCTCCCATTTAATCTGGATTCATACACAACTTGGAAACATTGTGGGGGACACATCTTCTAGTAATCAAACCCCACTTCCTATACCACCTCATTGTTATTAATTTTAAAAAACAAATATCAATAAACACTCCTTACACAATCAATTTGAATAATGTAATTTTATTAACTCGATTGATGCTACTGTGTTCATTTACACAACATGAGTAGCTAATTCAACTTATTGTGATGCTCATCTTTCTATAAACGTATTCATTGGGATTGGATGTGCTATCACTATGCTTAATAATCCAATGCTCCACCAAAGTGGAACCAAAACAATCCTCACTGTAACATTTTTTCCAACATTGTTAAGTCTAGTTACTATTGGCTGAATATGATGAGAGTCAAGACCATAGGTAGACTTCTGAATTTATATGGAAGTCTGAACAACATAAAAAGGAGATAAACCAGCAAGACTTCAAATCTTTGCACAACTTCTAGTGAAACAAACGGAACAGATTCCAATTGTTGAAGATCCCTGATTGAATTGTAGAGGGAGACGGAGGCTATTATTGAGGAGAAAAATATATTGGTTGACCAAAGATATAATCAAAACATTCTATTAGAAACTTTTTGGTTTAAATTCAGTTCAAGAGGCTCCCATCCTTCCAATGTAGAATTAACAAATTGAGGGAAAAAGTTTACACTAATATACATAGTCTGTAAATGTCTCATTCCTAAAGTATATTTTAAGCAAGATTTTAATGTGATGCTGATCCATAATTGTCCTGGGCATTCTAATGCACAAAACACCAACACAGATTTACTTTATCCTTATGCTTTGTTTGCAAATTAAACAAAAATCTAAAGCTGTAAATTGATGTTTCCTACAACTCTATGGCTCCCGGAAAAAGAGCAAGCAGCAGAATACAGTTAATTTTGCTCTTATGGCCAACCTTCACAGCATCTCTAAGCCTCAAACATATTCAAAGGCTAAAGGTATACCTAAGTGGCAATAGGCTATGGAAGTTGAACATCATAGTCTTCTGAAGAATAACACTTGGGTCCTTTCTGATCTTCCACCTAGGAAGAAGCCCATTGGCTGCAAATGGGTGTATAAAGTTAAGTATAAGAGGCTAACGGAACTCTTGATAAGTATAAGGCTCGATTACTAGCCAAAGGGTTCTCACAGACAGATGACATTGACTATGAGGAGACTTTTGCTCCCACAGCCAAAATGAGTACCATTCAGCTTGTCCTCGCTATTGCAGCCCAGTTTGGATGGAAAGTCCATCAAATGGACGTCAAGAGTGCATTCCTCAATGGGGATTTACAGGAAGAAGTCTACATAACGCAACCTCCTGGCTTCAAGGTTGCTGATAAAGAACACCAGGTATGCAGACTGGTGAAAGCACTCTATGGCCTTAAACAGGCTCCACGAGCATGGTACATTAAGATTGATAAGTACCTAGTGGATCATGGTTTTCAAAGGAGTCCTTATTCTAATTTGTATGTCAAAAAGTGTGGTGATGATATTCTTTTACTCATTGTCTATGTTGATGACCTAATCATTACTGGCAACTCCGGACATTTGATTGAGGAGATCAAACATAATCTCAGTCAATCATTTGACATGACAAATTTTGGACTTCTGCATTATTGCCTAGGTGTTGAGGTTTGGCAGACAGCTGATAGCATCTTTATCTCTTAGTCCAAGTATGCTCGAAGTCTGCTTGACAAGTTCCGGATGATAGATTGCAAACCTGCATCTACACCTATGGAGAAAGGGCTGAAGTTATTAGCCAAATTAGATTCACCTATGGAGAATGAATCAGTGTTCAGGCAACTAGTGGGCAACCTCATCTATCTCACTGCCACTAGACCTGATCTCAGTTTTGCAGTGAGCTACATCTCTCGCTTCATGACAGCCCCTAAATCTGAACATTGGGTTGTAGCGAAGTGTGTGCTGAGATATGTGAAAGGCTCTTCCGACTTTGACATTCTGTATGGCAGGTGCAAAGATCCTAAGCTGATTGGTTTTACAGAGTATTGGGCAAGTTCTGTTGATGACATGAAGTCTACTTCTGGGTATGTTTTCAATTTGGGCACAGGTGCAGTTACATGGAGTAGCAAGAAGCAACAGGCAATGGCTCTTTCCTTGACAGAAGCTGAATATTGGGGAACTGTTAAAGCAATTTGTGAGGCAATTTGGCTTCAAAGGATGCTTTCTGACATGCAAATGTCTCTACCAGGCCCTTCACCCTTGTACTGTGATAATCAACGGGTGCTGAAACTTGCCAAAAATCCAGTCTTCCATGAAAGGACCAAGCATGTGGAACTTCATTGTCATTTCATCCGGCAGCTTGTCAAAGATGGATCAATGATGTTGCAGTATGTTCCAACTGAGGACCAGACTGCAGATATCCTCACCAAGTCTCTGAGCCCGGATAAGTTTGTCAAATTTAGGGGGCACCTTGGCATAGTTGATAGATTGACCATTAAGGGAGAGTATTAAAATAATATTTCCTTAGTTTATTTAATGGTCAATAATGTAATATATTGTCACATCCCACATGGAGGGAGCCTGCCATGGAAATATGTGGCAAAGAAATAATACTAAAAATAAATAAAATTAAAAGATATCTCTATCAATGGGGTCGATGGAGGAAAAATAAATGGGGGGACAAGCAATTAAAAGTGGTAGCTGGAGAGAAAAGGACGATAAGGCATCCGTGAACAACAAAGTATACACAACCCTTAACGATTAAATGGTGATTGACATAGGTTTGGTGGAAAAAAAAACAGGAGTAGGTATGGACCCCCATGAAAAGCATAAAGAATGGAGGAAGGAGTTCAGAGGACTCATACGGACCATAGGAATTGACTTCGTTGCAGATTGAAGAGAGAAAAACAGAGATAAGAGGGAGGAAGTGCAATTTTTCCCTCATCCTCTTTTCCCAAATTATCAAGCTCAGTTGCACGAGCCTGTAGTCCAGGTGCAAATGCACAAGGTGGAGAATCTCAACCAAAATCAAGCTGTTATTGCTGCTAGGAACACCTTCTCCTTGACTGCCATTATCAGTGTTGATAGCTTCCATCTTAAGGGAGAGTTTTGGATGGGAAGACTCTCAGCGTGGAAACCTATACGACTACTATTGTTTTTCTATCCATGACCACCATGTTTTGACACTCTCTTCTCCTTATTTAGGCGCTTAGGTGTTGGGTTTATTGCATTGAGTTTGTGTTTTCTCTATCGATACGCCAAGGGAAGATCTATGAAGTTTCTATCAGCTCAAGGGAGTGTGAGAAGCTACAAGTATAAGTGCTTCAAAGAGACAACACCATAAGTGGATCTAAGAGCAGATTGAGACGTTTACCCCAAAATATCTTCCATGTTGTTCCTTTAGCCATGTGAGGATTCTGTTGTGTGTGAGCACTCGGATAATGTTAAGTAGTGGGCTTCACGGTTGCAGGATGTGGGATTCATACCTATGTGCTTCTCTCAAACATTTACGCCATAGCTGGAGGGTGTGATGCCACCAGAAAAATAAAGAATATGATGAAAGATAGAGGCATTAAAGACTCTTCTGATTGTAGCTGTAATAAGGTCCATGAAGAGGTGCACGGTTCTCTTATAAGAGATACGTAACCCCCAGAAACTAATGAAATCTATGCAAAATTAGAGAGTTTACGTTGGGAAAAGAAGATGACAGGATATGTTCCTAATAAGGAGGTTGTTGAATGTTGTTGAAGAAGAGGAGCAAAGTCCTATCCACCATAGTGAGAAGCTGGCAATTGCCTTCAAAATGTTAAAGAAAATATCCCCCGAAACAACTACTTGAGTTATGAAGAACCTTCAAGTGTATGGTGATTGCCACTCTGCAACCAAATTCCTCTTCAAGAAATTAGTGCATGCGATGTGGGTTGCTCAGTAATGATTTAGGGGGAATAGGTACAATATTGTCGGCACTGAAGAAGAATAGCAACGTGCTTGAGTTAGCGGTGAAGGTGATGTTGAAGGGTAGGTGCAAGGGGGCAGTATTATTATGCAAGCATCTCTCTAAGTAGCTCGATGACTCCTATCTCAACCGTACTACACTCTGAGATTGATGGGGACTCTAATTGGAAATTCATGTCTATTTCATGTTAATCAGGTGTGAATTATGCATTATATCATCTTAACAGAAATTACCTTGTCTTGTCAACGGATATATATATATATAGATATTAGTTCATTACATGTTTAATTGAGTTAGTGATGGAAAGGTCCCTATCGATTATCAAAACATATGGATTAGAATTATTTAGCACTCATAATATGTTGAGTTAATTGGGGGTATAAGTTGTAGCATAACAATTTGATATGTATCAAAACCATGTCATTTTGTATGATTAAGGGTTAATCCTTCAAGGTTAAATTATTTTATTTTCTTAGTGTATGATGGCATGGGGTTTACATTAAGTCTATAGATCGAGATCTCCTTATATTATGAACTAAGAATGAGATGTACTCAATACAAGCTTTGGCTTACGGTCCCATAGTAATGCAAGTGATGATGATTTCATTTAGTGGCACTAGAACCACATTGTGTTGGACATATTCTAATGTTGCATGTCAATACTTTTGGTCACCCACTTTAGTTTTGGGGGTAGAAGCTTTATTTGAATGCATGATGCTTAATGACCTCTCAAGCATACGAACCCTAGTATTGGAACTATTACGTGAACTAGGGGAAGGATACTACGGTTGTATAAGACTATTGTATGATTGTATGCTAAATAGAAGGCAATATGTTCTTTAACTTGATGATGTTTGAGATGGAGTTAAGAGATAAATAAGTTGTGATCATAGTATATAGCGTCTCCTGATATCTTATTGATGACCATTAAGATCATATTTAATGTAAATCCTAGTGTGAATAGTATCTACACCATTTTAGGGACTATCATAATGATATTGGATAGTATCATACAGTAAATGAAAACAAAGGATAAGAATATGATCATTATTAATATTATCAAGTGAACATCTTTGTATGATGATCTAATGATTATAGTGTTACCATTGATGGGAATTATTAAAAGGAACCTTGTTAGGCTATGCCATATTAGTATATGAAAATCATTGTGTTATGGCCTTGTTTTAGCTAGGTATTTGTAAATGGTGGTTTGTTATGTTGTTGGGTTTTAATTCTTTCATGGTTTTCCTACTATAGTATTCAATCTATTCCACTTCTAAGTGGGAAGTTATTTGAGTGGTTACGAAACCTTGGTTATAAGAACCTATGTGTTTAACCCTTGAGAGATTATGTGAGGAGAACTACATGTGACTTCGATCCCGTTTGGAAGTGGGTATGTAGGCAGTTCTTGGGCGAAGGATGCCCCTAGACCTCAAGTCCCTAGGGGAGGGGTTTAGGGAATGACTCTGAGGTATGGGGTTTTCCTAAACTAGACCAATCTTCCCTCTTTGGTATGTTTCAGCGCGGGGCTAATGCTACCTTAGATGATTGTGAACTCACCGTTTAATTAATAAGTCCCCACTATATAGGCCTGAGCCATTAAAAGGCACTCTATCAACAATAAGCTCACCTACTCTGAGGTTGTTGGGTTGGGTTCTTTGAACCTACCCCAATCTTGGATGAACTTTTAGAATTGGCGCCTTCACGGTTTATCTCTAGCGAGAATGTACGAAGGTGCCTTTGGGCTTGTCTTGACAAAAATAATCAAAGTTTTGTGTATTGAACACTATGGGGAATTAATGTTGAGAATTACCAACTATGTATGGTATTTATCCTTTACATCTAGATGATGGATAATTGTATACTGAGCTTTGATTGTTAATATGCAAATGTTATGCACTTAGAAATAGAATAATGTTTAACATTACTATTGTGGGTTTCACTTTTGCATGATGCACACTATGTTTTCAAGTGACAACTGAATGTATGGAATAGACATTGATATTATATTATGAGTTTGTATATGTTTATGTATATGTGACCAGATAGAGTCCAGATCATGTGGGTTCAATATATTTATTGAGTGTTGACCTATAATTTAGACCTCTGGACATAAAAGACCCTGTGTGTTGGTTTATGAACCTCTATATGGAATGTAACCCAATCAATCTGACCTATCTTGGAAAATCCTCGTGATATCCTTATTATGTATACTTGGCTATAAGATGACCCCCCTGTCGAAAACGAGTCTGATACAGGTGCGGATAGCTGGTTGTCACCAGTACCGCGCAGGTGACGGATGCCAGGTGCTATTTGTCGTATCTTAGGATGAGTCAGTTGTCACCAATAGCACAGAGGTGACAGATACCAGGAGCCATCCAGGTTATGATATAGGTGCGGTTTAGCCGGTTGTCACCAATACCGTGGAGGTGACAGATACCAGGTGCTCTTCGTCGTATCTTAGGGTTAGCCGGCTGTCACCAGTACCACGGAGGTGACGGATGCCAGGAGCTACCCTTTGGTATGATAGGGCTTAGCTGGCTTTCACCAATACCATGCAGGTGATAGATGCCAAGCGCTACCCCATACCAGGATGGACCGACTTTCGCCAGTGGCATGGAGGCAATAGATGTCAGGATCCACCGACTCGATGGTTCAGCCAGCTGTGGAAATCTTCTTAATAGACACATGTGATGTATGTTGTTACACCTACTCCTTAGCCAGTGATAACAACAAGTAGTATGGGATGCTTGCTTGTCATCACAGTTGGTTGTGAATCAGGAAAAAGGGTGGGATCCACGGTATAGTATGAGATATACCGATATTCCTTTTTCCCATTAGGAGGTATTCATGAGCTTATGTGTTAGTGCACTAGGTAATGGGAAGATGCATGTAGTAGATTGCATGTACTTCCTCTTACTAGTTGGTCGCTGTGTATGTGTGAGTCAAACCCTATGTGCATCTGTATTAAGGATCCTAGGTGTTGTGCATTGTCACACTTGAGCCTTGCCAGTGATGAGCGCAAGTAGTATGGGATGCTTGCTTGTCATCATAGTTGGCTGTAAATCAGGAAAAATAATGAAACCCATGGCGTACCCTCAGATACACTGACTTCCTATTTCTGGTTGGGATATATTTGAGGACTTAGGGGCTAGTGAATCAGGCAAATGTGCAATATGGTCGCAACCTTTCCTTTTGCTACCTAGTCACTGTGTACCCCTGATGTGCATATGATCCAGTCACCTTGTGTATATAGGTTGCATGCATGAGTTAATCACATTGTGTATATGTGATTTAGTCACATTGTGTGTATGTGTGTAATGTCCCGTTTCCTAGATTGATCTTTTACAGTTGACCGTTGGCCTATTCCGAGACCCGTAGGCTACTCGGAGGTTGAAATTGGGGTTTCATGTTTTGGTGGTTGCTTTTGTTCGTGGTTTGTGGTTTGGTTGGCAGTTTCTTTCCGGGTTTGTTGGTTACGGCTATTTTTAGTAAGTTCAGGATTGGCACCAGAACGGGATTTTGAGAGTGGGGTTGGATTCGTCTTGTCAAGACCTTTCCAACGAGCTATAGATCATTGATTTCCGACATCATCTTGGCCTCCGTTTTAAAGTCCGTAAATTAAATATTATTATTTAATATTAATGTTGTTTTAAAAGAGGGGACTTTAAGGTTGAGGTTGAAAAAGAATTGAAGAGTATTATATTATTTTCCCTCTCATGTTTTATCCCATATGCAAGAGGATTTTAGAGACTCCCAGTTGGAAAAGTATAAAAGGAGGAAGAGTGCTCTCATTTGGGGATCCGAAATCTTGATAATGTTATGCTGCCGGATTGGCCTTGGGATTGCTTCGAGGAATGTATGCCTCCTAGCTTGGCATTGCTTCTCGCTTGAAAGATAGCGACTAGTGGTGAAATAGTCTAGTTTGTGAGTTTGCATTGGGATTTGTGCATTGTAATCAGCTTTTGGCTTTAGTTCAGTTTTGCATATTAGAGTTTTTCCGGCATTGCATTTTTAGCTACAGCGGATTTGTGTTTTATTCATAAGTCAAAAAACAACAAAAATATTGTTCTGGGTATTCTCTTATTTTCATTGTCTGGTCAAGGCGTCACTTTCCTCCAGTTTGCAGATTTTTTGAGATAGCTATGATTTTTAAAAGGCAGATCGCCCTTTTTTGAAGGCCGTACCCTCTGCTGATGCATTGGAATCTATGCATAAATAATACATGGCATTTTGATATGTTTTCAGTGTTCTATCCTAAGCATCATCATTCTTAGGGAATATTGCAATTTGTTTCAAGTCAGTTGGATGAGTTATGAGGGAGATATGAGCATATGAGTAAATTCATAAGTTGCTGGTTTAATTTAAAGGCGAATGAGATTCATTTTGTAAACTGACAGTAGTACTGGCAGTAATTCTCAATCTTGTTCAATTCTGATTTGTAATGCTCAACTCTACTTCCAGTATTTGCTTTTGTATTTACTTTACCTCCGCCCTATGGTAGCTACTTTCCCATTCCGGAATAGAAAGCACATTCTGGGTGTTGAGTACTTTCAGCATTACAGTTATTTCTTTCAAGCATTGTAATTTGTAATACTCCGCCATATGGTCGCCTCAACTCCATATTGGATTGGGTAGCACATACTTGGTGTCGAGTTCTCTTTCAGTACTTAGTGTAGAAGACCCTCTGACCATATGCTCGCCATCATTGGCGCCATTCTTGGTTAGAGTTATTGCATAAGCATTTTGATTAAGATCCTCTGACCAATGCTCACACCTTGCCCACATCGGGACCCTGGTGTACATTCTGGTTAGAGTTGCTTCAGCAACGTTTTGGTTTGGCTGCTAACCTTAACGGGTGCATTGGTTTGTAATTTGTAATTTGAAAAAACAAAAAAATTTGGCTCGGAATATTTCAATGTGATGCCTACACGAGCTATTCACATTATGTATATGTGATATAAGTGTGAACTAATCACACTGTGTATATGTGTTGTATGCATGGGATAGTCACTCTGGGTGTATGTGACGCATGCATGAGATATTCACTCCATGTATAGGTGGTATGTATGAGCTAGCCACATTGTGTATATGTGACACATGTAAGAGTTATTCACATTGTGTAAATGGGTTGTGCCCTTGAGCTAGTCACACTATGTATGTGTGACCCATGTGATAGATAGTCACATTGTGTACATGTGATTTATGCTTGAGACAGTCACTATGTTTGAACGAGTGACATTTATATGAGTTGGTCACTATGTAGTTTTGTGTGTTTTCATACATTGATGTTGGTATTGAACTATCATTTGATTCGATTGCATTCGCTATCATACTACGCATATGAATTGAATTGGAACCATAGGATTTACTTAAAAGCTATGATTTAAGAGTGAGATTAGAGATCTCATATCAAAGGAGAGGATGAAGCCTCTCTGTTGTTCATGTACGAACTACGGAACCTCTGATTCCCACGAGGGGATACGTAAGCAGGGCCATTGTGAATGAACCCTCGAGGTTTACGTTTGGTTCTAGGGATGTCCCTGACCTCGAGAGCTTACCATACTCTAGTGTGAGTATATGAGTTGTGGCATAAAGTAGTCGCCATGACTATGTTTGGTAAGTCTCTGAAGTGGGCACTTCTAATTTAGATAGAAGATGCTTGGTTGATTAAGTTAATACTCAATTTGTAAAAAAAAATTAGTAGTAACCAGGGTGGTTATTACATATATTAGATAGTTTCTATTTGCTTTCTTAGCTTTAGTTTATATAGAAACTTTTGTATTAGATCTTTTAGATACATCTGTATTTTAGAAAAATCGGTTTGGTTTCTTTTAGAAACGTCATCTTTGTAATTCTTTATATTGAGCTTTGCTCTTTGTTAATAAAATTAATTCAGTTTTTCACCATTTCAAGGTTTGTGTGGTCTCCAAGACCTTAATTTGGGCTTGGCAGCGAGGGCTCCACCAATTAACCCCACCCTTTATTGTGATAGGGTATGCATTGAGGGCATTGCCCCTCGACCCAACTAGGGTATTTGCCCCCAGACCCTCACAAGGGGTGCTGCCCCTCAACCCCATTGGGCCCATTGGGGATGTTGCTCCTTGACCCACTAGGGGCTACTGCCCCTAGACCTCCACTCTAGTTTTAAAAAGGAAAAAATAAAAATTGTTTTGGGCACATGTTTTCCACGAATTCAATTTGCAAATTATTGATACGTATATCATATGTGTAATTTATAATGAAGAAAAAACTACTTTTGAACATTGTAAATTCAATTTTAAGCATGTTTTTTAAGATTATTTTACAAATTTATGTGTTTTTTAATGTTCAGAAATTTTGCAAGTTTTTGTCTAGTCCAAGTTTTTGAAAATATTTTGGCATGTCAAGCTTTTCCCAAGTTCAAGTTTTTCAACTATGGGAGATATCAAGAGAGTGGATCAGCAACTTCTTTGTGGGAGACAAAGTGTTTGTAAGTACGACCTCACAAAAGCCCAATCCATTGTGGAAAAGGCTCTAAGTTTGCTCCCCATTTTGTAGGACTATTTGAGATTTTGGAGCAAATAGGCCCGGTTGCCTATCACCTTGCCCTACAACTTAGCTTGTGTTGTATCCATGATGTTACTCATGTCAATCGAGATGAGATATGTTCCTAACCATACCCATGTTTTGGATTGGATTGCCTTGCAAGTAAAGGTAGGCAGCTAGTTGGCCTTGGAGCTCATTTGCATTTTAGAGCATTAGAGGTTGGGCCTTCGAGATCAAGAGTTGGACCAAGTTAAGGTCCAATGGGATCCTTTTAATGAGACTTCAGCTACTTGGAAGTATGCAATACAGTTGTAAGTACTTCATCCCCAACTCTTCTAGTGACCTCCACGAGGAAGTCTAGACTTAGGGGAGGGGAATATAAGGCCCAACTTTGTGGTGATCATTTTGTAGTACCATCTACATGTTTTGATTATAACTTTTGATTCAAATGGTTGTTTTTGGAAAAATCTATACTTTATATTTCCTATTTTAGATAATTAAAATATTATGACTCTTTTGCAATGTAATGTTGGATAACTATGTAGTCGGTTGTGATACCATGTATTCTATGATATGATGTTATATGTTGCTTCAGCTATATATTACCGTGGATGTATTTGATGTGTGCCTGAGTGTGCAGATCACATGTTTAGTCATGCTAGATTTGAGAGGAATAACCCACATGCCAAACCACCCAGTCCTCTTTAACCATTAAAGAAAGGTTGTTAACCTTGCATAAACCTGTGCAAATGAACACTACAACGACCTAACCACAAGGGGGATAGAGTATTGTCTCTCTTCCTTTAAGTTATCCAAATGTGTTATGTCAAGTTGTAAATGTTATTGTTTTGGAATTTGAGTGTTATTCGTGTTAAGTGATGTTAAAGTTGTCTTGTTTTGGCATTGGGAATGTGATGTGTATAGTAAGAAACCAATGTAAACTTCTATTTGTATCTACCCCATCTAAGTGTAAGTTAAACATGTGGCATTGGGCATGTTAAACATCTAACATTGGGCATGTGAGGCTTAGACAGTCAAGATACAAAAATGTAAAAATAAAAAATAATAATGTAATGTCCCCTTCTGGCAAGTCAAAATTTTCTCAACCTTGCACACAATTTCAACTTGTAAAAGAGAACATTAATGACCAATTCATCTTTAAAATATCAACATATCTCAATTTGACATTCATATGTAATTATCAATATCAAGTTCATATACTATTCACATTCTCTCTTAGGATTAGTAACCTTATAATCATAATTCAATATGCATTTCATATTTCCTCATTTCTATTATCTATGTTCCATGGTTTACCTCGGGAGAGACATCCTTGAGCCTGAACGTTAATCAGACCACTCACCCAATATGAGAGGGTGCGTTAAGGCGTTGGTATACAAGACCCACTGCCATAGGCCCAAGGGTTTTCACCTGCTTGGCTCGGAGGGGCTTCATCGCTATACATCCGCGATACTTCGCCAGCTCAAGGGTAACCTACCGTTAAGTCATTACTAATATCTAGGTCTACACAACCATAGGCCCAAGGGCTTCACGCTATACATCCAGCGATACTTCACCCTTGGCTCGGAGGGGTGATACTTCACCAACTCGAGATTTACCTAGGTGCTAGATCCTAGCCGCCTTTTCCCTAACCACCAGTCTCATACTTATTGGGTGTGTAGGTGGATTAATGATGAGGCTTCTATTCTCATCCCGGGTATTCCATGATTATGAATTACGCTTATTAGAATTACCTTTACTATCTCGTGATCCTCATGGATCACGAGATGGTACAATTAGATCATATTACTTATTTGCACTATCTCATGATTGCCTTTCACATTACTTGGCAATATCCAATATGCTTCCTTATAGGAATAACATTCAAACATCTTGTGCCTTAATATTCTTGGCTATTCATTCATAATTATGAGTATTTTATGTTACTAGGATCATGCAGTTCTCATTCTGTATTTCAGACTATTCTATATACTTACAATAGCATTTTTAGCTTATTTTTTCTATGATAATCTTTTCTAACATTCTAACTTTTCATTCTATGATACATAACTGTTGTCAATCATTCTATGTTTGCATTTTATTCTATTCCATATACATATTCATTTTTGTGATAGCATTCTTATTCCATTTTATATACATATGCATTCTATTCTATCATTATTCTAGTTATTATCATGCTATCTTATCCCAATTATAAGCATGGTGTATTATGATCAGTTCAATGGAACATTCAGAACGTGAGGTAAGAATCATACCTTATTTGCTTTGACGGCTCTTATGTATGGTTTGCGATTATAATGCTTGATACAATAATTGCTGATAGAGCATACAGTTCGCTGCAGAAGTCTTTATGCTGGTGATGGCTCAATTTGATGACTGTAATTTGTTTGTTGATTGATAGATAATTGTCTCTGCTGCGTTGATTTTATGATGAGATGTTTGATGCTTAGAGCTGCCTTGATGATCGATGATGAGATGTATTGAAATGAAGTTGTGATTCGATGGTGCTTAGACTCTTATATTTTCTGTATTAGATGCTGAGAATCTGATGAGATGCTTGTTGAGTGTTTGGTCTGTATTTTGTGTTGTGATTCCTTTCTGCCTTCTTCACCATAAAATCTTTCAACCTTTATATCATCCTAAAGGAAGTGTCTTTATAAAATAGCTACGTCCTTTTATAATTGCACCTTTTCAACATATATCACAGCCATGCAATCGCACCCCTTTGTGTGAGGCGCTGCCTTTGTGTATGTAATCGCAGACTTTCCATTATCTTTACTAATCGCATCTCTATAATTACCACGATTCCTCCAAGGCTGTGGCGGATGTAAGATAAAATCGAAAGTCTTTCAATTAACAATGAATCAACCCTTTTCTTTATTGCCCACCGATGCTTCCTTATGCCATACATACCACTTATAGATCCTTCATATTGGTGGCTGAGATTTGAAGGGCCCCACCTTTCATATATTCCACCGTGTCTCTTTAAATTATAGTCTTTCCCAACGCTCAAGATAGTCTTTCAAACTTTCGTAGGTGGCGGTAGAGTTTAAGGTATCAAAAGAGCATCAAATATAACTGTTGATGATTGTTTTTAGACAAGTCAACAATAGAGTAAAATACTAAGTATCCAACTCTCTCTTGAATAAAGCCTCTCGAATGCTAAACAAAGCGATCAATCAAGACAACTCCAAGGTTCCTTATTCGTGATTGTATTGGATAGATTCAGTGATTACATGTGATCTTGTTGATTATCACAAAGGGACTTACGTTGGATTCTTCTTCTTTCATTCAGTTTATTTCTCCCTTGAGTGTGGATGAAGTATGTACAATGCATCAATGATAAAAAAAGGAAAAAAGATAGGGTTTAGGAAGCTAATCTAAGGTCAATGAAGCAATGACGATGCATGAATAGACAAACTCCTTAATCAACCTAACTCCACTTTGCCAAGGATGCCTACGACTACATGAAGTTGGTGCGATCTCCTAAGGATAGCGAAAGGTTTTTAAATCATGAAGGCTTATACAAGCACCCATTAGACAGCGTAGCTCAAACAAGCATCCACAATCGAACTTAAGCAAAAGATGAGGCTCAGACTAGCTTTACACAACACTTCACCAGCGATGAATGTTAAAAGCATGAGCTAGGAATTGATCAAATATTCAGTACAACATACATAACATCAAAGAACTTCTAATCTACTTCTAATCTATTTGAAACATCTCTCCACTTCAGCGAGTTACAAGAAACCATGTCACTTCACAAGACAACACTTAAACACCAAGCGAACTCCAATGTCCTTTGTATTAATCTTGAGAAATATTTACAACAATCTCCAAGTCCTCTCAGAGAATTTCGAGAGTCTCTTCTACTCTACTCCTACTTGCCTACAATCTAATATCTAATCTCTAATAATTTACAAATGAGGCAACAAGGCCTTTATATAGAGTCCAGAATTACAATGAAAGTCTAGGATCAATTCACATAGCCAAGGGCTAGGATCATGCCACCTTGGCAGGTAGTTACAACAAATTGCTATTTTTAGTACATAAGATAGGCAATGAAGGCACGTTTTCCAAGAAGATAAGATAAGATGGAATCTTTTAGAGCATCTTCCACATGTCCTCTTTGGCTTCTTGCTTGTTGTAGATGCATTGAATGTAGTCATATGATGTGGCTGATTATGATTGGATGATGATGTGTACTTGCCACGTAGATGCCACCTTAGCAAACTTGTGAATTTCAACTGTTAATTCACTTTGCTCTGTGGGCATATTCCCAAATTGTATCATCTTTGTGATGTCTTCGAACATGATTGCTTGAATGAATATGAATGTTTGGGAATGCTTGTTGATCCGCCTTGTTCATCTTCTTGTAAACTGGATGTGTATGATACTTGTTACTCATTTGACTAACTCTGTGATTCTTCTTTGCAAGATGTAGGAATGATCTTTCTTGATGCTTCTTCATGAAGAGTAATGTATATGATAATGATGTTGCTTCCTTCATGTGAGAGTAGATGATGATGATTCATTGATAATGGAATAAGAGACTTCTCAGAGACTTGAAGTTGTAAGGAAGAGCTTGAAGCTTGAAGGATGAATGTCTTTGAACATGATGCAACTGATGATGAAGTGTTCTAACAAGATGATCTTGAAGTGATCTCCACGAGTGGCAACATGATGTCTTCCGCCGTAGTAACTTCTTGATTGCCTTGAATGAAGGTGACTCAGGGTGCTAGCTCCTTAGGTGACTTGTTAGCTCAATCCAGGCTCCTGCAACACAGACAAAACAATCATATTAAACAATTGATAAGATTGCATTTCATAGCATATAAGAACTAATCTTAAGCATTCAACATCCCTTCGAGGTCTAGGCACTCATCTAGGTGTAAGGAGCAAAGTGCGCCTAGCACATATAACTTCATAATTGTCATTTTAAATGATTTCAAACAATTGTAATGGCTTAAAATGATTTCTCCTCTCATGGCGCTCATTTTTGGACATGAATTTGAGTGATTTTCCTTAGGGCGCAATTTAAGTAGGCATGGGAGGAAAGGTGCGCCTAGGCCAAATTGGGTTTTATTTGCTATTTTAATGATTCTGAATGATTAAACATGCCTTTAGGATGATCCTTCCTATCTAAGCACCCACTCCAAAATGTTATTTCATGTATTTTTCTTCTAGGTGCCCATTCAGGTGCATAGAGGAGTAAGAGTGCGCCTAACCTCATTAGCTTGTTTATTGACCTTTTCTCACATTTAGGCTTCCCATGGACTTCTTCATTGGAGCGCCTGTCCTTAAAAATTTCAAGAGTTACTTTCAAGCTTCATATCCTCTAGGCACCCAAAATGACCAAAACGGCAAGCAAATGCGCCTTGTTTAGGCAAGGTGTTCTCTCCAACTTAGGCGCATATCCAAGATAAAATGAGTTGAAAAGGGTGCCTAGCCTTCTTTTGATGACCCTTAGGCGCAAATTGAAGATGATATCTCTCTAGGCGCAATCTTCATTAAGTTTTAGACTTCATTTTACATCAAGGCGCCAAAAGTGACTTTACAAGGGCTTATCTGCGCCTAGCAATTGATAGGTGTTTACTTGAACTCTTTAACAATTTCAAACTATTGTGCATGTTCAAGAAAGGGTCTTAACACTTGAATTCTCTCCCAATTCATTATGACAACATACTTCTACTTAGGCGCACTCTTTGACTATCCAGAGGTTGAAATGCGCCTTACCTTGGCTTGTTTTGGCATTATGAAACTTCAAACTCATGTGTAATCCTTCAAGCAACTTTTCACTAAGCGCCAACCCTTATAGTGTCAAGCTCCATGCTCTTTAGGCACAATTTTCATAGGTTGAAGCCCTTATCTCATGCTTAGGCGCAAAAATGGAGTTTGAAACTTGGGCGCACTTTGAGGTTGTTCGTGAGGTAGAATGCGCCTAGCTCAAGATGAGTGAATTTTAGACTTTAGGGATATGCAAAGTGTCTTGGTATGTCAAACTCCTCAAGGCGCCACAATTAGAAGTGCTTTAAAACTTGTTTTCCTCTAGACACCAATGTGGATGGCAAAGACAAGAAAAGGCGCCTCATCATGATGTTGAATCTTCTTCCTTCTAGGTGCACTTTGAAGGTCATTTGGATGTGAATTGACGCCTAGACTTAAATGTCTTGTTTTTGTCAAATTTTCAATGCCTAAAGTCTTTTGGCAACTTTTTCAATCAAGGCGTCTTGATGTAACTTCTCCTTGCTCAAGGCGCAATCTTGAGGTTGTCTGGATGATAAAAGGCACCCAGAGTTCTAGGCGGAGTTTTGAGGTTGTGCAAGTGGAGAAATGCGCCTAAGGTCTTCAAGCAAATTTGCGCCTAGAACTGGAAGTCCCTAAGGATAGGTATATTGAAAAATATATTTAAGTAAATATTTTTCAATATACCTTTCAAATATTTTTCAATATACCTTTCAGGATGTTTGAGATAGGTCTCGAATCCATCGGATTTAACATGTAGATTATAGAATTTGGAGGATCCACCACATTTCAGACTTAGTCAAATTTTCAGGATTTTCAGGATATCAGACTTAGTCATTTTCAAGATATCAAACATCAGGATCAGTCTCAGAATGAAAGCACATGACTCTTGAACTCAAACAACCACTGACTTCATCATATAAATCTAAGACATCATCCAAGACTTAATGCAAAGCACTGGAGCTCGAAAAAAGGGGGTCCCCATTTGCAATGGGGCGATGTGTGATTAGGTCACAACATCTAGCGTCAACCTGAATAAATGTTCTTGAACATTTCAGAGACAAAGACTCAATCCAGACTCAAAAACTTCAGACACTCCTCTATCCATCAACTAGCTTAGACAACGAACTCAAAAAGGAAAAGAAGCATAGATTGGATCAAGACATCGCAACTTTCGTTGTGTGATTAAAGAGAGATTTCAATTAAAACAGCTTCTTAAGTATTCCAAAGATAAAAAAAAAATCAAGTTTCAACATTTCCATGTACACCCACACACTAGACCAAATAAATAAAACTACATGATCACGAAATCAAAACCAACTGCCAGCATGACTATCCATATTCCAAGGATCCAAGTGTGTGCGTATGCGTTCATTTCCCATCCCTTAGCAACTAAGATCATCCAAGCTCCTTTACATTAGGCTACGTGATTAGTACACACCTCATGAACTACCTGGACATTGCCCCGCTACCAGCGAGCGTCTATAGCCCCGACGGGTTTGTCTCGCAATTCCACTCGAGCAGAGCCTCACTACCAGTCAGGTGTCCATAGCCCCGGTAAAGATTACTCGATTGTCCATCTAACTGAGTTATAGTGTGTGATTTGTGATTTTGCATTTCTTTGCTTCATTCTTTGATATTCTATTTCTATAAGCTTAAATGTGATAGAGTACAATGCAGTACCGCTACCCCTGCAACACATGCTTTTTGACGGCATGAGTTACGTTGATAACTCAGCTAGTGGGTGTCGACTTGCGATGGCAGCAAAGGCGGACCTTTAGATTTTTCACTTAATGTAAATTCACAGAGATTCCTTTAGGTACTTCAGGATTTTTAAAGTGTGTAAGGTATAAGATCTCAAAATACTTCAAGTAATACTGAACAACTGACTTATCCCCCATGAACAAGCAATCCTGCTATTTGACACTAGCGATGGAATCCACAGGAAATCCATCAATCATGACCCTTGTTTCTCAAAAGAAGACATAAGAATTCATAAAATTTAGATTTGGCATTTAAAACATTATGATCAGAAGAAAATAGTGTCAAGACACAATATATGATTAGTTTCCGAGTCAAGTTCAAAGTCTAGCAAAATGATAAATTGAAAGAAAAACATCGTCAGAATCTAAGACTTTCATGAATGGATGTCTAAGAAATGAACTAACATGTCATCCTAAATTGAAACCAGAGTGTGTGTTTAAGATAACATCACCTTCCTTACAAATAGAAAAACCGACACAACAACAAACTAAAACAACAAACTACGAAAAGCAAACAACAACAATCATGAAAAACGAACAATTAATCTAAGAAAGCAAAACAAACCAACAACTAAGCTAAGGAAAAGACAACAACAAACAAGCAAAACTAAGCTAAGACAAACAACACTTGAGTCAAATGACCTCAAGGAAGCAAATCTATTCTAAGACGCAACATGAAATAAAAGCTTATTCTAACCTAGCTATGTACAAGCAACAGAGGGATGCAACCCAGGACACTGAGTATATACATGCCCTGGCATGGTTATTCAGTATGTACAGCAGCAATAATGCAACAGTGACAGTTCTCAACCGAGCAAATTCATTTTTGAATTCAAACCATTGACCCTTTAGACGACAGACCTCAAACGTAGGAAAAAATTTTGGCGGTATTATGATCAATTGAGGATTTTCATCAGGACCATGATCTATCCAAATGCAGGTTGTTCTACCCAATTCTCCATAATCAAATTCATATTCAGTATGTTCAATATGTTCAGAATTATCATCAATATGATTATCATTGCTATCAATGTTATCAATTAGAAGTTCATAATGTTCAAATTCAAAATTCTTCCAATCAATATAAGGGAAAGATACACCCTGATGCTCGTTGTTTTCAATGAGACATGGCCTACCAAGCATTCGATCATACTCTAAGCATCCATCAGGAGGTCGCCATTGATGGTAGATGAACTTCTCGTCTTCTTCATATTGCATGATCTCATCGTCAAGCTCTTTTGTGATCTCTAGCAGTGGTGTCGACAGCTTCTTGATTTCAACATCCATAGCAACAGCATGTTCTTCAACTGTCTGTCTCTTCTTCGACAATATATCTTCTTGTATAATGATGGCAGCATCGAGCATCGACCCGAATTGCTCTTGTCTATTCATAGGCTCTTCATCAGCATACTCTTGAATAATATCTTCTAAATTCCTTTGCAGCGCTTTCAATTCATGATCTTCTAACAATGTCCTTTGTACTTCTTGTAGCTCATTCTCAAGGATCTCTTGATGTAAAGTAGATGCAGATTCCTCAAGAAACTCGCCTTCGTCAAATTCAAGTTCCTGCCACAAGCTCAAAATTCTTTCTTCCTCAATTGCCGCTTCGAGTGCTCTAACATCTGTTAAACCCTGTGTACAATCCTCTAATGCTTTTGATAACCTTTGTCTGAATGCTTCTATCTCTTCAGGATTGATAAACTCGTATTCATATTCTTTCTCACTGGTACATTGCTTATGAAGATTCTTTGTAGTAAAGACTTCTTCCTCAACAGGTACACCAGCTTCTACTTCCTGCAGGGCTTGATGAATTGCTTCCCAGCATTTCTCACAAGTATATTCCAAATGATCTATATCATGTACCCTACACCAATTTCTAGAAAGCAATATGTCGTTGACACCTAAATCCTTAGCATTCTTTAATTCCTTCTTGACTTTCTTATACTTTAAATATTTTTCAATATACCTTTCAGGATGTTTGAGATAGGTCTCGTATCCACCGGATTTAACATGTAGATTATAGAATTTGGAGGATCCACCAGATTTCAGACTTAGTCAAATTTTCAGGATTTTTAGGATATCAGACTTAGTCATTTTTAGGATATCAAACATCAGGATCAGTCTCAGAATGAAAGCACATGACTCTTGAAGAACTCAAACAACCACTGACTTCATCATATAAATCTAAGACATCATCCAAGACTTAATGCAAAGCACTCGAGCTCGAAAAAAAGGGGTCCCCATTTGCAATGGGGCGATGTGTGATTAGGTCACAACAATAACTAAGCCCTATCATTTCATATATCAATCGCATCTCTTATAAGGATGGCACTCTCTTTTAAGGTAAGTCGACTACCTTTAATCTTTGTTTATTTCAAATCTCAACTTCCCCTTTCTTTTATATTAATCGGTTCTCTTAACAATATTGATTGCTATGTCTTATAAGAATAAGATTCGTTCCTTGTCATCTTTTGTTCGTATTCAAATGAATTATTGGATTTCATCCTTAATGTATAAATATCATTCTTGCCTTGTCTTCAAAAACGACCTGTTGATATAAACTCATATTTAGAACTTATTCTCAGCACCAATTCAGATATTAGACTTTAATTATATTTTAAAAGATATTTATGTAATAATTTATTAATAATATATATATATATATATATATATATATATATATACACACAATTACTTTGACTATGGGAGGGACACGACAAGCCCTATATTTCAAGAAAGCCATTTTATCATGATGCTTAAATCTTTAATTTAAGCAATGCCTTAATATCGGGACAGGACAAATAAGGGTGGGAGTAATAAATCCTTAAAAAAAGGGGGAAAAAATAATAGCAATTTGCTTTGGGATGGTGTTCAAGGGTAAATATCAGATTAGATTTGATTTGATGAAAAGAGGGTTTTCTTTTTTCTGATTTTGGCAGGAGAATGATAAAGATGTAAGAAATCCGACTCTGGAGTTTGATTCCACCCATATGTGTGCCACCCAAAAAGGGGTTTTGGAAAGCAGAAAAACCGTGGGAAGATTTAGAGATTTTTGGAGAGAAATTGGAGAGAAATTTTCAGAAATTGTTGAAGGGATTATTGGAGATTATTTGGAGAGGATTTGCAGAAATATTTGGGAAAAACAAGTGTAAAAAAATCTGGAAAGAAGAAGAATAGGACAAAAAAAAGAAGTAGATATGGTAGTACCTTTGCCCTAATTTGCTGCTGTTCTTTGGAATAACTGGAAGCAGCTGCAGGAGAGCTAAAGCAAGTTTTCTTTATAGCAGTTGAAACCTCACCATAAAAATCTGTTTTGGAAGTGTGACAGGTACACTTCCATTCTAAAGTCGTTTTAAAAAAAAAAAAAGATGATAAATTTTCTAATTATTGGCTGAAAACAGAATGCTTATTTTAGTATGCCAGGTTTTTTACTTTTCAATAATGATATTTTAGTATGCCAGGTTTTTCATTTTTCAATGATGATAAATTTTCTGATCATTGGCTGAAAATAGTATGTTATTTTAGTATGCTCAGTTAAATCAAAAAAGAGATAAATTGTTGGTTATCAGTTTGCCAATTTCTGTATATCAAATTTAGGAATCTCATCTAATCTGTGTTGAGTTCGAGTTTAGGTTTTTTGTGTATGCTTGTGTTAGCCTGGCTGCACCCCTTCCTAGTCGAAAGGTGGTTCCAGTTTGTTATTTGGGGGCTGAGTGGAGAGTGAAATCTATGACAAATTGAAATTAAAAACTGATTTATTATAAGTATGATTATGATTGTGAAAACTATTGGTTTCTGAGTGCCCTGCGAGAGTGAAAAGAGCCATGAGTTACTCTCAGTGCCTGGCAAGGGTGAAAAGAGTTGTGTGTTACTCTAAGTGCCTTGTAAGGGTGAAAGAGCTTTGTGATTCCTCCGAGTGCCCCACAAGAGTGAAAGGATCCATATGAAATTTATTAAAGGTGTGCATGCAAACAATCTATGAATGATATCTATGACAGTTGCTTATGAGAACAAATGATGAATGATATGCTTGAAAGCGTGTTAGGACAGAAAGTTTATAAGTATGGCATGAATTTGAAAAAAACTCTTAGAGTGCCCATGAAAACGCATAAAAGGAATGGTTGTGAAAACTCTTTCCTAGCTCCCCACTTAAATGAAATCCTGAATAAAAAGAATTTATGGTGCAATCTATGTAATGTCCCCAATTTTTGAAGTAACTTAAAATGTGTCTAATTGTAAATTAATTTTATAAAGTATTTTAATTGCTTTATAAAATTAATATTTTATTAAGCTACTTGAAAAATACTTTATTAAATAAAATATTATTGTACACACATATTTAAAAAGTTCAAGTGCAAGCATTTAAAAAGGTTAAGTGTGACCGTGTACATAAAAACTTTCATTTAATAAAATTAGGGCCTGTCCTAATTTGTGAAAGTTTAAAAGGGCTGTTGAGAGTCATTGTTGAGCATGTTTTCAGATGCTTGGTTTTGTGTTTGTGTCTTTTGATAAATTGTATTCAGCTGATTGACAAGGTGATGTTCCCTTGCATTTGCTGAGCCGAGGAGATGTTCCCTTGGTGAATTGTTGAGGTGAAATCATTTCAGATTTCACATTTGTGCTTCAAAGTGTTGTTCAAAGTTTTCTGTGGTTTGAGTTCTTTATTTGGTCAAAGACATTTGTAAGCGTCATTGAAGATTTGATAATAAAAGGCAGAGGGTTTTATTACAAATTTATTGATTGATAAATCAATATAAATTTGTCTATTATGAATCGATATATATGTCTGATGTTTTTATCTATCTTATTCAGATTTTAGACTATATATCTCTGTTGCATATTAAGGGGAAAAGTCTGATATCTTCAGAGGATTCGTGGGTCCCAGCTGATAGCTTATTAGGAGTTCAAGCTTTTCGAAGGTTTTAGAGACAAAGGTCTGACAACAGAAGCCACCGAATTGTATAGAGAAATAGCCTTAGTGGATCGCGGGACCCATTTCAAAGGACAGGAAGAATTTTATAAGTCTAATATATAATCAGCACTTCACATAGAAGATCGTTGGTATTGTTCACAGTTTCAGATATTGATTATGTGCGTTTTGTGTTGAGTCAAATGATAAAGTATTTGCATTAACCCGTGGGTCCCAAGAAGCTGCGTGGAGCAATAGGAAGTCTTTATATTTCTTTGAAATCGTGGCACTCAGCCAGCATAGTAAAAGAAATCGTGGAGTTCCTAAAGAGATTTGCAAAGCATATTATAATCATAGAGAGGAGCGAACATCATTCAGCATTTGTAAAGGCGATCAGCACTATGTTTCAGAGTTAGCCGAACCTATAGGATCACTGCAGCCTTGCCTTGGAGAACTGATGGCAGTGTAGAAGATTGAATATCATCGCCTGGTCTCTTAGACGCCACCATATATATACAACGATCTCACTCCCAGGACAGCGGATCAACATACAAATACCATGCATCAATTTGGAGATCTGTCTCATATCAGATCTGTATGTAAACATTGGCTCTTTCATTGCATATTGTTCAACAAATTGCTGCTCATCACTATAGTCAACAGTAGAGTTTGGACAATCGTTATCACTGTATTTGGAGCTGCTACAGCAAATAAGGATTGATCACCGACTATATAAAGCAATCTTTGAAACTCAAAAGATGGTTGACGATGACCATGAAGGAGGAAGCTTAGTGTTTTGTTTCTGAGCAACAACTTTTGTATCTATTATACATATAAGTTTCCATATCGACATCAGTAATGTGGAGTTGCAAAAAATCTGTGAGGTGTTCATCATTTGAGTTGGTATGTTTTCACTGCAAGTTCTGATCATTCATTCAAATCTTTAATTTGAATGAGAAAATCTATATTGTATATTGGTTGTGTGATAAGGTGCTTTTGAAACTGTTTGTTAACATTACAAGTGTGCAATCAGAGTTTAGTCAATATCCATTGGGATATTACACTAATATTAAAGTGATGTTTACAAGTTGGCAAAAATTTTCAGTCATTCTAGAAGGGTATTGTACAGCGGTATCAGAGCCATAGACCTGCCAGCCTATGGGTTTTTTGAAGGAAGAGCTGAAGCCATGAATACAAGAAGATCATATACACCTACAGTGGACAAGTCTATAGAAGAAGACTTGATAGCCTTGATAAACAAGTATGATGTTCTTCCTAAGTATGTGCAAAACAGAATTAGCTTCAAAGACTACATGAAGTTCAAGAGTTCGTGGTACGATGAAGACTTATTGGATAGTGAGGACACCCAGCCATCAGCTAGCAGCCCTAGAAGAGAAGTTAACACAGTTTCACTCCAACCACAAGAGGTCAAGTCCGAAGAAGAGTACATGGAGACAAGTGATGTGGAAGAGGTGGAAAATAATAATACATTTGAGCATGAACCTGAGATTACAATCGATTATGAAGGGCATACTATTGGTATTCGATCATACATGCAAGGAGAAGACATAGTCTTTGTTACAAAGATCATCCACGAGGAAGGTGATTCACATGAAGAGCTCATTATGATGATAAAGAGGACATGATCAGCCATGAAGTATGTGATTCACATGAAGAAGGCATAGGTGATGCATATGAAGTTCCTTGCTTTGGATTAGCATTTGATTGAGAGCATGCAACGAAGAATAAGGTGTTTGAAAGAGATAAATGCATTATAAAAAGGTATGACTATCATTCTGATTTTCTGATTTGGGACAGCAGTCTTTCACTTTTGCAAAATCAGTTAGTGGTAGTTATTGTTCATAAGAATGAAAGTGGGAAGACACTTCTTACCTTTGGCACTTTATTGGTCATCACTCATGATGAGTATATGGACTATCCAAGGCTTAAGATTTCTGATTTGATACACTATGGTATGATTGAGACAAAGAGGATTCAAGACATGTGGCATATGAGAAATGACCTTTGTATGGAGTTGGATAGTGACATTGAGTATACAGGTTAACAAATGTGCATTGATGTTCCATTCCTAATTCATGATACATTGATAAGAGATGGCTGTCTTATTACATTATACATAGAAATCCTTCATGACATTTGGAGGACAGCAGCTGTTTGGGAGCTTTGTAGAGGTTTGGATCATGTCTACATCATTGGAGGATGGCCTATGGATGATGTCTACTCTCCATTGAGCATTAGTGATGACATTGGTATTCATTTGGACTTGATTTTCAGTTATGAGTTCGCTGTCCACTTCTATACCAGCAGCTTAGCAAGAGTGATTTCACATTTTCTTGCATTGATGGATAGGAAGGAAGATGACATTCTTAATGATACACAATCATTTGATTCAGAGTTGATGAATTTTCTTATTCATAGTGGATTTAGTGAGTATGCGTATGTTTTGATATGGTATTATTGTGATGATGCTTTGGTGATTGGATTTGATGTTAACATAGCTTCAACAAATGAGTTATATGAGGATGAGTATGATAGTTCCATCTCTTTTAGCGAGGTACCATGTAATGTCCCCATTTTGAGCTAAGTTATATTTGCTAGTTGAGTTTGCTTCTATACATGGAGAACCGGAAAGTTGGTATATGTCTATGCATGGAGAACCGGAAAATTAGATCAACTAGTGTGTTATTGAGCTATATGGGAAATGCAATATTAAAATTGTATTTCAATTATTTGATTTGAATTTTCAAATGATGAAATAAGAGGGAAAATGGAATCTTTAATTACATTTTCTCTAATCTATTTTTATGGAGTTTTAAGTGGAATAAGGAGTTACTCCAGGTGGGACCTATTTTATAATGTCATCTATTATAGCCAACATTGAAGGAGAGGATTCGCCCATAAAGAATAGGTCCAAGCAAATTCCAATGATTATCATATTTGATCGATTGGCATTTTAGATGAAATTTCAAGAGGATCGATTGGTATATGAGGTGGTGTTTCCATTGGTTCTTGTGTCATGAGAAGAATCGATGCTAGAAAAGAATAAAGGCAATTTAAATAATATTTGTGCATTCAAAGGAGAGCCAACGGTTGGAGCATTCGCCAAGTCAAAGATATTCAAAAACAATTATTTTAAATGCAAATTTATTTTATTAAATGCTTGCATTTGGATAGATTGGTAACTGGTTTATTTAATGCATTTCATGAAGTGGTTAGTGATCGACTAAGGCAAGGGTTTTATTAAATGCAAATATCATCATTTAATGCATGCACATGAGGTAGTTGTGGATGGATGCAAGTATAGAGGAGCATTTTAAATGCAAGTTCATAAATTGAATGCCAAATATCTAGTCGGTTATGTCAAGGATCAAGATTTTAAATGCTTTGAAGGATATTAAATGATTGCATGCAAGTTGTTGGGAGACGCCAAGGCAAGTTGTGAGAATTGTAAATGTAATAGATGTATCTCATTTAAACAATTAAAGATTGTTTTAAATCAGTGTGTTTTAGATGTAACTCATTCAATATTGTTCAAGTTCATTGCTCATCATTGGTGGAATTCAAGCTACAGTTCAAAATGCCAATGAAGAAGGAAGTCCATGCTTGAGGAGTTAAATAGAGGACTTGAACATCAATTTGCAATATATGATGCTATGGTATGTTTTCTTTCTTATTGTTTATGAATGAGAATTCCGATTTTCATTTTATTGGCAAGGTGATGACCCCTTGTTTATGTATGGAGATGACCCCATACTAGTTGTGAAGTGATTTCATACAGAATTCACTATTTGAGCTTAATATTGCAGATTTTAGGAGCATTTGAAGTGAATTTGACATTATTATAACCCTTGGTCATTGTGGATGTCACACCAAGGTAGTCGATTTGGAGAGATCATCATTATATGAAGATTTAACATATATTTTCAATTCTGATTTCTTATAACAGCGAGCTGATAATGGTATTTCAGGGTTCTTATGCAAGCTTTGATCGAAGATATTGGCTTGGGAGCATTGTTGACACAAGATATTGCATCTAGGGTTCCATCGCTTGGCTTCAAGAGGAGTTTTCGTCATTGTTTTGATCTCTAGAAGATTTCTGGGCATATATACATTTTGTATCAGACATAACAACAGTCAATATGATGTAATCAATCCATTTTATGAGGCTGCAACAGTGATATTTGAAGTCTATTTCCATTGGACATTGATAGCTCTTTCATGTTTTAAGGTTACAAGGACATTTGGTGGCACTTGGTTGACATTTTTATAAGTTGTTCAAGTCTGATCTGATTATGACAGTGACTAATACATACAATCAGCAGCAAGCCTTTGATATCTTTTCATATTGAATCAATGATATATGCAATGGTGTTTCATGGTTACATATATGTATAATTGTATTTGAATGTTTATGTGGTTTTGTGCAAGAAATCTTATCTAAAAGTTGCAAAAATTTCAGTCATCCTAGAACGGGATATTACATACCAAGTTGCTTCATGGTATGGATGTGTCATTGGAAGTTGAGCATGGATGTGTTTGCTACATTATGCGACAGCGGAAGCGGTCCCAGGATCTTTTTCATCAGCAGCGTTGAGGAGATGCAGTTGAGCATGCTAGAGGAGCCACGATGGATTTGGGATCCAGGGATTGATTGGCTTCATTTTTTCTTCCCATTGCTTGGGGACAAGCAATGTCGGGAAGGGAGGGCTGTAATGTCCCCAATTTTTGAAGTTGTCTAATTGTAAATTAATTTTATAAAGTATTTTAATTGCTTTATAAAATTAATATTTTATTCAGTTACTTGAAAAATACTTTATTAAATAAAGTATTATTGTACACACACATTTAAAAAGTTCAAGTGCAAGCATTTAAAAAGGTTAAGTGTGATCGTGTACATAAAAACTTTCATTTAATAAAATTAGGGCTTGTCCTAATTTATGAAAGTTTAAAAGGGCTGTTGAGAGTCATTGTTGAGCATGTTTTCAGATGCTTGGTTTTGTGTTTGTGTCTTTTGACAAATTGTATTCAGTTGATTGACAAGGTGATGTTCCCTTGCATTTGCTGAGCCAAGGAGATGTCCCTTGGTGAATTGTTGAGGTGAAATCATTTCAGATTTCACATTTGTGCTTCAAAGTGTTGTTCAGGGTTTTCTGTGGTTTGAGTTCTTTATTTGGTCAAAGACATTTGTAAGCTTCATTGAAGATTTGATAATAAAAGGCAAAGGGTTTTATTACAAATTTATTGATTGATAAATCAATATAAATTTGTCTATTATGAATCGATATACATGTCTGATGTTTTTATCTATCTTATTCAGATTTTAGACTATATATCTCTGTTGCATATTAAGGGAAAAAGTCTGACATCTTCAGAGGATTCGTGGGTCCCAGCTGATAGCTTATTAGGAGTTCAAGCTTTTTGAAGGTTTTAGAGACAAAGGTCTGACAACAGAAGCCACTGAATTGTATAGAGAAATAGCTTTAGTGGATTGCGGGACCCATTTCAAAGGACAGGAAGAATTTTATAAGTCTAATATATAATCAGCACTTCACATAGAAGATCGTTGGTATTGTTCACAGTTTCAGATATTGATTATGTGTGTTTTGTGTTGAGTCAAATGATAAAGTATTTGCATTAACCCGTGGGTCCCAAGAAGCTGTGTGGAGCAATAGGAAGTCTTTATATTTCTTTGAAATCGTGGCACTCAGCCAGCGTAGTAAAAGCAATCATGGAGCTCCTGAAGAGATTTGCAAAGCATATTATAATCATAGAGAGGCGCGAACATCATTCAGCATTTGTAAATGCGATCAGCACTATGTTTCAGAGTTAGCCGAACCTACAGGATCACCGCAGCCTTGCCTTGGAGAACTGACGGCAGTGTAGAAGATTGAATATCATCGCCTGGTCTCTCAAACGCCACCATATATATACAATGACCTCACTCCCAGGACAGTGGATCAACATACAAATACTCTGCATCAATTTGGAGATCTGTCTCATATCAGATCTGTATGTAAACATTGGCTCTTTCATTGCATATTGTTCAACAAATTGCCGCTCATCACTATAGTCAACAGTAGAGTTTGGACAATCGTTATCACTGTATTTGGAGCTGCTACAGCAAATAAGGATCGATCATCGACTATATAAAGCAATCTTTGAAACTCAGAAGATGGTTGACGGCGACCATGAAGGAGGAAGCTTAGTGTTTTGTTTCTGAGCAACGACTATTGTATCTATTATACATATAAGTTTCCATATTGACATCAGTAATGTGGAGTTGCAGAAAATCTGTAAGGCGTTCATCATTTGAGTTGGTATGTTTTCACTGCAAGTTCTGATCATTCATTCAAATCTTTAATTTGAATGAGGAAATCTATATTGTATATTGGTTGTGTGATAAGGTGCTTTTGAAACTGTTTGTTATCATTACAAGTGTGCAATCAGAGTTTAGTCAATATCCATTGGGATATTACAATCTAAAAATATATAAACCTGGCGTATGTATGCTTCATGCCTTCAGCCCATGACTGTTATGGTAGGCTCTTCTTGTGTATGTATGTTTGTTGTGGTATTACCCTAGCACATGGTTACCCTCTTGGCTCGGGCAATGGTTAGAACACAGGGTAATCTTATGGTGTTTGATGATGCCACATTGGGTGGGTGGTGAGCAGTGAGCACTCATCCAACTTGTGACTTGCTTATGCACATGAAGACCCCATAGTGGTAACAGTGGTTCCTTGCCAGCTGAAAAGAAATACTTGTGTAATCTGTTTGTGCTAACTTCATATGAAATATTTGATGTTTACTTTGGTTGTACTCTCTATGAGAAAAATTAAATGTAATCCGGGCATGTATGACTGCACCTTTGGTTAGTTCTGTAGCAGCTCCAGTAGCCGCAAGAAGCACTATGTGAAAGTACAAGCGCTATAATATATCTTGTATTGGCAGTTTACAGCTATAGGAGCCACTGTGTGTGACTATTATTGAAATTGCCAAGAACATAGAATGTTGAAAACTGAACCACAGTTGTATAGAGAAGATAATACCAAAATATATTATGATTTCATCAGGGATTCGATTCATTGATTTTTAAATTTCAATACTTAGCTTTATAAACCTTTTTCCTGTTACAACTACTTATGCAACCTCCATACAACAAACTACTAACGAAACATTATTATTCCCTAACAAACATTTATTTCTAACATACTAATATCTAATCTAGCATTTATTTATTATGTAAGACCTACTAACTAACTAATGATGTAATATTCCTACAGTCTCCCCTTATTGCATCAATTGGAACAAAGGACGGAACACTGCATGGACTGAACATAGCAGCCCATCTGGAAACTTAATGAAACGCCTTCACCAAATCTCCCACTCACCCAACAAAGACCAAACTGATTGCATCAGTGGATGTCCTGACTGTCAAACCCTACAAATCCTCTATACCACATTAGAGAACAAATTCTAACCTCCATGCACAACGAGAGCACAACTCTCCTCCAGGAGTCCACCCTACTCTAAGCGTGAGTGTCAATATCCCTCCTCCAATGTTGTGGGAACCAAATCCCCCTCCAATGTACAGCAGGAACAAAACAATGTAGATACACTTATAGTTGAAAAACCCTGTGAATACTCGTGTGTCCAAATAGCAAACGAGTAATTGCAGGAAAAACTCGGCCCCAAGATTTTTAAATCACTCGTCACGAGTTTTGCAAGAGAAATTGCTCGACTCATTGCACAATGCGGTAAAATTCGTGGTTCTAGGGTAAAACTCGGCTCCGGTAAAAATATGATTTTCATTACAAAATTTTAACATTTTATAGGTCTTTTTTCGTCAATGTGTTTGTTGTGTGCGAGGGTTTGTTCATCAAGCCTGTGTTTGTTGCATAGAGGAATCGCAGACACTAGGTCTGTGTTTAGTCATTGCAAGCTTACAATGTTTGTTGCATAGAGGAATCACAAGCGTCAGGTCTTTGTTTACAATATTCATTGCACAGAGGAATTGTGGGCATCAGGCATGTGAGAGTGTGCCATCATTGCATTCATTAGAGTCGTGTGTCCTCGACAAAAAGAATCCCCTACCTGGATAATAGTTTGGTTTTCCTTGTTGAAACATATGAGAATATGACAGCCCAAATAAAATAAATGTGGAAACAAAGCTTTAAAGTCAATTAATGTTTGGGGGAAATACATATACTCAACTTCCATGCTGTGCATTTTATGTTTGGATGTTCAGCATATTATGAGATTCTCAAGAGGTTTTAATTTGTATGCCATGCACTTTATGTTTAGATGTTATTATCAAATTTGTGTGAGGTTTTATTGTTAGTGGGTTATGCATCTTTCACCATTGTTAGAGTAGGGTATGACACAAAACAGCTTGAGGATGGATGGTTTTTTGACTTTTGTCTAGTGTTGAAGAGTTGTAAAGGTCATATCTAGACCTACATTTATCCTTATCGATTGTCCTTGACTGATTATAGTGGAGTTGGAGACTATTTTACTCATCCAAACTGGAGTTTTTCCCCTTTACGGGTTTCTCTAGACCAAATCTCTATGCTTTGGTCATTGTCATGTGTGTGATGATTCATTTTCAGGTTTTCCTTTGCTTGATAGAGTGTTTATTTGTATATCTATTGCTGTCCAGTGACTTAGAGCACTGTATTTGTTGTTTAAAACACTTATTGAAGGCTGTTTTGAGTAGCCAGCATTATAGAACCCGTAATTGGCAAGCTGTCTGAGAGTATCTAAGGTAGTTTACGGATCACTTTGATGCATTAGTGACAATCACTTATTGTTATTTATATGTATTAATTGCATTTTTTTTGGATGACATGACACCAATAGGCACAATCAATAATATTGTATGATGAATATACTCATTAAATTCCAAGTTGGTCACAAGAGAGAAAATAGGTATTTTTATAGTAAGAGACTTGGGAATTTCATGATAAATATGATGATATCAAAGTGATGAATGAAATGGCAATGATGATTTCACTACACCTTCTTGGGTCTAAGTTGTCTTTCATGTCACGTCTCCAGTATCAAGCTAATTCTCCAAAAGTTATAATATGCAAGTTTCTGGAGTTCTATTCAAAAGCCTACATGGCGCTATAATAGCATCTCCCCCTTTGAAAGTCCCATCATCTTCAATCAGTTAATTGACCTTATTCTAACCTTGTGATCTTAGGAATTTAGTTCACTGTGGACATTGAAGACAAACTTCTTGGTTATTGGTCACATTTAACCATTATTTTATTAGAGATTTGCTCTAAATTGTATTAGCTAGGAAGAACATTGTAATGTCCCCATTTCCTAAGTGATCACCTAGCAAAGTTGGCTAGCCTATTCCATTCCCATAGGCTAAGCCAAAGGGCTAAGGGAATAACCTAGTTGGCGAGATTTCATACTTAGCCAATTTTGTAGGGCAAAATGATCATAAGGGATGACTTTGTATATTTTTGTGGATTTATTGGATAAGTCAAAGTAATTTAAATTTTAAATAATTTGCCCTAGAGATGAGCGACCAAGGGAGAGAAAAGAAAAATGAAAGGAAGAAAATGATGGAAATACCTTTGGAGACCTTGAGGAAAAATAAGGTAAATCCAAATGAAATAGCATGTAAGGTGGACGACCAAGGAAGAGCCCAAGGATGTAATAGCAAGTGCCAAAAAAGGTTCGCTCCTCTTGGAGAAGAGGATGAAGAAATGAAAATTAAATATGCCATTTGACATAAGGTCGGCCAAGATATGAGGGAAAGAAAATAGGAAAAAATCATAAAACAAAGTGAGCGCCTAGGAGGAAGTCAGCCAAGGAGAAAGGAGGAAAAAACAAATCTTTAATTTGTATTTTGGGCACCTATCTTGTCTTGAAGAGGTCAGCCAACTTTGGGAAGGAAAAGATTGATATAAAGGAAAGTAAATTGCAAGTCATTTGGGCATCAATCACATCCATATTTCTCTTGAGTTTCATACTCTTTGGCTGCAATATTGCTAGCCTTCATTCCAAGGATAAAAGCCCTTAGGAATTATTAAAATAAAATTAGATAGTTTATATTAATGGTCAACTTTGTAATATATTAGATTGTTTCTATTCTGTTATTTAGATCAGCTTTAATCTATTTTAGAAACATCTATACTTTGTATATTTAGAAACATCTGTTTGTAAGTCTATAGCATTGCTCTTTTGTAAATAATATATCATTTTGATTTAATCTTTACATGGTATTAGAGAGCCCAGGTTCGAGCGGGAAAACTATTTATTTGAATTTTTTTCCTTTTCTAGGCTCTTTCCGTACTCTGTACAAGTCGTACGACCTACAGATCTGGTAATTTTCGTTTTTTTCTATCCTCTATTCGCGAATCCTTCTGAGGTTGTGTTTTTTTTTCCTTCCTCCCGTTTCTGAAGGTAGCGGATCCAATTTTCAAAGGGTCGCATTTTCTGGGTCACGTTTTGGTCATGAATTCCTTTTTTACTGGTCGCAATTTCGCCATTCCTAAAAGTCGTCATTTTTCTGTAGGTAATTTGTTTGATTTCCGTCATTCTCGTCGGTGTATAGGCATCGGTTTTAAGGGTTCGTTGTCTCTTTTTCGTGGGCGGATTCTTGTCTCTGCTAAAGGGTTATCCTTTGCTCGTCGTTTCACTTTTCTGGGTCACGATTTGCAGAATCGCGATTTCTGCAAGGCTTTTTCTGACAGTTTCTTTGTATGCAGTTTATATTAGTCGCGGTTTCAAATCCCTCAACATGTTTTCGATCTAAGCATTGGCATTTGTTTACATCGGCGTTAAATCCCTGTTGTTGTCGTTTGATTCTGAGGTTGTTGTGCTATCGAAGGAATCACAGTCTTTGATCGCCAAAACATTCGCGAGCCTCCTTTTTGTGCGATTGCTATTTAATCAGGTAAAGTTTTTTTGGCGGGTTCGTTGTTTCAAGCATCACCGGAGGTCGGCCAAACTAAGCGTCTAGTGCCTAGCGCCCAGCTCAAAGCTTCAACGTCTGGTCATATTTCAGACCAGCGACTAGCCCCAGGTGCTCAGATTTCTTTTTACCTCTGCATGCAGTAATATTACTGATAGGTTTTTTTACCTTGGGATCTGTAACTCGAAACCCATGCTAGGGTTCTGTTCTCTATCTGTGCCATCAATCTACCCTATTTTTTTGTGACATTAGTTTGTACTCCATTTTTTCGTGCCTCGAAAAACGTGAAAGATGGCGTCCTAGTCCAACATCGTGTTGGAAGGCAGTCAAAAATTCAACGGCCGCAATTACAACACCTAGAAGCAACGCATGATGACAATCTTTGAGTATCGGTGCCTTGACCAGCTTGTTCTGGGCAAATCTACACGCCCTCCAGTGGCAGGTAAAGATCAAGATAAATTCAATGAGCAGAATCGAGAAGCGATAATGCTGATCGAATTATCGGTCACCGATGACCAGCTGCCTCAGGTTCCGTCAGGCAAATCAACGAAAGAAATCTGGGATTTGTTGAAGGACCTTCATGAAACTTCCGACAAGAGTCGAGCGTTCTTTTTGAAGAACATGTTTTCCATCATGATGGATGAGAAGACAACTCTGCAAGAGCACTTGATGAAAATCAAGGACATCCATGATCAGCTCAATGCGATTGGTCGGAAGATGGAGGAAGATATGGTAGTTATTACTCTGAAAAGTCTACCACAATCCTATGAGCACTTTATCGAAATGCTCAACATTACTTCGAATAATGTTGACTTGAAGTTTTCAAAGCTATGGAACACCCTTCTGCAACAAGATCAGTGGAAACAGCAGTTTGGAAGTGCTGCTAGTTCGTCCACGGAGCAGGCATTTACTGCCAAGTCCTTTTAGTAGAATAAGGGCAACAATCAGCCCTCTCAGCAATCAAGTCAGGGTCAATCCCAAGACCCTTCGAAGAAAAAGAACATTCAGTGCAATTACTGCCATAAGTATGGCCATATGAAGAAGGATTGCCGGAAACGCTTGGCTTCTGCACAGTCCAAGCAAGGAGAGTCCACACCATCAGCCCATGTTGTAGAGCACACTGAGCAGAAGGAGTCTACTTTCTAGGCCTTTATGGCCAAGACACCAACAGATCCTGTCAAATCTTCTGCCAGGTATATTGATTCAAGTGCATCTCAGAGATCTTCTCACCAAGTCTCTAAGCCCGGATAAGTTTGTCAAATTTAAGGGGCACCTTGGTGTAGTTGATAGATTGACCATTAAGGGGGGTATTAAAATAAAATTAGATAGTTTATATTAATGGTCAACTTTGTAATATATTAGATTATTTCTATCATGTTATTTAGATTAGCTTTAATCTATTTTAGAAACATCAATACTTTGTACATTTAGAAACATCTGTTTGTAAGTCTATTTAAGAGCATTGCTCTTTTGTAAATAATATATCATTTTGATTTAATCTTTACAGGAATGTGGTGAGTTGGACGAAACCCTGGCTCATCCTTGTGGAGGTTTCATCACAGAGACCTAATTGTGCTTCATTGGTGACTTTTGTAGGAGAAGAACTTAATTGCGTATTCAGATTTTAGATCAGCATTGGAAGAGGTTTTCTTGTGGCATTTTGTGTTCATTTGGCACTAGGATTTTGCCCTAGGCTTGAGCGCCACACTTGGAGGTGGGCGAATCTTGCTTGGAGGAGGCGATTTCATCTATTGAGGGTTACCAAACCCTAGACCTAGCAGCAGCTGCCATTACCTTGCAAGCGCCACCATTGGAGGGTTGATTGAGCATCATTCATCATCAATTGGTATGTATAACCCTAGGGTTTAGGGCAGACTTGGACAGCAGCAGTTTGGGCCATGTTTGTCATGTTTGAGCCCTTGTTTTGGATGTACTATTCAGACTTCATATTCTGATTTGTAACAGCAGACTTCTATTCTGAAAATCAGACTTGGTTATTGGATTTGGATGCCCTACATTGTGTATTGCATGGTGTAATTCATGCTTGTGATGAATATCAACTTGTAATATCATTTGCCATCATTATTTGTCATGTTTGGATATGTATATGTTCACTGTGATCACATGTTTATAATCAGAGAAATAAAATCAAAATCTAGGGTTTTGAGCAGAAATTTAAAGTGCAGAAAATTAGGGCAGCATTCAGAAAATTAATTTCAGAATTTTAGGGCAGATCCCATTGGGGATATTACCAACATACATGACATAAAATTTGTATGAAGAAAAATTCATTATTAAATAGTCATAGTGTTGTATTGCCCAATTGATTTTTTGCAGTTTGATCAAGAAGAAAGAATTGGATATTGTGCAAGGAAAAGGTGCCACCAATACTCTGGTTTTCTAGTGCCCTTCTCCCTATAATTCAATGTTTGGTTCTCTTGAGTCTTCTTTGACAGTCCCCACCTTTTTGGCTTTGGATTAATTCTTGGGACTCCCATTTACCCATGGTTGCATGTTGTATGGGATTCAATTCACCACATAGAATCAATATCTCCTTATAATAAATGTGTTTTTCAAGAGAATTTGACTACTGTTTGCAACAACAAAAAGGCAACTTGCATGGACAACAGTAATAATTGGTCCAAGAGGCCATGCACATGCTGCTTCAGTAGTTGTAAGATTTGATCCCAACTGCTATTGACATGAAATGGGAGTGGATACATGGCCAATAAGAAGGCTACTCTTCAAGGAATTTGTTCAAAACTATGACTCTCGATGAAAATATATGAATTAGTGTCCAAAGTTGAACAAAAAATATATATAATTTGAACCTCTTCAATTGAACCATGGACCTTTGCATAAAAGCATCACCCAGATCATTTTCATTGTTATTGCTACCCTTGTTATCACTATTAGAATTATCTTGTCTTCATGTTACAGGAGGACAGTTGGGCATTACACTTTAGAGCACATCCTACATGGAAGCACTAAAATAATTGCTTAAAGATTAATTCTTTGGATTTAAATTCACTCTTTTGCAACTTATCCAGAGAGGCCGTAGGCATTTCTTTCAGATAGTGTAAATGATTTATAGCATCCAGAAGTATGAGCACAAAACAATGGCATTTGGACTCTTAGAATTGAACTATGGAAGTTTACTGATACTATGCATAATAATATGACTTTTTTTTTCATTTTTGTTTTTATTGTTATCCTTGTTATTACTAGTAAGATTATCTTGTCTGTATGTTAAACAATATTAACCCAAGGTTGAGAAAAGATCAGCATTACAAGGCGACTTGTTACAACTGCAAATCACAATTTAAAGCACCTCTTACTTGGAAGCACTTAAATAACTGTTTCTTAGTTATATTTTTGGCTCTTTTGCATTTAACCTAAAGAGGCCTTAGACAGCGTCCTGAGATATTGTTCACCATATATTTGAGAATGCATACACAGCATTTGGGCATATGGGTATTCATATGGTTTGTCTATTTTTATTAACTTTATACAATATTACAATCGATTTATTGCACACCTCCACATTCTTCTTGGACAAGCTCCCTTAAAAAGTCAAAGATAAAACAATTAAGCCAACAAATGATGGCAACTTCTACAAGGAAGAAGCTTGAGTATATCTAAACAAAAATAGGTGACAATATACGAACAAGAGCATATACCTTTTGGATCAAGATCCTTTTGAATATTTGGAACCGTAATGTTGCCATCACTCTTTCCCAGATTGCACTCATATTAGTTATAAAAATAATGGTGAAAACCGGTTCTAATACATAAAGAGAACCCATTTTACAAAGCAATCGCCATAACTGTTCTGAGCTTGTGCCAACAAGTATTTCAAACAATTTCCCTGTGTAAACACCATAAAAATTATAACATCATGTCACATGTCAATGTCTAGTGTAATGCAACCCCCTCACTCTATTATTAGTACTCCTAGATTTTGCATATAACATAAATAAAAATGTGTAAAACCACCTCATATTATGACTCGACTTTCTCATGACATTAATCTGTTGAAAAATTACTGATGTGCATGTTAAAAATTTATCCACTTTCTTATAGGAGACTGTGTCCATAGAGAATAACATTAAAAGCATGAATGTTCAACATCTATAACCAAGAACTACAACGAAAAAAAAAATTGTAGTTGAAACCATCGTGAATAGTTTAACACAGTTTCAAGAAAGAATGTCATTTTTTTTATGTAAATTGCAAACTCCAAGTGTGAAATTGTCACAAGCCAAAAGTTAAATAGTTTAATACAATCTCAAAAGAATCTTAAAATAACATTTATTTAAGTATAAATAAGTAGTATATTTACAAGCGGTACAGAAGGACATCCCCTAATCTATGGGATTGTCCCAAACATTTTGGGAATGCGGAGGGAATATCCCCGCAACATTGTTTATACATTTTTCCCTCATGTCCACAGAATGTTTCATAATTTTTTTGGCGTCACAAGGACATTTCCTATAGTAAGGTGAGTACTTGGGAACATCTCTACAACTCCAAGACATTCAGGGGTGTCCACAATTGACTAAAAATATCTCCAAGCCGTCTTGATGTCACTGATAGATGTTTTAAAAGTCAAAAAAGAAAGAACATATTTGTAAAGGGGCATTTCTAGCAGTAATTTTCATTATCATTGATAATATAACAAACAAATTTTCATCCCTCATTAATGCAGTAATCGACAAATAGCGTGTTAGAAAACAATTGTCTTCGAAGAAACCTCCTTTCAAAACAATCGTCTTCAAAGAAACCTCCTTCTAGGTTTCTTAAACTTAACTTTGATGTGACATCTAGAGAAAATCCTGGGTTGGCTGGGGCTGGTTTTGTTATTAAGGACTTGACAAGCCTTTTTGTGAAAGGACGTTCTCTCTTTCTCAGTTGTAGATTGAATAAAAAAGTGAAATGGGAAATAGTTGTCACAGGCCGTTCTTAGGCCTCCACCCTAAAATGGACTGCCTGAATTGGAGAAGTAGGGGCGTTTTTTGGAGGAGGCTTTGAGTCTCTACAAAGGTTTTGAGGATATCTTTTTTACTTATTGCTATCAGAAATGCAACAAAGCGATGGATCTTTTGACCAATGAGGGTGTCCACCAATCCCCTTTCTCTGTGTTCATTAGTGATCGTATGGATTCTTGGCTCTGTCTGGACAAGCTTTTGTTTGATTGTCTCCCACCTTGAAGCATTAGCTTTGATTCTAACCCACCCAGCCCCTTGGTTAGTAAGCTTCATATTGTTAGCTTTGTTCTTATTAATCACATATTTTATGATAATTTTGGGTACTCTCTTAGATAGCAGGTTGGAGGCTTATTAATGATGGATGGCAAAGATTATTATGTTTGGGTGATGTTTCTCCCTTCGGCGTGTTTGATACAGATTGTATCTGTGATTGCATGTGTGGACATTTAAGAGGTCGTGGTTATGATGTGTTGTTTGGTATCCTCTCGGCTTTCATTCTGCTGTTGTGCTTTCTCCTCATTTGCTTGCAGGGAGGTTTGGTAGCTAGGAGAGTTGGGGCAGTTGTTGGTGTATTGATATTTTTTGGTTGCACATGGGAATGGCCTATCGACGTTGCTCAGCTAAACCCGGGGATCCCTTCTATAAGAGTTTGGTCTCTGACCAACAGCTGCAGTTCATTTTTTCCTGCCCTGATTCTGTTTCTTTGAATTTGGTTAAAAGTGTGTTTAAATAGCGAGCATATGGGAATGCAAGCATTGCTCATTCGAGGGCATCAATCTTAGTTCATTTCCAGGTCAAATTGGAGATGGTTCTGCCGTCACTTGAGGTTAGGAATTGAATTCACATTTCCTGCTGTCAACACAACATGGTGATTATGGTTCTGCCATCAAAGAAATGGTTGAATCTTTAGTAGCTCTGGGTGGTTCCAAGACACTGGCAACTCTGGGAGAAGTTTGTGTTGTAAGGAATAGCTGGCACTGTACAAGGAGTTGCAAGATTTGAAGGCTTTCTGTGTGGACTTAAGGACGGTGATTAAACATTTGTTGGTTACCCACACTAGGGGCAAGTTGGATATCACCAATGCCTTTGCATTTCCTTTGTTGGTAAAGGGTAATCTGGAGAGAGCATCACAGAGGGAGGTGATTCACAGAATGAAGTTTCAGGTCTTGGATGACTGTGGCAGAGGCTTTTTGCCAGATGCTAATAAGGAAGTGATAGCTTGGGTGGCAATTAAGAACTCAATGGAGCATGTTGGTGCATTGATTTGTGGGGTTGGCAACTGAGGGGTCTCTCGAGAAAATTTGACCCCCTCTTTGAAATGTTGTCTTGTTTCCTTATAGGTTTGTTGCTTTTTTGTGGGTTTGATGTCTGGGTTTCTAGGTCCCTCTATGGGATTAGCCTTTTGGCATTCTATTGTTTGTAGCTTTGGTTGGTATGACCATTTTTATTGTAAATGGTGTTTATTGCTTCAGCATGGGCAAGAGCCCCATTAGAACCCTTACTATATTATCAAAAAAAAAACAATCAAATTTTCACATTTATGGTTTCATATTTATATTTCAGTGTTTCACTCAATCTTCGAGTTCAATTTTCAAATATGTTAAATGTTCGATGTCATAGATGTTAATGTTATTTGAATTTCAACTTGTAACAATATTTAATGATGTTTCATAGTTTAACTATACAATTGAAAAGCTATTAAAAAAAAATTTAATCTTCTTATATTTTTAATTATATATATATATATATATATATGATTTGCCATCCCCTAGCCCTCCCTCTAATCCCACTATCCCAGAGACTTAGAGAAATATAAACAGTTAAGTAGTTAGTTTTAGCTCAACTACTATAATTCGATAATTCGATCAAATTAAATAATGGATTTGTAAACAAGAACTTGCAATTTCGAATAAAATATTGGTTGGTACCTAATACAGTCCACAAATTGCTTTGAGGGAAAAACATTTAATGCAACAAAAATCCAGTAGAATATTGGTTGTTATGACTCAAAAAGTATCAATAATAATTTCAAAAAAGGATGCTCACATTGAGACTATGAAAGTTTTAGCCTTGAATGGTCTAATTATTTTGAATAGACTATCAAAAAATCACAACATACTTCAAATCTAGTTCTCTAGGAACTTATTTTCACATCGACAATTTATGTTAAATAGTTATTGAATCCCAGGCAGTTATTCAATTCATTGGATGGGAATTCCTAAAGGTCTTGTAAAAGGATTATCAAAACCTTGTGCTACTTCACAATAACAATTATTGCACTAGCAACCTGAAATAATCCACCCCCTTATTAGTTTTATTGTTTGCTGATCTGGGTATAGTTTCTTTCACCATTCAGAGAGTTTTCTATGGTAAAGTAGATCACGAAAATGGGGACAGTACAGTCCGCCCTCCCTGAAATTGCTTGTCCCCAAGCAATCTCCACTGCAAAGAAACTCCACTCCACCGGAGGCCCAGAGGAAGAACCGCGACATGTCCCACACATCTCTAACTGACACCTGTAGCACCAGCATAAACACAGGGCAAGGATATCCATCATACCATCTGTCCAATACATGCGCATGAGAAATGTGCATCGAAATCAAAACATGTACAAATAAATCAAAGATGAAACTGAATGCTCTCTGCAAACTGTACATGTTGTGTACACCACCAGTAAGCTCTGTCTGGAATCCTGATGCACCAGAAGGATCCCAAACTTTGCGATCAATGCTCAGCTGAATGCCGGGATCCCAAATTACTCTGTAAAATGCCCAACTACTTGTCCACAGCGCCCACTGGATAGAGGTTGACCCATGCTCAGAACTGCTATGAACAACTACCACAACGTAGAGCAATATACCAAACAGAAAAATCCCTGGATCCCATAACCGGAATGGAAGTCTGCCATGCATATCATCCGCTAACCTCCACTGTGCTACTCTGATATAATCTTCGCCATGCTGAGAATGGTGAAGCAACTCTCCGGGATCTAACCGAACTGACGTGCCAAATTGATCACCACCTGGATCCCAATGCAACCGAAACTCACATCCATCAATCATGAAGAGGTAAATATATCTCAAAGTGTCCGAACCATAACATCCCCCTTCATCCTCTGCAAAACTCCTATGGATGTGTTGACTATCCAACATAGGTGCTGGAAGATATGAAACTGCTCCTCCCAAATCAAGGGAATGATAAAACTCTCCTCCATCACCGATGTAAAGACTAAACATGTCATCATGCCTACTTGACACTGCAACCTCTCTAAAACCATGTCTCCAATGGAAATTTTTGAGACAAAGAAGTTGCAAACTCTGTCTGGTACACATCAACATGATGGTAATCTGATCTCTGACCCTACAAATAATCCTCTGAATATATCTGAGTCAGACACCTACAATCTCTAGTTCCATCTTCTGTAGATGGCAACCCTTCATCCCACAATGGATGGTATAAATCCCAATCCAATCCACACTTACGCATCATCAGGCCATCTGTGTGTGGACTAAAGGAGAAATGATGAGAACTCCTCACCATGCAGTCAAGATAAAAAGCACCTACCTATGTCAATGGTTGACCATCATAGTCATGGGGAACACACCCCTCATCACTCTCATCACTCGAATCAGATGATGACTCATGTCTCTGATCCTGAATAGCTAATTGGGTAGATACTCTGGCAACCCTCTCTGCATACCCAATAGCATACTCCTTATCATGAAACAATTGGAGATATTCTGATTTTATCTCCTCCAAAGCACTCCTGATGAACCACAAATTACGAATGTGAGTACCAGCCGAGACCCCATACCGTCTCTCCTCAAACTCTGCTGTCATGTCTCGATGTTCGCTCTCCAATTGAAGATTGGAAAGACCAGTTTTGTGATGTCTAAATCAGCCCAGCAATAGTAGACCGCCACTATCAAATGCAAAGAATCAAATAAGTATTGATGAAAGGCACCAAAATACAAAATAATCGCAAGGCATGAGTAAGTGCCAAAATGGCAGATAGGACAAAACTAAAATAAAACAAGAAAATAATAACTACGATATTTATTGAGTAAGTGCGCCGATTATGGGAAGGATCGGGGCTCCTCTAAGGACCAATCATAAACTGAAGACAAAGTTACAAATGATCATAATTAAAGACTAATCATGCGCTGAAAGGAGACACCGATCCTTAGATAGTCGTGACCCTTCACGGGTGGCGGAGGTATAAAAAGTATATCGTCCCAGCATTACGGATCATCATCGGCTCATCATCGAATTAATAGCATCTAATCAGTTCTGAATATCATCAACTATCTGCATCATTTACATTCCACATTAAATCATAGCAGCATATCTTCACTTCCTCTAATCAAGAAATCAACTCATTTCTGCATCTAACCAGCGATCAGAATTGGAAGATAATATTATATATCATCTGGCAAATTAGAAGCAATCATCATCGACTCAGCAGCAATTATATAGAGGTATGCAATCTCTATGTCAAAATGAACAATTGAATTATTGGAATTGCATATAGGAATCGACATAAGTGATTTGCTAACACATAGAATGATGATCATATATCTTAGGATATAATCAGATTAGCATAGTTACTAATGCATGGGTAAATATAGAAATCTAATCCTAGAATACGCTGAAACATGTTAAGAAATTGTCATAGAAAAATGATGCAAATGATATAATAAGTAAATAGATTAAATGTATATGAGAATACATGTTGAATAACTGATATAGAATAAATGAAGATGGAATCAAATATGAGGATTATAGAATATCATGTAAATACATGGAATAGGCGGAAATCTAATATGATGACTCAAGTTATGATTAAGGCATAAACCTTGCCTATATGATGAACATTATTCCTATAGGGAAGCAAGATAGATATTGTTAAATTACATTACCAATAGTAAAGATAAGTTTCATAAGTATAGTCATGGAATACTCGGGATGAGAAAGTAGGCCTCATCGTTAATCCACCTACACACCATATAAGTTGAGACCAGTGGTTAGGGTAGGCAATTGGCCTCACGGTGGGTAATGCTCGAGCTGGTGAGATATCACCCCTCCAAGCTAAGTAAATAGGCCCTTGTCTCAAGCTAGTGAAACATCACCCCTCCAAGACAAGTGGAGAGGCCCTTGTCTCAAGCTGGTGAAAACATCACCCCTCCGAGACAAGTGGATAGGCCTTTGCCTCAAGCTGGTGAAGTCCTTCACCCCTCCGAGTCAAAGGAGAGAAACATTGGACCCATGGCAATATTGCGCCCTAACAAACCCTCTCTTGTTGGGTGAGTGGTCTGATTAACGTGTAGGCCCAAGTATGTCTCTCCTGGGGTAAATCATGAAACATGTATAGTAGATATAAAGAAAGGTATAATGCATATAGATTATGATTATAAGGTTTGATTTAGTATATACTTGTGGTTAGTGTAATTGGATAAGAAGGATTGAATTCTAATGTACTCTTTTACAAGTTGAAATTGTTTGCAAGGTTGCAAAAATTTTGATTTGCTAGAAGGGGACATTACATCTGCTGTCCAAAGAAGGTACTCAACATACTTATGAGTGCAATCAAAACGAGATAAGGTTGAATCAACCTTCTCTCCTGTAACCTTCAGCTGATCTCTCCATCTCTGTGGCTCAATAAGTTGTCGATCAAAATCAGCTACATGGGATGTAATCTCCGATTTGCTTGCAGGAGAGGGAAACAAATCAACATGAGAACCAATCTCTCCACAGGATAATGCCCTGCATATCTCCTGTGAAAATGATGGAGTAGTGTGGTGATCTGTCCCACAACTCTCTGGAGAATCCACCAACTCATCACATGAGCTATCAATAACCTGCTCTGCATCACCTGTCATGGGACTATCCCCAGAGACCCCCGATGCAACATCCGGTTCTCTGCTACTCTCAACCAAATCACCCCATCTATATCACCTACACCTGCAACTGTAATGGATGTAGCCACATCCACAAAGTGTTCCTTACCCCTATCCGTGGGTGTATGCTCATCACCAGTAACTATCATAGATATTGGGACTGTAACTGCTGGAGATGAAGACTGCGCTAAGCTCAACTCCACGGTAAGCTCATCTATCCGTAACTTTGACTCTTGAAGGGTTGATTGAGCGTTCTTCAAAGAGTCTGTGGTGACCTCAAGCTCATAGGTGAGCTCATCAACCTCCTCTTCCTTTCCCTTTAGAGCATCATAATAGATACCATCGAGCATGAGAAGATGATCTCTATCTGATAATAGTTGTAGGTAGTTATTCTTCATTACCCCAACTGCATCTCTAAGTGCCTGAAACTTGGCAAGGGAAAGTCCACTATCAAGGTGCTCATATATACCTGGAGTCCAACAACAGTGTGCCACCAACTGCTGAACAACATCAAAGTGTTCTAAGGTTGAAGCAATCATGCCTTCGTTCACCTTGAATTGCCCTGCCAAATGATGAGACCCTTGTGACGAGTCATTTCCACACAAATTTTCTGATTTGTAATCTGCACTATGATAAGAGGCTGAATCACCATCACTCACCGATTGATAAGCATCCTCATGTGTGCTATCAACTTCACACACATCCTCATCAAGTGTACTGTTGTTATGAACCTCTAGGGATGGCTCAAATGACATGCTAGAGGCTGTTGATTTGCCAATATCAATGCACACCTCCCCTATCAAAATAGATGCACGCACATCCGTCAAACAATCTTCGAAACCATCTCCATTAGGCAACTTTTCAGTTTTGTTCCCATCTTCCAAGGTCTGATATACAAAATCAAACTTGTTGTGGCTTGAATCCACAACACATATTGCATCAATATCAACTGAAACTTGAGTGTCTACATTAGGTGACTCCACACAACCATCATTCTCGTGTGTAATGGCGGTAACGTCATGCTGATGCAAATAGATCATACTGCTGTCACACAAATCAGAACTGTTATGGCTTGTATTCTCCTTGCTTTCCTCGTGTTTGACACTCATATCTTGTGTGCCAACATTAGAAGTTTCTTCTACAACATTTTCCTCATGTGCCATAACATTTAAATCACAACTACGCTCAAAAGAATGACTGCTGTCATAAAGATCAGAATTGTTATCAAGGTTGATAACAACCTTTTGAGTGCTGAAAGTAACTTCAAGAGCTTCTGCCAAACTATCATCAAGTTGTGAGTCCTTTTTATCCGTGCATTGGTGGTTAGGCTCCCGAAATTCTTTGCAAGAGAAGCATAGACCTTGTCTTCTCATTTGGTTCTTGCTCATTATGGGATTTCCTGTAACCTGGTCATTGAGATTAAATGTAAAACCATCATCATTATCTGATTTGAAGGTTCCCTCATACCTGCTCACACTATGCCCATTAATAGGCACTGAACCATGGGGTGTATCATACTGAAAACTAACCTTGTTGCCTGTTGCAACATCTTTCCCATGACTAAATTTTGCACCTTTAAATGAAGTTTTTTCCTTAAACATCCTCCTAATATACTTTACCAAACCAATCTTTCCAGGACTCAAGATAACAACAAAGTTCAGATATTTATTAAAAGAGTACTGTGCTTTAAAATCATCTGGCATGCTCTGATAGTCCTGAAAGAGTTGATTGGCTTCCCATTCATAACCTTCCCTGATCTTGATGGCTTCCCGTTCAATATCTTCCCTGGTTTTTCCTACAATACTGTAGTAACCCATTGACATACTCTGAATATTTCTGATTCACCCAACAAGATGGCAGGAAAACCGCTCTGATACCACTGAAATAACCCACCCCCTTATTAGTTTTATTGTTTGCTGATCTGGGTATAGTTTCTTTCACCGTTCGGAGAGTTTTCTGTGGTTAAGTAGATCCCTGCTTGTGTTTTGGTGTTGGGTCCATAATATAACATAGCATGCATGTATATATTTTTGCAAACACAAGAAATGAAAATACCCACAACTACTGCTGAAAATTCCAGATTTCTATATCTCACAAATTACTCAGTATTTTGACAAAATATCAAGTACTCAGTTGAGAAAATATCCCCTATTATCTAGACAACAAATACCCAAAAAATTATATTGCCAAAATATGAAGTACTTCACATACCCATTTGCTATAGCAGAATATAGACATAAGAAACATTGTATCAGCAACACTAATTTCGATCCTCCTTTTTTTTTACAAGAAAGAGATGTTTGTTCACATGAGATCACTAATCAGCACATATACAAAAGTTACAGCTCATACAAGGCCTTGGAAAGTATGTTAATGGACTAAGATAGTGTGGCTGAAGGTTGGCGTCCAAACTGCCCCTGCCGGTACGGCCTGTAGCTGCTGATCAGCACTGGTTCCTGTGTCTTTTCATCACCATACTGGATATAAACTGCCCAGAGCTCCTGACCATGGTTTATCATTGAGATATCAGCCCTCTAATGCATCAAACGATCCACAAATGAAGTCCTCAATGCATGGTACGGCCTCAGCTAGGTACGGCCTGTATAAGGAGAGTACGGCCTTGGGTTTGGGGCTGCAAACTCCTCACAAAAAACCTGCAATATATTCTTCCATATGCCTCCAAAATTATGATGACAAATAACTAAAGATTTTGCAATGAAATCACCTCCGCGACAAGCTCCGAATCTCCAAACTAAATAGAAATGAAGCACAAACGTGACCTCTGAAATAAGCCACCAGTATTTGCACATCAAAGAGAGGCTACGTTCTCCAAGATTGATATTACAGCGAAACCCTAGGTTTCTTCCTCAAAGCCAAAGCTTCTTCAGAAAAGACAATTGTTGAATGATTCCAAGAATGAATGAAATCCCTTTTCAAAAAGCCTTTTATATAATATTCAATTTGTATTTGGCTTCATCTCATTAAATTTCACTTTAATTTTATTTACTTTTCCCTCCATTTGGTGCACAACAAAATAATATAAAGTATATTTTAATAATCACTTATATCTCCCTTAAAATTGGCACTTTATATTATTCCACAAGTAGGTGCCCATAATATGCACTTTATAATTTGACTTAAATGCACTTTATATAACTTGACTTTATAATCATTAAATACCCCTTTTAATAATAAATTCAGATAACATTTAATGATGTGCACTTTTTAATTAATTATTAATAAAGTATTACTTTATTAATAATTAAAATGTCATAACTCCAAAAATACTCATTATTTCTCGATTCCATTAGAACCAGGTGGTCAACCACATAAACCACTACTCATCCAGATGCCTTTCCCAAAATAGAAAGGTTGGCCACTGACACTCAACTGACTTACTATAAATAGTAAGTGCCTCAAAACAGAACCAAAAACCTCTAAATAGCTTAGCCACAGAATATACCAACAATCTGGAGAGGTAAACACTGTCAACTGCCACCTGAAGAGCTCATTAACGCCCACTGGACTCTCTAATCACTGAACACTAGCCTACGAGGGTCAACTGATAGGCTAATCCTCCGAACTCTGATGCTCATGAAAATGGGGACATTACACAACCATCCAAAGCAATGGTGCTAACATTTTCAAGGATGCAACAGAAAACATATGGCAACATTGTTGCATAATTACGAAGAAAAATTTATGAATGAGAGACCTCAAAGTCACCTTGTTTCCCTTTTTCTCTTATGCCTAACAACAATTGGAAGAGAAATCTCATGGCTAAACTTTCTTGATCAAAAAAGAACAAAATAATACGAATGCTTTCTCAATTATACAATGATTTGGCCTACACGAATGCCAACTAAAGAAAAAATAGTCCCATAGACAATAGAATGCAAGAGGTGACGGTAGGGATGAAAAGAGCAAACAGGACGCAAGAAGACATACATACACGCAAAAATAAAAGGGGAGCATAGAAACGAGTTCCACATAGAGCTCCAAGGGAGAGCAAACTTCAAGCCACAAAGGGAGGGGAGGCCACAGAGGTGGTGGCTTTATAAGGACTTGCTTCAAATGTGGAAAAGCAGTCATCAAGCATTTGAATGTCTAGAAGTCAAGCAAGAGTAAGGTCAATAGGAGGAAAAAGTGCATGTTGCACAAACCGAAGAGGAGAGTGAAGCAAAAAGCACAATTCCAAAGCGTGGAGAAAACCTAATGATGCGTAAAGTGTTGCTATGATGCATAAAGTGTTGCTCAAGCTAGACAGAAGAAAATGAACCGCCAAGCGCAAGTTAGGTAGTATGTGTTGCAAGCCGATAATTGATGGAGGTAGCACAAACAACTTGGTGTCCAAATAGATGGTTTAGAAACTAGGGTTAAAAGTTGTTGCACACCCTATGCCATATAGAGTCTCTTGGTCACAAAAGGGACAGCAACTCAATGTAATAGAACAGTACAAGGTTGCGTTCCTGATTGGAGGTTATGCAAATGAGGTATGGTGTGTTGTGATCCCAATGGATGCATGCGGATGGCAAGAAGTTCAAGTTGTTGCCAATGAAGGTAGAAGAAGAAGGCACAATGAACCGGTGATGCTGCTGAGCAGCAAGGAGTTTCTCAAGGAGATGAGGAATGCAAAGGAGTGTCATGCAATAGTGCTTAAGCCCAACCAAGAGAAGAAGGTATCACACAACTCAAAGGAGCCAAAATTTGTAGTGCTGCGAAAAATACCTCCTACTTGTCAATTTGTAGTGCTACTCAATGAGTATGCAAACATCATCAATACTAAAATAACAAAGGGAATGCTCCCAATACGGATCATATCAAATTGCATTGATATGATTCTAGGGTCCAATTTGTCAAATAAAGCATTGCACAAAATGAGCCCGAATATGAGTGCAGAACTCAACAAGCAAGTAGAAGAGTTGCTAGAAAGACACTTAATCAAAGAGAGTAAGAGCCCTTGCATAGTGCATGCAATACTCGTGCCAAAAAAGGGAGATGAATGAAAAATGTGTATAGACTCCAGTGCAATCAACAAGATCACCATCAAGTATCAGGTTCCATTACTACGGATGGATGACCTATTCGATTGCCTAAGTGGAGTCAAATACTTTTCAAAGATTGACCTAAAGAGTAGTTATCATTAGATCAATATCAAAGGAGATGAGTGGAAGACCACATTCGGGACAAAGGATGGCTTGTATGAGTGATGGTGATGCAATTCAAGCTGACAAATGCCCTGAGCATGTTCATGAGGCTGATGAACATGGTCCTGAAATTGTTTCTTGGCAAGTTTGGGTCATGTATCTAGAAGGCATTTTGGTTTTCAACAAGACGAGTGAGGAACATCTTGCACACCTATAGTAGGTTTTCGCACAGTTAAAGGAGATGTGCATTAATCTAAAGAAATGCAATTTCATGCAAAAGAAACTCACATACTAGGGATTTGTGATATGTCAAGATGAGTTAAGGATGGACCCAAGGAAAGTAAGCAATGTTCAAATGGCTAGTACCACAGTGTGCCATAGAAGTCGAAAGTTTCCATGGGTTGGAGAACTTCTATGCGAAGTTGAAAAGAAACTTCAGTGGTATTCGTGCACCTCTAACTCATTGCATGCAAAAGAGTGGGCTTGACTAGAATGTTGTTGCAGCCAAGAGTTTCGTACTCTTGAAGAAGGTAACAAAGGAGCCCATATAGTGCTCCCTAATTTCAATAAGGTTTTTCAAGTTGACTGATGCCAAGAATTGCAATTGATGTAGTTCTTAGGCAGGAAGGTAGACCAATTACATTCTTCAGTGAGAAACTGAATGATGCCAAGAAGTACTGAATGTATGACCAAGAATTTTACACCTGCACCTGAAGGATGGCAAACTCATTCGTGAAACAGGCCTTGAAAAAAGTGGCAAGTTCTTTAGTGATCTCCACCTGAACATAAAGGACTAATGCTGGTGCACCTTTGAAGTGGTAGAGCCCTTCCAAATCTCTGCCCAGCAGTCTTAAAGAGTGGCAGATTGATTAGTAAACCATAGAAGCATATGAAAAGGAATGAAAAATCAGATTTGGAGCACACTTTTATAAGAACTTAACCATCCTTTCCTTTGCCGAAGACTCGTAAAAAATGGCAATGTTATGCTAAAGTTCCACCAGCTAGAGGAAGAAATTAAGAATTGGAAATGTGGCACACCTTTTAATGGTTAAAAACATAAAGTATTCCACCCAAAACTTGGCAAACACACAAGTAAAATGCACTTGGGGAATCAAATGAAACAGTCAAGTGAGGAAGTGCACATTTCATGTGACGCAGCCCACTAATCTCTCCATCGACACTGTAGTCAATGTAAAATGCCGATTATTATATTTGATAATTGGGGTTATCCAACTATGTATTAATTGTTCTCGACTCTCGGGTGGTTGTAAGAATCAGTTTATCCAAGTCACTTAGTTGACGGTTGTGTTCCCCTTGGCAACCGTTGGGTCTTTTAAATAGTCATTGTATCATCAAGGAAAGTAGTATGATGTAGTCGGATCAACTCTGATCCTTGGCCGACCATCTCTGGTCTACTTCTGTAATACTCTCATGTGCTAATAAAGATATACTTTTACTCCTCTATCTAGTATGTACTGGTAATTCTATAAATTATTAAAAGTATTCATTTTATTAGGTAGGCGAGTAAACATTGGCGTCGTTGCCTTAAAAGAAATCAGGTCCGATAGAAGAGATTCATGCCCTTAGACCCCAATAAAGGCGAGAAGAGACCACGTGGTCAGGATCAAGAGATCGGAAGATCTCTTAGGCTAGTAGAACAAAGAGAACGTAGAAGAGGACTAAGAGAGATTGCTGAAGTCCGAAGCCGAAGCCCATCCCGAAGTAAAAGTCGGAGTCGGAGCACAAGTAGGAGTCATAGTCGGGAGACTTGGAAGACTCAGGAGACGGAAAACATTTCCACTACAAATATTCACACGAGGGCAGAGTGGGAGGCAATCGCCAAACACCTTTCACTGCCAGACGAAGAATGCATTGATCCTTCGAATCAAGTTGAAAAGTCAAGACAACAGTCTATGGACGAGGGACGTTGGAAGTCAGAGTCAGATTCCTTCATAGAAGCGTATGAGAGCAACCTTAGAGGCATTGAAGGGTTGTCAATCAGAGGAGAAGAAGCCGAGTCAAGGGTGTATAAAAGCAAATCTAAAGGCGAAACAAGTGCACGGAACGCTGACGTTGCGGGGAGAGTAGAGGATTCTCACGTGGCCGAGAGTGTGAGAGAAGCACCCGAACGTTCGAATCGAAACTCCCCAGCAAGTGGGTTCCAGATGCAAGGTTTGCATCAGAACAAAACCATGGTAAGCCCTAGTGGAAAAAAACAAAAGTTGCCCAAATTTACAGGCAATGGATCGGAGGATCCCGTCAGGCACTGTAAGACCTGTGAGACAATCTGGACAGCAAATGGGCAAGATGATAAAGCAATTTGGCTACAATCTTTTCCAACCACCTTGCAAGGTGTAGCAATTGACTGGTATACCGAACTTGACCAAGCATCCCGAAACACATGGGAGAAATTAAAGAAGGCCTTTGAAGAAGAATTGAAGTTGCTGCGAGATGATAATGAAATAGTAGCCGAAATTTACAATACCAAGCAAGGTAAGCATGAGAACGTATGAGCTTATAACCGAAGACTTAAAGAGTTACTTGTAAAGTTAGAAAAAGAACTGGCTGACGGTCTTAAAAAAAGGTGGTTCATCGAAGGTTTAATTTCGTCATTAAGAAAAAAGATGAAGATAGTACAACCCTCTTCGTACGTAGAAGCCTACAATCGGGTGATGGACATAGAAAGTGAAGACAAAATGTCCTCCCATAGTAAAAGAAAAATAGAGAAAGATGGTAGTTCAGATGACGACAGTGATAGCGAGTCAGGAACAGTACAAGCGCTCCGGAGGGACATGCTCCGGATGATGAAAGAATTGAAGACAGAGAAAGAAACCAGCAAAGAATCCACTGAACTCTGGTGTACTAAGTGCAAAAGTGAAGGTCATACCAAAAGTAATTGTCCCAGAAAATTGTTTTGTGAGATTTGTCAGGTTATGGGTCATTCGATAAAAGAGTGCCCATATAACTTGAAGACTAGGAGTACACAAGTACTCTTTACACAAGGAGAGCAGTCCCCTCCATCAAAGCCACAAAACGCATCTCCAAGCTGTTATCGAAATCAAAGAGGAGGTCGAAATCAAATACAATACGATGCCAAAGGACAACCGGTGATCCAATGTCGTCAGTGCAACGAATGGGGGCACTTTGCCAGAGAATGCCAGAACAACCAGAATAAAGTAAGCATGCTATGTAAATGGTGTGGACCAAGGCGACCATGAAGATAGCAATTGCCCGAAGCAGAAGGTTAGTATTAATCATATTGACATAGAAGATAAGGAGGAAGCAATTCTTGCCATCACCCGAGCACAAATGAAGAAGGCGAGTGACCTTGACCCTCGTATGGAGAAGGAAAGACTTCAAGAAGCACAAATGGAAGTTGAAAAGGCCATGGAAAAAGAACGGAGCCAGTCTAATGAGAAAACAAGCACGTCTACGTGGCTGGAGTCTGATAAAAATATTGCAAATCAAGTTCTACAGACTATTGTGCCAATCAAAATGGCAGACCTCTTGCAAAGCATGTCGCAACTAAGGGTAGCAATATCTAATGCGGTAAACAAAGAACAATGGAGTGTGAAGAACAACAAAACAAATGATGACGACGTCATAGTAGAACCGCCACCACAAGGCAAACAAGTTATCAATTCGATGTTGTTGTCCATCGGCGTGGGGAAGTAACCAGCAGTCGTCCAAATGGAGATCCTTGGAAATACTTTGACAAATACAATTGTGGATGGAGGCTCTGGGGTAAACGTACTCCCGGAGGATACCTAGAGGAGTCTTGGGAAACCTACCTTGTGGCCACAGAACTTCCAGTTGGTGGGAGCTGACCAGCACGGAATCAAAGCACTGGGAGTGCTAATGGCTCAAAAGGTAAGGATCAACACTCAGCAGTTTCTATTGAATTTTGTAGTCATTACAGCACGCAATGCAACTTATGATGCATTACTTGGCCGAGGGTGGCTAATAGCCGCCAAGGCCTACCACAACTGGAAGAAAAACACCTTGTCAATAGAAAACAAAGGCAAGAAGTTTGTCATTGACCTCATAACTCAAACAGTCGGCGAAGAAATGGCATCTGATTCTGATTCAGACGGAGGTGAGACATCGGTCGAGGGAGAAAGAGGGCCTATGGAGCCCGATGATGGAGTATTGAAACTACAAGAGTGTTCGAAAGACGAGACAAATTCATTCAATGGGCTGTTTCATTGGCAGATGGAAGATTACGAATTTTTTCAACCTAAATGCAATATGATTCAAATAAGAGAAGTTGGCGAGAGTTCTCAGCCGACGAATGAAACACTCGGCAACTGTGAAACACTCGGCAAATCTTGGCTGACGAGTGAAACACTCGACAACTCTCGACCGACAAGTGAAACACTCAGCAATTGTGAAACACTCGGCAACTCTCGGTCGACTAGTGAAACACTCAACAACTCTCGGCCGACGAGTGAAACACTCAGCGACTGTGAAACACTCGGCAACTCTTGGCTGATGATTGAAACACTCGACAACTCTCGGCCAATGAGTGAAACACTCGGCAATTGTGAAACACTCGACAACTCTCGGCTGACTAGTGAAACACTCAGCAACTCTCGACCAGCGACTGTGAAAAACTCGGCAACTCTCGGCCAACTAGTGAAACACTCAGCAACTCTCGACCGATGAGTGAAACAATCAGCAATTCTCGGCCGACAAGTGAAGCACTCGACAACTCTTGGCCGACGAGTGAAGCACTCGGCAACTCTTGGCCAACTAGTGAAGCACTCGGCAACTCTCGGCCGACTAGTGAAACACTTGGCAACTCTCAACCGACAAGTGAAACAATCGGCAACTCTCAACTGACGAGTGAAGCAATCGGCAACTCTCGGCCAACGAGTGAAGCAATCGGCAACTCTCGGCCGACGAGTGAAGCACTCGGCAACTCTCAGCCGACGAGTGAAGCACTCGGCAACTCTCGGCCGACGAGTGAAGCACTCGGCAACTCTCGGCCAACTCGGCAACTCTCGGCCAAGTAGTGAAACACTTGGCAACTCTCGGCCGACAAGTGGTTGCAACTCTCGGCCGACTAGCAAAGCATCTAGCAACCCTCAACTGACTAGTGAAGCACTCCGCAACTTTGGGCCAACGGGTGAAACATTGCTGACGAGTAAAACACTTGACGGAGAGGATTTTAAGCCGATGAGTAAAACACTCCATGGAGGGAAATCTCGGCTGGCAAGTGCTCAAACACTCGGCAAGAAAGAATTTCCATCGACGAGTCACAAACTTGAGGAAGATAATAACCAGCCGAGAGTAGCTCATACCTTTCCAGCAGCATATGAGGAATACAGAGAAGGAGAATTTGAACCTGAGAAGGCCATTATGTATGAAGAACCCTCAACGAGGAAAGTCAATCTCGAAGAAGAAAGTAACCCTTAGGTGATTCTGGTCGGAGATGACTGGGATCTAGTACTCAAGGCGGCCGCATTCAAGATCTTCATGAAATATAAAGACGTGTTTGCTTGGACTTATAAGGACTTGAAAGGGAGACCTCCAGAATTATGTGTTCATAGAATATCATTGGTACGAGGAGCAAGATCAAGGAGAAAGGATTATGCAGTATTTCTGTCAAACTAGAATTTTTTTGAAGTTACGGCGATTGGTGAAAAACGACAGAGGAAAGATGATTGTAAAAAGTCAGACAATTTATCTGTGCGGATGTAATACATGGTTCGCAAAAGACAACAATTCAATAAATTAATAAAGGTACGTCTCCGAGTAATAAAATTAAAATATTTAATTTGGAGCGTACGACTACTTGCAACATAGTCAATTCAATGTCACAGCAAAATTTCAGAAGAGAAAAATACGGGACATTCCGGGGAAGGAAAAAATATTATAGGACAAGAAATGTCTACAATTAGAGCCGCAAATAATAGCTGGACCCCACGGGAGATAGAAAAACTTGATTCAGTTTGCTATGGAGGGAAAATTGGAAAAAAACGGAAAAAATAGAAAAAATTGGAGGGAAAAAAAAAAGAGAAAGAAACTAAAAAATTGAAAATTGAAAAAAAAAGGTGGAAAAATAAAATAAAATTAGACAAGTGAATCACCCTGTCGCTATACGAATTGGAAGCTGCATAAATGAACATGACCGTATGAACTGCTTTGAAGGTTTCCACTTAGCCGTACGAGTGGAAAGGAAGTATGTCGTACGAGTGCCAGGGGTGAGGTTGCTGCCGATACGAGTGATCTCCTTATGAGTTTTCCAGACTTTTCACTGCCCGTAGGAAGATTTCATCATTATTGCCAAACGTACGAAGTCTCCTGTCTCATCTGTCGTACGAGTTCCAGATTCCATACAAGTGCATCAGCTCAGACACCGTACGACAAAGGTCTTCGTACGAGTAAGTCAGGGAGTTTTTTTTCCTTGTCACCAGTATGGAAAATCTTACTTGATGTCACTTGACGCTTCATGTTTTTTTGTCGTCTGGAAGACGACTTTTTCTTTTGGGGGGGATGATGTAGTCAATATAAAATGCCGATTATTATATTTGATAGTTTGGGTTATCCAACTATGTATTAATTGTTGCCGACTCTCGGGTAGTTGTAAGAGTCAGTTTGTCCAAGTTAGTTAGTTGACGGTTGTGTTCCTCTTGGCAACCGTTGGGTCTTTTTAATAGTCATTGTATCGTCAAGGAAAGTAATATGATGTAGTCAGATCAACTCTGATCCTTGGCCAACCATCTCTGGTCTACTTTTGTAATACTCTCATGTGCTAATAAAGATCTTTTACTCCTCTATCTGGTATGTACTGGTAATTCTGTAAATTATTTCAAGTATTCATTTTATCAGGTAGGCAAGTAAACAAGCATGCCTTTAGGATGGCAAAACCATATGTAAAATGCTCCCAGGTTTAAAATCAGTCCAGCAAAGTCAGATTGGCACACATACCTAGTGGCTTAGCCACTTATTTTCCCTGCCTCATTTATAAGACTGGGTTAAGACATGAAAAAGTCCACCTATGTTTAGTTTGCAAGAGGAAAATCATGAAAAAGAAGCACCATTCTGTATTGAATTGGCTTAAGGCAAAAAACAGTCTACATGAATAAAAGGATCAAACACTTGTATGAGGGCAGTTCATTGTTTTTCATTCAAACTCAAGGCAACTCATCTCTGTCCTACATACAGAAATAAGGCTGTCTTCATTATTTTTGCAGGTTTTGAATAAGTTTTTAGCATCAATTTGTGGGAGTTTTCTATGAGCAACAGCAGAGCTTCAAAGAGTTATCAGCTAATCTCTTTAAATTCTTCCCTCTCTTGGTTCTTCTTGCTGTGATCCAGTCCTAAATTGAGCGTTCTTTGCTTCCAAAGCAACTGTTTTTCTTTTTAGCAGTTGAAGTAGATCAAAATCTGCATACCAAAACCTTAGGTCAAGCAATGAAAAGGAAGTTTTTTTTCAGACTTTGAGTTATCATCACGGATGCTTCAACCAAAGTATTGCTTCAGTAGGGTTTCAAATTCAGTGAATTCATCATCGTCAGGGTTCCAATTTCAATTCATCAAGTTGGTATTTGCAAGCTACTCATCAAATTCGTGTTCATAAGGTTTCAATAATTTTCTAGAAGCTCCAGAGAGTTTGTCAGACTTCATGAAAACAAGAGAAAAGTTCCACCAAAATCATCCAAAGCCACCTATCCAAAAGTCTATTTTTAGTTTGAGCTATTTTTAGCCGTCATTTTTTTCGAAGGAAAGCATATTCTGAGTTCTACTATTTTTAACTGGAGCTATTTTTAGCTTTCCTCTAATTTTAGCATGATGAGCTTTTTTGAGGAGTCAGCTATTTCTAGATCATCTATTTTTAAATCTCTTGTCATGGGAGAGATGTGAGCTTTAAGTGTTAATTTGTAATAATTCTTATAGTCATTCTAACTAGTAGTTCCATGGTTTTAAATTTAGCATTAGTGGATAGGATTTTATAATTGAACTTGCATGTCATGCAAGCAATCAGTAGCTAGAGTTAAAGTGTCGTTAATTCTTTTGATTTATTTTCATGCAATGCCTTGTAAATCTTATAAATAAGTGGCATTTGCACTTAGATTTCTAATGCTAATTCTCACACCTACTTGTTGCTGAAAGTTCTATTCAGTGTTATTGTTAATCCAAAACTCAGTGTTCATTCAATAGAATTTATTATGCCTATCTTGCTTCTAAATTGCTATTGAGATGTTTTGTTACGTGTATTGAGAGATTAAATCGCTTCTAGTGAGTTTGCGACCCTTGTTGCAAGTTTGCTCGAAGTTGAAGATTGTGGCTTCGTGCCAATCTCTTAATTAAATTTACCAAAGCGTTTGTCTTTATGTGTTTTAATCTATTCAATCTTTCTTTGTATTTGCATTGTTCAATCTTTGCTCTTAGCTGAATGAGCAAATGTGTAGTCGTATGATTTATTTTCAATCAAAAAGGCATAAAAACCTTTTACCTTGCATTTAAGTGTGTGCCAGCGTTTTGCCCTAGGTGAATCCAAAAAGATACACATTTAATTTTATTTAGCATAATCATGATCCACCTCAGAAAACACTACAAAGATTGTAAATAGCAAGTACATATTGTTCATATTAGGTTAGTTTTTATTTACAAGGAGCTTCTCCTTCTAATTCGAAGAGCAGTTCTACCGCACATCTATTCCATTTTGTGTCACACTAAAAGGTGTGAATTAAACACTAATAGGAAACAAGCTACCTCATTCACTTGTGACAATATTTTTTAGGACATGGAGAATCCTTCATGTTATATGTTTTGTTTTCTCCTTTTTTTTTGGGGGGGAGGGGGGGGGGGGGTGCAACCATGCGTCTCTCTACCAAGATCATCCAACACACACACATGTGAAGGATTAATGGGACCAAAAGGCTCCAGTTGGTTATGCATGCTACAAAGGCTCTACACCTTCTTCAGCTCTTCCAATTTGTCAAGATTTTGAACAGTGGCATAGACTGTATAACCACATATAACCATGGACATATTCCAGATCTGACAGAAAAATATTTCTTCTGTCATATTTATTTATTTTTTGAGCAGAATATATCTGTTCCTAACACTGGAAAATGGATGCGAAGATCAAAACTAGGTAAGACAAAAAACATCTACCTTTTAGTCATTCAACATCTGTATAAAGCTCTGATACCAAAAGATGGAAAAACCGGAATATTTATGCACTGAAATTCAACAGTGTGGTTGGTATATTTAGACAATGGTTATAACTTACAACAGCTCTAGCGACACAACAAACACTCAAAACATTACAGCAGCTCTCTGTCTTATTTAGGCAATTGAATGGTCAGTTTCTAACAAACAAGAATATCACTACCAAAGCCAAGATATCCCTAATCAAATACTTTTTATTCAGTTTTGCAAATCCCCTAGCATTCCATCATGGAATACTAATATACATTTGTCAACTTGAGATGAGTTGTTCCAAGCCCATAGGTACTATTTTTCTCAATCTATTTCCTGTACTCTAAGAAATTGGCCTGTATCCATAATCAGACATTTTTGGCCTAATGTATTGACATGTCCTCATTGTAAGATGCTACCCCGGATTTTTTTATCAAAAATTACATACAAAGATTATCAGCGTTAGCATCAAATGCGTAACCAACTAAAGGCCTCACACTTTCTGATCACCAAGATCCCAGGATGGGCAAGGTGAGAGCATACAGTGATTTTGGCTTACAATATAAAGTATGCAATAAAGAAATTCACTTCTTCCGCTGCAGCAGGCATCCACATATCGTGGGGATTCACCACTTTATCAGTAGGTAAGAAATAGCAATCAAAGATTGCAAAGCCATCCACTTATTCAGTGGGAATTCGCCACTTGTCCAGTGGGTAGAAATGAAAAGAAAGAGAGTTCTTTATCCTCACTGGCGGTAGAACCATCCAGGGGTTACAATATGTTTAAATATGTTCTTTCCTTCCACACTGGCGGTAAACCATCCAGGGGACTTAATGTGATTACAATAATTATGAAATTTCAACTGAAATAATTTACAATAATGCCCAATGAACATTGATAATGTCTCCTGGAAGATAGATTATCAAACCCTGCATAGAATGGCATTAGTGCATTTCTTAACATGATGTCCACAATGTAGAAAGGCAGATTGTTGAAGACTGATCAAAACCAACAGGAAATTGAATACTCCCAATTTGTACGGCTACCAAAGGTGGTCATAGTTGCAAACAATTCATAGATTCAAACACCCAACCCAAACTAGTCACAATCTGATCTAGAATGATGAGCACTGCTGAACAAGACATTAGACAAAGCTTACAGGTGATTCAAATCAGAACTGAAGACTTCCAATTTCATAATGGTACGGCAGATATGATGACTGTACGGACATGCTGGAACCTTATATGAGACTGCACATATCAAATGGTATTGATTTCACACTAAACATTATGCAAATACGAGTCAAATGCAATATATTTCATGCATCAATTGATCAGATTTCACTTAACACCACATACACCATGCATCCCAGGGCCGTACGGCCAGCAAAAGTACGGCAGCTCCCAGGAAATTATACAATGCACTTTAACATGTAACCTTGTTCAGTTTGGGGTCGCCTAGACCATACATTGACAATGCAAAAAGAAGAAAACACAAAGCTGCTTCAATAATTTTTATTTTTTTAAAACTTGATTTCAGTTGGTACGGCCAATGGAGGTACGGCCAGCATGAGAAAGGACCTCTAACTTGACAAAACACAAAAGATCAACTGATAATATCAATAACATCATATTACAAAGAAAACTAGATAATCTCTACACCAAACTTCACAAAATCTATCAAATCCATGAAAGCTCCAGGGCAAACTCTGTATGAGCTTGCACCAATATCTATCTCCAACACAATGGTGATTCCTGTAATGAAACCACACCCAACCTCAAGAGGGTTTTCGTCCTCAAGAGCATTCCACAAAAGGGTTTTCGTCCTCAAGAGAATATGGAAGAACACCAAGTTCAATCCAGCAAAGTAACAATACAAATCAAGCATGTCCAAACAATGAGCCCAACTCCTCTTGTTATAACTTTTTGAGGGAAATAAAATATTATTTCTTTATTCCCTTCATATTTCTCCTCAAACAATATAACATAATTCATTATGTGTGCACAACTTAAAGTCACCATTTTTAATTAAAAGCTCTTTTTAGCTCCAAAGACCCCTTTATCAAAATAAAGGAAATATTTGCTTCGCAAGGCCCCAAAATGATGCATCCATGATTTAAACTTTTCTTCACCTTTCCAACGAGCTATAACACTTAGATTTTTATTAATTATTTTCACCCCTAGGAGCTTAAGTGAAAATAATAATTAAAATAGCTCATTAAATAACACCATTTTGCCGAAAATCCCAAACATCACCAAACTACAAAATTAAGCATACCAACATACTCCATGATGTTTGGGTAGATGAATGATGCCTTCCGAACGACTTTCCAAAAATAGACGGCTTCTCCAAGAATCTTGGAGAGCAAACCGGGAAACTGATCAAACATCAGAAAGCATCACAATGATCATGAACACCATCTGAGCTCAAAGCCATAACCAAATGCTCTGTAAAACTGATTTGTGGCCACTCCAAGAACATTGGAGTTCTCCCAAAATGCCGGATAGCCACTAAGGGACTAAGATCAAGCCAAAATGCGCACAAAAGCCTATGCGCCAAAAAAGGGGCATTACACTCATTCCCCTTGACATTCTTCTACCCATGGTTCAGAACCTGCTCTGTGAGTTTGTGATTTCTATGGCTGAGTATAATCTGTATGCTTGATGATTTTACAAGATGCGTATTTCCTAGATCTATATAGAGTAATTTAAATAACATTCAAACTTTATTTTACATGAATCACTATTCCCTGAGTTGTAGGCATTAGAACAGAGTAACTTCAAGTCTGAATGCCATTTTATTGAAGGATAGGATCACTTTGATTCTTGGGAACCATACCATAATGATTGAGAAGAAAACCAATGAGGATGTTAGTGCATACCTACAGTTTTCCTAACATGTTGCTTAAATTTGTGATTTTCATTTATCACCTGTTTTTTGTGTATGTTATATAAATGCAGAAGGTCCTATATTCCTTGTATTTCAGCCATAGGAAAATTCTTCTGCATGCGCATGTTTATTTGTGTGTGTCTCTCCATTCAAGTATGTGATTGTGTATGCACACAATGCATTATGTTCTATGAGTCAACGCTTACACACACAAAGTGATTGCATTGATATGCATGTGCAACTCATAAGGGTAAATGAGATGTGACCCAAAGCAACCTTTACTAACATAAAGTGATTGCATTGATATGCATGAGCAATTCATGAGGGTAAATGAGATGTGATCCAAAGCAACCTTTACAGACACAAAGTGATTGCATCGATATACATGAGCAACTTATAAGGGTAAATGAGATGTGACCCAAAGGAACCTATCATGTTCGGACAATGGAGACCAAGCAAACTACAAGCTTGCAAATTCACCATAGTAATACCAAATTCTGTGATCAAAAGCCTTCCCATTGTCTTTTAGTAGAGTCCACAAATATTCAATAAGAGGAGTATAATGTTGTGCACGGTGCCTTTCATATTCTAGAGCAATTTTTCAGATATTGGCAGAAGTTGGCACTGAACACCAACCAACTTATGCCAATGTGGTTTAGTGTTAAAAAAACCAGATTTTCCTCTTCTTCTCATCTGGCACATAAAAATGTGCAACAATAGAACAAGATAGCAGATATGACCAGTGACAACCCAATGGAACATAAAATCCAAATATCGTGTATCAACTTCCCAATGATAGCAACTAAATCTCTGCACCACCCCAGGCTTCCAAAGACATGGAGATATATAATATCAAAATCTTGAAATAATTTGATTAAACGTCCTAAACCAGTGTGATACTTAGTTACCAGAAATGAGAAACGTGAAAGAAACGGCAACATGATGGAAAAGAGTGATTGGATGAGGTTGCACATAAAAAATGAATTTTAGGAAAAACGGTTTTCCATACACATACATATATTTCACTTCTTTTTAGTATTTATACCAATAAAACATGGCTTGATATTTTTGAAACATGACCACTCGTAACTTAAAATGAAGCCAACATATGCATACTGTACATGGATTCTTGGCCAACAGATTTGCATGTACTGATCCAAATACTAGTCCTTTCAACGGCCTGGTTTGATTCAAGAAATTTTGTTAGTGTAACATAACAAGGACAGTAACGTCGTTTCTAAATAGGGTCTATTTGTATTGGCTGATAATTGGCAGTGGGCAAAAGAAAGTCTTTAAAAGAGACTTCAACATATAGCAAGGTAAAATAAGTTTTGACAATGTAAAATATAAAGTACATGAGGTTTCCTCCGTATATTTAGTTTAATCAACTTTACTGATCACATTCCATGGTATATCCTGAGATAAGCACAAATTAATTTGTTTTAAAGAAATAGATAAGAAAATAAAAAACTCTTTTTATGGATTAGATAAGCACAAAATTTCTAGGTAGAAAGTATTTTCGGATATCCAATTTTAGTGAGATGGATCTGTAAATGAGCTCAAAATAGGTCTACTGTAATTGAGTTTATGTAGAGAAATAAGGAGCAGGCAGGCAATGAAACGTGTACCAGAGAGAATGGGCATGGTGAGAGTACAACCCGTAGAAACAAAGAGGGCAGACACAGAAAGTGCAAGGCGCATTTTGTGTGCAAACAATAGCCTTGCTATCACATTCCAGCTAATGGGCACCGCCGGCTCTGTTATGCCATCATCATTGTCATTGCCACCAGTGGCGTCAACAGAGTCGTGGACATCAACAAAATCAGCCGGCGGAGAAATGTAGGAAGCGGCCTGAATCGGATATTTAGGCGTAGCTGTTTGAACCCAAAGGGTAAAGGGAGCAGGGCCAACTCCTTTACACCTCAATTTAGAGTTGGGCCTCCACCTGCACCCTGCAAGTGAAGGAGGCGAGCAAATTGAGACGAGGCGAGAAGTAGCCGATACCGATGGCAGTGCCATTACCAATGTCATTGCCCTTGCCACGCTTGTATTTTGGATGAATGGGTGGCTCACACCTCTGGCCTGGTCTTATCTTGCCTTATTCTCTCTAATCATAGCACTAATCTCTTGCATGAAAATTGCAAGTTCATAGTTTTTTGTTTTTTTTTGGTTCCCTTCTTGGGTCTTGTTTTTGGTAGTATCATTAGGTAGGCATGAATGCAATTTAGTTTTTCTATGTAGTCAATCATTTTCGAGTATTTAAAGTTCAAAACAACAATGTTAAAGTTTAAAATCGTTTTTTTATGTTATAATTTAGAAAATATCAATTTTTTTGTTCGTGGATTAGTTGATATTGTGAATAGTAAGTGTGAAAATGAAATAAACGGTTTAAATTTTATCGGATTTTAAAATTAATGGAGAGTGGCAATTGATGGCAAGTGCGAGAACGTACTAAGATGCAAACGAATTTATTAGTTCTTAAATTATTATCATTGCATGATCAATGGTCTCTGCACTCCTGCAAGTACTTGAAATGATCTCGATCGTTCATAATTAAGCCAGGATATATGCAGAGATTTTGTTCGCAATCTTCTACGCCTCTAGTGGAGATTTGTTTCTTCATCATCACATCAAGCATTAATGTTGGAGTGCAAATGTCCACTTATATAGCCACACGGTTAACACCTCGAGCAAAGGGAAGCAGAGAGGAAAACTTGGAAGTAGAGATTATGTATTGCATGGATGGAGTTGCTGGATATGTATGCAGAGGGCTAAAAATTCATTTGAAGCCATGTTCTAAGTTCAAAACCCTGTGCAAAAATATGGACGTGAAGGGATTAGTGAAGTTTTGGATGATAAGAAGAAAGGTTGCTTCATGGCACTGTGCAACGAGGCACCTAGAATTTTAGATTCCTAGAGTATTTGATAAGTTTATATGCTATTTGAATTCCTTTTATCCATTTCTATAGTTTGTTACCTATTGTAACCTTGTTCATCTCATTTGTTTATCAGATACATTCACTAAAGCAAATGCTGAAGATTCAAGTGTTGGATTCAAAGAGTATGTCCATGTGCGCATACAACAACGAAACAATAAAAAGAGTCTAACAACTATACAAGGTTTAAAGAAAGAATTCAGTTACAACAAAATTCTTAAAGATCTAAAGAAAGAGTTTTGTTGTAATGGAACTATTGTGCAGGATCCTGAACTTGGGTAGGTATTTTTCTGCTTGGATTTTTAATTAGACATTTGATGATATTGATTGCATTTCTTTTGAGGTTGATATTTAAAAAATCTAGGTTGCATCTTTACAGTTGTAGGTGATTCAGCAACAAGGTGATCAACGAAAGAATATGTCAAATTTCCTTATAGAGGTATATTCTACTACAATCTACAATAAATGGTTTATTCTAATGGGTATTTGACATGCATTTGCTCACAATGATTTGTTATTTTGCTCATGCAGGCTAGAATTGTGAAGGAGAACAATATAAAGATTCATGGTTTATGAGTTGTAACTCTTAAGTAGTCGCAGTTTTATGCCCTTTATGATAAACTCAACTTATTTTTAATCTTTTTGTGACATTGTTATCATTTTCTTTGGATTTTAGATTGATAATATTGGTGTCCTTGCTATATGTGTTAAATTTATGAATTTCTTTTGGTCTTGACATGCTATTACATAATGAAGTTCACCTTTGTTCTTTCAAAAAATGCTTGGCATTGAATGGACTAGGGCTTCTCTTACATTACACGTTGACAAAGAATGAACATCAATGAATGACCAATTGCCTTTTTCCAATTTTGGTTTGGGGATTACTTACATGTGCCCTTACTTGCATGAAGGTGCCCTTCATTTTGTTCGGCAAAATTTTGGTCCTTGTTTTATCTACTTTTTTAATGAATGAAGCTTCTGAGTAAGTTGAAATTCTGATTCATTCATAGGATTTAATCAAAAGTTGATACATTATACTAAATGAGAGTTGTTTGTCAATGTTGGATGTGGATGGTCTTTAAGAGGGATCTGTAGTTGCCAAGGTATAATTAGATTAATATGCATGTTAATTATTGCCGTGGATTTAAAAGACTCATTCTGGTTTGTGTGGCCGGATATATTATAACCTATTTTGATAGACTATTATCAATGTATATAAATAAGTTATTTGAAATTGGATGGTCTCACTAATCGAGGGAATTCGATGTTGGGTGTGGTTGTTATTGCAAAGGGTGCAAATTCAAAGTGTGAAGGATTATGAGCAAAGTGTAGAATAGAATAAGTTGAACAAGGATAGAAAATAGAGTATATGTAGTTAAGTTGAGAAGCATAGCAGAATAAATGAAGACCTTTGAATCTATATATTGAACCTTCAATGGAACTGTGATTCAACATGTGGTAGATGCATTTACAGTAGTTCATCTTCTGGCAGTGAGCCAATCCTTCTTCTTTCTTCTTTTCTCTTGGCAGTGAGCACTTCTTCATAGAGCAGTGAGCCTTCTTGTAATCCGGTATTGAGCTATCATAATATATTGTGAGCTAACACTCACTATGGTTTTTCTCTTTTTGGGTTTTCCACGTAAAAATCCTGGTGTCCATGTGTTATGTCTTTATGGTTGTTGTTCTTATGCTTATTCTATTTTCATGTTATTGATTTTAGAAATTGGATTAATAAAGTTGTAGAGAAGTGGTTTTGTGGAATATTGATTCACCCCCCTTCTCAGTATTCCTTATATTCAACACGACAGTGGTACAAAAATTTATGGGTCAAACAGAAAGCTGATAAAGGAAGATACAGGAAACAATGCCTCTGTCATTAAGATCCTTAAAAACAATAGGAGTGCAACCACTGACGGGGTGACAGATCAACCTCAAATTAAGAAGATAAAAGATGATTACAATGGGAGAGATTACTATCCTCCTAACATAAATTCCATAGACTGACCTAGAAACGAGTACTACCCTTGAGATAATTACCAAAATTGGAACCGCAATGCAAATGGGAACGAAAACGATGGAAGATATGAAAGACCCCCATATGAGTCAATCAATTTTGTTCTTTTCATAGAACAAGGGGGCACAACATGGAGTCTTGTAGAGAGTACAATAGGTTCATAGCAAGGCTACCAGAAGACCAACAATGTTTATTCATAGAGATGTTTTTGAACCCACAGGAGGTCACACCGAATAACAAAGATACAAGACAAAATCAAGCTCCAATAGCTCCACAAAATGCAAATATGAGAATTTATCAAGGCCCGTTCCCCGAACATAAAGACACAGAAACAACAAACCAAAACAAGATGGCTCAAAGTAATAACCCTAAAATCCCACCACAACTGGGACAAAAAGGAGAAGCTAGGATGATGGGATTAGTCAAGATTATGCACAACGAAGAAGAAGAGGAAGACCATAAGGATGAAAATGATAAAATAGAAGCATATGAAGGTATCATCTCAGTAGTGGAAACTATAGTAGCTTTAATTAGACCGTACGAGCTCATAGAAGATCTAAAGAAAACATATTCTCATATTTTGTTCATTGACTTACTCAGGAACTCCCTTTCACATCGCTCAACATTACTAAAAGCAATAGGTCTAAAATACCTCAACCAATATATGCCACCACCTAGTGAGCAAATCAATCATGTGGACTACGACATCAGTCCACCAAACTCAGAACTCAAAGATCCAGGGTTCTTCTTTGAATTACAACAAATGCCTTCTGAGGCAGAATTAACAAAAAAGGAAACCCTGCAATATATCTTCAAGTATGGATCTACGATACGTGGATCAAGCAGACCTTAATTGATGATGGAGCGGTAGTTAACATAGTTCCTTTCTCCCTACTAGAGAGGATGGGCTATGGACACACTAATATCACCACCTCACAAGATACTCTAAACGTCATAGACAAAGACACGGGATATAACTTGATCCTTGGAAGACCATGGATACACAGGATGAAAGTTGTGCCATCCACATTATTCCAGGAAGCTCTATTCTTACACTTAGGGAAAGTGTACGTCATAAAGGGAGATCCAGAACCTTTCAGAATGTTAAAATCAAACACGCCAAACAAGCATATAGGTATCCCTATAGACTACGAACTCCCTACCAACAAATTAACCATCCCTAATCCTACACCTCAGTCGATATGCATCAAATGAATGGAAATCCTGGAAAAGACCATAAACGCCACAAAGATCAAAACTTTAGAGAATGAGGCATTGCCAAAACAAAAGAAAATGGTTCCCAAAGATAAGAAAATTGAGATCATGGAATTGATTGAGCGGGATGGACCACTCCAATATCACCTAGAGGTACTCATGATCGACATCCAAGAAGCTTACAAACTCGTCCCTTACATAGGAGAAAAATTGCATAGAACTGGAGGTCCAATATTTGAAACAGCCATGTTGGATTTGAGAAAAGCAGACACGCATGCTTTCTCAGACGCTGAGGAAGACGTAACAGAAATTTATACTCCATTGTCACCACTAAGTGAATCACGTGTCCCCGAGACACCAGAAGAAATGGAATCTTATGAGCCTCTCACACTAATAGAGGACTCATATCAACCATTGACACCCATGGAGGAGGCACATTCTATTGATAATGAATCAACCAACGCCATAGGAATGCTGCCTAGGATGTTCATGGTCTCCCAATTGCCTCGTTTCAATCAAACGAACTTAGCGAGTGGGAGGCACCCCCAGTACAAATCGAAATGGTCGAAAGACTTCCCAATGAAGATGAAGAAAGTGAAGCTATTTTTCATAGAGAATGGAAGATGAGAGTGACAGTCGGCATTGATGACCCTGTCATTTTTGAATTGCCAAAAAATTACGTCAGATATGCCATGGACTTAAGACCATAACCAAATGGGAGGACAAGTATAATCATTGTCCCTCCTGATGAACAAAGGGAGCCACAAACTCCCCTCAATTTATTCCAATTTTTGTAAGAATCCAAGAGAGACCGGATGTAAAAATCTACATGCAGGAACAGTTCGATCTGTTAGCAAAATTACTAAATTGTGATGGAGTCCTATATTGGACCCCTTCTCATCAACAAGCCTTTTGAGACTTACTACATCTCACAATGCCAAGGGAAACCACTGAGTTGGTAGTAATAGATTCAAATAACCAACCCTACAGAATAGAACTTGTCCTAAGAAGAGGTAGCACGAAGAATAAGAAAAGAAGATGAAAAAGACCTTTTTCAAAAGACTGGAAAGGTCCTTACATGGTCAAAGAAGATGTCGAAAATGGTGCCTATCTCTTGTGCACAATGGAGGGAGAGGAATTTGGTGAAATAGTCAATGCCTTTCACCTCAAGAAATATTATGTGGTGCAGGAGCACCCGCACATGATCAGGATATAGGTCCGCATGATGACATACATGATCAGGATATAGGATAATGATCAGCATGATGACAGGATAGCCTATTTTTAGTATGTTTGACTTTATCATGTAATAAGGTCCACTGGACCGATGCTATGTATTAGTTCAGCCTAGGAGTATGTGTAGGCAGTTAGAGATCGGGATAAGAGAGTCTGAGTTGTCCTCTCTCCCAGCCGCTTGGAAGCTCCCAGCCGCTGGGAAGTGAAGTTGGTAGTACTCGAAGGATTTGTTATATATACCTTCGATCTGTTAGGGTTTAGATACATTGAGTTCATATTGACAGTTCATATTGATAGTTCAGATTGATTATTGAGATTGATATTGATGTTGTTAGATGTACTGGTGTTGTGTTGAGTTGAGATTCAGGAGAGCAGTTCAGACATTGTGAAGCTGTATTCAGGACATTGAATCTCAATTGAATAAGATCTCATCTTTTGCAGTACTTGAGTTGATCAGTTGTATCTGTGTTGATTTCCTTTTCTGTTTGCAAGTTAATGGGCACTTTCAACCCTTCCACCGGTTGATCCTGCAAATCGGTGGAATGGTCCTGTATCATAGTTTAGGTTGCATTTGTGTTTTCTGTTTCTGCGTTGCATTGTTCAGGAGATCAGTTAGGAGCATGCTGTGAATCAGCCTAGCATCCTCATGTGCTAGGTCTAGAAGATAAGTTGTTAGATTTTGGTTTTGAAGGTGATCTGGCCCGGTCGTCACATGATCTTTGTGAAATAGAGCGATTCGGAGTGCTTACATGCAGTGGAAGGATACACAGGAGTCTGCATGTGCGTTTCCAGTCGGAACGAGCCGCTTCGTCATCTGCGAATGCATCGCCATCAGGATCGGGTCATGAAGTTGTTGAAGTTTGCATGTTGCAAGTGCATCATGATGTTTTGAGTTGGATATATACTCAGTGTATATATCGCAGTCAGGATCATCTCTCGGGGAAGTTCATCATCATCATATTTCCTAGAGACACCAACAGCATCATCACATTTCAACAGCATCATCATATTTCGGATGATCGCAAATATCCTCCTGTTGACTACTATTTACCTCCCTTTGTCGCCTATCATCATCATCATGATAATCAACGGGCGCAAACATCCTCCGGTTGCACTGTTCATCGGGTGCCAAATACAAGCGGCATCATCATGATATTCAATATCACTTTCGTCAGCAGGATATCCAAATATCCTGATGACGTTGCACTTCAACAACTTGCCTTCGATGCTCCTCTGCCCGACGATACAAGCAACAACATCATGATATTGTTCATCCGGTTCCTCGAAACCTCCTGATGATGCTACTACAACTTCCTGCCTACGCCGATACCTTACCCACTTAGCGACAACAGGATAAACTCGCATAGAGGGATTTCTTAATAACCTGATGACGATGACGTCACACATCATCCTGATGAACTCTTCAACACTTAGCCAAAAAAACTTAACTTTCACACCCGCATCCGTTAGCGATATGCGGATGATGAACTTCCCCGAGAGATGATCCTGACTGCGATATATACACTGAGTATATATCCAACTCAAAACATCATGATGGTGCAGGAGCACCCGCACATGATCAGGATATAGGTCCGCATGATGACATACATGATCAGGATATAGGATAATGATCAGCATGATGACAGGATAGCCTATTTTTAGTATGTTTGACTTTATCATGTAATAAGGTCCACTGGACCGATGCTATGTATTAGTTCAGCCTAGGAGTATGTGTAGGCAGTTAGAGATCGGGATAAGAGAGTCTGAGTTGTCCTCTCTCCCAGCCGCTTGGAAGCTCCCAGCCGCTGGGAAGTGAAGTTGGTAGTACTCGAAGGATTTGTTATATATACCTTCGATCTGTTAGGGTTTAGATACATTGAGTTCATATTGACAGTTCATATTGATAGTTCAGATTGATTATTGAGATTGATATTGATGTTGTTAGATGTACTGGTGTTGTGTTGAGTTGAGATTCAGGAGAGCAGTTCAGACATTGTGAAGCTGTATTCAGGACATTGAATCTCAATTGAATAAGATCTCATCTTTTGCAGTACTTGAGTTGATCAGTTGTATCTGTGTTGATTTCCTTTTCTGTTTGCAAGTTAATGGGCACTTTCAACCCTTCCACCGGTTGATCCTGCAAATCGGTGGAATGGTCCTGTATCATAGTTTAGGTTGCATTTGTGTTTTCTGTTTCTGCGTTGCATTGTTCAGGAGATCAGTTAGGAGCATGCTGTGAATCAGCCTAGCATCCTCATGTGCTAGGTCTAGAAGATAAGTTGTTAGATTTTGGTTTTGAAGGTGATCCGGCCCGGTCGTCACATGATCTTTGTGAAATAGAGCGATTCGGAGTGCTTACATGCAGTGGAAGGATACACAGGAGTCTGCATGTGCGTTTCTTGTCGGAACGAGCCGCTTCGTCATCTGCGAATGCATCGCCATCAGGATCGGGTCATGAAGTTGTTGAAGTTTGCATGTTGCAAGTGCATCATGATGTTTTGAGTTGGATATATACTCAGTGTATATATCGCAGTCAGGATCATCTCTCGGGGAAGTTCATCATCCACATATCGCTAACGGATGCGGGTGTGAAAGTTAAGTTTTTTTGGCTAAGTGTTGAAGAGTTCATCAGGATGATGTGTGACGTCATCGTCATCAGGATATGACGTCATCGTCATCAGGTTATTAAGAAATCCCTCTATGCGAGTTTATCCTGTTGTCGCTAAGTGGGTAAGGTATCGGCGTAGGCAGGAAGTTGTAGTAGCATCATCAAGAGGTTTCGAGGAACCGGATGAACAATATCATGATGCTGTTGCTTGTATCGTCGGGCAGAGGAGCATCGAAGGCAAGTTGTTGAAGTGCAACGTCATCAGGATATTTGGATATCCTGCTGACGAAAGTGATATTGAATATCATGATGATGCCGCTTGTATTTGGCACCCGATGAACAGTGCAACCGGAGGATGTTTGCGCCCGTTGATTATCATGATGATGATGATAGGCGACAAAGGGAGGAGGTAAATAGTAGTCGACAGGAGGATATTTGCGATCATCCGAAATATGATGATGCTGTTGAAATGTGATGATGCTGTTGGTGTCTCTAGGAAATATGATGATGATGTTCAGCCGATAGACATTTTTATCAGGTTGTTTGTATTGTTGGCTACTCCTTCCTGTTAGTTAGCCTCCGTTGCGTCCCACTCTGCATCATTATGTCTAAAAAAACAAAAAAATCACAAAAAACAAAAAAATACAAAAAAATCAAAAAATATAAAAATGTCAAAAACAATTTGTTTCTTGCATTTATGTATCATTCTATTCATCTTGCATTACAGTCAATGACTTGCTCTTGTACTATTTTCTTTTTAGTAAGGAATCTAATGTTTCCTAGATATACGATATCCTTTCAGGACCTAGAGAGTCCCTATTTTCACAATCACCATTATCCCCCTTCATTCCCAATGATTCTAATCAAAAACCTAGCTACACTGATCCTAGTCTTAATGAGTCAAGATGTTAGGTCTAAACAAGGTCAGTATTCAAACCTACAGTGTTCAAATGAAGCTTGCAAGTAGACCTTCCTAATTCTTCCCTAGTAGAAGATAAGTCCAAACAGATTACAACAACTTTAGGTAGTGCTCAGCCCCTTATCTTTCTTGGCCAAAAACGTCAGGAAGATCAAATCTCTGAAGGAAGCAATCTAAAATTCAAGTGAATAAAAAATGAGTGATCAAAATGAGAGTATCAAAAAGTGAGAATTGAGACATTAAAGTATTGCATATCAAAAGTTCAAAAAGCATTCATTGTTTAAAAAGTCAAAATCCAAAAAAATTGAGAAAAAGCAAGTGAGGAAAATACAAAAAAAAAAGTGAAAAAGCAAAAAAAAAAGAGAGAGATAGAAAAAAAGAGTGAAGGAGAGAAGATTCTTGAATGTTCATACTCTTGGGTGGAGATCAGTCTAAGCTCAAAGTCTCAAGGGTGACATTCTAATAGAGAAAGAAAGGTACAAAGCACACACACGCACTAGCTGAGCAAAACTAAGAGTCTAGTAGTCTCTAGGATCATCTTCTACCTAGGGACCCTTGTTCTTTCCTATATTATCCTTTACACCGAGTCTACCTTGTTTTCCATCTATGATCTCAGTCTAGCGAACGCCTATAAAATTTTCTACTTGTCTAAGTTGAAAGCCTGTTAGCTTGTCTTATCTAGATAAGTATCAGTGTTCAACCTTTAGCGAAGTCTAAAATTAGAAACACTCCATACTCATTCCTACTCCCCACTTGAGTTTTTAAAATCCTATCTCATAGCCTTGAATAGGTCTCTAATATCAAGATAACTCACAATCCCCTGAATCAAAAATCATATTTAAGAGCAATCACATTATTTGTTCCACTTTGTATTCATGCCAAAATCAGAAAAAGAGTCTCAAAGTAATAAAGTCAGATGACATTCAGTAAGAGTAAATGTTTCATTTCGGCATTTCTTATGTTCTTGCATTATCATATCGTAAACTGCATCTCATATAAATGCCACAAAAAAATACAAAAATAAGTCATTGTTGTCATACTTGCATTGTTAAAAGAGTTGAAAAGATCAAACACATAATCAAAAAGTTCCCAAACCTCCAAACATGCACAAGAGATGAGTACAAATTTGATAGACAAAAACCATAAAAGGATAAACTTTCATAGATACATCTGATGTTTACATATACAAGGGTATCGAAGAGCTAGGATAAAATGCTCTCAAAAGAAGTAGAGGCTCCCCATGAAAGGGGGCATGATTTCAAGAAAGGAAGAAGGGTGATTCCCTTTAATGGAATCCTTGGGACTTCAACTCCTTCATCTACGAATACCACTCGTCGCTCCATGAGACCTATGGGAGTGAGGCGCTCTACTGTGAGCATGTGACTATGAAGGTCCCACCATACTAGCATCACATCATCCAAAACTAAGGTGAGCCATCTCTTGGAGTACCTGATTCTCACCCTTAAGGGTGCCAACCTAGGTCTTCAACTCTGCATTCATCTGACATCCATGATAGACAGGAGCAAAAATGTCAGTATGTTGCCCAGTAGCAAGGGGCACACCAGGATCATCTAAAAGATGATCATGAGTCATCCTAGTGAAGGGGGAAGCCAATCCAACATTAATTTCATGAACAAAGTCCCTCCACTCTCTGACATTACCTGAAAGAGCGAATCAAAAGAGAAAAATAATTTAATTCCCCAGGAAAAGAGAAACGACAAAAGTATGAAAAGAAAATAGACTGAACTTACATGGATCACTAGGCTGCCAATCAGGGTCAAATTGTCGCATCACCTCATCTGAATGAGGAGGTCGAGGGACAACGGGAGGACCCTCAGGGATATCAGGAGCATCATCTGCATCATTAGTGTCATCAAAGTCCTCATCTTGAGCATCCTCAGGAAAGCCCTTGTCTAAGAATCATCATCATATGGAACATAGTCCTCGTCGATAGATTTTGAATCCACAACCACGATGAGAGATCAGGAAGGAGTCCCTCTCCCTCCCCTCTATCCTCCTCTCAAAACTCTAGTAAAGAAGACTCCAAGAGTTAAAGGAGTCCAAACAACTAACCGCTGTCCAATCTCACCCATCTCCTGAATAGTCCTATAGCAAGTGGAAACTAGGGGCAACTCCTCGGGAATGTCCTCGCTACACTGTTGTGAAACACAATCAACACGATGGGCCTCAACTAGACCATTACGGTCTGAAATCTTGGATACCCCGTGACAGTGCTCCTTGATCTTGCCATCACGGGTCCAGGATCCCTCCATGTCACGATAAGGATCAAAGATCATGTCCTCATTAGTAAGAGTAGCGACAGTGGGTAAAGAAGCATCAAAGTGACCTACATGCATCCACCTGGCTGCTCTCGATTAATGTCTATCAAGAATCAGAATGAGCTTCTGATAGGGCCTCATGTGCTCGAATATCCATGTCATGACCAAAGAAGAGTGGCTAAATGCTAGAGCCCCTTGCCGTGAAATATGATAAAAGTCTTTATAAACCATGGTCAAGATGTCCAGTCCCCAAGCATAAACTGTTCCCTCCTCAATACCATGAATGATGGGTGCCCAACACCACCTCAAACAAGCCAAGGCTTTGTCTCCCAACAGCCTTGATGCAATCAACATCCCAATCAGGAATCTCCTCAAAAGTGGCAAGCGAAGTCATGGCACAGAAGTGAGTTGAACTCCTATCTGATCCCCAGGATGACTAACCCCCATGAACTTTGCCCAAGTAGCCTTGTCCTCGAAGGACTTGCTAACTGGAAGGACTAAGGTTGTCCTTATTGATAACTAAGAGGGGGGGTGAATCAGTTATCTTAATAATTTGGCTTTCTTTTCTTCTTTAACAATTAGAGCAATATCAAATCACATCAGCATACATAACCATGGAAACAGAAATAAACATAATACACATGACACAATATTTTTGACGTGGAAAACCCTGTTAAGGGAAAAAACCACGGGGTGATTAACCCAAGATTGTATTCTCTATTAAAAGAATAAGATAGTACAAAATGGCACTTGCCAATTAGGGCTCACTGCCCGAGCACACTGCTCACAAGAGGCTCACTGCCTACAATAGTTTATAGAAGAAAACTAGATACTTGAACTGATAAGAAGCATCCACATGTGCTTAGGTTCAGTTCCGGTTAAGCTCAATATACTGATCTACTGCACTTCATTCTTCCTCTGCCTTAGTGCTGTTGTTCTGTCACATACTGGACCTCTATCTTTGTCTCCACACTGTTCACTACTTTTCTTCACACTTCCCAACACTACACACACCTTCTCATCGAAATCCATCTGGTATATATATCCGCACCAAGGATTTCATCATCTTTCTAGTCGGCATCCGGAATAGTCAATATTTTCCCAAACTTTGGTCTGTTAGCTGAATCCTTGCTTACCAAGTGATGCATATCAAAGAGATAGTTATAGAGGTCATCAATCATGTCAACCAATCATGAATGATACCTTAAGAACCTTGATTACAATCAATATCTCATCTGGATTAAGGTCTGATGCTCCTGCTGGTCAGTTCTTCCTAAGTCTACTCTACCAAACAGGAACCCAACACTTAGGTGTTCATATCTTTTCACTCATACATCACCGGAGGCTCAATCTCTGGAATATATTAGTCATGGTACTCCTCTTGACTTCCCCAAGTCCTCATTTTACTGAGATACTTCCTCTAAGAGATCCGGACCTGACTGTCGGACCTTGCTACATGCTCTGTTCTTGCTTACCGAACCAAGATACATTTCAGTCTGTCTTCCGGTATGGTCATACCATGTCATGCGGATGTGTGGGATGGACTTTGTTGCCATCAATGACAACACTCATGAAGCCATAACGTGTCTCTTGCCAACAGTCCTCTCATAGGAACCCCAAGTATATGATACACATCATACAGAGTGATGGTCCACTCTCTGAAAATCTGCGGAAACCTGAATGTGTTTATGTCTGCATCCTAGTAGGTTAGAATGTCACATCATATACAAGACACATGATGAATCACAGGCATGTGACAAACTCTAGCTAGACCTACCCTCTTCAAAATAGCATGATCCTTGCCACTCAACAAAACACACATCCTTGAGATCCATCCCTACTCTCGACAGGAATTCCATCAGATACGCATGTCCGACAAGATTGGAAAAGAACTTTAGATTAGATCTCGTAAACTTGTAAAAATCCCTAAAAATCATAAAATTACAGAAAACATAAAAGTGTATAACCCTCAAAATTGCAATAAACAGTTGAATATAGTAGCCAAAACATGTCAGATTAGAGTGAAACAAGCGTCAAACAACATGAAATTTTAGTCAAAATTAACCCAACAGGGTTGCCCTCGAACAACCCAGGTGTTTTACAAGATCTCCCCCAGGCGACCTGCCTAACAAAAGGGGCGACCCTTAGTGGGAGATCCCCCGATTAAAAACTTCTCTAAAAACTTCATTTTTTGGTTGATTTCAAAAAATAAAAAACCTATCTTGCTCTAAACAATGAGACAGATACAATGCAACAAGAAAAAATTCACAAAAACAAACAAATTCAAGAGATTTTTCACAAAATTCAAACTAGGGTTTAGAGAAGAGTTTTTCATTGATTACATACCCGATTCTCCGTGGCTAAAGAAGAGGTGGCCATCTTTGCAATCTCCTCGACAATACCTTTGTAACGGCTGCTCACATGATCGATTCCATCATTGTTTCACTCCGATCTCACAATTTGACTCACTTTGTTTTCCCTTAGCTTAGTTTCATTGGTGTATTTTAGATTAGTTCTTTGCTTTTATGCATCTATTCCATGCGTTGTTTTGCACGCATTCATTCCTATAGGTCCAAATTGACAAAGGCAAGCAGCTAGTCGAACTCGAACGATCCATGGTAAGTTCGTCATTTCAGTTTTCATTATTTGTTTTGATAAATTTAAATGCTAGACTAATACTAGTTATTGTAGGTACAATTGTGGGAAAATTGACAAACAGGTAAGGCCTAGTTTGGGAACGGTACCTGCCCTTCATGTAGACTACCATCCCTGAGGGGACAAATATGTAAGCACAAAAATCACACACAACATCCATGAGGACCCCTATGATGATTTTAATCCTTGTCACGTACATGTAAGTGTGAAATAATGTTCTTTAAGCAGCAATCCTCTTGATGACGTGTCTTCTTTCTTGTCTTGTGTTGTTTCCTCTGTCGATTTCTCTCTCCCTGTTTGCGACACTTTTTGCAACACTTGTCGATTTGCATTTTCTGAGCTTTTAACCTTGCTCCTAAGCCTTGTAAGCATCTTGTAGGTGAATTTCCACCTTTCCCCTATGTTTTTTATCCTCTACACCCCCTAGAAGCCTTCTAGAGGTCCCCCTATCCATCTCCCACTTTCATTTTTCAGTTCTGCTCAACCAATCCAAATCTCCCCCTATTATTTCTAGATCTCCCTTGGGAGATCCTACAAGTGCAAGTGGAGACTTGGATTCTTGCACATGACTGACCTATTTCTGGAGGCAGAACCCCTCCTTTTCTTCTCTTCTGTCATCTCCAACCCTGCTTTTTCCCAGAAAACCATGTCTAGCTCGGATCTCTCCCGAACGACCCAAGGTCACCCCACAAGCGACCCATGTTCACCCAAGGGCGACCCTATTGGCAAAAGGGGTGACCCTATCATGTTTTCATCCATGGAAAAACTCAAGTTTCTCCCTCATTTTAGCTCTGTTTTCGCTCATTTTTCTTCCAATTCACATGATTTTTGATGCCTAATATGGAGTTGACTATTTCACGCACCCACACATGTATAATTAGCTCCATTTGATCTAAAATTAACAACTCAATCAATCTCATGCATCCTCTCAACTCTAATTCCTCTTCAGTGATAAGCTATTATTGATTTATCACTCTATAGTTAGCTGAGTTCACTAGGTAATCAAACTTGTTAACTCTCCAATCAATCCTTGTTAACTCATAATCAATTGAATTAACTTCTCAATCAATTCCACCTCTCATCCCTTCTTCTAACCTATAAATACCCCTCACCTCTTCATTATTTTCCAAGTTGAGCAAGTTAGAGAATACCCTTCTCATCTTCACAAGCTTTTTCAACCTTCTTCACAAGCCTTTGAGCCTCTTTATTCATTTCTTTCTTTAGTTTTTAAAAGCTTCAAAGCTTTCATTGTTGCATAGCTTCAAAGCTCTTCCACGGAGGCAAATTCATTGTGCACACAACTCTTGCCAATTTTTGCTCTCCAACTTAGCATTCAAATGCTCTCATAGGACAAAGGTGCCTTTTACTTTATTCATTGTTCAACCAAGCATTGTTACGCTACTTCATTCAACGTTGTTGTTCTCAACCAAAGCTCTCATTGAGCTCATTCAAGCTTCTTCTTGCTTCTTTGCGTCATTTTGTCATCAAGAGGTCTTCCCGCTACTTCAAAAGGACTCGAGGTTGCTAGCATCAAGGATTTCTGAGGGTAGTGGAGTCACATAAATCTTCATTTCTTTCAGATTCCTTCATTGCTTTATTCAATTCATAGTAATTAGAAAACCAAATTTACTCTTGGGAATAGTAAATCTTTGCTTTTTCCTTGATAGTTAGATCTTGCATGTTAGAATAATTATTTTCATATTTCTAGATCTAGATTATTTGAAGAAGCAATTTCCTTTTTTAAATTAGATTACTTCAAAACAATCAAAAACCCAAAAACATAGATTAAGCTTGCATTAGGAAAAATCATATTAGTTTGCATTCATATTTCCCTTTCATAGATTAAAGAGAACTTTTTATTTCCAAAATACTGAAAAGCACAAAAAACGTTTGCATATCATTTAGCTTTGCATGCATATAGAAACCCTAGAAAAGACAAAATTGCAAACCCTTGATACCATCACGAGATAACCACGGTTAAACGGCTCAATCAAACCCTTGATCATATCACAAGGTAAAAGCAAGTCAAAGCATAGCCAAACCCTAGGTCAACTAAACCCTAGGTTAAAACCCTCAGTCCAGTTAAGGTTGGTCATCACACATTTACCTCTATCTTGGCTCACGAATGTGCCTAGGAGTGAGAGGAGAGTGGGTGAGGGCTATCCATGACGAGATCGAGGAGATCAATCCATGACAACAATAAGAGACATTTACTCTACCACAAGGAGACCCATTTGTCCTCTTATTGTTAGAAGAAACTAGACAACTCCAAATACAACAAGAACTCATTCAACACATAGAAAGACAAGAGGACATAAATGAAAGAAACTACTTACCCACACAAATGTGGAATAGAAGAAACCCCAACAGGAGAAGAAGAACTAGTGACCCTTCAGGTCATAGGGTTATCTCAACTACAACTTCAATCGAACGAAACATTCAACTTAGCACACAATAACAAAGGCCACAAGACTTGTCGACCCCTCTCTGTGAAGTCCATCTCTCAAACAAGCCAGACCCCTGTCGTGTCTCACCTCCTCTGGACTGGCTACTTCCACAAGAGAGAGAGTGACGTGGCGGATCGCCTCATGGCAAGGAGGGAAGTGTTTGTGTGCATGCTGAAATCTGACCTGACAGCCCCAGGTAACCGAATTCACAATTTTGAGTATATAGTCCCATGTATCACTGGTACTCTAAATTGATCTGTATCTGAAGTACATCATGTGCTTCTGCGTCACATATTGCTATTTGGATTGCTTGGTCTCTCTTGGCTTCAAACTGGTCTCGCTCCACCTGTCTCTCTTCATAGGTTGCTCTTAGTCATGTGATAGGATCAAATAGCTCTACATGTCAACCCACTGTGTGCGGTGGCCTATAACTAGCCAACACTAGCTACTCAGTCAGCTCAGTGGGTACCATCTCTACTATGACTTGACCCACAACTTCATGCCATTCCTGGGTACCAATTGTAGATTAAAAATAAACTCATATCAGTATCTCAATCAAAATCATGTATTACATTCAATATCTTAACAAACACAAGTGCAATAATATAATTCTCACCAGGATCACCATCCTAGCAATCTAGGTTGATTGGAATGGTAGTTGCATCGATGTCTGTAGTCATCTCTACTATTGGGGGCATCGTAGTGGAACCACTACTCGACTCCCTGCGCTCAAATCAGTGTTGCATTCCACTAGCAGTGTGTAGTGGTTATAGGCTATGAGGTCAGACCCTAGGTCTCTCCTCGGTGACACCTACACCTGTTGCTTCCTGCCACCATCTCCCTCTCGATGCTGGTGCTAGCACTGGTGGATCCTCATCATCATCTTCGTCATCATCATATCTATCATGCTCTCTTCCACTATCTCCCTCCCACTGCTCTGACTCATACCCTCAATCTGCCTAAGATCTAGGATCACCAGTGGGATGATCTATAGGAAAGACTAGAGCTGGACATGTTGTTTCCCACCAAGCTGTGTATGCTAGCCTAACACCCACATTGTCAACCTCAGACACGGGATCATCATCCTCCATAACATCATCAAGGTCACTTGACACTAAGTCTATGATGGTGTTATGTTGTGAAATGTCCCCCTAGGACTTTTACCTCCTAAGTTTAGTTCCTAGATCCCCTTAGTTTAATCATGCATGTGTAAAAATTATCTCGGAGCAAATTCCTTCGAAACCCATGTCAAATGGGGCTTAGGGGCCTATCTTAATGCTTAATCAAGACCAAAAATAGGCCCCTATACTTGGGCGCCCGCGCCCTAGTCTAGACCTATTTTGCCAGGACCCAAATTTTAAAGTGTTGGTTTATGACCATTAAAAGGTTTCCCTTTGTTGGCCTTTTTAATTTAATTTACGAATGTTAGTGAGAATGCATATATAAACATGTTTAGGACTTCATTTTAACTAGAGATGGATAATGTGAACTTGTGCTGTTGAGCTAAATATATTCAAGGATTTCATTGTGTTATAGAGCAATATTGTGTTGTGTTTATATGTGTTTTGTTGTAGATTTGGCTTCATCAATCCATCTCCTCATGGTGTGAAAGATCTCCATTTCCCCATGAAGGCTTCACCTCTAAGTGTCATCTACTTTTTGTTTCAATCAATGTATCTTATCATTTGCTTTTGCCTCTATCCACCAAGGACATGGACTCTATCTAACAATGGTGTTGGAAGGCTTGAATGCCATTCCAAGGCTTGACCGAGGCAAGCTCCTATACACCACAACCCCCAACCCCTCTTGTGATTGCAGGTTATAGGTGTGGAATATTATGGAGAAGAGTTACAGGAGATCAAAGCAGAGGATAAAGATTCAGGATCTAAAGAAAACAACAAAGAATATTCCTTCCTGGACAAAGGCACCCACCCCTGTATCCTCTTGATTGTCATTGTCAGAAACTCTGAAGCTGATTGCTATCTACATCACCTTACAGTTCCAGATCTACAAAGAAATTGGCCAGTTGGACTTGGGTGCCCGCCTCAATGTCCCTAAAGTTTCCTCTTTCTAGAATCCAAATTCTGGTATGTTTCTAATATGTATTTAGTGCCTTCCTGTGCGATCATTTGTCATGTTTCGTTCATCTGTATAAGATTTCATATAATTAGGGTTTAAGTCTTAATCATATTAGGGTTTAACAAATTCATCAATACATTCCAACTTTCCTTATCATCTCAATGTGACACTCAACCCACAACTAAGTCCTCTCCATCTGTAGTGACTTGGCTTGGTTGTTGTCCTTGAATGATTATATGTGAAAGGAGGGTTTGATTAAATCTATCTACAACATTATCAACTTCATCATTCTGACTTTTCATTTATAACATTTTGGTGAACCTATGTGTTTTGCTGAAATTGCATCTTTTTTAGTGTTGTAATCAATTTTGAATCCATACATATCATATTCATCATCATACATTTGAAAATCTTGCATAAATTTGAAAATTTTGAAAAAATAAGCATCCTAGGCTTGCATCAAGGCATAGTTTGCATTATTTTCCTTGCATATCATTGGAAACATTTAATTTTATGATATTTATGTCAGATATGAGATGAATTTTCATCTTTTCATGATCATTCACCTTGTATTTTCATCTCTCATTTGCTAGGGTTTTGCTTGAAATTTTGTATTTTTCATATAACCTAGGTAATGATGAAGACATTCCTCCTCTCCCTACATTTCATGATGATATATTGGACATCATTTCTAAGACATATGAGGCTGACATAGTCCTGGATGATTCATCTAATGATTTGAAGTCTTCTCCTGACATAACCTCACTTGGTGAGGATATTTTGGCACAAGAAGAAGAAGTCATTGAGACATTCATTAACACTACTCTACCATCTCTTCATGCTCTCCCTGGCTAGGATGAAGCAATAGATGATGCAGACTCTCTTTGTGAACAACTTCTTCAACCTATTGACACTAAAAATTCATCAACTGATCTTCAAACACTTCTTAAGTACATCTTAAACAAAGAAACAGATCACACACCCTTACCCAAAGACTTACATACCTTGGAAACTACTAACAATTTGAAGAACATAAAACAACATACTGTTCCTAACAACAAAGGTATTCCAACACCTTACAAACCAGTTGAAATGGGCATTTTCCAAGCTCCCCCATTACCTCACTCGACTGAAATGGGAATATGTGACGCTCCTGCTCTACCATCCTTGAATATTACAAGAGAAAACCGTCAGGACAATGCAGATAACATAATTCAGCGAGAAGGAAGAATAAGGGACAAAGATTTGAGAATAAATTTAAAGATCAAGATCAAAGATAATAGGTAAGTATTTCTAACCTTGTTGGTCACCTTTGTCGTAGCATACCTTTGCTCGCTTATGTGACCTTCTCTTAGGTGTTGTGTTCCCCCGTGATGTGTTATATGTTGCTTAGGTCTCCTTGGATGACCCTTAATACTCTTGTAGGGTCAAGGATACTGGGAGATTGCCTCTGTTGTAACCATTCTTCTATTTATTTCATCATTCTTCTATCTTTCCTCTCCTCTATTTTATTGTTGCTTGTTGTGCCTTAGAGGCATAGCATTGCAGAGGGTATTTTTGGGGAATCCTCCTACGTGGTTTTCCTAAAACACTTATTCTCCTCTCTTATTTGTATTGTTTTCCTTCTTCAGTGATTCTATCTAGTTGGTGAAAGACAAAAATAAACAAATACTGATACGGACTGTGCGTCCCTTTAGCAAGTAAGAAAAATTGGACCCAGTCCATATATGAAGATGGGGTTGATACATATATATATCCGACGCTTGACTAGTAGAATGACTTTGTTTGATGTATCATCTTATGGCATTTCTTGTGACTAACATTATACAATCCACTCAACCTGCTCTTGCACACTTTGATTGGTATCTCACTTTGTTGCTACACTCGGTTCTGAGGTACCTACAGTATAGCCCAATGGTTATACTCTGCTCTGAACTCATGAGTATAGCCTTGGTCCTTGATGTGATTGTTGTCATGCATAGCTTTTACGTGGTTATTATATTAGAATAAGATTTCTAACCTCTCTTGTTGATTATCTTAGCATATCTTATCAATGTGTTTGTGGGAACATTTGGTGATCATGAGCACATGTCACCTCGGCGACATGGTCTTTGTGAAATCTCTTGTTCCCTTGCATGTTTTCTTTCTACCTTAATGTGCTTGATATCGGTAAGTGAAATCAACCACCTTAAGGTGGGGGCATAGATAATGGTATATGTTTAATGATTTTGGCACTAACGAAGCATGTTTGTAAGCCCTCTCCGCGAGGCAAGATGTTGTATCTCTTGAGCTAGTGCACATCCTTATATCAATTGAAATCAAAAATCCCTCTCTGCGAGGCGGGATAATGTATCTCTTGAGCTAGTGCATATCCTTTTTATAAAAAAAGCCCTTCTATGGAAGGCGGGATGGTGTATCTCTTGAGCTAGTGCACATCCTTTTATACAAAGTCCTCATCAGGAGTCGGGGTTGGATCTTGAGCTATCCTCCCTTAAGCGTGTCTTTAGTGGTTGTTGTGGCATAAGCCCATCCATCAAGTGTGTCTGCATCATGTTTTAGATGGTCGGACTTAGCAATAATTTCCTTCCATCACTCATGTTTGCCATGTTTAAGACATATAGTATGTCTATGGCATGCTATATGGTGCTTGTGTATTCCATGTGTTTCCCCCTGTGTGTGGTATCAAGGGCGGAGCGATGAGTTCCCCCCACACTCGAGTTTGTTTGGCATGTCTTCCCTCATGTGTGGTATTAAGGGCATAGTGATGAGTTCCCCCCACACTTGGGTTTTGTATGGCATGTTTTCCCCCTAGTGTAGTATCAAGGGTGTAGCGATGTGCTCACCCTACATTTTGGGTTTTGTAATGTGTGCTTTTTGGTGGTTTCAAGGGTGTAGCGATGAGATCCCCCCTCCCCTTAGTTAGAATTTTATTGCATATATGAAAATGTTATGAAAATGACATATCAATATATTCATCATGTTTTGCGTGACTGCTCTCATGTCTTCATCGTGTATTGCGTGCTTTCACTATCTTCTCCATGTTTTGTGTGCTTCTTACTGTCTTCGTTGTGTCTTGCATGTCTTCAATGTGTTTTCTAGTGCTTACCTGAGATTGGGGGCTAGAAATAGTTCCTTAATCTTTGTGTATGCCTTAGCTTCATGTGCCTTGTATGTTTGATGTGTTTTTGGCCATACTTTAATGCATGTATGGGTCGTAAGATCATGCATACATTAAAGTGGGGGCTAAATGTTATGTCGTAAAATGTCCTCCTAGGACTTTTACCTCCTAAGTTTAGCTCCTAGGTCCCCTTAGTTTAATCATGAATGTGTAAAACTTATCCCGGAGAAAATTACTTGTAAGACCATGTCAAATGGGGCTAAGGGGCCTATCTTAATGTTTAATCAAGACCAAAAATAGGCCCCTAGACTTGAGCACCCACACCCTAGTCCAAACCTATTTTGTCGAGATCCAAATTTTAAAGTGTCAGTTTATGACCGTTAAAAGGTTTCCCTTTGTCAGCCTTTTCAATTTAATTTACGAATGTTATCGAGAATGCATATATAAACATGTTTAGGACTTCATTTTAACTAGAGATGGATAATGTGAACTTGTGATATTGAGCTAAAGATATTCAAGGCTTTCATTGTGTTGCAGAGTAGTATTGTGTTGTGTTTGTATGTGTTTTGTTGTAGATTTGGCTTCATCAATCCATCTCCTCATGGTGTGAAAGATCTCCATTTCCCTATGAAGGCTTCACCTCCAAGGTGACATCTACTTTGTGTTTCAATCAATCTATCTTATCATTTTCTTTTGCCTTTATCCACCGAGGGCACACACTCTATCTAACAACGGTGTTGGAAGGCTTGAATGCCATTTTGGGGCTTGACTAAGGCAAGCTCCTAAACACCACAACCCCTAAACCCTCTCTTGTGATTGTAGGTTACAGGTGTAGAATCTTATAGAGAGGAGTTGTAGGAGATTAGAGAAGAGGATAAAGATTAGGGATTTGAAGAAAACAATGAAGAATATTCCTTCCTAGACAAGGGCTCCCACCCCTGTGTCTTAATTGTCATTGTCAAAAATTCTGAAGTAGATTGCTATCTACATAACCTTGCAGTTAGAGATCTATAGAGAAATTGGCCAGTTGGACTTGGGCGCCCACCCTAGTGTCCCTGAAGTTTCCACTTTCTGAAATCCAAATCTTGGTATGTTTCTAATCTAAATTTAGTGCCTTCCTGTGCAATCATTTGTCATGTTTCGTCCGTATATATAAGATTTCATATAATTAGGGTTTAAGGCTTAATTGGATTAGGGTTTAACAAATTCATCAATACATTCCAAATTTCCTTATCATCTCAAAGTGACACTCAACCCATAGTTGAGTTATCTACATCTGTAGTGACTTGGCTTGGTTGTTGTCCTTGAATGATTATATGTGAAAGGAGGGTTTGATTAAATCTATCTACAACATTATCAACTTCATCATTCCTACTTTTCATATATAACAGATGGTAAGCAATGCCTAATCACAAGGTCGCACCCCGCAATGTGTAGACCGTGCATAGGTCGATCACATGGTAGGAACCCCTTATACTTGACCAAACTGTCTCATTACTCTATCATAGTAGAATGAAACAACGATGCAATCCCTGCGACTGGCTAAAAACTAATCTCTCTACATCCTCACTAGTTACTAAGTTTGTCCCATCCATGGTCTGCGATCCCTAGACGGTCTTCACAAGATGACCTCTGGCTGCAGCCTATCAAATACAAAGCTCCAGTATAGCAAATCATCCCATCTCCATGGTATCCTCAATTTGTAGCCATGCGCTCATGGACACGTATGGATAGGCTCTATTGGATACCCCACTAGCCCCATGCACGTACTATGCTTGAATGCTTACACCTGTAGGAGCGTGCATAGAAACAAGCTATGTGCCTCATAGTGCACATAGCACCCAAGATCATAGTACAAATGAGCTAACATACTCCATCCTTAGAGTACATCATCCTCTACTCCTCCATCTCTATAATCATATGGACAAGGCCCTAGTGAAGGTGAGTACCTCTCTCATCTGGTGTGACAACTAACACGATGGTAGCAATCATGATGCGATGTATGATTGGTGTGACTACAACATGATGCTCCAACCATCAAATTGTTGCATATGTGTTGTCATTGATGTCAACAGTTGTATGAAGTGCTATGCAATAGAAGGTTGGAAGTGTTTTCACCTATGAGGCAAAAAGAAGATGATTAAATAATGGTGACGAGTGATGACAGTAGAATAAGTAATCAAAGATGTTGTGAAGCAAAGAGCAAAGGAGCAGATCAAAGAAGCTGATCAGAAGAATTGTGAAATGATGGAGATGGATCAGTATCATTTGTACACAATCATACCTTATCTTCTGAAGTTCTTATGTAAGTTTATGCTAAGTATATGTTCTCAATATCTTTGGTATGTTGGTAATGATTATCATGGATGCTTTATGTTTGGATGATATGAAGTCATGTGACTTCGCACTGGATAAAGAATGTTGCAATAGTTTGAAAAATTTTGGGTAAGTAAATTTCAAGTCAAGAAAGATGTCATAGGCTCAAAAGATTGTACTGTATTTTGTCGCATTTGAGGATATGGACCTATGGATTGGACAGATGGCTAGGTATTGCACTCAGGTACCTGTGTTTCAAGTTGAGTTCATAAAGTTTACCGCAAAATATTTTAGAGATAGAAGAATGAAGATATTAAAGAAACAAGGTAAGTGCAGTCACAAAGAGATAGGAGAATGCTTCATACTTCTCCACATATGAAGATATGATGTTGCAGTTTGGAGGATAGGTAGATATGAGTCAAAGGTATGAGCATTTCAAGTTTCAAGTGATAATATGTATTGCAATTACTTCTCCAAAGTTAGTTGTGTGAAGACTTGTCTTGCTATTGGTTAAAGTAAGTAAAGGGAGATAGTGGAGGCCACCATAGTTCACCGCATGATAGTATTTGGCCTTTTTGATTAAATAATAAGCTCTTATGGCTGGTTGGTATGCATTATTCAAGTTTTAAATGATTATGTTTATCAGAAGTATGTTTTTCATTGCTTTATCTTAAGACTGTGCAAGTAGAGTATGTCAAGGTTATCAGAATCAGAATTCATGTGTATGTACCAGCATGTGATGACTTGAAATGGTAGAAGGATTGTACAAGAATGATTTACAAGTCATATAATCCTCTTTGTGTGGTCTGCATGTGTTATGTCAAAAAAATGCACCCTTGGGGGCTTTTTCCTAAAGGTTTAGCTCCCAGGTCTTTAGATTGCATTTAGAGAATTTTTGCGTGATAATTCAGACTCCCGATGAGAAAACCCTTGGGCCTTGTGACAAATGGGACCTAGGGGTGCTAATTCAATGATCCTTGAGCAAAGACAGGGGGTGGACAAGGGCGCTAGCACCCTAGTTCAGCCTTATTTTGGGTCTACCCTAAATTCAAATGTTAGGTTTGTGACCATTATTTGGTTTCCAGGCTGACATCATAACTTTAAAATATGAAATTCTTGGTGGGAATCTTAATAGTTGCATATATAAGCATGTTTATGTTATCATTTGGAAACTAGAATATCATTAGCAAGTTTTATGATTGTGAGCTATTGGCATACTTGTGATTATCATTATGTTGCAGAGCATAGGATTGTCATTATGTTTGTTTGTAGGTTAGATTACATCTTCTCCTCATGGCATTGAAGAGCTTGTTCCTTCCATGAGAGCTTCATCATCAAGGTGACATTTATTGTGTTTTCAATCATTATCATTTGGTTTTTGCCTCTGTCTGACAATGACACACTCTCTCTCTGACAATGGTGTTCGAAAGACTTGAATGTCTCTCCAGGGCTTGCCTGAGGCAAGCCTCTAAACACCACAACCCCCTCCCACACTCCTTGTGATTGTAGGTTATAGGTATCGGATCTAGAGAAAGTGGAGTTAAAGGGAAGGAAGACAGACATTGAAGATTCAGGATCCAAAAAGAAGCAGACATTGTGCAGGATTTTGGGACAAGGGCGCCATCAACCTTGTCCTCCACTATCGGATCACAGAAAATGGAAGATACAACAGAGATCAGTGCTGGAAGGAGATCGGGAATCCACAGAAAAACCTACCTCTTGGACTAGGGTGCCATCACCATTGTCCCTGACATTTTTCATTTTCTAGACTACGAAAAATAGTGAGTTAAGGTTCTCTGCCCTTTGTCTAATTCCTGCCGTATTTGCCATAATTTGCAGATTTGATTACTATTTTTCTTAAAGTAGGGTTTCAAGAGCATAAAATCGTTAGTTAGCAATCTTGTGTGATCATATCTGAATTTCCCAGTAGAAAACCAAGTGGCAACTCAAATCTGATAGTTGACTCTCCTCTTGATAGGAGAAGCACTCAGTTGAAAATCCCTTGGAATGTCTTGTGGAAAGGAGGATTCAAACTAAAAACAAATAGGCCCCATCACATCATCAATCACCCTTTTCATATAAAATAACATGATGTAATATTATCTTCTCCGATACCGCTTTTGGTCTAGAGTTAATTTGTGAAAGAATAGGTGTTTGTGATGCTGACTTGATATATGTTGATGATTATGCTAGGTGTTTTCGAGTGTGCACCAGTGTGTGCTAGTGTGCCAAGGTAAAATAGGACCTAACTATATCTTGCTCTTGAACCGCATTGGATTTTTTATTTATCGCATAAGTTTGGGAGCCGACTATTGTGGCCGTTGCACGTTTCATTTCACAAGTTTCTTTTTGGATGACAAAGGAGACAATATTTATAACTTGTGGAGTATATAAATACAAGATCAAGGATTGTTGAATGAATTTTAGTTGTGAACAGTGTGATAGGATTGATATTGTGCGAATAAACTTATTACAGAAGCAAATTTTATGATGAAATGTGGAAAGGGCTAGTTTATGTAATATGATATTGTTGTGGAAGCAATTGTTGGTGATGTGATGATAGAGAAGAGTTTATAAAGTTGTTTTGTTGTGGTGGAGGTTGATATTATAGTTGTGCAGAGGCTAAAGTGATCAACAATCGGTATTGTGAGAAGAACATTTGAGTCAGATAAGTTTTCTCTTGTGTAAAGATTATAAGTGTTGTAACTATTCAGGAGTTGTAGCTTCCTTTGGGTTGTAGCCCATAAATAATATTGTAATCCTGTTTTATTTGTGAGGTTGGATTTGGATAGTAGTTCCAAGCAGCTTGCTCACCGTGGTTTTCCCTTCTAGGGTTTTCCACTTAAATCTGGTGTTATGGATGTGTGCTTATGTGTTCTTTTTCTTTTGTAATGTTCCTTTTTTGGCACATAGATTTTGTGCACATTATGGTTGTTCTTAGTCCCTCAGAGGCTATCCGGTATGTTTAGGAGAACTCCAATGTTCTTGGAGTGGTCGTGGTTTAGTCTGCAGAATAGTTGTGTCTCAAGTCTTCATTTTTCATCAAGTATGGTCAAAGTTGCTTAATCAGTACATTTCTATTGTTTTATTTGGCTTGGGACCATTATTAAGATAATTAGTTATTATTTCACTAAGGTTGCCTAAGGTTATATTTAATTATAGCAACTTAGTGTAATATTAATGGGTTTCCTTCTGGAAATGGAATAATTTTCTATGGCATTGAGCTCAGTGGATGTCCAGGGTTACAGTGATGGTTTCAGAAGTTTGATCAGGTTCACGGATTGCTCTCCAAGATTCTTGGAGAAGACGTCTAATTATAGTAAGTCACCCAGATAACACTGTTCTTCATCCCAAACATCATAGAAGGCAATGGTATGATTTATTTTGTAGTTTGCCTAATTTTGGGATTTTCCACAAAGTCGGGTGATTTAATGAGCTATTTAAGTATTATTTTCACTTAAGTCTCCTATGGGTGAAAATAAATAAAAAGTACCTAAGTGTTATAGCTCATTGGAAAGGTAATTACGTGTTTTAAATGATGGACACTTAAAATGGGGGCCTCACACATGATATATTATTATTATTCCAAAAAAGGTCTTTTTGAGAGAAGAAATATGAAGAGTTAAAAGGAAAATAATAATATATTCCTCTCAAAAAGTTATATAAGGGGAACGAGAGCTCTTTTGGAAGGGTTAAGCTTTTGGAATTAATTTTGTTTGTAGATGGATTGAACTTGTGAGTTCTTCCATATTCTCTTGAGGATGAAAACCCTCTTGTAGAATGCTCAAGGATGCAAACCCTCTTGAGGTTTGGTGTGGTTTCAATACAAGAATCACCATTGTGCATGAAGGCAGAGTTTAGAGCAAGCTCATACAGGGTTTGCCTTGTGCTATCATGGAGTTTTTTGTTATCTTGATTTGATGATGAATCTTTGTGATTTGAATAGTATCTTTGGATTATACTTGTTTGAATATTGCTAAGAATGAAATTATTGAATATTAAATAATTCCTTGGATATCCGTACCCTCACCAGCCATACAAATCAAGAGGGTATTTGGAAAATATACAGGAATAATGTTTGATTATTGAGATGATTTCTAGCTTATCATTCTTTTAAGTAGATTATTATAAGTTTATTTGAAGAATGTTGCAGATTTTAGTGCAGTTGTATCCTACAGAAATCCGTATAGCTAGAGGAATGTCGTACATGTTGGTTTCTTCTTCTATTGTGGGGTGCTGAGAGTCTATGTGAAGGTTATGATTAATTTATTTAGTCATATCTAATTTTTGTAGGGACCACTTCTATTTGGAGATTAAGATTTCATGTACTTTATTTATTACAAACTCCTTTCCTTGTTGTCGTACCTTTCCTTTGGTGAAAATAATTTAGATTTTTGTTTGTGTTTTCTGGTTTCACTCCACGCATTTTGGTGGGATCGACCCTTGCCAATGAAACCATTAATATGTTGAGGGAGAAATACATGGGTTTTAAGAAGGAATTGCTTCTTTTTTTTTGGTGTCTTATTTGAGATGTGGTGGGGCCACTCAAATCTGAAGATGTAGTTTTAATCTTTTTGGAGTTGCTTTTTTACCCCTTTCCACTTCCATCGTGCCGTACCATTTTCATTTGGTATGTGAGGGGTTGTAAATGAAATGGAGAGCTTATTTCTTGTCCTATGTGGAGTGGGGACCACCAAATCTTTCTTGTTTGAAGCACTAGTCTTTGAGAGATTTGGTTTAACTTGTCATGTACGTGAAAGGGAGCTTGTATGTTTTAAGAGGGTGTTTTCTACTGTCATTATTTTTGATGTTATATCAAAAAAAATTTGAGTTAATGTTGCAATCAGCTATAGTGTGTGTGGGGTAGAGTGAAGAGGTTTTTAGACTTTGTCACTAGAATGCACTTGTATTCATGGTTCAGACATCGGTAGGGTTTTCTGAATGTTTTCAGAGGTGGTTTCAATCTAACTTTAGCAGATATATCAGAAGAGTAGTGTGTTATTAGACTTGCAATCATCCTTTCAAAGGTATATTCAGTGTGCATCAAATATTGGCCAATGAAAGCATATTTCCAGCATGATATTCTATGATTTAATGAACTAAATTTTCTGTAGCAGCAGTTTGAGTTTTTATATTAGAATATTTAGTTCCAGCTTGATGCAAAAATTACTTGTATTTAGCTATTTGTAATGCATTGTTAAACTTGTATATAACTTTGGATGGTAGTACCACCGAAGGGATATTCATTACATGCATTCATTTTGTAACCTGTGGATGGTTTACTGCCAGTGTGGAGAAATATAATGTTTATCTTCCTTGTTTAACCCACCCACTGAATATGTGGAGTATCCCCACTGAAGAAGTGGCTGTCTGCTGAATAAGCGGATACTCGCTATATAGAGAAAGATTGTAATTAGTTTCTTTGCAAGGCATTTGATTGATTAGCCAAAGCACTGTATGCTCTCACCTCGCCCATCTTGGGAACTCGGTGATCAAAAAGTGTGGAGGTGTTCTATTTGGTTGAATTCTTGTGCTAACTTTGTGATATCATTATACAATTTTCAAAAAAATGGGGTAGCTTATTACAACTTTTCATTTTTTAAATGCTTATGTTAGTTTGAATACTGTTGGAAGAAAAGAGTTTGAATAAGTATTGATTCACACCCCCTCTTAGTACTTTTGTGTGTTCAACAATTGGTATCAAAGCCAAGTTCCTTAAATAGAGTCTAATAGATGAGGTAGATCTTGGAGTGGAACACATGGGAACTAAAGTACTATTTAATGGCAAGGAACCTTCAGAAGATGATGAAGACATGAAAACCAATAATGTAGAGGATTGTTTAGTTGATTTTGAAGGAGAACTCATTTCTTCCCTCAAAGATTTAGATGCAGTAAAAAGTGAAAATGAAGAATATAAGACCAAGCTCATGAAATCAAAAGAAGCAATTGCCATATTGAAAGTTCAATTTGAAGAAGGTAATAAGATTATAGATGATCTAAATGCTAAGCTCAATGACAAATCAATTGAATGTTCTAAACTTGAAAAAGAAATTATCGTTCTAAGGTAAGAAGTGGAGAAAGCAAAGGATCATAGACAAAGGTCTAAAACTAAAGAAAAGCACCAATATACTTGATGAGATAATCAGTAGTCAAAGACCTCTAAACAATAAAGGTGGCATTGGATTTGAGAGTCCTAAAATAAATATACCTAAAGGCATGTTTGAATTGAAAAGGAAAAGCCTTACACTAAAGACTCTAAGGAGACTAAATATGAGGAGTAGAAGTTGAATAATGATGTCTTCATACAGGTCAGCAATTAGAAGAAGAAAGATCCCAAGAGATCTCCTCCTCAACAAGATACTAATCCCAGGTTCTCTCGATCCTTTTTATGGTTACTATTATTCTTGCAATAAGTTTGGTCATAAGGCTATTGATTGTAGAACTAAGGATAGAAGAAATGATAACATGAGGAAGAATTCATATGTGCCTACAAAGTATGATCATAGAGAATCTTATTCCTTTTATGTCTATTGTTTTGCTTGCAATAAGTTTGGTCACAGGGCTATTGAGTGTAGAATTAAAATAAGGAGAAATGGTGTGACTCTGAAATATAATGTTGTTCGCTATAAATGCAACAACTTGGGGCATAAAGCAAGATTCTGTAGAAATAGTTATGTAGAACTGTAAGCACAAAAATCATGCATAGCCTCCACAAGGACCCCTATGATGATTTTAATCCTTGTCACATACATGTAAGTGTGAAATAATGTCCTCTAAGCAGCAGAGCTCTTGATGACATGTCTTCTTTCTTGTCTTGTGTTGTTTCTTCTTTCTCATTTTCCCTCTCTCTTTGTCGTCGACGCTTTTTCGACATTTTTGCAACACTTGTTGATTTGCGTTTTCTGAGCTTTCAACCTTGTTCCTAAGCCTTGTAGGCATCTTGTAGGTGAGTTTTCACCTTTCCCCTATGTTTTTCATCCTCTCCACCCCCTAGAAGCCTTCTAGAGGTCCCCTGGATCCATCTCCAACTTTCAATTTTTAGTTTCACTCAACCAATCCAAATCTCCCCCTAAGAGATCCTGTGGTACAATTGGAGGTTTAGATTCCTACACATGACTAACCTATTTTTGGAGCTAGGTCACCTCCTTTTACTCTTCCCTTCCATCTCCCATCATGTTTTCTTCTTAGACCCCTTTCCTTCTGGATCTCCCACCGGGCAACCCTCATTTTGTAGGGTTGCCCCCCGAACGACCCTACTGGTGAAAGGGGTGACCCTGTTACATTTCTAGCCATGGAAAAACTCAAGTTTCTCACTCAAAATAACTTTGTTTTCACCTATTTTTCTTCCAGTTCGCATGATTTTTGATGCCTAATATGGAGTTGACTATTTCATGCACCCACACATGCATAATTAACTCCATTTGATCTAAAATTAACAAATCATTCTCTCTCATGCATTCTTCCAACTCAAATTCTTCTTCAGTGATAAGCTATTATTGATTTATCACTCCCTAATTAACTGAGTTCACTGGGTAATCAATCTAGTTCACTCCTTAATCAATCCTTGTTAACTCTTCAATCAATTGAGTTAACTTCTCAATCAATTCCCTTCTTCAAACCTATAAATGCCCCTCACCTCTTCATTATTTTCCAAGTTGAGCAAGTTGGAGAATACTCTTCTCATCTTCACAAGCTTTTTCAAGCTTATTCACAGGCCTTTGAGCCTCTTTCTTCATTTCTTTCTTTAGTTTTCCAAAGCTTCAAAGATTTCATTATTGCATAGCTTCAAAGCTCTTCCACGGAGGCAAATTCATTGTGCACATAACTCTTGCTAAGTTTTTTCTCTCCACTCAGCATTTTCATGCTCACACAGGATGAAGGTGTCTTTTATTTATTCATTGTTCATCAAGCTTTCGCATAAAGCTCTTCAAACATCATTACACTACTTCAATCAATGTCATTGTGCTCATCAAAAGTTCCCATTGAACTTTCTCAATCTTCTACAAGCTACTTCGGCTTCTTTGTGTTGCCTTGTCATCAAGAGGTCTTCCCACTGCTTTAAGAGGATACGAGGTTGCCATCAAGGATTTCTGAGGGTAGTGAAGTCACACAAATCTTCTCTATTTTCAGGTTCCTCTACACTTTTGTCAATTTGTAGTAATTAGAAAATCAAAATTGCTCTTGGGATTAGTAATTTATTGCTTTTTCCTTGATAGAAAGGTTAGATCTAACATCTTAGAAGTAATTTGCATTCTTAGTTTAATTCAATTACTTGCAATTTCCTTTTCTAGATTAATTGTTTCAAAACATTTGAAAACCCCAAAAACATAGAATAATTGCATTAGGTTAGATTCATTCTAAATTGCATTCATATTTCCTTTCCTAGATTAAAAGCATCTTTATTTTCCATAAATATCAAAAAAGCACAAAAACAAGTTTACACTTCATAGAGCTTTGCACGCATAAAAATATAGAAAAGAACAAAAACATTAAGTATATAGATACATTGCAAACCTTTGATATCATCACAAGGTTTATAAAGGTCAATGAAAGTCAAACCCTTGATAACATCACAAGGTCAACAAAGGTCAAAAGCACAGCTAAACCCTAGGTCAACCAAAACCCTAGGTCAAACCCTAAAGTCTAGTCAAGGTTAGTCCACATACACTTATCCCTTTTCTTGACTCACAAATGTGCCCAGGATTAAGAGGTGAGTGGATGAGGGCAGTCCTTGACGAGATTGAAGAAAACAATCCAAGACCTCAACAAGATCTGCTTGTCTTACAACAACTAGAGGCATTTAGACAACTCCAAATACAACGTGCAATCATCCAACAAATTGAAAGACAAGAAGATATCAATGAAAGTAATAGCTTACCCACACAGAGGTGGAACAGTAGAAACCCTAACAAACAAAGAGTAACTAGTGACCCTTTGGGTCATAGGGTTATCTCTACAACAATAGTCATTGAATGACACATCTATAGTAGCACATAACAATAAAGGCCCCAAGATGTGCCGACCCCTCTCCACGAAGTTCATCTCTCCAATGAGTCGTCGTGTCTGGCCTCCTCTCGATTGGCTACTTCCACGAGAGAGAGAGTGACGTGGAAGATCACCCCATGGCAAGGAGGGAAGGGTCTGTGTGCGTGCCGAAATCTGACCCGACAGCCCCAAGCAACCGAGGTCACGATTTTGAGCGTACAAGAACAACCTATTTAGGACAAGAAAATAGAGAAAATTGTGGCTCAACAAAAGAAGGAAATGACAAAGGTATGGAGAAGGAAGACATAACAAAGTGATGATAAGAAGGAGGAATTTGTGTCTCTTCCTAGTGCAGAAGACTTTGTTGCTGATTAAGATAAGGCATGGAGTTAGGGGGATCTAACTAGTGTACATCTATTCTTTCCCCCCTGAATATTTGTGGCTTCCACAAGTGGAAGCTAGGTTTATTGATGGGTTGGCATGAAATTGATAGATGAAGTTGTTGATGTGGCAAGATAGTCTCTTTCATAGTAAAATCTCATGATGCAGAGGATTGTGAAAGAGTTTTGAGTCTCTATGAGTTCACAGAACAATTGAGCAACAATCTACCTAACCAGATAAAGGTGCATTAAATGAGGAGTGTTAGGGAAAATTGTAAAGTACTTATGCCTCTTTTGGATGATCAAATCTCATTTGAAGACAAAGCTTTTGTATTCGAAGCTAAGGAGAGCAGAAGACTTTCAAATTACTTGGTGAATTGAGCTAAAGGAAAATCCTGGATTCCAGAACACTCGAATTTGGAACCCTAGCGATTGAAGAACAAAGGTACTTATTAGAACTATTATTAATTAAAACCCTGGGTTCTAATTTCAAATAAGTTTGAAATGGTGACTCCACAAGTAGTTGATGTTGCTGAAAAATCTAGCCCTAAGTATAAGAAGTATCCTTACAAAACAATGGAGGTTGATAGGGATGGGGTACTTTCAAACATTCCTACATATGTTGTATACACTGAATATGTTAGGCCTTATATTCATTCTAAGATGGATGAGATCAATCATGTAAAGTCTGAAGTGCTTAGAGATCAACTTTTGGAAGATGATGTTGTCTATAAACTAGAGTATGTCAATATTAGAGCCAAGCAACTGGATATGTAGAAAGATTATCCTAATTTTTATGATGAGCACGAATGGGTGAGACATATATTGAGTAGGATTCATGATGAGTTAATGTATCTGGATAAGCCCCACTGGATTACGAAGAATGCAATCAGGGAAGTAACTAGGTTGTGCTCCATCGGACTTGTACCGGTGATGAAATCAATTAAAAATGAGAAGGTTACTGAATTGATTGGAGCAAAATTTGACAAAAGGATTCTAACTGTGAATGACATAACTAATTGGGGTGTTAGATATGCTGCTATGGGGATTGCATATAAAGTCTATTTTACAAACAAAGAAGGATCTGCCACTGGTACTGCTATTCACACTGCCTACCAAATGGTCAAGGAAGGTAAAGACTTTGACCTCTGTGAGGTCATGAGAGAACAACTCTTGGAGAACCTGAGGAGAACAAAGGAAATTGGATATATTTTCAGGTATGGCACCTTAATTATCTATCTTGCATTCTATTTTTTGAACGAGTTACCCAGTTTTAGAGGAAAGGTCTGGCAACAAAATGTTCCTATTGCCACACAAATTAAAATTCATATAAGGGGTTTCAAAGACCCAAATTACTACAAACAAATGTACTAGGGTTTCTTTAAAAATTTGCAAACCAGCATGCATGCCAAAGAGAGTGCCTTTCAATTTAGTACAACAGTATAAGGAAAACATTACATTCCTTGTGGATAAGGATTATATCTATATGGAGGTAGTTGAATCAAGAACCAGGTATGGATTCCAAGACTGCCATATGAGGTCTCAGTAGAAGAATTAAAGACATGTTGATATTTTGCTCAACAAACCTAAAGACACAACTTCTGAGAGATTTGGTACCTATGATGAAATAATGGATAAGAGGATTAAAAGAAGTGTGGAGGAAGATTTTGAGGAACACAAATAAGAATTTCATAAAAATATGGGTATCTCACTAGAATCCACATCAGAAGCCACTACAGAGGATCCTCCAATTGTTACTATTAATCCACCAGTTGTTCTAGGGCCAAAAAGGACCGGTAGGTCCACTTCTACAACCACAAATGTTTCGCAACCCTCTAGATTAACTCAAACTACCTCAACTGGAAGAAGAGCTTGTTAATATGCATAGGACAATTGAGAGGGGGGGTGAATCAGTTGTCACAAAACTTTAATCACTTATCTTCACTTCAAATGTTCAATCACTATTTTTAAGATTTAACCATGAAAGCATGAAAAATGAAGTTTAACACAATAACATATCAACACATGAGACACCAAATTTTTACATGGAAAACCCCATAAGGGAAAAACCATGGTGGGTGTTATCCCACAGAATTATATATGTTATAACAATACCAAAAAATAGAGGCTCACTGCGTATGGGTTCACTACCCAAAGATGCTTGTTACTAAATTTTGTTCACACTAAATTTAGTTAGACCTATTTTGTAGTTGTTTCAAAAGGAGTAAAAGAAAAATTTTAAGTTTATACAATTAGTGAATATTTGATGTCTTGACAAGAGGAAATAATGATCAGTTGTCATGGTAATCCAACAGTCTAATCAGGACTATCAAATCATCATGACAAGTGAATTTTAATGTCAAGAAATCAAACAGTCAATGATAGATAGTTGATCTAACTATTTTTTTTTATCTTTCAAGGTTATAAGACAAATTAATTATTCAAGTGGTCATATTTCAGTGTGAAAGAAAGGTATTCATTTGAACTGTCATTTCATATCATATTTCGAACATACATTCAGTTTTAGTGATTCTATCCTATGCATTGATTGAAAAGAAACATACATAAATCAAGTGCATAAGATAAATTAACTGATCATATTTAAAAGAAGTGTTTAAATGTGTCCCACACAAGCCGTGGGAGTGACCAAACTAAGAAATGAAGACATTTGCAAGCTATAGATTTGATGATAAAAAGAAATAGAAAGAACACATGATAATATTAAATATCCATCATTGCCTGAAAGCAAGGTTGATGTCCTTTTTTGATGGTTGATCTTCATATCTTCATCTTCAGCTCCAGTCATATCAAGTGACCCTGCACAAAATTGGGAAAAATTCTGTTAGAGCTCCAGATATTTAACACTATCATATCCTTTTATCAAACAAACTTATCAACTTGCAAACATCATGCACTTCATATGAAAGAATCGAATCAGACATGTACATAATCAGAACTCCAAAAGTATAACATACTTTCATAGGACAGAAGCAATCAATGATCAAAATTAACTAAGAGAATCAGAAAGCAATCAGATATTTCTTTTGCATGGAGTGATAAGGGAACGAGGATCATCAATTTAGTCTTTTTCAATTATATCACCTTTTGAGGGGCAGATTGAGTAGTTATGAGCAGTTTTGACATGTAGTTGACCACCTTATTCCATTCTTGCATGGAGGAGGGACAGTTTCATCACATTATATTGACTTTTCTAGCAGTTTGGAGATTCTATTTTGCATGATTTTTTGCTTTCATGGGATTCAGTTATCATTCACACATGCTATTTTGAGATAAACTGAGGTTCTTTTTTCCAGTTATCTAGGGGTCAATCTTTTGACCTGTCTTGATATATATCGTAAAACTTCATCCTTTATGGAGTCAGTTCTTGCCTTTTTGCTCTTTACACTTTGAGAGAAAAAGAGGTTTTATAACTCATTGATTATAGATTGTATAGAGATTACAGCAGGTTACAGGTTCTATTTTCTTGTCTCTCATGCAATATTTTTCTTTATTTTTCATTGAAATCAAGTGTTTGCCTTTCCATTAATGCTACTTGTATGGATGATTTGATGAAATTTTAATGTGTTTGAATATCAAAACATTTAAAATTATTGTCTCATTCTGACTTGCTAGAGTTAAGCATAGTGATATCACAGGTCTTAGGTTGTGTTAAAGAGAATTAGTTCTTTCATGTTGGGAAAAAATCATTTTCCTTCATAAAGAGTTTATTTTCCAGCCTTCCTTGGAAACATTTTTGTGATTTTTATGCCAAAAGTGGATTGTGTGGGTAAGATTTCTGAAATCTATTGTGAATCAGATTTGCATTTTTCCATCATTACTAGGTGCATCACCAATTTTTTACAGTTTTTATTACCTTAGAGTTTCCTTCTTACCCTTTTCCAAACCAAAAGTCATAGTTACAAATTGAATATTTAAAGGGAACCAGCCCATAATCTAGAGGTTCAAACTCATTATAGGTCACCCACAGCTTGAGTTTGTCCCCATGTTTTGAAGGATTGCAGAGTTTCACAGCTTTGCATAAGGGTGCAATCCTCATCGACAACAATTTTTGGCATGCCCGGTGGGACTTTGAACTGATTTTTAGTTCAAAAGGACTTATTTTTGCTACTATTTTGGTAAGATCAGCAGTTAATACAACCTTTTAGAGGTGTTATTTCAAAATACCTGGCAACTCTATCTTTCTGGTTTTATATATCAGATTTTGCAACCTATGAGAAGAATTTCACAAGATCAGGTTTCAGTTGTTTTCCAACTTTCCGAATGAGTGAACATGTCTACCTTTCATGGGAACATGTCATATCATCCATCATATCATGAAAATACTGCTAATCCTCCATCTTATCAGCCATATCAGATCAGCCATGCTGCTAGTTTTAGCCTAAATTCCATGGTTTTTCAAGGAAACCAACATGCACAGTACTCTTACCTCCCACCCACCCCTACTTAACCTTCATATCAGCATGCATATGTCAAAAACCAACCTCAAGAAATATCTCTGATATCATATCAACTCAAACAATATCACCTTCAAGGGGTTGAATATATAAAGAATAGCATGAATGAAACAAAAAACACATTGCTAGAAATCACAAAGCAGATAGAGGAGTTGAAGAGGCAGCAAGAATATGAGCAGCAATAGGAGGATCTAGATTATCAAGCCTATCTTTATGAGAAATATTTGGAGGCACAAAGGATATAGTTTGAAGAAGGTCTTAGAAGGGAGATAGCCGCAAAAGAGGAGCAGATGAAATTTTTGCTTGCACAAGTACAAAGGCAAGCAATCCAGACAACTGCATTCATCCCAGAGTAGCCTGTTCAAAATGAGGTTAGTAAGTATCAAATTTCAAGTTTTAGAAGTTGTGATTTTGATCAAGAACATGTTTGCATTCAAAATTAGACCATTAATCCTCAGTATTGTTGTGTGGTTACACAACAAGCCCCATTTTGCCTTAGCAAAATAGGGACCCAACTTTTCTTTCTGCTTATTGCTTGCTTGTTTCTTGCCTTGGGCGGTTTGGTAGAATCAGTCATGTATGTCACCTTTGAGAGGATGGATGTACCACAAGATGAGGTCAGTTATCAAAGTTAGCATTTGCTATTGTTAACCTCATGATTGGAAAGTACACAAAATTCTAAGCAGGTTTGCCTTTTGGATCATCCCAACATGGTCGAAGGTTAGAAAGTTATGTTGAGTCAAAGTTTGGTCAACCCTCATATTATCAATGGGAGGTCATATTATTCTAGGGGGGTCATATTTCTAACATCAGTCATATTTGCTAACATCACCTAGACATAGAATTATCACCCGATGACCACTAGGAACCTGATACGCAAACACCAAAATTAAATGAGCCGACATCTACCCGTCAAAGAACCTCACATATTATCCCAGGGGGTCATATTTCCTAATATCAGTCATCTTACAAATATCACCCCTTCACGAATATCACCCTGTGCCAATACAACAATGACATCATCCAATTCCAATGAACGAAATAAATCACCCCGATGATGACATCAACATCTCACCCGATCTGTGGAAGGTCATATATCCAATATCTGTCATATTTCTTAATATGGCGATGACGTCGCTAAAACCTGATAACTAAAGAACATCGATGACATGATGATGTCATCATGATTTATTCCTCGGGGGGTCATATTTTGAAGTACCCCTGATCTTAATTCCATGACCTGATATGCTTCATAGTCAAAAGTTGACCATATCACCTGATCTTTGGTACACGATTATCCCACACAAGATGAGGGGGGGTCATATTATCCACGGGGGGTCATATTTTTGAATATCCCTGATCTTTCGAAGATCACACCCCCTAACATTAAATGCAATTAAGGCGGTAGATGAAGCCCACCGATTACAAATACAAATCAAACACTTGGCGGCATCTACGAATTCCATGCAAATGATTGACAAATTTTATCAAGACAGCACACTTTACCCTAATTTGTCTTATTGATTTGCTTAAAAGTGAAATTCAAAGGTCATTTTCGTTTACCTTGCGATAAATCAAAAATTATAGAGCTCCAGAAGTCAAACCCTTATCAGCTACCTACCAATGGATTGGATCCTTTAGCGTAACGGAATGGAATGGGTGACCCTGCACGTTTATAGGATTTCCCGTAATCACTCATAATAATCCAAAGGAAAGTGTTATCAAGTAAGTAATTTCAAAACCCTCCCTGTTGTCATTTTCTGCAAATCCAGGTAAAATGTTTATCTTTACTAGGGTAAATCTACATGATAATGCATAGAAAAGGTTAAAATGAGAGGGAAATAGATAAAAGATGCATGATATTGTTGAAAATACATAGGGGTACCATAGGGTAAAATATATCATGTCTATTACAGGAATCAATGGCCAACGTCAGGAGAAACAGGTTCGAGGTTGAGTTTCTGAAGCCCATGTTTGTGCAACCAGAAGGGGTGCAATTCAGATATAGGGTCATTAGTGATACACATCAAGGGAGTACAGACCTAGATTTATGGTCTAGTAAACTAGATAATGATACGGATAACCCTATTCTGGACAAAGTGTTTAGCACTGGTATGTGGCACACAGTTGGTTTTCCTTATGCCATAGATGCCATAGAGTTGGTAGTTGAATGTGCCAGGAACTATAACCCTGAAACCAGGCGAGTGGAGAAACATGGTAGGATATATGCTGACTTCTCAATCAAGGGGCTCACCACCACTTTCAACTTACAAGCAAGAAATAAGGTGGTCAACGTGGATCTCCATAAACTGGAGATAGAGTACAACAATAAAAAGAAAGAGGCCAGGAAGAAGATGTATCAGTGGAGGTCAAAAATTAGCACCTATATAGCTTCAGCCAAGTTGCCGATATACCTATACAAGTTTGATTTTGATGATGATTATTAATATATAATTGCCCTGCTGAGCAGGATGACTAGTAGACCTCATGCTTGTAATTTTGAGAACTGGATGTTTGGGATCATCCAAATGGTGTCATACTTAGATAACAAACCCCTATGGGCCAAGATGATCAGTGATTCATTGGATGAGGGAATGAGGAATATGGGAGGACATGCATGCCTATTCTACATGACCTCATATGTAGTACACTCTTGCACCTTCAAAGGAACTTTTGATGCCCTACGAACAATAGGTAAGGTTGGTAGTGATGCAGATGATGTGCATATATGGGATTTGTTGCATATGTCTAAACCAACTGAGGCTAAACATTCATTATCCACAGTTTGCAAATCAATATCATCATCTTCAAATAGAGGGTTAATCCTGCACCAATGAAGGTCATGACTCACAACATCAAATACATCTAGAGGCTCATCATAAAGGGGATTCATACTCATTGCAAAGGTCTTTGTTTCTTCTTCATGACAATCCAACTCTTTTTCATCATTATCAAACCTATAGTCACAAGAAGAACAAACCTGATCCATGAACTGATCATGGATATCATTCTTATCAGTTGATTGCCCCACATACAAGATTTCTGCTACTTCAATGCACTTTGAAGTTGAACTATCTATATCATTTTCTAGCCCTCTAATTCTTCCTGATGAAATTGATACTGACTCTTGATCCATATGATCACAACTTTGCACAACTGGATCATTTAAACACGAGTGCTCTTTGCTTAGGACTGACATGTAAATGTTATTTGAAAAATCATTATTGTCAACTTCATTTGATAAGATTGCATGCTTGTGTAAGAACCTAATTTGTATTTTCAAATGAGGTATGCAATATTGTTGAAAAGATTCATTTAGAGGACTTTAGGCAAGCTGAAATCGCAGTTTGTATTTTAAGAGGCCTAAGGTCATTGTTGTATTTGAAAATATGAGTTGAGAAGAGGGTTGCAAAAACACATATAAGATGTATTATTAGCCCATGCACCCTTGTGAGGTGTCAAATGCAATAATGCATAATAATCAGTCCCAACCATGTAATAAAAGAAGTTTCAGCATTGATAGATATAAGCCCATCAATTTCAATGGCATTTGTGGTTATCCCAATGCTTTTCCATCCAAAATCAGAAAGTATTTGCCCAAATTCAGTGGTGTAAAGGATGAATCAGCTGAGAGACACTTGCAGTAGTTTAGAAATGTTATAGATGATTTTGAGATTGACCATGAAGATGTAGTTATGAAATTATTTGTTCAATCTCTAGATGAAGATGCAAGGGACTGGTTCTCCTACCTTCCAGCCTACTCTATCAGCTCTTGGCAAGAATTCAAATCTGCATTTCTAGAAAAATATGGTGAAAGAATGTCTGAATATGCAGTTATTAGTGATTTTATGTATATCCATATTGAAGAGGATGAGTTAATTCCAGCCTTTAACCTCAGATTTATGAAGGCATTGAAAAGAATTCCAGGATGTATGAGACCTAGTGATGCATTGTGCCTATTGGTCTATTTGGGAGCCTTTGATAAGAAAATGAGCTATAGATTGAGAGATAAGGAGCCCACCACATTGCATCAAGCACATCAGTTTGCAATGGACATTGAAAACAATTGGAGACATTGGATACCAAAGGGTTATTTCACTAAAAAATTCTACTACCCTGCAACCACCAATGTTGATAAAGGATATAATTCAAATGTTGAAAATGAATGTCAAAGCATTCACATCCTTGCTGTCCCTATTTGTGCATCATTCCAAGTTAATGATGACTCTACTATAGAGGAGGATGTCCTGATTTGCCCAGTAAATGAAGTTGACAATAATGATTTTTCAAATAACATTTACATGCTAGTCCTAAGCAAAGAGCACTCATGTTTAAATGATCCAGTTGTGCAAAGTTGTGATCATATGGATCAAGAGTCAGTATTAGTTTCATTAGGAAGCATTAGAGGGCTGGAAAATGATATAGATAGTTCAACTTCAGAGTGCATTGAAGTAGCAGAAATCTTGTATGTGGGGCAATCAGATGATAAGAATGATATCCATGATCAGTTCATGGATCAAGTTTGTTCTTCTTGTGACTATAGGTTTGATAATGATGAAAAAGAGTTGGATTGTCATGAAGAAGAAATAGAGACCTTTGCAATGAGTGTGAATCCCCTTTATGATGAGCCTCTAGATGTATTTGATGTTGTGAGTCATGACCTTCATTGGTGCAGGATTAACCCTTTGTTTGAAGATGATGATACTAATTTGCAAACTATGGATAATGAATGTTCAGCCTCAGTTGGTTCAGACATATGCAACAGTGTGTGTGTGGATCAGAATTTGTTGTCACTGTCAATAAGTGATAAGAATGGTATTGATGGTCTCATATATTTTGAATGTTTTGAGTTTATGGATCAGCTGGATGAATGCCTGGTAATGTGCAACAGCCAGGTAGATAATGAGGATATATTGTTTGAGGAATATAACACACATATGTTACCTAATACTAAAAAATATTCTAGTATGTGTGGTTATATCTCTAATTTTGAGATGCAGAGTGACAGAGGCAGTACTGACAGTGGCAAGTTTTCAAAAATGATGAAGTATGTGGTTGACGAGATGAGCTTGTGGGAAGAATATGTTAATATTTTCAGTTATGGTTGGGGTGTTCATATCAAAATCAGGTATTTGACAGGAAAAAATTATGGTTCTACCTTTTTGGCTACCCAGGGCCGCCAAAATGATGTTTTAAAATATAATTTGTGATGCAAGTTGGTGCAATGTTTGACTCTGTAGCCCAATGGATAAGGGACTAGTCTGCATCCCAGAGTTTTGAAGTTCTTGCCATGCCTGCAAGAGGCATGCATCCCTAGACAGAGCCAATGATGGTGCCTGCATAAACATTCAGGTTTCAAGCATTTTAATTCGTAGGCACCTTTCATAAAAAATCAAAAAATTCTAAGTCATTTGGCCTTCGCAGTTAAAAAATGCAAAAAATAGTTGCATGCAAGTGTCTTTGTATATACAAGGCCATTTGTATGTACATGCAGGTTTAAATGTACATTCAAGCATACAAGGCGGCTTGTATGTTCAATCGGCCTTTGAAAATGGTGAAAAAGTGGTTGTATGCATTCTTTTATGCACATCGGGCTTAAAAAGGTGCATATACATTGAGGAATTTATCACAGATTATGGGAATATTCCCTGCTCGTATATCAGGTTTGTATGTATATTTGTGTTGTATGTTTAGACATACAATGGCTAGATACATTTGGCACATACAAGGAGATATACAAGGGAAGCAGATGGAAAGGTGAATGTATGTCCGACATACAATGGAAACATGCAATGAAAAATATACAAAGGGGCGCATATACATTCGCTACAGTGAAAGATACATTGGCCAATGCATGTGCAGTGAAAAGATACAAGGGGCTTGTACATTCAGTAACATACAAAGCAGAATGTATATGCAATATGCATTCGCCATATACAAAAGAAAAAATGTACAAGGGTCGAGATACATTTGGTGGGGCCTGCGGACATACAAAATGGAATGTACATCGAGCGTATGCAAAGAAAATGTGCAAAGCAAAAGGATACAAAGCATGGGGCCCACCACTTGTATATGTGCGATTATATGTTCGCACATACAAAGGAACATACATTCCTAATATACAAGCCAGATCTCAAATGAACATGCATTCCGGTTGATAAACGATGAAGTCCGTTGTTTGTATATATATAATTTGCTTGTATGTTCGCATTGTATATGCGACATACATTGGTCATATACAAAAGAAGAATATACAACCCGAACGTGAAAAGGAAAATGCACTGTGGCGGATAATAGTTTGGAGTCCGCAGCATGTATATTAGGTGCTTGTATATGCTGATATGCAAGCTGATATGTAAAGAATTAGATACAAGGCCTGGATATCAAATTGTTCCAATCTGATTGATAAGGTGGCTGGCGTCCGCGGCTTGCATGTATATGGCATTGTATATGCTGATATACAAAGGGAGTTAGATACAAGCTGGATTTCAAAGCAATTTCAAAGCGCTTCATAAACATTTGAAATCTGCCGAATGTATATTGCATTTGTATCTGCAGTATACAAAGAAGATATGCAAAGAGAAATGTACAAGGCGGGACCCGAATACAATTTCAATTTGTTCTATAATAGTTTGGGGTCTGCCTTGTATGTTAAATAGTTGTATGTATATGCATTGGCATATACAAAGGAAATGAAAGGCGGAAAAGTCAGCGATAGGGATATAAAGTGCCTACGTGGCAGGATTCTACTAGCCAATGGGTTTTAGCATGATTAGGGGCCATAGATCTTGGCAGTAGATGGAAAATTGATGGCTCTATTCAAGTGGAGGGTTTTCTGCACTTATACAGTGGCATTCTTGGTAGAAAAATCACAAAACACGCAATCTGCTGCATCCTGCGGGTAGGTTGGGCATTGATGGCTAAATGCAGAGGCATGGGTCGATGTAGTTGACAGGCCAACCCAATTTTAATGGAAAACCCTCAGACGGCTGCACACATCCCAATTCCACCTGCTCCTTCCTCTTCCCTTGCGTGCTGCATTCAGTGTTTTGGGTGCCATTTTTGGTGCAATGTATCTGGCAAAATTTTGAGGTGCCATGTAATTATTGCTGAGTACACAGTCTTGCTATAAAATGCAAACTGTGTTACTCATTTGTTGTTGTTGAAGACTTGGGCATTTTTGGGGGAAAGATAATGAAAAAAAGAGCATTTCCTGTCTATTTTATCTCTGTTGGAGTTTATGAGTTGCATTTGAGTGCACCTTGTACATATGTTTAGTTTCTTGTCATTTTATATGAAAAATGCATTGTTGAATGTATTTATCTGTTTGTCTCCATTTGTTGTATGCATTTTCTTCTTTTGAATCTGGTTGCTAAGGGTTTCTCAGATTCTAGGATATAGGTTTTCTATATCACATGCTTGATCTCTAACTTCCATTCAAGGAGTGGATTAAATTGTTTTAGGTTAAGTATGGAGAAGATTGTATGTCAGCTGGGATATTTGTAAGTAGAGGTAGTTAAATACTTATCCTTGGGTGGTGTTTGTAAGGAAAATGCCAGTCCTAACCCCTTGAAACTTGAATGCCAGTTGCAAGCCATTCTCTTATATACGTCTAGTTGACTCCTTGCCCTAAGATAGGCACCAGTCTGCTTCTTGTGTAGTAGTTATGATCCAAAACCCCCTATCTTGCATCCAAAATATCAAAACAAATCATTCCATATTTCCAACATGTTAGTTGTAGGAGTAGGATTAGGATTCCCTGCATACTCTCATCCTTAACCAGTTAGATATGTCCAAGAAAGTTGCCAAACTTGTGATCTATCATTCAAATCTTGGTCCAAACATGAGAGTATTATGCCTGTTGTCGTAAAGCTAAATCTTTATGTCATTGGGTGAGTCAAATGTTAAATCTTTAGCTATAGGGATACCCCCCTTGGTGTGGAAGAACCAGAAGTGAAGGGGAGGAGCTCACACAACCTCCTGTATTAGTTGGCTGAATCTGCCTGTGCATTGGAACTGGCAAACCCTCTGCTGATTCAGAATGAAACCCAACAGGATCATTATCGCCAATTACAAAGAGAAGTACACCTCTAGGATTATAAATTGGTGAATGATGCATTTTCAATGCATCTAGTTAGAACAATGGAGGATCAGACCAAAAGGTTGAGCATGGAAGCTCAAGAGGGCATTTACAAACATGGAACATGGTTCATCTAGTTTGCTACCTTCTCGTATATCAGAATTGAGGGTTTTGATGGATAGCCCCTCATGTTACCCAGGTTCCCTACTGACAGGGTCCTTTTGATGGAATTTGTCAGACATGTGTCTACTTCGGTTGAGGCCTATAAGAAACAAAAGAAAATTCCCCCTATTTTATTCCCGGTATACATGGGATGGTATTTATGCTCAGATTCACAAAGCATTGAGCATGCTATAGGAGGGTTAAAACTAATGTACTTACAGCCATTTCCTCTTGCCAGATCATATGATCCTTATGGCAGGATGCATAAGCTATTGGGAAAATAGATACATCAAAAGCATCTAGAGGACTTTGGGACTGATTGTGATGATGAAGCTAAGGTGAGAAGAAGGAAATATCAAAGGCTCACCTTGAATCAAATCAGGACCTTTGACTGCATCCCAGTGCCAGCACAACTGCATAAGGATGATGGGAAGCTAATGTCGGATGAATATGAAGACAAGGTGTATAATGACACCATATCTGCTCCTGATCTCACACATCTAGAAGATATATTCTTGGATCAGATGATGCAAGGGGTGATCCAGCTGACCCAAAGCTGGGTAGATGCAGAAATCACCAAACTGAAGAAGAGAGGCACGGTCCTTACTGTTGATAATAAGAAAAAGAGACATGAGTTATCTGATGAAGAATATGATGATTTCCTTATTGAGAAGAGAAAATCTAATGGGGAGAGATTACCCACTAAACAAAAAAGATACCCTCCAAAGGTAAAAGGGTTGAAAATGAACCAAGGGGGGTGATCGTAGAAAGAGTTGCTACAAAAGGTGAAGGTGCATCTACATCAACTCATGCATCTACATCAGCTCATGCATCTACATTAGCTCATGCATCTACATCAGCTCATGTATCCACATCATAGCCTCCACAAGAGAAACCAAAGACTAAGAGGATTTTGAGGCCTTCTACTGAGAGTACGGAGATGCAGGTTGAAGGATAGACACTACAACATGAATTAGAAGAAGATAACCCCTTGGAAGAGGAACAATTGAATAAAGAACCCAAGGATGATGACTTGCTGATAGCAAGCAAGAAGAGGAAGAGGGTGCCACAAATGTCACCACCCAAGAAGCAGAGAACAACCATGAGGGGGGATATCAGCATTGATCCCATCATGTTGAGAGGAAGGGGTAGTGAGGTTTTCAAAAAAGAACTGTAGCATGAAGTCCCCATTCCTGAAATAATTAAGTTTAAAACTGAGAAGGCCGAGGAGCAGACAAGAGAAGTGCTCATGGCTAGTAAGGAGCCTCCTTTCCCTCTCGATGATACTGTAGAACTATCAGATGATGAATTTGTTCAACATGTGGCCGCTCAACATATGGAAACCTGGTTGCTAACACCAGGATGACTCCTCATGGGACCCCATTAGCCTAGATGAGGATGTTACAAGAGGAAAAGCAGATGGAGGAAACAAAACAAGATAGTCTTGAGAGAGTAGCCCAATAGATAGGGCTAGATAATTTGGTTGAATAGGTTACAAGCCCTGTAGCAGTAGCCCTGACATATAGGGGTGATGTAAGCCCAAATAAAGACAATAATCCACCCTTGGAGCCTAAAAGGGCTGAAGAGGTAGGGCATACAGAGAAGGATAATGCTACACTCGGTCAAGATCAAGAACAAAATAAGACACCCACAGAACCAAAAACATGAGAAACACAACAACAGAGTGGGGGTGATCAGGGCATACCCGACAAGAGTGCTGGTCAGGTCCAAAGTGGTTCATCATTGCCTCAAGGTAAGGATGATCAAGAGATGCTTCACAAGGATGCACAGTAGGAACAAAGCACATCTCCACTACATACTGAGCAGGGAGATCTGGGAAAAGCACTAGGGATTGAAGAAAAATTAGGTCAAACGGGGTCTAGTTCAGAGAATATTAGTACACCAAAAGGTGGAGAACAAAAAATAACCCATGATGGGGGTACTGATAAGGAAACATAAGATATGACCAAAGGTGATTAGGGTGATCTTCAAGGTCAAAATACACAAACCTCTCAGGCAGATAATGTATCGCAGGATGAACAAAATAAGAAGGGTGATGGAGTTCCAAAGGAAAGCTCACCAAAGGAGGCATGAGATCAAAATGTGAATATTTCACAAGATCCTCCTTTACAAAAGGAAGCCCCTCAATAGGAGGAACCTCAGTGAGATCCCCCTCATGATGAACTGCATGAGGAAGAAATCAAGAAGGTGCCTTCACCACCAAGGATAGAAGCTGATACAAGAGAGAGGGACACCCATGACATAGGAAGAGGTCATCAAGAATCTGGGGGTGACATACCTCATTGGCTGCGATGGGAAATACATGTGCAACAAGTGGAAGAGGTTCCAGATTTTGATGTGTCTACCCTATTTTCTGAGAGCATGACGAAGCCAAGGAGAAAGGCTAGGTTGACATCTGCAATAAAAAGAGATCCTACTACAGGTGGGAGGACTGCACAAGTAGCCCTCCCTATAGTTGAAAAGGAGAAAGGCAAAATAAGCCTGGAAGAGTTTCAAATCACGAATGTTGATCTAGGTTTTACAAATGAGGACCAAGAGGGTCACGAGGGAAAGGATATTATTGATTCTCTAACCCAAAGGGTAAAGGGGGAAAAGGAGAAGAATAAGGTACATAAAGAGCACATTACTGAATTGCATTCTTTTATAAAAGGGTTAATTAGCCCTGATCATGCACCTGTTGATTCGGCCACCCCATTGGCTATTATATCACAAGATAAGGTTACCAAATTGGACCTGATGAAGCATGAGGTGATGGTGATGGAGAAATGGATGTTATCAGCATTTGTTGGAGCTAAAGAGGTGGTAAAGACCTCTCTGCAGAGATGGAATTCTTTGAGCACCTTAAAGAGAAAGGTAGACAAGATGCAAAATGAAACAGGTAGAAGGTCATTCGAATTAGAAAAGGATCTAGGAGCTCTGAGTGAGATGAGAAGAATTGATCCACAAATTTTGATAAGTAACAATGTATTGGATAATAACACTGCCCTGCTAATGGGGATCTAGTATGAAGATATCAGGTTTGAATGTGATGTGTTAAAGAAATGCAGTGGCAAGCTCAGGGACATTAGTGTCAAACTGCATAGCATGATGGCATATGAGGCAGAGACCCTAGAGGCTTTAGAAGGAAAAATAGAAGGTAAAATTGAGAATTAGGATGTAGATTTACTGTTAAGGCTCTACATGATAATTTCAAGCCTGTAGCAGATGACCACCTGAACCACTTGACGGAGGAAGTGATGAATAGAATCATGAGGATAAAGGTCAAGGTGGAAACATATAATGAGACATTAAGCAACAGGAAAGGCAAGATGGAAGCTCTTAAGGCTAAATTCCACTCCCATAAACATGCAATAATAAAATCTAAAGTCCAAGACGGGGGAGAAATGGATAGAATAGTGCAAACATACGAATCTATCAAGACAACGGTAAAGGTCCACATGGGAGAGGATGTTTACCAAGGTGATAGTGAAAGTGAAGAAAGTGAAGAGAATAATGAACAAGAAGGAAGTGAAGAAGAAGGAGATGAAGAGTAAGTATAGATGCATCACCAAGTAAACATATGCATGAGCAACTTATAAGTAGCAAGTCATACAGATGGTTGCCAGCTAGGAACTTGTGCCACGGATGAAGGTGTTGACTAAGTCAATGGAGAATTGTTAGCCATTGAACTGAAATGATAAATCTTGATCATCGGTCAATTGTAATTGCCTTCTCTCCTTATTCTATAAAAGGTGAAGGAGTGCAATCTTTTGGTCATTCAAAACTTAATTGAAATTTGATTGCTGAAGAATTTAGGATTTATTTCAAAGTTGTTGTAAATGTACATGTTTTACATACTTAATGAAAGAAAAGTTGTGTTGATTACATTTTCATTGTAAATCTTGTGTAATCAGTGGATGAGATCTAGGATATCTGCATTGATTAGCTGTGTCCCTTGGAGCGCTTATCAACTTGCATATATTGTTTTCATTCCTTATTCCTTTGAAGTTAACATCAACCATAACTAGCTGTGGAACAACTTGGTGAATTATGGTTTGATTTCTTCACTTCATGACTGTATCTTGTGTGTATGTGATTCAATAACTAAAGGTTCACTAAAATTAGGAATATTTCTTTAAATTTCTTTGAATTTCATTACAAATCATCTCCATAATTACAAATAACATATAATCAAAAGCAAATAAACATGAAATATGTAGATATCTCGTAGATAATTGAAAATACAGAGCATATTTTAAGGAAAGCATGTCAAATTGATAAATATCATGCCAATACAGATAAATATCCATGATAAACACACGAATATCCATTTGTAGACACATTATTTGAATAAATATGTAGTGTAGAAGAATGTGTAAGTTCATGATGGTCAATGATCAGAAGAATTGATCAAACTTACAAATATCACAATGATCCTTGGAATAGAGTAGAATTAACCTCTTTGTGAAGTGAATTTATAGGATACAGTTGCATCATACATCATCTAGACAAATGTAAGACCCCTTGAAATAGAAAATAACATGTCACATCAACCTCTAAGTAACGTCAGAAGATCATGATCTGATCAATAGAGCCTTGGAGTCATCAATTTATCTTAAGTCGATCATACTTTACAAGATAATAAAGGTTTGTTGTGCAAAATTTTATGCATGTTGTTATGACTAACAATCATCATCAACAAGTATCAGCACATCAACTGCCTGAACCAAGTCATCACAGTCTTGAGCAACCATGGTAGCCTTCTTGGACCAAGCATCCTGATTATAAAATGCCAAATCTTATTAAGGCTACCCCTTCCATACCAATCCAAAATCAGGAAGAGGAAAAGGTAGCAGTTTCTGAACTAATCAAGATTCCAAGTTGGTATAGTGAATAAGAGAAAAAGGTTTTAGAGCCCAAGTCAATAGAGATTCCAAGTTCCAACCCAGCAACTGAAGTTTTTTTGCAGTCCTTCTTGTCCCACCAAATCAAAAAAATTAGATGTGGAGCAAGAGGTTGCTGCTATTTCTAATGTGTCCCCAACTGAAAGTAAGCATAATGCATATGATGTGGAGCAAGAGGTCACTGCTGCTCCAAATCCTTTACATTTTGAATCATTTGAAAAGTTCTCTAATGCTGTGTATAAGATCAATGAAAGTAGAATACAGAGGTCACAAGGTGAGAGTCTTTAGTTGAAAAAATAGAATACCCAAGTTTCATTGGAGAAAGCCCTGTGTGAAGAGGAGGAACTGGTTTCTTTGTTTGACCAGTTACCTGGTTTTGTTGAGCTAGATGAAGAGCTCATACCATAGGCAGAAATAACAGAACAACAAGAAGACATCAAACAGTATGAAGGGTTGCTGATTGAAGTTGAGTAGTCTGACAATATGATCTTGGATCATTTAGAAGAAGGTGAAGGTAAACCTATCATGCAACTTGCAAAGCTAGTTAAAAGCTGTTATAAGGTAATAAATAGTCCTCTTTCACCAAAAATTCAAGAGGAATGTCATGAAGTTTCATTTTGGGATGATCTTGAGTCCTTTATGTCAAATTTAGATGGTAAAAAAGATCAAGTTGAACATGTTTTTGTAAAAGAAATAGAGCTTGAGTCTCCTGAGCTAGCTGACTTATTTGATGAACTTCTTGAATTTATGGATGAAAATGAAGACATCACATGCATCCTAACATTAGTACCTAGTTTTGAACAGAAAAGAGATGAAATTCATATAGTTTTAGTGCAAGTTTTTCAATTAGATGAGAGCATGTTTTTAGGTATCATAGAGGCTTTTTGTTCTAACATTGATGTTGATCTAATGCCATGTGAATCAGCGGATTGTGATCAACAAGATCAGGCCAAAGAGGCAGGTTTTCCTTCACTCCAATTCTGTGAACTAACTTTTTCAAATTAGGTTGAAATTTCAAGTGAAAATAGGATAGCAGATCACAATAAGGAAATCAGGAGTATTAGCCAAAGATTCATCATTTCAAAAGGATGTCTAATCAGGGACCTAGCTTAATTAGAGTTAGATAAGTAGGTATAGATTGTTGTTGTACCCACAGAGCAGTTTTTAGCTTTAGAACAATAGAATGAGACCATCCATTCACACCATAACAACAGTATCTGTGATTAGGTTTGGATGATAAATGAATCTGTTTTCATTCTTCAAAGAGTTTTGTAGCATTATATAAGGTATGTCCTTATGAATCATATCTTATCAATAGCAAAAAGCATTGTAGAATATCCTTTCTTAACCAGAAAGGGAAGTTATTTCACAAAGCCAGTTAATGAATTTGTTTAACTAGCACCTTATGCTGGTTAGAATAGGGTAGAGTAGAATTTCAGTTCAGTATTTCATTTCCAAGAAGTGCTTTTGCACATTTTGCTGGCTTTGTCTTAAGCAAGCCAGAATAGTTTCAGTTTCAATTTTGTTGCTGCTGTAGTTTTTCTATCAATTTGAGTTGCAGAAAGTTTTTCAAAGTTCAGGGTAGAAGAGACTTGTGCCAGTGGAATTGCAAGGCTACTGGTTCTAAGTTGTTCAACATGCAAAGACCCTTGAGAGGTCGCCAGAAATGTTACTAAATTTTGTTCACACTAAATTTAGTTAGACCTATTTTGCAGTTGTTTCAAAAGGAGTAAAAGAAAAATTTTAAGTTAATACAATCAATGAATATTTGATGTCTTGACAAGAGGAAACAATGATCAGTTGTCATGGTAATCCAACAGTCTAATCAGGACTGTCAAATCATCATGACAAGTGAATTTTAATGTCAAGAAATCAAACAGTCAATGATAGACAGCTGATCTAACTATTTTTTTTTATCTTTCAAGGTTATAAGACAAATTGATTATTCAAGTGATCATATTTCAGTGTGAAAGAAAGGTATTCATTTGCACTGTCATTTCATATCATATTTGGAACATACATTCAGTTTCAGTTATTCTATCCTATGCATTGATTGAAAAGAAACATACATAAATCAAGTGCATAAGATAAATTAACTGATCATATTTAAAATAAGTGTTTAAATGTGTCCCACACAAGCCGTGGGAGTGACCAAACTGAGCAATGCAGACATATGCAAGCTATAGATCTGATGATAAAAAGAAATCGAAAGAACACATGATAATATTAAATTTCTATCATTGCCTGAAAGCAAGGTTGATGTCCTTTGTTGATGGTTGATCTTCATATCTTCATCTTAAGCTCCAGTCATATCAAGTGAACCTGCACAAAAATGGGGAAAATTCTGTTAGAGCTCCGGATATTTAACACTATCATATGCTTTTATCAAACATACTTATCAACTTACAAACATCATGCACTTCATATGAAAGAATCAAATTAGACATGTACAGAATCAAAACCCCAAAAGTATAACCTACTTGCATAGGATAGAAGCAATCAGTGATCAGAATTAACTAAGAGAATAAGAAAGTAATCAGATATGAGTATCAGAGCAAGAATAAGTCAACTGAATTATTTAGATCAGAAGGATTATATCATTAATCATTGAACTTTTATTGCTAACATGTTTGTTTCATGTGCAGATGCAGGTATCACTTAACATTCATTTCATTTTAGCATGTGGAGAAAATGTGGCTCCCACAAGGGTTGAGCCCAGCATGTCTATTAGAGGGCTATTTATGCTTTCAAACAGTATGAAAGGATAGATACAAGTACATAAATTATGTGCAAATGTCATCCTGTAGCTGCTCATGATGAACATAACCTACAGATACAAGGCTATTATTCATGATGAGCAGCTACAGGATAAGCAATACAAATTATTGCATTCATGGTTTGAATCCAGATGACAAAGTATGTTCCAGAATTTGTACATGATCAAGGTTGTATGATGCTGCATTGGATAAGCCAAGGAGAGATAACAACAGGTACATAAAGCAACATTCAACATTTTGAGTTGCATTACTATCAAATGCTCATCATATACAAGCATTATGTTTTGAATGGGTGATCACAGATGCTACAAGAACCTCTTATTACTAGCCCAAGGCAAATTGAAAAGAACAAAAAAGGAAGAATGATTTCTCAAGAAAGATTTATACAAAGAGCATTGATGCGTTATTATTGCAGAAGTAAAGTAAATTTATAGAATGCATATGCTACAGAGGAGAGATACTTGGTAGGTTCCACTTCATATCATACATAAAGAGTTTCAATATGTCACAAAACTGTAAAATGTTTGGCAAGTTTTATCTCAAGACATTAATGCAAATGAACATACATAGTTGAATATGCTACAGTCTTAGTTGAAAAGTGTTTTGTCACAGAGATGGATGATGAGTCTAAATACCATAACAGTCATTATGATTGACAGAGGGAGATGTATTTTCAAAGTTACATTTTACTAAGACTTTCCTTTCACATATTTGACAGAGGTCATATGTTTACAAAGTTGATAGAGTTCCATATACTGCAGTAAGTTTATTATATAGAGAGTGAGCACAAAGCAAGAACCATTATGGAAGCTTAGAAAAGTATGAATCCATGTCATAAAAGGGTTTCAAAACACCCTATCTATTCTATTGCAGAGAGGATAGTGGAAAACACATTTTCATTCTCAGTTTCCTGTGCCATTTAAAGTTAAAAATAAAAAATAAATAAATGTTTGCAGAGATTTTTTGTCACAGCTTAGGGTTTTCTACAGGCAGTGCATCATGCCATAATGGAAAATGCTAAAAAAATTAACAGTTTTTGCACCAATATTTCATAATTGTGCAGATAATGGAAAATGGGTTTGCAATGACTTTAGGTCGTGGCCTCTATGAGGGTTTTCACAAATTTCCAACAGATATTTAAACTCTAATGCAAAAGACATACATAGTGCCTTCTTTTTACCATTTTCAGACAAATAAATTCAAGTGAAAGATCACTCAGAAGACAACTTACTAGAGTTAAAGTTTGCTGAGAAGCCGTGCCATATGTTTTCTCTCGGTGGTCATTGCACAACACAGAGGGAGCAAATACAACAAACAAATTTCATAGTAAAAACCTTATACAGTGGAGAGGCCACAGTCAAGAGTTTTGTTTTTCATAGAAATGAAGGAAAGAAACACAGAAAATCAAATGTAGAATGACATTTTTACCTTCTTGTTGCCAAGTAAATCTCATAGAGGCCGAATGGGTAAGAAATTGTCTCAGAAATACGCCAAACTTCATTCCAACAGCATGGCGGCATGTCTTCTACAGAGTAGCTTCTTCAAGAAACTAAGGGTAAGAATGGGTTTTGTTTAGGGTTTCTTTTTCTTTCCATATGATGACACAGTCTCCAAGAAGGTTTCGAGAGCCTTCCCCCTTTTTTTTTCTCTCCATTGAAAATGACATATAATCTAAAGAAAATCAAATTCATAGCCATGGTAACAACTTCAAAGTTGTTAATGCCTAGCACAGTGGAGGGGCCTGAGCCCATAATGGAGATTATAACTTTTGCTAAGTGAATCAAATGTGGCCGATGGCATATGAAATGCTATAGGTATTATGACTTATGTATTTTTGAAAAGGCCAATAGGATGAGACTTAGGTATTTTGTGAAGGTGCTATTACATGGTAAAGGGAGGTATAAGGTGAATGCAATGTTTTATTTTTCCTATGGTTTTTAATAGTGATAATAATTTTATTATTATTATTGGAAATATAAGGAAAAAATATTTTTCTTAGAGAATGCATAGTGGAGTCTCAACTAGAGAAATAAGGTGTTATTTTTGCTATCATCTTGCATGATGATTGGAGACATAAGGTGATGATAAATATTCATGTTGAATATTTTATTTTTAGTCATGCATAGAGGGAGTTATAAGGAGTGATTATTTTTCTATTTTTACTCATGCATGAAGATTGTAAAGCAAATGGAGTTTGACTAGTGTTCCAAAGTAGAGCTTCTATTAATAGTTTATTGAGTGTTATTATGATAATTAAATCAATTGTTCTAATAATAAGACTCTAATAACTATTATAGTTATAAATTTGAATAATGCATGTGCTAGGGCCTAATGAATATTCTTTTTTTTTAATATTAGTATCGAGCAATGCATCATGAGATCTTACATATATTTGTTTTGCATGGAGTGATAAGGGAATGAGGATCATCAATTCAGTCTTTTTCAATTACATCACCTTTTGAGGGGTAGATTGAGCAATTATGAGCAGTTTTTACATGCAGTTGACCACCTTATTCCATTCTTGCATGGAGGAGGGATAGTTTCATCACATTATATTGACTTTTTTAGCAGTTTGGAGATGCTATTTTGCATGATTTTTTGCTTGCACGGGATTCAATTATCATTCACACATGCTATTTTGAGATAAACTGAGGTTCTTTTTTCTAGTTATCTAGGGGTCAATCTTTTGACCTGTCTTGATAAATATTGTAAAACTTCATCCTTTATGGAGTCGGTTCTTGCCTTTTTGCTCTTTACACTTTGAGGGAAAAAGAGGTTTTGTAACTCATTGATTACAAATTTTATAGAGATTACAACAAGTTACAGGTTCTATTTTCTTATCTCTCATGCAATATTTTCCTTTATTTTTCATTGAAATCAAGTGTTTGCCTTTCCATTAATGCTACTTGTATGGATGATTTGATAAAATTTTAATGTGTTTAAATATCAAAACCTTTAAAATGATTGTCTCATTCTTACTTGCTAGAGTTAAGCATAGTGATATCATAGGTCTTAGGTTGTGTTACAGAGAATTAGTTCTTTCATGTTGTGAAAAAATCCTTTTCCTTCATAAAGAGTTTATTTTTCAGCCTTCCTTAGAAACATTTTTGTGATTTTTATGCCAAAAGTGGATTGTGTGGGTAAGATTTCTGAAATCTATTGTGAATCAGATTTGCATTTTTCCATCATTACTAGGTGCATCACCAATTTTTTACAATTTTTATTACCTTAGAGTTTCCTTCTTACTCTTTTTCAAACCAAAAGTCATAGTTACAAATTGAATATTTAAAGAGAACCAACCCATAATCTGGAGGTTCAAACTCATTATAGGTCACCCACAACCTTAGTTTGTCCCCATGTTTCGAAGGATTGTAGAGTTTCAAAGCTTTGCATAAGGGTGCAATCCTCATTGACAACAATGCTCACTGTAAAGATTAGCACATTGCCAAGGGGTGGATCACTACCAAGGATTTGTGAATTGATTTGATAGCATCTACTCCTTCTCTGCTATGCTCTTCTTACACTTTCTCACTTATCTTCGCATTTTTTGCACAAGGATGTTTTTTTTCGCAATCACATTTCATGTTTTTATACAATTCATCAACCTTGGAATGTACATCAAGGTTGGCATTACATTCATCAATCATTGGAACAAACTCCAAGGTTAGCATTACAAACATACATAGAAATAGGTCTGGACCTAATACAAAAAATTTGCTAAGGGAAAGATGTAAAGATGTATGCGGATCACACTACACCTTAGCTGGGACTCAAATACAATCTTCCACACCACAACATGCTACTACAATCTTCAATGCATCTCCGCAAATAGTGAGAACAACCAAGTCAGCCAAGACTGGTGTTCACATTAAGACTTTCAAGAATAATCTTCATCTACGATCCAAATTTCTCTTTGCGGACTAATCCAAAGATAGGAACACGATCAAGAGACATCCACAAGCACATTTAAATCATCAGGAACAATCACACAACCTCTAACCACTCTATCAAGAAGATTCTTCAAACTAGAGCACATAAACAACACTGCCAATTACTGTCATAAGGAAAAGATCCCTTGTGGACCACCAAATCAGGAACCATTCAAGTTGAAGGCACATAACATAATTTCAGACTTAACTCTAGAACTGTAGATCAAAATACTTTAATGCGAAGGAATGCAAAGCATAATACATTCTCCTTGTCACCACCAAATATACAAAAAAAGTTGTTTCCACTCTCGTGAACATAAATCACTCAAATCTTCATATCGGAGGCTCCAATTTGGAACATAACATCTTTAAACATGCCTCTAAATAACTTCCAATCCACAGATAAAGATATTTATTCTATAGGAAATGCAAAGCAATCTGTTTGACTATTCTTCTGTAGACAACGATACTCTGCAACATACTATTTCTACTGGAGGAGCAAATTTTCTCAATATCCTCAATATTAGGATTTCCAACACTTACATAGGAAAATATAAAGCATCTAACTCATTACAAGTAAGCATCAAAACAAGAGCACCATTGACACCAATGACAACACTGATATGTTGACATCAATGACAACACCGGTTAGGCACATACTTGCAACAAAACTGCATTTGAAATCTTGACTCAGATGAAAATAAGTGAAAAGAAGCAACCAAGGAAAAAAGTGCAAGCTAAAAGGAAGAAGACTGATGTACAGGAGGTTGAAGAAGAAGAAGAAGAAGAAACTTCTAAGCTAAAAGGGAAAAAGAAGAAATCTAAGCAAACTCCTCTGGTGACTCCTACAAGAGACCCTCTTCAATTAGAGGTTATCTTCAATGGAATTGAACAACATGGATTGCTAAAGCATACTACTAATTTGTAACTAGATGTTCCTCCTGAGGATCAAAGCACCATTGAAAAGGTTGAAGTTATGTATATGCTTAAATACAACTTACTCATGATTGATGTCATTGAAAAGGTACCAGAGAGCCTAGCTCAAGATCGAAGATAGAGAAGAGAAGAATCCATTAAAATGAATAATGAGATAAGGCAACAAGCTCTTGAAAAGGTTGGGTCTTCTATGTCTCAAGAAGAAAAGGATAAATTTGTTAAGATTAAGGTTCCATCAACCTTATAAATCCTATGTAATTAATTACTCCAAATATTGTTTGTAAATCACCCATAAGGGATGAAAGGTTTCACCAACAGTGGTCTTGTTTCAGCTACATGTTTATATATGGTACATGACATTCACTTGTCAACAATGGGGGGTCGCAGGGGGTTTCCCCCTGCGAGGTGTTCAGGGGGATCATCCCTTGGCGGGGGGTTTGGGGGTTGCGCGCCCTGGCGGGGGTTCAGGGGCAATGCCCCTAAAACATCATTTTATTTATATTTCATCATTGTGAATCTGGACCATTCATCATTAGGTCACAACTTTGATGGTCGATATTTTGTTTGTTATCTTGCCCTAGAAGTCAACCCCTTTTATAAGGATATTTGTACTACATTTTGATTAAGATTCAAGAGTAACAGGTGACGTTGGATTGAAGACTGAAGGAGAGTGGATGTGCATGTATTGTAATCTCATATTTGAAGATAATACAACTTGGACCCTCTTTTCTTTGTGGAGTTTTTTACCTGAAAGGGTTTTCTCCACATTAAATACTGTGTTATGTGTTCATTTCTTTGTGCATGTTATTTCTGTGTAATGGGTTTTGATTTATGTTGCAATCTCCATTGATTCTACATTGTTTAGAGGATAACAAGGTTTGAATCATATTTCCATTGTGTGATTTGCACCTTCATTTCTAACAAAATTGGCTCAAATGCAAGCTCAGGCGTTAAGGACAAAGCAAAGAGTGGACACTCTTATGAGCATGAAGGAAGGTGATAAAGAGAAAATTCAAAAGGAAACTGAGGATGTGACAAAGAAAATCTTGGATGAGGTAAAAAGAACTGAGAATGTGGAGGTGCCACATGTGTCTCCACCACATGACACTACTTCTCCACCTCACATGGTAGTATCTCCTCTACACAACATTGGACATCAAGTTCCCCAAGAGGAGAAAGAAGAGTCTCACATGGTAGTATCTCCTCTACACAACACTGGACATCAAGTTCCCCAAGAGGAGAAAGAAGAGCTAGCAACACAAGATCAAGAACAAGTTGTGCATGGTGAAGTAAATGTTTCATCTGATCATAATATTATCCATGATAATCCTCCTCTAGAAAATACTGAACAACATGGTAACCCTGAACAACTAGAAGAGAAGGTGAATGTTAGTGCAGAGGAGAATTTAGAAAAGGAACAAGATACATCTTCCTCCTCCTCTCTGGTTGACACAATTAGGAGTTCTTAGCCCAACAAATGCAAATAGAACTGGTAGTTACTCTGCAATTCCTACAGTTTCCCATGCTAGATGGACAAGTTAACTTGTTTAGGATATCTCGCCTCCAAAAGCTACAACTGGGAGACATACTCCAATCCACCGCAAGGAAAGAGAATCTACAACAATAAGTGGAAGGAGTTGAAGTGTTAGAAGAGGCAATTTAAATAATCGACAAAGAATTCCCTGAGGCAAAGAGAGATCCCCCCTTGCCTCCTAATCAGCAGATGAAACTTATGTTGGAGTCTTTCAAGGATCATTCATCTTTTCTAGAGAAGCAAGATGAGAAGAAGTTAATAGAGCAGGTAAATAGAAAAAGATTAGATGATGCTTCTAATAGATGTGCTAAGGCACATAACAATCTGCAAGAAAATGTGAAAAATATTCAAAAATGTATTGAAGATGCCAAAGTTTTGTATCAATTTTGGTTGAACTGGCCAGCAACCACAAAGAGTATAAAGGATCAATCTAACTCTATTGAGTCACAACTAATTCAGGTGGCCAAAGTATATGACCCTTTGAAGGATAAAGATGGAGCTACTAGGGTCCAAATAGAAAATCACCATACTCATTTGAAGCAGCTCTTGGACCAAAGAGAGTAAATCAAAGGAGAAATAAGTCAATTAAGGGAAGTGGTAAGTATGACGCTAGCAGTCTTTTCTAGTATCCTAATTGCAGTAGAGAATGTGGGTCAGAAATTAAAAGTGTCAGCCATTGTGGAGGAAGCAGAAGAACTATGCATTCAGTTTGAAAGTCAGGTGCACATTTTATCTTCTACAAAGTAGAACTGGGACTACACTTGCCCAATTGAAGTTGAGTTACAAAAATGTTCTACCTTCCAAGTGAACATAAAAAATTGTGAAGGTATGGTAAAATTTGATGATTGTATAGATATGCGGTGAATAAAATAAGAATAAGTAGTGCCATTTTGATATGAACAAGGCACATTGTACATAATATCTTGAAGAATTATTTTTCCACATCATTTTTGAAGAGATAGAGGCTACTCCTTAGGGGGAGTTGACTGATAAAAGATGATAAGGAATATTCAGACAGCGGGAGCCTCTTGTTTTTGCCAGAGTAGAGGAAGACCACTAGCCCTTTGCCATTGATGTCAAAGGGGTAGAAATGTGTACATATCAGGTTAAGTGTTGCCATCAATGACAAAGGGGGAGATTGTTGCATATGTGTTGTCATTGATGTCAATAATGGTATGAAGTGTTGCACAATGGAATGTTGGAAGTGTTGTCACATGTGAGGCCAAAAGAAGATGATTGCATAATGGTGACTAGTGATGACAGTAGAATAAGTAATCAAATATGTTGTGAAGTAAAGAGAAAAGGGATGTATAGATGCTCAGCAGCCAAAGGAGCAGATCAAAGAAGTTGATCGGAAGAATTGTGAAATGAAGGAGATGGATTAGTATCATCTGTACATAGTCATACCTTATCTTTTGAAGCTCATATGTAAGTTCATGCTAAGTATATGTTCTCAATATCTTTGGTATGTTGGTAATGATTGTCATGGATGCTTTATGTTTGGATGATATAAAGTCATGTGACTTAGCATTGGATAAAGAATGTTGCAATAGTTTGAAGAAATTTGGCTAAGTAAAGTTCAAGTTAGGAAAGGTGTCACAGGCTCAAAAGATTTACCACATTCTACCACATTTAAGGATATGGACCTATGGATTAGATAGATGAATAGGTATTGCACTTAGGTACCTATGTTTCAAGTTTGAGGTCATAAAGTTTACCACAAGATGCTTAGAGATAGAAGAAAGAAGATAGTAAAGAAACAGGGTAAGTACAGTCACAAAGAGATGGGAGAATGCTCAACACTTCTCTGCAGATGATGATATGATGTTGCAGTTTGGAGGATAGGTAGATATGAGTCAAAGGTATGAGCATTTCAAGTTTCAAGTGATAATATGTACTGTAGTTGCTTCTCTGGAGTCAGTTGTGTGAAGACATGTCTTGGTACTAGTTAAAGTAAGTAAAGGGAGATAGTGGAGGCCACCATAGTTCACTGTATGATAGTATTTGGCCTTGCTGATTAAATGATAAGCTCTTATGGCTGGTTGGTATGCATTGTTCAAGTTTCAAATGATTATGTTTACTAAAAGTATGTTTTTCATTGCTTTATCTTAAGACTATGCAAGAAGAATATGTTAAGGATACTGGAATCAGAATTCACGTGTATGCGTCAGCATGTGATGACTTGAAATGGTAGAAGGATTATACAAGAATGATTTACAAGTCATATAATCCTCTTTGTGTGGTCCACATGATGTAATAGTCTTCTTTGGTATCGCTTTTGGTCTGGAGTTAATTTGTGGAAGGACAAGTGTTTGTGAAACTGACTTGATATATGCTGATGATTATGCCGGGTGTTTTGGAGTGTGTGCCAATATGCAAAAGTGTGCCAAGGTAAAATAGGACATGACTATATCTTTCTCTTGAACTGCATTGGATTTTTACTTACGGCATAAGTTTGGTAGTTGACTATTGTGGTCATTGCACATTTAATTTCACAAGTTTCTTTTTGGTCGATAAAGGAGGAAGATTTTGTAACTTGTGGAGGATATAAATACAAGATCAAGGATTGTTGAATAAGTTTTAGTTGTGAACAGTGTGATAGGATTGATATTGTGTGAATAAACTTACTACAGAAGCAAATTTTGTGATGAAATGTGGAAAGGGCAAGTTTATGTAATATGATATTGTTGCGGAAGTAATTGTTGGTGATGTGATGATGGAGAAGAGTTTCTGAAGTTGTTTTGTTGTGGTAGAGGTTGATATTGTAGTTGTTCAAAAATGAGATAGTTGTGTAGAGGCTGAAGTGATCAGCAGTCAGTATTGTGAGAAGAACATTTGAGTCAGATAAGTTTTCTGTTATGTAAAAATTGTAAGTGTTGTAACTATTCTGGGAGTTGCAACTTCCTTTGGGTTGTAGCCCATAAATAATATTGTAATTTTTTTATTATTGGTGAGGTAGGATTTGGATAGTAGATCCAAGTAGCTTTCTCATCGTGGTTTTTCCCTTCTAGGTTTTTCCGTGTAAATATGGTGTTATGGATGTGTACTTCTATGTTCTTGTGCTTTTCATGTTTTAAATGCTTATGTTAGTTTGAATACTATTGGAAGAAAAGAGTTTGAATAAGTACTAATTCATCCCCCCTCTTAGTACTTTTGTGTGTTCAACATGAATATCAATGTGTCCTCGACCACTCAATAGCACTGTGTGACAAAGATAGTACATATGGCTCACCTTAGTATAGTCTTCAGACCTCTACTCAATGATCCTAACCATCTCGCCTCACATGGGTAATCAAAGAATCTGGTACACATCCTCTAGTGTAACTGTCATCTCCCTCATCAAAAGATGAAAGGTGGAAGCATCTGAGTTCCATCACTCTATAAGCCCCATAAGCATCGTATAGTGATATCTCATTATGGGCATCGTATACAACCACCATAATCTAATATATCAAAGATTCCCCATCTCAACATCAATAAGTGTACCTGCACAACTACGCAACAATGTGTATAAATGGTCACTGGCATGCTCTCGCATCCCTAGAGGTACTTGAAAAATCATCAACAAAGTATACATCAAATTCCATCCCTAAATTTACAACATCAATCAAAGAATTTAACATTCACCATTTTCTTGGACCAGGGTGCCCAAAAAGGATAGAGGTGGTCAAGAAGAACTTGGGCACTCAGTAGGGTCTGGGGCACCCTAGGAGGTCAATGACGCCTGAGGAAGACACCAACTATCTCTTGGGCCCATTTTTTTGCATGAAAAAAAATAAAAAATTATAACATAAAGGAAAAATACAAGTTGGACAAAAGCCTACCTCATGCTCGTCTAGCCCCTACGCTACTCAGCTTCGCAGTGCAACTAGCCTCAGTGGTCGATATGGAATTTAGCTCAGCATGATTGCTCTCCTCCTTGTTCCAAATCCTTCAAAAGTGAAAATGACAAATGAGTGGTAAGAAGTGAGAACTCCTTTTACTATTTATGGTAAAAAGGTAAGAACTCCTAATTGCTATCTAGGGTCAAAATATAGACTTTCTCAACCACTCTTCATTCAAAAATCCATAACCTGGGTTGGTGAACTTGGATTTGAGTGCCATCTATTGCATTGGAATCTTGATTCCACCCTCTATACAATCATATTTTTTGCATCCCAGTGTTATTGTGTGAAATGACACTACCAAAGCATATTCATCAACATTACTCTAGAAAGTGGAAGTGGAAAGTGATAGGACTTTGATAAACTTTCCTTGGCCCCCTACGTTTGCCCTATTTCATGCATCAATCTGAAGCTCCTTTGCTAGGGTTTAGTGTTAAAATATTGAGAAATATTGTCTTTAGCTCTAAAACCCTAAACCCTATGGGTTTATGCAAGCATCGAAATACATTTATTCTATTTTGCAAGTGACCGCTTGTTGCCTGTTGCTAGTTTTTAAGTCATGACTTGGTGTCTAGGATGTCGTTCTTTTACCGACGCCTTTCATTTGCATTACCAGACTATCCCACGCTAAATTTTTTATTCATTATGTGCCTAAGTCTTGATCCATAGCCCCTTAGTGAAAATATGGTCTCCCTTTACCTAGTTGAATGATAAGTTATTTTGAAATCACATGCTTTTATCTGCCTTTTAAAGATGTCCAAGCCTTGCCTTGTAAGCATTAAGGAGATCCATGTGGCATACTTCGATTGGTTCTGCCATTCCATAGGGAGTATTTACTTGAGCAAAAGGCCGCCCATGGAACCATAAAAAGGTGACATTTGGTAGGATTTTAAAAGAGCTATGCGACGGGGCCCATTGGTGGGTCCCATCGGGTGATATGTGGTAGGTTTCAATGCATTCTGCTATTTTGTGGATCCCAGGGGTGGACCCATAGTCGGTGAGTAGAAGCGTGGAAGGATGACATGTGGCAAGGTTTGACATATCATCATCCTAATTGTTCAAGTGGATGCCATGTGGGGTATTTTGTGTTCCTTCCACCATTCCGCAGAGTGTTTCAATGAGGTTCTTTCTAAGGCCACGAAACTGCAGAAAGCTACCACTTGGCTATGGATGAGTCAACTTTTTGATGGCACACCTTTTTCTAAGTCATGAGAGTGGATGCAAATAATGTGTTCTCATTGGTTTGACAGTCCCCATAGGGCTGGTCAAATATTTTATAATCTTTTTGACAAATCGGTGTCATCTAATCTACTTTGTTATTTTATAATCAACAACTCACATTCAAAAATATAGAGAATGAGTGATTGTGAAATCTAGTTCATGCAAGCTGAGAGTAATGGCGGAAGAGACGGTTCTCAACCCCAAAATTAATGGATCCCACTATAAAGCCTCCAATTCAAGTATTTTGTAGACTTATCTAAGCATTTGGAGTATTGAGAGAGGAGAATTAGCAGCCGTCTAAAGCCTACCCTCATCAACTCAAGGTCTTTTGAGTGAAAATCTAGTAAGTTGTCTATGGCCCTATACAATATATCCTTTGCATTTGGTTGATTTTATGAGGTTGCTAGTACTTTGTAATTACATTATGAAAGTTTGTTTTGGGTTTGGGGGACCATCGTATGTTTAATTGCCCTAGTCTTTTCCCAAGTTGTTGTTTGAATCGTCCAAGGAGAAAAACCCTATAACATTAGAAATAATCCTTGTTTCTCAAATCAAAATTATATAATGGCTCCTCCCTAAGCCCAAGCTGTAACCCTTCTCAAAGAAGGGCCTTGCATGAAGACCTTGTGGATTAGCTCCTTAGTTCTTTTGCCCAAAAGATTAAGGTCCATGGCCTTGAATCAAATGAAGGGTTAGTTGATAGATTCCATGCATGTAGAGATGCAAACATCTTGATAATAGGGTGGAATTTATTCCGCCATTGGTGGGGCTAAAGGAATGCATCATCCCCAACCTCAAATGTATGGAACCTTGACCTGGGAAAACTGGTAGTTACAAATGCCTTTGAGGATATTGACTTGCGTAAGGCTATGGTATCCTAGTATGATGAGACTGCTAAGGTGATAAGAAATATAGGGGGACGTCCCATGGTAGAAATTAATAAGGAGTCAATCTCTAATATCTTGAGACTCAACTTGGATGCCACTACTCTCATAGACCTTGATGTTTTCAAAAGAAAATACCTACAAGATAAGAGTAGTTATAGAGTTTACATCTACCTAGGCATAGAGAAAAAGATCATAATGGCAGGTGTATGAAAATTCCACCAAATGAATCTGAGCCCTTTTGACTTGAAACTTTTGAGAATTATTTTACAATGACATATTATGCATTGTGTCAGGTCTTGGGGGATAACAAGAATGAAAGAATTCCTATTTCATACACTTACATGGCTGCTGATATTCAACATGTATCAATATATCAGCAATTTGATTATGCTTTTTACCTGGCCAACAAAATACATGAAGGGTTAATAGATATCAAGAAGGGAAAATAAGTATTGAAATTCTGGTGGTATTCTTTATTGTGTCATATGTTTTTGTATGAAGGAAGAGCAAGTTGGGACCCAAAATTATTGGTTAGCCAGGTTGATAATAAAGGAAACCCACATCCAATCCATTGTTGGACAAACATTTGGGACAAGCATTGTTCCAAGGCTAGTTACATTATCTTCAGGGATTATTTGTTGGTAGGGTGTTGTCTTTCTTACAAGGACCAGTTCCCAAGGTTCCAAGCCAGATATTGAATTTTTTAAGGCATATGGTGAGAAGACCTGCTCTGGAGATTCAACATAAATGGGGAGATTTCATTTTCCACCCCAATTGCATAATTCTAAGAGTTTATGGATGTCCGGTGGGTCCCCATATATTGCCAAGATCTGTACCCTTGAGGGTCAGCTTCTTGGAAGTCATTTGGAAACTTATTGAGTTAGATAAGGCTCATTCAGTGAATCAAAGGAGGGGTTCTTTCTTTCCTTTCTTGACAGTCTTCTCTAATTTCAGAATGAATAGAGAAGGTCTTGATAAATTGAATGACAAGCTTAAAGTGTTTGGGATGGAGCAGGAATGTGCAAGAAATTTTGATCTTGAGGGTTTCATAAATGGCCTTAGGAAAAACATAAGGAGATCCTCATTTGACCACCACACCTATGATATTGAGGATGTTATATTAAATTGCAATGGTGAAAAAGAATTTGAGCTAAGAAAAGTGAAATTGACAACATTCTTGAAATATGAGGAGAGGAAAAGGGCTAAGAATGCCTTTTACAAGGGGGCATATGCATACATCACACACCCAATTATGAGGATTAAAGCAATTCTGATCAATATTGATGAAATAATTAGGAAATTTGTTTCTAAGGAGGAAAAGGAAAAGGGTAGGAATCCTATTGTAGAAGAGAGACCATCATATCAACCTCCAAGTGATATAACATAGAAATATACATTCAAAAGAAGAGCTAAAAAAGTAGTGATTAAGGAGCAAGCTCAGCAGTCTCCCCCACATGCTCAGCCTCCCTTGTCTCCTCTACTAATGTAATAAGTAATTCCTCCTTTTGCACAAATAGTGGATTTAGACTCACCTCCAAGGGAATCGTCTCTAAAAAGAAGAAAGAATGATCAATCCTCTCTAGTTAATTATCTAATGGATGAGGATGATGAACTCAACATAACAGGGGATGCCATAGTCAGAGAAATGTCTTCCCCCAAGAGGGATGAAAATGTGCAGCCACCCTTGGATAGGATGACAAATATTATCATTGAAGGAAAGGACATTGAAGATGATATGAGGGCCATGGCTTGCCAGAGATTTCTCACTGGTGATCAATTCATCAATTCTCAGGAATTTAATGATTTCATGTGAAGATGCAAAAAAGAAGAGTATGCCAGAAGACTAGTAGAAGAAATGGCAAAGTCTCCTCAAGAAACTCAGGAGAAAGTGTCCCACAGAATATTAACAAAGATGAGGGTAGAGGTTAAAGATATTACTCCTGAAGAAGGTAGGCATATGGTCAGAGAGAGTATAATTCTATTGCTTCCTGAATGGGATATAGCCTTTACCATTGCCTTGGACACTATTAGAAGACGGGATACATATGTCTTTTCCTCTAAAGATGAAGCTACTATAGCCCTATCTAGTGCAGATTTTAATCCAAAATGGGAAACCTTAGCAATTTGGGCTTTGACCCCTAATACTGACAAATAGTTAGTTGCTGAACCAGACTAGGATTTGAAAGGAAGTTTTATTATTAAGAGAGTGTCAGACACTCCTACAACTAAGGCAGCAACAATGGTGGTGGAAGATGCCAAATTTAGTAAGGAAACTATTGATGCACTACAAAAGAAATATGATAAACTGTTGGAAGAGCATATGCATGTGTTGCATGAATACAATAAATTGAAAATATTAGAAGCTCAGTGGCAGCAACAACAATAACAACAACATGCATCAACACCATCCCCTCCTTCAATGGCCTTAGTAGTAAGAGATGTGGGAGCCATGGTTACAGTAGTTCTTCATCTCCACCACCAAAGTCTGATCTTGAGATGGTGAATGAAGAATTAAGAGGGCAACTTGAAGCTTTTGAAGAAATTTTTGAAGACTTGAGGGAGGATCAACAAGGAAATAATGAGCATATTATTTCTAACATGCTTAGACTTCTGATGGGTAAAATTTTGGGAAAAACTAAAAATATTCATAAGCATTACTACAATTTATCAATGGCAACCGGGAAAATTGTTGAAGACAAGAAATAGGCTATGCCCTATTAAATAGATGGATCCCAAGGACTGCTTACTTACTAGGAATGTATAAAGGGTTAGTCCATGAGCTTGATCCCCCAAGGGAAATCAAGCCTACCTGCACTATAGTCAAGGCAGCTGGGGAGCTACAGGGATTTGTAGATCAACTTGAAGAAAAGGCATTAGCTTGGATTAAGGAGTTTGACAGTGATAGTGCAGGATTGATGCCTTAGATTAAAAAGGAGGATGGTGAGGTTAAGACTTATCAAATATGGTTCTTTCAATTTGAGGCTATTACTCCAATTCTTTCTTCCCTTATATGCAAGGATAATAGAATTGATATTGATCTTTTCAGGAGTAGTGTAACTAAGCTATGGGATACCTGCCAACATGTTGAGTAATTTATGAGAGAAGATGAATCAATACAAAAAAATATTATAACAAGTATATACATATTGTTGATGAATTTTTAGCATTCAAATGGCCTACAAAAGAGCAGTATAAGGCTTGGGTTGAGAAATACAATAATTTGCATGATCTGTAAAGTATAATGATGTAACATTTGGTACTTGCCATTGATCGTTTGATCCCTTTTTCAAAATGGAAATATGCTTCTCTAGTCTCTTTCATCCATTCAACATCAGCGTGGGATCAGTTCCAACAAAATATTTTGTCCTTTAGTGGATTTCTACTTATTGCATTACTGGTTCTAAGCAGTTAAAGTACGTGGAAGGTAAAGAAATTGAAAGAAGAGGCGACAAGGTTTGTTATGACAACTTTCTACACACATCTTTCGAGGCAACCTGGTTTATGGCTGCACATGTAACAACTTATGCTACTATAAAATATCTACCCCATGATTAGTTATTCTTGTTCCTAGTTGGTGTAAGTTTGTCAAATGAAAATATGACACTTGTCTTAAGGCTTGAAGCTTGTTTTGCTCCCTTGTTTCTATAAAAGGGAATTCAGGGCCTTGGACAAAGGATCTTGGAGAATTTTGTATCACAGTACACATGTTTATAGAGTAGGTTATTTCCTATTTTAGGTGTTATTTGATAATAGACTTTGAAGTACTTGCCAATTTTGTATGACAGTACCAGTTCATGAGATTCAATATATTATCAAAGTTCAAGCTATATTGTCTCCTATAGTTGTATACTTCATTACATTTATGAATATGAATTGATCAATGATCATTTTTGTTCATCTTCACAGTCTTTCCTATGTAAGAATATGCTTCTCATAACTTTTGTGCAAAGAGTAAATTTAATGCCTTGAGATAATATTGAATGTAGTGAATGTATGCAGGGATTCCTAAGTAGAATTAGTTTTGAACTATTCAAAGTGTGATAGTGTAATGTATTATTGCAGTGTTTTACTTGAGCTAGGAATATATTGTTATATTTAGTTTCATTTATATCTATTCTGACTCTATAGCCTAGGATCTAGGCACCGATCTCTTAGAGCTATTGTCTTGATATAGATCCTTGATCATTCATATTGAAGATCAAAGCAAAATTCCATTTCTATATTTATTTAGTAATGTTATTCCAATGTTCTCATGTAAAAGAGTTGTGTTAAAGCCTGAGAATCTAGCCCATTATTTCAGTATATCAGTAATTATTTAAGCATTTTAGAGGGAACATATCTATTAGAAACAATATTTTGAGATAAATAGTATTAGATCTTAAATAAATACTAGTTTATTCAAAGGGTACACCCACCCAGGTCTTGCAGAGCCTAAAGTACAAAGGAGAAAGGATTCAATCCATTTTTCCTATTCGTTGGCCAATCCCTCAAGGCAAATCCATTATTAGAATAAACTATTCTATAGATTGCCCTTTTGAGATCAGGTTGGGAATTTAAAACAACCAACAGATTGGTGACTCTACTAGGGACTTTGTTTATCAGTTTTAAAATCACTTTAGTAGTTTACCATGAGTATTTAGAGTTTGCATAAGTGTATTATTATTTTTATTCCCTAAAAAGGGTGGCGACTCTGATAATCTCCTTGCTGGTAGACTAGGGAAGAGAAATTATTGTGAAAAGAAAGTTTAAGTTCTATATGTTACTTTGAAAATTATTGTCTTCAAGCACAATAATATATAATAAAATATTAAATTTGTTATCTATATAATTATTATTCAGTGTATTATCTTTTGTAAGTGGGTGGCGACTCTGTTGAGATCTCTGAACTGGTGAAAGCTAAAGAAAGTAACTAAATAGAAGGATGCTCAGGAAAAGATCACAACATCCCAACAAGCCTGTGAGTGCAGAGCTTGCAAACCAAAGATGGATAGCTAAGGATTCTAGTGAGTACACTCCTACTCCTATTATTGAGTTTATTTCTAAGGCAACACCTCTTTGGGGTGATAATAGAAATGATTTACAAATAAGAGAAGAACAAGGGGAACAAATCATGACTTATATTGATAGAAATGTTCCTAAGGGGACTGCTGGTTCTAAGGGTGATGTAGTTTTCTATGCTGAACCTACTCATGATGTAAGAACCTATGTATTTCTCAAAATGTAAGAATGTCTCCACAAAATAATCTCAAGCAGTGATTGTGCCTATTGTGCAATCTACTCATGAATCCATAGAGTTAACCCCTTATAAAAGATTAGACTCTTCTTCACCAATAAAAGCTAAGTCCACTATTACAAATAAGTGTCCTATGCCCAATATAGCTTTTGGTTCTAATCAGACTGATGAGGAATTAGAAAGGGAGATGATTGAGTTAAGTCTAAGAGTAGCCAGGATGGAGACTTTGAAGAAAAAGGAAGACCTACTCCTAAGACTACAAGCTATGAATAATTCTAATAATGTTAGAACTTATGGTGCCTCTAGTGTATCTACTTCAAATATACAATAGACCGGTGGCCCAGTACCAACTATCTAATGAGTCCCTATGATTCAAGCCCCAACAAATAGTCTTGTTGTATCAGCACCTATGGGCCATTACCAACCATCCCCATAGAATCCTAATGCTAGAGTGGCCGACCAACTAGTAGGCCATAACCCTCACCCAGGATATGGAGGGATGCAATATCAAAATGTTCTAGCAATGCAAAATATGGGTCTCCAATCAAATGTCCAAAACTAGAATATCCCAGAGCAACAATACTTGCAAGCGCCCCCCCCCACCCCCCCCCAAATCCTCCAGTGAATCCAAATAACTAGGGTGGACGACCTTTAGTAAATATTTTTGTTAGGAGACCACTGCAGTTAGCAAGGTATAGATAATTGTATTTTAATGGCATATCGGGTTACCCAAACCTTATAGAAAATACAGTTAGGAATGCCATCCCAAGGTTTGCTGGGAATAATGCTGTGTCTGGTGAGGATCATCTGAGGGAATTCTTAAATTAAATTGATAATTTTGAGGTTGAGGTAGAAGATGTACTGATGAAATTATTCATGCAGTCATTAACAAAAGATGCAAGGGATTGGTACAGAAGCATACCAGAGGCTAGTATTGATTGTTGGATAGAGTTTAAAAGGATATTCAAAGAATAGTATGGCACTGACAACATTGACCCATGGTTTGTTGTGAATGAGTTTACAAATATCCAGAAGGGGTATAATAAGAGTGTCTTTGATTTCAATACCAGGTTTTTAAAAGTGTGCAATAAAATCCCACCATACATGAGACCTAATGAACACATGTGCCTGGTGATTTACCAAAATGCATATGACCCCAAGATGGGATATGAACTAAGAAATAGAGAACCCCAAACCCTTAGAGATGCTTTCAAGGCTACTTTACATATTGAGAACAACATATAGGTATTTGGGAAAATTCCTAAAAGGAGTGATTTGAAATTACTCCTCAAGATAGAGGACAAAGCAGTAAAGCTCATGTTACTGTTGAATGTGAAAAATTATGGAAAGAGGTCAAATAAATGAAAATTTCTATGGCCAGAAATAACAAGAGGATCCCAAATGATAGGCCTACTTTTGTCAAATAAGAAAAAATGCCAAGGTTATAAGATCAACCTTACAACACTAAATGGCAAAATGGGAAGCCAATACCCCCTAATAATAGGGGAGGTTTGTCTAAGGAAACCCCTGATCCTTTGAGGGAAGGAGTGCATGTTGTGGATGAAAATCTTTGGTGTCTGTTGTGCTAGGATCCTCATTCTTCTACTTCATGTGATGTAGCTTTGTCTCTGCCTGATAGTACAGTCCCCTATGATGAATATAATGAGGGGGAAGACTATGAGAACCATAATATAAATATGGTTTTTGACCATGAGTGTATTGTGGAAGATTATGTTACTTCTGATGAAGAAGATTCAGAGGATGAGATCACAATAGAAAGGGGAGAATTGAACAAACAAAACCCTATCCCAAACAAAAGTAAGGTTAGTAGACATGTTTTCTAATTAAACACTAAGAACTCTAATATCCGCTTGAGAAGACCCTCTGATAAGGAAATAAGAACCTTAACTGCCTCCAAAATTGCTCAGGTTAAGAGTGATTATAACTTAAGAAACAAGAAAACTCAGGGAGAAAGTAACACAATGGGAAATGCAGGAAGCATTTTCATTAAAGAAAAATAGAACACTCCCAACCCTAAGAAAGATGTGGGTGTTTAGGATAAGTCCAAGGAAGTTGTGGGAAAACATAATCAACATCAATCCACATCCTACGGCAAAAATACTGATGAAGGGGGTAAATCACAAAACAAACAACAATAGAATTGCACACAAAAAATAGAATATTCTTTTATTGATTTGGACAACTTATTACATTACAGAAGCTCAAATACAATTAGAGGAATCAATCCTCCATAGGCTGCAACCTGTTACAGCTACCCATCACCAGGCTCTAGAATCTTTTGCCTTCTGTAACCCCAAATTAGCTAGGGTTTCTAATTTACCACCTTTTCTTGACTCTACACTTTCCCCCGTGTGTCTACTACTCCAAAGGATTCCCAAAAATGGTCTTAAATAGCCCCTTTTGGCGGCCAACAACAAATTTTGAATTTTGCATCTCCCTCCAAAAATAGGTCAACTTCCGGGAGCCTTAACTTTTGATCTGGGTGTCTGATTGACGTGCTGTTTGAAGAATTGGAAATCTCATGGAGTTCTCTATGTACTAAAACCCGCTCTACCAGTTTAGACCATTTTTGGGCTTGTACGAGACTATTTAGTGCCTCAAACCTTAATTTGAATAATTTTTAGGCATTTTTCAGTAAACAAAAATTTTAATATCTTTTAGCTCACAAATGATCTTTGCATGATTCCTTCGCCGAAGGTCTTATTTTTCATTTATGAAGCTTCCTGTAAATTTTTGCTTCAATCCGTGCCCAAATGCAAACTTTCCTAAAATGGCAGTCTTCTATTTTTAGCAATTTGGAAAAACTGAAAGTTCTACATTATTATTCAAGCGATTATGGAACTAGAAATACTAATTTTGAAAAGAAATGGAAACGACATCAATTATTTTGAAACATAATTATTTTTTGGGTGATGCAAGATTGCCCTTACACCACTAGATGCTCCTACATCAGACACTTAGGGTAATTTGAGAAGTGATCCTGTCACATCTTAGATGTTTGCTTGAGGAAAACCCAAACGATCAACCTCTACCTTAGACAACCAAGAAGAATCTTCAACAGGGCTTCCTTTCCATTTCACCAAATATTCTTCATATTGCCTATTCTGAGTACTTCTTCCCACATGGCTATCCAAGATCTCTACTATCTCCTCCTTTGAAGTAGATGCCAAAATACTCCATTGTTCTTCTGTTGGTCCATCCTTTGTTCCACCTTCATGATATTCTGATAAATTAGCAATGTTGAAAATAGGGGAAATGTTGATCCCACTTAATAGCTCTACCTCATATGCATTTCTTGAATCATGCTTCTTCAAAATTCTACATGGTCCAAATGTCTTCATTTTTAACTTATTATATGTTTCAATTGGGAACTTTTCTTTTCTCAAGTGAACCATGACTTCATCTCCTACCTAGAATTCCTTATATCTCCTCTTCTAATTTGCCTTAGCTTTGTATTGAATATTCATATTATTAATGTGCTTTCTCACCTCTTCATGCAAATTCTTCAGGTGTTCTGCAAAGTCTTTAGCTTCAACACTTGTCTTTTCTCCCTCGTCTAGCTTCCTTAACTCTGAAGTATTTCTTGGACTACTCCCATATACAATCTGGAATGGTGATTTACCAGTACTCCTATTGATAGAATTGTTGTAAGCAAATTCTACCTATGGTAAAATCAAATCCTATCCCTTAGGCTCATCCCCTACTAAGCATCACAGCAAGTTACCCAAACTCCTATTCACCACTTCAGTCTCTCCATTAGTCTGTGGATGGTGTGCAGAACTGAACTTGAAATCTATATTCAATTTCTTCCACAATGTCCTCTAGAAATGACCAACAAACTTGGTATCTTGATATGAAACTATGCTCTTAGCTAGACTATGTAATCTCACCACCTCCTTGAAAAATTACTTAGCAATATGAATAGCATCATTGGTCTTCTTGCAAGGAATAAAATGTGCCATCTTCAAGAGTTTTTCCGCCACCACCAAAATGGAATCATGTCCTCTCTATGTCCTTGGTAAACCAAGAACAAAATCCAATCTAATATCATCCCATGGCTTCTCTGGTACAGGTAATGGTTGATATAGCCCTGTATTCTGACTTGTTCCTTTTGCCATCTAACACACTTTGCAACACTGCACAAATTTCCTCACATCTTGTTGCAACTGTGGCCAATAATAATGCTAACTAACAATAGCAATGGTCTTATCTTGACCAAAGTGTCCAGCTAATCCCCCACTATGTTTTTCCTTAATCAGGTTCTCTCTCATGGAACTCCTTGGAATGCACAACTAGCTTCCCCTAAACAACATGCCATCTTGGATTATGATTTATGAAATCTGACCATTTTGTCCTATCCAAAGTAACAGGTTCCAAACAAAATTTCAAGGCCTCTACAAAATCTGGATCTTTAGGATACAAACTTTTGAGCTCATTGAACCCAACAACCTCTATCTTCATTTCTGTCAACAAATTTTGCCTTCTGCTCAAGGCATCTGCAACTTTGTTGGACTTCCCACTCCTATGCTTCAAAACAAAAGTATAACTCTACAAAAACTCAACCCATTTTAAGTGCCTTTGATTTAACTTTCCTTGACTATTAAGATATTGTAAAGCCTGATGATCAGTATATAAAACAAGCTCTTTTGGCAATAGATAATGTCTCCATTTCTTCAAAGCTTGAACTATTGCATAAAACTCCTGATCATAAATAGAATACTTGTTCTTGACATCATTAAGCTTCTCGCTAAAATAGGCAATGGGCTTACCTTCTTGGCTCAAAACAGCTCCTATAGCACTACCACTAGCATCACAATCTACCTGAAATACCTTATTGAAATCTGGAAGTGCCAAAACAGGTTGCTCTATGACTTTCTACTTTAATGTATCAAAACTCTTATTTTCTCTTATAGTCCATTTAAACTCTTTTCTATCCCCTCTCATTGTCTCAGTTAGGGGTGCACAAATGCTACTAAAATTCCTGATAAACTTTCTGTAAAAACTTGCCAAACCATGAAAATTTTATACCTCTATAGTACTCCTTGGCGTAGGCCATTCAAGGATAGCTCTCACCTTCTCTGGGTCCATCTTCAGACCTTCCTTTGAGACAACAAATCCCAAGTATACCAACTCCTTTGCAAAACTACATTTCTATTAATCAACAACTTCTCCTCTCTCAGCTTCTCTAAAACTCTTCTGATATGCATCAGATGCTCATCCCAAGTCTTAGTGAAAATCAAAATGTCATCTAAATAAATAATAACAAAACTTCCCAAAAATTCTTTCAATACCTCATTCATGAGACACATGAATGTGCTTAGTGCATTGGTTAGCCTATATAGCATGACTAACCACTCATACAAACCTTCTTTGGTTTTAAAGGCTGTCTTCCATTCGTCTCCTTCTCTGATTTGGATTTGGTGATACCCACTCTTCAGGTCAATCTTGATGAAGTACTTGGCTCCACTCAAACAATCCATTATGTCATCCATTCTAGGCAATGGAAATCTATACTTGATCGTGATCTTATTGATGGCTTGAGAATCTGTACACATTCTCCACTCTCCATCTTTCTTTGGTGCTAGTACTATAGGTATCGCACATGGACTTAGGCTCTCCCTTATCAGTCCTTTCCTCAACAACTCCTGAACTTGTCTGTTCATCTCTTCATTCTCTATAGGAGTCATTCTATGGGCTACCTTATTCGGCAAACTGGCTCTTGGTATCAAATCCATTTGATGACTTAACTTCCTCACCGGTGGTAAACCTTTTGGTACATTATCAGAGACAATGTCTTGAAATTCTTCCAACAGATCTGAGACTTCTACTAGTACATCTTCACATTTCTCTTGATTGATCTTAAGAATCAATGCAAAGTAATGACGTGCATGGTTCATACCCTCCAAAAATTTTCTACCATCTACCAAGCAAATTTTGGCATTACTACATACCTTTTCTTCCACCTCCTTCAAGGGCTTCAACTTATGACAAACTCCATCCTTTGTTAGGGAGTATGTGTTTGCATGGTCATCATGGACAGTGCACCTATCATACTACCACGGCCTCCCCAATAACATATGACATGCATCCATCGGTATGATGTCATACAACACCTCATCATGTTAGTCACCAATCTTGAACTTGACTAAACACAGTTCATTGACCAAAGGTCTATGGTCCTTCTGCAACCATGCGATTTGATATGGATGTGGATGCTTTCTTCTTGTTAACTTCAGCTTGTTAACCATCTCCTCTGAAACAAGATTGTCAGTGCTTCGACTGTTTATAATAATATCACAAAACTTACCTTCACACTTGCATCTTGTGCGGAATAAACTCTTCCTTTGATCTGGTTCTTTCTCCTCATTCAACAAGGTTCTTTTGAAAACTAAGGTTTCTCCCCTTTTAGCATCTACAGAATGCTTAGACTATGCATCTTCATCTACATGTGCAACTCGTGCATTACCTTTAGGTCTTCTATTTGTCCTTCCTTGATATTGTGGACACTCGTATGCTCGATGTCCTTCTTCTCCACATTGAAAATAGGTTCCTCAGAAACCTCCTCTTCGAGGTCCTTGCCTAGGTCTGCCTCTTCCTCTTCCTCTTTGCTCACCATTATTCTAGTCACAAGGGTGGTAGGCATTATCTCCTCTCTGATTTCAATTGGTGCCAGCTTCTTCACTTTTCTTTGAATCTTCATTTTAGCCTCCATAGGGTCTTCCACCAGTCCTTCTACCTTGACCTCTTCCCCATTGCTTGTTGTCAAATCTTTTATTTAGCTTCTCTTCCACCTTCAGGGAAAATTGGTATGCATCTTATATGGTGGTCATTCTAACCAGGCTCAGATCCTCTTGAATACTTGGCCTCAACTATAATGAAATAACTTGCACAATAGAAGAAGATGATATGAAATATGCTACAAATACTTGATAATAACTGAGAATAATAGGCCACTTTGAGGGGGCAACCTCCAAACATCTCCAATGAGAACACAATTCACAATATGATGATGAAATAAGACTCACATCCTCTTATATATACCTAATTATGCTTAGACTAAATAGACACACCCCTATATAAGCTCTAGTCCAACCTAACTAACTAAATAATAATGTAATAATGTTAACATGACTTAATTAGGAGTTAAGATAGCCACAAGCTGACTATTCATAACCTGATGTACACCAATATTAAGGGCATAGCGTGCGCCCCCTCTTCAAAGAAGCATTGTCCTCAATGCTAATCAAGTGTGGATTCTTTTGAATGAACTCCTCATCCTCCCATGTGGCCTCTTCAATTGGTAAATTCTTCCATTGGATGAGATACTCAGTGAGAGGTCTATTCCTTAGCTTCTTTATGCATGTTTGACAAATGCACTCTGTTTCCAAAATCATTCTTCCTTCTTCATCAAGCTCTGGTAGTACTGTTTGAGTAGGAATATTATGCCCAATTACCTTATTCAAACAAGAAACATGAAAAATTGGATGTATCTTTGTTGTTGGTGGCAACTCTAGCTTGTAGGCAACACTACTGATCTTTTGCATGATTTGGTATGGCCCATAATACCTTGGAGACAACTTATTATTCTTTTTTTGTTGCTTCAGTGAGATTTGCTTATAAGTTGCAATCTCAAGAAGACCCAATCCCCAACTTCAAAACTTCTTTCACTATGATGTTGGTCTGCTTGTTGTTTCATTCGATTTTGTGCCATGGCTAAATTCTCCTTGAGTCCTACAAGTACCTGTTCTTGATGAAGCAAGTGGTCCTCTACTGCCTGAACTCTTGGTGACTCCTTTAATGATGATGTGATGGAAGGAGGATGATATCCATAAAGTGCCAAAAATGAAGACATTTTTGATGAAAGAATTGTAATACCACCATTCTGCAAGTGGTAGACAATCTACCCATTGAGACTGTTTCTTTGAAGTGAAACAATGCAAATATCCTTACAAAAACTTATTAACAACCTCAGTTTGCCCATCTGATTCAAGGTGGTATGAAGAACTATGAGCCAATTGAGTACCCAAACATGAGAATAAATCTTTCCAAAAGTGACTAGTAAAGACAGGATCATGATCACTGACAATAACCTTAGGTGTACCATGTAGCTTTTGGATATTCTCCAAAAAAACTTTTTCCACTACACTTGCTGTAAAATGATGTAATAATGCAATGAAATTTGCATATTTAGTGAGGCGATCAACTACTACCATGATGACATTATGACCTTTAGATTTGGGAAGCCCTGTGATGAAGTCCATGGATACCTCTTCCCAACACTGGCAAGGAATAGATAAGGGTTGCAAGAGACCTAGTGTCTTAATTGTCTCCCCTTTATTCCTTTGACAAACCAAACATTCAGCCACAAATTTTTGAACATCACCTTTTATCCCTTCCCAAAAAAATCTTACTTGACCTGATGATATGTCTTCAAAAATCTTGAATGACCACCCACTGAAGACTCATGCAGTTCTGTGAGAATCTTGTGTTTAAGAGTGGAATTCTTATAGATATACAAATGCTCTTTATACCAACAAAACTTATCTAAACTACTAGGATCACTTTTTAATTGTTGGATGAGATTACTTGTCACAACATCATTTTGCCACTCTGCTTTGGCTTCTTCAACCCAATTTTCTTGTATTATTGAAAGGGCACACAATAAGGCTTCATCTTTCTCATCCTTCCTAGAAAGTGCATCTGCCACAATATTTTCCTTCCCTTTCTTATATACAATCTCAAAGTCATATCCCAACATCTTAGTGACCCATTTTTGTTGGTCTTCAAAAGATAATATTTTTTCCAAAAAATATTTTAGGTTATCATGATCTGTCTTAACCTTGAAGTGTCTACCCATTAGATAAGGCCTCCATTGTTTAACTGCGTGAAGGATCACTAGCATTTCCTTCTCATAAATAGGCTTGAGCTGATTCTTTCCCTTTAATTGATGACTCTCAAAAGGAATTGGTCAACCTTATTGCATGAGAACTGCTCCTATCCCATTCCTGGAAGCATCACATTCCACAATGAATTCCTTGGTAAAGCACTGGAGTTGTACACATAGCCTCCTTCAATCTCTCAAATGCTGCATTAGCGGACTCATTCCAATGAAAAGAATCCTTCTTCAATAGAGTGGTGAGGGGTGCTGCTATATGACCATAATTCTTCACAAATCTTCTATAGTACCTGTCAATCCCAAGAAACCCCTCATATTCTTAATGGTTTTTTGAATAGGCCATTCCATGATAGCCTTAATTTTGTTAGGGTCCACCTTTACTCCTTCATGTGAAACTATGTGTCCCAAATACTCCACCTGCTTAAGACCAAAAACACACTTGGATGGCTTACCATAGAGTTGATGATATTCGAGTAATTGTAATGTTTGATCTACATGAGATGCAAATGTTCTTCTCAAGTCTTGCTATAAATCAATATATAATCAAAGAACACTAACACAAACTTTCTCAAGAACTTCTTAAAAATGGAATTCATCAAACTTTGGAATGTAGCTAGTACATTGGTAAGACCGAATGGCATCACGAAAAATTCATAATGACCCTCATGAGTCCAAAATGCTGTCTTACAAATATCTTCCTCCTTAATCTAAATTTGGTGATAACCAGATCTAAGATCTAACTTGGTAAAATACATAGCTCCATTCAATTCATCTAGCAAATCATCAATGAATGGAATAGGAAACTTATCTTTAATGGTGTACATGTTGAGCACTTTATAATCTGGACACATGTGCCAAGTTTCATCCTTCTTACATACCATCACCACAAGCAAGGAGTAAGCACTTTGGCTATGCCTGATAATTCCTGCCTCTAGCATCTCCTCAACAATTTTTTCTATCTCACTTTTTTGTATGTGTGGGTACTTGTAAGGCCTGATGTTCGGTAGTTGGCTCACTGGAACTAGTTGTATGGCATGATCATGATCCCTCTTAGGAGGAAATACTTTAGGCATATCTCCAAGAACTACTGAGTGACAATCAATTATTGCTTGTAAATCTGGATGAGTAGGAGCATTAGATTGAGAGACTTCTAATGAACATAGTTAGGCCACAAATCCATCCATTCCTTTCTTAAGAAATTTTTGCATTTGATGAGAACTTACCATCTATGGAGACTTTGACTTCAACCCCTTTAGCTCTACTACCTTCCCTTTTGATTGAAATCTCATGAATAGTTCTTGGAAGTTCATCTCAATTGTTCCCAATGTAGTAAGCCATGGTACTCACAAAATAATATTTGCTGCACCCATGGATATCACATACATTGGGGTATCAAGTTGATAATCTCCCATGGATAATTTAATACTATGACACTTCCCAGAACAACTAACTGTACCCCCAAAACCTAAAACTCTAGAGCTGAATATATAAAACAATTTAGACGAGTCACCAACTTATTGTTGATGAAATTATGAGTACTACCTGAGTCGATCAACACTGTTACTTTCTACTTCTTTAAGAAACCCACTACCTTGATAGTTTGTGGAGTGCTAAAACCTAAGAGTGCATGACAAGAAATGATTTGTTGAGAATCATGTGATTCCTCACTAGACTCCATATCATCTTCTAATATGGGTTCCTCCTCTCCTTCCTCACTTGGACCTTCAATATAGAATAATTTCTTTTCATAACATTTATGTCCTCGACTGTATTTTCTATCACAATTGAAACACAATCATTTTGCTCTTTTCTCCTCAAATTTGTTGTGGAGTCAACCTAGTAGGTTGCGGAAGAAAAGTTGTTGAATATCCTTTCTCTCTTGTCACATTAACCCCTTGCTTCTTAGGAATCAAATACTTCTCCTCTACCCTGTGTGCTAAGATAAAAGACTCATTTATAGAGCTAGGACTAAACTTGCGTACCTCATGTTGAATGTGATCCTTGAGACCACCCAAGAATAAATCATTCAAGTTCTCCTTTGTAATTGTATCCACTCTTAAGGATAGATTTTTGAATTGCTAAATATAATCCTTAACTGATCTTGTTTGTTGAAGTTTAGCAAGCTGGCTAAAGAAGTTGTTTGTCACACTATTACTATATTGTGCTTGGAGTTCCTCTGTAAAAATTGACCATGAGACGCTAAGACCCTTTTTGCCTCGATGAGTACAAATCCAATGATACCAAATGAATTGATCTGGTTCTAGATATAGGGAAGCCATCGTGACCTTTTGTCCATTTGGGATTTGATGTACTTCAAAAAAATTCTCCATTTGGTTTATCCATGTTAAAGGATCCTTACCATCAAACTTGCACATATCCCCCTTTGGAAAAAAATTCCTATATCCCATAGGAGTATTAAAATTTGTGTTAGTATTAGCTGACTTGGAGGTTTCACCTTGGTTGCTTGAGAACTCCTTTCTTGGTTCATTCATATAGGCACTTAACATGCTTCGTATATCTGATATATCTCCTCTTAGGTCACACATATCCACCTTTATTGAGGAAATGTCTTCCTTGACCTTACTAATTTCCTCATTAGGATTAAAATCCTCTATTATTACCCCATCCTTATTAGGAGTCTTCCCTGGTGTGACAATATTCTTTTTGCCCTTGTTGCAGGCCCCGTCATGATCAGAACCAATAATTTTGAAATAAATCACACAAAATGAAACTTAAATTGTCTAAAATTTTTACTGTAACTTACTAGGGACAAAATACCCCTCACCTAGAAAAATCTCCAAGAAATAAGTAGATTTGCAACCTTGAGAGCAAATTTTATGGAAACCTTAATTTTATAATAACTCACTTATTTCTGCTCTAATTTCTCCAAATTTTGGACTATAGGCTCCTCTAGTATGTCTTCAAAGACACAATAAAAATTAGGCTCCAATTCAATAGGATGTGAGAAATATGCAGATCCCAAATAAATTGTGTAGAAACCATAATTCTGAAATAATTTTCTCAATTATGCTCCAATTGCTCTGAAATCTGGATTGTAGCTTCTTTAATGTGATCTTCAAAAACCCTTTAAAAATTAATTTTTTTTTTGCTAAAATATGAAAGATATGCTCTTCCCAAAATCACCTCCAATATTGAGAAAAAACCTTGCCTCTATGGTGCCAAGAGCATGCTTTGATACGACTTGTAATGAAATAACTTGCACAATAGAAGAAGCTAATATGAAATATGGTACAAATACTTGATAATAACTAAGAATAATAGGCCACTTTGAGGAGGAAACCTCCAAATATCTCCAATGAGATCACAATTCACAATATGATGATGAAATAAGACTCACATCGTCCTATATATGTACCTAATTATGCTTAGACTGAATAGACACACCCTTATATAAGCCCTAGGCTAACCTAACTAACTAAAAAATAATGTAATAATGATAACATGACTTAATTAGGAGTTAAGATAGCCACAAGCTGACTATTCATAACCTGATGTATACCTATATTAAGGGCATAGAATCAACCCATTAATGTAACATGCTACCTTCTCCTTGTTGGCCTCTGCATGGCTTGTCTTGCTAGTAATATTATAAAAATCTTCTGTATACTCCTTAACAGACTTGTTACCTTACTTCAATCCTTGTAGCTTCTTCAACAACTCTATCTCATAGTCCACAGGAATGAACTACTTCTTTAGTTTTTCCACCATCTGATCCCATCTGGTAATATTTCCTTTTCCTCTTCTATTCCTCTCTAACTAGACCTCCTTCCACCAAATACTGGCATAGCCCTTTAACTTTGTTTTTGCAAACTTGACCCGATCTGGGTCCTCCACGTCTTCATACTTAAAATATTCCTCCATGTCATTGATCCAATCAATAAGCTGTTCTGAATTCAAATCTCTAGAATAGGTAGAAACTTGGATCTTGGGCCTCTTTGCAATCCTTGAAATGGTCCTCAACAACCTAACTTCTGTAGGATCTCCGACAGCTTCTTGTTCTTCCTCAGATAGCTCTTCTTCAACTTCATCCTTGGTTTCTTCTCTTGTTCTCAGCTCAAATCCTCTTCACAGCTCCTCTTGCAATGCATCGATCTGCCTTTGTAGGGCTCTAAAACCCTCTTCTATCAAAGCATTTCTTCCAACACAGTTTCTTCATGGAGGCATCTTGATCTCCGTAGCAAACCCACAACTTTAGGTCCTGGTGCAAACTGCCTCATGGTCGGTGATCTGTCTACACACTCAAGAACCCTTTCTCTGATACCACTTGATAGAGGGGATAAATCACAAAACAAACAACAACAAAAATATAATGTTCTTTTATTGATTTGGACAACTCATTGCATTACAAAAGCTCAAATACAATCAGAGGAATCAATCCTCCATAGGCTACAACCCATTATAGCTACCCATCACCAGAAATTGGAATCTTCTACCTTTTGTAACCTCAAATTAGCTAGGGTTTCTAATTTCCCACCTTTCTTGACTTTACACTTTCCCCCTTGTCTCTACTACTCCAAAGGATTCCCAAAAATGGTCTTAAATAACCTCTTTTGGCGGCCAACAACCAAATTTTGAATTTTGCATCTCCCTTCAAAAATAGGTCAACTTTCGGGAGCCATGACTTTTGATCCGGCTGTCTGATTGATGTGTCAATTGAAGCGTTGGAAATATCATGGAGTGCTCTATGTGTTAAGAACCTACTCTGCTGGTTCTAGCCATTTCCAAGCCCGTACAGGACCGTTTAGTGCCTCAAACCTAAATTTGAATAATTTTTTAGGCATTTTTCAGGAAACAGAAGCATTAATATCTTTCAGCTCACAAATGATCTTTATGTGATTCCTTTGCTAAAGGTCTTATTTTTCATTTATGAATCTTCCTGTAAATTTTCACTTCAATCCGTGCCCAAATGCAAACTTTCCTAAAATGACAGTTTTCTATTTTTAGCAGTTTGGAAAAACTAAAAGTTCTACATTATTATATAAGCAATTATGGAACTAAAAATACTAATTTTGAAAATAAATGGAAACAACATCAATGATTTTGAAACATCATCTTTTTGGGTGATGCAAGATTGCCTTTAGACCACTGGATGCTTCTGCATCAAATACTAGTTAAGCAATATAGCGCTAAGAAAGTTCTTGTGGAAGAAAAGCCTGTCAAAAGTAACACAGCTCAGGTCCCTGTTGTGAGTACTGATGCAGCTTGTACTAATACATTGCCTAAATATGTCCCATTAGACATGGCCCATGTATTCAGTCAGATTAGAGTGATAATTCCCCTATTAGAAATGATGAGGATACTAGAACACAAAAATAGAGCTGTGACTACAATAAATGATGTAGTTCCAAGTATGCCAGGGGTGATAGGTGAATGTGGTAAAAAATTTGAAGAGAAGAAAATACTATCTAAAGATGTTAAGAAGTGGAGTGCTAAGACACCAGAGATCTATCTAGGAACCACTCTGCAAAAATGCCCTTCTTAGGTAGATCCTATCTTTGTCACTCTAATGATAAAGGGAAGATTTGTATTAAATTATATGATTGACTCAGGCACTTCTACTAACATAATGCCACTTGGAGTAATGGAAATCTTGGGCTTACAAGTCATTAAGGCCTATGAGAAGTGCTTTGCTATGGATCCTAGGGAAGTCCCTATCATTGGAATTATTAAGGATACTAGTTTTAGGCTTTTAACTTTCCCACTTAAAGAATACAAGATGAATATCACTGTGATGGACATCCCTCCCATGTATGGGATGATGTTATCTAGAAAATGGGCCTCCACTATGGGTGGTAGCATCCAAATGGATTCATCTTATGCCATGATTCCCATGGATGGTAAAGAGGTAAGACTTGATAGGGAGAAGAAGTCTCCCTAAATAATAGATAGCATTAGTGAGAATGATGATCGGATATGTTTCCTTGGTGTTGCCATGGATAATTTCAAAATTGAGGAAATTGAAATTGATCAGGGTAAACCTTCAGATCAAAGCCCCGAATCATCCTGTGATGATGATGGCTTATGGTCTATGTAGTTTGATGGATCCTGTTCCAAAGAAGGTTCTGGAGCAGGAGTGGTGCTCATCTCCACCTCGAAGAAGACATTTGGATCATCTTTTAAATTAGGTTTTGGATGCACCAACAATGTTGTTGAGTATGAGGGTTTGCTTATAGGCTTGAAAATGGCCCTTAAGCATGGAGTCAAGAAGCTCAGGGTTCTAGGGGACTTTGAGTTAGTATTTTCACAAGTCATATCTAAGTATGCCTCTAAAAATAAAAGGCTCAGGTAGTATAGGAATGCTGTATGGGACACAATAAAAGAATTTGATGCTTTCTCTATTGATTGGGTGGAGTGAAATAAAAATGTAATGGCTAACTTCTTAGCCAACATTGTAGTTAGATCTAAAGATATGACCCTAGCAGGAATCTCAAAGGTTGAGATACTGACAAGGCCTTCTGTACTAGACAACATCTGCCATTGGCATTTTTTAATGATGATCAAGAATTGTACAAATTCATGAACTGTATTGATGAATATCATGCACATGAAATTGATTTTTAGGAATTTGTGGAAATAGTGGATGGAAAAGAAAATGTGTATGGAAATGAATTCATTCATTTGAAAACAAACAAAATTCTGAGAGGACTAGTTGCTCTGGAAAGAGTATTTGATGGAAATGACAGACAAACTACAAGGTTTGCACTAGTACATCAAAATGGTCTTGAAGAGGTAAATTTGGGAACTGAGGCTCAACCAAAGTTTGCCTACATAGGTAAGCACTTAAAGCCTAAGGTCAAGGCAATTTTGATTTATTTTCTTAGAAAACATAAAAATGTTTTTGCTTGGTCTTATGATGATCTTAAAGCATATAGGGAAGACTTGTTCCAAAATGAAATCTCATTGAGGCCTAATGCAAAACCTTTTAGGCAAAAGCAAAGACCCATAAATCCCACCCTAAGGCCAAAAATGCAACAAGAGTTGGCAAAGTTGAGTGAGGGAGGAATAATCAAGCCCATTAGGCACTCAACTTGGGTATCAAACCTTGTTCATGTCAGGAAGAAGAATGGAGACATTAGACTCTATGTGGACTTTAGGAACCTAAACATGGCATCATTGAGGAATAATTATCCTTTACAAATATGGAAGCCATGCTACAAAAGGTAACTAGCTGTGAAATCCTGTCAATGATGGATGGATTTTTTGGATATAACCAGGTGATGATCAAAGAGTTTGAGCAGTACAAAATTGCATTTACTACTCCATGGGGCACCTATGTGTACATCATAATGCCTTTTGGGTTTACCAATGCTAGAGCCACATTTCAACAACCTATGGATGTAGCTTTTTTTGATCTTATAAATGTGATAATGGTGGTCTATCAGGATGATTTGACTGCTTACTCAAAGAAGGAACATGATCACTATTCCCATTTGAAAAGGATTTTTGAGAGCTGTATGAAATTTGGCATATTCGTGAACCCCAAGAAATGTGTATTTGGGGTAACAAAGGGGAAACTATTGGGCCATATTGTGTCCAAGGAAGGAATCAGGATTGATCCTAAAAGGGTTTCTGCTATTGATAAGATTCCAATACCCAGGAGTATTAAAGGGATTCAGTCTTTCTTTGGGCAAGTAAACTTCTTTAGGAGATTTGTCGACAATTTTACAGAAACCACTAGACCAATCTCCAAGATGTTGAAAAATGGGGAGGATATCACATGAAATGATGAGTTAGTCAATGCTTTCAAGAATATTAAAGATGCTATAAAGGAATCCCTTGTGTTGAAGTCCCCTAATTTTTCTAAACCATTTCAATTATTTTCCTGTGCTTCATTTCACACTATAGCAACTGTCTTGTTGCAAAAGAATGACGAAGGATTTGAACAACCTATTGTATTCTTTAGCAAATCTCTCCAAGCCGCTGAACTAAAATATGATATAACTGAGAAATAGGCTTATGCTTTGGTAAAACTTGTCAAGAACTTTAGATCCTATTTGGTAGGTGCTACTATTATTGCATATATCCCTACAACTGATGTTAAGGATATCTTCACTCAACAAGAGGTGACTGAGAGGAGATGCAAATGGATCAACAGGATCCAAGAGTTTAATATTAACATCTAGATCACTAAGTTAGTAAGGGGACAAGGATTAGCTAAGTTAATGGCTGAGGCTAATTTAAAGGCTAATCAAATAAATAGTGTTGAAGTTGAGGAGGGTGTTCCTGATTGTGATATGGAGTTGGAATGGTATAAGGATGTTGTTCACTACTTACAAAAGATGTCTTGCCCTGAAGGTATGACTAAAAATCAAAAGAGGACACTAAAGCTACAAGCTATAAAGTATTTAATCATTGAAAATGAGATTTGGCGGAGAAATTTGGAAGGCATTCTACTTAAGTGTGTAAGTAATGAGCACCAGAAATTTTAAAAGAAATGCACCATGGTGTGTGCGGAGGCCACTACACGGCTAAGACAACAACCCATAAGGTTTTAAGGGTAGGACTTTGGTAGCCCACGGTTTTCAAGGATGCTCATAAGATGGTCAAAAGTTGTGACGCTTGCTAGAGATTTTTAGGAAAATTAAAATTTTCTAGAAATCTACCTCTCAGACCAATGACAGTTGAGGCTTCTTTTCAATAGTGGGGGATTGATTTCATAGGAGAGATAAGTGAGAAGTCAAGTGGAGGACACAGTTGGATCTTGGTCACCACTGACTATTTCACTAAATGGGTTGAAGCCATTTCCACCAAAAAAGCAACTAGCAAAGTCGTGATTGACTTTTAAATGAATAATATTTTGATAAAATTTGGAGTGCCTAAAAAGATTATATCAGAGAATGCAATGTGTTTCAGGTCAGAGGAATTCATAACATTTTGCAACCACTATGGGATATTGATTTCTTACCCTTCCCCATATCATACTCAAGGAAATGGGCCAGATGAATCAAGCAATAAGAGCATGATGAAGATCGTTAAAAGGATTACTAAAAATAATAAAAAGGTTTGGGACTCTAAACTAAAGCTTGTTGTATGGGCTGATAGGGTGATTGTAAAGAAGGCTATTGGGCAGTCCCCATTTGATTTGGTATATGGCCTAGATGCAAGGATGCATATCAATAACCTATTGCCAGTTTACAAGTTTATCTAAGTGTATGAAGATGATATTTCAGATGCAATGCAAGACATGATTACTCAAGTGACCCAACTCGATGAAACAAGGAGGCTGGCACACTAGAGAAATATCAAGATACAACAACAAGTCAAGAATCTAGATGATAAAAGGGCTTCTAAAATAAAGTTTCATGTTGGAGATATGGTATTATTATGGAATGAAAGGGCTCAAGAGAAAGGAAAGCATGGTAAATTTGATGCCCTTTGGCTCGGACCATATCTAATTAGCAAAACACATGGAGAAGACTCCTATTTTCTATAAAACCTAACCAAAGAACTTCTTGAACTACCAATGCATGGATAGTTCATGAAGCCATACTTTTCATAAGGTATGGTTTTATTCAATGCATACTATATTTTATGTAGCTAGGTTCCCTGGTTTAGTTTTGCTTTTGGTTTGTTTTTGTTGTGTTCTATGGTCTACTTCTCCAGAGATCTTCTACGTTCTCACTTTGTTATGATAGAACAAACATCCCCAACTAGAGCCACTAATAGGACTTTGATAAATTTTCCTTGGTTCCCTACTTTTTCCCTATTTCATGCATCAATCTAAAGGTCCTTTGCTAGGGTTTAGTGTTAAAATGTTGAGAAATCTTATCTTTAGGTCTAAAAACCTAAACCCTAGGGGTTTATGCAAGCATCGAAATACCTTTATTCTATTTTGCAAGTGACCGCTTACTACCCATTGCTGATTTTTAAGTTGTGACTCAGCGTCTAGGGCGTTGTTCTTTTACCAGCCCCTTCCTTTTTCATTACTAGAGTATCCCACACTAAATTTTTTATTCATTATGTGCCTAAGTATTGATTCGGAGCCCCTTAGTGAAAATATGGCCCCCCTTTACCTAGTTGACCGATAAGTTATTTTGAAAGCATGTGCTTTTATTTGCCTTTTAAAGATGTCCATGCATTGCCTCGTAAGTATTAAGGAGATCGATGTGGCGTGCTCCAGTTGGTTCTGCCATTCCATAGGGAGTATTTGCTTGAGCAAAAGGCCACCCATGGAACCGTGGAAAGGTGACATTTGGTAGGATTTTAAAATAGCTATGTGATGGCGTCTATTGGTGGGTATGATCAGGTGATACGCGGTATATTTTGACGCATTCTACTTCTTTACAGAGCCTAGGGGTGGACTCACAGTTGGTGAGTGGAAGCGCAGAAGGATGACATGTGGCAAGGTTTGACATATCATCATCCCAATTGTTCAAGTGGATGCCACGTGGGGTATTTTGTGGTCTTTCCACCATTCCATGGAGAGTTTTAATGACGTTCTTTCTAAGGCCGCAAAACCATGGAAAGCTGCCACTTGGCTATGGATGAGTCAACTTTTTGATGACACACCTTTTGTTGGGTCATGAGGGTGGATGCAAGTAAAGTGTTCTCATTGGTTTGACAGTCCCCATAGGGCTGGTCAAATATTTTCAAATCTTTTTGACAAATCGGTGCCGTCTGATTTACTTTGTTATTTTGTAATCAACAACTCACATTAAAAAATATAGAGACTGAATGATTTTAAAATCTGGTTCACATGAGCTGAGAGTAATGGCAAAAGAGATGGCTCTTAGCCCCAGAATTAATGACCCCCTCTATAAAGCCTCTAATTCAAGTATTTTGCAGACTTATCTAAGCATTTGGAGTATTGAGAGAGGAGAATTAGTAGCCACCCGAACCCTGTCTGCATCAAATCAAGGTCTTTTGAGTGAAAATCTAGTAAGTTGTCTGTGGCCCTATACATTATATCCTCTACATTTGGTTGATTTTATGAGTTTGCTAGTACTCTGTAAATTGCATTTTGAAAGTTCTTTTTGAGTTTGGGGGACCATCATATGTTCAATTGCCCTAGTCTTTGCCCAAGTTGTTGTTTGAATCATCCAAGGAGAAAAACCCTAGAACATCATATATAATCCTTCTTTCTCAAATCAAAATTATATAATGGCCCCTCCCCGAGCCCAAGCTGCCTCCTCTTCTCAAAGAAAGGCCTTGCATGAAGACCTTGTGGCTCAGCTCCCCAATTCTTCTACCCAAAAGATTAAGGTCCATGGCTTTGAATCAAATGAAGGGTTAGTTGATAGATTCCATGCCTTTAGAGATGCATACATCCTAGTAATAGGGTGGAATTTATTCTGCCATTAGTGGGACAAAATGAATGCCCCATCCCCAATCTCAAATGTATGGAACCTTGACTTGGGCAAATTGGAAGTCACGAATGTCTTTGAGGATATTGACTTGCTTAAGGCTGTGGTATCCTGGTATGATGAGATTGCTAAGGTGATAAGAAATATAGGGGGACGTCCCATGGTAGAAATTAATAAGGAGTCAATCTCCAATATCTTTAGACTCAACTTGGCTGCCACTACACTCATAGACCTTGGTGTTTTCAAAAGAAAATACCTACAAGATAAGAGAATTTATAAAATTGTACATCTACCTAGGCATAGAGAAAAAGATCATAATGGCAGGTGTATGAAAATTCCACCAAATGAATCTAAGCCCTTTAGACTTGGAACTTTGGAGAATTATTTTGTAATGACATATTATGCATTGTGTCAGGTCTCGAGGGAGAACAAGAATGAAAGAATTCTAATTTCATACACTTACATGGCTATTGATATTCAACATGTATCAATAAATTAGCAATTTGATTATGCTTCTTACCTGGCCAACAAAATACATGAAGGGATAATAGATATCAAGAAGGAAAAAGAATCAGTGAAATTGTGGTGGTTTTCTTTACTATGTCATATTTTTCTGTATGAAGGAAGAGCAAATTGGGACCCAAAATTATTGGTTAACCAGATTGATAATAAAGGAAACCCACATCCAGTCCATTTTTGGACACACATTTGGGACAAGCATTGTTCCAAGGCTAGTTACATTATCTTCAGGAATTATTTTGTTGGCAGGGTGTTGTCTTTCTTACAGGGACCAATTCCCAGGGTTCCAAGCTAGATATTAGATTTTTTAAGGCCTATGGTGAGACGATCTGCTCTAGAGATTTGACATAACTGGGGAGATTTCTCCACCCCAATTTCACAATTCTAAGAGTTTATGGATGCTCGGTGGGTCCCCATATATTGCCAAGATCTATACCCTTGAGGGTTAGCTTCTTGGAAGTCATTTGGCAACTTGCTAAGTCAGATGAGGCTCATTTGGCAAATCAAAGGAAGGGTTCTTTGTTTCCTTTCTTGACAGTCTTCTTTGATTTCAGAATGAATAAAGAAGGTCTTGATAAATTGAATGATAAGCTTAAAGTGTTTGGGATGGAGCCGGAATGTGCAAGAAATTTTGATCCTGAGGGTTTCATAAATGGCCTTAGGAAAAGCATAAGGAGATCCTCATTTGACCACCACACCTATTACATTGAGGATGTTATACGAAATTACAGTGATGAAGAAGAAGTTGAGCTAAGAAAAGTGAAATGGACAACATTCTTGAAATATGAGGAGAGGAAATGGGCTAGGAATACCTCTTACAAGGGGGCATATGCAAGAATCACACACTGAATTACAAGGATTAAAGAAATTCTGATCAATATTGATGAAATAATTGGGAAAGTTGTTTCTAAGGAGGAAAAGGAAAAGGGTAAGACTCCTGTTATAGAAGAGAGGCCATCATATCAACCTCCAGTTGATATAACATTGAAATATACATTCAAAAGAAGAGCTAAAAATGTAGTGATTAAGGAGCAAGCTCAGCAGTCTCCCCCACATGCTCAGCCTCTCTTGTCTCCTTCACCAATGAAACTAGTAATTCCTCCTTCTACACAAATAGTGGATTTAGACTCACCTCCAAGGGAATCATCTCTAAAAAGAAGAAAGATTGATCAGTCCCCTCTAGTGGATTATCCAATGGACAATGATGATGAACTTGAGAGAACAGGGGATGACATAGTTAGAGAAATGTCTTCTCCCAAGAGGGATGAAAATGTGTAGCCACCCTTGGATAGGCTGACAAATATTATCATCAAAGGAAATGACATTGTAGATGATATGAGGGTTGTGGCATGATAGAGATTTTTGACTGATGATCAATTCATCAATTCTCAGGAATTTAATGATTTCATGTGGAGATGTAGAAAGAAGAGTATGCTAGAAGACTAGCAGAAGAAATGGCAAAGTCTCCTCAAGTTATTCAGGAGCAAGTGTCCCATAGAATATTAACACAAATGAGGGTAGAGATTAAATATATTACTCCTGAAGAAGGCAGACGTATGGTCAGAGAGTGGAATTCTATTGCTTCTTGAATGAGATATAGCCTCTTCCATTGCCTTGGACACTATTAGAAGATAGGATAAAGAGGTCTTTTCCTTTGAAGATGAAGCTTCTATAACCCTATTTGGTGTAGGTTTTAATCCAAAATGGGAAACCTTAGCAATTTGGTCTTTTGCCCCTAATACTAACAAATCGTTGGTTGTTGAACCAGACCAGGATTTGAAAGGAATTTTGATTGTTAAGAGTGTGTTAGACACTCCTACAACTGAGGAAAGAACAATGGTGGTGGAAGCTGCCAAATTCAGTAAGGCAACTACTGATTCACTATAGAAGAAATATGATAAACTATTGGAAGAGCATATGCATGTGTTGCATGAGTAAAATAAATTGAAAATATTAGAAGCTCGGTGGTAACAAGAACAACAACAACATGCATCAACATCATCCCCCCTTTAATGGCCTTAGAAATAAGAGATGTGGGAGCCATGGTAGCTAGTAGTTCTTCATCTCCACCACCAAAGTCTGATCTTGAGATGGTGAATGAAGAATTAAGAGGGCAACTTGACGCTTTTGGAGAAATTTTTGAAGACTTCGAGGAGGATCAACAAGGAAATAATGAGCATATTGTTTCTAACGTGCTTGGACTTCTGATGGGTAAAATATTGAGAAAAATAGAAAATATTCATAAGCATTACTACAAGTTATCAATGGCAACCAGGAAAATTGCTGAAGACAAGGAACAAGCTATGCCCCTATTAAATAGATGGATCTCAAGGACTGCTTCCTTACTAGGAATGTATAGAGGGTCAGCCCATGAGCTTGATCCCCCCAGCGAAATCAAGCCTACCTACACTATAGTCAAGGAAGCTAGGGAGCTACAAGGATTTCTAGATCAGCTTGAAGAAAAGGCATTATCTTGGATTAAGGAGTTTGACAATGATATTGTAGGATTGACGCCTCAGATTAAACAGGAGGATGGTGAGGTTAAGCCTTATCAAATATGGTTCTTTCAATTTGAGGCTATTACTCGAATTCTTTCTTTCCTTATATGCAAGGACAATATAACTGATATTGATCTTTTCAAGAGTAGTGTAAGTAAGCTATGGGATACATGCCAGCGTGTTGAGGAATTTGTGATAGAAGCCAAATCAATACAAGCAAAATATGATAACAAGTATATACATAGTGTTGATGAACTTTTAGCATTCCAATGGCCTACAGAAGAGCAGTAAAAGGCTTGGGATGAGAAATACAATAATTTGCCTGATCTATAAAGTATAATGATGTAACATTTGGTATTTGTCATTGATCATTTGATCCCTTTTTCATAATGGGAATATGCTTCTATGATCTCTTTCATCCATTTAGCATAAACGTGGGATCAATTCCAATAGAATATTTTGTCCTTTAGTGGATTTCTACTTTTTGCATCACTAGTTCTTATAAGTAGTTAAAGTACATTGTAGGTAAAGAGAGTGAAAGAAGAGGCAGGGTTTGTTATGGTAGATTTCTACACACATCTTTTGTGGCAACTTGGTTTGTGGCTGCACATATAACAAATTTTGATCCTATAAAATATCTACCCCACGATCTGTTATTCTTGTTCCTGGTTGGTGTAAGTTTTTCAAATGAAAATATGACACTTGTCTTAAGGCCTGAAGCTTGTTTTTCTCCCTTGTTTCTATAAAACTAAATTCAGGGCCTTAGACAAAGGATCTTGGAGAATTTTGTATCACAGTACACAGTTTATGATTAGTTCAGCTAGAAAAGAGGGACTAGAACCCTCTACAAAATAGCCCCAGGGCTATAGGCCTTAAACATTCTAGTAAAAGAACATTAACAACACACTAATAGCCAACCAAAAAAGGACTAACCAAAAATACCAGGAAGAAAGACAACAACTAAGGACTGTCAGTAGTCCCGAACTTGGCCAAAAACTCAACCATATCTTTGTAGTCCCCAAGGCTGTCAATCCTCACTTGTTTAACTTTGTCATCCATCTCCTTCATCGCAACAAAGATCGACGCAACTCGATGCAAGGCCTTGGCAGAAAATTCAGCCATGGTCTTCCATTTCTTCTGCATTTTCTCCATTTGCAAATTGAGTCTCCCCATGTCCTCAGTGGTTGTGACACACATCAAACAACTCCCCTTGTTATCCAAATCACCAGTTTCCTTAGTAGCACCATCGAGTTCCTCCGAACTCAATTTGTTCATGGATGTGAAATGGCTCGTCCCTTCTTCCTCATGCACAGATTTGGTCAGAGCATCATTCTCCCCCTCCATAGTTTCCTCGACAAATTTTGAGTCATCAAAAATCTCAACCCCCTTCAAGTTAGCAGAAGGTTTCCCAGCAATACAGTTAGAACAGAGAACCCTCAAACTAAAATGTTTAACAACATCCTCACCAGTACCACTCCCAATTTGAATAGGCCCTAGTTCCAATTCAACAATTTTCATAGAACCAGTTTCCATCCCTTCTTCCTCAATACCTGTCTTGGCTTTCTTGGCCTGCACAATCCCTTCCTCCATAGCCACCATCCTTTCCCTTTTGGCTGAGCTAGTTTTTTCTTTCCCTGTCTCTAGGAGGGCCTTTCTTATGGATTTTGTTTTAGATTCAGGGGTGGGGCTCCCCGGTGGGGACATGCAGGGCCCCCCTTGGCCATTTTAGGGATCTTGGGAGTCTTGATACACATTTTCACCTTACCTTTAGGGCTAGGAGAGACACACATCTGGGGGTCAATCAAATTAACCTTAATCTACTTTGGGGGACATAGGGCAAGATGGAAATGATAGAGTCTCAGAATAAGGCCTTGATGAATAGGGACAAGAGGATGACCGGGGTTTTTGGCCCTAAGCTCTCTAGCAAATTTAATCAATTTTTCTAGAGAGGATTGAAGAAAAAAAGGAAAGCTAATTTCCTTCTTGTTTCTAAAGTGGTTAAGAAGGGCATAATGATAATGGTAAAATACCTTAAACCTCCCTTCCAAAGTGAAGAACTTCATAAGCTTTAAACAGACTTGGCCCCAAGGCTTGGGCAACTTCTCCCTATCAAAACCCTCGTGCAACTTCACGGCCGCCTCTCCCTCCCTTAAAAAGAGACCCATATGTTCAGGGTTGGGCACCTTGCTATGTCTGGCATGCTTCTTCCCTTTGGTGGGAAGCCCCATGGCCTGGATAATCACCTCCTCAGGCACTTGGAAGCCAATGCCCCTAACGCGGACTTCTCTAGTATCCTCATTCCATGACTCTGCAAATTGGCATGACAAGTTTTCATCATGGCCAATCATACCCTCAAGAAAAGAAACTTCTTCTCCTTCCTATATAATATGCCAGACAATCTGATCCTATCTCAACTCCTCAATAGTGGTTGGTTCAATCTTCACAATCTCACCCCCCATCTTTGCAGTTTGAATATCACATTGATTGTAGAGCTTAAGGATACTAAAGTTGGTGCTGTTGTGATTGGCAAGAAACTTAATAAAATGGAAAGGCCACGAGGTAAAATCATTAACCACATCATAATTATTGTGGTGATATGCCAACCCTATGCCACATCACAAAATCACCTTGGGAAAAGATCTTAGCTGCAACCTTGTGCGGCAATGAATGTCACCCATCGCAAAGATGAACTAAATATTATTACCTATGGGTGGATCCATCCTACACAAATACCGTACTCTTGCCAAGAGTGTTAACATAATCATTTCGGCCCCACTAGATTCATCCCTCTCATCATTACCAAGATAAAATATTTTTTGCCTAATGACCTGTCCACCTGTCATCTCGTCAGCACGCTAGCCAACCACCAGACCTTTTGCCTACTAGAAATAAACCTGACACACGCCGATTCTCATCATTGAATCTTTTACCCACCGGCTATAATCTCCATCCCCGCCAACCCACCGCTTAAGCCTCCTAGGAATGAACACCTACCACTTTAAGGCTCTCTTGTTCCTGCCTAGCTGGTTTTGAAAATTTAAAAATTCCTCCTCGTCAAATATGTTGAACCAATCAATGATATCAATCTCGATCTCGTTAAGTCAGGTCTCAAGATGCACATAATTTGTGCCACCACTTAGCCAAAAGAGGATGGTCATGGCCCCGAGCCAAGTAATTCATATTGTTATCTTCATCCTTCTTAATGAGTGTATGAATCTTCAGAGGCAGGGATGTCATACTCCTCCAGCATTACCATCCCTTGCTACCAATACCCAGGTTTGCCATAGCGTCAGCCAACACATTTCCTTCCCTATAAATGTGAGAGATCTTGAACTCCTCAAACCCATTGAGCAACAACTTAATATCCCCCACAATGTCTGCTAAGTTCCATCCAAACTTAGCCGAGCCTAGGGTAGCATTAATAATTATCATCGAGTTCCTTCCACATGCAAAAATCTGATGTTCAAGGAGATAGCCAACTTAATTCCCTAGAGTAAGGCTAAAGCTTCAGCCTCATTATTACTCTTAAATCCAATGCCTCTAGAGTAAGAAGGCACAAAGGCTCCTGTATTAGTTCTTATGATTCCTCCCCCGTTGGCCACCCCTGGGTTCCCCTTAGCAGCTCCATCAAAATTGATTTTGGCCCATCCTTCCTGAAGCCTGACCCACCTGGTATTAGCTCTAGCAATCCTTTTAGAAACATCTATACGGATACTATTAGGACTGATGTCCTAGTGTTTTAGTAGACACTGTTCTTCCTATCCAGGGGGCCTATCAATGGCTTTGAAGTTGCAAGACTTGATATTCTCAGTCAGCAGTTTGAGGTAACTTTGGAAAACTTCCACAGGTGTTCTGAATTTCTCTCTAAATATTCTATTATTGCATTCCTTCCAAAGACTCTAGGACAAATGGGGAGGTAATTATATCCATAGCTCCTTGGACACTAGAAGCATTAGACTAAAAGGGGGCCTCTAGTCCTAGATCAGGGCCACAAGATTACTATTCAAGGTCTAGCTTATATTAAGCTTCTGAAAGATCAAGCCCCAAATCTCCCAAATGAAATTGCAGTGAAGGAAAACATGATTGGGTGTCTCTTCTTTGGTCCTACAGAGGACACACCTATTGGGCATTTGAAAACCCCTCCTTTTCAAATTATCTATAGTTAAAATTCTATTGTACATCAGAGTCCACCAGAAGAAATTGATTTTAGGAAGAAGTTTAAGAATCCAAACTTCCCCCAAAACTTATCCTCCCCAGGGTCTAACAGTAGACCATAAGCACTTCTAACAAAGAACCAACCTTTACGGTCCTTGTCCCAAATTATCTGATCCTACTTAGGGAAGAGAGGGAGTCTGAAATCCTCTAGATCCTTTTGAAGTTGAATAGCCAGCATCCTATCCTCCTCATGATTTTGGACACAATCAGTCAGATCCTACCATATCCTGAACCCCCCGTGAATTCCAAAGTAGTTAGCCACCTTGTGACCAAAGAATCTGTAGGCCTTATCCACAATTCTGCTATACTCCATCTCCTTAAGTGGCTTATCCTTCAACCATCTGTCCTCCCAAAAGTTAATGTCCCTGCCATCTCCAATCTTCCACCGGATTCCTTGGTGAAGGAGGCCACGGGTCTTGAGAGTACCATTCCAAATAACAGAGCCTTTGGGCAAGCCAACATTAGAGAGCAACTTACCACCCCAATCTCCATTGAGATACTTAGCCATCATAATATCTCCTGAGTCTTTGGTACCTTGGATAAGGTACCATCCCACCTTTGACAAGAAGGCATGTTTCATAAGCTGAATTCTTCTTAATCCTAATCCCCCTGATATCTAGGGGTACAGACCTTGTCCCACTCAACCAAGGCAATTCTCCATTTCTCCTCCACTCCAGACCAAAGGAATTTCTTTTGAATCTATTCAATCTTCTCTGCCACATACCTAGGTATTTTGAATAGGCTTAGGGCATAGTTTGGCATACCTTGCAGTGAAGCTTTGAGGAGCTAGAATTTCCCTGCTTGGCTTAGGAGGGTGCCTTTCCAACCAACCAACTTCCTCTGAATTCTTTCAAGTAAGCCATTCCAAAAGTCAGATGAGACCTTAGTGATAGTAATCAGGAGACCCAGGTAAGTGGCTGGGAACCTCACACTCGAACAACCCAGGACACGAGTGATTTTTCTTTGCAAATCCTGTTGAGTATTAAGAAAGTAGATGTGGCTTTTCTCAAATTTAATACTCTAACCGAAGACTCCTTCATAAGCTTTAAGGAGTGATTTCCATTTACTGGCTTCAACAAGTGAGGTGATTCTAAATAGTATAGTATCACCAAGGAACTGCTGTATGACCGAGGTTTGAGCTGAGGAGGCAGGCTTGATCCCCCAGAGAGTCCCCTACAACAAAAGGTTGCAAGCATTCCTCCCCCAAACTTTAGCCAACAAGATAAAGAGATAGGGAGAAAGAGGGTCACCTTGCCTAAGACCCCTCCCAGAGGGGAAGAACCCCCTGGGAGAACCATTAACTAGAATAGAGAAGTGGACTGTGGATATACTCTCCTTTATCATGTTAGTCACCTTCTCATTGAAGCCAAATTTCCTAAGAACCTTGAGCAAAAAGTTCTAATTAACATGATCATAAGCTTTGGAGATATCCAATTTAAAGATTATACCTGAAGAGTTGCTCTTGGAGATTGAATGGATAATCTCATGAGTAGTGATGGCCACATTGAGAATTTGTTGCCTAATAACAAAACCCTTCTAGTTAGGCAAAATGAGTTTGTCAAGGAGGGGTTGAAGCTTGACAACCAAAATCTTAGTGAAGACCTTGTACACCGTGTTGTAGAGACTTATAGGCCTAAAATCAGTCATAAGATTGGCTTCTGTCTTCTTCAGGATTAGGGCAATAAAAGTGTTGTTCAACTACCGCAGAAGCCTGCTAGTTCAGAAGAAATCCTTGGCTTCTTGGAAGACATAATTCCCCACAATCTCCTAGAAGGTTTGGAAGATGGCCAGGGGGAAACCATCCAGACAAGGGGCTTTGAAGGCATCCATAGAGAAGACCACACCTCTGACTTCCTCCATGATGGGTTTGGTCAAGAGGCAGTTGTCCTCAATAGAAAGAATGGTCGAGATTGAGTCTAAGAGGGAACAACATTCATCTAAAGAGGCACTGGGTTGCTGAACAACCAAAAAGGACTCAAAGTAATTAAGGGCTAATCTCCCTATCTCCCCATAATCCACAAACTTAGAGCCTTTCTCATCTCTAAGTTTCTGAATCAAATTCCTCTTCCTATGTCTTAGGGTGGATTGGTGGAAGAAGGAAGTGTTTCTATCTCCTTCTTTTAGCCATTGAACTCTTGACTTCTATTTCTAGTAAACCTCTTCTTCTTTGAGAGTCTACACCCACTCTTTAGAAAGAGTGTTATCTAGGGTCTGCAATTCCTCTAAGGGGTCCCACTTCTCCATTCTATCCTGTACTTCCTTAAGTTTCCCCACAATGCTTTTCTTCTTGGTCAGGACATTGCCAAAGGTATATTTGTTCCATCCTTTAACCTTACTCCTTACATCTGCCAACTTCTGAGCCAATCTATACATAGCAGGCCCATGAACAGTGATTTTCTACCATCTAGAGAGGCTATCCCTAAAATCAAGGTGGTGGGCCCACATCATTTCAAATCTAAAGTTAAAGGATCCCTTCATACTCTCCTCATGCTAGCTGAGTAAGAGAGGGTTATGGTCTGAGCCCACTTGAGGAAGGGCGATTAGATGTACAAGATGCGAAATGGACCAGTAAGAAGAGACTAAGAATCTATCAAGATTAACCTGAATAAGATTATTTCCTTGTCTCCTATTCAACCAAGTAAAAGTTTGCTCCACCAGCTCTATATCCATAAGACTGGCATTCCCTAAGAACTCAGCCAGGTCTGACATGCTATCGAAGAAATCAGTGAGCTCCCCCAATTTCTCAGATGGGTAAAGGGGAGAATTAAGATCCCCCATGACCATCTAGTTGGTTCCTCTAGCTCCCTTGATTCTATCGATCAAGCTATTCCAAACCTCCTTCCTTCTGCTATGGGAATTAGGAGCATAAACATTGACAAGCATCCACCTCTCAAGGTGATTTTGGAATGAAACTTTGATGGAATGCCTAGAGTAGGAAATCACACTCCCCACTAGATTATGATTCCATATAGTAGCAATACCTCTAGAAGCTCCTAGGGCTTTGCTAATAGCACAACTCACATTGGGCCAGATCTTTTTAATAGTAAGCTTGAAAGTTTCCTCCATCATTTTAACCTCCTGAAGTAGGAGAATATCGACTTTATTATCTACAATGTAATTCCTAACTAGTAACTATTTCTAAGGACTATTGATCCCTATAATGTTCCATGAGATGATATTCATTTCTTGGTCTTTCTAGAGGGGGTCAACAAGGTGAACTGCTTCCCCTTAGCAATTTCTAGATCTATCTCCCTCTGTCTGGTCTTCATGTGTGTGGGTCTACCCTTGCTACCATCCCCCCCACATTGATAGTCTTTCTACTACTTCCTTTCCCCTTCTTTCTCGTAGTGATCTAGCCCTCCTAATCCCCCAAGCCCTTGCTAGTCCTAGCACCCAAAGATGGGGAGAAATGCACAAGTGGACCCGGCCTTTCACTAGGGCTACACATTTCCTGCATTGTGCTCTATTGGGAAACCTCTTTTGGCACCCCAAAGGCCAAAGTAAATTCCCCCTCTTCCAAATCCTCTTGTGCCCCATTGTTGACAACAACCTCATGGGACACATACCCCATTTTAGATACATCATCTAACTTTTGTTCCACCCCTTTGTGGGCCAAACTATTTTCAGCCATCCCTTGGACAGCCTCTATAGACAATTTAGTCTCCACTACCTCCTGCAGGGGCACCTCCATCAGAACCATCTCACTCTTCTTCGGAGAGGCGGGGGGTGATTCCATAATTTTTAGGATATCATCCTTAAAGGGATAATACTCTAAGTTCCCACCCACAACACCCCACTCTATCACTTGGGATGAAGGATGTGTAGGGACCCTACACTAGGTGAAAACGTGCCCAGGTTTCATGTAGTTGTGGTAGAAAACTCTAGAGTTCTCATACATAATGCACTGAGTCCACTTCCCATATTTTGATTCCAAGATAATGGAAGTGGGAAAGGTCTTCAGAACATCAACATTGACACAAAATCGAGCATAAACTAGCCTGACCTTGGCTTTGGTGACTTTGTCCACTGTCACATAATCTCCAAATGTGTTGCCTATCCAGGAAAAAATTTCCACATCCCAGTATTCCAAGGGGAGGCCCGTTAGCTGCACCCAAATAGGAGATGACTAATTGAGGTTTGCCTTAGGGTTGAAGCTTGGCTTCCATTTGTATAAAGAAAGTGAGTGCTTTCCATACAAATAGGGGCCCCCAGCTAGGATCAATAGGAGGTATTCTTGGGAAGTAAACTTGAACAAGAACATACCACCCATCATAGCACTGGCAGTGACACTACCCTTAAGAGCCCATTTGGCTAAAATACAACGTCGAACCAAATCAATATTGGGTTTGAAGGCAAAGAAATTGCCCACAAAAGTGTTCTCCATCGAGGCTACAACTTGTAAAATAGTCTAGTCAGGAAGCTTAAGCACCATAGCTCTATCAGTCTCATATATAACCAAAATGCTACTGGAGCTACCATGCCCCCCCTCCCCCCCAAACTGTCTCCTTCCACTCCCATGCAGTACCAAAACCAAATGACCGAGAAGCGAGAAAAGTTGCAGAGCCAAAATCCGTGACCAAGCTATGTATTTGATGCTTCACAATACAAATAGTTATAGAGTAGGTTATTTCCTATTTCAGGTGTTATTTGAGAATAGACTTTGATGTACTTGCCAATTTGGTGCAGAAGCACCAAAATGTCGAGATTCTACTTGATTTTCAAGTTGTCTTATTTTGTTCAATAAGGTCTTTTTCATGTTGTAATAAGGCTTAATGCCATTCTTGTAATGGACTATGTCCAAATAGCTAGATTCTACTATTGTCTTGTTGCAAGTCCTAGTTAGGACAGTCATTTTGCATAGGCAGTCTTAGGGAGTCATTAAATTTTAATATTTGTATAGGATAGTCATTAAGTGTCTATGGTTATAAGCCTTTTAAAGGCATGTCAAAGGGTGTAGATGTGTTAACACCTTGTCAAAGGTTAGGAGGTGGTTAATCAAAGGTTAAACCACATATTTAAAAGATTGTTAAACTCAAAAAGCCATCGATGCAGTCCAAGAAAGACAGTTTCCTTACTAGTCTCTTGAACATCAGTTAAAAAGCAAGAAAGAATTCAATGGTGAGCAGTTATCTTGGACTCCCATTCATTTTCATGCATTGTTAAGTCTTGTTTGAAGCCAAGGAAGGATAGATGATGAGAGGATTCAAGAGATTTGAAAGAAATAATAGAAAAACCACTGATTTCTACTTTTTCCTGCCTTTTCTATGTTTTATTGCTGTTTTCTGCCGTACTGTACTTCTATACGGATTCATCATGGACCACTTGCATATGGGATGGAAAGTATGAAGTGTTAGCTTGACTTTGAGCAAGGTTTGAGATCTTGGTGATAAATTACGTGAAAGATATCAATAGTTTTCTATAAACTGGTTTTTTAGAAATTGCTGTCTCCTTTTGAAAAATTGTTGTTTTCTGCAGTTTTCTGTACATGTACGGCACTGTCATGGCATAAGTTTGTGATGGATGGAAAGAGTGTTGAAATACCTTTGCTTTGGTTCTTGTTTGGAGCCTTTACAATGTTCTATGGAAGATAAATCACTGTGGAACTGTAACTGCCTTTAAACTGCTATTTTCTCCTTCACAAATTCGCTGTCTTTCTAAGCATTCCGTACCTGTACAAATTAGACAGAGACCAAGCTTATGATGGATTGTTAGAGGGTCATGTTAGCTTTGATTTAAACCTATCTTGGGCTTTTAACACCTGGGGATAACTCTGCATTGCTCTTTTGTTTAAAAAATGGTTTGAAACCCTGAGTTAGGGTTCTTTTGAGAAGCCCGATGGAGTTATGACCATTTCATGGAGTTTTGTCTGCCCTACTTAGTGGAATGGAGTGCAATTTTAGTTGTTGAGAGGTCTTGTGAAGGATTGGAAGGGTAGGAGGGCAGTTAGTGTGAGAAAGTGAAGTTAAATAGCTCTACAGAACCATGTGTTTTGGATGGAGTAGAGGACAACAACAGATAGATGATTCAGTCAGTAAAATGTAATGCATGGTGTCAATATAAAAGGTTCCTAATCTTGCAGTTGATCCTATGACAGAGTGGAAGGAAGAGATCTCTCTGAGATATCAATCTATTTTGCCTTGTGCTACCCTGACAGTCACCTCTGAAGACAGTCACCTCTAGGTAAGTTTGGTGAGTTTGTTTACTTTGTCAATGAAGGCAGTGGGCATGTTAGGCATGTGATAGGTTTGGCATGCTACAATGAAGATGAGTTTGTCTTGATAGAGATCATCATATGGAGATTAGTGTGACTATCCTTCTCATGGAGCAGAGAGATGTTATGACTGTCTTTTGAAGACTTTGACAAGGTTGCTGTCCTGCATACCCTATTTGGTGGGTTAGAGGGAGTCTTGTTGGGAATTAGACATCTTGGAAGGTGTAGATTGAAGTTATTGGGTTAGAGACCATGTGTTGGTCATGTTGAAGTTGTGAACATGCTTCTGCTGTTCTAGATGCTCTGCATCACAATTTTGTATGATAGTATCAGTTCATAAGCTTCAATATATTGTCAAAGTTCAAGCTATATTGTCTCATACAGTTGTATACTTCTTTACATTTATCAATATGAATTGATCAATGATCAATTTTGTTCATCTTCATAGTCTTTCCTATGTAAGAATATGCTTCTCATAGCTTTTGCTCAAAGAGTAAATTTAATGCCTTGAGATAATATTGAATGTAGTGAATGTATGCAGGGATTCATAGGTATAATTAGTTTTGAACTATTCAAAGTGTGATAGTGTAATGCATTATTGCAGTGTTTTACTTGAGCTGGGAATATATTGTTATATTTAGTTTCATTTATATCTGTTCTAAGTCTCTAGCCCGGGATCTAGGCACCGATCTCTTAGAACGATTGTCTTGATACAGCTCCTTGATCATTCATATTGAAGATCAAAGTAAAGTTCTATTTTGTATTTAGTTAGTAATGTTATTCCAATGTTCTGCAAAAGAGTTATGTTAAAGCCTAAGAATCTAGCTCATTATTTCAACATATCAGTAATTATTTAGGTATTTTAGAGGGAACATATCTATTAGAAATGATATTTTGAGATAAATAGTATCAGATCTTAAATAAGTACTGGTTTATTCAAAGGGTACACCTACCCAAGTCTTACAGAGCCTAAAGTACAGAGGAAAAAGGATTCAATCCAATTTTCCTTTTCGTTGGCCAATCCCTCAAGGCAAATCCATTATTAAAATTGGCTATTCTATAGATTGCCCTTTTGAGATCAGGTTGGGAATTCAAAACAACCAACAAAAAGATCACCATCCTATTTCTACATCCTCAAGAAGCAAGTAGAAACATGGGGGACATATATCTACCCACGCATTTCACTCTAATCATGTTTTATTACCTTCCCCTTTAGATTTTGGAACTAACATATACATCTGTTGGTTGTAGGATGATTTTACCTGGCTAACGTAATCTTGTTGCAGGTTGCGGTTTCCTAACTCTATGGTTTTGTAGGATCATAGACTAAGGGCTTCACCTTCCTACTCAGCAACAATCTGCATCCTCCACAATATCCTTTTTGATATCCTTTTTACAATGATTACTTTCCTATACTTTAGCTTGCATATGTACGTAGTGTCATATAACCACTAAAGTGGGTGCTAAATGTTATGTTGTAAATTGTGCTCCTTGGTTGGCAAGCACAATTTTACTATGTTTAGCACTTTCCTTTAGTGATCTGTAGCCTAGTCCATTTTTAGTTTGCCCCAAAGCCCTGATTAGGCCCTGATTTCATGAAATGTAGTATTTTGACTAAAGTTTGGCCAACACCTAATAATAAAGTTTAAATTTGGTATTAGCTCTACCCCAAAAGTTGGCTTGTGAGTTAATTTGCCTGATGAGCCTAGGATGCCATGCACCATGGTACCTCCCATGTTTTATGAGTAGCACATTAATTTTATAGGTCGGCCTTTGTGTTGGTTAAGGTGACCCCAAAATCAAACTTGGTTTACTGTGTGTTGTTGGCTCTTTAATTTGAATATCTCATTTCTAGGGCCTTATATATAAGCAAGTTACCTTTTCATTTGAAACTAGAGAAAAAGAGAAGATGAATAATAATTCTTTATGCAATATTATGCTCTTTCTATTCTTGAATTACTTCAAGTGGCTATTGATCAATTTGAAGTGATTTTTCTCTCTTGGAAGGATTTTTGAAGGCTAGGAAGCAAGATCTTGAGTCTATCTTGTCATTCCTAGGTTGAAGCACTTTGCATGATTGGGAGAAGGGTTGGAACCATCAACTAGAGATTGGATTGAGTACCCTCCTAGGGTATGGTTGCATCACCTTCTTATTTTGTAAATCTTTGATGAATTCTCATCCTTGAGGTGAAGTTATATGTTTCCTTGAGTGAATAAGCATTTCTATTATCATCCTATCCTATTTGCTTGAGTCATCTAGGGATAGGGTTTGATATTTTTGATTAGATCTTGCATGTTACTACTCACACTTAGGATTTCTAACCACACACACCATCTTGTTTTAATATTGGCTATCCGTGAGGTAGGAATACCAAAATGGGGGCTTGAATAAGGCAAGCTCCTATATAGCCGCAACACTTTTCCTCATTTTGTGTGTACAAGTTAAGGTTATAGGTTTTGGATGACACCAGTTAGAGGAAAGGAAGGTCTTGTAGGTACATATTAGGTAAAGTTCAAACTTTCTATTGCCAGGAATTTAGGGCCTAGGATGCCTAGAGACCTAGTATCTCTTTGCTCTTATATCGAGGTTCTGGTTCCTCACTGTCTTCCAATCTCTGCTATTGTCTCAGATTTTCTGTAATAGTTTCCATTAGTTATTTATTCATAGATCTTTCTCAATTAGGGTTTCCTACTTTGTCCTAGCTTGATTAACTGAATTTGGTTAACATTCTTTTATACAGCAAAGGGACAAAACCCTATAGTTTGGCTCTCCTTCAAAGGTAGAAGCCAAACTTGATTTGTGTTCCAATGTTGATAGAAGAGCATTTGACCTAGTTTAGGTTTTTAAGCTAAGTCTCCCTTTTCCATAAAAAAAAACATGGAAATTATTTTCTTCTTATTCAATCTTCCCTTTTTCTTCTAAATAGTTTGTTGGATGGGGTTTTCTACTATGCAAGAAAGAAAAAATGAAGCAGAGAAGGAGAATAATTTTTAGACATCAAGGTCACAGAATCGGTATAGCTCATTCTTCTAGCTTCATTCTAGTAATAATTTTTTTTTTTTTTTTAAAAAGAAAACCTAACCTAATGTTTTTTGGTTTCCATGATTAATTTCTAGATATGGTTTTCCAGAAGTTGCATGAAGTAAGCATAACCTCCTAGATAACTCCTTAATTTTCTAATGTTCTAGTCTATGCATGAAAATATGTAAAGGAGGAAAAAAATTAGATCTATTCATATATTCCCATATGGAGAGCTAGATATTGAGGATTAAGCATGCCTTGATATCTATAAATACAAACTTAGATGGGTGGAACAGAGATTCTAAAATATTTGTACTCAATTTTTTTTTTTGTGTGAATGAATTCAAACATGATCATATCTAATTATTCTACAGATTGGAGCTTAATTTGATTTTTTAGTTTCCTCTCAAGCTCAGTTAACATATTATTATTTGATTATTAGATAAGAACTAGCCATAAATTCTTTTATTTATTTTTACTATCAAACATTTGCTTAGAATAGAATCATACTACTTTAATTCCTATTTTATAATCTACATAATATTAGATGGAAGCTTCAATTGCACAAGAATTGTATTTGAAAAAAAAAAACATTTATACAATCAAAGAAGAAATGGATAAAACAAACAAACATATATATATATATATATATATATATATATATATATATATATATATATATATATATATATCCTAAAATTTGTTGTGTAAGAGGAGGAGGTGACTGTCCTAGAGATTAAACTACAAAAATAATTTTAATAGGAATAAAATTTTATATGAAAAAGTAAATAGGTTTTTTTGTTATGGAATACATGTTAATTAATAAAAAAATTGAAAATATATTTTTTAAGTTGTGGGGAGCTCCATGACTCCCCACAGCCACAACTTTGTAAGTCACCCCCTATGGGCCTCTCCTACAGGATGTGGAAGGTTTAATTTCCCTCCATTAGAATACACTTCACTGCAAATAATGTTTATGACACAATACAACATTCTATATGTATATATATAGATATATCTCTATGTGTGTGTGTGTGTGTAAGTATATGTATGAACTCTATAGTTTAATTAGGGATGTAAGAGAATAAAAACAAATAGAAGGCACTATATAGACTACATTAAAAGTTTATAATAACAACAAGTCAGTGCCTCAGGGGTTTACTAAGTGTATCATTTTAAAAATAGGATTAAATAAGTTTTCCAAAAGAAGGCACTCTAATACAGATCCCTTATAGAAAATAAGCATAGTATAAATACATCAAACTATGTTTACAGTTGCTCTGTTCATAAATTTTAACTAGAACTAATGAATAAATTTTGTACGGTACAACATATAGTTTATCAAGCTATTGAATGAGTTTGAAATTGTTTTTTATACAAATTTTTCTTTAATTGAAGAAAGAGGGTGAATTTCCTACCAATAAATCAATTGTACAAAAATAGGCACAGATATGTTTAGAATGATTTGTACATAAATTAATATGCTACAAACAATTCTCTTTCTTTTTGTAGAAATTTCATTCTATAGATTTTTCAACAAGAAGCATATGATTTGGAAGAAATTTTATGGTTATAAATCCATTGATCTCTGTATCAAGCCATAGTAAATAATTATATCAAGTTAGTTTTCTACGAGTGTGCTAATTTTTGCATTGAAGACCAATATATTGCCATTGAGTTTAAATCTAAAATCATTTCTTTCTTGTATGGAATCTTACACAAATCTGGAAGTAATTATATGAAATGAACTATACTATGATTGTCATTTTCTCAGATAAACATGCACAACTCAAAAGCTTTATTGAAAGAATTCCTTTTCAAGAAATTAAAACTTTATGGTTTATGCAGATTTACTCAAAGATGATACAATTGATAATGGGAGAATATTTTCATACCAAAATCAGAAAAAGAGATCCAAAGCAATAAAATTCAATGTCAAAACTCATGACACTCCATATAAGTAAAAGTCTTATTATAGCATCGCTTGTGTTCTTGCATTTGCATATCGTCCCCTACATTCATATATATATATATATATATCCAAAAAAGAACTAAAAACAAATCATCGTTATCATGCTTGCATTCTTAGAGTTAAGGGTCTGCATAATCAAAGAGTTATAAAAAACTTCCAAAGTACAGAAGATATAAGCATTCATACGAAGGAAGTAACCATAAAGAGATAGTTTTTCATAGATAAATCAAAGGTTCAAAGTTTTACAAAAGTGAAAGAGCCAAGACAAAATGCTCTCAAGAAAGTAAGGCTCCCCATGAAAGATAGCAAGATGATGAAACAAATAGGCAAAGGCATCAGGGATGGTCCCCTCCAACTGAATCATTAGGGATCCTACTCCTCTACCTCTAAATGGAAATAGAATCTCCATGAGACCTATGGGAATGAGGAACCCTACTCTAGGCTCGAGAATGAGAAGGACCTACTATGCTAGATTCAGGGTGCCAAATACCAAGGTGAGCCATCTCATGAAGAATGACATTCTCACCCCTAAGGATGAGATTCTCTAATCTCAAGGAAGAATTCTCCTTGCATCCATGGTAGGTAGGAGAAAAGATGTTAGTATGTTATCTAGCTGTAGTAGGTGCACTAGGATCAACTAGAAGTTTCTCTTGTGGTAAACTAGTGAAAGGACTAATCAAATTAATAGAAACATAATGGAAGAAAGTCCTCCACTGCTTGACACTACCTAAAAGACAAAGACAAAAGAAATGATGATTCATAATTTTAAGAAAAGGACAATGCAAAATTTGAAAAAAAAGCATACTTACGAGGATTGTTGGGCTGCTAAGAAGGATCAAAGCACCGCATCACATCATTAGAATGAGGAGGTCTAGTACCTAAAGAATAAGTCTCTAGTATCTCCCCTCATCAGAGTCAACCCCCTAAGCATCTCCAGCTAATCCATTGTTTGACTAATCATCTCCATCAGGGATATAGTCCTCACCAGTAGAATCAGAGTTCTCCATGACAACAATTCCATGGGAAGGAGCTCCTCTTCCTCCCTTCTATCCATATCTTAGGGTCTTAGAGGTTTCAATAATCAAAACCATAGGAGTTAAAGGAGTCCAAACTATGGGTCTCTGGCTGACCTCACCCATCTCCTGGATGGATTGGTAGCATGTAGGAATTAGGGGCAAGTCCTCTAGAAAGTCACCTCCTAGCTCTTGAAGGACTCAGTCAACATGATGAGCCTCAATGAAACCATTACAATCAAAAATCTCTGAAATGCTGTGGTAGTAGTCTTAAATATGCCTATCATGAGACTAATTTCCCTCCATGTCCACATAGGGATCATCAATCATATATGCATCTATAAGAGTAGCCACAATGCATAATGAAGTGTCAAAGTGGCCCACATGAGCCCATCTAGTGGCTCTCGAAAGTCTACAATCATGAAGTGGAATCTCCTTCTGATATGGCTTGATATGCTCAAAGATCCAGGTCATGATGAGAGCGGAGTGGCAGAATGCAAGAGCCCCATAGCGAACAATACGATAGAAGTCTTGGTAAACCATCACGAGAATGTTAGCACCCCATGCAAAAATGGTACCCTACTCAATGCACTAGATGATGGGTGCCCAACACCATTGTAGATGAGTCAAGGCCTTGTCTCTAGATAGCCTCGATGTAATCAACCCAATCAAGAATTTCCTCAAAAGAGAAATGCAGAGTTGCGGTATTGTAATGAGCCAAACACCGGTCTGATCCTTAGGATGAATCACCCCCATAATTAGAGCCTAGGATGCCTTGTCCTCTGGGGACTCATTGGTAGGTAGAACAAGTGGATGCCCTCTCACAATAACTCCAAGAATGTGGTAAACATCATACAAAGTAATCATCCATTCCCCCAAAACCTGGGGAAACCTGAAGGTGTTCCTATCAACATCCTAATAGGTTAGAATGTCACAAAAGATATAGGAGATAGCATGAACAACTGGAACACGACAAATCCTCGCCAAACCTGCCCTCTTTAGGATAGCAAGTTCATCAGGAGATAATAAATCATACATCTCAAAGAGCCATAACTGCTAATGGTTAGCATTCTAACAAATGCAGCTCACATATCTTTTCATCAGAAAATAGCTTTTGATTAGATCCCATCAAACTCAGAAAATCCCTAAAAATCATATAAACCTGCAAAAATTTCACAAAAAAACATATAAAACCTTCAAAATTGCAATAAATTGACAAATTTAGTGTTCAAATTAGACCAAAATGGAGTGTAGTAAACATTAGAAAACATCAAAATTTAGTTAGAATTAGTCTGGATGGGTTTCCCCTTTCATCAGACTGGATCTGCCCTACGTGACCTAGATGTTCAGTAGGATCTCCTTGGGGCGACCTTGTTGCATAGGGAAATCTCCACTGAGTGACCCTGTTGTTCAGCCAAATCTCCCCCAGACAACCTGGACTGACAAAAGAGGTGACCCTATTTGCCTTCTCTCATGCTAAGAAACACTCTAAAAATCATAAATTTTGACCGATTTTGACAAACAGAAGACCAACCTGACTCTAAACGATAAGACAAATACAATGCAACAAGAAGAATTGACATGAAATGACACTTTCACAAGATTCTTTTCACAAAAAGAAAACTAGGGTTTAGAGAAGGGTTTTTGACTGATTGTACACCTGACTCTCAGCAATAGAAAAAGAAGCAACCATCTTTGCGATCTACTCGGCGATATCTTTCCAATGACTGCTTGCATGACCAATTTTGTCAACATTTTGATCCGTTCACACTAATTTCTCCACTCTTTTCTTCTCTTAGTTTAGTTTACATTATGCATTTTTAGACTAGTTGTTACTTTTATGCATCTCTCGTGCTCTCATTTTGTGTGCTTTCATCCCTACAAGTCTCTTCAATAAAGGAAAACAACTAGGCAAATTTATAAGATCTATGGTATGTTCGTCATTTCAATTTTCATTACTTGTTTTGATATATTTAGATGTGGAACTAATACTAGTTATTGTAGGTACTATTACAAAAAAACAACAAAAGGTAAGACCTAGTTTGGGAATGGTTCCTACCTTTCATGTAGACTACCATCCCCAAGGGGGCAAATATGTAAGCACCAAAATCATGCACAACCTCCACGAAGACCCTGATGATGACTCACAATCCTTGTGACATACATGTAAGCATGAAATAATTCCCTGTTAGCAGTGATTCTCTTAGTACCATGTGGTTTATTCCTCCTCTTATTGTTTCCCCTTTGTCATGCTAACCCTTTCCCTACTTTCGACGCTTTTTAACACTTGTTGATTCTCATTTCTTGTGCTTGCAACTTCATCCCTAAGCCTTGTATTCATCCATTTGTTGTGATTTGACCTTTACCTATTGTTTTTATCCATTCCCACCCCTAGGAGCCCTCTAGAGGACCTCCCAAGCCATCTCTAACTTTTGGTTTTTAGTTTTGGTCAACTAGTACAAATCTCCCCCTATTATTTCTAGATCTCCCCCAAGAGATTCATCCTTTGCAAGTGGAGATTTGGATTTTGACCCCCTTTTGACCAATTTCTAGAGGCAGTTCACCTCCTTTTTACCTCCTTAGCAATCTTCAACCCTATTTCTCACCCTAGGACCTCCCCTCTATGGGTTGTCCATGGGTCACCCTTGGGCAACCCTGACTAGTGAAAGGGGTGACCAGTGGGTGACCCAGTAATCTTTTCCAACCATGAAAGAACTCAAGTTTTTGGCCCAAAAAAAGTTTTGTTTTGACCCATTTTTCTTCCTACTTGCATGAGATTTTGGCCTAAACATAGAGTTAACTATTTCAAGCCTCCAAGTATGAATAATTAGCTCCTTTTCAACTTATCTTGTCAACCCATGCATTCTTTTTAACTCCATTTCTTCTTGAGTGATGAGCTATGTTGTCTTGTTCACTCCCTAATTAGCCTAGATGACTCTTGTGTCTTCTAAGTTAACTCTCCAATCAAGGGAGTTACCTCTCCATCCTCTCCATCTCTTTTAGCCTCTTCAAACCTATAAATAACCCCCTCCCTTAATCACAAATGGAGGTAATTTTATTTGTGCATCTAATCTTTTACAGGTTTTTGCTCTCCAACTAGCATCCATATGTTTATACAGGACATTTGAGCCTTTTGCTTTCATTATTTTCATCTAAACTTTGCTAAAAGCTTCATATAGCATTAATACGCTATCCAAATCGCAAGCCACACTACTCACAAGCTCACATTGAGCTCACATCCAAGCTTTCAAAAGCTCTTTTTGCATCTATTTTCTATTGTTGCCAAGAGGATCTCCCCGCTACTGCAAGAGGATAAGAGGTTGCCCACATAAGGATTTTTTAGGGTAGTGGAGGCTCACATGTCTCATATTCTAGGTTCCTTAGTGCTTTTATTTCATAGTAATTAGAAAATCTCAATTTGGTCTTGGGAATAGTAAATGTATGTTGCTATTTCCATTAGATTTTGCATTGTTAAAGTAGTTTGCTTTCAAAAGTTCTTAGATTAAGTTTATTTCAAAGCAATTTTCTTTTCCTAGAGTAATTGTTCTTGTGTATAGGAATAAAATCGAGATCAAATGATAATCAAAACAATGAAATAACCAACAACTCAAACCTATAACATCAAGATAGCGATCTAAGCAAATAACCAAATAATCAATGAATAACACAAAACAATGAAAGCTTTCACCTAGATTGTATTGTTATCTTGGTCAAATGTGGATTGCTCTTTGAGTTGTGAAACCATGTTTGCAACAAGTGGATGTAGGTTGTCTTTGTGCTCAAAGTACGTAAGGTGCGCAACGATGCGATGTATGCTCAATGCATTGTAGGGAGGCAAAAGCTTAAATGATTGAAGATGATTTGTTATGGAGACGAGGGGGGTTTATATAGGTTTCAATGAAGATCAATCAACGGTCCAGATAATTCAAAGGAATCAATGGATGAGATAAATTTAGAATTCATGATGAATGTGCACATGACATGTATCACACAAAAATATATTTTTGTTTGAGTTAACTGATTGATTTGGCTAAAAGACATGAGATATGATTAGATTTCATTAAAAAAGTAATGTTTTTTCTAATTTATGAGTTGGTGATAAAAACAATAATGATTAAGTCAATTAACTCAACTTTAGATTTGCTTTTTACATGATTTGAGAAAAATTAAATAATAAATTATTTAATTTTGTGTGCATGATGAACAAGATTTATTTTTAGAAGATTTGGAAGATATTTAAGCAAATTAAATAAATAAATTTATTTAGTTGTTTGTGCATGATGGAAGACATAATAGATTTGAAGATTTAAATAAATTAAACAAATAAATTGATTTAATTTATTTTGCATGATGAAGGGTAAATAAAATATTTGATTTGATTTTATTTTTAGAAGAGATACTTAATTTAAATAAATTTGAATGATTTATTTAAATTTGGAAGAATAATTGATTTAATTAAATAATTTAGAAATTATTTAATTGTAGATAAGAGAATTTAAATTATAAATTAATTAAATAATTAATTTATTCAATTGATGTGGATTTGAATTTTAGAAGACAATAATGATTTAATTAAATAATCAAAATTATTTAATTTTAGAAGAATAAAGTTGATTTTGATGAAATTAATTAAATAAATATAATTTATTTAATTAATGTTGAATTTAGGAGATTTGGAAGAATTTGATGATTTTAATGAAATTATTTAAATAATTAATTATTTAATTAATGTTAAATGTAGCTGATTTAGGAAGAATTGATGAAATGCAAGTGATGCGATGACATGGTCACTTTGGGTGTCTACATTTTACCCCTCTTTGATGCAATGCAGTTTATAACGTTATGTCAAAGAAAATGATTGTTGAAGACATGATACATTTTGATGCCCCAATGTAGCTAGCTACCCTTGTGTAGCTGGCGTAGAATGCCCCCTCGAGAGGAAAGACAAGGAAGCGACAGAAGGACTGGGTTGACACTCGACTAGAAGATTGTGTTTGAAACAGACGAGGTTGGATAGATGGAGGCTGACACGATGAAGAAAATAGCAGACACGAGGATAAGATGGATTATTGGCGGGACACTATAAATAAGGCCCAAGGGGCCAAAACTATTCATTTGCACAACTAGATTTTCCAAAAGTTAGAGCTATTTGCTTCTTTGCTTAGTTGATTCCTTCCTGCATAGAGTGAGTTTACAGCTTGCAAACATGTCAATTCCTATACATAAGCACTAGGAAGAGCTAGTGCGGACCTATGGGAGACTAGCGGGAGCTTCAAGAGTGGTAAGTGATCGAAAACCTTGCTTGTGTTTGCATTTTTTAGGTCTTTTCTAGGGTTTGAATTTTTTTGGCTAAAGGCGCTGAGATTGGTTTCGACGCCTTTGGTGTGTAGTGTAGCACCTTAGATGAAAGCTAAGCACCTTTTGTTTTTAGGTCTGTGCCACAGTGCATGTGGCCGATGCCGCAGCGCTGCTGGTAGCACAGTTAAGTGCCTTTGGAATGATAGTTTGACGCTGTTGGCAGTTTTAGCATTATAAGTTTTTTAGAAGCTAAGTGCCCTTGGCCCACAACTAAGTGCCTTAGGTAGCTTAGCGAAGCGCCTTTATGGAAATCTAAGTGCTTGTGGTTTGTTCAAAGCTAAGCACCTCTACAAAGCAACAAGGCACTCTTGGTATGATAGTTAAGTGCCTTAGGTAAAATCTAAGTGCTTTTGGTCTTAGGGAAGTTTGAGCTAGGTTTGGTTTGGAAAATGTGTTTCAGAGGCTTAGACTAGAGTTGACTAGGTTTGACTTAGGGATTTTGCAATGTGCTGACTTAGGATCAAGTTGAATTTTGCAAGATTTTTAACAAGTGGTCGTCATGGATGCAGATTGTCTTACCACCTTTGCAGTCTTGAAAGAGACACTACCTGATTGCTGAGCTAGTTATCCAACTTGGCTAGGAGGAGGAGATTTTCCTAGAGGTCATGGGATTGTAGCATGTTTCTCATCTGATGCCTATCAGGGTGAACCTTGCACTCTTGACAATGATTGTGGATAGATATCATAGTGAGACTTCCTCCTTCCACTTTCTGACAGGTGAGGCGATTGTTACACTTGAGGATGTTTAGCGCATCCTGCGGATTCTGATTCAGGGCGAGAGAGTGGATTATGACATGGAGCGGGGAGAGGTAGGTATGCAAGAGGTGTTTTCTACGGATGACCTGGGTATGCAAGATCGCGAGATCCGGTGGGCTCGAATGCAGCGGCTCTGCGACATGATTAGATGGATTGTTGTTTCATTGATTGGAGGATTTTTATGTCTAGATAGATGGTCCAAGGGTTTATCTGTTGGATGGGGGATTGTGTTATCAGGGATGTTTACACATGGGATTCAATATGCATTGGGACCATGTGTTTTGGTTCAACTTTATCATGATTTGCATGACTATATGTACATATTAAGGAGTAGCTTGTCAGCAAGTGTGACACTATTATAGGTATGGGCCTGGGAGAATATCCTAGTGATTAGACCTATCTCTCAGTGTATCCAAGACCATGGAGAGCCATATGCTTTCTTAGATGAGGGTGCTATTATGCACCGGTGACTTGGTTCCATGAGCTATTGGTGGAGGCAGCTAGATGAGATGGACATCTTCGTTTAGCACCCTTGGAGAGATTGTGAGTCATGGGAGGATGACCATGAGGAGTTGGTTTACTGTAGGCAGCTGAGATACCTGTTTGGTGGATGCACTGATACCATTGAGAGATACCTTCCAGAGTGGGTATTGAGATAGTTTGGTTTGCCGCAGGGGGAGCCCGTAGGCGAGGTCATATATGCTCACACTCGGAGGGAGGTGGAGGACTAGGGGCTGAAGATTTCAGTTGAGACAACTTTGGTAGATTTACGGGGACTTGCCCTAATGATATGGGACTAGATTACGAGGGGAGAAGACCCTAGAATGCTTCTTGCATATGATAACTAATGGTAGACACATAGACCGGTGAGGCTTACTAGACCTGGGGTAGCTGGAGCCATACTAGAGGTGGCAGTTGGTGGATTTGAGGCGAGGGATCAAAGAGAGGCCGCAACTTAGAGACAGGCTGGGGGGATGATGTAGGAGATAAGGTAGATGTTTAGATGGCCAAGGCTAGGGGACATCATCAGGTGGTTCTACCAATAGAGACACCCTTACAACAGGCATAGAGATTAGTACAGGAGGAGATAGTGAGGAGGACTTGCTTGGAGCTCTGGATGGTTAGGATGAGGAGAGATAGAGACGCGGCCCAGGCTGAGTCCAGACAAGCTGAGGCTTAGGCACAAATACATGCACAGGTAGCAACAACAACACTAGAAGCAGCACAGGTAGTGCCACCACCACCACCAGCAAATGATGGGCAGATTGCCCAGTTGATAGTGGAGAGAGACGCAACAGTATAATTGTGTTTGACTGTGGATGCCACTCTACAGAGGGTGACGAGAGAGAGAGATGTTGCACACTGTGCATTGGGTACAGACTAGATGACATTGATTGGTGAGCTTACCTAAGTTCAAGGTGACCTATTTACAGTTGGGAGAGAGGCCGAGTACTATAGAGGCCTTTATTTTGGTGCAGTGCCAGCCGATCAGAGGGAGCCTAGCTTCTGAGAGCCAAGTAGGTCAGGAGCCTCCTTGTCACACAGAATGGGGAGATCAGTGTCATCAATTAGGGGACCACCAATGCCGCCACATGGAGGAGGACTAGTAGGGGGACCTTCGCCGAGTATAGGTGGTGGACGTGGATCGCAGCAGGCGGGTAGCTCCACCCACTAGCTTACACTATACCATGTTTATTTGTATATGTTGTACCATTTTATTGTATCATAGACACATTTGCACATATTGATTGCTGCCTGTGTGCATCTGATGTATATTATGGGCTCTTGATAGCCATGATGTACTCTTTGATGTATATTTGGATGTATACATGGACTGTGGATGTAGACATGGACATTTGTATTTTGATGACCTTGGATGATGATATAGGATGATCTTTATGCTCATGGATGTTCATGCTTTGTTTATGCACTTTTATATGCTATGGATATGATCATGTATTTATGATTATGATTTGTCATGATGATGTTTTATGTGTATAGATGTATGACATGTGATGACATTATGATATGATGATGATATTACATGATGATACAAATGCTTATAGATGTATGACATATGATGACATGATGATATGATGATTTGACATAGATATATGATGATGAAATTAGATGTCTAACATGTGGTATTGCAGACATGACATAGATATATGATGATGATAGAAGACAATGGAGATAGAAGAGAACATGATAGAAAGACTATTGATCGATCTTTGCTTGAAACTTTATGATGATTTGGGTAAATGGATAAGCTTGTTGCAATGGTTACACAAATGTTTATAAAGAGCAATCCTTATTTTTGATATAGCACATGGATAGTTTGCCACCAAGGTATAAAATATTGAGGCACTGTGATATCCTAGTGTGAGGATGTTGAGTCTGCAAGCAAGTGGTTTGAACTTAGATCCCTTGGACATAATATAACCTTGTTAGATATGTGAATGAGCCATAGTCTTGAACATAAAATAAACTTCAATACATAAATGCAAGAAGAATATTAATATGTAAGATGCTAGGTTATAACACACACATGTGAATGAGCCATAGTCTTGAACATATAATAAACTTTAATACATAAATGCAAAAAGTATATTAATATGTAAGATGCTAGATGGTAACACATGCACAAGATAGATATGATGCTAAGTAAGATAAAAGATCATTCCTCAAACAGGGCACACAAAAGCAATGACTATGCCCCCAATCCATATTGCATCGCAACATACCAAGATATAGATAAATCAAGGTAGTTTTGAATAGGTAATGGGAAAGGGAAAAAAAGATAAACCAAGAAGCAAAATTACTGAATTACAAAGTAAACATATAGCCAACATATTCTCTTGCCAAAGAGGTTGCTCAAGATAGATTGGATAGATTGTGTTAATATGATAGATAACAACCTTATTGTAGGAACAATATATCCTTTAAAGGGTGTTGATTTATTGATAAGATAAATTGATTGATGTAGCAGATGTTGGAAATCGATATGTAGGACAACATATGGCTCTGCAAGTAGGTGTCTTTGCTTCAGGTTGGTTAAGGACTTTCACTTTGAAAGGATGCGTAGTTTGTTTTGTTTTGCTGCTTGAGTTAGTCAAGTCGAGGTGGATGGATTTTGATAAATGGAAGGATAGAAAGATGGAATGTCAATGGATTGAGATGGGTGAAGAATGATGAATCGTATGTGCCTGAGTACTAGATATATCCTTCATATTCTAGACTACCTACATACCCTATATCCACAAGATCAAGGCACATTATGATGAAAGATGAAAATGATAATATGTAGTTCTGGATAGAGTGATGATTGAGATTGGATGAAGGTGTTTGAGATTGGGTAGGTGAAATGATGTCATCTTATGTACCTAAGTACTAGAAACTTCCTTCGTATTCCAGACTGCCTACATACCCATATCCATGGGATCAAGGTACTTTAAGATTGAGTTGAGATGATATGTAGTTCTAGATTGGTGTGATGTAGGATTGTGTTGTCATTGTGGGGAACGATATATCCCTAGATGAACACAAGGATGAAGGTGTCTGATTTTAGAAATGAAACACCTCATATAAGATGCCTGGTTTGGTTTTGAAAGTGTGACAATCTGTATAAGAAAATTGATGTGAGTGATGGATTGGTTTGATGTGTTTTTGTTTGAAGGTTGAAGTGTTTTTTGTTTGTTTGAGATGGTGTATGAATCGCGAACAAGGATCCATTCCTAGACCTAGGTGAAGGAAAGAGTTGCCCCCATTGTGGTAGAGGTGTTATAATGGATGGTGATACTGACATATGGATGAATCGACGACGGATGATAGGAAGACATAGATAATTGACATAGGATGATGATGTGACATGGATAACTGACATAGGATAATGACAAGACATAGATAACTTGACATAGGATGAGTGATAAGTGATATAGGATAAGTGAGAACTAACATGGGATGAGTGATAACTGACATAGGATGAGTGATAACTGATATAGGATGAGTGATAACTAAGATAGGATAATGATGACGGACATTGACAAATTTCCAAGCTATTCTAGATATGGAAATGGAAATGCAAAAAGGGTCAATGGTTTTATTATGGATGGATGGATGAAGTTTATTATGAAAAGGACATGGAATGAAAATGAATCAATAGATGATGGATAATGACTCTACACATAGTGCCTATTGGCCAGGTTTTCACTATGGTACTTGTCCAAGGTGCCTATTTACCAGGTTTTCACCAGAGGATGGATTATTTTTTTATTTTTTTGTGATATGGATACTCTGAGGATCAAGCAAAGAACTTCTTGAGATGAACACTATTAAGTGGCTCATTAAGAGGAATGCCTTCAGGTGTTGCTAAAAAATAAGCTCTTGATCCATATGTTGCTGTGATAACAAAGGGTCCTAACCAATTAGACTAAACTTGCCCTTCTTTTCTCGATCTGCTTAATTTCTCTGATTTTCTTTTAAGACAAGATCACCAAATTGAAACCATCTTTCTTTGATCTTCTTGTTATAGTTGTGTCGGAGGTAGTTTTGATAGACATGGAGATGATTAAGTGTGGCAAGGTACCTCTCATCTAGTAGTTCTAGCTCAGCTAATCTGGAATTGCGATACTCCTCTCCATCAATCAGGTGCTGCATGGATACTCTGAGGGATGGGATCTTGACCTCTATAGGTAGAATGGCTTCAGATCCATAGACTAAGGCATAGGGTGTTGCACCAGTTGGTGTTCTGATACTAATGTGATAGGCCCATAGGGCGGGATTGAGTTGTAGGTGCCAATCACGACCAGCTTCATTGACCATTTTCTTGAGGATTTTTAGAATGGTTTTGTTGGAAGCCTCAACTTGGCTGTTACTCTGTGGATAGTAGGGAGTGGAAAAGTGAAGTTGGATATTGTATTGGGTACACAAGGCATCAACATCTTGATTCTTGAATGGTATCCCATTATCAGTGACTTGGGGGATACCATATCGACAAATGATGTAGTTAAGGATAAACTTAGCTATTTGATTGCCGGTGATATAAGTCATGGGAATGGCTTTGACCCACTTTGTGAAGTACTCAGTGGTAGTAATGATAAATTTATGGCCATTGGACGAGGATGGATGGATTTGTCCTATGAGGTTGAGACCCCATTGTGAAAAAGGCCATGGAGTTGTCACTGGTTTTAGTTTATGAGCTGGTGCGTGAATCAAATCTCCATGCTACTGGCATTGTAGACACTTCTTAGCAAACTACATAGCATCTTGTTCTATGGTAGACCAGTAATACCCTGTATAGAGTATATTCTTAGCTAGATTAGGACCAATAGAATATGCACCACAAACACCTTTGTGTATGTCTCGTAAGGTAGCATCAGCTTCTTCCGCATGAAGACATCGCAAGAGGATACCATTGAGACTCCAACAATATAGTGTATGGCCTAGAATGGTGTAACAAGAGGATTGACAGATAAAGGTTTTAGCTCAAAGGGAAAGGTACTGTGTTTAAGGTATTCATAGATATCTTCGTACCATGGGGAATTGGGATGAACAAGTTCGTAGATGATTTCAGTAGTTGGAACATCGATAGCTGGTATCAACAATTGTTCGATCAAGAATTCACATTTCTGTGTTTTTGCAGGCATGTCTATTAGTGACCCCATAGACGCCATAGAGTTTGCAGATTTGTTATGATCTCTTGGAATTTGGTCAAAGGTGATGCTAGAAAAGTGTGGGTTGTAGGCATCCACTAGTTACTTGTAAGGGACCAACTTTTCATCTTTTGTTTGATACTCATCTATGACTTGTCGAATGACTAGTTGTGACTCTCCATATACTTGTAGTTCTTTGATGTCCCATTGGACTATTGTATTGAGACCTATGAGGATTGCTTCATACTCCACTATGTTGTTAGTGCAAGGAAATGCAAGCCGATATGATTTTGGGATATAGTCATTTTGAGGTTTGATAAATAGGATGCCGGCCCCTGATCCATGCTATGTGTAGGAACCATCAAAATACAACTTCCACATTACTAAGGTAGAAAGAGTGAAGAGATTCTCATCTAGAAAGTTAGATACCATAGGATGTACATCTGTCATGGGTGCTTTTGCTAGTTGATTTGCTAGGGCTTGCCCCTTGATTGCTTTATGATCCACATACTCAATGTCAAACTCACTAAAGATCATGACCCATCTAGCTAGTCTACCTGTGAGGGCTGCTTTTGCTAGGAGATATTTTAATGGATCAATTTTGGCTATTAGATTTGTGTGTTGGTTTAACATGTAATGCCACAACTTTTGGGAAGCGAACACTAAGGCTAAACAAGCTCTTTCCATAGGTGAATAATTGAGTTCATAACCCACCAAGGTTTAATTGATATAATAGATTGCATGCTCTTTTCCTGATTCATCATTCTATGCTAGAAGAGCCCCTAGGGGTGTAGTTGTAGTTGATATGTACAAGATCAAAGGCCCATTGATGACTGGTGGTACCAAGAGAGGAGGTGTAGCTAGATATTCCTTGAGCTGATCAAATGTTGCTTGACACTTAACATCCCATCGAAATGAGACATCCTTTTGGAGCAAGTGTTGAAATGGTTGACATTTATCCACTAGCTGTGAGATAAACCGCCTAGTGGATTGCAACCTTCCTTGAAGGCTCCTTAATGCTTTCAGATTCTTTGGTGGTGGCATCTCTACTATAGCCTTGACTTTCACTAGATCTACTTCAATACCTCTGTGAGATACAATGTATCCCAACAATTTTCTTGAGGTTACCCCAAATACACACTTCTTTGGATTGAGTCTTACTTGATATTTTTCAAGTCTATCAAATATTTGGCCTAGAACTTGTATGTGATCTACCCTAGAAAATTTTTCTAGTATATCATCCACATAGTCCTCCATGATGTGATGACAGAGATCATGAAATACCACTGTCATTACTCTTTGATAGGTTGCACCTGCATTTTTAAGACCAAATGGCATGATGCACCAACAATAGGTACCCCAAGGACAAGTAAATGCCATTTTATGCTGATCTTCTTCTACTATCATTATTTGATTATAGCCAGAAAATTCATCCATTAGAGAAAGCATTTCATGGCTGGCGGTCAGGTCCACTATGAGATCAATGTTTGGCAATGGAAAGTCATTTTTGGGACATGCTTTGTTAAGATCTTTAAAGTCAGAACACATGCAGATGCCCTCATTTGGTTTAGCCATAGGTACAATGTTTGAGACCCATTCTGGATAATCAATAGGCTTGATAAATTTTGCATCTAACAACTTCTATATTTCAACTTTCACCAAGAGAGCGATCTGTGGATGTATCTTTCTTAGTTTTTTCTTGACCGGTTTAGCTTTTGGATCTATCGTGAGATAGTGAACTACTAGCAAAGGGTCTAACCCTAGCATATCAGCATAGGTCCATGCAAAGTTGATGGTTCTTTGTAAGGAGAAGTTGGTAAGATTCTTTCTCTCTTGTTCAAATAATGATGCTACAAGGAATATGGTTCTAGGATTTTTCTCTGTGCCAAGATTTATCTCTGTAGAATCTTCCACTAGGAGAGCTAATTTCTCTTGATACTTTGATGGTAAGGGAAGGTCAAATTCTCCATCCTTAGGTGTCATAATTGGGTTTTCACCTTTAGATACGTCATTTGTTTTTACTATTTTCTGATTAGGAGGTGCCACAGTGTAGTTTTCACCTAGAGATCTATTTTGATTATTTTTATTTTTGCGATTGGAGGATTTGGCATTCTCACCAAAATAAGTAGTTTGATCTAATTCCATTACAAAACCAACTTTGTGATTTCCAAGAGGGATACCATCTCGGAGTCCCATGAAATCTTCAATAGCTTCATCATTCTAAAAAATATCTAGAATGGGGGACCCTTGTTGGTCCCAATCGATAAGTTCATAGTAGACGAGTGTTGGTGTTTGATGTGAAGGATATGGATGATAACATGAATATGTAGGATTCAGTGAATAGGTTAGTCATATGGAGGTAGGAGTCATTGATGATATCCTCTTTAGACATCGAATCTGTGAGAGAAGTTTGTGTCACCTTGTCGAGAATACCCTCGATGTCCAAGGTGCGTGATACCTTCTTACTATATCCCAGCCCCTTTTTGTCTAGCTTCTTTTTCACAATAATGGGTTCTATTTCACCTTGATTATCTTTCCCAAGGCCACCTTTTCCTTTATAGCCCATGTTTTTGACAATTCTTAGGCCATTGCCATATTGTTTAACTAGTATGGTGATTGGTTCTTTCTCTTTGTAGAGCCAAGATGAGATGTATTCAATAGTTTCCTCTGCGAATAATTTTCCCTCATTGAACTAGGTTAGAGATGATGGAGGAGGGATGGCTAATTTCTTAGTCACTTTGGCTATGGGTGGTTGGCTGTAGGATTTAGGGGATAAGGGTATCCACCCTACACAACAAGATTTAGAGATATCATATTCACCAAAGCCTATATCACTGATGTTAGCTTTGATTTCAGAAATAGGATTAGGATTAGGTTCAACTTTGAAGGCTTTTTTCAAATTTTCAAAGTCGACATACAATGATGATTCATAGGTTTGTCATTATTTGGCACTTGGTTGCAATTCTTATAACTGCCTTGCAAGACACAATAGAATTCAAAGGGATGAGGATCTCTTGGGATAGTGATCTCTGTACCATTAAATGGGAACTTGAGAGACTGATGGTATGTGGAGGAAACAAATTTCATGGCATGGATCCATGGGTGTCCTAAGATAATGTTATGAGGTATCTCAATGTCGAGTACTTGGCACCTAGTTTCAAGCATGATGGGGCCTTCTTGTATAGGCAAGTGGATAACACCTTCTGAATGGTGCTCATTATCATCATACCCCTTGATTATAATGCATTGATCAATGTTGACATGATCCTTAGAGTATCCCAATTGTTTAAGTAACTTGAGAGAACAAATATTGAGACCAACACCACCATCTATAAGTATGCGTTTGATCTTTCATTTATGGATGAAAACTTCAATGTGATGTACATCATTGTGACATGGTTCATGGGATGGGAGGTCCTTTTCAGAAAAGACCACATTGTAAGGTGAGGCAATGTTACCTATTATAGCTTGGAAATCCATGACCGCTATGTTATTAGGAATAGAAGACTCTTGTAGGGCTTTTTCTAGCACAACTTTATGTGCAGGTGATGACTGTAGAAGGTCCAAAATGGAGATATGTGCAGGGGTTTTCCCTAGATGTTTTACAAGATTGTAATCAAATTGGGTTGGAAGATTTGGTGTAGGCCTACGAAGGGTGACACAACCACGATGAGTTGTGACTGTGCAATCCGTAGATTTACCTTTGATAGTGAGGGTAGACACACTACTTTCTTCAAAATGGCCTACAATAGAGTCATAGGAAGATGAAGCTTTATTAATGACTTTACCTTTATCAAGATGCTGACCTTGACCATGGTTATGGAATGGCTCCTTGTACATGTTGAGATCTTTGTTGGTGTTTTGATTAGGAGGTGCATCAAAAGTGACGTCACCTCTATCAATAAGGTTTTGGATCATGTGCTTGAGTTTCATGCATGATATGGTTCTATGTCCTTTGGTCTTATGGTATTCACAATATTTGTTGTCATGGTATCATGTGGGTTTGAAAGCAGGTTCGCCATATGGCAGAGTATCTAGTAGTGTGACGAGTCCATTTTGCACAAGTTTTTTTAGAACTGACTGTGTAGGCTCTCCCAAGGGAGTGAACTTACGCCTTCGAGGGTAATCTTGGGGAGGCCACTCTTGTTGTCGCTGTTGGTTTTGGTTTTGTTGTCATTGTTGTTGTTGTTGAGGCAGAGGTTGGTTTTGTTTGGATGAAAGATTAAGGGGTGTTTGTAGTGTTTGGACATGTTTGGAATCCACCACACCATCATTGACCATGTTTTTGTTTTTGTTCCAATATTTGGGCTTATCATTTGATTGTTGTTGGGAAGGATTGTCTTTATTTTATTTGAATATTTTGACCACGCCTTTAGCGATGAGGGGTTTTTCGATGTTGATGCCTTTATAGGTAATTTTGTCAAAGGTTGTAGTACTTAGTATTTGCAAATGGAAACCCAATTCTTGGTTAAGGTTCTGCACAAACATGCTAAAAAGCTACTTTTTAGGTATTTTAAATGGGAATTTGCTAGCCATGTGTCTCCATCTTTGAAGGAAGGAGATAAGAGTTTCCCCATTTTTCTATTTGTTGTTACATAAGTCACTCATAGAGACCTCATGTTCTGTGTTGTATGAGAAATGGGTAGCAATTTTTTCTGCAAGCTCATTAAAAGATTTGATACCCGTAGATAGATGTGAGAACCATTCTATAGCTTGACCTCCAAGGCTGTGAGGAAAGAGGTGCATGAGATATGTGTCATTATGTGCAACCTCTAAACAAGCGAGATAAAATTCTCTAAGGTGGTCTTTTGGGTCTCCTCTTCCTTTGTATTTATCAAATTTGGGTATATTGAAGTTGGGAGGAAAAGGGATCATTTGCAATGACTGATCAAATGGATAAGGACAAACCTCCTCCAAGGGGAAGGTTTTCTTAGTGTGACCAAATGTTAAAATAGCTACTTATTGTTCTACCTCGGAAAGTTTAAGCTCCATAGCTATTGGGGGTGTTGGAAGAGACTCTTGTTGCACTAGGGGTGGTTGTTGTTGCCCATAGGGAAGATTGTAGTTAAAGCTATAGGAATGGATTTTATATGGGTCGTATGATTGGTTTGGGTCATATATGTCATATGATGGATTTGGATTAGGTTGGGTTTGGTTGGTTTGATTTTGTATATGTGGAGGTGATGCTAGATAAGAATGTTGGCTTTATAATTGTAGTAATTGTAGATAAGAGTTTTGTCGTTGGTATTGTTGAGGAGGGGTGATGAATGGATTGCATGGAGGAAAGCTAAATGTTGTTGAATTTGATTGTGATGGTGGGATATAGCCATAGGAAGTTTGTATTTAAGAATGTTGAGGGTTATTGAGATAGGTGTTGGTGAGATTGAGTTTGGATGATCTTTGCGGTAGAGGGACATAGGTAGATGGGTTTTGTGATGGTTGGGGTTGATTGATATAGGTGTTGGTAAGATTGAGTGTGGATGATCATTGTGGTGGAGGAACATAGTTTGTGTTGATGTTTTGGGAGTGTTGTGGTTGCATGACATTGCTTGGATTAGTGATATGGAGGGTTGATGATGTTTGGGATGGTGGCGGTTGTGACCCTTGTTGCATGGCTACATAAGTTTTTCCCAGATTGTAGTTTGGTGGAAAATCATCTCATGATGGGGTGGCCAATGTTCCATTTGCGATCGATGCAGGCATTTGTGATATGATAGGAGGTTGTTGTGTGTTTGGTTTAGCTAGAGTGACTTGTTTTGCTAATTTTGCTTGATGATGTAGAGTCTCTTGTTGCAATTTATAAATCTCCATAGGAGTCAAGAGTGGTGATATTGGTCTTTTTGCTGTTGGAATTTGCTAGAGGGGATTTTCATATTGAGCATCAAAAGAATTAGTCATTCTCCCTTGTGAGCCTTGTTCGGGTACGAGAGTGGATACGGTTGACATAGTTTGGATAGTAGTTATAGTGTCATGGGTATTATTTTGATCTTTAAGTTTAGATAGATCAAAGTCTTGGGGTAGTTTAGCTCCTTGTTCCACAAGTAAATGAAATAAATGATCTTGATTCTCACTAAGGAGTTTGTCAAATGCGGCTATGGCTCTAGGATCTTGCATGATTTCATCAAGGTCTTGTCTATCTTCTTGAGTCGATTGACCTTCTTGAAAGTTTTTCTCTTCTTGAGATGGGACTTGACCTATAGTGTAATTAGGTGTAGCAAAATCATGAGGCATGCTGTTAGTAAATTGAGTTACATCTACCAAAGGGACATTACCCTCTTGGGGATTGGTTGGTTTGTCATGTTGCGACCTGTTTTAAAAATTGTTTGGTCTATCAGTTGGTGTTTGGGGAGTACTTTTTTGAGACATGGAGGAATGACTTGGTTGAGGTGTATGTGGACGTGATTTGTGCTTCTTTGGGGCAATTTGCTTAGCTTTCATAGATTGTTGGAGTCTAGTGGTTACCATGGGATGCACTAGGACAATTTGTTTTTGAGATTTGGATTGATTTTGGACTCAAAGGTAGATGTTTGACCAAAAAGGTGTGATTTTGCTGAGATTTGGGAAAGATAGTTTGATAAACAATTTACGGGACCAAAGCCATTGGATTGTGTTGCAAAGGTGTGTGACTGTTATACCAAAGGCGCGGCACTATGCTTCAGAAGCACTTGACTGCATTACAAAGGTGTGAGACTATGTTGTAAAGGTGCTGGACTGCGTTACAAAGGTGTTGGCCTGTGTTACAAAGGCACTGAGATGGTATTAGTGATGTTTCTAAGGCAAATTTTGATAGTTTTTGGATTTTCTTTGACAAGAGAAAACACATCAAACCAAGTACCAAAGAGGACTGACACAACAGATAGTGTATGTTTAGGGCTCATGAAAAAGCCCAATGTTTTCATGGGTATAAGACAATTGCAAATAATTCAAGCACTTTTATCCCTAGAGACATAGGTTCATTGTGGTAGTTTAGCTCACAACTTGAAATCTCTGTCGACTAAATGTCATTCCATACTAGTGTCATACATTTGAGTCTTTGTGAGAGACAATAGTTAGGGATATCTCACTCTCCCCTCAGAAAGCTACACGTAAGTCACAAGAGCTTATGCTAGCTAAGGGAATACTATCTCTTCTCAAGGGAGGCAATGGTGAGTACCTTGAGGGCTTGTAACGATTCCCCTTGCACTGATGATTACCGTAATGTTCAGAGGTGAAATAGGTAGTCACTATCTAGATGGTTCTTAGTAGTTTTGAAGGACCAACGCCTTGCGAGCATGCGACAAGCTACTAAAAGCTTTAACCAATCCTACCAAGAGTATCAAACACTTCACACAATATAAAAATCATTTTCACAAAGTATTAGTACACCTCTTTTTGATTTGGCACCACAAGGCAAGGTTGACGTTGATTAGGACTTGGCTTTCACCTTATCCGTCTTATATAGTAGTTCAAAGGAAAAATTTTCTTAGGTGATAGGGTTAGCTGGCAGAAGATATCAATTAAATGCAAATAAAGATTAAATAGAGGAATGAAAATACACAGAAGTAATAATAGCGAGAGACAATTTTAATGTGGTTCACCCAAACTCAGGCTACATCCACCAATAGAGAGTCCAATATTATTATCCAGTAAATCAAACCAATTACAACCAGCAATCCCTATAACTCAATACCACTACAAAATGCTACAATACAATAACAACGGAAACCCTAACCCTTCGCCATTTTTATCATGACTTTTGTTAGTTACAAAATAGGGTTTTTTATGTCGGCTAATGAAAAATAAATCCAGACGCCTTAATAAAATAATAAAAAACTGTGTGAGGTTTCGGGGGCACTACCCTCGAGCCCTCGCGAGGGTGTTACCCCTTGACCCCGTCTTGGGGGCGCTGCCCCCAAACCCCCATAAGGGACGTTGCCCCTTAACCTCGTAGGAATTTGGGGGGAAACTGCACTGATAAAAGTGGGGTAAATTTAACCTCTAAGTCTGATTAGGCTCCATATAATAACAATCTCCCACTTGGAGACTGATCAGACTATACAAAATATAATCTCCCACTTGGAGACTGATCATAACACCGCTGACCCTATAGCTCCCACTAAAAATAAGCACCTTGGACTTTGCTATTCTATTTTTGTTGTTTTCAATCTAGAAGACCAACTAAAGCTGAAGAGGAGCTCAGCATCTCCCTTTTCACTACCTTTGTAAACATATCCACTGGATTTTCATCTGTATGTATCTTTTCCAGCCATAACTATCCATCATCCAACACCGACCGAATAAAGTGATACCTCAACTGTATGTGTTTGGTCTTTGAATGCAAGGCAAAATTCTTTGCAAGATGTATGGCACTCTGGCTATCTGTAAACAAATAACTGTTAACCTATTGTTTTGCCCAATTCTTCCATGAAAGATTGTAGCCATATCATCTCCTTGCTTGCCTCTTTTGCAGCTACATACTCTACCTCCATGGTGGATAAAACAACTACCTTTTGCAACCTAGAGATCCAACTCACCACTGTCCTACCTACAATAAAGACATAACCTGTAGTACTCATCCTGGTATCAATATCCCCTGCCAAATCTGAGTCTACAGAACATGCTAAATTAGTATTAGAGCCCCTAAAACATAAGTGTTTATTAGATGTACCTCTCAAATATCTAAGAATCCATTTTACCACATTCCAGTGCTCCAATCCAGGATGACTCATATACCTTCTTACGACTCCTACATCATGTGCAATATCTAGTCTCGTGCATACCATGGTGTACATTAAACTTCCTACAACTGAAGCATATGGTACCTTGGACATTTTTTCTTCCTCCTCTTGCGTCTTAGGACACATCTCCTTAGTCAATTTTAAATGACTAGGCAAAGGTGTGCTGATAGCTTTTGCATTCTCCATATGGAATCTCTGCAACACCTTTTCAACATAATCAACCTGAGATAGAGTCAATTTTCTATGCTTCCCATCTCTGCAAATTTTTATACCAAGGATTTGTTTTGCTACCCCCAAATCCTTCATAGCAAATGGTTGTGCTAACTACTGTTTTAACTGTTTGATGTGATCCATGTTAGACCCTGCTACAAGCATGTCATCAACATATAAACATAAAATAATGTAGCTATCATTATCCAACTTTTTAAAATAAACACAATGGTCAAAATTACACTTGCTATAGCCTTGCTCAACCATAAAACTATCAAACTTCAAATACCATTGCCGAGGTGCTTGTTTCAAGCCATACAAACTCTTCTTCAATCTGTACACCAATTTCTCCTTACCGTTGACCTCAAATCCCTATGGTTATTCCATATATATCTCCTCCTCCAAATCACCATGGAGAAAGGCAGTTTTCACATCTAGCTGTTCCAAATGTAAATCTTCAACAACCACAATACTTAAAATAGTACGAATAGAAGTCATCTTAACAACCGAAGAAAAAATCTCATCAAAATTAATACCCTTTTTCTGTGCAAATCCTTTCACAACTAACTTGGCTTTAAATCTTTTCTTACCTCTATCTTCCTCTTTCAGCCTATAAACCCATTTGTTTGGTAGAGCCTTTTTACCTAGAGGCAACTTACATAATTTCCAAGTCTAATTTTTCAGCAAGGAGTCCATTTCTTCTTTCATTGCAAGCTCCCACTGAAACTTTGTATCCACCTACATAGCTTCATCATACCCTTCTAGTTCACCAACATCTATTAAAAAAATAGAATACGAAGACGGAGAAAACCTTTCAGGAGGTCTAATTAGCCTTGTTGACCATCTAACATTCACTGGAATTTGTGGTATCTCTTGTTGCTGTTGCGGAGCATGAGGAACCACTGCAACATCACTATTTGGAGTATCATCCAACACCACATAATCCTTTTCTTTCTTCTCATGCTGCTACAACTGATCTTTGTACAACACCTCATTGAATACAACATCCCTGCTTCTCACAATTTTTTGATTTTCAAAATCTCAAAGCCTATAACCAAATTCATAAATGCCATATCCAACGAAGGTACACTTTTTTGATTTTGCATCTAGCTTGGTTTTATTTTCAGAATCTATATGTGCAAATGCTTCACATCTAAAGGTTTTGAGAAAATAATAACTCACCTTCTTACCTATCCATGCTTCCTTTGGAATACCATAGCCCAAAGGAACTGAAGGACCTCTGCTAATTAAATATACAGCAGTGTTGACAGCCTCTGCCCACATGTTTAAAGGGAGCCCAACATGCAATCTCATGGTCCTTGCATGCTCCATTATTGTCCTATTCATCTGCTCAGCCACCCCATTTTGTTGTGGAGTCCCTAGAACTATTTTCTGCCTATGAATTCCATTAAAGGAAAAATAATCCTCAAATTCTTTGTTGCAATACTCACCACCATTATCATATCTGAGACATTTTAATCTTTTACCCATCTCATTCTAAACCAAACTTCTCCATTTCTTAAATGTTTCAAATACATCAAATTTCTGCCTAAGGAAATAAATCCAAACCTTCCTAGTTGCATCATCTATGAATGTAACATAATACTGAGAGCCACCAAGAGAAGATACCTGAGTCGGTCCCCATACATCTATATGTACAAGCTCCAACTTTTCATCTTTCTTTTGCTTCCCATCCTTGAGAAAACTAACTCTTTTTTGTTTGCCATACACACAACTTTCACAGAAATCTAGATTAAAACATTTCAGACCTAGTAAAACTTTCTTAGAATGAAGTACCTTCATACCTTTTGCACTCATATGCCTAAGTTTGTTATGCCACATCATTGTCTTAGAACCTACAGTAACTATTTCAGTCTTTTCCTGTGAACCTGCAACAACTGTTCCTGAACCTATCTGGTTTTTCTCTGTGTCATGCCAACATTTCCCATGCAGTCATGACACACATCACATGTGTCATATCCACATTTGTCATGTGGTCATGACATGAAATATAAAAATTTTTACCACGCTTTCGTAGGAACCCCCTCACATGTGTAAGTGTGTTCGGTGGCAATATGTATAAGGCGTAAACATGTTAGTCGAAGGCAGGGTAATGAGATCACATGCACATTTACCTCATGTGATGAAGGCCAACTAGGGGATCAATGCAACATGATTAACATCGCTAATAAGGTTAGGATCAGAGATTAAGATCCTAGGTTTACCTAAGTGAATGATGGGATTTTGACATAAGTCAAAAATCAAAATCTAATATTAAAGCATATGAATAAATTAATGGTTTAATCTAAAACTAACATGTTGTGGGAATGGTAAGTTAGCTCTACACAAGGTTCAAAAGTGATAAATCAACTAATCCCAGATTCTAGAAAAATTCGGCAGCATAATGCCTCATGGGCATGAATAGGGTTTATTCTCACTAAATAATTTTAGTCAAAGTATACTAGGTTTGCTAAGTTGGATGGAAAAATTTAATGCACTAGGAATAAAGTTTATCTCACTAAGGTTCCCCGTTCAAACGCAAGGTTAAATTAATTAATTATAAACCTAGTTCATAAAGAATTAACCATAATAATAATTTAACTAAAATGGTCTCACGAGAGAATAAGGTTAAATTACAATTACATGGTAGACTAAGTTTAGAATAAAATTAAAATAAAACTTTAATAAAATTAACTAGGGCATTAGCCCCACTAGCTCAATTAAATTAAATTCTAATAAAAAACTATCTAACCAATAAATTAATTCTCCTACCATCTCATTACCTTGCCAAAACAAGTCTATCACCAAACAATTAAAATATCACAATTAAAGTTACCCCTTTATTTAATTTACCTCTAATTCCTCTTTCAAATAAAAGAAAAAGGATAAAACAAATAAAAGAAATCAAGGGAAAGTGAGGGAATTAATAAAAGCCAATTTTAAACTACCAAGCCCTAAAAAGCTCACAAATAAAATAATAATTTCCTTATGAAAGGAAAGAAAACCCTAGCCTCCCTTTGGTTTTCTCATTTCTCTTCTTTTTTTTTTGTCCTCATCTCAAGTTTGTTTTGCTTGTTTTCAGGTTTGGGAATGGCCTCCATGAATGGAAGCTCAAAGAAGGTATACACATTGTATATACCCATTTTCTTTTGTGTTAAAAATTCTATTTTGTTTTTGAGCCAGAGATATCCATTGAAATGGAGAGATTCTTCTCTTTTTTTTTTACTCTAGAAAGTATAAACATTGAATATATATATATTTAACAATGATAAACGATTTTGTAGGCAGAAATGATCGAAGGCCGAACACCCTTGAGTGGTGCTTCACAGTATTTACCACCACTAGAAAACATCGCCGTCGGCAGAAGGAGGGAACAACGATGGTTTTAAGGGGTGTGGGGGGGTTACTCTCCCCCCACACCCTTTCGGAGTCTAAGCAGAGGAAGGGCCACGGGGAGTGAGTTGGGCGACGAAAGGCAAGGGGGGGGGATGTGGGGAGTGGGCCGAGCCCCACCCACATCCCATTACGGTGGGGTGTGGGTGGGGCCCGACCCCCTCCCCACACCCAGTCTCAAAACCAATGGCGGTGGTGGGGGGGTTAAAACCCCCCACCTACAAATACACATCACTCTCTATCTTAAAAACAAACACAACTCTCTTGTATTATTACACAGTTTTTAATACATATGACAGAAATATAAATAATGCATAAATATATTTATGGGTATATATATACCTGTGTGTATATATATATATATATACCTATAAATATACATATGTCCATTTTAGAAAACACGAATTTTTAATAGATATTACAGAGGTAACAAAAAAAAACTGATATATAGTTAAATATACACACACACAAATATATATATATGTAGATATTTATATATATACCCATTTAGTTTTACATAGATTCTCATTTGAAACACACAGGCAAGAATGTATGTATATATTTATTTTTGTGTATAAATTTATATACATAGTTATACATATATATACATATATATATATTTGTATATATGAGTATGTATATTTATATGAATATATACCTTTAAACAAGGATCACATTAAATGTAAGAACATATTTAGATGCATAACATAAGATGAAAATTTTCCTCCACAATTAATGCTGATAACAAAATAACACAGTCCACACAAATAACCATATTTATTTTTTTGAATTGGAAACAAGGGCATATAAATCCTTCTTTCAATATAACCAATCAACATCAAATTTTATTTTCTATGAGAAAATAACCATTGCATTTTATCTTCAAATACAAATAGCAACTAATTTTTTTTTTGTTTTAGTTTAAAAACATATTTATATACCAACATTTTAATCTTGCTCTTCTTTCTTGCAATGCACTCTATTTTTTTTTTCTCATCCATAAGGCATTGTAAAATAGCAACTACAGATTTTATTTCTCAATGTAATTAAGTTTCATACACTCAAATCTAAAACATAAGTTTATACAGCTTGAGGGAGCAAGATCTCCTCTCTTGAAACTAAAAGAAAACACAAGGCCTTTCTTGGCCATGCTCCCTCAAGAGTTCAATATACAACACAAGAAAAGAGGTATTGTTTTCTCCAACATTCCATAGCTCCAAAAATCCTCCAATGACACAAGAAAGGGGAAAGAAGCCACAATGAACTGCTCTCCTCCCTACCATTGACTCACTCATGAGTCACCTCCGAGATAGGAGGTCATCCTCACACAAGGTAAACACACTCCACATCACAAAATGTAAACAAACACCAAAAGACAACATACTCCCATAGCTTGCACATAACACAACTCACCCAAAGTGAGTTTAATGGGGTAGGGGAGTGGACATCACTCAACTCAAGAGTGCCACTCAAAAACTTCCCAACACAATATCTCTCAAGGCCTCAAGCCAACACTTTAAAACATAGTTTCACAAAGCTTTCTTTCGGCTCTCAAGCCATTTCACAAATTGTTCATATACACATATTGCCCTCAAGGCTAAAACTTCACAAAACTAAGGATGTGACCCTGAGGAGGTTCACTCCTCCCCCACCCCACACATGTTGAGCATTCTCTCCAAATTGAGAGGCTCTCACAACTCCCATAACAAATTTTTCCCACAACACAAAGCAAAAATACAAACTAGAACTCACACATGCATCCCACAAGTAAAGAAAAAAAAAGCATAAGGAAAGGCATTTGCCTTGAGTCCAACCTTTTAAAGCCCAAATGGAAGATATTTGAGTAGAGCTCCTCTATATTCTTCTCCAAGTTTAGTCTCCCACTTTTCCTCTAACTTTCTCCCCAAAAACAACTAAAATTCAAAAATTGAAAAGATTCAACAACCCCCTCTCTCTCTTCAAGAGGGATTAAAATAGGCTCTTCTCATGAGCCTTGAGGAATGGGGAGGTGACACTTGTCACCTCCTCACTCCACACAACCACTTGCAAGACTCTTGGAATGGGGTGGTGACACATGTCATCCACCCATTCCACCAAGTCTTTCTCCCATCCACTTTTCTCTCTCACACAGGTGGGAGAGAAAGGTGGAGCCAAAGGAGGAGTGGGTACCACATGTGCCCCAATCATCTCCTCCTAAGAAAAACCACACAATCCCAAGGTACCCTCACCAATTGTGGGATAGGCTTGGAGTTAAGTCCTCCACAATTAGGGGGTATTGAAGACTCCCCAACCTAGGAAAGAGGAAATAAAGAGGTTGAGTGTTTGACCCACTCATCCTCTCCCTCCCAAACTTCCATTTTCGTCACTTTACTTCACGGTGAAGTTAAAGTGACCAAATGAGAGTTTACCTAAGGTTACACAAGCCCAAATGACCCCTAGACCCTAGGGGTACAACTCATGGTCAATTTTAACCCATTTTGAGCACCATAGGTTGAGTAAAAACACATAAAAAGGGGTCTCAAAAATTATAATTTAAAATAAAATCCAAATGACATTACAACTTAACAACACCAACCAAAAATTAAATAAAAGAAGGGGTAGACCTAACCAACCTAACAACACACAACCACATTACAAAAATTTATCATACATCACATAGATGATCTTGGTTCCTCTTGGAACTAGATCGACTTTACATGGGAAACAACACAGTGTGTGGGATGATCTCTAAATATCCGTGGCTTCGTTAGAAACACTTACGTAATTAAATGAAATGTTAATCCAACATGTATATAATAGCCAAAGCAAAGTGAAATATACACATACATCATCACATGATCATATAACATCAAAGGATCACATCATAATTAAATTCTGAATTTTGCATTTCAAAAATCCATCATAAGATATGATCACATAATACATCTCTAACTAAAATCACATGAATAGTATCCCAATAACATCATAATGTAAATCATATGTCTAACATCATTAGTGAATCAATATCAAGGTCTAATCTCATCGTAATCATGCTACACATAATAAATCCACATAAAGAATAAAGTCTAATAGTCTGACAAATTAGGATCAACAGTCCCATAAGTGTAATATGTGTCTCCAACAGTAAAATAAAGTAGTAAATATAAGGGAGTGAAATGGTAGGCCTCACATCCTCCCCCCCAAGATTGTACTTTCTCCTGGAAGTTGTCAAAGAGGTGAGGATAAAGGGCCCTCAATCTAGCTACATCCTCCCATGTTGTCATGCCCTCATCATACATATCCCACTGGACTCTAACTTGGTCTAGCTCTTGACCTCGAAGGCCTGATGAGCCAATATGTGAATTGGCTCCAAATCCAACTGACCGCCTGCCTCTACTTGAAGAGCACTCCAATCCAATACATGAGATAAATCAGATATGTAACGCCGCAAAATAGAAATATGAAAAACATCGTGGATGCACGACAAGCTACATGGCAAGGCTAGATGATAGACTACAGGTCCTATCTACTCCAAGATCTCAAAAGGTCCAACAAAATATGGTGTGAACTTAAAGCCCTTTCCATAACGGATTGGACTCTTGTGCGGTCGCACTCTCAAGAATACTCTCTCCCCAACTGAGAAGCTCCGATCTACTCTCTTAGCATCGGCATACTTCTTCTGTTGATCATGTGCCTCCTGAAGTCTTTGCCTAATCAAGGTCACCTATTGCTCTATATCCTAAACCAACTTTGTCCATATCACAACCCTATCCTCAATACGGTCACAACTCAAAGGTGTCCTACAAGGTCTGCCGTACAAGGCCTGAAACGAAGGCATACCCAACGAGCTGTGATGCCCATTGTTGTAGGCAAACTCAACTAGATATAGATACTCCTCCCATCTACTCTGGTGATCCATGACTTACATACAGAGCATATCCTCAAGAACCTGATTAACCCTCTTTGTTTGACTATCTGTCTCAGGATGATAAGCGGAACTAAAGTTGAGCTGTGTACCCAATGCCTGCTGTAAAGCCCCCCAAAAGGCTGATGTGAACACTGAATCCCTATCTGATATGATACGGCGAGGTACCCCATGTAGTCTAACAATCTGATCCAAGAATACTCTCACCACTAATGGTGCATTGTACGTCATGCGTACAGGTGAGAAATGTGCCACCTTGGTCAACTTGTCAACCATCACCATGATGGCATCATGGCGGCGTGATGACATAAGAAGATAATAATGAAGTCCATGGAAATGGTGTCCCATTTCCACTCAAGTATCACATGAGGGTATAAAAGACCTGCTGGATGCTGATGCTCGGCCTTGACCCTCTGGTACTCAAGGCAACGAGCAACATACTCTGTAATATCCTGTCTCATACCCGCCCAATGGTATAACTATCGCAAGTCGACATGCATCTTCTTCACCCCTGGGTGTGCTGCATAAGGTGCTCTATGAGCCTCTGAAAAAACTACTGCACGAAGGTCACCCGCACGGGGTACATAGATGTGTTGTCAATGTCTAAGTAACCCATCTGACTCAAGGGAATATCTTGCAAATTTGCCCTTAAGGGTCCTCTGTGACTGGATCTCCTGCTGCACCTCAAGAACCCACTCATCCTCAGGCAGATGCTGAATGATGCACTCTCTCAAGTCCACACCCAAGGTCAAGGTCAGGATCTTGTGGTGCCTATGACTCAAAGCATTAGCGACCATATTCTCCTTCCCTTTGATGTAGTAGACATCAAAGTCATACTCGCATAGAAACTCCATCCAACGCCGCTAGCGGGCATTCAAATTCAGCTGTATGAATATGTACTGCAAACTATGGTGATCTGAATGAAGTTCAAAGCGATGACCCAAAAGAAAGTGTCTCCAATGAACAAGAGCGTGTACCACTATCGCGAGCTCTAAATCATGAGTAGGGTAATTCAGTTCATGTGTCTTGAGCTTACGCGACTCATATATAATCACTCTACCACCCTGCATAAGCACGACTCCCAAACACTCAAGTGATACATTTATACAAACTACAAAATCCTCTACAGGATCACGAACTGCTAAGATGGGAGCACTGATAAGATGCTCCTTGAGGACCCCAAAGGCCCTCTCACACTACTCGGTCCAAGTGAAACTCTTGCCCTTCCGCTGAAGGGAAGTAATGGGGTGCGCTATCTTGGAAAAGCCCTTTACGAATCTACGGTAGTAACTAGCTAATCCCATGAAACTCCTTACCTTTGTCACACTGGTGAGTGCTAGCCAATCTCTGATAGCCCTGATCTTTGATGGATCTATGGAGATGCCATCACTAGATAGTATGTGTCCTAAATATTGCACCTCGGTCCTAAAAAAGGCACACGTCACCAAGTTGCCATACAACTGCTGCTTTCTCAAGCACTGCAAAACCTGACGCAAGTGATCCACATGCTCCTCCTCAGTCTGCAAATAGATCAAAATATCATCAAGAAAGATGATCACAGACCAATCCAAGTAAGTGTGGAACACCCCGTTCATGAAACTCATGAACACTGCAGGGGCGTTCGTCAAACTAAAGGGTACCACAGTAAACTCATAGTGGCCATATCTAGTTCGAAAAGTGGTCTTATGAATATTTGCCTCTGAGATGTGCAACTGGTGATACCTAGACTTCAAATCTATCTTCAAAAACACTTTGGCTTCCTGCATCTGGTCGAAAAGGTCATCAATCCTAGGTAGAGGATAATGGTTCTTCACCGTAACATTATTAAATTGCCTATAGTCCATGCACAAGTGAAGAGACCCATCCTTCTTCTTCATGAAGATAACTGGTGCACCCCATGGTGAAACACTAGGATGGATGTGCCCCTTCTCAAGAAACTCCTCTAATTGTAATTTGAGCTCCGTGAGCTCATGTGTGGTCATCCTGTAGGGTGCATGAGACATTGGCTCTACACCTGGTACTGGATCGATGTAGAAATCTACCTCTCTGCGTGGAGGCATACCTAGTAACTCTAGTGGAAAGACATCAGATAATTCCCTCAAGATAGGATGGTCATCTAAAGATGCCTCTGACTCATCATCTAATCTGTCGCTAATGGTGATGGCAAACAATTGACATCCCTTCCGCATGCAACGCTTAAGCTGTTGAATAGAAATCATACGAATTGCTGCAGGCTTCTGAACACCCACTGTCATCCTCTGTCTCTATGCCCTATGACCAGATCATCCATAGCATACTCATAAGGTCCATTATATACCTACTCTACCCTCATAGTCTCATCTCGTCTCGCATGTCGCGGAGGACTCCTACTCTGTGCTTTGTAAGCTGACCCTATCTCCTCCACTGTAGTAATCGGTATCTCTACAAAGGGCTCTACACGTGGCACCTCTCATGGCTCAACACGGGGCTCTACATGTGGCTCAGCTTGTGACTTAGCACGCGGCTCCTCATGTGGCTCCTCTCACGAATCAACGCGGGGCTCATCACGTGGTGCTAGTACAACTGGCGGTAGCCTATCTAACATGGCCTGTAACATCTATAAAATCTAAGGTCCTATATCAAGCCCTAGTGGTACTTGTGGTGCCTGCTACTCTGATAAGGCTATTGGTCCCTGACCCTCTGCTGTGGACTCATCTCGTATCTCTATAGACTCAGTGCGGTGCGAATGCACTCGCCTCATTCTAGGTGGCATCCTATAAGAACAAGGTAGGCACTAATTAATCAAAATTACATAAAAGTAACGTGCCCAAACAAGCCCAGTGTTTAAACTTATGTTCTGATACCAAATGTCATGCCCACATTTCCCATGCGGTCATGACACGCATCACATGTGTCATGTCCACATTTGTCATGTGGTCATGACATGAAATATCAAAATTTTTACCACGCTTCCCTAAAAACCCCCTCGCACGTGTAATCGTGTTCAGTGGCAATACGCATAAGGCATAAACATGTCAGTCGAAGGTGGGGTAATGTGATCACATGCGCATTTCTCTCACGTGATGAAGGCCAACTAGGGGTCGATGCAATGTGATTAACTTCGCTAATAAGGTTAGGATCAGAGATCAAGACCCTAGGTTTACCTAAGTGAATGATGGGATTTCAACATAAGTCAAAAATCAAAATCTAATATTAAAGCATATGAATAAATTAATGGTTTAATCTAAAACTAACACGTTGCGGGAATGGTAAGTTAGCTCTACGCAAGGTTCAAAAGTGATAAATCAACTAATCCCAGATTCTGGAAAAATCTGGTAGCATAACGCCTCACGGGCGTGAATAGGGTTTATTCTCACTAAATAATTTTAGTCAAAGTATACTAGGTTTACTAAGTTGGATGGAAAATTTTAATGCACTAGGAATAAAGTTTATCTCACTAAGGTTCCCCATTCAAACACAAGGTTAAATTAATTAATTATAAACCTAGTTCATAAAGAATTAACCATAATAATAATTTAACTAAAATGGTCTCACGAGAGAATAAGGTTAAATTACAATTACATGGTAGACTAAGTTTAGAATAAAATTAAAATAAAACTTTAATAAAATTAACTAGGTCATTATCCCCATTAGCTCAATTAAATTAAATTCTAATAAAAAACTATCTAACCAATAAATTAATTCTCCTACCATCTCATTACCTTGCCAAAACAAGTCTATCACCAAACAATTAAAATATCACAATTAAAGTTACCCCTTTATTTAATTTACCTCTAATTCCTCTTTCAAATAAAAGAAAAAGGATAAAACAAATAAAAGAAATCAAGGGAAAGTGAGGGAATTAATAAAAGCCAATTTTAAACTACCAAGCCCTAAAAAGCTCACAAATAAAATAATAATTTCCTTATGAAAGGAAAGAAAACCCTAGCCTCCCTTTGGTTTTCTCATTTCTCTTCCTTCTTTTTTTTGTTCTCCTCTCAAGTTTGTTTTGCTTGTTTGTAGGTTTGGGAATGACCTCAACGAATGGAAGCTCAAAGAAGGTATACACATTGTATATACTTGTTTTCTTTTGTGCTAAAAATTCTGTTTTGTTTTTGAGCCAGAGATATCCATTGAAATGGAGAGATTCTTCTCTTTTTTTTTGACTCTAGATAGTATAAACATTGAATATATATATATTTAACAATGATAAACCATTATATAGGTGGAAATGATCGAAGGCCAAACGCCCTTGAGTGGTACTTCACAATATTTACCACCATTGGAAAACGCCACCACCGGCAGAAGGAGGGAACAACGACGGTTTTAAGGGGTGTGGGGGGGGTTACTCTCCCCCCACACCCTTTCAGAGTCTAAGCAGAGGAAGGGCCGCGGGAAGTGAGTTGGACAATGAAAGGCGAAGGGGGGGATGTGGGGAGGGGGCCGAGCCCCACCCACATCCCATTATGGTGGGGTGTGGGTGGGGCTTGGCCCCCTCCCCACACCCAGTCTCAAAACTAATGGCGGCGGTGTGGGGGTTAAAACACCCCACCTACAAATACACAGCTCTCTTATATTATTACACAGTCTTTAATACATATGACAGAAATATAAATAATGCACATATATATATATATGTTCATTTTAGAAAACACAGATTTTTAATAGATATTACAGAGGTAATTGATATATATATATGTAGATATTTATATATATACCCATTCAGTTTTACACAGATTCTCATTTGAAACACATAGGCAAGAATGTATGTATATATTTATTTTTGTGTATAAATTTATATACATACTTATATATATATTTGTAAATATGAGTATGTATATTTATATGAATATATACCTTTAAACAAGGATCACATTAAATGTAAGAACATATTTAGATGCATAACATAAGATGAAAATTTTCCTCCACAATTAATGCTGATAACAAAATAACACAGTCAACACAAATAACCATATTTATTTTTTTGAATTGGAAACAAGGGCATATAAATCCTTCTTTCAATATAACTAGTCAACATCAAATTTTATTTTCTATGAGCAAATAACCATTGCATTTTATCTTCAAATACAAACAACAACTAATAATTTTTTTTTTGTTTTAATTTAAAAACATATTTATATACCAACATTTTAATCTTGCTCTTCTTTCTTGCAATGCACTCTATTTTTTTTCTCATCCATAAAACATTGTAAAACAACAACTATAGATTTTATTTCGCAATGTAATTAAGTTTCATACACTCAAATCTAAAACATAAGTTTATACAGCTTGAGGGAGCAAGATCTCCTCTCTTGAAACTAAAAGAAAACACAAGGCCTTTCTTGGCCATGCTCCCTCAAGAGTTCAATATACAACACAAGAAAAGAGGTATTGTTTTCTCCAACATTCCATAGCTCCAAAAATCCTCCAATGACACAAGAAAGGGGAAAGAAGCCACAATGAACTGCTCTCCTCCCTACCATTGACTCACTCATGAGTCACCTCCGAGATAGGAGGTCATCCTCACACAAGGTAAACACACTCCACATCACAAAATGTAAACAAACACCAAAAGACAACATACTCCCATAGCTTGCACATAACACAACTCACCCAAAGTGAATTTAATGGGGTAGGGGAGTGGACATCACTCAACTCAAGAGTGCCACTCCAAAACTTCCCAACACAATATCTCTCAAGGCCTCAAGCCAACACTTTAAAACATAGTTTCACAAAGCTTTCTTTTGGCTCTCAAGCCATTTCACAAATTGTTCATATACACATATTGCCCTCAAGGATAAAACTTCACAAAACCAAGGATGTGACCCCAAGGACGTTCACTCCTCCCCCACCCCACACATGTTGAGAATTATCTCCAAATGGAGAGGCTCTCACAACTCCCATAACAAATTTTTCCCACAACACAAAGCAAAAATACAGACTAGAACTCACACATGCATCCCACAAGTAAAGAAAAAAAAGCATAAGGAAAGGCATTTGCCTTGAGTCCAACCTTTTAAATCCCAAATGGAATATATTTGAGTAGAGCTCCTCTATCTTCTTCTCCAAGTTTAGTCTCCCACTTTTCCTCTAACTTTCCCCCAAAAGCAACTAAAATTTAAAAATTGAAAAGATTCAACCCCCTCCCTCTCTTCAAGAGGGACTAAAATAGGCTCTTCTCACGAGCCTTGAGGAATGGGGAGGTGACACTTGTCACCTCCTCACTCCTCCACACAACCACTTTCAAGACTCTTGGAATGGGGTGATGACACATGTAATCCACCCATTCCACCAAGTCTTTCTCCCATCCACTTGTTCTCTCTCACACATGTGGGAGAGAATGGTGGAGCTAAAGGAGGAGTGGGTACCACATGTGCCCCAATCATCTCCTCCTAAGAAAACCCACACAACACCAAGGTACCCTCACCAATTGTGGGAGAGGCTTGGAGTTAAGTCCACAATTAGGGGGTCTTGAAGACTCCCCCAACCTAAGAAAGAGGAAATGAAGAGGTTGAGTGTTTGACCCACTCATCCTCTCCCTCCCAAACTTCTATTTTGGTCACTTTACTTCACGGTGAAGTAAAAGTGACCAAATGGGAGTTTATCTAAGGTTACACAAGCCCAAATGACCCCTATACCTTAGGTGTACAACCCAGGGTCAATTTTAACCTATTTTGAGCACCATAAGTTGAGTAAAAACGCATAAAAAGGGGTCTCAAAAATTATAATTCAAAATAAAATCCAAATGACATTACAACTTAACAACACCAACCAAAAATAAAATAAAAGAAGGGGTAGACCTAACCCAACTAACAACACACAATCACATTACAAAAATTGATCATACATCACATAGTTGATCTTGGTTCCTCTTGGAACTAGATTGGCTTAAATGGGAAACAACACAGTGTGTGGGATGATCTCTGAATATCCATGGCTTCATTAGAAACACCTGCGCACTCAAATGAAATGTTAATCCAACATGTATATAATAGTTGAAGCAAAGTGAAACATACACATACATCATCACATGACCATATAACATCAAAGGATCACATCATAATTAAATTCCTAATTTTGCATTTCAAAAATCCATCACAAGATACGATCACATAATACATCTCTAACTAAAATCACATGAATAGTATCCCAATAACATCATAATGTAAATCATATGTCTAACATCATCAGTGAATCAATATCAAGGTCTAATCTCATCGTAATCATGCTAAACATAATAAATCCACATAAAGAATAAAGTCTAATAGTCCAGCAAATCGAGATCAACAGTCCCATAAGTCTAATATGTGTCTCCAACAGTAAAATAATGTAGTAAATATAAGGGAGTGAAATGGTAGGCCTCACACTGTAACAACTAAAGTAGAAGGAACAATATGACCTATACAAAGATATAAGGTGCCTACTTTCACACCTTTTTCTACTACTAAGGCACCTCTTGTAACCTTCCAATTTTTATCAGTAAATGTAACAATGTAACCTTCATTAGCTAGCTACCCTACTGAAATTAAATTCCTACTCAGCCTTGGAATGTGCCTTACCTCTTGTAGTAGCCAATGATTCCCATTCTGTAACTTAATCTTGATTCTTCCCTTTTCAACAATCTGACAAGGTTTGTTATCTCCCAAATAAACCAGCCCAAAATCCCCTTGGACATAATCAAGAAAATATCTTCTATGGGGCGTAGCATGAAATGAGGCCCCTGAATCTAAAACCCATGAATCATCAGCATTATCTAGGGAAAGAAAACATCATCTTTAGATTTATTACTTACCACATTTGCCTCCTTATTGCCTTCTTGTTTGTCTCCTTCTTTATTCTTCCGAGATCGGCAATCTTTTTTCAAATGACCTGGTTTCCAACAATACTAGCAATCCTTCTGTCCTCTGGATTGGGATCTCTTATCCTTTGATTTTCCTCATGACTTCCCATGACCTCCAAAACCTTTTCCTCTCTCCTTTGATTTGCCCCTACTTTTTGCATTCAAAACACTACCTGATGTCGACCCTCCTGAGATTTTTTGTTGCATTTCCTCACTAAGGATAACAACATCATCAAATTTCAAAGTGTTTGAACCAGAGACAGTTACTTACAGCCATTACCAAACTATTCCAGATTTTTGGCAAAGAACATAAAACTAAAAGAGCCCTCACCTCTTCATCAAATTTCACTTTTACAGAAGTTAATTGACTGACAATCGTATTAAACTCATTTAAATGATCTGTCATAGATCCACCTTCAATCATTTTCAGATTAAACAAATGCTTCATGAGAAATACCTTATTTGATGCTGAGGGTTTTTCATACAATTTAACAAAATCTTTCATCAGTTCACTTGTTGTTTTTGCTTTTGTTATATTGAATGCCAAAGATGGTGCCAAGCACAACCGAATGGTTCCCAGTGTCTTTCTGTCCAGAAGTTACCAATCCTCATCCGTCAGTCCTACTGGTTTCTTGGATATTCCTTCCAGTGGCCTCTTTAAATCCTTTTGATAGAGATAATCCTCCATCTACATCTTCCATAACTGATAGTTCTGCCCATTGAATTTATCGACCTTCAATTTACCTTCATCCACCATTGCTCCCACTCAACTATGAGACTCCCACTCAACCATGAGACCTTCCTGCAATTAATAATTAAACACAACCCACTCTGATACTTGTTAGGGTTAGCTAGCAGAAGATATCAATTAAATGCAAATAAAGATTAAACAGAGGAATGAAAAATACACAGAAATAATAACAGTGAGAGACAATTTTAACGTGGTTCACCCAAACTCGGGCTACATCCACCAACAGAGAGTCCAATATTATTATCCATTAAATCAAACTGATTACAACCAACAATCCCTGCAACTCCATACTGCTGAAAAATACTACAATACAATATCAACAGAAACCCTAACCCTTAGCCATCTTTATCATGACTTTTGTTGGTTACAAAATAGGGTTTTTTATGTTGGCAAATGAAAAAATAAATCCCTGGACCCCGCAAGGGGTGCTGCCCCTTGACCTCATCTTGGGGGCGTTGCCCCTAAACCTCCACAATGGGTGCTGCCCCTTGACCTTGTAGGAATTTGGGGGGAAACCGCACCGATAAAAGTGGGGTAAATTTAACCTCCGAGTCTGATTAGGCTCCATATAACAACATTAGGGTCATCTCTTTTGGGTGAAGCACAATCCAAAAGTAGGACCTTTTAAAGGAATAATTGAAATTTAAGATCAAGCACGTCAAACAAGGGTTCAATTGTCCCGTTATAAGACAAATAAGGTGCAACTAGATTAGGCACACACATGATTGTAGTTGTTAACTGTCCCTTATGAAATTGAAGTGTTTTGTATTCATGTCAATTGTCCCTTAAGAAATTGAAGTGTTTTTGCATTCATGTCCATTGTCCCTTAGGAAAGCAATATGTTCCTAAGACTTAGATTGCAAAAAGATGATTTGTTCAATTGTCCCTTAAGAAAGCAATTTGCTCCTAAGACTTAGATTGATAGATTTGGCAATTCTTCAAAGCTTGTCTTGCATGAACACGTTAGAAAACCCCATTTGCTCTGTTTGAGTAATAAGAAGCTGCAAAATGTTGATTAGTTCTACACAAACTCAATAGTTAGCAAAAACAACTCAATTTGACCAAAAGCACTTTACTGATAATCAAAGGCGCTGTACTGTGTTACCAAAAGCATCATACTATTCTGTCAAAGGCACATTGTTCCTAACGAAAGGCACTGCTCTATCCTGCAAAGGCATTGTACTGTGTTGCAAAAGCGCACTACTGTGATGCAAAGGCACATTGCTGTTCCAGATCTAAAAAACTCAATATTTAGTCAAAAAACTAGATTTGAAAGATGATGTCATGATTATAAGATGATCTAGGATGTTTGTTAAGGCTGAGATTTGTAACTAATGATCAAAATATGACAAGTTAGAACCCTGCAAATCAGAAAATTAATTTAGAAACCCTAAGAAACTAAAGGCGTTGTACTGCTATGTAAAGGCACTGGACTGCAGACCAAAGGTGTTGCACTGTGTGCCAGAGGTGCTTTGCTTTCACCGAAAGGCACTTTGATGTAGATCAAAGGCACTTTACTGTGCTACAAAGGTGCTTTTCTGTGTTCATCTACATGTTTCCATACTGTACTTCAAAAAAAAAAAATTTCTAAAAGAAAACAATGATTAGTGGGTCCCACTAGGCATGCCAGAATGTGTATAGGAATAAAATCAAGATTGAATGATAATAAAAACAATGAAATAACCAACAACTCAATCCTATAACATCAAGATAATGATCTAAGAAAATAACCAAATAATCAATGAATAACACAAAATAATGAAAGCTTTCACCTAGATTGTATTGTTATCTTGGTCGAATGTGGATTGCTCTTTGAATTGTGAAACCATGTTTGCAACAAGCGGATGTAGATTGTGTTTGTGCTCAATGTGTTCAAGGTGCTCAACAATGCGATGTATGCTCAATGCGCTGTAGCAAAAACTTAAATGATCAAAGAGGATTTATTATGGAGACGAAGGGGGTTTAGATAGGTTTCAATGAAGATCGATCAACGGTCCAAATAATTCAATGGAATCAATAGATGAGATAAATCTAGAATTCATGATGAATATGCACACGACATGTGTCACATAAAAAAGTATTTTTGTTTGAGTTAACTAATTGATTTGGCTAAAAGACATGGAAAAGACATGAGATAAGATTAGATTTCATAAAAATAGAAATGCTTTTTCTAATTTATGAGTTGGTGATAAAAACAATAATGATTAAGTCAATTAACTCAACTTTAGATTTGCTTTTTGCATAATTTGAGTAAAATTAAATAATAAATTATTTAATTTTGTGTGCATGATGAACAAGATTTATTTTTAGAAGATTTGGAAGATATTTGAGCAAATTAAATAAATAAATTTATTTAATTGTTTGTGCATGATGAAAGACAGAATAGATTTGAAGATTTAAATAAATTAAACAAATAAATTGATTTAATTTATTTTGCATGATGAAGGGTAAATAAAATATTTGATTTGATTTGATTTTTAGAAGAAATACTCAATTTAAAAAAATTGAATGATTTATTTAAATTTGGAAGAATAATTGATATAATTAAATAATTTATAAATTATTTAATTGTAGATAAGAGGATTTCTTTTTGATCCATAAGAAGTATTTTTTCATATAACATAAAAGAAAATAAAAATAAGAATGCTTCAGACCCAAAATCGGTGAGCAAATAAGATGAGAGGGAGCAGAGAAAGGGATAATATAGACAATTAAAAGACCATCAAAGATATGCTGGAAGCCAATAGAGCCTTAATGAATCAAACTTTCTTTTGTTTTCTTTTGCTCCTTGTTAGGAGCTCTTCCATTGTCCACTGAGTGCCTTCACCAATCACATCCAGAGCATCCAATCTAAGTTTCTCAGCTTCAGTTCTCCTTCCCCTACACTTGTTGCCCTTAACCAAACTTGTATCCCTACCAGCAGTCTGGGGAAAGGAGTGCCTTATTGAGAAAGCAAGGGCCTCTGCCTGATCTGAGGGGTCTTGAGCATTTGAATCCTTATTCACTGAGACCCCAAAATTCAACTGTTGATCCATATTCACTTGCTGGGGCAATGCATCCTCCGCCCCACTGGATGGCACAAAATTGTTTTCAGAATGCTCCTCAGTCCCATCTTCAGGGGGAGGCGAAGAAGGGTGATCTAGGAACATACCGTGATTTCTCCAAACAAAATTTGCATCAGGACTTCCCACCTTGTGAACCCATTTCTTGAGATTGATGGCTCATTGGCCCTTACTGATTATAGATTGGTAGCCGACAATCTTATGACCAAGTTGGTTGCACCTGAAGCATCTTTTAGGATGTCCTTCATAATTAATAAATTGAAGCCAAGAGCCATGAGACGAGTTGATGCGAATTATATGGGGCAAAGGCTTGGATATATCTATCAGGGTACAAACTCTGGAATACCTTATGAGAGCATTCCCTTCCTCAATTTTAATAAAGGAGCCAAACTGGTTGATGAAAGATTTGATTTGAAAAGGATTACGCATCACTAGAGGCAAATTATATAGGTGCAGCCAAATTGGAATAGAAGAAATTTGGAACTTTACAGGATCAAAGAAAGGGGTCCAAGGGTTCATGAATAAGCCAGATCTTCCAAAAAACCAAGGACCATTATCTAGCACAAACCTCCAATCTTCAGAATTTTGAAAGACAACAAAAAAGAAACCATAATCCAGCAATTCCACAGAAGGGGGAGACAATTTGTCCTAAGAGCTCTTGCACCAGGCAATGAAATCATTAACAAGAGGTCATCGTCCCACCAACTTGAAGATCAAAGATCGTGAACTAATGTCTAAGGAGGCTTTCCTTATTCACTCATCAGATATATGAAAATCCACAGGCTCCAAGGCCAAATCCACCTTGCAGTCACCTAGAAGCTAGGAGGAGCACGGGTCGGGAGGGATTACCAAAGAATGAGGCGGGGGATCCAGTGCAGTAGAGATGTTCTCCCTAGAAGGTGCTGTAGGAACTGAAATGAACCCTAGGTCAACCACAGGATTGAGGGAGAGGATCCTCTCCTTGCAAAACTTGCTACATTTGTGAAAAGGATTTGAAGCATTTTGGCATAGTTTGTAGGTGCCCTTCGAGTGATTCTACGCAGTAGAGGGGGCAAAATAGAGAGAGGATCAAGGGAGGGAGATCCCACACTCCTTACAAAGTCCTGAACCTTCCTAAGCTTAAATTCATTCACCCACTATTGAAGAACAACCACAAGTTGCCTGATGCCTTCGCTGCCCAGCTCCTCCTGCAAATGCAAACAATCTTTCGTCAATTTTAATGCATCGTTAATGGACAACCCATCCATTTGATCACCCACCTGTGACCCATCTTGCACGTCTACTTCCTATCACACCGTCTTTATTTTCTCACTCATAGCACATTTTCTAGGGGCCTTAGCATTTTCATCCACCATATTCCGTAGCTTTTTTTGAGGGGATGAGTTAGGGTTTTCCTGAATAATCTAATCCCTGCAATAAGCACTACATTCATGAAAGGGATTTGCTCAATTCTTGTAGGCCACAAAAATTTGAGGATCTGATTGGGGTTTGGGTAATTTCAAGACATGATCTGTGAGTTTGTTGGAGGCATCCTTCCACATACCCACCACCAAAGAGTCCAAAGGGTTGAAACCCAATTCCTCTAAATTGTTTGAACCCTTATTTGTTGCGTCTCGCCTATTATTCTACCTCCATTTGTCATTTTTCTTCCATTCTGCTCCATGCACCTGTAGCTGCTCTGCACTTCGTTCTCCCACCTCTTCGCTTTTGCTCATGCCAAACCCTGAATTTTATAGATCACATTAGATAAGAGGATTTAAATGATAAATTAATTAAATAATTAATTTATTCGATTGATGTGGATTTGAATTTTAGAAGATGATAATGATTTAATTAAATAATTAAAATTATTTAATTTCGGAAGAATAAAGTTGATTTTGATGAAATTTGGAGATTTGGAAGAATTTGATGAAATTAATTAAATAATTAGATTATTTAATTAACATTAAATGCAGGTGATTTAGGAAGAATTGATGAAATGCAAGTGATGCGATGACATGGTCACTTTTGGGTGTCTACAATTCTAAATATTTAGAAAAGCCAAACAAAAACATAGATTAGATTGTATTTGATAACTTCATACTAGATTGCATACATATTTCAATTCCTAGATTAGAAAAAGAACTTTATTTCCATAAAAACCTTAAAAAGCACAAAATATTGTTTTGCAATCATATAGGCTTGCATGCATCCAAAAATAAAAAAACACACAAAAACATTAACATCACAAAACGTTCACAAACCCTTGATTCCAACATAAGGTCAGCTTTGGTCAACAATAGTCAAACCCTTGATTCCAACACAAGGTCAATGCAAAGTCAAAACTATTAGAAATGAAGGTGCAAACCACACAACAAAAATCTAATTCAAACCTTATTTATGTGCTTTAAACAATGTAGAATCAATGGAGATTGCAACTAAAATTAATACCCATTACACAGAAATAACATGCATCAAGAACCGAACACATAACACAATATGCAACGTGGAGAAAACCCTTTCGGGTAAAAAAATCCACCAAGAAAAGAGGCTCCAAAATGTATTATCTTCAAATATGAGATTACAATAAATGCACTTCCTCTCCTCTCCAGTCTTCAATCTAGTGCCGCCTGTTACTCTCAACTCTGATAAAAAATGTAGTACAAATATCCTTATAAAAGGGGGTTGCTTTCTAGGGCAAGATAACTGGCATAATATCAACCATCAGATCTATGACCTAATGATGAACGATCTAGATTTAAAATGATAAAATATAAAATAAAATATGGTTTTGGGGGCATTGCCCCCAAACCCCCACCGAGGTGCGCGGCCCCTGGACCCCCCACCGGAGGGATGATCCCCCCGGACCCCTCGCAGGGGGGAAACCCCCCTGCGACCCCCCGTCGCGGGTAAGTTAGCATTGAGGAATGGATATAAACATCTAGCTAAAACAAGACCACTACTAGTGAAACCTTTCATCCCTTATAGGTGATTTACAAACAATACTAGGAGTAATTAATTACATAGGATTTACAAGGTTGAAGGCACCTTAATTCTAACATTCTCCCACTTGACATCATACATTGTAAATACCTATAGGAAAACCATAAAATAATTAGGCACTAGAAGCAAGGCCCATGGCTTCTCTGCACCAAACAAATTGCTCTGTGCTCACAGGCTTGGTCAAAGTATCTGCAACATTCTCCTGAGTGTCTACCTTCTTCAGCCTAATCTATCCACTTGCAACTGTTTCTCGAACAAAGTGATACTGTACATCAACATGCTTAGTTTGAGCATGATACATAGGATTCTTGGCTAAACAAATAGCACTTTGGCTATCACAACCAATCTGAATGTTTTTGTAATCAAAACCAATACATGTACACAATCTCTTCAACCAAATTGCCTCCTTAGAGACATGAGTAGCAACCATATACTCTGCTTCTATGGTGGACAAAGCAACTGTGGGTTACCTCTTACTCATCCAACTCACTTCTCCTCCAAACAGAGTAAATACATAGCCACTAGTGGACCTTCGACTATCCAAGTCACCTGCCCAATCGGCATCAACAAACCCTGTATGTCTAAAGATTTATCAACACTATCAGTACCAGAATAGACCAAACAATAATCAAGAGTACCTGCAAGATATTTAAGCACCCTCTTCGCATAATTCCAATGCCGTCTACCAGGGTTAGACATAAATCTGCTAAAAAATCCCACTGCTTGGGCAATATCTGGCTTAGTAAAAACTGTTGCATACATCAAACTCCCTACAACACTAGCATATGGCACATTAAACATATCCTCAAAATCATCTTCATTCTTTGGACACATATCTAATGAAAGCTTAGTACCAATGGGTAAAGGAACTCAAACTAGGTTACAATCCTGCATACTGAATCTCTGCAAAATGGTATTCACATACTTACTTTGAGACAACCAAAGCTTTCTGTTACCTCTATCCCTCCTGATCTCCATACCTAGAATATACATGGCAGCTCCAAGATCTTTCATATCAAATGCACCTGAAAGTTGAGATTTCAGCTCACTGATCATACCCTTAGTATTGCTAAAAAATAACATATCATCAACATACAATGCAATGACTAGTATAGAATCATCAACACAATAAATGTAAACATAGTGTTCCTCCTCGCTTCTAACAAAACCCAATTTCAACACAAATGAATCAAACTTTTGATACCACATTCTAGGGGACTATTTCAAACCATAGAGAGACCTCTTTAACCTGCAAACCCAATTCTCTTTCCCTTTTACCTCAAAACCTGTAGGTTATTGCATATAAATTTCTTCTTCAAGATCTCCATGCAAGAACACAGTCTTAACATCCATTTGCTCAATCTCCCAATCATAAGATGCAAAAATGGATAAAAGAAATCTAATAGAAGTCAATTTAGCAATAGGAGAGAATATCTCACCAAAATCAACTCCCTCTCTAGGAGTAGCCCTTGGCTACCAGTCTAGCCTTGTACTTCTCCAATGACCCATGTGCTCTAAACTTCTTCTTGAAGACCCACTTACAACCTATGGCCTTTCTTCCTTTGGGAAAACAAACAAGATCCTAGGTGTTACAAGATTCTAAAGCCATCATCTCCACCTGCATGGCTAACTGTCAAGAATCACTATCATCTGTAAAATGGCTTCCCTATAGGATCTAGGCTCATCGTCAGTACTCAATAAAGAAAATACACAATGGAAATATGATGGGCTATACTTGTCAACTGGGTTCCCTTGTCTTGTGGATCTCCTCAAGGGTGGAGTAAGAGACTCTACTTGTTCTTTTGCATGATCATCTGCACCAACTTCTTCTGTAACAATAGATTCATCTTCACCAGAACTACTTGAATTTTCTTCTTCTTCTTCACCACCAATCCATCATTGTGTTCTTCCTTAGGTGCATCTTGCTACTCTAAATCAAAGTACACTCTCTTTACCTTTTCTTCTTTTTTGTTTGGCTGCTCAAGTTTAGAAATAGCTCTAAGTTCCCTGAAAATTACATCTCTAGAATAGATAATCTTATGAGTTAGTGGATTCCAAAGCTTATAACCTTTGACATTATCACCATATCTAATGAATGTACACTCCTCATATTTTGGATCCAACTTAGATCGCTTTTCTTTAGACACATGAACAAAAGCCTCATAGACAAAAACCCTTAAATGTGAAATAGAAGGTTTCTTACCTATCCACACTTCATAAGGTGTCGAATCAAGAGCCTTACAAGGAGATCTGTTAATCAAGTAGCAAGTAGTACACACAACCTCTTCCCAAAAGTATTTATCCAACTATGCATCACTCAACATACTTCTGGCCCTTTCCATGATTGTTCGGTTCATCCTTTCTACATCACCATTCTACTGTGGTGTATATGGAGTTGTCTTTTGTCTGATAATACCTGCATGCTTGTAAAACTCATCAAATTACTTAGAGCAATATTCGCCTCCATTGTCAGACCTTAATATTTTTATCTTCAAACCCGATTGGTTCTCTACTAAAACTTTGAAATCCTTAAAGTTAGTGAAAACTTCAGATTTGTGTTTTATAAAATAAATCCAAGTAAATCTGGATACATCATCAATGAAGGTGACAAAATAACAAGATTTTCCAATAGATTCATTATCCACAAGCCCAAACACATCCGTATGAATAATTTCTAACTTCTTATTTGCTCTATTGCTTCATAAAGGAAATGATTTTCTGTTCTATTTACCAAACACACAATGCTCACAGAAATCAATGTGCTCATCAAAATAAGGAAAACTGTCCAACAAATTTTTATTCTTAATAGTTTTTAGTACATTATTGCTTGTGTGACCCAATCTACGGTGCCACAACATACATTTATTTTTAGTACTAGCCTCAGATACATAGGAGGCATTACAAACTATAGTGGCTTCAAGCTTGAACAGGTTTCCCAATCTCTTCCCCTTAGCTAGCACCAAGTTCCCTCTCACCAATCTGCAACCATGCTTGTCAAAAGTCACACGTATTCCCAAATCATTCAACTTTGAAATAGAAATCAAATTTCTAGCTAATCCAGGAACATGATAAACACCAGTGAGGGTTTTAACCCTCCCATCACTGAAACATAATAGTACCTTGCCTTTCCCAACTATCAGATATGCAGAGTTGTCCCCAAGGTACACATTACCACCATCATATTCTTCATATGTGGAGAACCATTCCTTATGCAGGGTCATATGGAATGAGCATCTTGAGTCAACCAACTAGTGATCATTAGAAATAGTATTGCAAGCAGAATGTAAAACATCTCCACCTGTATTCAAGGACTTATCAAAAGCATACTCCCACTGTTTCTTTGGGTTTTTGTACTCCTTCTTCACATGTCCCCTTTTACCATAGTTTCAACACTTAACTCTGTTCTTCTTCCTAGGAGTCTTAGATTGGCCCTTAGACTTGTCCTTAGCCCATTTCTAATCTCCTTTTGGCCCTCTTTCCATAGACCTTCCCCTAAAACTCAAAGCATCCCTTGAACTATCCAAACTTTTCTTCCTTAATTCATGTGATAGTAGAACTGAAACAAGAGCATCCAAATTCAGATTTGTGAGGTTAGCAGTGATAGCCAAAATAACATTCTCCCATGACTCAGGCAAATAACAAAGAAGCAATATACATTTATCTTCCTCATTCACCTCAACTTCTACAGATTCTTGTTGACTCAATAACAAATTAGATGAATTCAAATGCTCTGCAACTGATTCACCCTCTTTCATTTTCATGGAAAATAACTTACGCTTCAAATAAAGCTTATTTACCATACTCTTGTCTTGGTAGATCTCACCCAGATGCTTCCACAAGCTATGTGCGGACTTCTCACTCGCAACATTCAGTAGAACAGAATCTGCAAGACACAATCGGATTATACCTCATGCCTTTTTATGCAATCTTTCCAACTCATCAGGAGTAACATCATCAGGTTTCTTCTCTTTTTGAACAACCAACCACTAGTTTCTTTCTTCTAGCAAATCCTTCATTTTTAGCTTCCACAATTCATACCCCATATCATTGAACTTTTCAATGTCCAATCGAGAGGTAGAAGCAACAGTGGATGAAGCCATGATATCTACACATGATCTGCAAACAAACAACAACCAAATCTCCCACTGTAGCTAAAAAACCTTCACACTACCACCCAAGAATCAAAACTAGCTAGGCTCTGATACCAAATGTTAGAAATGAAGGTGCAAACCACACAACATAAATCTAATTCAAACCTTATTTATGTTCTTTAAACAATGTAGAATCAATGAAGATTACAAAAATTAAAACCCATTACACAGAAATAACATGCATCAAGAACCAAACACATAACACAATATGTAACGTGGAGAAAACCCTTTTGGATGAAAAACTCCACCAAGAAAAGAGGCTCCAAGTTGTATTATCTTCAAATATGAGATTACAATACATGCACTTCCTCTCCTCTCGAATCTTCAATCGAGCACTACCTGTTACTCTCAACTTTGATTAAAAAATGTAGTACAAATATCCTTATAAAAGGGGGTTACCTTCTAGGGCAAGATAACCAGCATAATATCAACCATCAGATCTATGACCTAATGATGAATGGTCCAGATTTACAATGATAAAATATAAAATAAAATGTGGTTTTAGGGGTGTTTCCCCCGAACCCCCACTGAGGCGCGTGGCCCCTAGACCCCCCACCAGGGGGATGATCCCCCTAGAAGCCTCGCAGGGGGGAAACCCCCTGCAACCCCCCAGTGCAGGCGAGTTAGCGTCAAGGAAAGGATATAAACATCTAGCTGAAACAAGACTGCTACTAGTGAAACCTTTCATCCCTTATGGGTGATTTATAAACAATACTAGGAGTAATTAATTACATAGGATTTACAAGGGTGATGGCACTTTAATCCTAACAAAACCTTAGGTCAAATAAACCCCAAGTCTAACCCTAAGTTAAATCGAGGTTAACTTCAACTCTCTCTCTCTCTCGATTTGGGTTCATGAATGTGCCTTGGGCTTAGAGGTGAGTGGGTTAGGGCAATCCTAGAGGAGATTGGGGAGATTCATCCTAGACCACAACAAGATCAACAAACAATTCAAGAACAACAACACAGGTTGAGGATATTCCAAACACAGCTTATCATACAACAATTCAAACAATAACTCCAACTCAACAAAAAGTATCAACAAGAATAATAGTGAACCTACACAACATTGAAATCTTAGGAATCCAAATAGAAGAACAGTGACTAGTGACCCTTCGGGTCATATAGCTATTTCAAAAATAATGGTCACAAAACTTTAGATTAGAATCAATGCACAAGAAAGGTCCTAGGACTGACCGACCACTCTCTGTGAAGTCTAGCTCTCAAGTGAGCCAGGCCACCCTGTGTCTCACCTCCTCTCGACTGGCTACTTCCATGAGAGTGAGAGTGATGTGGAGGTTCACCTTGTGGCAATGAGAGGCATCCATGTGGGTGCCAAAGTTGACTCAACCACCCCTGGTTATTGAGTCATGTTTTTGAGTGTACAGGGACATCATAAATTACAGTTAAGGTTTGATCTTTATGCTCTACTATTTTCATCATCTCCATTAATGGCACTAAAATTTTGATATGGCTTAATACATCCACCATGTCTACTGGAATATACTCAGGTAATGGTGTATCAATTGGAATTGTAACAATAGAAGAATAGGGTATATGATCAACAGTACCTTGTTTGTCTTATTCCTTATTTATTTTGGATGGCTGGGCATTTTGTTCCCTTTATTTTTCTTTTGTGAAAATGCCTTTAACATTTTCCAATGTTGGACCATCCTTCTGATTTTTCTTGCTTCTCAGATTATAATTGCTTTTTACCTAGGCAATTACTGCTCTAGTCAAAGCCCTAATTTCCTCATTGGAAGGCCTTCTTAGCTGGAAATTATTTATTGAAGAGTTGTTGTTATTAACATGATATTCTTCCTCTTCTTTATCAGAAAATACTTGGTGATAATATTTTGCATGCCTTTTATCTTCTATATCTTGTTTATGACTTCACTCTTCCTCAAAAGAATATTCTTCTTCACTACGACACCCTTGTGAGAATAACATATTCATATTTTGATCATCATGATCTACACTTGACCCATGGCCACCATTACTGCAATCATCACAATTTTAATTAGGTTTCAAGACCACTAAAGCTACAACACATTGCAATGGACAAATCACTACATTACAAAATCTCAAATACAATTAGAGGAATCAATCCTCCATAGGCAACAACCCATTACAACTACCTATCACCAAACTCTAGAATCTTCTGCCTTCTATAACCCTAAATTAGCTAGGGTTTCTAATTTCCCACCTTTCTTGACTTTACACTTTCCCCCTTGTCTCTACTACTCCAAAGGATTCCCAAAAATGGTCTTAAATAGCCTCTTTTGGCAGCCAACAACCAAATTTTGAATTTTGCATCTCCCTCCAAAAATAGGTCAACTTTCAGGAGCCATGACTTTTGATCTGGGTGTCTAATTGATGCGCCATTTGAAGCGTTGGAAAGATCATGAAGTGCTCTATGTGTTAAGAACCTTCTCTACCAGTTTCAGCCATTTTCAGGCCCGTACGGGATTGTTTAGTGCCTCAAACCTAAATTTGAATAATTTTTAGGCATTTTTTGAGAAATAGAAACATTAATATCTTTCAGCTCACAAATGATCTTTACGTGAATCCTTCGCTAAAGGTCTTATTTTTCATTTACAAATCTTCTTGTAAATTTTCACTTTAATCTGTGCCCAAATGTAAACTTTCCTAAAATGGCAGTTTTCTATTTTTAGGATTTTGGAAAAACTAAAAGTTCTACATTATTATTCAAGCAATTATGGAACCAGAAATACGAATTTTGAAAATAAATGGAAACACCATCAATGATTTTGAAACATCATCTTTTTGGGTGATGCAAGATTGCCCTTACACCACTGGATGCTCTTGCATCAAATACTAGTTGAGAAAGATAGCACTAAGAAAGTCCCTGTGGAAGAAAAGCCTGTCAAAAGTAACAGACCTCAGGTCCCTGCTGTGAGTACTGGTGCAGCTTGTACTAATACATTGCCTAAATATGTCCCATTAGACATGGCCCATGTATTTAGTCAGATTAGAGTGATAGTTCCCCTGTTAGAAATGATGAGGATACCAAAACACAAAATAGAGTTGTGACTACAATAAATGATGTAGTTCCAAGTATGCCAGAGGTGACAGGTGAATGTGGTAAAAAAATTGAAGCGAAGAAAATACTATCTAAAGATGTTAAGAAGTGGAGTGCTAAGACACCAGAGATCTATCTATTGATTTAAGGATAGACAACTGAGAGGGGGGGTGAATCAGTTGTCTCCAAAATTCTATTCTTAGATGCTTAAAACTTTCTTATATTTCAACAATATATCAAGGATTTAATCATGGAAACATAATGCAATAAATCAAAAGAAGAAACATACACAACACAAATAACACCAAGATTTTAATGTGGAAAACCTGGTTAAGGGAAAAACCACAGGGTGACTAACCCAAGATTGTATTCTCTGTTAAAAGAATATGAAGAATAAAATGACACTTGCCAATTAGGGCTCACTGCCTGAGCACACTGCTCACAAGAGGCCCACTGCCTATAGGAGACACACTGTCTACAGAAGAAAATAAGTATTACATACTTGAACTAGAAATTAGCATCTTCACTATGCTTGAGTCAGTTCCATTAAAGCTCAACACCTCTACTTTGCTTTTCACTCCTCTTCCCTATCACCTTCTCATCATGACCACCAAGGATACATTTGAACAACTTCGTAACTCTTATTTATACATGACATCAACTTTGGAATGATCATCAAAGTCAGCACAACATACACTTATTTTATTACAAAGCAATTACAAAAACAACTTAACTTATTACAAAAACTTCATGCGCATCACTACACTGTCAGCCACACATAGCTTGGACTTCAATAATCTTCGAGGAACATGCCATGCTTCGCAAAACATTTTCAAGATCATCCGCAACATTCACAAATCATCCGGTTGGCCAAAACTGAGAAGAACACCATCACCCAAAGGTAAATATTCAATTACGAGCTCAATCTTTAGTGTGGACCGCCAACACGAACTGGACACAATCTAGAGAGCCCCACAAGCTTGCTTGAATCACCAAGAACATCCGCACCACTTTTGCTTACTATAATCATTCACATCTTCATCTAGAACTTCAAGAACATAGCCGGTCATCACTGTCACATTAGAAGAATTGCTCGCAGACCTCCAAACCATGAACCAATCGAGTTGCCAATGTCTATTAACCTCCCAAACATGCCACTAGATTTGCAGAACATGATATTGCATTTCTGGATCTCACTGGACCTATTTGTACCACTCTATCACCTCTGAACAGCTGCCAGAACCAGTTTTACTCACATGGCCATAACTTCTCCAAATATTCATGCAGACCTCTGAAATCTTGGATGGAGCACTTTCAAACACATATCTACAAACCCTTTGATGTGCATACTCTGATCTTCAACTGGCTGGGATCTTTGCTTCATAGAACTTCACTGTCTTCACTGTTCTTCTCTGTTTTTGATAGGGCTAATTTTCTTAATATCCTTAGCACACAACTCATCCAATTCTTGACATCAGTGTAACAGGAGTATGTTGACATCAATGACAACACCAGTTAGGGCCATACTTGCAACAATCTCCCCCTTTGTCATTGATGGCAACATATGATGTGAAAAACTATTTTAACCATCAAGACAAGAACTTCTCCTCACTGATTGACATAGCTCCCCCTATCACCAGCAACCATTCACATGTCTTCTCTTCCTTTACTGCCCCCCTTTGATCAGCAACCATTTTTGTTTTTCACGTCTTCTCTCCCCCTTTGACATCAATGGCAAAGGGCACATACTTGCAACCACTTCTCATACTTCAGAATCATACTAACTGCTCCCCCTGAGTAGTAGCCTCCTAGCATCAATCTAGATCATAACATATGACTATGGGATCCACTGAATTGATGCACATCAGTGCACCTTAATTTAGAACTGCAGGGCTAATAACCCCTAACTTCTCCCTGAGGTACTCAAAAGTGTCCTTAGGTAGAGGTTTGGTAAAAATGTCTGCAATCTGATCCTTTGAGGGCACAAACTCCAATTTGACTTCATTCTTGTTCACCCACTCTCTCAAAAAGTGGAACTTGATGGATATATGTTTTGGACCTTTGAATGCAACACCAGCTTTTTTGATATGTTTATTGCACTTGAGTTATCACAAAAGATTGTGATAGGTTCTTCATACTCCACTCTGATGTCTCTTAACATTTGCTTCATCCACAATATTTGAGTGCAACTGTCTATTGCTGCAATATATTCTGCTTCTGCAGTGGATAGAGATATTGCCTCTTGTTTCTTGCTTAACCAAGAAACCAATCTTTTTCCCAAAAAGAATGCACCACCACTGGTACTCTTTCAGTCATCTGCATCACCTGCCCAATCAGCATCAGTATAAGCATGAAGAGAGAAATCATGATCCTTAGGATACCACAATCTATACTCAACCATTCCCTTCAAATATCTAAGAATTCTCTTGATTTCCATGACATGAGACTCTCTAGGATCAGCTTGAAATCTGGCAACAAGACCAACATCATTCATAATGTTAGGTCTAGTTTGAGTAAGGTAGAGCAATCCTCCAATCATTGACCTGTACTTTTTCTTATCAGCTTTAGGAGATTCATCATCTTTACTCAACTTACATCCAGTTGCCATGGGAGTATTCATTGCCTTTGAATCTTGCATCCCAAATTTCTTCAACAAATCTTTCACAAATTTGGTTTGTGATATGAAGATTCCTTTCTTTGTTTGAGTGATTTGTAGACCTAAGAAGAAATTCATTTCCGCAAACATAGACATCTCAAATTTACTTTTCATTTGATTTGTAAAAGTTTTGCACATACTATCCTTCCCTCCAAAAATAATATCATCAACAAATACTTCAACAATCAAGATATTTTCATGATCAATCTTAAAATATAGATTATTGTCAATAGTACCTTTGTTGAAACCAATCTTTAGAAGATGTTTATCCAATCTTTCATACCAGGCTCTTGGGGCTTGTTTGAGTCCATATAGTGCCTTTTTCAATTTGCAGACCATATCTCTATGATCAGACAATTGAAATCCATCCGGTTGCTCAATGTATACTTCTTCCAAATCACCATTTAGGAAAGCAGACTTGACATCCATTTGATATACCTTGAAGTCTTTGAAGACAGCAAAGGCAACAAATAATTTGACTGCTTCAATCCTTGCCACCAGAGCAAAAGTCTCTTCAAAGTCAACTCCTTCTATTTGAGAATAACCCTTATAGACCAATCTGGCTTTGTTTCTTATTACCTCACCATCTTCATTCAGTTTATTCCGGAAGACCCACTTGGTCCCTATCACATTTTTGTCCTTAGGTTTGGGAACAAGATCCCAAGTGTGATTCTTTTCAATCTACATCAATTCATCCTTCATTGCTTTAACCCAACTTTCATCATTACATGCTTCACTTATCATTTTTGGTTCAATTTTTGAAATCAGACAATACTTCACTGAATCTTGAGCAATATTTTTTATTTTTTGAACACATTTGCTTCTATCTCCTATGATCTAACCTTCAGAATGATTCAGCCATACATACTTGGGAGTTTTGGGATTCTCTTGCACTTCTAGTTTTTGGACAGGTTCATCCAAGCCTGTCTCTTCTTCTTGTATTTCTGGATTCTCTGAATTAGTCTGAATTTGGACTGGAGTTTGGACTTGTTCTTCTTGGTTTGAGATATCATTTTGATCATCTGCTTCATACTCATAGTACCTTGAGGGATTTTCCATGCCTTCATCAACCTTCACATTTGTACTTTCTACAATCCTTCTTAATCTCTTGTTATAACACCGGTAAGCTTTGCTTTGAGTAGAATAACCCAAGAATATTCCTTCATTACTCCTAGTATCAAACTTGCCAAGGTATTCATCTCTTTTGATATAACAATTTCTACCAAAGACTCTGAAATACTTCACAGTAGGAGTGATGCCAAACCATAGTTCATAAGGAGTCTTACCAGTCTTGCCTCTGATTTGTACCCGATTAAGAGTATAAATAGTAGTACGTACAACTTCTCTCCAATAGATCTAAGGAACATTTGCTTCCATCATCATGGTCCTAGAAGCTTCCTGGATGGTCCGGTTCTTTCTCTCCACTACTCCATTCTACTGTGGAGTCCTTGGAGCAGATAATTTTCTCTTTATCCCATGTTTCTCACAGAATTCTATAAACTCTCTGGATGTGAATTCTCCATCTCTATCAGACCTGAAGCATTTTATGTTTATGCCTATTTCATTTTCTACCATAGCCTTGAATATTTTGAATTTCTCAAGTGCTTCAAATTTCTCTTTCAAGAAAGTCAACGACATCATCTGGGAGTGGTCATCAATCAGCAACATGAAATATCTATCACCTTGTAGACTCCTGATTCTTGTCGGACCACATAGATCAGTGTGCACCAAGTCCAACAATCTAGTTGAAGAATGTTCCTTACTTTTGAATGAGACTCTATTCTACTTACCTAACTGACATTCCTTCCACAAATTGTTAGCAGGTTTCACCAGTCTTGGAAGATCTCTTACAACCTGAGTGTTGCTTATCTTAATGATATTATCAAAATTCACATGACACATTCTCCTATGCCACAACCAACTCTAATCAATTTGAACAAATAATCAACTTTTGTCAGTACCAACCAAGTGAAAGATGTTACCTTTTGTCTGAGTACCAGATGCAATCTCAGTTCCAGAGCTTTCAAAAACCTTTCATTTTCCATTTTTGAAATGGAGATCATAGTCTTTGTCTACCAACTGCCCAACACTAAGAAGATTATGCTTTAAACCTTCAACATACATAACATCACTGGTTTTGTTCTTTCCATCAAAATAAATGGTTCCTCTGCCTCTAATTCTGCCAGCAGAATTATCTCCAAACTTTACAACTCCACCGTCATATCTTTCTAGGTTTATGAACTTATTCTTGTCACCAGTCATATGGTGAGAGCATCCACTGTTAATGACCCATTCATCATTTTCTTCAACTTGAACAGCTAGAGCCCTTTTTACCATATTATGATTAACAAATTCAATAGGCATTGGATCTTCTTCCTTGATGACAATAAACACCCAGTCACTTCCAGATTTGTTTCCTATCTCAAATTCATCATCTGTCACTCCTTCATCATCATCTTTTTGAACATAGTAACACTTCTTTTAAAATTTTGATCTATTAGGGTTTGGCCTTGAAAATCCGTCCAGACACCTTGAGGCAAAATGACCAATCTTGTTGCAGTTGAAACATTTGAAAGGCAATTTTCCTTCATACTTATCGGATCCTCTTGGTAGTCTTTTTGCAATAAGGGTTTCAATTTGTGCAGCTTTTGACTCATCTTCTTCTAGATCTTTTCTTGCTTTATCATACCATGTTGATTTCCTTAAGGAACTTTCTCCTAGATCATATCTTTGTTTGCCTTTCGTAGAGACACTAGCTTTGAATGTAGATTCAGTCTTGGGGAGTGCATCTCCAAACTCAGCCAACTCAAATGCAACTATCTTTCCAACCAATTGATCCCTTGTAATATTTGATAATGATTTAAATTCCTCAATAGCAACAACTTTGTGTTTGTAAGCAGGAGGTAAGGATCTAAGAACTTTGGCAACAATCTCATCTTCATCCAATGTTCCACCAGCACATCTAATGCCATAGATAAGCTCATTTACCTTTGGCATAAATGTAGTGATATTCTCATCTTCACTCATCTTCAGGTTTTCAAACTTTCCTTTCAGACTTTGTAACTTGGCACATTTAACATACTTGACTCCTTCATGTAGAATCTCTAGCTTTGTCCAAATTTCATAAGCAGTTTTCAATCCCATAACATTTGTCAGCTCTGTATCAGACAAGACACTTAGTAAGGCTTCTTTAGCTCGAACATTATTTTCAGCATTTCTAATTTCATCTAGAGTTCTTAGACCATTCTTTGGAGGAATATACTCATTTGTAGTCATGTTCCAATACTGCTCTCCCATGCATTGCAAGTGACATTCCATGTGACTTTTCCAAAGAGTGTAGTTTGTTCCATCAAACCTTGGACTCTCCTTCTTGTAGGATGACATCCTGGATCTCCTCAAGTAGTTAAGCTTCATTTAGAGGAACTGGTTTTGATACCAATTGTTGATTTAAGGATAGACAACTGAGAGGGGGGGTGAATCAATTATCTCCAAAATTCTGTTCTTAGATACTTAAAACTTTCTTATATTCCAACACTATATCAAATATTTAATCATGGAAGCATAATGCAATAAATCAAAAGCAGAAACATACACAACACAGATAACACCAAGATTTTAACGTGGAAAACCCAGTTAAGGAAAAAACCACGGGGTGACCAACCTAAGATTGTATTCTCTGTTAAAAGAATATGAAGAATAAAATGGCACTTACCAATTAGGGTTCATTGGATGAGCACACTACTCACAAGAGGCCCACTACCTACAGGAGACACACTGTCTACAGGAGAAAATAAGTATTACATACTTGAACTAGAAATTAGCATCTTCTCTATGCTTGAGTTAGTTCCATTAAAGCTCAACACCTCTGCTTTGCTTTTCACTCCTCTTCCCTATTACCTTCTCATCATGACCACCAAGGATACATTTGAACAACTTCGTAACTCTTATTTATACATGACATCAACTTTGGAATGATCATCAAAGTCGACACAACATACACTTATTTTATTACAGAGCAATTACAAAAACAACTTGACTTATTACAAAAACTTCATGTGCATCACTACACTATTTGCCACACATAGCTGGGACTTCAATAATCTTTGAGGAACACACCATGCTTCGCAAAACATTTTCAAGATCATTCGCAACATGCACAAATCATCTAGCCAGCCAAAATTGAGAACACCATCACCCAAAGATAAATCTTTAATTACAAGCTCAATCTTCAGTGTGGACCGCCAACACAAACATGACATAATCTAGAGACCCCCACAAGCTTGCTTGAATCACCAAGAACATCCGCACCACTTTTGCTTACGATAATCATTCACATCTTCATTTGGAACTTCAAGAACACAGCCGGTCATCACCTTCACATTAGAAGAATTGCTTGCGGACCTCCAAACCATGTACCAATTGAGTTACCAATGTCTATTAACCTCCCAAACATGACATCAGATCTACAGAACATGATATTACATTTCTAGATCTCACTAAACCTATTTGTGCCACTCTATCACCTTTGAACAACTACCAGAACTAGTTTTACTCACATGGCCATAACTTCTCCAAATCTTCATGCGGACCTCTAAAATCTTGGCTGGTGCACTTTTAGACACATATCTACAAACCCTTTAATGTGCATACTCTAATCTTCAACTGGCTGGGATCTTTGCTTCATAGAACTTCACTATCTTCACTATTCTTCTCTGTTTCTGATAGGGCTATTTTTCTCAATATCCTCAACACACAACTCATCCAATTCTTGACATCAATGCAATAGGAGTATGTTGACATCAATGACAACACCAGTTAGGGCCATACTTGCAACACTATCGAAGAACCACTCTACAAAAATGTCCTTCTTAGGTATATCCTATCTTTGTCACTCTAATGATAAAGGGAAGATTTGTAAAAAAATGTATGATTGAATTAGGCACTTCTACTAACATAATGCCACTTGGAGGAATGGAAATCTTGGGCTTACAAGTCACTAAGGCCTATGAGAAGTGCTTTTCTATGGATTCTAGGGAAGTCCCTATCATTGGAATTATTAAGGACACTGGTTTTAGGCTTACAATTTTCCCACTTAAAGAATACAAGATGAATATCACTATGATGGACATCCCTACCATGTATGGGATTCTATTATCTAGAAAATGGGCCTCCACTATGGGTGGTAGCATCCAAATGGATTCATCTTATGCCATGATTCCTATGGATGGTAAAGAGGTAAGACTTGATAGGGAGAAGAACTCTCCCCAAATAATAGATAGCATTAGTGAGAATGATGATCGGATATGTTTCCTTGATGTTGCCATGGATAATTTCAAAATTGAGGAAATTGAAATTGATTAGGGTAAACCTTCAGATCAAAGCCCCGAATCATCCTCTGATGATGATGGCTTATGGTCTATGTAGTTTGATGGAGCCTGTTCCAAAGAAGGTTCTGAAGTAGGAGTGGTGCTCATCTCCCCCTCGGAGAAGACATTTGGATCATCTTTTAAATTGGGTTTTGGATGCACCAACAATGTTACTGAGTATGAGGCTTTGCTTATAGGCTTGAAAATGGCCCTTAAGCATAGAGTCAAGAAGCTCAGGGTTCTAGGGGACTTTGAGTTAGTATTTTCACAAGTCATATCTAAGTATGCCTCTAAAAATAAAACGCTGAGGTAGTATAGGAATGCTATATGGGACACAATAAAAGAATTTGATGCTTTCTCTATTGATTGGGTGGAGCAAAATAAAAATGTAATGGCTGACTTCTTAGCCAACATTGTAGTTAGATCTAAAGATATGACCCTAGAAGGAATCTCAAAAGTTGAGATACTGACAAGGCCTTCTATACCAGACAACATCTTCCATTGGCAATTTTTAATGATGATCAAGAATTGTACAAATTCATGAACTGTATTGATGAATATCATGCACATGAAATTGATTTTCAGGAATTTGTGGAAATAGTGGATGGAAAAGAAAATGTGTTTGGAAATGAATTCATTCATTTGAAAACAAACAAAATTCTGAGAGGACTAGTTGCTCTGGAAAGAGTATTTGATGGAAATGATAGACAAACTACAAGGTCTGCACTAGTACATCAAAATGATCTTGAAGAAGTGAATTTGGGAACCGAGGCTCAACAAAAGTTTGCCTACATAGGTAAGCGCTTAAACCCTAAGGTCAAGGTAATGTTGATTTCTTTGCTTAGAAAACATAAAAAGGTTTTTGCTTGGTCTTATGATGATCTTAAAGCATATATAGAAGACTTGTTTCAACATGAAATCTCATTGAGGCCTGATGAAAAACCTTTTAGCCAAAAGCAAAGACCCATAAATCCCACCCTAAGGCAAAAAATGCAACAAGAGTTGGCAAATTTGAGTGAGGGAGGAATAATCAAGCCCATTAGGCACTCAACTTGGTATCAAACCTTATTCATGTATAGAAGAAGATTGAAGACATTAGACTCTATGTGGACTTTAGGAACCTAAACATGGCATCATTGAAGAATAATTATCCTTTGCCAACTATGGAAGCCATACTACAAAAGGTAACTGGCTGTGAAATCCTTTCAATGATGGATGGATTTTTTGGATATAACCAGGTGATGGTCAAAGAGTTTGAGCAGTACAAAATTGCATTTACTACTCCATGGGGCACCTATGTGTACATCATAATGCCTTTTGGGTTGACCAATGCTAGAGCCACATTTCAACATCCTATGGATGTAGCTTTTTTTGATCTTATAAATGTGATAATGGTGGTCTATTAGGATGATTTGACTACTTGCTCAAAGAAGGAACATGATCACTATTCCCATTTGAAAAGGATTTTTGAGAGGTCTATGAAATTTGGCATATCCTTGAACCCCAAGAAATGTGTATTTGGGATAACAAAGGGGAAACTATTGGGCCATATTGTGTCCAAGGAAGGAATCAGGATTGATCCTGAAAGGGTTGCTACTATTGATAAGATTCTAATACCCAAGAGTATTAAAGGGATTCAGTCTTTCTTTGGGCAAGTAAACTTCTTGAGGAGATTTGTCAACAATTTTGTAGAAACCACTAGACCAATCTCCAAGATGTTGAAAAAAGGGGAGGATATCACATGGAATGACGAGTCAGTCAATGCTTTCAAGAATATTAAAGAAGCTATAAAGGAAGCCCCTATGTTGAAGTTACCTGATTTTTCTAAACCATTTTAGTTATTTTCCTTTGCTTCATTTCACACTATAGCAACTGTCTTGTTGTAAAAGAATGACAAAGGATATGAACAACCTAGTGCATTCTTTAGCAAATCTCTCCAGGCTGCTGAACTAAAATATGATATAACTGAGAAATAGGCTTATGCTTTTGTAAAATTTGTCAAGAATTTTAGACCCTATTTGGTAGGTGCTACTATTATTGCATATGTCCCTACAACTGCTATTAAGGATATCTTCACTCAACACGAGGTGATAAAGAGGAGATGCAAATGGATCAACAAGATCCAAGAGTTTAATATTAACATCCAGATCACTAAGTTAGTAAGGGTACAAGGACTAGCTAAGTTAATGGCTGAGGCCAATTTAGAGGCTAATCAAATAAATAGTGTTGAAGTTGAGGAGGGTGTTCCTGATTGTGATATGAAGGAGTCAGAATGGTATAAGGATGTTGTTCACTACTTATAGAAGATGTCTTGCCCTGAAGGTATGATTGAAAATCAAAAGAGCACACTAAAGCTACAAGCTATAAAGTATTTAATCATTGAAAATGAGCTTTGGTGGAGAAATTTGGAAGGCATTCTACTTAAGTGTGTAAGTAATGAGTAGGCACTAGAAATTTTAAAAGAAATGCACCATGGTGTGTGCAGAGGCCACTACATGGCTAAGACAACAACCCATAAGGTTTTAAGGGTAGGGCTTTGGTAGCCCACAATTTTCAAGGATGCTCACAAGATGGTCAAAAGTTGTGACGCTTGCCAGAGATTTTTAGGAAAATTGAAATTTTCTAGAAATCTGCCTCTCAGACCAATGACAGTTGAGGCTCCTTTTCAATAGTGGGAGATTGATTTCATAGGAGAGATAAGTGAGAAGTCAAGTGGAGGACACAGTTGGATCTTTGTCGCCACTAACTATTTCACTAAATGGGTTGAAGCCATTCCCACCAAAAAATCAACTAGCAAAGTTGTGATTGACTTTTTAATGAATAATATTTTGACAAAATTTGGAGTGCCTGAAAAGATTATATCAGAGAATGCAACGTGTTTTAGGTCAGAGGAATTCATAACTTTTTGCAACTAGTATGGGATATCGATTTCTTACCCTTCCCCATATCATCCTCAAGGAAATGAGCCGGTTGAATCAAGCAATAAGAGCCTGATGAAGATTGTTAAAAGGATTACTAAAAATAATAAAAAGGCTTGGGACTCTAAAGTAAAGCTTGTTGTATGTGCTAATAGGGTGATTGTAAAGAAGGCAATTGGGTAGTCCCCATTTTATTTGGTATATGGCCTAGATACAAGGATGCATATCAATAACCTATTGCCAGTATACAAGTTTATCTAGGAGTATGAAGATGATATTTTAGATGCAATGCAAGACATAATTACTCAAGTAACCCAACTAGATGAAACAAGGAGGCTGGCACAACAGAGAAATATCAGGATACAACAACAAGTCAAGCATCTACATGACAAAAGGGCTTCTAAAATAAAGTTTCATGTTGGAGATATGGTATTATTATGGAATCAAAGGGCTTAAGAGAAAGGAAATCATGGTAAATTTGATGCCCTTTGGCTCAGACCATATCTAATTAGTAACACACATGGAGAAGACTCCTATTTTGTATAAACCTTGACCAAAGAACTTCTTGAACTACCAATGCATGGATAGTTCATGAAGCCATACTTTTCATAAGGTATGGTTTTATTCCATGCATATTGTATTTTATGTAGCTAGGTTCCCTGCTTTAGTTTTGCTTTTGGTTTGTTTTTGTTGTATTATGTGGTCTACTTCTCTGGAGATCTTCTACATTCTTGCTTTGTTATGACAACAAACATCCCCAACTAGAGCCACTAATAGGACTTTGATAAATTTTCCTTGGTTCCCTATTATTTCCCTATTTCATGCATCAATCTGAAGGTTCTTTGCTAGGGTTTAGTGTTAAAATGTTGAGAAATCTTATCTTTAGATCTAAAACCCTAAACCCTAGGGGCTTATGCAAGCGTCGAAATACCTTTATTCTATTTTGCAAGTGACCGCTTACTGCATGTTGCTGATTTTTAAGTTGTGACTTGGTGTCTAGGGCGTCGTTCTTTTACTGACCCCTTCCCTTTGCATTATCAGACTATCCCACACTAAAAATTTTATTCATTATGTGCCTAAGTCTTGATTCAGAGCCCCTTAGTGAAAATATGGTCCCCCTTTACCTAGTTGAACAATAAGTTATTTTGAATGCTTTTATTTGCCTTTTAAAGTTGTCCATGCCTTGCCTCGTAAGCATTAAGGAGATCCATGTGGCGTGCTCCAATTGGTTCTGCCATTCCATAGGGAGTATTTGCTTGAGCAAAAGGCCACTCGTGGAACCATGGAAAGGTGACATTTGGTAGGATTTTAAAGGAGCTATGTGATGGCGCCCATTGGTGGGTCCCATCAGGTGATATGCGGTAGATTTCGATGCATTCTACTATTTCACAAATCCTGGGAGGTGGACCCACAGTAAGTGAGTGCAAGTGCATAAGGATGACATGTGGCAAGGTTTTACATATCATCATCCCAATTGTTCAAGTGGATGCCACATGGGGCATTTTCTGGTCTTTCCACCATTCCATGGATAGTTTTAATGACATTCTTTCTAAGGCCGTGAAACCATGGAAAGCTGCCATCTGGCTATGGATGGGTCAACTTTTTGATGACACACCTTTTGCTTAGTCATGATGGTAGATGCAAGTAAAGTGTTCTCATTGGTTCGACAGTCCCCATAGGGCCGGTCAAATATTTTCAAATCTTTTTGACAAATCAGTGCCATTTGATCTACTTTGTTATTTTGTAATCAACAACTCACATTAAAAAATACAAAGAATGAACGATTGCAAAATCTGGTTCACATGAGCTGAGAATAATGGTGAAAGAGATGGCTCTCAGCCCTAGAATTAATGACCCCCTCTATAAAGCCTCTAATTCAAGTATTTTACAGACTTATCTAAGCATTTGGAGTATTGAGAGAGGAGAATTAGAAACCACCCGAAGCCTGTCCGCATCAACTCAAGGTCTTTTGAGTGAAAATCCAATAAGTTGTTTGTGGCCCTATACATTATATCCTCTACATTTGGTTGATTTTATGAGTTTTCTAGTACTCTGTAATTGCATTCTGAAAGTTCTTTTTGAGTTTGGGGGAGCATCATATGTTCAATTGCCCTAGTCTTTGCCCAAGTTGTTGTTTGAATCATCTAAGGAGAAAAACCCTAGAACATCATAAAAAATCCTTGTTTCTCAAATCAAAATTATATAATGGCCCCTCCCCAAGCCCAAGCTTCCTCCTCTTCTCAAAGAAGGGCCTTGCATGAAGACCTTGTGGCTCAGCTCCTCGATTCTTCTACCCAAAAGATTAAGGTCCTGTTGTGTGGTTACACAACACACCCCATTTTGACTTGACAAAATGGGGACCCAACTTTGCTGGCTTGCTCCTTTGCTTTTGTGTTCTGGGCGGTAATGGTAAAACAACATCAGTCAGTATGTATGTGCTTAATGTTAGGTATATTTGTGATCTTGAAATCTGAACCCAAATTCCAAAGTTTAAATCTTTCCTCAAGAAGCCTGCCATGTGAAAGAGTGTAAAATTCTAGGCAGGTTTGCCTTTTACATCACCCTGAAATTCAGCCAAATGAGAAAGTTATGGCTAGTCAAAGTTCTAGTCAAACTTGATATTCGAGAGGGGGGGTCATATTCCAAACATCAATCACCTTGTGTAATATCACCCCGATGCCAGTTTATCACCAGATAATCATTTGGTCTAAAACCCTGGATGTCAATCTTACGTGATAGTGGTATTTACCCGTAAGACAGCTTCATATATTTTGCGGGGGTCATATTTCGAATATCACCCGATCTTTCGAATATCACCTGATCTTTCAAATATCACTCTGCCGCAGAATATCACCCCAGTGCCAATATGATGATGATGTCATCCAACCCCGATGAATAGAGAAAATCACCCTGACGGTGATGTCATCATCCTTTTTACCTCGTGGAGGTATTTTTCCAATAATCACCCTTTTAAATAACATGATGATGACGTCAGCTTATCCCATTCCACAAAGGACCCAATATGACGGTGACATCATCAATTGGCTTGAACTCTGAAGGTCATCTGATTTCTAACATCCGCATCTTTTCTAATATGACTGATCTTTCATAACATGACAGTGACGTCATTTTGACTCGATATATAAAAAGCTCGACATGACCGTGACGTCATCTTATTCGGAGGGTGATATTCCTCAATATCAGGGTCATATTTCTTAACATCACCCGATTTCCTTCAGTACGACCATGACATCAGCCTTTCACATTTTAATGAAGCCCGTCCATGATGATGACATCATCATCATATCTCGATCTATGAAGAGAGTCATATTAGTTAATATCCCTCATATTAACTAATGTGCATACCCAGACCCGATAGTTTCATTCAATGGAATTTAGTGAACAAAAGCGCATGTACTGCATATGCATGATCTTATGCATGCGATAACTAAAAATGTAAGGCTTGCATATCATATGAAGGGTTACATTACCCTTGGATTACAAAAAAGGCTACTGGAAGGTGAAACTATTTGCAAGAATTCAAAGAAACTCAAAAAATTAGGAAATTTTTTTACCTTCCCCTTGGCAAGGTCGTAACTCCTAGCTATTTTATCAGAATTTAAACCTTTTGGACTCATTGGAAAGATAAACTAGTTATCTAGTTTGAGTTGCCTGGTTACTTAGGCTTAATGCCAAGTTACCGACGAAGTCTTGAGCCCTAATTTCGCTCCGAAGGTCTCTGAAAATGCAATTTACCAAGATGTAGAAAATACGAAAAATCATATTTTCAATATTTTTATCAAAAATCACTCAAATGACCATGGACCTGATCAGACATTGAAGCCATTTTAGGGCCTGATAGCATGTTTTCCAGTCAACGATAGCCACCCGGACCCTCTTGACCACCTATGGACATTTAATTACGCGAATTTTCACAAATGCTCAATATTCATAACCTGATATATATAGGTTTGCAGATTCAGCCTATTTTAATGTAACTTTTATCTTCCTGCTGGCTATTAAATGAAGTTGATGCTTATTTCTTGTCTATTTATTGCAGGACGGTGGAGTTGTTTGAGGCTAAGATCAGGATGGATGAAAATTACAGAGTTGCATGCAGAGGTAACATGAACCAGGGCTGAGGAGGATATTGTCAAATATGCTATTTGTTAGTTGGAGGATGGACTAGGTCAAAGATATTGGAATATTCTATGCTAGCTGTGTAGTTGCCAACTGGCAGGCATGTGCTATTCATCTGGTCTGTTGATCTTAATAGATAAATCCTGACTGTAGGTCATTTGTAACCGTTCCCTCACCTTATTCTATAAAAGGTGCAGGGATGTGATAATTTGAGCATTTGGAAGCTTAATTGAAATTTGACAGCTGAATTATTAGGGCCTATTTCAAAGTTATTGTAAGCATACATATCATTGCATACTTAATGAAAGAGAAGACCATTTGATTACAAATCATCATAAATCCTGAGTAATCAGGGTTTGAATTCTTGATACATGCTTTGATTTGCTGCGTCCCTTGGAGTGCTTATCAGTCTGTATGTGTTGTCTTCATTCCTTTTCCTTTGAAGTTAGCATCATCTGTATCTAGCTGTGGAACATCGTGGTGAAAATATGGTTTGATTTCTTCTCCTCATGACTGTATCTGGTATGTATGTGGTTCAATAGCTAAGATTCACCAAATTTGAAGTATTCTTTTAATTTTCTTTGAATTTCAGAATAATTCACCATCATAATTGCAAATAATAGATAATCAGAAGCAAATAACATGAAATATGCTGACATCTCGTAGATAACTGAATATCATTAGCATATTTGAGCTAAATGCATGTAGTATTGAAAATATCATGCAAAGAATTGCAAGTAATGATAGAAATCATGCAAATATCAACCTATAGGCACATTATTTGAGTGAATTCATAGTGTAGAGGTAGAATTGTTGGAGATTTATACAGAGCAGATACAAAGAGCAGGATATTTGAAGGAATATTGAGGAACTTTGTAGAAGCAACTGAAATACGTAAGACCCCTAAATGATTAACAACAACACACATCAACCACTGAGTAACGTCAGTAGATTATGAACTAATCAACGGAGACTTGGGATCATGAATTCTTTGAATTCATCGTATCTTTCAAGATGAATAAAGGTGGTTGTGTAACTTTTATTCTATGTTTGTGTATGACTAATCTCATCATCAATAGGTCCATGGCCCTGAATCAAATGAAGGGTTAGTTGATAGACTCCATGCCTTTAGAGATGCATACATCCTGGTAATAGGGTGGAATTTATTCTGCCATTAGTGGGGCAAAAGGAATGCATCATCCCCAATCTCAAATGTATGGAACCTTGACTTGGGCAAATTGGAAGTCACAAATGTCTTTGAGGATATTGACTTGCTTAAGGCTGTGGTATCCTGGTATGATGAGAATGCTAAGGTGATAAGAAATATAGGGGGACGTCCCATCGTAGAAATTAATAAGGAGTCAATCTCCAATATATTTAAACTCAAATTGGCTGCCACTACACTCATAGACCTTGATGTTTTCAAAAGAAAATACCTACAAGATAAGAGAATTTATAGAATTGTACATCTACCTAGGCATAGAGAAAAAGATCATAATGGCAGGTGTATGAAAATTCCACCAAATGAATCTGAGTCCTTCAGACTTGGAACTTTGGAGAATTATTTTATAATGACATATTATGAATTGTGTTAAGTCTCAAGGGAGAACAAGAATGAAAGAATTCTGATTTCATACACTTACATGCCTGTTGATATTCAACATGTATCAATAAATCAGCAATTTGATTATGCTTCTTACCTAGCCAATAAAATACATGAAGGGATAATAGATATCAAGAAGGGAAAAGAATCATTGAAATTGTGGTGGTTTTATTTACTGTGTCATATTTTTCTATATGAAGGAAGAGAAAATTGGGACCCAAAATTATTGGTTAGCCAGGTTGATAATAAAGGAAACCCACATCCAGTCCATTGTTAGACACACATTTGGGACAAGCATTGTTCCAAGGCTAATCACATTATCTTCAGGGATTGTTTTGCTGGCAAGGTGTTGTCTTTCTTACAAGGACTAGTTCCTAGGGTTCCAAGCTAGATATTGGATTTTTTAAGGCCTATGGTGAGAAGGCCTGCTCTAGAGATTCGACATAACTGGGGAGATTTCATTTTCCACCCCAATTGCACAATTCTTAGAGTTTATGGATGCCTGGTGGGTCCCCATATATTGCCAAGATTTGTAGCCTTGAGGGTTAGCTTCTTGGAAGTCATTTGGCAACTTGCTGAGTCAAATGAGGCTCATTTGGCAAATCAAAGGAAGGGTTCTTTCTTTCCTTTCTTGACAGTCTTCTCTGATTTCAAAATGAATAAAGAAGGTCTTGATAAATTGAATTATAAGCTTAAAGTGTTTGGGATGGAGTAGGAATGTGCAAGAAATTTTGATCCTGAGATGGCCTCAGGAAAAGGATAAGGAGATCCTCATTTGACCACCACACCTATGACATTGAGGATGTTATACGAAATTGTAGTGATGAAAAAGAAGTTGAGCTAAGAAAAGTGAAATGGACAACATTCTTGAAATATGAGGAGAGGAAATGGGCTAGGAATGCCTCTTACAAGGGGGCATATGCAAGCATGACACACTAAATTACAAGGATTAAAGCAATTCTGATCAATATTGATGAAATAATTGGGAAAGTTGTTTCTAAGAAGGAAAAGGCAAATGGTAAGATTCCTGTTATAGAAGAGAGGCCATCATATTAGCCTCCAGGTGATATAACATTGAAATATACATTCAAAAGAAGAGGTAAAAATGTAGTGATTAAGGAGCAAGCTCAATAGTCTCCCCCACATGCTTAGCCTCCCTTGTCTCCTTCACCAATGAAACTAGTAATTCCTCCTTCTACACAAATAGTGGATTTAGACTCATCTCCAAGCGAATCATCTCTAAAAAGAAGAAAGATTGATCAGCCCCCTCTAGTGGATTATCCAATGGACAAGGATGATGAACTTGAGATAACAAGGGATGACATAGTCAGAGAAATGTCTTCTCCCAAGAGGGATGAAAATGTGTAGCCACCCTTGGATAGGCTGACAAATATTATCATCGAAGGAAAGGACATTGTAGATGATATGAGGGTTGTGGCTTGCTAGAGATTTTTGACTGATGATCAATTCATCAATTCTTAGGAATTTAATGATTTCATGTGGAGATGTAGAAAAGAAGAGTATGCCAGAAGACTGGCAGAAGAAATGGCAAAGACTTCTCAAGTTATTTAGAAGCAAGTGCCCCATAGAATATTAACACAAATGAGGGTAGAGGTTAAATATATTACTCCTAAAGAAGGTAGGTGTATGGTCAGAGAGTGGAATTCTATTGCTTCTAGAATGGGATATAGCCTCTTCCATTGCCTTGGACACTATTAGAAGATATGATAAAGAGGTCTTTTCCTTTGAAGATGAAGCTTCTATAGCCCTATCTGGTGTAGGTTTCAATCTAAAATGGGAAACCATACCAATTTGGTCTTTGGCCCCTACTACTAACAAATCGTTGGTTGCTTAACCAGACTAGGATTTGAAAGGAAGTTTGATTATTAAGAGTGTGTCAGACACTCCTGCAACTGAAGAAAGAACAATGGTGGTGGAAGCTTCCAAATTTGGTAAGGCAACTACTGATGCACTATAGAAGAGATATGATAAACTGTTGGAAGAGCATATGCATGTGTTGCATGAGTACAATAAATTGAAAATATTAGAAGCTCAGTGGTAGCAACAACAACAACATGCATCAACATCATCCCCCCTTTAATGGCCTTAGAAATAAGAGATGTGGGAGTCATGGTTGCCAGTAGTTCTTCATCTCCACCACCAAAATCTGATCTTGAGAGGGTGTATGAAGAATTAAGAGGCAACTTGACGCTTTGGAAGAAATTTTTGAAGACTTCAGGGAGGATCAACAAGGAAATAATGAGCATATTGTTTCTAACGTGCTTGGACTTCTGATGGGAAAAATATTAGGAAAAATAGAAAATATTCATAATCATTACTACAAGTTATCAATGGCAACTAGGAAAATTGCTGAAGACAAGGAACACGCTATGCCCCTATTAAATAGATGGATCCCAAGGATTGCTTCCTTACTAGGAATATATAAAGGGTCAGCCCACGAGCTTGATCTCCCAAGGGAAATCAAGCCTACCTACACTATAGTCAAGGCAGCTAGGGAGCTACAAGGATTTCTAGATCAGCTTGAAGAAAAGGCATTATCTTGGATTAAGAAGTTTGACAATGATATTGTAGGATTGATGCCTTAGATTAAACAGGAGGATGGTGAGGTTAAGCCTTATCAAATATGGTTCTTTCAATTTGAGGCTATTACTCCAATTCTTTCTTTCCTTATATGCAAGGACAATATAACTGATATTGTTCTTTTCAAGAGTAGTGTAAGCTATGGGATACATGCCAGCATGTTGAGGAATTTGTGATAGAAGCCGAATCAATACAAGCAAAATATGATAACAAGTATATACATAGTGTTGATGAACTTTTAGCATTCCAATGGCCTACAGAAGAGCAGTAAAAGGCTTGGCATGAGAAATACAATAATTTGCTTGATCTATAAAGTATAATGATGTAACATTTGGTATTTGTCATTGATCATTTGATCCCTTTTTCAAAATGGTTATATGCTTCTATGATCTCTTTCATCCATTTAGCATCAACTTGGGATTAGTTCTGATAGAATATTTTGTCCTTTAGTGGATTTCTACTTTTTACATGACTAGTTCTTATAAGTAGTTAAAGTAAATGGAAGGTAAAGAGAGTGAAAGAAGAGGTGGCAAGGTTTGTTATGATAGATTTCTGCACACATCTTTCATGGCAACTTGGTTTGTGGCTACACATGTAACAAATTCTACTCCTATAAAATATCTGCCCCACGATCTATTATTCTTGTTCCTGGTTGGTGTAAGTTTGTCAAATAAAAATATGACACTTTTCTTAAGGCCTGAAGCTTGTTTTGCTCCCTTGTTTCTATAAAATGAAATTTAGGGCCTTAGACAAAGGATCTTGGAGAATTTTGTATCACAGTACACATAGTTTTTGATTAGTTCAGCTAGAAAAGAGGGTCCAGAACCCTCTACAAAACAACCCTAGGGCTACATGCCTTAAACATGCCATTAACAAAACATTAACAACACACTAATAGCTGACCAAAAAAGGACTAACCAAAAATAGTAGGAAGAAAAACAAGAACTAAGGACTGTCAGTAGTCCTGAACTTGGCCAAAAACTCAACCATATCTTTGTAGTCCCCAAGGCTATCAATCCCAACTTGTTTATCTTTGTCATCTAGCTCCTTCACCACAACAAAGATTGACGCAACCCGATACAAGGCCTTGGCAATAAATTCAACCATGGTCTTCCATTTCTTCTGCATTTTCTTCATCTACAAATTGAGTCTCCCCATGTCCTCAGTGGTTGTGACACACATCAAACAACTCCCCTTGTTATCCAAATCACTAGTTTCCTCAGTAGCACCATCAAGTTCCTCCAAACTCAATTTGTTCATGGATGTGAAATGGCTCATCCCTTCTTCCTCATGCACAGATTCAGTTAGAGCATCATTCTCCCCTCCTCCATAGTTTCCTCGATAAATTCTGAGTCATCAAAAATCTCAACCCCTTCGGGTTAGCAGAAGGTTTCCTAGCAATACAATTAGAATAGTGAACCATCAAACTAGAATGTTTAATAGCCTCCTCACCAGTACCACTCCCAATCTAAACAGGCCTCAGTTCCAATTCAAGAATTTTTAGAGAACCAGTTTCCATCCCTTCTTCCTCAATAACCGTCTTGGCTTTCTTGGCCTGCACAGTCCCTTCCTCCATAGCCACCATCCTTTCCCTTTTGGCCGAGCCAGTTTTTTCTTTCCCTATCTCTAGGAAGGCCTCTCTCAGGGATTTTGTCTTAGATTCAGGGGTGGTGGTCCTCGGTGGGGGCTTGTAGGGTCCCCCTTGGCCATTTTAGGGATCTTGGGAGTCCTGATATATATTTTCACCTTACCTTTAGGGCCAAGAGAGACACACATCTGGGGGTCCTCAATTAAATTAACCTTAATCTGCTTTGGGGGACACAGGGCAAGATGGAAATGATAGAGTCTCAGAATAAGGCCTTGATGAATAGGGACAGGAGGATGACCAAGGTTTTTGGCCCTAAGCTCTCTAGCAGGTTTAATCAATTTTTCTAGAGAGGACTGAAGAAAAAAAGGAAAGGTAATTTCCATCTTGTTTCTAAAGTGGTTAAGAAGGGCATAATGATAATGGTAAAATACCTTAAACCTCCCTTCCAAAGTGAAGAACTTCATAAGCATTAAACAGACTTGGCCCTAAAGCTCGGGCAACTTCTCCCTATCAAAACCCTCATGCAGCTTCACAGCTGCCTCCCCCTCCCTAAAAAAGAGATCCATATGTTCAGGGTTGGGCACCTTTCTACATCTGGCATGCTTCTTCCCTTTGGTGGGAAGCCCCATGGCCTAGATAATCACCTCCTTAGACACTTGGAAGCCAATGCCCCTAACGCGAACTTCTCTAGTATCCTCATTCCGTGACTCTACAAATTGGCACGACAAATTTTCATCATGGCCAATCATACCCTCAAGAAAAGAAACTACTTATCCTTCCTATATAATATGCGAGACAATCTAATCCTATATAAACTCCTCAACAGTGGTTAGTTCAATCTTCACAATCTCACCCCCATCTTTACAGTTTGAATATCACACTGATTGCAGAGCTTAAAGATACTAAAGTTGGTGCTGTTGTGATTGACAAGAAACTCAATAAAATGGAAAGGCCACAAGGTAAAATCATTAATCACATCATAATTATTGTGGTGATACGCCAACCCTATGCCACATCAAAAAATCACCTTGTGAAAAGATCTTAGCTGCCACCTTGTGCAGCAATGAATGTCACCCATCGCAAAGATGAACTAAATATTATTACCTACGGGTGGATCCATCCTACACAAATCCCGTACTCTTTCCAAGACCATTAGCGGCATCTTTTTGGCCCCACTAGATCCATCCCTCTCATCATTACCAAGATCAAAGATTTTTTGCCTAATGACCTGTCCACCTGTCATCTCGTCAACACGCCAACCAACCACCAGACCTTTTCCCTGCTGGCAATAAACCTGACACCCACCAATTCTCATCATCGAAACTTTTATCTACCGGCTATAATCCCCACCCCCGCCAACCCACCGCTTAAGCCTCCTAGGAATGAACACCTACCACTTTAAGGCTCTCTTGTTCCTGCCCAGCTGGTTTTGAAAATTAAAAAATTTCTCCTCATCAAATATGTTGAACCAATCAATGATATCAATCTTGATCTCGTTAAGCCGGGTCTCAAGATGCACATAATTCATGCCACCACTCAGCCAAAAGAGGATGGTCATAACCCTGAGCCAAGTAATTCCTACTGTTATCTTCATCCTTCTTAATGAGTGTATGCATCTCAAGGGGCAGGAAAATCATACTCCTCCAGTATCACCATCCTTTGCTACCAATACCCAGGTTTACCATAGCATTATCCAATGCATTTCCTTCCCTGTAAATGTGAGAGATCTTGAACTCCTCAAACCCATTGAGAAACAACTTAATATCCCCACAATGTCCGCTATGTTCCATCCAAACTTGGCCGAGCCTAGGGCAACATTAATAATTATCATCAAGTCTCCTTCCACATGGAGAAATCTGATGTTCAAGGAGATAGCCAACTTAATTCCCTAGAGTAAGGCTAAAGCTTCATCATCATTATTACTATTAAATCCAATGCCTCTAGAGTAAGTAGGCACAAAGGCTCCCATGTTAGTTCTTATGATTCCTCCCCTGCTGGCCACCCCCGGGTTCCCCTTAGCAACTCCATCAAAATTGATCTTGGCCCATCCTTCCTGAGGCCTGATCCACTTGGTATTGGCTCTAGCAATCCTTTTAGAAACATCTATATGGAAACTACCAGGACTGATGTTCCAGTGTTTTAGCAGACACTATTCTTCCCATCCAGGGGGCCTATCAATGGCTTTGAAGTTGTAAGAGTTGATAGTCTCAGTTAATAGTTTGAGGCAACTTTGGAAAACTTCTACAGGTGTTTTGAATTTCTCTCTAAATATTTTATTATTGCAGTCCTTCCAAAGACTCCAAGATAAATGGGGAGGTAATTGTATCCATAGCTCCTTGGACACTAGAAGCATTAGACTAAAAGGGGGCCTCTAGTCCCAGATTAGGGCTGCAAGATTACTCTTCAATGTCCAACTTATATTAAGCTTCTGAAAGATCAAGCCCCAAATCTCCCAAATGAAATTGCAGTGAAGGAAAACATGATTAGGTGTCTCTTCTTCGGTCCCACAGAGGATACACTATTGGGCATTTGAAAACTCCTCCTTTTCAGATTATCTATAGTTAAAATTCTATTGTACATTAGAGTCCACCAGAAGTAATTGATTTTAGGAAGAAGTTTAAGAATCCAAACTTTCCCCCAAAACTTATCCTCCCCAGGGTCTAACAGTAGACCATAAGCACTTCTGACAGAGAACCAACCTTTACAGTCCTTGTCCCAAATTATCTGATCCTACTTAGGGAAGAGAGGGAGTCTAAAATCCTCCAGATCCTTTTGAAGTTGAATAGCCAACATCCTGTCCTCCTCATGATTTTGGACACAATCTGTCAGATCCTACCATCTCTTGAACCCCTCGTGAATTCCAAAGTAGTTAGCCACCTTGTGACCGAAGAATTTGCAGGCCTCATCCACAATTCTTCCATACTCCATCTCCTTAAGTGGCTTATCCTTCAGCCATCCGTCCTCCCAAAAGTTAATGTCCCTGCCATCTCCAATCTTCCACCGGATTCCTTGGCAAAGGAGGCCACGGGTCTTGAGAGTACCATTCCAAATAACAAAGCCTTTGGGCAAGCCAACATTAGAGAGCAACTTACCACCCCAATTCCCATTGAGATACGTAGCCATCATAATATCTCCCCAGTCTTTGGTACCTTGGATGAGGTACCATCCCACCTTTGTCAAGAAGGCATGTTTCATGAGCTGAATTCTTCTCAATCCTAATCCCCCCTAACATCTAGGGGTACAGACCTTGTCCCACCCAACCAAGGCAATTCTCCATTTCTCCTCCACTCCAGACCAAAGGAATTTCTTTTGAATCTATTCAATCTTCTCTTCCACATACATAGGTATTTTGAATAGGCTTAGGGCGTAGTTTGGCATATCTTGCAGTGAAGCTTTGAGGAGTTGGAATTTCCCTGCTTGGCTTAGGAGGGTGCCTTTCCAACCAACCAACCAACTTCCTCTGAATTCTTTCAAGTAAGCCATTCCAAAAGTCAGATGAGACCTTAGTGATAGTAAGTGGGAGACCCAGGTAAGTGGCTGGGACCCTCGCACTCAAACAACCCAGGACGAGTAATTTTTCTTTGCAAACCCTCCTAAGTATTAAGAAAGTAGATGTGGCTTTTCTTAAAGTTAATACTCTGACCGGAGACTCCTTCATAAGCCTTAAGGAGTAATTTCAATTTACTGACTTCAACAAGTGAGGCAATTCTAAATAGTAAAGTATCATCAATGAACTACTATATGACCAAGGTTTGAGATGAGAAGGTAGGCTTGATCCCCCGAAGAGTCCCTTGCAACAAAAGGTTGCAAGCATTCCTCCCCAAAACTTTAGCCAACAAGATAAAGAGATAGGGAGAAAGAGGGTCACCTTTCTTGAGACCCCTCCTAGAGGGGAAGAACCCCATGGGAGAACCATTAACTAGAATAGAGAATGGACTGTGGATATACAGTCCTTTATCATGTTAGTCACCTTCTCATTGAAGCCAAATTTCCTAAGAGCCTTGAGAAAAAAGTTCCAATTAACATGATCATAAGCTTTGGAGATATCCAATTTAAAGATCATACCTGAAGAGTTGCTCTTGGAGATTGAATGGATAATCTCATGAGTAGTGATGGCCACATTGAGAATTTGTCACCTAAGAACAAAACCCTTCTGGTTAGGCAAAACGAGTTTGTCGAGGAGGGGTTGAATCTTAAAAACTAGAATCTTAGTGAAGACCTTGTACACCGTGTTGTAGAGACTTATAGGCCTGAAATTAGTCATAAGATTGGCTTACGTCTTCTTCGGTATCAGGGCAATAAAAGTGTTGATCAATTGCCACAGAAGCCTGCCAGTTCAGAAGAAATCCTTGGCTTCTTCAAAGACATAATTCCCCACAATCTCCTAGAAGGTTTGGAAGATGGCCAAGGGCAAACCATCTGGACCAGGGGCTTTGAAGGCACCCATAGAGAATACCGCACCTCTGACTTCCTCCTCCATGATGGGTTTGGTCAAGAGGAAGTTGTCCTTAATAGAAAGAATGGTCGCGATAGAGTCCAGGAGGGAAGAACATTCATCTAAAGAGACATTGGGTTGTTGAGGAACTAAAAAGTACTCAAAGTAATTAAGGGCTAATCTCCCAATCTCCCCATAATCCACAAATTCAGAGCCTTTCTCATCTCTAGGTTTCTGAATCAAATTCCTCTTCCTATGTCTTAGGGTGGATTGGTGGAAGAAGGAAGTGTTCCTATCTCCTTCTTTTAGCCATTGGACTCTTGACTTCTGTTTCCAATAAACCTCTTCTTCTCTGAGAGTCTGCACCCACTCTTTAGAAAGAGTGTTATCTAGGGTCTGCAATTCCTCTGAGGGGTTCCCCTTCTCCATTCTGTCCTACACTTCCTTAAGTTACGCCACAATGCTTTTCTTCCTGGTCAGGACATTTCCAAAGGTATATTTGTTCCATCCTTTAACCTTACTCCTCATATTTGCCAACTTCTGAGCTAATCTATACATAGAAAGCCCATGAACAATGATGTTCCACCATCTAGAGAGGCTATCCCTAAAATCAAGGTGGAGGGCCCATATCATTTCAAATCTGAAGGGGAAGGAGCCCTTCATACTCTCCTCGTGCCAGCTAAGTAAGAGAGGGTTATGGTCTAAGCCCACCTGAGGAAGGGTGGTCAGATGCACAAGATGTGAGATGGCCCAGTAAGAAGAGACTAAGAATCTATCAAGCTTAACCTAGATAAGAATATTCCCTTGTCTCCTATTCGACCATGTAAAAGTTTGCCCCACCAGCTCTATATCCATAAGACCCACATTCCCTAAGAACTCAACCAGGTCTGACATGCTATCAAAGAAATGAGTGAGCCCCCCCCAATTTATTAAATAGGTAAAGGGGAGAATTAAGATCCCCATGACCATCTAGTTGGTTCCTCTAGCTCCCTTGATTCTGTCGGTCAAGCTATGCTAGACCTCCTTCCTTCTGCTATGGGAATTAGGAGCATAAACATTGACAAGCATCCACCTCTCAAGGTGATTTTGGAAGGAAACTTTGATGGAATGCCTGGAGTAGGAAATCACACTCCCCACCAGATTATGATTCCATATAGTAGCAATACCTCTAGAATCTCCTAGGGCTTTGCTAATAGCATAACTCACATTAAGCTAGATCTTTTTAATAGCAAGCTTGAAAATTTCCTCCATCATTTTAACCTCCTGAAGTAGGAGAATATCGACTTTATTATCTACAATGCAATTCCTAACCAGTAACTATTTCTGAGAACTATTGATCCCTATAATGTTCTATGAGATGATCTTCATTTCTTGGTCTTTCTAGAGGGGGCCAACAAGATGAACTGCTTCCCCTTAGCAATTTCCAGATCTATCTCCCTCTGTCTGGTCTTCATGTGTGTGGGTCTACCCTTGCTACCATCCCCCCCACATTGGTAGTCTTTCTACTACTTCCTTTCCCCTTCTTTCTCATAGTGATCCAGCCTTGTTGATCCCCCAAGTCCTTGCTAGTCCCAGCACCCAAAGATGGGAAGAAACCCACAAGGGGACCCGGCCTTTCACCAGGGCTACACATTTTCTACACTATGCTCTACTAGGAAACCTCCTTCGACACCCCAAAGGCTGAAGTAAATTCCCCCTCTTCCAAATCCTCCTGTGCCCCATTGTTGATATCAACCTCATGGGACACATCCCCCATTTTAGAGACATCATCTAACTCCCATTCCACCCCTTCATGGGCCAAACTGTTGTCAGCCATCCCTTGGATAGCCTCTACAGGCAATGTAGTCTCCACCACCTCTTGCAGGGGCACCTCCATCGGAACCATCTCACTCTTCTCCGGAGAGGCGGGGGGTGATTCCATAATTTTTAGGATGTCATCCTTAAAGGGATAATCCTTTGAGTTCCCACCTGCACCACCCCACTCCATCACTTGGGGTGAAGGACGTGTAGGGACCCTACACTGGGTGAAAAAGTGCCCAAGTTTCATGTGGTTGTGGCAGAAAACTCTAGAGTTCTCATATAGAATGCACTGAGTCCACTTCCCATAATTTGATTCCAAGATAATGGAAGTGGGCAGGGTCTTCAAAACATCAAAATTGACATAGAACTGAGCATAAAATAGCCTCACCTTGGCTTTGGTGACTTTGTCCACCATCACATAATCTCCAAATGTGTTGCCTATCTAGGCAAAAATTTCCTCATTCCAGTATTCTAGGGCGAGGTCTGACAGTTGCACCCAAACAGGAGATGACTGATTGAGGTTTGCCTTAGGGTCAAAGCCTGACTTCCATTTGCATAAAGAAAGTGAGTGCTTTCCATACAACTAGGGGCCCCTAGCCAGGATCGATAGGAGGTCTTCCTTGAAAGCAAACTTGAAAAAGAACATACCACTCGGCATAGCATTGGCAATGACACTACCCTTAAGAGCGCATTTGGCTGAAATACAACATTGAACAAAATCAATATTGGGTTTGAAGGCAAAGAACTTGCCCACAAAAGTGTTCTCCATCAAGGCTACAACCTGTAAAATAGTCTAGTCAGGAAGCTTAAGCACCTTAGCTCTATTAATCTCAGATATAATTAGAATTCTACTGGAGCTACCTGCCCCACTAGGTACATGACCAACAAGTGCCTCCTTCCATTTTTTCAATCCTTGTTTCAAGGGAGCATTCAGGAGATCCTCCTAACAATCCATGCCAGTAGTAGAAACCTGGTGCAGGAGCACCTACCTGACAGCTAGCCTTCATGAGGCAGTTAGTTGTTTTAGGTCTTGTTTATGTTTTCAAGAAGGTCTGATAAGACCAAATGCATGTAATAAGGTCATGCTGATCATGATAAGATCATGCTGACCAGGCTTTTACTATTTTTAGATAAGTTTGTTAGAACAGCTGTCATGATGTATGATCGGTTGGATCTCCCAGCCGCTTGGAGAGTTCCCAGCCACTTGGAGTCGGGTCAGTAGTACTCGTAGGGAAATCTATTTAAGAATGAGGATCGGATGGTATTGCATATCATCGACCAGACTTTGCGAGAGTGAGGCAGAGCGAGAGAAACTGATCATTGTATTTGCATCTTTTGAAATCAAATAAAGTGTTCCTGTTTGTGTTCTTTCTCTGGTTGGATTCCATTGATAAATCGATTTGCTGGTTTGAGAGGTTTCATGGATTTACTGATCCATTCCACCGGTTGATCCATCTGATCGGTGGAATGGCAATGTACAGTAGGTTAGGTTGTAGTTTGTTTTCTGTTCGCATGCAGGTGTGCAGGATCGCCGTCAAGAGATGTTGAAGACCCTAGCATGGGTATGTGCTAGGTCGAGCTGATAAGATAGAGTGTGGAAGATCACCCTGAGACGGGATCGGGTCGTCCCTGGAGGATCGGCGAAGTGAAATTTCGCTAAGTGAAGAAGTTCGTCAAAACGGCATCATCAGGATATCTTGGTGAATATCCTGCAGTCAGTTTGGGTATCGTCATCCGGATAAGTGAAGTTGAGCATGATGCTTTCGAATGCATGAAGTGCAAGTGCGTCGGGGTGATCATCATCAGGAGGGCCGAGGAGGAGTGCATCGGCATCAGGTTGAAGATCGGGTTGATCAAGTTGATCGCGGGCCGAAAAAAAACTAAGTTTGGCCAACAGCAGGATATGACGTCATCATCATCATGATATACGTCATCAGGACATTTCGGAGCGGCAGGATATTGAGAAGCTGCGGGTGACGTCATCGTCATCAGGATCTACGTCATCAGGATATCGGGTGACGCAAGCATCGAGTGGAAGGTGCGAGGAGTTAAGGTTTTGTCATCATCCGGATAAATGGAAGGAACCAGATGTTCATTATCCTGTTGAATATCATGATGTTGAATATCATGATGCTGAAGGAAGAGAAGACAGAGGTTGTCGCGGAAGTGAACAGTGGACATCAGGAGGATGTTTGCGCTGCCGAATATGATGATGCTGTCGATAATCAAGTAAGGTGATGCTGTTGACAGGCGAAAGTGCGAAGGCTTGTCTGCAGGAGGATATCGGTCGGCAGGTGAAATATGATGATGATGCTGACAGTGAAGTCAAATATGATGGTGATGAGGATGAATATGATGATGATGATGGGCTGCAGACATCCATGCTGTATGCGAAGGTTATAGTGTCGATGCCTCTGCATCATAGTGGTATCAGAGCTCAGCAAAAGGTCTGGGCTGTTGTGTGTTGATTCTGTCACCGAAAGGGCAGAGGTAGAGTTGAATTGTGTGTTGTGTGTTGATTGAGAGGTTGACAAAATGCCTCCGAAAGGTAGTGGTACTGCAAGGGAATTGCAGGAGATGAAGGAAAAACATGCTAGAGAGATGAGGAAGATGAAGGAGCTTGCTGAAGCACTTCAAGCCAGGCTGACAGCCCTGGAAAAGAACAAAAAGAGGGAAGTGGCAGACAGTGAGTCTGAAGAAGATGAAGATACTGTTGAAGAGTATGAAGAGGTAGCTGAAGATCTGGATGCTGAAGACCAGAGACTGGCAAAACTGTTAAAGGCAGTGCAGAGTGATAAACCTAAGGTAAAGGTTGATGTTACCAAGTATACTGGAAGCTTGAATGAAGATGAATTGTTGGATTGGATTGCTGCACTTGATAATCACTTTGAATGTGAAGATGTTGCTGAGGATCAGAAGGTAAAGATTGCAAAGACCAAGTTAGGAGGTCATGCTTTGGTATGGTGGGATTATGTACAGTCTGAGAGAAGGAAACAAGGAAAGTCAAAGATCACTTCACCGGATAAGATGGTAGCAAGGATAAAGGGTAAATTCTTGCCAAGGGATTATGAAATCCAGATGTTTAAGAAGCTGCAATTTTTAAAGCAGAAAGAAAGGGATGTGAAGGCATATACAGAAGAATTTTATAAGTTGAGTATGAGATCTGGTCATCATGAGAATGAGGTAGAAAAGGTGGCTAGGTACTTGGCTGGTTTGAGATTTAACATACAGGATGAGTTAGTGTTAGCTAACCCTAAGAATGTGGAGGATTGTTATCAAATGGCAATCAGGATTGAAGAAAAGATGAATAGAGGACATGATAAGTCCATGAGAGGAAGAGGAAACCATAGGGGAAGAGGAACAACCCCTACACAAAAGCAAACCAATGAGGGTCAAGAAGACACTGGTAAAGGACAGGGACAGTCTGATTTCAGAGGCGGATGGAAAGGTAATAGAGGAAGATTTGGAGGTGGTAGAGGTTCTACTACATTTTTAGGAAAATGTTACACCTGTGGTGAGTTTGGTCATCCATCTTTCAAATGTCCAGAAAACAAAGGTTCATCATCCAGAAATGATAGAACTAATGACAAGAGAGTACAACTTGTGCAAGAAGAGAAAGTAGAAGAAAGTGCGCAGAGTTCAAACAGAGATCCTGATAATTGTGGATATCCAGAGAGTGGAGAATCACTGATGCTAAGGAGAATTAGTTTGCAGGCATCAAAGGATCTGATGCAAAGAAGAGCTCTTTTCAAGACCACATGCAAGAGCAAAGGTAAGGTATGTAAGGTTGTCATTGATACTGGTTCAACAGACAACATGGTATCTCAGGAAATGGTGGATAAACTGCATTTGGAAAGGATTCCACATCCACACCCTTACAAGGCATCTTGGGTGAGTGATAGTCAATCACTTTTTGTCTCTGAACAGGCATATGTGGATTTTCAGATTGGAGCATATCATGATAGAATTTTGTGTGACATATTGCCTATGGAATGTTGTCACCTACTGTTGGGCAGACCATGGCAATTTGACAGAAGGGTACTGTATGATGGGTATTCTAATACCTATACCATCAAGAAAGATGGGAAGACTATTAAGTTGATGCCATTGCAGGCAAAAGCTGCAGTACAGAAGGCAGCCCAAATCATTTTAATGGGAAAGAAGGAATTTGTGCAGATGCCTAGAGGAGCAGGCATAAAGGCAGTTGAGGACACTGCAGGGAAAGGAGTTGTTAAAGACAACAAGCTGAAGAAAGTTTCAGTTGTGACTGACAGAGGTCAGCAACAGGTGCAGAAACAGGTTTGCACACAGCAACCAGTTCAGAAGAATGACAAGGATGTTGTCATAGTTGGGACTATTGCTTGTCCTATAAAGATTGACAGGAAGATAGGATTGAACATTGCAGAAGTTCAAGAGGCAGTTCAGACAGAGGTTCTGGTCAGACAACCTGACAAACACAAGGTATGTGAGAGAAAGGCCTACATTGACAGGCATGAGGGTTCACTTGCAAGACAGCAAGTTACAGTTCAGAAGTCTTGGAGCAGCCAAGAGCCAACAGAGGACGAAGCTGGAACAGGTCAGAAGACTATTGACAAGGCAAGGTGTAAAGGTGGAGGACTTCCACATACTAAACTCATGGGACATGAGTTCTTTTCTGTTGGGGAGTATGGTGCAGGAGCACCTACCTGACAGCTGGCCTTCATGAGGCAGTTAGTTGTTTTAGGTCTTGTTTATGTTTTCAAGAAGGTCTGATAAGACCAAATGCATGTAATAAGGTCATGCTGATCATGATAAGATCATGCTGACCAGGCTTTTACTATTTTTAGATAAGTTTGTTAGAACAGCTGTCATGATGTATGATCGGTTGGATCTCCCAGCCGCTTGGAGAGTTCCCAGCCGCTTGGAGTCGGGTCAGTAGTACTCGTAGGGAAATCTATTTAAGAATGAGGATCGGATGGTATTGCATATCATCGACCAGACTTTGCGAGAGTGAGGCAGAGCGAGAGAAACTGATCATTGTATTTGCATCTTTTGAAATCAAATAAAGTGTTCCTGTTTGTGTTCTTTCTCTGGTTGGATTCCATTGATAAATCGATTTGCTGGTTTGAGAGGTTTCATGGATTTACTGATCCATTCCACCGGTTGATCCATCTGATCGGTGGAATGGCAATGTACAGTAGGTTAGGTTGTAGTTTGTTTTCTGTTCGCATGCAGGTGTGCAGGATCGCCGTCAAGAGATGTTGAAGACCCTAGCATGGGTATGTGCTAGGTCGAGCTGATAAGATAGAGTGTGGAAGATCACCCTGAGACGGGATCGGGTCGTCCCTGGAGGATCGGCGAAGTGAAATTTTGCTAAGTGAAGAAGTTCGTCAAAACGGCATCATCAGGATATCTTGGTGAATATCCTGCAGTCAGTTTGGGTATCGTCATCCGGATAAGTGAAGTTGAGCATGATGCTTTCGAATGCATGAAGTGCAAGTGCGTCGGGGTGATCATCATTAGGAGGGCCGAGGAGGAGTGCATCGGCATCAGGTTGAAGATCGGGTTGATCAAGTTGATCGCGGGCCGAAAAAAAACTAAGTTTGGCCAACAGCAGGATATGACGTCATCATCATCATGATATACGTCATCAGGACATTTCGGAGCGGTAGGATATCGAGAAGCTGTGGGTGACGTCATCGTCATCAGGATCTACGTCATCAGGATATCGGGTGACGCAAGCATCGAGTGGAAGGTGTGAGGAATTAAGGTTTTGTCATCATCCGGATAAATGGAAGGAACCGGATGTTCGTTATCCTGTTGAATATCATGATGTTGAATATCATGATGCTGAAGGAAGAGAAGACGGAGGTTGTCGCGGAAGTGAACAGTGGACGTCAGGAGGATGTTCGCGCTGCCGAATATGATGATGCTGTCGATAATCGAGTAAGGTGATGCTGTTGACAGGCGAAAGTGCGAAGGCTTGTCTGCAGGAGGATATCGGTCGGCAGGTGAAATATGATGATGATGCTGACAGTGAAGTCAAATATGATGGTGATGAGGATGAATATGATGATGATGATGGGCTGCAGACATCCATGCTGTATGCGAAGGTTATAGTGTGGATGCCTCTGCATCAAAACCCCAGGAATTAGGGGAGGGGGCTGGGTCACGCCCCCCCAAGCTGTCTCCTCCCATTCCCATGTAGTACCAAAATCAAATGACTGAGAAGTGAGAAAAGTTGTAGAGCCAAAATCCATGACCAAGCTATGTATTTGATGCTTCATAGTACACATAGTTATCGAGTAGGTTATTTCCTATTTCATGTGTTATTTGAGAATAGACTTTGATGTACTTGCCAATTTGGTATGATAGTACTAGTTCATAAGCTTCAATATTTTGTCAAAGTTCAAGCTATATTGTCTCATACAGTTGTATACTTCTTTACATTTATGAATATGAATTGATCAATAATCAATTTTGTTCATCTTCATAGTCTTTCCTATGTAAGAATATGCTTCTCATAGATTTTGCTCAAAGAGTAAATTTAATGCCTTGAGATAATATTGAATGTAGTGAATGTATGCAGGGATTCCTAGGTAGAATTAGTTTTGAACTATTCAAAGTGTGATAGTGTAATGCATTATTGTAGTGTTTTACTTGAGCTAGGAATATATTGTTATATTTAGTTTCATTTATACCTGTTCTAACTCTCTAGCCCGGGATCTAGGCACTGATCTCTTAGAACTATTGTCTTGATATAGCTCCTTGATCATTCATATTGAAGATCAAAGTAAAGTTCTATTTTTGTATTTAGTTAGTAATGTTATTCCAATGTTCTACAAAAGAGTTGTGTTAAATCCTAAGAATCTAGCTCATTATTTCAACATATCAGTAATTCTTTAGGTATTTTAGAGCGAACATATCTGTTGGAAACAATATTTTGAGATAAATAGTATCAGATCTTAAATAAATACTAGTTTAATCAAAGGGTACACCCGCCCAGGTCTTGCAGAGTCTAAAGTACAGAGGAAAAAGGATTCAATCAACTTTTCCTTTTCGTTGGCCAATCCCTCAAGGCAAATCCATTATTAGAATTGGCTATTTTATAGATTGCCCTTTTAAGATCAGGTTGGGAATTTAAGACAACCAACAAAAAGATCACCACCTTATTTCTACATCCTCAAGAAGCAAGTAGAAACATGGGGGACATATATCTACCCACGCATTTCACTCTAATCATGTTTCATTACCTTCCCCTTTAGAGTTTGGGACTAACATATACATCTGTTGGTTGTAGGATGATTTTACCTTGCTAACGTAATCTTGTTGCAGGTTGCGGTTTCCTAACTTTGTGGTTTTACAGGATCATAGACCCGGTGATTCACCCTCCTACTCAGTGATGATCTGCATCCTCCACAATATCCTTTTTGATATCCTTTTTACAATGATTACTTTCCTATACTTTAGCTTGCATATGTACATAGTGTCATATAACCACTAAAGTGGGTGCTAAATGTTATGTTGTAAATTGTGCTCCTTGGTTGGCAAGCACAATTTTACTATGTTTAGCACTTTCCTTTAGTGATCTCTAGCCTAGTCCATTTTTAGGTCTGCCCCAAAGCCCTGATTAGGCCCTGATTTCATGAAATGTCGTATTCTGACTAAAGTTTTGCCAACACCTAAAAATAAAGTTTAAATTTGGTATTAGCTTTACCCCAAAAGTTGGCTTGTGAGTTAATTTGCCTGATGAGCCTAGGGTGCCATGCACCATGGTACCTCCCATGTTTTATGAGTAGTAAATTAATTTTATAGGTCAGCCTTTGTGTTGGTTAAGTTGATCTCAAAATCAAACTTGGTTTACCGTGTGGTGTTGGCTCTTTAATTTGAATATCTCATTTCTAGGGCCTTATATATAAGCAAGTTACCTTTTCATTTGAAACTAGAGAAAAAGAGAAGAGTAAGAATTCTTTATGCAATATTATGCTCTTTCTGCTCTTGAATTACTACAAGTGGCTATTGATCAATTTGAAGTGATTTTTCTCACTTGGAAGGATTTTTGAAGGCTAGGAAGCAAGATCTTGAATCTATCTTGTCATTCCTAGGTTGAAGCACTTTGCATGATTGGGAGAAGGGTTGGAACAATCAACTAGAGATTGGATTGAGTACACTCCTAGGGTATGGTTGCATCACCTTCTTATTCTATAAATCTTTGATGAATTCTCATCCTTGGGGTGAAGTTATATGTTTCCTTGAGTGAAGCATTTCTATTGTCATCCTATCCTATTTGCTTGAGTCATCTAGGGCTAGGGTTTGATATTCATGATTAGATCTTGCATGTTACTGCTCACACTTAGGATTTCTAAGCACACAACATCTTATTTTAATATTGGCTATCCATGAGGTAGGAATACCAAAATGGGGGCTTGAATAAGGCAAGCTCCTATATAGCCACAACACTTTTCCTCCTTGTTTTGTGTGTACAAGTTAAGGTTATAGGTTTTGGACGACACCAGTCAGAGGAAAGGAAGGTCTTGTAGGTACATATTGGGCAAAGTTCAAACTTTCTACTACCAAGAATTTAGGGCCTAGGATGCCTAGAGACCTAGTACCTCTTTGCTCTTATATTGAGGTTCCGGTTCCTCACTGTCTTCTAATCTTTGCTATTGTCTCAGATTTTTCGTAATAGTTTCCGTTAATTATTTATTCATAGATATTACTCAATTAGGGTTTCCTACTTTGTCCTATCTTGATTGATTGAATTTGGTTAACACTCTTTTATATAACAAAGGGACAAAACCCTATAGTTTGGCTCTCCTTCAAAGGTAGAAGCCAAACTTGATTTTTGTTCCAATGTTGATAGAAGAGCATTTGACCTAGTTTAGGTTTTTAAGCTAAGTCTCCCTTTTCCATCAAACAAAAATCATGGAAATTCTTTTCTTCTTATTCAATCTTCCCTTTTTCTTCTAAATAGTTTGTTGGATGAGGTTTTCTACTATGCAAGAAATAAAAAATGAAGTAGAGAAGGAGAATAATTTTTAGACATCAAGGTCACATAATCAGTATAGCTCATTCTTCCAGCTTCATTCTAGTAATAGAATTTTTTATTTTTATTTTTATTTTAAAATAAAACCTAACCTAATGTTTTTTGGTTTCCTTGATTAATTTCTAGATATGATTTTCCAGAAGTTGCATGAAGTAGGCATAGCCTCCTAGATAACTCCTTAATTTTCTAATGTTCTACTCTATGCATGCAAATATGTAGAGGAGGAAAAAAAATAGATCTATTCAGATCTTCCCATATGGAGAGCTAGATATTGAGGATTAAGCATGCCCTGATATCTATAAATACAGACTTACATGGGTGGAACAGAGATTCTAAAATATTTATACTCAATTTTTTTTTTGTGTGTGAATGAATTCAAACAAGAACATAACTAATTATTCTATAGATTGGAGCTTAATTTGATTTTTTAGTTTCCTCTCAAGCTCAGTTAACATATTATTATTTGATTATTAGATAAGAACTAGCCATAAATTCTTTTATTTATTTTTACTATCAAACATTTGCTTAGAATACAATCATACTACTTTAATTCCTATTTTATAATCTATAGAACATTAGATGGAAGCTTCAATTGCATAAGAATTGTATTTGAAAAAAAAACATTTATACAATCAAAGAAGAAATGTATAAAATAAACAAACAAATATATATCCTAAAATTTTATTGTGTAAGAGGAGGAGGCAAGTATCCTAGAGATTACACTACAAAAATAATTTTAATAGGAATAAAATTTTATATGAAAAAGTAAGAGGTTTTTTTGTTATGGAATATTTTTTAATTAATAAAAAAATTGAAAAGATTTTTTTAAAGTTGTGGTGAGCTCCATGACTCCCCACAGCCACAACTTTGTAAGTCACCCCTTATGGGCCTCTCCTATAGGATGTGGAAGGTTTAATTTCCCTCCATTAGAATACACTTCACTGCAAATGTTGTTTATGACACAATATTGAATCTAGGTAATAAAATGTTGTATTGTGTCATAAACAACATTTGTAGTGAAGTGTATATATATATATATATGTCTGTGTGTGTATAAGTATATGTATGAAATCTATAGTTTAATTAAGGATGTAAGAGAATAACAACAAATAGAAGGCACTATATAGACTGCATTAAAAGTTTATAATAACAACAAGTCAGTGCCTCAGGGGTTTACTAAATGTATCATTTAAAATAGGATTAAATAAGTTTTCCAAAAGAAGGCACTCTAATACAGATCCCTTATAGAAAATAAGCATAGTATAAATACATCAAAATATGTTTATAGTTGCTCTGTTCAAAAATTTTAAATAGAACTAATGAATAAATTTTGTACGGTACAACATATAGCTTATCAAGCTATTGAATGAGTTCGAAATTATTTTGTATATAAATTTTTCTTTAATTGAAGAAAGAGGGTGAATTTCCTACCAATAAATCAATTGTACAAAAATAGGCATAGCTATGTTTAGAATGATTTGTACAAAAATTAATATGCTACAAACAATTCTCTTTCTTTTTGTAGAAATTTCATTCTATAGATTTTTCAACAAGAAGCATATGATTTGGAAGAAATTTTGTGGTTATAAATCCATTGATCTTTGTATTAGGCCATAGTAAATAATTCTATCAAGTTAGTTTCCTACAAGTGTGCTAATTTTTGCATTGAAGACCAATATATTGTCATTAAGTTTAAATCTAAAATCATTTCTTTCTTGTATGGAATCTTAGACAAATCTGGAAGTAATTATATGAAATGAACTATATTATGATTGTCATTTTCTCAGATAAACATGCACAACTCAAAAGCTTTATTGAAAGAATTCCTTTTCAAGAAATTAAAACTTTATGGTTTATGAAGATTTACACAAAGATGATACAATCGATAATGGGAGAATATTTTCATACCAAAATCAAAAAAAGAGATCCAAAGTAATAAAGTTCAATGCCATAACTCATGACACTCCATAGAAGTAAAAGTCTTATTCTAGCATCGCTTGTGTTCTTGCATTTACATATCGTCCCCTACATTCATATATATATATATATATCCAAAAAGGAACTAAAAACATATCATCGTTATCATGCTTGCATTCTTAGAGTTGAGGGTCTGCATAATCAAAGAGTTATAAAAAACTTCCAAAGTATAGAAGAGATAAGCATTCATATGATGGAAGTAACCATAAAGAGATAGTTTTTCATAGATAAATCAAAGGTTCAAAGTTTTACAAAAGTGCAAGAGCCAAGACAAAATGCTCTCAAGAAAGTAAGTCTCCCCATGCAAGGCAACAAGATGATGAAACAAACAGGCAAAGGCCTCAGGGATGGCCCCCTCCAACTGAATCATTACGGATCCTACTCCTCTACCTCTGAATGGCAATAGAATCTCCATGAGACCTATGGGAATGAGGAACCCTACTCTAAGCTCGAGAATGAGAAGGACCTACTGTGCTAGATTCAGGGTGCCAAATACCAAGGTGAGCCATCTCATGAAGAATGACATTCCCACCCCTAAGGATGAGATTCTCTAATCTCAAGGAAGCATTCTCCTTGCACCCATGGTAGGTAGGAGCAAAGATGTTAGTATGTTATCCAGCTCTAGTAGGCGCACTAGGATTAACTAGAAGTCTCTCTTGTGGTAAACTAGTGAAAGGACTAATCAAATAAATAGAAACATCATGGAAGAAAGTCCTCCACTCCTTGACACTACCTGAAAGACAAAGATAAAAGGAATGATGATTTATAATTTTAAGAAAAGGACAATGCAAAATTTGAAAAAAGTAGACTTATGAGGATGGTCGAGTTGCTAAGAAGGATCAAAGCACCACATCACATCATTAGAATGAGGAGGTCTAGGACCTGAAGAATAAGTCTATGGTACTCCCTCTCATCAGAGTCAACCTCCTGAGCATCTCCAACTAACCCATTGTTTGACTGATCATCTCCATCAGGGATATAGTCCTCACCAGTAGAATCAGAGTCCTCCATGACAACAATTCCATGGGAAGGAGCTCCTCTCCCTCCCCTCTATCCACCTCTCAGGGTCTTAGAGGTTTCGGTAATCAAAACCCTAGGAGTCAAAGGAGTCCAAACTACGGGTCTTTGGATGACCTCGCCCATCTCCTGGATGGATTGATAGCATGTAGGAATTAGGGGCAAGTCCTCTGGAAATTCACCTCCTATCTCTTGAAGGACTCACTCAATGCAATGAGCCTCGACCAAACCATTACAATCAAAAATCTCTGAAATGCTGTGGTAGTAGTCTCAAATATGCCTCTCATGAGAGTAATTTCCCTCTGTGTCCACATAGGGATCATCAATCATATCTACATCTATAAGAGTAGCCACAACGCGTAACAAAGTGTCAAAGTGGCCCACATGATCCCATCTAGTGGCTCTCAAAAGTCTACAATCAGGAAGTGGAATGTCCTTCTGATATGGCCTGATATGCTCAAAGATCTAGGTCATGATGAGAGCACTATGATAGAAGTATTGGTAAACCATCACAAGAATGTTATCACCCCATGCAAAAATGGTACCCTACTCAATGCACTAGATGATGGGTGCCCAATACCATTATAGATGAGTCGAGGCCTTGTCTCCAGATAACCTCGATTCAATCAATCCAATTAGGAATTTCCTCAAAAGAGAAATACAAAGCTGTAGTATTGTAGTGAGCCAAACATCGGTCTGATCCTCCCATAATCAGAGCCTAGGATGCCTTGTCCTCTTGGGACTGATTGGTAGGTAGAACAAGTGGATGCCCTCTCACAAGAACTCCAAGAATGTGGTAAACATCATACAAAGTAATGGTTCATTCCCCCAAAATCTGGGTAAACTTGAAGGTGTTCCTATCAACATCCTAATAGGTCAGAATGTCACAAAAGATATAGGAGATAGGATGAACAACTGGAACATGACAAATCCTCGCCAAACCTGCCCTCTTTAGGATAGCAAGGTCATTAGGAGATAATGAATCATACATCTCAGAGAGACATAACTACTCGTGGTTAGCATTCTAACGAATGCAGCTCACATATCTTGTCATCAGAAAAGAACTTTTGATTAGATCCCATCAAACTCAAAAAATCCCTAAAAATCATATAAACCTACAAAAATTTCACAAAAAAGCATATAAAACCTTCAAAATTGCAATACATTGACAAATTTAGTGTTCAAATTAGACCAAAATGGAGTGTAGTAAACATTAGAAAACATCAAATTTAAATTAGAATCAGTTTGGATGGGTCACCCCTTTCATCAGACTGGATCTCCCCTACGTGACCTAGATGTTTAGCAGGATCTCCCTGGGGTGACCTTGTTGTATAGGCAAATCTCCATTGAGTGACACTATTGTTTAGCCAAATCTCCCCCATACAACCTGTACTGGCAAAAAGGGTGACCCTATTTGCCTTCTCATGCTAAGAAACACTCTAAAAATCATAAATTTTGACTGATTTTGACAAACAAAAGACCAATCTGACTCTAAACGACAAGACAAACACAATGCAACAAGAAGAATTGACATGAAATGACACTTTCACAAGATTCTTTTCACAAAAAGAAAACTAGGGTTTAGAGAAGGGTTTTTGACTGATCGTGTACCTGACTCTCAACAATAGGAAAAGAAGCAGCCATCTTTGCGATCTACTCTGTGATATCTTTCCAAGGACTGCTTGCATGACCAATTTTGTAAACATTTTGATTCGTTCACTCTAATTTCTCCATGCTTTTCTTCTCTTAGTTTAATTTACATTATACATTTTTAGACTAGTTATTGCTTTTATGCATCTCTTGTGCTCTCGTTTTGTGTGCTTCCATCCCTACAGGTCTCTTCGACAAAGGAAAACAACTAGGCAAATTTATAAGATCTATGGTATGTTCGTCATTTCAATTTTCATTACTTGTTTTGATATATTTAGATGTGGAACTAATACTAGTTATGGTAGGTACTATTACAGAAAAATCAACAAAAGGTAAGGCCTAGTTTGGGAATGGTACCTACCTTTCATGTAGACTACCATCCCCGAGGGGGCAAATATGTAAGCACCAAAATCGCACACAACCTCCACTAAGACCCCGATGATGACTCACAATCCTTGTGACATATATGTAAGCATGAAATAATTCCCTCTTAGCAGTTATTCTCTTAGTACCATATGGTTTCTCCCTCCTCTTATTGTTTCCCCTTTGTCATGCTAACCCTCTCCCTACTTTTGACACTTTTTGACACTTGTCGATTCTCATTTTTTGTGCTTGCAACTTCATCCCTAAGCCTTGTATTCATCCATTTGTTGTGATTTGACCTTTCCCTAGTGTTTTTCATCCATTCCCACCCCTAGGACCCCTCTATAGGACCTCCCAAGCCATTTCCAAGTTTTAGTTTTCAGTTCTAGTGAACCAGTACAAATCTCCCCCTATTATTTCTAGATCTCCCCCAGGAGATTCATCCTTTGCAAGTGGAGATTTGGATTTTGACCCCCTTTTGACCAATTTCTAGAGGCAATTCACCTCCTTTCTACCTCGTTAGCAATCTCCAACCCTATTTTTCACCCTAGGACCTCCCCTCTGTGGGTTACCCATGGGTCACCCCTTGGCAACCTTGACTAGTGAAAAGGGTGACCAGTGGGTGACCCAGTCATCTTTTCCAACCATGAAAGAACTCAAGTTTTTGGCACAAAAAAGTTCTGTTTTGACCCATTTTTCTTCCTATTTGCATGAGATTTTGGCCTAAACATAGAGTTAACTATTTCAAGCCTCCAAGCATGCATAATTAGCTCCTTTTTAACTTATTTTGTCTGTACACACCCTAAAATGACTAGATCTTTGCACCACTTGCATTTCATCAAATCTATCTAATCACCTGCATTTCAATGTTAATTAAATAAAATAATTATTTAATTAATTTCATCAAATTCTTCTAAAACTCCTAAAATTTGACATTAATTAAATAAATTCTATTTATTTAATTAATTAAATTAAAATCAACCTTATTCTTCCACGATTAAATAATTTTTATTGTTTAATTAAATCATTATCCTCTTTCCAAAATTCAAGTCCACATCAATTAAATAAATCCAATTATTTAATTAATTCATCACAAATCCTCTCTTATCTACAATTAAATAATTTACATTATTTAATTAAATCAAATTGTTCTCCCAAATTTAAATAAATTATGCAAATTTATTTAAATTATCTCAATCCTCTAAAAATAAATAAAATCAAGTATTTTATTTATAATCTTCATATCTTATCTATTCTTCAAAATCATGCACAATCAACTAAATAAATTTATTTATTTAATTTCAATTATCTTCCAATTCCTCTTAAAATATCTTGTTAACTCATGTGCACAATCAGTCTTATTTTTAGAACTCTAAAAAAGACAAAATTACAAGTTGAGTTATCTATTCAATCAATCTTGTTTTCATTATATCTTAATAAAAACATCCTTATGGATTGACACATGTTTGTGTGCACATTCATCATGGTTATTTCTTTTATCTCTTCCGTTGATTTTTTTGAATTATCTGGACCATTGATCGATCATGTTTGAAATCTATATAAACCCCCCTCATCTCATTCACAAATCCTCTTTGATCACTTATTCTCAAGCATCCTTTACAGTGCTTTGAGCATACATCGCATCGATTGAGCAACTTTACGATCTTTTGACATTTATCTTTGAGCACTTTACTTTATTTCATTTGATTTATTGACAATGGCTTTCATTTAGATTAATTCTCTTTATGTTATGGGTTTTTGATTTATTAGTTTTGATTAAATCAATTTTCCTCATACACATTCTGGCGCCCGGTGGGACCCACTAATCCCTCTTTTTCTTTGAGAAATTGATTTTTTTGAAGTACAGTACGGAATAACGTAAAAATACATAGAAAAGTGCTATTGGCAGTATATTAAAACGCTTCTGGTATCACAGTGTAGCGCCTTCAGGCGATACACTAGCGCTTCTGGTAGTGCAGTAGCGTACTTTTAGATATGCAGTAGAGCGCTATTAGTACAACAATAAAGTGCTTTTGGAAAAATAGGTTTTCTGATCTTGTTTTCTAATTTTGCAGGGTTTTAACTCACATTTTCATCCTTGATTGATTGACAAGCTAATTTATTTGTCTTTCAATTATATTTTATACTGCCTAAGATGACGTATTTAGGAGTATTTACGATCTTTTGAGTTAACGCATCTTTTTTTCAACATCATTGAGTGGTTCTTATTTCAGGTTACAGATCTATTAGCTATTACATCCCAGATCTACAAATCAAACATGAAATTATCATTTGACCTAACTGTTTTGACAAAATACAACTTTTTTTAGATCAGGGATAGTAAAATGCTTTTGGACGTACAGTGCCGCGCGTTTGGGAGCACAAAACAATGCTTCTAGTAGCACAGTGCAGTGCTTCTGGTCTATAGTAACTTGCCTTCAGTAATACAGTGCAACACTTTTGGTCTACATCAAATTGCCTTCGGTAACACAGTACAACACTTTTGGGTCAAATTAATTTGTTTTTGCTAACTTGTGAGTTTTTGTGGAACTAATTGACTTGTTGTAGCTTCCTATCACTCACACAGAGCAAATGGGTTTATTCAACATTTTCATACAGGACGAGCATTGAAGAATTCTCAATCTATTGCACTAAGTCTTAGAAACATATTGCCTTCTTAAGGGATAATTGAACAAATCATTTTTTGGCAATCTAAGTCTTAGGAACATATTGCTTTGCTTAAGGGACAATGGACATGTATGTGAAAACACCTCAAATTTCTAAGGGACAATGGACATGAATGCCAAACACTTCAATTTCATAAGGGACAATTGACAACTACAATCGTGTGTGTGCCTAATTTAGTTTCACCTTATTTTTCTTATAACGGGACAATTGAACCTTTGTTTGACGTGCTTGCTCTTACATTTCAGTTATTCCTTTAGAAGGGCCTGCTTTTGGATTGTGTTTCATCCAAAAGGGATGACCCTAAGCGGAGTTTTCCTTTGAATCACTATATAAGAGGGATAAGGTGAAACCTAAGTCCTAACCAACGTTAGTCTTACCTTGTGGTGCCAAACTGAAAAGAGGTGTACTAGCTCTTTGTGGAAATGATTTTCACATCAAGTGAAGTGTTTGATACTCTTAGTAGGATTGGTTAAAGCTTTTAGTAGTTTGTCACATTGCTCATAAGGCGTTGGTCCCTCAAAGTTACTAAGAACCACCTAGATAGTGACTACCTGATCTACCTCTGAACGTTGCGGTAATAATCAGTGCAAGGGGAATTGATTTAAGCCCTCAAGATACTCACCATTGGCTTCCTTAAGAAGAGATAGTATTCCCTTGGCCTTAAAGCTCTTGTGACCTACTTGAGATTTCTGAGGGGAGGGTGAGATATCCCTACCTATCATCTCTCGCAAAGATACAAATGTCTGACACCTTTATGGAATGACATTTGGTCGACGGAGTATTAAGTTGTGAGCTAATCTACTGCAATGAAACCTTGTCTCTAGGGATAAAAAGTGCTTGATATTGTTTTTGTCTTATACCTGTGGAAACATTAGGCTTTTTGTGAGCCTCAAACATACACTATCTGTTGTGTCAGTCCCTTTTTACCTCTTTGATTGCTGTGTTTTCTCTTGCCAACGCAAATCCAATCAGAACCAAAACCAAACCTATCAAATTTTTCCTTTTAAAGCATCAGACACTACTTCAGCGCCTCTGGTATAATAGCAGCTCGCCTTTGGTATTATAGTAGCTCACCTTTGGTATAACAGTACCTCGCCTCTGGCTAACCTTCTTCAATGCCCTTGGTATAGTAGTAGCTCACTTTTGGTCACAGTGGCTCGCCTTTGGTATAGTAGTACCTAGCCTTTGGCAGCCCAGTCCATTGCCTTTGGTACTACAGTAGCTCATGTTTGGTAGCACAGTCCTGTGCCTTTGGTCAAAAAGTACAGTGCCTTTGTCCAGTAGACTGTGCATCAAATTTTGTCTTTTCCAAAACACAAGCAGAATCCCAGCAGTTTGTCCTAGTGTATTCCATGGTAACCACTAGACTCTAGCAAACTATGAAGTCCAAGCAAGTTGTCCCTAGGAAGCACAAATCACCTCCTCACACTCCTCAAGTAGGCTGATTTAGTATTACTCCCAAAGTTACTCCTAACACGCCCACGAAAAGATCGACCAATTTTCTAAACATGCCGTAGCTGGACCACCCTAACAATCCTCAAGAAGGTAGGGTTCCTTTGGTAAGTACACCTCAATATACCACCGGTATGCCTCCAGAGTTTGTCCCACAAGGTTATACTATCGGTCAAGTCCCATCTCAGGAAGGTAGGGTCCCTTTGGTAAGCACACCTCACTATACCACCAGCATGCCTCTGGATTTTGTTGCACAAGGTTATACCATCGATCAAGTCCCATCTCAAGAAGAGCGACACTTTGAAATAGGTCAATCCTCTCAAGAAGATGGACAAGATCTTGATGAATTCATACAAGATCCTAGAGCCATAGCTACCTTTGACAAAATCCTTAATGAGAACCAAGATCATTTCTTTTGCTTGCTAGCAGAGCAAGGAGCCAAATTACCCAAAGGTTTTGATCTATCCAATCTTAGCGAGCTTAACAACACACAAGACACTATAACGGTGGTCCAAACCATGTCAACTATGACCACCCCGTTACACAGACAAGACTCACAAGGGAAAACAATTACACAATATAAGAATCCCCTTTATCAAAAACAAATGGTAGAGAAACCCATATCACCGCTTTTGACTCCTATGGAGATCTACAAAAATCAACAAGAGACTCTACATCGTCAAGCAGAACTAGCAAGATAGGCCTCTCTAGAAAAATCAAACATGCAAAACACTCCTAAAATGTCCACACAAATCGCAAGTGGAATATTGGTGACCCCATCATGACAAGGTTTCCCACCAAATTACAATCCTGGGAACAACTACGTCGCCATGCAACAAGGCTCTCAACAAATGCCACCCCCAACATCATCAAACCTTTATATGTCTCAGCCTACCAGGGTCATGCAATCCCAACCACAACATTCTTCTACGCTCATCCTCAATCAACCTAAACCATCGCATAACACTTCTACCTATGTTCCCCCACCACAACAATCATCAGCGCTAAACTTTTTCAACACATTGCCTATCCACCCTCAACATTCCCAAAATCAAGTTTCCCAAAGCTATGTTCCACAACCGCAACCTAACCCAACAAACTTTAGCTTTCCACCACCAAACTCATTTCTTCAACCATTACAAAGCCTACATTCTTACCTAGCGCCGCCCCCACCTCCTCCAAATCAAAGCATCCAATTCCAACCCAATCTAAACCCAACCTACAACATATATGACCCCAACCAATCATATGACCCCTATAACACCAATGCTCATGGCTTACACTACAATCTACCATATGGGCATCAACAACCACTGCTAGGACAACAGGAGATGTTTCCAACCCCTCCCACAACTATGGAGCTAAAACTCACGGAAGTTCAACAACAACTATCTGATCTTACATTTGGCCACACCAAGAAGACCTTCTCTTTAGAAGAGGTGTGTCCTTATCCTTTTGATCGGTCACTACCCATGATCCCTTTTCCTCCCAATTTCACTATTCCCAAGTTTGATAAATACAAAGGAAAAGGGGACCCAAAAGACCATCTCAGGGAATTCTATCTTGCTTGCTTCGAGGTCTCACATAACGACACATATCTTATGCATCTCTTTCCTCACAGTCTTGGAGGTTAAGCTATATAATGGTTCTCGCACCTACCCACGGGTATTAAATCTTTTAATGAGCTAGCAGAGAAATTTGCCACCCATTTTTCCTACAACATAGAGCATGAGATCTCCATGACCGATCTATGCAACAACAAATACAAAAATGGTGAAACTTTCATTTCTTTCCTTCAACGATGGAGATAAATGGCTAGCAAATTCCCATTCAAGATACCTGAAAAGCAGCTTGTTAGCATATTAATGCAGAATCTCAACCTAGAGTTGGGTTTTTATTTGCAAATTCTTCGTGCTACAACCTTTGATGAAATTACCTACAAGGGAATCAACATTGAGAACGCCCTCATTGCTAAGGGTGTGGTCAAAATCTTCAAAGAAACTAAAGACAATGCTCCTCAACAACAAACAAATGATAAACCAAAGTTTTGGAACAAAAATAAAAAGGTGGTCAACGATGGGGTAGTCGATTCTAAACATGTCAAAATATTGCAAACACCGCTTTAGCTTTCCAAACTGAGTCAAACTCCTCCTCAACAGCAGCAACAACAAAGACAACCATATCAAAACCAACAACAACGACAAAAAGAGTGGCCTCAACAAGACTACCCTCCACGGCGTCAATTCACTCCCTTAGGAGAGCCCATAGAGTCTGTCCTAAGGAAGCTTTTACACAAAGGGCTCATCACCTTACCAGATGCTCCCTCATATGGTGAACCTGTTTACAAAACCACACGATATAGAGAAAATGAATATTGTGAGTTCCATAGGAGTAAAGGGCACAAAACTGCATCGTGCATGAAAATCAAGCACCTAATCCAAAATCTCATCGAAGGCAACCAAATCTCTTTTGAAGATGAACCACTGGCTCAACACATGAACAAAGACCTCAACATGTACAAGGAACCATTCCCTCACCATGGTCCGCTTCCTCCTTAGGATAAAGGTAAAGGTGTCAATAATGCTTCCACTTCCTTTGACTCCATGGTGGGTCATTTTGAAGAGAGTCGTGTGTCTACCCTCACAATCAAAGGCAACTCTACAGATTGCACTATTACAACTCGTCATGGTCATGTCACCATCCATGGTCCTACACCTAGTCTTCCAACTCAATCTGATTATAATCTTGTCGAACATCTAGGGAAAATGCCAACACAAATCTCTATCTTGGACCTTCTACGGTCATCACCCGCACATACAGTGGTGCTAGAAAAAGCCCTCCAAGAGTCCTCGGTTCCTAACAACATAGCGGTCACAAATTTCCAAGCTATAGTAGGTAACATTGCTTCACCCTACAATGTGGTCTTCTCTGAGAAGGACCTGCCATCCCATGATCTGTGTCACAATGATGCCCTTCATATTGAAGTTCTCATTCATAAATGCAAAATAAAATGCATACTCATAGATGGTGGTGTTGGTCTCAACATCTGTTCTCTATAGTTACTTAAACAATTGGGATACTCTGAGGATCAAGTCAACATTGATCAAAGTATTACAATCAAGGGGTATGATGATGTTGAACGCCATTTAGAGGGTGTTATCCACTTGCCTATATAACTAGGCCCCATCATGTTTGAAACTAGGTGCTAGGTCCTTGACATTAAGCTGCATAACAACATTATCCTAGGCCGCTCATGGATCCATGCAATGAAAGTTGTCCCCTCAACATACCATTAGTCACTAAAGTTCCCATTTAATGGTACAAAGATCACTATCCCAGGAGACCCCAATCCTTTTGAATTCAGCCGCGCCTTGCAAGGTAGTTATAAGAATTACAACCAAGTGCCTAAAAATGACAAAGCCCTTGAATCTCCACTATATGTCGATCTTAAAAATCTGACACAAGCCTCTGCAAGTGAACCTAATCCTCTTCCTGAAATCAAAGCTCACATACGTTATATAGGCTTTGGAACATATGATATCTCAGAATCTTGTTGTGTAGGGCAGATGACTTTATCCCCTAAATCTTACGGCCAACCGGCCATTGCCAAAGTAACTAAAAAAGTAGCTATTCCTCCCCCAGCATTTCTAACCCAATTCCAACAAGGACAATCATTGGAAGAGGAAACTATTGAGGACATTTCTTCTTGGCTCTACAAGGAGAAAGAACCGGTCACAATACCAGTCAAGCAATATGGAAATGGCTTAAGGATAGTCAAAAACATGGGCTATAAAGGAAAAGGTGGCCTTGGGAAACAGAATCAAGGAACAATGGAACCCATCATTGTGACAAAGAAACTAGACAAGAAGGGGTTAGGATTTGGTAGAAAGGTACCACGCACCTTGGACATCAAGGGTATCCTCGACAAGGTGGCTGAAACTTCCCTCACAGGTTTGACATTTAATGAGGATACCATCGATGACTCTTCCCTCCATATGACTAACCCATTCACTGAATCCTCCATCATTATGCTATCATCTGTATCCTTAACCTCCAGCACAAACACCCATACTATAACACTTGTCTACCCTAAACTTATCGATTGGGATGAACAAGGGTCCCCCGTTATAGATGTATTTCAGAATGATGAAGCTCTAGCTGAGTTCATGGGAGTCTAGGAGGGTATCCCTCTGGGAGATCATAAAGCAGGTTTTGTAATGGAACTAGAGCCAACAACTTATTTTGGTGAGAATGTCAAATCCTCTAGTTGCAAAAGTAAAAATAAAGAAAGATCTCTAGGTGAAAACCACACTGTGGCACCTCCCGATCACAAAATAGTAAAAAAAAAGGACGTATCCAAAGGTGAAAACCCAACTACGGCACCTGAGGATGGAGGATTTGACCTTCCCCTACCATCTAAGTATCAAGAGAAGTAAACTCTCCTAGTGGAAGATTCTATAGAGATAAACCTTGGCACAGAACAAAATCCAAAGACCACATTCCTAGTAGCATCATTATCAGAAACAGAGCACAAGAATATTAACAAATTCTTCTTACAAAGAACCATCAACTTTGCGTGGACCTATGCTGATATGCCAGGGTTAGACCCTAAGCTAGTTGTTCACTATGTCACAGTGGATCCAACAGTTAAACCAGTCAAGCAAAAGCTGAGGAAGATGCACCCACAAAGAGCTCTCTTGGTAAAAGTAGAAATACAGAAGTTGTTAGATGCAAAGTTCATCCGACCTATTGACTATTTAGATTGGGTCTCAAACATTGTACCTGTGTCTAAACCCAATGGGCGCATCCGCATGTGTAATGATTTTAGAGATCTTAACAAAGCATGTCCCAAAGATGAGTTTCCATTACCAAACATTGACCTCATAGTAGACTTGATTGCAGGTCATGAAATGCTTTCTCTCATGGATGGATTCTCTGGCTATAATCAGATAAGGATAGCAGAAGAAGATCAACATAAAACAACTTTTACTTGTCTGTGGGGTAATTATTGTTGGTGTGTCATGCCGTTTGGTCTAAAGAATGCCAGGGCAACTTACCAAAGAGCAATGACAGTGATATTCCATGATCTCTTTCATCATATCATGGAGGACTATGTGGATGACATACTAGCTAACTCTTCTAGGGTAGATCACATACAAGTTCTAGGATAGATCTTTGACAGGCTCGAGAAATACCAAGTGAGACTCAATCCAAATAAATGTGTCTTTGGTGTAACATCAGGGAAGCTGTTAAGATACATTGTATCTTGTAGAGGCATCGAAGTAGACCCAACAAAAGTAAAAGCTATAGTGGATATGCCTCCACCAAAGAACCTCAAAGAATTAAGGAGCCTTTCAGGGAAGGTTGTAGTCCATTAGGAGTTTCATCTCACAGCTAGCAGATAAATGTCAACCATTTCAACACTTGCTTCGAAAGGATGTCTCATTTTGATGGGATTATAAGTGTCAAGCAACATTTGATCAGCTCAAAGAGTATCTGGCTACACCGCCTGTCTTAGTACCACCAGTGGCCGATAAACCTTTGATATTATACATCTCAACTACAACTTCAGCCCTCGGGGCTCTTCTAGCACAAAATGATGAATCAGGAAAAGAGCATGCAATTTATTACATCAGTCAAACCTCGGTGGGATATGAACTCAATTATTCACCGATGGAAAGAGCTTGTTTGGCAGTAGTGTTCACTTTCCAAAAGTTACGGCATTACATGTTGAACCAACACACAAATCTTATAGCCAAAATTGATCCATTGAAGTATCTACTAGTAAAAGTAGCTCTTACAGGCAGACTAGCTAAATGGGTCATGATCCTTAGTGAGTTTGACATTGAGTATGTGGATCGTAAAGCAATCAAAGGACAAGCCTTCACAGATCAAATAGCAGAAGCACCCATGACAAATACACACCCTATGGTAGTAGACTTTTCAGATGAGAATCTCTTCACTCTTTCCAACTCAATAATGTGGAAGTTATACTTTGATGGTTCCTACACACAACATGGATCAGGGGTCGGCATCTTATTTATCACACCTCAAAATGACTATATTCCTAAGTCATATCGGTTTGCATTCCCTTGCACCAACAACATTGCCGAATATGAAGCACTCCTCATAGGTCTCAATATAGCAGTTCAATGGGACATCATAGAATTACAGATATATGGAGACTCACAACTAGTCATTTGACAAGTCACAGATGAGTACCAAACAAAAGATGATAAGTTGATCCCCTACAAGCAACTAGTGGATGCCTACAAACCACACTTTTATAGCATCACATTTGAGCAAATTCCAAGAGAGCATAACAAAGCTGTAGATTCTATGGCTTCTGTAGGGTCACTTATCAACATGCCTGCAAATACATAGAAATGTGAATTCTTGATTGAGTACTTGTTGATACCAGCCGTCGATGTTCCAGTTATTGAAATCATCTGCAAACTTGTTGGTCCCAATTCCCCATGGTACGAAGATATCTATGAATACCTTAAAAACAATACCTTTCCCTCTGACCTATCATCCACCCAACACAAAACCTTTATCCATCGATCCTCCCGTTACACCATTCTGGGTGATACAATATATCACCGGAGTCTCGATGGTATCCTCTTACGATGTCTTAACACGGAAGAAGCCAAAGCTACCTTACGAGACATACATGAAGGTGTCTGTGGTGCACATTCTACCGGTCCTAATCTTGCTAAGAAGATACTTAGAACAGGTTACTACTGGCCTATAATAGAACAAGATGCTGCACAGTTCACTAAGAAATGTCTACAATGCCAGCAACATGGAGATTTAATTCATGCACCAGCTCATGAACTACAACCTGTGACTACTCCATGGCCTTTTTCTCAATGGGGTCTCGATCTCGTAGGACAAATCCACCCGTCCTCCTCCAATGGCCATAAGTTCATCATTACTGCCATTGAGTATTTCATGAAGTGGGTTGAATCCATTCCCATGACCTATATCACCGGTAAGCAAATAGCCAAGTTCATCCTTAATTACCTCATTTGCCAGTATGGTATTCCCCAAGCCATTGTCACTGATAATGGGAGACTATTCAAGAATCAAGATGTCTGTGCCTTATGTACACAATACAATATCTAGCATCGCTTTTCAACTCCCTACTATCCGAAGAGTAACGGCCAAGCTGAGGCTTCCAATAAAACCATTCTCAAAATCCTCAAGAAAATAGTCAATGAAGCTGGTCGTGATTGACACTTGCAACTCAATCTTGCCCTATGGACCTACCACACTAGTATCAGAACACCAACTGGTGCCACACCATATGCCTTGGTCTATGGTTTTGAAGCCATCCTACCTATAGAGGTTGAGATCCCATCCCTCAGAGTATCCATGCAGAACCCGATCGGCGGAGAGGAGTATCACACTTCTAGATTAGCTGAACTAGAGCTACTAGATGAAAGACACCTTGCCATGCTTAATCATCTCCATGTCTATCAAAACTGCCTCTGGTGTAATTACAACAAAAAGATTAAAGAAAGACAGTTTCAAGTTGGTGATCTTGTACTCAAAGAAAATTAGAGAAATCATGTAGACTGAGAAAAGAAGGGCAAGTTTGAGCCTAACTGGTTAGGTCCCTTTATTGTCACAACAACATATGGATAAGGAGCTTATACTTTAGCTACACTTGACGACATTCCTCTAGATGAGACACTTAACAATGTTCATCTCAAGAAGTTCTATGCCTGATCCTTAGAGTTTTACAAAAAAAAAAAAATCCGTCCTATGGTGAAAACCTGGTAAACAGGTGCCTTGGATAAGTACCATAGTGAAAACCTGGCAAAGAGGTGCTATGTGTAGAGTCAGCATCCATCGTCTATCAAGTCCTGTTCATTCCATGTCCATCTCACAACAAGCTTCATCCATCCATAATAAAACCATTGACCTTGTTTGCCTTTCCATCTCCCTATCTAGTATAGATTGGAAATTTGTCAGTGTCCATCATCGTAATCTCGCATCTTGATCTATGTCAATAGTTATCATTGTCTTGTCTTAGGTCAAGCTTTCTATGTCTTCTTCATCTGTCACCTATGCAATTTCCTCTATTGGAATGGGGGCAACTCTTTCCTTAACCTAGGTCTAGGAATGGATCCTTGTTCATGGTTTGCAAAGCACTTCAATCTTTTCTCCTTTCTGCAGATAACACCCTTTAACAAACACATTACTCCTACGATAAGGGTGTTATCTTCCCAAAAATTTTCCTACATCATCACACCAACCAAAACTACATATTATCTCATTTCTGTCTTGAGGTACCTTGATCCCATGGATATGGGTATGTAGGTAGTCTAGAATACGAAGGAAGTATCCAGTACTCAGGTACATAATACCTCCTCCTTTCACCTTGACCCATCTCATCACTCTACCCAGAACTACATATTATCACTTTCATCGTAATGTGCCTTGATCCCATGGATACAGGGTATGTAGGTAGTCTAGAATATGAAGGATGTATCTAGTACTCAGGCACATACGATTCATCATTTTCCACCCATTTCAATCCATTGACATGTCATCTTCCTTGTCTTTCGTTTATCACAAACCATTCACCTCGACTTGACTAACTCAAGTAGCAGGCTAGTGCATCCTTTCAAAGCAAAAGTCATTAAAAAAATTGCAGCAAAGCAACTTACTTTCTGAGTCATCTACTATCCTACTATTCCGATTGCCAACATTAGCTAGTTCCAGCTTAACCAAAGCATCGGATCCACAAGCTTGTCTTTTGCAAAGTATCCCATTGTTGAGACCAATACACACATCTCCTGCGATAGGTGGCATTTCAACCAGCAAGATATTGTCTTTTTTTAGATAGATAGCCCCCTTTAACGGACACATCGCTCCTACGATAAGGCTGTTATCTTTCCTATCCAATCTATCTTGAGCAACCTCTTTGGCAAGAGAATATGTTGGCTGTATGTTTACTTTGAAAGTCAGTCAATTTTCTTTATGGTTTATCTTTTCTTCCTTTGTCCATTACCTATTCAAGGTTACCTTGGTTTATCTATAATCTTGGTATGTTGCAATGCAGTACGGATTGGGGGCATAGTCATTGCTTTTGTGTGCCATGTTTGAGGAATGATCTTTAGCATCTTTCTTGGCAGCATATTTATCTTGTGTGTGTTACGACCTAGCATCTTACATATTTTATACTCTTCTTGCATTAACATGTATGGAAGTTTATTTTATGTTCAAGACTATGGCTCATTCACATGTTCCAACAAGGTTATATTATGTCTAAGTGATCTAAGTTCAAACCGCTTGCTTGCAGGGTCAACGTCCACACACTCGGATATTACTACACCTTAGTCTTTTATACCTTGGTGGTGAACTATCCACATGCTATATCAAAAATAAGGATTGCTCTTTATAAACAATTGTAAAAACCAATGCAACAAGCTCATCATTTACCCATCCATTTATCCATGGCCTTATATCGTTTCAAAGCAATGATCGATCAGCAGTCTCTCTCTTCCATCTCCATTTCTTCTCTCTGGTGTATATCTACAAAACCCACATGTTAGATATCGCAAGTCATAGCTTCTATATCATCATACATCTATAAACATCATGTCATCATATGTCATGCATCTATAAGCATCATATAATCACTATATGTCATCACATCAATCCATAATCATACATACATATCGTCACATACATGTAATCAAGAAGTTCATACACAAAAAGCATGAACATCAATAAGCGCAATATGTCATCATATATATCATGTGAAGGTCATCAAAATACAAACTGTATGTGTCTACATCAATAGTCCATCTGTATACATCAATAAAGTACATCAAGGCTATTAAGAGCCCACAAAATATACACCGGATGCATGCAGGCATCAGTCAAAATATACAAGTGTCCATCATGATACAAAACTGATACAAAAATGATACAATGTACAAATGAGTATGCTCTAGTGGGTAGAGCTATCCTCCTGTTGTGGCCCCTGTCCTCCACCTATGCTCGGTGCAGGTCCCCCTACTAGTCCTCCTCCCCTTGGTGGCACGAAGGGTCCTCTAACTGAGGACAATGACTGCCCTGTCCTGCGAGAACCGAATGCTCCAAACCTACTCCTCTCTCTGTAACTAGGTGCCTGCTGAGCTGCTGGCACCGCACCAATGTAAAGTCCCTTATAGTACTCAGCCTCTCTACCTACCGACACTAGCTCTCCCTGCACACGGACGAGCTCACTGTAGAGTGTCCTTTGATTTGCACCCAATGCACGACGTACCTCATCTCTCTCCCGCCTCACTCTCTATAGTGTGGCCTTAGCTATCAATCGTAGCTATACCTCTATGTCCCTCTCTCTAGTCACCTAGGGTAACTACCCATCATCCCCTAGCAGTGCAGGTGTAGCCTGTGCCTGTACCTATGCCTGTGCCTGTGCCTATGCCTGTGCGTGTGCCTATACCTGTGCCTGTACCATGGCTGCCTGTGCCACTGCGGTTGTCTGTGCATGAACCTATGCTAGGGCCTTAGCCTATCTCGCCTCTGCCCTCACTACATCCCTATCTCTCCTAACCCTCACTATCCGTAGCTCTAGTCGTGTCCTCCAGGCTATCTCCTCCTATAGTAGCCCCTCAGCCCGCTGTAAATCAGTCTCTATGACTGGATCCTCCACCTCAACCATCTCTACATCTGCCTGCTGGCATCTAGCCTCACCACTTGCCTACTATCGGGCCTCTCTGGCCTGCCATCTCATCCTAGCCTCCACACTTGGGACTAGTGCCTCCCCCACTACCCCTGCCACACCTGGTGTAGTCAGTTTCATTGGCCTGTGTGTTTTCTAGTACCTATCATACTCAGGTAAGGTACCTGGGTCTGCTACTCCTGAATCACAGTCCCACCTGACTGGGACAAGTCCTCGTACGTCTGCCAATGCTATAGCCACTGGAATCTCGGCATTCCAGTCCCCAATCTCCCTCCGTGTCCTCACATGGGTGGCCTCCCCAACTGGTAACCCCTGTGGTAGTCCAAACTATCTGAGTACCTTCTCTGGCAGGTATCTCTCAATGGTATTTGTCCATCTCCCAAAGAGGTAGTGAGCCTGTCGACAATACATCAACTGCTCATGCTTATCCTCCCACTCCTTGCATAGTAACCATGGCCTCCAAACAAACAGGTCCATCTCATTGATCTGTCGCCTCCAGTGGCTAACAAATCCAAGCGTCCTGTGTATGATGAATCCCTCATATAGAAATGCATAAGGCTCCCTCCTCTCCTAGCTATGTTGTGTGATAAGTCTGATCACTAGGATATGCTCCCACGCCCACATCTGTAGAAGCATCACCCCTGCTGAGAGACTCCGGCCTGTCTTGTAGATGCAGTCGTGCATGTCTCGATATAGCTGTCCTAGCACACATGGGCCCCATGCATACTGAATGCCATGTGTAAACATCCCAGATAGTACAGTACCCCATCCAACAGATAATCTTCTAGATCACCTATCTGGGCATAGGAAGCTGCCAATCAGTGAAGACACAATCCATCTGATCCTGTCGCATTGTCTTGACACATTTGCCCACCGAATCTCACCATCATCTATCCTCAGGTTGTCTATGCAGAAAACCTCAATCAAACCTACCTCACCCCATGCCGGGTCAAAGTCCACTCGCTCTCCATCAATCCGAATCCTGAGGATGCGATACACATCCTCCAGTGTCATTGTAGCCTCCCTCGTCGGAAAGTGAAATGAACATGTCTCACTATGGAATCTCTCCACGACCACTGTCACTAGGGTGAGATTCACCCTAATGTATGTCAGGTGTGCCACATGCCATAATCCCACGTGCTCTAGGAACGCATTCTCCTCCCATGTAAGTTGTACCACCTCAGGTGCTATAGGGTGGTGTCGCTCTCTCGACATCAACAGCGGCATAATCCTCTGCATCCACAAAGCCACTTGCCAGACCTTTTAACCACTTCTCCAGAGTCATACCGACATCTACCCTATGACGAAAACCCTAAGACCGATTCGACACTTCTCTAGCCTAGATGGTCAACCCCTAGGTTGTCAGCCCCTAAGTCAACCCTAACTATTCCATTCTTCTAACTTTACCAAAAGTGCCTTGCTGTCAGCAAGCGCTCTGCACTATTTTGCCACATGCACCTTAGTGTTTTAACACTAGCACTTTACTATCCATACCAACAGTGACCTGTTTCACACAGGTGCGCTTCACTGTGCCGCCAGCCACGCCTTTCTGTAGTGGCAAAGGTAACTAGTTTTTTATCCTCCCCTACTGACCGCGCTTCATTCCCTAGCCAATAGCGCTCTACTGCTATACCAATAGCACTGCAAAACCTACCAACTGCGCTGCGGCACGAAACCTAAAAGGTAATAGCGCTGCGATTGGACGAAATGCACTTTGCTGACCTACCAAATGCGCTTTAGTATGCCAAAAGCACCTAGATTGACTACCATACGCGCCGTAGTACCCTACAAAACTTTTGGCTGACCTAAAAGTATACCTAGACCTAATCCTAAACTGACCTAAAAAGTCAAATATAAAGAGGTTTTCAGACACTTACCACTATCGAAGCTCCTGCTGGCCTCCCGTACGTCCGCACCAGCTTCACCTGATGTCTATGCGCTGGAATCGACATCTCTCCTCACTGTCAGCTCCTTCTCCACTGAGCTCTACACTTTAAATTTGGCAAACTCCTAATGTGCAAATGAGGAGTGTGGTCCCCTTGGGACCTATTTATAGTGTCCCTCCCACATTTTTTCTTCCCACCCCATTCTAATTTTCCTTCTACCTTGTTGCGCAATCGTCTAGTTGAGCGTCAACCTGGTTCTTCTATCGCTTCCCTGTCTTTCCGCTCGAGGGGGCATACGCTGGGGCAACTACCTACACTGAGGCATCAAAAATTGTATCATATTTTCAACAATCATTTTCTTTGAAGCAACGCTATAAACTGCATTGCATCAAAGAGGGGCAAAATGTAGACACCCTAAAATGACCAGGTCTTCGCACCACTTGCATTTCATCAAAATCTATCTAATCACCTACATTTCAACGTTAATTAAATAAACTAATTATTTAATTAATTTCATCAAATTCTTCCAAAACTCCTAAAATTTGACATTAATTAAATAAATTCTATTTATTTAATTAATTAAATTAAAATCAACCTTATTCTTCCACGATTAAATAATTTTTATTATTTAATTAAATCATTATCCTCTTTCCAAAATTTAAGTCCATATCAATTAAAGAAATCCAATTATTTAATTAATTTATCACAAATCCTCTCTTATCTACAATTAAATAATTTACATTATTTAATTAAATCAAATTGTTCTTCCAAATTTAAATAAATCATGCAAATTTATTTAAATTATCTCAATCCTCTAAGAATAAATTAAATCAAGTATTTTATTTATAATCTTCATATCTTATCTATTCTTCAAAATCATGCTCAATCAATTAAATAAATTTATTTATTTAATTTCAATTATCTTCCAATTCCTCTTAAAATATCTTGTTAACTCATGTGCACAATTAGTCTTATTTTTAGAACTCTAAAGAAGGCAAAATTACAAGTTGAGTTATCTATTTAATCAATCTTGTTTTCATCATATATTAATAAAAACATCCTTATGGATTGACACATGTTGTGTGCACATTCATCATGGTTATTTCTTTTATCTCCTCCGTTGATTCTTTTGAATTATTTGGACTGTTGATCGATCATGTTTGAAATCTATATAAACCTCCCTCATCTCCTTCACAAATCCTCTTCGATCACTTATTCTCAGGCATCCTTTACAGCGCTTTGAGCATACATCGCATAGATTGAGCAACTTTACAATCTTTTGACATTGATCTTTGAGCACTTTACTTGCTTGTTGCAAACATGGTTTCGCAGCATTATTGAGCAATCCACATTCAAAACAAAGAGAACAACACAATTTGGGTAAAAACTTTCTTATTTCATTTGATTTATTGACAATGGCTTTTATTTAGATTAATTCTCTTTATGTTATGGGTTTTTGATTTATTAATTTTGATTAAATTGATTTTCCTCATACACATTGTCAACGCATGCATTCTTTTGAACTCCATTTCTTCTTGAGTGATAAGCCATATTGTGTTGTTCACTCCCTAATTAGCCTAGATCACTCTTGTGTCTTCTAAGTTAACTCTCCAATCAAGGGAGTTAACTCTCCATCCTTTCCATCTCTTTTAGCCTTTTCAAACCTATAAATAACCCCCTCCTTCAAGCACAAAGGGAGGTAATTTGATATGTGCATCCAATCTTTTGCAGGTTTTTGCTCTCCAACTAGCATCCATATGTTCATACAAGACATTTGAGCCTTTTGCTTTCATTGTTTTCATCTAAGCTTTGCTAAAAGCTTCATATTTCACAAGCTCACATTGAGCTCACATCCAAGCTTTCAAAAGCTCTTTTTGCATCTCTTTTCTATTGTTGCCAAGAGGATCTCCCCACTGCTGCAAGAGGATAAGAGGTTGCCCACATAAGAATTTTTGAGGGTAGCAGAGGTTCACATGTCTCTTATTCCAGGTTCCTTAGTGCTTTTATTTCATAGTAATTAGAAAATCTCAATTTGGTCTTAGGAATAGTAAATGCATGTTGCCATTTCCATGATAGGCTAAGTAGATTTTGCATTGTTAGATTAGTTTGCTTTCAAAAGTTCTTAGATTAGTTTCATTTCAAAGCAATTTTCTTTTCCTAGAGTAATTATTCTTGTGTATAGGAATAAAATCGAGATCAAATGATACTCAAAACAATGAAATAACCAACAACTCAATCCTATAACCAGCAAGATAACGATCTAAACAAATAACCAAATAATAAATGAATAACACAAAACAATGAAAGCTTTCACCTAGATTGTATTGTTATCTTGGTCGAATGTGGATTGCTCTTTGAATTGTGAAACCATGTTTGCAACAAGCAGATGTAGATTGTTTTTGTGCTCAAAGTGCTCAAGGTGCTCAACAATGCGATGTATACTCAATGTGTTGTAGGGAGGCAAAATCTTAAATGATTGAAGATGATTTGTTATGGAGATGAGGGGGGTTTATATAGGTTTCAATGAAGATCAATCAACCGTCTAGATAATTCAAAGGAATCAATGGATGAGATAAATTTAGAATTCATTATGAATGTGCACATGACATGTATCACAGAAAAAGATATTTTTGTTTGAGTTAACTGATTGATTTGGCTAAAAGACATGGAAAAGACATGAGATATGATTAGATTTCATAAAAGTAGAAATGCTTTTTTCTAATTTATGAGTTGGTGATAAAAACAATAATGATTAAGTCAATTAACTCAACTTTAGATTTGCTCTCTACATGATTTGAGTAAAATTAAGTAATAAATTATTTAATTTTGTGTGCATGATGAACAAGATTTATTTTTAGAAGATTTGGAAGATATTTGAACAAATTAAATAAATAAATTTATTTAGTTGTTTGTGCATGATGGAAGACATAGAATAGATTTGAAAGCTCTCCTTGGTTATATTTTAGGTAATAGAAGGGTTTGCTTTTTTCCTAAAGAAGATGTATTGTTTTGGTCCTTCTCCAATAATGGTTCTTATTCTATCAGGGATGGTTATAGATATTTATCCTCTTTAGAATCTCCATCTGTTCCTGATTGGCCACATTTGCTTTGTTGGAATGTTGCTTGTCTTCAGAAAGCAGGGGCTTTTGCATGGTTAGCTCTAAAGAATAAAATTCTAACGGGACAGAGATTGGCTAGATTGGAGATTATGGATTCCTTTAATTATGTTTTTTGTGGTATTTGTGAAGAAGAGGTAGACCATTTGTTTATTTCTTGTCCTTTTGCTTTCTCTTGTTGGAAATGGCTTTTTCTCAAGTTAAGTTGGTTTTCTCCTCTTCCTAATTCTTTGTTGGATCTTTTTTGTGGTTGGGCTATCTTATTTAAAGGTTCTACTTTTGCTTCTATTTGGATTGTTGTGCCTTCTATTGTTATTTGGAGCATCTGGCTTGAAAGGAATAGAAGGATCTTTAGAAAAGAAAGCAAGGATTTTGAGGCTATCTCCCTTATAATTAAAAAGTCTATTTCAGAGGTCATCTTGAATTATCTTCAATCTATAAAGTTCTCTGATCTTCACTTCTCTTGGGATAATTTAATTTTGAAAAATTGGCCTTTTTAGGTTCTTTTCCTATTATAAATCCTATTGCAGTCTCTAAGAAGGATAGAAATTTACTTAAATGGATGCCTCCTTCTGTAGATTATATTAAGTTCAATTTTGATGGGGCTTCTCGCGGCAATCCTGGTCCTTCTTCCATAGGTGGGGTTTTTAGAGATTTGAAAGGAGAAGTTTTTAAAGCCTTCACTGGTAAGGTTTCTGATGGAACTAATAATCAAGTTGAGATTCTTGCTCTTGTTGAGGGGCTAAGATTGGCTAATAGTCTAAAGATCCTGAGACTCCATATTGAGGGTGATTCATTAATAATTATTAATGCATTGAAAAAGCATCATATTCAAAATTGGAAACTTGATTATCTTCTACAAGAGGTATGGTATATTCTGGAATCTTTTGAGTGTTTCATTATATCCCATACTCTTAGAGAAGGTAATAAGCTTGCTGATGCCTTAGCTAATTTGGGGTTTGATATAGATTCACCGATAGTCACTTTTGATGTAAATTTTTTTGGTAAGTATCCTCATTTGGAGGAAATCGTACGATTTGATTCTCTGGGGTGTGTGGCTTAATTCTCACTTGTGTGGCCTTTTGTATGTGGCATCAAGGCGTTATTTTATCTGTACAGTCATTATTTTTGCATTTTGGTTTCCGAATTGAGTTGTCCATTTGATCATATTTTTTGAAAGTACCTCTGTCCTTTCATCCCTTTAGCATCGGATCACAACAAATCTCATTTACTTCATACATGGGAGATGATGTTATCTAATTATTGATTTTTGATCCTTTCCAGTTATACATTTGGGTTTTATTATGTGATTAACCATCCTTTTTGCTTAACTTTTCTTGCTCTGTGTGGATGCTATGGAAGTTCAGCTTAACCACAGGTTGTTCTTTCCAGTCTCAAAGTGGGAGACTGCTTTTATTGGTTCTGTTTCTTCGGATGGTTTACGGATTACTTTTGGTATAGACGGCCTGGAGGTGGAGGAGGCTATTAGAAATGTTGTGGGTAGAGATATTCTTGAAGGCCGTGTTTGAGTTTTATATCCTTCTCAGATCTTCATGGCTTTTGTTTCTAATGCAATGGATTTATCACAAGATGTTGATTTGGTTCGGTAGCTAATTGATAATTTCAACCTCTTCTTCTTCCTCCTCCTCCGGGCTCGCCTATTGAAGAAAATGTTGTGGGGGAACCGAATTATCTTGTTCAGGACCTTAATGCTGTTGAGAATCTGTGATAGGTTGTTGGGGTGGTTTTTGGTCTAATTATCTTTTTGTCTCTTTTTTGGAGGAGTCTCGGTTTTATTAGCTATTTTTCACAGCTCAAATGTAATATTTTGAAGGAGACTTTTGTAAATCTTGCTCCTGTTTTGTGAATGGAGCTTTTTGTATGTTTTTTTTTGTAAAATCGAGCTACAACTGGAGGTTTTCTTCCCCTGGTTCTTTCCTGCCAGTATGCTCATCGAACCAAGGTTTGTAATTATTTTTATTATCTAATATAATTATAGTGGCTTGCCACTTTTGTTAAAAAAAAATATATTTTGTATGATGAAGGGTAAATAAAATAGTTGATTTTATTTTATTTTTAGAAGAGATAATTTAAATAAGTTTGAATAATTTATTTAAATTTGGAAGAATAATTGATTTAATTAAATAATTTAGAAATTATTTAATTGTAGATAAGAGGATTTAAATGATAAATTAATTAAATAATTAATTTATTCGATTGATGTGGATTTGAATTTTAGAAGACAATAATGATTTAATTAAATAATCAAAATTATTTAATTTCAGAAGAATAAAGTTGAATTAAATAAATATAATTTATTTAATTAATGTTGAATTTAGGAGATTTGGAAGAATTTGATGAAATTAATTAAATAATTAGATTATTTAATTAACGTTAAATGCAGGTGATTTAGGAAGAATTGATGAAATGCAAGTGATGCGATAACATGGTCACTTTTGGGTGTCTACATTTTACCCCTCTTTGATGCAATGCAGTTTATAACGTCATGTCAAAGAAAATGATTGTTGAAGATATGATACAATTTTAATGCCCCAGTGTAGCTAGAAACCCCTGTGTAGCTAGCGTAGGATAACCCCTCGAGACAAAAGATAGGGAAGTGATAGAAGGCCTGGGTTGACACTCAACTAGAAGATTGTGTTTGAAACAGACGAGGTTGGATAGACGGAGGCTGACATGATGAAGAAAATAGCAAACACGAGGATAAGATGGATTAGGGGTGGGACACTATAAATAGGGTCTAAGGGGCCAAAACTATTCATTTGCACAACTAGAGTTTCCAAAAGTTAGAGCTATTTGCTTCTTTGTTCAGCTGATTCCTTCCTATATAGATTGAGTTTATAGATTGCAGACATGTCGATTCTTGTACATAAGCACTAGGTGGAGCTAGTGCGGACCTACGAGAGACCAGTGGGACCTTCAGGAGTGCTAAGTGATTGAAAACCCTGCTTGTGTTTGCATTATTTTAGGTCTTTTCTAGGGTTTGAAATTTTTTGGCCAAAGGCACTGAGATCAATTTCGATGCCTTTGGTGTGTAGTGTAGCACCTTAGGTGAAAACTAAGAACCTTTTTTTTTAGGTCCATGCCACAGTACATGTGGTCGATGCCGCAACGTTGTTGGTAGCACATATAAGTGCCTTTGGAATGACAGTTTGGTGTTGTTGGCAGTTTTAGCATTATAAGTTTTTTAGAAGCTAAGTGCCCTTGGCCTGCAGCTAAGCGCCTTAGCTAGCATAGCGAAGCACCTTTGTGGAAATCTAAGTGCTCGTGGTTTGTTCAAAGCTAAGCACCTCTACAAAGTAGCAAGGCACTCTTGGTATGATAGTTAAGCGCCTTAGGTAAAATCTAAGTGCTTTTGGTCTTAGGGCAGTTTGAGCTAGATTTGGTTTGAAAAATGTGTTTCAGAGGCTTAGACTAGAGTTGACTAGGTTTGACTTAGGGATTTTGCAATGTGTTGACTTAGGATTAAGTTGAATTTTGCAAGATTTTTAACAAGTGGTCGTCATGGATGCAGATTGTCTTACCACCTTTGCAATCCCGAGAGAGAAACTACGTGATTGCTGACCTAGTTATCTAGCTTGGATGGGAGGAGGAGATTTTCCTAGAGGTCATGGGATTGTGGCATGTTTCTCATCTGATGCCTATTAGGGTGAATCTTACACTCTTGACAATGATTGTGGAGAGATATCATAGTGAGACTTCCTCCTTCCACTTTTTGATAGGTGAGGCGACTGTTACACTTGAGGATGTACAGTGCATCCTATGGATTTTGATTTAATGCGAGAGAGTGGATTATGACATGGAGTGAGGAGAGGTAGGTATACAAGAGGTGTTTTCTATGGATGACTTGGGTATGCAGGATTGCGAGATCTTGTGGGCTTGAGTGCAGCGGCTCTGCAATAGGATTAGATGGATTATTGTTTCAATGATTGGAGGATTCTTATGTCTAGGTAGATGGTCCAGGGGTTTATCTATTGGATGGGGGACTATATTATTACAGATGTTTACACATGGGATTCAATATGCATGGGGACCATGTGTTTTGGGTCATCTTTATCATGATTTGCATGACTATGTGTACAGATCAGGGAGTATCTTGTCAACAGGTGTGACACTATTACAGGTATGGTCCTGGGAGAATATCCTAGTGATTAGACCTATCTCTCAGTGTTGCCAAGACCATGGAGAGCCATATGCTTTCTTATATGAGGGTGTTATTATGCATCGGTGACTTGGTTCCATGAGCTACTGACAGAGGTAGCTATATGAGATGGACATCTTCATTTGGCACCCTTGGAGAGATTGTGAGTCGTGGGAGGATGACCACGAGGACTTGGTTTACTACAGGTAGCTGAGATACCTATTTGGCTAATGCACTAATACCATTGAGAGATACCTTCTAGAGTAGGTATTGAGATAGTTTGGTTTGCCGCATGGGGAGGTCATAGGCGAGGCCATATATGCTCATACTCAGAGGGAGGTGGAGGACTAGGAGCTGAAGATTTTAGTTGAGACAACTTTGGCAGATTTATGGGGACTTGCCCTAGTGATATGGGACTAGATTACAAGGGGAGAAGACCCTAACATGCTTCTAGCATATGATAATTAATGGTAGACACATAAACCGGTGAGGCTTACTAGACTTGAGGTAGCTGGATCCATATGAGAGGTGGCAGTTGGTGGAGTTGAGGCGAGGGCTCGAAGAGAGGCCCAACAATAGGCTGTAACTCAAAGACAAGCTAGGGGGATGATAGAGGAGATCAGGCAGATGTTAAGATGGCCAAGGCTAGGGGATATCATCAGGTGGTTCTACTGATAAAGACACCCTTACAACAGGCATAGAGATTACTGTAGGAGGAGATAGTGAGGAGGACTCGCTTGGAGTTTCAGATGGTTAGGATGAGGAGAGACAGAGTTGCAACCTGGGCTGAGGCCAGATAGGCTGAGGCTTAGGCATAGATACATGCATAGGTAGCAGTAGCAGCACTAGCAGCAGCACAGGCAGTGCCACCATGACCACCACCACCAGCAGATGATGGGCAGATTGCCCAGTTGACAGTGGAGAGAGATAGAGCAATACAATTGTGTTTGACTATAGAGGCCACCCTGTAAAGGGTGAGGCAAGAGAGAGATGTTGGACACTGCGCATTGGGTGTAGACTAGATGACATTGATTGGTGAGCTTACTTGAGTTTAGGGTGAGCTATTTATAGTTGGGAGAGAGGCTGACTACTATAGAGGCCTCTATTTTGGAGCAGTGCTGGCCGATCAGAGGGAGCCTAGCTTCTAAGAGAGAAGTAGGTTAGGAGCCTCCTCATCACACAGGATGGGGAGATCAATGTCGTTAGTCAAGGGACCACTGTTGTTGCCACATGGAGGAGGACCAGTAGGGGGACCTTTGCCAAGTGCAAGTGGTTGACAGGGATCACAGTAGGTGGGCAACTCCACCCACTAGCTTACACTAGAGCAAGTTTATTTGTATATGCTGTACCATTTTATTGTATCATAGACATATTTGTACATATTGATTGCTGCATGCATGCATCTGATGTATATTGTGGGCTCTTGATAGCCATGATGTACTCTTTGATGTATATTTGGATGTATACATGGATTATGGATGTAGACATGGACATTTGTGTTTTGATGACCTTGGATGATGATATATGATGACATAGGATGATCTGTATGCTCATGGATGTTCATGCTTTATTTATGCACTTTTATATGCTATGGATGTGATGACATGTATTTATGATTATGATTTGTCATGATGATGTTTTATGTGTATAGATGTATGACATGTGATGACATTATGATATGATGATGATACAAATGCTTATAGATGTATGACATATGATGACATGATGATATGATGATTTGACATAGATATATGATGATGAAATTGGATGCCTAACATGTGGTTTTGTAGACATGCGATAGACGTTGATGATAGATAGAAGACAATGGAGATAGAAGAGAACATGATAGAAAGACTATTGGTCAATCTTTGCTCAAAACTATATGATGATTTGGGTAAATAGATGGGTAAATGGATAACCTTGTTGCAACGGTTACACAAATGTTTATAAAGGGCAATCCTTATTTTTGATATAGCACACGGATAGTTTGCCACCAAGGTATAAAAGACCAAGGCACTGTGATATCCTAGTGCGAGGATGTTGACTCTACAAGCAAGTGGTTTGAACTTAGATTACTTGGACATAATATAACCTTGTTGGATATGTGAATGAGCCATAGTCTTGAACATAAAATAAAATTTAATGCATAAATGCAAGAAGAATATTAATATGTAAGATGCTAGGTTATAACACACACATGTGAATGAGCCATAGTCTTAAACATATAATAAACTTTAATACATAAATACAAAAAGTATATTAATATGTAAGATGCTAGGTGGTAACACATGCACAAGATAGATATGATAATAAGTAAGATAAAAGATCATTCCTCAAACACAACACACAAAAGCAATGATTATGCCCCCAATCCATACTGCATCGCAACATACCAAGATATAGATAAATCAAGGTAGTCTTGAATAAGTAATGGGAAAGGGACAAAAAGATAAACCAAGAAGCAAATTGACTGAATTACAAAGTAAACATATAGCCAACACATTCTCTTGCCAAAGAGGTTGCTCAGGATAGATTGTGTTTATAGGATAGATAACAACCTTATTGTAGGAATGATATATTCGTTAAAGGGTGTTGATCTGTTGATAAGATAAATTGATTGATGTAGCATATGTTGGCAATCGATATCTAGGATAACATATGGCTCTGCAAGTAGGTGTCTTTGCTTTAGGTTGGTTAAGGACTTTCGCTTTGAAAGGATACGTAGGTTTTTTTGTTTTGCTACTTGAGTTAGTCAAGTCAAAGTGGATGGATTTTGATAAATGGAAGGCTAGAAAGATGGAATGTCAATAGATTGAGATGGCTAAAGAATGATGAATCGTATGTACCTGAGTATTGGATACATCCTTCATATTCCAAACTACCTACATACCTTGTATCCATGGGATCAAGGCACATTATGATGAAAGATGAAAATGATAATATGTAGTTCTGGATAGAGTGATGATTGAGATTGGATGAAGGTGTTTGAGCTTGGGTAGGTGAAATGATGTCATCTTATGTACCTGAGTATTGGAAACTTCCTTCATATTCCAGACTGCCTACATACCCATATCCATGGGATCAAGGTACTTTAAGATTGAGATGAGATGATATGTAGTTTTGGATTGGTGTGATGTAGGATTGTGTTGTCATTATGGGGAATGATATATCCCTAGATCAACACAAGGATGAAGGTGTCTAGTTTCTGAAATGAAACACCTCGTATAAGACACCTGGGTTGGTTTTGAAAGTGTGACAATCTGTATAAGAAAATTGATGTGAGTGATGGATTGGTTTGATGTGTTTTTGTTTTTGTTTTTGTTTGAAGGTTGAAGTGGTTTTTGTTTGTTTGAGATGGTGTATGAATCACGAACAAGGATCCATTCCTAGACCTAGGTGAAGGAAAGAGTTTCCCCCATTATGGTAGAGGTGTGATAATGGATGGAGATACTGACATATGGATGAATCGACAACGGATGATAGGAAGACATAGATAATTGACATAGGATGATGATGTGACATGGATAACTGACATAGGATAATGACAAGACATAGATAACTTTATATAGGATGAGTGATAAGTGACACATGATAAGTGAGAACTAACATGGGATGAGTTATAACTAACATAGGATGAGTGATAACTGATATAGGATGAGTGATAACTGACATAGGACAACGATGATGGACATTGACAAATTTCCAAGCTAGTCTAGATAGGGAAATGGAAATGTAAAAAAGGTCAATGGTTTTATTATGGATGGATGGATGAAGTTTATTATGAAAAGGAAATGGAATGAAAATGACCTGATAGATAATGGATACTAAATCTACACATAGCACCTATTGGCCAGGTTTTCACTATGGTACTTATCCAAGGTGCCTATTTACCAAGTTTTCACCAGAGGATGGATTTTTTTTTGTGACATGGATACTTTGAGGATCAGGCAAAGAACTTCTTCAGATGAACACTATTGAGTTGCTCATCAAGAGGAATGCCTTCAGGTGTTGCTAAAGTATAAGCTCATGATCCATATGCTGTTGTGATAACAAAGGGTCCTAACCAATTAGGCTTAAACTTGCCCTTCTTTTCTCGATCTGCTTGATTTCTTTGATTTTCCTTTAAGACAAGATCACCAACTTGAAACCATCTTTCTTTGATCTTCTTGTTATAGTTGCATCAGAGGTGGTTTTGATAGACATGGAGATGATTAAGTGAGGCAAGGTACCTCTCATCTAGTAGTTCTAGCTCAGCTAATCTGGAAGTGCGATACTCCTCTCCATCAATCGGGTGCTGCATGGATACTCTGAGGGATGGGATCTTGACCTCTATAGGTAGAATGGCTTTAGATCCATAGACTAAGGCATAGGATGTTGCACCAGTTGGTGTTCTGATACTAGTACGATAGGCCCATAGGGCGGGATTGAGTTGCAGGTGCCAATCACAACCAGCTTCATTGACCATTTTCTTGAGGATTTTTAGAATGGTTTTGTTGGAAGCCTCAGCTTGGCTATTACTCTGTGGATAGTAGGGAGTGGAAAAGTGATGTTGGTTATTGTATTGGGTGCATAAGGCATGGACATCTTGATTCTTGAATGGTCTCCCATTATCAGTGAAAATGGCTTGGGGGATACCATATTTACAAATGAGGTAGTTAAGGATAAACTTGGCTATTTGCTTGCCGGTGATATAAGTCATCAGAATGGCTTTGACCCACTTCATGAAGTACTAAGTGGCGGTAATGATAAATATATGGCCATTGGATGAGGATGGATGGATTTGTCCTACGAGGTTGAGATCCCATTGTGAAAAAGGCCATGGAGTTGTCATTAGTTGTAGTTCATGAGCTGGTGCGTGAATCAAATCTCCATGCTGCTAGCATTGTAGACATTTCTTAGCAAACTGCAAAGCATCTTATTCTATGGTAAACTAGTAATACCCTGTGTAGAGTATCTTCTTAGCTAGATTAGGACCGATAGAATGTGCACCACAAACACCTTCATGTATGTCTCGTAAGGTAGCATCAACTTCTTCCACATTAAGACATCATAAGAGGATACCATTGAGACTCCAACGATATAGTGTATCACCCAGAATGGTGTAATGGGAGGATTGACAGATAAAGGTTTTGTGTTGGGTTGTAGATAGCTCAAATGGAAAGGTACTGTGTTTAAGGTATTCATAGATATCTTCGTACCATGGGGAATTGGGACCAACAAGTTTGCAGATGATTTCAGTAGTTGGAACATCGATAGCTGGTATCAACAATTGTTCGATCAAGAATTCACATTTTTGTGTGTTTGCAGGCATGTCTATTAGTGACCCCACATAAGCCATAGAGTTTGCAGCTGTGTTATGATCTCTTGGAATTTGGTCAAAGGTGATGCTAGAAAAGTTTGGTTTGTCGGCATCCACTAGTTGCTTGTAAGGGACCAACTTTTCATCTTTTATTTGATACTCATCTATGACTTGTCGAATGACTAGTTGTGAGTCTCCATATACTTGTAGTTCTTTGATGTCCCATTAGACTACTATATTGAGACCTATGAGGAGTGCTTTATACTCGACTATGTTGTTAGTGCAAGGAAATGCAAGCCGATATGATTTTGGGATATAGTCATTTTGAGGTGTCATAAATAGGATGTCGGCCCCTGATCCATGCTGTGTGTAGGATCCATCAAAATACAACTTCTACATTATTGAGGTAGAAAGAGTGAAGAGATTCTCATCCATAAAGTTAGATACCATAGGATGTACATATGCCATGGGTGCTTCTGCTAGTTGATCTGCTAGGGCTTGCTCCTTGATTGCTTTACGATCCACATACTCAATGTCAAACTCACTAAGGATCATGACCCATTTAGCTAGTCTACCTGTGAGGGCTGCTTTTGCTAGGAGATATTTCAATGGATCAATTTTGGCTATTAGATTTGTGTGTTGTTTTAACTTGTAATGCCACAACTTTTTAGAAGTGAACACTAAGGCTAAACAAGCTCTTTCCATAGGGGAATAATTGAGTTCATAACCCACCAAGGTTTAACTGATATAATAGATTACATGCTCTTTTCCTAATTCATCATGCTATGCTAGAAGAGCCTGTAGGGCTATAGTTGTATTTGAGATGTACAAGATCAAAGGCTTATCGATGACTAGTGGTACCAAGATAGGAGGTGTAGCTAGATATTCCTTAAGCTGATCAAATGCTGCTTGACACTTAGCATCCCATCGAAATGAGACATCCTTTCGGAGCAAGTGTTGAAATGGTTGACATTTATCCGCTAGCTGTGAGATAAACCACCTAGTGGATTGCAACCTTCCTTGAAGGCTCCTTAATGCTTTTAGATTCTTTGGTGGAGGCATCTCTACTATAGCCTTGACTTTCACTGGATCTACTTCAATACCTTCGCGAGATATAATGTATCCCGACAATTTTCTTGAGGTTACCTCGAAGACACACTTCTTTGGATTGAGTCTTACTTGATATTTTTCAAGTCTATCAAAGATTTGGCCTAGAACCTGTATGTGATCTACCCTAGAAGATTTTTCTAGTATATCATCCACATAGTCCTCCATCATGTGATGAAAGAGATCATGGCATATCACTGTCATTACTCTTTGATAGGTTGCACCTACGTTTTTAAGACCAAATGGCATGATGCACCAACAATAGGTACCCCAAGGACAAGTAAATTCCATTTTATACTGATCTTCTTCTACTATAATTATTCAATTATATCCAAAAAATCCATCCAATAGAGAAAGCATTTCATGGCTGGCAGTCAAGTCCACTATGAGATCAATGTTTGGCAATGGAAAGTCATCTTTGGGACATGCTTTGTTAAGATCTCTGAAGTCAGAACACATGTAGATGCCCCCATTTGGTTTAGCCATAGGTATAATGTTTGAGACCCATTCTAGATAATCAATAGGCTTGATAAATTTTGCATCTAACAACTTCTATATTTCAACTTTCACCAAGAGAGTGATTTGTGGATGCATCTTTCTTAGTTTTTGCTTGATCGGTTTAGCTTTTGGATCCACCGTGAGATAGTGAACTACTAGCAAAGGGTCTACCCTTGGCATATCAACATAGGTCCATGCAAAGATGATGGTTCTTTGTAAGAAGAATTTGGTAAGATTCTTTCTCTCTTGTTCTGATAATGATGCTACAAGGAATGTGGTTCTAGGATTTTTCTCTATGCCAAGATTTATCTTTGTAGAATCTTCCACTAGGAGAGATGATTTCTCTTGATACTTTGATGGTAAGGGAAGATCAAATCCTCCATCCTCAGGTTCCATAATTAGGTTTGCACCTTTGGATACGTCCTTTGTTTTTACTATTTTCTAATTGGGAGGTGCCATAGTGTAGTTTTCACCTAGAGATCTATTTTGATTATTTTTATTTTTACGACTGGAGATTTGGAATTCTCACCAAAATAAGTAGTTTGATCTAGTTCCATTACAAAATGAACTTTGTGATTTCCAAGAGGGATACCATCCCAGAGTCCCATGAATTCTGTAATAGCTTCATCATTCTAAAAATCATCTAGAATGGGGGACCCTTGATGGTCCCAATTGATAAGTTTAGGGTAGATGAGTGTTACACTCTAGGTGTTGGTGTTTGATGTGAAGGATATGGATGATAACATAAATATGGAGGATTCAATGAATAGGTCAGTCATATGGAGGTAGGAGTCATTGATGATATCCTCTTTAGATGTCGAATTTGTGAGAGAAGTTTGTGCCACCTTGTCGAGAATACCCTCGATGTCCAAGGCACGTGATACCTTCTTACTATATCCCAACCCCTTTTTGTCTAGCTTCTTTTTCACAATAATGGGTTCTATTTCACCTCGATTATCTTTCCCAAGGCCACCTTTACCTTTATAGCCCATTTTTTTGACAAAGCTTAGGCCATTGCCATATTGTTTAACTAGTATGGTGATTGGTTCTTTCTCTTTGTAGAGCCAAGATGAGATGTCTTCAATAGTTTCCCCTACCAATAATTTTTCCTGATTGAACTAGGTTAGAGATGCTGGAGGAGCGATGGCTACTTTCTTAGTCACTTTGGCTATGGGTGGTTGGCCGTAGGATTTAGGGGATAAGGGTATCTGCCCTACACAAAAAGATTTAGAGATATCATATTCACCAAAGCCTATATCACAGATGTCAGCTTTGATTTCAGAAATAGGATTAGGATTAGGTTCAACTTTGAAGTCTTTTTTCAAATTTTTAGAGTTGACATATAATGAGGATTCATAGGTTTATCGTTATTTGGCACTTGGTTGCAATTCTTATAACTGCCTTGCAAGACACAACATAATTCAAAGGGATGAGGATCTCCTAGGATAGTGATCTCTATACCATTAAATGGGAACTTGAGAGATTGATGGTACGTGGAGGGAACAAATTTCATGGCATGGATCCATGGGTGTCCTAAGATAATGTTATAAGGTAGCTCAATGTCAAGTACTTGACACCTAGTTTCAGGCATGATGGGGCCTTCTTGTATAGGCAAGTGAATAAAACCTTCTGAATGGTGCTCATTATTATCATACTCCTTTATTGTAATGCATTGATCAATGTTGACATGATCATCAGAGTATCCCAATTGTTTAATAACTTGAGAGAACAGATATTGAGACCAACACCACCATATATAAGTATGCGTTTGATCTTTCATTTATGGATGAAAACTTCAATGTGAAGTGCATCATTGTGACATGGATCGTGGGATGGGAGGTCCTTTTCAGAAAAGACCACATTGTAAGGTGAGGCAATGTTACCTATTATAGCTTGGAAATCTGTGACCGCTATGTTATTAGGAATAGAAGACTCTTGTAGGGCTTTTGCTAGCACAACTTTATGTGCAGGTGATGACTGTAGAAGGTAGAAAATAGAGATTTGTGTAGGGGTTTTCCCAAGTTGTTCTACAAGATTGTAATCATATTGGGTTGGGAGATTTGGTGTAGGCCCATGAAGGGTGACACAACCATGATGAGTTGTGACTGTGCAATCTATAGATTTACCTTTGATAGTGAGGGTAGACACACTACTTTGTTCAAAATGGCCTACAATAGAGTCATAGGATGTTAAAGCTTTATTAATGACTTTACCTTTATCAGGATGCTGACCTTGACCATGGTTAGGGAATGGCTCCTTGTACATGTTGAGATCTTTGTTGGTGTTTTGATTAGGAGGTGCATCAAAAGTGACATCAGCTCTATCAATAAGGTTTTGGATCATGTGCTTGAGTTTCATGCATGATATGGTTCTATGTCCTTTGGTCCTATGGTATTCACAATATTCATTATCTTTGTATCATGTGGGTTTGAAAGCAGGTTCAACATATGGGAGAGTATCTGGTAGTGTGACGAGTCCATTTTCACAAGTTTCTTTAGAACCGATTGTGTAGGCTCTCTGAAGGGAGTGAACATACGCCTTGGAGGGTATTCCTGGGGAGGCCACTCTTGTCACTGTTGGTTTTGGTTTTGTTGTCATTGTTGTCATTGTTGATGCAGAGGTTGGTTTTGTTTGGATGAAAGATTAAGGGGTGTTTGTAGTGTTTCAACATGTTTGGAATCTACCACACCATCATTGACCATGTTTTTGTTTTTGTTCCAATATTTGGGCTTATCATTTGATTATTTTTGGGGAGGATTGTCTTTATTTTCTTTGAATATTTTGACCACGCCTTTAGTGATGAGGGGTTTTTTGATGTTGATGCCTTTATAGGTAATTTTGTCAAAGGTTGTAGCACTTAGTATTTGCAAATGGAAACCCAATTCTTGGTTAAGGTTCTGCACAAACATGCTAACAAGCTGCTTTTTAGGTATTTTAAATGGGAATTTGCTAGCCATGTGTCTCCATCTTTGAAGGAAGGAGATAAGAGTTTCCCCATTTTTCTATTTGTTGTTACATAAGTCAGTCATAGAGACCTCATGTTCTATGTTGTATGAGAAATGGGTAGCAATTTTTTTTGTAAGCTCGTTAAAAGATTTGATACCTGTAGGTAGATATGTGAACCATTTTATAGCTTGACCTCCAAGACTGCAAGGAAAGAGGTGCATGAGATATGTGTCATTATGTGCAACCTCTAAACAAGTGAGATAAAATTCTCTAAGGTGGTGTTTTGGCTCTCCTCTTCCTTTGTATTTATCAAATTTAGGTATATTGAAGTTAGGAGGAAAAGGGATCATTTGCAATGACTAATCAAATGGATAAGGACAAACCTCCTCCAAGGAGAAGGTTTTCTTAGTGTGACCAAATGTTAAATTACATACTTATTATTGTACCTTGGCAAGTTTAAGCTCCATAGCTATTGGGGGTGTTGGAAGAGACTCCTGTTGCACTACGCGTGGTTGTTGTTGCCCATAGGGAAGATTGTAGTTAAAGCCATAGGAATGGATGTTATATGCATCATATGATTGGTTTAGGTCATATGTGTTGTATGATGGATTTGGATTAGGTTGGGTTTGGTTGGTTTGATTTTTTATATGTGGAGGTGTTGCTAGATAAGAATGTTGGCTTTGTGATTGAAGTAATTGTAGATAAGAGTTTTGTCATTGGTATTGTTGAGGAGGGGTGACAAATGGATTGCATGGAGGAAAGCTAAATGTTGTTGAATTTGATTGTGATGGTGGGATATAGCCATAGGAAGTTTGTATTTGAGAATGTTGAGGGTTATTGAGATAGGTGTTGATGAGATTGAATGTGGATGATCTTTGCGGTGGAGGGACATATGTAGATGGGTTTTGTGATGGTTGGTGTTGATTGAGATAGGTGTTGGTAAGATTAAGTGTGGATAATTGTTGCGGTGGAGGGACATAGTTTATGTTGACGTTTTGGGAGTGTTGTGGTTGCATGACATTGCTTGGATTAGTGATATGGAGGGTTGATGATGTTTGGGGTGGTGGCGGTTGTTACCCTTGTTGCATGGCTACATAAGTGTTTCCCAGGTTGTAGTTTGGTGGAAAATCATCTTGTGATGGGGTGGCCAATGTTCCATTTGCGATTGATGCGGGCATTTGTGAAATGATAGGAGGTTGTTGTGCGTTTGGTTTACCTAGAGTGGCTTGTTTTGCTAATTCTGCTTGATGATGTAGAGTCTCTTGTTGTAGTTTATAAATCTCCATAGGAGTCAAGAGTGGTGATATTGGTCTTTCTACTATTGGATTTTGATAGAGGGGATTTTCATATTGAGCATCAAAAGAATTAGTCATTCTCCCTTGTGAGCCTTGTTCAGGTATGAGAGTGGATACAGTTGACATAGTTTGGATAGTAGCTATAGTGTCATGGGTATTGTGTTGATCTTTAAGTTTAGATAGATCAAAGTCTTGGGGTAGTTTAGCTCCTTGTTCCACAAGTAAACGAAATAAATGATCTTGATTCTCACTAAGGAGTTTGTCAAATGCGGCTATGGATTTAGGATCTTGCATGATTTCATCAAGGTCTTGTCTATCTTCTTGAGTGGATTGACCTTGAAAGTTTCACTCTTCTTGAGATGGGACTTGACCTATAGTGTAATCAGGTGTAGCAAAATCATGAGGCATGCTGGTAGTAAATTGAGTTACATCTACCAAAGGGACATTACCCTCTTGGGGATTGGTTGGTGATGAGTGCCAAGTAGCAACCATAAAATACATCCTTTTACCTCTCTTTTTCTCCTTTCTGATCCCAATTTCTTGATGTCTGCACCTAAATAGGCTAGCAAGATTTTTCTAGATAATGATTAATTGAAGATAAATTACTTAATATCATGATTTCTGATTAAAGGACTAATCTGCATGGAATTGATGGAAATATGCAGAAAAACTTCTCTTTTTGAATCAACAGGTGTAGATGTTCAGGATGACAATTTTGTGCATTGCTAGAGGTAGTCCTAAATGATCTCTAGAGATAAAATAGAATACCACAACATCAAAAGTTTTGAAGTAAAGAGGAAAAGCCTCTTTGGAGCTAGACTGAAGTCTGGAGCATCTTTGGACCTGAGCAAGACAGTTATAATTATATCTTCAAAGCTATAGACATATCTCCGGAGCTGCAGATAGAGACATACATTTCTGGCACCTCTTTAGAATAGAGCAGATTTTCAGCACAGCTGTTAGTCAGGCACTTTCAGCATTGATCGTGATACCCCTCATATCACTCAAATCATCACCTGAGTGATTAAGGGCCATCTTTAGTTAACTGTTGGAGTTTTTATCTCTTTTTAAATTTTTTGCATGAGTTACTGATGAAACTGATTTAATATCCATATTTTTAGGGCCTCACTACCCAAATGTATTAAGACTCAAACTTAGAATTTAGAGTGGACTTCTGTTCCACTCAATCTATTTTTATTGCATGGGTATTTTTCGTAGTTAGACAGCTAGTATAATAAAGAGATGGATGTCATCTCATAGAAGAACTAGTAGATAAGATAAGTGATATGTCATCACTCATTTTATATATAGTTACAGAAGCAACAAAAAAGAGAGACTTTTTATTATTATTCTAATTTTTGGTAATCTCATTTTTTGGATATCAATATTTCTCTAAATGCAAAGCGAATGTGATTGAATCAAATTAAGTTGTGATCTTATTCTTTTGTGTTGATTCCTTACTGTAGCCTTCAGCCCTAAGGGTGTGGAGCAAGGGCCCACTCTCACCACCAAGGAAGAAGGCTAGTACCACTGTTTTGTTATTTTAGATTTTGCTTTATAGAGTACTTACTGATTTTGATAGATAGATGCATGTTGCAGTTTATAGATTTTCTTTGAGTAATTTACTGTTCAATTTTGTTTTCAGCATTCTTTGAATTCATTTCATAAGAGGATAGTTCAATCTCTTTAAATTAGTAAAAGCCATTAGAATTAGCTAGAGAAAACTGGTTACTGTAGAATCCCTATTTGCAGACAGCCAAGGACACAGCCCTGGATTTTGACATCTGAAATATGATTAAATGATTAGGTACAACGACATCTTGTCATTTTTGGTGCCATTGTCAGAGATGATTGTGTTAATTAGGGAAACTTAGCTAAACAATTTTTAGGTTAGATCTGCATGGTTAGAGCTAGAGATTCAAAAGGAAGATACATAAACAGACACCCCTGTAGGAGTCAAGGCAACACTGAGAGGGGGGGTGAATCAGTGTTGTGTGAAATTTCTAATCTTTTTAAAAACTTTAACTTGCAGAGTACAAGGAGAGAGAGCTATTATTGATTTCTCAAATACATGTGCACATAACTGAGAATGGAAAACAAAAACTTATGAGTAAAACATACAACCACAGAAAGAAAATCAAGACACAAGAATTGCACGAGTGGAAAACCCTTTAGGGGTAGAAAAACCACTCCAGAATTGCCTCACTGGCTTAACTGAAAAAAATATGCCTCACTGGCAATACAAATTGTCTCACTGACAAATATCAAGGTCACACTGACCTATAAGCCTCATTGGCTAATACAATGCCTCACTGGCAAACCAAATCACCAATAGAAGTTATAAACCAAATCAGAGGGATACTCTGTTTCCATTCAATTCTCAATTCCTTCACACCTGCATAACAAATCAGCTGATTATCTCTGCATTACAAACTCAGTATCATCTTATCATTATTCTTTTCTCTTCAAAAGAATTTATTAGGAAATGTCTTCATTTCTGTATCTCATCCCACACACACTCACACTATCAATGTACTTTTAAAACCATTATATACAAATTCTGAATATCTTTTCGTATTCCTTTCCTCTGCAAAAAAAATTGTACTTAAAGAGAATAAAATCTCTTTCAAACATTATCTTTATCCACAAGGTCAATTTCATCTTCAGATGTAAAAATAAAATTAATCTCTTGAAATAAAACTTTTCACCCTCTCTTCAATAAAATTCTTACATAAAACAACTCCAGATCTTCTTCTCAACAAATCTCTTGATCTTCTCTTGCAATGCCCTGTAAATCAAAAGTCTTCCATCTCTTTCTTTCAATCTGAAAAATCAATGACTTTTCATATTCCTCAGAACTCTTTGCAAATTCCTGCAATCTTATTTCATCTCCAATAAAATCAAAAAATCAATTCATCTTTGAAAACCAATCTGCCTCAAAAATAATCTTCAATCTGTAAAGAATCTTTCTCATTGCATCATTGTTATCTCTGCAATTTTTCATAAAAATCTTTTCTAAAATTCTTCCATAGTTTTCTAAAAAATTGCTTTTAAAAAGCAATAGCAATCTCCTATAAAGGCTCCTTAATTCTATAATAAATCTTAAGCCTTTTAATTAAAAATGGAAATTTAAAAAAGGTTTCCAAAAATCTTTTATAAAACATGCCCACTTATATCGGGCTCCCTCCTTATACCATGCACCTTTCTTTAAAAATTTACATTTTAAATGTCATAAAATATGACATGCCAAAGTTGCTAAGTTTAAACAAAAATAAACCTTCCCTTTTTGAATGTGTCGCGGGCCCTTCAAAGCATTTTCAAATGTTTTTAAACTCATAAAAATCTCTAAGGAAAAACGCGCTCCATAACAAACCTTTTAAGAGAGCCATTTGAATTGATTTTCCTGCCTGAGCACTTTTGGGAGAGACCGATGGAATCGGTAAGGAATATGAAGTGGGCCGGTAACAATATGTTTCGAAGGGCCTCCAATCGGTGATGCTTAAGTGGATTACTTACTAGCCCAAGTCACCACTAAGTCAAAACATAAAGTGCAAATTGGTTGACGGGCAGGTTATGACTTAAAAAATGTATCTAAGGTACTTGACAAAGGGTTCAAAATAGGACATATGCCTATTAATATCTGCAAAGGCCCCCCAATAAAAGATCACAAGATATATTCTATTTTAACATTAGAAACTTCCATCTGAATATCAGAACTCTTAACACCAGAGAGCATTAACACCCTTAATCACTTAACATTATAAATGCTTCATAGAGTTCATTAAGTGATGATAATATGAATTATGCTAACTCTTGTCATGATACTAACACAACCTTGATGCAGAGTATGCAGAAGATACAACAAAACGTAAAGACTACTAATTTCACTGGAAGCATTAAGATCACTGATTGCTGCTCATGATATGCCACTTCCACTGAAGCACACCTTGCTAACATTATGAGCATCTAACACCTTCATAATACCAGATGACATCATAACTCTGATTCTCTTGACAATTCTTGACTTGGATATTGAACATCATGATGCATGACACATACAACACTAATAAACATGTCAAGAAACCATCTACATCTGAGGTAGTAGTTATGAAATCCACCAAACATCTGACTTGTTCTTACACATGATACTAAGATATCCTGTCAAAAACCAACAACACATATGAACCCTTTTCAGCTTGGACCATGATGAAGAATGCAGACCATGAAGACCATAATATCATACCAACAACCCAACATCTTCAAGACACCATCACTGAATGTGAACATTGTCATGACATGAAGTAACCTCCTAACTGAGTAACTCAACACCATGAAGTAACAACTCAACTCCTGAGTAACTCAACACCATGAAGTAACAACTCAACTTCTGAGTGACTCAACACCAAGTAACATGAACTCAAAGAACATAAGAAGACATATTGAAGACCAAACCTAATCAACCAAGTCCTGATGACATCAAACAAACTGAGGACACCTTTTTTACATCAATGACAACCTGACTTCATCAACCCCATCAACAAGCTATAGGAGAAAGTAGTGGGGTGGCACAAGATCTTGTTGAAGGAAGAAACCTAGAACCCACCCTGGAAGCTGCACCTCAAATCAATAATCCCTTAGATCCTCCAAATCTTCCACTCACTGATTATATCCAAGAATTACAACAAAAGTTTTAGGCAGATCCTTTGATAGAACCTAATTTCCTAGAACCTAAGGGAGAAGAACCAATACTAAACATGAATGATAATAATGATAATCATGAAGAAAAGGAAAATCAGGCTCTAAGAACCTTCTCATATCTGTTGTGTGATTACACAACACGCCCCATTTTGACTTGGCAAAATAGGGACCCAACTTTTTTGGCTTTGCTTGTGTTTCCTACTTGCTGGTGGTCTGGTAAAAGTAAGTCAATGCAAGTGATCCTGTATAAAGAGGGACTGGGTAAGTCATCATGATGAGGTCAATTTTTTCAAAGTTAGCATTTCATGTCAATAACTGCATGGGTAGATAGAGTACAAAATTCCATGCAGGTTAGCCTTTTGGATCACCCAGATATTCCTTAGGGAACAAAAGTTATGATGAGTCAAAGATCTGGTCAAACTTGATATTCCGAGGGGGAGGATCATATTTCTCAACATCAGTCATCTTACGAAAGATCACTCCAATATAATAACATCACCCGATAAAATCATTTGCTCTGAACATCCAGACGTCAACTTTAGGTAATAATGATATCTACCCGATAAACAACGTCATATGTTTTGCAAAGGTCATATTCCAAACATCACCCTGATATTTGAATATTACCCCAATATTTAAATTTCAGGCTGTTGCAAAATATCACACTGAGCTAGTATCCTGCTGACGTCATCCAAACTGGATAATCAAAGAAATAAACATGATGATGACATCACCATTCTTTTACCTTGAGGAGGTATATTTCCAAACATGACCCTTCCTACATAGCATGATGATGATGTCTTAAAGCCACAACGCTGAACCAAGTCATTATCTTGATGATGTCATCCTGATATTTCAGTAGGAGGTCATTTTAGTATAGGGGGGTGATATTATAAACATCACCTGATATTCCAAACATCACCTGATATTATAAACATCACCCAATATTCAGAATATCACCTGATCTTCAGAGAGCACCCCGCGCTTTGCCGCCATAACATTAAATGAACTCGAATGTGGTAGGTGATTCCTACTGATTAAGAACCTGATACACACACCTGGCAGGATCTGGCAGTAATGTACAAAGAAAACCAGCTGTTGCATTTAGTTTGCCCTAGGTGACCCGATGCATAGGTTTAAAATGAGTTTACCGAGTCATTCTGCATTCACCTTAAGATAAACTAGTTTTAACAGAGAACTAAGCTTCTGAATCCTCTGATGAATAACATCCGGATGCCACAGTTTATAGTAGAATGAAGTAGGTGAAGGTCATTAGTCATCAGGGTCATCTTCAGGCAATCATTAGCATAATCAAGAGGATAAGTGCATCAGGTAAGTAATTTGAAAACCTCTGGTTGTCATCTTTTGCATATCCAGGTATCATGGTGTTTAACTAGTTTGAAGTTATGCATATCAAGATAAACTAGATGACAAAAACTATAATATGCATGATGATTAATAGAATATAGTGTATATACGTGCTAGAAGATATCCATTGTAAGACCAAGCCTTGTTCTATTGTAGGCATCCATGGTGGACAAGCGGTTAGCTAAGTTAGAGGTAGAATTCCTAAAGCTGATGTTTGCTCATCCTGGGGGTGTTCAATTCAAATACGGAGCCATCACAAATACACACCAGGGGAATATGGATCTGGCTGCCTGGTCAGTTAAAATGAGTGATGAGAAGAATAACAGCACCCTGCTGGATGCAATTTTTGTATCTGGGATGTGGAATGCAGCTGGTTTTCCCTACTCCATGGAAACCCCTGAGCTGGTTGTTGAGTGTGCAAGAAATTATAACCCGCAGATGAGGAGGGTAGAGAAGCATGGCAGAATATATGCGGATCTGTCAATAAAAGGTATTGCCGCCACTTTCAGTTTGCCATTGGATAAGAAAGTTGCCAACATTGATTTGAGGAAGTCGGAAGTAGAATATGAAAATAACAAGAAGTCTGCCAGGAAGAAGATGTATCAATGGAGGGCAAAGAATAGTCCTTATCCTGCAGCAGCTAAACTTCCTGTTCATTTATATAAATTTGACTTTGATGATGAGTACCAGTACATGATAGCATTGTTGAGCAGAGTGACAGGCCAGCCTGATGCTGGAAGTTTTAAGGATTGGATGTATGCAGTCATCCTAATGTGTCTTTACATGGAAAACAAGCCAATGTGGGCTAAAATGATAAGTGATGCTCTGGATGAGCAGCTAATGAATCTGGGAGGTCTAGATTGCTCCTTCTATATGACTTCATATATAGTTTATTCATGTGCCTACAAGGGTACATTTGATGCACTGATTATAGAGGGGAAGATAGGAGGCACAACCAATGATGCACACATATGGGATCATCATCCCCAACTGCAAAGAGTAGATTACCTCTAGGATTACATGCTGGTAAACGATGCATTCTCTATGCACCTGGTGAGAACAATGGAAGAAGATAAAACCAAGAGACTGAGCATGGAGGCTCAAGAAGTTATCTACAGGCATGGAGCCTGGTTTATCCAATTTGCCACTTTCTCCTATATCAGGATTGAAGGATTTACAAGGCACCCTCTCATGCTACCAAGATATCCAACTGATGCTATTGTATCAATGGAGTTCATGAGGTAGGTTGAAACAATACTAGATGCCTATAAGGCAAACAACAAGCTTCCACCAGTTTTGTTTCCAATTGTAATGGGCTGGTATATGTGCCCAGATTCTGAGAATATAAAGAAGGCCATAGATAGTCTAGCAATGATGAATTTCCAACCTTTTCCATTAGTAAGGTCATATGATCCAATGGGAGGATGCAGAGGATCATGGGGAAACCCATTCACCAAAGGAACCTTGAAGATTTCTGGGTAGATTGTGAAGATGAAGCTGAAGCCCGAAGAGAAGGTATCAAAGGTTAACACTTAACCAAATCAAGACCTTTGATTGCATCTCCATCCTAGCACAACTGAAGAAAGATGATGGAAAGATTATGGCTGATGAATATGAAGAGAAAAAGATATATAATGATACCATTTCTGCACCAGATCTCACTATACAGGAGGATATCTCCTTAGATCCATTCACAGGCAGGATATTACAGTTAACCCAAGCTTGGGTGGATGAGTAGATAAATGTACTGAAGAAAAAAGGTGGTCATTACGGTGGACAACAAGAAGAAAAGACAAGAATTTGCTGAAAATAAATATGATGACTTCTTAATTGAGAAGAGAAAGACTAAAGGAGATAAGGTACCACCTCCTGAAAAAAGCAAGAGATCTTCAAAAGGTAAGAAGATTGATACTGAACCCAAAGGGGTTGTAGTGGAAAGAATGGTAGTACCAGCTGAAGATGCAACAGGATCAGGACAAATATCAACATCATCAGCACCGCCTCCTCAGGATAAACAAAAGGCTAAACAAGTCCAAAGGCTAGCTGCACATCCTGCTAATACATCTGAAGAGGGTCAGACATCACAAAAGAATACAGAGGAAGATATCCCTCTAGAAGAAGAGCCTGAAGAAGAGGAAGGTCCTATATCCTTCACAAGAAAGAGAAAGGCACCTCAGGTGATACCAACTATGCCTAAGAAACCAAGGACTTCTATGAGGGGTGAAATACAACAAACTCCCATAATGTTGAGGGGAGCAAGTGGAGAAGTATTTAAGAAGGAATTGCAACATAATGTTCCACTTCCCACCATTGTGAAGTTTAAAACTGAACAAGCAGAAGAACAATTGAAAGAAGCCTTTAAGGCAGTGCAAAGTGGTCTAGTTTCATTGGATGAAATGATTGACCTATCTAATGATGAGGTAGTGAGAGATGTAGCTTCACAAAAGATGGAAACCCTTGCTGCCGGTACCCAGATAACTCCTCATGGAACCCCAGCAGTGCAAGTGGTGACAAAAGGGCTAAAGCAGATAGAGCAAGAAAAAGAAAAGAGTCCAGAGAAGATTGCTCAACAAATAGGACTCGATGCCTTTGTTGATCAGGTGACAAGTCCTGCAACAATAGATTTGACATATGTAAAGGATGTAGATCCTAAGGATACAATAGGTACACCTGAAAGGACATAAAATGTCAAAGAGGTAAGATAGAAAGAAGTGGAAAGCAGAGCTCTAGGTGTAGGTCAGCAACAGCATGATACATCAGCTGATCCCAAAATAGTAGACGTCCCACCAAAGGACAAGGAAGATAAAGAAGTATCTGGTCCTGAAGACCACAAGGCCCAAGAGGTAATTGACGTGGGTCCAGGCATGAATATAGCTGTAGATCAGGTGGACAAGCCTAGGGTAGATATAGTAATATCTACGGAAACTAATGTGCCTCATGATGAGGAAATCACTAAGGTGGATGAGGTTAGAATGGAGGAAGGAAAAGATCAGGGTCATGATATTCATGATGATCAACAAGATCACCCTCCAGGAAAAGAGGTCCCTCAACAGGAGGATATACCTACAGATCACCTTCATGAGGAACGTCATGAGGAAGAAAAGAGAGGATCACCCTCACCATCAAACATGATGGAGGATACCGGAGATCAGGGTGATCATGATGATGATGATGGAGGCCAACAGTCAAAGGATCAAATTCCTCACTGGCTGGAGAAAGAAATTGATGCAGAATCAGGTATAGGGATACATGAATTCGACGTATCCACATTATTTACTGAAACCCTGGTAAAGCTAAAGAGAAAAGCTAGAATAACTTTTGCAATACGAAGGGATCCTGATACAGGCAGGAGAACAGCCCAGGTAGCTATTCCTACAGTTGATAAAGAAAAGGGCAAGATCACTCTGGATGAATTCCAGATTACTACAGTGGATTTGGGATTTGCCAATGAGGATCAAGAAGGCCAGGAAGGTAAGGAAATTATTGATTCATTAACTCAAAGAGTTAAAAGAGAGAAAGAGAAGAATAAGCAGCATAAAGAGCACATTGCTCAGCTACATACATATATAAGAGGGTTAATTAACCCTGATGATACATCTAGTGATCATGCAGTCCCATTGACTGCTATTTCTCAGGATGAAGTAAATAAACTGGATCTCATGAAACATGAGTCCTCCATAATGAGAAAGTGGATGTTATCCACATTTGATGAAGCAAAGGAAGTGGTAAAAGCCTCTCTAAAGAGATGGAATTCTTTAAGTGTTTCCAAGAGAAAAATTGATAAATTATAGATGGAGATCGGGAAGAGGTCTTTCCAGCTGGAGAAAATTTTGACCATTTTGGAGGAAATAAAGAGAATTGATCCTCAAGTTCTCATAAGCAACCAAGTGCTAAATAACAATAATGCACTGTTGATAGACATATGGTATAAGGACATCAGATTTGAGTGTGATGTACTTAAAAGATGCAACAGTAAACTAAGAGATATCAGCATGAAACTACATGATATGATGTCATATGAAGCTGAAATTCTAGAAGTATTGGAAGGAAAGGTGGAAGGAAAGATATAAAATCAAGATGAGGAGTTTGCAATCAAAGCTCTACATAACAACTTCCAACAAGTAGCTAATGATCCCTTAAATCACTTGACAGAAGAAACTATGGATAAGATCATGAGGATCAGGGTCAAGATGGAGAATTATAACGAGACATCCAACAGCAGGAAAAGTAAATTAGAGAATCTCTAGGGCAAGTATCAAATGCATAGGCACGTCACCATCAAAGCAAAAACTCAGGATGGCAGGGAGATAGAGAGAATAGTACAGTCATATAAAAATATCTGGACATTCATGTAGGTCCATGTACAAGGAGAAGCTCATCAGGATGATGAGAGTTTTGAAAGAGATGATCCTGATGCTCCTAATGACGGAGATGATGACAAGGAACCTGATGAAGATGCATCATAAAAGGAATATATGCATCAAATGCAAAAGAAGGCAAGCTGTCTAGATGGTTGCCAGCTAGCAACCTGTGCCACATGGAAGGAATTGACTTGGTCAATGAATGTGAACCATAGATTGTAATAGATAAATCTAGATCATAGATCATTTGTAACCGATCCCTCACCTTGTTCTATAAAAGGTGCAGGGATGCATCATTTTTGAACATTCAAAACTTAATTGAAATCTGTTTGCTGAAGTATCCAGGACTCATTTCAAAGCTATTGTATATGTACATGTCTTTCGCATACTTAATGAAAGAGAAGAGTATTTCAATTACAAGTCTTCATAAATCTTGAGTAATCTACGTCTGAATTCTAGATATGTGCTTTGATTTACTGCTTCCCTTGGAGTGCTCATGATGTTGCATGTATTGTTTTCATTCACCATCCTCTGAAGTTTGCATCAACTGTATCTAGATGTGGAATATCTTGGTGAACATGTGGTTTGATTTCTTCTCCTAGTGACAGTATCAAGTATGTATGTGGATCAATAGCTAAAGATTCAACTTTAATTTGAAGTATTTCTTTCAATTTCAGAGCATTTCATCATCATCATTGCAAATAATTGATAATCTTAAGCAAACAATATAAATATGCAGACATACCATAGATAACTGAACATATTCAACATATTTGAGGTTAAAGCATGTTAAAAGGATAAATATCATGCAAAGATTTAAAGATAGACACATTATTTGAAGCATATCTTGTGTAAAATAACTATCTGTGCAGCATCATTACAGGAAACACTATCTTACAGATGAGATCTACGTAAGGCCCCAAAATGGAAATAGCAACACACATCAACCTTTGAGTAATGTTAGAAGATTAAGACCTAATCAACGGAGATTTGAGATCATGAATTCCCTGAATTCATTGTATCTTTCAAGATGAATAAAGGTTAATGTGTACTTTTATTCTATGTTTTTTTATGACTAACATCATGATCAACAATATCCCATTGTTCTGGCTGCTGGAGACAATGCTCCTATGAAAAATATCTCACCAGCACACTTGCCAAATTTTAGAGGTCTTTCTTTTGAGGATCCAGATTAGTTTCTGTTTGAATTCAAAGTAGTATGCCAAACTTATGATTATGGATTAGATAACCAAAAACTCAAACTGTTTCCTGAAAGATTCTGCAATGAGATGGTTTATGGGTTTACCCCAGAACTCTATTCCTTCTTGGGACCAGATGGAAACAAAGTTTTTAGGAAAGTACCAAGATTACTGTAGAGTTAGTAATAAAAATGAGGAATTGTTTAAAATTAGACAAGGAGAGGAAGAGACCTTAGAGGACTATGTGGATAGGTTTAACTTCTCCTTGAGAAGGTATGGTAACCTAGTAAATAACTCTTTGGCCAGAACCTTGTTTGTAAAACAATTGGATAAAGAATCAAAATAGGCACTGGATCTAATGGGAAAAGGAAATATCAACAAAATGGATATACTTGCTATAGAAGAACTCTACAGAAACTATTCTAGAACCCAAGATGGAGTGAGATCATCTAAAACTTTCAAAGGGAAGAATGAAATAGGATAGTTAATGGAAGAGATTACAAATCTAAAAACAAATATTTTGGTCCAATTAAATACCACATTGGATGGGATTCAGGTAAAAACTAGAATAGGTGATCAAAATAGAACTGAACCACTCTCCATCTATTGTCCTAGGTGTAGAAACAATCATCTATTGAGAGAATGCCCTTTAGACAAATCAAAGATTTGTCAGATCTGTGATAGGGAACATCCTACTAGTCAATGTAGTCAACTCCCAGTCCTAAAAAGGTTGAGTAAGAAGACTGTCGTAATAGAAGAAGAATTGAACTATGTGGGATAAAAACAAGCTGGGAATTTCCCTTATAATCAGTATCCAAACTAGCCTTCTCATAGGGGTCCTTCTAATTGGGGAAATAATCAATGGAATCCAACTTGGCATGGGCCTCAGAATAATCCTCCTTGGGGATAGCAGGATTGGCCAAATCAACATTGGCAAAACCAAAATTGGCAAAATCAGCACTGGGGAAATCAACAGTGGCCACCACGTTTTGGATCTCAAAACTTGCAACCTCAATGGGGTCCTCAACAGGGATATATTCAACAATACCAGGGACAACCTAGATGTTTCCAACCTCAACAACAAGCTTTACTAACTTGACTCTCCAACACACAAGGTCAATCACAAAATGAACCAGTTAGCCAACCACCCTTACTAGCTCAGCCTATACCAAACCCATGAAATAAACAGGGAGTAGCTGTTTACATGACAAAGTAAGAAAACATGGCTGGTATTAATGCTATATATTCAAATAATCTCCAGCTGTGTTCTGGGAAAGCATTCCCAAGACCATCTCCTCCAACTATAGTTGAAGTAACCAATGATGAGGAACTTGAAAATTCATCCACTCAACTCCCAGAGGAGATTACTACCGAAAAAGTGCTAAAAGAATCATCCCTGGATAACTCTGGAGTCGCTCCTAAAAGACTAACTCTGGAGAACATTCCTAAACACAATTCTGATAAAAGCTCTAAAGATGGAAAAAATAGCACCGTACCCAGAATGGCTCAAACAACATGTCCCCAGAAAAAAATCTTACAAAAATAAGTCCAACCCAACCTGGAATTAGAACTTTTACAAGAAATCAGGCAACTAAACATTGAAATTCCTCTCCTCCAAGCAATTAGAGATGTACCAGAACTAAATCAATTCATTAAACAACATTGTGTCAAAACACAGGGTAGGAAGAAAAACTTTCCTTCTACAATACAAGTGGAAGGGAAAGTAGTAGATCTATTGATGGGATAAATGCTCCTCCCAAAATATGGAGACCCTGGAAATCCTGTCATAACTATTTTCATATCAGGGGTAGAAATTTTAAATGTTTTGGTTGATTTGGGAGCAGCAATTAATGTGATGACGGTTCATACAATGGACAAATTAACTCTATCAGGTATCCAATCCACAACTACAATCCTTCAACTTATTGACTAGTCAGTAACTATTCTGAAAGGAGTAATCATTGATGTACCAGTTATGATAGAATCATGGGAATTTCCAGTAGACTTCCTGATATTAGAATCAAGAAACTAGAGAAATGCTTATCAATTGATTTTAGGAAGACCATGGCTGGCTACAACAATAGCATCTATTGATTGTCAAACTGGGGATATGGTCATTTCTAATGGGATAGATTTAAGGAAAATATCTCTGTATCCTCCAGCTAAACCATCAATACATTATACAGGAAGAGTATGGGTGGATGATCTAGAGAACAATGACAACAGTGCCTCAGTAGCTATGGTAACCATCAGGGAACATCTGGGAGAGTTGGAAGAAGAAATCTACTATGATACAATAGAAGACATTACCCACATCCTAATCAATGAGGTTGTGATGGAGCTTGTCCAAGATTCTAGGAGAGAACTTCTTTCTTCTTCTCATTGTACCCTCACAAATATCATTCCTTGTGGGGAAACCTTTTATAGAGACTTAGCCATGTTCCACATGTTGCTTCCACATTCTTGCCCCCTTAATACCATGACTCCAGTGTATGGATTAACTACATCTATGGATCAAATCACAAAATAGATCATGATTTTACTAGGGAAAACACTTAATATCAATACTCAGTTAACAACAAATCAAAAAGAAAAACTTATCCAAATTCTGATTTCCCATTCAACAGCTTTTGCTTGGGAATACCAAGATATGAAGGGCATACCTCTTGAGATCTATACCCATCATATATACAATGAGGATATTAAACCTGTTAGACAACCCTAGAGAAGATTGAATCCTGCTTTAAAGGACATTGTTAAAACTGAAATAGAAAAATTATTGCAAGCAGGGTTTATATATCCAATCTCAGACAGTCAATCGGTCTCACCCCTTGTCATAGTGCCTAAAAATAATGGGAAATGGAGGGTGTGTATTGACTATAGGGAGCTAAACAAAGCTACAAAAAAGGACTACTTTCCCTTGCCGTTCATTGACCAAGTACCGGACAACCTCGCTAGGAGAAAGTATTTTTGTTTTCTAGATGGGTTCAGTGGGTATAACCAAATTCAAGTAGTACTTGAAGACCAGGACAAAACCACCTTCACCTTCTCTTGGGGAACTTTTGCTTACAAAGTTCTTCCATTTGGACTATGTAATGCCCCAACTACATTTCAGAGACTTGTTTTAGCCATTTTCGCTGAACTAGCTAATGAATGCATGGAGGTCTATATGGATGACTTTACTGTGTATGGGGATAATTTTGAAGAAGCTCTCACAAACCTTGAGAAAGTATTGAAATGCTATGAGAAAAATCAATTATCCCTTAGCCATAAAAAGTGCTTCATGATGGTAGAGGAAGGAATTGTTTTGGGACACCACATTTCAGCAAATGGGATCAAAGTGGATCAAAACAAGATAGAAGTGATCACACAGTTGCCTTCACCCAAAAATCAGATAGATGTTAGAATTTTTCTAGGTCATACAGGCTACTATAGAAGATTCATAGAAAATTTTAGCAGAATAGATGCCCCCTGTTTACCCTTCTTAACAAAGACACATAATTTCTATGGATAGAAGACTGTCAATCATCATTTGAAACCTTGAAAGAGAAGCTTACTGTCACACCAGTTTTGAGAGGACCTAATTGGACTTTACCATTTCACATACAAACTGATGCTTCAAATGAGTCCATTGGGGCAGTTTTAGGACAAAAGGAGGAAGGAGATAGTATGCATGCTATTTATTACATCAACAAAAACCTTACCTGTACAGAAAGAAATTACACCACAATTGAAAAAGAATTCTTGGTAGTCATCTATTCTATAAACAAATTCAGGCATTATATCACTGGATATAAAATATTTGTACACACTGATCATGCAACCATCAAGTACCTAATGAATAAGCCAGTAGTAGGTGCAAGGATCATTAGGTGGTTATTGCTATTGCAAGAATTTGATATTACCGTAGTTGATAATCTAGGCAAGTTTAATTTGGTTGTTGATTTTCTGTCAAGATTGCATACAGGAGGAGAAAACCAACCAGTGGAGGATAGGTTCCTAGATGAACATCTTTTTGCTTTCTCCTCTACTGTACCTTGGTTCGCTGACATAGCTAATCTTTTAGCTACAGGCTTGTATCCATCCTATTTTACCTCAAAAAAAAAAAAACGTTTAGTTAAGGAAAGCTTATCTTACAAATGGTTAAATGGATTGCTGTTTAAATGTGGTCCTGATTTCATTTTGTGCAAGTGCTTGAAAACTGTTGAAATTTTTGATGTATTAAGAGCATGTCATGATGAACCATCTGGTGGGCATTACTCTTCCCACAGAACTATCCACAAGATCCTGAGAGCTAGTTACTACTGGCCCTCTCTTCATAAGGATACTAAGAAGTATGTATAGTAGTGTGACCAATGCCAAAGGATGGGATAGCCAACCTTCACCCAGGAGATGTTACTGCATCCTCAAGTCATGATGGAATCGTTTGAGCAGTGGGGTCTAGACTTTGTGGGACCAATTTCTCCACCATAATCAGGCAAAGTGTATATCCTAGTATGCACAGACTATGTGACTAAATGGGCTGAGGTTCAAGCATTACAATTTGCGAGAGTAGAGAAAGTTGTTGATTTCCTTTATAATAAGATTTTCTTGAGGTTTGGAGCCCCAAGATCCATAGTTTCAGAAAGAGGACCTCAGTTTACTTCACAGGTAATCAGAACATTCACAGATTTATATCAAGTCAAGTACAGAAAATCTTCACCTTACCATCCTTAAGCCAATGGGTAGGGAGAGGTAACTAATAGAGAACTTGAAAATATTCTGACAAGGACAGTAGCAATTAATAGAAAAGATTGGGCTAACAGATTACCTGAAGCAGTTTGGGCTTACAATACCACTTGGAAGTCCACAACAAAGTTCTCACCATATGAATTAGTTTATGGGAAAAAGCCTATTCTATCTATAGAATTTGAAATCTAGACACTTAAAACTGCATTGGATATTGGTCTACCATTGTCCATAGCTCAACAGAACAAAATTTTTTAGGTCAATGAGTTGGATGAAATTCAGACAGAGGCCATTCAACAAACAAAACTGGTTCAGTATCAAAGGAAGCAATGGCATGACCAACACATCAAGAGGAGGACAATTCAACAAGGTGATTGGGTTCTTCTTTATGATTCTAAATTCAAGGAGTTCAAAGGGAAATTACAAACTCATTGGATGGGTCCTTATCAGATAAAAGAAGTTTTTGAAAAATGGAACAATACTGTTGGTGTATATGAGGAAAATTGATTATGAAATAAAAAAACTAACAAATCAAAAACCCATAACATAAAGATAATTAATCTAAATAAAAGCCATTGTCAATAAATCAAATGAAATAAGAAAGATTTTACCCATATTGTGTTTTTCTCTTTGTTTTGAATGTGGATTGCTCAATAATGCTGCGAAATCATGTTTGCAACAAGCAAGTAAAGTGCTCAAAGATCAATGTCAAAAAATCATAAAGTTTCTCAATCGATTCGATGTATGCTCAAAGCACTGTAAAGGATGCTTGAGAATAAGTGATCGAAGAGGATTTGTGAAGGAGATGAGGGGGGTTTATATAGGTTTCAACAGAGATGGATCAACGGTCCAGATAATTCAAAAGAATCAACGGAGGAGATAAGTCAAATAACCATGATGAATGTGCACACGACATGTGTCAATCCATAAGGATATTTTTATTAAGATATGATGAAAACAAGTTTGATTGAATAGATAACTCGACTTGTAATTTTGCCTTTTTTAGAGTTCTAAAAATAAAACTGATTGTGCACATGCGTTAACAAGATATTTTAAGAGGAATTGGAAGATAACTGAAATTAAATAAATAAATTTATTTAATTCTTTGTGCATGATAGAGGAATAGAAGATTATAAATAAAATATTTGATTTTATTTATTTTTAGAGGATTGAGATAATTTAAATAAATTTGCATGATTTATTTAAATTTAGAAGAACAAGTGATTTTAATTAAATAATGTAAATTATTTAATTGTAGATAAGATAGAATTGTGATGAATTAATTAATGGAGACTTGAAATTTGAAAGAGGATAATGATTTAATTAAATAATACAAATTATTTAATTGTGGAAGAAAATAGAGGAATTAAATTTAATTAATTAAATAAAGAGAATTTATTCAATTAATGTCAAAATTATGTGATTTAGAAGAATTTGATGATTTTGGTGAAATTAATTAAATAATTAGGTTATTTAATTAACATTTGAAATGCAGGTGATTAGACAGATTTGATGAAATACAAGTAGTGTGACGACTTGGTCATTTTAGTGTGTCTACATTTTGCCCCTCTTTGATGCAATGTAGTTTATAGCGTTGTGTCAAAGAAATTGATTATTGAAGATCTGATACAATTATTGATGCCCCAGTGTAGCTAGTTGCCCCAGCATATGCCCCTTCGAATGGAAAAATAGGGAAGCGATAGAAGAACTGGGTTGACGCTTGATATAGAAAATTGTGCGACAAGGTAGAAGGAAAATCAGAATGGGGTGGGAAGAAAAAAAATGTGGGTGGGACACTATATATAGGTCCCAAGGGGACCACACTCCTCATTTGCACACTAGGAGTTTACTGAATTTAGAGTGTAGAGCTGAGTGGAGAAGGAGGTGATAGTGAGGAGAGATGCTGATTCCAGCACACAAACATCAGGCGGAGCTGGTGCGGATGTACGGGCGACCAGCAGGAGGGTAGCGGTAAGTATCTGAAAACCTCTTTATATGTGACTTTTTAGGTTAGTTTTAGGGTTAGGCTTAGGTAGGTCCTTAGGTCAGCCAAAAGCACTGCAGGGTAGTATGGCGCGTATGGTAGTCGGTCTAGGCACTTTTGGTGCGCTAAAGCGCATTTGGTAGGTAAGTACAACACTTTTGGTGATGCCACAGTGCTATTGGGTTTTTGGCACTGCACCGTAGTGCGGTTGGTAGGGTCGCGCAGCGCTCCTGGTAGAGCAGTGCAGTGCTGCCGGCGGGGGAGAGAAGTGTGGTTGGAAAGGGAGGATAAAAAACTATTCACCTTTGCAATGACTAAAAGGCGTGATTGGAGGCATAGGGCAACGCACTTGTGTAAAACAAGTTGCCTTTGGTAGGGATAGTTCAACACTTTTGCAGCAACAGTAAGGCATGTGCAGTAACACAGTGTAGGGCGCTTGTGGAAAGCAAGGTGCCTTTGGTGTGGGTAGAAGAATGTAATAGTTAGGGTTGACCAAAGGGGAGAATCAGTCTCAGGGTTTTGGAGAGATGGTATAAAAGGTCTGACAGTGGTTTTTTGTGAATGCAGAGGATCATGCCGCCGCTGATGTCGAGAGAGTGACACCACCCTATAGCACCCGAGGTGGTACAACTGACATGGGAGGAGAATGCATTTCTAGAGCATGCAGGATTATGGCACGTGGCACACTTGACACACATTAGGGTGAATCTCTCCCTAGTGATAGCGGTCATGGAGAGATTCCATAGTGAGACATGTTCATTTCACTTTCCGACAGGGGAGGCCACAGTGACACTTGAGGATGTGTATCACATCCTTAGGATCTGGATTGATGGAGAGCAAGTGGAATTTGACCCAGCACGAGGTGAGGCGGGCCTGGTAGAGGTATTCTGCACAGATGACCCGAGGATAGATGATGGCGAGATTCGGTGGGCAGACGTCCTGAGACTTTGTGACAGGATCAGATGGATAGTATCTTCACTGATTGGCGGCTTCCTGTGCCTAGATAGGTGATCTAGAGGATTATCTGTAGGATGGGGCATTGTACTATCTGGTATGTTTACGCACGACACTTAGTATGCATGGGGCCCGTGTGTGCTTGGGCAGCTATATCGTGACATGCATGACTGTGTATATAGGAGAGACCGAAGTCTCTCCGCAGGGGTGACTTTACTATAGGTGTGGGCATGGGAGCACATCCTAGCGATCTGACCTATCACATAGCACTGTCGGGAGAGGGGTGAGCCCTATGCATTTCTATATGAGGGAGTCATCACACACAGGAGGCTTGGATCTGTTAGCCACTGGAGGCGACAGATCAATGAGATGGACTTATTCGTTTGGAGGCCGTGGTTACTATGTGAGGAGTGGGAGGATGAGCACAAGCAGCTGATTTATTGCTGCTAGGCTCAATACCTATTCAGGAGGCGGACCGACACCATTGAGAGATACCTGCCAGAGCGGGTACTCAGATAGTTTGGACTTCTGCAGGGATTACCAGTTGGAGAGGCGACACATACTAGGACATGGCGGGAGGTTGGGGATTGGGATGCAAAGATTCTAGTGGCTACAACTTTGTAGAGTTGCGGGGACTTGTCCCAATGAGATGGGATTGAGATTTAGGATTGGCAGATCCAGGGACACTGCTAGAGTATGACAGGTACTGGCAGACACACAGGCCAGTGAGACTGACTACACTAGGTGTGGCAGGGGTAGTGGTGGAGGTACTAGTCCCAAGTGTGGAGGCTAGGATGAGGCAATAGGCTAGAGAGGCCCGACAGCAAGCAGGTGCAGAGGCCAGAGGCTAGTAGGTAGATGTAGAGATGGTGGAGGAGGAGGATCCGGTCATAGAGACCGATTTATAGCAAGCCGAGTGGTTACTACAGGAGGAGATATCCTGGAGGACATGACTAGAGCTCCAGATGGTGCAGGTTAGGAGAGACAGGGATGCCACGAGGGCAGAGGCGAGACAGGCCGAGGCCCTAGCACAGGTGCAGACATAGATAGCCATAGTGGCACAGGTAGCCTTGGTACAGGCACAGGCACAAATATGGATCTCGGTACAGGCACAGGCCACACCCGCATCCACAGGGGATGACGGGTAATTAGCCCAGGTGACTAGGGAGAGAGATGTAGAGGCACAGCTACAGTTGACAGCAGAGGCCACACTATAGAGAGTGAGGTAGGAGAGAGATGAGGCACACCGTGCACTAGGTGCCGATCAGAGGACATTATACAGTGAGCTCATTCTCGTGTAGGAAGAGATAGTGTCAGCAGGTAGAGAGGCTAAGTACTACAGGGGGCTTTACATTGGTATGGTGCCAGCAGCACAGCAGATACCTAGCTACAGAGATAGGAGGAAGTCTGGAGCATCTGGGTCCCGCAGGACAGGGCAGTCACTATCTTCAGCTAGAGGACCCTTCATGCCACTAGGGGAGGAGGACCAATAGGGGGAGGAGGACCATCAGGGGGACCTACACTGAGCATAGGTGGAGGATAGGGGCCACAGCAGGAGGGCAGCTTGACCCACTAGAGCATACTTGTACATTGTACCATTTTTGTATCACTTTTTGTATCATTATGGACACTTGTATATTTTGGCTGATGCCTGTGTGCATCTTGATGTATATTTTGTGGGCTCTTGATATCCTTGATGTACTGTATTGATGTATATTTGGATCTATACATGTAGACACATACAATTTATATTTTGATGACCTTCTCATGATATATATGATGACATATTATGCTCATTGATGTTCATGCTTTTGTGTATGCACTACTATTGATGACATGGATGTGATGATATGTATGTATGATTATGGATTTATGTGATGATGTATATTGCTTATATGATGCTTATAGATGTATGATGATAGAGATGCTATGACTTGAGATGACATGATGCTTATAGATGTATGATGATATAGATGCTATGACTTGTGATGACATGATGCTTCTAGATGTATGATGATATAGATGCTATGACTTGTGATATCTAACATGTGGGTTTTGTAGATATGCACTAGAGAGAAGAAAAGTGGAGAAGTAAGAGAGAGACTGTCGATCAATCACTGCTATGAAAACGATATAAGGCCATGGGTAAATGGATGGGTAAATGATGAGCTTGTTGCATTGGTTTCACAATTGTATATAAAGAGCAATCCTTATTTTTGATATAGCACGTGGATAGTTCACCACCAAGGTATAAAGACCAAGGTGCTGTGATATCCGAGTGTGTGGACGTTGACTCTGCAAGCAAGCGGTTTGAACTTAGATCCTTTAGACATAGTATGACCTTGTTGGTACATGTGAATGAGCAATAGTCTTGAACATAAAATAAACTCCAATACATGTAAATGCAAGAAGAATATGAGTATGTAAGATGCTAGGTCGTAACACACACAAGATAAATATAATGCTAAGAAAGATACTAAAGATCATTCCTTAAACACGACACACAAAAGAAATGACTATGCCCCCAATCCGTACTGCATCGCAACATACCAAGATTATAGATAAATCAAGGTAGTCTTGAATAGGTAATGGAAAAGGAACAAAAGATAAACCAAAAAGCAAAGTGACTGACTTACAAAGTAAACATACAACCAACATATTCTCTTTCCAAAGAGGTTGCTCAGGATAGATTGGATAGGAAAGATAACAGTCTTATCGTAGGAGCTATGTGTCCGTTAAAGGGTGCTATCTACCTAAAAAGACAATATCTTGCTGCTTGAAATGCCACATGTCACAGGAGACACGTGTGTTGGTCTCAACAATGGGACACTTTGTAGAAGACAAGCTTGTTGATCTGGTGCTTTGGTTAAGCTAGAATTAGCTGATGTTGGCAATCGAAATAGTAGGACAGTACATGAGTATGGAAGAAAGCTGCTTTGCTTCAGGTTTGCTAAGAACTTTTGCTTTGAAAGGATGCGCTAGCTTGCTGCTTGAGTTAGTCAAGTCGAGGCGAATGGTTTGTGATAAATGAAAGACAAGGAAGATGACATGTCAATGGATTAAGATGGGTGGAGAATGATGAATCATATGTGCTTGAGTATTGGATACATCCTTCGTATCCCAAACTACCTACATACCCTATATCCACGGGATCAAGGCACATTACGATGAAAGATGAAAGTGATAATATGTAGTTCTGGGTAGAGTGATGAGATGGGTTAAGGTGAAAGGAGGAGATCTTATGTACCTGAGTACTGGATACTTCCTTTGTATTCTAGACTGCCTATATACCCATATCCATGGGATCAAGGTACCTTAAGACTGAAATGAGATAATATGTAGTTCTGGTTGCTGTGATGATGTAGGAAAAAGTGTTGGGAAGATAACAGCCTTATCATAGGAGCGATGTGTCCGTTAAAGAGTACTATCTATGAAAAGGAGGATGATTGAAGTGTTTGTGAACCACGAACAAGGAACCACTCCTAAACCTAGGTTAAGGAAAGAGTTGCCCCCAATCTGGTAGAGGAAAATGCATTGGTGATAGGTGAAGAAGACATAGAAAGCTTGACCTAGGACAAGATAGTGTTAATTGTTGACACAGATCAAGACGTGGGATGATGACAGTGGACATTGATAAATTTCCAAGCTATACTAGATAGGGAGATGGAAATGCAAACAAGGTCAATGGTTTTATTATGGATGGATGAAGTGTGTTGTGAAAACAAGAAATGAACAAGACCCGATAGATGATGGATGCTGACTCTACACATAGTGCCTGTTTGCCAGGTTTTCACTATGGTACTTATCCAAGGCACCTATTTGCCAGGTTTTCACCATAGGACAGAATTTTTTTTTTGGAAACTTTGAGGATCAGGCATAGAACTTCTTGAGATGAAAACTGTTAAGTGACTCATCTAGAGGAATGCCGTCAGGTGTAGCTAAAGTATAAGCTCCTGATCCATATGCTGTTGTGACAATAAAGGGACCTAACTAGTTAGGCTCAAACTTGCCCTTCTTTTCTCGGTCTGCTTGATTTCTCTGATTTTCTTTGAGTACAAGATCACTAACTTGAAACCCTCTTTCTTTGATCTTTTTATTGTAATTATGCTAGAGGCAGTTTTGATAGACATGGAGATGATTAAGCGCGGAAAGGCACCTTTCATCTAGTAGTTCTAGTTCAGCTAATCTGGAAGTGCGATACTCCTCTCCGGTAATCAGGTTCTGCATGGATACTCTGAGGGATGGGATCTCGACCTCTATAGGTAGGATGGCTTCAGCGCCATAGACCAAGGCATAAGGTGTGGCACCAGTTGGTGTTCTGATACTAGTACAGTAGGCCCATAGGGCAAGATTGAGTTGCAAGTGCCAATCACAACTAGCTTCATTGATCATTTTCTTGAGGATCTTGAGAATGGTTTTATTGGAAGCCTCAACTTGGTCGTTACTCTGCGGATAGTAGGGAGTTGAAAAGTGATGTTGGATATTGTATTGTGTGCATAAGGCACGGACATATGGATTCTTGAATGGTCTCCCATTATCAGTGACAATGGCTTGGGGAATACCATACCGGCATATGAGGTAGTTAAGGATAAACTTAGCTATTTGCTTACTGGTGATATAGGTCATGGGAATGGCTTTAACCCATTTCGTGAAATACTTAGTGGCAGTAATGATAAACTTATGGCCATTGGATGAGGATGGGTGGATTTGTCCTATGAGCTCAAGACCCCATTGAGAAAAAAGCCATGGAGTAGTCACAGGCTATAGTTCATGAGCTGGTGTGTGAATTAAATCTCCATGCTGCTGGCATTGTAGACATTTCTTAGCAAACTGTGCAACATCTTGTTTATTGTAGGCTAGTAATAACATATTATGAGTATCTTCTTAGTGAGATTAGGATCGGTAGAATGTGCGCCATAGACACCTTCATGTATGTCTTGTAAGGTATCTTTGGCTTCTTCCACGTTAAGACATTGTAAGAGGATACCATCGAGACTCTGGCGATATAGTGTATCACACAGAATGGTGTAACGGGAGGATCGATGGATAAAGGTTTTACGTTGGGTGGATGAGAGGTCAGAGGGAAAGGTACTATGTTTAAGGTATTCATAGATATTTTCGTACCATGAAGAATTGGGACCAACAAGTTCGCAGATGATTTCAGTAACTGGAACATCGACGACTGGTATCAATAACTGCTCAATCAAAAATTCACATTTCTGTGTATTTGCAGGCATGCCAATAAGTGACCCTATAGAAGCCATAGAATCTGCAGCTTTGTTATTCTCTCTTGGAATTTGCTCAAATGTGATGCTAGAAAAGTGTGGTTTGTAGGCATCCACTAGTTGTTTGTAGGGGATCAACTTATCATCTTTTATTTGATACTCATTTGTGACTTGGCGAATGACTAGTTGTGAGTCTCCATATACCTGTAGTTCTATGATGTCCCATTGAACTGCTGTATTGAGACCTATGAGGAGTGCTTCATACTCAGCAATGTTGTTGGTGCAAGGGAATGCAAGCCGATATGACTTTGGAATATAGTCATTTTGAGGTGTGATGAATAAGATGCCGGCCCCTGATCCATGCTGTGTGTAGGAACCATCAAAGTACAACTTCCCCATTATTGAGTTGGAAAGAGTGAAGAGATTCTCATCTGGAAAGTCTACTACCATAGGGTGTCTATCTGTCATGGGTGCTTCTACTAGGGCTTGTCCTTTTATTTCTTTACGATCCATATACTCAATGTCAAACTTACTAAGTATCATGACCTATTTAGCTAGTCTGACTGTAAGCGCTGCTTTTGCTAGTAGATATTTCCATGGATCAATTTTGGCTATAAGATTTGTGTGTTGGTTTAATATGTAATGCCACAACTTTTGGGAAGCGAACACTACTACTAAACAAGCCCTTTCCATCGATGAATAATTGAGTTTGTATCCCACCAAGGTTCTACTAATGTTATAAATTGCATGCTCTTTTCCTAATTCATCATTTTGTGCTAGAAGGGCCCCAAGGGCTGAAGTTGTAGTTGAGATGTATAATATCAAAGGTTTATCGGCCACTGGTGGTACTAAGACAGGTGGTGTAGCCAGATACTCTTTGAGCTGATCAAATGCTGCTTGACACTTATAATCCCATCGAAATGAGACATCCTTTTGGAGCAAGTGTTTAAATGGTTGACATTTATCTGCTAGCTGTGAGATGAAACACCTAATGGACTGCAACCTTCCCTGAAGGCTCCTTAATGCTTTGAGGTTCTTTGGTGGAGGCATCTCCACTATAGCCTTTAATTTTGCTGGGTCTACTTTGATGCCTCCACAAGATAGAATGTATCCTAACAGCTTCCCTGATGTTACACCAAAGACACATTTCTTTGGATTGAGTCTCACTTGGTATTTCTCGAGCCTGTCAAAGATCTGTCCTAGAACTTGTATGTGATCTGCCCTAGAAGATTTAGCTAGTATGTCATCCTCATAGTCCTCCATGATATGATGAAAGAGATCATGGAATATCACTGTCATTGCTCTTTGATAAGTTGCCCCGACATTCTTTAGACCAAACAACATTACACACCAACAATAATTACCCCACGGACAAGAAAAAGTTGTTTTATGTTGATCTTCCTTTGCTATTCTTATCTGATTGTAGCCAGAGAATCCATCCATGAGAGAAAGCATTTCATGACCTGCAGTCAAGTCTACTATGAGGTCAATGTTCGGTAATGGAAAGTCATCTTTGGGACATGCTTTGTTAAGATCTCTAAAATCATTACACATGCATATGCACCCACTTGGTTTAGATACAGGTACAATCTTTGAGATGCAATCTGAATAGTCAATAGGTCGTATGAACTTTGCATTTAACAACGTCTGTATTTCCACTTTCACCAAGAGAGCTATCTGTGGGTGCATCTTCCTCAACTTTTGCTTGACTGGTTTAACTTTTGGATCAACTGTGAGATAGTGAACAACTAGCTTAGGGTCTATCCCTGGCATATCAGCATAGGTCCACACAATGTTGATGGTTCTTTGTAGGAAGAATTTGTTAAGATTCTTGTGCTCTATTTGTGATAATGATGCTGCTAGGAATGTGGTCTTTGGATTTTGCTCTGTGCCAAGGTTTATCTCTGTAGAATCTTCCACTAGGAGAGTTGACTTCTCTTGATACTTAGATGGTAGGGGAAGGTCAAATCCTCCATTCTTAGGTGCCACAGTTGGGTTTTCATCTTTGGATATGTCCTTTGTTTTTACTATTTTGTGATCGGGAGGTGCCATAGTGTGGTTTTCACCTAGAGATCTTTCTCTATTTTTACTTTTGCACCTGGAGGATTTGGCATTCTCACCAAAATAAGCTATTGGCTCTGGTTCCATTACAAAACCTGCTTTATGATCACCCAGAGGGATACCCTCCCAAAGTCCCATGAACTTAGATAGAGCTTCGTCATTCTGAAATACATCTATAATAGGGGACCCTTATTGGTCCCAATCGATAAGTTCAGGGTAGATAAATGTTACTTTCTGGGTGTTTGTGGTGGATGTTAGGGAGATGGATGATAACATAAATATAGAGGATTTTGTAAATAGGTCGGTCATATGGAGGGAAGAGTCATCGACGGTATCCTCATTAGACGTCGAATCTGCGAGGGAAGTTTCAGCCACCTTGTCGAGGATACCCTCGATGTCCAAGGTGCATGGTACCTTTCTACCAAATCCTAACCCCTTCTTGTCTAGTTTTTTTGTCACAATGATGGGTTCCATAATTCCTTGATTCTATTTCCCAAGGCCACCTTTGCCTTTATAGCCCATGTTTTTGACTATCCTTAAGCCATTGCCATATTGCTTGACTGGTATTGTGACCGGTTCTTTCTCCTTGTAGAGCCAAGAAGAAATATCTTCAATGGTTTCTTCTTCCAATAATTGTCCCTGTTGGAATTAGGTTAGAAATGCTGCGGGAGGAATAGCTACTTTTTTAGTTACTTTGGCAATGGGCGGTTGGCCGTAAGATTTAGGGGATAAAGGCATCCACCCTACACAACAAGATTTTGAGATATCATATGTTCCAAAGCCTAAATCACGTATGTGAGCTTTGATTTTAGGAAGGGGATTAGGTTCACTTGCATAGGCTTGTGTCAGATTTTTAGGATCGACATATAGTGGGGATTCAAGGGCTTTATCATTTTTAGGCACTTGGTTATAATTCTTATAGCTGCCTTGCAAGACATGGCAGAATTCAAAAGGATTAGGGTCACCTGGGATAGTTATCTCCGTACCATTAAATGAGAACTTTAGAGATTGATGGTATGTTGAGGGGACAACTTTCATTGCATGGGATCCATGGGTGGCCTAGGATAATGGTGTAAGGTAGCTCAATGTCTAGGACCTAGCACCTGGTTTCAAGCATGACGGGGCCCAGTTGTATAGGCAAGTGGATAACACCCTCTGAACAGCGTTCAGCATCATCATACCCCTTGATTGTAATACTTTGATCAATGTTGACTTGATCTTTAGAGTATCCCAATTACTTAAGTAACTGTAGAGAACAGATGTTGAGACCAACACCACCATCTATGAGTATACATTTGATTTTGCATTTATGAATGAGAACTTCAATATGAAGGGCATCATTGTGACATAGATCATGGGATGGAAGGTCCTTCTCAGAGAAGACCACATTGTAGGGTGAAACAATGTTACCTACTATAGCTCATAAATCCATGACCGCTATGTTGTTAGGAACTGAAGACTCTTGGAGGGCTTTTTCTAGCACCACTTTATGTGTGGGTGATGACTATAGAAGGTCTAAGATAGAGATCTGTGCTGGCGTTTTCCCTAGATGTTCGACAAGATTATAATCATACTGAGTTGGGAGACTAGGTGTAGGACCATGAATGGTGACACGACCACAACGAGTTGTAACAACACAATCAGTAGAGTTGCCGTTGATTGTGAGGGTAGACACTCAACCCTCTTCAAAACAACCCACAATGGAGTCAAAGGAAGTGGAAGCATTATTGACACCTTTACCTTTATTCTGAGGAGGCGGACCATGGTGAGGGAATGGTTCCTTGTACATGTTGAGGTCTTGGTTCGTGTGTTGAGCTAGTGGTTCATCTTCAAAAGAGATTTGTTTGCCCTGGATGCGATTTTGGATTAGGTACTTGAGTTTCATGCATGATGTGGTTTTGTGCCCTTTGCTCCTATGTAATTCACAGTATTCATTTTCTCAGTATCGTGCAGTTTTGTAAATAGGTTTGCCATATGGGGAGCATCTTGTAAGGTGATGAGCCCTTTGTGTAAAAGCTTTTGTAGGATAGACTCTATGGGCTCTCCCAAGGGAGTGAATTGACGTCGCGGAGGGTAATCTTGTTGAGGCCGCTCTTCTTGTCGTTGCTGTTGGTTTTGGTATGGTTGTCTTTGTTGTTGTTGCTGTTGAGGTGTAGTTTGACTCGGTTTGGAAAGTTGAAGCAGTGTTTGCAATGTTTGGACATGTTTAGAATCGACCACCCCATCGTTGACCACATTTTTATTTTTGTTCCAAAACTTTGGTTTATTGTTTGTTTGTTGTTGAGGAGAATTGTCTTTAGTTTCTTTGAAGATTTTGACCACACCCTTAGCAATGAGGGCCTTCTCAATATTGATTCCCTTGTAGGTAATTTCATCGAAAGTTGTAGAACTAAGAATTTGCAAGTGAAAACCCAATTCTTGGTTGAGATTCTACACAAATATGCTCACAATCTGCTTTTCAGGTATCTTAAATGGGAATTTGCTAGCCATTTGTCTCCATCATTGAAGGAAAGAAATGAAAGTTTCACCATTTTTCTATTTGTTGTTGCATAGATCAGTCATGGAGATCTCATGCTCTGTGTTGTAGGAAAAATGGGTGGCAAATTTCTCTGCTAGCTTGTTAAAAGATTTAATACCAGTGGGTAGTGAGAGAACCATTCTATAGCTTGACCTCCAAGATTGTAAGGAAAGACACGCATAAGATATGTTTCATTATGTGAGACCTCGAAGCAAACAAGATAGAATTCCCTGAGATGGTCTTTTGGGTCCCCTTTTCCTTTGTATTTATCAAACTTGGGAATAGTCAAATTTTGAGGAAAAGGGATCATGGGTAATGACCGATCAAAAGGATAAGGACACACTTCTTCTAAAGAGAAGGTCTTCTTGGTGTGGCCAAACGTAAGATTAGATAGCTATTGTTGAACCTCCGCAAGTTTTAGCTCCATAGTCATGGGAGGGGTTGGAAACATCTCCTGTTGTCCAAGAAGTGGTTGTTGCTATCCAAATGGAAGATTGTAGTGTAAGCCATGGGCATTGGTGTTATAAGGGTCGTATGATTGGTTGGGGTCATATGTGTTGTATGTTGGGTTAAGATTGGGTTGGAATTGGATGCTTTGATTTGGAGGAGGTGGGGGTGGCACTAGGTAAGAATGTAGGCTTTGTGATGGTTGAAGATATGAGTTTGGTGGCGGAAAGCTAAAGTTTATTGGGTTAGGTTGTAGTTGCAGAACATAGCTTTGGGAAGTTTGGTTTTGAGAATGTTGAGGGTGGATAGGCAATGTGTTGAAAAAGTTTAGCGCTGATGATCGCTGTGGTGGGGGAACATAGATAGAAGTGTTATGCGAGGGTTGAGGTTGATTGATGATGAGCGTAGAAGAATGTTGTGGTTGGGATTGCATGACCCTGGTTGGTTGAGAGATATGAAGTTTTGATGATGTTAAGAGTGGTGTTTGTTGAGACCCTTGTTGCATGGCTACATAGTTCTTCCTTGCATTGTAATTTGGTGGGAAAGCTTGTCGTGATGGGGTAACCAATATTCCACTTGTAATTGGTGTGGACATTTTAGGAGTGTTTTGCATGTTTGATTTTGCTAGAGTGGCTTGTCTTGCTAGCTCCACCTATTGATATAGAGTCTCTTGTTGGTTTTTGTAGATCTCCATAGGCGTTATTAGCGGTGATATGGGTTTCTTTGCCATTGGTTTTTGATAAAGGGGATTCTCATATTGTGTAATCATTTTCCCTTATGAGCCTTGTTCATGTAACGGGGTGGTTACAGTTGACATGGTTTGGACTGCCGTTATAGTGTCTTAGGTGTTGTTAGGCTCGCTAAGATTGGATAGATCAAAACCTTTTGGTAATTTGGCTCCTTGCTCTGCTAGCAAGCAAAAGAAATGATCTTGGTTCTCACTAAGGATTTTGTCAAAGGCAGCTATGGCTCTAGGATCTTGTATGAATTCATCAAGATCTTGTCCATCTTCTTGAGAGGATTGACCTATTTCAAAGTGTCGCTCTTCTTGAGATGGGACTTGATCGATAGTATAACCTTGTGGAACAAAATCTGGAGGCATGCCGGTGGTATAGTGAGGTGTACTTACCAAAGGGACCCTACCTTCTTGAGATGGGATTTGACAAATAGTATAACCTTGCGGAACAAACTCCCGAGGCATACCGGTGGTATAATGAGGTGTACTTACCAACGGAGACCTACCTTCTTGAGGATTGTTAGGGTGGTCCAGCTACGGCATGTTTGGAGAGTTGGTTGATCTTTCCACTGGTGTTTTGGAAGTAACCTTGGGAGTAATGTTGGATCGGCCTGATTGAGGTGTGTGAGGAGGTGATTTGCACTTCCTAGGGACAACTTGCTTGGACTTCATAGTTTGCTGGAGTCTAATGGTTACCATGGAATACACTAGGGCAAATTGCTAGGATTCTGGTTGTGTTTTGGAAAAGACAAATTTTAATGCAGAGTTTATTGGTCCAAAGGCACTGTGTTGTTTGACCAAAGGCGCAGGAGCTGTGTTGTTTGACCAAAGGCGCAGGACTATGCAACCAAACACGAGCTACTATAATACCAAAGGTGATGGACTGGACTGCTAAAGGCGAGGTACTGCTATACCAAAGGCGAGCCACTGTGACCAAAAGTGAGCTACTGCTATACCAAGGGCACTGAAGTAGGTTAGCTAGAGGCAAGGTACTGTTATACCAAAGGCGAGCTACTGTAAAACCAAAGGTGAGCTGCTATTATACCAGAGGTGCTGAAGTAGTGTCTGATTTTTTATAAGGAAAATTTTGAGAGATTTTGGTTTTGGTTCTGATTGGATTTTGCTTTGGCAAGAGAAAACATAGCAAACAGAGTGGCAAACAAGGACTGACACAACAGATAGTGTACATTCGAGGCTCACAAAAAAGCCCAATGTTTCCACAGGTATAAGACAATTACAAACAATATCAAGCACTTTTTATCCCTAGAGACAAGGTTTCATTGCAGTAGATCAGCTCACAACTTATAACTCTGTCGACCAAATGTCATTCCATAAAAGTGTTAAACATTTGTATCTTTGTGAGAGACGATAGGTAGGGATATCTCACCCTCCCCTCAGAAAGTTCAAGTAGGTCACAAGAGCCTTACGGCGAAGGGAATACTATCTCTTCTCAAGGGAGCCAATGGTGAGTATCTTGAGGGCTTAAATCGATTCCCCTTGCACTGATGATTACTGCAATGTTTGGAGGCAGATCGGGTAGTCACTATCTAGAATGGTTCTTAGTAACTTTGAGGGACCAACGCCTTATGAGCAATGCAAAAAGCTACTAAAAGATTTAACTAATCCTACTAAGAGTATCAAACACTTTGCTCGATGTGAAAATTATTTCCACAAAGAGCTAGTACACCTCTTTTCAGTTTGGCACCACAAGGTAAGGCTGACGTCGATTAGGACTTGGCTTTCGCTTTATCCCTCTTATATAGCAGTTCAAAGGAAAACTCCACTTAGGGTTGTCCCTTTTGGATGAAGTGCAATCCAAAAGCAAGCCCTTCTAAAGAAATTTCTGAAATGTAAGAGCAAGCACATCAAACAAGGGTTCAATTGTCCCGTTATAAGAAAAATAAGGTGCAACTAAACTAGGCACACACACGATTGTAGTTGTCAATTGTCCCTTATGAAATTGAAGTGTTTGGCATTCATGTCCATTGTCCCTTAGAAAATTGAAGTGTTTTCGCATACATGTCCATTGTCCCTTAAGAAAAGCAATATGTTCCTAAGATTTAGATTGCCAAAATAATTTGTTCATTTATCCCTTAAGAAGGCAATATGTTTCTAAGACTTAGTGCAATAAATTTAGATTTCTTCAATGCTCGTCCTGCATGAACATGTTAGAAAAAACTATTTGCTCTGTGTGAGTGATAAGAAGCTGCAACAAGCCAATTTAGTTCCACAAAAACTCACAAGTTAGCAAAAATAGAATCAAATTTGACCAACAACACTGTACTGTGTTACCAAAAGTGATTTGATGCAGACCAAAAGTGCTGAACTGTGCTACCGAAGATGATTTGATGCAGACCAGAAGCGATGCACTGTGCTACCAGAAGTGATGCACTATGCTACCAAAAGCGCTTTACTGTCTCTGATCTAAAAAAAGTTGTATTTTGCCAAAACAGTTAGGTCAAATGATAATTTCATGTTTGATTTGTAGATCTGGGATGTAATTGTTGATGGATCTGTAACCTGGAATAAAAAACCACTCAATGATGTTGAAAGAAAGATGGGTTAACTCAAAAGATCATAAATACTCCTAAATACATCAACTTAGGAAGTATAACAGATAACTAAAAGGACAAATAAATCAGCTTGCCAATCAATAAAGGATAGATACGTGAGTTTAAACCTTGCAAAATCACAAAACAAGCTCAGAAAACCTATTTTTCCAAAAGCACTTTACTACTTCCAATAGCGCTGTACTATGTATCCAAAAGCGCGCTACTACACTACCAGAAGCGCAACTGTATCGCTTGAAGGCACTACACTGTGATACTAAAAGTGCTTTACGATTCTACCAATAGAACTTTTCTGTATGTTTGTGCTGTTTCGTACTGTACTTAAAAAAATTAATTTCTTAAAGAAAAAAAGGGATTAGTGGGTCCCACCAGGCGTGCCAGAATGTGTATGAGGAAAATCGATTATGAAATAAAAAAACTAACAAATCAAAAACCCATAACATAAAGAGAATTAATCTAAATAAAATCTATTGTCAATAAATCAAATGAAATAAGAAAGCTTTTACCCAGATTGTGTTGTTCTCTTTGTTTCGAATGTGGATTGCTCAATAATGTTGCGAAACCATGTTTGCAACAAGCAAGTAAAGTGCTCAAAGATCAATGTCAAAAGATCATAAAGTTGCTCAATCGATGCGATGTATGCTCAAAGTGCTATAAAGGATGCCTAAGAATAAGTGATCAAAGAGGATTTGTGAAGCAGATGAGGGGGGTTTATATAGGTTTCAACAGAGATGGATCAACAGTCCAGATAATTCAGAAGAATCAACGGAGGAGATAAATCAAATAACCATGATGAATGTACACATGACATGTGTCAATCCATAAGGATATTTTTATTAAGATATGATGAAAACAAGTTTGATTGAATAGATAACTCGACTTGTAATTTTGCCTTTTCTAGAGTTCTAAAAATAAGACTGATTGTGCACGAGTTAACAAGATATTTTAAGAGGAATTGGAAGATAACTGAAATTAAATAAATAAATTTATGTAATTCTTTGTGCATGATAGAGGAATAGAAGATTACAAATAAAATATTTGATTTTATTTATTTTTAGAGGATTGAGATAGTTTAAATAAATTTGCATGATTTATTTAAATTTAGAAGAACAAGTGATTTTAATTAAATAATGTAAATTATTTAATTATAGATAAGATACAATTGTGATGAATTAATTAAATAATTAGATTTATTTAATTAATGGAGACTTGAAATTTGAAAGAGGATAATGATTTAATTAAATAATATAAATTATTTAATTATGGAAGAAAATAGAGGAATTAAATTTAATTAATTAAATAAAGAGAATTTATTCAATTAATGTCAAAATTATGTGATTTAGAAGAATTTGATGATTTTGGTGAAATTAATTAAATAATTAGATTATTTAATTAACATTTGAAATGCAAGTGATTAGATAGATTTGATGAAATACAAGTAGTGCGACGACTTGGTCATTTTAGGGTGTCTATAGTTGGAACCTATTGATGGAAGCACAGACACATTCTTAATGAATGGCCACTGAATCAGACTCTATAAAAGGCCATCCACTAAAGAAGAGTTCCTCAACGATTTGTGCTTTGATACAGAGGATACCTCCTCTGTCACAGTTTTGGACTGATTTAAAAAAAAAAGGTTGAAAACCAGCAAATGGCAGCCTTCTGAAAAAAAAAAGAGAGAGAGGAAGATCAAAAACCAGTAAATGGCTGTCTTTCTTGACCAAGGGAATTGAAAACTAGCAAATGGTGGTTCCTTCATTATGCCAGTTGAGAATAATCAAGCTATGGAGGTGATCAGGTGCTGGGAGTTACTCAAACACACCTCTGATGCTTCACAGTTAGGGGCACCTCTGGCACTTCACAAACTAGGAGCACCTTCGGCACTCCACCAATAAAGAGTTATTTACAACCATAATAAGTGGGAGGGGACCCACCTCTCCAGGCAATAAAGTAGAAACGTCATTTGATGAGGTCATCATGACTCATCCTCTACTTTATGGCAGAAATAAAATAAAATCAACATGCATCTCGCGAAGAATCATTATTCTCGTTTGCAGGGGTATTTGCAAAGACTGCGCTGACGTCACCCAAGATACATGGATTCTCAAACCACTCAACGGGAATGATTGCAGGTTGCGTGCCAATGAAGGTGATTGATGTCATCTCAAGCCACAAAAAGCTGCTCAGGTGCCACGTCGCATCTAGTCTCATCAATGCCGTAGCATCTCAACCAAGTACATCGCGCCTCATCATTAAAAATAGTTGAGGTAATTTTATCTTAATTAAGCATTAAATATCAACTGTCTTGTCTTTCTATTTTTGGGTGCCATCATTATGACACATCCTTTTGCCATCATTTTACTTTCCAAATTCATGCATGTCGCCATCTTTGTTATATTGTCACCATGCCTAAGGAGTGTCCCATCACTCTGCTTCATTTATGACTGCCTAGGCACTCTAATTAATTTGTAAATCTTTTTCCATAAGCCTAAGCTGTTAAACGAAGAGACATAATAATCCTCAATCAAACCTCCAAAATACCCTGAAGAACAGAGTAAGCTGAAATAGTTCTCCGGAGCCTACGGAGTGAGAAAGGATTGTAAGCACAGAGATTAGGCAAAGAATTTAGGTATGGGGGTTAAGAAGAAATCAGAATTAGAAAATGCTACAGGCCTTTTGTAGGATGAAGCTGTAGCAGACATTCTGAGGAATGCAGGATGGTTGGAGTTTCTAGAAAAATTTGAGGGGTTTCAAGAAGATATTGTTGATGAGTTCCTAAGAAACCTGAGGGATAATCAAACAACTGTAAAGGGAGTCCAAATCTATCTCTCTGCAACTACTATCAGTCATAGTTCTGGGTTTCCTGAACAAGGTGAGAGGTTCTATCATCTGAAAACCTTATATGTTGATTTGATTAAGAATTTCTCTGTTGAAGGTGAACCTGCAATACAATTGCATTTAAATAAAAATGAGGTTAAAGGAATTCTTAGGTCCTCACTTCCAAACCCTTGGCAATTTGTAGCTATATGGCTAATGAAATATTTCACATGTGATGGTCAATTTTCCTTAGTTTTAGGACCAATAATGAAAATGTTGATTTTTCTGAGGCATTGGAATGGACACCCTGAATGCAGCATAAACATTCCCAACTTCCTGTACTCTGCCATTAGGGCAATTGTAGAAAAATATCAGCGAAACAAGGGTCCTATGAAACATCATGGCCTCATTTTTCTGATAGTGAAACACCACTTTCTGTCTCAATCTGATGGGGAAGAATTATGTCAAACATTTCTTGAATAAAATCTCCAAGGCAGGGAGCCAGAGAGGGCACAATCAGAGGGTGAGGGTTCTTCTACCCAGCAAGAAGAAGAGACCGAACCTTCAACCTCCTCTACAACTATTCAAAAAGGAAAGAAGTCCTCACTGGAGGCAACTTCATCTGCAACCCATGTTTTTGATAAGAAGAAGAAAGGCAAAGAAATTAAAGAGCCTGCTCTTGAGCAAACTCCATACATGACTCGCTCAGTCAGGAGGAAGATGACTCTAACTGAGGAATCTTTCCCTAAGGAACTAATAGGGGAGAGGTCAGGGCAGAAAGCAAATTAAACCCCAAAGAAAGGTGACTCTAGAATACACTATTGGGCTGAAGAAGCATCTCATAATTCAGATGAGATCCCACTAGTGAGGAAGAAAAGACAAAGAGACGTTTCCCCAGAGCCATCTGTCCATCTGGGTTCAAGTCCAACTTCAGAACCATCACTTACTCTGGAGACAGAACACAGGCAAACTTTTACTATTTCCTTAGATTCTAAGGATGAGACACCTACTCTGGAGGCACCTGTCCCACCTATGCTACGGAGAAGCAAAAGAAAAAGGCAGCTCTCCCAAGCTGAGAAAGATACTGCTCTCCTAGCTAAAGTTCTTCTAGGTTTTAGAACTTATGAGGAGAAAGATGGGCCTTCATCAGTGCCAGTAGATACAGAGGAAACCCAAGAAGACCCTCAGGATAGGGAGGCTGCAGGGAAAGATGAAACAAAGCAAATGGGTGCAACTAATAGTGCAGGACAGATGGCTATAGAAGACCATGATGTGCAACAAACAGAAGAAGAAACAAGAACTTTCTCTCACCCCTCTTATCAAGTGGATGTTGAGATTTCAAAAGAGCAGCAAATGTTGGAGGAAATTGATAATCTAAAAAGATTACTTTGGGGGGTAAATCATATTATCACTGACCTCAAGAAGGTTAGAATGGAAATAGAGGTGGAGAAAAAACAAATAATTGAAAAAATGCAAACAAAGCTCCAAAGTAAAGACCAAATAATTCAAGAGAGGGAAGTAAAACTGGAAGCCCAGAAGACAGAGACAGCTAAAATCATGAAGGAAAAGGAGATAGATGCAGTACAAAGTATCTCTGATCTTACCAAAGCTAGAGACAATGGTCTCATAGTAATTGTAGCATTAATTGAGAGAGTACAGAGCCAAGATAAACAATTGACTTGGGCCAAGAACAAAATAGATGATCAAGAGGGGTATATTTAAGAGTTCTCTGGCCCAAAGGCAACTGGTGAACATGAGGTACAAATAGATCCATGTGTGGGTTCAATCCCCATTGATATTCCTAAGGCCCTGTTTTATTGGGAAAGGAGATGTAGAGAATATGCGGCTTCTAAGCCTATGCTGCAATTACAAAGGGTAGTTTTTGCCATGAAAAAAAGAGTATAAACTTTGGAAGGAAAAGTCATTCAGATGGCCTCCCTTTCTTCTAAAATTCTATCTTGTAGGCCTCCAAGTGCCAGTTATGCTATGTTCTTACAGGAAAGAGTCCTGCAGAGGAAGTTCTCTTTAGTCCTGTCTGACCTGACTGAGAATACAGAGACAACAAAAGGGTTGATGCAAGCATATACAAGGAGTAATGATGAAGACAAAAATTTCCTATGTGAATTATATTTGCATGGTTTTTGTGTTAATGATATCACTTTCATTCTTAATTATTTTGTGGGGGAATGCCAACTTAAAGTATTTATGTCACTGATGAGGAATCATCAGACATGGAATGAACGAATGGAGGCTCACCTCAAGAAGGATACATAAACAAATCTTTTCATCAGAAAAGAGTGTCCCAATCCTCAAGCTTTTGAGACCCAATTCAGGGCATATGTCTATCACCCTGAAAGTTAGAACAAAATTTTGCCATTATACCTAAAAAATTTGCAAGAGTGTTCCATTGATTTTGGTCTTTTTATGAACAATTTAACTAATCCAGTGCTTGCAATAGCAAAGAAAAGGTGGAATATTTTGACCTCAGAGCAGAAAATGAGAGAGATGGTCACCCCTGCAAACTTAAGGTTATTTATGAGGAAGACAAGGTTAATATCCAAAATGATGGATAAGTATAAACAAGAGTGGATAGGTGGGGCATTTCAGGCCCCCTCTCATAATTGAACCACTCCCTATCTGGGCCGCGCAGATGGAACATGAGAAATTGCAGGACTGGTTAAAGCAGGTTGATCAGTACAAAGGAAATGGTAATACCAACCGCACCACTTGGTCTACCTATGGACAAGACTACAACTTGACTGATAGGCTACTCCACCAAAATAAATCTAGATTGTGAGAAGCAGGAGGACCTGCTAAACCTTAGGTATGGGGGGGATGATGAGTGCCAAGTAGTACCCATAAAATACATATTTTTACCTCTCTTTTTCTCATTTTTGATCCCAACTTCTTGATGTCTGCACTCAAATAGGCTAGCAAGATTGTTCTAGATAATGATTAATTGAAGATGAATTACTTAAGATCATGATTTCTGATTGAAGGACTAATGTGCATGGAATTGATGGAAATATGCAGAAAAAGTTCTCTTTTTGAAACAACAGGTGTAGATGTTTAGGATGGCAATTTTGTGCATCTCTGGAGGTAGTCCTAAATGATCTCCAAAGACAATACCAAAATACCACGACATCAGAAGTTTTGAAGTAAAGAGGAAAAGCCTCTCCGGGGTTGGACTGAAGTTTGGAGCATCTCTGGAGCTGAGCAAGACGACCGCAATTATATCTCCAGAGGTACAGACATATCTCTGGAGCTGCAAACAGAGGCATACATTTTTGGCGTGCCTCTTTAGAAAAGAGCAGATTTCCAGTATAGCGATCGGTGAGGCACTTTCAACATTGATCATGATACCCCTCATATCACTCAAATAATCACCTGAGCGATTAAGGGCCATCTTTAGTTAACTACTAGAGTTTTTATCTCTTTTTAAAGTTTTTACATGAATTACTGATGAAAATGATTTAATATCCATATTTTTAGGGCCTCTCTGCCCAAATGTATTAAGACTCAAACTTAGAATTCAGAGTGGACTTTTGTTCCACTCAATCTATTTTTATTGCATGGGTATTTTTCGTAGTTAGATAGCTAGTATAATAAAGAGATGGATGTCATCTCATAGAAGAACTAGTAGATAAGATAAGTGATATGTCATCACTCATTTTATATATACTTACAGAAGCAGCAGAAAATAGACTTTTTTTTATTATTTTGATTTTCGGTAATCTCATTTTTTGGATATCAATATTTCTCTAAATGCAAAGCGAATGTGATTGAACTGAATTAAGTTGTGATCTTATTCTTTTGTGCTAATTCCTTACTGTAGCCTTCAGCCCTAAGGGTGTGGAGAAAGGGCCCAGTCTCACCTCCAAGGAAGAAGGCTAGTACCACTATTTTGTTATTTTAGATTTTGCTTTATAGAGTACTTACTAATTTTGATAGATAGATGCATGTTGCAGTTTATAGATTTGCTTTGAGTAATTTACTGTTCAATTCTATTTTCAACATTCTTTGAATTAATTTCATAAGCAGATAGTTCAATCTCTTTAAATTAGTAAAAGCCATTAGAATTAGCTAGAGAAAACTGGTAACTATAGAATCCCTATTTGTAGATAGCCGAGGACACAGCCCTAGATTTTGACATCTGAAATATGATTAAATGATGAGGTACAACGACATCTTGTCAGTTGGTTTGTCATGTTGTAGCCTATTTTAAAAATTGGTTGGTCTATCAGTTGGTGTTTCGGGAGTACCTTTTTGAGACATGGTGGAATGACTTGGTTGAGGTGTATGTGGAGGTGATTTGCATTTTTTTGGGGTAATTTGCTTAGCCTTCATAGATTGTTGGAGTCTAGTTGTTACCATGGGATGCACTAGGATAATTTGTTTTTGAGATTTGGATTGATTTTGGACTCAAAAGGTAGATGTTTGACCAAAAAGGTGTGATTTTGCTGAGATTTGGGAAAGACAGTTTGATAAATAATTTACGGGACCAAAGGCGTTAGATTGTGTTGCAAAGACACAGGGCTGTTATACCAAAGGCGCATGACTATGCTTCAGAAGAACTTGACTACATTACAAAGGTGTGGGACTGTGTTGCAAAGGCATTGGACTGCATTAAAAAGGTGCTAGGCTATGTTACAAAGTCACTGAGATGGTATTAGTGATGTTTATAAGGTAAATTTTGATAGTTTTTGGATCTCATTTTGATTGGATTTGCTTTGACAAGAGAAAACACATCAAACCAAGTACCAAAGAGGACTGACACAACATATAGTGTATGTTCAAGCCTCATGAAAAAGCCCAATTTTTTCATGGGTATAAGACAATTGCAAACAATTCAAGCACTTTTACCCCTAAAGACATAGGTTCATTGCGGTAGTTTAGCTCACAACTTGAAATCTCTGTCGACTAAATGTCATTCCATATTGGTGTCATACATTTGAGTCTTTGTGAGAGATGATAGGTAGGGATATCTTACCCTCCCCTTAGAAAGCTACACGTAGGTCACAAGAGATTATGCTAGTTAAGGGAATACTATCTCTTCTCAAGGGAGGCAATGGTGAGTACCTTGAGGGCTTGTAACGATTCCCCTTGCACTGATGATTACCGCAACGTTCAGAGGTGAAATGGGTAGTCACTATCTAGATGGTTCTTAGTAGTTTTGAGGGACCAACACCTTGCAAGCATGCCGCAATCTACTAAAAGATTTAACCAATCCTACTAAGAGTATCAAACACTTCACACAATGTGAAAATCATTTTCACAAAGTGTTAGTACACCTCTTTTTGATTTGGCACCACAAGGTAAGGTTGACGTCAGTTAGGACTTGGATTTCACCTTATCCCTCTTATATAAAAGTTTAAAGGGAAACTCTGCTTAGGTGTTAGGGCTAGTCGGCAGAAGATATCAATTAAAATCAAATAAAGATTAAACATAGGAATGAAAAATACACAGAAATAATAACAGCGAGAGACAATTTTCACGTGGTTCACCCAAACTCGGGCTACATCCACCAATAGAGAGTCCAATATTATTATCTAGTAAATTTGCACCACAAGGCAAGGTTAACGTCAGTTAGGACTTGGCTTTCGCCTTATCCCTCTTATATAGAAGTTCAAAGGAAAACTCTGCTTAGGTGTTAGGGCTAGTCGACAGAAGATATCAATTAAATTCAAATAAAGATTAAACATAGGAATGAAAAATACATAGAAATAATAACAACGAGAGATAATTTTAACGTGGTTCACCCAAACTTGGGCTACATCCACCAATAGAGAGTCCAATATTATTATCTAGTAAATCAAACTGCTTACAACTAGTAATCCCTGCAACTCAATATCACTGCAAAATGCTACAATACAATATCAATGGAATCCCTAACCCTTAGCCATTTTTATCATGACTTTTGTCAGTTACAAAATAGGGTTTTTTATGTCGGCCAATGAAAAAATAAATCCTGACACCTTAATAAAATAATAAAAAATCTGTGTGAGGTTTTAGGGGCACTACCCTCGAGCCCCTGTGAGCATGTTGCCCTTTGACCTTGTCTTGGGGGCACTGCCCCCAAATCCCTACAAGGGGCGCTGCCCCTTGATCCCGTAGGAATTTGGGGGGAAACCACACCGATAAAAGTAGAGTAAATTTAACCTGTGAGTCTGACTAGGCTCCATTTAATAACAATCTCCCACTTGGAGACTGATTAGACTCCACACCATATCATCTCCCACTTGGAGACTGATCATAACTCCACCGACCTTGTAGCTCCTACTGGAAATAAGCACCTTGGACTCTACTATTCTATTTTTGTTGTTTTCAGTCTAGAAGACCAACTAAAGCTGGAGAGGAGTTCAGCTTCTCCCTTGTCACTACCTTTGTAAACATATCCACTAGATTTTCATCTATATGTAACTTTTCCAGCCGTAATTGTCCATCATCCAACACTGACCGAATAAAGTGATACCTCAACTATATGTGTTTGGTCTTTGAATGCAAGGCAGAATTTTTTGCAAGATGTATGGCACTCTAGCTATTTGTAAACAAATAACTGTTAACCTATTGTTTGCCAAATTCTTCCATGAAAGATTGCAGCCATATCATCTCCTTGCTTGCCTCTATTGTAGCTACATACTCTGCCTCCTTGGTGGATAAAGAAACCACCTTTTGCAACCTAGAGATCCAACTCACCATTGTCCCACCTACAATAAAGACATAACCTGTAGTACTCCGCTTGGTATCAATATCCCCTGCCAAATATGAGTCTACATAACATACTAAATTAGTATTAGACCCCCTAAAACATAAGTGTTTATTAGATGTACCTCTCAAATATCTGAGAATCTATTTTACCGCATTCCAATGTTCCAATCTGGGATGACTCATATACTTGCTTATGACTCCTACATCATGTGCAATATTCAATCTCATGCATACCATGGCATACATTAAACTTCCTACAGCTGAAGCATATGGTACCTTGGACATTTTTTCTTCCTCCTCTTATGTCTTAGGACACATCTCCTTAGTTAATTTCAAATGACTAGGCAAAGGTGTGCTAACAGCTTTTGCATTCTCTATATGGAATCTCTGCAACACCTTTTCAACATAATCAACCTGAGATAGAGTCAATTTTCTGTGCTTCTTATCTCTGCAAATTTTCATACCAAAGATTTGTTTTGCTGCCCCCAAATCCTTCATAGCAAATGATTGTGCTAACTGCTATTTTAACTCTTTGATGTGATCCATGTTAGACCCTGCTACAAGCATGTCATGAACATATAAACATAAAATAATGTAGCTATCATTATCCAACCTCTTAAAATAAACACAATGGTTAGAATTACACTGGCTATAGCCTTGCTCAGTCATAAAACTATCAAATTTCAAATACCATTGCTGAGGTGCTTGTTTCAAGCCATACAAACTCTTCTTCAATCTGTACACCAATTTCTCCTTACCATTGACCTCAAATCCCTGTGGTTGTTCCATATATATCTCCTCCTCCAAATCACCATGGAGAAATGTAGTTTTCACATCTAGTTGTTCCAAATGCAAATCTTTAGCAACCACAATACTTAAAACAGTACGAATAGAAGTCATCTTAACAACTAGAGAAAAAATCTCATCAAAATCAATGCCCTTTTTCTGTGCAAATCCTTTTACAACTAACTTGACTTTAAATCTTTTCTTACCTCCATCTTCCTCTTTCAGCCTATAAACCCATTTGTTTGGTAAATCCTTTTTACCTACAGGCAACTTACATAATTTCCAAGTCTGATTTTTCAGCAAGGAGTCCATTTCTTCTTTCATTGTGAGCTCCCACTGAACCTTTGTATCCACCTGCATAGCTTCATCATACCCTTCTGGTTCACTAGCATCTGTTAACAAAATAGAATACAAAGAGGGAGAAAGCCTTTCAGGAGGTCTACTTAGCCTTGTTGACCATCTAACATTCACTGGAGTTTGTGGTATTTCTTGTTGCTATTGCAGAGCATGAGGAACCACTGGAACATCACTATATGGAGTATTATCCAACACCACATAATCATTTTCCTTCTTCTAATGCTGTTGCAATTGATCTTTGTACAACACCTTCTCATTGAATACAACATCCCTACTTCTCACAATTTTCTAATTTTTAAAATCTCAAATCCTATAACCAAATTCATCAATGCCATATCCAACGAAGGTACACTTTTTTAATTTTGCATCCAGCTTGGTTCTATTTTTAGAATCTATATGTGCATATGCTTCACATCTAAAGGTTTTGAGAAAAGAATAACTCACCTTCTTACCTGTCCACGCTTCCTCTAGAATACCACAACCTAAAGGAACTGAAGGACCTCTATTAATTAAATATACAATAGTGTTGATAGCCTCTGCCCACATGTTTAAAGGCAACCCAACATGCAATCTCATGGTCCTTGCACACTCCATTATTATCCTATTCATGCGCTTAGCCACCCATTTTCTTGTGGATTCCCTGGAACTATTTTCTGCCTATGAATTCCATTAAAGGAACAATAATCCTCAAATTATTTGCTGTAATACTCACCACCATTATCAGATCTGAGACATTTTAATCTTTTACCCATCTCATTCTCAACCAAACTTCTCCATTTGTCAAATGTTTCAAATACATCAGATTTCTTCCTAAGGAAATAAATCCAAACCTTCCTAGTTGCATCATCTATGAATGTAACATAATACTAAGAGCCACCAAGAGAAGATACTTGAGCTGGTCCCCATACATCTGTATGCACAAGCTCCAACTTTTCATCTTTCTTTTGCTTCCCATCCTTGAGAAAACTAACTCTTTTTTGTTTGCCATACACATAACTTTCACAGAAATCTATATTAATACATTTCAGACCTAGTAAAACTTTCTTAGAATGAAGTACCTTCATACCTTTTTCACTCATATACCCAAGTTTGTTATGCCATGACATTATCTCAGAACTTGCAGCAACTATTTCAGTCTTTTCCTGCAAACCTGGCACAACTGTTCCTGAACCTATCTTGTTTTTCTCTGCAACAACTAAAGTAGAAGGAATAGTATGACCTGTACAAAGATATAAGGTTCCTACTTTCACACCTTTTTCTACTACTAAGGCACCTCTTGCAACCTTCCAATTTTTATTAGTAAATGTAACAATGCAACCTTCATCAGCTAGCTGCCTTGCTAAAATTAAATTCCTACCTAGCCTTGGAATGTGCCTTACCTCTTGTAGTAGCCAATGATTCCTATTTTACAACTTAATCTTGATTCTTCCCTTTCTAACAATCTGACAAGGTTTGTTATCTCCTAAATAAATCGGCCCAAAATCCCCTTGGACATAATCAAGAAAATAACTTCTATGGGGCATAGCATGAAATGAGGCCCCTGAATCTAAAACCCATGAATCATCAACATTATTTAGGGAAATAATCAAAGCATCATATTTAGATTTATTACTTACCACATTTGCCTCCTCATTGCCTTCTTGTTTGTCTCCTTTATTCTTCTGAGACCAGCAATCTTTCTTCAGATGACCTAGTTTCCCACAATACCAGTAATCCTTCTGTCCTCTGGATTGGGATCTCTTATCCTTTGATTTTCCTTGTGACTTCCCATGACCTCTAGAACCTTTTCCTCTCTCCTTTGATCTACCCCTTCTTTTTGCATTCAAAACACTACCTGATGTGGACCCTCTTGAGCTTTTCTGTCGCATTTCCTTGCTAAGGATAACACCAACAACATCATCAAATTTGAAAGTGTTTGAACCTGAGACAGCGTTACTTACAACCATTATCAAGCTATTTCAACTTTCTAGCAAAGAACATACAACCAAGAGAGCCCTCACCTCTTCATCAAATTTCACTTTTATAGAAGTTAACTAATTGAGAATCCTATTAAACTCATTTAAATGATCTGTCACAAATCCACCTTCAATCATTTTCAGATTAAACAAACACTTCATGAGAAATACCTTATTTGAGGCTGAGGGTTTTTCATACAAATTAGGCAAAGCTTTCATCAGTTCACTTGTTGTCTTTGCTTCTGTTATATTGAATACCACAGATGGTGCCAGGCACAACTGAATGGTTCCTAGTGCCTTTCTGTCTAGAAGTTCCCAATCCTCATCTGTCATTCCTGCCAGTTTCTTGGATATTCCTTCTAATGGCCTCCATAAATCCTTTTGATAGAGATAATCCTCTATCTGCATCTTCTATAACTGATAGTTCTGCCCATTGAATTTATCAACCTTCAATTTACCCTTGTTTGCCATTGCTCCTACTCAACTGTGAGACTCCCACTCAACCGTGAGACCTTTTTGCAGACGATAATCAAACACAACTTGCTCTAATACCACTTGTTAGGGTTAGATGGCAGAAGATATCAATTAAATGCAAATAAAGATTAAACAGAGGAATGAAAAATACATAGAAATAATAATAGTGAGAGACAATTTTAACATGGTTCACCCAAACTTGGGCTACATCCACCAACAAAGAGTCTAATATTATTATCCAGTAAATTAAACTGATTATAACCAGCAATCCCTGCAACTCAATACTGCTGCAAAATGTTACAATACAAATATCAACGGAAACCCTAACCCTTAGCCATTTTTATCATGACTTTTGTTGGTTACAAAATAAGATTTTTTATGTCGACCAATGAAAAAATAAATCCCTAGACCCCGCAAGGGGTGCTACCCCTTGACCCCATCTTGGGGGCACTGCCCCCAAACTTCCGCAAGGGGTGCTGCCCCTTGACCCTGTAGGAATTTGGGGGGAAATCGCATCAATAAAAGTGGGGTAAATTTAACCTCTGAGTCTGATTAGGCTCCATATAACAACATTAGGGTCATCCCTTTTGGATGTAGTGTAATCCAAAGTAGGACCTTTTAAAGGAATAACTAAAATTTAAGATCAAGCACGTCAAACAAGGGTTCAATTGTCCCATTATAAGAAAAATAAGGTGAAACTAGATTAGGCACACACACGATTGTAGTTATCAATTCTCCCTTATGAAATTGAAGTGTTTTGCGTTAATGTCAATTGTGCCCTAAGAAATTGAAGTGTTTTTGCATTCATGTCCATTGTCCCTTAGGAAAGCAATATGTTCCTAAGACTTAAATTGCTAAAAGATGATTTGTTTAATTGTCCCTTAAGAAAGCAATTTGTTAATAAGACTTAGATTGATAGATTTGGCAATTCTTCAAAGCTTGTCCTGCATGAACACGTTAGAAAAACCCATTTGCTCTATTTGAGTAATAAGAAGCTGCAAAAAGTTGATTAGTTCCACACAAACTCAATTTGACCAAAAGTACTTTACTGAGAATCAAAGGTGCTATAATGTGTTACCAAAAGCGTCACACTATTTTTTTTCAAAGGCGCGTTGTTCCTGACCAAAGGCACTGCTCTATCCTGCAAAGGTGTTGCACTGTGTTGCAAAAGTGCACTACTGTTACGCAAAGGCACGTTGCTGTTCTAGATCTAAAAAAGTCAATATTTCATCAAAAAACTAGACTTGAAAGATGATGTCATGATTACAGGATGATCTAGAATGTTTGTTAAGGTTGAGATCTATAACTAATGATCAAAATATGACAAGTTAGAACCCTGCAAATCAGAAAATCAATTTAGAAACCCTAAGAAACTGAAGGCACTATACTACTATGCAAAGGCAATGAACTACAGACCAAATGTGCTACACTGTGCACTAGAGGCGCTTTGCTTTCACCTGAAGGCACTTTGATGTAGACCAAAGGCACTTTACTGTGCTGCAAAGGTGCTTTTTTGTGTTCATCTGCACGTTTCCAAACTGTACTTCAAAAAAATAAATTTTCTAAAAGAAAACAATGATTAGTGGGTCCCACCAGGCGTGCTAAAATGTGTATAGGAATAAAATCGAGATCGAATGATAATAAAAACAATAAAATAACCAACAACTCAATCCTATAACATCAAGATAACAATCTAAGCAAATAAGTAAATAATCAATGAATAACATAAAACAATGAAAGCTTTCACCTAGATTGTATTGTTATCTTGGTCGAATGTGGATTGCTCTTTGAATTATGAAACCATGTTTGCCACAAGCGGATGTAGATTATATTTGTGCTCAATGTGCTCAACAATGCGATGTATGCTCAATGCGCTATAGGGAGGCAAAAGATTAAATGATCGAAGATGATTTATTATGGAGATGAGGGGGGTTTATATAGGTTTCAATGAAGATTGATCAACAATCCAGATAATTCAATGGAATCAATGGATGAGATAAATCTAGAATTCATGATGAATATGGACACGACATGTGTCACACAAAAAAGTATTTTTGTTTGAGTTAACTGATGGATTTGGCTAAAAGACATGGAAAAGACATGAGATATGATTAGATTTCATAAAAATAGAAATACTTTTTCTAATTTATGAGTTGGTGATAAAAACAATAATAATTAAGTCAATTAACTCAACTTTAGATTTTCTTTTTGCATGATTTGAGTAAAATTAAATAATAAATTATTTAATTTTGTGTGCATGATGAACAAGATTTATTTTTAGAAGATTTGGAAGATATTTGAGCAAATTAAATAAATAAATTTATTTAATTATTTGTGCATGATGAAAGACATAGAATAGATTTGAAGATTTAAATAAATTAAACAAATAAATTGATTTAATTTATTTTGCATGATGAAGGGTAAATAAAATAATTGATTTTATTTTATTTTTAGAAGAGATACTCAATTTAAATAAATTTGAATGATTTATTTAAATTTGGAAGAATAATTGATTTAATTAAATAATTTAGAAATTATTTAATTGTAGATAAGAGGATTTTTTTTTTATCTGTAAGAAGTGTTTTTTCATATAACATAAAAGAAAATAAAAATAAGAATGCTATAGACCCAAAATCAAGGAGCAAATAAGATGAGAGGGAGCAGAGAAAGGGATAACAAAGACATTTGAATGACCATCAAAGATATGCTAGAAGCCAATAGAGCCTCAATGAATCAACCTTTCTTTTGTTTTCTTTTGCTCCTTTTTAGGAGCTCTTCCATCGTCCACTGAGTGCCTTCACCAATTGCATCCAGAGCATCCAATCTAAGTTTCTCAGCTTCAGTTCTCCTTCCCCTATGCTTGCTGCCCTTAACCAAACTTGTATCCCTACCAGTAGTCTAGAGAAAGGAGTGCCTTATTAAGCAAGCAAGGGCCTCTACCTGATCTGAGGGGTCTTGAACATTTGAATCCTTATTCACTGAGACTCCAAAATTCAATTACTGATCCATATTCACTTACTGGGGCAGTGCATCCTCCACCCCACTAGATGGCACAAAATTGTTTTCAGAATGCTCCTCAGCCCCATCTTGAGGGGGAGGCGAAGAAGGGTGATCCAGGAACATACCATGATTTCTCCAAACAAAATCTGCATCGGGACTGCCCACCTTGTGAACCCATTTCTTGAGATTAATGGCCCGTTGGCCCTTACTGATTATAGATTGGCATCTGACAATCTTATGGCTGAGTTGGTTGCACCTGAATCATCTTTCAGGAAGCCCTTCATAATTAATAAATTGAAGCCAAGAGCCATGAGATGAGTTGATGCGAATTATATGGGGCAAAGGCTTGGATATATCTATCAGGGCACAGACTCTGGAATACCTTCTGAGAATATTCCCTTCCTCAATTTTAATAAAGGAGCCAAATTGGCTGATGAAAGATTTGATTTAAAAAGGATTACGCATCACCAGAGGCAAATTGTATAGGCACAACCAAATTGGATAGAAGAAATTTGGAACTTTGTAGGATCAAAGAAAGGGGTCCAAGGGGTCATGAATAAGCTAGATCTACCAAAAAACTAAGGACCATTATCCAGCACAAACCTACAATCTTTAGAATTTTGAAAGGCAACAAAAAAGAAACCATAAACTAGCAATTCCATAGAAGGGGGAGACAATTTGTCCCAAGAGCTCTTGCACCAGGCAATGAAATCATTAACAGGAGGTCGTCGTCCCACCGATCTCAAGATCAAAGATCATGACCCAATGTCTAAGGAGGCTTTCCTTATGCACTCATCAAATATATGAAAATCCACAGGCTCCAAGGCTAAATCCACCTTTTAGTCACCTAGAAGCCAGGAGGAGCATGGGTCAAGAGGGATTAGCAATGGAGGAGGCAGGGGACCTGGTACAATAGAGATGTTCTCCCTGGAAGGCACTGCAGGAACTGAAACGAACCCTAGGTTAGCCACAGGATCGAGGGAGAGGAATCTCTCCTTGTAAAACTTGCTACATGCGTGAAAAGGATTTGAAGCATTTTGGCATAGTTTGTAGGTGCCCTTCGAGTGATTCTATGTGGCAGAGGGGGGTAAAACAAAGAGAGGATCAAGGGAGGGAGATCCCACACTCCTTACAGAGTCCTAAACCTTCCTAAGCTTAAAATCATTCATCCACTACCAAAGAACAACCACAAGCTACCTGATGCCTTCGCTACCCAGCTCCTCCTGCAAATACAAACCATCTTTCACTAATTTTAATGCATCATTAATGGACAACCCATTCGTCTAATCACCCACCTGTGACCCATATCGTGCCTCTGCTTCTTGTCGCACCATCTTTATTTGCTCACCCATAACACATTTTCTAGGGGCCTTAGCATTTTCATCCACCATATTTCATGCCTTTTTTTGAGGGGATGAGTTAGGGTTTTCTTGAATAGTCTGATCCCTATAATAAGCACTACATTCATGAAAGGGATTTGCTCAATTCTTGCATGCCACAAAAATTTGAGGATCTAATTGGGGTTTGGGTAATTTCAGGACAGGATCTGTGAGTTCATTGGAGGCATCCTTTCGCATACCCACCGCCAAAGAGTCCAAAGGGTTGAAACCCAATTCCTCTAAACTATTTGAACCCTTATTTGTTGTATCTCACCTATTATTCTGCCTCCATTTGTCATTTTTCTTCCATTCTACTCCATGTGCCTGAAGCTACTCTGCACTTCGTTCTCCCGCCTCTTCGCTTTCACTCATGCCGAACCCTAAATTTTATAGATCACATTAGATAAGAGGATTTAAATGATAAATTAATTAAATAATTAATTTATTCAGTTGATGTGGATTTGAATTTTAGAAGATGATAATGATTTAATTAAATAATCAAAATTATTTAATTTTTGAAGAATAAAGTCGATTTTGATGAAATTAGGAGATTTGGAAGAATTTGATGATTTTGATGAAATTAATTAAATAATTAGATTATTTAATTAACATTAAATGCAAGTGATTTAGGAAGAATTGATGAAATGCAAATGATGCAATGACATGGTCACTTTTGGGTGTCTACAATTCTAAATATTTAGAAAAACCAAACAAAAACATAGATCAAATTACATTTGATAACTTCATACTAGATTGCATACATATTTCAATTCCTAGATTAGAAAAAGAACTTTATTTCCATAAAAACCTTAAAAAGCACAAAATATTGTTTTGCAATCATATAGGCTTGCATGCATCCAAAAATCAAAAAACACAAAAACATTACTATCACAAAATGTTCACAAACCCTTGATTCCAACATAAGGTCAACTTTGGTCAACAATAGTCAAACCCTTGATTCCAACACAAGGTCAACACAAAGTCAAAACTATTAGAAATGAAGGTGCAAACCACACAACAGAAATCTGATTCAAACCTTATTTATGTGCTTTAAACAATGTAGAATCAATGGAGATTACAACAAAAATTAAAACCCACTACATAGAATAACATGCATCAGGAACTGAACACAACATAGTATGTAATGTGGAGAAAACCCTTTTGGGTAAAAAATTCCACCAAGAAAATAGGCTCCAAGTTGTATTATCTTCAAATATGAGATTACAATACATGCACTTCCTCTCCTCTCCAATCTTCAATCCAGTGCTGCCTGTTACTCTCAACTCTGATAAAAAATATAGTACAAATATCCTTATAAAAGGGGGTTGCCTTCTAGGGCAAGATAACTGGCATAATATCAACCATCGGATCTGTGAGCTAATGATGAACAGTCCAGATTTACAATGATAAAATATAAAATAAAATGTGGTTTTGGGGGCATTGCCCCTGAACCCTCACTGAGGTGTGTATCCCTAGACCCCCTGCTGGGGGAATGATCCTCCCAGACCCCTCGCAAGGGGGAAACCCTCCTGCAACCCCCCATTGCGGGTGAGTTAGCGTCGAGGAACAGATATAAACATCTAGCTGAAACAAGACTGCTGCTAGTGAAACCTTTCATCCCTTATGTGTGATTTACAAACAATACTAGGAGTAATTAATTACATAGGATTTACAAGGTTGATGGCACCTTAATCCTAACATTCTCCCACTTGACATCATACATTGTAAATACCCATAGGAAAACCATAAAATAATCAGGCACTAGAAGCAAGGTCCATGGCCTCTCTGCATCAAACAAATTTCTTTGTGCTCACAGGCTTGGTCAAAGCATTTGCAACATTCTCCTGAGTGTCTACCTTCTTCAGCTCAATCTGTGCACTTGCAACTATTTCTCGAACAAAGTGATATTGTACATCAGCATGCTTAGTCCGAGCATGATACATAGGATTCTTGGCTAAACAAATAGCACTCTGGCTATCACAACTAATCTGAATGTTTCTGTAATCAAAACCAATACTTGTACACAATCTTTTCAACCAAATTGCCTCCTTAGAGACATGAGTAGCAACCATATACTCTACTTCTATGGTGGACAAAGCAACTGTGGGCTACCTCTTACTCATCCAACTCACTGCTCCTCCAAACAGAGTAAATACATAGCCACTAGTGGACCTTCGACTATCCAAGTCACTTGCCCAATCTGCATCAACAAAACCCTGTATGTCCAAAGATTTATCAGCACTATCAGTACCAGAATAGACCAAACAATAATTAGGAGTACTTGCAAGATATTTAAGTACCCTCTTCGCATAATTCCAATGCTGTCTACCAAGGTTAGACATAAATCTGCTTAAAACTCCCACTGCTTGGGCAATATCTGGCCTAGTGCAAACCATTGCACACATCAAACTCCCTACAACACTAGCATATGGCACATTAAACATATCCTCAAAATCATCTTCATTATTTGGACACATATCTAATGAAAGCTTAGTACCAATGGGTAAAGGAACCCTAACTGGGTTACAATCCTACATATTGAATCTCTGCAAAATGGTATTCACATACTTACTTTAATACAACTTGGAGCCTCTTTTCTTGGTGGAGTATTTTACTCGAAAGGATTTTCTCCACATTACATAAAATGTTATGTGTTTGGTTCTTGATGCATGCTATTTCTATGTAATAGGTTTTAATTTTTGTTGCAATCTCCATTGATTCTACATTGTTTAAAGAACAAAAATAAGGTTTCAATCAGATTTTTGTTGTGTGGTTTGCACCTTCATTTCTAACATTTGGTATTAGAGCCTAGCTAGTTTTGATTCTTGGGTGGTAGTGTGAAGGTATTTTACCTACAGTGGGAGATTTGGTTGTTGTTTGTTTGTAGATCATGTGTAGATATCATGGTTTCATCCACTGTTGCTTCTACCTCTTGATTAGACATTGAAAAGTTTAATGGTACGGGGTACGAATTTTGGAAGCTAAAAATGAAGGATTTGCTAGAAGAAAGAAACTAGTGATTGGCTGTTCAAAAAGAGAAGAAACCTGATGATGTTGCTCCTGATGAGTGGGAAAGATTGGATAAAAAGGCATGAGGTACAATCTGATTGTGTCTTGCAGATTCTGTTCTACTGAATGTTACAAGTGAAAAGTCCTCACATAGCTTGTGAAAGTGTCTGGGTGAGATCTACCAAGGCAAGAGTATGGTAAATAAGATTTATTTGAAGTGTAAGTTATTTTCCATGAAAATGAAAGAGGATGAATCAGTTGCAGAGCATTTGAATTCATTTAATTTGTTATTAAGTCAACTAGAATTTGTAGACGTTGAGGTGAATGAGGAAGATAAATGTATATTGCTTCTTTGTTCTTTGCCTGAGTCATGGGAGAATATTATTTTGGCTATCACTACTAACCTCATAGATCCAAAGTTGGATGCTCTTGTTTCAGTTTTGCTATCACATAAATTGAGGAAGAAAAGTTTGGATAGTTCAGGGGATGCTCTTAGTTTCAAGGGAAGGTCTATGGAAAGAGGGCCAAAAGGAGATTAGAAAGGGGCTAAGGACAAGTCTAAGGGCCGATCTAAGACTCCTGGGAAGAAGAATAAAGTTAAGTGTTGGAACTATGGTAAAAGGAGACATGTGAAGAAAGAGTACAGAAACCCAAAGAAACAGTGGGAGAATGTTTCTAATAATTCCTCGAATACAGGTGAAAATGTTTTACTTTCTGCTTGCAATACTATTTCTAATGATCACTAGTTGGTTGACTAAGGATGCTCATTCCATATGACCCCGCATAATGAATGGTTTTCCACATATGAAGAATATGATGGTGGTAACGTGTACCTTGGGGACAACTCTACATATCCGATAGTTGGGAAAGGCAAGGTACTATTGTGTTTCAGTCATGGGAGGATTAAAACCCTCCCTAGTGTTTATCATGTTCTTGGATTAGCTAAAAATTTGATTTCTATTTCAAAGCTGAATGATTTGGGAATGCATGTGACTTTTGACAAGCATGGTTGTAGATTGGTGAGAGGGAAATTGGTGGTAGTGCAGGGGAAGAGATTGGGAAACCTGTTCAAGCTTGAAGCCACTATAGTTTGTAATGCCTCCTATATATCTGAGGCCAGTACTGAAAATAAATGTATGTTGTGGCACCGCAGATTAGGTCACACAAGCAATAATGTACTGAAAACTATTAAGAATAAAAATTTGTTGGACAGTTTCTCTTATTTTGATGAGCAGTTTAATTTCTATGAGCATTGTGTGTTTGGTAAATAGAATAGAAAATCATTTCCTTTAGGAAGCAATAGAGAAAAAGAGAAGTTAGAAATTATTCATACGGATGTGTTTGGGCCTATGGATAATGAATCTATTGGAAAATCTCATTATTTTGTCACCTTCATTGATGATGCATCTAGATTTACTTGGATTTATTTTATGAAACACAAATTTGAAGTTTTCACTAAGTTTAAGGATTTCAAAGTTTTAGTAGAAAACCAATCAGGTTTGAAGATAAAAATATTAAGGTCTGACAATGGAGGAAAATACTACTCTAAGGAATTTGATGAGTTTTACAAGCATGCAGGTATTATTAGACATAAGACAACTCCGTATACACCATAACAGAATGGTGTTGTAGAAAGGATGAACCGAACAATCATGGAAAGGGCCAAAAGTATGCTAAGTGATGCATAGTTGGATAAATGCTTTTGGGCAAAGGCTGTGTGTACTACTTGCTACTTGATTACTAGATCTCCTTATAAGGCTCTTGATTTGACACCTTATGAAGTGTGGACAGGTAAGAAACCTTCTATTTCACATTTAAGGGTTTTTGGCTATGAGGCTTTTGTTCATGTGCCTAAGGAAAACCAATCTAAGTTGGATCCAAAAGCTGAGAAGTGTACATTCATTGGATATGGTGATAATTTCAAATGTTATAAGCTTTGGAATCTACTAACTCATAAGATTATCTATTCTAGAGATGTAATTTTCAGGGAACTTAGATCTATTTCTAAACCTGAGCAACCAAAAGAAAAAGAAGAAAAGGTAAAGAGAGTGCACTTTGATTTAGAGCAGCAAGATGCACCTCAGGAAGAACACAATGATTGATTGGGGTTGAAGAAGAAGAAGAAAATTCAAGTAGTTCTGATGAAGATGAATCTATTGTTACAGAAGAAGTTGGTGCAGATGATCATGTAGAAGAATAAGTAGAGTCTCTTACTCCACCCTTGAGGAGGTCCACAAGACAATGGAACCCAGTTGACAAGTATAGCCCACCAGATTGTTGTTGTGTATTTTCTTTATTGAGTACTGATGATGAGCCTAGATCCTACAGGGAAGCTATTCTTACATATGATAGTGAGTCTTGGCAGTTAGCCATGCAGGAGGAGATGATGGCTTTAGAATCTTGTAACACCTGGGATCTTGTTCATTTTCCCAAAGGAAGAAAGGCCATAGGTTGTAAGTGGGTCTTTGAGAAGAAGTTTGGAGTAGATGGGTCATTGGAGAAGTACAAGGCTAGACTGGTAGCCAAGGGCTACTCCCAGAGAGAGGGAGTTGATTTTGGTGATATATTCTCTCCTATTGCTAAATTGACTTCTATTAGATTCCTTTTATCTATTGTTACGGCTTATGATTGGGAGATTGAGCAAATGGATGTTAAGACTGCATTCTTGCATGGAGATCTTGAAGAAGAAATTTATATGCAACAATCTATAGGTTTTGAGGTAAAAGGGAAAGAGAATTGGGTTTGTAGGTTAAAGAGATCTCTCTATGGTTTGAAATAGTCCCCTAGAATGTGGTATCAAAAGTTTGATTCATTTGTGTTGAAATTGGATTTTGTTAGAAGCGAGGAGGATCACTATGTTTACATTTATTGTGTTGATGATTCTATACTGTTCATTGCATTGTATGTTGATGATATGTTATTTTTCAGCAATACTAAGGGTATGATCAGTGAGCTAAAAGCTCAACTTTCAGGTGCATTTGATATGAAAGATCTTGGAGCTGCCAGGTATATTCTGGGTATGGAGATCAGGAGGGATAGAGGTAACAGAAAGCTTTGGTTGTCTCAAAGTAAGTATGTGAATACCATTTTGTAGAGATTCAGTATGCAGGATTGTAACCTAGTTAGAGTTCCTTTACCCATTAGTACTAAGCTTTCATTAGATATGTGTCCAAAGAATGAAGATGATTTTGAGGATATGTTTAATGTGCCATATGCTAGTGTTGTAGGGAGTTTGATGTATGCAATGGTTTTTACTAAGCTAGATATTACCCAAGCAGTGTGATTTTTGAGCAGATTTATGTCTAACCCTGGTAGATGGCATTGAAATTATGTGAAGAGGGTGCTTAAATATCTTGCAGGTACTCTTGATTATTGTTTGGTCTATTTTGGTACTGATAGTGTTGATAAATATTTGGACATACAGGGTTTTGTTAGCATCGAGGAACGAATATAAACATCTAGCTGAAACAAGACCGCTGCTAGTGAAACCTTTCATCCCTTATGGGTGATTTACAAACAATACTAGGAGTAATTAATTACATAGGATTTACAAGGTTTATGACACCTTAATCCTAACAAAACCTTAGGTCAAATAAACCCTAAGTCCAACCCTAAGTCAAATCAAGGTTAACTTCAACTATCTCTCTCTCTTGGTTTGGGTTCACGAATGTGCCTTGGGCTTAGAGGTGAGTGGGTTAAGGCAATCCTCAAGGAGATTGGGGAGATTCACCCTAGACCACAACAAGATCAACAAAAAATTCAAGAACAACAACCCAGGTTGAGGATATTCCAAACACAGGTTATCATACAACAATTTAAACAATAACTCCAACTCAACAGAAGTCTCAACAAGAATAATAGTGAACCTACACAGCATTGAAATCTTAGGAATCCAAACAGAAGAACAATGATTAGTGACCCTTCGGGTCATATAGTTATTTCAAAAATAATGGTCACATAACATCGGATTAGAATCAATGCACAAGAAAGGCCCTAGGACCAACCGACCACTCTCTATGAAGTCTAGCTCTCAAGTGAGCTAGACCACCCTGTGTCTCGCCTCCTCTCGACTGGCTACTTCCACAAGAGTGAGAGTGATGTGGAGTTTCACCTCGTGGAAAGGAGAGGCGTCCATGTGGGTGCCAAAGCTGACTCAACCACCCCTGGTTATCGAGTCATGTTTTTTTTAGTGTACAGGGGCATCATAAATTATAGTTAAGGTTTGGTCTTTATTCTCTGCTATTTTCATCATCTCCATTAATGGTACTAAAATTTTGATATGGCTCAATACATCCACCATGTCTACTAGAATATACTCAGGTAATGGTGTATCAATTGGAATTGTAACAATAGAAGAATAGGGTATATGATCAATAGTACCTTGTTTATCTTATTCCTTATTTATTTTGGATGGCTGGGCATTTTGTTCCCTTTGTTTTTCTTTTGTGAAAATGCCTTTAACATTTTCCAATGTTGGACCATCCTTCTGATTTTTCTTGCGTCTCATATTATAATTGCTTTTTACCTAGGCAATTGCTGCTCCAGTCAAAGCCCTAATTTCCTCATTGGAAGGCCTTCTCAGCTAGAAATTATTTATAGAAGAATTGATGTTATTAACATGATATCCTTCCTCTTCTTTATTAGAAAATACTTGTTGGTGATAATATTTTGCATGCCTTTTATCTTCTATATCTTGTTTATGAATTCACTCTTCCTCAAAAGAATATTCTTCTTCACTATGACACCCTTGTGAGAATAACAGATTCATATTTTGATCATCATGATCTACACTTGACTCGTTTCCACCATTACTGCAATCATCACAATTTTCATTAGGTTTCAAGACCGCTAAAGCTACAACACATGGCAATGGTGAATGAGGCATCTGACAAGCCATGCACCAAGGAGAATCATCAACATTTTTTGACCCCTAGCCTTTTTAGAGGGTCTTGAGTTTCTTTATTTTTTGGTCCTCTAGAATTTGGTATAATATGCTTCCCATTATTCCATGTAGTATTATAAGGTTGATCTGATAATCTAGGCATCCTTTCTTCTCTTTCTTGATTTGGTCTTTCTTTGGTGATGCCTTTCTCATTTATTGCTACCTTATAGCTCATATCTTTAAGAGCATGCATTACCTTATCTAATTTATCCTCTTGTACTATGGTTCTATTACTCTGGGCTTTATAGATAAGATCTTCACATCACTTCTCTTTGAAATTTTCCTAGAAGCTCTTTGATTACTTTCAATATTTATAGCTACTTTGTATGCTTCTCTCAATGTATGGGGATCCTTGTCCCATACTAAGTACCCCATCTTTGTGTCATATGTGCTACAATACAATACTAAACACATGGATTCATTAGGTCTCATCTATGCTTGAATCTTTGACATTAGCCTAACAAATCTAGCATTAGAATCTGAAACAAATTCATTTTACCCCTTAATAATACTTGTAAATTCATTGATGATAAACTGTGGATATATCTTGTCACCAAACTATTCCCTAAAAACTCTTTGAAATTCATCTGAAGACTCAATGCTCCCATTAGGCAAACTTTTATACCAGTCTCTAGAAATACCATCTAAAGACTGGACAAACAATTTCATTAACACATCCTCACCTTCAACTTCATAGTCTTTAATTAAATTGTTAAAAGACTTCAAATGATCCTCTCCTGAAATTATATTATTTCCTTGAAACTTTGGGAGTTTTTTTTTTGACTTCATTTGGGATATCATTGGATATCCAGGTATGCTTATGAAATTCAACTATCTATATCTATCTAAATTCAAAGGAGGTCTTTTAGGAACATACCTTCTATTTTTTCTAGGAGGTCTTCTTCCATCGATAGGAATCTCTATTCTTCCTCTATTTACTTGATCACCGTTTCTTAGATTTTCTATCCTAGCCTTGATATCCCTTTTAGCTGTCTTAGCTTTAAGTCTAGCCATTTTTGCTCTCAAGTTAGCCATTCTCTAACCAATGTCTTCGCCTTGATTTCTATAATTTGGTTTTGTTTCAAGCTATTCTTCTTCATATTCTTCATAATCATTCTCATTTTCATGAGCCATATTGTCTATATACCAAAAAGGAATTTATGTTGTTAACTCATTGTATATAATGTTTTGTCCTACTTTTGGTGGGGGCTCATTAAATTTGGCCACATATGCCTCAATGAGGTGAGCTTCTTTTTCTCTTCCTACTCTTTCTTTTACAAGATTTTCTCATGTCTTGTTCTTATTATCTAATGGAGGTGCTAGCTCATCATAAAGTGTATTCTTTCTTGTATTCATTCTTTCCATAGATGCATTATTTATATGAGCTTTCTCTTCCCTTTCCATTCTAGTATTCTTGAGCTCATCTATAACTTCTTGATATTCAAAACTGTGCCCTTACTTTTTATATGCTTGCTTTGAGCCTATATGAGTAGGCCTATCACTATAGTATCCATATTTTTTATCTTGTTGGTTTCTAATATGATTTTCATTCAAATCATTAATAGAAGAAGAGGAATTACCATTATTTTTAGCTTTCCATGTAGTGTGTCCCTTCTTGTTCATCTCACCAACAACCTTTTTAGGATTTCTCTTGTACAATGATCTTCTTCCATCCATTCTGAATCTTCAAAAAGTATTCCTTCATGGGTTTTCTAACAACAGAGTCACCACCCTTCATAGGAAATAAAATTTTGAATCAATTTGAAACTTCCTTCAAACTTTGTGACTCTTTCCAATAGATACTTTTTACTAAGCAATCCCCAACAGAGTTGCCAATTTGTTGGTATGTTTTTGTGATGTAAAAAACCCAAGAAGTAGGAGGGAATGGATAACCTCCTCTTCTTATTTGAGTTCTACCTCACTTAGGAGGGTATTTCCTTGAGATCTCTTAAATAGTGAAACCAACATAACAAACTATGTAGATCTCAACTTTAATAGAAAATAGTATTCATTGTATGACCACAAACAATATATCAAGTATTAATCCCTATAAATATATTCACCTCTATTTTACTCACAATATCATGAATGTAGACAACTTTCAATTGCTATTATACAACACCCAAAGTGTATGTATTCATCTTTATATCTCTATGAAATTGAATAAGATCTCTTGAAATGATCAATGCTTATTACTTTAGAATTACAAAATCTAAACTTCAATTCAACATGCTATTATAATACAATTCTACTTATGTGATTCAATGATACTATCACTATCTTACAGTGATTTAAACCCAGTAATAACTTTCATGCTTCTAAATGTACTTACTAATCCCTCAACAATAATTACACACCCCATTCATGATTTGAAAAGATTTACTATGTTCCTCAAACACAAACTAATCAAACCAATGAATCCCATAACAAATGTGCAGGCAGAGACTTATGATTTCCTTGAAAACATTTACTTCTCCAAGAATATGCAATACCATAAAGAAGAAATTCACATTCATAAATACTTGCCCATACTTTTCTATAGAATGAATCCATTACAATAAACATGACAAAAACAAGTTGTAGAGATCTTTTATTCCTTAGAACAAACTTACAAAATTTCAACAATGTCTCTTACCAGTAATTTTTGAACACTTACAAATGAACCTCTTATTACATTATATAGAAATTTCCTTCAAAAAATCCATGTAAAAATCAAGCTAAGCATGCAGACCTTTTCTATTTTTAGAAAAATAGTTAGTCTCCTCATGCAAAAATCATGCGAGTTGTTTTCTTTTCTTTTTACTATATCTAGAAATAAATCGCAAACTACCATTCTATAAAGAAAAATTAGGAGAATAGATCGTTGGAATCTTTAGTTCTTATCTTCTTGAAATTTTCCATCTTTACGTCTGTTGATAACTGAGAGGGGGGGTGAATCAGTTATCCTAATTATTTCTGCTTTCTGAACTTTCTTAATAATCAATGCAGCATTAATTCAAATAAGCAAACATAACCATGAAATGGAAATACACATGACACAATATTTTTGACGTGGAAACCCTGTTAAGGGAGAAAACCACGGGGTGATTAACCCAAGATTGTATTCTTTTTTAGAAGAATGGAAATACAAGATGTCACTTGCCAATTAGGGCTCATTGCCTGAGCACATTGCTCACAAGAGGCACACTGCCTACAAGAGACACACTGTCTACAATTTATAAAGAGTGTAATACAATACTTGAACTGATAAGGAGAATCAACATATGCTAGAGTTCAGTTCCAGTTAGGCTCAATATACTGATCTGCTGCACTTCATCTTTCCTCTTCTTTTGTGCTATTCTCCTTTCACATACTAGACCTTCCTTTCTGCTTTTACTCAGCTCTACTACTTTTCTTCACACATCACCAAAAACCACGACACTTCTCACAACTAAATCCATCTTGTATATATCCACACAAGTGATTTCATCACCTTTCTAGTTGGCATCCGGAATAGTCAGTCTTTTACACAAACTCTGATTTGTCGGCTGAATCCTTGCTTACCAAGTAATGCGGATCAAGAATATACTTGTAGAAGTCATCAATTATGTTGGCCAATCATAACTTATGCCTTAATAACCTTTACCATCATTAGTAACACATCCGGAATAATGTCTGATGTTTTGCCAGTCAGTTCTTCCTCTGTCCATACTGTCAATTAGGAACCCGATACTCAAGTATTCATATCTTTTTCTTCATCTATCATCGGAGGCTAAATCCTTGGAATCTATCACTCAAGGTAGTCCTCTTGACTTCCCCAAATCCACACTTCACCAAGATACTTCCTCTGAGAGATCCGGACTTGACTGTCGGACCTCGCCACATGCTCTATTCTTGCTTACCGGATCACAACATTCTTCACTCTGACTTCCAGTATAGACACACCATTTCCTGCAGATGTGTGGGATCAATGACAACAATCATGAATCCATATAGTGTCTCTTGCCAACAATCTCCCCCTTTGTCATTGATGCAAACACTTAGTGAAAAATGACCAAGTGTTTACACTATGCTCCCCCTTGGCTGATGCTCTATTTTTATATACTTTTTTTGGAGCTCCCCCTTAGTTGGATTCCTCATTTTTCACTACTCTTCACTCCCCTTTTGACATCAATGGAAAAGGGTGGGGTCCGCACACCAAAAATATTTTTCAAAAACACTTCTATACTTAGCCGCATAAATATTTATACATGCTATACTTTACATAAACTGAAGGATATCTGCAAAAGAGTTCTTCAACTGGACAAATTCTGTTGCCCAACTCTGCTTCATTCTGTCCAAAATTGCGATGTGACCACTCAACAGTAATGCATAAGCTTCTACCTTTTTCAGATCTATCGGATCATTTGTTCTGGCTGTAGTTTGAGCATCACTTAAGGCCTCATGCATGGCCTCCAACTTAGGGATAATTATTCCTCTAAGTTCATTCAACCTGCTGATTCTATTTTTCTTCTCTTCTTCAAGCTTTTTAATTTCATTCAAAACTGCAATTGTTCGACATTCTTGATTTATTATGGATGTGGTAAGTGGATCAAAATTTGGAGAGAGTTTAGTTAGTTTGTCCTCATGTTCTTTCACTTTCTTCTCAATATCCACTGTTGCTTTAGACTAGGATATAAAAAATTTGTATACATCTCCTCCATCCTTGAGAGCAATTTCCAAGCTCTTTATCTCAATACTCATTACTCTCCTGTCATTTGCTATTAGCCCTTGCAACTCAGAGAATCTCTTGTCCAAAAACTCTTTTCTGACCTTCTCCTCAGCTGATTTCTCTAGAGAATTGAAATGTGTACTAATACTATTAATTAGAGATTTGAGATTACCGGATGAGGAGGCTGAGGGATCCTTTTGAAAAGATGGCATGATCTTTTCTAACACTCCGGATGCAGCTGCTATAAGCTCACAGTCTTCCATGTGAGACTTCAGGAGTTTTTCTTTGGCCTTTGCATTAGCAAATGAAGCTATCTTCAATGTTTGTACCAGAGAAAGAGAGTCAAAATTAAATGGCCCTTACAGAAGTTTCGGTTCATCAATTTCCATTGTCTCTTTGTCTAAGAACTTTTTGACAGTTTCTGTAGTGTCTCTTGCCAGAGATAGATTCTTCTTCTCTTTTGCAATCTTAGAACTGTCTCTTGGACCTTTTTGTCCTTCTACAACCTTAGTACTGTCATCTTCTTTTTCCTTCACTTCTGCATCTTTCTCCTGTATTCTTTCTTCTCCTTTGAATCCAGAGTTAGCAAAGGAAACCGGAGGAGTGATGTTTGTTTGTTCATGGGCCACCTCTTCTGGAACAGAGGATTCTAAGCCCTTATCTTCACCAGTGTCCATTAGTTCTTCTGTCATTTCCTCAGTGGATTCCTTTTCAACACTTGTGGCTGAAGGATCAACGCCCAAGTCCTCTATAATAGGAAGATTGAATCTTTTAAAGGCATTCTTGAGGATCTTTTCTGTTTCTTTGGCTATCTTGTCAGTCTCACCAAGCATGAGCTGATTCATTCTGGATTTGCTCTGAAATTCATCCTTGCAATCCTTAAAGATCATGTTCATTTACTTCGAATCGATTGAAGGATATAGCTAAATGGCTATCTGTTCCCGGATCTCAAGATCTTTTACCATGGCAGTATTCTTTCTTATTTCTAACTCTTTTTCCAGGCTTTCAAGAATAAGAGATATAATTTCAATAAAAGCCTTGTTATATATGTTCAGATACTTAACTTCTACTTCCTGCAAGATCTTTTGGTCTACCTCATTGTAATCATCATAGAATTCAGCCATTGGCTAAAGGTTTCCATCCACAGTGACTGATTTGATGACATCATCTAAAGACAGAGTGGGCTTTTCTACAAATTATTCTACCTTTTCTTCTTCACCTTGACTAGTAGAGGGTTCACCGGATGTTTTCTTCTTCTCCTTCTTCATTTTCTCTATCTCCTCATCTGATTCAGTTTCTTCATCATCCTTCTGACTGACATAAGACCTTGTGGCCTTTGTTTTAGTTCTTTTCTCTCCTCTGCTAGATGATTTTGCTTCCGATTTTGATGTCCTTGACCTTTTAGCAGTGGCAGGTACATATCTCTTTGATGATCTTGTCCGGGTGGAAGATTCTATTGGAGCACTTTACTTACTTTCCTTTTCTGCCTCTTTCTTCTTTTCCTCAACCCTTCCATCTTTTCCCTGTTGGCATCAAGTGCCTCCTTTGAGATGCCTAAGCCTTTGGCAATTTCTTCAACTTCTTTTCTCACTTTCCTCTTTATTTCTGGTTGTCTGAGTTCCACATTAACTTTTACACTTATCTCTTCAAAGGTTCCAAACCTTTCTGCCTTTGGATCCTTTGGCTAACTTAGCATGTGTTGAACATGCAGCTCCACAATTTGTTCATCAACTTCATACCCCATAGGCATGATCCATACAGTTCTTGGTTCTACTGCCTCCATTAGGCACTGATCAGTCTCTACCATAAAGCATATTGTGTCTTTGTATTTCTCAACAAGAGATTGGGGAATTCTCTCTCTTGCTTGCATCATGTTCTAAAAATTCTTGAAATGTCCCCAGAGAGCTGTATTCTGTGCATTGGTATCACCAATCCCATGTATATAATCTCTGATATGAATGGCTACTGGCCTATCATTCTGCCATACCCAGCCACTGGATCTGGGAAGCTCATTCATGTAATAAAAGAAAAGACAAAGTATCAAACCACCGTATTTGAAGGAGTTCTTCTTATCCTTCTTTATCTTTTGTAGATTCTCCAATAGTTGGTTCAAAAGGAGCTCACAAAGATCATAGTCTACATTCTTTCTCAACATTTCATAAGCAGTGTATATAGCAGTTCCAGAAACAGAATTCTCCCTGCTGGAGTGATATATTTTATATCCAATTATCATTGATATGAATTTGATATCCAGATTTGTGATATCCTTAATAGTCATAGCTCTTTTATCAAACTTTGATCCGGTAGCCTCACTGACGATTTGGTTCTTGACATATTTGAGCATAGGCATTTCACCGATTGAGTGTAATCTGGTTATAACCCTAATGGCATCCTTAGTGATCTTAAACGGCCTGTTCAACCACATGAAGTTGTCATATATTCTGCTCAGGATATACCGGACCCATTCATCTTCCAGAAAATAGGGGAAATGAATGCACTGTGCAAAATCCTTATCCCGGATGGCTTTATACTGAGGTTTGATCTCAAAAGAATCATCTATTTACTGCTTGTGATAGATATCCATTAATTTGGACTCTCTGAATTCTTCAATGTTTGCATGAATGTAAACCCTAATATCTTCTGTATGCAGGACACCATGTGGAACACTGGAAAAAGCTCCTAGATGATCTACTTCCAAGGATTTGTAGGGATGTTTCTTGAATTTAGGGTGAGGCCTATCAGTGATCTTCACAATATTCAGAGTAGACATCTTTTAAAAAGATTTGTAGAGAAGAATGGAAAATACCTTTTGCATCTTTCAGTTTCACGGAGTTAGCCAGATCGATTTCTGGATGAGTTGACTTCTGCAAATGATCTTGGATGAGCTTGAGGAATTTTGTTGTAGAGCCTCTCTTTTTCATTTCTTTTTGTATGCAGAATGAACAAATGCTTAATGAGAAAACCCTTATATTGCTCCGCAAACCCTAATGTTAAGTTGCAATAAATACTCGACCTAAGTCATTCTGATTTGCTTTATTCAGATGACTTGAAGAACCGGATCAATCTTGATCTTAAACATCTTGCGGATCTTCCAAATCTTAACCATAGTTTATTTGGATGTTTCTCTTATGAACCCTTTAATCCGCAACTCTTCTTGGCTAGTTCCAGCACCAATTGATTGGCTGGGGGAACAAGGTTTGCTTTGTGTCTCCCCCTGAGCCAGAGCTCACTTTTTAATTTCTGGAAGGAATATCAGCACCAGAGTCTAGTGCAGACCCATCCCCTATATTCTCTATACTTTTCTTCACCCAAATCTTGTTCATCTCACTTTGAACTTTATCTGCATTCACTTTTTGTTTTCCCTTATCTTTATTCTGATTATGATGTACCGGACCTCTTTTGTCCTGATTCTTGCTTCTACAAAATTTTGCAATATGACCAGATCTATTACAAATTTGGCAGACAACATTTCTTTGCATATTTGATTGATATCCTCTTGATCTGCATTGATTAGCCATATGACCTATTCTATTGCATGCAAAGCATCTACCATTGAAAGATTTGTTCATTTGCATATTTCTGCATTCATGAGATTTGTGACCATACCTTTTGTAGTTGAAACACTGTTTGGAGAAGGATGAATTAGTCTGATTCATTCTCTTTCTGTACTGATTAGCTTTATGACCAAAGTTATTGCAGTTGTGGCAGTATCCATTGAAGGATGGATATCATTGAGCATTAGGCTGCCTGACTGGAGGTCTTCTAGGCTTGTTCCTTGGATTTTCTGATCCAAAATTCTTCTGACCAGATCTGGAGCTTTCTCCTTTCTCATATCCCAAACCACACTTGTCATCTACCCTCTTTTGACTTTCAAGAAGAACTTCAAGTTGAGCAGAACTTATCTTGAATTTTTCTTTATATTCATTTGCTATTTGAAGATCCCTTTTAAGAGAGACAATTTGATCCTCAAGTTTTTCTTCATTATCTTTAGCATCTTCAAGATCAGATTTAAGGTGTTTGATTATTCTATCCATCTTGTGGCAATCTTCTGATTTCTCCTTGAGAGATTGTCTTAGATCATCTTTAGTTTTTATTTTCTCTTCAATTTCTTGGGTAAAATTCATAACTCCTGATTCCATCTCATGTCTTACCATGATGATCTCTTTTGATAACTTTTCACACAACTTGGTTTTCTCCTTCAGATCTCCATTTGTATCACTGGCTTCACCTTGACTAGCCAATTGCTGAAGGTGTTCTTTTCTCTTTTTCATAGAGAGAATTAGTTTCCCTTTTAGTTCATTTATGAATTCATCAGCCTGTTTGAGTCTTTCCTTCAATTCATTGACTTCAGAATTTGACTGCTCAAGATCATCTAGGGCAGACTTAAGTTGCTCCCTCATACCATACACATCTATTTGAATTCCCAGATCTTCCTCAAGCTGTTAGGCTCTGTTGGGAGGAACTTGGATCTGATACCAATTGTTGATAACTAAGAGGGGGTGAATCAGTTATCCTAATTATTTCTGCTTTCTGAACTTTCTTAATAATCAATGCAACATTAATTCAAATAAAAAAACATAACCATGAAATGGAAATACACATGACACAATATTTTTGACATGGAAACCCTGTTAAGGGAGAAAACCACGGGGTAATTAACCCAAGATTGTATTCTTTGTTAGAAGAATGGAAATACAAGATGGCACTTGCCAATTAAGGCTCACTGCCCGAGCACACTGCTCACAAGAGGCACACTGCTTATAAGAGACACACTGTCTACAATTTATAAAGAGTGTAATACAATACTTGAACTAATAAGGAGCATCAATGTATGCTGGAGTTTAGTTCCGGTTAGGCTCAGTATATTGATCTGCTGCACTTCATCTTTCCTCTTCTTTTGTGCTATTCTCCTTTCACATACCGGACCTTCCTTTCTACTTTTACTCGGCTCTACTACTTTTCTTCGCACATCACCAAAAACCATGACACTTCTCACAACTAAATCCATCTTGTATATATATCCGCACAAGTGATTTCATCACCTTTCTAGTCGGCATCCAGAATAGTCAGTCTTTTACACAAACTCTGATATGTCGATTGAATCCTTGCTTACCAAGTAATGCGGATCAAGGATATACTTGTAGAATTCATCAATTATGTTGGCCAATCATAACTTATGGCTTAATAACCTTTACCATCATCAGTAACACATCCGGAATAATGTCTGATGTTCTGCCAGTCAGTTCTTCCTCTGTCCATATTATCAATCAGGAACCTGATACTCAAGTATTCATATCTTTTTCTTCATCTATCACCGGAGGCTAAATCCTTGGAATCTATCACTCAAGGTAGTCCTCTTGACTTCCCCAAATCTGCACTTCACCAAGATACTTCCTCTGAGAGATCTGGACCTGACTGTCGGACCTCGTCACATTCTCTATTCTTGCTTATCAGATCACAACATTCTTCACTCTGACTTCCAGTATAGACACACCATGTCTTGTGGATGTGTGGGATGAACTTTGTTGCCATCAATGACAACAATCATGAATCCATATAGTGTCTCTTGCCAACAACTTCCTTGTCTGCAAGTTAGTGCTCTTTCTTCACTAGGAAAATAAATTCGTTGAGCCCTAAAAAATCAAGCTTCCACCTTTTACCCTTCCTTGTAATTGGGAGTAGAAGACTCCCCGTAACCCTAACAAATCATATAAGGCTTACCAATGGAGATGGCCAAGTTATTGGGCTTCATAAATTGGTCCTTCATTGAATATCATACATCTGAGCAAAGAATCGAGTGCCTCCCCAAAGTTGGAAAAACACAAAGGAAAGATAAACCATATTAGGCTTCGAGACATCGGGATTTCACTAAGTATTCTGCTTCTTTACTAAGAGTAGGAGACTTCCCTCAAATTTGACAAGTGTGTGAGCAAGGCCAAACCATCAGGGTTAAGTGATCAGATTATCATTGAACCACCATCATTTTGAGTCAATGGGCAAACACTACCCCAAACTCTAAAATGAACGTAGGTAAACCTTTGTGTTTTGGGGATCGAGCCTTCCATGGAACATTCTTCACTTTGAAATGGAATTAAAGAAACATCTAATCTCTAAAGTCTGTAAAGAACAAAGGGGAACTTTTAGGCTTCAGGGATTGGGCCATTGTTAGAACATCTTCCACCATGAAATGAGATAAAATAACTCTTTGATCTCTGAGGTTTGAAACACTTAAACAAATTTGGAATGTTAGGAATCAGGGATCGAAGCTAGTGCTAAACACATACCTGGAAGACAAAGAGAACCAAGAACAACTGATGCCCTGAACACCAAAAGACTGAGCAATTATGAAACATTGAGGATCAAGAATTAGGGACACCACTAGATGCATGCTACATAGGTAAAGGGAAATAAGAATGCCCAATGCCATGATCATGAAGCACTTAGAAGGATTGAATAATATGGGATCAAGGACCAAGGACACATTGGAACTTATACCACAATGGAATGGATAAATGATAATGCCTAACACCATGATCCTAAAGCACTTAGACATATTTTCAAGAAAACATAATGGAGTTTAGAGATGATAAGGATGGTATGCTAGCACGAGAAACCCCGTAACTTTGAAAAGACAACGAAGGGTGAAAACTTAAGGAAATTTTCAAAAACCTCTCAGACTTAGACTTTTATGATTTTTTTCTTGCATTTTAACACATGGGGACCTACTTAAGATATCTCATATCAGTTATCAGTAATGAGTGAAGGATTTTTCAAGCACTTTAGAGGGGTAACATGGGATTCTTGCAAGCTTGAGAACTAGAAAATTCTAGATCCCAACAAGTTACAAACTTGCATGGGGGGTTCTAAGTTCTGTAGACACCCTAAAATGACCAAGTCATAACATCATTTGCATTTCGTCTAATCTGTCTAATCACCTACATTCAATGTTAATTAAATAATCTAATTATTTAATTAATTCCACCAAATTCTTCTAAATCACATAATTGCAACATTAATTGAATAAATTCTCTTTATTTAATTAATTAAATTAAATTCCTCTATTATTCTTCCACAATTAAATAATTTTAATTATTTAATTAAATCTTTATCCTTGTTCAAAATTCAAATCCACATTAATTAAATAAATACAATTATTTAATTAATTCATCACAAACTCCCTCTTATCTATAATTAAATAATTCTACATTATTTAATTAAATCAAATTGTTCTTCTAAATTTAAATAAATCATCCAAATTTATTTAAATTATCTCAATCCTCTAAAAATAAATAAAATCAAATATTTTATTTATAATCTTCTGTTCCTCAATCATGCACAAACAATTAAATAAATTTATTTATTTAATTTCAGTTATCTTTCCAATTCCTCTTAAAATATCTTGTTAACTCATGTGCACAATTAGTCTTATTTTTATAACTCTAAAAAAGGCAAAATTACAAGTTGAGTTATCTATTCAATCAATCTTGTTTTCATCATATTTTACTAAAAATATCCTTATGGATGGACACGTGTCGTGTGCTCATTCATCATGGTTATTTGATTTATCTCCTCCGTTGATTCTTTTGAATTATCTGGACCGTTGATCGATCTTCCTCGAAACCTATATAAACCCCCCTCATCTCCTTCACAAATCCTCTTCGATCACTTATTCTCAAGCATCCTTTAACAACGCTTTGAGCATACATCGCATCGATTGAGAAACTTTATGATCTTTTAACATTGATCTTTGAGCACTTTACTTGCTTGTTGCAAACATGGTTTCGCAGCACTATTGAGCAATCCACATTCATCCAAAGGGAACAATACAAATTTTGGTAAAAGCTTTCTTATTTCATTGGATTTACTGATAATGGCTTTTGTTTAGATTAGTTCTCTTTATGTTATGGGCTTTTGATTTGTTTTGTTTTGATTTATCATTTAAACATTAGTCAATTTTCCTCATACACATTCTGGTACGCCTGGTGGGACTCGCTAATCCCTCTTTTTCTTTGAGAAATTGATTTTTTTAAAGTACAGTACGGAACATCGCAAAAGACACAGAAAAGTGCTATTGGCAGTATAGTAAAGTGCTTCTGGAGGCACAGTATAGTGCCCTCAGGCAATACTACAATGCCTCTAGTAGCACAATAGAACACTTCTGGACACACAATACAGTGCTATTGGTAGTAGTAAAGTGCTTTTGGCAAAATAGGTTTTTCGGATCTTGTTTTGTGATTTTACAGGGTTTCACTCACATACCTACCATTGATTTGACTGACAAGCTGGTTTATTTGTCTTTCAATTATCTTCTATACTTCCTAAGATGACGTATTTAGGAGTATTTTTGATATTTGAGTTAACCTATCCATTTGTGGCATCCTTTGAGTTTTCTTGATTCCAGGATACAGATCTATCAGATATTACATCTCAGAACTTCAAAGCAACCATGAAAATCATATATAGACCTAGCTTTTTTGATAAAGTATAACTTTTTCTAGATCTGAGACAATATAGAGTGGTTGGTAGTATATTACGGTGCTTTTGGTAACATAGAGCTACACTTTTGGTAGCATAGTGGATCACCTCTTGTCTACATCAGGTTGCTTCCAGCAACACAGTGTAGCACTTTCGGTTAAATTTCATTTATTTTGCTAACTTGTGAGTTTTTGTGGAACTAATTGACTTGTTGCAGCTTCTTATCACTCACACAGAGCAAATAGGTTATTTTTTAACATGTTCATGTAGGACGAGCGTTGAAGAAATCTTGATTTATTGCACTAAGTCTTAGAAACATATTGCCTTCTTAAGGATAATTGAACAAATCATTTTTTGGCAATCTAAGTCTTAGGAACATATTGCTTTGCTTAAGGGACAATGGATATGAATGCCAAACACTTCAATTTCATAAGGGACAATTGACAACTACAATTGTGTGTGTGCCTAAATTAGTTGCACCTTATTTTTCTTATAACGGGACAATTGAACCTTTGTTTGACATGCTTGCTCTTACATTTGAGTACTTCCTTTAGGAGGGCCTGCTTTTGGATTGCGCTTCATCCAAAAGGGATGACCCTAAGTGGAGCTTTCCTTTGAACCACTATATAAGAGGGATAAGGCGAAAGCCAAGTCCTAACCGATGTCAGCCTTACCTTGTGGTACTAAACTAAAAAAAGGTGTACTAGCTCTTTGTGGAAATGATTTTCACATCAAGCGAAGTGTTTAATACTCTTAGTAGGATTGGTTAAAGATTTTAGTAGCTTGTCACATTGCTCATAAGGCGTTGGTCCCTCAAAGTTACTAAGAACCATTCTAGATAGTGACTACCCGATCTACCTCCGAACGTTGCGGTAATCATCAGTGCAAGGGGAATCAATTTAAGCCCTTAAGATACTCACCATTGGCTCCCTTGAGAAGAGATAGTATTCCCTTGGCCATAAAGCTCTTGTGACCTACTTGAGCTCTCCAAGGGGAGGGTGAGATATCCCTACCTATCGTCTCTCGCAAAGATACAAAATGTCTGACACCTTTATGGAATGACATTTTTATCGATGGAGTATTAAGTTGAGCTGATCTACTGCAATGAAACCTTGTCTCTAGGGATAAAAAGTGCTTGATATTGTTTGCAATTGTCTTATACCTGTGGAAACATTGGGCTTTTTGTGAGCCTCGAACATGCACTATCTATTGTGTCAGTCCTTTTTTTTGCCACTCTGTTTGCTATGTTTTCTCTGGCCAAAGCAAAACCAATCAGAACCAAAACCAAATCTATCAAAATTTGCCTTTTAAAAACATTAGACCCTACTTCAGCGCCTCTGGTATTACAGTAGCTCACCTTTGGTATTACAGTAGCTCACCTTTGGTATAACAGTACATCGCCTCTGGCAAAACTACTTCAGTGCCCTTGGTATAACAGTAGGTCACTTTTGGTCATAGTAGCTCACCTTTGGTGTAGCAGTACCTCACCTTTGGTAGCTCAGTCCATTGCCTTTGGTATTATAGTAGCTCACTTTTAGTAGCACAGTCCTATGCTTTTGGTCAAACAGTACAGTGCCTTTTGTCTAGTCAACTGTGCATCAAAATTTGTCTTTTCCAAAACACAAGCAGAATCCCAGCAGTTTGTCCTAGTGTATTCCATGGTAACCACTAGACTCTAGTAAACTATGAAGTCCAAGCAAGTTGTCCCTAGGAAGCCCAAATCACCTCCTCACACACCTCAATCGGGCCAATCCAACATTACTCCCAAGGTTACTCCTAGGACACCTGCGAAAAAATCTACCAACTCTCCAAACATGCTGCAACTGGACCACTCTAACAATCCTCAAGAAGGTAGGGTCCCTTTGGTAAGTACACCTCACTATACCACCGGCATGCCTCCGAAGTTTGTTCCACAAGGTTATACTATCAGTCATGTCCCATCTCAAGAAGGTAGGGTCCCTTCGGTAAGTACACCTCACTATACCACCGGCATGCCTCCAGATTTTGTGCCACAATGTTATACCATCGATCAAGTCCCATCTCAAGAAGAGCGACACTTTGAAATAGGTCAATCCTCTCAAGAAGATGGACAAGATCTTGATGAATTTATACAAGATCCTAGAGCCATGGCTGCCTTTGACAAAATCCTTAGTGAGAACCAAGATCATTTCTTTCACTTGCTCGCAGAGCAAGGAGCCAAATTACCTCAAGATTTTGATTTATCCAATCTCAAGGACACAAACAACTCCCAAAATGTCATACACATGGTCCAAACCATATCAACAGTGACCACGCCCTTACCCGAACAAAGCTCACAAGGGAGAATGATTGCACAATATGAGAATCCCCTTTATCAAAACCCAACAGGAAAGAGGGCCATATCACCACTTCTAATGCCTATGGAGATCTACAAACACCAACAAGAGACTCTCCAACATCAAGCAGAACTAGCCCAAGTTGCTCCTAAAGTGTCCACACCAATCGCAAGTGGAATATTGGTTACCCATCGCGACAAGGTTTCCCACCAAATTACAATCTGGGGAACAACTATGTATCCATGCAACAAGGGTCTCACCAAACACCACCCCCAACATCATCGAATCTTCGTATCTCTCAACCAACCAGGGTCATGCAACCCCAACCACAATATTCTTCTACGCTCATCCTCAATCAACCTCAACCATTGCACAACACATCTACCTATGTCCCCCCACCACAGAATTCTTCTATTCTCATCATCAATCAACCTCAACCATCGCATAACACTTCTCTCTATGTTCCCCCACCACAACAATCATCAGCGCTAAACTTCTTCAACACATTGCCTATCCACCCTCAACATTCCCAAAACCAAACTTCTCAAGACTATGTTTCGCAACCGCAACCTAACCCAATGAACTTTAGCTTTTTGCCACCAAACTTGTATCTTCAACCATCGCAAAGCCTACATTCTTACCTAGCATCACCCCCACCTCCTCCAAATCAAAGCATCCAATTCCAACACAATCTAAACCCAACATACAACATGCATGACCCCAACCAATCTTATGACCCTTATAACACCAATGACCATGGCTTTCACTACAATCTTTCGTATGGGCATCAACAACCACTTCTAGGACAACAGGAGATGTTTCCAAACCCTCCCACGACTATGGAGCTAAAACTAATGGAGGTTCAACAACAATTATCTGATCTTACGTTTGGCCACACCAAGAAGACCTTCTCGTTAGAAGAAGTGTGTCCTTATCCTTTTGATCGGTCATTACCTATGATCCCTTTTCCTCAAAATTTCACTATTCCCAAATTTGATAAATACAAAGGAAAAGGTGACCCAAAAGACCATCTTAGGGAATTCTATCTTACTTGTTTCAAGGTCTCACATAACGACACATATCTTATGCATCTCTTTCCTCGTAGTCTTGGAGGTCAAGCTATAGAATGGTTCTCACACCTACCCACGGGTATTAAATCTTTTAACGAGCTAGCAAAGAAATTTGCCACCCACTTTTCCTACAACACAGAACATGAGATTTCCATGACTAATCTATGCAACAACAAATAGAAAAATGGTGAAACTTTCATTTATTTCCTTCAAAGATGGAGACAAATGGCTAGCAAATTCCCATTCAAGATACCTGAAAAGCAGCTTGTTAGCATATTTGTGCAGAATCTCAACCAAGAATTGGGTTTTCACTTGCAAATTCTTAGTGCTACAACCTTAGACGAAATTACCTACAAGGCAATCAACATTGAGAAAGCCCTCATTGCTAAAGGTGTGGTCAAAATATTCAAAGAAATGAAAGATAATGCTCCTCATCAATAGACAAACGATAAAACAAAGTTTTGGAACAAAAATAAAAATGTGGTCAACGATGGGGTGGTCGATTCTAAACATGTCTAAACATTGCAAACGCCGCTTCAGCTTTCTAAACCAAATCAACATCCACCTCAACAGCAGCAACAACAAAGACAAACCATACCAAAACCAGCAACAATGACAACAAGAGCGACCTCAACAAGATTACCCTCCATGGCGTCAATTCACTCCCTTGGGAGAGCCCATAGAATCGGTCCTACAGAAGATTTTACACAAAGGGCTCATCACCTTACCTGATGCTCCCCCATATGGTGAACCTATTTACAAAATTGCACGTTACAAAGACAATGAATACTATGAATTTCATTGGAGTAAAGGGCACAGAACCACATCATGCATGAAACTCAAGAACCTAATCCAAAATCTCATCGAGGGTAACCAAATCTCTTCGGAAGATGAACCACCAGCTCAACACACAAACAAAGACCTCAACATGTACAAGGAACCATTCCCTCACCATGGTCTACCTCCTCCTCAGGATAAAGGTAAAGGTGTCAATCATGCTTCCACGTCCTTTGACTCTATTGTAGGTCATTTTGAAGAGAGTCAAGTGTCTACCCTCACAATCAAAGGCAACTCTACAGATTGCGCTGTTACAACTCGTCGTGGTCGTGTCACCATTCGTGGTCCTACACCCAGTCTCCCAACTCAATCCGATTATAATCTTGTTGAACATCTAGGGAAAATGCTGGCATAGATCTCTATCTTAGATCTTCTACGATCATCACCTGCACATAAAGTGATGCTAGAAAAAGCCCTCCAAGAGTCGGTTCCTAACAACATAGCAGTCATGGATTTCTGATTTATAGTAGGTAACATTGCTTCGCCCTACAATGTGGTCTTCTCTGAGAAGGACCTCCCATCCCATGATCCATGTCACAATGATGCCCTTCATATTGAAGTTCTCATCCATAAACACAAAATCAAATGTATACTCATAGATGGTGGTGCTGGTCTCAACATCTGTTCTTTAAAGTTACTTAAGCAATTGGGATACTCTGAGGATCATGTAAACATTGATTAGAGTATTACAATCAAGGGATATGATGATGCTGAATGCCACTCAGAAGGTGTTATCCACTTGCCTATACAATTGGGCCCTGTCATGCTTGAAACTCAGTGCCAAGTCCTTGACATTGAATTGCCTTACAACATTATCCTCGGCCATCCATGGATCCATGCAATGAAAGTTGTTCCTTCCATGTACCATCAGTCTCTAAAGTTCCCATTCAATGGTATAGAGATCACTATCCCAAGAGACCCCAATCCTTTTGAATTTTGCCGTGTCTTACAAGGTAGTTATAATAATTGCAACCAAGTGCCTAAAAATGACAAAGCCCTTGAATCCCCACTATATGTTGATCCTGAAACTCTGACACAAGCCTCTACAAGTGAACCTAATCCTCTTCCTGAGATCAAAGCTCACATTTGTGATATAGGCTTTGGAACATATGATATCTCAAAATCTTGTTGTGTAGGGCAGATGCCTTTATCCCCTAAATCCTACAGCCAACCACCCATTGCCAAAGTAACTGAAAAAGCAGCTATTCCTGCCCCAGCATTTCTAACCCAATTCCAACAGGGACAATTATTGGAAGAGGAAACTATTGAGGACATTTCTTCTTGGCTCTATAAGGAGAAAGAACCAGTCACAATACTAGTCAAGCAATATGGTAATGGCTTAAGGATAGTCAAGCACATGGGCTATAAAGGCAAAGGTGGCCTTGGGAAATAGAATCAAAGAACAATGGAACCCATTATTGTGACGAAGAAACTAGACAAGAAGGGGTTAGGATTTGGTAAGAAGGTACCACGCGCCTTGGACATCGAGGGTATCCTCGACAAGGTGGCTAAAACTTCTATCACAGATCTGACATTTTATGAGGATATCATCAATGACTCTTCCCTCCATATGACTGACCTATTCACCGAATCCTCCATCTTTATGCTATCATTCATATCCTTAACTTCCACCACAAACACCCAGAATGTAACACTTGTCTACCCTGAACTTATCGATTGGGACCAACAAGGTTCCCCTGGTATAGATGTATTTCAGAATGACGAAGCTCTAGCTGAGTTCATGGGACTCTAGGATGGTATCCCTTTGGGAAATCATAAAGTAGAGTTTGTAATGGAACTAGAGCCAACAACTTATTTTGGTGAGAATGCCAAATCCTCCAGTCGCAAAAGTAAAAACAAAGAAAGATCTCTAGGTGAAAACCACACTGTGGCACCTCCTGATCACAAAATAGTAAAAACAAAGGACGTATCCAATAGTGAAAACCTAATTGTGGCACCTAAGGATGGAGGATTTGACCTTCCCCTACCATCTAAGTATCAAGAGAAGTCAGCTCTCCTAGTGGAAGATTCTACAGAGATAAACCTTGGCACAAAGCATAGTCCAAAGACCACATTCCTAGTAGCATCATTATAAAAAATAGAGCACAAGAATATTAACAAATTCTTCTTACAGAGAACCATCAACTTTGCGTGGACCTATGATGATATGCCACGGTTAGACCCTAAGCTAGTAGTGCACTATCTCACAGTTGATCCAAAAGTTAAACTAGTCAAGCAAAAGTTGAGGAAGATGCACCCACAGATAGCTCTCTTGGTAAAATTAGAAATACAAAAGTTGTTAGATGTAAACTTCATACAACCTATTGACTATTCAGACTGGGTATCAAACATTGTACCTGTGTCTAAACCCAATGGGTGCATCCGCATGTGTAATGACTTTAGAGATCTGAACAAAGCATGTCCCAAAGATGACTTTCCATTACCAAACATTGACCTCATAGTAGACTTGACTGCAAGTCATGAAATGTTTTCTCTCATGGATGGATTCTTTGGCTACAATCAGATAAAGATAGCAGAGGAAGATCAACATAAAACAACTTTTACTTGTCTGTGGGGAAATTATTGTTGGTGTGTCATGCCGTTTGGTCTAAAGAATGCAGGGGCAACTTATCAAAGAGCAATGACAGTGATATTCCATGACCTCTTTCATCATATCATGGAGGACTATGTGGATGACATACTAGCTAAATCTTTTAGGGCAGATCACATACAAGTTCTAGGATAGATCTTTGATAGGCTCGAGAAATACCAAGTGCACCTCAATCCAAAGAAACGTGTCTTTGGTGTAACATCAGGGAAGCTGTTGTGATACATTGTATCTCGTAGAGGCATCGAAGTAGACCCCCAAAAAGTAAAGGCAATAGTGGAGATGCCTCCACCAAAGAATCTCAAAGCATTAAGGAGCCTTCAAGGAAGGTTGCAATCCATTAGGTGTTTCATCTCACAACTAGCAGATAAATGTCAACCATTTCAACACTTACTCCAAAAGGATGTCTCATTCCGATGGGATTATAAGTGTCAAGTAACATTTGATCAGATCAAAGAGTATCTGGCTACACCTCCTGTATTTGTTCCACTAGTTGCTGATAAACCTTTGATATTATACATCTCCACTACAACCTCAGCCCTCGGGGCCTTCTAGCACAAAATGATGAATCAGGAAAAGAGCATGCAATTTATTATATCAGTAGAACCTTGGTGGGATACGAACTCAATTATTCACCAATGGAAAGAGCTTGTTTAGTAGTAGTGTTTGCTTCCCAAAAGTTGCGGCATTACATGTTGAACCAACACACAAATCTTATAGCCAAAATTGATCCATTGAAGTATCTACTAGCAAAAGAAGCTCTTACAGGCAGACTAGCTAAGTGGGTCATGATCTTTAGTGAGTTTGACATTGAGTATGTGGATCATAAAGTAATCAAGGGGCAAGCCCTAGCAGATCAACTAGCAGAAGCACGCATGACAGATACACACCCTATGGTAGCAGACTTTCCAGATGAGAATCTCTTCACTCTTTCCAACTCAATAATGTGGAAGTTGTACTTTGATGGTTCCTACATACAGCATGGATCAGGGGCTGGCATCTTATTTATCACACCTCAAAATGACTATATCCCAAAGTCATATCAGCTTGCATTCCCTTGCACCAACAACATTGCCGAGTATGAAGCACTCCTCATAGGTCTCAATACAACAGTTCAATGGGACATCATAGAATTACAGGTATATGGAGACTCACAACTAGTCATTCACCAAGTCACAGATGAGTACCAAACAAAAGATGATAAGTTGATCCCCTACAAGCAACTAGTGGATGCCTACAAACCACACTTTTCTAGCATCACATTTGAACAAATTCCAAGAGAGCATAAGAAAGTTGCAGATTCTATGGCTTCTGTAGGGTCACTGATTGACATGCCTGCTAATACACAGAAATGTGAATTTTTGATCAAGCAATTGATGATACCAGTCGTCGATGTTCCTATTACTGAAATCATCTGCGAACTTGTTGGTCCCAATTCCCCATGGTACCAAGAAATTTATGAATACCTTAAAAACAATACCTTTCCCTCTGACCTATCCTCCACCCAATGCAAAACCTTTATTCATCGATCCTCCTGTTACACCATTCTGGGTGACACACTTTATCACCGTAGTCTCGATGGTATCCTCTTACGATGTCTTAACACGGAAGAAGTTGAAGGTACCTTATGAGACATACACGAAGGTGTCTGTGGCGCACATTCTACCGGTCCTAATCTCACCAAGAAGATATTCAGAATAGGTTATTACTGGCCTACAATAGAGCAAGATGCTACATAGTTTGCTAAGAAGTGTCTACAATGCTAGCAGCATGGAGATTTAATTCACGCACTAGCTCATGATCTACAACTGGTGACAACTCCATGGCCTTTTTCTCAATGGGGTCTCGACCTCGTAGGACAAATCCACCCATCCTCATCCAATGGCCATAAGTTCATCATTACTACCACTGAGTACTTCATGAAGTGGGTTGAATCCATTCCCATGACCTATATCACTAGTAAGCAAATAGCCAAGTTTATCCTTAACTACCTCATTTGCCGGTATGGTATTCCCCAAGCCATTGTCATTGATAATGGGAGACCATTCAAGAATCAAGATGTTCGTGCCTTATGCACACAATATAATATCCAGCATTGCTTTTAAACTCCCTACTATCCACAGAGTAACGGCCAAGCTGAGGCTTCCAATAAAACCATTCTCAAGATCCTCAAGAAAATGGTCAATGAAGCTGGTCGTGCTTGGCACTTGCAACTCAATCCCACCCTATGGGCCTACCACACTAGTATCAGAACACCAAATGGTGCCACACCATACACCTTGGTCTATGGTTTTGAAGCCATCCTACCTATAGAGGTCGAGATCCCATCCCTCAGAGTATCCATGCAAAACCTGATCGGCAGAGAAGAGTATCGCACTTCCAGAGTAGCTGAGCTAGAACTATTAGATGAAAGACGCCTTGCCGCGCTTTATCATCTCCATGTCTATCAAAACCACCTTCAGCGTAATTACAACAAAAAGATCAAAGAAAGACAGTTTCAAGTTGGTGATCTTGTACTCAAAGAGAATTAGAGAAATCAAGCAGACTGAGAAAAGAAGGGCAAGTTTGAGCCTATCTGGTTAGGTCCCTTTTATTGTCATAGCAGCATATGGATCAAGAGCTTATACTTTAGCTACACCTGATGACATTCCTCTAGATGAGCCACTTAACAGTGTTCAGCTCAAGAAGTTCTATGCTTGATCCTCAGAGTATTCCAAAAAAAATAAAAAAAATCCATCCTATGGTGAAAACCTGGCAAACAGGCACCTTGGATAAGTACCATAGTGAAAACCTGGCAAACAGGTGCTATGTGTAGAGTCAACATCCATCATCTCTTGAGTCTTGTTCATTCCTTGTTCACAGCACACTTCATCCATCCATCCATAATAAAACCATTGACCTTGTTTGCATTTCCATTTCCCTATCTATTATAGCTTAGAAATTTGTCAATGTCCATCGTCGTCATCCCGCGTCTCAATCTGTGTCAACAGTTAGTGCTGCCTTGTCCTAGGTCAGGCTTTCTATGTCTTCTTGGTCAGTCACCTATGCAATTTTCTCTACCGGAATGGATGCAACTCTTTCCTTAAACTAGGTCTAGGAATGGTTCCTTGTTCGTGGTTCACAAAGCACTTCAATCTTTTCTCCTTTCAATAGATAACACTCTTTAACGGACACATCACTCCTACGATAAGGCTGTTATCTTCCCAGCACCTTTCCTTACATCATCACATCAACCAGAACTACATATTATCTCATTTCAATCTTAAGGTACCTTGATCCCATGGATATGGGTATGTAGGCAGTCTGGAATACGAAGGAAGTATCCAGTACTCAGGTACATAAGATCTCCTCCTTTCACCTTGACCCATTCATCACTCTATCTAGAACTACATATTATCACTTTAACCTTTCATCATAATGTGCCTTGATCCTATGGATATAGGGTATGTAGACAGTCTGGAATACGAAGGATGTATCTAGTACTTAGGCACTTACGATTCATCATTCTTCACCCACCCCAATCCATTAACATTTCGCCTTTCTATTCTTCCGCTTGTCATATTCCATTCACCTCAGCTTGACTAACTCAAGCAGCAAGCTAGAGCATCCTTTCAAAGAAAAAAGTCCTTAGCAAACCTGAAGCAAAGCAACTTTCTTCCAGAGTCATGTACTGTCCTACTGTTCCGATTGCCAGCATCAACTAAGTCTTGCTTAACCAAAGCACCAGATCCACAAGCTTGTCTTTTGTAGAGTGTTCCATTGTCAAAGACCAACACATGTGTCTCCTATGACATGTGGCATTTCTTGCAGCAAGACATTGTCTTTTTAGGTAGCTAGCCCCCTTTAATGGACACATCGCTCCTACGATAACGCTGTTATCTTTCCTATGCAATCTATTCTAAGCAACCTCTTTGGCAAGAGAATATGTTGGTTGTATGTTTACTTTGTAAGTTAGTCAATTTGCTTTTTGGTTTATCTTTTGTTCCTTTTATCCATTACCTATTCAAGGCTTCCTTGGTTTATCTATAATCTTGGTCTATTACGATGCAGTACGGATTGGGGGCATAGTCATTGCTTTTGTGTGCCGTGTTTGAGGAATGATCTTTAGCATCTTTCTTAGCATTATATTTATCTTGTGTGTGTTATGACCTAGCATCTTACATATTAATAATTCTTCTTGCATTTACATGTATTGAAGTTTATTTTATGTTCAAGACTATGGCTCATTCACATGTACCAACAAGGTCATATTATGTCTAAGGGATCTAAGCTCAAACCACTTGCTTGCAGAGTCAATGTCCACGCACTCGGATATTACTACACCTTGGTCTTTTATACCTTGGTGGTGAACTATCCATGTCCTATATCAAAAATAAGGATTGCTCTTTATATACAAATGTGAAACCAATGCAACAAGCTCATCATTCACCCTTCCATTTACCCATGGCCTTATATCATTTTCAAAGCAATAATCGATCAACAGTCTCTCTCTTCCTTCTCCACTTTTCTTCTCTCTAGTGCATATCTGCAAAACCCATGTGTTAGATATCACAAGTCATAGCATCTCTATCATCATACATCTATAAACATCATGTCATCATAAGTCATAACATCTCTGTCATCATACATCTATAAGCATCATATAAGAAATATATGTCATCACATAAATCCATAATCATACATATCATCACATCCATGTCATTCAAGAAGTGCATACACAAAAGCATGAACATCAGTGAGCATAATAGGTCATCATATATCTCATGTAATGGTCATCAAAATACAAAATGTATGTGTCTACATCAATAGTCCATATGTATACATCTGAATATACATTAGTATAGTACATCAAGGCTATCAAGAGCCCACAAAATATACATCAGGATGCATGCAGGCATCAGTCCAAAATGATACAATATACAAGTGTACATCATGATACAAAACTAATACAAAAATGGTACAATATACAAGTGTGTATGCTCTAATGGGTAGAGCTGCCCTCCTACTGTGGCCCCTGTCCTCCACCTGTGCTCGGTGCGGGTCCCCCAGATGGTCCTCCTCTCCCTAGTGGTCCTCCTCCTCCCTGATGCAGAGTGCCAGCAAAAGCGGATGAAGATTTGACTATGTCTTCACTATCGGCAAGACCTTTTACTTTTCTCACCGAAGCAATCCCCCTCTTGCCTATCGGCAAGACACTATTCTATCGGCGGGCTCCTTGAATCTTCTGCCAACGCTTATCGGTCACACCGATGAGTGTCTAACTCCCACTTTTCCATTGGTCTGACTTGATCGTCGGTGGGACTTTTCTCTTCTCTACCGATATTGTAACTCACACCGATGTGCTTATCACCAAGAAGCTGTCGGTAAGACTTCTTACTTTGGCCAGACTTTCTTCACCTACACCGATACCTTGTTTCTCACCGATACTGTCAGGTACATCGGCCAGACCTTCCGCTTTGGTAAGACTCCGGTTCGTGGCCCCGATGGTTCATCTCATTCCGACGAGTCCTTTGTCGCTGAGACTTCTTGAACTCCTCCCAATGAACTTCTTTCGGCGGGACTCTAACGGTCGCCGTGACTTCTTCGGCTTCCCCCGACAAGGTTCCTCATGCCGATACTCTTTATCGGCGATACTCCGAGGATGTCTCACCGATCGGTGAAACGGTATACCGTCAGCTAAGTGTATTTTCCTTAGCCCGATATCGTTTCTCTCATCGATGCGAATAACAATGGTATGTGTCTCCGACACTATACCAATCTTCGGTAAGACGGAGAGTATTTCACACCGATGCCAGTTTCATCGGTTAGACATAGTCTATCGGTGGCCCTTCAAAAAGCTATTCTGACACTTGATCTCACGCCGACAGACTCCCAACTGTTAGGTGATGCCGAACTCGGATTCCTTTCGACAGAACAATAGAATTTGGCCGCTTCATATATCAACCCTCGATCACTTGTATCAGTCTGATCCCCAAATGACACCATTCACCTTACATAAATTTCCTGACTAGCCACATGACGATGTCTAGTCGAACTTGACTGAGTTCGCTGGCTTCCTGGGTAAGAATTCAAAAACAACAAACGTGAAAAGTCTTTCCCCCATCACACTGATACTATACAGGGCTTCAGTGGACAGAGGATAGGGCCTCCATGTATGAATCAAAACCCTACTCCTAGGTTACGAACCAGCCACTGTGGAACCGTGGGTTTTACACCGTCTGCACACTACAGAGTCACTATGGATTGACAGATAGCATCCGGTTAGGGTTCCATTTACAAAATCAGGATAAAGATATCAAATCACTAAGAACAACCAAGAAAATCAACACAGATCATACCCAGAACTCTCTTTTTTTCAGTTATCAAAAAGAACTTGTTGTAATACACACTTCTCCTCTGCGTGACATACAACCTGCCTCTAAAGAAGATGTAGAGACAACAGTTATTTCCCTCCAACCGTGCAAACTGATTTTCAAATCAGTTAGCCGTTGGTTTACCCTTCATACAAGCAAAACTACATGTGTGCCTTGCACAATTACATTCATGGGACCAAATTGACCCTTATTACAAAATGAAATGGCTTAAGAGCCTTATGAGACAACAAAAGAAAAGATGACCCTGCACTACAGAGAATGTGCTCCTGCACCATACTCCCCCTGCAGGAAAAACTCAAGTCCCTTGAGTTGCTAACTGCTGAAGTGTCTTCCCATGCTTTAGAATATCTGCTTCACTCATCCAGGTTGCCTCTGAATCAGGAAGATCCTGCCACTTGACCAAGTAGTCTTTGTATACCCCTTTTCTTGTCTTCTTGACAATTTTGGAATCCAAAATGCATTCCAATTGCAAAGGCTTACTTGGAGGTAAATCTCTGATCCAGTCTTCATCTTCAATCACAGCATCTGAGCCATCTTCAGCATGTAATGGAGGTCTAAAAGGGAACAGGTCTGCAACATTGAAAATGGGAGAGATACCAAGGCCAGATGGTAATTCTATCTCATATGCATTTGGACCAAATTTATGCACTACCTTCCAAGGTCCTATCTTCTTCATCAACAATTTGGTTGATTGCCCCTTAGGTAATCTTTCCTTTCTGAGGTAGGCCATCACCAAATCTCCTACCTTGAAGTGTACCTCCCTTCGCTTCAGATCTGCCCTAGCCTTGTACTTGAAGATAGTTTTCTCCAACTGAAGCTTGACCTGATCATGTACTGTTTTCATAGTAGCAGCAAAGTCTTCTCCTAGAGCACTCCTTTTATCCCATCCTTGGAGGTCTTTGAGTTCAAGTGGTCCTCTTGGGTGGAAACCATAAACTATTTCAAAAGGGCTTTTCCCAGTACTTCTGTTTCTTGAATCATTATAAGCATATTCAGCTTGACTGATCACTAAATCCCATGCCAATCCATGCTGTTTGGTAAGGCATCTCAAAAGGTTTCCCAAGGACCTATTAACAACCTCAGTCTGACCATCAGTCTGGGGATGGTAGGCTGATGAAAAAGACAACTAAGTGCCCAATTTTCTCCATAGGGTCCTCCAAAAATGACCAACAAATTTGGAGTCTCTATCAGTAACAATTGATAGGGGTAAACCATGAATTTTGAACACTTCTCTGAAAAAGAGACCAGCAATATGAGATGCATCATTTGTGCACTTGCATGGCACAAAATGAGCCATCTTACTGAACCTATCCACAATGACAAAAACACTGTCTACACCCCTTGCTGTCCTAGGAAGACCAAGCACAAAGTCCATACTAATGCTTTCCCAAGGTCTGGTGGGAATGGGCAGTGGTTGGTACAAACCAGCATTAGAAGACATACCTTTGGCCTTTTGACATATGGTACAGCTCGCAACATATCTCCTTACATCTATCTGTACCTTGGGCCAATAATAGAACCTGGTGACTTGTTCCAAAGTCTTGTCCAACCCAAAATGTCCTCCTAAGGCTCCATTGTGCTTCTCCTTGATGATATTGTCCCTCATTGAACATTTAGGAACACACAACAAACTACCTTTAAATAGGAGTCCTTCTTGTAGCACAAAATCAGAATACTCACCATGAAAAGTGTTAGCCAAACTTGCACACACTTCATAGGCAGCCTTGAAATCTACATCATCCTTGTACAACTCCTTCAGACATTCTAGACCCATATGTTCCATTTGTACTTCCTGTATGACCAGTATCCTTCTACTCAAAGCATCTGCCACTTTGTTGGCAACACCTTTCTTATGCTTAATAGTGAAGGTATAGGCCTGCAATTGTTCCATCCACTTGACGTGCCTATGATTCAACTTTTCTTGACTATTTAGGAAGCTAAGAGCATGGTTGTCAGTAAAAACAATGAACTCTTTTGGAAGTAAATAATGTCTCCATTTTTTCAGAGCTTGCACCATTGCATACAACTCTAGGTCATAGGTAGAATACCTCTGTTTGGCCTCATTCAACTTCTCTGAAAAGAATGCTACTGGATGTCCTTCCTGACTAAGAACAGCACCTATAGCCTGTTGGCTTGCATCACATTCCACAACAAATACTTTGTCAAAATCAGGGAGTACCAACGTAGGTAACTCAGCCACTTTCTGTTCCAACAGTTCAAAACTATCATCTGCTTGTTTTGTCCATTGAAATTTACACTTCACTCCACCCTTGATGGTATTGAGAATAGGAGCACTTATGTGACTGAACCCTTTAATGAACTTCTTGTAAAAAGTTGCCAAACCATGAAAACTTCTTACATCTCCTACTGTCTTAGGAGTAGGCCAATTGAGAATAGCCTCAACTTTTGTAGGATCCATTTTCAAACAGCCATTGGAAATCACAAATCCAAGATACACTAGTTCAGTTTTCATAAAATCACATTTATCCAAGTTGATCATCAACTTACTCTCATGCAATTTCTTTAACACCTGTCCAAGATGCTTCACATGCTCTTCTTTGGTCCTGCTGAAAATCAATATGTCATCAAGATAAACAATAACAAATTTTCCAATAAATTCTACAAGTACCTCATTCATCAATTGCATGAATGTGCTTGGAGCATTACTGAGACCAAATGGCATGACAAGCCACTCATAGAGACCTTCATTTGTTTTGAAAGTAGTCTTCCATTCATCTCCTTGCCTTATTCTGATCTAGTGATAACCAGATTTCAAATCAATCTTGGAATAGTAACATGAACCACTAAGATAGTCCAACAGATCCTCAATTCTTGGCATAGGAAACCTATACCTTATGGTGATCTTATTGATAGCCCTTGAATCAGTGCATAATCTCCATTTGCCATCTTTCTTAGGAGCAAGTACACTAGGGACTGCACATGGACTAAGACTTTTCCTAATCAAACCTTTCTCCAAAAGTTCTTGAATATGTCTACCTACTTCTTCATTCTGTTGTGGTGTCAACTTGTAGGCAGCTTTGTTGGGTAATGTGGCTCCAGGAATTAAGTCAATCTGATGACTTATGTCCCTCATAGGTGGTAAGGAGTTAGGAGTATCCTCTACCATAAGATCTTGGTACTTATCCAGTAATTGTTGCACTTCCAATGGAATCTCCTTCTGCTGTTTGCTTTGCTGATTGGATACAGGCTTCATCATCAGTGCATACCCTTGGGTATCCTTCTCCTTCATGAGTTGTAGGAACTCTTTGCCACTCACTAACATGACACTGTTGTCATTGCTCTTCTCTCCAACCTACTCTGGTAAGGGATCCATCTGAAACTTCTTACCATTCTTGGTGATCATATATGTATTCTTTTCACCATCATGCTGTGCCTTCACATCATACTGCCAAGGTCGTCCAAGAAGAAGGTGACAAGCATCCATAGGAATAATTTCACATAGCACCTTATCCCTATAATCACCTAGTTCAAACTCTACCCAAGTTTGTTCTTCCACCAAATAGTTCTGATTCTTATTCAACCAAGATATTTTGTGAGAATTAAGATGGGGTAATCTTTTCAGTCTACACTTTTCTACCATTTCAGTAGACACTACATTTTCAGTAGAACCTGAATCAACAATGATTTTACAGAGCTTACCATATGCTATTCCTTGGGTTCTGAAGAGATTCTTCCTTTGTGGGGGCTCCTGCTTCAATGGCATCTTCACGAGGGTCCTCTTAATCATCATATTCTCTCCTTCAAGCACTGGTGCAGCACTACCAATTGCTGAGTTTACACTTTGACAATCATCCTCCTGCAATAGTTGGTTCCTTCTCCCACCATCATGAGAGCTAGATGCCTTCTCAGGGAACTTACTTGCAGTGTGGCCTACTTGATTGCAATTGTAACATCTTCGAGTGAAGACTCCACGTCCTCTACCTGCACCACCACCTCTTCCTCTGCCATTAGGTCTTCTCCAACCTCTGAAACCACCACCTTTTTGTTCTGTATCAGAACGTGATTCTTGTTGACTTGAACTTTCACCTTTGTTTGGCTGTCCTCTGCCAAAATTACCTCTTCCTCTATTGTTCCTGCCACCTCTTCCTCTATTATTTTGATCACCTCTCCTTTTCAGTTTATCCTCTGCCCTAGAGGCTAACTGAAAACATTCATCCACAGTCTTGGGAACCACCATACTGAACTCATGCTGTATATTATACCTTAGACCATCCAGGTATCTGGCCACCATCTCTTTTTCTTCTTCTCTGTGATTGGCCCTCATGCTCAATCTGTGGAATTCTTCAGTGTATGTAGCCACGTCCATATCTTTCTGCCTAAGATGATTAAACTTTCTGATAGTCTGCAGATCATAATCACATGGTAGAAATTTGGCTCTCAGCATGGCCACCATTCTACTCCACTTGGTGATTGGACTCTTTCCAACCTTCTCCCTTTCACATTGAGTGTAGTTCCACCAAACCAATGCAGAACCTCTCAGTCTGGTCTTCGCAAACTTTACTTTCTTACTGTCACTATACTCTTTGAAGTCAAAGTAATTACTTATGGCTTCAATCTAGTCCACAAGAGTATCTCCATCCAGTTTCCCATTGAACGTGGGAACATCCATTTTCGGATCACCACTATCTCCATGACCCTTGAGTGCATTCAGAAATGCCTTTTGATCAGCAGTCATACCTTCTCCTTGAGGATTCTCCCCAGTTTCTCCTTCTTCATCCTCCTTTGTCTCAGAAGTGCTTCCATCCTTCTCTTTGGATCTTTCTTCCTTCAGTCTCTCTTCGAGCATTTCTTCCACCATCTTCTGGATGGCTGCTTTGCTCATCGTCTTGGGAGGCATTGTGCTAGCCTCTGTTTCTATCTCCAATTCTTCGTCTGACATACACGGCTGTGATTCAGAATATTGGCTCTGATACCAATTTGATGCAGAGTGCCAGCAGAAGCGGATGAAGATTTGACTATGTCTTCACTATCGGCAAGACCTTTTACTTTTCTCACCGAAGCAATCCCCCTCTTGCCTATCAGCAAGACACTATTCTATCGGCGGGCTCCTTGAATCTTCTGCCGACGCTTATCGGTCACACCGATGAGTGTCTAACTCCCGCTTTTCCATCAGTCTAACTTGATTGTCGGTGGGACTTTTCTCTTCTCTACCGATATTGTAACTCACACCGATGTGCTTATCACCAAGAAGCTGTCGGTAAGACTTCTTACTTCGGCCAGACTTTCTTCACCTACACCGATACCTTGTTTCTCACTGATACTGTCAGGTACATCGGCCAGACCTTCTGCTTCGGTAAGACTTTGGTTCGTGGCCCCGATGGTTCATCTCATTCCGACGAGTCCTTTGTCGCTGAGACTTCTTGAACTCCTCCCGATGAACTTCTTTCGGCGGGACTCTAACGGTCGCCGTGACTTCTTCGGCTTCCCCCGACAAGGTTCCTCACGCCGATACTCTTTATCGGCGATACTCCGAGGATGTCTCACCGATGCGAATAACAATGGTATGTGTCTCCGACACTATACCAATCTTTGGTAAGACGGAGAGTATTTCACGCCGATGCCAGTTTCATCGGTTAGACATAGTCTATCGGTGGCCCTTCAAAAAGCTATTCCGACACTTGATCTCACGCCGACAGTCTCCCAACTGTTAGGTGATGCCGAACTCAGATTCCTTTTGACAGAACAATGGAATTTGGCCGCTTCATATATCAACCCCGATCACTTGTATCAGTCTGATCCCCAAATGACACCATTCGCCTTACATCAATTTCCCGACTAGCCACATGACGATGTCTAGTCGAACTTGACTGAGTTCGCTGGCTTCCTAGGTAAGAATTCAAAAACAACAAATGTGAAAAGTCTTTCCCCCATCACACTGATACTATACAGGGCTTCAGTGGACAGAGGAAAGGGCCTCCATGTATGAATCAAAACCCTACTCCTAGGTTACGAACCAGCCACTGTGGAACCATGGGTTTTACACTGTCTGCACACTACAGAGTCACTATGGATTGACAGATAGCATCCGATTAGGGTTCCATTTACAAAATCAGGATAAAGATATCAAATCACTAAGAACAACCAAGAAAATCAACACAGATCATACCCAGAACTCTCTTTTTTTTAGTTATCAAAAAGAACTTGTTGTAATACACACTTCTCCTCTGCATGACATACAACCTGCCTCTAAAGAAGATGTAGAGACAGCAGTTATTTCCCTCCAACCGTGCAAACTGATTTTCAAATCAGTTAGCCGTTGGTTTACCCTTCATACAAGCAAAACTACATGTGTGCCTTGCACAATTACATTCATGGGACCAAATTGACCCTTATTACAAAATGAAATGGCTTAAGAGCCTTATGAGACAACAAAAGAAAAGATGACCCTACACTACAGAGAATGTGCTCCTGCACCACTCCCCCTTGTTGTACAAATGGTCCTCTCACTGAGGACAATGACTGCCCTGTCTTGCGTGACTCGAATGCTTCGGACCTGATCCTATCTCTGTAGCTCAGCTCTCGCTGTGCCGCTAGCACCGCACTAGTGTAAAGCCCCTGTAGTACTCAGCCTCCCTGCCTGCTGACACTAACTCTCCCTGCACCTAGACAAGCTCACTGTATAGTGTCCTCTGATCGACACCTAGTGCACGGCGTGCCTCATCCCTCTCCTACCTCATTCTCTGTAGTGTGGCCTCTACTATCAGCCGTAGCTGGGCCTCTACATCTCTCTCCCAAGTCACCTGGGCTAACTGCCCATCATCCACTACTGGTATGGGTGCGGCCTGCACCTGTGCCTATACCTATACCTGGATATGTGCCTGCGCTTGTGCCAGGGTTCCCTATGCTGCTGTGGCTATCTGTGTCTGCACCTGTGCTAGGGCCTTGACCTATCTCATCTCTACCCTCACTGCATCCCTATCTCTCCTCACCTGCACCATCCAGAGCTCTAATCAAGTCCTCTGGGGTATCTCCTCCTGTAATAAGCACTCGACCCACCATAAATTAGTCTCTACAATCAGATCCTTTGCCTCAGCCATCTCCACATCTACCTACTGGCCTACTGTCAAGCCTCTTAGACCTGTCGCCTCATCCTTGCCTCCACACCAGGGACCAACACCTCTCCCACTGCCCCTGCGACACCTGGTGTCATCAGTCTCACTGGCCTGTGTGTCTGCTAGTACCTGTCGTACTTTGGCAGTGTCCCTGGATCTGCCAGTCCTGTATCCCAATCCTATCTCATGGGGACAAGTCCCTGTACCTCTGCCAAAGCTGTAGCCACTGGAATCTCTGCATCCCAGTCTCCAATCGCCCGCCGTGTCCTTGCATGTCTCGCCTCGCCCACTGGTAGTCCCTGTGGCAGTCCAAACTATCTAAGTACCTGCTCTGGTAGGTATCTCTCAATGGTATCTGACCACCTCCCAAATAGGTATTGAGCCTGGCAGTAGTACATCAGCTACTCGTGCTCATCCTCCCACTCCTCACAAAGTAACCATGGCCTCCAAACAAACTAGTCCATCTCATTGATCTGCTGCCTCCAGTGGCTAACAGATCCCAACCTTTGATGTGTGATAACTCCCTTGTATAGAAATGCATAAGGTTCTCCCCTCTCCTGACAGCGCTGTGTCATGGGTCTGATCAATGGGATGTGCTCCCACGCCCACACCTATAGTAAAGTCACCCCAGTAAAGAGACTCTGGCCTCTCCTATAGACGCAGTCGTGCATGTCTCAATATAGCTTCCCTAATACACAAGGGCCCCATGCATACTGTGTACCATGTGTAAACATCCCAGATAGTATTGTGCCCCATCCCATCGATAATCCTCTTAATCACCTGTCTGGGCACAGGAAGCCGCCAATCAATGAAGACACTATCCATTTGATCCTGTCACAGAGTCTCGAGATGTCTACCCATCGAATGTCACTATCATCTATCCTCAGGTCATCTATGTAGAACACCTCCACCAAGCCTGCCTCACCCCGCGCTAGGTCAAAGTCAACTCGCTCTCCATCAATCCAAATCCTGAGGATGCGATACACATCCTCCAGCGTCACTATGGCCTCCCCTGTTAGAAATTGAAATGAGCATGTCTCACTGTGAAACCTCTCTACCACCGCTGTCACTAGGGCGAGATTCACCCTAATGTGTGTCAGATGTGCCACATGCCATAATCCTGCATGCTCTAGGAATGCCTCCTCCTCCCATGTCAGCTGTACCACCTCATGTGCTATGGGGTGGTGTCGCTCTCTTGACATCAGTAGCAACATAATCCTTTGCATCCACAAAACCACATGTCAGACCTTTTAACCATTTCTCCAAATCCTACTGACATCTACCCTATGTTGCAAACCCTAGGACCAACTCTCCCCTTCGCTAAACTAGGGCAGTCAACCCTAACTATTGCACTCTTCTAGCCTAAACCAAAAGTGACTTGTGCACAAGTGCGCTGCCCTGTCTTACCAAACGCGCCTTACTACTTATGCAGAAGCGCTACACTATCTTACCCCAAAGGTGACTTGTTTTACAAGTGCGCTTCACCATGCTGCCAACCGCGCCTCACTGCACTACCAAAGGCGATTTGATTTTCTCCCTACCCTACCATACACGCCTAACTACCCTGCCAACTGCATTGCACTGCTCTACTAAGAGTGCTCTAGGATCCTACCAACCACGCTGCGGCGCGGCCGCCAAAAACAAAATGCACTGCGGCTTTGCCAAAAGTACTGAACTGAACTACCAACCGCACTTCAGCGTGCCAAAAGCACCTAAGACGACCACCAGACGTGTCATTCTATCTTGTAGCACTTTTGGCTGACCTAAGGACCTACCTAGACCTAGCCCTAAACCCGCCCTAAAGCATCAAATCACAAGGAGGTTTTAGGACACTTACCACTGCTAGAGCTCCTGCTGGCCTCTCGTATGTTTGCACTAGCTCTGCTTGATGCTTATGCATTGGAATCGGCATCTCTCCTCACTGTCAGCTCCTTCCACTCTACTCTCACACCCTAAGTTTGGAAGCTCTAAACTCTAAACTTAGCAAGCTCTTAGTGTGCAAATGAGGAATCTGGTCCCCATGGGACCTATTTATAGTATCCCCCCTCATTTTTTCTTCCCCCCTATTCTGTTGTTCCTTCTACCTAGTCGCGTAATCTTCTAGTCGAGCGTCAACCCAGCCCTTCTGTCACTTTCCTGTCTGTCTGCTCAAGGGGGCATACCCTTAGGCAACTACCCACACTGGGGCATCAAAAATTGTATCATATCTTCAACAATCATTTTCTTTAATGCAACGCTATAAACTGCATTGCATCAAAGAGGGGCAAAATGTAGACACCCTAAAATGACCAAGTCATAAGATCATTTGCATTTCATCTAATCTGTCTAATCACCTGCATTCAACGTTAATTAAATAATCTAATTATTTAATTAATTCCACCAAATTCTTCTAAATCACATAATTGCAACATTAATTGAATAAATTCTCTTTATTTAATTAATTAAATTAAATTCCTCTATTATTCTTCCACAATTAAATAATTTTAATTATTTAATTAAATCTTTATCCTTGTTCAAAATTCAAATCCACATTAATTAAATAAATACAATTATTTAATTAATTCATCACAAACTCCCTCTTATCTATAATTAAATAATTCTACATTATTTAATTAAATCAAATTGTTCTTCTAAATTTAAATAAATCATCCAAATTTATTTAAATTATCTCAATCCTCTAAAAATAAATAAAATCAAATATTTTATTTATAATCTTTTATTCCTCAATCATGCACAAACAATTAAATAAATTTATTTATTTAATTTCAGTTATCTTTCCAATTCCTCTTAAAATATCTTGTTAACTCATGTGCACAATCAGTCTTATTTTTAGAACTCTAAAAAACGGCAAAATTACAAGTTGAGTTATCTATTCAATCAATCTTGTTTTCATCATATTTTACTAAAAATATCCTTATGGATGGACACATGTCGTGTGCTCATTCATCATGGTTATTTGATTTATCTCCTCCGTTGATTCTTTTGAATTATCTGGACCGTTGATCGATCTTCCTCGAAACCTATATAAACCCCCCTCATCTCCTTCACAAATCCTCTTCGATCACTTATTCTCAGGCATCCTTTAACAACACTTTGAGCATACATCACATCGATTGAGCAACTTTACGATCTTTTGACGTTGATCTTTGAGCACTTTACTTGCTTGTTGCAAACATGGTTTCACAGCACTATTGAGCAATCCACATTCATCCAAAGTGAACAATACAAATTTTGGTAAAAGCTTTCTTATTTCATTGGATTTATTGATAATGGCTTTTTTTTAGATTAGTTCTCTTTATGTTATGGGCTTTTGATTTGTTTTGTTTTGATTTATCATTTAAACATTAGTCAATTTTCCTCATACACAAGTGCCACAGGCAATAGAGGATGTGGAAAGTGGGGGCTGGGAAGCAACTTGAAAAGTTACAAACTTGCATGAAAACTCTAGATCTTTGTCAGGACGTGTTAACTAAGCAAAAGCCTAGGACAACACTTTCTAGTATGAATGTGGACTTTATGTTTCATAGTAGATCATCCCTTTGGATTTATCCTAATATCCAACTCCAACACATCATCCTACATCACAAGAAAGAAAAGAGCATCAAACTCATGAAGAGAAACAAACATATCAAACAATCCCAAAACATATAGGAACCACCTCAAAATAGTGATTTAATCATCTAAACCATATCTAGCTTAGGATAATCTCCATACAACATACAACTCCCAACCCTTAACCAATCAAACAAGACTCACATACTGATGAAATTGAACCCAAGGAAACAATGTTAAGCACAACCTCATAATAATTTACTTAAAATGATGAACAAAATGCTTTAAGAGGAAAAACATGAATAATCAATCAAAATAAGAATCAAAACCTTACCACTTTGAAATCAACAAAATACCAACCAACCATTGTGCAACATCAAGCCATCTAGGATTAAATCATGACCCTAAAACAAAAAATGACACTATAACAAGATAACAAAAGATCAAAGAAGTCCTAATAGAATTCATGAAAAGAGAGGGGTCCACGCTTTTTCTAAGGAAAAATGGAGCATGTTGTGTGAGACAAAACATGTGAGATAATGACCAAGGTACGTTTAGGTAAGTTTTGAGGTCCCAAACACCTATTTCAAGAAATAGCATCTATCTTCCATGTATATTTCCTTACCCGAGGGGGTAAATATATAAGTACCTAAAATCATATGGGCATACATGGAAAACTAATGATTATTAAATGATCCAGCACATGACCCACATGGCATGATTAAAACTTGCTCGCATCCTTTCCAAACATGATGGAAGTGTCTAGTTAGCTCTAAGGACCCTCCCTTACTCTTTTTTCATGTTCACCAACCCTATACCTTACTCACGAAACCTTTTGCCTTGCCAAAAACCCTTTTTGGCTCTTAAGTTAAAAAAGAACCTATTTTAGCCTCAAATCACCTACAAATCACTCAAGCAATTTGATACTATAAAAATATGCGATTTCATCAAATTTTTGGGTGCAACAAAACTCCAAATTCTAACCATTTTACACCTAATTTTGGCTCTTAACTCAAGCCCAGTTTAATCATAATTATGCTTGGGTTTATTAAACTCTTTGTTACATCCTCTAGTTATGCATAATTTTTTTTTAATACTCCCTCAAATGAATTTTAATGGATCCTTGGTTGATTCTTATAAGATTTCTTTTTGAATCTCTTGCCTCTATAATAGATAACAATAGGTCTAAGCATCAAATCTATAAATTTTTCCATAATTCCAAGCTCATACACAATGCATGAGATCTACCCAAGTATCCAAGATTCTTATTTTACCATTCATCAAGCTTCTACTCTCTTGATTCACCACCTACAATATCATTATCCATTTCATTTGAGTCTAATTTTCTACCCCCATTGTCCCTTCCATCAAGCAAAGCACTCAAGCCTAGGAGAGGTGGTACAATTGCCAAAGCTAGACTACCGAGGATGAACATGCCAACCATAAGCCTCTTCAACATTTGAGAGCATTCAATTCCTAGGTGTGGAATTTAGTTGTTTGTTTGCAATTAAAGTAGTTTTTTTAAAGGTTAAAGTAGTTTATTTTCATAAATCAATGTAGAATAGATAATTTGTATCATATCTTGTCTAAGATCTATAGCATTATGTGTTGCAGTTTCTTGGATTTAGTAGTTCAGTAGATTAGTTAATTTAATTAGAGTAGTTTACATTATTTTACAAATTAGTTTTATTCTAGTAGTATATCATTTTAAAAACAAGCATTCATACTTTAATAGGCAACCATTAGATTAAATTGGAAACTCAAACAATTCAAGAAAAACATAAAAGTAGTTGTTGATTTTTGTATTTACCTAGTTAATAGAATTCATCATAGTTGTATGCATTATAAAAATTTATGGAAAATAGCAAAATCAATAGTCATTTAGTAATCATATGATAGTTAATTAGTTTCCACTCATTTATTAGTAAAATACAAAAACATAGGATTCATTTTCATTTATTACATTTAGTAATTCATTTGAGCATTTCAATCGTAATCATTCACTTTATTAGTATTAAATTGTCTAGAACATGAAATATAAAACAAAAAATAACTTTAGGTCCCTAAATTTTTAGCTATAAATCTCCCAACATAGACAAACAAACAAGATGAGACTAGCACACATGTACATGTGAACAATAGATTATAAGTGAAACAACTAGGAAATCAAAACACAAAGTTCAAGCTAGGCATCCAAATTAATGCTCCAATTGATTATTTTCTCATATTTTCTCTTTCTCTTACACCTAGGATATCAAGCTCATGCGTCTTAGGGCTAAAGAATATTAGGTAAAAGAACTTTAAGCTAGGTTGGATAAAACCAACCAACTTTTGAAAATATCAATAAAGAACAAGTTCAAGAGTAAGCTTGTATCTTGCAATAGATCTAGGAAGAAAATGAAAGATAACAAGCCTTAGAACTAGCTCTCCATGAAGAGTTGTTTGAGATAAAAAACTATCACTTGAAAATTTTCCTTGATAATGCTCAACAAGAACTTAATACAATAAGAGAAAATAATGCAAACATCCACAAAAAGATTATCATTACCACACCTCTCTTGACCAAGCAAACACTCCTTCCTTGTGAAGAGGGTGACCAAGAAAACACCACTACTCCTCCATGAGTGAATCTTGTTTCCACATTTAAGATTCTCCTTCATTGGCTTCTACCACATGACGAAGAGTGATCTATCTAAATGTAGGAACCACATGTATAGTGCATTTTTAACCCCATTTCCAACTTATACATAGTAGTGGTGAGCAAATTTGGAGTAACACAGGGCCCAACATTTGAATTTTAAATTTTTAAAATGTAGTGATCATTTATACAAATATGGTATGTGCATGATCATCACGGGCCAAACAATGGCAATGGAAAAAAATTACGTCTTTACTTAGCCAAATTCATGAATTGGCTAACTTTGACTTTCATAGGCATGTTAAAAATATTTGTTTTGTGGTTTAAAAAACCATGTTTATAGTTTCAGGAAACAGTTATCCATTTTTGGAATATTCCCAAAATGGATATCCGTTTCTGGAATATTCCCAAAATAGATATCCGTTTCCTGAAACTCTAAAAATGGTTTTTTTAAAAATTCTTTTCATTGGTTTTTTAATTGTTTTCATTGGCGTGTGTCATGGTATGATGTCTCAAGGAATGGGAAGAAAGGACGGTGATTCATAAGATAATATGAAGAATGATGGTAGAGTGAATTGGCATTGTGGTAACTGTAGAATGTCATGGGGTGAATCATGTGTTAATACAAGTTGTGGAGTGAGAAAGGGGTGGTATGGGTATGGTTGAATGGAGTAATGAGGTGATTTAATTAGTGATGACCTAGGTGAAGTGATGGGTAAGGTGTCTTATGTGGGATTGCTAGAAAGTGTGATTGGTAATGGTGGGGATAGCTAAATGTCATCTTCTAAGGGTTCAAAGGTAAGGAAAGTGTAAGATGGGGATATGGGATAATCCATGGTTTAATGATTATTCAAGGGAGACTCCTTAAAATGATTATCAATGATGGTGTCAATATGGGGAATGGAGTCTATGAATGTAGGTGTGGGAATGTGAGCTATGACATTGGGATTGTATTGGATGAATAATAGAAAGTAGGGGCACCTGTCTAGTGATGGAAGGAGCCACATGATCAAATGATGTTTGGCAAAGGGCTTTTCTTAAGAAAGTAAGGAATTGGGTGAGGGTCTAGGGGTTGGTGGAGAAGAATTTATGGAAAATTTGGAGGTCATTATAATTGACATGAATAGAAGAAGTACAAGACATGGCTAAGGATAAATGGTAGGCTCAAAATAGGATAACTAGGACTATGATGATGAAGATGGAAAGAAAAGTCAACAACAATAGTATGATATAGGGATAGGATTAGAAAAAAAAAGAGTACTACAACTAGCAAGAGAAAAGTAAGGACATAATGCAAAGTTAACATGCCATGAACTCTCTTGGAAGGCTAAGCATGTACTATAAGAAGATTGAACTAGTTGGAACTATTAGGCTCACCAAATGAAAGAACCTTAAAGGTTAACCTTAATTAGGTAAGGTTATTTTTGAGTGTGGTTGTTTGTGCAACAATGTGTAAATTAATGTTACCTAAGGATAAATTTAACTATACTAACATTTTAATATCCATGAGAGCTAGGACTAACAATTAGACTAAAAACTTGACAAACAATACAACTTGGACACATGTAGGACTTGGAAAATGGAAAAAATAAGTATTAAATGTGGAAAACAATTAAAAAGTGGTATTAGTTGCACTGATTTAGAGAAGTGGTATTTATGAAAGATGCTTAGAATTATGCTCTATAACTATTTGTGAAGTTTGGAGGTGATTGGTTGGACCTAAAGGATATGACCACCATATGAAAAATAGCCTACCTAATGGGTATGTGCATGGGGAGAGAGAGAGAGAGAGAGAGAGAGAGAGATACTTGGAGATAGAGGTTTAGGGTTTCTCAGGTTTAGGGTTTAGGGGTTAGGGATTAGGGGCATTATTTAGGGTTGAGGGATTTAGAGAGAGAGAGAGACTTCTTTTGACATACAATCATAAACCCTAAATAATGCCCCTAAACCCTAAACCCAAGCAACCCTAGAAACCTCTAAATAATGCCTAAAACCTAATCCCTAACCCCTAAACCATAAACCCTAAATAATGCCCCTAAGCCCTAAGCCCTAAGCCCTAAACCCTAAACCTAAGATACCCTAAACCCCTAAATCATAAACCCCAAACCCCTAAACCCTAAACACTAAACCCAAGCAACCCTATGTTGATAACTGAGAGGGGGGGTGAATCAGTTATCTTAATTATTTCTGCTTTTTGAACTTTGTTATTAATTAATGCAACATCAATTCAAATAAGCAAACACAACCATGAAATGGAAATACACATGACACAATATTTTTGACGTGGAAACCCTGTTAAGGGAGAAAACCACGGGGTGATTAACCCAGGATTGTATTCTCTGTTAGAAGAATAGATATACAAAATGGTACTTGCCAATTAGGGCTCACTGCTTGAGCACACTGCTCACAAAGAGGCTCACTGCCTACAAGAGACTCACTGTCTACAAGTTGTAAGAAGAATAACAAGATCCTTGAACTGGTGAGAAGCATCCACATATGCTGAGGTTTAGTTCTGATTAGGCTCAATATACTGATCTGCTGCACTTCATCCTTCCTCTTCTTTTGTCTTGTTGTCCTTTCACATACCGGACCTTCCTTAATGCTTTCACTCTACTCTTTTGCTTTTCTTCACAACTACACACAACACCACACCTTCTCATCGAAATCCATCTGGTATATATATATCCACACAAAGGATTTCATCCTCTTTCTAGTCGGCATCCGGAATAGTCAATATTTCCCAAACTCTAGTCTGTCAGCTGAATCCTTGCTTCCCAAGTGATGCGGATCAAAAATAAACTTAGAGAAGTTATCTAACAAGTCAGCCAATCATGAATGATACCTTAGGAATCTTTATCACCATCAACATCTCATCCTGAATAACTTCTGATGCTCTGCCTCTCAGTTCTTCCTCTGTCTGTTCTACCAAACTGGACCCCAATACTTGAATGCTTATATCTCTTTACTCTTTCATCACCAGAGGCTCAATTCCTAGAATCTATCAGTCAAGGTACTCCTCTTGACTTCACCAAGTTTGCACTTTCCAAAGATACTTCCTCTGAGAGATTTGGACCTAACTGTCGGACCTTGCCACATACTCTGTTCTTGCTTACCGGACCACAACATTCTTCAATATGACTTCCGGTATAGGCACACCATGTCCTACGGATGTGTGGGATGAACTTTGTTGCCATCAATGACAACAATCATGAAGCTCCAATGTGTCTCTTGCCAACAATCTCCCCCTTTGGCATTGATGGCAACACTTAGTGAAAAATGACTAAGTGTTATACTATACTCCCCCTTGGTTGATGCTTTCTTCTAATGTACATTTTACTGGAGCTCCCCTTTAGCTGGATTCCATATTTTTCACTGTTCCTCACTCCTCCTTTGACATCAATGGCAAAGAGTAGGGTCCGCACACCAAAATTGCCCAAAAATTCAACTATACTTAGCCGCATAAGTATATAAATAGGTTATACTTACATATAGTGTAATATGTCTACAAAAGTTGTCTTCAACTGTACAACTTGTGTCGCTCAACTCTGCTTCATCCTGTCCAAAATTGAGATGTGACCACTCAACATGAATGCAAAAGCTTCTGCCCTCTTGAGATCTGTTGGATCATTGGTCCGGGCTGTGGTCTGGGCATCTGTTAGGGCCTCATGCATGGCCTCTAATTTGGGGATAATCATCCCTCTAAGCTCACCCATTCTGCTTAATATGTTCTTCCTCTCCTTCTCAAGCTTCTTAATCTCATTTATGATTACAATAGTTTGACATTCTTGATTTACTATAGAAGAGGAGAGAGGATCAAAATTTTGAGATAAACTTGTCAGTTTATCCTCTTGCTCTTTTAGTTTCTTCTCAATATCCTTGGTCACTTTAGGCCAAGATAAACAAAATTTGTAGATATTTCTGCCATCTTTAAGAGCATTTTCCAAGCTCTTTATTCCAATATCCATAACTCTCCTATCATTTGTTATTAATCCTTGTAACTCCAAGAATCTCTTATCCAAAAACTCTTTCCAGACCTTCTCCTTAGCTGATTTCTCTAGAGATTCAAAATGTGTACTAACACTATTTACTAGAGATTTGAGATTACCGAATGAAGAGGCTAAGGGATCTTTCTGAAAAGATGGCATGATCTTCTCCAATACATTGGATGCAGTTTCTAAGAGCTTGCAGTCTTCCATGTGAGACTTTAGAAGTTTTTCTTTTGCCTTTGCTGAAGTAAAGGATGCTAGCTTCATGGTTTGAACCGGGGAGAGGGAGTCAAAATTGAATGGTCCTTGAAGAAGTTCCGGTTCATCAAATTCCATCATCTCCTTGGTTAGGAATTCTTCAACTGCTTCTGCTGTGTCTCTTGTCGGTGATAGGGTTTTCTGCCCTTCTACATTCATACCACTATTATCTATGGTTTTTGGAATTTTCTCTCTTTCTGAACCCTTATTACTATCATCTTGTTTTTCCTTTTCCTCTGCTTCTTTTTCTTCTACTCTTACCTCTTCTTTAGATCCACAGTCAGCAGTGGAAATCGGAGGAGAGATGTTTGCTTGCTCATGGGCTTCCTCTTCTAGAGTAGAGGAATCCAAGTCCTTACTGTTTTCTTCACCTGTCTCCTTTGCCTCTTCTGCCATTGTCTCAATAGATTCATTTGTAGCTGAGGGATCATTACCTAAGTCCTCTACAATGGGAATGTTGAATCTTTTGTAAGCATTCTAGAGAATCTCTTCTGTCTCTTTTCCTATTTTGTCAGTTTCACCGAGCATAAGTTGATTCATTCTAGCTTTGCTCTGGAAATCATCCTTGCAATCTTTGAAGATCATATCCATTTGCTTTGGAGTGATTGAAGGAAAGAGCCAAATAGCTATCTGTTCTCGGATCTCAAGATCCTTTGCCCTAGCATTATTCTTTCTTATCTCTAATTCCTTCTCTAGGCTTTTGGGAATGAGAGATATGATTTCAATAAAAGCCTTATTATATATGTTCAAATACTTGACTGTGGCTTCCTCCAGAATCTTTTTATTTGCATCATTGTATGCATCATAGAATTTTGTTATTGGTTGTAGGTTCCCATACATAGTGACTGCTTTAACTACATCATCTAAGGATAGAGTGGGCCTTTCAATGAATTCTTCTGCCATCTCTTCCTTGTCTTTACCGGTAGAGGGTTCACTAGATACTTTCTTCTTTTTCCTCATTTTCCTTACCTCCTCATCTGATTTTGTCTCTTCTTCATCCTTTTGGCTTGTGTAAGACCTTGTTGCCTCTTTCTTGGTTCTCTTCTCTCCTTTTCCAGATGCTTTTGCTTTCAATTTTCTTAACTCCACATGAATCTTCACACTTAATTCTTTAAAGGTTCCAAACCATTCTGCCTTGGGATCCTTGGGTTGACTTAGCATGTGCTAAAAATGCAACTCCACAATTTTCTCATCCACTTCATACCCCATAGGCATGATCCACACTGTTCTTGGTTCCACTGCCTCCATTAGGCACTGATCAGTTTCTACCATTAAGCATGTTGTATCTTTATATTTTTCAACTAAAGATTGGGGGATTCTCTATCTTGCTTGCATCATGCTATGAAAATTTTTGAAATAGCCCCAGAGAGCTATATTCTGTGCCTTGGCATCACCAAGCCCATGTATATAATCTCTAATTTGAATGGCTACTGGTCTATCATTCTACCATACCCAGCCACTAGATCCGGGAAGCTCATTCATGTAATAAAAGAATAGGCAGAGTATCAAACCACCGTATTTGAAAGAGTTCTTCTTGTCCTTCTTTATCTTCTGAAGATTTTCCAAGAGTTGGTTTAGAAGAAGCTCACAAAGATCATAGTCTACATTCTTCCTTAACATCTCATAACTAGTATATACAGCAGTTCCGGATATTGAATTCTCCCTACTGGAGTGATTTATCTTATATCCAATTATCATTGATGCAAACTTGATATCTGGATCTGTGATATCCTTAATTGTCATTACTCTTTTATCAAATTTTGATCTGGTAGCCTCACTTACAACTTAGTTTTTGACAGATTTGAGAATAGGCATCTCACTAGTTGAGTGTAATCTAGTTACAGCCCTAATGGCATCCTTAGTGATCTTAAATGGCCTGTTCAACCACATGAAGTTGTCATGTATTCGACTCAGAATATACCGGACCCATTCATCTTCTGGAAAACGGGGGAAATGAATGCATTGTGCAAAATGTTTGTCCCGGATGGCTTTATACTAGGTTTTGAGTTTGAATGAGTCATCTATCAAATGCTTGTGATAGATATCAACTAGCTTAGATTCCCCAAATTCTTCAATACTCGCATGAATATATGACCTAACATCTTCTACATGCAGAACCCCATGTGGAATGCTTGAAAAGGTGCCTAGGGGATCAACTTCTAGGGATTTATATGGGTGCTTCTTAAATTTAGGGCGTGGCCTATCAGAAATCTTCACCACATTTGGAGTAGCCATCTTTCAAAGATTTGCAGAGAGATATAAAAATAGAAAATACCTTTTACGCTTCTAGGTTTCACAGAGTGAGCCAGATCGATTGCTGGATGAATCGACTTCTGTAGATGATCTTTGATGGGCTTGAGGAGATTTTTTTGCAAATCTCTTTACTACTTCTTCTTGAATGCAGAATGAGCAAGTGTTTGATAAGAAACCCCTTATATTATTCTGCAAACCCTAATACCAAGTTGCAATAAATGCTTGACTTAAGTCATTTCAGTTGCCTTGTTCATCTTATTCTGAGACAGATCTTTTCTAGATCACTGAGATACACTTGGAGTAATTCTTGGAGAATAGTGATAATCTTTCTTTCCTTAATCATTTGATCTATCCACAGATCAATATTCCATAGTTAGAATCATGTCAGATTTAACTGTGAAAAACCTACTTCTCACCGGATGATTGATGAACCAGATTAGCCTTCAACTCGTTCAAAACTTCTTGCGGATCTTTCATCTCTTAACCAAAGCTTATTTAGATGTCCCTTTGTGAACCCTTTAATCCACAACTCTCCTTGTGCCAATTCCAACACTAATTAACTGGCTGGGGGAAAAATGTTTTTCTTTATGTCTCCCCCTGAGCTAGAGCTCACCTTTTAATTTTTGGAAGGAATATCAGCACCAAATTCTGGTGCGGATCCATCCCCTATATTTTCTATACTTCTCTTCACCTAAATCTTGTTCATCTCACTTTTGCCTTTATCCGCATTCACTTTTCCTTTTCCCTTGTCTTGATTCTGATTATGATGTACTGGACCTCTTTTGTCCTGATTCTTGCTTCTACAGAATTTGGCAATATGACCGGATCTATTACAATTGTGGCAAACAACATTTCTTTGCATATTTGATTGATATCCTCTTGATCTGCATTGATTAGCTATATGACCCATTCTATTGCATGCAAAGCATCTACCATTGAAAGAATTGTTCATTTGCATATTTCTGCATTCATGAGATTTGTGACCATACCTTTTATAGTTAAAACACTGTCTGGAGTAGGATGTATTAGTCTAATTCATTCTCTTCCTGCACTGATTAGCTTTATGACCAAAGTTATTGTAGTTGTGGCAGTATCCATTGAAGGATGGATATCTTTGAGCATTAGATTGCCTCACCGGAGGTCTTCTAGGCCTATTTCTTGGATTTTTTGATTCAAACTTCTTCTGACCAGATCTGGAGCTCTCACCTTTCTCATATCCCAAACCACGCTTGTCATCTACCCTCTTTTGGCTTTCAAGAAGAACTTCAAGTTGAGCATAACTTATCTTGAATTTCTCTTTGTATTCATTTGCTGTTTGAAGATCCCTTTTAAGAGAGACAATTTGATCTTCTAGTTTTTCTTCATTATCTTTAGCATCTTCAAGATCGGATTCAAGATGTCTGATTATTCTATCCATCTTGTGGTACTCTTCTGATTTCTCCTTGAGAGATTGTTTTAGATCATCTTCAGTTTTTCTTTTCTCTTCCATTTCTTGGGTGAATTTCATGACTCTTGATTCCATTTCATGTCTTACCATGATGATCTCTTTTGATAAATTTTCACATAACTTGGTTTTCTCCTTAAGATCTCCATTTGTATCATTTGCTTCACCTTGACTTGCCAGTTGCTGAAGTAGTTCCTTTCTCTTTTTCATAGAGAGACTTAGTTTCCCTTTTAGTTCATTTATGAAATCATCAGCCTGTTTGAGTCTTTCCTTCAATTTATTGACTTCAGAATTAGATTGCTCAAGATCATCTAGGGCAGACTGACATTGCTCTCTCATACCATACACATCCATCTTAATTCCTAGATCTTCCTCAAGCTGTTAGGCTCTGTTTGGAGGAACTTAGCTCTGATACCAATTGTTGATAACTGAGAGGGGGGGTGAATCAGTTATCTTAATTATTTCTGCTTTCTAAACTTTGTTATTAATTAATGCAGCATCAATTCAAATGAGCAAACACAACCATGAAATGGAAATACACATGACACAATATTTTTGACGTGGAAACCCTGTTAAGGGAGAAAACCACGGGGTGATTAACCCAGGATTGTATTCTCTGTTAGAAGAATAGATATACAAAATGTCACTTGCCAATTAGGGCTCACTGCCCGAGCACACTGCTCACAAGAGGCTCACTGCCTACAAGAGACTCACTGTCTACAAGTTGTAAGAAGAATAACAAGATCCTTGAACTAGAAGCATCCACATATGCTGAGGTTCAATTTTGGTTAGGCTCAATATACTGATCTGTTGTACTTCATCCTTCCTCTTCTTTTGTCCTGCTGTCCTTTCACATACCGGACCTTCCTTACTGCTTTCACTCTGCTCTTTTGCTTTTCTTCACAACTACACACAACACCACACCTTCTCATCGAAATCCATCTGGTATATATATCCGCACAAAGGATTTCATCCTCTTTCTAGTCAGCATCCGAAATAGTCAATATTTCCCAAACTCTAGTATGTTGGTTGAATCTTTGCTTCCTAAGTGATGCGGATCAAAAAGAAACTTAGAGAAGTTATCTAACAAGTCAGCCAATCATAAATGATACCTTAAGAATCTTTATCACCATCAACATCTCATCCGGAATAACTTCTGATGCTCTACCTCTCAGTTCTTCCTCTGTCTGTTCTACCAAACCGGACCCCAATACTTGAATGCTTATATCTGTTTACTCTTTCATCACCGGAGGCTCAATTCTTGGAATCTATCAGTCAAGGTACTCCTCTTGACTTCACCAAGTCTGCACTTTCCAAAGATACTTCCTTTGAGAGATCCAGACCTAATTGTCAGACCTTGCCACATACTCTATTCTTGCTTACCGGACCACAACACTCTTCAATCTGACTTCCGGTATAGGCACACCATGTCCTGTGTATGTGTGGGATGAACTTTGTTGCCATCAATGACAACAATCATGATGCTCCAATGTGTCTCTTACCAACACCCTAAACCTCTATCTCCTTATCTCTATCATTCCTCTACCTCTCAATCTCTCTCCCTATGTCTCTGGCCATGTCCCTCACTCTCTATATCTCCCTATTGGTCCTCTCTCTCTAAACACTAAATCCTAAACCTCTAAACCTTAACCCCTAAACCACAAACCCTAAATAATGCCCCTAAACCTTAACCCCTAACCTCTAAACCCTAAATCCAATCAACTCTAAACCTCTATCTCCATATCTCTCCCCTATCTCCCTATCTCTATCATCCCTCTACTTCTTAATCTCTCTCCCTATGTCCTTGGCCATGTGCCTCACTCTCTGTCTCCCTATCTCTCTCCTTGGTCTCCTCTATATCTCCCTATCATTCCTCTCTCTATATAAACCTTAAGCCTCTTATCCTGAACCCCTAACCTCCAAACAATAAACCCTAAACACTAAATAATGCCCCTAAACCCTAACCCCTAACCCCTAAACCTGAGAAACCCTAAACCCCTAAACCCTATACCCAAGTAACCCTAATCCTCTATCTCCCTATCTCTCCCCTATCTCTCTATCACATTTGTCCCTCTATCTCTGAATCTCTCTCCCTATGTCTTTGGCCATGTCCCTCACACTCTATCTCTCTATCTCTCCCCCTGGACTCCTCTATATCTCCCTATTGGTTCTCTATCTCTATCTAAACCATAAACCTCCAAACCTTAACCCCCTAAATCCTAAATAATGCCCCTAAACCCAAGAAACCAAAAACCTCTATGTCCCTATCTCTCCCTATCTCCCTATCTCTATCACCCCTCTACCTCTCAATCTCTCTCTCTCTCTATGTCTTTGGACATGTCTCTCACTTTCTATCTCCCTATCTCTCCCCTATGTCTCTTCCATCTCTCCCAATCTCTATTAATCCCCTCTGTCTATCTCTCTTTAAACCCTAAACCCTAAACCCTAAACCTGAGTAACCCTAAATCCTAAATAATTCCCTTAAACCCTAAACTTGAGCAATACTAAACTCATAAACCCTAAATAATGCTCCTAAACCCTTACCCCTAACCCTAAGCAACTCTCTATATCCTAGTTTTCTTGTTTTCATTTCCTTCATTGATAAGGGAGAGGGAGAGATATAAGGGAGAGATAGGGAGATATAGGAATGATAGGGGAGAGAGGTAAAAGATAGAGAGATAAGAAGAGATAGCTAGGTAGAGAGAAATAGAGAGGAGACAAATAGGGAGAGATAGACGAGACAAAGGGGAGAGATAGGGAGATAGAGAGTGAGTGAGATGTCCGAAGATATAGGGAGATATAGGAATGATAGGGGAGAGAGAGGCAAGAGATAGGGAGAGATAGATAGGTAAAGAGAGAGAGGAGATAGATTGGGAGAGATATAGGAGACAGAGGGAGAGATAGTGAGATAGAGAGTGAGTGAGATGTCTAGAGAGATACATCTGAGAGAGATTGAGAAGTAGAGGGATGATAGAGAGAGGGAGATAAGGGAGAGATAGGGAGATAGAGGTTTAGGGTTGATTAGGTTAAGAGTTTAGGGGTTACAAGTTAGGGGTTAAGGATTAGGGGCATTATTTAGGGTTGAGGGATTTAGAGAGAGAGAGAATTCTTTTGACATGCAACTGTAAACCCTAAATAATGCCCCTAAACCCTAAACTCAAGCAACCAGAAACTTCTAAACCTTAAATAATGCCCCTAAACCATAAACTCTAAATAATGCCCCTAAGCCCTAACCCCTAAACCCTCAACCTAAGAAACCATAAAACCCTAAATCCTAAACCCCAAACCCCTAAACCCAAGCAACCCTAAACCTCTATCTCCCTATCTCTATCATTCCTCTACCTCTCAATCTCTCTCCCTATGTCTCCCGAGTAGACCTAAACCCCTAAACCCTAAATAATTTCCCTATACCCTGATCCCTAACCCCAAGCAACCCTCTCTCTCTCTCTCTCCCAAAACCCTAAATAATGCCCCTAACCCCTAAACCCTAAACCTAAGCAACCCTAAACCTCTATCTCCCTATCTCTCCCTTATCTCCCTATCTCTATCATCCCTCTACCTCTCAATCCTTCTCCCTATCTCTTTGGACATCTTGTTCGCTCTCTATCTCCCTAGCTCTCCCCTCTATCTCCTCTCTCTATCTCTCTAGCTATCTCTCTATCTCTTGCCTCTCTCTCCCCTATCATTCCTTTATCTCCCTCTCCCTCTCCCTTATTGACAATGGAAATGAAAACAAGAAAACTAGGACTCTCTTTCTATCTATCTATCTCTCTCTCTCCTAAGCAAATTGGAAAGGAAAAGGAAAACTAGAGAGAGAGAGAGTAAAGAAAAATGAATATCCATTTTGGGAAACCAAAAATGGATATCCGTTTTGGGAAACCTTTGGGAAACCAAAAATGGATATCCATTTTATAAAACACAAAAAAGGAAAAATGGTATTTTACCAAAGCAAAATGGATATCTATTAATAACGGATATCCATTTTGCTTCACTTTTGCCTTGTATGTAGGCTTGGGGCTCTCATAGTTGACTTTCCCTCAATTCTAACATTTTTATAGGTTTCACTCTCTTCTTCGAACGTCGCCCTTCGTGCTAATGACTTTTTTTTATGCAAAATTGATAAAATGAAAAGGGTTTATAGAGGAAATTGTTAGCTTTCTAAAAATATAAGATTTTCTTGATTATCATTTTGTTAAATAATTATTAATAATTTTCTATATAGTGTGTATTTGAAATCCTGATGGATACACTGATTGAAAAACATCAACAACTTTCAAATTGTTTCACCTTTTTTAGATCCAAAAGATGCGTCGCACTCTATGCTCCATTGGCTACAGGTTCAAAAAAAAATTTGAATTCTGATTTTTTTTATCGAGTTAGGTTGGTTGGACAATTACTCTTTAGTTTTTATAAAAAGTCACAGTAAAAAAATCATAACTAATTATTTTATTGGAAAAAAATTTCAAAAAAATATGCATCACATTCGAGCATGAATCCTCTACTTATTTTGAAAGTTTAAAAAAATAAAAATTTTTTGCTCATAGTTAGGTTGGCTAGACAAACACCCACTTTTTATTTTTTTCTAAAAAATTTAATAGCTATTCATTGAAATGTTCATTTTTCACTAAGTAAATTTAGTTTTAAAAAAAAAAAATTAACTCATAAACTAGATTCAATTCTCTACAAATTTCATTCTTACATCTTTTTCAAATTGTGTAGATAATCCATTCAAATTTTCACATGAACTTGATTAAGTCTGATTTTTTGTTTTCTCATTGCCACTTAGAGGTATAGTTTGGCCCATCATGATCCTACACATACCCAATTATAAAACTAAACTAATTTAATTTAACAATTTTAGACTTGACCTAGTGTGATCAATGGGTAAATTAAGTGTCAAGGTCATCCATTGGGGACGAGTGTAGATGGAACCAAGCTAGGATTAGGTTTTTGCTAACTTCCATGTGAAATATAAATCATTTTGTACATTATTCATTACATTAGAGACAAATAAGTAAAAGTCCAAAATGAAGGGGAAAAGTGAAGGTTATGCATTTTTCAAAATTACAAGGATAATATGAACATGAATGTAAAAATAAGTTCCATTTAAACCTTTAATTATGTAATAAAAAATGGAGCAAAAGGAGAAAAAAATTACAGAAAAGAAAAGGGAGTGAAGACCACCAAAGGAGCAATGGGAGTGAAGCAAAGTAGAAGAGAAAGAGGAGAAATAGGAAGCAAAGAATGGAGGAAGTAAAGAGAAGTAGAATACCAAAGGGATTTAGATAATAAAAATTCTACTAGGAATAACAATTACAAATGGATTCAAAGAGCATATTACTCTTAGTAACTAGAAAGAAATTGGAAGCATAAGGTTCCCATTAAGGAAAATGTTGGAAGCTTAAACACTTAACATGGGAGGTGATGGGATTCGAACGGAGCCTATTTCCTATTGCGAATTCAAAGACAATGCTGTGGTCTGGCACTACTACAAGGAAGGTGGTATCAGCCCATTTCTGGAGTGGCTTAATGGTTATGATGAGAATCTATCTGAATAATTCACTCGTACTTGGCAAAACCATAGTCACTGTTGGGAGAATTGGATTTGAGATTTCTGAGAAAGTTATTGCTATGGCGACGGGTCTTTCTACTAGGGGGACCAAGCTGCAAAGGAAAGTGAGAGTGGTGGACCATTCTAACTAGAAGTTGTTCCTTGGGGAAGGAGAAGAACTTTTTCCCTACCAGGGAGGGTTTGAAAGGGCCAAGCTGCCAGAGCCGTGGGATGAAATGTGTTTCCTCCTCATGAAATACTTCACCCAGGAGGGTCGGTTTACCAGGTTTTACAAATACCATCTTCCTTTGCTCAATCATTTTAGATGTAATGCTCACATTAGTTTCCCATTCTATTTACTATCTTCTCTTGAGCATTCAGTCTTTCAGGCTACTGCTAAGTCAGCTAAGAAACCCTCTAAGAAACTTGTGCCCCTATATCAAGGTCTTATCCTCTGCTTATACAATTTTCATCTTGCTTTGGAACCACCTAAGCCTATCCAAACCCATAGCGGTGAAATTTCTACCAATCCTGATGATACTGCCATCTCTGAAGAGCTTGAGCCTTGCCCTTCCCCTGCTTCTCTTAAATTGAAAGGGGTTTCTTTTTCACTGTCTAATGAGGATACTACCATGGTGACCATTACTCACACTTTGACCTCCAAAGGGAGTGTGAAAAGTAAGAAGAGGAAAACTAGAGAGATTGAAGAGGATACTATGGGGGATGCTGTGGGGACCCCTATAAATCTTAGCAGTACTCCTGTGGGACTTGATAGTAAATCTACTCTGTCCGCTAAAGAAAAGAAGGGGGGTTTATCTTCTATGGTTAGGAGGTCAGGTAGGATTGCTGGCAAACCTTCGCCCAGAGCTAAACTTATTGATTATTCTGAGAGTGCTTTTGAAGCCTCCACTCAGGGGGATAATGCTAAGGACTTTGAAGTTCAGGAGATTTCTGAAGATGTCGAGGGAAAGAATGTGGATAAATTGATTGATGTTTCGGGAGGTGTTGTTGCTGACTCTGAGCACAATGTTGATGAAAGGGGGAAGATGTTTGTGGAGGAAGTTGCTGATGAGACTAAGGAAGGTGACTGCCACGGGCATGACATTGCTGTCTTGAGGGGTCAGGTGGAGAAGCTAGAATAGTTAATTTGCAATGTGCTTAGGTGAACTGTGTTACTTAACCTTTCTGTGTTGCAAGACATTGGGACTATTGCTGCTGATGACAAAGAGGAGAATTTCAAAAAGTTGGATGAATTTATTGAAACTTTGGCTAAAAGATGGGAGAATGTTGCTCCCTAGTTCTATTTTTAATATGCTGTCTGTTCTCTGCTACTATATTTCTACTATCTTTAGACTGGTTATGCTGTCGTTGTTGGTTATGCTGGTTAACTGGGTTATGTTGTAACTATTTCAAGGCTCTTTTTTTCTATTGCCTCTGGGGTTTCTTTTTGCTGTACTGAAAGGGTTCGGCCCCTTGTTTTAGCCACCTTATTATATCAAAAACATAACTCTCTAGGGTTTCAAGACAAGGCTTCAAGATACCAAAATTTTAATCATGACAAAACCCCAAATGGATTTGATGTTGAAAAATTGCTGGTGTTTTCATTAATGTCAACCTCTAGTAGGTAGTTCAGTTGGTTTCCAAGTGCTTTTGAGAAAATTTGAACAAAAAGGAGTGTAGTGTGACAGAGGTTTGTTCTGTGTTGTGATATGTGTTTCTTCATAGTTAAAGCTATGCTTGTGTGGTTTGGAAGTGATGATCAAAGATGTTCAGAGGTGCTATATCTAGATTTTTAGGTTCTGGATCATGTGGTAGTGGAAGATGTGTTTGACAGAGTGTTTGACTATGAAGAAGGTTGTCTGGGAGAAATGAGATTGCTCTGCATTTCTTCACATTGAGGCTTCTTGTCCTGCAGATCTAGGAATGTGCTTATACAGTCTATATTTACTTTCCCTTGAAGTTTCTAGTGTTGGGTTGCTCCGTAAATTCATTTCTCGTGTTGGTGTTCAGTAGTAGTGCATCCTGGTGTGCTTAATGAAGACATTTTTTTGTTTCATGTGGTTGTGGCAGTGTTGTAGAATATTTTGATGATGTTGAATATCATGCAAAGGTGTGTGGATGTTGTAGAATGGTTCTTTGTGGTCCACATGATGTTTTTGGACTTGGAGAGGCATGGAGGTGATTGCTTGTTGTGTTAGTTCAGGTTTGATCAACCTGACCTACTAGCACTATTTGTGGAGCTACTTCATGGATTGTGGATGTAATAAGCAGTGTGGTGATATATATTTGAGTCCTAGTTAAACCTTGGCATGGTCCACCTTCACTTCTTTCCACTGCGGAAGTGTTTGGTGCCGACCTATTTCGGTGTTGCATGTTTAAGGTGCACACATTTCATTAGGACTGACCTAATTGAGATTGTTTTAGGTCGTGGATGGTATAGATGCAAGATGAAGTTGAGTGGAGCAAGGTAGAGAAGATGTTGTGAATGTGAATCAAGGGTATTGAGTTGAGTGCAAGCTTAAATGCTTATGACTCCTGGATGCAATGAGCAGAAGGTGTCTACATTTTAGTTTGCTTGAAGTTGCTAGAGGTAGTGAGCCTAAGGTTGCAGATGGCAAGAAGTTGTAGTGGTAGATCTCTCCTTTTTCTTTGAGATAGTTAATCTCTCTGTAACAATTCTCTTCTATTTTTCTCTCTTCTAGATAGTGAGTCCTTTTGGGCAATGAGCCCTTGGTAGTGAGCCTTTCTTCTGGGCAATGAGCCCTTAGAAGTGAGCCTACTTGTATTCGGTGTTGCTATTCATATATATGTGCGTTAATCCTCATTGTGGTTTTTCCCTTCTTGGGTTTTCCACATAAATCTGGTGTTCTTATGTTGTTTAGACATGTTTGCATTGATGCTTCATATGTTTACATTCTATTAATGCACAATAAGGGTTTAAACATTGGAATAGCATTGAGGGTTTACTGTTTAATGTACAACTAATTCACCCCCCCTCTTAGTTGTCATGTGTAAACTAAAAATTGGTATCAGAGCCAGTTCCCTTGAAGTAGCTTAACCACTTGGGGTAGACCCAGATGGCACATAAGAAAGGTATTGAGGTTCTAGTGTTTTATGGAACAAATTATGCTTTTTGGAAGACTAGGATGGAAAGCTTTCTTGTCTCATAGGATATGGCGTATGGAAGTTAGTTGAGAAGAAATATAATATACCCACTAATGCTCCAAAGGATGAAGATGAGATTAAAGTTTATGAGAACAATAGCAAGGCAAGCAGTGCTCTTCTGAACTGTCTTTCTGATTTGGAACTAGTGAAGGTAATGAGCTACCAAACTGCTCATGAGATTTGGAAGAAGCTAAAAAGTATCTATGAAAGAGATGACAAGGTCAAGCAAGCAAAGATGTAGAATTTGAAGACCAAGTTTGAAACTCTAAGGATGTTAGAGGATGAAAACATTGTAAGATACAAGTAGAGAATGGATGAAGTTGTCAATTCCATCAATGGTCTAGGTGGGAAGCTAGAGGAAAGTGAAGTGGTAAAGGTACTAAGAACTCTTCCAAAAACTTATAGTGCTAAAGTTTCTTCTATTGAAGAAACTCAAGATTTGGATCAGTATTCTAGGGATCAAATATTTGGTACTTTAACTAGTTTTGAGATAAGAGAATTTGGTCAAGATGATTCAAGAAAAGAAACTACTTTTAAGGTTAGAAAGGTAGAAAAGAATGAGGAATTAGATTCAGATGATTTTTGATAAAATAGAAGTGAATTTTGTAAGTAGATTGAAAAAAGGATCTAGAAAATACAGAGGTAAGTTAGCTTTCAAATGTTTGAAGTGTGGAAAGATAGATCATTATGCTTTAAAATGTCTAGTCAAAATTTCAAATGATAAATACAAGGATAACAAAGGTAAAGTAATCAAGAGGAGTTATTAGGTTAAAGAAGATGCTAGCATATCTAATGATGAGTCTAATTATCTGGATGATGAAAGTGATTAATGCTTGTTCATGGCTTTGAATGAGGGAACTAATTCTATTGGTTCTAAGAGATGCATGAAGGAAATTGGTCTGAAAATAGAGCACAATATCAAAGGAGCTTTGATAACTACTTTTCATGCAAGAGAAGAGGATAACTATTGGTTAATTGATAGTGGGTGTTCAAATCATGATAGGTGATAAGAATAAGTTTGTTAATCTTTAGAAGTTTGATGGAGGTTTTGTTAAGTTTGGAGATGATGCATCTACTAAGATTTGTGGAAAAGGTTCAATCAATTTTGATGGTAAGCATAATACAGATGATGTTCTTTATGTCAAGGGTCTCTGGCATAATATTGTAAGTGTAGGACAAATGTGTAGCAGAGGATATAACCTTGTGTTTCAAGATGGTGGTTGTGAATTAGAAAAGAAAGCTCCAGAACTCTAGTTGCTACATGAACAAAGACAAAAGGAAATCTATATCAGCTCAAAGGTGCAAATGGTATGTGCTTCATGACTCAAATTAATGAAATTTGGCTATGGCATTGAAGAATGTGTCACATTAATTTTCATAGCCTAGTAAGGATCAACTCTACTCAAGTTGTGAGAGATCTGCTAAGAATTACAAAGCCCATCAATGCAATTTGCAAGGAATTTCAGATAGGGAAGCAAACAAGGAATAACTTCAAAACCAAAGAGTATTCTACCATAGGACCATTGGATTTGGTGCATACAGATCTATGTGGACCCACAAGAACATGAAGTTTTCAAGGTGACAAATCATGGAATAAAAAGGCATTTGTCAGCTCCTAGGACTCATCAACTGAATGGAATTGTGGAAAGGAAGAATAGGAAAGTTCAAGAAGTAGCAAGGACAATGTTGAAAGAAGCAAGTCTACTTGATATCTATTAGAGAGAAGGTATTCACATTGCAATCTACATACAAAATAGAGTGCAAGCAAGGGTCAATATTTCAAAGACTGCATATGAACTATAGTATTGAAGAACTCCTGTAAAATATTTTAGAGTGTTTGGAAGCAAGTGCTACATTAGGAGAGATGAAGAAAATTTGGTAAAGTTTAATACAAGATTAGATGAAGGAATCTTTCTTGGATATTCTACAAAGAGAAAGGCATACAAATGTTACAACAAGAGGCTAAAGAAGTTAGTTGAAAGTGAAAATGTCAAAGTGGATGAAGAACCACATCAAAGCTTAGTGTTGATAGAAGGATATGAATTTGATGAGCCCCCTTGCAGAGAAGAATAAAGAGAAGAAAAAAAGGAAAAGGAGATGCAAGTTGATGAAGAAGATGCTCTGGAAAGGGTTCCTAAGACTCCCAAGTATGTATAGAAGAATCGTTTCAAAGATTAGATCATTGGAGATAAGAACAAAGGTGTATTAACAAGAAGGAAAATTGCTATGGAAGATGAATAGGTAAATTTGTGCTTATTGTCTAAAATAGAACCCAAAATAGTGATTGAAGCATGCAAAGATGAACACTGGATCAAAGCTATGGAAGAAGAATTGATGTAGATTGAGAAAAATCAGACTTGGGAAATTGTCCCAAGACCAGTAGACAAAAATGTAATAGGAACTAAATGGGTTTTCCATAACGAATTGAATGAGAATGGAGAAGTAGTCAGAAATAAGGCTAGGCTTATGTGTAAATGCTATGCACAAGTGGAAAGAATAGATTATGAGGAAAAATTTCCTCCAATGGCAAGATTGGAGGCCATTAGAATGTTCTTGGCCTTTGCAGCTCATAAGGACTTCAAAGTTTATCAAATGGATGTGAAATCTGCATTCTTGAATGGAGAATTGGAAGAGAAGGTATACATTGAGCAACCAAAAGGATTTTAGTTATCAAATGATCCAAATATGGTTAACAAATTGAAGAAGGCATTGTATGGACTCAAACAAGATCCTAGAGCTTGGTATGAAAGATTGGATAGATACTTGCTGCAGCAAGGATTCAAAAAGGGCACTGCAGATAGCAATCTAGACTTCAAAGTTGAAGAAGATCAAATTCTGATTGTGGAGGTATATGTTGATGATATAATCTTTGGAGGAAATGAAAGGTATGTGTAAGAGATTTGTAGAAGAGATGCAAAAAGAGTTTTAAATGTCAATGTGTGGGGAAATAAATTTCTTCCTTGGGTTACAAATCAGTCAATCAGAAAAAAGGTATTTTCATTTCACAATCAAAGTATGTTAAGGAAATGCTGAAGAAGTTTTGAATGGAAGAATCCAAACTGGTATGTACTCCCATGACTACTGGTTGTAAGTTAAGCAAAGATGATGAATCTCTGAAGGCTGATTAGAGAAAGTACAAATCAATGATTGGTGGACTATTGTACCTAACTTCTACCAGACCAGATATCATGCATTCAGTTTGTCTTGTGGCTAGATTCCAAGAAGATCCTAGAGAGTCACATGTTATAGTAGTAAAAAGGGTATTTAGATACTTGAAAGGCACTTTGGACTTTGGCTTATGGTATCCCAAGGATACTAATTTCTCCTTGAATGCATATACAGATGCAGATTGGGAAAGATGTGTTGATATATGCCAAACAATTGAGAGGGGGGGTGAATTAGTTGTCACAAAAACTTAAACACTTTCTGCAATTAAACATTAATCACTTATCCACAATTATTATGATTTAACAATGAATGCATGAAATTAGGAACTTAACCACAGATACAACAACAAACACAAGAGACACTAGATTTTACTTGGAAATCCCCAAGGTGGGGAAAAACCATGGAGAGGATTAGCTCTCAATATATATTGCAATCTTAAAATAATGATGTTTAGGCTTGGTCACTCCATGGGCCTAAACATATTGGCTCACTGCCATGAAGAACAACTAGGTCTAGCATTCTCATTGCCTCAACCCTAAACCTAGCAAGATTACAATAATGGATGTTAAACCCTGAGGGCTATTAAACCCTACTGGCAGCTCACTGCTAGGCTCATTGCCATGATCAACACCTTTTTATGTCTATGATTAAAGTACAACAATTCCTCTTCTCTGCTCTACCTCTGCTCTACTCTTCCTCTACTCTACTCTGCTCTACCTCTTCTCTGCTCTGCCTTTTAGACCTTTCTTATTATCTTTCCATCTTCGTTCAAGGACCTCTTTTCCATGACTCAACTACAAGTATTTATACACTTCAACAACCTTGGAATGATCATCAAGGTTGGAATTACAATCATCAACCATTGGAGCAATCACCAAGGTTGGCATTACAAACATTTACAAAATAGGTCTTAACCTATTACAACATGATGCAAATTGGATGAAGTAAAAGTGTATGTAGATCATGCCATGCCTTAGCTGAGACTCAAACATGATCTTTCACACTTCAACATGCTTCCATGATCTTCAAGGGATCTCTGCAATTACTGGAGTTAACCAAGTCGGCTAAGATTGGTTACACACTACATTATCTAGGAACAATCTTCAAGTACAATCTCAATTCCTTAATGTAGATCAATGTCAAGATAGGAACATGATCATGAGACATCCACAAGCATGTTATAATCATTAGGAGGAACCACACAACCTTTAACCACTTTACCCATAAGAATCTTCACATCGAAACACACAAATTTCATTGTCTTCAATTGTCATGAAGGAAAGATAGCTTGCGGACCACCAAACCACAAACCATTGCAATTGTAGGCACTTATGATCATCCTAGACTTTCCTCTAGAACCATAGAGCAAAATACTTTATTACAGAGGAATGCAGAGCAAAATACTTTCTCCATGTCCCAACTGAACTCCCAAAAAGCACAGGTTTTACTCTGGTGAATGCAACTCTCTCAATTCTTCACACTGGAGGCTCAAACTCAGGATTTAGCATCTTCAGACATTCCTTTAATAAACTTCCAATCCATAGACCAAGATATTCATCTAGAAATAAATGCAAAGCAATCTATTAGACTATTCTTTCAACATACAACTCACTGTCTATACTGCACTTTACTGTAACTCACTTGTTTCTTCTAGAGAGCCTAATTTTCTCAATATCCTCAACATACAAAGCTTCTAAACAAGTAATAGAATAAGATACAGTTGACACCAATGACAACAAAGATATGTTGACATCAATGACAACACCGATTAGGCACATACTTGCAACAATCTCCCCTTTTGTCATTAATGGCAACATATGATGTGAAAAACTGTAACAACTATCAAGACAAGATAGTCCCCCTTTCTCTTTACACACCTGCACTCTTTCTTTCTCCAAGATTATCCCTCTTTCTCTTTACACATCTACACTCTTTGTCTATCTAAGTTTTTCACATGACTTCTCTCCCCCTTTGACATCAATGGCAAAGGGCACATACTTGCACTCTTCTATTATGATCCAATCTCTTTTCTGAACTCTCTGACACTTCCCCTAAGAAGTATCCCTAAAAAGCATCAATCTGGATCTCTGAGCACCTCTGGATTGATGCACTATTGTGCATCTTAGTTTAGAGTAGGAGGGGTGATAACCCCTAACTTTTCCCTGAGATACTCAAAGGTATCCTTAGGTAGAGGCTTGGTAAAAATGTCTGCAATCTGATCTTTGGTAGAAACATACTCCAAATTGCCTTCATTCTCTATCACCTTTTCTCTTAGAAAATGATACCTAATGGATATGTACTTTGTCCTTGAATGCATCACTAGATTCTTTGACATGTTTATGGCACTTGTGTTGTCACAAAAGATTGCAATTGGATCCTCATACACAACTTGATGTCCTTCAAAGTCTACTTCATCCATAACACTTGAGTGCAACTGCATGCTGCTACAATGTATTCTACTTCTGTAGTAGATAGGGATATCGAATACTATTTCTTGCTCAACCAAGATACTAACCTTTTTCCAAAGAAGAATGCACCTCCACTTGTACTTTTTCTGTCATCCACATCTCTAGCCCAATTTGCATCAGTATATGTACTGAGAGTAAAGTCACCGTCCTTAGGGTACCACAAACCATAATCCATTGTACCTTTTAAATATCTCAGAATTCTCTTGACTGCCATCACATGTGATTCCTTGGGTTCTACTTGAAATCTGCCCACAAGACATACTGCATGCATTATGTCAAGTTTGGTTTGAGTTAGATAAAGTAATCCTCCAATCATAGATCTGTGCCTTTTCAGGTCTTCCATGGGTGAGTTATCATCTTTACTCAACTTACAACTAGTTATCATAGGTGTGTAAACTGGTTTAGAGTCTTCCATCCCAAATTTCTTTAACAACTCTTTCAGATACTTAGATTGATAAATGAAGATACCTTTATCTGATTGACTTATTTGCAGACCTAAAAAGAAGTTCATATCTCCAAATATAGACATTTCAAATTCACTTTGCATTTCTCTAGCAAAAACTAAGCACATATCTTCATTGCCTCCAAAAATAATATCATCAACAAAGACCGCAACAATCAAGATTTGTTCATCATTGATCTTGAAGTAGAGATTGCTATCTGTAGTACCTTTTGTGAGGCCAACTATTTTACCTCCTATATTTTGATCATTGTGCTATTCAGTAGTGACTATGTTTCATATTTCAGACTTGATGTTTTATCTCACTGATTTGATATATGTGATTTGATTTGGTCATATTGATGATATGCTTTGGTTCAGTATATGGATTTATATTAGATGTTATTTTGTTATGAGATTCTAGTTGATTAGGTGATTGGAATTAATTGACATGTGATGGATATGCAGTTAAATTGGATTTATGTATGGATGGATATTGTTGTGTTGTTTGCATGAATTTTAACTTCTAGTTGCTTCGGCTATCATTTTCCTGATAGAACTGACACTTGATCGAGATGTGCAGGTTTTACTTTCCCTAGCCACGGGAAATTGGAGGTAGAGGATTCACACCCTATTATTCCCGGTTAAGCTGATCCATTCCCAAGAGGGATAAGGATCACGTGTGAAATTTGCATGATGATTTATTGTGCCTTGTTTAAATTATTTTATTTAAACCTTAGTACCCCCTCTCTTTCTTATTTTGATTAATATTAAGTGTGGTAATATTTTATTTTGATTTATGTCATTGTCATTTTTATTTATTTATTTATTCTTTTGGGCCATTTATATGTGGATTTTTGACCCCTTTCTTGACCCCTAGGGTCCCAAAAGTTACCCTAGCTGGTCAACCATGAGCCTAGGGTCAATTTGGACCACCTAACCTTAGTTTAGACTCACCTTGGGTCACCCTAACCCATGGTTGAGTCAAAGTGACGAAAATGGGAAAAGGGAAGATGAGGGATGGGCCTTGCCTTGGGTAGAGCACCTCTCCCATCCCTAGTTTTGGGAAACATTCCCAAGGAGGACTTGGGAGGTCCCCAAGAGTCCTCCCAAGCTCCCAAGTGAGTGGGAGCACCACTCAAGGCCCTTGTCTTGTGGAAGGGTGAGTGGGAATCCAACTCACCATTTGTCCCCCTCCCACTTGTGTGGAAGCACAAGTGGATGAGGTGGAGAAGGAGGTGAAGGGAGACGAGGACACTTGTCATTCTCCTACCTTTCTCTCTTTTCCAAGTGGTTTGGGTGGAGGGAAGAGATGGTGACAAATGTCACCACCTCATTCTCTCTGTTGGTTTTTTCTTCTGAATCAGCATTAGGGTTTGCCAGTTCTAATGCACAGGTAGATTCAGCCAACTGAATACAGGAGGTTGTGTGAGCTCCTCCCCTTCACTTCTGGTTCTGCCACACCAAGGGGGGTTTCCCTATTTGATAAAAGTATAACCTTGACTAGCTCAATGACAGAAAGATATAACTTGACAGCAACAGGCAGAATACTCTCACGTAAGGACCAAGATTTGCATAACAAATCACAAGGTTGGCAACATTCTTGGACATATATGTCTGGTTGGGTATGAGAGCATGCAGGGATCCTAATCCTACTCCTACAACTAACAGGTGGAAGGATGAGATGGTTTGAAATGATGTTTGGATGCAAACCTGGACCTGGTGTATAACCTCAACACAGAGCTAGATTGGTGCCTATCTAGGGCTTGGAGTCGGTAGACATACACCTGTGAATGATCAGCATGAATAGCTAAAACTAGATTTCAGGGGGATACACATGATATCTGCCTTACAGATATCTCCCAATACAGAGTGTTAAGCTGTCTATACTTATGGCATCCCTACTGCAGTAAGAAAGATACATGCAAAACTGGAGACAGAATCAGCATAACACATGCAAACATGGCATTATTCATATAAGATTAACCATGAAATCAGTGGATTCATGCCAAATCGTACAACAGGAGATACATAAACTCACAAGTTTAGCTGCACAGAGCAACCAAAACCAGTTGTATCTTATTACAGAGCCAAAATGTCCAGTTTTCAACAACCTTCAAATGAGCAACACAACCTGCTATATACAGCAAGGAAGGTTCCCAACATTAATTACATAGTTGACCAAAAAACCTGCCAGATACACAGTATCAAAAAAATGGCGCTCAACGCATTGAATGCGGCAGGTAGAAGAGGGGACAGAAGAGGATCTTGAGCCATGAGCCGCCAGCCGTGGATGTACAACTTCAGTCGGGTACTGGATCCATCCACGCCATCGCCCATACCTCTGCAACAATCACCATTAATGGCGCACCAACCCGCGGCCTTGGGAAATGCAGAAAACTGTGCGTCACAACTGTTTCCCACCAAGATACATCATCATGATATTTGAAAATATGCAGGATCGAATTATCCCACATGCACCCCGTAGCAACCATTTCAACACTTTATATACTAGGCCACGAGCATATATGATGTCGGTGCTTTTGCTCCCGATGACACTAGTATAAGCCTTCATCATCATCCTCCAATAACATGATATCCTGTTACTTGAAATATCACCTTGACGTCAGCATCATAATGCAATATCACCTGCATGATAAACGCCTTCATCGACACAACCTGATCCATCGGAGGAGGATCCTCTTGCTTAGCCGATACCAAATGTCTGGCCGATGAACATCCTGATGACGTCACCGTCATATTCGCAACATTGGGGGATCTTCATAAGATGAGTAATGTTAGAAATATGACCCCCTGGACCTTGATGACGTCACCACCACATGTCGGCATCAGGATGATATTCGGAAGATAACCGGATATTTGGAAATATCATCCTGATGCACAAATATCATGCTGCACTGTAGCTTCGCTATAAGATTGGGGTGATATATGAATATGACAGATATTTGAAATGATCACCCCCATTGGACAATGCATGAAGGCGACAGACGAATATCTCCCTTCAGAAATATCATGATGCAGACAGGTAGAAAAACAGATATCACCCTGACGTAAGAATGACGTCAGCATCATCAGGGTGATAAAACAACGAACATGAAGTGATAAAACAACATCAGGATGATCTTGACTAAGATCACCTGATGTTCAAATATGATGACCCCGATGAAGATCGGATCATACTTAGGACTTTGCAGCAATATCATCAGGATGATCTTAAGTAAGATCACCCGATGTTAGAATATCACCCTAGCGAAAGATCATGCTGACAGAAAATATGATGACCCTCGTAAGCAACATCGGGGTGATGTCCAGAAATATGATGATGATGACCTCCTCCAAAGAAAATATGATGCTGATGTTAAAACATGCTGAGGAGGCCCAAAGACTTAGAACTTTTTTGGATTTTTTGGGAAGGTGCTTGCATGAAAATTGCTCAGAAACTGACAGTGAAATCAGGCACCAACACTCTCAAGGCCAAATAGAGGGCCTATAATAGCTCCTCTAGTAGAGGAGTGGGGGTTCTTCTCTTTTAGGCTATTTCCTTGCAATTTGAAACTTCTTGCAAATTTGAGTTTACTTGCTAAGTTTGGTGGAGTTAGAGAAGTTTGGAAGAAAAACTAAAAGGTTGGAAAGCTTGGGAAGGCTAGGAGCTCTTCACCAACTTCTACATCCTTTGCCAAGTCCTTGAAGGTAGGCTCTTATCTTGTTGCTTGCTTTGCTATATGAAATTTTCCATGTTTGAATCTTGATTGTAAATCTGTTTTCATTGAGTTGTTTATTTTTGCATTTGATGTTGGGTTGGGTTGTTATGGTGAGAGCACCTTCAATGGAGGAAATGCTCAAGTAGTATGGGTAGGGGAGAGGAACAATCCTTGGGGGCTCTTCCACAGATTTGTGTTTATGTGTTTATGCCTTGAGGGCCTATTATCATTTGAGGAGGAGATGTGTATATGGCAAGAGTGCCAAGCATATTGGTGTTGGATTTTTGTGAATTGAGTTGTTTCAGATATTTTGGCTAGAGGCCATGTGATGAGATTTTCCTTACCATTGGGAGCCCCTTTAAGTTGAGAGGTCTATTCCCTACCCGCACCTAACTCATTTTTATGAGTTGATGTAATGTGCAAATCCTATGGGGTGTATCTATTTTGTGTTTAGTTCTGTTTGAAATTCTATTGTGATTTGGTATACCTGTGTGAAATCCCCTACCTCCCTAGCTCAGGGGTGACCCACTAGCGGGTCTACGGTAGGGAGGAGAGCTTTCCTTTCTTTGTGGCTGGTTTTTGTGCCTTGCTATTTTGCTCAGTTGCAGGTTCACTAGTGAAGAAGGAGAAGTGGGATAGAGCTCCTCTTTGTGTGGCATTGAAAGTGAATAATGGTTGTTGGAGTCTTGACCATGGTAGCCTTGTTGCAATGTAATTTTGTATGGAGTAATATGTTAGTGACATGTAGTTAACTATTATGTTTACTCATTGTAAATTTTTCTGTTATTGGTTTTCCCTATTTATGAAATTTAGCCTTGTATAGAGAAATGCATGGAAAGTTAGACATTGATATATGTTTACCATTGTTCTTTTAAGGATAAGCATATTATGGGAAATTTTTGTTTGATTTGGTTGGAAAAGAAAGAGAAAGAAATGCACCCTTGGGTTATGAAATGTTGTTTTAAGTTTCTGTCATTTGCTTTCAAAAAAAATACCTGTGTGTGTGTATGTTGATAAATAAAGTCTAGTTTAAACCATGAAGGAAGGAGAATTGAACTTACATTCCCATCATTATTTACTTGAGTATGGTATTACATTATATTGATCATTGGAAAGTCAATGCAATTGAAAAAAAATATAGAAAGGGTTTAAGTAGTTTTCTGTTGCTACAATACATCATGTTATGAGAAGAAAACATTATAATTCTGCCTTTACATAGATCATATTTACATGCATCTAAGTGCTTCATTTTCAAAAAAAAAAAACATAGATATGTGAAATAATGTTCATATCATTTAAACTGGTGGCTGTTGGATTATGTATACCTATTTATACTCAGCATATAGAAAATGGGAAACCTTTGCTTTTATAGAATTGTCCATATCATTTTACAAATGCCAAAAAAAAAAAATACATGACTGTTAAGTGTATATTTTGTTTTTTTTAAAAAAACAGGGGTGTATGAATGATGTAAACATTTATTTATATATATATTTATACAAATATATATATATATATATATATATATATATATATATATATATATATATATATATATATATATACATTATTTTTTTTTTATATCGATTATTAATTATAAATATATAGGTTTGTGTGTGCAAATATATATATATGAGTTTTATATAAATTAAATTACATTTCGTACATTTAAAATACAAGGGGTTTTATGTATTTTTTTTTTTACAAAAAAATTACAAAAAGAAATATAAAATAAATTTTTTTTTAGGGCTTTGTGGGCGACGGCACCGCCCACAGAGATGCAGCCTTACCATAGGGTGTGGGGGAGGAGGCTTAGCCTCTGCCCACCCCCGTGGGTGTGGGCGGAGGCTAAGCCCCCTCCCCCACACCCCCCGTAGCCCCTTTTTACCGTCAAACTCCCGTGCTTCGTAGATCCAGGCACCCTCGCACTCCCTTCTCAGTCCTGCACTCGGTGGTTCCTCCTCACACAACCACCTCTCCTGCCAACCTCCCTCCGCTGAGCGCTGGCCGCTCCCCATACACTACACAGTACCTCCCCACCTCTTCTTCCATTGCGTGCTCAGGCCCCCGCCTGCGGCCCTAAAGAACACCGCCACACACCCATAGTCCCGCCTTCATAGCACGACCGCCGCCTGTTGCAGCTCCCACACCTTCCACCACCCACACTCCACCCTCAGCCACGGTTCTCCCCTAACGCCGCCGGCCCTCCGCCTCTCATGACTTTGACCATGGCCGCCGCTGCCGACGAAATCCTCCCCATCTTGCAACTCAGCTCCACATCAAGGGTTAGGGTTTTTAGTGTGGGAGTAATGGAATGTGAAGCTCATTCACTTGCTCGGTGCTTTAAGAGAGACCAAACTTATTATAACTAAAACTAGGGTTTTACTTTTACTTATATATATTATATACAAAAGATATCCCAACCTATGAATTATATTACACACATTATATGTGGATATGAGTAATGTTTAAAATAAGTGAACTTTATTTCGTTGTTAATAAAGAGGTAAATTCATTTAAACGTTAAATATATGTATTGGAAATTCTAATTTTTATATATATAACAATTATGAGTAACTTCATTTAAATGTTAAATATATGTATTGGAAATTATAATTTTTATATAAATAATAATTATGGGTAATTTCATTTAAACATTAATTATATGTATTGGAAATTCTAATTTTTATATATATAATAATTATGAGTAACTTCATTTAAATGTTAAATATATGTATTGGAAACTATGATTTTTATATATATAATAATTATGGGTAATTTCTTTTAAACGTTAAATATATGTATTGGAAAATTCTAATTTTTGTATATATAATAATTATTATTTACTTGTATCTATGTATTATGGTTATAGCTAACTATGTAAAAAGAAAAGGAAATCTTTTACAACAAAACTAATTAGGGGTTATAAATTCTTGACATCATATAACAATAATTAATTTATAAGAGTGGATATATAATTGTTTATATGTATCCTAAAGCGTAGAATAAAAGATGTGTTTTGGAGATTAAACCATTCCTTATACAAAAAAAGGAGAGAGGCAAACCAATTTAAATGTTGAAATTAACCCGAGCATATACCCTGTAAACGACTCCAAGCAATGATAGTTAACCCTGTGTAGTGACCTGGCTTACCAGGAAAATAGAGAGCTCAACCCAAACAGGCAAACTACGTAGCCAAGTCAAGTGAAAGGGTATTAACTTTCTCCACGTTGATAATGCGACATGCTTGTAGGGTTTATTTCACACGTTGTGACTTTTCTTTCCACCTCTCAAAACTCTAGTTGTGTGCCAACTTGTCACCATGATTTTACACCTTCGTCGGATCAAGCTAGGGATGAATGTAGGTTTCACCTCACCTAGGAAACTAGGGTACAGATCTGAATAGTCTAACCCTAAGAGTGACATGCTTCATGTCGCAAACCCCTTAGATGGCCCCACGCATCTCGTTTACGTTGACATGCTTATGCCTCAGGCATTTTTCCACCGAGCACGCAAGCGCGTGCAAGGTGGTTCTTGGGGATAGGGAGAAAAAATTTTTGTGGCCCGTGTTGTGACCATATGGCCAATGTGGTTGAGACATGGACATTTGTGTGTCGTGTCTGCACGGGAAATACGGCCATGACACCTTTACTGAACCCTATCTATATCAGATACCTGTCCAACCATGCATACCATGCCCTGGGAGCTTGTTTTAATCCATACAAAGCTTTCTTCAATCTGCATACCATGTCACCCTAATCTGATGACTAAAATCCTTCCGGTTGTTCAATATAGACTTCTTCTTCCAACTCTTCATTTAAGAAAGTAGACTTCACATCCATTTGGTAAACCTTGAAATCTTTGTATGTTGCAAAAGCCAAAAACATTCTTATTGCTTCAATCCTTGCCACTGGAGAAAAAGTTTCTTTAAAGTCTATTCCCTCAACTTGAGTGTATCCTTTGCATACCAACCTTGCTTTGTTTCTTACCACTTCACCATTCTCATTCATCTTGTTTCTGAAGACCCACTTTGTGCCAATTACATTCTTATCTGCTGGTCTGGGAACAAGATCCCAAGTCTAATTCTTCTCTATCAACATCAATTCCTCTTCCATAGCCTTTACCCAATTCTCATCTTTGCAAGCCTCATCCACAATTTTATGTTCAATCTTGGAAATCAGACAGAAATTTACTTGTTCCTCTACAACTTTTCTTCTGGTTAACATCCCTTTGCTCTTATCTCCTATGATTTGATCTTCAGAATGACTGAGTCTTACATACCTTGGAGTTTTGGTAGCACTTACCATAGCTTGTTCTTCTTCATCTGAGTTGTCTTCATGCTGCATCACTTCTGAAACATCTAGATCATCCAACTCATATCCACTTGATTTTGAAGACCTTTACTTACATTCATCAACTTTAACATTTGCACTTTCAATGATCTTATTCAACCTCTTATTATAGCACCGGTAGGCCTTTCTCTTAGTGGAGTAACTAAGGAAGATTCCTTCATCACATCTAGCATCAAACTTGCCTAGATCTTCTTCTCTTTTGATATAACATTTGCTACCAAAACCTTTCAAATATTTTACAGTAGGAACTTTACCATGCCACAACTCATAAGGAGTCTTAGGACTATTACCTTTTACTTGGACTTTGTTTAGAATGTATACAGTAGTGTGAATTGCCTCTCTCTAATATGCTTCCAAAAGATTAGCTTCCTTCATCATGGTTCTAGCAGCTTCTTGAACTGTTCTATTTTTCCTTTCAATAACTCCATTTTGCTGTGGAGTTCTAGATACAGATAGCTATCTCATTATTCCATGTTCTTCACAAAATAAATTGAATTCATTTGATGTGAACTCTCCTCCTTTATCAGACCTCAAGCATTTGATTTCAAATCCATCTCATTTTCAACCATTGCCTTAAATGCCTTGAACTTATCTAGAGCTTCATCTTTTTCTTTCAAAAAGGTGACCCAAATCATTCTAGAATAATCATCAATAAGTAACATGAAATACCTGTCTCCTTGCAAAATTCTTACTCTGGTAGGTCCACACAAATCTGAATGTACTAGCTCAAGTAGTCCTCCAACTAATTGGTCCTTGCTTTTGAAACTTGTTCTTGTCTGTTTCTCAAATTGACACTCTTTGCAAATAGCATTAGTAGGCTTCACAAGCTTAGACAGATCTCTAACATCCTGTGCAATACTTATCTTCATAATATTATCAAAATTTATGTGACACAACCTTCTATGCCATAACCAACTCTCATTAGTCTGAGTCAACAAGCAATAGTTATCAGTTCCTTCCAAGTGATAGATATTACCTTTGGTCTTCTTACCAATTGCAATGACTATTCTAGAGCTTTCCCTGATCTTGCATCCATTGTCCTTGAAGCTTAAATCATAACCCTTACCACACATCTGACCCACACTTAAGAGATTATGCTTTAATCCTTTCACATATAGGACATCTTCAGTATTATGCTTGCCATCAAAAGAAATAGATCTTTTCCCACAAATCTTACCAGCTGTATCATCTCCAAACCTAACCAGTCCACCATCATATATTTCCAAACTCACAAACTTACTTTTGTCACTAGTCATGTGGTGAGAGCATCAACTATCAATAACCCATTCATCCTTTTCCTTAACCTAAGCAGCCAAAGCACTTTCCACTAGTTTTTCTTCCTTCACACAGCTAGTAGAATTAGTAGACACAAGATCTTCCTTAATAGAAATAAACAAGCATTTTGTAATGTTCCAAACTAATATTTTAACATAAAATCAGATCGGAAAATAAATTTTGATAAGCTCCACTAAAAATTGCAACAAAAACATCAAGACTAGCTAACTAGTCAAACACGAAATTACAAAAAACATGCTGGAAACACCACAAACTGATTTGTATTGATTTTTCTGATGTAAATAACATATGATCAGGTCTAAAACACTAATCACAATAGAAAAAACATCTGCAACACAAATCTCCTAAAATCCACTTCAAACTACACAAACTATGCAAAACTACACTGGTGAAAACTGTCGAAAATAATGCCAAATCAAATCCCAACTGAAAAGAATAGCTCTTGGATGCTTGGAATGGATTCCAAATGACCATGGAATAGAAACAAACTCCACAACACTACAATAACTCTGCACAACACATTAAAAACCACCAAAATTGCAACAGAACAACCTGCAAACACAATACTACAAAGCTGCCGAAACTGCACAATCCTTTGAAGCCCAATGCAATCCCTATATGGAATTACTCTCTGTAACAAAAGGGTTTTCATCCTATGATCACTTGAGACTGATGGATTTTCATCCACAAGCCTCCAACTCCAATGGGTTTTCGTCCACTGAAGAAAATCCAAGCACAAGTGCTCAAACAAGAAAATTAGGTTGTAAAAATGATCAAGAAGTCCCTATGAAAGAAGATACTTGCATATTTATAATGGATCCAAATCCAAACGTCCATCTCTTGGAAAATAAATTAAAATAATTTAATTTCCAACAAATTCCCTCCAAATATTCTCACCAAAATAGCCCATGAAAGATTCTTCTCTAAAAATAGAAAATAACTCCCACTATGAAAACCTGTCATAGATGTTGTCATAGAATCTTGTCATAACTGTCATAAAATCTTCTAAATTCTATCTTGGGAGTTATAATTACACCTAATTAAAGCCCATTCCCCCACTTGTGCAAATAAATGAAAATATTTAATATTTAATTGCTCTTGAAAATAATAAATCCTTAATTTGCGGGATTACAATTAAAATATTAAATAAAATATTTTCCCTTCTGATTTACATTAGCCCATGGGAAAATTGGAATGGACTAATAATTTCACCAATTTATTTTTACTATAAAGGGGACATGACAAATCTCCCCTCCTCAAAATTGCTTGTCCTTAAGCAATTAAAACCATGATGCTTCCAAATTATGTTATACTGCATAGAAAGCCTTGATCTTGTACCTATGAGATGTTGCAATTCTTGCCATAGAACACTGTGAAAACCTGAAAAATCAGATTCATTTCTACCAATGCCATGAATCAAACAATAATATATATGCAATCTAAGCTCTTGGATATGTAAGTATTTGATGCATTCTTTCTCATACTCCAACTGATCCACATATTCCCACAAAGATTTAGTAAACTTGTCAAATGCAGTAGCATGAGATAAGACAAAATTGAAACTCCTACAACTTCTCCCAATGATATAAATATGTTTTTTGCTGCTTGTAGGACTGATATAACTATCAATGCACTCTCCATTACAGAAAATATGAAACTGAGAAAGAGTTACTTCTCTGACCTCCAAAGTACTGAAATATACATTGCAGGAATGCACAACAATTGGCCCATAGTTTACCTCAACCTAAGAGGTGTTGCTTTTAGATTCATGGACTGATCTATAACAGAAAGTGTTAAGTAGAGGACCAACAAGTAGCATCATATAACAGCAACATATACACCACAAATCATCAAAAAATGAATCTCCAAACAACAACTCATCGAAATAGAAGATGATGTCCATGTAAACACTTTTCCAATCTTGATAAGAGGTAAGCAATGGATGCAACAAACTTAATAGAACAACATGATTTACCATATTGTTATGGAAGATGCTATACTCCTTGGTATTTTTGAGAACTCCCTCCTCAAGATTCCTCCACAAAATATTCTGCTTCATTTTAGTGTAAAAAATTGGAAAGATTCTATCCTTGTGCCAAATGAGACCATCTACAAGCACCAACTTGTCAACCCATTTATGTGACTCATCACTCTTATTCCAAGGATTATGATACATTTTCATATACATCAATGTAAGAATCATGTTATAATGTCCATAACATAAAAATCCCATGATTATCAAATAAAAACTCCAAATCACACAATATTGCCAACATTGTTTTGCTCCAAATTGAAAGACGAAAACTGCAACTTCTGAAGCTGATATGAGTGGGGAAAATAACAATATGAAATGAACTACAATAACATGAAATTGAGCTACAATAGAAAAACATTCCCCAATACACAAAACCCACAAATCTTCACACAACTTCATTGGAAACCTGCAAGCAACACTCACATACTGCACTACTGGAACAACTTCCCTGAATCTTCTCCAAATTAGTGTTATGCTGGATTGATTAGTGTTCACTAATATTGTAGACCTTCTTGTCACATCATCATGCAAGGATACTTCCTCCAAACACATCAATCTACAGTTGTTCATCACTAAATTTATCAAAATCAACAACATGCAAATGATCTAACAACTACAAAAATGGCAAACCTGTGTAATAATCATCAATGTGACTGATGTAGGATTGGTGGACAACCATGAAAGGACTAAAAATCTCTCCACAAATATTTGTATACTTATGAAATTCCATTTTTGTTGCTGATCATACAAGACAAGTGGATTTGAGAAGAACTTGAGACTATCTCCTGAATCTTTGTGCTTCATGCTTTCAAATTTTATAGAGTTTCTCCTTTGCATTATAACCAAAACCACTCCTTTTCCTAAATCATCACATCCTATAAACAATTCTTGTAATAAATCTGAAATTATAAGTACATAACATGAGTTGTTTACCTTTTCAATCACTTCCAATGCTTCTTGTCTTGCATCCTCATGTATGCCCTGAGCACTAGTGACATGGCCCAAGTATGTGACATCATTCTTCCTCAAATTTTTCTGATGAAAATCAATTTCCAACTCTACGACATGTTGGAATCATCTATCTAATAGTGATCTTGGGAACATATTACTAAACACCATTCTTTGTGGATTTGGAAGCAATTGAATAACATAAAGTAGATTGTGTTTCTTACCAGAACTCAAGATTGCTTCATTACCATAGTCATATCGGAAGTGACATCCTATGGCTCCTTGCATTTGACTCTTAGGCTGCAACCATAGAACCATGTGATCCTTCACATTATTTTTCTCATGCTCATGTATTATCAAATTGATATTTCCTACATAGGTTGCTGATTTGAAAATTTTGGCAAGCTGAAATTTGACATCTATATCTAGAAAGATGTCCATTTCATGTGCATATTCTTCAATAGAGTCATCTTGGAACTCCTCATCATAAACACATAGTGCAGCAAGTGTTAATCACAAATACTCAATGCAACCCATAGAAAACTCTAAAACATATTTGAATCTTCTACCATAAACAAAAAACCCATTTTCTACAACTGTCAACTTCATGTTCTCGATTTGAATGAAGCCACATCTTTTCATTAATGAAGCCCAATCAACACCCCTTGAAACACCATACCCTTCCACAGAAGGATGTGAGAAATATGAAATGAAAAAAATAAGATAAGAGTTGGTTACCTTCATTAGCTCATCAAATACTTCTTGCATTCCATTCTCCTTCATGTTTGAAGTTCCGTTGATATGATCCAAGCATGATAACTTTGCAACCTTCTTGATGCTAGTAATAATGAGGCCATCTTTTCAAATCTTATCCTTCTTGTAAACTCCTCCATACATCCAATGGTAGAAAACCTGTATGAAGCTTGGTCCTGAAAGTACCATGCCATGCTTAGTAATAAAATTGTCAACATCAAATTGACACCTTCTCTCCTTACCACATTTCCATGATAAGCATCTCCATTTGACCATTACCCAAAATATTTTCTTCAAGTGTGGTACTTGGATTGCACAAGTGATCCATAAAATGTGAACATTGATCCTTCATAATGTGATTAGAAAGCACAACAAACCCTATATGGATCCTCATAAACTTCCTTTCATTCCAAATAGAAGAGATGGAAAAATCAATAGTGCCTCTAACAAATTTAATCCTTAAGAGATTACCTGGATCCCATGTGAAAACACAAATTTGGACTTGACTCAAAGAGTCCTCATGCCCTATAATACATGTTGTATCCCTCACTCTATCACCTTTTTTAGCATTCTTTCCATGTTGACAAGAATTTTGTAGTGACATGGAAGGAGACAAATCTGAAATATTTTCATACCTTGGGCTGCAAATAAGATGTTCATCCTCATTTGTTGAAAGAGAGTTCATTGAGATAGCCTCAACAACTCCATATTTGTGACTCAAAACCCTTAAATTAGGACTAACCAAAATATTCTTCTCAAATGCATACCCATCCACAATGCTACTGTGCAAATCAAACAATGGCTCACCATTTGGAAGTTTAAAAGATAGTGTATGAATTAGTGCATGTCCATCCATCTTGGGCTCTTCACAACTAATAAGAGATGTCTTTTCCTCCTCAACTTCATCAATATTTTCTTGACATGTATAATCATTAGAATTAAAATAAACATCTTCTATTTCCAAACAGTTTTTATCTTCAAATTGTATGGTGGATTTCTCCAAGCTTTGCTTCCTTTCAATTTCTTGCAAACCTAATTTTTCTTTATTCTTTACAATCACCATTTTTGGTTCTATGTCCTTCTTTTCTAGCTCTTTTGGTTCTTCTATTATGACTGTTGAACCTTCCTTTGTATCATGCTCCTTAGCATCTTCTTGATTTTTGGTATTTATAGCCTTTTCCATCTTAACTTCTTCCTTTCTTCTTCTCATGAAATAATTTTCAAATGATACTTCAAATTTTCCCTTTGAAAGGTACTCTTAAAAAGTTTTGAGAACCGCTCCTTCTTTCGGCAAATCTTTCCCAGTGATTTCTGCATATTCATAAAAAGTGAGGGCTGCCTTTGAAATTATACATTTCATATAATATTCATCAAACCGTACTGATATTTTGGAAACTAAAACATCATTTTCCAAACTCCTCAAAAGGGATTTGAAGAATCCTCCCATGATCAACAACTTAGTACCCTATAGGCTGGAAAGATCATCCTCTGATACCACTGTAATGTTCCAAACTGAGATTTTAACATAAAATCAGATCTAAAAATAAATTTTGATAAGCTCCACTAAAAATTGCAACAAAAACATCAAGACTAGCTAACTAGTCAAACAAGAAATTACACCAAACATGTTGGAAACACAACAAACTGATTTGTATTGATTTTTCTGATGTAAATAATATATGATCAGGTCTAAAACACTGATTACAACAGCAAAAACATCTGCAACACAAATCTCCTAAAATCCACTTCAAACTACACAAACTATGCAAAACTACACTGCTGAAAACTGCCAAAAATAATGCCAAATCAAACCCCAACTGAAAAGAATAGATCTTGGATGCTTGGAATGGATTCCAAATGACCATGGAATAGAAAAAAACTCCACAACACTACATCAACTCTACACAACACACTGAAAATCACCAAAACTACAACATAACAACCTGCATACACAATATTGCAAAACTGTCGAAACTGCACAATCCTTTGAAGTCCAATGCAATCCCTGTATGGAATTACTCTCTGTAACCAAAGGGTTTTCATCCTCTGATCACTTGAGAGTGATGTGTTTTTGTCCACAAGCCTCCAACTCCAATGGGATTTCGTCCACTGAAGAAAATCCAAGCACAAGTGCTCAAACAAGAAAATTAGGTTGTAAAAATGATCAAGAAGTCCCTGTGAAAGAAGATACTTGCATATTTATAATGGATCCAAATCCAAATGTCCCTCTCTTGGAAATTAAATTAAAATAATTTAATTTCCAAAAAATTCCCTCCAAATATTCTCACCAAAATATCCCATGAAAGATTCTTCTCTAAAAATAGAAAATAACTCCCACTATGACAACCTATCATAGATGTCATAGAATCTTGTCATAACTGTCATAAAATCTTCTAAATTCTATCTTGAGAGTTATAATTATACCTCATTAAACCCCATTCCCCCACTTGTGCAATTAAATGAAAACATTTAATATTTAGTTGCTCCCAAAAATAATAAATCCTTAATTTGCGGGATTACAATTAAAATATTAAATAAAATATTTTTCCTTATGATTTGCATTAGCCCATGGGAAAATAGGAATGGACTAATAATTTCACCAATTTATTTTTACTATAAAGGGGACATGACAAATCTCCCCTCCTCAAAATTGCTTGTCCTCAAGCAATTAAAACCATGATGCTTCCAAATTATGTTATACTGCATAGAAAGCCTTGATCTTGTACCTGTGAGATGTTGCAATTCTTGCCATAGAACACTGTGAAAACCTGAAAACTTAGATTCATTTCTACCAATTCCATGAATCAAACAATAATATCTATGCAATCTAAGCTCTTGGATATGTAATTATTTGATGCATTCTTTCTCATACTCTAACTGATCCACATATTCCCACAAAGATTTAGTAAACTTGTCAAATGCAGTAGCATGAGATAAGACAAAATTAAAACTCCTACAACTTCTCCCAATGATATAAATATGTTTTTTTTCTGCTTGTAGGATTGATATAACTGTTAATGCACTCTCCATTACAGAAAATATGAAACTAAGAAATAGTTACTTCTCTTACCTCCAAAGTACTGAAATATACATTGCAGGAATGCACAATAATTGGCCCATACTTTACCTCAACCTGAGAGGTGTTGCTTTCAGATTCATGGACTAATTTATAACAACAAGTGTTCAGAAGAGGACCAACAAGTAGCATCATATAACAGCAACATATACACCACAAATCATCAAAAAATGAATCTCCAAACAACAACTCATTGAAATAGAAGATGATGTCCATGTAAACACTTTTCCAATCTTGATAAGAGGTAAGCAATGGCTACAACAAACTTACTAGAACAACATGATTTACCATATTGTTATGGAATATGCTATACTCCTTGGCATTTTTGAGAACTCCCTCCTCAATATTCCTCCACAAAATATTCTGCTTCATTTTAGTGTAAAAAATTGGAAAGATTCTATCCTTGTGCCAAATGAGACCATCTACAAGCACCAACTTGTCAACCCATTTATGTGACTCATCACTCTTATTCCAAGGATTACCATACATTTTCATATACACCAATGTAAGAATCATGTTATAATGTCCATAACATAAAAATCCCATGACTGTCAAATAAAAACTCCAAATCACACAATATTGCCAACATTGTTTTGCTCCAGACTGAAAGATGAAAACTGCAACTTCTGAAGCTGATATGAGTGGGGAAAATAATGATATGAAATGATCTACAGTAGCATGAAATTGATCTACAATAGAAACACACTCCCCAATACACAAAACCCACAAATCTTCACACAACTTCATTGGAAACCTGCAAGCAACACTCACATACTACACTACTGGAACAACTTCCCTGAATCTTCTCCAAATTAGTGTTATGATGGATTGATTAGTGTTCACTAATATTGTAGACCTTCTTGTCACATCATCATTCAAGGATACTTCCTCCAAACACATCAATCTACAGTTGTTCATCACTAAATTTATCAAAATCAACAACATGCAAATGATCTAACAACTACAAAAATGGCAAACCTGTGTAATAATCATCAATGTGACTGATGTAGGATTGGTGGACAACCATGAAAGGACTAAAAATCTCTCCACAAATATTTGTATACTTATGAAATTCCATTTTTGTTGCTGATCATACAAGACAAGTGGATTTGAGAAGAACTTGAGACTATCTCCTGAATCTTTGTGCTTCATGCTTTCAAATTTTATAGAGTTTCTCCTTTGCATTATAACCAAAACAACTCCTTTTCCTAAATCATCACATCCTATAAACAATTCTTGTAATAAATCTGAAATTATATGTACATAACATGAGTTGTTTACCTTTTCAATCCCTTTCAATGCTTCTTGTCTTAAATCCTCATGTATGCCCTGAGCACTAGTGACATGGCCCAAGTATGTGACATCATTCTTCCTCAAATTTTTTTGATGAAAATCAATTTCCAACTCTACGACATGTTAGAATCTTCTATCTAATGGTGATCTTGGGAACATATTACTAAACACCATTCTTTGTGGATTTGGAAGCAATTGAATAACATAAAGTAGATTGTGTTTCTTACTAGAACTCAAGATTGCTTCATTACCATAGTCATATCGGAAGTGACATCCTATGGCTCCTTGCATTTGACTCTTAGACTGCAACCATAGAACCATGTGATCCTTCACATTATTTTTCTCATGCTCATGTATGATCAAATTGATATTTCTTGCATAGGTTGCTGATTTGAAAATTTTGGCAAGCTGAAATTTGACATCTATATCTATAAAGATGTCCATTTCATGTGGATATTCTTCAATAGGGTCATCTTGGAAATCCTCATCATAAACACATAGTGTAGCAAGTGTTAAGCACAAATACTCAATGCAACCCATAGAAAACTCTAAAACATACTGGAATCTTCTACCATAAATAGAAAACCCATTTTCTACAATTGTCAACTTCATGTTCTCGATTTGAATGAAGCCACACCTTTGCATTAATGAAGCCAAATCAACGCCCCTTGAAACACCATACCCTTCCACAAAGGGATGTGAGAAATATGAAATGAAAAAAATAAGATAAGAGTTGGTTACTTTCATTGGCTCATCAAATACTTCTTGCATTCCATTCTCCTTCATGTTTGAAGTTCCGTTGATATGATCCAAGCATGATAACTTTGCAACCTTCTTGATGCTAGTAATAATGAGGCCATCTTTTCAAATCTTATCCTTCTTGTAAAATCCTCCATACATCCAATGGTAGAAAACCTGTATGAAGCTTGGTCTTGAAAGTACCATGCAATGCTTAGTAATAAAATTATTAACATCAAATTGACACCTTCTTTCCTTACCACATTACCATGATAAGCATCTCAATTTTCCTATCTCCATTTGACCATTACCCAAAATATTTTCTTCAAGTGTGGTACTTGGATTGCACAAGTGATCCATAAAATGTGAACATTAATCCTTCATAATATGATTAGAAAGCACAACAAACCCTATTTGGATCCTCATAAACTTCCTTTCATTCCAAATAGAAGAGATGGAGAACTCAATAGTGCCTCTAACTACTTTAATCCTCAAGAGATTTCTTGGATCCCATATGAAAACACAAATTTTGACTTGACTCAAAGAGTCCTCATACCCTATAATACAAGTTGTATCCCTCACTCTATCACCTTTTTTAGCATGCTTTCCATGTTGACAAGAATTTTGTAGTGACATGGAAGGAGACAAATCTGAAATATTTTCATACCTTGGGCTGCAAATAAGATGTTCATCCTCATTTGTTGAAAGAGAGTTCATTGAGATAGCCTCAACAACTCCATATTTGTGACTCAAAACCCTTAAATTAGGACTAACCAAAATATTCTTCTCAAATGCATACCCATCCACAATGCTACTGTGCAAATCAAACAATGGCTCACCATTTGGAAGTTCAAAAGATAGTGTATGAATTGGTGCATGTCCATCCTTCTTGGGCTCTTCACAACTAACAAGAGATGTCTTTTCCTCAACTTCATCAATATTTTCTTGACATGTACAATCATTAGAATTAAAATAAACATCTTCTATTTCCAAATAGTTTTTATCTTCAAATTGTATGGTGGATTTCTCCAAGCTTTTCTTCCTTTCAATTTCTTGCAAACCTAATTTTTCTTTATTCTTTACAATCACCATTTCTGGTTCTATGTCCTTCTTTTCTAGCTCTTTTGGTTCTTCTATTATGACTGTTGAACCTTCTTTTGTATCATGATCCTTAGCATCTTCTTTATTTTTGGTATTTATAGCCTTTTCCATCTTAACTTCTTCCTTTCTTCTTCTCATGAAATAATTTTCAAATGATACTTCAAATTTTCCCTCTGAAAGGTACTCTTCAAAAGTTTTCAGAACCGCTCCTTCTTTAGGAAAATCTTTCCCAGTGATTTCTGCATATTCATAAAAAGTGAGGTCTGCCTTTGAAATTATATATTTCATATAATATTCATCAAACCATACTGATATTTTGGAAACTAAAACATCATTTTCCAAACTCCTCAAAAGGGATTTGAAGAATCCTCCCATGATCAACAACTTAGTACCCTATAGGATGGAAAGATCATGCTCTGATACCACTGTAATGTTCCAAACTAATATTTTAACATAAAATCAGATCTGAAAATAAATTTTGATAAGCTCCACTAAAAATTGCAACAAAAACATCAAGACTAGCTAACTAGTCAAACAAGAAATTACACCAAACATGCTGGAAACACAATAAACTGATTTGTATTGATTTTTCTGATGTAAATAACATATGATCAGGTCTGAAACACTAATTACAACAGCAAAAACATCTACAACACAAATCTCCTAAAATCCACTTCAAACTACACAAACTATGCAAAACTACACTGCTGAAAACTACTGAAAACAATGCCAAATCAAACCCCAACTGAAAAGAATAGCTCCTGGATGCTTGGAATGGATTCCAAATGACCATGGAATAGAAAAAAACTCCACAACACTACAGAAACTCTACACAACACGCTGAAAATCTCCAAAACTACAACAGAACAACCTGCAAACACAATACTGCAAAACTATCGAAACTGCACAATCCTTTGAAGTCCAATGCAATCCCTATATGAAATTACTCTCTATAACCAAATGGTTTTCATCATCTGATCACTTGAGACTAATGGGTTTTCATCCACAAGCCTCCAACTCAAATGGGTTTTCGTCCACTGAAGAAAATCCAAGCACAAGTGCTCAAACAAGAAAATTAGGTTGTAAAAATGATCAAGAAGTCCCCGTGAAAGAAGATACTTGCATATTTATAATGGATCCAAATCCAATCATCCCTCTCTTGGAAATTAAATTAAAATAATTTAATTTCCAACAAATTCCCTCCAAATATTCTCACCAAAATAGCCCATGCAAGATTCTTCTCTAAAAATAGAAAATAACTCCCACTATGACAACCTGTCATAGATGTCATAGAATCTTGTCATAACTATCATACAATCTTCTAAATTCTATCTTGTGAGTTATTATTACACCTAATTAAACCCCATTCCCCCACTTGTGCAATTAAATAAAAATATTTAATATTTAATTGCTTAAAAAAATAATAAATCCTTAATTTGCAGGATTACAATTAAAATATTAAATAAAATATTTTCCCTTCTGATTTACATAGCCCATGGGAAAATTGGAATGGACTAATAATTTCATCAATTTATTTTTACTATAAAGGGGACATGACACATTCATTTCCAGAGGTACTAGCATTATCTAGGTCACCATTATCTGATACTCCTTCATCATCAGCAAAATCTTCAACATAATAACACTTCTTTTGGGTCCTAGGCCTGTTCTCTTATCTTTTTCTATTTCTTTCAATTCTTTTAGGACATCTGCTTGAAAAATGACCTACTTTATCACAGGAAAAACATTTCAAAGGTAATTTTCCTTTATACTTACTGGATCCTTTTTGCAGTCTGTCCACAAAGTTGTCTTCAATTTCATCAAATTCATCATCAGATTCTACCTTGTACTTTTCTGATCTGGAAGTTCTTCCAGGAGTACTCACTTTGAAGGTTGTCTCAACTTTTGGCAGAGCATCACCAAACTCTCTCATTTCAAAGGCAATAAGCTTACCAAGTAGCTGATCCATGTCACCCTTTTTAACTTGCATGAATTCTTCAATTGCAGCTACCTTGTGACAGTAGGACTTGGGCAGAGATCTGAGAATTTTCATCACAATTTCCTTATCGTTGAGAGTTCCCCCTATGGCTTTTATCCCTGTGACAAGTTCATCAACTCTTTGCATAACAGCTGATACATTTTCATCTTCATTCATCTTCAAACTTTCATATTTCACTTTCATACTTTGTAGCCTTGATTCCTTTACAGAATCATCTCCTTCATATAGATTTTTCAACTTTTCCCATACCTCATTTGTAGTTTCAAGATCCACAACTTTCGTTAGTATTGAGTCAGTTAATGAGATTAGTAGAGCATCCTTTGGCTTGACATCCATCTCATATTCTTTGATTTCATCTTCAGTCGTCAGACCATTTTGAGGCATGGTGTATTTTATTTCTGCAGCTTTCCATACTTTGTAACCAAGACAAAGAAGATGGATTTTCATTTGAGCTTTCCAGAGAGCATAATTCGTTCCATCAAAATGTGGCACTTCCTTCTTGTAAGACATATTGGATCTTCCTCAAGCTATTAAACTTTCTTCAAAGGAACTTGGCTCTGATACCAATTGTTGATATATGTCAGACAACTGAGAGGGGGGGTGAATCAGTTGTCACAAAAACTTAAACACTTTCTACAATTAAGCATTAATCACTTATCCACAATTATTATGATTTAACAATGAATGCATGAAATTAGAAACTTAACCACAGATACAACATCAAACACAAGAGACACCAGATTTTACGTGGAAAACCCCAAGGTGGGGAAAAACTATAGAGAGGATTAGCTCTCAATATATATTATAATCTTGAAATAATGATGTTCAGGCTTGGTCACTCCACAGGCCTAAACATACTGGCTCACTGCCATGAAGAACAACTAGGTCTAGCAGGCTCACTGTCTCAACCCTAAACCTAGCAAGATTACAATAAGCGCTGTTAAACCCTACTAGTGGCTCACTATCAGGCTCACTACCATGATCAACACCTTTTTATGTCTATGATTGAAGTACAACAATTCCTTTTCTATGCTTTGCCTCTACTCTGCTCTTCCTCTTCTCTGCTCTACCTCTTCTCTGCTTTGCCTTTTGGACCTTTCTTATTATCTTTGCATCTTCACTCAAGGACCTCTTTTCCATGACTCAACTATAAGTATTTATACAATTTAACAACCTTGGAATGATCATCAAGGTCAGCATTACAATCGTCAACCATTGGAGCAATATCCAAGGTCAGCATTACAAACATTTACAAAATAAGTCTTGACCTATTACAACATTACACAAAGGGGATGAAGTAAAAGTGTACATGGATCACACCACACCTTAGCTGGGACTCAAACATGATCTTCCACACTTCAACATGCTTCCATGATCTTCAAGGGATCTCTGCAATTACTGGAGTTAACCAAGTCAACTAAGACTGGTTACACACTACATTATCTGGGAACAATATTCAAGCACAATCTCAATTCCTTAATGTGAACCAATGTCAAGATAGGAACATGCTCAAGAGACATCCACAAGCACATTGTAATCATCAGGAGCAACCGTACAACCTTTAACCACTTTACCCATAAGAATCTTCACACTGGAACACATGAACTTCACTATCTTCAACTGTCATGAAGGAAAGATAGCTTGTGGACCACCAAACCATGAACCATTGCAACTGTAGGCACTTATCATCATCCCAGACTTTCCTCTAGAACCGCAAAGCAAAATACTTTATTGCAAAGGAATCCGGAGAAGAATACTTTCTCCCTATCCCAACTGAACTTACAAAAAAAGCAAGTTTTACTCTAGTGAATGCAACTCTCTCAATTCTTCACACCAAAGGCTCAAACTCAAGATTTAGCATCTTTAGACATTCCTTAAGTAACTTCCAATCCGCAAACCAAGACCTTCATCTAGCAAGAAATGTGAAGTAATCTATCAGATTGTTCTTTCAACATACAACTCACTGTCTATACTGCACTTTACTATAACTCACTTGTTTCTTCCAGAGTGGCTAATTTTCTCAATATCCTCAACATACAAAACTTCTAAAAAAGTAATAGAATAAGATACAGTTGACACCAATGACAACAAAGATATGTTGACATCAATGACAACACCGATTAGGCACATACTTGCAACAAGATGTACATATGATAGAAGAAGTACAAGTGGTGGTGCTTTCTTTCTTGGAAGTACACTAGTTTTGAGGTTGAGTAAGAAGTAAGATTTAGTGTTATTATCTACTGTAGAGGTAGAATATATTGTAGTAGCATCTTGATGCACATAGGTGTTATGGATGAAGCAAACATTGAAAGATATCAAAGTACCATATGATGAGCCTATTCCTATCTTATGTGATAATACAAGTGCTATCAACATTTCAAAGAATTCAGTAATGCACTCAAGAACAAAGCATATTTCAATCTAGTATCATTTCTTAAGAGAGAAAGTTGCAGAGATTGCAGTGAAATTGGAGTATGTGCCCATTAAGGACCAAATTGCAGATATCTTTACACATGCTCTTCCTAAAGATACTTTTGAGTATCTTTGGAAGAAGTTATGGGTTATTGCCCCTCCTTTTAACTAGATGTATAAGTTTGTGCATCTTTCTGGGAAGCATTTCAAGATACATTCTTAGTCCTAGACTGATTTTGAAGGGTACCTCTCAGGTGGAGTAGGTAATGATACTATTGGTTGGTGCAGTCAGATGGATCATATCTTATGACCTTATGGGGGAGAGTGTAGAAAAATGAAAGTAGCAATACTTCCTGGTGTTGCCCTTTTCCATTGATGTCAAAGGGGGAGAGACTTAAAGTGGTTGAAAAACTATTGTGTAGGAAAGTGTGTGAAGAGTAAGAGTCGCTCCAGTCAGGGGGTACTATTGAGTTGTTGATTGATTGCTTTTGGTCTTGATGGGTTTTCATAAATTTAGTGTTGCCATCAATGACAAAGGGGGAGATTGTTGGAAACTTGCTAGTGTGGTCATTGATGTCAACCTTTAGCAGGTTGTTCACTTGGTTTCCAAGTGCTTTTGAGAATATTTGAATAAAAAGGTGTGCAGTGTGACAAAGGTTTGTTCAGTGTTGTGCTCTGCATTTCTTCATAGTTGAAGATATGCTTGTGTGGTTTGGAATTGATGATTAGAGGTGTTCAAAGGTTCTATATCTAGAGTTTTAGGTTCTGGATCATGTGTCAATCGAAGATGGGTTTGCCAGAGTGTTTGACTGTGAAGAAGGTTGTTTGGAAGAAATGAGATTACTTTACATTTCTCTACATTAAGGCTTCTTGTCCTATGGATCTGGGAATGTGCTTATACAGTCTATATTTACTTTCTCTTGAAGTTTCTAGTGTTGGGTTGATCCACAAATTTAGTTCTTGTGTTGGTGTTCAGTAGTAGTGCATCCCGATGTGCTTAATGAAGACATTATTTGTTTTAGGTGGTTGTGGTAATGTTGCAGAAGATTTTGATGATGTTGAATATTATGTTACAGAAGATTTTGATGATGTTGAATATTATGCAAAGGTGTGTGGATGTTGTAGAATGGTTCTTTGTGGTCCGCATGATGTTTTTGGAATTGGAGAGCCGTGGAGGTGATCAGTTGTTGTGTTAGTTCAGGTTTGGCTGACCTGACCTACTAGCACTATTTGCAGAGGTACTTCATGGATTGTGGATGTGATGAACAACATGGTGATATAGATTTGAGTCCTATTTAACCCTTGGTGTGGTCCACCTTCACTTCTTTCCACCACAGAAGTGTTTGGTGCCAACCTATTTTGGTGTTGCATGTTTAAGGTGCACATGTTTCATTAGGACCAACCTAATTGAGATTGTTTTAGGTTGTAGATGGTATATATGCAAGATGAAGTTGAGTGGAGCAAGGTAGAGAAGATTTTGCAAATTTGAATCAAGGGTAGTGAGTTGAGTGCAAGCTTAAATGCTTATGACTCCTGGATGCAGTGAGTAGAAGGTGTCTACATTTTAGTTTGCTTGAAGTTGCTAGAGGTAGTGAGCCAAAGATTGCGGATGTCAAGAAGTTGTAGTGGTGGATCTCTTTATAACAGTTCTCTTCTATTCTTCTCTCTTCTGGATAGTGAGTCCTTTTGGGCAGTGAGCCCTTTGCAGTGGGCCTTTCTTCTGGGTAGTGAGCCCTTGGTAGTGAGCCTACTTGTATTCAGTGTTTCTATTCATATATATGTGATTTAATCCTCACCATGGTTTTTTCCTTCTTAGGTTTTCCACGTAAATTTGGTGTTCTTATGTGTTTGCATTGATGCTTCATATGTTTACATTCTGTTAATGCATAATAAGAGTTTGAAGATTGGCATAGCATTGAGAGTTTAATGTTTAATGTACAACTGATTCACCCCCCTCTCAGTTGTCTTGTGTATACTAACATTTGGTGCCAAAGGAATTTTCAACTTTGGGAAGGATATGCAGGCATCATTGGAAGAAAAGATCTAATGAGGAGATTAGTACATGATAATTTAATAGAAAGTAGGGAAAATAAAATCCTAATACATATGAAGAAGAATTGGAAATAGCCTCAAAGGATTATAATTATCCTTGATAGGTAAGAACTAGAAGTATCAAGATAAAATTTCAAGGCAACAACTTTTTTAATGAAGGGGGTGATCCATGGACTGACTCCAACAATAGAGCAAAGAAATTTGGGATAAGTATAAAAATTAGGTCTTGACTAAAAGGATTATTTCTAATTGAGTGTAAATATAAGGGAAGTGTTGTGTGATCTCACAACATGCCCCATTTCACCTTAGCAAAATAGGGACCCAACTTTTCACTTTGTCTTGCTTGTGTGTTTCCCCTTCTGGGTGGTATGGTAAAAATGTCATGTCATGACCCATGGCCCAAGTTCAAGTCAAGCATATTCATCTTTAAAGGCTATGGATAGATTGAGAATCATGTTCTAAGCAACTTTTCCTTTTGCATCACGTTGAAATTCCTCAAAATAAGCGAGATATGCCTATTCAAAGTCTTGGTCAACTGGATATCCTGGTCAAAGGGATATGGATATTATGACTATAATATCCTATCCATTCTTAAATATCTAGTCTAATCCTATGTGTCCAAACCTTTATATCAACTCTCAAGTGACCAAATAGTATATCCAAACCTGAAATAATCATTAAATTAGGTTGAATTAATAATCGTCTCGATAGGATGGATATAACCTCTTACTGAAATATCCATATCCTTATCCTTTCAAACTATCAAATTTATCATGCAGAATCTTGAAAACATCAACTAGATATGATATTTACACAAGATATAACCAATTGTCAAATATCCATATCACTTGTCAAATATCCATATCTGCATCCCGTGACGACCATCAAATTTATTCCTGTTAGGGGAAATCGTGCATGAATATCAAATAATATCAATAATACCCAATAACTCAATGAAATAAGAAACAAAGAAGATCAAACAACAAATAATTCAACCTTGTAAACATCTTTACTTCGTGGCTTCCATTGGTCGCCTATCTCAAATGATCTTGTGTATGAATATGGCCCTTAGAAGGTGCACTTCCTTGCTATTTTCCAAGATGTCAAGTGGGAATGGCTATGATAGGTTTGCAATGAAGAGATTCTTCACACAATTGCAATGATAAAAGGGTGATCGCAAGCTATGGAGGGATTTGGTGCCAAAGGCGCACTATAATTCATGCAGAGTAACTTAACTAAAATCTTGGATGATAGAAATGGAGGAATAGGGTTGTACTTATAGACTTGTGAAAGAGAAGATCAACGGTGTAGAAAGGATGAGAGGATCAATGGTAGAGGAAACTTGAGAGGATGTGCATGAATAGGAAGAGGACATGTGTCCTACTCTATTTTGCATGAGAGGAATTGATAAAATAGAAGAATGAGTTAACTGAAGAGATTAATCAATTAATAGAATAGATTAATCAATTAAGAGAATTTGATAGAAGAGTTAATTGATTATAACTGGAGGATGGATATTGCATGAGTGTGAGAAGATACTTTAGCTCAATTAAATATTTGGAATATTCAATTACATGTGCACAGCAATTGAATTATATTTAGAGATAACTCAATTTTTAGAGGAAATGGACAATTTAAATAAATATTTAAATTTATTTAAATTTGGAGAAGATACTATTGGAAGAAACAATTAAATAATGTGGTTTTATTTAATTTAGAATGATTTTGGAAGAATTAATTAAATAATTGGTATTATTTAATTTGTTGGAGAATTTGGAGGAATTTAATTAAATAAATGATTTTATTTAATTGTTGGAAGACATTAGAAGAATTTAGGGATTTAATTAAATAAATTGATTTTATTTAATTATTGGAGAATATGAATCAAATAAATAAATTTGTTTATTTATTTATTGATAGAAGAATTTAGACTAAAATAAATATAAAGAATATTTATTTCAACAGAGTCGTGTCATCTTTAGGTGTATACATTTTGCCCCTCTTTGATGCAATGTGTTTTATCACGTTGTTTCAAAGAATAGATTCTTCTGATAATGATACATGTCTCAGTTTGCCCCTGGTACAGGTTTAATGACGGTAGGATGCGCCCTCAGGAGATTGGATGAGAAGAAGGTAGAAGGACATGAGACAGACAATCTCATGATGAAGAAGGTGAAAAGTAGGTTAAGATCATGAAAAACAGTTTCAGTTCAGAGAAACAGGAGGAAACGGGCTTGGGAAGTAGTCATGGTCACCACAACCAGTTAGAGTTGACTTGCTATATATAGAAGTTGGGTCCACAATCCTAGTCATTTGCACACTTGTCCTTTGTTGATTTGTCCTTCAGAGCTTAAGAGAGCAAAGGAGGTAGAGTAGTCAGCAGAGATATGGATATTCCATGTGAGGAGCACCGCTTTGAGCGAGTTCGACGGTTCGGGTGGCTAGTCGAGGCAGGACCATCAGTATGTAGTTTGATAAAACTTGCCTAGGGTCATTTATGGGTGCAATAAATTCTAGGAAAACTTGCCTGAATGAATGCGCAGAACTGCAGTTCGGCACATTTGCTAGCCGAAACTGCGCATTTGTTGTCTTGCTGCGCATGCGTTATGCCTAGCTATGCTTTTGTTTTTCTGGCGCTTCTATTAGTTAAAGCTGCACCTTTGTGCTAGAGTTGTGCATTTGCTCAAAGATTTGGCGCATTTGCCTGAATCAGTGCATTTGCCTTGATACTGCACATTTGCAACCTGTTTCAGCGCATTTGTGTTTTGATACTCAATTACTTAGCAAAATTTACTCGATTGGCATCTTGATCGATGCGCCAATTGATAAGCGATCTCTGAGATTGATAGAATCTAGACAAGAGATGATATGCTTGTTTTGTTCAATTTGATATGTTAAGTAAGTGATAGGATACTTTGATAGTTGAGCAGGTTTGCTTTGATATAGTTAGGGTTGATGCTATTTGTGCTTGTTTGCAGGAGGACATTTCAGATACACTGATGTCACAGGAGTAGTTTCCCTTGTCGATGTTGTGGTGATAAATGCTTACAGAGGTTGACCGGTTGGTGCTCGGTGCTATGGGTTTGGAGTACGTTTGCTTCATGCTTGAGGTTTGTGTGAACCTCAGTTTATTGACTACTGTGGTTGAGCGCTTCCATAGCGAGGATGGGACATTCCATCTTCCCACTGGTGAGATCACCATTACCTTGGAGGATGTCTACAGGATACTACACCTACCTATAGTAGGTGAGCTTTTGGAGTATGAGTCACAGCGTGACGTTGAACTAGAGGAGTGTCGGTGGGTCTTCGATGATCCTGAGTTACGGGGTCAAGTGATCTCATGGCAGGATATGTATGACTATTATGACTACTTCTTGGGGATTATGGTAGGACTGATCGGGGGTGTGGTATGCCCCAATATATGATCTAATGGGTTTTCAATTGGCTGGGGTAGGACATTGGAGAGGATGGTGACAGACGGCACTCGCTTTGCGTGGGGTGTCTATGTTCTAGCACACCTTTATTATGATATGCACCAGGTGCTATATCGTGGAGCAGCTAGCTTGTCTGTAGGTGTCTCCTTGCTACAGTTCTGGGCATGGGAGCATATAGCAGTGAATTGGCTGATTTGTGTGTTTTCCAAGCAGCTAGGTGAGCCTTATTCTTACGGATATGCAGGTGTAGTTTCCTAGCATAAGTTGGGGAATCTAGAGTATTGGCATCACACATTGGACAATGTGGATGGAGTTATCTAGTGACCTTATATAGATTACGAGTTGTGGGATGATGAGGATGATGAGCTTCCCTATATATTTTAGACTTGGTGGTTGATTAGGTGGACTTTACATATTCTGGAGAGGCAGATAGTGACTTAGGTTCTCAGGCAGTTTGGGAAGAGACAAGGTCAGCCACAGGGGCAAGCCTTATTTGCTAGGACTTATGCGGAGTGCTTATGATGGGGCCCTATTACATCATATGAGGAGGCTAGAGCAGACTTCTTATAGATACCTTATCAAGCATGGCCCATGAGGCATGAGATTGTGGATGCTGGCATGACTCGGGATTACGAGGATTGGTTTGCGACACACCTGTTCCCTAGATACTCAAGACCGGGAGAGTTAGCTCCTTGCTTGGAGGAGGTGGAGTCAGATGAGGAGGATGGTGGAGGTAGGAGGAGGAGGAGATGGAGGAGGGGGAGAGGAGGATGAGATGGAGGATGAGATGGAGGAGGGGATGGAGGTGGGGGAGGTGGTGGGGGTGATGGAGGAGGTGATGGAGGAGGGGATGGTAGGTAGAGACAGAGGCAGAGAGTGGGGAAGGGCCCATCTCAACAGTAGCTAGCACAATAGGTTGCACAACAGCAGGTGGCACTGCAGCAGGTACAGGCTCAACAACAAGTTGCATAGTAGCAGGTTGCTCAGCAGTAGGTGTAGGTCCCATAGGTTGCAATTGCACCTGGTGGTGGCCACCTAGGTTTTGGGTTTCAATTATTCATCTGCAGGCATTTTTCTTTCAAACCCAAAAAATTCTAAGTCTTTCGGCCTTTGCAGTTGAAAAGTGCAAAAAATTGTTGTATGCATGTGTCTTTGTATATACAAGGTCATTTGTATATACATGCAGGTTCAAATGTACATTCGGGCATACAAGATGGTTTGTATGTTCAATCAGCTCCAAAAGATGCAAGAAATGGTTGCTTGTATACCGCAGATTCCAGGAATATTCCCTGCTTGTATGTGAGGGTTTGCATGTATATTAGTTTGTATATTCAGTATACAATGGCTAGATACAATGGAAACATGCAAAGTAAATATGCAAAAGGCCGATGTACAAAAGGTGGGACCCGCGGATATGCAAAGGAAAAATGTACAAGGGCAGTTTCAAAGATCATCGACATGACATGCCTCATTGGCAACTCAGTTAAGGGTCCCTCTGATGGCCGATGGCGCATACATTGGGAATATACAAAGGGTTCCTTCGGCAAGAGAATGGTCATCGACAGTTCATTCCAAAGTCTCCCCGACTGGCCGATGCACATATAATGTGAATAGTGAAGGTGTGTCATCAGTGAAACAACGGGTATCGGTAGTTCAACAAATTGTCATTCCAATGGTCGATGCATACAAAGACAAGATGCAGAAAGAAAAGATGCAAGAGGTGGGGCCCACCAGTTGCATATACAAGTGCGATTGTATGTTCACACATACAATGGAACATGCATTCCTAATATGCATTGGCTGGACCCTAACATGTATGCAATGTAGTTGATAAAGACAAAGGTCCGGTGGATGTATGTTTTTTCTTGTATGTTTGCATTGTATATGCAATATACAAGGTGAACATACAAAGGCGATATACAAGCTGAACCTGATGGTAATTTTAGAATGCTTCATAATGTTTGGCGTCTGTGGCTTGTATGTATATGGCATTTGTATATGCCGATATACAAAGGAATGAAGATACAAGTTGGATTTCAAAGTATTTTCAATTTGTTTCATAAAAATTTGGGGTCTGCACTTTGTATGCAGGCAGTTGTATGTATATGCATATGCTTTTGCATATACAAGGGTTTTAAAGGCAAAATGGGTGAAAATGGCAAAATAGGAGAGGAGAAAGTCAGCGATAGCAAAAGAGTGCCTACGTGGCATGTTCTAATTAGCTGGCAACTTTTCAGCGTGATTTGAGGTTGTAGATTTTGGTGATAGGGAGGAGATTGATGATCATCGTTCAAAATCTTAGCAAAGGGGATTTCTGTATGTTCGATGCATCTTTTCAGGTGGGAAAGGTTCCAAAGCATGCAATTGTTGCATCCCGCAGGTAGCTGGGCCATTAATGGCGAAATACATAAGCATGGGTCGATGATTAATAGGCTAGCTACCAGATTTGTGAGGAAAATCTGTGAACGGCTGCACATTCCCTAATTTCACCTATTTTTCCTCCTGTTGCTTTCAATGTTTTGGGTGCCATCTTTGGTGCAATGTATCTGGCAAAATTTTGAAAATGTCATGTAATTATTGCTGAGTACATAGTCTTGCTATAAAATGCCAACTATGTTACTCATTTATTGGTGGAAGACTTGGGCATTTTTGGGTGAAAAATGAAGAACAGAGCATTTTCTGGGCTGTTCTATTTCTTTTGGGAGTTTATGAGTTGCATTTTGAATGTAGGTTGCACATATGTTCGGTTTCATGTTTTCATATGAACAATGCTTTATTTGCATGTGTTTAGCTGTTTGTCTCCATTTGTTGCATGCATCCCTTCTTTTGAATCTAGTTGCTAAGGGTTCCTCAAATTCTAGAATATAGACTTTCTGTATTGCATGCTTGATCTATGACTTCCATTCAAGGAGTGGATTAAATTGTTTTGGGTCAAGTATGGAGAAGATTGTATGTCAACTGGGATGTCTGTAAGTAGAGGCAGTTGAATACCCTTTCTTGGGTGGTGTTTGTAAGGCAAGCATCAATCCTAACCTCTTGAAACTTGAATGCCAGTTCAAATCATTCATTTGTATACATCTAGTTGACTCCTTGCCCTAAGATAGGCACCGGTCTACCCTTGTGTAGTAGTTATGAACCAAAACCCCTTGTCTTGCATCCAAAACATAAATCCAAATTATTCCATATTTCCAACCTGTTAGTTGTAGGAGTAGGATCAGGACCCCTACATACTCTCATCCTTAACCAGTCAGATATGTCCAAGAATGTTGCCAACCTTATGATTTATCACCCAAATCTTGGTCCATACATGAGAGTATTCTACCTGTTGTTGTAAAGCTAAATCTTTCTTTCATTGGGTGAGTCAAAAGCAAAATCTTTAGCTATAGGGATACCCCCTTGGTGCGACAAAACCAGAAGTGAAGGGGAGGCAACTCACGCAACCTCCTGTATTTGTTAGCTAGATCAGCCTGTGCATTGGAACTGGCAAACCCTCTATCGATCTGGAGAGAAGGAACCAACAGCACCACAGGTGCCCCAGGCTCTAGGTCAGATTGACCCACAGTAGTAGGTATAGGTGGGGTTGTTACCATGTTATGGAAATAGTTGAGTCAGATTAGAGCACAGCTACAAGCTGCAGAGTCTCGTAGGGAGGTAGATGCAGGTGTTATAGATGGGCTTACTACAGAGAGAGACACAGTACTGGCCTGGGTACAGGCCTTGATGATAGAGAGAGACACGGCTCTAGCCGCTCTAGGCATGGGACCTCTACATTTTTGGTTACTCATGTTACATAACCTCAGGCTCAGGTGCATCAGTTGTAGACTCAGATTGCACAAGTTCAAGGTGAGCTTGCTAGAGCACAGGCTCAAACACAGTATTACAAGGGTTTGTACCATGGGGTGGTGCCGGCAGACCAAAGGGCACCCAACTATAGGAGTCAGTCAGTGGCTTCTCAGAGAGTAGATGGGTCACAATCAGTGGCTTCTGCCATGGGTCCATAGCAGTTGGGGACTGGTAGAGGTGGAGGTGGAGAGGGCAGTGCTGGGAGTAGCACTAGCAGGGTTAGCTACTACTTGTACTGATATTTTGCTTATGTATACACATTTTTGATGGCTCATGGGTAGCCTGATATGTATGTATTTATCTCATTTTGTATAGTTATCGAGACATGTACCATTATTTTGTGATGTATGTACTTGTACACCTTTATGACTTGACTCATGGATGACAAACTTTGATATTGTACACTTGGACACATTTATGTTATATTTATATATGATGATGCAGCTTATGATGGTCTACATGCATTATGTGATGTCTTTGTGGATGCACCTTACTTTTGATGTCTATACGGATGCACACTTTTGTTGTTGATGTCTATATGATGATGCAGTTTATGATTTTACACTATGATGCTTTATGAGATATGATGCTTATATATGACTTAGGACTCTAATGTTATGATGATCTAATGTAGACTTAGATGATTTATAATGATCTAATATGTAAATGTGAATCCTATCTATATGATTATGTAGTTTATGAGATGATCTACATGTACTTGTCTATGTTTTTGATTTTTTTGTTGACACTATGTTATGTTGATGTAAATGTATATGGATGAACTAATGTACTGTTATGTATGCAAATGATTCAATCATGTTAATGACTATCTCATGTATTATGATATGCAAATTATGCCATATTTTTGTTATGTCCAAGTGTACTCAATTGACGCAGAAATGACACAATGACAGATAGAAAACTGATTAACAGAGGAAATGTGAATAAAAGGATCACAAGCTTTTATTCCTAAACATTGATACTCTGGATAGAATTTTTATTGTATGGGATACATATGCTTTGTGGATGCTTTTTTCCATCTTGATATTGTAAGTATTTTGAAGTGCTTATTTCATCATTGGGTTTTTTTGTTTTTTTGTGTTTTTTGAAATGTTGTAAGAAAATACAAGCATCTAGGTATAATTAAACCATGATGACCTGAGTATCGCTTACATGGATTTTGAATTAGCAAGTTAATACAAGCATCTAGGTATGATTGAACTGAGATGACCTAATTAGTTCTTGCATATCAACAGACAAGGATTATACCTGTTTCATGTTAGACCTCTGATGTCCTCGATGATCATTGTGTTGATCATGTCTTTAAACAAGGTTTCACATTACTAAAGATAAACCCACAAGCAACAAACAAAGAAAATAATCATGCCCCCATCATAGCATCTCTAGTTTTTAGGCATCCTTGAATAGCATAGGAAACATGATAAACAAAGTGATTAAGTTAAGTTACAACCAATCAAAACAAAACTTTCTTGTATTAGATGTGTTTTCTTGCCATAATTGAGGTAGAATCATTTGGTGTTGCTTTGGTCCTTGTTTTTTCTTTTCTTTGGATAGGTTGATGTCTTGCGTCAAAAACTTCTATTTGAAAGTAGGTTTTGCTGTACTTTCCTGTGTTTGGTGAAAGATATCACAATCCTTATTGTTGAAATGGACCTTAAGGGACTGACCTAATGCCTTGGAGGAGCATTGATAATGGCCTTGCCTACGTGACATCGCAGAGGCAACGTAGTTCGGGACTTGGACCATGTGGACCTAAGACCTAGGCGAGGAGAGACTATGAGAAGGTGTAGGATGGATGGGAAGCCTCGGGGGTGCATTGATAATGGCCTTGCTTACATGACAACGTAGAGGCAGTGTAGTTTGGGGTGATAGGATATTGATGATGATCCCTATCACAGGCTAACACTATGGATAGGATACTAGATAAGACCTTAGTTAATAAGGTGATAAAAAGAGATAGAGTATCAAGCCATGATAGGTTATCGTTAGGTGGTTGATACGAAATGGATATGAGAGGATGATGGATAACGGTAGGAAGAATGGATAGAAGGCGATGGTTTCCCAAAGATGGAGGAAGCGGTTCACATCGCAGAGAGTGCCTGTTTGCCAGGTTTTCACTACTTTGCTTTTATTGCAATGCTTCTTTCTTTTTTTTGCCCCCTTACATTGGGGTTCTCTTAGGTATAGAACTGGTGAAGATGCATACTGTTCATTGGTCATCAAACAACTCACCTTCTGACATTGCCAACTGATATGCTCTTGATCCATAGGCATCAATGATTACATAAGGACCAAGCTAGTTGGGTTCAAACTTACCTTTCTTTTCTCGATCCTGCTGATTGTAGGGGTTTTCCTTGAGTACTAGATCACTGACATTGAAGACCCTTGGGTAGACCCTATGATTGTAGCTTCTTGACATTCTTTGTTGGTAGGCTTTGAGATGGTTGAAACCGTTCTGTCTCTTCTCCTCCAACAGTTCTAGCTCTTGCAGTCTAGCAACTCTATAGTCTTCGTCAGTTATTAGACCTTTTAACGACACCCTCAAAGATGGCAACTCGACCTCGATGGGAAAAATGGCTTCGAATACATAGACAAGGGTATATGGGGTAGCACCTATGGGAGTGCGTATACTAGTTCGATAGGCCCATAGAGTAGGATTTAGTTGTATGTGCCAATCACGACCGACATCGTTGACCATTTTCTTGAGGATTTTCAAGATTGTTTTATTTGATGCCTTTGCCTGGCCATTGCTTTGTGGATAGTAGGGGGTGGAGAAATGGTATTGGATTTTGAATTTGTCACAAAGCTCTTGGACATCCTATTTCTTGAAAGGCCTTCCATTATCCATGACTATGGATGAGGGAATTCTGTATCTGCAAATGAGGTAATTGAGGATGGAGGCAATCTATTTACTTGTGACATTGGTGAGTGGAATGGCTTCAATCCACTTGGTAAAATATTTAGTGGCGGTTATTATGAATTTGTGGCCATTGGATGATGGAGGGTGAATTTTTCCCACAAGGTCGAGTCCCCACTAACAAAAGGGCCATGGTGTCGTTAAAGGTCGTAGCTCCTGAGTTGGTGTATGGATGAGGTTACCATGTATCTGACATTGCTTGCATTTCTTTACAAACTGATATGAATCAGTTTCCATGTTTGGCCAATAGTATCCAAAACACATGAGTTTCTTAGCTAAAGGACTGCTAGAGTGTGTACCACAAATTCCTTCATGCATGTCTCGTAAGGCGGTTTGAGATTCTTCACATTCTAAACATTGAAGTAAAGTACCATCCAAACCTCGTTGGTATAGGGTGTCGACGATGATGGTGTAACGGGATGTTTGGTGAATGAAGGTTCAGCATTGGTTAGTAGATAAGTTAGGTGGTAGGGTGTTATCCTTGAGGTAAGTGTAAATCTTACCATACAAGGGTGAATCAGATCCAACTAAGAGGCAAATGGAGTGTGTTTCAGGGAGATCATAAGCTGGTTGCATAACTGACTCCACCAAGAACTCATACCATAACTGATTCTCTGGTATCTCGAGAAGTGAGGCAATGGTTGCCATGGCATCCACTGCTTTGTTTTCAATGAGAGGTATTTGCTCAAAGGAGATAATCACAAAGTACCCTTTAAAGTCATCTACCATACGCTTGTATGATATTAACTTGTCATCTTTGGTCTGATAGTCATCATTGACTTGATTGATTGCCAGTTGGGAGTCGCCATAGACATGTAGTTCCTTTACTTTCCATTCTGCTACCATTTTGATGCCAATGACCAAGGCCTCATACTCTGCTATATTGTTGGTGCATGGGAATAGTAGACGATAAGACTTAGGTATCGTGTCACCTTGAGGAGTGACCAACAAGATTCCTGCCCCCGATCCATGGTTTGTATAGGATCCATCAAAGTAGAGCTTCCAGGAATGTGTTGTGACACTGAAAATAGATTCATCTGGAAATTCAAATGTCATTGGTGTGGTGTCCTGCAATGGTGCTTTTGCTAACTAATTGGGAATGATCTGTCCTTTGATAGATTTTATTTCTACATACTCGATGTCATATTCACTTAACATCATTACCCACTTGGCTAGGTGGCCTATTAGAGCTGCTTTGCTTAATAGGTACTTTAGTAGATCTATCTTTGCAATAAGCTTGATTGAATGTGCTAGCATGTAATGGCATAGTTTTTGGGAAGAAAAAACCACAACAAGGCACGATCTTTCTATTTGGGAATATTGCAGTTCATAGCCCACCAATGTGCGACTGATGTAGTAGATAGCCCTTTCTTTGCCTTCATAATCCTATTGTGCTAAGAGGGCTTCGAGAGCTATTGGTGTAGCAGATATGTATAGATATAGTGGTTTACCTTGGATAGGTGGCATCAAGATAGGCAGATTCATGAGGTACTCCTTTAGCTTGCAAAATCCTTCCTCACACTTTTCGTCCCATCTAAATGGAATGTTTTTATGTAGTAGGTGAGTAAAAGGTTGACACTTGTCCACCAGTTGTGAGATGAACTGACAGATTACCTATAACTTACCTTGTAGTGACCGTAGTTGAGTGATGTTCTTTGGCGGTGGCATTTCCATGATAGCTTTGACCTTTGCGGGATCTACTTCAATCCCATTTGTTGATACTATGAAGCCCAGGAGCTTGCCAGAGGTGACTCCAAATACACAATTTTTTGGATTCAACCTAACTTTGAAGTGTTCCATTCTCTAAAAGACCTTCTCTAATACATCCAGGTGGGATTCTCTTGTTAGTGATTTAGCAAGGATGTCATCTACATAGTCCTCCATTGTGATGTGCATCATATCATGGAAGATAGTGGTCATAGTATGTTGGTATGTTGCCCTTGCATTCTTTAACCCAAATGGCATGACATTCTAGTAGAAGGTGCTCCATGGAGATGTAAAATCCATTTTATGTTGGTCTTCTGGTGCTATCCTAATTTGGTTATACCCAAAGAAGCCATCCATAAGAGAAAGCACGGTGTGTCCTACTGTCAAGTCGACTATGACGTCAATGTTAGGTAATGGGAAATCATCCTTGTGACAAGCTTTGTTAAGATATTGGAAGTCATTGCACAATCTGACTCTACCATTAGGTTTTGATACTGGCACTATGTTAGATACCCACTCTGGATAGTCGATTGCCTGATGAACCCTACATCCAGTAGCTTCTTGAGTTCATCTTTTACTAGTAATGTAATGTGGGGATGCATCTTCCTGAGCTTCTGCTTGACTGGTTTAACTCCTGGATCTAGTGGAAGATGATGTAGGATCAAGTCTAGATCTAGACTGGGCATATCTGCATATGACCAAGCAAAGTTGACTTGCTTCTTCTTGAAGAAGGGTACAAATTTTGTCTTTTCCAGTCGAGATAGAGACTTGGCAAAGTGTATGATCTTTGGATTACCTTTTGTGTCAATGTCTACAAGTTCTGTAGGTTCCACCACAATTTGAGACTTCTCTTGGTACATGTCATTGGGGAGAGTGTCAAGCCTTCCATCATCTAGCGCCTCAGAGAGGTTTTCACCATCCGATGCATTATTTCTTTTTACTATTTTGGGATCTGACACTACCGTAGAGTAGTTTTCACCATCAGATCCATTTTTTATTTTTATGTTTTTTTGAATGGAAGGCTTAGCACCCTCTCTAAAATAACCCATGGTGTTGAGTTCAATGGCGAAGCCAGATTTATGATCTCCTATAGGTAGATGGTCCCTAAATTCCATGTAGTCAATATAGGCATCATCATTTTGGAACATGTCTAGTTGTGGGGTTCCTCGTAAATCCTAATCAATAAGTTTAGGATACATAAGGGGGAGGGGATCAGAAGGTAGATCTGATTCATTGGGTGTGATGGTTTGGATGGATACATGATTAGGATTTGGATTGATAGGGATAGGATTTGGAATGGTACTTTCCTCAAGATTGTTTATTGCGTTAGAACTCTGACCTTCCTCATAAGTCATACTTTCAGGAGTGGGTGCATCACACTCTATCAGTCTATGTATTAGCATTTGTTCCTCATGGTTGGGTCTATAAGTTTGAATGGTGTCAATTCCTTTGCCTTCATAGAAGTGCACTGAGAGTTCATCCCACTCATACTCGTTAGAGTCTATATCACTGTCTTCTTGTAGGTTATGGATTTGTTCCACAAAACAAGCATTGGCCTTAGCTTTGCCTTTGTCCTTGTATCCTATCCCTCTTGTATTTCTTGCCAATGAGGATGAGGAGGGTTGGATGGGTTCTATTATTCCTTCTTTTCTTAGGCCAATGGGACCTTGTCCTTCATAACGCATTCTATGTAAGATAGACTCACCATGCCCATAGATTTCTGTTGGGAGCTTAGGTGGTTCTTGTGGTGTGTTATCTTCCTCTGTGTAGAACCATTGGAGAACATCTCTTTCCTTACTCTCATCTAATAGGGTCCCCCATTTGACAAAGGGAGTTGTGGGAGGTTCAGAAGGAGTAGATGGTTTTGGAAAAGGTGTAGGTCGCCTAAAGGATCTCAGAGATAGAGGCATTTTGGCTAAGTTGAGGGAGTGCTCGATGGAGTATTCTCCTACCCCTATTTCTTTGATTATGACTTTCTACTCTTTGGACTTGGATGAGGAAGCTTGGGAGCTAGAATCATGCTGGGCGTTTGGAGATGTGGAAACTCTATTATTGGTAATGATGCAATCAGGTTTTGAGAGGATAGTGTTACAATGCTGAAAAGGATTAGGATCACCTTGGATGGTGATCTGTCAGCTGTTATGGGGGAATTTGATACATTGGTGGTAGGTAGAAGGCATAGCTTTCATGGCATGAATCCAAGGTCTACCTAGGAGGATGTTATAGGCTAGCTCCCTGTCGAGGACTTGGAAAACAACGTCTTTCACCACTAGTCCAATTTGTATTGGTAACACCACTGTTCCTTTAGTAGTCCTTTCTTCTTCATCATAGGCTTTGATAGTGATATTTTTCCTTGGATCTACTACACTTTTTGAGAACCCCAATGTAAGGACTAGCTTGAGCATGCAAATATTTAAACCTGCTCCTCCATCAATGAGAATTCTTTTGATACAATGTTTATGAATGAAGGCTACGATATGCAAGGGTGTGTTATGGGGCTGAGATACTGATAGGTCATCCTATTCGGTAAACGATAGGGTGCTAGGGGAGGTTAGATGACCTATAATGGCTTGGAACTTCTCTTGGGCCAAGTTTGTGGGCACAGTTGTTTCCACTAGGGCTTTATCGAGAATCTCCTTGTGGGAGGGAGATAGATGCAACAACTCCAAGATGGATATATGGGTACGATTTTTTCAAAGTTGCTTAATGACACTATACTTATGGGAGGAAGACGGAGAAGGTGATGACCTTGGAGGAAGTGTGTGCAATGTGACCTTACCACTACAGGTGGTGATGTTGTAATTAGATTTGTTTTGTTCTGATTATTGGTTGAATGTGATCACATTGTTTTGTGGGATGTGTTTCGATATGCAATTAACGGTATAATCAAACGGCATGTTTGTATAGTTATCATTGTTGTTCCCATTATTTTGATTCTGCCAATTGTTATTGTTGCTGTTGTTGTTGTTCTTATGGTATGGCCTATCATGGTTAGGGAGTGGATCCTTATATGCTACATGTGACTCATTAGAGGTATGCTCTTTTGTGCCTACATGATTTTGGTCGAGTAGGTCTTGAATGAAATTTTTTAGATGAATACAATCATTAGTCTTATGGCCTTTTCCTCTATGATACTCACAAAAATTAGTCTCTTTCCACCAAGGAGGTTTTACTTGGGGTTCATAGTTGCTTGTGGCGGGAAGAGTGATCTCATTGTTGGATAATAGCTTTCTCAACGTGAACTCATATGACTCCCCTAGTTGCTTGAATTTTCATCTAGGAGTGAAGTTGTACTATTGTCTTGGTTCACTAGATGAATGTTTGCTTGGTGTAAAATTGTTTAACGCTCCTTGGAGAGTAAAGATTGGTTGTTGTTTAAGAGCTACTACCTTGGCATCAACTACTCCATCATTGATGATATTTTTGTTCTTGGTCCAAAATTTTGACTTGTCCGTGGTATAGTTAGAGTTAGGGTTGTCCTTGAACAACTTTATTTGCCCCTTTGTGATCATAGCTTTCTCGATAAATAATCCCATCTCAATGACTTTCGTAAATGAGGTAGGGCATTGAATTTGGATTTGGTAGCTTAGATAGGGGTTAAGGTTGTGGACAAACATCTCCATAATTTGTTTCTCAGGCACATGATATGAGCATTTTCTTGTGAGTTGTCTCCACCTTTGTAAGAAATCGGTGAAGGATTCACCACTCTTTTACTTTGTATTTCAAAGGTCAAGCATGGAAACTTCGTGTTCAATGTTATATGAGAAGTGTGTGACGAACTTGTTTACTAACTCATCAAAAGTTTTGATACCTAGGGGAAGTCGTGAGAACCATTCCATGGCTTGTCCACCTAGAGATCTAGGGAATAGTCTCATTAGGAAGGTGTCATTGTGAGCCACCTCTAGACACATGGTGCTAAATTCCTTGATATGATCCCTTAGGTCACCTTTTCCTCTATACTTGTCAAATTTTGGTACTTCAAATCTAAAGGAAAAGGGGATCATTTTTAGGCTTTTATCAAAGGGATATGGAGAGATCCTCCAAGGAATAATGTTTAGTGGATGTCCTTGTTTGGAGATCCACTAATTTTTGTGTTAGGCCCTCAACTTGTTTCATCAATGCTTCTAGAGGTGTGCTTAAGTCTGTGGCTTTTTTCTCTTTATCTTGGCCAATGGTTCTATCTTCACTAGTGCGGTCCTCATGAGTTTCTTCCTCTATGGACTCTTTCAAGTTGTTGAGATCAAAGTCTAAGGGGAGTTTAAGTCCTTGGGTTGCAAGATGAAGAAAGTACTTTTGAGGGTCCTAGTTGAGCACTTTGTCCATTAATCATTGGAACTTTCTATCTTGTAGAGCTGCTTGTAAGTTTTCATGAGAGATCTCCTCATCACTGTTGTGAAGGGAAGGGACAATTTTGTTGAAAGTTTTGGCCATTTCACTTTGCTTTACCTTCTGCAATCTAGTTACTACTATGCGAGGCAATGCAAAAAGGAGTGGGGTGAAACTAGAGACTTTGGTAAGATGTTGGTGTAGATTATTGAGAAGAGAATACTTGCGGTGATGAGATTTGAACAAGGGTTTCTTTTGATCAATGATTCCAAGCAAGTTGGTTGATACAAGATGATAGCCACCTTTAAGGATAGTTGATATCTGATTACTATGTAGAGACTAGTCCTGCACCAAGACCACTAGTGAAGTTACGAGAAAGAAGGATGATAGATCCTTGATAGTGGAGACTTACTAGGGTTACTTGAATCCGAAATGATCTGAAAAAGGCCTTGTACTAACTTGATTTGGATACTTTGACTCAATTATGGGAAGATTTGGCAAAAAGGTGGATGAGATGACTGACGAAAAAAGAGGGTATGCTATAGAAATGGATGGAAGAAGTGATTGCACGGTAAATCTGATTTTGGAAATTGGAACAAAGTTGAAATGGGTACTCGTAAAGGTTGAAATTTTTCTCTCAAAAAGCTTGGAAGTGCTCACTGTGATGGATGCACAGAAACAAATGCGTAGTTATAGAGGGTAAATGCACAGCAAGTTGGAATGTATGTGCAGCTCTAGTGAATGATAAATGCCCAACAAGGTTTAATAAAAGTACAGCAAGTCAGAATGTATGCACAACATAAAAAAATGTGTAGTAGGAAGTGATAAATACGCAGCTCTATGGTTTTTTGGCAGTTTTGATTGATTTTTCAATGTTTTTGGTTCTTTGGCTAAAAGTTGATCTTTTTGTTTTGATTTTTTCAACTTATGGAAAGAAAGACACAATAAACACAAAGAATATATTCATGATTTTTGATTTTTTTAGATTTTTGACTTTTTTTAACTAAAAACAAGTACAAATCCTAGGATGGTAGGGGCAATATAAACCAAATTCTCACTTGGTTTTTACACCAGTTATTCTATTTAAAGTGGATAATGTAGGAACTTGGGACACGGGCTTCCCCTTACAAGTGCACAAACTTCTTAGGTACACCAAGTTCCGGGTTCCCAAGGCTCGCAAACCTTGAGATTTCCCTGTTATCTCTACTATTGAATTGTACGAACATGAGTCATCTTAGGAAGATGATAATCGCTCTTTTTGGCACCAGTTTATAGGGGATTTTGGCTTCTAAAACAATGGATAAGTAGTAAGGGAAACCATTCAAGTGGTTATATGTGTGGCAGTGCTACTCTTCATTATGGAGTCTCCTAGCCTTCAAGGGTTGCGCCTTGAAGGGTTTTGGGGGAGGTTGGGTGTCAGTATAACTAATCAGCACTCATTGCATGAAGCTTTCACCTCAAGCACAATTTATTTATAGTGGCTAGGTAAATCTTGGCTTTAGCTTGTTACCACTTAAGGTCGTTCCCACTTGGACATAAGGATATCCAAGGGTAGGCCTCTCTAAAGGAAAAACATGTGAAATGATAGGTTTGGCATTTTGGTCACCCAAGATAGGGGAGAGCATAGGCCTAGTATCATTCCAAATACCAAAAGACAATGCTTCTTTTCCCCTAGTTAAAATGAAAAAGACTAAATGAGTTACACTACTTGGGCACACACAAGATTTGTTAACTTTGAAAGAAGCAAGATACAATGGTTCAATTTTATATCCTTCTAGTAGGGACTATTTTGAGTTGTTAATGCAACAAGATCAAATTACAATCCTCCTACTTAGATCTAAATGAGATTTGCATGAACAATCCAATTACTTTCCTTGCTAATTAGATCTATGATGTGAGTTAACAATGCAACTAGATGTCTAACTAGCCCCTAACCTGCAAGTAGATCTGAGAATATTCCTACGAGAGATGTTAGAGTTAGCAAAATCACAAGAAATAGTTCAAAAATCACTGTCATAACAAATACATAGCTTTAGAGGATAGATGCGCAGAAATAGAACACAAATGCATAGAATTACGAATGTGTAGTTAAAGAGGATGTATGCACGTAAACAGAGAATAAATGTGCAGTTAGGATAAATGCACAGAAACATAACATAGAAGCACAGTTTCAGTGAAAAGATGCACTAAAACAGAGCTCAGATGCATATTAGGAATGAACAAATGCATAGAATCTTCCTGTGTATGGAACCTAACACACAAAAACTTAGTTTTGAGGTTAAATTGGGGTAGGGCCCCACGGTGGGTGCCAAAAATGTTAAGGGAAATCATGCATGAATATTAAATAATATCAATAATATCCAATAACTCAATAAAATAAGAAACAAAGAAGATCAAACAACAAAGAATTCAATGTTGCAAACCTCTTTACTTCGTAGCTTCCATTGGTTGCCTATCTCAAATGATCTTGTGTATGAATATGGCCCTCAGAAGGTGCACTTCCTTGCTATTTTCCAAGATGTCAAGTGGGAATATATATTATAGGTTCACAATGAAGAGATTCTTCACATAATTGCAATGATAAAAGGGTGATCGCAAGCTATGGAATGACTTGATGCCAAAGGCACACTATAATTCCTGCAGAGTAACTTTACTAAAAGCTTGGATGATAGAAATAGAGGTATAGGGTTGTACTTATAGACTTGTGAAAGAGAAGATCAACGGTGTAGAAAGGATGAGAGGATCAATGGTAGAGGAAACTTGAGAGGATGTGCATGAATAGGAAGAGGACATGTGTCCTACTCTATTTTGCATGAGAGGAATTGATAAAATAGAAGATTGAGTTAACTGAAGAGATTAATCAATTAATAGAATAGATTAATCAGGTAAGAGAATTTGATAGAAGAGTTAACTGATTATAACTGGAGGATGGAAATTGCATGAGTGTGAGAAGATATTTTAGCTCAACTAAATATTTAGAATATTCAATTGCATGTGCACAAGGATTGAATTATATTTAGAGATAACTCAATTTTTAGAGGAAATGGACAATTTAAATAAATATTTAAATTTATTTAAATTTAGAGAAGATACTATTGGAAGAAACAATTAAAGAATGTGGTTTTATTTAATTTAGAATGATTTTGGAATAATTAATTAAATAATTGGTATTATTTAATTTGTTGGAGAATTTGAAGGAATTTAATTGAATAAATGATTTTATTTAATTGTTGGAAGACATTAGAAGAATTTAGGGATTTAATTAAATAAATTGATTTTATTTAATTGTTGGAAGAATATGAATCAAATAAATAAATTTGTTTATTTATTTATTGATAGAGGAATTTAATCTGAAATAAATATTAAGAATATTTATTTAGACAGGGTCGTGTCATTTTTAGGTGTATACAATTCCCATTGATAAACTTCCAATGTATGGATATTTAGCACTGGATATTTGGAATGGATATTAGGTTCCAAATATCCATATCCATATCCATGGCCTGAATACTCAAACTATTGACTTTTTAAATGGATATTTTCAACCAGATATTTTACACTTGCCAAATATGCATATCCATGTAAATATCCAGATTCGTATCTTGAGTGAGCATATCATTCCATGTGTCCGACTGTTGACTTGTCAGTGGGATCTTTCACAAGGGAGATTTTAAAATGGATATTTCTCATACCCCAACCTTTTGAAGATGAATAAGATCTTGATACTTCTTTAGTCAACGATGTTTGACCAAGCCTTTTGTTGACATCACCTAGACAAAGTTCTGACATGATTTTCATCTTCATTCTGGTCAAAGTCAAATGGATGTTTTGGCATGGATATTTTGCATAATATATTAAGTTTCAAATATACATGTCCATATACCATCTCATATTAAATTCTATACATAAGCACCATTGGCATTTTAAATTTAAATGCATGCCTTTTGACAGCTGTTAATTCCTCCTGTGCCTAAATGATAAAGACTTACCTAACCGTAAAAAGAGCAATTAATATGCCCTAATTGATGAATTGTTAAAGATAAAAGGTAAATTCATTCAATATTATTGATTATCAAAGCATTTGAGCTAAAATTGTAGAGAGATAAAAATGATTAAAGGCGAATAACAGGTGATCAAGGTGATTTTACAGTGGCTGAAGAATGGTGTTACATAGAACGAAAATGGTGTGCATGACCAAATGGTATCCATATCTGCATCTACATTAAGGTTGAAATTTTAACTGCCAGGTATGAATACGACAAACCCCATTTCTTCATTTTTACCATTACTATATGTTCTTACATGGTTAGAAGGTAAAATTTCATGTTATGAAGGTAATTCTTTGGGTGAATTCATGTTTACATGTGAATTATAATCAATTTTGAATTGCATAGTGAGATCTAAGATAACTTACACATTTAAACTCCGAAACCTTAGAACTAATTATGGATACCTGTGTTCTAGAGGACATGAATATGAAACAAAAATGAATAGACCGCCAAGATGAAGAATTCATGTGGGATGTGTTCCTCGTTCCTAGTGACGTGTGCACTAAATTTGGTTTTGCACATGATACACACTATGGAGATACAGATCTGGATGCCTTCAGGGCATGGATCTTGTCAGGTGATAGTAATCCCATATTACAGAATGTGGTCTCTACAGGAATGTTCAACACTACTAAATTCCCATATGTGACTGATACACTAGAATTGGTTATTAAGTGTGCTAACAAATTCAATGTGGCCAACATAAGAGTTGAGAGTTAGGGGTGCGTATATGCTGACTTCTCCATGAGGGGGATTACAGAGGCTTTCAAACTAGCCATGGTCTGGAATATGTTTGAAATTGACCTAGCAACATTGAAAGCATAGTTCACCAATAGCATCACTAACTACAGGAAGATCATTTTCACATCCCAAAGAGATCTGGCCAACAAGGCCAAGGCTGTAGCAAAGATGCCTCACAACCTATTCAAATATGACTTCTACCAAGAAGTGTAGTACATAATTGCCTTGCTTAGAAGGATGGTAGGTAAGCAGAATGTTAGATACTTTGAGCACTAGATGTTTGGGCTAATTCATTTGGTCAAGGACAGAACGTGATATCCAACTGGGCTAAACTTATTAGTGATTCCCTTCATGAGGGAAGGGTACAATGGAAAGATAGGAGGATGTTTAATATGGAATCTTATGTAGTGTATGCATGTGCTTACAAAGCACAACCAAATGGGTTAAACACTTATGGGAGGCTAGGGCCTCAACCTACATATCAAACCATGTGGGAGTATTACCCCCGATTGGAAATAAAACAATCTATTCAATACTGTAAGACCATCAATGACTATTTTATCATGCATCTGGTTAGATTGATGGAAGGTGATAGGGCAAAAATACTTTCAAAAGAAGCCCAGGAGTTAATTCAACCACATGGGGGTGGTTTATTCAGTTCCCCACATATGCATATATTAGAATGGAAGGCTTTAAGGGAAATCCATTCATGCTGCCTCAATACCCCACTAATAGGATAATGCTACTAGAGATCACTAGGTAGATTATCCCATCTTATGAAGTATACCTGAGGAATAATAAAAGGGGAAATGTTAGATTTCCAATGGAGATTAAATGGTATGTCTGTGGGACCATTGACAATGGCAGGAGGTTAGAAGATGAATTGTGTATGCTCCATTTGCAACTATTTCCCTTGACTAGGTATTATGATCTAGACCACAAAATGGAGAAATATGTGAGTAAGAAGCTACAACATGTAAATCATCTTGAGGATTATTGGGTTGAATGTGATGATGATGAATATGTAAGGAAAAGAAGTTACCAACATCTAACTTTGAACCAAATCAAGACATTAGGTTACCTAGAGGTGCCCCCTCAACTTAAATTGGATGATGAGAAGGTGTTAGACCTAGAGTATGAAAATATATATATGTATATAAAGATCATTTGTCCCTCCCATATTGGAGCCAACTAGAGGAGACATCCATAGATGTGATCACAGCAAGGGTCATAACATGTACCAAGAAATGGGTGGAGAAGACGCTGGCTGAGCTAAAGGTAAAGGGGCTCGCTCTCACATATGACAAGAAGGGGAAAAGGAAAGAAAGAGAAGACTTAGGGTATGATGACTTCCTCATTCATAAGAGAAGAGTCATGGAGGCAAAACTTGTTGAAGTAGGATCCTCTGTACCAAGAGAGGAACTAACATATGAGGGCATGACTGTGGCCACATAATATCTTGGTGCCTCAAATCATACATGTAAAGAATGAACTGGCAGAGGAGGCAAGGACTACAGAATAGGCTAGGGTTGGAGAACAACCCTTATCTTTAAGTCAAGTCATCAAATTAATAGATGATGAGATTATAAGGGATGTAACCAAAAGTCCACTTGGTTCTCTTGATACACCTTCAATGCATTTACATCAGGAGCTACTTTAAGAGAAAGTAGTGGAAGGCCAACTAGAACAAGATGTTGAAGAAATAGAAAATATTGAGCGAACACAAGATCTTGAGATATAAGATATATTAGATATAGAAGGGGCATGGTCACTCCAAGAACTGATTCAACATGAGCAACTGGACAACTTAGTTGACACAATAACTAGCCTAGAGCAATAGACTTGTCATATCCAGTAGGGCCTGATACAAATGCAACTGTTGAAGATACAAATATGTAGGATAGACAAGAGGAAGAAGAGGTACATTATACCCTCATGGAAGAAGGTGTTCAGGATGTTCATATGGATAAGGGAGATAAACAAATAGATGAGCATGTTGATGAAGGGCTGGAAGATAAATAGGGGCAACCAATGGTTCAAACTAGGCTACAAGCCCCACAAGATGTACAAGATGAAGAAATGAAAGAGAAAGCTAGCAGTCTTGATGATAATTGAAAAGAATCTTCTTGTCAAGAAGAAGAGATGCCTCAATAGAAGGAGGCTCATTAGTAGGAATCCTTGGAGATTCCTCATCAAGAAGAGCATCACCAAGAAATTCTCCAAGAAGATGATGTGCTTGAACAAGGAGAAGGGGATCATGATAAAGGTGATGATATTGTAGTCAAAGATGCTCACATTGAACAATCCAGTTAGGAGGGACCAACACAAGAGGTACTAGATTAGCTTACATCTGAGGTAATGCAACCTCCCACTAATAATACTCCATTTTATTTTAAGTTATTATTTTCAGTTGAGGATACAAAGCTAAAATGTAAAGCTAGGATAATATCTGCAATAAAGAGAGATGTTAGAATGGGGCAGAGAATAGTACATTGGTTGTGCTCACTGATGATAAGGCCAAAGGAGAAATCTTGGCCAATGAGTATCAAGTTACCATAGTGGACCTAGGGCATGTAACGATAGGGTAGGAGATTGAGGAACTCAAGGGGAGTATAGAAGCCATGGCTGCTCACATGCATAAGGTCAAGCAAAGAAATAAAGAGTTGAAAGGGCACATTGCCCAACTCCAAGCATTCATTAAGGGGTTGATCACCATAGGAACTCAAATAATAGAGGCATTGGCTGCCTTAACATTGGTGAGTCAATATGAGATAAGTGGTCTAGATGCTACAAAGCATTAAGCACAAGTTATGTAGGTGAAGAAGTGATCTGGATAGCATTGTCTAATTGGGATACCCTAGCCCACATCTGAACTAGGACCGATCAATTGAAGAGGGAATGTGCTGCGAGGCTTGATTAGAATGGTCAAGACCTCAACAAACTAATAAATGCTAGGAAGTTGAAGGATAAGGTGTTGCTTAAGCACTAGATTTTGACCTTACAAATAATGCATAAGATATCCATGTGGATAAAAGATTTGAAATTTGAAGTGGATATCCTTAAGGGGTGTAGACTTAAAGCAATAGACATAAGCACAAAAGTACATGATCTACTAATTGATGATGTAGAGATTCTAGAGGAGTTGCTGGGTAATTAGGTGAGTGAAAAGGAAACATATGATGAACAAGTATCCATAGAGACATTCAAGCCTCGGTTTGATCCAGTTTTGAAGGAACCTATTTAGCATTTTTTAGAGAAGGTACTAGATGAAGTGATGGAATTGTTCGTAAAGGTAAAGACATATAAATGTAAGTTGGAGAATAGGAAAAATAAGTGGGTAGCAATAAGTGACCAACTACAGGTGCAAGAGTATGCTAAACTTAAAGCACAACAGTTTAACTAGATAGAAATGGATGTAGCTATAAAAGCTTATGACATCTTTGCGAAATTAGATTCTGGAGGAATGATAGTTGGTGAAGACTCATCCGAGGTAGAGGAATAGAATATCCATAAGGATACCGATGTAAAGACACTAGGGTATATTCCATTTTTCCAATTGTACTCCACCAAAGATTGCCAATTGGTAATCACTTGCTATGGATTTTGGCCATTGATATTTTGAGAGATATCCTAATCATTGGTTTTATACCTAATCTTAGGTCCTTGTTCTATAAAAGGGCCTAGATCATCTTGTATTAGAGAGACTAAATAGATGAACTTTTGAGTATTGAGCTTGTTAACTTGACATCTCTATGGCTTTCTCATGGCTCTTTCTCACAATCAGTGTAAATGTGTATATTTCTTTGCATACATAATGAAAATTAAGCTGCAGATTACTATCTCATCGTATATCTTAAGTAATCTTTTATTGATTCCTGACTTGTAATGATGAATTGTTGCATTTTTTTTGAAGTGCATTCAACTAATTGCATGTTGTTATCAACTTACCTTTGAATATTTGTGCTAATCATACGTAATTGTGGATTTCCTAGTGAAGTATGGTTTGGTTTTGCTTCATTTCATGATTGTGTCAAAGTATACATGTGGATCATTGGTAAAATTTGATTAGTTTAGGATCATATTTCTTTAACTCAATCTTTAATTCTTTATTTTTACAAAATATGCTGAATTGATGTAAGTAATGACATATCTAAAGCATACACAGTAAAAGCTACAAATAATAGCAAATACTATGTAGATAACCATAAATATTAATGAATTATAGGTTTTAAAGAACATCTTTAGGTAAATTCAAGGTATATATGCAAATATTAGTTCAAACAGGGATAGTTTCAGAAGAACTAATCAAAGTTAGGCTAATTTTAGAAGAATTAATCAAAGTTGAGATAGTTTTAGAAGAATTGATTAAAGTTGTGTTCATTTCATACTTATATGTTTAAATATCAACTAGAAACTATAGGATCTAATACAATTGTCAAGAATATATGCAGATTAGGTACAATATATTGGATATTTGTGAAATTCAACTGAATCTGAGAAGGAATATGATTATGAAGGTGTAAGTCCCCCAAAATGGAACAACATATCACAATGAAACCTGAGTGACTATTAGAAGGTCAAGACCTGACTAACAGAGAATTGGGACATCAAATCCTTATGGATCTTGAAGTCTTTCAAGATGAGTAAAGGTTTGTGATATAAAATTTTATTCGTGTTTATGTGACTTATAACCACATCAATAGATTTGCCACTAGAAGGAGGGCCTCATGACTTAAAGTTGTGTTCTCTTAAAGATCTTGTTGATATTTCATGTCCTTAGTTAAGTATCTACAAATATCTCTTCCCTAAGAATATTTGACTATATCTTTGCAAAGATCCAGTCTAAAGCTTCCATGTGTGCCCTAAATGTTTGAGCTGGCTCATCAAACTACTACTAGATCAAGATCTAGTGGTCCTTTGCATGAATTACCTATTGTAAAGCCAAGGTGTGCTTAGCTAGTGCACAACCTAGACCTCCTATCCCTATGACACCAGTAGTCCCTGTACAAGCTCCCATGGCATTCTTCAATGTCAAATCGCCTATTCATTTCGTGGCATACAACGATTTGCCAAAGAATCCTAATAAAATTTTCCCAAAATATCATCCCTATCAAGATGTGGAAGATCACTTAAGGACATTTAAGGAAGCTTGCTTCTGAGCGAGAATTCAACATGAAGATGTTGTTTGTAGACTCTTTCATACACACTAGGGAAAGAGGCATACAAATAGTATGTGAATTTACCTCAACACTCCATCATCACTTGGTTACTGATAGAGAATGCTTTCAAAGCTTAATTCCAAATTTGAATTGACACAGCAGTGATGTACCATCACTTTGCTGAAATCAAGAGAAGTGAAGGTGAATTCATTTCAAATTTCAATGATCGCTTCTAGAAAGTGTATTCCTGGTTAATAGATCCATATAACATTGCAAAAAATGTGTCTATGCTAGTTTATTACTCCACTCTGGATCCTTTAACGGTCATGTTTGTTAGGAGAGAAAATCTTGCTATTGTGAAATTATCTAATGTATATGTAAAGGTAGTGAAAGTCAATACCAAGATGAAGCAAGTAGGACATGGTCATTTGCCAAGTATAGGACATCCAGCTATATCCAACTAGATGCAGCATATCAATGGAGCACTAATGAATCACATACCATTAATGAATACTTTGCAAGTTCCATTGAACAACATGATTCTGCCACAAGGAAATAGCAAAGTGATTATGTATCCTAGACTTGCTCCTACCAAAATCAGGCCAAACAAAAATAGTAATTCTTTCTTCCTTCCAGCTTAGGATAATACAATAGCTAAAGTCTAGGAGGAGAAAGAAGATGTCAAGGAGATTATAGCTCAACTGAAGAGGTTGACCATAAAATTAACTCACTTAAGGAATCAAAACCTTTATTCTCAGAATAATGCTCAAAATGTGCAGAATAGGGGATATCAAGATAAAGGATATAATGATAGAGGTTACCGTTAGTTGTCGTTGCACCAAAAGATTGACCTCTTAATGCCTGATACAACCACTTGACTTGACAAGCATGGGAGGTGGTTAAGCCCTTGTCACAAACCACCGTAGTGCAGTGCTGAACAAGGAGACCAAGGGCCACACCTTGCAACAATCCCTCCCAGTGCAAGCGCGGGGTTTGAACCCGTGACCTTGGCTCTGATACCAACTGTTAGTTGCCGTTGCACCAAAAGATCAACCTCTTAATGCCCGATACAACCACTTGATTAACAAGCACGTGAGGTGGTTAAGCCCTTGTCAAAAACTACTGTAGCGCAACGCTGAACAAGGAGACTAAGGGCCACACCTTGCAATAGTTACAATAATAGTGCCCTGTGACCTCCAAGAGTCTGGAATACCAAACCAAATAATGGAAGTTTATCATCACCTCTAGATAATCAGGTTTCTAATGAACCTAAGTAGACAATCAAGGTCAACTTAGCTGAGGTTGCATTCAACAATTGGTGCAAAATCCACAACATGAGTGCTCATGCCGAGTTGGACTGTCCATAGTTTAGGATAGCTGCTAGCATATTCCAAGCTGAAGTACAGAACATAGAATGGGAGACAATCTCATTTGAAGGTAATGAATGTGTTCCTTTAGGATATGAGTCTGCCATGGTATTAGAAAGTTCCTTATTCCCAAGAGAAGAAGTGAATACAGTACACAAGAATTATACTCTTTTATGTGAGGAATCCACTCTAACATTCAAGGACTACACTTTCCCTTTTGAGAGTGATAACGAACTATAGAAGGAATTGGATGAAGTCCATGCCTTCCAACAATTCCAAAGAGGACACAATTACAACCTCCAAAATGAATAGGAATCGTCCACCTAGACCTTTGACCAGCTCCATCCTGCCAAATAATTTCAACACTCCTTCGGATACAATTGCCAGCAACAACTTGGCACCTCTAAGAGTAAATCAACAACACTTCACCTCATCCTTAGTAGTAAGTAAAGGTATTAATGAATTTTCTAAATTTGATAAACTTGTCACTTAACTAAAGAAATCAAGATGAAGATCAACCTATCCTTATCTAAACTACTTAAGACCCTAATCATAAAGAAAGCTTTCCTTAAGTCTTTAGAAGAGCCTGCATTAAAAGAGAATATCCCTAGAAATATCCAGACAAGAGATCCTCTACCTAAGGATGTCACATTAAAGACTAAGGATAAATGCCAAGTCCATGTTGTAGATGCACAAATGATACTTTACAAAAGAAAGACCGAGTATCCTCCTTTTCTCCTCACCTTAAGGATATTTGGCAAGAACTTGCATAATTGTCTAGTAGACTCTGGAGCATCTACCAATGCCATTTGCCTATCAGAATGTCAAGTCTTAGGTCTTTCACTTGCTAAATCATTGAAGTCACCTAGCTAAATAAGTATGAGGTTAACGTCATAGGTGAACTAACTCATATTCACATGTAGCTAGCTTCTGATCCCAGGGTCTAGTATTTTATTGACATCTAGGTAGTTGATATTACCAATACTTATGGCATGTTACTAAGTAGGGATTGGTCCAAGACCTTGAATGGATACATGGCTACAGATTTTTCGTATATGTGGTTACCATGGAGAGATGTACCTAACCAAATTTGTATAGAAGCTGAGCCAAGGATGAAGCATATGATCACTGAATATCATCAGAATAATGAAGTGCTATACAAGCATAGAACAAGGGGTATATCGAGTTGAGCTCTTGGACGTCACAGTGGAGGAAGTATTGATGTGTAATTATGCACAAGAAAGCAGTGAAATGAACCAAATCATACTAGGAACTAATATCCTAGTGCAATCTAATCATGAAACCTCATATGAAGATGGAGGAAGTAGCCTAAATGAATTCAAAAGACACTTGTCTAAGGAGATCCAAAGGTATAGAATGCAAGGAATTCCACTCAGACATACTTTGCTGAAAGGATGGTGTTGGTTGCATATGACTTCACACTTTGAAATTACATGTGCACTATGCCTATAGCTGATGGATAGAAAAGAGCATTTATATTTAGGGAACAAACTTGATTTTTTGAGTGAAATCCTCAAGGAAATAAAATATAAAGATGATGGAATAAGTCATCCATCACCAAACCAAGCCCCTAGGATGCAGAAGAATGAATCAGAAATGGCTAAGTTAGCCCTAGTGGATGTCTCAATGGCACAAATCAGAGTTCTGGACATCAAAATTGTTGAGAACACAATTGGCATAGATGTCCTATCACATGATATGTAGACACCTGAATGTCTAGATGCTCCAATTGCTTTAGAGCAGAAACTGTCAAGCCCACATGAACCACATAAATTGAGATGGATTCTTGAAGGGAGCGCCTCTCGAGCTAAGAGAAAGAAAGGTCTGAACAAAGACCCTCTAGATGACAAGCTATGGATACTAAAATTTGATGGGTCCAATTCTAAGAAAGGCACTAGAGTTGGGATTGACCTCATTAATCTGCAAGGGAAGTCATTCCTAGCGGCCTACAGGCTATAATTTCACCATACTAATAATATTGTAGAATATGAAGCCTTGATTCATGGGTTACTATTCACACTAAAGAAGAAAGTTAAAGTCCATATATTTGGGGATTTAGAGCTTGTAGTCAAGAAAGTAAGGAAGCTATATTATTGTAACTACAAGTGTTTATTCAGCTACAAACACGGAGTCTAGGACCTGATAGAAAGCTTTGATGCTTTCAATATCACACATGTCCCAAGGAAATTTAATTACCGAGTAGAAGCTCTGGCTACTATAGCCAGCACACTAGAACCATTAACAATATCTGGGATGAAATGATTTTTGGTTGAGTTAGTGTCGACTCCATTAGTTCTAGATAATGTCACCAACTTCCAAGTTTTGAAGATGATCAACACATCTTGGACTTTATTGCCAAGTGGGATGAACAAAATAGAGATGATCATGTCTAGGATGAAGAGTCCATTATTAACCATAGGATAACAAGATCCTAAAGGGAATGATCGAGCTTGAAAGGTTGTTTGACCTAGATGGCATCATAAAGCAAAAGGATCTACCCAAAGCAAATAGAGGGGATTATGAACCCATAGACCTAAGCAAGAATTCAAAGGCCAGGAAGGTCTTGATTGGTAAATTTTGCACTCCTAAAAAAGAAGGGATATCTTAGGCCTTAAAATATTATATCCATGTGATTGCATGGACATATGTTGAACTCAAGACATATGATACCTTGATCATCACGCATACCATCCTGTTGAAGCTAGATATGAAGCCATTTAGGCAAAAGCAAAGGATGGTAAATGCATTACTGGAACCTTTAATATTTGAAGAAGTCAAGAATTTGTTGGTTGCAAGGATTAACTTTCCTATTAGGCACTCTACGTGGGTTGCCAACTTAGTCCTAGTATAAAACAAGAATGGAGATATCCGATTATGTGTAGACTTTTGGAACCTCAACAAGGCACTAGAAAAGGATAACTATCCTTTGTCCTCCTTAGATGAAGTACTCTATATGGTAAACAGAGCTCAAATGATGTCCTTTCTGGATACATTTTTTGGATATAACAAAGTCATGGTCGATAAGATTGATTAGTTGAAGACTGCATTCACCACCAAATGGGGAATCTTCACCTATAGAAGGATGCCATTTGGCCTGATAAATGCTAGTGCTATGTTCCAACATCCTATGTATATAGGTTTTTGAGGTTTATTTGGCCAGTGCATCATAATTTACATAGATGACCTGACTGTATTTTCTAAGGTTAGAGGTGATCACATCGGTGACCTATGAAGAGTATTATAGAGATGTGAATAGTATGGCATCTCACTTAATCCCAAAAAATCTATCTTTAGAATTACTACTGGGAAGTTATTAGGGCATCTGATGTCTGAGAATGGAATATCTATTGGCCCTAACCGAGTGAATTCCATCATGAAGCTCCAGGTGCCAGGAAGCAAAAAGGAACTGAAATCCTACTTCAGAAAGATCAACTTTGTTGACAAATTCATAACAAGTTTTGCTGAAATAGTAAGACCACTTAACGCCATGCTAAAAGAAAGATTCTAAGACATTAAGAAGGCCATCGTACATGCCTCGATACTGAATAGTCTTGACTATACTAAGGCATTTTATATATACTCATTCACTTCAAATCATACATATGTTGTTTTAACACAGAGAAATGATGTGAAAGATGAGAAACTCATCGCTTTCATGAGTAGTCCATTCAAGGACACAAAATTAAAATACCTAAATGTCAAACGATAGGCTTTGGCCTTATTTTAGGTAGTCAAGAAGTTTAGGCACTATTTCCTGAGGAGAAGAGTAATTGTTATGGTGCTAGACTCAGCTGTCAAGATGCTATTAATGCAGAATGAGTTGGGGGAAAAATGGGCTAAATGGACAACTATTTTATAGGAATATGACATGGATATCACTCTGATGAAACTAGTTAGAGGACAAGCTCTAATGCAGATGATTGCTGAGATGGATCCTAATCTGATTAGCCAACAATATGTAGTTGAGTCAGATATATAGGAAGACTGGTATTCAAACATTAGATATATCCTGATCACAGGAAGATGTCCACCCAATTTGAAAGCATCCTATAGAAGAGCTTTGAGGATCAAAGCTCAAAGTTATATGATTAAGGGAGAAATCTTGTTCAAGAAAATTCATGAAGGCATTTATCTTAGATGCCTCAATAGATAAGAAGAAACCAAAGTCTTGGAAGAACTGCACGATAAATTTAGAATAACTCATGGATCTCATCTAGCCACAATGCACAAGATACTTCTAGAGCTAAGTACTATTGGCCTATAGTCTTTAAATATATATCTAACCATATCAAGTATTGTCATACATGTCAGGTAGCTAGAAAAATAGAAAGGTATGCTGCCCAACCACTACAACTAGAGATGCACCTGTTTGCACAATGGGGCATAGATTTCATAGGAGCTATCAATCCTCCATCCTTCAATGGACACATGTATGTCCTAACCATTACAGATTATTGCACCAGGTGGACTGAGGCTGTGAGAAGAAAGACACGCACATTAGAGGATGTGATCAAGTTCCTAGAGGACAACATAATTACTAGGTTTAGCATTATGTATGCACTGGTATGTGACAATGGACCCACCTTTGCCTCTTTAAAGTTTTCCAATTAGGCATTTGAGTATGGTATACCATTTAAGTTCTCATCTAACTATTATCCCCAAGGAAACAAACTTGCCAAGTCTACTAATAAGAACTTATTGGATATCATCAAGAAACTAGTATAGAAAAATCCTAGGGAATGGAATACTTTGCTAAAATATGCATTATGGGTTGATAGAACTAGAGTAAAGTCAGCCCTAGGTAACTCCCCATATCAATTGGTCTATGGATTGGATCCTATACTTCCCATAAACTTGAAAATCCCTACCCTACAATTTGCCCAAGAGTATCTACATCTAGACAATAAACTAGAGGTTAGGCTACTACAACTTTTACACCTAGAGGAGAAGATGGATTAGATAATCGACCATTTCTCCAAACACCAAGCCATTGTCAAATGCTGGTTTGAAAAATGGGATAAAGTTAAAGTGTTTGAAATATTTGACCTTGTGATGTCTTAGGATAAAGCCCATGAAAAGAAAGGAGACCATGGAAAGTTCAACAAACTATGGATAGGTCCTTTCTAGGTAGCTGAAATACTAGGAGATAGTACATATAGGTTGAAAACCTTAACTGGAGAAGATGTTCCACTACTTGTCAATGGATAATTCCTTAAACACTATTTCCAATCTTATTTTAAGAGAGAGAACTAGTGGTTTGTATATATGTATATAGTTGTTTATACAATGGTTTTCTTCCTTCCTTTATTTGTTTGTTGTTGAGTCCCTAGTTTAGTCAGGCATGTTAAGGAGCACCATTCCACTTTAGAAAACAACATAATTTCTAGAGTTTAGGAAAGAATCCCAAATCCTTACATAGGTTGTAACTTCTAGAGGTCTATGTGTGCTGATTTATTCTATGAAATCATGTTCACCAATCAAAATGAAGGTTATTGAATAGATTATCAAATGAACACACCTTAAAAGTTCCTAGGACTGGTTGAAAGTGTTAGTGTCTGCATTAAGTGAAAAATCTAAAGGTTTGCCTTTGCCACCACTATAATTCCTAGTCTAGCAACATGTTCCATTACTATGCAAACAATGAGTTGAAATGACATACCTTACACAAAAAAAAGAGAAATATTGAAAATCAAAAGAAAAGAGAATTTATTCTCTCAAGATCATCTAAATAACCCTATTGGGTCTATGGACGTCTGACCAGCAGTGGGGCTCTATTTAGGGAAATTATAGGTGATAACCTTGTCAGGACTATGGATGCCTGACCGGAACCAAGGCTCTATGTAGGATCAGATTAAAAGATTAAATCCACCTATCTACAATGAAAGTGGGGTCCTAAATAAGGAGCTAACTATCCTAATTAACTCCAAATCCCAAGTCCAAGGGACCTCAAGATTGGACCAAACTACTAATGCACTAGTTACATGAATTTCACCCTATCTAAGCATATTAGTAGTGAATTTCCCTAAACATAGTAATTCTAAGCTATTCTAAACTAAGAATTAGACTTAAATGCTTATGGATTTGAGTACTCAAGCTAGCAGAATTTCTTTGCATACAATTGCTTATTGAAAAATGGAGGCGAGGGCCTCAATTTATAGACTTTTGAGGATAGAAATGGAGGATTGGGATTGAATTAAAGAATCAAGGGTTGAGATTTCTTGAGGATCCTCAAGCAAGGAGAATTGGACAAATGGTATGACAAGCATAGATGAGAGAATTGCTCTAAGATTCAAGGGATGATCAATGGATGAAATTGAAAGTTTGAATGGATAGATGGCTAGGATTGGGTATGTGTATGACATGTAAGGTCTCATTTATGAAAAGGCATGGTTTGAATTTTGTGAGGAATTAAAAATTACATGGAGAGGACAAGTGGAATTAAAAATTGGAGGAATAGTACATGAATAGTGACATTTGGAGTGGGGTAGAAGAAAGAGGACAAGTGTACACTTTTTGGAAGATTTGGCCATGCTTCCAAAATACCACTTGTCATGTACATGCATGTACATGGAATGACAAGTGGACTTCTAGAAACATGGGGGTTTCTAATTGAGAATTAATTAAAATTAATTCATGTGCACATACTTTAGAAGAAATTAATGATGATTACGAAAAGTAATCAAAAGTGGACAAAATAGGGAATTAAATAACTATGGATATTTATTTAATTTTTTATGGATGGATTGTGAACTATCCTTGTCAAATATTTAATTTTTGAATTGTAGTAGAGGAATTTAGATTTTTGGTGAAGGGGAAAGGTGAGGAAAATATTAATTAAATAATTGGAAATTATTTAATTAATGTGTGGGTTGAATAGAATGATATGGATGATTGGGTTTAGAATGCGAGAACATAATGGAAATGTTTGTGACCATTTTTTGGGTGTCTACATTTTGCCCCTTTTTGATATGGAATCAATACTGTTAAGGTTGACATGATATCAAAGAATATTTGATAAATATGCCCCAGTCAGTAGATGGGACAGGAATGGATGATTAGGTGATGCCCGCTCGAGAGATAGACAGAAAAAGTAGAATTTTCGGTGATGTCTCGAAAGAGAGAGAAATGGAGGAGGAAGAAAAAGGAGGGTGGATAGGGAACCTTAGAGAGGGTAGGGGAGGAAAAATAGGGATAGGGGTAAAATACGAGGTTCAGAAGAGAAAATAAGGGTTGGGGGAAGGAAATTAGGGTTGATGGGGGTTACATATAAGGTGGTAGGGGTCCATAATCCTCATTTGTCTTCTAGTACTTAACAAACTTTGATTAGAAGAGAGAAGGGATTGGAGAGGAGTGATGGCACACATTCCATGAGAGGAGCATTGTACAGAGTGAGTTTGAGAGTACCTATGACCCACAACAACTAGTGATCTGGTAGGTTCTAAAACTTCTCTTGTGATTTGGGTGTTGGGTAGGTTAGGTGCAATAAATGTGGGCCAGGAAAGGGTAGGAGATAGGTGCCAAAATGAAAGTTTATTGTCTAGAGGGATAAAGTAGCACCGTAACAAGGAATTGTAGCACCCAGACTGGGGATTAGGGCCTACTCTAGTGATCAGTGTCTAGCTAGGGTGGATCAATGCCTAGGGAAAATGAGGGATTAGGGTAGATTAGCACCCAAAATGAAAATTGTAGCACTTAGGAAGGGATTGTGATGCTGAAAATAAATATTTTAGCACCCAAGATTAGTAGCTAATTAGGCAATTAGTGCTTAGGTTTTTAGGGTGATGCCCAAAAATGGGCTAGATTAATGTTGAAAATGAAAAGATCAATGCCTAGGTTTGGGAAGCCACGTCAAGTCTAGCAATTAGGGCCCAAACCTAAGGAGTGGTAGCTATCCAGATGAATTAGTGCCCAAAATGAGGAAAGTGGTGCCTAGTTTTTTTTGGTGCCAAAAGGGTTAGAAGTAGTGCCCAGTTTGCAAGCTGAGGCTAACATGATGCGTTTGTCATTATACAAGATGAAGAGGATGTTCTATAGTCTCGAGAGCATCAGTTGTTGACATTTACATTGTGGGAGTAGCTAGATGTGACTGATAGGTTCTTCTTGAGGATGGTAGGGTTGTGATTCATTACTGAGATGCTGTGGATCAGGGCTGACAGGGCGATGATGACAACATTGGTGGAGTGGTGGCAGATAGAGAGATGCACCTTCCTATTGCCCACAAGAGAGGCCACCATTACTCCAGAGGACGTGCGGAGGATCTTGAAGATCTCGATACATGGAGAGAGGGTGGTATATGACCACAATTTTGGAGCTGCATATGTGTATCAATTGTTTGTCCCAGGCTGAGTTCCCTATGGTGATCATCAATCATAGATGTGATATAGGCAAGCCATGGAGAGGGGATTATATCGGTTGCTATTATTTTTGGTTAGATTGATAGTAGGGACCTTGGTCCCTGACAGGAGTTCAAGAAAATTATTAGTTGGCTAGGGACTGGTGCTACTACATATGATCTGGGATGGTGATGTGTATGCATGGGGACTGTGTGTGTTGGCACACTTATACCACGATATGGATGCTGTGGTATATAGGAGGTCAGCGAGCTTGGGATGCAGAGTCACATTGCTCCATATCTAGGCCTGGGAGCATATAGAAGTTACCAGGCTAGTGACAATATGGGATAGGTCAAGCCATCAGCCATTTGTATATGCATATAGGGGTTAGCGAGTACATCACCGCTCAGGTGATTTGAGGTATTAGAGGTAGGTCATGGATGATATCCAGGTATTTGTGTGGCAACTATGGAGGGAGGCGGAGACATGGTTAGAGGATCATGTACAACTAAGCCATGTACTATAGCCTTGATATTTGATTGGGAAAACTTAGATGATTATCGATCAGTATATGCTAGATCAAGTTTAGAGACAGTTTGGCTTGATATAGGACGTGCCTTAGGAGGAGGTAGTTTTTGTGAGGATTCATGCAGTTGCACCTTGGTGGGGAGTATTACTAGATCCATAGGCAGTGATTACATAGTTTGATGGGTTGCATGGGTAGGCCTAGCATGCTAGGTGACATGTGGACCACAAACATAGTATGATTAGTGGTGAATTTGGGAGAGATCGATTAGGTTGACTATTCTAGAAGGGCATATAGTAGTGGGAGAGGCACCAATGGAGGAGGACAATGATGATGATGAGGATAAGGAGGAGGAGGAGGATGAGGAGGTGGAGTACATAGAGGAGATGGAGATAGATGAGGGAGAGGGAGGAAGGGATGGAGGTGGTGACAGTAATGGAGGGGCATAGCTGGTGAGATTACAGGCTTTGATACAACAACAAGCCCAGATAGCCTAGTTATTAGGGTAGTGTGGGGATGGGTAGGTGGAATCCCTACATGCACAGATAGTGGCCTTGCAGGCACAGGTGGTTTAGCTATTGGGACAACTAGGACAAGCACATGGACTGGTACATCATTACTAGTAGGAGCAAGACTAGGCTAGGCAGACACTAGGGCCAAGTATGGTGGATGTGGTGTGGACCATGCAACAACAGGTGGAAGAGAGTGTTAGGGAGGCCCAACACTACATGACACTATATGAGAGGCTAGTCCTGGAAAGCCAGAGGAAGAGTTACCAGAGCTGGTCAGTGGCATCTAGTTCTAGGTAGACAGGGTGGTTGGAGAGGTCAGTTTAGTAGCCACCTCTAGGATAGGTACCGGTGGTAGGATAGATGCCACCCCATAGTTATACGAATAGGCAAGGTAGCAGAGTATGGAGTCACCCCCTCAAAGGGCTTGAAACTAGCCTAGTCAGGGGCAACACATATTTTGATTGTACATGTATTTTGACAGGTCTTAGGGACCTTACTTGTATCATTTATATATATATATATATATATATATATATATATATATATATATATGAGATGGACATTTGATAGATAGACTTTGTACTTTGTTTTATTGGTGTATATATGGATGGATTTTATGATGGTTGATTATAATATGGTTTATGATATGATGATGTGGATATGGGTATGATGATGTTATGATGGACTAACCTATGTGATGTAGGATTTGTATGTGGATATGTTATATGGTTTTGATATATGCTTATGTATTATGTGGTTAATGGTTATGATGTTTTGGGCTGACATGTGTGTGATGTAGGATGTGCAGGTGATGTATGGATGTTGATGTCATGACGTATGGATTAGATGCAGTGAGTTTATGCCCAACACATATTGTATTGTATGGTCTAGTAATTTCATCATGTACAAAAGTTATTTCAGCCACTTTAAATCAATTCCTTTTGTAGTGTATAGTCTTAGGATGTAGAATGTTGCATGCGTGATGATGTATGATGCAAGGGACTGACATGTGTATGATGCAGGTTGGCATGATATGATAAATGGATTGTATACATATGTGATGTAATGTTTTATAATGTATATGTGATGTAATGATCTAAGATGGTAAATGTGAAGTAATATATATTAATGAATAGATAATGTAATGAATAATATATGATCAGATTAATAAACATATATTAGAAACAGAAAATGCAATGGACAATATATGCTTAGATTAATAAACATATATTATGGACTATTGAAAATGCAAAATGATAAATATGTTCAAATGAATAAACACATATTATGAATGGACTAATAAAAATGCAACATAATTGGTATGGAATATGATTAATGCAATGGGATGGTGACAAGGTGTTGTGATTGATTTGGTTGATCATGATACCAAATTCCTAAAAATGGTCATGGGTTGGTAGGAAAGAACTAGATGACAAAGTGGGTAGAAAAATTTAGATGGGAAGGGAGTGTGTGTTTGGAATTTATAGGTAGATACACATAACCCAATGGAGATAATGATGCATATAATCTTACAAATTTATCATAATGCAAATATCAATAGACAATCAACAAGATAACACAAGATATACTCTAGGGAAACCCTCATTGAGGGAAAAAACCCAGCCTCCAAAAGCATCCATACTCAATATATTATTTAGCAATAAGAAATTACAATACACTCACAGAGTCTCCATGAACACCTCTGAAACATCAAGCTCCTCTACTACAACCTCCATGTATCCAAGCATGAATCCACACATCCCATGCCATGCTTTACAATATGTACTCACAAGAGAAAACTCAATACAATGATAGCCTCTCACACAACATGTAAAATAAGAGCCAACCCTAACCACTAACCTTGTGCTTGCTTTTATAGACTCAAGCTCACACAAATACAACTTGTGGTATTGGATAAAAATAATGTGACTCAAAACCATGAGCACAAAACCATTGACCCTAATATTATTTTACACAAATAATAAATATTTGCCTTATGTCTCCCAAAGTTAAATATAACTTTTACAAGTGATACAAAATAAATATTCTTTTGTGGTGCATCTTAAGTGATGTGTTTAGCCACATTAAATATTTATTTGGTATCACTTGTAAAAGTTGCATTTAACATTGGGAGACATAAGGCAAATATTTATTATTTGTGTAAAATAATAAATATTGGGGTCAATGGTTTTGTGCTCATGGTTTTGAGTCACATTGTTTTTATCCAGTACCACAAGTTGTATTTGTGTGTGCTTGAGTCTATAAAAGTAAGCAAGAGGTTAGTGATTAGTTAAAACTTGTATTTAACATTGGGAGACATAAGGTAAATATTTATTATTTGTTTAAAATAATAAATATTGGGATCAATGGTTTTGTGCTCATGGTTTTGAGTCACATTATTTTTATCCAATACCAAAAGTTATATTTGTGTGATCTTGAGTCTATAAAAGTGAGCACAAGGTTAGTGGTTAGGGTTGGCTCTTATTTTACAGATTGTGATAGGCTATCATTGTATTGAGTTTTCCGATCTTGTGAGTGCATATTGTAAAGCATGGCATGGGATGTGTGGATTCATACTTGGATACATGGAGGTTGCAATAGAGGAGCTTGATGTTTCAAAGGTGTTCATGGAGACTCTATGAGTGTATTATATTTTCTTATTGCTAAATAATACATTGAGTATGGATGCTTTTGGAGGCTGGGTTTTTTCCCTCAATGAGGGTTTTCCCAAGATATATCTGGTGTTATCTTGTTGATTGTCTATTGATCTTTGCATTACGATAAATTTGTAAGATTGTATGCATCATTATATCCATTGGGTTATGTGGAATTGGTTTGATCTACCTATAAATTCCTAACAAGTGGTATCAAGGCTTTAAGGCTTTTCATGGCTTGCATATACTTGCATGCTTCTTGTATGTGCTTGCATGTGATGTATCTATACAATTATGGTTCTGGGTATTTTCCTCCATCTTGAGAATCTTTGGAAGGAATTGTGGGTTGCAATAGATCTTCTATGTGTTAACACTATTTTGTAGATCTATGAGATTAGTAGCCATATTATCAGCACCATGGTTTGAGTTTGTGGGGTTTCACAAATTCATGTTTTGGTATAACCCTTGTTTGTGTAGATTTGGTGCAAAGCTAAATCCATGACAATGTAGGGAAGATTTTGGACAAATAAACGATATAAAGGTTTTGTGTAGGTCTTTTTTATTTGCAGATTTGAGGGCTTTGGGGTTGCAGATTTGTGGTGATTTTTTTACAGATCTTGGTTTAAAAATCTGAGTTGGAGAAAGGGTTGCTTGAATGTGCTCACTTCATGAGGGTTTTGAGGAGGGATTTTCACAAATGACCTCCTATACAAAAAAGGACCTCACTGTTGGATTTAGAAGGCTCGAGAGATGAAGATTGATATAAAATTTGAACTATTTAGGTCACTAGAGAAAAAAGCAAAAAAAAATTAGCCCCCCAAGGTTGATTGTACCATCATATGGATTTGCAGGTATAGAGAGAAGGAAAAATTTATTTGACTGCACTGTGCTTTTTTTTCTATAGTTTGGAAAAATTGATTTAATAAAAAAAATTGCATGTCAAATAAACTATAGTTTGAATTTGAAAATTAAAAAAAATTGCATGTAAAAAAAAAATATTTGAAATTAAAAAAAAAAAATTACAAGGGGTGGTACAAGGTACGCAGACCCTGTACCCTCAACCCTGTTAGTAGACAATGATAGGGGTGGTAGGGCCAGACAAAATGACTGTCTGTACCAGGTGATAGAGATGGGCCGGTAGGGCCTTTGGCCTCCTGGCTCCGACTACCAGATTGTGGCCACAGGTCGGCCGATAGGCTTGGCTGCCTGGCTAGCGAGCCCTTGGCCGTCGGCGAGAGCCCCCTACGGGGCATTGAAATTTTTTCAGTGGGCCTTTAAAATAAAAAATATATATAAATAATATATTTTAGCATGTGGTGTAAATGATAGTTGTGATTTGAATAATTTTTTTAAAAATTTGGACTTTATAAACATTAAACCTCCCTTAATATATTTTAGAGTTTGATGCAAAACAAAAACAATTTTTATCCACCGTCAAAGTTAGAGATGGTGACGTAAGAAGTCAACCCAGACCAGTCAGTGCCACTTCTATTTTTTGCCTAGTCATGTGAACAGTTAGTGATGATGTCAGTGATGACATCAGCAGTATAGATTGGTCACGCTAGGGGTCCCCCTTTAGCGCTCGAAGGGTATTTTCTTTCGGGGGGCATAACTTTCACCCACGATTTAGGATTTTTGACTTCTTATAGGTTTTGAAAATTGCTCTTTGACAACTATGCAGTGATGTAGGTTTAGTAATCAGATTTTTCTATTTGTATCAGAATTTGGTGCCTTGAAGCCAGGTATTGCTCTGAGATAGTTTTATGCTCATAACTTTTGCATATGGAATCAGATTTTCAATTTCGGATAGGTGTTGGAGAGATATTTCTATGTACTACATATTGGATCTTGTAGTTTTTTAGTTTGGTGTGTAGAGAGAGTTTGATACTTGTTTGATCACTTGTGGGAGCTAGATATTAGGGTATGATTATGAGTGCATTCAGATAGATTTTTGGGTACAAACTTGTGGGAGTGGATGTTGCTATGTGACCATCAACATGGTATAGCAGGTTTTCATATTTATGCTTCCATTTATAGGTTTATAGGTGTTTTCAGAGTTTGAACTTTGATGGAGATAGCTACATAGGTTGTCTTCTGGTTTGAGGACATGATTGATACACGTGTGAGACTTGGAGTCTAGTTTCAATGGGAGTTGAGTACAGGTACATCGTTGATGATGATTATGGTGTCATGTATATGAAGGTACACTTTTTCATTAACATGACATGATCATGTATGTGATTGACAGGTATGGGCTATGATGTTTAATTCATGATTACAGGTGGTGTTTTGGTGTAGTTTTAGGGGATTGTTCTTATCTCCTAGATTCTTGATTAGTTCCTTAACTATGGTTACTTGTGTTGTGGACTTGTTTGGCAAATGGAATCTAGCATTGATTTGGTGTTTGAGTCATGAAGTCTATAGGTTATCTTCTTTGATATCTTGGTTTGTAGGTTACTAATGTGATGATGAGTTTGCATGTTACATGTGTTTTGGATCTTCGAGCTATGTAGTTTTGTGGATTTTCTACCCCTTGACTATAGTGAGATGACTTGTATGTGGACTGTCTTTATCCACAAGATTGATTCAGTGTTTATGTAGACTTTGTTAGTTGGCCTTGTCTGTGGTCATTTGTACATTGGTATGTTGCATTGAGATGAGAGGATGGATGATTAGATTGCCTAGATAGTTAGTTATTGGAAATTATAGAATGTTTATCATGATGTTATGGATAGCTTAGATACATAGTTTTATGTGAGCTTTTGACAGTGATGGTTTTATCCTCTTAGTTTGGAGATCATGGTTTTACTTTAACTTTTGGGAGTTGTTCATGTTACAACAGGATTCCTTGATTGTGTTGGGGCCATGGATGACCTTCATTTAGGAGATGGTTACTTTGTTGGCATGTATAGCTTGGTGTCACGATTTAGTGGGAGTTTTGGAAATGATATTGATTCATCATTAGTGATGGATGATCTTTTTTAGTGGATGTTGGTGTCATGGAGGAGCTCTTGGTAGTGAGAGTTCTTTGACATTTTGAGTTCTATTGACAGGAGATGGTTATCTTCATGTTGTTGGATATTTTTACATCCTTGTTTACCATGGTGGACTCTTGGAGTCCTTGGTTGAGGTGTCAATTTATGACTTGTCAGTTTTGACATGGTGATCCTTGATTTAGAGGTGTTGGTATTATGTATTGGTTTACTCTGGATACTAGTTTGAGTATTGGCATGATACAGGATCTCTTGAGATAGGATGTGTGCATTAGTGCATGTGATCTCCTTGGAGGAGATGTTAGATCATGTTGTCACGATTGGGTTCTTGATTCTACAGTAGGAGCATTGACAGTGATCTTGTATGGTTCTCTTGGTATTGAGTACATTGATCATGTGCTTAGGAGCTTCATGATAGTGCAATGTTGCATTTGGAGTTTAGCATGGATTGATCATGAAGGTACTCTTTGATACTTGGAGACTTAGGTGAGGCTAGAGTTCTCTTTGGATTAGAGACAGTTTATCATATTGAGCTTTTGGGAAAACTATGTGTAGCTTATTTTGGATCGATGTTTTGGATCACACTCTATGATCCATCATCAAGAAGAAAAGAAGAGAAAACATTGAGTTGTAGTTGTAGAGATCTAAAATCTATCTCCGTGATCTAACTCTGCAACTACAACTCAATCTTTTCTCTTCTTTTCTTCCTAATGATGGATCATGGAGTGTGATCCAAAATGTCGATCCAAAATAAGCTACACACAGTTTTCCCAAAATCTCGATACAATAATCTATCATGGATTGTGGAAATATCATGTCTACTATTAGAGACACTTATTGAGATGGTTACTCATTGGAGGTTTCAATAGATAGACTGAGGAGTCTACACCTGGATATGGATTTGAGTTCATTTTGACCTAGAGGAGACTATTCTTGGAGAGAGTCTTTGTGACTTGGTGTATCTTGGGGGGCATTCTCATTCCCCACTCTTGATCTACTTGGTGGTTTATCATCTATAAGGTATTGCCTACCCTTTTAGATACATTTTGCTTTATGTTTTATCTTCTCATGGTTATGGATCTTGAGTTATGGTTATTGGTTCTGGAGGGTTTATTTGAGGGACATTGGCATGGTTATCTCTTTGATCATATGGTTTGATTTATGATTTTTATTATGAGGAGTTTAGGAGATGTGATTAGGATTTTTCCTAGTTACAGAATGGTTATGAGTTTGTTCTACCTTTATTAGAGAGGCTTACATCAATGTTGGTTACATGCTACATATATTCATTTTATCTATGAGACTAAATGATTGGGTTTTGTTGAGGCTTTTCTTTTTGGGTTGTAGAGGAGATCATACTTGACATAGCTTTGCACTTTGAGGTGTTGATAGGACATTATGATTTACAGGTTTTCTTCCTTTGTCTTATGGCTACTTCCTAGAGGATCATGTTTATATGGTTGGACTTGGGATAGTTATGGTGACATGTTGTGAGGAGAGTATGTAGTGATTTATCTTGCATGTGTGGATCATTATGATTGTTCTTGATACTACATTGGCTTGTTGTTTAGCCACACCTTGGTTTGAGTGTTGATTGGTAGACTTGGGATGTATTAGATCTATTTTCAGATTTGACTTACCTATGTAGTGGGAGCTCCTAGATGTATGTGTTCTTCATTGACATGTTTTATACATGGATTTTATTATTGTAGTGTATAGGTTTTGATATGTTGTTGGCATGAGTTTACTAATGTTTTTGATACCTATGAGGTATGGATGGTTGGATGTATTAGCATATGTTATGGGTGCTATTTCTAGTCATGTGAGTTTTTTACTTTTGATAGCCATGGAGAATTTGTTATCACTTGGATGTGATGCTAGTGTTCTTTGGATTGGTACATCTTCACCATGGCATGTTACTTTTCTTCCATAGGTGGCACATTGGAGGATGAGAGGAGTTCTTGTTCGAGATGGTGGTTACTTTGATTTTATTGCAGGTAGCTTGATGGAGCACAAGATCATGTTGGAGATTCTTGTGGTTTCATGTTTTCCTATAATGATGTATTTCATTGATTGACCCTTTATGCAATGTATACAACAAGTGGGAGAATGTTGGGAAAAAGGTGTTGTTCACCTTGCATAACATTAATTAATTTAATTATGTAAAATAAATATCCTTTTGTGGTGCATCTTAAGTGATGTTTCTAGCCACATTAAATATTTATTTGGTATCACTTGTAAAAGTTATATTTAACATTAGGAGACATAAGGCAAATATTTATTATTTGTGTAAAATAATAAATATTAGGTACAATGGTTTTGTGCTCGTGGTTTTGAGTCACATTGTTTTTATCCAATACCACAAGTTGTATTTGTGTGAGCTTGAGTCTATAAAAGCAAGCACAAGGTTAGTGGTTAGGGTTGGCTCTTATTTTACATGTTGTGTGAGAGGATATCATTGTATTGAGTTTTCTCTTGTGAGTGCATATTGTAAAGCATGGCATGTGATGTGTGGATTCATGCTTGGATACATGGAGGTTGAAGTAGAGGAGCTTGATGTTTTAGAGGTGTTCATGGAGACTCTATGAGTGTATTGTAATTTCCTATTTCTGAATAATACATTGAGTATGGAAGCTTTTGGAGGCTGGGTTTTTTCCCTCAATGAGGGTTTTCCTAGGGTATATCTTGTGTTATCTTGTTGATTGTCTATTGATTTTTGCATTATGGTAAATATGTAAGATCGTATGCATCATTATCTCCATTGGGTTATGTGGAATTGGTTTGATCTACTTGTAAATTCCTAACAGTGTGGTCTAATGAAACTTGGAGCAATAGATATGGGATATGGTGATAGGGGTAGGTATGTATATGTAGGGAAAAGGGTTGATAGCATGTATTAAGAAATTCTACAAATAAATATTGAGTACTACTATTGATATAGCATAAGATTTTATGCACCAAGGTATGTGGAACCAAGGTGGCAAGACGCTTATGCATAGGACTTGACACTGCAAACAATAGGATGAACCCATGCATGCCCACAATAGTACAACATTGTCTAGACGAATGAGGGGGATCCAAAGCATAAGCCCTTAGTACACAAAAGGTATGAGGAACCTAAGATGCAAAAAGTGGGATGATATGCTAGAACTAACCCTATCATTCACAAGATATGAATACTGTTATGTCATAAAATGTCTCCCTGGACTTTTCCCTCCTAGGTTTAGCTCTCGGGTCCTTTGTTTTCCATCATACATGTTGATTTTGGCTCCCGAAAGAAAATGGCCTTAAACCCATGTCACATGTGGCATGAAGGACATTGTGGCACTTAGTCCTACCTTGGAAAAGGACCCATGGACATGAGCGCTAGTGCCCTTGTCTTGCCCTATTTCAGGTAGATCCCAAATTTGAATGTCAGTTTTGTGACTGTTAATTAGGTCCCATGCTGACATCTTAAGTTTGAATTATGAAATTCTTAGCAGGAATGTGTTTAGTGGAAAATATAAGCATGTTTAGGGTTTCATTTGCAAACTAGAAGATGATGGTGAACTTTTGGCAAACTTGTGATTTTAGAACATTCAAGATATTCATTATTGCATAGCAGAGCATTTTTATTGTGTTTGTGATTGCATATTTAGCTTCATTTTCTCATGTGTTGAAGAGCCTTCATTTATGTGAGATCTACACCTCTGAGGTGATATCTATTTGTGTTTGAATCATTTATAAATTTGTTTTGCCTCTATCCTGCAAGGATATGCACTCTTTATTTGACAATGGTGTTCAGAAGACTTGAATGTCTCTCCAGGGCTTGACTAAGGCAAGCCTCTAAACACCACAACTCCCAACCACTCTCCTTGTGATTGCAGGTTATAGGTGTCACATCTTGATAGAGTGGAGTTACAGGGAACAGTAACATAATGTACAGATTTTGGATCTCTGAAGAAAAGCACTATGGACTTGGGCACCAATGCTAGTGTCCTCTGAGGTTGAAAACATAGAAATCATTAGGACAGTGGCAATCAACATCTAAAGAGACTTCGACATCCTAAAGAACACCTTGCCTTGGACTCAGGCTTGAGTGCTAGTGTCCTTCGTATCTCCCAAGATAGAAATGGAAAATACAGTGATTATTAATGCCAGAAGGAGATCAGGATTCCATGAAGAAAACACCACCTTGGACAGGGGTGCTAATGCTAGCATCCTCGAGTATCTTGCATCTCGAACTTCAAAAAATGGTCAGTTATTATTCTCTACCTACTACCTTAGTCTGCAAGCATTTGTCGTAATTCATCATTTTACTTATTGTTTTGAATAATTAGGGTTTTAAGGGTATTTGAGCATTAAAATAATACATTAATTGACAAACTCTAAATTTCCACATCATTCCAAGTGATATCCTAACTTGTAGGTGAATCCTCTTGCCAAAGTGTGATTCAACTCGGTTGATATGTCCTTGAATGTTTGTTGAGAAAAGAGGATTTAACCCTTTTATCATTGTCCCCCTTTTTCATATGAAACATTTTGGTGAACCTATGTTATTTGAATTTTGCACCTTGCTGAGTGTTGTATTCTAGATTTGCATTCATTCATTTTATTGCATTTGAAAATTTAAAAAAAAATTGAAAATTTTTAAAAAATTGGTATCTTAGGATTGCATTTTGACATAATTTGAATTAATTTGCATTTAATTTCATTTAATTTCTATTGTTTTCATTAGATCTTATTTAAATTATATAAATTCATCATTAATTAATCATTTGCATTGCATTTTCATGCTTAATTTGTTAAAAATTGCTTGAAATTGTGCATTTTTTGTAAAAACCTAGTTTTCCATGATTAGCTAGGGTTTGTAGTTAAAATCTTGTTTCAGATTTTACTACCCTTTTAAAACACTCATTTAGGACTGATTTTTGATTGTAGTGTTGCATCATAGTGTCTTCTTTGCAAAAATTCATGTCTAGGGTTTGAAAACCTTGCATTTTCACTACATTTTGGCCTTGTCATCTCTCTAGAATTGCATTATAGGTATGTTGTGAAGGATATTGTTATATTAGTGGACTGATATTGAGCTTATTATTCACCACCCCTCTTAAAATTCTTCACAACACCTCTTCTTTTAGTTATTTGCATTGAAAAATTATGAAAAAGGTGAAAAATCAAGCATTTCTAGATCATAAACATACATAGTTTTGAACTTGTTCCTTGCATAAGCATTGAAAATCTTTTAAATCTTGATTTTGAATACATATGCATTGTTGATAACTGAGAGGGGGGGTGAATCAGTTATCTTAATTATTTTAACTTCCTATTCATCTTTAACAACTAGTGCAACATCAAAGCAAATAAGCATCCATAAGCATGAAAGTAGAAACAAAATCAATACACATAACACAATGATTTTGATGTCGAAAACCCTATTAAGGGGAAAAACCATGGGGTGACTAACCCAAGAATGTATTTTCTATTAGAAGAATAGAAGTACAAAATGGCACTTGCCAATTAGGGCTCACTGCCCGAGCACACTACTCACAAGAGGCTCACTGCCTATAAGAGACTCTCTGTCTACAAGTTATAAAGAGAGTAACAAGATACTTGAATTGATGAGAAGCATCGACAAATGCTGGAGTTCAGTTCCAGTTAGGCTCAATATACTGATCTACTGCACTTCACCCTTTCTCTTCTTTAGTGTTGCTGTCCTTTCACATACCGGACCTGCCTTACTGCTTCCACTCTGCTCTTCTGCTTTTCTTCGCACTTTTCACAACACAACACACACCTTCATATCCAAATCCATTTGGTATAAATAACCACACAAAGGATTTCATCCTCTTTCTAGTTGGCATCCGGAATAGTCAATATTTCCCAAACTCTAGTCTGTCGGCTGAATCCTTGCTTACCAAGTGATGTGAATCAAAGAGATACATATAGAAGTCATCTAACAAGTCGGCCAATCTTGAATGATACCTTAAGAATCTTGATCACCATCAACATCTCATCCTGAATAATGTCTGATGCTCTACCCGTCAATTCTTCCTCTGTCTGCTCTGCCAAACCGGACCCCAATACTTAGATGCTCATATCTCTTCACTCTTTCATCACTGGAGGCTCAATCCCTGGAATATATCAGTGAAGGTACTCCTCTTGACTTCCCCAAGTCCACACTTTCCAAAGATACTTTCTCTGAGAGATCCAGACCTAACTGTTAGACCTTGCCACATGCTCTGTTCTTGCTTACCGGACCACCACACCCTTCAATTTGACTTCTAGTATAGGCACACCATGTCCTGCGGATGTGTGGGATGAACTTTGTTGCCATCAATGACAACAATCATGAAGCTACAATGTGTCTCTTGCCAACAATGCACATGTCTTATCATCACAACAATAATGCTAGGCTTCCCACTAGGCCTTATTTGAAAAGGAGCCCTGAACTTGAAATTACATTTACACCTCATGACAAAACATTTGTAGACAATGAAGGGACTCTTTAAATTACCATGAAGATAATGGAAATTTTGGTGAATGGTACACTTATAGATCCTAATGGCATGACTAATGTGATAATGGAAGAGTTTATCCTTACACATAATTTGACACAAGATTCCTATGAACCTCTAGTTATAAGGATTCAGACACATAATGGAGCTTTAATGCCTACCTTTGGGAAGATAACTTTATTGGTTACAGTTTCTGATAAAGTCATGGATCAAGTATTTGAGGTTATCCCTTTATTCAACCTCTTCCATGTAAAACTAGGACACCCATGGTTAAAAGCTATGAATGTTGTCCCCTCAACTATTCACAATTGCATAAAATTCCCTTTACATGGAGAAGTGTGTACTATTCAACGTAATACATATCAACCTTTGGCAATGGACAACAACTTTACTCTTGATTAATTTTGGTCACAACCTAATAGAGACCCTGAGCCATGAAGAGATCACTCTTTCCTACATTATAGATGATACAAAGAAAAACTTATATCTAGAGTGGTTGGGCCTCCTATGCAAACAACAAGAGACAAACAACCCACATTAGAAGAACTTCCTAGAGGACAAAATAAAATAAGAATAAATCAAGATTTTTATGACTACGATGAAATAATTGGTGTGATAGAAGTGGATAAGGAAAAGTTTCATAACTCACCTCATCCATGAAGAAATGGTATCTATGCCGAGGTTCCTCCCCTGTCATCCTTACAAGGATCATGAGGCATTCGTTGAGAATAAAACACTTCATCAAGACAAATGAGATTTGAACATGGTGCTTCCTCCTCTAACATGCAACAACCTATGAAGAAACATGATAATTCTTTTGGAAATATAAGCAATAAGACAAAAAGAAATAGACAAGCAAGAGAAAGAAGGAGAAGAAGACAAGCTTTTGCCCAATGAAATGCACCTCAACAAGAAAACATTCCACCTAACATTGAATCAAACCAAGATGAACTTAACACTGAACAACTTGAAGACAAGAACAAAAGTTGGGCTATGGTACCTTATGAACCTCTTTCCTCTAGCATTCAATATTGGGAAGACGATGACTTACTCGATGATGACCGCTAGTCCAGTTGTCTCTACAAGTAAGTATTTCTAACTCTTTACCTCAGTGTTGTGCTTCCCCTATGATGTGTTATGTGTTGTTTAGGCCTCCTTGGATGACCCTTGATACTCTTGTAAGGTAAAGGATACTAGGAGATGGCCTCTGTTGTGACTCTTCTATTTGTATCATCATTCTTCTATATTTGCCTCTCCTATATTTTCATTGTTGTGTGTTGTGTCCTAGGGGCATAGCATTGCGGTTGGTGACCTAAGGGCACCTTCCTATGTGACGACCCTAAGGAACTTGTTTCTCCTCTCTTTATTTATTGTTTACCTTCCTCTAGTGGTTCTATCTAGCTGGTAGATGATGAAAAACAAATAAGACTCATACGAACCATGTGTCCCTTCTATGAGTAAGCAAAAATGAACCTAGTCCATACATGACGATGGAGTTGATATATATATTAGCCAATGCTTGGCTAGTAGACTCACTCTATGTGATATTTTGATGATGTCTTATTACATTAACAAACCATAATAATATTGTTGCTCCATGCATTTTGTTTATCTTGGATCTCACCTTGGTTACACTCAGTTCTGAGATCTCTGCAGTATAGTCCCATGATTATACTCAGGTTTTGAATCTATAGTATAGCCTTGGCTCTTGATGTGATTATGTTTATGCATTGCTTTTGGATCATGTGATGTGGTTATTATCTTATGGAAAGATTTCTAACCTTTCTTCTTGTAGGAAATTGTGTGTTTGTGGGAACATTCGTTGATCGTAAAGTGCATGTCACTTTTGGGGGCATGGGCTTTGCGAAAGCTCTTATTCTCTTGTGTGTTTTCTTTCTACCTTAACGTGCTTGATAGCAGTACATGATATCAACCACCTTAAGGTGGGGGCACATATAAGGTAAGTTGTCTGGTACTAACAAATCATGTGTGTAAGCCCTCTACGGAGGCATGATGTTGTATCTCTGTGCGAGTGCACATCTTTATTTTATATTGCAATGAGAAAGCCCTTTGTGGAGGTAGGATATCGTATCTCTTGAGTTAGTGAATATCCTTTTATTTTAAGCCCTCTACGGAGGCAGGGATGGTGTATCTCTTGAGCTAGTGCACATCCTTTTTATTCTAAAAGTCCTCCCAGTAGGTGGGGTTGGTGTATCCTCCCTTAAGCATGTCTTTGGTAGTCATTGTGGCATAAGACCAACTATTATGTGTGCCTGTAATGTGCCTGAGATGGTGGTGAACCTAGCAATAGGCTCCTTCCATTGCTTGTTTTCCATGTTATAGACTTATAGTATGTCTTTGGCATGCTATACGGCACTCATGTTTTCTGTGTGTCTTCCGTGTGTTTTCCCTCTTGTTTGGCATGTTTGTTCCCAAGAATAGTCTAAAGATGCGTGGTGATGAGTCTCTCCTATGCTTTGGGATTTGTATGGCATGTTTGTTCTCAAGTTTAGTCTAAAGACATGTGGCGATGAGTCCCTCCTACAATCTAAGATTTGTATTGCATGTTTGTTGCCCCATATACAGTCTAAAGATGTGTGGTGATGAGTCCCTCCTACATTTTGGGTGGTGTGTTTACATTCCTTGTATTTGCATTTGCATTTCATATATATGAAAATGAAAAAAAATCACTGCATTCACTGTATTCATTATGTTTTGGATGTCTTCAATGTTGTCTTCTCTATGTTTTGTGTGACTGTAACTTCCTTCTCCCTATTTTACATGCCTATTACTAACTTCACTGTGTTTGGCATGTCTATGGCATGTTTTCTCTAATGTCTACCTGAGACTGGGGGCTAGAAATGGTTCCTCAATCTTAGTGTATGCATTAGCTTCAAGTGCTTGTCATGTTTGCTATGTTTTGACCATACTTTAATGCATGTATGGGCCTTGTGTTTACACATACATTAAAGTGGGGCTAAATGTTATGTCAGAAAATGTCTCCCTAGACTTTTCCCTCCTAGGTTTAGCTCCCGAGTGCCTTGTTTTGCATCATACATGTTCATTCTGACTCCCGAAAGAAAATGGCTTGAAACCCATGTCACATGGGGCTTGAAGGACATTGTGGCACTTAGGCCTACCTTGGAAAAGGACCTATGGACATAGGTGCTAGCACCCTTGTCTTGCCCTATTTTAGGTAGGTCCCAAATTTGAATGTTAGTTTTGTGACCATTAATTAGGTTCCATGCTGACATCTTAAGTTTGAATTACAAAATTATTAGTGGCAATGCATTTAGTTACATGTATAAGAATGTTTAGGGTTTCATTTGAAAACTAGAAGATGATGGTGAACTTTTGGCAAACTTGTGATTTTAGAGCATTCAAGATATTCATTGTTGCAGAGCAGAGAATTATTATTATGTTTGTGATTGTAGATTTAGCTTCATCTTCTCATGCATTGAAGAGCCTTCATCTATGTGAGATCTACACCTCTAAGGTGATATCTATTTGTGTTTGAATCATTTATCAATTTCTTTTGCCTCTATCTTGTAGGGATACACAATCTTTATCTGACAATGGTGTTTGGAAGACTTGAATGTCTCTTCGGGGCTTGACTGAGGAAAGCCTCTAAACACCACAACCCCCAACCACTCTCCTTGTGATTGCAGGTTACAAGTGTCACATCTTGACGGAGTGGAGTTGCAGGGAATAGTAACATAGTGTGCAAATTCTGGATCTCTGAAGAAAAGCACTGCTTGGACTTAGGTGCCAATGCTAGTGTCCTCTGAGGTTAAAAACACAAAAATAATTGGGATAGTGAAAATCAACATCTAAAGAGACTCTGACATCCTGAAGAACACCCTACCTTGGACTCAGTCTTGAGTACCAATGTCCTTTGCATCTCTCGAGATGGAAATAGAAAATACAGTGATTATCAGTGTCAGAAGGAGATCAGGATTCCACGAAGAAAACACCACCTTGGATAGGGGTGCTAATGCCAGTGTCCTCGAGTATTCTACATCCTAAACCTCAAAAAATAGTTAGTTATTAATCTCTATATACTACCTTAGTCTGCAAGCATTTGTCATAATTCATCATTTTACTTACTGTTTTGCATAATTAGGGTTTTAAGGGTATTTGAGCAGTAAATTAATACATTAATTGACAAACTATGAATTTCCACATCGTTCCAAGTGAAATCCTAACATGTAGGTGAATCCTCTTGCCAAAGTGTGATTCAACTTGGTTGATATGTCCTTGAATGTTTGTTAAGAAAAGAGGATTTAACCCTTTTAACATTGTCCCCCTTTTTCATACGAAACAAATACCATGATGGAGTAATGAGAACCTCCCACAAGCACAACATATGAAAGCAATGACTATGCCCCATTCTAGATTGTTCACCACATATCATGATATCATGAGATCAGGGCAGCTTTGAAGTAATCCAAGAATAAGCCACAAGATAAAAATCAAGAACCAAAAGACCAACTGACCCAAAACATACAACCATTATATCTCTTGCCAAAAATGGATGGAGGATTGGTGATTCTACCCATTGTAGGAAGGATACATCCGTAAGATAGGAATTGATGGATGATTAGGATAAACTAAAGGATAGGTGGGGGATATAGGCCATAAGTCATGGAAAAGCCAATCTGGTAGTTGATGATTTTTTCGTGAAAGTGTTATGCTTTGATAGGATGCTTAGTGAGTGTACCATTTGTAGATCAAGCGTAATCAACAAGCTCAGGGAAGCGGGACCATCCAAGCAGGGTTGGATGGGTGCATCGTATGTAGCTATGTATTGGATACTTCTTTCATATTCCAGACTACCTACATACACTGTATCCACAGGATCAAGGCACATAACAATGCAGGTGGTGATGATATGTAGTTTTGGGGGACTTTATGAAATGAGGATAGGGATAGGATCATGTGGATGGATGAGGTTTGGTTTAGAGGATGGGATTGTTAGTTTTTAGACTATACCATGTATTAAAACCATATGGTAGGGATGGATGGGATAGATAAGATGATAGGCTAGTGATGATGAGGAGATGAGATGTATGGTCACGTGAGTGGGAAAGGGTTGCTCACTCTTTGGCTAGATGTAATGTGGAGGAAGAGGGTGATCAAACCATATTCAAACTATAAGAACCATGATCTGAGGTATGACTGATGATTAGGGATGGTGTATGGTGGAGTGGGGTATGGAAATTGGCAGAGTGAAGTGGTAGTGCATAGACGTGATGTTTATGCAAAAACCACTAAAGGGACCTGGGTCTTAGGTGAATAAGGTAACTAGTTGGGTGACATGGTGGTGCAAAGATGTGATGTCTACACAAAACTACAAGAAGGGACTAGGATTAGTGGTAATGGGTCGGGGGATATGGTGGTGCAAAGATGTGATGTCTATGCAAACCATGAGAGGAAATGAAGGCTAAAGGGCTATGGAAGGTGAAGTGGTGGTGCATAAAAGTGATGTTTATGCAGAAACCACAAAAGGGACTGGGAGATGGGGGAGATGGAATGATGTTGAGTGTTAGGGTAGGTAGGAGTACTGCTTTTCTATTACTCACTCTATTAGAAGAGTGAGGGAATAGGAGGGGGATGAAAGCTTAGTTAAGGAAACAACTGGATGGGGGGTAGTGGATGATGGTGATAGGATAATGGGTGTGAATGTTGCTTTTTTGTTATTAGTTTCTTGTATAACATTTGTGAGGATGGATGGATATTTTGGTAATAATGGATAACAAAATCTTAGATAGCAGGAGTGTGCTTGGAGCTTGATAGTGGGATGAAAGAATGAGGTGAATGGATTATGATGGAGGATAGCGATAGACTGGTGATTTAGAATGTTATTTTTCTATTACTCAAATTTTAAACCACATATGGAAGGATGGTGGGCTATTTTGGGAATGATGGATAGTGGAAGCTCAAATGGCAGGATTGTTCTAAAGCTCCGATGATGGGATCATTCGATGCGACAGATGATGGGATCATTGGAAGTGATAGATGATGTGGATCATGATGAGAAGGTGGTTTGAACAATGGATTTGAGTTGAACCTACACATGACACATGCAAGAAGGTTTTCATCATGGTACTTGCCCAAGATGCCACAGGAAGTGGTTTTCACCAGAGGATGGATTATTTATCTTTACTTTTTTTAATTTTTTGATTTTTTTTGACATTTTTTTATTTTTTTGTATTTTTTACTTGGGGTATTCAATGGGATAACTGTGGAACCACTTCAGGTGGATGATGTTCATGGGCTTGTCAAGATCTTCTCCTTCAAGGGTGGAGAGATGATATGCTCAAGAACCATACTTAGCAGTGATGATATAGGGGCCTAGCCAATTAGGCTCAAATTTCCCTTTCTTTTCCCACTTTGATAGATTTTTTTGATTTTCTTTCAGGACCAAGTCTCCTATTGCAAACTCTCTAGCATGGATTTTCTTGTTGTAGGATCTGCAAATCCTATTCTGGTATTCTTGGAGGTGATTAAGGGCATTGAGGCATCGTTCATCCAATAGCTCTAGCTCCTAGAGGTGTGCAACACGGTATTCTTCATCAGTGGTAACATTATGCAAAGAGATGTGTAATGAGGGAAACTTGATCTCTATTAGTAGGATAACTTTGGCTTCAAAGACTAGGGAATATGGAGTGGCTCTTGTAGGAGAGCGAATGCTAGTGCAATAGGCCCAAAGGGTGGGATGGATGTGGAGGTACCAATCATGACCAGTTTCATTGACAAATTTCTTGAGGATTTTAAGTAGGGTTTTATTAGTTGCCTTAGCCTAGCTATTAAACTTTAGGGATAGTATGGGGTGAACCAATAATGTTGTATGTGGAATTGTTCACAAAGGGTGCAAACATCATGGTTTTTGAATGGTTTGCCATTATCTATGACAAGGGTGGATGGGATACCATAGTGACAGATGATATGGTAAAGGATAAACTTGGCAATTTGGTTTCTAGTGGTGAAAGTGAGAGGAATAGATTCAACCCACTTAGTGAAGTATTCTGTGGAAGTAATAATAAATTTATGTCCATCGAAGGATGGTGGATGAATTTTGCCAATGAGATCTAGGCCCCACTAAAAGAAAGGCCATGGTGTTGTGATGCATTGCAATGTCTGAGAGGGAGTGTGGATGTTATCTCCATGCTACTAATAGGGCTTACACTTCTTCATGTATTCACATGTATGATGCTTCATGGTAGGCCAATAATATCCTGTACACAACAAATTTTTGGCTAGGACAATACCACTTGTGTGAGCATTGTAGATACCTGCATGGACTTCATGTAGGGTGAGGGAAAGTTCTTCCATGTTTAAACATTGAAGAAGAGTGTCATCATAGCTTCATTGATAGAGGGTATCAACAAGGATAGTGTAACGAGCAGTTTGGTGGATAAGGGATCGTTGTTGTTTATGAGTGGATTCAGGTGGGAAGGTGTGATGTTGGAGGTAGATGTAGATGTCATGATACGAATGATTTTTAGGACCAATAATCTCACATACAAATTTTGACTCAGTGACGTGAAATGCTAGCATAAGGAGTTGTTCTACAAGAAATTGACATTGATGGTTGTCATAAGGCATATCCAGGAGGGAACCAATAGTGGCAATGACTTCAGCTACTTTGTTGTGAAGGTAGGGTACCTATTCAAACTAGATGTGGGTGAAGAATAGTTTGTAATCATCAACCATTTGCTTGTAGGGTATTAGTTTGTTGTCCTTAGTGAGATATTCACCATTGACCCGCTTAATAATCAACTGATAGTCCCCATAGACTTGTAGTAGCTAGATGTTCCAGTGAACTATTATTTTGAGACCGATTATCAAAGCCTCATACTTAGCCACATTATTTGTGCATGGGAAGGCAAGGTTGTAAGCCTTGGGAATGTAGTCACATTGTAGGGTTACTAGTAGTATTCCTACCCCTGAACTATGATTGGTGAAGGATCCATCAAAGTATAGTTTCCAATTTGCTAATTCTATCATGGTTAGGATGGACTCATCTGGAAAATCAATGGAGAGAAGTTGATAATCTTGTGAGGGGTACTTCGACTAGCTGATATGTGACAACTTGTCCTTTAATTGCTCTTTGATCAACATATTCAATGTCAAATTCACTCAATAACATTACCCATTTTGCCATTCTCCCTGTGAGTGAGGTCCTAGAAAGTAGGTACTTGAGGGGATCAACTTTAGAGATGAGCTTGATAGAATGACTTAGCATGTAGTGTCATAAGTTTTGAGAATATAAAATGATAGCTAGGCATGTGCATTCCATGGATGTATAGTTAAGCTCATAGCTGATGAGGGTCCTACTGATATAGTATATAGCCCTTTCATGGACGGTGTCATCATGTTGTGCTAGAAGTGCCCCCAGTGCTACTAAAGTCACTGATATATACAATAATAGGTGTTTTCCAGGGATAGGTGCTATTAGGACTAGTGGTGAAGCTAGATATTCCTTGATGTGGTCAAATTCTTGTTGGTAATTTTGGTCCCACTTGAAGTGTACATCTTTACAAAGAAAATGGGTGAAAGGTTGACACTTGTCTGCAAGTTGAGTGATAAATCTATGGATAGCTTGGAGATTGTTAGGTCTCAAAAACGTAGATTATTAACTCTAAGAGGTTGCCAAGCTCTCTTAACATTTTTGGCTAACTGACATGGGGTAGATATGGCTAAAACCCCTTCACTTTAGGCTCTGCTAGACCTAGGTGGGTGTACCTTGATACATAGTGCAGATTTTTATATAACCTTCACGGTGGCAAATAGGTATGAAGTAGCTATAGTGTTTGTGAGTTGTTCCTAATGTTGATACTTGCAGTTTGAGAATATGAATAAGGTTTTGAAGTGAGTATGACCAGTGCTTTATCTATTGGGTAATGGAGTCAGAGTTAATGGTATATGGGTTTCTAGATTGGTTTGAACTCAAATTGTTGGGCATTTATATGAATCTATACCTTGTACAGATTGCGCAGAGATGTTAGGATACATTGTTATTCTTATGGGATCCCAATGATATTCTTCTAAATTGTTATGATTAGAAGAAAGGATTTAATTCAGGTGGAAGGAAACCAACCAAAACAGACTTGTTCAAAGGATTTTTAATTCTCAGGTAGAAACCAATGGACACATATCAATTTAGCAGGAATTAAATCAACTTCTTTCTAAAACCAATCAACTAAGTCACACAGTAATAGCAATTGTGCATTGATAAATTGAGAACACCCTTGATGTATCAATTTAAACAAATTTAAGAGACCATTCTGGAGACAACAATGCAATCTAAAAATATAAAATTCCACACAACAATTGAACACAATATTTAATCCACCAAATAACTTCCACTCCTTTATATTAATTCATAAGTTCAGAGCACATGGAAATATAAAATGACATAAATAGTTCCAGATTTTTCTTGTATATATGGATAAAATTCTTGTAATTGATTTGATTTCTTGAAGAGGCCCTAGTATCCCTTATTTATGGGATACGAAACAAGCTTCAGGCTGAAAGGACATGTCTTTTCATATTTATATTCCTAACTAATGCAATAATTAAGAAAATAAGAAAGTAGTTTGTAGATACACAAGGTGATCAACACTATACTCGGTTATTCATCAGGGTTAGACTCATGACCCATAGGTCTGGTAAAGTCATCCTCTTGTAGTTGTTGCTCAAATTATAATATTCACTGATCAAATTCCTAATCCTAAGTTGTACATCAAAGCCAATATCTAATTGGAAAACCATCGCTATGTAATCCTTGGTGATAGGGATAAATCCTATTCCATCTTTTAATTCAATCATACAATTTTGTGGGCTATAATTTCTAGCTAGAATTCTTAGAAATTCAACATTCACAAAGATGTTTGGTACTGTCAATTTCCCTAAATTCAAATTCCATGGGTTCGAAAGAGGGGAATGCCTATGTATTTTCTTATAATGGTAGATGAAGAGGTCATACCCCCTTACAGGTGTCCATACATTTCCTACTTGTCTGTATTCATCTTACAATTTTTCTACATTTGGGTTTAGTTGGGCATTCCTCTGAGATTTTTGTCCTGACTTCAGACACTGGTCTATTAGATCCTTGTTCAGGTGTCTCTCATTCAACTTCTGCCTTTTATCCTTAGGGTTTTCATGTGTTTCTTGCATGGTAAAATGCGAGAGATTTTTAATGCAATTTTGAATATGAAAGCTTAAGCTTAGAACACTTACTTGGAAAGATGAATTGTATTAGTTGCAGATGTTCACCCCAGCTCCCATGCTTGCATACTGAACTAGATGCTTCAAGATTTCCTTTATTCACTCTACCCTGAGCATTAATGGTGGCTTTCAAATCATTGGGAAAACATTTATTTCTCACAATAGATCACCTTCTGTCACCTCGCCGAAGTAATCATTTTACTTGAGGGATTTATTATTTCTTTATTTTATCAGGATTCTGTTGTGACTCCAATGGCGGTCTTGCCAAAATCCCCTCTTTTTGATATATGTTCTTCCCTTCGATGTCTTCTTGATTAGCGACATGTTCATTTTTTCAGGAAGACTGAATATGCATTCTCTTCGACACTCTGAAATCTCTATTAGCTTTATGGAAAGATAGCATTCCAAGTCACCCCGTCATGCCAAAATATTATGTCATGTTGATATTTTGCAGTCTTCTCGATATGCTCCTTACAGGTCAGAATTTTGAAGAGACCCTTGAAGGACTCATCCTGACTCTCCAATAGCTCTGTCTCCTTGAACTTGAAATGTTAGTTCAAAATGCATGCCAAGCGGGTTTTTATTTTTGTCATTTTATTGGTGTGACACATTTAGGTGTCACACCGATCTCTTGATCGTTTCTTAACATCTTTTCAAGGTGTCAAAGTGATCCTTGAAGAAGTCTTACCCATACGCCAAGGGTTCTTTTCTCAATAAGTTAATGAGGGTTAAGAATTTGACTTACGGTGTAGGTAATATGAATTTTCGTGGGTCTAAGGCGAATACGGTGGATGATTTATTATGGGAGTGTTTATTTAAAATTGCAAATAGATAATTATTTCAAGTGTATGGTGGGAAATGGATCTTATCGATGAATTCTTAGGGTTCAAAATTTTGTCCCAATAGTGGCTCTGGCTGGGGATGAATGATTGTGAGGTCATTGCAAGAATCCATAATTTGGGATGCAGACCAATGGTAGTGGGATGTAGAGAATGGAATCCTAATCTACTGTGCATGGAATAAATCTTTAGAAAGAGGAGGCATTTCAAGAATTGTCCATGCACTAGCAATTTCCTATCCTCCTTAAATATATTGTGCATGGAAAGATCTTATGAGAAGAAATGTTTTAGGAATTGTCCATGCACTGGCAATTCCTGTTCTTCACCACTCATGTTTTGTAAATAATAGGAATCTTCACCACACTTGTTAGTAATGACAAATGGTCCTACCCATAATGCCTCAAATTTACCATGTTTTCTCTTATCTTGTGCCCTAGCATTCCACATGAGGACCATATCATCTATTTTGAATTTTCTTTCCTTGGTCCTTTTGTCAAAGAGGTATTTTGTCCGCAACTGTAGTTTCTCATTCTATTTCTAGGCTTCAATCCTTACTTCATCAAGTTGAATTAATTGTTCTAATCTCTTCTCCATGGGCTCAGAGATATCTAGATCTTCTTAAAGAATAAACTTACAGACTGGTATAAGATTATGCATGGGTAACCTAGCCTGGGCACCATATACGAACTCAAATGGTGATTTCCCTGTGGCTTTCTTTACAATAACCTTATCTACCCATAGGGCTAACCTTAGTTTTGAATCCCATGCCCTTTTGTTATTCTCCAAGACTCTCTTAATTATCTTGATAATGCTCTTGTTATTGGACTTAGCCTGTCCATTTGCCTAAGGGTAATATGGTGAAGCATATGAAATTGTTATACCATAAGATTCACAAAATGACCTAAATTCTTCAGATCTAAAACACATGCCATTGTCTGTGATAAGTCTTACTGGCACTCCAAATCTAGTAATAACATTTTCCAGAAGAAATTTTATGACCACTTTGCTGGTAGCTTGTTTTGTCAGAATGGCTTCTATCCATTTTGTGAAATAGTCAGTGGCTACCAGAATCCATTTATACCCTCCACTTGATTTCTCAATGATCTCTCCTATGAAATCAAGTACCCATTGGTGAAATGGAGCTTCTATTTACATTGGTTTTAGTGGTAGGGCCCCTTGATACTTGAGTTTACCAAAAAACTTTTGGCAAGCTTCACATCTTCTAACATAACTATGTGCATTTTTTAATAATTTAGGCCAATAGTACCCAACTCTTAATATTCTATGGGTAGTGGTCTTGGCTGAGAAATGTGCTCCACAGACACCTTTATGCATTTATTGTAGCATGTTTTCATCTTGTGTCTTATCTAGGCATATTAATAAAATGCCATCTCTATTTTTCTAGTACAAATCTCCATCCATAAAGACATACTTTAAGGCCTGAAGTTTAAGTGTTCTTCTCTGATTATCACTTAGGCCTTTAGGACACTTCAAATTCTTTAGATAGTACATTATATGAGTATACTAAGATGTATGTTCTATACTGGCAATATTATTACTATCTTTGTCATCCATATTACAGACTTGTTCTGCTTCCAAATTTGATTCTACCATCAATCTTGCTAGGCCCTGTCCTCTAACAAGTTTAGTGATTTGGATTTCAATATTGAATTCTTGGATTCTATTAATCTATCTACATCTTCACCCAGTAACCTCATTTTGAACAAATACATCTTTTGTTGCAGCATTCGGTACATATGCTATTACTTGAGCTCCTACCAAATAAGGTCTGAATGCTTTGACAACTTTTACTAGAGCATATGCCTATTTTTCTATTATGTCATATTTGAGTTCAACCCCTTGGAGTGATTTTCTAAAGAATGAAATTGGTTGCTCAAACCCTTCTTTGTTCTTTTGCAACATTACTGCAGCTACTATGTGAAATGATGCAAAGGAAAATATCTGAAATAGTTTGTCAAACTCAGGTGATTTAAACACAGGAGCTTCTTTGATCACCTTCTTAATAGCTCCAAAATCTTTAACAACTACTTCTATCTAGTCCACCTTTTCACCCTTTTCAACATTTTAGAAATGGGCTTAACTATCTCTACAAAATTTGGTGTAAACTTCTTGATGAAATTGATTTCACCAAAGAAAGATTGTATGACCTTCACAGTTCTAGGGATAGGGATTTTATCAATAGCTTCCAATCTTGCTGGGTCAATCCTTATTCCATCTTTCGAGACTATGTGACCCAATAACTTTCCTTTTGTTATAGCAAAGTGGCACTTTTTTGGATTCAATGAGATCCCATATTCCAAGGCTCTAATGAAAATTTCTCCAAATGTGCATAATGATCCTCAGCTTTCTTGGAGCATGTTGTCAAATCATCTTGATAGACCACCATAATCTCATTGATTAGATCAGAAAAAGCCACATCCATTTCCCTTTAGAATGTTGCCCTAGCATTAGTGAGTCCAAATGGCATCTTTACATAGACACATGTTCCCCAAGGTGTGGTGAAAGCAATTTTAAACTATTCTAATTCTTTAACTTTCACCTAATTGTATCCTAAAAAAACATCCATCATAGATAACAACTCACAACCTGTGACCTTTTGCAACATTACTTCCATATTAGGGAGGGGTTAATTATCTTTGAGTGAAGATTTATTTAAGTTTCTAAAGTCCACATATAGTCTTATGTCTCCATTTTTCTTCCTTACACGTACCAAATTTGAAACCCAGGAAGAATGTCTAATAGGCTTGATAATACCTCCTTCCCTAAGCTTTGTAAGTTCCTCTTGCATCTTAGGGGCTAATGTGGGGTTTATAGGCCTTTGTTTTTGCCTAAATGGTTTGGCATCTGGTTTTAATGGTATTTCATGTTGAAAGAGGTCTTCTCGGTATGCTTTCAGATCATCATAAGACCATGCAAATACATGCCTGTACTTTCTAAGCAAATCAATGAGCATACTTCTAATTTTAGAGTTGAGTTTCTTCCCAATGTATATGTTTTTTGGGGCTGTAGAGATTTATCTCCTCAAGGTCATTCTATTTGATTGGTATATCTTTTGCCTTGAATTGATCATGTGCATCAAACACTCTCTCTAGTGCTATGAGACCTTTGGGTATCTTATTTGTTTTTAACTGTACCACTTCCTTTGCAAAGAGAGTTTCCTTGCCATCAATTCTTTCCACATATGCATTGAAGTTAATTTGTTGGGATTCATACTGATCTACACAATGTAGGAATTTGATCAAATCATTGTCTTCTTCAAATACTTACCAATTATATATGTTATTAGGGATGGTAGGTCTAGATTTGAGTTCCACTTCAGTGATGCCTGCCAATGTGATGTCATCCTTTTTTAGGGCTATGTTTGCCAGGAAGTCTGCCATCATATTCTTGGATCTGTCCACCCAATTTATAGAGAATGCATCAAATAGCTCAATATCATCCCAAACAACATTCCTATATTGTTTCAATCTCTTGTTTTTTGATGAATACTTCCCCATGATTTGAGAGACAATCAGTTTTGAATCCCCATACACAGTAAGGAGTTTTATTTTATGTTTTATAGCAATGTTCAACCTGATGAGCAATGCCTCATATTCTTCTATATTTTTGGTGCATTCAAATGTCAACAGGAATGAATATTTAAAAGTCTTACCAGTTGGTGAAATAAATAACACCCCTACCCCATTACCAACTTTACTACACACACCATCAAAGTACATCCTCCATACACCACATTCATCGAGTTGGGCTTCTTGATGTATAGGATTAGTATTCTGTAGCTCTGGTTGGCTTTTTTCAATTCTAAATGTACCAAGGTCTGTATCACATAAAAAAATTATTTGGTTTTGATCAATGCATTCTATGATATTCTCATACCTTGGCTTTCTGTAAAGATTAACTTCTCTTCCTCCTACTGGTATGTGGCATAGGATAGATCCAACTAGACATTTCCTCCAATTGTTGTAGCCCATTGTCTAGATATCAACATTCCATAGTATGGTGGGATATCTACCACAGTGATGTCAATCTTATATACTGCCTCACGGTAGGAGGCTAACCTTATTTCCACATCCCACATAATGCCCATGACTGGGATGGATCTATTATCCATTGTGTAACATTTACCATATGTGGTGTCAACCCACATACCTAACTCCTTCATGATGGCCATTGGCATAATGTTCATGGTTGCCCCCCTGAATCAATCATGCAGTTCCTCACCAGTTTGTTTCTTATCAATAGAGTATTGTAGAAAGGATCTACTTGGGATGGATTCTTTGTCAAGGTATCACCAAGGTATACTTCAGGAGTTCTAATGGTCTCTTGTGAAACACTATTTATTTTGCTTTTAGGTTTTTCTTGTTTCTTATTTGATGCATCTGAAATCATCTTGATCACTATGTTTCTGTATTGATCTATCTTCATCATCTCAAGAAGTGGCACTGATATCTTTACTTGGGATATTGCTTGGGCTATGTCAAATGAAGGGATTGTTGTTTGATAAGTCTTTTCTACTTTTGCATGCCATTTTTCTTCAATTGGCAATCTATCCTTTATCTTACCCTATTCAGTCTTTACCAGTTCTTTATTTGTAGACCTCATATTATCTTTAATGTGATTTTGATCCTTTACAAACACACTCCTAGGTGTTCGTTGGTTTGTATTGACTACCCTATTTCTCAAATTATAGTTATTCTTTGCTTGTGCCACCGCAACCATTGTGAGAGTTTTCCTTTCTTCCTCAGTTGGTTTCCTCCATTGGTGATGTGGTAGCATATTAGGATTGTAAATAGTTTTCTCATAATTATCCTCCTGATCTGAGAACACCTCTTGTCTTCCCATATTAATGTTATACCTTTGATTTCCCACATCATATTCATATCCATCCTCTTCTGTAGATGAATATTCTTCATTAATCTGGTGAGGTCTGATTTCTAGCATATTTATGGTATGGTTATTTCTATCTTGACCATAAGATGTTTCTTCTTCCTGTATTGATTGTGCCACCACACAATAGTCAGGTGAATGGGGAAAATTACATGCTAGGCACCATGGGTTATTTTCTACTACATGTGCCCCATTTCTTTTCAAGGGGTCAGGAGTATCCTTTCCATAATTTTGTCTTTTGTTATTATCCAGAGGGCTTCCATCTTTCCAATTGGTGTTATAAGGCATGTCATGCAGCCTTGGCCTTTCATTCCTATAATAATTATTCTATTTTGCTTGGTTATTATTTAGACTTGGTGCAGTCTTTGGACTTTCTCTTTTCCTAATCTTCTCGGCTGCTCTCTTGTTGTTCTCAGTAGTGATGGTTGCCTTTTGTGCTTCTACCAAGGTCATGGGGGCCTTGTTTCTGAGTTCATATCCAGTTTTAGGATCAAAAACATTTAGGTATATAGCTAATACCATACGATTTGGAGGCTTTAACTCAAATGGAATCTTGTGGTATATTTTTGAAAACCTTTGATTAAATTCAATCACAAATTCGTTATAATTCTTCTGGATACTTGTCAATTCATGGACAAAAAAATTTGGATCAAATTGGCTCCCATACTGTTCCTTAAATTGGGTCTTGAAATCTTCATAAGAGCAGATTGATGCATCAGACAAATTCTTGCACCAATCTCTGGCATCATCAACAAGAGATAACATGAATAATTTCATCTGAACATCTTCATATTGTACTTTGAAATTATCCATGATTGTTTCAAAACTTCTAATGTGCTCCTCAGCAAAGATAGCATTGTCCCTATCAAATTTTGGGAGAGCATTCCTTAGATCATTATCAATAGGATCAGGACATGCTTGATATCTAGACAAGTCTAGCTGTCTGTATCTATTGATATTCAAAGGTCCTTGTAGGTGTTGATTTGGACGGTACTGATTTTGAAGTTGTTGGTTTGATTGGAACTAATTATGATGAGGTTATTTTTATGGATTAGAGCATGGGTTCAGGCTCACATTCTGATGTTGAGGTGGAATATATCTTTGACCAGGCAATGGATAAGGATTAACTATATGTTGAGAAGCATTATGGGTGTTGGGTGGTTTTGGATTTCGCGGAGGAATATTCTATTGGATATGGTTTCCAGATGGTGGTTGTGAATTGTATGAGCTACTTGCATTTTGGTGCGAACTGTGTTGTGTATTTGTTAGAGTATGCCTTCCTTGTTTATGAGGGGGTACATACTTTGAGTTGGTTGTTTTAGTTCTATTCTTTACTTGTTGTAACTCCTATTTCAACCATCCTTCCTCCTCTCTTAGTTTGGCCAACTCAAGTTCTTCCTATAATTTGAGCGGATCTTGTTGCATCTCCTCCCTATTTCTCATATCTTTTGGTGGACTGTTATGAACTTGTGTAGCAATCATTTGATCCACAAATTCTTGTTGAGTTTCTTCACTTTGTTCCAATGACATCTTGAGATCATATGTTGTCTGATTTTGATCTATTTCCCTCATAACCTAGGCCTCATATTCAAGCTATTTCTGAGGGTCAAGTCTGTACTTTGCTAAGATATCATCAGACTGGGCATGATAGCTTTTGGATTGGAGTTCTTCTGATTCATGCAGGGGAGTGAAACTATTATGAATTATGATTGGCTGTTTTGATGTATCTTCTGGAGTATTTTGGTCATTATTGCATTGAGATTGGTTAGATAACCTAGTTTTCTTTGAGGGAGCTCTTAGAGGTGGGGGTCATTGAAGTTTTTTACCATCATCTTTAGATCTCCTACCATCCATGTTAAGAAATTACTATACTCCAAGACATAAAATGATTTGTATTATGTATAGAGTCGCAACCTCACTTAAGACGATTGATTAATCTTTTGGGTTCTCCTTAACCAGTAGAGTTGCACCTTTTAAATTTCTAACTCTAAGGATATGGTCTCTTACCAAGTTTCTTTGTGTGTGTCCCTAGCGGAGTCACCAATTCTGTTAGGTCTCAAAAACACAGGTTGTTAACCCTAAGAGGTTGGCAAGCTCTCTTAATGTTTTTGGCTAACTGACATGGGGTAGATATGGCCAAACCCCCTTCACTTTAGGCTTTGCCAGACCTAGATGGGTGTACCTTGATAGATAGTGTAGATTTTTATGTAACCTTCACAGTCGCAAATAGGTGTGAAGTAGCTATAGTGGTTGTGAGTTGTTCCTAATGTTGATACTTGCAGTTTGAGAATATGAATAAGGTTTGAATAAGGTTTTGAAGTGAGTATGACCAGTGCTTTATCTATTGGGTAATGGAGTCAGAGTTAATGGTATATGGGTTTCTAGATTAGTTTAAACTCAAATTGTTGGGCACTTATATGAATCTATACCTTATACAGATTGTGCAGAGATGTCAGGCTACAATGTTATTCTTATGGGATCCCAATGATATTCTCCTAAATTGTTATGATCAGAAGAAAGGATTTAATTTAGCTGGAAGGAAACCAACCAAAATAGACTTGTTCAAAGGATTTTTAATTCTTAGGTAGAAACCAATAGACAGATAAATTTAGCAAGAATTAAATCAACTTCTTTCTAAAACCAATCAACCGAGTCACATAGTAACAACAATTGTACACTAATAAATTGAAAACACCCTTGATGTATCAATTTAAACAAATTTAAGAGACCATTCTGGAGACAACAATGCAATCTAAAAATATAAAATTCCACACAACAATTGAACACAATATTTAATCCACCAAATAAATTCCACTCCTTTATATTAATTCATAAGTTCAAAGCACATGGAAATATAAAATGACATAAATAGTTCTAGTTTTTTCTTATATATATGGATAAAAGTCTTGTAATTGATTCAATTTCTTGAAGAGGCCCTGGTATCCCTTATTTATGGGATGCGAAACAAGCTTCAGGATGAAAGGACATGTCTTTTCATATTTATATTCCTAACTAATGCAATAATTAGGAAAATAAGAGAGTAGTTTGGAGATACACAAGGCGATCAACACTGTGCTCAGTTATTCATCGGGGATAGACTCGTGACCCATAGGTCTGGCAAAGTCATCCTCTTGTAGTTGTTGCTCAAATTATAATATTCACTAATCAAATTCCTAATCTTGAGTTGTACATCAAAGCCAGTATCTAACTAGAAAACCATCGCTATGTAATCCTGGGTGACAAGGATAAATCTTGTTCCATCTTTTAATTCAATCATACAATTTTGTGGGTTATAACTTCCAACTAGTAGTCTCAGAAATTCAACATTGGCAAAGATGTTTGGTACTGTCAATTTCCCTAAATTCAAATTCCATGGGTTTGAAATAGGGGAATGCCTATGCATTTTCTTATAATAGTAGATGAAGAGGTCATACCCCCTTATAGGAGTCCATACATCTCCTACTTGTTTGTATTCATCTTCCAGTTTTTTTGCATTTGGGTTTAGCTGGGCATTCCTCCAAGATTTTTGTCCTGACTTCAGACACTAGTCTATTAGATCCTTGTTCAGGTGTCTCTCATTCAACTTTTGCCTTTCAACCTTAGGGTTTTCATGTGTTTCTTCCATGGTAGAATGTGAGAGATTTTTAATGCAATTTTGAATTTGAAAGCTTAAGCTCAGAATACTTACTTGAAAAGCTGAATTGTATTAGTTACAGATGCTCACCCTAGCTCCTGTGCTTGCATATTGAACCAGGTGCTTCAATATTTCCTTTATTCACTCTACTTTGATCATTAATGGTAGCTTTCAAATCATTGGGAAAATATTTATTTCTCACAATAGATCACCTTCTGTCACCTCGCTGAAGTAATCATTTTACTTGAGGGATTTGGTATTTCTTTATTTTATCAAGATTTTATTATGATTAAAATGGTAGTCTTGCCGAAATCCCCTCTTTTCGATATATGTGCTTCCCTTCGATGTCTTCTTGATTATCGGCATGTTCATTTTTTTAGGAAAACTGAATATGCATTCTCTTCGACACTCCAAAATCTCTATCGACTTTTTAGCAAGATAGCATTCCAAGTCACCCTATCATGTTGAAATAATATGTCATGCCGATATTTCACAATCTTCTTGATATGCTCCTTATGGGTCAAAATGTCAAAGAGACCCTTGAAGGACTCATCCTAACTCCCTGATATCTCTATCTCCTCAAACTTGAAATGTTAGTTTGAAATACGTGCCAAGTGGGTTTTTAATTTTATTGTTTTATTGGTGTGATACATTTAGGTGTCACATTGATCTCCCGATCGCTTCTTAACATCTTTTCGGGGTGTCGAAGTGATCCTTGAAGAAGTCTTACTGATACGCTAAGGGTTTTTTTCTCAATAAGTCTATGAGGGTTAAGACTTTGACTTATGGTGTAGGTAATATGAATTTTCATGGGTCTAAGGCGAATACGATGGATGATTTATTATGGGAGTGTTGATTTACAATTGCAAATAGATGATTATTTCAAGTGTGTGGTGGGAAATGGATCTTATGGATGAATTCTTAGGGTTCAAAATTTTGTCCCAAAAAAGCTTACCATGGAGACTACAAATCTATTTGAGCATCTTAGGAGGAGGCATTTCTATTATAGCAGTGACTTTAGTGGGATCCACCTTAATGCCTCTACGGGAAACAATGAACCCCAAGATTTTTCTTGATGTGACACCAAACACACACTTCTGTGGATTGAGGTGAAGCTTGTACTCCCTAAGACATGCAAATATCTGTCGTAGGACCTTAGGGTGTTCCTCTCTTGTTTTTGACTTCCCTAGGAGATCATCCACATAGTCCTCCATGATTTTATGTAGCATGTCAAGGAAAATAGTAGTCATTGCATGCTGATAGGTTGCCCCAGCATTCTTTAGACCAAAGGGCATGACTTTCTAGAAATATGTACCCCAAGGATAGGTGAAAGCAATTTTATGTTGATCTTTAGGGGTGATTCTGATTTGGTTGTACCCAGAGAAACCATCCATGAGGGAGAGCATCTCATGTTCTGCTGTGAGGTCTATGATGATGTCAATGTTGGGAAGTGGAAAACCATCCTTTGGACATGCTTTGTTGAGGTCTTAGAAATATGTACATACTCAGATGCTCCCAGGTTTCTTAGCAACTAGAACAATGTTGGAGACCCATTCTAGATAGTCAATAGGGGGAATAAAGCCAACCTCTAATAATTTCTACAATTCTTTGACAAGCAAGGGAACTTGAGGATGCATCTTGCAGAGTTTCTATTTGATAGGTCTTGCCTCTAGATGTACCATAAGATGATGGATGACCAAGGATAGATCCAATCCTAGTATGTCTATGTAAGACCAAGTGAAGACATCAGGTGCTTCATGAAGTACGATTGAAAGGTTGGATTCTTATTTGCTAGCAAGGTTTTTGGTAATGTGGGTGAGCTTAGGTAGTTCTTGTGTTCCGAGATTGATTTCTTGAGTGCCTTCAATCAAGATGTTGGAACGTTCCTACCAGTAGAATGGTATGGGGGGCAGATTGAGATCCTCATCTCCTAGTGCCTCAGAGAGGTTTTCACTAGGAGATACATGTTTATATTTCTCTTTTGTGTCTGAAAGTACCTCAAAGAAGTTTTCACTAGGGGGCGATTTTCTATTTTTTGATTTTTTCTCTTTTGGACTAAGGATCTCCTCTTCCCCAAAGTAGGCATGAGTGTGCAAGAATATTTCATATTGTGAGGTGTTGCAGAGTTCTAGGAATACTGAAAGAGCCTCATCATTTGGAAACATATTGAGAGGTGATGGTCCTTGATAATCCTAGGTGATGAGTTTGGGATGAACAAGAGGAAGGTCAATGATGAAGATGGTGTTATCAAGGAAGATGCATGAAAGATCAAGATCTTTACATGAAGCTATGATGACACTTGGAGTAATGTTTTCAACAATACATGAGGATTCGATCACCTCTACTGAAGTTTTAGCAGGTCCATGGATTGTCATAGTCAGTGGGGTATATCCTAAACCAAAGTGTTGGGCATATTTCTTGGGAGATGTGGGATTAACCAAGATAGGTCCTATAGCACCTTGTTCATTGATGCCAAGACCTGTTCCATGGTAAGGCATCTTGGTACAAATTTGGAATGGTATAGGATATTTTTCTTTGAAGTATTCCATGTCTACCGGATCTGGAGGGGTTTCATCATGGTACAACCAATCACTCAAAGTTGTTTATTTGGCCTCTTCTTCTCAAGAGACTTGTGTTGGGACAAAGGGAATTTTGTCATTGATCTTGTGTTGTTGTTGTTGTTCCTTATTTTTTAGATGGTGGACATGAGAGTAGGGGGATAAGGGAAGTTGTCCCACGTGGAAGGCATTGTGAAGCTCTTATTCACTACACCCTTTGTCTATGATCTTGAATTGGGATATGTGAGGTGTAGGAGTGGAAGGTGAGGTGGAAGCATGTGATGGATTAATGGTGATTTGTGGAGTGGATGATGATGTGGATGGGATGGATGAGGGGCCCTTGACATGTTCCCCATAACTGCTTGGACAATGAAATTGTTTATTGTAGATAACGTCTAAGGCCTTGGAGTATTCGAATGGTTGTTGATCAGTGGGAATAGGGACTTCCACACCATTATAAGAGAATTTAAGACATTGGTGATAGGTGGAGGGGATGGATTGCATGGCATGTAACCATGGTTGGCCTAGAAGGAGATTGTATTAAACGTCAAGATCAATCACATGACATAGGGTGGGTAGCGTGAGCGGTCCCACCTTGATAGGGAGACATATGGTGCCTTTAGATTCTCTTTTTGTGTTGTTGTATGCTTTGATGGAGATGACCAAAGAATCTAACTCAATTATTGAATACCCCAAGAGTTTTATGAATTTTAATGTACATATATTCAAACTGGATCCATTATCCAAGAGGACTCTCTTGATTTTGTGATTAGTGATTTGGACTTCGATATGGAGTGCTTTATTATGAGTAGGATTGATGGGTGGCATGTTGGATTGGCTAAAAGAGAGATGATAGGATGAGGAAAATTAAGCCACTAGATTTTGGAATTGAGGGGGAGGAATGTTGATGGGGACATGGGACACTTGGAGAGCCTTGTCAAGGATTTTGTGATGGATGGTGGATGTCTTAAGGGGTTCCAAGATGGAGATTTGTGTGGGGGTCTTCCCAAGAAGATCAAGGAGGTTATATTTGGAAGTGGTAGTGGTGGAGGATGGAGATAGTCCCTTTATGGTTAAACATCCATGTTGTGTAGTAATAACACATTTGGGGGTGGTGTTTTTGAGTTTGATGGTAGCAATACAAGTAGAGTCAAAATCAATTTGACCTACTACATTATCATAAAGAGGTGGAACATTGTTATAGTTGATGTTGTTGGTTTGGTTTTTGGGATTGGTGTTGGAGGATGATGGTTTGGATGTAGATTAGTTGTTGTTGTGGTGGGGAAGAGGGTCTTGGTAGACTCCTAGGCCATCATTCAGTGAGGTGTTTTTGTTTCCTTCTATTTGGATGTCACCATGATTGACGAGGTCTTGGATGTAGTTTTTCAATTTCATACATTTATCTGTGGCATGACCTTTAATGTGATGATAGTCACAATATTCACTTTCTTTATACCATGTGGGTTTTTTTGGTTTTTGTCAAATGGTTTCATCATGGGGAACAACCATGTTTGCTTAGACTAGATTTTGGAACACAACCTTGAGTGGTTCACCAAAGGGAGTATACTTGTGTTTTGTATTGTTAGGAGGATTCCACATTGGAGGAGTAGATGGGACCAAGACATTATTCAAAACATTTTGCACTACATTTGTCTCTTTAGATTTAGGAGTGGTGATTTGGATATACTTGGAATCAGTAGTGCCATCTCCTACAGTGTTCTTGTTCTTAGCCCAAAACTTAGGTTTGTCATTGGATGGTTTATATTTGTCATTCTTATTATAGATTTTGACTAAACCTTTTGTAATAAGGGCCTTCTCAATGGTGACCCCCTTTTCTATGATTTCATTAGAGGTAGATGCATAATGCACTTGTAAATGGAAGGCCATTTCTTGGTTTAAGTTTTGAATAAAGATATGGATGAGTTGTTTTTTAGGGGTAGTCCAAGGTAGACTACTAGAAAGGGCTCTCCATCCTTGTAAGTGTTATGTCATAAAATGTCCCCTAGGATTTTTACCTCCTAAGTTTAGCTCCCAGGTCCCTTAGAGTTAATCCTGCATGTTAGAAATGAATCACAGAGAAAAATCCCTTGAAACCCATGTCAAATGGGACCTAGGGGTGAACCTTAAGCATAATTTGGACCCAAAATAGGCCCTTGGACTTAGGCATCTACACCCTTGTCCTACACTATTTTGTTGAGGTCCCAAATTCATATGTCAGCTTATGACCATTAAAAAGGGTTTTGGGTCGGCCTTGTTAATTTAAATTATGAAATATTAGCAGAAATGCATATATAAAAATGTTTATGACTTCATTTGTAAGTGAGAAGATTATTTTGATCTTAAGGCAAACTTATGATCATAGAGCATTCAAGGCATTCATTGTGTTGCAGAATAGAATTGTGTTGTTGCGTTTGTTGTTGCAGATTTGGCTTCATCTTCTCATGGTGGGAAAGATCTTCATCTCCTTGAGAGCTATACCTTCAAGGTGATATCTATTTGTGATTCAATATATCTACTTTATCATTGTTTTTTCCTCAGTCCACCAAGGAAATGCACTCTCTATCTAACAATGGTGTTGAAAGGCTTGAATGCCATTCCAGGGCTTGACTGAGGCAAGCTCCTAAACACCAAAATCCCCAACCCCTCTCTTGTGATTGTAGGTGACAAGTGTCGGATCTTGTGGAGAGGAGTTGTAGAGGATCATTACAGAGAATAAGAATTCTAGATCTAAAGAAAGCTACAGAAAATATCCCTAATAGGACAAGGGCAATCCATCTTTTGTCCCTTAATTCATACCTATTAGAAATCCCTAAGCAGGAATAATCTACAACATATTTGGCTTTTGGTCTATAGAAACTATGCCACATTGGACAATGGTGATCCCTGTTTTGTCCTTAAAGTTTCTACTTTCTGAAATTAAAATCCTGGTATGTTTCTAATCTAAGTTTAGTGTTTCCCTGTGCGAGCATTTGTTGGGATTCATCTGTTTGTTTATGATTTTGCATAATTAGGGTTTTAGGCCTAATTGGACTAGGATTTAACAAATTGATCAATAAATTTAAATTTCCTTATCATTCCAAGTGAGAGAAAACCTGACAGTTGAGTCCTCTTGCAAAAGTTGTGATTCAACTCGATATAATGTCCTTAAATGTATGTAGTGAAAGGAGGATCTAATAATCTACCAATCAAACCAAACCCCCTCTTTTTCTACATAACATTTTGGTGAACCTATGTTTTACTGAACATTACATCTTGTTGAATGTTATACATCAGATTTGCATTCATACATTTCATTTTCATCATCATACATTTGAAAATGTTGCATAAAAATTGAAAAAATTAAAAAAATATCAGCATTTTTAGCTTGCATTTAGGCATAATTTGCACTATTTTTATTACATATCATTTAAATCTTTGATATTTGAATTATATCTGAGATAAATTACAGAAATTTATCATTTTATAATCATTTACCTTGCATTTACATACTTTATTTGCTAGGGTTTGCTTGAAATTTTACATTTTTCATATAACCTAGTCTTTGCAAAAGCTAGGGTTTGTAGTCAATATCTTGTTTCAGATTTTACTACTCCTTTGAACTCTCTTTCAAATCTGATTTTTTACTAAAGTGTTGTTGCATTGTATGTTTTTGAATTTACATTTGCATCTTTAGTACATTTACATTGAAAAAAGCACAAAAATCATGCATTTTAGGACATAAACAAGCGTAGTTTTGCATTTTCTTCCTTGCACATGTTTTAAATATCTTTCAAATCAGATCTTGTACTCATTTTCAAACATACAATCAGTATTTCTTTGAAAATTTGGCATCATTTAATGCTCTAGATTGAAAATTGGCATATTTGTTAGATTACACATTTTGTATTTCAACAACTATATCTTGCTCTTTGGGTTTGTTCTATTAGTGTGTGCATTGAGTGTTGTACTTTTGCATGAGTCACATAACCTGCTTCCCTAATAGAAACATCCCTCTAAGGATAAGTCTTTGATTAATGGGTTCTATAGCTCCCTATATCAACGGTGTTCCTACATCAGAAAATCCATTGAACACCTACTTTACAAAAGGAGAAACACAAACTTTGCAAGATATCATATCTCCTTCAAATACAATGGAAGACCAAACATTTCATGACTTTGAAGATCCTATTGATATAATAACACATGTACCTGATGAACAAATAAGTAAACTTGTTAGAGAACTAGCGGACTTTCAGGCATTTATGGAAAAAGAAAGGATAGTGGAAGAAGATGTGCCTATTGTTCATAATATAAGAGAGCTATTAAAAGAAGGACAAGATGGTGTTAACATGCTCTGTATCTTAGCACATATAGTAAATCATAACTTTATGCCTATGACTAAATATGCGAATATTATTAACAATATGTCATCACCGATTCATACACAAGTATCGACACTAGCTATACCTGTATACACCTAAAAATGACACGACTCTATGCAAATAAATATTCTTAATATTTATTTAAGTCTAATTCCTCTATCAATAAATAAACAAACAAATTTATTTATTTGATTCATATTCTTCCAACAATTAAATAAAATCAATTTATTTAATTAAATTCCTCCAAATCCTCCAACAAATTAGATAATACTAATTATTTAATTATTTCTTCCAAAATCACTCTAAATTAAATAATACCAATTATTTAATTGTCTCTTCCAATAATATCTTCTCTAAATTTAAATAAATCAAATATTTATTTAACTTGTCCATTTCTTCTAAATTGAATTATCTCTAAATATAATTCAATCCTTGTGCACATGTAATTGAAATATTTTAAATATTTAATTGAGAAAAATATCTTCTCATCCTCATGCAATTCCCATTCTTCTAGTTCTATTCAGTTAACTGATTGATCTAATCTTTTAATTGGTCAATCTCTTTAGTTAACTCATTCTTCTATTTTATTAATTCCTCTCATGCAAAATAGAGCAAGACATGTGTCTTCTTCCATTTCGCATACATTCTTCAACCATTCTATACCCTTGATCTTCTTTCTCTCAAGTCTATAAATTGAACCCTATTCCTCCATTTCATTCATCCAAGCTTTAAATAAACTTACTCTGTAGGAATTACAGCATGCCTTCAGCACCAATTCCTTCATTGCTTGTGATCAACTTGTTACCATATCACTATCATTGTTGTGAATCTCATCTTCATTGCAATAAAACTATCACAACCATTCTCTGTTGACAATCTTGGAAAATAGCAAGGATGTGCACCTTCTGAGGGCCATATTCATACACAAGATTGATTGAGATAGGCAATCAGTGGAAGTTATGAAGTATTGAGGTTTGTAAAGGTTTTGTCTTTGTTTGTTTGATCTTGATTATTTCCCTTTTCATTGAGTTTTGGGTATTATTGATATATTATATTGATTATTCATTTAGATCCAATTTTCCCTTAACATTTTTGGCACCCACCGTGGGGCCCTTGCCCCAATCTAACCCAAAAACTAAGTTTTTGTGAGTTTAGGTTTTGTACATAGGAAGATTCTGCGCATTTGACTCATCCTAACACAAATCTGAGGTCTGTTTCCATGCATCCAATCTTTCAGCACATACAGTCTCTGTTTCAGTGCATTTAAACTTTGATACTGCACATACACTCATTCGATGCATATATCATATCTTCTTGCCCTTTTGACCTTTATCTCAGCACATCTGTACTCCTACGCTTCTAAGCTCTATTTTTGTGCATCCAGGCTTTGAAGCTGCGCATCTATTCTGAACAGTGATTTTTAGGGTTTTCTTGTGGTTTTCGCTAATGCTAACACTTTTTTGTAGGAATATTCTTTGATCCACTTGCAGGCTAGGCACTGGTTTAGTCATATAGTTGCACTTGTTAACTCACCTCTTGATTTCTAAAGGAAAGTAAATGGATGTTCATGCAAATCACATCTAGATCTAACTAGGAGGGTTGTAACTGAATCATTTCTATCTTGCATATCATTGGATCATTGCTATATTTATATCTTTCAAGGTTAAACACATTACTATCTTGCTAAAATTGAACCATTTCTATCTTGTTATCACTTCAAAGTTAACAATTTTTTTATGCGTGCCCAAGTAGATAGCTCATATAATCTTTTTATTTTTAACTAGGGGAAAAGAACCACTATATTTCATGTTTTTGGGAATGATACCAGGCCTATGCTTTCCCCTATCTTGGGTGACCAAAATGCCAGACATATCATTTACACATGTGTTTTTCCTTTAGAGAGGCCTGCCCTTGGATACCTGTCCGTCCTTGGGGAATGACCTTAAGTGGTAACAAGATAAAGCCAAGCTCTGCCAAGCCACTATAAATAAATTGTGTTTGGAGCAAAAGATTTAAACAACGAGTGAAGTTATGTTATACCGATAGCCAACCTCCCCCAAAATCCTCCAAGGTGCAACCCTTGTAGGCTGGGAGACTCCATAACGGAGAGTAGTGCTGCCACATGTATAACCACTCAAACGGTTGCACTTATTAAGCATCCTTTGTTCTTAGTAGCTAAAAACCCCTATAAGACAATGCATGGAAGGGTGATTATTACCTCCTGAAGATGACTCACCTAGAAATAGGGAGAATTCAGTTTATATTGTCACAACCAGCCTAGGATTTGTACTTGCTTTCTTATCAAAAAGAGTCAAAAAATTACAAAAAAAATCTAAAAAACCTTGAAATCATTCTTTGTGTTTGCTATGTCTTCTTGCCATAATTGATCAAATCAGACCAAAAAGACCAAACTTGCAATCAAGAATCCAAAAAACTTCAAAAAACATGTCAAACTTTACAAAAACATTGAATAAACCAGAGCTGTGCATTTGTCATCTAAAGTTGTGCATCTGTATCAATTTTTTGTGCATTTATCATGACTTGTGCATACAACATCCATCATTGCGCATTTGTCATTTACCAGTACTGTGCGTTTGTCTTGACTTGCTGTGCTTTCATCCTTTTCTGTTGCACATCTGTTCCTGTGCATGCATGATAGTGAGCACTTCCACATACTTTGAGAGAAAATTTTTACCATTTCTGGATACCCATTTCATCCTTGTTCAGGTTTCTGAGATCATATTTTACCTTGTAGTCACTTTTCCCATTTGTTTCCATAGCATACCCCCTCTTTTGTTGGTCGTCTCATCCACCTTTTACCAGGTCTTCCCAAAACAAAGTCAAAATATCATATATCAGATTAGCACAAGGCCTTTTCAGATCATTGTGGATTCAAGTAACCCTAGTAGGTCGCAGAACTTCACTAGTGGTCTTGGTACATGACTAGTCTCTACATAGTAAATGGGTATCGAGTACCCTTACTAGTGGCTATCATCTTGTATCAACTGTATTACTTGGAATCATTGATCCAAAGAGTCCCTTGTTCAAATCTCATCAAAACAAATATCCCCTTCGCACCAACCTACACAAGTACTTTTCCAAAGTCTCTAGTTTCACCCCACTTCTTTCCACATTGCCTTGCATGGTTTTAACTCAATCCCAATATCAAAAGCAAATGGCTGGAACATCTAACAGAATGGTGTCCCCTCATGATAGTGATGAGGAAATCTCCCATGAAGAATTCCACGGAACCCTCCAAGATAGGAAATTCCAACGAATGCTAGACAAAGTACTCCATGAGGACCCTCAAAAGTACTTTCTTCACCTTGCAATCTTAGGACTCAAACTCCCCGCTGACTTTGACATCAATGCATTGAAAGACCCAGGAGAGGAAAGAATTCCTAAAAAAAACACAAATGAGGAAAACTCCCTAGACAAAGGCAAAAGTAAACAAACAACAGACCAAAACATGCCTATGGACATGATAGAGAAACAAATTCAAGACTTACAATAGTAGTATGCAGAACTCAAAATGGGGACACCCACCAAGACTTATTCCTTGGAAGACATTGCACCATGCCCCTTTGACAAAAGCTTGAACATGGTACCCTTCCCCTTTTGATTTGAAGTTCCTAAGTTTGACAAATACAAAGGAAAAGGGGACCCAAGAGATCACATTAGAGAGTTTAGCACAACATGCCTAGAAGTGGCTCATAATGAAACTTTCCTAATGCGACTATTCCCTAGATCTCTAGGTGGTCAAGCCATGGAATGGGTCTCAAGACTTCCCCTAGGTATTAAAACTTTCAATGAGTTAATAAACCTTTTTTTCACATACTTCTCTTATAACATAGAGCATGAATTCTCCATGCCAGACCTATGCAACACAAAGCAAAAGAGTGACGAATCCTTCGCCGCCTTCTTACAAAGGTGGAGACAACTCACGAGAAAGTGCTCATATCATGTGCCAGAGAAACAAATGACATAAATGTTTGTCCACAATCTCAACCCCAATCTTAGTTACCAAATACAAATTCAATGCCCTACCTCATTCATGAAAGTCATTGAGATGGGATTGTTTATTGAAAAATCTATGATCACTAAGGGGAAAATCAAATTGTACAAGGACACACCTAACTCAAACTACACAACGAACAAATCAAAGTTTTGGACAAAGAACAAGAATGTAGTCAATGATGGAGTGGTAGATGCCAAGGTAGCAGCTCCCAAGAAACAACAACCTATCTTCACTCTCACAGGAGAGGCAAGTAATCCTATACCCAATAAAACATTCTCTCATAAGCCAAACCCATGGTTCACCTCAAATCCTAGATGAAAATTCACACCCCTAGGGGAGTCCCAAGAGTCTTCATTAAGAAAGTTGTTAGCCAATAATGAGATCACTCTTCCACCCACTAGTGACTATGGACCTCAACTAAAACCTCATTATTGGAAAGACACGGATTTCTGCGAGTATCATAGAGGAAGAGGCCACATGACCAACAATTATATCCATCTTAAACATGTCATTCAAGACATCCTAGACCAAAATTAGACAGGCACTCAACACCATACCTCCAATGAGATACATGTAGCATACAAGGATCCACTCCTAAACCACGACAGGCCATACAACAACAATAAAAACATCAATAATATCAATAACAACCACAATAGGTAAAATCTGAATAATGGGCAAAACAATGCCAACCATGCAAACGTGCTATTTGACTACACCGTCAACTGCATATCAGAGCACATACCACAAATCAATGTGATCACTTCCAACCAATAGTCAAGACCTAACAAGAATGATTGCAGCATCATCACCCATAGTGGTAAGGTCACTTTGAACACAATACCTCCAAGGTTGTCACATTCTCTATCTAACCCCCACACATACAGTGTCATAGACCAACTTTGAAAGACTCCTGCCCACATATCTATCCTAGAGTTGTTGCTTATGTCTCCCTCACACAAGGAAATTCTTGACAAAGCCTTAGTGGAAACAACTATACCCACGAACCTAGTGTTGGTCATGATGTTAGTAACAAACAAGCATAGAATAAAAGTACACATTAACCTTTATTCATCTTGAAAGATACGATGAATTCAAAGAATTCATGATCCCAAGTCTCCGGTGATTAGGTCTTAATCATTTGACGTTACTCAGAGGTTGATGTGCATTGCTGTTTCCATTTTGGGGCCTTACGTTGAGTTCATCATCATGACACTATTTCTGCAAAGATTCTTCACAGGGAGGTCATTTTATGCAGTTGTTTGATCAAATGATACAGAAATATTTAAATCTTTGCATGATATTTTCAATTATACATGCTTTAGCTTCAAATATGCTAAATATTTGCAATTATCTACGAGATGTCCACATATTTGTATTATTTGCTTGAGATTATCAATTATTTGCAATTATGATGGTAAAATGCTCTGAAATTTAAAGAAATTGAAAGAAATGCTTCAAATTAATGTTGAACCTTCAGCTATTGAACCACATTTACATCAGATATAGTCATGAAGAGAAGAAAACCAAACCATATGTTCACCAGGACATTCCACAGCTAGATACAGTTGATGCTAACTTCAAAGGGATTGTATGAAAATAACATATGCAAGTAGATATGCACTCCAAGGGACGCAACAAGTCACATCATATATCCAGAATCCACACACTGATTACTCAAGATTTACTATGAATTGTAATCAAACAAGTCTTCTCATTCATTAAGTATGCAAGGATATAAATGTATACAAAAAGCTTTGAAATGAGCCCTGAATATTTCAGCAGACAGATTTCAATTAAGTTTCCAATATTTGAAATGAGGCATTCCTGCACCTTTTATAGAACAAGGTGAGGAATCCATTACAAAAGATCTACGATCTTGATTTATCTATGAATATCTATGATGAGTATTTCTTTTGACTTTGTCAACTTTATCAAGTGGCACAAGTTGCCAGCTGGCAACCATCTAAATGGCTTGCTTCCTTTTGCATCTGGTACATATATTTCTTTTATGATGCATCTTCATCATGCCCTTTGTCATCATCATCACTTTTGCCACTTTTGCTATCTTCATCATCATGATGATTGTCTTCTTGAATATGGACCTGCATAGCTGTCCTTATATTTCCATATAGTTGTACTATTCTCTCTATTTCCCCACCATCCTGAGTTTTTGCTTTGATGGCGGTGTGCTTATGCATTTGATATTTGCCTCAGAGATTTTCTAACTTACTTCTCCTGCTGTTGGATGTCTCATGATAATTTTCCATCTTGACCCTGATCCTCATAATTTTGTCCATGGTTTCTTCTGTTAGATTGTTTAAGGGATCATCAGCTACATGTTGGAAGTTACTATGTATACCCTTGATTGCAAACTCCTCGTCTTGATTATCTATCTTCCCTTCCACCTTCCCTTCCAACACTTCTAAAATTTCAGCTTCATATGACATCATATCATGTAGCTTCATGCTGATATCTCTTAATTTAGTGTTGCATCTTTTAAGTACCTCACACTCAAATTTGATATCCTTATACCATATGTCCACCAACAGTACATTATTATTATTTAGCACTTGATTGCTTACTAGAACCTGAGGGTCAATTCTCCATATTTCCTCCAAGATGATCAAAATTTTCTCCAGCTGAAAAGACCTCTTCCCAATCTCCATCTGCAATTTGTCAACTTTTCTCCTGAAGACACTTAAAGAATTCCATCTCTTTAAAGAAGCTTTTACCACTTCCTCCGCTTCATCAAATGTGGATAACATCCACTTTCTCATTATAGATGACTCATGATTCATGAGATCTAGTTTATTTACTTCATCCTGAGAAATAGCAGTCAATGGGGCTACATGATCAGTTGACGTATCATCAGGGTTAATTAACCCTTTTATGTATGCATGCAGCTGAGCAATGTGCTCTTTATGCTGCTTATTCTTCTCTTTCTCTCTCTTAACTCTTTGAGTTAAGGAATTAATGATATCCTTACCTTACTGACCCTCCTGGTCTTCATTTGCAAATCCTAAGTCAACTGTATTAATCTAGAATTCCTCCAGAGTAATTTTACCCTTTTCTTTATCTACAGTAGGAATTGCTATCTATGTAGTCCTTCTTCTAGTTGTTGGATCTCTCTTAATGGCCGAAGTCATTCTGGCCTTCCTCTTTGGTTTTATTAGATTTTCTGAAAACAAAGTGGATACATCAAATTCCTTGATCTTAAAACCAACTTCTGTGTTGACTTCCTTTTCCAACCACTGAGGTACCTGATCATGTTTCTCAGCATCATCATGATGTTCACCTTGATCTCCAGTATCTGTCAGCATATGTGATGGAGAAGGTGATTTCATTGTTTCTTCTTCATGATGCTCATCCTGAGAGCGATCCTATGGTATATCCTCTTGTTGAGGAATTTCCTTTTCCTGAGGAGCATCATCCTGAGGTGGAGGATCATGTGATGCGTTGATATGATGATCATGATCCTTCTCCTTTATTACTTCATCCACTTTTAACTTTTCCTCCTATTGAGGCATATTCTTAGTAGCGGATATTGTGGAATCTTCCTTAGGTGCTGGTATTTGTTCTGAAACCACAATCTGTTCTGCACCTACATTACTTAATTCCTAAACTTTAGAAGCATGATCTTCTAATACATCTTTCTCATCAGCTTTCTTTTCCTAAACCTCTACTATAATGGGCTTAACTGATTTATCATGTTGGTGTTGTTGGCTTATTTCTGAAGCATGGCCCTCTGGTTCTACCATCTTCACTTCTTCTATATGTTCCCCTTTATCAGGTGTACCTGCTGGGTGTTCAGGACTTACATCCTATCTATATGTCAAATCCACTACTGTAGGACTTGTCACCTGTTTCACTAATGTGTCTAGCCCCATTTCTTGAGCTATCTTCTCTGGACTCTTTTCCTTTTTAGATTCCACTTGATTCATCTCCTCCAATATTGTTTGAACTAATGGAGTCCCATGAGGAGTCATGTGAGTACCTGCTGCAAGGGTTTCCATCTTCTGTGAAGCTACATCCTCCACTACCTCATCATCAGATAAATTAACTATTTCATCCAGTGAGATATGACCTCTTTGAAACATTTGCGAGGTTTCTTTCGTCTGCTCTTTCGCTTGTTCAGTCTTGAACTTCACAATGGTAGGAAGTGGAACATTGTGTTGAAATTCCTTATGGAAAGCTTCACTACCAGCCCCTTTCAACATTATAGGGGATTGCTTTATCTCACCTCTCATGGAGGTTCTTGGTTTCTTAGGTGTGGTAGATACCATCACCTGTGGGGATTTTCTTTTCCTTTTGAATAATAAAGGGGCTTCCTCTTCCTTAGGCTCTTCCTCTAGGGGAATATCCTCTTCTATTTGTTTTTGTGAGGATTGACCCTCTTCTTGGATCTCAGCAGTTTCTGTAACCATCTTTTGAATCTTTTTGCCCTTTTGTTTATCTGCCTATGGTGGTGACACTGATCCTGATCCTGATGTTGTTGCATCCTCAGCTGGAAACACCGCTCTTTCAATAATCACCCATTTGGGTTCATTATCAACTTTCTTACCCCTGGGGGGTCTTTTGCTTTGTTATTGTTGTGGATGCAACCTCTCTCCTTTAGATTTCCTTTTTTCAATTATAAAATCATCATATTCCTCATCAGGAATATCCTGTCCCTTCTTTTTATTGTCTATAGTAATGACAACACCCTTCTTCTTCAATGCATCAATTTGTTCATCAACCCAAGCTTGGGTTAGCTATAATGTCCTGGAAATGAAAGGATCCAAAGATATGTCTTCTTGTATGGTCAGGTCAGGTGCCGATATTGTATCATTATATATTTTCTTTTCTTCGTACTCATCCACCATTATCCTGCCATCATCCTTTTTCAACTGTGAAGGAATGGAGATGCAGTCAAAGGTTTTGATTTGATTCAGTGTTAACCTTTGGTATCTTCTTCTCCTGGCTTCTGCTTCATCTTCACAATCTACCCAGAAGTCTTCTAGGTGCCCTTGATGAATAGGTTTCCCTATTATTTTCTGTATCCTCCCATAAGGATCATATGGCCTTACAAGTGGGAATGGCTGCAATTGCATTTTATTCAAACTAACCACGAATTTCTTGATATTTTCTAAATCTGGGCACATATACCAGCCAATAGTTACTGGAAACAAAATGGGTGGTATTTTCTGAGCATCCTTGTATGCCTTTAGTATTGTGGAGCTCTGCCTTATAAATTCCATTAATACCACTGCATTAATGGGATATCTTGGTAGCATAAGGGGTTATCCCTCAAAGCCCTCAATTCTCATGTAAGAAAATGTTACAAATTGGATGTACCAGGCTCCATGCCTGTAGATTACTTCTTGAGCTTCCATGCTCAATCTTTTTGTCCTATCTTCCTCCATGGTCCTCACTAGATGCATAGAGAATGCATCATTTACCAATTTGTAATCTTGGAGGTAATTAACTCTCTGCAACTAGGGATAATGATCCCAAATATGAGCATCATTGGTGGTTCCACCAATCTTTCCAACCGTTGTTAATGCATCAAATGTGCCTTTGTAAGCACAGGAGTAGACAATGTATGATGTCATGTAAAAGGAACAATTTGAACCTCCCAGGCTCAGAAGCTGCTCATGTAGAGCATCACTAATCAATTGGCCCCATAGTGGCTTGGTATCTACATATATGCACATCATGATGACACCGTACATCCAGTCTTTAAAACTACCAGCATCAAGCTGGCCTGTCACCTTGCTAAGCAATGCAATCATATATTGATATTCATCATCAAAATCATACTTATATAAGTGCACTGGAAGCTTGGCCACTACAGGATATGCACTATTCTTAGCCCTCCACTGATACATGGTCTTTCTTGCTTTCTTCTTATTATTTTCATATTCAACTTCAGATTTCTTCAAATCTATGCTGTTAACCTTCCTGCCCAATGGCAGTCCAAATGTCTTGGAAAGACCCTTGATGGATAGGTCTGCATATATTCTCCCATGTTTCACCACCTGTCTTGTTTGTGGATTGTAATTTCATGCACATTCAATAACTAGCTCTGGAGACTCCATGGAGTACGGAAAACCAGCCGCATTCCACATTCCTGACATAAACACTGCATCTAGCAATGTGCTTCTATTCTTTTCATCATTCATTTTGGTGGGCCAGGCTTCCAAATCGGTACTTCCTTGATGCGTATCCATTATGGCACCGTACTTGAACAGGATTCCTCTAGGATATGCAAACATAGGCCTGCTGAATTCAGCCTCGCACTTAGCTAACCTCTTGTTAGCCATGGATATCTGCAATTAACAGAATTTGTCTTACAATGGATATTCACAAGCATGCACATAATAATTTATCTCTACTAACATCCTGCATACTATACTTATTCAACAATTACTTATCATGGGATGCATAAACTAACACCTGCAACATCATACCTGATTATACAGAAGCAACAGGATGAAGGTTTCAATTACTTACCTGGTTATGCAGATCCCTTTGATTATACCAGGGGTTATCTAAAAGTACTTTTAATTCAGGTGATAATCTCATGCTTCTTCTTGCTTGTAAGCTCTGTGCGTCCAAGTATCGCTCGTACGAGGGTTTGGAAAGCTAGCACTCTGTAAAAATGGTTTTATTGCAAGGTAAGTGTAAAAATGACAATTGAATTTACCTTTTAACTTTGCAATTAGGGTGAAATTAGGGCAAACCCTGACGGATTAGATTTTAATTGTTGATTTTTCATAGGAACTCAGGATCTCACCAGGTGTGTCATCGCGATTTGCGGTCGGTGGGAACTACCTACCACAACCGCATGCATTAAATGTCAATGGCGGCAACAAGAGCTGGGTGATATTCGCATGTCAGGATGATATTTGGATACATGATGATATTTGGATATCAGGGTGATGAATGCACCATTAGGTCATGATTAAAACATCAGGAGGATATTTCAATATGTCAGGTGATGTTACAAAAATGATGATGACTAGGTAAACCATAATCCCTCTCTCTCATAATATCAGGATGACGTCATCTAGATATTGGCTCAGTATATTGCTATGACATCATGACGTCATCATCATGTTATGCGAGAAGGATCATGTTTAGGAAATATGCCCCTGAGAAGTAAATGTGCTGATTATGTCATCGTCATGTTTGTTTCTTTGTTTATCGAACTCAAATGACATCATCAGGATAATGGTTTAGGGGGATATTTCGTAGCAGGATGATATTAAGAAATATTGGGTTACAGTGAGGAATGTGACTCTCGTGAAATACATAAGGCTGTTGACGGGTAAAGGTCATTATCACCTAAAATTGACGTTTGCATGCCGCAAATCAAATGCTTTATCGGGTGATAAATTAGATTGGGGTGATCTTTCAGAAGATGACTGATATTAAGAAATATGATCCTCCCCCTTGTGAATATTAGGTTTGACCAGGATTTTGACCATTCATAACTTTCACATCCTAATGAATATCAGGGTGATGCAAAAGGCAAACCTGCATGAAATTTGATGCTCTTTCTAAAAATGAGGTTAATGTCATGAAACAAGAACTTTGACAAACTAACCTCATGATGATGACTTACCACATCAACCTATAGAGGATTATCTGCATGACATACTTTTACCAGACCGCTAGGAAGCAGAAAACACAAGCCAAGCCAAAAAGTTGGGTCCCTATTTTGCCAAGTCAAAATGGGGCATGTTGTGTAACCACACAACACCTAGCCCAAGAGAAGTTTCAAGCCATGGTGGGAAATCTAACCTCCTCAAGAACCTTGTCATTTACTAAACAAGATGACCTATCGGTCTCCCAACCTTATAACACACCCTTGCATATCATCACCTTCGTCCATAAACACCGCATCAAGAGGATTCTCATTGATGGGGGAGCAAGTTTAAATATTTTCACGCTCAATCTAGTCCTTACATTGGGGTTCTCAGAAGCAGCAGTGGATCCTAGAAAAAAGATCACTATCAAAGCCTATGATGAAGAAGAAAGGACCACAAAAAAATAGTGGTGTTACCCATACAGATTGGACTGGTAATACAGGATGTTGTTTGCCAAGTCCTTAATAGGGAGCTAGCCTAAAACATCCTCCTAGGTAGACCATGGATCCATGCCATGAAAGTTGTACCTTCTACCTATCACCAATGCATAAAATTTCCTCATAATGGAAAGCAAATCACCATCCAAGGTGATCCTGATCCTTTCCAACATTGCAATACTATCTTCTCTAAGCTCGATTGCATCATTCCTAACAATAGACCCTATACATCCCCTATCTCACAGCACGATTACTCCTCTAAAGCTTCCTCATCCAAGCCCAAAGAGTAGAAAATTACCATCAAAGAAATGGGGGTAGGGGAATACTCCATCGAGCATAGCCTCAATCTAGCCAAAATGCCTCTATCTCCACAATCCTTTGGGTGACCTAAACATTTTCCAAAGCCATCTGCTCCTCTTGCACCTCCCACAGCTCCCTTTGTAAAATGGGGGACCCTATCAAATGAAACTGAAGAGAGAGATGTTCTACAATGGATCTACATAGAAGAAGATGACACAACATAGGAACCACCTAGGCTCCCAACTGAACTCTATGGGCGTGGTGAGTCTATCTTGCATAGAATGTGTTATGAGGGACAAGGCCCCATCAATCTAAGAAAATAAGGCATAATAGAACCCATTCAACCCTCCTCTTCCTCATTAGGAAGAAATACAAGAGGGCTAGGCTACCAAGACAAGGGCAAGGCTAAAACAAATGCATGTTTTGTAGAACAAATTCATGCACTCCAAGATGATAGTGGCATAGAATCTAATGAGTATGAATGGGAGAAACTCACAGAGCACTCCTATGAGGAAAATGGAGTTGATACCATTCAAACCTATAGCCCCTACCATGATGGACAAATGTTGAAGCATAGACCATTAGAGTGTGATTCACCAATTCCTAAGAGCATGACTTTTGAGGAAGGTCAAAGTTCTATCGCAATAAACAATTTGGAGGAAAGTACCATCCCAAATCCTATCCCTACCAATACTCCCTACGTATCCATTCAAAATATCAATAAATCAGATCTATCCTCTGACTCCCTCCCCCTTGTGCATCCTGAACTTATCGACTGGGATCTATGAGGAACCCCACAACTAGACATGTTCCAAAATGATGATGCCTATATTGACTACATGGAACTTAGGGACCACCTACACCAAGGAGATCATAAAGCTAGCTTTGCCATTGAACTTAACATCGTGGCTTATTTTGGAGAGGGTGTCAAGCCTTCTAGTCACAAAAATATCAAAATCAAAATTGGATCTAATGGTGAAAACTACTCTGCGGTAGTATCAGATCACAAAATAGTAAAAACAAAGGATGCATCCGATGGTGAAAACCCAACTGTGGCACCTGATGATAGAAGGCTTGACACTCTCCCCAATGACATACACTAGGAGAAGTCTTAGATTATTGTGGAACCTACGGAACCTATCAACATTGGTACAGAGGAACAGCCTAAGATCATCCACTTTGCAAAGTCTCTAACTCCACCAGAAAATACCAAGTTTGTACCATTCTTCAAGAAAAAGTGGGGCAACTTTGCTTGGTCATACACAGATATGCCCAGTCTAGATCCAGATTTGATCCTACATCATCTTCCACTAGATCTAGGAGTGAAACCAGTCAAACAGAAGCTTAGAAAGATGCATCTGCACATAACATTACTATGAAGGAGGAACTCAAGAAACTGCTGGATGTAGGGTACATTAGAGCAATAGACTATCCAGAGTGGATATCCAACATAGTGCTAGTATCCAAACCTGATGGCAAAGTCAGATTATGCAATGATTTCAGAGATCTAAACAAAGTTTGCCGCAAGGATGATTTTCTGTTGCCCAACATAGATATCATAGTCGACTTGACAGTGGGACATACCATGGATGGCTTCTCAGGATACAATCAAATTAGGATAGCACTAGAAGACCAACATAAGACAACTTTTACTTGTCCATGGGGCACTTTCTGCTAGAATGTCATGCCATTTGGGATAAAGAACACTGGGGCAACATATCAACGAGCTATGACCACTATCTTCCATGATATGATGCATGTCACAATGGAGGACTATGTAGATGATATCCTCGTAAAGTCACTCACAAGAGAATCACACTTGGATATACTAGAGAAGGTCTTTTAGAGACTAGAACACTTCAAAGTTAGGTTGAACCTGAAGAAATGTGTGTTTGGAGTAACCTCAGGCAAGCTCTTAGGCTTCATTGTATCAACAAATGGGATAGAGGTGGATCTTGCCAAGGTCAAGGATAGTATGGAAATGCCACCACCAAAGAACATCACTCAATTGAGGTCCCTACAAGGCAAGCTATAGTCTATTAGGTGGTTCATCTCACAACTAGCAGACAAGTGCCAACCTTTCAGTCATCTCTTACATAAGAACATTCCATTTAGATGGGATGAGAAGTGCGAAGAAGCATTTGGAAAACTGAAGGAGTATCTTATGAATCCACCTATCTTGATGGCTCCTATCCAAGGAAAGATGCTATTAATTTACATATCTGCTACACCAATAGCTCTTGGAGCCCTATTAGCACAACATGATTATGAAGGCAAAGAAAGAGCTATCTATTACATCAGTCGCACATTGTTGGCCTATGAACTGCAATACTCCCAGATAGAAAGATCATGTCTTGCTGTGGTTTTTGCTTCCCAAAAACTATGACATTACATGTTAGCACATTCAGTCAAGCTTATTGCAAAGATAGATCCACTCAAGTACCTATTAAGCAAAGCAGCTCTTATAGGTCACCTAGCCAAGTGGGTAATGTTGTTAAGTGAGTATGACATTGATTATGTAGAAAGAAAAGCTATCAAAGGTCAAATCATTACCGATCAATTAGTAGAGGCTCCATTGAAGGACAACACACCAATGACATTCAAGTTCCCAGATGAATCCATTTTTAGTGTCACAGCATACTCATGGAAACTCTACTTTGATGGATCCTACACTAACCATGGATCAGAGGCAGGAATCTTGTTGGTCACTCCTCATGGAGACACCATACCTAAGTATTATCATCCATTATTCCCATGCACAAACAATATAGTAGAGTATGAAGCCTTGGTCATTGGTCTCAAAATGGCAACAAAATGGAAAATAAAAGAGCTACATGTCTATGGTGATTCCCAACTAGTAATCAATCAAGTCAATGATGACTACTAGACCAAAGATGAGAAGCTTATCCCATACAAGCAGATGGCCAATGACTTTAAAGAGTACTTTGTGATCATCTCCTTTGAGCAGATACCTCGCATTGAAAACAAAGCAACAGATGCCATGGAAACTATTGCATCACTCATCGAGATCCCAGAGAATGAGTCACGGTATGAGTTCTTTGTGGAGTCAATTCAGCAACCAGCTTATGATCTTCCTGAAACGCACTCCATATGCCTATTAGTTGGATCTGATTCACCCTTATACTATAAGATTTACACTTACCTCAAGGATAACACCCTCCCACCTGACTTGTCTTCAAACTAACGTCGAACCTTCATTCACCAAACCTCTCGTTATACCATTATTGTCGATACCCTATACTGTTGAGGCCTGGATGGTACTTTACTCCAATGTTTAGAATGAGAAGAATCTCAAACCGCCTTATGTGACATGCATGAAGGGATTTGCGGAACACACTCTAGCAGTCCCTCTTTAGCTAAGAAACTCATGCATTTGGGATACTATTGGACCAACATGGAAACAAATTCATATCAGTTTGTGAAGAAATGCAAGCAGTGCCAGATACATGGAAACCTCATCCATGCACCAGCTCAAGAGCTATGACCTTTAATGACACCTTGCCCCTTTTGTCAATGGGGACTTGACCTCATGGGAAAAATTCACCCTCCTTCATCCTACGGCCACAAGTTCATAATAACCACCACTGAGTATTTTACCAAATGGATTGAAGCCATTCCCCTCACCACTGTCACAGGTAAACAGATTTCCTCATTCATCCTCAATTACCTCATTTGCATATATGGAATTCCCTCATCCATTATCATGTATAACGGAAGACCTTTCAAGAACTAGGATATACAAGAACTTTGTGACAAATTCAAAATCCATCACCATTTCTCCACCTCCTATAATCCATAAGGCAACAGCCAAGCAGAAGCATCCAACAAAACTATTCTGAAGATCCTCAAGAAAATAGTCAACGATGCTAGCTATGATTGGCACTGTAGACACCTAAAATTAGCTTGCTCTACAAACCAATTTCTTGTACCTCTACATCCCTAACCATCTATCTATCCCTTGTGATCAATTAACTCATTTAATTTATCACTATACCTTATGACTATCCTCATTGATTTAAATAAATATTCCTAATATTTATTTACTCAATTTTGTCCATCTCCCTAATCCCTATTAATTAGATAAATCATCCTTATCTAATTAATCTATCCTACAAATCCACCTCATCTTTTCCACCTCACCATGTGGCACATATAATTAAATATTCTTAATATTTAATTAGCTAATATCCTCCATTATCTAAAAATGAATTTAAAATTCAATTGTCCCCCACTATCATCCACTATTGAATTTAAAATTCAATTGTCCCCCACTATCATCCACTAATTGAATTTTTAATTCAATGGTCCTCCACTAATTGAATTTTTAATTCAATTCTCTTCACTAATTGAATTTTTAATTCAATTGTCCTCCACTAATTGAATTTTTAATTCAATTGTCCTCCACTAATTGAATTGAAAAATTCAATTTGTCATAATCCACTCTCATTAAAAATGAATTTTTAAATCATCCACTATGAATTTAAAATTCACAAATAATGAGAGCCATTGATCTCATATTTTGATCTTCACCCTCCATTCCTTTTCCAAAAATCTATAAATGAAACCCTCACCCAAGCCATTCATAACAACTTCTTCTTGCATCAAAATTATGCTCAAATTTCTCTCAAATCTCTAATCTATCTATCCTCTAATCCTTCATCTACATTTGTGTTGAAAGAAAGAGCAATCCACATTTGAATCAAATAGGGAATATCATGTCTTAGGAGCTCTTGGGTGCAAGCTTCCTCCTCCCTTGATGAGATTGGGTCTTCATGTGAGGTATAACTTTGTGTTTTATGCATTTAGTTTATGTTTTCACTTCATTTTGTTTTCCTAATCTACAGGCACATACAACTAAATCCTGCTCTGTGGGCCTATCAAACTAGTATACAAACTCCCATAGGTGCTACCCCTTATGCCCTTGTCTATGGATCTGAAGCTATTTTTCCCATCGAGGTCAAGTTACCATCCCTAAGGGTGTCGTTAAAAATTCTTATCACAGATGAAGACTACAAAGTTTCTAGATTGCAAGAACTAGAGTTGTTAGAAAAGAACAGACAGAATGCACTCAATCATCTCAAAGCATATCAATAGAGAATGTCATGAAGTTACAACCATAGGGTCCATCCAAGGGTCTTCAATGTTGGTGATCTAGTACTCAAGGAAAATCCTCGTAATCAGCAGGATCAGGAAAAGAAAGGTAAGTTTGAACCCAACTAGCTTGGTCCTTATGTCATCATTGCAGCCTATGGGTCAGGAGCATATTAGTTAGCAACATCAGAGGGTGAGTTGTTCAATGACCCAATCAACAGTATGCATCTTTTCGGATTCTATACCTAAGAGAACCCCAATGTAAGGGGGGCAACGTATCAAAAAAGCAAAAAAATCAAAAAATTAGAAAAAAATGGAAAAATAAAATAAAATTGTCCTTTGGTGAAAACCTGGCAAATAGGTGCCTTGGATAGGTACCATGATGAAAACCTGTCAAATAGGCATCATGTGTACTTCTAGCTTTCATGCAAATAAAAGCAAGTGGTGAAAACCTGGTAAATAGGTGCTACTTGTGATAAACCACTTCCTCCATCTTTGGGAAACCGATCACATATTGTCCTTTCCTCCTACCACAAGTGTCTCATTCGATCCATATTTGTTTCATAATAAAAACCTAATGATAACCTATAATGGCTTGATACTCAATCTCTTTTGTCGCCTTGTCGACCAAGGCTTTATCTAGTATCCTATCCATAGTGTCAGCCTAGCATAGTGTCTGTCGTCAGTATCATAGGGTCAACCCTGAACTACGTTGCCTCTGCACCATCACGTAGGCAAGGCCATTAATCAATGCACCCCCGAGGCTTCCCCCTCCATCCCATATCTGGTCATCTTTCCTCTAGTCCATCCATGGTCCAAGTCCTGAACTACGTTGCCTTTGTGTTGTCATGTAGGTAAGGCCATTGTCAATGTGTCCCCAAGGCACTAGGTCAGTCCCTTATGGTCCATTTTTCCCCAATAAGGATTGTGAAACCTTCTCACCAGACGCAAGCATGCGCAAGCAAAGTCCATTTCCAAGAAAAAAGTCTTGATGCATGACATCGACCTATCCAAAGCAAAGAAAAAGCATGAACAAACCCATCCAAATGATTCTATCACATTATGGCAAGAAAGATACATCTAAATACAAAAGTGTTTTGTTTCAAATTATAGTTGTGTCTTAAGGTCTTTACTTTTTGTTATCATGTCTCCTATGCTACTCAAGGATGCCAAAAGCTAGAGATGCTATGATGGGGGCACGATTCTTTTCTTTGTTTGTTGTTTGTGGATCAATCTTTAGTAATGTAATGCCTTGTCTAAGGACATGATCAACACAATGATCATCGAGGACATCAAAGGTCTAACATGAACGCGGGCAATCCTTGTCTATTGATATACAAGCAATACTTAGGTCATCTCAGTTCAATTATACCTAGATGCTTGTATTAACTTGCTAAATCAAAATCCATGTAAGCGATGCTCAGGTCATCTCGGTTTAATTATACCTAGATGCTTGTATTTTCTTACAACATTTCAAAAACACACAAAAACAAAAAAGCCCAATGATGAAATAAGCACTTCAAAGTACTTGCAATATCAAGATGTCAAATCCATCCACATCCAAAAGCATCCATACCGTATCGCATGCAAATAAAGATCCAACAATGCAGAGTATCAATGTTTACAAGTACAAGCTTGGAAGTCTTCCATTAGTCAGTCTTCTATCTATCATTGTGTCAAATCTATGTCGATTGAGTACATTTGGACATAACAAAAACATAGCATAAGTTGCATATCATATCACATGAGATAGTCATTAACATGATTAAATCATTTGCATACATAACAGGTGCATTAGGTCATCCATATATATTTTGCATCATACATAGCATAATATCCACATAAAAATAAAAAACATAGGCAAAGACATGTAGATCATAGCATAAACTGCATCATCATATAGATTTCATAACACATTTTGCATATTAGAACATCAAGTAAGCATCTAAGTTTGCATTAGATAGCATCACATATCATCATATAAACATTTAAGTCTGCATCACATGTGAAACATCATAAGATAGGAATGCATCCATGTCATATAGTATAAACAACTGCATATAGAGATCATCAATAACTGCATCATCATATAAATAAACATAAACATGTCCAAATGTACAATATATCAAAGTCCATCCATATCTGAGGCAATGTCATATAAAGTGTATACATCACAAAAATAATGATACATGTCTCCATGCAAAATGATAGAAAAATGATATACATATCAGGCTATCTATGAGCCATCAAAACTGTGTCTACATGAGCCAAAATTAGTACAAGTCTAATGGTTAGCTCTACTGCCATGGAGTACTGCTCCTTGCACTATCCTCTCCTCTGTCGGCCCCTGGCTACTGTGGGCTCCACACTGATGCACCTAACCGTGAACCCCCTGCTCTCTGGGAAGCCACAGACTAGCTCTGGAAGCTGGGTGCCCTCTGATCCACTGGCACAACCCTATGGTAAAGACCCCTTTAATACTGAGTCTGGGCCTATGCCCTGGAAAGCTCTGTTTGAACCGGCACAAGTTGCGCATGTGCCTGCTACACCCGTGTCACCAAAAATGTTGTAGCCCCATCTATACCCAAGGCTTCCACAGCTGAGTCCTTCTCAAGTCTGATGTCCTGCACCCTCGTCAATGCTGCATCTCACTCTCTAGTGAGCTCCGATATAACACCAGCATCCGCATCTCTCTAATCCTCAACCATCCTGAGCTTTGCCCTCAGCTATCTGATCTACCCCCTCAACGTGGTAATGTCCTGCTACAGTACATCTGGCTGGGCAGGACTCTGAGGAACCTGAACTTGTACCAGTACCTACTACTGGGGCACCTACTGCTGAGCCACCTATTGAGGTACCTACTGTGGTGGAGGCATCTGTCTCTACTGTGCAACCTATGGCTGCACTACCTGCTGCTGCTGGGAGGGTCCCTCCCCAGCTCTCCTCCTCTGCCTCTATCTATCTCCACCCCCTCCTCCACCTCCATCATCTCCATCTCCTCGTCCTCCTCTACCCCTCCTCCATCTCCTCCCCCTCCTACCAGCCCCACCCTCGTCATCTAAATCCTCCTCGTCTATGCGAGGAGCCAACTCTCCTAGCCCCGAGTACCACAGAAAAGGATGAGTTGTGAGCCACTTCTAATAATTGGGAGTCCCCCTACATCTGCTACCTCCCTCCTCATGGGCCAAGCCACATAGGGTATCTAACGAAACTCTGCTAGTGCCTCCTCATATGAAGCAACTAGACCCCATCTGAACCTCTCTACATGTGTCCTAGCAAACTGAGCTTGCCCCTGTGGCATCCCCTGTCTCCTACCAAACTATTGCCGAACCCTGCTAACAATCTGCCTCTCTAGGATGAACCGTGTCCTATCGATAAGCCACCAAGTTTGAAAGCAATAGGGTAGCTCATCATCCTTGTCCTCCCAAGGCTCATAATCTAGATATGGTCACCAAACAACTTTATCTACATTGTCCAGCATGTGTCTCCAGTACTCAAGCTTTCCCATCTTATGTTAGGAAATAACTCCTACATACCCATAGTTGTACAGCTCACCCCTCTGTCTAGAAAACATGCATATCGGCTGAGTAATCACGATATGCTCCCATAACCAAAATTGAAGTAGTGAAACACCTACTGACAAACTAGCACCCCTGTGGTATACCACCTCATGCATATCATGGTATAAGTGCGCCAAGACATAGACATCCCATGCATAGCGGGTGCCCTCTGTAATCATCTACTCCATAATTCATCCCCATCCAATCGGGAACCCATGTGACCTCCTATCGAGGCATACAACACCTCCGATCAGCCCTACCACTCTACCTAGGAAGTAGTCATAGTAATCATAAATGTCTTGCCAAGATATCACCTATCCCTCTAGCTTAGGATCATTGAACACTCGCCTCCACTCTGCAAGTCTAGCATCCCACTAAAGATCATACTCTACTAGCTCACCATGTATAGGCAAATGTAGAATCCTATAGACATCCTTAAGCGTGATCGCCATCTTGCCAGTTGGCAAGTAAAAAGTCCCATCCTCGCTATGGAATCACTCCATAGCAGCAGTCAACAAACTGAGTTTCGCGTGAACCTCAGGCATGAAACAAACATAATCAAGGCCCATAACACCTAGCGCATTGTGATCAATCTCAATAAGCATGTAACGCTACAACATAGGTAAGGGAAACTGCTCCCTCGACAAAAGTATATCCTGAATGTCCTCTTGCAAACAAGCAAGGCAATGTGTCAACCTAAACTGCAAAATCTTGCTCAACATATCTAAAAGCATCATATCACTAACTTAACATGACAAATTGATCAAAATAGCATAGAACATCTTTTGACTAGATTCCTGTAATCTCAGAGATAGCTTATCGATTGACGCATCGAGCAAGATGCCAATCGAGTCAATTTTGTTAAGTAAACTGACTACCTAAAACACATGTGCCAAACTAGAAGGTAATCCACCATTTCACAGTAAATGCACCACTTCTGGCAAATGTGTAGCCAATTTGAGTAAATGCACAGTTTCCTATCATAAGCGCAGCTTCAGCATGCATGCACCAAAACATGTCTTCTATGCACAGCTTGTACACATGCACCGATTCCCATATCAAATGTGCAACTTCTTTATGAATGTGCTGACCTATACTCTATATGTGCAACATACATGCATGTGTAGTTTCATTTCCTAAATGTGCCATATAAATACATATGCATAGTTTCAGAGCGCATATGCATCGAAACACAGATCAGTGCATCTATTTTACCAAATTTTTCCTAGCATTTATTGCGCTAATAAATGACCCTAGGTGAAGTTTTTTGAGCTACATATCGGTGGTCCTGCCTCAGCTGGCCAATCAAACCGTCGAACTTGCTCAAAGTGGTGCTCCTCGCATGGAATATCTATCTCAATGCCGACTGCTCTATGCTCTTATGCTCTCCTAAGCTCTCAAGGACCAATCAACTAAATCCAAGTGTACAAATGACTAAGCTTGTGGACCCATCTCCTATATATAACAAGTGAACCCTAATTGGCTGTGTGATGACTATGACTACTTCCCAAGCCCATTTCTTCCCATTTCTTTGAACTGTAGCCCGTTCTCTTCAAACCTAACCTATTTTTTTATCCTCTTCTTCGTGAGATTGTCTGTCTCACGCCTCCTACCTTCTTCCTGCCCAATCTTCTGAGGGGGCATCCTATCATCGTTAAACCTATACCAGGGGCAAACTGGGACATGTATCATTTTCAAACAATCTTATTCTTTGAAACAACGTGATAAAACACATTGCTTCAAAGAGGGGCAAAATGTATACACCTAAAAATGACATGACTCTATGCAAATAAATATTCTTAATATTTATTTAAATCTAATTCCTCTATCAATAAATAAACAAACAAAATTATTTATTTGATTCATATTCTTCCAGCAATTAAATAAAATCAATTTATTTTATTAAATTCCTCCAAATCCTCCAACAAATTAAATAATACTAATTATTTAATTAGTTCTTCCAAAATCACTCTAAATTAAATAATACCAATTATTTAATTATCTCTTCCAATAATATCTTCTCTATATGTAAATAAATTAAATATTTATTTAAGTTGTCCATTTCTTCTAAATTGAGTTATCTCTAAATATAATTCAATCCTTGTGCACATGCAATTGAATATTCTAAATATTTAACTGAGCAAAATATCTTCTCATCCTCATGTAATTCCCATTCTTCTAGTTCTATTCAGTTAACTAATTGATCTATTCTTTTAATTGGTTAATCTCTTCAGTTAACTCATTCTTCTATTTTATTAATTCCTCTCATGCAAAATAGAGCAAGACACATGTCTTCTTCCTATTCACGTACATTCCTCAACCATTCTATACCGTTGATCTTCTTGTTCTTTCTATACCATTGATCTTCTTTCTCTCAAGTCTATAAATTGAACCCTATTCCTCCATTTCATTCATCCAAGCTTTAAGTAAACTTACTCTTTAGGAATTACAGCATGCCTTTGGCACCAATTCCTTCATTGCTTGTGATCAACTTGTTACCATATCACTATCATTGTTGTGAAGCTCATCTTCATTGCAATAAAACTATCACAGCCATTCTCCATTGACAATCTTGAAAAATAGCAAGGATGTGCACCTTCTGAGGGCCATATTCATACACAAGATCGATTGAGATAGGCAATCAATGAAAGCTATGAAGTATTGAGGTTTGCAAAGGTTTTGTCTTTGTTTGTTTGATCTTGATTATTTCCCTTTTCATTGAGTTTTGGGTATTATTGATATATTATATTGATTATTCATTTAGATCCAATTTTCCCTTAACAATATCGACTACTGGAGTGTCTACTTTCACATCAACAATTGTCACTACTAATGCACCAAATTGTAATTCTACCACTAGTATTGGAGTATCTAATGGCATTAATACACATAATTACAAGGCTCTGGCATTCAACTATCAATATCAACCACCTACAGTGACTTATTTTATGAATAATCACTCTCAACCACCTCTCCATTCAACTTATTCTCAACCAACTTTCACTCACAATTATTCTCAACCACCTTTCGTTACCACTCACAACCAATCACCTCAAAATATCATAACCATAGCTTCTAATTCCCAAACTGCATCTCCTAATGATGCCCTCTTAAATCAACTCTTGCAAGGCATGACATCTTTGTTGATGCATAAATTTGTGGGTTTAATCCATCACCAACATGGGTGATTCTGAGAACGTGGGATGACTCTCAGAACAACCTCTAGATTTTATAGAAGTTGGCTCTTCTTTTTCAATGGGGTTTTGGGAAAAGGGGAAGAGAAAACAATATTACATATACAATATGAAATAACTTCTAAAGTGATGTGCCAGACTTATATTTGATTCAATAATCAGCACAGTGACTAAATCTTTATGATTCCTATTATATTAAAGAGTAATGAGCATGATTAATATAAACAGATTATGGACAGATTTAAACTCAGAGGCTAAACTTAGAGAATTTACAATAAAGACAGAAAAATATCACCTAAATAGTACAGAATAGAGGGTTTTCATTAATAGATCTACGATGCTTTTCTTTTGAAACAACTACAAAGGAAAAATGATATATTCCAGTCATACCACAAAATCTCTTCTCATGTATATTCTTCTATTTCAGTATCTCTACATATCTTTATTAGTTATAGAATTCCCCTACTTATAGAAGAAAGATGGGGCTTGAGACATTGATGGCCATTAAGATTCTCAACTGCCTAAAAAACTGAACTGGAGCTGGCCACACACAAGAAATCCTTTGGTTGATTGGTTGATTGGTGCTAAACCTACGATTTTGTTACTACCGATATCTGTTGATTTAAGGATAGACAATTGAGAGGGGGGTGAATCAGTTGTCACAAAAATTTTGTTCCTTATTTACTTAGAACCTTCTTATCTTTCAACAGCATATCAAAGATTCAATCATGGAAGCATAATACAATAATTCAAGAGCAGAAACAAACTCAACACAAATAACACCAAGATTTTAACATGGAAAACTCGGTTAAGGGAAAAACCACGGGGTGACTAACCCAAGATTATATTCTCTGTTAAAAGAATATGAAGAATGAAATGGCATCTGCCAATTAGGTCTCGCTTCCCGAGCACACTGCTCACAAGAGGCCCACTGCCTACAGGAGACACATTGTCTATAGAAGAGAATAAATATTACAAACTTGAACTGGAAGTGAGCATCTTCACTATGCTTGAGTCAATTCCATTAAAGCTCAACATTTCTGCTCTACTTTTTGTTAGATTTAGGACAGACAACTGAGAGGGAGGGTGAATCAGTTGTCCAAAACATTCTTCCAATTAATCACTTAAATCCTTTTCTTAATTCAACAGCATAATAATAAATCAATCATGGAAACATAATGCAATAATTCAAGAGTAGAAACACATTAACACATATGACACCAAGATTTTTAACGTGAAAAACCTGGTTAAGGGAAAAACCACAGGGTGACTAACCTAAGATTGTATTCTCTATTAAAAGAATAGGAAGAACAAAATGCCACATGCCAATTAGGGCTCACTGCTTGAGCACACTGCTCACAAGAGGCCCACTACCTATGGGAGACAAATTGTCTACAGAGTAATAATAAGTATTACATACTTGAACTGAAGAATAGCATCTTCACCGTACTTGATTCAGTTCCATTTAAGCCCAATACTTTTGCTCTGCCTTTCGCTCTGCCCTCTCTACCACACTCTCATCTCCACAAGATACCTTTGAAATGACTTTACAACTCCTTATTTATACAAGACATCGACTTAGGAATAATCATCCAAGTCGGCATACATTACAGAGCAAATACATAAATACAACATGACATATTACAGAAAGACTTCACGTGGATCAACACATTGTCGGCCACATAGATTAGAGACTTCAATCTTCCTTTAGGAACATGCCATTCTTCATAGGACATCTTCAAGATCATCCGCAGAATGTGTAACTCATCCGGTCGGCCAAACTTAGGAAGAACATCATCCTCCAGAAGTAATTCTTTAATTATGAGCTCAATCTTCAATGCGGACCACCAACATGAGCTGGACACAATCCAAAGACCTCCACAAGCTTTCCTAAATCACCAAGAACATCCACACAACTTTTGCTTACTGAAATCATTCTCTCCTTCATTTAGAATCTCAAGAACATAGTATGTCATCACTGTCATATTGGAATAGATGCTTGCGGACCTCCAGACCTCAAACCAATTGATTTGTCAATTCACATTGACTTCCTAAACACTTCACTAAATCTGCAGAATAAGATATTGTATTTCCAAATCTTACTGGACCTATCTGTGTCACTCTATCACCTCTGAACATCTACCAGAACTAGTTTTACTTAAGTGGCCATAACTTCTTCAGATCTTCATGCAGACCTCTGAAATCTTTACTGGATCATCTTAAGACACATATCTACAAACCCTTTAAAGCACATCCTCTGATCTTCATCTTAGTTGGGATCTTTACCTCACTGTCTTCACTGTTCTTCTCTGTTCCTGATTAGGACTAATTTTCTCAATATCCTCAGCACATAGCTCATCTAATCCTTATCATCAATGCAACAGGAGTATGTTTACATCAATGACAACACTAGTTAGGCCCATTCTTGCAAAAATCTCCCCCTTTGTCATTTATGGCAACATATGATGTGAAAAACTGTTTTAATCACCAAGACAAGAACTTCTCCTCACTGACACAACTCTCCCTATCAACAACAACCATTCACATGTCTTCTCTTCCTTTCCTGCTCCCCCTTTGATCATCAATTACTTTTTTTTCACATGTCTTCTCTCCCCCTTTGACATCAATGGCAAAGGGCACATACTTGCATCACTTCAGAATCATACCAGCTGCTCCCCCTGAGTAGCAGCTTCCCATCATCAATCCGGACCACAAGATGTGACTGTGAGGTCCACCAAACTGATGCACATCACTAAACCTTAATTTAGAACTGGAGGGGTAATAACCCCTAACTTCTCCCTGAGATTCTCAAAAGAGTCCTTAGGTAGAGGTTTAGTAAAAATATCTGCAATCTAATCCTTGGAAGGCACAAACTCCAATCTGACTTCATTCTTGTTCACTTGTTCTATCAAAAAGTGAAACTTGATGGATATATGTTTAGTCTTTGAATGCAACATTGGATTTTTTGATATGTTAATTGCACTTGAATTATCACAGAAGATTGTGATAGGTTCTTCATACCCCACTCTGATATCTCTTAGCATTTGCTTCATCCACAATACTTGAGTGCAACTACCTGTTGCTGCAATATATTCTACCTCTACAGTGGACAGAGATATTACCTCTTGTTTTTTGCTTAGCCAATAAACCAATCTCTTCCCCAAAAAGAATGCTCCACCACTGGTACTCTTCTGGTCATCCACATCTCCTGCCCAATCCGCATCTATATATGCATGAAGAGAGAAATCATGATCTCTAGGATACCACAAACCATACTCAATTGTCCCTTTTAGATATCTAAAAATTCTTTTGATTGCCATGACATGAGATTCTCTAGGATCAACTTGGAATCTAGCAACAAGACCAACAATATTCATAATGTCAGGTCTAGTTTGAGTGAGATACAATAATCCTCCAATCATTGACCTGTACTTTTTTTTATCAGCCTTAGGAGAGTCATCATTTTTTCTCAATTTACATCCGGTTGCCATGTGAGTACCCATTGGTTTTGAATCTTCCATCCCAAATTTCTTAAATAATTCTTTCACATATTTGGTCTGAGAAATGAAGATTCCTTTCTTTGTTTGAATGATTTATAGACCCAAGAAGAAATTCATTTCCCCAAACATGGACATCTCAAATTCACTTTTCATTTGATTTGCAAAAGTTTTGCACATACTATCTCTTCCTCCAAAAATGATATCATCAACAAACACTTCAACAATCAAGATATTTTCATGATCAATTTTGAAGTACAAATTACTATCAGTAGTACCTTTGTTGAAACCAATCTTCAAAAGATGCTTATCCAATCTTTCATACCAGGCTCTTGGGGCTTGCTTGAGTCAATACAGTGTTTTCTTCAACTTACAGGCCATATCACCATGATCAGACAATTGAAATCCATCTGGTTGCTCAATGTAAACTTCTTCTTCCAAGTCACCATTCAGGAAGGCAGACTTGACATCCATCTGATATACTTTGAAATCCTTGAAGGAAGCAAAAGCAAGAAATAATCTGATTGCTTCAATTCTTTCCATCGAAGCAAAAGTTTCTCCAAATCAACTCCTTCTACTTGGGAGCAATCCTTGCAGACCAATCTGGCTTTGTTTCTGACTATTTCACCATCTTCATTCAGTTTATTCTGGAAGACCCATTTGGTTCCAATCACATTCTTGTTTTTAGGTCTGGGAACAAGATCCCAAGTGTGATTTTTCTTAATTTGCATTAGCTCTTCCTCCATTGCTTTAGTCTAGTTTTCATCATTGCATGCTTCATTCACTGTCTTAGGTTCAATCTTTGAAATCAAACAATACTCTTCTAAATCTTGAGCAATCCTTCTTCTTGTTTGAACACCTTTTCTTTTATCACCTATGATCTGGTCTTCAGAGTGATTCAATTTTACATACCTGAGAATTTTGGGACTTACTTGCACTTCTATTTATTGCATAGGTTCATTCAAACTTATCTCTTCTTCCTTATTCATCGAATCAGTTTGAATCTGAATTTCAGAAGGGGCTTGGACTCCTTGGATCAAAACATCATTCTGATCATCTTCATCATATTCATAAAACCTTGAGGGTTTTTCAACACCTTCATCAACCTTCACATTTGTACTTTTTATAATCTTTCTCAATCTCTTGTTATAACATTGGTATGCTTTTCTTTGAGTAGAATAACCCAAGAATATTCCTTCATCACTTCTAGCATCAAATTTGCCTAGATCTTCATCTCTTTTAATGTAACATTTGCTACCAAAGACTTTGAAATACTTCATAGTGGGAGTGATGCCAAACCAGAGTTCATAAGGAGTCTTACCAGTATTGATTCTGATTTGAACTTGATTAAGAGTGTAGACTGCAGTGCTTACAACTTCTCTCCAGTAGATCTGAGGAACATTTTCTTCCATCATCATGGTTCTAGATGCCTCTTGGATGGTCTGGTTCTTTCTCTCCACTACTCCATTCTGCTGTGGTGTCCTTGGAGTAGACAACTATCTTTTTATCCCATGTTTCTCATAGAATTCTATGAACTCACCGAATGTGAATTCTCCACCTCTGTCAGACTTTAGACATTTTATGTTCAATCCAGTTTCATTTTCTACCATAGCCTTGAATATTTTGAATTTCTCAAGGGCCTCAGATTTCTCTTTTAGAAAAGTTACCCACATCATCCAGGAGTGATCATCAATTAATAACATGAAGTATCTATCACCTTGCACACTCCTGATTCTTGTCAGACCATTTAGATCAGTATGAACTAAGTCCAATAATCTGGTAGAAGATTGTTCTTTACTTTTGAATGTGACTCTACTCTACTTACCCAACTGACATTCTTTGCATAAACTATTAGTAGGTTTCACCAATCTTGGAAGATCTCTTACAGCCTGAGTGTTGCTTATCTTGATGATATTATCAAAATTCACATGACACATTCTCCTATTCCACAACCAAATCTGATCAATTTGAACAAATAAGCAACTTTTACCAGTACCAACCAAGTTGAAGATATCACCTTTAGTTTGAGTACCAGATGCAATCTCTGTTCTGGAACTTTCAAAGATCTTGCATTTTCCATTTTTGAATTAGAGATCATAGCCTTTGTCCACCAACTATTCAACACTAAGAAGATTGTGCTTTAGGCCTTCAACATATTGTACATTACTAGTTTTATTCTTTCCATCAAAAGAAATAGTTTGTCTACCTCTGATTATGCCAGTAGAATTATCACCAAATTTTACCACTCCTCCTTCATACCTTTCCAAATCTATGAACTTATTTTTGTCACCTGTCATATGGTGGGAGCATCCACTGTCAATGAACCAATCATCCTTTTCTTCAACTTGGGTAGCTAGAGCTCTTTCTACAATTTTATGATTGGCAGATTCAGAGGGCATTGGATCTTCTTCTTTGATGGTAATAAACACCCAGTCACTTCCAAATTTGTTTCCTTTCTCTAATTCATCATCTGTTACTCCTTCATCATCATCATCTTCATGAACATAGTAACATTTCTTTTGGAACCTTGATCTGTTAGGATTTGGCTTTGAAAATCTTTCAGGACACCTTGAGGCAAAATGACCAATCTTATTGCAGTTAAAATATTCAAAAGGTAATTTCCCCTCATACTTACCGGATCCTCTTGGCAGTCTTTTTGCAATAAGAGATTCAAGTTGAGCAGCTTCCACTTCATCTTCTTCTGAGTCTTTTCTTGCTTTTTCATACCATGATAGTTTCTTTGAAGAGTTCTCTCCCGGATCAAACTTTTGTTTTCCTTTCACAGATGCACTAGCTTTGAATGCAGATTTAGTCTTGGGGGGGCATCTCCAAACTCAGTCAATTCAAATGCAGTCAGTTTACCAACCAATTGATCTCTTGTGATACCTGAAAATGATCTGAATTCTTCAATAGCAACAACCTTATATTTGTAAGAATCAGGAAGGGATCTGAGAACTTTGCCAACAATCTCATCTTCATCTAAGATTCCACCAGCACATCTAATGCCACAAACAAGCTCATTTACTCTTGGCATAAATGTAGTGATATTTTCATTTTCTCTCATCTTCAGGTTTTCAAATTTTCCTGTTAGACTCTATATCTTGGCACATTTAACATACTTGTCTCCTTCATGCAGAAGTTCTACTTTTTGCCAAATCTCATATGCAGTTTTTAGATCAACAACATTTCTCAGCTCTGAATCAGACAAGGCACTTAGAAGAGCTTCTTTAGTCTACAAATTATTTTCAACATCTCTGATTTCATCTACGGTACACAGACCATTCTGTGGAGGATCATACTTCTTTGAATCCATGATCCAATACTACATTCCCATACATTGCAAGTGGCATTCCATCAAACCTCAGACTATCCTTTTTGTAGGACAACATCCTAGATCTCCTCAAGCGGTTAATCTCCTTTTAGAGGAACTTGGCTCTGATACCAATTGTTAGATTTAGGATAGACAACTGAGAGGGGGGGTGAATCAGTTGTCCAAAACTTTCTTCCAATTAATCACTTAAATCCTTTTCTTAATTCAACATCATAATAATAAATCAATCATGGAAACATAATGCAATTATTCAAGAGCAGAAACACATTAACACATATGACACCAAGATTTTTAACGTAGAAAACCCGGTTAAGGGAAAAAATAAGGGGTGACTAACCCAAGATTGTATTCTCTATTAAAATAATAGGAAGAATAAAATGTCACATGCCAATTAGGGCTCACTGCCTGAGCACACTGCTCACAAGAGGCCCACTACCTATAGGAGACACACTATCTACAGAATAATAATAAGTATTACATACTTGAACTGAAGAATAGCATCTTCACCATGCTTGAGTCAGTTCCATTTAAGCCCAATACTTATACTCTGCCTTTCACTCTGCTCCTCTCTATCACACTCTCATCTCCACAAGATACCTTTGAAATGACTTTACAACTCCTTATTTATACAAGACATCGACTTAGGAATAATCATCCAAGTCGGTATACATTACAGAGCAAATAAATAAATACAACATGACTTATTACAAAAAGACTTCACGTGGATCAACACACTGTCGGCCACATAGATCAAAGACTTCAATCTTCCTTTAGGAACATGCCATTCTTCACAAGACATCTTCAAGATCATCTACAGGATGTGTAACTCATCTGGTTGGCCAGACTTAGGAAGAACATCATCATCCAGAAGTAATTCTTCAATTATGAGCTTAATCTTCAATGCGGACCACCAAAATGAACTGGACACAATCCAAAGACCTCCACAAGCTTTCCTGAATCACCAAGAACATCCACACTACTTCTACTTACTAAAATCATTCTCTCCTTCATCCGAAACCTCAAGAACACAGTCTGTCATCACTGTCATATTGGAATAGATGCTTACAGACCTCTAGACCTCGAACTAATTGAGTTGTCAATTCACATTGACTTCCTAAACACTTCACCAAATCTACAGAACAAGATATTGCATTTCCGGATCTTACTAGACCTATCTGTGTCACTTTGTCACCTCTGAACATCTATTAGAACTAGTTTTACTTAAGTGGCCATAACTTCTTTAGATCTTCATGCAGAGCTCTGAAATCTTTACTGGATCATCTTAAGACACATATCTGCAAACCCTTTGAAGCACATCCTCTAATCTTCATCTTAGCTAGGATCTTTACCTCACTGTCTTCACTGTTCTTCTCTGTTCCTGATTAGGACTAATTTTCTCAATATCCTTAGCACACAGCTCATCCAATCCTTATCATCAATGCAACAGGAGTATGTTGACATCAATGACAACACCGGTTAGGTCCATACTTGCAACACTTTTCACTCCTTTTCCTTACCACCTTCTCATCATGACCACTCTTCATACCTTTGAACAACTTCGCAACTCTTATTTATACATGACATTGACTTTAGAATGATCATCAAAGTTGGCACAACATATACTTACTTTATTATAGAGAAATTACTAAAATACAACTTGACTCATTACAAAAACTTCATGCGCGTTACTATACTGTCGGCCACGCATAGTTGAAACTTCAATCTTCTTCAAGGAACACACCATGCTTCGTAAAACATCTTTAAGATTATCCGCAACATGCGCAAATCATCCAGTCAGCCAGGACTGGGAAGAACACCATTACCCAAAGGTAAATCTTCAATTACAAGCTCAATCTTCAATGTAGAACACCAACATGAACTGGACACAATTTGGAGACCTTCACAAGCTTTCTTGAATCACCAAGAACATTCGCACCACTTCTGCTTACTGTAATCATTTGCATCTTCATCTGGAATCTCAAGAACATAGCTGATCATCATTGTCACACTAGAAGGATCACTTGTTGACCACAAACCAATCGAGTTGTTAATTCAAATTAGCTTTTCAAACATTCCACCAAGTCCGTAGAGCATGACATTACATTTCTAGATTTCATCGGACCTATTTGTGCCACTTTGTCACCACTGAACAACTGTCAGAACAAGTTCTACTCATATACCCATAAATTCTTTAGATTTTCATGTGTACCTTTGAAATTTGATTGGATAACCTTTAGACACATATATACAAACCCTTTGATGCGCATACTCTGATCTTCAACTATTTGGGATCTTTACTTCATAGGACCTCACTGTCTTCATTGTTCTTCTCTATTTCTGATGGGGCTAATTTTCTCAATATCCTCAGCACATAACTCATCCAATTCTTGACATCAATGACAACACCGTTGAGGGCCATACTTGGAACAATCTCCCCCTTTGTCATTGATGGCAACATATGGTGTTAAAAATTGTTTTAACCATCAAGACAATAACTTCTTCTTACTGACTGACATAGCTCCCCCTATCATCAACAATCATTCACATGTCTTCTCTTCCTCTATTGCTCCCCCTTTGAAAAACAACCACTTTTTGTTTTTCACATTTCTTCTCTCCCCCTTTGACATCAATGGAAAAGGGCACATGCTTGCAACCACTTCTCATGCTTCAGAATCATATTGACTACTCCCCCTGAGTAGAAGCCACCTAGCATCAATCAGGATGATAACATATGACTGTGAAATCCACCAGACAGATGCACATCGGTGCACCTTAATTTAGAACCGGAGCGGTAATAACCCCTAACTTCTCCCTGAGATACTCGAAAGTGTCCTTAGGTTGGTAAAAATGTCTGCAATATGATCCTTTGAGGGCACAAACTCTAATCTGACTTCATTCTTGTTCACCTGCTCTCTTAAAAAGTGGAACTTGATGGATATATGTTTTGTCTTTGAATGAAACACCAGATTTTTGGATATATTTATCGCACTTGAGTTATCACAGAAGATTGTGATAGGTTCTTCATACTCCACTCTGATATCTCTTAACATTTTCTTCATCCACAATAATTGAGTACAACTGCTCGCTGTTGTAATATACTCTGTGTCTACAATAGATAGAGCTATTGCCTCTTGTTTCTTGTTTAGCCAAGAAACTAATCTTTTCCCTAAAAAGAATGCACCACCACTAGTACTCTTCTAGTCATCCACATCACCTGCCCAATCAGCATCAGTATAAGCATGAAGAGAGAAATCATGATCCTTGGGATACCACAATCCATACTCAACTGTTCCCTTCAAATATATAAGAATTCTCTTGATTGCCATGACATGAGATTCTCTAGGATCAGCTTGAAATCTGGCAACAAGACCAACAACATTCATAATGTCAGGTCTAGTTTGAGTGAGGTAGAGCAATCCTCCAATCATAGACCTATATGTTTTCTGATCAGCTTTAGGAGATTTAACATCTTTACTCAACTTACATCTAGTAGCCATGGGAGTATTCATTGCCTTTGAATTCTCCATCCCAAATTTTTTTAATAATTCTTTCACATATTTGGTCTGAGATATGAAGATTCCTTTCTTTGTTTGAGTGATTTGTAGACCCAAGAAGAAATTCATTTCACCAAACATGGACATCTCAAATTCACTTTTCATTTGATTTGCAAAAGTTTCGCATATACTATCCTTTCCTCCAAAAATAATATCATCAACAAATACTTCAAGAATCAAGATATTTTCATGATCAATCTTAAAATATAGATTACTGTCAGCAGTACCTTTGTTGAAACCAATTTTTAGAAGATGTTTGTCCAACCTTTCATACCAAGCTCTTAGGGCTTGTTTGAGTCCATATAATGCCTTCTTTAATTTGCAGACCATATCTCCATTATCAGATAGTTGAAATCCATCCGGTTGCCTAATGTATACTTCTTCTAAATCACCATTTAGGAAAGTAGACTTGACATCCATCTGATATACCTTGAAATCTTTGAAGGCAGCAAAGGCAAGAAATAGTCTGACTGCTTCAATCCTTGCCACCAGAGCAAAAGTCTCTTCAAATTCAACTCCTACTTGAGAATAACCTTTACAAACCAATCTGACTTTGTTTCTTATTACCTCACCATCTTCATTTAGTTTTTTCCAGAAGACCCAATTAGTCCCAATCACATTTTTGTCCTTAGGTCTAGGAACAAGATCCCAAGTGTGATTCTTTTCAATTTGCATCAATTCCTCCTTCATTGCTTTAACCCAACTTTCATCATTGCATGCTTCACTTACTTTTTTTGGTTCAACTTTTGAGATCAGACAATACTTCACTGAATCTTGAGCAATATTTCTTCTTGTTTGAACACCTTTGCTTCTATCTCCTATGTTTTGGTCTTCAGAATGATTCAATCTTACATACCTGGGAGTTTTGGGAATCACTTGCACTTCTAATTCTTGGATAGGTTCATTCAAGCTTGTTTCTTCTTCTTGTGTTTTTGGATTCTCCAAATCAATCTGAATTTGGACTGGAGTTTGGACTTGTTCTTCTTGGTTTGAGATATCATTTTGATCATCAGCTTCATACTCATAGTATCTTGAGGGATTTTCCATGCCTTCATCAACTTTCACATTTGTGCTTTCCACAATCTTCCTTAATCTCTTGTTATAGCACCAGTAAGCTTTTCTTTGAGTAGAATAACCCAAGAATATTCCTTCATCACTTCTAGCATCAAACTTACCAAGGTCTTCATCTCTTTTGATATAGCATTTGCTACCAAAGACTTTGAAATACTTCACAGCAGGAGTGATGCCAAACCAGAGTTCATAAGGAGTCTTACCAGTATTGCCTCTGATTTGTACCTAGTTAAGAGTATTAATAGCTGTGCTCATAGCTTCTCTCCAATAGATCTGAGGAACATTTGCTTCCATTATCATGGTCCTAGAAGCTTCCTGGATGGTCTGGTTCTTTCTCTCCACTACTCCATTCTGTTGTGGAGTCCTTGGAGTGGGTAACTATCTTTTTATCCTATGTTTCTCATAGAATTCAATGAACTCTCCGAATGTGAATTCTCCACCTCTGTCAGATCTGAGGCATTTTATTTTTATGCCAGTTTCATTTTCTACCATAGCCTTGAATATTTTGAACTTCTCAAGTGCTTCAGATTTTTCTTTCAAGAAAGTCACCCACATCATCCAGGAGTGGTCATCAATTAGCAACATGAAATATCTATCTCCTTATAGACTTTTGATTCTTGTCAGACCACATAGATTAGTGTGCACCAAATCCAACAATCCAGTTGAAGAATGTTCCTTACTTGTGAATGAGACTCTATTCTGCTTACCTAACTAACATTCCTTGCACAAGCTATTTGTAGGTTTCACCAATCTTGGAAGATCTCTTACAACCCAGGTGTTGCTTATCTTAATGATATTATCAAAATTCATATGACACATTCTCCTATGCCACAACCAACTCTGATCAATTTGAACAAATAAGTAACTTTTTCTAGTACCAACCAAGTGAAAGATGTTACCTTTTGTCTGAGTACCAGATGCAATCTCAGTTCTGGAGCTTTCAAAGATCTTGCATTTTCCATTTTTGAATTGGAGATCATAACCTTTGCCTACCAGCTTCCCAACACTAAGAAGATTATGCTTTAAACCTTCAACATATAGAACATCATCAGTTTTGTTCTTTCCATCAAAAGAAATGGTTCCTCTGCCTTTAATTCTGCCAGCAGAATTATCTCCAAATTTTACAACTCCACCTTCATATTTTTCCAGGTTTATGAACTTATTCTTGTTGCCAGTCATATGGTGAGAGCATCCACTATCAATGACCCATTCAACCTTTTCTTCAACCTGAGCAGCCAGATCCCTTTCTATCTTATGATTGGCAGATTCAATACGCATTGGATCTTCTTCCTTAATGGCAATAAACACCCAGTCACTTCTGGATTTGGTTCCTATCTCAGATTTATCATCTGTTAATCCTTCATCATCATCTTCTTGAATATAGTAGAACTTCTTTTAAAATCTTGATCTATTAGGGTTAGGCCTTGAAAATCTTTCCAAACACCTTGGGGCAAAATGACCAATCTTGTTGCAATTGAAACATTTGAAAGGTAGTTTTCCTTCATACTTATAGGATCCTCTTAGCAATCTCTTAGCAATAAGGGCTTCAAGTTGTGTAGATTCTAACTCATCTTCTTCCATATCCTTTCTTTCTTTATCATACCATGTTGATTTCTTTGAGGAATTTTCTCCTGGATCATATCTTTGTTTGCCTTTTATAGACACACTAGCTTTGAATGTAGATTCAGTCTTCGGAGGTGCATCTCCAAACTTAGCCAACTTTCCAACCAATTGATCCCTAGTAATGTTTGAGAATGATCTAAATTCCTCAATAGTAGAAACCTTGTGTTTGTAAGAAGGACGTAAGGATCTAAGAACTTTGGCAACAATCTTATCTTCATCCAATGTTCCACCAGCACATCTAATGCCACAGACAAGCTCATTTACCCTTGGCATAAATGTAGTAATATTTTCATCTTCACTTATCTTCAGGCTTTCAAAATTTCCTTTCAGACTCTGTAACTTTGCATATTTAACATATTTGTCTCCTTCATGCAGATTCTCTAGCTTTGTCCAAATTTCATAAGTGGTTTTCAATCCCATAACATTTGTCAGTTTTCTATCAGACAAGGCACTTAATAGGGCTTCTTTAGCTCGAAGATTATTTTTAGCATCTTTAATTTCATCTAGAGTTGTCAGACCATTCTTTGGAGGAATATACTCAATTGTAGTCATGTTCCAATACTGCTCTCCCACGCATTGCAAGTGACATTCCATGCGGCTTTTCCAAAGAGTGTAGTTTGTTCCATCAAACCTTGGATTGTCCTTCTTGTAGGATGACATCTTGGATCTCCTCAAGTGGTTAAGCTTCTTCTAGAGGAACTTTCTCTGATACCAATTGTTGATTTAAGGATAGACAATTGAGAGTGGGGGGTGAATCAGTTGTCACAAAAATTCTATTCCTTATTTACTTAGAACCTTCTTATATTTCAACAGCATATCAAAGATTCAATCATGGAAGCATAGTACAATAATTCAAGAGCAGAAACAAACTCAACACAAATAACACCAAGATTTTAACATGGAAATCCTGGTTAAGGGAAAAACCACAGGGTGACTAACCCAAGATTATATTCTTTGTTAAAATAATATGAAGAATGAAATGGCACCTACCAATTAGGGCTCACTGCCCGAGCACACTGCTCACAAGAGGCCCATTGCCTACAGGAGACACACTGTCTACAAAAGAGAATAAATATTACAAACTTGAATTGGAAGTTAGCATCTTCACTATGCTTGAGGGGTAAGTGCAAAAAGATGGGGGGCCAAAAAGGGGTCTGAAGTGGCCACTTTTTTTTTGAAATCAGGAAATGTTGGCCTTGGATGAGAAATTGAGCATAATTACACTCAAAATTTGGAGATGCAACCAAAACAATATTCGTAGTACTCTGAGTCTAATTTCTAAACTACTAATTTTTTTGAAAATGGTATAGATTAAGGGGTTCAAAAGAGGGAGCCACAGAAATTGGTGTTGTTTCTGTCAAAAAAACATAACATAGCATGTTTTGTGGCTCCCTCAAAAGGTCAACTTTTTTTTGGTATTTTTAAAATCGCTTTGGTGAGAAATTAGCTAACAGCATGTAGTTTATGCCTGATTTTTCTGATAATTTTTTGATGAATATTTGATTTTTTGCTAATTTTCAAAGTGGACACATCCTAAAAAACATAATTTTGGCTGTGCTACCCCTATAAATTTTGAAAACTAATTGAAAATCATTTTTTTCTTTTTTTAATGTGTAGAATGGAGTCTAGTTTCTAAATATGTAATTTTTAAAAAATTTTAATGAATAGTTAACTTACAATGAAAAAAAGACCAAACAGTGGTTTTTGCCAAAAACAGATACACAAACAAAAGAAATTAAAGATGAAAGGCTTAACATTGTCAAAATGTGAAAAAAATCACACCATCAAATAGCTAAGAGAAAGCCTAACATTACCCAGGTGTTTGATTTGTTTGACCTTGAAACACGTGCAAATTTGAGGGTTAGCACGAATGAAATTATGTGCAATCTTGTAGAATATGGAATAATACGTCTCTAGACATTGGGAAGACACTCCAAGCCTTTGGGTTGGAAATCCAAAGCAAATCCCAAGCCCAAGGCTTGGGATTCCCAAAGAAAAACATAATGCGAGCACATTATAACATGCTCACGTTATGTTCAACTTTGCATTTTTCCTTTTCTACAGAAGTTTGTGGACTATTTGTCATGTTTGCAATAATGCAAGTGTGTTATAATGTGCTCAAGTTATGTCCTCCTTGAATTTTTTTATGTTCAAGGTTATTAATCATGTATGTATGTTTGTATGTATGTATGTATGTATGTATGCCTATATGTATGTATGTATCTGTGAGGCCGACTATTTTACCTCCTATATTCTGATCATTGTGCTATTCAGTAGTGACTATGTTTCATATTTTAGACTTGATGTGTTATCTCACTGATTTGATATATGTGATTTGATTCGGTCATATTGATGATATGCTGTGGTTCGATATATGGATTTATATTAGATGTTATTTTGTTATGAGATTCTAGTTGATTATGTGATTGGAATTAATTGACTTGTGATGGAAATGCAGTTAATTTGGAATTATGTATTGATGGATATGGTTGTATTGTTTGTGTAAATTTAATTTCTAGTCACTTCAGCTATCACTTTCATGATAGTATTGACACTTGATCGAGATGTGCAGGTTTACATTCCCTAGCCACAAGAATTCGGAGGTAGGATTCACGCCATGTTATTCCCGGTTCAGCCGATTCATTCCCAAGAGGGATAAGGATCACGTGTGAAATTGCATGGTGATTTATTGTGCTTGGTTTAAATTTTAATTATTTTTACTTAAGCCTTAGTACTCCCTCTCTTCCTTATTTTGATTAATATTATGTGTTGTAAAATTTTAATTGATTTATGTCAATTGGTATTTTTGTTATTTTATTTGGGCCATTTTTATGTGGATTTTTGACCCCTTTCATGACCCCTAGGGTCCCAAAAGTTACCCTAGGTGGTCAACCATGAGTCTAGGGTCAACTTGGACCACCTAACCCTAGTTTTGACTCACCTTAGGTCACCCTAACCCATGGTTGAGTCAAAGTGACGAAAATGGGGAGAAGGGAAGATGAGGGATGGGCCTTGCCTTGGGAAGAACCCATCTCCCATCCCTAAGTTTTGGGAAACATTCCCAAGGAGGACTTGGGAGGTCTCCAAGAGTCCTCCCAAACTCCCAAGTGAGTGGGAGCACCAATCAAGGCCATTGTCTTGTGGAAGGGTGAGTGGGAATCCAACTCACCATTTGTCCCCCTCCCCACTTGTGTGGAAGCACAAGTGGATGAGGTGGAGATGGAGGTGAGGGGAGAGGAGGACACTTGTCATCCTCTTACCTTTTCTCTTTTCCAAGTGGCTTTGGTGGAGGGAAGAGATGGTGACAAATGTCACCACCTCATTCTCTCAAGGCCAAATAGAGGGCCTATAATAGCTCCTCTTGTAGAGGAGTGGGGGTTCTTCCATCCTATGGTTTTTGCTTGCATTTTAGAGACTTCTTGAAAATTGGATTTCCTTGCTAAGTTTGGAAGAGTTAGAGAAGGTTGGGAGGGGGAGGATCTGAAAGTTGGAAGGCTTGGAGCTCATCACCAACTTGTACATCAATTGTCTAGACCTTGAAGGTAGGCTCTTATCTTGTTGCTTGTTTTGCTATATGATTTTTCCATGTTTGAATCTTGATTGTAAATCTGTTTGCATTGAGATGTTTCTTTTTGCATTTGATGTTGGGTTGGGTTGTCATGGTGAGAGCACCTCCAATGGAGGAAATGCTCAACTAGTATGGGTAGGGGAGAGGAACAATCCTTGGGGACTCTTCCACAGTTTTGTGTTTATGTGTTTATGCCTTGAGGGCCTATTATCATTTGAGGAGGAGATGTCTATATGGCAAGAGTGCCAAGCATATTGGTGTGTGATTTTTGTGGATGGAGTTGTTTTAGGGATTTTGGCTAGAGGCCATGTGATGAGTTTTTCCTTACCATTGGGAGCCCCTTTAAGTTGAGAGGTCTATTCCCTACCCTCACCAAGATCATTTTTATGAGCATAGTTAAGTGCTAACCCAATGGGGATGTTCTAATTTCTGTGTTAATGTGATTGAATTACTGTTGTGGATTGAAGCCCTGTGTGAAATTCCCTACCTCCCTAGCTCGGGGGTGACCCACTTGCAGGTCTATGGTAGAGAGGAGAGCTTTCCCTTCTTAGTGGTTGTTTGTTGTTGTCTTGTGGATGTGTTGCTGCAGGTTATTGAGTGGAGAGATGAAGTAGTTTTGGAGCCCATGCTTGTGAGACTTTGTAGTGATATTTGGTTGTTGCAGCCTTGGCCATTGTGGCCTCATATTGTTATATTTGTAAAGGGATTGTATGGTTACCCTTGCCAAGAGTTGGCTGTATATGTTTTCTAATGTAAAATTTCTGCTATTGAAGTTACACTAGTTCCATTTCCTTAGTATGAAATTGGTTGTTGATGTTGACAAATGGTTAAATTTTGTTTACTGCAATGTTGAGTGGGAAGGCTGATCTTTTAATAAATTTAAGGCATTTGAAGTTATGGCAATTGAATGGGCAGAATTTTGAAATTTAAAAAAAAAAATTCATACTCTTATATTGATATGAATAAAAGCAAGCATAGTATGACCTTCCCTTATTACTATATATGATACTATGACAATTTTGAACATTTGGCCACTTTTCTTTTAGTTAAACAGAAAGAATTTGTGATTTATAAATAATATCTGCAAACCATGCAAATGCTGTTAAATTCTCAATTCTGTAAATAAAGATTGTTTTCATAAAGGAAATATGGGAGTTGTTATATGAGTATTTGTTATTAACTGTTAAAGGAAAAAACAAAAAAAAATAAAAAATTATAGAGGTTTTCTACTGCTGCAAACATATGGTGGGATCTACCCACATCACCCACTGTATGCTCTGAATCTCCTGGATGAGGCTGTCCCCCTGCTGTGTAACCATGTGGACACTCTCTAGCTAGGTGTCCTGCTCCACCACATACATAACAAGGGCCTCTAACTTGAACCTGTACAGTCTGGGTCCTGCCTGACTGCTACTGTCCTGATCTACTAGTAGACCCCTGTGAACCTCTATAAGACTGCTGTGTCCTCGCGGGTCCCGCCGGTGGTCCTTGCTGCCTCTGATCTCTACGTGGGCCCTATTGCTGCCAACCTCTACTAGGTCCCCCTTGTGTCCTCTGGTGAGTCCTAACTCTCTGTTGCTGCTATGGCTGCTGCTGCTGTGAGCGTCTAGGAGGTAAAGATGCCGAATTGAATCCTCCTCTGTGAGGTTGTTGTGACGGCCTACGGAAGCTCTGCTGATGCTGCTGCTATCCTCAATCCTGAAACTAAGGGTGAGAACTCTAGCCTCGTCCCTGGATCTCCTCAGTGATGTATGCCTTCTCGGCAGCATCACTCAAGGTCTAGGGGTCTGCCATCCGCACAGGCCCTGCTATACTGTGATTAAGCCCTCTGATAAACTTGTGCACCAGGAGTTTCTCATCATGGAGATACTCTACATATCTAGAGAGCTCTGTAAACCTAGCCTCATACTGAGCTATTGAAAGTCCCCTCTGCTAAAGGTCATGGAACTTGTCCAGACGATGCTGCCTGTAGTGGTCTGACAAGTAGCATGCATTGAAGCGCTCAATGAAGGTCTCCCATGTAAGGGTGTCTAAAGATAGGTGGTGCTTGCACTCCTCAGTGCGCCACCAGGTAGCTACTACATCCCACAATAAATGTACCACCACCTGGGCCTTCATGTTGCCCTCGTAAGGATGTAACGTGAAGCACTTGTCTAAATTGATCAACCAGGCCTCTGCCTCGGCTCCCTCCATGGTCCTGATGAATGTAGGAGGGTTCAGCCTCAATATGTCCCTAATGGGATCCCCTCTATCTCTGTGCCCTCTGATAGGCTCCTCTGCATGATACTCATAAGGCCTGTGACCCAGATGCTCTACATGCACTGTCTCATCCTGTTTAGCCTGATGTGGGGGGCTCCTGCTACGGGCCCTGTTGGCTGAAACAACCTCCTCTATCTCTGGTAGCTCAACATAAGGCTCCTCACGTGGTGCCCCATGCGGCTCTACGCAGGGCTCCTCTCGCAGATCCTCGTGGGGCTCGACATGTGGCTCTGCTACTACTGGTGGGAGCCTATCTAAGATGGCCTGCAAGGCCTGCAAAATCTGCGGTCCCATATCTGGTGGGGCTGGTGGTGCCTGAGGAACTACCTGTGGCTATAAGAGTAGCTGATCCTGTGGATCTAGCTATACCTATGGCTCTGGCTGACCCGGTCCCGTAGCTGATGAATCAGTGCGTACCTCTAGGGGTGGAGTGTAGCAGGTCTGCGCTCGCCGAACTTGTTTGGGAGGCATCCTACAAAACGAGGTAGCCACAAGTCAATCATAGTCGCAGAAACAATAATGTGCTTATAACAAGCCTAGTGTTTTACCAACTTGGCTCTGATACCAAATGTCATGCTCACATATCCAGTGCGGACACGACACAAATTTTTTTTGTGGCCCGTGTCGTGACCACATCGAATCGTGGTCATGACACGGGCATTTGTGTGTCGTGTCCGCACTGGATATGCGGGCATGACATTTGGTATTAGAGCCAAGTTGGTAAAACACTGGGCTTGTTATAGGCACATTATTGTTTCCACGACTATGATTGACTTGTGGCTACCTCGTTTTGTACGATGCCTCCCAGACGAGTTCGGCAAGCGCAGACCTGTCGCACTCCACCCCTAGAGGTATGCATTGATTCATCAGCTGCGGGATCAGGTCAGCCAGAGCCATAGGTATAGCCAGATCCATAGGATCAGCCACTCTTATAGCCACAGGCAGTTCCTCAGGCACCATAGGCACCACCAGCCCCACTAGATATGGGACCACAGATTTTGCAGGCCTTGCAAGCCATCTTAGATAGGCTCCCACCGGCAGTAGCAGAGCCATGTGTCGAGCCTCACAAGGATCCACGAGAGGAGCCCTACGTAGAGCTGCGTGGGGCACCACATGAGGAGCCTTACGTTGAGCTACCGGAGACAGAGGAGGTTGAATCAGCCAACAAGGCCCGTAGCAGGAGCCCCCCACATCGGGCTAGATAGGATGAGACAGTGCGTGTAGAGCATCTAGGTCACAGGCCTTATGAGTATCAAGTAAAGGAGCCTATCAGAGGGCATAGAGATAGAGGGGATCCCATCAGGGACATATTGAGGCTGAACCCTCCTACATTCATCAGGACCATGGAGGGAGCCGAGGCAGAGGCCTAGTTGATCAGTTTAGACAGGTGCTACGCGTTGCATCCTTACGAGGGCAACATGAAGGCCTGGGTGGCAGTACATTTATTGCGGGATGCAGTAGCTACCTGGTGGCGCACTGAGGAGTGCAAGCACCACCTATCTTTAGACACCCTTACCTAGGAGACCTTCATTGAGTGCTTTAATGCGCGCTACTTGTCAGACCACTACAGGCAGCGTCGTCTCGATGAGTTCCATGACCTTTAGCAGAGGGCACTTTCAGTAGCTCAGTATGAGGCCAGGTTTATAGAGCTATCTAGATATGTGGAGTATCTCCATGATGAGAAACTCCTGGTGCACAAGTTTATCAGAGGGCTTAAACACAGTATAGTAGGGCTTGTGCAGATGGCAGACCCCCAGACCTTGAGTGATGCTGCTGAGAAGGCATACATTGCTGAGGAGATCCAAGGATGAGGGCAGAGTTCTCACCCTCAATTTTAGGATCGAGGATAGTAGCAGCATCAGCAGAGCTTTCATAGGCCGTCACAGCCACCTCACAGATGAGGATTCAGTTTGGCATCTTTACCTCCTAGACCCTCACAGCAGCAGCAGCAGAGAGCTAGGACTCAGTAGAGGACATAGGGGGACCTAGTAGAGGTTGGCAGCAGCAGGGCCCACATAGAGATCAGAGGCAGTAGGGACCACCTATGGGACCCGCGAGGACACAACAGTCTTATAGAGGTTCACAGGGGTCTACTGGCAGATCAGGACAGCAGCAGTTGGGTAGGACCCAAACTGTATAGGTTCAAGTTAGAGGCCCTTATTATGTATGTGGTGGAGCAGGACACCTAGCTAGAGAGTGTCCACATGGGTACAGAGCATGGGGACAGCCTCGTGTAGGAGATTCAGAGCAGACAGTGGGTGATGTTGGTAGATCCCACCGTATGTTTGCAGCAGTAGACAACCGCCAGGTAGATTTTCAGGCGTCCATGATTGAGACGTCAAGTATGATTGGGGGAAACCCCATTTCTATTCTATTTGACTCTGGTGCTACTGATTCATTTATATCTCCATCGTTAGTGGAGCATTGCAGGCTGGTGGCCTCTAGGCAGGGTGATAGGTGGGTGGTTGAGTTGGCTTCAGGAGCCAAACTGTCAGTAGACACCTTAGTCCACAACTGTGAGATTGCTTTTGGACCCTTCACTACAGTATGTGACCTTAGAGTCATGACATTAGGATCCTATGATGTGGTGTTGGGTATGGATTGGCTTGCGGGTCATCGAGCCAAGCTAGATTGTCGCCAGAAGGCGATCAGCTGTTTGGACGATCACGGTGCATCAGTAGAGATTGTGTGCATGCAGAAGCCCACCGCAGTACGTACAATATCCACTCAGTAGCTTAAGCGCTGCATGCGGAAGGGATGTTAGATGTTCGCCATCACTGTGAGCGACAGATCAGAGGACGAGCCAGAGGCATCTTTGGATGATCATCCCATCCTTAGAGAGTTTGCCGATGTTTTCCCTACAGAGTTACTGGGGATGCCTCCCCGACAAGAGGTAGACTTTCATATAGACTTAGTGTCGGGTGCCGAGCTAGTGTCTCATGCACCCTACAGGATGACCACACTTGAGCTCACTGAGCTCAAGCTTCAGTTGGAGGACTTGTTGGAGAAGGGGCACATCTGACTGAGCGTTTCACCTTGGGGCGCTCCTGTCATCTTCGTGAAGAAGAAGGATGGGTTTCTTCATTTGTGTATGAATTACAAGTAGTTGAATAAGGTGACGGTGAAGAACCGTTATCCTCTACCTAGGATTGATGATCTTTTTGACTAGATGCAGGGAGCCAGGGTGTTCTCTAAGATAGACCTAAAGTCCGGGTACCATCAGTTACGCATCGCAGAGGCAGATATCCATAAGACCGCATTCCAGACTCATTATGGGCATTATGAGTTCACAGTGGTTCCCTTCGGCTTGACGAACGCCCCTGCAGTGTTCATGAGTCTCATGAACGGGGTGTTCCATACATTTTTAGATCGGTTCGTGATCATTTTCCTCGATGACATTTTGATCTACTCACGGACCAAGGAGGAGCATGAGGAGCACCTTCGTCAGGTTCTACAGTGCTTGTGAGAACAGAGGCTTTATGGGAATTTAGCGAAGTGTGCATTTTTCAGGACAGAGGTTCAGTACCTAGGACATATCCTTTCCGACAATGGAATCTCAGTAGATCCATTGAAGATTAGAGCTATCAGAGATTGGCCAGCACCCACTAGTGTGACAGAGGTCAGGAGTTTCATGGGGTTAGCTGGTTATTACCGTCATTTTGTTGAGGGTTTTTCTTGGATAGCACACCCCATCACTTCCCTTCAGTGGAAAGGGAAGAGTTTTCTTTGGACTGAGCAGTGCGAGAGGGCCTTCGGGGTCCTTAAGGAGCATCTTACTAGGGCACCTATTTTGGCGGTTCCTGATCCTGTAGCAGATTTTGTGGTTTGCACAGATGCATCACTTGAGGGATTGGGAGCTGTACTTATGCAGGGTGGCAGAGTGATCGCGTATGAGTCATGAAAGCTCAAAACCCATGAGCTGAACTACCCCACTCACAACTTGGAGTTAGCAGGAGTGGTTCATGCTCTAGTCCGTTGGAGACACTTCTTGTTGGGCTGTCATTTTGAGCTCCATTTTGACCATCATAGCCTTCAGTATATTTTCACATAGCTGAATCTGAACACCCGTCAGCGACATTGGATGGAGTTCCTCTGTGAGTATGATTTTGACGTCCACTACATCAAAGGGAAGGAGAACGTGGTTGCTGACACATTGAGTCGGAGGTGCCACGAGCTCTTGACCTTGACTTTGCGAGTGGACTTGAGGGACTGCATTTTACAACATCTGCCAGGAGATGAGTGGTATCTAGAGGTGCAGCAGGAGATCAGGTCACAGAGGGCCCTTGTGGGCAAGTTTGCAGGGTATACACTGGACACAGATGGTTTGCTTCTACATCGACAGCGCATCTATGTACCCCGCGCAGGTGACCTGCGCACTATAGTGCTATCAGAGGGTCATAGTGCACCATATGCGGCACATCTGGGGGTAAAGAAGATGCATGCCGATCTTTGACAGCTATACTATTGGGCAGGTATGAGACGTGATATAGCAGAGTTTGTGGCTCATTGCCTTGAGTGCCAAAGGGTCAAGGCTGAGCATCAACATCCAGCAGGTCTCTTATACCCACATGATATACCTGAGTGGAAATGGGACACCATTTCCATTGATTTTATTGTTGGTCTTCCTATGTCTTTGCGTCGCCATGATGCCATCATGGTGACAGTCGACAAGTTGACCAAGGTGGCTCATTTTTCTCCTGTGCGCACGACATATAATGTGCCAGCTGTGGCGAGGGTATTCTTGGATGACATTGTGAGACTACATGGGGTACCTCACCGCATTATTTCAGACAGAGATCCAATGTTCACTTCAGCATTCTAGAGAGCCTTACAGTAGGCATTGGGCACACAGCTCAATTTTAGCTCCGCTTATCATCCAGAGACAGATGGGCAGATAGAGAGGGTGAATCAGATATTGGAGGACATGCTTCGGATGTATGTTATGGACCATTAGTCAAGATGGGAGGAGTATCTTTATCTAGTAGAGTTTGCCTACAATAATGGGCATCATAGCTCATTAGGTATGCCTCCCTTTCAGGCTTTATATGGTAGGCCATGCAGGACACCATTGAGTTGGGACCATATTGAGGACAGAGTCACCATTGGTCTAGAGCTAGTATAGGATATGGAGCAGCAGGTCACACTAATTTGACAAAGGTTGTAGGAGGCACAGGATAGGCAGAAGTATGCTGACGCTAATAGGATAGATCGGAGCTTCTCAGTGGGAGACAGGGTATTCCTTAGAGTGCGGCCACACAAGAGTCCAATCCGTTATGGAAAAGGCTCTAAGCTCGCACCACAGTTCATAGGTCCCTTTGAGATTTTGGAGCGGATAGGACCAGTTGCCTATCGTCTAGCTTTGCCACCTAGTCTATCACGTATCCACGATGTTTTCCAAGTTTCTGTGTTGAGACGATATATATCTGATGTTTCTCATGTTCTAGACTAGAGTGCCTTACAGGTAGAGGCAAGCGGGCAATTGGTGCTGGAGCCAATCCGCATATTGGCTCATCGGACGTTGGGCCTTCGAGGTCGAGAGTTGGACCAGGTTAAGGTCCAATGGGATTGATACGATGAGGTCACGGCGACATGGGAGGATACAGCTAGTTTGAGGGCACTCCATCCTCACCTTTTTGATGACTTCCAGGAGGAAGTTCAGTCTTAGGGGGGAGGATGTGAGGCTGACTATTTTACCTCCTCTTTCTGATCATTGTGCTATTCAGTAGTGACTATGTTTCATATTTCAAACTTGATGTGTTATCTCACTGATTTGATATATGTGATTTGATTCGGTCATATTGATGATATGCTGTGGTTCGATATATGGATTTATATTAGATGTTATTTTGTTATGAGATTCTAGTTGATTATGTGATTGGAATTAATTGACTTGTGATGGAAATGCAGTTAATTTGGAATTATGTATTGATGGATATGGTTGTATTATTTGCATAAATTTAATTTCCAGTCGCTTCGGCTATCACTTTCATGACAGTACTGACACTTGATCAAGATGTGCAGGTTTACATTCCCTAGCCACAAGAATTCAGAGGTAGGATTCACACCATGTTATCCCCGGTTAAGCCGATCCGTTCCCAAGAGGGATAAGGATCACGTGTGAAATTGCATGATGATTTATTGTGCTTGGTTTAAATTTTAATTATTTTTACTTAAGCCTTAGTACTCCCTCTCTTCCTTATTTTGATTAATATTATGTGTTGTAAAATTTTAATTGATTTATGTCAATTGGTATTTTTGTTATTTTATTTGGGCCATTTTTATGTGGATTTTTGACCCCTTTCATGACCCCTAGGGTCCCAAAAGTTACCCTAGGTGGTCAACCATGAGTCTAGGGTCAACTTGGACCACCTAACCCTAGTTTTGACTCACCTTAGGTCACCCTAACCCATGGTTGAGTCAAAGTGACGAAAATGGGGAGAAGGGAAGATGAGGGATGGGCCTTGCCTTGGGAAGAACCCATCTCCCATCCCTAAGTTTTGGGAAACATTCCCAAGGAGGACTTGGGAGGTCTCCAAGAGTCCTCCCAAACTCCCAAGTGAGTGGGAGCACCACTCAAGGCCATTGTCTTGTGGAAGGGTGAGTGAGAATCCAACTCACCATTTGTCCCCCTCCCCACTTGTGTGGAAGCACAAGTGGATGAGGTGGAGATGGAGGTGAAGGGAGAGGAGGACACTTGTCATCCTCTTACCTTTTCTCTTTTCCAAGTGGCTTTGGTGGAGGGAAGAGATGGTGACAAATGTCACCACCTCATTCTCTCAAGGCCAAATAGAGGGCCTATAATAGCTCCTCTTGTAGAGGAGTGGGGGTTCTTCCATCCTATGGTTTTTGCTTGCATTTTAGAGACTTCTTGAAAATTGGATTTCCTTGCTAAGTCTGGAAGAGTTAGAGAAGGTTGGGAGGGGGAGGATCTAAAAGTTGGAAGGCTTGGAGCTCATCACCAACTTCTACATCAATTGTCTAGACCTTGAAGGTAGGCTCTTATCTTGTTGCTTGCTTTGCTATATGATTTTTCCATGTTTGAATCTTGATTGTAAATCTGTTTGCATTGAGATGTTTCTTTTTGCATTTGATGTTGGGTTGGGTTGTCATGGTGAGAGCACCTCCAATGGAGGAAATGCTCAACTAGTATGGGTAGGGGAGAGGAACAATCCTTGGGGACTCTCCCATAGTTTTGTGTTTATGTGTTTATGCCTTGAGGGCCTATTATCATTTGAGGAGGAGATGTCTATATGGCAAGAGTGCCAAGCATATTGGTGTGTGATTTTTGTGGATGGAGTTGTTTCAGGGATTTTGGCTAGAGGCCATGTGATGAGTTTTTCCTTACCATTGGGAGCCCCTTTAAGTTGAGAGGTCTATTCCCTACCCTCACCAAGATCATTTTTATGAGCATATTTAAGTGCTAAACCAATGGGGATGTTCTAATTTCTGTGTTAATGTGATTGAATTACTGTAGTGGATTGAAGCCCTATGTGAAATTTCCTACCTCCCTAGCTTAGGGGTGACCCACTTGCGGGTCTACGGTAGGGAGGAGAGCTTTCCCTTCTTAGTGGTTGTTTTCTGTTGTCTTGTGGATGTGTTGCTGCAGGTTATTGAGTGGAGAGATGAAGTAGTTTTGGAGCCTATGCTTGTGAGACCTTGTAGTGATATTTGGTTGTTGCAGCCTTGGCCATTGTGGCCTCATAGTGTTATATTTGTAAAGGGATTGTATGGTTACCCTTGCCAAGAGTTGGCTGTATATGTTTTCGAATGTAAAATTTCTGCTATTGAAGTTACACTAGTTCCATTTCCTTAGTATGAAATTGGTTGTTGATGTTGACAAATGGTTAAATTTTGTTTACTGCAATGTTGAGTGGGAAGGCTGATCTTTTAATAAATTTAAGGCATTTGAAGTTATGGCAATTGAATGGGCAGAATTTTGAAATTTAAAAAAAAAATTCATACTCTTATATTGATATGAATAAAAGCAAGCATAGTATGACCTTCCCTTATTACTGTATATGATACTATGACAATTTTGAACATTTGGCCACTTTTCTTTTAGTTAAATAGAAAGAATTTGTGCTTTATAAATAATATCTGCAAACCATGCAAATGCTGTTAAATTCTCAATTCTATAAATAAAGATTGTTTTCATAAAGGAAATATGGGAGTTGTTATATGAGTATTTGTTATTAACTATTAAAGGAAAAAAAAATGAAAATTACAGAGGTTGTCAACTGCTGTCTAGGACAATGTAGATGATAGGAAGAGACAATTGGGTTTGATGTCTGTTGTGGTAGGAGTTTCCTTTGGATTAGCTGTTGTTGATGGAACACGAGCTTGATTAGAATGTATTCCTATTTTATATTGTTGTTCAAAGAAAAGAATGAAATTTTGTTCAACTAGATGGCTCTAGACTCATATTTTGAATTCTGCTCAGAAGAAAATGATAAAATAATAAATTGTGTTATGAATAAATTATTGGTATATCTTTTAAACCTTCATATAAACATATAGGATCTTGCAGATATGTACATTTAAGCATGTGTATATGCATCTACACCATTGACCCTAGATTTTATCTGTTGTTGTGTGTTAGTCCTGTGTATACGCAAAGTGTAGCCATGTGCTTAAAATAAAACAAATAAATAGATTTAGGTGTGTATTCTAATGCATATATGTTAGCATTTAACCAGAGCAAAAAGAAAATAAACATCTTTTCTATGATATATTAGAAGTGAACTGTTAAATGGATTTTGAAACTATATATATATTTTCATTTTATTAATTTCTTTATTTATGTTTTTTTTTACGAACTGGTTGTGGAGGGCCAATTTTCTTTTTTACAAAAAATTATATAGAAAACAAAAATATATATATATATATATTTAACGAAACCTATAACAAAAGAATGGGGAAAGGGGGGGTATGGGGGACGGCGGCCATGACAGCCACCGCTACCCATACCTCCCGCGATCTTTTTAATAGGGGGTGTGGGGAGGGGGCCGAGCCCCCACCCACACCCCCTCCCCATACCCTTTAACCTTTCAATCGCTGGCCTCCGCAGGCCCTTTCCCCTTGCCCCGCCTCCGACACCGCGGACCATGACGCCTCCCCTTCGCCCGTGGCGCTACCTGATAGCTCCGTCTCCATCGTCCATATGACGCCTCCACCTCTTATTCCACCCTCACTCTGCGACTCAGTCCGTGACCACCGTTCGGTCACCGCCCTCGGTCGTTGCCACAACTCCCTCCATGGCTGCCGTCTCTGTCGTCTTTACCCACCAGTGCTTGAGCCATAAAACAACAAAAAAAAATTAGGTTTTGCTGGGCATTCAATGAAATATAAAAGTACTCCATTTTCCTTGTCTTTACAAATGCTCCATCTTACTTATATATTTCTAAATAAAATATTCAATCAGTGATATACCTTATATTTACATATATGAAAATCTTTATATAAATACTAACAATGATGTTTTTAATTTCATAAGATATGTTTATAGGTTTGTTGCTAATAAATGGATATTCTCTCTATATATATATATATGTAAATGTTTTTAGTATATATATATATATATATATATATGTATACCTATAAATTGGTAATTTCTCTTGAATAATACATACATTTAATTGATAAAATTTTCCTTTCTATTGGTGAGATAATTAATTATAGTTTTATTCGTCGTTAATTATATAGAAAGGAAGTTTTTTTTTGAACAAATTTAGATAGGGGTAGAAATTCCTTTCAACATCTTGTAATAACAAATAAAATTATAAGGGGGAATATGTATTTAAATGTATATTCGAACTCGAGGAATGAAATGATGATTCTAAGTTGAATCATTTACAAAAAGGGATATATAAAAAAATATATATATAATAATTAAAAAAAAAGAACAAAAAAATAATAAAATAAAAATATAATTTCAACCAAGAGTGTTATTCCTAACGAAGTCTATTTACTTTTTTTGGATAATTAAACTATGACCTCCCTTGCCTCTTTATAAGCAGCTGACTAACTTAACCTATAGGAAGAGAAGAGACCAATCGAGTTTTGAGGAGACAAATTATCCTTTATTCCTGGGATCAGTTCTGATCTTAAAATCAGTGAACGTCTCCTAGCATTGATAGATGATCCTGCATAAGCGATCAAGTTTACCAAGTTAAACGTTAGTAAGATGCAATTATGCTACCCCGTCGCTAATGTGTTTTGTTGTCATATTCTTGTTGGATCCCTAGAGATTAATGTATGACTTGTTTATACAACTCTCTAACCAACATTCCACTTCAATTGCTTCCCATCCATCTTTCAATTTAACCACGTGTTTTTGGTCAACAATATAGACCACTTGACGATTCAAGTGTAATTAGGGTAGGGGTTTATTTTAGCCCAACCCAGAAGCGACACCATACTTGTCATAGACTCCTTTGTCAGCCTCCACCTTCATCAATTTTTGTTGTCATGTTTACGCCTCAGGTGTATTGCCACCGAGCATGCATGCGTGTGCAAGGTGGTCCTTAGTGTTAGGGAGAAAATTTTTTTGTGGCCCGTGTCATGACCACATCGAATTGTGGTCGTGACATGGGCATTTGTGTGTCGTGTCCACACTGGATATGCGGGCATGACATTATCTATGTATGCCTATATGTATGTATGTATCTATGTATGCCTATATGTATGTATGTATAGTGTTGAGGGTAGAGGAGGGTAGAGATGGGGGTGGGCTAGATAGGGGAGGAGAGGGGTGGATAAGGATTGAGTGATTAAGGTTTAAGGTTGAGGGTTTAGGGATAAGGGATTAGAGTTTAGGACCTTGAGGGATTAGGGTTTAGGGTTGAGGCTTTAGGGATAGCGTTTAGGGTTGAGGGTCGAGGGATTAGGGTTAAGGTAGAGTGTTGAGGGTAGAGGGATTAGGGATAGGGTTTAGGGTTGAAAGTTTAGGGTTGAGGGATTAGGGTTTAAGGTATAGTTTTGAGGGTTAAGGTTTTAGGGATAGGGTTTAGGATTTAAGGTTTAAGTGTTGAGGGTTGAGGATTTACGAATAGGGTTTATGGTTTAGGGATAAGGGATTAGGGTTTAGGGTTTAGGGATTAGGGTACCATAAATTATAATTAGGGATTAGGGTTTATGGTTTAGGGACTAGGGATTAGGGTTTAGGGTTAAGGGATTAGGGTTTAAGGTTTAGGGATGTACAATTAAGGGGTACCATAAATAAACTAGAATTTAGGAAGGGTTGGGAAAATTTTGTGAATCATCATGGGCTGGAGATTAGAGATTTTATTGTGTTCAAGTACATATCCAAGTCATAATTGAAGGTTAAGATATTTCAAAGAATAGGGTGTGTGAAAAATATCAATGCTCTTTGGCTTATGAATACCAACATTGATACAAATAAAAGATGCCCTTCTTCTAACAGAGTATGCAATTCAAGTCAACCGATGGGCAGAAAGTTGTCGAATGAGTTGGTTTAATGGGCGTGCCTCCTTCTTCAAGGCCTAGGTGGAAAGGAGTGGGATGTACAATTAAGGGGTACCATAAATAAACTAGAATTTAGGCAAGGTTGGGAAAATTTTGTGAATCATCATGGGCTGGAGATTGGAGATTTCATTGTGTTCAAGTACATATCCAAGTCATATTTTAAGGTTAAGATATTTCAAAGAACAGGGTGTGAAAAATATCAATGCTCTTCAGCTTATGAATACCAACATTGATACAGATAAAAATTGCCCTTCTTCTAACAGAGGATGCAATTCAAGTCAACCAATGGGCAGCAAGTTGTTGATCTTGAATTGGTTTTTGATGAAGAAAACAATGATGTTGTTGAAGCAATGGAAGAAAACCAAAATTGTAAGTCTAATTTAATTTACTTCAACTTTCAAAGTAGGCATTTGAATTGTAGCTTTACCTAGAGGATTGGTATAACAAAAACTTAATTATGTTACAAGCCTTTCTTTGAAGAACCCTAGACATTATGGACTCTATCATCTAGAAAAGCACATGACAGTGAACTCTGCCCCACATTTCAAATCAAATATTTACCTTTTTATTTAATGAAAATGAAGTCACAGAATGTAAACCGACCATGCATACTAGTAAGATCAAATTCTTTGCCTTCTATTCTTATTACTCTTACTTTATTAAGAGAAGAGTGTAAAAAAGAATGGGCTTAATTGTAAGCTAACATAAGGCAAAGCAGTTTTGTTATTGCATTTTTCTAAGGGATCTCTAATAGTCTAATATAATGCAGTCTTCTATAATATGAACATCTACATTTGAGTGAATGCTAAGCTTTAATATAGTAGAGTATTAAATCAATGCAATCAGCTATTTATTGGGTTAAAATAACTTAGTTTTTGTAATGGTTTGGGAATGTAGGAGTTGCCAAAAATAAGTGAATGTCCTCTACAATTACCAAGAGAAAAAAGTTTAGTAGTTCTTGTGGATAGAGCCAGTAAACAATGGGAGATTATTTGCCTGTTTCATAACAATATACCTCCCCTAAGTGCGGGGTGGACAGCAAGAAACATAGATGTACCCCAATGCAAATCTTTTCTCATAATGATCATCCTTCTGATTTCAACTGTTAATTACTCACTGTGGATGTACCATACGCAAAGCTTTTCTCATAGTGTGTACACCTATTGGCATAATGACCCCAGATGGGCTAGAAAAACATGCCATATAATATTACTAACATTAAAAAAGTTCATAGCCATTTTTCTGACATATTCTTGCAACTCAGATATCTTTAAGAGAAGAGTGTCAAAAATGATGGGTTTAACAACCTAACATAAGGCAAAGCAGTTTTGTTGGGTTTAGGGATAGGGTTTAGGGTTGAGAGTTGAGGGATTAGGGTTGAGGGTTGAGGGATTATGGTTTAAGGTATAGTGTTGAGGGTTGAGGGTTTAGGGATAGGGTTTAGGGTTGAGGTATTAGGGTTTAGGGTTGACGGATTAGGGTTTAGGGTTGATGGATTAGGGTTTAATGTTGAGAGTTGAGGATTGAGGGTTGATGGTTTAGGGATAGGGTTGATGGTCAAGGGATTAGGGTTAAAGTAGAGTGTTGAGGGTAGAGGGATTAGGGATAGGGTTTAGGGTTGAAGGTTTAACGATTGAGGGTTGAGGCTTTAGGACTGAGGGTTAAGGGATTGGGGTTTAGAATATAGTGTTGAGTGTCAAGGGTTTATGGATAGGTTTTATTGTTTAACTTTTAAGGGTTAAGGGTTGAGGGATAGGGTTTAGGGTTTATGGATAAGGGATTAGGTTTTAAGGTATAGTGTCAAGGGTTGAGGGTTTAGGAATAGGGATAGCATTTAGGGTTTAGGGATGAGGGATTAGGGTTGAGAGTTGAGGGATTAGGGTTGAGGGTTGAGGGATTAGGGTTTAAGGTATAGTGTCGAGGGTTGAGGGTTTATTGATAGTGTTTAGGGTTGAGGGTTGAGGGATTACGTTTTAGGGTTGATGGATTAGGGTTTAAGGTATAGTGTTGATGGTTGAGGGTTTAGGGTTGACAAATTAGCATTTAATGTCGAGGTTAGGGTTAGACTGTCGAGGGTAGAGGGATTAGGGATAGGGTTTAGGGTTGAAGGTTTAAGGATTGAGGGTTGAGGCTTTAGGGATGAGGGTTTAAGGCTTGAGATATAGTGTCAAGTGTTGAGGGTGTAGCGATAGGGTTTAAGTTTTAAGGGTTAAGGGTTGAGGGATAGGGATTAGGGTTTAAGGTATAGTGTTGATGGTTGATGGTTTAGGGATAGGGTTTAGGTTTGAGGGATTAGGGTTTAGGGTTGATGAATTAGGGTTTAATGTTGAGATTTGAGGGTTGAGGGTTGAGGGTTTAGGGATAGGGTTGATGGTCAAGGGATTAGGGTTAAAGAAGAGTGTCGAGGGTAGAGGGATTAGGGATAGGGTTTAGGGTTGAAGGTTTACAGATTTAGGGTTGAGGCTTTAGGGATGAGGGTTAAGGGATTAGGGTTTAATATATAGTGTCAAGTGTCGAGTGTGTAGGGATAGGTTTTAGGGTTTAAGTTTTAAGGATTAAGGGTCGAGGGATCAAAGTTAAGGGTTGAGGGTCGAGGGATTAGGGTTAAAGTAGAGTGTCGAGGGTATAAGGATTAGAGATAGGGTTGGAGGGTTTAGGGATAAGGGATTAGGGTTTAAGGTATAGTATCAAGCCCGTTGAGGGTTTAGGAATAGGGATAGCATTTAGGGTTTAGGGATGATGGATTAGAGTTGAGGGATGACAGATTAGGGTTCAAGGTTGAGGGATTAGGGTTTAGGGATAAGGTTTAGGGTTGAGGGTTGAGGGATTAGGGTTTAAGGTATAGTGTTGAGGGTTTAGGGATAGGGTTTAGGGTTAAGGGATTAGAGTGAAGGGTTGACAGATTAGGATTTGACATTGAGGGTTGAGGGTTGAGGCTTTAGGGTTTAGGGTTTAGGGATAGGGTTGAGGGTTGAGGGATTAGATTTAAGGGTTGAGGGATTAGGGTTTGACATTGAGGGTTGAGGGTGAAGGTTCGAGGGTCGAGGGTTTAGGGATAGGGTTGAGGGTCGAGGGATTAGGGTTAAAGTAGAGTGTCGAGGGTATAAGGATTAGGGATAGGGTTGGAGGGTTTAGGGATAAGGGATTAGGGTTTAAGGTATAGTATTGAGCCCGTTGAGGGTTTAGGAATAGGGATAGTGTTTAGGGTTTAGGGATAGGGTTTAGGGTTGAGGGATTAGAGTTAAGGGTTGAGGGATGAGGATTTGATGTTGAGGGTTGAGGGTTGAGGGTTGAGGCTTTAGGGTTTAGGGTTTAGGGATAGGGTTGAGGGTTGAGGGATCAAAGTTAAGGGTTGAGGGATTAGGGTTTAACGTTGAGGGTTGAGTACATTAAGGTTTGAGGGTTGAGGGTTTCGGGATAGGGTTGAGGGTCAAGGGATTATGGTTAAAGTAGAGTGTCGAGGGTATAAGGATTAGGGATAGGTTTGGAGGGTTTAGGGATAAGGGATTAGGGTTTAAGGTATAGTATTGAGCCCGATGAGGGTTTAGGAATAGGGATAGTGTTTAGGGTTTAGGGATGAGGGATTAAAGTTGAGGGTTGAGGGATTAGGGTTTACGGATAAGGTTTAGGGTTGAGGTAGACAAGGAGCGACTGAGAGACATAGAGAGGGGAGAGGTAGAGAGGTAGAGAGGTGAGCAGGAGAGATAAGTGAGATATAGAACATGAGCTGATGGAATTGGAGGTGAGATATTGTAAAGGTGAGATACGCACAAATATTTATGGATCAATCTATAGCAAGACAAAATGTGAGCGCGTTATAATACGCTCGCATTTTGTCTTGCTATAGAAATGGTAAAAAAGTGTTAACCCCCATGATCTAGGCGACATGCTCTATTTTCATGCTGATTATGCGCATACTTTGACAAAAAAGAAGTGGTTTCATGCTGTTAGGAAGTTCACATGCACATTTTACACATTCTACCACCTTTGCATGATCTTTCCACCACCTTTTCTACTTTGCCAACGTGAGAAGGAGGAAATAACATAGTTTTCACACCAAGTTTGATATATATCTATTCAATTTTCATTTTTGTAGTGTTGCAATGTTAATTGTGATTCAATTTTAGGAATTTAACATTATAGATTGGTTAATAGTATTGTTGTTAGTAATTATATTTGAGTGTTATTCAATTTAACATTGAAGAGGAATCAAGTGCTGAAAAACTCAAATTGTTGAGGAGTTTGATGCAAGAAGAAAAAAACACTACATAATTGGGTACTCTCTCCATTCGAATCTTCATTTTTTAGGTATGTCAAGTCTTTACATGCATTTACATTTTCCTTAATTCTATTTGAATTACTTTATCATGTTTTATCATACATGATTAAAATAGACACATTCCCAATCAAGAAAGCAGCCTACAATCTCACATGATGCCATGTATATTTTCTACACTTGGGCTCTTTAATAATTATGTGTAATAAATAGACCTTAACATACCATGATGTCAAACTATACAGGAATAAATCCTTACAACATAATAAAAATACAATCCCACTATTATCTTTTCATATTAACAAGTTAAAATACAAATGAATAGGTGCCAAGATCATACAAGTATGCACATGACATGTCTTGGGCTAGGACATTCCTTATGCACCTATTCATGATGATTTGTACATGCACATGACACAACATTTTTTGTCTATTCCTTCACAAGCCACCCAAATCCTAGTATCCCTAGTACCAACAAAACACCTTCTCAATTCCAAATCCTAGTAGCCCTAGTAACAACAAACATGTCAAATTGGGTCTGCCTCAACCTTTTCAAGCATGAAGTCCCATGTACTCTTTTCATGGCTGCAATAATTTGCTTTGTATGCTTTGTACCTATTTTGGTTGAGTGACATTTACTCTTTTACATGATGATTGTATGTACATTTACTATGAAGGGTTGAATGACATATATTTTAGTTATTTGTATGGATTCATTTCTCAAGAACTAATATTGGTCTCTTTATCATGCTACAGACAAATTCTCCATCATGCTAAGGAAACGATCAAGAATTAAACCAACATAGGAAGAGATAGAAGCTAAGAATGCAAAGAAAGTAGTGGCTATGAGGGAAATTTATAAGAAGAGGAAATTGGACATGATAAATGAAGACATGCCAATTGAAGAGGAACCACAACCATCACAAAGAGATATGGTATTGGTGGCACAGAGAGAACGAATGCAAAAACTTCATCCTATGAGAGATTTGAATACCATAGTTGGAGACATGTCATCTACCGCAAGTCAACATGTAGGGACACCATCTACCACATCTCAAGTTAAGAGTACATCATCACTCACATGTGATGAAGGAGGTATGCCATCCTTCCCACCTCAACCTTAAGGTATGTCATCTATTCCATCTTCGATCGAAGGTATGCCATATAGCCCATCTCATTTAAATATTCATGAAATTCCTAATGTTGGGATGAATTTATCTAACTTAACACCACCTAGAATTTTGCATAGAAAGCCAAAGTATTTGATTGATATTGATGAGAATATTTTATAGCCAATGGAAGGTAAGATTCCAAAATGCACTTGTAGAAGACATGCTCATAAGATTTAGAGATTGTTCTTTGAAAAGTTAAACGAGACTGCAAGATGTCAACTATTCCTTGAAATGATGCAACGTATAAAGTATAGGTCCATCATGAAGATTCTTGGTTTGAGAACATCAAAGGCTTCAAATGAAAAATCTATTATCAAGAATCTAATGAGTGCATATGATAGTGTGGGTATAACCTCATGCACAAAAGATAGTAATGCAACACGGTGTGTGATTACATCGACTATAGTAAGTAGTCAAATGAGGAAAGCTCGTCTCATTAGAAAGATGAGTCAAGAATTGAGAATTAATAGGAAAACTTTATTAAGAGCCATTAGAAGATGCCAAAGAATTGAGGACACTAATGCCAATGAATTATGGGTGTTCTCGGGGAGACAAACACAAAAAGATAAATCAATTGTTGAAGCATTGAGATCACTAATTGAATACTTTTGGAAGAATTACACAAGGGTATCTTCAAATCAAAGGGATGTGGTAAGAAGGAGAATCGGTAGTCAGAACCATGAGCCACATCCAAAGCATTTTTTGGATGAGACTCAAACACAGTTTTATGGTAAATTTCTAGAGAAGTATCCTCAAATTAAAATTTGTCAAATTTTTTTTGAAATGCTAAAACCTTTCTATGTCAAGATAAATCACACACGCACTACTTGTTGTTGTAGATTACAAATTGAATTTTCTAACCATTTTGATGTTTATAGGTCTATATGTTTAGATATGCATACTAACAATGTTTTGCAGGGTTGTGCCATACGTGCCCCACCAACATCTTCAAGAGACTTCATATCAAGAATTTTAGGTGAAAGAGAGGAAGGTTAAATATTCTAGAAGAAATTATGCTTGGATGGCACATGTCATCGTTGCGGTGGCTTGCAACATTTGCCAATATGTGAACATATGGAAATAACACATGTGGTTGGAAATGAACTAGTAGAGTTTGGCAAGTATAAAACAGTGGCATACAATACAAAAGATGGTAAAGAAGCAAAGAGGTGTGAATTGGTTATTGAAAAGATTCCAGTGTATCAGTTTATGCCTATATTTCGTGATAGCATAGTGTATGAGTATGCAAGACATGCCCATAGAGCTCGATGGTTGGACTTGCAATTCAAGTTATGCAAGGACACATTTCTAGTTGGTAGCATTGTTTCAGTCATCAACTTTGCAGAGAACTATAGTCTACAGCCACAGCATGAGGTGCAATCACAATATTACAAATCCACACAGGTTTCTATAGTTGTGCACATCACATTCATCCATGTGAATGATAGTATAGAGGATGATAGAAAGATCATAAGGGAGTATAATTTCTATATTAGTGATGATCGCACATATTCTATGGAGTTCGTGCAAGGTTGCTTTCAGGTGTTCTACAATGATTTGGCTAGAAGGGGCATATCATTTAGTCAGCATATCATATAGTTGGATAACTATGCGTCACAATTCAAGAACTCACAAAATTTCTATTGGCTGAGTAGGAGGCATAATTTTACAGGTATTCAGCATATGTGGAAGTTTTGTGAGGTTGGGCATGGAAAGGGGGACCATGACGGTGTAGGAGCATGTATCAAGAGAGCCATAGCATGAGAAGAGTTAAAGTATAAAGATAATGCAAAGTTGACAGATGCAAAATCGATTGTCGAGTGGTGTAATGCTTCCATGGGTCCAGGTAATGAAGGTAAGTCTTGAGTTCATAGATTTTTTTGGTTGATAGATGATACTAACATTGCACCATATGAGGACTATTGTACACTGACAGGATCAAATGAAATGCACTCTTTCAGAAGCTCAATTGCAGGTTCATGGAGTATCCATATGTGAAAGATGACATGCTTTTGTTCTTCCTGTACAATTCAAGTCTGGGATGAGTGCGAGTCAAAGGAGTGGGTTGACGAATGGCAGTTAAGTTATCTTAGCCCACTTGACACGTATCAACTCCCAACAACACTAGAACTAACACAGATGGAATCATTAGTTGACTTTGACCACATATCAGATCTAGTTCAACTAGGTAATATATCTTTTTGCATAGTTTTTGAAATTCCTAATGTCATCTTACTTTGTAGTGTTTCTATAATGTTGACTAATTTCATCTAATTTGCTACACATATCAATGTAGGGCACGTATATGCAGTTATTATAGATGAAAATAATGAAGAGGGAACAGATTATTACTTATGTCATTGTGTTGAGGCCAAAAAGAAATTGGAGGCCCTAGTTACAAATGGAGAAAACATTGAATACCCTACAGGCTCAGTGGTTATAACTAGAACATGGCTTAGAAGGTACCCACATAAGAGTGTTAATGTTTGGCTATTTTAGGACTTTGACACACATCAGAAGATTCTTGATTACTCAAACCTTGTCGTGGCATCCAATGTTCATTTGATATAGTATTGGGGTAGACCTTTGAACAAAATCTTGTGGAAGGTGCATGAGTCTGACCATGAAGCAATACTTGACACAATAAAGAGTAGAGCAGACCCAGATGGTTCATTGGATTAATTTGTAAGTATTCACATTAATTTTGTAAAGTCATGTTACATTGAGTTGTAAGTATGCACATTAATTTGTAAGGTTTGTCTTTTTTTATTTCTTGCTGCACTTTTACACATATACACATTTTTACATCATCATGTTATGCTTCATGGGGTTAGACCTAAGTGATGGATGAAGTTGATCCTGAGAATAATGTATAAAATCTAGGTAATGTATAAAATATAGGTGTCTCTAGGTGTCTTGGTTTCTAACTAGATAATAGGTGTCTCTAATTGTGATGTAGAGGCAATGGGATAGTTGGAGGATGGCAAACTAGACAAGGTTTCCTTATGCTCTAAAGCCCAAATTTCATGATCATTATACAAAAGTGGGAACAACAGTTAGCTACTCTAAATTCTTCATGGAAAAGGTGATTTCAGATGCTATGGGACCCATTCCAATCATTGCCAAAGGTAGACCAAACTCAGGATTAACACTTCCTTCACAAACCCAAGAAATGGCTTATAGCCCTAAAAAAGGAGAACAATCCTAATAACTTTTGATACAAATCTTCAAAGACAGAACTTGGATAATCAGTAGATATCCATTTGGACTCCATATGACATATCTGAAACTAGGTATAGGTTGTTTTGGATGATATACCCTAACCTATAACTCCTCTTAATAACCTAGAGCCCCAATTAGGCTTAAAATACAAAGAGATCCCCCTTAAATTCACACACAGAACTCAACCAATGACTTGAGCACTTAGTATTCATGCCAAAACTATGAATTTTGTGGGTTTTTTACTCCTACAACCTACTATTCCCAAAAATGCCTCTATGGTTCCTTCTCTATGTCTCTAAACATCACCTAACACATGGTTTTGTTAGGTTTCCTCAAATAAAACTTCTTCTCCTCAGATTTCCTACCAAAAAATCATCATAGCATACTAGAACAGACCTACTACAACCCATTCCACTGATCAAAAGTGAATAAAACCAGTGGAATGGCCAAAAAATGCATGATTCTTACCAAAACACTAGATAAGGGTTTCTTAAATTGTTTTCAGGAAAATGAGTCTTAATCTACTCTAGAATTATTTCACAATGCCAAAATAGATGCAAATGAATGTCAACTCACTCTAGTTTCATGCCACCACCATAGTCCTTCAGTTGCACTAATGGTGCAGGGGCACCTAGGTTGTCATGCCTCCAAGAGGGGTCAAAAAATAAAATTTTGTTTTGATTGAGTCAATTGTATGTAATAAGGTCTTCTAAGACCATTTCATATATTTTTAAGTCACTTTAAGTCATTTGGGGTCAGTTTGAGTCTTTGAGTCCTATTGCAAAAAAGTGTCAATGTTGTCAAGTTACACAAAGCAACTTTTGCATTTTTGGTGTCTTGCTCCTGATGCGACCAAACTGACAGTTCCAACACATCCAGATGGGTACATTTAGGCTAGGCATGGTTCTATTTTTCACCCAAACATGTCGAAACAATCTGAACTACATTGTACCGACGATATCCCTGAAGAGTCCAAAGTGCAAAAAGGTAGCAATCTTTGACGAGATGTTACTTAAAAACCATGTCACTTAGAAACATTTCATCTGAGGCAACACAGTCATGTAGAGTGCCTCTACAATAACCTCTCTCAGTTTTTATATCTCTAAGGCATTTTCCTGTGGTGAAAGGTTTTTTGCTGCTCCAAAAATTGTCAGAAGGAGGCAGTGTAAAATTGCAAAGGGGTGTAACTTTCATCCTACTCCTGATGCGACCAAACTAACAGTTCCAATGCATCTAGATGGGAACATTTTTTCTAGGCATGGTCCTTTTTTTCACCCAAACATGTCGAAACAGTCTAAGCTACATTGTACTGACGATATTCCTAAAGAGTCCAAAGTGCAAAAAGGAAGCAATCTTTGATGAGATGTTACTCAAAAATCATGTCACTAAGAAACATTTCATCTGAGGAAACATGATCACGTAGAGTGCCTATACAATAACCTCTCTCGATTTTTTATATCTCTGAGGTATTTGCCCATGGTGAAAGGTTTTCTACTGCCCCAAAAATTATCAGGAGGTAATGTAAAGTTGCAAAGTGGTGTAACTTTCATCCTACTCCTGATGCAACCAAACTGACTATTCCAATGCATCCGGATGGGTACATTTACACTAGGCATGGTCATGATTTTCACCCAAACATGTCGAAACAGTTCGAGCTACATTGTACCGATGATATCCCTGAAGAGTCCAAAGTGCAAAAAGGTAGCAATCGTTGACGAGATGTTACTCAAAAACTATGTCACTTAGAAACATTCCGTCTAAGGCAACATGATCATGTAGAGTGCCTCTACAATAACCTCTCTCAGTTTTTTATATCTCTAAGGCATTTGCTCGTGGTGAAAGGTTCTTTGCTGCCCCAAAAATCATTAGAAGGAGGTAGTGTAAAGTTGCAAAGGGGTGTAACTTTTGTCCTGCTCTTGATGCGACCAAACTGACTATTCCAATGCATCTGGATGGGTACATTTATGCTAGGCATGGTCCTGTTTTTCACCCAAATATGTTGAAATAGTCCGAGCTACATTGTACCGACGATATCCCTGAAGAGTCCATAGTGCAAAAAGGCAGCAATCTTTGACAAGATGTTACTCAAAAACCCTGTCACTTAGAAACATTCTGTCTGAGGAAACACGATCACGTAGAGTGCCTCTACAATAACCTCTCTTGGTTTTTATATCTCTGAGGCATTTGCCCGTGGTGAAAGGTTTTCTGCTGCCCCAAAAATCATTAGAAGGAGGCAGTGTAAAGTTGCAAAGGGGTGTAACTTTCATCCTACTCCTGATGCAACCAAACTAACTATTCCAATGTGTCCAGATGGGAACATTTACGCTAAGCATGGTCCTATTTTTCACCCAAACATGTTGAAATAGTCTGAGCTACATTATACCGATGATATCCCTGAAGAGTCCAAAGTACAAAAAGGTAGCAATCTTTGATGAGATGTTACTCGAAAACCATGTCACTTAGAAACATTCTGTCTAAGGCAACATGATCAAGTAGAGTGACTCTACAATAACCTCTCTCAATTTTTTATATCTCTGAGGCATTTGGCTGTGGTGAAAGGGTTTCTATTGCCCCAAAAATCGCTAGAAGGAGGCAATGTAAAGTTGCAAAGGGGTGTAACTTTTGTTCTTCTCCTTGTGTGGCCAAACTGACAGTTCCAACGCGTCTGGATGGGTACATTTAGGTTAGGCATGGTCCTATTTTGCACCCAAATATGCCGAAACAGTCTGAGCTACATTGTACTGGCATATTAAATTATTGACAAATATTGAATCATATAAACACATAGAAATCATATTAAAGCATAAACTAACTCCTCCAAGTCAAGTCACAAATTAAGGTATGTGAAAAAATTAAATATTGAATGGGTGCCTAAGCTAGATGAAGACTTTTTACCCACCTCATCCTTCAATCATTATAATTGTTCTCAAAAGACATCATCAAAACATGAAAAAACTCCAAGACTTGCAGTTTTAAGTTGATTTCCTCCAAGGCGCCAATGTGAGGTTGTTTTGATGGCAAAGGGTGCCTTGATTCATGATGTTGAATCTCCTTCCTCCTAGGCGCCAAAATGGATAGTTTAGACAAGAAAAGGTGCCTTAGTATACTTAGCTCATTTCTTGGCAATTTGATGGCTTCAATCACTTGTTCAAACCTATAGGAGACCATTTTACACTTAGGCGCTAGATCTTAGGATTTAGAACATCTTCCTTCAAGGCACCAAAATGAGGTTATTTAGACACAAAAGTGTGCCTCCATACAAGATGCTTATTCTCCTTCCACTTAGGCGCTCATTCATGATGATCTAAGTGACAATAGGCGCCTAGACTTCCTTTGGTAAGATTGAGTCATTTTGAAGGTTCTAACACTAGGCGCTACAGTTGTAAGTGATTTGAAGTTCATTTTCCTCTAGGCACCCAAAATGGATGATGGAGACAAGAAAAGGTGCCTAGGCTTCTTTTGACAATTTTCAAAGTCTTCCTAAGTTATATTATGTTATATTGACCCTTAGGCACAAATGGATGATCTAGGATGACTCTAGGCGCATATCCAAGCTGATATCTTTCTAGGCGCAATCTTCACTAAGTTTAGACTTCACTTTACATCAAGGCGCCAAAATGGATAGTTTAGAGAGAGGAAAAATGCACCTAGAGGTATAATGCTTAGTTTGATGTGTTTAATCAACTTTGATAATCAAGATGAATTATCTCCCTTAAGGCGCCCTCCTTTATACTTTGAAACATCCTTTCAATATCAAGGCACAATTTTGAGGTTGTTTGGATGAAGAAAGGTGCCTTGAGTTCTAGGTGGAGTTTTGAGGTTGTGCAAGTAGAGAAATGCGCCTAAGGTCTTAAAGCAAATTTGTGCCTAAAACTAAAAATCCTCGAGGTATGACTTATGGAAGCCTATAGCCCCAATGTTATGTTGCATACTAAAATTAGGTAAGACTCAATGTAATCTCATAACCTTGCCTTATATGCAAGAGGAATTGCATTTAATAACCACAATGGTCATCAAGTGCTCATAAGCATATGATTTTGACTATCTTATTCAAAACAACAAACATACTCTTTGCATCCCAATATGGTATAATAACAAGAAATTAAGAAATATTTTCAATTGACCAACTCATAAAGAATATGGATCAGCATACTCATTTGAATATTTTCAATTGAGCAACTCATAAAGAATATTAATATTTTATGTTCAACATGATGATTCATTTTTTTTTTAAATACAACTTTTATCTTTTAGTTCCAAAATGAAGTTTACGTGATACTTGAATAACAATAGCTAGCTTATTGGATCAACAAACATCCTATGTAATACAATTGGACTTTAAATATTTGAAGTAGCTATCTACAAATATCCATTCAAATGTGGATTTATAATGCAAGTATGGACGCCATCAATAAAAAAGATTTGTATTAACCAAATATCCATATAGGCATACATCAATATCTGTCGATATAAGTATAACATATATACAAAATAGCCATATAGATTTACAAGAATTCCATATAGGCATACAATGTCAACTATATGCAATACAAAATATATGTCCACAAATGCCATATAGGCATACAACAAAGGAACACAATAAAAAGTCATTCCCCTCTGGCTAGTGAAGAGAATAGATCACGGGCAGCCTTTGATTTTCTAGGGGATGGAGACACGTATGTGGGTGGTCTACTACGAACCTGAGAGCTACTCCTCCTATTTAGTTCTTCCTGCATCTTTAGCTGTTACAATAAAATGTATAGACATTAATATATAGAAATTACATGTTATAAAAAATGAAACATTTAACAAAATAATCACTTACCGCTACCATATAATATGTCTCCTCACTTGCCTCAGTAGCAGGAATAGGCTGTGGTGATGTCATGTCCTATAGAAACTATCCACATAGAAATTAAACTTTAAATCAATAATCTTTTAATTTTTCAAAAATAAACAACTATAGCAATGAATGTAAATTGAAATTTACTAATCTTCCTCATACCCCTGTCAATGCCATGAAGCTATGAATCATAGAGGTCACACCATGCTCCATTGCCCTATGAACATTGGGAGGTGTCTTCGCAGCCTGCATCATCTAGAAATAAAACAACATTATTCAATTACAAAAACTATAATAGTGATGCAAATCATGGCTCCTAACATACACACACGTTCATCTAAACATGAAAGTACACACAATAAAGCACACAAGTCACATACAAAAATCTAGTAAGTACAATTCATTCATTAAACTATTTATTTTATTACCTCTGTGAAGCTTTGAAGTCGACCACCGCTGGTAGGAGTTGCCGTGAAATCTCTAATATTAACCTATTCAACATTCAAAATTAGATATTAGACTACCATTCATATAACGATGTTATTCACATGTAATATTTATAATTGTTTACTAGTTACATACCCTGACAGTAGATGATCTAGTGTAATATGCAGGTGGAGAACCACTGAGAATTGCATCAACGCTATGACCCTGAAATTTCATTAAAATCATCAAACTAAATTAGTTAATCTTGCATTTCAAAAATGAAATTTAATAAATTAAATTCAATAAACTTGCTAATATTTACCTGAGTATCAAGGCCGAAAGTCTCACTCAGGAGGGTATCTGTCATCACCATCTACTCAGTTATAGATGTAGCCTATGCACCTACGTCCTGACTATCTATGGGGTCATAACCACAGGCTAACCCGCAAGTCTGACAAGCATGAGGTGGGACCCTACTCCTCACACTATCTCCCAACCCACTCTGTGTTGTAGGACTGGCATGCTCTACGATGCTCTGGGTCAAGGCACTAATGGACTGAAGTGTATCGACCTCAACACTCTCCTTCACAATGGAAGGGATAGAAACATACTCATGGGCTAGTCTATTGATTACTCGTCTCACTGCCTGTTGTGGGTCAACACATGCCCCTGGTCTATTTTGTGCTGACCCCCCACCTCTACCCTGGAAGTCCAGCATATCAAAATAGTTTGGCACTTTATTGAGGACAAACTCGCAGTAGAGTTTCCTCAAAAAGTATTATGGGACCTCATTATTATTGCATGGAGGATGGTCAAAAACTATCCACCACCTCTGCCCAAAATTGTCCCTTATCAGATGGTTGTTGCACCAATGGATAGGGAACCTCTTGCATGTAATGGGTGGAGGTTGATTTGTTTGTGGGTTTGTGAAAATTGAACACAAGTCTAATTTTGTAATTTGTAATTTTTTTACATCTTGGTATGATAGCTTGTCTGCATAATATTCTATAAACTCTCTCCTCTTATCCATCCAACTAGATATTTGCTTGCTAATTGAATTTACATTTGATAACATAGATTCAAGAGATTTAGCAAGCATGGACCTATGCAAGGTTGAAGTGGAAGGATCTTTCAACCTTGCAATTATATCTTCAATTTCTTTTTTATTATTTTCAATTTGCCCCATTAGATTTTCTTGTGTTCTAGGGGCATGTCGAGGAATGGATGGAGGAGGTTGTTGTTCCACAGGTATTTCCTCCTCAGGCTTTTGTGGATTTTGAGGAGGAGGAGGTGCATTAACATTTTCTGACAATTAACAAAATTTACATCAAAAATCAACTCAAACCTACCTATTTAGAAACAAAATAAAACAAATAAAACTCACTCCTTTAGCGTGCTCAACGTTGTGGCCGCATTTTGGCGATGAATCGGTAAGATTTTGGTGTTGAATTGACTTTTTCAAAGGGTTTGTAGGCCACGGGTATAGAGGAAAACAAAGAAATGAAATGAGCACAAATGCTCTTTTTTTTATTTATAGCTAGTCATAATGCACTCGCGTTATGCATTAATTTTTTCTGAAAACAATTTGGCCACTTTTTGGCCCCCCAACTATTTACACTTACCCTAAGTCAGTTCCATTAAAGCTCAACACCTCTACTCTATTTTTCGCTCCTCTTCCTTACCACCTTCTCATCATGACCACTCTTCATACCTCTGAACAACTTCACAACTCTTATTTATACATGACATCAACTTTGGAATGATCATCAAAATTGACACAACATACACTTACTTTAGTACAGAGCAATTACAAAAATACAACTTGAGTCATTACAAAAACTTCATGCACATTACTATACTATCAGCCACGCATAGATGGAACTTCAATCTTCTTGAAGGAACATGCCATACTTTGCAAAACATCTTTAAGATTATCCGCAACATGTACAAATCATCCGGTTGGCTAGGATTGGGAAGAACACCATTACCCAAAGGTAAATCTTCAATTACAAGCTCAATCTTCAATGCAGACCACCAACATGAACTGGACACAATTTGGAGACCCTCACAATCTTTCTTGAATCACTAAGAACATCTGCACCACTTCTGTTGCAAGTATGAGGTTATCCAGTGTTGTCATTGATGTCAACATACTCATATTGCATTGACAAGAAGGATTTGATGAGCTGTGTGCTGAGGATATTGAGAAAATTAGTCTCAGTCAGGAACAGTGAAGAACAGTGATGAGAAGAAGGTAAATGTACTGTATAGGATGAGAACCGGAGGATGCGGATTAAAGGGTTAGTAGATATGAGTCTTGAGATGCTACAGTTAAGATTTCAGAGGTCCGCATGAAGATCTGAAGGAGTTGTGGCTGCCGGTATAGAACCGGGTCCGGCAAGTATCCGGAGGTGACAGAGGATCACAAAACGGTCCGGTGAAGTCTGGAATTGTATTATCCTAATCTGCGGATTGGAAGGAGTGTTTGGGATGTCCTTGTGATGTGTCATCCTGATTTGTGTATGATTTGGAGGTCCGGAAGTACCTCTTACATTATGACAGTGGCGACAGACTGTGTTCTTGAAGTTCCGGATGAGGAAGACAAGAGATCCCAGTAAGCAGAGGAAGTGCGGATGTATCCGGACATTCAGACAAGCTTGTGAAGATTCTTGGATCTTGTTTAGGTTGTGTTGTTGGTCCGCATTGATGGTAGAGCCCGGAATTGAAATTATTCTTCCGGATGAAGTTCTTGCTCTATGTAGCCGACCGGATGAGTTGTTCATCCTGCGAATGTTCTTGTGATGGCCGACCGGATGTGTTATTCATCTTGCGGATACTCCTATGGTTGTTTGCCGACTTAGATGCTTGTTCCTAAGTCGATGTCTTGTATAAATAATGATTTGTGAATTCATTTCAGTGTGAGGAGTGAGGATGAGTATGGTATAGCGAAGAAACGTGCGAAAGGCAGAGCAGAGATTGTTGCGCTTAATTGGAACTGATCCGGACATGGTAGAGATGTCATTCTCCAGTTCAAGACTGTGATTTTCATCACTTTGTAGACAGTGTGTCTCCTTGTAGGCAGTGGGCCTCTTTGTGAGCAGTGTGCTCGGGCAGTGAGCCCTTATTGGCATGTGCCATTCATTTTTCCTTATTCTTCTAACAGAGAATAATTCTTGGGTTAATCACCCCGTGGTTTTTCCCTTAACCGGGTTTTCCACGTCAAAATCTTGGTGTTCAATGTGTTGATGCTTATCTGCTCTTGTGTTTATGTATTATGCTTCCATGGATGATTATTTGATATGCTGCTAACTAACAACAGTGAGTTAAGTGTTTGAATGAGAAGAAGTTTTATACAACTGATTCACCCCCCCCTCTCAGTTGTATGCCCTAGATCCAACAATTGGTATCAGAGCCAAGTTCCTCTGACAAGAGCTTAACCGCTTGAGGAGATCCAGGATGTCGTCATACAAGAAGGATAGTCCGAAGTTCGATGGAACCAACTTCACTCTCTGGAAAGGTCACATGAAGTGTCACTTGGAATGCATGGGAAAAGCATACCTGGGTATGATTTCAAAACCATATGTACCTCCACAAGGTGGTCCGACAACTCTGAATGAAATCACAGAAGCTGAAAACAATCTGCGGACCAAGGAAGCTCTTCTAAGCGCATTGAATGACTCAGATCTCTCGAATGTCATTGACCTACCCACTGCATATGAGATCCTAACTAAATTGGAACTTCTATATGAAGGAGATGAGTTTGTCAAAAGTGCAAGGTTGCAAAGTCTGAAAGGGAAATTTGAAAGGTTGAAAATGAGAGATGATGAAAACATCACTACCTTTATGCCAAGAGTAAATGAGCTGGTATGTGGAATCAGAAATGCTGGTGGAACTTTAGATGAAAATGAGATTGTCTGCAAAATCCTAAGATCCCTTCCTGCTGCCTACAAAATCAAAGTTGCTGCCATTGATGAATTCAGAGCCCACACAACTGTCACAAGAGAACAACTGGCTGGCAAACTAGCTGCATTTGAAATGACCGAGTTTGGAGATGATCCTCCCAAGACTGAATCTGCTTTCAAAGCCAGTGCCTATGTGAAAGGCAAACAGAGATTTGATCCGGGTGAAAACTCATCAAGGAAAATGTCATGGTATGATCAAGCAAGAAGAGACATGGAAGAAGAAGAAGCAGAAACAGCTCAACTTGAAGCCCTCATTGCAAAGAGACTGCCAAGAGGATCCGGTAAGTATGAAGGAAAACTACCCTTTAAGTGTTTCAACTGCAATAAGATTGGTCATTTTGCCTCAAGATGTCCGGAGAGATCTGCAAGATCTAATACTCACAGACAAAGGTTTCAAAAGAATTGCTATTATGTTCATGAAGAAGATGACAATGAAGGAGTAACAGATGATGAATCAGAACCAGGAAGCAAATCCGGAAATGAGTGGGTGTTTATAGCCATCAAGGAAGAAGATTCCATGCTCTCTGAATCTGTCAATCACAAAGTTGTTGAAAAAGCCTTGGCTGCTCAAGTGGAAGAAAAGGATGATTGGGTTATTGACAGTGGATGTTCTCACCATATGACTGGTGACAAGAATAAGTTCTTAGACTTGGAAAGATATGAAGGAGGAATGGTAAAGTTTGGTGACAATTCTGCTGGCAGAATCAGAGGTAGGGGAACTATTTCCTTTGATGGTAAGAGCAAAACAGGAAATGTACTGTATGTTGAAGGATTGAAGCACAATCTTCTCAGTGTTGGTCAGTTAGTGGACAAAGGCTATGATCTCCGGTTCAAGAATGGAAAATGCAGAATCTTTACAAGCTCCGGAACTGAAATTGCATCCGGTACTCAGACAAAAGGTAACATCTTTCATCTGGTTGGTTCAAATAAAAGTTGTTTGTTTGTTCAAATTGATCAGAGTTGGTTATGGCATAGAAGAATGTGTCATGTAAATTTTGATAACATCATCAAAATAAGCAATACTCAGGCTGTGAGAGATCTTCCAAAGTTGATAAAACCTACAAATAGTGTGTGTAAAGAATGTCAGTTAGGCAAACAAAGCAGAGTCTCTTTTAAAAGCAAAGATCAGTCTTCTACCGGATTATTGGAATTAGTACATACTGATCTATGTGGTCCGACAAGAATCAAGAGTCTGCAAGGTGATAGATATTTCATGTTGTTAATTGATGATCATTCCCGGATGATGTGGGTTACCTTTCTAAAAGAAAAATCAGAAGCTTTTGAGAAGTTCAAAATCTTCAAAGCTATGGTGGAGAATCAAACCGGATTGAAACTAAAGTGTCTAAGGTCTGATAGAGGGGGTGAATTTACATCTGGTGAATTCATTGACTTTTGTGAGAAACAGGGTATAAGGAGACAGTTGTCTGCTCCTAAGACTCCACAGCAGAATGGAGTAGTTGAGAGAAAGAACCGGACCATCCAGGAAGCTGCTAGGACAATGATGTTGGAAGCAAATGTTCCTCAAATGTTTTGGAAAGAAGCTATCAGCACTGCAGTCTACACTCTCAATCGAGTTCAAATCAGAAACAACACCGGTAAGACCCCCTATGAACTCTGGTTTGGCATCACTCCTACTGTGAAATATTTCAGAGTATTTGGTAGCAAGTGTTATATTAAAAGAGATGAAGATCTAGGAAAGTTTGATGCTAGAAGTGATGAAGGAATTTTCTTGGGCTACTCCACTCAAAGCAAAGCATACTGGTGTTACAATAAGAGATTGAGGAAGATGATAGAAAGCACCAATGTGAAGGTTGATGAAGGAATTGAGAAGCCTTCAAGATTTTATGAGTTTGATGAAGATGACCAAGACAGTGTTCAAGGACCTCAATCCTCTCCGGTAAGACAGAGTCAGCCTGATCCGGTAAATCAGGAAGAAGAGTTAGATTTGAATGAGGCTGATCAAGAAACAACAGTGCTGGATACTCCCAAAATTCCAAGGTATGTAAGACTGAATCACTCTGAAGATCAGATCATAGGTGACAGAAGCAAAGGTGTACAAACTAGAAGGAATATTGCTCAAGATTAGAATGAATGTTGTCTGATTTCAAAGATTGAACCTAAAACAATAAAGGAAGCCTGCAATGATGAAAACTGGACCAAAGCAATGGAAGATGAACTGATGCAAATTGAGAAAAATCATACTTGGGATCTTGTTCCCAGACCTAGAGACAGGAATGTAATTGGAACCAAGTGGGTCTTCCGGAACAAACTAAATGAAGCTGGTGAAGTAATCAGAAACAAAGCTAGATTGGTCTGCAAAGGCTACTCTCAAATAGAAGGAATTGACTTTGAAGAGACTTTTGCTCCGGTAGCAAGAATTGAAGCAGTCAGATTACTTCTTGCATTTGCTGCCTTCAAAGACTTCAAGGTATATCAGATGGATGTCAAGTCTGCTTTCCTAAATGGTGATCTGGAAGAAGAAGTCTACATTGAACAACCGGATGGATTTCAATTGTCTGATAATAATGATATGGTCTGCAAGTTGAAGAAAGCTTTGTATGGATTGAAGCAAGCCCCAAGAGCATGGTATGAAAGGTTGGATAAGCATCTTGTGCAGATTGGATTCAACAAAGGTACTGCTGACAGTAGCTTATATTTCAAAATTGATCATGAAAACATTCTAATTGTTGAAGTGTTTGTGGATGATATCATTTTTGGAGGAAGAGATAGTATGTGTAAAACTTTTGCAAATCAGATGAAAAGTGAGTTTGAAATGTCTATGCTTGGTGAAATGAATTTCTTCTTGGGTCTGCAAATTACTCAAACAAAAGAGGGGATCTTCATCTCTCAGACCAAATATGTGAAAGAATTGTTAAAGAAATTCGGTATGGAAGACTCAAAGCCTATGAACACTCCTATGGCAACCGGATGTAAGTTAAGCAAAGATGATGATTCTCCAAAGGCAGATCAGACAAAGTATAGATCAATGATTGGTGGATTGTTGTATCTCACTCAAACTAGACCAGATATAATGCAGGCTGTTGGTCTTGTGGCAAGATTCCAGGCTGATCCTAGAGAATCTCATGTTATGGCAATCAAAAGAATTTTTAGATACTTGAAAGGAACAGTTGAGTATGGTCTATGGTATCCTAGAGATCCGGATTTCTCTCTTCATGCTTACACAGATGCAGATTGGGTAGGAGATGTGGATGACCGGAAGAGCACTAGTGGTGGAGCATTCTTTTTGGGGAAGAGATTGGTTTCTTGGCTAAGCAAGAAACAAGATGCAATATCTCTGTCTACAACTGAAGCAGAATACATTGCAGCAGCAGGTAGTTGCACTCAAATCTTGTGGATGAAGCAGATGCTAAGAGACATTAAAGTTGAATATGAGGAGCCTATCACAATTTTCTGTGATAATTCAAGTGCAATTAATATTTCCAAGAATCCGGTATTGCATTCTAAGACTAAGCACATATCTATCAAATTTCACTTTTTGAGAGAACAAGTAAACAAGGAAGAAGTCAGATTGGAGTATGTTCCCTCCAAGGATCAGATTGCAGATATCTTTACCAAACCTCTTCCCAAGGACTCCTTTGAATATCTCCGGGAGAAGTTAGGGGTCATGGCCCCTCTGGTGATGAACTAAGATGGCACTGATGTGCATCAGTCCGGTGGCTATCACAGTCATATCTTGTGATCCGGACTAATGAGGAGCTGCAACTAAGGGGGAGCAGCTAGTATGATTCTGATGCATGAGAATTGCAAGTATGAGCCCTTTGCCATTGATGTCAAAGGGGGAGAGAAGACATGTGAAAAACAAGTGGTTGATGATCAAAGGGGGAGCAGTAAAGGAAGAGAAGACATATGAAAAGATGAAGTTCTTGTCTTAATGGTTTTTCACATCATATGTTGCCATCAATGACAAAGGGGGAGATTGTTGCAAGTATGAGGTTATCCAGTGTTGTCATTGATGTCAACATACTCATATTGCATTGACAAGAAGGATTTGATGAGCTGTGTGCTGAGGATATTGAGAAAATTAGTCTCAGTCAGGAACAGTGAAGAACAGTGATGAGAAGAAGGTAAATGTACTGTATAGGATGAGAACCGGAGGATGCGGATTAAAGGGTTAGTAGATATGAGTCTTGAGATGCTACAGTTAAGATTTCAGAGGTCCGCATGAAGATCTGAAGGAGTTGTGGCTGCCGGTATAGAACCGGGTCCGGCAAGTATCCGGAGGTGACAGAGGATCACAAAACGGTCCGGTGAAGTCCGGAATTGTATTATCCTAATCTGTGGATTGGAAGGAGTGTTTGGGATGTCCTTGTGATGTGTCATCCTGATTTGTGTATGATTTGGAGGTCCGGAAGTACCTCTTACATTATGACAGTGGCGACAGACTGTGTTCTTGAAGTTCCGGATGAGGAAGACAAGAGATCCCAGTAAGCAGAGGAAGTGCGGATGTATCCGGACATTCAGACAAGCTTGTGAAGATTCTTGGATCTTGTTTAGGTTGTGTTGTTGGTCCGCATTGATGGTAGAGCCCGGAATTGAAATTATTCTTCCGGATGAAGTTCTTGCTCTATGTAGCCGACCGGATGAGTTGTTCATCCTGCGAATGTTCTTGTGATGGCCGACCGGATGTGTTATTCATCTTGCGGATACTCCTATGGTTGTTTGCCGACTTAGATGCTTGTTCCTAAGTCGATGTCTTGTATAAATAATGATTTGTGAATTCATTTTAGTGTGAGGAGTGAGGATGAGTATGGTATAGCGAAGAAACGTGCGAAAGGCAGAGTAGAGATTGTTGCGCTTAATTGGAACTGATCCGGACATGGTAGAGATGTCATTCTCCAGTTCAAGACTGTGATTTTCATCACTTTGTAGACAGTGTGTCTCCTTGTAGGCAGTGGGCCTCTTTGTGAGCAGTGTGCTCGGGCAGTGAGCCCTTATTGGCATGTGCCATTCATTTTTCCTTATTCTTCTAACAGAGAATAATTCTTGGGTTAATCACCCCGTGGTTTTTCCCTTAACCGGGTTTTCCACGTCAAAATCTTGGTGTTCAATGTGTTGATGCTTATCTGCTCTTGTGTTTATGTATTATGCTTCCATGGATGATTATTTGATATGCTGCTAACTAACAACAGTGAGTTAAGTGTTTGAATGAGAAGAAGTTTTATACAACTGATTCACCCCCCCCCTCTCAGTTGTATGCCCTAGATCCAACAACTTCTACTTACTATAATCATTTGCATCTTCATTCAGAATCTCAAGAACACAACTAATCATCACTATCACACTAGAAGGATCATTTGTGGACCTCCAAACCACAAACCAATCAAGTTGTTAATTCAAATTAGCTTCCCAAACATGTCACCAGGTCCGCAGAGCATGACATTGCATTTTCAGATCTCACCGGACCTATTTGTGCCACTCTATCACCATTGAACAACTGTCGGAACAAGTTCTACTCATATACCCATAACTTCTTCAGATCTTCATGTGGACCTCTGAAATCTTGACTAGACAACCTTTAGACACACATATACAAACCCTTTGATGCACATACTCTAATCTTCATCTATTTGGGATCTTTGCTTCATAGGACATCACTATCTTCACTGTTCTTCTCTATTTCTAATGGGGCTAATTTTCTCAATATCCTCAGCACATAACTCATCCAATTCTTGACATCAATGCAATAGGAATATGTTGACATCAATGACAACACCATTTAGGGCCATACTTGCAACAATACCATTGGGACAAATGGCCTCTTCTGTGGGCTTCTAAATGGCTCAAAAGTTGCTACGTGGCACCTTTGCGCTTATCAGGTCAGCTCCTCTCATATTTCTTTGAATGCACGCCATATTGACACTTGGTGCATTCATCTTCTTCTTTACTTAACTTCACCTTAACTGATGCGCAAGACATGTGGCAACACCCGCTAGCTTCAAAACTAGGATACACGGCTGTGATAGGTAAAAATCATATCAATAAGATCAAGCATTACAAATGAAAACCTAATCCTACCACCATCAAAGAATCAAATCCAAGTGAAATCAAAGCATGCAATTCAAGAACAATATCACCTAGATTGTATGATTCCTTGTTTGTGATGTGGATTGCTTCTTCAACAATAAATAATTATGAAGATAAAAGTTGCCATGATGGATGGACGATAATGATAATAGGCTAGATGGATGCTAAAATACTCAATATGCTCAAGATGATAATGTTGATGCTATATGAAAAATACTGGATAGATTGTATGGAATGAGAGAGTTTTTATATAGACCTCAACCAAAATCAATCGACGGTAGAGATTTGGTGGCTATGTGAATGGCTAGCATGAAATGATAGTCATAGGTAAATGTGTAGATGACAAGTGGAGGGAAGATAAGGCTCATGTGTGACCGTGTACATAAAAAGTACTACATGTGAAAGCTATTAAATAAAAGATGTAGCACCACACATGTTTTTAAATAAAAGAGGCACACATGTCGGCTCATGAAGATAAATGATAAGAGAGATTAATTAAATAAATAAAATTTATTTAATTAATTGGAAAGTGGGGTTATGAAGGGAATTTTAATTAAATAAATAAGATTTATTTAATTAAAATAGATAAAAATAGAGTTAATTAAATAATTAAAGATTATTTAATTATAGCTTATAGAAAATAGAAGAAGTAGATAATGAATTAATTAAATAAATATAAATTTATTTAATTAATAGAAGAAATAGGTGCTTTTGATAAATAGAGGAATTGTTCAAGTGTGTTAGACAAATGCAGATGATAAATAATGCAATATTTGGTACTAATAATAATTAGGTCAATTTTGGGTGTCTACATTTTGCCCCTCTTTGATACAATGTTCGTTAGAACATTATGTCAAAGAAGGGACAATATTCATTCGATAAACAAGGTTATGCCCTAGTGTAACTGACAGGTACTGCCCCCTCGAGAGGTAAACCAGGCTAACTAGGAAGAGCTGGGTTGGCTCGCGATAAGATGAATAGCTAAAAGAAAGGTTGACACGAAGAAAATGGGGGTTGGGCTGGAGAAAGTGGTTGAGACAGATTTGGTGGAGAGGGATGGGTTACAACTAGTAGTATGGTAGTGGAGACAGGGTCCTGCAGATCCTGGGACACTTCTAGATTATGATGCATACTGGGTTACAGCTAGGCTAACTCGGTTGACTAGGCCTGGGGAGATAGGAGAGATTGGGATGGAGAGGCCGATTAGGAGGAGGGCATGGGCTCTAGCAGCACAGGTAGTAGTGCCTATAGCTCCAGGTATTCAGGTACGGGATAGGTGCCAGCGCATGTTCTAGCTTAGCTATAGGCATAGATGCTAGGGGGTGATGATGTGGGGATACAGCAGCTAAGGCAAAGGATTAGAGAGGAGAGGAGATGGAGGCAGTGTGCTCAGAGGAGGCTGAGGAGGGTGGAGATAGATAGACATCAGGTGGTGATAGCCATGCGACAGGCTAGAGCACAAGCACTAGCCTACTACACATAGTTACAAGCTAGGGCTTAGGGAGGAGATGGACATGATGATGGTACACTGACGAGAGTGACTGGGGAGAGAGACATAGTAGCATAGTAGGTGCAGATAGTTATAGCCGAGAGAGATATAGCATTGTAGCAGATACAGGCTATTAGAGATGAGAGAGATGCAGCTGTGCAGCAGGTGTAGGTGGTGAGGGCTGAGAGGGATATGGATGTACAACAGTTATAGGCTATGACAATAGAGAGAGATAGAGAAGTAGCGGCATTGGGGATAGACGGAGCCATAATGTACCTTGCTATGCAATTGACACAGTCACAGGGAGAGCTAAGGAGGGCACAGGGTGAGGCCGAGTATTACAGAGGCTTATATCATGGAGAAGTGCCTACAGAGCAGAGACAACCTATCTATAGGAGTAGGTCAGGGGCCTTAGCTTCATGGAGGACAGGAGGGCCACATTCTGTAGCTTCAGTGATGGGGCCTCCTAGAGATGGTAGACCAGATGCAAGACCCAATGGTGGACAGGGTGAGGAAGCTACCAGTAGTCACTAGGGATATCTTGTTGTATATTATTGTATCATGATGAGGCCTATGAGCTAGTTGTACATACATTCTTTGATGGCTTATGGATAGCCCATGTTGTATTTGTAGACACTTGTATATTGACACATTTGATATATATATCATGGCTTTGACTCTATGATGTTGTGATGATTATGGATGCACTTATGTTATGGTGCTATGCATTTTTGTATTTTCATGGTCTATATGAATGTTTATGCAAATGATATGAATATGAAAATGGTAATAATGGAAATGTCTTATGCTAATGGTAATGTATGGTAATATATGATAATGAGGTTATGATAATGCAAATATATAGATGATAATGATATAGGCCTATGTATGTCTAACACACTTATTTTGTAGGACAAGGAATGCAGAAAAGAAAGATGGAGGGAAAGATTTGATTTTGGTTGATGACTATATAAGAATATGATGGAATGGATAGATGGTATAACAACTTTTAAATTAATTTCTCAGAAATTAAAGAAATGCAATCCTTATGTTTGATATAGCATATGGATGTTATGCACCAGGGTATAAAAGACCAAGGTGTCAAGGTATCCAATGCATAACTAGCATACTACAATCTTGCCTAATGCATGAGGTCACGATGTTGAACCAACATACACAAGATATGAATAGTAGCTAGTATTCCAAGATGGACTTTGACACTACAAGCAACAATTTGAGCTTATTTCCACTACACATACTGACATCTTGCTGGTTATATGTATGGAAATAACCTTAGCATAGAATAGTCTCAAATACATAAGAGACTATTTAGCTTCTTAGTGTTGTGTGGCTACACAACACGCCTCATTTTGTCTTGGCAAAACAGGGACCCAACTTTTTGCTGCTTTGGCTTGTTTTTGTGTTCTTCGGTGGTTTGGTAAAAGTAAGTCATGCAGATCATCATGCATAGAGAGGCTGGGTAAGTCATCATCATGATGTCAGTTTGTCAAAGTTCATATTTTATTCCAGTAACCTCATATCTAGAAAGAGCATCAAAATTCATGCAGGTTTGCCTTTTGCATCACCCTGATATTCGCTAGGGTGTGAAAATTATGAATGGTCAAAGTTTGAGTCAAACCTGATAGTCACAGCAAGAGGATCATATTTCTTAACATCAGTCATATTACGGAAGGTCATCCTGATCTAATTTATCACCTGATAATTCATGCGGTCCAAATATCCAGATGTCAATTTTAGGTGATAGCGACCTTTACCCGTCAACAGCCTTATGTATTTCGTGAGGATCATATTTCTCAATGTAACCCGATTTCCAAATATCCTCCTGCCGCGAAATATCCCCTAGCCATTATCCTGATGATGTCATTCAAGTCTGATAAACAATGAAATAGTCACGACGATGATGTAATCATCATATTTTCCTCTCGAGGAGGATGATCATGATCCTGCTCACATAATATGACGATGACGTCATAGTGCCATAACGCTGAACCAAGTCGATATCCTGATGACATCATCATGATATTTTGACACTGGATCATTTTAGTCCTGGGGATCATCATCTTGAAACATCACCCGACATTTCTACATCACCGGATCTTTCGATGTGGGTTTTCCCGCTCAGAGGCGGATGATCATATTGCACCAAGGGGATCATCATATTTGAACATGACCCGATATCCAAATATCACCCTGCCGCAGAATATTACTTCGATCTGCTAACATGACGATGACGTCATAATGACATAGCGATAAATGAGGTCTTCAATTTGCTGACGTCCTCCTGATTTTTTCCAGGGGGGTCATTTTAGTTGCAGGGGTCATATTTCAGATCCTCCTGATTTCTTAGCATGACCATGATGTCAGCCTTTCATATTTTAATGAAGCCTGTCCATGATGATGACATCATCATCATATCCTGATCTATGAAGAGAGTCATATTAGTTAATATCCCTCATATTAGCTAATGTACATACCCGGACCTGATAGTTTTTATTCAATGAATTTAGTGAACAGAAGGGCATGGATTGCATATGCATGATCTTATGCATGCGATAACTAAAAATGTAAGGCTTGCATATTATATGAAAGGTCCCCGTCACCCTTGGAATACAAAAAAGGCTACCGCAAGGTGAAACTATTTGCAAAAATTCAGAGAAACTCAAAAATTAGGAAATTTTTGACCTTCCCCTTGGCAGGGTCATAACTCCTAGCCATGTTATCAGAATTTAAACTTTTTGGACTCATTGGAAAGATAAACTAGTTATCTAATTTGAGTTGCCTGGTCACTTAGGCTTAACGCCAAGTCACCGAGAATGTGTTGAGCCCTAATTTCGCTCCAAAGGCCTCCGAAAATGCAATTTACTCAGATGTAGAAAATACAAAAAAAATTACATTTTCGATATTTCTATCAAAAATTGCTCAAATGACCCTGGCTGGACCTGATCAGATATTGAAACTATTTTAGGGCCTGACAGCATGTTTTCTAGTCAACGATAGTCACCCGGACCCTCTTGACCACCTATGGGCATTTAGTTGCGCGAATTTTCTCAGATGCTCAATATTCATAACCCGATATATATAGGTTTGCACATTCACAACCTGATAAAATGTAAATGTTTATTTTCCTGCTAGTTATTAAGTGATGATGCTTAATTCTTGTCTATTTGTTACAGGATGTTGGAGCTGTATGAAGTGGCTGAAAATTGCCAACTGGCAGGCAACATGAACCGGAGCTGGGGAGGATATTATCAAATATGTTGTATGCCAGCTGGAAGGTGGACTAAGTCAAAGATATCAGAATATTCTCTGCCAGCTGTGTATTTGCCAACTGGCAAGCATGTGCTATTCATCTGGACCATTGATTGTTCTGGGAGGATCCTAATCCTTGGATCATTGTAACTGTTTTCTGGCCTTTGTTCTATAAAAGGACAGAACTTCTCTTCATTGATATATGGGAGTGTCTGGCAAAATAAGGCCAATTACTATAGAATAACATAGGAGATCAGATTACTAAGACTAATGAGGATTGAATTGTTGAAATGTCAAGGTTCTTTCCTCAGATCATTGTAAATGCACTTATTCTAAAGCATACTGAATGGAGATGAAGCTTCAGATTACATCTTGATTGTAAACTTTACATAATCTTCAAGTTGATTTCTAGATATGTAATGGTGAATGCTGTGTTCAAATAGAAGCGCTTTCATTTCATTGCATGTTGTTGTCAACTTTTCCTTTGAAGATTTGTACTGGATCATGCGGATTTGTGGAATGTCCTGGTGAAGTATGATTTCTAGTTTTCTTCTCTTCATTGCTGTATGGGAACATGTGTGTGGATCAGTGATCTCAGTTAAGTAATTTTGGGAATCTCATTCTCTAACCCTTTTTCTCATTTTAATTTCATTGAAATCACTTCCATTACTGCAAATCGTGATAAATAACAAGCAGAACAGAGAAATATGCTGACATCTCGTAGATAATTGAAAATCCTTAGCATATTTGAGCAAAGTGCATGTAGTGTTGAAAATATCATGCAAAGAATTGCAAATAATGGTAGAAATCATGCAAATATCAACCTGTAAGCACATTATTTGACTAAATTCACAGTGTAGAGGTAGAATTATTAGAGATTTATGCAGAGCAGACATATAGAGCAGGATATTTGGAGAAATAATGATGAACTTTATAGAAATTACTGAAGAACGTAAGGCCCCTGAATGATTAACAGCGACACACATCAACCACTAAGTAACGTCAGTAGATTATGAACTAATTGACGGAGACTTGGGATCATGAATTCTTTGAATTCATCGTATCTTTCAAGATGAATAAAGGTTGAGGTGTAACTTTTATTCTATGTTTGTTTATGACTAACATCATCATCAACACTTAGATGCAAGAGATATTAATATGCAAAATGTTAATCCCAACACATACAAGATACCAATACACATAGGAAGAAAATAAGATCATCCCACAAACACGACATACGAAAGCAATATGACCATGCTCCATTCCTTACTTCATCGCAACATACCAAGATATGATAGATCAAGGAAGTCTTGATTAGGCAAAGGAAAGGGACAAAAGATAAAACAAAAGATACTGTTATCACGTTCTCTTGCCAAATTTAAGTGCTCTTGGATGGATTTAAGCTGGCGCCTTGTTGAGAGGAAAGTTGCATCCTGTTAAAGGCTAAAGATGTTGATAAAATTCTATAGCAAATGTTGGCTTAAGGCATGTGGACAAATAGCTTTCGGTGTATCCCTAATTTGTTAAAGTGCTTTGAGATTTCTCTGATGCACATAGTCTGCTTCACGCTTGAGCTGGTCAAAGAGAAGTAGATAGAAGATTAAAGAAGATGAAGATGGGGTGGATTGTCCATACTTGTGTACTTGATACTTCCTTCGTATTCCAAATTGCCTACATACCTTGTATCCACAGGATCAAAGCATATTACGATGGTGATGAGACATAATGAATATGTAGTTCTAGGTTTATTGATGATGTAAGTGATGAAAGATAGAAGAAGGGGAGATGAAAGATCAAAGGATGATTTAGAAAAAAGATGAAATGATGAATGAAGGGAAAATGGCTATCATCTTTGCCTGAATTAGAGTGCTTCCTTCACATCTCAGATTGCCTACATACCCTGTATCCACAGGATCAAGGCTTGGAACAATAGAGTTGTGATGTAGTTCTTGTTTATTGCATTGATGGTTGATAACAAAGGATCGATTTTATTGCTTGGATTTTTTTTAGGATGTTTTGATTTTTTTTTAGTTTTGGGTGTTTGTTGTGCTGTGGGTTTGGTTTCGGATGTTTGTTGTGTTTTGGTTGAAATGTTATGAGCTAGAGCTGTAGATATCCACCTCCAAATAAAGTTCAACAAGTGCCCCCCGTGTGGGATGATGTTTATTAGGAAGATGTTGTGATGGATGTGTTCATGCAAATAATATGCTAAGGTGTAAAATGATATCTTAACCCCAACAAAGTCCAAACTACAAAAGCTAGCATGGCAGAGGCAAGGGTGGAAAGGCTTTTATTATGGATGGATAGGGATAATGGTTTATATAGGGACAATAGTAGATTATGATGTGGATTATGTAGGTAAGATAGTGGATGATGCTATGGAAAGATGTGATCAAATGAAGTAAATGATGAAAGCTAGTCTCTACACATAGCAGCTGTTTGCCAGGTTTTCACTATGGTACTTATCTAAGGTGCCTATTTACTAGGTTTTCACTAGAGGATGAATTATTTATCTTGTACTTATTTTTTATTTTTTTTGTTATTTTTATTTTTATTTTTATTTTTTTGGAACACGCTAAGGTTCATGGGTAGAATTTCTTGAGATGAAGGCTACTAATTGGTTCATCTAAGGGGATACCTTCAAGTGTTGAAAGAGCATATGCACCTGATCCATAGACTAATGTGATGTCAAAAGAACTAAGCCAATTAGGTTCAAACTTGCCTTATTTCTCACGATGTTACTGATTCCTTTGATTTTCTTTAAGGACAAGATCTCCAACTTTAAACCTTCATTCTCTGATCTTTTTGTTGTAGCTACAACGTAGACGATTTTGGTAAACTTGAAGATGGTTGAGTGCTGTAAGATGTTGTTCATCTAATAGTTCAAGATCATGAAGTCTGGATACTCTATATTCTTCATCTGAGATGGTATGTTGTAAGGATACTCGTAGTGAAGGAATCTCAACCTCAATAGGTAAAATGGCTTTAGTGCCATACACAAGGGCATAAGGGGTAGCACCAGTGGCAGTTCAGACACTTGTTCTATAGGCCCGCAATGCAAGATGGAGTTGTAAATGCCAATCATGGCCAGCTTCATTGACTGTCTTTTTAAGGATTTTGATAATTATTTTGTTGGAAGCCTTAGCTTGGCCATTGCTTTGGGGATAGTAAGGCGTAGAGAACCTGTGTTGGATATGGAACTTATTATAGAGATCCCTAACCTCTTGATTCTTGAAAGGATGACCATTATCAGTGACAATGGCTTGAGGAAATTCATAATGGCAGATGATATAATGTAAGATAAACTTGGATATTTGTTTGCTTGTGATGTATGTCATTGGTATTGCTTCTACCCACTTTGTGAAATACTTGGTGGCGGTGATAATAAAATTATGACCATTAGATGAGGTAAGATGAATTTTCCCTATGAGATCAAGCCCCCACTGTGAGAATGGCCAAGGAGTAGTGATAGGTTGAAGTTCATGTGCTGGTGCATGTATTAGATCCCCATGTTTCTAACATTGTAAACATCTCTTTGCAAATTATTGTGCGATCCTTCTCCATAGTTGGCCAATGGTATCCAACTCATAGAAGCTTCTTAACAAGACTAGGGCCAGCAGAATGCGACCCACAAACACCTTCATGTACCTTGCATATAGAAACCTTTGCTTCCTCAGAATCAATACATCTAAGAAGGATACCATCAAGACTCCAGCGATATAAAGTGTCTCCTAGGATAGTGTAGCGAGAGGCTCGATAGATAAAGATTTTTTTTTGGGTGTTTGATAATTGGATAAAGGTTTTTCGTTGGGTGTTTAATAATTAGATAAAGGTTCTTCTAAGCTACTTTGTTTCTTTCCTTCAAGCGCTCGTCGTCATGACACGTGGCACTTTTTGCTGCTCTTGCAAAACAACCCTTAATATCTTGGGCCCACCATATTTTACTTTGACACTTTAATATACTACAGAAAAGAGTGACACGCAGTAGGCTTCCACTTCATTTGCAACAAAGACATACGAAAACTCTTGTATACATCTGAGCTACTTTATCAAAAGTTTTCCTCTTCCCTACCATCAGAACATGTGGTGCACTCCATACAACTAAGAAACTTTATGAAATGAAAGTGAAAAAAAATGTGACACAAACACGTGGCATGCCTTGTGACTCTCGATGCCTACAAACTTGAAAGAAGACATTTGGTACTTTCCACTACAACTAGACACTGTGTCAGCTATTTGATTACCACACCACATGGCGCATTCACGTAGCTTTCACAAACCATGCGTTTATTCAAAATCCCACTGTGTGACACTTGGCGATTCTGTGTAAGCTATGACTTGCAATACAAAACAGATTACCAGACTAATAATATATAGGTATCTTTCCACTATGAATTGATGCTACAAAATGTAGAGTTTTAACTCTACAATATTTACAATAGAAAGTGACAAACCTGACCAATGCTTCTTCTCAACCTAGCATACCAACATACCATGCCCATAATCCTCTATCATATGCAATCTTAAGAACTCTTATGCCTGATAAGTTTGAGACTCCCCGTTTTGAAAAGTACAATGGTAAAGGTGATCCTAATACTCATGTGTCAGCATTCATAGCTATGTGTAGTGATTTTTTCTTGGAAGAAGACTTGCTAGCAAAACTCTTTCTGTAATATACTGCTTTGGACTGGTTTTGTTCCTTACTTCCAAATTTAATAAACTCTTCCTCTAAACTAGTTGATCAATTCTTATAACATTTTCAAGTAAATATTGGATCGTTAGTCTCATTGATTGATTTAGTTCATTGTAAACAAGGTCTGAAAAAGAAGTTAACTGACTACATCATTCGATATCAAGCTCTGTTTGCACAAATTCAATACTTGATTACAAATGAGGATGTTCAGAGGATATTCATTACAAACTTACAATGTAACATCTATGATAAAATCATCTTGATGATGTATAGCTCTTTTCAATATTTATGCACAACCCTTCATGATTACCAACTGTCATCTAGTCAGTATGAAAATCAAAACTCATTGGCTCAAGTTGGTCAATCCATGGTTGGACCTCCACAAAACAAATTTAAAAGGAACAACATGAGTTTCATCAAGGTTAATGGACAACATTCAAACAATTTTCAATCACAAGTGTCTTATATTAATAATCCCAAACGGACACCTTTTCAACAACTGCAATATCAAAAGTCTACTCCATTATCTGAATCTCTTCAATTAATCATGAATCAATCAATAAGAAATAATTTTTTAAAGCTTCTTCCTGTGAAACTACTTGATAGTAATAGGATACAAGGACCTAATTTTGATGCTAATTCTTTCTATCAGTATCAGTGATCAACAGGACATGACACTGAAAGATGTATGTGCCTAAAACATGAAATTCAAGATCTCATTGATTCTAATATCATACAAGTAACTAGAGTGAATGAGAATGGAAATAAGTCAGTTACTCCTTAGAATCAGAATCTACAAATCTTTACAAATCCCTTTTCAAGACATAACAAGAACAATATGGTAGAGCAAAATACAATAGAATAGGAAGATGATTATCTTGACTATGATGAAAGAATTGGTATGATAGAAGTGGATAAGAGAAAAATTGAAGATCCACCTTGTCCATAGGGAAAAGGTGTCTATGATGAGGTTTCTCTGTTGTTATCCCTTCAAAGATCATGAGGCAACCAAGATGCACTGTATATGCAAATTGAACAACCACAACAAAATATTATGATACAAGAAAAGGTTGCCACAGTGGAAAATATCCCATTCCTCTGTGAGAAGCTTAATAAGAAAGCAAAGGATCATAAAAGAACAAGGTGACTATCATCAGAGGGAAATAACACTGATTCCCCTCCTCGCAAGCAATAAAAGACTTCAAATATATGGGGATTTAACAAACAAGCACTAGATGACCATCCTGGAAGTAAGAATCAATTAGATAAGAACTACTCACACTTTGTACAAAAATTAATGGAGCACCTTTCTAAGATGCTCACAAGTCCATGTTGCTCTTAGCAATAGGTAAGTATTTCTAACCCTGGTGGCCACCTTTGTCATAGCATAATTTTCTCATTTATGTGGCCTCCCCTCTTGTGTTGTGTTGCTCCATGATGTGTTATGTGTTGTTTAGGCCTCTTGGATGACCCTTGATACTCCTGTAAGGTCAAGGATACTAGGAGGCTACCTTTATTATGACCATTCTTCTATTTGTTCCATCATTCTTCTACTATTGCTTCTCCTCTATTTTATTATTGTGTGTCATGCCTTAGGGGCATAGCATTGTGGTTGATGTCTTGGGGGCGTCCTCCTATGTGGTGTTCCTAAGGCACTTGTTCTCCTCTCTATCTTTTATTGTTTACCTTCTTCTAGTAATTCTACCTAGTTGATGGATGATTAGAAACAAACAATTAATTGATACAGACCGCATGTCCCTTCCGCAAGCAAGCAAAAATGGACCTAGTCCATATATGAAGATGGGGTGATTTATATATCTGATGCTTGGCTAGTAGAATCACTCCATGTGATATTTCATGTTTCCTTATCTCTTCTAAAAAACCATTGCAATACATCTCCTTTGTGCATTTTGTTTCTCTTGTATCTCACCTTGTTGTTACACTCGATTTTGAGGTGCCTACAGTATAATACTCAGATTTGAACCCATATGTGTAGCCTTGGTTTCTTTGGTGTGATCTCATATATGATTCATGCATAGCTTTCATGTTTTCATGTGGTTATTATCTTAGAAGAAGATTTTTTAACCTTATCTCTTATTGATTATCCTAGCATATCTTATCAATGTGTTTGTGGGAACATTCGATGATTGTAAGCACATGTCACCTTGGGGGCACGGGCTTTGTGAAATCTCTTATTTCCTTGCGTGTCTTCTCTCTACCTTAACATGCTTCATATCAGTACATGACATCAACAACCTTAAGGTGGGGGCATATATAATGATATCTGTCTGATGATTTTGATACTAATGAAATGTGTTTGTAAGCCCTCTCCGCGAGGTGGGATGTTGTATTTCCACTACGAGTGCACATCCTTATATCAATTGTAATAAAAAATCCCTCTCCGTGAGGTGGGATAACGTATCTCTTGAGCTAGTGTGTATCCTTTTATTCAAAATCCCTCATCATGATGCAAGATGGTGTATCTCTTGAGCTAGTACACATCCTTTAATTACAAATTCCTCATCAGGAGGCAGGGTTAGATCTTGAGCTGTCCTCCCTTAAGCATGTTTTTGGTGGTTGTTATGGCATAAGCCCAACTTTCAGGTGTGTCTGTGGCATGTTTGAGATGGTAGGACTTAGCAATAATCTCCTACCATCACCTTGTTTGTTGTGTTTAATATGTATAGTGTGTTTGTGGCATGCTATACAATGCTCGTGTCTTCTGTGTGTTTTCCCCTTGTGTAGTGTAAAGGGTGTGGCGATGAGTCCCCCCTACACTTGGATTTTGTATGTTGTGTTTTCCCCTTGTGTAGTGTAAAGGGTGTGGTGATGAGTCCCCTTACACTTGGGTTTTGTATGGCATGTTTTCCCCCTTGTGTAGTGTAAAGGGTGTGGCGATGAGTCCCCCCTACACTTGGATTTTTTGTGGTGTATTTCCCCCTTGGTGTAGCGTAAAGGGTATGGTGATGAGTCCCCCTATATTCTGGGGTTTGTGTTGCAATTTTATTTCCATGCATATATATTGTGAAAATGAAAATGCTATATCATTGTATTCATTGTGTTTTGCGTGACTACTCTCATGTCTTCATCATTTTTTGCATGTCTTTAATGATGTCTTCTCTGTGTTTTGTTGGCAAGAGACAATGCTCCAGTATTGACTTGTATGTTGTCATTGATGGCAACAATGCTCATAAATCTCATCATCATGATAGGAAGAGATATCTCTAGAAGAACATGTTGGATTCCAGGTCCGGTTGATAGAAAATGGCTAAGTATGGAAAGTATTCTAGGTAAAGGACAGTAAGTCAGATAATATGTCTCCATAGATGATGATCTACTAATGTGGTTCAGGTATGATGTTCTTAGTTGTTTGATAGTGTTATGCTTTAGTGATTAAGTCCTCACTTCCTCCGGAAGTCACCTTGAAGAAATGTCTAAGTCTGGGTAAACAAAGGTATAACATGAATAGTGAATGGGGTCTAGTGCAGTGGTTTGCATTCCTCTACAGATAAGTATTTTGTTATGCAATGTTGAGGTGTTGTAAACACTTATATGAAGTATCTAATTCCAAAGTTAGGAGATCTGAAGTCCATCGGAAGGTTAGCTACAAGTTGATAAGTATCGGTATAGTGTTTGACAGAGTTTGACAGTGACAAAGTCTGAGTTTTGATAGTCTGCATTTCTCTGCAAGATGATATCATGACTTATGGTTCTAAGGGTAAGATTGAGAATGTGTAAAGAGTCCTTGTTATGATTTTGGAAGTGTTTTGTGATCTGCGGTAGAAGTTGTAAGTCAGCAGATGAACCTGTTAAGCATGCTCTTGAGGAACAGGCTGACTGGTGAGATAAATTATGATGCAGAGAAAAGTTAGTGTGTGAAAGATCTATTCAAGTAATTGAGTGATTAGAGCCGACCTATATAAATATGCTTGGGGAAAGATTTGGGTCCATACGACACATAGTGCATTGGATTGAGCCAACTAGGTACATCTTTCTATGTACATGTTTCACTTCTTGGATGTTGACCTGATAGTGGATCAAATCATAATGCAAATATATAAAGGTGATGAATTTCAGTTGTGTGAGTGTAGAGAATGTGTATGGTGTGGAAGAGGATTAGAATATGCGAATAACAGAGCAGTGACACAGATCAGGGAGAATGAAGACTTGGGATTCAGAATTCAGCTATTAAATGACTGCACCTGGCATAGTGGCAGATGCTTAAGTAGTATTCAATTTTCATGTGAAATCTGATTGGAAACAAGCTTTCACCATCAAGGCAGTGAGCTGACAGTGAGCCTTCAACAGGGTTTAACAGCCCTCAGGGTTTAACAACCCTTATTGTAATCTTGTTAGGTTTAGGGTTGAGGCAGTGAGCCTGCTAGACCTAGTTGTACTTCATGGCAGTGAGCTAGAATGTTCTAGGCCCATGGAGTGACCAAGCCTAAACATTATTTTTGTAAAGATTGCAATATATATTTGAGAGCTAATCCTCTTCGTGGTTTTTCCCTTCTTGGGTTTTCCATGTAAAAATCTTGGTGTTCATGTGTCATGTTTCCATGGTTGTTGTTCATATGCATATTGTGTTTTTGTTTAATTAATTTTGGGGAATGGCTAAAAGTTAAAGTGCATAAAAAGATTTTTAGAACACTGATTCACCCGCCCCCTCTCAGTGTTCCTAACAATCAACAATTGGTATCAAAGCAAGGTTCCTTGAAAAAGTTTAACAACTTGAGGAAGATCTAGGATAGTATGATCATGGCAGCAAGAAGGTATGGAAATTATGAAAGATACAACCAACTAGAAATAGCTCTTATGGATCTTGATAATTCTAAAGCAGAAGTTAGGGATCTGAAAGAAAACTTGCAACAAGTTGATGAATGCATCTTGAAGCTAAAAGAGCAAGTCAAGAAATTCAAAGACAAATACAAAGAATTCAAAGATCATTTGTTATCAGCAAATGAAGCCCTAAATGATTTGGAAGAGGAGTTATAGAAAGAACAAGAGCAAAAGATGATCTAAATTTAATTGTGAAGAATAGATCAGAAGATTGTGCAAAACTTGAGAAAGAAATTGCAAATTTAAAAATAGACCTAGAAAAGGCCAAAAACTTTGAAGAAAAATTTAAGATAAGTACTGCAAAGCTTCATGAAATGATTATCAGCTAGAAGAGTGCAGATGACAAGCAAGGTTTGGGATATGAAAAAGGGGAAAGTTCAAAATCTGGTCAAGTAAACACTAAAGTACAATAAAACAAAGGAAATCAGTTTAGAAATCAGAATAGAAGACCTAGAAGACCTCCAGTCAGACAACCAAATGCACAAAGGTACCCATCTTTCAATGGTTATTGTAATTCATGTAATAGGTATGGTCATAAGGCTACTCAGTGTAGGAGCAGAGTAAATCAAAAGAATCCATCATTCTCTGGTTAGTGTTTCAACTGCAAGAAAATTGGTCATAGAGCTGCTGTATGCAGAAATAAAGTGAGTGAAAATTCTATTAGGTGCAATGCATGCTATAAAATGGGACACAGATCAAATGAATGCAGAAGCTTGGTAAGAGATAATTTTCAAAATACAAGGAATAGTCAATCATTCAATGGAAAGTGTTTTTGCATGCAATAGATTTGGACATATGGCTAATCAATGTAGATCAAATTCAATCAATGCAAGGAATCAAGGTCAAAAGAATGTGGTGTGCTTCAATTGCAACAAATTTGGACATGTTGCAAGATTTTGCAGAAGCAGGAATGTGAAGAGAAATCACTATTTTGAAGAAAGGAAAATAAAGCAGAGAAGGGAAAAGAGAAAGTTGATCTGGTTGAAACCAAGAAAGAAATGAACAAGGTATGGATCAAGAAAGAAGTAATTGAATTCAAGGATCGATCCGCACCAATATCCGATGTAGATACTTCCTCTAGGAAGTAAATCAAGAGCTCTGGCTTAGGGGGAGCAGTGTTGAAAATCCAAATTCCCCAGCCAAAAAGTGGGTGCCAGAATCCAGCACTAAGGTGTATGATGAAATCTGATGTGACACAGCTCTTAGAAGAAAAATTGAGAGAAAAAGGGTCAATGCAGCATATTGTAGAGCAATCCTAATCAACAGTGTTCTACAGTGAAGGGTTTTGGGAGCCTTTTGGGAATGAGCATTTAATGACGACTAGGTCAAGCCGTGTAGAGGATAAAAAGGAACTTGATTGGTTTTAAAATCACTTTGCACTCGGAGCTATCATAAATTCAAAGAGATTGAAGCTAAACTTGAGCAGCGACAACCAAGATTTGAAGCATTCAAAGAAAGGAAACCCTGACTCAGCAAAACAAGGTATTTGCATAGAAAACATAATTGTGAATCTATTGAATTTTTGCTATGGCGACTCCACAAATTGTAGATATTACTGAACGCCCTCAACCCATGTTCAAGAAACACCCAAATAAAGAAACAAAAGTGGATCAAATGGGTGCATTTTCAGGTATACCTTATGGAGTCCTGTATGATGAGGATGTTAGGGCATATATTCATGTTGCTCTAGATGAACACATCAGCATTTGTCTAATAGATTTATATCTCAATCATCTAACTGGTGACCAATTTGACCTCAAAAAAGAATACAAATCCCTGAAGGAAAAGAAGTTTTTTCAGTATGTGGATTTTCCTATGTTTGTAGAGGATGAATGTGTATGGTATGTTCTGAGCTGAATTCATGATGAATTCATGTGGTTAGGGCAGCCCTTCAAAATCACCAAGGAAGCAATTAAGGCAGTGACAGGATTAAGTTCCACTAGAAGTGTGCCCTTGTTGAAGGCCATGAAGAATCAGACTGTTACAAAGGCCATTAGAGCAAAGTTCGACAAGAAAGCATTGACTATAAATGATATCATAGATCATGATGTAAGATTCACCTCAATGGTTTTGGGCTACAAGATCTATTTCTCCAACCGGGAGAACTCTATCTCAGGGACAACAATCTATATTGCCTATTAGATGATAAAGGAGAATGTTGATTATGACTTATGTGAGCTGCTGCTAAATCAATTAATGGAAAATTTGAGGAAGACAAAGGAGAGCAAGAATTATCCCTTCAAATATGGTACATTGGTAATTTGTTTATTCTTTTATTTCATGAATGAGCTACCAAAAATGAAGAATTTGATCTAGTTAAGTAGTAAACCAGTAGCTGTTCAAATTAGAAATCATCTAAATAGCATTGGAAGTGTTGATGAGCAAAATACAACCTTATGGGGGTACTTTAAAAACTTCCAAAGCATGATGCATTCCAAAGAAAGAATTCCTGGGAAAATTATTGAGAAGTATAAGGACACCATCTATTTCATGGTTACAAAAGATCAATGTCTAATGGAAGCCATTGAGCCTAGGATGGTCTAGGTAATGCTGATGGGCTATGAAGTAGCTGGGCAAATGTTAGAGAACTATGCTCAATACATGTTGAGCAAGCCCAAGGATAACAGGGAAGAAAGATTTGGAACTTATGAAGAACTATCCATGAAACTCCATGTTGAATTCATTAAACTAGAAGCAACTAGAAGGGTTAGAAAACAAGTGGAAGAAATTGCTGCAAGATATGGCATCACCAAAGAACAATTGAAGGAAGTAAGGGAGAAAGAAGTAGAAGAAAAACAAAAGAGTGATCCGATGCAAGTCTCAAAAAAATCTCAGTTAAGGAAGGAGAAACCAAAAAAAGTTTAGAGGACTACTAGGAGCTCCGCTACCCCCTCTGGTGTCACATCATCAATGAACTTGGAGAAAGCATAAAAAGAAACCACTACCGAAGACATGAAGAGGAAAAAGATGGAAGGAAAAAGATTATATGTTAGTATAAGTGAAAGGGATGAAGAGGAGATAGAGACAGATGAAGAGATCAAAAAGATGAAAATTGAGACTATCAAAGCTTCCGGAAGCACTAAAGAAAAATCCTCCAGAAAAGATAAGTCCAGTAGATAGAAAATGCCACCAGCACTTGCAAATATAATAAAGGCTATCACTGTAGATTGGAATCTAAAATCTATGATTAAGCACTATGATGAATATAGTGACGACAAAAGGAGTTTGGAGGAAACCACTGTAAATTATCTCAACACTTTCAACAAAGCCCTCATTAAGATCATCTCTGATCTTCCAGAAAGCCTAGCAAATATTCTGAGCATCAGGAAGGAGACTGCTAGAGCTAAAGATATTGAGTTGAGAAAACATGTGTTGACTAGACTATGTCTGAAAATCACTGCTGAAGAAGAAACCTTGATCATGAAAGAAACCAAGGATCATTTCAGAACTAAAACAAGAATGAATTCGTTAATGTTGGGTGATATTGATAAAGTAGTGAAAGAATCAAAAGAGATTATCTTGAAAGTCTTGAAACAACAGAATCTTTCCATTGCAAGTGTCAATGAAGAAACTAATGTTACTGACAATTCATTTTCTCTGGAAATAAATTTAGGTCATGAAACAAGTATAGATGGCAGAATGTCTGAGGAAAAAGAGGGACCTATTGATGACTCTCAAGTAAGAACCTATTTGGCACAACAAATTAAGGATAATATTGACAAAGGAAAGACTGAGGAAAAATTGGTCATGGAAAATCCTCCACTTGAACAAAAAGAGGAGACCAATAAGACTATGGATTCAATGATCTGGAACAAAGCCCGAAATAAGAAGTCTCTGTCATAGTAAGAGACACTGCAGAGCCTGCAAAAGAATTGTTGGAGAAAATAAAACAAGCTTTGGGTAAGACATAATTTCTACATGGTCCAATAAATTTGGACACAATGACACCGGAACATAAGTTTAAGTTGGTTACAATTGTTCATACAAATGCTCAAGGGGAGATATTAAAAAAACATATTCAATGATGCTCTCAAGTACATGTAATATATAGATGAAGATTGCATCTGTAAATATGCGGTAGGTACACACAATTTTGAAAATTTTTGAAAACATTTTTGTGTATTCCAGACTACACCTTTTTCCATTGATGTCAAAGGGGGAGAAAGAAAATAAAGTGTATATAGTAAGGAGGGGTAGTCAAGCATTTTTCACTAAGTGTTGCCATCAATGCCAAAGGGGGAGATTGTTGGCAAGAGACACTGCTTCGGTATTGACTTGTATGTTGCCATTGATGGCAACAAGGCTTAGAAATCTCATCATTATGATAGGAAGAGATATCTCTGGAAGAACATGTTGGATTCTAGATCTGGTTGATAGAAAATGGCTATGGAAAGTATTATGAATAGAGGATAGTAAGTCGGATAGTATGTCTCCATAAATGATGATTCAATAATGTAGTTCAAGTATGATGTTCTTAGTTGTTTGATAGTGTTATGCTTCAGTGATTAAGTCCTGACTTCCTCTGGAAGTCACCTTGAAGAAATATCTAAGTCTGGGTAAACAAAGGTATAGCAGGAATAGTGAATAGGGTCTAGTACAGTGGTCTGCATTCCTTTGCAGATAAGTATTTTGTTATATAGTGTTGAGGTGTTGTAAACACTTATATGAAGTATCCAATTTCAAAATTAGGAGATATGAAGTCCACTGGAAGGTTAGCTACAAGTTGATAAGTATCGGTATAGTGTTTGACAGAATTTGAGAGTGACAGAGTCTGAGTTCTGATGGTTTGCATTTCTCTAGAAGATGATATCATGCCTTACGGTTCTGAGGGTAAGATTGGGAATGTGTAAAGAGTCCTTGATATGATTTTGGAAGTGTTTTGTGATCTATAGTAGAAGTTATAAGTTAGCAGATGAATCTGTTAAGCATGCTCTTGAGGAATAGGCTGACTGGTGAGATAAATTATGATGTGGAGAAAAGTTAGTGTGTGGAATATCTATTCAAGTAATTGAGTGATTAGAGCCGACCTATATAAATATGCTTAGGGAAAGATTTGGGTCCGTGTGACACATAGTGCATTAGATTGAGCCGATAAGGTACATCTTTCTATGTACACATTTCACTTCTTGGATGCCGGCATGATAGTGGATCAAATCATAATATGGATATATAAAGGCAATGAATTTTAGTTGTGTGAGTGTAGAGAATGTGTATGGTGTGGAAGAGGATGCGAATATGCAAATAATAGAGCAATGACACAGATCAGGGAGAATGAAGTCTTGGGATTAAAAATTTAGTTATTAAATGACTACACTTGGCATAGTGGTAGATGCTTAAGTAGTATTCAATTTTCATGTGCAATTTGATTGGAAACAAGATTTCATCATCAAGGTAGTGAGCCTTCAATAGGGTTTAACATCCCTCAGGGTTTAAAAACCCTTATTGTAATCTTGCTAGGTTTAGGGTTGAGGTAGTGAGCCTACTAGACCTAGTTGTACTTCATGGCAGTGAGCCAACATGTTCTAGACCCATGGAGTGACCAAGCTTGAACATTATTTTTGTAAAGATTGCAATATATATTTGAGAGCTAATCCTCTCCATGGTTTTTCCCTTCTTGGGTTTTCCACGTAAAAATCTTGGTGTTCATGTGTCATGTTTTCATGGTTGCTATTCATATGCATATTATGTTTTTGTTTAATTAATTTTGGGAAATAGCTGAAAGTTAAAGTGCGTGAAAATATTTTTAGAACACTGATTCACCCCCCTCTCAATGTTCCTGACAATCAACAAGTTTTTTAAGCTTCTTACTATCTTCATTGTGTCTTGCGTGTCTGCAATGTGTTTTCTAATGCTTACTTGAGATTGGGGGCTATAAATAGTCCCTCAATCTTGGTGTATGCCTTAGCTTCATGTGCCTGGAGTGTTTGATGTGTTTTTGACTGTATTTTAATACATGTATGGGTCGTAAGATCATACATACATTAAAGTGGGGGCTAAACATTATGTTGTAAAATGTCCCCCTAGGACTTTTACCTCTTAAGTTTAGCTCCTGGGTCCCTTAGAGTTAATCATGCATGTTAGAAATGAATCTCAAAGAAAAATCCTTTGAAAACCATGTCAAATGGGACCTAGGGGTGAACCTTAAGTATAATTTGGACCCAAAATAGGCCCCTAGACTTGGGCAACCATGCCCTTGCCCTGCCCTATTTTGTCAGGGTCCCAAATTCATATGTTGGCTTATGACCATTAAAAAGGGTTATGGGTTGGCTTTGTTAATTTGAATTACAAAATATTAGTGAGAATGCATATATAAACATGTTTAGGACTTCATTTGTAAGCGAGAAGATGATTTTGAGATTAAGGCAAACTTATGATCATAGAGCATTCAAGGCATTCATTGTGTTGTAGAGCATAATTGTGTTGTTGCATATTTGGCTTCATCTTCTCATGGTGTGAAAGATTTTCATCTCCTTGAGAGCTACACCTCTGAGGTGATATCTATTTGTAATTCAATCTATCTACTTTATCATTTTTTTTCCTCTATCCACCAATAACATGCACTCTCTATCTAACAACAATATTGGAAGGCTTGAATGCCATTCTGGGGCTTGACTAAGGCAAGCTCCTAAACCCTCTCTTGTGATTGCAGGTGATAGGTGTTAGATCTTGTGGAGAGGAGTTGTAGAGGATCATTACAGAGCATAAGGATTCTAGATCTGAAGAAGTTGTAGAAAATATCCCTAAAAGAACAAAGGTGATCCCTCTTTTGTCCTTCAATTCATTACTATCAGAAATCCCTGAGTAGGAATAGTCTACAACATATTTGGCTTCAGGTCTGCATAAATTATGCCACATTGGACAAGGGTGATCCCTCTTTTGTCCCCAAATTTTCTGCTTTCCAAAATTAAAATCCTAGTAGGTTGCTAATCTAAGTTTAGTGTTTCTCTGTGCAATCATTTCTTAGGATTCATCTGTTTGTTTAAGATTTTGCATAATTAGGGTTTTAGGCCTAATCAGACTAGAGTTTAACAAATTGATCAATAAATTCCAAATTCCTTATCATTCCAAGTGACATAAAACCTAACAATTGAGTTCTCTTGCAAAATTTGTGATTCAACTTGGTTTAATGTCCTTGAATGTATGTAGTGAAAGGAAGATCTAATAATCTACCAATCAAACCAAACACCCTTTTTTTCTACATAACAGTAAGTATGCAGCAAAAATTTCACTTCATTGTTTGGGGTTGCAAAGGTTGAGCATAGCGATCTCATGCTCTACATTGTATGAGAAGTGGGTGACAATTTTTTTTGAAAGATCAATGAAGGTTGAGATGGAGTCATAAGGCAAGTGTGTGAACCATTCTAGGGCTTGTCCTCCTAAGCTTCACGGGAAAAGACAAAGGAGGAATTGGTCATTATAGGCTACTTCTTGGCATGCCATGAAGAATTCCTTGATGTGGTCACAAGGATCTCCTTTTCCTTTGTACTTTTCAAATTTAGGCATTTCAAAGTGTTGGGGAAAAGGTATGGTTGTCATGTTTTTGTCGAATGGGTAGGGAAATAAGTCTTCGAACTTATAGTGTTTATTTTGGGTCCCTAGTTAGATGTTCTTAAGTGCATTTTTCATCTCTTTCCATTCTCAATAAAAAAGATTAGAAAGAGGTGGTTGTGATGTGATTTGGAGTGGAGGTTGTTGTGCTAAAAATGTTGTTGTTGGATGTATGGAGGGAGGCCTACAGTTTGCGAGTAAACCTGAGACCCATATGTTGGTTGTTGCAGGATGGTTTGTGTGGATGCATTGTGCGCATGTTACATTTGGAAGAGTGGTTGTTGATATTGTACGGTTTGTTGATGTTGCATGGAAGTACCATGAGGAGGTTGTTGATGAGTGGATGATTGGTATGTTTGTGTGGGATTTGTATAGCTTGTTAGGGGATTTTGGGGTTCATGCTATGATTGGGGTGCGAATAGATTTTGGGGTTGAAGATAGGTATGTGAAGGTATGGTAAGGGGTAATGTTGTTTGTGGGATGATTGTACTTTGAGGAATATTCAAAGGAGGAAGGGCTTGTGGAATGGAAACAACGTTGGATGTGTTTCGGGGGATGTTGGAGATGTTGGGGATGTTTTGAGGAACATTGGAAGTATTTTGTGGGATGTTGGATGTGGCTTGAGGTATGACAATTTGGGGATTAGTGGGCATGTTAGAACTAGGCATTAAATGTAATGGCATGCCATAAGGTTGTTTTGACACTTGGGGTCGTGAAGGTATGCTAGTCCCTAGATGTTGGTCAAGGGTATGAATAGTGGCAGAATTCGAGGTGTAATTGGCCCATGGATTATCATAGATGGGGTTGTTGGGATTAGGGACATGGCCCCATGGTTGATCAAGGATGGGTGATGGTGGTTTGTCATGGAAAATGGTCCTAAGTTTGTCTTGGTCATATGAATGGGGGAGGCATGCTCCATGTTCAATGAGGCGATCAAGGAATTCATCCTTATGGTTGTCAAGGAATTGGTCAAATTTTTCATGTAATCCCTTCTCATTAAGGAAATCAATAAAGGTGAAGGAATATATGTGCTAATGTGTGGATGCTTCACCTATTTTAGGTTGGCTGATATATCCCTCCATATTACTCGTGGTAGAGTCATGTGGAGAGAGGGGTTGATAATGAGTGTCCATCTTCATCTTAGCTTGTGATCACATGATGGGAGGCATAAAAGGTGAACTTTGATTAGATTTGGATGATGAGGTCCCAATGGTTAGGGATTGGGATTGTTCTAAGTTCAAAGTCTAGATCAAGATAGTTAAGGATCAAAGATTATCCCTATGTACTTAGGATGGACAAAAAGCCTAGGTAAAAAGGATAATAGGATTATCTTACTTGGGGTAGACAAGACACACCAAGCAAGAGGGGATTTCTTAAAGTCCATTAACTTAGGAGTTGTCTAAGTTCCCAAGCTAATTTATCCAAGAGGGTTGATGGCTTCGAGTTTACACTAAAATTAAGATACACAAATTCTTAATCCTAATGTAAAGAAGAGGATGATTGATCTAGACACTAACCTTAGAAAATTGGATATGATTTGATTGATTTTAGGATGGAGGTTTATTTAGATTTTAGATGATAAGGATTTGATTGGTTTTGGTTCAAGGATGATGATAAATATGATTTGATTGATGTTGGTTCATAAGATAAAAGGGGCAAAAGGACATGGATGATGGCTATGAGGTTGTAATATTGTGGGATGATGTTGACAAAGTGGTTTTGACAATCATAAAGGACACATACTTGATTTTTGGTAGATCCTTAAATCTAGGCACTAAAATAGTTAGTTTAGGTGCTAATAGACAAGGGTTAGGTGCTAATGTATATGGAGCTAGGATAGTTTTACGGGATCAGGCACTAAACTAATAGGCTAGGTGCTAGCAGAAGCCACCTAGGCACTAATAGAGGACAAATAAGCGTGTATTTGACTAGGAATAGATATAGAATGAATAGGCACTAATAAATGAGAGTTAGGCACTGATGTGGAATATGGGTGTTGATATGATGTTAGAAAAGGTGGTAAACCTAGCCTGGTCTAGGCACTGATTTAGATAGTTTGAGCACTGACAGATAGAGGCTAGGCACTATTTTACTAAAATTGGGCGTTGATGTGTATTGGTTTAATTTAGAAGATGTTTGGTTGGAAATTTTGACAAGATTTTGCAAACATCAAACACAATGGAGGTTGAACTAAATTAGAATTAGGTGTGAGAGATTGTTATCCTTTGTAGATTATAATTGTCTTGCATGGGTATAACACAATTGAAGACATGCCAAACACTTGTATACAACCTAGAATCTATTCAAGTGGGAGTGATATATCTTATGTGCAATGCCCCTCCATTCTCATCTTGGATGTGCAGTTGGTATGGGTAAGGAGCATGAAGATGAAGGTAAAATAATAGGAATATTTAGGGTATGTTAGACAGTTGATGTTGTACATTATATGATGTTGGTAGATGCTACATTCATGTTGATGACATTCCTGATTATGCTCATGTGTGGTTTCATATGATAGTTAGTATGTTTTATGAATAATCTTTGTTGCGACACTGATAATTTATATGCTCTGACATTGTTTTACATTCAAGTGATTATGATATGATTGCCATATGTTAGAATTGATTTTTATGTGAATGATTCTGTATCATAGGATGTTATGTTGGCATGTTTTGTGTGGATTAATCTTATCATGTGTATCATGCGATTATCTAATGATGGTTCTTATTTAGTCATCCAGTAACTGATTTCTATGAGAGTTGTGATTACGTGTTTGATGTGATGGTGAAAGGGACAATGTCGCAATACTCATGTGTGAGTACCCTGCTACGCTGTGATTCCCTTTCACAGTGTATTTGACTATATGATTATATATATATATATATATGTGTGTGTGTGTGTGTGTGTGTGTCTATTTGTTTGACTGTTTGGTTGCTACAAGATGTAGGTACTAAGCATCGACTCCACCTCAATTGACAGGTCTAAGTGTGCCTTAAACCCAATGGAAACTATTGAACAGAGATAACATGTGGTCCCTTAGTTAGCCATCATCCTTGAAAAGGATCAGTATCCAATTTTGCACCTAGTCAGTATTGTCTGTATGGACGTAATGGTCAGTCATTGTCATTGTGGTCATGCTTTTGTGTCAGGTATTGTTTGGCATTTGGGTTACTTTGTTTGGAATTGTTTGATTAATGTTTTAGTTGATTGCTTCATTAAAATAAAATTATTAAGTCAAGAGGGCACTTTGATAAATAAATAGAGAAGCTTTTATGTAAATTATAGTTGTGTGGAAATATGTATTACTATGTTTGAAAAAGATTCTCTTTCTTTATTATTATTGCCTTAAGTAATTATTTTCCATTTTGGCCACTTGGAAGAAGCTACAGTTATGCACATCAAGAGGGAGTCTGAGAAATAATTATTTCTTTTGTGTAAGAGACTAATTTTAGAAAAGTAGAAAGAAACTATTTTTGTTTAGTTGTAAATGAAATAAATAACAAATTCTAAAATAAATAAAATCAGAGAGAAATTATTGTTTGGTTAAAAATAGCAAATTGTAAGAAAGTAATAAAGGAGAATCTTTTGGAAGAAATGATGGGGGTGGTTATGCATGCTCAACTTTATTTTGAAATCTCAAGACATAATTTGGGGGGAGCGTGCATTTCAAATAGAGAATATGTTTTATGTTTTGGGGATCTCTCTCTCTCTCTCAGGAAGTTTTCATTTTTCTTTTGGCACCATAAAAGACTTGGGGAAAAATAGATGTGAGCTGAGAAATTTGTGAATATGTGATTGAAGCAATATTCCAGGGATGGACTGAGATATGAAACTGATTTATTGTTGCATTAGATTTAGTGAAATATTTTGTGAATTCTCTTCTACATTTTTTGAACCCAGTCTATTGTGTTAGCCATAAATTTATTTTCACGAGCTGGGTTTCTTTAATTGTTTTATATATGGTGCAAGGCCTAGATATCTAAATCATATCCAAAAATCAGTCATACCCAATTTGTTATTTTTGAGATATGAATATTTTGTGACTGTTTACCTCTCACCCATTTCGTCTCTGTTTTAGTAGACTATTATGTTAGCTGTAACTTTAGTTTTATGAACTGGGTTTCTCTAATATTTTTATATATGGTGTATGGCTTAGATATCTAAATCATATCCAAAAATTAACCATACCTAGTTTATCATTTTTGAGATATGAATATGCTATGACTGTCTACCTCTTTCATCTCTATTTTAGCAGTCTATTGCATTAGCCATACCTTTATTTTTGCGAATTGGGTTTATCTAATTTTTTTTTATATATGGTGCATGACCTGGATATCTAAATCATATCCAAAATTTAGCCATACCTAGTTTGTCATTTTTGAGATATAAATATTTTGTGACTGTCTACCTCTCACCCGTTTCGTCTCTGTTAAAATAGTTAGTTGCATCACCAATAACTCTATATTTTTGAACTGGATTTCTCTAAGATTTTTCAACAAATTCATTTTGTGCATTGTGTATGAGGAAAATTGACTAAATTAAACTAATTAAATCAAAAGCCCAATAACATAAAGAGAACCGATCTAAATAAAAGCCATTAATAATAAATCAATGAAATATGAAAGCTTTTACCGAGATTTGTATTGTTCCCTTTGAATGAATGTGGATTGCTCAATAGTATTGCAAAACCATGGTTGCAATAAGCAAGTAGAGTGCTCAAAGATCAATGTCAAAAGATCGTGAAGTTACTCAATTGATGCGATGTATGCTCAAAGCGCTGTTAAGTATGCCTGAGAATAAGTGATCGAAGAGAACTTTGTGAAGGAGATGAGGGGGGTTTATATAGGTTTCAACAGAGATCGATCAACGGTCCAGATAATTCAAAATAATCAACGGAGGAGATAAAACAAATAACCATGATGAATGTGCACACAATATGTGTCAATCCATAAGGATATTTTTAGTAAAATATGATGAAAACAAGATTGATTGAATAGATAACTCAACTTGTAATTTTGCCTTTTTTAGAGTTCTAAAAATAAGACTGATTATGCACATGAATTAACAAGATATTTTAAGAGGAAATGGAAGATAACTGAAATTAAATAAATAAATTTATTTATTTAATTGTGCATGATTGAGGATTAGAAGATTATAAATAAAATATTTGATTTTATTTATTTTTAGGGGAAAAAGTAAATTAAATAAATAAATTTATTTAATTGTTTGTGCAAGATTAGAAGAATATGAAGATTATAAATAAAATATTTGATTTTATTTATTTATAGAGGATTGAGATAATTTAAATAAATTTGCATGATTTATTTAAATTTAGAAGAATAATTGATTTAATTAAATAATGTAAATTATTTAATTGTAGATAAGATAGAATTTGTGATGAATTAATTAAATAATTGGATTTATTTAATTAATGGAGACTTGAATTTTGAAAAAGGATAATGATTTGATTAAATAATTAAAATTATTTAATTATGGAAGAATAATAGAGGAATTTAATTTAATTAATTAAATAAATATAATTTATTCAATTAATGTTAATTTTTGTGATTTAGAAGAATTTGGTGATTTTGGTGAAACTAATTAAATAATTAGATTATTTAATTAACGTTTGAAATACAGGTGATTAGACAGATTTGATGAAATACAAGTAGTGTGACGACTTGGTCATTTTAGGGTGTCTACATTTTTCCCCTCTTTGATGCAATGCAGTTTATAGCGTTGTGTCAAAGAAAATGATTGTTGAAGACATGATACAATTTGTGATGCCCCAGTGTAGGTAGTTGCGCCAACGTAGCTGGCGTAGGGTGCCCCCTTGAGAGGAAAGACAGGGAAGCGACAGAAGAACTGTGTTGACACTCGACTAGAAGATTTTGCTAGAGATAGACGAGGTTGGGTTGATGATAGATAGAAGAGAACATGAGAGAAAGACTGTTGATCGATCCTTGCTTGAAAAACTATATAAGGCCATGGAAAAATGGATGGTGTAAATGGATGAGCTTGTTGCAATGGTTTCACAAATGTTTATAAAGAGCAATCCTTATTTTTGATATAGCACATGGATAGTTTGCTACCAAGGCATAAATGACCAAGGTGCTGTGATATCTGAGTGCATGGACGTTGACTCTGCAAGAAAGCGGTTTGATCTTAGATCCCTTAGACATAATATGACCTTGTTGGTACATGTGAATGAGCCATAGTCTTGAACATAAAATAAACTTCAATACATGTAAATGCAAGAAGAATATTAAATATGTAAGATGTAGGACGCAACACACACAAGATAAATATAATGCTAAGAAAGATACTAAAGATCATTCCTAAAAAATGGCACACAAAAAGCAATGACTATGCCCCCAATCCGTACTGCATTACAACATACCAAGATTATAAATAAATCAAGGTAGTCTTGAATAAGTATTGGACAAAGGAGAAAAAGATAAACCATAAAGCAAATTGACTGACTTACAAAGTAAACATACAACCAACATATTCTCTTGCCAAAGAGGTTGCTCAGGATAGATTGGATAGGAAAGATAACAACATTATCGTAGGAGCGATGTGTCCGTTAAAGGGTTCTATCTACCTAAAAAGACAATGTCTTACTGCAGGAAATGCCACATGTTGCAGGAGATGCGTGTGTTGGTCTCGACCATGGAGCACTTAGCAGAAGATAAGCTTGTTGATCTGGTGCTGTGGTTAAGCTGGAATTAGCTAATGCTGGCAATCGAAATAGTAGGATAGCAGATGACTCTGGAAGAAAGCTGCTTTGCTTCAGGTTTGCTAAGAAATTTTGCTTTGAAAGGATGCACTACCTTGCTGCTTGAGTTAGTCAAGTCGAGGTGAATGGATTTTGATACGCGGAAGACCAGAAGGATGATAGTGCTAATGGGTTGAGATGGGTGAAGAATGATGAATCGTATGTGCCTGAGTACTGGGTACATCCTTCGTATTCCAGACTGCCTACATACCCTGTATCCACGGGATCAAGGCACATTACGATGAAAGATGAAAATGATAATATGTAGTTTTGGATAGAGTGATGAATGGGTCAAGGTGTTTGAGATTGGTTTGGGGAAATGATGAGATCTTATGTACCTAAGTACTAGAAACTTCCTTCATATTCCAGACTGTCTGCATACCCATATCCATGGGATCAATGTACCTTAAGACTGAAATGAGATAATATGTAGTTCTAGTGGATGTGATGATGTAGGAAAAGACGTTTGGAGAGATAACAGCCTTATCATAGGAGCGATGTGTCCTTTAAAGGATGCTATCTGTGGAAAGGAGAAAAGATTGAAGAGCACATCGTGAACCACAAACAAGGAACCAATCCTAGACCTAAGTTAAGGAAAGGGTTGCCCCCATTCTGGTAGAGGAATTTGCATGGATGATTGACAAAGAAGACATAGAAATCTTGTGACCTTGGACAAGACAGTGATGATTGCTGACACAGATCAAGACATGGGATGACGATGGTGGACACTGACAAATTTCTAAGCTATACTAGATAGGGAGATGGAAATGCAAACAAGGTCAATGGTTTTATTATGAAATGGAATGAACAAGACTCGAAGACGATGGATGTTAACTCTACACATAGCACTTGTTTGCTAGGTTTTCACTATGGTACTTATCCAAGGTGCCTGTTTGCCAGGTTTTCACCAAAGGATGGATTTTTTTTTGGATTTTTTTTTTTGGAATACTCTGAGGATTAGGCATAGAACTTCTTGAGATGGACACTGTTAAGTGGCTCATCTAGAGGAATGCCGTCAGGTGTAGCTAAAGTATAAGCTCCTAATCCATATGCTACTATGACAATAAAGGGGCCTAACTAGTTAGGCTCAAACTTGCCCTTCTTTTCTCGATCTACTTGATTTCTCTGATTCTCTTTAAGTACAAGATCACCAACTTGAAACCATTTTTCTTTGATCTTTTTGTTGTAATTACGCCAGAGGCAGTTTTGATAGACATGGAGATGATTAAGTGCTGCAAGGCACCTCTCATCTAGTAGTTATAGCTTAGCTAATCTAGAAGTGCGATACTCCTCTCTGCTGATCCGGTCTTGCGTGGATACTCTGAGGGATGGGATCTCAACTTGTATAGGTAGGATGGCTTTAGATCCATAGACCAAGGCATAGGGTGTGGCACCAGTTGGTGTTCTGATACTAGTGTGGTAGGCCCATAGGGTGGGATTGAGTTGCAAGTGCCAATCACGGCCAGCTTCATTGACCATTTTCTTGAGGATTTTGAGAATAGTTTTGTTGGAAGCCTCAGCTTGGCCGTTACTCTGTGGATAGTAGGGAGTTGAAAAGTGATGTTGGATATTGTATTGTGTGCACAAGGTACAGACATCTTGATTCTTGAATGGTCCCCCATTATTAGTGACAATGGCTTGGGGAATACCATACTGACATATGAGGTAGTTTAGGATAAACTTGGCTATTTGCTTACCGATGATATAGGTCATGGGAATGGCTTCAACCCACTTCGTGAAATACTCAGTGGCAGTAATGATAAACTTGTGGCCATTGGATGAGGATGGGTGGATTTGTCCTACGAGGTCGAGAGCCCATTGAGAAAAAGGCCAAGGAGTTGTCACAGGTTGTAATTCATGAGATGGTGCGTGAATCAAGTCTCCATGCTGCTGGCATTGTAGACACTTCTTAGCAAACTGTACAGTATCTTGCTCTATTGTAGGCCAGTAATAACTTGTTCTGAGTATCTTTTTAGTGAGATTAGGACCGGTAGAATGTGCGCCATAGACACCTTCGTGTATGTCTTGTAAGGTAGCTTTAGCTTCTTCCGCGTTAAGACATCGTAAGAGGATACCATCGAGACTCTGACGATATAGTGTATCACCCAAAATGATGTAATGGGAGGATCGACGGATAAAGGTTTTGCATTGGGTGGATGATAGGTTAGGGGGGAAGGTACTATGTTTCAGGTATTCATAGATATCTTCGTACCATGGGGAATTGGGACCAACAAGTTCACAAATGATTTTAGTAATGGGAACATCGACAGCTGGTATCAATAATTGCTCGATCAAGAATTTGCATTTCTGTGTATTAGCCGGCATGTCAATTAGTGACCCTACAGAAGCCATAGAATCGGCAGCTTTGTTATGCTCTCTTAGAATTTGTTCAAATGTGATGCTAGAAAAGTGTGGTTTGTAGGCATCCACTAGTTGCTTGTAGGGGACCAACTTTTCATCTTTTGTTTGATACTCATATGTGACTTGTCGAATGACTAGTTGTGAGTCTCCATATACTTGTAATTCTGTGATGTCCCATTGAACTACTGTATTGAGACCTATGAGGAGTGCTTCATACTCGGCAATGTTGTTGGTGCAAGGGAATGCAAGCCGATATGACTTTGGAATATAGTCATTTTGAGGTGTGATAAACAAGATGCCAGCCCCTGATCCATGCTGTGTGTAGGAACCATCAAAGTACAACTTCCACATTATTGAGTTGGACAGAGTGAAGAGATTCTCATCTAAAAAGTCTGCTACCATAGGGTGTGTATCTGGTATAGGTGCTTCTGCTAGTTGATCTGCTAGGGCTTGTCCTTTGATTGCTTTGCGATCCACATACTCAATGTCAAACTCACTAAGGATCATGACCCATTTAGCTAGTCTGCCTGTAAGAGCTACTTTTGCTAGTAGATACTTCAATGGATCAATTTTGGCTATAAGATTTGTGTGTTGGTTCAACATGTAATGCCATAATTTTTGGGAAGTAAACACTACTGCTAAACAAGCCCTTTCCATGGGTGACTAATTGAGTTCATATCCCACAAAGGTTCTATTGATATAGTAAATTGCATGCTCTTTTCTTGTTTCATCATTTTGTGCTAAGAGGGCCCCTAGGGCCGAAGTTGTAGTTGAGATGTATAATATCAAGGGTTTATCAGCAACTGGTGGAACCAAGATAGGAGGTGTAGCCAGATACTCTTTGAGCTGATCAAATGCTGCTTGACACTTATAATCCCATCGAAATGAGACATCCTTTTAGAGCAAGTGTTGAAATGGTTGACATTTATCTGCTAGCTGTGAGATGAAATGCCTGATGGATTGCAATCTTCCCTGAAGGCTCCTTAATGCTTTGAGGTTCTTTGGTGGAGGCATCTCCACTATATGTTTTACTTTTGCAGGATCTACTTTGATGCCTTTATGAGATACAATGTATCCTAACAGCTTCCCTGATGTTACATCAAAGACACATTTCTTTGGATTGAGGCGTACTTGGTATTTCTCGAGCCTGTCAAAGATCTATCCTAGAACCTGTATGTGATCTACCCTAGAAGATTTAGCTAGTATGTCATCAACATAGTCCTCCATGATATGATGAAAGAGGTCATGGAATATCACTATCATTGCTCTCTGATAGGTTGCTCCTACATTCTTTAGACCAAATGGCATGACACACCAACAATAATTACCCCAAGGACAAGTAAAAGTTGTTTTATGTTGATCTTCTTCTGCTATCCTTATCTGATTGTAGCCTAAGAATCCATCCATGAGAGAAAGCATTTCATGACCTGCTGTCAAGTCTACTATAATATCAATGTTTGGTAATGGAAAGTCATCTTTGGGACATGCTTTGTTAAGATCTATAAAATCATTACACATGCAGATGCGCCCATTGGGTTTAGACATAGGTACAATGTTTGAGACCCAATCTGAATAGTCAATAGGTCGTATAAACTTTGCATCTAACAACTTCTGTATTTCCACTTTCACCAAGAGAGCTATCTATGGGTGCATCTTCCTCAACTTTTGTTTGACTGGTTTAACTTTTGGATCAACTATGAGATAGTGAACAACTAGCTTAGGTTCTAACCCTGGCATATCATCATAGGTCCATGCAAAGTTGATGGTTCTCTGTAAGAAGAATGTGTTAAGATTCCTATGCTCTGTTTCTGATAATGATGCTGCTAGGAATGTGGTCTTTGGATTTTTCTTTGTACCAAGGTTTATCTCTGTAGAATCTTCCACTAGGAGAGCTGACTTCTCTTGATACTTAGATGGTAGGGGAAGGTCAAATCCTCCATCCTCAAGTGCCATAGTTGGGTTTTCACCTTTGGATACATCCTTTTTTTTTACTATTTTATGATCAGGAGGTGCCACAGTGTGGTTTTCACCTAGAGATCCTTCTTTATTTTTACTTTTGCGACTGGAGGATTTGGCATTCTCACCAAAATAAGTTGTTTGCTCTAGTTCCATTACAAAACCTGCTTTATGATCGCCAAGAGGGATACCCTCCCAAAGTCCCATGAACTCAGCTAGAGCTTCGTCATTCTAAAATACATCTATAATGGGGGACCCTTGTTGGTCCCAATCGATAAGTTCAGGGTAGACAAGTGTTACATTCTGGGTGTTTGTGGTGGAGGTTAAGGATACGGAGGATAGCATAAAAATGGAGGATTCTACAAATAGGTTGGTCATATGGAGGGAAGAGTCATCGATGATATCCTCAGTAGACATTGAATCAGTGGGAAAAGTTTTGGCCACCTCGTTGAGGATATACTTGATGTCCAAGGAGCGCAGTACCTTCTTACTAAATCCTAAACCCTTCTTGTCTAGTTTCTTCATCTCAATAATGGGTTCCATAGTGCCTTGATTCTGTTTCCCAAGGCCCCCTTTGCCTTTATAGCCCATGTGTTTGACTATCTTTAAGCCATTACCATATTGTTTGACTGGCATTGTGACTAGTTCTTTCTCCTTATAGATCCAAGAAGAAATGTCCTCAATAGTTTCCTCCTCCAATAACTTTCCCTGTTGGAATTGAGTTAGAAATGTTGGGGGAGGGATAGCTGCTTTTTTGGTTACTTTAGCAATGGGCGGTTGGCCGTAAGATTTAAGGGATAAAGGCATCCGCCCTACACAACAAGATTTTGAGATATCATAAGATCCAAAGCCTATATCACGGTTGTGAGCTTTGATCTCAGGCAGAGGATTAGGATTACTTGTAGGGGCTTGTGTCAGAGTTTCAGGATCAACATATAGTGGGGATTTAAGGGCTTTGTCATTTTTAGGCACTTGGTTGTAATTCTTATAATTGCCTTGCATGACATGACATAATTCAAAAGGATTGGGTTCTCCTTGGATAGTTATCTCTGTACCATTGAATGGGAACTTTAGAGACTAATGGTACATGGAGGGAATAGGTTTCATTGCATGGATCCGTGGGTGGCCGAGGATAATGTTGTAAGGCAGCTCAATATCAAGGACTTGACACCTAGTTTCAAGCATGACAGGACCCAGTTGTATAGGTAAGTGGATAACACCTTCTGACCGGTGTTCAACATCATCATATCCCTTGATTGTAATACTTTGATCAATGTTGACATGATCCTCAGAGTATCCCAATTGCTTAAGTAACTTTAAAGAATAGATGTTGAGACCAGCACCACCATCTATGAGTATACGTTTGATTTTGTGCTTATGGATGAGAACCTCAATATGAAGGGCATCATTGTGACAGGGATCGTGGGAAGGGAGGTCTTTCTCAGAGAAGACCACATTGTAGGGTGAAGCAATGTTACCTACTATAGCTTGGAAATCTGTGACCGCTATGTTGTTAGGAACTGAAGACTCTTGGAGGGCTTTTTCTAGCACTACTCTATGTGCAGGTGATGACCATAGAAGGTCCAAGATAGAGATTTGTGCCGGCATTTTCCCTAGATGTTTGATAAGATTATAATCAGATTGAGTTGGAAGACTAGGTGTAGGACCACGAATGGTGACACAACCACGACGAGTTGTAATAGCGCAATCCATAGATTTACCTTTGATTGTGAGGGTAGACACTCAACACTCTTCAAAATGACCTACAATGGAATCAAAGGAAGTGGAAGCATGATTGATACCTTTACCTCTATCCTGAGGAGGAGGTGGACCATGATGAGGGAATGGTTCCTTGTACATATTGAGGTCCTTGTTTATGTGCTGAGTTGGTGGATCATCTTGTAGAGATATTTGATTGCCTTCAATGAGATTTTGGATTAGGTGCTTGAGCTTCATGCATGATGCGGTTCTGTGCCCCTTGCTCCTATGGAATTCACAGTATTCACATTCTCTATACCGTGCAGTTTTGTAAATAGGTTCACCATACGGGGGAGCATCAGGTAAGGTGATGAGGCCTTTGTGTAAAATCTTTTGTAGGACAGATTCTATGGGCTCTCCCAAGGGAGTGAATTGACGCCATGGAGGGTAATCTTGTTGAGGTCGCTCTTGTTGTCGTTGTTGTTGGTTTTGATAAGGTTGCCTTTGTTTTTGTTGTTGTTGTTGAGGTGGAGCTTGACTTGGTTTGGATAGCTGAAGAGGTGTTTGCAATGTTTGGACATGTTTAGAATTAACCACACCATCGTTGACCACATTTTTGTTTTTGTTCCAATATTTGGGTTTATCACTTGATTGTTGATGAGAAGCATTGTCTTTTGTTTCTTTGAAGATTTTGACTAAACCTTTAGCAATGAGGGCCTTTTCAATGTTGATTCCCTTGTATGTGATTTCATTGAAGGTTGTAGCACTAAGGATTTGCAAATGAAAACCTAACTCTTGGTTGAGGTTCTGTACAAATATGCTAACAAGTTGTTTCTCAGGAATCTTGAAAGGGAATTTGATAGCCATTTGTCTCCATCGTTGAAGGAAAGAAATGAAAGTTTCACCATTTTATGTTTATTGTTGCATAGATCGGTCATGGAAATCTCATGCTCTGTGTTGTAGAAAAAATGGGTGGCAAATTTCTCTGCTAGCTCATTAAAAGACTTGATACCCATAGGTAAGTGTGAGAACCATTCTATAGCTTGACCTCCAAGACTACGAGGAAAGAGATGCATAAGATATGTGTCATTATGTGAGACCTCGAAGCAAGCAAGATAGAATTCCCTAAGATGGTCTTTTGGGTCTCCTTTTCCTTTGTATTTATCGAACTTAGGAATAGTGAAATTTTGAGGAAAAGGGATCATGGGTAATGACTGATCAAAAGGATAAGGACACACTTCCTCTAACGAGAAGGTCTTCTTGGTGTGGCCAAATGTAAGATCAGATAGTTGTTGTTCCACTTCCACAATTTTGAGCTCCATCATTGTGGGAGGAGTTGGAAATATCTCCTGTTGTCCTAGAAGTGGTTGTTGCTACCCATATGGAAGATTGTATTATAAGCCATGAGCATTGGTGTTATGAGGGTCGTAAGATTTGTTGGGGTTGTATGCGTTGTATGTTGGGTTCAGATTGGATTGAAATTGGATGTTTTGATTTGGAAGAGGTGGAGGTGGCACTAGGTAAGAATGTTGGCTTTGTGATGGTTGAAGAAAAGAATTGGGTGGAGAAAAGCTAAAGTGTGTTGGATTCAGTTGCGATGGTGGCACATAGCTTTGGGAAACTTGATGTTGGGAATGTTGAGGGTGGATGGGCAATGTGTTGAAGAAGGTTAGCACTAATGAATGTAGTGGAGGAGGGACATAGGTAGAAGTGTTTTGCGATGGTTGATTGGGGATGAGCGCAGAAGAATATTGAGGGTGTGATTGCATGACTCTAGTTGGTTGAGAGACATGAAGGTTTGATGATATAGGAGGTGGTATGTGTTGAGACCCTTGTTGCATGGCTACATAGTTGTTCCCTAGATTGTAATTTGGTGGGAAACCTATTCGTGATGGAGTAACCAAAATTCCACTTGCGATTGATGTGGACACTTTAGGAGATTGTTGTATGTTTGATCAAGCTAAGGTGGCTTGCTTAGCTAGCTCCACTTGACATTGGAGAGTTTCTTGTTGATTTTTGTAGATCTTCATAGGTGTCAGAAGCGGTGAAATGGCCCTCTTTCCTGTTGGGTTTTGATAAACGGGATTCTTATATTGTACCATTGTTTTCCCTTACGAGCCTTGTTCAGGTAAAGGCGTGGCCACTATTGACATGGTTTGCACTGCTTGTATGGTGTCTAGGGTGTTGTTTGTCTCCTTGAGATTGGATAAATCAAAATCTTGAGGTAATTTGGCTCCTTGCTCTGCTAGCAAGCGAAAGAAATGATCTTGGTTCTCGCTAAGGATTTTGTCAAAGGCGGCTACAACTCTAGGATCTTATATGAATTCATCAAGATCTTTCCCATCTTGTTGAGAGGATTGACATATTTCAAAGTGTCACTCTTCTTGAGATGGGGCTAGATCTGTAGTATAACCTAGTGGGACAAAATTGGGAGGCAAGCCGGTGGTGTAATGAGGTGTACTTACCAAAGGAACTCTTTCCTCCTAAGATGGGACCGGATTGGCAGTATAACCTTGTGGGACAAAATCTAGAGGCAAGCCGGTGGTATAGTGGGGTGTACTTACCAAAGGGGTTCTACCCTCTTGCAAATTGTTGGGTTGATCAAGGTGCGGCATGTTGGGAGAATTGGTAGATCTTTCCGTGAGTGTTCTAGGAGTAACCTTGGGAGTAATGTTGAGACGGCCTGATTGTGGTGTGTGAGGAGGTGATTTGCGCTTCCTAGGGACAACTTGCTTGGACTTCATAGTTTGCTGGAGCCTAGTGGTTACCATGGAATACACTAGGACAAAAGGTGAAGCTGAGATTCTACTTGGTGTTTTGAAAAAGACAAACTCTGATGCACAATTCACTAGACCAAAGGCGCTATAGTGTTTGACCAAAGGCGTAGGACTATGCAACCAAAAGCCTGCTATTGTGATACCAAAGGCGACGGACTGAGCTACCAGAGGTGAGTTACTGCTATACCAAAGGTGAGCTAAGGTTACCAAAAGCGAGCTACTGTACCACCAAGGGCAAGCTGCTGTAATACCAGAGGCGCTGAAGTAGTGTCTGATATTTTTAAAGGCAAATTTGACAGATTTGGTTATGGTTCTGATTGGATTTGTCTTTGGCAAGAGAAAACATAGCAAACAAGTGGTCAAAAAAGGACTGACATAATAGATAGTGTATGTTTGAGGCTCACAAAAAGCCCAATGTTTCCACAGGTATAAGACAATTGCAATCAATAACAAGCACTTTTTATCCCTAGAGACAAAGTTTCATTGCAGTAGATCAGCTCACAACTTAATACTCCATCGATAAAAATACCTTTCCATAAAGGTGTCAGATATTTTGTATCTTTGCGAGAGACGATAGGTAGGGATATCTCACCCTCCCCTTGGAAAGCTCAAGTAGGTCACAAGAGCTTTATGGTCAAGGGAATACTATCTCTTCTCAAGGGAGCTAATGGTGAGTATCTTAAGGGCTTAAATTGATTCCCTTTGCACTGATGATTACTGTAATGTTTGGAGGTAGACCGGGTAGTCTCTATCTAGAATGGTTCTTAGTAACTTTGAGGGACCAAAGCCTTACGAGCAATGTGACAAGCTACTAAAAGCTTTAACCAATCCTACTAAGAGTATCAAACACTTTGCTCAATGTGAAAATCATTTCCACAAAGAGCTAGTACACCTCTTTTCAGTTTGGCACCACAAGGTAAGGCTGACGTCAGTTAGGACTTGGCTTTCGCCTTATCCCTTTTATATAGCGGTTCAAAGGAAAACTCTGCTTAGGGTCATCCCTTTTGGATGAAACACAATTCAAAAGTAGGCCCTTCTAAAGGAATAACTGAAATGTAAGAGCAAGCATGTCAAACAAAGGTTTAATTGTCCCGTTATAAGAAAAAATAAGGTGCAACTAGATTAGGCACACACACATTTGTAGTTGTCAATTGTCCCTTATAAAATTGAAGTGTTTGGCATTCATATCCATTGTCCGTTAGAAAATTGAGGTGTTTTTGCATACATGCCCATTGTCCCTTAAGAAAGCAATGTGTTTCTAAGACTTAGATTGCAAAATATGTTTGTTCATTTGTCCCTTAAGAAAGCAATATGTTTTCTAAGATTGCAAATATGATTGTTCAATTGTCCCTTAAGAAAGTAATATGTTTCTAAGACTTAATGTGATAGATTTGTCAATTTCTTCAAAGCTCATCCTGCATGAACATGTTAGAGAAACCAATTTTCTCTATTTGAGTGATAAGAATCTGCAACAAGTGATATTAGGTCCACACGAACTCAAAAGTTAGCAAGTGTTTGAAGTCATAGATTGAAGATGGGCAATGAGTGGTCTTAAAAAAATAAATCTCAGAAAATCTTTCAAACAATATTACCATTGTGTAGAGGACAGAAAAATATCAACTTTCAAAAAAAACATCACTTGAATCTGAGTCCGTTTGTGAAAGTTATGAAGCTTGGAAGGTCTAAAAACTGTGACGAGACAAAGACAGCAGTGAGAAAATTAATTTTCTAGAAAAACAAATAATCTTGAGAAAAAACTAATTTCACCACGATGTAGATCATGAAATTCTAGCCTATTTAAAAAAAAAGCACTGAAATACATGTCTGTATGACCAAGATAATGAGGTTTGAAAATCGCCTATTGGATCAAAATGCTCAATGAAGAGGGGTCTATCCTAGCCCCCTCTAACTGACCCCTGGTCACTGATGTGACCTACTTAGTTGGGCTAAAAGAAATCTTTTTTTTATTTTTAGAAAACTAATATTAGTGTGTAAAAGTTTCTTTCTTTTTTTAAATTTTTTTTTCAAGATTTCAAAAAATTTAAAACTTTAAAATGAAAATTTTATTAAAAAAACACCCATGTGACAAGTACATACTGTGCAGGCCTATTGTACCCTGTGCAGGTAAGGCTGGCAGTATTAAATTTTTTTTATTTTTTTATTTTTGTTATTGTTATTTTTTGTTGTTTTGTATTTTGCGTGCCAGAATGTGTATGAGGAAAATTGACTAAATCAAACTAATTAAATCAAAAGCCCAATAACATAAAGAGAACTGATCTAAATAAAAGCCATTAATAATAAATCAATGAATTATGAAAGCTTTTACCGAGATTTGTATTGTTCCCTTTGAATGAATGTGGATTGCTCAATAGTATTGCAAAACCATGGTTGCAACAAGCAAGTAGAGTGCTCAAAGATCAATGTCAAAAGATCGTGAAGTTGCTCAATCAATGCGATGTATGCTCAAAGTGCTATTAAGTATACCTGAGAATAAGTGATCGAAGAGAGCTTTGTGAAGGAGATGGGGGGGTTTATATAGGTTTCAACAGAGATCAATCAACGGTCTAGATAATTCAAAATAATCAACGGAGGAGATAAAACAAATAACCATGATGAATGTGCACACAACATGTGTCAATCCATAAGGATATTTTAGTAAAATATGATGAAAACAAGATTGATTTAATAGATAACTCAACTTGTAATTTTGTCTTTTTTAGAGTTCTAAAAATAAGACTGATTGTGCACATGAGTTAACAAAATATTTTAAGAGGAATTGGAAGATAACTGAAATTAAATAAATAAATTTATTTATTTAATTGTGCATGATTGAGGATTAGAAGATTATAAATAAAATATTTGATTTTATTTATTTTTAGGGGAAAAAATAAATTAAATAAATAAATTTATTTAATTGTTTGTGCAAGATTAGAGGAATATGAAGATTATAAATAAAATATTTGATTTTATTTATTTTTAGAGGATTGAGATAATTTAAATAAATTTGCATGATTTATTTAAATTTAGAAGAATAATTGATTTAATTAAATAATGTAAATTATTTAATTGTAGATAAGATAGAATTTGTGATGAATTAATTAAATAATTGGATTTATTTAATTAATGGAGACTTGAATTTTGAAAAAGGATAATGATTTGATTAAATAATTAAAATTATTTAATTGTGGAAGAATAATAGAGGAATTTAATTTAATTAATTAAATAAATACAATTGATTCAATTAATGTTGATTTTTGTGATTTAGAAGAATTTGGTGATTTTGGTGAAATTAATTAAATAATTAGATTATTTAATTAACGTTTGAAATACAAGTGATTAGACAGATTTGATGAAATACAAGTAGTGCAACGACTTGGTCATTTTAGGTGTCTACATGCATATCCTACTATCATTGCTTTCCATAATATGACTCTCTTTGAGGCATTCTACCAATCAGTCTACCCGCCTTGTCTATGCTTTCACATTTTGCATTGTTGGTAGCTACTAAAGCCTTCTCAACAAATTTATTTTGTGTTGATCCTATCATATGCATGTGGTTAAAAGTGTGGTAGATTTGATGAAGATGTTAGATCTATAGGAATGTTTTGTTGTTCTGTATTCCTTTCCTCTCAATCTAACCTTAGAACAAGGTTCTTTCATTGTAGCTTTGGGTTTTGTATCTTATAATTCTAACTAGTGTAAGATATTTATAGCATTCTAATATTATAGGCTTTTAGCCTCCCTTATACAATTATATTTAATAGTATTTACAAAATTGTCTAGATTATTAATGAAATATACATCAGTGTAATAGTATAAATAATTGTTGTTTTTAATTTGTATGCCTTAGGGTTATTTGCATGTTGTTCGCAATCATTTTAATTAAATGAAATTAAAATAAGTCTTAAGAATTATTAGTTAAAATATTGTTACTCGTGGACACTTACATCTTATGATCATATTGTAACTGCTACTGGTGGATAGAAAGTTACAGTTCTGTATTATTGAGATAGATTCACTTTATAATTGTTAGATGATTGATCATGCTTTGATTAATGTTACATTCCTTAAAAATATTGTTGAAGGGTATTAGTTTATGATGTGCTTTGAGAGTGAATGTGATGTGAAACCATTATGTTTTTAATGGTGTCAAGTGTTGTGTCATTTGGAAAAGTTATTTCCAGAGGCCTAGGAGGGTGTGATTGTGTGGGGGTTGGCTATGTGTGCATCATGTGAGTTGAATGAAATGTATTCTTGAAATATTGTCTCCTATTTATCTTAGTATGATACATGTGCAAGATGGATAATGCCTTGCTTAGAGTACCTATTCATGTGGTTATAATGACTATGCAGGATGAATAATGCCTTGCTCTGTGTGATGTGAAATGTTGTGTATTCTGCATTGTAAATGCATCATGATAAGAATGTGGTAGTTCATGCTTGGGTTATGTTTTGGGACAAGAATTGGTCCCTGTGATTATGATTTGTATGCAAGAAGGTAAATGCCTTGCATTGTATATGTTACTTGTCATTGTGATGGTAATTGTCTTGCTTGATAGATAGGGTCTTCTAGATGCAAGTAGGGGAGTGGCTTTCAATGTGGAGCCGGTGCCCAAAGTGGCTGCCACGATAACCCATTGGAAGTTTTTAATCCAATGATAACTTAATAATAAATTTAGAGGGTTCAGTAGTTTCCACACTAAATAAGATAATTGGATGCCTCACCCATGCCTATAGTGCTTGTTCGGGCTAAAGATGGGATGAGAAGGCCATGGTTGGCAAGATCAACTTCCTTGTCCTTACGAAAGGAATGTTGGTTCTGCATGTGTCACCCTATGGGGCCAGCATCTAGTGAGAGACTGCCAGGATAACCATATATGGGGGCCGGCATCTAGACTGCCAAGATAACCCATGGATGGGGGCTGGCATTCGGTGAGAGACTTTTAGGATAACCCATGTTAGGACCATGTGATGACACTCTTCCCTATTGTAGACTAGCACTCCCTAATGTGTGTTTTTCCCTTTCATTGTGTAATTGCCTCTGTAAGTGTTGTTTGATTTACTTGTGATGTTCTTTTTGACTCGTGTTGTATTGTAGTCTTGTGTAGTCCTTGCACCTATTAGTCTACTATATTTCTTGATTGTTTTCTTAGTGGGACCTTATTGTTATCTCTTAGCACAGGGGGTGGACCTTAGGGTTCCACATGGTCGGGTGGTTGTGCTTTTATCTCCATTGGTTTCCCATGTTGTTCATGTGCGAGAATGATGTACCTCTTATATCAGATTACAGATCTTGTTATAGCTTGACGAGACAGATACTTATGTTCATGTGTCAGTCTTGTATATCAGTTGAATCATGTACTATTATCTTGATATATGTACTCTAATGTAATCTGGATAGTGATATTGTAAACAATGTAATGTTGTATTCTCTTGTAAAGGAACTTGTCTATGTACTCGTAATCCTGTGTGCAAGATCTTGATGTTACTTATCTGATGATATAATATGGAATTGTATGTGTTTATTTATCTGATGCAATTAGAATTAGAATGAACTGTGTTTGTTAGTTAATTCATAATGTTGGTTGGATCTTATTTTAGTTCGTTAGTAATGCAGCCGTGGAACCCTAGAGGATAAAGCTTAACTTATGTTAGGAGTAACTATGATTTACTTTTCGTTGTTATTTCTTTCTTGAAAATATATATACTTGTCCTTTTTGTAATCTTAGTTGTGTTATCCTTTGGGTTCCTTGGTGGGGAATTACATTATGGATCTCACGAAGTGGTCGTGGTTCAATCTCAACTCAAAGTGAACTGAGATTCCCACCCCCACTAGTACCTTTGATGTTATAGCTTGGATAGATAAAGAAAGCAAGGTGTTGGACCACCTTACCCCCCTCACCTTGGAGACTTTCATCTTGCCCAAAGCATATCCTATCTCAAGTATAATAGTATGGTGAGTATATTCCCCTCCTTTGCAGTGGTGCAACACAAGATATGGTGGTTGAAGGTCTTATCTAGGCTTCACAAGGATTCTAGGGGATGTCCCAATATACACAAGGTACAGAAGATGAGTCCGTGAATGGGGGTGTCCCAATCAACCGATGCTCAACCACACGAGTTTTGGTAGACCAAGTATCCTAGAGTTTTTTTTCTTGGAGGTGAAAGGGGCCTTCCATTAAAGTGAGTCTTTCAATTCTCACAACATGTCTATCTTGCGTTGGAACATGTGGTTGAGGTTGTCCCTAGAAGGGATGAAATCCCCTAGTAGGCCCCCTAATAAGAAACTACTTCCACTTTTTATCATCCAAGATCGCACGAAGCACAAGAGGAGAGCATACGTGAAAAGTATCTCCTTTAGGATAGAAATCAAGTAAAAGTTTGTGAGTGGATTTTTGATCCCCAAGATCACCCTAAGGTGCAAGAGGAGAGCATACATTCACTAACAAAGACAAAAACAACAAACAAATTGGTTAATTCCCTCTAATCTAACATTAATGTGCAACTATTTTAGTTTAAAAAAAATGATTCCTTTGACCACGGGGCTGCACAAAACAAGTTAGTAGTTGGATGTAGTATCTTGGACTAATGTAGGAAGCTACAAAAACAAGATTAGCACAAGCCAAATTATAAAAAGATGAGTTTTTGTTGAACACAAACACAGGATGCTAAAATAGTTAGTCTAGGCATTGAAACATTGAAACACTAAAATAGATAGATTGAGCGCTGCTATATTAAGTCTAGGTGCTATAGTATGAAAACCTGGTGCTAAAATATAGATGTCTATACCTAAGGTCTGGGTGCTACTGCAGATTGCCTTGACGTGACTGTGTCAGGTCTGGGCATTGTTTTGTCAGAGATAAGTGAAGGCCAAGAGTTTGATCCTTTCCTACAATCACAAGGCACAAAAGAGTTGCCAATAATGCTAGGGGGTTAGAAAATCCACAAACCCACAATTTTGTTTAGTTTTAATCTCTTAAAAATAATAAAAATGTGAGTTAGCTATGTCTAAGAAATTAAGCGCCAATTTGTGTAAACTAGGTGCTGATTTAGATAGACAGGGCACTGATCTGATCCAAGGAGCACCTCCCCTTGTTCCTGTGCTATTTTCTACAAAACTAAGAGCTAAAGATGCCAAAAAGTCATTAGAAAGCACATTCAAACTATGTTCATGAAAAATATTGATAAAATGATGAAAATAGTACAACCAAACCTAAATTTTACCTTCCCTGTCGTTGGGCATTGATGTAGGAAATTGAGGGCTGATATGCTAAAGCTGGGCACTCAAAGGAGGAAATCAGACGCTGAAAGGTCTTTATTGGTATTTAGGTCTAGGTGCTGAAATAGAGCTCCTAGGTGTTGACAGAGCAAGTATGGGCACTAATCTGCTAAAATCCAATGCTACTCCGACTCGTCAACACAAAACACATACAAAATGCATTGAAAACTAATGGTTAGAAGGGATGGGGATCCCACTGAGCATGCCAAAAATGTCTACAATGAAAGTTGGATCCTAAATGAGGACCTAACTATCCTAATTAACTCCCAATCCCAAGTCTAAGGGATCTCAAGATTGGACCAAACTACTAATGCAGTAATTACATGAATTGCACCCTATCTAAACATATTAGTAGTGATTTTCCCTAAATATAGTAATTGTAACCTATTCTAAAATAAGAATTAGACTAAAATGCTTATGGATGTGAGTACTCAAACTAGCAGAATTGCTTTACATACAATTTCTTATTGAAAAATGGAGGTGAGGGCCTCAATTTATAGATTTTTGAGGATGGAAATAGATGGTTGGGATTGAATTGAAGGATCAAGGGTTGAGATTGCTTGAGGATCCTCAAGCAAGGAGAATTGGATAAATGGCATGACAAGATTAGATGAGAGAATTGCTCCAACATTTAAGAAATGATTAATGGATGAAATTGAAGGTTTGAATGGATGGATGGCTAGGATTGGGTAAGTGTATGAGATGTAAGGCCTCATTTATCAAAATGCATGGTTTGGATTTTGTGAGGAATTAAAAATTGCATGGAGAGGACAAGTGGAATTAAAAATTGGAGGAATAGTGCATGAATAGTGCCACATGGAATTTTAAATAGTGTCTTGTCCTCTCCATGTATAACCCATGAATAGTGCCACAAGTGTACACTTTTTGAAAGATTTGGTCATGCTTCCAAAGTACCACTTGTCATGTACATGCATGTACATGGAATGACAAGTGGACTTCTAGAAACATGGGGGTTTGTAATTGAGAATTAATTAAAATTAATTCATGTACACATGCTTCAAAAGAAATCAAAAAGTGGACAAAATAGGGAATTAAATAAATATGGATATTTATTTAATTTTTGATGAATGGATTGTGAACTATAGTTGTCAAATATTTAATTTTTGAACTATAGTAGAGGAATTTATATTTTTGGTGAAGAGGAAAGGTGAGGAAAATATTAATTAAATAATTGGAAATTATTTAATTAATGTGTGGGTTGAATAGAATGATATGGATGATCGGGTTTAGAATGCAGGAACAAAATGGAAATGGTTGTGACCATTTTTAGGTGTCTACACCACCTATGTAGCTTAATACCAATTATTGTCACTTTAAACCTCTTCAACAGGAAGGAAATGAATCAGATGCACACACTTGCATTCCTTATCATAACCTAGTTTCATTGGTGAATATGATCTCATCTGATTAATCTTGATATCCATACACAATGGAAGTTGGAAATTCTTGTTGGCATTATTTGTCATTGATGTCAAAAGATGGGTTAGAGAATGAGCTTGTTATTGATGTTCATATGGCTTCATGGTGTATTGGAGGATAAGGTATTGTTGATATGTTCAGGTTGATGAGGATCATGCCATGGTTCAGCAGTTCTCATGCTTCATACTTTATTACAGAATGCATGTCAGGATATTCCAAGATCAGGATCAGGATGTTGGTTCATGTCATGCCCATAATACTCTTAGTTCATAGTTGATACGACTTATGCCTTACCTATGATCAGATTGTTGTTCATGAGTTATTTCTTGTTTGGTGTTCTTCAAATTTCAAATGAAGGTTCATGTTCTTATGTTTGGATCATTAGTGGATTAGAAGATATGGGGTTGTCTTGATTTGGTCTTATAGAGCTCATGCTTTGAGATAGTATGTTGTCTTAGGTAAAACATTTTTAAAAACATGAGAACATCCAATAGCTCTAAGTTCTTTATTCAAATCTATCCTCTACCAAAACTAGAGTTTGTATAATTTCATGTCAAAGATTTATGTTTTGAAGTCCTAATTTCCATCTATCCAAAAGCCTAAAACCTCTAGCTAAACCCTAGATATTAAATCCTTCCTAAAGTCCTAAACACTATAGAACTCGTTAGTCACTTCTGTTATAAATATTAGTTGAATTACTATAACAGGTAAGTCACTTAACCTTCACCTATTGGAGGGGTGTTTAAATGTTAGTTATGACCATCCCATTCCTATCTTAACCATCTTCTCTAGTCACAATACCTAAGTTTGGGTGGCAGAAAGAAATCAAAGGTTTCAATTAAAAGATACAAGGGTGCATAATGATGAATCGACGGTCTTAATTTAAATTAAGTTTAAATTTCAATGGCCAAATTCATATGATTGAAATTGACGAGTAGTTATCAAAGAAGTCTTTTAAACTTCTTTGTTTGAGTATGCAACAAACTCTGGAGGCCAAGAAATTTTATTAAAGTTGTCTTGAGATGAGTTTTGTGTATTGGATGATTGCATTGGGTGCTACAGAGTCATAACTACATAACCATGTGCAGATTGCAAGACTTGGTGAGGTAAATTATGTTTTTGAAAGGCTTGTAGCTAAGAGGGTTTCTCAATGAATCAGAGAGGGTTTTGAAAATAGACAATGTGTATTGGAGTTTTGATGCTTTCTTTGAAGGGTGATCTGACATCTAGTTGCAAGGTATTGAAATACCAATGGTCTGAGTAAGTCATGTCAATTGAAACAGTAAACTTTAGATGTTGTGTATGTGTTGATGTGTAAAATTGCACAGGTTCCAACACCAACATGGGAAGTTTCAGGAATGTGGGACTTACTAGCTGAAACAACCTCCAGATTTTAAAGAAGTTGGCTCTTCTCTATTTTAAATGGGTTTTGGGAAAAGGGTAGAAATTAATAGAAATAAAGATACAGTTAAAGCAAATATATCTATGGCGATGCGCCTGAATAATAAGTATCTCTCTCAACTTAAGCACAGTGAAGCTATCCTTGAGATTCAGTTATGTTAAAGAGCAAATGTTGCATGATTAACATAAACAGATATAATGAATAACTCAAAAGGCTCAGAAACAGACAATTTACAATGACACAAAAAAATATCAACCAAGGCACAGAACTTTGTCTTTCTCATTAATTTTCTAGCAATATAAGAGGCACATATACATGCACAATTACATTTACTTTCTGAATCAAGAATACCAAACTAAAGGCAAAATGATATTACTAGTCACAACAAAAAGTCTCAAACTCTCTTGAATTTCTGATAGAAAAATATCTCTAGCAAAATTGTCTATGAATGGATCCCTTTGGCGATTACCAACGTTACATATTTATAGCACAGGGTCGGCTCTAGATTGTCTGCACAATCGAATCCCAACGGTCTAACTGAACTGGAGCTAACTGGAAGTCTCTGACACTTGAAATCTTTTAGATCCGCAAACAGTTACAATAACTGCAAGTCCATTGGCTATGGTAAAATATGTGTGGCGCGTCTCCTTCTAGTAAAGAATAGACACCTGGCAACATACGCAGCCTCCTAAACAATAAACTCTGAGACACATGGAAGCATCCGCAGTACTTAGAAACAATATGTGTCTTGCTCCGCAGTATTTACTTAACTGTGTCTTTTATACTTGGGTGGCCCCTACCTGTGACATCTATCACGATCTGCGGCTCTGAAAACTTAAAATCATATTAGAAATGGGACACATGACCCTCCGCTTATTAGCTTTTAAAATAGAGACAGGTGGCAGCATCTGTAGCAATAGCTATCTGGTATGTGGTGGCTTTTGCAACCTTCTTGAAACATTACAAACCCTTTTAAAACTCACATAGAGGCTGACACTTGGTAGGCTCTGCATCACTGAAGAAATATTTATAACTGTTGGGGCACAACTTTTACTTGGGCACCGCATCAACCACATGGCGTCCGTCATGAGACTACCTTTTAAAATTGGGGCCTACCACCATTTATTACTTGCATCGAAGGATACATAAATGGATACGTGGAAGCTGGCACTTGGCGAGCTCCGCGGTTATCATCAAATACACGTGGCTCCCTCCGCAAGCATTATGAAACTTTATAACTGTGTCCCTGCTAATGACATGTGGGGTCTTCCGCTTATTTGATAATCCATACTGGGGTCCACCCTTCTCCTTCACTTAACATTAAACATATAGAAACAAGCACACGGAAACTAACTCTTGGCAAGCTCCACAGCTACCATAAAAGACACATGGCCTTATCTGTGCTCATGCTGAAGACACATGGCACCTGCCGCGAGACTGAGACTCAAAACTATATAGAAACATTTAATCCACGTGGCACAATCCACTGCAAAGATATAACTTAGAAACAAAAGCGGCCTGAAATAGGTGCTCGACACTTGGCAAACTTCGCGGCATGGCAAAAAGAAAACCTATAGCAATAGTGACTAAAACCCTAGTAAAACCCTCGCGGCCATTCTCAGACACATAACTGAAACTTGTGGGCATGCTGAAAAACAAAATGTAGAGTTTATACTCTACAGTTCTTGGTGACCAGAAGGGATTTTGAGCCTACTCAAAAAGAATGCAAAACTTGGCAAAAAAAAAGTATATAAAATACAAGACAAGGTCATAAATTCTGCAAAGCTGTCTGATAGATGGACCATTCTGAATCAGAAAGTCCCTGCTTGCTCTGTAAATCCTGAAAAGAAAAATCAAGGCTTATAATGTTCTTGTGGGAGAAAGATTGCAAAATTTGAACCACGACCTTCAATTGGAACTCAAGTTGGGCCATTGGAATCAAAATAGCTTCCACTTCCTATACTGATGAAGAATTAGTTAAACCTTAAAAAATTGATTGATCATTTTGCCTGGTTAACAGCAGAGTCTTAATCTCATCAATCATTAATACAATAGTGTTGTCAGGGAATGGGGATGGGAGACGCAATTGCACCAGATCTTCTATGTGTCTTTTCATGTCTTTGACTCCCTCTTTGACAACATCCAGAAGCTCCTGGCAATTAGTAGCAGCTGAATTACAACTAAGAACTTCATTTACCCTCTTTGCTGCTACCATCCTATCACTGATCCCTGCTGCTAATAGGATTTCATCAGTTGTGTCATATAGTTTCTTCAGCAACAATTGAGAATCAGAGACTCTCAGGGAAACAGTAGATAAAGTGGCCTGAACTGAAGCTTCCACTTTCTCGCACAATTGTTGTGCATTTAACAGGAATGTTAATAAGGGCTAGAGTTGGATAATCTTCTCAGAGATGCATTTCTAAATTCAAACATATAGCTCTTTAACCAAGTTCAAAACTCTAGCATTCTTAGGCCTATTAGCCAACTCAAGTGTCAACTATTTTGTTGTTTGTTGCTCAGCTTGGAGCTGTGCCTGTATTGCAGTGGCAACATTTTGCTCATTTAGTAGCTTCTGCTGAGATTGTGTAGCCTGTTGCAATTTTTCTTGATATCTCTTCTCTAATGTGTCCTTTTCCTACCTCAAAACATTTACTGTAGCTTTCTCTTGTGCTAGCTCCATTTTCAAAGAAGCATTTTGGGCCTGAGTGGCCTGATGAATCTGACAGGAAACAGTGTTTTGTAACTATTTATTGAGATTCTCTATTTCTTCATTCTTGGATTTCAACTCTGTAGCAAGGTTGCTACTATTTGTCTTCTCTTGTACCAAGTCTTTTTCAACCTTCTATAGCTTCTTTGACATTTTCAAATAATCAGTTGCTATAGAAGAAGTGGTTTCATTGAGCAGCTCGACCCTATCTTGTGGTCTAAATAGTGACATGTCCATGGCCACTGCATTCATTGTATAGTCCTAAGGTTGCATCTGCTCATTCGGCTTCACCACATTTGGGGACAAATGTGTGACAGTCAACTGCTATTGGATTGGGTCAAAGAGTGACCTCATATGTGGAACTACTAGGCTCTTATTTTCTTTCTTTCTTTTCTTGTCCATTCGGGCTTCTCTAGCCCTCTTAGCAGTATATGCTTGAGCTTGGAAAGTGGGGGGAGAAGCAATATACCCTCCAACAAAGGGGTAACCTTGAGGTAAACCATAAGGAATAGCCAAATGTTGGCTAGGATCAACTTGGGGAGTGGCTCTCTTTGGAACAGAGGGGGAAAACAATGCAATGAGGTAGCCTGAGAAGACATGGCCTGAGGATTAGGAAGTGGGGCAAGTGTAGATATAGGCACAACACAGGTGGCAGGGGATAATGTTTGGCCAATTGGGATTGCCACCCCTATGGTAGAAGAAAAAGACTGAGAGGAAAAAGGAGAAGAAACAGTTACCTAAGGAGCAACAGATGTGGTTGGTGGTTGCTACTGTGATGGCTCTGCCTCTTCATCTGACTCTGGTGGTAGATTTAGTTTTCTATGCTTCCTTGGCCTTTCTTCTACTTGCTCTTCTGATTCCTTCTCTACCACATGGACCACTACTGATGGTGGTAATGATACAAAACTTAAGGCCCCAATGGCTGAAACTGATGGAGTCCCTCTAGGTGGTGATGACACCACACTCTTCTATTTTTCTAAGGCACTGAGAGATTGGGGCCAAGAAGCTACAGGGGCTGTAGATGAGGCTTGTCCTATGGCTTGCACTATATGAGTTAATTCAGCCTCTTCCTCGGACTCTTCACCCTTCCTGTGGACTCTACTTATATCAGGGCTAGATACTGGAGAGGGAGGCCACTCATCCTAGATAGACTCCCATCTTTCATCAGTATCAACATTTCTGAATGAATGGGAAATCAATGAGATTTCCTACCTATACTTCCAATAGGCCTCTATCTTCTCTGGCTTCCATTCTTTCTCAGTCTGGAGGTCATTCTTAACTTAGGATCAAAGGCCCTATGCTTAACATAAAAGGTCTCCCACGGCCTAGGCCCCTCAGAGGGCAAGTCTGCCAGCTCCACATATAGGTCTGGGGTATCTTCTTTAGGGTTTCTCCTATCTTCCCAAAAGGGGTGACCCTCATGTACCATTTTAGCTCTGACCTTGTTACTTTTAACCCATGAGACTATAAAACTGGTTGGGTCATATTTCCATTTTTCCTCAATAATAAAGAAACCCAAAGCAGCAAGCTTCCTTAGCAATAGGTGCTCAACATCCCTGACTTCTAAAGACATGTTCTTTCTAACCCAAGGGATATCATACATTTTATTTTTCTTCTTCTTGCTGCCATACTCATTACCAACCACGGACACTTGTCGAGTTACTTCTAAAAACACTACCCTAGGGGTCAAAATTTTGGGGAGCAACATAGGTTCCTCATTGAAGCCATGGACCCTAATGATAGTAGTTTGGGCCCCAAAGAAATAGTCACACGAGATGGGGGAATTGGTCATGAAACCCCTGATGCTAGTTGTCAACCTATTTTCTACAGGTTCAGGGCTCAAATGGCAAAAGACAGGGGCAATAAAAAGTTCCCAGAACTCATAAGGATCCAATGCCTCAGATAATACATGTGTCCATGTGGACACAGGGATAGTTCTATTTTATCCAAAATCTAGGTCGTACATATTCAGTTGCATGTTTTGTACAAAAATACCATAATTCTGATATAACATTAAGTGAAACAGGTAAGCAGAATACTTGAAAACTCCTTTAGATTTGAAATTGATGAGTTGATCAGCCATGGAATCAGCAATTTGTTCAGCAAAATCTAGTCAGAATTCCTATGACTTATCCACAGTTTTCAATCTGAATAAAATGGCAATTTGCCAGTCGTAGACTATGATATCTTCCTTCATTCCAAAGATGAAAGCCATCATAGACAGTGCCTCTTGACTGGCTTGAGTGAATTGTGCCCTTCCTGTAGGTAATGTGGGCATCTGTGTGTTCTCCTCTGGCAACTGCAACTCTAAATTGAGAAACCTAAGCTGATTGTTGACATTCGACCACGTCTTTTGCATTTTTGCAATAGTGGGGAATGTGGCTGTTTGATCATGGTACAGGGCCAACATGTCTCTATGGCCTTAGGTGTAATTTGTATTATGAAGGGGCCCTATTGAATGGTGCATGAAGGCACATGAAATAGTTCCGCACACATATCAATTAGGTCGGGACATGAATGCACACTTGGGACTATGAAATGTGCCAACCGTGAAGTCCAAATCCTCATCCTGAAAGTTTTAGATTCCCCCTTCTTTGCCTTCTGAATGCACCTCTGGTGTGCTCCTTCTTAGATAGCCTTCATAGATTTTTGAAGGGCTGGGTCTAAGACATTATCTGCAAAATCTTTAACCTTTTCTGGGTCAACAGAAAGACCCACCTCAGGAACCCTCATCCTTGGATAGGTTCTCTTAGGCTGCATAGGCACTGAGGCGTACGATTTGCTGTTTAGAAGTCTATCTATTGATTCATATATTATGAGTCCCTCTAAAGAAGACTGTGATTGGGCCATGGTTGTATCTGCGGAGAAAATGTAAGAAACTTTGATACAACAAAACTTGAAACCGCACTAAAGAAAGGGCACTCGTCTTGGGAAGGGTTTGCTAGGGATAGAATTGTAGGCAATAGTGTTTTCACAGCGAAGAGATGGAAACAAAATCAAAGCCACACTTATGACTAAACTCTTATTAATGGGCTTTAATGACACATCATGCCTTATAAATGACATTAACGGCAAGAAATCGTTAATGTATCTCTTCAAATCAATATAGGATTATGTGTCAGAATCATTATGATAGTGGCTGTGAAAAGTGCGTACTTTAGGAATTTTGGGGATTGGGGACAACCTTAGTGAATGAGAGGCTTCCAAAAAGAGAAGAGGCTTGCGCTATTGCCACATGTTCAGAGAACACTTATTTAAAAGAAAAGCAGGAAAAAGAAGCGGGAAAACAGGAAAACAATAAAGAAACTAACTAACTATAGTACATAGGAGACACTGCTTAATTAAAATGCTTCGGATAGATCTTGTTCACAGGAATCTCTTCAGGTTCACCCTCCATGGTCTCAAGCTCAAATGAATTTTGCTGTTTACAGGAACGAATCTTATAAGGACTGGTCCACAGTGATTCAAATTTGTTGTGTCTACCGGGCTTGGCAGCTCTCTCATCCCATTTAAGCACTATTGAGCCAACTTCAAAATGGGGATTTGAAGTCTTCTTGTTAAAACAGTCTTTGATTATTTTCTGGTGTTTCATCAGTGACTCATGTGTTTTTTCTCTTTTTTCTTCTACCTCCAATAATTCAGCAAGTCTGACTTGCATTGGGCCATTTTCTTCAATCTCAATTTGTTTCAATAATTGCAGAGCAGGGATCTCTAGGCTTAGTGGCATTACAACTGGCTTACCATAGACCAATTCATATGGGGACATCTTTGTCACTTGCTTAGGTGTAATTCTATCAGCCTATAGTGCAGTATTCAGCAATTTGTGCCAATCTCTTTGATAATTGGTTCCAATCCTCTTAATGAGTCTAATTAGGTTTTTGTTAGTAGACTCTGCGAGACCATTACCCTAATGGTAATAATTTGAAGAGGTTTTCAAATAAATTCCATACCTTACTGCAAACTCTGATATCTTCATTCCCAAAAATGCCTTAGCATTATCTGATATGATGGTACGAGGAGGGCCAAAACGAGCAGTAATGCTTTCCAGGAAGTCCAGTATTACCTTTTCTGTTGCTTCCTTGAGTGGCACTGCTTCACTCCATTTGGTAAAGTAATTAGTGGCTGTAAGGATCCATTTATGTCCCATACTTGACATTGGATTGATCATACCAATGAAATCAAGACCCCATTGGGCAAAGGGCTCATCTATAATTATGGGGCTTAGGGGCATTACTGCATTTCTTCTTTTTCTTGTATAGAACTGATAGGCTTGACACTCCTTGACCAACTGATAACAGTCTATAAATAAAGTGGGCCAAAAGTATCCTGCTTGAGTTATTTTTATTGCAGTGCCAAAAACTGTTGATGTGTAAAATTGCACAGGTTCCAACACCAACATGGGAAGTTTTAGGAATGTGGGACTTGCTGAAAAGTGTCCCCCTGAGACTCCATGATGCAGTTCATGTAATATTCTTTGGGCTTCATCTTTCTCTATGCATCTTAAAAGTATGCCATCAGTATTTCTTCTGAAAAGAGCATGGTCAATTAATACAAAGTAGGACCCTTGTTGTCTATAATACCTTCTCTTTTCGTGGGAGAGCCCATTTGGGAAAATCCCATGTTTCATAAACTGAATCCTATTTGCGACCCAAGAACTCTGATCAATCTCTTGGATTCTCAACACATTCTCACTTTTTGTTTTGCAATCACCATTTTTTCCATGTCTTGGGCCATATATTGGCACAATCCTTTGCCTTTGACTAGCTTAGTGGGTCTGACCTCCACATCATATTTAAGAATCTTTGTTATCCAGTTTACTCTTTTCTCAGTGATCTCACCTTCCATAATGTATTCCCTCACACTAGGATGAGCCACTAATATCAGAATCTTATTCCCTGTGACCATGTGTCTGAATTTCTTAAGGGCTTTGACCATGGCATATGCCTATTTCTCCACAAAATTATATCTGGCCTCATGTTCCCTGAGTGTCCTAGAGAAAAAGGCTATTGGTTTCTCTCCTTCTTGTTGGTCATCTTTATGAGTTAAGATAGTAGCAACACTGAACTCACCTCCATACACATACATTATAAAAGACTTAGAGAAGTCTGGGTTTCTCAGTACTGGGGCTGTTGAAATGGCTTTCTTGACTTCCTCAAAAGCCTTTCTCCCTTCTGTAGTCCATTTGAAAACAAGGTCCTTCTTTAGCAATAGTGTCATAGGACTAATCAGTCCTACAAAGTCAGATATGAACCAGCTGACAAAATTGATCTTTCCCAGGAAGGACTGAACAGCCTTCTTATTGACTAGCAGAGACAAGTTCATTATGGCAGTGACTCTTTTTGGATCAATAGACACTCCTTCTTTTGACACTATATGCCCTAACAGTTTGCCATGAGGCACTGCGAAGATGCACTTCTTGTGGTTGAGGGATATTTCAAACTCTTGACACTTCTTAAAGATAGCCTCTAAATGATCAAAATGATCAACAACATTTTTAGAGAAAATAGTGAGGTCATCAAGATAAATTAGAATGATTTTGTTTATGAGCTCCCCAAATGCTACATCCATTGCTCTTTGAAAAGTGGCTCCAATATTTGAAAGGCCAAATGGCATCTTGGCATATGCAAACGTTCCCCATTTTGTAGTAAATGCAGTCTTATGGTGGTCTTCATCAGCCAACCAAATCTGATTGTATCTAGAGAAACCATCTAGCAAGGGAACTATCTCTGATCTATCCATAGTTTGTAAAATTTGTTCCATAGAGGGCAGGGGATAATGATCTTTTAAGGATGCTCTATTAGATCCCTAAAATCTACATAGAGTCTTATGTCACCATTCTTTTTTCTCACTGGCACTAGGTTAGATACCCAAGTTGAGTGTTTGATTGGAAAGATAATCTTTGATTCTAAAATCTTCTGCAACTCATCCACCATTAGAGGTTCAATTCTAGGATTCACTGGCCTTTGCTTCTGTCTGATTGGTTTAGATCCTTCAGTCAGCTCTATTGTGTGCTGAATGATGTCTCTGTTATAACCATGAAGGTCTTCATAGGTCCAGGCAATCACTCTGTCATATCTTTCACACAAGTCAATTAGTCTTTCCTTTTCCTCTGGGGTTGTGGAATTTCCAATTTTCAACTTCCTTCCTTCACTAACCTGGATTTCAAAATAATATGCTTTATCTGCTTGAAACCTCTTTTTCTCTAAGCTTACATCCTCTAGGTCAAATAAGTTTTCTAAGGTAATCAGTCCTTAAGGGAGCTTATTTGACATCAACTGAATAATTTGATCACCATATGCTTCTTCAATTTTGGGTTGTAACTGATTAGCAAACTCTCCTGACTGTTGCAAAAATGAGAGTACTTGAAAATCATTTTCAAAGACTTGCCAATTTTCATCATTGTCTAGGATGGTTGGCCTTACTATAACTTTGACTGACTCATTATTGACCAGTAGATTGGTTGCTAGATCAAACTGTGAGCCAATCTGTGCTATTCTATCTGCCTCAGAATTTTGGGCTCTAGGGACTACTTCAATATTGAAAGCTTCAAAACCATCTATTAAGTCCCAAATCCTGTGCCTATAAGATCTCATTCTTACATTTTTGGCTATTGCCTTTTCTCTAATTTGTTTCACCACTAGTTCTGAATCTCCTTTTACTATCAGATTCTTTACTCCCTTTTTCTTGGCTAACATGAGTCCATGCACCAAGGATTCATACTTAGCATCATTATTGGTACAGGCAAATTGAAAATGGATGGCCCTTAAAATTTTCTCACCATTTGGGGTAGTAAGGCAAATTCCTGCTCCAGCACCATTTTTACTTCTAGCCCCATCAAAATTTAGAGTCTAGATTTCTGAGTCCTTTTCAGATTCTTGAGTCTGTGGTGTTTCTTCCCTTAAGACATTTGGGATTTCATGGTCTTCATCAAATATGACATAAGTGCCTAAACCAGTAGAGTCATAATTTCCATAGGGGTCACTTTGCATCATAGTCAACAACTAATTGTTCTCTTCCTCTTGTTGGTCATGCTCAGTCCAGTCCCCTAACTCTTCAACAAAGATTCTCTCCTCTTTATTCAACATAGCATGGGCTACCTCTAATTTTGGGGTTGGTTCATTTGTAATGTGATCCTTAGATAATGACTCAGATAGTATTTTCATTTTTGTCCCATATTTGGTCCTTAGAATGAGGTGAGACCAATCAAGTGACATATAACCTCCTATCTTGGCTATAAAATCTCTGGATAGACATAGACCAAATACAAGAGGAATATCTATGACTATCACATCCTGATTTACAATTATATTAGGGCAAGTATACAATTGCAATGGGAGTTGTTTAATTTTCCCTATTGTTTGCACTGATTTCCCATCCAACTGCATAACTCCTCTAGTAAGTGGCTCATACTTTATCTTTAAAGCATCTGCTATTTGTTTTGGCATTACTGTAGTACTGGCCCTAGAGTCTATCATTGCATTATGTAACAGTTTCTTCCCAACTATCAAAGTCAAATAAAAGGGCTCTGGTTTGGATTTACCTACCTCAGGTGCATTGTTCAAAAGGGTTGTTGTCTGCAGAGGTACAGTACCTTTGAGCTGTAGCTTTTCTTTATCAGTAGGTCCTCCTTTGGCACAGTATGTTTAGGCACTTCTTGGCCCTGTAGAGCTTCTTGCAACAGTGTCTTCTACTCAGGAATAGCTAGCATGTCCTAGATTGATACATGCATTGGTGTCCTTTTTAGATGATCCACCACGTTCACAGGTCCTAACGCTTGGGCGTTTGAGTAATAAGGATACCTTGCTTTTTCTTGAACTTGTCCAGAGGCTACTTGATTCTACACAAGCTGGGGCATTTCTTGTCTAGCAGCTATGTTTGGATGACCTTGAAATGGAGGGGCCCCCATGATTTCATTATTCATGACTTCAGGCTATTCCATCATTCTCCTCTTGGCTCTGGAATAGTAATCTGATTGTACCAATGGCTTCTTGGAAGTAGATGCTTTATTCAAGAACACTGACTCTTCATCTTCAATCCATGAAAATAAAGCATGTTCAGGGGCTATTCCCTCTTCATGTTGTAAGGGCATTCCTTGCATCTGAGCCACTAGGGCTGCATTTTGTACACTAGGAGACTTATATGACAGAGTGTTAGAGGCTACAAATTGTCCTTCTAATCCTCTCTGTTCTGCTATCTTCTATTGTAAATTTCCTGTGGGGCAGTCCATGGGCATATGGGCATTGTTGCAAGGAAAACACCAAGCATTTGTGCTATCTGCAAAATTATTTTGCCCTGGAACCATCTCCTTGTTGGGATTAGGAGGAACAGTCTGCAAGGGTGTAGGGATTGTGACTAACTAGTTAGATGGCTGAGGGTTAGCTTGCCTTTGAGGGCCTTGATACTGATTTGGCTGAAAGGGAGGTCTATTTCCTTGATAACTTTGATATTGGGGTTTTGGATAGGATTTTGTTGTCTCTTTAGATTGATTATCTCATTTGAAAACGTTCTTAAAATGTTCTTGACATCATCCATTTCAGATGATTGAACAGGGGCAGCTATTTTAGCAGGTTGCTGGGGAAATGAATACATAGACACAGGTGGGGTTGCTGGATTAGGGACTTCTTGAGGCAGAGGTAAGGTGATTTCTGGAAACATGGGCATAGGAGGCCTTGGGGGCAACTTTCCATCATCTATTAAGTTATTTTTAGCTTTGACTGCAAACTCATAAGCTTCCGGTAGTGTTTGATCTCCAAGAGACTGGATCATCACTAATATATATGAGTTCAAAGCTTTAAGGTAAAACACAATAGCCATACTTGGTAATGGTTTTGCTGTAGCAGGAATTCTCTCCCAAGTCTTTTGAAATCTTGAATTGAAATCAGTCATTGCTTCTTGTGGTGCCCTTTTAATAGTAATCAATTATTGTAGCAAAGAAGATTTATCACCCTTTTCTTTAAATCTTGCAAAGAAAGCATCTCTGAGCTGATCCCATGTAGATATTGTGTTTGGGGTCAAAGATCTATACCAATCCAGGGCCTTTCCTTTGAAGGAAGCTGCTAACAGCCTTATGGCCACATTCTGTTGAGTGATCATATGTACTGCAAAAACATCAGACACATCCTACAGATGCTCTTCAGGTGTCTTGAAATCTTCCCCACTGAACTTAGGTAGAGCCTTCAGAGCGTTGGCTAGGATAGGATCCCAAGTGGTTGGTGGTATTGGGAGAATCAAAGGACTGCCAGTGTTCTAATTTGCATAATTCCTTGGGGCTATTGGTGCTCCTATGTTTGTTCTTAGTGCTGCTGCAAACTGATTGACTCTTCTCCTTAGATTAGCTATCAGTGGTGGCAAAAGAATCCCTAGATTAGCAGTAGATTGAGCTCTTGTTATATGTCCACAGCTCTGACTTCTTGTGGCTTTCTGGCTCATATAATCTTGATAGAATCTTCAAAAAATGGTCCCACCGGGCGTGCCAAAAACTGTTGATGTGTAAAATTAAGTAGGGTCCAACACCAACATGGGAAGTTTCAAGAATGTGGGACTTGCTACCTGAAACAACCTCCAAATTTTAAAGAAGTTGGCTCTTCTCTATTTTAAATGGCTTTTGGGAAAAGGGTAGAAATTAATAGAAATAAAGATACAGTTAAAGCAAATCTATCTATGGCGATGCACCTGAATAATAAGTATCTCTCTCAACTTAAGTACAGTGAAGCTATCCTTGAGATTCAATTATGTTAAAGAGCAAATGTTGCATGATTAACATAAACAGATATAATGAATAACTCAAAAGGCTCAGAAACAGACAATTTACAATGACATAGAAAAATATCAACCAAGGCATAGAACTCTGTCTTTCTCATTAATTTTCCAGCAATATAAGAGGCACAGATACATGCACAGTTACAGTTACTTTTTGAATCAAGAATAACAAACTAAAGGCAAAATGATATTACTGGTCACAGCAAAAAGTCTCAAACTCTTGAATTTCTGATAGAAAAATATCTCTAGCAAAATTGTCTATGAATGGATCCCTTTGGTGATTACCAACGTTACATATTTATAGCATAGGGTAAGCTCTAGATTGTCTGCACAATCGAATCCCAATGGTCTAACTGAACTGGAGCTAACTGGAAGTCTCTAACACTTGAAATCTTTTAGATCCGCAAATAGTTACAATAACTACAAGTCCATTGGTTGTGGCAAAATATGTGTGGCGCATCTCCTTCTAATAAAGAACAAACACCTGGCAGCATACGCACCCTTTAAAACAATAAACTCTGAGACACATGGCAGCATCCGCAGTACTTAGAAATAATATGTGTCTTGCTCTGCAATATTTACTTAACTATGTCTTTTATACTCGGGTGGCCCCTGCCTGTGACATTTGTCACGATTTGCGGCTCTAAAAACTAAAAATCATATTAGAAATGGGACCCATGACCCTCTGCTTATTAGCTTTTAAAACAGGGATAGGTGGCAGCATCCGTAGCAATAGCTATCTGGTACGTGGCAGCTTCCATAGCCTTCTTGAAACATTACAAACCCTTTTGAAACTCACGCAGAGGCTGACACTTGGCAGGGTCCGCATCACCAAAGAAATATTTATAACTGTTGGGACACAACTTTTACTTGGGTGCCGCATCAACCACGTGGCGTCTACCGTGAGACTACCTTTTAAAACTGGGGCCTACCACCATGTATTACTTGCATCGAAGGATACAGAAACGGATACGTGGAAGCTGACACTTGGCGAGCTCTGCAGTTATCATCAAATACACGTGGCTCCTTCCATAGGCATTATGAAACTTTATAACTGTGTCCCCGCTGATGACACGTGGGGTCTTCTGCTTATTTGATACTCCATATTGGGGTCCACCCTTCTCCTTCACTTAACATTAAACATATAGAAACGAGCATGTGGAAACTGACTCTTGGCGAGCTCCGCAGCTACCATAAAAGACACATGGCCTTATCTGCGCTCATGCTGAAACTTTATAGGGAGTGCCTCCACTGATGACACGTGGTCCCTACCGCGAGACTAAGACTCAAAACTATATAGAAACATTTAATCCACGTGGCACGATCCGCTGCAAAGATATAACTTAGAAACAAAAGCGGCCCAAAATAGGTGCTCGACACTTGGCAAACTCCGCAGCACGGAAAAAAGAAAATCTGTAGCAATAGTGACTGAAACCCTAGTAAAACCCTTGCAGCCATTCTCAGACACATAACTAAAACTCGCGGGCACGCTGAAAAACAAAATGTAGAGTTTATACTCTTTAGTATGCTTGCATAAATTCATTGAGACTTGAACATGATCATAATAGATTTCTTTGAGATGAAATGAGAACTCTCTTATGTTTTTGAATGGTGAAAGATATAAAGGTATATAGTCTAAAAGGTTGAATGAAGATGTAGGGGAAATAAGAGAAAACACTTTATTGTTAAGTGATTGTTTCATGTTGTTAAATGATATTGTTGTAATCAGGAGTTTATCTTTGTTATAATGTCCTTTTATAGTGATGATCATGCAAAAGGAGACATAAGGTGTTGAAGTGACTTGTAGAGAGTACCGACAAGTTTTGCAGGGGGATTGAAGTGTTTGATAAATAATGTTGTTTGTATTATGAAGAGGGTCAAATCATTTGATGTAATGTAGTGAATCAAGGAAACCCCCTAAATTACCTTTTCTTTCTTATGTTCACATTTTGCTAGTGAGTCATTTGTATTTGCTAGTGAGGCATACTTGTAACTAGTGAAGTTTATTTGTCAGTGAGGAATACTTGTAACTAGTGAGGTTTCTTTGCCAGTGAGGCATGGTTTTTGATTAAGCCAGTGAGGCATTTTCTGAGTGGTTTTTCATCCCTATGAGGGTTTTCCACTCATGAAAAAACATGTATTATGGTTCATGTTGTTTATCTTTATGTGTGTGCCGTAATGTTTTTTCTTTGAGGTCTTGATCATAATGTTTATAATCATACTTGTGCATATGTAGTTGATAAAGCTTTGAAGTCTCTCATTCTATATCTTGTGAGTTAAAAAGAGCAAAAGGTTTAAAAGTTTATAGACCACTGATTCACCCCCCCTCTCAGTGGTCCTATACTCCAACAAGTGGTATCAGAGCCTAGGTTCCCTAGAGAAGTCTAATAGGCTTGGGTAGGTCTTGATAGTGGAGTACCATGGGAAAGTGTAAAATAAATAGAGAAAATAAAAATGCCAAACAAAGAGAGGTTGTAAAACAAGACCTAATCAAGTCAAGCAATAAGTTGTTGCATGAGTCATCCCTGAATGTTGATACAATGTGTGATAAAGAGAATGATCTTGCAGTTGAGAGTTTTGATAAAAATAAAGATTTCATTGTGAGTATAGGTGAACAAGAACTTGATGAAAGAAAAGATGATTTTGTTGTTGAGATTGATGATGAAGGAGATCTCTTTATGGATGAAGATGGATAGGAGTTTGATGAAAATGATTGTGAAGTTGATTTAGAAGGTGAACTCTTGTGTGCTCTGGATAAAATCAAGCAACTCAATAAAAAAATCAAAATTTAAAAGACCAACTTCAATAAGAAAAAGATTTCAAGGACAATACTTTGTCACGATGTCTTGTACTACCCTGATATCATGTCATGTTGATGGTTGAATAGTGATGCTTGTTGCTTGATAGTTTTTTTTGTTGAGGACAATGTTTTTTTGTTGATAACAGGATAGTGACTTCATGATTATCTACTTAGATGTCAGTGGCATATGGCATTCTTAAGCCATTTGCGAGTAACAATGTAGTATCTCTTCATGTGATATACAACAACAAAGAGGATGAAACTTGTCGACTTGAACAGTGTACAAAAGAAGAAAAAGTGCAAAAGTCAATAGAAGATATAGGGTTTCTGTTTTAGGGATCTTTAAGTTTGTGATGAAGGATTGAAGCTCTTGCTTTGATGATAGTAAGATTTGTCAGTATTTGATGACATGGATTGGTGTTGGTTATTCTTTGCATGGGTTCATGATTCAAATTTGTTGCTTGTATGAATTGAGTTGATTGTTTGTCAAGTGACGAGAGTTGGTTAGTATGACATGATAGTGTTTTGTATTGCAATAATAGTGTTGACATCTCAATCTGCAAAGAAAACCTTAACATTTTCTTTAATAAGAATGTAATTGGTAAATAATCACAGTGTTTGATGCAGAGTGGGACGCAACGGAGGCTAACTAACAGGAAGGAGTAGCCAACAATACCAACAGCATGATAAAATTCTCTATCGGCTGAACATCATCATCATATTTCCTAGAGACACCAACAGCATCATCACATTTCAACAGCATCATCATATTTCGGATGATCGCAAATATCCTCCTGTCGACTACTATTTACCTCCTCCGTTTGTCGCCTATCATCATCATCACGATAATCAACGGGCGCAAACATCCTCCGGTTGCACTGTTCATCGGGTGCCAAATACAAGCGGCATCATCATGATATTCAATATCACCTTCGTCAGCAGGATATCCAAATATCCGGTTGCTCCAAATATCCTGATGACGTTGCACTTCAACACCTTGCCTTCGATGCTCCACTGCCCGACGATACAAGCAACAGCATCATGATATTGTTCATCCGGTTCCTCGAAACCTCCTGATGATGCTAATACAACTTCCTGCCTACGCCGATACCTTACCACTTAGTGACAACAGGATAAACTCGCATTGAGGGATTTCTTAATATCCTGATGACGATGACGTCATATCCTGATGACGATGACGTCACACATCATCCTGATGAACTCTTCAACACTTAGCCAAAAAAACTTAACTTTCACACCCGCATCCGTTAGCGATATGCGGATGATGAACTTCCCTGAGAGATGATCCTGACTGCGATATATACACTGAGTATATATCCAACTCAAAACATCATGATGCACTTGCAACATGCAAACTTCAACAACTTCATGACCCGATCCTGATGGCGATGGATTCGCAGATGATGACGTGGCTCGTTCCGACTGGAAACGCTCATGCAGACTCCTGTGTATCCGTCCACTGCATGTAAACACTCAAAACCGCATAATTTCATAAAGATCATGTGACGACCGGGCCGGATCACCTTCAAAACAAAATCTAACAACTTATCTTCTAGACCTAGCACATGAGGATGCTAGGCTGATTCACAGCATGCTCCTAACTGATCTCCTGAACAATGCAATGCATAAACAGAAAACACAAATGCAAACTAAACTATGATACAGGACCATCCCACCGATTTGCAGGATCAACCGGTGGAAGGGTTGAAAGTGCCCATTAACTTGCAAACAGAAAAGGAAATCAACACAGATACAACTGATCAACTCAAATACTGCAAAAGATGAGATCTTATTCAATGGAGATTCAAATGTCCTGCTTTTACAATTCTACTTCACAATATCTGGACTGATCACCAGTACAGCATATCACCAGTACTACTCTCCTGAACATAACAACTATCAAAATCAAAATGAACTGTCAATATGAACTGTGTCTAAACCCTAACAGATCGAAGGTATATATAATAAATCCTTCGAGTACTACCAACTTCACTTCCCAGCAGCTGGGAGCTTCCAAGCGGCTGGGAGAGAGGACAACTCAGACTATCTTATCCCAATCTCTAACTGCCTACACATACTCCTAGGCTGAACTAATACATAGCATCGGTCCAATGGACCTTATTACATGATAAAGTCAAACATACTAAAAATAGACTATCCTGTCATCATGCTGATAACTATCCTATATCCTGATCATGTATGTCATCATGCGGACCTATATCCTGATCATGTGCGGGTGCTCCTGCACCATACTCCCCAAAAGAAGAAATCTCAAGTCCACTTGAGATGAGAGTATCAAGGTCGGCCCCATGTTTCTGTATCTGTTCTGCAGTCATCCATACTGCTTCAGAGTGCGGCTGTCCCTTCCAAGAGACGAGGTACTCCAAGTACTTCTTGTTCCTGGTCTGTTTGACCACTCTAGTGTCCAAAATCTGCTGTATCTGTGGAGGATCATGTTGAGGAATGTCTTCAGCAACTGTAGCCTGTAGGATATCCTGATCTGCATCTAGATTAGCCTTGTATGGAGTTAAGTCACATACATTGAAGATAGGAGATAAACCAAGATCAGGTGGGAGTTGGATCTCATAAGCATTCTGTCCATGCTTTTGCAAAATCTGACATGGTCCAACTTTCTTTTGCATGAGCTTAGTATACTTCCCCTTAGGAAGCCTGTCTTTCTGCAAGTGAACCCAAACCAAATCTCCAACAGCAAATTGAACATCCTTCTTCTTCTTGTCAGCATACTCCTTATACTTCAAAGTGGTTTGCTGGAGTTGGGTCTTGACCTGATCATGAACTTCCTTGATTGCTTCAGCAAAAGCTTCTCCATCTGCACTAACAGGATCTGCTGTAGGTAGCTCTCGCAACTCTAAAATACCTCTGGGATGCATTCCATACACTACCTGAAAAGGCGATTTTCCTGTGCTCCTGTTGACAGTATCATTATATGAAAACTCAGCTTGAGACAGAATATTGTCCCACTTCTCTCCATGCTGTTTTGTCAAGCATCTAAGTAGATTCCCCAAGGAACGGTTCACTACCTCAGTTTGTCCATCCGTTTGAGGATGATATGCAGAGGAAAAAGACAAATTGGTTCCCAATTTCCTCCAAAGGGTTCTCCAGAAGTGACCCACAAACTTCACATCCCTGTCTGAAACTATGCTCAAAGGCAACCCATGAATTCTGACAATTTCCCTGAAGAATAAATCTGCAATATATGAGGCATCTGCAGTGGTTTTGCATGGCAAGAAATGTGCCATTTTACTGAACCTATCCACTACAACAAAAACACTGTCAAATCCTCTCCTGGTCCTTGGTAAACCCAAAACAAAATCCATACTGATACTTTCCCACGGTCTGGAAGGAATGGGTAAGGGCTGATATAACCCTGCATTAGTTGACCTGCCTTTAGCCTTCTGACAAATTACACAGGTTTCTACAAATTTCCTGACATCTGACTGCAACTTAGGCCAGAAATAATGCCTCCTGACCAGATCAAGGGTCTTGTCTAGACCAAAATGACCTGCCATGGCTCCACAATGTTTTTCCTTGATTATATTCAACCTCATAGAACACCTTGGGATACACAACTGTCCACCCTTGAACAGCAAGCCATCCTGGATCAGGAATTCAGAGAACTCAGCATGGTATTTCTCCCCAAAAGAAGTACAGACCTGATATATCTCTCCAAAATCAGCATCAGACTCATACATGGTCTTGAGTGAATCAATACCAACACTCTCTAACTGAATCTGATTGACTGTGAGAACTCTTCTGCTCAAAGCATCTGCAACTTTGTTTTTGACCCCTTTCTTATGCTTCAAGGTAAAAGTGAAAGCCTGTAAGGTTTCTACCCACTTCATATGTCTGTGGTTCAGCTTCTCCTGGCTGTTGATGAAACTCAAAGCCTGGTTGTCTGTGAAGACTATGAACTCCTTTGGCAACAGATAATGCCTCCATTTCTTTAGGGACTGAACTAAAGCATACATTTCCAGATCATATGATGAATACCTTTTCTTAGCATCATTGAGCTTTTCACTGAAAAATGCAATTGGTCTACCCTCTTGACTGAGTACTGCTCCAATGGCCATGTGACTGGCATCACACTCTACCTGAAAGATCTTGTTAAAATCTAGAAGTGCAAGGACTGGCTGCTGTGCCACCTTCCTCTTCAATGCCTCAAAGGAATCATCTGCTCCTTGAGTCCAAACAAACCTGCACTTCTGTCCTCCTTTTATGGTATCCAACATGGGTGCACAAATATGACTGAACCCTCTGATGAACTTCCTGTAGAAGGTTGCTAACCCATGGAAACTTTTGACTTCATTCATGGTCTGTGGAGTTGGCCAATTCAATATGGCACTCACCTTCTCCTTATCCATCTGGAGCTTTCCTTGTGCAATGACAAAACCTAAATATGTGATCTCCTGTTTCATGAACAAACACTTGTCCAAGTTTATCATCAGCTTCTCTTCATGCAACCTCTTGAGAACCAGCTCTATATGCCTGAGATGTTCTTCTCTGGTGTTACTGAAAATCAGAATGTCATCTAAATACACTATGACAAACTTCCCAATGAATTCCTTCAGAACCTCATTCATCAGCCTCATGAAAGTACTAGGGGCATTAGACAAACCAAAAGGCATAACCTTCCATTCATACAACCCTTCATTTGTTTTGAATGCTGTCTTCCACTCATCACCTGGTCTAATCCTTATCTGATGGTATCCACTCTTCAAATCTATTTTGGTAAAGTACTTAGCACTTCCCAAACAATCAAGTAAATCCTCAATTCTGGGGATTGGAAACCTATACCTGATTGTGATCTTGTTGATGGCTCTGGAATCTGTGCAAAGTCTCCAAGTGCCTTCCTTCTTTGGTGCTAGTACAGCTGGTACTGCACATGGACTTAGACTCTTCCCAATCAGACCTGAATTCATCAATTCTTCAATCTGTCCGGCTACTTCTGCATTCTGTTCTGGGGTAAGCTTATAAGCTGCTTTATTTGGAAGTGTAGACCCTGGAATCAAGTCTATGCAATGACTGATATCTCTGACAGGTGGTAGGGATCTTGGCATTCCCTCTGAGATAACACCTTTGTACTTATCCAATAACTCTTGGACAGCTGGGTCTATCAACCTTGGCTTCTTCTCTTTCTTGGCTTCTTGCTGTTGTTTCTTATTCACACTCATACAGGGGATCAGGGCATATGCAACTGCACCTTCTGCTGCTACTTCTTTCATGAACTGTTTGCCTTCCATCAGCATGACCTTCACTTCTTTGCCTTTAGACTTCTCCTCTTTCTCCTTCAATGGGAATAACGTTACTTCTTTACCATCTTTAGTGATTTTATAGGTGTTTTTAACACCATCATGCTGTGCCTTCAGATCATACTGCCATGGTCTACCAAACAAAAGGTTGCAAGCATCCATCTTGGTGATATCAAACAACAACTTATCCTTATATCCACCAATCTGAAACTCTACCCAAGCCTGCTCTTCTACAGTTGTCTGCTGACCTTGAGTAAGCCATGAGACTTTATATGGAGATGGATGAGGCATTCTCTTAAGCTTCAGCTTCACCACCATTTCTTCAGACACAAAGTTCTCAGTAGAACCAGAATCAATCAAAACTTTACATGCCTTACCTCCTGCTTTGCAAGTGGTTCTGAAAAGGGACTTCCTTTGAGGGGCTTCTTTATCAGGTACCTTCATGGTAGTCACTGTTCTTCTCATCATCAGGGACTCTCCACTTTCTGGATATCCATAATTCTCAGGACCATTCACACTCTGAAATTCATTAGAGCTTGTCCTACTTTGATTATCAGGTTCATTAACCAGATTTGTCCTCCTTTCTCCTGCTGAGCTTGTGGCCTTGTCTGGACATCTGCTGGCTATATGGCCTTCTTTGTTACAGTTGTAGCATCTGATGGATCCTCTGCCCTGGGATCTTCCTCTGTAAGGTCTTCTACCTCTGAAGTTTCCTTGCTGACTGAAATTCTCTCTCTGATTCTGACTATTGTTGCCCTTGCTATTGTCTTGACTGGACTCTCCTTGATATCCCTGTCCATGTCCTCTGCCTCTGAAAGGACTTCTTCCCCCTCTTTGTTGTCTTCCTCTTCCTCTATTGTTTTGGTCTTGTTTTCTCTTCAGCTTTTCTTCCACTTTTAGTGCCAACTGAAAGCTTTTCTGCACTGTATCTGGGTTATGCAGACTGAGATCTTCCTGAATATTAAACCTCAATCCATTAAGGTATCTGGCTACCTTTTCCTCTTCACTTTCTTTCACCTTGGTCTTCATACAGAGTTTCATGAACTCTTCTGTATATGAGCTGACATCTAGCTCCTTCTGCTTCAGGTTCTGCTTCCTCTTGTGTAACTGGATACTGTAATCCAAAGGAATATAAGCCTCCTTTACCAATTCCATCATCTTCTTCCATGTGGCAACTCTACGTTTTCCCTCCTGCACTCTATCATCCTGAACAAAGTTCCACCATGTCAAGGCAGCCTCTTTCATCTTTGACTGTGCTATCTTCACTCTCTGCTGTTCTGGCATCTCCTCTGTTACAAAGAAATTGTTCAGACAGTCTATCCATTCCATTACTGAATCAGGGTCCATCTTACCTGTAAATACTGGCAAATCCAGCTTCACATCCATGGTTCTCCTCTCCATGGCCTTGAGGGCGTTCAACAGCGGTCTCTGGTCTGCAGGAACGACCTCCTCACTCCAATTAGGGATATCTTCTTCTTCCCTATCATCTTCTCTACCAGAACCTACTCTGCTCCTCAACTTTGCTAACTCATCTTTCAACTCCTGATTCTGAGCCTTCACGGCCTTGCTTTCTGCAATCTGTTTCTTCACCAGAACTGCCAACTCAGCGTTGGTCATCCTTGCTGGAACCTCAGATGTTCCTTCTTCGTCTGACATCCTGCTTATCCTTTCCAGAAGATCCTAACCTTTGCTCTGATACCACTATGATGCAGAGTGGGACGCAACGGAGGCTAACTAACAGGAAGGAGTAGCCAACAATACCAACAGCATGATAAAATTCTCTATCGGCTGAACATCATCATCATATTTCCTAGAGACACCAACAACATCATCACATTTCAACAGCATCATCATATTTCGGATGATCGCAAATATCCTCCTGTCGACTACTATTTACCTCCTCCGTTTGTCGCCTATCATCATCATCACGATAATCAACGAGCGCAAACATCCTCCGGTTGCACTGTTCATCGGGTGCCAAATACAAGCGGCATCATCATGATATTCAATATCACCTTCGTCAGCAGGATATCCAAATATCCGGTTGCTCCAAATATCCTGATGACGTTGCACTTCAACACCTTGCCTTCGATGCTCCACTGCCCGACGATACAAGCAACAGCATCATGATATTGTTCATCCAGTTCCTCGAAACCTCCTAATGATGCTAATACAACTTCCTGCCTACGCCGATACCTTACCACTTAGTGACAACAGGATAAACTCGCATTGAGGGATTTCTTAATATCCTGATGACGATGACGTCATATCCTGATGACGATGACGTCACACATCATCCTGATGAACTCTTCAACACTTAGCCAAAAAAACTTAACTTTCACACCCGCATCCGTTAGCGATATGCGGATGATGAACTTCCCCGAGAGATGATCCTGACTGCGATATATACACTGAGTATATATCCAACTCAAAACATCATGATGCACTTGCAACATGCAAACTTCAACAACTTCATGACCCGATCCTGATGGCGATGGATTTGCAGATGATGACGCGGCTCGTTCCGACTGGAAACGCTCATGCAGACTCCTGTGTATCCGTCCACTGCATGTAAACACTCAAAACCGCATAATTTCATAAAGATCATGTGACGACCGGGCCGGATCACCTTCAAAACAAAATCTAACAACTTATCTTCTAGACCTAGCACATGAGGATGCTAGGCTGATTCACAGCATGCTCCTAACTGATCTCCTGAACAATGCAATGCATAAACAGAAAACACAAATGCAAACTAAACTATGATACAGGACCATCCCACCGATTTGCAGGATCAACCGGTGGAAGGGTTGAAAGTGCCCATTAACTTGCAAACAGAAATGGAAATCAACACAGATACAACTGATCAACTCAAATACTGCAAAAGATGAGATCTTATTCAATGGAGATTCAAATGTCCTGCTTTTACAATTCTACTTCACAATATCTGGACTGATCACCAGTACAGCATATCACCAGTACTACTCTCCTGAACATAACAACTATCAAAATCAAAATGAACTGTCAATATGAACTGTGTCTAAACCCTAACAGATCGAAGGTATATATAACAAATCCTTCGAGTACTACCAACTTCACTTCCCAGCGGCTGGGAGCTTCCAAGCGGCTGGGAGAGAGGACAACTCAGACTATCTTATCTCGATCTCTAACTGCCTACACATACTCCTAGGCTGAACTAATACATAGCATCGGTCCAATGGACCTTATTACATGATAAAGTCAAACATACTAAAAATAGACTATCCTGTCATCATGCTGATAACTATCCTATATCCTGATCATGTATATCATCATGCGGACCTATATCCTGATCATGTGCGGGTGCTCCTGCACCAGTGTTGCAGTGGTTGTAGGTTGGAAAGACCTTTGAAACTATTAGGAAAATGTAGTTGGCAGATGTTATATTAGATACTACAATTGTACTCTTCACATATTGAAAACCTTGAAACAGGGATTGATACTCTTCAAAGTACAAAGGATAGTTGTCCAATGTTGTTGCTGCAAGTGTCCTAATAGATTTGAATTGACAAGATATACTTGACAGAACAGTCTCAAGACAAGGGGAACAATAAAGTATAGTTTTCATGTGGTTGCAATTAAAATAGGTATGCAGATCATTGAAGCCTTGCTTTATGATAATAGTACTTTACTTTGTAGTTGGATTGCAGTGGTTACACATATATCTATGTTTATAGGGAATCTTGATAGCAGTATTGACAGTTGTTTTGCCTTCGCAGATTTTATCATTTGTCATAGTTTGGTGGTAATATGCCTTGAAGTAATGTGTTGCAATAATAATGAATGTATCATCCTGCACTGTGCTTGTATGAACATCTTTCAATCTCAGTTTGAAGGTACCCTTTGTCATTGTTGTCAAAGGGGGAGAAATTATTTTATCATAGGGAAGTTGAGTTAACATCAATGCCAAAGGGGGAGTTTGTAGACATTATTTGTCATTGATGTCAAAAGATGGGTTGGAGAATGAGCTTATTATTGATGTTCATATGGACTCATGGTGTTTTGGAGGATAAGGTATTCAAAGTATGTTTCAAGTGATTGATCTCAGTTGATGTTGATATGTTCAGGTTGATTAGGATCATACCATGGTTCAACAGTTCTCATGCTTCATACTTTATGCCAGGATGCATGTCAGGATATTCCAAGATTAGGATCAAGATGTTGGTTCATGTCATGCCCATAATACTCTTAGTTCATAGTCGATATGACTTATGCTTTGCCTATGATCGGAATGTTGTTCATGAGTTGTTTCTTGTTTTACGTTCTTCAAAATTTAGATGGAGGTTCATATTCTTATGTTTGGATCATTAGTGGATCAAAAGATATGGGGTTGTCTTGATTTGGTCTTGTAGAGCTCATGCTTTGAGATAGTATGTTGTCTTAGGTGACACATTTATAAAAACATGAGAACATCTAACAGCTCTAAGTTCTTTATTCCAATATGTCCCCTACCAAAACTAGAGTTTATATAATTTCATGTCAAAGATTTATGTTTTGAAGTCCTAATTTCCATCTATCCAAAACCCTAAAACCTCTAGCTAAACCCTAGATATTAAATTCTTCCTAAAGTCCTAAACACTATAGAACCTGTCAGTCACTTTTGTTATAAATCTTAGTTAACTTACTATAACAAGTAAGTCACTTAACCTTCACCTATTGGAGGGGTGTTTAAACGTTGGTTATGACTGGCCCATTCCTAGCTTAACCATCTTCTCCAGTCACAATACCTAAGTTTGGGTGGCAGAAAGAAATCAAAGGTTTCAATTAAAAGATATAAGGGCACATAATGATGAATTGACGGTCTTAATTTAAATTAAGTTTAAATTTCAACGACCAAATTCATATGATTGAAATTGATAGGTAGTTATCAAAGAAGTCTCTTCAACTTCTTTGTCCAGGTATGCAACGAACTCTAGAGGCTAGGAAATTTTAATAAAGCCATCTTGAGATGAGTTTTGTGCATTGGATGGTTGCATTAGGTGCTGCAAAGTCAAATCTACATAACCATGTGCAGATTACAAGACTTGATGAGGTAAATTGTGTTTTTGAAAGGCTTATAGCTGAAGAGGGTTTCTCAATGAATCAATGTGTATTGGAGTTCTGATACTTTCTTTGAAGGGTGATCTGACATCTGGTTGCAAGGTATTGAAATACCAATGGTCTGAGTAAGTCATGTTGTTGAAATAGTAAACTTTAAATGTTGTGTATGCTTGCATAAATTCATTGCGACTTGAACATGATCATAATAGATTTCTTTGAGATTAAATGAGAACTGTCTTGTGTTCTTGAATGGTGAAAGATATAAAGGTATATAGTCTAAAAGGTTGAATGAACATGCAGGGGAAATAAGAGAAAACACTTTGTTGTTAAATGATTGTTGCATGTTGTTACATGATATTGTTGTAATTAGGAGTTTATCTTTTTTATAATGTCCTTTTATATTGATGATCATGCAAAAGGAGACATAAGGTGTTGAAGTGATTTGCAGAGAGTACTGACAAGTTTTGTAGGGGGATTGAATTGTTTGATAAATAATGTTGTTTGTATTATGAAGAGCATCTGATGTAATGCAGTGAATCAGGGAAACCCCCTGAATTACCTTTTCTTCCTTATGTTCACATTTTTCCAATGAGGCATTTGTATTTTCTAGTGAGGCATACTTGTAACCAATGAGGTTATTTTGCCAGTGAGGCATACTTGTAACCAGTGAGGTTTCTTTGCCAGTGAGGCATTTTGTGTAGCTAGTGAGGCATGGTTTTGATTAATCTAGTGAGTCATTTTTCGAGTGGTTTTTCATCCCTATGAGGGTTTTCCAATCATGAAAAAACATGTGTTATGGTTCATGTTGTTTATCTTTATGTGTGTGCCCTAATGTTTTGTCTTTGAGGTCTTGCTCATAATGTTTATAATCATACTTGTGCATATGTAGTTGATAAATCTTTGAAGTCTCTCTCATTCTCTATCATGTGAGTTAAAAAGTGCAAAAGGTTTAAAAGTTTATAGACCACTGATTCACCCCCCCCTCTCAGTGGTCCTATACTCCAACAATTCCATGTCTAAATTTGCCTTTCTTTCTTAAATTGATTTGACATTTACTGGTTTTCTTTGGTGGCAAGTTGTTGTATGGTCTCACAACATGCCCCATTTCACCTTAGCAAAATAGGGACCCAACTTTTTGCTTTGTCTTGCTTGTGTGTTTCCCCTTCTGGGTGGTATGGTAAAAATGTCATGTCATGATCCATGGCCAAAGTTGAAGTCAAGAATATTCATTTGTAAAGGCTATGGATGGATAGAGAATCAAGTCTAAGAAACTTTGCCTTTTGCATTATGTTGAAATTCCTCAAAACAAGCGAGTTATGCCTGTTCAAAGTTCTGGTCAACTAGATATCCCAGTCAAAGGGATATGGATATAATGACTGTAATATCCTATCCATTCTTAAATATCTAGTCTATTCCTACATATCCAAACCTTTATATCAACTCTCAAGTGACCAAATAGTATATCCGGACCTAACATAATCATCAAATCAGGTCAAATCAATAATTGTCCCAATGAGATCAATATAACCTCTTACCGAAATATCCATATCCTTATCCTTTCAAACCATCAAATTTATCACGGTGAATCTTGAAAATGTCAACCAAATATCATAATTAAACACATATAACCAATTGTCAAATATCCATATCATTTGTCAAACATGCATATCATTTGTCAAACATCCATATCATTTGTAAAATATCAATATCTGCATCCTATGATGACTATCAAATTTATTCTCGTCGATAAACTTCCAATGTATAGATATTTCACACTGGATATTTAGAATGGATATTAAGTTCCAAATATCCCTATCCATATCCATGGCCCAAATAATCAAACTATTGACTTCAACTAAATATTTTCAACTAGATATTTTACACTTGCCAAATATTCATATCCATGCAAATATCTAGATCCGTATCCTAAGTGGGCATATCGCTCTATGTGTCCAATCGTTGACTTATTATTGGGATCTTTCGCAAGGGAAATTCTGCAATAGATGTTTTGCATATCCTAAACTTTTGAAGTCAAATAAAATCCTGATACTTACTTTTTTAGTCAATGATGTTTGACCAAGCCTTTTGCTAATGTCACCCAGACAAAGTTCCAACATGATTTTCATCTTCATTATGATCAAAGTCAAATGGACATTTTGGCATGGATATTTCATGCTAGATATTAAGTTTTGAATATCCATGTCCATATCCCACTTCGTATTAAATGCTATACATAAGCACTGTTGGCCTTTTAAATTTAAACACATGCCTTTTGACAACTATTAATATCTCCCATGCCTAAACGATAAAGACTTACCTAACTGCAGAAAGAGAAATTAATATGCCCTAATCGATGAATTTTTAAGGATAAAAGGTAAATTCATTCAATATTATCGATTATCGAATCATTTGGGCTAAAATTGCAAAGAGATAAAAATGATTAAAGGTGAATTACAGGCAATCAAGGTGATTTTACAGCAGCTAAATAACAATATTACAAAGAATGGAAATGGTGTGCACAACCAAACGGTATCCATATCCACATCTACATTAAGGTTGAGATTTTAACTGCCAGGTATGAATACAACAAACCTTGTTTCTTCATTTTTACTGTTACAATATGTTGTTACATGGTCAGAAGGTAAAATTTCCCATTATGAAGGTAATTCTTTAGGTGAATTCATGTTTACATGTGAATTATAATCAATTTTGAATTACATAGTGATATTTAAGCTACCTTTTCTATTTAAACTCCTAAACTCTAGAATTAATTATGGATACCTGTGTTCCACAGGACACAAATATGGTGCAAAAACAAATATACCGTTGGGACGAAGAATTCAAGAGGGACGTGTTCCCCGTTCCCAGCGATGTGTGTGCTAAATTTGATTTTGCATGTAATACACACTGTAGAGATATAGATTTGGATTCCTTTAAGGCACGAATCTTTTCAGGAGATGGTAATCCCATATTGCAGAATGTGGTCTCTACAGGAATGTTCAATGTCCTTGGATTCCCATATGTAGCAGATGCATTGGAGTTGGTTATTGAGTGTGCTAACAAATACAATGTGGCCAATATAAGAGTTGAGAGTCAGGGGCGAGTATACACTAACTTCTCCATGAGGGGGATTACAGAGGCTTTCAAACTACCCAAAATCTAGAATATATTTGAAATTGACCTAGTGGCATTGAAAGAAGAGTTCACCAACAACATCACAGACTACAGGAAGATCATTTTCACATCTTGGAGAGATCTGGCTAGCAAGGCCAAGGCTATAGCAAAGATACCTCACAACCTGTTCAAATATGACTTCTTCCAAGAAGTGCAGTACATGATTGCCCTGCTCAGTAGGATGACAGGTAAGAAGAATGCCAAGGACTTTGAGCCCTAAATGTTTGGGCTAGTTCATTTGGTCAAGGACAAGAATGTGATAGCCAACTAGGCTAAACTTATTAGTGACTCCCTTCATGATGGAATGTTACAATGGCAAAATAGGAGGATGTTCAAAATGGCATCTTATGTAGTGTATGCCTGTGCTTAAAAAGCACAACCAAATGGGTTAAACACCTATGGGAGGCTAGGGACTCAACCTACAGATCAAACAGTGCTGGAGCATTACCCCCAATCAGTAAGAAAACAATATGTTTGACAATATAAGACTATCAATGACTATTTTATCATGCATTTGGTCAGGTTGATGGACGGTGATAGTGTGAAAAGACTTTCAAAAGAAGCCCAGGAGTTAACTCAACCACATGAGGGTGGTTTGTTCAGTTCTCCACATATACATATATCAGAATTGAAGGCTTCAAGGGAAATCCATTCATGTTGCTATAGTACCCCACCGACAGGAGAATGCTACTGGAGATCACTAGGTAGATTATCCCATCTTACGAAGCATACCTGAGGAAGAATAAAAGAGGAAATGTTAGATTTATAATGGAGATTAACTAGTATGTCTGTGGGACCATTGATAATGCCAGGAGGTCAGAAGTTGAATTGTATATGTTGCATTTGCAACTATTTTCCTTGATTAGGTATTATGATTTATACCACAGAATGGAGAAATATGTGAGTAAGAAGCTGCAACATGTAACCCATCTTGAGGATTATTGGGTTGACTATGATGATGATGAAGATGTAAGGAAAATAAGTTACCAATGTCTAACTTTGAACCAAACCAGGACGTTGGGTTGCCTAGAGGTGCCCCTTCAACTTAAATTGAATGATGGGAAGGTGTTAGAACAAGAGTATGAAGAAAAATAGATATATAAAGAGCCTTTGTCCCTCCCAGATTGGGTCCAACTAGAGGAGACATCCATAGATGTGATCACAGAAAGGATCAAAACATCTACCAAGAAATGGGTGGAGAAGAGGCTGGCTGAGCTAAAGGTAAAGGGGGTCACTCTCACATATGACAAGAAGGGGAAAAGGAAAGAAATAGAAAACTTACGGTTGTTGATTTAAGGACAGACAACTGAAAGGGGAGGCTGAATCAATTGTCACAAAAATTATGTTCCTTATTCACTTAAAACCTTCTTGTATTTCAACAGCATATCAAAGATTCAATCATGAAAGTATAATGCAATAATTCAAGAGCAGAAACAAACTTAACACAAATAACACCAAAATTTAATGTGGAAAACCCGGTTAAGGGAAAAACCACGGGGTGACTAACCCAAGATTATATTCTTTGTTAAAAGAATATGAAGAATAAAATGGCACCTGCCAATTAGGGCTCATTGCCCGAGCACACTACTCACAAGAGGCCCACTACCTACAGGAGACACACTGTCTACATAAGAGAATAAGTATTACAAACTTGAACTGGAAGTTAGCATCTTCACTATGCTTGAGTCAGTTCCATTTAAGCTCAACACCTCTGCTCTACTTTTCGCTCCTCTCCCTTACCACCTTCTCATCATGACCACAGAAGAGACTTCTTGAAACAACTTCATAACTTTTATTTATACATGACATCGACTTTGGAATGATCAACAAAGTTGGCACAATATACACTCATTTTATCATAGAGCATTTACAAAAATAGAAACTTGTCTTGTTATAAAAACTTCTTGTACATTACTACACTATCACCCACACATAGCTGGAACTTCAATCTTCTTTGAGGAACATGCCATGCTTCACAAAACATCTTCAAGATTATTTGCAACATGTGCAAATCATCCAGTCAGCCAGGACTAGGAAGAACAACATTACCCAAAGGTAAATCTTCAATTACAAGCTCAATCTTCAATGCTGACCAGCAACACGAACTAGACACAAACTGGAGACCTTCACAAGCTTGCTTGAATCACTAAGAACATCCACACCACTTCAGCTTACTGTAATCATTTGCATCTTCATCCGGACCCTCAAGAACACAGTTGGTCATCACTGTCACACTAGAAAGATCACTTGTGGACCTCCAAACCATGAGCCAATCAAGTTGTTAATTCAAATTAGCTTCCCAAACATATCACCAGATCCGCAGAGCATGATATTGCATTTCTAGATCTCACCGGACCTATTTGTGCCACTCTATCACCACTGAACAGCTGCCAGAACCAATTTTACTCATATGGCCATAACTTCTTCAAATCATCATGCAGACCTCTGAAATCTTGATTGGAGCACCTTCAGACACATAGCTATAAACCCTTTGATGCACATACTCTGATCTTCAACTGGATGGGATCTTTGCTTCATAGAACTTCATTGTCTTCACTGTTCTTCTCTGTTTCTGATGGGGCAAATTTTCTCAATATCCTTAGCATACAACTCATCCAATTCTTGATATCAATGCAACAGGAGTGTGTTGACATCAATGACAACACCGTTTAGGGCCATACTTGCAAAAATCTCCCCTTTGTCATTGATGGCAACATATGATGTGAAAAACTATTTTAACCATCAAGACAAGAACTTCTCCTTACTGACTGACATAGCTCCCCTATCACTAGCAATCATTCTCATATCTTCTCTTCCTCTACTACTCCGCCTTTGATCAGCAACCACTTTTTGTTTTTCACATGTCTTCTCTCCCCCTTTGACATCAATGGAAAAGGGCACATACTTGCAACCACTTCTCATGCTTCAGAATCATACTGACTACTCCCCTTGAGTAGCAACCTCCTATCATCAATCCGGATCATAAAATATGACTGTGAAATTCACCAGATAGATGCACATCAGTGCACCTTAATTCAGAACCAAAGGGGTAATAACCCCTAACTTCTCCCTGAGATACTCAAAAGTGTCCTTAGGTAGAGGTTTGGTAAAAATGTCAACAATCTAATTCTTTGAGGGCACAAACTCCAATCTGACTTCATTCTTGTTCACCTGCTCTCTCAAAAAGTGGAACTTGATGGATATATGTTTTGTCTTTAAATGCAACACCAGATTTTTTGATATGTTTATTGCACTTGAGTTATCATAGAAGATTGTGATAGGTTCTCCATACTCCACTCTGATGTCTCTTAACATTTGCTTCATCCACAATACTTGAGTGCAAATGCTCGCTGCTGCAATATACTCTACTTCTGCAGTAGACAGAGATATTGTCTCTTGTTTCTTGCTTAGCCAAGAAACCAATCTTTTCCCTAAAAAGAATGCACCACCACTGGTATTCTTCCAGTCATCCACATCACCTGCCCAATCAGCATCAGTATAAGCATGAAGAGATAAATCATGATCCTTGGGATACCACAATCCATATTCAACTATTCCCTTCAAATATCTAAGAATTCTCTTGATTGCCATGACATGAGATTCTCTAGGATCATCTTGAAATTTGGCAACAAGACCAATAGCATTCATAATGTCAGGTCTAGTTTGAGTGAGGTAGGGAAATCCTCCAATCATAGACCTATATGTTTTCTGATCATCTTTAGGAGATTCAACATCTTTACTCAACTTACATCTAGTAGCCATGGGAGTATTCATTGCCTTTGAATCCTCCATCCCAATTTTTTTCAATAATTTTTTCACATATTTGGTCTGAGATATGAAGATTCCTTTCTTTGTTTGAGTGATTTGCAGACCCAAGAAGAAATTCATTTCCCCAAACATAGACATCTCAAATTTACTTTTCATTTGATTTGCAAAAGTTTTGCACATACTATCTTTCCCTCCAAAAATAATATCATCAACAAATACTTCAACAATCAAGATATTTTCATGATCAATCTTAAAATATACATTACTGTCAGTAGTACCTTTGTTGAAACTAATTTTTAGAAGATGTTTGTCCAACCTTTCATACCAGGCTCTTGGGGCTTGTTTGAGTCCATACAATGCCTTCTTTAATTTGCAGACCATATCTCCATTATCAAACAATTGAAATCCATCTGGTTGCTCAATGTATACTTCTTCTAAATCACCATTTAGGAAGGCAAACTTGACATACATCTGATATACCTTGAAATCTTTGAAGGCAACAAAGGCAAGAAATAATCTGACTGCTTCAATCCTTGCCACCAGAGAAAAAGTCTCTTCAAAGTCAATTCTTTCAACTTGAGAATAACCTTTATAGACCAATCTGGCTTTGTTTCTTATTACCTCACCATTTTCATTTAGTTTGTTCTGGAAGACCCACTTAGTCCTAATCACATTTTTGTCCTTAGGTCTGGGAACAAGATCCCAAGTGTGATTCTTTTCAATCTGCATCAATTCCTCCTTCATTGCTTTAACCTAACTTTCATCATTGCATGCTTCACTTACTGTTTTTGGTTCAACTTTTGAAATCAGACAATACTTCACTAAGTCTTGAGCAATATTTCTTCTTGTTTGAACACCTTTTCTTTTATCTCCTATGATCTGGTCTTCAAAATGATTTAGTCTTACATACCTGGGAGTTTTGGGAATCACTTGCACTTCTAATCCTTGGACAGGTTCATTCAAGCTTGTCTCTTCTTCTTGTGTTTCTGGATTCTCCAGATCAATCTAAATTTGGACTAGAGTTTGGACTTATTCTTCTTGGTCTGAGATATCATTTTGATAATCAGCTTCATACTCATAATACCTTGAGGTATTTTCCATGCCTTCATCAACTTTCACATTTGTGCTTTCCACAATCTTTTTTAATCTCTTGTTATAACATCGGTAAGCTTTGCTTTGAGTAGAATAACCCAAGAATATTCCTTCATCACTTCTAGCATCAAACTTGCCAAGGTCTTCATCTCTTTTGATATAGCATTTGCTACCAAAGACTCTAAAATACTTCACAGTAGGAGTGATGCCAAACCAAAGTTCATAAGGAGTCTTACCAGTCTTGCCTCTGATTTGTACCCAATTAAGAGTATAAATAGCAGTGCTCACAACTTCTCTCCAATAGATATGAGGAACATTTTCTTCCATCAACATGGTCCTAGAAGCTTCTTGGATGGTCTGGTTCTTTCTCTCCACTACTCCATTTTGCTATGGAGTCCTTGGAGTGGATAATTGTCTTTTTATCCCATGTTTCTCACAAAATTCTATGAACTCTCCTGATGTGAATTCTCCACCTCTATTAGATCTGAGGCATTTTATGTTTATGCCAGTTTCATTTTCTACCATAGCCTTGAATATTTTGATATTCTCAAGTGCTTCAGATTTCTCTTTCAAGAAAGTCACCCACATCATTTGGGAGTGGTCATCAATTAGCAACATGAAATATCTATCTCCTTGCAGACTCCTGATTCTTGCTGGACCACATAGATCAGTGTGCACCAAGTCCAACAATCCAGTTGAAGAATGTTCCTTACTTTTGAATGAGACTCTATTTTGCTTACCTAACTAACATTCCTTGCACGAGCTATTAGTAGGTTTCACTAATCTTGGAAGATTTCTTACAGTTTGGTTGTTGCTTATCTTAATAATATTATCAAAATTCACATGACACATTTTCCTATGCCACAACCAACTCTGATCAATTTGAACAAATAAGAAACTTTTGCCAGTACCAACCAAGTGAAAGATGTTACCTTTTGTCTAAGTACTGGATGCAATCTCAGTTCCGGAGCTTTCAAAGATCTTGTATTTTCCATTTTTGAACCAGAGATCATAACCTTTGTCTACCAGCTACCCAACAGTGAGAAGATTATTCTTTAAACCTTCAACATATAGAACATCACTGGTTTTGCTCTTTCCATCAAAAGAAATGGTTCCTCCACCTTTAATTCTACCAGCAGAATTATCTCCAAATTTTACAACTCCACCTTCATATCTTTCCATGTTTATGAACCTATTCTTATTGCCAGTCATATGGTGAGAGCACCCACTGTCAATGACCCATTCATCCTTTTCTTCAACCTGAGCAGCCAGAGCCCTTTCTATCTTATGATTGGCAGATTCAAAAGGCATTAGATCTTCTTCCTTGATGGAAATAAACACCCAGTCACTTTCAGATTTGGTTCCTATCTCAGATTTATCATCTGTTACTCCTTTATCATCATCTTCTTGAAAATAGTAGCACTTCTTTTGAAATCTTGATCTATTAGGGTTAGGCCTTGAAAATCTTTCTGGACACCTTGAGGAAAAATGACCAATCTTGTTGTAATTGAAACATTTGAAAGGCAATTTTCCTTCATACTTACCAAATCCTCTTGGAAATCTTTTGGCAATAAGGGCTTCAAGTTGTGCAGCTTCTAACTCATTTTCTTCCAGATCCTTTCTTTCTTTATCATACCATGTTGATTTATTTAAGGAATTTTCTCCTGGGTCATATCTCTATTTGCCTTTTGCAGACGCACTAGCTTTGAATGTAGATTCAGTCTTGGGAGGTGCATCTCCAAACTTAGCCAATTCAAATGCAGCTAACTTTCCAACCAATTGATCCCTTATAATGTTTGATAATGATATGAATTCCTCAATAGCAGAAACCTTGTATTTGTAAGCAAGAGGTAAGGATCTGAGAACTTTGGCAACAATCTCATCTTCATCCAATGTTCCCCCAACACATCTAATGCCACAAACAAGATCATTTACCCGTGGCATAAATGTAGTGATATTTTCATCTTCACTCATCTTCAGGCTTTCAAACTTTCCTTTCAGACTCTGTAACTTTGCACATTTAACATATTTGTCTCCTTCATGTAGAATCTCTAGCTTTGTCCAAATTTCATAAGCAGTTTTCAATCCCATAACATTTGTCAGTTCTTTATCAAACAAGGCAGTTAGTAGGGGTTCTTTAGCTTGAAGATTATTTTCAGCATTTCTAATTTCATCTAGAGTTGTCAGACCATTCTTTGGAGGAATATACTCAATTGTAGTCATGTTCCAATACTGCTCTCCCATACATTGCAAATGACATTCCATGTGGCTTTTCCAAAGAGTGTAGGTTGTTCCATGAAACCTTGGACTGTCCCTTTTGTAGGATGACATCCTAGATCTCCTCAAGAAGTTAAACTTCTTCTAGAGGAACCTGCTCTGATACCAAGTGTTGATTTAAGGATAGACAATTGAGAGTGGGGGTGAATCAGTTGTCACAAAAATTTTGTTCCTTATTCACTTAAAACCTTCTTGTATTTCAACAACATATCAAAGATTCAATCATGAAAGTATAATGCAATAATTCAAGAGCAGAAACAAACTTAACACAAATAACACCAAAATTTAATGTGGAAAACCTAGTTAAGGGAAAAACCACAGGGTGACTAACCCAAGATTATATTCTCTGTTAAAAGAATATGAAGAATCAAATGGCACCTACCAATTAGGGCTCACTGCCTAAGCACACTGCTCACAAGAGGCCCACTGCCTATAGGGGACACACTATCTACAGAAGAGAATAAGTATTACAAACTTGAACTGGAAGTTAGTATCTTCACTATGCTTGAGTCAGTTCCATTTAAGCTCAACACCTTTTCTCTACTTTTCGCTCCTCTCTCTTACCACCTTCTCATCATGACCACGCAGGACACTTCTTGAAATGACTTCGCAACTTTTATTTATACATGACATCGACTTTGGAATGATCAACAAAGTCAGCACAATATACACTCATTTTATTATAGAGCATTTACAAAAATACAGCTTGTCTTGTTACAAAAACTTCTTGCGCATTACTACACTATCAGCCACACATAGCTAGAACTTTAATTTTCTTCAAGGAACACGCGATGCTTCGCAAAACATCTTCAAGATTATCCACAACATGTGCAAATCATCCAGTCAGCTAGGACTAGGAAGAACACCATTACCCAAAGGTAAATCTTCAATTACAAGCTTAATCTTCAATGCGGACCAACAACATGAACTGGACACAAACTGGAGACCTTCACAAGCTTGTTTGAATCACCAAGAACATCCACACCACTTATGCTTACTGTAATCATTTGCATCTTCATTAAGAACCTCAAGAACATAGTCGATCATCACTGTCACACTAGAAGGATCACTTGTAGACCTCCAAACCATGAGCCAATTGAGTTATTAATTCAAATTAGCTTCCCAAACATGCCACCAGATCCGCAGAGCATGATATTGCATTCCTGGATCTCATTAGACCTATTTGTGCCAATCTGTCACCACTAAACAGCTGCTAGACCTAGTTTTACTCATATGGCCACAACTTCTTCAAATCATCATATAGACCTCTGAAATCTTGACTAGAGCACCTTTAGACACATAGATATAAACCCTTTGATACGCATACTCTGATCTTCAACTGGATGGGATCTTTGCTTCATAGAACTTCACTGTCTTCACTATTCTTCTCTATTTCTGATGGAGCAAATTTTCTCAATATTGTTAGCATATAATTCATCCAATTCTTGACATCAATGCAACAGGAGCGTATTGACATCAATGACAACACCGTTTAGGGCCATACTTGCAACAATGGTATGAAGACTTCCTCATTCATAAGAGAAGAGTCATGGAGGCAAAACCTATTGAGCCAGGATCCTCTGCACTAGGAGAGGAACTAACATAGGAGGGCATAAGTGTATCATGTAGATTTGTATCTTCAGAAGCTGCATCCGTATCAAGCCCTACTAGATATGACAAATCTACTGCCTCTGGGTTGATTATTTTGTCAACTAAGTTGTCCAGTTGCTCATGTTGAATTAGTTCTTGGGGTGATCCTTCCCCCTCTATATTGATATATCCTGTATCTTAGGATCTTGTGTTGGCTCAAGATTTTCTATTTCTTCAACATCCTATTCTAGTTGGCCTTCCACTACTTTCTCTTGAAGTAGCTCTTGATGTAAATACATTGAAGGTGTATCAAGAGAAACAACTAGACTTTTGGTTATATCCCTTTTAACCTCATCATCTATTAAGTCAATGACTTGAATTAAAGATAAGGAGTGTTCTCCAACCCTGCCCTGTTTCGTAGTCCTTGCCTCCTCTTCCAGTTCATTCTTTACCTGTATGATTTGAGGCATCGAGACATTATGTTGCAACTCCTTTACCATCACCACTGAGGGATCAAGAAAGTTCTTGATCTGCTTGGCCAAATGTGTTTGAAGCATGGTAGGTAGTGAGGTAGGTATTGATGCTAAGACTCCTTATACCTGGCCTTAAGCAAATAATATCTCCATTGGAGTAGGCCCTGTGGCAACCTCAGTCTGGATTTCCACCTATTTCGATGTTGATCATTTCAAGAGTATAGGCCCACCCCTCTTTTTCTTGGGGATGTTTATCCCTTGTAAAACATCAGCTCGTCTTCATTCCTCTGTAGCTATGGTACTAATGGGGACAGCTAGTAGAGGTTGCTCCCTCGGTGGTGATGGCCTAGTGGCTAAAAGCTAGAGCCCCTCACCGCAAAATATGATAGAAGTCCATGTAGACCTGGCCAAAATATATGGTCCCCAAGCATAGACTATGCCCTCCTCAATACCACGAATGATGGGTGCCCAACACCATCTCAAACGAGCTTAGGCCAACCTTGTCTCCCAACAACCTCGAGGCAATCAAACTAATCAAGAATCTCCTCAGAAGTGGGATGCAGAGTTGAGGTACAAAAGTGAGCTAAACTCCTATCTGATCCCTAGGGTGACTAACTATTCGGTGTGCAGCTTGATCAGTCTCCAAGTGGGAGATTGTTGGTATGTGGTGACTAATCATGCAAGTACTATACACAAGTAATGTATCCTCACCGGGGTTTAGGGCCGAGCCAGGTAGATCAAAGCAATAAACACTAACACTAACCCCCATGAACTCTACCCAAGATGCCTTGTCCTCAAAGGACTCACTATCTGGAAGGACTAGAGGATGTCCTCTCACAGGAACCCGAGTTTATGATACACATCATACAAAGTGATGGTCCACTCTCTAGAGATCTGTGGGAACCTAAATGTGTTTCTATCTGCATCCCAGTAAGTTACAATGTCACAGCATATATAGGACATATGATGAATAACAGACACGTGACAAACTCTAGCTAGACCTGCCCTCCTCAAAATAGTACAGTCCTCACCACTTAGCAAAGAAAACATCCCTGAGAGTCATCTTTGCTCTCAGTAGGCATTCCATTGGATACGCATGTCCTACAAAATTAGAAAAGAACTTTAGATTAGATCTCATAAACTCATAAAAATCCCTAAAAATCATAAAATTGTAGAAAAACCTTACACAAAAAAAAGGTATAACCCCTCAAAATTACAATAATTAGATTAATACAGTAGCTAAAACATGTCAGATCAGAGTGAAACAAGTATCAAACAACATGAAATTTCAATCAAAATCAACCCAACAAGGTCACTGTCGGGTGACCCAGGTGTTTTACAGGATCTCCTCTCGGCGACCTTACTGTTCTGCAGGATCTCCCCTAGGTGACCCTACTATTAGACATGATCTCCCCTAGGCGACTTGCCTGACAAAAGGGGCAACCCTAGAGGGAGATCCCTAAATCAAAAACTGCTCTAAAAACTTTATTTTTTGGCCAATTTCAAAAAATGAAAAACCTATCTTGCTCTAAATGACGAGAAAGAGACAATACAACAAAAAGAAATGACAAAAATAGACAATTTCAAGAGATTTTTCATAAAATTCAAACTAGGGTTTAGAGAAGGGTTTCTCACTTTTTACGTACCTGATTCTCCATGGCTGAAGAAGAGGCAGCCATCTTTGCGATCTCCTCGACAATACCTTTCCAACAATTGCTCACATGATCAATTCCGTCACCGTTTCGCTCCAATCTCATAATTTGACCTGCTTTGTTTTCCCTTAGCTTAGTTTCATTTGTGCATTTTAGATTAGTTCTTTTCTTTTATGCATCTTTTTCATGCATCATCTTGCATGCTTTCATTCCTACAGGTCCAAACCAACAAAGGCAAGCAACTAGTCAAACTCAAACAATCCATGGTAAGTTCATTATTTTTTTTGATATATTTAAATGTTAGACTAATACTAGTTATTACAGGTACAATTGTAGAAAAATTGACAAACAAGTAAGGCCTAGTTCAGGAATGGTACCTACCCTTCATGTAGATTACCATCCCTAAGGGGGCAAATATGTAAGCACAAAAAACATGTACAACCTCAATGAGGACCCCTATGATGATTTTAATCCTTGTCACATACATATAAGTGTAAAATAATGTCCTCTAAGTAGCAAACCTCTTGATGATGTGTCTTCTTTCTTGTCTTGTGTTGATTCCTCTTTGTTAATTTCTTTCTCTCCCCATTTGTGACGCTTTTTGACACCTTTTACAACACTTGTTGATTTGTGTTTTCTGAGCTTTCGACCTTGCTTCTAATCCTTGTAAGCATCTTGTAGGTGATTTTTCACCTTTACCCTATGTTTTTCATCCTTTGCACCCCCTAGAAGCCTTCTAGAGGTCCCCCTATCTCCCACTTTTAGTTTTCAGTTCCGCTCAACCAATCCAAATCTCCCCCTATTATTTCCAGATCTCCCCCAGGAGATCCTGTAGGTGCAAGTGGAGATTTGGATTCTTGCACATGACTAACCTATTTTTGGAGGTAGAACCCCCCATTTTCTTCTCTTCTATCATTTCCCACCTTGCAATTCTCTAGAAAACCCTGTCCAGCCTAGATCTCCCCTGGGTGACCTAGGGTCACTCCCCGGGTGACCCATGGTCATCCAGGGGTGACCCTACTAGCACAAGGGGTGATCGTGTCGCATTTTCAGTTGTAGAAAAACATGAGTTTCTCACTCATTTTAGCTCTATTTTCACCCATTTTTCATCCAGTCCGCATGATTTTTGATGCCTAATATGGAGTTGACTATTTCAAGCACCCACACATGCATACTTAGTTCCATTTGATCTAAAATTAACAACTCAATCAATCTTATGCATCCTCTCAACTCCAATTCCTCTTCAGTGATAAGCTATTATTGATTTATCACTCCATAGTTAGCTGAGTTCACTGGGTAATCAACCTTGTTAACTCCCCAATCAATCCTTGTTAACTCATCAATCAAATGAGTTAACTTCTCAATCAATCTCATTCCTCAAACCTATAAATCCCCCCTCCCTCAAGCACAAAGGGGGGCAAATTCATTGTGCACACAGCTCTTGCCATTTTTTGCTCTCCAAATTAGCATTCAAGTGCTCTCATAGGATGAAGGTGCCTTTTTCTTTATTCATTGTTCAACCAACCATCGTTACGCTACTTAATTCAATGCCATTGTGCTCAACCAAATCTCTCATTGAGCTCTTTCAAGCTTCAACAAGCTTCTTTTTGCTTCTTTGTGTCATTTTGTCATCAAGAGGTCTTCCCATTACTTCAAAAGGACTCGAGATTGCAAATATCAAAGATTTTTGAGGGTAGTGGAGTCACACAACTCTTCATTTCTTTCAGGTTCCTTCATTGCTTTATTCAATTCATAGTAATTAGGAAACCAAATTTGCTCTTGGGAATAGTAAATCTTTGCTTTTTCCTTGATAGTTAGATCTTGCATGTTAGAATAATTGTTTTCATATTCCAAGATCTAGATTATTTGAAGAAGCAATTTTCCCTTTTTAGATTAGATTACTTCAAAACAATTGAAAACCCAAAAATATAGATTAAGATTTCATTAAGAAAAATCATATCATCTTGCATTCATATTTCCCTTTCATAGATTAAAGAGCACTTTTCATTTCCAAAATACTAAAAAAGTACAAAAAAATGTTTTCATATCATTTAGCTTTGCATGCATATAGAAACCCTAGAAAAGACAAACTTGCAAACCCTCGATGCCATCATGAGGTGACCACGATTAACGATTCAATCAAACCCTTGATCACATCACAAGGTAAAAATAAGTCAAAACAAAACCAAACCCTAGGTCAACGAAACCCTAGGTCAAAACCCTAAGTCTAGTTAAGGTTGGTCATCACACATTCACCTTTATTTGGGATCATGAATGTGCCTAGGAGTGAGAGGAGAGTGAGTGAGGGCTATCCGTGAGGAGATCAAGGAGATCAATCCATGACAACAACAAGAGACATTTACTCTACCACAACAAGACCCATTTGTCCTCTTATTGTTAGAAGAAACTAGACAACTCCAAATACAATGAGAACACATTCAACGCATTGAGAGACAAGAGGACATAAAGAAACTGCTTACCCACACAAAGGTGGAATAGAAGAAACCCCAACAGGAGAAGAGAAACTAGTGACCCTTCAGGTCATAAGGTTATCTCAACAACAACTACAATCGAACAAAAAATTCAACTTAGCACACAACAACAAAGGCCACAGAACTTACCAACCCCTCTCCATGAAGTCTAGTTCTCAAATGAGCTAGACCCCTATTGTGTCTCTCCGCCTCTCGACTGGCTACTTCCATGAGAGTGAGAGTGACGTGGCGGATCGCCCCATGGTAAGGAGGGAAGGTTCCGTTTGCATGCCAAAATTTGACCTGACAACCCCAGGAAACCAGAGTCATGATTTTGAGCATACAGGTACATGATGTCACCCTTTCACCATTAGATAAATATGGAATGTCATCTCCCACTCATTTGTATTCTTTCTGGATAAAAATTATCATTTAATTTATGTACAAAAAGATTTAATCATACTTCAAATTGAAAGTTGAATTTGATGTATATTCCCAAGTTTTAAATGGTAACTACATAAGTGTGTGAAATAAGCACGTTGAATTAATAACCCATAAATATACACTATTAGTCTACCAAATTTGATACATGCATAATCCAACCAAATGATCACTACAGTGACAAGTAAGCTTGGAGGATGGTTTTATTTAAATTCACTAAACTTGATTTCTATTTAGTATTGTGAAGATGGACAATAAAATATCAATAGGAGAGTTTTGTTGTTGCCAAGTACTTTGGAATTTAAGGGATCTAAATTATTCACTCCAAATAATTTGGGTAATGTCTTCATCCTTAAGACAAATATAGTAGAGAAGTCCGTCTATCAACTCATTGGTAATAAAATTCTCATTGGTTATCTATTGATGCTATACAATAGAACGATTATCTTTGTTTTCCTTTCAAATATCAGGGACATGATTCAAGATGGGAGCTTTGTCAAATTTTTGGCAAAGATTTTTGTACAAGAGATCTGTATAGTAAAATTATCTGTGGAAATTAGCCCAATCTAGATTAATCTAAGATTCCTCTGAAGGCTTCAATATGGTATTACTTACTCAACAAAATAAGGTGGATAAATCAAAGGTTTGATGTGGTCTTCAAATCAATCCATTTCCTTATGAAATTTTCTATAGAGAAATGACAGGAAAAAGAGAACAAGGGACTGTCAAGAGATGGTACTCTGGGAAATGAAGATTTAGAAGGTTTCAACTCTTTTGGTAGTTGTTCCCCTTGAATTGTTTTTAGTGTTTGATCAAAGGATGATGATGTATCTCGGTTTCTTTTTTCTCTATGGACTTTGAACTCTTTGTATAGTTCTAGCTTGTTTATGTTTGGTCATCTTTTTGTATGTTGCTCTTTGTCTTGGCAAACTCTTGGTTTTTCCCTTGTAAACTTTTCAAAGTGTTAATATAAGGAGGTTTACCAACCTTTAATCAAGAAAAAAAATAAAGTCAAAGAATGTTATACAATTTATTTTTTAAATATAAATTAAATCTCTTCATAAACTCTTAGAAATACAAAGGTTATAGAGCAGTGTTACTCTTGAAGAAATGTCACTATTAAATTATTTATTTAAATTACAATAAAAAAAAGTTTCAATATTTGGATATCAAAATAAATCAAAATGTGTTAATGAAGCACTTGTAGGATATCTTGTAATGTAGTAGAATGAAGTTGTTTTAAAAGTGACATTATTTACAAAGGAGACTTGCAACATTTAAAAAGGAATAATTAAAATTAGAATAGATGACAAAGGAAGTTAGTAAATGGTATTAATATATATATTAAGGATTACAAGATAAAATTATATTGTGTTTTTATAAAATAAAAATTTCAATTGATATTATTATGACATTTAAGTCATATAAAAAGTTAGAAAGGAGAAAAAAATATTTAAATTGTTGTATAATTTATGAAGAGGAAGTGTTATATAAACCAAAGATCTATTAGAGGGTGAAAGGACAAGTCCCATTAGAGGGGCTTTTCTATATGATTTGTTTTCTTTAATAATTTATTTTTAGTTTTAATTGTGGAAATAAATGAATTAACACCAAAAACTATTAAAAATAGAATATGCATATAGAAAATACCATATTTTTTAACATCTAGAATATGGTTACAAAAATGTCTACACCTTCTAGTACCACCGCTAGAGAATTAGTTGAATTTCATATAGAAGATAAAAAGAAACCATCTTGTCCAAAATCATCTTTTCCACCATGGCTTATAATACATAATGTAACTAATCAAAATGAAATTATAAATTGTGACATATAAAAGTAGCCAAAAATATTTATTAGTATTTAAATTAATTGAATGAAGATTTGTTAATAAACATCATAATTAAAAATAATAAACATGAATATACCACAATAAATGGAATAATTAAAGATGATATATTGATCTCTATTATTTTCAATATACATTCTACAAACAATTTTTTAAATGTTTCTACTCAAACAAACTTAATTTGGTAAGCTTTTAAACTAATAGTGTAACATTTGACTCTATTAAAAACAAGAGAGAAACCTAAACAAAAGCATTATTTTCAACATCATTTGACTCTATTAAAAACAAGAGAGAAACCTAAACAAAAACATTATTTTCAACATCATCAAAAGAGAGATATTCAAATAAAACTTATTCAAATAATAATACTTTGTAGCAACATTAGTATATAAATGAAACGTATTCATTTAATAACACTTTATGTAGCAACATTAGTAACACATAAGTTAAAGAAAAATTTATAATTTTTTAATTTGGTCAATTGGGAAATTTTATGTTTTATAATTTTTAAGTTCCTTTCAAAATTTAAAGAAGACATCAAAGGAAAAGAAGAAACATTGGGGACACTATCTAGCCAATATTGTTGTAGATAATTATATTGTAGATTGCTTCCTTTTGTGAAGGCTATTAAGTCAAATACATAAAGAAGTAATTCTCATGGGATTAAGATGATCCTTTTATTTGAAAGATTCATGAAAACCTAATGTATCTTAAGGCATTAGGTGTGTGATTATGGAGTGACAAAATAATGTAGGATAGCAATAGGCCCATAGCACAATGTGATTGAATGCATAAGTAGAAGGAACAAAGTAACATTACATTGTAGGTGATCAAGTTATGATTATGGAGTTTTGTCTAGCATAATTTTGGGATAGATAAGGTCTCATGTAGCTAAAACCATGATATGCTATCCTAACTTGAAGATTTGAAGTAGTGGGTTTTTAGCAATTTTAGATTAATTTGGTCTACTTTAACATGTTCTAGTTTTTATGTACTTTTAAATAAAGGCATAGTTTTAAATTATTGCTAAAAATTATTATATATGAAGGTTATATTTTTTGATAGATTATGTGTCTAAAGAGGAAGTGAGATAATGGAGCCTGTAGATTTTTAATTTATTTAGTTTTAATGGAGGAGAATGAAATTTATTCCTATTGATCTAATCATTCTTTTCAAATCAATAAAACTAAGTTGTGATCCTATCATTTCATGAGTATAACCAAATTACATCACTTATTATAATTATGCCCCACAAACAAATACAAATGACTATAAATTTAAAAAAAAAAAAAATTATTTAATCTAATTAAGTCACAAATATTAAAATATATTTAAAAACTACACATTTAAAAAGAACTTATTGGAATATCTCATATATTTTTAATTAATTATTTAATTGATAAATTATAGATTATGATATACTACACATAATTTTACCATTAGTTTTTTTAATCTAAAATTTTAGAGGAAAATTTCTATTCTTTGTTAAAATAAAATCTAAGTATAATTTTAATAGAATTTTATACATGAAATAAGTCATTGTGTTCCCACAAAACATAAACTTAACTATGAATTTTACACAAATATTATTTTATTTCATATATAAGTTGATAAAAATTGAAATAGATTGCAAAAATCCTAATTAAAAAATTATTGCATACTACATGACATATTTGGTGCATCAACCTCACATCACATAACATAGTATGTTCAAGCCAATATTATTTCCAGTGATCCTTAACCTTAAAATGATTAGGCCCACTCTTACATACATCACTCAAGTAACCCCTAATAACAATTTATTATTTGATCCCTTTTTTTACGATGTTCCTTACCATGACATATTTGACCATGATCAAATTTGTTAGCTTAGCCCCATCCTTCCCATGGATTACTAGATTAGTTTATTAAAAAAAAACCATCTCCCATACAATTTAATAGGTGCTTTGAAGTGTATAAGTGGGAATTACTATGCTTCCAAAATCAATTATTCATTATGATTCAATTTTGCACTTAATAAGACAACTTTTACATTCTTATGTATACTCTTGTCATTCTTATAATCAAACCCTTAAAAGCATTATCAGTTGACTTTGATGGCACATCAAGTATAGATCCATGTAGGATAATCTATTCTTATAATGCCATTGTCACATGGTGTGCAACTAAGGATCCACATAGATCCATGTAGTATGAATCTTCTTATAATGTGTTGCATGATGTGTAGCTAAGGATCCACATCTTCCATGCTATTAAGAATCCCTATGCAATTGAAACTTACCTTTATCCAATTGCTTCAAAGACTTGGACTCACTTGACTACCTTAAGGGGAGGCCAACATGCCAAAATTTTGTATAGACTAGCCTTTTTGGTGAGATTTCATTTGCAGTTACATACATATACTTGTATAATTTCATGTTTTTCTCCAAATGTTGTTGGCCAAAAGCCTAACACATCAAGAGGGCCTACAACTTCTATATACTTGTGTTATAAACTTTTATTTCCCTCTTGAACCTTATTCTTAATTTATGCCCTTTGAACACTATAAATATAGGTATAATTTGAATGGTGTAATTAGACTAGTATTGTCTCTTCTTTTATTATTTAAATAGGGAGTCTATAGTTTAATTGCATAACGTATTAGTGAAACCAAGGTAAACCTTCCTTTTAAGTTTTAGATACATACGTCTTCATTTCACCTTTTCTTAGGATCTTATTGACCCTTCCACACTTAAACCTTTAAGATCTTGAGTTTGATTTTGTTGAGATTATTCTAATGACAATCTTGTTGCGCATATGCTAAATATTAATACAATCAATAGATCTCATGCCTAGAAATCTTCAAAATAATAATATATCTGTTCATTTTCATTCATGATTGTAATAAAGAATATGAATTTGAAGTCTAAAGAATTTTGTCAAATCCCTATCCTTTTAACACTTACCGAGATACATTAATAGAATATGAGATGTAGTATCTTTTCATCCAAAGTTTAGAAAATTTTCTAGGTTAAAACTAGAAGCTTTGCTTAACTAACTTAACTAATTTAAGGGGAAAATGGCCCATACAAACCTTCACTAAAAAGAAAGCATTCAAAAATAAATACTAACTTTATCAAATATTCAATCTTGAACTAAGAACTTAAAAATAATCCTCCCATTTATTACAAGGTTTTCTCCCATTAAACTCATCTCAAATACATGTAATTTTAAAAAATAGAACTACAACAGCCAATGATAAACAAACTATTATAACAAAATAGAAAACATCACTAAAATAATAATACAATACAACCACTTATCCAAACAAAATTAAATTTAACCAATCCCAAACCTTTGTATAAAAATCATAATGATCTTTATAAATAAAATAATATAAAATTGAAACCAAAAATTAATCAATAATTAAAAAGATTTAAACAAAATACATTATAATTTTAACTATAAACCATCCAAAGATTCAAACCATACCCAAGATCTTATCCTAATACCAGTTCTCTTGTACCCAACACACATTTGATAGTAACGGTGATCCAGTAGTACACATTAAAAACATCTGGATTGGATACAGACAAACTCTCAAGCTACACTCACATTATCTCCAAAAAAATCTGGAACATTACGAGTCCCTAAATCATCCATACATACAAATTTGATGACTTCTTTAAAGCTTTCAAAAAATAATTCCAATCTGATTTACTGACAGAAGACCACCTACTAGATTTGGATACAATCAACAGACTAACAATGAGAAATGCTCTAGAGTCTAAACTTTAGGCTGCAGTATAAAGTTTTTAGGTTCAATCGTGAAAAGGCTATACAACATGCTTGAATAGGCTACAAAGTTTTTAGTTTCAATCAGAAGTTACTTTCCAATTTTCAGCTTGTGCTCAAGATGCTTCAATCGTAATCGATACACAAACTAAATAGGATTCTGTTACTTCACAATTTAGGATGCACAAAAAATTAACAGACTACATCAGCAGAGAGAGTTCATGACTATTTAGATTTGGGGAATGCATTATTCCAATCTATATTTAGACTAAAAGCTTATAGTTAAGTCGTCTCTATATTTAAAATTGAATTTTCTAGGTCATTTCAGTATCTTAAAGCAGCAGGATATCTTCAATGCAACAACACCTTTGGTTGCCATAGTAATAAGGCTGATAGCTTCTTTAAATATTGCCTACCCGCCTTACCATGTGCTCTTGATGGAATCAGGCGCGGATATTCAGTAATATAATGAAGTAAAGATTACTAGAATGGTTTTGCATACAAAATTCATTACATTTTCTGTTTGAGCTAATTGTTATTTGTACTTGTAGCACATATAAATTCATGTTATGTTTACTTGGAATGCCTAACAAAGATGATGTCCAAAAACATAGCGACCAGAATTGCTATACAGATCAGTCACTTCATTCGAAAATTATATTGTTTTATAAGAGATTTTTTAATTTAATAAAATGCTAGGAATGTACAGTAGAAACATTTGCTTTAGAAGAAAATTAAATGGGTCTGTATTCGGATTGCATGTTAGGAATAAACGAATGATTTATCTGTCTGAGTCCCGATGTGTAACTATACACTCTTTGTGGATTGTAGTGGTTGAAAAGAAAGTAGCGGTTGATCATAAACCAGTACAAAATGGTAATAATGGATTATATGTTTCCCCACATTTTTTACAGATTTAAACAGATCGTAATGTAATTGTTATTACCATTTCACTGCAAACCTCTGTGATATGTAACTATACAACCAGTTATACACTTGATTAAGCCAGAATTCAGAATTAATGGCAAGAAAGAGAAAGTCAGGAAGGAGCAAAGCGAGCAGTGATTACTTAGTTTTTGCCTACTCTTGTGAAAGTGGTGCTTTCTTTACACCGAAAGGATGTCTGAACTGTTACATTTGAAGGCAAACTTGGAATTTTTTCATTTTCTTTGTATTAGTTGTTCCGCTCGTAGTTTTATTAATACATCCAAGTGGGGAGGCGCCATGAATATGGATGAGCTTATCTCCCAGAAATATACAGGAAATTGGTTGACACCGTACGGTGGAAGGAGACTCGCCCGATTCAGAAAGCTATGAACACAATCACGATGTTGGGGATAAATTGCTGGCCCATAGAACATCTAAAAATATGATGCTGAATATTTGATTGATTAGGAAGAAATTGTCCAAACTTAATTCTTAATAAGAAAAGGAAGTTTCCATATCAACAGTGGCTCTTCCTACCCTAGGCATTCATTTCTGACCTGGGTGCTAAAATCGTTCATAATTAAAGCTAAAAGGGAAGAATTTCTTGCTTTTAAAAATCTTTCATAAACAAGACAAGTGAGAAAGGGGAAGGCAGAAGATATTTACCTTACGGGATTTGAAGGACTGCGGTATTGCTGGACAGAGACAGAAAAAATAAAAACATACCCACAGCAAATAATTGCTACAGCAGAAAAAAGAATTCTGTGTTGATTTTTCTCATTAAAAAATGGTTACGTCATGCTTCCATAAATAGAGGATTTTTGACCATGCAAAAATTTAGAAAACTAAACCTTATCTGCTAAAATCATGCAATCTGCTGAAATCAGGAATCCACTAGAAATATCTATTTATGCAAAACACAAAACTCCAAACTATTTTATTCTCTCCCTTCTAAATATTAAACTGAAACTAAACTAAATTGTATGTTTTATTTTGGGAGAAATTTACTCCACATTCTAACACTCCCCCTTAATTTCTACCACTAACTATTTCAGTATTTACAATGTCCAAATTTTGTCTTAGATGTTCAAAATTCTCCTTTGCTAATGCCTTTGTGAATATATATGCCAACTGGTCTTTAGATCTGCAAAACTCCAAATGGATTTTTCCATTGTTCACTAACTCTTTGATGAAATAAAATCTCATATCAATGTGTTTGCTCCTCTTGTGAAAAACATGATTTTTTGACAATGCAATTGTTGATTTGTTGTCACAAAAGATTGGTGTTGACTCTTCTTGTGCTTGCAATAAATCTGTCAATACTCTCCTCATTCAAATTGCTTGACATGTTGCTGATATGGCTACTACATACTTTGCTTCACCTAATGAAAGTGTCACTATGGGTTGCTTTTTTGATGCCCATGAAACCACATCTATTCCAAAATGAAAGACATATCTAGAAGTACTCTTCATGTCATCAATGCTACCTATAAAATCACTGTTAGTATAGCCAATCAAACCAAAATCATTAGTTGTGGAATATAAAATTCCATATTTTGTTGTTCCTGCTACATATCTCAATATCCTCTTTCTAACTTGTCAATGTGAGTTTTTTGGTGACTCCATGAATCTTGAAATTAAACTAACCCCATACATGATATCTGGTCTTGTAGCTGTAAGATACATCAAGCTTCCAATTAGTCTTTTGAATGTTGTAGAATCAATATTATGCCCTTTGTCCTTTTTGCTAATTTTAGTCCATGTAGCAATTGGTGTAGGTGTTGAATTACAATTCAACATCTTAAACCTCCTTAACACATCCTTTTCATATTTAGTTTGACAAATAAAAATTCTCTTATCTGATTGTACAACTTCAATGCCAAAAAAATACTCCATTAATCTCAAATCTGTCATCTCAAATTTTTTCTTCATTGCTGATTTAAATGTGTCTACAGACAAATTTCTAGTGAAAATCAAATCATCAACATACAAACACACAATCAAAATCTAACCTTCTTTGTTGATTTTTGTGTACAATGTGGGCTCACTACTACTTCTACTGAATCCATTGTTTGTCATATATGAATCGATTTTGCTATACTGTGCTCTTGGTGCTTGTTTGAGACCATAAAGAGTCTTCTTTAATCTATAGACTTTGTCTTCATGTCCATGCACTTCATAACCTGGTGGTTGTTTCACATACACTTCTTCATCTAGAAAACCATTCAAGAAAGCTGATTTGACATCCATTTGATATACTTTTCAATTATTTTAAACAACTATTGTTAAAACGTTTCTAATAGTATCAAGTCTAGCAACTGGAGCAAATGTTTCATTATAATCAATTACATGTTGTTGTGCCAAACATTTTTCTACTAACCTTGCCTTGTGCTTTTCAATCTTACCTTTTGCATTAAATTTGGTCTTATAAATCCATTTGACTTCTATGCAATCCTTACCTTCAGGTAGGTCAATTAGCTCCCATGTTTGATTTCTCTCAATAGAATCCATCTCTTCATCCATAGCTTTTATCCAATGTTCCTCCTTAACTGCTTCTTCAAAATACACAGGATCATGAGAGAATAAAGCAAAATTTGAACACAAATCTAATTTTTCTTCTCCTTGATCATAAATCCCCTTCAAGCTTCTTATTTTCTTGCCTTTATACTTTGACTTTAAGGATGCAAGTGTAGGATCTAATTCATCACTTACTTGGGAATTAGGAGTAGGATGACATGCATGACCAGATGATTCACCTTGTGCTAAGTTCCTTGGTGTTCTTATTGGAGTGCTTGTTCTTTCTTGTGAAGTTGATTGATCACCTTGCAAATTTTGTTCTCCAGATTCTTCTTCATTTTGGGGAATTAGTGCTCCAATTATGATTGTCCTATCAATGCTTCCATCCCATGCTTCTTCTTCCTTAAATTCCACATCTTTTCTAATAATCACTTTCTTTGAAATGGGGTTATACAACATATAAGCTTTTGATTCTTCACTATACCTAATAAAAATGCATTTATCTCCTCTATCATCAAGTTTTCTTCTCAATTTAGATGATATAAGAAAATATGCAATACAACCAAAAATTCTTAAATGATATACACTATGTTTCTTACCACTCCAAATTTCTTGTGGAATTTGATCCTTGACACTCTTTGTTGGGCTTCTATTCAGAATATATACTACACATGTTCCTTCTTCTACCCAATATTCATTTGACAAATGTTTAGCCTTCAAACATGTTTTTAGCCATCTCCATGATTGTTCTATTCTTCCTTTCTACTACACCAATCTGTTGTGGTGTGTACCTTGTAGTAAATTATCTTTTAATGCCATGATATCTGCAAAAATCTAGAAATTCATTTGACATATATTTACATCCTCTATCTGATCTAAGTACCTTTATGTACTGACCACTTTTCTTTTCCATCATAGCTTTGAATTCTTTGAATTTTTCAAAGGCTTCAGACTTCTCCTTGAGAAAATATATCCAAGTCTTCTTGCTAAAATCATCAATGAAGGTTAGAAAATAAGTACTACCTCCAAATGATGGAGTTTGCATTGGTCCACATAAATCACTATGAATTAGCTCCAATAATATACCCTTGCTCTATATGAAACTCCTACTAGAGAACTCTCTCTATGTTGTTTCCAAAATACAACTCTCACATGAACTGCTTGGCTACTCTTTTAGTGGCAATCTCTTCACCATATTTTTATTTTGTAATAAACTCAAACCTCCAAAATGTAAATGTTCATACCTCAAATGCCATAGCCATGATTGGTCTAAATATATAGTTTTGAAATGGACTTCCTCTTCTCCTTAGATGCATTGAATTCAAAGGGGGAACATCTGATTCTTGGTCATCTCCACTCTTGCAATCAACCTATCATTTGGAAATCTATTGAGTATTGTGCAAACATTATCCTTAAAAGATACCATGTAACCTTTCTGCTCTAATTGTCCAACACTCATAAGATTATGCTTACAAAATAAACATCAGGAATAAATCTTCATTTGAACCTTTTTTGCCAAAACATTTATTACTCCTTTACCCATTATAGCCAATTTATTAAATCATTTCCCAATTTCACTTCTGATTTTACACAATCATCAAGACTAGCAAACAATTCTTTATTCCCTATCATATGATTACTGCATCCACTATCTAAAAACTAAATATCTCTAGTACTTGCTTAAGAAACATGACATGTGATGAATAAACTTCCAGAATTAGATTCATGTGTGTAATTAGCATTCTGTTTGTCCACATCTCCTTGTTTATTTCTGCATTTATTTGCATAATGTCCATATTTTTTACAATAATAACACTGAATGTTGGATTTATCAAACCTTTGTGAATGTTGTTGGAAGTGGTTGTTGCCATGTCCTCTATTGTTGTAATTTTGATTATAGTTTTCACCTTGATCTGGATTGCTCCTTCCATCTACCTCTGCCTCTTACTCTAAAGTTTGACCTTCCTCTTCCTCTTGATACTCGAGACTTGAAAGCATTCTCAAAAGAAGTATTGTCATTTCTACTCATTCTGGATTCATGTGTCAACAAAGATCCCATTAATTCATCTATTGATAATTGTGCCAAATCCTTGGATTCCTCAATTGCTACAACTATTGCATCAAATTTACTAGGTAAACTCCTAAGAATTTTTTCTATAATCTTTTGATCTGTTATTTCTTCTCCATTAGATCTAATTTGATTCACAATATTCATGATTTGACTCATAAACTGATCTACTAAATCTGAATAATTTATTTGTAAATTTTCAAAATTTCTCCTAAGAGATTGGAGTTTAACTACTTTCACCTTTGTATTTCCTTGATAGGTTGTTTCCAAAATTTTTCATGTCATCTTAGATCTCATTACAGCTACAACTCTAGGAAAGATGGACTCATCCATTGTCTGTTTGACTAGGAATAGAGCTTTTGCATTTTTTTTCTTGGAATCTCTAAGCTAATCTTTTTCTGCTTGTGGTAATGCCTGATAGGCAACCTCATCCTGTAGTTCTACAAAACCATTTTCTACCAAATCCCAAACATCTTGTGAGTAAAACAATGTTCTCATTTTAATTTCCCCAAAAACATAATTCTTACCATTGAAAATAGGAATTTGGGGCTAAGTAATGTTGTTGCTTGTTGTCATGATATGATATGATCTCTACTTTTTTTTGAACAGCTGTGGGATTATTTCTTCAATGATACTTTTCTGCAGCAGACTTCAACCACCCTTGTAAAGCTTTGATCTTCTGATCCAAAATTTTAACAGCTCTGATACCACTTTGTTAGATAGAGATAGAAAAAATAAAAACATACACACAACAAAGAATTGCTACAACAAAAAAAATAATTATGTGTTGCTTTTTCTCATACAAAAATGGTTACATCATGCCTCCATAAATATAGGACTTTTGACCATGCAGAAGTTTAGAATTCAAAAAACTATCTCCTAAAATCATGCAATCCACTAGAAATATCCAAAGTTGCATAGAGATTGGTATTGGTACTAATACGGGAGACTGTTACCGGTACCGGTACGTCTGTTTTTGAAAAATAGGAGACAAGGGTACTTAGAGATGTCATTTTAAAAAAAAATGTAATTTAACAATTTTATTAATTTATTAATATGCTAACATTAAAACTAACAATATCATGACACTGAACTTTCAAAACAAGTGAACTGGTAAAATTTTAGTTTATAGCTTATTTGTGACAATTTAATATAGCTTATTCTATATATTACTTATAGGCTATAACTTACTTGTAACAATTTAATATAACTTAATGTATATATATAACTGTAGACACTAGTATTGAGGTCTGAAGTCCGTAGGAGTAAGAATCCATTGAACTTGTGAGAAAATAGCAGAAGAAATGAAATGTAAAAAAAGAAAAAAAGTGGAGACACCTTTTTATTGACGAGTGGGAGATGCAACGAGAAGTCTTGTGCGAAGGAAGATGTACCCAATCAAATCTTTGAGACAGGAGACGTGTACCAATCTCTGAGACGCGTCCCAGGGGGTTGGAGACGTGTCTCCGTGCAACCTTAGAAATATCTATTCATGCAAAACATGCAAATTACAAAACTCTAATTCTAATAATAACTATTTTATTCTCTTCCTTTTAAATACTAAACTGAAACTAAACTAAATTACATATTTTATTTTGGGAGAAATTACTCCACGTTCTAACAGGTATAGCATGAAGAAATGATAAAGCTCAGGATGGATAGCACCAGCACCATTGCACTATGAGAAAATGGCAGCAGGCGCTATCCCTCCTGAGCTCTACAATTCCGTCAAGCCCGGGCCCCTCTTTTTGTTGTAAATCGTCCAAATCCCTAACGCTCCAGAACCTGCGCGTCAACCCCAAAAGTCTGTTACATAAAAAGAAGAGAAAGACAAATAAATAGCATAGCAGGCAGGCCTAAAGCCATTGCCCATCAAAACAACTCCAATATCATACCTCTGGGTAGAAATGAAAATGAAGATTCACGAGACCAAGCCGTTTATGGTACTAAGAGCCGCAGCAAAAGTGCTCAAAAAAAAAATACCCATCAAACAACGGTGTTCTTATGCAATTTCCAACCCCTTTTCAATAGAAAAACTCTGGAATCGGAAAAAGAGTAGTTGAAGCTGGAGGCTGTCCACAGTATTTATAATGGTCGTTAGAAAGGTAGGCGGTCAAGTAATAAGTTGGATTGCGCAACAAAGGCGTCACGCAATCGAAAGAGACAGTGGGGGCTGGAGACAGGCGGATTCCACCAGGTACATGAACTCCACTATTGATGCGATGTACGATCATAAAATGTGCGTCATTACCATTTATTTTTTCCTCTTCTATTAGGAGCCACTAGCTGGGCACTTTAATTTGGGGAGTGGATTAACAAGTACAAGTTGAACAACCAAGGGATTGGTGCTCTTTCTAATTGATACTTTCAATTTCTTTTTGATGTCGGCTCTTCTACTGTGCATCTTGACTAAGAAGTCGATCTTTCTGTGGAGCTTCGCTTCCTCAAAGAGCTTAGATACATTTATTATTATAAGTTATTTAATATTTTTTATAAAATATTTGAAAAACTAATATCATAATAATATTAATAAATCATTTTAACTTTTTATTTAAAATGTTATAATTTGTTTAGATAAAAGAAAAAATTATATTTTAGTTGAAATATTTAAGCCAAAACATGAGACTAAACATGTGCATATCTTTGGTTGATAAATAACTATGACCTAATATTTAGGTCATTTAGGCCCTCTCTAACAAAATAATAATAATAATAATGTAAGTGGCTATCATGGTAGTTGGAATTGTTTGAGTAGTCTCCTACTTTTTATATTATTGTATATGTTGTAGTGGTATTCTGATGCTATCTTGTTGTAACTTTTAAATTTTTAATTGTAATTTTTCTTAGATGTGCAATTCTATTGACTTCTTATTCTTATGTAATATTTTCTGCTTCGTTTAATAAAAATATTAATAACAAAACAATCCAACATACAAATTAAATCTAGAAAAGACTAAACCACAATGGAAAGGCTTAGTTTGAATATTATCATAAAAGATAAAATGCGTGCCCTACTAAGTGATCCAAAAACTAATGCACCTCTTCTATTAAATTACACAATATTCCCTATTCACCGATGCAACATGAGGAGATGAATAAGTTTTGGGATAGGTGGTGGATGGTATTTGACTAGTCTCTTTGTAATAACCATGGTGTCCCCTTATACTTCCTCGGGAAGCTCTATTATGAGTTTATCTCGAATGAGATTCAAAACTATTTTTTACCACAAAGAATTTCAAGGTAGAGGCAAGAGCTCTACGTAGGATAAACAAGGCGTATATTAGGCACCAAACCATCCTTAGAGATCGCTTGCATAGAAATCTATTAATCATGTGATATTTCCTTAATTTGTAAAGGAGACTATAGAGGTTGGAACCCTTCATGCTATGAATACACTGAAAGACTCCCTAGTTCAACATGGAACCCAAATTTCTTGCACTAATACAAGTGAGGCTATATGTGATGAGGTGTCTTATACACTTTGTCTTCCCTCCCACTTATGTTGTTCCTATGCAACTTTGTGCCCTATTCATTGGGTTAATAAAAGTTAAAATGGAAAGTAAATTTCTTTAGAAAATTAAATATGAATTCATTTGTCAAAGTGTACCCTATGATATAATGATTACAAATGTCTTTGTCAATGAGTGATTTGACTTCATATATTAAAAAACACATTATTCTGTCATTTGAGAATCAAAGTTTAATTACTAATAGAGAATTTTTAGAGAGTGGGTGATGTCTATCTACATTACAATTATTTAAATAGAGATTAAATTATTTATTTAACTTCTAACCAACACGAAGGAAAGGGTTAATCTCACTATCAACACTATTAATTAGGTAAATTTAATGTCTTTTAAATGTTAGAGTAATTTGTACAAAAAATAATGACACATTAAGACAATCTTATACATGTTTTAAAAGGTTTGGGTTTGTGTATGGAGATGGGGGCCAAAAAGTGGCCAAAATACATTTTAAGTATCTAACACGACCCTGCTAATGAAATGCATGATTATGCTATGGCTTAGTGATACTTAAGCCATATTGCAATAACATACCTTCTATCAAAACAAAAACAAAAAATAGGGTTGTGTGGCCTTTCCTTCCATTTTCCTCTCACCAAAATGTGATATTGAAAAACATGGCCTCATCTTTGCTTCCTCCTCCTAGCTTTCTACATTCTCTATCAACAATTCTATGTGGTAAAAGATGTAAGGATTTTTTTTGGTGTTCGTGTTTAAATTTATGTTTATTTTTTCATATTTTTATGTGATTATTTCTATTTTTAATATAATAATCCAACAACTAAAAACCCTTCAACCCAAGAACATTGAAGAGCACAATGTAGTTGAAGAGCATGTAAAAGAAAACACCATTAAACTCTCCAACTCCTACACTTCCTGTTAACCCTCCTCAAACATAACTAAAATTTTTAGGGTACATAGAACAAAATAGAGCTCAAATTCAAGAACTAATTTGGGCCCTAAAAGACTCTCGATCCATAAACCATCACCATCAATCATTAGCTATCACATTGGAATATTTGATCACTCAAATTAATTCAGCGGTAGGATAAATTGATATGTGGAAAACCTATAGAGAGTTTTATCATCAATTTTATGCTACAAAGTTGTCCTATGACAAGATGAAATGTAAAGAAATAATAAAATATAAAATATGTGCCCTATTTAATGATCCAAAAACTAATGCACCTCTTCTATTAAATTACATAAATTTTGCTATTCAGCGGTGCAACATGAGGAGATGAATAAATTTTGGGATCGGTGGTGGATAGTATTTGACAAGTCTCTTTATAATAACCATGGTGTCCCCTTATATTTCCTAAGGAAACTCTACTATGAGCTTGTCCTGAATGAGATTCTAAACTATTTCTTACCACAAAGAATCTCACTGTAGAGGCAAGGGCTCTACGTAGGATAAACAAGGCATACATCAAGCACCTAACCAACCTTAGAGATTGTTTGCACATAAATATGTTGGATCTAGGGCATACAACTGAGAGGGGGGTGTGAATCAGTTGTATAAAACTTGCTCTTATTTCAAACACTTGATTCTTCTTTGTTAACAACATATCAATTAATCATCCATGAAAGCATAATGCATAAACACAAGAGCAGATAAACATCAACACATTGAACACCAAGATTTTGACGTGGAAAACCTAGTTAAGGGAAAAACCACAGAGTGATTAACCCAAGGATTATTCTCTGTTAGAAGAATAAGAAAAATGAATGGCACATGCCAATTAGGGCTCACTGCCTGAGCACACTGCTCACAAAGAGGCACACTGCCTACAAGGAGACACACTGTCTACAAAGTGATAAGAATCACAATCTTGAACTGGAGAATGACATCTCTACCATGTCTGGATTAGTTCCATTTAAGCCCAAGATACTTCTGCTCTGCCCTTCTCTCTTTCGCTATACCACTCTCATCCGCTCCATAACACACACCTTGAAATGAACTCAAAAACCTTCATTTATACAAGACATCGACTTAGGAACAATCATCTAAGTCAGCAATCAACCATAAGGACATTCGCAAGATGATTAATACATCTAGTCGGCCACCACAAGAACATTCGCAAGATGAACAACTCATCCGGTCGGCTAGTTTGAACAAGAACTTCATCCAGAAGAATATCTTCAATTCTGAGTTCTACCACCAATGTGGACCGCCAACATAACCTCAACATGATCCAAGAACCTTCACAAGCTTGCTTGATTAACCAGGTACATCCGCACTTCCTCTACTCACTGGAATCTCTTCTCCTCTTCATCCGGAACTTCAAGAACATAGTTTGCCACCACTGTCATACTGAAGAAGGTGCTTCCAGACCTCCAAACCACGTACCAATTGAGATGACACATCACAAAAACATCCCAAACACTCCTTCCAATTTGCAGAGTTTGACAATTCTCCTCCGGATCTCACTAGACCTTTTTGCAACACTCTGTCACTCTGGAACAGCTCCCAGAACCGGTTCTACTTGACCGATCACAACTTTTTTATATCTTCATGCGGACCTTTGAAATCTTAACTGGATCATCTCAAGACTCATATCTACAAACCCTTTAATCCGCAGCCTCTGATCCTCAACCTATTGAGTACATTTGCCTTCTTCTTATCACTGTTCTTCACTATTCCTGATTGAAACTACTTTTCTCAATATCCTCAACACACAGCTCATCCAAACCTTCTTACCAATGCAATATGAGTATGTTGACATCAATGACAACACTAGTTCACCTAATACTTGCAACAAAATATATATTAATCATGTGATATTTCCTTAAGTTGTAAAGGAGACTATAGAGGTTGGAACCCTTCATGTTATCAACACACTAATAGACTCCCTAGTTCAACATGGAACCCAAATTTCTTGCACTAATAAAAGTGAGGCTATATGTGATGAGGCACCTTCTACACTTTGTCTTCTCTCCCACTTATATTGTTCCTATGTAACTTTGTGCATTGAAGACCATGTTAGGCATGGTTCACCACATCCATCCACTAGATTAGAGGACATGGTCTTACCTGACGACCTGCTTGTATGGACCTTTAATAGAATTGACCCATAGGTATTCTATATGAAGTTACAATTTATATTTTCTCTCTTAGGACATGGTCTTGACCAATGACCTAATTTCATATACCTTTAATAGTACTGACCCATATGTATTTTATATGAGGTTAAATTTATATTTTGGGTAAGTGCAAGAAGATGGGGGGCCAAAAAGGGGTCTTAAGTGGCCACTTTTTTTCTGAAATTAGGAAATATTGGCCTTGGATGAGAAATTGAGCATAGTTACACTCAAAATTTGGAGATGCAACCAAAATAATGTTTGTAGTGCTCCGAGTCTACTTTCTAAACTACTATTTTTTTTAAAAAATGACATAGATTAAGGGGTTCAAAAGAGGGAGCCACATAAATTGGTGTTGTTTCTGTCGAAAAAACATAACATAGCATATTTTGTGGCTCCCTCAAAAGGTCAACTTTTTTTTAGTATTTTTAAAATCGCTTTAGTGAGAAATTAGCTAATAGCATGTAGTTTATGCCTGAGTTTTGTAATAATTTTTTGATGAATATTTGATTTTTTACTAATTTTCAAAGTGGACACATCCTAAAAAATAGAATTTTGGCCGTGCTACCCCTGTAAATTTTGAAAACTAATTGAAAATTATTTTTTTCTTTTTTTAATATTTGTAGAATGGAGTCTAGTTTCTAAATATGTAATTTTTTTAAAATTTCAATGAATAGTTAATTTACAATGAAAAAGAGACCAAACAGTGGTTTTTGCCCAAAAAGGACACACAAACAAAGAAATTAAAGATGAAAGGCTTAACATTGTTAAAATGTGAAAAAAATCACATCGTCAAATAGCTAAGAGAAAGCCTAACATTACCCAGGTGTTCGATTTGTTCGACCTTGAAACACGTGCAAATCTGAGGGTTAGCACGAACGAAATTATGTGAAATCTTGAAGAATATGGAAAAACACGTCTGTGGATGTTAAAAAGGCACTCCAAGCCTTTGGGTTAGAAATCCAAAGTAAATCCCAAGCCTAGGGCTTGGGATTCCCAAAGCAAAACATAATGCGAGTGCGTTATAACGTGCTCGCGTTATTTTTTGCTTTGCATTTTTCCTTCTCCGCAAAATTTTGTGTTGTTTGTCATGTTTGAAATAACGCGAGCACATTATAACGCACTCGCGTTATGTTCCCCTTAAATTTTTTTATGTTCAAGGCTATTAATCATGTATGTATGTATTTATGCCTATATGTATGTATGTATCTATGTATGCCTATATGTATGTATGTATAGTGTTGAGGGTAGAGGAGGGTAGAGATGGGAGTGAGCTAGATAGGGGAGGAGAGGGGTGGATAAGGATTGAGTGATTAAGGTTTAAGGTTGAGGGTTGAGCGTTGAGGGATAGGATTTAGAGTTTAGGGATAAGGGATTAGAGTTTAGGACCTTGAGGCATTAGGGTTTAGGGTTGAGGCTTTAGGGATAGCGTTTAGGGTTAAGGGTCAATGGATTAGGGTTAAGGTAGAGTGTTGAGGGTAGAGGGATTAGGGATAGGGTTTAGGGTTGAAAGTTTAGGGTTGAGGGATTAGGGTTTAAGGTATAGTTTAGTAGTTCTTGTGGATAGAGCTAGTAAACAATGGGAGATTATTTGCTTGTTTCATAACAATATACCTCCCCTAAGTGCGGGGTGGACAGCAAGAAACATAGATGTACCCCAATGCAAATCTTTTCTCATAATGATCATCCTTCTTATTTCACCTGTTAATTACTCACTGTGGATGTACCATACACAAATCGTTTCTCATAGTGTGTACACCTATTGGCATAATGAACCCCAGATGGGCTAGAAAAACATGCCATATAACATTACTAACATTAAAAAAGTTCATAGCCATTTTTCTGAAATATTCTTGCAACTCAAATATCTTTAAGAGAAGAGTGTCAAAAATGATGGGTTTAACAACCTAACATAAGGCAAAGCAGTTTCATTGGGTTTAGGGATAGGGTTTAGGGTTTAGGGTTGAGGGATTATGGTTTAAGGTATAGTGTTGAGGGTTGAGGGTTGAGGGATTAGGGTTTAGGGTTGACGGATTAGGGTTTAATGTTGAGAGTTGAGGGTTGAGGGTTGAGGGTTTAGGGATAGGGTTGATGGTCAAGGAATTAGGGTTAAAGTAGAGTGTTGAGGGTAGAGGGATTAGGGATAGGGTTTAGGGTTGAAGGTTTAACAATTGAGGGTTGAGGCTTTAGGGCTGAGGGTTAAGGGATTGGGGTTTAAAATATAGTGTTGAGTGTTGAGGGTTTATGGATAGGTTTTAGGGTTTAATTTTAAGGGTTAAGGGTTGAGGGATAGGGTTTAGGGTTTAAGGTATAGTGTTGAGGGTTGAGGGTTTAGGAATAGGGATAGCGTTTAGGGTTGAGGGTTGAGGGATTAGGGTTTAAGGTATAGTGTCGAGGGTTGAGGGTTTATTGATAGTGTTTAGGGTTGAGGGTTGAGGGATTAGGTTTTCGGGTTGATGGATTAGGGTTTAAGGTATTGTGTTGAGGGTTTAGGGATAGGGTTTAGGGTTGACGGATTAGCGTTTAAGTGTCGAGGTTAGGGTTAGAGTATCGAGGGTAGAGGGATTAGGGATAGGGTTTAGGGTTGAAGGTTTAAGGATTGAGGGTTGAGGCTTTAGGGATGAGGGTTTAAGGCTTAAGATATAGTGTCAAGTGTTGAGGGTGTAGGGATAGGGTTTAAGTTTTAAGGGTTAAGGGTTGAGGAATAGGGATTAGGGTTTAAGGTATAGTGTTGAGGGTTGATGGTTTAGGGATAGGGTTTAGGTTTGAGGGATTAGGGTTTAGGGTTGATGAATTAAGGTTTAATGTTGAGAGTTGAGGGTTGAGGGTTGAGGGTTGAGGGTTGAGGTTGAGGGATAGGGTTAATGGTCAAGGGATTAGGGTTAAATAAGAGTGTCGAGGGTAGAGGGATTAGGGATAGGGTTTAGGGTTAAAGGTTTAAGGATTTAGGGTTGAGGCTTTAGGGATGAGGGTTAAGGGATTAGGGTTTAAGATATAGTGTCGAGTGTTGAGCATGTAGGGATAGGTTTTAGGGTTCAAGTTTTAAGGGTTAAGGGTCGAGGGATCAGAGTTAAGAGTTGAGGGATTAGGGTTTGACATTGAGGGTTGAGTACATTAAGGTTCGAGGGTTAAGGGTTTCAGGATAGGGTTGAGGGTCGAGAGATTAGGGTTAAAGTAGAGTGTCGAGGGTATAAGGATCAGGGATAGGATTGGAGGGTTTAGGGATAAGGGATTAGGGTTTAAGGTATAGTATCGAGCCCGTTGAGGGTCTAGGAATAGGGATAGCATTTAGGGTTTAGGGATGAGGGATTAGAGTTGAGGGATGACGGATTAGGGTTGAGGGTTGAGGGATTATGGTTTAGGGATAAGGTTTAGGGTTGAGGGTTGAGGGATTAGGGTTTAAGGTATAGTGTTGAGGGTTTAGGGATAGGGTTTAGGGTTGAGGGATTAGAGTGAAGGGTTGAGGGATTAGGATTTGACGTTGAGGGTTGAGGGTTGAGGCTTTAGGGTTTAGGGTTTAGGGATAGGGTTGAGGTTCGAGGGATCAGAGTTAAGGGTTGAGGGATTAGGGTTTGACGTTGAGGGTTGAGTACATTGAGGTTCGAGGGTTAAGGGTTTCGGGATAGGGTTGAGGGTCGAGGGATTAGGGTTAAAGTAGAGTATCGAGGGTATAAGGATTAGGGATAGGGTTGGAGGGTTTAGGGATAAGGGATTAGGGTTTAAGGTATAGTATCGAGCCCGTTGAGGGTTTAGGAATAGGGATAGCATTTAGGGTTTAGGGATGAGGGATTAGAGTTGAGGGATGATGGATTAGGGTTGAGGGTTGAGGGATTAGGGTTTAGGGATAAGATTTAGGGTTGAGGGTTGAGGGATTAGGGTTTAAGGTATAGTGTTGAGGGTTTAGGGATAGGGTTTAGGGTTGAGGGATTAGAGTGAAGGGTTGAGGGATTAGGATTTGATGTTGAGGGTTAAGGGTTGAGGCTTTAGGGTTTAGGGTTTAGGGATAGGGTTGAGGGTCGAGGGATCAGAGTTAAGGGTTGAGGGATTAGGCTTTGATGTTAAGGGTTGAGTACATTGAGGTTCGAGGGTTAAGGGTTTCAGGATAGGGTTGAGGGTCGAGGGATTAGGGTTAAAGTAGAGTGTCGAGGGTATAAGGATTAGGGATAGGGTTAGAGGGTTTAGGGATAAGGGATTAGGGTTTAAGGTATAGTATCGATCCCATTGAGGGTTTAGGAATAGGGATAGCATTTAGGGTTTAGGGATGAGGGATTAGAGTTGAGGGATGATAGATTAGGGTTGAGGGTTGAGGGATTAGGGTTTAGGGATAAGGTTTAGGGTTAAGGGTTGAGGGATTAGGGTTTAAGGTATAGTGTTGAGGGTTTAGGGATAGGGTTTAGGGTTGAGGGATTAGAGTGCAGGGTTGAGGGATTAGGATTTGATGTTGAGGGTTGAGGTTGAGGCTTTAGGGTTTAGGGATAGGGTTGAGGGTCGAGGGATCAGAGTTAAGGGTTGAGGGATTAGGGTTTGACATTGAGGGTTGAGGGTTGAGGTTTGAGGGTCAAGGGTTTAGGGATAGGGCTGAGGGTTGAGGGATTAGGGTTAAAGTAGAGTGTGGACGGTATAAGGATTAGGGATAGGGTTGGAGGGTTTAGGGATAAGGGATTAGGGTTTAAGGTATAGTATCAAGCCTGTTGAGGGTCTAGGAATAGGGATAACATTTAGGGTTTAGGGATGAGGGATTAGAGTTGAGGGATGATAGATTAGGGTTGAGGGATTAGGGTTTAGGGATAAGGTTTAGGGTTGAGGGTTGAGGGATTAGGGTTTAAGGTATAGTGTTGAGGGTTTAGGGATAGGGTTTAGGGTTGAGGGATTAGAGTGAAGGTTTGAAGGATTAGGATTTGACGTTGAGGGTTGAGGGTTGAGGCTTTAGGGTTTAGGGTTCAGGGATAGGGTTGAGGGTCAAGGGATTAGAGTTAAGGGTTGAGGGATTAGGGTTTGACGTTGAGGGTTGAGTACATTAAGTTTCGAGGGTTAAGGGTTTTGGGATAGGGTTGAGGGTCGAGGGATTAGGGTTAAAGTAGATTGTCGAGGGTGTAAGGATTAGGGATAGGGTTCGAGGGTTTAGGGATTGGCAAGAATGAACACTGTCAGCACATTCAAAAACTCTTCTGCTGATCTCACTTCTCTCACCGACAGCTCAACGCTATGCTCAAACTGTCGGTATGACCTTTACCATTAGCGAGCTTGAGAACCGCTCCTCTGATACACACTGATCACTCTGATATACCTTCAAACCATACTTGTCACCCAGACTCCTTTCATCAGTGAATGCCTACGAACTCAGGCTGATGCACCGATGGACACACTCCAGTGTTAACCTTGATTTTCTCTGTCGGGAACACAATCATTATCGGTGTAGGTTTCAAAATCTCCTCTGAGAGGCTTGTTACACAGATGAGAGCCTTGTTACTTCATTTACTCTATAGGAAATACTTATGGATCAATCTATATCAAGACAAAATGCAAGCGCATTATAACGTGCTCGCGTTTTGTCCTACTATAGAAATGGTAAAAAAGTGTTAACCCCCATGATCCAGGCCCACATGCTATATTTTCATACTGATTCTGCACGTGCTTTGACCAAAAAAAAGTGCTTTCATGTTGTTGGGAAGTTCACATGCACATTTTACACATTCTACCACCTTTGCATGATCTTTCCACCACCTTGTCTTCTTTGCCAACTTAAGAAGGAGGAAATAACATAGTTTTCACACCAAGTTTGATATATATCTATTCAAGTTTCAATTTTTGTAGTTTTGCAATGTTAATTGTGATTCAATTTTAGGAATTTAGCATTATAGATTGGTTAATAGTATTGTTGTTAGTAATTATATTTGAGTGTTATTCAATTTAACATTGAAAAGGAAGCAAGTGGTGAAAAACTCAAATTGTTGAGGAGTTTGATGCAAGAAGAAAAAAACACTACATAATTGGGTACTCTCTCCATTCAAATCTTCATTTTTTAGGTATGTCAAGTCTTTACATGCATGTTCTTTACATTTTGCTTAATTCTATTTGAATTACTTTATCATGCTTTATCAGACATGTTTAAAATAGACACATTCCCAATCAAGAAAGCAACCTACAATCTCACATGATGCCATGTATATTTTCTACACTTGGGCTCTTTAATAATTATGTGTAATAAATAGACCTTAACATACCATGATGTCAAACTATAAGAGAATAAATCCTTACAACATAATAAAAATACAATCCCACTATTATCTTGTATTCATTTCTTAGGAACTAATATTGGTCTCTTTATCATGCTACAGACAAATTCTTCATCATGCTGAGGAAATGATTAAGAATTAAACCAACACAGGAAGAGATAGAAGCTAAGAATGCAAAGAAAGTAGTGTCTATGAGGGAACTTCGTGAGAAGAGGAAATTGGACATGATAAATGAAGACATGCCAATTGAAGAGGAACCACAACCATCACAAAGAGATATGGTATTGGTAGCACAAAGAGAATGAATGCAAAAACTTCGTGCTACAAGAAATTTGAATACCATAGTTGGAGACATGTCCTCTACCGCAAGTCAACATGTAGGGACACCATCTACCACATCTCAAGTTGAAAGTACATCACCACTCACATGTGATGAAGGAGGTATGCCATCGTTCCCACCTCAACCTCAAGGTGTGTCATCTATTCCATCTTTGATTGAAGGTATGCAATCTAGCCCATCACATTTAAATATTGATGAAATTCCTAATGTTGAGATGAATTTACCTAACTTAACACCACCTAGAATTTTGCATAGAAAGCCAAAGTATTTGATTAATATTGATGAGAATATTTTGCAGCCAATGGAAGGTAAGATTCCAAAACGCACTTGTAGAAGATATGCTCATAAGATTTGGAGATTGTTCTTTGAAAAGTTAAATGAGACTGCAAGATGTCAACTATTCATTGAAATGATGCGAAGTATAAAGTATAGGTCCATCATGAAGATTCTTGGGTTGAGAACATCAGAGGCTTCAAGTGAAAAATCTATTGTTAAGAATCTAATGAGTGCGTATGAGAGTGTGGGTAACACCTCACGCACAAAAGATAGTAATGCAACATGGCGTGTGATTACATCGACTATAGTAAGTGGTCAAATGAGGAAAGCTCATCTCATTAGAAAGACGAGTCAAGAATTAAGAATTAATAGGAAAACTTTATCAAGAGCCATTGGAAGATGCCAAAGAATTGAGGACACTAATGCCAATGAATTATGGGCATTCTCGGGGAGACTACCACGAAAAGATAAACCAATTGTTGAAGCATTGAGATCACTAATTGAAGACTTTTGGAAGAATTACACAAGGGTATCTCTGAATCAAAGGGATGTGGTAAGAAGGAGAATCGGTAGTCAGAACCGTGAGCCACATCCAAAGCATTTTTTGGATGAGACTCAAACACAATTTTATGGTAAATTTCTAGAGAAGTATCCTCAAATTAAAATTTGTCAAAGATATTTTGAAATGCTAAAACCTTTCTATGTCAAGATAAATCCCACATGCACTACTTGTTGTTGTAGATTACATATTGAATTTTCTAACCATTTTGATGTTTATAGGTCTATATGTTTAGATATGCATACTAACAATTTTTTGCAAGGTTGTGCCATATGTGCCCCACCAACATCTTCAAGAGACTTCATATCAAGAATTTTATGTGAAAGAGAGGAAGGTCAAATATTCTACAAGAAATTATGCTTGGATGGCACATGTCATCGTTGCGGTGGCTTGCAACATTTGCCAATATGTGAACATATGGAAAGAACACATGCGGTTGGAAATGAACTAGTAGAGTTTGGCAAGTATAAAATAGTGGCATACAATACAAAAGATGGTAAAGAAGTAAAGAGGTGTGAATTGGTTATTGAAAAGATTCCAGTGTATCAGTTTATGCCTATATTTCATGATGGCATAGTGTATGAGTATGCAAGACATGCCCATAGAGCTCGATGGTTGGACTTGCAATTCAAGTTATGCAAGGACACATTTCTAGTTGGTAGCATTGTTTCAATCATCGACTTTGCAGAGAACTACAGTCTACAGCCGCAGCGTGAGGTGCAATCACAATATTACAACTCCACACAAGTTTCTATATTTGTGCACATCGCATTCATTCATGTGAATGATAGTACAGAGGATGACAAAAAGATCATAAGGGAGTACAATTTCTATATTAGTGATGATTGCACGCATTCTATGGAGTTCATGCAAGGTTGCTTTCAGGTGTTCTACAATGATTTGGCTAGAAGGGGCATATCGTTCAGTCAGCATAGCATATGGTCAGATAACTGTGTGTCACAATTCAAGAACTCACAAAATTTCTATTGGCTGAGTAGGAGGCATAATTTTACAGGTATTCAGCACATGTGGAACTTTTGTGAGGCCGGGCATGGAAAGGGGGAGCATGATGGTGCAGGAGCATGTATCAAAAGAGCCATAGCACGAGAAGAGTTAAAGTATAAAGACAATGCAAAGTTGACAGATGCAAAATTGATTGTCAAGTGGTGTAATGCTTCCATGGGTCTAGGTAATGAAGGTAAGTCTTTAGTTCATAGATTTTTTTGGTTGATAGATGATACTAACATTGCACCATATGAGGACTGTTGTACACTGACAGGATCAAATGAGATGCACTCTTTCAGAAGCTCAATTGTAGGTTCATGGAGTATCCATATGCGAAAGATGTCATGCTTTTGTTCTTCCTGTACAATTCAAGTATGGGATGAGTGCAAGTCAAAGGAGTGGGTTGACGAATGGCAGTTAAGTTATCTTAGCCCACTTGACACGTATCAACCCCCGACGGCACTGGAACTAACATAGATGGAATCATCAGTTGACTTTGACCACATATCAGATTTAGTTCAACCAAGCAATATAGGGCATGTATATGCATCTAATTTCATCTAGTTCAACCAAGTAATGTCATCTTACTTTGTAGTGTTTTTATAATGTTGACTAATTTCATCTAATTTGCTACACATATCAATGTAGGGTACGTATATGCAGTTATTGCAGATGAAGATAATGAAGAGGGAATAGATTATTACTTATGTCATTGTGTTGAGGCCAAAAAAAAATTGGAGGCCCCTGTTACAAATGGAGAAAACATCGAATACCCTACAGGCTCAGTGGTTATTACTGGAACATGGCTTAGAAGGTACCCACATAAGAGTGTTAATGTTTGGCTGTTTCAAGACTTTGACATGCATCAGAAGATTCTTCATTACTTGAACCTTGTCATGGCATCCAATGTTCATTTGATAAAGTATTAGGGTAGACCTTTGAACAAAATCTTGTGGAAGGTGCGTGAGTCTGACCATGAAGCAATACTTGACACAATAAAGAGTAGAGCAGACCCAGATGGTTCATTGGATTAATTTGTAAGTATTCACATTGATTTTGTAAAGTCATGTTACATTGAGTTGTAAGTATGCACATTAATTTGTAAGGTTTGTCTTTTTTTATTTCCCGCTGCATTTTTACACATATACACATTTTTACATCATCATGTTATGCATTTTTGGTGTCCTGCTCCTGATGCGACCAAACTGATAGTTCTAACACATCTGGATGGGTACTTTTAGGCTAGGCATTGTTTTGTTTTTCACCCAAACATGTTGAAACAGTCCGAGCTACATTGTACCGACGATATCCCTGAAGAGTCCAAAGTGTAAAAAGGCAGCAATCTTTGATGAGATGTTAATCAAAAACCGTGTCACGTAGAAACATTTTATTTAAGGCAACACGATCATGTAGAGTGCCTCTACAATAACCTCTCTCAGTTTTTTATATCTTTGAGGCATTTTCCTGTGATGAAAGGTTTTCTGCTGCCCCAAAAATTATCAGAAGGAGGCAGTGTAAAGTTGCAAAGGGGTGTAACTTTCGTCCTGCTCCTGATGCGACCAAACTGATTGTTCTAACGCATCCAGATGGGTACATTTATGCTAGGTATGGCCCTTTTTTTCACCCAAACATGTTGAAACAGTCCGAGCTACATTGTACCGACGATATCCTTGAAGAGTCCAAAGTGCAAAAAGGTAGCAATCTTTGACGAGATGTTACTCGAAAACTATGTCACTTAGAAACATTCTGTCTAAGGAAACGTGATCATGTAGAGTGTCTCTACAATAACCTCTCTCAATTTTTTATATCTCTGAGGCATTTGCCCATGGTGAAAGGTTTTCTGCTGCCCCAAAAATTATCAGAAGGAGGCAGTGTAAAGTTGCAAAGGGGTGTAACTTTTGTCCTGCTCCTGATGCGACCAAAATGATTGTTCCAACACATCTGGATGGGTACATTTATGCTAGGCATGGTCCTATTTTTCACCCAAACATGTTGAAACAGTCCAAGCTACATTGTACCGACGATGTCCCTGAAGAGTTCAAAGTGCAAAAAGGCAGCAATCTTAGACGAAATGTTACTCAAAAACCATCTCACTTAGAAATATTCTTTCTAAGGCAACATGATCATGTAGAGTGCCTCTACAATAACCTCTCTTAGTTTTTTATATCTTTGAGGCATTTGCCCGTGGTGAAAGGTTTTTTGCTGCCCCAAAAATCGTCAGAAGAAGGCAGTGTAAAGTTGTAAAGGGGTGTAACTTTCGTCCTGCTCCTGATGCGACCAAAATGACTATTCCAACGCATCTAGATGGGTACATTTATGCTAGGCATGGTCCTTTTTTTAACCCAAACATGTCAAAATAGTCCGAGCTACATTGTACCGACGATATCCCTGAAGAGTCCAAAGTGCAAAAAGGTAGCAATCTTTGATGAGATGTTACTTGAAAATCGTGTCACTTAGAAACATTCTATCTAAGGCAACGTGATCATGTAGAGTGCCTCTACAATAACCTCTCTCGGTTTTTTATATCTCTGAGGCATTTGCCTGTGGTGAAAGGTTTTCTACTGCCCCAAAAATTGTCAGAAGGAGGTAGTGTAAAGTTGTAAAGGGGTGTAACTTTCGTCCTGCTTCTGATGCGACCAAACTGACTATTCCAACGCATCCAGATGGGTACATTTACGCTAGGCATGGTCCTATTTTTTTACCCAAACATATCAAAACAGTCCAAGCTACATTGTACCGATGATATCCCTGAAGAGTCCAAAGTGCAAAAAGGTAGCAATCTTTGACAAGATGTTACTTGAAAACTGTGTCACTTAGAAGCATTCTGTCTAAGGCAACGCAATCACGTAGAGTGCTTCTACAATAACCTCTCTCAGTTTTTTATATCTCTGATGTGTTTTCCCGTGGTGAAAAGTTTTCTGCTGCCCCAAAAATCGTCAGAAAGAGGCAATGTAAAGTTGCAAAGCATTGCTAAGAAATCCTCAATACTCAAACACTCCAATGAACTAAAGCAACTTCTTCTTAGGCACAACTGTAAGGGTACACAAGGGGAAAATGGCGCCTAGATGACTTAGTGCATTTCTATGACTTCATTCACATGTTTAAATGTTTGAGAAACTCTCCTTTACTAAGCGCTTGTCCTCATGTCAATGTTAAGCTTTATACCTCCTAGGTGCTCAATTAGGTGATGTCATTAGATACAACTTACCCTTAGGCGCCAATGCAGCTTCTTCAATCCATCACACTTCTAGGTGCTCAAATTTGAGGTCTTGGACTTGTATCTTATTCCTAGGCGCAATTGGATGATCTTCCTAGATCTAGGCACTCATGATGGTGGGAAATTACATGAAGGGGTGCCTATGTCCAATTTGACTTTGTATTTGATATTTCATGACTCCAATTGACTATGAATGGCTCAATTTCTAAAGTGTTGACTCAATAATGTAAGTTTAAGGTCTTTTCCTCTTAGGCACCAATTAATGAGTTCACTAGATGCAATTTCTCCTTAGGCACCAAAACTAGATAGTAGAGACAAGAGGAGGTGCCTAGCATCAATTTAAGCATTATTCATTATTTGTAAGACCTTAAATGATTAAACATGCTTGAAGTAAGCCTTTCTCTCTTGGAACCTACTCAATGATATAGATTTGTGATACTTTATCTAAGGCGCCAATCTAGATCTATATGGAGGTGAAAGAGCACCCAACATCATGAAGCTTTATACTTGGCATTTTTTATGCTTTAAATAATTATGAAGGTCTTAGGATGACTTTTCTCCTCTAGACGCCTACTCTTAGATGTCCTTGGATGTAATTTCAATCTAGGCGCTCATGGAGGTATTGAATGACAAGCAAAGGTGCCTTAGCTTACTTAGCCCATTTCTTTGGATTTTGATGATCTTGACTCTTAAATGCCATCTAGTCTCATGCTATTAAGCTCTCCTCTTACAAGGTGCCATATTGAATGGATTTAAATCTCTTGTTATGCTTAGGCACCAATTCAAGGTCATTCTGAAGGTAAAGAGCGCCTAGAATCCATTTGACTTAGCTTTTAACATTTCAACAAGTTTAAGCAATGGGAGAGATCTCATCAAGGAGTCCACTCAAAGGATTGTTTCATGTCAACTCTTCCTAGGTGCCAATGTGTGATTAGATGACAAGGAAAGTGTGCCTAAACTCCAAACATTCAATCAATCTTAATATACATACTTCTCTCATTCAAGGCGCTCAAAGTGGTTAACTTATTCTTCAATTCCTTATTCTAGTTGGTTCTAAGACCTTTAGGCGCTGTCATTCACCAATTCAAACCTTCAAACACTTTTAAGGTGCTCAAAGTGATGTCCATTACCAATCCACTCCTTAGGCGCTCAAATTTGATTGTAGAAGTAAGAAATTGCGCCTAAGGTTTATGTTGCTCAAGACCTCCTTTGCAAGGTGCCTTAGATGATGATCAAGGTGTGAAAATGTGCCTTACTTGAATTTGGATTATTCTGATATTTTAAGGCTTTTAATACTTGTTTGCAAGCTTGTATGACTACATCACCCTTAGGCGCTCATTTTGAGGTGTTATTCATCTACTATGTTGCCAAGGCGCCAAAATTGGTGATATGAAGCATGAAGGGCACCTAAACTCATAATGTGTTTTCCTTGTCAAATTTTCAATGTTTAAGGTCATTTGTATCAATTCCATTCAAGGCACCATTTAACATGTAGATTATAGAATTTGGAGGATCCACTAGATTTCAGACTTAGTCAATTTTTAGTGTTTCAGGATATTAGGCTACCAAACTTAATCATTTTTAGGATCTCAAACATAAAGAATAACATGATGATTCATTTTTTTGTATTGCATATAGTTGACATTGTATGCTACTCATAAAGAATATTAATATTTTCTGATCAACATGATGATTCATTTTTTTTTAAAATACAACTTTTATATTTTAGTTCCAAAATGAGGTTTAGGTGATACTTGAATAATAATAGCTAGCTTATTGGATCAACAAACATCCTATGTAATACAATTGGAATTTAAATATTTGAAGTAGCCATCTACAAATATCCATTCAAACGTGGATTTATAATGCAAGTATGGACACCATCAATAAAAAAGATTTGTATTAACCAAATATTCATATAGGCATACATCAATATTTGTCGATATAAGTATAACATATATATAAAATAGCCATATAGGCTTACAAGAATGCCATATAGGCATACAATGTCAACTATATACAATACAAAATATATGTCCACAAATGCCATATAGGCATACAACAAAGGAACACAATAAAAAGTCATTCCCCTCTAGCTGGTGAAGAGAATAGATCACGGGCAACCTTTGATCTTCTAGGGGATGGAGATGCGCATGTGGGTGGTCTACTACAAACCCGAGGGCTGCTCCTCCTATTTAGTTCTTCCTACATCTTTAGCTGTTAAAATAAAAAGTATAGACATTAATATATAGAAATTACATGTTATAAAAAATGAAACATTTAACAAAATAATCACTTACTGCTACCATATAATTTGTCTCCTCACTTGCCTCAGTAGAAGGAATAGGCAATGGTGATGTCATGTCCTATCGAAACCATCCAGATAGAAATTAAACTTCAAATCAATAATCTTTTGATTTTTCAAAAATAGACAACTATAACAATGAATGTAAATTAAAATTTACTAATCTACCTCATACCCCTATCAATACCATGGAGCTATGAATCGTAGAGGTCACACCATGCTCCATTGCCCTATGAACATCGGGAGGTGTCTTCGCAGCCTGCATCATCTGGAAATAAAACAACATTATTCAATTACGAAAACTATAATAGTGATGCAAATCATGGCTCCTAACATACACACACGTTCATCTAAACATGGAAGTACACACAATAAAGCACACAAGTCACATACAAAAATCTAGTAAGTACAATTCATTCATTAAACTATTTATTTTATTACCTCCGTGAAGCTTTGAAGTCCACCACCGCTGGCAGGTGTTGCCGTGAAATCTCCAATATTAACCTATTCAACATCCAAAATTAGATATTAGAATACCATTCATATAACGATGCTAATCACACGTAATATTTATAATTGTTTACTAGTTACATACCCCAACAGTAGATGATCTAGTGTAATATGCAGGTGGAGAACCACTGAAAACTGCATCAACGCTATGACCCTGAAATTTCATTAAAATCATCAAACTAAATTAGTTAATCTTGCATTTCAAAAATGAAATTTAATAAATTAAATTCAATAAACTTGCTAATATTTACTTGAGTATCAAGGTTGAAAGTCTCACTCAGGAGGGTATCTGTCATCACCATCTTCTCAGCTGCAGATGTAGCCTGTGCACTTGCGTCCTGACTATCCATGGGGTCATAACCACAGGCTGATCCACAAGTCTGACAAGCATGGGGTGGGACCCTACTCCTCGCACTATCTCCCAACCCACTCTATGCTACAGGACTGACATGCTCTATGATGCTTTGGGTCAAGGCACTAATGGACTGAAGTGTATCGACCTCAACACTCTCCTTCACAATGGAAGGGATAGAAACATGCTCATAGGCTGGTCTGTTGATTACTCATCTCACTGCCTGCTATGGGTCAACACGTGCCCCTGGTATATCTTGTGCTAACCCCCCACCTCTACCCTAGAAGTCCCGCATATCAAAATAGTTTAGTACTTTATTGAGGACAAACTCGCAGTAGAGTTTCCTCAAAAAGTATTGCGGGACCTCATTATTATTGCATGGAGGATGGTCAAAAACCATCCACCACCTCTGCCCAAAATTGTCCCTTATCACTTGGTTGTTGTACCAATGGATAGGGAACCTCTTGCATGTAATGGGTGGAGGTTGATTTGTTTGTGGGTTTGTGAAAATCGAACACAAGTCTAATTTTGTAATTTGTAATTTTTTCACATTTTGGTATGACAACTTGTTTGCATAATAATCTCTAAACTCTCTCCTCTTATCCATCCAACTAGTTATTTTCTTGCTAATTGAATCTACATTTGATAACATAGATTCAAGAGATTCAACAAGCATGGACCTATGCAAGGTTGAAGTGGAAGCATCTTTCAACCTTGCAATTATATCTTCAATTTCTTTTTTGTTGTTTTCAATTTGCTCCATTGTATTTTCTTGTGTTCCAGAGGCATGTCGAGGAATGGATGGAGGAGGTTGTTGTTCACAGGATTTTGTGGATTTTGAGGAGGAGGAAGAGGAGTAGGTGCATTAACATTTCCTGACAATTAACGAAATATACATCAAAAAACAACTCAAACCTACCTATTTAGAAGCAAATTCAAACAAAAAGACAAATAAACTCACTCCTTTGGTGTGCTCGACATCGTGGCGGCATTTTGGCGATGAATCAATAAGATTTTTGTGTTGAATTGAGGAATCCAAAATGTGAGCGCGCTTCCTAGGGTTTGCAGACCACGAGAATAGTGGAGAAAAAAGAAAAGAAATGAAATGAGATGAGTTTTTTTTAATTTATAATAGGTGATAACGCGCTCGCATTATAACGCGAGCGCGTTATGGTTTGGTTTTGACGAGCCTTAGGCTCATCATTACCAAACCATAATGTGAGCGCATTATAACGTGCTCGCATTTTGCATTATTTTTTTTTGAAAATAATTTGGCCACTTTTTGGCCCCCCATCTTTTTGCACTTACCCTTTTCTCTTAAATTCAATATTTTAATATAAAATTAATTATTAATCTAAATGAATTAGAAATTTGTAAATTTGTATTTCTTATATATTTGAGGGTCAGACATTGATGGGTGGTACATATCCATTCCACTGATTAATCTTATGGTCTCCTCTATTTTGCAAGTATATTTTCTAATAAATAACTATAAATTAGTTGTCAATTCGTTGTTCATAGCAATATTAATTTTTTAAAATATAATTTTAGGTTCAATAGGTAGATCCTAAACCATCTAATAAAATATGTTTTTGTGGCAATCATCCTCTAATGCCTTATACTAAAATATTTTTAGTGTGTAAGGTCACCTTGTTGCAATTGTAGTACCTTATGTTGGTTTCACCTAAGATTTATTTTGATCATCATTGAGACACTTTGTATATTTAGGACCTTGTGACTTTATGCACTCTATGATGATTTGATTATTAAAGCTTTAGTTACTTTGGTTCATTAGCTTCATATGATACTAGTAGATATTAGGCATGCACTTATAAGTTGTTATCTTTCAATACATGGTTTGCAAACTACATTTCAATGTTTCAAGATTATATGGTTGTAATGTGATGTGTACTTTGATTATCTTAGCATTTTGAAAGATAATTGGTACGATGTGGTTGTTGAATAAATATAATGAGGATGCTACTCTTTTGTATACTAACACATCGAGATATGTTTGTAAATTGTATGCACGTATGTGTGAAATGTCCATCTATTTATGTTGCTTAAACTTGTTGTGTTTCATGTGTGCAATCAATGTGTAGGTGACATGAATAAGCTAATGGGAGTTTAATTTAGAGAGAGAAATTTGATTGTGTATCCCTTACCTTAGTTTACTCATCATATGAGTGGAATGCATCTATGTGATTACCGATTGACCATCTACCAAGTTGTATGAAACTATGGGTTAATTATGGGTATACCCTCTGATATACCCATAATTATGTGGCATGATGCTTGACTTAATAATTCTCATACCTAGTTTATATTGTTGTTGGTTAATTTTATTTTGGATCCCTAGTATTTTGATTTCAATATATTTGATTTACAATTGACTTGATATGAGGTCCTCAGTGTTTAGAAACTAAATCCACCTTGAAAACTTTAATTATCATGTCCAAAGCTGGCTAAGAAAGCTACAAACTTGAAGTTGGGACTTAATGACAAGTTAAAATAGTTAAAATTAATGAAAGCATTTAATTGAACTTAAAAATTGAATCTTAGTTGATAAGGTTACATGCAAGCATATTTTTGGAAGCTTCCAAAAGCTCAAAGTGGCATGAAGAGGTGAAGAATCACTTGCATCATTCTTAGAGTCCCATTTGGTTGAGTATGAAATAAAATTTGAACTGAATCTCATATGAATTTTAACTTGAGTTTATAATTGGAGGATTTCCTAGGTTTTAATTCCAACTCATAAGAATAGTTATATTAACCAAAAGATGGTCAAGAGAAGGGGTTAGCATGTGACTTATTCATTGTTCTTTGTGAGAAGGAGAGGATCAAAGAGAAGGGAGAAAGATGAGCTTGGAAGGAAGAGGGTTTGAAGAGGAAAACTTGTAGCAAGGTTGGATTGAAAGATCTTGGAGGAATTGGCATTGCTTCATCTGGAGCTCAAGAAAGCTTGGAGAAGAGGTATATTATTAAACATTTATCTCTTCTTAAATATTTAGGAATACATTACTTATGTTTTAAATGAAATATGAAATAAGGAATCACCCCTGTGTGTTTAAGCATTAGTAAAATGTGTGTATAGCTCCATTAATAGAGTATGAACTTGGTGAGTTTATTGTCTCCTTGTAATACCTTCATAATTCCTTGGAAAAAATCTTATGCTTGGATTTGAGGAATTTTATATTGTATTTTTTAATAGTTTATGTTATAGCCTCGTATTCATTCCTTGTGGCCTACTATGTGGCTTAAACGGGATCGAAACTTACTTGTTTATTGTTGTTTTTAATAGTTTATGTCATAGACCTTTGTAATCATGCCTCATATCCATATTTTTTGCTTTAATAGGCTTGTGGTTTCCTTTTGTATTGTTGTTTTGGCTTATGGAATAATGGAAACCCTTGGGGTTATTTTCTTGATTTTTATTGTTGAAATGTTAGCACTTATGGTGGTTGATTTAAGTGAGTTTAATGTTGAATTTACTTGATTTATATAGTTTCCAAGAAGGGGGTTGAAACACTAGTTGATTGTTGAAAAATTGGCCATTCACTCCTTACTTTAGTGTTACTTAAGAGCTACACATATTGTTGTTTTGTTTGAGTTTTTGTTTAAAACAAATAAATGATGGGTTAAGGCACTTAACGTTCATGTATAACATATTTCTTATTACTATTTTATGGTGTGTGTGTGTTGAACATGCCTAATACTAAGAGGGGTGGTGAATTAGTATTCAAAAAAATCTCAAACCCTTTGGAGTAGATTAAAACTTAAACATTACAGCATTAACAAACACATAAGATATCAACATAATGCACATCACCACATAACACCAGATGTACTGGAAAACCCTAAAAGGGGAAAAACCATGGTGAGGATTAACTCACAATATATGAAGCTCAAAATTACAACTTTGTTTTACGACTACAACCCAAGGAAGCTACTACTCCCTGCAGACTGTTTTTTAGGGATACAACCTAAGGAAGCAACTACTCCATGAAGAAAGGTTTTAGGGTCACTCCCAAAGAAGCTACAACTCCCTACAAACTTTGTTTTAGGGATACAACCCAAGGAAGAAAATACTCTATGAACTGATAATAAACTTAGGAATGATTACAACATGATAGTCCTTCTACTGTCTAAAACTGACATCTTGAAGACTCCTGAAATAACTTGTATTGCAAGTGTATTGTAATCACCATTAGATTCGATAATACATTGTGCAGGTTTTGGAGTGTGGGGTTTTTCACCTGTAAGGGTTTTCCCCACATATATCTTGTGCAACTTGCATTCTATGTGTTGTTGTATGTTGTTAATCTCTCTGTTATATGTTTAACATATCTGTAACTGTAAGGATCTAAAAATTTTGCACACTATTCCCCTCATTAGTTCAGTGTAGGAATCATTTCCACGTACCTTTCTTTCTTTCAAATAGTATACTATGATAGTGTGGAAGTAGTGATGTTGCCATTGATGTTCATGGTTGGATGTCATTGAGTGTGTTTATGGTCTGTACAGATGATATCATGATGTTATATTAAGATGGAAATTAGAAGCATCAAGATGATATATTAAGATGGGAATTAGAAGCACTTGTCAATAGAGATGATATCAAAATGATATATTAAGATGGGAATTAGAAGCACTTGTCAACAGGGATGATATGAAGATGATATACTAAGATGGGAATTATAAGCATCAAAATGAGGATTAGAAGTAATACTGGTATTGGAGAGTTGTTGCTGATGGTTTGTAGCATGTTGTTAAAGGTTGATGGTATTGGAGAGTATCTTTTCATGTGAGGAAGGAATCTTTGAGTGCCCAAGTTTGACTATGACATGTTGTAAGAGGAATATGCTATTATTAGTCTTGTATGACGGATTCTCTTACAATAGTAAATGTTGTTATGTTCAATAGATTCTACGATAGCTATAAGATGTGTAAGAGCACTTGTCATAGCCTATTCTTGGTTGGAGCACTCCACATTGGGAAAGCCAAACTTGCATGTTATGATGATTGAATGGAGGTTGCTTTCATGTTGTCCAAGTGTCTCAAGGCATTGGATTTTGACCATGAGGCCAAGTTGGACGCCCACCTCTAGGAGCTTCCTAAGATGGCCTTGTAAACTCTATATATGCAGGTGCTTGGTGTTGGAGTTGGATAGTTGATTTAGAGGTACTGTTATGCTGCCAGAATTGCTCTAGAACTGACATCTTGAAGACTCTTGAAATAACTTGTATTGCAAGTGTATTGTAATCACCATTAGATTTGATAATACATTGTGCAGGTTTTGGAGTGTGGGGTTTTTCATGTGTAAGGGTTTTCCCCACATATATCTTGTGCAACTTGCATTCTATGTGTTGTTATATGTTGTTTAATCTCTCTGCTATATGTTTAACATATCTATAACTGTAAGGATCTAAAAATTTTGCACACTATTCCCCTCATTAGTTCGGTGTAGGAAGCATTTCCACATACCTTGCTTCCTTTCAAATGGTATACTATGATAGTGTGGAAGTAGTGATGTTGTCGTTGATGTTCATGGTTGGATGTCATTGAGTATGTTTATGGTCTGTAGAGATGATATCATGATGTTATATTAAGATGGGAATTAGAACTATCAAGATGATATATTAAGATGGGAATTAGAAGCACTTGTTAGTAGAGATGATATCAAAATGATATATTAAGATGGGAATTAGAAGAACTTATCAATAGGGATGATATGAAGATGATATACTAAGATGGGAATTAGAAGCATCAAAATGAGGATTAGAAGTAATACTAGATTAGAAGTACATGTTGCTACAAGGAGGTTTTGGTCTCCAAATGTTGGTAAAGGTTGATGTTCCAGGAAGCTACCTAGAAGACTGCTTAGTAAAATGCTCTGCATTCCTCTGCATTTGAAGATATGGTCATGTGGTTCATAATTCAAGTTTAGTTTGCTGTAAAGGTGCTAAATCCAAAGTTTCATATCATTTGCTCCTCTGCAGTGAAAGTTATAAGGGACAAAGTTCTAGTCTGTGCTTTGGCAGAATAAGGTGATGATGAAGGTCGTTTGGAATGCTCTGCATTCCTCCAGAAGTGAAGATTTATCCATGCAGTTTTGGGGATATGTTCAAGGATGTTCAAAGCATGCTACTTTGTAATATAAAGTGATTTGGTGGTCCACAAGTTTAGGTTTTCATATGACAGTGTGCTATAGACAGTTTCAGATGCCTAATTGTTCTACAAAACATATGTTTGAGTACTTGTGCCAGTTGGAGATTGTACAGATCAGTTATATGAGCTTATGTGGACATTCTACATGACTCTATGTCTCTTAGGTTTCAAGCACATGCAAATATTTTGTGTTTCCAGTACCACACAAAGTTTTCAAGTCAGTTTGTGAAGAGTTATTATTGCTGAGGCCAACTTGGGAATGTTGATGATGTGCGCAACGGAGTTTTTGTTGTTGTGTAGAGTTCAAGGAGTATTTGGAGATGTTGTGTAGGTCATGCCAACTCATTTGGGAGATCTGCAAGCAATGTTTAATCTTCCATGTGTACAACAAAGTTGTAATGACCGATGAGCTACAAGCTACATGTGTTCTTGCTTAAGGGCGACCTAATTCAATTGTGTGAAGAATGCAGATGTTATGCCTTGAAGGATGATGCTGTGAAGAATGTTTAGGACTAGGTTAAGGGTGTGTTGAAATCTGAAATACGTGTTCCTCTTCCTGGTGTTGTGTGTAGTTCACTTTAGGGCTTGTTCTCTACATGTTTCATGGTGATTGATCTCTAACCGACTTATAATTATAATATTCTTGTTGTCTCTGGCTAACATGCAATGTAATCAATGTAATATCATGTATATATTGTAAACCTAGTTGATCTAGGTGAGGCATGATTGTGAATGCGAATATGACCTGAGAAGAATATGAATATGTAATGCATTATGATGTACAACTAAAAGAGAAAGGGCATAAGTGATAGATCTTGTCTGGATTCATCTTGAAGATATTTTTGTGACAAAAAGGAAGTGAAGAGTGTGCCTAACTAAATCAATCATCAAAAAAGGAGAAAGATAGGCAGAATTGCAATTATCAAAGGAGTGAGCTTCATTGTCAGTTTTAGATAGTAGATATCATCTCTGCTGACAAGTGCTTCTAATTCCCATCTTAATATATCATCTTGATGCTTCTAATTCCCATCTTAATATAACATCATAATATCATCTCTACAGACCATAAACATACTCAATGGCATCCAACCATGAACATCAACAGCAACATCACTACTTCCACACTATCATAGTATACCATTTGAAAGGAAGCAAGGTATGTGGAAATGCTTCCTACACCAAACTAATGAGGGGAATAGTGTGCAAAATTTTTAGATCCTTACAGTTACAGATATGTTAAACATATAATAGAGATATTAAATAACATACAACAACACATAGAATGCAAGTTGCACAAGATATATGTGGGGAAAACCCTTACAGGTGAAAAACCCCAAACTCCAAAACTTGCACAATGTATTATCAAATCTAATGGTGATTACAATACACTTGCAATACAAGTTATTTTAGGATCCTTCAAGATGTCAATTTTGGAGTAATTTTGGCAGCATAACAGTACCTGTAAATCAACTATCCAACTCTAACACCAAGCACCTGCATATATAGAGTTTACAAGGCCATCTTAGGAAGCTTCTAGAGGTGGGCGTCCAACTTGGCCTCATGGTCAAAATCCAACGCCTTAAGACACTTGGACAACATGCAAGCAACCTCCATTCAATCGTCATAACATGCAAGTTTGGCTTTCCCAATGTGGAGCGCTCTAACCAAGAATAGGCTATGACAGATGCTCTTACACATCTTACAGCTGTCGTAGAATCTGCTAAACATAACAACATTTACTATTGTAAGAGAATCTGTCATACAAGACTAATATTAGCATATTCCTCTTACATGTCATAGTCAAACTTGGGCACTCAAAGATTCCTTCCTCACATGCAAAGATACTCTATGACACTTGTCTTCACTTGTCATAGGAATCTCTAATTCTAGATCATGTCATAGATTCTGTCATACATAATAACACCTTCCACATACCTCAAGATGCTGACACATGGCATATTAGTGCCACCTCAAATAGGATGCCTACATTCTCATGTGTTGACTTGACCATCCAAGTCATATTACAAGGAGGATGACATTTCACCATGCCACCTCACACTAAATGACAAAACAAGATGTGCAAGAATAAATACAATATAGGCCAATAAATAAATATACAAATAAATATCAAATGCTAGGAATTTGCAAAGGTTGAGACACCTTAATTCCCAACATTCTCCCACTTGTCGAACACCTTGCAAGAGCCAATAGAATGAAAAAGATTTAACTACTAGGGGCCAAGAGGCCCATAGACTTTGAACACCATCTGAGCTTATCTGTGCCTACAAGTTTCATCAATGCATCTACAACATTCTTCAAAGTGTCAACCTTCTCCAATATCACCTTCCCATCTTCTACCATATCACGAACAACATGAAACTGAACATTAATGTGCTTTGTTCTAGCATGGAAAGTAGGATTGTTTGCTAAGAAAATGGCACTCTAACTGTTGCAACATATAGTAATTTGTCCTACATCAAAACCAATAGCTGAACACAACCTCTTAAGCCAAATGGCTTCCTTACAAGCATGAGTAGCTACCATTTACTCTACTTCTTTTGTGGACAAAGCGACCACAAGTTGCTACTTACTCATCCAAATGATAGCTCTACCAAACATAGTAAACACGTAAGCACTGGTGGATCTAGGGATTTTTTTATTGGTGAATCTTTGCCAATTGGAGAATAGTTCATATCCATGAATTGGGAATTGACTAATACATTGCCACCTGTGGGGGGCCAATTTGCCTGGATTTTTTAGATTTTTAGTCAAATGTGTTTCAATTCACCACCCTATTAATTTTTGAGTCATTTATAGTTAGTATTTTCGCCACAGTATACTAAATGGTTCTAACGGTGATTCACTTGGAATTTCAGGGGCATGTTTTAATTCACCCACATATTCACCAATATCATTAAATGGTTGACATGGATGAGGACTAATTTCGCTAGTATCATTAAATGGTTCACGCGTATGAGGACCAATTTCACCAGTACCATTATAACTTCATGCTAATCTGAGGGCCATGTTCACCTAGAAAATTACAACATATGTGTTTGATGGAGGTCCATTTCACTTAACATTTATAAGTGTCCTATTAATAGTACGCGGGATTCACCAAATTACTATACTACCATTTGAAAATCCCGCAGTATTCGCCAAATATGCATTGATATAAATGCATTTAAAACTCTAATTAATCTTTTACACATTTTGTCTAGCTCTGAGCTCTCAGATCCTTGATTCATTTTAGATCATAGAGAAGTTACAACTATAGGCATTGGTGAGTCACTGAAAGGTAAGTGATCATTTCTTTACTATGTAATAATATAAGATTCATGTTGATTATTAATGTCTTTGTTTGGTTTCATTGTTATAGATGATATTGATTAAGAGTTAGGAGTCTAGGAATAGGGAGATATCTTAATCTAGGACCGAGGGATCTATATTCTATCATCTATGATTCCTTCTTAAACAAAATGACATTTTTTCTATATCTTTTAATTCATGAGAGATGTCAAGCAAGAAGAAGTTGTCTGAGGGTGGTGAAGGGAGGTCAAGGTCATCAAAATAGAGAAACATAAAGTCGTACATTAGCAATGTTGGCGGTCCATCTGATGGAGATACAACATCATAACCTATACCATCTATTGACTTGGATCACAATGTCATAGATGATATTCCAGGGAATACCAAAGGTAGCAGGAACGATGACAATGCCACAGATGATGTTCTAGGGAATACCCAATGTACCGGGAATGATGAGAATGCCACAGATGATGTTCAAGGGAATACCCAAGGTAGCGGGAATGATGACAATTCCACAGATGATGTTCCAGGGAATATCCAAGGTAGCATGAATGATAATATGAATAAATTAAACTCAACAAATGATAATGAAGTTAATGAAGTTATAGAAATTAATGAAGATGAAGATCTTGCAAATGCACGCAAGGGGAGAAAAGCCAAATAAAAAAAGGGGCGTGAGTGGGAAATGTCAAGGAGTTTTCAGATTGATTGGGTATCAAAATTCCCATTCATTGAACTAGTGGAGAATGCAAACAAAGATGAACCTCCCACAGAATGCAAGTGTAAGATTTACAATTTGAAATATCGTAGGGACAACAGGTTGCAGCTAAAACTTGACACCATAGAAAAACATATTGGAAAAGTTTATGAAAAATAAATCATAGATGGACATGAAAAATCAGTGATAAAATGGAAAATGAAGGAAGAATGTCTTCATGTAAAGAATGCCCTCGAATATGATGCACATATGCAAAGAAAGGTGAAGATTCATGCAGGTGGAGGTTCGATTGAAGCTCAATTTGGAAAGATGATGGGAGAAGCACAAATGGAAAAAACTATTTAGTTGGGTGTTGTTTTTCATATTTTGACTAGAGGGCGTCCTATGACAGACTACCCAGAATATAATAGTTTATTATCTTTCATGGGCATTCCTAATTTTCCTAACACAGATTGGTCAATAAACAATGGATGGGAATAGGCAAGTTGTCTTGTTGATGTGGAAAAATATGATATTTACAGGAAAAAATAGAAGAGTCAACTTTTATTGCATTATCTCTAGATGAAATTACATCAATAGATAATACTTCTTGTGTATGTATGCATGTGTATAATGTGGCAAATCATGTCCGCCAACCTCATTTACTCTCTGTTTATAAAATGAAGGAGAATGCAACATCACAAAATCTATTTGATATAGTTAAGAAATCTTTGAATGAAATTGGAGGTATGGATGACTGCACAATTGCCAGAAAGTTGGTGTGTGTAGGGATAGATGGAGCTTTAGTAATGCAAGGTCATAGGAATGGTCTATGTGTAAAGCTACAAACTTCTATTTCACCATACATCATTGGAATTCACTGCATGGTCCACATAATGAATTTAGCATTTAAAATGGTGAGCAAGTTTCCTGCAGTATCAAAAGTTGAAGATCTAGTCCACGAGCTCTACTCATACTTTTGCTGAAGTCCTAAATAGTTTTTGGAATTTCAACATTTTGCTAAGGGAATAACTGCAGGACATAAGTTGCTTAAGGATGTTGATACCAGATGGATCTCCTTGCATGAACTAGTGAAAAGAGTTTTAGTAGAATATCAATCTTTGATTAGTGTAATGTACGACCATCGCTTCACAGTTGATAGGGCTCCTGGCCTCTTACATAGATTAAGTGACATAGAGACACTCCTCATTTTAGTTGGTATTCTTCCCATCCTAGAGGAAATGAATGTGCTTGTGAAAAAATCCCAAGAAAGAACTATGTATATTTCTGAATATACTAGACTGCATCAAATGATATGCATGACCCCCGATAATCTATATCTATCAGACCGATAATCTATATCTATCAGACCGGTCCTTCATAAGTCAAAAATTTAGCAGTTGACACTTGATAACAAATGTGACCAATCCTGCTAATCTTTTATAGTTTAATGATAGTAGGAAGTTATGTGTCTTTGTAAAGGGATTTGAGATACCAATGCACTATTTTAACAAGGTCAAGCACACTATTAGAGAAGAACCTGTTTCAAGGGAAGCTTTTGACAGGATTGTTAATTTTGTACGTACTAATTAAAGAATATTGTGAAATCTTTTTCCTCAGAGATTAGAGATCGATTCCCTCATGATGAACTACTTGAAGCCATGTCTGCAGTGTATCCTCAATATTGGGTCAACTGTCAGCCAAGTGATTTTCACAACAAGATAAAAACCTTAATAAATCATTTTTGCAAAAGTATAGAATTCGATGGACAACAAATAGAAGGAATTTTAAATCAAACTAAGCTTAGAGAGCAATTATGTTGATTTGCAATTTCAATGAAGGAACAGTTTAAACTCATGGAGGCTCCCCACCAAGATGGATTGATAACAAAGATTTGGGCAACCTTAAGTCAAAGTGAAATATTGCATGATGCATTATCAGAAATTTTTAAACTTGTTGATTTATGTCAAAGCATGATATTGGGGTCGATGGAGGATGAGAGAGTTTTCAATACATTAGGGTTCTTGAAATCAAATATAAGAAATAAACTTGACAAGAATTTGGAAATTTGCTTGAGAATGTATACAACTAGACATGATATCTAGATTTTTCCTTTTGATAGGGCACTCGCAATTTGGAGGTCCTTATGTGAAAAAAGAGGGTTGTGCAACACTTTAAACAATAATAGCCTACATGACAATGACACAATGAATACCAGTACCACATGTAGTGGTATTGGTGTTGATGAGATGCTCTTAAGTGGAGATATGGAGATAGAAGAAAATGAAGAACATGATTAGGATGACACTAGATATCATGGTCAAAGGGAGGAGAACCAGGATGACGAGATGATTTGGCAATTTGAAGGGATTTAACAGTTACTAGGTATTTATATTGTATTTCATGTTCCAAACTCCAAAATGTTGTTGATGAAATTTTATTTGTCTATCAGTGATGTACATTCTTCGTTTTTGATATAAAAAAATAATATTTTCATGTTATTATTGTGTGATACTGATAAGTTTTACAAGAATTCAACTATATGCAAAGTAATTTTTCTTCTGTATAACCATAGTAGTGTTTCATTTGTTTTCATTTATTGAATTGCATAGTAATCAACAACAGTAGCATATTAATATACAACATTAGCAACTATTTAATGTGTATGTAGAAACTAGAGTTTTCCTGAAGTAGGCAATTGAATAATATAGATAATTTGAACACCTAAATGGATTTCAGTGTTATATTAATTTTCAAATGAAGGTACAAAGGAATACATTGAAGTATTACATTTACAATGTATAATAACTTGCTCAAAACCAACTCTGCATAATGCTCTATTGGAAAAACATATTACTAAATCATTTTATTAGCTTTTGTAGAGTGCTCCACTCTTCATTTGATGGAAGTGTATTTTTTCTTAACCCATGGTGACCAAGTTGTAAGTGTGCTAACATTTTATAATTGATATAGTTACTTGACTTGAATGTATCACTCAAAGTTCCATTCAAGGTTATCAGTGGTACGATAGAATCCAAAAAGTTTGCCTTATCAAGATTTTGAGGAAATTGGTCCTTATCCAACTTCATTTTATCCTCCATATTCTTTTTGAAAGAAACCTTTCCAATGTATCGGCATGATGGGTCAAAAGCCACCAACAAACCAAACTTTTTGAAGTATTCTTCCTTTGTTTGCAGCCTCTTTGTCAATAATGCAGCTTGTTCCAAAAGATCTTGTGTTTGTTCCAGCTTCATACATTTTTCAATGATAGATGAGGCCTTTATTGTGGTATCAATATGGTTCTTAATTCCTTTGGATTCAAATTCTTTGCCACTAGCCATGTAGATTGATTGCAAAATTTTGTTAGCATTTGACTGCCTTGAAGTTGCCATGTCTCCATTTTCAGCAATGTATTGTTTAAGTGTATTACTACATAATAGTAGATCATCAACGAATTCAAACATTTTAGACAAATCATCAATCCACTTCATTATTTTCTCCCAAATGTTATGTTTTACATAAACCATTATGTTTCTATAAAATTTAGATACTTTGTTTTGGGAGGATTTTATTTCATTTTCTGCATTCTTCAGTTCTATCTGCAAATTTTTAGAGTTTTTTTTCTCTCTCTCTCTCTCTCATTTTCTTCCCATAGCTATCCTACTTTTTCTGCTTCTTGCAGTTTGACATTGGCTTCATTCAAGGATTGTTCTAATTTTTCTTAATTGAGTTTTTCAATATCATATTTTTTTACTTTCACTTAACATTTTCTTCAGTTTATTCACTTTCACCTCTATCTGTTTATTCACTTCACTTGTAGATGCAGAGTCAGAGTTTTTTATCCTTTTCTCTAATTCTTTGGTCTTTCTCTTTGCTGCTTTCCTCTTGGCATTTTCATTTGCTATGTCTTCCTGAAACTTTTCTATTTGATTCTGTAACTTGTTACATAAATCACAAAGTCAAATGAAAATGAGCAATATGAATGGAATTAACATCACTGAATACATTTTCCTTCTGTTGTAACTCAATTACTAGAACTTGTGACCTATCTATATTACAACTTTGAATTTTAGACAATATATTCAACAAGGTTACCAGGAAATTAAAAACAACCATACCTTTTTTTTTCTCTCTTTCTTTAGCAATGATGTGTACACCACTTCGTTGTTCCTTTTTGATATATTATTTTTGTTAGAATTTTTCATTCCAGAAAAATCCACTTGGATGGTGCTCACCTTATAGTCAGAGCATTACATCTGGTCCTCTGGTTTATCTTAAACTTTGGGCACAATAATCATGTAATCCATTTTTTCAGTTTTTAGATCAAATGTAGTCAATACCCTGGTTGTTGCAGGCTCTAAAGTTGTAATAATCTCTATCTCTAGCACTTTCTTCTTGTGTCTTTTAGATATTTTTGCTTTCTTTTCAAACTCATCTTTGTAATCAAAATCTTTGACACTTGACATAACTTTGAATGGCGAAGGAGTAGTTGTAGTGTTGGTGGCATCTCTAATTAATTGAGGCTAAGGATTATCCATTCCCATCCTAGTCATAGTAACGATAGGAGGGGGGTGCCTTCTAGAAACAATTGCTTTGATGTGGATGTGGAATCAAAACCTGTCATAATCTTTTACTTCTTAGTCTTCACAAGGCCTTGTTCTATAAGTTTGTCTATAGTATCATCTAATTTTATTGTTGACCTCTTCTAAGTTTGTTGTTACAGCTCTTGCTGACCACTACTACTACTATTACCTATACCATCACCAGATTTGCCACCAGTAGCACTAGAATGTCCACCATCTCCTATAGGAAAAGAATGAGAAACATGTAGATCAAAAGACCCTTGTGGTACTGTTAGTGATTGAATCTCACTCTGAGGATTTAAAACTAGAATAAAACTAATCTCCTGATTTGTATTTTTATGTCCTTTGTCTTGTTCATCACCTCCAATGCTGAGTCGAAGATCATTAGGTTTTCTAGGGTATGCCTCTAGTACCATCCAAATGCTTTGTCCTATGGGCCCCAAACCACCTCCTTCATAACCCAATTTTTGGGCTATTGATGCCCCTATAGTATATATTTCTCTTATGGTCTCACTCATATGATGTTTGAATGCATAGGCACTAAGATCTGTGGTTTGGTCTTCATCCTCATCATCACTTTCAGCATTAGTTGATTTAGTGATAGTTGCATGCTCTATATCCCACAATTTGCTGAACTCTTCATCTTTTGAAATTTCTTCAAACTCTGCAGTAGCTTTTGGATCATTGAGATCCTTCCTCATAGACCAAAAGGTACTAATTTTTTATTGTGACCATTGTTCCTCTGTATAAGCATCTCTTAGAGACTTTGGAATTTTTGTATATGTAGAGTTTTTAGCAACTCTTGTATAGAAATTGTTGTATCTCTTGTTTGCCAGTGCCACCTCTGCATCTCTCTGTGTTTGTGGAATTACATGCAATCCCATTATTTTTTATGACAATATTTCAAAATTAATACCTCTTTGAGTAGCAATTTCTTCCATGACATTTCTAACCTCATCCCAAGAATTCTTGTTTCTCAACATTTCTAGCAGGGGTTTACTTTCATGTTGAATTCTAGTTGGAGTGTTCTTATTGGCCACAAACCTTGTTTTAATCATGTCACATGGGTCATACTTCCAGTGAGAGTCAACATCAAATTTAAAAGTTGTAAATTTCATGTGCCATAGTGAATGCTTTTCTCTCGAATGTGAACCCTCCACATCAAAAAGGTAAGGAAGGAAATATGCTCTTCTTTTGTTGAATAACAAAGTACAATTGATCTGTACTCTCCATCTATTGTATGTATTCCAATGCAAAAACCTTATCTATCACATGTATTGGAAGTTTGTGGGGCTTTACTCCTAATCCATAAAATCTTAGGACAATATATTCCTCCATGAAGTACCAATCAACCAATTGTATTTCTTTTTCCAGTTGAATGCAATTTCTACAAGAATCAGGTAATCTAGGCATTGGAGTATTTGTAATGGCTTGATACAATGGAGCCAAACAGTAGTCCATAAAGTGATTTTAGTTCTTTTGATTATGATACATCTTTATCATACGGGTCCAATCATGCAGTCCCTTTTTATCATGCTGAATCTCAAGCTTGTTGTTCTGAAACATCCCAGCAAAACACATTAGAAATAAATAGCACAAGTAGGTTGTGAACCTAATTTTCTTTCTATTGGAACTAGAAGTGGGAGTTTCACTTTGACTTCATGTAATCATTAAAAACTGATCATGCATGGATTCTACAATGTGCTCAAGAAATTTGTATTTAGCAGGTGTATTGCATTGATGGATATTGTATACCATTTCAAGGAGGCTTGCATCCACTTGACTATTATTATCCAATCTAAGGAAAAACACTAGCATGGAAATAGTATCCTGAACCCATGGTTTAAAAATATTAATTTTATAGGGAGGCTTATGATTCTGATTGAGTAGGGCACCATCCGATGTTAGAGATTTGAGAATTTTTTTTTTATCATTTTCACTAACTGCTTCATAAGTACTAGCCAGTTTTTCTAGGTTTATGTGGGCTTTTCCACATTCTTCAGTAGTAAAACCCAACAATTGGCCAAAATATTCTCTATTAATGGGAAACATTACTTCCTGGCTATCTTTAATAACTATTGCTTTTCTATTTTCATCATAATTCTGGGCACGAACCATGATAAATTCAAGGCAAGGGAAAACCTCAGGGAACATCAAGCATCCCAATCCAACCACCCATGGTGCAGTAAACCTGTTAATTGGTATTGGTTTTTTTGGGTCAGGTTGCACTTGGCATACCTTATTCTCCAATGAAAATCTAAGTGCTGAGGTAAACCTTCCAAATATTATAGGGTCATAAATATCATGGTATTCATCTGTAAAACCTGAGGTTTTAAGCAGTCCGACGTAGTCTATTTTATCTCTTTGTTTGGTTTTCCCAATTTTTGGTCTGGTAGTGCTAGTAGACATGCTTGTAAACACTCAACCCTAAACTGCAAGATTGAAAAAATTGAAGTCTCAAGGACAATAGTAATAGTAATAGAAATAGTAATAGGAATGAAGTATTTCTATATTTCACTTACCCAGAAAAGATGAATACAAAGATTGGCACTGAATGACTCCGTGGCATCACACAATTGATATTAAAATTTTTGGTGCACTACCATCTCCTTGAGTCCTTGACCCTCTCACTTCAAATAGTATTAATTAAAATTGCTAAATGCCAACTATGAAGTAAAGTGAGTGAAACATGTTACATTCTTTTATTAAAGTTATAAATTTTATTTTATTCTTGAGGAAGTTAATTTTTTAAAAGTTATTATATTCTATTCTATTCTTCACTTTCAGTACAAGTTTGTAGTTGTAGTTATACTGAGTACTCCCACTTCAAACAAAATTTAAGGATGGCTTGCAAGTCTGTAGCCTGAATTAATAATTTAATACAGCACGCATGTCAAGTGGTGGAATAAAAAACTATTGAATAATCTCAACTGTTGTTCTTTGTAAATCTATCTTCTCTTGATTGATTCCAGAGATTTGAGTTCGCAAGTCTAGCGCTCTAGACTTTCATTCTGAAATTCAACTACAACCGTCCATCGAAACATTCATCGAATGGTGAAACATGGCGCTAAAGTCCGAAGCTCCTTTTATATGAATTCGGGCCCACTTTGATGATATAATATAGGTTAGATATATTATATAATAATTATAATTAATATTATATAAAATATTATAATATAGGTTAGATATATTATTATAATATATTATATAATAATTAGAATTATATATTATATTATATATATAATAATAATTCATCCATTTGTAAATCTAATGACTCTAGATTGATTTCAGAGGTATCAGTTCACAAGTCTAGCAGTCCAGACATTTCGTTCTAGAAATCAACAACAGTCCTCCAATGATATATTGGATAATTATTAAATATATAATTATATATTATTATTATATAACTATATATATTATTATTATTATATATAATTATATTAGATATATTCTTATAATATATTATATAATATATAATATTGACAGTGGTACTGGTGTTTTAAGATGCTCATCCTAATAAAGATATAACGGTCCAGTGCACCGCGCAACTCTAAAGTGTTTGTCCTTCGTTTGAGGTTGTGATATGGCCCTGACATGCGACATTCAAAAGATCAAGGTATGGTCTTGATCGAATGGTTGATATTAAAAAGATGTGACCATTCGCACTTCGCGGAATGCTATGTTTAATCGAGAAATTAATGAGGTGATGACAGGAAATAAATGGATTTCATCCTCCATTTTGAAGTCCATTATGCACATTGCAATTCTGAGCATACTAAAGACTGAAGACTTCTGTGAGTTGAAGTAGTTTTGACTGAGTAGATGGTGATTGCGACTTCAAAGTTCAGGTGTGGGGTGATTGCATAAACTGGTATGTTGAATCTTGATCAATAGGGATATCTTTGACCTGAATAATTGCATTGAACGTTGAGGAAAACCAAATTGACTCCCCTCCCAAGTTGTTAGAGTTGTCAAGCCCTCACCCCCTTTTTTCCTTGTAGCCTATCCTACTCCTTTTTCTTGTAATCATGAGTTAGAGGTCCAGTCGTGGAGGTAAAATGAAGAGGGATTTATCCCAAGACCTTATAAACTAGCTCACAGGATATTTTAAAAAATATAAACATGCCCAGGGTACCAGGGAATCAACAAATAGGTTTAATGATATTTATCATTACATTAAGGATGCAATCTTACCAATAGGAGGGTGGGAGCTATTTGAGTTTGGATACAATCATCGTACCCTAGAAAAACCCATTTCACACATTTGGGAATTGGATTTAGGGAAATTAGTTGTCCCCAATGTATTTGTAAATGTTGACCTCATTCAAGCAATTATCTGGAGTTACGATTCAAACACTCGAGTGCTATAAAATTATGAGGGTAAGCAACTTTTCCATCTAAATAGAGAATTGATAATTGAAGTGTTTGGTCTAAAACCCCTGGCCCATGAAAGAATTGTTGTTGAGGAGCTAAAGAAGGAATACAATAGAAACACACAGGCTTACAGAAAATACAAGTTACCTCTTCACAGGCCAAGAAGCATGGGCAAGCATTTGAAAATATCTAACCATGAAACAAAACCTTTCAACATTGACATGTTTGAAGACTATTTTGTGAAGACTTACTATGCCCTCTGTCAAGTTTTTGGGATCGATTATAATCCCCTGATACCAAATCATTTATTGTTCATGATTGTTGATATACAAGATAAATACCAGTATATAAGATTTGATTATGCTACATATCTGGTTGAACATATCCATGATGAATTGGTAGGATGCAAATGGGGAGATCATGCCCCCACCTTTTCTAGGTATTCCTTGTTATGCCATATTTTATTGCATTGTGGGAGAAGATTCTGGGGCAATGAATTGCAAATCCAACATCAGACCAAGGATGAAGAGCATATGCCAATTCAAGACAGAGTTCACTTATGGGACTTGTTTTGTAGCAATGCAAATTACCTGGTGTTTGAGGAGCATTTTACACAAAGGGTGCTAGGACTATTAGGATAGGAGAGGCCTAGACTCTCCAAGGAGATAATGGACTTGCTAAGGCCTTTGGAGAGAAAAGCATATGGTGTGATTGATCACAATTGGGGTGATTGGTTCCTTTACAGGAATGTAACCATAATCAGGGTTTATGGGGCAAATGTTAGACCCCACTTATTACCCAATAATGTGCCAAACAGGGTTGCATTTTTGGAGATTATGTGGTAGCTGAATGAATTTGATAAGTTTCACTTGAGAAATAGTAAAAAGAGGACATTCCATACTACAACAATCAATTTCCTTGGTTTCTTTATCAATGCTAAAGAAGGTTTGGAGGCCTACTTGGCAAAATTGCAACAATACAGACTGCCCACAATAGACCATAGGAATTATGACCATGAGCACTTTATTGACAGTGTAAGGAGAGGGAAACATAGATCAGGGTTCCAACATTGTTTCGATGAGTAGGAGGATTTTCCTAGAAATTATGTTTTAGAGGCAGAGATTAAATTGAGAAGAGAAAATTGGGGTCTCTATAATGCCCCAAGCTTTCACCTAGGACATTAGCCAAACAAACATTGAACCAACAATTTTTTTGCTTTTGCAATTGCGTCATTCACATGTCACATTGCACTCACGTGCACAAAAGGTGTCACAATAAGGACAACAACACCAAAAGAAACATCACCATTACACTATGCAAGGTGGCACAAGTGAAAGACTTCACCCATCATGTGGCAACTCACCACAATGACCAAGCGAGAGGTGGAGCTCAGTCCATAATGAGGATCAGATACATGTCCATGACCTCCCTCCTCACAAACACATAGAGTAGGATGAGGGTAACAGTCACCTCAAGCATTTCATGAATACACAAGACATCCCAAACACCTAAGCTGCCTAAAAGCATTAATCAACATCAAATAGGATTCATTTTAACCAAAAACAATAAGGTATTGAACCAATTATGTCCACATGTCAAAAAGGATAAAAGTGATACAAAAGGCTACACATGTTCGAAACCAACATCGACACATGCCAAAACCAAAGATAGGATCCTCACCACCTATGTGGGATGAATATGATCCAACACAAACGTATCTATAAACACCAAATACAACATTAAATAACTAAGTCTAGACATGCCAACATAGCTAGATTCAACATGTAAAATCTATCAAAACATGCCAACATCCTCACAAACCGATGTGTGGAAAAATACAAGACGATATTGAATAATTACAATATTCAAAGGGCTTCATCCTAAACATAGATCAATCACAACCAACATCATAAATCAACTCATAGAATTAATTGCATCTTATTAAAAGGGTCTCAAAAGACCTACTTTACAAAGGTTACAATAATCAATAATGATAATATACAAGTGCATAAACCACCCAAAAACCAACACTCTCACCAAGATGCAAGAAGACACAAAGCACGACATAATCAACCTGCAAGAAGATAAGGGAACCATCCAACACCTGAAGATCACCACGAAGGACCAATGGGGAAATGTTTCTCACCTCCCAACTATATTGCCATTGTCGAGCGCAATAGTTGTCTATGCAACTCTAAGCAACCCCCGAGCTATAGAGAAGGTGATCATGACAAACCCGTTAAGAACATCTCACACAATCCCTAGGGTAAACATAGAAACATATGACATACATGCCACTTAATGTACACAACACACATGGCACAATTGCCAATACAATGCATACACGTAACATGTGGCACACTTGCCAATCCAATACATATAAATAACACATGGTATCACTACCATACAATATGATATAATCTACTACACCATAAAACATGAATAAACCATTTAAAACACAACAATGCAATGTACACAACACACACTGAGTCCAACTCAAGTACTAACAAGCATAAGGAAGAGAGAAACTAGAAAGCCTAGGATAAGGAGTGTCAAATCAAGGGCATAATCCACCTCGCAATAACAATGAGGGCATAATAAACCTCATAGCAAACTAGGGCCTAATTAACCTATCGATGCTCTTTACACCCAAACTAAATCAAAGTAGAATAGGGTATTATCACCTAGAGTTACTAGAGCAAGATGGGGCATTATCACCTGGAGTTGCTAGAGCAAGACATGGCATTTTCCCCTGGAGGTACTAGAGTTTGGTGTAGATGATCTTGTTATTAGTTTTGTTTTACCCATGTTTTTAATGTTTATCTTTTTACAACTCCTTACACGCTGGACCCACTGATAACTTTTTGTCGTGGTATGCAATCAAGGAGCCACTCCTTACCTACTCCTAATCCTTTTCCTAAACATCCAATGCGTCGATTTAACAAACCGAGCATGGCATGGATTTTAATGCACCAAAATGTCTCAAAACATGACATAGTCTCACAAGATGCAAAATCACATTATATGAAGGAGTCAACTGATCCCTCAAAGCAAATTATAAAGAAAATGCATAGAAGACAATTTTCAAGTTTTCAAAAATGGAGAAATAACTGGCATGGATTTGAATGCACCAAAATGTCCCAAAACACAACATAGTCTCACAAGATGTAGAATCACATAATATGAAAGAGTCAACTCATCCCTCAAAGAAAATCATAAAGAAAATGCATAGAAAATAATTTTTAGGTTTTCAAAAATGGAGAAATAACTGGCATAGATTTCAATGCACCAGATGTCCCAAAACATGACATAGTCTCAAAAGATGCAAAATCACATAATATAAGGAGTCAACTCATCCCTCAAATAAAATCATAAAGGAACTGCATAGAATTTAGTTTTCATGTTTTCTAAAAGTGCAAAATAACCATAAGGCCCTAAATACTCCATTGGAGCTCTCTTTGGCACCTTGACCAAAGTTTGACCAATTTTCTAACTTTTGTTTTTCAATAGGTATGGATGATCTAACAACTACCCATCATAGATAACATGCCCAACAACCAATATATGTAATAAAAATGAATTGGGGATTTCCACAGAAAATTTGCCAGGGTTTTGTTTGTATTTATATGTTTCTAAAATAGGAAATACATGAAATAAATAAACAAACAGTTGAAATAAATTTTCTAAGTTTGCTAAAACTAACCAAAGCCATCTTAAACCATTCTAGATGGTGTGGCATGAAAGAAACAAAATAAAACAATTTAAAGGAGAAGATTAGAGAAATTTACCTTCCAATACAAGCAAAATCCAAGGAAAAGAATGAGGTTGAATGTCAGATTCAATCCACACACAACAAGTAAACACCAAGCTCTTGAATCCAATCCAAACTCTAAGCAATTCCAACAAAAACTCCCTTCCAAGCAATCAGATATCCATTTCTCAAGCAAGAGGGTTTCAAACAAAGGAGAGAAAATTTTGGAGAGAAAGAATAATGCAAAATACATGTCTTTTTCCTTTTATGCCTCCAAATACACTATTCCTTTTTTGATAATAAAATAATCCTTTAAGTGATTTAATCAATCAATTCAGAATTATAGAGTTTGCACAATTAAACTATTCAATTTGAAACAATTAAATAACTGAATGTCTCTTTTGCAAATCAAATAGGTATTTCAAATAACACATTAATAAATCCTTTTTCATTGAAAACACCCAAATAATTCACTCAAATAGATAGGAAAATAGTTAGTCGAATGAACTCAACTATTCCAAACAAGTTATTGCCATTTAACTCAGTATCATTCTGAGAAGCACAAACATGACATACCAAGTATTTAATTTTCTCATTAAATGTAATTTCTAACTTTTTACGGAAAAATATTAAATTTTGAGTTTAAATTGAAATCACTCAAATTTATTCCACAAGCATATAATGATGCAATAGACATTTTTGCTAAAGCAGAAATACTAATTTCCAAATTAAAATAGTTAATTTAATCCAAAAACATAGAAAACACATTTTTTGAAATATTTAGAATAAAATGCAAGAATGCTAAGGGAACACATGCAAATGATTCCAACACACATCACGAGTTTCCACAACATAAGGATAAGAGTGAGATGGCTTAGCGTCCCATGTCAAACTTCTCCACATTAGTTAACACCTGTAATTACCTGCACACTCAAGTCAACCATCAGGCATACCTACTCCACATATAATAGTCGAAGCAACATAATCCACTCCAATGTGGTATAATCATACATGATATACAGTAGTCATATTCACAATAATCACCTACGACTAGCATGATTCAGGAACATGATGCATAAACAATAACATTTCACAATGCAGGAATAATATGACAATCATGACTATAACAAGTATAGTGAAAATAGTGAAGCTGAAGCATTGCAATAATCTAACATGCACAATTAGATGAACATTATGGTGGACATTACATCCTCCCTCCCTAGGTCTAGGCTTACTCCTGGAAGCCTACAAACACACCAATTAGCAAGATACTCACATCAAGTGATCTATAGTAACACAACCATTTTAGAACTTCCTTGGCGCTTCACAAAATATTCACTTACATTTAACAACAAATCAAGGAATTCAATATAACATAGTTCTAGTACACACACACACCAAGAACTAGTACATTCTCAGCATTCTACTCCCTTATACAATCCATCAGAGGCCCATCATGGACATGATAGAGAACATAACATGATATATGACCAGTAATTTAAGACATTCATGCATAGCCACCATTAAAAACATAAATCAAAACCGATGTGGAAGAAAAGTCAATTCCAACAATAAGGCATAAAATGTGCACAATTTCAACAATAAATCCAACATGACCATAAAGGTCACAAGAGAAATAAGTATCAAAATTTGATGGCTATACTCATTCATAATAAGAATAAAAATTCAATGCTGGCCCTTACAACATTTAGTGAATTCACCAAAGTCAAATAAATGAAGTATCAAAGTTCAAAAGTTCCACATTACATTAACTATGTGACTAATTCTAGCCACAAGAGAGGGAGTACAATGCTACACTACACCTAGATTCCAAAACCCAAGGCGAGTAAGAGAACACACTCAATCACACCAAACAAATGAGTCTCCTAAGACTCCGATCATGTTAGAAGCATGAGATCATTTCTATTTAACCAAATAAACATCACTCAATATGCCAACAAAAAACTTGTATCCCATTCAAGGGAATCACAATGGACATGCAATGAAGACATATTGAAAGAAAACACATACTACTCACAACACGGAAATAGACAAGGACCCCACACATGCTTGAACAAGTCAAGCAGAACACACACCCTAGAGCTCCCAAAGCTACAACATGAGCTCTGATACCAAGTCTAATGCCCCAAGCTTACACCCAGGACATTAGCCAAAAAACACTGAACCAACAAATTTTTTGTGTTTGCAAGTGCATCATTCACATGTTGCATTGCACTCACACACACACAAGGTGTCACAACAAGGACAACAACACCAAAAGAAACATCACCATTGCACTATACAAGGTGGCACAAGCGGAAGACTTCACTCATCATGTGGCAACTCACCACAATGTCCAAGCAAGAGGTGGAGCTTAGTCCATAATGAGGATCAGATACATGTCCATGACCTTGCTCCCTCATAAACACATAGAGTAGGATGAGGGTAATAGTCACCTCAAACATTTCATGACTACACAAGACATCCCAAACACCTAAGCTACCTAAAAGCATTAATCAACATCAAATAGGATTCATTTTAACCAAAAACAATAAGGTATTGAACCAATTACGTTCACATGTCAAAAAGGATAAAAGTGATACAAAAGGCTACGCATATTCGAAACCAACATCGACACATGCCAAAACCAAAGATAGGATCCTCACCACCTGTGGGATGAATACAATCCAACACAAACATATCTATAAACACCAAATACAACATTAAATAACTAAGTCTAAACATGCCAACATAGCTAGATTCAACATGTAAAATCTATCAAAACATGCCAACATCCTCACAAATTGAGGTGTGGAAAAATACAAGATGATATCCAATAATTACAATATTCAAAGGGATTCATCCTAAACATAGATGAATCATAGCCAACATCATAAATCAACTCATAGAATTAATTACATCTTATTACAAGGGTCTCAAAAGACCTACTTTAGAAAGGTTACAATAATCAATAATGATAATATACAAGTGCATAAACCACCCAAAAACCAACATGATCTCCAAGGTATAACAAGACACGAAGCACGACATAATCAACCTGCAAGAAGATAAGGAACCATCCAACACCTGAAGATTGCCACGAAGGACCAATGGGGACATGTTGCTCACCTCCCAACCATATTGCCATCGTCGAGCACAATAACTATCTACGCAACTATAGGCAACCCCTAAGCTATAGAGAAGGTGATCATGGAAAACCTGTTAAGAACATCTCACACAATCTAGGGTATACAAAGAAACATATGACATACATGTCAATCAATGCACACAACACACATGGCACAACTACAAATACAATGCATACACGTAACATGTGGCACACTTGCCAATCCAATGCATATAAATAACACATGGTACCACTACCATACACTATGATATAATGTACTACACCATAAAACATGAATCAACCATTAAAAACGCAACAATGCAAGGTACACAACACATACCAAGTCCAACTCAGGTGTTGACAAGCATAAGGAAGAGAGAAACTAGAAATCCTAGGATAAGGAGTGTCAAATTGAGGGCGTAATCCACCTCGCAATAACAATGAGAGCATAATTAACCTCATAGAAAACTAGGGCATAATCAACCTATGGATGCTCTTTACACCCAAACTAAATCATAGTAGAATAGGGCGTTATCACCTAGAGTTGCCAGAGCAAGACGGGGCATTATCACCTGGAGTTGCTAGAGCAAGATAGGGCGTTATCACTTGGAGGTATTGGAGTTTGGTGTAGATGATCTTATTATTAGTTTTGTTTTACCTATGTGTTTAATGTTTATCTTCTTACAACTCCTTACACCTTGGACCCACTGATAACTTCGTGTCATGGTATGCGATCAAGGAGCCACTCCTTACCTACTCCTAATCCTCTTCCTAAACATCCAATGTGTCGATTTAACAAACTGAGCATGGCACAGATTTTAATGCACCAAAATGTCCCAAAAACATGACACAGTCGCAGAAGATGCAAAATCACATAATATGGAGTCAACTCATCCCTCAAAGCAAATTATAAAGAAAATGCATAGAAGACAATATTTAGGTTTTCAAAAATGGAGAAATATCTCGTGTTCAGAATTAAGGTGTCTCAACCTTGTAAATTCCTTACATTATTAATGTTTGTATTTATTATTTAATTGCCTATGTTGTAAATATTTGTAAATTCCAATTGTCATATTGTGGGATGTGGCATGGTGATGTGTCAATCCTACATGGAATATGACAACTTGTAATTTTGTCCTCACATGAGGAGATAGGCATCCCACTTTATGGTAGGAGCATTTTGCCATGTGTCGGCATCTTCCATGTGTAAGGGAATGTTTGACTGAAATAGTTATGACAGATTCCTATGACGAATCTATGACATGTAAGAGTTAGAAATAGAAGGTTGTAAGATAGGTGAAGACATGTGTCATGAAGCATCTTTGAAAAAGGCATATTTGGGTGCCCCAAGGTGGACTATAATATGTTGTAAGAGAATATGCTATTTATAGCCTATGTATGACAGATTCTCTTACAGCTGTAAGTTGTAACCGCTATGACAGATTCTATGACAGTCGTAAGTGTCATAAGAGCATCTATCACAGCCCATTTTGGAAATAGGTGACCCCTTTGGGATGGGAGCTGTGGACAAGTGTCAGGCACATTCTACAATTTTGACCAAGTGTCCTTAGGTGTGGGATTTGGGCCATGAGGCCAAGTTGGACGCCCATTCCAAGAAAGGCCCAATATTGCCTTGTATTTTCTATATAAATAGGTGCTTGGAGAGGGAGTTGTATCACAGGTTTTACAGGTACTGTTATGCTGCTGGATTGACTCTAGATACGAGTGTCGAAGACCATTGAATCTTTTATTGCAAGTGTATTGTAAACATTCTTTTAGATTTGTTAATACATTGTGCAGGTTTTTGAGTGGGGTTTTTCACCCAATAATGGTTTTCCCCACTGTAAATCTTTGTCTCTCTTCTTTTGTCTACTTTCTGGTTCTTGTGTTTTGCTACAATATCTCATGTTAATGGTTTAACATTGCTGTAATAGTTAGGATAAAATTGAATTTGCATAGCCCTCTCCTCATTAGATTAGTGTAGGAAGCGATTTTCACACACCTAGCTTCCTTTCAGTTGGTATCAGAGCTTGATCACCTTTGGTCCTAGTTGTTGGGTAGGGGTTTTTTGAGATGATCTTAGGTTGAGTGGGAGTCTATGTAGAGTATTCTGTATCTTATTGCAGCAAGGAGGTGGCAAGCACATCTAAAAGATTTGAAGTGGAGAAATTCAATGGCAACAATTTTGAACTGTGGAAGCTCAAGATGAAAGACATGCTTGTAGACCGAGACCTTTGGGAAAGTGTTAATGGAACTAAACCAGCTGCAATGTCACAAGATGAGTGGGATCTCAAGGATCGGAAGGCTAAGGGTCTCATAAGACTTAGTCTTGCTGATTCTATTCTGTTAAATGTCCATGAGGAGACTACTGCAAAACTACTTTGGAAGACATTGGGGGATGTGTATCAAGCCAAATCCCTAGTTAATAAACTTTTCCTAAGAAATAAGTTGTATTCTCTTCGAATGGAGGATGGAGGATATGTCGCTAAACATATGAATACCTTTAACATGCTATTTGCAAAATTGACATCTATTGGTGTGAAGATGGAGGAGGAGGATCGGTGTATGACCCTGCTTTGTTCTCTGTTGAACTCATGGGATCATCTTGTCATGGCTATTGGAAGAACCACATCCACATTCAAAATGGAAGAAGTGGTTTCTTCATTGTTGTCTAAAGAGATGCAGAGAAAGTCTTCTGAAGTAGTCAAAGAGGCCCTTGTAGTTCATGGAAGATCCAAGGAGAAAGGGAAGAAGAAGGACAAGAAAGCTAAGAAGGGTAGATCCAAATCCCGTGGGAGATTTAAATCTCCTAGAAAGTCCAAGGCTCTTTGTTGGAACTATGGCAAAATTGGGCATTTCTGAAAGGAATGCAAAGAGGAGAAGAAGAAGAAGACATCTCCTGATTTAGATTCTGACAAGTCACAAGATGATGGTGATGCTTTCATCGTAGCCTTGTCAACCCATACATCTGATGATGTGTAGCTAATTGACTCTGGTGCATCATTCCACATGACCTCGCATCGAGACTGGTTCACTAAGTATGAGGAGTTCGATGGTGGAAAGTTGTATCTGGGTGATGACTCTCATCTAAAGATTGTTGGTCGTGGAAGAGTCTCTATCCGATTCCCTGATGGTCGAGTGAAGGGGATCTCTGGGGTTATGCACATCCCAGGCTTAGCACAGAACCTACTTTCTATAAGTAGTTTGAATGATGCAGGTGTGCATGTTGTCTTTTCGAAAGAAGGATGCAAGATGACTAGAGGAGCTATGGTGCTTGCTAAGGGTACTAGGAGAGGTACTCTGTTTCAGCTTGAGGCATACATTTCACAATGCAATAGTTCTTCTAACTCAAGGAAAAGGGCAGAAGTCACTTCATCCCCACCATCTGAACAAGCAATGAAGAAATCTGTTGTTTCTAGTCTTGATGGTTGTAATCGTGCATTGGAAGTTAAACTTCCTGCTGAAAAGACAATGTTATGGCATAAGAGATTTAGCCACATTGGTGAGAAGGGTCTACGTACCCTAAAAAATAAGAACCTCATTGAGGGGTTAGATGATTGTAATCTTGAGTTTTACTTTTGCGAGCATTGCATTTATGGAAAACAAAACCGTGTTCAGTTTAATTCAAGTTCTCATAAGTCTTTTGGTGTGTTGGACCTTATTCATTCCGATGTGTTTGGTCCTATTAATGTTCCTTCATTATCAAAGTTTGTATATTTTGTATCTTTTATAGATGATTATAGTAGAAAGACATGGATTTATTTTCTTAGAAGCAAATCTGAAGTCTATAGCAAGTTTAAGGAGTTTAAGGCCTTTGCTGAAAATCAGACTGGTAAAAAGATTAAATGTTTGAGAACTGATAATGGTGGTGAGTTTTGTTCTACAGAATTTGATAAATATTGCAAGGAACTTGGGATTGAAAGACATAAGAAAACTCCATACACCCCACAATAAAATAGAATTGCAGAGAGGATGAACAGGACACTGATGGAGAAGGCTAGGAGTATTCTTAGTGGAGCTGGACTAGAACAAAAGTTTTGGGCTAAAGCAGTTGCCACTGCCTGCTATCTAGTAAACAGATCTCCTACATCAACTCTTGTTGGTAAGACACCCATGGAGGTGTGGTCTGGTAGAAAGCCTTCAATAAGGCATCTTCGTGTTTTTGGTTGTGAGGCATATGCACATGTGCCTAGGGAGAAGCGGTCAAAGTTGGAGAACAAGGTTGTTAAGTGTATCTTCATTGGCTATGGTGTCAGTGTGAAAGGATACAAGCTTTGGGACCTTGTTGCTGAAAAAGTTTTATATAGCAGAAGTGTCATCTTCAGAGAGCTTACACCTTCTTCCACTGTTTTACAGCTAGAAGAAAAAGTAAAGAAAGAGGATGTTGTTCAGTTTCCTGCTACCCTTGAGAAGACTGAACAAAAAGACAATGTTAAACCTGATGATGAGGAGAGCTCTGGCAGCTTTGAAAGCTTAGATGAAGAAGATGAACCTCAACATCAAACATTGAGGAGGTCTACACGGATAAGAAAGCAACTTGAAAGGTTTGGTTTTACATTGCTTGATTCTAGTTGTGCTTATGCTTTAATCACTAACAGTGATGAACCTGAATTGTGTCAGAGGCTTTGGATATGAAAGATGTAGGTTCCTGGAAGGAGGCCATGAAGGAAGAAATGGCTTCTTTGGAAAACAATCAAACTTGGGACTTGGTGCCTTTGCCTCCTGGACGGAAACCCGTTGGATGCAAACGGGTGTTCAGGAAGAAAATTGGTGCAGATGGCAATGTTGAGAAGTATAAGGCCAGATTGGTTGTGAAGGGGTATTCACAAGTGGAGGGTATAGATTATGGTGAGATCTTCTCTCCCATTGCAAAGATGACATCCATTCAATTCCTGTGTCTCTTGCAGCAGCTTATGACTTGGAGGTAGAACAGATGGATGTGAAGACAACTTTCCTTCATGGTGATTTGGAGGAAGAAATCTACATGTCACAGCTAGAGCATTACATGGTAAAAGGTAAAGAAAATTTGGTTTGAAAACTTAAAAAGTCTTTGTATGGTTTGAAGCAATCCCCTAGGAGATAGTACTTGAAGTTTGATGCCTTTGTGTTGTCAGTTGGATTTGTGAGATTGAAATCGGATCACTGTGTGTACTTTAAATTTGATAGTGATCATATTCTCATTATTGCATTGTATGTTGATGATATGTTGCTCATTGGGAAGGGTAAGACTATGATTTCTGATTTCAAATCTCAATTGTCAGCACAGTTTGAAATGAAAGATTTAGGGGCAGCTAGGTACATTCTAGGAATGGAAATTAGAAGAGACAGAGCTAACATAAAACTTTGGTTAAGCTAGAGTAAGTATGTGAAGACCAGGTTGGATAGGTTTAGGATGGTAGATTGTAGACCATTGTGTGTTCCTATTTCTTTGGGGACAAAGTTATCTATTGAGGATTGTCCAAAATCTACTAGTGAGGTGGAGTACATGAGCAAAGTACCTTATGTTAGTGCTGTTGGCAGTTTGATGTATGCTATGGTCTACACAAGACCAGACATTGCCCAAGCAGTGGGAGTTCTTAGTCAATTTATGGCTAATCTTGGATGGGTTCATTGGGATGCAGTTAAGCAAGTGTTTAGATATTTGAGGGGTACTTCTGAGTATTCCATTTTCTATCATGGTAATGCTACAAGACCTCCGCATTCCATTGACATTCATGGATTTGTGGATTCAGATTGGGTAGGTGACATTGATTGCAGGAGATCCACCAATGCTTATGTGTTTACACTGTTCGGTGGTGCTATTAGTTGGATGAGTAAGCGACAACCTGTTGTTGCTTTGTCCATGACAGAAGATGAGTATATGGCAGCAACTCATGCTTTTAAGGAAGCCATTTGGCTTAAGAGATTGTGTTCAAATATTAGTGTTGATGTAGGACAGATAACGATCAGTTGTGACAGTCAGAGTGTGATTTGCCTTGCAAAGAATCCAACTTTCCATGGTAGAACCAAGCACATTGATGTTCAGTTTCACTTCGTACGAGACATGGTTGAGGATGGAAAGGTAAATTTGGAGAAGGTAGATATTTTGAAGAATGTTGCTAATGCATTGACGAAGCCAGTGAGCATAGAGAAGTTCAGATGGTGTTCGGAGTCTATGGGCCTCTCAGGCTATAGTAGTTAAATCTTATTATTCTATTGGTTCTTACAAGGTGTTCGACAAGTGGGAGAATGTTGGGAATTAAGGTGTCTCAACCTTGTAAATTCCTTACATTATTAATGTTTGTATTTATTATTTAATTGCCTATGTTGTAAATATTTGTAAATTCCAATTGTCATATTGTGGGATGTGGCACGGTGATGTGTCAATCCTACATGGAATATAACAACTTGTAATTTTGTTCTCACATGAGGAGATAGGCATCCCACTTTGTGGTAGGATTATTTTGCCATGTGTCGGTATCTTCCATGTTGTGTAAGGTAATGTTTGACCGAAACGGTTATGACGGATTCCTGTGACAAATCTATGACATGTAAGTCAGAAATAGAAGGTTGTAAGACATGTGAAGACATGTGTCATGAAGCATCTTTGAAAAAGGCATATTTGGGTGCCCCAAGGTGGACTATGACATGTTGTAAGAGAATATGCTATTTATAGCCTGTGTATGACAAATTCTATAATGGTCGTAAGTGTCATAAGAGCATCTGTCATAGCCCATTTTGGAAATAGGCAACCCCTTTGGGATGGGAGATGTCGACAAGTTAGGAACATTCTACAATGTTGACCAAGTGTCCTTAGGCGTGGGTTTGGGCCATGAGGCCAAGTTGGACGCCCATTCCAAGAAAGGTCCAATATTGCCTTATATTTTCTATATAAACAGGTACTTGGAGAGGGAGTTGTATCACAGGTTTTGGAGAGGGAGTTGTATCACAAGTTTTACAGGTACTATTATGCTTCCGAATTGACTCCAGATATGAGTGTCGATGACCATTGAAGCTTGCATTGCAAGTGTATTGTAAACATTCTTTCAGATTTGTTAATACATTGTGCAGGTTTCCAAGTGTGGGGTTTTTCACCTGATAAGGGTTTTCCCCACCGTAAATCTTTGTCTCTCTTCTTCTATCTACTTTCTGGTTCTTGTGTTTTGCTATAATATCTCATGTTAATGGTTTAACATTTCTGTAATAGTTAGGATAAAATTAAATTTGCATTGCCCTCTCCTCATTAGATTAGTGTAGGAAGCGATTTCCGCACACCTAGCTTCCTTTCATCTGGCATAGATTTCAATGCACCAAAAAGTCCCGAAACATGACATAGTCTCACAAGATGCAGAATCACATAATATGAAGGAGTCAACTCATCCCTCAAAGCAAATCATAAAAAAAATGCATAGAAAACAATTTTTAGGTTTTCAAAAATGGAGAAATAACTGGCATGGATTTCAATGCACCAAAATGTCCCAAAACATGACATAGTCTCAAAAGATGCAAAATCACATAGTATGAAGGAGTCAACTCATCCCTCAAATCAAATCATAAAGGAAATGCATAGAATTTAGTTTTCATGTTTTCTAAAAGTGCAAAATAACCATAAGGTGCTAAATACTCCATTGGAGCTTTCTTTGGCACGTTGACCAAAGTTTGACAAATTTTCTAACTTTTGTTTTTGAACAGCTATGGATGTGTATGAGGAAAAATTGATTAAATCTAAACTAATTAAACCAAAAAACCAATCACATAAAGCGAACCAATCTAAGTAAAAGCCATTATCATAAAATCAAAAGATAAATGAAAGCTATTACCAAAATTTCTGTTGTTCCCTTTGGAGATGTGTGGATTGTTCAATGAAGTTGCGAAACCATAGCTGCAACAAGCAAGTAGTGTGCTCAAGAGATCAATGTTAAGAGATCGTAAGGTTGCTCAATCGACGCGTTTTGTATGCTCAAAGCTCCGTTAAGTATGCCTGAGAATACAATCGAAGAGAGAGAAGCTCAATGAAGGAGATGAGGGGGGTTTATATAGGTTTCAAGGAAGATCGATCAACGGTCCAGATAATTCAAAAGAATCAATGGAGGAGAACAGTTGAGGAACGTGCAACGAATAAGAAGAAGACAAGTGTCTTCCTTTCTTTTGCATGAGAGGAGTTATCAAGAATAGAAGAATGAGTTAAAGCAATTAACAGAATGTAACAATTAGTTAAGTGATTTAAAACAAAAAGAAGGGATTTGCAAGAGAAAAGAAGATATTTTGCTTTATTAAATATAGAAAGCTTGAGTTATCTTAGAGATAACTCAATTTAGAAGAAAAAGCAACTTAAATAAATATTTGATTTATTTAAATTTAGAGAAGATATTATTGGAAGAAATAATTAAATAATTAGAATTATTTAATTTAGAAGATTTGAAAGCAAATTAAATAAATAAATTTATTTAATTATTGTGCATGATTTTGGAAGAATAAATTTGATTTAATTAAATAATTTAAGAATTATTTAATTGTAGATAAGAGGGAATTTGTTGAATTAATTAAATAATTGGGTTTATTTAATTAATGTGGATGTGAATTTTGGACAGAAGATAATGATTAAATAATTAAAATTATTTAATTGTGGAAGAATATTAGAGGAATTTAATTTAATTAATTAAATAAAGAGGATTTATTTAATTAATGTCGCAATTTTGTGATTTAGAAGAATTTGGTGAAATTAATTAAATAATTAGATTTATTTAATTAATGTTGAGTGCAGGTGACTAGGAAGAAATGACGAAATGCAAGTGATCCGACAAAACGGTCATTTTAGGGTGTCTACATTTTGCCCCTCTTTGATGCGATGCAGTTTATAGCGTTGCGTCAAAGAAATTAATTGTCGAAGATGTAATACAATTTTTTATGCCCCAGTGTAGGTAGTTGCCCCAGCATATGCCCCCTCGAGCGGGAAGACAGGGAAGCAACAGAAGAATTGGGTTGACACTCGACTAGAGGAGTGCGTGGCAAGGTGAGAAGAAGAAAGCAGAATGGGTGGGAAGAAAAAAAAACTAAGGGTGGGACATTATAAATAGGTCCCATGGGGACCACAATCCTCATTTGCACACTAAGAGCTTCTAGATTGAGAGAGTAGAGCCTCCAAACCTAGTTTGAGTGGAAAGAGCAGACATCGAGGAGAGATGCTGATTCTAGCGCACAGGCATCAGGCGAAGCTCGTGCGGACGTACAGGAGGCCTGCAGGAGCTCCAGCAGCGGTAAGTGTTTGAAAACCACAGTTTAATTTATCATTTTAAGGCAGGTTAGGGCTAGGTTTAGGGAGGTGGACTAGGTCAGCCAAAAGTGCTTTAGGGTTGTGCAGTGCATCTGGTAGTCGAGTAGAGCGCTTTTGGTGTGCTGCAGTGCGGTTGGTAGGGAAGCGCAGTGCATTTGGTCAAAACGCAGTGCTAATGGTTTTTTGAGCAGCGTCGCAGCGCGTTTGGTAAAATGTTGCAGCGCGTTTGGTAGGGTAGAATAGCGCGGTTGGTAGGGGATAAAAGAAATCGAGTCACTTTTGGTAGTACAGAATGGCGCATTTGGTAGAATGGTGAGGTGCACTTGGCAAACAAGGCGTGCTTGGCAGAGAAAAACATAGCGCAGTTGGATAGACAGTGTGGCACGTTTGGTAGGGAGGTACAACGCATTTGTATCTAACAAAGCACTTTTGGTTAAGTAGAGGAAAAGTAGCATTGGGAGTTGAGAAAAGGGATGCCTATCCTAGGCTACCAAAGGGGAAAGGGATGGTTGGGGGTTGCATAGTATAGCATATGTGTAGATAGGACTGGAGGGATCTGGTATAGAAGAACTGACAAGTGATTTGTTGTGGATGCAGAGGATTATGCCACCATTGATGTCGCGGGAGCGACACCACTCGATAGCACATGAGGTTGTACAGCTGACCTGGGAGGAGGACGTATTCTTGGAGCATGCAAGATTGTGGCATGTGGCCCACTTGACACACATTAGGGTGGATCTCGCCCTAGTGATAGCAGTGGTAGAGAGATATCACAGCAAGACCTCATCCTTTCACTTTCTGACAGGGGAGGCGACAGTGACACTGGAGGACATGTACCGCATCCTGAGGATCTGGATTGATGGAGAGATAGTGGATTTTGACCCGGCACGGGGCGAGGCAGGCTTGGTGGAGGTCTTCTACATAGATGACCTGTGGATAGATGACGAGGAGATTCGATGGGCAGATGTCCCAAGACTCTGCGAAAGGATCAGATGGATAGTGGCGTCACTGATTAGTGGCTTCTTGTGTCCAGACTGGAGATCTAGAGGGTTATCAGTTGGATGGGGCATAGTACTATCTGGGATGTTCACACATGGCAGACAGTATGCATGGGGCCCATGCGTGTTGGGACAGTTGTATCACGACATGCATCACTATGTGTATAGGAGAGGCAGGAGCCTCTCAACAGGGGTGACCTTGTGACATGTATGGGTGTGGGAGCATATCCCTGTGATTAGACCCATGGCATAGCGTTATCGGGATACAGGCGAGACCTATGCATTCCTATATGATGGAGTGATTACACACTAGAGGATGGGGTTTGTTAGCCATTGGAGGCGACAGATCGATGAGATGGACCTGTTTGTGTGGAGGCCCTGGCTACTTTGCAAGGAGTGGGAGGATGAGCATGAGTAGATTATGTATTGCAGACAGGTGCGGTATCTATTCAGGAGACAGACAGATGCGATAGAGAGGTACCTACCAGAGTGGGTACTCAGGTAGTTCAGATTGCCGCAGGGACTACTAGTGGGGGAGGCGACACATGCCCAGACATGGAGAGAGGGAGGAGACTGGGATGCAGAGATCCTAGTGGCGACAGCTTTAGCAGAGGTACGGGGATTTATCTCCATGAGATGGGATTGGGACACAGGGCTGGCAGATCTAGGTACACTGCTAGAGTATGACCAGTATTGGTAGACACATAGGCCGATTAGATTGACTACACCAGGTGTAGCAGGGGCAGTGGGGGAGGTGTTAGTCCTCGGTGGGGAGGCTAGGATGAGATGACAGGCCCGAGTAGCCAAGTAGCAGGCAGGTGGAGAGGGCAGCGGTCAGCAGGCAGGTGGAGAGGGCAGCGGCCAGCAGGCTGATGTGGAGATGGTGGAGGCAGTGGGCCCAGTCATAGAGACTGATTTGCAGAGAGCTGAGTGATTGCTATAGGAGGAGATAGCCTGGAGGACTCGATTAGAGCTCCGGATGGTGTGCTTGAGGAGGGATAGGGATGTAGCATGGGCTGAGGTGAGACATGCCGAGGCCATAGCACAGGTACAGACACAAGTGGCAGCAGCAGTGCAGACAGCCCTGGCACACTTACAGGAGGGCATGCAGGCATAGGTACAAGCAACAGTGCAGGGAGTACTATAGGCACAGGCACAGGCAGCACCTGCACCGACAGGGGATGATGGGTAGCTAGGCAAGAGAGGGATGCAGAGGTACAACTACGGTTGACAGTAGAGGCCACACTGTTTAGGGTGAGGTGGGGGAGAGATGAGGCACGCCATGCACTGGGTACGGATCAGAGGACTCTATACAGTGAGCTCATCCAGGTGCAGGGAGAGTTAGTATCAGCTGGTAGGGAGGTAGAGTATTGCAGGGGCTTGTATGTGGGTGTGGTGCCAGTAGCTCAGCAGGCACTGAGTTACAGAGATAGGAGTAGATCTGGGGCATCCGGATCCTGTAGAACAGGGCAGTCAGTGTCCTCAATGAGAGGACCATTTTTTCCACTAGGGGGAGGAGGAGGACTAGTAGGGGGAGGACAGGGACCACAGCAGGAGGGGAGTTCTACCCACTAAGGCACATACATTTGTATATTGTATCATATTTGTACCATACTTGTATCACAATGGACACTTGTACATTGTACCATTTGTATCAGTTTGGACAGATGCCTACGTGCATCTTGATGTATATTTTGCAGGATCATGATAGCCTTGATGTACTATTTTGATGTATATTTGGATGTATACATACAGATTATTGATGTAGACAGACATTTTGTATTATGATGACCTTTATATGAGATAGACGATGATCTATTCGGCTCACTTGTTGTTCATGCTTTTTGTGTATGCATTCCTTGATGTCATGGATGTGATGATATGTATGTATGATTATGGATTCATGTGATGACATATGTTGCTTATATGATGCTTATAGATGTATGATGATATAGATGTGATGACTAGTGATATCTGACATGTGGGTTTTGCAGATATGCACCAGAGAGAAGAACAGGAGGAGATGGGAGACAGAGACTGTTGATCGATTACTGTAATGAAAATGATATAAAGGTTGGGGGAATGGATGAATGAGCTTGTTGCAATGGTTTCACATTTGTATATAAAGAGCAATCCTTATTTTGATATAGCACGTGGATCATTCGCCACCAAGGTATAAAAGACCAAGGTGCAATAATATTCGAGTGCGTGGACGTTGACTCTGCAAGCAAGTGGTTTGAACTTAGATCCTTTAGACATAATATAACCTTGTTGGAACATGTGTAGAAGACATAGTCTTGAACATAAAATAAACTTCAATACATGTAAATGCAAGAATTTATTAATATGTAAGATGCTAGGTCGTAACACACACAAGATAAATATGATGTTAAGAAAGATGCTAAAGATCATTCCTCAAACATGGCACACAAAAGCAATGACTATGCCCTCAATCCACACTATGTCGCAACATACCAAGATTATAGATAAATCAAGGTAGTCTTGAATCGGTAAAGGAAAAGAAACAAAAGATAAACCAAAAAAGCAAATTGACTGACTTACAAAGTAAACATGTAGCCAACATATTCTCTTGCCAAAGAGGTTGCTCAGGATAGATTGGATAGGAAAGATAACAGCCTTATCGTAGGAACTCTGTGTCCGTTAAAGGGTGCTATCTACCTAAAAAGACAATGTCTCACTGCAGGAAATGCTACATGTCGCAGGAGACGCGTGTGTTGGTCTTGACAATGGAACACTGCGCAGAAGACAAGCTTATTGATCTAGGGCTTTGGTTAAGTAGTACTTAGCTGATGTTGGCAATCGACATGCAGGACAGTAGAAGACTCTAGAAGGACGCTGCTTTTGCTTCAGGTTTGCTAAGGACTTTTGCTTTGAAAGGATGCGCTAGCTTGCTGCTTGAGTTAGTCAAGTTGAGGCGAAATGGATTTTGACAAACGGAAGACCAGAAAGGTGACACGCTAATGGATTGAGGTGGGTGGAGAATGATGGATCATGTGTGCCTAAGTACTGGATACATCCTCCGTATTCCAGACTGCCTACATACCCTGTATCCATGGGATCAAGGCACATTACAATGAAAGATGAAAATGATAAATATGTAGTTCTGGATAGAGTGATGAGATGGGTCAAGGTGAAAGGAGGAGATCTTATGTGCCTGAGTACTGGAAACTTCCTTCGTAATCCAGACTGCCTACATACCCATATCCATGCGATTAAGGTACCTTAAGACTGAGAAGAGATAATATGTAGTTCTAGTTGGTGTGATGATGTGGGAAAAGTGTTGAGAAGATAACAACCTTATCGTAGGAGCGATGTGTCCATTAAAGGGTGTTACCTGTGAACAATGAGAAAGAGATTGAAGTATGCGATGCGAACCATGAACAAGGAACCAATCCTAGACCTAAGTTAAGGAAAGAGTTTCCCCCATTCTGGTAGAGGAAACTATATGGGTGACTACTGAAGAAGACACAGAAAGCTTTGACCTAGGACAAGACAATGTTAACTGTAGACACAGATCAAGACATGGGGAGACAATGATGGACATTGACAAATTTTCAAGCTATATGAGATAGCGAGATGGAAATGCAAACAAAGTCAATGGTCTTATTATGGATAGATGGAAAGGCGTGCTTTGTGTACTGGACATGGAGTGGACAGGACTCGATAGACGATGGATGCTGACTCTACACATAGCGCTTGTTTGCCAGGTTTTCACTATGGTACTTATCCAAGGCGCTTGTTTACCAAGTATTCACTAGAGGATGGATTTTTTTTGGATTTTTTTTTTGGATTTTTTGTTTTTTTTTGGATTTTTTTTGATACTCTGAGGATCAGGCATAGAACTTCTTGAGATGGACACTATTAAGTGGCTCATCCAAAGGAATGCTGTCAGGAGTAGCTAAAGTATAACCTCCTGATCCGTATGCTGTTGTGACAATAAAGGGACCTAACCAATTAGGCTCAAACTTGCCCTTCTTCTCTCGATCTGCTTGATTTCTCTGATTTTCTTTTAGTACAAGATCACCCACTTGGAACCATCTTTCTTTGATCTTTTTGTTGTAATTATGCCAGAGGCGGTTTTGATAGACATGGAGATGATTAAGTGCGGCAAGGCGCCTCTCATCTAAGAGTTCTAGCTCAGCTAATCTGGAAGTGCGATACTCCTCTCCACCGATCAGGTCCTACATGGAAACTTGGGGGATGGGATCTTGACCTCTATAGGTAGGATGGCTTCAGACCCAAAGACCAAGGCATATGGTGTGGCACTAGTTGGTGTTCTGATACTAGTGCAGTAGGCCTATAGGGTGGGATTGAGTTGCAAGTACCAATCACGACCAGCTTCATTGACAGTTTTCTTGAGGATTTTGAGAATAGTTTTATTGGAAGCCTCAGCTTGGCCGTTACTTTGTGGGTAATAGGGAGTTGAAAAGTGATGTTGGATGTTGTATTGTATGCATAAGGCATGGACATCTTGGTTCTTGAATGGTCTCCCATTATCAGTGACAATGGCTTGGGGGATACCATACTGGCATATGAGGTAGTTAAGGATAAACTTGGCTATTTGCTTACCGGTGATATAAGTCATAGGAATGGCTTCCACCCACTTCGTGAAATACTCAGTGGCGGTAATGATAAACTTGTGGCCATTGGAGGAGGAAGGGTGGATTTGTCCTACGAGGTTGAGATCCCATTGAGAAAAAGGCCATGGGGTTGTCACAGGTTGTAATTCATGAGCTGGTGCATGAATCAAATCTCCATGCTGCTGGCATTGTAGACATTTCTTAGCAAACTGTGCAACATCTTGCTCTATTATAGGCCAGTAATAACCTGTTTTGAGTATCTTCTTAGCAAGATTAGGACTGGTAGAATGTGTGCCACAGACACCTTCGTGTATGTCTCGTAAGGTAGCTTCAGCTTCTTCCATGTTAAGACATCGTAAGAGGATACCATCGAGACTTCGACGATATAGTGTATCACCCAGAATGGTGTAATGGGAGGATCGACGGATAAAGGTTTTGCGTTGGGTGGAGGAAAGGTCAGAGGGAAAGGTATTGTTTTTAAGGTATTCATAGATATCCTCATACCATGGGGAATTGGGACCAACAAGCTCGCAGATGATTTCAATAACAGGAACATCGACGGCTGGTATCAACAATTATTCGATCAAGAATTCACATTTCTGTGTATTAGAAGGCATGTCAATCAGTGACCCTACAGAGGCCATAGAATCTACAGCTTTGTTATGCTCTCTTGGAATTTGCTCAAATGTGATGCTAGAAAAATGTGATTTGTAGGCATCCACCAGTTGCTTGTAGGGGACCAACTTTTCATCTTTTGTTTGGTACTCATCCGTGACTTGGCAAATGACTAGTTGTGAGTCTCCATATACTTGTAATTCCATGATGTCCCATTGAACTACTGTATTGAGACCTATAAGGAGTGCTTCATACTCAGCAATGTTGTTGGTGTAAGGGAATGTAAGCCGATATGACTTAGGAATATAGTCATTTTGAGGTGTGACAAACAAGATGCCGGCCCCTGATCCATGCTGTGTGTAGGAACCATCAAAATACACCTTCCACATTATGGAGTTGGAAAGAGTGAATAGATTCTCATCCAGAAAGTCTGCTACCATAGGGTGTGTGTCTTGCATAGGTGCTTATGCTAGTTGATCTGTGAGAGCTTGTCCTTTGATTGCTTTACGATCCATATACTCAATGTCAAACTCACTAAGGACCATGACCCATTTAGTTAGTCTGCCTGTAAGAGCTGCTTTTGCTAGTAGATACTTCAAGGGATCAATCTTGGCTATTAGATTTGTATGTTGGTTCAGCATGTAATGCCGCAACTTTTGAGAAGCAAACACTACTGCTAAACAAGCCCTTTCCATTGGTGAATAATTGAGTTCATATCCCACCAAGGTTCTATTGATATAATAAATTGCATGCTCTTTTCCTGTTTCATCATTTTGTGCTAGCAGGGCCCCTAGGGCCGAATTTGTAGTGGAGATGTATAATATCAAAGGTTTATCAGCAACTAGTGGCACTAATACAGGAGGTGTAGCCAGATACTCTTTAAGCTAATCAAATGTTGCCTGACACTTGTTGTCCCATCAAAATGAGACATCCTTTCGGAGTAAGTGTTGAAAGGGTTTACATTTATCTGCTAGCTGTGATATGAACCGCTGAATGGATTGCAACCTTCCCTGAAGGCTCCTTAGTGCTTTAAGGTTCTTGGGTGGAGGCATCTCCACTATAGCCTTTACTTTCACTAGATCGACTTCGATGCCTCTACAAGATACTATGTATCCCAACAACTTCCCTAATGTTACACCGAATACACACTTCTTTGGATTGAGTCTTACTTGGTATTTTTCAAGCCTGTCAAAGATCTGTCCTAGAACCTATATGTGATCTGCCCTAGAAGATTTAGCCAGTATGTCATCCACATAGTCCTCCATGATGTGATGAAAGAGATCGTGGAAGATCACTATCATTGCTCTCTGATAGGTTGCTCCCGTATTCTTCAAACCAAACGGCATGACACACCAACAATAATTGCCCCAAGGACAAGTAAAGGTTGTTTTATGTTGATCTTCCTCTACTATCCTTATCTGGTTGTAGCCTGAGAATCCATCCATGAGAGAAAGCATCTCGTGTCCTGCTGTCAAGTCCACTATAATGTCAATGTTTGGTAGTGGAAAGTCATCTTTAGGACATGCTTTGTTCAGATCTCTAAAGTCATTACACATGTAGATGCGCCCATTAGGTTTAGACATAGGTACAATGTTTGAGACCCAATCTGAATAGTCGATTGGTCATATAAACTTTGCATCTAACAGCTTTTGTATTTCCACCTTTAGCAAGAGAGCTATCTGTGGGTGTATCTTTCTCAACTTTTGCTTGACTGGTTTTACTTTGGGATCAACTGTGAGATAATGAACTACTAGCTTAGGGTCAAGCCCTGGCATATCAGCATAGGTCCATGCAAAGTTGATGGTTCTCTGTAGGAAGAATGTGTTAAGATTCCTATGCTTTGTTTCTGATAATGATGCTGCTAGGAATGTGGTCTTTGGATTTTGCTCTGTGCCAAGGTTTATCTTTGTAGAATCTTCCACTAGGAGAGCTGACTTCTCTTGATACTTAGATGGTAGGGGAAGGTCAAATCCTCCATCCTCAGGTGCCATAGTTGGGTTTTCACCTTTAGATACGTCCTTTGTTTTTACTATTTTATGATTAGGAGGTGCCATAGTGTGGTTTTCACCTAGAGATCTTTCTTTATTTTCACTTTTGCGACTGGAGGATTTGGCATTCTCACCAAAATAAGCTATTGGCTCAAGTTCCATTACAAAACCTGCTTTATGATTGCCAAGAGGGATACCTTCTTGAAGTCCCATGAACTCAGCTAAAGCTTCATCATTCTAAAATACATCTATAACAGGGGACCCTTGTTGGTCCCAATCGATAAGTTCAGGGTAGACGAGTGTGACATTCTGGGTGCTGGTGGTGGAAGTTAAGGACACAGAGGATAGCGTAAAAATGGAGGATTTTGTGAATAGGTTGGTCATATGGAGGGAAGAGTCATCGATGATATCCTCTGTAGACATCAAATTGGTGGGAAAAGTGTCAGCTACCTCATCGAGGATATACTCGATGTCTAAGGCATGTGGTACCTTCTTTCCAAATCCTAATCCCTTCTTATCTAGTTTCTTTGTCACAACAATGGGTTCCATAGCTCCTTGATTCTATTTCCCAAGGCCACCTTTGCCTTTATAGCCCATGTTTTTTTACTATCCTTAAGCCATTGCCATACTGCTTGACTGGTATTGTGACTGGTTCTTTCTCCTTATAGAGCCAAGAAGAAATATCCTCAATAGTTTCCTCTTCTAATAACCATCCATGTTGGAATTGGGTTAGGAATGTTGGGGGAGGAATAGCTACTTTTTTGGTTACTTTGGCAATGGGTGGTTAGCCATAAGATTTTGGAGATAAAGGCATCCGCCCTACACAACAAGATTTTGAGATATCATAAGATCCAAAGCCTCTATCCCGGATGCGAGTTGTGATTACAGGTAGAGGATTAGGGTTACTTGTAGAGGCCGGAGTCAGTGTTACAGGGTCAACATATAGTGGGGATTCAAGGACTTTTTCATTGTTAGGCACCTGGTTGCAATTCTTATAACTACCTTGCAAGACACGACAGAATTCAAAAGGATTGGGGTCTCCTGGGATAGTTATCTCTGTACCATTATATGGGAACTTTAGTGACTGATGGTACATGGAGGGAACAACTTTCATTGCATGGATCCATGGGCAGCCTAGGATAATGTTGTAAGGTAGTTCAATATCAAGGACTTGACACCTGGTTTCAAGCATGACAGGGCCGAGTTGTATAGGCAAGTGGATAACACCTTCTGAGCGGCATTCAACATCATCATATCCCTTGATTGTAATACTATGATCAGTGTTGACATGATCTTCAGAGTATCCCAATTGCTTTAGTAACTTTAAAGAACAGATGTTGAGACCAGCACCACCATCTATGAGTATACATTTGATTTTGCGCTTATGGATGAGAACCTCAATATGAAGGGCATCATTGTGACAAGGATCATGGGATGGGAGGTCCTTCTCAAAGAAAACCACATGGTAAGGCGAAGCAAGATTACCCACTATAGCTTGGAAATCTGCGACTGCTATGTTGTTAGGAACCAAAGACTCTTGGAGGGCTTTTTCTAGCACGACTCTATGTGCAGGTGATGACCGTAGAAGGTCCAAGATAGAGATCTGTGCTGATGTTTTCCCTAGATGTTCGACAAGATTATAATCAGATTGAGCCGGAAGACTAGGTGTAGGACCATGAATGGTGAAATGACCACAATGAGTAGTAACAGCACAATCCGTAGATTTGCCTTTGATTGTGAGGGTAGACACTCGACTCCCTTCAAAATGACCTACAATGGAATCAAAGGAAGTGGAAGCATGATTGATACCTTTACCTCTATCCTGAGGAGGAGGTGGACCATGATGAGGGAATGGTTCCTTGTACATATTGAGATCTTTGTTTATGTTTTGAGCCACTTGTTCATTCTCAAAAGTGATTTGATTACCATCGATGAGGTCTTGGATTAGGTGCTTGAGCTTCATGCACGATGCAGTTCTGTGCCATGTGCCAGAATGTGTATGAGGAAAAATTGATTAAATCTAAACTAATAAAACCACTAAACCAATCACATAAAGCGAACCAATCTAAGTAAAAGCCATTATCATAAAATCAAAAGATAAATGAAAGCTATTACCAAAATTTGTGTTGTTCCCTTTGGAGATGTGTGGATTGCTCAATGAAGTTGCGAAACCATAGCTGCAACAAGCAAGTAGTGTGCTCAAGAGATCAATGTTAAGAGATCGTAAGGTTGCTCAATCGATGCATTTTGTATGCTCAAAGCTCTGCTAAGTATGCCTAAGAATACGATTGAAGAGAGAGAGGCTCAATGAAGGAGATGAGGGGGTTTTATATAGGTTTCAAGGAAGATCGATCAACGGTCTAGATAATTCAAAAGAATCAATGGAGGAGAACAGTTGAGGAACATGGAACGAATAAGAAGAAGACAAGTGTCTTGCTTTCTTTTGCATGAGAGGAGTTATCAAGAATAGAAGAATGAGTTAAAGCAATTAACAAAATGTAACAATTAGTTAAGTGATTTAAAACAAGAAGAAGGGATTTGCATGAGAAAAGAAGATATTTTTCTTTATTAAATATAGAAATCTTGAGTTATCTTAGAGATAACTCAATTTAGAAGAAAAAGTAACTTAAATAAATATTTGATTTATTTAAATTTAGAGAAGATATTATTGGAAGAAATAATTAAATAATTAGAATTATTAAATTTAGAAGATTTGAAAGCAAATTAAATAAATAAATTTATTTAATTATTGTGCATAATTTTGGAAGAATAAATTTGATTTAATTAAATAATTTAAGAATTATTTAATTGTAGATAAGAGGGAATTTGTTGAATTAATTAAATAATTGGGTTTATTTAATTAATGTGGATGTGAATTTTGGACAGAAGATAATGATTAAATAATTAAAATTATTTAATTGTGGAAGAATATTAGAGGAATTTAATTTAATTAATTAAATAAAGAGGATTTATTTAATTAATGTCACAATTTTGTGATTTAGAAGAATTTGGTGAAATTAATTAAATAATTAGATTTATTTAATTAATGTTGAGTGCAGGTGACTAGGAAGAAATGACGAAATGCAAGTGATCTGACGAAATGGTCATTTTAGGGTATCTACAATGGATGATATAACAACTACCCATCATAGATAACATGCCCAACAACCACTATATGCAATAAAAATGAGTTGGGGATTTCCACAAAAAAATTTCCAGGGTTTTGTCTATATTTCTATGTTTCCAAAATAGGAAATACATGAAATAAATAAATAACCAGCTGAAATAATTTTTCTAAGTTTCCTACAACTAACCAAAGCCATCTTCAACCATTCTAGATGGTGTGGCATGAAGGAAATAGAATAAAACAATTTAAATGAGAAGATTGGAGAAACTTACCTTCCAATACAAGCAAAATCCAAGGAAAAGAATGAGGTTGAATGTCAGATTCAATCCACACACAAAAAGCAAACACCAAGCTCTTGAATCCAATCCAAACTCCAAGCAATTCCAACCAAAACTCCATTCCAAGCAATTAGATATCCATTTCTCAAGCAAGAGGGTTTCAAACAAAGGAGAGAAAATTTTGGAGAGAAAAAGAATAATGCAAAATACATGTCTTTTTCCTTTTATATATGCCTCCAAATACACTATTCCTTTTTTGATAATAAAATAATCCTTTAAGTGATTTAATCAATGAATTCAGAATTATTGAGTTTGCACAATTAAACTATTCAATTCAACAATTAAATAATTGAATGTCTCTTTTGCAAATCAAATAGGCATTTCAAATAACACATTAATAAATCTTTTTTCACTGAAAACACCCAAATAATTTACTCAAATAGATAGGTAAATAGTTAGTCGAATGAACTCAACTATTCTAAATAGGTTATTGCCATTTAACTCAATCTTATTCTGAAAAGCACAAACCCGACATACCAGGCATTTAGTTTTCTCATTAAATGTAATTTCTAACTTTTTATGGAAAAATATTAAATTTTGAATTTAAACCGAAATCACTCAAATTTATTACATAAGCATATAATGATGCAATAAACATTTTCGCTAAAGCAAAAATAATAATTTCCAAATTAAAATCATTTATTTAATCTGAAAACACGGAAAACACACTTTTCAAAACATTTAGAATAAAATGCAAGAATGCTAAGGGAACACATGCAAATGATTTCAAACACACATCATGGGTTTGCACAACACAAGGATAAGGGTGAGATAGCTTAGCGTCCCACGTCAAATTTCTCCACATTTGCCACATTAGTTAACAATTGTAATTACCTACACACTTGAGTCAACCATCAAGTGTACCACATATAATAGTTAAAGAAACATAATCCACTCCAATGTGGTATAATCATACATGATATACAGTAATCATATTCACAATAATCACCTATGACTAGCATGATTCAGGAACATGATGCATAAATAATAACATTTCACAATGCAGGAATAATATGACAATCATGACTATAACAAGTATAGTGAAAATAGTGAAGCTAAAGCACTGCAATAATCTAACATGCACAATCAAATGAACACTAGGGAGAGCATTACAATCTTATTCTTATTGGAGAAAGGCAGCGGAAGTTGAAGAACCTTGCATATAATGGTGCCTTTAGTGAAATTGTTGATCTTATTCTTAGGATGTAAGTGATGTTGGAATATGTTGAGGAACTCAAGTTTGTAGTCAAAAGGAATCTAGTGTCCCCTTAGAAACAACAACTTCCTAAGGAAAATATTGAAGAACCTGCTCAATATTTTGTTGAGGAGGTTGCAGGAGAGGCATTGAGTTCACTTCCTCCCCCTGAACCAACTATTGGAAATCAATCTTTAGTTGATTACTCCTTGACAGAAGAGGTTGAAGACAACCAAATTGACTTTGATGAGGTATAGAAGGTGTTAAGGTCACCTCCTAAGAATGAAATACATTTGTCAATGCCTCCCCCATTAAGAACTTTATTGAGCCTGCAAGAAAGCAGTACATCTGTAAAAGATATTAGGGCATTAGCTTCCAAGAAATTTCTATCTGATGATGAATTCACTAAATCAAAGGAATTCAAAGATTTATTATGAAGAGGAAGTTTGAGATGTACCTGAAGAAGTTGAATGAGGAATAGGGTAAAGCTGAAAATGAGGATAAGGTGGCAATTGCTTAGAGGGTTTTGAAGGAAGTTGACATGGATGTTAGTAACATTACTGGTGTAGTCACAATAGGAGGGTTCATAGAATGAACTATCCGGACCATGCAGCAAGAGTAAACACAATGGAAACAACTCAGAGAAATGGAACAAATGCAGATTCAGTCATTCAGTATATCATAGAATTCAAATAAAGATCAGAAGGCATCATGCGGGCTTATAATTAGGGCTCACATGCCTGATTACATACATGTACAAGATAAAGCTTTGAAGTTCTGTTGCACAAAAATCTAGACTATCAATCTTTTATATCATGAGAACTATCTGAACTACTTTCCTAAGGATCTATTACATCAATACATATCAAGTTTGGAACAATAGATTCCTTTGCGTCGGCTAATAAAAATTACAAAATCCAATGAAGAGTTGTAATGTGTGAACATGGATAGGTCAAACCTAAATGCATAGAACAACTCCACAAATGAATGGAATGATGTGCAGATCTTTGGGGAAGGTCAGCCACAAACCAAAGATCATTGAATGATGTGTCATTAGGCTTCACAGATCAGGAAATGCTTCCGTAGGTTTGTCCTTCATCTGGTTGTCTATTATTATCAAGATACTCTGTTATGAAAACAATCAATCTTCAGATAGTGATATCTTTTTGGTAAAGATGTGTGGATCACTAAATTTTGGATATGATGTAGATGAATGAATGTAGATGCTAAGTCTAGCTCTGCAAGGTTTGAAATGTAACTAAACCAAAATGCAGAAACTACTTCTAACTGAACTGCCTGAACTGAACTGGAAATGAAAAGAAACATACTGAACTGCAAACAAACTGAAATGCAAATATTTTTGGTTGATGCAAGATTACTCTTGAACTAGGGATGCTCCTGCATCAGACATCTAGGGTTATTGAAAAAGTGAGTCCCTCACTTTGCTGGGGTTAGGGGATAACCAAGACGGTCCACCTTAGCCTGAGAAATCCATGATGAATCTTCTTCCAGTCTACCTTTCCACTTCACAAGGTATTCTTTGTATTGACTTGCTCTAGTGCTACATCCAATTTTTCTATCCAAAATGTCTTCAATATGCTCTGGTGCTAGTTGTGGTAACTGCTTCTTCAAGTCTTCTTCCATGCTGTCACCAAACTCTACTTCATGATAGTGATATAGGTCTACAATATTGAAAATAGGTGATATACCCAATATCTCTAGTAACTCCACTTCATATGCATTTCCTAAATCAAATTTTCTGAGTATCTTACAGGGTCCAAATTTCTTCATCTTTAACTTGCTATATGTCTGAACTAGAAATCTTTCTTTTCTCTAGTACACCATCACTTCATCTCCTACTTCAAATTCCTTATGTCTTCTCTTCTCATCTACCTTTTCCTTATACTTAGTGTTCATATCCTCCAAATGCTTCTTAACCTGATTATGTACTGTCTTCATATGATTTGCAAATTCTTCTACTTCTACACTCCTCTTTTCTTCCATATTGACATCTCTCAATTCTGTAACTCCTTTAGGATTCACTCTGGTCACAATTTCAAAAGATGTTCTTCCGGTACTCCTATTTACTGAATTATTGTATGCAAACTTTACTTGTGAAAGAATCAAATCCCAGCTTCTAGATTTCTCTCCAACCAAACATCTCAACAAGTTGCCCAAACTCCTATTCACTACCTCTGTTTGTCCATTAGTCTATGGATGAAAAGTTGAACCAAACTTCAAATCTGTCTTCATCTTCTTCTAAAGTGTCTTCCAAAAGTATCCAACAAACTTTGTATCTCTATTTGAAACTATACTCCTAGGTAATCCATGCAATCTCACAATCTCCTTGAAAAATAGGTCAGCTACATGCACTACATCAATTATCTTCTTACAAGGTATGAAATGAGCCATCTTTGAAAATCTATCAACCACTACAAATATTGAATCATGTCCTCTCTGTGTCTTAGGCAATCCCATTACAAAATCCATGCTTATTTCTTCCCAAGGTCTCTGCGGTACTAGGAAAGGTTTATACAATCCAATGTTATGACTATTCCATTTTGCAACTTGACAAACTCTTCTTATCAATGCCAAAATGTCCTACCAATCCACCACTATGCTTCTCTTTGATTAAATTATCTCTCATTAAACTCTTAGTTATGCATAACTGATTTCCTTTGAACAACATATCTTCTTGAATGAAATAAGCCAACCACTTACTCCTATCTATCACAATAGGTTCCTTACATGCTTTCCAAGGTTCTACAAAATCAGTGTCTCCCTCATACATGTTCTTCAATTCATCAAAACCCAACACTTCAACTCTCATTTCTGTCAATAAGTTTCTTCTTCTACTCAATGCATTAGCAACTTTGTTTGATTTTCCACTCCTATGCTTCAACACAAAAGTATAACTCTGCATGAACTCTAGCCATCTCATATGTCTTTGATTCAACTTACCTTGACTCTTCAAATATTGCAAAGCTTGATGATCTACATACAACACAAACTCCTTAGGCAATAGGTAATGTCTCCACTTCTTCAAGGCTTGAATTATGACATAGAACTCCTCATCATAAATTGAATATCTTCTCCTTGCATCATTCAACTTCTCACTGAAATATGCTATTGGTCTACCTTCTTGACTTAACACTACTCCAATTGCATTTCCACTTGCATCACAATCAACTTGAAATACCTTATTGAAATTTGGTAATGCAAACACAGGTTGTTCTATCACCTTTTGCTTCAACAACTCAAAACTTTTATCTGCTCCTGATGTCCACTTAAAATCTTTTCTGTCACTTCTCATTGTCTATGTCATAGGGTTACAAACTGAGCTAAAATTTCTAATGAACTTCCGGTAGAAACTAGCCAATCCATGAAATGATCTAACCTCTCCAATGTTCCCCAGTGTAGGCCACTCAACAATTGTTTTCACTTTCTTAGGGTCCATCTTCAATCCTTCCACAAAAATCACAAATCCCAAATACACTAGTTCTTCCTTCATGAAACTACACTTCTTGATGTTTATCAGTAATTTCTCTTCTCTCAGTCTTTGTAAAACTTGTCTAATATGCCACAAATGTTCCTCCTTTATCTTACTGCAGATTAGAATATCATCCAAATATACAATAACAAACTTACCCAAGAATTTCTTCAGAACTTCATTCATCAATCTCATGAAAGTACTCAGTGCATTTGTTAATCCAAAAGGCATGACTAACCACTCATGCAATCCTTCATTTGTCTTAAAAGTAGTCTTCCACTCATCACCTTCTCTGATTCTGATCTGATGGTGTCCACTCTTCAAATCTATCTTTGTGAAATATCTTGCTCCACTCAAACAATCCATGATATCATCCATCCTAGGTAAAGGAAATCTATACTTAACTATGATCTTGTTTATTGCTCTGGAATCAGTACACATTCTCCATTCTCCATCCTTCTTAGGTGCAAGCACTGTAGGTACTACACAAGGACTCAATCTTTCTCTGATCAAACCTTTCCTCAACAAATCTTGTATCTGTCTATTCAATTCTTCATTCTCTGTCGGTGTCATTCTATGTGCTACTTTGTTAGGCAAACTTGCTCTAGGTATAAGATCCATGTGATGACTGATACTCCTTATAGGTGGTAATCCTTCAAGTACATTGTCTGATATGATGTCTTCATATTCTAACAGCAACTCTATTATCTCCTCCGGTTGTTCTTCTTCAACTTCTTTCTTCAATGTTTCAGGCTTCTTAGGAATCAAGGCATAACACATATTCTCATGTCTCAAACCATCCAAAAATTTTCTTCCATCTACCAAATAGATTCTAGCATTTCCACACACTTCACTCTTAGGATCATCCTCCAAAGGAATCAAAATAATTCTCTTTCCATTTGCTATTATAGTATATGTATTCTTTCTCTCATCATGTATAGCTTTTCTATCATACTACCAAGGTCTACCCAAGAAGATATGACAAACATCCATAGGCATAATATCACACAAGACTTCATCATGATAAGATCCAATATGAAATTTCACCAAATATTGTTCACTCACTAGTACCTTATGATCATCCCGAATCCATGCTATTTGATAGGGATTAGGGTGTTTCAATCTTTCCAACTTCAGCTTAGTCACCATCTCTTCTGAAACTAGGTTATCTGAACTACCACTATCATTCACAACTTTACAACACTTACCTCTTGATTTGCATCTAGTTCTGAACAAACTCTTCCTCTGCGGTGGTTCCTCATTTGTCTCTATTTGAAATAGTCCTCTCCTCATCACAAGTGATTCTCCTTTCTTAGGTTTACCAACTAAACATGGTGATCCAATAGGTTCTTCTTCCACATAGGATGCTCTTCACCTATTTTCTATCCTCTTACTTGTACACTCCTGATTACACTCAAATGCTCTATGTCCTTCACCTCCACACTTGAAACAAGTACCTCTAAATGTTCTCTTGTCAGATCCTCTTCCTTCTCTTATGTATCCTTCATTCCAGTATACACTAGGGTTTCCTCTTTGATAAAAATTTCTATCATCTCTCTGGTAAGCATTATTGTCTCTGTCCTCCTTCTTAAATGGGTTGTCAAACTTGTTCTACTCTGGGTATGATCTGTCTCCTCTGGAAAATGTTCTACCTCTTTGAAATTTACCTTCTTTGCCTCTCTATCTCTAATCATGTCTTTTATTCATCTTCTCTTCAACTTCAGGGCAAACTGATATGCTTCCTCTAAAGATGTCATCCTTACCAGGCTTAGTTCTTCTTGAATGTTCAATCTCAGTCCATTGATGTATCTAGCCACTTTCTCCTTGCTTGCTTCACTATGTCCTATTCTTAAGGTTTTGCAATCTCTTCAACAGTTCCAACTCATAGTCAATAGGTATAAACTGATTCTTCAATTTTGCCACCATCCTATCCCATTTTGTAATCTTTTCTTTTCCTCTTCTATTTCTTTCCAACTAAACTTCTTTCCACCATATAGTAGCATGTCCTTTCAACTTTGTTTTTGCAAATTTCACCTTCTCTGGATCTTTAATTTCCTCATATTCAAAGTATTCTTCCATGTCATTTATCCAATCAATCAACTCTTCAGGTTCAAGTTACCAGTATAGTTCAGCACATCAACTCTAGGTCTCTTTCCAATCTTTGAAATAGCTTGCAACATCTTCACTTGATCTACTTCTTCTTCTTCATCACCTCTTAGGGTTTCACCAGTTTGTTCAACAGGTTGAGGTTCTTCTTCATCATCACTTTCAACATTACTTCTCAGTTTCAATCCTCTTCGCCTATCTTCTTCAACATCATCCAAACGAATTTGCATTATTTTCATCATTTCCATCATTTCATCCATTCTACCAGCCATTGTTCCAACAACAACTCTCCTTAGTGGCATTCTTCCTAGGATCAAGTGTAAACTACCTCAAGTTCGGTGATCGGGCTACAAGGTGACAACTACCTCTCAATCGGGGATCAGTTGCAACACAAGTAACCTACCTCAAATTGGCAATCTATCCACATAAAGATCTTATAGAGTTCCCTCGCCAACTTCGTTCAATTCACTCCCAAAGATTCAAACTTTCACTTTGATACCACTTGGTGCAGTCATGGTAGGAGGGTTCATAGAATGAACTATCTAGACCATGCAGTAAGAGTAAACACAATGGAAACAACTCAGAGAAATGGAACAAATGCATATTCAATCATTCAGTATATCATAGAATTTAAATAAAGATCAGTCGGCATCATGCGAGCTTACAATTAGGGCTCACAGGCTTGATTACATACATGCACAAGATAAATCTTTGAAGCTTCGTCGCATAAAAATCTAGACTATCAATCTTCTATATCATAAGAACTATCTGAACTACTTTCCTAAGGATCTATTAAATCACTATATATCAAGTCTGGAATAATAGATTCCTCTGCGTTGGCCAAAGAAGATTACAAACTCTAATGAAGAACTGTAACGTGTGAACACGAATAGGTTGGACCTAAATGCATAGAACACCTCCGCAAATGAATGGAATGATGTGCGGATCTTTAGGGAAGGTCAGCCACAAACCAAAGATCATTGAATGATGTGTCATTAGGCTTCACAGATCAGGAAATGCTTCTGCAGGTTTCTCCTTCAGCTGGTTGTCTGTTATTATCAGGATGCTTTGTTCTAAAAATAGTCAATCTTTAGATAGCGATATCTTTCTGATAAAGATGTGTGGATCTCTGAATTCTGGGTATGATGTAGATGAATGAATGTAGATTCTATGTCTAGCTCCACAAGGTCTAAAATGCAACTAGACCAAAATGCAGAAACTACTTCTGACTAAACTGCTTGAATTGAACTAGAAATGAAAAGAAACAAATTGAACTGCAAACAAACTGAAATGCAAATGTTTTTGGTTGATGCAAGATTGCTCTTGAACTAGGGATTCTCCTACATCAATTACCCCTAAGGAAGGAAGAAGGTTAGTAAAAGAAAGTGGTTTATTGCTCTTGCCAGGATGGGATATCTTATCCACTATTGCTATGGATACTATTAGAAGGCAAGATGAATTTGATGATGAAGTATTGACACATGAGCAAGCATAAAAATTGTTTGGAGCAGGTTTTAATGCTAATCATGAGACTTTGGCAATTTGGGCTATGGCTCCATGTGATAATAAACCACAAGTGGCAAGGGATATAAATGAGCTCATAGGTTAGTTAATTGTGAGAAGATTAATTGACACCACTGCCCCTCAGGCTGCATCATTGGTGGTAGCTACAACAAAATTCAATGAAGCTATAGCAAAGAAGGTACAAGAAGAACTAGACAAATAGAGGAAGGATTATGTGAAGCTATTACATGAGTACAACAAGCTCAAATCATGTGCTCCTTCCACTAGAATTGAAGTCTTATCAGTACCTTCTGTGTCTATTCCAAAGAGTTTATCAGGATATGAGGAGATTCTATTGGTGTTATTGAATTACAAGAGAATTTGAGGAGGAGCAGTTTGGTTGACAAACTCAAAGAAGAACATAAAAGTAAACAAGTAGCTCTGATTAAAAACTTCTTGGATCATCAAATGAGTAAAGTGTTGAATAAAGTAGATGATGCATAGGTTTGTCTAAGTAATTTGAAAAGGCAATTGAAAGCCACACTATGAATGAGTCATCCTTAAGGGATATTCTAGTTACTTGGATTACCCACGTGCAAGTGATGAATCATATTTATAATAGTGCCAGCATAGGTTATGATGTGCTAGATGGAGTGATCGACACACATGAAGTCATAGGCCTTTTGAATGAAGTCTCTACTTTTCATGACCGACTTGAAAAGTATTCCCTGCCGGCAGTTTGTACTAAAAATGGCACTAAAAAATCTCTGTCAGATTGGAAAGCACAATTTAGTAGCATAGTTCCTGTCTCCATCAAATCAATCATCACTGGGAGCAAGATTGAGCATGTGCAATGTAATGCTCAAATGGATAGGATACTGAATTTAGAATCTATCTTGAGTAGTTTCATAAAATAAACTTAAATATCATTAGATGCTAGGTACATGACTTATATGCAAAGAGTTGATAAAATTTTGAAGAACAACTAGCCAACAAAGGAGGAATATAATGTATGGGTGCAGAAGTATGAGATGTAATCACCATCTATAATTTTATGTCTAGTCTATGTTTAGAAGCAATAAATTATAGGGAATTTTAGCCTGAGCAGTGTGAGTACTTTTGTATGATGTATTCTCCCCAATTGAATTAAATGAAAAAATACAAACTATTTATGCATCTTATCTCCATTTGTGTTTTTTGTGAGTGATGATTGAGAATTTGAGAATTAATACAATCAAAGATTTATAAATTATTACTTCTCTCATGATGAATCTTACTAGAATTTTTAATTATTTATGATAACTTATAACTTTTACAGTCACTTAAATTAGGTTTAGAATAAGGTTTTAAATTTTAATCTAATCAGGGTTATGGTTATGTTTATACTTTATAATCTCGATAGCATTACATTTAATGTTTTATTTATGTATGAAATCATGATAAAATGCCACATATCAGGAAAGTACCTTTGGCTGGACAATGAAATTCATTCTACAGCTAAAGGTTTAAGGGACACATGGCACCTTATCGCACCATTGCAGCTTTAAATTTTTGGCTTAAAGCAAGGCTGTGAAGTGTGATGAGGCGAATTATCATTATATATAATATAATGTAATATAATATAATTATTATATATTATAATAATAATGATGGGATGTAGTACCTTTTTCCACTCCCCCTAGGGTGGTGATCCCAAACTATTAAATGAGTAAGATTGTGACAACGGGAGTGTGATTTGGGGTAGTGTGAGCAATTAATCCAAATGCCTAATAACCTGTTGTGAAGTACCAATCCTAGCTAATTGGTACAGTTTAGATTTTATGACACCATGTCATGCTCTATATCAAGGGGTTGGCAACACACACAAGATCTTTGGCGATCAAGTGAGAGTGACAGAATAGTCTGTCATTTTAGAATGCACATTCCCTCGCTTTTAATGCTGCCAAACTCATTTTTTCTATCCATCTGCAACCTTTTCTCTCATTCTTGTATGCAGTGTTGGTTGTGGTATCATTTTATTTCTTCCTATCTGTCACTTGTGTCTTTTAGGTCATATCTATGGTTTTGATGGCTATGTGGATTCCAAATCAGAGGATTTTTCTTCCTCCCATGGATGATGATCCCACTTTCCATGGAGCTGTGAATTCTATTCATCTTGCTTAGGTTTTCCAAATCGACTGCGACATAGTGGAATTTGCAGTTAGATGTGTGCTGGGTTACTACTTGTTCCAGTAGGCTAACAGGCATGTTCACGGGCCTGAGATGGCGGCCACGTTCATGTCCAATATTTTTGATCTCTCACAAGAGCAGGGGTATTTGTTTGTGATAGGGTTTACTTATATTAAAGGCCCTTATCTCAGTGCTTCCAAATGACGAAGAGTAGTGGCAGCCTACGATTCAGATGATGGTGATGCACTATTTGGCGGGGTGTTCGACAGGAAATATTTCTGGGTTTCGAATCATGCAACTTTTATTTTTGCAGGGCTTTAGAGGGGTCTTTGATTGGATTGCTATAACAAATTTAACATCCATTTAAATGCCCACAGATTCCAGATGGCAGGTGGAGTGGTGCAACGAGCTAAAGAAATGTTCAACGCTATAATATTTCTTTGATCCCATGCTCCGAAGAAAGCTCCAGGACCACCATGAGCACTGGGAACTCCCTTCTATGCATTACCATTTCCTCTTCCCCCGTCGGAAGAACAACATGATTCAAACTCAGGTTAGTTTGTGGGGTGGGTCTATGCATAGTTGATCTCTTTTTTGGGTTTTTGGGATCTTTTTGGTTGTAGTCATCTTTTGAAACCAGATGATATTTCCTAGTTCCTCTTTATGTAAAAACTTGTATATATTTTGATATATTAATCTATGTATGGGTGGTTCTACCACCTTTTTCGTAAAAAAAAATTATGTAATATAATATAATTATAATTTATTAATATATTATAATATATTATATTATAATATATAATATATTATAATATATAATATATTATAATATATAATATATTATAATATATAATAATTATTCAACCATTGGAATTCATGTTGTCATCTAGATATTCACAGAAAATGATAAAATGGCACATGTCAGGATTCAGGAAATTACCTTTGGCTGGACCATGGAATTCCCACTACGGCCAAAGGGATACATGTCACCTTATCGCATTGTTGCAACTTTAAGTTTTCAACTTAAAGCAAGGTTGTGATGAGGCAAATCTTTGCGACAAGACAATAGAGACCGCCACATGTCAGAGGCTCGGAGGGGATATGCCTGATAAATATTAAAAAATATTTCAAAATAATATTAAAATAGATTGGGGTATTTAAAAACAAGGACCCACATGGAACACATGGTGCCTTCGCACACGGTCGCAACTTCATAAATATAGGCTTAAATGGATGCTACGAAGCCCATGACGAAATTAGACATAGAGTAAAATAAAGGGGCTTGGGGCCAGTAACTTAGAACAAAGGGGCCAATAAATCAATGACCACCAAGGGGATAAAATAACAACTTAAGCTAGGGAAACTGGTTGCACAGGTCAATGATCAATTAGAAGGATAAACCTTTAACACCTTAGACAACACCAACCGCAGTGTTTTTACTTGGGGATTTTGCAGAGTGAATCGTGATAACATAAAAACCCTAAAAATTTGAATTTACATAACACATCCATTTATATTTTCCCTTTTTATACATCTCTATACATTGCCATTGAACTCATTTATCTTTTCCATGTGATGAATGTTATTTAATATTAAAAATTTGAACCATTTGTATACATTGCAATTTGCCATTAAACTCATGTCAATCTCAAACCATAGTTACTTCTATATTTTTTATTAAAATTTAACATCACCCTTCAAAAAGATTGGGGAATTACATTGTACATGAACATCTAACCAACCTCAAAGTTCCAAACAAAACTCCTATCCTTCAACCTTGAATCCTTGCTCTAGTCCTCCAAAATCTTTTTTTTTCCTCTTTTCGATGATGCTTAATGAATATTTCACTATAGTCCATAATTATCGTATTAAAAAGCAATGTCTCCATTAAAAATTCAATTACGTACTCATTCACAATGTCAGTAAATGATTTTCTATGGAACCTTGCTTTATATGAACAAGAAACCACTAGATATGGGTAACAATAAGGCCAATAAAGGAGAATTAAATTGATTTTCTCGAGGTCAATAGAAATTGAGTTGCAATACCAATTCCATGTGTCAATTCAATTTTTTGGTTTCTCATACATGCATGCATGTGTGGGAGATTGAACCCACCATCCAGAATATAATATTTCACTTGCAAATGTTAAAAACGTTGATTCTTGACACGATTTATTCCACTTGACGAATGCTTGTATTTCTTCATTCTGAGAAATGCAACGTAATAACATCTTGCATAGCCACACACAAATAAGATTTTCTACCATACTTATTACTATTCTACATCTATGAACTGAGAACTCTATCACATAGTTAAATTCAAAATCATGAATGAACACAAAATAAGTACTTGATAACTTACTTTCTTCACATAGTTGTTGTAATGAAAGACATTACTTTGAACTTTTACAGTTTATTGATTCTTCTACTATCTAAAAATTAGTAATGCAATATAAGGTTGAAACAATAAACACTATCATATATACATGACACATGTACTACCATGAAAAATGGGTAATAAATAACAAGCAAATCCATTTAATTGACTCTGTTGTACCCTAGAAATTTGTATTGGCTAATCTATGTGGTTTGTCACTTGCCATTAATGAACTCAATTGGCATTGGCTAATCTAGCTGGTTAAGTGCTTTCAATCAAATCAATCATATGGCTCTAATTAATGATAAAGGTATTGCAAGTGTAGTCTGTCCTATCAATCGTGAGACACTATTTGAATCCATCCCAACCGAGATCACAATTAACCCACCATAAATGGAAATAATGTGGTGTGCCACATGGTTATTATACATTTTCACACATGACATATTAAATATAGCCCTTAGCCTCTTCTATAAGTTTATTAGGCATCTTCATTCTTTTTTGGTTGTTTTTGTTTTCACAATTTTGTGGTGAATTTCTATCATTGAGATTCAAGATGAGTCATTTGATTTTTCGTCATGTTTCTCTCTTGCCTTGCAAGTGGGAAATGGTAGATTTTAATAGATATGATGAGTAAAAACTACGGAAGGTGTTTCTGATTGACTCCCCCTGGTTGACGATGTTGTTTGAGATATTATTGATCGTGATATTCTTTCACAATATCCTCAACAAAATCTTTTCAGTGACATCTTCTATGCATTTCTTTCAAATTTAATGGACCTGCTCGATGATCCAAGTCTGGTGAAGATGATAGGGAAGGCAATGATTCAAGAATTGCTTATCCCTAGGGATAAGTGTGATTTCTCTTTAAATGATTATGATTGTGATGTCAGACCATAGGATAAGGATGGAATTTTCCCTTTACATTGGTTAGAGCACTCGGCTACAGCTAAATACATTCTTAAGGAGGCAAGGACGGGAATTGTTAGAGGCTCATTGGAGTGCTTTAATATGGCCCTTTTTTTACATAATGATTTATCTGATTGTTACTTAAGAAGGGCAAGGTCTATTGTCTATGCTACAGATTTTCTTCTTCACGTGGCAGTTGTTAGAAGACAAATGAATGGTGGCCACTAACAACTTTATTTTGAGTTTTTGAAAATTTAAACTATTTTGAATTTTTCCTTTTTTGCATACACCTTTATCCAAGTTTTGTGTTAGGACACCTTGGATTAGGACTATGGAAAAAATCTTCTGTAGACTATAAACTGAAACTCTTTTGTTTAATATAATATGGGTTATCGATATAGATTACAATTGTTGTCCACATTTTAATTTTTTTGTCTTATTATCTATTATTTATAGATAATAACATAATTCTGGAACTTTTCTTATTTATGGTTAGATTGATTGGTTGATTCTAGAAGTATTATAATTCAGAATATATGTAAAAAATAAGTTTAATCAAAATCATTCCTTGAATCCTTCAGAAAAGAGATTAACAATGTGTGTAATTAATGAAATTAACAAATTAGAATTAGAACTATCTCTCATTTTACTGAGTTAAGAAACATAAACAACTATTACAGAAATATGACAACACAAAGATGACATCGCTGGATGAATATTTCCAGTTGACAGAGTTGAACATTGTGTATTTTCCTCATATTTTCCTTACAACATAATGAAGAAGAAGCCTTCGCTTGAGCCCTGGCCAATGGACCGAGAAGAATATGTGAATGAAATTGGGAATAAAGCTGGGGCTTTCTTCCAAATTTAAGAAGAAAGGCTAACATAGTGAAAGAAGAAGCCTTCTATAGTTTGGACTGTCTGGAAGGAACCCAGAAGACTAATCATACTAAGCTACCAAAAAGATGCAAAAATGGATTGGGAGAGAACTATTGATAATAAGGAATACTGAGAGTGGGGGGTGAATCAGTATTCCAGAAAACCACTTCTTCACAAATTTATTTATCCAATTTCCAAAGTTAATAACATGAAAGTAGAATAAACATAGGAACAACAACTATAGAGACATAACACATGAACACCAGGATTTTTACATGGAAAACCCAAAAAGGGAAAAACCATGGTGAGTGTTAGCTCACAATATATTAATATAGCACAATACCAGATTACAAGAAGGCTCACTACCTTGGGGATCACTTTCCAGAGGTATGCTCACTGCAAGAAAGGCTCACTACCAAAAGAGGCTCACTGCCTAGAAAGAGAAGGAAGAAAGAAGAAATGGCTCACTACCAATTTGAACTGCTCTGATTGCATCTACACATGCATTGTTACAACTCCAATGAAGTATAGAAATAATGTCTCAAAACTCTTCATCTCCGACTGCTCTACTTTTACATAGGAGCAGGATCTCTCTTTTCTTGCCCTTACATAATTGCTTTATTTCATATGTTGCACATATATCTCTATATCACATTTCACATAACTACACTAAACACTAAATTCGATCCCATATATATATCCGCAACACTTAAGATCTTCATGTTGGGTTGGCATACTCAGATGAAGCATATAGTTAATAAACTTGTAGTTTGTCAGCCAAATCCATTTATAAAAGTACATGGAAGACCTAAATAACATTTGAAGCACCTTCTCATATGCTGGCTCCAACTATAGAACCACTTAGGATAAAGTTCTAATCAATAGAACTTACCGTACATAAATCAAATTATCAAGTCAGCCTCAAACCCAAATTGTTAGTGACTCAATCTAACTGTCAGATCACAACTTTCACTGTAGACTATAATACTTTCTCAAAATCATATCAAAGACAGCTTAGATATCATAGATCATACTTTCAAAACCACAGAACAAAATATTCTTTAGCGGCAAAATGCGAACCATCAGAACTCAGACTCTGTCACAGTCAAACTCTATCAAACACTGTAGCAATACTCAGTAGCATGCAACTATCTTTCTGGTGGACTTCAGAACTTACAACTCTGGATTTAGATACTTCATACAAGTGTTTACAACACCTCAAAACTGCATAACAAAATATGCACTTGCAGAGGAATGCAAACCCTTTGACTTTGCATTGTACATTGTTCTTGTCTTACTTCTGTTCATCTAGACTTAGACATTTTCTTCAAATGACGTCCAGAGGAAGTCATGACCTGAACACTAGAATATATCATCATCAAGTAGCTATGAGTCATCATACCTAAACTGCATTTGCCGGTCTTCATCTACAGAGGCATATTGATCCACTTTCTATCCTTTACTCCAAATACTATCCATACTTAGTCATTCTGGCCTTCCGGTCTTGAATACTCTTGTGCCTTGTTGCCAAATCAAGTTGGTCTTCTAGAGTGATGTCTTCTTTGCCTTGTTTCCATCAATGACAACACTCAATTATTCAACATAGCAATGTCTCTTGCCAACAATCTCCCCCTTTGGCATTGATGGCAACACTTAGTGAAAAATGCTTGACTGCTTTGACTACTCCCCCTATCTATAACAACGCAACTGTGTAACCATTCTAACCCCTTCCTCTACTAAAAAAGACTACATTCTAACTGAATAATTCCCAAAATTAGCTAACAAGGAACAACCAAAAGTTGAAATTTATTGTCGAAAGCAACTTTCTCCATCCCTTTATAGCCATGACTACTAGGAAATTGGAAATTCAAAAAATCATTACCTATCTATCACTCTATCTTACTAACCCTACAAATAATTCTCCAGATGCCAAAATGTCACTTCATATCATGCTCTGAGAGCATTTGGGCACCCAATTCAAGAAATCCTAGTATAGACTTGTCATCTTACTCGTATGGACTTGACATCTCACATTGAAAATTACCTTGGTTCCCTTTACAAAGCTTAAATTTTGCATCCACCAGAATGTTAGCCATCAGAGAAAATTGTTCCACTTGTAAATTGTTCCACCATTTGATGAACAAATGATGAATGGTTGTAGTTCAATTCTGGAAGGTAAATCTCTAACGCTACACATTGCCAACAAAATCCTTTGGAATCAACCAGGAGCCATTAGATATTATTAGATCAATGGTTGAGATATAGATAAAATATATAATATATTAATATTGATTATTGTATACTATATTGTATATAATATGAATTATTTAATATAAAACAAAGGTCAAGGTGGTGGCAGAGCACAAGCCCTCAACTGTGAAGATGGGCCCACCTCTTAATTTTGTGATGTACATGAAACATCATGATGCAATCATGATGAGACACATGGCATATAACAACACAATCCACTTGTCTCTATTCTGGAGACTTTATGTAGAAATTTGGTTGTGTCAATACTTTAGGCTGAAATAGAACTTATACCGTCAATCTGCGATCATTTGATAATAAAAAAATATTAGAATATTATGAGTACATTGATGTAAGTTGCAAGCTTACATTCATCAAATTTTGAGGTACCAATTTTCCATTTATTGACATGCACAACAGAATTGACATCTATCCTTTCGTAATAAATAAGGAATGCCATGAGAAGCGCAATTGTACATTTTTTGGAAGGTAATTTATGCAGCTCATTTATGAATCATATAGCACTACACACCATTGTAATCAATGAAATTTTTGGAAACATTTTATTAGGTTTACAACCCTCACAGATCCCTTATTCTACATTTTCATTGGTGTACTTTGGAGGAGCTCTGGACTGTGTCTTCTACAGGTGTTGAACATAGGATTTCACAACTAGGTTAGCTAATTGGTGCTCTTTCTTGCCCATTTCTTATAGTGATAAATTTGAATTCTTTAAGTCAGTTGGGTGGGAAGAACAATTGTTTTTCATGAGTCTGGACTATTTGTTTACCCCAAATGTTCTGGAGATTTATTTGGCACCCTTAGTAGTTACAAAAGCTTTTGTTTACTGGTTTCTCAAACAAGTAAACATGAAGCTTTTGTTTATTGAGAATGGTTTAGCTAAGGTGAAGGATAACAAGCTAAGACATATAGATTTATAGGATTTCTGGGCTTGATTAGAGAAAAACCCCAAGTCACCTATAGCCGAGAAAATCCTAACAAGCAGGTTAGCTCGTGCTGGGGGTTTCCCACCTATTGTACCATGTCCAAACCTAGTTGTTGCATGTGTAAAGAACTATTATCCTGATATTAAGGTCTGGTCATCCTTTGTTTTTGGAGAAGATCGAGAGATGGCTTAAGGGGAAATTTTAAGAGCACGTTGCTTCTTCTTCTATGCATAAATAATTAGGAACAAGAGAGCAAGGAACCTCTTAGGCCTCTAAAATTTAGAAAACTTCAACTGGTGTGGAGACAACTCATCATAGAGTTGGTTCACAATCTGGCGGGGATGGAGAGTAGCCTAAAGATAATAGGAAACTAAAAGTTGTATGTGAACAGGATGGTCAACCTACTTTCATGAAACCATGAGTAGAGAAGAAGTTGGATGCGTTACAACAATTGCATGAAGATCACATGACTTCTCTTGTGTCTCCTTCACCTGGTAATGATTCTTTCATTTTTCAACAGATTGCTGATGATAGTACTTTTCATTCCTTGTTTGAGATTCCAACCTCCCCTGTATCAAATGAAATTCCTATGCAAGATACTCCTAATTAGCCAGACAGAGTTGTCTTGGGTGCAAGTGACAGTGGTATAGTTTTGTCTTCCCCTTCTTGGCTAAAGAAAGTTGTTGAGAAAAAGAGGAGATATGCCCCAATGGTAGACATAAACGTTGACACTATAGCTAAATTGTTGCAGACTACACCTAAGCCTAAGAAGGCTAAGAGGATGTCTCAGATGGTAACGAATTCTTCCTCAGGGCATAGAATTTTGGAGATTAAAGACCCCATTGTGGATAAAAATGAAAATGAAGTCACATAAGAAGATTTTAATATGAGAAAGATTGACACGGGTCCTCCTACCATGAAAGGTGATATATATCATGCAAAATTCATTGTAGGCTTGCTAGCAAAGAGAGTTAAAGCTGAGCAACAGGAGAACATAAATCTACAAGCCTAGGTGAATTCTCTAATATCTTTCATTCAATCTATTTTGAATACTACTTCTCGATCCCCTGATGCAACTTTGAGTGTTTCTGTTGATGGAATGGATCCTAACATTTTACAACAAATCAAGAGATACCAAACTCTAGCTAAGGCCACCGAGCAATGGGTAGAGCAAGTCACTATTGGTGGCTTGTTGTACATTAAGGAGGTCATGAAACTATATACCCTCACTTCTGATAAAAGGAAAGGGTTAGTTGTAGAGTTACGAAACATAAAGAGGGAAGACAGTAATCTGCTCATGGTGTCTACAAAGATAAAAGATATGACAGAAATTGATACAAATATTCTTGTAGCTGAGAAAATTTTTAATGATCCTAATGAGAATGATTCTATGTCTTGGGTAGATGCACTAGAGTGGAAGTGGTCTATGCTAGGGGATTTTAGTGGAGAAATAAGAAGAATTTTGATTCAATATTACACTGATATGGTTGATCTTAAAAATAATTGTACCATCTTAGATGTAGAGATTTTAGATGAAAGCGGAGATGATTGATGTCAAGCAAAGAAAAATATTAAGAAGATGCTTACTGAAGAGCTTGTTGGTGCTGACACAGTTAATGGTGAATCACTAGGGAGGCTTGGACATATAGCAATGTATCTCAGAACTTTTAGGCATGAAATTGATGATGTCTATAAGAGACTAACAGATGCAGACAGAATGATAAAAAAGTGGAAACTTTAGACAAACATTACTTGTAGACTAAGTGTCAAGATTTTAACCCCCATCATTACTAGGTACAAGAGTTACAAGGTGAAACTGAGAGCACAGGTGGACTCGACTACTACTGGTGAACAGGACAAGGAAAGTGAAGTGACTTGGGAGGAAGACCAAATTGTTGCCACATGATGGCATTTCTTTTTTTTTTTGTGTTATTTCTTTAAACATGCTCTAGATACTCTTGTGGCAAAAGACTTATTATTATTTCATGTTTTAAATTAGTTGTCCCCAAGAAGTTGTTAATATAACAAAGAGAGTTATTTATGACAAGGCTACATATACTAAGCCTATCGATGCATTTAGGATCTTTTGGCAAACTTTGTGTTGTTGATAGGTCAATTTTGTGTTACTCTATATTTTAGTTATTTTCAATATATGAATGGAAGCTTGAGGAGTTGATTTCTAAAGTCGTAAACTTTGTGTTATGGTGGATGAATCTGTATTCTTCTTATGTATCCTTTTGAATTTTATTTTATTAAATTATTATCTATTAATATCCATTAATTATCTGAATCATTCCTTCATTGAAACTTGTCTCTATTCCAAAGACTTTATGGAGAAAGATGGGTGTGTCAGAACTACATCTCGAAATAGAACCAATGTCATTGATCTCTGATACTAAATATCCATCGATCTAAATGTAAATATTTTTTTAAGCTATAAATTCACCAAGCAAATTAGTCATTATAATTTAGCATTTGATATTTTTGCCAGACACATTATGATTTTTCAAAAAATTGCGAGCACATTTGCCAAATAATTTATTTTACATTTTTGAATATCTATATAATTCACCACCTAATTTATTTTATTTTTTGGAATGCAACTATAATTCGCCACCTAATTTATTTTATTTTTTGGAATACAACTATAATTCACCAAGGAAATTAATTTTTTTTAAAAATCTATATATAGTTCACCAGCAAAAAAACCAATGTCAACAAATTTGAAAAAAATCACCAATGATTTTTTTTTAAAAAAAATTAGGCATAGATTCACCAACATTTTTTGGCCTCAAGTTAGGATTCACCAGGATTTTATAGGTTTTTCTAGGGGGGTTCCTTAAAGTTATCCCTGGGTGGATCTCCTACTGTCAATGTCACCTACCTAATCAGAATCCACAAATCCATGAATACTCATACAATGTTGAGGCCCTATAGGATAACCATGATAACATAGGGAATAGTCGGAAGGATCTAAACACTCTCTTCACTACATCCCAATGTACCCATCCAGGATTAGCCATAAACTGACTAAGGACTCCCACTGCTTGGATAATGTCTGGTCTTGTACAAACCATAGCATACATCACACTGCCAACCACACTAGCATAAGAAACTCTACTTATATCCTCCATCTCAGAAGAAGACTTTGGACAATCTCCAATAGATAACTTTGTCCCCATTGTAACAAGAATAGTTAAAGATCTACAATCCACCATACTGAATCTCTCCAACACAATGTTAACATACTTACTCTGGCCTAACCAAAGTTTTTTGTTTACTCTGTCTCTTCTGATCTGCATCCCTAGAATGTACCTGGCTGCCCCTAGATTTTTCATTTCAAACTATGCTAACAACTGAGACTTCAAATCAGAAATCAAACTTTTACCATTCCCAATTAGCAACATATCATCAACATATAGTGAAATAATGAGAATGTGATCATTGTCAAACTTGTAATAAACATAATGATCTGATTTCGATCTCAGAAATCTAATACTCTACACAAGAGGATCAAACTTTTGGTACCACATCCTAGGAGACTATTTCAAACTATACAAAGACTTCTTTAACTTGCAAACCAGATTTTCTTTACCTTTCACCACGTAGTGCTCTAGCTGTGACATATAGATTTCCTCCTCCAAGTCACCATGAAGGAATGTTGTTTTCACATCCATCTATTCCACCTCTAAATCATACACTTCTACAAGAGATAACAGGAATTGAATAGATTTCAGCTTCACAACGAGAGAGAAAATCTCACTATAATCAATTCCATCCACCTAAGAATACCCCTTTGCAACCATTTTGGCCTTATATTTCTCCACACTACCATCTGTACAAAAATTCTTTTTGAACACCCATTTACACCCATGGGTTTCCGTCCTTTAGGCAAAGGCACCAAGTTCCAAGTTTTATTCTTTTCCAAAGAAGCCATCTCCTCTTCCATGGCCTCCTTCTAGGAACCTACATCTTTCATACATGTAGCCTCTTTCACAGTTCTAGGCTCATCAGTGCTAGAAATCAAGGCAAAAATACAACTAGAATCAAGCAATGAATAACCAAACCTCTCAGGTTGCTTCCTAATCTATGTAGACCTCCTCAAGAACTGAGGTGGAGGTTCTTCTTCTTCTTCTAAACTTTCAGAGCTGCTAGAGCTCTCCTCATCATCAGGTCCAACAAGGTCTTTCAGTTCAGTCTTCTCAGGGGTAGTAGGAAATTGAACCACATCCTCTTTCTTTTCTTTTTTCTTTTCACTATAGAACAATAGGAGAAGGAGTTACCTATCTGAAAATAACACTTCTACTATACAAGATTTTCTTAGCCATAGGATCCCAAAGCTTGTACCCTTTCACACCGACACAATAGCCAATGAAGATACACTTAACTACCTTGTTCTTCAATTTTGACCTCTTCTCCTTAGGCACATGTGCATATGCCTCACAACCAAAAACATGAAGATGTCTCAAAGAAGGTGTTTTACCAGACCACACCTCCATGGGTGTCTTTTCAACAAGTGTTAAAGTAGGAGACCTGAAAATTGAGAAAATTCAACTATTCATTATTCAACTATTTCTCATAGTAGTGGGTACTAAAATAAGAAAAAAATATCAAACTATTCACTATAGTAGTGGGTACCACTTATTTGAGTGAAAAAAGGGAAAATTACAAGGACAAAAGAAATTGAGGAAGAAGTGAAATCCATTTTGCTAAAGGGTGTATGGAGTTGTCTTATGTCTTTCAATCCCATGTTCTTTACAGAACTTCTCAAAATATGCCGAACAAAACTCACCCATTGTCAGTTCTCAAACACTTAATGCTTTTACTAGTCTGATTCTCTACAAAATCTTTAAACTCTTTAAACTGACTAAAGACTTTAGATTTACTTTTAAGAAAATAAATCCATGTCCTCCTACTATAATCATCAATTAATGATATAAAATATAATGATTTAGAAATCAAAGGAACATTCACATGACCAAACACATCAGAATGAATCAGATCCAACACACTAGAATACTTGTGAGAACTAGAGTAAAACTTAATGTGGTTTTGCTTTCCATATACACAATGTTTGCAAAAACCAAACTCATGATTACAATCATTTAACCCCTCAACGATGTTTTTATTTTTTAGGGCTCTAAGACCCTTTTCACCAATGTGACCAAGTCTCTCATGCCACAACATTGTCTTCTCAGCAGGAAGTTTCATTTCCAAAGCATTAGCACCCTTAGGTACCATGAAAGCACGACCATTGGAAGTTGATGCAACACACTTCTTCACTGCTAGTTCCAATGGTGAGGATGAATAATTTGAAGCTCTTTTCTTCAAAACATAAAAACTATTGCACTGAAAAATGCATGCATCCAGCTAAAACAGAGTACCTCTCCAAGTACCCTTAGTAAGCACCTATTGGCAAGAGACGCTACTTTGATCAATGATTGAATGTTGTCATTGATGGCAAAAAAGAAAGGAGTTTCCACCAGCATGGCAAAGAGACTTTACTCTGGAAGGATAAATGGCTAAGTATGGGCAGTATACATTATATAGTGTAAATGACAGTGTTTGTGTCAGTATGCCTCTGCAGTTGAAGATCATTATACATAGTTTAGGTATGTGGCTCATAGCTATTTGAGGATCATATGTTCAAATGTTCAAGTCTTGACTTCCTTTGGAAGTCATATTGCAAAATATCTAAGTCCAGGTGAACAACGTTAAGTTAGGAACAACGCACAGTACCAGAGTAAAAGGGTCCACATTCCTCTGCTATTGCATATTTTGTCCTGTGGTTCTAAAGGTATAATAAGATGTCTAGAATGAATGTTGGTTATGAATCTTTGAGTCTCATATGGTTTGCAATGAGAGTTATGATGTAACAGATGAATTGGTCAAGCGTGTTCTTAAGAAACAAGCCAACATGCATGTTAGATCTTTATGCAGAGAAGATATATTGTTTGAACAATCAATCTAAGTGGTTGAATGATTGGTGCCAACCTATATGAAGACTATTGAATGATTGTTTGGGTCCACATTGTAGATTGGGCACAAGTTCAAGCTGACAAGATATAACATTTATATACACGGTTCATATTTGGCTTGCCGACCTAATTATGAGATAAATCTTGTAGCAAATATATATACTCGATGGATTTCAGTGGTGAAGGGGTAACAAAGGATGCGATGTGTGTGAATTCAATGTGTGTGCAATCTAAAGCAGATTTGTGACTAGAAAAAGATAGTAAGGACAGAAGAGTAGAGTTTATGTAAAGCAGAGAAGAAAAAGCAGAGCAGACATTATGAAGACATTTGATTATGTATACTGAGCTATTAATGGAAACGCACCTCAGCATTCTATAGATGCATTTGTAGTAGTCATATCCGAGTAGTGAGCCAATCCTTCTTCTATCTTCTTTTCTATTTTCTTGGTAGTGAGCCTATTGTAGTGAGCACTTCTTGGACATTGAGTTCCAGGGTAGTGAGCCTTCATGTAATTTAGTATTGTTATCATAATATATTGTGAGCTAACACTCACCATGGTTTTTCCCTTTTTGGGTTTTCCACATAAAAATCCTAGTGTCTATGTGTTATGTCTTTATGGTTGCTATTTTTATGTTTATTCTACTTTCATGTTATTGAATTTGGTAATTGGATTAAAGAACAACAAAATAAGTGGTTTTGTAGAATAATGATTCACCCCCCCTCTTAGTATTCTTGGTGTTCAACAATTAGTATTAGAGAAAGGTTCCTTGGAAGAAGCCTAACAACTTGAGGAAGATTTGGGATAGTATACTCATGGCAGCCAAAAAATTTAGAAATTTCTCATATGAGAACAATGTTGAATTGGAAGCAACTCTTATTGATCTTGAAAAATCTGAAGCAGAAATTAGGGATCTGAAGGATAATATTCAAGAAGCTGATGAATTCATTCTAAAGTTAAAAGAACAAGTCGAGAAGTTCAAAGAAAAATACAAAGAGGTTAGTGAATAATTGATATCAGCAAATGAAACCCTAGATGATTTGAAAGTGGAAGTTGTAGAAAGAGCTAAAGCAAAAGAAGGTCTAAAAATGTTGGTAAAAAGCAAATTAGAAGAATGTGATAAACTTGTAAAAGAAGTTGTAAGCCTAAAATTAGATTTGGAGAAAGCTAAGAGATATGAAGAAAAGTTCAAGATAAGTTCTGCAAAACTTGATGAAATGATTGCTAGCTAGAAGAATTCAGATGACAAGCAAGGCTTGTGATTTGAGAAAGGTGAAAGTTCAAAATCAGGTCATGCAAACACTGAGTTGAAGCAAAACAAAGGCAACTAGTTCATGAATCAAAGAAGAAGACCTAGAAGACCTCTGGTTAGGTAGCTAAATGCTCAAAGGTACCCATATTTCAATGGCCATTGTTTCAATTGCAATAAGTTTGGCCATAAGGCTACTCAGTGTAGGAGTAAAATAAATCAGAATGTTCCATCATTCTCTGGTCAATGTTTCAATTGCAAGAAAATTTGTCATAGATCAAATGAATGTAGAAGTTTGGTAAGGAATGGTTTTTACAATGCAAGGAATACTCAATCATTCAATGGAAAGTGTTTTGCATGCAATAGGTTTGGACATATGGCTAATCAATGCAAATCAAGAAAAAATCCAATCAATAGAAGGAATCAAGGACAACAAAATGTGGTATGCTACAATTGCAATAAGTTTGGACATGTTGCAAGATTCTGCAGAAGCAAGAATGAGAAGAGAGACTATCCTACAGAGAAGAGGAAAACATAGCAGAGAGAAGATAAAGGAAGGAACAAGATTGATCCAATGGAAATCAAGAAGGAAATGAGAAAGGTCTAGATTAAGAAGGATATAAATGAGGTCAGGAATGAATCCGCACTAGTTTCTGGTGTAGATACTTCCTCAGGGAAGTAGATGGTGAGCTCTAGCTCAGGGGGAGCTACAATAAAAATATTAATCCCCTAGCCAGATTGTCAGTGCTGGGATATAGCACGAAGATATGTTGAAAAGATGCATATGACAGATCTTTTGAAAGAAATTCTGGTGAAAATGGTTCAAGTGTAGAGCATTGTAGAGCAATACTAATATACTGTATTCTATAGAGTGTTTGATAGCTTTTTCAATAGGGGCCTTTATGGCGATTAGGTCAAGTCAGATCAAGGATTAAAAAGGGACTCATTCGATGAAAAATTTATTTCTCATTCAAACTCTTAAGTGTCTAAGGCGAACTGAAGCAAAATTCCAAGCAACTATAGTGATTTCCAAAGCAAATCAAGGCAAGATCAAGCAAAACCCTAATTTGGCAAAAAGAGGTATTTTTCAGATTCGAAACCCTACTGTGAATTTATTTGAATCTTTGGAAAAATGGCAACACCACATGTGATTGATATTACTGAAAGAGCCCAACCAAAATTCAAGAAGCATCCATTCAAATCAACAGAGGTTGATCCAAATGGTGTATTTTTAGGGATTCTGTTTGGTGTGATGCATGCAGAGGATGTTAGGGCTTACATTCATGTTTCCCTAGAAGAACATGGTGATAGCAAATTCTCAGATCTATACCTAAAACATTTAATTGGTGACCAATTTGAGTTGAAAGAAGAATACAAGGCTTTGGAAGTGAAGAAATTCATTCAGTACAAAGACTTCCTTACATTTGCAGAAGATGAATGGGTCTAGTACGTGTTGAGTAGGATCCACGATGAGTTCATGTGGCTTAAAAAGCCCTTTAAAATCACCAAAGATGCAATTAAAGCTGTGATAGGATTAAACTCTACTGGTAACGTGCCCCTGTTAAAAGCTGTGAAGAATAACACTATGATAGAAGCAACCGGAGCCTAATTTGACAAGAGGGCATTAACAGTCAATGATATTACAGACCTTGTAGTGAGGTTTGGATCAATGGTAATTGGATATAAGATCTATTTCTCCAACCGAGAGAACTCTGTCTCCGGTACTGCTATTTACACTTCTTATTAGATGATTAAGGAAAATGCAGACTATGATCTCTGTGAATTTCTACGACAACAGCTAATGGAAAACCTGTAGAAGTTAAAGGAGACCAAATACCCCTTCAAATTTGGTAAGTTGATCATCTGTTTATTCTTCTACTTCATGTAAGAATTACCCAGAATGAAAAACTTGTTCTGGTTAAACAATCAACTAATTGTAGTGCAAATTAGAGATCATTTAAGCAGTATAGGAAGCTATGAGGAACAAACCATAGCCCTATGGGGCTACTTCAATTTTTTTTTGAGAATTATGCAATCTAGAGAAAGGATTCCTAAGGGAATTGTTGACAAATAAAAAAATGACATATGCTTTATTGTGACAAAAGACCAATGCTTGATGGAGGCCGTTGAGCCTAGAATAGTATGGGTTATACCAATGGGGTATGAGGTAGATGGACAAATACTAGATAACTATGCCCAAGACATGTTAAGTAAACCTAAGGACTCCAAAGAGGAAAGATTTGGAACCTATGAGGAGTTGTCAACAAAAGTATTTGTTGAGCAGAGAAGGCTAGAAATTTTAAAGAAGGCCCAGAAAATGGCAGAAGAAACAAAGGATTCAGCAAAGAACAAATATTAGCCACAAGAGCTAGAGCTAAGGTAGAAAGAGCAACTAAAGAAAAGGAGAAGGAGCAAGAAAAGGAAGCTAATAAAGATCTGAAAGTTTAAGAGACACAACAAGAGGCACCTGCTGCACCAAAAAAAAGAACAAGAAGTGTTGGTTCCTCTGGAATAACATCTAAGTCCTCTGGTATTCCCTCCACAACAACTGTAAAAGAATAAATAGGCAAGAGGAAGAAGACCAAAGGTTAGAGAGTGCATGTCAGTATTGATCTAGTTGATGATGAGGAAACTGAGACTGATGAAGAAGTGAAGAAGATGAAGGCACAGAGTGCACCTCCCTTCAGTTCTCAGCAAGGCAAACCCTCTGGTGCCACAAAAGGGAAGGCATCTGATAAGAGTAAAGAAAGAAAGAAAGCTAATACTGTAGTACCTACAGAAGACCAGGATACAATGAGCTTAGAGGAAGTTTTAAGGGCTATCACAATTGATGGCAATCTAACCCCCATTGCCAAATTCTATGATGCATATAAAAAAATCATTGAGAATGCTATTGTCAAATACTTGTGCATTTATAATAAGGCCCTCATTGAGATCATTACTAATCTCCCTAACACCTTGGGTAGTATCATGTCTGCAAGGAAAGAAGCTGCTATGACAAAGGATATCAAACTTAGAGAACACATACTGATAACGTTATGTCCAAAGATCACTCCTAAAGATAAACCAAAAATATCAAAATTGTTTAGCAAGGAGTTCAAAACAAAGAAAAGAATGAATACTCTTATGTCATATGACATTGAGAAAGTAGTGAAGGAACTGAGGAAATCTCTTTAAGAGTATTAAAGGAACATCATTTTCCAACTATACATGATAGAGAAGAAACAAATATTGGAGATGATACATCTATTTCTGATGTGAACATGGATCAAGGTGGTGAAGAGCCAAAGGAGAAAGAAGATCCAGTCCCTGTCATTGGTCTGGAGATTGCTGTTGAGCATCAATCTAAGACTGAGGAACAGAACAAAGCAAATGAACAAGCTGAGATAAGCCCTATATCGGAGCCAAATGTTGATGAAAATAAAGATATGGATTTAGATCCTCTAGAACAAAACCAAGATGAAGTCCCTGGTATAGCAAGAGACACTGTAGAGTCTGTCAAAGAATTCCTAGAAAGAGAAAAACATGTCTTGGATGAGCCTGAGTTTTTGCAGGGACCAATAAACTTGGACTTAATGTCCCCTATACATAAATTTAAATTGGTATCAATTGTGCAAGCAAAGGCACAGGAAGAAAATTTGAAGTCACACATATAGGACAGTGAACTGATTGGTGAGGCATCCAACATTTTGGAGAAGTTGATGCCATCATATCAAAAGGACACTTCAATGTTTTCAATAAATCAACTCAAGGGACTCATAAACTCTGTAAGTATGCATTTTGAATCTTTTGAAAAGTTTATAGAAACAAAAGTGAAGAAAGAGTTTGATGAGAAAAGATTAGCCGAGTTGAAGTCCATGTTAGAAAATGATAAAACTCTATTGGACATTGGAATAAAAGATATATAGAGTTCCATCAAAGAAGCCTATGACTTATACAAATTTTGTGTATCATGGACGGAAGCCACATAGGAGTTAGGAGAAAAGATCAAGGATCTGGAACTACAGTTGACAAATATCTCTAAGTCATTTGACCCAGCAGTCAAGTCAATAAGTTGCAAAGAGATGCAAATTGTCAAAATTCACAATGATCTAAGTGATTTATTGATTAAGAGGGACCAAATGAAAAATAGAATGTGTCAATTGAGAGGATTGCTAAGTCCCCAAATAGATTCAATGAATAATCTTGTAGAAGAAGCCTTGAAAGCAAAAGCATTAATTGATACACCTTTGGACGTGCAAAAGGCAGAAAAAATAGTTTTTCTGGTAAATGGTCACATTCAAATTTTGGAAAGAGCTAAGAAATTATGGGGTGAAGAGATTACACAATTAAAGATTGTGTACAAGGATATTCTTTCACCTATAACTATATAAGTTGAAGATTGTATGTGTACATATGTGGTAGAGTATGACAGTTTTGCAGTTTTGATAAAATTTTGACCATTGTACATACACCTTTGCCATTGATGTCAAAGGGGGAGAAGAAGACCAGTGAAAAATGGGCAAACATCTAAGGGGGAGAAGAAAAATATAGTATATTTAAAAAGGGGGAGTAGACAAGTATTTTTCACTAAGTGTTGCCATCAATGACAAAGGGGGATATTGTTGGCAAGAGACACTTCTTTGATGAATGATTTAATGTTGTCATTGATGGCAACAAAGAAAGGAGTTTCCACCAGCATGGCAAAGAGACTTTACTCTGGAAGGATACATGGCTAAGTATGGGCAGTATACATTATATAGTGCAAATGATAGTTTTTGTGTCAGTATGCCTCAGTAGTTGAAGATCATTATACATAGTTTAGATATGTGGATCATAGCTATTTGAGGATCATATGTTCAAATGTTCAAGTCTTGACTCCCTCTGGAAGTCATATTACAAAATATCTAAATCCGGGTGAACAAAGTTAAGTCAGGAACAATGCATAGTACCAGAGTAAAATGGTCTGCATTCCTCCGCTGTTGCATATTTTGTCCTACGATTCTGAAAGTATAATAAGATGTCCAAAATGAATGTTGGTTATAAATATTTGAGTCTCATATGGTCTGCAGTGAGAGTTATGATGTGACACATGAATTGGTCAAGTGTGTTCTTAAGAAACAAGCCAACAGGCATGTTAGATCTTTATGCGGAGAAGATATATTGTTTGAACAATCAATCTAAGTGGTTGAATGATTGGTGCCAACCTATATGAAGACTATTGAATGATTGTTTGGGTCCATATTACAGATTGTGCACAAGTTCAAGATGACAAGATATAACATTTGTATACACGGTTCATATTTGGCTTGCTAACCTAATTATGAGATAAATCTTGTAGAGAATATATATACTCGATGGATTTTAGTGGTGAAGGGGTGATAGAGGATGCGATGTGTGTGAATTCAATGTGTGTGTGATCTAAAGCAGAGTTGTGACTAGAAAAAGATAGTAAGGGCAGAAGAGCAGAGTTTATATAAAGCATAGCAGAAAAATCAGAGCAAACATTATGAAGACATTTGAGTCTATATATTGAGCTATTAATGGAACTACACCTCAGCATTTTTTAGATGCATTTATAGCATTCATACCCTGGTAGTGAGCCAATCCTTCATCTATCTTCTTTTCTATTTTCTTGGTAGTGAGCCTATTGCAGTGAGCACTTCTTAGACAGTGAGTCCCAGGGTAGTGAGCCCTAAGGCAGTGAGCCTTCATGTAATTCGGTATTGTTATCATAATATATTGTGAGCTAACACTCACTGTGGTTTTTCCCTTTTTGGGTTTTCCACGTAAAAATCCCAATGTCTATGTGTTATGTCTTTATGGTTGTTGTTCTTATGTTTATTCTACTTTCATGTTATTGAATTTGGTAATTGGATTAAAGAACAACAAAATAAGTGGTTTTGTAGAATATTGATTCACCCCCCTCTCAATATTCTTTGTGTTCAATAGCACCATAGCTCCTCTCGTCATCTTGCATCCTCCACTTGAGAAGATAACCTACACACCCACATCATTCAACTTACTTATAGAAAGAAGGTTCCATGCTAAACTAGGGATATGCAGAACACCATTGATCCCCTTCACTCATTCATTAGGGAATCAGATCAAGACTCTTCCATGGCCAATGATATTCAGGTGAGAGTCATCAGCCAAGTACACCTTTCCACCATTGAATTATTCATACTTGGTAAGCCAACCTTGATGTGAGGTCAAGTGGAAAAAAGCACCAAAGTCTATCAACCACACATCTTCTGATGCATGGGTGGCCAAGGCAGTAACAAAAGCATCACCATAATCTTGAGATTTGTCAGAATCTGAATCAAAGAAGTTTTTCTTCTTTTTCTTCTTCTCCTCCTTACACTCCTTTCGGAAGTGCCCAAATTTGCCGTAGTTCCAACACAGTGCCTTGGACTTTCTAGGAGACTTAGATCTCCCATGGGATTTGGATCTACCCTTTTCTACTTTCTTGTCTTTCTTCTTCCCTTTATCTTTAGATCTACCATGAATTGCAAGAGCCTCCTTAGCTGACTCGAAAGACTTTCTCTGCATCTCTTTAGACAATAGTGAAGAAACCACTTCATCCATTTTGAAGGTGGTAGTAGTGCTACCAATGGCCATGATAAGATGGTCCCATGAGTTTTACAAAGAACAAATCAAGGTCATCCAACGATCCTCCTCCTCCATCTTCACACCAATGGATATCAACTAAGAAACCAACATATTAAAGGAATTCAAATGATCTGCAACAGATCTTCCATCTTCCATCCTCAGAGAATACAACTTCTTTCATAGAAATAACTTGTTCACTAGGGACTTAGCCTGATAAACATCTCCAAGCTTCTTCCAAAGGTCTTTCATTGTCTTCTCTTCATGGACATTTAACAAGACAAAGTTAGCTAGATAGAGTCTCACAAGATCCTTATCTTTTCGATCTTTGAGATCCCAGTTTGCTTGAGACATTACCGTTGGTTTTGAGCTAGATATAGCTTCCCATAGATCTTGATCCACAAGCATGTCCTCCATTTTGATTTTCCACAACTCAAAATTACTGCCATTAAACTTCTCCAAGTCTATCCTTTCGAATGTGCCTGCCATCTCCTTCTTGCAACAAGATCACAAAATACTCTTCACAGACTCCCACTCAATCGAAGATTAGTACAAAAAATCCTTACCCAACAACTAGGATCAAAGTTGATCAAGCTCTGATACCAACTGAAAGGAAGAAAGGTACGTGGAAACACTTCCTACACTAAACTAATGAGGGGAATAGTGTGCAAATTTTTTAGATCCTTATAGTTACAAATATGTTCAAGATATAAAAGAGATATTAAACAACATACAACAACACATAGAATGCAAGTCACACAAGATATACGTGGGGAAAATCCTTATAGGTGAAAAACCCCACACTCATAAACCTATACAATGCATTATCAAATCTAATGGTGATTACAATACACTTGAAATGCAAGTTCTTTCAAGAGTCTTCAAGATGTTAGTTTTGGAGCAATTCTGGTAGTGTAGTAGTACTTGTAAATTAACTATCTAACTCCAACATGGATGAGGAGCCAAAAAGAAAGAATATTCTTACTCTTTCAACTTAGGAGAGGATGGGTAAAGATTTTTATGTCTTTCATATAGTTCTGTTAGAACTTCTTTCTTATTGCCATCGGTAATAGAATAGACTATCGGCGACCTTTGGAACTATTTTGCCAAACACCAAGTCTGTCCGATACCTCCTATCGATGAGACTTCTTCTTTGTTTGGCTGACAGTTAGTTCAACAGTACCCAACCTCTCAATGTTGTGACCCCTATCATTGGTGAACACTTACCAACTTAAGCTGATGCACCGATGGACCAACCACTCCTCAGCCAGACGAATGCTATCGGCCCCGTTAGAGTTTGCTTCGCCGATACGCCGATGACTTTTTTCTTCGGTGAGACTCTTCTCATCAGCGAGAATTTACAAGCTCTAGCTGATGCACTGATAGACCAACCCCCTTGGCGAGACTTGACCGGTTGGTGGGACTTACTCTGGAGTTGCAAATACATTGATAAACTTCTCGCACTCATCTTCGGCAAGACTGCCTGACTTCGGCAGACTTGTTTTGAGTCCTAGCGATATGCCGATAGGGTTGTCACTCTCGCATAGTCTGATCTACACTCTATGCCTAGCACATAGAGATGATGGGGCATGTTACTATGCACACTCCTCAGTCTGAAATATCTGCCCTACCAAATAGGTAAAAGAAAAGAAAAACAAATAGAAGTATGTATAGGCCGATGCCATTCCACTGATTTCTTTAGAAATCCACCAGTGGAATGGTTATCAACTCATCTTCAACAATTTAGACTAAACTATTTCAATTGCAGAGAACAGAGAGCTAGTATGAACAGTTAGGAAATACACAGATCAAACATATAAGATGATGGATAGAAGTTATTATTGCTTAGTTGATTTCTGAATCACAATCTTTGAATCTACAAAACCCCCTTCTAGGTTGCTCCTCTGTGCTTTTATTAAGCCAGAGTTGGAAGATCAATGGTTGCTCAACAATTAGGGAAGGCCAACTGCCCTAAATCCCAACCGACTCCTGTTGAGCTTTTCGGATTCTATTAGATACAAAATGTGTCCACTATTTGCCAAATGGAAATACAAAGACTTCTACATTTTAGAAAACAAAACATGAATAAGATGACATGGCCAAATAGGCCTTATTTCAACATAGTAGATTTTTTTATGGTGCCCCTACACCATACTCCCTAGAAGAAAAATGTCTCAAGTCCTCTTAGAGACCAATTCTTGTACATCTCCACCTTGCTTTAGAATGTCATCCTCTAGCATCCATGTAGCTTATAAATCTGGAAGCCCTTGCCACTTAACCAGATGTTCAAAGTATGTTTTGAGCCTTGTCTTCCTGGCTTCTCTGCTTTCCAAAATGTACTCCATTTTCGGTGGCTCCCTAGAAGGTAAGTGCTTCAACCAGTCTTCATTTTCCTAGATAGGGTCTTCAACATTCTCCCCTATATTAGGACTTCTATACAATGTCAAATCAGCAATGTTGAATATGGGTGAAATGGCAATATCATTAGGAAGCTCAATATTGTAAGCATTTGGACCGTACTTCTCCAGAATCTGATAGGGTCCAATCTTCCTCATCATCAGTTTGTTGTGGCCTCCTTTTGGCAACCTATTTTTGTTCAGATGAACCATGACCAAGTCACCTACCTAATACTGCACATCCCTCCTTTGATCCATTCGAGCCTTCATCTTCTGACTATTCTGGTGTAAGGTATCTCTGACCTGTTGGTGTATTTCTTTCATGGCTTCTGCAAATGCATCAGCATGACCACTCCTTTTGTCCAACCCCTGGATGTCTCTCAATTCAAAAATACCCTTGGGGTGACTGCCATATACAATTTCAAAGGGACTCAGACCTATGCTCCTGTTTGTCAAGTCATTATAACCATATTCTACTTGTGGGAGTATCACATCCCAACTACTGCCATGTTCTTTTGTTAAGCATCTAAGGAGATTACCCAGAGATCTATTGACCACCTTGGTTTGCCCATTAGTCTGATGATGATAGGCTGAATTGAGAGACAAATTTGTTCCCAATCTTTTCCACAAAGTCCTCCAAAAATGTCTGACAAATTTTCTATCCCTATCAGACTTAATGCTCAAGGGTAGCCGTTGAATCCTAACAATTTCTTTAAAGAACAAACCTGCAATGTAGCTAGCATCATTAGTGGTCCTGCAAGGAATGAAATGAGCCATCTTGCTAAATCAGTCTACCACTACAAACACACTATCACAACCTGCCCTTGTTTTGGGTAATGCCATCACAAAATCCATACTCAAACATTCCAAAGTCCTGTTGGGTATGGGCAAAGGTTGATACAATCCTGCATTGGTCGAGACTCCTTTTGCTCTTTGGCATACTCTGCAACTTTCAACAAATTTTCTGATGTCAAACTACATTCTTGGCTAGAAATAAAATCTCCTCACCAGATCTAAAGTCTTATTCAACCCAAAATGTCCTCCTAAACCACCACTATGTTTTTCCTTCACAATATTATCCCTCATTGAGCATTTAGGGATACACAACTGACATCCTTTGAACAATAGTCCATTCTACAATGTAAAATCTAAAAACTCACTATGAAAAGTATTAGCAAATTCATTGCATACCTTATAGATTTCTCTGAAATCCTGATCTTCTTCATACAATTCCTTGAGTGACTCAACACCCATGCCTTGCAACTGTACTTCTTGCACTGTCAACACCCTTCTGCTGAGAGCATCTGCCACCTTGTTTGTAACTCCTTTCTTATGCTTAATGGTGAAAGTGTATGCTTGCAGACTTTCTACCCATTTCATATGTTTGTGACTAAGTTTGTCCTGCCCATTCAAAAAATTGAGAGCATGGTTATCTGTATACAAAATAAATTCCTTGGGAAGTAGGTAATGTCTCCACTTTTTTAAAGCTTGTACCATAGCATACAACTCTAAGTCATAAGAGGAGTATTTCCTCTTGGCTTCATTTAACTTTTCACTGAAGAAGGCCACTGGTCTCCCTTCTTGGCTCAACACTGCTCTAATGGCTAGCCCACTTGCATCACATTCAATTGTGAAAACCTTATTGAAATCAGGCAACACTAAGACAGGGAATTTAGCAACTTTCTATTTCAGACTCTCAAAGCTCCTATCTGTTGCTCTCTTCCACACAAACTTCACCTTGTAACCACCCTTGATGGTTTCCAACATAGGTGCAAAGATGTCACTATAGTTCTTAATGAATTTCCTATAGAATGTGGCCAAACCATGGAAACTCCTTACCTCCCCTGTTGTCTTAGGTGTGGGCCAATTTAGAATTGTTGATAACTGAGAGGGGGGTGAATCAGTTATCCTAATTATTTCTTCTTTTGAACTTTCTTATTAATCAAAGTAGCATTGAATCAAACAAATAAACATTACCATGAAATGAGAAACACATGACACAATATTTTTGACGTGGAAACCCGGTTAAGGGAGAAAACCACGAGGTGATTAACCCAAAGATTATTCTCTATTAGAAGAATAAGGAATTACAAAATGGCACTTGCCAATTAGGGCTCACTGCCTGAGCACACTGCTCACAAAGAGGCACACTACCTACAAGGAGACACACTATCTACAAAAGAATGTTATACAATACTTGAACTGATTGGAAGCATCTACATATGCTAGAGTTCAATTCCGGTTAGGCTCAGTATACTGATTTGCTGCACTTCATCTTTCCTCTACTCTTTATTCTGCTTTCTTTTCACATACTGGATCTTTCTTACTGCTTCTGCACTGCTCTACACTTATTCGCATACACCATACCACAACTACTCTATTCACAACAAAATCCATCCTCTATTTATATCTGCACTAGTGATTTCATTATCTTTCTAGTCAGCACCCGGAATAGTCTATCTTCTCACAAACTTTATTCTGTCGGCTGAATCCTTGCATATCAAGTAATGCGGATCAAGCATATACTTGTAGATGTCATTAATCATGTTGGACAAACATGATTCATGCCTTCACAACCTTTACCATCAACAGTAACACATCCGAAAAATAGTCTGATACTCTGTCAGTCAGTTCTTCCTCTGTTCTCACTGTCTCTCAGGAATCCGGTACTCAACTATTCATATCTTTTTCCTTGTCCATCACTGAAGGCTAAATCCTTGGAATATACTACTCAAGGTAGTCCTCTTGACTTCCCCAAATCCATACTGCACCAAGACACTTCCTCTGAGAGATCTGGACCAATCTGTCAGACCTTGCCACATGCTCTGTTCTTGTTCACCGGACCACAACAATCTTCATTCTGACTTCTGGTAGAGACACACCATGACTTGTGGATATGTGGGATGACCTTTGTTGCCATCAATGATAACAACCATGAATACATATAGTGTCTCTTGCCAACAATCTCCCCCTTTGGCATTGATGGAAACACTTAGTGAAAAATAACTAAGTGTTTACACTGTACGCCCCCTTGGATGATGCTCTATCTTTATATACAATTTCTGGAACTCCTCCTTAGTTGGATTCCTCATTTTTCACTGTTCCTCACTCCCCCTTTGACATCAATGGCAAAGGGTAGGTCCGTACACCAAAATTTTCAAAAATTTACTATACTTAGCCGCATATTACATACTCACATAAACTGAAGAATGTCTGCAAAGGATGTCTTCAATTGGACCAGTTTAGTAGCCCAACTTTGCTTCATTCTATCCAAAATTGAAATGTGACCACTCAACAAAAATGCAAAAGCTTCTACCCTCTTGAGATCTGTTGGATCATTTGTTTGGGCGGTAGTCTGAGCATCACTGATGGCCTCATGCATAGTTTCTAACTTAGGGATTATAATCCTTCTAAGTTCTCCCATCTGGTTAGTTATATTCTTCCTTTCCTTCTCAAAGTTCTTTATTGCATTTGTGATTGCAATAGTTTGACATTCTTGATTTACTATGGAGGAAGAGAGAGGATCAAAACTTTGAGACAAAATTTGTAGTTTGTCATGTTCCTCTTTTATTTTCTTATCAATTTCTACTATTGCCTTTGACCAGGAGATACAAAATTTGTAAATGTCACTGCCATCCTTAAGAGCATTTTCTAAGCTCTTTATTCCAATACTCATATTTCTCCTATCATTAGAGATTAATCCTAGTACTTCTGAAAATCTTTTATCCAAAAATTCCTTCCAGACCTTTTCTTCAGCTGATTTTTCTAGAGAATCAAAATGTGTATCAACACTGCTGACTAAGGTTTTGAGATTACCAGAAGAGGAGGCTATCGGATCTATCTGGATTGATGGCATAATCTTTTCAAGCACTTTGGAAGTAGCCTCTATCAACTCACAGTCTTCCATATGAGACTTTATTAGTTTTTCATTTGCCTTAGCATTTGCAAATGAAGCTATCTTCATTGTCTGTACCGGAGAGAGGGAGTCAAAGTTGAATGGACCTTTTAGAAGCTCTGGTTCATCAATCTCTATTGTTTCTTGGCTCAGAAATTTTTGAACAGTTTGTGCAGTGTCTCTTGTCGGAGACAGATGTTTCTTCTCTTCTACAGTTTTGTCCTTTGGAGTCTTTTCTCCTTCCACATTCTTACCACTTTCAGTTGTGGTTTTCTCTGTTGGAATCTTCTCTTTCTCTGCATCCTTGGTGCTGTCAACCTCTTTTTCTTTTACTGCTACTTCTTTCTCCTGTAATTTCTCTTCTTCTTGGGATCTGGAGACTGTAGGGGAAGCCGGAGGAGAGATGTTAGTCTGTTCAAGGGCCACTTCTTCCGGAGCAGATGATTCCAAGTCCACAGCTATTTCTGCACCTAAGTCCTCTACAACAGGAAGATTAAACCTTTTGAAGGCCTTCCGGAGGATCTCTTCTATCTCTATGGCCACCTTGTCAGTCTCACCAAGCATGAGTTGATTCATTCTTGCTTTACTCCTGAACTCATCTTTGCAGTCTTTGAATATTATGTTCATTGTCTTGGGATCAATTTGAGGATATAGCTGAATAGCTATCTGCTCCTGGATCTCAAGATCTTTTGCCTGAGCATTATTCTTTCTTATTTCTAATTCCTTCTCTAGACTCTTAGGAATTTTGGAGATAATCTAAATAAAGGCTTTATTGTAAATGTTGAGGTACCTGATTGTAGCTTCTTGCAGGATCTTTTGGTCTGCCTCATTGTAGTCATCATAAAATTTGGCCACTGGTTGAAGATTCCCATCCACAGTGACTGACTTGATTACACTCTCTAAAGATAGGGTGGGCTTTTCAACAAATTCCTCTGTCATTTCTTCCTTGTCTTGACCTATGGAGGGTTTACCGGATCCTTTCTTCTTCTGCTTCTTTATTTCTTTTACTCCCTCATCTGACTCAGTTTCCTCTTCATCCTTTTGGCTTTCATAAGCCCTTGTGGCTTTTGTCTTAGAGCTTTTACCGGATGCCTGGACTTTCAGTTTTGAGCTTTTGGTTTTGACAGGTGTAGATCCTTTTGATGATCTGGTCTGGGTTGAGGTTTCCACCGGAGCACTTTTCTTGCTTTTCTTTTCTGCCTCTTTCTTTTCTTCCTCAGCCTTTCTTCTCTTTTCTCGGTTGACATCAAGTGCCTCCTTTGGGATGCCTAGGCCTTGAGCAATATGCTCTACTTCTTTTCTCACCTTCCTCTTTATCTTAGGTTCCCTGAGTTCCACATGGATCTTCACACTCAGCTCCTCAAAGGTTCCAAACCTTTCTGCCTTTGGATCTTTGGGCTGACTAAGCATGTGTTGAACATGCAGTTCCACAATCTGTTCATCAACCTCATACCCCATGGGCATGATCCAGACAGTCCTTGGCTCCACTGCCTCCATTAGGCACTGATCAGTATCCACCATAAAGCAAACTGAGTCTTTGTATTTTTCAACAAGAGACTAGGGAATTCTTTCTCTTGCTTGCATCGTGCTCTGGAAGTTTTTGAAGTATCCCCATAGGGCTGTATTTCTTGCTTTGGCATCCCCAAGCCCATGTAAATAATCTCTTATCTGGACTGCAATAGGTTTGTCATTCTGCCATGCCCATCCACTTGATCCGGGCAGCTCATTCATGAAGTAGAAAAATAGACATAATATAAGAGTACCATACTTAAAAGAATTCTTTTTGTCCTTCTTGATCTTTTGTATATTTTCCATTAATTGGCTTAAGAGAAGTTCACAGAGATCATAATCTGCATTCTTCCTCAGCATTTCATAGGCAGTATATACTGTAGTTCCGGATACAGAATTCTCCCTACTGGAGTGATAGATCTTGTATCCTATTATCATGGATGCATACTTGATATCCGGATTAGAAATATCTTCAATGGTCATTGCCCTCTTATCAAATTTTAATCCAATGGCCTCAGTTACAATGTTATTTTTGACAGATTTGAGGATAGGTATCCCTCTGGAAGAGTATAGACTAGTTACTGCCCTAATTGCCTCTTTTGTGATCTTGCAGGGTCTATCCAGCCATAGGAAGTTGTCATGCATCCTACTCAATACATACCGGACCCATTCATCTTCTTCAAAGCAGGGGAAATGAATGAATTGATCAAACTGTTTCTTCTAGATACCCTTATACTCTAGTTTAAGGTCAAAAGCATTGTCTATCAGTTGTTTGTGATAGAGATCTCTCAATTTGAATTCCCTGAATTCCTCAATGCTTGCATGTATGTAAACCCTAACATCTTCTGTGTGTAAAACGCCATGAGGAACACTAGAGAATGCTCCTAAGGGATCTACCTCCAATGACTTGTATGGATGTTTCTTAAATTCAGGTTGGGGCCTATCTGAGATCTTTACTATATTTGGAGTAGCCATTTCTCAAAAGATTTGTAGCAAGATATCAAAAATGGAAAATACCTTATGCGTCTTCGGTTACACGGAGTGGTTGGATTGATTTCTGTATGTAATGACTTCGGCAGGAGATCTTTGGTGAGCTTGATGAATCTTGTTGCAGAGCTCCACTTTTCGCTTCTTCTTGAGTGCAGAATGAGAAAGTGATTTTATGAGAAATCCCTTATATTGCTCTGTAAACCCTAATATCTGATGGCAATAAATGCTCGACCTACATTATTCCAGTTTGCCTTATTCGAATAGCTTGGAGTACTGGATCAGTCCTGATCTATGAACATCATGCGGATCTTCCAATCATGAACAAATCAAGATGACACATTACAAGAACATCCCAAACACTCTGTCCAATCCGTAGAATAAGACAATGCACTTCTGGATCTCTCCAGACCCTTTTGTAATCCTCTATCATTCCGGAGCATCTCCCAGAATAGTTCTTACTTGATCAATCATAACTTCTTTACATCTTCATGCAGACCTCTGAAATCTTATCTGGATCATCTCAAGACTTATATCTTCAAACCCTTTACTCCGCATCTTGTGCCACATCTGGCACCACTTGATTGGCTGGGGGAACAAGATTTTCTTTGAGTCTCCCCCTGAGCCAGAGCTCACTTTTTAATTTCCAGAAGGAATATCAGCACCAGAATCTGGTGCGGATCCAACTTCTATATTCTCTAAACTTTTCTTCACCCAAATCTTGTTCATTTGATTCCTAACTTCATCCGCATTCATCTTTTGTTTACCCTTGTCTTGATTCTGATTATACACCGGACCTCTTTTGTCCTGATTCTTGCTTCTGCAGACTTTTGCATTATGACCGGACCTATTACAGATTTGGCAAATAATATTTCTTTGCATATTTGACTGATAACCTCTTGATCTGCATTGATTAGCCATATGACCTACTCTATTGCATGCAAAGCATCAACCATTGAATGATTTGTTTATTTGCATATTTCTGCATTCATGAGACTTGTGTCCATACCTTTTGCAGTTAAACCACTGTCTGGAGAAGAATGAATTAGTCTGATTCATTCTCTTTCTGCACTGATTAGCTTTGTGACCAAAGTGATTGCAGCTGTGGCAGTATCCATTGAAAGATGGATATCTTTGAGCATTGGGCTGTCTTACTGGAGGTCTTCTAGGCCTATTCCTTGGATTTTCTGATCCATAATTCTTTTGACCGGATCTGGAGCTTTCTCCTTTCTCATATCCCAGACCATACTTGTCATCTGCCCTCTTTTGACTTCCAAGAACTTCAAGTTGAGCAGAACTTATCTTGAATTTCTCTTTATATTCATTTGCTGTTTGAAGATCTCTTTTGAGAGAGACAATTTGATCCTCAAGTTTTTCTTCATTATCTTTGGCATCTTCAAGATCAGATTCAAGATGTCTGATAATCTTGTCCATCTAGAGGCAATCTTCTGATTTCTCTTTAAGAGATTGTCTTAGATTGTCTTCATCTTTTCTTTTCTCTTCAATCTCTTGAGTAAAATTTATAACTCCTGATTCCATTTCATGTCTTACCATAATGACTTCTTTTGATAACTTTTCACATAACTTGGTTTTCTTAGTCAATTCTTCATTTGTATTACTTTCTTCACTTTGTCTTGCCAATTGTTGGAGCAGCTCCTTTCTCTTTTTCATAGAGAGACTTAATTTGTCCTTTAGTTCTCTCATGAATTCATCAGCCTATTTGAGTCTTTCCTTTAATTCATTAACTTCAGAGTTTGACTGTTCAAGATCCTCAAGGGCAGTCTTGAGTTGCTCCCTTAAACCATATGCATCCATTTGAACTCCCAGATCTTCCTCATGCTGTTAGGCTCTATTAGGAGGAACTTAGCTCTAATACCAATTGTTGATAACTGAGAGGGGGGGTTAATCAGTTATCCTAATTATTTCTTCTTTTGAACTTTCTTATTAATCAAAGCAGCATTGAATCAAACAAACAAACATTACCATGAAATGAGAAACACATGACACAGTATTTTTGACGTGGAAACCCAGTTAAGGGAGAAAACAACGGGGTGATTAACCCAAAGATTATTCTCTATTAGAAGAATAAGGAATTACAAAATGGCACTTGCCAATTAGGGCTCACTGCCCGAGCACACTGCTCACAAAGAGGCACACTGCCTACAAGGAGACACACTGTCTACAAAAGAATGTTATACAATACTTGAACTGATTGGAAGAATCTACATATGCTGGAGTTCAGTTCCAGTTAGGCTTAGTATACTGATCTGCTGCACTTCATCTTTCCTCTACTCTTTATTCTGCTTTCTTTTCACATACCAGATCTTTCTTACTACTTCTGCACTGCTCTACACTTATTCGCATACACCATACCACAACTACTCTATTCACAACAAAATCCATCCTCTATTTATATCTGCACTAGTGATTTCATTATCTTTCTAGTCGGCACCCGGAATAGTCTATCTTCTCACAAACTCTGTTCTGTCGGCTGAATCCTTGCATATCAAGTAATGCGGATCAAGCATATACTTGTAGATGTCATTAATCATGTCAGCCAAACATGATTCATGCCTTCACAACCTTTACCATCAACAGTAACACATTTGGAAAATAGTCTGATACTCTATCAGTCAGTTCTTCCTCTGTTCTCACTGTCTCTCAGGAATTCGGTACTCAACTATTCATATCTTTTTCCTTGTCCATCATCGGAGGCTAAATCCTTGGAATATACTACTCAAGGTAGTCCTCTTGACTTCCCCAAATCTGCACTGCACCAAGACACTTCCTCTGAGAGATCCGGACCAATCTGTCGGACCTTGCCACATGCTATGTTCTTGTTCACCGGACCACAACAATCTTCATTCTAACTTCCGGTAGAGACACACCATGACTTGCGGATATGTGGGATGACCTTTGTTGCCATCAATGACAACAACCATGAATACATATAGTGTCTCTTGCTAACAAGAATAGCCTCCACCTTTGAAGGATCCATCTTTAGATCACCTTTGGAAATGACAAAACCCAAGTAGATCAACTCTTGTTTCATGAAATCACATTTGTCCAAGTTTATCAATAGCTTCTGGTCTTTTAGCCTCTTCAATACTATCTCTATATGTTTCAAATGCTGTTCTTTACTTTTACTAAATATCAAAATGTCATCTAGGTATACTACCACAAATTTACCTATGAAATCCTGCAATACTTCATTCATTAGCCTCATGAAAGTGCTAGGAGCATTAGACAGACCAAAAGGCAATACAAGCCATTCATATAACCCTTCATTGGTTTTGAATGTTGTTTTCCATTCATCACCTTCTCTTATCCTTATCTGATGATACCCACTCTTCAAGTCTATCTTAGAGAAATAGGTAGCACCCCCCAAATAGTCCATTAGGTCTTCAATTCTAGGAATAGGAAACCTATATCTGATTGTTATCCTATTTATTGCCCTAGAATTAGTACATAGTCTCCATTTCCCATCTTTCTTTGGTGTCAAAATAGTGGGGACTACACATGGACTCAAACTTTTTCTTATTAACCCCTTGTCTAAAAGTTCTTGAACCTGTCCGGCTATCTCCTCATTTTGCTAAGGGGTCATCTTATAGGCTGCCTTATTGGGAAGTACAGCTCCTAGTATGAGATCAATCTGATGGCTGATATCTCTAATAGGTTGTAGTGAGTCTAGTATATCTGTTGCAATTACTCCTTTGTAACTCTCAAGCAAATCTCTGACCTCCCTAGGCCCTACGTCTCTCACATTTTCCTTTTTTTCCCCTTAGGCTTCACAATCAAAACAAAACCTACTTCGCCACCTTCCTTTAGTGTATCCATGAATTCTTTTTCTCCTACTAGCATTACACTAGATCCTAGAGGTTGTGAATCCCCTTCTACCAATGACTATATCCAATAAGTTACATCATCCTTTTGGAATGAGTAAGCATTCTTTTCCCCATCTTGATGAGCCTTTCTGTCAAACTGCCATGGTCTACCCAACAGAAGATAGCAAGCATCCATTGGAAGGATGTCACACAAAATTTTGTCTCTATACCCCCAGTACTAAATTCTACCCATGCTTGTTCATTGATGACTATATGCTATCCCTTGTTTAACCAATTGACTTTATATGGACTGCTATGGGGTATCTTTTCTAGATTCAACTTATTCACTACTTCCAAAGATATAATATTATCAGTAGAACCAGAATCAATAATAACTTTACAAACCTTACCTTGGCTCTTTCAGTTGATTCTAAACAAAGCCCTTCTTTGAGACGGTTCAGTCTGCACTGGTTCTTTGAGCAGCGTCCTCTTGATCATCAGATTTTCTCCCATTTCTGATGCTAGATTCACTTCAGGGGATGTCACAGTCCTTGTATCCTCTTGAATCAAAGTGGTTCTCTTCTCACCACCATGAGAAATTGAGGCTTTCTCTAGACACTTGTATGCTATGTGCCTTATCTGACTGTAGTTATAACATCTCATATTGGAGAACTTGGATCCTCTACCTGACCCATTTGTCCCACCTCTTCCATTAGGCCTTCTTCCTCAGTAGCCTCCTCTGCTACTTGAGTCTCCAACTTGCTCTTCTTGGATAGACTCACCACTAGGCCTTTGGTTAGGACTTCTTCCTCCAAAACTGCCTCTGCCTCTAAAATTTCTGCTACCTCTTCCTCTAGCTTGCTGCTCACCTTTCCTCTTCAGCTTCTCTTCAGCTCTTAATGCTATTTGAAAGCATTTTTCTACTGTTTCAGGGGTCAATAAACTTATCTCATCTTGAATATTGAATCTCAGACCATTTAGATACCTTGCTACCTTGGCTTTTTCATCCTCCATGCACCCACAATGAAGAGTGTATTTGTGAAACTCCTCGGTGTAAGTAGCTACATCCATATCTTTTTGCTTAAGGTTCTACATTTTCCTGTAAATCTACACCTCGTAGTCAGATGGAAGAAACTGGGACTTGATCTTCTCCAGCATTTTTCTCCATGAAGAGATCATACTCTTCCCATTCTTTACCCTCTCTCCTTAGGTGTAATTCCACCATGTAAGGGTAGCACCTTTGAGTTTAGTTTTTGCAAACTTAACTCTGTTACTTTCAGGAACTTCTTTGTACTCAAAGTAATTGTTTAGAGCCTCAATCCACTCCATGACTTCATCAGCATTCATCTTCCCACTGAACATGGGGATCTCCATCCGAGCCTCTGAAGAGTCCTTGCCAATAGCCTTAATGGCTTCTAGGAAATGCTTTTGATTAGCCAGTATCTCTGCCTTTTTTGTTCCTCTTCTTCTTCTTCTCCATCTGATTTATCATCTGATTTCTTTCCTATCTTCAGTACCTTCAACTCAGCCTAGAGCGTATCCTTGACTCCAATCTTGATCATCTCTTCCATCTCTTGGAACTTCTTAAGCACTTCTGTTGTCATCCTCTTTGGAGGCATGATGCTAGCCTCTCCTTCGCTCTCCTCTGCTGACATATACTAGATCAACCATAAAACCTTTTATGGCTCTGATACCAATATGATGAGGAGCCAAAAAGAAAGAATATTCTTACTCTTTCAACTTAGGAGAGGATGGGTAAAGATTTTTATGTCTTTCATATAGTTCGGTTAGAACTTCTTTCTTATTGCCATCGGCAACATAATAGACTATCGGTGACCTTTGGAACTATTTTTTCGAACACCAAGTTTGTCCGATACCTCCTATCGGCGAGACTTCTTCTTCATTTGGCCGACAGTTAGTTCAACAGTACCCAACCTCTCATCACTATGACCCCTATCATCGACGAACACTTACCAACTTAAGTTGATGCACGGATGGATCAACCACTCATCAGCTAGATGAATGCTATTGACCCTGTTAGAGTTTGCTTCGCCGATACACCGATGACTTTTGTCTTCGGTGAGACTCTTCTCATTGGTGAGCATTTACAACCTCTGGCCAATGCACTGATAGACCAACCCACTTGGCGAGACTTGATCAGTCGGTGGGACTTACTCCAGAGTTGTAGATACACTGATAAACTTCTCACGCTCATCTTCGGCAAGACTACTTGACTTCGGTTGACTTGTTTTGAGTCCCAGTGATATGTCGATAGGGTTGTCACTCTCGTACAGTCTGATCTACACTCTACGCCTAGCACATAGAGATGTTAGGGCATGCTACTATGCACACTCCTCAATCTGGAACATCTTCCCCGCCAAATAGGTAAAAGAAAAGAAAAACAAATAGAAGTGTGTATAGGCTGATGCCATTCCACTGATTTCTTTGGAAATCCACCAGTGGAATGGTTATCAACTCATCTTCGACAATTTAGACTAAACTATTTCAATTCAAAGAACAGAGAGCTAGTATGAATAGTTAGGAAATACACAGATCAAACACAGAAGATGATGGACAGAAGTTATTATTGCTTAGTTGATTTCTGAATCACAATATTCGAATCTATGAAACCCCCTTCTCAGTTGCTCCTATGTGCTTTTATTAAGCTAGAGTTGGAAGATCAACGGTTGGTCAATAGTTAGGGAAGGCCAACTGCCCTAAATCCCAACGGACTCTTGTTGAGCTTTTTGGATTCTATTAGATAGAAAATGTGTCCACTATTTGCCAAATGGAAATACAAAGACTTCTAGGTTTTAGAAAACAAAACATGAACAAGATGACATGGCCAAATAGGCCTTATTTCAACATAGTAGATTTTATTATGGTGCCCCTGCACCAAACACCAAGCACCTAAATATATAGAGTTTACAAGGCCATCTTGGGAAGCTTCTAGAGGTGGGCATCCAACTTGGCTCAATGGTCAAAATCCAACACCTTGGGACACTTGGACAACATGTAAGAAACCTCCATTCAACCATCATAACATGCAAGTTTGACTATCCCAATGTAGATGATGCAGTTCAACAATTGAGAAACCAAAGAGGTTTGCCAATTGTTGCAGCCTCCTTTCAAAAAAAATTAACACAAGAAATTTTTAAACAAAATCTTTAGCACAAGAATATTTATTTGCATTCAGGATATATTGGAACTCTACAAGTATAACAATAATTCAACAATTAAATCCTCCATGAAAGATCCATCTGCAATAGCAATCATCTATAGGCAAGATTAAGAACAAATATGCAAAGTCTCTACAAGCAAGTTTTGGAAATGGATAAAAAATCAACTACAATTCCATAATCCTGTCACTTTCCATCTATTACTTCTCCCTCATTATCATCAAGATTTTAAAATGATTTCTAGGTTTTATGGTTCTCCTTCCAAAATTTCCAAATCATTTTGAATTTCTCAATTTTGTTAAGAAATGAGAAAGTTATGCCTCTTTTTCTAAAACTAGGTCTCACAGATACAACCCAGACAATCTCCCTCTCCCGAATAATGCCAGTCAAACCTCCACCTCCTCCATTCTGGGTGTGGTAATTCATGTAATTGGCCTCTTTAACACTTTTTCAATGCAAATTCAAACTTTTGCCAAAAATTGCAATCCAATTCCTCATCCAGCAACTCCACTCCCAGCACTTAGCATCATGGCAAATATTTTATTCCATATCATTTAATTCTTTTTGTGAGTTACAAAATAATAAAAAAATATATTTCCCAGCTAGAGTGTGAGATTTCCTTTACCAAATGCAATGTTAATTCACTTGAATATCGGGCCAATGCAATATATGAATAAAACTATCTTTAAAGGTTGCTGAAGAAAGGTGAAAGGAGATCAAAATCATGCCTGCAATACAAAAACAAGCCAAAAATTGAAAAAAATAAAATAATGATCTTTTTGTTTGTGTAGGATTACACTTCACCCCTGATGCTCCTGCATCAAACATCCAGGGTAAGAACGAATGTTTCATGAGTGTAGACTCATGAACATTCAAAAGGATTTGGTATACCAAGCTTGAGAAGCTCAGGGGTAGCCACCCATGTTGCCTCTTCCATCTTCCTTCCTTTCCATTTGATCAAGTACTCCTGGTATTCCTTGCCTCTTGTTCTTCTGACTATTCTTGAGTCAATAAATTCATCTACCTCTTCACATTCTCTTGCTGGAAGTTGTTGCTCCCAACTCTCTAAATCTAAAAAATCTATCTTCTCCTCATGTGTTTCATCACCAATAAAATGATAAAGATCAAAAACATTGAATATGGGTGAAACATCCACTCCTGGAGGTAATTCTATCTCATATGCATTAGCTAATTTTTTTTGAGTATTTTGCATGGTCCAATCTTCTTACTTTTCAGCTTGTTATAAGTGCCTTGGCGAAATCTTTCCTTCCGTAGGTGTACCAAAACCAACTCTCCCACTTCAAATTCTTGTTCTCTTCTTTTCAAATCAGCATGAACCTTATACTTGCTTGTATTGGACTCCAACCTCTCCTTGACCTCCTTATGCAACTCATGTAAATAATCAACAAAATCCTCTATTGCTGCACTTTTCTTTCCAAAATCTACATTATCTCTTAACTCATGAACACCTTTGGGACTATAACTATAGACAATCTGAAATGGACTCTTACCCATGCTTCTATTGATGGAATTATTGTAGGCAAATTTAGCTTGTACAAGCACCACATCCCACTATTTTGGTCTCCCATCTATCAAGCATCTTAACAAATTTCCAAGACTTCTATTAACCAGCTCTGTTTGGGGGTGATAAGCTGAGCTATAAGTTAAATGTGTGCCCAACTTCTTCCATAATGTTCTCCAAAAATGACTAACAAATTTAGTATCCCTATCCAAAACAATGCTTCTTGGCAAACCATGCAACCTTACAACCTCTTTTAAAAATAAATTGGCAACATGTGAAGCATCACTTGACTTCTTACAAGGAATAAAATGAGCCATCTTTGAAAATCTATCAACCACAACAAAAATAGAATCATTACCTTTTTGGGCTCTTGGTAGCCCAAGAACAAAATCCATACTCACTTCCTCCCATGGCTTATCTGGAATTGGCAAAGGTTGATATAACCTTGTGTTTTAGCTAGTCCCTTTGGCATGTTGACATATTGAGCATCTTTGAACCATATTCTTCACATCCCTACCCATACTTGGCCAATAGTAAGTTTCACTCAGCTGCCCCAAAGTTTTATCCACTCCAAAATGTCCACCAAGTCCACCATGTTTTTTCCTGAATCAAGTTTTCCCTCATTGATCCCCTTGGTATGCACAATCGCTACCCCTTGAACAACAACCCCTCTTGAATGAAATATTCCATCCGCTTGGTTCTATCACTCTCTATTGGAGACTTACAAGCTACCAATGCCTCACTAAAATCAAGATCCTTTTCATACAACTCTTTCATCAAATCAAAACCATAACATTCACTTGCATTTTATATAGCAACAAACACCTCCTACTCAAAGCATTTGCTACCTGATTTGACTTACCACTTCTATGTTTAAGAACAAAAGAATAACTTTGTAAGAACTCCACCCACTTCATATGCTTTTGATTTAGCTTACCTTGGCTGTTAATGAATTCCAAAGCTTGATGGTTTGTGTAGAGGACAAACTCCTTTGGTAACAAATAGTGTCTCCGCTTCTTGAGGGCCTACACAATAGAGTAAAACTCTTTATCATACACTGAATATTTTCTCTTGGCTTCATTTAACTTTTTGCTGAAGTAAGCTATGGGCCTTCCTTCTTGACTGAGAACTCCTCCTATCACTGCCTCACTTGCATTACACTCAACTTGAAACACTTTGTTGAAATCTAGCAATGCTAATATGGGCTATTCGGTCACCTTTGCCTTCAAAATGTTAAAACTTCTCTCTACTCCAACTATCCATTTGAAGTCCTTTCTTTCTCCCTTCATTGTGTCTATGATTGGTGCACAAGTGCTACTGAAATTTTTGATAAATTTCCTATAAAAAGTTGCCAAACCATGAAAACTCCTTGCCTCAAATAGGCTCTTCGGTGATGGTCATTCTAGGATTGCCTTAACCTTTTCTGGATCCATCGTTAGCCTTTGTTTGAGATTACAAACCCCAAATATACCAACTCCTCCTTCATAAAGACACATTTTTTAAGGTTGACCAGCAATTTTTTCTCTCTTAATTTTTGCAAAACAGCCCTAACATGCTCTAGATGTTCATCTCTTTCTTTGCTAAAAACTAAGATGTCATCTAAATAAACAATCACAAACTTACCAAGGAATGGTTTGAGCACCTCATTCATCGATCTCATGAATGTGCTTGGGGCATTTGTGAGTCCAAATGGCATAACCAACCACTCATATAACCCCTCCTTTGTTTTGAATGCGGTTTTCCACTCATCTCCTTCTCTAATCCTTATTTGGTGGTATCCACTTTTCAAATCAATTTTGGTGAAATATTTTGCTCCACTTAAGCAATCCATCAAATCATCCATACGAGGCAATGGGAACCTATACTTGATTTTTATCTTGTTGATAGCCCTTGAATCTGTGCACATACATCATTCTCCATCCTTCTTAGGTGCCAAAACTACCGGTACTACACATGGGCTCAAACTTTCTCTTATCAAGCCTTTGTCCAACAATCCTTACACTTGTCTATTTATCTCTTCATTTTCTTTTGGGCTCATTCTATATGCTACCTTGTTTGGTAAGCTTGCCCCTGGTATCAAATCCATGCAATGACTTACACTTCTAATTGGTGGGGGTCCATCTGGAAGATCCTTCATAAAAATATCTTCATATTCTTGCAATATCCTCTTGATTTCCTCAAGAATTTCTTGTTCTTCACTTGCTGTCCCAACTTCTTATGGCTTGGAAACTAAAGCATAACATACTTCTTCTTCTTTTAACTCCCTTAAAAATTATTTACTAGTGATCATGCATACCTTGGCATTGCTGTCCACTTCATTTTGCTTCTCTTTCAGCAGATTCATGACATACTTTTTCTTGTCCTTTGTGATTATATGTGTTAGCTTCACCATCATGAATTGCCTTGCGATCATATTTCAATGGCCTAACCAATAGGATGTGGCATGCATCCATTGGCATCACATCACATAGTATGTCATCCTTATAGTTACCAATCTGAAAATTTACCCAACATTGCTCACTCACCAAAAATTGATGTCCCTTTTGTAACCAAGTGACCCGGTAGGGATTTGGGTGCTTCATCTTTTCTAACTTTACCTTCTCCACCATCTCTTGGGACACTAAATTATCTATGCTTCCGCTATCCACTATTATGGTGTGACATTTTCCTTGAGGCTTACAAACTATTTTAAACAAGCTCCTCCTCTGTGCCAGTTTTGGAAGCTCCTTCTCTGGTTTTAAGAGAACTCTTTTCAGCATGAGAACTTCTCCATATTTAGGGTCTACTGGCTCTATCTCCTTTTTTAGCTTTTGTAGTGTATGCTTTTCTGGTGTTTGTCTTTCCAACCTCTTGTATTTGAGGGCACTCAAAGGCTCGATGACCCATTTCCCCACAATTGAAGCATACTCCTAAAAATCTCCTTCCTCTATCATATTCTCCTCTCCCTCTTGAACTTTTACCTCTTCCTCTTAAAAAATCTCCTCTTCCTCTTGCATTTGTCCCATGACTTGTTTGTGACCTGCTTGTTTCCTCTTCCTTTACTGGCTGCCCTCTTCCACTATTTGCTTGTCTCCTACCTCATGGAGGTTTTCCTTTTCCTCTAAAGCTTCCTTGTTGCATTCTTTCTAACTTCTCCTCTGCTTTCAGTGCATACTGGTAGGCTTCTTCCATTGTCCTTATCAAGACCATGTTGATCTCATCCTAAGTGTTAATCCTCGGGCCATTTACATACCTTGCTACCTACTCCTCATCATCCTCTACATGTCTAGCACGTATACTCAGTCTATAGAACTCCTCTGTGTATTCTATGACACTCAAATCCTTTTGTTTAAGGTTCTGCAACTTTTTAATTAAATTAATGTGATAATCCATAGGCAAGAATTTTGCTTTAAGTTTTGCAACCATCTTCTCCCATGATTTTATCTTCTCTTTGCCTTTCCTCTGTCTTTCAATTTGCACTTGATCCCACCATGGGGATGGATGTCCTTTCAACCTTGTGTCAGTATATTTCACCTTCTTATTCTCTTCAACGACTTCCAAATCAAAATATTTATCCATTTATGCATTTTAGTCAATAAGCTCTTCTGGATTCATACTCCCATTGTAACTTGATTGGTCCATCCTTGGTTTACTCCCAAGCTTAGCCAACACTTGTAAGAATCTCTCTTCATGTGCATCTTCTCCCTACACTACTATAACCTCTAGAACTTCTTCCTCATCCTCACTAATGTCTTCAACAGGAATCCCTCTTCTCTGAGAAGTTTCTATGGCCTCCAACCTTGCTGAGATTCCCCTTATCAGTTCCATAAGTGTTGGATTTTCTTCTCCTCATGGGACTCTTCCTCTGCCCCATCCTCTATGTGTCATTTCTTCTCCAAATCTCTATAATCCTACTCTGATACCAATTGATGTAGTTCAACTATTGAGAAACCAAAGAGATTTTCCAATTGTTGTAGCCTCCTTTCAAAAAAAATCAACACAAGCAATTTTTAAACAAAATCTTTAGCACAAGAATATTTATTTGCATTCAGGAAATATTGAAACTCTACAAGTATAATAATAATTCAACAATTAAATCCTCCATGAAAGATCCATCTGCAACAACAATCATCTATAGACAAGATTAAGAACAAATATGCAAAGTCTCTACAAGCAAGTTCTGGAAATGGATCAAAAATTAGATACAATTCCACAATCTTGTCACTTTCCATCTATTACTTCTCCCTTGTTATCATCAATATTTTAAAATTGTTTCTGGGTTTTATGGTTCTCCTTCCCGTCTTTTCAAATCATTTTGAATTTCTCAATTTCATTAAGAAATGAGAAAGTTATGCCTCTTTTTCTGAAACTAGGTGTCACAGATATAACCTAGACAATCTCCCTGTCCCTAATAATGCTAGTCAAACCTCCACCTCCTCTATTCTAGGCGTGGTAATTCATGCAATTGGCCTCTTTAATGCTTTTTCAATGCAAATTCAAACTTTTTCCAAAAATTGCCATCCAATTCCTCATTTGGCAACTCCACTCCCAACACTTAGCATCATGGCAAATATTTTATTCCATATCATTTAATTCTTCTTGGGAGTTACAAAATAATAAAAAATATATTTCCTAGTTGGGGTGTGAGATTTCCTTTACCAAATGCAATGCTAATTCACTTGAATTTTGGGCCAATGAAATATATGAATAAAACTATCTTCAAAGGTTGCTGAAGAAAGGTGAAAGGAGATCAAAACCATGCCTGCAACACAAAAACAAGCCAAAAATTGAAAAAAATAAAATAAAGATCTTTTTGGTTGTGTAGGATTGCACTTCACCCCTAATGCTCCTACATCAATAGAGTGCTCCAACCAAGAATAGGCTATGATAGATGCTCTTACACATCTTACAACTATCATAGAATCTGCTAAACATAACAACATGTACTATTGTAAGAGAATCCATCATTCAAGACTAATAATAGCATATTCCTCTTACAACATGTCATAGTCAAACTTGGGCACTCAAAGATGCCTTCCTCACATGTAAAGATTCTCTTCAACACTTATCTTCACTTGTCATAGGAATCTCTAATTCTGGCTCTTACATGTCATATATTCTGTCATACATAATAACTCCTTCCACATACCTCAAGATGCTGACACGTGGCATATTTGTGCCACCTCAAATGGGATGCCTACATTCTCATGTGTTGACTTGACCATCCAATTCATATTACAAGTAGGATGACATGTCACCATGCCACCTCACACTAAATGAAAAATAGGATGTGCAAGAATAAATACAATATAGGCCAATAAATAAATATACAAATAAATGTCAAATGCTAGGAATTTTAAAAGGTTGAGACACCTTAATTCCCAACATATACAACATGCTCATTTAATACAATAATACAAACATACTCAATACTAAATTAGATAGGGCATGACATCCAATCATGAACATCAGCAACATCACCGCTTCCACACTATCATAGTATACCATCAACAATCATCAATGACAGCCCAAACTGAGTGTTGACATCACTGACAACTATATCACAACCTTAGGTAACATATGTACAATAGGGTGTTTATATTGAAACATTATGTGTTTCATGATTTTATGGATTAGGAACGGCTATGGAATAATTGATTTTGTAATTCATGATGAAAGGTGGGCATATCAAGTGTTTGTAGGATTTCCTTATTGTGGTAAGAGCCTTACCTTGTGTTTGTAGGATTACCTAGTAATGGGGAGAGCCTTGCTAAGAATATGGACTTACCATTACCATGCAATACTGTTTATTGTTGAGATAGCTAAGTGTATTAAGGATTACCCTAGTAATTGTAAGAGCGTTGCAAAGAGTTTGTAGGATTACATTACTAGAGGTAATAGCCTTGCCAAGTGTGAACTTATCTCAACAAGTGGGTAGGTTTAGATGGCTACCCTATTTGATGGACTTTTTGTGATCACATTGTAATGTTTGAGTGTTTTCTAATATCATTGGTGTGTGTGTTGCTTGTTGCCTATCCTAATGTATTTGTGTTGTAGATTCACAATTACTCTCTCTCAACAAGGTGGGGCAATACACCTAGGTGTTGCATTGGTTGGAGATAGACCTTACACCCTTAGCTTACTAGAGATTGGAGAATGTAGACCTACTTGGAGATAATTTCATTCTTCTTGTGTATTTCATTTAAAAATTGGTTCTTTGAGAAATTTTTGTATTAATGTCTCTTGGAAGTATTTGTATTATTGTATTAAATAAGCATGTTGTATATACTCTTTTAATATTGGAAATTGAGGTAATTTTGTAGTGGTCACCCTACTTTTGGAACTTGTTAAATTGTATTATAAATGTATGGAGAGGCATTTTGGAATCTTGAGCATCATCTTTTGTCATTTGTAAATTTGTACATGTGTATTTTACAATTTGGTAATGGGATCATATGGGATTTTATCATTATTTAGGTGTTGTATACTATCAAATTGTCTTTTCCTTATTCATGCATTACTAATACCTATATACTTCCAAATTTACATGCATGTCTTGTATGGTAGTCATAACTTTTTCATCTAGAATGAAAAATCAAGTTGTCTTTACACTTGCCAATAGTAATTTCATAAAAATCTCTAATGTTGTATCTCCATTTTGTCAAACAATTCACACCCTTTAGCACACCCTCCAAATTTTGCATACACAACTTTAAATGCTAGGATTTCAAAGGAAATTTGTTTAGAACTCTTCATTAATAAAAAAGTGGGTGCAAATATTATTGTGCTAGAGTAGATATATTTGGGTGCCATGTTTGCATTTTTCATGGAAGAATTCATGTCAAACAACACACATGCTTTGGATGATTTCACTTTTCCAATAAACTTTCTTCTAGCATTTTATCAAACCTAACATGCTACTATTTTATCCTATATTGTGGTATTGATTTTATTTAGGTATTTTGTCAAATAGTTTGATGCCCTTGTATACCTTTGCATTTCCAATAAAATTTTATTTTGGAATTTTGTTAAATAGTTTGTAGGCATTTAGTATGTTTCTATAGGATATTCTTAGCCCACTACTATAAATAATGGATTCCATTAGTGATGTTATGGCTTAGATGTGTTTGACACCATGTTTGCATTTATTCATTGAGAGGATTTTATTAAATAGTTTGCATGTTTCCACCTTTTGCATTGTTTTTCTTGAATATTTTACAAAATAGATCACATGCCTCTATATGTCTCTATATTTTTGTATTAATCCCTTGAGGCATTTCACAAAGTAGTTTGTAGGCCTCTATTTGATTTCCACCTATTTTCATTACTATCTTTAGACATTTTGTTAAATGGTTCATTACAAGCACTACATGCTTCCACATTTTGCATCATTTTAGTTCGAGCAACTTGTTAAATAGTTAGCATACTTCTACACTATTATGCAATTGGATGAATGCAAGATCATCATAAGCCAAACAACACACTTAAGTAGAAATGAAAATGCTAAAAAAGACTTAAGTAACTTCATATAACAAATTAAAGGACTTATCTACAAAATATAAAAAAATGTGGTACTAAAAGTTGTAGGAAATTTGAATTTAGTTTATGGACTACTAGTTTTTAAAAATAATTTCAAATTAATTTGGTGAAAATTAGATATGTCAAAGAGGCACTACTAAAATTTTGAGAAAGAAAAAATAAAAGGGTGCAGTCTAGCCAACTTAATTTGATGTAATAATATATTTTCATAAAGCCTTGTATATAAGTAAAGGACACATGGGTAGATGTGATGCATTTTTTTGTGAATTTTTTTTGTAAATAAATATTTATTTATTATATAATGTGACTTTTGAAAAAAATTAAAAACTTATTTTTTGACCAGCATAAATTGGTTAAAAACAAATTAAATTTTATTGTTCAATTATTTAAACAAATTGTTTTTAACTGATGATTCATTGGAGGACTGGGTCAAGAAGGCTGATAAAAAGATGGATGTCAGTGGTAGTGAGGGATTTGAGAATGACTAGTCTAAACATACCATGTCTGAGAAGAATGATACCAAGCTAACTGGTACTAGCTACTTTGAAGAAATGAATGCCCCCTATTTTGATTCTTAGTCCTTTGAGAATTTGTATGTGGCCTCCAACAGTGGGGAAAAGCCTAAGGATTGTTCCCTATGTGAAGAAAATGTAAAATTGATGACTGATTTGTAGGACATAATGAATTCATGGGAAGAGAAAGTGAACAAGATGCTTAAGTTCAACACCAAAGTCATGTACATATCTGTAACTACTCTTATGTTCCTTTAGTTTGTTGAGAAGAAGAGGTCCCTAGAAACCATCCTCAAGTGGGAGAAGACTAAGAAGCACAAGTCCTCTAAGGATTTGAATAAGTTCTAACTTGATGATTGAGGGAATGTCTCTACCCCCTAGTGTTTTTTTTTGGTTCTATTTTTTTTTGCTCTATCGTTCTTGGTGTTGTTTGTTAGTTGTTTCTTTGCTATCTATTAGGAGGAAAAACCTTATAGTCCTATAATAGGTAGATCTTTAGAAGAATCCTTTGGGTCGCAGCGTTTGTCCGAACATGGACCAATAGAGAGGCCTTTGTCCTTACGGCCTAATCAAGCCCCTGCTCCCACCAGATCTATTCCTATTAAGTCTGAACCTGTTAACCTAGATGAAACTGATCCTCTGAGGTATTTATCAGATGAAGCCTTTGAAGGCTCTCCTGTCAGAGAGACTGGGTCTAGCAGTCATTTCAATATGATCAGAGACTATAAGTATGTCAGAAGCGCAAAGATTGCATCTATTTGCCCTGCTGTAATTGTTACAATTCATTTTTGAGGTATTCAAGGATATCCTCTATCCTTTCTCATAGATACCGGTGCAGATCTCAATCTTGCACGAAAAAATGCTTTCCTTGAAGATGCATGGAAACAGGGAAAAACCAGTATAACTTTTGCCAATCAGGATAAAGAAGGAAGTAATTCCTACTGTGTTGCTCCTGTCCGTCTCAGTATAGAAGATAATCCCACTAATATTGTCTTTGTTCAATATGAAGTAGAGGATTATGATGGTATACTTGGGAGTAATGCCATTAGGGAATGGGAGCCATTCATCATTGATAAAGATTTCCTCATGTTCAAAGATCTTTATCAGCTACCCAGAGTTTATCAGCCACTCTCATTCTCCCATATGCAAGTCAAAGAAGGCCGTAAAAAACAGAAAAATGTTATTCATGCTTATTTGATTAAACAGTTTGAGAAAAATGAAAGCTGTATTGCAGAAATGAAGAAAGAATTTGAAGAGACTGTCATGACTAAGGATCTGACAAAGCACCAGCACAGAATCACTTGTGATCTCACCCTCAAGAAGGATGTTAATGGGGAAGAACTTCTTCCTAAAGGAAAAGCTAACTATTTCTTGATGTCTGCAGCTGAAACAGAAATTTGTGCTAAAGAGATTTCTTCTTTGCTTGAACAAGGTCTTATTCAGGTATCTGAATCTCCATTTTCCTGTCATGCAATGTATGTACCCAAGGTAGATGAAAATGGTAATGAACTTCCTAAGAAAAGACTTGTTGTGAATTATAAACCTCTGAATGAGTGTCTAGTGGATAATCGTCATCCTCTGCCTAGCAAAGATCACATATGGCAGGCTATCCAAGGTAGTAATGTTTATTCCAAGTTTGATCTTACTAAAGGGTATTGGCAGATCAAGTTAAAGCCCCAGTTCATGCATCTTTCATATGTCAGGATTGGCGTTTGTGGTCATTACCGAAAAGGTTTGCCAATCATAGCTCTTATGATGCTTAAAGATGCTAGGTTCCTGAAACTGTCACATTCGCTACTTGGAGCTGGTTGTGACTCCATGGCGAAAGGTCCCATTTTTGTAGACTGTCTTTTGGATTTTCCGGTCAGCCTTAAAGATGAAAATCTTAAGGATGTTTTAGAATACAAGTTCAAAACTATGAATCTTTTCATGAAAAAGGATTCAGTGGATCATTCCCTAGTTTTCCTTGTTCACTATCATCTATACAATAAGGTTATGCCTTTGATGATAAATCCTAAAAGAAGTCATGGGTTAGAAGGATTATCTACCATATGGACCTCTAGCAGTGATAGTACTCAGTTGACAGCCCCAAAGATTGTACGGCATAAAGATACAATGAGTTTGGTGTCTCTACCATTCGCAAGATGTTTTCAGGCCCGTATCCACAGGCTGATCAATTGCAGTTTAATGGCACCACAGCATATACCGGATGTATTTTCAAGCTCCAGTTCAACTCAGCCGCTGAAAATGCCATCAGTCGACACATGTGCCAAATGTATGGTCCTGGAGGTCCTAGCTCCAGATATCACAACTGGACGATAGGGAATCACCTCAATCACTTTGTGCAACATCAAATCCCTATCTGGTTGCATACCAAGACCTACAGAGTTAGCCGTGGAGTTCCATACTCCTCCAATCCTGTTCTGGCACATCCGCATAAGATTAAAGTGATGAGCATCATCTGGCATGAAGACGACCACCTGCCTGGCTGTATTCCACATGCATCCACTCAGGTCTGTGCCAACTGTCATGATTTCAGTGAAGATGATCCAAGAGTCCCCACATATGATTCTCAGGGTTTCTATCGAGCTCCTGATTGCACGCATCCAGCTGGAGAGCTTTGTGAAGGTTGCATCGGCTGGGCCCCAATGGAGTCCAGTACCTCATCTCATAGCACGGGCTCGAGATAAGGCTAATGAGTGGGCCTGTCACTCATCGAGGGAATCTTTCACCTCGTTATGAAATGAAAGGCATGGACCCTACCATGTTCTAAAGGGGTGAACACGTTACCTTAGTGCGTGTACGAGTTATTCCACTTGTTTGTAAAAGGAAGTGTCGATCGCCGCCCTTATCTTGTTCACGAGCAATTGGGTCCCACCTTCTAGCGCCGGATTGCTTGTGAAATGCAGGTGGCCCTGGGCCCTTTATATAGGGAAACGAGGGCGGATCTTTTAACCCCGATCACATAATCCTTTGGAGTCCGTCAATAGAAGAGTGACACGACAACAAGCCTTATCCGAAGAGCATCCCAAGAAGGTGGGACCCAATTGCTCGTGAACAAGATAAGGGCGGCGACCGACACTTCCTTTTACAAACGAGTGGAATAACTCGTACACGCACTAAGGTAACGCGTTCACCCCTTTAGAACATGGTAGGGTCCATGCCTTTCATTTCATAACGAGGTGAAAGCTTCTTAGCAAGAGACCTCCTCCATGGACTGCTCATCATGATAAGCTGATTCAAAATATTAAGGACAAGTGTGCTCAGTTGCCACCTTTGAAGTTACCAGGACTAGGTTACAAGATTGTAGAAACTGATGCAAGTGAATTTGCATGGTCTGGTATTCTGACAACTCGAATTTTACCACTCAACTGTCTCAATGTCTTCTGGTCTTCCTTGGTTTCAAGTTTAATCTTAAAACCTTCTCTTGATTCAAAATCTGCAAAAATGTTCTCAACACCAGGTAAATGAACAAAATCAAAATCATAAGTGCTGAGAAGTTGTGCCCATCTGAGAAGACGCCCTCTGGTTACCTTGTTCCTGGATTCCTTTTTGAAGAATCCTCTTAAATGCTGTAGATCACTTTTTAACAAAAACCTTTTGTCAGCAATAAACATTTGAAATGCCTGAAAGGTGTTAACAACAGCAAGTATCTCTTTATGAGTACTATGGTAATCCAGCTCAGAATTATGAAATGCACCCGAGACAGTTCTGACAATTTCTCCTTTGTCTTTCGGGTCATAGACAGGGGTCTTTTGTTCTCTCAGAATACCAGACCATGCAAATTCACTTGCATCAGTTTCTACAACCTCACATTCTTCGCAAAATTGCCCATCTACCCGTCACCAATGTGAAAGAACTACAGCGGTTCCTAGGTCTAGTAAATTACATTGCTGGTTTTTACCACAAGCTTGCTGAAGATCGCATTGATCTAAACAAGCTTCTCAACAAGAGACCTCCTCCATGGACTGCTCATCATGATAAGATGATTCAAAATATTAAGGACAAGTGTGCTCAGTTGCCACCTTTGAAGTTACCAGGACCAGGTTACAAGATTGTAGAAACTGATGCAAGTGAATTTGCATGGTCTGGTATTCTGAGAGAACAAAAGACCCCTGTCTATGACCCGAAAGACAAAGGAGAAATTGTCAGAACTGTCTCGGGTGCATTTCATAATTCTGAGCTAGATTCATAGTACTCATAAAGAGATACTTGCTGTTGTTAACACCTTTCAGGCATTTCAAATGTTTATTATTGACAAAAGGTTTTTGTTAAAAAGTGATCTGCAGCATTTAAGAGGATTCTTCAAAAAGGAATCCAGGAACAAGGTAACCAGAGGGCGTCTTCTCAGATGGGCACAACTTCTCAGCACTTATGATTTTGATTTTGTTCATTTACCTGGTGTTGAGAACATTTTTGCAGATTTTGAATCAAGAGAAGGTTTTAAGATTAAACTTGAAACCAAGGAAGACCAGAAGACATTGAGACAGTTGAGTGGTAAAATTTGAGTTGTTAGAATTAGAGAGCAGCGCTAGACAGAGCCCTGCTGTGAACAGTGGAGTTGTAATCCGTTCCCTCATAGGGAACTTCATAATCATCAGATGGCTGCTGATTTCTTATATGATAGATTTCAGATGCTTGTTTCGAAGCAACAGCTCACAACGCCTGGTTTATGGACAGAGACTCCTTTCTTTGAGTTCTCTGCAGAAGCTAAGCCGATTGATCCAGATGTGGGTCATGCCCTTCAGAACTGGTGTGGAGACATGCATCTCCTTTATTTCAGCTGCAATAGACAAACGTAAGGAACACCATAAACTGGGACAACTTGATATCTAACACGAACATGCAGAGTATTATTATTGATAAACATATATGAAACAAAGACGTTCATCTTTTACAATGCGCGCCTGAATGCATAGTATGCAATATTACAGAACTATTATGGACTTTAACTAAGCTTGGGACTGCAAGCTTTTGCAACACTTTAAAGCCGAACTGGCTTCAGACTATTATGCTACTACTACTGAAGACTGCTACTACTATAGGACTTCTTCAAAACTCTTACTAGACTTGGACTAGCGCCGGATTGCTTGTGAAATGCAGGCGGCCCTGGGCCCTTTATATAGGGAAACGAGGGCGGATCTTTTAACCCCGATCACATAATCCTTTGGAGTCCATCAATAGGAGAGTGACACGACAACAAGCCTTATCCGAAGAGCATCCCAAGAAGGTGGGACCCAATTGCTCGTGAACAAGATAAGGGCGGCGACCGACACTTCCTTTTACAAACGAGTGGAATAACTCGTACACGCACTAAGGTAACGTGTTCACCCCTTTAGAACATGGTAGGTTCCATGCCTTTCATTTCATAACGAGGTGAAAGATTCCCTCGATGAGTGACAGGCCCACTCATTAGCCTTATCTCGAGCCCGTGCTATGAGATGAGGTACTGGACTCCATTGGGGCCCAGCCGATGCAACCTTCACAAAGCTCTCCAGCTGGATGCGTGCAATCAGGAGCTCGATAGAAACCCTGAGAATCATATGTGGGGACTCTTGGATCATCTTCACTGAAATCATGACAGTTGGCACAGACCTGAGTGGATGCATGTGGAATACAGCCAGGCAGGTGGTCGTCTTCATGCCAGATGATGCTCATCACTTTAATCTTATGCGGATGTGCCAGAATAGGATTGGAGGAGTATGGAACTCCACGGCTAACTCTGTAGGTCTTGGTATGCAACCAGATAGGGATTTGATGTTGCACAAAGTGATTGAGGCGATTCCCTATCGTCCAGTTGTGATATCTGGAGCTAGGACCTCCAGGACCATACATTTGGCACATGTGTCGACTGATGGCATTTTCAGCGGCTGAGTTGAACTGGAGCTTGAAAATACATCCAGTATATGTTGTGGTGCCATTAAACTGCAATTGATCAGCCTATGGATACGGGCCTGAAAACATCTTGCGAATGGTAGAGACACCAAACTCATTGTGTAACCATTGGAAGGGATTTCCAATATCCGGATTTAAAAACTTAACAGGGAGCACGAAGTCTCCACACCAGTTCTGAAGGGCATGACCCACATCTGGATCAATCGGCTCAGCTTCTGCAGAGAACTCAAAGAAAGGAGTCTCTGTCCATAAACCAGGCATTGTGAGCTGCTGCTTCGAAACAAGCATCTGGAATCTATCATATAAGAAATCAGCAGCCATCTGATGATTATGAAGTTCCCTATGAGGGAACGGATTACAACTCCACTGTTCACAGCAGGGCTCTGTCCAGCGCTACTCTCTAATTCTAACAACTCAAATTTTACCACTCACCTGTCTCAATGTCTTCTGGTCTTCCTTGGTTTCAAGTTTAATCTTAAAACCTTCTCTTGATTCAAAATCTGCAAAAATGTTCTCAACACCAGGTAAATGAACAAAATCAAAATCATAAGTGCTGAGAAGTTGTGCCCATCTGAGAAGACGCCCTCTGGTTACCTTGTTCCTGGATTCCTTTTTGAAGAATCCTCTTAAATGCTACAGATCACTTTTTAACAAAAACCTTTTGTCAGCAATAAACATTTGAAATGCCTGAAAGGTGTTAACAACATCAAGTATCTCTTTATGAGTACTATGGTAATCTAGCTCAGAATTATGAAATGCACCCGAGACAATTCTGACAATTTCTCCTTTGTCTTTCGGGTCATAGACAGGGGTCTTTTGTTCTCTCAGAATAACAGACCATGCAAATTCACTTGCATCAGTTTCTACAATCTTGTAACCTGGTCCTGGTAACTTCAAAGGTGGCAACTGAGCACACTTGTCCTTAATATTTTGAATCAGCTTATCATGATGAGCAGTCCATGGAGGAGGTCTCTTGCTGAGAAGCTTGTTTAGATCAATGCGATCTTCAGCAAGCTTGTGGTAAAAACCAGCAATGTAATTTACTAGACCTAGGAACCGCTGCAGTTCTTTCACATTGGTGACGGGTAGATGGGCAATTTTGTGAAGAATGTGAGGTTGTGCCTCCATCATCCCCCCGGGAAGAAGCTTGATAACAATGAAGACAATTTGGCGCTGAGCAAAGACAGATTTAGATGGATTTATGGCTAATCCATGGTGTTGGCAAACAGACAAAAACTGCTGTAGATGGGTTTTATGAGAGTTCAGTTCAGGACTAAAGACTAGAATATCATCTATGTATGGCTGAATGAACTTAGCATAAGGTCAGAAAAGAGCATCCATTCTCTGTTGGAAAATGGAGGGAGCTGTTTTAATACCAAATGGAAGGACTTTCCATTCATACAGACCTTGCGGGACAGAAAATGCAGTTTTATAGAAATCCTTGGGCTTTAACTTGATCTGCCAATACCCTTTAGTAAGATCAAACTTGGAATAAACATTACTACCTTGGATAGCCTGCCATATGTGATCTTTGCTAGGCAGAGGATGACGATTATCCACTAGACACTCATTCAGAGGTTTATAATTCACAACAAGTCTTTTCTCAGGAAGTTCATTACCATTTTCATCTACCTTGGGTACATACATTGCATGACAGGAAAATGGAGATTCAGATACCTGAATAAGACCTTGTTCAAGCAAAGAAGAAATCTCTTTAGCACAAATTTCTGTTTCAGCTGCAGACATCAAGAAATAGTTAGCTTTTCCTTTAGGAAGAAGTTCTTCCCCATTAACATCCTTCTTGAGGGTGAGATCACAAGTGATTCTGCGCTGGTGCTTTGACAGATCCTTAGTCATGACAGTCTCTTCAAATTCTTTCTTCATTTCTGCAATACAGCTTTCATTTTTCTCAAACTGTTTAATCAAATAAGCATGACTAACATTTTTCCATTTTTTACGGCCTTCTTTGACTTGCATATGGGAGAATGAGAGTGGCTGATAAACTCTGGGTAGCTGATAAAGATCTTTGAACATGAGGAAATCTTTATCAATGGTGAATGGCTCCCATTCCCTAATGGCATTACTCCCAAGTATACCATCATAATCCTCTACTTCATATTGAACAAAGACAATATTAGTGGGATTGTCTTCTGTACTGAGACGGACAGGAGCAACACAGTAGGAATTACTTCCTTCTTTATCCTGATTGGCAAAAGTTATACTGGTTTTTCCCTATTTCCATGCATCTTCAGGGAAAGCATTCTTTCGTGCAAGATTGAGATCTGCACCGGTATCTATGAGAAAGGATAGAGGATATCCTTGAATACCTCGAAAATGAATTGTAACAATTACAGCAGGGCAAATAGAAGCAATCTTTGCGCTTCTGACATACTTATAGTCTCTGATCATATTGAAATGACTACTAGACCCAGTCTCTCTGACAGGAGAGCCTTCAAAGGCTTCATCTGATAAATACTTCAGAGGATCAGTTTCATCTAGGTTAACAGGTTCAGACTTAATAGGAATAGATCTGGTGGGAGCAGGGGCTTGATTAGGCCGTAAGGACAAAGGCCTCTCTATTGGTCCATGTTCGGACAAACGCTGCGACCCAAAGGATTCTTCTAAAGATCTACCTATTATAGGACTATAAGGTTTTTCCTCACAAAGCAATTAATCTTCTCTTGGACTGACAGACCTAGGAATTTGAAATGACCCAGCTGAATTGATTCTATTGATATACTTATCCAATTCAGGTGAAGACTCAACTTCAGCATTTAGATTTTCATTTTCTTCTTCATCTAACTCAAGTACTTCTGCTTGGGCTTGAGATATTACCTTGAGTAAGAAATCTTTTCTGTGACGCCTCCAAAGACGTCACGCCATACTTCCAGGTGCTGGAGCTTCCAATATTCCTCTTTGATTCAGAGGCAATGTTGATGCAAAGCTCTGCTGCTGGGTGGTCGGAGTATCTGGTGAACCGGTAGGAGTAGCTCTGGGGAACCAAGGAGATGGCCTGTAGCTATGAGACTCTTGGAGAGTCTGGCCTGAATGTTGAAAAGGCCGTCTGGGCTCCTTTGGTTGCAAGAGGTATAGCTTTCGAGCCTTGAGCTGCTCAAGCTGACCATTTAACTTTTTCCAAGTCTCTGGTCCCATGTTCATCTCATTAAGACGACGCTCAATGTCCACAATCTGATCAACAATTTTGTTCAGTTCATTCTGAACTGCATCGCTTCGGAACATGCGACAGTAGAAAGAGACTTCACTGCCTTCAGATTCTTCTTCTGACATCTCTTCTTCTTCTTCTCCTCTGGAAGTAGAAACTCTATTCACTTTAGCTGGAACTTCTTCTGCAGCAGACTGAAATTCATCGTCTGATTCAGAAGACTCAGATTCTGATGAAATGACTATGTCCTCAGAGTCTGAAGGATAGTCATTTATATAGATGTAATCTGGCTCTACGATGCCATGTGCTTGCATAGCACGCATCTTTCCACGTCCTTTCTTTTTCTTCCTTTCCGGACACTTATTTGCAAAATGATTACCTTTACAGATGTAGCAAGTTGGCTTCCACTTACCTTTCTTTTGCTTATCCTTCTTGCGGAAGAAACCTTTCTTTCTTTTCTTTTTGATCTTGCGATCACGGAGATCCAATCCTTTAAACTTTCTTTTAAATTTCTTGTCAGATCTGTCAGACCTTTCTTTATAGCATCCTGCACACGCATCTCCTTTATTGTCCTCTATGCGGTGGCAGATAGTTGTTGACAGGATTGGTTGAACCTTCTTAATCTCCTTTTTAGCTTTGGCCTCTTCACAGATGTCAGAATTAATCTGTTCTAAAAATTGGACCAACTGAGGAAAGGTGACTTCTTTCATTTCAAGTCCGTTAGCAACCATATTCTCTAATACTTTCTTGTGATAGAATTCTCCGATGGGAGAACCAAAACTTTTTAAGAAAGTAGTATACATCAAATCATGTTGCTGCTCATGGCCAGATAGATAAAAGTGCTCATACTGCTGTTTACAGTATCTTTTAAAATTACTGAGATCTTTACATTTCCCTTTAATGAATTTCTGATATTGTAACTTCTCCATTACATCTCTTTTTCCAACAAACATGCAGAGAAGTTGTGCACATACCTGATCAGTTCTTTTATCCAGAAGGGTCTCTTTGTAGTCATCTGCAAGCCTTTCCCAAACATGCTTAGCAGTGCCGGTCATAGCATTTAATGCTTGCTTGATAACTTCTTGGATTGTTTTACCTTCAAGGTAGCTAAGTAAAAGGTCAGGACCCTAGTTTTCCCATTTTATCTTATCAAAAACATGTATCCAAAAAATCCTAAAGTGTGACACAACTTTTGGATTTGAAAAATGATACATGGTTTAAACATTATGAATGTTTTTCAATATATATATATTAGGTATTCAAGTATAGTGCATGTACAAAATAAATAATAGTTAAGTATTTAATTTTTATTAATAAGGAATAAATTACATTTTTGGAATCATGATAACTTCCTCTACAAGCCCTTTTCATTTTAGTAAATTTGATAACAAAATATTTATTTAGCTTTCTAGGGTGAATTTAAGAAAACTTTTAGAATAACACTAAGTGCATGATTTTGTAAGTTTTTGGGAAGTTTTGGTATTCCCACTTGCCTGAATCCAAGGTAAATCCCAAGCTATTTTTGGAGGGAACAAAATTTGATCTATAAGTGTTAGCACTTTTTCCATCCAAACCTAAATCTAAATCCAAATGTTAGTACTTTTCCATCTAGCAAGTTTTTTTGCCATTGCCACTATTTGGCCCATTATGATCTTGCATTCACCCAATCTATATTTAGGTTAATGGATTTTTGATCTAAAACATATAGAAATTAATGTGTGTTATGGAACAGAATTAATTAATGCATTGTATGGAAGATAATTAATGTATTTATATATCTCTCTCTATACTTACTTTGTCTCACTGGTCTAATGCATGAGTTTTAGGTTCTTTAGCTTAGATGACCACATATCTTCTTTAACTTAAGACTAAGGATATTTTCATGCTTAAACCTTGTTGATGAACATTCTAATGCTTTTACTATCTCCCTCTCTCTCTAAACTTCTATTATTTTATAAGGGCAAGTACCTCAATAATGTCTTACTTTTCCCAATGAAATGGGCATTACATAAGTATGAACTTAATAGTTTTAAGAAAATGGATCATGTCTCATAACTTGATCTATTCTAGGGATAATTAGTAGCTCCTAAGACTTGGTTGTAATAGAGTTATGAAAGTAATCATCTCCCTTATGGCCTGAAATGTTATCCTTCACCTTTTAGAATGTTCCTCATGCTTTCATGTCTTATGTATTCTTACAACATATTGCACCTTTAGACATTAGGCATTTCTTGATCACATTAGCTTGATGCATGCACTATTATAGTAGGTTGAGATATTGGTATCTCCCTGTAACATTGGAAATTGTCCTCCTATATGGAATGGTACAATTTCCCTTAGTTTAGCTCCTTGCTTGGGTGACCTCTCAACCTTTTTCTTTCTGAGCTTCTCGAAACCCTGATTGACTAAGTCTAGTTGCAAAATATTCACCTTTTGAGGTGACCTTTTGATGGAACCCAAAAAGGGAATTTGGATTAAAGGTCCTCTGGATCCCTAAAAAGTAGATCTAAGTGGAAATAGGTGGCTTGGACTTGGGTACCCGCACCCTAGTCCTCCCCTATTTCCCAGGATTTTGAATTTTGGTGAGATGTCAGCTCCCGCCGAGTGCCTCAGGATTCTGTTTTCAAAATATTAGTTTTCATATGATATCAAGACGTTATTTCAAAATTTGAATTCCCTAAAGCTAGATATAAAAATACATTTGAGAATCATTTTAACACACACAATTCTTATGCAAGCTTGATGCCAAAACATTGCCAAAATTGCTATTGAAGATCAATGACTTGTTGAAGCTCTTGAAAGTATTTTATATTTGCTGTCATGGAGGCAATGGATGGAGATTAGGAATCAAGATCTTGAGACTATATTGCTCTTCCTAGGGTTTGTACACTCTTTGCATGATCGAGAGAATGGTTGAAGCCTCCAACATTGAGCTTGGAGATCCTCTGCAGACATTGCTAATTCACCTTCTTGTTCATGCAAGTCTTCATTTGTTTCATCTCCTTGAGGTGAAGTTGTATGTGTTTAAATTTATGTAAAGCAAGTTGTTGATCTTCCCTTGATTGAGACATCTAGGGTTTGATATTTCTGCATACACATTGTTAGGTTTGTACACACTTCTACAAATCTTTATCTCTAGCTATTGTTGAGGTAGAAATACCAAAGACGGGGCTTGACTGAGGCAAGCTCCTATATAGCCACATCTTTCTCCTTCTTTTGTAGGTATAGATCATGTTTTGAAGGTTTCGGTGGAAAGAAGCTACAGGAAGGAGGGTATTGTGGACACAGTCATCATAGACTTTTGAATTTTTGGATTCTGACACTTGTGGGAGTAAGGAGTGACACTTGTGGGAGTAAGGAGTGGGCACCCTAGTCCAACAGGGGGCAATTTCTAGGATTTGGAAGCCATTTGGGAGTGTCAGACAAGATGTATAGAAGATTTCTAGTTTTGGGAACTTTGGGGACTAAGGAGCGGGTGCCCTAGTCCAGTCAGCCCCCAAAATCTGGGTGCAGTCTTTGATACTCTATTTCTACGTTTCTGTGATCAATTTTTCCTATATTGTTATCAGTTTCTGTATATCTCTAATTTATGTCATAATTAGGGTTTTACTTGGTTTATGAGCAAAACACTTAATAAAACCTTAGTTAGGCTCTTCAAATTAGACATCGCGAGCATAAAGAGGTAGACAAGCAACTTATAGATTAACCTTACATTCAATCTTTGTCTTCCCTAATACTTAGTGGAGAAATGGTAGTACTTGACCTAGTTTAAAAAAACTATCCAATTTTCCACTAAACATTTTGGTGAACCCGAGCTATAAAGAATTTGCATCCTTTTAAACTTCAGATCTGAAATAATTTGTTGTCCTATAGCATATTTGGATTGAAAAACCTCTTTGGTGAAATTACATGCATTGAATTGTAAATCATATTCTTTATCTTTTCACTAAAAGAGTTGGAAAAAATCATTAATCATTATTTTACATGGTATTTCATTTTCATAGGCCATCATTGTGCATTTGAATCTTGGGTTAAAAAGAGCATGTTAAAATGTCGGATTACTTTTTACAAGATTTTCATGCTTATGATGAGCCATTTAGTCGTGATGACTTTGATATGTTAGATGAAGCCCTTGAGGACTTTATCTCAATTGAACATTCCACTACGGCCTCAAAGCCATCGTTATTTCAAAGATTTGTAAATCTGATTTATATTCCTAAATCTAAAGAAGAGCTTGAAAAACCAAAAATGTGGTGCAACCATCTTCTAAACCTATGTTTACTATTAAAGGTTGTCAATCTGCTTCTCAAACTCCTAATCACATTTATAATTATGCTAAACAAATAGCACAACAAAATAATCATAATGTGGTTGCTCATGCATACAATACTCAGAATAATAGACAAAGTACACAACAATCAAGTATTTTGATATCTTTATCAGCATCTCAACCTATGCTTCCTCAAGTACCTCGTTTAACATATAAGGGTGGTAAAGACTATGATCTTGTAGAGCAGCTTTGTACTACTCAAGGAAAGATATCTCTTTGGGAACTTATACAAACTTCACGTACTTACCATGGAATGCTACAAGAAGCTTTACAAAAGGTGATTATTCCTCCTGCTATTAAACCAAATGATGATGTTGCTTTATTACATTGTATGCATGCAACAAAAATAGATATCCTATTTCAACAACATGAATTACCATCTCTCTAAGTTCAAAATCAGTATGATCCTTTGATCATCTTTATTACAATAAACAAAACATTGGTTAAGAGATTTATGATCGATAATGGATCGGCCCTTAACGTTTGTGGCATTGACTTATTACATAAGGTTAAGGTGGATACATCTGCAATCAAACCAGAATCATTAAGTATCTGTGGTTTTGACAATGTTGGACGACAATCCGTGAGTACTATAACTTTACCTATACAAGTAGGACCTGTGATGGTGCCTACCTTGATTCATGTCATGCCTTGCTCTCTATCTTATAACATGATTCTTGGTAGACATTGGATACACGCATTAGGAGCAGTTGCTTCTACTCTACATCATTCAATCAAGTTTATATTCAAAGATAAGTTACATAATATTCATGCTGATCCTAAACCAGATAGTTGTTTGCAAATGGAAGTTCATAAGCATGTTGTTTGTCCTAAGATTTTAAACAATCTAAAAAATGGATTTATCAACTTCTCTTGCTTCCAAAAATAGTATGTAAGAGCCTAAACAATTGAATACACTTATTGGTGATGATTGGGGTTCGTTGGACTTTACATCTTCCTCTACAGGAGAATACAAACCTAAAAACCCTATCCCCAAAACATTAAATATTGCATCAATCACATCACATGCTTCAATTGATAAACAAAAAGCTTCTTTGGTGACAAATAAGGATAATACCTTTACTTACACTACTGATTACGACACTTATGAAGCTCCACCTTCCTCTAAGGAAATGGTTTCTCTTTATGGTCAAGGATTCTGAATCCTTTATAAAGATTGTGATTATACAGGTAAAGGTTGTGGTATAAATCAACAAGGAATTAAAGTCCCTATAGAATCTGCTTTGCGACATTGCTCCAATGGCATTGGGTATAATCCTTTCAAGGAATCCAAAGCCCGTAAATGCCCTAGTCTTAATGTGAATACTATATCAACACTTAGTTTGATATTTCCTGAGATGATTGACATCAATTGTCCTCCAAGACCACTTTTGTTGGATGTATTCTCAATGGACGAAGCAATCATAGAATTCTTGGGTGCTTATGACAATATTCCTTGTTATCATCATAAATGTGGCCTACCTTATTATTTAAATGATAATGAATACTTTGGAAAAACTACTAGCACAATAAATTCTACTATAGAACCTAATGGAGAATTTGAAGAACAATTACAATCCTACAATCCCTTAGACCATAGTACTCTCCTCAATGGAAAGACTATTGATGTTGTTATGGATAAGGATGATACTGAAAAAGTTCTTCGTATTGGTGATTGTTTAAATGTGGAAGAAAAATATGAGATGACTAAGTTATTGCATGAATTCTTAGAATTATTTGCTTGGAAGTATTCTGACATGCCTAGTATTGATCCTCAAATTATAACGCATAATATTGTATTGAAACCAGATGCTAAGCCATTTAAATAGAAGATTTATAAGATGAACCCTAAGATTGCATTGCTTGTTAAAACTAAGATAGAAAAGCTTCTACAAGCTGGTTTCATATGACCTATTGACTATTCACCTTGGATCTCAAATATTGTTGCCATCGCTAAACCTGATGGTCATATAAGAATGTGCACAAATTTCTAAGATTTGAATTCAGCATCTCTAAAAGATAATTTTCCGCTTCCTAATATCGATATGATTGTCGATTCCATAGCTAGCCATGGATTTCTATCTTTCATGGATGGTTTTTCAGTATATAATCAAATTCTAATAGATCCTCAAGACCAATATAAAACAACTTTTATAACACCTTGGGGTACATTTTATTGGGTAGTCATGCCATTTGGACTTAAGAACGCAGGAGCTACTTATCAACGTGCAATGACTCTTATATTTCATGATTATATGCACAATATTTTAGAAGACTATGTTGATGACATCTTGGAAAAGTCCATCCATCATAAGGATCATGCTACAAATCTTTGACAAATATTTGAGTGCATAAGGAAATATAATATGCGATTGAATCCCCATAAATGTGTTTTCGGTGTAGACAGTGGAAAGTTACTAGGATTTATTGTCTCAAATCATGGTATTGAAGTGGATACGAAAAAGATAGATGCAATTGTTAATATGCCAATACCTAAGAACATATCTCAACTTTGTAGTTTGCAGGAAAAGATATAGGCCATCCGTCGATTTGTTTCACAGGTCGCATATAGGACTCGCCCCTTTATGCAACTATTGAAGAAGGATTCTAATTTTCAATGGAATTCTAAATGTCAAAAAGCCTTCAATGACTTAAAGGATTATCTAGCTAATCCACCTGTGTTGCAACCCACTATCTCCGATAAACCATTCCTGTTATATATCTCAACATCTAACAATTCTCTAGCAACCTTGTTGGTACAAAATGTTGAAGGCAAAGAATGTGTTATCTATTATATCAGTCAAACTTTGCTCGATTATGAAGTGTGTTACACTGTTATAGAGAAGCATTGCTTAACATTAGTGTTTGCAACTCAAAAACTTTGACACTATCTTTTAAATGCTAAAGTTCATGTGATGGTAAAATTTGACCCTCTGAAACATCTCTTTGCAAAAACAAATTTATTGGGTCATCTCGCTAAATGGGTTATCTTACTAACAGATTTCGATCTCAAGTTCATTTCCCAAAAATAGATTAAAGGACAAGTTTTAGCTGATCAATTAGCTAAAGCTCCTTCACCCTTCTCTACACAACATCAGGATGTATTTCCTTACGACAAAATCTTAACAATTTGTGTGGATGAAAAATGGGAATTATACCTTGATGGATCAAAATGTCAAACCGGCTCTGGGGGTAGTGTTATATTGATACCCCCCATTGGTAAGCTGATTCCCCTATCTTACCGCTTAGATTTCTTATGCACAAACAATATAGCTAAATATGAGGCCCTTATAGTAGGACTTCATGTAGCCCTAGCTCTTAATATCAAAAACATTACAATATACAGTTATTCTTAGTTAATTGTAAAACAGATAATGGGATCATATCAAACTAAGCATGATAAGCTATCTCAATACCATGAGTTGGCCTTATCTTTCTTAAAACAATTCACATCATATTCAATTGCACTATTCCTAGGAAAGATAATCGACATGCGGATGCAATGGCAAGCGCAACTTCCCTTATATCTCCTGATGATTCTCCTGAGGAATTCACTTTTGTTGTTCATAACCTTAAAAAACTGACAATTGACTGTCCTGTAGTTGCGAATACAGAACTTTATGGTAGTACATACACAGACAAATGGTTCTCCCATATATATAATTATTTGCATGATGGGACTATTCCTAATTCAACATCTAAGAATGCCCGAATCTGTTTACACAAACTAGCAACGCAATATATTATACTGTCAAATGTTTATATCTTCAAAGTTACAATGGTGTTTTACTCCGATGTTTAAGCAATTCAAAGATTCTGATAGCTTTAGAAGAAGCTCACTCTGGTGCCTGTGGAGGGCATTTTGGAGGAAAATCATTGGTGCAAAAACTGTTACGTATGGGCTACTATTGGCAGCATATGGAACAAGATTCCTTTGCTTACATCAAGCGATGCCCACAATGTCAGCAACACAAACACCTAATCCATGCTCCCACTCAAGAACTTTGTGCCTAGGTGTCACCGTGGCCATTCTCTATTTGGGGCTTGGATCTAATTGGTAAAATCTTACCACCCTCCTCTCAAGGACATATGTTTATCATTACTGCGACTGATTATTTTACAAAGTGGGTTGAACCAGTTCCCTTGCGATCTACGACCATCGATGTAATCTGTCGATTTCTACAAGACAACATTTTTTCTTAATTTGAAATACCTTCTGTTAGTGCCTGAATTGACTGGTAGTTTTCTGAGCAATTTTCATTCAGGCACTCTCCCTAAGTATCCAAAAAATGTTCTAAGTGATGGACCTCCTCAGCATTTTTCAGCTGCATCATCATATTTTCTTGAGGAGGAGGTCATCATCATCATGTTTGTTTCGATGAAGGTCAGCATCATCATGTTCTCCGTCGGCCGGTTTCTCATCGTCATCATCATGTTTCGCTGTCGGGTGATGTTTGGGTTTTATCCTGATGATACTGACGAGCTACAGTGCGCCCTGATCTGCTTGCGAGGGTGATTTTTCAAAGTATCCGGTGATCTTCCATTTATCACCTTGCCCAAGCATGATGATGATGTTGCTTATTCTTTGAGTTGTTGCAACCTGACTTATTTTTTCTTAAGGGTCGTCGTCATCATCATCATATTTCCTTTTATCACCCAGTTGCTTGCGAGGGTCATCATGTTATCTGCATCATGATATTTCGCCGGGGTGATATTTCTATCATCGGGTGATCTTGGTTATGATCATCCTGATGATGTATTTGAAGAGTTCTAAGTGCGACCCGATATTCACTAGGGTCATCATATTTTGAACGTCAGGATGATCTTAGTCAATATCATCCTGATGATGTTGTATCACCTTGTTCTTTGTTTCTCATCCTGATGATGCTGACGTCATCCGTATATCAGGGTGATATCCGGTTCTTTCTGCCTATCTGCATCATGATATTTCCGAAGGAGGGGGTGATATTTTCATATCACTTGAGTGTGTTTGTTCCAGCACCATGATGATGCTGATATCAGGGAGATATCCGCCTGCCGGCTTCGTGCGCTATCTAATGGGGGTGATCTTTTCGAGCATCATCATATTCATCTATCGCCCCGATCTTACAGAGGAGCTACAGTGCAACCTGATATTTGTGCGTCAGGAGGATATTTCCAAATATCCGGTTGTCTTCCGAATATCATGATGATGTTAATATGATGATGACGTCATCAAGGTCCCGGGGGGGTCATATTTCTAACACTGATCATCTTGAGGAGATCTCCCGACATTTGTTAACATGATGATGACGTCATCCGGATATGAGGAGGTGCGCAGTAGGTAGATATGATGATGACGTCAGCAGGATATGATGATGACGTCATCAGGATGTTCATCGGCCAGACTTTTGTTATAAGCTCAGCAGGAGGATGTTTCTCCGATGGATCCGGTTGTGCCGATGAAGGCGAATATCATGCAGTTGTATTGCTATATGATGCTGACGTCAGGGTGATATTTCAGGCAACAGGATATCATGCTACTGGAGGATGATGATGATGAAGTCTTATGCTAGTGTCGTCAGGAGCAAAAGCGCCGACATGATATATGCTCATGACCTAGTATATAAAGTGTTAAGGAGGTCATCGCGGGGTGCATGTGGGATATTTGTTATCCTGCATTTTCAAATATCATGATGATGAATCTCGGCGGGAAGTGGTTGCGATCGTCTGTTAGATGTTCTTCCCAAGGCCGCGGGTTGGTGCGCCATTAATGGCGATTGTTGCAGAGGTATGGGCGATGGCGTGGGTGGATCCTGTACCCGACTGAAGGTGTACATCAGCGGATAGTGGCGCAGGGCTCGAGAAGTCTTCCTGTCTCCTCCCCTACCTGCTGCATTCAAGTTTGGGCGCCAATCTGGTTGTGTTTGAGCGCCATTTTCCTGGTACTGTATATCTGGCGGGAGTTTTGGTCAACCTGGTAGTTAATGCTGAATACACCCTCCTGCTATATAATGCAGACGGTGTTATTCATTCGAGGTTGTTGAAAGTTGTGGATTTTTGGCTCTGTAATCCAAAACCAGCTGATCTGGTTGCTCTGTACAGCTTGATCTTGTGAGTTTATGTATCTCCTGTTGTAGGACTTGGCATGAATCCACTAGTTTCATGGTTGATCTTATATGAGTAATGCTATCTTAGCATGTGTTGTGTTAATTCTGTCTCCAGTATTGCATGTATTCTTCTTCTGGATCTGGATATTTGTGTGATGTTTAGATTCTAGAGCATAGAATTCCTATGTTGAATGTCTGATCTTTTAACCTCTGCTCAAGGGGCAGATTAAACTGTTTTCAGGTTGAACATTGGGAAGGGTATACTGCAGTAGGGATGCCATAAGTAGAGATAGCTCAACACTCTATATTGGGAGATATCTGTAAGGCAGATGTCATGTGTATCCCCCTGAAATCTAGTTTTAGCTATTCATGCTGATCATTCACAGGTGTATGTCTACCGACTCCAAGCCCTGGATAGGCACCAATCATGCTGTGTTCTTGTGTTATACACCATGTCCAGCTTTGCATCTAAATTCATACTAAAACACTTCATCTTTCCACCTGTTAGTTGTAGGAGTAGGATTAGGAACCCCCTGCATGCTCTCATACCCAACCAGACATCATGTCCAAGAATGTTGCCAGCCTTGTGATCTATCATGCAGATCTTGGTCCATACATGAGAGTATTCTGCCTGTTGTTGTCAAGCTAGATCTTTCTATCTTTGAGCTAGTCAAGGTTACATCTTGAGTTATAGGGATACCCCCCTTGGTGCGGCAGAACCAGAAGTGAAGGGGAGGAGCTCACGCAACCTCCTGTATTCAGTTGGCCTGAATCTGCCTGTGCATTAGAAGTGGCAAACCCTAATGCTGATTCAGAAGAAATGCCAACACCTTCCTTGTTTCAGACAATGGTATGCCATTTAAGAACAAGGATGTGAAAAAGTTCCTCAAAAAATACTATATACAACATCGCTTCTCTACACCTTATTATCCTCAATCAAACAGCCAAGTAGAAGCTTCAAACAAAGTTATTAGACATATTTTACAGAAAATTGTTAATAAACATAAAAAAGATTAGCACACTCAATTATCCTATGCATTATGGGCTTACAGAACAAGCATTAGAATGCCTACTAGTAATACACTATATAATCTCGTCTATGGTGCATACACAATAATGCCCTTGGAGTTAGAAATTCCTTCCCTAAGAATTTCCCTAAGAGACATCATGGATGATGACATGGAATGTGAAAAAAATTACAAGAACTTGAGATGCTTGATGAAAGGTGAATTAACGCTCTTAAGCACCTCAAGGCTTATCAAAAAGGTGTACAACAATCCTATAATGCGCAAGTCATACAACATTCATACAATGTTTATTCAACATTGGGGATCTAGTTCTCTATGAAAATCAACGCAATGTAAACGCACCGCCTGGTGAAAAAGGTAAGTTTAGCCCTAATTGGCTTGGACCGTACATAATTACTGAGATCTTTGGATCCGGAGCGTATAAGTTAGCTGATGAGAAAGGTATGCTGCTTAAAGAACCTATTAATGAAGTGCACCTCAAAAGATTTTATGCTTAAAGATCTAATGTTAACTATTTCTAAGCTAATTTATTATATAGATTAGCTTCAATTTTGACAAGAATTTATCATTTTGTCTTAATTCATTTAACATTACATCTTTTGTTCAGTTGATCATTGTTGTACTTTGTTTCAGTATTCTTTACTTAGATCAATTTTGTATTAACTAAATATAGCATTAAAATTTGGATTATGTGTAAAATGCTTGATCATTGTGCTTATCACTATATGTTCTTTCTTTAGAATTGTTAGTATATCACAGTAGCATTAATTAAAGCATTTAGATATCATCACTAGTTGCATTTTTATGAAAATCACATGTGATAGATCAAAAACCATTACACATAGATGAAAAGAAATAAACAACATATATATCCTTAGTTTTAAATATACATCCAAGTTTACTATCCCTTAAGACAAAATGTGATGTCTTAGTGCCTAAATACATATATCACATAGCTGAGCCTCGATTGCTAGTACCCTCAGGCCCTCATGGTGTGTGAGTGATAGAAGCCTGACCATGTGTGGCTACAGATTGCAAATGACTCCTAGAGACGCTTCACAATCGTAACCCCTTGATCTTGCCTCTCATCTCTATCATCTACTCATGTGCCTCCTGGTACATCCTCTAGTACCGATCTCTCTCAGACTAAACCCTGTCTCTCTCTTCTTAAGCCCTATCTCTGTCAGCTCTCGCTTGACAGACCTCATGCAGTAAGAACTCACTGATAGCTGGCTCTCCCTCTGATGTAGGCACTGCTACCATCTTCTCTCGCTACACCCTAAGCTTAGCTTCAGAGCGCTTAGCTCTCTGTCAAAACTCCTCTCTCTCTCTCATGTAGACTGCTCTAGCATAGCCTTCGTAGCAGTCCTGTACTGGACAAAAGGCATAAATATCTTTGCATGTCGCCCAGTGGATGACCATGGTGAATAACCTGCCCGTAGTCGCTGCTCTGAGACATTTGTAGGTACTATGTTTGCTATGACACGACCCACAAAGTCTCATCAAGTGTCTATCCCAACTATAAAATAGAGTATAATATAGATATCAGAACGTCATATAAAAAATCAAAAATAATAAAATATACAAAGCATCAAAATAATAAATCAAACCTAACCTAGATCTCCATCTCACCAGGATGGATCTCGGATCGCCAAAGGTATGATGAGCTTTGCATTCTAATCTATAGCTAGGGGCATAGACCTACTACTCTCCCCCCACTCTCCATGACTAGGTCTCACATCACCTACAGGCATAGGACCATGAGCCTTCGACCACGGTCTCAAGTTGGTCTCCTCGTCAGCATCTACCTCCTGCTAGCTCTGTCGCAGTCTCACTCTGAAGATGTACTGTGGTGGGACCTCCTCTGACTCATCCTCATCATCTTCCTCATCCTCATCAAGATCATAGTATCCTACAAAATCACTGACGTTGTCCTCTACCCATGTGTCACTAGCGTGACTGGCCCAAGGTTCTGGCATCACCTGTGGGGTGACTAGGTGGAAAGATAGGAGCAGGCTATGCTGTGTGCCACTAGGTCTGATATGCTTGGGTACAACCAACATCATCTACATCTAACACTGGCTCTGCATCCTCAAGACCCTTGTCATCACTAAGTGGCACGTCTGCTACTATCAGTCGTCGAATAGAATTTACCCTGACTATGTTGCGAGATGCATGTGTAAAGCTCGGATGAACTGTAGGAACATCTTGTATCTATCCAAACTACTACACCACCCTGTCAAAATAAAACCAAGCTATGACATGATCGAGGTGACTAGCCATCAAATGATCCCTCTACATCCTCGCTAACTATCTCTACTGGCCAGGCCATCTGATGTAGCCACAATATGGTCTCTAGATGATGTCGCTAGGCTATAATCTGTCAAAAACAACTCTCCAATATAGTAGATTACCATGCCTCCAACACCTAACCAGTGGATAGGTGTACACACATGGATGGGTGAATGCTGCATCTATGGGATAGCCCACCGATTGTGTGCAACTGATGTGCTCGAAGGCCCAGACCTGTAGTAATGTGCAGATCATCAGACTATGCATCTCATAATGGACATATCACCCCAAGTCACGGTAAAGGTCCATAAGCATACTGTGCCCCCAATTATAGACTGTCTGATGCTCCTCCATCTCCCTAATAGTGTGAACAAGAGCCCTGTGAAGGTGAGTGCCTCGTCCATCTAGTGCAATGGTTAATGCGACTATGACTATCATAATCCTCTGTAGTAAGGGAATATCACCACATCTCTACTTTAGAAGTTAGAGCTGAATGTGTCCTCGCTCTGCTTGAGAAATAGTGTGGCCTAAGTAGTATAGGTGACTCTCATGGGTGTACCTCGCTGAGCAATATCCTACTATCCTCACTGTCTCTCCTCAGATGGGAAGTTGAAGGATCCTGAATACATCCTCCAGTGTAATGGTCATCTCGCCTGTTAGTAAGTGGAATGTGGATGTGTCTACATCCCACCTCTCCATCAGTGCCATCAGCATAGTGTAGTGGAATCTGATTGTGGGCATGTCAAACACGTACCATAGGCCCACCATCTGTAGGTGTTCTCTCTTTGCAGTGGACAATGAACTAGCATGCTCTTGTAGAAGCCCCATCAGGTGACTGCCTATGTGCTCACGTAACTCAGGGACGTCCTACAGATTGAAAATCAAATAAGAACATCAGAATCTCCTCAGAAACTGAAAGTAGCTATCAAAGATAGAAAAAGAGTGTCTATGCCTAGGGCCCGTATCTTTTGTGGACCCGGGCACCCCAGGAAGACTAAGGCACCCCAGAGGGACACTGGCACCCCTGTGGGACTAGAGTGCCCTAGAGAGACTCTGGTGCCTTAGGTGGACCTGGGTGCCCCTCTCAGGGACCCCTGTCCATTCCTCCCTCTTGGCATAGAAAATGATAAAAGTAAAAACAAAGGTAAACCTAAAGATGACAGAAGCATAGGATTAGGACCCTACCTCAACCTCAAAATGTCTCTCTGCTACTCAGGCTCGGAGCATCTCTAGTTGTGGTGGCTGATATGGGCATCGGCTCAGCATGGTCATCCTCCTATTCTCCTTCTCTCTCTCCTCTACTTTTCTACAATGATAAGAAACAACAATGAGTAAGTGATAAGTGACAACTCCCTTTTGCATAAAGTAAATGAGTGAGAATTCCTATCCCTAACTAGGTGCAAGATTGATCTCTTTTCCTCTTGAGCCCTTTTCTTGAGCTGTCACACTCTAATTTCTATGTTGTTTGTTGCGTTGGAATTTGGGTTCCACTCTCTTTCTTACCTAATGTGTTATGTTTGAGCATTGTTTCTTCACATGACCCTCATAACACATTTCTCATCAAGTTTCCCTGAAATCGACGCGCATGGATATCTCCTTGTTTCTACTCTTAGACTAAGCAAGCAGAAACAAGGGGGGTATATATCTCCCTCGATTTCCTCCCTCATCATGTCTCATCACTCAACCCTCTTAGTGTTTTCTATACTAACTCATTGGTGGTGGTTGCAGGTTGATTTGGTTTTGATCTTCTGACAAGTGTTCCTTTGTAGGTTACGTTTCCTAAGTTTGTGGTCTTGCAGGATCACAGACTTGGGGGCTCCTTCCTTCTCAACGACAACACTTCGGCTTCCTCTATAGTATCCTTTTGGGTATCCTTTTCATGATTGATGTATTTACTTTCCTTCAGTTGCATATCCATGTAGTGTCATATGGCCACTAAAGTGGGGGCTAAATGTAGCGTCAGAAATTGTCCTCCTAAATGGAATGGTACAATTTCCCTCGGTTTAGCTCCTCACTTGGGTGACCTCTCAACCTTGTTCTTTCTGACCTTCCTGAAACCCCGATTGACTAAGTCTAGTTGCAAAATATTCACTTTTTGAGGTGACCTTTTGATGGAACCCAAAAAGGGAATTTGGATTACAGGGCCCTGGGACCCCCAAAAAGTAGATTTGAGTGGAAATAGGTGGCTTGGACTTGGGCACCTGCACCCTAGTCCTATCTTGTTTCTCAATATTTTGAATTTTGGCAGGATTTCAGCTCCCGCTGAGTGCCTCAGGATTTTGTTTTCAAATTCTTAGTTTTCGTGTGATATCAAGATGTTATTTAAAATTTTGAATTCCATAAATCTAGATATAAAAAGACATTTGAGAATCATTTTAACACACACAATTCTTATGCAAGCTTGATGCCAAAACTCTGCCAAAATTGCTATTGAAGATCAGTGACTTGTTGAAATTCTTGAAAGTATTCTATATTTTCTATCATGGAGACAATAGATGGAGATTAGGAATCAAGATCTTGAGACTATCTTGCTCTTCCTAGGGTTTGTACACTCTTTGCATGATCGGGAGAAGGGTTGAAGCCTCCAACATCGAGCTTGGAGATCCTCTACGAACATTGTTGATTTGCCTTCTTGTTCATGCAAGTCTTCATTTGTTTCATCTCCTTGAGGTGAAGTTGTATGTGTTTATTGATGTAAAGCAAGTTGTTTATCCTTTCTTGATTGAGACATGTAGGGTTTTATATTTTTGCATACACATTGTTAGGTTTGCACACACTTCTGCAAATCTTTGTCTTTGGCTATTGTTGAGGTAGAAATACCAAAGATAGGGCTTGACCAAGGCAAGCTCCTATATAGCCACAACATCTTTCTCCTTCTTTTGTAGGTATAGATCATGTTTTGCAGGTTCTGGCAGAAAGAAGCTACAAGGAGGGTATTGCGGACATAGTTGTCATGGACTTTTGAATTTTTGGATTCTAACACTTGCAGGACTAAGGAGCGGGCCTCCTAGTCCAACAGGGGGCAACTTCTAGGATCTACAAGCCATTTGCGAGTGTCAGACGGGTTGTGCAGAAGATTTCCAATTTCAGGAACTTTCAGGACTAAGGAGTGGGTACCCTAGTCCAGTCAGCCCCCAAAATTTGGGTGCACAATCTCTGATACTCTATTTCTTCATTTATGTGATCAATTTTGCCTATATTGTTATCAATTTCTGTATATCTCTGATTTATGGCATAATTAGGGTTTTACTTAGTTTATGAGCAAAACACTTAATAAAACCTTACTTAAGCTCTTCAAATCAGACACCATGAGCATAAAGGGGTAGATAAGAAACTTACAGATTAACCTTACATTCAATCTTTGTCTTCCCCAATGCTTAGTGGAGAAATGGTAGTACTTGACCTAGTTTAAACAAACTATCCAACTTTCTACTAAACACTCTCCACTCTTCAATCATCCTCATATTTTCTACACATGGCACATGTTCCATCATGACATTTCCATTTGGAATGGAAACACAAGTGTGTGGAAAGTTTACTTCATCTTAGTGTCATAATTCTCTAACACAAAAAAATATTGGCACATTTTGCCTATGGTTATCTCTAGGAATTACATAGTGTTTCAAACTAGGTAGTTTAGATAATGTTATGGATTATGGTTACATATGCTCAAATAACCCCCTTCTCATTTATTTAATTGATAGATTTAGTTTAGACTTAGGTCCCTATTTATAATTAAAAGTACTTGCATAGGGGTAGCTACTATAATTTCATCTATTATTCCATTCACATTGGTAATAGTGCATAATGTATCTATAATTATGAATTTCTTATCTTAATCAAGAAGTCATTAAGTGTAAATAACTAACATGTAATTGTCGCCTACTTCTCTTGAGTTAAAAACCATGGCAATGACTCTAGTCTAGGTACATGCACCTATTAATGAGACTAGGCATTAGAGGTTGATTGAGCAAGGCTATGAGTTTATGGTAAGTATGTTTTTAATTTTATATTGTATTTAAATAGTATTAATTAATTAGTAAAAATTGATGTAATATCCATTATTTATTTGAATTAACACATATTTAATTGCAATCAACCCTTAGAGCATAGGAGGTCTGATTAGAAAAGAGGATATATAATTTTGAGTAACAGGTTCCTCTTCAATATGGGTGAAGAGAGGTAGAATTTTCATTGATTACTCCATACCTTATCTATGGACATGCTTATTCCTTTATGTAATTTATGCCTCTATGAATTATTTTAGACATTCATCTTGATGATATCTTCTATGCTTTCATAGATTTCTCAAGATCAATATATATAAGCATGGCCTATATCATTCAACATTTATATCTAAGTTTTTATTTCTTCTTTAGATCATTAAACCTAATCTATAGTGTTAAGAAATCTAAAAGTTCATTTAATTATAAGAAATCAAAATGTATGTTATATGAAAATTATCGATCCTAAACTTATTATATACAATTGAAGTAAGGTAAGCTTTTATAAGAAAAAAGAAAAACCTAATATTATATTCATAGTACTGTTCATATCAATGAAAAATCCAACCATTTCAACACTTTAGGGTGGATAGGTTAAGCAAATAAGAGATCTTGATTTTTCACCCACACCTTTGAGATCTTCCTGGCTACATCACTTTAAGGAATTATCTCAAGCAACTTGAAACCCAACAAATGCAAAACTTTGATGGGATGGTGCACACAATCCCAGAGACATACAAACCTCCTATTTCTTCTTATAGTTACATAGATAGTTCATATATAATAGCCTATAATATTTTTTGATAGCTCAAATTGGTTTTCACATGCTAGCAACATTTCAAATGTTGCAAAAAGTATTAGAAATGTTTGGTATTAGTGAGGTGAGAGAGAAATTTTGTAAACAATATGTTATGGAAAAAAACCAACAACCCCAATACATCATGGTGGGTAGGCTATCCCTAAAAGAGGTCTCATTCCACCAACATTTCTTCCTAAACCTTCCAATTTACATTATTCTAATGAATTCTCTCAAGCAACCTAAGACCAAAAAATGCAAAAATTTCATGGGATGATGCATATAGGTTGAGGCATGTATGAACCCCTAATTCTTCCTATGCTTACATAGGTAGTTGTCTTCAATGGCCCATGATTATTTTTGATAACTTGAAATGGTTCACATATGTTAGCAACAATTCAAATTTAGATGACCTTGAAACTTTGAAATAGGAGCAGCAACCAATGGGTGCAAAAACCCTGGAGTTGGAGCAGGAGCATAAAACATCCCATGATCTCCTAGAGCAGTGATGCCAAAGGTTTGTACTATCCCAAGAAATGATCATTTGAATATTTAGATTGGATAGCATAGTGGGGCCTCTGCCACAAAAGGGATCACTGGGTCTAAGCATTCCGCTGATCATTCCTCAGGTGAGTCACCTTCTTGGAAAGAGATTTTCAAAAGTTTTTGTGTCCCAAAACTCAATGATGGGGTGGATATTGTCCATACCGAGGATGAGGTATGCCTTAAAATCAAAAACTGCACTCTAGATAGAGCCATGGCCAAAATGGATAATGTGCTCATTGGTAAAGTCTATGAAAGAAGGCTAAATATTGAAATGATGCGCAAATGGGTGTCGAATAAGTGGCCAATCAAAGGTAACATCTCTATCTCTTCTCTGCCTAAAGGGCTATTTAGTTTTGCCTGCTCTCTAGCAAAATATTTCCTTTGCATTCTGACCCAAGGTCTATGGTTCTTTGGTAAGCAAAGAATTGCACTCTGTAAATGGTGCCCTAGCCTTAATCCTGAGGTGGCCTTGTCGGCCTCTGCCCCTACTTAGGTCAGGCTCCTAGGGGTCCCTCTAGAGTTTTAGGATGATGAAGTCTTCACAGCCATTTCTAAGTCCTTTGGGTATTTCTTGTCCCTCAATAATGTCACTAAAAATCATAGTGGTTTTTTTTGCTTAGTTCTGTGTTTGTGTTGAAACCCATAAAGTTCTTCCTACCTCCATCATCCTAGACTCCAAGTTTGGGGAGTTGATTCAGGAAATAGTTTATGAGAATTTTGCTTTATACTACCAGAACTGCTTTTCAATAAGACATTTGATTAATTCCTATTTGAGGAGATCTAGAACCAACAAGGGACTAATGTAGAAGGACAAAGTTTAGGCTGGTGCCCCTATTGTACCAAAGAACTTTTTCCACAACCAACCTACTAAAACCCTAATGCATATTCTGGATGATCCTAAAGTCACTCTTTCCCCATCTACTAGCCCTCCCCTAGGGGAGAGTAGAGCCCTCAAGCTACCAGTTTGGAGGAAGATCATCCTTGTAGTATGATTCAAGCCTTAGTTACTGGGGTTCTCACCCCACAGAGGAACCAATCACAAAATTTCCAACCCATTCAAGAGGAGGGAAAAAGGAAAAGATCTCAGGGGCTTGTTTTGAGAGATATTATCAGGACCGATCTGGACCTAATTTTAGCACCAAACCCATTGAGCCTAGAAGGTGCTTATCAAGAAAACCAAAAAAGGTGTGGGGAATAAAATGGCCCACAACCCAAGACAAGGCTGACCTCAAGGATGGACCTAGTCCTAAAACCCCTAACTCTTAGAAGAAATGAGACACCACTCCATTTTCTCCTTAGTCAAAAAAAGGAAGCAGAATAATTGTAGATGCAGAAAGGGACTCTAAGTCAGGGAAGAAATCTCTTCAGGAGACAAGGAAAAGGGAAACAACTAGAGATTTGGCCAATGGAAGACAAACAAATTTGGAGCAAGTGGGCTTCAGAAGAAGCAATAAATGATTATTATTTATTGGAATATAAGGGGTCTAAATAGTCCCCATAAGAAACATGTTCTAAAAAAATTCATTAAGGACATGAGACCAGATATTATTTTACTCCAAGAAACTAAGATGAGTTCTGAAGAGTTTGGCAAAGTTAGTAAATGCATTTGGCCTTTTCCTCAGTTTAAAGATAAGAATGTTGAAGGAGCTTCAAGAGGTATGGCTACAATGTGGAAACCTTAGGATTTGAAAGGTTCACTTGTCTCAAACAACAAACATTTCCTCAATATCAGGTTCAAAAGAAAGAGCAATAAACTTGAATGGGTGATGTATAATCTGTATGCTCCCAACAATCTGGCTTAATGCCAAAAGTGTTGGAAAATGCTTTTAATCTTCAAGAGTTCCTTTACCAGCAATGATTAGATGATAGCCAGAGATTTCAACTCTCCTCTCTACCCCTCAAAAAAATGGGTGGCTCCTTTGACTTCTCTGATAGCATGATGGACTTAGACAACTTCCTCCACAAGGGAGGCCTTATAGATATTTAGTTGTAGGGGTATAAATTTACTTGGTCCAATAAAAGAGAGGGGAATCTACTAATTGGGACATCCTTGCTAAATGCAACCTATCTACTCAGCTAAGATTCAGGTCAGACCATACTCCTATTATCTTAAATTAGAATCTGGCCGTCAAGAATAATCGTTTTCCCTTCAGATTTGAGGTGATGTGGACCCACCACCCTAAACTATTTAATCTGATTGCTGAGTGGTGGAACTAGAAGTTTGATGGGTGTGATATGTTCAGGGTCATCCAAAAGCTTAAATTTGTTAAAAAAACCTCAAGAGTTGGAACAAATACTCCTTTGGTAACATATTTACCCAAAAACAAGACATTAAGGCCTAGTTGAAACTTATTCAAGAAGAGATAGACTTAGGTATGACTTCCAAGGAGATATGTACCAAAGAAAGAGTCCTACTTAGTGAGATTCACAATATCATAAAGAGGAGCTATAGTAGAAATAGAGGTCAAGAATCCAATGGCTCAAAGAGGTGGACAAAAATACCAAATTTTTTCATTAGTCTACCCTCAAGCATAGAAAAAGTATAGAATAATAGAGCTTGCTCTTGAAAATGGTAGCCTGATAAAGGAAGATGAGAAAATTCAGGTAGACGGAGCCAGATATTTCAAAGATCTGCTGAACTCTAATGCTCAACCCCTAGAAGATGATGGCAAGATTCAGAATCAAATGTTACAAGTCATTCCTAACTCTATCACTTAGGAAGAAAGTACCAAAATGGTGAAAGTTGTCATAGAGGATGAGGTGAAAGGGGCTATCTTCTCTCTTGAACTTTACAAAGTTTCTGGTCCCAATGGTTTTCCCCCTATTTTTTTCCAAATCTACTGGAATATCATAAGTAAGGACATTACTGTCACTGCTAGAGAATTCTTCCAATGGGGAAAATTCTTGAAAGAACTAAACAACACTTTCATTTTCCTCATCCCCAAGAGGGCTGGTGCGAATAAAATGACTGAATTATAACCCATACGCCTATGCAACACTCTTTACAAAATATTTTCTAAAATGTCAGTCTTAAGGATTCAACCTCTCCTAGGGAAAATCATACACCCCAATCAAAATGGATTTTTTCTTCGGAGGCAAATCACTAATTCCATTATCATTGTTCATGAAAATATCCACTCTATGATTAAAAGCAATAGGGAGAGTATGGTCTTAAAACAAGATATATTGAAGGCCTACGACAAGGTCTCATGGCAATTTCTGTACAAAGTTCTTTCCAAATTTGGGTTCTAGAACAAAATTCTAAATCTATTGAAAATTGCTTTACCACTCCAACCTTTTCTATCTTGGTTAATAGAATCCCCCAAGGTCACTTTAGTGCTTCGAGAGGGTTGAGGCAAGGCAGGCCTCTTTCCCCCTACTTGTTCATTATCATGGTTGAAGTAGTAGGTAGATCCATCGAGGATAGTGTCTTGAAAGGTAATTTGAAAGGTTTCAGACTAGGCACCACTCTTCATCCTTCCTCTCATCAACAATTCATTGATGATTGTATTCTTCTTGGGAAATCCACCTTGGCAGAAGCTGCAGAATAGAAAAGGATCCTCAACAACTTCGCCTATGTTTCAGGCCAGCAGATCAATATGCATAAAAGTGGCATTTTCTCTTTAACTCCCCTATTAGTCTTCAACACTGAATTACTACTACTCTCAATTACAAAATAAAATAGCTTTCAGAGACCTATCTAGGAATGCCTATGTCACATGGGAAAATCCCCAAATCCTTGTGGAACACCCTAATTGAAAAAAGGTAGAAAAAGCTCACAACTTGGAAAGGTGTTCTATTAATCCATGCAGGTGAACTCTAATTACTCAAAGCCTCCCTACAGAGCACTCATATGTATCTTTTATCCATATTAAAAATACCCAAGACCATAGCTAAAAAAATAGAGCAAATTCAAAGACATTTCCTTTGGAGTGGTACTGGACAAAAATAGAGAATATCCCTAGTTTCTTGGGATATTGTGTGTACCCCTAAAAGCAAGGGAAGATTGGGAGTCAAGAAAATCAATATCATGAACAAAGACCTTTTTAGCCAAGGTGGGATGGAGAATCATCAGTTCAAATAGTGATTGGCCTTGCATCATGAAGGCTAAGTATCTAAATGGAAGAGATGACATCTCCTTTCTTCCAAACCAATAGGTTCCCATAGGATACACCATATGGAATAATTTTTTTAAAACTAAGGCTACCCTCTCCTTGGGTCTTCAATAGCAAGTTGGTATCAGGGACAAAGTGATGTTCTGGGAAGATCATTGGGTTTCCTCTTTACCTTTAAGTTACCACCTTATCTTCTCAGCTATTAAAGTTGATCTTTAAAGGACATTGGGCACCAACATCAATAATTATTAGAGATTAGAAGGAATTCAGACTATCTAGAATATCTCTCCATCTTGGTTTGTCTACCCTCTAGACATAGCGGCCTCTACTCTGATTAAATGCCTCAAAAATCACAAGTTTCATAGAAGATTTATGCAAGACAAAATTATCTAGACTACAAAACATTCTTGAAATTATACTATCAAATCTAGATTCAACATCTTGGACAACTCCTACAATGACACTTTCAACTAGAAGCACATTTGGGGGTATAAAACCGTTCCCAAAATTAAGTTTTTTTATGGACAGTGAATCATAAAAAATTTCTGACTATAGATAACTTGCAAAAAAGAGCCTTTCAGATGGCTAATAGATGCCTTTTTTGTGAAAAGGCTGAAGAGAGCATCGACCATATGTAGTTCCATTGCACCTATGCCTGGAAAGTTAGACAAAAAATAATGAGCAATTTTTTTCTATCTTGTGTTTGGCAAGAAATGGTTAGAGGTATCAATCTTAGCTGGGAATCCCCTATAAACACCCCCTAATTTCTGAACTGTGGTGGCAATCTTTGCTTCATGTGGGTTGGGGGCTTTGGAGAGAAAGGAATAACAAAGTTTTCAGAGAGGAAACTAAACCTTGGGAGGTGCTAATAGAGTCCATAATACATAATATCATAGAGAATGTCAAGGTTTCTAATCTTTGAAATCCTAACTTCAACCCCTCAGACATGGAAGTTAAAATAGACAAAAGATGGAGTATATTCGATAAGCTTGGGAAAGATGACCTATCTAAGAGATTGGCTCATCAGAATACTTGTTGAATCCCCTATCATTGGATGGTAGAAGTAAAATTTTGATGGTGATTCTAAGGGTAACCCTAGTTAGATAGGTGGGGTGGCTTAATTAGAGACAACAATGGTTAGATTATCAGAGCTTACATTGAGAACATAGGTATCTAGACTTGCAATTTTGTTGAAGCTAGTGCAGTGCTTCAAGGTATAAATATAGTTATCAATAAAGGCATAAAGGAACTGGTTATAGAGGGGGATTCCAAGAACATCCTGGATATGCTATCCTTCAAAGCTACCCCTAGTTGGGCCTATAAAGACATAATAGAAGTTAGCAAAAAAATCTTGGATAAATTTGAGAACATCAAAATCCAACACACATTTAGGGAAGGAAATAATTTAGCAGATGCCCTTACAAACTTTGGAATGATATATATTATCTTCCAAGTCGCGTATCTCTAATCATTAGAAATGAAGTGCCTCACATAAATTAATTAGATGAACCTCCTTGTCCTTGACAGGACAACTCGTACGAGTGAAGGAATTCATTGGAAGAAGGTAAATGATGGTAAGGAATGGTTCTACATTCTTCATATTATCTACATCTAGTCTAAATGTTTGCCCTCACCTTTCAAAATTTTCGGTAATTCTGAAAATCTCTCAACTACTCCTTTTCATTCCACCATGGGAGGAGACTTAATCTAAATTGAGCCAACCAGTTGTGAGAATTTTAGGAATGACAAAGAGCTTTGGAGGATTCTATGGGGGGAGTTTTTCCTCTTATTGCAAAGTTCTCAATGGTTTTGATACCCTGGTTTCTAGAGAGTTTGCTACCTCTTGGAAAGAAGGGGTGGTTTACATTAAGGGAATCTCATTCAGGGTGACTAAGGAGTTGATTGCTACTACCATGAGCCTCAAGATGAAAGGGACTTAGCTCTACAAAAAAGTGAAAGGGCATTATTAGGATGAGATGAAGAAGTTTTTACAAAAGGGGGAGAAGGTAAGCAGATTACAAAATGGATTCAATAGGGACGAGCTCTCTGGTATTTAGAATTGTGTTGCAAAGGTCTTAATGAGATACATCACCCTCGAAGGGTACTATAAAAGGTTCCACACATACCTTTTTCCTATGCCAAAGAATTTTTATCTTCAAGCTACTTTGAATTTTGTGTATCGGTTGTTTACTTCTTTAGAGGAGTCATTTTAGAAAGTGTTGATTGGTGAGAGAACCCTGCCTCTACATTAGGATCTTATCTACACCATGTACCAGTTTGAGTTAGCCTTTACCCTGACACTCCTCTTTAGACCCCATATATATAACTTGTCACTGGTGGAACAACTTCCCTCTAAGTCTCCACCTCCAAGAAACCCAAACTTGGAAATCCCTCCTCCTCTATCAACCCCAACCCTCTTGAAGAAACAACCACATTTTCCACCCCTCTCTCTTCTAGTAAGAAGCATCCCAAGGTCACCTTCCATGAACCCCTGATTGACTCCCCTACTGAGCATGTTTTGTGGAACTTGAGGACTACTCCTAGCCACTCTAATAGCAAAGTCAAGACCAAGATGTAGGGGAACCCTTTGGAGACCATCCCTCCCTCCCAACTTTGGTCCTCCTTGACTGAGTAGCTTATCCCCTCGACCATCTCCAAAGCAGCCCCTGCAACAGTCCCCATCGTGGTGATCAAAGTACCTCCCAAGAAACTAGCAGATGTAGTTCCTGTGTTTAGTTGGAAGAAAAGGTTATCACCTTGTATAAGGTTATGGACCTCTAAAAGCCAGTGTTAAAATGGAAATTGGCCCAAATGCACCATACGAAAAAGAAAATACAACATCTAGAAATTGTGACCCAGCTTGAGACTTATGACTGGCCTAGTAAAAATGTGACTGAATACTTATGGAAGGAGGTGGAGAATTTTGCGAACATGTTTGAAAGATGGGAAAGTATGGAGTAGGAAATGGTTAGTATGAAGAAAAATTAGGAAGACATTAAAAGGAATATGGAGGAGATAATTGCCTTTAGTAAAGAGATTGTTAAGAACTTAACCACCACCCTCTATGTTTTCCAGGCTCAGCTATAGAAATAGCTACAAAGGGTCTTAGTTCTGGCACTTCTACAACTAGCCACACCAACTAGCAGGCCACCCTTTCAGGTCCATCCAATAGAACCAAAGAAAGGAGTCAAAAGATCAAAGGAAAAGAATTGGACATGGGAAACTCAAATGCTCAGGTTGATAGCTTGAAGGAGGCTACTTTTGAAGATAGACTAGAGTTCCTAAATTGTGAATGGCAGGCCATCAGTGGCTTGAAGCACCTCTCCAAGAAGTAGAGCCTCTCCTGTTGGTATTGCACATGTTGTTCTATTTTGTGCTCATCTTTACTATGTAGTTTGTGTTTTGTTGTTCTATTGGGTTTGTTCTTAGTTTTATTTCTTGTAAAACTCTCTCTGTTTGCCTTTTTGGCTTTTTTGTAAGGGTTCGGGCCCGTCCCGGTTATCTTAATCAAAACAATTCAAATGTATAAAAAGTGTTAGAAATGTTTAGTATTAGGGAGGTGAGAAATTTTTTATAAATGAAGCATCATGACACAAAACTATCCATGCCAAAACATAAATTTTTGTAGGATAACCCTAAAATAATCCTTATTTTACCATCCATGAATACCTTTTGGGCTACATCAGTTTGTCAATTCTCTCAAGAAACCTAAAATGAAAAATAAAACAAACTTTCATGAGACAACATACATAAGATAATGTACATGAAAACCATTATTTTCTTTCTATAATTACATGGATGAGTCATCTAAAATATTCTTTATGGTTTTTAATAACTTGAAGTAGCTCACCCCTACTAGGAATATTTCAAATGCTAGAAAAAGTATCATAAATGTTTAATGTTAGGAAGGTGAGAATAATTTTGGTACATAAATGACCATGCCAATTTGTTTGAGTTAGAATTTAAGCCTATAAGGGACCTTATTATACCACCCACACCTCCTATAACTTTTATTCTACACTAGTCCAACAAATTCTCTAAAGCAACATAAAATTAAAAAACAAAAAAAATTGATGGTATAGTGTACACAAGATCAAGCACACATGATACTATCATTTCTTCCTATAATTATGTCGATGAGTTGTCTACAATATACTAAATTATTGTTTTTGAAAATTCAAAGTGGTTCACCTATTCTAGAAACATTTCACATGTTGCAAGAAGTGTCAGAAGAATTCAATGCTAGGGAGGTGAAAGAGTAATTTTTAAACGACGCATTGTGGCATAAAACCAACCACACCAACACATCAAGGTGGGTATTTGAATGCTAAAGATGTCTTATTTGACCACCACACCTCCCAAACCTTCTGGGATACATTAGTCAAATTAATTATCTCAAGAAATCTTAGGCTAAAAAGAATCAAACTTTGATAGGTTGGTGTCTACAAGTCAAGGCACATATGAGCCTCATGTTTTGTCCTACGATTGCATAGATAAGTCATCTACAATAGCCTATGATGCTTATTTTTTAAAATGAAATAGTTCACACATGCTATCAACATTTGAAATGATTTGAAAAATATCAAATTGGAATAGTGTTAGGGAGGTGAGAGAATTGTTTTGTGAACAATGTGTTGTGGCAAAAAACTAACCATGACAACATGTTAGGGTGGATGAGTTAATCCTACTAGAGGCCACACTCCACTACCCAATTCTCCCAAAAATTCAAAGAGACATTTATTTGGGGAATTTACTCAAGAAACCCAAGACCAAAAAAGCAACAAGCTCTGATGGGATTGAGTGCACAAGCTAAGGAATGCACATACCTTTTTCTTATTCCTATTGTGTATCATATGATTCATGTACAACTTTTCACATAAAAATGGAAAACCTAATCTTACATTCATGACAATTTTTCATATTAATGAACAAAAGAAACTTGTGTATTTTATATTAACATACCTTACTAATTTAGTCCAACAAACCACATGAGTGTTAGTGCATTTTATTATTTCTGCATTTAGTTTAATTTCCTTTAATTAGTATGCGTCTTAGGATAAGATTACTTAGGTAGGTGTCATATTTGAATTTAATAAGAATGGTTGAATATGCACTTGCATATGTTGGTTAGTGGGGGTTTCATTCTCATTCACACAGGTAGTAAGTTTTTTCATCACTTAGTAGCATATCCTATAAATGCTACCTTCTTTCTCTCATGTAGATATCTTGTGAGTCTTTATCTTCTATCATATTCCTTGTTGCATATCTTGGAGATTCTCTCTTGGATATTATATTATTTTACATATAGGCACATCTTTTGTACATGCATATTGTGAGCTTGTTTCAAAAAGTCTTGGGAGATATATCTTGTATTTGCATCATCATTGTAATGGAATAGCCATTATGTGGTGCATATTCAATCTTTGATTGTCTTGTGTAAATTAGTTATGTGTGACTAGTTATGTTCATTAGATCTTGGGTGATTGAATAGCCATATATGAAAATATTACATGGTGTTAGAGATCTTATATGGTATGTGAGAAATTAGGTACTAGATCAAACCTAGTATCAAATTATTATAGCCCTACATACACACTTCTTGTTAAGACCCCTAAGGAGGTATAAACAAGTAGGAAGACATCACTTAAATATCTTAGAATGTTCAATTTTGAGGCATATATGCATGTGCCTAAGGATAAGAGATCCATGTTGGATTTCAAAGTAGAGAATTGTATCTTAATTGGCTATAATAAAGGTGTGAAAGGATACAATCTTTGGAATCTAGAGATAGGGAAGATCATTTACAAACATAATGTTATCTCTAAGTTTAAAAACAAAATGTTATCTTTAGAGAGGTCAGATATTCTCTTGTTGAAAAACCTAGAGAAGTGAACAAGGAGGTGCAATAATTATCAAAGATTAAGAAAACTACACCTATAAGGCCTAGCAGTGTATCTGCCTAGTTTCTATTTAATTTTGATATTGATATCATATCTATTGATGATGTTTTCTATTTGACATTGAGACTTTTGATTATGTGTTTTGATACATATTTTATGATTTGATGTTCAAACCTATAGTTGTATTTTAGCTTCACTATTTTCACTCTATATGTATATATTGATTAGTGATTATATCATCTAGTTTAGCATTATGATTAGTATGGTTATTGATTTTTGCATCTATGATGTCTAAATCATGTTAGCATTAAATGATTTTTAGTATGATGTAATTAATTGATTTTATTTAATTGGATTATATCACATTAGATATTTTATGTTGTGATTCATCTATCCTTATGTTGTGTAGATACACCTAATGTTTTAATTGAGTGTGTAGGCACAAACTTCCTCAATAGTGGTTAATCTAGAGATGATCGACTTAGGTAAATATGTTTTCTTGTATTCCTCATCTCACTTGATTTGAGTTATGAGATGTGTCCTTGTGTAACCCTATGAAATTGTGATCCAAATTGATGTCAATTTTGGATAAATGTGTTATGAATAAACCCATAAAGTGTGTGGTTATTTTGCATGCATTTATTTAGCTCTTTTTAAACTTGTATTAAATTGGTTTTTGAAATGCTTATTAGGGTGTTTTAGAATATATATTATGCTTGAGTTGAAAATTTTTTAAATATGCCTTAATAAAAGGTCTTATGCATTTTTAAAAATGAAGTTTGAAAAGGAAATTCTACAAGGTTAAAAGGATTTACTAAAATAATATACATTAGATTTTTAAGATAAGATTTCTTTTATGCATAAGTTTTTTGAAAGGTATTATTCATTAGTTATTTAAAAATAAAATAACTTATAAGTGTAAGGAAGCTAAGGTAGCGGAACAACTTCCTACACTAATCTTGGGAGGAGGATAATGCAAAACTTTACAGATCTTTAAGAGTTACAGAAACTTAACAGAAATAAACATAGATATCATGCATACCACAACACAATGATTTACGTGGGGAAAACCCTTTCAGGAGAAAAACCCCACACTCCAAAAGCTACCCAATATATTATTCAGAAATCACAAAGATTACAATATACTTGAAGAGAAAGCTTCTCACAGGAGTATCACCACCAGAGATGCAGAGACAACACAACCACTATTAGACTCTTAGAATATATCACGTACTATAGTATAATACAACACCCTCATAAAATAGGGTTACCTTCTAGGGCAAGACAAGCCAACAAAATATCTACTATCAAATCTAAAACCTAATAATGAATGGTCTAGATTTACAATATATCATTAATTTAATGTATGTCGGCCATTTAATAGTTTTTGTTTACAAAAAAATGTTAACACGTATCCCATTCCACCCCATGGTCCCATTGTATATTACACCTATCGATGTAATTAGGAAATATATATAAATATATATCCTATCAACAATAAACCTTATATAATTGCAAGGTTGAGACACATTTTCCCAACAAATCTCCCACTTGTTGAACACCTTGCAAGAGCAACAGGAGGGAGTAAACATCGTCTTTTAATTACTAGGGGCCAAAAGGCTCATAGTCTCTGAACACCATCTAAACTTTTCTGTGTTCACAGGCTTAGTTAAAGAATCGACAACATTCATCAAAGTTTCTACCGTAACCAGCTTCACCCTGCCATCTTCAACCATATCTCTAATAAAATGATACTGTACATCAATGTTCTTGGTCCTGGCATGAAATGTCAGGTTCTTAGCTAGACAGATCACATTTTGACTATCGCAATAAATTATCATTGCACATTTTTTTATTCCAATATCTGAACACAGTCCCTTAAGCCAAATGGCTTCTTTACAAGCACGAGTAGCTTCCATATACTCATCTTTAGTAGTGTACAAAGTAACCACAGCCTATCACTTACTCATCCAACTAATTGCACCACCAAATAAAGTAAACACATAAGCACCGGTGGATCATCTACTATCAATATCACTTGCCCAATTTGAATCCATATAACCATGAATATTAAGGGAAATATTGTCTTCACTCAAATTACTATGATAAAACAAGGAATACTCTGAGGTACCACACAAATATCTGAAGACTCTTTTAACTGCATCCCAATGAACTCTACCAGGATTAGACATATTGTAGACACCCAAAAATGTCCATCTCTTACAACACCTTATTGTTTTGCCCTAGATACCCTATATCGTCGCCTAATCTAGCATCTTCCTCTAACAAATTAAATAAATCCAACATTTATTTAATTTAATCCCATCCCTCACTTTATTAAATAAATAAATTTTATTTATTTATTTAATCCCACCTTTTATCCTATAATTAAATAAATATTTACTATTTATTTAATTATTCTTGTATGCCACTTAATTAATTAAAATTTTATTTTAATTAATTAAAATCACTTACCATTTTCATCTCCCAAATCCTCTCTAGTTAATTCACTTACCTTCCAATTTCCTCTCATCTCATCTCTTACACCTTACCATTTCCATCTCCCAAATCACTCATCCACCTTCCATTTTTCTCTCCCAAGTTGCATAGCAACTTTCCAATTTCACCATCACTTGCAAAATGGAAACTTTATCCCTCCATCCTCTCACACTTGTTATAAAATAGCCCATTTCCAAGCCATTTGGCATGGATGAATCTTCTAAGCATCATTACTCTTCCGAAATTCCTCCTCATCCATCACCTACCTATCTTCTTCGCATCAATCTTATGATCTCAATCAAACTATTATGCTACAAACGTGAAGCAATCAACATTCAAATCAGCTACAACAATTAACATGCATGCATCAATCGTTTCAATGTATTTGAGGTATTTGTGAAATTTGGGTAAGAAGGTAATTTTCATGTTATTGTTTATCTTTTATTTTATCCAAATTTTGTCGTCTACAAAATGGTACACCCGATGGGACCGAATCATTCATTTTTATAGGTTTTTGCTTTAAAAATTTGTTTTTGCCTAACCCTCGTTGTCGAGTTTTAAAGGTGATCTGCTGCAAGTGATCTCCAGGACAAAAATGGATAGTGCTATCATGTCCGAGAGGCCACTTCCAAGCTCCTGGACTATAAATTTACATATAATTTGTCACTATAAAATTTCTTGTAAAAAATCAATTTTTTAAAAAAATTTGTAGCCATACTGTATAGATCCGTACGGATCCGTACAACATAGGTCTATTATTGGGAGCTGATCTTAGTACTACATGATCGTATATGTGTTGTAGGGTGCCGGTTACCTTTTTATAGGGGAAATCTCACTATTTGCAGAATAAAAACCTAATCAACCCCTTCTAAACCCTCTATCTCCGCCCTGGTTCAAAATTCCAAAACACCGGTCGAAGTTAGTACCACTAGTCACAATCCTCTTTGCCACCATCACCACCATTGCATTTGTTTTTGCCTTTGAAATCCACCTCTCATATGGATTTCAATCTCTCGGTCACACTTAGAACCCTCTAGTTGACCCTGTCACCACCTTCTTCACACTTTGTCACCACTTACAAATCATATTGTCACCACCGAGACTTACCTATTGGCCACTCCCTGGCTCAATCGCCACCATTCGTGCCTTGGTCAACTCTCATTTATCATTTGGTCACCACATATGAAACATTAAAATCGCTATCAGAGCTTTATAGTCGCTATCATATATGTATCTTTGTCGACCCAATGCTTTTAAGAAACTCATCGACCATTGAATCCTTTCCATCACCAATCTCTAGGATAGGGTCACTGTCTCAAGTAGCAATCATCCGAAGCCTCATTGTCGAACTAAATCTCTATGTGTTGGTTGACCTTGTAGCTCCCAGTCAACCACAAATTTAAACCCTTGAAGTCACGGTTGTTGTCTTTGTTGAGTCATGAGGGTTTAGGTCGAAGGCATGAGTCAAAGGTTGACATCACTTAATTTCTAAGGTTGACATTAAAAAGTTCAATAGTTGATGTCAGCATTGAAAACTCTATAGTTAGTATTTTTTTTTAAACCTTTAATATATGCATTTTTGAAATCAACTTAGCATGTAGGGTTTAAACCTTTTAACATTATGGTTTTATCTTTTGAGTTGGAACCTTAACTTTTTACCAAGAGGGGCTGGAATTTTATTTCAAATTATCAACTGTCATCATCAAGTATAGACAACACGTGTAACTGGAGAAACATCTTTGCAAAACCCATCAAAATTTTTAAAAGTCAACTTTCAAACAAACTAGCCAACCTAATTTTCATCTACAAGCAAAAGGGGGTATCTTTTTCTTTTTGTCATAACTTCTTCATACGGCATCAAATTTTTAGAAACAAACACTCCTTGGAAATCTAAGAGCACAAAATTCACAACGGTATATCTTTCATTAGGTAATTGCATCATTTCAGTAGGTAATTTTATAGTCAAAGTTTAGCTATTTTTTAGGCTTTAATCTATTATTTTTTGGAAACTAATGGTTTCTCAGTGCAGGTTGTCACATATGCTTGTCAAAGAATGGAGGATAAAGACATACTAACATATCTTTTGCAGCCCCAATCGGTCCAAGACATAAACAAATTCTGATACTAAATTAGGTACATTTCACTTTGGTACTTTAAAATGAACAATCTATTTTCATTGTGTCTACTTTTCATTTCTTTGCTTGCTTGCTGAGTCTGTGTGTTACCCGATTTAGCAACAAAAGTATCCTCTCCTCTTGCCTATCCAATGGATTTGGGGTGCACAAGAAACTATTGTCAACTCTAGAGGGTGTGCCTTTCCATTGTGACAAGGGGTACGACCCAAGCATAAATGGGCTAAAGCCAATATAAATAACATGTTTGTGCTGAAAGTCACAAATGACGTGTGTTGTTCTGCTATACCGATGAATGTTTCCCCCAAAACCTTGCAGAACCTAACCTATGCAAGCTAGAAAGCCTCCTTAACAGAGAGAATTACCGCATGTATAGCCACCTGAATAAAAACCCTAACTAGAAACCTCTGTGTAGAAGCCAAAAACCCCTATCTATTGGTACAAGAGGAAACTCTGATAGTCATCCCACATTTTCACAGCTTATGGCAGAGATAGCAAGGTACCTCAAGGTTTGCACGTCTTGAGGACCTGGAACTTGGTGTGCCTGAGAAGTGAGTGCACTATAAGGGGAGCCCGTGCCCCAAGTTCCTAGAGCTATACACCATAATTAGGCATGGCTGGGTAAAACCAAGTGGGAACCCAACAGATACTGTCCTTGCCTAGCCTAGGGTGTACACATTGATCATTGTGTTTGGTGTGCATGCATGTGTATGTGAGATCTTGTCTTTGTTATCATCACATCATCCTCAACCTACTTGTCATGACACATATCCTAATCATTACCCAATCAACTTCATCCATTTCATATCCAAATCACATTTTATTCATCCCACATCCTCATACCATAATCTACCACTTCTAAACATGGACATGACATTGTTAGGAACCCGTGTTTAACCCTTCTCTTTACTTTGTTAGTATATTACATTTGGACGCATATGCTTTGTAAGTCGTTCCATGAGTATATTGTATTATCCCACATTCATGGGAAGTAATAGTTGTTTAGATTTGACTTAGTATATAAGTACGTGTTGAGGCTAATGAAGGCATCCACGAGTCTATTGTATTGAGCTTGCTCAAAGGAGGTTGCCCCCTTGAAGTGGCCTGCGATCAATAAATTCCTTCTGTGTTCTGCTATTTTTGTTATTTCATGCATTTTTCATTATATTGTTGTAGGAGGTTCCTCTCATTTGGTATCAGAGCGCTTTTTTGGGCTCGCTGGGTGGAATTTCTACTAAATTTTTTTTGCAGTGGCATCCAGGCGCTGTGATTATTGCAATAGTTCTTTTTTCTTTGCATCTGTATTTTTCATTTCATTTGTAGGTTCGGATCAAGGAATAATCCCTATCCTCTTAACTATGGGAAGTGCCTGGGCATAGCCCTAAAACTCATTGTGAGGAGTACCACAGGAACCCCGAAGTAGCTGGCCCATTGAGAGGACCTGCTAGTGAAAAGGGCAACGACCCCTACCTGATTGACTAGTTCCCATCCAAGAGGTAAACCAAGAGTTGTCGTTCATGGAAAAGCGGTTATCAGTTTTACCTGAGCCGTGGAGTGAGGGGTACTACCCCAATACGCAAGCTATTAGACAACATTGGTATCCGAGTGAATCCCTTGAACCTTTAGGAAGCCAGACATACCTAGGGTCCATATCTATTACCAACTGACAAATCACTGATTGAATCTATCTAGAGTCATTGCAGATCATTTCTAGAATTTAAAAAAATAAAAATAAAAATAATAAAAGAGTAAAAAAATTTCAATTTTTTTGCCATATCTTCCTTGCTTTTGCTCTGTTTCCTCTGAAAATTCATTGGAACCCCTGAAATTCCATTCTGCATATTTCCTTCCTTGAGGACCATATCCCGAATTCCACTTATCGAAGCTAGAAATCCCACATTTGTCTATTTTTAGGGTTTGCCATAACTTCTTTGATTCTCACCCAATCACCTTCAAATTTTGCCACAGTGTTCATTTCTTATTTCTTCTCCTTTGTCCCTCTTGGACAAACTTTCCCATTCTTTCACCCCACTTCTGAAATCTCCATTTTCTGCTTCCCTGTCCCTCAAAAAGTGTCCAAAACCTAGTCAAACCCCAATTACCCATCAAAGTTTTTCCTAAATCCAAATTTTCCTTTACTAAAAAAGTTTCTATTTTTGTTTTTCTACCCATTCCAAAAAAAAAAATCCTGGTTATGGTTGTCACCCACACAGGAGCAAAAAAATGGAGGAGGAACTTGCAGCCATCAAGACCAAACTCCAAGATCTAGATGAAAAAATTCTTGGGCTCAATCTTCAGCATTCAACCATGAACAATAGACATCAGCCAAAGTCCTCTGCAGATATAGGGTTTTCTTCTTTCGGTAATTTTCATGGACTAAAGCTTGATTTTCTTGGCTTTAATGGTGATGATTCGACTGGATGGATATACTGGGCAAAACAATATTTCAATCTGTATAATACTTTTGATGTCAACAAAGTCCTACTTGCCTCCTTTCATTTGGAACATGAAGCCCTTCAATGGTTCCATTGGTACATCAAAGCTCATGAAGAGCCAAAATGGATAGATTTTTGCAAACTCATTTTGGAATGATTTGGCCCTAGTGCTTTTGATGACTTCACAGGTGCACTCACAAAACTGTGCCAAACAGGCACTGTGAGAGAATATCAGATAGAATTTGAAAAACTAGCCAATCACACAGAGGGATTGTCTGATGAATTCTTCAGGAGTTGTTTTGTCAGTGGTTTGAAGGATACAATTTGCTCTGAGGTTAAAATGTTTTGCCAAAGCACAATGATGGAAGCCTTAGGGTTGGCTAAGTTGGCGAAGAACAAGATCACAGCTCAACAACGCCCCAAATCTAATTTTGTTCCATTTAGAAATATGGATTCCCAAAGCCCTCAAATAATGCCAGCTCCTAGAACAACTCCTATCAAGCATTTGACTAAAGCAGAGATGCGGGCACATAGAGAAAAAGGGCTTTGTTATAATTGTGATGACAAATTCACTCGGGGACATAGATGTGTTGAGCAAAAGCTCTATCTCTTGGATGTGGATTCTTTGCCTGAAACTGAAGTTTATGTAGATGCTCACGATACAGTAGCTGATCAGGTTGAAACTTAGCAATCACCTGTTGACCCTACTTCTTAGGAAGACCACCCAGAGATCTCTCTCCATGCTGTAGCAGGAGTCACCACCCCACAAACCATGCAGGTCAAGGGTTACTCCAAGAAGCTCCCTCTTACAATACTCATTGATTTTGGTAGTACTCATAACTTCATTGACCCTCGCATAGCCAAACAGGTTGATTGTTTTATTCATCCTTGCTCAAACTTTGAAGTCATGATTGCCAGTGGGGGCACATTACCTTGCAAAGGGAAGTGTCACAATATGTGTATTTCTATTGGAGATTATAACATGCGCTCTGACATGTTTACCTTGACCTTAGGTGGATGTGATGTGGTTTTGGGTGCCCAATGGTTATGCACACTTGGACCCATCTTATGGGATTTTGCTAAACTTTGGATGTAGTTTTTAGACAATGGGCACAAACACACATTGAAGGGCTTACAACTGGGGTCTCTCAGTATCATAAATTCACATCTCCTGGAAAAGCTTCTTAAGAAGAATTCACATGGTGTCATCGCTCAGCTTGACTCCATTTAGATGCAACCATCTGTGGTCTCCACTACTCCTTCGGCTTTACAACGAATGATGGCTATTTTGCATGCAGTACAGAAGTGGCAGCCATACCTATTAGGGAATCATTTTTGCATCGGGGTGGCTCACCAAAGCCTAAAATATTTCCTGGAATAATGGGTCTTCTCCCCAGCACAACAGAAATGGATCAGCAAACTCATGGGTTATGACTATGAGATCACTTACAAGAAGGGTACGGACAATATTGTGGTGGATTTTGTTTCTCGCACATGTGATGACCAGGCTTCTCTTTCAGCTATTTCTATGTCTATTCCAAATTGGTTGGAATCTATCCTGCAGGCTATCTTCTATGAACTCTATGTTTCTCCATCAGTAGGGCACTCTGGATTCCTCAAAACTTATGAATGGGCATGGTGTCACTTCTTTTGGAAGGGAATGAATAGGGCAATTCAATAGATTGTGGCTACATGTGATACCTCAAAACAATAGCATCAGTGGGCAAAGTGGCTCCCTCTTACTGAATGGTGGTATAATACCTCCTACCACACTGCATCTAACGTGACTCCATATGAAGTAGTCTATGGCCAGGCATCGCCAGTGCTCCTTCCATACTCCCCCAACAATTCATGAGTTCAGGTAGTTAACATGGTTCTCTACACCCAAGATCAAATTGGGGATCATAAGCTGGCTCCTTCTTCTCGCATTCATCCAATATTTCATGTCTCTTGTCTAAAGAAATTTATTGGTGCCAATGATAGAGCACAAACTATTTTACTGCAACTGGATAATGGAGGATCTATCCTTTTGGTGCTAGAGGTAATCCTTGACAGGGGCACTCATCCTCTTCACTCCCACTCCATCACAGAGGTATTAATTTAGTGGCATGGAATGCACCCAAAGATTGCTATAGGGAAACCAGTCCTTTAGATTCAACAACAATTTCCACATCTTACGGTTTGAGGACAAAGCTTTTCTAAGAGGGAGGGGATGTTAGGAACCTGTGTTTAACCCTTCTCTTTACTTTGTTAGTATATTACATTTGGATGCATATGCTTTGTAAGACATCCCGTGAGTATGTTATATTATCCCACATTCATGGGAAGTAATAGTTGTTTAGATTTGACTTAGTATATAAGTACGTGTTGAGGCCAATGAAGGCATCCAAGAGTTTATTGTATTGAGCTTGCTCAAAGGAGGTTGCCCCCTCGAAGTGGCCTGTGATCAATAAATTCCTTCTGTGTTCTGCTATTTCTATTATTTCATGCATTTTTCATTATATTATTGCAAGAGGTTCGTCTTAGACATTCCCAAACAAGACCTATGAGAATGATCCTTATGGCACCCTAAGAATGCTTGATACCCTTAAGTGGCTATATAGAAAGGAACCAGTCCCTACGCCACCACAACACCAACAATTCCCACAACCTCAAGCCATAAGCCAATACCAACAATCCCAAATCCAATCATCGCACCAACCAATTCCATTTCATTCCTATGTGGCATCCCCTTCCATTTCACACCAATCTAACCTATCCACATATCATAACAATTCCACATCACCTTATCTTATTCCTTATCAACCTAATCCATCCGCATTTCAAATCAATTCCACATCACTTTATCTCACATCTTCCCATAACAATGTCACATCACCATACCCTACATCTTCCAATATTTACCATTATCCAAAACAATCTGTACCCCAATATCTTTTACTTACACATCCTACCATTTCATCTCTTCATCAAACCCATTCACAAGACTATCAGTGGCCCCCACAACATGAACATGTAAGTCCAAGTGGCCCTTTGTACATAAATCACGTGAACCCAAGTCCACTTTTGCAACATGACCTAATAGACTTAAGTCCATATATACAACAAGACCTAATAACCTTTGACTCAAGTCTAAGTGACCCTTTGTACATAAATCAAATGTCCCTAAGTCCACTCTTGGAACAAGATTTAATATCATTTGATGGAGACACCTATGTGTCACCTACTTCTACTCCGAGTAGACCCTTGTACAAAATCACATGTTCTTAAGTCAATCTTTGGAGCAAGAATTAATTTCCTTTGATGAGGGAGACACCAACCTAGAGTAAACATCCTATGAAGATCTCCCATCACCATCTGATCACATGCCAACACATGAGCCTACTTGTCCCATCTTGACACCACCATGTGATCCTACTCCTAGTCCTACCCCATCTACTCCCATTATCCCTTCATCCAATCCAAATCCCAATCCATCTAACCACATTATCCCTCCCTCTAATCCTATTCCTACTCTTGAGCCTCCAACACCATCTACTCTTATTATCCATCCCCTATATTGTCCCTTCACACAGACCCTAATGAAGGATGTGACCCATTGGCTACTAGCTACGAACAACTTGTTGCCATGTCAAACACCTATCTTAGCACCTAGCAATAAGCCTTCAAATGCCATGCTTAGCCCTCCAAGCCCATCATGTGAACCACAAGTTATCAAGCCTATTCAAGAGCCTTCTATCATGAGCCTAAGTCAAAGTCCATCATACTCCCTCATGGATGAATATCAAGAACCTATCAAACTTAGCCAAGAGTCATCCCCTTCTACTCAAGTAACCCAAGAGGTATGTCAAGAACAATATCCTAAGCATGTGGAAACACCAAGCCTTTATTCAAATCAAGATCAAATCCTTCCTAGTCACCCCATTCATAACATTTACCTCTTCCATGATCAACATGACCTTACCCATGAAGAAGCTATCCATGAGCACCTTGATCTTATTTATAATCCTATACCCATCCCTGAGAAAGATATCCAAATTGCTCCTATCCATCCTCTGTCTAACCCTAATGAGACAATGTCTGCTTCTCATAATGAAACATGTGCCTCCCAAGAATACATAAACATAGTAGATCAAATCAATACCTTGGATCATAATGAACACATTCATGATCCTAATGATCTTCCATCCACATCCACCATCAACTCCATTTCAAATCCACCATCATGTCCACTTGATCTTACTACCTTTATCCATGAGTGTTCCTCCTTAGAAAACTACCAACCATTATCCTCTATTTCACCTTCTTCATCTAATAAGGAACTCGTGTCTAGTGTTCCACCTACACCTGGTCCCATTGTCGATTGCATGCTTCAAAACATGAATTATCAAGGTAAAAGCCTAGGCCTTCTTGAACAAGGTATTTTGGAGCCAATCCATGTCAAGGTCCCTCCACGCTCATTTGGCCTTGGATACACATCCCAAGGACAACAATCTAATGATGTTGGTACTTCCTCCATCCCTCCTAAGGCCACCACATCCCATCACATTCCCAAAACATATGTTTCCATTCCACCTCCATCCTCTTACAAATGTCAAAAGCCTGTGAACATGCACCTCCCACCATCCAATTTGCCTCCATTACTTCAAACTCCTAACATCCCTCCATCAAATCTACATCCACTACTTCCAACACCTTATCCACCTATCCATAAGTCCTCTAAAAATCGTAATCGTGACTAGCAAATGCACACATTGTCTAAACAAGGAGCTTCCACCTACCCCACTCATTCCACCAAACCCATGGGATTCAAAATAAAAAATTTGGATGTCTCCTTCCATAAAGCAAAAAATCCTACAAATCCTAATACCTTAGGGTACAAATGCAAAAATTCAAAGCAAAACCTAGCCAAGCAGTAGTCCAAGCCCATACCTCAAAAAGAAAAGGTCAAAATTAAATTGGTTTGGATCCCTAAGCAAAAAGCCACCCAGTCTAATGAGGCATCCACCTCTCGTGAGTCCCAACTATCTCCTTCCATCCATTCCATCCAAAAGCAGAAAATTCCTCCATCCCACATGAAAAACAAAAATCATAAAGATACTAAGTCCATGTGGGTCCCCAAATGCTTATGCCATCCACTTCTTAAGTAAACAACACCATTGCTTCCTACACCGCCATTCCATCAAAAGCTTCAATGTTTATCACAGTGTGTGCAACCGTTGGTCATGGTTCCCTTCTATCCCACAACACTTCCACCTACCTCCATCTCCCCATCCTTCATCCACTATCCTACATATCTCCACCATCGTCCTATCCCTATGGTCCATGCTTTTGCATAAGCCCTCCATCAATAAGTCCTACATAATCCATACCATAATCCACTATTTCCATACATAATCCACATCATAATCCATTATCGCACCTTCCATAATCCACCATCTACCTACTCCATCTAAATCTTTCATGTCATCCCCTCCCAACATCTATGAGCACACTTGACATGGTCCATGCGACGACATCCATCTAGTAGGACTATCACCTTTCATGGAGCTACACATTTGAGTCCCTCCTCGCCATATCCACCTATCCCAGTCAAAAAGTCAAAAAAAAAGAAAAAAAAGAAAGAAAAGAAAGAAAAAAATGAAAAAAGTAAAGAGAAATCCCTTCGTCCAATGGTGAAAACCTAGCAAACAGGCGACTTGGATAAGTACCATGATGAAAACTTGGAAAACAGGCGTCATGTGTAAATCGATCTTCTATGTCACCTATACTTGGGGGCACGTTGTCTCATCTTCTTATCATTTTCCATCCTATCATATCCTATCTTACCATGTCCTTATCCATCCACATACATACACCTATCCCATCACATCCTTTCATCCTCCCTTCCTCCTATTGATGTTGATGAAAGATTGGGGGCAAAATGTTGAAACCTACTTTGGTTATCTCTTGATGTACTCTTTCCTTTCCAAACCAATCCATCCTATCATCCTATCCTCAATCCCATTGTCATAAGCCTACTCCTATCACTATCCTATCACCATAAGTGTTGTCATGAAAAATCCTAAGCATACTATCTAGAATGGGGCATGTTTGTTTTTATGTGACATATTCTTTGAGATCACATCCTTGTTCTCTTACGTGTAATCCTTTCCATCCCTTATCATCCATCCTTTTATCCAATTCATCCTACCTACCTCCTTCCACCTAGACTTGGTTCTCCCTTGTCATTGGCATCTAGCACAAAAGGTTGCACAAATTGTAAATACATTAACATCCAAAAACACAAAAAAATCAAAATATTCCAAAAAATTTACAAAAAGCCTTGTAAAAAAAATCCAAAAAAAATTACAAAAAGCCCTGAAAAAAATCCAAAAAAATCATAAAAAGCCCTAGAAAAAATCCCAAAAAAACCATAAAAAGCCTTAAAAAATCTAAAAAATCATATAAAAGTCCTGAAAATTTTCCAAAAAAATCAAAATATTACAAAAAATCCAAAAAATCATAAAATGCCCTAAAAAAAAATCCAAAAATAAATATAAAAAGTTTTCAAGAAATACAAAAAAAAAATATTCCCAAAAAATACAAAAAAATCATAAAATCCAACAAAAATCCAAACAATAGATCAATCATCAAAACCAATCAAATCATTCAATCACCAAATCCAATTCTTCCAATCAGTTCAAATAATCAAATCCAATCATCAAATCAAATCATCAACCAAATCATTAATCAAATCAGCAATCAAATCATCAAATCCAATCGTCAAATCATTTCAATCAATCAAATCATCAAAATCAAATCAAATCACTCTTGTTCCATCTAATCAATCAAATCAATCTATCCAAACACTTCTTCCAAATCAATCCAATCAAAGTCACATTAATCCACTCATCCCATCATCTCATCAATAAAACAAGTCAGAACTACATCTCATCTCTATCGTTAAGTGCCTTGATCACATGGACACGGGTATGTAGGCAGTCTGGAGTATGAAGGAAGTGCCCAGATTCAGGCACAGACAATATTCCTCTTTCTTCTCTCATCATCTTCTTCTATCATCTATTTTCATCAATTCTTCAATCTTCATCAAAACAATTCTTCCAATCAATCACTTCCTCAGATCTTCAATCTATCACTTCTTCCAATTAAGTCATTTCATCAGCAATAAACTCAAATGCAAGTCATCATTCCTCCATACCAATCAAGTCAATGAAGCTTGTCATATTATCCAATCACATCCTTGGTCTTGATCCCAATCTTGTTGTAAACCCAATCAATTAAATAGTAAATCAATCAATCATCGTCAACCTTGTGTTGATCTAGCGATATATCGTTCCCCGCAATGACAACACTTTTATCATCAATCAGTCAATCAACCAACACTTAATCATTGGTTTACAGCTTGACAGGGGAAATAACTTGTTTGTTTGTGGAATCATTTATGCATGCTTGCTTGCTTGTTTTCTTGTGTGTGTTATCTTTTTATCTTGCATTTGCATCTGTATCTACCCATCTAATATTCATATCTTGTACCTAGACAAGGTTGTATTATGCTAGGTCATGAGACACATCATCACCTTGGTCCTTAAACCCTCGTGCATAACGTCTCACGCTATATCAAACATATGATTGCTCACTTTCATGTAGGATAATGTATCCTTTATCTCTTTCCTCCATTTCCTAATCTTTTTTGACCAATCCATTTCATTTCAAGAGCTTACCTGTGTTTATCCAACCCGCCTATCCTATCGAGGGGGCATCCTCATCCCATCATCATATCATTCCATCATCATTATCCTATCTTTCCATCATCATATTTTTCCTCTATCCATATCTTAGCTTCTTTGAAATTATGTTACTTGACACAAATCTCATCATCTCAAACATCATCTCAAAGAGGGTCAAAATGTAGACACCCAAAAATGTCCATATCTTACAACACCTTATTGTTTTGCCCTAGATACCCTATATTGTCGCCTAATCTAGCATCTTCCTCTAACAAATTGAATAAATCCAACATTTATTTAATTTAATCCCATCCCTCACTTTATTAAATAAATAAATTTTATTTATTTATTTAATCCCACCTTTCATCCTATAATTAAATAAATATTTACTATTTATTTAATTATTCATGTATGCCACTTAATTAATTAAATTTTTATTTTAATTAATTAAAATCACTTACCATTTTCATCTCCCAAATCCTCTCTAGTTAATTCACTTACCTTCCAATTTCCTCTCAACTCATCTCTTACACCTTACCATTTCCATCTCCCAAATCACTCATCCACCTTCCATTTTTCTCTCCCAAGTTACATAGCAACTTTCTAATTTCACCATCACTTGCAAAATGGAAACTTTATCCCTCCATCCTCTCACACTTGTTTATAAATTAGCCCATTTCCAAGCCATTTGGCATGGATGAATCTTCTAAGTGTTGTTACTCTACCGGAATTCCTCCTCATCCATCACCTACCTATCTTCTTCACATCAATCTTATCATCTCAATCAAACCATTATGCTACAAATGTGAAGCAATCAACATTCAAATCAGCTACAACAATTAACATGCATGCATCAATCGTTTCAAGGTATCTGAGGTATTCATAAAACTTGGGTAAGAAGGTAATTTGCATGTTATTATTTATCTTTCATTTTACCCAGATTTTGTCATCTACACATATATCTGAAAAGAACTCCCACTGCTTGGGCAATGTCTTGTCTAGTGCAAACCATAGCATACATCAAACTTCCAATTGCACTCTTCTCATCTCTTCCATCTCTGATGGAGATGTTGGACAATCTGAAATAGAAAACTTTGTTCCAACTGAAAAGGGAACACACAATGGTCTACAGTCCTACATGTTAAACCTTTGTAAAATTGAATTGACATACTTACTTTGGCCAAGCCATAACTTTCTGTTCACTCTATCTCTTCTAATTTCCATCCCAAGAATGTGTCTAGTTGTACCAAGGTATTTCATTTCAAATTTAGCAGCAAGTTGAATTTTAGTTCTGAAATCATACCTTTCCCTTTACCAATAAATAACATATCATCAATATATAATGCAATAAACAAGAAACAATCAACATTAGTTTTATATAAAACATAATGATCTGATTTAGAATGCTCAAATCCCAAAATCAACACATATGTATCAAATTTCTGGTACCATATCCTAGGACTTTATTTTAGGCCATACAAAGATTTCTTCAATTTGCAAACTAAATTACCTTTACCTTTCACCATGTAGTGCTCTGGCTGTGTCATATAAATATCCTCCTCCAAGTAACCATGAAGGAAAGTAGTTTTTACATCCATTTGCTCAACCTCTAAATCATAAGCAACAGCAATAGAAAACAAAAATCTAATGGATGTCATTTTTGCAGTAGGAGAAACTATCTCACCATAATCAACACCCTCAACTTGAGAGTAACCTTTCGCAACCAACCTTGCTTTGTACTTCTCAATACCTCCATCTAAACCAATCCTTTTCTTGAACACCCATTTGCAACCAATAGGTTTTTGTCCTTCAGGCAATGGTACAAGATCCCATGTATCATTCTTTTTCAAAGATATCATTTCTTCATCCATAGCAATCTTCCAAGATTCTACATCATTCATACCTAATGCCTCTTCTATAGATTTGGGTTTATCCATGTTAGAATTCAAAGAAAAAATACATCTCCAATCATCAGGTGATTACATTTCAGGTGGTTGTCTATGCCTTGTAGACCTATGAACAAGCTGAGTTGGAGGTTCTTCCTCCTCTTCTAAAGATTTTGAGCTAGATGAGCTCTCCTTAACTTCTTGTCTATCCATGGGCCTCAATTCAACTTTCTCAAGTGTAGAAGGAAATTGAATCACATCTTCCTATTTACTTTGTTCTAGCTGCAATGTAATAAAAGAATGCTTAGACTCTATAAAAAAAACACTTCTACTATATATTACCTTCTATGCAACAAAATCCCAAAGCTTGTATCCTTTCACACCATAACTGTATCTGATGAAGATACATTTCATAGCCTTGTTCTCCAACTTTGTTCACTTCTCCTTTAGCACATGTGCATATGCCTCGCAACAAAAAAATCTAAGATGTCTTAATGAAGGCTTGTGACCCGACCATGCCTCTATACGCATTTTATAAACAAGAGATGATGTAGGAGACCTATTAATTAGGTAACAGGTACTGGCAATAGCTTCAGCCTAAAACCTTTGTTCTAGACCAGCACCACTCAACATACTCCAAGCCTTCTCCATCAGTGTCCTGTTCATTCTTTCTACAACTCCATTTTGTTGTGTAGAAAATAAAGTTTTCTTTTTTCTATAAATACCACAATCTTTAAAAAATCTATCAAAATCATTAGAGAAAAATTCACCGCCATTATCAGTCCTTAAACATTTTATTTTATTTCCAGTCTGCAACTCAACCATTGCTTTAAATTCTTTAAATCAACTGAAAACTTTAGATTTACTATTTAGAAAGTACACCCATGTCCTTCTACTATAGTCATCAATAAATGAAACATAATATGTGGATTTTTCAATTGAAGGAACATCTACAAGACCAAACACATCAGAATGAATAAGATCCAATAAACCACAAGATTTATGAGAACTTGAGTAAAACTGAATACGGTTTTGTTTTCCAGAAATGCAATGCTCACAAAAATCAAAATCAAGATTACAATTAGACAACCCTTCAACAAGGTTTTTATTTTTCAAGGTCCTTAAACCCTTTTCTCCAATGTGGCCAAGTCTCTAGTGCCATAACATAGTTTTATTTGTAGGTAACTTTGATTCAGAAGAAAGAGCACCCTTGGGTACCCAAAAGCCATGACCATCTATTGAAGATGAAACCCTCACCTCTTCCACAGACTTGCTTTTCACAGAAGTACTATTGCACTCAACAGTGCATGCATCAAGCTTATATAATATGCCATATCTGACACCTCTAGCAATCACCATAGCACCTCCAACCATCTTGCATCCTGCATTAGAAAATACTACTTGCACACCTATATCTACTAGTTTTCTCATAGATAACAAATTTCATGCTAATCCAGGGATATGCAACACACTATTAATCCTTTTTATTCTACCATCAGGAAACCCGATTAGTCTAACTTTACCACGGCCAACAATATTTAAATAAGAATCATCACCCAAGTACACCTTACCTCCATCAAATTCTTCATATTCAGAAAACCAAGCTCTATTAAAGGTCATATGGAAAGATGCACTTGAGTCAATTAACCATTCATCATTACCTGCCTGAGTTGCCAAAGCTGCAATGAATGCATCACCATCTTCCTTCTTAGACTTAGAATTAGAATCAAATCTCTTCTTTTTCTTCTTCTTTTCTTCTTTACATTCCTTACAAATATGTACAGGTTTACTACAGTTCCAGCAAACAACTTTGGACTTTCTAGGAGATTTGGATCTCCCCTTGGACTTGGATTTATCACGATTCTCATTCTTCTTGCATTTTTCCTTAGGTCTTCCACAAACATTTAGGGCCTCCTTGTCACTGATGGATACCTTCCTCCTCATCTCTTGAGAAAGCAAAGAACCCACCACATCTTTACTCTTCAATATAGCAGGAGAACTCCCAATAGACATAACAAGAGAATCCCATGAATGAGGCAAAGAATAGAGCAATATCTAACATTTCTTCTCCTCATCCATTTTGACACCAATTGATGCCAATTGAGCCACCAACATATTGAATTCTTCTAGGTGGTCTGTAATTTATCCACCCTCTTCCATTCTCAAAGAATACAATTTCTTCCTCAAGAAAATCTTGTTCACTAAAGATTTGGCTTGATACATCTCACCAATCTTCTTCCATAGTTTATGTGTAGAGGTCTCTTCATGCACATTGATTAAAACAGAGTCTACCAAACACAATCTGATTAGATCCTTGGCTTTATGGTCCATAACATCATATTGTGTAGCCAAAGTAGGATCTGCAGGTCTTGAAACCTTCTCATCAACAGCTTCCCACAGATTGCGATCTATCAACAGATCCTCCATCTTCAGCTGCCACATTTCAAAATTATTTCCAAAAAATTTATCTGCCTCTATTCTCCCTTATGAACTTTCCATCTAAAAATTCCTACAGTAAGAACACAAAATGTCTTCTGCACAAGCTCCCACTCAAATCTGGATTAGTTCAAAAAACCCAATAACCCACAACTGAAACCAAAGGTGATCAGGCTCTAATACCACTTGTAAGGAAGCTAAGGTAGTGAAACAACTTCCTACACTAATCTTGAGAGGAGGATAATGCAAAACTTTATAGATCTTTAATAGTTATAGAAACTTAAACATAAATAAACATAGATATCATGCATACCACAACACGGTGATTTATGTGGGGAAAACCCTTTCAGGAGAAAAACCCCAGACTCCAAAAGACGCCCAATATATTATTCACAAGTCATAAAGATTACAATATACTTGCAGATAAAGCTTCTCACATGAGTATCACCACTAGAGATCTAGAGACAACATGACCACTATCAAACTCTCAGAATACATCACGATACTGCATGCGTAATACAATGCCCTCATAAAATAGGGTTACCTTCTAGGGAAAGACAAGCCTATAAAATATCTACCATCAAATCTAAAACCTAATAATGAACTGTCCAGATTTTACAATATATCATTAATTTAATGAATGCTGACCATTTAATAGCTTTTGTTAATAAAAAATGGTAACATGCATTCCACTCCACCCCATGCTCCCATTGTATATTACACCTATCGGTGTAACTAGGAAATATATATAAATATATATCCTATCAATAATAAACCTTATATAATTGCAAGGTTGTGTTATGTCAGAAAAATGCACCCTTGGGGGCTTTTTCCTAAAGGTTTAGCTCCCAAGTCTTTAGGTTGGCATTTAGAGCATTTTACATGTTAAATCATACTCCCGATGAGAAAACCCATGGGTCTTATGGCAATTAGGACCTAAGGGGGACTATGTTGATGATCCTTGAGAAAAGATAGGGGGTGGACAAGGGTGCTAGCACCCTAGTCTAGCCCTATTTTAGGTCTATCCTAATTTGAAATGTCAGTTTTGTGACCATTATTTGGTCTACAGGCTAACATCATAAGTTTCAAATACAAAATTCTTGGCGGGAATCTTAATAGATGCATATATAAGCATGTTTAGGTTATCATTTGTAAACTAGGAGATTATTATGTTAGGTTATGATTGTGAGCTACTGGCATACTTGTGATTATCATTGTGTTGTAGAGCATAGCATTGTTATTGTGTTTGTTTGCAGGTTGGCTTACATCTTCTCCTCATGGAATTGAAGATCTTCTTCCTTCCACGAGAGCTTCATCATCAAGGTATCATTTATTGTTCTTTATCAATCATTATCATTTGGTTTTTGCCTCTACCTCCCAAGGGCATGCATTCTCTTTAACAATGGTGTTTGGAAGACTTGAATGTATCTCCGGGGCTTGATTGAGGCAAACGTCTAAACACCACAACCCCCTCCCACACTCCTTGTGATTGCAGGTTATAGGTGTTGGATCTAGAGAAAGTGGAGTTGCATAGTAGGAAGGTAGACATTGAAGATTTTGGATCTAAAAAGAAGCGGACACTGTGTGACATTTCAGGACAAGGGCGCCATCAACCTTGTCCTCCAATTTTAGATCACAAAAAATAGAAGACATAGCAGAGATCAGTGCCAGAAGGAGATCAGGACTATATAGAAAAAGTGGCACACTGGACTAGGGCACCATCACCATTGTCCCTGAATTTTCCATTTTCTGACTGCAAAAAATAGTGAGTTAAGGTTCTTTGCCCTCTACTTATTTCCTGTAGCATTTGTCATAATTTGCAGATTTGCTTACTGTTTTGCTCAAATTAGGGTTTTAAGGGCATAAAAGCATTAATTGGCAACCTTGTGTGATCACATCTGAATTTCCCAGTAGAAAAGCAAGTGGCAACTCAAATCTAATAGCTGACTCTCCTCTTGATAGGAGAAGCACTCAGTTGAAAAGCCCTTGGAATCTTTTGTGGAAAGGAGGATTCAAACTAAAACAAACAAACCCCATGCAAACACATCATCCCCCTTTTCATATAAAACATTTTGGTGAACCCATGTTTTGAACTTTTTGGCACCTTGCTAAGTGTTTCTTGACAAATTTTCATTCATTCATTCTATTGCATTTGAAAATTTACAAAAAAATGATATATTTGGAAAAATTGAAAAAAATTGCATTCTAGGGTTTAATTTTTGGACATAGTTTGAATTCATTCAATTGGATTTAATTAATTCTCAGATTTTTACATCAGATCTGAAATTCATCATCATTCAATTCATCATTTTCAATATTGCATTTGAAAAAAATACAAAAAAATTGAAAATTTTAAAAATTTTGCAAAAATTGGCATATTAAGCTAGCATTTTTGTGAAATTTGAATTAATTGGCATCTAATTTAAATTAATTTCTATCATTTTCATTATATATAATACAAAATACATAAATTTATCATTTACAATTCATTTGCATGCTTGATTTGTTGAAATTTGCTTGAAATCTTGCATTTTTTGAAAAAACCTAGTTTTGCATGAGCTAGGGTTGTAGTCAAAATCTTGTTTCAGATTTTACTACCTTTTAAAAAAACTCATTAGGTCTGATCTCTGATTTTATTGTTGCACCATAGTGGCCTCCTTGTGAAATTTCAGGTCTAGGGCTTGAAAACTTGCATTTTTCACTAGATTTGAGCCTATCGTCTTGCTAGATTTGCACTCCAAGTGTGTTGTAAGGGATTTTATTGCACTAATTGGATGTTTTTAGCCTTATAATTTTCTTCCAATTCTCAATCTACAGCACCCTTTATTTCAAGCCTTTGCATTCAAATTTTGGAAAAATCAGCATATTTTTGCTATCTTTGCACTAGGGTTTGGTCTAGAGAGGCACTATAGGCATGTTGTAATGGATTTTTTGGAATTAGGTGGATGTTAGTACTGTTATAATTTTATTTCCATCATCATTTTCCTTACAACACCCTGCTGCCCTACTCTTTTGCATTGAGATTTGGTGAAAAATCGCATATTTTGGCCTATTTTCACTAGGTTTTGGCTTATCGACTTTCTAGAGTTGCTTCAAAAGCGTGTTGTGAAAGATATTATTGCATTAGTGGACTGTTTTTAGGAATATAATTTTCTTTCCCTCTTGAAAATATTTACAACACCTCTTCTTTCACTTGTTTGTACTGTGAAAAGTTGAAAAATCAAGCATTTTTGCGTTCAAACATATCCTGCTCGTAGGGTTTATTTTATTAGTTTGTGCATATTGTTGCATGCGTATTATAACTTGATACCCTAATAGAAATATCCATTTAAGAAGAAGCATAAGACACATGGGATCTAGTGCTCTTGAAGAAGTTGGTGCACTGAACACCTTCTTTACACAAGGAGAGAAACATATGTTACAAGTTATTACACCTATGACAAGTACAATGTAAGAGAAAACTTTTCATGATGTTGATGATACTATTGAGGCCACAGGATAGGTATCTAATGAGTAAATAGACAAACTTGATAAAGAGTTAGCCAATTTTCAAGCATTTATGGAAAATAAGAGAATAGCTGAAGAAGTTATTGTTACAATTCATAACATAAGAGAACTGATAAAAGAAGGACAATATGGTGTTAATGTGATCCATGGTTTAGCACATATTGTACAATCCAATATTATGCCAGTGACTGAATGTGCAAAAGTGATCAATAACACTTTGTCACCATCTCATATGCAAGTATTGGTACCTATATCGACCACAGGAATATCTACATTTACATCAAATATTTTGACAACTAATGCAAATGCTTGTAGTAATGTCACCACTGGTACTAGAGTATCTAATGGAAATAATTCAAAAAATTATAGAGCTGTCAGATTCAATGATCAAAACCTTGCCCCTAAGGTGTCTTCCTATTACTCTCAACCACCCATTCAATCTGCTTATTCTCAACCATTTTCCACCTATCACTTTGTCCAACCACCACCTAATTACTTGCAACCTATGCTTGTCACTACCTATGCTCAATCTCCTCCACATTTTGGTTCTAATTCCTCACCACAAACTACATCTCCTAATGACGCCATTCTAAATCAACTTTTGCAAGGCATGACCAATTTACAACAAAAGGTGACAAACTTGTCAAATGCTTCATAGCTGAATATACCAACTTACCATGCTCGTAATCCCTTATCCTATGCAATCTTGAGAGCTCCTATGCCTGATAAGTTTGAAACTCTGCACTTTAAAAAATATGGTGGAAAAGGCGATCCTAATACTCATGTGATGGTGTTTACGGCTATGTGTAGTGATTTCAATTTGAAGAGGATTTGTTAGCAAATCTTTTCCCACTCTCTCTCAAAGATACTGCTTTGGAATGGTTTTGCTCTTTGCCTCCGAATTAAATACATTCTTTTTCGTAGTTAATTGATTAATTTCTACAACATTTTCAAGAAAACATCAGACCCCAAGTCTCTCTGATTGATTTGGTTCATTGCAAGCAAGGTCTAAAAGAAAAGTTGACTGAGTTTATTAGCCGGTATCAAGGACTTTATACACAAGTTCAATATCAAATGCAAGATGACGATGTTCAGAAGATATTTATAACAAATTTGTAGCCTAACATTTGTGATAAGATCCTCTTGATGAAGTATAACTCTTTTCAACACTTGTGTACTACCCTTCGTGACTACCAACTTTCTTCTAGCTAGTATGAAAATCAAAACTCATCAACTCAAGTTCACTAATCCGAGGGTGGGTCATCGCAAAATAACTTTAAGAGGAACAATAACAAGAGTTTTATCAAGGTTAATGGGCCAAATAACTTTTCTCAAGTGTCTACTATCACTAATCTAAAGAAGGCACCGTATCAGCAAAGAAAGTTCACTCCGATATCTAAGTCCTATCATTCTATCATGAATCAAGCTCTGAGTAATAATCTCTTGAAGCTTCCTCTGATTAAGCCAGTGGATCCTAATAGAATGCAAGGACCTTATTTCGATGCTAATGCCTTTTGTCACTACCATTAGACACAAGGACATGATACTGAACGATGTATGCGTCCTAAACATGAAATACAAGACCTCATCGACTCGAATGTTATACAAGTATCCGGTGTGAATGATAATGGGAATAAGTCAGTTGCTCTGCCAAATTAGAATTTACAGATCTTCACTAATCCTTTCCCTAAGCATACGGATAACAATTTGATGGAACAAAGTACACTACAAATAGAAGAGGATTATTTAGATTATGATGAAATAATTGCTACAATTGAAGTGGATAAGGGAAATACTCAAGTATCACCTCGTCCATGAGCAAGAGGTATCTACTCTGAAGTTCCTCCTCCGTTATCCCTTTAGGGATCAGGAGATAATCAACATGTACCAAAAAGACAAATGGAAAAATAGAAGCAAGAGATTATGACAATAGAAAAGGTTGAAATAGTACAAGATAGTCCTTGTCATTATGATAGATAGAACCAACAGAACAAGAGAAATAAAAATTGGAAATGAGCTAGAAGATTATCATCAGTTGGAAATAACAGTGGTTCTCCTCCTCACAAGAATCGAAAGATTTCACATAAATAAGAAAGTGTTGAGAAATTATCGCATAGACGCTCTAATAGCAAGCAACAACCTAATAAGAATCACCAGAGCTTCTCACAAAACTTGGTTGAATACATCTCCAAGAGGTTCGCGAGTTCCAAAATTTAGCATGATTTCACTGACAGGTAAGTATCTCTAACCCTTTATCTCTTCGTGATGTGCTTCCCCCATGATGTGTTATGTGTTGTTAGGCCTCCTAGGATGACCCTTGATTCTCTTGTAATGTCAAGGATACTAGGAGACCACCTCTATTGTGACCTTCTATTTGTATCATCATTCTTTTATATCTCCTCTCCTTTTCATTGTGTGTTTTGTCTTATGGACATAGTGTTGTGGTTGGTGAATTGGGGGCACCCTCCTATGTGATTGTCCCTAAGACACTTGTTCTCCTCTCTAATTTATTGTTTACCTTCCTCTAGTGTTTCCATCTAGCTAGTAGATGACAAAAAATATTTACACTGATGCGGACCTAGTGTCCCTTTCGAGAGTAATCAAAAAATGGACTTAGTTCCTATATGACGATGGGGTTGTAACAAATTATTTGATGCTTGGCTAGTGGAATCACTCCGTGATCTCTCTATCTTGATGTTGATGTCGATGTTATCTTATCTTGCTAACAACACTTTAACAATACTGCTACTCTGTGCACTTTGCTTATCATGAATATTGCCTTGCTTGGCTTTTTCATGTAGTTGATCATATGCATTGTTGTTTATCATGATTATTTGGGCACTAACACTTTTCTTGTAGGGATGTGTTTGTGGGAACATTTGGTGATCGTAAAGTACATGTCACCTCTGGGGGGGCATGGGCTTTGTGAGAGCTCATGTTCCCTTGTGTTTTTTCTTCCTACCTTAATGTGCTTGATATCAGTACGTGATATCAACCACCATAAGGTGGGGGCATATATAAGGTAAGTTGTCTACTTTAGATCATAGCAAAGCATGTTTGAACAATCTAAAAATCAAAATCAATCATTTAATCCCTTTGTAGAGGTAGGATATCGAGCATATACTTTTATCCTAAGCCCTCATCACGAGGTGGGGATGGTGTATTTCTTAGAGAGATTGCACCATCCTGTCATTTTCAAAAGTCCTCATCGCGAGGCAGGGAGTGGTTCTATGACTAACTCAACCCTTAAGAGTGTTTTTGGTGGTTGTTGTGGCAAAGCCCAATTGTCGGTGTGTGCCTATAATGTGCTTGAGATGGTGATGAACCTAACAATAGGAACACTCCATCGCTTGTCTGCCATGTTTTCTCTATGTCTTCAGCGTGTGTGTGCATGGTGTGCTTGTTCTCAAAGTGCAAGACCGGTGGCGATGAGCTCCTCTACACTTTGGGTTTTGTTTGGCATGTTTGTTCTCAAGGTGCAAGACTAGTGGTGAACAACTCCTCTACACCTTGAGCTTTTGTTTGGCGTGTCTATTCTCAAAAAGTTCAAGACCAGTGGCGATGAGCTCCTCTACACTCTTTTGGGATTTGTTTGTTTGCTTTCCTTGTACTTGCATCTTGCATTTCATATGGAAAAATCAAAAAGAAAATAATCACTGCATTCATTGTATTCTCTGTGCTCTGCGTGTCTTCAATGTTGTATTCTCTATGTTTTGTGTGACTGTAACTGTCTTCTCCATGTTTTGTGTGCTTGTCATTGTCTTCAATGTGCTCGGTGTGTCTTCTCTGTCCTTGGCGTGTTCACTGTGTTTGTTGACCTACTTTAATGCATGTATTGGCCTTGTGTTTAATGCATATATTAAAGTGGGGGCTAAATGTTATGTCAGAAAAATGCACCCTTGGGGGCTTTTTTCTAAAGGTTTAGCTCCCAGGTCTTTAGATTGGCATTTAGAGCATTTTGCATGATAAATCAGACTCCCAATGAGAAAACCCATGGGTCTTGTGGTAGTTAGGACCTAAAGGGGACTATGTTGATGATCATTGAGCAAAGACAGGGGGTGGACAAGGGCACTAGTGCCCTAGTCCAGCCCTATTTTGGGTCTGCTCTAATTTGAAATGTCAATTTTGTGACTGTTATTTGGTCTCCAAGCTGACATCATAAGTTTTAAATATGAAATTCTTGGTGAGAATCTTAATAGTTGCATATATAAGCATGTTTAGGTTATCATTTACAAACTAGAAGATTATTATGTTAGATTATGATTGTGAACTATTGGCATACTTGTGATTATCATTGTGTTGCAGAGCATAACATTGTTATTGTGTTTGTTTCCAGGTTGGATTACATCTTCTCCTCATGGCATTGAAGAGTTTCTTCCTTCCATGAGAGCTTCATCATCAAGGTATCATTTGGTTTTTGCCTCTGCCTCCCAAGGGTATGCACTCTCTCTCTCTCTCTGACAATGATGTTCAAAAGACTTGAATGTCTCTCTAGGGATTGACTAAGGCAATCCTTTAAACACCACAACCCCCTCCCACACTTCTTGTGATTGCAGGTTACAGGTGTTAGATCTGGAGAAAGTGGAGTTGTAGAATAGGAAGGCAGACATTGAAGATTTCAGATCTAAAAAGAAGCAGACATTGTGCGACATTTCAGGACAAGGGTGCCATCAATCTTGTTCTCCAATTTTATATCACAAAAAATAGAAGACATAGCAGAGATAAGTGCCGAAAGGAGATCGGGACTATGTAGAAAAAGTGGCACACTGGACTGGGGCGCCATCACCATTGTCCCCGAATTTTCCATTTTCCCACTATGAAAAATAATGAGTTAAGGTTCTTTGCCCTCTACTTATTTCCTGTAGCATTTGTCATAATTCACATATTTGATTATTGTTTTGCTCAAATTAGGGTTTTAAGGGCATAAAAGCATTAATTGGCAATCTTGTGTGATCACATCTAAATTTCCCAGCAGAAAACCAAGTGGCAACTCAAATCTAATAGCTGACTCTCCTCTTGATAGGAGAAGCACTCGGTTGAAAATCCCTTGGAATTTTTTGTGGAAAGGAGGATTCAAACTAAAACAAACAAACCCCATGCAAACACATCATCCCCCTTTTTATATAAAATAGGTTGAGACACATTTTCCCAACAATAAGAAAATGTATAAAGTTAAAATATCTATCTTTCCAAATATCCAAAAATAAAATAACTAGTTTTGAATATGAAGTGGAATAAAAATTCACTTGGGGTTTAGGATTTTTGGAGTCAAAAATGGAAAATCAAAGGGTTTGAAAAAACTTGTCCATTTTTTCTCTCTCCTCTACTCCATTGTGTGAATTCCTTGTTTGCAAAAGATTGAGGATTGCTTGTGAATTGGAAAGCTTGGATTGAATCTTGAAGGAATGGGCAAAGGATTGTTTGTGTTGTGCTGAAGAAAAGATCACCTTCAATTGTTGAGGGTTTCTTGGTAATTTTTTTTGGGAAAGGTGTCTCAATCTTGCATCCTAATGTTCTAATTTATTTATTAATTAAAAACTAGGAAAATATTTATTTTTGGTACCCCAACTTGGTGGGGTCATAACTCCTAGCCCACTTATCAGAAATTAAAGTTCTTGGATGTGTTGGAAAGAACAACAAAAAGCCTCAGTAGAGATACAAGGAGGAATTAGTTGAAGATGACCCCATTTAAGGGCTATAAATACTTCAAAGCCTCTAAAAATGTAGATTACTAAAATGTAGAAAATATCAAAAAATGAAATTTTCAATATTTTCTAGATTTGACCATGCAAATGCCATCCAAATGCTCTTGGAACTCTATTAGATCATAATGCATCATTGAATGAGTTTGAATATTCCAAAGTGGAGCACTCCAATTGAAGAGTCATTATGATAGGTTATGATAGTTGTAAGAGCATCTTCTATTTTTAGCAGAGGAGACCATGACCAACTTAGGCATTGGAATTTGGGCCAATTATGACACTATCTTTGGTTCATTGTAGTAAACCACATGTGGTTTGTGGTTTTTGTTTTTCCTATTTGTTGGTGCTTGAGGATGGAGTATTGTATGTGTTGTTTAGTTAATTTATAGGTATTATTATGCTACCAAAATTGCTCCAAGTTACTATACACTCAAAAACATGACTTGGTGGCCTGGGATGGTCGAGTTAGCTTTGGTACACAAATGGACCCTCTCTCCTTTCCACGGGGTGAAATTCCACATCACTCTCACTCTCATGGAAGTATCCAATCAATAGGAGGTGAGACACAGGGGCGTTCTAGCTCGTTGGAGAGCTAGACTTCATGGAGAGTGGTTGGCCAGTCCGAGGGCCTTTGTTGTTGTGCGTTTGTTTGAATGTGGTTTTCTATGACCATTGTTGTGAAAATAACTATAGGACCCGAAGGGTCACTAGTCACCATTCTTCTATTTGGGTTTCTAATGTTCCAATGTTGTGTGGGTTGACTATTTTTTTCGTTGATGTTTTGTTCAAGTTGCCGTTGTCTTTCAAACTATCGGATGATTACTTGTTGTATTTGAAGTTCTCTTAACCTTTCTTGTTGTTTTTGGATTACTAGCTGGTCTTGTTATTGTCTAGGGTGGATCTCCTCTATCTCATCAAGGATTTCCTTCACCCACTCACCTCTAAGTCTAGGGTACATTTGTGAGCCTAAACAAGAGAGAGATGGTTTAATCTAACCCTAACTTGACCTAGGGTTTCGACTTAGGGTTTGTGTGACCTAAGGTTTGACTTTGTGTTGACCTTGTGTTGGGACCAAGGGTTTGTAAACCTTCTACGCTGCTAATTTTTTTGTTCTTTTATGTTTTTGTATGCATGCAAGCCTATATGAGTGCAAAATGCTTTTTTGTGATTTTTTACTATTTATGGAAATGAAAGTGCTTTTTTCTATTCTAGGAATTAGAGAATGAATGCAAACTAGTATGAGATTACTTGATGCAATTAAACCTATGTTTTTGTTTTGACTTTTTGAATAAGTGGATCAATTTAATCTAAGAAAGGGAAATTACTTTTAATCTATGAACTTTTAAAAGGGAAACTACTTAATAATACAAATCTACATAGCCTATCAAGGAAAAAAGCAACATGTATTTACTATTCCCAAGAGAAAAGTTTGATTATCTAATTACTATGAAATGAAAAAAAGCATGAAGGAACCTAGAATAAAAGAAGACATGTGAACCTCCACTACCCTCAGAAATCCTTGTATGGCAACCTCCAATCCTCTTGCAGCATTGGGGTGATCCTCTTGGCAACAATAAGAAAAGAGAAGAAAAAGAAGCTTTTGAAGCTTTGAAATGAACTCAATGAGAGCTTGATGAGTATTGTGGCTTGTGATGTGAGAATCGTATCAATCCAAAACAAGCTTTTAGGAAAGTTAGATGAGATAACAAATAAAAGCAAAAGGATCTAATGTTCTGTGTGAGCATATAGATGCTTGATTTGGAGAGCAATAACCTACAAGAACTGTGTGCACAAATGAAATTGCCTCCCTTCGTTCTTGAAGGAAGGGGTATTTATAGGTTAGAAGAAGGGATAAGAGGTGAAGAAGAAGAAGAGTTAACTCAATTTGATTGAAGAGTTAACTTGGAAGACATAAGAGTAATCTAGGCTAAAATTAGAGTGATCTAACCAATTATAACTTATCACTCAAGAAGAAGTGAAGAAAGAGAATGCATGGGTTGATAATTAAAGATAAAAATAAGAAAAATATGCATGCTTGGGTGCATGAAATAGTTAACTCAATATTTGGCACGAAATTCCATGCAAACAAGAAGAAAAATAGGCAAAAATAGAGCTATTTTGACCTAAAAACTCAAGTGAAATCACAGCTAGAAAACATGACAGGGTTGCCCATGTGTCGCCCCTTTCACCAGTCAAGGTTGCCCTAGGGCAACCCATGGCCAACCCTCAAAAGAGGACACCTGGGTTGAAGTGCATGATGGGAGATGGAAGAAGAGGTGAAAATAAGGGTGCCTACCTCCAGAAATAGGTCAATTAGGAGTCAAAATCCAAATCTCCACTTGCAAAAGTAGGATCTCCTAGGGGAGATCTGGAAATAATAGGGGGAGATTTGGATTGGTTGAGTGAAACTAAAAATTGAAAGAGGGAAATGGCTTGGGAGGACCTCTAGAAGGCCTCTAGGGGTGGGGTTGGATGAAAAACACTGGAGAAATGTGAAAACACAACAAATGGATGAATACAAGGCTTAGGGACAAAGTCGCAAGCACAGGAAACACAAATTGACAAGTGTCAAAAAGCGAAGAAAGAGAGAAAATGACAAAGGGGAAACAACACAAGGATGAAGAAAACACATGCCACCAAGTGAATTGTTGTTGAGAGGATGTTATTTCACACTTACATGTACATGACAAGGATTGTGAGTCATCATCAGGGTCCTCGTGGAGACTGTGCATAATTTTGGTGCTTACATATTTCCCCCTTGGGGATGGTAGTCTACATGAAAGGTAGGTACCATTCCCAAATTAGGCCTTACCTATTGTCAATTTTCCCATAATTGTACTTGCAATGACTAGTATTAGTCTAACATCTAAATATATCAAAATAAATAATGAAAACTGAAATGACAAACGTACCATAGACCGTATGAGTTCGACTAGTTGTTTGCCTTTGTCGGAGAGACCTGTGGGAATGAATGCATGAGAGATGCATAAAAGAAACAACTAATATAAAAATGTATAATGAAAACTAAGCCAAGAGAGACAAAGAGTGAGCAAATTAGTGAAATTTGAGTGAAATGATGATGAAATCAATCGTGTGATCAGTCATTGGGTAGATATCGCCAAGTAGATCACAAAGATGGCCACCTCTTCTTCTGTTGCTAAGAATTAGGTACACAAACAATAAAAAAACCCTTCTCTAAATGCTAGTTTCTATTTTGTGAAAAATCTCTTGAAATTGTCATTTTTTGTTGATTTTCTCTGTTGCATTGTGTGTTTCGTTGTTTAGAGTAGTTTTAGTTATTCGTTTGTCAAAATCAGCTGAGATTTGAGGTTTTTAGAGAAATTTTTATTTTGAGGGGTAGGCACACAGGGTCACCCCTTTTGCCAGTCAGGTCATCTGAGGAAGATCTAGTAGAGCAACAGGGTCACCTGGTGGAGATCTGCCTGTGCAATAGGGTTGCCTGGGAGAGATCCTACTAAACATATGTGTCACTCGGGGGAGATCTAGTCTGATGAAAGGGGTGACCCTAATAGATCATTTCTAATTGAAATTTTATGTTTTCTAACATTTACTTCACTCTATTTTGATCTAATTTAAACACTAAATTTGTCTATTTATTGCAATTTTGAAGGTTTATATGCTTTTTTTTGTGAAATTTTTGCATGTTTATATGATTTTTAGGGATTTTCTGAGTTGACGAGATCTAATCTAAAGTTCTTTTCTAATTGGAAGGATATGCACATTCATTGGAATACCAATCGCGAGTAGTTGTGGCTTTCAGAGATGTACTCTTCATTGTCTACCAATGATCTTGTTGTCCTGAAGAGGGCAGGCTTGGCTAGGATTTGCCATGTACGAATTGCACATCCAATTGCATGCATCTACTGTGATATCTTGACTTACTAGGGTGTTGATAGGAATACATTCAGATTTCTGTAGGTTTCAGGAGAGTGGACTATCACTCTCTATGACGTGTATCACATTCTCAAGGTTCCTATGAGAGGACACCCACTTGTTCTACATGCTAGCAAGTCCTTTGAGGACAAGGCATCCTAGACACAGTTCATGGGGGTGAGCCACCCTGAGGATTGGATTGGTGTTTAACTTACTTTAGTACCACGACTCCGCATTCCTCTCTTGAGGAAGTTCTTAATTGGTTTGATCTCTTCGAGGCTGTCTGGAGACTTGGCCTCAACTCACTTGAGATGGTGTTGGGCACCAATTATCTAGGGTGTTGAGTAGGGCATAATTTTTGCTTGGGGTCCAAACATCCTTTCTATGGTCAACAGAGACTTCTATCACATTGCTCAGTGAAGGGCTTTTACATTCAACCACTCCTCTCTGATTATGACCTAGATCTTTGAGCATATCAGGTCGTACCAGAAAGAGATTCTTTTTCCTAATCGTCGACTACCGAGAGCCACCAAATGGAGTCATGTGGGCCACTTTCATGCTTCGTTACATGTTGTGGCTACTCTCATGGATACAGATATGATTGCTAACACTTATACAGATATGGAGGGTTCATGGTCCCATGCTAGATAGATCAGAGAGTTCTACCTTGGCATATCAGAGCTTTCAAACTGTAATGATCTTGTCAAGGCTCATCGCATTAAGTGCATCTTACAATAGTTTGGCGAGGACTTCCCAGAGGATTTGCCCTCAGATCCCACTTGCTACAAATTTTTCTAGGAGATGAGTGAGATTGGATAGAGGACTATCTTTTGGACTCCTTTGACTCCCAAGGTTTTGATCCCTAAGACCTCTAGGACCCCGAGAGGCATATAGAGGGGAGGGAGAGGAGCTCCTTCCTATGGACTCATTGTTATTGACAATTCTAATTCTATTGATGAGGACTATGTTCCTTCTAGAGATGACTTATCCGATGAGGGAATAGTAGGGGATGAATAGGAGATAGATTCAGATGAAGAGGATATACCTAAGGGTTCCTCTATAGTGCCTAGACCTCCTCACTCTGATGAGGCAATGCGACAACTTGATCCTTCTTGGCATCTTGGTGACCCTCATAAGTCTACTTATGTTTTTCTGATTTGTTCCTAGTGTGCCTCCTAGAGCTAGGTGACATATTGATGTCTTCACTCTTGCCTACCACAGGTGTTAGGAGAGTACTGCATTGAGGGTTGAGGTTCTCCTCCTTAGGGGTGAGAACATTGTTCTTCGTGAGATGACCCACCTTGGGATTTAGGATCCTGAGTCTAGTACTACATGTCCTTCACACTCTCATACTCAGAGTAGGGTACCTCATTCACATAGGTCTCATGGAGAGATGAGTGCTACACATAGACAGAGGAGCAAGAGTCCTAAGGGTTCCATTGGAGGGAATTTCCCTTGAGATTGTTTTCTACTTGTATTTTTGAAACCATGCCCCCTTACATGGGGAGCCTTTCTTTCCTTTGAAAGCATTTTGTCCTATCACTTGTTCTTTTTGTAAAACTCAAACTTCTAATTTATCTATGAAAATTTGTCTCTTTATGATTGTTTTGGTTATCGTATGAGTACTCATCTCTTGTGCACTTTGGAAGTTTTAGAACTCTAATTATATTTTGACCTTCAACTCTAAGAATGCAAGTATGATAATGATGACATATTTTTAGCTCTTTTTTGGAATATATGTGAAATGCAGGGGACACTATGAAAATGCAAGAACACAAGCGATGTTGAAATGAAACTTTTACTTCTATGGAATGCCATGAGTTATGGCATTCACTTTATTGCGTTGGAACTCTTTTTCTAATTATGGTATGAATGCATTATGGAACAAACAATATGACTACTCTTTAGTATGATTTTCAATCCAGGGGATTGCAGTTTATCCTGGTATAAGAGACCTATTCAAGTATGTAAGATAGGGATTTTAGAAATCAAGTGGGGAGTAGGAAGGAGATGGAGTACTTCTAAATTTGGGCTTTGCTAAAGGCTAAACATTGATCCTTATCTAGATAAGACAATCTGACAATCTTTCAACTTAGAGAAGTAACAAATTTTATTGATGTTCACTAGACTTAGATCATAGTTGGCAAGCAAGATAGACCTAGGATAAAGGATAAATGGGAAAGAACAAGGGTCCCTAGATAGAAAATGATCCTAAAGACTACTAGACTCTTGGCTTTGCTCAGCTAGTGTGTTTGTGTGCTTTGTATGTTTCTCTTTTATTTTCTCTGGTAGAATGTCACCCTTGAGGCTTTGAGTTTAGACTGATCTCCACCCAAGAGTATAGACATTTAACAATCTTCTCTCTTTCACACTTTTTTTGCAACTCTTCTTTTTTTGCCTTTTCTCCTTTTTTTTGTAATTTCTAGAATGCCTCACTTAATTTTCTCATTTTTTTGGGATTTTTGACTTTTAGGAAAATGAATGCTTTTGAACTTTGGATATGGAACAATTTAATCTCTCAATTTTCATTTTTCTCAACACTCTTATTTTGATCACTCATTTTGTATTCACTCATATTTTAGATTGCTTCCTTCAAAATTTTGATCCCCCTAATGTTTTTGGCTAGTAAAGATAAGGGGTTGGGTGCCACCAAAAGTTTTCATATTCTAGTTAGACTTCTTTTCTACTAGGGAAGAATTGGGAAGGTCTACTTGCAATCTTCCTTTGAACACTATAGGTTTGAATACTAACTTTGTTTAGACCTAACATCATGGCTCATTAAGACTGGGATCAGTGTAAATCTAAGAGCTAGGCTTTGATTAGAATCACCGGGAATGAAGGTGGATAATGGTGATTGTGAAAATGGGGAATCTCAGAACCTAAAAGGATCACCTATACCTAGGCAACCTTGGACTCCTTACTGAAAAGAAAATAATACAAGAGTGAGTCATTCACTGTAATGCAAGATGAACAAAATGATATTGAAATTCAAGAAACAAAATTCTTTTTGACATTTTATTGATTTTTGTAATTTTTTTACATTTTTAGAATATTTGATTTTTTTTGTTTTTATGTTTTATGATTTTTATGATTTTCAAACATAGTATTTCTTGAGGTGAAAGGCATTGACTATTTCACCAAATTCTTCTCCCTCCATTGTGCACAAGAGATAGGCACCATTTCCAATATCTTCTTTAATGATGTAGGGACCTTTCTAGTCCTATGTGAATATTCTCTTTTGTCTTCTCTTTTTGTTTTTCATGCTACCTCTTCTTAGGATGAGTTATCCTATTCTATAGGGTTTCATTTTATCATTTGGCTATACCCTTTCTAACTTCATGGTTTCTCTTGGTAATGTGAGACAGAGTAAATCCTAGAAAGCTTGTTGATGGGAGGGAGTCCAATACAAGACTCTATCACACCTCAACAATTCCATAAGCATATCAAATTGATCTTGCATGTAAATATTTATGTCTTTCCTACCTTGAATGTTTTATAAAAATTGGAATAATTCAAAGGGAGTTTGAGGTTCTCCTTGCTTGTCAGGAGGAAAAAAGCTTATACTTATCCTTCTATTTGGCTCAAGTCTCAAATCCATGGAATATCCAATGTATCTTCCTGGCAACTCAAAGATGACAAGATCATCAGTTCCGACTGACACTTGCATTTTCTATTCTTTGTTAAACATTCCTTCACTTTCTTCATTTTCATATGGGAATCTCTCAACCATTTCAATTTGTAGTAAGGGTGCTTCCCATTCGTCAAGTTCATTGAATTGTATTGAAGCGAAAGTAGTGGGTTGCACTTGGGGTTGGGAGACTATGAACATCCTTGGGAGAACTCCTATCACATTGGTTGATTCATTGTCCATAGAATTTATGTCTTCCATTGGTGTCATTGGTCTATAGGATTCTTCCAATGGCGTGATGGTTCATATGACTCACTTTATTTTGGTGTCTTAGGGATACGTGACTCACTTAGCGGTGACAAAGGAGTGTAACTTTATGTCACTTCTTCTTCAAGATTTGAGAAAGCATGAGGGTTGGTATTTCTCAAATCTAGCATAACCGTTTCAAACATTGGTCCTTCAGTTCTATGAGGTTTTTTCCCTATGTAAGGAAACAACTTATAAGTTTGGTGCACATTGATCATAAGTATTTCCAAAGGAAATTGGAGAGGTCCATCCTTCTCTATCCATTACATGATTTTTATTACCTTTTTCTTGGGGATAATCTCTTTTTGTTTTGGCTATGCCTCATTTTTCAAGACCATCTTTTCATTGTTTATCGTCTTTTCTGGAATTTCTTTGCTTTTGAAACATATCGGTTGTGGAGTAGGACTAGGAATAGAAAGATTGCTCATAGGAAGTTCATAGTCTATGGGGATGCCTATCTTTTTGTTCGCTGTATTAGATTTTATCATGCTAAAAGGCTCTGGATCCCATTTCGCATTGTACACCTTCCCCAGATGTAAGAATTGAGCCTCCTAGAATAAAGTAGATGGCACAACTTTAATTCTATGTATCTAGGGTCTTCTAAAAAGCATCTTTATCAATGACATAAAATGTGGTTGGGATGGTCTTTGGTCCTAAAGTCATAGGGATTGTGATCTTTCCAATCATGGCAGCCTTTAAATTGTCATATCTGATTAGTGTGTCTCTAGAGGTGGTGATGTTGGTGTGCCTGTTATGTAGGAAAAGAATGTTTATTGATGAGGTTGATAGTTTAATTAGATCCTCCTTTCACTACATACATTTAAGGATATTACACAGAGTTGAATCATAACTTTTGCAAGAGGACTTAGCTACAGGTTTGGTGTCACTTGGAAAGATAAGGAAATTTGGAATTTGTTGATTAATTTATTAAACCCTAGTCTGATTAGGCCTAAAACCTTAATTATGCAAAATGGTAAACAAATGGATGAAACCCAACAAATGCTCGAACAGGAAAGCACTAAATGCAGATTAGAAACATACCAAGATTTGAATTTCAGGAAGTGGAAACTTCAGGGATGAAAGAGGGGCTGCCTGTGTCCAATGTGATACTTTTCCTGTGAGCTTGGAACCAAAATATGCTTCAGACTGTAACCTGTTTAGAGATTTATGACAATGCTATACTGGAGGACAAAAGAGGGGCCGCCTCTGTCTAATCAGGGATATTTTCTATTATTTTCTTTACATCTAGAATCTTTATTCTCTGCTCTGATCTCCTGTAACTCCTCTCCACAATATCTGACACCTATAACATGTAATCACGAGAGAGGGGTTGGGGGTTGTAGTGTTTAGGAGCTTGCCTCAGTCAAGCCCTAGAAATAGCATTTAAACCTTCCAACAACATTGTTAGATAGAGTGTGTGTCCTTGGTGGATAGAGGCAAAAGCAAATTATATGATAAATTGACTGAAACACAAAATAGATGTCACCTCGAAGGTGAAGCTCTCATGGCGAGATGAAGATCTTTCACGCCATGAGGAGATGGATTGATGAAGACAAAATCTGCAACAAACAAGTACAAACACAACACAATACTACTCTGTAACACAATGAAAGCCTTGAATATCTTTAGCATAAGATCATAAGTTCGTATTATCCGTCTAGGTTTAAAATGAAGTCCTAAAAATATATTTATATGCATTCCCACTAAACATTTGTAATTCAGATTGAATAGGCTGACATAGGGAAACCTTTTAATGGTCACTTTGCTGACATTTAAAATTTGGGTCCCAAAAAAATAGGTCTAGACTAGGGCACGGGCACCCAAGTCTAGGGTCCTATTTTAGGATTTGATTAAGCTCAAGAATGGCCCCTAAGTCCCATTTGTCATGGGTTTCAGGGGATTTTTCTTTGAGATTCATTTTTAACATGCATGATTAAATCTAAAGGACCTGGGAGGTAAACTTAGGAGGTAAAAGCCCTAGGGGACATTTTATGACAACAGTGCCCATAACCCATTCTTTCTAAGAGAGAAAATGGAACTATGTTCACTTTCATCCCATTGTCGATTAGCATTCTCTTGATGCAAGTGTCATAGATCCACACTTGCAAGTATAGAACATTATCTCTTTTCTTTGTTAGCTTTGCCTCATAGGGCATTTGCTTTGAATCAAAGAAGAATCCTGGGTCTTTAAGCGAGCGGAGTTCAGTGGGTTTACATCAAAATCCACATGATTGATCCATTCTCTAGACAGGTGTGATTTGATTGAGGTTTTTTAATCCTATCTCTTTCAATAGTGTTGAGCGATGTGAGGGAGAGTTCCTGAGGAGGTCAATGAACGAGATATGTGCATAAGTTTTCTTTAAATACTTAATGAGTTTGTAAGGTCCAATCGAGGCTAGTATTGGCTCAACCACCAAGGCTATACTTTCATGTATTTCTTCTTGCTCCTTTTCAAACTCTCCTTCTCCTTCTTCATCATGTAATATTTCAACCAATCTCAACCCTAGCTTCTTCTTTTTGTCCTAGTTGTGGTGGGATTATTTCATGGTTACCTTAGGCTATGTTGCTTTGATTAGTTGTTTCTATGTCTTTGTGTGTAGGAAATGGGTCCTGATAGATTCTCATGTCTACGATTTAGGGAGCTATTGGGGCTTGAGTTTGCCTTTCCCCCTTGTTATCTAGTGCTACCTCTTGCAGATTTAAGAACATCTCTATGAATAGCCACTGTTGGTCTTCTGAAAATCTTGCTATGAATCTGTTGTATTCTCTACAAGATTATGTGCTATGCCCCCTAGTCCTATGAAAAGAAAAAAATTGATTATATTCATAGGGGGGTCTTTCATATCTTCCATCATTGTCATTTTCATTTTGATTCCAAGATTGATAATTGTCCCGTGGGTGATACGCGTTGTTTCTAGGATGATCAATTGCATTAACATTAGGAGGGTGGTAATCTCTTTCATCATAGTCATCCCTCACTTTCCTAACTAGGGGTTGATCCGTTATCCCATCTATCATTGCGTTTCTATTGTTTTTGAGAATCTTGATAATAGGTACATTATTTCCCATAGCTTCACTCATGAGTTTTCTATTTGACCCATAAGTCCTTCTACCACTATCAATGGTTGCTTGGTCAATCCTTAAAGCAATTTCCAAGGCTTCTTCATAGGACTTGTAAGGTAACTTTTGAACCTCTTCTCTGATGTCCCTATTCAAGGAATGTAGGAAGAGATCACATAATTCATGATGATCCATGTTTGTAGCACTTGTCAAAGAATAGAGAACTTGTCTCCATCAAGCGATGAAATGGGCTACTGATTCATTCAGTTCTTGTTTCATGGTTAAGAATTTTTGGATCCTTATCTTCATGAGTTTGTTCATGTCAAAATCCATGACAAACTCTCTGATTAATTTCTTGAATGAATGTATTGAGAGCTCTGGCAGACGATAATACCAATCCAAGGCTATTCATTCTAACATCTTCAAGAAGATTTTGGCAACAACCCCATCCTAAAGGAGGATTTCTCTTATTGTAGTTGTGTAAGCTTTAATGTGTGAGTTGGGATCTCCTTCTCCTTTGAACTTTGGGAGATTAGGTAATGGTCGAAGTAGCGGAAAACTTCTTATGTCAAGTGGCTCCTTCAAGTACTCCAAGTATGTGCCTAAAAAGGCACTTTATGATTGAGGAGTTAAAAGTATTAGCCCCATAGGTGGGTTTTGATAACCCAATGCTATTGTTTGATTTGCTTGGATTCTTAGCACTACTTGATTGTTTTGAATAGGAGGGTTCCCATTTGGGAATGTGCCATTACTCCCATTTCTTGACTAGTAGTTGAGGTAAGGGGGATTCTGAGATGCCCTTTGGTCTTGTTCAATTCTGATGTTTTCATACAATTTTTGTCTTCTTTCTGGGACAAGTTGTTCTGCCTCCAAAGTTCTGATTCTTTGCAGTACAGTTGCGATTAGGTCTATAGGTGTAGGACCTCTAGGAACTTCCTCATTTCTGGGGTTTTCCTTGCGAATGTTGTCATGATTTTGTGTTTCTTCTCGTATAGTATTTTCTTGTTGCTCTTCTCATATAGAAACTTTTAGGGCTTCTTGGGCATCTTTTGCTTCTTGTAAGTTCCATTCTAGCCTTCTTACTTCATCATCAAGATGAGTACTTGAATTGCTTGTGGATGGTTGATCCATGCAGTGTATTTCTGACCTCATATGTATTCATTTCACTTTGTGAGGTGTGTTTGGTATGGCAAGGTTATGCTCCCATGCAGAATTGTTGAAAGACAAAGAACCCATGGTTTCTCTTCGGTCTTATTCATAGTCTGAACCTTCATAGTCATAGTAGTTTGAGATTGGTGCATTTGGGTCAAGTGGCACATACCTATCAAAGAGGGAGTTTCTGGTTCCCTAGAGGGAATATTCCCTAAGTTTAAGTTTGGTTCCATCATATTTGGGGGTGCCATAGACACCACAGAATAAATGGAATGAGTGAAGATGAAGGTGAGGAAATTGAAAGCAAAGGAAACGAGGATGAATGTGAAAATGATTGAAACCTTTGAAGTTGAAATGCCAAAGAGTGACAATGATGATGTTTAATGAAATCTGAGTGTTTGGAATGTGAAAAGCTTAACCAAGAGGCTTTAGCCTTTCATGTTAGGTTCACTGAAATATGTGGTAAAACTAATGGTATATGTGATAATGATGATCTAAATGGGATCCAAGCAATGGGAACGCAAAAAGCATAACCAAGAGGCCTTACAATTCATGTTAGGTTAACCAAAATATGTACACTCAAAAACATGACTCAGTTGTTTCAAGTATGTGCAGTCAGTGTTTTCATTGATGTCAACAAGCTTGTGTTGTCATTGGTGTCAACTGTGCCAATTGTGTGAAGAAATGGTATAAGAGTATGAGTAGTTAGTGTTGAGTGGATATTGTCTCTGAGATGAGGTTGTTACAATGGTATGAACTATTAGAATGAGCTTCTTTGCTGAAGGTGATTTGGTTTCTTTGAAGAGGTGTTGAAGATGTTAAGAATATGTTCATACTTGTTGGTTTCCAAGTGCTTTTGAGAAAATTTGATTATTAAAGGAAATAGTGTGTTGAAGTGGCATTCCAGTTTACAGAGTAGCATTCTGGTTTTGCTCGGCATTTCCTCTATTTTGAAGATCTATTTTTGCAGTTTGGATATGTTGATCAAAGATGTTAAGAGATGTTATATTCCAAATTTGGTGTTCTGGTTTGTTGTGCAGAGGAAGTTGTGTTCACCAATATGAAGACTATGTTTTTGAGTGTTGCAAATGTGTCTGGGAGAAATGTCTTTGCTCTACATTTCTCTGCAAAGTGGTTTTAGGTCTTGCGGTTCTAGAATTGTGCTTACAAGTTTCATATCTTTCTTTTGTTAAAGTTTTTCATGGTTTGGTGCTACAGAAGCTGATTTCTAGAGATACAGTGCATGACAGAGATAGTTGAGTATACTAGATAAACATGATGAGACTGTGCAGTAGGTGAAAGCTATTTCAAAGGAATTTGTTGGTTTTTAGGATGCTTTAGGATGTTTGTGGAACACTCTAGATTGTGTTGAAGCTTGGTTTGTGGTCCACAAAGTGGTATATTGTCTTAAGGAAGAGTGTATTTAAAAGATCATTGTGTTAACACAGGTTTGACCAACCTTGGGTGTTTACACTAATTGCAGAGTTACTTTGGTGATTGTGAAAGTGTGAAGTGGTGTGCTTGGATGAATTTAGCTCCAAGATAATATGTGTTATGGTATACCTTCATTCCTTTCCACTATTGGAATGTTTAGGTCTAGACCTAATTTGAATGTTATGTGTTAAGATGTGATGCCGACCTTGGAGAATGTTCTCAAGGTTGAAGACAATATAAATAAGTGTCAAGGGATCGTGATTGAGTGTGTGTGTGATGGATATGATGTGAATAATAGTGTGGTGAGTAGTACAAGCCTTCATGTGTTAGACGATTGGATGCAGTGAGCAGAAGGTGTCTACAATTCTTCAGTGATGTTGTGGAGGTGATGTTGGTGTTGTGGTGAATATTGGTTCAGTAGTTTGAGCTTCATTGGAATTGTACTCCTTGAATAAGTTAGATGCAATTATAATAGTTCAACGCTGGCAGTGGGCCACCTCTTCTATCTCTCTCTTTCAAGATAGTGAGTCCTTGGGCAGTGAGCCCTTTCGTAGTGAGCCTTTCTTCTAGGTAGTGAGCCCTCTAGGCAGTGAGCCCTCCAATAGTGAGCCTTTTGTAATTCGGTGTCGATACTACTGTACATTGTGATCTAATCCTCACCGTGGTTGTTCTCTTATTGGGTTTTCCATGTAAATTTGGTGTTCTCTTGTGTTTGATGTTGGTTTGATTCAGTTTATGTTATTTTCTTTCATGCTTAATCATCATAACAGTTTATAAATATGTGTGAGGGTTTTGAAATTTTAAGCTACAACTAATTTACCCCCCTCTCAGTTGTCTTGTACAATCAACATCGGTGGCCTACGGTGGTTGAGTTATCTTTGGTGCACACACAAACCCTCTCTCCTTGCCATGGGGTAAACCTCCACATCACTCTTTCTCTCATGGAAGTAGCTAGTTGAGACAAGGTGAGACACGGGAGTGGTCTAGCTTGTTGGAGAGTTAGACTTCATGGAGAGTGGTCGACCAGTACTGGGACCTTAGTTGTTGTGCATTTGTTTGAATGCAATGTTTTGTGACCATTGTGAAAATAACTATTAGACCCAAAGGGTTACTAGTCACCATTCTTCTGTTTGGGTTTCTGATGTTCCAACGTTGTGTGAGTTGACTATTATTTTTGTTGACGTTTTTTCTCAAGTTGATATTATCTTTCAAACTGTTGGATGATTGCTTGTTGTATTTGAAGTTCTATTAACCTTTCTTGTTGTTTTTGGATTACTAGTTGGTTTTGTTGTTGTCTACGGTGGATCTCCTCTATCTCGCCGAGGATTGTCTTCACCCACTCACCTCTAAGTCTAGGGCACATTCGTGAGCCTAAACAAGAGAGATGTTTTATGCTAACCTTGACTTGACCTAGGGTTTCGACTTAGGGTTTGTGTGACCTAAGGTTTGACTTTGTGTTGATCTTATGTTGGGACCAAGGGTTTCTAAACAGTCTACACTACTAATCTTTTTGTTTGTTTCTATTTTTGTATGCATGTAAGCCTATATGAGTGCAAAACACTTTTTTGTGCTTTTTTACTATTTATGGAAATGAAAGTACTTTTTTCTATTGTAGGAATTAGAGAATGAATGCAAACTAGTATGAGATTACCTAATGCAATTGAATCTATGTTTTTGGTTTGATTTTTTGAGTAAGTGGATCAATTTAATCTATGAAAGGGAAATTACTTTTAATCTATGAACTTTTAAAAGGGAAACTACTTAATAATGCAAATCTACTTAGCCTATCAAGGAAAAAGCAACATGTATTTACTATTCCCAAGAGCGAATTTTGATTATATAATTACTATGAAATGAAAAAAAACATGAAGGAACCTGGAATAAAAGAAGACATGTGAGCCTCCATTACCCTCAGAAATCCTTGTATGGCAACCTCTAATCCTCCTGCAATAGCTGGGTGATCCTCTTGGCAACAATAAGAAAAGAGAAGAAAAGGAAGCTTTGGAAGCTTTGAAATGAGATCAATGAGAGCTTGATGAGCACTGTGGCTTGTGATGTGAATAGTGTATCAATGAAATATGAGCTTTTAGGAAAGCAAGATGAGATAACAAATAAAAGAAAAAGGATCTAACATCTTGTGTGAGCATATGGATGCTTGATTTGGAGAGGAATGATCTACAAAACTGTCTGCACAAATGAAATTGCCTCCCTTTGTGCTTGAGGGAGGGGGTATTTATAGGTTAGAAGAATGGATGACGGGTGAAGAAGAAGAAGAGTTAACTCAATTTGATTGAAGAGTTAATTTGGAAGACACAAGAGTGATCTAGGCTAAAATTGGAGTGATCTAACCAATTTGTAACTTATCACTCAAGAAGAAATGAAGAAAGAGAATGCATGGGAATGCATGGGTTGATATTTAAAGATAAAAATAAGCTAAATATGTATGATTGGGTGCATGAAATAGTTAACTCTATCTTTGGCATGAAATTCCATGCAAACAAGAAGAAAAACAAGTGAAAACGGAGCTATTTTGAGCCAAAAACTCAAGTGAACTCATGATTGGAAAACACAATAGGGTCACCCATTAGTCGCCCCTTTCACTAGTTAGGGTTGCCCGAGGGTGGCCCATGGGAAACCCTCAGAGGAGGACACCTGGGTTGAAGTGCCTGTTGTGAGATGGAAGAAGAGGTGAAAAGAAGGGGACCTACCTCTAAAAATAGGTCAATCATGGTTTAAAATCCAAATATCCACTTGTAAAAGTAGGATCTTCCAGGGGAGATCTAGAAATAATAGGGGGAGATTTGAATTGGTTGAGTGAAACTAAAAACCAAAAGTGGGATATGGCTTGGGAGGACCTCTAGAAGGCCTCTAGGGGTGGGGTTGGATGAAAAACATTGGGGAAAGGTGAAAACACAACAAATGGATGAATACAAGGCTTAGGGACAAAGACACAAGCACAGGAAATGCAAATCACCAAGTTTCAAAAATAGAAGAAAGAGAGAAAATGACAAAGGGGAAACAACACAAGGATGAAGAAAACACATGTCACCAAGAGAATTGTTGTTGAGAGGATGTTATTTCATGCTTACATGTATGTGACAAGGATTGTGAGTAATCATCAGGGTCCTCATGGAGACTATGCGTAATTTTTTTTCTTATAGTTACATGTTGGTGATACTCATGTAAGGGCATGCTCTTGATATTGTATTTTAATATTTTTTGTTCATAATACAATTGGTTCATGCTTTGTACTATGGAGTTTTTCTCCCAAAAGGGTTTTACCCATGTAACCTTGTGTTATGGTATAATGTTTTTGTGTATATTTCCTTGTAACTACAAAGATTTAATTTATTTGCACATACCTCTCCTCAAAGATTAAATTAGGAAGCATTTTGACACTCTTTATTCCTTTCATTTAGTATTAGAGCTTGATCACCTCAAGTTCTAGGTGTTAGGGATAAGTTTTTTTGTACTAATCTTAGATTGAGTGGAAGCTTATGCAAAAGGAGATGTTGTTGTAGGACAACTGGAAAGCACATCAAGGATATAAATAGAGAAGTTCTTGGGTACAAACTTTGAGCTTTGGAAGCTCAATATGGAGGATATGCTCATGAATAGAGATCTATGGGTTGTAGTATCGATATCCAAACTAGTTACTATGTCACAAGAATATTAGGATAATATGGACAAAAAATAAAGAGCCTCATTAGGCTCTATTTGGTAGACTCCATATTGTTGAATGTACATAAAGAAGCCATTATTGTAGCTCTTTGGAAGAAGTTGGATGAGGTTTATTAGGATAAATTCTTCGTAAATAAACTTTTCCTAAGAAAGAAGTTGTATACCCTTAGGATGGAGGATGGTGGTTCATCGGATGAATACCAGAACACTTTTAACATGATTGTTACCTAGTTGCACTCTATTGGAGTGAAAATGGAGGAGGAGGAGGATCATTTCATTAATTTGTTATTTTATTTTCTAAACTCTCGGGATCACCTAGTGTTGGAAATCAACACTACTACCTCTAAAATCAAAATGGATGAGGTAATTGCATTATTACTTTCAAAGAAGATGTGAAGAAAAACTTTTGAATTAGCCAAGGAGACACTAGTTGTTCATGGAAGAACAAAAGAGGAAGGTAAGAAGGACAAGAAGAGAGACAAGTCTAGATCAAATCTTGTGGGAGATCCAAATCTCCTAGAAAGACCAAGTAAAAATGTTGGAATTGTAGCAAGCCTAGGCATTTTAGAAGAGAATGTAAGGAGGAGAAAAAGAAAAAGAAACATGATTTAGATGAAAAGTATTCTCAGGATGATGGTGATGCATTTATTGTAGCCTGAACAATGCATGTATCAGAAGGTGTGTTGTTGATAGAATTTGTGCCTTCCACATGACCTCTCATCAGGGTTGGTTTTTGAAGTACGAAGAATATAATGGTGGGAAGGTATTCCTTGGAGATGACTCTCACCTAAAGATTGTTAGTTATGGAAGAGTCTCAATTTAATTCCATGATGGATGTGTGAAGGGGATAAATGGTGTACTTCATATCTCTAGTTTGGCATGAAACCTACTTTTATTTAGCAAGCTTAATGATGTAGGTGTGTAGATTGTTTTCTCTAATGGAGGGTGTAAGATGGTGGAAGGAGATATGGTTCTTAGTAAGGGTGTCCATATGGGCACTTTGTTTTAGCTAGATGCAGGTACAATTTAGTCTAATAGTCCCTTTATTCTTATGGCCAAAATATATGTGGATTCTACACTCTCACCATCAAAACCAACAGTAAAGAGGTGTATTGCATCTACTTCCGATGGTTATGCCTTTTGGGTACCTATGGGTACTCTTTCTTTAGAGACCAAGATACTTGTGGAGAAAATGATGTTATTGCACTAGAGAATGGGCCATCTAGGTGAGAAGGCTCCAAGGACCTTGAAAAATAAAAATCTTGTCAAGGGTTTGAGTGATTGTGCTCTTGAGTTTAACTTTTTTGAACATTACATATATGGAAAATAAAATTACTTTCAATTTTATTTGAGTTCTCACAAATACTATGGGGTGTTGGATATAATTCGTTTGAATGTTTTTGGTCCCGTAAATGTTCTTTTGATTTCAAAATCTTTGTATTATATATCTTTCGCAGATGATTATTCTAAAAGGACATGGGTATATTGTAGACACCCTAAAATGACCATGTCTTCAAATCACTTGTATTTCATCTAATCTTTCGTATCACCTGCATTTCAACATTAATTGAATAATCTAATTATTTAATTAAAATCACCAAATTCTTCTAAATCACATAATTGCGACATTAATTGAATAAATTCTCTTTATTTAATTAATTAAATTAAATTCCTCTATTTTCTGCCACAATTAAATAATTTTAATTATTTAACTAAATCATTATCCTCTTTCCAAAATTCAAGTCCACATTAATTAAATAAATCTAATTATTTAATTAACTCATCCAATTCCCTCTTATCTATAATTAAATAATTTACATTATTTAATTAAATCAATTGTTCTTCTAAATTTAAATAAATCATGCAAATTTATTTAAATTATCTCAATCCTCTAAGAATAAATAAAATCAAATATTTTATTTATAATCTTCTGTTCCTCAATCATGCACAATCAATTAAATAAATTTATTTATTTAATTTCAATTATCTTTCCAATTCCTCAGAAATATCTTGTTAACTCGTGTGCATAATCTGTCTTATTTTTAGAACTCTAAAAAAGGCAAAATTACAAGTTGAGTTATATATTTAATCAATCTTATTTTCATCATATCTTAATAAAAATATCCTAATGGATTGACACATGTTGTGTGCACATTCATCATGGTTATTTGATTTATCTCCTCCATTGATTCTTTTTAATTATCTAGACTGTTGATCGATCTCTATTGAAACCTATATAAACCCCCCCCATCTCCTTCACAAATCCTCTTCGATCACTTATTCCCAGGCATATTTTACAACGCTTTGAGGATATATCGCATCAATTGAGCAACTTCATGATCTTTTAACATTGATTTTTTAGCAACTTTACGATCTCTTAACATTGATCTTTAAGCACTTTACTTGCTTGTTGCAAACATGGTTTTGCAGCACTATTAAGAAATCCACATTCATCTAAAGGGAACAAATACAAATCTTAGCAAAAGCTTTCATATTTCATTGATTTATTAGTAATGACTTTTATTTAGATTGGTTCTCTTTATGTTATTGGGTTTTTGATTTGTTTGTTTTCATTCATTCATTGTAATCAATTTTCCTCATACACATTCTGGCACACCCGGTGGGACCCACTAACCTTGTTTTTTTAATGAAAAGTTAATTTTTTAGAAGCTAGGTATGGAAAAGCACAATCACAATGTAGAAAATCTGAAGATCCTTGTTCACTAGTTTGATAGAATAGGTGTTGAACATTCAAACGGTGTAACTTTAGCTCAAAATATTTCTGGGTTTTGTCAAAAATATCAAAATCCTATCTGGGTATCTCTTATTTTTTATAGGAAAACCATAGATTTCGAGAAAAATAGATCCCAATCTGTGTTCTAATTTTTAGCCTATGTTTTTTTTTTACTTTTTTTTTTGCCTATTTTTTAGCAATTTTATGAAATCAGGTATATCTGTGTAACTTTAGCTCAAAAGATTTCTAGGTCTTGTCAAAAATATCAAAATTCTATCTGGGTATCTCTTATTTTTTGCACGAAGTGCAGGATTTCAAGAAAAATAAATCTCAATCCGTGTCCCTATTTTTAGCCCATGCTTACTTTTTTTTGGCCTATTTTTAGCAATTTCATGAAATCGGGCATATCGTTTGCATACAGAGTTAGATTTTTACGAAACTAGTGGCATTGCAAAGCTAGTTCTCCCAACTATTCTGTGGTGCAAGAATTTTGAGGTAATTTTATCATATTTATCAGGTACACTCAGTCAAAGTCAACCCTTCTTTGCAAACTTCAAACGGTCATAACTTATGCAAAATTTACTCAATTTTCACAGACTTTTTTTTGAAATTGCATAGAATTCATATAGAATCTGATCATAATATTCAATCTGCTATACCTAATCATTATTATTAGATTTTTTCATATTGCTCATTTTTTTACCTAACAAGTTAAGCGCTTTTAGTCAAATTGATTTACTTTTTGGCTAACTATTTGAGTTTGGTGGAACTAATCAACATTTTACAACTTCTTATCACTCAAACAGAGCATATGGGTTTCTCTAACATGTTCATGCATGATGACCTTTGAAGAAATTGACGAATCTATCACATTAAGTCTTAGAAACATATTGCTTTCTTAAGGGACAATTGAAGAATCATCTTTGCAAATTTTAGAAACATATTGCCTTCTTAAGGGACAATTAAACAAATCATTTCAACAATCTAAGTCTTAGAGAATATATTGCTTTCTTATGGGACAAAGGACATGAATGCAAAAATACTTTAATTTTCTAAGGGACAATGGACATGAATGCCAAACACTTCAATTTCATAAGGGACAACTGACAACTACAATCGTGTGTGTGCCTAATTTAGTTGCACCTTATTTTTCTTATAACAGGACAATTAAACCTTTGTTTGACATTCTTACTCTTACATTTCAGTTATTCCTTTAGAAGGGCCTGGTTTTAGATTGTGCTTCATCCAAAAGGGATGACCCTAAGCAGAATTTTCCTTTGAACCACTATATAAGAGGGATAAGGTGAAAGCCAAGTCCTAACCGACGTCAGCCTTACCTTGTGGTACCAAACTGAAAAGAGGTGTACTAGCTCTTTGTGGAAATAATTTTCACATTGAGCGAAGTGTTTGATACTCTTAGTAGGATTGGTTAAAGCTTTTAGTAGCTTGTCGCATTGCTCGTAAGGCATTGGTCCCTCAAAGTTACTAAGAACCATTCTAGATAGAGACTATCTGATCTACCTCCAAACATTGTGGTAATCATCAGTGCAAGGGGAATCAATTTAAGCCCTTAAGATACTCACCATTGGCTCCGTTGAGAAGAGATAGTATTCCCTTGGCCATAAAACTCTTGTGACCTACTTGAGCTTTCCAAGGGGAGGGTGAGATATCCCTACCTATCATCTCTCGCAAAGATACAAAATATCTGACACCTTTCTGGAATGACATTTTTATCGACGGAGTATTAAGCTATGAGCTAATCTACTGCAATAAAACCTTGCTTCTAGGGATAAAAAGTGCTTGTTATTGATTGCAATCATCTTATACATGTGGAAACATTGGGATTTTTTGTAAGCCTCAAACATACACTACCTATTGTGTCAGTCCCTTGTATGCCAACTTTGTTTGCTGTGTTTTCTCTTGCCAAAAATAAATCCAACCAGAACCATAACCAAATCTATCAAAAATTGCCTTAAAAAATGTCAGACACTACTTTAGCACCTCTGGTATTACAGCAGCTCACCTTTGGTAGTATAGTAGATCGCCTTTGGTATAACAATACCTCGCCTCTGGCAAACCTACTTCAGCACCCTTGGTATAATAGTAGCTCACTTTTGGTCACCGTAGCTCGCCTTTGGTATAGCAGTAATTCACCTCTGGTAGCTCAGTCCATCACCTTTGGTATTACTATAGCACGCTTTTGGTTACATAGTCTTGCACCTCTGGTCAAATAGTATAGCACCTTTGGTCTAGTGAGTTGTGCATCAAGAGTTTGTCTTTCTCAAAACACAAGCAGAATCCCAGCATTACTTTTTGTCCTAGTGTATTCCATGGTAACCACTAAGCTCCAGCAAACTATGAAGTCCAAGCGAGTTGTCCCTAGGAAGTGCAAATCACCTCCTCATACACCGAAATCAGGTCGTCTCAACATTACTCCCAAGGATACTCCTAGAACACCCGCGGAAAGATCTACCAATTCTCTGAAAATGCTACACCTTGACCAACCAAACAATCCGCAAGAGGGTAGAACCTCTTTGGTAAGTACACCTTACTATACCACCGGCTTGCCTCTGGATTTTGACCCACAAGGTTATACTGCCAATCCAGTCCCATCTTAGAAAGGAAGAGTCCCTTTGGTAAGTACACCTCATTATACCACCGGCATGCCTTCGTATTTTGTTCCACAAGTTATACTGTAGATCAAACCCCATCTCAAGAAGAGCGACACTTTGAAATAGGTCAATCCTCTCAAGAAGATGGGCAAGATCTTGATGAATTCATATAAGATCCTAGAGCCATAACCACCTTTGACAAAATCCTTAGTGAGAACCAAGATCATTTCTTTCGCTTACTAGTAGAGCAATGAGCTAAATTACCCAAAGGTTTTGATCTATCCAATCTTAGTGAGACTAACAACACCCAAGACACTATAACGACAGTCCAAACCATGTCAACAGTGACCACGCCTTTACCTGAAGAAAGCTTACAAGGGAGAATGATTGAGAATCCCCTTTATCAAAACCCTATAGGAAAGAGGGCCATATCACCGCTTCTGACTCCTATGGAAATCTACAAACACCAACAGGAGACTCTACATTGTCAAGCAGAGTTAGCGAGACAAGCCGCTCTAGCTTAATCAAACATACAACAAGCTCCTAAATTGTCCACACCAATCACAAGTGGAATATTGGTTACCCCATCACGAATAGGTTTCCCACCAAATTACAATCCCGGGAACAACTATGTAGCCATGCAACAAGGGTCTCAACAAATACCACCTCCCATATCATCAAACCTTCATGTCTCTCAACCAACTAGAGTCATGCAATCCCAACCACAACATTCTTCTACACTCATCCCCAATCAACCATCGCAAATCACATCTACCTATGTCCCTCCACCACTACGATCATCAGCGCTAAAATTTTTCAACACATTGCCTATCCACCCTCAAAATTCTCAAAACCAAACTTCCCATAGCTATGTTCCGCAACCACAACCTAACCTAATGAACTTTAGCTTTCTACCACCAAACTTTTTTCTTCAACCATCACAAAGCCTACATTCTTACCTAGTGCCACCCCCACCTCCTCCAAATCAAAACATCTAATTCCAACCCAATCTAAACCCAACATACAACGCATATGACCCCAACCAATCATACAACCCTTATAACACCAATGCCCATGGCTTACACTACAATCTTCCATATGGGCAACAACAACCACTTCTAGGACAACAGGAGATGTTTTCAACCCCTCCTACAACGATGGAGCTCAAAATTGTGGAAGTTCAACAACAACTATCTGATCTTACGTTTGGCCACACCAAGAAGACCTTCTCTTTAGAAGAAGTGTTTCCTTTTCCTTTTGATCGGTCATTACCCATGATCCCTTTTCCTCAAAATTTTAGTATTCCCAAGTTTGATAAATACAAAGGAAAAGGTGACCCAAAAGACCATCTTAGGGAATTCTATCTTGCTTGCTTCGAGGTCTCACATAACGACACATATCTTATGCGTCTCTTTCCTCGCAGTCTTGGAGGTCAAGCTATAGAATGGTTCTCACACTTACCTACGGGTATCATGTCTTTTAACAAAATAGCAGAGAAATTTGCCACCCATTTTTCCTACAATGCAGAGCATGAGATTTCCATGACCGATCTATGCAACAATAAACAGAACAATGGTGAAACTTTCATTTCTTTCCTTCAATGATGGAAACAAATGGCTAGCAAGTTCCCTTTCAAGATTCCTAAGAAATAGCTTGTTAGCATATTTGTGCAGAACCTCAACCAAGAGTTAGGTTTTCACTTGCAAATTCTTTGTGCTACAACCTTCGACGAAATCACATACAAGGGAATCAACATCAAAAAGGCCCTCATTGCTAAAGGTGTAGTCAAAATCTTCAAAGAAACAAAAGACAATGCTCCTCATCAACAATCGAGTGATAAACCCAAATATTGAAACAAAAACAAAAATGTGGTCAATGATGGGGTAGTCAATTCTAAACATGTCCAAACTTTGCAAATGCTGCTACAGCTTTCCAAACCAAGTCAAGCTCCACCTCAACAACAGCAACAACAAAGACAACCTTATCAAAACCAACAACAGCGACAACAAGAGTGACCTCAACAAGATTACCCTCCGTGGCGTCAATTCACTCCCTTGGGAGAGCCCATTGAATCTATCCTACAAAAGATTTTACACAAAGGCCTCATCACCTTACCCGATGCTCTCCAATATGGCGAACTTGTTTACAAAACTACACGTTACAGAGAAAATGAATATTGTGAATTCCATCGAAGCAAAGGGCATAGAACCTCATCATGCATGAAACTCAAGCACCTAATCCAAAATCTCATCGAAGGCAACCAAATCTCTTTTGAAGATGATCCACCAGCTCAACACATGAACAAAGACCTCAACGCACGAATAAAGACCTCAACATGTACAAGGAACCATTCCCTCACCATGGTCCGCCTCCTCCTCAGGATAAAAGTAAAGGTGTCAATCATGCTTCCACATCCTTTGACTCCATTGTGGGTCATTTTGAAGAGAGTCGAGTGTCCACCCTCATAATCAAAGGCAAATCTACAGATTGTGCTATTACAACTTGTCGTGGTTGTGTCACCATTCATGGTCCTACACCCAATCCCCTAGCTTAATCTGATTATAATCTTGTCAAACATCTAGGGAAAACGCCAGTACAGATCTCTATCTTGGACCTTCTACGGTCATCACCTGCACATAGAGTAGTGCTAGAAAAAGCCCTCCAAGTGTCTTCAATTCCTAACAACATCGCAGTCACAGATTCCCAAGCTAGAGTAGGCAACATTGCTTCACCCTATAATGTGGTCTTCTCTAAGAAAGACCTCCCTTCCCATGATCCATGTCACAATGATGCCCTTCATATTGAAGTTCTCATCCATAAGCGCAAAATCAAACGTATACTCATAGATGGTGGTGCTAGTCTCAACATCTATTCTTTAAAGTTACTTAAACAATTGGGGTACTCTGAGGATCATATCAACATTGATCAAAGTATTACAATCAAAGGGTATGATGATGATGAACATCGTTCAGAAGGTGTTATCCAATTGTCTATACAACTGGGCCCTGTCATGCTTGAAACCAGGTACCAAGTCCTTGACATTGAGCTGCCTTACAACATTATCCTAGGCCGCCCATGGATCCATGCAATGAAAGCTATTCCCTCCATGTACCATCAGTCTCTAAAGTTCCCATACAATGGTACGGAGATAACTATCCCAGGAGACCCCAATCCTTTTGAATTTTGTCATGTCTTGCAAGGCAGTTATAAGAATTGAAACCAAGTGCCTAAAAATAAAAAAGCCCTTGAATCCCCACTATATGTTGATCCTGAAACTCTGACACAAGCCTATACAAGTGAACCTGATCCTATTCCTAAAATCAAAGCACGCATCCGTGATATAGGCTTTGGAATATATGATATCTCCAAATCTTGTTGTGTAGGGCGGATGCCTTTATCCCCTAAATCTTATAGCCAACCACCCATTGCCAAAGTAGCTATTCCTCCCCCAGGATTTCTAACCCAATTCCAACAGGGATGGTTATTGGAGGAAACTATTGAGGACATTTCTTCTTGGCAATATAAAGAGAAAGAACCAGTTACAATACCAGTCAAGCAATATGGCAATGGCTTAAGGATAGTCAAACACATGGGCTATAAAGGCAAAGGTGGCCTTGGGAAATAGAATCAAGGAACTATGGAACCCATTATTGTGACAAAGAAACTAGACAAGAAGGGATTAGGATTTGGTAGAAAGGTACCGTGCGCCTTGGACATCGAGGGTATCCTCGACAAGGTGGCTGAAACTTCTATCACAGATTCGATGTCTAATGACGATATCTTCAATGACTCTTCCCTCCATATGACTGACCTATTCACTGAATCCTTCATCTTTATGCTATTATACATATCCTTAACCTCCACCACAAACACCCAGAATGTAACACTTGTCTACCCTGAACCTATCGATTGGGATCAACAAGGGTCCCCCATTATTGATGTATTTCAGAATGATGAAGCTCTAGCTAAGTTCATGAGACTTCGGGAAGGTGTCCCTCTTGGCGATCATAAAGTAGGTTTTGTAATGGAACTAGAGCCAACAACTTATTTTGGTGAGAATGCCAAATCCTCCAGTCGCAAAAGTAAAAATAAAGAAAGATCTCTAGGTGAAAACCACATTATGACACCTCTTGATCACAAAATAGTAAAAACAAAGGATGTATCCAAAGGTCAAAACCCAACTATGGCACCTGAGGATGGAGGATTTGACCTTCCCCTACCATCTAAGTATCAAGAGAAGTCAACTCTCCTAGTGGAAGATTCTATAGAGATAAACCTTGGCACAGAGCAAAATCCAAAGACCACATTCCTAGTAGCATCATTATCAGAAACAGAGCACAGGAATCTTAACAAATTCTTCTTACAGAGAACCATCAACTTTGTGTGGACCTATGCTGATATGCTAGGGTTAGATCCTAAGCTATTTGTTCACTATCTCATAGTTGATCCAAAAGTTAAACCATTCAAGCAAAAGCTAAGGAAGATGCACCCATAGATAGCTCTCTTGGTAAAAGTGGAAATATAGAAGTTGTTAGATGTAAAGTTCGTCTGACCTATTGACTATTCAGATTGGGTATCAAACATTGTACCTGTGTCTAAACCCCATGGGCGCATCCGCATGTGCAATGATTTTAGAGATCTTAACAAAGCATGTCCCAAAGATGACTTTCCATTACCAAACATTGACCTCATAGTAGACTTGATAGTGGGTCATGAAATGCTTTCTCTCATGGATGGATTCTCAAGCTATAATCAGATAAGGATAGCAGAAGAAGATCAACATAAAACAACTTTTACTTGTCTGTGGGGTAATTATTGTTGGTGTGTCATGCCATTTGGTCTAAAGAATGCAGGGGCAGCCTATCAGAGAGCAATGACAATGATATTCCACAATCTCTTTCATCATATCATGGAGGACTATGCGGATGACATACTAGCTAAATCTTCTAGGGCAGATCACATACAAGTTCTAGGACAGATCTTTGATAGGCTCGAGAAATACCAAGTGCATCTCAATCCAACGAAGTGTGTCTTTGGTGTAGCATCAGGGAAGCTGTTGGGATACATTGTATCTCATAGAGGCATCAAAGTAGATCCTACAAAAGTAAAGGCTATAGTGGAGATGCCTCCACCAAAGAACCTCAAAGCATTAAGGAGCCTTCAAGGAAGGTTGTAGTCCATTAGGCATTTTATGTCACAGCTAGTAGATAAATGTCAACCATTTCAACACTTACTCTGAAAGGATGTCTCATTTCGATGGGACGATAAGTGTCAAGCAACATTTGATCAACTTAAGGAGTATCTGGCTACACCACCTATCTTAGTACCACTAGTGGCTGATAAACCTTTGCTATTATACATCTCAACTACAACTTCAGCCCTAGGGGCCCTGCTAGCACAAAATGATGAATCAGGAAAAGAGCATGCAATTTATTATATCAGTAGAACCTTGGTGGGATATGAACTCAATTATTCACCAATGGAAAGAGCTTGTTTAGCAGTAGTGTTCGCTTCCCAAAAGTTACAACATTACATGTTGAACCAACACACAAATCTTATAGCCAAAATTGATCCATTGAAGTATCTACTAGCAAAAGTAGCTCTTACAGGCAGACTAGCTAAATGGGTCATGATCCTTAGTGAGTTCAACATTGAGTATATGGATTGCAAAGCAATCAAAGGACAAGCCCTAGCAGATCAACTAGCAGAAGCACCCATGATTGATACACACCCTATGGTAGTAGACTTTCAGGATGAGAATCTTTTCACTCTTTCCAACTCAATAATGTGGAAGTTGTACTTTGATGGTTCCTACACACAACATGGATTAGGGGCGGGCATCTTGTTTATCACACCTCAAAATGACTATATTCCAAAGTCATATCGGCTTGCATTCCCTTGCACCAACAACATTGCCGAGTATGAAGCACTCCTTATAGGTCTCAATATAGCAGTTCAATGGGACATCACAGAATTACAGGTATATGGAGACTCACAACTGGTCATTCACCAAGTCACAGATGAGTACCAAACAAAAGATGATAAGTTGGTCCCCTACAAGCAACTAGTGGATGCCTACAAACCACACTTTTCTAGCCTCACATTTGAGCAAATTCCAAGAGAGCATAACAAAGTTGTTGATTCTATGGCTTCTATAGGGTCACTGATTGACATGCCTGCTAATACACAGAAATGCAAATTCTTGATCAAGCAGTTGTTGATACCAACCGTCGATGTTCCCGTTACTAAAATCATCTGCAATCTTGTTGGTCCCAATTCCCCATGGTACAAAGATATCTATGAATACCTTAAACACAGTACCTTTCCCCCTAACCTATCATCCACCCAACGCAAAACCTTTATCTGTTGATCCTCCCGTTACATCATTCTGGGTGATACACTATATCGCCGAAGTCTCGTGGTATCCTCTTACAATGTCTTAACGCAGAAGAAGCCGAAGCTACCTTATGAGACATACATAAAGGTGTCTGTGGTGCACATTCTACCAGTCCTAATCTCGCTAAGAAGATACTCAGAATAGGTTATTACTGGCCTACAATAGAACAAGATGCTGCACAGTTTGCTAAGAAATGTCTACAATGCCAGCAGCATGGAGATTTAATTCACGCACCAGCTCATGAATTACAACCGGTGACAACTCCATGGCCTTTTTCTCAATGGGGTCTTAACATCGTAGGACAAATCCACCCATCCTCATCTAATGGCCACAAATTCATCATTACTGCCACTGAGTATTTCACAAAGTGGGTTGAAGCCATTCCCATGACCTATATCACCGGTACGCAAATAGCCAAGTTTATCCTTAACTACCTCATTTGCTGGTATGGTATTCCCCAAGCCATTGTCACAGATAATGGGAGACCATTCAAGAATCAAGATGTCCGTGCCTTATGCACACAATACAATATCCAACATTGCTTTTCAACTCCTTACTATCCGCAGAGTAACGGCCAAGCTAAGGCTTCCAATAAAACTATTCTCAAAATCCTCAAGAAAACAGTCAATGAAGCTGGTCGTGATTGGCACTTGCAACTCAATCCCACCCTATGGGCCTACTGCACTAGTATCAGAACACCAACTGGTGCCACACCATATGCCTTGGTCTATGGCTCTGAAGCCATCCTACCTATAGAGGTCGAGATCCCATCCCTCAGAGTATCCATGTAGAACCTGATCGGCGGAGAGGAGTATTGCACTTCCCGATTAGCTGAGTTAGAACTACTAGATGAAAGGTGCCTTACCACGCTTAATCATCTCCATGTCTATCAAAATTACCTCTGGCGTAATTACAACAAAAAGATCAAAGAAATACAGTTTCAAGTTGGTGATCTTGTACTCAAAGAGAATTAGAGAAATCAAGTAGATCAAGAAAAGAAGGGAAAGTTTGAGCCTAACTGGTTAGGTCCCTTCATTGTCACAGTAGCATATGGATCAGGAGCTTATACTTTAGCTACACCTGACGGCATTCCTCTGTATGAGCCACTTAATAGTGTTCATCTTTAAAAGTTCTATGCCTAATCCTCAGAGTATTCCCAAAAAAAAAAAAAAATCCAAAAAAAATTTGTCCTTTGGTGAAAACCTGGCAAACAGGCACCTTGGATAAGTACCTTAGTGAAAACCTAGCAAACAGGTGCTATGTGTAGAGTCAGCACCCATCATCTATCGAGTCTTGTTCACTTCTTGTTGTCCCACAACAATCCATCCATCCATAATAAAACCATTGACCTTGTTTGCATTTTCATCTCCCTATCTAGTATAGCTTGGAAATTTGTCAATGTCCACCATCATCATCCCACGTCTTGATCTGTGTCAATAGTTAACATTGTCTTGTCCTAGGTCAAGCTTTCTATGTCTTCTTTGTCAATCATCCATGCAAATTCCTCTACTGGAATGGGGGCAACTCTTTCCTTAACCAAGGTCTAGGAATGGATCCTTGTTCATGGTTCACAATACACTGTTCAGTCTTTTCTCCTTTCAACAGATAACACTCTTTAACCGACACATTGCTCCTACGATAAGGCTGTTATCTTCTCAACACTTTTCCCACATCATCACATCAACCAGAACTACATATTATCTCATTTCAATCTTAAGGTACCTTAATCCAATGGATATGGGTATGTAGGCAGTCTGGCATACGAAGGAAGTATGCAGTACTCAGGTACATAAGATCTCCTCCTTTCACCTTAACCCATCTCATCACTCTACCCAGAACTACATATTATCACTTTCATCTTTCATTGTAATGTGCCTTGATCCCATGGATACAGGGTATGTAGGCAGTCTAAAATATGAAAGATATATCTAGTACTCAGGCATATATGATTCATCATTCTCCACCCATTTCAATCCATTAAACACTGTCATCCTTTCTGGTCTTCCATTCATCAAAGTCCATTCGCCTCGACTTGACTAACTCAAGCAGCAAGCTAGTGCATCCTTTCAAAGCAAAAGTCCTTAAACAAACCTGAAGCAAAGTGGCCTACTTCCAGAGTCATCTATTATCCTACTATTCCAATTGCCAACATCATCTAAATCCTGCTTAACCAAAGCACTAGATCAACAAGCTTGTCTTCTGCAAAGTGTTCCATGATTGAGACCAACACACGCGTCTCCTGCGACATGTGGCATTTCCGGAAGCAAGATATTGTCTTTTTAGGTAGATAGCCCCCTTTAACGGACACATCACTCCTACGATAAGGCTGTTATCTTTCATATCCAATCTATCCTGAGCAACCTCTTTGGCAAGAGAATATGTTGGTTGTATGTTTACTTTGTATGTCAGTCAATTTGCTTTTTGGTTTATCTTTTGTTCTTTTTATCCATTACCTATTCAAGGCTACCTTGATTTATCTATAATCTTGGTATGTTGCGATGCAGTACGGATTGGGGGCACAGTCATTGCTTTTGTGTGCCATGTTTAAGGAATGATCTTTAGCATCTTTCTTAGCATTATATTTATCTTGTGTGTGTTACAACCTAGCATCTTACATATTAATATTCTTCATGCATTGACATGTATTGAAGTTTATTTTATGTTCAAGACTATGGCTCATTCACATGTACCAACAAGGTCATACTATGTCTAAGGGATCTAAGTTCAAACCACTTGCTTACAGAGTCAACGTCCACGCACTCAGATACTACTATACCTTGGTGGCGAACTATCCATGTGCTATATCAAAAATAAGGATTGCTCTTTATATACAATTGTGAAACCAATGCAGCAAGCTCATTCATTTACTCATCCATTTACCCATGGCCTTATATAGTTTTCCAGCAATGATCAATCAACAGTCTTTCTCTCGTGTTCTTTTCTATCTCCACTTTCTTCTATTCAACCTTGCCTATCTCCAACACATCTTCTAATCAAGCGTCAACCCAGTCCTTCTGCCACTTCCCTGTCTTTCCTCTCGAGGGGGCATCCTACACCATCTACCCTAGGGCAACTAGCTACACTGGGGCATCAAAAATTGTATCATGTCTTCAACAATAATTTTCTTTGACGCAACACTGTAAATTGCATTGCATCAAAGAGGGGCAAAATGTAGACACCCTAAAATGACTATGTCTTCGAATCACTTGCATTTCATCTAATCTTTCGCATCACCTGCATTTCAACATTAATTGAATAATCTAATTATTTAATTAAAACCACCAAATTCTTCTAAATCACATAATTGCGACATTAATTGAATAAATTCTCTTTATTTAATTAATTAAATTAAATTCCTCTATTTTCTGCCATAATTAAATAATTTTAATTATTTAACTAAATCATTATCCTCTTTCCAAAATTCAAGTCCACATTAATTAAATAAATCTAATTATTTAATTAACTCATCTAATTCCCTCTTATCTATAATTAAATAATTTACATTATTTAATTAAATCAATTGTTCTTCTAAATTTAAATAAATCATGCAAATTTATTTAAATTATCTCAATCCTCTAAGAATAAATAAAATCAAATATTTTATTTATAATCTTCTATTCCTCAATCATGCACAATCAATTAAATAAATTTATTTATTTAATTTCAATTATCTTTCCAATTCCTCTAAAAATATCTTGTTAACTCATGTGCACAATCTATCTTATTTTTAGAACTCTAAAAAAGGCAAAATTACAAGTTGAGTTATCTATTCAATCAATCTTGTTTTCATCATATCTTAATAAAAATATCCTTATGGATTGACACATGTCGTGTGCACATTCATCATGGTTATTTGATTTATCTCCTCCGTTGATTCTTTTGAATTATCTGGACCGTTGATCGATCTCTGTTGAAACTTATATAAACCCCCCTAATCTCCTTCACAAATCCTCTTCGATCACTTATTCTCAAGCATCCTTTACAGTGCCTTGAGCATACATCGCATTGATTGAGCAACTTCACGATCTTTTAACATTGATCTTTGAGCAACTTTACGATCTCTTAACATTGATCTTTCAGCACTTTACTTGCTTGTTACAAACATGGTTTCACAGTACTATTGAGCAATCCACATTCATCCAAAGGGAACAAATACAAATCTCATTAAAAGCTTTCATATTTCATTGATTTATTAGCAATGACTTTTATTTAGATTAGTTCTCTTTATGTTATTGGGTTTTTGATTTGTTTGTTTTCGTTCATTTAATGTAATCAATTTTCCTCATACACATATATTTCTCATAAGTAAATCTAAAGTCTTCAGTAATTTTAGAGAGTTTAAGGCTCTTGTAGAAAATTAGAATGGTAAGAAGATTGAGGGTTTTTAGAACTAATAATGGTGGTGAGCTTTGTTGAATAGATTTTGATAGATTCTATAAGGAGAATGGAATAGACATAAGACAACTCCATATACCACTCAAGTGGAGTTATAGAAAGATTGAATAGTACACTGATAGAGAGGGCTAGGAGTATGCTTAATAAATCCAGCTTGGAACATAAGTTCTAGGTAGAAGTAATTTCTATGTATCTTGTTATTTGGTTAACAAGTCTCCTACATCAACTTTTGTGGATAAGAGTTCTATTGAGGCTTGGTTGGGAAAAAATACCTCATTAAACCATCTTCATGTTTTTGGTTTTGAGGCATATGCTCATGTGCCTAAGGAGAGGCGATCAAAATTAGAGAACAAGGTAGTTAAGTGTATCTTCATCAACTATGGTGTTGGTGTGAAAGGATACAAGATTTGGGATCTTGTGTCTGAGAGAGTTTTGTATAGTAGAAGTGTTATTTTAAAAGAGATTAATCCTCCTCCTATATTTTGTAGCTAGAAGAGGATAAGAAGAAAGACGTGGCTCAACTACCCCTTAAGATTAAGAAAATCAAACCAAAATCTCGTGAAGGACTTGAAGAGGAGGAGATCTTAAATAGTTCAAATAGTTCTAAAGAGGAGGTAGAACCTCCACCTCAGCTCTTAAGGAGGTCCACTCAGCATAGATAACAACTATACAAGTTTAATCCTCTTAATTAGAGATGTATTCTTTCTTTGATTACTTACATAGGTGAGCCTAGAGCTATGAAGGAGGCCTTGTGTATGGATTATTTTGAGTCCTAGAGAGTGTCTATGGATGAGGAGATAGCCTAATTGAAGAAAAATCACACATGAGACTTAGTACCTTTTCCTAATGGATGAAAATGCATTGGTTGTAAATGGGTGTTCAAAAGGAAGATCAGTTTTGATGGTGAAGTTGAAAAGTATAAGGCTAGAATAGTTACAAAGGGATATTCTTAGGTTGAGGAAATTGATTATGTTTTATTTTTCTCTAGTTACTAAGTTGACATCCATTTAGTTATTATTATCTATTACAATAGCCTTTGATCTTGAGATTGAATAGATGGATGTGAAGACAAATTTCCTTCATGGTGATCTGGAGGAAGAGATCTACATGACATAGCCAAAGCACTATGTGAAAAGAGGTATTTAGAATCTTTGGTATGTAATTTGACAAAGTCTTTGTATGGTCTCAAATAGTCTCCTAGGATGTGGTACCAGAAGTTTGATTCTTTTATGTTGGGTTTGGGATTTTTGAGATTCAAATCAAATTATTACATTTATTATAGGATGTATAGTGATCAAAACCTTATTATTGCATTGTATGTTGATGATAATTTATTTTTTGGCAATATTAAGAATGTGATTTATGATTTGAAGTCTTAGCTTTTAGCACAGTTTGAGATGAAGGACTTAAGGGCTACTAAATATATTTGAGGTATGGAGATCAAAATAGATAGAATGAACATAAATATTTTGCTGGGCCAAAGAGAGTATGTGAATTCAATGTTGGAGAGATTCAATATGGCAACATTGTAGACCATTGTGTGTTCCTATTTTGGTGGGAACTACGTTATCTATAGAGAAATGTCCAAATCCACCTTGTGATATGGAGGACATGGCTCATTTTCCTATGCTAGTGTTATTGGGAGCTTGATGTATGCCAAGGTCTATACTAGAATAGACATTTCCCAAGTAGTGGGAGTCCTTATCCATTTCATGGCTAGTCCTAGCTAATGAGTTTATTAGGATGCAATTAAGAGGGTCTTCATATATTTGTGGGGTACCTCTAAGTACTCTATTTGTTATAATGGTGATTCTATAGGGGACTGACACTCAATTAATATTCATGGATTTGTGAATTTAGATTAGGTAAGGGATATTGACAATAGAAGATCTACTAGTAGTTATGTTTTTAATCTATTTGGTGGAGTTATCAGTTGGATGAGTAAGTGGCTGGCTATGATCATTTTGTCCACTACAAAGGATAAGTACATGGCAGCTACTCATTTTTGTAAGAAATTCATATAGCTTAAGAGGTTGTATTCTAATGTGGGGCTGAGAAATGCTCCAAAGACATCCAAAAATGTAGATTACTAAAATGTAGAAAATATTAAAATATTAGATTTTTTATATTTCCTAGATTTGACCATGCAAATGTCATCCAAATGCTCCTTGACCTATTGTGATGCTTACAACACACCCCATTTTACTTCTTAGCAAAATGAGGACCCCTGCTGTAGCTGGTTTTTGTTGCTTTTGTGTGTAGGTCTGCTTGGTGGTAAAGGTAAAAAGGGAACTGAAAGTACAAACCTTGGTGAAAATAGAGAAAAAATAATATTGAGTACCAAGGCAAAGTATGGGTGAATTCTTTGTGAAAAATGAATAAGGGTTGCTTTTTTAACTATCTTAAAATTTCCTGTATTTTGCAAGTTATAAGTGTTTTTGGTAAATGTACAATCAAAGGGTTTGTATGTTGTATATACAACATCATTTCATATACAAGGTCATTTGTATGTTCGGTCTTTGTGTTAGTTGCAAAAGGGAAGTTATCGGGTTTATAAAATGTATGTTGTTATACTTGTATACATTTCTTGCTAACACATTATCTTCATATACAAGTCAGACCCGACGGAGTTAAGGTTGAAATGAATAAACAATGAAATCCACTATGTATGTTTTGGTTTGTATATTTAGAAAATGGAAGACATACAAAGTAAATATACAAAGAGTTATACATAGCATGGAACTGAAAAAGGTATTAAGGTTGACATATTCGTTGTATGTTTTGCACTTTGTATATGTTTGGTTATATACATTGTAGTTTATATACAAAGCGGAATCGAAAGGATCGTGAAATAAGGAATAATGGATGTATATTTCATGTTTTGTATATAATGCTTTTGAGACATACAGTGTGTTGGTTAACAGATTTGTCTTTATTCTAAAAATAATTTATTGTGACTCTATACCCCTCTTTTGAAGAACAAATGAGTTAAGAAACAAATGGGTGAACCTTTTAAATTAGTTCCCCTCTGAATTTAGGTATAGCTCCCTTTAAGATTTTTAATGAATTTAATCTATTCAACTATCCAAATGCACTTTTAACTAGAAAATGCTTAAGGCAGACTAACATTCATACATAACTATGTTATGAATGCGATAAATTTATACAGTAACAATGAGCAATAGAATGCACAGATTCTATTTTTGGTACATTCAAATACATGAATACATTCATACGAACCTGCTGAACCAATAAATAATAGAACACATATGACGAGTTGTCCAAATAAAGAACAATTACCAGATGAAAGGAGATTTCACACAGAAAATCTAATTCCACACATTCAGATGCACAGATCCAAATAAGCAGTAATTGTTTCTTCTTCTCATTCACAGATGAAAATTACTCAGACAATCATCACATAATGTAAAACTATAAACAGTTTTGCTAAAATTCCCCTTCTTTTCTTTTCCTAAACTTCTGCATCTCCCCTTTCAAAGATTTTTTAAAAACCTATATATACAAATGTCTTAATCATGTCCTTGAATAAATCAAACCCAGAGTTAACATAACTCTGACCCGTACGGGATTTAGTTTGTAACAACTGATTTTAAAGATCAATATTGCTGAAAATAACATAATAGAGGAACTGAAATAAAGAAAATGAGCCAATGAGATCATGACTGGGACGACGGGTTTGTATCTCAAGATTTGTTATCAGTGACCTGGGAAGCAGGTTGAGTCTTCCACTCCTAAAAAGCAGTAACGAACTCTTGAATCTTCGAGAAGTTGGGAATACCTATATGCTTCATTCTTGACCTCCAAACTTCTTTTTCCCTTCGCATTTTCCCAAATTTTTCTTTGTGTTCTAGAAGTCCGTCTATACAGAGATAAAGTAATGACTCGACTTTAGAAATCTGAGAGAAATCCTCAATTAAAATATTGTCATTTTATCTGACAAAGCTGATTTTATCTTTGAATGATTGTACCACTGTGTCAACATCTGCCACTGGTTTTCCATCATCTTTTATGTATTGACATCAATACATTGCAAGTCACGTTGTAGCGATTGAGTGAATTCTGTTATCTCCTTAATCAGCTTTGTAAGTTCAAAGCGTCCTTGCTGGGATATGGAATTCCTCCATTCAATATTTTTCTTGTTCACATAAAACCAATCCTCATCCAAACTAGTCAGGTTATTTTCTGTCAAAAACTTTGCCAACCCATATTTCTGAACTTCATCTATTTGGTTTATTACATTCACCCACTTGCCCTCATCTTTCGCCCAAACAACAACCTGTGCTTTAAGATCTTCAATTGTGGCAGCAGTCAGATCATATATGCCCTTGAGTTCACGGATGTATTCAGTTCCTTTCTGCTCAATGTTATCCAACCAACTGTCAAATGTTTTTGTCACCATTTTGCTTCTATGAACCTGATCTAGCATCTTTTGGTTGACAGGTGATTTCAGGTCAAAAGACAGGGGGAGTTGTGAGATCGGTTGTGGGTTAGGGTTGTTAATAGCCTCAATGTACTCTGCCATTGAACGCAGAGTTTGTTTCAACTCCCTCTTGTCCTTTTCATCTTTCCAGGTTCGACTAACCATCCTCTTAGTGGATGCTTCAAGGTGGTGGACATCTGCGGCTCTAGAAGCAACACCGAGATCCACTCTCTCCACAGTGAAGTCATGTATTGTTGGATCTTGAACTTCGTCCTTAGTCACTGGCTTAGCTTTTTCGGCACTCCAGTTACCAGTGTTTGGATTAATGTTTATTCTGGATGTTGTCTTGAGTTTCTTGGACTTGGGGGTTTTCCCCAAACATTTGCTTACCATGTCCTCTAAAGGGACAACAAAAGGAATCACTTTTTTCTTGTCGAAGATGGAACTCTCTAGCCACTTTGGTGCAGGGGCTGAGGTTGTCTTCTTAGGGTTCACTCCATCAGAGGATTCATTTGAAATCATTAATATTTCAGGGGTCTCTAGAATGGCCCTTGACTGTGGCCCGGTGTCAACTTCCTCTGTTCTCTGTGGACTTAGCTCCTTGTCACCCATAGGTTCTTCTGGATCTTCCTCTGAATTCAAATCAACAACTATTGTTTCAGAAACCTGTTTCTTTCTTTTCCCTTTAGTCCTCAACCTGGTAACATGAGATGGTAGAATATCTGTGAGGACTCTTCTAGATCTCTTAGTGGCAGGGCTTCTCTTAGTTGATGGCTTGGAAGCACTTGTACCACAGATAGCAATAGGTTGATTAGAAGAGTCTATGGGAAGTGATGATTCAACCATTGAAGAGAATTGTTGGGCATTTTTATCCTGAAGCCCTTCCTGTCTCTTTTCTCTCAACCATTTCTCGGTTCTCCTTATCACTAGAAGGGTTTTAATTCAATTCTACCTTCCTCCTTTTTACTCCAGTCGACTTCTGGAATAGGTAACTGTTCTACTCTTTCAAATTGTGGGTCAACCAACTGTTTCTAATCATCAAAACTACCAAAAATATCCATGTTTAAATTGAGTGTAATTATCTACCCTAAAGAAAACCTACACCACAGCCTTCTTCTGACCTCAAATTCATCTGGACAGTCTTCCCAGTAATCCTCCAGTTTAGGAAGGTGTGAATGCCCTGTTCCAGGATCTAGGTTCTCTTTGACAAATCTTTTACTGTCAAATTGAGACCTAGCAGTGAAGAACTAAAAATTGAACCTCTTAAGGTTCACCTCCAAATTCAAAGCATTAGATTTTGATTGGCATGAATAATGCCCAAGTTCGATAGGAAAAGAAATACCAAAACCCTTTTTTGATGGGAATTTCTTATCTACATGTGCTAATTGTCTACATACCTCCATCAGCACGAAACGGTCAAACACATATCTAGGTAACTTTATAGGTTCACCATCGAATCCTCCAACTCTGATGTAAGTGAACTCAAAAAATTGAATGAAGAAGCTACCATAGATACTGATCAGTTGCATTGCTTCACTGGACATTCTCTTACCCAAATTGCCTGCCAGTTCATAGGTCATTTTCCCAGTGAAGACATCATTAACCCTTTTATAATTTTCATAGCAATTCCTTCTCTGCAACTGTGAATAATATTCATAGACTTTACTATTCTTAGCCAAGGGTGCATGAGGTAGGTCAAACCACTCTCTCATAGATGCTAAACAATAGAACAGGTATGAAGACATATAGAAATCTCTGTCACCCAGACAATTACTTAAACCCTGATGTAGACAGTCAACTACTATTTCGGCCCAATCCAAATATTGTTCCTCTTGAAGGATGACTTGTATGAAAAAGTACATCCAGTTCTCCCAATAGGCATGCTGACTACCCTTCAGTCTGTGTAACAATACCACAATATCCCTTACTTCTTTTATCAAATGATCTCTGGTAAGTGGCCTGGGTAACCTTGAACCACCCTTCTGAAATTTCAGCAGCCAGTTCCTCGCTATTACACTTTTATAAGTCAATTTCTTCTCTGAGAAATACCCATAGGAGGAAGTAATATCAAGGCTGGAATTCACCTCTTTAGGCAGTATCTTCATCACAGACATGAGGGTTTGTCGGTTGACATGCAATAACACCTCACCGCTTGCATTTCTGATACATCTGTCCTAGGGGTCATACCTATTCATACACTCTTGAACCAATTATGGGCACAGTATAGCCTAAGGAAAAGCTGCAGCTTCAACTAAACCACTGTCTACAATTTTCTTCATTGTAGGGGTTTGGACAGGGTTTCTAGTTCTTTCTTTAAATTCTTCTAAATCATATTGAACCAGTGCAGTATCTCCAAATTCTGAGTGAGAATAAGTAAGACCAGAACCATGTTCATTCCCCAAACATATAGATTTCAAAGACATAGTTGGAGGATTACAATAAAACACTTGGAATTTTGAAAACAACAGAAATTCCAGATATTCTTCTTTCCAGCATAAGAACTAGGAATAGCATATGGGAAACAGAACTCACCTTCAAGATATTTGAATTCACTACGAAAACTTGAATAACAAGAGCCTTACACTTCTGGCGCAATTCTCCTCCATGTTGCACAGTATGTTTACTTGCTAAACTTGGCTTATTCTTGGTTAATAATGGCACTAACCAGATTGAATAATTATTGCTTGGAACGATATGTGCCAAAAATATTTGAAAAGACGTGAACTCTGATTTCTTCATTAATAGCAAGTATTATTCACGCGCCATCATGAAGTATAATGATTATTCGTAGCCTCCGCTAAATTAGAGCTCTCGGTTTCATAATGAGTTTCTGACATAATTTCCTCCAACTTTCTCGCTAAATTTGACTTAGAAAGCCGCGGGAACAAACGGGACCAAAATCACCAAATCTTTGAACTATTGAACCATTGAACCTTTAGGACGTGGTTCAATGCGATGGTTCAATGATGTGGTTCAATGCGGTGGTTCAAACATGCCAATTGGACCATATAGATAAGCAAAGGATTGACTTACGGAAACAGGAACTTAACTCATGAACCATTGAACTTGTAAATATATGGTTCAATACGAAGGTTCAAAGACGCAAGGGTTATGTAGACCAACAAAAAGTTATGCGGCTTTGGTAAAAGGCTTTCAACTATGAAACAGTGAATTGTTGAACCTTGAACCATTGAACCCCGCTACAGAGTACAAGCGGAAGGTTCAACGATACAATAATTACACAAGGTAACTGTGTGACCCGACTTATAAGAAGATAGTGAGTGTTGAACCTTAAGACCATTGAACCATTGAACCTTGAACCCCACTATAGAATACGAGTGAAAGGTTCAAGTTCAACTTGAAAGTTCAAAGACATTTAAGACAAACAAAACGACAGCTTGCTTTATGAGACACTTCAGACATATTGAACCATTGAACTTTGAACTTTGAGAATGGTTCGGTTTCAAAGGTTCAAACTTTAAGTAACCTTGTCTACAAAGACGACAAACGGGTAAAAATTGAAGGACCAAGAGTTGATTTACGAAACAAAGGTATGACCAAAAATATAACATGGTAAACCAGCTCTTGTTCAGGAAATATTACCAATAAATAAATAAATAAGGGCGACTCAAAAGGTAACACAGTGCGATATACATTGCACTTTATACAAGTGCAGGAACTGAAATGGTTATAAAATGAAGTTAAATCGTTGTATATTTCCGCGCTTGTATGTATGTTTTGAAACATACATTGCTTTATATGCACAAGCTGAAACTCAAGGAAATTAACATATGGTTAATATAATGCATCACGTCTGAACTGTATATCAAAAGATGTATTGAGTTAGATTTATAAGAGGTCAAGTCCGAAAAGTGATGCGAAAGGAAGTTGTATGCATTTTTCCTTGTATCTAATGGTTTTATACCAACGGCATATACATCACGGAGATACAAGGGAAAGGTAAGGTAGGTCCCATCACTTGCACATTTTGGTTGGTATAATTACAATGTATGTTTAAGGATGAAAAGCGAAAGATGCAAAGCAGAAATACAAGCCGGATGTCAAAAAGAGTTAAAAAATAGAAAAGTCTTTGTATATTTGGGCATTTTTATGTTTATAATATACAATCCCGATATACAAAGAATCAAATGCATCGCAAGAGAGAAAAGATAAGGAAATGTTTGTATAAGGGTTTGTATATGTGCTTATGCAAGTGTGATATACAAAACAAAAGATACAAAGGTGTATGGAAAAGCAAAAAGGTAAAAAACGTTAGTTGGTTCTTTGCATAAAATGCTTGTATGTTTAAAAATACAATGAAAACATACAAAGAAAACATACAATGAAATATACAAAGAAAAGGTATGCATACAGAATTTCACTAATGGTAAAAAGTTCAAAAAACTTAAACACTGAAGGAAGAAGCCGAAGGTTGTAGCGCATTAATTGTTGTAATTAATGCAAATTTTAACACTCAAACAAAAGGAAATTTAACAAGGGTTAGGGCAATTTTAATGTTATTTCACTTTCAAATATACTGTAAGAGTTCAAAATTACAGAAAAGAGAACTATTGCAGTGAATGAGCAGAATTTACCAGAGTGACAAAAGTTACAGTAGCTGGACAAAGGTGAAAACGGTAAAAGTAAGTCAACACAAATGGTCAAACAGTCAGGAAAAATGGGTATGTATGTCAAAACGCCATTTAATTTCGAATGGTAAAATGCAACTGTTAATTTCAGTAATTTCAGTTTAAAAATGTATGCATTTGTCAAAATTATTGTTTTAACTGTTAATTAGCTAAGTAGAGCTTAATGAATTTAAAAGGTAAAAGACAGAAAAGACAAATGAGTTAGGGTAAATGGTAAAAGCAAATATCCACAATAAAAACCATAGACATGAGGTAAAAAGAAAGTTAAAAGATGCATGTTTCTACAGGATGGCCCCAAAATAGAGGAAAGATATAGGGGGCGAGGTGAAAAAAGAAAGAAAGCCACGAAAGGAGGTAGAGAAAGAAGAGTTTCCGTTACACAGAGGTTGTCCATCCATGATTAGTACAAATGGAGTAGGCACAGATACAAACATAGGAAATTATGATGCAGAGGATGTATTGAAGAAAATTACTACTGAAGATGCCTCATAAGATATGAAGTGTATTTGAGAGAGTGGATTGTAAAGAGCTGCAGCTTTCCCACTGGCAATGGAGGCTAGGGATTTATGTTTGGACTGTGTAATTTTATATGATCTAGCCACCAGGAAGATCATGTTACATGATAGAATAATTGTTGATTTAACCACTAAAGGCATTGCCAAAACATTTGGATTAGAGATTAATGAAAAAATGAGGGATATTGATATTGATCAATATAATGAGAATTTTTACACAAATGAAAGAGAATGTAAAGGTAAAATATTTCGCAACTGGTACAACCCAGAAAAAAAACCTAAGGCTATAGCCAAAGTGCCTAAGAATCTGATGAGGATATATTTTAAAGAATAAATTCATTTGATGATAACTATGTTGAGTAGGTTAGTTGGATTAAGAGATGGCACTAAGTGTGAACCATGGATGTTCACTATCATTGAATTCATAAGAGCAGGAGAAAAGGAGCAAGGGCAAATCCATTGGGCCAAGGCAATTAGCACAACTATTTAGAGGCAGGCCATGCTGAGACAACAAAAAAGCTTGCCCTTTTATTTGTCTTCTTATGTGTTATACTCATGTGCTGCAGAAATTGAACCTTACATTCATGGAATAGAAAGGGTAGGTACCTTAGGAAATGGTCCTAATCAAAGATTAGTGTATGAACATTACCCTGAGTTACAAGAGGAGAATGCATTGAAAAAGTTTGCTTTAGTTAATGATATTTTTTATACTTACATGGTAAGGGTGTTGAGAGAAGAATCTAATAGGAGACTATCTAAAGATGCAGAGGATGCAATTGGAATGCATAGTTCATGGTTCATACAGTTTGAGCATTTCACTTACATAAGGACTGAAGGATTTGAGGGGAAACCATTTATGCTACCTAGATATCCTTCTGATAAGCTAATTGTTTTGGAGTTTTCAAGACAAAACTTGAATGTTTTCAGAATGTACAAAAGAAAATTTAATAATAGAGGAAATGTGAAGCTACCTTGGGCTATTGGTAGAAATTATTGTTTCAGTGAAGAAGTTGCAAGTTGTTCAGAACAAGAACTGAGATACTATGGATTTCAAGAATTTGATTTAGTCAGAAAATTTGATCCTTTTCACATAATTCAGAACTTTGTGGATAAGAAATATAAGCATCAGGTACACATTGAAGATTTTTGGGCTGACTGTGAAAATGACAGGGAGGTGAGGAAAAGAGCTTACAAAAGATTAACTCTTGAGCAAATGAAATCTATAGGTAATATATATGTTCCTCCAGAAGTTCAAGAAGATGATAAGTTGCTACATCAGAGTTATGCTGAAGCAAGGATGGCTCCTATTACAGAGCCCGATTGGTCAAAACCCTGGAACACATCATTAGACATATTGTCTAAACCAATGATATTATTTTCAAAGACCTAGCTAAAGGATAGAATTGAGGAACTAAAGGCTGAAGGCAAACAAATCACTTATCCAAAGAAAGGGAGAAAAAGAAAGGCAAAGTCGAGTGAAGACCTACAATGTTTTTATGAAAAGAAAAGGAAGATTGTAGAGGCTCAAATTGTAGAAAAAGATAAAAATGCTACATTAATGGACCCATATGCTTTGGGGATAACAATAGCAGTGACATCAGAAACTTTTCTAGATGCAAAGTCTATAAGTCATGAAATAAGTGCAGAAGAGGCACAGAGCACTAAAGAAGCAGCAGGACAACAAATTAGAAGGGCAATTCCAATAAGTTTGTCAAAAGGTGAAACTTCTAAACCAGTTAATGTAATTGGAGCACAGGAAGTAGGTGAAAAGCTGAGAAATATAGCTAGTGCCTCCACATCATTGGAACTAAGACAAACATTTATTAAAGTAAAAACAGAGTTGGCTGGAGAAATACTGCAAGAGTCAGAAACTCATAAAGCCAAACAAACTATGGAAACTGTGCATATTAAAAGTAGTGATAGTGAGGAAAGAGCAATGTATAAAGGAAAGATGATCAAGAAGAAGAAGCTGAAGATGGAGGAGACACTGAGATAGAAGAGGAGGAAGAGGTTGAATCAAAAGAACAGGAAAAGGATCCCATGGAACAAGAACCTCCACAACAACAGCAAATTCCACAACAAGAAGAGCAAATACCAGAGCAACAAGAGCCTCCACAACAACAACAAGCACCATAGCAGGAACAACAACAACAAGAGGAAAGGGAAATAGAAAGACCACATGAAGAAGTAACTGATGAAATTAAGGCTACAGAAGGCATAAAAGAGGTTCCTGCTTGGTTAGGAGGAGAAATAAGGAAGGAAGGAAAAGAGGTCCAATTAGCACCAATTGACATTAAAAGTTTATTAGGTGAGAGGACCACTCCAAGAAAAGAAAAGAGAAAGGCTAGGACAATATCTACTATACAGAGAGGTCCAGGTGAATCTAGAATGCTGAACCTAGCCATACCACAAAAGGAAAAGGCAAAAGGTGAAATAGCCTTGGAGGAATACAAGATATTGAATTTGGACCTTGGGCATAGTACAAGAGAACAACACATCAATGAATGGGAAGACATGCATCAAGTGATAGAAGAAATGCTAAAGAAAGACAAAGATGAATAGGATTACTTAAAGGGACACATTGTCCAACTTCAACAACTTATTAAAGGGATATTTGATCACAGTGCCACAGTTCTAGAATTGCCTGCTAACATAGCATTAGTATCAAAAGAAGAAATACAGGACATGAAAAATAAAAGGCTCAAAGCTAGTATTTTTGATGAATGGTTTAAAGACTTTATGCAAGAAGGTGAGCAGACCATAAGGCAAGTGGTGAGAAGCTGGAAGGTAGTTGCAGAAGAAAAGAATAAATGTATGATACTTATACATAAAGGCCAAGCCAGAAAAGAAGAATGCATGTCTGAGATTGAACAGTTGACAGAAGTTGAAGGAAGAATAGAAGAATTAATCAATGAAGGAGCACTTAATGTTACATTGGCAAATCAAATACCATAGACAATATTAGAACTTAGATTTGAGGAAGATAACATCAGAAAGTGTACAACAGTTGTACAAGATTTAGAAGAGAAAGTAGGTGAGATGATCAAAATGCATAAAAAGATAACAGAAAGACTCCTACAGCATGAATGCATGGAAATGCCAGCGTATGATTTAGAAAGGGCATTAAAAGAGTTCAATGCCATATTTGCACCATGCTTAGAAAATCTTGATGCCAATCTTAGCAAACAAATGATGGATACAGTGATGGAAGAAAGTGTTAAGATGAAGAAATACAAGAAGAGAAGAGAGGGCTCGGAGAACAAAGAAAAGAAGTTGAAGGAGGGAGTTGTGATGCAAGAGTATATTTTTGCAAAGAGTCCAGGAGGGGACCGCACCTTTGTAGAAGGTGTAATTGATAATTTCAAGAAATATTTGAAAAAGTGAGAAGACAGGCAAGGGTAAAGGTTTTTGGAGAAGAAGTTAAATAAAGAGCCTCAGCAAGGAAAAGTCAATAAAGAAAAGGGGAATCTTATTTTGTAAAAGATTCCAACAGCATCCTTTGAGGGAGGGAAAAGATGCCAAATAGATATTTTGGCAGACGGTTATGAGACAAAGATGCACTATTGATCAAGAATGGAGAGATCTTAACCATAGATAGAAGTTGTAGCCATAGCAATTTGAAAGTTCAAAATCTATATAAGGAACTTTGCTACATGTATATTATTTACATAGGGATTTGTAGAAACTAGCTATCAATTGTAATTTGTTTTGAAACTTTGAGTAGAAGCAGTATTTTAGTTTAGAGGAGGTCATCTGTGTCTGCACTAAGGAATGCATGGAATGTCTAGCTTTCTTATTGTATCTGTAAAGCATTGTAAGTTTTTGTGAATTTGATTAATGAAGGTAAGAGTCATTCCTATATTGTAAATCATATATGGCTGTGTGTTTTGAATATAAGTGAATTTGGAAGTCTGCGTCTATTTTCTGAGTGTCTTCTGGCTCTTCTTTGTGTTTGAAACAATTTCACATAAAGCTCGCAATCTTGGATGCATATTTGTGAAAATACTCAGGATATTTGCATTTAATGATTTAGTCTGCTGATTTAATTAAATTTGCTATAATTCTTACCATGTGCACAACAAAGCATTTAGATCCTGTAGCAAGTGATGTTGATTTTGGATTCTCTCTAACTTTTCCCAAACTTTGAAATACTTAGCTTAAACACAGAAATCTAAAGGAGATTGTCTAACATTTGAAGGAATTAAGAGCAATTGAGTTGATATTTGGCAATCTTTATACATATTTGAGAAGGAAAGCATGTTTTAATATAAAAACCTACAAAACTTCAAGATACAGTAACAGATTTATGCAAAGGAATGAATAATTTGAGGATATTTGTAACAATTTGCATAATTAGAATCTAGTAAGTAATCAATCACCTTAAATCACGTAAGGCCCCTTACATATTAACAGCTTCATAGTAACCTACTGAACTATCCACAAGGTCAAGACCTGACCATACAAAAACTTGGGATTAAGTAATCTTAATTGATTTCTTCATATCTTTCAAGACAGTTAGGTTCATTTTATGAATTTTAACTTTTGTTATGAATGTGTAAAAACAATCATCAACAGGACCTCTATTGGATCATAAGGCATATTTTAATGGGTTTGAATATGCCAAATTGGAGCGTCCAAATTGAGGAGTCATTATGACATGTTATGGCAGTTGTAAGAGCATCTTCTATTTTAGCAAAGGAGACCATGACCAACTTGGGTGTTGGAATTTGGGCCAATTATGGCACCATTTTGGGTCATTATTTTGATTCATGTTTTTATTGAACTACTTGTGGTTTGTGGTTTTAGTTTTGCCTATTTATTGGTGCTTGAGGATGGATTATTGTATGGGTTGTTTAGTTGATTTGTAAGTACTATTATGCTTCCAAAATTACTTCAACTTACATGTTGGTGATACTCTTGCAAGGGCATGTCCCTCATATTATATGGTAATCTTTGTTGTTGATAATACAATTGGCTCGTTCTCTGGACTGCGGAGTTTTTCTCCCAATATGGTATAATTTTTGTTGTGTATTTTTCCTTGTAATTGAAAAGATTTAATTTATTTCCACATCCCTCTCCTTAAATATTAGATTAGGAAGCATTGCCCCACTCCTTCTTCCTTTCAAAAAAGTATTCCCTTCTTTGATTTTTATGCACAAATGTAAATTTCATAATTTTTCATGCTACACATTAGGTGGATTGCATATGGAATTCATTTCATAGGCTTTGATTTGAAAAATAATCTATAGAATATCTACTTGTGTAAATTTTATCTTGTATATTTTTATTTTTGAAAAATATAAAATAGTTCTAGAAGTCTAGTGAATTTGTTTTCAAAATTGTATTTGATATGAAAAATATGATCTCCTCCTTGATATTCTCAAAAGGGTATTCTTTGATTTTGGAAAATTTGTATTTTAAAATTTGAATAAAATTGAGCCTTCATCAATGGTGTTATCTTCATTAGTATGATGTTGTATACTCAACTCTATATTGAGGAGTTAGGATCGTTCATGTATGTTTATATTGTAATGGTTAAAAAAGCATGTTTGCTCATGAAAAGTAATAGTGTTATTTTGGTTAAAATGAATTGATGGTTCAACAATTTTTAGACAAGTTAAATTAAGCCCTTGGTGTAATAGGAATGATTGGTTCAAACCATTTTCAAACAACACTCAAATCAAGGAAGTTGTGTCTAGTTTAGTGTTAGGTGGATTAAGGCTTGCTTAGGTTTAGCCCTTCTCTTGGATCTCATGACTCTTATTTTAGTTTGAGGGTTGGAACTTAGTATTATATTTTATTTTGGGTGTTATATCCCTTTAGGAACTTCTATCTATTTTTGGAATCAATTTTGGAGCCTTCAATAACCTTGTGGTACATTTCTTGACTTGTTCACTATCTAAAATCACCCAATTATTAAGGGGTGATTTGCACTAGTAAGATAGGCGATCCTAGGATATATTGGGTGATTTGGAAATATCCTAGGTGATTCTAGACTAGTAACATGGGTGATTTGGACCAATTAGGGGTGATTCAAAGATAATGAACATGTAATGAAACAACTTGCACAATAGAAGAATATAATAGGAAATATGCTAAAAATACTTAATAATATGCCACTTTGAGGGGTCAACCTACAAAAGTCTCCAATGAAGAACACAATTCGCAATATGATGATAATGACTAACCTCTAATACCATACTCAAGCCTTGGATATCACCCATGCCAACTTAGATACTAAAATACATCACCTAGGCCGACCTAAATAACAATGTAAGTCTATATTAATGATTATATAACTTAATTAAGAGTCAAGGTAGCCACAAGCCGACCACTCATAACCATATACTAATGTGATATTAAGGGTGTAGCATGCCCCGCCTCTTCAAAGAAGCATTGTCCTCAATGATAATCAACTATGGATGTTTCTGTACAAAATCTTTATCTTCCCACGTGGCATCTTCCACTGAATGAGATACTCAGTGATTATCCTAGTCCTCAACTTCTTTGTGCATGTTTGGAGAATTAAATATGGATTTAAAATGATTCTTCCTTCTTCATCTAGCTCTAGTAACATAGTCTATATAGGAAATTTTTGACCAATCACCTTCTTCAAGAAAGAAACATGAAAAACTAGATATATCTTTGTTGTACATGGTAGCTCAAGTTTGTAGGCTACACTGCCAATCTTTTGTAGAATCTAGTATGGCCAATAATATTTTGGTGACAACTTATTACTCTTTGTTTGTTCTTCAGAGAAATTTGCTTAGGGTTGTAATCTCAAGAAAACCTAATCACTAAGCTCAAAACTGCTTTCACTATGATGTTAGTCTATGTATTGTTTCATTCTATTTTCTGCCATGACCAAATTCTCCTTGAGTTCTAAAAGTACCTATTGTTGATGATTTATTTGATCCTCCACTACCTAAACTTTTGGTGTCACCTTCAACGCTGATGTGATGGATGGAGGATGGTATCCATATAATGCCATAAATGGGGATATTTTTGTATAATTATGGAAGGAAGTGTTGTACCACCATTATGCTAGTGGTAGCTAATCAACCCAATGAGACTACTTATCTTAAGTGAAACAATGTAGATATCCTTTCAAACACCAATTTATAACCTCCATTTGCCCCATCAGACTAAGGATGTTATGAAGAGCTGCGAGCCAATTGAGTACCCAAACAAGAGAATAAATCTATCCAAAAGTTGCTAGTAAATATAGGATCATGATCACTAACAATAACCTTTGGGGTACCATGTAACTTTTGTATATTCTCCATAAATGATTTTTCCACTGTACTTGTTGTAAAAGGATGGGATAATGTAATAAAATGGGTATATTTGGTGAGGTGATCCACAACTATCAAGATTACACTCTTACCTTTAGATCTTGGAAGGCCTACGATGAAATCCATGGAGACCTCTTCCCATCGCTAGCTAGGGATAGATAAGGGCTACAAGAGACTAGGTGTCTTAACTGTCTCCCCTTTATTTCTTTGACATATCAAACATTCTACCACAAATTTTTGAGGATCACATTTAAGCCCTTCCTAAAATAAATCTTGTTTGATTCGATGATTTGTCTTCAAAAATATTGAATGACCTCCAACTAGATAACCATGGAGCTCTTCAAGAATCTTGTGTTTGAGAATGGAGTTTTTTCATAGGTATAATATCTCTTTATACCACAAATAGTCTCCCTTCCAACAAAACTTATTTAAACTACTAGGATTAATTTGCAACTATTGAATGAGATTTCTTGTAGCCAAATCATTTTGCCACTCTACTCTAGCTTCTTCCACCCAATCTACCTGTACTATTGAAATGGCACACATCAATACCTCATCCTTCTCATCCTTTCTAAATACTGCATTAGCCACTATATTCTCCTTTCCTTTCCTATAGATGATCTCAAAGTCATACCCCAACATCTTGGTGACCCATTTTTGTTTCTCTTTCGATTATAACCATTGCTCCAAACATTATTTGAGGTTGTCATGATTTTTCTTGACTTTGAAGTGTCTACCCATCAGATATGGCCTCCACTATTTAATTGCATGATTGAATATCCTTCTCAAAAATGGGTTTGAGTTGATTCTTACCCTTCAATTGACAACTTTCAAAAGCAATGGGCCTTCCTTCTTGCATGAGAACTACTCCTATAGCATTTTCTAAAGCATCAAACTCTACAATAAAATCCTTGGTAAAGTCTAGAGTGGATAGAACTATAGTGGTACACATAGCCTCCTTCAATGTCTCAAATTCAATATTAGCTAACTCATTCCATTGAAAATCATATTTCTTCAATAGAGTTGTAAGCGGTGTTGCTATGCAGCCATAGTTCTTCATAAATTTTCTATAATATCTAGTGAGTCCAAAGAAACCCCTCAAGCTCTTAATTATTTTAGGATCAACCTTTATTCCTTCATGTGACACTATGTGACCCAAGTACACCACCTCTTTGAGACCAAAAGCACACTTGGAAGGTTTAGCATAAAGCTAGTGTTGTTTGAGAACTTGTAATGCTTGATGTACATGATTAAAATGCTCTTCCCAAGTCTTTCTATAAATCAATATATCATCAAAGAACACTAATATAAACTTCCTCAAAAATGGATTAAAGATGGGATTAATCAAACTTTGAAATGTAGATGGAGCATTAGTAAGACCAAATGGTATCACTAGAAACTCATAATGACTCTCATGAATCCTAAATGTTGTATTGGGAATATCCTCTTCCTTAATTCAAATTTGGTGATAACCTAATCTAAGATCCAGTTTTGTAAAAAACATAGCCCCATTCAATTCATCTAGTAAATCATCAATGACTAGAATAGTTATCTTTGATGGTGTACTTATTGAGATCTCTATAGTCTGGACACATGCACCAAGTGTCATCCTTCTTATGCACCGTCACCATGGGAGAGGAGTAGGCACTCTTATAATACTTGCCTCTAGAATCTTCTAAACTATCTTCTTAGTATCATTTTTTTGCATATATGGGTACCTGTAAGGCCTGATGTTGGGTGGTTGGCTCCCTGGTACTAGTTGAATGGCATGATCTTGGTCCCTTTTTTAAGGCAATACTTTAGGCATATCTCAAAAAACCACTGAGTGATGATCTATAATTTCTTGTAGATTTGGATGGATAGGAACATTTGGCTGATAGGCGGCTAATGAAAACAATTATGCCACAAATCCATCAGCCCCCTTTTTAAGCATCTTTTATATTTGATGAGAGCTTACTATTTGTGGGGACTTTGCATGCAAACCTCATAGTTCAACTATCCTTCGCTCTAAATGAAATCTCATGAATAGATGCTAGAAGTTCATCTCGATTGTCCCTAATGTGGTGAGCCACTCTACTCCTAACTCAATATTTGTTGGCCCCATGGGAATATAAAACATTGGACAATCAATTTGATATTCTCCCATGGTCATTTTAATGTTATGACATTTTCTTGATCAATTGATAGTACCCTATCTACAATTTGAACCTAAAATTATGGAGCAAGAAATATAAAACAATTCAGATGAGTCGTTAACTTCTTGTTGATGAAGTTGAGAGTGCTCCTTGAGTCTATCAATATTGTTTCTCTCTCTTTCTTCAAGAACCCCACAACCTTGAGAGTTTGTGGAGTGCTAACTCTAGCAAGTGCATAGCAAGAAATGATTAGGTGAGTATCTCTTGATTCTTCATCTGATTCATTGTCACCCTTTAATATTTGTTCCTCTTCCTCTTCTTCCTCACTTGACCCTTCAATATAGAATCATTTCTTTTCAATGCATTTATGTCCTCGACTATATTTTCTATTACAATTAAAACATAACCCTTTTTCTCTCTTCTCTTCACTCTTTTGTGGTGTTAATCTAATAGGCTGAGGAAGTGACTGTGTAGGAGTGCTTTTATCTCTTATATTTACAAAACCTTTCCTTTTATTAACCATATTTTTTTCCTCTACCTGCCTTTCCATAATCATTACTTGGGAGAGAATTTGGATGAAACATGTGTACCTCATATTTGATGTGATCCTTTAAGTCTCCAAGGAATAACTCTAAAAAAATTTCTATTGCCACATTTTCCACTCTTAAAGATAAGGTGTGAAATTTATGAATATAATCCTTGACCATACCTGTTTTCCTTAATTTGTTAATTTGGTTGAAGTAGCTATCCATAAGATTGTCACTGTAATGTGTAGTGAGTTCCTCTTAGAAAACAAACCAAGTGACAACACATCCCTTCTTTTTCTTTTCTTCACATAGCTAATGATACCAAATGAATTGGTCAACTTCCAAGTATAGGGAAGCCATGGCCACCTTTTGTTGACAAGAAACATGGTGAATATCAAAGAATTGCTCCATTTGGCAGATCCAATTGGTAGGATCTTGCCCATCAAACTTTCACATATCCATCTTTGGTATGAAGTTCCTAGCCATAGAATGATTGGAGTGTTGATCCATCTTGGGATCTGATTCAAACCCAAAAAAACCCTTCCCCTTAGGAGACTCCTCTTCCTCCCAATCCTGGTGGTGTGACTCCCTATGTTTGGGATCTCTATAATGCTGGCCAAAATCAAATTTCTCCATCATTTTCTTGATATCACTTGACTTAGCCATTATTTTCTCCAACCCTTGTATTTGTTTTGGCATAATTAACAAGATTTCTTCCTTCATCTTGTCAGTTTCGTTATGAATGTGTTCAAATATATATTCATTTTCTTTATGAACAAAATCCTTATTTTCCACATCCTCATTTCATGGAGATTTTCTAGGTGTGAGAACATTCTTTTTGCCTCTTGTTGTAGGATTTGCCATGATGGGAAAAAAAAAAAAAATTTGGAATAAATCACGTAAAACAAACCTAATTAATTTGAAAATTTTATTGTAACTTGTGCATAGATGTCACTTCCTAAAAAAGTCTTCAATAAATTCATTAATTTGCAACCTTGAGAGCGAAATTGGTGGAAACCTTAATTTTGTAATAAATTCTTCAATTATGATCCAAATGACATAAAATATGGATTGTAGTAGCTTCAACATGTCCTCAAAAAATCCACTAAAAATATTGAAAAGATTCACCAAAATGAGAGAGATACGTGTTTCCCAAAATGACCTCCAAAATTTTAAAAAAATCTCATTTCTTTGCCTTCATAGTGCCAAGATCATCCTCTAATACCACTTGTAATGAAACATCTTGCACAATAGAATAATATAATAGGAAGTATGCTACAAATACTTGGTAATAATTATTGATGGTGGTTTTAGCACACAGCAACACATATGAAATATAGGGTATCTCACCTCTCTTGAAAAGTAGCCTATCCTAGATAAGACTACCCCAAGGTTTATACAACTAGGTCTTATCTTGCAGGAATGACTTTAGTGGGATGTATTAGTTGTACCAACAAGGGGGACTTACATGCAATGACTAGGGTTTGATAAAACTATGACAGTAAAGTGTGCAAAACCCTAGGATGATTTCAGCAGATTTGGTATATGATTGTTGCTTGGAGACCTAAATATAACAACTGTTTATAAAGAAAATGCAAAAGGATAAGGGTTTAGGGAGAAATATTCAAATCCTAAGTGACAACCACAATGCAGAGAATGTTGTTGGTAGACAAACACTTTAATTAATCACTTTCTATTTTACTAGGCTACATAAACCACAATGCTGTAGAAAATGATGCAATCTTCAATGGAGGCTTAAGATTTTCAAACCACATTCATTCATTAAATACCTAGATTATGACACAATTTAAATTATGAGATGTAATCAAACTAAGCTTAATGTAAAAGGCCCACGCTAACTATGCACAGTAACTCACAACCAGCAAGTACTAATAGTATGGACCAAAGTGTTCATCAAATACCTTCAATATTCATTCAACATTGCAATAGCACAACTAATTAATTGTAGATCTAAATTGAACCATGAAAAACAAAATAGATAACACAAGATGCAAATTCCTAGAAACCTACAAAGCTTGCTTTGTATTAATCAAAATTTTGGCATAGTCTTAGCAATTCACTATCAAGAGTCTATTACAATGAGAGGAAATGATGGCCTTTTTATAGACAAGGCACCATACTGAGTTTTCCATGGATGGTGGAGATTAATTCAACACCAAGGGTTTAGATTTACATTGCATTTAATTTGGTCGATGGGTAGTTACAATCCCAGATTTGCTTTTGTCTTGTAGAAAAAAGATAAAAATATAACTTTCTAGCTCATGAGAACAAGACGAAATAGCTGCTTTTTGAGTTGTCTAATGGGAAAAATGACTTTTCCAATGTGTTGACTGGTCAAGAAGAGTATGTGGTACATTTTTGATAAAGGTGTGTCCAATTGGATGCTTGATGGATCAATATTTGATGACTGGATAGCTAGAACAGTTGTGAAAGTGTCCTAGTTATTGGACTAGATCTGTAGGAACAATAGTGATGTAGGCATGATCTTTAGTGTCTTCTAGCTCTTGGGACTTGTATCCATCACCTTGGACATCATACTGACTTCCTTTTGCATGTGCAACATCAATTTGGTTGATAAAATAGTGATTCTGCATATTCAGGTCAACAGTGTACTTCTGTGTGTTCATCCTTCCAAGACAGCTCCAATTAGCTCCTTTGTCCTCTTAGACCAGTAATTGACAATGCCAAGCATCAATTTCATCATAAAAAGTCATTTTCCATCAATTTGAATCAAAATATGTCCATTTGCAGCCTTGGATTCATCAGGGATAGCTCAATGTCAATGTTACTTTCTTATGTCCATCTTCACAAATCCAGTGATTTTCACATGATTTTCTAAGTTTTTCACCATTTTCAAGTACCCATTTAGCCAATATAATGATCTGGGATGTTTTTGTGGTCATTTGGATCCATTTGGAGGCTTTTATTTCACATTTTTATAGCCTTTTTTTGCAAAAAGTGAGATTTTTGGGGGTACTAGATATTCAGGTGCAGTGACATTAATTAATGCAAAACATGCCCAAAATCCACAATAACATGCTAAAAATAGTCATCATGATGTAATAAATGGATATTTATATCAAATAAACCAATAAAATCCAATTTGCACCTTCAAAAAATGAGTTTTTTAGCCCAAAATGTCAAAAAGCAGGGTTTTTAGGTACTACTGGACATATCATATGGAGGTTGATTTTAGTGCTAGCTTTCACAATTACTCTAGTGGGGATTTTGTTTGCAACCAGATAGCACTAATTTTGGGTGCTAGTGGATATATGCAGTGAGGGGTCATTTCTGCGCAAGTCCTGTTTGTCATGATTTTAGCACAAAACCTGTTTAAAAGCTTTCTGGTGGGGATTTTAAGTGCAACTGGATCTGTGGACTTTTCAAGTGGTACTGAATATATCTAGTTGGACCAAAATTTAGCACCAATCTTGTTGCGATGCATATTAGCTCTAAGAGTTTAAAAATGCCCGACGGGGAAATTTTGATGCACCGGACGTGTCCGGTTGAACTCATTTTTAGCGCTATCCTATTGGAGTGATTTTTAGTGCTGAGGTATGTGAAAGGGTCTTAGTGCTGATATCCAGTGACACTAGATATTAGTGTAATATGCAGTATGGGTCATTTTTTTCTGCGAGATTTTGGAAAAGCCTGGCTGACAGTATATGATGCAGAGGAAACGCAACAGAAGCTTACAAATGGGAAGGAGGAGTCATTAACACAACCAGCATGTTAAAATCCTGGACATGCAGTATGTAATACCTATCGGCTTATCATCATCATCATATTCCTTGCTAACACAGACAGCATCATCATATTTCGAAGAGGCATGAAATATCCTCCTGCTAGCTACTGTTCACTTCCTTATCACCTTTCGCCTTTCACCTGTCAGCAGCATCATCATATCCAGCAAGCGCAAACATCCTCCTGATGTTCACTGTTCATCATACCGCCAAACTCTATCTTCATCATCATGATGTTCGACATTATCTTCACCCTTCGTCGATAGGATATGAAATATCTGGTTCCTCTCATATATCCTGATGACGACAACTTCAAGCACCTTTCCTTTGATGCTTATGTCACCCCGATATCTGACTACTCAAACAACAGCATCAAGATATGACTTATCCGGTCATATTGAAACATCCTGATGATGTTAACCAAACTTTATGCCGACGACTTACGCCGATGCCAAAACACTTAACGACAGTAGGATAAACTTGTATAGGGTGATATTCGCAATATCCTGATGACGTTATTCCTTATGCACCTGATGATGATGTCAACAGGATATAAGACACTTATATCCTCCGCAACATGATAATGAATATCCGGTGATCTTTTCAATATCCTGATGATGACCTTTCCGGTCCTTAGCCAAAAAGTGAACTTTCACTCCTGCATGCGATAGCGACATGTGGACGATGGCTACACACGAAAGATGATCCTAACGATGATATACACACTGAGTATATATCCAACCTATCTCATCCTGATGCACTTGAAACATACAGTCTTCGTTAGCTTCATAACCTGATCGGGATAGCGATATACTCACAGATGTCGATGCGATTCACTCCGTCTGGAAAAGCACATGCAGACCCCTGTATATCCGTCAGCTGCATGCAAACTCACAGAACCGCACAATTTCACAAAGAAAACATGGTGATCGGGCCGGATCACCTTCAGATCAAAACTTAACAGTTTATCTTCCTAAATCCTAGCACATGAGGATGCTAGGTTGATTCACAGCATGCTACCAATCGATCTCCCACACAATGAAATGCCTAAACAGAAAACTAAAATACAACCTAAACTAACATGCATGACCATTCCACCGATTCACAGAATCAACCGGTGGAAGGGTTGAAAGTATCCATTAACCTGTAATCAGAATAGGAATCAAAACATAAACAGCTGATAAACCAGATAATGCAACTGATGAGTTCTTATTTAGATGAAACACAAATGTCCTGTTTCTACAATACTATCGAACAACAATGTTTCACAATGTCTGGACTGATCTTTGGATCTCACTCAATCACCAGTACAACATAACATAACTACTACTCTTCTCTCTCTGATATCCTCTCAAACCCTAACTGATCTGAGTTATTTATAGCAATATCCTACAAGTACTACCAACTCGGTTCCCAGCGGCTGGGAGCTTCCAAGCGGCTGGGAGAGGACAGCTCATTCTACCTGATCACGAGCTCTAACTGCCTGCACACTCTCCTAGGCTGATCTAATACATATGCATTGGTCCAATGGACCTTATTACATTATGAAATCAAACATGCTAAAAATAGACTAATGTCCTGTCATGCGGACAATGAACCTATATCCTGTCTTGTAGGGGTGCTCCTGCACCATACTCCCCAGAAGAAGAAATCTCAAGTCCACTTGAGATGAGAGTATGAAGATCTGCACCATGTTTCTGGATCTGCTCTTCAGTCATCCATATTGCTTTAGAATTAGGTTTTCCCTTCCAAGAGACTAGATACTCCAAGTACTGTTTGTTCCAGGTCTGTTTGACCACTCGGGTGTCCAAAACCTTCTGCAACTGTGGAGGATCATGCTTGGGAATGTTATCATGGACTGTATCCTGTAGGAGTTCCTGATCTGCATCTGGATAAGACTTGTATGGAGTTAAATCACATACATTGAATATAGGGGACAAACCAAGATCAGGGGGGAGTTGTATCTCATAAGCATTCTGTCCATGCTTGTGCAAGATCTGACATGGTCCAACTTTTCTCTGCATAAGTTTAGTATATTTTCCCTTAGGAAGTCTGTCCTTCTTCAAATGAACCCATACCAAATCTCCAACATCAAACTGTGCATCCTTCTTCTTTTTATCAGCATATTCCTTATACTTCAAGGTGGTTTGTTGTAGTTGGGTCTTGACTTGATCATGAACCTCTTTGATGGCTTCTGCAAAAGCTTCTCCTTCTGCACTAACAGGGTCTACTGTAGGTAGATCTCTCAATTCCAAAATTCCTCTTGGATGCATACCATAAACTATCTGGAAAGGTGATTTCCCTGTGCTCCTATTGACAGTATCATTATAGGAAAATTCAGCTTGAGATAGAATATTATCCCACTTGTCTCCATGTTGTTTTGTCAAACATCTAAGCAAATTTCCTAAGGAACGGTTCACTACTTCAGTCTGTCCATCTGTTTGAGGATGATATGCAGAGAAAAAAGACAAATTTGTTCCAAGTTTCTTCCAAAGAGTTCTCCAGAAGTGACCAATAAACTTCACATCCCTATCTGACACTATGCTCAATGGCAATCCATGGATCCTGACAATCTCTCTGAAAAACAAATCTGCAATGTATGAAGCATCAGCAGTGGTTTTGCATGGCAAGAAATGTGCCATTTTGCTAAATCTATCCACTACAACAAAAACACTGTCAAACCCTTTCCTTGTCCTTGGTAAACCCAAGACAAAATCCATACTTATGCTTTCCCATGGTCTGGAAGGAATGGGTAAGGGCTGATATAAACCTGCATTAGTCGACCTGCCTTTAGCTTTCTGACATATCACACATGTCTCTACAAACTTTCTGACATCTGATTGTAACTTAGGCCAAAAGTAATGTCTTTGGACAAGATCAAGAGTCTTATCTAGACCAAAATGACCTGCCATAGCTCCACAATGTTTCTCCTTAATGATGTTTAACCTCATAGAACACCTTGGAATACATAACTATCCACCTTTGAACAACAATCCATCCTGAATCAAAAATTCAGAGAATTCAGCATGATATTTCTCTCCAAAAGAAGTACATACATGATATAGCTCCCCAAAATCTTCATCAGTCTCATACATGGTCTTTAGTGAATCAATGCCAACACTTTCTAACTGAATCTGGTTGACTGTTAGAACTCTCCTGCTCAAAGCATCTGCAACTTTATTCTTGACTCCTTTCTTATGCTTCAATGTAAAAGTAAACGCTTGTAAGGTTTCTACCCATTTCATGTGTCTGTGGTTCAGCTTTTCCTGGCTGTTTATGAAACTCAGAGCCTGGTTATCTGTGAATACTATGAATTCCTTTGGCATCAAGTAATGCCTCCATTTCTTGAGTGACTGGACTAAAGCATACATTTCCAAATCATATGAGGAATACCTCTTTTTAGCATCATTGAGCTTCTCACTGAAAAATGCAATAGGTCTACCTTCTTCGCTGAGTACTGCTCCAATGGCCATGTGACTGGCATCACATTCCACCTGAAAGATTTTGTTAAAGTCTGGAAGTGCAAGGAATGGCTGCTGTGCCACCTTCTTCTTCAATGTTTCAAAAGAATCATCTGCTCTTTGAGTCCAAACAAATCTGCACTTCTGTCCTCCTTTGATGGTATCAAGCATGGGTGCACAAATATGACTAAACCCTCTTATAAACTTCCTGTAGAAGGTTGCTAACCCATGGAAACTTCTGACATCATTCATAGTCTTTGGGGTTGGCCAAGACAATATGGCACTGACCTTCTCCTTATCCATTTGTAACTTTCCTTGTGAAATGACAAAACCCAAATATGTGATCTCCTCTTGCATGAACAAACACTTGTCTAAATTTATCATCAGCTGCTCTTCATGTAACCTCTTAAGAACCAAATCTATGTGTCTGAGATGTTCTTCTTTTGTGTTGCTGAAAATCAGAATGTCATCTAGATATACTATGACAAACTTACCAATGAACTCTTTCAAAACCTCATTCATCAACCTCATAAAAGTACTAGGTGCATTAGATAAACCAAAAGGCATAACCTTCCACTCATATAACCCTTCATTAGTTTTGAATGCTGTTTTCCATTCATCTCCTGGCCTAATCCTGATCTGATGATATCCACTCTTCAAATCTATTTTTGTAAAATACTTAGCACCTCCCAAATAGTCAAGTAAATCCTCTATCCTAGGGATTGGAAACCTATACCTGATTGTGATCTTGTTAATAGCTCTGGAATCTGTGCAAAGCCTCCAAGTACCTTCCTTCTTTGGTGCTAGTACAGCTGGTACTGCACATGGACTTAAACTTTTCCCAATCAGACCTGAATCCAATAATTCTTCAATTTGTCTGGCTACTTCGGCATTCTATTCTGGAGTTAGCTTATAGGCTGCTTTGTTTGGAAGTGTTGACCCTGGAATTAAGTCTATGTAGTGACTAATATCCCTGACAGGTGGTAGGGATCTTGGCATTCCTTCTGAGATGATACCTTTGTACTTATCCAATAGCTCTTGGATAGCTGGGTCTATGAACCTTTGTTTTTTCTCTTCCTTGACTTCTTGCTGCTGTTCTTTATCCACCCTCATACATGGGATTAGGGCATATGCAACTGCACCTTCTGCTGCTACTTCTTTCATGAACTGTTTACCTTCCATCAGCATTACCTTCACCTATTTTCCTTTAGATTTCTCCTCCTTTTCCGTCAATGGTAGTAACTTTATAACCTTACCATCTTTATTGATTGTATAGGTGTTTCTAATACCATCATGTTGTGCCTTCAAATCATACTGCCATGGTCTACCAAATAAAAGATTGCGAGCATCCATCGTGGTAATGTCAAACAACAACTTATCCTTATATGCTCCAATCTAAAATTCTACCCAAGCCTGCTCTTCTATAGTTGTCTGCTGACCTTGGGTAAGCCATGAGACTTTATATGGGGATGGGTGAGGCAATCTCCTAAGCTTAAGCTTTGTCACCATTTCTTCAGACACAAAATTTTCAGTAGAACCAGAATCAATCAAAACTTTACATGCCTTACCTCCTGCTTTGCAAATAGTCCTGAAAAGAGACTTTCTTTGAGGGGATTCTTTGTCAGGTACCTTTATGGTAGTCACTGTTCTTCTCATCATTAGGGACTCTCCACTTTCTGGGTATCCAAAATTATCAGGAGCATTCACACTCTGAAAAGTATTAGAGCCTGTCATACTTTGATTATCAGGTTCTTGGATCAGATTTGTTCTCCTTTCTCCTGTTGAGCTTGTGGCCTTTTCTGGACATCTACTGGCTATATGGCCTTCTTTGTTACAGTTATAACATCTGATGGATCCTCTGCCCTGGGATCTTCCTCTGAAAGGTCTTCTACCTCTGAAGTTTCCTTGCTGACTATAATTTTCCCCCTGGTTCTGACTATTGTTTCCCTTACTATTGTCATGACTGGATTCTCCTTGATATCCATGTCCATGTCCTCTACCTCTAAAAGGACCTCTTCCACCCCTTTGTTGTCTTCCTCTTCCTCTATTGTGTTATTCTTGTTTTCTCTTTAACTTCTCTTCCACTTTCAATGCCAACTGAAAGCATTTCTGAACTGTATCTGGATTATGCAGACTTAAATCTTCCTGAATATTGAACCTTAATCCATTAAGGTATCTGGCTACCTTCTCTTCTTCACTTTCCTTTACCTTTGTTTTCATACAAAGTTTCATGAATTCTTCTGTATATGAGCTGACATCTAGCTCCTTCTGCTTCAGGTTTTGCTTCCTCTTGTGTAATTGGATACTATAATCCAATGGGACATAACCTTCCTTTACTAATGCCATCATTTTCTTCCATGTAGTGACTCTACGCTTTCCTTCCTGTACTCTATCATCTTGGACGAAATTCCACCATGTCAAGGCAGCTTCTTTCATTTTTGACTGGGCTATTTTCACCCTCTGTTGTTCTGGTATCTCCTCTGTTTCAAAGAAATTGTTCAAGGAGTCTATCCACTCCATCACTAAATCAGGTTCCATCTTTCCTGTAAACACTGGCAAATCCAATTTCACATCCATGGTTCTCCTCTCCATGGCCTTGAGGGCGTTCAACAGTGGTCTCTGGTCTGCAGGAATGACCTCCTCGTTCCAACTAGGGATCTCTTCTTCTTCCCTATCTTCTTCTCTACCAGAACTTGCTCTGCTCCTCAACTTCGCTAACTCATCCTTTAATTCCTGATTCTGAGCCTTCACGGCCTTGCTCTCTGTAATCTGTTTCTTCACCAGAACTGCCAACTCAACGTTGGTCATCCTTGCCAGAATCTCAGATGTTCCTTCGTCACCTGACATCCTGCTATATCCTTATCTTTTCCAGAAGATCCTTCCTTTGCTCTGATACCACTATGATGCAGAGGAAACGCAACAGAAGCTTACAAATGGGAAGGAGGAGTCATTAACACAACCAGCATGTTAAAATCCTGGACATGCAGTATGTAATACCTATCGGCTTATCATCATCATCATATTCCTTGCTAACACAGACAGCATCATCATATTTCGAAGAGGCATGAAATATCCTCCTGCTAGCTACTGTTCACTTCCTTATCGCCTTTCGCCTTTCGCTTGTCAGCAGCATCATCATATCCAGCAAGCGCAAACATCCTCCTGATGTTCACTATTCATCATACCGCCAAACTCTATCTTCATCATCATGATGTTCGACATTATCTTCACCCTTCGTCGGTAGGATATGAAATATCCGGTTCCTCTCATATATCCTGATGACGACAACTTCAAGCACCTTTCCTTTGATGCTTACGTCACCCCGATATCTGACTACTCAAACAACAGCATCAGGATATGACTTATCCGGTCATATTGAAACATCCTGATGATGTTAACCAAACTTTATGCCGACGACTTATGCCGATGCCAAAACACTTAATGACAGCAGGATAAACTTGCATAGGGTGATATTCGCAATATCTTGATGACGTTATTCCTTATGCACCTGATGATGATGTCAACAGGATATAAGACACTTATATCCTCCACAACATGATAATGAATATCCGGTGATCTTTTCAATATCCTGATGATGACCTTTCCAGTCCTTAGCCAAAAAGTGAACTTTCACTCCTGCATGCGATAGCGACATGCGGACGATGGCTACACACGAAAGATGATCCTGACGATGATATACACACTGAGTATATATCCAACCTATCTCATCCTGATGCACTTGAAACATACAGTCTTCATCAGCTTCATAACCTGATCCAGATAGTGATATACTCACAGATGTCGATGCGATTCACTCCGTCTGGAAAAGCACATGCATACCCCTGTATATCTGTCAGCTGCATGCAAACTCACAGAACCGCACAATTTCACAAAGAAAACATGGTGATCGGGCCGGATCACCTTCAGATCAAAACTTAACAGTTTATCTTCCTAAATCCTAGCACATGAGGATGCTAGGTTGATTCACAGCATGCTACCAATCGATCTCCCACACAATGAAATGCCTAAACAGAAAACTAAAATACAACCTAAACTAACATGCATGACCATTCCACCGATTCATAGAATCAACCGGTGGAAGGGTTGAAAGTATCCATTAACTTGTAATCAGAACAGGAATCAAAACATAAACAGCTGATAAACTAGATAATGCAACTGATGAGATCTTATTTAGATGAAACACAAATGTCCTGTTTCTACAATACTATCGAACAACAATGTTTCACAATGTCTGGACTGATCTCTGGATCTCACTTAATCACCAGTACAACATAACATAACTACTACTCTTCTCTCTCTGATATCCTCTCAAACCCTAACTGATCTGAGTTATTTATAGCAATATCCTACGAGTACTACCAACTCGGTTCCCAGCGGCTGGGAGCTTCCAAGCAGCTGGGAGAGGACAGCTCATTCTACCTGATCATGAGCTCTAACTGCCTGCACACTCTCCTAGGCTGATCTAATACATATGCATTGGTCTAATGGACCTTATTACATTATGAAATCAAACATGCTAAAAATAGACTAATGTCCTGTCATGCGGACAATGAACCTATATCCTATCTTGTAGGGGTGCTCCTGCACCAGTATATTTAAGTATACCTAAATAAGATAAATAAGTATACCTATGTGTATCTTGATGAGGTACCCATGTACATAAAACCCCCTAAAGAGAAGAAGCACCCCCTAAGACAAGAGATAATAAACACCCCCCACCCCAAATAGAGATATTGAAGAAGTGAGAAGAGCTATGCAACCCCCCTAAATATGTAGCCTCCCACACACTGAAGATGATGAAGTGTTGTCAAACAACATTTATTTCCTTAGGAAGATACAACCTTAGTAGAGTATGTAGGAGATCTTCCCATTCCATAAAATGAATAAGAGGAAAAAAAATGTACAATAAATATCTTTGGATTTTGATCAAATATCACCATGTTGGTGCTGAAAGAGGACACAACCAAATCAGGAGTCCCAAGCCTAACTATAGGTAGTAACCTCTCAAAACCAAGTGGAAATAGATGAACATATAAAAAAGAAGTTGAATATGCTCAATGCTGATGTAGTTGAAGGACCACTATCTATAAAGAGGAAGACTAAGTCCTCAAAAGTGTCTTCCAAACCTGAAAGGTGGGACTCCATAAATAGATGTGAAATGTCTAGTAGATAGAGGTCCCAATAAGGTGGAAAAGGAAGACTAATATGAACCTACTTAGAAGAATCACTAGAGGCCTCTAGTGAAGCAACACCCAACTCTATCAAGGTGGAAGGTTTAGGAGAAATATCTTCAAAAACAAGAGCAATGTCCTTGATAGTGTCCTTGAGATCCATGAGATGGGACTAAAAAAACAAGGAGATGTCTATTAGAAAAATATCCCAATGAGGTAGATCTAGAAGATAAAATAGATGGTCCTACTAAACTAGAACATTAGAAGCAACTCTAATCTTGGTAGAAGTAGGAATGAATGAAGGAGTCCTAGTACATGATTCTAAAGCCTTTGACTCAGCTAGGTTTAGATATCTATACTACTCATCATAAATACTACTCACATTAGTATGAATATCTATTGAAGGGGTGTCAAAATAAAAATGTGAGAAGACATACAATCTAGACTAATGATCTACCTTCACAAATGCAACAATGACATTACTCTATGGTTCTTGAATCGCAATAGAATCAAGAGTAAACTCAACTTTGTTACCAATCCCACTATGTGTAATCTATTATATAGATAGAAGATTAGTTGAGAAGGTAGGTATGCAAAGGAAACCATGAAATGTTCCTTTACCCATGTTAATAGAATCTCTCATGCATATACTCAGAAGAGTTATCACCCATCACTATGTCAGACAAAGAACAAGGCTCCAAAGATGATAACTCAACTTGTGATGAAGCCATGTGGTGCCAAGTATCAAAGTCAAGTAATTAGGGCCTAGAAGGGCCTTGCCCTTTCCTTTCCATTAAATTTTATCTTATGTGTTAGAAGACTCTATATGTGATGAACTTTTAGAGATAGACTCAAAAACATTGATATTGTTCTTCTCAAAAATGTGTGTCAAGTGGTCAATCTATTTTCTCATACAATCATGTTAATCGTGACCTATTTTCTTACAATAGGCACATCTGACCCTCTCTTTGTTGGGCTTATCACCCTTTGAAGATGAGGCCTCATAAGCTAATTTAGAAGTAGTGGGAGATTTTTATATTTTTTCTATCCATAATACTTTTTGTCCCTATTTTTCTATTTCTTTTTCTTATTTTCATTTGAATCCTTTTGGTCTTTTGTGCCCTAACTAGAAACAAGGGTATGTGACTTTGAAGACTTTTGAGTATTGTAGACATTTGAGTACCCATTTGCATGAGCTTATCTCGATCCTTCATAAGTGAGGTAGAAAAATCATCAAGTGATGGCATCTTCCATGTAGTTACAAGGGCATCCTTAGTGGCATAGAAAGTAGAAACAAAAATTGACTAGTTAGGACCAAGTTTGGCAAGAATGGAAATAATCAATTAGCCATCTTCTTTTTCAATATCACACTATTTCTGTAAAGTGCGGAAATCTTACATACTAAAAATAGTATTCCATAAGCAATGCTCAATTCCAAAAACATAAAGTAAATCATTTACAATAATCAATATCCTTAGTTGCACAAAATAGCAAGTTTCCAATAATGAAGTACAAATTTCATACACTAAAAAGTGTTACAATTCCATTTTCTTACACCAAAAGGGTGTTACAATACATCTGTTTCAATGTTACAAGTTCAAGTGTTTGCATCAATTACATTGATTACATCAATTACATCAATGGAAAGAATTATACATTTTATAGATTGGCTATGCAAGCCATACATGAGTAATACAATGAAATATATCCATAATAAATCATATAGCATGAAAATCTCTGATCTCAACTGCCATGACCCCAATGGTCTTCCATAAGCTGAGGTCAAGAGTGTGGTCAAGGCACTTTTTCCACCCAACCACGAAGTATTGGACTTCCCTAGGTTTCTTCCTATCTCGAAGAAAGCACCGACCCTGCATGAGGAGCCTAGCAACCTGGAACAGTAAAGGCAGGAGGGAATCTCTCAATGCATGTCTGATGCCTATATGCATTCTTAAACTAGAATGACATAACTCTTGTATGCAGGATGTGGCAGAGACATATATAACATAAATCTAGGCTTTTTCTAATCCATCTATTTCAATGGTACAGTAGCTTGGCCAAGCAATAAATAAACAAGTGGTAATTTAGAAAAAGTAAATTACCATCTCTGGGAGTCCACATTCAGCATCATATCCTAGAAATAAAATTACTCTCATAACACTTATACACCATTTACACAGAAAGAATAGAACATTCCCAATAGTTTAAAATAATGAACTATTTAAGATTAAATATTCATCATCAAATGTCTAATTCAGAAAATACAATTTGCATCATCCAATTCACTACTCTGGTTTGCATGTTCTGTAAGTTTTCAAATTTTGGTGATTTATAATGATCTTTCATAAAAAGAGGTTTTTCTAGGTTTGATATGAAATAAATGTTTGAAAACAAATATTAAAACTATTAGTTTAATTCAATGCCGATTCATTCTCATTTCAGTGGTTTTGGCGTAATACTAGGTTTGTCAAATGTAATCTCCAAAATGATTTGTTTTCTTTTTATAAGAAATTTTTAATCAACAAGTTTATATAATAAATTCTATTTATGACAGTTGCAGTAGCATAAAATTATATATCTATATATGTATATCTTTTGCAGCATCCAAATAGAAATGAATATATACACAGATATATCTATTCATATATTTATTAACAACTGTTGGTCATGATGTTAGTTACAAACAAACATAGAATAAAAGTACACATTAACCTTTATTCATCTTGAAATATATGATGAATTTAGAGAATTCATGATCCCAAGTCTCTGGTGATTAGGTCTTAATCGTCTGACGTTACTCAAAGGTTGATGTGTGTTGATGTTTCCATTTTGGGGCCTTACATGAAGTTCATCATCATGACACTGTTTCTACAAAGATTCTTCACAGAGAGGTCATTTTATACAGTTATTTGATCAAATGATGCAGTTATATTCAAATCTTTGCATGATATTTTCAATTATACATGCTTGAGCTTTAAATATGCTAAATATTTTCAATTATCTACAATATGTCCACATATTTCATGTTATTTGCTTGAGATTATCAATTATTTACAATTATGTGTTGGCAAGAGACACTATATGGATTCATGGTTGTTGTCATTGATGGCAACAAAGGTCATCCCACATATCCGTAAGTCATGGTGTGTCTCTACCGGAAGTCAGAATAAAGATTGTTGTGGTCCGGTGAACAAGAACAGAGCATGTGGCAAGGTCCGACAGATTGGTCTGGATCTCTCAGAGGAAGTGTCTTGGTGTAGTGCAGATTTGGGGAAGTCAAGAGGACTACCTTGAGTGGTATATTCCAAGGATTTAGCCTCCGGTGGTCGACAAAGAAAAAGATATGAATAGTTGAGTACCGGATTCCTGAGAGACAGTGAAAACAGAGGAAGAACTGACTGACAGAGTATCAGACTACTTTCCGGATGTGTTACTGTTGATGATAAAGGTTGTGAAGGCATGAATCATGTTTGGCCGACATGATTAATGATATCTACAAGTATATGCTTGATCCGCATTGCTTGGTGAGCAAGGATTCAGCCGACAGAACAGGGTTTGTAAGAAACTAGACTGTTCCAGATGCCGACTAGAAAGGTGATGAAATTACTTATGCGGATATATATAGAGGATGGATTTAGTTGTGAAGTGTGTGATTGTGTGAAGGCATATGCGAATAAGTGCAGAATAGAGCAGAAGTAGCAAGAAAGATCTGGTATGTGAAAGGATAGCAGAATAAAGAACAGAGGAGAGATGAAGTGCAGCAGATCAGTGTACTGAGCCTAACCGGAACAGAACTCCAGCATATGCAGATGCTTCCAATCAGTTCAAGACTGTGATTCTTATCACTTTGTAGACAGTGTGTCTCCTTGTAGGCAGTGGGCCTCTTTGTGAGCAGTGTGCTCGGGCAGTGAGCCCTAATTGGCAAGTGCCATTTTTGTAATTTCCTATTCTTCTAACAGAGAATAATTTTGGGTTAATCACCCCATGGTTTTCTCCCTTAACAGGGTTTCCACGTCAAAAATACTATGTCATGTGTTTCTTATTTCATGGCAATGTTTTTGTGTTTGATTCAATGCTACATTAATTAACAATAAAGTTCAAAAACGGAAATAATTAGGATAACTAATTCACCCCCCCTCTCAGTTATCAACATTATGATAGTGAAATGTTCTGAAATTTAAAAGAAATTGAAAGAAATGCTTCAAATCAATGTTGAACCTTTAGCTTTTGAACCACATGTACATCAGATACAGTCATGAAGAGAAGAAAACCAAACCATATGTTCACTAGGACATTCCACAGCTAGATACAGTTGATGCTAACTTCAAAGGAATTGTATGAAAACAACATATGCAAGTAGATATGCACTCCAAGGGATGCAGCAAATCACAGCATATATCCAGAATTCACACACTGATTACTCAAGATTTACTATGAATTGTAATCAAACAAGTCTTCTCATTCATTAAGTATGCAAAGATATAGATGTATATAAAAAGCTTTGAAATGAGCCCTGAATATTTCAACAGACAGATTTCAATTAAGTTTCGAATGTTTAAAAAAGAGGCATTCCTACACCTTTTATAGAACAAGGTGAGGAATCCGTTACAAAAAGATCTCAGATCTTAATTTGTCTATGAATATCTACGGTCAGTATTTCTCTTTGACTTTGTCAACTCTATCGAAATGGCACAAGTTGCCAGCTGGCAACTATCTGGAATACTTATTTTCATAAGTAACTAATGCTTATATCTCCTTTTATGATGTATCCTCATCATGCTCCTTGTTTGATTCATGAGGTTCATCGTCAGGTGCATCACTTTCTGAACTTTCATCATCCTGATGAAGAAGACCCTGTATATGAGGCTGCATGATCATCCTGACATTTTCATATAACTGTAATATTCTGTCAATCTCCCCACCATCTGGAGTTCTCACCTTGATGAGGGCATGGTTATGCATTTGATATTTACCTCTGATGCTTTCCAACTTGTTTTTCCTGTTGTTCAGTGTCTCATTGTAGTTTTCCATCTTGACCTTGATTCTCATCATTTTATCTATGACTTCCTCTGTCAAGTGAACAAGTGGATCATCAGCTACTGATTGAAAGTTGTCATGTAAAGCTTTGATGGAAAACTCTTCATCCTGATTCTCTACCTTCCCTTCCACTTTTCCTTCCAATGTTTCCAAAATTTCTACCTCAACAGACATCATGTCATGCAGTTTCATGCTAATATCTCTTAGTTCATTATTGCATCTTTTAAGTACTCCACATTCAAATTGAATATCCTTATACCATATATCAACCAATAATGCAGTGTTATTATTTAGTACCTGCTTGTTGATAACCAATTGAGGATTAATCCTCCTTGTTTCATCTAAGGCAAACAATGTCTTCTCCAATTGGAAAGACCTCTTCCCTGTCTCCATTTGCAATTTGTCTACCTTCTTCCTGGAGATACTGAGGGAATTCCACCTCTTTAAAGAGGCTTTTATTACTTCTTCTGCTTCATCCAATGTGGATAGCATCCACTTTCTCAGTATGGATGACTTATGTTTCATGAGATCCAACTTATTTACTTCTTCCTGGGAAATGGCAGTCAATGGGACTGCATGTTTAGTTGAAGTATCTTTAGTATTAGTCAACCTCCCTATATAGGCATGCAACTGAGTAATGTGCTCTTTGTGTTGCTTATTTTTCTTTTTTTCCCTCTTAACTTTCTAAATCAAAGAATCTATGATATCTTTACCTTCTTGACCCTCCTGGTCTTCATTTGCAAACCCCAAGTCCACTGTGCTGATCTGAAATTCATCTAAGGTAATTTTACCTTTCTCATTTTCTACAGTAGGGATTGCAATTTGTGCAGTCCTCCTTCCAGTTGTGGGATCCCTTTTAATGGCCGAAGTCATTCTGGCCTTCCTCTTTGGTTTTATTATATTTTATGAAAATAAGGTAGATACATCGAATTCTTGAATTACAAAATCTACCTCTATGTTTACCTCCTTTTCTAACCATGGAGGTACCTGATCATGTTCCTCCGCATCATCATGATGTTCACCTTGATCTCCTATTTCCGTCAGCATATGTGATGGAGAAGGTGATTTCCTTGTTTCTTCTTCATGATGCTCACCTTGAGGGCAATCTTGTGGTATATCCTCCTGCTGAGGAATTTCTTTTTCCGGAGGAGCATCATCTTGAGGTGGAGGATCTTGTGCTACGTCCACATGATGATCTTGATTATCATGATCTTTTTCTATCATTACCTCATCCTCCTTTGCCTTTTCTTCTTGTTGATGCACATTCACAACAATGGATGTTGCGGAATCCTCCTTAGGTGTCGGTGTCTGTTCTGAAACCACTACTTGTTCTGCACCTGTGCTACTTACTTCTTGAACATTGGAAGCAGGATCTTCCACTATATCCTTCTCATCAACCTTCTTGTCCTGAACCTCTACTATAGCAGGCTTCATTGATGCATCTTGTTGGCTTATTTCTGAAGCATGGCCCTCTGGTTCTGCCATCTTCACTTCCTCTATATGTTGCCCTTTATCAGGTGTACCTACTGGATGTTTAGGACTTGCATCCTGTTTATCTGTCAAATCTACCACTACAGGACTTGTCACCTGTGCAATTAGTGTGTCCAGCCCTATATCTTGGGCTACCTTCTCTGGGCTCTTCTCTTTTTCAGTTTCCACTTGCTTCATTTCCTCCATTATTGTTTGTACTGACAGAGTCTTATGGGGAGTCATTAGCGTACTTGCAGCAAGGGTTTCCATCTTTTGTGAAGATACCTCCTTCACAACCTCATCATCAGATAGGTTAATTGTCTCCTCTAATGAGATATGACCTCCTGCCGAGGTTTCTTTCATCTGCTCTTTTGCAAGTTCAGTCTTGAACTTCACAATGGTAGGAAGTGGAACATTGTGCTGAAATTCCTTATGCACAACTTCGCTACCTGCCCCTTTCACTAGTGTAGGGGATTGCCTTATTTCTCCCCTCATGGTAGTTCTTGGTCTCTTAGGTGGGGTAGCTACCACCACCTGTGGGGCTCTTCTCTTTCTTTTGAATAGCAAGGGAGCCTCCACTTCTTCTGTTGGTTGTCATGAGGACTGACCCTCCTCTTGGGTCTCAGTAACTTTTGCCTCTACTATCTTACCTTTCTTGGACTTCAGTTTTCTTGTCTGTGGAGGTGATGCTAATCCTGATCCTAATCCTAATGCTGCCTCCTTAGCTGGAAATACTGTTCTTTCAATGATCACCCCTTTGGGTTCATTATCAATTTTCTTCTTCCTAGGGGGTCTTTTGCTTTGTTTTTGTTGTGGTGGTCGTCTCTCTCCTTTTGATTTTCTCTTTTCATTTATAAAATCATCATATTCCTCACCAGGAATATCCTCCCCTTTCTTCTTGTTGTCCACAGTAAAGGCAACACCTTTCTTCTTCAATGCCTCAATCTGTTCATCAACCCAAGCTTGGGTTAGCTGTAATGTCCTGGCAATGAAAGGGTCCAAGGATATGTCCTCCTGTATGGTTAGGTCAGGTGTAGATATGGTATCATTATATATCTTCTTATCCTCATACTCATCTGCAATTAACCTGCCATCATCCTTCTTCAATTGTTGAGGAATAGGGATGCAGTCAAAGGTTTTGACTTGATTCAGTGTCAGCCTCTGGTATCTTCTTCTTCTGGCTTCTTCTTCAATCTACCCAGAAGTCTTCCAAGTACCTTTGATGAATAGGTTTCCCTATTATTTTCTGTATCCTCCCATAAGGATCATATTGTCTTATTAGTGGGAATGGCTGCAATTGCATTTTATTTAAGCTGTCCATCACCTTCTTGATTCTTTTTGAATCTGGGCACATATACTAGCTAGTAGTGACTAGAAACAAGATTGGAGGTAGCTTATGAGCATCCTTATATGTCTTCAGCATGGTGGAGCTCTGCCTTATGAATTCCATCAATATCACTGCATCAGTGGGGTATCTTGGCAGCATGAGGGGAGGTCCTTCAAATCCCTCAATCCTCATGTAAGAAAATGTAGCAAACTAAATGTACCAGTGTCCATGCCTATAGATTATCTCTTGAGCTTCCATGCTCAATCTCTTTGTCCTGTCTTCCTCCATGGTCCTTACCAGATGCATAGAGAATGCATCATTAACCAATTTGTAATCCTGGAGGTAGTTATTTCTCTGTAATTGGGGATGATGATCCCAAATGTGCACAACATTGATTGTGCCTGTGACTTTTCCATCTGTAATTAGTACATCAAATGTGCCTTTGTATGCATAGGAGTAGACAATGTATAATGTCATGTAGAAAGAACAATTTGAACCTCCCAGGTTTATTAGCTACTCATGTAGAGCATCACTTATCAATTGGCCCCATAGTGGCTTGATGTCTGCATATATGCACATCATGATTACACCATACATCCAGTCCTTGAAAATACCAGTATCAAGCTGGCCTGTCACCCTGCTAAGTAGTGCAATCATGTATTCATACTCTTCATCAAAATCATACTTAAACAAGTGCACAGGAAGTTTGGTAGCTACAGGATATGTGTTGTTCTGGGCCCTCCACTGATATATGTTCTTCCTGGCTTGCTTCTTATTATTCTCATATTCAACTTCAAACTTCTTTAAGTCTACACTATTAACCTTCCTGCCCAATGGCAGTCCAAATGTCTTGGAAAGACCTTTAATGGATAGGTCTGCATATACTCTTCCATGTTTCACCACCTGTCTGGTCTCTGGATTGTAATTTTGTGCACACTCAACCACCAGCTCAGGAGACTCCATAGAGTATGGAAAATCGGCCGCATTCCACAATCTAGACACAAATACTGCATCCAACAGAGGGCTTCTATTCTTCTCATCATTTATTTTGGCAAACCAGGGCTCCAAATCGGTGCTTCCTTGATGGGTATCTGTAATTGCACCATACTTAAACAGGATTCCTCTTGGAGATGAGAACATGGGATTCTTGAATTTAGCCTCACACGTTGCCAACCTCTTGTTAGCCATGGATATCTACAATTAACATAATTTATCTTACAACAGGTATTCACATGCATGCAGATAACATCTTATTTTTACTAACATCATGCATACTGTATTCATTCAGCATTAACCTATCACAAGATGCATAAACTAAAACTTCAAACCAGCAACATCATACCTAACTATGTAGAAGTAACAGGATGAGGGTTTCAATTACTTACCTGGTTATGCAAATCTCTTTATACTAGTGGTTTTCCAGAAAATGCTCTTAATCCTACTGATAATCACGTACTTCCTCCTACTTGTGAGCTTTGTTCGTACAAGTGTCGCCTATATGGGGGTTTGGAAGCTGGTGCTCTGTAAAAATGATTTTCTCACAAGGTGAGTCTGAAATGGCAGTGAATTTACCTTTTAACCTTGCAATTAGGGTAAAATTAGGGCAAATCCTGACAGATTAAATCTTATTCATTGAATTTTCACATGGAAACTCAGGATTTCGCCAAGTGTTCGATCAGGTTTAATGGTTGGCGGGAACTACCTACCATCTCTGCGCGCATTAAATGTCAATGGCGGCAACGGGAGCGGGGTGATATTTTCATGTGACAGGATGATGTTCAAATATCAGGTGATATATGAGTATCGGGGTGATATATGAGTATCGGGATGATATATGAATATCAGGGTGATATTCACAAATATCATCCTGAGTGCAATGTGATCATCCTCCCCGATATGAAAAACTATCTTCGACAAGATCGGGTGATAAACGAACCCTCAGGTCATACCAAACACATCAGGAGGATATTTCAATATATCGGGTGATGTTACGAAATGATGATGACCAGATAAAACATAACCTCTCTCTCAGAATATCAGGATGACATCATCCAGATAGTAACTCAGTGTATCATTATGGCCTCATGACATCATCATCATGTTATGGGAAAAGGATCATGTTTAGGAAATATGCCCCCCCAAGAGGTAAATGTGATGATGATGTCATTGTCATGTTTGTTTCTTTATTTATCAGAACCATATGATGTCATCAGGATAATGGCTTAGGGGGATATTTTTCGTCAGGAGGATATTGAGAAATATTAGGTTACATTAAGAAATATGATCCTCGCGGGAAACATAAGGCTATTGACGGGCAAAGGCCACTATCACCTAAAATTGACGTCCGGGTATTTGTACCGCATGATTTATTAGGTGATAAATTAGATTGGGATGACCTTTTGAAATATGACTGATGTTTATGAAATATGATCCTCCCCCTGGAAATATCAGGTTTGACTCAAACTTTGACCATTCATAACTTTCACACCCTGATGAATATCAGGGTGATGTAAAAGGCAAACCTGCATGAAATTTGATACTCTATCTGAATATGAGGTTATTGGAATGAAATATGAAATTTGACAAACTGACCTCATGATGATGACTTACCCAGCCTATCCATGCATGATGATCCTACATGACTCACTTTTACTAAACCACCAGAAAGCACAAAACAAGCCAAGCCAAAAAGTTGGGTCCTTGTTTTGCCAAGTCAAAATGGGGCGTGTTGTGTAACCACACAACAACTTGCCACCAAAGAAAATAAACAAATTCCAATGATTCAAGTGATGTGATCATATTTATCTATAGTATTCTAATTCTTTCTAAGAACAAACATCATGATCTTCTGAATGATAAAAGTTCACCATGGTAACAATGCTTAACAAAGGATCATGTGTGTGTAAATGATTAATTATCCTCATCTTGAAAGAAAGTTGAAAACATAAGTAACTGGTGTTAAACTACATAGTTGGAGATCATCCCTCAGAGCCAACCTAGATAGAGCCTTGCTACCAGCAGGCGTCTATAGCCCCAGCAAGGTTATCTATACAATCTCCCCAAGTAGAGCCCCACTGCCAGCAGGTGTTCATAGCCCCGGTAGAGTTACTTAGATGGCCTAATTTTATTTCTTTTCTAATTTTCTCTTAAAATTTGTATCTGATCTCATCATGTCAGCTCATTTGTACAAGGTATAGTCACTTGCAGCTTTAGGTTGGAGATTGCATTGGTAGCAAGGGAGTCCCTTTAGATTTTTCACTTAACACCTATACTCGTATCTTCAACAAACCCAAGGCTTTTAAGTGTTTCATTGTGATTGATTCACTTTGATCAAGAAAAGGCACCCTGATGAAAAGATATCACAGACCTGATCATGAATACTTCTTAGAATGAATCATAACCTATGTCTAAATCTGATCTCATCATGTGAATCCTAACAATTTAGTTATTTTCTATGGTGATGAAGTGCATCATCTCGACTAACCAAAACAAAACTCAACAAACAAAATAAGACAAACAAAAACACAACTGTACAAACAACTATACAAATGTACAATATGATACACATGACTATCATGAAGTCACTTAGGCCTGGAAATAATGTTTGAGGAATTGTCCATTGACTGGCAATGGGACATCCTCACCTGTTAGGTTCTTAAGCCTGTAAGTGTTGTCTCCTAGTATCTCAGAAATTTGAAAGGGACCTATCCATAATCTGTCAAATTTGCCATGATCTCCTTTCCTCTCATGGGCTTTATCCCACATCAGGACTAAATCAGATATCCTAAAGGCCTTAACTTTGGCTCTCTTGTCAAACCATCGTTTGACAATAGCCTGATGTTTTGCAAATTGGTCAATTGCTTGACTCTTTTTCTCTTCTAGGTGCATCAGCTGAAGCAACCTGACTTCTTGTCTATTATCAATGCCTAGGTACTGTTGGGCAAACTACAAGGTAGGAATTTTCAAGTTTACAGGGAGGATAGGATCTACCCCATAGACCAATTGGAAGGGTGAGTTTCCTAATGCAGTTTTCATTCTAGTTCTGTCGACCCATAAGGCATATTTCAGAAATGAGTTCCATTCCCTAGGGCTCTTCTCTATTAATTTTCTTATGATATTCAACAAATTTTGTTGGTGGATTCTGCTAATCCATTCCCTTGGGGATAGTAGTTGGATGAAAACTTAAGTATGATCCCATGATCAAAATCCCAACTTGACAATTTGGTTGAAGTGAAGGCAGAACCATTATCACTTACTAGAGCATAAGGAGTTCCATACCTAGTAACAATGTTGCTCTCCAGAAATCTAATGACATCATCTGTAGTATAAGTCTTGCTACTGATAGCCTCAGTCCATCTGGTACAATAATCAATAATTGTCAAGACATACCTATGGCCTGAGGATGATGGAGGATTGATTGGTCCTATGAAGTCCATGCCCCATTGTGCAAATGGGCGCTCTTCCATCACTGGCTACAATGGTTGTGTAGCATATTTCTCTCTGTTGCAACAACCTGACATACATGACAACATTTAACATGATCAGCTGTATCTTTAAAAACTGTGGGCCAATAATATCCTACTCTAAGGATTGCATGTGTTGTGGCCAAGGCTGATACATGTGCTGTTCCGAACTTGTCATGTAAATCTGATAAAACCTTATTTGCTTCCAGCTTTTCTAAGCATCTCAGGTATATTCCTTCATAATTCTTCTTGAACAGGGTTCCTCCCTTCATCATATATCTTTGTGACCTTATCTTCAAGGCTCTTCTCTGTGAAGCTTGCAATCTTGGAGGACATCTCCCAGTAATCAGGATGTGCCTGATATCTGAATACCATTCCTTATTGTCCTTCTCATTGATCACATACTGCTGACTTGTGATGTTTGGATCAATTTCAGATATCATTTGGCTCAAAGCCTATCCTCTTACTAGCTTCATTGGTGTAATCTCCATATCATACTCTTGTAATACAGTGATCCACTTGGCTCTTTTCTCACCAGACTCACTCTGCATGAGCAGCATCTTCACTACTGCATCAAGCACTACTTCAATCACTTTGCTTCTTAGTATATAATGCCTGAACTTCTTTATGGCCCTGACCAATGCAAGTGCCTATCTCTCAACATCTACATACCTTAATTCAACATCTTTGAAGGGGCAGCTCATGAAGGCAATTGGTTTCTCTTCTTTCTCTTCATTCCTTTGAGTCAACACTGCTACAAAGGTATGCTCTGAGGCAAATGAATAGATGTAGAAGTCCTTTGTGTAATCTAGACTGATGAGGACAGGAGCATCTGATATGGCTTTCTTTATGTCCTCAAAAGTAGCCTTAGCTTCTGTTGTCCACTCAATCTTGGCATCTTTTTTCAGCATAGCGTTTAGTGGTCTAACTATCTCTGCAAAACCAGTGACGAATTTTCTTACAAAGTTGATCTTACCAAAGTAAGATTTAAGTTCTTTCTTGCTTCCAGGGAGTTGTATTTTCATGATAGACTCCACCCTATCAGGATCAATGATGATTCCATCTTCAGTTATCAAATGGCCTAATAATTTGCCTGTTGTTACCCCAAATATGCATTTCTTGGGGTTCAAGGATATTCCATACTCTTCACATTTCTTCAACACATTTCTGAGATCTGCTACATGGTTCCCCCTTTCTTTGGAGAACACTGTGAGGTCATCCATGTAGATGACTATACATTTTCCAATTAAGCCTCTGAAGGCTATGTCCATTGTTCACTGGAATGTTGCTCCAGCATTTATCAGCCCGAATGGCATACATCTATAAGCAAAGATCCCCCACTTTGTGGTGAAGGCAGTTTTCAGCCTGTCAATCTTATCAACCATCACTTGGTTGTACCCTGAAAAGCCATCCAAGAAGGACATCATTTTGGCTCCATTTACAATCTGCAGAACTTCATCTAATGAGGGCAGAGGATAATTATCCTTTTCTAATGCTCTATTCAGGTTCCTGAAGTCTACACATAGCCTGATGTCTCCATTCTTCTTTCTAACTAGCACTAGATTTGCCACCCAAGTGGAGTGCCTCACAGGAAATATTATCCTGGCATTTAACAGCTTCTTAACCTCTTCAAATATTATTGGTTCAAGTAAAGCATTGACTGGCCTTTTCTTCTATCTGAAAGGTTTAGCGTCTGGCTTGAGAGGTATAGTATGAGTTATGACTGATGTGTCATATGTCTTCAGCTCATCATAAGTCCATGCAATTACATGGATGTAATCTTTAAGGGCCTAAGTTATTCCTTCTAACTCTTCTAGTGTGCAAACCTTACCTATCAAGACATTTCTCGTGTCATCATCCTACCCAATATTCACTTGTGAATATTGACCTCCATCAGCTTTGGGAAGATCCTTCTGTTTCAGCATATTATCCAAATCAAAGGCTCTTTCTAATTCAATCATACCTTTGGGAATCTTATTGCTAAGCAACTCTAATATTTCATCTTCTTCCCAAACATGATCTTCTACACTATTCTCATCTATGATCTAAGCATCAAATATATCCCTATTAGAGATGAAATCAAGGATGTGCTGATCATCATCAAAGACCTGAAGATTGGTAACATTATCAGATACTGATGGTACAGATACTAGTTCTACTAAAAATCTCTTTAGACCTGATATAGATAATGGCTCCAGTGTATTGGCAGCCTGGGCAAGTGCATCTGCCCTATGGTTCTATTTTCTAGGAACGTGGGTGATGTTAAATGCATCAAAGTCTTCAATCAAATCCCACACTCTGTGTCTATAATTTGACAATCTCTTATAATTGTAAGAGTAGATTCCTCTTACCTGTCTGACAACTAATTCTAAGTCTCCAAAGACATGCAGAATTTTTACTTTCTTCTTGAAAGCAAATAGTATCCCATGAATCAAAGCTTCATACTCTGTCACATTGTTAGTACAGGGGAACTGTAATCTGTATGTAGCTAAGTAGGATTTTCCTGATGGATCAATAAGATCAATCCCTACTCCAGCTCCTTGTTTGGATTTGGATCCATCAAATCTAAGGATCCAAGACCTATCCTCAGCATGAGGCCTAGCTGAACCTTTGTTTTTCTTTGCAGCTCTGGCAGCTGCTCCACCTGATATCCATTTTAACTTAGGAATGTCATCCTTCTCAGACTTCATCTTTTCTTTCTCCTGAGAAACTAATTCTTCTTCTTGTTTTTGATCATCAGGAGGATGATCTTTTGGATTAGGCTCTGTATGTCTCTTTAAAATATGCAGACATAGTGAACAAGTATTCTCCGAGTGAGGTGCCTCATGCAACCTACACCATCCTTCCGTTAACACATCCTGTGGATGCTTCTTTTGTTTTATCATCTTCCTAAATTCTTCTGATAAGAACTCTTCAAATCTGGTTAGGTTACTACCTCTGTCTTCATCAGATAATTCATAATCTGACTCCATTAGACAATCACTTCTTGGAGTGATCTTTCCTTTTTCCTTAACATTTATCTGGTTATACACCAAGATTTCTTCTGTTCTTTGTATATGATCTTCATCATGATCTATCACCTTTTCTGTGGTTCCTGCAAAAGATAAACAAGAATCAATATCCTCATCATCACTAGATGTAGAACTTACCTCAGAATATGATGATGATGCCTCACTGCATGTCTGCTCTAGCATTATCATGTCTAAGCATGTTTCACAAGTCTTTTCTGAATGTGCTTCGTCGTGTAATCTGCACCATCCATCAATCAAAATATCATTAGCAGGTATTTTTAACAACTGACAGCGCTTTACCTGTTTGGATAGATGCATCTCAAAGTTTCTGAAGCGATCTATTTCATTTTCATTCTCAAAATTACTATCAGGTTCTAAAACTAGCATGTCCTCCTGATGATCATCATCATGATGATGATGAAAGTCAAGCATCAGGATCTCTTCTATCCTGATAGTCTATGGTCTAACGGCATAAACTCTAGGTTCGACATTTACATACATGATCTCATTCATTTTATTATACTCAGTTATCATGTGCTTCATCCTGGGTTCAGCATCTATTCTTATCTGGTTTGGTATACCTTTCCAACATAACCACATGTGACTGAAGTCAGTAGACATATATCCATTCAAAGTTTTTGACCAATCCCAGCTAAGTAGCATCCCATATGTGTCAGGTATGTCAACTACCTGAATATCAATATAATACTAGATCCTAGGATCAGATGCTAGTTGCATGTGTATATGAGTCAGCTCTCCTATTACACTGACTTCTATCTTATTTAGTTATGTCACCTTCTTTAGGGATTTAGCAGGATGCAGTCCTAAAGCATTGCATATAGATAAGGGCATCACATTTGTAGATGCACCTGAATCTACCAAACAGTGTGTAAATTCTTGCTAAACATCCTTATGGTAAGGAGGAAAGGTGGTGATTCACTCTTATCTCAGTATAATGTCATATGTGAGGTTTCTAAAGCTTGGATAGTAGCTGACATTTTAGACTTGACATTACTATCTCTAGCAGCATGATCTTTATTGCTAAGATGACCTAGAGATTGAATATCCTCTTTAGGAGTAGGATCATCTAGTGACTTCATGAAAGCTTTCTTAATTGTAGGAGTTTTCAACAATTCTGACAGAGACAGGCTGATCTTTACCTTCTTCATCTCATCTACCAAGTATGTGACAAGTTTATCAAACTCCTGAGGTAAGGCAACCGCTTTTGATGCTGTATTCTGGGGTGACAGATATTTTGCATTTACCTTGGGAAATCCTGGATTATTGCTAGCTTTGGGATTAGGAGGTGTATTGAAATTATTTGGAGGTAGAGATGATGTCAATGGACCAGTAGGTTTGTTGGAGCTACTTCTCAAATTATAATTATGCTTACCAGGATATTGCTACTGGTATGCATGCACCTCCTCATGTTTAGTGGAAGGCTCATTCTCATCTTCAAAGGGGAACACATAATTTGACTCGAAGGCTAAAGCAGATTCTTCGCATGCATGGGTATACTGCTGGTGGGATGACATAGTCTGCTAATGATGATGATCAGTGTAACTCTCTAATACAAATGTAGAGTCATATCCACAAGGAACAAGTTCATTTCCCTCTACCTGAGGTGGATTTCCTGCAGTATTAGATACTTCTGTCTGGAAAATGCTAGCAGCAATTCTAAATTGTGGACAGTCTAGCTCCGCATGAGCATTTGTATTGTGGATCCTGCACCAATTAGTGAGGGCTGCCTCAGCAAGATTGACTCTAGTAGTCTGTTTGGCTTCACCAGGTGGCTGATTATCTAAGGGTGATGGTAATAAACCATTATTTGGCCTGGGGTTCCATACTCTAGGCTGTCTCTAAGGATTATTGTTATTTCCACCACTGTTATTGAAATTACTGTTGTTATTGTATCCTCTATTAGGATAATTTGGTCTGTCATTGGAATAACCTCTGTTTTGGTTAGGCTGAGAATAGAAATTCTGATTTCTCAAATGTGTGACCTCTATAGTGAGTTTTCTTAGCTGAGCAGAGATTTCTTTGATTTCTTCCTTCTCTTCTTGAACTTTAGCCACTACATTCTCAGTTTGAGGCTTGAAGAAAGAGGATCCATGGTTATTGTTGGATAGATCAGCACCTTGAGGTGTCTGAGTTTGTGCAGGATATTGTGGCGTCTGGCCATTCTCATTAGGAGGTGGCATGATACTTAATGGAGGTACTTGCAAAGGTGCAGGCATGACTGTTGGAGGTACCATAGCTCCATTAGGATATTGCTGTGGTGGATATGCAGGATATTGCGGAGGATAATTTGGATACACGCCAGGCAATGTAGGGAATGCAACATTTGGTGTAGGTGCAGGAACTAATTGCTGATTCACCTTGATAGCTTCTTGAAAAGCTCCTGTCAAGGTAGTGATCTCAAGGTGTGTTCTCCTGATGAACATGGAAGTTAATGGATCCAGAGCTGAGTAATAGATACTCCTAGAAGTAGCATCTACTACTACATAAGGAGCAACCAACTTGGATAGCATTTTCTAGAACCTAGCATTGAAATTGGCAATAGGTTCACCTTCAAACCTTTTGATAGTGGCAAATAGGTGATAGTTCATTGAAGGATCAATTGGTACGTTGAACCTATCAGTAAAAGCTTTCTCTAGGACAGCCCATGAACCAACAAAACCCTGACCAAGACTAATAAACCAATTATAAGCCTCTTCCCCTGAGGAAAAAAGAAATAATCTGCATACAACATCTTGATGTTCTATTCTGGCTCTACAGCAGGCTTCTTTAAAGGTTTTGATATGATCATCAACATCCTGATAAGGATGATATTTTGGACAAAGTTTGTTCAGATTCTTTGGCAACTCATGATATGCATTGAAAGTCAGAGGTGACTCTGCTACAAATAAAGACATTGCAACCAGAGGAGGTTGAGCCTGTGGTACAGTTGGCTGAGGTTGGACCTGGGGTTGAGGTTGAACAAGAGGTGTCACAGATATCCCAGAAGGTATTTGCAAACCAACAGGAGTTACAGGAGGAGGTTCTGGTGAAGCTCCTGATGCACTAGATCCTGGAGTGTGATGGATATCCACAGTTCTAGGTCTAAAACCTCTAACAGGTAGTTCTTCAAAGATTCCACTTGGCTGAGACTTGGTATTTATCCTGTGAGCCAAGATTTTTCAATTTTGAGGTAAATTGGTTGGATCTTTGTAAATATTAGTTGAAATTCACTAGCTGAGGTGATATTTGCAGTTGGATGACTAATCTGACTAGATATTTGTGAAATATTTGCAAAGATAGTGTAAATATGAGATGATAACAAGGTATGATGACTCTTGCCACAAGATATTAGGCTTATAAGGCAAAACTCTTCAAAGCTTGAACAAATTTACTTAACATTGGCTGATATTTGTGAATCCATGATGATCTAATGTAAAGGTTGCAATATTTACATCTGATTTGGAAATCTTTACACAGAATGAGCATCTACAAGCGTACTACAGTAAATATTTGAGCAATATTTGGAATTTCACGAATGCACTGGGGTTACCTTACTTTCTGCATCATCAAACCTGAAAATAATGATGATGAGCATCCTCTTTCAAATAAAGGTCCTCCTTTTAGTGCCAATTTATGTTGGACATGATGTTAGTCACAAATAAACATAGAATAAAAGTACACATTAACCTTTATTCATCTTGAAAGATATGATGAATTCAGAGAATTCATGATCTCAAGTCTCCGGTGATTAGGTCTTAATCATTTGACATTACTCAGAGGTTGATGTGTGTTGCTGTTTCCATTTTGGGGCCTTACATGAAGTTCATCATCATGACACTATTTCTGCAAAGATTCTTCATAGAGATGTCATTTTATATAGTTATTTGATCAAATGATGCAGTTATATTCAAATCTTTGTATGATATTTTCAATTATACATGCTTGAGCTTCAAATATGCTAAATATTTTCAATTATCTATGAGATGTCCACATATTTCGTGTTATTTGCTTGAGATTATCAGTTTTTTGCAATTATGATAGTGAAATGTTCTGAAATTTAAAAGAAATTGAAAGAAATGCTTCAAATCAATGTTGAACCTTTAGCTTTTGAACCACATGTACATCAGATACAGTCATGAAGAGAAGAAAACCAAACCACATGTTCACCAGTACATTCCACAGCTAGATACAGTTGATGCTAACTTCAAAGGAATTGTATGAAAACAACATATGCAAGTAGATATGCACTCCAAGGGATGCAGCAAATCACAGCATATATCCAGAATTCACACATTGATTACTCAAGATTTACTATGAATTGTAATCAAACAAGTCTTCTCATTCATTAAGTATGCAAAGATATAGATGTATACAAAAAGCTTTGAAATGAGCCCTAGATATTTCAGCAGACGGATTTCAATTAAGTTTCAAATGTTTAAAAAAGAGGCATTCCTACACCTTTTATAGAACAAGGTGAGGAATCCGTTACAAAAAGATCTCAGATCTTAATTTGTTTATGAATATCTACAGTCAATATTTCTCTTTGACTTTGTCAACTCTATCAAAATGGCACAAGTTGCCAGCTGGAAACTATCTGGAATACTTATTTTCATAAGTAACTGATGCTTATATCTCCTTTTATGATGTATCCTCATCCTGCTCCTTGTCTGATTCATGAGCTTCATCGTCAGGTGCATCACTTTCTGAACTTTCATCATCCTGATGAAGAAGACCCTGTATATGAGGCTGCATGATCATCCTGACATTTTCATATAACTATAATATTCTATCAATCTCCCCACCATCTGGAGTTCTCCCCTTGATGAGGGCATGCTTATGCATTTGATATTTACCTCTAATGCTTTCCAACTTGTTTTTCCTGTTGTTCAGTGTCTCATTGTAGTTTTCCATCTTGACCTTGATTCTCATCATTTTATCTATGACTTCCTCCGTCAAGTGAACAAGTGGATCATCAGCTACTGATTGGAAGTTGCTGTGTAAAGATTTCATAGCAAACTCTTCATCCTGATTCTCTACCTTCCCTTCCACTTTTCCTTCCAATGTTTCCAAAATTTCTGCCTCAACAGACATCATGTCATTCAGTTTCATGCTGATATCTCTTAGTTTATTATTGCATCTTTTAAGTACTCCACATTCAAATTGAATGTCCTTATACCATATATCAACCAATAATGTAGTGTTATTATTTAGTACCTGCTTGTTGATAAGCAGTTGAGGATTAATCCTCCATATTTCATCTAAGGCAGACAATGTCTTCTCCAATTGGAAAGACCTCTTCCTTGTCTCCATTTGCAATTTATCTACCTTCTTCCTGGAGATACTAAGGGAATTCCACCTCTTTAAAGAGGCTTTTATTACTTCTTCTGCTTTATCCAATGTGGATAGCATCCACTTTCTTAGTATGGATGACTCATGTTTCATGAGATCCAACTTATTTACTTCTTCCTGGGAAATGGCAGTCAATGGGACTGCATGTTCAATTGAAGTACCTTCAGTATTAGTCAACCTCCCTATATAGGCATGCAACTGAGCAATGTGCTCTTTGTGTTTCTTATTTTTCTCTTTTTCCCTCTTAACTTTCTGAATCAAAGAATCTATGATATCTTTACCTTCTTGATCCTCCTAGTCTTCATTTGCAAACCCCAAGTCCACTGTGCTGATCTGAAATTCATCTAAGGTAATTTTACCTTTCTCTTTCTCTACAGTAGGGATTGCAATTTGTGCAATCCTCCTTCCAGTTGTGGGATCCCTTTTAATGGCCAAAGTCATTCTGGCCTTCCTCTTTGGTTTTATTATATTTTTAGAAAATAAGGTAGATACATCAAATTCTTGAATTACAAAATCTACCTCTGTGTTTACCTCTTTTTCTAACCATGGAGGTCCCTGATCATGTTCTCTGTATCATCATGATGTTCACCTTGATCTCCTATTTCTGTCAGTATATGTGATGGAGAAGGTGATTTCCTTGTTTCTTCTTCATGATGCTCACCTTGAGGGCAATCCTGTGGTACATCCTCCTGTTGAGGAATTTCTTTTTTCGGAGGAGCATCATCTTGAGGTGGAGGATCTTGTGCTATGTCCACATGATGATCTTGATGATCATGATCTTTTTCTATCATTACCTCATCCTCCTTTGCCTTTTCTTCTTGTTGATGCACATTCACAACAATGGATGTTGCAGAATCCTCCTTAGGTGCCAGTATCTGTTCTGAAACCACTACTTGTTCTGCACCTATGCTACTTACTTCCTGAACATTGGAAGTAGGATCTTCCACTATATCCTTCTCATCTGCCTTCTTGTCCTGAACCTCTACTATAGCAGGCTTCGTTGATGCATCTTGTTGGCTTATTTCTAAAGCGTGGCCCTCTGGTTTTGCCATGTTCACTTCCTCTATATGTTGCCCTTTGTCAGGTGTACCTGTTGGATGTTCAGGACTTGCATCCTATTTATCTGTCAAATCTACCACTATAGGACTTGTCACCTGTGCAATTATTGTGTCCAGCCCTATTTCTTGGGCTACCTTCTCTGGGCTCTTTTCTTTTTTAGTTTCCACTTGCTTCATTTCCTTCATTATTGTTTGTAGTGATGGAGTCTTATGGGGAGTCATTTGCGTACCTGCAACAAGGGTTTCCATCTTTTGTGAAGATACCTCCTTCACAACCTCATCATCAGATAGGTTAATTGTCTCCTCTAATGAGATATGACCTCCTGCTGAGGTTTCTTTCATCTGCTCTTCTGCAAGTTCAGTCTTGAACTTCACAATGGTAGGAAGTGGAACATTGTGCTGAAATTCCTTATGCACAATTTTGCTACCTGTCCCTTTCACTAGTGTAGGGGATTGCCTTATTTCTCCCCTCATGGTGGTTCTTGGTCTCTTAGGTGGGGTAGCTACCACCACCTGTGGGGCTCTTCTCTTTCTTTTGAATAGCAAGGGAGCCTCCTCTTCTTCAGGCTCTTCCTCCATGAGGATATCTTCTTCTGTTGGTTGTTGTGAGGACTGACCCTCCTCTTGGGTCTTAGTAACTTTTGCCTCTACTATCTTACCTTTCTTGGACTTCAGTTTTATTTTCCATGGAGGTGATGCTGATGCTGATCCTGATCCTGATGCTGCCTCCTCAGCTGGAAATACTGCTCTTTCAATGATCACCCCTTTGGGTTCATTATCAATTTTCTTCTTCCTAGGGGGTCTTTTGCTTTGTTTTTGTTGTGGTGGTAGTCTGTCTCCTTTTGATTTTCTCTTTTTATTTATAAAATCATCATATTCCTCACCAGGAATATTCTGCCCTTTCTTCTTGTTGTCCACAGTAATGGCAACACCTTTCTTCTTCAATGCCTCAATCTGTTCATCAACCCAAGCTTGGGTTAGCTGTAATGTCCTGGCAATGAAAGGGTCTAAGGATATGTCCTCCTGTATGGTTAGGTCAGGTGTAAATATGGTATCATTATATATCTTCTTTTCCTCATACTCATCTGCAATTAACCTGCCATCATCCTTCTTCAATTGTTGAGGAATAGGGATGCAGTCAAAGGTTTTGATTTGATTCAATGTCAGCCTCTGGTATCTTCTTCTTCTGGCTTCTGCTTCATCTTCACAATCTACCCAGAAGTCTTCTAGGTGCCTTTGATGAATAGGTTTCCCTATTATTTTTTGTATCCTCCCATAAGGATCATATGGTCTTATTAGTGGGAATGGCTGCAATTGCATTTTAAGCTGACCATCACCTTCTTGATGCTTTCTAAATCTGGGCACATATACCAGCCAATAGTGACTAGAAACAAGATTGGAGGTAGCTTATGAGCATCCTTATATGTCTTCAGCATGGTGGAGCTCTGCCTTATGAATTCCATCAATATCACTGCATCAGTGGGGTATTTTGGTAGCATGAGGGGAGGTCCTTCAAATCCCTCAATCCTCATGTAAGAAAATGTAGCAAATTGAATGTACTAGGCTCCATGCCTGCAGATTATCTCTTGAGCTTCCATGCTCAATCTCTTTGTCCTGTCTTCCTCCATGGTCCTTACCAGATGCATAGAGAATGCATCATTGACTAGTTTGTAATCCTGGAGGTAGTTAGCTCTCTGTAATTGGGGATGATGATCCCAAATGTGCACAACATTGATTGTGCCTGTGACTTTTCCATCTGTAATTAGTGCATCAAATGTGCCTTTGTATGCACAGGAGTAGACAATGTATGATGTCATGTAGAAAGAACAATTTGAACCTCCCAGGTTCATCAACTACTCATGTAGAACATCACTTATCAATTGGCCCCACAGTGGCTTGATGTCTGCATATATGCACATCATGATTACACCATACATCCAGTCCTTGAAACTACCAGTATTAGGCTGGCCTATCACCCTGCTAAGCAGTACAATCATGTATTGATACTCTTCATCAAAATCATACTTAAACAAGTGCACAGGAAGTTTGGCAGCTGCAGGATATGTGTTGTTCTGGGCCCTTCACTGATACATGTTCTTCCTAGCTTGCTTCTTATTATTCTCATATTCAACTTCAAACTTCTTTAAGTCTACACTATTAACCTTCCTGCCCAATGGTAGTCCAAATGTCTTGGAAAGACCTTTAATGGATAGGTCAGCATATACTCTTCCATGTTTCACCACCTGTCTGGTCTCTAGATTGTAATTTCGTGCACACTCAACCACCAGCTCAAGAGACTCCATAGATTATGGAAAACTGGCCGCATTACACAATCCGAACATGAATACTGTATCCAACAGAGGGCTTCTGTTCTTCTCGTCATTCATTTTGGCGGACCAGGCCTCCAAATCGGTGCTTGGTTGATGGGTATCTATAATTACACCATACTTAAATAGGATTCCTCTTGGAGATGAGAACATGGGCTTCTTGAATTCATCCTCACACTTTGCCAACCTCTTATCAGCCATGGATATCTACAATTAACACAATTTGTCTTACAACGGGTATTCACATGCATGCAGATAACATCTTATTTTTACTAACATCATGCATACTGTATTCATTCAACATTAACCTATCACAGTATGCATAAACTAAAACTTCAAACTAGCAACATCATACCTGACTATGTAGAAGCAACAGGATGAGGGTTTCAGTTACTTACTTGGTTATGCAAATCCCTTTATACCAGTGGTTTTCCAGAAAATGCTCTTAATCCTACTGATAATCACGTACTTCCTCCTACCTGTGAGCTCTGTTTGTACAAGTGTCACCTGTATGGGGGTTTGGAAGCTGGTGCTCTGTAAAAATGATTTTCTCGCAAGGTAAGTCTGAAATGGTAGTGAATTTACCTTTTAACCTTGCAATTAGGGTAAAATTAGGGCAAATCCTGACAGATTAAATCTCATTCATTGAATTTTCACATGGAAACTCAGGATTTCACCAAGTGTTCGATTGGGTTTAATAGTCGGCAGGAACTACCTACCATCTCTACGCGCATTAAATGTCAATGGCGGCAACAGGAGCAAGGTGATATTTTCATGTGACAGGATGATGTTTGAATATCAGGTGATATATGAGTATCGGGGTGATATTCACAAATATCATCCCGAGTGCAATGTGGTCATCCTCCCTGATATGAAAAACTATCTTCGACAAGATCGGGTGATAAACGCACCCTCAGGTCATACCAAACACATCAGGAGGATATTTCAATATATCAGGTGATGTTACGAAATGATGATGAATGGATAAAACATAACCTCTCTCTCAAAATATCAGGATGACGTCATCCAGATAGTAACTCAATGTATCGTTATGGCCTCATGACGTCATCGTCATGTTATGGGAACAGGATCATGTTTAGGAAATATGCCCCCCGAGAGGTAAATGTGATGATGATGTCATCATCATGTTTGTTTCTTTGTTTATCAGAACCATATGATGTCATCAGGATAATGGCTTAGGGGGATATTGAGAAATATCGGGTTACATTAAGAAATATGATCCTCATGGGAAACATAAGGCTATTGATGGGCAAAGGTCACTATCACCTAAAATTGACATTCGGATATTTGGACCACATGATTTATCGGGTGATAAATTAGATCGGGATGACCTTTTGAAATATGACTGATGTTTACAAAATATGATCCTCCCCCTAGAAATATCAGGTTTGACTCAAACTTTGACCATTCATAACTTTCACACCCTGATGAATATCAAGGTGATGTAAAAGGCAAACCTACATGAAATTTGATGCTCTATCTGAATATGAGGTTATTGGAATGAAATATGAACTTTGACAAACTGACCTCATGATGATGACTTACCCAGCCTGTCCATGCATGATGATCCTGCATGACTCACTTTTACTAAACTGCCAGTAAGCACAAAACAAGCCAAGCCAAAAAGTTGGGTCCCTGTTTTGCCAAGTCAAAATGGGGCATGTTGTGTAACCACACAACAACAACCTACAACAATAAATTATACATATATATGGAGGGGTTACAGTATCTAATTTCTTAGGGAACAACATAAAATTTTTGATAGTTTAATATATATATATATATATTTTATAGATTTAGATTATGCAGAGAAAAGCACTGGTGCAGACTCCATATGGCACTGAATAGTATAATAATGTATTATGCGTATCATAAAAATGAAGCAGAAAATTGAAAGATCAAAAATTTTGCATAGAAGTTTATATATTTATTAACAACAGAGAGAAAGGAGCGCGGCCTCCTTATGGACGCCGCAGTCCCTATTGGGACTACGACATCCATATGGAGGTCGTTGCACATACAATAGCCTTCATAGGCTCCTTGAGGCCTTTGATCGGTCCAAACAAAAATTTAAAACAAAGACTTCAAATTCATTCAACAATGTATAAATATATATATATATATATATATATATATATATATATATATATATATATATATCTAGTGATTGGAGTTCGCTGGAGTTCCTATTAAAATTCAATGTAAATTTTAACATTGCATGTATGTCGATACATATTTACATAGAACATATGCATAGTAGTAATTACAAATATTCAAATATTCTCAGTAGAATTTATGGCATCAATTTAGCCTGGCATACAACTTATGTAACATAAACATATATACCATATTATTATGTCATTATTTTATAAATAGTATCGATAGTATAAGTATTATTAAAACAGCCATACCTATCATATACATAGTGATATACAAACAATAATAATAATGTATCTATATATATATATATCCAGAATTCGTAATATAATAATGATACTTATAATGAATATAAATACGCCTTCATAGGAAAATTGATGCTATTTATATAGTAATATTGATTGCACACAACAAACTTAAATATACATATAATAGCAAACAGTAACATCGGAAATTACAAAATACAGCCACTCAATCTTTGTTGCATAGATTGGTAAATACGGATTGGGTAAATACCTGTATAGCGCTTCCCTTGTAGTCGAATCTTGCACTAATCTCCTCTTTTCTTCTTGTTCTTCGAATGTTTCCCTTGCCCAATCTGAAATCTTCTTCTTTCTGCTTTGCCAAACCCCCAATTCTTATGTCGCTATTTTTATTTTCAGATTTGGAAGTTGTGAATCAAAACTTGTGTTGTGAAAAGAACTTGTGTGTTTTTCCAATGAATTTGTGTGTATATAAAATAAAATGAGAGGGTTTTCCTCTTTATTACTTTTTCCATTTTTATTTTTGCTTTGTTTTTGTGTTTTATTTTCTATATTTAAGTCTCTTTCTATTTTTCCAATTTTCTATTGTTTTCTTAATCTTGCTTTCTTTTTTTTTCTATTTTTTATCTCATATTATCAAATAAAACTCATGATTTATTATTTATTTGCATCACAATTATCTCAAAAATAATAAATAATATTACTTCTAGTTTTCAAAGACAAATCAATAAATAAATAAAAACTATTTCTTTTATTTTTCTATGATCATTTAATATTAACCACTAATTAATTAAATAACTAACTATAAAATAAGAAACAAATTAATGCAATTCTAATGCAACTATATGATTTCAAAGTGTTTGTGTTTGTGAGAGAGACCACTCCATCCTAACCCTGCCAGGCTACTAACCTCCTCTACCTTAACCACACGCTTGTCTTCGACAACCTGCAACTCATGAAAACTCAAATTCCCATTAATAGGTTAGTGTCCAAATAGCTGAAGCATAGCCGAAGCACTATAATTTATCATTCCAAAATAACATTTTCTATATTGTATCATTTCATAATAAAATTAATATTCATTGCATTTCATCTTTTCCAAAATAAAATAATCATTCACTTATTTCATCTTTCAAAATAACATAATATTTATTCAACCACACACAATTATCCATAAATTAGTTCCACATAAAGTAAGTTCAGGAAGCATCAAAGTCTGAGACGTGACAATTTCAACTATAATCTTTGTGATTTTAACTTAGTGAATAATTCCTGGATAGTGTCAAAATTGCCATAGCTCAAACTACTAAGTCCATACTCCAATTGATGACCTCTCAAATCATGCTACATGCAAAACAAACCCTCCAATGTAATCCAGACTTGATTGGGTGTATTTGTAGATTCAATGTGAAAGAGGTTGAGAGAAATAGACATGCACAATGTTCCATATGCTTCATCACATTTATTATACCACATAGGTTTTTCTAAAATTAGAGTTGGTTTACCTTCTAGACCCACTATGATTTAATGTAATCCTAGCTTCCTTAGATATATTAGCATTTTATTTCCAATCGCAATAATTGTATGGTGTAAGAAGAGCAACTAAATTTTGATTCATGTAGTATAGAAAAGAAAAGTGTGGAAAAGAGACAACACAAGTACACCCCCATTACTAGTTTCTAAAAAAACCCTCCTAAAAATTACACATCTTGGCACTTTATTTTAGTGTGAATTACAATGTAAATTTTAGTTTTCCAAGGCTTAAAATGCCCAAATAAGCTACAAGAAAACTATGCTTCAATGTAGGAACCAAATAAATAGTATAGAACTATAGAGTTCAAAAAATATCAACTTTCAAAAAAATAGAGCTCAAAAAGGAGTTGTTTTGAGAAAGTTATGAGCTCCTAAAGGTCCCAAAAGCATGACTAGACAATAAATCTTCTAAGAAAACTTTTTTTTTGGAAAACTAGGAAGTCAAATTTTAAAACTAAGTACACCATGACAAAGTACTCAAAAAAATAGCCAGAATAAAAAAATTGCTCAGAAAAATACCTTCGTATGATTGAGAAAATGGCCTATGAAGTTTAGATGCAAAATACAAAACTCCATTGGAGAGGGGTCCCTAAAAAAATAGAATGTTGATGTCAACATTACATGGTAGAATAGATGATGATGCCATCATGTATAGATTGTATGAATGACCAAGGTGGTAGATGACGTGGTAGATGATGTCAGCATGTATAGTCGATGGCATCAATATGTATGGATTGTATGGATAGGTGACACAATCATCTATATGGAAAGGGGATGTGTGTTGACTGGCATGGTCATGGTTAAAATAATGTGAAGGTGGTTGAGGTGATGTGGTTATGAGGCCCATTGAGGTGCCTACATAGTGATGACATGGCTAAACAATCAACTTGTTGTGTGGGCGTTGTGGCGCTTGAGCCTTACATTTCCCACATCTTATGGTTAGGATATGGCATTGCTAGAGTTTTTAGGTACTTAGGTCATATGTAGGAGTAACTATTGGAGGTAGTAGTTATATTGGTTCTCACAAGGCCTTTGACTATTAAAAGCCCTTTAGCATGCTAGTCAAAGGAGAGTCCATTGATGGGAAGTTGAAGTGGTCAGTGATGGAAAAAGTGCTATCATTCTATGGAAGTAGAGGTACAACCTCATACCACTCAAATAAGTATGCAACCTTTGACTCATACCAAGTGTAAGCTTAGTACCATGAGATTCTAGTAATAAAACTATGTACCATGATTCCTACGCCAAATGAAGAATAGTGAATAAGGAGGCTACAAACCATAGAAATGGGAATAATCCTAGCCTGTACAGAGAAAACTCCAAGTCCCCCAAATAAAGTGATCAAATATGGGCAAATTTATAGTCAAACTTAATGATTCCTATGTTACCAAATCCAACAATGCACTCAAAATTTTGTTAGGATGCTTTGAAATTTGATCCACCTGCAAAACCAAGCATGTAAACCCAAAAAGTCATGAATGATAACTTAGCTTCTTGTAATAAGATTTTAGTGAAATGAAAATCAATCTTGACTATCTCAAGCCTTCCAGACATGATGGTGTAGCCAAAAAAGCCACATCGTGTACCAAAAACCTAGCTCACACACATAACCCAAAAAAACTAATATCTCTCACAAGTTCTCAAAAATAGGATATGGACTAAACTATGATATCATGGCTTTGATACCATGTTAGATTTTACAAGAATCAAGAAATCAACTAGGACAAAATCTCATAGTGATAGCCACAACATTACTCAATACCACATGACAAGTTTAAAAATGTTATTCCCATTAATCAAAAGAGAAAAATACAATGCAAGAGAATGAACTAGAATCAAACATCACAAAGCTAGGTGACTACATGTATAAATGCAAAGGAGGAAGGTGGACCACTCAACTATAAAGAAGTGTAACTCTTAGGATATGAACGCACCTGAATTCCAAATAGGGAATGTATAACTCTAAGGGAAGAGAAGAACACCTATTACTCCACTCATCATTATTAAGCCTAAATAAGCCTACCTAAGAGAGCTAAATCAACTAGGTGTAGGAAAATAATATCTAACTAAGAAAAATAAAAAACCTACACTAACAACTAGGATGAGTTAGTTACTCTCCTTTCCATTCAACCTCCTAGTTAGATTTTCCTTATATTTTGAATTTCATTTCCATGTCTCTTGGGATGCATGAGTGTGTGATGGTTTGTATCTTAGGATGTGATTATGCTTGGGTTTCCTTGGACTAGGAAAAGTGGTCATTCTCATCCTTGCCTTATATGTTTGCAAAAGATAGAGGTCATGGTCTAGTATCCAGTCATTGTTGTTGGAGGTGACCCTATCCTCTCATATGGTCATTGCATTGAGGTTTTCACATGACAATGCTAAGTATTTTTCTTGTGTAGTCATTCTTTGTGCATTGATGTCATGCTCGATGAGTGTTGTTGCGTTGTGTTGTGATGTCTCTCATGCATAGGTATGCATTGTGGTACATTTGTGTCACAATTACATCAAAAAAAAAATGTTCATCCATTCTTTAACTATTAATGTATTGGGTGAAAACTTGGGGCATTACAACACCTAAGGCTAAACCAAAGGTTCAAGAGGCACTTGTGGATGGAGTTGTTGCATATGATAGTTTAGAAGAAGAAAAACTTCATACTCCACTAGTTAGAAGGTCCACTTGGCCAAGGAGAGAGCTTTGAAGTTATATCCCATCAAACTTTTTTTTTGTATTTTTTCTTTATTTGCTAATGATGACGAGTCCAATATTGCAAAGGAGGAAGTTGAATCAAATTAGAGGGTATCTACATGGAAATGTGGGACAAAAAGGGGGTCAAAAGTGGCCATTTTTTTCCTAAAATCAATTAAACCTAAACTTAAATGACTGATTTGATATGCCTACACTCAAAATTTGAAGATGTCATAAGAACAATAATAGATGTACTCTAAATCTAGTTTGTAAACTACTGAGGATTTAAAATTTGGTTAGGATTAAGAGGGTCAAATGCTGAGTGAACAAGTGATGACACCTATAATGTGATTATTATGTTTTGCATGATCGTATCTTTCTTTTCCTCTCCAATTTCTTGCACCCCTTGTATGTAAGCAAGTGGAACCTAGGGGCATATAATATCACTAACTCTCCTTTTATGACTATGATTGCAATGGTTGGCTCATGGTTATGATGATTTTTTTCTAGATAGGGCCCTATTTTTGTTTGACACAGACTTAGATTCTTGAATTATGTAGGATCCTATTATTATTTATGCACTAGGAAGAGACATAATGTTTCTATTTCCCAACATAGTCTTTATTTCCATTTCAAGGCTGAGTCACTTTATCCTTTTCTTTTTACTTTTACTTTCTTGTTTTTAGATAGTTTTAATAGTTGTGTTTTGGCTTAGTTTTACATTCTTGACAAAGGAGGGTTGCCGACACAAGCATCTCTTTGGGGTGACAATGATTTTGTACTGGCACACGGGCAGGTCTCACTCTTCTCACCTGTCACTTTCTTAGTCAATATATCACTATTAAAAGCACCAAACGTGCTATCAAATGGTCGATAGGCAAAAATATTTATAGGCCTATCCTTAAATAGTATATATTTATATTTTTCTATAAAATCATTAAATGTAATAGTTGATGGACAAGGCTATAAATACTATAAGAAAATCATTTTTGCAAATAAAAATAATGAAATGGTATTAAATGAATAACCACATGAACTAAATCATGAATGTGCCATTATAAAACTAAATCATAAAAAAACCATATATTTAGTAATTGCAAGATAATATCATCTTGTTGAAAGCTCTTGTTCCCCCTTTATGATTGGCTCATTATGCTATATCTACTACTTATATAAAATATTTAATACCATAAGAATTTTAAAGAGTAATGAAGACAATAGAAAAATGTATAATAACAACACAAACATATATCAATGTTTTGAATGTAACTTTTAATAAATCACATTGAGATATGATTTAAAATAGTAAGCTATATGAAATAAGATTACATGAAATATTTTATTTTATACAATTATTATTACATGGACACAATCAAAAGAAAAATTATTATTGCAAGTATAAAGGCCATAACATTATTGTTAACAATACAATATTCATTTATGTAAATGAACAACAAATAAATTGAATATTTATTGGATGTTCTCTTAATGATCAACTTAGAGACAACAATTGTAATCGATGCTCTTCATATTTTCTATTCTAAACATAATTTCCATTTTCTATCTTACTATATCGTTCAAATGAGAATGGTGGTGATATTCTCGAAGTTTTAAGAGATTTAACTTGAGAGATATCAGTGAATGTTAAACCAGCCCTCTCTACATCACCAATATTTCTTGTTGATCTTTCGAATGTTAACCATTGTGACTTACGTATTGTTAAAGCCCATGCCATTTTGAGGGGGATTTGTGTACGATTGCCTCTTGTAATAGGTGAAAGAGGGACAAACTTTGGGTTGTTAACATCCCAAGGCACACCCACATAATTATCAAATTCCACAATCACACATAATGGCAACTCTGGTGGTTGAATACCTTGATGATAAACTATATTTTTTTATAGTACCAAGTGCTCCATTAACTAATCCAACATTTACCCACAAATTGCATACCAACATCACGCGCTGACCAACACATAGTAGAACCACCCTATCCGAGTGATCATCATCAGCATCATGTGATTCTACACGTTGGGTGTATGTAGACACACTACGCGCAACTGGCATGTTGAGTGACTTTAGCATGTTCTTATTGTGGAGCAGAACCATACTGTTTGTGGCATATAAATGCATAGATGCATCAAATATTATATGCTCCTCAAGACTTATTGAGTCATTTGTTCAACCCATAAGGAGTTTCCAATCATCATATCTTGCAATTGCATTCCTAATGTTTGTTAATATTTCTATAAATCTAACTTGTTCTGGATCATGCCCTTGTTGACAAAAAATTGTGTCCAAAGTCACAACTATTTGGAATGTAGTCCACAATGGTTTACCATAAGTGCTACCTATAAACATAGAAAGTACAATTTTTTCAAAATAGATTAAGAAAAAAACATTTACACCAATAAAATTTAGTAAGGATAGTAATACAATAAGTGACACCTGCATACAGTGGTATGTCTCGCACAGGAGGTAATTGGGCAAGATCACCAACAAGGATAATTGACCTTCCACTAAATTTTTTTGTGCCATGTGATGGAAATAATTGTTTCAAGCACATGTTGATATCAACAAACAATTTTGGGCCTATAAAACTCATTTCATCAATGAGAATATATCAGATATGCTTGATATCTTCTTGTAGAGTAGCTAATGATTGACCACTCAAAGGCTTGACATTTTTAATTGGAATTTTTAAAGATGCATGAATTGTAGTGGCACATATATTGAAAGCAACAACTCCTGTTGGTGCAAGTAGTAGCAAGGAGATTTTTCCATTGATTGACTTACAATCCATTGCATGCCTAATACAATTAATTAGGTAAGATTTCCCTATTCCAGCAGTTCCTTGGATGATCATCTTAAGAGGTTCATCATTATCAAGAAATTCAAAATGTCTCATGATTGCATCAAATGTAATTCATTGCTTTTCACTTAAATTAATTGAAGGATTAAATTGATAATCGAATTCTCTTTGGATTGGATTTCCTAGTCGGCTTGACTCTATGAATTCTATGGTTGTTTCTTGTAAAACATTTGGCAATTGATATTGGTTCCAATCATACTCTATGTCAAAGTCACACCTACCAAGAAGATCAATATCAGATAACTAAAAATCTTGTCATGGAGCCAAGTTAGACAAAATTTGCCACTCCTCCATTTCTACATTGTTATTAGGAGCATTATCTTTAATCTCTACATCACTAATATCAATAGTCTCTAAAGAAACAAGTGTATGGTGTACATGCCATGCATGATATGTATTTTTAATTGTCTCCCAATGCTGAATAACTACTTCTTTTTCATCTCCAATATCAACTCTACTGTTACAAAATGGTTTATATAATAACAACTCACTCCAACAAAATAAGTCATATTAAGGTGAGTCACTTTTTGGAATTGAAAGATATTTTGGCCAAACTCTAACAATTGTTGGTATATGTGTATAGGAAAAATCGAGAGGTTGAATGATAAAATCACAAAGTAATGATAATAACAACTTAATTACCCATAACATCAAAAGATCTATCTAAGCAATAACCAAATCAATGAATAAATCAAATTTCAAACAAAGAAGTTATCACCTAGATTGTTTAGATCTCTTAGTCAAATGTAGATTGCTCTTCAAATTGTGAAACTATGTTTGCAACAAGTGGATGTAGATTGTGCTTGTACTCAAAAGGTAGAAGTGTGCTCAACGATGCGATGTATGCTCCAAGCACTGTAATGCCTGTGAATAAAGAATCGAAGAGAGATTTGTTATGAGATGAGTGGAGTCTATATAGGTTTCAATGAAGATCATCAATAGTCTAGAAAATTTAATGGAATCAAAGGATGAGATAAATCTAGAATTCATGATGAATGTGAACCTGACATGTGTCACACAAAAAGCTATTTTTGTTTGAGTTAATTACTTTTTGATAAAGATAGGATTTGATTTCATAAATTAGAATGCTTTTTCTAATTTAAGAGTTATTGATAAAAACAAGATTGATTAAGTCAATTAACTCAACTTGTAATTTATTTTTTGCATGATTTGAGATTAAATTAAATAATAAATTATTTAATTTTGTGTGCATGATGAACAAGATTTATTTTTAGAGGAATTGGCAGATAAAAAAACAAATTAAATAAATAAATTTATTTAATTGTTTGTGCATGATAGAAGAAATAGAGGAATAAATAAAATATTTGATTATATTTTATTTTTAGAGATTGAGATAATTTAAATAAATTTGCATGATTTATTTAAATTTGGAAGAACAATTTGATTTAATTAAATAATAAAAATTATTTAATTGTGGAAGAATAAAGTTGACTTTGATTTAAATTAATTAAATAAATGTAATTTATTCAATTAATGTCGAATTTAGAAGATTTGGAAGAATTTGACGATTTTGATGAAATTAATTAAATAATTAGATTATTTAATTAATGTTGACATGTAGGTGATTAGACAGATTTGATGAAATGCAAGTGATTCGAAGACATGGTCATTTTTAGGTGTCTACATTTTGCCCCTCTTTGATGCAATACAGTTTATAGCATTGCTTCAAAGAAATCAATTGTTGAAGACATGATACAATTTTGATGCCCCAGTGTAGCTAGTTGCCCCTATGTAGCTAGTGTAGGATGCTCCCTTGAGAGGAAAGATAGAGAAGCGACATAAGAACTAGGTTGATGCTCGACTAGAAGATTGAGTTAAAAATAGATGAGGTGGGATTAAACAGAGGCTAACATGATGAAAAAGTTGGCTGACATGAGGTAGGTGAGAATAGGGGTGGGAAGCCAGGAGGGATGGAACACTATAAATAGGTCCAAGGGGGTCCGCACAAGTCATTTGCACACCTAGAGTTATCAAATTTGAGAGCCTTTTGCCTACTTGCTTAGGGTAGAGTTCCTTTCTTAGGTTGAGTTTAGCGCTTGCAGAGATGCCGATTCCTATACATAAGCATCAGACAGAGTAGGTGTGGACCTATGGGAGACCAACTGGAATACCGGCAATGGTAAGTGTTTGATAACTGGCCTTTGGAAAGTTTCTGGGTCATTTCTAGGGTTTTTTCTAGGTATTGTTTTATGTCAGCCAAAAGCAATGTGCAATGCCACATGCCTCTGGTGCTCGGGCAAAGCACTTTTGGTGCAGTAAAGCGCACTTGGTAGCTTAGTGTAGCATAGTTGGTCAAAGCTTGGTGCATTTGATTTTTAGGGTGTGCACCGTAACGCAATTGGTAGATCGTCGCAACGCATTTGGTAGCACAGTAAAGTGCTATTGGTCAGGTATCTAGGCACTGTTGGTTTAGTGTTTGCAAAAAAACTAGTCGCACTTGCAGCGCAATAAGGTGTTGTTGGTTTAGCAGTGAAGCGCACTTGTGTAAAACAAGTCACTGTTGGTGTTGACAGTAAAGCGCTTATGGGAAAATAGTAAAGCGCATATGGTAGAACAATGAATCACACTTGGGAAAATCAAGGTGCTTTTGGCTTTGTAGATAGTTTGACCTAGGTGAATATAAGCATGTGTCTCTAGGGTTGACCTAGGAGTGTGCATCACAATGTTGTGCTTGTTGATGTCCTTATTGACTTGAGTAGACTTAGAAAATTTGCAAAATGTCTAACAAGTGGTTTTGTTGATGCAGAGAGTCCTTCGTCCTTTGATGTCAAGGGAGCGACACCACGTCATTACAGACGAGGTGGTACAAATTACTTGGGAGGAGGATGAATTCTTGGAGTATATGGGACTGTGGCTTGTGGCACATTTGACACACATTAGGGTGAATCTTGCACTGTTGACTGCTATTGTGGAGAGATATCACAATGAGACCTACTCTTTCCACTTTCTGATAGGGGAGGCTACAGTGACTCTTGAGGATGTATATCGCATCCTCAAGATCCTGATTGATGGAAAGAGAGTTGACTTCAACACAGGACGGGATGAGGCTGGCATGAGAGAGGTATTCTGCACTAACGACCTCTAGATAGAGGATCATGAGATCCATTGGGCTGATGTTCCAAGATTGTGTGACAGAATCAGATGGATTGTGGCTGCTTTGGTTGGTGGCTTCCTCTGCCTAGATAGGCGATCGTGAGGGTTATCTATTGCATTGGGTACTATACTTTTAGGGATGTTTACTCATGGCATCTATTATGCATGGGGCCCTTGTGTTTTGGGGCAGCTATATCAAGATTTACATTACTGTGTATACCAGAGAGGAAGGAGCTTGTTAGCTAGTGTGACTTTGCTATAGGCATGGGCTTGGGAGCACATCCTAGTTATCAGACCGATGACTCAGTATCACCGTGAGAGGGGGAGCCATATGCATTTATGTATGAGGGTGTGATCACACACAGGCATCTTGGTTCTGTGAGCTTCTGGAGGCGGCAGATTGATGAGATGGATATCTTCAATTAGAGACCATGGCTACTGTGTGAGGCATGGGAGGATGAGCATGAGTAGCTGATGTATTGTAGACATGCCTGATATCTGTTTGGCTGACAAGTGGAGACCATTGAGAGATACCTTGTGGAGTGGGTATTAAGACAGTTTGGTTTGCCACAGGGGTTGCCCATTGGAGAGGTGACACATGCAAGGACACAACAGGAGGTTGGAGATTGGGATGCTAAGATTCCAGTGGCCACAACTTTGGGAGAGTTGCAGGGACTTGCCCGAGTTAGGTGGGATTGGGATTTAGGATTGGCTAATCTAGGGACATTGCCAACGTATGACACATACTGGCAGACACACAAGATAGTGAGATTGACCACATTGGGGGTGGCAGGAGTAGTGCAAGAGGTGTTGGTGCCAGGTGGAGAGTTGAGGGCCAAGTGTGAGGCTAGAGAGTAGGCTAGTGGTGAGGAAAGAGGCTAGCAGGGGGATGTACATATGGTAGAGGCAGAGGATCTAGTTGCAGAGACTAAGCTACAGCAGACACAACAGCTTCTACAAGAGGAGATCACATGGAGGACTCGCTTGGAGCTCTGGATGGTGAGGTTGAGGTGAGACAGGGATGCGACTATGACAGAGGCTAGACAAGTTGAGGCTGAGGCCTAGGTACATGTACAGGCAACAGCAACAGTACAGGTAGCTTTGGCAGTGACACAGGCCGTGGCAGTACCAGCAGATGATGGGTAGATTACCTAGTTGACTTTGGAGAGGGACACAACAGTATAGCTACATTTGACAGCAGAGGCCACCTTGTAGAGGATTAGGTGAGAGAGAGATGAGGCACACCACACATTAGGTGTCGATCAGAAGACTTTGTACAGCAAGCTCATCCACGTGTAGGGAGAGCTAGTTTCAGCAGGAAGTGAGGTAGAGTATTACAGGGGTCTCTACGTTGGTGCGATGCCGATAGATCAATAGGTGCCTAGCTACTGAGAGTGGAGTAGGTCAAGGGCATCTGCATCACACAGGATGGGGCAGTCAGTGTCATCAGTTAGAGGACCATTTGTGCCACCAGGGAGAGGAGGACCAATAGGGGGACCTTCACCGAGTATAGGCGGAGGACAAGGATCATGGCAGAAGGGCAGCTCTACCCGCTAGTTGACACTAGAGCATGTATTTTTGTATATGTTGCATCAGTTTTGTATCATGATGGATATTGTATATTTTGATTGATGCCTGCGTGCATCTGATGTATATTTTGCAGGCTCTTGATAGCCATTATGTACTTATTGATGTATACATATGGATTGTTGATGTAGACACAGACATTTGTAGTTTGATGACCTTCACATGATGATATATGATGACATATTATCCTCACTTCTGTTCATGCTTTTGTTTATGTATTTCTTTATGACATGGATGTGATGACATGTATTTATGATTATGGATTTATGTGATGATGTATATGCTTATATGATGCTTATAGATGTATGACACATGATGACATGATGGTATGATATGCGATATCTAACATGTGGGTTTTGCATATATGCACCAGATGGTGATGGAGATAGAAGAAAGGAGACAGAAGAAAACATAAGAGAAAGACTATTGATCGATCTGTACTTGAAAACTATATAAGGCCATGGATAAATGGATGGTTTAATGGATGAGCTTGTTGCAATGGTTTCATAAATATTTATAAAGAGCAAACCTTATTGATGATATAGCATGTGGATAGTTTGCTACCAAGGTGTTGTGATATCCGAGTGTGAGGATGTTGACTCTGCAAGAAAATGGTTTGAACATAGATCCCTTAGACATAATATAACCTTGTTGAACATGTGAAAGAGCCATAGTCTTAAAATAAACTTCAATACATAAATGCAGGAAGGATATTAATATGTAAGATACTAGGTCGTAACACACACAAGATAAATATGCTGCTAAAAAATATGCTAAAGATCATTCCTCAAACATAGCACACAAAAGCAATGACTATGCCCCCAATCCATACTGCATCGCAACATACCAAGATATAGATAAATCAAGGTAGTCTTGATTAGGTAATGGAAAAAGAACAAAAGATAAACCAAAAAGCAAATTGATTGACTTACAAGGTAAGCATAGAGCCAACATATTCTCTTGTCAAAGAGGTTGCTTAGGATAGATTGGATTGGTTGGGTAGATAATAGCCTTATCGTAGGAACGATGTGTCTATTAAAGGGTGTTATCTATTGAAAGGATGATGTCTGGTTTCAGGAAATGCAACATGTCATATAAGACACCTAGTTTGGTTTCGATCATGGAACATCTTGTTTAAGACAAGTGTGTTGATCTAGTGCTTGGTTGAAGTTTCACGTAGTAGATGTTGGCAATCGATATGTAGGACATCATATAGCTCTGCAAGTAGGTTTCTTTGCTTCAGGTTGGTTAAGGACTTTTGCTTTGTAAGGATGCGTTTGTCTATTGTTTTGCCGCTTGAGTTAGTCAATTTGAGGTGGATGGATTGTGATAAACGGAAGACTAGAAATATGACATGTTAATGGATTGAAATGGGTGAAGAATGATGAATTGTATGTGCCTGAATGTTGGATACGTCCTTCATATACCAGATTGCCTACATACCCTGTATCCACGGGATCAAGGCACATTATGATGAAAGATGAAATGATAATATGTAGTTCTAGGTAGATTGATGAGTGGGTCAAGGTGTTTTGAGCTTGGGTTGGGGAAATGATGAGATCTTATGTACCTAAGTACTGGAAATGTCCTTCATTTTCCAAACTGCCTACATACCCATATCCATGGTATCAAGGTACCTTAAGATTGAGATGAGATAATATGTAGTTTTGGTTTGTGTTTGATGATGTAGGATAGTGTTGAAGTGTTTTGGTTTCGGTCAAATGGTTGAAGTGCTTGTGTTTTTGTTTTGATTGTTGATGTGTTTTTGTTTTTGTTTGTGTTTGAAGGTTTGAAGTGTTTGTGTTTTTGTGAACCATGAACAATGATCCATTCCTAGACCTAGGTTAAGGAAAGAGTTTCCCCCATTCTGGTAGAGGTGTTTGTATGGATAACTAACATAGGATAGATGACGTAAGATAAGTGATAATTGACATGGGATGATGATGATGAACATTGAAAAATTTCCAAGCTATTCTAGATAGGGAAATGGAAATGCAAACAAGGTCAATGGTTTTATAATGGAAGGATGGATGAAGTTTTATTATGAAATGGACATGGAATGAACAAGACTTGATAGATGATGGGTGCTAACTCTACACATAGCACCTATTTGCCAGGTTTTCACTATGGTACTTATCCAAGGCGCCTGTTTACCAGATTTTCACCAGAGGATGGATTATTTTGTTTTATTTTTTGTTTGCTTTTTTTTTTGATATTTTGACATGGATACTCTAAGGATCAGGCATAGAACTTCTTGAGATGAACACTGTTGAGTGGCTCATCTAGAGGAATTCCTTTAGGTGTTGCTAAAGTATAAGCTCCTGATCTATATGATGCTGTGATAACAAAGGGTCCTAACCAATTAGGCTCAAACTTGCCCTTTTTTTCTCAATCTTCTTAATTTCTCTGATTTTGTTTTAAGACAAGATCGCCAACTTGAAACCATCTTTATTTGATCTTTATGTTATAGTTATGCTAGAGGTAGTTTTGATAGACATGGAGATGATTAAGCATGGCAAGGCGCCTCTCATTTAGTAGTTCTAGCTCATCTAATCTGGAAGTGCGATACTCCTCTCTATCAATCAAGTCCTACATGGATACTCTAAGGGATGGGATCTCAACCTCTATAGGTAGGATGGCTTCAGAGCCATAGACCAAGGCATAGGGTGTTGCACTAGTTGGTGTTCTAATACTAGTGTAGTAGGCCCATAGGGTGGTATTGAGTTGCAGGGGCCAATCATGACTAGCTTCATTGACCATTTTCTTGAGGATTTTGAGAATAGTTTTATTGGAAGCCTCAGCTTGGCTGTTACTCTGCAGATAGCAGGGAGTGGAAAAGCGATGTTGGATATTGTATTGTGTGCATAAGGCACAGACATCTTGATTCTTGAATGGTCTCCCATTATCAGTGACAATGGCTTGGGGGATACAATACCAGCAAATGAGATAGTTAAGGATAAACTTGGCTATTTACTTACCAGTGATATAGGTCACGAGAATGGCTTCGACCCACTTCGTGAAATACTCAGTGGCAGTAATGATGAATTTATGGCCATTGGATGAGGATGGGTGAATTTGTCCTACGAGGTTGAGACCCCATTGAGAAAAAGGCCATGGAGTGGTCACAGGTTGTAGTTCATGAGCTAGTGCATGAATCAAATCTCCATGCTGCTGGCATTGTAGACACTTCTTAGCAAACTGTAAAGCATCTTGTTCTATTGTAGGCCAGTAATAACTTGTTCTGAGTATCTTCTTAGTGAGATTAGGACCGGTAGAATGTGAAGCACAGACACCTTCGTGTATGTCTCATAAGGTAGCATCGGCTTCTTCTGCGTTAAGACATCGTAAGAGGATACCATCAAGACTCTGGTGATATAGTGTAACTCAGAATGGTGTAACGAGAGGATCAACGGATAAAGGTTTTGCGTTGGGTTGTAGATAGCTCAAAGGGAAAGGTTTGATATTTAAGGTATTCATAGATATCTTTGTACCATGGGGAATTGGGACCAACAAGTTTGCAGATGATTTCAGTAGTTGGAACATCGATGGCTAGTATCAACAATTGCTCGATCAAGAATTCACATTTCTATGTGTTTGCCAGCATGTCTATAAGTGAAACCACAGAGGCCATAGAGTCTGCATCTTTGTTATGCTCTCTTGGAATCTGCTCAAAAGTGATACTAGAAAAGTGTGGTTTGTAGGCATCCACTAGTTGCTTGTAGGGGACCAACTTTTTGTCTTTTGTTTGGTACTCATCCATTACTTGTCGAATAACTAGTTGTGAGTCTCCATATACCTATAGTTCTTTGATGTCCCATTGGACTGTTGTATTGAGACCTATGAGGAGTGCTTTATACTCAGCTATGTTGTTGGCACAAGGAAATGTAAGCCGATATGACTTGGGGATATAGTCATTTTGTGGTGTGATAAATAAGATTCTGGCCCCTGATCCATGTTGTGTGTAGGAACCATAAAAATACACTTCCACATTATTGAGGTAGAAAGAGTGAAGAGATTCTCATCCGAAAAGTTAGATACCATAGGATGTACATCTATCATGGGTGCTTCTGCTAGTTGATCTGTTAGGGCTTGTCCCTTGATTGCTTTACGATCCACATACTCAATGTCAAACTCATTTAGGATCATGACCCATTTATCTAGTCTACCTATGAGAGCTATTTTTGCTAGTAGATACTTCAATGGATCAATTTTGGCTATTAGAATTGTGCGTTGGTTTACAATATAATACCATAACTTTTGGGAAGAAAGCGAACACTAATGCTAAACAAGCTCTTTCCATAGGTGAATAATTGAGTTCATACCCCACCAAAGTTCAACTGATATAATAGATTGCATGCTTTTTTCTAGACTCATCATGCTATGTTAGAAGAGCCCATAGGGATGCAGTTGTAGTTGAGATGTATAAGATCATAGGCCTATCAGTGACTGGTGGTACCAAGACAAGAGGTGTAGCTAGATATTCTTTGAGCTGATCAAATGCTGCTTGACACTTATCATCCCATCGAAATGAGACATCCTTTCAGAGCAAGTGTTGAAATGGTTGACATTTATCTGCTAGCTATGAGATAAACAACCGAATAGACTGTAACCTTCCTTAAAGGCTCCTTAATGCTTTAAGGTTCTTTGGTGGAGGCATCTCCACTATAGCTTTAACTTTTGCGGGATCTACTTCGATGTCTCTATGAGATACAATGTATCCCAATAGTTTTCCTGAGGTTACCCCGAAGACACACTTCTTTGGACTGAGTCTTACTTGATATTTTTTGAGTCTGTCAAAGATTTTCCCTATAACCTATATGCGATCTACCCTAGAAGAATTTGCAAGTATATCATCCACATAGTCCTCCATGATAAAGAGATCATGGAATATCACTATCCTTGCTCTTTGATAGGTTGCACCTATGTTTTTAAGACCAAATGGCATGACACACCAACAATAGGTACCCCACAGACAAGTGAAAGTTGTTTTATGTTGATCTTCTTCTGCTATCATTATCTGATTGTAGCCAAAAAATCCATCCATTAGAGAAAGCATTTAATGACTAGCGGTCAAGTTTACTATAAGATCAATGTTCGACAACGGAAAGTCATCTTTGGGACATGATTTGTTAAGATATATGAAGTCGAAACACGTGGATGCCCCCATTGGGTTTAGCCATAGGTACAATGTTGGAGACCCATTCTGGATAATCAATAGGCTTCATAAACTTTGCATCTAACAATTTTTGTAATTCAACTTTCACTAGGAGAGCGATCTGTGGATGCATCTTTCTCAGCTTCTCTTTGACTAGTTTAGCTTTTGGATCAACTGTGAGATAATGAACTACTAATGAAGGGTCTAGTCTTAGCATATCAACATAGGTCCATGCAAAGTTGATGGTTTTTTGTAAGAAGAAGTTGGTAAGATTCTTGTTCTCTTGTTCTAATAATGATGTTGCAAGGAATGTGGTCTTAGGATTTTGTTCTATGCCGAGGTTTATCTCTATAGAATCTTCCACTAGGAGAGATGATTTCTCTTGATACTTAGATGGTAGGGGAAGGTCAAATCCTCCATCCTCAGGTGCCACAGTTGGGTTTTCACCTTTGGATACGTCCTTTGTTTTTACTATTTTGTGATTGGGAGGTGCCACAGTGTGGTTTTCACCTAGACATCTTTCTTTATTTTTACTTTTACGACTGGAGGATTTTGCATTCTCACCAAAATAAGTTTTTTGCTCTAGTTCCATTACAAAACCAACTTTGTGATCACCCAGAGGGATACCATCCTAGAGTCCCATGAACTCAGCAATAGATTCATCATTCTAAAATACATCTAGAATGGGGGCCCCTTGTTGGTCCCAATCGATAAGTTCAGGGTAGACAAGTGTTACAATCTAGGTGTTGGTGGTGGATGTTAAGGATATGGATGATAGCATAAATATGGAGGATTCAGTGAATAGGTCAGTCATATGGAGGTAAGAGTCATTGATGATATCCTCTTTAGATGTCGAATCTATGAGAGAAGTTTGTGCTACCTCATCGAGAATACCCTCGATGTCCAAGGCGCGTGGTACCTTCCTACCAAATCCTAACCCCTTCTTGTCTAGTTTCTTCTTCACAATAATGGGTTCTATTTCACCTTGATTATTTTTTCCAAGGCCACCTTTGCCTTTGTAGCCCATGTTCTTCACAATTCATAGGTCATTGCCATATTGCTTGACTGGTATTGTGACTAGTTCTTTCTCTTTGTAGAGCCAAGATGAGATGTCTTCAATAGTTTCCTCTACCAATAGTTTTCCCTCTTGGAATTGGGTTAGAGATGCTGGGGGAGGAATAGCTACTTTTTTAGTTGCTTTGGCTATGGGCATTTTGGTTGTAGGATTTAGGAGATAGGGGCATCTGCCCTACACAACAAGATTTTGAGATATCATATTCTCTAAATCCTATATCACGTATGTGAGCTTTGATTTCAGGAATAGGATGAGGATTGGGTTTAGCTGCAGAGGCTTTGGTCAGATTTTTAGAATTGACATATAATGGGGATTCATGGGCTATGTCATTATTGGGCACTTGGTTGCAATTCTTATAACTACCTTGCAAGACACGACATAATTTGAAGGGATTAGGATCTCCAGGGATAGTTATCTCCATACCATTAAATGGGAATTTGAGATACTGATGGTACATTGAGGGAACAACTTTCATGGCATGGATCCATGGGTGTCCTAGGATAATGTTGTAAGGTAGCTCAATATCAAGGACTTGGCACCTAGTTTCTAGCATGATAGGGCCTACTTGTATAGGCAAGTGGATAACACCTTCTGAACGATGCTCAACATCATCATACCCCTTGCTTGTAATACTTTGATCAATGTTGACATGATCCTCAGAGTATCCCAATTGTTTGAGTAGCTTTAGAGACTAGATATTGAGACCAGTACCACCATCTATAAGTATGTGTTTGATCTTGCGTTTATGGATGAGAACCTCAATGTGAAGAGCATCGTTGTGACATGGATCATGAGATGGGAGGTCTTTTTCAGAGAAAACCACATTGTAGGGTGAGGCAATGTTACCAATTATAGCTTGGAAATATGTAACTGCTATGTTGGTAGGAACCAAAGACTCTTGTAAGGCTTTTTCTAGTACAACTTTATGTGCAGGTGATGACCGTAGAAGGTCCAAGATAGAGATCTGTGTAGGGGTTTGCCCTAGATGTTCGACAAGATTGTAAATATTGGGTTGGGAGACTTGGTGTAGGACCATGCAAGGTGACATGGCCACGATGAGTTGTGATGGCGCAATCCATAGATTTGCCTTTGATTGTGAGGGTAGAGACATGACTTTCTTCAAAATGACCCACAATAGAGTCATAGGAAGTTGAAGCTTTGTTAAGACCTTTACCTTTATCAGGATTTTGACCTTGACCATGGTTAGGGAATGGCTCTTTGTACATGTTGAGGTCTTTATTGGTGTTTTGATTTGGTGGTTCATCATCAAAAGTGATTTGTTTTCTGTTGATAAGGTTTTGGATGATGTGCTTGAGTTTCATGCATGATACAGTTCTGTGTCCTTTGGTCCTATGGTACTCACAATATTCATTATCTTTGTACCATGTGGTTTTGTAAACAAGTTCTCCATATGGGGGAGCATCTAGTAAGGTGACGAGCCCATTGTGTAAAATTTTCTGTAGAACAGACTCTATAGGCTCTCCCAAGGTAGTGAATTGACATTGCAGAGGGTAATCTTGTTGAGGTCGCTCTTGTTGTCGTTGTTGTTGGTTTTGGTTTGGTTGTCTTTGTTATGGTTGGTTTTGTTGAGAGGGAGGTTGACTTGGTTTTGATGAAAGATGAAGGGGTGTTTGTAGTGTTTGGACATGCTTGGAATCTACCACACCATCATTGACCACATTTTTATTTTTGTTCCAAAACTTGGGCTTATCATTTGTTTGTTGTTGAGGAGCATTGTCTTTATTGTCTTTGAAGATTTTTACCATGCCTTTAGCGATGAGGGCCTTTTCAATGTTGATGCCCTTGTAGGTAATTTTGTCAAAGGTTGTAGCACTAAGGATTTGCAAATGAAAGCCCAATTCTTGGTTAAGGTTCTGCACAAATATACTCACAAGATGCTTTTCGGGTATCTTGAATGGGAATTTGCTATCCATTTGTCTCCATCTTTGAAGGAAGGAGATGAGAGTTTCCCCATTTTTCTATTTATTGTTGCATAAATCGGTCATGGAGACTTCATGTTTTGTGTTGTAGGAGAAATGGGTGGCAAATTTATCCGCAAGCTCATTAAAAGATTTGATACCCGTGGGTAGGTGCGAGAACCATTCTATAGCTTGACCTCTAAGACTGTGAGGAAAGAGGTGCATAAGATATGTGTCATTATGTGAGACCTCGAAGCAGGAAAGATAGAATTCTCTAAGATGGTCTTTTGGGTCTCCTTTTCCTTTGTATTTATCAAATTTGGGAATAGTGAAATTGTGAGGAAAAGGGATCATGGGTAATGACCGATCAAATGGATAAGGACAAACTTCTTCCAAAGAGAAGGTTTTCTTGGTGTGGCCAAACATAAGATCAGATAGTTTTTATTGAACCTCCGCAAGTTTCAGCTCCATAGTTGTGGTAGGGGTTGGAAACATCTCTTGTTGTCGTAGAGGTGGTTGTTGTTTCCCATATGGAATATTGTATTGGAAGCCATGGGCATTGATGTTATAAGGGCCATATGATTGGTTAGGGTTGTACATGTTGTATGTTGGGTTTGGATTGCTTTGGTTTCAGGTGTTTTGATTTTGGGGAGGTGTGGGTGGTGCTAGGTAAGAATGTAGGCTTTGTGATGGTTGTAGATAAGAGTTGTATCATTGGTATTGTGGAGGTGGTGTGAAGATAGAATTTGGTGGAGGAAAGCTAAAGTTTGTTGGGTTTGGTTGCGATGGTGGAACATAGCTATGGGAAGTTTGGTTTGGGAATGTTGAGGGTTGAGATAGGTGTGGGTTAAGTTGAGAGTGAAAGATCATTGTGGTGGAGGGACATAGGTAGATGGGTTTTGTGATGGTTGGGGTTGATTGAGATATGTGTTGAAAAAGGTTAGTATAGATGATCGTTGTGGTAGAGGGACATAGGTAGATGAGTTTTGTGATGGTTGGGGTTGACTAAGATGGGGATAGGTATGATTGAGGGTAGAAGAATGTTGTGGTAGAGGGACATAGGTTGTGTTAACATTTTGTGATGGTTGGGGTTGCATGACATTGTTTGCGTTAATGATACGGAGGTTGGATGATGTTAGGGTGGTGTTGGTTGCGGCCCTTGTTGCATAGCTACATAAGTGTTTCCTGGATTGTAATTTGGTGGGAAACCTTCTCCTGATGGGGTAGCCAATGTTCCACTTGCGATTGGTGTGGACATTTTAGGAGGTTATTGTGTGTTTGACCTAGCTAAAGCGACTTCTTTGGCTAGTTCTACTTGACGTTGTAGAGTCTCTTGTTGGTGTGTATAGATCTCCATAGGAGTCATGAGGGGTGATATGGGTCTTTCTGCTATTGGTTTTTGATAAAGAGGATTCTCATATTGAGTGGCAAAAGGCATTGGCATTCTCCCTTATGAGCTTTGTTCGAGTATAGGAGTGGTCATAGTTGACATGGTTTGGACCGCAGTTATGGTGTCATGGGTTTTGTTTATCTCCTTGAGATTGGATAGATCAAAATCTTGAGGTAATTTGGCTCCTTATTCGGCTAGTAAGCGGAAGAAATGGTCTTGGTTTTCACTAAGGATTTTATCAAGGGCAGCTATGGCTCTAGGATCTTGCATAATTTCATCAAGGTCATGTCTATCTTCTTGAGAGGATTGACCTTCTTCAAAGTGTCACTCTTCTTGAGATGGGACTTGAACTGTGGTATAACCAGGTGTAGCAAAATCATGAGGCATGCCGGTAGTGAATTGAGTTACATCAACGAAAGGAACATTACCTTCTTGAAGATTGGTTGGTTGGTCATGTTGCTGCCTATTTTGAGAGTTAGTTGGTCTTTCCATTGGTGTTTTTGGAGTACCCTTTGGAGTCATGTTGGATTGGCGTGTTTGAGATGTATGAGGAGGTGATTTGTGCTTCCTTGGGGTAACTTGCTTGGCCTTCATAAGTTGTTGGAGTCTAGCAGTTACCATGGGATGCACTAGGACAATGTACTTTGAGATTTTGTTGGGATGTTACTGAGGTAGTTTGACAAATAGTCTTCTAGACCAAAGGTGGTGGACTGTTTTAACAAAGGCACGGAACTATTTTGCCAAAAGTGAGCTGCTATTATACCAAAAGCATTGGACTATACTGCTAGAGGTGCTGAACTTTATGCCAAAAGCACTAGACTATGCTACCAAAAGCGAGCTACTGCTATACCAAAAGAGTTGAAGTAGTGTCAGTGATGTTTATAATGCAAATTTTAATAGATTTGGATTTGATTTTGATTGGATTTTCTTTGGAAAGATAAAACACATCAAACAAAGTACCAAAGAGGACTAACACAATAGATAGTGTATGTTCAAGGCTCACAAAAAAGCCCAATGTTTCCACGGGTATAAGACAATTGTAAACAATTCAAGCACTCTTTATCCCTAGAGACATGGTTTCATTGCAGTAGATCAGCTCACAACTTAATTCTCCATCGACCAAATGTCATTCCATATAGGTGTCGTACATTTGTATCTTTGCAAGAGACGATAGGTAGGGATATCTCACCCTCCCCTCGGAAAGCTCAAGTAGGTCACAAGAGCTTTATGGCCGAGGGAATACTATCTCTTCTCAAGCGAGGCAATGGTGAGTATCTTAGGGGCTTGAATCGATTCCCCTTGCACTAATGATTACCGCAACAGTCAGAGGTGAATTGGGTAGTAACTATCTATATGGTTCTTAGTTGCTTTGAGGGACCAATGCCTTACAAGCAATGTGACAAGATACTAAAATCTTTGATGAATCCTACTAAGAGTATCAAACACTTCGCACAATGTGAAAATTGTTTCCACAAAATGCTAGTACACCTCTTTTCGATTTGGCACCACAAGGTAAGGCTGATGTCGGTTAGGACTTGGCTTTCACCTTATCCCTCTTATATAGCAGTTTAAAGGAAAACTCCACTTAGGGTCATCCCTTTTGGATGAAGCACAATCTAAAAGTAGGCCCTTCTAAAGGAATAACAAAAAAGTAAGATCAAGCATGTCAAACAAAGGTTCAATTGTCCCGTTATAATAAAATTAAGGTGCAACTAGATTAGGCACACACATGATTGTAGTTGTAAATTGTCCCTTATGAAATTGAAGTGTTTGGCATTCATGTCCATTGTCCCTTAGAAAATTGAAGTGTTTTTTCCTTCATGTCCATTGTCCCTTAAGAAAGCAATATGTTCCTTGTTTTGTTCAATTGTCCCTTAAGAAAGCAATATGCTTCTAAGACTTAGTGTGATAGATTTGGTGTTTCTTCAACACTCGTCCTGCATGAACACATTAGAAAAACCCATTTGCTCTATTTGAGTAATAAGAAGCTGCAACAAGTTGATTAGTTCCACACAAACTTAGTAGTTAGCAAAAAAACAACTTAATTGACCAAAAGTCCTTTACTATGTTACCAAAGGTGACTAATTGTATTGCTAAAAGTGCTGAATGGTGTTACCGAAGGTGAGTTTCTGCTGAACCAAAAGCGATCCACTATGCTACCAGAAGCATGGTATTGTGCTGCCAAAAGCGAGTTACTGTACTACCAAAAGCACTTTTTTGCCTCAGATCTAAAAAAAGTCATATTTCGTCAAAAAAGCTAAGTCAAAAGATGATTTCATGGTTCAATGGATGATCTAGGATGTTAATATATGTTAAAATCTGTAACTTGGATTCAACAACAACTCACAAGATGCCGAGAAAAGAGAGGTTAACTCAATAAATGATAATACTCCTAAATACGTCAGCTTAGGTAGTATAAATGATAATTGAAAGATAAATAAATCATCTTGTCAATCAATGAATGATAGATATGATGATTTTAGAAACCTTGCAAATCAAAAAATAAGATCAGAAACCCTAATAGACCAGAAGCACTTTACTTTGATGCCAGGTGCGCTACACTGTTTACCAAAAGTGTGGTACTGTGCTACAAGAGGCGCTACAGTATCACCCTAAGGTGCTATACTATTATACCAGGGGTGTTGCATTGTACTACCAAAGGTGCTTTCCTATGTTGATGTGTGATGTTCCATACTGTACTTCAAAAAAATCAATTTCTTAAAGAAAAAGAGCGATTAGTGGGTCCCACCGGGCTTGCCAGAATGTGTATAGGAAAAATCTAGAGGTTGAATGATAAAATCACAAAGTAATGATAATAACAACTCAATTACCCATACCATCAAAAGATCTATCTAAGAAATAACCAAATCAATGAATAAATCAAATTATGAACAAAGAAGCTATCACCTAGATTGTTTGGATCTCTTGGTCGAATGTAGATTGCTCTTCAAATTGTGAAACCATGCTTGCAACAAGCGGATGTAGATTGTGTTTGTACTCAAAAGGTAGAAGTGTGCTCAATGATGTGATGTATGCTCCAAGTGTTGTAATGCCTGTGAATAAAGAATCAAAGAGAGATTTGTTATGAGATGAGGGGGGTTTATATAGGTTTCAATGAAGATCAATCAACGGTCCAGGAAAATTTCAATGGAATCAAAGGATGAGATAAATCTAGAATTCATGATGAATGTGCATCTGACAATGTGTCCACACAAAAAAGCTATTTTTGTTTGAGTTAATTGCTTTTTGATAAATATATAGGATTTGATTTCATAAATTAGAATGCTTTTTTCTAATTTAAAAGTTGTTGATAAAAAACAAGATTGATTAAGTCAATTAACTCAACTTGTAATTTATTTTTGCATGATTTGAGATAAAATTAAATAATAAATTATTTAATTTTGTGTGCATGATGAACAAGATTTGTTTTTAGAGGAATTGGCAGATAAAAAAAGTAAAATAAATAAATAAATTTATTTAATTGTTTATGCATGATAGAAGAAATAGAGGAATAAATAAAATATCTTGATTATATTTTATTTTTAGAGAATTGAAATGATTTAACTAAATTTGCATGATTTATTTAAATTTGGAAGAACAATTTGATTTAATTAAATAATGAAAATTATTTTAATTGTGGAAGAATAAAGTTGACTTTGATTTAAATTAATTAAATAAATGTAATTTATTCAATTAATGTCAAATTTAGAAGATTTGGAAGAATTCGATGATTTTTGATAAAATTAATTAAATAATTAGATTATTTAATTAATGTTGTAATGCAGGTGATTAGACAGGTTTGACAAAGTGCAAGTGATTCAAAGACATGGTTCATTTTTAGGTGTCTACAGTATATCTTGGGGCTTCCATTTTTGATATCTACGACGTGGAGAATATGACCAAGATCTTGCAACTTCTACCATACATAGATGATCTAATTGTACAGGACCGCTCCATATATGCATGAATGAAGATTGTTTTAGATGGATCATCATTATGGTTTAAATGTACATGATGAAACCACCTTTCATCCAACATTCAAAGAAATGAAGAACCTGATACACTCAACAAGAGGTAGTTTTAGTAACATATGACATGTTTTTTTGTGCACCTATATCACGTTCAGCAACTATTTCAGTGAGGGAACCTTCTATATACACATAATGCAGGGTCATCTAGGCTATTTGTGTTGGACATCTTGGTTAGTATGTCATAATAACTCTCTGAACTCCTTTCTGCTTTAGACACATATTTTGCAATATATTTTAGAATTGCGTGACGAGACAATATTGGTTGACAGTCTATGTTTCCCCTCCATATGGAAAGCATATCTGGTTTATGAACATTCACTCTCTCATCATTTCGTGCTGGTAAATATTTTTTATGTCCATCATCATCAATGAATAATTTGGATTCACTCTGCAATTGCCAAGGAGCATTGTAGCGACAAACATTGATCTGACCATTCTTTCGTAGACATATATCCAAGCTACATTTGGTATGGTATTCAACACAATTTAATAAATCTGTATAATCTACAAGTTGATTTGTAGCCAAAATTTTAGTTGTGCCCATCAAACAATAATCTTCTTCTGTAGATCATGGCATGAATACATTTCTTTCATTCTCTTCAAGAGGATACCATGCACTTATGAATTTGTCATAGAAATCCTTTGCCTTTTGAAGCTCATTTGGATTATTCCAATCCAATGTATCTACATTAGGTGCACCCTCTATCCATACAACCATATGCTCATGCACTAAACATCGATGTTGCCATTCCTTTCTATAAAAACAAAACATGATATCATTAAAGGTAAATACTATGTATTTTTATAACAACATATAAATTTTATTCATAATTATACTACTTTAAATTGAATACCTTGCCCATAGGTCTTTTACTCGAAAGTGTTTGAAGAGGATCTCTTGCTGAAAATTTTTGAAGTGATGCTCCATGTACATAGCAAAAATATGGGGATTTTCAATTATATTTTTGTTTCTCCACTTGTATGCATCCCTTAAGTCTGGTGGGGCTTGTGTTGGCATTAGTTGATGAAGATTAGGCCATTTTTTATCAGCTGCACTCAAAGTTATGAAAAAGGTAGGGCAACCCAATTGTGTTATCATATCAATCAATTCATTGATGCATGTTTGTCAGTAAGCTTTAGTTCCTCTTAATTGACATCTATAATGCATCACTTGCTGAGGTAGGAAATCATCAGGGAAATCTCTCAAATGCTGTCATAAATCTACAACTGTCACAGGTACACATCCTCTACACTTTTTTTACAAATATTGTAGCTGTTGCTTGACTTTGTTGTTGTAACATCTTATTTAACAATAAATACTAAAATCTGGGATGTCTTGCAAACCTATTATCATAATACCACATTAGATGTAAAGCATATTCATGTATACGGATACTTTTCATGCATGGTTGTAACCATTCTGCTTCACCAGTAGGAAATAGAGTAGGAAATGCCATGTCAAAAAACCCTTCTGTGGTGTATTCATTAATTGTTGAGAGACCAATATGAGGCCACTCAATCATGTCAATTGATTTGTTACCATTATTCTCAACAAGTCTTCTCACTTCTTCCATTTCTTGATGTGTTGAAACAAATATAGGTACAAAAGATGAAGGTTGATGTTGAAGTTCATCTTCTCATGCTAAACTAGCATCACATGCATTTGATATGTCTACATCATTAATATTGGATTACACAAATCTTAGGCTTTCAAAGACATCCATATCTTCTTCTGGTAGTGCCATGATTGAGTTTTCATCAAGTTCCACATCTCTGTAGTATTTATCATATTTTATTTTATATTGTAGTGCAGCTAATACACATGATCTTTTAACATAACAATCATAATACCTAGATTGGGTAGAATGCCTTCTCATAATCAAAATGTCAAGATCACATATTTATCATGGTAGGCACCTTGCAACTGTAGTTATATCTTGTGGGAAATTAATTGTGTGTCCTCTGTATTTGTACTGGCCACCACGAGAATGGGTAACTTGTATGATTGGATTCACTCTAGCAATAAGCATTTCCTCAACTTGAGTAAGCACTTTTAGAACATAAGGTTGCTCCCCAGGATCCATGTTATTTCATTTAGATAGTCGATGTCCATCTCATTCACTTCGGCACCTAGCACAAGAAGGCCCTTCATTGGTTTGACTAATTTTTATTCCAAGGTATTTCTCTTTACAAATTGAACACATTTGAATAATAGATAGCCGATCTATCCTATTGCGAAAGGTTTTTTGTATTTCATGTAATCTGTCACTAAGTTTAACTCAGGGGATACAAGCAACATGTGGTGTAGATGAAGCTCCATCATCATTAGGACTGTACATAACTGTAAAGTTTGTTTCAAATTCCTCCATCCATATATCAATATCTTCCCCAGAATCAAGACTATCATGTCTACTATTCTCATTTAAAACATGATCTTTGTCAAAAAAGTGGTAACCAAAAAGGTTGGATTGCCAATTGGAAGGACCTACTTCATTTAGGTGTGGAGAAGACCACACATTTTGGTCATGACAAATTGATTTACCTTTGTCCCTTGTTATCACCATTTGTGGTGGTGCATGTGGGATTTCCATGGGAGTTGAAGTTGAATTCAAAGATCTGCCTTGAAGTGAAGTATTTGCAACATTACATTGCAAATGTTGTTGCTGAGTGTGATGAATGTAAGTGCCATGAACCATGTCCCCATTATAATTATGTCGTGGAAGATGAAGATCATGCATAATTTCAGATGAAATCACTGTATGGATGTCTGGGAGATAAATATCAATATCAATATCATTTAGTGAGGGAGGAATACAAGTAGTACGAGGAGAATGCACATTATCAATATTGTCTTCATTCACACTGCTACAACCCAATGTCACTAATATATCATGCTCTTGGACATCTCTTATATTCTCTCTCTCTCTCTCTCTCTCTCTCTCTCTCTCTCTCTCTCTCTCTCTCTCTCTCTCTCTCTCTCTCTCTCTCTCTCTCTCTCTCTCTCTCTCTCTCTCTCTCTCTCTCTCTCTCTTCTCATATGATAAATTTCCCTTCTTTCCCTATTTATATCTTCATGTCTAGAAGCATACAAATATCGATGACATGCATTTCTATCCTGGTGTGCAGAAGTTACACTATTCTCAACATCTACATCAACATCAACATGTGCAGTATTATTCTAGTTCATTCTATCTAACCCTATTGGCAATGACACAATTGTGTCCCTCAAGACACTATCAGTATTTGTACTTGATGGAAGAGAATGCATAGAATGTATATTATCACCAACAACCATAATTCCATCATTTACCCTATCCTCTAATATCGAGGATATATCTTCATTAGATAGGTTATTATCATTCACTCTACTACAACCCAATGTCACTGATATTTCATGCTCTTGGACATCTATTATATTTTGTGCTTCTCTCTCTCTTCTCATACAATAATTTTCCCTTCTTTGCCTATTTATATCTTCATGTCTAGAAGCATACAAAGCTCTACGACGTGCATTTCTACGCTGGCGTGTAGAAACTATAATGTTCTCAACATCTACATCAACATGAGCATGTGCACTATTATTTTGGTTCAATCTATCTAACTTTGTAGGTAATGACACATCTGTGTCCCTCAAGACACCATGAGTATCTTTACTCCTAGAAGCATACCAAGATCTGTTAATTGCATTTCTATGTTGATGTATAGAATTTTCACTATTCTGAATAACCACATCAGGAGCAGTAGATACAATATTTTCTCAATGCAACTCATCAAACTTCATATTCAAGGGAACACTCATGGCCCTCATGAAATCAATAACTTTTTTCTACTATTCCTCTACTATGCACGATTCAATTGATATAGGGGGCCCACCATTCTGAGACATATCATCAAAATTGAAGATAAGATTAAGGTTTTACATGTGCAAGGACATAAATATAAGTATTATAAGCTAAGAATGGGTGAGCATTATCTTATATCAACAACATAAATACATTGATAATTGAGATAATGTGAAATATGTTTTAAAATTGTAGAAGTTCAATTATTAGATATACATATAGTAAATATATTAAAGATATGCAATTCTTTAAGCTTAAAATGTTATATGTAACAATGAGACATGAAGATCAATTTTAAGAAAGCATTAATTAATTTTCACATGATATTTACTACCATTAGTTAGACAATATTTAACTAAATACCATATATACATTGTATTTGTAGTGAAAACAAATTGATAATGATATATCATTTTTATTCAAATTCCATTGTGTTTGTCTATTGCAGCTTAGATTTGGTATCAGAGCCTCTGGTGACGATATTGCTGTCTGTTGTTTACGTTGTTGTCTAACGTTAACTCCTTCTAGTTCTGAATATCTATAAAGCTCCTTTATTGTCTCCCTGTATTGACTCTGTTGGCAAGAGACACTATATGGATTCATGGTTGTTGTCATTGATGGCAACAAAGGTCATCCCACATATCCGCAAGACATGATATGTCTCTACCGGAAGTCAGAATAAAGAATGTTGTGGTCCGGTGAAGAAGAACAGAGCATGTGGCAAGGTCCGACAGATTGGTCCGGACCTCTCAGAGGAAGTGTCTTGGTGCAGTGCGGATTTGGGGAAGTCAAGAGGACTACCTTTAGTAGTATATTCCAAGGATTTAGCCTCCGGTGATGGACAAGGAAAAAGATATGAATGGTTGAGTACCGGATTCCTGAGAGACAGTGAAAACAGAGGAAGAACTGACTGGCAGAGTATCAGACTACTTTCCGGATGGGTTACTGTTGATGACAGAGGTTGTGAAGGCATGAATCATGTTTGGCCGACATGATTAATGATATCTACAAGTATATGCTTGATCCGCATTGCTTGGTGAGGAAGGATTCAGCCGACAGAATGAGAGTTTGTAAGAAACTAGACTGTTCCGGATGCCGACTAGAAAGGTGATGAAATTACTTGTGCGGATATATATAGAGGATGGATTTAGTTGTGAAAGGGATGTGAGTGTGGTCAGATATGCGAATAAATCCAGAGAAAGAGCAGAGGTAGCAAAAAGGATCCGGTATGTGAAAGAAAGCAGAACAAAGAACAGAGGAAAGATGAAGTGCAGCAGATCAGTGTACTGAGCCTAACCGGAACTGAACTCTAGCATATGCAGATGCTTCCAATCAGTTCAAGACTGTGATTATCATCACTTTGTAGACAGTGTGTCTTCTTGTAGGCAGTGGGCCTCTTGTGAGCAGTGTGCTCGGGCAGTGAGCCCTAATTGGCAAGTGCCATTTTTGTAATTTCCTATTCTTCTAACAGAGAATAATTCTTGGGTTAATCACCCCGTGGTTTTCTCCCTTAACAGGGTTTCCACGTCAAAAATACTGTGTCATGTGTTTCTTACTTCATGGTTAATGTTTTGTGTTTGATTTCATGCTGCCTCAATTAAAAGGAAAGTTCAATAAGGGAAATAATTAGGATAACTGATTCACCCCCCCTCTCAGTTATCAACAATTGGTATCAGAGCTAAGTTCCTCCTAATAGAGCCTAACAGCTTGAGGAAGATCTGGGATTTCAAATGGATGCATATGGTTTAAGGGAGCAACTCAAGACTGCCCTTGAGGATCTTGAACAGTCAAATTCTGAAGTCAGTGAATTAAAGGAAAGACTCAAACAGGCTGATGAATTCATGAGAGAATTAAAAGACAAATTAAGTCTCTCTATGAAAAAGAGAAAGGAGCTACTTCAACAGTTGGCAAGACAAAGTGAAGAAAGCAATACAAATGAGGAATTGACTGAGCAAACCAAGTTATGTGAAAAGTTATCAAAAGAAGTCATTATGTTAAGACATGAAATGGAATCAGGAACTATAAAGTTTACTCAAGAGATTGAAGAAAAAAGAAAGGCTGAAGACAATCTAAGACAATCTCTTAAAGAAAAATCAGAAGAATGCCACCAGATGGACAGGATTATCAGACACCTTGAATCTGATCTTGAAGATGCCAAAGATAATGAAGGAAAACTTGAGGATCAAATTGCCTCTCTCAAAAGAGACCTTCAAACAGCAAATGAATATAAAGAGAAATTCAAGATAAGTTCTGCTCAACTTGAAGTTCTTCTTGGAAGTCAAAAGAGGACAGATGACAAGTATGGCTTGGGATATGTGAAAGGAGAAAGCTCCGGATCCGGTCAGAAGAATCTTGGATCAGAAAATCCAAGGAGCAGGCCTAGAAGACCTCCGGTAAGACAGCCAAATGCTCAAAGATATCCATCCTTCAATGGATACTGCCACAGCTGCAACCACTTTGGTCACAAAGCTAATCAGTGCAGAATGAGAATGAATCAGAATAATTCATCCTTCTCCGGACAGTGCTTCAACTGCAAAAGGTATGGACACAAATCCCATGAATGTAGAATTATGCAAGTAAACAAATCATTCAAAGGTAGATGCTTCACATGCAATAGAATAGGTCATAGGGCTAATCAATGCAGATCAAGAGGATATCAGTCAAATATGCAAAGGAATGTTATTTGCCAAATCTGCAATAGGTCCGGTCATAATGCTAAAGTCTGCAGAAACAAGAATCAGGACAAAAGAGGTCCGGTGTATAATCAGAATCAAGACAAGGGTAAACAAAAGATGAATGCGGATGAGGTTAGGAATCAGATGAGCAAGATTTGGGTGAAGAAAAGTTCAGAGAATGTAGAGGTTGGATCCGCACCAGACTCTGGTGCTGATATTTCTTCCGGAAATTAAAAGTGAGCTCAGGCTCAGGGGGAGACTCAAAAAAAAATCTTGTCCCCCCAGCCAAACAAGTGGTGCCGGATGTGGCACAAGATGCAGATCAAAGGGTTTGTAGATATGAGTCTTGAGATACTTCAGTCAAGTTTTCAGAGGTCCGCATGGAGTTATGAAGAAGCTATGATCGATCAAATAAGACCTGTTCAGGGAAATGCTCCGGTATGATAAAGGATTACAAAAAGGTCCGGAAAGATCCGGAAATGCACTATCTTGTTCTGCGGATTGGACAGAGTGTTTGAGATGATCTTGTAATATGCCACCTCGATTTATTCATGATTGAAAGATCCAGATGATATCCACAGATCAGGACTAATCCGGGATACTCCAAGCTATCCAGACAAGGCAAACCGGAATGATGTAGGTGAAGCATTTATTGCAGACAGGTATTAGGGTTCGCGGAGCAATTTAAGGGATTTCTCAAAGGTCATTTGCTCATTCTGCACTCGAGAAGAAGCGAAAAGTGGAGCTCTGCAACAAGGTTCTTCAAGCACACCAAGGATCTCCTGCCGAAGCTATTGGATAAAGAAATCAATCCAACCACTCCGTGCAAACCGAAGGCGCATAAGGTATTCTCCGTTTTTCATTACCTCACTGCAAATCTTTGAAGAATGGCTACTCCAAACATAGTTAAGATCTCCGATAGACCTCGCCCCTCATTCAAGAAACATCCCTACAAATCATTGGAGGTTGACCCACTAGGAGCCTTCTCTAGTGTTCCTCACGGAGTTTTACACACCGAAGACATTAGGGTTTACATACATGCAAACATTGAGGAATTTGGGGAATTCAAATTAAGAGACCTCTATCACAAGCAGCTGATTGACAATGCTTTTGAGCTCAAACTAGAGTATAAGGATATCCAGAAGAAACAATTTGAGCAATTTATTCATTTCCCCTGTTTTGAAGAGGATGAATGGGTCCGGTATGTACTGAGCAGGATGCATGACAACTTTCTATGGCTAGATAGACCCTGCAAGATCACAAAAGAGGCAATTAGAGCAGTAACTGGCCTATACTCCTCCGGAGGAGTACCTATCCTCAAATCTGTCAAGAACAACATTGTAACTGAGGCCACCGGATCAAAATTTGACAAAAGGGCAATGACCATTGAAGACATCTCCGATCCGGATATCAAATATGCATCAATGATAATAGGATACAAGATCTATCACTCCAGCAGGGAGAATTCTGTATCCGGAACTACAGTATACACTGCTTTTGAAATGCTAAGGAAAAATGCAGAATATGACCTCTGCGAACTACTGCTAAGCCAATTAATGGAAAATATACAGAAAATCAAGAAGGATAAGAAGAATTCCTTCAAGTATGGTACTCTTATTGTATGTCTATTCTTCTACTTCATGAATGAGCTACCCGGAACAAGTGGATGGGTATGGCAGAATGACAAACCTGTTGCAGTCCAGATAAGAGACTACTTGCATGGACTTGGGGATGCAAAAGCAAGAAATTCAGCTCTATGGGGATACTTCAAAAACTTTCAGAGCATGATGCAAGCAAGAGAGAGAATTCCCCAGTCTCTCATTGAGAAATACAAGGACTCAGTGTGCTTTATGGTTGACACTGATCAGTGCCTGATGGAGGCAGTGGAGCCAAGGACTGTCTGGATCATGCCCATGGGGTATGAAGTTGATGAACAGATAGTGGAGCTGCATGTTCAACACATGCTAAGTCAGCCCAAAGATCCTAAGGCAGAAAGGTTTGGAACCTTTGAGGAGCTGAGTATAAAGTTACATGTAGAACTCAGGGAACCTGAGATCAAAAGAAAAGTGAGAAAAGAAGTAGAGCACATTGCTCAAGGTCTTGGAATCTCAAAGGAGGCACTTGATGCCAGCCGGGAAAAGAGGAGGAAGGCCGAGGAAGAAGAGAAAAGCAAAGAAAGTGATCCGGTTGGAGCTCCCACCCGGACCAGATCAACAAAGAGATCTGCACCTCCCTCAACCAAAAGTTCAAAACCGGAAGTCCAGGCATCCGGTAAGAGATCAAAGGCAAAAGCCACAAGGGCTTATGGAAGCCAAAAGGATGAAGAGGAAACAGAATCAGATGAGGGAGTAAGAGAAGTAAAGAAACAGAAAAAGAAAGGATCCGGTAAGCCCTCCACAGGCCAAGACAAGGAGGAAATGGCAGAGGAAACTGTTGAAAAGCCCACTCTGTCACTAGAGAGCATAATCAAGTCGGTCACGGTGGATGGAAACCTTCAACCAATGACTGAATCCTATGATGACTTCAGTGAGGCAGACCAAAAGACTCTGCAGGAAGCCACAGTTAAATATCTGAACATATACAATAAGGCTTTCATTGAGATCATATCTCTCATTCCTAAGAGCCTAGAGAAGGAAATGGAAGTAAGAAAGAATAATGCTCATGCCAAAGATCTTGAGATCCGGGAGCAGATAGCTATTCAGCTATATCCTCAAATTGATCCCAAGACAATGAACATTATCTTCAAGGACTGCAAAGATGAGTTCAGAAGCAAAGCCAGGATGAATCAACTCATGCTTGGTGAGACTGACAAAGTGGCTCAAGAAACAGAAGAGATCCTCCGGAAGGCCTTCAAAAGGTTCAATCTTCCTGTTGTAGAGGACTTAGGTGCAGAAACAGCTGTTGATTTGGAATCTTCTGTTCCGGAAGAAGTGAGCCCTGAACAGACAAGTGAGGACTTGGGACCCTCTGCTCAAGAAGAAGTGGCCCATGAACAAGTTAGCATCTCTCCTCCGGTTTCCCCTACAGTCTCCGGATCCAAAGAAGAAGAGCAACTACAGGAGAAGGAAGCAGTGGTGAAAGACAAAGAGGTTGACAGTTCTAAGACTGCAGAAGAAAAGAAACATCTGTCTCCGGCAAGAGACACTGCACAAACTGTTCAACAATTTTTGAGTAAAGAAACTCTAGAGATTGATGAACCGGAGCTTCTCAAAGGTCCATTTGATTTTGACTCTCTCTCTCCGGTACAAACAATGAAGATAGCTTCATTTGCAAATGCCAAGGCAAATGAAAAGCTCCTGAAGTCTCATATGGAAGACTGTGAGTTGATAGAGGCTGCTTCCGGAATACTTGTAAAGATCATGCCATCAATCCAGATAGATCCGACAGCCTCCACTTCCGGTAATCTAAAAACCTTAGTCAGCAGTGTTGATACACATTTTGATTCTTTAGAAAAATCAGCTGAAGAAAAGGTCCGGAAGGAATTTTTGGATAAGAGATTTTCAGAAATATTAGAATTAATCTCTAAGGATAGGAAGATTGTAAGCATTGGAATAAGGAGCTTAGAGAATGCTCTTAAGGATGGCGGTGATATCTATAAATTTTGTATATCCTGGTCAAAGGCAACAGCAGCATTTGACAAGAAAATAAAAGAGGAACAGGATAAGCTACAAAGCTTATCTCAAAGTTTTGATCCTCTCTCTTCCTCTATAATAAATCAAGAATGTCAGACTATTGCAGTCTTGAACGAAATAAAGAATCTTGAGAAGGAAAGGAAGAACATCACCAACCGGATGGGAGAACTTAGAAGGATTATAATCCCTAAGTTGGAAACCATGCATGAGGCCATCAGTGATGCTAGGACCACTGCCCAAACAAAAGATCCGACAGATCTCAAGCGGGCAGAAGCATTTACATTTTTGTTAAGTGGTCACATTTCAATTTTGGACAGAATGAAGCAAAGTTGGGCTACCGAAATGATTCAATTACAGACATCCTTTGCAGACATTCTTCAATATATGTGAGTATGTAAATATGCGGCTAAGTATAAGAAATTTTTGAAAATTTTGATATGCGGACCCTACCCTTTGCCATTGATGTCAAAGGGGGAGTGAGGAGCAGTGAAAAATGAGGGATCCAACAAAGGGGGAGTTCCGGAAATTGTATATAAAGACAGAGTATCAGCAAAGGGGGAGCATAGTGAAAACACTTAGTCATTTTTCACTAAGTGTTGCCATCAATGCCAAAGGGGGAGATTGTTGGCAAGAGACACTATATGGATTCATGGTTGTTGTCATTGATGGCAACAAAGGTCATCCCACATATCCGCAAGACATGATATGTCTCTACCGGAAGTCAGAATAAAGAATGTTGTGGTCCGGTGAAGAAGAACAGAGCATGTGGCAAGGTCTGACAGATTGGTCCGAACCTCTCAGAGGAAGTGTCTTGGTGCAGTGCGGATTTGGGGAAGTCAAGAGGACTACCTTTAGTAGTATATTCCAAGGATTTAGCCTCCGGTGATGGACAAGGAAAAAGATATGAATGGTTGAGTACCGGATTCCTGAGAGACAGTGAAAACAGAGGAAGAACTGACTGGCAGAGTATCAGACTACTTTCCGGATGGGTTACTGTTGATGACAGAGGTTGTGAAGGCATGAATCATGTTTGGCCGACATGATTAATGATATCTACAAGTATATGCTTGATCCGCATTGCTTGGTGAGGAAGGATTCAGCCGACAGAATGAGAGTTTGTAAGAAACTAGACTGTTCCGGATGCCGACTAGAAAGGTGATGAAATTACTTGTGCGGATATATATAGAGGATGGATTTAGTTGTGAAAGGGATGTGAGTGTGGTCAGATATGCGAATAAATCCAGAGAAAGAGCAGAGGTAGCAAAAAGGATCCGGTATGTGAAAGAAAGCAGAACAAAGAACAGAGGAAAGATGAAGTGCAGCAGATCAGTGTACTGAGCCTAACCGGAACTGAACTCTAGCATATGCAGATGCTTCCAATCAGTTCAAGACTGTGATTATCATCACTTTGTAGACAGTGTGTCTTCTTGTAGGCAGTGGGCCTCTTGTGAGCAGTGTGCTCGGGCAGTGAGCCCTAATTGGCAAGTGCCATTTTTGTAATTTCCTATTCTTCTAACAGAGAATAATTCTTGGGTTAATCACCCCGTGGTTTTCTCCCTTAACAGGGTTTCCACGTCAAAAATACTGTGTCATGTGTTTCTTACTTCATGGTTAATGTTTTGTGTTTGATTTCATGCTGCCTCAATTAAAAGGAAAGTTCAATAAGGGAAATAATTAGGATAACTGATTCACCCCCCCCTCTCAGTTATCAACAGACTCAGGCTGTCATAAAGTGTTGTAAGTCCCGAATATAAGTCCCGCTGAAGCCGTGGTTGGCGTAAGGGTAGAAGGGCAGTAATCTGGTCTTTAGAGCGCAGGTTTGAGCGAAGTTCAAGCGCAGATGGATTCCTCTTCTTCTTCACAAGCGAAGGACAACAGTCGTTCTGACATGACCGCAGAGCGAAACTCAGAGGTTAGGTTTACCAACTTTTTTGCAAATAATGAAAGTTGTTTTAGTACTGTGTCTGAGTTTGGTAACTGTATAGATGATATAGAAAAGTATGCAGTAGCTCCCGAAGATGAGAAACCCTTTAAGGTTCCAAAAATCCCTGCACATGAAATATATCAGGATATTCCTAAAAACCTTGTAGATATGTTTAATAATAAGTCTATAGGTTTAAGAGATTGGTTCGGGTATAAGTCTTCACTCAATTGTCATGTTGCAGAAATTTCCCATGTTGTCAAAGGAGGAAATGAAGGAAAGTTAAATATCTTTACCGATGAATTAGTAAAGAAGTTTAGAAAGAAAGCTCTTGAAAGTAAAAAGAACCCTCAGTTTATGCATCTCTCTTACATTAGGATAGGCATCTATGGACACTACAGAAAAGGTTTGCCTATAATAGTATTAATGATGTTAAAAGATGCAAGGTTCTATAAGTTATCTCATTCCCTACTAGGTGCAGGTTGTGACTCGATGGCCAAAGGTCCGATCTTTGTAGATTGTCTTTTAGACTACCCTATCAGTCTGTTAGATGGTAATCTCAAAGATGTCCTAGAATATAAATTTAAAACAATGAACTTGTTCATGAAGAAAGACTCAGTCGATCATTCACTGGTCTTCTTAGTTCATTACAGGTTATATGATAAGGTCATCCCTCTAATGGTTAATCCTAGGAACCCGCGTGAAAGAGGTATGGAAGGTCTGTCTACCATCTGGAGTTCCTCTAGCAACACTGCCAAGTTAACAGCCCCAAAAATTGTCAGGCATAAAGACATAAAGATGCCAAAAGAATGGGCTATGGAATTATGGGAACAAGATAATATTGCTGAGATTGAGCAAGAAAAGAATCCCCAGTTGAGAGGAATCTCACTGGAAGAAATAGATGATCAGGCTGTGATAAAGTTTGGAAGTACTGACACAAGGTCTAGTCGACCTCCCAGGAAAGTAACATCCTCAACTCCTAGAGATCTGTTTCAGGATACTCCCTTGTTACGAGGTCAGTCCTCTTCTTCCAAAGAATTATCCAACGATGTTCCATTTAATTATAATGAGCCTAGTCCATCTATTTTGCCAAAAAGTCAATCTGTCCGTTTGCAACCCTCTCAGGGTTTTGAAAATTTATTCCGAATACCTTCTGCCACACACCAAACATCCTTTCAAAATAAATCATTGCAACCTAATTGCAGTCATTCCAAATATTCAATATTGCAAAATGGTTTGTATCAGTGTGAAGATTGTTCCTTTGTCTTCCCACCAAAAACTGCAAAGTTTAGGATGATGGGTGGTGTTAATGTATTTTCTGAGTATTCTGTGGCTATGCCAGAAAATAGTATCTCTGTTGTAGACACCCAAGTCGTGAGTACACCTGGTGGTAGTAGTATAATACCTGGTCGTATTCCACCATTTCATGACTTTCTATTGTTAGATACTTCTGGTAAATACAAAGCCAAGTGCTGGCCTTTACATATCACTCCTTTAGGTGATAATGCCCCAAGCCAAAGCCATTTGTTAAATTGGGCAAATCTCTGTATGAGAAAATCTCTCCTGCTGCAAGAAGATCGCCGTATCTGGCAAGATCTTGAAGCTATTAAATATGAGAAAAACTTCCAGAGCTTATAAGCTAATAGCCATACTGTAATTTCCACCTTAGAAGTAATTGAGAAAAGGTTAACCCAGGAATGGAAAGATAAAGTTGAAACTGCTCTTATTCAGTTGAAAGAGCAATATGATCATTTCCGCACTCAAGTGGAAATCTGGAAGATTGAAAGAGAAGCAGCCATGGAAAGACAGAGAGATTTACTACTTAAGGTCAGACAAGAAATCAAAGCAGATTGTGACGTTCTAAGCTCACAGCTGGGAACAACCAATGTCCAGATCAGACATAATGGACAAAGGTTACAAGAGATATCTGAGGAAGTTCATTCTCTTACAGCTTCTTAGATAAGAATTGCCGATTCACTTCGTGTAGAATCTCAAGAGACTAGGGAAGCCATTTCAGCTGAATCTAATTCAATTCAAGTTGCTATGCGCAGACAAGCTGCTGAAAGGACAGTCAAATTTAAAAGTTTTCCTAGTAATGCTAATGCATATCTGCAGGCCCAATATAAAGGTCCTCGTCTCAGGACACAGGTTCCTTCTACTCCAGAACCTTTCCGATATGATCCTGCTAGTGGTCAGTTAGTTTCAACCCAGGCTACTACGTCTGAGGTTCCTGTTCAACCACCAGTTCCTCAACCACTAGTTCCTCCTCCTTAGGGAACTGTGTTAATGGCCCGGGGGTCAGGTGCATTTCCATATCCAAATGATCCATTTAAAAATATTCAGTCTTATAAAGCTGATACTCCACCCTTAGTTAATTTTGATAAGTTTGAAGAAGTGGAGAATGCCCGTGGCATTAATGCAATGAGATCATGGATCACAAACTATATGTCAACTAATCCTGATGCAGAGGAAAAGGAAGTAATTAAGCAAGCGCTTAATTCAATGACAGGAATGGCTAGAATAGTTTGGGATAAATTGGATAATGATTTTAGAGAAGTATTGCTGGATAGTGGCACAGATCAAGTTTGTGCACAGCTGGCAAGAATGTTTGTTGGAAAGAGAGATGTCCTCGAGCAGCTCTCTTATCAAAAGTTCATTAAAGGGAAATGCAAGGATTTGAGAAACTTCAAGCCATATTGCAAAAAGCAATATGAACATTTCTACTTCTCCGGTCAGGAACAGAATCATGAATTCATGTATACAACTTTTCTGAAAAGCTTCGGTAATACTATTGGTGATTATTATCATAAGAAGGTTTTAGAAAATTTAATTCATGAAAAGACTGACATGAAAGAATTGACATTTCCACAGTTAATTCAATTTCTTGAACAGATTAATACTGACATCTGTGATGAAGTAAAGGATAAAAAGGAAAAGAAAAAGGTTCAACCACTCTTGTCATCAGTAGTGTGTTACAGATTGTCCCACTATGATGATTTAGAAGAAGAGTGCAAGCCATGTCGCACAAGTGGCTTCAAGAAAAAGAAGAAAGGATCCAAGAAAGATAAGTTCTATCCGAAAAAGAAAAAGGGATTCTTTCGTAAGAAGGACAAAAGAAAGAAAGGTGGATCCAAGAAAAAGCCAGTGTGCTACATCTGTAAAGGAGACCACTATTCTAACAAGTGTCTGAAAAGGGACAAGAAAAAAGGTAAAGCAAAGATGCGTGCAGCTAAGAGTGCAGGCATCTCGGTTGATGAATATGACTATATAAATGCATATCCCTCCGATTCAGAAGATATAGTCATTTCAAGTCCTGAATATTCAGACTCAGAGTCTGAAGAAGAATATCAGTCAGCCCGCGAAGAGCAGGCTCAGTTCAAGTTAATGAAGGTTGAAGAGCAGCCTAATTCAAGTTCAAGTGCAGAATCTGAAGCAGAGTCAGATACTTCTGAAGTATCATTCTATTACAGAATGATGAAGTCTTCCACTTCAGAATTAGATCAAATTATTGGTGAGATCCTGAATATTGAGCAACAACTCAAGGAGATGAATATGGGTCAAGAGACCTGGAAAAAGCTGAAGGCCCGGCTTGAACAACTGAAAAGCCGAAAATACTATTTGCTGCAACCAAAGGTTACAAAGCCTACAGCTATCAGATTTCAGGATGAATCCCAATGGGAGTATGCTGATGCAAGACCTTATCAGTTCAGAGGCAGATCCCCTGGATCCTCATCTCGTGGTGCATCCCATGGATATCGGCCCTCGCCATGGTACAATCAGCAAAGAGCCTCAGTGGCCTCTCTCAGAGAAACCGGCCCCACAGAATCGGTGGTTACAGCTACCACACCGATTGAACAAAAGGGAATTCTGGAAGCTCCAGCTCCAGGAAGTATGGCAAGAAGATTATGGAGATGCCATCGTCTCGAGTTTCTTGACAAAGTGTTAGCTCAAGTAATTGATGAAATTGACATCCTGACTACTAAAGAAGCCGAAGAACAGAGTCTGGATCAGTCAACTAAGGAGCTAGATCAATACATAAATAGGTTCAACTCTATTTCCAGAGTCAAGATGATGGAACCTGTTACCAGCAGAGAGATTGCTCTCTTCTGCGAAGAAAAGCCATACAGCCCTCTGGTGAATGAAAGCATTCAGGCTATTGAAAGTAAAACGGCTGAACATATCCAGCCATAAGAGAATATTCTGCTTCACCCCAGTGCTCCTAAGGAGAAGGTAACAAAACCTACCAAGCCTTTTCCTAATTTACAAGCTATTAAGATAGAGCAGGAAGAAGATCCCATGCAGTATCTATCAGATGAAGGTTTTGTGGGAAGTCCTGTTCGAGAAGTTATCACCATTGCTGAGGAAGGACAAAGCAGCAAAGGAAAGTACAGCGCTATCAAGAATACCTTCAGAATTGCAAAGGCTACAACTCACTGCCCAGGCGCAGTTCTATTAATAAAGTTTCCAGGTATTCAGGCCTATCCTCTTGCTTTCCTAATTGATACTGGCGCTGATCTGAATATTGCCAGGAAAAATGCCTTCCCAGAAGATGCTTGGAGAGAAGGTAAAACTGATATCACATTTGGTAATAATGAAAAAAGTTACAGTCAATTGTTCTATATTGCTCCAGTCCAACTTGGTTTTGAAGAAAAACCATGTCAAACTTTATTTGTTCATTTTGAAGTCGAAGACTATGATGGAGTAATAGGTAGTAATACCCTAAGTGATTGGCAACCATTCATTATTGAACAAGATTTCATAACATTTAAAGGTTTATATCAGTTGCCTCGCATCTATCAGCCTACATCCTTTTCCAGTATTCAGAAGGGTGATAAAAGGAAGAAACCTGTCAACCAGGTTTGGCTTCATCAGCAGTTCCTTAACAAGCAAGAAGAACTCAAGCAGATAAAAGAATTGTTTGCTACTACAGTAATGACCAAGGATCTAAAGAAGTTTCAACGCTCTCTTTCTTGCAGTTTGCCTTTAAAAAGAGACGCTGAAGGTAAGGAACTTCTTCCCCGAGCTAAAGCAAATTATTTTTTAATGAGTTCTACAGAAGTTCAGATTTGTGCCAAAGAAGTAGCTGAACTTGAAGCCTTAGATCTTATTCAGGTTTCAGACTCTCCCTTTTCATGTCATGCTATGTATGTTCCTAAGGTAGATGAAAATGGTGTAGAGTTACCTGAAAAACGTCTAGTAGTAAACTACAAGCCCCTCAATGATTGTCTTGTAGATCACAGACATCCGATCCCTAGCAAAGACCATATTTGGCAAATTATTCAGGGAAGCCATGTGTATTATAAGTTTGATTTAACCAAGGGTTATTGGCAAATAAATCTTCGGTCAGAAGATTATTATAAAACAGCCTTTTCTGTACCTCAAGGTCTGTATGAGTGGAAAGTATTACCCTTTGGTATTAAAACGGCTCCCTCCATTTTTCAGCAGAAAATGGATATCATCTTTCAACCTCATGCTAAATTCATCCAGCCCTATATAGATGATATTCTAGTCTTCAGCCAAACTATGGCAGATCATCTTGATCACCTCCGAACATTTCTAACTGTCTGTCAGCATAACGGCTTAGCTGTCAATCCTACGAAGTCTCTTATAGCCATTCCTGAAATAGTTTTCATCAGGATCAAGCTTCTTCCGGGGGGGAGAATGGAGGTCCAAGAACATATTTTGACCCGAATCTGAAATTTGCCTGTCTCAAATGTAAAAGAATTACAAAGATTTCTGGGTCTAGTGAATTATATTTCTGGTTTCTATTACAAATTAGCAGAAGACCGTCTAGAGTTGAATAAACTCTTAAGTAAAAAGCCACCACCATGGAGTCCTCTTCATGATAGATTAATCCAAAACATTAAGGATAAGTGTGCCAAACTGCCACCATTAAAGCTGCCTGGTCCAGGATATAAGATAGTTGAAACAGATGCAAGTGAGTTTGCATGGGCAGGTGTACTCAGAGAACAGAAAACTCCAGAATATGATCCAAATGATAAAGGTCAGATAGTAAGAACTATTTCAGGGAGTTTTCATGCATCTGAAAAAGATTACCATAGCACACATAAGGAGATTCTTGCAGTAGTCAATACCTTCCAAGCCTTTCAGATGTTTATAGCTTATAAAAGGTTTTTACTGAAAAGTGATTTGCAGAACCTCAGAGGTTTCTTCAAAAAAGAATCTCGAAACAAAGTAGTGAGAGGAAGATTACTTAGGTGGGCTCAGCTCTTATGTACTTACGAATTTGATTGTGTTCATATTCCAGGAGCTGAAAATATAGTTGCTGATTTTGTATCAAGAGAAGGTCATACCCCAAAACCAGAACCAGAAACAAAAGCAGTAAGCAGACAGGTAAAAGGTAAAATCAGAGTCATGCACATCCGGATCAGGGAACAACGATGGCATGAACTCAGTCGCATTGAATGGAGTACTAATCCATTCCCAAGGAGAGATCTTCACAACTTCCGAATGGCTAACGATTTCCTCTATGATCGTTATAAAATGTTGAAAGCCAAAATGTTGTTGACATCTCCAGGTTTGTGGATAAACATCCCCTTCTTTCAGTTCTCTGCAGAAGCAGAACCAGTTGATCCTGATATAGGACATATTCTTAATAACTGGTGTGGTGATTTTAGTCTTCCATTAATGTTTAATAATCCGGCCGTAGGTAAACCAGAGGAATGGTTAAACTTTGAAGAAGGAAAAGATTTAATTAGAGATTTATTCTCTAGACCATATCCTCCTGCTAACAATCTAAATTTCCAGAATACAATAGCTTATACTGGATGTATCTTTAGATTAACATTCAATTCTGGAGAAGATACACCTTTAAACAGGTATTTGGCTCAGCACTATGGACCGTGTGGACCTGAATCAGTATTTGAGCATTGGACCGTTAAAAATAGAATTAGATATTTTTATGCTCATCAGGTTCCAATATGGATTCATGTGAAGACCTACAGGATGAATGAAGCAACACCACTGTCCATGACACGTGGAATATATGGACCGTATAAATTGAAGGTAATGTCCATAATATGGAAAGAAGGAGAACCGCAGTTGATGACATCATGCATTCCGCATGCTTCCACTCAAACCTGTTACAACTGTGAAGATCATTCTCAAGATGACCCTAGGGTCCCTCCATCCGATAATGCAGCACCAAGATGTAACCATCCTGACAAAGCCTTTTGTGAAGAGTGCGCGTGGTTTCATAATGATGATCTATCCACCGACAGCACGGGGTCTTAGCTAATAAGTGGGCTTGTCACTTATCGAGGAATCTTATCTCCTCGTGATTAAAGATAAGGCGTGGACCCTACCACGTTGTAAAGGGGTTACCTTTCAACCTTATCGAAAGGCCAAGTTATTCCTCTTGGGCCCAAAAGGAAAGTCCTGTAATTATCGAGTTGTGTCGGTCGTGTCCATCTTATCTCGTTCACGAGTAATTGGGTCCCACCTTCTTGGGATGCTCTCCGGATAAGATGCTGCTTCGTGTCCTCTTTCCATTGACGGATCTCATGGAATTATGAAGTCGAGGTTAAAAGATTTGCTCTCGCTTCCCTATAAAAGGGTGCCAGGGCCGCCTGCATTCTTCAAGCAATTCTTGGCGAGTGAAGTGAATGCAAAGAATTCCAGTCTTGAGTCTTAGTTCAGTCTTAAGTCCTAAGTTTAGTATAAAGTTTAGTCTAGAAGTCTCTAGTAAAGTCAGTAATGTCAGTAACTTCATTCGAAGTTGAAGTGTTGTAAAAGCTTTAAGCTTAAGTCTTTATACTCTGTTGTAATATGAATGTCATAGCGAGCATTGTAAAAGATGAACATATCTGTAAGCTTCCTGCATGTTATTAATGAAAATAGTTCTACTATTCATATAAAAGCACGATATCATGTTGCGCATTGTGTTTGTCTATTCATACATTTATTGGCCAAGTAAATGGCCAAAAGAACTCAGGATATTATTGCACTCATTAGCAAAGTCAATGTTTTGTACCTTAGCTATTACACATTAACCAAAGGCTCTGAATGAAAAGTATCTAATTTTGCATGCATGGAGAACATAAAAGACTTGAACAATAACTTTTGTTTGACTTTCCATGGATCCATTTTATGATACTAAATGTCAATGCACAAATCTTTTCTTTTAACACCCAACATTGCAATACCCGCTTCATCAAAAACTATCGCCCATATAGAACCTGCATAGTCTTCAAGGTGAACCCTAAATATGTATCTATAATCACATTCAGGAAAAGTTTTTGCACACTTGGAATAGTTCCATCCACCACTTGTAATTTCTATCACTTTTTGTCAACATTGTGAATTACCATTCATTAATGGGCATGCTAGATAACTAAAGTTTTTCATCTCATCAATAGAGATCAATGTTGCCCTAAGTAGAATGCATTACCGTTTTTTAGTCATTTTGACTCCATTTTTTTTTCCAGAAGTAGTTATTTGTGTAAAAATAGGCCCACAAGCATGACATGGGATTGTTAAATAATGGCATGGATTATTTTTCCCAATATCATTATACCAATGTTTCAATTTTTGTGCATCTTCAATGATAGGATTTCTAAACACTTTGCTTGTTGTGGCTGTTCCTATGAATCTGTCATGAAATTATGACACTCGTGCACCTTTAATAGCAATGATAGATAGCTTGCCATCACTTTGTAGTTGTTCCAGTTCACCACCTTCTTTCATGCAAATTGTTTCCCACATGGTAAGTTCAATGCTACACTCTGTCATATCTCTAATATATAAACTCCTTTTTTTCAATTCTCCTCCATTCTTTGTAAATATTGTATTGTAAGGGCCAACTTCAAGGACAACACCAATGACATCAATCAATGAATTTATTGCCATCTTCTCAATTCCACTTATTAGAGTGAAAGAAATTTTTTCAAATGGAATGGATAAATCATCACTAGATAAAAGTGCTATATTGCTAGTGTAATTTAGTGTTATCTCATAAACACTTGACAAATTATTGAATCTTTTATCTGCCAACTTTAATTTCCCATTTGATATAGCGTAAATAGACCCAACTTTTATTTCTTCAGAGAATTTGTCAACAAGTTCATTAAAACAAATTATGCGAATCTCTCCACCATCATTGTCAACAACATCAAAACTAAATACTTTTCCTTGTCCTCTAGCATTACTGAAGTGTCAAACTACCACCTTGTTTGCCACTCTACATTTGATAGTCCATCTTTCATGGAAAGGTGTTAACACAATTATTGGAATGGAACGAATCACCTTGTTTACCATGTGCACTGGACCCATACTCAAAGAGCAACCACTATGCATATCAGTCAAGCCAGTAATATTTGAGGATGGTAATGCAACATCATTGGACTGCAAGTCTAAAGAGGTATCACTTCCAACTAAGATTCTATCATTAATGGTATGCTTGAACGATACCATTTTAGCATCTGGTTCAACAATATCCATTTTGAGAATGACCATAAACATATGAAAAAAATTTAAAATTTTGTTATTATTATTTTTTTTGATCCGTAATGTAGGCATAAGGGAGTCATACCCCATAAAATTAAAAATAAAAATAAAATTAAACTAAATGCATGCCCTAAGAATAGGGGTGAAAAAAGCAAGCGGCAATGCTACAAACCCTAACAGCCCATTAAAGCATGGACTCAAACATAGATTATGATTTTGACACTTGATTTACAAACCCAGACATATTGCATTTCTCACTTCCAGTACTTTTCTTTTTCTGTTTTACCTCTGTCCATCTATTATCCTCCCCGAAAACCTCTTTTGGAATTGATGTTTCATCTACATCCTTCACTCTTGAAGATGAAATAAACTCCTTGTTGTCTAAGGCAATAATACCTGGTGATTTTGTAGTCTCTAAAGAGGAAGAAAGTTCATTTCCTGATTTAGAAACTTCCCTGTCTTGAATGTGAGCACTTCTTGCCTCAAGAGGGGGGGATGAAGGAGATTTCCTTACATCTGTAGATGAGTTTTCTTTGCAATCAAGGGGATGTGATGAAGCCTTTTTGTCCACAAAGTAATGATGAACTAAGGAGTCTTTCCACCAAGATGCATGACTATCAGACTTAGGTTTGAAGCACTTTGCTACTACGTGACCAGTGCTGAAGCATCTGCGGCATCTAAAAGGAAGGCCCTCATAATCCAAAATCTAGCTCCAATTGTAATTCATTATTTTTAAAGAAATCTCAGCCGGAAGGCCTTTACTAGTATCAATATCCACCAGAATGCAAGCGAAAGTAGAGTGGTAGAAATTAGATGAGCTTTTGTCCACAAGTAGAAATTTCCCTAGCTTGTTGCCTATAGCTTCAAAACATTCTTCAAACCAAAACTGAAGCGGAAGGATTGGAAGTTGAATCTAGGTAGGAGTAACTGCAAATAGTTCAAATTTTGGATTAAATTTGGGGTGCCAGGGTTTGAGCATCAGTAGATGTTCGTTGTAGCTCCACTTATAATCACAAAGAACTATTTCTCTATCCTGGATATTGTCAAAGACAACGATGAAAAAACCTCAGCTGCAGGGTAAATTTGGAGATTGTCTTTCATAATTGGACCCCAGGTATCGAAGATCCATTTGTGCATAACAGCTAGGCTAGGCCAGTACTTGACAAAACACCCATTTAGGCCCTTCTCAGCAAAGAATTTTTCATTTTCTTTGACTTCCCTTCCAAGCACATCGCCAAACTCGACGATTGGATTGTCTGTTGCAATTTGTAGGGAATTAACCAACAAAGGAGAGATTGGGTGCCCTAAATGTGAAAGGGAGTTGTTCTGCAGCGGTATGGAGTTGAGGAGAGGAGGGCTCACCTTTTTGATTTCCCAACCACTGAGAGAGGCATCCGCTAGTGTTGCAGAGGCCCTATTGGAAGCTGAATCCCCCACCGAAGCTCCCGTCAAAACCCTCAGTCATGAAGTATCCTAAAATCCCATGTCACTTGTAGTTTTCACCAAAGATTTCCTGGCCATGGCAATCCTAGAAATGAGATTTCCATTCGAAATAGCTACATTCGACGAAACCCTAGTGCTACAATCATTCGGCAATTTCAGCAATATTCGAGATGTTTGGCATACACGCGTTTGATCCACTGATGGAGACAAGTTCGATCCATTGTGACCGAGGCCAACATTTATCCCAGTGTGGTTGGGCATAAATGGGGATTCATGGAGGAGGGTAGATGGCATCGAGGCCTTCCTGTTGCTGAGAGATGCTTCAAACTCAGAGGATTTCGTTCCATTGGCTGAAATACCCAACATACCACCAGAAATAGCTTGTGAAGCCTTTGCATTGCCATCCTCCATCGTAGGAGCCACCACTGAGGGAGAACTGGCAGAATCATTGCCAAATGGAGCAGTGGCAATTGAAGAAACCCTAGGGTTAAAAGCAGAAGTAGTTTTCAGAAATTTCTACATTTTCGGCAAATTTTTTTGTAGTTTTTAAAATTTTGTTATTATTGATAATATAGATTACACATTTAATTTCTAAATATAATTAAAAAATATCTTACATTTGATTGCGTATATTGTCACATTTATAGTCATTGATTTGTAATATTGTTCCTTTTTTGAGAATGCCAGATACAACAAATTCATTGCAATCAATTGGCAATAAACTTAAGTGTGTTTGAACCCCATATGATAGTAATGCACGATATCTTTCTTTTAAATGCTCTTTACTTTTTATTTGCTTCACGTCCAATATTTGAAGTATAGACTTGAGACTAAGAACCCCATTCTTCAAACCAGAAATAGCTCCTTGAGAAATAGTGGACACCATATTATCCTATAGTATTTGCAAATCTTATTAGACATGAATGGTGCACAATCAAATAATTAGAAAATTATAAAATATGTTTAATCAAATATTTATAAGCATGTTAAAGTTCAAGAGATTTTAGAGGCTTCTATAAGAAAGAAATGAATATCAAGTTATTATAGTTTTTAATGATCGTATATCTTTAGTTTTTAATGATTGTAAAAGCTTCACAAAAAATTGCTAAAAATTTGTATATGGGGGCTATCTTATATTACTTCCACATATGACTACAAATATTATCAACTAACACTAGATGAAAATCACATCAAGCTAATACTTAGGACATAGTAGAATTCATTGAGTGAATCATAATATCATAAGGGTTTTCAAAATGTTTTTTTTTGTATATTTTGAGAGAAAAAAAAGCAACATAAAAGTAGTTTATTGCAAGATTCAAGCAAGTCATTCATTAAAGGGGATCAAATAGTTGATAATGAACACATATGATTTTTTTAATCATTTGAAGTCATTTTTAAATATGAGGGTTCCTTATCTCTCCAAAAAGGTTTCCCTTTCTTTATACTATCAGTACGATATACTGAACCTTTCTATATACCCACCCTTCCAACATACTCATCAGTACGTGGAAGAAGTTAGTCCTCTCCATATACGCGACCATACATGAGAGAGACCTTAAGGTACGCAAAAGAGAACAGTACGGGGTACCAAGTTAGTACATGAAAGAGATTTACTCTATCAATGACACCTGCTTAGAAAGAAATCCTTGTATGTAGGTGTAAGTTCCTTTTATACTTGGAATTTCTTACTATCAGGATTTTTGTCTTACAATAGAGATGAATGTGTATTGAACGGAGCAAATTTTTTTTTTTCTAAACAATTTAAATACCTTATTTCTCACTAACGATTTATAGGGTCGATGCCATAGACGTCATTGTTGCAGCTTTATTAGGTATTATATGTTGTAATTCAACATGATGGCATTACCCATAAATGTGAATCAGAAGCATCATTTTCATCGAACACTGCTTATTTGTTACGAAAGTGTAACAAAATATTAACTTATATTGATTTGCAAAAAAGAAATCTCTAGTTATTTTTAAAAAGTACTTGTAGTAATACTAAAGTAAAATTAAAATTTACTAAATTATAATAAAATTTATTTTATATTTAAAATTAAATAAAATTTAAATTTAGAATTGAAGTAAACTTACTTTAAATTAAAGTTATTTTTTAAATAAAAACTAATTTCAAACTAAATCTAAGCTTATATTTAAATTAAACTAAATTTTTTATAACTAAATCAATAAATAAAATGAAATGATAACTAAACCAATTGACTTTTATATGCTTTTTAATTGAACTTTTTATATTAATTTTAACAATAAATTAAATTGAATATAAAGGTCCAATTTATAAACAAATTAATATAAATAAATTTACAATTATAATCAATAAGTAAATTATTTCAAAGATTTAAAAATAATAAAGAACTTGTAAACTAAATTACAATTTTAATTTAATAGAATTAAATAAAAACTAATTTCAAACTAAATAAGATTAAAGAACTAAAAAAATTATAATGTTAATATAAATAAACACTATTTTCATATATATAAATGTAAAATCTACTATATTTTTTAATAGAATTAAATAAGAACTAATTTCAAACTAAATAAGATTAAATTTAAATCTTCACTAAAATATTTTTTAAAGAACTAAAAAAATTATAATTAATATAAATTTTATTTTATTTTATTTTATTAAAACACACTAATTAACCTAAATTTTAACCCTAAGATTGATCCTAATTGAAACCCTGACCCTAACCTTAATACTAAACTTAACCCTAATTGTAAACCTAACCCTAAAGCCAATTCTAACATTAACCCTAACCCCACCCTAATTATAATTCTAACCCTAACCCTAACCCTAATCTTAATTTTAATCTAATAACTATAAAATTCAACTTCTTTAAGTTTTCTTCTAAAATAAATAAAATATAACTTTTTTTGAAAATAATAAATAAAGTTAAACAACACTATACATTTTTTAAAAGATTTATACTAATTTATATTCTTTTGCACTTTTGTTTTTGTGTTTTTATTAAATAAAACTTGCCTTGCTAATTTATATTCTTCTATTTTGGAATAAATGTAACATATAACAAATAGATCATAAAGTCACATTGCATAAAACAAGGGATTCCATAATTAATAATAAAATTCAATTTTAAAGCACATCTAACAAATAAACTTTAATGACTGATTCGATATGCCTACACTCAAAATTTGAAGATGTCATAAGAACAATAATAGAAGTACTCTAAATCTAGTTTGTAAACTACTGAGGATTTAAAATTTGGTTAGGATTAAGAGGGTCAAAAGCTGAGTGAACAAGTGATGACACTTATAATGTGATTGTTGTGTTTTGCAAGCAAGTGGAACCTAGGGGCATATAATATCACTAACTCTCTTTTAATGACTATGATTGCAATAGTTGGCTCATGGTTATGATAATTTTTTTCTAGATAGTGCCCTATTTTTGTTTGATACAGACTTAGATTCTTGAATTAGGTAGGATCCTATTATTATTTATGCACTAGGAAGAGACATAATGTTTCTATTTCCCAACATAGTCTTTATTTCCATTTCAAGGCTGAGTCACTTTACCCTTTTCTTTTTACTTTTACTTTCTTGTTTTTAAATAGTTTTAATAGTTGTGTTTATGCTTAGTTTTAAATGCTTCACAAAGGAGGGTTGCCGACACAAGCGTCTCTTCGGGCTGAAGATGATTTTGCGCTGGCGGTCTCACTCTTCTCACCTTTCGCTTTCTTAGTCAATATATCATAATCGCTAGAAAGCAATGGGTTTACAAAATTGTACAAACACAAGTGTATCGTGGGGGACAGAATGTTGATATTGGTGTGGGTCAAAATTACCAAGTTTTTCCTCCCTCTCACTAGAAATAAAAATGGATTTTATTTGTTTATTGCAGGTAAGATTCGTTTTTCGAGTTCGAGTATATGTTTGACTCTAGTGTTGATTTTAGGTTTAGGGGCCAAAGATGGTGCTCCACACAAGCGATCAGGACGTTTCTTCGTATTTGTCCTCCTTTTAATTATTCCCTTTCCGGAATGATTTTAGTCTCTCCTTTTTCTTATAAGACAACAATAACTCCTACAAATGGCATCGTCCACCATAATCAACTTTTGAAAATCCTATTCAGATCATTCTGCTTATGATTATTCTAAGAAAACTAAATGCTTTTTCTACAAATTCACCAAATCGTTGAGTAAATAATTAACTTAGAGGGTTAGGGGTATTTAGCTTTAATATTGATGACGACGAAATATTACTGAGGTTAAATTTATTTGTCACATATTTAGTAATCAATGTCTTTGATCTGTTAAATGTGCTAGAGTTTGTATAGTTAGAAATATCTGTGGTTCAATCCTAAGTGTCACATGTTCAACCATGAGCAGTGCAAACTTGATTTGATGCACATAACTAATTAGTTACATGCACGATCTATCTATTAGAATGTGCACCTCAAATCCTATTCACCTTTGTCTTCTTGGTAGCTGCACTTGTCAAGGGACATCGTTTCAGAGTTTGCCTACTCACTAGGTGAATGATTTCTCCTAGGTCAAACACCTTTCACAAGCTAGATTAACAAAGATGAATGATGTCAAAGACATCATACACAAACAAGTAAATGGCCTATATGATGATATGGATTTAATTCTTTGTTGTCCTTTAGAAATCAAAATGTGTTCTAATGATTTTCTCCTTCTTGTTTCATACAAAATAACTACACATTAATTGTCTTTAAATACCATGACATAAGATGTCGCACAAACATGTGTTAAGTCGACTAATAACAACTAGTAGAAAGGGGCATGAAACTTAGGATTTGAACTTAATTTTTTTTAATTTCAAGTTCATTTTCGTGCACCACAAGATTGAACCAAGTTAATCCAAAGACACTCGAAAATGAATCATGAGGTTAAAATAACAATTTCAAGTAAAGGAAAAAATGTGTAATACCCAAAATTTACTAATGACAAAATATCAAAAAACAAGGCCAACACATTTTTGCATTAACACAATAGTGTTGCAATGCACATGCACACATTAGTGTTGTTGTCACACATGACAATACTACTCACAAACACTCTACATGCGCAAAAGAGATGTGTAGGAAACACACAAGTAGAGAGATGACATCATCTCAATCTATAAAGGGTGGTACACACCATGATGTGCCATTACACCACACACCAATAGAATACTAAACTCAAGGAAGAAAGCACAATATGATTCAAATTCCTTTTAACTATCTAAATAAAAATGAATAGATGAAGTAGATTCAATAATGAAAAAGATAGAAATAATTTTCTATTCCTATCATAAATCATAAGTTGCATTGATTATCTTTTCACAGTTAACTTCATTCATCAATTCATTAGACCATCATATGATACTCTCAAGGCTAATTTACCTATCCTTCCACACAAGGATCTAAGAGAGATACACATAATTTACTAAATGAAAGTACACTTCATATTTTCTCAAGTACTACCATCAACTAAGAGATAGGGATATATTTATTGCACATTCTAAGAAGTCTCTTTTCCTTTCATTAACAAGAAAGATAACATTAAGAATGAGGAGAAACCACATTCCTTTTTACCTTTCACTAACATGTATAAACAAGATTCTTTCCTACACATAGGAGTAAACACAAATATGGAGATATACATAGAGGTACACATTTAAGGATCTCTCATCCACACAAGCAACCATCTAATTATAGATATATAATAAACTTGAATATTAATTCCTACATCTCTATAATATTCATTCTCATATATAGAAGATGTTATTAAATTATAAAGGTGTGAACTATGTTCATCTTATTACCCAATATATTATTCTTACTTACAAGGAAGTGAAAATAGACTAATATTAATAAAACTTTAAAACACACAAAAACTTGCATAACTTTGCATCTAAGGCATATTATATCATTAGAAAACTATTAAGCTACAAGAGAAACTTCTATTTTTCAAGCATCAATAAAATTATAATTTTCTGACTCTCTGTCAAGGTTCACCCCTATAGAGAAACATTCATGATGCAAGAGCTCATCTGGGTTCACAAGCAATCCTATGAACCAAAAACATTGTAGGTTTTGTTTTCAATTTTGTTGTGTTTCAGTTGGTTTTGATAGTATGCTTTAGGAAAAATTTCAAAGTCAATTCAGCAAATTTAATGACATCATCATGAAGAAGGGCTAAATGGTTGTCTTTAGTTTCAAATTGGTGAAATTTTGTACAAATTTAGCTAAGTTTGGAGCATTTCAACAAAAGCTCCAGTTCATGAACTCCTTTATTTACCAAATGACTTTGTCTTTTGGTAAAAGTCCAAGTTCACAAACTCTTTCATTTGTTGAAAGGAGTTCACAAACTCTCTTTTTTGCTAAAAAGAACTTAAATAATTTTATGAAGTGTTTCGGTGCATATTTAAGTTCATGAACCCTTCATTTTGTTGAAAAGGCTTAACAATGAACCTTGCCTTCACCGAAAAGTGTTTAACAGCTCTCAAAGACCTTTATACATGTTTGGCAAAATGTTAAGTACAAGAACCTAGAGATTCACCAATGATGAGTTCGTAAGTGCACATGAATGTCGATTTTCTGATGAGGATTCACAAAGTTCACATATGTGTTGTTTTGCTGAAACGCAACATTGGAGAAATTTGGAAGTTCATAGGGACGCGGAAGAAGAGTTTGAAGACTTACACAAGTGTCGAAACTAATTTTTATAATAGTGTGTCAGAGGATTTCCAAGTTCTTGAACCAAACAGAATGTTGACGGAGGGTTCCATGGTTCATAATAGGAGCGAATCACTGATGAAGAGGTTTAAAGGTTTGAAAGAGTGTTGATTGGATGAAAGAGTACTTTATGGAGAGTATAGAAGTTCAAATTGTCATGCCCATATTTCCCATGCGGCCACGACACGCAACACATGTGTCATGTCCACATTTGTCATGTGGTCATGACATGAAATATCAAAAACTTTTCCACATGTCCCTAGAAACCCCCTCACACATGTTAGCATGCTTGGTGGCAATATGCATAAGGCGTAAACATGTCAATTGAATCTCAGGGAAGAGTGTTTACATACGCAATCCCCTACGTGATGATAGCCGACTAGGGGGTTATGCGATGCGAGGAGCGTCGCTACTAGGGTTAGGGTTGATTTGACCCAAACCCTAAGTTTCCTAGGTGAGTGGTATGACTTCGACAGGAGTTGAAATCCAACCCTAATTTTAGAGCATAAAAAAATAGATTAAAACATGCTTGCATTAAAATCATAATCATAAGGCAAAAATAAATGCCAAGGGAATCCATTAAAAACAAATCTCAAAAAATTTTGACAGCATAACGCATTATTAATGTTTGAAATAAATATTTTAAAAAGGGGTCTCCCTCTCAATCATTTAGGAGAAAATTTAAATAAAAAGATCCAATTAAATTGACTTAAATAACCCTATTAAAATTACCACCTTATTAAATGAAAATCAAATTAAATAAAACTATTAAATAATTAATCCCAAAAATAATCAAGGTCTATGAATAAATATAATTCCAACAATTATATTTATTCGATAAAATCAAGGTCAAAATTTATCGTTATAAAAGTTTTCCCTCTAATTAATAACTCATTAAGTTAATTAGAACAATTAAGTAATTAATTACCCCTAAATAAAATATAATACTATAACCCCACTAAATAAAAATAGCCCAAACAATTAATTTTATTCTAACAAGGTCAAATATAATTTCCCCAAAAAGGTTAGAGGGCTAAGGGAATAATATTTTTCACCCTATTTCATAGTCCCCACTAGGTTACAATTAAAAAAAAAAATTAAGGCAAGAATAACCTTCCCCATTAAAATTAAATTCAAGAGAGGGAAAAATAAAATGGAACAAATTCCGTGCACCCAAAATAATGAAAGAATAAGTTTAAATTAAAAGAAAAACTCACTAAAGAGAAAATCCTTAAAGCCTCCTCTGATATTTTATTACTTTCCTCCTATTTGCCCTAACCCTATATTTTTTTCCTCCTCTATTCTTCTCTCACATTTTGTTTTCTTCATTTTTATGTTTCTCTCTTTGTTTATTTTGTTGCAGGTAGGGTTTCTTTCTCAATGGCTTGGCCAGCCATGAAAATACTACATAGTGAGGTCTATACTCGTTTAATATACAACACATGGTATTCTTTTTGTTGTTTTTGTTTTATATATATATATATATTTGTTTTGCAATAATTATAAATAAAATCTGAATGCACAGATGGGCTGAACGCTGGTTAGAAGTGGAGGGATGATGCTTTGTAATGGTAGCGTCGCCATCCAACAGAGGTCGCAATTTTTATTTGCAAGGAAAGGCAACAATGGTGTGGGGAGGGGTGTGGTGGGGGTTTGACCCCCCTCCCCACACTCCTTGATCCATGGCCGACAGATAGTGGGCAACGGCCTGTGGCCGCTGTCCACAGTCCCCAATTTTTTTTTTCTTGTTTAAAAACTTTCAACCCTAAACTCTTAGGTTTCGGCCTCAACATAATTTAAATCTCTCTCTTCCCCTTTTTTAAATTCTCTGTAGTATAATATGAAGTTTCCACAGTAACTTAAATTTCTATTCGATTTTGTTTGAATTTTATTTCATTGGAATATTAAAATATATATGTGTGTATATATATATACACAGACAACAAGTTTATAAAAGAAGGATAAAAACAGCAAGGTTAAAATAATACAAGTTTATATTATTTTAACCTTGATGTTTTTATCCTTCTTTTATAAAATTGTTGTGTGTGTGTGTGTGTATAGTAAATCTCTCTTCCCCTTTTTTAAATTCTCTATAGTATAATATGAAGTTTGCACAGTAACTTAAATTGCTATTCGATTTTGTTTGAATTTTATTTCATTAGAATATAAATCGAATAGCAATTTAAGTTACTGTGCAAACTTCATATTATACTACAGAGAATTTAAAAAAGGGGAAGAGAGATTTACATTATGTTGAGGCTGAACCCTAAGAGTTTAGGGTTGAAAGTTTTTAAACAAGAATTTTTTTTTGGGGGGACTGTGGATGGTGGCCATAGGTCGCCGCCCACAATCCGTCAGCCATGGATCAAGGGGTGTGGGGAGGGGGGTCGAACCCCCACACCATTGTTGCCTTTACTTACAAATAAAAACTGCGACCTCCGTTGGATGGCGGCACTGCCATTACAAAGTGTCATCCCTCCACTACTAACCAACGTTCGGCCCATCTATGCATTCAGATTTTATTTATAATTATTGCAAAACATATATATATTGCCTTCTCAGTAATCTCTAAAACTAAAACAAAAAAAATAATACTCAGACCAGTAATAAATAAATGTATATATATAACAAAAACAACAAAAAGAATGCCTTGTGTTGTATATTAAACAAGTATATACCTCACTGTGTAGTATTTTCATGGCTGCCCAAGCCATTGAGAAAGAAACCCTCCCTGTAACAAAATAAACAAAGAGAGAAACAAAAAAATGAAGAAAACAAAATGTGAGAGAAGAATAGAGGAGAAAGAAAAGATAGGGTTAGGGCAAATAGGAAGAAAGTAATAAAATATCAGAGGAGGCTTTAGGGCTTTTCTCTTTAGTGAGTTTTCCTTTTAATTTAAACTTATTCTTTCATTATTTTGGGTGCACAAAATTTGTTCCATTTTATTTTTCCCTCTCTTGAATTTAATTTTAATGGAAAAGGTTATTCTTGCCTTAATTTTATTTTTTAATTGTAACCTAGTGGGGACTATGAAATAGGGTGAAAAATATTATTCCCTTAGCCCTCTAACCTTTTTGGGGAAATTATATTTGACCTTGTTAGAATAAAATTAATTGTTTGGGCTATTTTATATTTAGTGGGGTTATAGTATTATATTTTATTTAGGGGTAATTAATTACTTAATTGTTCTAATTAACTTAATGAGTTATTAATTGGAGGGCAAACTTTTATAATGTCAAATTTTGACCTTGATTTTATCGAAGAAATATAATTGTTGGAATTATATTTATTCATAGACCTTGATTATTTTTTGGGTTAATTATTTAATAGTTTTATTTAATTTGATTTTCATTTAATTGGGTGGTAATTTGTATTAGGTTATTTAAGTAAATTTAATTGGATCTTTTTATTTAAATTTTCTCCTAAATGATTGAGAGGGAGACCCCTTTTTAAAATATTTATTTCAAACATTAATAACGCGTTATGCTGCCAAAATTTTCTGAGACTTAGGGCAGTTGTTTTTAATGGATTCCCTTGGCATTTATTTTTGCCTTGCGATTATCATTTTAATGCAAGCGCGTTTTAATCTATTTTTTTATGCTCTAGAATTAGGGTTAGATTTTGACTCTTGTCGAAGTTATATCACTCACCTAGGAAACTTAGGGTTCGGGTCAAATCAACCCTAACCCTAGTAGTGACGCTCCTCATGTCGCATAACCCCCTAGTTGGCTATCATCACGTAGGGGATTGCGTATGTAAACTCTCTTCCTCGAGATTCAATTGACATGTTTACACCTTATGTGTATTGCCACTGAGCACGCTGACATGTGCGAGGGGGTTTCTAGGGACATGTGGAAAAGTTTTTGATATTTCGTGTCATGACCACATGACAAATGTGGACATGACACATGTGCTGCATGTCGTGGCCACATGGGAAATGTGGGCATGACACAAATCAATACCAAACTACTGACACATGTTATTTTTGATGATTGTGTTAGCACACGGATCATTAAAAGTGCTGAAAGATGTTATTCCCTCTATTGCTAGAGATTTCGATGATTAAATGGTTCAGTTCTGCAACTGTTGATTCTGGGAGGTGGTTCAACTTCCTTGATCCTGCAATATATAAGGAAATCATTGTATTCAATTGTCTTCTTCTAGTCTACAGCTGTTTAGAGGAAATATAGACTTTGGAGAAGAAGAATAGACCAATTGAACTGCATAGGTGTTGTACTCCTGAATGATATTGCACATTGAATAAAACATTTTGAATTTTGTTGTGATTGTGAATATTGTTGTTTGGCTTCTAGATAATGGTACTCTAATAAGACTCCCAGACCTAGACTACACTAAGTGGAATCAGATAAAGTTTTAGTCATGTCAAGAGAAGAGTTATAAGATTTTTGTTGCGGGTGATTGAAAGAGAGAGAAGACCTGCAACTACAGATAACTTAGAGGAGAAATGTCGCATAGATGACATGGGCAAAGAGGAGCAACATAGGTTGGTGTATTTGCAGAGATGTTGAGGGGAATTATGGCAAGATTAGATTCTATGGAAGCAACATAGAGAAGGGGAGCATGTGTGGAAGATATCAATGAAGATGAAAATAAATTTGAAGAATGGGAAATTGGCATAGAAGATGAAATGGATGAACCCAAGGGAAGATTCTTGTGGGCTATGGCAAAGATTAGGAACAAACAAAGATTGGATCCACCAAGTTATCAAGGTAATTTAAATACAGAAGAACTCATCGATTGGATTTCAAAGATGGAGAAATACTTTGATTTTAAATCTATAGAAGATCCAAAGAGGGTAAAATTTGGTTGCACAAAATTGAAAGGACATGCATCCCTATGGTGGGATCGCGTGCAGATAGAAAGACAATGAAAATGTAAGGAGAAAATAAAATCTTGGGATAGAATGGTAATAAAGTTGAAGGCAAATTCCTGCTAGTCAATTATCAAATAAGTTTGTTCAAGAAATTACAAAATTTGAAGTAAAAGGAGAAGAATGTGAAGGAGTGTACATACGAATTTTATAGGCTAAACATTAGGGTTGGACATGTTGATGATGATGCCAAGAAGGTGTAAAGGTATGTCCATGGTTTACATTATTTAATTTAAGATGAGATTAGTATGGTACGTATACAAACTGTTGAAGAAGCCTATCAGTATTCCTTGAAGGTAGAAGAAAATTTGGCAAGAAAACAAAGTAATTCAAGAGGTATAGGAAGATTATCTTGTAGTAGAGGATAGTCTACTGGTGGAAGAGCATATCAAACAAAATAAGGAGAAGCCAACACCTCTCAAAAAAGTACCTAGGATAACAAGAGAAGAGGGGATTATTCTAGAGGTAGAGGAGATTATTCTAGCTCGGCAGAGGATATTTGGGAAGAGATAGAGGAAGAGGATTCATTGGTACTTGTTATCAATGTGGAGAGATGAGTCATAGGGCATTTGAATGTACTCAAATCTATAAAAATAGTTGAAAGGGTAAAGAAGCAAGAATTAATGTGACACAAGAAAAAAATAAAAGTGTGGCTTCACTAAACATGGAGAAGATCTTGAAGATGGAGAATCCTTGATGTTGAGAAGAATATTTTTAAACCCAAGGAAATAAAAACAAGAACCTATCCAAAAGAGAAATTTATTCAGAACAAGTTGCAAGTTAGGTAGAAAATATTGCAAAGTAATTGTGGACAATGGGAGTACTAACAACCTAGTGTCATAAGAGATGGTGGAGAAGTTGAAGCTAAAGAAAATGAAACATCCAAGTCCTTACAAAGTTTCTTGGCTACAAAGTGGATATCAATTGGTGGTAAGTGAACAATGTCTAGTAAATTTTCAAATTGGTAATTATAAGGATGAAATTATTTGTGATGTGATGCCTATGGATGAATGTCATATCCTGTTGGATAGACCTTGGTAGTATGATAGAAACTATATACATGATGGTAGAACAAATACATGTAAAATAATGAAATATGGAAAAGAATATACTTTGAACCCATTGAAAGATAAAGAAGAAGAAGTAGAGAGTGGTCGAAAGGTTTGTTTGATTTATAAAAAGAAATTTTTGAAGAAGTTGAAGAAGGAGAATGCATGTTTTGCTTTCATTTCTAATCCTACAAAAACTAGGACAGAAAAGAATACTAAAGAACTACCAATGGAAATTCAGGAAATTATGGATGATTATGCAGACATAAGGAAGGAGTTACTAGATGGATTGCCACTTGTGAGAAACATAAGCCATTGTATGGAATTGATACCCACTGCAAGTTTTCCAAATAAGGCACCATATAGAATGACACCAATGGAGAATGAAGAGATCAATAGACAAGTGCAAGATTTGTTGGACAAGGGACTGATTAGGGAAAGTCTAAGTCCATGTGTTGTTCCAATAGTATTGACACCTAAAAAGGATGGAGAATCATTAATGTGTATAGACTCAAGGGCCATAAATAAGATCATCATAAAGTACATATTTCCATTACCCTAGATCGATGATATGATGGATCATTTGAGTGGAGCCAAGTACTTCACTAAAATTGATTTGAAGAGTGGATTCCATCAAATAAGAATAAGAGAAGGAGATGAATGGAAGACAACCTTTAAGACAAAGGATGCCATTTGAATTGACAAATGCTCCAAGTACATTCATGAGGTTGATGAGCAAAGTGTTGAAAGCATTCCTTGGTAAGTTTGTTATTGTATATTTGGATGATATTTTTATTTTTACTAAAACAAAAGAAGAACATCTACTGCATGTTAGGGAAATTTTACAGAGGTTAAAGGAAGAGAAGTTGCTAGTAAATTTGAAAAAATGTAGTTTCATGAAGAAAGAGTTGATATATTTAGGACTTTTTGTTTCTGGAGATGGATTAAAAATGGATTTGGAAATGGTCAAAGCAATTGTGGATTAGCCTTCATTGGGGAGTATGTTTGAAGCCAGAATATTTCATGGATTGGCGAGCTTCTATAGGAAGTTCATAAGAAATTTTAGTGGGATATGCACACCTATCATGGAGACCATGAAGGGTGGTAGGAGAGAATTCAGTTGGAAAGATGTAGCAAAAAAGAGTTTTCAGCTATTGGAGAAGGTGATAGAACAACCAGTGTTGGCGTTGCCTGATTTTGGTAAAGTGTTTCAAGTACATTGTGATGCAAGTGGGATAGCAATTGGAGGAGTTCTTAGTTAAGATGGAAGACCAATAACTTACTTCAGTGAGAAGTTGAATGAAGCAAAAATGAAATATTCAGTGTCTGATCAAGAGTTTTATGCTATTGTACAAGAACTCAAGAAATGGCGACATTATTTACTACCTAAGGAGTTTGTATTGTACATAGATCACCATGCACTATAATTTATAAATAGTCAAGGTAAGTTGAGTCAAAAGCATATGAAGCGGGTATAATTTTTGCAGAGTTATTCATTTGTTTTGAAACATAGAAGTGGAAAATCTAATCAGTTAGCTGATACATTGAATACAAGGTGTTTGTTGTTGAATGAGTTAAGAGTAAATGTTGTTGGCTTTGATTCTATGAGGGAGTTATGTGAAGAGGATTTAGATTTTAGAGAATCATGGGAACCATGTAAAAGTTCAATAGAGAAAGATATAACTCCATGGCTGGAGTATTCCATAAAAGAGGGATTGTTGTTTAAGGGAAGGAGATTGTGCATACCTCAGGGATTAATGAGGAAGAATTTGATAAGAGACAAACATAGTGGAGGTCTTAGTTGAAATTTTGGAGTGGAAAAGACATTGGTACAAATGAATGAAGGCTACTATTGGCCCAAAAGGAATACAGATGTAAAGAAAATGGTACAAAGTTGTAGAATTTGCCAACATGCCAAGGGGATGAGATAAAATACAAGCTTGTAATAACTATTGCCTATACCAAAGAGACCTTGGGAGCACATAAGTATGAATTTTGTTCTTGGATTACTGAGAACACAATGAGGTAATGATTCAATATTTTTTGTGGTTGATAGATTTTCAAAGATGGTTCATTTTATTCCATGCAAGAAGTCTAATGATGCTTCACATATAGCTACATTATTTTTCAAAGAGGTAGTTAGATTGCATGGATTTCCCAAGAGTATTGTTTTTGATAGGGGCACAAAATTTGTTGGTCATTATTGGTGTACTTCGTGGAAGAAACTGGGAACATAGTTGGGGTTCAGTTTAGCTTATTATCCCTAGACTAATGGGTAGAATGAAGTTGTTAATAGGAGTCTTGGTAAATTGTTGAGATGTTTGGTAGGGGATATACCTAATCAATGGGATTTGATATTGGCCCAAGAAGAATTTGCATATAATAATTCAGTCAATAGGAATGTATGGAAAAGACAATTCCATATTGTATATGGTTATAGTGCTAGAGGTGTTGATGAATTAAGGGATAGTGCAGATTTGGGAAGAAAGAGTGTTATTGTAGAGGATTTTGCTGAATATCTTCAAGAACTACATAGAGAAGTGAAAGAAAACATGGAGAAGAGTGCCATAAAATATAAAGAATATGCATATTTGAAGAAAAGAGAACAAGAGTTCTAGGTAGGTGATTTAGTTTTGGTACATCTAAGGAAGGAGAGATTTCCACAAGGCACATATAATAAGTTGAAATGGAAAAAGATAGGACCATGTAAGGTGATAAGAAAGTTTTCAACCAATTCATATGAGATTGAGTTTCTAGAAGGTGTAGATATATCTCGCATCTTCAATGTGGTAGATCTGTATCATTATTATGAAGGAGAAATAAGTGGGAAAGGAAGTACATGTTTATATTTATTTGATAACCTAGAGTGGGTACAACAGTTTCCTGAAAAATAGATTAAGGAAATTGATATATTAATATATTCCTGAGTGATCAAAAGGACAATGGGAAAGGAGTATAGGGAATATTTAGTTCATTGGAAGAACAAAGTAGCTGATGAAGCAAATTGGGTGAATGCTTTAGATCTTGTGAAGTATGGAATTTTCATTCCAAACTTTACCAAATGTTCATGAGCTTCACACTCATGGAACATTTCACTTACCCAACATGTCTAATGTAGGAGCATCCAAGTTCATGAGCAATCTTGTGTCAACTAAAAAAAATTTAGGTTTTGTTTTCAGTTTTGTTCAATTTTGTTATGTTTCAGTTGGTTTTGATAGTTTTCTTCTAGAGAAATTTTAGAGTCAATTCAAAAAATTTAATGACATCACCGTGAATAAGGGATAAATGGGTGTCTTTAGTTTCAAATTGGTGAAAATTTGGACAAATTTGGCTAAGTCTGGAGTATTTTGGTGAAATCTCTAGTTCATGAACTCCATTGTTTGTTGAAAGAGTGTCTTTCAGTAAAATTCCAAGTTCATGAACTTTTTCATTCTCTAAAAGAAGTTTGCAAACTCTCTTGTTTCCTAAAAAGAACTTAAAGAATTTTATGAAGTGTTTCGATACATATTTAACTTCCTAAACCATTCATTTCATAGAAAAGGATTGAGAGGTGAACCTTTCCTTCACCAAAAGGTTTTTCAGAGCTCTCAAATACCTTTATACATGTTTGGTGAAATGCTAAGTACAAGAACCTAGAGATTCACCGATGACAAGTTCATAAGTGCACATGAATGTCAATTTGCCAATGGGGATTCACAAAGTTCACATATGTGTTGTTTTGTCAAAACATAACATTAGAGAAATTTAGAAGTTCAAAGGGACATTGATGAAGAGTTTGAATACTCACACAAGTGCCGAAAGTAATTTTTATAATAGTGTGTCAAAGGATTTCCAAGTTCTTGAACCAAACGAAATGCCGATAGAGGGTTCCATGGTTCACAATAGCAGGCTGAATCATTGATGATGAGGTTTAAAGGTTTGAAAGTACACCAATTGGATGAAACAATACTTTATGGAAAGTATAGAAGTTCAAATTGACATCAAACTATTGAAACATGTCAGTTTTGATGATTGTGTTAGTACACAAATCATTAAAAGTATTGAAAGATGTTATTTCCCTCTATTGCTAGAGATTTCAATGATTAAATGGTTCAGTTCTACAACTACCAATTCTGGGAGGTGGTTTAACTCCCTTGACCTTGCAATATATAAGGAAATCATTGTATTTAGTTGTCTTCTTTTGGTTTGCAGATATTTAGAGGAAATATAGACTTTGTAGAATAAGAATAGACTGATTGAATTACATGGTTGTTGTACTCCCAAATGATGTTGCATAGGGTAAGTGCACAAAGATGGGGGACCAAAAGGGGGTCTTAAGTGGCCACTTTTTTTCTAAAATCAAGATATACTAATGTTGGATGAGAAATTGAAGATAGTTACACTCAAAATTTGAAGATGCAACAAAAACAAGAGTCGTAGTGCTCTGAATCTAGTTTCTAAATTACTATTTTTTTCAAAATGGTTGAGATTAAGGGGTTCAAAAAGGGGGGGCACACAAATTGGTCCTATTTTTTTCAAAATAACATAACATAGCATCTAGTGTGGCCCCCCTAAAATGTTAACTTTTTTTTAGTATTTCAAATATCACTTCAATGAGAAATTAGCTAACACCATGTAGTTTATCCCTAATTTTTATGATAATTTTTTCATGAATAATTGATTTTTTACTAATTTTCAAAGTGGACACATCTTGAATAACAAGAAATTGAGTGTGCTACCCCCTAATTTTTTTGAAAACTAATAGAAAATCCATTTTTTTAATACATGTAGAATGGAGTCTAGTTTCTAAAAAATATAATTTATTTGAAATTTCAATGAACAGTTAAAAAATAAAGTCAAAAATACCACACACTAGTTTTTGACAAAAAGTAGATACACTAACAAAATAAATTAAGGATGAAACACTCAGCATACTCAAAACATGAAAAAAATTATATGGTTAGAAAGCTAAGAGAGAGCTTAACATTATTGTGGTATTTTTTGACTTGTCATTGAAACAAGTGCAAACTTGATGGGGAGCGTGCTCAAGATTATGTAATTTTTTTTACAATCTGCAAAAACATGTCTTCAGATGTTGAAAACTTAGTCCAAGCCTTTGGGTTGGAAGCCCAAGGTAAATCCAAGCCAAAGGCTTGGAAATTACCAAAGCAAACAATAACATGAGCATGATATAACATGCTCGCATTATTGTGAAATAAAATCATCTCACCCTTACCTTCTCTCTCTCTCTCTCTACCTCCCTCTCCTCCCCTCCCCCTCTCTCTCTCACCTTACCTCCCTCCCCTCTCTACCTCCTACCCCCTCTCTCTCTAGTTGAGTGTATAGGGTTAAGGGTCTAGCGTATAGGCTTTAAGGCATAGGGTTGAGGGATAGGGTTAATGGTTGAGGGTATTGGTTATAGGGTATTTAGTAATTTAGGGACAGTGAAAATCTTGTCATAGTAGTAATTTTAGAATTTAGACAACACTTAAAACTTTCCATGCATGACAAAATGCACTCATGTTATAGCGCGAGCATGTTTTGAGGAACCAAAAAAAATAGACAAAAAGCATGTGCAATCCATGAATCAGACCCACATGCTCTATTATTCTCTACTCTCTATGCATTATCAGGCAAAAAATGCTTTTCATGGTGTTGACATTTGCACAATCATTGTTTACTTAATCCACCACCTTTTTTTTGGTTCTTCAATTTAGAAGTAAATTGGATGTTTTTAGACAAAATTTGATTATTTGAACTAATATTTTCATGTTTCATATTGTTTGAATGCTAATTTTCATGTATTTAGATTGAATTTGATGATATAGATTTGTTTTTTTCATAAATTTGACTAATCCTATTAGAGCTACATAGAATTCAACATTGAATACGAAGTAACTTGCCAAAAAGATCAAATTTTTGAGGATTTTGAAACCAAAAAAATGATGTAGACATAATTGTGCAATTCAGCAACTCGAATATCAAAATCTAAGGTATGTTCTTTATGTATTCATTTACTTCACTTTATGATTATGTTAGCATGAACTCTTATTAAATATGTCAATGATACGTGGACACCTAATTTATCTACAAATTTGATGCAGGAGCATCCCAGGTTGCAGAGCAATCTTGCATCAACCAAAAATATTTGCATTCTTTCTTTCATTTTTAGTTCAGTTCATTCATTTACAGTTTTAGCATTTTGTACTACATTTTACCACATCTTCATATTAGAGTGTGTAGAGTAGGACTTAACATCTACATATAATCATCTACATCATATTCAAATTTTAGGTCATTTGGATTTGACTTCTAAAAGTTATCGCTATCAGAAGATCATCAACTTTCACAGAATAAAGCATTTAGATAGTCAGTTGGAAGGAGAAGTTTGTGGAACACTTCGGTGACTTATGGAGTAGATTAGAACATCATACATGGCACATAAGGATTAGATAGACCTTCCTTGAGGTCTGTACCAAGTCTCAGCCATTTTTAGAGTATTACCAAATGATTGAAGGCTGACCTACTTATTCTACACGCTACACATTTCATTGGAGTTTGTAACCTCTTGTGGCCGACGTGGAGGATTTTATGAGCTTGGAGATGATATATATAGATCTCTTAGATGCATTATGAAGTCAGTTCTTAGTAAGTAGTTTTAGAAGGTGATTTAGATTAGATATTTTCTTCTGGGAAGGCACTTCATTGTCATATCTTGCATATCTATTGTAACTTGAAAAGCAAGTCTGTGAACCCATGATTGTAGCCTGCATGTTGCCAACATATAAGCATTGTAATTCTTTGATATTCTAAATATATGAATCTTCCATTGCATTCTAAGATTGTGTTGTTTCCATTGTGTTTACTCTAGCTACATGGTTTGGATAGTTTATTCTGTGAACCCTCTAGCCGTGACTGCACCAAGTGGTATCAGAGCAAAGTTTTGAATCCTTTAGGAAGTAAAGGAATTCAGGAAGATCTTGTTGTGAATAGAATGCCAACCTGAGGCAGTCTACTTGTGTTTGTTAATAGAGTACTGATTGTGAGGTAGTTATAGCCCTGTAGTTAGATCACCGAATTGAGGTAGTTGCATTGGATCCTAGGAAGAGATGCCACTAAAGAGGATGCCTGCTATGGCCAATGTTGCTAGAAGAATGGAAGAAATGATTGAGATAATGAGGAAAATGAAGGTTATATTGGATGTTGTAGAAGAAGATAGAAGAGGACTAAACCCTAGACATGAAGATGAAAGTGATGATGAATAATTTCAATCTACTGAACAAAATGAAGAAACCCTAGAACAAGAATTAGATCAGGCAAAGATGTTAAAAGCTATTTCAAAGATTGGAAAGACAACTAGAGTGGAAGTACCAAACTATACTAGAAATTTGAATCTGGAGGAATTGATTGACTAGATAAATGACTTGGAAGAATACTTTGAATATGAAGAAATTGAAGATCCAAAGAAAGTAAGATTTGCAAAGACTAAGTTGAAAGGACATGCTGCTATTTGGTGGAAAGAAGTTCAATTGGATAGAAATAGGAGAGGAAAAGAAAAGATCATAAAATGGGATAGGATGGTGACAAAGTTAAAGAATCAGTTCATACCTACTAACTATGAGTTGGAATTGTTGAAAAGATTACAGAACCTAAGGCAAAAGGAGAAATCTGTGGAGTATACTGAAGAATTTCATAAGATGATTATAAGAACTGGACATAGTGAAGCAAACAAGGATAAAGTTGCAAGATACATAAATGGATTGAGGTGGAACATTCAAGAAAAAATAAGTTTGGTAAGGATGACAACAATAGAAGAAGCATATTAGTTTGCATTGAAAGTTGAAGACAAGTTGAATAAGAAGCATGAGCAAAGACAAAGAGGTAGAGGAGGTAAATTTTAGAGAGGTAGAACCTATTTTGGAGGAGAGAGATTATATGTGGAGCAAAACAAAGAAAGTATCCCATACCAAAAGGAAGAAAAGGACAATAATTCATCCTACAAAGGAAGAGATGACAGAAGTTCCTACTACATCAATAGAGGGCACCATAATTCTTACCACAACAAAGGGTATAGGAGAGATGAAAGAGGGTTTGATAAGAGATCATTCGGAGGAGCTTGTTTTAAGTGTGGAGGTGAAGGACATAGAGCATTTGAATGTCATCAGGGAAGTACAAGCAAGAAGACAGAGAATAGTGCAAGAGCAGCTTATACAGAGGAAGAACATGTTGGATCACCTAGTTTAGTTGGCAAACTAGAGAAAGGAGAATCATTAGCAATGAGGAGAGCCTTATTTCAAGTAGAGACAACTAAGGAACCACTGTAAAGGAAAAGTTTGTTCCGGAGCATATGCAAATTAGGGGGTAAATGTTCTAAGGTTATCATTGATAGTGGTAGTACTGATAATTTGGTTTTAGAGGAGATGATGACTAAGTTGAAATTGGAGAGATTGAAGCACCATAAGCCCTACAAGATAGCATGGTTTTAGGATGAACACAAGGTACTGGTGAGTGAACAATGTTTGGTGAAATTTCATATAGGATCTTATAATGATGAAGTATTGTGTGATATTATGCCGATGGATGTATGTCATGTACTATTGGATAGACCATGGTAGTATGATAGACAAGATATACATGATGGGAGAAAGAATACTTATACTATAACATCAAATGGGAAGAAACATATCTTGATACCTTTGGAAGATGAGCATAAAGTGGGGTATGTGGGAACACTCAAATCTGTTTGGTTTATGGAAGGAAATTTCTGGATGGATTGAGACATAAGAATATGTGTTTTGCTTTGATTCCTGAGAAGTGTGAAACCCTAAGTGCAGAGAGTGTCACCTAAAAAGAATTGCTAGAAGAGATAACTGAATTGTTGACAGAGTATGAAGACATCATATCAGATAATGTACATGAAGGATTGCCACCAATCTAGAGTATCAATCATCATATGGACCTTATACCTAGAGCTAGTTTTCCTAACAAAGTAGCACACCAAATGACACCAATAGAGAATGTGGAGCTAAATAGACAGATACAACAATTGTTGAGGAAAGGATTGATCAGAGAAAGTTTAAGCCCATGTGAAGTACCTGTAGTGCTAGTACTGAAGAAAGATGGAGAATGGAGGATGTGTACTGACACTAGAGCAATCAATAAGATCACAGTTAAGTATAGATTTCCATTGCCAAGGATGGATGACATTATGGACTGTTTGAGTGGAGCAAAGTATTTCACAATGATAAACTTGAAAAGTGGATACCATCAGATTAGGATCAGAGTAGGGGATGAGTGGAAGACTACATTTAAGACAAATGAAGGACTATATGAATGGTTAGTGATTTGATTGACTAATGCATCAAGTACTTTCATGAGGTTGATGAATGAGGTTTTGAAAAAATTCTTAGGTAAGTTTGTTATTATATACTTGGATGATATTCTAATTTTTAGTAAGACAAAAGAAGAACATTTGTGGCATATTAGACAAGTATTGCAGAGGTTGAGAGAAGAGAAGTTACTAATAAACATTAAGAAGTGCAGTTTCATGAAGGAAGAATTAGTATATTTAGGATTTGTTATTTCTACGGAAGGATTGAAGATGGACCCTGAGAAATTTAGAGAAATTGTGGAGTGGCCAACACCAGAGAGCATTAGAGAGGTATGGTCATTTCATGGATTAGCTAGTTTCTACCAAAAGTTCATCATAAATTTTAGTTCAGTATGCACACCAAAGACAAAGACAATGAGAGGTGATAGAAAGGATTTTAAGTGGACATCAAGAGCAAATAAAAGTTTTGAATCATTGAAGCAGAAAGTGACAGAGAAACCAGTGTTAGTATTACCTAATTTCAACAAAGTATTTCAAGTAGACTATGATGCCCAGGAATGCAATAGGAGCAGTGTTAAGTCAAGAAGGTAGACTAGTAGCATATTTCAGTGAGAAGTTGAATGATGCCAGGAGAAGATATTCAGTTTATGACCAAGAGTTCTATGCCATAATTCAATCTTTGAAGAAGTGGAGACATTATTTGTTGCCTAAGGAATTTGTATTGTACACAGATCATCAAGCTTTACAATATCTGAATAGTAAGGAAAGTTGAATTAGAGACATATGAGATGGGTAGAGTTCATGCAAAGTTACACATTTGTATTGAAGCATAGGAGTGGGAAGTCAAACAAAGTTGTAGATGCATTGAGTAGAAGGAATTTGTTGAAAGAGATGAGAGTAGAAGTATTGGGTTTTGAGGAACTGAAGCACATGTATGAAGAAGATCTTGATTTTGTAGAACCATGGAAAGCATGTAAGGAACCTATTGTGATAGATAGAAGCAAGTGGTTAGACTATTTCATTCAGAAGGATATGTTGTTGAAGAGAAATCAATTGTGTATACCTAGGAGTTCAATGAGAGATAATTTGATAAAGGAGACATAGTGGTGGATTGGCAGGACATTTTGGGATTGACAAGACAATGGCTTTGGTAAGTGAACACTATTTTTGGCCTCAGATATATAAGGATGTAAGGAAGTTTGTGCAGAGTTGTAGAGTATGTCAAGTTGCAAAAGGGAGTAGTTAGGATACTAGATTGTATAAATCTTTGACAGTACTGGAGAGACCTTGGAAAGACATAAGCATGTATTTCATATTAGGATTTCCAAGAACACATAGAGGACATGATTCTATATTTGTAGTGGTGGATAGATTTTTAAAGATGTCACATTTCATACCTTGTAAGAAGACAAATGATATAGTGCATGTTGCTGACCTATTTTTCAAGGAGATTGTGAGATTGCATGGGTTACCTAAGAGTATAGTTTCAGACAAGGATACAAGATTCATTGGATACTTTTAGAGGACATTGTGGAAGAAGATGAAGACATACCTAAATTTCAGTTCAACATTTCATCCATAGATAGATGGACAAACAAAAGTGGTAAATAGGAGTTTGGGTAACTTGTTGAGATGTTTGGTAGTAGACAAGGTAGGAAATTGGGATCTAATTTTACCGCAAGTAGAGTTTGCATACAATAATTTTGTGAATAGGAGTACAGGGAAGACACCATTTAAAATAATGACGGGAATACAACCTAGAGGAGTTGTAGAGTTAAGAGACATCAGTAATGGTATATCTGAGAAAGGATATATTTCTAGTGGGGACATACAACAAGATGAAGATGAAGAAGTTTGGACCATGTAAGATTCTTAGGAAGTTTGATTCAAGAAATGCATATGAAGTGGAGCTACCAGAGACACTTGGTATATCACCTATATTTGACATTACAGATCTATATGAGTATCATGAGAGAGAATCAAGTGACAATATTGAAGATGGATTGAAGAATCAATTACCACAACAACAACTAGAGTAGATAGAGGACATCTTGGATAATAGAGTTGGACGCAGTACCAGAGGCAAGAAATATAAAGAATATTTGGTAAAGTGGAAAGGCATACCGAAAGAAGACTCAACATGGATTTCTTAGGCTGAGGTGGACTGCCTTGGTTTTCCTCTAGCCCCAACAAAGTGAGGGACTCACTTTTTCAACAACCCCAGGTGTTTGATGCAGGAGCATCGTAGGTTACAGAGCAATCTTGCATCAACCAAAAATATTTGCATTCTTTCTTTCATTTTAAGTTCAATTCAGTCATTTGTAGTTTCAGCATTTTGTATTGCATTTTACTGCATCTTCATATCAGAGCATGCAGAGAAAGACTTAGCATCTACATATCATCATCTACATAATATTCAAATTTCAGGTCATTTGGATTTGTCTGCTAAAAGTTATCGCTATCAGAACATCATCAACTTTCACATAATAGAGCATTTAGATAGTCAGTTGGAAGGAGAAGTTTGCAGAGAACTTATGTGACTTGTGGAGCATATTGGAACATCATACATGACACATAAAGATTAGATAGACCTTCCTTGAGGTCTACACCAAGTCTCATCTATTTTTGGAGCATTACTAAATGATTGAAGGCCAACCTACTTGTTCTACTCACTACACTTTTCAGTGGAGTTTGTAACCTCTTGTGGCTGATGTGAGGGATTTCATGAGCTTGGAGATGATATATATAGATCTCTTAGATGCATTAGGAAGTTATTTCTTAGTAAGTAGTTTTAGAAGGTGATTTAGATTACATATTTTGTTTTGGGAAGGCACTTCAATGCCATATCTTGCATATATGTTGTAACCCAGAAAGTAGGCCTGTGAGCCCATGATTGTAGCCCACATGTTGTTGGCATATGAGCATTGTAATTCTTTGATATTATGAATATATGAATCTTCCATTGTATTCTAAGATTGTGTTGTTTTTGTTGTGTTTACTCTAGCTGCATGGTTTGGACAGTTCATTCTGTGAACCCTCCGGCTGTGACTACACCAAAATTCATCTATATATTGTGAAGATAATAATGCAAGTTTTCTTAACACAAAAATGTTGATCTTTGTGGTTTTGAGTGTCAAAAAATGATCCTATTATAGCACACCCAAAAACATAAAATAAGATCCTATTGGAAATTTCTCACTAAAGCCCTAGGCATTAAAAACCTATTACATTAACGATGCATTAAAATCCTATGACATTAAATCTAGTTTATCCATTTATTGGATGTATTTCATCATTTAGGAAAAATATGTTATTTTTATTGGATGTACCGTGATGTATTTCATCTAGGAAAAGAAAAGTACTCTTCTTTCTCAAGAGTTAACTAAGTTTGAGGAAGTTGAACCAATCACCTCTTGAAGAAGAAGAGTTATGTTAACTTGATAATGAGACTTTAGCTTTGGCTATGGTCAAGAATAAGATATTTTCCTTTAAGCATAAGATTTCTAGATTCATAGATAATATTCAACTAGGTGTAGGAGCAATTGAGTGTTGAAGATCCTAGAAATGTATCAAAGATACATAAACAAGATGGTTATTGCCTAATTCCTATATGGTTTGGAATGAACGAAGTGGAATAAAAAGATCATTATTGGAAGATAGAGAGAGTTGGAACTTTTAAAATTCCACTATGCTAGTTAACTAGTTTGATGCTCATATTAAGAGTTTTATCATATTTTAGAATAGGAAGTTGTTCTATGAAATATTACCTCCTTTGGTCTTAATTCTTGATTATTTATTGATTCATGAAGTCATGACAATGTTGTAATTTTACTCCATAGAGCATTGTGAGAAATTTTGTATGAAAAGTCACATATTCTTTTTAAGGCCATAATGAAAAATATCTTTCTCAAGTACCATCTTTAAGTAAGAAAGCAATGTGGTAACATTTTTCATGATTGGATCTTACTTTAACCTATTTTGAAGCACACTAAAAGGATTTCTTAAAGGAAAGTAATGGTCTATTGGCATAAAGTGGATGTAGAAAAGTGGAATAGGTCATGGAATGTATTCCTTTACAAGGTTTATGAGAAAACCATAGGGTGTAAAATGTAAAATGTTGCCAAGGGAGTATTAGTAAATCTTTATTTTTCTAAATAGTCATTTTGACATGTACAAAGAGATGTGCATATGAAGAAGTGAATAAGAGTTCCCTAGTATCTTGTGAAGCCTTTTTTTTGGTATCAGAGCTAGATTTAAACACTGGGCTTGTTTAGGCACATTATTTATTCTATAATTTTGATTGATTTGTGAATACCTTGTTCTTGTAGGATACCTCCCCGATGAGTTAGACGAGTGCGCTCATGCGCCACATCATCCATAGAGATATGGAATGAGAACAAGTCTTTTGCAGAGGGTCAGGGACCACCAACTCCACTAGAGAAGCTGGCATTGTAGGCACTACCAGTACCTGATATTGGACCACAGATCTTATAGGCATTACAGGTGTGTATGAGGAAAATTGACTATGATAAACTAACAAATCAAAAAACCCAATAACATAAAGAGAACAGATCTAAATAAAAGCCATTAATAATAAATCAATGAAACATGAAAGCTTTTACCGAGATTTGTATTGTTCCCTTTGGATGAATATAGATTGCTCAATAGTATTGCAAAACCATGGTTGCAACAAGAAAGTAAAGTGCTCAAAGATCAATGTTAAGAGATTGTGAAGTTGCTCAATCAATGCGATGTATGCTCAAAGCGTTGTTAAGTATGCTTGAGAATAAGTGATCGAAGAGAGGGATAATGAAGGAGATGAGGGGGGTTTATATAGGTTTCAACAGAGATCCATCAACGGTCCAGATAATTCAGAAGAATCAACGAAGGAGAACAGTTGAGGAATGTGCAACAAATAAGAAGAAGACAAGTGTCACACAAAAGCTGTTTTATTTGAGTTAAACACTTTCTTTTCTAAAGATAAGACATGCTTTTCATAAATTAGAAATCTTTTTTCTAATTTAAGAGAAATTGATAAAAACAAGGTTGAGTGAATAAATAACTCAACTTAAGATTTGCTTTTGCATGATTTGAGAGAAATTAAATAATAAATTATTTAATTTTGTGTGCATGGAGAAGAAGACTTATTTTAGAAGATTTGAAAGATATTTGTAGATAAGAAAGCAAATTAAATAAATAAATTTATTTAATTGTTGTGCATGATTTGGAAGAATAAATAAAATATTTGATTTATTTTATTTTTGGAGATTGAGAGGATTTAAATAAATTTGATTTGATTTATTCAAATTTGGAAGAATGAATTTGATTTAATTAAATAATTGAGAATTATTTAATTGTTTGGATAAGAGGGAATTTGTGGTGAATTAATTAAACAATGGGATTTATTTAATCAATGTGAATTTGAAATTTAGAAAGAAGATAATGGTCTAATTAAATAATTAAAATTATTTAATTGTGGAAGAATAATAGAGGAATTTGATTTAATTAATTAAATAAAGAGAATTTATTCAATTAATGTCAAATTTAGGAGACTTAGAAGAATTTGATGAAATTAATTAAATAATTGGATTATTCAATTAATGTTGTAATGCAGGTGATTAGGAAGAAATGACGAAATGTGAGTAGTACGACGACTTGGTCATTTTAGGGTGTCTACATTTTGCCCCTCTTTGGTGCAATGTAGTTTACAGCGTTGCATCAAAGAAAATGATTGTTGAAGACATGATACAGTTTTTTGATGCCCCAATGTAGGTAGCTACCCTAGCATATGCGCCTTCGAGAGGGAAGATAGGGAAGTGACAGAAGGACTGGATTGATGATCGACTAGAAGTGTGTGTGACGAGGTTAGAAGAAAAAAGTAGAAGGGGTGGGGAAGACAGAAGAAAGAGGGAGGGATGCTATAAATAGGTCCCATGGGGACCACAATCCTCATTTGCACACTAAGAGCTTCTAAATTTAGAGAGTAGAGCCTCCAAACTTAGGGTGAGAGTTGAGTGGAAGGAGCTGACAGCGAGGAGAGATGCCGATTCTAGCGCACAGGCATCAGGCGGAGTTAGTGCGGACATACGGGAGGCTAGCGGGAGCTCCGGCAGTAGTAAGTGTCCAAAAACCCCACTTGAATTTGTCATTTTTGGTTGGGTTTGGGACTAGGTCTAGGTAGGGTTTTCAGTTTTGCCAAAATCGCTCTAGAGTAGCATAGCACTACTGGTGGTCGTGTTAGGTGCTTTTGGCGCGCTGCAACACGTCTGGTAGAGTAGCTCAATGCTTGTGGCAAAAACACAGTGCTATTGGTTTTGGTGCACCACGCCGCAGCGCAATTGGTACAAACCCACAATGCTCTTGGTAGTGCAGTGTAGCGTGGATGGGGGAGTAGGTTAGCGCGATTGGCAAGGAAGTAGGTAAAATGCGTCGCATTTGGTAGCATAGCGCGGCACAGTTGTAGGCGAAAGGAAGCGGCCTTGTTAAAAACAAGTCGTGTTTGGTTCAAAAAATAAAGCACCTTTGTATGGTTAGGAAGGTGCATCTGGTAACACAGTGTAGCGCCCTTGAGAAAATCAAGGTGCTTTTGGTTTAGATAGGGGAATGGGATAGGCAGGGTTGGCCGAAGGGTTGACTACCCTAGTTTAGAAAAGGGGAGTGTTGGTTTGAGGGCTCACAGGATAGAATAGAAGTAGACAGGAGTTGGGGGATATGAAATAAATAACTGACAAGTGGTTTGTTGTGGATGCAGAGGATTATGCCACCGTTGATGTCGTGAGAGTGATACCACCCTATAACACATGAGGTAGTACAGCTGACATGGGAGGAGGACACATTCCTAGAGCACGCGGGATTGTGGCATGTGGCACACTTGACACACATTAGGGTGAATCTCACCCTAGTGAAGTAGTGGTGGAGAGGTTCCGCAGTGAGACAAGCTCATTTCACTTTCCGACAGGGGAGGCGACGGTGACGCTGGAGGATGTGTATCGCATCTTGAGGATTCAGATTGATGGGGAGAGAGTGGACTTTGACCCTACGCGGGGAGAAGCAGGCATGGTAGAGGTATTTTGCATAGAAGATTTAAGGATAGACAATGGAGAGATTCAATGGGCAGACATCCTGAGACTCTGCGACAGGATCAGGTGGATAGTATCTTCATTGATTGGTGGCTTCCTCTATCCAGATAGGAGATCTAGAGGATTATCGATTGGCTGGGGTACTGTACTATCTGGGATGTTTACACATGGCATTCAGTATGCATGGGGGCCATGTGTGTTGGGATAGTTGTACCATGATATGCACCATTGCGTGTACAAGAGAGGCAAGAGTCTCTCAGCAGGGGTGACTCTTCTACAGGTGTGGGCGTGGGAGCATATCCCAGTGATTCGACCCATGACACAACGCCATCGGGATAGGGGAGAGCCATACACATTCCTATATGAGGGAGTGATTACACATTGGAGGCTGGGGTCTGTCAACCACTAGAGGTGATAGATCGACGAGATAAACCTTTTTGTTTGGTGGCCATGGTTACTATGCGAGGAGTGGGAGGATGAGCATGAGCAGTTGATGTACTGCAGACAGGCTCGGTATTTGTTTGGGAGATAGACAGACATGTTCGAGAGATACCTACTAGAGCGGGTACTGAGATAGTTTGGGTTACCACAGGGGCTACTTGTTGGAGAGGCGACTCATGCCAGGACACGGCGGGAGGTTGGGGACTAGGATGCAGAGATTCCAGTGGCTACAACTTTAGCAGAGGTACGTGGACTTGTCCCCATCAGATGGGATTGGGATTCAGGATTGGCAAACCTAGGTACACTACCAGAGTATGATAGATACTGGGAGACACACAGGCCAGTGTGGTTGATGACACCAGGTGTGGTAGGGGCAGTGGGGGAGGCACTAGTCCCAGGTGTAGAGGCCAGGATGAGGTGACAGGCTAGAGCGGCCAGACAACATGCAGTTGGAGAGGCTAGCGGCCAGTAGGCAGATGTGGAGATGGCAGAGGAGGGGGAGCCAGTCGTAGAGACTGATTTAGAGAGGGCTAAGCAACTGCTACAGGAGGAGACAGCCCGGAGGACTCGACTAGAGCTCTGGATGGTATGATTGAGGAGGGACAGGGATGCCGTGAGGGTTGAGGCGAGATAGGAAGAGGCCTTAGCCTAGGTGCAGACACAGGTAGCAACAGTAGCACAGATAGCCCTGGCACACGCACAGACACAGCTACAGATCCAGGCACAGGCACAGATACAGCCGCCCACTGCACTAGCAGCAGATGATGGGCAGGTAGCCCAAGTGACGAGGGAGAGAGATGCAGAGGTATAGCTATGGCTGACAGCAGAGACCACACTCCATAGAGTGAGGTGGGAGAGAGATGAGACACACCGTGCACTAGGTGCAGATCAGAGGACCCTATACAGTGAGCTTGTCCAAGTTCAAGGAGAGCTAGTATTAACCAACAAAGAGGCAGAGTACTACAGGGCACTTTATGCAGGTGTGGTGCCAATGGTGCAGTGAGAGCTGAGCTACAGAGACAAGAGTAGGTCCGAAGCATCAGGGTCTTGCAGGACAGGGCAGTTGTTGTCCTTAGTGAGAGGACCATTTGTGCCACTAGGGGGAGGAGGAGGGCCAGCAAGGGGACCATTCGGGGGACCTGCACCGAGTACAGGTGGAGGATAGGGGCCATAGTAGGAGGGCAACTCTACCCACTAGAGCATGCATATTTGTATATTGTATAATTTTGTATCATTTTGGACAGATGCCTACATGCATCCTGATGTATATTTTGTGGGCTCTTGATAGCCTTGATGTATCATATTGATGTATACAAATGGCCTATTGATGTAGACACATACATTTTGTATTTTATGATGACCATCACATGAGATATATGATGATCTATTCTTTGCATTGATGTTCTTGCTTGTATATATGCACTTCTTGATGTCATGGATGTGATGATATGTATGTATGATTATGGATTTAATGTGATGATGTATATTGCGTATATGATGCTTATAGATGTATGATGATATAGATGTTATGACTAGTGATATCTAACATGTGGGTTTTGCAGATAGCACCAGAGAGAAGAAAAGGAGGAGACAGAAGACAGAGATTGTTGATTGATTCTTTATTTTGAAAACAATATAAGGCCATGGTCAAACAAATGGGTGAATGAGCTTGTTGCAATGGTTTCACATTTGTATATAAAGAGCAATCCTTATTTTTGATATAGCACATGGACAGTTCACCACCAAGGTATAAAAGACCAAGGTGCAGTAATATCCGAGTGCATGGACGTTGACTCTGCAAGCAAGCGATTTGAACTTAGATCCTTTAGACATAATATAACCTTGTTGGAATATGTGAATGAGCCATAGTCTTGAACATAAAATAAACTTCAATACATGTAAATGCAAGAAGAATTATTAATATGTAAGATGCTAGGTCATAACACACACAAGATAAATATAATGCTAAGAAAGATACTAAAGATCATTCCTCAAACACGGCACACAAAAGCAATGACTATGTCCCCAATCCGTACTGCATCATGACATACCAAGATTATAGATAAATCAAGGTAGCGTTGACTAGGTAATGGATAAAGGAACAAAAGATAAACCATAAAACAAATTGACTAACTTACAAAGTAAATATACAGCCAACATATTCTCTTGCCAAAGAGGTTGCTCAGGGTAGATTGGATAGGAAAGATAATAGCATTATTGTAGGAAATCTGTGTTTGTTAAAGGGTGCCATCTACCTAAAAATACAATGTCTTGCTGCCTGAAATGCCACATGTCATAGGAGACACGTGTGTTGGTCTCGACAATGGAACACTTCGCAGAAGACAAGATTGTTGATCTAGGGCTTTGGTTAAGCGGGACTTAGCTGATGTTGGCAATCGGTATGCAGGACAGTAGTTGACTTTGGAAGGAAGCTACTTTCCTTCAGGTTTGTGAAGAACTTTTGCTTGGAAAGGATGCACTAGCTTGCTTCCTAAGTTAGTCCAGTCGAGGCGAATGGATTTTGACGAATGGAAGACCAAAAAGGCGACTGTGCTAATAGATTGGGGTGGGTGGAGAATGATGGATTGTGTGTACCTGAGTACTGGATACATCCTTTGTATTCCAGACTACCTACATACCCTGTATCCATGAGATCAAGGCACATGACGATGAACGATGAAAATGAGAAATATGTAGTTCTAGATAGAGTGATGAGATGGATCAAGGTGGTGAGGGGGAGATCTTATGTACCTGAGTACTGGATACTTCCTTCATATTCCAGACTGCCTACATACCCATATCCATGGGATCAAGGTACCTTAAGGTTGAGAAGAAATGATATGTAGTTCTGGTAGATGTAATGATGTAGGAAAAGCATTGAGAAGATAACAGCCTTATCGTAGGAATGATGTGTCCGTTAAAGGGTGCTATCTGCGAAAAGGAGAAAAGATTGAAGAGCACACTGTAAACGACGAACAAGGAACCAATTCTAGACCTAAGTTAAGGAAAGAGTTGCCCCCATTCCGGTAGAGGAATTTGCATGGATGACTGACGAAGAAGACATAGAAAGCTTGACCTAGGACAAGACAGTGTTAACTGTTGACATAGATCAAGATGTGGGATGACGACGATGGACATTGCCAAATTTCCAAGCTATACCAGATAGGAAGATGGAAATGCAAACAAGGTCAATGGTTTTATTATGGATGGATGGATGAAAATGTGTTGTGAACTGGACACGGAGTGAACAGGACTTGATAGACGATGGGTGCTGACTCTACACAGCACCTATTTTCCAGGTTTTCACTATGGTACTTATCCAAGGCACCCATTTGCCAGGTTTTCACCAGAGGACAGATTTTTTTTTAATTTTTAATTTTAATTTTTATTTTTTGGAATACTCTAAGGATCAAGCATAGAACTTCTTAAGATGGACACTGTTAAGTGGCTCACCTAGAGGAATGTTGTCAGGTGTAGCTAGAGTATAAGCTCCTGATCCATATGCTGCTGTGACAATAAAGGGACCTAACCAATTAGGCTCAAACTTGCCCTTCTTTTCCCGATCTACTTGATTTCTCTGATTCTCTTTAAGTACAAGATCACCAACTTGAAACCGTCTTTCCTTGATCTTTTTGTTGTAATTACGTCGGAGGTGATTTTGGTAGACATGGAGATGATTAAGCGCTACAAGCCGCCTCTCATCTAGTAGTTTGAGCTCAGCCAATCTAGAAGTGTGATACTCTTCTCTGCCGATCAGGTCTTGCATAGATACTCTGAGGGATGGGATCTCGACCTCTATAGGTAGGATGGCTTCAGAGCCATAGACCAAGGCATAGGGTGTGGCACCAGTTGGTGTTTTGATACTAGTGCGGTAGGCCCATAGGGTGGGATTGAGTTGCAAGTGCCAATCACGACCAGCTTCATTGACTATTTTCTTGAGGATTTTGAGAATGGTTTTATTAGAAGCCTCAGCTTGGCCATTACTCTGCGGATAGTAGGGAGTTGAAAAATGATGTTGGATATTGTATTGTGTGCACAAGGCACGGACATCTTGATTCTTGAATGGTCTCCCATTATCAGTGACAATGGATTGGGGAATACCATACTGGCATATGAGGTAGTTAAGGATAAACTTGGCTATTTGCTTATCGGTGATATAGGTCATGGGAATGGCTTCAACCCACTTCGTGAAATACTTAGTGGTAGTAATGATGAACTTGTGGCCATTGGATGCGGATGGGTGGATTTGTCCTACAAGGTTGAAATCCCATTGAGAAAAAGGCCAAGGAGTTGTCATAGGTTGTAATTCATGAGTTGGTGCATGAATCAAATCTCCATGCTGTTGGCATTATAGACACTTCTTAGCGAACTGTGCAGCATCTTGTTCTATTGTAGGCCAGTAATAACCTCTTCTCAGTATCTTCTTTGCGAGATTAGGATAGGTAGAATGTGCACCATAGACACCTTTGTGTATGTCTTATAAGGTAGCTTTGGCTTCTTCCACATTAAGACATCATAAGACGATACCATCAAGACTCCGACGATATAGTGTATCACCCAGAATGGTGTAACGAGAGGATCAATGGATAAAGGTTTTGCATTGGGTGAATGATAGGTCAGGGGGAAAGGTATTGTGTTTAAGGTATGCATAGATATCTTCATACCATGGGGAATTGGGACCAACAAGTTTGTAGATGATTTCAGTAACGGGAACATCGACGGCTGGTATCAACAATTGCTCAATCAAGAATTCACATTTCTGTGTATTTGCAGGCATGTCAATCAGTGACCCTACAGAAGCCATAGAATCTGTAGCTTGTTTATGCTCTCTTGGAATTTACTCAAGTGTAATGCTAGAAAAGTGTGGTTTATATGCATCCACTAGTTGCTTGTAGGGGACCAACTTTTCATCTTTTGTTTGGTACTCATCTGTGACTTGGTGAATGACTAGCCATGAGTCTCCATATACTTGTAATTCTGTGATGTCCCATTGAACTGCTGTATTGAGACCTATAAGGAGAGCTTCATACTTGGCGATGTTATTGGTGCAAGGGAATGCAAGCCGATATGACTTTGGAATATAGTCATTATGAGGTGTGACGAATAAGACGCCAGCCCCTGATCCATGCTGTGTGTAGGAACCATCAAAGTATAACTTCCACATTATTGAGTTAGAAAGAGTGAATAGATTCTCATCTGGAAAGTCTGCTACCATAGGGTGTGTATCTATCATGGGCACTTCTGCTAGTTGATTTGCTAGAGCTTGTCCTTTGATTGCTTTATGATCCATATACTTAATGTCAAACTCACTAAGGATCATGACCCATTTAGCTAGTTTGCCTGTAAGAGCTACTTTTTCTAGTAGATACTTCAATGGATCAATTTTGGCTATAAGATTTGTGTGTTGGTTCAACATGTAATGCCATAACTTTTGGGAAGCGAACACTACTGCTAAACAAGCCCTTTCCATCAGTGAATAATTGAGCTCATATCCCACCAAGGTTCTATTGATATAATAAATTGCATGCTCTTTTCTTGATTCATCATGTTGTGCTAGCAAGGCCCCTAGGGCTGAAGTTGTAGTTGAGATGTATAATATCAAAGGTTTATCAGCCACTAGTGGTACTAATTCAGGAGGTGTAGCTAGATACTCTTTAAGCTGATCAAATGCTGCTTGACACTTATCATCCCATCAGAATGAGACATCCTTTCAGAGTAAGTGTTGAAATGGTTGACATTTATCTACTAGCTGTGAGATGAAACGCCTAATGGATCGCAACCTTCCCTGAAGGCTCCTTAATGCTTTGAGGTTCTTTGGTGGAGGCATCTCCACTATAGCCTTTACTTTTGTGGGGTCTACTTCGATGCCTCTATGAGATACAATGTATCCCAACAGCTTCCCTGATGTTACACCAAAGACACACTTCTTTGGATTGAGGCGTACTTGGTATTTCTTGAGCCTATCAAAGATCTGTCCTAGAACTTGTATGTGATCTACCCTAGAAGATTTAGCTAGTATGTCATCAACATAGTCCTCCATGATATGATGAAATAGATCATGGAATATCACTATCATTGCTCTCTGATAGGTTGCTCCTGCATTCTTTAGACCAAACGGCATGACACACCAACAATAATTGCCCCAAGGACAAGTAAAAGTTGTTTTATGTTGATCTTCTTCAGCTATCCTTATTTGATTGTAGCCTAAGAATCCATCCATGAGAGAAAGCATTTCATGACCTACTGTCAAGTCTACTATAATATCAATGTTTGGTAATGGAAAGTCATCTTTGGGACATGCTTTATTAAGATCTCTAAAATCATTGCACATGCGGATACACCCATTGGGTTTAGACACAGGTACAATGTTTGATACCCAGTTTGAATAGTCAATAGGTCGTATGAAATTTGCATCTAACAACTTCTGTATTTCCACTTTTACCAAGAGAGCTATCTGTGGGTGCATCTTTCTCAACTTTTGCTTGACTAGTTTCACTTTTTTATCAACTGTGAGATAATGAACTACTAGCTTAGGGTCAAGCCTTGGCATATCAGCATAGGTCCACACAAAATTGATGGTTCTCTGCAAGAAGAATGTGTTAAGATTTCTGTGCTCTATCTCTGATAATGATGCTTCTAGGAATGTGGTCTTTAGATTTTGCTCTATGCCAAGGTTTATCTCTGTAGAATCTTCCACTAGGAGAGCTGACTTCTCTTGATACTTAGATGGTAGGGGAAGGTCAAATCCTCCATCCTCAGGTGCCACAGTTGGGTTTTCACCTTTGGATATGTCCTTTGTTTTTACTATTTTATGATCAGGAGGTGCCACAGTGTGGTTTTCACCTAGAGATCTTTCTTTATTTTTACTTTTGCGACTAGAGGATTTGGCATTCTCACCAAAATAAGTTGTTGGCTCTAGTTCCATTACAAAACCTACTTTATGATCGCCAAGAGGGATACCTTCCCGAAGTCCCATGAACTCAGCTAAGGCTTCATGATTTTGAAATACATCTATTACGGGCGACCCTTGTTGGTCCCAATCGATAAGTTCAGGGTAGACAAGTGTGACATTCTGGGTGTTAGTGGTGGAGGTTAAGGATACGGAGGATAGCATAAAAATGGAGGATTCTGCAAATAGGTTGGTCATATGGAGGGAAGAGTCATCGATGATGTCCTCAGTAGACGTCGAATCGATGGGAAAAGTTTTGGCCACCTCATCGCGGATATACTCGATGTCCAAGGCGCACGGTACCTTCTTACCAAATCCTAAACCTTTCTTGTCTAGTTTCTTTGTCACAATAATGGGTTCCATTGTTCCTTGATTCTATTTCCCAAGGCCACCTTTGCCTTTATAGCCCATGTGTTTAACTATCCTTAAGCCATTACCATATTGCTTAACTGGTATTGTGACTGGTTCTCTCTCCTTATAGAGCCAAGAAGAAATGTCCTCAATAGTTTCCTCCTCTAATAACCGTCCTTGTTGGAATTGGGTTAGGAATGTTGGGGGAGGAATAGCTACTTTTTTAGTTACTTTGGTAATGGGTGGTTGGCCATAAGATTTTGGAGATAAAGGCATCTGCCCTACACAACAAGATTTTGAGATATCATATGTTCCAAAGCCTATATCACGAATGTGCACTTTGATTACAGGAATATGATTAGGTTCACTTGTAGAGGCTGGTGTCAGAGTTTTAGGATCAACATATAGTGGGGATTCAAGGGCTTTTACATTGTTAGGCACTTGGTTGCAATTCTTATAACTGCCTTGCAAGACACGACAGAATTCAAAAGGATTGGGGTCTCCTGGGATAGTGATCTCCGTACCATTGTATGGGAACTTTAGAGACTGATGGTACATGGAGGGAACAACTTTCATTGCATGGATCCATGGGCGGCCTAGGATAATGTTGTAAGGTAGCTCAATATCAAGGACTTGACACCTAGTTTCCAGCATGACAGGGCCCATTTGTATAGGCAAGTGGATAATACCTTCTCAACGACGTTCAGCATCAGCATATCCCTTGATTGTAATACTTTGATCAATGTTGACATGATCCTCAGAGTATCGCAATTGCTTAAGTAACTTTAAAGAATAGATGTTGAGACCAGCACCACCATCTATAAGTATACTTTTGATTTTGCACTTATGGATGAGAACTTCAATATGAAGGGCATCATTGTGACACGGATCATGGGATGGGAGATCTTTCTCAGAGAAGACCACATTGTAGGGTGAAGCAATGTTACCTACTATAGCTTGGAAATCTGCGACTGCCATGTTGTTAGGGACTGAAGACTCTTGGAGGGTGTTTTCTAGCACTACTCTATGTGCAGGTGATGACCGTAGAAGGTCCAAGATAGAGATTTGTGTTGGTGTTTTCCCTAGATGTTTGCAAGATTATAATCAGATTGAGCCAGAAGACTGGGTGCAGGACCATGAATGGTGACATGACCACAACAAGTTGTAACAGCACAATCCATAGATTTGCCTTTAATTGTGAGGGTAGACACTCGACTCTTTTCAAAATGACCTACAATGGAATCAAAGGAGGTGGAAGCATGATTGATACCTTTACCTCTATCCTGAGGAGGAGGTGGAGCATGATGGGGGAATGGTTCCTTGTACATGTTGAGGTCTTTGTTCATGTGCTGAGCTGGTGGATCTTCTTGTAGAGATATTTGATTGCCTTCAATGAGATTTTGGATTAGGTGCTTGAGTTTCATGCACGATGTGGTTCTATGCCCTTTGCTCCTATGGAATCCACAATATTCATTTTCTCTGTACCATGCAGTTTTGTAAATAGGTTCACCATATGGGGGAGCATCAGGTAGGGTGATGAGTCCTTTCTGTAAAATATTTTGTAAGACTATCTCTATGGGCTCTCCCAAGGGAGTGAATTGATGCTGCGGAGGCTAATCTTGTTGAGGCCGCTCTTGTTGTCGTTGTTGTTGGTTTTGATAAGGTTGCCTTTGTTGGTGCTACTGTTGAGGTGGAGCTTGACTTGGTTTGGAAAGCTACAACGATGTTTGCAAAGTTTGGACATGTTTAGAATCATCCACCCCATCGTTGACTACGTTTTTGTTTTTGTTCCAATATTTGGGTTTATCACTCGATTGTTGATGAGGAGCATTGTCTTTCATTTCTTTGAAGATTTTGATCACACCCTTAGCAATGAGGGCCTTTTCAATGTTGATTCCCTTGTATGTGATTTCGTCGAAGGTTGTAGCACTAAGAATTTGCAAGTGAAAACCTAACTGTTGGTTGAGGTTCTGTACAAATATGCTAACAAGTTGTTTCTCTAGAATCTTGAAAGGGAATTTGCTAGCCATTTGTCTCCATCGTTGAAGGAAAGAAATGAAAGCTTCACCATTTTTCTGTTTATTATTGCATAGATCAGTCATGGAAATCTCATGCTCTGCGTTGTAAGAAAAATGGGTGGCAAATTTCTCTGCTAGCTCGTTAAAAGACTTGATGCCCATAGGTAGGTGCGAGAACCATTCTATAGCTTGACCTCCAAGACTGCGAGGAAAGAGATGCATAAGATACGTATCGTTATGTGAGACCTCAAAATAAGCAAGATAGATTTCCATGAGATGGTCTTTTGGGTCACCTTTTCCTTTGTATTTATCAAATTTAGGAATGGTAAAATTTTGAGGAAAAGGGATCATGGGTAATGACCGATCAAAAGGATAAGGACACACTTCCTCTAAAGAGAACATCTTCTTGGTGTGGCCAAACATAAGATCATATAGCTATTGTTGAACTTCTGTGATTTTTAGTTCCATCACCGTGGGAGGGGTTGGAAACATCTCCTGTTGTCCTGGAAGTGGTTGTTGTTGCCCATACGAAAGATTGTAGTATAAGCCATGAGCATTGGTATTGTAAGGGTCGTAAGATTGGTTGGGGTCATATGCATTATACGTTGGGTTCAGATTGGGTTGGAATTTGATGTTTTGATTTGGAAGAGGTGGAGGTTGCGCTAGCTAAGAATGTTAGCTTTGCGATGGTTGAAGAAAAGAATTAGGTGGAGGAAAGCTAAAGTGCGTTGGATTAGGTTGCGATGGCGGCACATAGCTTTAGGAAACTTGATGTTGGGAATGCTGAGGGTGGATAGGCAATGTATGAAAGAAATTTAGCGCTAATGAACGTAGTGGAGGAGGGACATGGGTAGATGTGATTTGCGATGGTTGATTGGGGATGAGGGTAGAAGAATTTTGTGGGGGGGACTACATGACTCTAATTGGTTGAGAGACATGGAGGTTTGATGATATGGGAGGTGGTATGTGTTGAGACCCTTGTTAGATGGCTACATAGTTGTTCCCCAGATTGTAATTGGGTGGAAAACCTATTTGTGAAGGAGTAACCAAACTTCCACTAGACACTTTAGGAGTTTGTTGTATATTTGCTTGAGCTAAGGTGGCTTGCTTAGATAGCTCCGCTTGACATTGTAGAATCTCCTGTTGATTTTTGTAGATTTCCATAGGAGTTAGAAGTGGTGATACGGCCCTCTTTCTTGTTGGGTTTTGAAAAAGTGGATTCTTATATTGCACCATTGTTTTCCCTTGTGAGCCTTGTTCGGGTAAAGGCGTGGTCACTGTTGACATGGTTTGCACTGCTTGTATGGCGTCAATGGTGTCTAGGGTATTGTTTGTCTCCTTGAGATTGGAAAGATCAAAATCCTGAGGTAATTTGGCTCCTTGCTCTGCTAGCAAGTGAAAGAAATGATCTTGGTTCTCACTAAGGACTTTGTCAAAGGTGGCTACAGCTCTAGGATCTTGTATGAATTCATCAAGATCTTGCCCATCTTCTTGAGAGGATTGACCCATTTCAAAGTGTCGCTCTTCTTGAGGTGGGGCTAGATCTGTAGTATAACCTTGGGGGACAAAATCTAGAGGTATGCCAGTGGTATAGTGAGGTGTACTTACCAAAGGGGCCCTACCTTCTTGAGGAGTGACTTGATCAATAGTTATCCTTGGGGGACAAAATCTGGAGGCATGCCAGTGGTATAGTGAGGTGTACTTACCAAAGGGACCCTACCCTCATGAGGAGTGCTAGGGTGGTCAAGGTGCGGCATGTTGGGAGAATTGGTAGATCTTTTTGCGGGTGTTCTAGGAGTAACCTTGGGAGTAATGTTGAGATGGCCCGATTGCGGTGTGTGGGGAGGTGATTTGCACTTCCTAGGGACAACTTGCTTAGACTTCATAGTTTACTGGAGCCTAGTGGTTACCATGGAATACACTAGGACAAAAGGTAATGCTAAGATTCTACTTGTGTTTTGAGAAAGACAAAATCTGATGCACAAGTAACTAGACCAAAGGCGCCATACTGTTTGACCAGAGGTGCAAGACTGTGCAACCAAAAACATGCTACTGTAATACCAAAGGCAATGGACTAAGCTACCAGGTACTGTTATACCAAAGGCAAGCTATGGTGACCAAAAGCGAGCTACTGTACCACCAAGGGCAAGCTACTGTAATACCAGAGGCACTAAAGTAGTGTCTGATGTTTTTTAAAGGCAATTTTGATAGATTTGGTTATGGTTCTGATTGGATTTGTCTTTGGCAAGAGAAAACACAGCAAACAAGTGGTCAAAAAAGGACTGACACAATAGATAGTGTATGTTTGAGGCTCACAAAAAAGCCTAATTTTACCATAGGTATAAGACAATTGCAATCAATAACAAGCACTTTTTATCCCTAGAGACAAGGTTTCATTGCAGTAGATCAGCTCACAGCTTAATACTCCGTCGATAAAAATATCATTACATAAAGCTGTTGGATATTTTGTATCTTTGCGAGAGACGATAGGTAGGGTATCTCACCCTCCTCTTGGAAATCTCAAGTAGGTCACAAGAGCTTTATGGCCAAGGGAATACTATCTCTTCTCAAGGGAGCCAATGGTGAGTATCTTAAGGGCTTAAATCGATTCCCCTTGCACTGATGATTACCGCAATGTTCAGAGGTAAATCAAGTAGTCTCTATCTAGAATGGTTCTTAGTAACTTTGAGGGACAAATGCCTTACGAGCAATGTGACAAGCTACTAAAAGCTTTAACCAATCCTACTAAGAGTATCAAACACTTCACTCAATGTGCAAATCATTTCCACAAAGAGCTAGTACACCTCTTTTCAGTTTGGTACCACAAGGTAAGGCTGATGTTGGTTAGTACTTGGCTTTTGCCTTATCCCTCTTATATAGTAGTTCAAAGGAAAACTCCGCTTAGGGTCGTCCCTTTAGGATGAAACACAATCTAAAAGTAGGCCCTTCTAAAGGAAATACTGATATGTAAGAGCAAGCATGTCAAACAAAGGTTCAATTGTCCTGTTATAAGAAAAATAAGGTGCAACTAAATTAGGCACACACACATTTGTAGTTGTCAATTGTCCCTTATAAAATTGAAGTGTTTGGCATTCATGTCCATTGTCCCTTAGAAAATTGAGGTGTTTTCGTATACATGTCCATTGTCCTTTAAGAAAAAGCAGTATGTTCCTAAGACTTAGATTGCCGAAATGATTTGTTCAATTATCCCTTAAGAAGGCAATATGTTTCTAAGACTTAGTGAGATAAATCAAGATTTCTTCAATGCTCGTCCTGCATGAACATATTAAAAAACCTATTTTCTCTGTGTGAGTGATAAGAAGCTGCAACAAGTCAATTAGTTCCACAAAAACTCACAAGTTAGCAAAAATAAATCAAATTGACCAAACGCACTTTACTGTCATACCAAATGTGACTTACTGTGATACCAATAGCACCGCACTGTGTTTCCAAAAGCGTTGTGATGCAGACTAGAAGTGACTCACTGTTCTATCAAAAGCATTGAATCATAACCAGAAGCGCGATACTGTGCTGCTGGAAGCGTTGTACTGTGTGACCAAAAGCGTTATTCTATCTCAGATCAAGAAAAGGTTATACTTTGTCAAAATAACTAGGTTCAGATAGGATTTCATGATTGATCTAATGTTATGAGAAGTAATATCTGCTAGATCTATATCCTGCAATCAATCAAACTCAAAAAGGTGTCGTGAATAGATAGGTTAACTCAAATATTGAAAATACCCCTAAATAAGTTAGCTTAGGAAGTATCAAAAGACAGTTGAAAGACAAATACAACAGCTTGTCAGATAAATCAAAGATATGTGATATGAATAAAACCCTACAAAAACACCAACCAAAGTCAGAAAACCTATTTTGCCGAAAGCACTTAACGATACTACCAAAAGTGTCATTCTGTATTACCAAAAGTGTCGCTCTGTGTTACTAGAAGTGCCGCAGTATCGCTCGATGGCACTGTATTGTGCCTCCAGTAGCACTTAAGGATACTACCAAAAGCACCTTTCTGTGTCTTAAGAGATCATGAAGTTGCTCAATCGATGCGATGTATGCTCAAAGCGCTGTTAAGTATGCCTGAGAATAAGTGATCGAAGAGAGGGGTAATGAAGGAGATGAGGGGGTTTATATAGGTTTCAACAGAGGTTGATCAACGGTCCAAATAATTCAGAAGAATCAACGGAGAAGAATAGTTGAGGAATGTGCAATAAATAAGAAGAAGACAAGTGTCACACAAAAGTTGTTTTATTTGAGTTAAACACTTTCTTTTCTAAAGATAAGACATGCTTTTCATAAATTAGAAAGTTTTTTTCTAATTTAAGAGAAATTGATAAAAGCAAGGTTGAGTGAATAGATAACTCAACTTAAGATTTGCTTTTGCATGATTTGAGAGAAATTAAATAATAAATTATTTAATTTTGTGTGCATGGAGAAGAAGACTTATTTTAGAAGATTTGAAAGATATTTGTAGATAAGAAAGCAAATTAAATAAATAAACTTATTTAATTGTTATGCATGATTTGGAAGAATAAATAAAATATTTGATTTATTTTATTTTTGGAGATTGAGAGGATTTAAATAAATTTGATTTGATTTATTCAAATTTGGAAGAATGAATTTGATTTAATTAAATAATTGGGAATTATTTAATTGTTTGGATGAGAGGGAATTTGTGGTGAATTAATTAAATAATGGGATTTATTTAATCAATGTGAATTTGAAATTTAGAAAGAAGATAATGATCTAATTAAATAATTAAAATTATTTAATTGTGGAAGAATAATAGAGGAATTTGATTTAATTAATTAAATAAAGAGAATTTATTCAATTAATGTCAAATTCAAGAGACTTAGAAGAATTTGATGAAATTAATTAAATAATTGGATTATTCAATTAATGTTGTAATGCAGGTGATTAGGAAGCAATGATGAAATGCAAGTAATGCGACGACTTGGTCATTTTAGGGTGTCTACAACAGGCGGTATTAGAGAGGTTGCCACCAGTGATAATAGAGCTGCGTGTTGAGCCCTGCGTTGATCTGCAAGAGGAGCCACATGAGGAGCCATGTGTCAAGCCATGTGTAGAGCCACATGTTGAGCCCCATGTTCAGCCATGAGTGGTACCACGAGTAGAGCCCTTTGTAGAGATTCACGACACTATTGTGGAGGAGGTTGGTTCATCATATAGAGGTCATAGCAGGAGCCCTCTGCACCAGGCGAGGCAAGAGAAGGCAGTGAGAGTAGAGCAGTATCATCACAGGCCTTACGATTATGATAGGGATGAGCCTATCAAAGGGCACAGAGACCGAGGAGACCCTATCAAAAACTTACTTAGCTAAATCCACCTACTTTCATAGGGACCACAGAGGGAGCCGAAGGTGAGGCTTGGCTTATCAATTTAGGCAGGTGCTTTGCATTGCATCCTTACAAGGTCAACATGAAGGCACGCATGGTGGTCCACCTATTAAGGGATGCATCAACGACTTGGTGGCACACTGAGGAGTGCAAGTGCCACTTATCTTTGGATACACTTTCATGGGATACATTCATTGAGTGCTTTAATGCATGATATCTGTCAGACCACTATAGGCAGCGTCACATTCACAAATTCCATGATTTATAGCAGCAAGGTCTTATTGTAGCACAGTATGAGGGCAGGTTCACTGAGTTGTCATGTTATGCAGAGTATCTCCATGACAAAAAACTTATGGTTCACAAGTTTATCAAGGGTTTGAATCATGGGATAACAGGGGTTGTGCGCATGGCAAACCCTCAGACCTTGAGTGAGGCTGCTAAGAAGGCATACATAGCTAAGGAGATATAGGGATGAGGTTAGAGTTCACACCCTCAGTTTTAGGACTGTAGCCAACAACAGCATGGATTCCATCGACCACCACCACCTCAAAGAGGAGGATTTAATTCTGCACCATTATCTCATAGGCCTCCATAGCAGCAACAGCAGAGATCTAGGCCACAACAGAGGGTACATGGGGGTTATAATCAAGGTTGGCAGTAGTAGGGCCCATGTAGGGATCAGAGACAATAGGGACCACCTATGGGACCCACAAGATCACAAAAGTCTTACAGGGGTTCACAAGGGTCCACAGGTCGATCTGGATAGTAGCAGAGTAGTAGGACTTAGTCTGGATAGGTACAGGCTCGGGGCCCATGCTATGTTTGTGGTGGAGTGGAACATCTAGCTAGAGAGTACCCACAAGGCTTTACAGAAGGGGGACAACCTCATGTAGGAGGATCAGAGCAGATGGTTGGAGATGTGGGTAGGTCCCACCGTATGTTCGTAGTGGTTGATAACCGCTAGGCTAATTTTCAGGCATTAGTGATTGAGACCTCAGGTATGAATGGGGATGTTGCCATTTCTATTTTATTTGACTTTGGCACTATTGATTCATTCATATCTCCATTGTTAGTGGAGTGTTGTAGGATGGTGGCCTCTAGGCAGGGCGATAGGTGGGAGCTTGAGTTGGCCACAAGGGCCAAGATGGCAGTAGATGCCTTAGTCCATGATTGTGAGATATCTTTGGGGGCCTTTACTACCTTATGTGACCTTAGGGTTATGCCTTTAGGATCTTATGGTGTGGTTTTAGGCATGGACTGGCTTGCGACTCATAGAGCCAAGATAGATTATCATCGAAAGGCGATTAGCTACTTAGACGATCATGGTATGTTAGTTGAGATAGTGGGCATTCAGAAGCCCATAGCTTAAATGCTACATTTGGAAGGGATGCCAGATGTTTGCTATCACTGTTAGTGACAAATTTGAGGACGAGCCTGAGGCATCACTAGATGATCATCCCATCTTGAGAGAGTTTACCAATGTGTTTCCACCAGAGTTACTAGGGATGCCACCACATCGAGAGGTAGACTTTCATATTGATCTAGTGCTAGGTGCCAAGCCAGTGTCTCATGAACCCTATAGGATGACCACTCATGAGCTCATGGAGCTCAAGATGCAGTTAGAGGAGTTGCTCGAGAAAGGGGCACATCTGACCTAGTGTTTCACCTTGGGGCACACTAGTCATCTTTGTGAAGAAGAAGGATAGGTTTCTTCATCTGTGCATGGATTATAGGCAGCTAAATAAGGTGATGGTGAAGAACCATTATCCTCTATCTAGGATTGATGATCTCTTTGATCAAATGCAGGGAAATATGGTGTTCTCTAAGATAGACCCAAAGTTTAGTTATCACCAGTTACGCATCAAAGAGGCGGACATCAATAAGACCACCTTCTAGACTTGTTATGGCCACTGTGAGTTCACTGTGGTACCCTTTGGCTTGACGAACACCCCTGTAGTGTTCATGAGTCTCATGAATGGGGTGTTCTATACCTACTTGGATCGGTTCATGATTATTTTCCTTGATGATATATTGATCTATTCGCGGACCGAGGAGGAGCATGATGAGCACCTACATTAGGTTTTGCAGTGCTTGAGGGAGCATAATCTTTATGGTAACTTGGCAAAGTGTGCATTTTTCAGGACAAAGGTTTAGTATTTGGGGCACATCCTATCTAGTGATGGTATCTTCATAGATCCATCAAAGATCAAGGCTATCAGCAATTGGCCAGCACACACCAGTGTGAAAGAGGTCAGGAGTTTTATGGAATTAGCTGGTTATTGTCATAGATTTGTTGAGGGTTTCTTCAGGATAGCACACCCCATCACTTTCCTTCAGCGGAAGGGAAGAGTTTTACTTGGACTGAGCAATGTGAGAGGGCCTTTGGGGTCCTCAAGGAGCATCTTACTAGCACTCCCATCTTAGCGGTTCCTGATCTAGTAGTAGATTTTATAGTTTGCACTGATGCATCACTTGAGGGTTTAGGAGCTGTACTTATGCAGGGTGGTAAGGCGATCATGTATGAGTCACGAAAGCTCAAGATCTATGAGCTAAACTACCCCACTCATGATTTGGAGCTCACAGTAGTGGTTCATGCTTCATTTAGATCATCATAGCCTTCAGTACATATTCACGTGGCCAAATTTGAATGTCCGTCAACGGTGTTGGATGGAGTTTCTTTGCGAGTATGACTTTGATGTCCACTACATCAAATGAAAGGAGAATGTGGTTGTTGATGCATTGAGTTGGAGGCACCATGAGATCTTGAGCTTGACTCTGAGTGTGGACTTGAGGGGATGCATCATTCAGCATCTGCCCAAGGATGAGTGGTTTCTTGAGATGCAACAGGAGATCTAGTCTCAGAGGGCCCTTGTGGGCAAATTTGTAGGATACTCCCTTGAAATAGATGGGTTACTTCATCATCGACAGCGCATCTATGTACCTTGTGTAGGTGACCTATGTACAGTAGTGTTATTAGAGGCTCACAGAGCACCTTATACAGCACACCTGGGGGTGAAGAAGATGCATGCTGACCTACGACAGTTGTACCATTGGGTGGGTATGAGACGAGATATTGTAAAGTTTATTTCTCGATGCCTTGAGTACCAGAGGGTCAAGGCTGAGCGTCAACATCCAATGGGTCTTTTATACCCTCACATGATACCTGAGTGGAAATGGGACACCATTTCCATGGATTTCATTGTTGGTCTTCCTATGTCTTCACGTCATCATGATGCCATCATGGTGACAGTTGACAAGTTGACCAAGGTGGTGCATTTCTCACTTGTATGCACGACGTACAATGCACTAGCAGTAGAGAGAGTATTCTTGGACAACATTGTGAGATTTCATCGGGTACCTCGCCGCATCATTTCTGACAAGGACTTAGTGTTTACATCAGCCTTTTGGAGGGCTTTGCAGTAGGCATTGGGCGCATAGCTCAACTTTAGCTCCGTGTATCACCCCAAGATAGATGGGTAAATAGAGATGGTGAATCAGGTGTTGGAGGTATGCTCTGTATGTATTTGTGGACCACCAGTCTAGATGGGAAGAGTATCTGTATCTGGTTGAGTTTTCCTACAATAATGGTCATTGCAGCTCATTGGGTATGCCTCCTTATAAGGATTTGTACAACAAACCTTCTAGGACACCATTGAGTTGGGATCGGATAGAGGATAGAGTTGCCATTGGTCCAGAGTTGGTTTAGGATATGGAGAAGTAGGTCACATTGATTAGGTAGAGACTTTAGGAGGCACATGATAGACAAAAGAAGTATGCCGATGCTAAGAGACTAGATCGGAGATTCTCAGTTGGTGACAGAGTATTCCTGAGAGTGCGGCCACACAAGAGTCAAATCCATTATGGAAAGGGCTCTAAGCTCACACCATGGTTCATAGGACCTTTTGAGATCTTGGAGCAGATAGGACCTGTAGCCTACCGTCTAGCGTTACCAACTAGCCTATCGTGCATCCATATGTTTTTCATGTGTCTATATTACAACAATATATATCTGATTTATTTCATGTATTGGACTAGAGTGCTCTACAGGTAGAGGTAGATGGACAGTTGGCTTTAGAGCCAATTCGCATATTGGCTCGTCAGATGCTGGGCCTTCGAGGTCGAGAGCTAGACCAAGTTAGGGTCCAGTGGGATCGATATGATGAGGTCATGGCGACTTGGGAGGATGCAGCTAGATTGAGGTCACTCTACCCTCACCTCTTTGATGACTTCCAGGAGGAAGTTTAGTCCTAGGGGGAGGATGTGAGGCCTATATATTTCACTTCCCTATTTTTATCATTTCATATGACAGCTGGAGACATTTTTAGACATTTAGAGACTATTGATTTCCATTATGTAGATTTAGACTATATCTCCTAATTTGGATTAGCTTTGATTAGTTATGTGGTGATTTGATTAGATTCCATTTTGATGCTCTTATGATGCTATACATGTGAGATACATTTGATGATTGTTATTGATGTTGATTATGAGCTCATTATATGGATTGGTTAATTGATTATGATTATGAGATAGATTATATAGGAAATTAAATCTTAAATCTTAATTATGATGTGAGTTGTTTAATGTTGTGTATGAATTATGTGATGATGTGATTATTACATTCTTTTGCTTCGGCTATGATATATCTATGTTGGATTGATCATTTGTTCAAGTGTGCAGGTGATTTTCTAGGCCACGAAAAATTGAATGTCGATGTCACACTTATGTGTTTCCTTGTTAAGCCGATCCATTCCCAAGAGGGATAAGGATCATGTATGATTGAATGATGTTTTCGTGAATGCTTGAATTTAATTAATTGGCCTAGTTCACCGTTTTAATTGATTTAATTCATGTGTTGTAAAAATTGTGTTTTAATTCACACCATTTGGTGTTCTTTTTATTTTTGGGCCATTTAATGTGATTCTACACCTCCCTAAGTATTTACTAGAGGTCCAAACTAACCCTAGGTGGTACCCCTAGGGTCTAGGGTCCATTTGGACTTACTAGACCCTAGGGTAACTCCCACTTAGTCACCCTAAACTTGGGTTAAACAAAAGTGACGAAAATTTAAAATGGCTAAGGGTGGGAGATGAGTTATGCCTTGGAAAAGGCCCATCTCCCTTCCCAAGGCTTGGGGATTCCTCCACCTTGAAGACTTGGGGAGTCTTCAAGACCCCCAAGTGTGTGGAACCTCCCTCTAAGACTCTCACACATATGTGAGAGCATCTTGGAGTGAGGGGAATCTCTTGGAGGATAAGAGGATGACATGTGTCAACCATTATCCTCATGGAGCCATGGGGAGAGATGCCACCTCTCCACTTTTTCTCTCACACATGTGTGAGACCACAAGTGGAGAGGATGAGAGTTTGAATGGATAAGAGGATGACACTTTTCATCCTCACATTTCTTCTCCCTTGCAAGTGGCATGGGAGTCACCTTCTTATTCCTTAGGGCCTAGATTGGAGGCCTATTTTATCTCCTCTTGGAGAGGAGTTGGGGGTTCTTACTTTTTGAAAATTTTTCTATCTTTGGAGGTTTTTAGGAAGGAGTTAGAGGAAACTTGGAGCATTGGAGGCTTGGATAAATCTTGTGGGCTCTTCTTCAACTTGCATCTATTGTTGGGCTCTTAAGGTAAGCCCTATGGCATTTAGCCATTCCTTATGCTTGTTTCATTTTTTGCTTATGTGCTTGAAAATTGTGTTGGGTGTTATTTTCTTTTGTGTGGGTTTTGGGTGTTGGTAAGAGCCTCTCCAATTGGAGAAAATGCTCAACTTGTGTGGGGTGGGGGAGGAGTGAACCTCCTCGAGGTCACCCTCCTAGTGTTGGTATTATTATTATGGCCTTGAGGACATTATTTGGAGTATGGGAGTATTTTGTTTGGCATGAGTGCCATGGTGATTTTGTGTTTCATGGAGATATTATTTTGGTTTGAGGCCTTGTGGTTTTTGTGACTAAGTTTTGGAGTGACCTCTTGAGTCAAGTTGTCCACTCCTCTACCCCTTAAAACTCATTTCTATGAGTTTTGTATTGTGCATAAACCATGAGTGATTTTGTGTTGCACTGTGATTTTTTTGTTTTGGATTGATAGAACCCATGTGAGATCTACCTCCCAACTCGGGGGTGACCCACTAGCAGGTCTATGGTAGGGAGGAGGGTGGTTTTTGTGGCTTCACTTTCTCCTCCTTGTGTTTAAATTCATTGCAGGTTATTTTGGTGGCCTTGGAGCTCTCTCCTTCCTCTTTTTTTATATACAAACACTTAGCGGAGGGGTTGTTTTTGGGTTGAGGCAAGAGGTCAGATTTTGATCTAGGGGGGTGTGGGGAGGGGGGATTGAACCCCCACCAACACCCAAGGGTGTGGGTGGGGGTTTGGCCCTCCCTCCCCACACCATTCTTGCCACTCTTTGCACTTTAAACCTTGCGACCTTTGGCGTTCAGTCAGCGGCGCTATCCCTTCAAATTTGTCGCCCCTCCATCACTTGCAACCAGCAATCTATTTCATTTTCGTGGCTTTTTATTATATAGGGTGTGGGTGGGGGTTTGGCCCTCCCTCCCCACACCATTCTTGTCACTCTTTGCACTTTAAACCCTACGACCTTTGGTGTTCAATCAGCGGCGCTACCCCTTCAAATCTATCGCCCCTCCATCACTTGCAACCTACAATCTATTTCATTTTCGTGCCTTTTTATTATATATAAATTATGCAATAAAATAAATAAAAATGTATATATATATATATATATACTCTTAGGATTACTCTATGTTCATTCTATTTAATTTAGAAAATAAAACTTCACTCAGTTCTGTAATATATGAGTATATATATGTACAAAAAAAGAGAGAACCCTATATAATGTTTAACAGGTATATACCTCCATTTTGAGAGGATCTCCTTGGCTATTCCTTGTAGTAACCTGCAACAAAAAAAAAAAATCAAAGAGAAGAGAGAAAGAGAGGAAGATAGGAGAGTAGAAGAAAATGGAGAGAAGAAGATAGGGTAGAGAAGAAAAGAAAGTTCAGGGTTTCTTTTGTTTGGAGAAATTAATATTTTATTAGTTGAGCTTTTAGGGCTTTGAGGGAAACTTTATTTATTTTCTTGTTTCTTTTTTTATTTTGCCTTGTTTTTTTGAGGTGAACATGAATTTAAAATTCCCTCTTCTTTTCTTATGGGACTTGTTTAAAATAGAACACTTTTTGTCTTAGTTTTGAGTGGGGAGATCCCTAATTTCATTCCCTTATTTTTTTTAATTGTTAGGGGGAATTTATATTCTACCTTATCCATAAATGTAATGGGTTGGGCTAGTTTATTAGTTGGGTAATAGTATTATATTTTTCTTAGGGATAATTAATTACTTAGATGTTCTATTTAATTTAATGAGCTATTAGATGGAGGGCAAATTTTATAACGTTGATTATTGATTTTTATTTTACCTTGATTTATGGAATAAATATAATTGTTGAAATTATATTTATTTGTAGACCTTTATTAATTTGGGATTTATTATTTAATAGTTTAATTTAATTAAATTGTTTATCTATTTATTAGGTGGAAAATTTTATAATGCTATTTAGATAAAGTTAATTTTAATCTTTTTATTTAAATTTTCTCCTAGATGTTGTGAGGGAGACCTCTTTTAAAATATTTATCTCCAATGTTGATAATGCGTTATGCTACCAAAATTTTCTGAGACTTAGGGTAGTTGTTTAAATGAAATTCCCTTGACATTAGTTAACATTTATTTTACCTTGCAATTATTATTTTTAACGAAGGCATATTTTTAATCTATTTTGTTATGCTCTAGAATTAGGGTTAGATTTTGACTCCAGTTGAAATCATGTCACTCACTTAGGTAACTTAGGGTTTGGGCCCATTTGACCCTAACCCTAGTAGCGACGCTCCTCATGTCACATAACCCCCTAGTCGGCTGTCATCACACAAGGGATTTGCGTATGTAAATGCTCTTCCCCAAGTTTGATTGACATGTTTACATCTTATGCGTATTGCCACCGAGCATGCTGACACATGCGAGGGGGTTTTTAGGGACATGTGGAAAAGTTTTTGATATTTCATGTCATGACCACATGACCAATGTGGACATGACACGTGTGTTGCGTGTCATGGCCGCATGGGAAATGTGGGCATGACAGTTCCCTAGTATCTTGTGAAGCCTTTTTAAAAAAAAAAAACATGTTCATGTGTTGTAGAGGACATGAGTATAGATGATCCTCTCATGCAATCTTCTAGTGATTAAAGGATTGAGTTATTACCTCTCAAGATTACTTTGCTTTGAAGCATTTTGTTAAGTAATCTGCATGTAGCTTGCAAATTGATTCATAACAATTGTAAGGAGGATATATTTTAAGAAACTAAGTTTATCCCCATTCATAGAAAATGAATTAAATTGATCAGATCATGATGCTTGATGTTGTTAGTTAAAGTACACATCATGTTTTCTTAAAAGCATTTGCACTTGAATGATCAACTCTTGGATTATCACTGAGGCATTTAGTCAAGATGTTTTATGTCTTGAATAGGTAACCTATTCAATAAGGTAGGGAATAGAGGTTTGTAAAGAAGAATGATGGGAAAATACTTGTGTTCCAACCTAAGTTCCTTTGTATTACTATGATACGTTCTTAAATATCATCTAAATGTTGAATGATAGTTACTCCATGAAGAAAGAATGGTATGATATGTCATCTTGACTTGTAATTCGAATGTTATCCTATCTTAATCTTGATTTGTAAAAGATTGCTAGTATATGACATGTGTGTAATCTCTATGTTTCAGGTTGGACTTGTAGGAGTCCAGAACAACACTGAGAGGGGGGGTGAATCAATGTTGTATTATTTTTACAATTTTCCAAATTGACAATGAGGTTTATCAAAATTGAACTAATTACTTGAACAATTAATCAACAAAATGATCAATCACATAAATCACATACAGTAAATGAAGCTATGGAAGACATCAAGACACGAGATTATGACACAAGAAAATTACAGAGTGGAAAACCATCCTGGGGTAGAAAAACCACTCAAAATGCCTCACTGGCTTAAGCAAAAAACCTCACTAGTTACAATGTTTAGAAGCACCAACTTTAAGGAGCACCAGACCCTAATACATACTCAAATTAAAACTAATAATTCAAAGGGTTTCTCTATTTCAATACAAATCACTTCTTCTTTCACATGTGTCTATCATATCACCATACTTCTCATCAACTCAAATCACATACAAAACTTATCATCTGTATTTTCTCTTCAAGAGGATTTTCAAAATATATTCAACCCTATATGATAATCCACACAACAACAATCCACCTGCATATTTATAAGATTTCAAAAGACCTTTGATCTTCCATCTTGTTTGCATTTTCATCATTTTCAAAATTTCATTCACCTGAAGAAAGATAATTTGTCCTTGCATCTAAAACAAAAATCGCATCATTTCATCTTTCTTAATCTACAAAAATAAGAGTTAGAAATCATATTTATTTTTGCATAAATAATATCCCAAAAAAAATCCTTTCATATTCTTCTTCAAAAAGATCATATCCACCATCTGAAAAATAACCCTTGATATCAAACCCCATTCATCTTCTCTGCAAAAAATTTCCTTTGTCTTCTTCAAAAATATTCTTCAATCTGCATCAAAAGACTTTTCATGTTCTTCAAGAAAAAAAATTCAATCTACCTCAAAAATTTAACTCAGACTCAAAAAATATATTCTTCACACTTCATAATGGTCTCTTCATAAAAATTCCTTATTCAAAAGAATAAGAAAAATCCTTTATAAATCTTCTAAATCTGAAGAGAAGATTTAAAAATAGAAAAAAATATTGTTAAAAAGAAACTTCAATCTTCACATAAATTGACCTCAAAGAGGGAGGCAATAAAATAGGAGATAAAGGAGTTTCTAAATTTTAAAATAAAACTTTACTTAAACTCCCTAGAGCATATTCGATGCTTTTGTTTTATGCATAAAGCACTTCACAAAAAATCGTGCTCCTTATAATATGCTCTCCATAGCATATTTAATAAAAAAAAATCAGCACCTTTCCATAAATCATGGTCTCCCAAAGAAATTCAATGTCTTTTCTTAAAAACATACTCCACACATAATATTGATGCCTTTTAATAAGTTGATCTCCCTAAAAAAATCTGAAGCTTTTTGAAAGGTCTTCATAAATATCTCAATAAGCTTTTTAAGCGAGACATTCAGTGTTTTTTTTTATATATTCTTCATAATAAAAATGAGGTCATCATAAATTATATATATTGAAACCTTTTCAAATTCTCCATAGCCCATGCTCCCTTAAACAATCTCCACATACATTTGAAGGCTTTTTCATATTTAACCCATGTTCTCCAACTTAAGAATATTTGATGCTTTATTAAATGCTTATGACATTCGATGTCTTTCTCAAATCTTTTGATGCCAAATGTGTAGATCTCTATCTCTGCAGATGTAAATTCATTGTATGCCTTGAGATCAAGTGAAGTATCATCATCAACACTAATGAAGACTATGCCACTAACCTCCTGTCACAACTATCGGCATCAACAAATGAAGATCAAATGTAACTGAGAACAAATGAAGACCATACCATCAAGCCACTGTCATTTAGAAGACCAATCCACTATATACTATTTTCAACTGTCTAAAACCATGAAGATATCTTGATGACATCTCTTATCAATCACTGATCCTGATGACATGAACAACTCCTATCAATACCAACACCTTTTTGACATCAATGACAATCTACTTTCATCAATCTCCCCCTTTGTCATTGATGGCAAAACTACTTGATGCATTCTTTTTCTCTCCCCCTTTTTGACATCTGATGACAAAGGCTGAAAAATAACTCCCCCTAAGAACAACTCCACTAAAAGAAGTTATAGCTTGATCATACCAATTACAAACACATTGCATAATGAGGACTTTGAAGACATAGACTCATGTTATCTTGTTATCTTCATATCAACCAAAAAAAATTGAGATACCACTTACTAAAAATCTTTGATACCACTAGCTTCTAAAAATTTAAGGCACTAATCACATTTACAATTTGCTATCCAAAACTTATTTTGAGGGCTCTGTCCTTGTTCATCTACATATTGAACAACTTTTCAACATGATAGCAACAATTCACCATGAAGCACACATCTGAAAACATACATCCTGAAGGATAGGACATCATTAAGATCCTTTGTTTACTTCCTCAAGCAAGATGAAAAACTAAGATACCTCTTCTATCAAATACAAACTCCTTATGGCATCACTTGTGATGCAAAACAAATTTTATGCCAAACAAATCTTTCACAATTATCATCTTGAAATAACAAACCTCCAAGATCTCTTAAAACATAAAGAATGAGGCATGATTATGAAGACATAAAATTGATTCTTTGATTTTGAAGAATCAAGCCTTTGACAAGACACATAACCACTTCAATACTCATGATGAACAATAATGTAGGTTTAACAAGCAACATTCTGATAGCATGAAGACAACTCAACACACTATACACAACTCATGATAGCATGATGACAACTCTTGAGAAGACCTTGCCAAGACTTCCACAATAATGACAACAAAATGAACAAATAATCTGTAGCCAATCTACTCCTGTACACACTTTTTGACATGATAAAACATGAATACATGACAGCTTTTACAACATAATGTCAAAACTGATATATACTACAATCAACAAGAATTATGACTCTTGACTATATCATTCACATCAGCTCATTAAATAAGCACATTAATAAATTCACTTCACCATCAAGCACTTCTTACAACAAAACTTTGCAAAAACAAATGCAAAGATAAGTGTTATGAAATAACTTTTTCATTTTCAGCCATCTTAGCAAACATATGCTAAAATCTGATAAGAACTCTTTGAAACATCTTAAGATCTTTTCCATGACAACCAACACTTCATATTCTCAAGAACACTTTGAACTGCAACAACATAACAAATCAATCTTTTTAAGTACCAACATGATATGAATAAAAATAGAATCACCAAGCCACTCAACATCAACAAACTCTTTGTGAATAGAATCCTTGAACATCTTATCAATCATGAACCACTAATCACCTATATCATTGTTACAACCATTATCAAAGATGAATTCAAAACCAACAAAATAAGATCATCAAATTGGTAAACATCAAATTATCTTCTTCCTGAAACCTTTTGGGGATACTTGATAGAACATGAATAACTCCCCCTAACTTCATGCCATCTGATGCACAAGTTTATAATCTACCTTCTCTTTGCATTGTTTTATTTTCCAAACTTATACAACCTCTTTCTTTTGTTCAGGTTTCTTCTTCCAAACGTTTAAAATCTTTTCCTTTTTCCATCCACTCAAGCCAAGTGAAGCTATTCTTGCATACAATCTACAACTATATGCTTTGTGTCCCAGATTGTTGCAATTATAACAACCTATGTTACAATCATAATCAAATGACTAATAGTACCTTTGAGCACTCATGTTAAGCTTCCATTTAGGATCATACCTTCTATGCACTATACAATTTCTTTGTATGTGTCCAATATTATTGCACTTGTAACAAACAAGATTAGTATTCCTTCTGCAATCAATTGCTTTGTGTCCAAAATGATTACAAGTATAACAATAACCATTAAATGAATAGTTATACCTGTACATGTATGCTTGTCTAACAGGAGCATTTCTTCTAAAATTTCTTCTCCTTTGATTATGCATTTTAACAAAATCATCTTTGGTATTTATTTCAGGTTCTGATTTCTTTTTGTCTTTAGGGGCACTAGCATGAAGATCAATTTTCTTTCTAGGAGTTTCTTTGGCTTTTGAACACTCTCCTTCTTCAAATCCTAAACTAGTAGTGTCCTTATGATGCTTCCATTTGCCCAACATCTCATGCAACTTGTTTGAGCTATCTTCAAACACTTGATATTTCTTGGACAGAATCTTGAGACCTTCATAATTTTTTCTCAGATTAATAATTTCAGATTCTCGATCCTTCTAACTTCAAGATCAGATTTTGAAACATAATCTATCCTCTTAGCTTCCTCAATTTCAGTCTTCAATCTGACAATTAATTTGTTTGAATCATCAATTTGTGTCTTTAAACTCACAATTTGACTTCTTGCCTCTTCAAGTTTAGAGAGAGCTTTGTCTTTGAAGTCTTTTTCTTGTTGTAACTACAATTGTAATTTTTGGTTCTCCTTTTTATATTTCCCAAGTTCACTTAGAGCACATATGAGCTCTCCTTCAACATCAACTTCAAACTCTTGTTCATCATCACTAGTAATGTAATCTTCTTCTTCTGGATCTGATTGAGTCTCATCTCCTTCATTTGAAAGTCTCCTTTCATTGCCACTTTCTTCACACACCAGATTGTCCTCTTCTCTATCATCACCTTGATAAATTCTTTTCAATACTCTCCATATACCCTGAGCTGTAACACAATTCATAACTTTACAGATAACATGATTAGATAATCCAAATAAAATAGCCTTCTTTGCAATGTCAATGTATTCATGAGCCTCTTTATGACTTGTATCATTAGGTGATAGAGAAGAAATAAAATAGCCATTCTCTACAGACATCCATACACCATATCCTAATGAAAATATATATGCTTGCATCCTAAAACACCAAATAGGAAAGTCTGAACCATCAAATAAGGGAACATCTAAAAACACTTTCTCTTCAACTTGTGAGACAATTCTATCAACTGATAATGTGTCAACATCTGGAACTGATATAGACTACACCTTCTCATTAGAATGAGACTTGACATTTCTCATGTTCTTATTTCTTTTGCACTTACCCATTATACTCCACCCATAAGATCTACCCAAGCCAATTAGACTATAACAGGGAACCTATGCTTTGATACCAATTGTAGGAGTCTAGGACAACACTGAGAGGGGGGGTGAATCAGTGTTGTATTATTTTTACAATTTTCAAAATTGACAATGAGGTTTATCAAAATTGAACTAATTACTTGAACAATTAATCAACAAAATGATCAATCACATAAATCACATATAGTAAATGAAGATATGGAAGACATCAAGACATGAGATTATTATACAAGAAAAATACAGAGTGGAAAACCCTCCCGAGGTAGAAAAACCTCTCAAAATGCCTCACTAGCTTAAGCAAAAACCTCACTAGTTACAATGTTTAGAAGGACCAACTCAAGGAGCACCAACTTCAAGGAGCACCAACCCCTAATTCATTTAGAAGCACCAACTTCAAGGAGTATCAACCCCTAATACATACTCAAATTAAAACCAAGAATTTAGAGGGTTTCTATGTTTCAATACAAATCACTTCTTCTTTCACATGTGTCTGTCATATCACCATACTTCTCATCAACTCAAATCACATACAAAACTTATAATTTATATTTTCTCTTCAAGAGGATTTTCAAAATATATTCAACCCTGTATGACAATCCACACAACAACATCCACTTGCATATTTATAAGATTTTAAAAGACCTTTGATCTTCCAGCATGTTTGCATTTTCATCATTTTCAAATTTTCATTCACCTGAAGAAAGATAATTTGTCCTTGCATCTGAAACAAAAATCACATCATTTCATCTTCCTTAATCTACAAAAATAAGAGTTAGAAATCATATTTATGTTTGCATAAATAATATCTCAAAAAAATACTTTCATATTCTTATTCCAAAAGATCATCTCCACTATCTGAAAAATAACCCTTGATATCAAACCCCATTCATCTTCTCTGCAAAAAATTTCAAAAATATTCTTCAATCTGCATCAAAAGACTTTTCATGTTCTTCAAGAAAAAAATTCAATCTGCCTAAAAAATTTAACTCAGACTCAAAAAATATATTCTTCACACTTCATAATGGTCTCTTCATAAAAATTCCTTATTCAAAAGAATAAGAAAAATCCTTCATAAATCTTCTAAATCTGAAGAGAAGATTTAAAAATAGAAAAAATCATTGTTAAAAAGAAACTTCAATCTTCACATAAATTGACCTCAAAGAGGGAGGCAATAAAATAGGAGATAAAGGAGTTTCTAAATTTAAAAATAAAGCTTTACTTAAACTCCCTAAAGCATATTCAATGCTTTTGTTTTATGCATAAAGCACTTCACAAAAAATTGTGCTCCTTATAATATGCTCCCCATAGCATATTTAATAAAAAAAAATCAACACCTTTCCATAAATCATGGTCTCCCAAAGCAATTCAATGTCTTTTCTTAAAAACATGTTCCACACATAATATTGATGCCTTTTAATAAGTTGAGCTCCCTAAAAAAATTCGAAGCTTTTTGAAAGGTCTTCATAAATATCTCAATAAGCTTTTTAAGCGAGACATTCATTGTTTTTTTTGTTTTATATTCTTCATAATAAAAATGAGGTCATCATAAATTATATATATTGAAACCTTTTAAAATTCTCCATAGCCCATGCTCCCTTAAACAAGCTCCACATACATTTGAAGACTTTTTCATATTTAACATGTGTTCTCCAACTTAAGCATATTTGATGCTTTATTAAATGCTTATGACATTTGATGTCTTTCTCAAATCTTTTGATGCCAAATGTGTAGATCTCTGTCTATCTCTGTAGATGTAAATTCACTATATGCCTTGAGATCAAGTGAAGTATCATCATCAACACTAATGAAGACTATGCCACTAACCTCCTGTTACAACTATCAGCATCAAAAAATGAAGATCAAATGTAACTGAGAACAAATGAAGACCATACCATCAAGCCACTGTCATTTAGAAGACCAATCCACTGTATACTATTTGCAACTGTCTAAAACCATGAAGATATCCAAATGACATCTCTTATCAATCACTGATCCTGATGACATGAACAACTCTTGTCAATACAAACAGTTTTTTGATATCAATGACAATCTAGTTTCATCAGGACCACCCTAGGAAACTATAAATTTCAGATTTATAATCATTTATTCACTTTAATTATATGATTATTTTGAGATTTGTGTATGAGATTACTTTACTATATTGTACCAAGATGGATTAATTATCTATGTATTATTCATGATGCATATAGAAATCATCATGCCAACGAAATGAGTAAAGACTCTAACACCAGAAGAGCGTGAAGATAAAAATGCGAAGCAAAGAGAAGGAATGAGGCAACTTCGTGAAAGTAGGAGATTATTGACCATAGAAGAAGACATACCACCATTGCCAATTCAAGAGGAACATGAATCATCTAATCAAGCTAAGAGATAGATGGAATTGGTGACACAAAGGCAATGAATGCAAAACCTCCATTCAATAAGGAAATTGAATCTCAAAGTTGGAGGCACTCTATTTCTCATAGGTTGAATGGTGTAACACTACAATGGGTCTAGGTAGTGAAGATAAGTCTACAGTTCATAGATTTTTTGGTTGGTTAATGATACTAACATTGCAAAATATAAGGATTATTGTACATTGACAGAATCAAGTGAGGTGCACTCTTTTAGAATCTCTAATGCAGATTCATGGAGTATTCATATGCAATAGATGGTATGCTTTTGTTCTTCATGCACAGATCAAGGTTGGTATAAATGTGAGTTAAAGGAGTGGGTTGATGAATGGTGTATAAGAAGTCTAAGACTGATTGACACATATCAACTCCCGACAACACTACAACTCACAGAGATTGAATCATCAATTGAATTTGACCATGTTTCAGATCTAGTTCAACCAAGTATTATCAGCATTTGATAAAATTCAATATTCCATCTTATTTTATAGTTTTTTTGTATTGTTGACTATAATCATTGAACTGAATGCACATATCAATGCAGGACATGTTTATGTAGTTATTGTAGCTGAAGACAATAAAGAAGGAACATATTATTATTTGTGTCATTATGTTGAGGCAAAAAAGAAATTAGATGCCCCTATTATAGATGGAGAAGACATCGAGTACCCTATGAGATTAATAGTTGTTACTGGAACATAGCTTAGAAGGTACCTAATGAAGAAGTCTGATGTGTGGTTGTTTGAGGACTTTGACACACATAGGAAGATTCTTCATTACTCTAACCTTGTTGTGGCATCAAACATTCATTTGATCAAATATGGGGGTAGACCATTGAACAAGACCTTATGGAAGTTTTGTGAGTCTACCCATGAGGCAATACTTGACATAATAAAGAGTAGATTTGACCTGGATGGTTCATTGGATTGATTGTAAATGAAAAAACTTTGTAATTTCATGCTTATTTGTAAATATATATAGCTGATTTGTATATTTGTATAAGTAAAATTTTGTTCCTTCTCTACAGTCATGTCTCTAATATCATGTCTCTTATGAGATATTTATGTGCAATACTCTTGTTTATGTGTATGATTATGTACACTAACTTTCTCATGTTGTTTATATGTATATCTAATTTATATTTGTACATGTCTCTAATTTCAATTCTATTGATGTCCTCTAATTTCAGTTCTATTGATATCCTCTAGAGTGTCCTCTATTGATGTCCTCTAAGGTCACGTAGGGTCCCTCCAAAATAACCTCTCTTAGTTTTTGAAATGTTCATTCCATATGGTCATGGCGACATGATGCAGTCACGGTTAGGAGGGTCCATAAAGTGAACTGTCTAGACCATGTAGCTAGAGTAAACACAATGGAAACAACTCAAAGATATAAAGCAAATGTAGATTGAATCATTCAGTATATCATAGAATTCAAATACAAGTTGGTCAGCAACATGTGGGCTTATAATTAGGACTTACAGGCCTGATTTCACAATTACATAATATGCACAAGATTTAGCTTTGAGGCTCCTTCGCAAAGAATACAAACTATCAAACTTGGAAATTATGCTAACTACTTTCCTAGGCATCTATTATGGTGGTGCCTACCTAGGTCTAGGGTTTTAAGTAGGGTCTACAAGTCTTCATTTCTGTTTCCTTAAAACCCTATTCTTTTCAATCCCAAGGCTCCATGTGTTTTATCTTTTAAATTTGTGTTGATCATCTCTAGAAGGTCTTTGGTCCCTTAAGTTATGACCTAAAGCCTTTGCACCCATTAGGTGACTAGCCCTGTGTCCTAGTTTTACCTTTTATAACCCATGAAAAATCAAATCTATGTCCTAAGTCTTTGTTAAGGTTATAAAGTGCCATGAAAAGGTATTTCACAGCATCGCAGCACGTCATGGGTGATGTCACCATTCCCCCACGTGGCCGTGATAAGGGGACATCTGTCCAAGTGGTCTGCTTTGTAGTCATTCATCAAAGATCTCAGACCAATGAACCATATGCTACCAGGTGTCAAAGTAAGAAATGATCTGCAGAAAAGTCAAGATTTGATGGTTGCGCAAATGCATAGGAGGATCTTGTCAGAGAGGAATATTCACCACACGGTCACGATACGGTGACATGTGGCCTCATCTTAACTAAAGAAGTGAAGGGAAAATGAAAAAGAGACACATGGGGGCTTTTGTATGCAAGCGTAGGGTAGGTTGGTGGTGGGCCATTTCTGGTTACGATGCTGAAAGATGGTGCCACATGTTAGGGTCGATCAAAGAGTTGATACATTAGGTAGAAGGAGTATGCCTGACATGGCTTGTTTCTATTGGTGATGGAATTTTCAATAGGGGGACATGAATTTTGAAACTTGATGGGTGGCTCACGACTGTTGATCTCACAAAAGGGGAGCCCAAATCTACGGCCATGGTTTAAAGGTTCAAGTGGATGTTTATCAACATCATTCCCATGCACCTCCACTGTGTAGTTAATGAATTTGCTACATGACCATGGACAGGATGTCAAGTCTTCTCAACTAAGCGAGGTCTAGGTTGTTTCATCGGTGGGTCTTCACCAAGAATTTGACTGCTTCGTCTACTCAATTAATTGAGGATCTGATTGTTTCATAGAAAATATATAAGGATCTGATCATCTCATTTAGGGAGTTTTGTCAGAATGTAGGTGGCCAGAAGCTTGTTGCTCCTTTAGAAGGGAATTCAGGGCTATTCTATAGGGGATTTTTTTTAGATCTTGTGTATAAGGTATCCACATTTTGGAAGGCATTTTTTGTTGCAGACTTGGTTCTTCGTCTGGGTGCAGAGGTATTTTTTGTTTTGTAGATGTATAAATTTCTGAATGACAATGTTCTTTCTAGATTGAGTTATATGAAAGACACTTTCTATGTGTGTTGTCTATGATTGTCTCCTTGGGTATGAACATTTTTCTTTTGAGTGAAGTTGCTAAGTGTTTCTAAACTCTTTCATATACATTTGCTATGTGATATATCTAATTTATTGCATCTATTCAAGGAATGGATTAAATTGCTTTGGGTCAGGTATAGGGGAAATGTGTTATATCAAGGGATTATTGAAGCTGAGTCATAGATAATACTTTTTCTTGGACATATTACTATGAGGCAGTAATATTTTATTTTGTGTCCTGTGGATATGAAGTTTTGTTGTCATGAGGGAACATTTATAGTGATAAGTTTGACTCTGTTGCCCTAATAAAGCACTGGTTGGAGGATTTATTTATCCAAAGGGTCCAAGAAAGTCCAATAATTTAAAAACAAATCATTTAAAACAAAACATTTTGTGATTTATTTTGTTTTAGGTTAGGTTATGCATGTTCTCAGATTTAACCAGTGGGGTAGTCTAAGAATGTTGTCAGTCTAGGGTTTATCTTAAAAATCTTGGTGCATATATGAGTGCATTCTACCTGAGTTAGTCAAGGATAAATCTTTAGGTTGTGAATGAGGGATCCCTCCTAGGTGCAGCAGAACCTAAAGTGCAAGGGAGATAAGTGCAAACAATCTCCCATCTTTGTTGGCCAAGTCCTATAGTGAACCTGATCATAAGAAGTGGCAAACCTTTAGGGTTTACTATCTACTGATTTGGGACCCAACAAAACTAGAGACTCCACTAGGGACTATTGTCAAATCTTACTTTGGAGTCTTTGAAAAACTAGTGCTAGCCTTTGTTATGAGTGTGTAGAGTTAGTACATGAGTAGTGTTGTATCATTCCCTTTGGAGGGTGGTGACTCTGCTTACTTTTGTTGTAGGATAGTCAAAGAAAGATTGTATGGTGCTCTACTGGTATGGTGAATCCAAAAAATGTAATTTCCTACTTAATGTTTTGTCCTCTGTGGAGAGGTGGTGACTCTATTGATTGAACCTGTTCAAGGCTGCAACATATTCCCAGGTACTCCATCTTTTTCATTCAAAATTATTAGATCAGAACATCAATTTTATCATGGCCTCAGAAATGGTCATTCTCTATTGAAAGATAGAAAGCCCTAAATTTAAATGGTATTAGTGGTTACCCAAATGCTATCCCTAGTGAAATTAGAAAGTGCTTGCCAAAATATAGTGGAAACAATTTTGAGTCTGTAAGCAAACATTAGCAAGATTTCTGTAATTTGATAGAAGACTATGAGATCGAGGATGAATATGTTGTAATGAATCTCTTTGTTCAGTCATTAAAGGATGATGCTAGGGTCTAGTTTTTAGATTTGCCTATGTGTTCAATTTCTTCATGGTTAGTTTTAGAGAATGCATTCCTAGAATAGTTTGGTGAAAAGACTGATGTGGCCTCATTGATTACACAATTTATGAACATTCAAAAAGAAAATGATGAGTTGTTTCCCACCTTTAATTTAAGATTTATAAAGTTGTTCCAACATATCCCAGAATGTATCAGACCAAATGATGCATTATGTTTGGCAATCTATCTAGCTGCATTTGATGATGAAGTGAGTTATTTGCTGAGAGATAAGGAACTTGCTACGTTGCATCAGACCTATAGATTTGCAATGGATATTGAAAATAATAAGAGGTATGGAATACCAATAAGATACATGACTGCAAGCCTTCATAATAGTTTTTGAAGTGAATATATTTCAACTATCCTAGTTTGTTCACTGAGAGGTGATTCTACAGAAAGAGATATATTTCATAACACTGAGTGCAGTCATGGCACAATATATGAAGATGAGGAAATTGTTACGAAGCATCAAAGAATGAATGCACATCCTGCAATGATAGGTATGAAGGTTGTGATCAGCCCATGAGAGATGAATATGTAGATATAGATTGTAGAGATATACATGAGGTCACTTCCTACAGTAATGTTGTCATTGGAAAGCTGCAAGAATGCACGGGTACCAGGTTTACATCTCCACTTATCACTCAAACGAACATGGCAATGCTCCTACTGTAGAAGATTATTTGTATGAGGTGGATATGGAGATTTTCACTTTGAATGAGAAGGACACTGACTTGCATTTTGTTTCTTGTCAAAATTTAGACCCATGTGTGGGCCTTTCAGATGATGAAATATATATGAATGTTTCCTTGAGAATGATAGTCATTCCTACAATGCAGAAGTTGAAATGTTTACTTTTTATCATGAATGCATTGGTGAAAAGGAAAACTTGAGTCAATATTCAGATGTGAATGGACAAGTTACAGATGTTCATGTTCATATAATGGGGGGTAGTATTGAGTGTGATGAGAAGGGTGACTATGAAGCTCATGATGAGGAGCTATTTTCTAAAAATTTTGTACCTTCTCTTAAAACATTCCAAGTGGAGTTTAATGATGAAATTGTTAAGTACAACAATGATGGGTATGTGGATGTTTCTAAAGGTTTGTATGAGTATGAAATATTGCTAGTGCCTAAGTATTACATGTTCAGTATAGAGGATGTCTCATTGCTCTAGAAGGGGCAAAATTTAGATGTGGATTCACTAGTTTTATATAAGTCTTATACTTTCCTTGATCTAAAGATGGCATATGATGAAAATAACTTATAGCTATGGATAACAAAAGTGGATCAATTTTGTTGTAGATTTGTTGAAGAAGTTAAAGATGAAAAGGATTGAAGCACAGTTAATAATAAGATTAAATGCTTCTATGATAGCTACAGACATCTTGGTGCTTCCAGGTTTCACCTGAAGTAGTCAGATGAAAATAGGGTATTTGATAAAGGAAGGTACTGGTTTTTCCTTTTTGGTGGCCTGGGGGTACCAATTGAAATTTGAAGGCATAAATTGTGGTGCAGAGTTGACCATTTGACTCTATGGCCCAATGGATAAGGCACCCGGTCTACATCCCAGAGATTGCTGGATCCTCACCATGCCTGCAGGAGGCATGCATCCTCGAGCAAGAGCCAATGGTGGTGCCTACCTAGGTCTAGGGTTTTAAGTAGGGTCTGCAAGTCTTCATTTCTATTCCCTTAAAACCCTATGCTTTTTGATCCAAAGGCTCCATGCACTTTATCTTTTAAATCTACGTTGACCGTCTCTAGCAGCTTTTTGGTCCCTTAAGTTATGACCTAAAGCCTTTGCGCCTGTTAGGTGATCAGCCACGTGTCCTAGTTTTACCCTTGATAACCCGTGAAAAAACAAATCTATGTCCTAAGTCTTCATTAAGGTTATAAAGTGCCATGAAAAGGTATTTCGCAGCATCGCGACATGTCATGGGTGATGTCACCATTCCCCCACACGACTGCGAGAAGGGGACATCTGTCCAAGTGGTTTGCCTTGTAGTCATTCATCAAAGATCTCAGACCAACAAACCATATATGCTGCCAGGTGTCAAAGTAAGAAATGATCTGCAGAAAAGTCAAGATCTAACAGTTGCACAAGCATGTAGGAGGATCCTATCAGAGAGGAATATTCACCACACGGTCACGATACGGTGACACGTGGACTTATCTTGACTAAAGAAGTGAAGGGAAAATGAAAAAGAGACACATGGGGGCTTTTGCATGCCCATGCATGGAAGTTTGGTGGTGGGCCATTTCTGGCTGTGATGCCACGAGATGGCGCCACATGTCAGGGTCAGTCAAAGAGCCAATACAGTCAGTAGAATGAGTATGTCTAACGTGCTTGTTTCTATTGGTGATGGAATTTTCAATAGGGGACATGAATTTTCAAACTTGACAGGTGGCTCATGACTATCAATCTCACAAAAGGGGAGCCCAAATCTACATATGAGGTTTAAAGCTTTAAGAAACTATCTATTAGCATCATTTTCATGCACCTCCACTCTACAGTTAATGAATCTGCTGCACAACCATGGATAGGATGTCATGTCTTCTCATCTAAGTGAGGTCCAAGTTGCTTTGTTGGCAGGTCTTCACCAAGAATCTGACTGCTTCAGCTACTCAATTAATTGAAGATCTGATTGTTTCATAGAAAATCTGTAAGGATCTGATCATCTCATTTAGGGAGTTTTGTCAGAATGTAGGTGGCTGGAAGCTTGTTTCTCATTTCAAAAAGAATTCAGGGCCATTCTATAGGGGATTTTTTTTGGATCTTGGGTATAAGGTATCCACATTTTGGAAGGCATTTTCTATTGCAGACTTGGCTCTTCGTCTGAGTGTAGAGGTATTTTCTATTTTGTAGATGTATAAATTTCTAAATGACAATGTTCTTTCCAGGTTGAGTTATATGAAAAACACTTTCTATGTGTGTTGTCTATGATTGTCTCCTTGGGTATGAGCATTTTTCTTTTGAGTGAAGTTGCTAAGGGTTTCTGAACTCTTTCATATACATTTACTATGTGATATATCTGATTTGTTGCATCTGTTCAAGGAATGGATTAGATTGCTTTGGGTCAGGTATAGGGGGAAATATGTTATATCAAGGGATTATTAAAGCTTAGAGTCATAGATAATACTTTTTCTTGGACATATTACTGTGAGGCAGTAATATTTTATTTTGGGTTCTCTAGATATGAAGTTTTGTTGTCATGAGGGAATATTTATAGTGATAAGTTTGACTCTGTTGCCCTGATAAAGCACTGGTCTAAGGATTTGCTTGTCCAAAGGGTCCAGGAAAGTCTAATAATTTAAAAACAAATCATTTGAAACAAACCATTTTGTGATTTATTTTGTTTTAGGTTAGGTTATGCATGTTCTTAGATTTAACCAGTGGGGTAGTCCAAGAATGTTGTCAGTCTAGGGCTTATCCTACAAATCTTGGTGCATATATGAGAACATTCTACCTAAGTTAGTCAAGGAGAAATCTTTGGGTTGTGAATGAGGGACCACCCCTAGGTGCGGTAGAACCTAAAGTGTAGGGTAGACAAGTGCAAACAATCTCCCATCTTTGTTGGCCAAGTCCTACAATGAACTTGATCATAAGAAGTGGCAAACCTTTAGGGTTTACTGTCTACTGATTTGGGACCCAACATATTACATCAATTTATATCATCTCTAGAACATAAGATCCCTCTGCATTGACCAAGGAAGATCACAAACTCCAATGAATAGTTGTAACATGTGTACATGGATAGGTCGGACCTAATTGAATAGAATCCTTCCACAAATGAATGGAAGGATGTGCGGATCTCAAGAAAGATTGGCCATGAACCAAACAATATTGAGTGATGTGTCATTTAGCTCTGTAAGTCATGAAATACTCTGCAAGTCTTCTCCTTTAGATGATTGTCTAAGACTATCAAGATGCTCTGTTATCAGAAAATAGTTAATCTTCTGATAGTGATATCTTACCAGTACCTAATCAAAATGATCTAAGATTTGGATATGATGTTCATGAATGTGTCTAGATACTAAGTCTAGTTTTGCAAGGTCTGAAATGTAACTACAGTAGAATGCAGACCAAAATACAAAAATTGCTACTGACTGAATTGACTATACTGAACTAGAAAATGAAAAGAAACAAACTGAAATGAAAATGTTTTTGCTTGATGCAAGATTGCTCTTGAACCAGGGATGCTCTTGCAACAGACATTCAGGGTTATTGAAAAAGTGAGTCCCTCACTTTTTTGGGGCTAGAGGAAAACCAAGACGGTCCACCTTAGCCTGAGAAATCCAAGATGAGTCTTCTTCTGGTCTGCCTTTCCACTTCACAAGATATTTTGTGTACTGTCTTCCTCTGGTGCTACGTCTAACTCTGCTATCCAGGATGTCTTCAATCTACTTTAGTGCTTATTATGGTAACTACTTCTTCAAGTCTTCTTCAATGTTGTCATTGAAATCTGCTTCATGATACTGATATAGGTCTACAATATTGAAAATAGGTGATATACCCAATGTCTTCGGTAACTCTACTTCATATGCATTTCCTAAATCAAACTTTCTGAGTATCCTACATGGTCCAAACTTCTTTATCTTCAACTTGTTATATGTCCCAACTAGAAATCTTTCTTTTCTCAAGTATACCATCACTTCATCTCATACTAAAAATTCCTTGTGTTTCCTCTTCTCATCAGCTCTCTCTTTGTACTTACTATTCATCTCCTCCAAATGCTCCTTCACTTGTTTATGCACTATCTCCATGTGTCCTACAAATTCTTCTACTTCTACACTTCTCTTGTCTTCCATGCTGATGTCTCTCAATTATGCAACTCCTCTAGGGTTAGTTCCCATCACAATCTCAAATGGTGTTCTTCCTATACTTCTATTCACTGAATTATTATATGTAAACTTTTCTTGTGAAAGAATCAAATCCCAATTTCCTGCCTTCTCTCCAACCAAACATCTCAACAAATTTACCAAACTCCTATTCACTACCTCTGTCTATCTATCTATTTGTGGATGAAATACTAAAGTAAACTTCAAATTTGTCTTCATCTTCTTCCAAAGTGTCTTCCAAAAGTATCCAAGGAATCTTGTATCTTTGTCTAAAATTATGCTCTTAGGTAATCTATGCAATCTCAAAATCTCCTTGAAAAATAGGTCAGCTACATGCACTGCATCAATTGTCTTCTTACAAGGTATGAAATGTGTGATTTTTGAAAATGTGTCCACCACTACAAATATAGAATCATGTCCTCTCTGTGTCTTTGGTAATCCCATTATGAAATCCATACTTATGTCTTCCCAAGGTCTCTCCGGTACTGTCAAAGACTTGTACAATCTAGTATTCTGACTACTCCCTTTTGCAACTTGACATACTCTACAACTCTGCATAAATTTCCTAACATCTTTATGTATCTAAGGCCAAAAGTAGTTTTCACTTACCAAAGCCATTGTCTTATCAATGCCAAAATGTCCTGCCAATCCACCACTCTGTTTCTCCTTGATCAAATTATCTCTCATTGAACTCCTAGGTATGTATAATTGATTTCCTTTGAACAACATATCTTCCTGAATGAAATAATCCAACCAATTACTCCTATTTGTCACAAAAGGCTCTTTACATGCTTTCCAAGGTTATGCAAAATCAAGATCTTCCTCATACATGTTCTTCAATTCATTAAATCCCAACACTTCAACTCTCATTTCTGTCAACAAGTTCCTTCTCCTGCTCAGTGCATCTACAACTTTGTTTGATTTTCCACTCCTATGATTCAATACAAAAGTACAACTCTTCATGAACTCCACCCATCTCATATGTCTCTGATTCAACTTTCCTTGACTGTTCAAATATTGCAAAGTTTGATGATCTATATACAACACAAACTCCTTAGGTAACAAGTAATGTCTCCACTTCTTCAAGGCTTGAATTATGGCATAGAACTCTTGATCATAAACTAAATATCTTCTCCTTACATCATTTAACTTTTCACTAAAATATGCTACAGGCCTACCTTCTTGACTTAACACTGCTCCTATTGCATTTCTGCTTGCATCACAATCTACTTGAAATATCTTATTGATGTTGGAATAAATAGAAAATCTCTAATCTAATTGTTAATCATCAAATCACCAAGATATGATACCAATTGGTGAGATACAAGGCTTTGACTACTACAATATAGAAATCTAAAAATTATATGCAAATATGAAAATAAGTTTGCTTAATCCTTGACATACCATGAAACAATTCAACTTCTTTATGATGCTAAAATCAATGACTCTAACATGCTTGATAAAACCACCCTAGATGAACTTATAACAATAATAACATCACCATAAGATAGCAGCAACAAAGAGGCACAAATCAACAACATAAGAATGCAAGATCTCACATCACAAGGTAGCAATGGAACAAAAGAATAAACACATAACACAATGTTTACATGGAGAACCCCTTGCGGGAAAAAACTTCACCAAGAAGAGAGGCCCAAGTTGTATTATCTTCAAAACAAGATTACAATACATCCACTTCCAATTCCTCTTCATTCTTCAATCCAGCAGATCCTGTGTACATAAAATCTCTCACTTAACCTGATACCTGCAAGCAAGTATTCCTCTCATTGTTACACCACCAAACTTCACTCTCAAGTCTCATATTATACAAAATGAGTACCCACCAAATAAATTCATGGGAGATGGACAAAATCCAACTTTTCTATCTTGGGATACTCCAAAATCATCTTCTTACAGATTCCCTTACACCTGTAATAGGCATCTTCCCAATATAGGTGCCTAGAACCAAAAATAGGAACTTACAAGACAATAATTGATGTCATATGTTGTCATAGAATCTCTTACACCTTATGACAATTGTAAGTTGTCATAGATGCTCTTACAAACTTATGACATGTGTCATAATAACCCAAAAATACATTTCCCTAAGATAGGCACCAAGATTCTCCACCTCATCTCATTTACTATTTACCGAGATTCCTTGAGCAGTAAAAGTAACTCTATAATAAACTACTGGTGAAACTTGTACATCCCTTATGGGTAATTACAAATTACAAATAATAAATGGAATAAATACAATATTGGGATTTACAAGGTTAATGGTACCTTATCCCAACATTCTCCCACTTGACATTATACATTGTAAATCAACCCATAGAAATCAACAAGGGAATAAACACCCCTTAGCCAACCATGTATCATTGATTCTTCAACATGATTTTGTACTCTAACAAGATACCTACAAAAGCAACCATGATAGCTACCATCTCAAGCAAGAAATCCTCACATCATGTCACCCATGATAGGACAAGGAACATGCCAAGGTGAAACATATCAACTATCACTAAAACCTGCACCAATCTATACATGAACACAAGCAACAAATACAAATGATAACAAATGACTTTGAGTGACTGCCACACTCATACCAAATTGGAATAGCAAGCATAGCAAGTTGCCAGATCATCCAAACTATCCATACCTCAAACCAAGGTAAGCAAACTATCATAGGTAGAACTTCATGCTATCAACATAACAACCCAAAATCTGCAAACAAGTCCCTGTATATCCACCATCCTACAAAAGAAGGCTCCAAGGTAACAACACACATAGACATGTGATAAAAAAACTCTAAAGTAACTCACTATAGTAAAGTGTAACAAGTCCAAGAGAGGTGCACCACTCATACAAAACACACATACCTTCTGGAACTCCCACTGCATAGGTAATGTCAAATTTGAAATCAAGATCACAACATTAACAAGTCCTCCTCTAGAACTTCACATAGAGGATGTGGCTAATTCCTCTATCATAGTGTCAAAGAAACATACAATGATATGTAAAATATATCTCTCATTTACCAATTCAAATAACTCTCCCAAGTCCTCCAAACCAATGAAGAAAGAGATCAAGGAGCTACGAAACTATTGCCAAAAAACAAGGAATTACAAACAACAACACATGACTCCATTCATAGCCTCAACTCCATAAACATAAGAACCTTTAGGAAGAAGACAATATACCCAAAAAGAGAGAACCTTCAAGTCAAACCATGTCCTTATACCACACTAACATGTGCCAAACTGTGTAAAGTAAGGTCTCCTTCAACACTCCCAAACTAAAAGGATATCAACATCTAACCATTCAAATTAGAATGAAACATGGTAGAAATAGATGTAAACCTCTCACAAAAAGTAGATCAAACTAGCCAAACATTCCCACAACATAAGGGAATATGCCCAATGCCACTAACCATCTCTTGTACCTCTCCTACCAAATCCTTAGAACTAACGCAAGTTCAAGATTACAAGGAGAATAACAGAAATACATAAAATCATGCATCTACTTATCAGCAAGCCCTCAGAACTCAACTTTCAAGACTAATGCACAAGATAAGACAAGATACATATAAAGAATGCATCTAATAATCAGGCGAGCAACACCTCTTAGATCATTTACCTGCCGAGTAGACCAAGAGTGGGATACAAGATTATCCTATGCATACAACACCTAGCAATATAAGCTTTCAATAAAGACAACCTTCTCATCAAGTCTATGATGGACTCACATCCATTTCCAGGTGTAGGCTCCTCAGTCTTTACTATTGAAAAACTTCCATAACAAGTAACCATTTCAACACATATCTCTTAAGTACAAGAGATTTCTAGCCTAACCCAAGTCTCTCTAGTATCCATGAGCACCCACCAATCATTCCATGCCAACTTCAAATGCAACCTACAAAATCATGAAGCTCCAAGCAAATGATTAATACTCAAAACCAAAGAGAACTACATCCTCTCCAAAGGAAGAACAATAACACCTTTACCAAAGACTTTAAGGGTCCTTCATGAAACAAGATGTTAAAACCTCTTCAAATCACATGAAGATAATCATATCTTGCCAAAGCTCCCACTAAACCATGATATCGAGCTATACATGGCAACAAGATAAACATCAAACCATCACTGTCAAAAGCTCCCACTAAAACATGTACCAAAGCTATCCATGACATCATGATAATCATCTCCTAAATGAAGATCATCCATGGCCTCAACATAATCAAATAAAACCATTGTAACAACAACAGCTCCCAAAAGGTTAAGTAAACCATAATCTCCAAACTAAAAAGATAGAACACACTATGTAACTACACAAAACTCCCACTAAAAGTGATACTGAGTTGTATACATGCTATCATGACCTACATCATTACCAAAACTCCACTAAAAGTGAACAGAGGTTTTCATGCACCATAACTTACTACTATAGATTCTAATGAACAACTATATCAGGTACTCCACACCATCCTTCTATCTTACTACAATAAACATACCAATGTAATCAAGGTGAGCAAGAAGAGGTCAACCCAACAGAATCCTCATCAGACAATTTACAAGATCTGCACTCATGCAACATCTCAAAGGAGAAAAACATTGTTAATGCTCCAATCTCAAAGAACTGAAAAATAGTTTCAACCCCACATCAGTAACATGCAGAACAAAGATAACTAGGAATAACATGTAGGTTTCAAAGACTCAAACACCAAGATCAATGCTAGACCTGATTTTCCAAACAAATCCACATTAGAGTAACCATAGATCATAAGAACCCATCAAGCAGCCCTGCAAATCTATAATTGTTTCCATCCAGAATGCTCTAAGAGTTTGAACATAATCTTTCCATAGATATACAAACCACAAATTTTTGTTAACATGTAAAACCTACAAAACCATCTCTCTATAAATCTGAAATCACTTAAACATCCAGATATTCACACCATACATGCCATCTAAAATAATGAAATATCATAGATCTATGATTCCACAACTTTTTGAAATAGGAAAAATGTAAAACCTACATATCCAAAATAACATGAATATGAAAGAAAAGGAACCAAGTTGTCCAGGAGTTTCCATATCACTAAAATACCAACTCCACAACCCACATGCAACTGGTGGCAAATCATTCAATGCTTTCATGTAACCAAGGGCTAAACCCATGAATCCAACATAAGCACTCCATACTATAGTCCAAAAAATAAATGTTCTTCCATGTAACTAGGGCACCAAAATCAACCACCCAACATGAAAACCCATTCACTTCACATGACCAAAAAGTAAAGGAATATAACCACCATCCAAGAAGATACTCACATATTGCCAAATCGAAGCTCCAGATCACTACCACAAGATCAACTCCATGAAGATCCATAACCCTAAGCCTCAAGAGCCCAATGTAGATCTCATTGACAATATCCATCCAAGAGTTAGATACCATGGCTTCCAATCTCACAGATCTACAAAACAATGCCAACATACAGAACATCCACTGCAGCCCAAAAAACCTCCAACTCTACAATTCCTTCCAACAAATTCACAAGCTTTATAACCTAAATTCAAAAATGGAGGAATACTTAGAACCAAATTACCATGAATCCATCACATGCAAGAACATGCAAGCAACATGCAAGTCCATCCAAGTACATGCAACTCACATGCAAGCACATGCAAATACATGCAAGCACATGCAAGCAACATGCAAGTACATGCAACTCACATGCAAGAACATGCAAGCACATATGAGCACATGCAAGCCATGGAACAACCTTAAGCTCTGATACCAATTGTTGGAATAAATGAACAATCTCTAATCCAACTGTTAATCATCAAATCACCAAGATATGATACCAATTGGTGAGATACAATGCTTTGACTACTACAATATAGAAATCTGAAAATAAGTTTGCTTAATCTTTGAAATACCATGAAACAATTCAACTTCTTTATGATGCTAAAATTAGCCACTCTAACATGCTTGATAAAACCACCTTAGATAAACTTATAACATCAATAACATCACCATAAGATAGCAGCAACAAAGAGGCACAAATTAGCAACATAAGAATGTAAGATCTCACAACACAAGGTAGCAATGGAAAAAAAGAATAAATAGATAACACAATGTTTACGTGGAGAAACCCTTGCGGGAAAAAACTCCACCAAGAAGAGAGGCCCAAGTTGTATTATCTTCAAAACAAGATTACAATACATCCACTTCCAATCTCCTCTTCATTCTTCAATCCAGCAGCACCTGTGTACATAAAATCTCTCACTTAACCTGATACCTACAAGCAAGTTTTCCTCTCACTGTTACACCACCAAACTTCACTCTCAAGTCTCATATTTATACAAAATGAGTACCCACCAAAGAAATTCATGGGAGATGGACAAAAGCCAAATTTTCTATCCTGGGATACTCCAAAATCATCTTCTTACAGATTCCCTTACACATATCATAGGCATCTTCCCAATATAGGTGCCTAGAACCAAAAATAGGAATTTACAAGACAATAACTGATGTCATATTTTGTCATAGAATCTCTTACACCTTATGACAATTGTAAGTTGTCATAGATGCTCTTAAAAACTTATGACATGCATCATAACAGCCCAAAAATACATTTCCCTAAGATAGGCACCAAGATTCTCCACCTCATCTCATTTACTATTTACCGAGATTCATTGAGCAGTAAAAGTAACTATGTAATAAAATGCTAGTTAAACTTGTACATACAATATTGGGATTTACAAGGTTAATGGCACCTTATCCCAACAATTAAAATCTGATAATGCCAATACATATTGCTCTGTCACTTTTTGCTTCAACAATCTAAAACTTCTATCTATTCCTGATGTCCATTTAAAGTCTTTTCTATCACCTCTCATTATCTCTGTCATAAGGTTACATACTGAACTGAAATTTTTGATGAACTTCTAGTAGAAACTAGCCAATCCATGGAATGATCTGACATCTCCAATGCTCTCTAGTGTAGGCCATTTAACAATTGCTCTTACTTTCTCAGGGTCCATCTTCAATCCTTCTACAGAAATCACAAATCCTAGGTATACCAATTCTTCCTTCATGAAACTACATTTCTTGATGTTTATGAACAATTTCTCTTCTCTCAGTCTCTGCAATACTTGTCTTAGGTGCCACAAATGTTTTTCCTTTATCTTACTGAAAATTAGAATATCATCCAAATATACAATAACAAACTTACCCAAGAATTTGTTCAAGACCTCATTCATCAATCTCATGAAAGTACTTGGTGCATTTGTCAATCCAAAAGGCATCCTAACCACTTATACAATCCTTCATTTGTCTTAAAAGTAGTCTTCCATTCATCTCCTTCTCTGATCCTAATCTAATGGTATCCACTCTTCAAGTCTATCTTTGTGAAATACTTTACTCCACTCAAACAATCCATGATATCATCCATCCTATGTAAAGGGAATATATACTTAACTGTGATCTTGTTTATTGCTCTAGAGTCTACACACATTCCCCATTCTCCATCCTTCTTATGCTAACACTGCAAGTACTGCATAAGGACTCAAACTTTCTCTGATCAAACCTTTCCTCAACAACTCTTGTATGTGTCTATTCAATTATTCATTCTCTGTCAGTGTCATTATGTGTATTGCTTTGTTAGGCAAACTAGCTCCCAGTATAAGATCCATGTGACGACTGACACTCCTGATTGGTGGCAATCCTTCAGGTACATTATATGATATGATGCCGTCATACTCTATCAGCAACTTAGTTATCTCCTCCAGTTGTGATTGTTTAGTCTTTAGGTTTTTAGGCTTCTTAGGAATCAAAGCATAACACATATTCTCATGTCTCAAACCATCCAAAAATTTTCTTCCATCTACCAAACAAATTTTAGCATTCCCACATACTTCACTCTTAGGATCATCTTCCAAAGGAATCAAAGTAATTGTCTTTCCATTTGATGTTATAGTATAAGTATTCTTTCTCCCATCATGTATAGCTTTTCTATCATACTACCATGGTCTACCCAACAAAATATGACAAACATCCATAGGCATAATATCACACAATACTTCATCATGATAAGATCCAATATGAAATTTCACCAAATATTTTTCACTCACCAGTACCTTGTGATCATCCTGAATCCATGCTATGTGATAGGGCTTAGGGTGTTTCAATCTTTCCAACTTCAGCTTAGTCACCATCTCTTCTAAAACTAAATTATCTGAACTACCACTATAAATTACAACTTTACAATATTCACCTCCTAATTTACATTTGGTTCTGAACAAAATTTTCCTCTGTAGTGGTTCCTCATTTGTCTCTGCTTGAAATAGTGCTCTCCTCATGAGAAGTGATTCTCCTTTCTTAGGTTTACCAACTAAACTAGGTGATCCAATAGGTTCTTCTTCCACATAAGCTACTCTTCTATTATTCTCTGTTCTCTTTCTTGTACTCCCTTGATTACATTCAAATGCTCTATGTCCTTCACCTCCACATTTACAATAGGTTCCTCTAAATGTTCTCCTATCAGGTCCTCTTCCTTCTCTTTTGTATCCTTCACTCCAGTATGGACTAGGGTTTCCTCTGCTGTAGAAAGTTTTGTCATCTCTCCAGTATGCATTGTTATCTCTATCCTCCTTCTTGAATGTGTTCTCTTGTCTGTTCTGCTCCGCATATGATCTTTCTCCTCTAGAAAGTGTTCAACCTCTCTGAAATTTACTTCCTCTACCTCTCTGTCTCTGATCATGCCTCTTGTTCAACTTTTCTTCAACCTTCAGGGAAAACTGATACACTTCTTCCAATGGTTCATCCTTACCAAACTCAATTCTTCTTGAATGTTCAATCTCAATCCATTGATGTATCTTGCCACTTTCTCCTTGATTGGTTCACTATGTCCTATCCTTATGATCATCTTATGAAATTATTCAATGTACTCCTTCACAGATTTCTCCTTTTGTCTTAGGTTTTGCAATCTCTTCAACAGTTCCAACTCATAGTCAATAGGTATACACTGATTCTTCAATTTTGTCACCATTCTGTCCCACTTTGTAATCTTTTCTTTTCCTCTTCTATTTCTATCCAACTAAACTTCTTTCTACCATATAGCAGCATGTCCTTTCAACTTTGTCTTTGCAAATTTCACCTTCTTTGAATCTTCAATTTCTTCATACTTAAAGTATTCTTCCATGTCATTTATCCAGTCAATCAACTCTTCAGGATTCAAATTGCCAGTATAGTTCAGTACTTCAACTGTAGGTCTTTTCCCAATTTTTAAAATAGCTCGCAACATCTTGACTTGGTATAATTCTTCTTCTTCATAATTTCCTAGGGTTACTTCATTTTGATCAATAGATTGGAATTCTTCATCATCATCACTTTCAACATTAGGTCAAGGTGTAAGTCCTCTTCTCTGATCTTCTTTAATAGCATCCAAGTGAACTCACATGATTTTCATCATTTCTATCATCTCATCCATTCTTCCAGCCATTGTACCAATAGTAGGGATTCTCCTCGGTGGAATTTCTTCCTTGGATCAAGTGTAAGTACCTCAAATTTGATGATTGGGCTATAAGGTGACAACTGCCTCATAATCAGCAATCAATTAACAACACCAGTAACCTGCCTTGGATTTGGTGATCTATTCACAACAAGATCTTATAGAATTCCTTCGCCAACTTCACTCAATTTGCTCCCAAAGATTCAAACTTTCGCTCTAATACCACTTGGTGTAGTTAGGTTAGGAGGGTCCACAAAGTGAACTATCCAAGCTGTGTAGCTAGAGTAAACACAATAGAAACAACTCAAAGATATAAATCAAATGCAAATTTAGTCATTCAGTATATCACAGAATTCAAATACAAATTGGTCAACAACATGCAGGCTTACAATTAGGGCTCACATGCCTAATTTCATAGTTAAATAATATGCACAAGATTTAGGTTTGAGGCTCCTTTGCAAAGAATAGAAACTATCAAAAATGGAAATTATGCTAACTAATTTCCTAGGCATCTATTACATCAATTTATATCATCTTTGGAACATAAGATCCCTCCGCCTCAGCTAAGGAAGATCACAAACTCCAATGAAGAGCTGTAATGTGTGTACACGGGTAGGTCAAACCTAATTGAATAGAATCCTTTCGCAAATGAATAGAATGATGTATGGATCTCAGGGAAGGTCAGCCACCAACCAAACAATATTGAGTGATGTGTCATTTAGCTCCACAAGTCATGAAATGCTCTGCAAGTCTTCTCCTTTAGCTGATTATCTGAGACTGTCAGGATGCTCTATTCTGAGAAAACAATCGATCTTTTGATAGCGATATCTTACTAATACTTGATCCAAATGATCTAAGATTTGGATATGATGTTCATGAATGTGTCTAGATGCTGAGTCCAGCTCTGCAAGGTCTAAAATGCAACTGTAGTAGAATGCGAACCAAAATACAAAAATTGATACTGACTGTACTGAACTAGAAAATGAAAAGAAACAAACTAAAATGCAAATGTTTTTGGTTGATGCAAGATTTCTCTTGAACCAGGGATGCTCCTGCATCATGACAATATTTCAAAATTTGCAAAAAGCATCAATTGTGTTTAATGAAAAGTTGTCGGTGAGCATAAATTTCATTTCATGTGTTGTGGGGCCAAACCTACAGTGCCAACACATTTGAGTGGCCAGGTGAATGCTAGGAAAGGTCCTATTTTGCACCTCAACTTTCCTGATCATTCCTGGTTACACTGTGCTGATGGTTTCTCTTAAGAGCCATAAGTGTCAAAAATTCCCCAACTTTGATGGACTATTTTTTAGAATTTATGGTACCTAGGAACATTTTGTTTGGACCTACAATGTCATGTAGGGTCCCTTCACAATAACCTCTCTCAATTTTTGAAATGTTCATTTCATATGGTCGTGGTGACAATATTTCAAAAGTTGCAAAAAGTGTCAGTTGTGTTCAATGAAAAGTTATCAGCGAACATAAATTTCATTTTGTACATTGTGGGGCTAAAACGACAGTGCCAACACATCTAGGTGGTGGGTGAATGCTAGGTAAGGTCATGTTTCACACCTCAACTATCCTGATCGTTCTCAATTGCACTATGCCGACGCTTTCTCTTAAGAGCCCTAAGTGCCAAAAATTACCAAACTTTGACAGACTGTTTCTCAGAATTTGTGGCACCTAGGAGCATTCTATTTGGACCTACATGGTGATGTAGGGTCCCTCCACAATAACCTCTTTCAGTTCTTGAAATGTTCATTCCATATGGTCATGGCGACAATATTTCTAAAGTTGCAAAAAGCGTCAGTTGTGTTCAATGAAAAGTTATTGGCAAGCATAAATTTCATTTCGTGTGTTGTGGGGCCAAATTGGTAGCACTAACATGTTTGGGTGGGCGTTTGAACACTAGGCAAAGGCAAGGTCCTATTTCACACCTCAATTATCTCAATCATTCTCGGTTGCACTGTGCTGATGCTTTCTCTTAAGAGCCCTAAGTGCTAAAAAATACCAAACTTTGACACACTATTTCTTAGAATTTGTGGTGCCTAGGAACATTCTGTCTAGAACTACAAGATCATGTAGGGTCCCTCCATAATAATCTCTCTCAGTTTTTGAAATGTTCATTCCATTTTGGCGACAATATTTCAAAAGTTGCAAAAAGTGTCAGTTATGTTCAATGAAAAGTTGTCGGTGAGCATAAATTTTGTTTCATGTGTCGTGGGGCCAAATTGATGGCACCGACTTGTCTAGGTGGGTGGGTGAACGCTAGGAAAGGTCTCATTTCACACCTCAACTATCTTGATTGTTCCCAGCTGCACTGTGCCAACGCTTTCTCTTTAAGAGCCATAAGTGCCAAAAATTGCCAAACTTTGACGAACATTTCTTAGAATTTGTGGCACATAAGAATGTTCTGTCTAAAGCTACAGGGTCACATAGGGTCTCTCCACAATAAACTCTCTTAGTTTTTTAAATTTTCATTCCATTTGGTTGTGGCGACAATATTTCAAAAGTTGCAAAAAGTGTCATTTGTGTTCAATGAAAAGTTGTTAGTGAGCATAAATTTTGTTTCGTGCATCGTGGGGCCAAATGGACAGCGCCAACATGTTCGTGTCAGTAGGTGAATTCTAGGGGAAGCCTTAGTTCATTCGACAGGTCTCCTGGTCCTTCTAAGCTACACTTTTCTAACAAGGTCTCTTAAGAGACCTAAGTGCAAAAAACTACCAAAATATGATAGACTGGTACTTGAAATCTATGGCACCTATGACTATTCCATCTAAACCTACAACTACATGTAAAGTCCCTCTACAATAATCTCTCTTAGTTTTTATTATCTCCAAACCATTTGACCGTGGTGACGATGTATGAAATATTGTAAAAAGCGTTATTAGCATTCAACAGAAACTTGCTAAGAGCTGTATTTTGTAATCTTTGTCTCATGGGGTCGAACTGACTATACCAACATGTTCGGGTGGGTAGGTGAATGCTAGGGGAGGCCTCAGTTCATTTCCTAAGTCTCCTGATCCTTCCAGGGTACATTGCACTAGGAGTCTCTAAAGAGCCCAAAGAGCAAAAAGTTGAAAAAAATTCACCTACCTTTTCTCTAGATCTATAGCACCTATGAATATTTTGTCTAGACCTACAGGTGGATGTCGGGTCCCTCTATAGTGCCCTATGTTAGTTTTGGTCAACTCCAGACCATTTGACCATGCCAACAACGTATGCATTCTTGCAAAATGTGTCATTTGAGAGCAATGAAAAGGTGCCAACAGGCATATTTTATTCTTCCCACCTCGAGAGGCTGAACCGACTATGCCAACACATCAGGGTGGGTAGGTGGATCCTACTGGAGGCCTTGGTTCATTTCCTAGGTCTCCCGAACATTCCAGGCTATGTTACACCAAGAGTCTCTGAAGAGCCCAAAGAGCAAAAAGTTGAAAAACTTTTGCCTGACTTTTCTCTCGATCTATGAACCTACAAATGTTCTGTCTAGACCTAGAGGTAGATGTCAAGTCCCTCTATAGTACCCTATCTCAGTTTTGGTCAACTCTAGACTGTTTGACCATGCCAACAATGTATGCATTCTTGAAAAATACATCTTTTGAGAGCAGTGAAAAGGTACCAATAGGCATATTTTACTCTTCCCACCTCATGGGGCCGAACCGACTATGCCAACACATTAGGGTGGGTGGATGCTACTAGAGCCTCAATTTTGTTCCCAGGTCTCCTGATCTTTCAAGGCTATGTTGTACCAAGAATCTTTGGAGAGCCCAAAGAGCAGAAAGTTGAAAAACTTTTACCTACCTTTTCTCTTGATCTATGGCACCTATGAATGTTTTGTCTAGACCTATAGGTGGATGTCAGGTCCCTCTATAGTACCCTGTCTTAGTTTTGGTCAACTCCAGACTATTTGACCATGCCAACAATGTATGCATTCTTACAAAATGTGTCATTTGAGAGCAGTGAAAAGGTGCCAACATGCATATTTTCTTCTTCCCACCTTGTGAGGCTGAACGGACTGCACCAACATGTTAGGGTGGGTGGTGATGGCACCTTCAAATTTTACAAATTTGAAGTGCCTATCACCTCTCAATGTGTCGACAGAGGTTAGGTCAACATACTGCTAAATCTACCCCGGAGCTCATCTTCGCTGATTAAAATTTTGCAACTCAAAGGTCATCTTGCAAATTTGTATGGTGGAAAGTTATTTGGTACATATGCTAGTACGGATATTCAGTTTCACACTTCCTGGATGAGTTCTGATGGGCTATTTAATGCTTTTCTGACTGTGACCAGGCTAGATTTGGTGTTCTGGAAAGTTACAAATTTCACAATTTTGAAGGCGACCCATTTCTTGTTTTGGTCTAAAACATCTCCAGTTCCATTTCCATAAAAAATAGAGTCCATATGATGGACTATTTTAAAGTGTTTCAGTTTCGGTGGACACGTCTGGCAGGCTAGTTTACAAAGGAGGTCCCAAAAATCTTCTGGCAATGCAAATTTTGAGGAGATAGGTATGTTTTAAATAATTAATTATGGCCCTACACAAATTTTCACGGCCTCTGGATACCCATTGTGTCCACAGTGAAGATGCACCATTTGCCCGAGAAGAGAAATTAATTATTTGCTAATTTTCTTAAGTTGGAAAATGTATTTTTTGAAAATTTATTTGCAAAATAATGTTTTGAAAGAATAAATATTATAAAATAAATATTAAATCATAATGTTTATACTTTGCAAATAAAAGAATAAATGCAAAAATGGGCTTAGCGCACAGCCCACTCTACCCTTCCTCCAAACGGCTGCACTTGTGTGCTAAGCCTTCTCCTGGATAGATTTTGGTCAAAGATCAGTTATGGAATGTGTGTATGAGGAAAATCAAGAGGTTGAATGATAAAATCAAAGCAATGATAATAACAACTCAATTACCCATAACATAAAGAGATCAATCTAAGTAAAAAGCCAATATCAATGAATAAATCAAATAAAACAAGAAATACTTTACCTAGATTGTATTGTTCTCCTTGTAGATATGTAGATTGCTCAATAACATGGTGAAACCATGTTTGCAACAAGTGGATGTAGGTTGTGTTCATGCTCAAAGGATCGATGTGCTCAACGATACGATGTATGCTCAATTCCCTATTAAGGAATGCCTGAGAATAGATGATCAGAGAGGATTTGTGAAGGAGATGAGGGGGGTTTATATAGGTTTCAAACATGATCGATCAACAGATGAAATAAATCCATAGAATGAATGGTTGAGATAAATCAAATAACTCATGCTGAATGTGCACGTGACATGTATCACTCCAAAAATGTATTTTTATTAAGATAATTGTTTTTTTGATAAAGATAGATTTGATTTCATAAATTAGAATACTTTTTTTTCTAATTCATGAGTTGATGAAAATAAGATAAATTAAAGCCAATTAACTTAACTTTAGATTTGTCTTTTTTGTAGTTCTAAAAATAAGACTGATTGTGCACATGAGTTAACATGATATTTTTAGAGGAATTGGAAAGATAATTGAAATTAAATAAATAAGTTTATTTAATTGTTTGTGCATGATAGAGGAATATGAATATTATAAATAAAATACTTGATTTTATTTATTTTTGGATGATTGAGATAATTTAAATAAATTTGTATGATTATGTAAATTTGGAAGAGCAATTGATTTAATTAAATAATAAAAATTATTTAATTGTAGATAAGAGAGAATTTGTGATGAATTAATTAAATAATTGGATTTATTTAATTAATGTGGACTTGAAATTTGAAAGAGGATTAAGATTTAATTAAATAATAAAAATTATTTAATTCTAGAAGAAATAAAGTTGATTTTGATTTAATTAATTAAATAAATAGAATTTATTTAATTAATGTCAAATTTAGGAGTTTTTGGAAGAATTTGATGAAATTAATTAAATAATTAAATTATTTGATTAACGTTGAAATGCAAGTGATTTGGAAGAATTGATGAAATGCAAGTGATTTGAAGACATGGTCATTTTTGGGTGTCTACATTTTGCCCCTCTTTGATGCAATGCAGTTTATAGTGTTATGTCAAAGAAAATGATTGTTGAAGACATGATACAATTTTGATGCCCCAATGTAGCTAGCTGCCCCTATGTAGCTGGTGTAGGATACCCCCTCGAGAGGAAAGACAGGGAAGCGACAGAAGAACTGGGTTGACACTCGGCTAGAAGAAATTGGTTGAGAAAGACGAGGTTGGATAGGTGGAAGAAAGTGGAGATAGAAGAGAATATGAGAGAAAGACTATTGATCAATCTTTGCTTGAAAAGCTATATGATGATGTGGATAAATGGATGAGTAAATGGATGAGCTTGTTACATCGGTTTCACAAATGTTTATAAAGAGCAATCCTTATTTTTGATATAGCACATGGATAGTTTGCCACCAAGGTATAAAAGACCAAGGTGTTGTGATATCCGAGTGCGAGGATGTTGACTCTGCAAGCAAGCGGTTTGAACTTAGATCCCTTAGACATAATATAACCTTGTTAGACATGTGAATGAGCCATAGTATTGAACATAAAAAAAAATTCAATACATAAATGCAAGAAGAATATTAATATGTAAGATGCTAGATCGTAACACACACAAGATAAATATGCTGCTAAGAAAGATGCAAAAGATTATTCCTCAAACATGACACACAAAAAGCAATGACTATGCCCCCAATCCATACTGCATCGCAACATACCAAGATTATAGATAAATCAAGGTAGCCTTGAATAGGTAATGGACAAAGGAACAAAAGATAAACCATAAAGCAAATTGACTGACTTATAAAGTAAACATATAGCCAACATATTCTTTTACCAAAGAGGTTGCTCAAGATAGATTGGATAGGAAAGATAGCAACCTTATCGTAGGAATGATGGTGTCCGTTAAAGGGTGTTATCTGTTGAAAAGATAATGTTTAGTTTCAGGAAATGCAACATGTCATACAAGACATTTAGTCTAGTTTTGATTATGGAACATTTTGTATAAGACAAGTGTGTTGATCTGTTGCTTGGTTGAGATTGATTTAGTTGGTGTTGGAAATTGATACGTAGGATAGTATATGGCTCTGTAAGTAAGTTTCTGTGCTTCAAGTTTGTTAAAGACTTTTGCTTTGAAAGGATGCATGTGTTTGTTGTTTTACTGCTTGAGTTAGTCAAGTCAAGGTGAATGGATTTTGATAAATGAAAGACTAGAAAGATGACATGTCAATGGATTGAGGTGGGTAAAGAATGATGAATCGTATGTGCCTAAGTACTGGATACTTCCTTCGTATTCTAGACTACCTACATACCCTGTATCCATAGGATTAAGGCACATTATGATGAAAGATGAAAATGATAATATGTAGTTCTGGGTAGAGTGATGAGTGGGTCAAGGTGTGTGAGCTTGGGTTGGTGAAATGATGAGATCTTATGTACTTGAGTACCGAATACTTCCTTCATATTCCAGATTGCCTACATACACATATCCATGGGATCACTGCACCTTAAGATAGAGATGAGATAATACGTAGTTCTGGTTTGTGTGAAGATGTAGAAAAAGTGTTGTTGTGGGGGAATGGTTGAAGTGCTTGTGTTTTTTTTTGGATTGTTTATGTGTTTGTGTTTTTGTTTTGATTGTTTTTGTGTTTGAAGCGTGTTGTTTGTTTGAAGTGTTTGTGTTTTTGTGAACCATGAATAAGGATCCATTCCTAGACCTAGGTTAAGGAAAGAATTGCCCCCATTCTGGTAGAGGTGTTGTTATGGTTGGCTGACATAGGATAGATGATGATGGAGAAGACAGGGAAAATTTGACCTAGGACAAGACAGTAATAATTGTTTGACATAGATCAAGATGTGGGATGATGACAATGGACATTGACAAATTTCCAAGCTATTCTAGATAGGGAGATGGAAATGCAAACAAGGTCAATGGTTTTATTATGGATGGATGGATGAAGTTTATTGTGAAATGGACATGGAATGAATAGGACTCGATAGATGATGGATGTTGACTCTACACATAGCACCTGTTTGCCAAGTTTTCACTATGGTACTTATCCAAGGCACTTGTTTACCAGGTTTTCACCATAGGACGGATTATTTTTGTTTTTATTTTTTATTTTTTATTTTTTATTTTTATTTTTTTGATACTCTAAGGATCAAGCATAGAAATTCTTGAGATGAACATTGTTAAGTGGCTCATCTAGAGGAATGCCATTAGGTGTAGCTAAAGTATAAGCTCCTGATCCATATGCTACTGTGACAATAAAGGGTCCTAACCAATTAGGCTTGAACTTGCCCTTCTTTTCTTGATCTTCTTGATTTCTCTTATTTTCTTTTAAGACAAGATCACCCACTTGAAACCATCTTTCTTTGATCTTTTTGTTATAGTTACACTAGGGGCGATTTTGATAGACATGAAGATGATTAAGTGCAGCAAGGTACCTCTCATCTAATAGTTCTAGCTCAGCTAATCTGGAAGTGCAGTACTCCTCTCCATCAATCAAGTGCTGCATGGATACTCTGAGAGATGGGATCTCAACCTCTATAGGTAGAATGGCTTCAGAGCCATAGACCAAGGCATAGGGTGTGGCACTAGTTGGTGTTCTGATACTAGTGTGATAGGCCCATAGGGTGGGATTGAGTTGCAGGTGCCAATCACAACCATCTTCATTGACTATTTTCTTGAGGATTTTTAGAATGGTTTTTTTGGAAGCCTCGGCTTGGCCATTACTTTGCGGATAGTAGGGAGTGGAAAAGTGATGTTGGATGTTGTATTGTGTGCATAAGGCATAGACATCTTGATTTTTGAATGGTCTCCCATTATCAGTGACAATGGCTTGAGGGATATCATATCGGCAAATGAGATAGTTAAGGATAAACTTGGGTATTTACTTGCCGGTGATATATGCCATGGGAATGGCTTTGACCCACTTTGTAAAATACTCAGTGGTAGTAATGATAAATTTGTGACCATTGGATGAGGATGGGTGGATTTGTGCTACAAGGTCAAGACCCCATTGTGAAAAAGGCCATGGAGTAGTCACGGGTTGTAGTTCATGAGCTGGTGAGTGAATCAAATCTCCATGCTACTAGCATTGTAGACACTTCTTAACAAACTGTGAAGCATCTTGTTCTATTATAGGCCAGTAGTAACCTGTTCTGAGTATCTTCTTAGTGAGATTAGGACCAATAGAATGTGCACCACAGACACCTTCGTGTATGTCTCATAAGGTAGCTTCGACTTCTTTTGCGTTAAGACATCGTAAGAGGATACAATTGAGACTCCGACGGTATAGTGTATCACCCAGAATGGTGTAATGGGAGGATCGATGGATAAAGGTTTTGTGTTGGGTAGAAGATAGCTTAAAGGGAAAGGTACTATGTTTAAGGTATTCATAGATATCTTCATACCATGGGGAATTGGGACCAACAAGTTTGCAGATGATTTCAGTAGTTGGAACATCAACGGCTAGTATCAATAATTGCTCGATCAAGAACTCACATTTCTATGTGTTTGTAGGCATGTCTATAAGTGACCCTACAGAATCCATAGAATCTGCAGCTTTGTTATACTCTCTTGGAATTTTCTCAAATGTGATGCTAGAAAAGTGTGGTTTATAGGCATCCACAAGTTGCTTGTAAGGGACCAACTTTTCATCTTTTGTTTGATACTCATTAGTGACTTGTCGAATGACTAGTTGTGATTCTCCATATACCTATAGTTCTGTGATATCCCATTGAACTACTGTGTTGAGACCTATGAGGAGTGCTTCATACTCGGCTATGTTGTTGGTGCAAGGAAATACAAGCCAATATGACTTTGGAATATAGTCATTTTGAGATGTGATGAATAAGATGCCAGCCCTTGATCCATGCTATGTACAATTTCCACATTATTGAGGTAGAAAGAGTGAAGAGATTCTCATCTGAAAAGTTAGATACCATAGGATGTATATATGTCATGGGTGCTTCTGCTATTTGATCTGCTAGGGCTTGTCCCTTGATTGCTTTTTGATCCACATACTCAATGTCAAATTCACTAAAGATCATGACCCGTTTACCTAGTCTGTCTGTGAGGTCTACTTTTGCTAGGAGATACTTCAATGGATCATTTTTTTCTATGAGATTTGTATGTTGGTTTAGCATGTAATACTGCAACTTTTGGGAAGCGAACACTAAGGTTAAACAAGCTCTTTCCATAGGTGAATAATTGAGTTCAAAACCCACCAAGGTTCGAATGATATAATAGATTGCATGCTCTTTTCCTGACTCATCATGTTGTGCTATAAGAGCCCCTAGGGCTGCAGTTGTAGTTGAAATGTACAAGATCAAAGGCCTATCAACAACTGGCGGTACTAAGACAGGAGGTGTAGCTAGATATTCTTTGAGCTGATCAAATGTTGCTTGACACTTAGCATCCCATCAAAATGAGACATCCTTTCGGAGCAAGTGTTGAAATGGTTGACATTTATCCACTAGCTATGAGATAAACCACCTAATGGATTGTAACCTTCCTTGAAGGCTCCTTAATGCTTTAAGGTTCTTTGGTGGAGACATCTCCACTATAGCCTTGACTTTTACAGGATCTATTTCGATGCCTCTATGAGATACAATGTATCCCAACAATTTTCCTGATGTTACCCCGAAGACACATTTCTTTGGATTGAGTCATACTTGATATTTCTCGATCTTGTCAAAGATCTATCCTAGAACTTGTATGTGGTTTTCCTGAGAAGATTTTGCTAGTATGTCATCCACATAGTCCTCCATGATGTGATGAAAGAGGTCATAGAATATCACTGTCATTGCTCTTTGATAAGTTGCCCCTATATTCTTTTGACCAAATGGCATGACATACCAATAATAGTTACCCCAAGGACAAGTAAAAGTTGTTTTATGTTGATCTTCTTCTGCTATCATTATCTAATTGTAGCTGAAGAATCCATCCATGAGAGAAATCATTTCATGAATAACGGTCAAGTCTACTATGAGATCAATGTTTGGCAGTGGGAAGTCATCTTTGGGACATGCTTTGTTGAGATCTCTAAAGTCAGAACACATGCGGATGCCCCCATTGGGTTTAGCCACAGGTACAATGTTTGATACCCATTCTAGATAATCAATAGTTTTGATGAATTTGGAATCTAACAACTTTTGTATTTCCACTTTCACCAAGAGAGCTATTTGTGGATGCATCTTCCTTAGCTTTTGCTTGACGAGTTTAACTGTTGGATCAACTGTGAGATAGTGAACCACTAGCTTAGGGTCTAACCCTGGCATATCAGTATAGGTCCATGCAAAGTTGATGGTTCACTATAAGAAGTTGGTAAGATTTTTGTGCTCTTGTTTTGATAGTGATGCTGCAAGGAATGTTGTCTTTAGATTTTTCTCTGTGCCAAGGTTGATCTCTGTAGAATCTTCTACTAGGAGATCTGATTTCTCTTGATACTTAGATGGTAGGGGAAGGTCAAATCCTCCATCCTCAGGTGCCATAGTTGGGTTTTCACCTTTGGATACATCCTTTGTTTTTACTATTTTGTGATTGAGAGGTGCCACAGTGTGGTTTTCACCTAGAGATCTTTCTTTATTTCTATTTTTGTGACTAGAGGATTTGGCATTCTCACCAAAATAAGCATTTTTCTCTAGTTCCATTACAAAACTAGCTTTGTGATCACCAAGAGGGATACCATCCCGGAGTCCCATGAACTCTGCAATAGCTTCGTCATTATGAAAAACATCTAGTATGGGGGACCCTTGTTGGTCCCAATCGATAAGTTTAGGGTAGACAAGTGTTACAATCTAGTTGTTTGTAGTGGATGTTAGGGATACAAATGATATCATAAAGATGGAGGATTCTATGAATAGGTCAGTCATATGGAGGGAAGAGTCATCAATGATATCCTCATTAAACATCAAATCGGTGGGAAAATTTTGTGCTACCTTGTTGATAATACCCTCGATGTCTAAGGTGTGTGGTACCTTCCTCCTGAATCCTAATCCCTTCTTGTCTAGTTTCTTCATCACAATAATGGGTTCCATTGTTCCTTGACTCTATTTTCTAAGGCCACCTTTGCCTTTATAGACCATGTTCTTGACAATTCTTAGGCCATTGCCATATTGTTTGACTGGTATTGTGACTAGTTCTTTCTCTTTGTAGAGCCGAGAAGAGATGTCTTCAATTGTTTCCTCTGCCAATAATTTTCCCTCTTGGAATTGGGTTAAGGATGCTGGGGGAGGAATAACTACTTTCTTAGTTGCTTTGGCAATGGGCAGTTGGCCGTAGGATTTAGGGGATAAGGGCATCCACCCTACACAACAAGATTTTGAGATACCATATTCTCCAAAGCCTATTACGGATGTGAGCTTTGATTTCAGGAATAGGATGAGGATTGGGTTCAGCTATAGTGGCTTTTGTCAGATTTTTAGAATCGACATATAATGGGGATGCATGGGCTTTGTCATTATTGGGCACCTGGTTGCAATTCTTATAACTGCCTTGCAAGATACAACAAAATTCAAAAGGATTAGGATCTCTACCGATAGTTATCTCTATACCATTAAATGTGAATTTAAGAGATTGATGGTATGTTGAGGGAACAACTTTCATGGCATGGATCCATGGGTGGCCTAGGATAATGTTGTAAGGTAGCTCAATGTCAAGGAATTGGCACCCGGTTTCAAGCATGACTGGTCCTACTTGTATAGGCAAGTGGAAAACACCTTCTGACTGATGTTCAACATCATCATACCCCTTGATTGTAATACTTTGATCAATGTTGACATGATCCTTAGAGTATCCCAATTGTTTGCATAACTTTAGAGAACAAATATTGAGACTAGCACCACCATCTATAAGTATGTGTTTGATCTTGCGTTTATGGATGAGAACCTCAATGTAAAGGGCATCATTGTGACATGGATCATGGGATGGGAGGTACTTTTTAGAAAAGACCACATTGTAGGGTGAGGCAATGTTACCTATAATAGCTTGGAAATCTGTGACCATTATGTTGTTAGGAATGTAGGGCTTTTTCTAGCACAACTTTATGTGTGGGTGATGACCATAGAAGGTCCAAGATAGAGATCTGTGCAGGGATTTTCCCTAGATGCTTGACAAGATTGTAATTAGATTGGGCTGGGAGACATCGTGTAGGACCACAAATTGTGACACGACCATGACGAGTTGTAACAACGCAATCCATAGATTTGCCTTTGGTTGTGAGGGTAGACACTGAACTCTCTTTAAAATGACCCACAATAGAGTCATAGGAAGTTGAAGCTTTGTTAACACCTTTACCTTTGTCAGGATTTTGACCTTGACCATGGTTAGGGAATGGCTCCTTGTACATGTTGAGGTCTTTATTGGTGTTTTGAGTTGGTTGTTCATCGTCAAAAGTGATTTTGTTTCAATCAATGAGGTTTTGAATTATGTGCTTGAGTTTCATGCAAGATGAGGTCCTGTGTCCTTTGGATCTATGGAACTCACAATAGTCATTTTCTCTATACCGTGCAATTTTGTAAATAGGTTCACCATATGGTGGCACATCTGGTAAGGTGACCAGTCCATTGTTTATAAGTTTCTATAAAACAGTCTCAATAGGCTCTCCCAATGGAGTAAATTGACATGGTAGAGGGTAATCTTGTTGAGGTTTCTCTTATTGTCATTGGTTTTGGTATGGTTGTCTTTATTGTTGTTGGTTTTGTTGAGGTGGAGGTTGACTTGGTTTGGAGAGCTAAAGGCGTTGTTGCAATGTTTGGACATGTTTAGAATCAACCACACCATCATTGACCATGTTTTTATTTTTGTCCCAAAACTTGGGTTTATCGTTTGTTTATTGTTGAGGAGCATTGTCTTTAGTTTCTTTGAAGATTTTGACCATGCCTTTAGCGATGAGGGCCTTTTCAATGTTGATCCCCTTGTAGGTAATTACGTCGAAGGTTGTAGCACTAAGAAATTGTAAATGAAAACCCAATTCTTGGTTGAGGTTCTGCACAAATATGCTAACAAGCTTCTTTTCAGGTATCTTGAATGAGAATTTGCTAGCCATTTGTCTCCATCTTTGAAGGAAGGAAATGAAAGTTTCTCCATTTTTCCGTTTATTGTTGCATAGGTCGGTCATGGAGATCTTATGTTTTGTGTTGTAAGAGAAATGGGTGGCAAATTTCTCTGCAAGCTCATTAAAAGATTTAATACCCATGGGTAGGTACAAGAACCATTCTATAGCTTGACCTCCAAGACTATGAGGAAAGAGGTGCATAAGATATGTGTCATTATGTGTGACCTCAAAGAAAGCAAGAGAGAATTCTCTAAGATGATCTTTTGGGTCTCCTTTTCCTTTGTATTTATCAAATTTGGGAATAGTGAAATTGAATGATAAAATCAAAGCAATGATAATAACAACTAAATTACCCATAACATAAAGAGATCAATCTAAGTAAAAAGCCAATATAAATGAATAAATCAAATAAAACAAGAAAGCCTTCATCTAGATTGTATTGTTCTCTTTGTAGATATGTAGATTGCTCAATAATGTTGCAAAACTATGTTTGCAAAACTATGTTTGCAAAAAGCGGATGTAGGTTGTGTTTGTGCTCAAAGGATCGATGTGCTCAATGATACGATGTATGCTCAATTCACTATTAAGGAATCCCTGAGAATAGATGATCGAAGAGGATTTATGAAGGAGATGAGAGGGGTTTATATAGGTTTCAAACATGATCGATCAATGAATGAAAAAAATCCATAGAATGAATGGTTGAGATAAATCAAATAACTCATGCTGAATGTGCACACAACATGTGTCACTCCAAAAAGGTATTTTTATTAAGATAATTGCTTTTTTGATAAAGATAGATTTGATTTCATAAATTAGAATGCTTTTTTTTTCTAATTCATGAGTTGATGAAAATAAGATAAGTTAAAGCCAATTAACTTAATTTTAGATTTTTCTTTTTTGGAGTTCTAAAAATAAGACTGATTGTGCACGAGTTAACATGATATTTTTAGAGGAATTGGAAAGATAATTGAAATTAAATAAATAAATTTATTTAATTATTTGTGCATGATAGAGGAATATAAAGATTATAAATAAAATACTTGATTTTATTTATTTTTGGATGATCAAGATAATTTAAATAAATTTGCATGATTTATTTAAATTTGGAAGAGCAATTGATTTAATTAAATAATAAAAATTATTTAATTGTAGATAAAGAGAATTTGTGATGAACTAATTAAATAATTGGATTTATTTAATTAATGCGGAGTTGAAATTTGAAAGAGGATTATGATTTAATTAAATAATAAAAAATATTTAATTTTGGAAGAAATAAAGTTGATTTTGATTTAATTAATTAAATAAATAGAATTTATTTAATTAATGTCAAATTTAGGAGTTTTTGGAAGAATTTGATGAAATTAATTAAATAATTAGATTATTTAATTAACATTGAAATGTAGGTGATTTGGAAGAATTGACGAAATGCAAGTGATTCGAAGACATGGTCATTTTTGGGTGTCTACAGAATGCATATTGGTATGCTATGATCTCCATGGAAGTTTTTCTGGAGCATTTTGGTCAGATTCAAGCAGATATTATTGTAGGATGAAAAGCTCTCATGTTTTTGGCTTTGGGGCAGATTTATGAGGTTGTATATGTGTTGCAAATGATGTTTTTCACCTCCCAGATGATGCCAAGTCTTATTCTCATGCGTTGGGAATAGTTTCAATGTTGTTTTAGCCAATTCTAGGTGCCTGCAACCATGAAAAATGCCCAACAAATCAAAAAATGACCCAACAAACATTATCAATGCCACACAATGAATTTGAATGATGGATTAAGAGTTTTAATAGAATATTTGATTCAAATTAAGTGCCAGAGTGGAGATCCATCACTTTTTTAAAGTTTGGGGTATATTTTTAGAGTATTTACAAGCTAAATATGGTCATTTCTTTATCTAGAAACTTGCCTAAACCTTTTCTCATGCATGGGTAGTGGTTTAATGTTGTTTTGAGCATTTTCTAAATGCTAACAAGCTATAATTCGCCCCTGTTCATCCAAAAATGACCTAACAGTGAGAAGAAAAGAATTGGACAAATATGTAATTTTTCTCGATATGGAGTTCCAATGTAAACACACAACCAATCAGGTAATCAAGAGTTTTATGATTTCTGAGGTGGAAACAAACAAAGAATGAAGTATCAATCCTAGTTCATGTCATGGGAAAAATTGATTAAAGAAATTTGTTTCTAAGTCAGCCAATCAGAGAGGAGATACAGGTTCCCATGGCATAAATATTAAATGAAAAGTAAAAAATGCAATAAAAAAATTGTAGCAGGAAATTTTGGCTGACATAATATGCTTCTCTTTATAAGGGAACCGGTATCATTGTAAAAAGGGGATTTTTTGGGCTTTGGATACAAGTTATCCACATATTTGGGGAATAGATTGATTCTAAAAAAGGTTGTGGAGTCTAGATTTCAGAAGAGAAATGCTCCTGTATGTGAATAAATTTCTAAATGGCATATTTTCTATTCAGATTTTAGTATATGAAAAACACTTTTGTGTGTATTATCCATGATTGGTATTTCGCCGATGCTAGTGACTATTGGGATGACTTATTGTATCGGCATAAGTTGAAAACTTCACATCAATCTCCAGGGTCTCACCAAAGGGTGTAAGTTATCGGCCTAAGTTTGAAGATTAGCGAAGGATGCAGAAGTGGCTCCGACAATTATGTGTTACTCCGACAGGAGTTGGTGATGGAGTTTAGCATCGGTGAAAGATTGTTCATAAGGACAAATGTAAATTGGTTGAACCGATGGTGAAGGTCAGACCAATGACGATTAGAGGACTTGGGTATTGCGAAGACAATGGACTGTCGGTACGAGAAGTGAAGTGCTCACCGATGGAGCGGGTTAGCTTGATAAGGCATAGCTTGGCATCGTCGGCAACAACATTGCCGACAATGGTATTACTAAGCATGCAGGCTTATACACCAGAATATCTTTTGTGACCTGATGCATGTGGGACTAAAGGTCTTACTGGAATGTGAACCATTGCAAGGAGAAGTAAGATCAATCAATTAGGGCAAATGTGGTGTAACTGTTTTGTGCTCTTTGAGACTGGTGTTATAATCTGATCTTCTGGCATCGTTGTAGTTTGATGAAATGATTTAATTATATAGTTTATTCTGTAGATATACAGATTGAATAAACGACTTTGTATAATTGTAAAGAATCGATACCTGAGTAAAAGAGCTGGGATCTTTATTGTAACTATTCAGTTTACTATAATAAAGATATTCTCTCTTGTGGTGGTGGGTTTTTTACTCGAAAGGGTTTTCCCACGTAATCTGGTGTCATTTTGTGTTGTCTTAAATTGTTTATTTTGTATTTCTACTATATTCATCTGTGTTTTTGGAATTGAAAGTTACCCGGCTGCATAATCCCCTTAGAATTATCATTAGGGAAGCATTATTCCACACCTTTTCTTTCCTTACAATTGGTATCAAATCCTAGCTAGTTGTGTTATCCTTGTTGGTAGGTTGGGTTTTTTGTGTTAATTCTGGGAGTGAGAGTTTTGTAGAGGTCTATTTTGTTAAATAAGATGATGAGTACATTAGGGAAAATAGACATTGAAAAGTTTAATGGCACAAACTTTGAGTTGTGGAAACTTAAGGTTGAAGATATGCTGGTCGACAAAGATCTTTGGGTTGTTGTGTCTGGGGTTAAACCTACAAGCATGAAGCAAGAAGATTGGGACCTAGCTGACAGGAAGGCCAGAGTACTAATAAGATTAAGTCTAGCAGATTCTGTTCTATTGAACGTCCATGAGGAGAAGTCAGCCAAAGATTTGTGGAAGAAGTTGGGAGATATTTACCAGGGTAAGTCCTTAGTGAATAAACTTTTCCTTAGAAAGAAGTTGTACTCTCTGAAGATGGATGAAGGAGCATCTGTAGCAGAACATCTGAACTCTTTTAATCTGATTGTTGCATAGTTGACATCTGTAGGTGTAAAAATAGAAGAGGAAGACCAATGAATGCTTCTTTTGTGTTCCTTACCTGACTCATGGGATCATCTTGTGGTGGCTATTGGAAATACAACAACCACATTTACAACTAAAGTGGTTGTTACCTCATTATCTGAAGAGATGCGGAGGAAATCTTCTGAGACAGCCAAAGAGGCCTTGTCTGTTCGAGGTAGAACAAAGGAAAAAGGCAAGAAGAAGGACAAGAAGTCTAAGTCCAAATCAGGGGGGAGATCAAAATCTCCTGGCACTAAGTCCAAGGTGAAGTACTAGAATTGTGGACAGAAAGGTCACATCAGAAGAGACTATAAAGAGGAGAAAAAGAAAAAGAAGAAGAACTTCTCTAACTCAGAGTCTTCTCAGAGTGATGTTGATGCCTTCATTGTTGCTTTGGCAACGCCTGCATCTGAAGATGTTTGGCTGGTGGATTCAGGAGCATCTTTTCATATGACATCTCACAGAGATTGGTTCACAAAGTATGAACCATATGCTGGTGGGAAGGTGTTCCTGGCAGGTGATTCAACACTGGAAATTGTTGGCCGAGGAAGAGTCAAAATCTAGTTCCCAGATGGCAAAATAAAGGGAATGAATGGAGTGCTTCACATACCAGGTCTGGCTTGAAATTTACTTTCTATTAGTAAGATTAATGATGTTAGAGTGCAAGTTACTTTTGTGAATAGTGGCTGTAAAATGACTAGAGGTTCTATTGTACTGGCAAAGGGTGAACGCATTGGAACTCTGTATAGGTTAGATGCTAAACCAGTGTGCTGTAATAGTGTCGCAAAATTTGAAAAAGCTACTATTGTAATACATGAAGCAAACTCTATGGAAGTTAAACTTCCTGCAGAGAAAACAATGCTCTAGCATCATAGACTTCATCACATAGGTGAAAAAGGTTTAAAAACCTTGAAAAACAAAACCCTGGTAGATGGGCTGATTGATTGTAATCTAGAATTCGATTTCTGCGAACATTGTATATATGGAAAACAGAATCATGTTTCTTTTTACTTTAGTTCTCATAAATCTTTTGGTGTTTTGGACTATGTACATTCTGATGTTTTTGGTTCAGTTAATGTACCTTCTTTATCTAAATCAAGATATTACGTATCGTTTATTGATGATTATTCAAGGAGGGCATTTGTATATTTTTTGAAGAATAAATCAGAAGTGTTCAGTTAGTTTAAAGAATTTAAAACTCTTGTGGAAAATTAGAGTGGTAGAAAAATAAAATGCTTGAGAATAGATAATGGTGGTGAATATTGCAATGTGGATTTTGATAAGTATTGTGTAGACCATGGAGTTAAAAGGCATAAAACTACACCTTATACTCCACAACAAAATGGAGTTGCTGAAAGGTTAAATCGATCGTTGATGGAGAAAGCAAGAAGTATGTTAAGTTATGCTGGTCTTGAACAAAGGTTATGGGCTGTGGTAGTTGCTATAGCTTGTTACTTGCTGAATCATTCTCCTACTTCAGCATTGGTTGATAAGATGCCTATGGAAGCGTGGTCTAGAAAGAAGCCCTCTCTTAGACATCTTTGTGTCTTTGGCTATGATGCATATGCTCATATTCCTAAGGTAAAAAGATCTAAATTAGATTACAAAGCAGTCAAATGTATCTTTATTGGCTATGGAGTCAGTGTTAAAGGGTACAAACTTTGGAATCCTGAAACTGAAAAAATAATTTACAGCAGGAATGTAATTTTTAGAGAGCTAAAACCTTTGGTTATTGATCCTCAGCCAGAGAAGACAGAAAAGAAGAAAGAAAAGAGTGTTGTTAATATTCCTCTGACCCCTGTAAAAGAGGAACAACAAGCACCAAGTGTAGATGGTTTAGATGTTAATTCAAGTAGCTCTGAAGATTCAAATCCAGAGCAAGAACTTGAACCTGCACCTTAACCATTGAGGCAGTCTACACATGAAAGGAGACAACCAGATAGGTATGGATTTTCAGTACTTGATTCAAGTTGTGTATATGCTTTGCTTACTGATACTGATGAACCTAGGACTATGAAAGAAACTATTAGTTTATCTGATTCATATTCTTGGTTGGAAGCCATGGATAATGAAATGTCATCGTTAGAGAAAAATGGAACCTAGGATCTAGTGCCCTTGCCTGAAGGTAGAAAACCTGTGGGTTGTAAGTGGGTATTTAAAAAGAAATATGGTCCAGATGGTAGTATTGACAAGTACAAGGCAATACTAGTTGCTAAGGGGTATTCTCAAAAGGAAGGTATACATTATAGAGAAATTTTTTCTCCTGTAGCTAAGCTGACATCCATTAGATTTCTTTTGTCACTTGCAGCAGCATATGATTTTAAAATTGAGCAGATGGATGTGACAATAGCATTTCTTCATGGGGACCTTGAAGAAGAAATTTATACGTCCCAGCCAGAGCATTTTGTGGTAAAAGGTAAAGAACATCTGGTATGTAAACTTAAAAAGTCTCTTTATGGTTTGAAGCAATCTCCCAGAATGTGGTATCAAAAATTTGATACGTATGTTTTATCCTTGGGGTATGTGAGATCTAAAGCTGATCATTGTGTCTATTATAAAACTGAAGGTGATCAGATTCTTATAACTGCACTGTATGTGGATGACATGTTATTCATTGGCAATGGTAAGGGGATGATCTCAGAATTAAAATCTTAGTTGTCCTTGATATTTGAAATGAAGAATCTGGGTACATCAAAGTACATTCTAGGAATGGAAATCAAAAGGGACAAATCTAAGAGAAAGATTTGGCTTAGATAGAGCAAGTATATTACAAATGTTCTTGATAAGTTTCATATGTCTGATTCTAAATAGTTAGTTGTTCCAGTTTTGTAGGGAACGAAATTATCTGTTGAAGACTGTCCAAAATTTTTGAATGAAATTGATGATATGAAAAAAGTGCCTTATGCAAGTGCTGTTGGTAGTTTGATGTATGCAATGGTCTGTACTAGGCCAGACATTGCCCAAGAAGTGGGAGTTTTGAGCTAGTTTATGGTGAATCCAGGCATATCACATTGGGATGTTGTGAAGAGAGTTATGAGATATTTGAAGGGAACTTCGGATTATGCTATTTGCTATCATGGAAACTCAGTTGGATCTCAGAAACCTATTAGCATTCAAGGATATGTAGATTCTGATTGGGCAGGGGACGTTGATAGTAGAAGATCCACCAGTGGATATGTATTCACGTTAAATGGTGGTGCTATCATTTGGATGAGCAAGCGGCAGGCTGTAGTCGCTTTGTCCACAATAGAGGCAGAGTACATGGCAGCTACTCGTGCATGCCAAGAATCCGTTTGGTTGAAGAGGTTGTGTTCTGATGTTGGTTTTAATGTAGGGCAAATACACATTAACTGTGACAGTCAAAGTACTATATGTTTGGCGAAGAATCCTACATTTCATGCTAGGACAAAACATATTGATGTCCAATATCACTTTGTTTGTGATATGGTGGAAGATAGGAAGGTGAAGATGGAAAAGGTTGACACTTTGGAAAATGTCACTGATGCCTTAACTATACCTGTGAGCATGGCCAAGTTCAAATGGTGTTCAGATGCAATGGGTCTTTGGACCCATAGTTCTCAGTAGTTGTATGCGGATTAAGAGGTAACAACAATCTCTTCGACAAGTGGGAGATTGAAGAGACTTTGTGTCTCAAATTACTGTTTGGAACTTCATTTATTTCGAGTTGTTTTACTGAACATACAATTTGTGTGTATATCGCAAATGTATGTTGTGAACATTTTGTGTGTATACCGCAAATGCATGTGAGAATAATTTGTGTGTATATCACTGTTGCATATCGACACTGTATATCAGGTATACATCTTGTGAGTATATTACTAATGTATATCAGATATACATCTTGTGAGTATATCGCTAATGCATGCTGCAATCATTTTATGTATATCTCGCAATTGTATGTTGAGAACAAGTTGTATGTATCTTGTTGTTGCATATTGCGATTGTGAATGTACATTGTATTGGACTGACTAACACTATCGGCGTACCTCAAAAGGTCTCTATTGATGATTGGTATTTCACCAATGCTAGTGACTATCGGGATGACTTATTGTATCGGCAGAAGTTGAAAGCTTCACATCAATCTCCAAGGTCTCACCGAAGGGTGTAAGTTATCGGCCTAAGTTTGGAGATCGGCAAAGGATGTAGAAGTGGCTCCGACAGTTATGTGTTACTCCGACAGGAGTTGACGATGGAGTTTAGCATCGGTGAAAGATTGTTCATCGGGACAAATGTAAACTGGTTGAACTGATGGTGAAGGTCAGACCGATGATGATTAGAGGACTTGGGTATCACAGAGATAATGGATTGTCAGTACGAGAAGTGAAGTGCTCACCAATGGAGTGGGTTAGCCCGATAAGGCATAGCTTGGCATCATCGGCAACAACATTGCTGACGATGGTATTACTAAGCGTGCAGGCTTATACAATAGAATGTCTTTTGCGACCTGATGCATGTGGGACTAAAGGTCTCGCTAGAATGTGAACCATTGCGACGGTTGGAAGGCAGCGATGCCGGAGAAGTAAGATCAATCAATTAGGGCAAATGTGGTGTAACTATTTTGTACTCTTTGAGACTGGTGTTATAATCTGATCTTCTGGCATCATTACAGTTTGATGAAATGATTTAATTATACAGTTTATTTTGTAGATATACAGATTGAATAAATGACTTTGTATAATTGTAAAGAATCGATACCTGAGCAAAAGAGCTGGGATCTTTATTGTAACTATTCAGTTTACTATAATAAAGATATTCTCTCTTGTGGTGGTGGGTTTTTTACCCGAAAGGGTTTTCCCACGTAATCTAGTGTCATTTTGTGTTGTCTTAAATTGTTTATTTTGTATTTCTAGTGTATTCATTTATGTATTTGGAATTGAAAGTTACCTGGCTACATAATCCCCTTAGAATTATCATTAGGGAAGTGTTATTCCATACCTTTGCTTTCCTTACAGGGCTATTACTGTAAGGCAGTGATGATGGATCCAACCCTTTGAATATGAAGCTTTAGATGTCAGATAGAAAACATTTGCATGGTAACATTTGACTCTGTTTCCCTAATAAAGCAAGTGAAAATGATGTCTATGTGTGAGTATTTCATGTTCAATAAAGAAGGTGACTTCCTGTTTGAAAGAGGGCAAACTCCAAATATACATTCATTGGTTGTGTATGAGTCTTTCACTTTTTCTGATTTGGTGTTGATATGTGATAGAGATAACCTACAATAGTGGTCATCAGAGATGTCTTATGATTGCTTCAGATTTGATATAGAAGTAAGAGATGAAGCCAAATTTTATGATACTAGTCACCTAGTGTGCTAGGAAACAATTTGTTTCTCATATCAGAGTGATGGATATCTAAGGATGGATAGTAGTGATTTTGTTGATCAAAGGCATTGCAAACATAGGAATGATATATTTGACACACATTTTGTGTGCTATCATTTGCTGATGCTGATATGAGTAAAATTGATAGTGGGACAATTAGAAACATGGCGATATGCTTCTTTGATAGCAACATTGAATATAGTTCTTCCAAATTGAGCTCAGGTCTGTCTGCTGAAAATAGAATATTTGATAGAGGTAAATATTGGTTTTTTATTTTTGGGGGCCTGGGGCAACCAAATAAAGTTTGAAGATATGGTTTTTAATATGATGGAGCAATTACATAGCAACCCAATAGATTTGGAACATGGTCTACATCCCAGAGATAGATGGAATCTCGCCATGCCTGCAAGAGGCATGCGTCCATGAGCCACTGATGGCACCTTCAAATTTTGCAAATTTGAAGTGCCTATCACCTCTCAATGTGTCAACAGAGGTTAGGTCAACATACTGCTAAATCTACCTCAGAGCTCATCTTCGTTGATTAAAATTTTGCAACTCAGAGGTCATCTTGTAAATCTGTATGGTGGAAAGTTTTTTGGTACATATAGTAGTGCACTTGTTTAGTTTTGCGCTTCCTAGATGAGTTCTGATGGGCTATTTAATGCTTTTTTGACTGTGACCCGGCTAAATTTGGTGTTGCGGAAAGTTGCAAATTTCACAATTCTAATGGTGATCCATTTCTTGTTTTGGTCTAAAACATATCCAATTCCATTTCCATAAAAAATAGAGTCGATATGATGCATTATTTTAATGTGTTTCGATTGTGGTGAACACGTTCAACAGGCTAGTTTACAAAGGAAGTCCCAAAAATCTTCTGGCGATGCAAATTTTGAGGAGTTGGGTATGTTTCAAATAATTAATTATGGCTCTACATAAATTTTCACGGCCTCCGGATACCCAGTGTGTCCATAGTGTAGATGTGTTGTTTGCTCGGGAAGAGAAATTGATTATTTGCCAATTTTGTTAAGTTGGAAAATGCATTTTTTGAAATTTTATTGGCAAAATAATGTTTTGAAAGAATAAATATTATAAAATAAACATTATATCATAATGTTTATACTTTGTAAATAAAAGAATAAAGGTAAAAATGGGCTTAGCGCACAGCCCACTCTGCCCTTCCTCCAAACGGCTATGCTTGTGCGCTAAGCCTTCTCCTGGGTAGATTTTGGTCAGAGATCAATTCTGGAATGCATATTGCTATGCTATAATCTCCATGGAGGTTTTTCTAGAGCATTTTGGTCAGATTCAAGTAGATATTGTTGCAAGATGAAAAGCTCTCACATTTTTGGCTTTGGGGCAGATTTTGAGGTTGTATATGTGTTGTAAATGATGTTTTTCACCTCCCCAACGATGCCAGGACTTATTCTCATGTGTTGGGAATACTTTCAATGCTGTTTTAGCCAATTCTGGGTGCCTGCAACCATGAAAAACACCCAACAAATGAAAAATGACCTAGCAAACATTATCAATGCCACACAATGAATTTGAATGATGAATTAAGGGTTTTAATAGAATATTTGATTCAAATTAAGTGCCAGAGTAGAGATCCACCATGTTTTTGAAGTTTGGGGCAAATTTTTAGAGTATTTACAAGCTGAATATGGTCATTTCTTTATCTAGAAACTTGCTTAAACCTTTTCTCATGCATGGGCAGTGGTTTAATGTTGTTTTGAGCATTTTCTAAATGCTAACAAGCTATAATTCACCCTTGGTCATCCAAAAATGACCTACCAATGAGAAGAAAAGAATTGGGCAAATATATAATTTGGTTCGATATGGAGTTCCAATGCAAACACGTAGACAATTAGGTAATCAAGGGTTTTATGATTTCTGAGGTAGAAACAAACAAAGAATGAAGTATCAATCCCCTTTCATGTCATGGGAAAATTTGATTAAAGAAATTTGTTTCAAAGTACACCAATTAGAGAGGAGATACAGGTTCCCATGGCATAAATATTAAATGAAAAGTAAAAAATGCAATAAAAAATAATAGTGAGAAATTTTGGCTAACATAATGTGCTTCTCTTTATAAGGGAACCACTATCATTGTAAAAAGGGGATTTTTTGGGCTTTGGATACAAGTTATCCACATATTTGGGGAATAGATTGATTGTAAAAAAGGCTGTGGAATCTAGATTTCAGAAGAGAAATGCTCCTGTAGGTGAATAAATTTCTAAATGGCATATTTTCTATTCAAATTTTAGTATATGAAAAACACTTTTGTGTGTATTATCTGTGACTTTCCTTGAGTATGGATGCTCTTCTTTCAAGTAAAGTTGCCAAGGGTTTATGAGCTTGTCTGCATACATTTTCTATGTTGTATATTTGATTCATTGTATTTGTTCAAGGAATGGAAAAAAATTGCTTTAAATCAGATATAGGGGAAAATATATTGTATTAAAGGATCATTGAAGAAGAGTCATAGGTGATATTCTTTCTTGGGCTATTATTGTAAGGCATTGATGATGGTTCCAACCCTCTGAATATAAAGCTTTAGATGTCAGATAGAAAACATTTGCATGGTAACATTTGACTCTGTTGCCCTAATAAAGCACTGGTCTAGAGTTTATTTGCCCAAAGGTCCAGAAGATAACAAAATTTAATGATAAATATTTCAAATCATTTTGTTTTAGTTTAGGTGATGCATGTTCTCATATTTGAATAGTGAAGATAATCCAAGAATGTTGCCAATCTAGGGTTAATCATACAAATCTTGGTGCAAATATATGAGAACATTTTTCCTGTTATTGAAAAACTATATTTATTGATTGTGAATAAGGGAATACCCCCTAGGTGCGAAAGAACCTAAAGTGCAGGGGAGATAGGAGATAATCTCCCACTCTGTTGGCTGAGTCTTTCATTAAATCTGAGTATAAGAAGTGGCAGGTCTTTAGGATTTGATGCATGCAGATTTGGAAGCCAAAAGGTGGGTGGACGCTACTTGAGGCCTTGGTTTGTTTCTCAGGTCTCCCAATCATTCTAGGCTACATTACACCAGGAGTCTCTGAAGAGCCCAAAGAGCAAAAAGTTAAAAAACTTTTTCCTACCTTTTCTCTTGATATGGCACCTATGAATGTTTTGTCTAGACCTACAGGTGGATGTAGGGTCCCTCTATAGTACCCTATCTCAGTTTTGGTCAACTCTAGACTATTTGACTGTGCCAACAACATATGCATTCTTGTAAAATGGGTCATTTGAGAGAAGTGAAAAGGTGCCAATAGGCATATTTTATTCTTTCCACCTAGTGGGGCCGAACTAACTTGGCCAAAATGTTAGGGTGGGCAGGTCGATGCTCCTAGAGGCCATTACCTTTCACTAATGTTATGAGATCACTAATGGGGCCAACATAGGTAACTATATGATAAATTTATGAATTATGAGTGAATTCAAGGATGCATATCAAGTTTTCTTTCCAAAATAAAGATAATATGGTGTCATGAAGACCTAGGGTTTGGTTGCCAATGGCAACTAACCAAACCCTAGGATAAACATGACTTGAAAGAGATCTTTTTTGTTACTTGTTTTGACTGAATATTTGATTTTTTGTTACTTGTTTTGATTGATTATTAGAATAACTTCCTTTTTACTAAGACTTTTGGTAGGGTAGTTTTTAGTAAAATGGCTAGATTTATGACATTAGAAGCAAACAAAGGGAGTATTCTCATACTCAATAAATTGGAACCAAGAGCCAAACTTAGATGATAGGTTCATGATTAAAATCATTAATGCTTGAGTTTGTCACTTTATACTTTGTCCATTTCTTGTTATTACTTATAATTTATCTATAGAATAAGTTTAATCAATATGAATCTTTAACCCATTTAGATTTTGTGTATGTCCATTTCCCTTAGCAACGTTTAAATTATTAGTTTAAAAAATAAAACATAGGCTTGTATTAAAATTAACTCTATAATGAGTAAATTTATTGAATTCCTCACTAACTAACTATATATATATATCTTCGAGAACTTGTCACTTTGCTTGTCATCTTTCTTTAAATTATACCAAGTCTTTAAGGGTGTAAAGCCAAATTCCACAACCTTAGTCAGCTTCCTCTTTGCCTATGCCAAAATGGGATCTTTGGAACATGCTATGGACATCCATCAAAGCATAAAGGATATTGGGAATTTCGTCAGATGTTGTAGTTGCAAGCACCCTATGAGACATGTATGTAAAGTTTGGAAGCATAGACAACCTACATGTGAACTATTTGACATGATGGCTCAAAGAAATTCTATCTCATGGAATGCAATGATTTCAAGATATGTAAAAAATGGATTTTTTGACTAGGCTTTGAAAACTTTCAAGAAAATGCAATTGGCAGGTGTAAAGCCAAATTCCACAACCTTAGCTAGCATCCTCCTTGTCTATGCCCAAATAGGATCTTTGGAATAGTGTATGGACATTCATCAAAGCATAAAAGATATGGGAATTTTGTCAGATATTAGAGTTGCAACTACCCTATGAGACATGTATGCAAAGTGTGGAAGCATAGACAAGGCATGTGAACTGTTTAACATGATGGATCAAAGAAATGTTGTCTCATGAAATTCAATGATTGCAAGATATGCACAAAATGTTTTCTTTTATAACGCTTTAGAAACTTTCAAGCAAATGCAATTGGTGGGTGTAAATCCAAATTCCACAACCTTAGCCAACATCCTCCTTGTCTATGCCCAAATGGGATCTTTGGAACAGGGTATGGACATCCATCAAAATATAAAGGATATGGGAATTTTGTCAAATGTTGTAGTTGTAACTACCCTATGAGACATGTATGCAAAGTGTGGAAGCATAGACAAGGCACATGAACTATTTGACATGATGCCTCAAAGAGATGTTGTCTCATGGAATGCAATGATTGTAAGATATGCACAAAATGGTTTTTTCGATAAGGCTTTAGAAACTCTCAAGCAAATACAATTGGTGGGTGTAAAGCCAAACTCCACAACCTTAGCCAACATCCTCCTTGTCTATGCCCAAATGAGATCTTTAGAACAGGGTATGAAAATCCATAAAAGCATAAATAATATGGGAATTTCATTAGATGTTGTAGTTGCAACTACCCTATGAGACATGTATGCAAAGTGTGGAAGCATAGACAAGGCATGTAAACTGTTTGACATGATGCCTCAAAGACATGTTGTCTCATGGAATGTACTAATTGCAAGATGTGTACAAAATAATTTTTAATAAGGCTTTAGAAACTTTCAAGCAAATACAATTGGCAGGTGTAAAGCCAAATTCCACAACCTTAGCCAACATCCTCCTTGTTTATGCCCAAAGGGGATCTTCAAAATAGGGTATGGACATCCATTAAAGAATAATGGATATGGGAATTTTGTCAAATGTTGTAGTTGCAACTACCCTATGAGACATGTATGCAAAGTGAGGAATCATCGACAAGGCATGTGAACTGTTTGACATGATGCCTCAAAGAAATGTTGTCTCATGGAATGCAGTGGTTGCAAGATATGCACAATTTTTTTTGATAAGGCTTTAGAAACTTTCAAGCAAATGTAATTGGCAAGTGGAAAGCCAAATTACACAACCGTAGCCAACATCCTCCTTGTCTATGCCCAAATGGGATCTCCAAAACAGGGTATGGACATCCATCAAAGCATAAAGGATATTGGAATTTCATCAGATGTTGTAGTTGCAACTTCTCTATGAGACATGTATGCAAAGTGAGGAAGCATAGACAAGGCATTGAACTATTTGACATGATGCATCAAAGAAATGTTGTCTCATTGAATTTAATGATTGCAATATATACACAAAATGTTTTTTTTTATAAGGCTTTAGAAACTTTCAAACAAATGCAACTGGCGGGTGTAAAGCCAAATTCCATAACCTTAGCCAACATCCTCCTTGTCTATGCCCAAATGGGATCTTCAGAATAGGGTATGGACATCCTTCAAATCATAAAGGATATGGGAATTTTGTCCGATGTTGTAGTTGTAACTACCCTATGAGACATGTATGCAAAGTGTGGAAGGATAGACAAGGTATGTGAACTATTTGACATGATGCCTCAAAGAAATGTTGTCTCATGAAATGCAATGATTGCAAGATATGCACAAAATGGGTTTTTAATAAGGCTTTAGAAACTTTCAAGAAAATGTAATTGGTGGGTGTAAAGCCAAATTCCACAACCTTAGCCAACATCCTCCTTGTCTATTCTCAAATGGGATCTTTGGAACATGGTATGAACATCCATCAAAGCATAAAGGATATAGAAATTTTTATAGATGTTGTAATTGCAACTATCCTAGGAGACATGTATGCAACGTGTGGAAGCATAGACAAGCTACATGAACTATTTGACATGATGGCTCAAAGAAATGTTGTCTCATGGAATGTAATGATTGCAAGATATGCAAAAAATGGATTTTTCAAAAAAGCTTTAGAAACTTTCAAGAAAATGCAATTGGCACATGTAAAACCAAATTCCACAACCTTATCCAACATCCTCTTTGCCTATGCTAAAATGGGATCTTTGGAATAGGTTGTGGACAACCATGAAAGCATAAAGGATATAGGAATTCTGTCACATGTTGTATTTTTAGCTGCCCTTATAGACATGTATGCAAAGTGTGGACTATTTGACATGATGCCTCAAAGAAATGCACAGCCTCATGGAATGAAATGATTGCAAGATATGCACAAAATGGATTTTTTGAAAAGGATTTATAAACTTTCAAGAAAATACAATTGGCACTTGTGAAACCAAATTCCATAACCTTTGCAAGCATCCTCCCTACCTATGCTAAATTTGGATCATTGGAATAGGGTATGTACAACCATCAAAGCATAAAGGATATATGAATTTTGTGAGATTTTGTATTTGTAGCTGCCCTTGTAGACATGTATGCAAAGTGTGGAAGCATAGACAAGGCACGTGAACTATTTGACATGATGCTTCAAAGAAATGTTGTCTCATGGAATGCAATGATTGCAAGATATGCACAAAATGGATTTTTTGATAAGGCTTTAAAGAAACTTTCAAGAAAATGCAATTGGCAGGTGTCAAGCCAAATTCCACAACCTTATCCAACATCCTCCTTGCCTATGCCAAAATGGGATCTTCATAATAGGGTGTGGACAACCATCAAAGCATAAAGGATATAGGAATTTTGTCACATGTATTTGTAGCTACCTTATAGACATGTATGCAAAGTGTGGAAGTATAGACAAGGCATGTGAACTATTTGACATGATGCCTCAAAGAAATGTAATATCATGGAATGCAATGATTACAAGATATGTACAAAATGTATTTTGCAAGGATTCTGTCAAAATATTTGAATTAATCAAACCATACTTGACACATATATTGAACTATAATTGAACATAATATCATTTCATGGAAACATTGAAGAACACGTACGTAATATCAAAACTTTTAAGCATGATACAATATCTATCCTGTAACCATAATTGATCATCATATTATATTTAATGTAAAATGTCATATACATAATGTCATGAAAATAACATATAGTGCATATATAAATCCATATAGGCATGTAAAAACAAATCCATAAAGGTATATAGAAAGATATACATTGGTAAAATACAAAAGTATCTATACAAAGCAGTCTAGGCATACAAAAAATGTCCCAAAATCAAATTTCCTATGAACTGCTATCAAATAATCGATGACCCTTTCTTGGCCGTGAAGATGGAGAGTCAATCAATGACTCATCCTCTCTCTCTTGTCGATTAGACCTCCTTGATAGAGAATTTTGAAGCTCTGCCTATTAATACAATCAAACAATATCCACATTAATATAGAAAACATGCAATATATAACATGACATATGTAATCAATCACTTACCGCTAGCTAGTGATCCCTCTCAATCATTTTTTGTCTCTCTTCATCTGTAGCTGGATGGGTTGGAGTTGTGGCCTCCTGTGAGAAGCATGAAGAAGCAAAATTGAGTAAACATGAATATCATTTATGTACATTGAATGACATGAGACAAAACAAGAAATACAAAATGACATTTACATGTTACTGGCTCATACCTCAATCAAAGGATTTGTAGACAAAACAATTGCAACAATGCCCACCTTCGCTAACTAATGAAGATGAGGAGTCTCCATATTCAACATTTGAAAATAGAGCTCAAGGTTATTTGACCAAAATAGACACATTGGTGAATGTAAGGAATATTGAGAGGGGGGGTGAATTAGTATTCCACAAAACCACTTCTTAATATGTTCATTAATCCAATTTCCAAAATCAATAACATGAGAGCAAAATAAGCATAAGAATAACACCTATAAAGACATAACACATGACACCAGGATTTTTACATGGAAAACCCAAAAAGGGAAAAACCACAGTGAGTGTTAGCTCATAATATATTAGAATAACAATACTAGATTACAAAAGGCTCACTGCCCAAAGAAATGCTCACTGCAGATGGACTCACTATCCAAGTGGACTCACTGCCCACATAAAAAGAAGGATCAAAGATAGAAGAAGGATTGGCTCACTTCTAGAAGATGAACTACTATAAATGCATCTACCATATGCGAGATCACAGTTACATTGAAGGTTCAATACATAGATTCAAAGGTCTTCATTTATTCTGCCCTGCTTCTCAACTTAACTACATATACTATGTTTTTTTCTCTTGTTTACTTTTTCAGCTTTATACTCTGCTCATAATCCTTCACACTTTGAATTCAGATACACACCGCACACCACACACCCTCAATATCTTAATCCATCAAGTATTTATATCTACAACAAGATTCATCTCATAATCATGTTGGCAAGCCAGACATGAAGCCTGTATACAATGTATTCTACCTTGTTAGCTTGATCATATGTACAAATAGTAATGAAGACCAAACCAAACATATAAGGATCTTCATATAGGTTGGCACCAATCATACAACCACTTAGATTTATTATTCAGACAATATATCTTCTCCGCATATGGATTTTACATGCTTATCAGCGTATCTCTTAAGAACATGTTTGGCCAATTCATCTATCACATCAAAACTCTCACTTCAGACCACAAGAGACTCAAGGATTTATAACCAAAATTCATTCTTGAGCTCTTATCATACCTTTAGAACTACATGACAAAATATACAACTGCGGAGAAATGTGGACCTTTTTTCTCTAGCACTGTGCACTGTTCCTGTCTTAATTCTGTTCACCCAGACTTAGACATTTCATAGTATGACTTCTGGAGGAAGTTAGGTCTTGATCATTGGAATATATCATCATTAAATAGCTAAGAACAACATACCTAAACTGCATAGAATGATCTTTTACTACAGAGGCATACTGACCCAATCTTTGTCACTTACTCTGTATACTGTCCATACTTAGTCATTTTAGCCTTCCAGACCAAAATAATTTTTTGCCTTGTTGCCAAACCAAGTTGGTCTTCCAGAGTAATGTCTCTTTGTCATGCCAGTGGAATCCCTTTGCCTTGTTTGCATCAATGCCAACATGTAATCCTTCATCAAAGTAGTGTCTCTTGCCAACAATCTCCCCCTCTAGCATTGATGACAACACTTAGTGAAAAATGCTTGTGTCTTCTCCCCCTTACTCTGTATTCCTTCTCTCCTTTAGATGTTTGTCCATTTTTCACTGGTCTTCTTCTCCCCCTTTGACATCAATGGCAAAGGTGTATGTACAAAAAGTCAAAATTGTGTCAAAACTTCTACTGCATATATACACATACAATTTTCAACTCAATTAGTTGTAGGTGAAAGGATATCCTTGTACACAATATTTAATTGTGTAATTTCTTCATCCCATCGATTCTTAGCTCTTTCCAAAATTTGAATGTGACCATTTATCAAAAAGATTGATTCTTCTACCTTTTGTACATCAGAAGGTGTATCAATTTGTGAAGCTACCTGTGCTTCTACTACAATACTAATCATTGAGTCTAACTTGGGACTAATTAGTCCTCTCAACTGACACATTTTATTTTTCATTTGATCCCTCTTATTTACAAGATTACTTAACCCATCATGAACATTAATTACTTGTATTTCTTTGTTGCTCACTGACTCAACTGCTAGGTCAAATGATTTAGGAATATTTATTAGCTACAGTTTCAGATCCTTTATCTTTTCTTCTAGCTCTTTTGTTGCTTCCAGCCATGATAAAAAAAAATTGTATAGGTCAGTGGCTTCCTTGATAGCACTCTCTATGCCTTTCATTCTATTGTCTAATAGAGTTTTGTCATTTACTATCATAGTCTTCAACTCACTTAATCTTTTCTCATCAAACTCTTGTTTCACTTTCATTTCAATAGATTTCTCAAAAGATTCAAAATGCTCACTCATAGAGTTTATGAGTCCTTTTAGTTGACTTATTGAAGATAAAGAGGTGTCCTTTAATGATGTCAAAGTAGGCTTTGTTAATGCATCGCCATTTCACTTTTATCAATTCGAAGGCATCTGGAGCTATCTGCAATAAGACTTCTTAGAATGAGGGGGTTTTGGTCAAGTGTTTTGGTGAATAGGACTTGGTTTGTTGGTCTCTCTAGAATTAAAAAGTGCATGTAGAAATAAGGATCTATCTAAGTGCTGAAAAATTAACACACTTTGCTAGGAAGGAAACTATCTTAAATTGCTGGAAAGGAAACACACTTTGCTGGAAAGGAAACACACTTTGCTGGAAAGGAAACACACTTTTCTGGAAAAGAAACTATCTTAATTTGCTGAAAACAAACAAACTTTGCTGGAAAAGAAATTAATCTATCATGCTGAAAAAGTAAATGAAGATCAATTGAATCCACTGTTACTTTACAACAATGAAACACTCTAAATATGGCAATGCTAATAAGAAACAGAACTATCTCTTTGTGGTATTTTTAGGATTTTTAAGAACTAACCTGTAGGGAACAATTAACAACAATCACACAGAACATAAAGGAAAACTTAACAGAGACTAGAACATAATTGCATAAATACCAAATAATCGAGAGATCTTCCTTTAGATGGGTAAGCGGGCCCTACCTCCCCAACCAAAGACGATCCTCTTGCTCAACTAACTTCTTTCAGTAGAAATTTCCCTTCATATTAAATCATAGTCCATAAAATGGACAGAATTATAATCATGAGGAGTTTTCCTCCTGTTACAACGATATGGTGATAACTACTATGAGACTTAAAAACTCAGAACTAACTAGAAAGAAAATGAATTGCTCCTGCTTATACAGTCGACCATTATTTGGAAGAAGAAAACTCTCAATAAGTCTAACTAGAGTGAAATGGAACTAAGGCCAGTTGCATGGTTTTATTACATTCAGAATTCTTAAACATAACTACATATTAGAGATCTGCATTAATTCTAACTACATGGCGAACTAGATGATTCTCCATAAATGATGTGATGCAAGATGGGAGTTACTTCAGTTGAGATTGAGGTTGATTAACTGATTCTTCAGTTAGTCAGCAAGATTGTGGCATCATGGAAATGTTACCCTTCTCAACTGCGTGATTAAAGGACAAGTTATGTTTTCACTCAAGGGGAGGATGATCTGAGGGAGGTTTTCAGCATTTGAAGCTCTCTAGAGTTTAGATTCTTCTTAGGATAGAGGGCTTCAGAGGGATCCAGAGACCACTGGTTGTTCATACTACTGCAAGCCTTATAAAAACATTCACAACTTTGCACCATAATTCATAAAATATGCACATTTGAAATGTAATCCAATAAAATAAAGAAAGAGATTTCATCAAAGGAAATGAAAACTAATCATGTGCATAATCTAACCAAAAGACAAATATAATTATAATAATATGTATTTATATATGCCAAAGTGTATGTGAAAGTTCTTAAGAGAAAAAATAACATTAAATAGATGAGTCAATTATATGGCTCATCATCCTTCTGATTAATTGGATGCCTCACCAATTAGTTCACTGTCCTGTATGTGTGACTTCAAAATTTATTCACATGCCTTTGCTTGCACAATTGATGCTAATTTAAATTTCTGTATAGGAGACATTGTGTCCAAGTTTATTGGCCCCTATAAAAATTTAGGCTCATTCAGGACCTATTTCTCTTTCTCCAAAAATTCTTTGATTGACTCTACAGTGTCTCTTGCTATGCCAGATACTTCTTCTTCTTGGTTTAGTTCTAGAGGATCTAAATCCATGACCTCATTAGCATCATCCTTTTTTTCCAGAGAGGAGTTTTCTTCATCTTGTTCCTCTTTAAGATCTTCATCTTTGTTTAGTTCCTCACACTTCTCTTTCTCTTCTTGATCATCAGTTTGTTGTTCCAGAGGAATACTTATTTTGGGTTAATCCTTTACTACATTATCAGTAACATGGACTAGATCATCTCTCTCTTTCAGCTCTTCATCACTTCTGTCCAATCCTTGATCCAATTTTTCCTCAGGAATAGATGTATCCACCCCAACATTTGTTTTTTCTTTATCATATATAGTTGGGAGATGATGATCCCTCAACACTTTCAAGGTGACTTCCTTTGTATCATTTACAACTTTTTCAATGTCATATGACATGAGAGTGTTCATCCTTTTCTTTGTTCTAAATTCCTTTTACAACACTTTGGAGACTTTTGCTCTATCTTCTGGTGTGATCTCCGGACATAACTTTATAAGTGTATATTCTTTGAGCTCCACATCCTTAGCCATAGCAACTTCCTTTCTTGCAGTCATTATACTGTCCAAACTATTTGGGAGATCAGTAATAATCTTGATAAGGGCTTTGTTGTAGATTTCTAAATATCTGACAATAGTAGTCTCAATAATTCTTTTGTATAGATCATTATACTCATCATACAATTGAGCCATAGGATTTAGATTGCCATCAACAGTTATAGCTTTTAGCACATCCTCAAGATTTATAGTGGCTTCTCCTGTCTGAGACTCATCTTGCCCTAACCTTTTCTCAGCTTTACAGTTACCAGAAGGTTTCTTCTTGCTACTCCTAGAGGCTTTGGTGGCCTCAATTTTCATTTTCTTCACTTCTTCATTTGACTCAGTCTCTTCATCATCAGCTCCTATACTAACATACATTCTACGACCTTTGGTTTTCTGTCTCTTATGGCTCATTGCACAGGTTTCCACACTTGCAGAGGGTGTAGGACTAGAGGACATAGATGCAGTTCCTATGGAAGTAGAACCTCTAGTTCTCCTTTTTGTTACCGTTGGGTTCTCTGGTTGCCTCTTTGGCTCTTCCGAAGCCTTAACTAGTTCACTTTCATTCATATCTTTTGCTTCTCTCTCTACTTGTACTTTTTCTCTTGTTTCTTTGATTTGTGTTTTAGTGAAACCCCTTTTTAGGGCATAATCTTTTGCCATCTTCTGGGCCTTTCTTGAAATTTTGGGTTTTCTCACCTCAACATGAATTTTTGCAGATAGTACCTCATAATTCCCAAATCTTTCTTCATTGGGATATATAGGTTTGCTTAGCATATGTTGGGCATAATTTTCTAATATTCCTCCATCTACTTCATAGCCCATTGGCATAACCCATAATGTTCTAGGCTCAATGGCCTCGATCAAGCGTTGGTCCTTTGTCACAATAAAGAAGATAGTGTCCTTATATTTTTCAACAACTGATCTAGGGATCCTTTCCCTGGATTGCATTAACTTCTGGAAGTTTTTGAAATAGCCCCATAGGGTTGAGTTTTGTGCATCAATATTACCTATGTTACTCAACTGGTTTCTAATTTGTATTGCAATTGGTTTGTCTCTAGTCCAAAAATAATTCTTCATGCCTAGTAACTCTTGCATAAAATAGAAAAATAAGCACAGGATCAACGTACCAAATTTGAAAGGGTATTTATTTTCTTTTGTTTTCTTCAAGTTCTCCATTAACTATTGTCAGAGCAGTTCACACGGGTCATATTCTGCATTTTCCTTAACCAGTTGATAGGCAGTATAAATGGTTGTACTAGAGACATAGTTTTCCCAGTTTGTGAAATAGACCTTATAGCCAATTACCATGGATGCAAATCTGACTACATGATCTTCAATCTCACTCATCGTCAATGCCCTTTTATCAAATTTTACTTCGGTGGCTTTCATTACTGTATCATTTTCACAGCCTTCAATATAGGTATTATACCAATAGAGTTTAGTCTTGTGATGACCCTTATGGCATCTTTAGTGATCTTGAATGTAGAGTTGAGCCATATAAACTCATCATGAATTTGGCTTAAGACATATCAGACCCATTCATCTTCTGCAAAAATTGGGAAATCTATATACTGAATAAGTTTCTTCTCTTCCAGTACTTTGAATTGTTCCTTCAAATTAATTTTATTATTTCTTAGATGATTTAGATATAGATCTTTGAGTTGACTACCTCCATGTTCTTCTAGGGGAACATGTATATAAGCCCTAATGTCCTTCGCATGCATTACACTGAATGAAATCTCTGAAAAAGCACCATTTAGATCGACCTCTGTTGATTTGAATGGATGCTTCTTGAATTTTGGCAGTGCCCTTTCAGTTATATCAATCACATGTGGTGTTGCCATCTTTTGTAAAAGTTCAAATAAATTCATAGTAGGGTTTTGAATCTGAAAAATACCTCTTTTCAATGAATTAGGGTTTTCTTTGGTCTTGTCTTAATTTGCTTTGGAAATCACTGAGTTGCTTGGAATTTTGCTTCAATTTGCCTTAGACACTTGACAATTTGAATGTAGAATGAATTTTGTGTTGAATGATCCCCTTTTAATTCTTGACTTCATCGCCATAAATGTTCCTATTAAAAAGCTATCAAACACATCTTTACATAATGTAGTCTATTAGGATTGCTCTGCAATGTTTTGCATTTGAACCTTTTTAACCAGAATTTCTTTCAAAAGATCTGTCATATGAATCTTTACAACATATCTTCATGCTGGATCTCAGCACTAACTATCTAGCTAGGTGAGAGGAACCTCCCGCAGCAATATAATGAAAATACATGAAATATATAAATAGTAGAAACACAGAAGGAATTTATTGATTGCAGGCCACTTCGAGGGGGCAACCTCCTTTAAGAAAGCTCAATACAATAAATTCATGGATGCCTTCATTGGCCTCAACATGTACTTATATACTAAGTCTAATCTAAACAACTATTACTTCCCATGAATGTGGGATAATACAATATACTCATGGGACGACTTACAAAACATATGCATCCAAAAGTAATACACTAACAAAGTAAAGAGAAGGGTTAAACATGGGTTCCTAACATCTCCTCCCTCTTAGAAAATCTTTGTCCTCGAAGCTTAAGATGTGGGAATTGTTGTTGAATCTAAAGGAGTGGTTCCCATGTAGCATCCTCTGGTTGTATTTTGTGCCACTGAATTAATACATCTATGATTGATCAAGAGAGAAGTTGATGAGTGCACTTGTTGAGGATTGCCTCTAGCTCCAAAATGATGGATCCATCATTATCCAGTTCTGGTAAAACAGTTTGTGCTTTGATGTTGGTGACAAGAACTTTCTTTAGACAAGAGACATGAAATACTAGATGAATGTGGGAAGAAGGAGGAAGCTCCAATTTATAAGCAATTGACCCAATCTTCTAAAGAACCTTATATGGCCCATAGAACTTTGGAGCTAGCTTATGATGCCCTTGAGTTTTAGAGATGATTGCTTGTATGGCTGTAGATGAAGAAAAACCATATCACCTACTTGAAAAGTGCGCTCAGAACGGTGCTGATCGGCTTATTGTTTCATTTGATTTCTTGCCATGTGAAGATTGTCCTACAAGATGTAAAGAATCTGATCCTAGGTTCAGAGAACCATGTTGATTGACTGAACTGGTGAATTGCTGGGGGTGTATGGAAGGAGCACTAGTGGTTCCTAACCATAGACTGCTTCATATGGGTTCATTTTAGATGCAGTGTAGTTGGAGGTATTGTACCACCATTCAGTGAAAGGGAGCCACTTTACCCACTAATGCTGTTGTTCCAAGGTGAAGCAACGAAGATAAGTTTCCAAACATTTGTTGATAATTTTAGTCTGACCATTTGTTTATGGGTGATACCCCGAACTCATCTTCAATTTGGTGCCAGTGTGTCTAAATAGTTCTATCCAAAAATGACTAGTAAAAGTTGCATCATGATCTGAGACAATGGAAGAAGGGATGCCATGGAAATGAAAGATCTGGTCCATGAAAATTTATGTGACTAAGGAGGCGGTATAGGGATGGATGAGGGCACAAAAATGACTATATTTGGAGAGGTGATCAACCACAACCAAGATCACTATCTTCCCTCCAGATTTAGGGAGCCCCTGAATGAAATCCATAGAAATATCTGTCCAAATCTATGTAGGGATGAGCAAGGGTTCAAGCAATCTAGAAAGGAGTGTCATTTCACCCTTGTTACATTGGCAGGTATCACATTCAGCCACCATCTATTGAATTGCCCTTTTCATTCCCTTCCAAAAGAAGTTACGTCGTGCCCACTCATAAGTTTTGAGGAACCCAGAGTGCTCTACCATTGGAGAAGCATGGAGTTCATAGAAGATAGCCTGCTAAAGATCTATGCTTTGGGGAAGCACTAAATGACCCTTGTATCTTAGAGAAGCACCATCCCAAGAGTAATGCCATACAACAAAAGGGTTATTAGCCAATTGTTGAATGATTTGAGATAATGAAGAGTCATTGACATAGCCCTTTTGGATAGATTCTAACCAATTTGGAATAGGCATAGAAATAGCTGAAAGAGAATCTTGGTCATCAAATGTGTGAGAAAGAGCATCCGCTACAATATTATCCTTACCCTTCTTGTAAGTGATCTCATAGTCATAACCCATGAGTTTGCTAACCCATTTCTATTCTACTAGGGAGGAGACCCGTTGTTTCAAGAAATATTTTAGACTCTGGTGATCAGTCTTGATGCAGAAATGATTCCCTAGTAGCTATGGCCGCCACTTCTATACTGCATGTAAAATAGCCATCAATTCCTTCTCATATGTAGAGAGTATTAAATTCTTTCTAGAAAGGGCTTTGCTGGTGAATGTAATGGGATGTTCATCTTGAAGGAGAACAACACCAATTTCATTGCTGCAAGCATCACTCTCAATAGTGAAGCTCTTGGAAAAATCTGGCATAGCTAGAACAGGTGTAGTACACAAAGCTTGTTTCAATTTTTCAAATGCACACTCAGCAGCATGTGTCCATGTAAAAGCATCCTTTTTCAACATAGCTGTTAATGGAGCTGCAATCTTCCCGTAATCCTTGACAAACTTGTGATAGTAGCTAGTCAGTCCCAAAAAACCACGAAGGCTCTTGAGTGTCTGAGGATGTGGCTAATTTTTCATGGCATCTATTTTTGCAGGATCCACTTGAACCCCTTGGGCTGAAACAATATGCCTGAGATACTCCACCTCTTCCTAGCCAAAAACACATTTAGACTGTTTTGCACAAAGATGATGATTAGAGAGAAGCTACAGTACAAGATCTAGATGTTGGAGATGCTCATCCCATGTTTTATTATAGATGAGGATATCATCAAAGAAGATTGGAATGAATTTCCGCAGGTAGGGCCAGAATATTTTGTTCATCAATGCCTGGAATGTTGAAGGAGCATTAGTGAGGCCAAAGGGCATGACCAAAACCTCATAGTGGCCATCATGCATGCGGAAAGCCATTTTAGGGATATCATCCTCACGAACCTGAATTTGGTGATACCTAGAACGAAGATCCAACTTGGAGAAAAAATGAGCACCATGAAGCTCATCAACAAAAGGAATCTAAAACTTATCCTTGATTGTGATGTGATTAGTGCTTGGAAGTCAATGAAAAGGTATCATGACACATCTTTTTTCTAGACAAGAAGAACTGGTGAAGAAAAGGAACTGGTACTAGGGTGAATAATACCTTGCTTCAGTAAGTCTCAAACGAGCATCTCAATCTCTATCTTTTGGTGAAATGGGTAGCGGTAGGGCTTGATGTTGGTAGGAACACTTCCAGGAAGGAGCTGAATATAGTAGGTCTCTGGTCATGAAGGTGGTAATCCCACTAGTTCAACAAAGACACATGCATACCTATCCAAAATTTGTTGTAGATCTAAAGGAGTAGTGGAGACCATTGATGGTTGCATCTGAATGGAATGGAGCTGAGCGATGACACCATGTAATTCTTCTTAAGAAGCTTGTATGTGTAATGTGAACTTATGATGCTGAGAGAACCTGGTTATAATCCCTTCAATGTGTGTTTTTTCCCATTGTCTGAAAACTACATCCAAAGTTTAGCAAAATCGCATAAGATGGGTCCAAGTGTACATAACCATTAGGCACCCAAAACCACATCACATCTGCCTAAGGGCAAGACAAAAATGTCAGAGCGTAGGTTATAATCTCCAATAGATATATGCACATTGTGAAACTTCCCTTTGCAAGGTAATGCGCCCCCACTGGCAATCATGACTTCAAATCTAGAGCAAGGATGGACAAAACAATCAGTTTGTTTGGTGATCTGAGGGTCAATGAAGTTATGAGTGCTACCAAAATCAATGAGTATTGTAAGAGGGAGCTTCTTGAAGTAACCCTTGACTCACATGGTTTGTGGGGTGGTGACTCCTGCTAAAGCATGGAGAGAGATCTCTGGGTGGTCTTCTTGAGAAGTAGGTTCAATAGGCAGTTGCTGAGTTTCAACCTGATCATCTATTGTATCTTGAGCATCTTCATAAACTTTAGTTGTAGGTGGAGAATCGACATCCAAGAGATAGACCTTTTTCTCAACATATCTATGTCCCCAAGAGAATTTCTCATCACAATTATAACAAATCCCTTTTTCTCTACGTGCCCGCATCTTTGCTTTAGTCAAATGCTTGATAGGAGTTGTTCTCAGAGCTAGCGTGATTGGAGGTCTTTGGGAAACCATATTTTTGAATGGAACAAAATTGGATTTGGATCACTGTTGAACTGTGATCTTGTCCTCCACCAACTTAGCCAATCCTAGGGCTTCCATCATTATGCTAGGATGGAATATTTTAACCTTAGATCAGATTGCATCCTTCAAACCACTGACAAAACAACTCCTGAAGAATTCATCAGACAATCTCTCTATTTGATTGGCCAGTTTTTTAAATTCTATCTAATATTCTCATAGTGCCTGTTTGGTGAAGTTTAGTGAGTGCTCTTGTGAAGTCATCAAAAGCACTAGGGCCAAATCATTGCAAAATGAGTTTGCAAAAATCTATCAATTTTGGCTTTTCATGAGCCTTGATGTACCAACAGAACCATTGAAGAGCTTCATGTTCCAAATGAAAGGATGCAAGTGAGACTTTCTTGACATTAAAAGTATTATGCAGGCTAAAATATTGTTCTTCCCAGTATATCCATCCAGTCGGATCATCACCATCGAAGCGAGGAAAATCAAGCTTCAGCCTATGAAAATTGTTGGAAGAAGAGAACCCAATGTCTATAGAAGACTCTGGCTACCGTCTATTGTTCATGGCTAAATGCTAAAGATTAAGGTCGAAAATTTTTTCATCCAGATCTTGGAGTTTGGTCTTGAGGGTTGTAAGTTCATCCTCCATGTTTTTTGCTCTTGTTTGGGTGACAACCATAACCAGGAGTTTTTTTTTTTGGGAATGGGTAGAAAAACAAAATAAAAACTTTTTTAGTAAAGGAAAATTTGGATTTGGGAAAAACTCCAATGGGTAATTGGGGTTTGACTAGGTTTTGGACACTTTTTGAGGGAAAGGGAAGTAGAAAATGGGGATTTCAGAAGTGGGGTGAGAGAATGGGAAAAATTGTCTAAGAGGGACAAAGGAGTAGAAATATGAAATCAACACTATGGTAAAATTTGAAGGCTATTGGGTGAGAATCGAAGAAATTATGGCAAACCCTAAAAATAAACAAATGTCAAATTTCTAGCTTCAATAAGTGGAATTTGGGATAGGGTCCTCAAGGAAGGAAATATGTAGAATGAAATTTTAGGGGTTCCAGTGAATTTTGAGAGGAAACAGAGCTAAAGCAAGGAAGATATGGCAAAAAAATGGAATTTTTTTTATAGAAACGATCTGCCAACTGCTCTAGATGGATTCAATATGCGATTTGCTAGTTGTCAATAGATATGGGCCCCAAGTATGTTCAGCTTCCTAAAGGTTTAGGGGAGTCACTCAGCCACCAATGTTGTCTAACGGCTTGCGTAGTGGGGCAGTACCCCTTACTCCATAGCTCAGGTAAAACTGATAACTGCTTTGCCACAAATGACAGCTCTTGGTTTACCTCATGAATGGGAACTAGTCAATCAGGTAGGGGCTATTGCCCTTTTTGCTGGTAGGCCCTCTCAATGGGCTAGCTACTTTGGGGTTCCTGTGGTACTTATCACAATGAGTTTTAGGGCTATATACGCAAGCACTTGCCGTAGTTAAGTGGATAGGGATATTCCTTGATCTAAACTTGCAATTGAAATGAACAATACAAATGTGAAAAAGAAAGAACTACTATAATAATCACAATGCCTAGAGGCCACTACAGAAAAAAAAAATTTGATAGAAATTCCACCCAGCGAGCCCAAGAAAGTGCTCTAATACCAGATGAGAGAAACCTCCTACAACAATATAATGAAAATGCATGAAATAATAGAAATATATAAATAGTAGAAACACAAAAGGAATTTATTGATCGCAGGCCACTTCGAGGGGGCAACCTCCTTTGAGCAAGCTCAATATAATAAATTCATGGATTCTTTCATTGGCCTCAACACATACTTATACACTAAGTCTAATCTAAACAACTATTACTTCCCATGAATGTGGGATAATACAATATACTCATGGGACAACTTACAAAGCATATGCGTCCAAAAGTAATATACTAACAAAGTAAAGAGAAGGGTTAAACACAGGTTCCTAACACTAGGGGATTAAGATTTTCATTGTAGCTCCCTCTGAGCCATAGCACACAATCTACTTCCCTTAGGAAGTATCTGCACCAGAAACTAGTGCGGATCCATCCCTGATATTTCAACATCTTTCTTAATCCAGACCTTGCTCATTTCCTTTTTGGTTTCCATTGGATCTATCTTGTTCTTGCCTTTATCTTCTCTTTGTTATGTTTTCCTCTTCTATGTAGGATAATCTCCTTTTACAATTATGCTTCTACAGAATCTTGCAACATGTCCAAACTTATTGAAATTGTAACATACCACATTCCTTTGTCCTTGATTCCTTCTATTGATTGGATTTGATCTACATTGATTAGCCATATATCCAAATCTATTGCATGCAAAACACTTTCCATTGAATGATTGAGTATTCATTGCATTGTAAAAGGCATTCCTTAGCACACTTCTACATTCATTTGATCTATGACCAATTTTCTTGCATTTGAAACATTGATCAGAGAATGATGGAACATTCTGATTTATTCTACTCCTACACTAAGTAGCTTTATGACCAAATGTATTGCAATTGAAACAATGGCCATTGAAAGATGGGTACCTTTGAGCATTTGGTTGTCTAACCAGATGTCTTCTAGGTCTTCTTCTTTGATTCCTAAACTAGTTGTCTTTGTTTTTCTTTAACATAGTGTTTTCTTAATCTGAGTTTGAACTTTTGCCTTTCTCAAACCCCAAGCCTTGCTTGTCACCGGAACTCTTTTGACTAGAAATCATCTCATCAAGTTTTACAGAACTTATCTTGAACTTTTCTTCATAGCTCTTAGCTTTTTCCAAGTTTGATTTTAGGCTCACAACTTTTTTTCAATTTTGGCACATTCTTCTAACTTTATTTTTATCATCAGATTTAGATCTTCCTTTGCTTTACCTCTTTCTATAACTTTCATTTTTAAATCATCTAGGGTTTCATTTGCTGATATCAACTATTCACTAACCTCTATATATATTTTCATTGAATTTCTTGACTTGGTCTTTCAGATTTAGAATGTATTCACCAGCTTCTTGTATGTTATCCCTGAGATCCCTGATTTCTACTTCAGATTTTTGAAGCTCAATAAGAGCGGCTTCCAGTTCAACATTGTTTTCATATGAAAAATTTCCAAATCTTCTGGCTGCCATGAGTGAACCCTCCCAGATCTTCCTCAAGCTGTTAGTCTTCTTCCAAGGAACCTTGCTCTGATACCAATTATTGAATGTAAGGAATACGAAGAGGGGGGATGAATCGGTATTCTACAAAACCACTTCTTAATATGTTCATTAATCCAATTTCCAAAATTAATAACATGAGAGAAAAATAAGCATAAGAATAGCACCCATAAAGACATAACACATGACACTAGAATTTTTACGTGAAAAACCCAAAAAGGGAAAAACCACGGTGAGTGTTAGCTCACAATATATTAGAATAACAATACCGAATTACAAAAGGCTCACTGCCATGGGGCTCACTATAGATGGACTCACTATCCAAGTGAACTCACTGCCCATAGAGAAAGAAGGATAGAAGATAGAAGAAGGATTGGCTCACTATAAGGAGATGAACTACTGTAAATGCATCTACCATATGCTAGATCACAGTTCCATTGAAGGTTTAATACACGGATTCAAAGGTCTTCATTTATTCTACCCTACTTCTCAACTTAACTACATATACTCTATTTTTTTCTCTTGTTTACTTTTTCAGCTTTATACTCTACTCATAATCCTTCACACTTTGAATTCAGATACACACCGCACACCACACACCCTCAATATCTTAATCCATCAAGTATTTATATCTACAACAAGATTCATCTCATAATCAGGTCGGCAAGCCAGACATGAAGCGTGTATACAATGTATTCTACCTTGTCAGCTTGATCATATGTACAAATAGTAATGACAACCAAACCAAACATATAAGGATCTTCATATAGGTTGGCACCAATCATACAACCACTTAGATTTATTATTCAGACAATATATCTTCTCCGCATATGGATTTTACATCCTTGTCATCCTATGTCTCAAGAACATGGTTGGCCAATTCATCTATCACATTAAAACTCTCACTATAGACCACAAGAGACTCAAGGATTCATAACCAACATTCATTCTTGACCTCTTAGCATACCTTTAGAACTGCAAGACAAAATATGCAACTACAGAGAAATGCCAACTATTTTTCTTAGGTACTGTGCACGGTTCCTATCTTAGTTTTGTTCACCCGGACTTAGACATTTCATAGTATGACTTCCAGAGGAAGCCAAGTCTTGATCATTGGAACATATCATCATTAAATAGCTAAGAACAACATACCTAAACCGCATATAATAATCTTTAACTGCGGAGGCATACTGACCCAATCTCTGTCACTTACTTTGTATACTATCCATACTTAGTTATTTTAGCCTTCCAGACCATAATACTTTTGTGCCTTGTTACCAAACCAAGTTGGTCTTCCAGAGTGATGTCTCTTTGTCATGCTAGTGGAATCCCTTTGCCTTGTTTCCATCAATGACAACATGCAATCCTTCATCAGAGCAGTGTCTCTTGCCAACACACAACATTATTTAAATGCATAATGATTACAAATGGTGAAATTTACCTTAGTGAAAGTGCTTCTACATGCAAGGGACCAAGGAAATGATGGTGGTGGTGGTGAATCTCCCTATTCATCATCAAATTATTAGTAAATAAGATTACCATTGATATATGTACTATATGTACAATCTTGTGATAGATTACATACATGTTGACTAGACCTCCTCTCATAACCTTGCACTGGATGGCTAATAGATGTAGGATGAATAGTTTGACCCTTGAATTTCATAGTGCAAATAATTACATACATTAATTTTGACTTATAATATAGATACTCATATAATTAATTAGAAATTTCAAATACAAATATATTAAATCAAGTTGAACCTTGTAAAAAATTACCTGGGAGTCAATACCAAACATTTCCTACAAGACATCTATGAGGGAAATATCATCCAATATGGATGTGTCCATGACTAGCTACTACCCCCGCGTCGCAGCATCCTAAAACTCTACAACATCATCTAGATTGCGTAAATGATGAGAGTCTTAGGTCCCATAATTTTACAAATTCCCACATGAACTGCAAAGATGTGGGGACCAATGACGCCTACTACTCTCACCCTCATCAACCTGAGTAAGATCATCACCATGTTGTCCTAGAGACTGGGTGAGAGAACTTAATGAATGCAGTGTCTCCACCTCAACACTCTCCTTCAAAGTTGAAGGGAGTGAGATATGTTCTGGTCTCATGAGGGGTCTAGGTACATGGTTCTAGTCTAGATGTACCCCATGTCTATCTTGGGTAGAGACACCACCTCTACCTTGGAACTCCCAAATTTTGAAGTAATTAGGAATCAGGTTAAGGATGAACTCACAATATAGTTTCCTCAGGAGATATTGCGGCACCTCATTTTATTACAAGGGCACTCATCAAAGACCATGTACCATCTATCTCAAAAGTTTTGGGATATACCATCATGCACACACCAATGAATCGGGAACTGTTTGCAACTCTCTTCTAGTGTTTGGCCAGTTTTAGGATTGATAAAATGTGAACATAATTGAAATTTCATAATTTTTTTGTCCTTAACTTGTTTCTAAGACAAATTGTCAGCATAGTATTGTTGACTCCTCTTCCTATAGTTATTCCATTCGATGATTTGGTTTGTCACTGATTCAATCTAAGAAACAATAGCCTCTAATGACTTGGCAAGGGCTCTCCTATGATCGGTGCTTACATTTGGAGTATTTAATGTTTCAATTAGGGTTTCAAGTTGTTTTTTGTTTTCTTCAATTCACCCTAAATAGTTTTCTCATGTGTCTCTTTGATGGTGAGTACATGAAGGTGGGGGGTTTTGAGGGTTCTCCTCAGTTTGAGGGGGGTTGTTTTGATCCTCCTCTACTGGATTAGTGTTTTGTGGTGCCTCATTGGCTAAAAATTCAAGATAAAAATCCAATCAAAACATTGCAAAATTAAAAATTTCTTTTCAAATTCACAAAAAATAATCAAACCCTACCTTGCTTAGCTACTATACCCTCTACACCTTGTGATGACATCCTTGGGAGTGGGATTGGTGAGGTGGCATGGTGAAATTGTTGATTGCCCTTTGAAATTGTTGATTCCCCCTTTCTTATAACGTGCTTGTGGTAGCAGAGGTGAAACCTGTAGTCAAATTTTGCAAATGAGCTATGGGTTTCACTTTTGATTCTTTTTATTTGGAATTTTAACTAACCTAAAATGCAAGCACATTATAATGTGCTCATGTTTTAGGCTTGGTAATATTGAGCAATAACATGCTCGTGTTATAGCTCCTATGGAACCAAAAAGTGGTTGTGGCCACTTTTTGGTGCCCCATCTTTGTGCATTGATCCCACATATAAATAAAACATTTTGAATTTTTTTGTGATTGTGAATATTATTGTTTGGATGCTAGATTTTGGTAGTCTGGTAAAGACTCCCAGACCTAGACTGCACTAATTCACCCCTTAAATAGAGCATTTACCTTGTAGTCCATCATTCACCTTGTGGTAAACCTTCAATCACCTTGGTGATCATCTACCTCACCAATCCTAGGACCACCATAAAATAGATTGCAAGGAAAACTTCATTTTTCTCCAACAACCATTTTACTGGTAAACTAGTGAACATTTTTTGACACAAGGATCAAGTATACTAATTTGACAATTTTAACAAAATTTGAACCAAAATGATAATGGATAGTTTTACCTAATTAACTAACACACCATTGAGTTTAACCTAATGAGCTAACACATCATTGAATTCAACCATACACATTTCTAGCATGATAAAATAGAAGGAAAAATCATATTAATTTTTTAGCAATTATATTGCATTTTCATGGCAATAAAGGTCTAAAACACTATTTACTTAATATCTTTTGATTTAAAAATACTTATAACCTACCCATAGGCTCATTCATTCTAGAATTCATCCAACCACATCATTAAGAACAAAATCATTAAATAGAATAGTTATGATTTTTTTATAGAAATAACCATGTCCATTCAAATAGATTTTACAACTTTACTATTCATTTTCTCCAAAACCAAATAAAATGAAATAAGTTATAATTTCTAGTAGGAATCGATAGAATACATGGCTGAAAATATTTTGACCACATTTGCATTTACATAAAGATAATTTCCTTTTTACAAGGTTTCTCACATAAATGTGAAAGTATCCATTACAACATGATGTAGGGAGAGATCTTTGAATTCAATGGCTTCCAAAGCTCTAGTACAATGGGAGTTTAAGGATACCTCCTGACCAATGTAATGTTATCAAGCATTACCCACCTTGTTTAACAGAGTAAAAAATGGATCCATAAACATAAACATTCAAGCATTAATTTGGGGCTCCAATAAAGAACACACCAAACACATTTTGGTTTCTCATAAATCAAAGTATGGAACAACATTGAAACATAAGAAGGGATAGCCATTGTCAATCAAGGAAAAGAGTGTCTATTAGTAAGGGGACTCTAACACACATAGTACACCTTTTTGAGTTCCTTCTTGGCAACAACATGCTCAAAAGCACATCCTCTATGAGGATAAAAATAAAGGCCCTATCATTGGAATTAAGCACATATGAAGGAAACAAAAACTTCTCGTCATAACACCTTAATCCTCATATCCACAAGTTTGTATCCATCAGGAGAATGAATCATGCACTCTATGTCTCCCACACTTATGCCAATCCTACATGTTAAGACTAATTTATGCATATTTATATGCAATCAACACTTCTACACATCAATTCTACTTTGCTCTTCTCATGCTGCATTATTCCCTAGCACACATATTTGATAGCACCAATATACTTTGTGTATAGTTGAGAATCTATCTTTGAATGGCTTCATGCATATCTACACAATAATTATTTCTAACAAGCTTTGTGTGAAGACAACACAAGGCAATTATGTACACATTATTTAGTCATGCTACGCCAATGCACATCCTTTAATCACACTATGCTATTTATTAAGAGTTTGACAACAACATTTCTATCTCCAACATTTTCCCATTATATGTAACCTACACATGCATCTAATTAAACACACTTAGTTTAACACTATATGCTTCAAACACATGGCAACACACACAACCACATCATTCAATTATCTAATTGACACCATAGAGGTCTGACATCTATCCCTTGCTCATCCAAATGTAAAGTACACCATACATGCATGACATCTAGATAGCTTCTATTTATAGGTGTAGCTAATGACTATTTTATACATACAACCTTTGTACTATTGTTGAGGTAGAGGCTTTCCATCTCACATCCCAAAATATAGTCTATTACAAGCCTATGCTTGCAACCCTTATTTAACTACTGGTATTAGTATGAGTTGTACCTCTGTAGGGTGTATAGGAAGTCAACTGTATGCAAGGATAACAACACAAACCACATGGATCAAATAATGCAAATGGTTAACTACCAAGTAAATCACTCATAAAGAACTCATGCAAAATTTCATCCATATAGCATAGGAGAATACCAATTAGATAAGAAATACTATTTTCTTGATTTATTACAATGTTTAAAACTCTTATAATAAGAATCATTTATCAATAGGACATCAAAGTTCATTTTCACACATATGCAAGTATTTAACTTTTTTATTTGTACACTTTTTAAATCAAATAGTTCATATGTTTTTGATTAGTTCAGCTGGAAAAAAGGGTCCAGAACCCTTTATAAAGCCACCCCCAGGGCAAAAAAGGCCTCAAACAAGCCAAAAATAGTACATTAATAACATAGAAATAACAGTAAAAAATGAGACTAATCAAAAACATAAAAGAACCGGTAGACCCACTAGGGACTATCAGATGTCCCATACTTAGCCAGGAAGGTAACCATATCCTTATAGTCACCTAGGCTATTCACCCCCACATCTCTGACCTTGTCATCAAACTCTTTAACAATAGAAAACATCGAGGTCGCATGGCGAAGAGCTTTGGCAACAAATTTAGTCATCACCTGCCATTTCTTCTACATCTTATCCATCCTAACTTTAAGCAGCTTCAACTCTCCAACAATCTTGTTACACAATGAGTAGCCTCCCTTCTTCTATCCCTAAACTTTCTCGGCCTCCTCCTCCATCTCTTCCGAGTCAGGCTTGTTCAATTCAGCAAAGTGGCTCACTCCATCCTCATGAATAGATTCAGTGGGTGTTTCATCTTCTCCCTCCCTACTAGTGTCTGCCACAAATTTAGAGTCCTCAAAAATATCCATGCCCTAGGGATTAGTGGACAGGATACCAACAATACAACTGGACCTACGGACTCCTTGGGCAATATTCTTACCAGCGTCACCCCCACCCCCACTCTCCATCTATTTAGGTTCTGAGTCAAGGTCAATGATTCTCAAAGGCCCCTCATCCCTTTTAACTCCACTCTCCCAATTTTATCCTTCTTGGATTGCAAAATATCCTCACCCTCCTCTGCCATCCAGTCTCTTTTAGCAGACACCACAGTTTCCTTCCCGTTCTCCAGGTTAGGGGTATCAAGTTTGTGACTGGCTATATAGGGGGTTTTAGTCTTAGAATTAGGAGTAAGGGACCCAACAGGGGTAGTACCTTGGTTGTCCTCAATACTAGGTCACCCCTTAGGATTTTAGGGGATATTTTAAGGGATCTAGCAACTTTCTTAGCTTTGCCTTTTGTAGCAGGAGTCTGAGCCGATGGGGTATCCTCAAGCATGTTGATTTTGATTTGTTTCAGGGAGCATAAATCTAAATGGAAATGATTCAGCCTAAGGATAAGCCCTTTGTGAATAGGGATGAGTAGGTAGTTAGGGTTTTTAGCATGAATTTCCTTAGCAGACTTAATGGAATTCTCCAGGGAAGACAATAGAAAAAAGGGAAAACTAAGCTCCAACCTATTCCTGAAATGGTTAAGTAAATAGAAATGGTAATGGTAAAATACCTTGAATTGGCCCTCCAATGTGAAGTATTTCATGACCATACGGTAGACTTGCCCCCACGGAGCTGACAACTTTTCTCTTTCGAACCCACCATGGAGTTTCACAGTAGCTTCCCCTTCTGTGAAAAAAATTCCCATATTTTCAGGGTCTAGCACCTTGTTGCGACGACTGTGCTTCTTGTGTATAGGAAAAATTGAGAGGTCAAATGATAAAATCACAAGCAATGATAATAACAAATCAATTACCCATAACATAAAGAAATCGATCTAAGTAGAAATCCAATATCAATGAATAAATCAATTTAAAACAAGAAAGACTTTACCTAGATTGCATAGTTCTCTTTGTATGAATGTAGATTGCTCAATAATGTTGCAAAACCATGTTTGAAACAAGTGGATGTAGATTGTATTTGTGCTCAAAGTGTTTAAGGGTGCTCAATGATGCGATGTATGCTCAATGCGCTAGAATGCCTGTGAATAAATGATCGAAGACATCATAAGGCTAAATGATCGAAGAGGATTTGTAAAAGAGATGAGGGGGGTTTATATAGGTTTCAATAAAGATTGATCAATAAAGTAAACATTATTATTTTTTTAAATTGACCACGTATGGTATGGATGCATGTAGGATGGGCATAGTGCATTTAGTTGATAGAATAGCCACTCATGGCAAGTATTTGATAATTATAGAGGAATATTTTACAAGAGAGAGGTCATAAATGTGTATACGTGATGAATTTGGAGAACCCTAAATTTTACATGCATTAATGTTGATAAACTACAAATACTTATTTTAGGTTAATTCTTTTGACGTATTTTGAAGAATACACTTATAATGGTGAAATTTGTGTATCCATGCCATTTCCCATTTGGTTTTGTACAACATGTGTCACTCCAAAAAGATAGTTTTGTTTGAGTTAACTACTTTTTTGATAAAGATAGATTTGATTTCATAAATTAGAATGCTTTTTTTTCTAATTCATGAGTTGATGAAAATAAGATAAATTAAAGCCAATTAACTTAACTTTAGATTTGCCTTTTTTGGAGTTCTAAAAATAAGATTGATTGTGCACATGAGTTAACATGATATATTTAGAGGAATTGGAAAGATAATTGATTGTGCATGATTTTGAAGAATAGATAAGATATGAAGATTATAAATAAAATACTTGACTTTATTTATTTTTAGAGGATTGAGATAACTTAAATAAATTTGATTGATTTATTTAAATTTGGAAGAACAATTTGATTTAATTAAATAATGAAAATTATTTAATTGTAGATAAGAGAGGATTTGTGATGAATTAATTAAATAATGGGATTTATTTAATTAACGTGGATTTGAAATTTGAAAAAGGATAATGATTTAATTAAATAATTGAAATTATTTAATTTTGGAAGAATAAAGAGGAATTTAATGAAATTAATTAAATAAAGAGGATTTATTTAATTAATGTTAAAAATATGTGATTTGGAAGAATTTGATGAAATTAATTAAATAATTAGATTATTTAATTAATGCTGAATGTAGGTGATTAGAGAGATTTGATGAAAATGCAAGTGATATGAAGACATGGTCATTTTTGGGTGTCTACATTTTGCCCCTCTTTGATGCAATGCAGTTTACAACATCACTTCAAAGAAAATGATTGTTGAAGACATGATACAATTTTGATGCCCCAGTGTAGCTAGGTACCCCTGTGTAGCTGGCGTAAGATGCCCCCTCGAGAGGAAAGACAAGGAAGTGACAGAAGAATTGGGTTGATGCCTGACTAGAAGATTGTGTTTGAGAAAGACGAGGTTGGATAGAAGCAAGTGGAGATAGAACAAAATATGAGAGAAAGACTATTGATCGATCTTTGCTTGAAAAAATATATAATGACAAGGATAAATGGATGGTTAAATGGATGAGCTTGTTACAACAGTTTCCCAAATGTTTATAAAGAGTAATCCTTATTTTGATATAGCACATGGATAGTTTGCCACCAAGGTATAAAAGACCAAGGTGTTGTGATATCTGAGTGCATGGACATTGACTCTGCAAGCAAGCAGTTTGAACTTAGATCCCTTAGACATCATATAACCTTGTTGGACATGTGAATGAGCCATATTCTTGAACATAACATAAACTTCAATACATAAATACAAGAAGTATATTAATATGCAAGATGCTAGGTCGTAACACACACAAGATAAATATGGTGCTAAGAAAGATGCTAAAGATCATTCCTCAAACACGGCACACAAAAGCAATGACTATGCCCCCAATTCATACTACATCACAACATACCAAGATATAGATAAATCAAGGTATTCTTGAATTGGTAATGGACAAAGGAACAAAAGATAAACCAAAAATAAAATTGACTAACTTATAAAGTAAACATATAGCCAACTTATTCTCTTGCCAAAGAGGTTTCTCAGGATAGATTGGATAGGAAAGATAACAACCTTATTGTAGGAATGATGTGTCCATTAAAGGGTGTTATCAGTTGAAAGGATAATCTCTAGTTTCAGGAAATGCAACATGTCGTATAAGACATCGAGTCTGGTTTCAATCATGGAACATCTTGTATAAGACAAGTGTCTTGATCTATTGCTTGGTTGATATTGATTTAGCTGATGTTGGAAATTGATATGTAGGATAGCATATGGCTCTGCAAGTAGGTGTTTTTGCTTCAGGTTTGGTTAAGGGCTTTTTCTTTGCAAGGATGTGTAGTTTGTTGTTTTGTTACTTGAGTTAATCAAGTCAAGGTGAATGGATGTTGATAAATAGAAGACTAGAAAGATGACATGTCAATGGATTGAGATGGATGAAGAATGATGAATCGTATGTGCCTGAGTACTGGATACATCCTTCATATTCCAGACTGCCTACATACCCTGTATCCATGGGATCAAGGCACATTATGATGAATGATGAAATGATAATATGTAGTTCTAGGTAGAGTGATGAGTGGGTCAAGGTGTTTGAGCTTGGGTTGGGTAAAATGATGACTTCTTATGTACCTAAGTATTGGATACTTTCTTCATATTCTAGACTGCCTACATTCCCATATCCATGGGATCAAGGTACCTTAAGATTGAGATGAGATGATACATAGTTCTGGTTTGTGTTTGATGATGTAGGAAAAGTGTAGTCAGTGTGGGGGGGGATGGTTTTGAAGTGTTTTGGTTTTTGTTTTGATTGTTGATGTGTAGTTTTTTGTTTTTGTTTTGGTTTTGAAGGTTGATGTGTTTTTGTTTTTGTTTTGAAGGTTGATGTGTTTTTGTTGTTGTTTGTTTGAAGTGTTTGTGAACCATGAACAAGGATTCATTCCTAGACCTAGGTTAAGGAAAGAATTGCCCCCATTCTAGTAGAGGTGTTGTTATGGTTGACTGGCATAGGATAGCTAATGATGGAGAACTTGATAACTGACATGGGATGACGATGATGAACATTGACAAATTTCCAAGCTATTCTAGATAGGGAGATGGAAATGCAAACAAGGTCAATGGTTTTATTATGGATGGATGGATGAAGTTTGTTGTGAAATAGACATGGAGTGAACAAGACTCAATAGACGATGGATGCCAACTCTACACATAGCACCTATTTACTAGGTTTTCACTATAGTACTTATCCAAGGCACCTGTTTATGAGATTTTCACTAGAGGATGGATTATTTTGTTTTTGTTTGTTTGTTTATTTTTGATACTCTGAGGATCAGGCATATAACTTCTTGAGATGAACACTATTGAGTGGCTCATCTAGAGGAATGATGTCAAGTGTAGCTAAAGTATAAGCTCCTAATCCATATGCTGATGTGACAATAAAGGGTCATAACCAATTTGGCTCGAACTTGCCCTTCTTTTCTCAATCTACTTGATTTCTCTGATTTTCTTTTAAGACAAGTTTACCCACTTGAAACTGTCTTTCTTTGATCTTTTTGTTATAGTTACACTAGAGGTGGTTTTGATAAACATGGAGATGATTAAGTGTGGAAAGGTGCCTCTCATCTAGTAGTTCTAGCTCAGGTAATCTAGAAGTGTGATATTCCTCTCCATCAATCACGTTCTATATGGATACACTGAGGGATGGGATCTCGACCTCTATAGGTAGAATGGCTTCAGAGCCATAGACTAAGGCATAGGGTGTGGTACTGGTTGGTGTTCTGATACTAGTGTAGTAGGCCCATAGGGTGAGATTGAGTTGTAAGTGCCAATCATGACTAGCTTCATTGACTATTTTCTTGAGGATTTTGAGAATAGGTTTTTTAGAAGCCTCAGCTTGGCCATTACTCTACGGATAGTAGGGAGTGGAAAAGTGATGCTGGATATTGTATTGGGTGAACAAGGCAAGGACATCTTGATTCTTGAATGGTCTCCCATTATCAATGACAATGGCTTGGGGGATACCATATCAGCAAATGAGGTAGTTAAGGATAAACTTAGCTATTTGCTTGCCGGTGATATAAGTCATGGGAATGGCTTCAACCCACTTCGTGAAATATTCAATGGTGGTAATGATAAATTTGTGGCCATTAGATGAGGATGGGTGGATTTGTCCTATGAGGTCAAGACCCCATTGTGAAAAAGGCCATGGAGTAGTCATAGGTTGTAGTTCATGAGTTCGTGCATGAATCAAATCTCCATGCTAATAGCATTAGAGACACTTCTTAGTAAACTGGAAAGCATCTTGTTCTATTGTAGGCCAATAATAACCTATGCAGAGTATCTTCTTAGTGAGATTAGGATTGGTAGAATGTGTGCCATAGACACCTTTGTGTATGTCTCATAAGGTAGCATTCACTTCTTCCACGTTAAGACCTCATAAGAGGATACCATCGAGACTCTGACGATATAGTGTATCACCCAGAATGGTATAATGGGAGGATCGATGGATAAAGGTTTTGCATTGGGTGGCAGATAGCTCAAAGAGAAAGGTACAGTGTTTAAGGTATTTATGGATATCTTTGTACCATGGGGAATTGGGACCAACAAGTTTGCAGATGATTTCAATAGTAGGAACATCGACGGCTAGTATCAACAATTGTTTGATCAAGAATTCACATTTTTGTGTGTTTCCAGGCATGTCTATATGTGACCCTATACAAGCCATAGAATCTGTAGCTTTGTTATGCTCTCTTGGAATCTGCTCAAAAGTGATGCAAGAAAAGTGTGGTTTGTAGGTGAAAGGAAGCTAGGTGTACAAAAATCGCTTCCTACACTAATCTAATGAGGGGAGGAAAGTACAAATTCAATTTTATTTTTACAATTACAGCTATGTTAAACCACTAACAGAGATATTGCCACAAAAACATACACAAGAAAGTGAGATAGAAGAAGAGAGATGCAAGATATACATGGGAAAAACCCTTATCAGGTGAAAAACCCCACTCCAAAACCTACACAATGTATTATTAAAACTGAAATGGTTTACAATACACTTACAATGCAAACTTTTAGGAGTCTTCAACACTCATATCTAGAGATAATCGAGCAGCATAACAGTACCTGTCAAACCTATTGTACATCTCCTCTTAAAAGCACATGTTTATATAACAAATACAAGGCAACTATGGCTCCACATTGGGATGGGCATCCAACATGGCCTCATGACCCAAAACCCACACCTATGGACACTTGTCCAAGACTGTAGGATTATCCTAACACTTGTCAAGTCACCCCATCCCAAGGAGGTCACCTATTTCCAAAATGGATTATGACCGATGCTCTTACGACTCTTACAACTGTCATAGAATCTGTCATAGCTATCATAACTTACAGTTGTAAGAGAATCTGTCATACACAGGCTATAAATAGCATATTCTCTTACAACATGTCATAGTCCACCTTGGGGCACCCAAAGATTCCTTTTTCAAAGATGCTCTTTGACACATGTCTTCACCTGTCATAGAATCTCCTATTTCTGACTCTTACATGTCATAACTTCATCATAGGAATATGTCATGATCGTTACAGTCAATATTCCCTTACACAACATCCAAGATGCTGACACATGGCAAAATATTCCTACCACTAAGTGGGATGCCTATCTCCTCATGTGAGGACAAAATTACATGTGGTCATATGCCATGTAGGATGACACATCACCATGCCAACTCCCACAATATGACAACATAGGATTTGCATCCAATTAATACAATAGGCAATAAATAAATAAATACAATGTAAAAATACAAGGAATTACCAAGGTTGAGACACCTTAATTCCCAACATTCTCCCACTTGTTGAACACCTTGTAAGAGCCAATAGAATTAACAGGATTCAACTTCTATAGGCCGAGAGGCCCATAGACTCTGAACACCATCTGAACTTCTCTGTGCTCATTGGTTTCGTCAATGCATCTACAACATTCTTCAAAGTATCTACCTTCTCTAAATTTACCTTCCCATCCTCTACCATGTCCCTCACGAAGTGAAACTGTACATCAATATGCATTGTTCTGGCATGGAAAGTTGGATTCTTCACAAGGCAAATCACACTCTGATTGTCATAACTGGTCGTAATCTGACCTGCATTAACACCAATATCTAAATACAATCTCTTAAGCCAAATGGCTTCCTTGCAAGCATGAGTTTCTACCATGTACTTAGCTTTTGTAGTGGACAAAGTAACCATAGGTTGTTGCTTACTCATCCAACTAATTGCATCACCAAACATAGTGAACACATAGCCACTGGTGGATCTCCTACTGTCAATGTCACCTACCCAATCAGAATCCACAAATCCATGAATACAAACTGAATACGGAGGTACTGTAGCATTGCCATGATAGAAAATGGAATACTTGGAAGTACCCCTCAAATATATGAACACTCACTTAACTGCATCCCAATGTACCTATCCAGGATTAGCCATAAATCAACTAAGGACTCCCACTACCTAGGCAATGTCTAGTCTTGTGCAAACTATGGCATACATCAAACTGCCAACAACACTAGCATAAGGTACTCTGCTCATGTCCTCCACCTCACTAGGATATTTTGGACATCACTAATAGATAACTTTGTCCCCGATGAAACAAGAACACACAATGGTCAACAATCTGCCATGCTGAACCTATCCAACATAGTCTTCACATACTTACTTTAGCTTAACCAAAGTTTTCTATTAGCTCTGTCTCTTTTGATTTTCATTCCTAGAATGTACCTAGCTGCCTCAATATTTTTCATCTCAAACTATGCTGACAATTGAGACTTCAAATAAGGAATCATATTCTTAACATTCCCAATCAACAACATATCATCAACATACAATGCAATAATGAGAATGTGATCATTGTTAAATTTGTAATACAAACAATGATCTGATTTTGATCTTAGATATCCAATCAACAACACAAAGGCATCAAACTTCAAGTACCACATCCTAGGAGACTGCTTCAAACCATACAAAGACTTCTTTAACTTGCAAACCAAATTTTCTTTACCTTTCTCTATGTAATGCTCTGGCTGTGACATGCAAATCTCTTCCTCCAAGTCACCATGAAGGAAAGATGTCTTCACATCTATCTGTTCTACCTCTAAGTCATAAGCAGCTGCAAGAGATAATAGGAATCAAATGGATGTCAACTTTGTAATGGGAGAAAAAATTTCACCATAATCAATTCCCTCCACTTGTGAGTACCCCTTCGCAACCAATCTAGCCTTGTACTTTTCAACACTACCATCTGCACCGAATTTCTCCTTGAACACCCATTTGCATCCAATAGGTTTCCATCCATCAAGCAAAGGCACCAAGTCCCATGTTTTTTTTCTCCAAAGAAGCCATCTCATCCTCCATGGCCTCCTTCTAGGAACCTGCATCTTTCATGCCCAAAGCCTCTTTCACAGATCTAGGCTCATTAGTGTTAGTAAGTAAAGAAAAAACACAACTAGAATCAAGTAACAAATAACCAAACCTATCAGGTTGCTTTCTCATTCATGTAGATCTCCTCAATGGCTAAGGTTGAGATTCTGCTTCTTCCTCTGAGCTTTTAGAGCTGTTAGAGCTCTCCTCATCATCAGGTCTCATAGGGTTGTTGCAAGTATGAGGTTATCCAGTGTTGTCATTGATGTCAACATACTCATATTGCATTGACAAGAAGGATTTGATGAGCTGTGTACTAAGGATATTGAGAAAATTAGTCTCAGTCAGGAACAGTGAAGAACAGTGATGAGAAGAAGGTAAATGTACTGTATAGAATGAGAACCGGAGGATGCGGATTAAAGGGTTAGTAGATATGAGTCTTGAGATGCTACAGTTAAGATTTCAGAAGTCCGCATGGAGATCTGAAGGAGTTGTGGCTACCGGTATAGAACCGGGTCCGGCAAGTATCCGGAGGTGACAGAGGATCACAAAAAGGTCCGGTGAGGTCCGGAATTGTATTATCCTAATCTACGGATTGGAAGGAGTGTTTGGGATGTCCTTGTGATGTATCATCCTGATTTGTGTATGCTTTGGAGGTCCGGAAGTACCTCCTGCATTATGACAGTGGCGACAGACTGTGTTCTTAAAGTTCCAGATGAGGAAGACAAGAGATCCCAGTAAGCAGAGGAAGTGCGGATGTATCCAGACATTCAGACAGGCTTGTGAAGGTTCTTGGATCATGTTTAGGTTGTGTTGTTGGTCCGCATTGATGGTAGAGCCCGGAATTGAAGTTATTCTTCCGGATGAAGTTCTTGCTCTGTGTAGCCGACCGGATGAGTTGTTCATCCTGCGAATGTTCTTGTGATGGCCGACCGGATGTGTTATTCATCTTGCGGATACTCCTATGGTTGTTTGCCGACTTAGATGCTTGTTCCTAAGTCGATGTCTTGTATAAATAATGATTTGTGAGTTCATTTCAGTGTGTGGTGTGAAAGATGAGTATGATATAGCGAAGAAAGGTGCGAAAGGCAGAGCAGAGATTGTTGGGCTTAATTGGAACTGATCCGGACATGGTAGAGATGTCATTCTCCAGTTCAAGACTGTGATTTTCATCACTTTGTAGACAGTGTGTCTCCTTGTAGGCAGTGGGCCTCTTTGTGAGCAGTGTGCTCGGGGCAGTGAGCCCTTATTGGCATGTGCCATTCATTTTTCTTTATTCTTCTAACAGAGAATAATTCTTGGGTTAATCACCCCGTGGTTTTTCCCTTAACCGGGTTTTCCACGTCAAAATCTTGGTGTTCAATGTGTTGATGCTTATCTGCTCTTATGTTTATGTATTATGCTTCCATGAATGATTATTTGATATGCTGCTAACTAACAACAGAGAATTAAGTGTTTGAAATAAAAGAAGTTCTATACAACTGATTCACCCCCCCCTCTCAGTTGTATGCCCTAGATCCAACAATTGGTATCAGAGCAAGGTTCCTCTGACAAGAGCTTAACCGCTTGAGGAGATCCAGGATGTCGTCATACAAGAAGGATAGTCCGAAGTTCGATGGAACCAACTTCACTCTCTGGAAAGGTCGCATGAAGTGTCACTTGGAATGCATGGGAAAAGCATACCTGGGTATGATTTCAAAACCATATGTACCTCCACAAGGTGGTCCGACAACTCTGAATGAAATCACAGAAGCTGAAAACAATCTGCGGACCAAGGAAGCTCTTCTAAGCGCATTGAATGACTCAGATCTCTCGAATGTCATTGACCTACCAACTGCATATGAGATCATAACTAAACTGGAACTTCTGTATGAAGGAGATGAGTTTGTCAAAAGTGCAAGGTTGCAAAGTCTGAAAGGGAAATTTGAAAGATTGAAAATGAGAGATGATGAAAACATCACTACCTTTATGCCAAGAGTAAATGAGCTAGTATGTGGAATCAGAAATGCTGGTGGAACTTTAGATGAAAATGAGATTGTCTGCAAAATCCTAAGATCCCTTCCTGCTGCCTACAAAATCAAAGTTGCTGCCATTGATGAATTCAGAGCCCACACAACTATCACAAGAGAACAACTGGCTGGCAAACTAGCTGCATTTGAAATGACCGAGTTTGGAGATGATCCACCCAAGACTAAATCTGCTTTCAAAGCCAGTGCCTATGTGAAAGGCAAACAGAGATTTGATCCGGGTGAAAACTCATCAAGGAAAATGTCATGGTATGATCAAGCAAGAAGAGACATGGAAGAAGAAGAAGCAGAAACAGCTCAACTTGAAGCCCTCGTTGCAAAAAGACTGCCAAGAGGATCCGGTAAGTATGAAGGAAAACTACCCTTTAAGTGTTTCAACTGCAATAAGATTGGTCATTTTGCCTCAAGATGTCCGGAAAGATCTGCAAGATCTAATACTCACAGACAAAGGTTTCAAAAGAATTGCTATTATGTTCATGAAGAAGATGACAATGAAGGAGTAACAGATGATGAATCAGAACCAGGAAACAAATCCAGAAATGAGTGGGTGTTTATAGCCATCAAGGAAGAAGATTCCATGCTCTCTGAATCTGTCAATCACAAAGTTGTTGAAAAAGCCTTAGCTGCTCAAGTGGAAGAAAAGGATGATTGGGTTATTGACAGTGGATGTTCTCACCATATGACTGGTGACAAGAATAAGTTCTTAGACTTGGAAAGATATGAAGGAGGAATGGTAAAGTTTGGTGACAATTCTGCTGGCAGAATCAGAGGTAGGGGAACTATTTCCTTTGATGGTAAGAGCAAAACAGGTAATGTACTATATGTTGAAGGATTGAAGCACAATCTTCTCAGTGTTGGTCAGTTAGTGGACAAAGGCTATGATCTCCGGTTCAAGAATGGAAAATGCAGAATCTTTACAAGCTCCGGAACTGAAATTGCATCCGGTACTCAGACAAGAGGTAACATCTTTCATCTGGTTGGTTCAAATAAAAGTTGTTTGTTTGTTCAAATTGATCAGAGTTGGTTATGGCATAGAAGAATGTGTCATGTAAATTTTGATAACATCATCAAAATAAGCAATACTCAGGCTGTGAGAGATCTTCCAAAGTTGATAAAACCTACAAATAGTGTGTGTAAAGAATGTCAGTTAGGCAAACAAAGAAGAGTCTCTTTTAAAAGCAAAGATCAGTCTTCTACCGGATTGTTGGAATTAGTACATACTGATCTATGTGGTCCGACAAGAATCAAGAGTCTGCAAGGTGATAGATATTTCACGTTGTTAATTGATGATCATTCCCGGATGATGTGGGTTACCTTTCTAAAAGAAAAATCAGAAGCCTTTGAGAAGTTCAAAATCTTCAAAGCTATGGTGGAGAATCAAACCGGATTGAAACTAAAGTGTCTAAGGTCTGATAGAGGTGGTGAATTTACATCTGGTGAATTCATTGACTTTTGTGAGAAACAGGGTATAAGGAGACAGTTGTCTGCTCCTAAGACTCCACAGCAGAATGGAGTAGTTGAGAGAAAGAACCGGACCATCCAGGAAGCTGCTAGGACAATGATGTTGGAAGCAAATGTTCCTCAAATGTTTTGGAAAGAAGCTATCAGCACTGCAGTCTACACTCTCAATCGAGTTCAAATCAGAAACAACACCGGTAAGACCCCCTATGAACTCTAGTTTGGCATCACTCCTACTGTGAAATATTTCAGAGTATTTGGTAGCAAGTGTTATATTAAAAGAGATGAAGATCTAGGAAAGTTTGATGCTAGAAGTGATGAAGGAATTTTCTTGGGCTACTCCACTCAAAGCAAAGCATACCGATGTTACAATAAGAGATTGAGGAAAATGATAGAAAGCACCAATGTAAAGGTTGATGAAGGAATTGAGAAGCCTTCAAGATTTTATGAGTTTGATGAAGATGACCAAGACAGTGTTCAAGGACCTCAATCCTCTCCGGTGAGACAGAGTCAGCCTGATCCGGTAAATCAGGAAGAAGAGTTAGATTTGAATGAGGCTGATCAAGAAACAGCAGTGCTGAATACTCCCAAAATTCCAAGGTATGTAAGACTGAATCACTCTGAAGATCAGATCATAGGTGACAGAAGCAAAGGTGTACAAACTAGAAGGAATATTGCTCAAGATCAGAATGAATGTTGTCTGATTTCAAAGATTGAACCTAAAACAATAAATGAAGCCTGCAATGATGAAAACTGGACCAAAGCAATGGAAGATGAACTGATGCAAATTGAGAAAAATCATACTTGGGATCTTGTTCCCAGACCTAGAGACAGGAATGTAATTGGAACCAAGTGGGTCTTCCGGAACAAACTAAATGAAGCTGGTGAAGTAATCAGAAACAAAGCTAGATTGGTCTGCAAAGGCTACTCTCAAATAGAAGGAATTGACTTTGAAGAGACTTTTGCTCCGGTAGCAAGAATTGAAGCAGTCAGATTACTTCTTGCATTTGCTGCCTTCAAAGACTTCAAGGTATATCAGATGGATGTCAAGTCTGCCTTCCTAAATGGTGATCTGGAAGAAGAAGTCTACATTGAACAACCGGATGGATTTCAATTGTCTGATAATAATGATATGGTTTGCAAGTTGAAGAAAGCCTTGTATGGATTGAAGCAAGCCCCAAGAGCATGGTATGAAAGGTTGGATAAGCATCTTGTGCAGATTGGATTCAACAAAGGTACTGCTGACAGCAACTTATATTTCAAAATTGATCATGAGAACATTCTGATTGTTGAAGTGTTTGTGGATGATATCATTTTTGGAGGAAGAGATAGTATGTGTAAAACTTTTGCAAATCAGATGAAAAGTGAGTTTGAAATGTCTATGCTTGGTGAAATGAATTTCTTCTTGGGTCTGCAAATTACTCAAACAAAAGAAGGGATCTTCATTTCTCAGACCAAATATGCGAAAGAATTGTTAAAGAAATTTGGTATGGAAGACTCAAAGCCTATGAACACTCCTATGGCAACCGGATGTAAGTTAAGCAAAGATGATGATTCTCCAAAGGCTGATCAGACAAAGTATAGATCAATGATTGGTGGATTGTTGTATCTCACTCAAACTAGACCTGATATAATGCAGGCTGTTGGCCTTGTGGCAAGATTCCAGGCTGATCCTAGAGAATCTCATGTTATGGCAATCAAAAGAATTTTTAGATACTTGAAAGGAACAGTTGAGTATGGTCTTTGGTATCCTAGAGATCCGGATTTCTCTCTTCATGCTTACACAGATGCAGATTGGGCAGGAGATGTGGATGACAGGAAGAGCACTAGTGGTGGAGCATTCTTTTTGGGAAAGAGATTGGTTTCTTGGCTAAGCAAGAAACAAGATGCAATATCTCTGTCTACAACTGAAGCAGAATACATTGCAGCAGCAGGTAGTTGTACTCAAATCCTATGGATGAAGCAGATGCTAAGAGACATCAAAGTTGAATATGAGGAGCCTATCACAATTTTCTGTGATAATTCAAGTGCAATTAATATCTCCAAGAATCCGGTATTGCATTCTAAGACTAAGCACATATCTATCAAATTTCACTTCTTGAGAGAACAAGTAAACAAGGAAGAAGTCAGATTGGAGTATGTTCCCTCCAAGGATCAGATTGCAGATATCTTTACAAAACCTCTTCCCAAGGACTCTTTTGAATATCTCCGGGAGAAGTTAGGGGTCATGGCCCCTCCGGTAATGAACTAAGATGCACTGTTGTGCATCAGTCCGGTGGCTATCATAGTCATATCTTGTGATCCGGACGAATGGGGAGCTGCAACTAAGGGGGAGCAGCTGGTATGATTCTGATGTATGAGAATTGCAAGTATGAGCCCTTTGCCATTGATGTCAAAGGGGGAGAGAAAACATGTGAAAAACAAGTGGTTGATGATCAAAGGGGGAGCAGCAAAGGAAGAGAAGACATATGAAAAGTTGAAGTTCTTGTCTTAATGGTTTTTCACATCATATGTTGCCATCAATGACAAAGGGGCAGATTGTTGCAAGTATGAGGTTATCCAGTGTTGTCATTGATGTCAACATACTCATATTGCATTGACAAGAAGGATTTGATGAGCTGTGTACTGAGGATATTGAGAAAATTAGTCTCAGTCAGGAACAGTGAAGAACAGTGATGAGAAGAAGGTAAATGTACTGTATAGAATGAGAACCGGAGGATGCGGATTAAAGGGTTAGTAGATATGAGTCTTGAGATGCTACAGTTAAGATTTCAGAGGTCTGCATGGAGATCTGAAGGAGTTGTGGCTACCGGTATAGAACCAGGTCCGGCAAGTATCCGGAGGTGACAGAGGATCACAAAAAGGTCCGGTGAGGTCCGGAATTGTATTATCCTAATCTGCGGATTGGAAGGAGTGTTTGGGATGTCCTTGTGATGTATCATCCTGATTTGTGTATGCTTTGGAGGTCCGGAAGTACCTCCTGCATTATGACAGTGGCGACAGACTGTGTTCTTAAAGTTCCGGATGAGGAAGACAAGAGATCCCAGTAAGCAGAGGAAGTGCGGATGTATCCAGACATTCAGACAGGCTTGTGAAGGTTCTTGGATCATGTTTAGGTTGTGTTGTTGGTCCGCATTGATGGTAGAGCCCGGAATTGAAGTTATTCTTCCGGATGAAGTTCTTGCTCTGTGTAGCCGACCGGATGAGTTGTTCATCCTGCGAATGTTCTTGTGATGGCCGACCGGATGTGTTATTCATCTTGCGGATACTCCTATGGTTGTTTGCCGACTTAGATGCTTGTTCCTAAGTCGATGTCTTGTATAAATAATGATTTGTGAGTTCATTTCAGTGTGTGGTGTGAAAGATGAGTATGATATAGCGAAGAAAGGTGCGAAAGGCAGAGCAGAGATTGTTGGGCTTAATTGGAACTGATCCGGACATGGTAGAGATGTCATTCTCCAGTTCAAGACTGTGATTTTCATCACTTTGTAGACAGTGTGTCTCCTTGTAGGCAGTGGGCCTCTTTGTGAGCAGTGTGCTCGGGGCAGTGAGCCCTTATTGGCATGTGCCATTCATTTTTCTTTATTCTTCTAACAGAGAATAATTCTTGGGTTAGTCACCCCGTGGTTTTTCCCTTAACCGGGTTTTCCACGTCAAAATCTTGGTGTTCAATGTGTTGATGCTTATCTGCTCTTATGTTTATGTATTATGCTTCCATGAATGATTATTTGATATGCTGCTAACTAACAACAGAGAATTAAGTGTTTGAAATAAAAGAAGTTCTATACAACTGATTCACCCCCCCCTCTCAGTTGTATGCCCTAGATCCAACAAGGGTATGTCTATTCAGTCTTCTCAGGGGTAGAAGGAAACTAAACCCCATCTTCTTTCTTTTCTATTTGTTCGGTGTTAGCTCTCTAAAGATAACACTTCTTCTATACAACACTTTTTCATCCACAGGGTCCGAAAGCTTGTATCCTTTCACACCAACACAATAGCCAATGAAGATACACTTAACAGCCTTGTTCTCCAATTTAGACTGTTTCTCCCTAGGCACATGTGCATATGCCTCACAACCAAAAACATGAAGATGTCTAACTGAAGGCTTCTTACCAGACCACACCTCCATAGGTGTCTTACCAACAAGAGTTGATGTAGGAGATCAGTTTACCAGATAGCAAGCAGTGGATATAGCTTCTACCCAAAACTTTTGTTCAAGGCTTGCTCCACTAAGCATACTCCTATCCTTCTCCATTATTGTCCTATTCATCCTCTTTTCAACTCCATTTTGTTGAGGGGTGTATAGAGTTGTCTTATGTCTTTTAATCCCTTGCTCTTTACAAAACTTATCAAACTCTACTGAACAAAACTCACCACCGTTGTCAATTCTCAAACACTTAATCTTTTTACTAGTCTGATTTTTAGCAAAGGCTTTAAACTCCTTAAACTAACTAAAGACTTCAATCTTGCTTATGATAAAATAAACCCATGTCCTACTATAATCATCTATGAAAGATACAAAATATGTAGATTTAGAAATCGAAGGAACATTAACAGGACCAAACACATCAGAATGAATAAAATCCAATACACCAGAAGACTTGTGAGAACTAGAGTAAAACTAAACATGGTTTTGCTTTCCATAAATGCAATGTTCGCAAAAGTCAAACTTGTGATTACAATCATTTAACCACTCAACGAGGTTTTTATTTTTCAAGGTATGTAGACCCTTCTCACCAATGTGGCCATATCTCAAATGCCATAACATAGTCTTTTCACCAGGAAGTTTAACTTCCAAAGCATGTGCACTACCATTAGAACTAGTTACAATAGATTTCTTCACTACTCGTTCAGATGGTGGGGATGAAGTGACTGCAGCTCTTTTCTTTGAGTCAGAAGAACTATTGCACTATGAAGTGCATGCCTCCAACTGAAACAGAGTACCTCTCTGAGTACCCTTCGCAAGCACCATAGATCCTCTAGTCATCTTGCATCCATCCTTCGAAAAGACAACCTGTACACCTGTATCATTCAACATACTCACAGAAAGCAGGTTCCATGCAAGGCCTAGAATGTGCATAACTCTAGTGATCCCCTTCACTCATCCATCAGGGAATCAGATTGAGACTCTTCCATGACCAACAATCTTCAGATGAGAATCATCACCCAAGTACACTCTTCCACCATCAAACTCTTCATACTTCATGAACTAGTCTCAATGTGAGCTCATGTGGAATGATGCACCAAAATCAATCAACCACACATCATCAGATGCATGGGTGGCTAGGGCTGCGATGAAGGCATCACCATCATCTTGTGACTTGTCAGAATTTGAATCAGGAGCATTCTTCTTCTTCTTGTTCTTCTCTGCTTTGCATTCCTTTCAGAAGTGCCTGATTTTTCCACAGTTCCAACAAAGAGCCTTGGACTTTCCAAGATATTTAGATCTCCCATGAGATTTGGATCTGCCCTTTTCACCTTTCTTGTCCTTCTTCTTCCCTTTTTCTTTGGGTCATCCACAAACTGCAAGAGCCTCTTTGGCTACCTCAGAAGACTTTCTCTGCATCTATTCAAATAATAGTGAAGACACCACATCTTCCATCTTGAAGGTGGTAGTAGTGCTTTTGATATCCATGACAAGATGATCCCATGAATCTGGCAAAGAACAAAGTAGGGTCATACATTAATCCTCATCCTCCATTTTCACACCCACAGATGTCAACTATGCAACAATCATGTTAAAATCATTCATGTGGTCCACAACAGATCCTCTGTCTTCCATCTTCAGAGCAAACAACTTCTTTTTTAGGAAAAGCTTGTTCACCAAGGACTTGACCTGATAAACATCACCCAGGTTCTTCCAAAGATCTTTTGTGCTCTTCTCCTCATGGAAATTCAACAGGATGGAGTTAGCTAGACAAAGTCTTATGAGACCCTTAGCCTTCTGATCTTTGAGGTCCCAATTAGATTGTGAAATTGCTATAGTTTTTACATCAGATATAGTTTCCCATAGGTCATGATCAACAAGTAGATCTTCCATCTTGAGTTTCAACAACTCAAAATTAGTGCCATTCAATTTCTCCACATCTAATCTTCTGGATCTGGTTGTCATCTCCTTGCTACATCAAGATACAAAATGCTCTACACAACACTCCCACTCAACCTAAGATTAGCTCAAAAACCCCCTACCCAGCAGCTAGAACCAAAACAGGCCAGGCTCTGATAGCAACTAAAAGGAAGCTAGGTGTGCAGAAATCACTTCCTACACTAATCTAATGAGGGGAGGAGAGTGAAAATTTAATTTTATCTTTACAATTACAGCTATGTTAAACCAGTAACAGAGATATTGCAGAAAACACATACACAAGAAAGTGAGACAGAAGAAGAGAGACACAAGATATACGTGGAGAAAGCCCTGATTAGGTGAAAAACCCCACACTCCAAAACCTGCACAATGTATTATCAAAATTGAAATGGTTTATAATACACTTGTAATGTAAACTTTTAGGAGTCTTTGACACTTGTATCTAGAGATAATCCAGAAGCATAACAGTACCTGTCAAACCTGTAGTACATCTCTTAAAAGCACCTATTTATATAACAAATACAAGGCAACTATGGCTCCACATTGGGATTGGTGTCCAACATGGCCTCATGGCCCACAACCCATGCCTATGGACACTTGTCCAACACTGTAGGATGCTACTGACACTTGTCAAGTCACCCCATCCCAAGGAGGTCACCTATTTCTAAAATGGGCTATGACAGATGCTCTTACGACTCTTAAAACCATCATAGAATCTGTCATAGCTGTCATAACATACAACTACAAGAGAATCTATCATACATAGGCTATAAATAGCATATTCTCTTACAGCATCTCATAGTCCACCTTGGGGCACCCAAAGATGCCTTTTTTAAAGATGCTCTTCGACACATGTCTTCACCTATCATAGAATCTCCTATTTTTGACTCTTACATGTCATAACTTCATCCTAGGAATCTGTCGTGATCGTTAAGGTCAATATTCACTTACACAACATCCAAGATACTGACACATGGCAAAATATTCCTACCACTAAGTGGGACTCCTATCTCCTCATGTGAGGACAAAATTACATGTGGTCATATGCCATGTAGGATGACACATCACTGTGCCAACTCCCACAATATGACAACATAGGATTTATGTCCAATTAATACAATAGGCAATAAATAAATAAATACAAGGAATTACCAAGGTTGAGACACCTAAATTCCCAATAGTAGGCATCCACTAGTTACTTGTAAGGCACCAACTTTTCTTCTTTTGTTTGGTACTCATCAGTGACTTGTCGAATGCCTAGTTGTGAGTCTCCATATACCTGTAGTTCTTTGATGTCCCATTAGACTGCTGTATTGAGACCTATGAGGAGTGTTTCATACTTGGCTATGTTGTTAGTGCAAGGAAATGCAAGCTAATATGACTTTGGGATATAGTCATTTTGAGGTGTGATAAAAAGGATTCCAGCCCCTGATCGATGCTGTGTAGGAACCATCAAAATACAACTTCCACATTACTGAGGTAGAAAGAGTGAAGAGATTCTCATCCAAAAAGTCAAATACCATAGGATGTACATCTGTCATAGGTGCTTCTGCTAGTTGATCTGCTAGGGCTTGTCCCTTGATTACTTTACGATACACATACTCAATGTCAAACTCATTAAGGATCATGATCCATTTAGCTAGTCTGCCTGTGAGGGATGCCTTTGCTAGGAGATACTTTAATGGATCAATTTTGGCTATTAGATTTGTGTGTTGGTTTAGCATGTAATGCCATAACTTTTGGGAAGCAAACACTAAGGCTAAACAAGTTCTTTCCATAGGTGAATAATTGAGTTCATAACCCACCAAGGTTCTACTAATATAGTAGATCGCATGCTCTTTTCCTCACTCATCATGTTGTGCTAGAAGAGCCCCTAGGGCTGCAGTTGTAGTTGAGATGTACAAGATCAAAGGTTTATCAGCAACTGGTGGTACCAAGATAGGAGGTATAGCTAGATATTCTTTGAGCTAATCAAATGTTGCTTGACACTTATCAACCCATTGAAATGAGACATTCTTTCAGAGAAAGTGTTGAAATGGTTGACATTTATCTGCTAGCTGTGAGATAAATCACCTAATGGATTGTAACCTTCCTTGAAGGTTCCTTAGTGCTTTTAGATTCTTTGGTGGAGGCATCTCTACTATAACCTTGACTTTTGTTGGATCTACTTCAATGCCTCTGCGAGATACGATGTATCCCAACAGTTTTCCTAAGGTTACCCTGAAGACACACTTCTTGGATTGAGTCTTACTTGATATTTTTTGAGTCTGTCAAAGATTTGTCCTAGAACCTGTATGTGATCTGCCCTAGAAGATTTTGCTAGTATATCATCCACATAGTCTTCCATGATATAATGAAAGAGATCATGGAATATCACTGTCATTGCTCTTTGATAGGTTGCTCCTGCATTTTTAAGACCCAATGGCATGACATACCAACAATAGGTACCCCACAGACAAGTGAAAGTAGTTTTATGTTGATCTTCTTTTGCTATCATTATCTGATTGTAGCCAAAAAATCCATCCATTAGAGAAAGCATTTTGTGACCAGCAATCAAGTCTACTATAAGATCAATGTTTGGCAGTGGGAAGTCATCTTTGGGACATGCTTTGTTAAGATCTTTGAAGTTAGAACACATGCGGATGCCCCCATTGGGTTTAGCCATAGGTACAATGTTTGTGACCCATTCTGGATAATCAATAGGCTTGATGAATTTTGCATGTAACAACTTCTATATTTCCACTTTCACTAGGAGAGTGATTTGTGGATGCATCTTTCTCAACTTCTATTTGACTAGTTTAGCTTTTGGATCACTCGTGAGATAGTGAACTACTAGTGAAGGGTCCAACCCTGGCATATTAGCATAGGTCCATGCAAAGTTGATGGTTCACTGTAAGAAGAAGTTGCTAAGATTCTTGTACTCTTGTTCTGATAATGACGCTACAAGGAATGATGTCTTTGGATTTTGCTCTGTGCCAAGATTTATCTCTGTAGAATCTTCCACTAGGAGAGATGATTTCTCTTGATACTTAGATGGTAGGGAAAGGTCAAATCGTCCATTCTCAAGTGCCACAATTAGGTTTTCACCTTGGGATACATCCTTTGTTTTTATTGTTTTGTGATCGGGAGGTGCCACAGTGTGGTTTTCACCTAGATATCTTTCTTTATTTTTACTTTTACAACTGGAGGATTTGGTATTCTCACCAAAATAAGTAGTTTGCTCTAGTTCCATTACAAAACCAGATTTGTGATCACCAAGAGGGATACCATCCCAAAGTCCCATGAATTCTTCAATAGATTCATCATTCTGAAATACATCTAGAACATCTAGAACAAGGGCCCCTTGTTGGTCCCAATCGATAAGTTCAGGGTAGACAAGTGTTACAATCTGGGTGTTGGTGGTGGATGTTAAGGATACAAATGATAGTATAAATATGGAGGATTCAGTGAATAGGTCAGTCATATGGAGGTAAGTGATGCAGAGAGCACAGTGAAAGTCAAGCAATTGAAACCTCCTTCACAACAATGGGCTTCAATTCCAAATTATTGTTTAGTCAGCTTTAGCAACCCTTCGCCAAGACCTACTCTGTCGGTGTAACTTAAAACTCTTTTGCCAATTCGCACCTCTTCCCGATATGCTTAACACCGAGCTTTGTCTTCGGCTAGACAAGTCACTATCGGCGAAGCTTGACTAAGGTCTACTGACACCCTGTTTCCTCCCAACACTTCGATGAGACATTAATCATCAGTGAGGTTCTGCATTAGTTGACCTGCTATCACTGGTAATCTAATGTATCTCCAACCCAGTTTCACCAATATGGCCGGTCACCCCTTGTATCTGACCCAATGTATCTTCTCAATGTACATTCACAACATACATTCTCCTTATGCCTCTGCAATATGCATACTCAACATGCTTTTGTGAGATACACACGAAATGTATATTCGGTGTAGCAACACAAATCTTATACCGATGCACTTGGTCACCCTGACTACTCTTTGGGTAGACTACTACTTCTATTAATAACCCCCAGTCTTGCTGATGATAGTCCAACACTTAGGCAAAACTTCACTTCACCTAATTTTTGACTAAGCCCTAGCACATAGAAATTCTAGGCTCGACTAGCACATCCCATGCCTGATCCCAACACTGAACATAAACAAAAACCAAAAAAAATACAAACTATACAGACAAGCCCATTCCACCAATTTCAAAGAAATCTTGTATGTGGAATGGCTCAGTAACCCATCTGAATGACAAAATGGAACTAACTACAGTGACACAGTGAAAGAGCACAAACAAAATAGGATCTTTTATTTATGTTGGGAACTTTTGTACTGAAACAACTCTTCTATCTTCTTATTGTTACTCTACCACAAATCACACCCAATTACTATACTACTCTCTCCTCTACCTCTTTCCTTTTGTTTACTGAACTATTTATACATGTTCCTGTTCATGACAGTTTGCATCAGTGAGAATGCCAACCATTCTACAACTGTCAACCCATTCAGTTACAATGTGTTTGCTCTTCCACTACTAAACACTACGACTTGTCCTATTCCACTTAGACTCACACATGGCACTAGGCCTTACAATTGGTCATGTGGACCTTATACAACTATAAAACATCAAAAAGAACATGAAATTCATTAAAGTAACTAGGTGCCCCTGCACCATACTCCTGGGGCTCAAAAGAACTCAAGTCCCTTGAGGAACCAAGTCTAAAATATTAACCCCATGCTTGATGATGTCTTCCTCGCTCATCTAGGTAGCATCTTCATCAGGTAAACCACGCCATTTGACTAGATACTGCTTGTAGGTCTTATGTCGAGTCTTCTTCTGAACCTTTGTGTCCAAAATACATTCTAGCTATACTGGGTAACTCAGTGGAAGATCAGAAATCCATTATGCATCCCCTGCTTCTATCACATCTGAACCAGCATCATTGTCTCCTCTGAATGGAAACAGGTCAAACACATTGAAAATAGGCAATATTGCTAAACCTAGAGGAAGTTCAATTTCATATGCATTAGGCCCAAACTTGTGTACAATCTTCAATGGGCCTATTTTCTTCATAAGAAGCTTCATGGTTTGCCCCTTCGGAAGGCTCTCTTTCTTCAGATATGCCATTACTAGATCCCCAACTTTGTATTGGACATCCCTTTTCTTCTAACCAGCTCTCTCCTTGTATTTCCTTGTGTTCTTCTAGATAGTTTCCCTTACAACGTCATGGATATCCTTCATGCTGACTGCAAAATCTTCTCCTTGTGTACTCCTTGTCTCCATGTTCTAGAGATCTCTTAACTCCAAAATTCCCCTTGGGTGAATCCCATATACAACTTTGAAAGGACTCTTTCCTGTGTTCTGATTGATAGAGTCATTATATGCAAATTATGCTTGTGGGATGACCATATCCCATGCTTCTCCATGCTGTTTAATCAAACACCTCAAAAGATTACCCAGTGATCTTTTCACCACCTTAGTTTGTCCATCCATCTGAGGGTGATATGCAGATGTAAAAGATAATTGGGTGCCCAATTTCTTCCACAAAATGCGCCAAAAATGTCCCACAAACTTGGGATCTCTGTCAGTGACAATATTCAAAGGCAAACCATGAATTCGAACTATTTCTTTAAAGAACAGACCAGCAATGTGTGAAGCATCATTAGTACATTTACATGGCACAAAATGAGCCATTTTATTAAACTTGTTAGCAACCACAAACACACTGTCAAATCCTCTTTGAGTCTAGGGAAGACCCAAAATAAAATCCATACTGATGCACTCCCATGGCCTTTATGGAATTGGAAGTGGTTGATAGAGACCTGCATTTGATGAAGTCCCTTTTGCCCTCTAGCAAATGTTGCAACTTTCTACAAATTTCCTAATGTCTGTTTGCATTTTAGGCTAGAAGTAAAGCCTTCTCACTTGTTCCAACATCTTGTCCAGTCCAAAATGACCTCCAAGACTACTGTAATGCTTCTCTTTTATGATGTTCTCCCTCATGGAACACCTAGGCACACACAACTGGTTGCCTTTAAATAGTAACCCCTGCTGTAGCAAAAATTTAGAAAAATCAAAATGATAGGAATCTAAAAATTGTGAACAAACTACATATATCTCCTTGAAGTCCTCATCATCCTGGTACATATTCTTAAGAGAATCCACTTCCACACTTTGCAACTAGATTTCCTGTATAGTGCATACTCTTTTGCTCAGAGCATCTGCCACCTTGTTAGCTTGTCCCTTCTTATGTTTGATGGAAAAAGTATATGCCTGGAGCTATTCAACCCACTTCATATGCCTGTGGTTTAGCTTCTCCTGCGAATTCAGAAAACTCAAAGCATGATTGTTAGTATAAATAATGAATTTCTTGGGCAAGAGATAATGTCTCCATTTTTTCATTGCTTGCACCATTGCATACAATTCTAGATCATATGTGGAATACTTTCTTTTAGCATCATTCATCTTTTCACTAAAGAAAGCAATAGGTCTGCCTTCCTGACTCAAGACAACACCAATGGCAAGGTTACTGGCATCGCATTCCACAGTAAACAACTTATTAAAATCAGGCAAAACCAAAATGGGTTTCTTTGCTATTTTCTGTTTGAGAATCTTAAAAGACTCATCAACTGCTCTATTCCAAACAAACTTACATTTTTGTCCTCCTTTTATGGTATCCAGAATTGGTGTACAAACATGACTGAATCCTCTTATGAATTTCCTATAAAAAGTTGCCAACCCATGAAAACTTCTCACATCACTTACTGTTCTAGGTGTTGGCCAAGACAGAATAGCATTTACCTTTTCCGGATCCATTTTCAAATTACCCTGGGCTATCACAAATCCAAGGTATGTGAGTTCTTCCTTCATGAAGACACTCTTCTCCATATTGATCATCAATTTCTCCTCATGCAGCTTCTTCAACACCTATTCCAAATGTTGCAAATGTTCTTCCTTTGTCCTGCTGAAAATTAGAATATCATCAAGATAGACAACAACAAATTTGCCAATAAAATCTTTCAATACCTCATTCATTAGACGCATGAAAGTGCTTGGAGCATTGGATAGTCTAAATGGCATCACCACCCACTCATAGAGACCCTCATTAGTCTTAAAGGTTGTCTTCCATTCATCCCCTTGTCTAATCTTGATCTGATGGTATCCACTTTTGAGATCAATTTTAGAAAAGTACCGAGCTCCTCCCAAACAATCCATGAGGTCCTCTATTCTAGGCATAGGAAACCTATATCTGATGGTGAGCTTATTTATGGCTCTTGAATCAGTACATAACCTCCATTTGCCATCCTTCTTGGGAGCTAAAAGTGTGGGTACAACACATGGACTAAGACTTTTCTTCACCAAGCCCCTATCCAATAGTTCTTGCACTTGTTTAGCAATTTCCTCATTCTGAGTAGGTGTCATTTATAGGCTAGTTTAGTTGGCAATGTGGATCCTAGGATGAAGTCAATCTGATGATTTATGTATCTCACAGGGGGTAGGGTATTGGGCATATCCTCCACCATGATACTCTTATACTTGTCTAACAATTCCTGTACTTCCTTAGGGACTTTTTCCTTGCTATTTTTAGACAAATTAGAATTATCTTTAGGTTTCAAAATCAGAGCATACCCCTAGGTTCCCTCTTCTTTCAGAGTATGGAGAAACTCTTTCCCACTCACTAACATGACACTTGATCCTACATTCTTGTCTACACCCTCTTCTGGTAAAGGATCCATCTTATACTATCTACCATTCTTGGTGATAATAAAGGAATTAGATTTACATCATGCTGGGCTTGTACATCATACTGCCAAGGTCTACCTAACAGTAAATGGCATGTATCCATGGGAATTATATCGGCATGTATCCATGGGAATTATATCACACAAAATTTTATCCCCACATTCCCCAATCTAAAATTCTACCCAAGCGTGTTCATTAACCAAAACTTGTTGCCCTTTGTTCAGCCATGACACTTTGTATGGACTAACATGTGGCAATCTTTTCAAATTCAATTTCTCTACCATTTCTACTTAAACTAAATTCTCAGTTGAGCCAAAATCAACAATTACCTTACACCTTTTGCTAGAAACTTTACATAGAGTTCTGAATAGTGTCTTCCTCTAGGGTGGTTCCTTGTTCTGTGGCACTTTTAGCATTGTCCTTCTCATCATGAGATTCTCTCCATCTTGTGTTGGAGCTACACTTCCCATAGGTGAAGTCACACTCTAACAATCTTCTTCCTGAATCAGCTGGCTCCTTCTCTCTCCTCCATGAGAGCTTGAGGCTTTCTCTGGACACTTACCTGCTATGTACCCAATTTGGTTACAATTATAACATCTTGCCATGAAGACATTAGGACCTTTTCATGGTCCACCAAATCTACCTCTTCCATTAGGTCTCCTTCCTCTAAAACCCCCTCTGGAACCAGATTCTCCACTATGTTCTTGTTGACTGGACTCCCCTTGATTCTTCTGGAACTGATTTCTACCACCAAAACTATTTCTGCCCCTGAAATTTCTTCCACCTCTGCCTCTGTTCTGTTGTTCTCTTTTCTTTTCAATTTTTCTTCGACTCTCAGTGCTACTTGAAAACACTTGTCCACAGTTTATGGTGTCAAGATGGTAATCTCATCTTGTATACTATATTTTAGGCCATTAATATACCTGGCAACTCTTCCCTTTTCATCCTCAGCAAGCCCACACCTTAGAGACAATTTGTGAAATTCCTGTATATAGGTGGATACATCCATATCCTTATGTTTGAGGTTCTACATTTTCTGGTATATCTGCACTTCATAATCCACTAGTAGGAATTGAGCCTTGATCCTCTCTACCATTCGACTCTAGGATGAGATCATGCTCTTTCCACTCTTCACCCTTTCTCCCTGGGTGTAGTTCCACCACGTGAGTGCAACACCTTTCAATTTCGTCTTTGCAAACTTGACTCTTTTATTCTCTGGTACCTCCTTGTACTCAAAGTAATTGTTCAAAGCCTTGACCCATTCGATGACTTCTTCTATGTCCATCTTTCCACTAAATTGTTTCTCGTCTGCAGATATATCTACCAGTTCTGGGGCTATTTCCTCCTCCCCATCTTCTTCTTCTTCATCAGATTCACCTTCTGATTTCTTTCCTATCTTCAGTGCCTTCAACTCAGCCTGGAGTGTTTCCTTGATTCCAACCTTGACTCCAACCTTGATCATTTCTTCCATCTCTTGGAACTTCTTAAGCACTTCTACTATCATCCCCTTTGGAGGCATGGCACTAGCCTCTCCTTCACTCTCTCTATCTGACATAAACATTCACAGAACGTCCAAAGCTTTGATACCAAAAATGATGCAGAGAGCATAGTGGAAGTCAAGCAATTGAAACCTCCTTCACAACAATGGGCTTCAATTCCAAATTATTGTTTAGTCAGCTTTAGCAACCCTTTGCCAAGACCTACTATGTCAGCATAACTTAAAACTCTTCTACCGATCCGTACCTCTTCCCGATATTCTTAACACTGAGCTTTGTCTTTGGCTAGACAAGTCACTATTGGCAAAGCCTGACTAAGGTCTGTCGACACCCTATTTCCTCTCGATGCTTTGGTGAGACATTAATCATTGGCGAGGTTCTGCATTAGTTGACCTGCTATCACTGGTAATCTAATGTATCTCCAACCCAGTTTCACCGATACAGCTGGTCACCCCTTGTATCCAACACAATGTATCTTCTCAATGTACATTCGCAACATACATTCTCCTTATGCCTCTGTAATATGCACACTCAACATACTTTTGTGAGATACACACAAAATGTATATTCGGTGCAGCAACACAAATCTTATGCCGATGCACTTGGTCACCCTGACTACTCTTCGGGCAGACTACTACTTCTGCTGATAACCCCCAGTCTCTCCGATGATACTCCAACACTTAGGCAAAACTTCACTTTGCCTAATTTTTGACTAAGCCCTAGCACATAGAAATGCTAGGCTCGACTAGCACATCCCACGCTTGATCCCAACACTAAACATAAACAAAAACCAAAAAAAATACAAACTGTACAGACATACCCATTCCACCAATTTCAAAGAAATCTCATCAGTGGAATGGCTCAGTAACCCATCCAAATGACAAAATGGAACTAACTATAGTGACACGGTGAAAGAACACAAACAAAAGAGGATTTTTATTTATCTTGGGAACTTCTGCACTGAAACAACTCTTCTATCTTCTTACTGTTACTCTACCACAAATCACACCCAATTACTATAGTACTCTCTCCTCTACCTCTTTCCTTTTGTTTACTGAACTGTTTATACATGTTCTTGTTCATGACAGTTTGCATTGATGGGAATGCCAACCGTTTTGCAACTGTCAACCCATTCAGTTATAATGCGTTTGGTCTTCCACTACCAGACACTAGGACTTGTCCTATTCAACTTGGACTCACACAAGGCACTAGGCCTTACAATTGGTCACGTCGACCTTATACAACACCAAAAAATCAAAAAGAACACGAAATTCATTAAAGTAACTAGGTGCCCCTGCACCAGTAAGAGTCATCAATGATATCCTCTTTAGACATCGAATCTGTGAGAGAAGTTTGTGCTACCTCATTGGGAATACCCTTGATGTCTGAGGTACATGGTACCTTCCTACCAAATCCTAACCCATCCTTGTCTAGTTTCTTCTTCACAATAATGGGTTCCATTTCACCTTGATTATTTTTTCCAAGGCCCCCTTTGCCTTTGTAGCCCATGTTCTTCATAATTCTTAAGCCATTGCGATATTGTTTGACTTGTATGATGACTGGTTCTTTCTCCTTGTAGAGCCAAGATGAGATGTCTTTAATTGTTTCCTCTAGAAATAATTTTCCTTCCTGGAATTGGGTTAGAGATGTTGGGGGAGGAATAGCTACTTTTTTAGTTTCTTTGGCTATGGGTGGTTGGCCACAGGATTTAGGAGATAGGGGCATCCACCCTACACAACAAGATTTTGAGATATCATATTCATGGATGTGAGCTTTGATTTTAGGAATAGGATGAGGATTGGGTTCAGCTACAAAGGCTTTTATTAGATTTTTAGAATCGACATATAATGGGGATGCATGGGCTTTATCATTATTGGGCACTTGGTTGCAATTTTTATAATTGCTTTGCAAGACATGACATAATTCAAAGGGATTAGGATCTCTTGGGATAGTGATCTCTATACCATTAAATGGGAACTTGAGAGACTGATGGTACATTGAGGGAATAGATTTCATGGCATGGATCTATGGGCATCTTAAGATAATGTTATAAGGTAGCTCAATGTTGAGGACTTAGCACTTAGTTTCAAGCATGACGAGGCCTACTTGTATAGGTAAGTGGATAACACCTTCTGAACGATGCTTAGAATCATCATACCCCTTGATTGTAATACTTTGATCAATGTTGACATGATCCTAAGAGTACCCTAATTGTTTGAGTAACTTTAGAGAATAGATGTTGAGACTATCACCACCATCTATAAGTATGCATTTGATCTTGCATTTATGGATGACAACCTCAATGTGAAGGGCATCATTATCGTGGGATGTGAGGTCCTTTTTAGAAAAGACCACATTGTAAGGTGAGGCAATGTTACCTATTATAGCTTGGAAATCTATGACCGCTATGTTATTAGGAACTGAAGACTCTTGTAAGGTGGTGCAGGAGCACCCGCACATGATCAGGATATAGGTCTGCATGATGACATACATGATCAGGATGTAGGATAGTTATCATCATGCTGACGGGATAATCTATTTTTAGTATGTTTGACTTTATCATGTAATAAGGTCCATTGGACCGATGCTATGTAATAGTTCAACATAGGAGTATGTGTAGGCAGTTAGAGGCAGTTAGAGATCGGGATAAGGTTATCTGAGCTGTCCTCTCTCCCAGCCGCTTGGAAGCTCCCAGCCGCTGGGAAGTGATGTTAGTAGTACTCGAAGGATTTGTTATATATACCTTCGATCTGTAGGGTTTAGAGATAGTTTTGATATTGATGTACTGGTGTTGAGTTGAGATTCAGGAGAGCAGTTCAGACATTGTGAAGCTGTATTCAGGACATTTGAATTTCAATTGAATAAGATCTCATCTTCGCATTATCTGGTTGTATCAGTTACATCTGTTTTGTTTTCCTTTTCCATTTTGCAAGTTAATGGGCACTTTCAACCCTTCCACCGGTTGATCCTGCAAATCGGTGGAATGGTCCTGTATCATAGTTTAGATTGCATTTGTGTTTTCTGTTTGTGCATTGCATTGTTCAGGAGATCTGTTAGAAGCATGCTGTAAATCAGCCTAGCATCCTCATGTGCTAGGTCTAGAAGATAAGTTTGCTTAGATTTTGGTTTGAAGGTGATCCGGCCCGGTCGTCACATGATCTTTGTGAAACTATGCGGTTGTGAGTGTTTTCATGCAGTGGAAGGATACACAGGAGTCTGCATGTGCGTTTCCAGTCGGAATGAGCCACAACATCATCTGCGAATCCATAACCATCAGGATCGGGTCATGAAGTTGTTGAAATTTGCATGTTGCATGTGCATCATGATGTTTTGAGTTGGATATATACTCAGTGTATATATCGCAGTCAGGATCATCTCTCGGGGAAGGTCATCATCCGCATATCGCTAACGGATGCGGGTGTGAAAGTTGAGTTTTTTTGGCTAAGTGTTGAAGAGTTCATCAGGATGATGTGTGACGTCATTGTCATCAGGATATGACATCATTGTCGTCAGGATATTCAGAAATCCCTCTATGCGAGTTTATCCTGTTGTCGCTAAGGGTTTAGACATCGGCGTAGGCAGGAAGTTGTATTAGCATCATCAGGAGGTTCCGAAGACAACCGGATAAGTTGAGTCATGATGCTGTTGCTTGTATCGTCGGGCAGTGGAGCATCGAAGGCAAGTTGTTGAAGTGCAACGTCATCAGGATATTTGGAGAACCGGATATTAGGATATCCTGTTGACGAAGGTGATATTGAATATCATGATGATGCCGCTTGTGTTTGGCACCCGATGAACAGTGCAACCGGAGGAGGTTCGCGCCCGTTGTTTATCATGATGATGATAGGCGACAGTCGAAGGAGGTAAATAGTAGTCGACAGGAGGATATTTGCGATCATCTGAAATATGATGATGCTGTTGAAATGTGATGATGCTGTTGGTATTGTTAGGAAATATGATGATGCTGTTCAGCCGATAGAGAATTTTATCATGCTGTTTGTATTGTTGGCAGCTCCTTCCTGTTAGGTTGCCTCTGTTGCGTTCCACTCTGCATCATAAGGCTTTTTTGAGCACAGCTTTATGTGCAGGCGATGACTGTAGAAAGTCCAAGATAGAGATCTGTGTAGGGGTTTTCCCTAGATGTTCTACAAGATTATAATCAGATTGAGTTGGGAGACTTGGTGTAGGACCACGAAGGGTGACACAACCACGATGAGTTGTAACTACACAATCTATAGATTTGCCTTTGATTGTGAGGGTAGATACATGACTTTCTTCAAAACGACCCACAATAGAGTCATAGGAAGTTGAAGCTTTGTTAACACCTTTACCTTTGTCAGGATTGTGTCCTTGACCATGGTTAGGGAATGGCTCCTTGTACATGTTGAGGTCTTTATTGGTGTTTTGAGTTGGTGGTTCATCATCAAAAGTGATTTGTTTTTTGTCGATAAGGTTTTGGATTAGGTGTTTGAGTTTCATGCATGATATGGTTCTATGTCCTTTGGTCCTATAATACTCACAATATTCATTATCTTTGTACCATGCAGTTTTGTAAATAGGTTCACCATATGGGGGAGCATCTGGTAAGGTGGTGAGTCCATTGTGTATAAGTTTCTGTAGAACAGGCTCTATAGGCTCTCCCAAGGGAGTTAATTGATGTTGCAGAGGGTAATCTTGTTGAGGTCACTCTTGTTGTCATTGTTGTTGGTTTTACTTTGGTTGTCTTTGTTGTTGTTGGTTTTGATGAGGTAGAGGTTGACTTGGTTTTGATGAAAGATGAAGGGGTGTTTTTATTGTTTGGACATGTTTGGAATCTACCACACCATAATTGACCACATTTTTATTTTTGTTCCAAAACTTGGGCTTATCATTTGTTTGTTGTTGAGGAACATTATATTTATTATCTTTGAAGATTTTGAACACACCTTAGCGATGAGGGCATTTTCAATGTTGATGCCCTTATAGGTAATTTCATCAAAGGTTGTAGCACTAAGAATATACAAATAGAAACCAAATTCTTGGTTAAGGTTCTGCACAAATATGCTAAGAAGATGCTTTTCAGGTATTTTGAATGGGAATTCACTAGCCATTTGTCTCCATCTTTGAAGGAAAGAGATGAAAGTTTCCCCATTTTTCTGTTTATTATTGCATAGGTGGGTCATAGAGACCTCATGTTATGTGTTGTAGGAGAAATGGGTGGCAAATTTCTCCACAAGCTCATTAAAAGATTTGATAGGTGCGAGAACCATTCTATAGCTTGACCTCCAAGATTGCAAGGAAAGAGGCGCATAAGATATGTGTCATTTTGTGAGACCTCGAAGCAAGTGAGATAGAATTCTCTAAGATGGTCTTTTGGGTATCCTTTTCCTTTGTATTTATCAAATTTGGGAATAGTAAAATTGTGAGGAAAAGGGATCATGGGTAATGACTGATCAAATGGATAAGGACAAACTTCTTCCAAAGAGAAGGTTTTCTTGGTGTGGCCAAATGTAAGATCAGATAGTTGTTGTTAAACCTCTACAAGTTTTATCTCCATAGTTGTGGGAGGGGTTGGAAACATCTCCTTTTGTCTGAGAGGTGGTTTTTGTTTCCCAAATGGAAGATTGTAGTGGAAGCCATGGGCATTGGTGTTACAAGGGTCGTATGATTGGTTAGAGTCATGTGTGTTGTATGTTGGGTTTGGATTGGGTTGGTTTTGGGTATTTTGATTTTGGGGAGGTGGGGGTGGTGCTAGGTAAGAATGTAGGCTTTGTGATGGTTGTAGGTAAGAGTTATATCATTGGTATTGTGGATGTGGTGTGAAGAAAGAATTCTGTGGAGGAAAGCTAAAGTTTGTTGGGTTTGGTTGTGGTGGTGGAACATAGCTATAGGAAGTTTGGTTTTGAGAGTTTTGAGGGTTGAGATAGGTGTGGGTTAGGTTGAGAGTGGAAGATCATTGTAGTGGAGGGACATATGTAGATGGGTTTTATGATTGTTGTGGTTGATTGAGATATGTGTTGAAAAAGTTTAGTGTAGATGATCGTTGTGGTGGAGGGACATAGGTAGATGGGTTTTGTGATGGTTGGGGTTGACTAAGATGGGGATAGGTATGATTGAGTGTAGAAGAATGTTTTGGTGAAGTGACATAGGTTCTGTTGACATTTTGTGATGGTTGGGGTTGCATGACATTGTTTAGGTTAATGATACGGAGGGTTGATGATGTTGGGGGTGGTGTTTGTTGAGACCCTTGTTGCATGGCTACATAAGTGTTTCTCAGATTGTAATTTGGTGGGAAACCTTCTCCTGATGGGGTAGCCAATATTCCACTTGTGATTGGTGTGGGCATTTGTGACATGTTAGGAGCTTGCTATGTGTTTGATTTAGCTAGAGCAGCCTATCTTGCTAGTTCTGCTTGATGATGTAAAGTCTCTTGTTGGTGTTTATAAATTTCCATAGGATTCATAAGAGGTGATATGGGTCTTTCTACTATTGGATTTTGATAAAGAGGATTCTCATATTGTGCGTCAAAAGGTTTAGTTTTTCTCCCTTGAGAGCTTTGTTCAGGTATGGGAGTGGTCACATCCGACATAGTTTGGACCGTAGTTATAGCGTCATGGGTCTTGTTTGACTCTTTGAGATTGGATAGATAAAAATCTTGAGGTAATTTGGCTCCTTACTCTGCTAGTAAGTGAAATAAATGATCTTGGTTCTCACTTGGGATTTTGTCAAACACGGTTATGGCTCTAGGATGTTTCATAATTTCATCAAGGTCTTGTCTATCTTCTTGAGAGGATTGACCTTCTTCAAAGTGTCGCTCTTCTTGAGATGGGACTTGAACCGTGGTATAAATGGGTGTAGCAAAATCATTAGGCATGCCGGTAGTTAATTGAGTTACATATACCAAAGGGACATTACCTTTTTGAGGATTGGTTGGTTGGTCATGTTGTGGCTTGTTTTGAGAGTTGGTTGGTCTTTCCATTGGTGCTTTTGGAGTACCTTTTGGAGTCATGTTGGATTGGCTTGGTTGAGGTGTATGAGGAGGTGATTTGCACATCCTTGGGGCAACTTGTTTACCCTTTATAGTTTGTTGGAGTCTAATGGTTACCATGGGATGCACTAGGACAATTTGTTTTTGAGTTTTTTGCTAGAATTTTGCTAAGGTAATTTTGATGAACAATTTTTCTAGACCAAAGGCGCTGTACTATTTGACCAAAGGTGTAGGACTGTGTTACCAAAGGTGAGCTACTATTATACCAAAAGGCACTAAAGTAGGTTGCTAGAGGCAAGGTACTATTATACCAAAGGCGAGCTACTGGTATACCAAAGGCACTGAAGTAGTGTCAGTGATGTTTATAAGGTAAATTTTGATAGTTTTGGATTTGATTTTGATTGGATTTACTTTGGTAAGAGAAAACACATCAAACAAGGTGGCAAAAAGGACTAACACAATAGATAGTGTATGTTCAAGGCTCAAAAAAGACTAATGTTTCCATAGATATAGGATGATTCAAACAATATCAAGCACTTTTTATCCCTAGAGACAAAGGTTCATTGCGGTAGTTCAGCTCACAACTTAATTCTCTATTGACCAAATGTCATTCCATAAAGGTGTCAGACATTTGTATCTTTGCAAGAGATGATAGGTAGAGTTATCTCACCCTCCCCTCAAAAAGATCAAATAGGTCACAAGAGCTTTATGGCCAAAGGACTACTATCTCTTCTCAAGGGAGGCAATGGTGAGTAGCGTGGGGGCTTGAATCAATTCCCCTTGCACTGATGATTACAACAACATTTGGAGGTGGATCAGGTAGTCACTATCTAGATTGGTTCTTAGTAGGTTTGAGGGACCAACGCCTTACGAGCAATGTGACAAGCTACTAAAAGCTTTGACCAATCCTACTCAGAGTATCAAACACTTCGTACAATGTGAAAATTGTTTCCACAAAGTGCTAGTACACCTCTTTTCGATTTGGCACCACAAGGTACGGCTGACGCTAGTTAAGACTTGGCTTTCACCTTATCCCTCTTATATAGTGGTTCAAGGGAAAACTCCACTTAGGTCATCCCTTTTGGATGAAGTACAATCTAAAAGCAGGCCCTTCTAAAGGAATAATTGAAATGTAAGATCAAGCACATCAAACAAAGGTTCAATTGTCCCATTATAAAAAAATAAGGTGCAACTAGATTAGGCACACACACGATTGTAGTTGTCAATTATCCCTTATGAAATTGAAGTGTTTGGCATTCATGTCCATTGTCCCCTAGAAAATTGAAGTGTTTTTGTATTCATGTCCATTGTCCCTTAAGAAAGCAATATGTTCCTAATACTTAGATTGCAAAAAGATGATTGTTCAATTGTCCCTTAAGAAAGCAATATGTTTCTAAGACTTAGTGCAATAGATTGAGATTCTTCAATGCTTGTCCTATAAGAATATGTTAGAGAAACCCATTTTCTCTATTTGAGTGATAAGAAGCTACAAAAAGATGATTAGTTTGACACAAACTCAATAGTTAGCAAAAATAAATCAATTTGTCCAAAAGCACTTTACTGTGTTACCAAAGGTGAGACACCATTATACTAAAGGCGCGGAACTGTTATACCAAAGGCGAGGCACTGTCATACCAAAGGTGAGGCACTATTATACCAAAGGTGAGATCTATAATACTAAAGGCGTGCTACTATTATACCAAAATCATGGTAGTATTATACCAAAGGCGTGATATTGTTAAACCAAAGGCACCTGTAATAACATGCCTGCAAAAAATAATATTTCATCAAGAAAGCTAGATCAAAGGATGATTGAATGATTGAGTGATGATCCAGGATGTTGATAAGTGATAAGACACTACAACAAGTGATGTTAGTTCCAAAGAAAACAACAAAATGTCAGAAATCAAGTCAAAACCCTAACAATAAGTTAGAAACCCTAGAAAACTAAAGTGAAATCTAGAAAATTGGTGATGATTATGATGAGATACAAAAGATTAAATATCACCAATGGATTCCTTATGATTTTCTATGCAATGTTTTAAAAAAACATCAAATTTCGTTAAGATTTGAGAAAGTTATGGGGTTTTGAAGTTTGCAAGCCTATTATCCTAGCCAAAAGCACTTTACTGTTATGCCAAGTGTGCTTTACTATTATACCAAGTGCGCTTTACTGTTATACCAAGTGTGCTTTACTATTATACCAAAAGCATGGTATTGTGCTACCAAAGGCGCTATAATATCGCCTGAAAGCACTGTGCTACTCTACCAAAGGTGCCTTTCTATGTTGATGTGTGTTGTTCTGTACTGTACTTCAAAAAAATCAATTTCTTGAAGAAAAAGAGTGATTAGTAGGTCCCACTGGGCATGCTAGAATGTGTATAGGAAACATTAAGAGGTCAAATGATAAAATCACAAGCAATGATGATAACAAATCAATTATCCATAACATAAAGAGATTGATCTAAGTAAAAATCCAATATCAAGGAATAAATCAATTTAAAACAAGAAATACTTCACCTAGATTGTATAGTTCTCTTTGTATGAATGTAGATTGCTCAATAACGTTGTGAAACCATGTTTGCAACAAGCGGATGTAGATTGTATTTGTGCTCAAAGTGCTCAAGGGTGCTCAATGATGCGATGCATGCTCAATGTGCTAGAATGCCTATGAATAAATGATTGAAGAGATCATAAGGCTGAATGATCAAAGAGGATTTGTTAAAGAGATGAGGGGGGTTTATATAGGTTTCAATAAAGATTGATCAATGGATGAAATAAATCCATAGAATGGATGGTTGAAATAAATCAAATAACTCATGATGAATGTGCACATGACATGTGTCACTCCAAAAAGATGGTTTTGTTTGAGTTAACTACTTTTTTGATAAAGATAGATTTGATTTCATAAATTAGAATGCTTTTTTTTTTCTAATTCATGAGTTGATGAAAATACAATAAATTAAATCCAATTAACTTAACTTTAGATTTGCCTTTTTTGGAGTTCTAAAAATAAGACTGATTGTGCACATGAGTTAACATGATATTCTTAGAGGAATTGGAAAGATAATTGAAATTAAATAAATAAATTTATTTAATTGATTGTCCATGATTTTGAAAAATAGATAAGATATGAAGATTATAAATAAAATACTTGATTTTATTTATTTTTAGAGGATTGAGATAACTTAAATAGATTTGATTGATTTATTTAAATTTGGAAGAACAATTTGATTTAATTAAATAATAAAAATTGTTTAATTGTAGATAAGAGATGATTTGTGATGAATTAATTAAATAATGGGATTTATTTAATTAATGTGGATTTGAAATTTGAAAAAGGATAATGATTTAATTAAATAATTAAAATTATTTAATTTTAGAAAAATAAAGAGGAATTTAATGAAATTAATTAAATATAGAGGATTTAATTAATTAATTTTGAAAATATGTGACTTGGAAGAATTTGATGAAATTAATTAAATAATTAGATGATTTAATTAATGTTGAATGCAGGTGATTAGATAGATTTGATGAAAATGCAAGTCATGTGAAGACTTGGTCATTTTTGGGTGTCTAAACTTCTTAACTTTGATGGGAAGTTCCATGGCTTGCCCAATAACTTCCTTATAGTCTTCAAATCCAATACCCCCACTCAAACTTGCCTGGTATCTTCATCCCATGACTCTGTAAACTATTAGGATAGATTCTCATCGTGATCGATCATCGCTTCAAGGAAGGATGCCACACCCCCTTCCTGTATGATATGCCAAACCATAGGATCTTGCCTAAACTCCTTAGGTGAGGTCGGCTCGATCTTGACAATGTCACCACCCATCTTGAAATCCTAAGAACTAAACAGCCAAAGAAAAAGGAAATATTGAAGGTAATGTAGTTAGGGTAAAATTGCAAATCAGGGAAAATGAATAAACAGCAATGATAAAAACCCTAGCAATGCACAATGAAGCACAAGACAACATGAAAATCAAAATAACAAATGTAAATGCAAAACGATCTCCATGCTATGCTCGATTTATCTCCATTGCTCTTCTCCACCTCGCATGAGCATGCAAGATTTTGAAGGATTATTGTTGAAGGAATGTTGGGTGCTCACTTCTGCAGCATAACATTAAGATGAAGATGATATGAGGATGATAGTTGAAGGATGCAAAGGCTCTAATGATATTTTGACAGAATAATGGTACTTGAAGCTCAATGCATGCTAATGGCTTGTGAAGGGTTTGATTTATAGAAAAGGCTTGGTTCTAATGGACGGCTGAGATTAAAAAGCTAAATGATTGATGTGGACGGCTAGGATTGATTTGGTTATCCCACTCTTCAAAGGAGTTGTAGTCATTTGACAAGTGTCAAGGAGGATAGGGCTCATGTGTGCTTGTGTACATAAAAAGTACTACATATAAAAGATATTAAATAAAAGGCTATAGTACCACTTATCTTTTTAAATGAAAGAAGCACACATGTTGGCTAAATGATAAGATAAATTAATTAAATAAATAAAATTTATTTAATTAATTGGAAAGTCGGCTTATGATGAGAACTTAATTCAAATAAAATATTTGAATTAGTTGGGATATGAGTTGGATATTAATTAAATAAATAAAATTTATTTAATTAATTGGTTAATAGATAAATGGGATTGAGAGTGGGATTTAGGACAAAATGCTACATGATGTCTAGGATAATGTTTTTGACTAGGTGTTGCAGGACATGGACAAAGTTGGGACAAATTTGGGTGTCTACATTTTGCCCCTCTTTGAGATGATGTTCGAGATGATGAGCTTTATGTCGAGTAACATCATTTCAAAGAAGTTAAAGTATGGATAGAGGAAAAGAATAGTGATGATGATGGAAAGATAGGATGATGATGCCCCCTCGAGAGGATATGCGGGTTAGACAAACATGGGTAGGCTCTCGAAAATAAATGGCTTGGCTGCAAAAGAAAGATAAGGCGATAGATAGAAGAAATGAAGGATGCGTTATGCTGCAATGAAGGTGAGCAACCATGATGTTTGATATAGCACTAGACGTTATGCACTAAGGTATAAGGACCAGGGTGACGATGTGTCTTGTGCCCCAGTGTAATACAACCTTTTCTGGATACAAGATATGAATATTAGCTGGATTGATACTGATATGATGCAAATGCAAGATAAAATAATAACACACACAAGCAAGCAAGCAAGCATGCACAAATGATTCAAAAACAAACAAGGTATTGCCCCTGTCAAGCTGTAAACCAATGATTAATTGATTGTTTTGTTGATTATAGTTGAGAGTGTTGTCATTGTGGGGAAAGCTATATCCCTAGATCAACACAAGGTTGTTTGCTAAGTTGGTTGGTTGGTTGATTGGATGAGTGATTTGGCTTACAACAAGGCTAGGATGAAGACCATGGATTGTGTTTAGATAACTTGGCTTGATTGATTAACTTGATTGGTATGGATTAAGGATGGGCTTGCATTTGGATCATTGCTTGGAATAATTTGATTGGATGATTAAAGGATGAAGATTGATGAAGGATAGATTGATTGGAAGAAGTTGTTTATTGATGATGTAGAAGATAGATGATAGAAGAAATGATGAGAGGAGAAAATAGAAAATCACCTGTGCCTGAATTTGGGCACTTTCTTCGTACTCCAGATTGCCTACATACCCTGTATCCATGGGATCAAGGCACTTAACGATGGAAATGAGATGTAGTTCTAATTTGTGTTTTATTGATGATGATCAAAGATCAAGTTATGGATTGATGAAATGTTGATAATGGGATGATATGTGTTGGATTGATTTGTTGGAGTGATTGGATTTGTTCCGATTGGAGTTGGATGTGATTGAGTTGATTTGTTTTGGTGTTGATGCTGATGATTGATAGGATTTATTTTGATGGTTGGATTGATGTGCTTTGAGTTGATTTTCTTTGGTGTTGATGTTTGCTATTGCTAGGTTGATTGTTTTGATGATTGGATTATTTTGAATGATGATAGTGATGGTGTGATGATTGGAGTATCCACTCAATCTAAGCATAAGCAAGTGTTCTTAGTGTGCTCAAAGGATGTAAAACAAACAAGGTATTTCCCTTGTCAAGTCATAAACCAATGGTTAATTGTTTGATTGATGATTATAGATAGTGTTGTCATTGCGGGGAAAGCTATATCCCTAGATCAACACAAAGATGTGGGAATGCTATATCCCATTGATGATGATTGATGATGATTCATTAGGCTCATGACAAGATTAGGATCAAAACTTGTTGATTTGATTGGATAATGTTCCTTGATTGATTAGCTTGCTTGATACGGATTAATGTGACATAGGTTTAAGATCATTGCTTAGATTGATTTGATTGATATGATTGGAAGAAGTGATTGATTGAAATGGATGAATGTTATTGATAAGAAGAATTGATGATGATGAGGATTTGATTTTGATTGAATGTTGATGGAGTGGATTGTTTTGGATTGTTGATGATTGGTTTTATTGCTTGGATTTTTCGTTGGATAGTGATTTTTTGGATTTTTGAGAATATTTTTCTTTTTTTTTGTGTTTTTCAATGTTTTGGGATGTCAATAGATTTACAATTTGGGTAGCCTTTGTGCTAGATACCAATGACAAGGGAGAAAACCAAGTCTAGGTGTAAAGGATGGATAAAAGGATGGATGATAGTGGATAAGATGAAAGGCTGATGATAGTTGGATGGGATGGAAGGTTCATGAGAGTTGGATGGATAGATAAGAGGATAGGCCATAAAAGGGAAAGTTCATGATAAATGGATAGGTAGGCTATAGTGGAAAGCTCATGATAAACAGATGGGGATAAGCTATAAGATGGAAAGCTCGTGATAAGGGTATGCCATAGTGGATGGATCATAAGGAAGCTAGGATGTGATCTCCAAAGGCTATGTTGCATAGAAAGAACTTGCCCCATTCTAGGTGGTAATGCTTAAGATTCTTTGCATGATAAGGCTCATGATAATGGGATGACATGATGGATTGGTTTAAATGGGATGGATAAAATGTCAATGGATAGGACTTGGTTTGGAAAGAAGGTATGTCAAGAAACATCCAAACATGTTTCAATATTTTGCCCCTATGTCTTCATCAAGATCAAAAGGAGGAAAGGGAGGATAAATGGGCTCAATAGGATAGGCATGTTTATGTAATGGCTAAGGATGGTAGGATAACAAGATAGGATAAGATAGGTTGGTATGATATAATGGGATAGATAGTTTAGAAATGGATAGGTTGGATGAGACAATGTGCCCCCAAGTGTAAGTGACATAGAAGATCAACCTACACATGACGCCTGTTTGCCAGGTTTTCATCATGGTACTTATCCAAGGCGCCTGTTTACCAGGTTTTCACCATTGGACGAAGGGATTTCTTTTTACTTTTTTTGATTTTTTTTTTTACTTTTTTTTCTTTTTTTTCTTTTTTGCTTTTAGATGGGTTGACAAGTACACATGGCCCCTGTTTGCCAGGTTTTCACCATGGTAATGGATAGGAGGGACTCAAGTGCTTAGTTCAATGGATGTTGGTAGTCCCATTAGAGATGGATGTCCTCGCATGGACCATATCATTATGCTCATAGATGTTGATAAAGGATTGCATGGATGGGAGATGGATTAGGTAGATAATAGATTATGATGTCGATTTATGGTAGGGTAGGCTAGTGGCTTATGCAAAAGCATGGACCATAGGAAGGTGATTGGGGGGATATGTAGGATAATGGATGAAGGATGGGGAGATGGAGGCATGTGGGAATGTTTTGGAATCGAAGGGAATCATGACCAACGGTTGCACACACCATGATAAACATTGAAGCTTTTGATGGGATGGTGGTGTAGGAAGCAATGGGGTTGTTTTCTTAGGAAATGGTTGATGAAGTGATTTAGGAACCCACATAGATTTAGTATTTTTAGTGCTTTTTCTTTGCTTGTAGAATTTTTGAAGGGGATGGAAGTTTTGGATGGAAGTAGGCTTTTGGATGGATAGAGGTGGTTGGGATTCTTGAGATGTGGATGAGGATGCTTCATTTGACTTGCTAGCTATTTGCTTAGGAACCCAAACCATTTTACTTTTGGGCTTTGCTTTTGGAGATATGGGCTTGGATAGCTTTGTGAATGTACTTTGCTTTGATTTTGATTCTTTATGTCCTAAGGTATGAAGACCTTTAGGATATTTGTTGATAGGATTTTTATCTTTATAGGTAGAGGCCTCAAAATTTTTGCTTTTGAATCCCATAGGATGGGTGGAGTGGATGGAATGATTGGAAGCTTTGTGCTTAAACGATGTGTGCTTTTGTTGGCCAGGATTAGGGATGTAAGGATACTTATGAATAATAGGTATGTTAGGTGTTGGAAGCAATGGTGGCAAGGTGGATGGAGGGATAATTGGAGTTGGTAAAAGGGGTGGTAAATTTGAAGGTGGAAGGTGTATGGTCACATGCTTTTGACATTTGTAGGATGATGGAGTTGGAATGGCAACATATGTCTTAGGTATATGATGTGGTTTGTGATGGAAAGTGGGCTTAGGATGGATGGAGGAATTACCAACATCTTTAGCTTGTTTAGCTTGGGGTGTGTATCCAAGGCCATATGAGCATGAAAAAACTTTGACATGGTTTGGCTCCAAAATACCTTGTTTATGAAGGCCTAGGCCTTTACCTTGGTAGTTCATGTTTTGGAGGATGCAATTGACTATGGGACTAGGTGTGGTTTGAACACTAGACTTGAGTTTGTTATTGGATGGAGAAGGTGAAGTAGAGGACAAAGGTTGATGTTGTCCTAAGGAGGAACATTCATGGACAAAGGTTGTAAGACCACTAGGACATGATGGTGGACTTGAAGTGGAATCGATGGTGGATGTGGAAGGAGGATCATTAGGATCTTGATTAACATTATGTTCATGTAGATCCAAGTTATTTGTTTGATCTTTTATGCTTACTTGGGGGACAAGTGTCTCATCATGACAAGTTGATGTTTGCTCATGATGGATAGGGCTAGATAGCGGATGACTAGGAGCAATGTGTATATCTTGCTCATGGATAGATATACGATTATGGATAGGATCAAGGTGCTCATGGATAGCTTCTTCATAGGTATCATCTTGATCATAAAGAAGGTAAATGTTATGGATGGGTTGAATGGAAGTGTTTTGATCTTGAGTTGGACTAGGGCTTAATGTTTCCACATGCTTAGGATTAAACCTTTGGCATACCTCTTGAGTTGCTTGAATGGAATTGGATGACCCTTGTAAAGGCTTGATGGCTTGTAGGTCACATGATGGGCTTGAAGGGCTAGACATGTTAATGGAGGGATCTTTGATAAGCTCAATGAGAGGTGGACCACATGATGGGATTATAGGATTGGACATGACCTTTGGAAGTTCTTTGGTAGGCTCATGAATTGGTGTTTGACATGGGGGTAGTTTATTCCTAGCTAGTAGCCAATGGATCACATCCTTCGCAAGGGTATGAGTGGATGGACAATATAATGGATGGATGATAATAGTAGATGGTGTTGTAGGCTTATGATTAGGATTAGGTTGAGGGCTAATTGGATTGGGTGGATTAGGATTTGGACTAAATGAGGGTGACACATGGGATTGGGATGATGTGGCATGATTTCCCATTATAGGTAGGTACACCTTGTAAACAATTGAGACAAATATTGGGCATTGATTTGTATTGTGGCCTTTGGTCCTATGGTATGCACAATAATCATGTTCATCATATGGACTTTCTTCACATGGTTTGACTTCAGGAAGTTTAATGAGTTTTGCTTCAAGCATTCTTTGTAAAACTATCTCAGCTGCATCCTTTGGTGAAGGATTATAATGACATGGTGATGAAGGTAATGAAGGGCTTGGTGATTTGGAAGGTTGATGGACCAATGGACTAGGAGTAGGATCACATGGTGGTGTTGGGATAGGACTAGTTGGCTCATGTGTTGGCATGGGATTGGATGATGAAGGCCACTGTAGATTGGTATCTCCTTTGTCAAAGGTAATTAGATCTGGCATAGGATAAATTGGGCTTTGATTTATGTACAAGGGACCACTTGGACTTGGATGTGCTTCTTGTTGTAAAGGTGGACTTAGGTCTATCAATGGTGCTTGATGGTCTTGTTGAAAAGGTGTACTTGGACCTGCTTGATTTATGTACAAAGAGCCATTGGGACTTGGATGTTGTTCTTGTAATATCACTTGATTGCTTTGTGGATGGGCTTGGTAGTGCATAGGAATGATGGCATGAGGGATTGGATAAGCTTGAGGTGGAGGTTGATAGGTTGATGTGGCATTGACTTGGTGGATAGGTAGATTAGGTTGATAGGAAGTTGATGGATATGACATGTGGCTATGAAGTGGATTAGTTTGATAGTGAATGGCTAAGGATTGCTGTACTTGTTGAGCTTGACTAGTGGCTAAAAGGTGTTGGACTTGGGCTACGAAGTGTTGCAGTTGAGGTGATTGACTTGCATGGGGTTGAGCTCTTTGGATGAAGAAGTGTAATGTTTCAATGGCATCTTGGTTTAGGGGTTGTGATCCTTGATAAAGATTTTGGAGGAATCTTTGGAATTTGATTTCTAGGTCCTCTAGTGTAGACATGTTGTCACCCAAGTGTTTGTCTTAAGTCCTTTTAGCAAGTGCTTGTTTAGGGATTTGGATGATGATGTGGAATATTTAGATGACTTGGCTATGTTTGGGTTGGATGATGACTAAGCTATGTTTGGGATGAAAGTGATTGGGTTTGAATGTGTAGGATGACTTGTCTTTATGTGTTTGGGTGTTTAGAGCTTGATGTGGCAATATTCAAACAAATGATTATGCATAGACACACATGAATCACTCACACAAGACACATAAGCAAGTTGTTAGTTTGGAATAATGTGATGATGGTTAAGCAAGCACATGAAGACACTTCAACAAGTTCTAGTCAAGGCAAGGCCACTATCACAAGGAGGTTCTAGTGAAAATCCAGGGGACCGGCACCCCACGAGCATCCAGCAAGCCACTTAAGACATTAACTAACCCTACTAGGAGTTTTAATATACACAAAGGTACACCTCCTTTCGAGTTAGCACTGTATGGTGAGCGCTAATACCGGTTAGACTTAGCTTTCACCTTATCCTCTGATTTTTATAGCGGACTGGATGAAAATACCGCTTGAGGTTGTTCCCTTGGGGTGGATACCAAGGCAGGCCTCTCTAAGGCTAAACAAAAGCAACACAAGTAAATGTTTTTGATCTCCAAGTTCGTGTTGGGACGCGAGGAGAGAGCATACACATTTACTTGGTCACACTCGCATGGGGTTCATTAACCTTAGAAATTTAATGTGTGGAAGACAATGCAAGTGCTTGTTTGTTTTAAATCCCAAATCCAAATGTGATGAATGACAATGGTTTGTTTTAGCCCAATTTTTCAATGGTGTGATAGCAAACAATTGTTCATTTTATGCCCAAAATCCAAATGTGTTTGCAAACAATGATTAGAAGATGAGAAATGAAATGATTGCACCTGGTTAATTCACTATCCAAATTGTTGTAGATGTTGATGCCAATGCTGCTCCAGCTCCTTATGATCACCTACAACATAAAAAAAATGATATTATAATGCAGGCATAAAAAATAGGCTCATCAGGCAAGGAAAATTATAATTTTAGATGCATAGCCGAATTAGATTTGATTATTTCGATAGATTTTTGGTTCAAAAATTAAAAAATCAAAGAAGAGACCCCCATTAATTTTCAGAGAGCTTTCCGAAAATGTAAATAAATCAGAAAAATTCCTTGATTTGCGCCCAAAAATGTGGATTTATGAAAAAGGTACAGTCAGCAAAGATCTAATTTTTTCACACTATAAACGACCTCCAAATTAAATCTGCGAAACATAGACCCCCATTAAAATTTTAAGAGCTTTTCAGAAATATAAATTTTTTTAAAAAATTCGTTGATTTGCGCCCAAAATTGTGATTTTATGAAAAAACATAAAAACGTGATAAATCCCGCAAAAATCACGATAAACCCAAAATGTTTCTGCTGTAGCTTCCTTATATCATGAACAAAATTCTGCTAAAATCTTGTAGAAAAATTCATAGCCATTTGGAAGATATGATGAAATCTTTAAAACCTAGGGTTTTGTCCAAAAAGTAGCAGATCTGCAACAAAAAGTTAATTAAACCTGCAAAACTCAACAATGGGGGTTATATGAATGCAAATTTTTACTACAAAAACCTACAAAAAAGATCAAACGAAGTGAGTCCCACCGGGCGTGCCAAATGTAGTTAGGGTAAAATTGCAAATCAGGGCAAATGAATAAACAACAATGATAAAAACCCTAGCAATGCACAATGAAGCACAAGACAACATGAAAATCAAAATAACAAATGTAAATGCAAACCGATCTCCATGCTATGCTCGATTTATCTCTATTGCTCTTCTCCACCTCGCATGAGCATGCAAGATTTTGAAGGATTATTGTTGGAGGAATGTTGGGTGCTCACTTCTGCAGCATAACATTAAGATGAAGATGATATGAGGATGATAGTTGAAGGATGCAAAGGCTCTAATGATATTTTGACAGAATAATGGTACTTGAAGCTCAATGCATGCTAATGGCTTGTGAAGGGTTTGATTTATAGAAAAGGCTTGGTTCCAATGGACGGCTGAGATTAAAAAGCTAAATGATTGATGTGGACGGCTAGGATTGATTTGGTTATCCCACTCTTCAAAGGAGTTGTAGTCATTTGACAAGTGTCAAGGAGGATAGGGCTCATGTGTGCTTGTGTACATAAAAAGTACTACATATAAAAGATATTAAATAAAAGGCTATAGTACCACTTATCTTTTTAAATGAAAGAAGCACACATGTCAGCTAAATGATAAGATAAATTAATTAAATAAATAAAATTTATTTAATTAATTGGAAAGTCGGCTTATGATGAGAACTTAATTCAAATAAAATATTTGAATTAGTTGGGATATGAGTTGGATATTAATTAAATAAATAAAATTTATTTAATTAATTGGTTAATAGATAAATGGGATTGAGAGTGGGATTTAGGACAAAATGCTACATGATGTCTAGGATAATGTTTTTGACTAGGTGTTGCAGGACATGGACAAAGTTGGGACAAATTTGGGTGTCTACAGGTAAATTATGCTAAAATGCCTAGCAGGATACACATAAAAGGAAATAAATCCCTCCATGCAATTGCATCATTTCAAAGGCCGCAGAATCCCTACATTAAATTTGGCATCATGATTTTGGAGATATATATTGCCCCTGCCACCGTGGTTCTCTTCCTCAGAAAAGACCCGCACCTGCCACCACATGTGAACGTGACCATCACCGGAGACTTGGATGGTAAGAAAATTATTACTCTCGAGCTAGCTTGTCATCCAATCATCTCACCCCCCAATCACTTGCCACCTTAGCATCCTAGTAGGTGTCCTAATCAGCCCCCACATATCTGTCTCAAAACTCCTACTCATTAAAATTTGAATAGCGGTAATACTTTTCCTGCCACTATGAGTTTGAAAATCAACAACACCCAACACAATTAAAGACTTTCTACTCCTCATAATAGGGTAATTGTACCTCCACATCCATAGTGTGCAAATGACAAGGAGCCCATCTCACTTAATCAATGTGCTTGCATCCATCCTTCTTGATGAGAATTTGAATTTTGTTGGGCAGCCTAGAAGAACACCTCCAACACCACCAACCATTGCTATTAGTCCTGAGGTTCACCATAGCATCTGCCATGACATTACCTTCCCTGTAGGTATGAGATACCTTGTACTCCTCCATGGTGTTAAGGAGTAGATGAATATCCCCAATGATGTCTGCCAAATTCCAACCTATACTGGAAGATCCCAAGGTAGCATTAACAATTAACTGTGAATCCCCTTCCACGTGGAGATGCCAAATGTTCAAGGAAATAGCAGGTTTGATAGCCATAGCATAGCTAAAGCTTCAGCCTCATTGTTTCTTTTAATTCCAATGCCCCCTGTGTAAGAGACCACAAACAACCTTGAGTTAGATCGAATTATGCCTCCTCCACTAGCCTCCCCAAGGTTCCATTTGGCCGCCCCATCAAAATTGAGTTTGAATCAGCCTTTAGGGTGGGGTCTAATAGGTTTTGGCCCCAACTATCTTCTTAGAATTATCAATTTGACAAATATTCAGACTGATAGTCCACTATTGAAATAATTCATATATTAATGTACACCCTATATACATTTCTCATACAACATAAATATCAATCATTAACATCAAAGGATTAAAAACACAAGGCTCACATTTTAGTTTGATGGAATGCTAAACAACGTAGTAGAGCTAAGGAACCAAGAACCAAAAATCTAGATTCATATAGCTAGCTAGAATGATTGTCTTAAGTCCCTTTGAGGAGGACCCCTCCATAAATATCTAAAGTACCTTTCTCTTCTTTATCTAAGGGGATAAAACTCTAAGAGAAAGGTAAAAGAGAACATTCTCAAAAGAACAAATCCTAGGCCAACCAAGCAATATACTCCCTTGTACATTCTACTAGGGATCTTTACTAGATATGGTAATAAGATTACATCACATAACACAACACCAACATGCTCAAACATTTGATAAAATGAGTAAAGATACTATAATTGCAAGAACACCAAAATGGAAACAATTCCATCAAGAAGATAAATAAATGCACATAATGATCAACATTAAATCGAATGCAACCTCTATAGTTACGTGATAATAAAATTTAAAGATTTTGGCTAAGCTATCCACATAGAAAGATAAAATATCTCTACCAATCCTCATAGTGAAAATAAAAGATCAATAGAAAAATATAAATGGTCACAATATCAAGGGTTCACACTATAAGTGCACCATATGGATAAAGAAAGTCACCTATGAGGGAGAAGGGGAATGGATGCCACACACACTTCCCTTAAAACCATTATTCCCTACTTCCACATGTCAGACCAACCTAGGACATGCTCATGAAATAAAATGGCCAAAAGCTTAACGAATAGCAATCATGTTGGCATCCATACTACCACATAGAAATCTCAAATTGATTCTAATATACATGAATTTGAATACAAAATAGGCTACCAATAGTGAGATGTTTATTTACAAGTTGTTTCCCATGAATACACACATGTGCAATAAACAATGCAGATGCATATTATTTTAGAAACATTCTATTCAATTTTCATTAGAAATATTATTTTAACTTTCTCACATATCAAATCACAAATCACAATATTAGACTCTTCATTACCTTTCAAATAAGTATACTCTTATGAAACTAAATGCATGAGCCATCCAAATTCTTTTTTCATAAGTTAACATTAACCAATAGTTTTCTTTTGCCATTGCATAGCCTTTATTAGTTCTCTTTCATCATTTTGAAAATAGTGAATACTACTATCTAGTGTTTTAGATGCTATCAAAGAATTACAACCAACATTTTTCAACTTTTTAAACTAATTTTAATAAAATTCACATCTTCATCAATCAATTCCAGTGAATTTTAGTTTATGAGAGTAAAAAGGGTAAAGAAAATATAGTAGAAATAATTATAATTTCTTTTGATTTCTTTTCTTAATTACTTGTTTAAATTTCACAAGAAATTTACTCATATGGATTCTCTATAATCATACTAGAAAGAATGTATGCAATATAATCATTAGGAACTAATTCCTAATAAGATCCAATGGCTAAAAACGCATAAGGTAATTTGAGCTACCAAGAATTTAATGACTTGTTTCTAGTCATGTAATGCAATGTACAAGCAATGATTTTCATACACATTATACTTATATTTCTAGATACTTATTAATAAGAGGTGTTCATGTAAGAACTCATTAAGTAATGCATTAGTTTATCATTTTGAATTGAAACTCTAAGTCCTTTAAGACACCTTGGAATTTAATTCAAGCCATTTTTCTTGATATAATGTAGAATTCACCAAGAGGACTCAAATGAGCAAGAATCATCTACAACACCAAAACAACCTTCCACATAAGAGAGAAGCAATGAAAATTCTATAATTTCAATAATGGTACAATAGTATATGATGCAATGGAATAAAATTTGCATAGAGGACCCTTGTATATATAAGCAACTTAGGTGATACATGTGACAACATGAGATTATGACAAGTATCATGATCTCATGAATTGAGACACAAAAACAAATTCTTTAAGTAAACTCAACTAACTAGGTGCACATAGGGGTTGTTCTAGTTATACAATATTAAGGTTCATGTAGGGAATTAAATGTTTTTGAAATGGGTGTGGTGAACAATGGGCAAGAACACCCTCGTGTTGGTCCTGGTGCATAGGGAATCCTAGGAACTCCTAGGAAGGTGTCGACAGTGAAAAGCACCATTAGTGGGGTTAGTCATTTGAATATTTAGATTGGACAACATAGTGGGTCCTCTGTATCAAAATTGGTCACCAACCACGTGAAACCTTTTGTTTCTTCTACCAGTGGTTTGTCTGCTTGGAAAGAGATTTTCACAAGGCATTGAGATCTAAGTAATGATGGTGTGGATATCATTCATTTTGAGGATGGTGTATGCCTTAAAATCAATGACCACACTTTAGACAGGGCCATTACAAAAATGGACAATGTTCTTATTGGAAAAGTTTATGGGAGACATCCCAACATTGAGATTTTACACAAATGGGTATTGACTAAATGGTCAATTAAAGGTAATATCTCTATTTTTGCTCTTCCCAAAGGACTCTTTTGTTTCTCATTCTCTCTTGCTGAGGATTGACTTAACATCCTCATTCAAGGCCCTTGGTTCATCAGTAAACAAATTCTTGTGCTCTACAAATGGCATCCTAGTTTCAATCTTGTTGATGCCTTGGCTGCCTTTGCCCCCACTTGGGCTATGCTCCTGGGTCTCCCCTTAGAATTTTGGGATGAAGAAATAATTGTAGGCATAGCCAACTCTTTTGGCCACTTCATCTCTCTTGACAATGTTACTAAGAATCATAGTAGGTTTGTCTTCACTCAATTTTGTGTCAATGTGGAAACCCACAAATTCCTTCCTACCTCTATCATTCTCGAATCCAAGTTTGGGAAGTGGACTTAAGAAATTGTTTATGAAAATTCTGCTCTATTCTGCCAAAATTGTTCTTCTATGGGTCATTTGATTAATGCCTGCCCAAAATCCTTGAACTCCAAAACTAGATCAGAACCAGTGTTGAAAGGCAAAGCTCCTATTGAAATTTCTTCTATGGAAACCATTCCTCTGGCTTTAGTCTAGAACACTATTTCCCCCAAAGGAACTCATGTTCTTTCTATGAATGCTCCAGCGGAAGACCAGATCTTGACTCTTGTCCCCTAGGGAGTTTAGGGTATGCATGATACTAGATTGGTGGTAGACTAGCTTTGTAGACTAGAGTTGGCTTTGGCTACTAGGCCTAAGGACAACACAAGTGTAGACATCCCCATAAGGGTCCTATTGCAGAAACTAAAATCCATTCCATTCTAGAAGGAAAAGGCAAGAATAGCATTCTTGAGAATGTCTTAGAGGTTGTCACCTTTACTAGGATGGAACTTGGTCTAGTTACTGCACCAAAGCCTAGAGGGTGGGATGATTTCAAGTGACTCTAAAAAGGTGTTGATAAAGGGAATTCCATCGAAGGCTTCTCAGAAGGATTTAGTTCTCCAATAACCCCTAACTCTAGGATGAAAGGAGTCATTACTCCTAACTCCTCTCATAAAACTGAGAAGGGAAATAGTAAAATTGTAGATGTTGTTAAGGACTCAAATTCAAGAAAGAAATCGTGTTATGAGACTAGACAAAGGGAAATAGCGAAGGAAGTGGCTAATGGTAGATAGAGAACTTTGGAGCAAAATGGCTACAAAAGGAGTAAAAAATGATTATAATCTAATGGAATATAAGGAGCCTAAATAGTCTTCATAAACAAAATATCCTAAAAAATATTATCAAGGACATGAGATTGGATATTCTTTTTCTTCAAGAAACTAAGATGAGTTTTGAAGATTTGGGTAAAGATAGCATGTACATTTGGCCCTTTGCTCATTTTCTTGCTAAAGATACTGAAGGTGCTTCTAGTGGTCTTGCTACTATGTGGAAACCGCATGATCTAGAAAGGTATACTTGTTTCTAACAACAAATACTTCCATAATATTTTGTTCAAAAGTAGAAACAATCATCTTGAATGGATCCTATCCACTATATATTTTCTGAACAATCAAGTTCAAATATAGAACGCCTCAGAAACCCTCTTAACTTCTAGACATTCCCTTGCTAGCCTTAACTGATGGTAGCTAGATATTTTAACTCTTCTCTTTACCCCTCAGAAAATATGGGTGGTTCTTCTGATTTCATTGACAGCATGATGGATCTAGATAACTTCCTTCATAAAGGAGGTCTTTTAGATATGGGCTTGGATGGGCTTCAATTTACTTGGTCCAACAAGAGAGAGGGGTACAATCTCATTCAAGTTAAGTTGGATAGGTTTTTGATTTTTTCTAACTCAAATACTCTTTCCAATTGCAATCTGTCCACTCTTCTTAGATTTGGGTCTGACCATACTCCTTTTTTATTAAATTGTAAGTTTGTTGCTAGGAAAAAATATTTTCCTTTCAAATTTAAAGTGATGTGGACTCACCACCCAGACCTAAAAAATTTGATTGCATATTGGTGGAAAGTAGATTTTGAAGGATCTGATATGTTTAAGGTTATTCAAAAGCTCATATTTATTAAGAAAAATCCTAAGAGATGGAATAAAAATTGCTTTGGTAATATATTTATCTAAAAAAAAGAAGCTAAGGACCAACTCAAGATTATCTAAGAGGAGATGGACACTAGAGGGGCCTCTCAGGAGCTATGCACCAAAGAGAGAGTTTCTCTTAGTAATATCCATAATATCATTGAGAAAGAGGATATTTTATAGAAACAAAAATGAAGAATCCAATGGCTAAAGGAAGGTGACAAAAACAAAAAAAATTCATCAAACAACTCTTAAACACAAAAAAATAAATAAAATTTCTGAACTTGTTCTTGACAATGGATGCACTATCAATGAAGAGGAACAAATTTAGGAAGAAGGTGTCAGATTATTTAAAGAGTTGTTGAAATCTAATAATCATTCCATGGAGGATAATGACTTGATCTTAAATCAATTGCTATAGGTCATTCCTAATTCTATATCTCATGATGAGAATACAAAAATGGAGAAAGATATTATGGAAGAGGAGTTGAAATCTGTTGCCTTTTCTTTGTATCCCTACAAAGCCTTTGGTCCTGACAGTTTCCCACTGCCTTATTCCAAATATATTGGAACATTATCAATAAGGATATTACTTTGTTGAACACACCCAGATACTGAGAGGGGGGTGAATCAATATTCAAACACACTTCAAATCCTCCAGAGTAGATTAAAACTTAAACTTTATAGTGTTAACATAAACATGAAAGATTAGCACAATGAACAACACATAACACTAGATATACATGGAAAACCCCAAAAGGGGAAAAGCCATGGTGATGATTAACTCACAATATATGAATCTCATTGCAATAAAGGATTACAACTTTGTTTTAGGGCTACAACCTAAGTAAGCTACTACTCCCTGTTGACTTTGTTTTAGGGATACAACCCAAGGAAGCTACTACTCCCTAAAGAAAGGTTTTAGGGTCAATCCAAAGGAAGCTACAACTCCTAGTAGACTTTGTTCTAGGGTTACAACCCAAGGAAGCAACTACTCCCTGAACTAAGAACAAACTCAGAAATGATTACAGTATGATAGTCCTTCTACTGCCTAAAACTAACAATGAAGCTCACACCTTTGATGATTGAATTAATTAGGCACACTCTTCAGTTCCCTCTTATCACAAAAATGTCTTCAAGATGAATCAGGACAACCCTTATTACTTTTGCTCTTTCTCCTTCAATTGCACATCATAATGCATATCATATTCATATTTTGCTCTTCACATGCTTGTCTTTGCAATCATACTTCACCTAAATCAACTAGGTTTACAATATATACATGATATTACATTGATTACATTATAAGTTGGCTAGATAAAACAAGAATATTACAATTTACAAGTCGGCCAGAGATCACACAACATGAACCATGTAGAGGGAAAGCCCTAACATGAGCTACACACAACACCAAGAAGAGAAACATGCCTTGTAGATCCCAACACATGCTTAATCTGGTCCTAAACATTCTTCACAACATCATCCTTCAAGGAACAACATCCACATGCTTCACACAATTGAACTATTTCTCCCTTAAGTAGGAAAACATGAAGCTTGTAGCACATTAGTCTTTCCAATCTTGGTGGTACTCATGAACGATTACACATTACTTGTTCTTCTTCCAAATGATTCAGTAGGACCTATACACCATCTCCAACCACTCCTTGAACCTCACACAAAAAGAACTTTGTGGCACACATCACCAACATGTATTTTGAGAACAATTAGGCTTCTAGAACTATCTGTAGCTCATTGTCACTTGGAAAACTAAATTTACGTACCACCAAAACACTTGATACTACAAATAAGAATGAATTGTACATTCTTGAACATGCCCACAAAACCACATGGACAAACTTTCACTTCCAAAGGAATGCAGAGCATTCCAATCAGCCTTCATCATCACATTGTTCTGCCAGAGCACAAACCAGAACTCTGTCATTTGTAACTTTCATTGCTGAAGATATAATGACTTGAACTCTTAGATATAACACCTTCAAAACACACTAAACTCAACTTTTGAACTACATGATCTTATCTTCAAATGTAGAGGAATGTAGAGCATTTTACTAGACAGTCTTCTAGGCAACTTCCTACAGCAGAAACCTTCACCAACTTTTAGAGACCAGAGCAACACATACTCCCTTAGGATCATTAGGAAAGAGCGTACAACAAGCTACATGTCATCATCAACATCTTCATAGTATCAACATTAATGCTTCTAATTTCCATCTTAATATATCATTCTTCATCTTGATGCTTCTAATTCCCATCTTAATATATCATCATGAAATCATCTCTGTTGACCACAAATATGCCAAATATCATATTAATCAAGGAATGACATCCAACCATGAACATCAGCAAGTCATGTCATCCAACTGTGAACATCATCAACATCACAAGACATCAAGAACATTACTTTTACCACATACAAGGCTTGACATCCAATCAAGAACTTTAGCAACAGTAAACCAACAACCACATCATATCAATGACAACCACATAACCACATCAGTGACAACCTTAGGTAACATATGTGTAATGTTCATTAGTGTTGACATCAATGACAACCAATAGAAACATATGTGCAACATACTTTAGCTGCCAAAGAATTCTTCTACCAGGGAAAAGTCTTGATGGAGTTGAACAACACCTTTATACTTCTTATACCCAAGAGAGCTAGAGCCAACAAAATGTCAGAATTATAGCCTCTAATCCTATGCAATACTCTTTATAATTTTTTTATAGTTGTTGGTCTTAAGGATACAACTTCTATTGGAGAAAATCATACATCACAACCAAAATGGGTTTGTCCCTGGGTGGCAGATCACTAATGCCATAATTATGGTCCATGAGAATATTCACTCTATGATGAAAATAAATAAGGAAAGAATGGTTCTCAAGCTTGACATTTCTAAATCTTATGAAAAAGTTTTTTGGTAGTTCCTATTAGAATGCTCTCCAAATTTGGCTATTAGAACAAATTCCATAAAATCTTGGAAAAATGTTACACCACCCCTACCTTCTGTATTTTTGTTAATGGGAGCCCTCAAGGTCATTTCTAAGATTCAAGAGGGTTGATACAAGGAGACCCTCTCTCCCCCTACTTGTTTATTATCCTTTTTAAATTTTTGGGTAGAATAATTGAAGATAATATTCTGAAAGGTAACTTAAAAGGGTTTAGATCTACTTCCTCTCTTCATCCTTCCTCTCATCAACAATTTGTTGATGACACTATCTCCTTGGGGAAGCCACTATAGAAGAAGCTTCTTGATGCAAAAGAGTTTTGAATAATTTTGCTTATGTCTCTAGACAACAAATTAATCTATATAAGAGTGGCATCTTCTTCTTCAACTCCTCCTAGAGACTCCAAATAGAATAGTTGCTACACTTAATTGCAAGATCAAATAACTCTTAGAAATTTATCTGGGAATGCCCACGACCTAGGGTAATATCCTCAACTCCTCCTAGAACACCCTTATAGAAAAAATTAGAAAAAGATTGTGTCTTGGAAAGGTGTTCTATTGAGTCGACATGTTGGCAAACTTCAATTGATAAAACCTCCTTGTAGAGTACTCCTATTTATCTCCTCTTTGTTCAAAATCCCCAAGAATATAGCAGATAAAATTGAGCAAATCCAGAGACATTTCTTAAGGAGTGGCACTGAACAAAAGCAAAAACTATCTCTTGTGGCTTGGGATATTGTGTGTACTATTAAAAATAAGGGAGGTATGGGAATTAGGAAAATTAATATCGTGAATAAGGCCCTCCTAGCTAAGGTTGGATGGAGACTCATAAGCTCTGATTGTGAATGTACTAACACCATGAAAGCCAAGTATCTTAATGGAAGAGATGGTATCATATTTTTTCAATCCCAACAAGTTCCTACTGGCTCTAATATTTGTAGCAATATTGTTAAGTCTAAATCTACTCTCTTTGGGTCTAAAATGGCAAGTGGGTAAGGGAGATAAAGGAAGGTTTTGGGAAGAACCATGGGTGTCTACTTTACCTTTAGATTATCACCCAATATGCTCTGCAATCAAAGAAGTTTTAAAAAGAAGATTGGCAAACAATGTCAAAGACTATTGGAGAACTAAAGGCAACCATGTTGTTTGGAATATTTCCCCTAGTTGGTATGATCCCCTCTCAATACTACTGGTTCTAAATTGATCAAAAGTCTTAATAACCATAGGTTTCACATAAGATTCTTATAGGACAAGATTATTTGGATTGCTGACAATTCAGGGTACTATACTATCAAGTCTAGTTTTAGCATGCTTGATTCTTCTCAAAATGACACCTTCAAATGGAATTCTATATGGGGACATAAAACCATCTTGAAAATTAATTTCTTTTGGTGGACGATATGCCACAAATTTTTTTGACTATTGACAGTCTTCAAAAAAGAGGTTTTCAAATGTCCAATAGATGTTTGCTTTGTGAATAGGAAGAGGAAAATAGCAACCATATTCATATTAGTTACACTAATGCTTGGAAAGTTAGACAAAAGATCATGGGCAAGTTTCTTGTTTCTTGGGTTTGGCAAGGCAATGCCAAAAGAGTTACTAAAAGTTGGGCTTCCCCTTTCAATCACCCTTTAATAACCAAATTATGGTGGTAGTCTCTACTCCATGTTGGTTGGGGTCTATGGAAAGAGAGAAACACTAGAGTCTTTAGTGAACAATCTAGAACTTGGGAAGTGCTAACTGATTCCATTATCCATAGCATCACTGAAAATGTGAGGGTTTCTGATCTTCATAAATCCAATTTCAACCTAGTTGACATCTAAGTGAAGATTACCAAAATTTGGATAATTTTTGATAGATTGGGTAAAGCTGACCTCTCCAAGAGGATTTCCCATTAAAATACTAATTAGACCCCTAAAATTTGATTGTACAAATTAAACTTTGATGGTTCAGCTAAGGGAAACCCAGAGTAGGCAGGTGGGGTGGTCTCATAAGAAATGACAAGGGTCAAGTCATTAGTGCATATGCAAAGAACTTGGGTATACAAAATAGTAACTTTTTGAATTTAATACTGGCTTACAAGGCCTTATGCTAGATGTTGACAAAGGTATTAAGAATTTGGTCATTGAAGGAGACTCTAAAAACATGTTGGCTATGATAAATTAAAGAGCTACCCCAAATTGGTCTTACCAAGACATCATTGAGGAAATTTAAAAACCCTTGAAAAATATTTGTTGAAATATAAATTCAACATATATATAGGGAGTGGAACAACTCGGCTGATTCCCTAGAGAATTATGGTACCCACTTTGAAAGTCTAACAATGTGGAATGATATTTAATCACTCCGAAGCCATATCACTGCCATAGTTAAAAATGAAGCTTCTTCTAATAATTAAACCTATGCAACAAGATGTCCTCAGGAATTTGGTTGGTACGAGTGGTGGAAATTGCTAGAAGAATGCTCATAATGGCAAGGAAAGGTTTCTATTTCCTATCAATATCTCTATTTCAAAGAATAGAAGTTTATCTCCTAAAACCCCTATTTCCTTCATCACTTTCTGCAACCTTTCTTCTCCTATGTTCCTCATCATGGGAGGTGATCTCATATAGAAAGAACTTGCTAGTTGTGACAACATTAAATCTGATGTTGAAGTTTGGAGTATCCTATAGAAAGGGAACCTTTCCTCCTATTACGAAGGTTTGAATGGTTTTGACACTATACTCTCAAGTAAATTCTCTAGCTCTTGGAAGGCTGGGGTTGTCTACATCTGTGGCATCTCCTTCCAGGTCTTTGAAGAGCTTAGAGTAGCTGCTATGGCTCTCAAACTGGAAGGGGTTCATATCCCTCAGAAAGTGAAAGGTAATTACCATGAGGTAATATAGAATTTCTTGAAGCAGGGTGAGAATGTTAGCAAACTCCAAAATGGATTCAATAGGGATGATCTTCCTAGCATCTAGAAAAGGGTGGTGGAGGTGCTTATGAGGTACATAACTCTGGAGGGACATTTCAAAAGGTTCTATTCTTATTTGTTTCCTATGTTTAATCACTTTCACCATAAGGTCAAAATGAATTTTGCTTTCCAGCTATTTTCCTCTCTTGAAGTGTCTGCTCTTAAAGTCCTCATTGGTGAAAAAGATTTCCCTCTACATAAAGGGATTATTTACACTTTTTATCACTTTCAACTTACTCAAACCTCATCCCCCCTTTTTTGGCCTTGCATCTATAATCCCTCCCTCGTGGAACACCATTCAATTGAGGGGCCCACTAATAAAAAACCCAAGCTGGGTATGCCTATTGCCTCTTTCACATTGGACCCTTCCAAGGTTGAGGATACTTCCCCTCCCTCCAAGGGTAAAAATAAGAACAAGGTCACCTTTAGTGATCCATTAGTTGATACCCTTGATCCTGTGGATATCGACCACTATTGTGCCCCTATTCATCCTAGTTCCATCAACCCCCTGAATAAAGGTAAAGCTAAATTATTTGCTGATCCCCTAGCTCCCACCCCTACTTCCTAGTTTAAGTCCCTCCTGCATTTCTTTGTTGATCCTGCTACCACCCATACCCCCAATAGTAGTTTTCACAGTGATTCTTCTCTTGGTAAGGTTAACTAGAGCAATCCTCAGGGGAATTACCAATGCAAGACATGCCTCAATATGGAGGAGAAAATCACCACTCTCTACAAAGCCATGGATTTACAAAATTAGGTCCTTAAGTGGCAGCTGGTTCAACTATATAATACAAAGAAGAAAATTCAATACTTGGAGATTATTGCACATTTTAAGGCTTTAGATTGGTTGAATGATAAGGTACATGATGATCTTTGGAAGGAAGTTGAGAAATTTGCTAATTATTTTGAAAGATGGGAGTACCTAGAGTCAGAGATGAACAAAATGAAGAAAACCCAAGATTCCATCATAAAACATATGGAGAAAATCATAGCTTTTAGCAAAGAGACTATGAAGAACTCTGCTATGACCCTTTATGTTTTTTAATTTGAATTGGAAAAATGGAAGGCTACAAAGCAACAAAATATTAGTACTACTAAGCATTTGACTACATGCCCTACTAAGGAACCAAATCCTAGTGTTACACAATCTAGCTTTGCTAATAGAAGCAGGGCCAAAAGCCAAATTGCCAAAGGAAAAGTGGTTGATCAGGGCGATTCTTCTACTAATATTATAGGTTTGTAGATCAACAACCCAATGGATACCACCTTTGAAGATAAATTATACTTTTAAATTGAGAATGGTAGGCCATCATTGGCCTCAAACACCTCTCAGAGTTGTAGTTGTTCTTTTTCTAGTCTTCTATTAGTTTTTTTATTCTATTCTAGTCCTCTCTATTTAGGTTTTGCTAGTCTCTATTTTGGTTACTGTTAGTTTCACTACTCTCTAAACTCGTTATGTTCGCCTGTATGGCTTCTTTGTATGGGGTCAAGACATTCTCGATGTTATCTTAATAAAAAAGGTGTACATAGGACCCAAATGAGAAACTAGTTAGGGAATAACCCCATTCATGCCAAGATATACAACCTAACATTCTCACTACTTCCCTTTGTAAATTGACAAGTTCTGCAACTCTATAAATATTTCTTCACATCCTTATACATTTACAACCAAATTTAATTTTCACTCACTGATTCCACTATCTAATCTATCCCAAAATGTCCTACTATACCACCATTATGTTTGTCCTTTATGAAATTTTCTCTCTTCAAACATCTGGGAATACACAATTGACTACCCTTAAATAATATATCATTCTAAAATAGATAATCAAGCTAGTTACTTTTGTCCATACTCACTAGTTCTCTACATGCTTTCCATGCTTCTACAAAATTAGGATCAACTTTATATAATTTTTTCAACTCATCAAATCCTACTACTTCTACTATCATCTCTCTCCACAAATTTTTCTCATACTTATTGCTCTACATTTTTTTATTTTACACTCCTATTGTTTAACACAAAGGTATAACTCTACATTGATTCAATGCATCTCACATGTCCCTAATTCAATATACCTTGGTTTTTCAATTAATACAATGCCCAATGATTTGTATACAACATAAATTATTTTGGCAACACGTAATGTCTCCACTTCTTCAATGCTTGGAATATGGCATTAATTTCTAGATCATATACTAAGTACTCCCTTTGAATCATCCAACTTCTAACTAAAATAAGCTACCAATCTACATTCCTAATTTAGTATTGCTCCAATTATACTTCCAATCATCTCATAGTCAACTTGGAATACCTTATCAAAATATAGTAATGTTAACATTGGTTGTTTTGTCACTTTTTTCTTTAGTAATTTAAAGTTATTTGCTTCAAATGTCTATTTAAATTGTTCTTGTTTCCTCATATAGTCTTAATTATTGGTACATGGATACCACTAAAATTCCTAATGAACTTTTCTTATGTTTACTTATCAAACCATGAAAACTTCTTACCTCTCCAACATTCACTAGTGTAGGCCACTCCATAATTGCTCTTATCTTTTATGGATCCATCTTCAAACCTTCAACTGAGATAACAAATCCCAATTATATCAATTATAATTTCATGAAACTACACTTCTTCACATTAATTAGCAACTTTTCCTCTCTAAATCTTTCTAACATGAATTTGATATGCTCTATATGTTTCTCCTTGGTTTTACTAAAAATCAAGATATCATCCAAGTAAGAAATTACAAACTTACCCAAATATTGCTTCAATACACCATTCATCTGTTAGAATTAGGCTAAACAACTGAGAGGGGGTGTGAATCAGTTGTTCCAAAACTTTATCATTTGCAACAATATCACTTAGAACTGAATACCACATTTAAAGCATAAATCCTTAACACATGAGAAGAAACAAATAAACACATATGACACAATGATTTTTGACATGGAAACCTGGTTAAGGGAAAAACCATGGTGGGGGTTAACCCACAAAGATTATACTCTATTAAAAGTATTACAATTGGGAATGCACATGCATTCAGGCTCACTACCCAGAGCTCACTGCTCAAAGAAAGGCTCACTTCCTATAGAAGGCTCACTACCTACAGAAAGAAGATTACAATGTGTTTAAATTGATAGTTAGCATCTACCAATGCAAAGATTTAGTTCTGGTTAAGCTCAAAATACTGACTTGACACACTTCATCTTCACTTTACCCTTTTTACTACTCTGCTATCATTCAGACCTTAGATATCTATCCTTTTTGCATTTTATTCCATTGTCACAACACACCTTATGAAATCATTTAAATTCATCGGCTATAAATATCTGCATCCTGATCTTCAACCACTTTTTAGTCAGTTTCAAGAACACTTAGAACTTTATTGAAGATTCTGCTCTGTCGGCTAAGTCCATGTACAACTTGTAATGTGGACCAAAAATTGCACTTACAAATCATCAATCAGGTCGGCTACTATCACTGATCATCACATCTTGTCCAATCAACAAATTCCATACATCCAAAACCAAGATCAATTACAAGGTCAGCCTATTCTTTTTCTATCTGCTTTGTCAAATTGTTAACCTGATACTTAGATGCTAATAACTTTTGAATCCTTCATCACTAGAGACCAAAACTCTGGATTTAGATTATCTTGACAATGCTTATGACTCCCTCAGATCTACAACAAACTTTGATTTACCACCGGAGAGATCCGGACCAAGATACTAGACCCTGTCACCTGCTCTATTTCTGACTTCTAGTATGAACAAATTGTGTTATGTGGATGGGTGGAATAATCTTAGTTGCCATCAATGACAACACCTATCATGTGTAGTAGTGTCTCTTGCCAACAATCTCCCCCTTTGGCATTGATGGCAACACTTACTGAAAAATGACTAAGTGTCGGTGCTACTCCCCCTTGCTCTGTACACTTGCTTTCCACTGTTTCCAAAGCTCCCCCTTTGCTAGATTTCTCATTTTTCACTACTCTTCACTTCCCCTTTGACATCAATGGAAAAGGATGGGGTTTGTAAGCCAAAATTCTCCCAAAAATTATGTAAATAATGCCACATATGTGCAACCAATCATTAAGTTATATTTACATGAACTTGAGAATGTCTGCAAAATTGGTTTTCAATTGCTCAAGTTTAGAGGCCCAAGTTCTTTTCATGCCATCCAAAATTGAGATGTGTCCACTTAATAAAAATGCCTATGCTTCTTCCTTTGTTAGATCTGAAGGATCATTTGTCTGAACTACAGTCTGAGCTTCTGATAAGGCATTATACATTGTCTCTAACTTGAGGGAAATCAATCCCTAGAGCTCACACATTCTCTTCATAATATTACCCTTTTCTTTAACAAGCCTCTTTATCTCATCGGTCAAGCTGATTACTTGGCATTCCTGACTTATAGGAGAAACTGTTAGAGGATCAAAATTTTGAGATAGATTTGACAACTTATGTTCTTGCTCCTTTATCTTCTTCTTAATATCCTCACTAACTTTGGGCCAAGATAGACAAAACTTGTATATATCACCTCCATCACTTAGAGCATTTTGAATACTCTTTATACTAGTACCAAGTATCATCCTATCATATCCTATTAGGCACTTTATTTCACTAAATCTCTTATCCAAAAACTCATTCCTGACTTTAGTCTCTACATACTTCTCAAAAGACACAAAATGTGTACTTACAAAGTTTACAAGATTCTTCAGATGTCTAGAGGGAGAGTCAGATCAATTCTTCTGGAGGGTAGGTATTATCTACTCCAGTACACTAGATGCAAGACTTAACAACTCACTGTCTTCTAAGTGAGACTTTAATATCTTCTCGCTTGCCTTGGCTTGAGTGAAAGATGCTACCTTCATCATTTGGATCGGAGAGAGATTATTTAGGTGGATTGGTCCTTGAATCAGTTCTAGTTCATCAATCTCCAACATATCTTTACTCAAAAAGTTCTTTACTTCCTCTGCAGTGTCTCTTACCACAACTTTCGGCTCACCTTCCTTCCTTTGAGTTTTATCAGTGGTAGTATCAGAACTGTTCTGTTTGGATGCATCAACATTTGTACCATCTTCTTCTATTTTATCTTTCTTTTCTTCTTCTTTCTCTTTCTCTACTTTACCTTTCTCTATGTTATCTGTAAAGGGACTCTTTCCTATGTCTTCACCACTTGCTATTTGTTCCAGAGGGCTTTGTGTGGTAGCAATATTATCTTCTTTTCTAGATTGATCAGGAGAAGTTGGAGTATGCATCATTAGTTTTATCCACCATCTCTGTATCTTCTTTGTTTATTTGTTCCTCTTCCAAAACATAGGAGTCATCAACCTTGGTATGTTGCTCATTAATTTTCATCTTCTCAATATCTAGGATTGATGAATCAATCCCAACATCAGTCTCAACCTCAACAAATGGAAGATTGAGTCTCTTCAATGCACTTAGAAGTATTTCCTAAGTTTCTTCAACTATTTGGTCCAATTCTCCAAGCATCAGTTTGTTCATTCTCTTCTTGCTCCTAAATTGATCCTTCACTTCTTTGAATATCATATTCATTTGAACTTGAGTGATTTGAGGGCATAGTTTTATCAATACATGTTCTCTAAGCTCCATATCCTTACTTTTTGCATTTTCTTTCCTTAACTCCAAAATGTTTGCAAGAATTGGAGGGATCTCAGAAGTTATTTCAATCAGGGCCTTATTATTCATATTTAGATATCTAACTATTGCTTCCTCTAACACCCTCTTATTTGTGTCACTGTATTCATCATAAAATTCAATCATGGGTTTCAAATTTCTATCCACAGTGACTAATTTTATTACATCTTCTATGGAAATTGTGACCTTCTCAACATATGTATCTGTCTTTTTCCTTTTACTAGCCCTTGTGCTTCCAGAGGACTTCTCCTTGGTCACCTTGGCAGTTTTTGTTCCAGAGGCTATCAACTCCTTTACCTCAACATCTGAATCTATTTCTTCATCAACCTTCATGCTCTTATAGGTTCTTGTGGCCTTTGTTTTTACTCTTTTCCCTTCTTTTCTTGATGACTTTCTTTCTGGTTTCTCAAGATCAGTAGGTTTTGGAGGAACAAGGGTAGCAGCTAACCTTCTAGCAGTCCTTATCATGGAAGATTCTACCAAAGCTCTTCCTTGATTCTTGTCTTGCTTCTCCTTTTCTCCCTTTTTAGTCCTTTCCTTGAATTGCCTTACAACTTCCTTTGTGAGACCTAGATTCTTGGCCAATTGTTCAACTTCTTTTCTTACTTTTCTTTTGGTTTTAGATTCTTTGAGCTCAACATGCAATTTTAAGCTTAGTTCCTCATATGTCCCAAATATTTCAACTATTGTGTCTTTTGGCTTGCTCAGAAGATGTTGAGCATGCATATTTAATATTTTTCCATCTACCTCATACCCCATGGGCATGATCCAAATAGTTTTGGGTTCCACTACTTCTATTAAGCACTGATCTATGTCAACCATAAAACATATTTCATTTTTGTACTTCTCAACAATTGTTGTAGGGATTCTTTCCCTTGAATGCATCATACTCTGAAAGTTCTTGAAGTATCCCCAGATTGCAATTTTTTGTACTTTAGAGTCACCAATGTTGTGTAGGTGATCTCTGATCTGAATGGCAACTAGCTCATCATTAGTCCAGTGCACACCCTTTACTCCAGGTACTTTATTCATATAGTAGAAGAACAAACATAGAACCAATGTACCATATTTGAAAGTGTTTTTCTTATCTTTCTTAATTTTGTTTAAGTTCTCAATCAGCTGGTTCTGTAACAGCTCACATAGGTCATAGTCTGCATTCTCCTTTAACATTTGATATGCTGCATATATAGCAGTTCTAGAGACTAAATTCTCTCTGCTAGAGTGATAGATTGTGTAGCCAATCACCATGGAAGCAAACTTCACATCTAGTTCTATAATGTCATTTATGGTCATAGCCCTCTTATCAAATTTTGCACCTATTGCATCAGTAACAGTTTGGTTTTTCATGGATTTTAACTTGGGTAATCCACTAGTTGAGTTTAACCCAGTCACAACTCTAATAACATCTTTGGTAATCTTGAATGGTTTTAACAACCATGTGAATTCATCATGCATCTAACTCAAAACATACTGGACCCATTCATCTTCATCAAATGTTGGAAACCCCATAATATGAAGAAAATGTTTATCATACAATGCCTTATATTCTAGTTAAAGATCTTGATTTTTATCCATTAGTTGACTCTCAAACAAATCTACAAACCTTGAGTCTCCAAATTCATCTATGCTCGCATGAATATAAACCCTAATATCTTCAACATGCAGCACACCATATGGAACAATTGAAAAAGCACCTAATGGGTCAACTTCTATTGATTTGTGAGGATGCTTCTTAAATTTGGGTCGAGGCCTTTCAATAATGTCAATAACCAAAGGTGTAGCCATTACAAAAATTACAAGTTCAAAGCTTCTTAGATAAATACCTCTTTTCACAAAATTGGAGTTGATGGATAAATTCACTGATCGTACTTTAATTCTTTGTAATCTTAGCTTAGACACTATTCTTCTTTCTTTCTTTGAAATAAATGTGTTACCCTAACTTCATCTAGTTACTCTATTTCTTAACAGTTCTTCATGAATCACTCTGCAAGTTTTCACATCAACATCTTTTCTTCTGAAAATCCTTCCAAAAGTTCTAAAACAATTCAAAATATCTTCTCTCATTGTGCTAGATCTAGGCACTCACTTACTAGTTGGGGGAATTTGATTCTCAATTCAGCTCCCCCTGAGCCAGAGCTCCAAATTCAATTACCAGAGGAATTATCAGCATCGGATTCCAATGCGAAGTCATTACTATTATTCACAACACTTTTCTTGACCCATATCTTGCTCATTTCATTCTAGATTTCATTCACATCAATTTTTTTCTTTCCTTTGTCTTGTCTTTGCTCATTTGGTTTTCTGTTTCATGGACCTCTTCTTCCATTATTCTTGCTTCTGTAGAATTTTGCAATATGACTAGATCTATTGCAATTGAAGAAAATAACATTTATTTGCTTATATGCTTGATTTCCTCTTGATCTACACTAATTAGCCACGTGTCCCTATCCATTGCAAGTAAAGTAGTAACCATTGAAAGAGTTGCCATTTTTCCTAGAGTTATTCATTATCATACTTTTGCATTCATTTGATCTATGACCATACCTCTTACATTTGAAGCATTGACCAGAGAAGGGTGGACCATTTTGATTTACTCTACTTCTGTACTAAGTAGCTCTATGACCAAATTTATTGCAATTAAAACAATTTCCATTGAATGATGGATATCTTTGAGCATTAGGCTGTCTTACCGAAGGTCTTCTAGGTCTATTTTTTCCATTCCTTGGTTGAAAATTTCTTTGTCTGAATCTAGAGCTTTTTCCTTTCTCATATCCAAGACCATGCTTGTCATCAACCTTTTTCTATCCTTCAAGTAGTGCTTCAAGTTTAGCTGAGCTTATTTTGAACTTCTCCTTGTATTCATTTGCAACTTCTAGGTCATGTCTGAGAATGACAATTTGCCTTTCAAGTTCTCTCTCATTATCTCTATTTTCTTGGAGATTAGATTCTAGGAGGCCAGCTATTTTGTCCAATCTACAACATTCTTCAGTTCTTTCTCTTAGATTTTGACTCAAGTCTTCTTCAGTTTTCTTTCTATCTTCAATTTCTTTGGTTAGCCTCATCACCCCAGATTCCATCTCATGTTTTAGGACAACAGATTCTTTAGCTAACTTCTCACATTCCTTTGTCTTCTCTTTCAGAGCCTCATCCTTGTTGTTTTCATAATGATTTCCCAGTTTAAGAGGTTGTTCCTTCCTCTTCTCATTGGATTTGCTCAATTTTTGTTTTAAGATCTCAATGAAGTCTTCAACATTTTTGAGGTTTTCTTGCAGCTCTTGGACTTCTTCTCTAGACTGCTCCAGATCTTCTAGGGCAAGATTAAGTTTCCCTTGGAGGTTATATTCATCCATTTACTGTCTTCCTAGATCTTCCTCAAGCTGTTAAACTTATTCAAAGGAACCTTGCTCTGATACTAATTGTTAGAATTAGGCTGAACAACTAAGAGGGGGGTGATTCAATTGTTCCAAAACTTTATCATTTGCAACAATATCACTTAGAATTGAATACCACATTTAAAGCATGAATCATCAACACATGAGCAGAAACAAATAAACACATATGACACAATGATTTTTGATGTGGAAACTTGGTTAAGGGAAAAACCACGGTGGGGGTTAACCCACAAAGATTATACTCTGTTAAAAGTATTACAATTGGGAATGCACATGCATTCAGGCTCACTGCTCAAAAGAAAGGCTCATTGCCTATAGAAAGAAGATTATAATGTGTTTGAATTGATAGTTAGCATCTACCAATGCAAAGATTTAGTTTTGGTTAAGCTCATAATACTGACTTGACACACTTCATCTTCACTTCACCCTTTTTACTACTTTTCTATCATCCAGACCTCAGATCTCTATCCTTTTTGCATTTTACTGCATTGTCGCAACACACACCTTACAAAATCATTCAAATTCATCGGCTATAAATATCTGCATCCTAATCTTCAACCACTTTTCAGTCAGCTTTAAGAACACTTAGAACTTTATTGAAGATTCTGCTCTGTCAGCTAAGTCCATGTACAACTTGTAATGTGGACCAAAACTTGCACTTACAAATCATCAAATCTTGTCCAATCAACAACTTCCATACATCTGGAACCAAGATCAATTACAAGGTTAGCCTATTCTTTTTCTATCTACTTTGTCAAACTGTTAACCCGATACTCAGATGCTAATAACTTTTGAATCCTTCATCACTGGAGGCCAAAACTTTGGATTTAGCTTACCCTGACAATGCTTATGACTCCCTCAGATCTACAGTGAACTCTAATTTACCACCAGAGAGATCCAAACCAAGATATTGGACCTTGTCACCTACTCTATTTCTAACTTCCAGTACGAACAAATTGTGTTATGCGGATGGTTGGAATAATCTTAGTTGCCATCAATGACAACACCTGTCATGTGTAGCAGTGTCTCTTACCAACATCATCAACATCTTAAATGTGATAGGTATATTAGTCATTCCAAATGGCATAAACAACCACTCATAAGATCCTTCATTTATCTTAAATATAGCATCCCATTCATTCCTTTCTCAAATTATGGTTTGGTGGTAACTAAGTCAATCTTAGTGAAATATTTTACACCATTGAAACAATCCATTATATCATCCATCTTTGGCAATGGGAATCTATCCTTGATCATAATATTGTTTTTTTTCTCAAGATTTTATACACATTCTCCACTCACCTCCTTTTTTTGGTGCTAGTACTATTGGTACCAGACATGCACTCAAACTTTCTATGAGAAAACTTTTATTTAGTAATTCTCACACTTTCTTATTCAACTTTTCAATTTTTGTTGGTGTCATTCTATGTGAAAAAATTATTTGTTAAACTTGCTCTATTATCAAATCCATATGATGACTAATGCTTCTCAAAGTGGTAATCCATCTAACATATTATCTAATATGATATTATTGTACTTTGTCAACAAATTTGAAATTTCTAGTTGTGGTGCTTCTCCTTCACCTATGGTGTTGCATACTTGAGGAATCATTACAAGATACATTTTCATATCTCAAACAACTCTAGAACTTCCTTCCACCCACTAAACAAGTTCTAGTAGTACCACAAGTTTACTTTTCTCAATCCTTTATTAGAACAAAAGTATGTTTCCTACCTCCATCACGATATAAGTATTTTCTCTTCCATCAAGTATAAATTTACTATCATATCTCCATTTTCTTCCTAGTAAGAAATTATATACATCCATTCAAATCATAACACATAATACTACATCATGACATGTACTATTGGCAAGTATGGGAGCATATCAGAGATCTATGCTTAGGTACTTAGAATGTTGTATTAATAGCCCAGTGCTAGGGATAAGAAGAGAATCAAATTGAGTGTGGTAGATTATAGAAGGTTGCAACAAGAAAGAACATATATAATTAATAAAATATAATTACTAACAACCATAGCATACACCATAACACATTACAAGTGAGTCCATCAAATCTATGGTATTATTTATCATCAAACTTACATTCATATATCCACATTACATTCATGTCACTTTCATGTTCCTTTTCATTCCTCTTCATTAAAATTCTAATTTAAATTTGCTGAACCTATACTCAAGTATAAGTAAAATGGTGTCCCCTTATACTCCTTATGTCTTTTGAATGTGTCTCTATAACAATTCTTTTGTGGTGGGTGATTCTTATTGCAATGTTAGTTTTATCTTGCTAACATCATCCCCCCTTGAAATGATGTCATGTCCTCAAGACATCCTGTCTCTATCTTGCTAATGTTAACAAAATTTTATACTAGAACTTCTATACTTCATGGTAGAATGTGCTTAGATATTCCTTGCAGTTGAGCATATATATTCTCCCATTGGGTAATCCCTTGTTGTAATAACATTGTTTGACCATTGATGTTAAGTAAGGTTTGCTCTCTTTCTGGACTTTCTTTGGTATCTATATTTGTAATATGATTTTGTTGGCTTTTTCTAGTAGAGCTATCAGATGAGTGGGGTGGAGGCTAACTACTTCCCTAAGTTGCTTTATTTGGCCTCTAAGTTCTTCCCTTTGACCTTGAACTTGTTACTACAAATTATGGAGGGTCTCAATAAATACTCATTGGCTCCCATCTTGATCTTTTTTAACATAATAGGTACATGATTGTTTCAGAATTTGGTTCTTAATATGTTTAAGATGCATTTTTAATACTTTTGTTATAGCAAGCCAACCTAGAAAAAATTGGTATAAAGTTCTTGCACTTGACTTTGTTGTCTACATATTCCTTATTTCTACTTCTAACTTGGTTTGTGTGGTAGCACACTTCTTTCTAATTTCTTCAATATGTTTCTTCTTGATGTCCTCTATATATTTCTCTCTCACTTCATCTTCTTGGTTCTATAGTTGTTGTAGCATATCATCTATGAATGAATTGAGTTGTCCCAAGGTAGCTGAGGTATCCCTAGTGAGTTGTGGAGATGCTACCTATAGTGTGCTTAATACATATTCCATTGTATCAACTATTACCACTTGTTATTTGAGTAGTTCTTCTCTTGTTGATTGCAACATGTCTCCTAATTAGAATCTCTATGGTGGTGATATTTTTTCTAGGTTTATGATTGGATGCTATATGATTAAAGGAGGTGGGAGTTGCTATAGTTTCTTTTGTTCTACGACAAACTTTTTTATTTTTTTCATTAGGTCTTGAGATGGAGAATGTGGTGTAGGTGAGGGAGGAAACTATTGTGATGCCTCTTGTTCAACCTATTCTTCTTCTTACAATACTTTTTGTTCCTCTTGCACTTTCTATTATTTCTCTTTTTATTCCTTCTCCTTTTATTGTTGTTCCTCTTTCTCCTTTTGTTGTTTCTCCTCCCTTTCTTTCTACAAATTATCTTCCTTTTCTTTCTACAACTTCTCTTCCTTTTCTTTCTACAACATATCCTTCTTTTCTTTCTATAGTTTTTTATCCCTATGCATTTATTCTTCTTTCTCTTTCTGTAGCAATGTGGTGTAGGCTTTTTGTGTAGCCTCTACATTTTCCTATTTTACTTTCTATATTTATTCCTTCTCCTAACAAATTCTAGGGAAATCAAAATATCTAGATCTACATGATCATAATACCTTGTCTTATGAAATCATTGATAATTCATTCAACCACCCAACTTTAAGGCACCTTCGCTTTCCTTGTGTAGGAATAAATCCCACCATTCACATATGCACACTTTACTCCCTTTGATTTGATTATGTGTACATGCTAATCACATTATATGCAAATTATTCCAATGATCACTTAAAGAAAATGTATTATAATGATTCTATTCCTTACCACATGGCTGGATCACTACATTTGAGATGATTTATAAAGCATTCATCAACCATTTCCAAATCAAGTCCAAGGTGATTATCAAAATAAAATGTTCTCTTCTTGGTGGAAATTCTTTCTCTAATTAATACATGGACTCTAGAGGTCCAATATACACATATTAAATCTAGTTGACTACATCCACATGATCCAAAGGGACAATTGATGATATATCACACTACCCTAAATGATAGATTTTAGGACCCCATGTCACTGGTACTAGACTAGATTTCAAATTTACTTTTAAAAAGAAAATATTCAAGAGGAAATTGGGTTTGTCATACAATATCAATCCACTAGAAAGGGAGGTCACAAATTTACCTTTGTTGGTGTGATGCTCTAAGTATTCAAGAGAGTTGGACATATGTCAAACAATTTAATCACTTGTTTACATGGCATTCATGATCTCACTTGTACCAATGTTGCCCAAATGATTTTTTTAAAACCATAGGTTTTACTTTGACTTAAATTAGGTCAAGTTTGATATCTAAACTTAATAGAAACCTAATTCAAGATTTTGATACTTGTATGCATGGATGTACATGTATGTGTGTAGGTGAATTAAAACATAATTTGTGATAGGCAACAAAAGTACTAGATCAAGGTTGTTTGATCAAAGAAGATTGGATGAAGAGAGAAATGTGAGAGCGATAAATTCTAAGCTCATGTGTTGAAATGAGAGAGAGGAGGGATCTATTTATAGATTTCTAGAGGGAATATGGGATAAGGAGAGAATTCATTATTCGGAGCAAGTACATAAAAAGTTTGTTTATTTTTTGGAGCAAGGTGTAGGGAACTATGAAAGGGGAAAAATTAGAGGGATGGGGATAAATAAAGGGAAATACATAAAAAAAATGAGAATAAATTAATAAATGATGAGGCTCAAAGGGAGGAGATGGTGAAAATAAAGGATTGGGATGGATTGGGAAAGTAGAAAAGGGGTTTGTTGGCATTTCAATTCGCACCTCTGGAATGCGATTTAGAAGCGGACAGCTATGCATAGATAAACTACTCTCCTATTGGAAGGGGGAGTTCCCTTTCTTGCTGATGTTTGCTGAAAAGATAAATTAAATGAAACTTCGCCTATCTTCTTTTTGATTCTCAGCTGTGAGCACAAGGTTATAAAACTCTAAATGCTGCAGAAGAGGTTTATCCCTTTTTTAAAACTTCTACTGCAACTAGGCATAGACTAATGACACTTTTAATCTCCTGAGTAAATTCAGAGCAAAGGAAATTAAAAGTGAACAAAGAATGATTGTTAACACAAAAACTTAAGTAGTTTTCTTCCAGATTTACATCACAAGACTAAAAGTACTTTAATGATGAAAGCTGAAATGAAAGCTACAAAAGCTACACATCTAATGACGATAACTTGATGAATTGAGATAGAATATCAGAGCAAAATAGGCATGAGACTTCTATTCAATATCATAAAGTTGGCACAATTCTAGAACAACAATGCTGTAGCAAAAGGCAAGCATACAACAAGCGATCAAACACCAGAGAATAGATTACACAAAGTGAATAGACACTTGGAATATCAAAATTTGTAGGCTAGAATAGGCATAGCAAATTTTCTATCACAATTACCATTATATATAATGAACACAGAGTGAACAAACACTTGGAATAACAAGATTCGCAGGCTAGAATAGGCACAACAAATTTGTTATCACAAAAGTCATTACATACAATGGGCAAGGATGCCCTTATTTATACTAAAATCAAAGGAGTAGGGAACCCTAAAATCTCCTTGATTAACCCTAACTTGCCAACTCGCAAGCTTTATTACTATTCTAAGACAAAGATACAATAAACAAATGCTTTAAAGTGATTTGCTTTAAAGCAAAGAACATTCCAACTATCACAAAGTGATTTCTTTTCTAAATATATAATGGATGAGCTTAAGATGAAAGAAAATGCTTTAAAACAAAAAGCATCTATTTTAAAGGTACTTTATTTTTAAATGCATCCTCATCATCATTCATGCTTTTTGGTGATGTCATCCATTGATATTCTGAGAAACAATATCTTCTAAAAAGTGAGTGACTGCATCTCTACCAGGAACACTGATACTCTCTAGAATGATATTCTGATTCTCTAACATTTCTTCACTATTTGTAACCATCTAAAGAAATTCATGAACTTCACCCACAGCCTTGTCGAACTTCACTATCATTGTGGCAAAATGACCCATCTTGCCGGCACTGATATCATCATTAAAATTATTGTGGATGAGAGTCTGGAACTCTGCTTGCACTTCCCTGAGATCATATAGGGTACCATCTTCTCTTTCATACGAACACGGGATCAGAGAGACAAAAGATCTGATGAACTTGAGGATGTTGACTACCTTTTCTTTCCATTCTATCAACTCTGAAATCATACTGTCATAAGTTTTTACTGTGAAAAGGTATTGCGCCTTCCAAGTAGAAACTGTCTTCTTATCTTCAGTTGAATCAATAGAATCAAATGCAATCTTCAAGTCAGAGATAATGATCTCAAATACTGGTTATTTTTCTGCCATGGTCTGCTGCAATCCCTGTATGCCTTGGCATAAATCATGAGCGTTGTACTTTAATTGATAAAGCTCTGAAAGCACAACTCTCCCTTTGGTCACAAATTCTTCCACCCAACTATTCAGGTGCCTCCCATAGAGAACCAATTGACTAAAATGTTGTTGATCGACTGGTGATTCAAGATTTGGTGGAAGCAGTAAATCAGCCTGTGAAGTACCATGGAAAAGGTTGGAAATGTATTGCCACAACTATCCAACTTCAGCTTTGAGCGTTGCCTTGTCTTCTCCATCTTTCAACACCCTTTCCTTCAAATTATCTGCTGCAACCTCGAAGAGATTGACATCTGTATGGCAGGTACTTCTACCAAGGTTAGCTTTGACAACCGTGAAGTCATCAACCTCGACATCATCAGCACTTCTATTTTTTGGTAGTGTTGCAGTTTCAAGAATTATTTCTCCCTCCACATTCTTCTCAATACAAACTTGCTTCTTTAGCTTCTTATCTAGTGTGTCTTGGTAGACACTTTTAAGCTCTGTTAAATCTAGCTAATATGAGGGCTTTCTCCTCTTCCTTCCCAGAATGTTTTCAAGCCAGGATGAGCCATCCTCTCTTGGAAATTTGGTTCTAACATCATCAGCTCCTGAGGAATCAATGTGTGCATCAAAGTTACGAACCGATGAATCTAGCTTTGAATCTATGTGGATAGGAGAAGTGCTTAGTGAAGGAGGAGAAACATGATCTGAAGGTAACACTTCAATATGCAGCATTGTTTCAACAGGAACTTCTGGTTCAACTGGTGGTTGTTCCTGCTGGACATGATTTGGAGACTCATCCTTTTTCCTCTTTAAATTAGCCATTTTTCATTCCTTCTGGAAGAACACTCATAGCTTTTATCCTTCGTTTTGGCTTGGAAGTGGAAGGCTCTGATGATTGCACAATTGGCAGCTCTGCTAATAGAATATCATCCTTCCACTTAGTCTCCAAGAATATCAAACTTTTTTTAACCACTCAACTTGTTCTTTCTTCAATGGAAGTGCTCTCTTTTATTGACCAGTTAACTGGTGTCAATGGTTGTTGCTCAATTTGGCTGAAATATGTGGGAAGTAGAACTTCACCACTCACTGTCAAGCCCTCTATATCTTCTGATAGGATATCAGACATCTGCTAAAGAGTAAACCTATTGTAATTGCGTTCTCGCACTTCAAACTCATTAGCACAATTAGCCCAGAAATCTTCAACTGCAAACTTGTGCGTACAATTCTATCCAAGATGTGATGCAAAACTGCCACGAGGATCATATGAAGATCTCCTGTCAAAAAACTTAAGAACATATCTGGATGATTCATTACCGATTGCCTTGGCATCTACTCCAGATCTGCATCTATAAATACTCATCCCAAGTGGAAAATTGAAAGCTGTCTTGCGTCTGCTACGCAAAAAATGTATGAACTTCGTAGGCTTGCCTCAAAAATTCCATAAATGTTATTTTATCTGTAGGATATCTCAGCAACATGGCTGGCTCTCTTGAGAAGCCATATACTCTGATGTAGGAAAAAGTAGGAAATTGGATAAACCAATCAGCCCATTCTGCCATTGCTATTCTAGCATCTGCTGAAAACTGTATATGCAACTTGTTGTCCATATCTCGCACTGCATGCATCAAGAATGCATCATTCACCTGCCTGTAATGTCATTCAGCTTGAGAGATTTCTAACTGTGGGAAATGATGATAAACATGCTGAGTACCCAGAGTTCCAACAACATTCAAACCTTTGAATTGGCCCTGAAAAGCCATCAAATACACAAGGTATGATATCATGTGGAATTCATTAGCCCTTTGAAAATCAATTATTTGTTGGTGGAGACTATCATTGATGAGTGCCGACCAGTCATAGAATTCAGTTCCATCAACAATCTGGGACATGAAGTAAAACGTCCAAGGCTGGAACTTGTTACCATCTGCTTGACCCGTGATCTGACTTGGCAGAGTAATCATTATTGCATGTTCCTCCTTGAACTCTCCATGTCCAACGTTCTTCGGCATGACATTCTGCTTCTCTTTCAACCACCTCTGACCAATCTTTTTTCGATATTTTTCTTTATCATTGTTCCAAACCCTCTTGCATTCTTCAAGTGAAACAGTTAAGTTTTCTCTCCATACAGGTATTGTAAAACACTTCTCAATGCCGTTTGGCCTCAAGCTGGAGAGCACACTTCCATCTCTTGACTAGATTTCTCTTGTGACCGAATTGTAATGCGTCATGCAAGCAATCACAAACTTGATACTTTGCACTGTGATGGGAAAGGATGCTATTGCAAGCAAACCAGAGTGTCCTAGATTCCTGATAGCATTATTTCCTGCATCCTCCAAGCAATGTAAATTGATCACTCGAAGAACTTTATGCAAGTCTGTTTCACAAGTTCTTAGGTAATCGTGAACTAACCCCATTTTGTGCCTGATTTGTGTTGGAGAGTACTACATATTGGAAGATTTGAAAATCAACTGTGAACATGCCTATGTTGGAAAAATCTTGGACAAATGGCTAAAAATTACTTGCTGATTTTTAGAAAAAAGTAGAGTGTGAGCAAAAAAGATGGCACATGGGTTTTCTAGGCAATTCTATTTCGAAGCAACCCAGATTGTCAGATTTTGAAAAAGTGGAGATTTGCCCAAAAAAGTAGGAAAAAAGCATATTTCAAAAAAAAAAACTCCAATCTTCAAGAGGATGATATTCTGGATGGACCCATCTCAATGAAAACTGGAAAATCTTTGGTCAAAATTCTAAAAAATGATCCCCTTGAAACAAGGACCCTGAAAAAGTGAGCCTCCCTGCTTCCTCAATCTGAAACTATGAAGAACGCTGAGAAAGCACTTCGTTTGGGTCTTCGAATCTTTGTTGAAAGAAAAATAAAAATCTTCCTCTGGATGCAACCTGCAAAAGATAATGAAATAAAGAATCCAAATGCTTATCTTTATAAATCTTTAGGGTGAAAAAGCAGCTTTATTTGTGTGAGAATAAAACTTGGACCTCATCCATGAAGAAAGCAACTTTTAAAGTACAAATCCAAGTGGATGTCTTCGAATAGGAAGAATCCATATTTTGTAGCTGCCTATGGCTTCATATCCAAGATGACAAAATATCTTCTTTTGATGATGTCATCGAACACGCGAGTTGAAAGAAGTGCTAGCCAAATTTTCTTCGTTTTCAACACTTCAACACTCGTTTTGACTTAAATATGGCCTATTTCTGACTTCAACAAGGTGGCAAAATGTCACTGTTGACTAAAAAAGCTGATTGATCCTGTCATTTTGGAGACCTATCAACTGAGATTCCATTTTTGGCCTCCGACTGACGATCTGACATCGTTTGACCAAGTTTGACCTCTTGAAAACTGCCAACGAGTGAAGATTGGGAACAAAACTATTGGAAAACACTGTGAACATGGAAAATATTCTAACACTAATCAAGTTGGGCACCCCAAGTCACCTGGGGCACCTGGTTTCACCAAACTTAGCCTTTTTTTCAATTTTTTACAACTTCTTCAATTTCTCGATTTGTGTGTGTGTTCCAGTGGCAAAGGACCTTTGTTTGGCTATCAATTTCTATCAATTGGGATGAAACTAAGTTTGATGATCTGGTAGATAGGTAGGCCTGATGAAAACTAAGTTGACTGTACCTTCTGTTTGCCTTAAAAAATGTGCCAAACTGATCGACTCTGAACCAGACCAGGCTGACGAAAAGAGATTCACATTTTTTAAGAAAAACTTCAAAAATAAACTAACTCTAGAGATTTTGGGCACCCCAAGTCACCTGGGGCACCTGGTTTGCCTTGCCTTAGAAAATTTTCTAAAAAACTCAAAATTTGTACCTTTTCTCATTTTCTGTGCCCACAGCTCCTGTTCGATCTTCAAATTCAGTCGTTCTGATGACTGTCAAGGCGGGACGGAGGGTGATCTAAGTAGTTTGAAGATATCTATGATGAAATCCTAGTTTTGACTGACTTTTGACTAAGTTTGACCAAGTTTGACCAACCGAAAACAGGCTGACTGAAGCATTTTTGACGTTTCTTGAAAAACATGAAAAAACTAACACAGGAAAGGTTGGGCGCTCCAAGTCACCTAGGGCACCTGGTTTCACCAGACTTAGTCAAATTTATGATTTTCCAACCTCTCATTCCACCTTGGATCCATCTTGCATCATTTTGTGTGCATCATTGAGTCGACGACTGTTCGTCGGTTCTACATCGTTGGAACAGCGTTGAAAATTTGTCAATGAGCTCTAACAGATGAACTTTCTTTGTTGATGACTTCAAAACTCATGCTTCACCTTCTAAAAAAGTAGAAATGACCTAGTAGAGAAAACTTGGTCGTTTGAAGATTCCGTCTAGACCACGCCGATTGTGAAGCGAAATCGACCAATGAGAATCAAGTGCGACACCTAAGTTGGAGATTCTATTTTTATAAACTTTCTATTTTTAGAAAGTTTTGCCAGCATCCATATCTCAAGAAACCCAAAAAACCTAATCTAATGTCTATTTTTAGAAATCTCTAAAAATAGAAATTTCTATTTTTAGAAATTTTACTTTTTTGGCTTTTTGACAAAAAATTTTCTAGACTTGTTTCAAAATGCCTTAATGAAGGAAAAATTTTGGTTGGGTACAACAGGGTCAAAAGGGGTCAACAACACACTAAATAGTAAAAAGGATAAATTGGGAACCAAACATAATAATGGAATTGTAGAGCATTCAATTTCAATTAAAATTTATAAGCAAGGACACATTAAAAGTTAGATATAAAGATGATGTTTATTATTGCAATCTTGTAGGAAATGGAAGGTATACCAACTAGGCTAACTAAATATATGTTGTAGAACTCATAATTAGTCAAGATTACATTATGAAGAAATCACAAGCGATTTGTATTGCCACTAGCAAGTCAATCCATTATTATAACAAAAAGTGAATAAATGAACACTTGCAAACAAAGATTTATACAAATGAATATTTTGAACCAAATTTAATTAGGTTAAACAAAAGTATAAGACCATTACAAAAATTAACCTTTTTCAAAGCACTAATTCACATGATTAAACCTTTGGTTAGTAAAGTAGACTCAAAATAAATATAGCAATACTTTGTTTTTGTCAATATTTGGCTATAACACCAACATTTTAATATAATGATAGAATGATAGATAGATGGTCATAGATGGATGGATGCATAGATAGAATGATAGAACAATAGATAGATATATATTAATTAAAGATACATGGAAAGATATATATTGATAGAATGCTAAATTGATAGAACAAATGATAAAATAATAGAATGATCTATAATTATAAGTGGGTAGATGGAGAGATGGAGGGATACATAGAATGATTACACAATAGAAAATTGCATAGATAGATGGATAGATGTATAGGTGGATTGATATATGAATCTAGTTACAACAATAGAATAACATATTTATAGAATGATATAATGATAGAATGATAGGTAAATTGAACAATAGATTGATAACATGATAGAATAATAGAATGATAGATATCTAGATAGTTTGATGGATAGATGGATATATGGATGCTAGATGGATAAATAGAGTAATAGCATGTTTTAAATTAATTGATAACATGTTTCCATAGATTGATAGATGGATAACATGTTTTGATAGATCAATAGTTGGATAGATGGATAGAAAAATTAAATAATGTGATGAGTGAAAAATAGAATAATATAATGGTATAATGATAAATAAATAGATAGTCTAATAGAAAGATGGATATATGGATGGATGTAACAATAGAATGATAGAACCATATAAAGATAGATGAATAGAAGGATAAAACTAGAATATAATGATAGAAAGATATAACTATAAAAGACATATGGATATAATGATAGAATGATATAATAATAAATGGATTGATGGCTACAAAGATAAAATCGTAGATATGTTATGTGGAAAAGAGTGATCTAGCCTTAGGAGTTAAACTAGATCAAACTCTCTTCTACAAACATTGAGACACAAACTGAACTTGGCTTCTACCCTTGAGGGAGAGCCAAACTATAGGGGTTCTGCCTATTTGTTGTATAGATGAGTGTCAAACCAAATTCAACCAATCTAGCTAGGGCACAAGATCAAAACCCTAATTGAGAAAGATTGAGTTACAGAAAACTATCAAAAGTGAAATCAGAGAAAATAATTAAACAATAGAGATAAAGGTAGAGTTCAGAACCTAGATCTATTAGTAGAAATGCCCAAGACTAGGGCACTTGGGTGCCCTAGGCCTTTTTAGGTTTTACAAAAACTACAAATTTCACCAGGTTAGCACTTGTAACATCTGTCTTCTCCTGAACTAATATCTCCTAAAACCTATTTTCAGATCTACACACAAGAAAGATGGGAAAATTGTTTGTGGCTATATAGGAGCTTGCCTTAGTCAAACCCCATTTCAGTATTCCTACCTCACGGATAGTGAAGATTAAATCCAAATGTTGTGTATTCTCAAAAACCTTAAGTGTGAGCAGTAACATGCAAGATCTAATCAAATAATATCAAACCCTAATCCTATATAACTTAAGAAAATAGGAAGGAATGATACCAAGGATGCTTCACTCAAGGAAGCTCACAACCTCACCTCAAGGATGAAGATTCATGGAAAGCTTTTGAATAAGAAGGTGATGTAACCATACCCTTGGAGGGTACTCAAGCCAAACTCAAGTTGGTGGTTCCAACCCTTCTCCCAATCATGCAAAGTGCTTCAACCTAGGAATCAATGAGATAGAGTCAAGATCTCATCTCCTAGCCTTCATATAAATCTTCTCCAAGAGTAAAGTGTTAGATGCATAGGACAACTAAGAGGGGGTGAATCAGTTGTATATTAGAACACTAAATGTTCAAGCTATTCCAATATTCAAACTCTTATTATGCATTAGCAGAATGTAAACATAAGAACCATTAATGCAAACATAACCAAACACATAAGAACACCAAATTTATGTGGAAAACCCAAGAAGGGAAAAACCACGATGAGGATTAACTCACATATATATGAATAGCAACATCAAATACAAGTAGGCTCATTACCAAGGGCTCACTGCTCAAAAGAAAGGCTCATTGCTAGAAGGAATCACTGTCTAGAAGACAAAAGAATAGAAGAGGACTATTACAAAGAGATTCACTATCTCAAAGCAATAGAAGAAATCCACCACTACAACTTCTTTCCATCTGCAAGCTTTAGCTCATTGCCTCTAGCAACTTCAAGCACACTAAAATGTAGACACCTTCTGCTAATTATATTTAGGAGTCATCAGCATTTTGAGCTCACACTTAATTCATCACCCTTGATTCACATTTGAATCATCTTCTCTATATTCTCCACTTCAAATTTCATCTTGTATTTATACCATCCACGACCTAAGGCATTCTCAATTAGGTTGGCCTTAATGAAATGTGTGCACCTCAAACATACAACACCAAATAGGTCGGCACCAAACACTTCCGTGGTGGAAAGAAGTGAAAGTGGACCACAACAAGGGTTAACTAGGACTCAAATCTATATCACCATGCTACTCATCACATCCACAATCCATGAAGTACCACCGCAAATAGTGCTAGCAAGCCAAGTCAGCCAAACTTGAACTAACACTACAAGTGACCACATGCATGCCTCTCCACATCATGCAGACCATAGAGAGACACTCCACACCATCCACACATCTTTCTAGAATGTTTAACATCATTAGAATCTTCTGCAATATTGCCACAACCACCTGAAACAAAGAATGTCTTCATTTTGCACATCAAGATACATTATTACTGAACTCCAATACAAGAACTAAGTTTGTGGAGCAACCCAACACTAGAAACTTCAATGGAAAGTAGATACAGAAAATATAAGCATGTTCCTAGATCTGCAAAATAAGAAACCTTAATGCGGAGAAATGTGAAGCAATCTCATTTCTCCTAGGCAACATTCTTCATAGACAAATACTATGTTAGATACATCTTCCATTTTTGCATGATCTAGAACTTGAAACTTTGGATATAATTCCTCTGAACACCTCTGATCATCACTTCCAAACTACACAGGCATATCTTCAACCATGAAGAAATGCGGAACATAATACTGAACATACCTCTATCACGCTGCACAAATTTTTAATCAAATTTTCTCAAAAGCACTAGAAACCAAGTGAACCATCTGCTGGAGGTTGACATCAATGACAATGCCAACAATCTTCCAACAATCTCCCCCTTTGTCATTGATGGCAACACCAACTCTTTGAAAAACCATCAACAACAAAAATAATCAATTAGCAGTTCTACAACCAGCAGTACTCCCTCTGACTGGAGCAACTCTTACTCTTTACACTTTTTACCTCTGCTTCACAGGCTTCTTCTCCCCTTACCTGAGGAGATCTTTATTTTTTTATAAACACACTTGCCTGCACTATGGTTTTTAAGCCACTCTAACTCTCTCCCCATTTGATATCAATGGCAAAGGGCAATACTTGCAACATTAGCAAGCACCTTCTTTCTCTCCATTGTTCACTCTTCTATGATCTCCTCCTTAGGGGTATAAAATATGCTCCATCTAACTGCACCAACTAGGAGAATCACTACCTACTCCCTCTGAGAGGTAGAATTCAACATCAGTCCAAGACTAAGAATGTATCTTGAAATGTTTCCCCCACAGATACACACACTTATGCATCTAATCAAAGGAAGGAGGGGCAATAACCCCTAACTTCTGCCAGAGATACTCAAAAGTATCTTTAGAAAGAGCCTTTGTAAAGATATCTGCAACTTGATCCTTGGTAGGCACATACTCCAATTTCACCTCATTCTTTGCAACCTTCTCTCTTAGAAAGTGATACCAGATTGAAATATGCTTTGTTCTTGAATGCACTATCAGATTCTTTGAAATATTGATAGCACTAGTGTTATCACATAAGATAGGAATAGGTTCATCATATGATACTTTGGTATCTTTCAATGTTTTCTTCATCCATAACACCTTTGTGCAACAAGATGCTGCTGCAATGTACTCTGCCTCTCCAATAGATAATGATACTGAATCCTTCTTCTTACTCAACCATTAAACTAGTCTACTTCCAAGAAAGAAAGTACCACCACTTGTACTTCTTCTATCATCTATACATCCTGCCCAATCTACATCTGTATATGCACTCAAAGAGAAATCAGTATCCTTAGGACACCATAAGCCATAATTTGGATTGCCTTTCAAGTATCTAAATATCCTTTTTACTACTGTAACATGTGATTCTTTGGTATCTTCTTAAAATCTAGCCACAAGACAGACTGAATGCATTATATCTGTTCTAGTAGTAGTTAGGTATAGTAGTCCACCAATCATTGATCTATACTTGCTCTGATCAGCCTTAGGATATTCATCATCTTTTCTTAACTTGCAAATAATAGTCATGGGAGTACACATCAGTTTGGAATCCTCCATTCCAAACTTTTTCAACCTTTCCTTAACATACTTTAACTGTGAAATGAAAATACCTTTTTATAGATTGACTGATTTGTAATCCAAGGAAGAAATTCATTTCCCCACACATTGACATTTCAAATTCTTTCTACATCTCCTCTACAAATCTTTTGTACATACCTTCATTTACTCCAAATATTATATCATCAACATAAACCTCCACAATTAGGATTTGATCTTCTTCAACTTTGAAATACATATTGTTGTCTGCAGTGCCCTTTTTGAATCCTTGTTGCATGAAGTATCTATCTAATCTTGCATACCAAGCTCTAGGAGTCTGTTTGAGTCCATACAATGCCTTCTTCAATTTGCAGACCATACTTGGATCATCTGATAACTTGAAGCCTTTCAGTTGTTTAATGTACACCTCCTCTTCCAATTTTCTATTCAAGAATGCATATTTCACATTCTAATGGCCTCCGTTCTTTCCACTAGAGCATATGTTTCCTCATAATATATTCCTTCCACTTGTGAGTAGCCTTTGCACACAAGCCTAGCCTTATTTCTAACTACTTCTCCATTCTCATTCAATTTGTTCTAGAATACCCATTTAGTTCCTATTACATTTTTGTCTACAAGTCTTGGGACAATTTCCCAAGTCTAATTTTTCTCAGTCTACATCAATTCTTCTTCCATAGCTTTGATCCAGTGTTCATCTTTGCATGCTTCAGTCACTGTTTTGGGTTCTATTTTAGATAATAAGCACAAATTTACCTGTTCATTTGCCATAGCAATTTTTCTTCTTGTTAATACACCTTTGTTCTTATCTCTAATGATTTGATCTTCAGAATGATTCTTCTACACATACTTGTGAGTCTTAGGAACCCTTTCTGGAGCATCTTCTTCATCAACTTGCATCTCCTTTTCCTTTTGTTCTTCTCTTTCTTCTTGTCTGTAAGGGAGCTCATCAAATTCATATCCTTCTATTAGCACCAAACTTTGATGTGGTTCTTCATTCACTTTGACATTTGCACTTTCAACTAACTTCTTTAGCCTCTTGTTGTAGCACTTCTAAGCCTTGCTCTTTGTAGAATATCCAAGTAAGATTCCTTCATTTGATCTTGTATCAAACTTTCCCAAGTTTTCTTCACCTCTCCTAATGTAGCACTTGCTTCCAAACACTCTAAAATATTTTATAGTAGGAGTTCTTCCATACCATAGTTCATATGGAGTCTTTGAACTATTGACCCTTTCTTGCACTCTATTTTTTATGTAGACTACAATGTGAATAGCTTCTCTCCAATAGATATCCAATAGATTTGCTTCTTTCAACATTATCCTTGCTACTTCTTGAATTGTCCTATTCTTTCTTTCCACAATTCCATTTTGCTGAAGAGTCCTAGGGGATGACAAATGTCTTTTTATTTCATGATCTTCACAAAAACATTTAAACTCACTGGAGGTGAACTCACCACCTTTGTCAGACCTCAAGCACTTGATTTTCAAATCTTTTTCATTTTCAACCAAAACTTTAAATTCTTTAAACTTATCTATATCTTCTGATTTTTCTTTGAGAAAGGTTACCCAAGTCATTCTAGAGTAATTATCAATCAACAACATGAAATACCTATCACCTCGAAAGATTCCTATTCTTGTGGGTCCACACAGATCTATATGTACAAAATCCAAGGGTCCTATGATGGAATACTCCTTGATTTTGAAATTCCTCCTTGTTTTCTTCCCAACCTGACATTCCTTGCAAATTGCATTGCTAGGTTTTGTAATTCTTGGCAGATCCCTCATAGATTGAGTAGAATGGATCCTCACTAGGCTATCAAAATTGATGTGAGACATACTTCTGTGCCATAGACAACTTTCATTAACTTGAGTCATAAAACACATACCATTAGAACCTTTGAGCTGATATACATTTCATTTTGTCCTTGTTCTTGTAGCAACTAGAGTTCTGAATTTTTCTTTTCTGATTTCATAGCCACCATCCTGAAACACAAGGTTATATTCTCTACTACACATTTGCCCTACACTTAGAAGATTATGTTGAAGACCCTTGACATAAAGAACATCATTTGTATTGTGCCTACCATCAAAACTGATTGAACCTTTTCCACAAATTTAAGCAGATGCATTATCTCCAAACTTAACAAAACCTCCATCAAATTTCTCAAGTTTAACAAACTTATTCTTATCACCTGGCATATGATTTAAACACCCACTATCAACTAACCAGTAGTTCTCCTCTTCTCTTGCATGAAAAGTAGTTGCCAAAGCTCCTTTGATGTTGTGCCCTATTTCCAGAGCAATTTCCTTCATACATCTTTCAAGATTAGTAGGATTAGTTCCAACATTCAAAGCCATGAACAAGCATTCATCACTTTCATCATCTAAATAGTCAGACTCACCATCAAATATGTTGGCATATTCTTTAACATAATAACTCCTCTTGATTGATTTTCCTTTGTTATCCTTGTATTTGTCATTAGAGATTTTGACTAGACATTTTGAAGCATAATGACCTATATTTCCACAATTAAAACATTTGAAGGGTAACTTACCTTTGTATTTTCTAGAGCCCTTTTTCAATCTACTTACAAAATTTGCCTCTATTTCATCAAAATCATCTAGATCTATCTTATCATTGTTTTTGGTCTTGCTAGCCTTAAAAGGGGTTTCTATTCTTGAATCATCTTGACCAAACTCTCTTATTTCAAGGGTAGTTAAAGTACAAAACATTCAATCCCTAGAATAATTATCCAAAATTTGAGTTTCTTCAATAGCAAAAACTTTAGCACTATAAGATTTTGGAAGAGTCCTTAGTACCTTCTTTACCACTTCACTTTCCTCTAGCTTCCCACCTAGACCATTTATGGAATTGACAACCTCATCCACTCTCTACATGTATCTTGCAATATTTTCATCCTTTGACATCCTTGGGATTTCAAACTTGGCCTTCAAATTCTACATCTTTGCTGGCTTGACCTTGTCAGCTCCTTCATAGATACTTTCCAGCTTCTTCCAAATCTCATGAGTAGTTTTGTAGCTCATTAACTTTACTAATTTAGAATCAGAAAGACTATTCAGAAGAGCACTCCTTGCCTTGCCATTATTTTCATATTCTTTAATCTCATCTTCATCCTTTGGACCATTAGTAGGTATAGTATATTTTTTCTTGACTAACTTCCATACACCATATCTTAATGAGACAAGAAAGATTTCCATCCTGGTCTTCCAAAAAGCATAATTTGTTGCATCAAACACTAGAACCTCAATACCTTTCCTATGTGCTATCTAGATCTACCCCAAGCAGTTAATCTTCTTCAAGGAACCTTTCTCTAATACCAATTGTTAGATGCACAAGACAACTGAGAGGGGGAGTTTATCAGTTGTACATTAAAACACTAAACCCTCAAGCTATTCCAATCTTCAAACTCTTATTATGTATTAGCAAAATGTAAACATATGAAGCATCAATGCAAACACAACCAAACACATAAGAACACCAGATTTACATGGAAAACCCAAGAAGGGAAAAACCATGGTGAGGATTAACTCACATATATATGAATAGCAACACTGAATACAAGTAGGCTCATTGCCAAGGGCTAACTACCTAGAAGAAAGGCTTACTGCCAGAAGGATTCATTGTCTAGAAGAGAGAAGAATAGAAGAGGACTGTTACAGAGAGATTCACTATCTAAAAACAACAAAAGAAATCCACCACTACAACTTCTTGCCATCTGTAACCTTTGACTCACTACCTCTAGCTACTTCAAGCACACTGAAATGTAGACACCTTCTACTCACTGCATTTGGGAGTCATAAGCATTTAAGCTTGCACTCAATTCATCACCCTTGATTCACATTCGTATCATCTTTTCTACATTCTCCACTTCAAATTTCATCTTGCATTTATACCATCCACAACATAAGGAATTCTCAATTAGGTTGGCCTTAATGAAACATGTGCACCTCAAATGTGTAACATCAAATAGGTCAGCACCAAACACTTACATGATGGAAATAAGTGAAGTGGACCACACCAAGGGTTAACTAGGACTCAAATCTGTATCACCATGTTGCTCATAACATCCATAATCCATGAAGTACCTCCATAAAAGGTGCTAGCAAGCCAACTTAGTCAAACCTGAACTAAAACTACAAGTGATCACATACATGCCTTCCCACATCATGCAAACCATAGAGAGACACTCCACACCATCCACACATCTTTCTAGAATGTTTAGCATCATCAAAATCTTTTGCAATATTGCCGCAACCACTTGAAACAAAGAATGTCTTCATACTACACATTAGGATACATTATTACTAAACTCCAATACAAGAACTAAGTTTGTGGAGCAAACCAACACTAGAAACTTCAAGGGAAAGTAGATAAAGACAATATAAGCACGTTCCCAAATCTGTAAGATAAGAAACCTTAATGCAGAGAAATGTAGAACAATCTCATTTCTACTAGGCAACCTTCTTCAGAGATAAATTCTCTATTAGACACATCTTTCATTTCTGCACAATCTAGAACTTGAAACTCTAGATATAATGCCTTTGAACACCTCTAATAATCACTTCCAAACCACACAAGCATATCTTCAACCATGAAGAAATTGTTGAACGTCAAGAACACTAAGAGGGGGGTGAATCAGTGTTCTAAAAATCTTTTGATGCACTTTAACTTTCAACCATTTTCCAAAATTAATTAAACAAAAGGCACAACATACATATGAACAACAACCATGAAAACATGACACATGGACACCAAGATTTTTATGTGGAAAACCCAAAGTGGGAAAAACCAAGGAGAGGATTAGCTCTCAAATATATATTGCAATCTTTATGAATAATGATGTTCAGGCTTGGTCACTCCACAGGCCTGGAACATGTTGTCTCACTGCCATGAAGTACAACTAGGTCTAGTAGGCTCATTGCCTCAACCCTAAACCTAGCAAGATCACAATAAGGGTTGTTAAACCCTAATGGAGGCTCACTACCAGGTTCATTGCCTTGATGAAGAAGGCTCACTACCAAGTACAAAGCAAACCGCACATGAAAATTGAATACTGCATAAGCATTTGTCACTATGCTAGGGTGTAGTCATTTAGCAACTGAATTCTGAATCCCAAGTCTTAATTATCACTAATTTGTGTCACTACTCTACTATTCATATATTCACATCCATCCACACACATCCACTCTACTTCTCAACTAAAATTCATCGCTCTTATATATCCACATCATGATTTGATCCATAATCAGGTTGGCATCCAAGAAGTGAAACATGTACATAGAAAGGTGTAGCTTGTCAACTCAATCCAATGCACTATATGTTATGGGGACACAAATATTTGCCCAAACATGTTCAAATAGGTCATCTCTAATCATTCAATCACTTAAATAGATCCTTCACACACTATCTCTTCTCTGCATAATGATTTATCATATTAGTCGACATGTTCTTTAAGAGCATGCTTAATAGGTTCATTTGTAGACTTACAATTTTATTACAGATTACAAAACACTTCCAAAATCATATCAAGTACTCTTTACACATTCTCAATCTTATCCTCATAACTACAAGGCATGATATCATCTTGCGGAGAAATGTAGACCATTACAACTCAGACTCTGTCAAACTCTATCAAACACTGTACCTATACTCAACAACTTGTAACTATCTTTCTGGTGGACTTTAGATCTCACTACTCTGGAATTAGACACTTCATACAAGTGTTTACAACACCTTAAAACTGCATAACAAAATATTCACCTACGGAGGAATGTGGACCATTATAATGTGCCCTATTCACTATCCCTGCTATACCTCTGTTCACCCGGACTTAGATAATTCTTCCAAATGACTTCTAGAGGAAATCAGGACTTAATCTCTAGAGCATAACACCACCAAACAATTACTAACATCATACCCAAACCATATTACCAGATCATCATCTACGAAAGCACACTAACCCATTGATATTCCATTACTCTGTAGATACCCATACTTAGCCACTTTTGCCAACCTGATTTGTCAACCAGACTTGAATTCCAATTTGACCTTTAGAGTTATCTCTTCCTATCATGGTGAAAAGATCTTTGAGCCTTGTTTCCGTCAATGACAACATACAAGTCCATACCAGAGCAGTGTCTCTTGCCAACAATCTCCCCCTTTGGCATTGATGGCAACACTTAGTAGTGAAAAGTGCTTAACTACTCCTCCTTACTATATACACTTTATTTTCCTTCTCCCCCTAAGATGTTTTACCCCATTTTTCACTAATCTTCTTCTCCCCCTTTGACATTAATGGCAAAGGGTGTGATCCAGAACCAAAAAAATTGTCAAAATTCCAAAAACTTTATGTACTCTGCTGCATATTTACAAGTACAATATTCATCTTTATATTACATGTATTTGAGAATGTCATTGAATATGTTCTTAATATGTGCCCACTCAATATCCTAGTTGTTCTTGGCATTATCCAAAATCTGAATGTGTCCACTGAAAAGAAAAACTAGAGTTTCAGCTATTTGTAGGTCTGATGATGTGGAGTTTGTGTAGCAAGTTGTGCTTTAGTTACAAGCTTGGTCATTGAATCCAATTTGGGACTCATCAGTCTTCTCAATTGTCCAATTCTACTCTTTATTTGATACCTCTAATTTATTAAACCATTCAAGTCATTGGGGATGTTGATAACTTGAGCTTCTTGGTTGTTGGGTGATTCATGTACTGGATCAAAGTTCCTAGAAATATTCATCAGTTTTCCTTCCAATTCCTTGATCTCTTCTTTTGTCTTCTTTGTAACTTTTGGCCATGATAGACAAAATTTATATACATCACCAGTTTCTCCAATAGCACTCTAAACATTTTGTAGCTTATTATCTAGCTGAGCCTTATCATGGGCTATCAACTTTGTCAACTCATCTAACCTTTTCTCATTGAATTCTTGTCTAACTTTTGTTTCAGTAGATTTCTCAAAAGATTCAAAATGTTTACGTACCGAACTGATAAATCCTTTTAGTTGGTTGTTTGGAGGTAAGGAGTTTTCTTTCTAATAAGATGGCATCAACTTATCCAAAATGCTGGATGCTTCAACAATGAGCTCACTATCCTTAATGTGAGACTTCAACATTTCTTCTTGAGCCTTGGCTTAAACAACTATGACCAACTTCAGCTTCTATGTCGATGATATTGTATCCAAGTTTATTGGACCATGTACAAATCTTGACTCATCCAAAACCTACTTTCTTTTCTCCAACAGTTCTTTTGCTGATTCAACAGTGTCTCTTGGTATAGGAGGAGTTTCCTCTTTTTGTTTTGGTGGAGGATTTAACATGGCTGATTCTTCCTCAATCTTTTCCTTTTCAGTAACATCCTCAGTTTGTTGTGCCGATGAGGGTCCCATTTGAGAGTCATCAGCAAGTACTTCCTTTTCTTTGGACACTCTATCATCTTTATCAATTTCTTGGCCCAAGTTTACTTCTGGAATAGATGAATTATCAGCAACATCATTCTCTTCATTGACACATATGGTGGGAAGATTGTGTTGCTTCAGAGCTTCCAAAATAATTTCCTTTGTCTCTTTCACCACCTTATCAATCTCACCCATCATTAATAAATGCATCCTCATTTTTGTTCTGAACTGGTCCTTGGTCTCCTTAGAGATCAGGCCTTCTTCCGGAGTAATTTTTGGACATAATCTAGTTATCACATGTTTTTTTAGATCAATATCCTTAGCTCTAGTAGTCTCCTTTCTGATGCTTAGAATATTTGCTAGGCTTTTAGGGAGATCAGAGATGATCTCAATAAGATCCCTATTGAAGATGTTTAGATATTTCATAGTGGCTCCTTCCAAGATTCTTTATCAACATCACCATATCCATCATAGAGTTCAATCATGGGCTTCATATTTCCATCAACTGTGACAACTTTTATTACATCTGCAGGAGTTAGAGGCTTTTCTTTTCTCTGTCCTTTACTTGATTTTTCTTTTCTAGAGGGTTTTTCTTTAATGCTTACAGAGGTTTTGACAGCCTCAGCTTTCATCTTCTTGAGCTCTCCATCTAACTTTGTTTCTTCTTCATCCTTTTCACCAACACTAACATATAATCTTCTTCCCTTCATCTTTTTCCTCTTCATGTCTTTAACAAAGGATTCTTTAGATGTTTTCTCCAAGTTTATTGATGATGTGGCACCAAAGGAGGTAGTAGACCTCCTAGTGGTCCTTAGGACATTTTTTTGTTTGTTCTGTTTCATCTGAGACTCTTTTGGAACCTGTACTAGTTCACTCTTTTGTTTTGCTTCTTCTATTTTCTCTACCTTTTCCCTAACTTCTTTTAGTTGTTCTTTGGTAATACCATACCTTGCAACAATTTCTTCTACTCCTCTTCTCACTTTCCGAGTGGATTCTAGTTTTCTAAGTTCAACATACAATTTTACAAATAGTTCATATGTAGCAAACCTTTCTTCCTTTGTGTCCTTAGGTTTGCTTAGCATATGTTGGGCATAGCTGTCCAATACTTGATCATCCACTTCATACCCCATGGGCATGATCCAAACTATTCTAGGCTCAACAGCCTCCATTAAACATTGATCCTTGGTGACCATGAAAAAAGTGGTATCTCTGTATTTCTCAACAATTTCCCTAGGTATTCTTTCCCTTGACTGCATCATGTTTTGAAAGTTCTTGAAAAACCCCCATAGAGCTGCTTTTTGCTCATTGTGACTACCTAGATTGCTAAGACAGATTCTTATTTGAATAGTTACTAGTTGATTACTTAACCAAATCAAGCCCTTGTGATTAGGGAACTCATTCAAAAAATAGAAGAATAAACAGATAATAAGCATACCAAATTTGAAGGGATAGTTCTTGCTTTCCTTTATCTTTTTCAGGTTGTCCATTAATTCAGTTCTCAGCAGCTCACACAAGTCATAATCCACATTCTCCTTAATCATTTGGTATCCTATGTAAATAGCCGTACCAGAGACAAAATTTTCTCTTCTTATGAAGTAAATCTTGTACCCTATGACCATTGAAGCAAACTTTACCACAGAATCAATAGTGTCATTTGTTGTCATTGCCCTTTTGTAAAATTTGGCTCCAGTGGCATCTGTAACCGTTTGATTCTTGACTACTTTCAATAATGGCACACCTCTGGTGGAGTTTAGTCTAGTGACTACCTGAATTGCATCCTTTGTTATCTTAAAGGGTTACCCCTTTCCTAACCACATGAACTCGTCATGAATCCTATTTAGCACGTATCGAACCCATTTGTCCTCAGCAAATGCAGGAAACACTATATATTGGATGAATTTCTTTTCTTCCAAAATTTTTTATTCTTCTTTCAGGTGGAAGTGATCATCTCTTAAATGATTTTGATATAAGTTAGTGAATCTACTTTCACTATGTGACAAGGTGTCGTTGTATCTCATCATTTAATCATATTTCAAATGTCAAAATACAGGGCTGTGCCCTCAGCTATCTACAATTAGGGATTCTATAGTTACCAGTTTCTCTAGCTAATTCTAATGACTTTTACTAATTTAAAGAGATTGATCTATTTTCTTACTAAATGAATTCAAAGAATGCTGAAAATAGAATTTAACAGTAAATTATTCAAAGCAAATCCATAAACTGTAACATACATCTATCTATCAAAATTAATAAGTACTCTATAAAGCAAAATCTGAAACAACAAAATAGTGGTACTAACCTTCTGCCTTGGTGGTGAGAGTGGGCCCTTGCTCCACACCCTTAGGGCTAAAGGCTATAGTAAGGAATCAATAGAAAAGAATAAGATCACAACTTAATTTGGTCCAATCCCATTCGCTTTGCATTCAGAGAAATATTGATATCCCAATTGAGATTATAGAAAACTCAGAATAATCAAAAGTGTATATATTTTTTTGCTACTTCTATAAGTATATATAAAATGAGTGATGACATATCACTTATCTTATCTACCAATTCTTCTATGAGATGGCATCCATCTCTTTATTATACGAGTTGTCTAACTATGGAAAATAACCATGCAATAAAAATAGATTGAGTGGAACAGAAGTCCACTCAGTATCTAAGTTTGAGTCTTAATACATTTGGGCAGCGAGGCCCTGAAAATATGGATATTAAATTAGTTTCATCAATAACTCATGCAAAAACTAAAAAGAGATAAAAATTCCAGCAATTAACTAAAGATGGCCCTTAATTACTCAGGTGATGATTTGAGTGATATGAGGGGTATCGTAATCATTGTTGAAAGTGCCTAACTGATAGTTGTGCTGGAAATCTACTCTGCTCTAAAGAGGTACTGTCTATAGCTCTGGAGATATGTCTATAGCTCCGGAGATATAATTGTGGCCTTCTTGTTCTACTCCGAAGATGCTCCAGACTTTAGTCCAGCTCTAGAGAGGCTTTTCGTCTTTACTTCAAAACTTATGATGTCATGGTATTCTTTTATTGTCTCTGGAGATCATTTAGGACTACCTCTAGAAATGCACAAAATTGCCATCCCAAACATCTACACCTGTTGATTCAAATAGAGAAGTTTTTCTGCATATTTCCATCAATTCCATGCACATTAGTCCTTTAATTAGAAATCATGATCTTAAGTAATTTATCTTCAATTAATCATTATCTAGAACAATCTTGCTAGCCTATTCAGGTGCAGACATCAAGAAAGATGGGATCAGAAAGGAGAAAAAGAGAGGTAAAAAGATATATTTTATGGGTGCTACTTGGCACTCATCATCCTCCCCATACCTAAGGTTTAGCAAGTCCTCCTGCTTCTCACAACCTGGATTTATTCAGGTGGAGTAGCCTGTCAGTCAAGCTATAGTCTTGTGCATAGGTAGACCAAGTGGTGTGGTTGGTATTACCATTTCCTTTGTACTGATCAACCTGCTTCAACCACTCCTTATATATGCTTCCATGAACCCTTCTATTGTCTCTGTATTCTCATTAGGTCAGACAGGACTAAAGAGAACTTCCTCTGTGGGATGCTTTCCTATAAGAACATAGCATAACTGGCACTTGGAGGCCTGCAAGATAGAATTTTAGAAGAAAAGGAGGCCATATGAATGACTTTTCCTTCCAAAGTTTCTACTCTTTTTGTCATGGCATTAAATGCCCTCTGTAATTGTAGCATAGGCTTGGAAGCCTCATATTTTCTATATCTCCTTTCCCAATGAAACAAGGCCTTAGGAATATCAATGGGGATTGGACCCACATATGGATCTATTTGTATCTCCTGTACACTAGTTTCCCTTGGGCCAGCCAACTCTTGAATATACTCTTCTTGATCATCTATTTTGTTGTTGGCCCAAGTCAGTTGTTTATCTTGGCTCTGTACTTTATCAATTAATGCTTCCATTATCATGAGACCATTGTCTCTAGCCTTGGTGAGCTCAGAAACACTCTGTGCTACCTCTATCTCCTTTTCCTTCATTATTTTGACTACCTCGGTCTTCTAGGCCTCCAATTCTACTTCCTTCTCCTGTATTATCTAGTTTTTTCTCAGGAGCTCTATTTGTAGATTTTCAATGACTTGTTTTTGCTCCATCTCTATCTCCATTCTGACCTTCTTGAGGTCAGTGATAATCTGATTTTTCCCCCATAGTAGTCTCTTTAGATTATCAATTTCTTCCAACATTTGGTGCTCTTTTGAAATCTCAACATCCTCTTGATCAGAGGGGTGAGAGAAGGTTCTTGTTTCTTCTTCTAATTGCTAAATATCAAGGTCCTCCATGGCCATTTGTCCTACACTGTCAGCTGCACCTATTTGCTCTATTTCATCTTTCTCTATAGCCTCCCTATCTTGAGGATCTTCTTGGGTTTCCTCTGTATTTGCTGGCACTGATGAAGGCCCAACTTTTTGTTGATACTTGAGAGGGGGGGTGAATCAATTATCCTTAATTTGCTTACAATTCAAACACTTAAATCCACTTTGTTAATCAATAGCATAGCAATTAATCATTCATGGAAGCATAAGGCATAAACACTAGAGCAGATACACATCAACACATGAGACACCAAGATTTTGATGTGGAAAACCTGGTTAAGGGAAAAACCACGGGGTGATTAACCCAAGGATTATTCTCTATTAGAAGAATAAGAAAAATAGATGGCACATGCCAATTAGGGTTCACTGCCTGAGAACATTGTGTAGGAGTCTGGACAACACTGAGAGGGGGGGTGAATCAGTGTTGTGTAGATTTTGCAACTTATTATAACTTTTAATTTACAAGACTCAGAAAGTGAAAATCATCAATGAACTATTACACATATATGTATAAGTTTGATAATAAAAATTATGAGCAGGACCACATAGAGATAAATGTTAACATAGAAGCAAGAACACACATAGAAGCATATCATTAACACAAGAATTACTGGAGTGGAAAACCCTCTCTGGGTAGAAAAACCACTCAAAACTGCCTCACTGGCTTAACTGGAAAACATGCCTCACTAGCTACAATATGTATCTAGGAGCACCAACTCCAATACCAAACAGAAGCACCCACTTCCAACACTGATATACCTCACTGGTAAACAAATAGGTCTCACTAACCAACAAACCTCACTGGCTAATACAAGGCCTCACTGGTATTCTGTGCCTCACTGGCAAACCAAATCACCAACAGATGTAATAAACAAATCAGAGGGATACTCTGTTTCCATTCAATACAAAACATATGTCTGTCAAATGGTCATTCTATTCAAAATTAATCTTACATCCGGATACACTCAACAACACTTCACAACACTGTATATTTCATCTCTCTCTTTTTAATTCACACCATCAATGCACCTGAAAAACAACTTTATACAAGTTGAATGTCTTTTCACCTTTCATTTTCTGTATGTTCCATCTTTGTCAAAAAATACAACTGCCCTTTCACATTCTTCTAATTCACAAAACCCTTCAATCTACAAATTTTTTCAACCAAATTTTCATTATCCTCTTTGTACAAAACCCTTCAATCTCTGCAAGAATAAAATCATATATACATATATATATTTTCTTCTCTGCAACATGATTGGCAAGATCATTGAAATTCCTTCTCCTTTAAAACTTTTTCAATATTCAACAACTTGCAAAAATGACTCTTCATATCCTCTAACATTTCAATCAGGACCTGTAGGAGAAAAATAAAATCTCTTTGAATATTTAGTCTTTTCATTTCAATCTCCTTCTCTGTAAATTCCTGCATTCAAACTCTTCAATAAATCTTTAATCTTCCTTGATAATAAAATCATTTTTCCTGTGCAAAATAAATCATCTAAAACTTGTTCAAAAATCTCCAACCCTTTCTCCTTCTCTGCAAAAAATATTCTGTGATTTGCAAAAAAAAATAATCTTCAAAAAAAATTATTTTCAATGATAATATCTCCATCCTCTATAAAAATCTTCACCTTCACAAAAATCTTCAATGGCATTTTAGAAATAGTCTCCCAAAAATATTGCTTTTTACAAATCAGCAATCTCCTATAAAGGCTCCTTGAGAAACTCAAAATACCTTCTATATTGAATTCAAGCCTTTTAAATAAAATAGAAATTTAACAAATTTCTTAAAAAAAACTTTTTTAAAAAAACAAGGCATAAATTCGTGCCTTTGACTAAAAGCATTTCATGCTTTATAAATATAAAGCTTTCCACCGAATGAATGTCTTTTCCTTAAAAGGAAACTTTAAAAACTAATATATTCCCTCTCTAAAGTCGAGCTCCTAAAAAGGCATTAAATATTGCTTATGAAAGAAAACTAAGGCCGATAAATGTGAGGTTTTAGAAAAAAGCCATAAAAAAAAACTTAAAGGAAATCTTAAAAGGCCGATAGAGATTAATGCATATTTGAATGCAAATAAAGTCACAAGGAGGCCAATAAAGTTTTTGAAGACTGCTGCAATAATAAGAGGACCGGTGGATAGCACGAGATATAATCCCTTTAGCAAGTCACTTTTAAGTGACTGACCTATATAACAGGTCAACAATCAATTAAATCAAAAAGTGATTTCTATGTTGATAGGTAGAGAGGATTATAAAATAGGTCTTTAGAGGCAAAGAATGGAATATAGAACTAGAGCTTGATCCCTCTAACTCAGCTTGTAACATCATGACATATAGTATCAAATCTTCGTGTGCTCATATACATGATGATAGACAATAAAGTCCTGATAAACTACTGCATAGAAATTTTGTCAAGCTTTCACTCAATCTTTGAATATCTATATCAATCATCAATGAACTCCCTTATCAACAACACCATACCTTTGATTTCATAAGAGTATCATTATGATGCAAAACCCTGATAGAACCTTGTTATGTCTAATGCAAGGATGTAGCAATGAAGACACAAAACAAATTAGCTGGCAAGTGTCTTGATCAACAACTCATGAATATTTTGAACAATGATATCCAAAACATCATATCAAATTCTAAAGCACCAAACCTGTGAAGACCAAGAATATAAGTCCATTCTCTGCATTTGCAAGACACACATGATGTGATCATCACAAGACATTAATGATTTCAAAGAAGAACCAAGCAATACATTGTCTCTGCATTAAAACTCTGCCACTTGAAGACATCCTGAATAAAATCCGAACCAAGTGAAACATGAAGGAACTCCCCAACACCATGACATCAACCTTAACTCTGCCATATACACTGAGAACAACACACTAGAAAAAACTAAACAATGAAGATGTTAACTCAAACCCAAGCAATCTTCTCCAATCCAACATATCATAAACTGGTGGTTGCAACACGTGATATCCATGCAGCATATGATATCCCTGCACCTGATCAACCATCCCCTGCCATGATCAACAACATGAACTTATGAAGGTCATCATTTCACACTGCATAACTATGGATGATGAACATTTGTCAACACTTGACAACCCCAAACAAATCACCTTGTGACTTCACTTACCAAAGGACATATGAAGACATCATTGAAGACCAAACCTGATCAAACAAGTCCTTATGACATCAAACAAACTGAGGACACCTTTTTGACATCAATGACAACCTATCACCATCACATTGCTCACAAGGAGGCACACTGCCTACAAGAGACAAACTGTCTACAAGATAACAAGTATTAAAAACTTGAACTAGAGTTTGACATCTTTACCATGCCTGGATTAGTTCCATTTGAGCCCAAAAATGTCTGCTCAGCCTTTCGCACTTCTCTTCACTATATCACTCTCATCACCACTAGACACACTCTAAAATAAATTCACAAACCCTTATTTATACAAGGCATTGACTTAGGAACAATCATCTAAGTCAGCAAATACTTACAAGATCATTCGCAAGATGTGTAATACATCCGGTCGGCCAATCTTAAGAAGAACACCAAAATTTGTGGTTATTCTTCAAATACAAATTCTAACTTCAATGTGGACCACCAACATGAACTGGACACAATCCAAAGATCACCACAAGCTTTCCTGAATCACCAAGAACATCCGCACTTCATCTGCTTGCTGAAATCTTTCTCTCCTTCATCCAGAACTTCAAGAACACAGTCTGTCATCACTACCATAATGCAAAAGGTTCTTTTGAACCTCCAAACAATGCACAAATCAAGTTGTCACTTCACACTGACTTCTTCAACACTCCCTCCAATCCGCAGAATGAAAGAATGTAATTCTGGAACTCACCGGACCAATCTGTGACACTCTGTCACCACTGAACACCTGCTGGAATCGGTTCTACTTGAGCGAACATAACTTCTTCAGATCTTCATGTGGACCTCTAAAATCTTAACTGGAACATCTCAAGGCTCATCTCTACAAACCCTTTAATCTATATTCTCTGATTCTCAACCCATTGAGTACTTTTGCCTTCTTATCACTGTTCTTCACTGTTCCTAATTGAGACTAATTTTCTCAATATCCTCAGCACACAGCTCATCCAATCTTTCTTATCAATGCAATATGAGTATGTTGACATCAATGACAACATTGGTTAACCTCATACTTGCAACAATCTCCCCCTTTGTCATTGATGGCAACATATGATGTGAAAAACCATCAAGACAAGAACTTCTCCTTTCTGTCACAGCTCCCCCTATCAACAACTCTTCACATGTCTTCTCTTCCTTTACTGCTCCCCCTTTGATCATCAACCACTTGTTTTTCACATGTCTTCTCTCCCACTTTGACATCAATGGCAAAGGGCTCATACTTGCAATTCTAACACATCATAATCATACCAATTGCTCCCCCTTAGTAGCAGCTCCCCATCATCAATCCAGATCACAAGATATGACTGTGATATCCACCGGACTGATGCACATCAGTGCATCCTATTTCATCACCGGAGGGGGCATGAGCCCTAACTTCTCCCTGAGATACTCAAAAGAGTCCTTGGGAAGAGGTTTAGTAAAAATATCTGCAAGCTGATTCTTGGAGGGCACATACTCCAATCTGACTTCACCCTTGTTCACTTGTTCTCTCAAAAAGTGAAATTTGATAGATATATGCTTGGTTTTAGAATGCAATACCGGATTCTTAGAAATATTTATTGCACTTGAATTATCATAGAAAATTGTGATAGGCTCCTCATATTCTACTTGAATATCTCTTAGCATTTGCTTCATCCACAAAAGTTGAGTGCAACTACTTGCTGCTGCAATGTATTCTGCTTCTGTTGTAGATAGGGATATTGCTTCTTATTTCTTGCTTAGCCAAGAAACCAACCTTTTTCCCAAAAAGAATGCTCCTCCACTTGTACTTTTCCTATCATCCACATCTCCTGCCCAATCTGCATCTGTATATGCATGAAGAGAAAAGTCATGATCTTTGGGATACCATAGGCCATACTCAACTATTCCTTTCAAGTACCTAAAAATTCTTTTGATTGCCATGACATGAGATTCTCTGGGATAAGCCTAGAATCTTGCCATAAGACCAACAACATGCATTATATCTAGTCTAGTCTAAGTGAGATACAATAATCCACCAATCATTGATCTGTACTTTGTCTAATCTATCTTAGGAGAGTCATCATCTTTGCTCAACTTACATCCAGTAGCCATGGGAGTGTTCATTGGCTTTGAATCTTTGATTCCAAATTTCTTCAATAGTTCTTTCACATATTTGGTCTGAGAGATAAAGATTCCTTTCTCTGTCTGAGTAATTTGTAGACCCAAGAAGAAATTCATTTCACTGAGCATTGACATTTCAAACTCACTTTTCATTTGGTTTGCAAAGGTTTTACACATACTGTCTCTTCCTCCAAAGATGATATCATCAACAAATACTTCAACAATCAAGATGTTTTCATGATCAATTTAGAAATATAGGTTACTATCAGCAGTACCTTTGTTGAAACCAATCTTCAAAAGATGTTTATCCAGCCTCTCATACCATGCTCTTGGGGCTTGCTTTAGACCATACAGTGCCTTCTTTAATTTGCAGACCATATCACCATGCTCAAATAACTGAAATCCATCCGGTTGTTCAATGTACACCTCTTCTTCTAGGTCACCATTTAGGAAAGCAGATTTGACATCCATCTGATACACTTTGAAATATTTGAAGGCAAAAAATGCAAGAAATAGTCTGACTCCTTCAATTCTTGCCACCAGAGCAAAGGTTTCCTCAAAATCAATCCCTTCTATTTGAGAGTAGCCTTTGTAGACTAATCTGGCCTTATTTCTGATTACTTCACCAACTTCATTTAGTTTGTTCCGGAAGACCCATTTGGTTCCAATCACATTCTTGTTTCTAGGTCTAGAAACAAGATCCCAAGTGTGATTTTTTTCAATTTGCATTAATTCTTCTTCCATTGCTTTTGTCCAATTTTCATCATTGCATGCTTCATTGATTGTCTTAGGTTCAATCTTTGAAATCAGACAACATTCCTTCTAGTTTGCACACCTTTGCTTTTGTCACCTATGATCTGATCTTCAGAGTGGTTCAGTCTTACATACCTTGGAACTTTGGGAGTTTCTTGCACTTCTGCTTCTTGATCATGCTCATTCAGACCTGTCTCTTCTTCCTGATTTATCGGATCAGTCTGAATCTGACTTTCAGGAGAGGATGGAGCTCCTTGAACCAAAACATCATTCTGATCATCTTCATCGTACTCATAAAATCTTGAGGGCTTCTCAATACCTTCATCAACCTTCACATTTCTACTTTCTATAATCTTTCTCAGTCTCTTATTGTAACATCGGTATGCTTTGCTTTGAGTGGAGTAACCCAAGAAAATTCCTTCATCACTTCTAGCATCAAACTTTCCTAGATCTTCATCTCTTTTAATGTAACACTTGCTACCAAATACTCTAAAATATCTCACAGTAGGAGTGATGCCAAACCAAAGTTCATAAGGATTCTTACCGGTATTGCTTCTGATTTGAACTCGATTGAGAGTGTAGACTGCAGTGCTGACAGCTTCTTTCCAAAACATTTGGGGAACATTTGCTTCCATCATCATTGTCATGGATGCTTCTTGGATGGTCCGGTTCTTTCTCTCAACTACTCCATTCTGCTATGGAGTCCTAGGAGTAGATAACTATCTCTTTATACCATGCTTCTCACAAAAATCTATGAATTCACTGGATGTGAATTCACCACCTCTATCAGACCTCAGACATTTCAGTTTTAATCCGGTTTGATTCTCTACCATAGCCTTGAAGATTTTGAACTTCTAAAAGGCTTCTGATTTCTCTTTTAGAAAGGTAACCCACATCATTCAGGAATGGTCATCAATCAGTAACATGAAATATCTATCACCTTGCATACTCTTGATTCTTGTCGGACCACATAGATCAGTATGAACTAACTCCAATAATTCGGTAGAGGATTGATCCTTGATTTTGAATGAAACTTTGCTCTGTTTACCTAGCTAACATTCTTTGCACATACTATTTGTAGGTTTTACCAACTTTGGAAGATCTCTTACAGCCTGAGTATTACTTATCTTGATGATGTTATCAAAATTTACATGACACATCCTTCTATGCAATAACCAACTCTGATCAACTTAAACAAACAGACAACTTTTATTAGTACCAACTAGATGGAAGATATTACCTTTTGTTTGAGTACCGGATGCAATCTTAGTTTTAGAGCTTTCAAAGATCTTGCATCTTCCATTCTTGAACCGGAGATCATAGCCTTTGTCTACCAACTGACCAACACTGAGAAGATTGTGCTTCAATCCTTCAACATACAATACATTACCAGTTTTATTCTTTCCATCAAGAGAGATAGTTCCCCTACCTCTGATTCTACCAACTGAATTGTCACCAAACTTTACCATTCCTCCTTCATACCTTTCCAAATCTAGAAACTTGTTCTTGTCACCTGTCATATGGTGAGAGCATCCACTATCAATAACCCAATCATCCTTTTCTTCAACTTGGGCAGCCAAAGCTCTTTCTATAACCTTATGATTGGTAGATTCAGGGAATATTGAATCTTCTTCCTTGATGGCAATGAACACCCATTCATTTCCGGATTTGTCTCCTATCTCTGATTCATCATTTGTTACTCCTTCATTATCAGCTTCATCATGAACATAATAACAATTCTTTTGGAACCTTTGTCTGTTAGAATTTGATCTTGTGGATCTTTCCGGACATCTTGAGGCAAAGTGACCAATCTTATTGCAGTTGAAGCAATTAAAGGGTAATTTTCCTTCATACTTACTAGATCCTCTTGGCAGTCTTTTTGCAATGAGGGCTTCAAGTTGAGCTGTTTCTGCTTCTTCCTCTTCCATGTCTTTTCTTGCTTGATCATACCATGACAGCTTCCTTGAAGAGTTTTCTCCCAGATCAAATCTTTGTTTGCCTTTCACATAGGCACTGGCTTTGAATGCAGATTCAGTCTTGGGGGGGTCATCTCCAAACTCGGTCATTTCAAATGCAGCTAGTTTGCCAGCTAATTGTTCTCTTGTGATAGTTGTATGGGCTCTGAATTCATCAATGGTAGCAACCTTGATTTTGTAGGTAGCAGGAAGGGATCTGAGAATTTTGTAAACAATCTCATTTTCATCCAAAACTCCACCAGCATTCCTAATTCCACACACCAGCTCATTTACTCTTGGCATAAAGGTAGTGATATTTTCATCATCTCTCATCTTCAATCTTTCAAATTTCCCTTTGAGACTCTGCAACCTTGCATTCTTAACAAACTCATCTCCTTCATGCAGAAGTTCTAGTTTAATCCAGATATCATAGGCAGTTGGTAGGTCAATAACATTTGAGAGCTCTAAGTCAGTTAATGCACTTAGAAGAGCCTCTTTAGTCTGTAGATTGTTTTCAGCATCTATGATTTCATTTAGAGTTGTTGGACCACCCTGTGGAGGTGTATATGCTTTTGTGACCATGGACAAGTATGCCTTTCCCATACATTCCAAGTGACATTTCATGCGGCCTTTCCAAAGAATGAAGTTGGTTCCATCAAACTTTGGACTGTCCTTCTTGTATGACGACATCCTGGATCTCCTCAAGCGGTTAAGCTCCTTTTAGAGGAACTTGGCTCTGATACCAATTGTTGATAACTGAGAGGGGGGGTGAATCAGTTATCCTTAATTTGCTTACAATTCAAACACTTAAATCCACTTCGTTAATCAATAGCATAGAAATTAATCATTCATGGAAGCATAAGGCATAAACACCAGAGCAGATACACATCAACACATGAGACACCAAGATTTTGACGTGGAAAACCTAGTTAAGGGAAAAACCATAGGGTGATTAACCCAAGGATTATTCTCTATTAGAAGAATAAGAAAAATAGATGGCACATGCCAATTAGGGCTCACTGCCTGAGCACACTACTCACAAGGAGGCACATTGCCTACAAGAGACACACTGTCTACAAAATAACAAGTATTACAAACTTGAACTGGAGTTTGACATCTTTACCATGCCTGGATCAGTTCCATTTGAGCCCAAAAATGCCTGCTCAGCCTTTCGCACTTCTCTTCGCTATATCACTCTCATCACCACTAGACACACTCTAAAATGAATTCACAAACCCTTATTTATACAAGGCATCAACTTAGGAACAATCATCTAAGTCAGCAAACACTTACAAGATCATTCGCAAGATGTGTAATACATCCAGTCGACCAGTCTTAAGAAGAACACCAAAATCCGTGGTTATTCTTCAAATACAAACTCTAACTTCAATGCGGACCGCCAACATGAACTGGACACAATCCACAGATCACCACAAGCTTTCCTGAATCACCAAGAACGTCCACACTTCATCTGCTTGCTGGAATCCTTCTCTCCTTCATCTGAAACTTCAAGAACACAGTCTGTCATCACTGTCATAATGCAAAAGGTTCTTCTGGACCTCCAAACAATGTACAAATCAAGTTATCACTTCACACTAACTTCTTCAACACTCCCTCCAATCTGCAGAATGAGAGAATGTAATTTCGGAACTCACCGGACCAATCTGTGATACTCTATCACTACTGAACGCTTGCCGGAATCAGTTCTACTTGAGTGAACATAACTTCTTTAGATCTTCATGTGAACCTCTGAAATCTTAACTGGAACATCTCAAGGCTCATCTCTACAAACCCTTTAATCCACATCCTCTGATTCTCAACCCATTGAGTACTTTTGCCTTCTTCTTATCACTGTTCTTCACTGTTCCTGATTGAGACTAATTTTCTCAATATCCTCAGCACACAACTCATCCAATCCTTCTTATCAATGCAATATGAATATGTTGACATCAATGACAACACTGGTTAACCTCATACTTGCAACACTTTCTCCTCAAAAGTTCTAAAACCTAGGAGCACTTCAGCTAGGAGAGCAGTGTCTTTCTCAGCTTGGGAGAGCTACCTTTTTCTTTTTCTTCTCCATAGCATAGGTGGGGCAGGTGCCTCCGGAGCAGGCGTCTCATCCTCAGAATCTGAGGAAATAGTAAAAGTTTGCCTATGTTTTGTCTTTGGAGCAAGTGATGTTCTGAAGTTGGACTTGAACCCAGATGGACAAATGGCTCTGGGGAAACTTCTCTTTGTCTTTTCTTCCTCACTAGAGGGATCTCATCTGAATCATGAGATGCTTTTTCAGCCCAATAGTGTATTCTAGAGTTAGCTTTCTTTGGGGCTTTCTTTGCTTTTTGCCCTAACCTCACCCTTGTTAGTTCCTTAGGGAAAGATTCCTTAGTTATAGTCATCTTCCTCCTGGCTGAGTGAGTCATGTATGGAGTTTGCTCAAGAGCAGGCTCTTTAATTTCTTTGCCTTTCTTCTTCTTATCAGAAATAGGGGCTGTAGATGAAGTTGCCTCTACTGAGGACATCTTTCCTTTTTGAATAGCTGTAGAGGAGGTTGAAGGTTTTGTTTCTTCTTCTTGCTGGGTAGAGGAACCCTCACCCTCTACTAGTGCCCTCTCTAGCTCTCTACCCTGGGGATTTTGTTCAAGAAAGGTTTGCCATAATTATTCCCCATCAGCTTGAGACAGAAAGTGATGTTTAACTATTAGAAAAATGAGGCCATGATGTTTCATAGGACCCTTGTTTTGCTAATATTTTTCTGCAGTTGCCCTAATGGTAGAGTATAGGAAGTTGGGAATGTTTATGCTAAATTTAAGGTATCCATTCCCATGCCTCAGAAAAATCAACATTTTCATTATTGGTCCTAAAACTAAAGAAAATTGACCATAACATGTGAAATATTTCATCAGCCATATAGCTACAAATTGCCAAGGGTTTGGAAGTGAGGACCTAAGAATTCCTTTAACCTCATTTTTATTTAAATACAATTGTATTATAGGTTCACCTTCAACAGAGAAATTCCTAATCAAATTAGCATATAATCTTTTTAGATGATAGAACCTCTCACCTTGTTCAGGCAACCTAGAAATATGACTGATAGTGGTTGCAGAGAGATTGATTTGGACTCCCCTTACAACTATCTAATTGTCCCTCAGGTTTCTTAGGAACTCATCAACAATATCTTCTTGAAACCCCTCAAAGTTTTCTAGAAACTCCAACCATCCTGCATTTCTCAGAATGTTTGCTGCAACATCATCTTACAAAAGACCTGCAAAACTCTCTAGTTCTGACTTCTTCTCTACCCCCATTTCTAAATTCTTTCCACCTCCTATGCTCAATTCCTCACTCTTTCCTTTGTAATTTGTCCTTTCTCCTTAGCTCCATAGGCTCCAAAGGACTGTAGTCGTTTACTCTATTCTTCAGGGTATTTTGGAGGTTTTGAATGAGGATTATTATGTCTCTTCATTTAACAGCTCAGGATTATGGAAAAAGATTTACAAATTAATTAGAGTGCCTAGGAAGTTATAAATGCAACAAAGTGATGGGACACTCTATAGGCAAGGTGACAGTACAACAAAGATAGCGGCATGCATGAATTTGGAAAGGAAAATGATGGCAGGAGGACATGTCATAATGACGGTACCCAAAAATAGAATGACAAGATAGTTTCTATTTAATGCTTAATTAAGATAAAATTACTTGAACCATTTTTAATGATGAGGCACGATGTGCTTGGCTGAGATGCTATGGCGTTGATGAGACTGGACACAACGTGGCACTTGAGCAGCTTTTTGTGGCTTGAGATGACGTCAATCACCTTCATTGGCATGCAACTTGTAATCATTCCTACTGAGTGGTTCAAGAATCCATGTATCTTGGGTGATGTCAGTGCAATCTTTGCAAATACCCCTACAAACGAGAATAATTATTCCTCGTGAGATGTGTGTTGATTTGATTTTATTTCTATAGAGGATGAGTCATGATGACCTCATCATAAGATGTCTCCAATTTATTGCCTAGAGAGGTGGGTCCCCTCCCACTTATTATGGTTGTAAATAACTCTTTATTGGTTGAGCACCGGATGTGCTCCTAGTTTGCAAAGCACCGTAGGTGCTCCTAAACTGTGAAGCGCTGGAGGTGCTCCTAACTATGAAGCGCTGGAGGTGTGTTGGAGTAACTCCCAGCACCTGATCACCTCCATATCTTGATTATTTTCAACTGGTATGAAGAAGGGAACCGCCATTTGCTAGTTTTCAATTTCCTTGCTCAAGAAAGATAGCCATTTACTAGTTTTCCATCTTCCTCTTTTTTTTTTTGCAGAAGGCTGTCATTTGCTGGTTTTCAACCTTCTTTTCTTTTTCTTTTTTCAGAAGGCCACCATTTGCTAGTTTTCAACCTTCTTCTTTTTTTTTAATCAGTCCAAAACTATGACAGAGGAGGTATCCCCTATATCAATGCACAAATCATTGAGGAACTCTTCTTTAATGGATGGCCTTTTATAGAGTCTAATTCGGTGACCATTGACTAAGAATGTGTCTGTGCTTCCATCAATAGGTTCCAACAATACTATTCCATTTAAAAAAACTTCCTTTATCTGATAAGGACCCATCCAATGAGTTTTTAATTTCCCTTTGGACTCCTTGAATTTAGAATCATAAAGAACCCAATCACCTTGTTGAAATGTCCTCCTCTTGATGTGTTGGTCATGCCATTGCTTCCTTTGATACTAAACTAGTTTTGTTTTCTGAATGTCCTCTGTCCGAATTTCATCCAACTCATTGAGCTGAAGAATTTTGTTTTGTTGAGCTATGGACAATGGTAGACCAATATCCAATGTAGTTTTAAGTGTCTGGAGTTCAAATTCTATAGACATAATAGGCTTTTTTCCATAAACTAATTCATACGATGAGAACTTTGTTGTGGACTTCCAAGTGGTATTGTAAGCCCAAACTGCTTCAGGTAATCTGTTAGCCCAATCTTTTATGTTCATTGCTACTATCCTTGTCAGAATATTTTCAATCTCCCTATTAGTTACCTCTACCTACCCATTGCCTTGAGGGTGGTAAGGTGAAGATTTTTTATGCTTGACTTGATATAAATTTGTGAATGCTCTAATTACCTGTGAAGTAAACTGAGGTCCTCTATCTAAAACTATGGATCTTGGGGCTCCAAACCTTAAGAAAATTTTATTAAAAAGGAAATTAGCAACTTTCTCTTCTCTCACAAATTGCAATGCTTGAACCGCAGCCCATTTAGTCACATAGTCTATGCATACTAGGATATACTCCTTGCCTGATGATGGTGGAGAAATTGGTCCCACGAAGTCTAGACCCCACTATTCAAATGGTTCCATCATGACTTGAGGATGCAGTAACATCTCCTGGGTGAAGGTTGGTTGTCCCATCCTTTGGCACTAGTCACACTACTACACATACTTCTTAGTATCCTTATGAAGAGAGGGCTAGTAGTAACCAACTCCTAGGATCTTGTGGATAGTTCTATGGGAAGAGTAATGCCCACCAGATGGTTCATCATGACATGCTCTCAACACATCAAAAATCTCATCAACTTTTAAACACCTGCGTAGAATGAAATCAATACCACATTTAAATAGCAAACCATTTAACCATTTGTAAGATAAACTTTCCTTAATTAGGTGTTTCTTTTGTTTTGAGGTAAAATGGGATGGATACAAGCCTGTAGCTAAAAGATTAGCTATGTCAGTGAACCAAGGTACAGTAAAGGAGATAGCAAAAAGATGTTCATCTGGGAACCTATCCTCCACTGGTTGGTTTTCTCCTCCTGTATGCAATCTTGACAGAAAATTAGCAACCAAATTAAACTTACCTGGATTATCAACTATTGTAATATCAAATTCCTGCAATAGCAATAACCACCTAATGATCCTTGCACCTACTACTGGCTTATTCATTAGGTACTTGATGGCTGCATGAAATGTGTACAAATATTTTATATCCACTGATATAATGCCTGAATTTATTTATATCATAGATGACTACAAAGAATTCTTTTTCAGTTGTGGTGTAATTTCTTTCTGTAGAGGTAAGGTTTTTGTTGATGTAATAAATAGCATGCATACTCTCTCCTTCCTCCTTTTGTCCTAAAATTGCCCCAATGGACTCATTTGAAGCATTAGTTTGTATGTGAAATGGTAAAGTCCAATTAGGTCCTCTTAAAACTAGTGTGACAGTAAGCTTCTCCTTCAAAGTTTCAAATGTTGATTGATAGTCTTTTGTCCATATAAATTTTGTGTCTTTGTTAAGCAGGGTAAACAGGGGGCAGCTCTTTTGCTGAAATTTTCTATGAATCTCCTATAGTAGCCTGCATGACCCAAAAAACTTCTAACATTAGTCTGATTTTTGGGTGAAGGTAACTGTGTGATCACTTCCATCTTGTTTTGATCCACTTTGATCCCATTTTCTAAAATGTGGTGTCCCAATACAATTCCTTCCTCTACCATCATGAAGCACTTTTCATGGCTAAGGAATAATTGATTTTTCTCACAGCATTTTAGTACTTTCTCAAGGTTTGTGAGAGCTTCTTCATAGTTGTCCCCATACACAGTAAAGTCATCCATATAAAGCTCCATGTATTCATTAGCTAATTCAGAAAAAATGGCCAAAACAAGCCTCTGAAAGGTAGCTGGGGTATTACATAGTCCAAATGGAAGAACTTTGTAAGAAAAAGTTCCCCAAGAGCAGGTGAAAGTGGTTTTGTCCTAGTCCTTAGGTGCTACTTGAATTTAGTTATACCCACTAAATCCATCTAGAAAAGAAATTACTTTCTCCCAGCAAGGTTGTCCAGCACTTGGTCAATGAATGGTAAGGGAAAGTAATCCTTTTTTGTAGCTTTGTTTAGCTCCCTGTAGTCAATACACACTCTCCATTTCCCATTCTTTTTAGGTACAATGACTAGGGGTGAGACCCATTGACTGTCTGAGATTGGATATATAAACCCTGCTTGCAGCAATTTTTCTATTTTAGTCTTAACAATATCTTTTAAAGTAGGATTCAATCTTCTCTGGGGTTGTCTGATAGGCTTGATATCCTCAGTGTAGATATGATGGGTATAGATCTCAGGGGAGATGCCCTTCATATCTTGGTATTCCCAAGCAAAAGCTGATGAATGAGAAATCAGAAGTTGGATAAGTTTCTCTTCCTGATTTGTTGATAACTGAGTATTGATATTAAGTGTCTTCCCTAGTAAAATCATGACCTGTTTTGTGATTTGGTGCATGGAGGTGGTCAATCCATACACTAGAGTCATGGTATTAAGGGGACAAGAATGTGGAAGCAACATATGGAATGTGGCTAAGTCTTTGTAAAAGGTCTCCCCACAAGGAATGATATTTGCTAGGGTACAATGAGTAGAAGTAAGAAGTTCTCTCCTAGAGTCTTGGGCAAGCTCCATCACATCCTCATTGATTAGGATGTGGGTAATGTCTTCCGTTGTATCATAGTAGATTTCTTCTTCCAACTCTCCCAAATGTTCTCTGATGGTTACCATAGCTACTGAGGCATTGTTGTCATTGTTATCTGGTTCATCCACCCATACTCTTCCTGTATAATGTATTGATAGTTTAGCTAGAGGATACAAAGATATTTTCTTCAAATATATCCCATTAGAAATGACCATATCCCCAATTCGATAATTAATAGATGCTACTACTGTAGCCAGCCATGGTCTTCCCAAAATTAGTGGATAAGCATTTCTCTGGTTTCTTGGTTCTAAAATCAGGAAGTCTACTAGAAATCCCCATGATTCTATCACAATTGGTACATTAGTAATTACTCCTTTCAGAACAACTACTGACTAGTTAGTAAGTTGAAGGATTGTAGTTGTGGATTGGATACCTGATAGAGCTAATTTATCCATTGTATGAACTATCATCACATTAATTGTTGCTCCCAAATCAACCAAAACATTTGAAATTTCTACTCCTAAGATGAAAACAGTTATGACAGGATTTCCAGGGTCTACATATTTTGGGAGGAACATTTCTCCCATCAATAGATCTACTACTTTCCCTTCCACCTGGATTGTAGAAGGAAAATTTTTCTTCCTACCCTGTGTTTTGACACAATGTTGTTTGATGAATTTGTTCCAAGTATGGGCCTAACTGGTATTGTCATTGATGTCAACATACTCCTGTTGCATTAATGATAAGGTTTGGATGAGCCGTGAGTTGAGGATATTGAGAAAATTAGTCTCAATCAGGACCAGTGAAGAACAGTGATGACTGTAAGGCAAAAGTTCAAGATAGGATGATGATTAGAGGATGTGGATTAAAGGGTTTGAAGATAAGTGTCTGTTGGAGATCCAGTAGAGATTTCAGAGGTCCGCATGAAGATATGAAGAAGTTGTGGCCGTTCAAGTAAAACTAGTTCTGGTAGGTGTTCAGAGGTGACAGAGAGTAACAAGAAAGGTCCGGTGAGATCTGAAAATGAAGTTCCAGTTCTACGGATTTGAAGGAGTACTGAGGAAGTCTTTGTGGAGTATCAATTCCATTGGTTCATGGTTTAAAGGTTCGCAAGCATCTATTCCTTTGTGATAGTAATGATAGACTGTGTTCTTGAGGTTCTGAATGAAGGAGAGAAGGATTTCAGTAAGTAGAAGAAGTGTGGATGTTCTTGGTGATTCAGGCAAGCTTGTGGAAGTCTTTGGATCATGTCTAGTTCATGTTGGTGGTCCGCATTGAAGTTGGAGCTCACAATTGAAGAGTAACTTCTAGATGATGGTGTTCTTCTTGAGATAGGCTGACCGAATGAGTTATGCATCTGGCAAATAATCTTATTAATGTTTGCCAACTTAGATGATCATTCCTAAATCAATACCTTGTATAAATAAGGAATTACAAAGTCAGTTTGATGTTGTCCTTATGGTGATGAGAGTGTGGTAGCGAGGAGGAGAGCGAAAGGTAGAGTAGAAGTCTTGGGCTTAAATGGAACTAATTCAAGCATGATGAAGATGCTATTCTCCAGTTCATGTATGTGATATTTATTTCTTTGTAGACAGTGTGTCTCTTGTACGCAGTGAGCCTCTTTTGAGCAGTGTGCTTGAGCAGTGAGCCCTAATTGGCATGTACCATTTTGTTCTTTCTATTCTTCTAACAGAGAATACAATCTTGGGTTAATCACCCCATGGTTTTTCCCTTAACCGGGTTTTCCACGTCAAAATCTTGGTGTCTTATGTGTTGATATATTTCTGCTCTTGATTTGAATGCATTATGGTTTATGGTTAATATATAGCTAATCACTAAAGTGTTTAATTGGAGAAAGTTTTGAACAACTAATTCATCCTCCCCTCTTAGTTGTGTGCCCTAAGTCTAATAATTGGTATCAGAGCTAAGTTCCTCTAAAAGAGCTTAACCGCTTGAGGAGATCCAGGATGTCATCCTACAAGAAGGATAGTCCAAAGTTTGATGGAACAAATTTTAATCTATGGAAAGGTCGCATGAAGTGTCACTTGCAATACATGGGAATGGCATATTGGACCATGGTTACAGTATAGTATGTATGTCCACAGGGTGGTCCAAAAGCTCCAAATGAAATCACAGATGTTGAAAACAATTTGCGGACTAGAGAAGCTCTTCTAAGTGCATTATCTGATTCAAAGCTCTCAAATGTTATTAACCTTCCAACTGCTTTTGATATTTAGAAAAAATTGGAACTTTTGCATGAAGGAGACCAGTACGTTAAATGTGCAAGGTTGCAGAGTCTGAAAGGGAAATTTGAAAAACTGAAGATGAGAGATGATGAAAATATTACTACTTTTATGCCAAGAGTAAATGAGCTTGTTTGTGGAATTAGAAATACTGGTGGAGTCTTGGATGAAAATGAGATTGTTGGCAAAATTATCAGATCCCTTCCTACCTCTTACAAAATCAAGGTTGCTACCATTGATGAATTCAGAGCCCATACAACTATCACAAGAGACCAATTAGCTGGCAAATTGGTTGCATTTGAAATGATCAAGTTTGGAGATGATCCCCCCAAGACTGAATCTGCATTTAAAGCCAGTGCCTCTATAAAAGGTAAACAAAGGTTTGATCCAGGAGAGAACTCATCAAGGAAACTATCATGGTATGAAAAAGCAAGAAAAGACCTGGAAGAAGAAGAAGTAGAAACTTCTCAACTTGAAGCCCTTATTGCAAAGAGACTACCAAGAGGATCTGGTAAGTATGAAGGAAAATTGCCTTTTAAGTGTTTTAACTGCAATAAGATTGGTCATTTTGCCTCAAAATGTCTGGAAAGATTTTCAAGGCCAAATCCTAATAGATCAAGGTTCCAAAAGAATTGTTACTATGTTCATGAAGAAGATGATAATGAAGGAGTAACAGATGATGAATTAGAGACTAAAAACAAATCCAGAAGTAAATGGGTGTTTATTGCCATCAAGGAACAAGAACCAATATCCTATGTATCTGTCAATCATAAAGTTGTAGAAAGAGCCCTGGTTGCCCAAGTTGAAGAAAATGATGATTGGGTCATTGACAATGGTTGCTCTCACCATATGATAGGTGACAAAAATAAGTTCGTAGATTTGGAAAGGTATGAAGGAGGAGTGGTGAAGTTTGGTGATAATTCTACTGGTAGAATTAGAGGAAGAGGAACTATTTTGTTTATGGGAGGAACAAAACCGGTAATGTTCTATATGTTGAAGGCTTGAAGCACAATCTTCTCAATGTTGGACAGTTGGTGGACAAAGGCTATGATCTCCAGTTCAAGAATGGAAAATGCAAGATCTTTGAAAGTTTCAGAACAGAGATTGCATCTGGTACCCAAACTAAAGGTAATATCTTCCACTTGGTTGGCACTGGTAAAAGTTGCTTATTTGTTCAAGTTGATCAGAGTTGGTTATGGCATAGGAGAATGTGTCATGTGAATTTTGATAATATCATCAAGATAAGCAATACTCAGGCTGTAAGAGATCTTACAAAATTGGTGAAACCTACCAATAGCTTGTGCAAAGAATGTCAGTTGGGTAAGCTGAGGAGAATCACATTCAAGAGTAAGGAACTGTCTTCTACCAAATTATTGGACTTAGTTCATATTGACCTTTGTGGCCCATTAAGAATCAGGAGTATGCAGGTGATAGATACTTCATGTTACTAATTGATGACTATTCCTAGATGATGTGGGTAACTTTTCTGAAAGAGAAATCAGAAGCTTTTGAGAAATTCAAAATATTCAAGGCTATGGTAGAGAATGAAACCAGATTAAAATTGAAATGTCTGAGGTCTGATAGAGGTGGAGAATTCACATCCAGTGAGTTCATAGAGTTCTATGAGAAACATGGAATAAAGAGACAGTTCTCTGCTCCTAGGACTCCACGGCAGAATGGAGTAGTGGAAAGAAAGAACCGGACCATATAGGAAGCTTCTAGGACCATGATGATGGAAGCAAATGTTCCTCATATCTATTGGAGAGAAGCTGTCAGTACTGCAGTCTATACTCTCAATCGAGTTCAAATGAGAAGCAATACTGGTAAGACTCCTTATGAACTTTGGTTTGACATCACTCCTACTATAAGGTATTTCAGAGTTTTTGGTAGCAAATGTTACATTAAAAGAGATGAAGATCTAGGAAAGTTTGATGCTAGAAGTGATGAAAGAATATTCCTGGGTTACTCTACTCAAAGCAAAGCATACCGGTGTTATAACAAAAGACTGAGAAAGATGATAGAAAGTACAAATGTGAAGGTTGATGAGGGAATTGAGAAACCCTCAAGGTTTTATGAATATGATGAAGATGATCAGAATGGTGTTCTGATTCAAGGAGCCCAAGCCTCATCTGTTAGTCAGATTCAAGCTAATCTGGTAAGCTAGGAAGAAGAAATGAGTCTCAATGAGCCTGATCAAGAATCATAAGTGCAAGAAATTCCTAAAGTTCCTAGGTATGTAAGACTGAACCACTCTAAAGATCAAATCATAGGTGATAAAAGCAAAGGAGTACTAACAAGAAGGAGAATTGCTCAAGATTCAGAAGAGTATTGTTTGATTTCAAAGATTGAACCTAAGACAGTGAATGAAGCTTGCAATGATGAAAAGTGGACTAAAGCAATGGAGGAAAAGATGGTACAAATAGAGAAAAATCACACTTGGAATCTTGTTCCCAGACCTAGAAAAAAGAATGTGATTGGAACCAAATGGGTCTTCCAGAACAAACTAAATGAAGTTGGTGAAGTAATCAGAAATAAAGCCAGATTGGTCTACAAGGGCTACTCTCAAATAGAAGGAATTAATTTTGAAGAAACTTTTGCTCCGGTGGTAAGAATTGAAGCAGTCAGATTATTTCTTGCCTTTGCTACCTTCAAGGATTTCAAGGTATGTCAGATGGATGTCAAGTCTTCTTTTTTAAATGGTGACTTGGAAGAAGAAGTGTATATAGAGCAACCGGATGGATTTCAGTTGTCTGATCATGGTGATATGGTCTGCAAGTTAAAGAAGGCACTGTATGGATTAAAGCAAGCCCCAAGAGCCTGGTATGAAAGAGTGGATAAGCATCTTTTGAAGATTGGTTTCAACAAAGGTACTACTGATAGTAACTTATATTTCAAAATTGATCATGAAAACACCTTGATTGTCGAAGTATTTGTTGATGATATCATCTTTAGAGGAAGAGATAGTATGTGTAAAAATTTTGCAAATCAAATGAAAAGTGAGTTTGAGATGTCTATGCTTGGTGAAATAAATTTCTTCTTGGGTCTACAAATTACTCAAACAAAGAAAGGAATCTTCATTTCTTAGACCAAATATGTGAAAGAATTGTTGAAGAAATTTGGGATGGAGGATTCAAAGCCAATGAATACTCCCATGGCAACCGGATGTAAGTTGAGCAAAGATGATGACTCTCCTAAGGTAGACCAGACAAAGTACAGATCAACGATTGGAGGATTGTTGTATCTTACTCAAACTAGACCAGATATTATGCAAGCTATTGGTCTTGTTGCTAGATACCAAGCTGATCCTAGAGAATCCCATGTCATGGAAATCAAGAGGATTTTTAGATATCTAAAAGGGACAGTTGAGTATGGTCTATGGTATCCTAGAGATCATGATTTCTCTCTTCATGCATATACAGATGCTGATTGGGTAGGAGATGTGGATGATTGGAAGAGTACCAGTGGTGGAGCATTCTTTTTAGGGAAGAGATTGGTTTCTTGGCTAAGCAAGAAATAAGAGGTAATGTCTCTATCTACAACTGAAGTAGGATATATTGCAGCAGTAGGTAGTTGCACTCAAGTTTTGTGGATGAAGCAGATGCTAAGAGATATCAAAGTAGAGTATGAGGAACCTAACACAATCTTCTATGATAATTCAAGTGCTATAAGTATATCTAGGAATCCGATGTTGCATTCAACGACTAAACACATATCCATCAAGTTTTATTTTTTGAGAGAGCAAGTGAACAAGAATGAAGTCAGATTGGAGTTTGTACCCTCCAAGAATCAGATTGCAGACATCTTTACTAAACCTCTACCTAAGGACTCTTTTGAGTATCTCAGGAAGAAGTTAGGTGTTATTGCCCCTCCGGGGATGAACTAAGGTGCATTGAGGTGCATCAGTCCGGTGGACATCACAGTCATATCTTGTGATCCAGATTGATGGGAGCTACTACTTAGGGGGAGCAGTAGGTATGATTCCAAAGTGTTGGAATTGCAAGTATGTGCCCTTTGCCATTGATGTCAAAGGGGGAGAGAAGACATGTGAAAAACAAGTGGTTGCTGATCAAAGGGGGAGCAGTAAAGGGAGAGAAGACATGTGAATGGTTGTTGCTGATAGGGCGAGCTGCGACAGTAAGAAGAAGTTCTTGACTTGATGGTTAAAATAGTTTTTCACATCTTATGTTGCCATCAATGACAAAGGGGGAGATTGTTGCAAGTATGGGCCTAACTGGTATTGTCATTGATGTCAACATACTCCTGTTGCATTAATGATAAGGTTTGGATGAGCCGTGAGCTAAGGATATTGAGAAAATTAGTCTCAATCAGGAATAGTGAAGAACAGTGATGACTGTAAGGCAAAAGTCCAAGATAGGATGATGATCAGAGGATGTGGATTAAAGGGTTTGAAGATAAGTGTATAAGTGTCTGTAGGAGATCTAGTAGAGATTTCAGAGGTCCGTATGCAGATATGAAGAAGTTGTGGCTGCTCAAGTAAAACTAGTTCTGGTAGGTGTTTAGAGGTAACAGAGAGTAACAAGAAAGGTCCGGTGAGATCTGGAAATGAAGTTTCTAGTTCTACAGATTTGAGGGAGTGTTGAGGAAGTCTTTGTGGTGTATCAACTCCATTGGTTCATGGCTTAAAGGTCTACAAGAATCTATTCCTTTGTGATAGTAATGACAGACTATGTTCTTGAGGTTCTGAATGAAGGAGAGAAGGATTTTAGTAAGCAGAAGAAGTGTGGCTGTTCTTGGTGATTCAGGCAAGCTTGTGGAAGTCTTTGGATCATGTCCAGTTCATGTTGGTGGTCCACATTCAAGTTGGAGCTCACAATTGAAGAGTAACTTCTGGATGATGGTGTTCTTCTTGAGACAGGCTGACCGGATGAGTTATGCATCTGGCAAATAATCTTATTAATGTCTGCCGACTTAGATGATCATTCCTAAGTTGATACCTTGTATAAATAAGGGATTACGAAGTCAGTTTGATGTTGTCCTTGTGGTGATGAGAGTGTGGTAGCGAGGAGGAGAGAGAAAGGCAGAGCAGAAGTATTGGGCTTGTAGACACCCTAAAATGACCAAGTCGTCACATCACTTGCATTTCGTCTAATCTGTCGCATCACCTGCATTTCAACATTAATTGAATAATCTAATTATTTAATTAATTTCACCAAATCACCAAATTCTTCTAAATCACATAAATTTGACATTAATTGAATAAATTCTATTTATTTAATTAATTAAATCAAATTTCTCTATTATTCTTCCACAATTAAATAATTTTAATTATTTAATTAGATAATTATCTTCTTTCTAAATTTCAAATCCACATTAATTAAATATATCCCATTATTTAATTAATTCATCACAAATTCCCTCTTATCCAAACAATTAAATAATTCCCAATTATTTAATTAAATCAATTCATTCTTCCAAATTTAAATAAATCAAATCAAATTTATTTAAATTCTCTCATTCTCCAAAAATAAAATAAATCAAATATTTTATTTATTCTTCCAAATCATGCACAACAATTAAATAAATCTATTTATTTAATTTGCTTTCTTATCTTCAAATATCTTTTAGATCTTCTAAAAATAAGTCTTCTTCTCCATGCACACACAATTAAATAATTTATTATTTAATTTCTCTCAAATCATGCAAAAGCAAATCTTAAGTTGAGTTATCTATTCACTCAACCTTGTTTTTATCAATTTCTCTTAAATTAGGAAAAAGCTTTCTAATTTATGAAAAGCATATCTTATCTTTAGAAAAGGAAGTGTTTGACTCAAATAAAATAGCTTTTGTGTGACACTTATCTTCTTCTTATTCGTTGCACATTCCTCAATTGTTCTCCTCCGTTGATTCTTCTGAATTATCTGGACCATTGATCGATCTTCATTGAAACCTATATAAACCCCCCTCATCTCCTTCACAATCTCTCTTCAATCACTTATTCTCAAGCATACTTAACAGCACTTTGAGCATACATCAGATCGATTGAGCAACCTTACGATTTTTTGACATTGATCTTTGAGCACACTACTTGCTTGTTGCAACTATGGTTTCGCAGCCATATTGAGCAATTCACATTCAATCCAAAGGGAACAATACAAATCTCGATAAAAGATTTCATGTTTCATTGATTATTATTAATGGCTTTTATTTAGATTGGTTCTCTTTATGTTATTGGGTTTTTGATTTGTTTAAGTTTATCATAGTCAATTTTCCTCATACACATTTTGGCACGCCTGGTGGGACCCACTAATCCCTCTTTTTCTTTTAGAAATTAATTTTTTTTAAGTACAGTATTGAATAGCGCATCTTGACACATAAAAGTGCCTTTGGTAGAGTAGCACGGCATTTTCGGGCCATCCCGCAGCGCCTCTGGTAGCACAAAACCACGCTTTTGGTATTACAGTAAAGCACACTTGAGAAAATTTACAAAGCGCTATTGGTATAACAGTAAAGCACTATTGGTAATGGTAAAGCGCTATTGGTATAATAGTAAAGCACTTTTGGTATAGTAAAGTGCTATTGGTATATCAGTAAAGTGCTTTTGGTTGAGATAACAGGATTGCAAACTTTGAAACCCCATAACTTTCTCAAAACTTAATGAAATTCGATGCTTTTTTTTTTAAAATTGCATAGAAAATCATAAGGAATCCATTGGTGATATTTAATCTCTTGTATCTCATCATATTTGTTACCAATTTTATGGATTTCACTTTGGTTTTCTATGGTTTCTCACTTATTGTTAGGGTTTTGACTTGATTTCTGACATCTTGTTCTTTTCTTTGGAGCTAATATCACTTGGTGCAGTGTCTTATCACTTATCAACATCCTAGATCATCACTCAATCATTTAATCATCCTTTGATCTAGCATTTTTGATAAAATATTATTTTTTGCAGGCCTATTATTACACCGTGCGTTTGGTAGTACAGTGTCGTGCGTTTGGTAGTATAGTAGCTCGCTTTTGGTAGCAAAGTAGCTCGCTTTTGGTCAAAGTAGCTCAATTTTGGTAGCATAGTACCATGCTTCTAGCAGCACAGTGTATCACTTCTGGTAACACAGTAAGTCACTTTTGGTCTGAACACATCTCTTCTGGTAGCACAGTGAAGCACTTTTGGTTCACAGTAAGTTGCTTTTGGTAAGACAGTAGCTTGCTTTTGGTCAAATTGATTTATTCTTGCTAACTTGTGAGTTTATGTGGAACTAATTGACTTGTTGCAGCTTCTTATCACTCACACAGAGCAAATAGGTGTTTTTAACATGTTCATGTAGGACGAGCATTGAAGAAATCTTGATTTATCTCACTAAGTCTTAGAAACACATTGCCTTCTTAAAGGATAAATTGAACAAATCATTTCGGCAATTTAAGTCTTAGGAACATACTACTTTTTTTAAGGGACAATGGACATGTATGCGAAAACACCTCAATTTTCTAAGGGACAATGGACATGAATGCCAAACACTTCAATTTCATAAGGGACAATTGACAACTACAAACGTGTGTGTGCCTAATTTAGTTGCACCTTATTTTTCTTATAACGGGACAATTGAACCTTTGTTTGACGTGCTTGCTCTTACATTTTAGTACTTCCTTTGGAAGGGCCTGCTTTTGGATTGCGCTTCATCCAAAATGGACGACCCTAAGCGGAGTTTTTCTTTGAACTGCTATATAAGAGGGATAAGGTGAAAGCCAAGTCCTAACCGACGTCAGCCTTACCTTGTGGTGCCAAACTAAAAAGAGGTGTACTAGCTCTTTGTGGAAACAATTTTCACATTAAGCGAAGTGTTTGATACTCTTAGTAGGATTGGTTAAAGCTTTTAGTAGCTTGTCACATTGCTCGTAAGGCATTGGTCCCTCAAAGTTACTAAGAACCATTTTAGTTAGTGACTACCTGACCTACCTTCGAACATTGCAGTAATCATCAGTGCAAGAGGAATCAATTTAAGCCCTTAAGACACTCACCATTGGCTCCCTTGAGAAGAGATAGTATTCCCTTGGCCATAAAGCTCTTGTGACCTACTTGAGTTTTCCAAGGGGAGGGTGAGATATCCCTACCTATCGTCTCTCGTAAAGATACTAAATATCTGACACCTTTATGGAATGATATTTTTATCGACGGAGTATTAAGCTGTGAGCTGATCTACTGCAATGAAACCTTGTCTCTAGGGATAAAAAGTTCTTGTTATTGATTGCAATTGTCTTATACCTGTGGAAACATTGGGCTTTTGTGAGCCTTGAACATACACTATATGTTGTGTTAGTCCTTTTTTGACCACTTGTTTGTTGTGTTTTCTCTTGCCAAAGACAAATCCAATCAGAACCATAACCAAATCTATCAAAATTTGCCTTGTAGAAGCATCAGACACTACTTTAGGGCCTTTGGTATTACAGCAGCTCACCTTTGGTATAACGGTACCTTGCCTCTGGCAAACCTACTTCAGTGCCCTTGGTATAACAGTAGCTCACTTTTGGTAACCTTAGCTCACCTTTGGCATAGTAGTAACTCGCCTCTGGTAGCTTAGTCCATCACCTTTGGTATCACAGTAGCATGCTTTTGGTTGCATAGTCCTGTGCCTCTAGTCAAATAGTATAGCGCCTTTGGTCTAGTACATTGTGCATCAGAGTTTGTCTTTTTTGCAAAGCACCTCACAGAATCCCAGCATTACCTTTTGTCCTAGTGTATTCCATGGTAACCACTAGGCTCCAGCAAACTATGAAGTCCAAGCAAGTTGTCCCTAGGAAGCACAAATCACCTCCTCACACACCACAATCAGGCCATCTCAACATTATTCCCAAGGTTACCCCTAGAACACCCACGGAAAGATCTACCAATTCTCCCAGCATGCCGCACCTTGACCACCCTAGCACTCCTCATGAGGGTAGGGTCCCTTTGGTAAGTACACCTCACTATACCACCGGTATGCCTCAGGATTTTGTTCCACAAGGTTATACTATTGATCAAGTACCATCTCAGGAAGAAGGGGTCCCTTTGGTAAGCATTCCTCATTATACTACAGGCATGCCTCAGGATTTTGTGCCACAAGGTTATACTGCAGATCTAGCCCCATCTCAAGAAGAGTGACACTTTGAAATAGGTCAAGCCTCTCAAGAAAATGAGTAGGATCTTGATGAATTTATACAAGATCCTTGAGCTGTGGCTGCCTTTGACAAAATCCTTAGTGAGAACCAAGATCATTGCTTTCACTTGCTAGCAGAGCAAGGAGCCAAATTACCCAAAGGTTTTGATCTATCCACACTTAGTGAGCCTAACAACAACCAAGACACCATACAAGCGGTGCAAACCATGTCAACAGTGACCACACCTTTGCCAGAACCAAGCTTGCAGTATAAGAATCCCCTCTTTCAAAACCCAATAGGGGAGAGGGTCGTATCACTGCTTCTGACTCCTATGGAGATCTACAAAAACCAACAGAAAACTCTCCAACATCAAGTAGAGTTAGCTAAGCAAGCCACCTTAGCTCGAGCGAATATGCAACCACCTCCTAAAGCGTCCACACCAATCGCAAGTGGAATCTTGGTTACCCCATCACGAATAGGTTTCCCACCAAATTACAATCCAGGGAACAACTATGTAGCCATGCAACAAAGGTCTCAACACATACCACCTACCATATCATCAAACCTCCATGTCTCTCAACCAATTAGAGTCATGCAACCCCAACCACAACATTCTTCTACTCTCATCCTCAATCAACCCCAACCATTGCAAATCACGTCTACCTATGTCCCTCCTCCACAACGTTCATCCACACTAAATTTCTTTCACACATTGCCTAGCCATCCTCAACATCCCCAACATCAAGTTTCCCAAAGCTATGTGCCGCCATTGCAACCTAATCAAACACATTTTAGCTTTCCTCCCCCAAATTCTTTCCTTCAACCATCACAAAGCCAACACTCTTACCTAGCACCACCTCCACCTCTACCAAATCAAAGCATCCAATTCCAACCCAATCTCAACCCAACGTACAATGCATATGACCCCAACCAATCTTACGACCCTTATAACACCTGTAGACACCCAAATTTGTCCCAACTTTGTGTATGTCTTACAACACCTTATTAAAACATTATCCTAAACATCATAAGCCATTTTATTTATTTAATTAATATCCAACTCATATCCCAACTAATTCAAATATTTTATTTGAATTAAACACTCATCTTTCATCACATTCCAACACTTGTCTAGTCAATCATGTGTTACAACTTTTATCTTTCACATGCACAACTAATGGGACCTAATTTTAGTATTTATCTACACAAGCACACCTAAGCCTTATCTTCCCTTGCCACATGTCAATTGACTACAATTTCTTGATGTGCAAGGAAACCTAACTCAATCCTATCCATCCATTTCATCTAAAGCCCTAATTGATCCTAGCCATCCATTGGAACCAAGCCTTTCCTATAAAACAAGCCTCTCTTGAGCCATTAGAGGGGGATTTTCAGGATTCTTCTTCATGCAACCTCACTCTGCTGAATTTTCATCTCAAGTCCTCATCCATCATCTTCAATCCATCTAGCTTGCATCCTTATCAACGTTATGCTGCAGAATCGAGCAATCAACACAACAAAGCGATCAATCAATCGAGCTCATCTTGCATCTTCGAGGTATTGAATTATTTGGGTTTAGGTTATGCATTTCAATTGTTTGATCATTTCCATTTACAAATCCAAATTTTTCGATATACATTTTGGCACGCCCGGTGGGACTCACGTCCCTGATTAACCCTCTTGTTTGAGTTGTTTTTGTGAAGATCAGATTTCTTGGAGCGTCAATCATTCATTTTTGCAGGTTTATGCACTTTGATTTGTAGGTTGAAGATATTTTATATTGCTGATTTTTTTTTAATTTATGACCAGATCTGTTGCAGAGGGTTTTTTGTTTTACGCAGGTCCTGTAAAAAGGAGATCTTAGATTCATTGGAAAGAGGACTTCGAGAGCTTTCCGAAAAGTGGTTACATTAAAGATTTGGCTTAGTATTCAAAGAGTTATGACGATTTGAAGTTGACCTTACGATTCTAATTTTTCAGAAATTTTCGACGCGCGACTTTTTGCTGATTTTTTTAATTTATGACCAGATTTGTTGCAGAGGGTTTTTTGTTTTGCACAGGTCCTGGAAAAAAGAGATCTTAGATTCGTTGGAAAGAGGACTTCGAGAGCTTTCCGAAAAGTGGTTACATTAAAGATTTGGCTCAGTATTCAAAGAGTTATGACGATTTGAAGTTGACCCTGCGATTCTAATTTTTCAGAAATTTTTGACGCGCAACTTTTTGCTGATTTTTTTAATTTATGACCAGATCTGTTGCAGAGGGTTTTTTGTTTTACACAGGTCCTGTAAAAAGGAGATCTTAGATTCGTTCGAAAGAGGACTTCGAGAGCTTTCCGAAAAGTGGTTACATTAAAGATTTGGTTCAGTATTCAAAGAGTTATGGTGATTTAAAGTTGACCCTGCGATTCTAATTTTTCAGAAATTTTTGACGCGCGACTTTTAGAAAAAAAAATCATATCTTCCAATCTAGCAAACCAAATCACATTTTATTTTTTGCAGTGACTTGTAAGTGAATCAAAGGAGCTGGAGCAACATTTGGATCAATCATAATAGCAACTTGGAAAGCAATTTTTATGAGGTGCACTCATTCTAATCTCTCATCTCTAATCATTATTTGATCACACATTTAGATTTTGGGCATAAAACAAACAACTTGTTTGTCATCACACTTGGATTTGGGCTTTAAAATAAACAACTGTTTGCAAATTCACATCAAAAAATTGGGCTAAAACAAACCATTGTCTTCCATCACATTTAGATTTGGGTCTAAAAAGAACAAGTGCTTGAACTGTTTGTTACACATTTCAAGTTTCTAAGGAGAAATTAACAACTGCGAGTGTGAATTAAATGACAGCTCACTTGGTTTGCTTTTGTCATACCCTTCTTAGGAGGCCTGTTTGGAGACACACCACTCTAAGGGACGACCTCAATCGAGGCTGAATCGAAAGACACCCTCATTGGGAGTTGGAATCTTGTCACTCTTGGCTAAGCCCCAAAGAACTTTATACCTTTGGGAAGTGAAGGTGAAGGGTGGGTTACCCCTTTCTCCTGGCTGTGTGGCAGGATTTCACTTTCAATTCCATAGTCAACTTTCTGCAATAGATAGTCTAAGTCCTAATTGGCTATACCCACTTGACTACACATTAGGCTTGTTGATGTGTCTTCCATGTGTGCTTGCATAATCATCACATTTCATTTTCAAAGTCAACAACTTGCTTATGTGTCTTGCGTGAGTGATTCATGTGTGTATATGCATAATCATTTGTTTGAATATTGCCATATCAAGCTCTAAACACCCAAACACATAAACAAATCAATCTAAACACATCATCTAAACATTCCACATCATCATCCAAATCCCTAAGCAAGCACTTGCTAAAAGGACTTAAGACAAACACGTGGTGACAACATGTCTACACTAGAGGACCTAGAAATCAAATTCCAAAGATTCCTCCAAAATCTTTATCAAGGATTACAACCCCTAAACCAAGACGCCATTGAAATATTACAATTCTTCATCCAAAAAGCTCAACCCCACGCAAGCCAATCACCTCAACTACAACACTCCATAGCCCAAGTCCAACACCTTTTAGCCACTAGTCAAGCTCGACAAGTACAACAATCCTTAGCCACTTCCTATCAACCTAATCCACCTTATTGCCATATGTCATATCCATCCACTTCCTATCAACTTAATCCACCTATCCACCAAGTCAATGCCACATCAACCTATCAACCTCCACCTCAAGCTTATCCAATCCCTCATACCACCATTCCAATGCACTACCAAGCCCATCCACAAGGCAATCAAGTGATATCACAAGAACAACATGCAAGTCCAAATAGCCCTTTGTACATAAATCAATCAGGTCCAAGTACACCTTTTCAACAAGACCACCAAGCACCATTGATAGACCTAAGTCCACCTTTGCAACAAGAAACACATCCAAGTCCAAGTAATCCCTTGTACATAAATCAAACAAGCCCAAGTTATCCTATGCAAGACTTAATTACCTTTGACAAGGGAGATACCAATCTAGCAAATGCATCTTATGAGTGGCCTTCATCATCTAATCACCCGCCAACACATGAGCCAACTAATCCTATCCCAACACCACCATGTGATCCCAATCATAGTCCATTGATCCCTTTACCTTCCAAACCACCAAGCCCCTCATTACCTTCCTCACCATATCATTATAATCATTCACCAAAGGATGCGGCTGAGAGAGTTTTACAAAGGATGCTTGAAGCAAAACTCATTGAACTTCCTAAAGTCAAACCATGTGAAGAAAGTCCATATGATGAACATGATTATTGTGCATACCATAGGACCAAAGGCCATAATACAAATCAATGTCCAATATTTGTCTCAATTGTTTACAAGGTGTACCCACCTATAATGGGAAATCGTGCCACATCATCACCCCCATCTAGTCCAAATCCTAATCCATCCAATCCAATTAGGTCTCAACCTAATCCTAGTCCTAATCCTAATCCAACACCAACTACCATTATCATACATCCATTATATTTTCCATCCACCCATACACTTGCAAAGGATGTGATCCATTGGCTACTAGCTAGGAATAAACTACCTCCATGTCAAACACTAATTCATGAGCCTACCAATGAACTTCCAAAGATCATGTCCAATCCTATAATCTCATCATGTGGTTCACATATCCTTGAGCCTCTTCAAGAGGCTTCCATTAACATACCTAGCCCTTTAAGCCCATCAGGTGACCTACAAGCCAACAAGTCTATTCAAGAGTCTCCAACCACAAGCCTAAGTCAAGAGCCATCATGCCTTCATGTTGATAACTATCAAGAGCCTATCAAGTCCACTCAAGAACCTTCCACTTCCATCCAAAGTCAAGAGGTATGTCAAGAGCATAATCTTAAACATGTGGAAATATTAAGCCCTAGTCCAACTCAAGATCAAAACACTTCCATGCAACCCATCCATAACATTTACCTTCTTTATGATCAAGATGATACCTATGAAGAAGCTATCCATGAGCACCTTGATCCTATCCATAATCCTATATCTATCCATGACCAAGATATCCAAATTGCTCCTAGTCATCTACTATCTAGCCCTATCCATAATGAGCAAACATCAACTTGTCATGATGAGACACTTGTCCCCCAAGTAAGCATAAAAGATCATACCAATAACTTGGATCAACATGAACATAAGCAAGATCCTAATGATCCTCCTTTCACATTGACCATCGATTCCACTTCAAGTCCACCATCATGTCCTATTGGTTTTACCACCTTTGTCTAAGAATGTTCTTCCTTAGGACAACAACAACCTTTGTCCTCCATTTCATCTTCTCCATCTAATAAAGAACTCAAGTCTACTTCCCAAAACACATCTAGTCACATAGTCAATCGCATCCTCCAAAACATGAACTACCAAGGTAAAGGTCTAGGCCTTTATGAACAAGGTATTTTGGAGCCAAACCATGTCAAAATCCCTCCATGCTCATATGGCCTTAGATACACACCCCAAGGTAAACAAGGCCAAGATGTTGGTAATCCTTTCATGCATCCTAAACCTACCACTTTCCATCACACCCCCCATCATATACCCAAAACATATGTAGCCATTCCATCTCCATCATCCTATAAATGTCAAAAGCATGTGACCATACACCTTCCGCCATCCACCTTGCCTCCACTTTTACCAACTCCAAATATCCCTCCATCCACCTTTCCACCATTGCTTCCAACACCTAACATACCTATCATTCATAAGTATCCTTACATCCCTAATCATGGCTAACAAAAGCACACATCGTCTAAGCATAAAGCTTCCAATCATTCCATCCACTCCACCCACCCCATGGGATTCAAAAGCAAAAATTTTGATGCCTGTACCTATAAAGCTAAAAGTCCTACCAAAAATCCTAAGGACTCTCATGCCTTAGGGCACAAACATGAAAAATCAATGCAAAGAACCAAAGCAACACAATCCAAACAGCTATCTAAACCCTTACCTCCAAATGCAAAGCCCAAAAGCAAAATGGTTTGGGTTCCTAAGCAAATAGCTAGCAAGTCAAATGAGGCATCCTCCTCCACATCTCAAGAATCCCAATCACCTACCTCCATCCAAAAGCCTATTTTGATCCAAAACTTCCATTCCCTTCAAAAATCCCACAAGCAAAACAAAAGCACTAAAAATACTAAATCTATGTGGGTTCCTAAATCACTTCATCAACCATCTCTTAAGCAAACATCTCCATTGCTTCCTACACCACCATCTCATCAAAAGCTTCAATGTTTATCATGGTGTGTGCAACCGTTGGTCATGATTCCCTTCCACTCCGCAGCACCTTCACATATCTACATCTACCCATCTTCCATCCATTATCTTGCATATCTCCGCCATGCTATCCCTATGGTCCATGCTTTTGCATAAGCCTACATAATCCACATCATAGTCCACTATCCCGATCCATCTATCCTTGCATAAACCTTTCATAATCCATTTCATCATCCACTATCTACCTACTCCATCTCCCATCCATGCAACCCCCTATCAACATCTATGAGCATAATGACATGGTCCATGTGAAGACATCATCCATTTCTAAAGGGACACTATCAACCTTCATAGCACTAGCCACTTGAGTCCCTCCTATCCATTACCATGGTGAAAACCTGGCAAACAGGCACCATGTGTAATTGTCAACGCATCTAAAAGCAAAAAAAAAAAAAGGAAAATAAAAGAAAAAGAAAAAAGTCAAAATAGTAAAGAGAAATCCCTTCATCCAATGGTGAAAACCTGGTAAACAGGCACCTTGGATAAATACCATGATGAAAACCTGGCAAACAGGCATCGTGTGTAGGTTGATCTTCTATGTCACTTACACTTGGGGGCACATTGTCTCATCCAACCTATCCATTTCCAAACTATCTATCCCATTATATCATTTTCCATCCTATCCTATCCTACCATTACCACACCATCCTACCATCCTTAGCCATTACATAAACAAGCCTATCCTATTGAACCCATTTATCCATTCATCCATCCTTCTGCCTTTTGATTTTGATGAAGACATAGGGGCAAAATCTTGAAACATGCTTTGGATATCTCTTGGTATACCTCATACCTTCCTCATCAATCAATATTATCATTATCCACCTATCATACACCTTGTCATGTAAAACCTATCATGTCATCCCATGGTCATGAACTTTGTCATGTAAAAATCCTAAGCATTACCACCTAGAATGGGGGCAAGTTCTTCCTATGCAACATAGCCTTTGAAGATCACATCCTAGCTCCCTTATGATCCATCCACTATGGCATATCCTTATCATAAGCTTTCCATCTTATAGCTTATCCCCATCCATTTATCATGAGCTTTCCACTATAGCCTACCTATTTGTTCATCATGAGGCATGCATCCATCCCTTTTATGGCCTATCTTTTTATCTATCCATATATCATGAGCCTTCCATCCCTTATTGCCCATCCTTTTATCCATCCAATCCCATTCATCCATCTTTGCACCTAGACTTGGTTTTCCCTTGTCATTGGTATCTAGCACAACAGCTACCTAAATTGTAAATCCATTGACATCCCAAAACATTTCAAAAACTACAAAAAAAAATCAAATATGTCAAAAAATCCAAAAAAATCAAATATCCAACAAAAAATCCAAGCAATAAAACAAATCATCATCAATCCAAAATAATCCACTCCATCAACATTCAATCAAAATCAAATCATTATCATCATCAATTCTTCTTATCAATAACATTCATTCATCCATTTCAATCAATCACTTCTTCCAGTCATATCAATCAAATCAATCTAAGCAATGATCTTAAATCCATGTCACACTAATCCATATCAAGCAAGCTAATGAATCAAGGAACATTATCCAATCAAATCAACAGGTTTTGATCCTAATCTTGTCATGAGCCCAATCAATCATCATCAATCATCATCAATAGGATATAGCGTTCCCACATCCTTGTGTTGATCTAGGGATATAGCTTTCCCCACAATGACAACACTATCTATCTTTATCAATGAAACAATCAATCATTGGTTTATGACTTGACAAGGGCAATACCTTGTTTATTTTATATCCTTTGTGCACACTAAGAACACTTGCTTATACTTAGATTGAGTGGACACTCTTATCATCACACCATCACTATCATCATTCTAAACAAATCCAATCATCAAAACAATCAACCCAGCAATAGCAACCATCACAACCAAAGCACATCAAGCCAACCATCACAACAAATCCTATCAATCATCAGCATTAACACCAAAGAAAATCAACTCAAAGCACATCAATCCAACTATCAAAATAAATCCTATCAATCATCAACATCAACACCAAAACAAATCAACTCAATCACATCAACTCCAATCGGAACAAATCCAGCCACTCCAACAAATCAAAAGTAGCTCAATCCCCCACATATCATCTAATCATCCATTCATCAAATCAAATCATATCAATCTAATCATCCATCATTTCATCATCTTCAAGTCATTCCAAGCAAAGATCCAAATGCAAGCCCATCCTTAATCCATACCAATCAAGTTAATCAATCAAGCCAAATTATCCAATCGCAATCCATGGTCTTGATCCTAGCCTTGTTGTAAGCCAAATCAATTAGCCAATTAGCCAACCAACTCAGCAAACAACCTTGTGTTGATCTAGGGATATAGCTTTCCCTGCAATGACAACACTCTCAACTATCAACAATCAGCAATTAATCATTGGTTTACAGCTTGACAGGGGCAATACCTTGTTTGTTTTTGAATCATTTGTGCTTGCTTGCTTGTGTGTGTTATCTTTTTATCTTGCATTTGTATCACATCTATATCATTCCAGCTAATATTCATATCTTGTGTATGTTGGAATAGCTTTTTGCACTATCCTTTGCATCTAAGGTCATATCATACCTTTTGTGTAGTAGGACTTCAATGCTCTAAGTTTTCTTCCTCATATGTTAGACAAGGTTGTATTATGCTGGGGCACAAGACACATCGTCACCCTGGTCCTTATACCTTGGTGCATAACGTCTAGTGCTATATCAAACATCATGGTTGTTCACCTTCATTGCAGCATAACGCATCATCATTTCTTCTATCTATCCCCTTATCTTTCTTTTTGCAGCCAAGCCATTTCTTTTCGAGAGTCTACCCGTGTTTGTCCAACCCGCCTAACCTCTCGAGGGGGCATCATCATCCCATTTCATCCTATCTTTCCACCATCATCATCCTCATCATATCTTTCCATCATCACTATCATTTTCCTCTATCCATACCTTAGCTTCTTTGAAATGATGTTACTCGACACAAATCTTATCATCTCGAACATCATCTCAAAGAGGGGCAAAATGTAGACACCCAAATTTGTCCCAACTTTGTGTATGTCTTGTAACACCTTATTAAAACATTATCCTAAACATCATAAGCCATTTTTGTCCTAAATCCCACTCTTAATCCCATTTATCCATTAGCCAATTAATTAAATAAATTTTATTTATTTAATTAATTTCACATGCATAATCCCATTTATCTTATCCCCATCCCAATTAATTAAATAAATTTTATTTTTTTAATTAATTTCCACATCATATCTTATCTCATCCTATTCAACTTCTCAATTAATTAAATAAATTTTATTTATTTAATTAATATCCAACTCATATCCCAACTAATTTAAATATTTTATTTGAATTAAACACTCATCTTTCATCACATTCCAACACTTGTCTAGTCAATCATGTGTTACAACTTTTATCTTTCACATGCACAACTAATGGGACCTAATTTTAGTATTTATCTACACAAGCACACCTAAGCCTTATCTTCCCTTGCCACATGTCAATTGACTACAATTTCTTGATGTGCAAGGAAACCTAACTCAATCCTATCCATCCATTTCATCTAAAGCCCTAATTGATCATAGCCATCCATTGGAACCAAGCCTTTCCTATAAAACAAGCCTCTCTTGAGCCATTAGAGGGGGATTTTCAGGATTCTTCTTCATGCAACCTCACTCTGCTGAATTTTCATCTCAAGTCCTCATCCATCATCTTCAATCCATCTAGCTTGCATCCTTATCAACGTTATGCTGCAGAATCGAGCAATCAACACAACAAAGCGATCAATCAATCGAGCTCATCTTACATCTTTGAGGTATTGAATTATTTGGGTTTAGGTTATGCATTTCAATTGTTTGATCATTTCCATTTACAAATCCAAATTTTTCGATATACAACACCAATGTTCATGGCTTACACTACAATCTTCCATATGGGCATCAATAACCACTTCTTGGACAACAGGAGATACTTCCAACTCGTCCCACAACGATGGAGCTAAAAATTGCGGAAGTGCAACAACAACTATCTGTTCTTACATTTGGTCACACCAAGAAGACCTTCTCTTTAGAGGAAGCGTGTCCTTATCCTTTTGATCAGTCATTACCAATGATCCCTTTTCCTCAAAATTTCACTATTCTCAAGTTCGATAAATACAAAGGAAAAGGTGACCCAAAAGACCATCTCAGGGAATTCTATCTTGCTTGCTTTGAGGTCTCACATAATGACACGTATCTTATGCGTCTCTTTCCTCGCAGTCTTGGAGGTCAAGATATAGAATGGTTCTCACACTTACCTATGGGTATCAAGTCTTTCAACGAGCTAGCAGAGAAATTTTCCACCCGTTTTTCTTACAACGCAGAGCATGAGATTTCCATGACCAATCTATGCAACAATAAATAGAAAAATGATGAAACTTTCATTTCTTTCCTTCAACGATGGAGATAAATGGCTAGCAAATTCCCTTTCAAGATTCCTGAGAAATAGCTTGTTAGCATATTTGTGCAAAACCTGAACCAAGAGTTAGGTTTCCATTTACAAATTCTTAGTGCTACAACCTTTGACGAAATCACATACAAGGGTATCAACATTGAAAAGGCCCTCATTGCTAAGGGTGTGGTCAAAATCTTCAAAGAAATGAAAGACAACGCTCCTCATCAACAATCAAACAATAAACCCAAGTTTTGGAACAAGAACAAAAACATGGTCAACGATGGGGTGGTTGATTCTAAACATGTCCAAACGTTGCAAACATCGTTGTAGCTCTCCAAACCAAGTCAAGCTCCACCTCAACAACAGCAACAACAGCGGCAACCATATCAAAATCAACAAAAGGAGTGACCTCAACAAGATTACTCGCTATGACGTCAATTCACTTCCCTGGGAGTGCCTATAGAGTTAGTCCTACAATAGATCTTATAGAAAGGACTCATCACCTTACCAGATGCACCCCCATATGGTGAACCTGTTTACAAAACTGCATGGTATAGAGAAAATGAATACTATGAATTCCATAGGAGCAAAGGGCATTGAACTGCATCATGCATGAAGCTCAAGCACCTAATCCAAAATCTCATTGAAGGTAATCAAATCACTTTTGAGAATGAACCACCAACTCAACACATGAACAAAGATCTCGAAATGTACAAGGAACCATTCCCTCGTCATGGTCCACCTCCTCCTCAGGATAGAGGTAAAGGTATCAATCATGCTTCCACTTCCTTTGATTCCATTGTAGGTCATTTTGAAGAGAGTTGAGTGTCTACCCTCACAATCAAAGACAAATCTACGGATTGCGCTGTTACAACTCACCATGGTCGTGTCACCATTCGTGGTCCTACACCCAGTCTTCCGACTCAATCTGATTATAATCTTGTCAAACATTTAGGGAAAATGCCAGCACAGATCTCTATTTTGGACCTTCTACGGTCATCACCTGCACATTGAGTAGTGCTAGAAAAAGCCCTCCAAGAGTCTTTGGTTCCCAACAACATAGCAGTTGTGGATTTCTAATCTATAGTAGGTAACATTGCTTCACCCTACAATGTTGTCTTCTTGGAGAAAGATCTCCCATCCCATGATCCTTGCCACAATGATGCCCTTCATATTGAAGTTCTCATCCATAAGTGCAAAATCAAACGCATCCTCATAGATGGTGGTGCTGGTCTCAACATCTGTTCTTTAAAATTACTTAAGCAATTGGGATACTCTGTGGATCATGTCAACAATGATCAAAGTATTACAATCAAGGGATATGATGATGCAGAATGCCATCTAGAAGGTGTTATCCTCTTGCCTATACAACTGGGCCCTGTCATGCTTGAAACCAGGTGTCAAGTCCTTGATATTGAACTACCTTACAACATTATCCTCAGCCACCCATGGATCCATGCAATGAAAGTTGTTCCCTCCACGTATCATCAATCTCTAAAGTTCCCATACAATGGTACGGAGATCACTATCCCAGGAGACCCCAATCCTTTTGAATTCTACCGTGTCTTGCAAGGCAGTTATAAGAATTGCAACCAGATGCCTAACAATGAAAAAGCCCTTGAATCCCCACTATATGTTGATCCTGAAACTTTGACGCAAGCCTCTACAAGTAAACCAAATCCTCTACCTAAGATCAAGGCTCACATCCGTGATATAGGCTTTGGATCTTATGATATCTCAAAATCTTGTTGTGTAGGGCGGATGCCTTTATCTCCAAAATCTTACGGCCAACCACCCATTGCCAAAGTAACCAAAAAAATAGCTATTCCTCCCCCAACATTCCTAACCCAATTCCAACATGGATGGTTATTGGAAGAGGAAACTATTGAGGATATTTCTTCTTGGCTCTATAAGGAGAAAGAACCAGTCACAATACCAGTCAAGCAATATGGCAATGGCTTGAGAATAGTAAAAAACATGGGCTATAAAAGCAAAGGTGGCCTTGGGAAATAGAATCAAGGAACTATGAAACCCATTGTTGTGACAAAGAAACTAGACAAGAAGGGATTAGGATTTGGTAAGAAGGTACCACACGCCTTGGACATCAAGTATATCCTCGACGAGGTAGCTAACACTTTTCTCGCCGATTCGACATCTACAAAGGATATCATTGATGACTCTTCCCTCCACATGACCAACCTATTCACAGAATCCTCCATTTGTACACTATCCTCCGTATCCTTAAACTCCACCACCAGCACCCAGAACGTAACACTTGTCTACCTTGAACTTATCAATTGGGACCAACAAGGGTCCCCCGTAATAGATATATTTCAGAATGACAAAGCTCTAGCTAAGTTCATGGGACTTCGGGAAGGTATCCCTCTTGGTGATCATAAAGCAGGTTTTGTAATCGAACTAGAACCAATGGCTTATTTTGGTGAGAATACCAAATCCTCCAGTCGCAAAAGTAAAAATAAAGAAGGATCCCTAGGTGAAAACCACACTGTGGCACCTCCTAATCACAAAATAGTAAAAACAAAAGATGTATCCAAAGGTGAAAACCCAACTGTGGCACCTGAGGATGGAGGATTTGACCTTCCCCCACCATCTAAGTATCAAGAGAAGTCAGCTCTCCTAGTAGAAGATTCTACAGAGATAAATCTTGGCACAAAACAAAATCCAAAGATCACATTCCTAGCAACATCATTATCAGAAACAAAGCACAGGAATCTTAACACATTCTTCTTACAGAGAACCATCAACTTTGCATGGACCTATGCTGATATGCCAGGGTTAGACCCTAAGCTAGTTGTTCGCTATCTCACTATTGATCCAAAAGTTAAACTAGTCAAGCAAAAGCTGAGAAAGATGCACCCCTAGATAGCTCTCTTGGTAAAAGTTGAAATATAGAAGCTATTAGATGCAAAGTTCATATGACCAATTGACTATTTAGACTGAGTATCAAATATTGTACCTGTGTCTAAACCCAATGGGCACATCCGCATGTGTAATGATTTTAGAGATCTTAATAAAGCATGTCCCAAAGACGACTTTCCACTACCGAACATTGACATTATAGTTGACTTGACAGCAGGTCACGAGATGGTTTCTCTCATGGATGGATTCTCAGGCTACAATCAGATAAGGATAGCAGAGGAAGATCAGCATAAAACAACCTTTACTTGTCTGTGGGGTAACTATTGTTGGTGTGTCATGCCGTTTTGTCTAAAGAATGCAGGCTATCAGAGAGCAATGACAGTGATATTCCATGACCTCTTTCATCATATCATGGAGGACTATGTGGATGACATACTAGCTAAATCTTCTAGGGTAGATCACATACAAGTTCTTGGGCAGATCTTTGACAGGCTCGAGAAATATCAAGTGTGCCTCAATCCAAAGAAGTGTGTCTTCGGTGTAACATCAGGGAAGCTGTTGGGATACATTATATCTCGTAGAGGCATTGAAGTAGATCCAGCAAAAGTAAAGGCTATAGTAGAGATGCCTCCACCAAAGAACCTTAAAGCATTAAGGAGCCTTCAAGGAAGGTTGCAATCCATCAGGTGTTTTATCTCACAGTTAGCAGATAAATGTCAACCATTTCAACACTTGCTCTGAAAGGATGTCTCATTTCAATGGAATTATAAGTGTCAAGCAGCATTTGATCAGCTCAAAGAGTATCTAGCTACACCTCCTGTATTGGTTCCACCAGTTGCTAATAAACCTTTTATATTATACATCTCAACTACAACTTTGGCCCTAGGGGCCTTGCTCGCACAACATGATGAAATAGGGAAAGAGCATGTAATTTACTATATCAGTAGAACCTTGGTAGGATATGAACTCAATTATTCACCAATGGAAAGAGCTTGTTTAGCAGTAGTGTTCGCCTCCCAAAAGTTGCGGCATTACATGTTGAACCAACACACAATTCTTATAGCTAAAATTGATCCCTTGAAGTATCTACTAGCAAGGGCAGCTCTTATAGGCAGACTAGCTAAATGGGTCATGATCCTTAGTGAGTTTGACATTGAATATATGGATCATAAAGCAATCAAAGGACAAGCTCTAGCAGATCAACTAGCAGAAGCACCCATGCTAGATACACACCTGATGGTAGCAGACTTTCTGGATGAAAATCTCTTCACTCTTTCCAACTCAATAATGTAGAAGTTGTACTTTGATGGTTCCTACACATAGCATGGATCAGGGGTCGGCATCTTGTTCATCACACCTCAGAATGACTATATTCCAAAGTCATATCGGCTTGCATTCCCTTGCACCAACAACATAGCCGAGTATGAAGCACTCCTCATAGGTCTCAATATAGCAGTTCAATGGGACATCACAGAATTACAAGTATATGGAGACTCACAGTTAGTCATTCACCAAGTCACAGATGAGTACCGAATAAAAGATGAAAAGATAGTCCCCTACAAGCAACTAGTGGATTCCTACAAACCACATTTTTCTAGCATCACATTTGAGCAAATTCCAAGAGAGCATAACAAAGCTGTGGATTCTATGGTTTCTGTAGGGTCACTGATTGACATGCCTACAAATACACAGAAGTGTGAATTCTTGATCGAGCAATTGTTGATACCAGCCATCGATGTTTCTACTACTGAAATCATCTGCTAACTTGTTGGTCCCAATTCCCCATGGTATGAAGATATCTATGAATACCTCAAGAACAAAACCTTTCCCCCTGACCTATCATCCACCCAATGCAAAACCTTTATCTGTTGATCCTCCTGTTACATCATTTTGGGTGATACACTATATCACCGGAGTCTCGATGGTATCCTCTTACGATGTCTTAATGCAGAAGAAGCCGAGGCTACCTTACGAGACATACACGAAGGTGTCTGTGGCGCACATTCTATCGGTCCTAATCTTGCTAAGAAGATACTCAGAATAGGTTACTGGCCTACAATAGAGCAAGATGCTGCACAGTTTGCTAAGAAGTGTCTACAATGCCAGTAGCATGGAGATTTGATTCATGCACCAGCTCATGAATTACACCCTGTGACAACTCCATGGCCTTTTTCTCAATGGGGTCTCAACCTCGTAGGACAAATCCACCTTTCCTCCTCTAATGGCCACAAGTTTATCATTACCACCACTGAGTATTTCACGAAGTGGGTGGAAGCCTTTCCTATGACCTATATCACCGGTAAGCAAATAGCCAAGTTTATCCTTAACTACCTCATATGCCGGTATGGTATTCCCCAAGCCATTGTCACTGATAATGGGAGACCATTCAAAAATCAAGATGTTTGTGCCTTGTGTACACAATACAATATCCAACATCACTTTTCAACTCCCTACTATCCACAGAGTAACGGCCAAGCTGAGGCTTCCAATAAAACTATTCTCAAAATCCTCAAGAAAATGGTCAATGAAGTTGGTCGTGATTGGCACTTGCAACTCAATCTTGCCCTATGGGCCTACCGCACTAGTATCAGAACACCAACTGGTGTCACACCTTATGCCTTGGTCTATGGCTCTGAAGCCATCCTACCTATAGAGGTCGAGATCCCATCCCTCAGAGTATCCATGCAGGACTTGATCGGTGAAGACGAGTATCGCACTTCCAGATTAGCTGAGCTTGAACTACTAGATGAGAGGTGCCTTGCTGCACTTAATCATCTCCATGTCTATCAAAACCGCCTTTGGCGTAATTACAACAAAAAGATCAAAGAAAGATGGTTTTAGGTTGGTGATCTTGTACTTAAAGAGAATCAGAGAAATCAAGCAGATCGAGAAAATAAGGGAAAGTTTGAGCCTAACTGGTTAGGCCCCTTTATTGTGATAGCAGCATATGGATCAGGAGCTTATACTTTAGCTACACCTAACGGCATTCCTCTAGATGAGCCACTTAACAGTGTCCATCTCAAGAAGTTCTATACCTGATCATCAGAGTATTCCAAAAAAATAAATAAAAATTAAAAAAAAACAACAAAAAACAACAAAAAAAATCCAAAAAAAAAATTCTATCCTCTAGTGAAAACCTGGCAAACAGGTGCCTTGGATAAGTACCATAGTGAAAACCTAGCAAACAGGCACTATGTGTAGAGTCAGCACCCATTGTCTATCGAGTCCTGTCCACTCCATGTCCAGTTCGCAGTGCACTTTCCATCCATCCATAATAAAACCATTGACCTTGTTTGCATTTCCATCTCCCTATCTAGTATAGCTTGGAAATTTGTCAATGTCCATCATCATCTCCCCATGTCTTGATCTATGTCTATAGTTAACACTGTCTTGTCCTAGGTCAAAACTTTTTGTGTCTTCTTCAGCAGTCACCCATACAGCTTCCTCTAACAGAATGGGGGCAACTCTTTCCTTAACTTAGGTCTAGGATTGGTTCCTTGTTCGTGGTGCACAATGCACACTTCAATCTTTTTCTCATTGTTCATAGGTAACACCCTTTAATGGACACATCACTCCTACGATAAGGCTGTTATCTTCTCAACACTTTTCCCACATCATCACACCAACCAGAACTACATATCATCTCTTCTCAATCTTAAGGTACCTTGATCCTATGGATATGGGTATGTAGGCAGTCTGGAATACAAAGGAAGTATCCAATACTCAGGTACATAAGATCTCCCCTTCCACCTTGACCCATCTCATCACTCTATCCAAAACTACATATTATCATTTTTCATCTTTTCTCGTAATGTGCCTTGATCCTATGGATACAGGGTATGTAGGTAGTCTGGAATACGAAGGATGTATCCAGTACTTAGGCACATTCGATTCATCATTCTCCACCTATTTCAATCCATTAACATTGTCACCTTTCTAGTCTTCCATTTTTCAAAATCCATTCACCTCGACTTGACTAACTCAAGCAGCAAGCTAGTGCATCCTTTCAAAGCAAAAGTCCTTAACAAACCTGAAGCAAGGCAGCTTCCTTCTAGAGTCATCCACTGTCCTGCATACCGATTGCCAACATCAGCTAAGTACCGCTTAACCAAAGCACCAGATCCACAGGCTTGTCTTCTGTGTAGTGTTCCATTGTTGAGACCAACACATGCGTCTCCTGCGACATGTGGCATTTCCTGCAGCGAGACATTGTCTTTTTAGGTAGATAGCACCCTTTAATGGACACAGAATTCCTATGATAAGGCTGTTATCTTTCCTATCTAATCAATCCTGAGCAACCTCTTTGGCAAGAGAATATGTTGGCTGTATGTTTACTTTGTAAGTCAGTCAATTTGCTTTATGGTTTATCTTTTGTTCCTTTTCCAATACCTATTCAAGACTACCTTGATTCATCTATAATCTTGGTATGTTGCAATGCAGTATGGATTGGGGGCATAGTCATTTTTTTTTGGTGTGCCGTGTTTGAGGAATGATCTTTAGTATCTTTCGTAACATTCTATTTATCTTGTGTGTGTTACAACCTAGCAGTCTTACATATTAATATTTCTTCTTGCATTTACATGTATTAAAGTTTGTTTTATGTTCAAGACTATGGCTCAGGCACATGTTCCAAACAAGGTTATATTATGTCTAAAGGGATCTAAGATCAAACCGCTTGCTTGCAGAGTCAACGTCCACGCACTCAGATATTACTGCACCTTGGTCTTTTATACCTTGGTGGTGAATTATCCATGTGCTATATCAAAATAAGGATTGCTCTTTATATACAAATGTGAAACCATTGCAACAAGCTCATTCATCCATCCCACAACCTTTATATCATTTTCATTGCAGTGATCGATCAACAGTCTCTGTCTCCCATCTCCTCCTGTTCTTCTCTCGGTTGCATATCTGCAAAACCTACATGTCAGATATCACTAGTCATCACATATATATCATCATACATCTCTATCATCATACATCTATAAGCATCATATAAGCAACATATGTCATCACATGAATCCATAATCATACATACATTTCATCACATCCATGACATCAAGGAATGCATACATAAAAGCATGAACAACAGTGAGCCAAATAGATCATCATATATCTCATATAAAGGTCATCATAATACAAAATGTCTATGTCTACATCAATAATCCATATGTATACATCTAAAAATACATCAATAAAATACATCAAGGCTATCAAGAGCCCACAAAATATACATCAGAATGCGCGCAGGCATCTGTCTAAAATGATACAATGGTACAATGTACAAGTGTCCATCGTGATACAAGTATGGTACAAATATGATACAATATACATGTGCATGCCCTAGCGGGTAGAGCTGCCCTCCTGCTGTGGCCCTTGTCCTCCACCTGTACTCGGTGCAGGTCCCTTGGATGGTCCTCCACCTATACTGTCCTGTCTTGTGGGACCCGGATGCTCCAGACCTGCTCCTCTCTCAATAGCTAGGTGCCTGTTGTGTTGTTGGCACCGCACCCACATAGAGACCTCTGTAATATTCTGCTTCTCTCCTTGCAAATACTAGCTCTCCCTGCACCCGGATGAGCTCACTATATAAGGTCCTCTGATCGACACCCAGTGTGCAGCATGCCTCATCTCTCTCCCATCTAACTCTGTGAAGTGTGGCCTCTGCTGTCAGTCATAGCTATACCTCTGCATCCCTCTCTCGCATAGTCTGGGCTAGCTGCCCATCATCCCCTGCCCGTGCGGGTGCTGCCTATGCCTGGGCTTGTAGTGCTGCCTACACCGCTGCTTGTACCTGTGCCTGCACCTAGGCCTGTACCTGTGCCTGCATGCCTACCTGTAGGTGTGCTAGGGTTGTCTGTGCTACTGCTGCCACCTGTGTCTGCACCTGTGCTAGGGCCTCAGCCTGTCTTGCCTCCACCCTAGCTGCATCCTTGTCTCTCCTCAGCCGCACCATACGGAGCTCTAATCGAGTCCTCCAAGCTGTCTCCTCCTGTAGTAAACGCTCAGCTCTCTCTAAATCTATCTCTACCGCTGGCTCCTCCTCCTCCACCATCTCTACGTCTGCTTGCTGGCCGCTGGCCTCTCCCACTACTTGCTATCTGGCTGCTCTAGCCTGGCATCTGATCCTGGCCTCTGCACTGGGGACTAGTACCTCCTCCACTGCCCTTGCCACCCTTGGTGTCATCAACCGCACTGGCCTGTGTGTCTACCAGTATCTATCATACTCGGGCAGTGTCCCTGGATCGGCCAGTCTTGTATCCCAATCCCATCTCACGGGGACAAGTCCCTGTACCTCTGCCAATGCTATAGCCACTAGAATCTTTGCATCCCAGTCTCCAACCTCCCTCCATGTCTTGGCATGTGTCACCTCCCCCACTGGTAGTCCCTATGGTAGCCCAAACTACCTAAGTACCCGCTCTGACAGGTACCTCTCTATCACATCTGTCCATCTTCTAAACAGATACCAAGCCTGTCTACAGTACATCAAAGTAACCATGGCCTCCACACAAAAAGGTCCATCTCATCAATCTATTGCCTCCAATGGCTAACAGATCCCAGTCTTCGGTGTACAATCACTCCCTCATACAAAAATGTGTAAGGCTCTCCCCTCCCCTGCTGGCGCTATGTCATGGGTCTGATCACAGGGATATGCTCCCACGCCCACACCTATAGAAGTGTCACCCCTGCTGAGAGACTCCTGCCTCTCTTGTACACGCAGTGATGCATGTCTCGGTATAATTGTCCCAACACACATGGACCCCATGTGTACTGTCTACCATGTGTGAACATCCCAGATAATATTGTGCCCCATCCAATTGATAGTCCCCTCGATATCCTGTCTAGACACAAGAAGCCGCTAATCAGTGACGCCACTATCCATCTGATCCTGTCGCACAGTCTCAAGACGTTTACCCATCAAATCTCCCCATCATCCATCCTTAGGTCATCAGTGCAGAATACCTCTCCCATGCCTGCCTCTCCCTGTGCTAGGTCAAAGTCTACTCTCTCCCCATCAATCTGAATCCTCAGGATGCGATACACATCCTCCAAAGTCACCGTCGCCTCCCCTGTTGGAATGTGAAATGAGCCCGTCTCACTATGAAATCTCTCCACAACTGCTGTCACTAGGGCAAGATTTGCCCTAATGTGTGTCAAATGCACAACGTGCCATAGTCCTGCATGCTCCAGGAATGCGTCCTCCTCCCATGTCAATTGTACTACGTCATGTGCTATCGGGTGGTGTCGCTCCCGCGACATCAATGGCAGCATAATCCTCTGCATCCATAAGCAAACCACTTGTCAGTTCTTCTATACCATATCCCCCAAACTCCTATCTACTTCTATTCTATCCAACCCCTTTCTAAAATAGGGTAGTCCACCCTTTGGTCAACCTTACATACGTTCTCTTTTTTCAACTAACCAAAAGCGCCTTGTTTCACACAAAAGCGCTTCTCTGTTCTACCAAAAGCACCTAAGTACTTCTGTAATAGCGTTACGCTAGCCTACACCAAAGGTGCCTTGTTTTACAAGTGTGTTGTGCTATACCCCAACCACGCCTCACTGTATGAACAAAGGCGACTTGTTTTTTTGTGTGCATTTCCAACCGCGCTGCTCCATTCTACCAAATGCGCTGCACTACCTAGCCATAAGCGCTGCGGCATCCTCCAAAAGCACTGTGGCACTTATTCCCAAAGCCAACTGCGTGGCGTTTCTACCAAACACGCTGCATTTACTTACCAATTGCGTTGCGGTGCCCCAAAAGTGCTCTAATCGACTACCACTAGCACTGCGATGTCCTAAAGCGCTTTTGGCTAACCTGAAAACCCTACCTAGACCTAGCCCTAATCTGCCCTAAAATGACAAATAAAAGTTAGGTTTTCAAACACTTGCTGCTGCTGGAGGTCCTGCTGGCCTCCTGTACGTCCACACTAGCTCCGCCCGATGCCTGTGCGCTGGAATCGGCATCTCTCTACGTGCTGTCTACTCCTTCCACTCAGCCTAAGTTTGGAGGCTCTACTCTCTAAATTTAGAAGCTCTTAGGGTGCAAATGAGGATTGTGGTCCCCATGGGTCCTATTTATAGCATCCGTTCCTCATTTTCTTTTCTTCCCACCCCATTCTGCTTTTCCTTCTCACCTTGTCGCGTAATCTTCTAGTCGAGCGTCAACATAGATCTTCTGTCACTTCCCTGTCTTCCCACTCGAGGGGGCATACGCTAGGGCAACTAGGTACACTGGGGCATCAATAAATTGTATCACATCTTCAACAATTATTTTCTTTGAAGCAACGCTATAAACTGCATTGCATCAAAGAGGGGCAAAATGTAGACACCCTAAAATGTCCAAGTCGTCACATCACTTGCATTTTGTCTAATCTGTCACATCACCTGCATTTCAACATTAGTTGAATAATCTAATTATTTAATTAATTTCACTAAATCACCAAATTCTTCTAAATCACATAAATTTGACATTAATTGAATAAATTCTATTTATTTAATGAATTAAATCAAATTTCTCTATTATTCTTCCACAATTAAATAATTTTAATTATTTAATTAGATAATTATCTTCTTTCTAAATTTCAAATCCACATTAATTAAATATATCCCATTATTTAATTAATTCATCACAAATTCCCTCTTATCCAAACAATTAAATAACTCCTAATTATTTAATTAAATCAATTCATTCTTCCAAATTTAAATAAATCAAATGAAATTTATTTAAATTCTCTCATTCTCCAAAAATAAAATAAATCAAATATTTTATTTATTCTTCCAAATCATGCACAACAATTAAATAAATCTATTTATTTAATTTGCTTTCTTATCTTCAAATATCTTTCAGATCTTCTAAAAATAAGTCTTCTTCTCCATGCACACACAATTAAATAATTTATTATTTAATTTCCCTCAAATCATGCAAATGCAAATCTTAAGTTGAGTTATCTATTCACTCAACCTTGTTTTTATCAATTTCTCTTAAATTAGGAAAAAGCTTTCTAATTTATGAAAAGCATGTCTTATCTTTAGAAAAGGAAGTGTTTGATTCAAATAAAATAGCTTTTGTGTGACACTTATCTTCTTCTTATTCATTGCACATTCCTCAACTGTTCTCCTCCGTTGATTCTTCTAAATTATCTGGACCGTTGATCGATCTTCATTAAAAACTATATAAACCCCCCTCATCTTCTTCACAATCTCTCTTCGATCACTTATTCTCAGGCATACTTAACAGCACTTTGAGCATACATCTCATCGATTGAGCAACCTTACGATCTTTTGACATTGATCTTTGAGCACACTACTTGCTTGTTGTAACTATGGTGTCGCAGCAATATTGAGCAATCCACATTCAATCCAAAGGGAACAATACAAATCTTGGTAAAAGATTTCATGTTTCATTGATTATTATTAATGGCTTTTATTTAGATCGGTTCTCTTTATGTTATTGGGTTTTTGATTTGTTTAAGTTTATCATAGTCAATTTTCCTCATACACAGGGCTTAAATGGAACTGATTCAAGCATGGTAAAGATGCTATTCTCCAGTTCATGTATGTGATATTTATTTCTTTGTAGATAGTGTATCTCTTGTAGGCAGTGAGCCCTAATTGGCATGTGCCATTTTGTTCTTTCTATTCTTCTAACAAGGAATACAAGCTTGGGTTAATCACCCCGTGGTTTTTCCCTTAACCAGGTTTTCCACATCAAAATCTTGGTGTCTTATGTGTTGATATATTTCTGCTCTTGATTTTAATGCATTATGGTTTATGGTTAATATATAGCTAATCACTAAAGTGTTTAATTGGAGAAAGTTTTGAACAACTAATTCACCCACCCTCTTAGTTGCATTCCCTAAGTCTAACAAAATTGATTCAGTTCTGGTACATCTCTAATTGCTTGGAGGAGAGGAATTTCAATGTTCAATTGCCTAATTTCTTGTAAAAGTTCTGATTTTAGGTTGGGTTGGACTTGTTTTTGTAAGATCTTTTTCTGGGGAACATGTTGTTTGAGCCATTCTAGGTATGGTGCTAGTTTTTCCATCTTCGTAAGATCTCTGGAGATTTTATCAAAATTGTGTCCAGGAATGTTCTCCAGAGTCAGTCTTTTAGGAGCAACTCCGAAGTTATCCAGGGATGATTCTTTTAGCACTTTTTCAATAGTAATCTCCTCTGGGAGTTGAGTGGATAAATTTTTAGGTTCCTCATCATTGGTTACTTCAACTATAGTTGGAGGAGATGGTCTTGGGAATGCTTTCCCAGAACATAGCTAGAGATTATTTGAATATATAGTATTAATACCAGCCATGTTTTCTTGCTCTATCATGTAAACAACTGCTCCCTATTTATTTCATGGGTTTGGTATAGGTTGAGTTGGTAAGGGTGGTTGGCTAACTGGCTCCTTTTGTGATTGACATGTGTGTTGGAGGGTCTAGTTAGTAAAGCTTGTTGTTGTGGTTGGAAACATCTAGGTTGACCCTGGTATTGTTGATTATATCCCTGTTGAGGACCCCATTGAGATTGCATGTTTTGTGATCCAAACTATGGTGGCCACTGTTGATTCCCCCAGGGCTGATTTTGCCAACTTTGGTTTTGCCAAGGTTGATTTGGCCAATCATGTTGTCCCCAAGGAGGATTATTATGAGGCCCATGCTAAGATGGATTCCATTGATTATTTCCCCAATTAGAAGGACCCCTGTAAGAAGGCTGGTTGGGGTACTGATTATAAGGAAAATTTCTAGCCTATTTTTGTCCTACATAGTTCAACTCTTCTTCTATGATGGCATTCTTCTTACTTAACCTTTTTAGGGCTGGAAGTTGACTACACTGACTAGTAAGATGTTCCCTGTAATAGATCTGATAGATTTCTAATTTGTCTAAAGGGCATTCTCTCAACAGATGCTTGTTTCTACACCTAGGACAATAAATGGAGAATGGTTTAGTTGTTCTATTTTGGTCAATTGTTCTATTTTTTGCCTAAATCCCATCCAATGAGGTATTGAGTTGGACCAAAATATCTATTTTTAGATTTGCGATCTCTTCCATTAACTATCCTATTTCATTCTTCCCTTTGAAGGTTTTGGATGATCTCACTCCATCTTGGGTTCTTGAATAGTTCATGTAGATTTCTTCTATAGCAGGTATATCCATTTTGTTGACATTTCCTTTTCCCATTAGATCTAATGCTTGTTTTGATTCTTTATCTAATCCTTTTACAAATAGGGTTCTGGCCAAAGAGTGATTTACTAGGTTTCCATACCTTTTCAAGGAAAAATTAAACCTATCCACATAGTCCTCTAGGGTCTCTTCCTCTCCTTGTCTAATTTTAAAAAATTCCTCATTTTTATTACTGACTCTACAATAATCTTGGTACTTTCCTAAAAACTCTATTTCCATCTAATCCCAAGAATGAATAGAGTTTTGGGGTAAACCCATAAACCATCTCATTGCAGAATCTTTCAAAGTTGAAGGGAACAGTTTGAGTTTTTGGTTATCTAATCCATAATCATAAGTTCAATACACTACTTTGAATTCAAATAGAAATTGATCTGGATCCTCAGAAGAAAGACCTTTGAAATTTGGCAAGTGTGCTAGTGAGATATTTTTCATAGGAGCATTGTCTCCAATAGCCAGAACAATGGTATATGAGAAGGTTCTTGGAGCCTAATTTTCCTCCTCTTTATGATTATCATTATTATCATCCATGTTTAGTACTGGTTCTTCTCTCTGAGGTTCTAGGAAATTATGTTCTATCAAAGGATCTACCTAAAACTTTTGTTGTCATTCTTGGATATAATCAGCGAGTGGAAGATTTAGAGGATCTAAGGGATTATTGATTTGAGGACAACTTCCAAGGTAGGTTCTAGGTTTCTTTCTTCAACAAGATCTTGTGCCACCACACTGCTTTCTTCTATAGTTTGTTGATGGGGTGTCTATTTTATATATCTTCCTTTTGAATCTCTAGCTCTAACCATACAGATCTAACCTAAAAACTATTTAGCTAAGTTTCCCTAATTAACACAATTATCCCTAGCAACAGTGCCAAAAATGAAAAGGTGTCATTGTACCTCATCATTTAATCATATTTCAGATGTCAAAATCTAGGGCTATGTCCTCGACTATCTGCAATTAGGGATTCTATAGTTACCATTTTCTCTAGCTAATTCTAATGACTTTTACTAATTTAAAGAGATTGATCTATCTGCTTACTAAATGAATTCAAAGAATGCTAAAAAGAAAATTGAATAGTAAATTACTCAAAGCAAATCCATAAACTGCAACATGCATCTATATATCAAAATCAGTAAGTACTCTATAAAGCAAAATGTGAAACAACAAAATAGTGGTACTAGCCTTTTGCCTTGGTGGTGAGAGTGGGCCCTTGCTCCACACCCTTAGGGTTGAAGGCTATAGTAAGGAATCAACACAAAAGAATAAGATCACAACTTAATTCGATCCAATCCCATTTGTTTTGCATTCAGAGAAATATTGATATCCCAATTGAGATTACAGAAAAATTAGAATAGTCAAAAGTGTATATATTTTTTTGTTGTTTCTATAATTATATATAAAATGAGTGATGACATATCACTTATCTTATCTACCAGTTCTTCTATGAGATGGCATCCATCTCTTTATTATACTAGCTGTCTAACTATGGAAAATAACCATGCAATAAAAATAGATTGAGTGGAATAGAAGTCCACTCAGAATCTAAGTTTAAGTCTTAATACATTTGGGCAGTGAGGCCCTAAAAATATGGCTATTAAATTAGTTTCATTAGTAACTCATGTAAAAACTAAAAAGAGATAAAAACTCCAGCAGTTAACTAAAGATGGCCCTTAATCACTCAGGTGATGATTTGAGTGATATGAGGGGTATCACGATCACTGCTGAAAGTGCCTGACCAATAGTTGTGCTTGAAATCTACTCTGCTCTAAAGAGGCATTGGAAATGCATGTCTTTGTTTGCAGCTCTGAAGATATTCCGTAGCTCCAGAGATATAATTGTGGCCTTCTTGCTCAACTCCAGAGATGCTCCAGACTTCAGTCCAGCTTCGAAGAGGCTTTTCCTCTTTACTTCAAAACTTCTGATGTCATGGTATTCTAGTATTGTCTCTAGAGATCATTTAGGACTACCTCTGGAGATGCACAAAATTGCCATCCCAAACATCTACACTTGTTGATTCTATGTATGAGGAAAAATTGATTAAATCTAAACTAATAAAACCAAAAACCCAATAACATAAAGAAAATGAATTTAAATAAAAGCCATGACAAATAATCAATGAAATAAAGACTTTTACCGAAATCTATATTGTTTCCTTTGGATTGAATGTGGATTGCTCAATGAAGTTGCAAAGCCATAGATGCAACAAGCAAGTAGTGTGCTCAAGAGATCAATGTCAAAAGATTGTGATAGTGCTCAATTGACGCATTTTGTATGCTCAAAGCTCTGTTAAGTATGCTTGAGAATATGATCAAAGAGAGAGAGCTAATGAAGGATATAAGGGTGTTTATATAGATTTCAATAGAGATCGATCAACGGTCCAGATAATTTAGAAGAATCAACGGAGGAGAATAGTTGAGGAATGTGCAACGAATGAGAAGAAGACATGTGTCTTGCTTGATTTTGCATGAGAGAAGTTATCAAGAATAGAAGAATGAGTTAACTGAAGAGATAAATCAATTAAGAGAATAAAGCAATCAGTTAAGTGATTTAAAACAAGAAGAAGGGATTTGCATGAGAAAAGAAGATATTTTGCTTTATTAAATATAGAAATATTTAATTGATGAGCAAGAAAGCTTGAGTTATATTAGAGATAACTCAAATTAGAAGAAAAAAGCAATTTAAATAAATAATTGATTTATTTAAATTTAGAGAAGATATTTTGGAAGAAGTAATTAAATAATTGGAATTATTTAATTTAGAAGATTTTGAAAGCAAATTAAATAAATAAATTTATTTAATTGTTGTGCATGATTTTGGAAGAACCATTTTGATTTAATTAAATAATTTAAGAATTATTTAATTTTAGATAAGAGGGAATTTGTTGAATTAATTAAATAATTGGGTTTATTTAATTAATGTGGATTTGATTTTTTAGAAAGAGGATAATAATTAAATAATTAAAATTATTTAATTGTGGAAGAATAATAGAGGAATTTAATTTAATTAATTAAATAAAGAGAATTTATTTAATTAATGTTGAAAGTATGTGATTTAGAAGAATTTGATGAAATTAATTAAATAATTAGATTATTTAATTAATGTGTGAAATGCAGGTGATTAGGAAGAAATGACGAAATGCAAGTGATTAGGAAGAAATGATGAAAGGCAAGTGATGCGACGACTTGGTCATTTTAGGGTGTCTACATTTTGCCCCTCTTTGATGCAATACAGCATGTAGCGTTGCGTCAAAGAAATCGATAGGTGAATACATGATAAAATTTTATTTTTTTATGCCCCAGTGTAGGTAGCTGCCCCAGTGTATGCCCCCTTGAGCGGGAAGATAGGGAAGTGATAGAGGAAAGGTGTTGACACTCAACCAGAAGAGGACACGACCAGGAAGAAGAAAAAGCAGAAGAAGGGGTGGGAAAGAAAAACTAAGGGGGGGGAACACTATAAATAGGTCCCATGGGGACCACAATCCTCATTTGCACCCTTGAAGATTCTAAATTTAGAGAGGAGAGAAATCAAACCTAGTTGGAGAGAGTGGAGCAGCCAGCGAGGAGAGATGCTGATTCCAGTGCACAGTCATCGGGTGGAGCTAGTGCGGACCTACAGGAGGCCAGCAGGAGCTCCGGCAGCGGTAAGTGATCGAAAAACCCCCTTTGCTTTTATCGTTTAGGGTCGTTTAGGGCTAGGGTTAGGTAGGGGTAGCCAAGTCAGCCAAAGGCGCTTTAGAAAGCTGCAGTGCATATGGTGTAGGGTTGCAGCTCTTTTGGCACACTGTAGCGCGGCTGGTAGTCACCTGTAGCGCTAATGGAAAAATTGCGTTGCTTTTGGCTAAGGGATGCGCGCCGCAGCGCATTTGGCAGATCCCGCAGCGCATGTGGTTAGGCAGTGTAGCGCACTTGGCAAAGCAGGTTAGCGCAAGTGGTGGTGGGTGGCAAAAGCACGTCGCGTCTAGTAGGACAGAGTGGTGCGGTTGGTAGGACAGAGGGGCGCTTCTAGAAAAACAAGGCGCATGTGGTTTAAAAAACACAGTGCGTCTGGATGAACAGTATGGCACTGTTGGTAGAGAGGGACAGTGCTTTTGTATAAAACAAAGCACTTTTGGTTTGAATAGAAGAAAAGTTAGGGTGTAATAGAAAAGTTAGGCTGCCAAAGAGGAAAGGGAGAGTTGGGGGTTTAGGGAAGATGTAGATAAGTTTTGAGGGATTTGGAAAAGAAACTGACAAGTGATTTGTTATGGATGCAGAGGATTTTGCCACCACTGATGTTGCGAGAGCAACATCATGCGCTCGCACATGAGGTTGTACAGCTGACATGGGAGGAGGATGCCTTCCTGGAGCATGCGGGACTATGGCATGTGGCCCACTTGACACACATTAGGGCAAATCTCGCCCTAGTGATAGCAGTCGTGGAGAGGTATCACAGCGAGACCCTGTCATTCTACTTTTCGACGGGGGAGGCTACAGTGACACTGGAGGATGTATATTGCATCCTGATGATCTGAATAGATGGAGAGATCATGGACTTTGACCCAGCATGGGGCGAGGCAGGCTTGGAGGAGGTCTTCTGCACAGATGACCTGTGGATAGAGGATGGGGAGATCCGATGGGCAGACATCCCGAGACTCTGCGTAGGATCAGATGGATCGTTGCATCATTGATTGGTGGCTTCCTGTGCCCAGACAGGAGATCTAGAGGATTATCAGTTGGTTGGGGGACAGTGCTATCAGGGATGTTCACCCATGGCAGACAGTATGCGTGGGGACCCTGCGTGCTAGGACAGCTATATCATGATATGCACCATTATGTTTACAGGAGAGGTAGGAGCCTCTCAACAGGGGTGACTCTACTACAGGTATGGGTGTGGGAGCACATTCCCGTTATCCGACCCATGGCACAGCGCCACCGAGACAGAGGTGAGCCATATGCATTTTTATATGACGGGGTGATGACACATTAGAGGATGGGGTCTGTTAGCTACTGGAGGCGGCAAATAGATGAGATGGACCTATTTATATGGAGGCCCTGGTTACTATGTGAGGAGTGGGCAGACGAGCATGAGTAGCTCATGTACTGCAGACAGGCTCGCTATCTGTTCAGTAGATGGATAGATATGATAGAGAGATACTTCCCAGAGCGAGTTCGTAGGCAGTTTGGATTACTGCAGGGATTACCCGTGGGGGAGGCCACTCATGCTAGGACATGGAGGGAGGTTGGAGACTAGGATGCCGAGATCCAAGTGGCGACCACATTGACAGAGGTATGGGGACTTATCCCTGTGAGATGGGATTGGGACTCTGGGTTAGTAGACCCAGGGACACTGCCAGAGTATGATCAGTGCTGGCAGACACACAGGTCGATGAGACTGACTACACCAGGTGTAGCAGGGGCAGTGGGAGAGGTATTGGTCCTTGGAGGGGAGGCGAGGATGAGGCGGCAGGCCAGGGCAGCTAGGCAGCAGGCAAGTGGAGAGGGTAGTGGCCAGCAGGTAGATGTGGAGATGGCAGAGGCAGTGGGCTCGGTCGTAGAGACTGACTTACAAAGAGTAGAGCGACTGCTGCAGGAGGAGATAGCCCGGAGGACTCGCTTGGAGCTCCGAATGGCACGACTTAGGAGAGATAGGGATGCAGCGCGGGTAGATGTGAGGCAGGCAGAGGCCACAGCCCAGGCACAGACACAGGTAGCCTCAGTAGCACAGGTACAGGCGTAGCTATAGGCATAGGTACAGGCATACAGACAGTTGCAGGCCCAGATACAGGCACAGGCACAGGTACAGGTGTAGCCGCCAGCCACACCAGCAGCAGACGCAGATGAGCTAGCACAGGCTAGGAGAGAGAGAGACGCAGAGGTGCAGCTGCGGTTGACAACAGAGGCCACACTATTTAGAGTGAGGCGGGAGAGAGAGGAGGCATGCCGTGCACTGGGTGCAGACCAGAGGACCTTATATAGCGAGCTCGTCCGAGTGCAGGGTGAGCTAGTATTCACCGGCAGGGAGGCAGAGTACTATAGGGGTCTGTACGTGGGAGTGGTGCCAACAGCTCAGCAGGCACCGAGTTACAGAGATAGGAGTAGATCTGGGGCATCCAGATCTCGGAGGACAGGGCAGTCAATGTCTTCAGTCAGAGGACCACTCTTACCACCAGGGGGAGGAGAAGGACCGTCAGGGGGACCTCCACCGAGCACAGGGGGAGGCCAGGGGCCACAGCAGGAGGGTAGCTCCACCCACTAGGGCACCTTCATTTGTATTGTATCATATTGTATCATTTTGGACAGATGCCTGCGTGCATTCTAATGTATATTTTGAGGGCTCTTGATAGCCTTGATGTACTATATTGGTGTATATTTGGATGTATACATATTTTTGTATTATTGATGTAGACACAGACACTTTGTATTATGATTACAGAATATATATGATGATTGATTCGGCTCACTATTGTTCATGCTTTTGTGTATGCATTCCTTGATGTCATGGATGTGATGATATGTATGTATGATTATGGATTCATGTGATGACATATGTGGCTTATATGATGCTTATAGATGTATGATGATAGAGATATATGATGATATAGATGTGATGACTAGTGATATCTAACATGTGGGTTTTGCAAATATGCACCAGAGAGAAGACCATAAGGAGATGGAGACAGAGACTGTTGATCGATTACTACAATGAAAGCGATACAAGGGTTTGTGGAAATGGATGAAAGGTGAGGTTGTTGCAATGGCTTCGCATTTGTATATAAAGAGCAATCCTTATTTTGATATAGCACGTGGATAGTTCGCCACCAAGGTATAAAAGACCAAGGTGCAGTAATATCCGAGTGTGTGGACGTTGACTCTGTAAACAAACGGTTTGAACTTAGATCCTTTTAGACAAAATATAACCTTGTTGGAACGTGTGAATACGCCATAGTCTTGAACATAAAATAAACTTCCATACATGCGAATGCAAGAAGAACTATTAATATGTAAGATGCTAGGGCATAACACACACAAGATAAATAGAATGCTAAGAAAGATACTAGAGATCATTCCTCAAACACGGCACACAGAAAGCAATGACTATGCCCCTAATCCGTACTACATCGCAACATACCAAGATTATAGATAAATCAAGGTAGCTTTGAATAGGTATTGGAATAGGGAACAAAAGATAAACCATAACACAAATTGACTGACTTACAAAGTAAACATACAGCCAACATATTCTCTTGCCAAAGAGGTTGCTCAGGATAGATTGGATAGGAAAGATAACAGCCTTATCGTAGGAACTCTGTGTCCGTTAAAGGGTGCTATCTACCTAAAAAGACAATGTCTTGCTGCAGGAAATGCCACATGTCGTAGGAGACGCGTGTGTTGGTCTCGATCATAGAACACTTTGCAGAAGACAAGCTTGTTGATCTAGGGCCTTGGTTAAGCGGTACGTAGCTAAGGTTGGCAATCGGTATGCAGGACAGTAGATGACTCTGGAAGTAGGCCTCTTTGCTTCAGGTTTGTTAAGGACTTTTACTTTGAAAGGATGTGCTAGCTTGCTGCTTGAGTTAGTCAAGTTGAGGCGAATGGACTTTGACAAATGGAAGACTAGAAGGATGGAATGCTAATGGATTGGGACGGGTGGAGAATGATGGATCGTGTGTGCCTAAGTACTGGATACATCCTTCGTATTCCAGACTACCTACATACCCTGTATCCACGGGATCAAGGCACACTTACGATGGAAGATGAATGTGATAAATATGTAGTTCTGGATAGAGTGATGAGATGGGTCAAGGTGGAAGGGGGAGATCTTATGTACCTGAGTACTGGAAACGTCCTTCGTATTCCAGACTGCCTACATACCCATATCCATGGGATCAAGGTACTTTAAGACTGAGAAGATGATAATATGCAGTTCTGGTAGATGTGATGATGTGGGAAAAGTGTTGAGAAGATAATAGCCTTATCGTAGGAGCGATGTGTCCATTAAAGGGTGTTACCTGTGAATCACAAGAAAGAGATTGAAGTGTGCGTTGCGAACCATGAACAAGGAACCAATCCTAGACCTAAGTTAAGGAAAGAGTTGCCCCCATTTTGGTAGAGGAGACTGTAGGGGTGACTGCCAAAGAAGACACTGAAAGCCTTGACCTAGGACAAGACAGTGTTAATTGTAGACCGAGACCAAGACATGGGGAGACGACGAGGGACATTGACAAATTTCCAAGCTATACTAGATAGGGAGATGGAAATGCAAACAAAGTCAATGGTTTTATTATGGATGGATGGATGAAGCGTGTTGTTGCGAACTGGACAAGGAGTGGACATGACTCGATAGACGATGGATGCTGACTCTATGCATAGTGCCTGTTTTCCAGGTTTTCACTATGGTACTTATCCAAGGCGCCTGTTTGCCAGGTTTTCACCAGAGGATGGATCTTTTTGGATTTTTTTATTTTTTTTTGGAATACTCTGAGGATCAGGCAAAGAACTTCTTGAGATGGACACTGTTAAGTGGCTCATCTAGAGAAATGCTGTCAGGTGTAGCTAAAGTATAAGCTCTCGATCCATATGCTGTTGTCACAATGAAGGGACCTAACCAGTTAGGCTCAAACTTACCCTTCTTCTCTTGATCTGCTTGATTTCTCTGATTCTCCTTAAGTACAAGATCACCAACTTGAAACCGTCTTTCTTTGATCTTTTTGTTGTAATTACGCTGGAGGCGGTTTTGATAGACATGGAGATGATTAAGTGCGGCAAGGCACCTCTCATCTAGTAGTTCAAGCTCAGCTAATCTGGAAGTGCGATACTCATGTCTGCCGATCAGGTCCTACATGGATACTCTAATGGATGGGATCTTGACCTCTATAGGTAGGATGGCTTCAGAGCCAAAGACCAAGGCATATGGTGTGGCACCAGTTGGTGTTCTGATACTAGTGTGGTAGGCCCATAGGGCGGGATTGAGTTGCAAGTGCCAATCACGACCAGCTTCATTGACCATTTTCTTGAGGATCTTGAGAATGGTTTTATTGGAAGCCTTAGCTTGGCCGTTACTCTGCGGATAGTAGGGAGTTAAAAAGTGATGTTGGATATTGTATTGTGTGCACAAGGCACGAACATCTTGGTTCTTGAATGGTCTCCCATTATCAGTGACAATGGCTTGGGGAATACCATACTGGCATATGAGGTAGTTTAGAATAAACTTGGCTATTTGCTTACCAATGATATAGGTCATAGGAATGGCTTCCACCCACTTCGTGAAATACTCAGTGGTGGTAATGATAAACTTGTGGCCATTGGAGGAGGAAGGGTGGATTTGTCCTACGAGGTCAAGACCCCATTGAAAAAAAGGCCATGGAGTTGTCACAGGTTGTAATTCATGAGCTGGTGCGTGAATCAAATCTCCATGCTGCTGACATTGTAGACACTTCTTAGCAAACTGTGCAGCATCTTGCTCTATTGTAGGCCAGTAATAACCGGTTATAAGTATCTTCTTAGCAAGATTAGGACTGGTAGAATGTGCACCACAGACACCTTCGTGTATGTCTCGTAAGGTAGCTTCAGCTTCTTCCGCATTAAGACATCATAAGAGGATACCATCGAGACTCCGGCGATATAGTGTATCACCCAGAATGATGTAACAGGAGGATCGACGGATAAAGGTTTTGCGTTGGGTGGATGATAGGTCAGGAGGAAAGGTTTTGTTCTTGAGGTATTCATAGATATCTTCATACCATGGGGAATTGGGACCAACAAGTTTGTAGATGATTTCAGTAACAGGAACATCGACGACTGGTATCAACAATTGCTCGATCAAGAATTCACACTTCTATGTATTTACAGGCATGTCTATCAGTGACCCTACATAAGCCATAGAATCTGTAGCTTTGTTATGCTCTCTTGGAATTTGCTCAAATGTGATGCTAGAAAAGTGTGGTTTGTAGGCATCCACTAGTTGTTTGTAGGGGACCAACTTTTCATCCTTTGTTTGGTATTCATCCGTGACTTGGCGAATGACTAACTATGAGTCTCCATATACTTGTAATTCTGTGATGTCCCATTGAACTGCTGTATTGAGACCTATAAGGAGTGCTTCATACTTGGCTATGTTGTTGGTGCAAGGGAATGCTAGCTGATATGACTTTGGAATGTAGTCATTCTGAGGTGTAACAAATAAGATGCCAGCTCCTGATCCATGCTGTGTGTAAGAACCATCAAAGTACAACTTCCACATTATGGAGGTAGCAAGAGTGAAGAGATTCTCATCAGGAAAGTCTACTACCATAGGATGTGTATCTTTCATAGGTGCATCTGCTAATTGATCCACGAGGGCTTGTCCTTTGATTGCCTTATGATCCGTATACTCAATGTCGAACTCACTAAGGATCATGACCCATTTAGCTAGTCTGCCTGTGAGAGCTACTTTTGCTAGTAGATACTTCAAGGGATCAATCTTGGCTATCAAATTTGTGTGTTGGTTTAGCATGTAATGTCGCAACTTTTGGGAGGTGAACACTATTGCTAAACAAGCCCTTTCCATTGGTGAATAATTGAGCTCATATCCCACCAAGGTTCTACTGATGTAATAAATTGCATGCTCCTTTCCTATGTCATCATTCTGTGCGAGCAGGGCCCCTAGGGCTGAATTTGTAGTGGAGATGTATAAGATCAAAGGTTTGTCTGCAACTGGTGGAACCAATACAAGAGGTGTAGCTAGATACTCTTTAAGTTGATCAAATTATGCTTGACACTTATTGTCCCATCGAAATGAAACATCCTTTCAGAGCAAGTGTTGAAAGGGTTAACATTTATCTGCTAGCTGTGAGATGAAATGCCTGATGGACTGCAACCTTCCTTGGAGGCTCCTTAATGCTTTTAGGTTCTTTGGTGGAGGCATTTGCACTATAGCCTTTACTTTCACTGGATCTACTTTGATGCCTCTACGAGATACAATGTATCCGAATAGCTTCCCTGATGTTACGCCGAATACACACTTCTTTGGATGGAGTCTTACTTGGTATTTTTCAAGCCTGTTGAAGATCTATCCTAAGACGTGTATGTGATCCACTCCAAAAGATTTAGCCAATATATCATCAACATAGTCTTCCATGATGTGATGAAACAGATCGTGGAAGATCACTGTCATTGCTCTCTGATAGGTTGCTCCTGCATTCTTTAGACCAAACGGCATGACACACCAACAATAATTGCCCCAAGGACAAGTAAAGGTTGTTTTATGTTGGTCTTCTTCAGCTATCCTTATCTGATTATAACCCGAGAATCCGTCCATGAGAGAAAGCATCTCGTGACCTGCTGTCAAGTCCACTATAATGTCAATGTTTGGTAGTGGAAAGTCATCTTTAGGACATGCCTTATTGAGATCTCTGAAATCATTACACATGCGGATGCGCCCATTAGGTTTAGACACAGGTACAATGTTTGAGACCCAATCTGAATAGTCAATGGGTCATATGAACTTTGCATCTAACAGCTTTTATATTTCCACCTTCACCAAGAGAGCTATCTGTGGGTGCATCTTTCTCAACTTCTGCTTGATTGGTTTCACTTTGGGATCAACTGTGAGATAATGAACTACCAGCTTAGGGTCTAGCCCTGGCATATCTGCATAGGTCCATGCAAAGTTGATGGTTCGTTGCAAGAAGAAGCTGTTAAGATTTCTGTGCTCTATGTCAGATAAGGATGCTGCTAGGAATGTTGTCTTTGGATTTTGTTCTGTGCCAAGATTTATTTCTGTAGAATCTTCCACTAAGAGAGCTGATTTCTCTTGATACTTAGATGGTAAGGGAAGGTCAAATCCTCCATCCTCAGGTGCCACAGTTGGGTTTTCACCCTTGGATACATCCTTTATTTTTACTATTTTGGGATCAAGAAGTGCCATAGTGTGGTTTTCACCTAGAGATCTTTCTTATCTAGCTTCTTTGTCACCACAATGGGCTCCATAGTTCCTTGATTCTGTTTCCCAAGGCCACCCTTGCCTTTATAGCCCATGTTTTTTACTATCCTTAAGCCATTGCCATATTGCTTGACTGGTATCATGACTGGTTCTTTCTCCTTATAGAGCCAAGAAGAAATGTCCTCAATAGTTTCCTCTTCCAATAACCGTCCATGTTGGAATTGGGTTAGGAATGTTGGGGGAGGAATAGCTACTTTTTTGATAACTTGGGCAATGGGTGGTTTGCCGTAAGATTTTGGAGATAAAGGCATCCGCCCTACACAACAAGATTCTGAGATATCATAAGTGCCAAAGCCTATATCTCGGACGCGAGCTATGATTTTGGGGAGGGGTGTAAGTTCACTTGTAGAGGCTTGCGTGAGAGTTTCAGGATCAACATAGAGAGGGGATTCAAGGGCTTTGTCATTTTTAGGCACTTGGTTGCAATTCTTATAGCTTCCTTGCAAGACACGGCAGAATTCAAAAGGATTAGGATCCCCTGGGATGGTGATCTCTGTACCATTGTATGGGAACTTTAGGGACTGATGGTATGTGGAGGGAATAGCTTTCATTGCATGGATCCATGGGTGGCCTAGGATAATGTTGTAAGGCAGCTCAATATCAAGAACTTGGCACCTAGTTTCAAGCATGACTGGGCCTAGTTGTATAGGCAAGTGAATAACACCTCTTGAATGGCGTTCTAGATCATCATACCCCTTGATTGTAATACTATGATTAGTGTTGACGTGATCCTCAGAGTATCCCAATTGCTTTAGTAACTTTAAAGAATAGATGTTGAGACCAGCACCACCATCTATGAGTATGCGTTTGATTTTGCGCTTATGGATGAGAACTTCAATATGAAGGGCATCGTTGTGACAAGGATCGTGGGAGGGGAGGTCTTTCTCAGAGAAGACCACGTTGTAAGGTGAAGCAATATTACCCACTATAGCTTGGAAATCTGCAACTGCTATGTTGTTAGGAACGGAAGACTCTTGGAGGGCTTTTTCTAGCACCACTCTATGTGCAGGTGATGACCGTAGAAGGTCCAAAATAGAGATCTATGCTGGTGTTCTTCCTAGATGTTCGACAAGATTATAATCAGACTAAACTGGAAGCCTAGGTGTAGGTGCATGGATGGTGACATGACCTCGATGAGTAGTAACAGCACAATCCATAGACTTGCCTTTGATTGTGAGGGTAGACACTCGACTCTCTTCAAAACGACCTACAATGGAATCAAAAGACGTAGAAGCGTGATTGATACCTTTACCTCTATCCTGAGGAGGAGGTGGACCGTGATGAGGGAATGGTTCCTTGTACATATCAAGATCCTTGTTCGTGTGTTGCGCTGGTGATTCATCCTCAAAAGTGATTTGATTACCATCGATGAGGTTTTGGATGAGGTGCTTAAGCTTCATGCAAGACGCAGTTCTATGCCCTTTGCTCCTATGGAACTCACAATACTCATTGTCTCTGTAACGTGCAGTTTTGTAGACAGGTTCTCCATATGGGGGAGCATCAGGTAAGGTGATGAGCCCTTTCTGCATTGAAGCTTGCTATAAGACCGATTCGATGGGCACTCCCAAGGGAGTGAATTGACGTCGCGGAGGGTAATCTTGTTGGGGCCGCTCTTGTTGTCGTTGCTGTTGGTTGGGATAAGGCTGCCTTTGTTGCTGCTGTTGTTGAGGTGGAGCTTGACTTGGTTTGGAGAGCTGCAACGGTGTTTGCAATGTTTGGACATGCTTAGTGTCGACCACCCCATCGTTGACTACGTTTTTGTTCTTGTTCCAATATTTGGGTTTATCGTTCGACTGTTGATGAGAAGTACTATCTTTCGTCTCCTTAGAGATTTTGACCACACCCTTAGCAATGAGGGCCTTCTCGATGTTGATACCCTTGTATGTGATTTCATCGAAGGTTGTAGCACTAAGAATTTGCAAATGGAAACCTAACTCTTGGTTGAGGTTCTGCACAAATATGCTAACAAGCTGTTTCTCTGGAATCTTGAAAGGGAATTTACTAGCCATTTGTCTCCATCGTTGAAGGAAAGAAATGAAAGTTTCCCCATTTTTCTGTTTATTGTTGCATAGGTCTGTCATGGAAATCTCATGCTCTGCGTTGTAAGAAAAATGGGTGGCAAACTTCTCTGCTAGCTCATTGAAAGACTTGATACCCGTAGGTAAGTGTGAGAACCATTCTATTGCTTGACCTCCAAGACTGCGAGGAAAGAGATGCATAAGATATGTGTCATTGTGAGATACCTCGAAGCAAGCAAGATAGAATTCCCTAAGATGGTCTTTTGGGTCACCTTTTCCTTTGTACTTATCGAACTTGGGAATAGTGAAATTTTGAGGAAAAGGGATCATTGGTAACGACCAATCAAAAGGATAAGGACACACTTCCTCTAAAGAGGTATTTTTGGTGTGGCCAAACGTAAGATCAGATAGCTGCTGTTGAACTTCTACAATCTTTAGCTCCATAGTCGTGGGAGGGGTTGGTAACATCTCCTGTTGTCCAAAAAGCGGTTGGTGTTGCCCGTATGGAAGATTATAATGTAAGCCATGTGCACTGGTATTATAAGGGTCGTAAGATTGATTGGGATCATATGGGTTGTACGATTGGTTCAGATTGGGTTGGAATTGGAGGCCTTGATTAGGCAGAGGTGGAGGTGGCGCTAGGTAAGAATGTTGGCTTTGCAATGGTTGAAAAAAAGTATTGGGGGGAGGAAAGCTAAAGTGCGTTTGATTAGGTTGTGATGGTGGCACATAGCTTTGGGAAACCTGATGTTGGGCATGTTGAGAGTGGCTAGGCAATGTGTGAAAGAAGTTGAGCGAGGATGAACGTTGTGGAGGAGGAACATAGGTAGAAGTGATTTGCAACAGTTGGGGTTGATTGAGGATGAGAGTAGAAGAATGTTGTGGTTGGGGCTGCTTGAGGACGAGAGTAGAAGAATGTTGTGGTTAGGGATGCGTGACTCTAATTGGTTGAGAGACATGCAGGTGTGATGATATAGGAGGTGGTATTTGTTGAGACCCTTGTTGCATGGCTACATAAGTGTTCCCCGGATTGTAATTGTGGGAAACCTACACGTGATGGGGTAACCAAGATTCCACTTGCGATTGGGGTGGACACTTTAGGAGGAGGTTGCACATTCGATTGAGCTAAGGTGGCTTGCTTAGCTAACTCTGCTTGACGTTGGAGAGTTTCTTGTTGGTTTTGATAGATCTCCATAGGAGTCAAAAGCGGTGATATGGGCCTCTCCCCTGTTGGGTTTTGAAAAAGGGGATTCCTATACTGCAAGCCTTGAGTAGGTAAGGGCGTAGTCACCGTGGACATGGTTTGCACTGCTTGTATGGCTTCTTGGGTGTTGTTGCTCTCCTTGAGAGTGGACACATCAAAATCTTGAGGTAACTTGGCACCTTGCTTTGCAAGCAAGCAAAAGAAATGATCCTGGTTCTCACTAAGGATTTTATCAAAGGCAGCTATAGCTCTAGGATCTTGTATAAATTCATCATGATCTTGCCCATCTTCTTGAGAGGATTGACCTATTTCAAAGTGTCGCTCTTCTTGAGATGGGGTTTGATCTACGATATAACCTTGTCAGACAAAATCTGGAGGCAAGCCTTTGGTGTACTGAGGTGCATTTATCAAAGGGGTTCTATCCTCATGAGGATTGCTTGGTTCATCTATGTGCGGCATGTTCGGAGAGCTGTTTGGTTTTGGTGTACTAGGAGTCACCTTGGGAGTAATGTTGAGATGACCTGATTGTGGTGTGCGAGGAGGCGACTTGCACTTCTTAGGGACAACTTGCTTGGATTTCATAGTTTGCTGTAGCCTAGTGGTGACCATGGGATACACTAGGACACAATGTAATGCTGGGAATCTGTGAGATGCTTTAAGAAACAGACAAGCTTCTGATGCACAAAGTACTAGACCAAAAGCGCTATACTGTTTGACCAGAGGCGCAGGACTGTGCTACCAAAAGTGTGCTACTGTGGACCAGAGGTGATGGACTGAGCTACCAATAGTGAGTTACTGCTATGTCAAAGGTGAGCTACAGTGACCAAAAGCGAGCTACTGTTATACCAAGGGCGCTGAAGTAGAGTTTTGCCAGAGGCGGGTTACTGCTGACCAAAGGCGATCTATTGTATTACCAAAGGCGAGCTGCTATAATACCAGGGGCGCTGAAGTAGTGTCTGATGTTTTTCAAAGGCAAGATTTTTCTATTTCTAATTGGATTGGTTTGGCAAGAGAAAACACAACAAACAAGTGGTCAAAAAAGGCACAAGGACTGACACAACAGATAGTGTATGTTCAAGGCTCCAAACAAGCCCAATGTTTCCACAGGTCTAAGACAATTTGCAATCAATAACAAGCACTTTTTATTCCTAGAGACAAGGTTTCATTGCAGTAGATCAGCTCACAGCTTAATACTCCGTCGATAAAAATATCATTCCATAAGTTGTTGGATATTTAGTATCTTTGTGAGAGACGATATGTAGGGATATCTCACCCTCCCCTTGGAAAGCTCAAGTAGGTCACAAGAGCTTTATGTACAAGGGAATACTATCTCTTCTCAAGGGAGCCAATGGTGAGTATCTTAAGGGTTTAAATCGATTTCCCTTGCACTGATGATTACCGCAATGTTTGGAGGTAGGTCAGGTAGTCTCTATCTAAAATGGTTCTTAGTGACTTTGAGGGACCAACACCTTACGAGCAATGCGACAAGCTACTAAAAGCTTTAACCAATCCTACTAAGAGTTTCAAACACTTCGCTCAATGTGAAAATCGTTTCCACAAAGAGTTAGTACACCTCTTTTCAGTTTGGCACCACAAGGTAAGGCTGACGTCGGTTAGGACTTGGCTTTTGCCTTATCCCTCTTATATAGCGGTTCAAAGGAAAACTCTGCTTAGGGTCGTCCCTTTTGGATGAAGCGCAATCCAAAAGCAGGCCCTTCTAAAGGAAGTAAAAAAAAGGAAGAGCAAGCATGTCAAACGAAGGTTCAATTGTCCCGTTATAAGAAAAATAAGGTGCAACTAAGTTAGGCACACACATGATTGTAGTTGTAAATTGTCCCTTATGAAATGAAGTGTTTGGCATTCATGTCCATTGTCCTTTAGAAAATTGAGGTGTTTGTTCATACATGTCCATTGTCCCTTAAGAAAAGCAGTATGTTCCTAAGACTTAGATTGCAAGAAAAGATTTGTTCAATTATCTTTTTAAGCATGTAATGTGTTTCTAAGACCTAGTGAGATAAATCAAAGAGGTCTTCAATGCTCGTCCTACATGAACATGTTAAGAAAACACCTATTGGCTCTGTGTGAGTAATAAGAAGTTGCAACAAGTGAGTTAGTTCCACCAAAAATTCACAAGTTAGCCAAAAATCAACTTTGACCAAAAGTGCTGCATAATATTACCAGAAGCGACTTACTGTTTTACAAAAGTGCTGTAACAGAGACCCGAAGCGACGCAGAATATTACCAAAATCGTAGTAAAATAACCAGAAGCACTGCACTGTGTTTTCTAGGGTGCTGTGATGCAGACCAGAAGCGATGCAGAATATTATCAGGCACGCCGACAAATAACCGGAAGCGTGGAGCTGTGTTACCAAATGCGTGATAATATATAGCCAAAAGCGCCGCGCTGTCTCAGATCATAAAAAGGAGAACTTTTCCAAAATAATCAGATCTAAAGTAAAATTCCATGATTGATTAACTGCTCTGAGAAAATGGTAGCTGAGAGATCTGTGTTCTGCAATTTGGGAAACTCAGAAGCTGTAACAACACCAAAGATTAACACAACAAACGAAGGTACTCCTAAATAAATCCACTTAAGATGTCCCAAAAAAAATAGGTTTGTCCGACAAATACAACAGCTTGTCAGACAAATTGATAAGATAGATAGCGTGAAAATCCTGCAAGACAGTGAACAAAGTCAAAAACCTAATTTAGCCAAAAGCGCTGTAGAATGCTGCCGAAAGCGCCATTCTGTAATGTCAAGAGCGTTGCGCTGCGCAGCCAAAAGCACCGCAGTGCCCTCAAGAGTGCCTAACTGTGCCTCCAGAAGCACTCAAAGATCCTACCAAGAGCACTGTGAGGTGTCGTTTGCGCTGTGCCATACTGTGACTTAAAAAAAAACAATTTCTCATAGAAACAAAGGGATTAGTGGGTCCCACCGGGCGTGCCAGAATGTGTATGAGGAAAAATTGATTAAATCTAAACTAATAAAACCAAAAATCCAATAACATAAAGAAAACAAATTTAAATAAAAGTCATGACAAATAATCAATGAAATAAAGACTTTTACCGAAATCTGTATTGTTTCCTTTGGATTGAATGTGGATTACTTAATGAAGTTGCAAAGCCATAGCTACAACAAGCAAGTAGTGTGCTCAAGAGATCAATGTCAAAAGATCGTGATAGTGCTCAATCGACGTGTTTTGTATGCTCAAAGCTCTGTTAAGTATGCCTGAGAATACGATCGAAGAGAGAGAGCTAATGAAGGAGATGAGGGGGGTTTATATAGATTTCAATAGAGATCGATCAACGGTCCAGATAATTCAGAAGAATCAATGGAGGAGAATAGTTGAGGAATGTGCAACGAATGAGAAGAAGACATGTGTCTTGCTTGCTTTTGCATGAGAGGAGTTATCAAGAATAGAAGAATGAGTTAACTGAAGAGATAAATCAATTAAGAGAATAAAGCAATCAGTTAAGTGATTTAAAACAAGAAGAAGGGATTTGCATGAGAAAAGAAGATATTTTACTTTATTCAATATAGAAATATTTAATTGATGAGCAAGAAAGCTTGAGTTGTATTAGAGATAACTCAAATTAGAAGAAAAAAGCAATTTAAATAAATAATTGATTTATTTAAATTTAGAGAAGATATTTTGGAAGAAGTAATTAAATAATTGGAATTATTTAATTTAGAAGATTTTGAAAGCAAATTAAATAAATAAATTTATTTAATTGTTGTGCATGATTTTGGAAGAACCATTTTGATTTAATTAAATAATTTAAGAATTATTTAATTTTAGATAAGAGGGAATTTGTTGAATTAATTAAATAATTGGGTTTATTTAATTAATGTGGATTTGATTTTTTGGAAAGAGGATAGTAATTAAATAATTAAAATTATTTAATTGTGGAAGAATAATAGAGGAATTTAATTTAATTAATTAAATAAAGAGAATTTATTTAATTAATGTTGAAAGTATGTGATTTAGAAGAATTTGATGAAATTAATTAAATAATTAGATTATTTAATTAATGTGTGAAATGCAGGTGATTAGGAAGAAATGACGAAATGCAAGTGATTAGGAAGAAATGACGAAAGGCAAGTGATGCAACGACTTGGTCATTTTAGGGTGTCAAAGAGATTAAGTTAGGGTTTTCTTTTTCTCTAAAATACTTGATACTTTCGAGTGCAAAGTGATTTTGAAACCAAACAACTTCCCTTTTATCCTTTGCATGACTTAACCTAAGTTGGCATAAATGCTCAGTCCCAAAAAGTTGTTAAATCCCTTCACTGTAGAATACAATCGATTAGGATTGCTCCACAATATGCTGAACTGACCCATTTTATTCTAGTTTTTCTTTTGAGAGATCTGTTGCATCAGATTTCATCATACACCTTCATGCTAGATTATGGCATCCACTTTCTAGCTGGGGGATTTGGATTTTCAACATTGCTCCCCCTAAGCTAGAGCTCTCAATTTACTTCCCAGAGGAAGTGTCTACACCAGATGTTGGTGTAGATCCATCCTTAACCTCATTTACATCCTTTTTAATCTAGATCATACTCATCTCATTCTTGGTTCTCATTGGATCAACCTTTTCTTTTCCCTTATCATTCCTCTGCTCTATTTTTCTTTCTTTAGCATAGTAATTTCTCTTCATATTCTTTCTTCTGTAGAATCTTGTAACATGTCCAAATTTGTTGCAATTGAAACATACAATGTTTCCTTGTCCTTGATTTCTTCCTCTGAATGAATTCATCCTTGATCTGCATTGATTAGTCATATGTCCAAATCTATTGCATGTGAAACACTTGCCATTGAAGAATTGACCATTCCTAGAATAGCTTGGCATATTTCTTGACATACTCCTGCACTCATTTGCTTTATGACCAATTTTCTTTCAATTGAAACATTTACCAGAGAAGGATGGAACATTTTGATTCATTCTACTTCTACACTAAGTAGCCCTATGACCATACTTATTGCATTTATAACAATGAACATTGAAGGATGGCTCCACTGAGCATTTGTCTAGCTGACTAGAGGTCTTCTAGGTCTTCTTCTTTGATTTCTAAATTGGTATCCTCTATTTTGCCTTGACTCAGTGTTTATTTGATCAAATTTTGAAATTTCTCCTTTCTCAAATTCTAAACCTTGCTTGTCATTAGCACTCTTTTGGCTAGCAATCATTTCATCAAGCTTTGTAGTACTTATCTTGAATTTTTCTTCAAAGCTTTTGGCCTTTTCCAGGTCTATTTTTAGACTTACAATTTTTTTTAAATTTTGGCACAATCTTTTGATCTTCTCTTCATAATTAAATTCAGATCATCTTCTTCTTTCATTCTTTCTATATCTTCTGCTTCCAAATCATTTAGGGATTTATTTGCTAATATCAATTGGTTATTAACTTCTTTGTATTTGTCTTTGAATTTATTGACTTTCTCTTTTAGCTTTGAGATGCATTCATCAGCTTGTTGCAAGTTTTCTTTTAGATCCTTGACTTCTTCTTCAGATTTTTCAAGATCCATAAGAGTTGCTTCTAGTTCCTTGTTGCTTTCATAATTTCCAAATCTTCTTGCTACGATGATCACACTATCCCAGATCTTCCTTAAGCTATTAGACTTTTTCCAAGGAACCTTGCTCTGACACCAATTGTTGAATGTCAGGAACATTGAGAGGGGGGGTGAATCAGTGTTCTAAAAATCTTTTGATGTACTTTAACTTTCAACCATTTTCCAAAATTAATTAAACAAAGGCACAACATGCATATGAAGAACAACCATAAAAACATGACACATGGACACCAAGATTTTAACATGGAAAACCTAAAGTGGGAAAAACCATAGAGAGGATTAGCTCTCAAATATATATTGCAATCTTTACAAATAATGATGTTCAAGCTTGGTCACTCCACAGGCCTAGAACATGTTGGCTCATTGCCATGAAGTACAACTAGGTCTAGCAGTCTCAATGCCTTGATGAAGAAGGCTCACTACCAAGTACAAAGTAAATTGCACATGAAAACTAAATACTACATAAGCATCTGTCACTATGCTAGGGTGTAGTCATTTAGCAACTTAATTCTAAATCCCAAGTCTTCATTATCACTAATATGTGTCACTACTCTACTATTCACATATTCACATCCATCCACACACATCCACTCTACTTCTCAACCAAAATTCATCGCTCTTATATATTTGCATCATGATTTGATCCATAATCAGGTCAGCATCTAAGAAGTGAAACATGTACATAGAAAGGTGTAGCTTGTCGGTTCAATCTAATGCACTATATGTTATGTAGACCCAAATCTTTTACTAAACATGTTCAAATAGGTCAGCTTTAATCATTCAATCACTTAAATAGATCCTTCACACACTATCTCTTCTTTGCACAATTATTTATCATATTAGTCAGCCTGTTCCTTAAGAGCATGCTTAACAGGTTCATTTGTAGACTTACAATTTTATTGCAGATCACAAAACACTTCCAAAATCCTATCAAGGACTCTTTACACATTCCCAATCTTATCCTCAAAACTGCAAGGCATGATATCATCTTGTAGAGAAATGCGGACCATTACAACTTAGACTCTGTCTCTGTCAAACATTGTACCAATACTTAGCAGCTTGTAACTATCTTTTTGGTGGACTTTAGATCTCACAACTTTGGAATTAGACACTTCATACAAGTGTTTACAACACCTTAAAACTACATAACAAAATACTCACTTGCGGAGGAATGTGGACCATTACAATGTTCCCTGTTCACTGTCTCTGCTGTACCTCTGTTCACCCAGACTTAGATAATTCTTCCAAATGACTTCTGGAGGAAGTCAGGACTTAATATCTAGAGCATAACACCACCAAACAATTACTAAAATTATACCCAAACCATATTACCAAATCATCATCTGTGGAAGCACACTGACCCACTGACTGTCCTTTACTCTGTAGATACCCACACTTAGCCACTTTTGCCAACCAAATTTGTCAACCAGACCTGAATTCCAATGTGACCTTCCAAAGTTATCTCTTCTTGTCATGGTAATAAGATCTCTAAGCCTTATTTCCATCAATGAAAACATACAAGTCCATACCAGAGTAGTGTCTCTTGCCAATGGAAATGCGGAGCATAATACTAAACATACCTCTATCACATTGCACACCTTTTTAATCAAGTTTTCTCAAAATCATTTGGAAACCTAGTGAACCATCTGCTGGAGGTTGACATGAATGACAACACCAACAAGCTTCCAACACAAAGTAGAACTCAACTTGATCAAAACCCTGCAATAACACAATAGCATAGAGAGCAAAAGCAATAGAGAGTTTTTTCAAGTCAAAATCAATCTTGTCATCTAGTTTTAAAATGAGGTAATTCACTTACTTTTATACAAGGCTATAGAAAAGAGTAATTTGAATTAAAATGGTGACATAATGTGCCAAAATCAAATTTTAATTTAGGGTCGTCCTAAACATCAAAGCTGACTTGTAGCTTTAAATTACATCCCTAAACACGAGAGGGACTAGGGTGCTTGGGCACCCTGGTCCCTAGGGCAATTCAAGGCTCAAGTCTGCTCCTAATGTGGGGCTAACTCTAAATCTCAATTTATTTCTTAGGGTCATGATGAAACTTTAATCAGAATCACAATATTTTCTATAAACAAGGGCAAAAGAGGGTTTTAAGGTGGACTTAGAAATGGACTAGGACTGGGATCACTAAAGGGAGGAGATAAACATAGTGAAATTGTGCCTACACACAAGTGTACACAATTTATGACGTTACAAGATAGATGATCATAGACAAATGATCATAGAATAAGTGATCAAATCATTTGGTTTTTTCTAATTATGACTAACTTGGTAGGTAATAGTTATAGTTGCATCATCATAAGAATATAAAATTGTAATGTATAAAATGCATTAATCATTTTATTTTGTAGTTAGTTTAACCAATAGAGTTGAAACTCTAGATTAAATGTGTATATACTTATAAATATTGATGATAAGATATTTTTACATTAAATAATGTAAGATCATCCTACACTTAGTTAGAGTGAGTGGTTAATTGAATAGAAAGTATGGTTTGTGTAATGCCCACTAGTGTATGTGCCTTGTGTGTTACTCAATTTTGATATTATATTGGTATCAAGTGATTGGATAGTTTGTTATGGGAGACACATGTTATGATCCTTTGTACCCAACTTTTTGATGGGACCTTGTATTACCATCAAGGTATTCTAATGGTGTACCTTGGATACTTATGCTATGATTTTATATGCTTTATTACTATATGTCATGTTTGGGATTTCTATTAATGTACGTATAATCAATAAGGTTTTGTATGGGCATCTATTGTCTGACAATGTATTATGGGATGCATATACATCATGATTTTATATATGTTTAGACTATTGTATTGTTTTAGTTTCACTATTTTCACTATATATGTTATATCTAATGTTGATATTTTATCTGGTTTAGTCTTGTGGATTATTGTTGATTCTACATCTCATATCTCAATCATACTAGTTGTAGATGACTTCTAGTTAGATGTCATGATTTGTTACTATGTTTTTAGATAGTACATCATGTTGGGTGTTTAATGTAAGGCATCAATTGCATGTAACTCATTCTAATATTTAGTTTTAGATTTTAGATACTATATCATACTTGTCGATGATATTTTTGTATTGCCATCAAGGTGTATGGATTTATTTATGCTTAGACTCATTTTGTGTTTTTTTACTGTTATCATACTTGTCAATGATGTTCTTGTGGATTTTGATTGAGCTGTATGGATTATGTACTTGGATTTATGTGTGATTATGTATATGTATAGATTCATTGAGTTTAACATTTTTATTATGTACTATGCATATATTTATCTAAATCATGCTTGAGCTAGATTATTTTTAGTAAATATAGTTTGATATCATGTTATGGATATTACAATGTTGGTAGTTATATATCATGCTTCGGCTATCTTGTGTTATGTAGATAAAATTGGTGTTTTATTTAGTGCACATGTGTAGGTTTTCCCTAAGGGTGGTTTGATTGGAGACAATGAAATTGGGTAAAGGTGTCATGTTTTATTTTTGTCTCACTCAAGTTTGAGCTATGAGATTTGTCTTTTGTGGCCCTGTGATCTTAAATCTGAATCAATTGATTCTAGATCATCAAGTCATATAGAAGCCTATAATATGTCTTTGTATGTTTTCCATAGGTTGTTTGACTCCAATGATTAATTACATTTATTTATTTTTATATTTTATTATGTTCTTGCAAAATGAAAATTATGCTAGTACTAGATAAAGTTATAGTTTTCTATACCTTTCAATGTATTTAATATTTTTGAGTGGGAAAAGGAAATATATGATTTACTCAAAAAATTGATTTATCATTGTGTAAATATATTTGACATGTTTTCCTATGTTTTCCTTCAAGAAAATTATTGAAATTGAAAAGGTGTAGAGTTTGTAGGAAAATGCATTAAGTAATTGGTAGAGTGTTAATTAATGAATTTAGTCATTTTATTTAAAATGAAATATTACATAAAGTTCACTATTGGAAATCAAAAGGATTTTAATTGAAAAAGAAAACAAAATTGGAAATAAAAGAAGATAAAAATGTAAGTTATCTATTTTTTAAAATGTATTGTATTGTGGTTTTGAGTGGGAAATGGAAAAAGAGGGCTTTTTAAAAAGTAAATTTACCTATATGGGGGAAAAGACCATTTATGCATTCTACTCTATTTTACCTCTTGATTGCATTTTTATCTCCATTTTTCTTATTAGCTTGGATTGAGAAATTGTCTTGGAGAATTACTTGCTTGGGTTGTTGGCTTGGAATTGAGTGGAGAATTGTTTACTTGTGTTAGGGAATTGGATCATCTTCAACATAAAATCTCTCTCCATTCTTGTTATGCATTGGATTGAAGGTAAGGGTTGTTGTGTGGTTACACAACATGTCTTGTTTCACCCTAGCAAAATAGGGACCCAACTTTTTGCTTGCTTTCTTGTCTCTTGCTTTGGGCGGTATGGTAAAATTAGTATCAAATGTATATTAGGGTAATATCCTATGCATATCAGGACATCCTAATATAGGTCCAAATTCCAAGTTAAAATTTGTTGTCATGAACCTTGCCAATTGAAAGAGTGCAAAATTTCAAGTAGGTTTGTCTTTTGAATCACCCCAAAATTCCCTAGGATTAAGAAGTTATGTCTAGTCAAAGTTTGGTCAAGTAGTCGCAGGGATATCATCACATTCCCCAAATACCTGTATATTCACCAATATCCTAATCACAGATTTCAACAAACGAAAACTCAATTTCTGCACATTCACAAATATGCAAACATCAAATTTTTAACCCGAGATGCCACAGACTGTCAAAATCCATGGACATTCTGCCAAGGTGCACATTCAACTCAATATGCAGACATTGACTAATATGTAGACTTGACAAAATATAACAATAAAAATGGACATCAACATATTTCTTAATATCCTATATATTAACTAACATCTTGTGACATCATTTAATACCGTCATAAGGAAGTAACAATGTGATGATGACGTCATCTAGATACCCCGAGATCGAGCATAAGTATAAATAGTGGGCACCCATACATTAACTTAAAGTGCAGATATTCATTAAATGACATCATCCTGACCTATTCTAAAGAAACCCCAATAGGAGGATCACGTCCCTAGACATTCGACATCTGAAGGTCATCACATTCCTTAAGGTCCCAAATATTCATTAATATCCTGACTCAATGCAATATAATGGTAAAACTCAATATTCAGACATTAACTTAGCAAAATGACTTTCGCTAATATGATGATGACATCATATTATAACTAGTCCAGAACATCATTTGAAATGGTGATGTCACCCTCATCTTTGGGTTTAGAGGGGGGATATTTCACATAACTAAGTACCCAGATATTTCTTAATAGTCGCATATCCACTCTCGAGACCCATAACACATAGATTTCCATGAAACAATAAAAGGATGCCACGTGGAACATTGACCTATCCATATTGACATATCATGGTGTCTTGATATTCAAATGAAAGGAAATACCTTCAGGTCTTCATGACTCATTTCTTACCTCTGGTCAACATTGGCCAATGTCATGATGACGTCATGTGCATATTCCAAAGGAGCATGTGCATTGTTTAAGCATCCTGACATTTTCAAACATGCAGATCCCATATTAAATGTTGTCTAATGGTAGGCAGACATTCAAAATTTCAAACCACATGGCGCCACCTATTGTAATCTTAAGAGCTCCAAATGTGTATCCATGGACACAAATGATCTAACATTGATTATGCCCTAATTCATCAATGTTAACATTAAAATAGGTGATTTACGATCATTTTTACAATTATCAAATATTTGGTGAGAAATTACAGAGCTCCTATGAGATTAAGACCACCATTACAATAATTTGCAACCTTAACGGAATGGTGTGCACATTGGACAGCAAACAGAAAAGGGTGATTGAATAGTGAACCCACATATCTTGGCCTCAGTTAATCAGATTTAAAGCATGAAAATTAGGTATGCAATGAATGAAACCTTCATTTTGTCATTTCTAAACAATAAATAGGTAAATTTGGTTTTTACTAAGGTAATTCCATATGATGATATTCGTATATGCTTTGTAAAAAGTAAAACATCATGACACCAATGAAAATGGTTAGATTTAAACCCCTAAAATACATGTTAGGCTAAGACATATATACTCTTCATTGCAAGATACAATGGAGGTTTGTAAGAACAGGTCAGATACCAAGTTCTTGGCACCTATGTGCATACAACCCAGGGGGTCAGCTTTCAAATATGGTCAAATATGTGATACACACCTGGGGAACACTGATCTAGATTCATGGACAACCAAATTAGAGAAGGGTAGTGGAAAGCCCCTACTCATCAACATAAATAATTCAGGCATGTGGCATGCTAGGGGATTCCCATATGCGATAAAAGCCATTGAGCTAGTAGCAGAGTGTGCCAGTAATTAAAATGTCCATGCCAAAAGAGTGGAGAAACACGGTTGGGTCTATGCAGATTTTTTAGTCATAGACATCACCTCTGCATTCAATTTGATAAACTTGAGAGGCCTAGAGAAACAATGCAAGGGTAGTTTTAGAAATTGCAAGAAGATCATGTTCTCATGGAGAACTAGTGATAGTACATATAGAGCATCAGCCAAATTACTAGTGAACATGTACAAATTTGACTTCTCCCCTAAGTACCAATACATGATGGTCATGCTTAGTTAGATGAGAGGGAGACCAAATGCAGGTAATTTTGAGGACTGGATGTATGGCCTCATGAGGATGATAGAATCCACCAATCAAATACCATACTGAGCAAATCTTATTAGTAACAGCCTCAATGAAGGCATTAAGAAAATTGGAGGCAAGACAAACATGTTTCATATGTCCTCATATGTAGTGTATGCATGTCCAACCTGAGGAACATTTCATGGTTTACAAAAAGTTGGAAAGATTAGACTTAATCCTAGAGATGTAAACATCTGGGATCATTATCCATAACTAAGGATGAAAGCATCCCTCCAACATTACAAGAAAGTTAATGACTACTTTATTATGCATCTAGTTTGGACAATGGAAGAGGACAGAGAAAAAAGATTGAGCATGGAAGCTCAAGCAGTGGTAGGCAAGAATGGAGCTTGGTTCATCCAATTCCCTGCATTTACTTACATAAGAATGGAAGACTTCAGTAGGCAACCCTTGATGTTGCCAAGATACCCAATGGATAAGGTCATATTAATGGAGATGGCTAGGCAAATATTACCTTCACATGAGGCATTTGCCCAAAAGAATAAGAAACCTAATGTCATGTTCCCACTCAGCAATGGTTGGTATATGTGTACTAATGTAGAGACAACCAAGGAGGTGATAGGAGGATTACAACTGATGTGTTTACAGTCTTTCTCCTTATCCAGGCAGTATGATCTTTATAAGAGGATGGAGACATGCATATATAAGAAGCCCATGCACTAGGTGCACCTAGAAGATTATTTGGCCAATTGCCCTGATGATGTGGAAGTATGAAGGAGGAGCTATCAAAGGCTCACACTAAAACAAATTTGCACCTCAGATTGTATATCGGTGGCCCCACAATTACATGAAGATGATGAGGTAATCATGTCTCAAGAATATGAAAACAAGAAGATGTACAATGAAACAATTTCCCCACCTGACTGGAGCCATCCAGAGGAAACCTCACTAGAAATGATATAATAGAGGGTCATGGAATTGACCAAAGAATGGGTAGATCAAGAGGTTGTTGCACTCAAGGCCAAGGGGGTGGCCATAATCATTGATAATAAAAGAAAGAGACAAGAGTTGGTAGAGGAGGATTATGATGACTTCCTTAAGGATAAAAGGCAATCTCTAGAGAAGATAATATAGTAAGGATCATCCAAAGCAACCAAGAAAAGTGGTATGAACATTGGTGTTAAGATAACCCCAAAACCCTCACCTTAGAAAGCATAAGCCTCAACTTCTGCTACCATAACATCTAAGAAACCTGTAGAGTAGACTAATTATGTGGCAGAGCCTAACATTACCTATGAGGACTTGGAAGAAAGTGAGGATAATATACCCCTAGTAAAGACAAGGAAAACTCAAGAAGTGTTGCAAAGAAGAAGCCAAACACCAGCAATGAGGGGGTCTATAGATAAGCACCCAAGCATCATGTTGAAAGGCCAAGGAGGTGAGGGTACAATAAAGCTGGGGGGATTCAACAAAGTTTATAGAATGATATCCCTATACCTACCATTGTCAAATTTAAATCTAAATTAGTAGAGGAGACTAGAGAGGAGATGAAGAGAGGAGAGGGTGATCATCCTCTACCTTTGGATAAAATGATAGATCTCTCTGATGATGAGGTATTGGATGAGGTGTCTGCTAGCCCCATGGAGTCATTGGTGAAGAAAATAATGGTTACACCTCAGAACACTCCCATAGTGCAGCATGTGAGAGAGGAAGTGAAAGAAGATATAGAGGAAGATACTCTAGAGGGTGTGGCACAGAAAATAGGCCTAGAAGGATTGATTAGCAGTGTCACAAGCCCAACAATAATTGATTTAGCATATGAGGGCAGTGTTGATGTAGGTAAAGACAAAGATGCAGTCCTAGAGCATGATGAAATTGAAGATAGTGCGGCTATGGATATGCATTTAGAGATACCTAATCATCCAAATGCCCAAGACATTGAGCAGGGCTATGCTAAGGGAGAAGAGATAGCTGATACATCTAGACAATTAGGTCCCAAGGTCACATCTAAACCTCAAGGTCCTAAGGATGTAAACATGCCAGAACTTAGACAAGAAGGTCCATTGAAGGGAGATGATAGTAAAGAACAAGAAAAGGTGGGCGGAGATAGCCAAAAAAGATTATTAGAGTATCCAGGATCTTGGTTATCAAGGACTTGATATAGATCTACCACCACCTCAAGATGAACAAATGATGCATGACCAAAATATGAAGACATTAGAGGAAATACCCACACATGATGAGCAATAGAAAGTGGATGAAAGAGTCCACATTGGGGAAGAAGAGCAACAACGGCAAGGTGTGGATGAGGATAGCTTGCAAGAGAAAAACCTAGAATCCCATGATGCTCACATTGAGCATGAAGACCAAGGAGGGTCCAAATCTAATGTGCCACATTGGTTACATCATGAGGTAAATCTATCTCCATTATTTGATTCTTCAAATTTTGATATATCTTCATTATTTTTGGATGAAGTGACCAAACCAAAGAGAAGAGCCAGAGCTACCTCTACAATAAAAAGAGATCTAGCAATAGGGAAAGAATAGCTTAGGTAGCTGTGCCTGTTGTTGATAAGGCCAATGGAGAAATAAGTGCAAGTGAGTCCCAAATAACCATAGTGGACCTGGGCTTTGCTACTGCACAACAAGAGGGACAAGAATCCAAAGATAGCATAGATGCCATGCTGGCAAGGATAGAGTAGGGAAAGCCAAAGAATAAGGTGCATAAAGAGCAAATTGCTCAAATAAAGACATTCATAAATGGATCAGTGGCACCCACTAATATCCCCATCTCAACATCCACCTCATTGGCAATAGTATCAAAAGATGAAATCATAGGGTTGGATATCGTGAAGCATCGATCATAGGTGCTAGATAAATGGTTTATCCAGTTCTTAATTGAAGGAGAACAAGTGATAAGAATTTCACTGGCCAATTGGGACTTGCTCAGCACTTTAAAGAGCAATGTAGATAAAATGCATAACAAGATTGGGTAGAGGTTGAAAAAAGTTGATAAACATTTGGCTACTCTTACAGAGATGAAGAGGGTAGATATGAATGTTCTAATATCCAAGAATATCTTGACAGCCCAAAATTCACAGTTACTAGATATTTGGTATGCAGATGTGAAATTTGAAGTGGATATCCTGATGAAATGCAATGCCAAATCCAGGGATATTAGTGTTAAGTTGCATGAGCTTCTATCAGAAGAAATAAAAATTTTGGAGGCTCTTGAAGGTGAGATTGAGGGAAAGGTGGAGAATCAAGATGTGGAATTTGCCACCAAAGCATTCCAAGATAATTTTAGACCTACATCTAATGATCCTCTAAGCCATTTCTCTGAGAATGTGGTTGACAAAGCTATGAGAATGAATGCTAAGATAGAAAAGTATAATGAGGAATTGGATAGTTGGAGGAATAAGTGGACAACCTTGTATGCCCATTTCAAGACCCAAGGGCATACATCAAAAAAGGATAAGGTACTGGATGGAGGAGAAATAGAAAGAATAGTCCAAGCATATGAACTATTCCAAGGGACTATTGGTAAGAAAATAGGAGATGACCCATCTACATATGAGGAGGAATAAATAGAGATGCAGAGCACATGGACATGCTAGCCAAGTTGACATAATCTTAAAGAATATTCTAGAAGGACAGTTGTACTCCACTAGATGGTTGCTAGCTAGCAACCCATGCCATGTATTTTGTTTGTTGACTTAGTCAATACAATATAAACCATTAATTATCATGGATGAATCCTGATCATAGGATCTTTTGTAACTGTATCCCCTCCTTATTTTATAAAAGGAGGTGGATTGCACCTTGTATGATTATTAAGAGCTTAATTGAGATAGGACTGTTGAATGTCATGGTACTTTCTCAAGACCAATTGTAATTATGTTCACATTTTGAATACTGAATGCAATAGAGATATAGATTACAGCTACATTGTAAATCTTGAGTAATATTTGAGATGTCATCTAGACTTGTTACTATGATGTGCTATGTCCCTTGGAGTGCATATCAACTAGTTCTTGTTGTTGATTTCCTATTCCTTTGAAGATTAGCATTGACTATGTGAAGTTGTGGAATGTCTTGGCATAGCATGGTTTGGTTTTCATCTCTATTTCATGAAATATTGAATTGCACATATACATCAATGGTTGAAACTCATTCATTTCAGTAAATTTAGAAAACTTTAGTTCAAATTTCTTTAATTTCTTTAAATCATCATCGTAACTACAAATACATAGATAAATGGAAAGCAGAACATAAAATATGCAGATTTTTGTATATACATGAAGATCTATAGCATATTTTGGACCAAGTGCACCTAAAATACTAAATATCATGCAAAGAATCACTATCAATGATAATAATATTTACACAAATCTATAATGCATAAGGTAAATCAAGAAAGATTAGTTCAATTTCATGCAAATTGAGATAATTTTAGAAGAACTAATCAAAATTATCAAGTTCACCATATTTGACCCTAAATCAGAAGAATTGATCAAACTTAAATGCAAAAAAGTCTGCATGATTAGGTTAAATATAGTAGGATTTAACATTGTTTGTTGAGAATTCATAGAAAGGAGGAACAGAGCATATTTAGATGCAAATCACTTCAAAATGATATGTAAGGCCCCTAATGGAAAACAATAATTTACATAAAACTAACTGAGAGATTATCAAAAGGTCGAGACCTGACTAATGGAGACTTGGAGTTATCAATTCATCCTAAATTGATCATACTTTTCAAGAAGATAAAGGTTTGTTTTGTGAATTCTTTATCTATGTTATTATGACTAACATCATGATCAACATAAATTGGCAGTATAAGGAGGGCAATAAGGAGCTCAGTTTGAAGATTTATCATCCAGGTACTGCTCCCACATTCAAGTGTGAAAGTATTTTTAATTTTTTAGAAGTGCTCTAGATCTTGTGTATTTATGCAAAGATTCCATCTGTCTATGACAATTTGGAGAGTTCATCCACAAATATACATTCCTTGTAGTCAATCATCCTAATCTTTGTAGTCAGTCATTTGAAACTCACAAACCTGAGTCAACACTCACATTTCCTACAAATATTTTGTCATCCTGGACACTTGATCATAAATATCCACTTTGGAAGAGAAGATGTCCTCACCTTTGCCAAGATCCAGTAAAAATATCCATATCTAGTCATAATTTGTGAAGCTCTGGCTCACAAACCTAATACTAGGTCAAGATCCACTAGACCTTTGGAGGAATTGCCAATTTTCAGACTTAGACCCTGTACAACAAATATCCATCACAATCCTGGTCATAGTTCACTAGTATCTCTAGTAGTACCAGTTATAACACCTCCAGTATCTCCAGTAGTACTTCTAATACCTATGGTACTTCCTACAATGTCTTTCTTTGCTACTCAATCACCCCTACTCTTTGCAATGTATCATCCTTTACCTAAGAATCTAAACAAAATTTGTTTGAAGTATCATCCTTATCAGGATGCAGACGATCACATCCGAACTTACAAGGAAGCATGTTTTAGAGAACAGTTAGAGCATCAAGATGTAGTATGTAGGTTGTTCCCATCCTTAAGAGAAGAGACATACAATTGATACATTAGTCTTCCCCAGTCTTCCATACTTATTTGGGATGCTTTGGAGAAAGCTTTCCTAAATGATTTAAAATATTTGTAGATCCTGCTATAACATATCACATGTTTGCTACAATCAAGAGAGTTGAGGGAGAGTTAATCCCCAACTTTAATGCTAGGTTCCAAAAGATGAACACCAAATTGTTTGCTCCTTATAGTGTAGACGATGAAGCAACTAGGTCAATTTACTACTCATCCTTAGATCCTTTGACATCCATGTTCATTAGAAGGACACACCTAGCTATCACAACGCTAGCAGGTGCTTTTGAAGAAGCTATCAAAGTTAATCAACAACTAACACCTAGTGTGTATGAGGAAAATTGACTATGATAGAAACTAAATAAACCAAAAGCCCATAACATAAAGAAAACTAATCTAAATAAAAGCCATTACCAATAAATCAATGAAATATAAAATCTTTTACCGAGATTTGTATTGTTCCCTTTGGATGAATGTGGATTGCTCAATAGTGTTGCAAAACCATGTTTGCAACAAGCAAGTAAAGTGCTCAAAGTGCTCAAAGATCAATGTCAAAAGATCATAAAGTTGCTTAATTGATGTGATGTATGCTCAAAGCACTGTTAAAGGATGCTTGAGAATAAGTGATCAAAGAGGATTTGTGAAGGAGATGAGGGGGTTTATATAGGTTTCAATAGAGATCGATCAACGGTCTAGATAATTCAGAAGAATCAACGGAGGAGATAAAACAAATAACCATGATGAATGTGCACATGACATGTGTCAATCCATAAGGATATTTTTATTAAGATATGATGAAAACAAGATTGATTGAATAGATAACTCAACTTGTAATTTTGTCTTTTTTAGAGTTCTAAAAATAAGACTGATTGTGCACATGAGTTAACAAGATATTTTAAGAGGAATTGGAAAGATAACTGAAATTAAATAAATAAATTTTATTTATTTAATTGTGCATGAGAGAGGAACAAAAGATTTATAAATAAAATATTTGATTTTATTTATTTTTAGAGGATTGAGATAATTTAAATAAATTTGCATGATTTATTTAAATTTAGAAGAACAATTTGATTTAATTAAATAATATAGAATTATTTAATTGTAAATAAGATAGAATTTGTGATGAATTAATTAAATAATTGGATTTATTTAATTAATGTGGACTTGAAATTTGTAAGAGGATAATGATTTAATTAAATACTTGAAATTATTTAACTGTGGAAGAATATAGAGGAATTTAATTTAATTAATTAAATAAACAAAATTTATTCAATTAATGTCGCAATTATGTGATTTAGAAGAATTTGGTGATTTTGGTGAAATTAATTAAATAATTAGATTATTTAATTAACGTTGAAACGCAGGTAATGCTATAGATTAGATGAAATACAATTGGTGTGATGACAAGGTCATTTTAGGGTGTCTACACCTGGTTTTACTCCTAATATAGGGTATCATGCATATCCTAGTCAGCCACAAACTAATGGAGCCATGATACCTCTAGCTATAATGCCTAGTCCATTGCAGGTGCCTCAACTTAGTATCATGCCTCCTTAGGGTAATGGTCAAGTGGTACCTTAGGATGTTGCACAAAATATCAATGGCAGTTCTTTCTTCCAGCCACAAAAGGATAACATAGTAGCCAAAGCACACGAAGAAAAAGATGACATCAAGGAAATATCAACCCAGCTAAGAAAATTGACCACTAAGGTCACTCATCTGAGGAGTCAAAACTTATACTTAGAGTCAAATCAGAATAGGGGATACCCTAATAGGGGATATGGAAATGACAATGAAAGGTTTGGATATCCTGATAGGGGGTATAACAATGATAGGAATTTCAAGAACAATAATAACAATGTTTCCCCTAGGCCACCTAGAGTTTGAAACACCCAACCTAACAACAAATCATTTCCTTCACCATTAGATAGTCAACCTCCTTCTAAACCTAAACAGACAACTAGGGTGAATCTAGCAAAAGTTGCACTTAGCAATTGGTGTAGGATGCAAACTACCATTTGCTATGTTGGCTAAAGTATCAAACACTACTGGGGACTCCTTTTCCTAAAGGAAATAAAATTATTCCCTTAGGATATGAGTCTACCCTAGTACTTGAGAGTTTTGACAGCCATCAACATCATTAGATGACTGCAACACATGAAAATTAGACTCTGTCTTGTGAAGAGTCTACCTTAGCATTTGAGTCAAACTATGTTTTTCCTTTTGAGGATGAAAATGAGCCTGAACAAGAACTTGAAGAATTTCATGCTTATCAACAGCAGTATCAAGGTAGACATAATTACAACCTTAGGAGTAATGCAAATAAACCAACTGGTCCTTTGACCACATCTATCCCTCCTAACAAGTTTAATACACTGCCAGATCCAAAAGCTAGTAATAACCCTAGACCTCCTAAAGTGAATTATTAGTATTTCACATGACATAATACATTAACAAAAGCTATTAGCCAACTGTCTGGGTCAGATAAGCTTGTCACATACTTGGCTGAAGAAATGAAAAAGATAAAAATCAGCTTGTCTCTACTAGAACTGTTGAAGACCCCAGTCATCAAGAAAGCCTTCTTGAAGTCATTAGATGAACCTACACCCAAAGATGACACTCTTGGTCATAACCCTAGCCATATCATGACTAGAGATCCTGCACCTAGAGACAATATTGTCAAGCCTAAAGTGCAAGCCACTGTTCAGGCTACTGAAACATCATAGATGACTTTATATAGGGATAAGTCAGAATCATCTCCAGTTCTCCTCACATTGAGAATATTTAGTAAGAATTTACACAACTATCTTGTAGATTCATATGCATAAAAAAATGCGATGCCCTTGTCCATTTGCAATGCTTTAGGTCTACATTTGGCCAAATCCCTAAAAAAAGTGACATAACTTGACAAAACAGAAGTAAGTTTGGTAGGGGAGTTAACTCATATACACATGCAACTTGCATCAGACCCAAGGGTGCAATACTACATTGATATTCAATTAGTAGACATCCCTGATACTTATGGAATGCTTCTTAGCAAAGACTAGTCTAAGATGCTAAATGGTTACATGGCCACTGACTTTAGTCATATGTGGTTACCATGGAAAAGAATCCCCAATCAGATAAGAATAGAAGTTGAACCTAGGATGAAACACATGATCACCGAGTACAATCACACTAATGAGATATTGTACGTAGACGTTGAACCAAGGGTTTATCCAATAAGACCTCAAACTGTTAAAATTGAAGAAGTCTTGATGTGTAATATGCACATGCATGAAAACAATGACAAAGAAGAAAGGTTGATCATTGAATCTGATTACAATTCTACTGATGAAGAGGAAGTGGATCACTTCACTAAATTTGAAAAGTATTTATCAAGAGAAATAAAGAGATGCCAGTTACTGGGTGCATCCATTGAAGATATCCTAATATCCAGATGGTGCAGATTACATGATGAGGCACACTTAGAAAAGGATTGTGAGACATGTCTGGATATGATCAAGTTAGAAAGAGTGAACCTAGAGGGTGGATCATCATCAACTGAGGTTAGTGAAATATCTAATATTGATAATATTGGTTCTTGTTTGTTTTCTTCAGATGCAAAAGAGAGTGAACACGTGGTCCATCAGGATAATGTCTTAGTGTTTGCCTTAGAAGAGATTTTGATATGTGATGAGACACATGCCCATGAGAAGGAAAATATTATCACCCCAGGGATTGATTGTCTCATTGAATCTGATTATGAGTTATTGGATGAGGACAAAGGAAGTCACTTAACTCAATTTGAGGAGTTTTTGTCTAAGCAAGTTCAGAGACATATTCTACAAGGAATTCCTCCACATCAGGTACTGATTAAAGGGTGTTGCAGACTTCACAAGACACCACACTCAGAGATGACTTGTGCCCTGTGTTTGCATATGTTGAACTAAGAAGAGTGGAAATGCTCAGATAACAAGATGCTTCAGATCAGGGATATTCGAAAAGATACAATAAAAGAAAGTGCAATATCTCTTAATGATGAAGAGGACATTATCAAAGTGATGAAAAGAAAGGATGATCAATAGGAGGCTATTCAATAGAAACTAAAGGAAGATGTTCTATCTTCACTAAAATGTCCAGAAGTGGTAAAGACTGAACCACAAAAGATGAAATGGACATCCTTAGGTGTAGATGCAAGGGTTAATAAGAAAAGAGAAGGTCCTAATAAGCCTTTAACCATAGATAAGCCATGGATCTTGAGATTTGATGGCTCTAAATTGAAACAAGGAGCCGGTGTTAGCGTCGACCTAATAAATCCACAAGGAAAGTTATTTTTAGCAGCATACAGGTTGCAATTTCCATGCACTAATAATGTGGCTGAATATGAAGCCCTGATTCATGGTTTGCTATTTTCTTTAAAGAAACAAGTTAGGATTCTACATGTATATGGAGACTCAGAATTAGTAGTAAAACAAGTCAGGAATATATATGCATGCAACTATAAGAGGTTGTCAAATTACAAACACAGAGTTTGGGATTTGATAGAAAGTTTTGATGCTTTCAACATCATCCATGTCCCTAGAGAACTAAATCACAGAGTAGATGCACTAGCACAGGATGACAACACGTTAGAGCCTTTATCCATATCAGGGATGAAGAGGTTCTAAGTGGAATTGGTATCAACGCCATCCATACCTGACAATGTCACTAATTTCCAGGTGTTTGATGACAACCAACACATCCTAGATTTTATTGCAAACTGAGATATATTTGAAGCTCAGATAGTAGATGAAAAGAATTTGGAAGACCATGCATGGGATGAAGAGGACATACTTGATCTACCTAGCAACAAAATCCCTAAAGGCATGATTGAGTTAAAGAGAACCTTTGATCTAGACAACATGATGAAGCAGAAAGACCTCCCCAAAATAGATGGAGGAGGGTATTCACTTGTCAACATAGGACAAGGTGAGGATACAAGGAATGTCTTGATTGGTAAGTTTTCTCTGAAGAAGAGAGAGAAGAAATAACTCAGGCATTGAGGGACTATATCCATGTCATTGTATGGACATATGATGAATTGAAAACATATGACACATCCATTATCACCCATAGAATACCATTGAAACCTGATGCAAATCCCTTCAGATATAAGCAAAGACTTGTCAATGCTTTGCTAGAACCATTTTTTTTAAGAAGTCAAGAAGCTCCTTGCTGCTCGGATCATATTCCCAGTTAGGCATTCAACCTGGGTGGCTAATCTGGTTCCATTCAAGAAGAAGAACGGGGACATATACTTGTGTGTGGACTTCAGGAATCTGAATAGAGCATCAGAGAAGGATAATTATCCTTTGCCTTCTCTCAATGAGGTACTCCAGATGGTTAATGGTGCACAGATGATGTCTTTCTTGGATGTTTTCTCAGGATATAATCAATTCATGATGGAAAAGCTAGATAGATTGAAGACAACTTTCACCACCAAATGGGGGATTTTTACCTATAGGTGCATGCCATTCAACCTAATCAATGCTGGAGCAACATTTTAGCGAGCTATGGATATAGCATTTAGGGGATTAGTTGGGTAGTGCATAATTATATACATGGATGACCTGATAGTTTTCTCGAAGAAGAGAGGTGACCATAGAAGACCTCAGGAAGGTGCTTAAGAAGTGTGAACAATATGGTATTTTATTAAACCCAAAGAAGTGCATATTTGGAGTGTCCATAGGTAAGTTGCTTGGTCATGTCATATCAGAAAATAGGATAACCATTGATCCTACTAGAGTAGATTCAATAATGAAATTGCAACTTCTAGGAAGTAAAAAAGAACTAAAATCTTACTTTGGTAAGATTAATTTTGTAAGGAAGTTCATTACAAGATTTGCATAAATTGTAAGACCACTCAATGCCATGCTCAAGAAAGATGCTAAAATTGAATGGACCCCTAAAGCAAGGGAAACATTTGAGGACATCAAGAAAGCTATTGCAAATGCCCTAGTTCTCATTAGTCCATATTACACAAGGGAGTTTTATATCTATTCATTTGCATCTGAACATACCTATGCAACAGTCCTGACACAAAGGAGTGAAGAAAAAGTAGAAAAGCCCATTGCCTTCATAAGTTCTCCATTTAGAGATGCAGAGCTTAGGTACATGGATGTTGAAAGGTAGGTCCTAGCCTTAGTAAGAGAAATGAAAAAGTTTAGACACTAGATCCTTAGAAGTAAGGTGATCGTTGTAGTGCCAGACTCTGTTATCAAGATGCTCTTGATGCAAAGCGGGCCTAGAGAAAAGAGAGAAAAGTGGATAACGGTGCTTCAAGAATATGACATGGATATAACTCCAATGAAGCTAGTTAAGGGGCAAGTCCTTAGCCAAATGATTACTGAAATAGACCCAAACTTGATAAGCCAACAATATGTTGTAGATACAAAAGAACAAGATGAGTGGTACTCAGATATCAGGCACATCATGATCACTAGGACCACCTAATATGCATGTATCCCAGAGGAGAGCTCTAAGGATTAAAGCACAAAAATATATGATAAAAGGAGGAGTCCTCTTCAAAAGAAACTATGAGGGGATGTACCTTAGGTTCTTAGATAGGCTAGAAGATGATAAAGTCCTCATTGAATTACATGATAAATTCAACACAGCTCATGGATCTCACCTGGCCACCACTCATGCCATCCTAAGAGTAGGATATTACTGGCCAATCACATCAAATTCTGTCATACATGTCAGATAGCTTCAAATAAAGAAAGATATGTAGCTCAGCCACTACAATCTATTATGGAGGTGTGCCCATTCACATAATGGGGCATGGACTTCATCGGTCCTATTAATCCACCATCTTCCTTAGGCCATAGGTATGTACTAACAATTATAGATTATTACACTAGGTGGACAGAAGCTATCGGCAGTAAGACCTATACTGTAGATGATGTGATCAAATTCCATAGAGCAACATTATTACTAGGTATGGAGTTCCTTATGCCCTTGTTTATGATAATGGACCAACTTTTGCATCTCTCAAATTGTCTAGTTGGGCTTTCAACCATGGGGTGATCTTAAAGTTTTCCTTAAATTATTATCCCCAAGGTAATGGCTTAGCAGAATGAACAAATAAGAACTTATTGAACATCATAAAGAAATTTATTGAAAAGAATCCCAAGGAGTGGAATACCTTACTTAAATATGCCCTATGGGTAGATTGAACTAGAATGAAGACTGGATTGGGAAATTATCCCTATCAATTAGTTTATGGGGTGGATCCCATCCTGCTTGTTAACCTAAAAATCTCCACCCTATAGTTCGCACAAGAATACCTGGGTATCGACAATAAACAATAAATTAGATTATTACAACTAATGCACTTGGAAGAAAAGTGGGATAGAGAGATTGATCAATTCACAAAACATTAGGCTACTGTCAAACGTTGGTTTGATAAGAGAGCCAGGGTAAAAGCCTTTAGAATCTTAGACTTAGTCTTATCCTGGGATAAAGCCCATGAAAGGAAAGGGGATCATGGAAATTTTGACAAGCTTTGGCTTGACTCTTTCCAGATATCTGAAATCATGGGTGACAATACCTATAGGTTCAAAACCTTAACAGTTGAGGATGTTCCATTCCCAGTCAATGGATAGTTCCTGAAACACTATTTTCAGGCCTAGGTAGGTCATATCAAGATAATGTATCATATGTAAACTTTGTACATTTGTTTGTATAGTTGGTTTTGTGGGTTTTTCTTTGCTTTGTATGTTGTTGAGACCTTGTTTTGGTCAGGCAAGATAGTGCACCTTATCACTTTCAGAAAACTAGTGAAATTGTCAAAATTCAAGAAATGAATAAAAATTCTTACATAGGTTGTAACTCATGTTAGTTAAGTACCTCTAATTAGGTATGTGATATCTTTTTCATCAGTGATACCTTTTCTTGTTCAATGAGATCCTCACATGACACACCTAACAGCCTTGGATTTGTTGAACATGCTAGTGTAGTTATAAGTGAAAAATCTAAAGGTTACCATTTCTACCATTGCAATTCTCAACATAAACAAGTGTCCACACCTTACAAAATGTACTTACATGATCATATCTTATAAAAAAGAGGAAAAGAATATATTGAATATCCAAAAGGATAATTAGGCCATCCAAGTAACTCTACCAGGGCTATGAACGCTTGTCTAGAATGGGGCTCTACTTAGGGGAATTACAATGATAACCTTGTCGAGGCTATGGACGCCTGCTAGCAGCAAGGCTCTATCCAAGTTGGCTAAGATGGTTAAACCAAACTATGTCGCTTAACACCAGTCACTAGTGTTTTCAATTTGTCTTCAAGATGAAGGATATGAATCACATGCACACACATTATTCCTTCTCAACATTGTTATATTGATGAATATGATATCATTCCAGAAGATTAGGGTGTTTATACTTGATAAGAGTCAGAACATTATGTTTTACTTTTCCTTCATCTCTTGAATTATTTGAGTTTTGTTTTTTCTTTGGTGGCAAGTTGTTGTGTGGTTACACAACATGCCCCATTTCACCCCAGCAAAATAGGGACCCAACTTTTTGCTTGCTTGCTTGTCTCTTGCTTTGGGCAGTATGGTAAAATTAGTATTAGATGTATATCAAGTAATATCCTATGCATATTAGGACATCATGATATAAGTCCAAATTCCAAGTTAAAATCTACTATCATGAACCTTTCCAACTGAAAGAGTGCAAAATTTGAAGCAGTTTTGCCTTTTGAATCACCCTAAAATTCCCTAGGATTAAGAAGTTATGTTTGGTCAAAGTTTGGTCAAGCAGTCATAGGGATATCATTACATTCCCCAAATACCTAGATATTCACCAATATCTCAATCATGAATTTAAACAAAGGAAAACTCAATGTACGCACATTCACAAATATGCAAACATTAAATTTTAACTCGAGATGCCACCGACCATCAAAATGCATGGACATTCCGCCAGGGTGCACATTCAACTCAATATGCAGACATTGGCTAATATGTAGACTTGACAAAATATAATGATAAAAATGGACATCAGCATATTTCTTAATATTCTATTTATTAACTAACATCTTGGTGATGTCATTTAATACCATTGTAAGGAAGTAATAATGTGATGATGATGTCACACAAATACCCTGAGATTGAGCATAACTATAAATAGTGAGCACCTGCATATTAACTTAAAGTGTAGATATTCATTAACTAACATCATCCTAATCTATTCTAAAGAAACCCCAATAGGAGGATGATGTCACCCGAACACTTGACATCTAAAGATTATCACATTCCTTAAGGTCCCAGATATTTGTTAATATCCTGACTCAATGCAATATAACGGTAAATCTCAATATCTAGACATTAACTTAGCACCCTAACTTTTGCTAATATGATGATGATGTCATATTATAACTAGTCTAGAACATCATTCGAAATGGTGACATCACCCTCATCTTTGGGTTTAGAGGGGGGATATTTTGCATAAATAAGTACCTGTATATTTCTTAATATCAACATATCGGCTCTCAGGACCCATAACATGTAGATTTCCATGAACCAATAAAAGGATACCACATGACATGTTGACCTATCCATATTGACATATCATGGTGTCTTGATATCCAAATGAAAGTAAATACCTTTAGGTCTTCATGACTCATTTCTTACCTCTGGTCAATGTTGACCAATGTCATGATGATGTCATGTGCATATTCCAAAGGAGCATGTGCATTGTTTATGCATCCTAAAATTTTCAAACATGCAGATCTCGTATTAAATGTTGTCTAATGATAGATAGACATTCAAAATTTCAAACCACATGGCGCCACCTATTGTAATCTTAAGAGCTACATATGTGTTTTCATGGACACAAATGGTCTAGTATTGATTATGCCCTAATTCATCAATGTTACCATTAAAATAGGTGATTTACGTTCATTTTTACAATTATCAAATATTTAGTGAGAAATTACAGAGCTCTGGTGTGATTAAGACCACCATTATAGCAATCTGAAACCTTAACAGAACATTGTGCACATTGGACGGTGAACGGAAAAGGGTGATTGAATAGTAAACCTGCATATCCTAGTCTTAGTTAATTAGATTTAAAGCGTGAAAATTAGATATGTAATGAATGAAACCCTCGTTTTGTCATTTTTGAACAGTAAACAGGTAAATGGTTTTTACTAAGGTAAATTCATATGATGATATTCATATATGCTTTGTAAAAAGTAAAACATCATGATACCCATGACAATGGTTAGATCTAAACCCCTAAAATGCATGGTAGGTTAAGACAAATATACTCTTCATTGTAGGATACAATGGAGGTTCGTAAGAATGGGTCAGATGCCAAGTTCTTGGCACCTATGTGCATACAACCTGGGGGGTCAGCTTTCAAATATGGTCAAATAGGTGATATGCACCCAGGGAATACTGATCTAGATGCATGGACAACCAAATTAGAGAAGGGCAGTGGAAAGCCCCTACTCATCAACATATATAATTTAGGCATGTGGAATTCTGGGGGATTCCCATATGTGATAGAAGCCATTGATCTAGTAGCAGAGTGTGCCAGTAATTACAATGTCCACACCAGAAGAATGGAGAAACATGGTCAGGTGTATGCAGATTTTTCAGTTGCAGACATCACCTCTACATTCAATTTGCCATCAAGACCTAAGCTATACAAGATAAACTTTGGACCCCTAGAGAAACAATACAAGGGTAGTTTTAAGGATTACAGGAAGATCATGTTCTCATGGAGAGCTAGTGACAATACATATAGAACATCAGCCAAATTACCAGTGAACATGTACAAATTTGACTTCTCCCCTGAGTACCAGAACATGATGAACATGCTTATTCAGATGAGAGAGAGACCAAATGCAGGCAATTTTGAGGACTTGATGTATGGCCTCATGAGGATGATAGAATCCACCAATCAAGTACACAATGGGCAAATCTTATCAATGATAGCCTTGATGAAGGCATGAAAAAACTTAGAGGTAAGACAAACATGTTTCATATGTGCTCATACATAGTATATGTATGTGCAGCCTGAGGAACATTTGATGGTTTACAAATAGTTGGCAAGGTTGGCTTTAATCTTGAAGATGTAACATCTGGGATCATTATCCACAACTAGGAAGGAGAGCATCCCTCCAACATTACAAGAAACTTAATGATTTCTTTATTATGTATCTGGTCTAGACAATGGAAGAGGACAGAGAAAAAATATTGAGCATGGAAGCTCAAGCGGTGGTAGGCAAGAATGGAGCTTGGTTCATCCAGTTCCCTACATTTGCTTACATAAGAATGGAAGGCTCCAGTGGGAAACCCCTAATGTTGCCAAGATACCCAATGGATAAGGTCATATTAATGGAGATGACCAGGAAAATACTACCTCCACATGAGGCATTTGCCCAAAAGAATAAGAAACCTAGTGTCATGTTCCCACTCAGCATTGGTTGGTATATGTACACTGATTTAGAAATAGCCAAGGAGGCAATAGGAGGATTACAGCTGATGTGTTTGCAGGGTTGGATCTTGAGCTATTCACCCTTAAGCATGTCTTTGGTGGTTGTGGTAGTGTAGCTCAACTGTCAGGTGTGTTTGGTGTGTTTTAGATAGTGGAGTAGTGATGAGCTCCTCCCTATCACTCGTGTTTGTTGTGTATAAGATGTATAATCAAAGAAGCCTGTGCACGAGGTGCACCTAGATGATTATTGGGCTGATTTCCCTGATGATGTGGAAGTATGAAGGAGGAGCTATCAAAGGCTCACACTAAAAGAAATTCACACCTTGGATTGTATGTCGGTGCCCACACAATTACATGAAGATGATGAGGTAATCATGTCTCAAGAATATAAAAATAAGAAGATATACAATGAAACAATCTCCCCACCTGACTGGTGCCAGTTGGAGGAAAACTCACTGGAAATTATAACACAGAGGGTCATGTAATTGACCAACGCATGGGTAGATCAGGAGGTTGTTATACTCAAGGCCAAGGGGGTGGCCATAATCATCGATAATAAAAGAAAGAGACAAGAGTTGGTAGAGGAGAATTATGATGACTTCCTCAAGGATAAAAGGTGATCTTAGGATAAGATAATATAGGAAGGATCATCCAAAGTAACCAAGAAAAGTGGTATGAACATTGGTGTTAAGATAACCCCAAAACCCTCACCTTAGAAATCACAAGCCTCAACTTCTACTGCCACAACATCCAAGAAACCTTTAGAGTAGACTAAATCTATGGCAGAGCCTGACATTACCTATGAGGACTTAGAAGAAAGTGAGGATAATGTACCCCTGGTAAAGAAAAGAAAAACTCAAGAAGTGTTGCTGTCATGTTCACATTTCCCATGCAGTCATGACACACAACACACGTGTCATGTCCACATTTTCCATGTGGTCTTGACACGAATTATGAAAAACTTTTCTACCTATCCCTAGGAACCCCCTCACACGCGTCTGCATGCTCGGTGGCAATACGCATAAGGCATAAACATGTCAAGAAAATTTGGGGAGGTGCATTGTCCCATGTAGTTGCCTGCGTGATGATAGCCATCTAGGGGGTATGCAACACGAAGTGTGTCACTTTTAGGGTAAGAATGATTTTAATCCTAACCCTAAGTTTCCTAGGTGAGAAGGGGATTTCATCAGATTCGAAACCAATCCCTAACTTAGATTAAAAATGAAACTAAAATAATGATTAAGAAGATAATGACACGATAGACACATGATTAAAGTGGAATGGTGAAATAAAAGTTAGTAAAATATCATAAAATTAAAACCCTAGAAATCTAGGAAAAATTCGACAGCATAACGCGTTTTCAATAATCAACTTAAAAATTTTAAAATAAAACTCCAATAAGAAATTAAATAAAATTTAAGAATGAAAGTTTAAACTTAAGAACAAATTTAAAACAATTTAAATTAACAAAATAAATACCCTGCCAAAGTCAAATAAATCAACCTTGCATAAAAAGGTTAAAAATTTGAACGAAAATAATACAGTAACGACGTGACGCCAAAATAGATTTCAAAATTTGAGTCCGTTAATAAATATAATTTTGGCATTATATTTATTAATTAACTCAGAAGAATAGAGAAGGGAAGAGATTAAAATACTACTTCCCATAAAATAATAATGAAATTGATAAACAAATAATATAATTAAAGCACGCTAGGAAATAAGATAAATGTCCTAATAAAATAAATTAAAAACAAAGGGAATACAATTCCCATTTAACAAAAATCAAACCCATCCACCACTTAAACTAAAAATCACAAGACATTAAACAAAGCTCAAAATCCCATTTAAATTTAAAACAAAATAAATGAAACACAAGGATTAAAAGACAAGGGCAAAAATGGAGAATTTAAAAATAAGGAATAAAATAAACTCCCTCACAATTCCCTCTTATTGAAATATTGTTTTTTAAATTTGAGAAGCATTAATTTTGTATTTTATTGTTTTCTCTTTGATGCCCTACTTCTCTATCTCATTCATTCTTTTTTTGTTTTGTTTTGCCTCTTTGTTTATGTAGGTTAGGGTTTTGAAAAGAGGTGGAAGCCATGAATGGAGCTTTCCACTACCTCTCACGGAGGTATACACAACAGAGTTGTTGCTATTTTTTTTTAAATGACAAAGGGTTTTATATATGTGTGTGTGTGTGTGTGTGTGTGTGTGTGTGTGTGTGTATTATATGTACATATATATACATATGTACATATATATACATATATACATATATATATATAATGTATATGATTTAAAACATTTTCTGTAGGGTTTAAAGAGTATGGAGGGGGCCAAACGACGTCAAAAACAAGGGTGAGGGGAGGAGTTGGTGCCGTTGCCGCCACCGCTGAGGAGGACTGTAGGTGTGAGGGTTGAAGGGATTGGAGGAAGGGAAGGGGTCGCAGTGGTGGAGACTACGGGGAGTGCAAGGGAGGAGATTGTGTGGAGTGGGCGCGGTTTATGTTTAAGTGACTGGTGGGGAGGGGGCCGAAACCCCCACCCACACCCTTGGGTGTGGGTCAGGGTTTCGACCCCTCCCACACCCTCTGTACTAACAATGGCTGTAGTGGGACTGTGGTGGGCACCAATGCCCACCACAGTGCTCACCTCAACACTTCTTTTTTTTTCTATTTTTTTTTTTTTAAAAATTCCTACGGCCTAACACAGTCCGCCAATGTGTTTCTCTTTTTTTTTCAGCAGTTTTCTTTAATGCAAATTTTAGGTTTAAAGATATATATGTGTGTGTGTGTATACTCAGATTTATATCAATAGTTTGTCCAAAATATCACAGTCTATATACTTCTTCTATTCGGGTATATATATTTATATATATGCACACACATATATGTATGTATATATATATTTTAATATATACATGATTTATATATAGTTTAGTTTCTCTTCCAATCTCTGTGTATACAGAGTAATAAAACAAAACAACAACAAACTAAGATTTAAAAGAAAATGAAAATGTGTATATATATTTATATACATATACATATATATATATTTCATATATATATATGTATATTATTATATATACACTTAAACTAACTTATCATTAACACTAATCTTGACTTAACATAGAATGCTAACCTTCAGCTTGCAATATAAATTAAATCAGTAGCCTTTTTTTTTAACATATACTATTCAAGAACACACATATATATATATTATATATATATATATTAAAATAGTTTAAATACACAGAAATATATTATCTCTCTCTTTTTTTTTTAATGCAACCATAAGGTAGAAAATTACAATTTTATTTAAATTTCTAACAGCCCATTTTCATAACAACAACTATTAATAGAAACTTCCAATGTAAATAAACAAAAACTAATATTAATATTTTCTCCTTCTTTCTTTTGTATGCAATAACTATAAACAGCAACTGATAATATAAACTCTCAATGCAACAAAATAGAAACTAATTTAAATTTTCTCTTTCTTTCATTTGCATATACTAAGACTTATTTAACACACTCATATATATATATATATATATATTGTAAGAAAAAACATGACAGCAAAAGATAATTTCTCATGCAACTCTCAAAACACTCAAACTTCACAACATAGGGAATAAACAACTTCTTTTTAATAAAAAACATAAAGAATTTTTACATTGTAACACTTAATACAGCCCACTCCATGGGTAGAATAACTTGACAAAATAAATTACAATAGGGCCACAAAGGCCATGGCTCAAACAACCAACAACAAAAGACTAAAGCAACACAAAAATAGACTTCTCATCAAGCTCCATTTCTTCATTTAAGCACCTGCAAATAAAACACAACAAAAAGGAAAACCCGGCCACTTCTAAATGCCCTCCTCCCTACCATAGACCTGCAAGTGGGTCACCCCAAAGTTAGGGAGGTAGGGATTCACACGGTTGCAACACACCACAACATGCATCAAGCAACAACAACACAAAATCAACCCCAAGGATAAACACATAACACAACTCATGAGAATTGTTGATCATGATGTTAGTCATAAACAAACATAGAATAAAAGTACACATTAACCTTTATTCATCTTGAAAGATACAATGAATTCATAGAATTCATGATCTCAAGTCTCTAGTGATTAGGTCTTAATCTTCTGACATTACTCAGAGGTTGATGTGTGTTGCTGTTTTCATTTTGGGGCCTTACATAGATCTCATCAGTAAGCTAATGTTTCCTGTAATGATGCTGCATAGAAAGTTATTCTACACAAGATATGCTTTAAATATTGTGTCTATCTTTAAATCTTTGCATGATATTTGTCATTTTGACATGTTTTAACCTCAAATATGTTGAATATGTTCAGTTATCTATGGGATGTCTGCATATTTGTATTATTTGCTTACGATTGTCAATTATTTGCAATTGTGATGATGAAATGCTCTTAAATTGAGAGAAATTGAAAGAAATACTTCAAATTAATGTTGAACCTTCAGCTATTGAGCCACATATACATCAGATACAGTCATGAAGAGAAGAAATCAAACCATATGTTCACCAGGACATTCCACAGCTAGATACAGTCGATGCTAACTTCAAAGGAAAGGTATAAAAACAACACATGTAAGTAGATATGCACTCCAAGGGATGCAACAAATCACAGCATGTACTAAGAATTCATACACTGATTACTCAAGATTTATTATGGATTGTAATCAAAAGAATCTTCTCATTCATTAAGTATGCAAGAACATATATGTATACAACAACTTTGAAATGAGCCCTGAATATTTCAGCAAATAGATTTCAATTAAGTTTCAAATGTTTAAAATGAGGCGTCCCTGCACCTTTTATAGAATAAAGTGAGGGAGCCATTACAATTGATCTACAATCAAGATTTATCTATTAAAATCTACAGTTTACATTTTATTAACTAAGTCAACCATTTCCATGTGGCACAGGTTGCCAGCTAGCAACCATCTAAACGACTTACTTTCTTCTATACCTGATGCATATATTCCTTTTATGATGCATCTTCATCAGATTCTTTGTCATCATCTCTATTTGCCTGATCATCATTTTCATCAGTTTCCATATCCTCCTGATGATTATCATTTTGTACATGGATCTGCATGGATATCCGAATACCTTCATATGCTTGCACTATGTTTTCCACTTCTCTGCCATCTTGAGTTTTTGCTTTGGTGATGGCATGTTTATGCACCTGATATTTGCTCTGGAGGGATTCCAATTTACTCCTCCTACTACTAGATGTCTCATTATTCTCCATCCTGACCCTGATCCTCATGATCTTATCCATAGTTTCTTCTATCAGGTGGTTTAGAGGATCGTCGGCTACCTGCTGGAAATTGCTATATGGAGCTTTAATGGCAAACTCCTCATCTTGATTTTCTATCTTGCCTTCTGCATTTCCTTCTAATATTTCCAAAAGTTTAGCCTCAAATGACATCATATCATGCAACTTCATGCTGATATCTCTTAGTTTACTGTTGCGTCTTTTAAGCACATCACATTCAAATTGAATGTCTTTATACCATATATCAATCAATAGGGCTGTATTATTATTTAGTACTTGATTCCTTATTAAAATCAGAGGATCAATCCTCTTTATTTCACCCAAAGTGCTCAGGACTTTCTCCAGTTCAAATGACCTCCTCCCGATCTCCATCTATAATTTATCTACCTTTTTCCTAGAGGTGCCCAAAGAATTCCACCTCTTCAAAGAGGCCTTTACCACTTCTTCTGCTTCATCAAATGTGGATAACATCCACTTTCTCATTATGGATGACTCATGTTTCATGAGATCCAACTTATTTACCTCATCTTGAGAAATAGCAGTCAATGGGACTGCATGATCACTTGTTGTATCCTCAGGGTTAATTAACCCTTTTATGTAAGTATGTAGCTGAGTAATGTGCTCCCTGTGCTGTTTAGTTTTCTCTTTCTCTCTTTTCACCCTCTGGGTCAATGAATCAATTATATCTTTACCTTCTTGGCCTTCCTGATCCTCATTGGCAAATCCCAAATCTACTATACTAATATGGAATTCATCCAGAGTGATCTTGCCTTTTTCTTTGTCTATTGTAGGAATGGCCACCTGAGCAGTCCTTCTACCTGTGACAGGATCTCTTCTTATTGCAGAAGTTATCATATTCATCTTTAGAAACTTCTTGTCTTTTCTTCTTATTATCCACCATGATGGCAACACCCTTTTTCTTCAGTGCATTTATCTAGTCATTGACCCATGCTTGGGTCAGCTGCAATGTTCTGCCTATGAATGGATCCAAGGAGATGTCCTCCTGCATGGTGAGATCTAGTGCTGAGATGGTATCATTGTATATCTTTTTCTCTTCATATTCATTAGCCATTACCGCTCCATCATCTTTCTTTAATTGTGTTGGGATGGAAATAAAATCAAAGGTCTTGATCTGGCTGAGTGTAAGCCTTTGATATCTTCTTCTTCTGGCTTTAGCTTCATCTTCACAATCTACCTAGAAGTCTTCAAGATGTCTTCGATGGATGGGCTTCCCCATGACCTTCTGTATCCTCCCATATGGATCATATGATCTTTTTAATGGAAATAACTAGAAATTCATCATATTCAGACCAGCTATGGCCTTCTTAATATTATCAGAATCTGGGCACATATACCAGCCCATTGTGACTGGAAACAATACTGGTGGAAGCTTGTTGGTAGCTTTGTAGGCATTTAGTATTGTGGAGATTTGTCTTTAAAATTCCATTAAGACAACTGCATCTGTAGGGTATCTTGGGAGCATGAGAGGCTCCTCCTCAAAACCTTCAACTCTGATGTAAGAGAAAGTTGTAAATTGAATATACCAGGCTCCATGCCTATATATGACTTCCTGAGCCTCCATGCTCAGTCTTTTAGTTTGGTCCTCCTCCATTGTTCTTGCCAGATGCATAGAGAATGCATCATTCACTAGTTTGTAAGCTTGGAGGTAATTTGCTCTCTGCAGCTGGGGATGATGATTCCATATATGTGCATCATTTGTTGTGCCACCAATTCTCCCAACTGTAGTTAATGCATCAAATGTACCCTTGTAGGCACATGAATAAACTATGTATGAGGTCATGTAGAAAGAACAATCTGGACCCCCTAGATTCTTTAGATGCTCATCTAGAGCATCACTTATCATCTTAGCCCACATTGGCTTGCTATCTATGTAAAGGCACATCAAGATGACTGCAGACATCTAGTCCTTAAAACTTCCAGCATCAGGCTGGCCTGTCATTCTGCTGAGCAGTGCTATCATGTATTGGTATTCATCATCAAAGTCAAATTTATATAAGTGCACTGGAAGCTTAGCTACCGCAGGATAAGGACTATTCTTCACCCTCCATTGTTACATTTTCTTCCTAGCAGACTTCTTGTTATTCTCATATTCTGCTTCTGACTTCTTCAAATCTATATTGGCAACCTTCTTGCCCAATGGCAAACTGAATTTAGCAGCAAGACCTTTTATAGACAGATCAACATATACTCTGCCATGCTTCTCTACCTTCCTTGTCTGTGGGTTATAATTTCTTGCACATTCAATGACCAACTCAGGAGTTTCCATGGAATAAGGGAAACCAACTACATTCCACATTCCAGACTTGAAGACTGCATCTAGCAAGGTGCTATTATTCTTTTCATCGCTCATTTTAGCAGACCATGCAGCCAGATCTGTATTTCCTTGGTGCATATCTATGATGGTACCATATTTAAACCAGACACCCTCAGGTTGAGTAAACATGGGCTTTAGAAATTCTGCCTCTGACTTAGCCAACTGCTTATCTACCATGGATGCCTGCAATTAACAGAATTGGTCTTATAATTGATATCTTTCCAGCATGCATATACGTCACATCTACGTTATTCATCATGCATGTTATACTTTTTCATATCTCGTTTATCCTGATATGCATAAACTAGAACTTCAAACTAGAAAACCATGATACCTGGATATGCAGAACATGACAACAAGATGGTTTCAATTACTTACCTGATGTGTTTATCCTCTTAATTATGTTGATAACTATGTGGAAGGAATTCAAATACCAGTAATGCTCGCGTATCTCGTTCTGGTACAAGCTATATGTGTCAGCAGGTAGTCTTCTGAGGGTTTGAAAACACGGAGGTCTGTAAAAACTTGTTTTATCATAAGGTAAGTGTGAAATGATTTGTAAATTCACTTTTAACCTCTTCTTTCAAGCAAATTAGGGCAAATTAATTGAAACAGCTGATCTTCTTGTATGAAACTTCTGGACCTCACTAGGTGTATGTATCAGGTTCGTAATCAGCGGGAACCACCTACCACATCTACGTACATTTAATATTATGGCGGTAAGGAGTGGGGTGATCTTTGTAGGATAGGATGATATTCAAATATTGGGTGATATTCAATATCAAGGTGATGTTCAAATATGATCCCCTAAACTAAAATGACCTCATGTCGAAATATCAAGATGATGTCATCAAGATAATGACTTAGTTCAGCGTTGTGGCTTTATGACGTCATCGTCATGTTATGTATGAAGGGTCATGTTTGGAAATATACCTTCGCAAGGTAAAAAGGATGGTGACGTCATCGTCAAGTTTATTTCTTCGTTTACCGGGTTTGGATGACGTCGTCAGGATATTGGTTCGGGGTGATATTTTGCGACAGGCTGATATTAAAATATTAGGGTGATATTTAAATATCGGGGTGATGTTCAAATATGATCCTCACAAAATATGTGATGTTGTTTATCAGGTAGGTATCGCTATCACATAAAGTTGACGTCTGGATGTTCAGAGAAAATAATTTTATCGGGTGATAATATTAGATCGGGGTAATCTTTTATATGACTGATGTTAAGAAATATGGTCCTCCCCTCAGAATATCAGGTTTGACCAAGACTTTGACTCACCATAACTCTCGTTCTCTAAGTAATATCAGGGTGATCCAAAAAGGCAAACCTGCATGAAATTTTGTGATCTATCCACCTATGAGGTTATTGTCATGAAATATTAACTTTGAAAAAACTAACCTCATCATGATGACCTACCTGGCCCCCTTTATGTAGGATCATATGCATTATCTTACTTTTACCAGACCGCCAGCAAGCAGAAAACACAAGCAAAGTTAAGCAAAAAGTTGGGTCTTTGTTTTGTCAAGTCAAAATAGGGCGTATTGTGTAACCACACAACTTGCCACCAAAGAAAACACTAAAATTCCAATGATTCAAGTGATGTGAACACATTCTAACATAGCATTCTAACTCTTTCTAAGCATAAGCATCATAATCTTTCTAAATGATAAAATGTCCTTATGGTAAGAATGCTAACAAAGGATCAGTAGTGTGCAAATGATTAATTATCCTCATCTTGAAAGCAAGTTGAAAACATTAGTAACTGATGTTAAGCTACATAGTTGGAGATCATCCCTCATAGCTAACCTGGATAGAGCCTTGCTACTAGCAGGCGTCCATAGCCCCGGCAAGGTTATCTATACAATCCCTCTAAGTAGAGCCCCACTGCCAGCATGCATCTATAGCCCCGGTAGAGTTACTTAGATGGCTTAATTTTATTATATTTTTTAGATTTTTTAACATTTATACTTCATATATCTGATATCATCATGTAAGCTTAGCATGCAAGGTATGGTCACTTGTTGTTTTAGGTTGGAGATTACATTGGTAGCAAGGGAGTCCCTTTAGATTTTTCACTTAACACCTATACTTGTATTTCCAACAAACCCAAGGCTGTTAGGTGAGTCATTGTGAAGAAATCACTTTGGTTAAAAAAAGGCACCCTAATGAAAAGATATCACAGACCTGATCATGATGACTTTCTCAAAATGAGTCATAACCTATATATAAATGTGTTCTCATCACTTGAATCTTAACAATTTTGTTATTTTCTAGGGTGAGGAGCTGCATCATCTTGACTAACCAAAACCAAAACTCAACCAGCAAGCAAAGAAAAAAATAAAACAAAGCACTATACAAATAAGTATACAACTGTACACTATGATACACATGACTGACATGAAGCTACTTAAGCTTGAAAATAATGTTTGAGGAACTGTCCATTAAATGGTAATGGAACATCCTCACCTGTCAAGTTCTTAAGCCGGAAAGTACTGTCTCCTACTATCTCAAAAAATTGGAAGGGACCTATCCATAATTTATCAAACTTACCATGGTCTCCTTTCCTCTCATGGGCTTTATCCCACATCAGGACTAAATCAGATATCCTAAAGGCTTTAACTTTGGCTCTTTTGTCAAACTAGCATTTGACAACAGCCTGATGTTAGGCAAATTGATCAATTGCCTGACTTCTTTTCTCTTCTAGGTGCATCAACTGAATCAAACTAACTTCTTGGTTATTGTCTATGCCTAGGTACTCTTGGGAAAACTACAAGGTAGGAATCTTCAGGTTAATAGGGAGGATGGGATCCACCCCATAGACTAAATGATAAGGTGAGTTTCCTAATGCAGCCTTGTTTCTGGTTCTGTCCACCCATAAGGCATATTTCAAAAGTGTATTCCATTCCCTAGGGTTCTTGTCTACTAACTTCTTTATGATATTCAACAAATTTTTATTGGTGGATTCTACCAATCCATTCCCTTGGGGATAATAATTAGATGAGAACTTCAGTATGATCCCATAATCAAAGGCCCAACTTGACAATTTGGTTGAAGTAAAAGCAGAGCCGTTATCACTTACGAGAGCATAGGGAACCCCATACCTGGTGACTATGTTACTTTCCAGAAATCTGATGACATGTTTTGCGATACAAGTCTTGCTGCTAGTGGCTTTAGTCCACCTGGTACAATAATCAGTAATTGTTAGAACATACCTGTGGCCTGAAGATGATGGAGGATTAATAGGTCCTATGAAATCCATGCCCCATTTTGCAAATGGGTGCTCTTCCATCACTGGTTGCAAAGGTTGTGCAGCATATCTCTCTCTGTTGGCAGCTACCTAACATACATGACAGCATTTAATGTGCTCAGTTGTGTCCTTGAAAATTGTAGGCCAATAATATCCTGCTCTGAGGATAGCATGTGTTGTAGCCAAGGATGAGCCATGTACTATTCCAAACTTGTCATGTAGTTCTGATAAAACTTTATTTGCTTCTGGCTTTTCTAAGCATCTTAGGTATATACCTTCATAATTTTTCTTGAAAAGTACTGCTTTCATCATGTACTTCTGGGACTTTATCTTCAAGGCTCTTCTCTGTGAAGCCTGCAGTCTAGGAGGACATCTTCCAATAATTAGGATATGCCTGATATTTCAATACCACTCTTCATTGTCCTTCTCATTAATAACATACTATTGACTTGTGATGTTTGGATCAATTTCTGATATCATTTGGCTTAAAGCTTGTCCTCTTACCAATTTCATGGGTGTGATTTCTATGTCATACTCTTGTAAAACTATGATCCACTTAGCCCTTTTTTCACCAGGCTCACTCTGCATTAACAACATCTTCACTATTGCATCTGGCACCACAGGAATCACCTTACTTCTCAAGATATAATGCATGAATTTCTTTACTGCTCTGACCAAAGCAAGAGCTTGCCTTTCAACATCTACATATCTCAATTCAACATATTTGAAAGAGCAGCTCATGAAGGCAATTGGTTTCTCTTCCTTTTCTTCATTTCTCTAAGTTAGCACTACTGCAGAGGTATGTTCTGAAGCAAATGAATAGATATCAAAGTCTCTGGTGTAGTCTGGACTGATGAGGATAGGAGCATCAAAAATAGCTTTCTTTATGTCTTAAAAGGTTGCTTTTGCTTCTGATGTCCACTCAATCTTTGCATCCTTTCTCAGCATAGCATTTAAAGGTCTAACTATTTCAGCAAAGCCAGTGATGAATTTCCTGACAAAATTTATCTTACCAAAGTAAGAGTTGAGCTCTTTCTTGCTTCTTGGAAGCTGTAACTTCATAATGGACTCCACCCTATCAAGATCTATGATAATCCCATTTCTAGTTATTAGGTGGCCCAGTAATTTTCTTGTTGTTACCCCAAATATATATTTATTGGGATTTAGTGATATTCCATATTCTTCACATTTTTCAGTACATTTCTGAGATCTGCTACATGGTTTCCTCTATCTTTAGAGAACACTATTAAGTCATCCATGTGCATTTTCCTATTAAGCATCTGAAGGCTATGTCCATTTCTTGCTGGAATGTTGCTCCAGCATTTATCAACCCAAATGGCATACGTCTATAAGCAAAAATCCCCCACTTGGTGGTGAAGGCAGTTTTTAGTTTGTCAATCTTATCAACCACGACCTAGTTGTAGCCTAAGAAGCCATCCAGAAAGGACATCATTTTTGCACCATTAACAATCTACAGGACTTCATCTAAGGAAGGCAAAGGATAATTGTCCTTCTCTGATACTCTATTCAGGTTCCTAAAGTCTACACACAGTCTGATGTCTCCATTCTTCTTTCTTACTGGCACTAGATTAGCTACCCAGGTGGAGTGCCTCACAGGAAATATGATCCTGGCATTCAACAGCTTCTTGACTTCTTCAAAAATTATTGGTTCAAGCAAAGCATTGATAGGCCTTTGCTTCTGTCTGAAAGGTTTAGCATCTAGCTTGAGAGGGATAGTGTGAGTTATGATTGATGTGTCATATGTCTTCAACTCATCATAGGTCCATGCAATAACATGTATGTAATCTTTAAGAGCCTGAGTTATTCCTTCTAACTCTTTTGGTGTGCAAACCTTACCAATCAAGACATTTCTCTTGTCATCATTTTGTCCAATATTCACTTGTGAATACTATCCTCCATCAGCTTTTGGAAGATCTTTCTATTTTAACATGTTATCCAGGTCAAATGCTCTCTCTAGCTTTATCATCCCTTTGGGAATCTTATTACTAGATAACTCTAATATTTCTTCCTCTTCCCAGACATGCTCTTCCATATTGTTTTCATCTATAATTTGAGCATCAAATATATCTCTGTTAGAGATGAAATCTAGGATATGCTGATCATCATCAAAAACCTGGAGATTAGTAACATTATCAAGTACTGATGGCACTGATACCAGCTCTACTGAAAATCTTTTTAGGCCTGATATGGACAAGGGCTCTAATGTACTGGCGGCCTATGCTAAGGCATCTGCCCTATGGTTCTATTCCCTAGGTACATGGGTGATATTAAATGCATCAAAGTCTTCAATCAAATCCCACACCCTGTGTCTATAATTTGATAATTTCTTATAGTTGCAAGAGTAAATTCCTCTTACCTGTCTGACAACTAATTTTGAGTCTCCAAAGACATGCAGAATTTTTACCTTCTTCTTGAGAGCAAACAGTATCCCATGTATTAGAGCTTCATACTCTATCACATTGTTGGTGTAGGGAAACTGTAATCTGTAAACAACTAAGTAGGACTTTCCTGATGGATCAATGAGATCAATCCCTACTCCAGCTCCTTGTTTAGACTTGGATCCATCAAATCTAAGGATCCAAAGTTTATCTTCAGTAGGAGGCTTAGCTGAACTTTCCTTCTTCTTTGCAGCTCTGGCAGCTGCACCACCTAATATCCATTTTAACTTAGGAATTTCAACCTTCTCAGTTTTCATCTTTCCTTTCTTCTGGGAAGTTGATTCTTCTTCTTTCTTTTCAACATCAGGAGGATGATCTTCTAAACTAGGCATTATATGCCTCTTTAAAATATGTAAGCATAGTGAATAGGTAGTCTCTGAGTGAGGTGCCTCATGCAATCTACACAATCCTTCAGTCAATGCATCTTGTGGAAATTTCCCTTGTTCTATCATTTTTTTAATTTCTCCTAATAAAAACTCCTCAAATCTAGTCAAGTTACTACCTCCATCTTCATCATACAGTTCATAATCTGACTCCATCAGGCAATCACTCCCAGGGGTGATTTTTTCTTTCTTCTTAACATTTATCTGGTCATATACCAGAATTTCTTCCATTCTCAGAATATGATCCTCATCATGATTTATTACCTCACTTGTGTTTCCTGCAAAAGACAAACAAAAATTAGTATCATCATCATCACTAGATACGAAACTTACCTCAGATGATGATGATGCCTCACTGCACATTTACTCAAGCTCCATCATATCTAAGCATGTTTCACAAGTTTTCTCTAAATGTGCCTCGTCATGTAATCTGCACCAACCATCAATCAAAACATCATGAACAGGTATATTTAACAATTGACAACGTTTTACCTACTTGGATAAGTGCATCTCAATTTTTTTGAAGCAATCTATTTCAGTTTCATTCTCAAAATTACTATCAGGTTCTATAATCTGTATGTCCTCCTGATGATCATCATCATGATGATGAAAGTCGAACATTAGGATCTCTTCTATCCTAATAGTCTACTGTCTAATGGCATAAACTCTGGGTTCAACATTCACGTACATGATCTCATTTGTTTTGTTGTACTTGGTGATCATGTGCTTCATTCTAGGCTCGGTGTCTATTCTTATCTGGTTAGGTATCCCTTTCCAAGGTAACCACATGTGACTGAAATCAATAGACATATATCCATTGAGAGTTTTAGACCAGCCGCTGCTGAGCAATATCCTATATATATCAGGTATATCTACTATGTGGATATCAATGTAATATTGGATCCTGGGATCAGATGCTAGTTGCATGTGAATATGGGTTAACTCTCCTACCACACTTAATTCTGTTTTATCTAGCTGTCACCTTCTTTAGGGATTTAGCAGGATGCAGTCCTAAAGCATTGCATATAGACAAGGGCATGACATTTGTAGATGCACTTGAATCTACCAGACAGTTGTGTAAATTCTTGCTAAACATCCTTATGGTAAGGAGGAAAGGTGGTGACTCACTTTTGTCTCTGTACAAGGTCATGTGGGAGGTTTCTGTAGCTTGGACTGTAGCTGGGGCTTTATGTTTGACAGTGTTATCTTTAGCAGCATGATCTCTATTACTAGGCTGACTTGGGGAATGACTATCCTCTCTAGGAGTAGGATCATCTAGTGATTTCATAAACGCCTTCTTAATTGCAATAGTTTTCATCAATTCTGATAGAGACAAGCTGATCTTTACCTTCTTCATCTCATTTGCTAGATATGTGACAAGCTTGTTGGACTCATGAGGCATGCTCAAAGCTTTTGATACTGTATTCTGTGGTGACAGATACTGTGCATTTACCTTTGGAAATCCCAGATTGTTACTTGCCTTGGGATCAGGAGGTAGCTTAAAATTATTTGGAGACAAGGAACTAGTTAATGGACCAGTAGGTCTGTTGGAGTTACTTCTTAGATTATAATTGTGCTTACCCTGATATTGCTGCTGGTAAGCATGCACCTCTTCATGCTCATTGGATGGCTTGTTCTCATCTTCAAAAGGGAAAACATAATTTGACTCAAAAGCCATGGCAGATTCTTCACATGCTAGGTTGTAATGCTGATGGGATGACACAGTCTGCTGATAAGGCTAGTCAGTATAGCTTTCTAATACAAATGTTGAGTCATATCCACAAGGGACAATTTCATTTCCCTCCATTTGAGGTGGATTTCCAAAAGTATTAGACACTTCTATTTGGAAAAATGCTAGCAGCAATTCTAAATTGTGGACAGTCTAATTCTGCATGAGCATTTGTATTGTGTATCCTACATAAATTGGTGAGGGCTACCTCAGCAAGATTGACTCTAGTAGTCTATTTGGCTTCAGTAGGTGGCTGATTATCTAAAGGTGATGGTAAGGAGCCATTATTTGGCCTGGAGTTCCATACTCTAGGCTGTCTGGGAAGATTGTTGTTATTTCCACCATTATTGTTGAAATTATTGTTGTTGTACCCCCTATCAGGATAACTAGGTCTGTCATTAGTGTAGCCTCTATTCTAGTTAGGCTGAGAGTAGAAGTTTTGGCTTCTCAAATGAGTGATCTCAGTTGTAAGCTTCCTTAGCTAAGCAGAGATTTCTTTGATTTCTTCTTTCTCTTCCTGAACCTTAGCCACTACATTTTTAGTTTGAGGCTTGAAGAAAGAGGATCCAGTGTTATTATTTTGATCAACACCTTGAGACATTTGTGTCTAACTTGGATACTATGGCATCTGACCATTTCCATTAGGAGGAGGAGGCATGATACTTAGTGGAAATATCTGTAATGGTGTTGGCATGACTACCAAAGGTACCATAGCTCCATTGTACTGTGGCTGGGGAGGATATTGTGTGAGATATGTAGGATATTGTGAAGGATATGCAGGATATCTAGGCGGTGTAGGAAAGGCTATGTTTAGTGTTGGAGCAGGTACCAACTGCTAATTGAATTTGATAGCTTCTTGGAAAACTCCTATCAAAGTTGTGATTTTAGGATGTGCTCTCCTGATGAACATGGAAGTTAAAGGATCCAGAGCTGAATAATAAATACTCCTTGCAGTAGCATCTGCTATAGTATATGGGGTAACTAACTTGGATAGCATTTTCTGGAACCTAGCATTGAAATCACAACTTTGATGCTACAAGGAGTATCAAACGCCTAGTGATCATCTAGTGATTTCATAAACACCTTCTTAATTGCAGGAGTTTTCAACAATTCTGATAGAGTCAAGCTGATCTTTACCTTGTTCATCTCATTTGCCAGATATGTGACTAGCTTGTCGAACTCATGAGGCATGCTCAAAGCTTTTGATACTGTATTCTGTGGTGACAGATACTGTACATTTACCTTTGGAAATCCTAGATTGTTACTTGCCTTGGGATCAAGACGTGTCTTAAAATTATTTGGAGACAAGGAACTGGTTAATGGACCAGTAGGTCTATTGGAGTTACTTCTCAGATTATAATTGTGCTTACCCTGATATTGTTGCTGGTAAGCATGCACCTCTTCATGCTCATTGGATGGCTTGTTCTCATCTTCAAAAGGGAAAACATAATTTGACTCAAAAGCCATGGCAGATTCTTCAAATGCTAGGTTGTAGTGCTGATGGGATGACACAGTCTGCTGATAAGGCTGGTCAGTATAGCTTTCTAATATAAATGCTGAGTCATATCCACAAGGGACAATTTCATTTCCCTCCACCTGAGGTGGATTTCTAGAAGTATTAGACACTTCTGTCTAGAAAATGCTAGCAGCAATTCTAAATTGTGGATAGTCTAATTCTGCATGAGCATTTGTATTCTATATCCTACATAAATTGGTGAGGGTTGCCTCAGCAAGATTGACTCTAGTAGTCTGTTTGGCTTCAGTAGGTGGCTGATTATCTAAAGGTGATGCTAAGGAGCCATTATTTGGCGTGGAGTTCCATACTCTAGGCTGTCTGGGAAGATTGTTGTTATTTCCACCATTATTGTTGAAATTATTGTTGTTGTACCCCCTATCAGGATAACTAGGTCTATCATTAGTGTAACCTCTATTCTAGTTAGGCTGAGAGTATAAGTTTTGGCTTCTAAAATGAGTGATCTCAGTTGTAAGCTTCCTTAGCTGAGCAGAGATTTCTTTGATTTCTTCTTTCTCTTCCTGAACCTTAGCCACTACATTTTCAGTTTGAGGCTTGAAGAAAGAGGATCCAGTGTTATTATTTTGATCAACACCTTGAGACATTTGTGTCTGACTTGGATACTATGGCATCTGACCATTTCCATTAGGAGGAGGAGGCATGATACTTAGTGGAAATATCTGTAATGGTGTTGGCATGATTGTCAAAGGTACCATAGCTCCATCGTACTGTGGCTGGGGAGGGTATTGTGCGAGATATGCAGGATATTGTGAAGGATATGCAGGATATTGTGAAGGATATGCAGGATATCTAGGCAGTGTAGGAAATGCTATGTTTAGTGTTGGAGCAGGTACCAACTACTGATTGAATTTGATAGCTTCTTGGAAAGCTCTTGTCAAAGTTGTGATTTCAGAATGTGCTCTCCTGATGAACATGGAAGTTAAAGGATCCAGAGCTGAATAATAAATAGTCCTTGCAACAACATCTGCTACAATATATGGGGTAACTAACTTGGATAGCATTTTCTAAAACCTAGCATTGAAGTTTGCAATAGGTTCACCTTCAAACCGTTTGATTGTGGCAAATAGGTGATAGTTCATTGAAGGATCTATTGGTACCTTGAATCTATCAGTAAAAGCTTTCTCTAGGATAGCCCATGATCTGATAGAACTCTGACCAAGACTAATATACCAATTATAAGCCTCTTCCCCTAAGGAAAAAGGAAATAATCTGCATACAACGTCCTGATGCTCTATTCTGGCCCTACAATAGGCTTCCTTAAAAGTTCTGATGTGATCATCTGCATCTTGAAAAGGATGATATTTTGGATAGATTTTGTCAGGATTCTTTGGTAAAGTGTCATATACAGTAAAAGTCAAAGGTGACTCTGCTGCAAAGAATAACATTGCAATCAGAGGAGGTTGAGCCTGTGGTACGGTCAGCTGAGGTTGGATAGGAGGTGTCATAGATAACCCTGAAGGTACTTGTAAACCAATAGGAGTTGCAGGAGGAGGCTCTGGTGATGCTCCTGATGCACTAGACCCTAGAGTGTGATGGATGTCTATAGTTCTAGGTCTAAACCCCCTAATAGGTAATTCTTCAAATATTCCACCGGATCTAGACCTGGTATTTATCCTGTGAGCTAGGATTTCTTGATTTCGAGGAAAATTGGCTGGTTCATTGTAAAGATCGGTTGGAATTCACCAGCAAAGGCTGTATTTAAAGTTAGGATTGGAAATGGACTAAGTATTTCTGGAATATTTGCAGCTATACTGCAAATATGAGGTGATCTTTAGGTTTGGTAACACTTGCAGGTTGATATCAGGTTTCTAAAGCAAGATACCTCAAAGTCTGGACAAATTCACCTGAAATAAGATCGATCTTTACAAATACATGATGATCTACTATAAAGATTGCAATATTTTTTATCAATTATGAAAACTTTGCAAAGGATTAGCATGTGCAAGCTTAGAACAACAGATATTTAAGTCTAATTTGAAATTTAGCAATGTTTGAGCATTACCTTATGATCTTTATCATCACCTAAACTATTGATGATTATCCTCATCCTATGGCCCTCCTTCTAGCGCCAATTTATGTTGATCATGATGTTAGTCATAAACAAACATAGAATAAAAGTACACATTAACCTTTATTCATCTTGAAAGATACAATGAATTCAAAGAATTCATGATCTCAAGTCTCCAGTGATTAGGTCTTAATCTTCTGACATTACTCAGAGGTTGATGTGCATTGCTGTTTCCAATTTGGGGCCTTACATAGATCTCATCAGTAAGATAACGTTTCCTGTAAGATAACGTTTCCTGTAATGATGTTGCACAGAAAGTTATTCTACACAAGATATGCTTCAAATATTGTTTCTATCTTTAAATCTTTGCATGATATTTGTCATTTTGACATGCTTTAACCTCAAATATGTTGAATATGTTTAGTTATCTACGAGATGTCTGTATATTTGTATTATTTTCTTAAGATTGTCAATTATTTGCAATTGTGACGATGAAATGCTCTAAAATTGAAAGAAATTGAAAGAAATACTTCAAATTAATGTTGAACCTTCAGCTATTGAGCCACATATACATTAGATACAGTCATGAAGAGAAGAAATCAAACCATATGTTCACTAGGGCATTTCACAGCTAGATACAGTCGATGCTAACTTCAAAGGAAAGGTATAAAAACAACACATGTAAGTAGATATGCACTCCAAGGGACACAACAAATCACAGCATGTACCAAGAATTCATACACTGATTACTCAAGATTTATTATGGATTGTAATCAAAAGAATCTTCTCATTCATTAAGTATGCAAGAACATATATCTATACAACAACTTTGAAATGAGCCCTGAATATTTCAGCAAACAGATTTCAATTAAGTTTTGAATGTTTAAAATGAGGCATCTCTACACCTTTTATAGAATAAAGTGAGGGAGCCATTACAATTGATCTACGATCAAGATTTATCTATTAAAATCTACGGTTTACATTTCATTGACTAAGTCAACCCTTTCCATGTGGCACAGGTTGCCAACTGGCAACCATTTAAATGGCTTACTTTCTTCTGTACCTGATGCATATATTCCTTTTATGATGCATCTTCATCAAATTCTTTGTCATCATCTCTATTGGCCTGATCATCACTTTCATTAGTTTCCATATCCTCCTGATGATTATCTTTTTGTATATGGATCTGCATGGATATCCGGATACCTTCATATGCTTGCACTATGTTTTCCACTTATCTACCATCTTGAGTTTTTGCTTTGGTGATGGCATGTTTATGCACCTGATATTTCCTCCAGATGGATTCCAATTTACTCCTCCTACTGCTAGATGTCTCATTATAATTCTCCATCCTCACCCTGATCCTCATGATCTTATCCATAGTTTCTTCTGTTAGGTGGTTTAGAGGATTGTCAGCTACCTGCTGGAAATTGCTATGTAGAGCTTTAATGGAAAACTTCTCATCTTGATTTTCTATCTTGCCTTCTACCTTTCCTTCTAATGTTTCCAAAATTTCAGCCTCAAATGACATCATATCATGCAGCTTCATGATGATATCTCTTAGTTTACTGTTGCATCTTTTAAGCACATCACATTCAAATCGAATGTCTTTATACCAAAGGATCAATAGGGCTGTATTATTATTTAGTACTTGATTCCTTATTAAAATCAGAGGATCAATCCTCTTTACTTCACCCAAAGTGCTCAAGACTTTCTCCAATTGAAATGACCTCCTCTCGATGTCCATCTATAATTTATCTACCTTTTTCCTGGAGGTGCCCAAAGAATTCCACCTCTTCAAAGAGACCTTTACCACTTCTTCTGCTTCATCAAATGTGGATAACATCCACTTTCTCATTATGGATGACTCATGTTTCATGAGATCCAACTTATTTACCTCATCTTGAGAAATAGCAGTCAATGGGACTGCATGATCACTTGTTGTATCCTCAGGGTTAATTAACCCTTTTATGTAAGTATGCAGCTGAGTAATGTGCTCTTTGTGTTGTTTATTTTTCTCTTTCTCTCTTTTCACCCTCTGGGTCAATGAATCAATTATATCTTTACCTTCTTGGCCTCTTGATCCTCATTGGCAAATCCCAAATCTACTATACTAATATGGAATTCATCCAGAGTGATCTTCCCTTTTTCTTTGTCTGCTGCAGGAATGGCCACCTGAGCGGTCCTTCTACTTGTGACAAGATCTCTTCTTATTGCAGAAGTTAACATATTGAAACTTCTTGTCTTTTCTTCTTATTATCCATCGTGATGGCAACACCCTTTTTCTTCAGTGCATTTATCTAGTCATTAACCCATGCTTGGGTCAGTTGCAATGTTCTGCCTGTGAATGGATCCAAGGAGATGTCCTCTTGCATGGTGAGATCTGGTGCTAAGATGGTATCATTGTATATCTTTTTCTCTTCATATTCATCAGCCATTACCACTCCATCAGCTTTCTTTAAGTGTGTCGGGATGGAAATAAAATCAAAGGTCTTGATCTGGCTGAGTGTAAGCCTTTGATATCTTCTTCTTCTGGCTTTAGCTTCATCTTCACAATCTACCTAGAAGTCTTCAAGATGTCTTCGATGGATGGGCTTCCCCATGACCTTCTGCATCCTCCCATATGGATCATATGATCTTTTTAATGGAAATAACTAGAAATTCATCATATTCAGACCAGCTATGGCCTTCTTAATATTATCAGAATCTGGGCACATATACCAGCCCATTGTGACTGGAAACAATACTGGTGGAAGCTTGTTGGTAGCTTTGTAGGCATTTAGTATTGTGGAGATTTGTCTTTAAAATTCCATTAAGACAACTGCATCTGTAGGGTATCTTGGGAGCATGAGAGGCTCCTCCTCAAAACCTTCAACTCTGATGTAAGAGAAAGTTGTAAATTGAATATACCAGGCTCCATGCCTATATATGACTTCTTGAGCCTCCATGCTTAGTCTTTTAGTTCGGTCCTCCTCCATTGTTCTTACCAGATGCATAGAGAATGTTGTTAGACTTAGGGCATACAACTGAGAGGGGGGGTGAATCAGTTGTGTGAAACTTTCTCTTTTTAAACACTTGAATCTTCTTTAGTGATTAGCATAATATTGATCATGAACCATAATGCATTCAAATCAAAAGCAGAAACATATCAACACATATGACACCAAGATTTTGACGTGGAAAACCCAGTTAAGTGAAAAACCACGGGGTGATTAAACCAAGAATCTATTCTCTATTAGAAGAATAGAAAGAACAAAATGGCACATGCCAATTAGGGCTCACTACCTACAAGAGACACACTATCTACAAAGGAATAAGTATCACCTTTATGAACTAGAGAATAGCATCTTCAGCATGCTTGAAACAGTTCCATTTAAGCCCAATACTTCTGCTCTACCTTTCGCACTTCTCTTCGCTACCACACACTCATCACTGCAAGACACACTTCAAAATGAATTCACAAACCCTTATTTATACAAGGCATCAACTTAGGAACAATCATCTAAGTCGGCAAACATCTACAAGAACATCCGCAAGATGTGTAATACATCTGGTCAGCTAGACTCAAGAAGAACACCAATATCTGTGGTTATTCTTCAAATGCAAACTTTAACTTCAATGCAGACCATCAATATTAACTGGACATGATCCAATGATCATCATAACCTTCCCTGAATCACCAAGAACATCCGCACTTCATCCTACTGGAATTCTTCTCTCCTTCATCTGGAGCTACAAGAACACAATCTATCATCATTGTCACAAATGAATAGGCTCTTTCGAACCTTCAACCCATGAACTAATCTAGTTGATACTTCACATGGATGTCCTCAACACTCCCTCAGATCCACAAAATGGGATAATGAAATACCGGATCTCACCGGACCTATCTGTGGCCCTCTATCACCTCTGAACACCTGCCGGAACCGGTTCTACTTGAGCGACCATAACTTCTTCAGATCTTCATGTGGACCTCTAAAATCTTGACTAGAGCATCTCAAGACTTATATCTACAAACCCTTTAAACCGCGTCCTCTAATCCTAAACCTATTGAGGGCTTTTACCTTCTTGTCATCACTGTTCTTCACTGTTCCTGATTGAGACTTATTTTCTCAATATCCTTAGTACACAGCTCATCTAATCCTTCTCATTAATGCAACATGAGTATGTTGACATCAATGAAAACACCGGTTAGGCCCATGCTTGCAACAATATCCCCGTTTGTCATTGATGGCAACATATGATGTGCAAAACCATCAAGACAAGAACTTGTCCTTACTATTACAACTCTCCCTAATAGCAACAACTATTCACATGTCTTCTCTCCCTTTATTGCTCCCCCTTTGATCAATAACCACTTGTTTTTCACATGTCTTCTCCCCCCCTTTGACATCAATGGCAAAGGGCTCATACTTGTAACTTCACTACTTCATAACATACCAGCTGCTCCCCCTGAGTAGTAGCTCCCTTATCATCAATTCAGATCACAAGATATGACTGTGATATCCACCGGATTGATGCACATCAGTGCATCCTAGTTCATCACCAGAGGGACAATAACCCCTAACTTCTCCCTAAGATACTCAAAAGAGTCCTTAGGAAGAGGTTTAGTAAAAGTATCTATAAGATGATCCTTGGAGGGAACATACTCCAATCTGACTTCACCCTTGTTCACTTGCTCTCTCAGAAAGTGAAACTTGATAGATATATGCTTAGTCTTAGAATGCAACACCGGATTCTTAGAAATATTTATTGCACTTGAATTATCATAGAAAATTGTGATAAGCTCCTCATATTCTACTTGAATATCTCTTAGCATCTCCTTCATCCACAAAACTTGAGTGCAACTTCCTACTGCTGCAATGTATTCTGCTTCAGTTGTAGACAGGGATATTGCCTCTTGTTTCTTGCTTAGCCAAGAAACCAACCTTTTTCCCACAAAGAATGATCCTCCACTTGTACTCTTTCTATCATCCACATCTCCTGCCCAATCTGCATCTGTATATGCATGAAGAGAAAAATTATGATCTCTAGGATACCATAGACCATACTCAACTATTTCCTTTTAAGTACCTAAAAATTCTTTTGATTTCCATGACATGAGATTCACTGGGATTAGCCTGGAATCTCGCCAAAAGACCAACAACCTACATTATATCTGGTCTAGTTTGAGTGAGATACAATAATCCTCCAATCATTGATCTATACTTTGTCTGATCTGTCTTAGGAGAGTCATCATCTTTGCTCAACTTACATCCGGTTGCCATGGGAGTGTTCATTGGCTTTGAATCTTCCATTCCAAATTTCCTCAACAATTCTTTCACATATTTGGTCTGAGAAATAAAGATTCCTTTCTTTGTCTGAGTAATTTGCAGACCCAAGAAGAAATTCATTTCACCGAGCATTGACATTTCAAACTCACTTTTCATTTGATTTGCAAAGGTTTTACACATACTGTCTCTTCCTCCAAAGATGATATCATCAACAAATACTTCAACAATCAAGATGTTTTCATGATCAATTTTGAAATATAGGTTACTATTAGCAGTACCTTTGTTGAAACCAATCTTCAAAAGATGTTTGTCCAGTCTTTCATACCATGCTCTTGGTGCTTGCTTTAGACCATACAGTGCCTTCTTTAATTTGCAGACCATATCACTATGCTCAGATAACTGCAATCCATCCGGTTGTTCAATGTACACTTCTTCTTCTAAGTCACCATTTAGGAAAGCAGATTTGACATCCATCTGATACACCTTGAAATCCTTGAAGGTAGCAAATGCAAGAAATAGTCTAACTACTTCAATTCTTGCCACCGGAGCAAAGGTTTCTTCAAAATCAATTCCTTCTATTTGAGAGTAGCCTTTGCAAACCAATCTAGTTTTATTTCTGATTACTTCACCAACTTCATTTAGTTTGTTCTGGAAGACCCATTTGGTTCCAATCACATTCTTGTTTCTAGGTCTGGGAACAAGATCCCAAGTGTGATTTTTCGCAATTTGCATCAACTCTTCCTCCATTGCTTTGGTCCAATTTTCATCATTGCAGGTTTCATTTATTGTCTTAGGTTCAATCTTTGAAATTAGACAATATTCATCCAAATTTTGAGCAATTTTCCTTCTAGTTTGCACACCTTTGTTTTTGTCACCTATGATTTGATCTTTAGAGTGGTTCAGTCTTACATACCTTGGAACTTTGGAAGTTTCTTGCACTTCTGCTTCTTGATCAGGCTCATTCAGACCTATCTCTTCTTCCTGATTTACCGGATCAGTCTAAATTTGACTTTCAGGAGAGGATTGAGCTCCTTGAGCCAGAACACCATTCTGATCATCTTCATCATACTCATAAAATCTTGAGGGTTTCTCTATTCCCTCATCAACCTTCACATTTGTACTTTCTATCATCTTTCTTAGTCTCTTGTTATAACACCGGTATGCTTTGCTTTGAGTAGAGTAACCCAAGAATATTCCTTCATCACTTCTAGCATCAAACTTGACTAAATCTTCATCTCTTTTGATGTAACACTTGCTACCAAAGACTCTGAAATATCTTACTGTAGGAGTAATGCCAAACTAGAGTTCATAAGGGGTCTTACTGGTATTGTTTCTGATTTGCACTTGATTAAGAGTATAGACTACAGTGCTGACAGCTTCTCTCCAATAGATCTGAGGAACATTTGCTTCCATCATCATACTCCTTGATGCTTCTTGGATGGTCTGGTTCTTTCTCTCCACTACTCCATTATGTTGTGGAGTCCTCAGAGCAAACAACTGTCTCTTAATTCCATGTTTCTCACAGAATTCTATGAACTCACCGGATGTGAATTCTCCACCTCTATTAGACCTCAAACATTTCAACTTTATTCCTATTTCATTCTCTACCATAGTCTTGAATATTTTGAATTTCTCAAGAGCTTATGATTTCTCCTTTAGGAAGGTTACCCACATCATCTAGGAATAGTCATCTATTAGTAGCATGAAGTGTCTATCACCTTGAATACTTTTGGTTCTTTCCGAACCACAAAGATCAATGTGAACTAAGTCCAATAGTCTGGTAGAAGACAGTTCCTTGCTTTTGAATGTGACTCTGCTCATCTTACCCAACTGACATTCCTTGCACAAGTTGTTAGTAGGTTTCACCAATTTTGGAAGATCTCTTACAACCTGAGTATTGCTTATTTTGATGATATTATCAAAATTCACATGACACATCCTTCTATGCCATAACCAACTCTGATCAACTTGAACAAATAAGTAGCTTTTACCAGTACGAACCAAGTGGAAAATATTACATTTAGTTTGAGTACTGGATGCAATCTCTATTCTGGATCTTTCAAGGATTTTGCATTTTCCATCCTTGAATCAGAGATCATAGCCTTTGTCCACTAGCTATCCAACACTGAGAAGATTGTGCTTCAAACCTTCAACATACAGTACATTACCAGTTTTGTTTCTTCCATTAAAAGAAATAGTTCCTCTTCCTCTAATTCTACCAACAAAATTATCACCAAACTTCACCACTCCTCCTTCATACCTTTCCAAATCTATGAACTTATTCTTGTCATCTGTCATGTGGTGAGAGCAACCACTATCAATGACCTAATCATTCTTTTCTTCAACTTGGGCAGCTAGAGCTCTTTCTACAGCTTTATGACTGATAGATACAGAGGATATTGGTTCTTCTTCCTTGATGGCAATAAACACCCATTCACTTCCGGATTTGTTTCCTGTCTCTGATTCATCATTTGTTACTCCTTCATTATCATCTTCTTCATGAACATAGTAACAATTCTTTTGGAACCTTGATCTGTTAGGATTTGGCTTTGAAAATCTTTCTGGACATCTTGAGGCAAAATGACCAATCTTATTGCAGTTAAAACACTTAAAAGGTAATTTTCCTTCATACTTACCGGATCCTCTTGGCATTCTCTTTGCAATGAGGGCTTCAAGTTGAGTAGTTTCTACTTCTTCTTCTTCTAGGTCTTTTCTTGATTTTCAATACCATGACAAATTCCTTGATGAGTTCTCTCCTAGATCAAATCCTTGTTTACCTTTCATAGAGGCACTGGCTTTGAATGTAGATTCAGTTTTGGAGCGATCATCTCCAAATTTGGTCATTTCAAAAGCAACCAGTTTGCCAGCCAATTGGTCTCTTGTGACAGTTGCATGGGATCTGAATTCATCAATGGCAGCAACCTTGATTTTGTAAGAGGCAGGAAGGGATCTGAGAATCTTACCAACAATCTCATTTTCATCCAAGACTCCACCAAAATTTCTAATTCCACAAACCAGCTCATTCACTCTTGGCATAAAAGTGGTAATATTTTCATCATCTCTCATCTTTAGTTTTTCAAATTTCCCTTTTAGACTCTGTAACCTTGCATATTTAACATACTCATCTCCTTCATGCAGAAGTTCTAGTTTAATCCAAATCTCATAGGCAGTTGGTAGGTCAATAACATTTGAGAGCTCTGAGTCAGTTAATGCACTTAGAAGAGCCTCTTTGGTTTGCAGATTGTTTTCAGCATCTGTGATTTCATTTAGGGTTGTCGGACCACCCTGTGGGGGTACATATGCTTTTGAGACCATGGACTAGTACGCCTTTCCCATACACTACAAGTGACATTTCATGCGACCTTTCCAAAGAGAAAAGTTGGTTTCATCAAACTTCGAACTATCCTTCTTGTATGATGACATCCTAGATCTCCTCAAACGGTTAAGCTCCTTTTAGAGGAACTTAGCTCTGATACCAATCGTTAGACTTAGGGCATACAACTGAGAGGGGGGGTGAATCAGTTGTGCGAAACATTCTCTTTTTAAACACTTGAATCTTCTTTAATGATTAGCATAATATTGATCATGAACCATAATGCATTCAAATCAAAAGTAGAAACATATCAACACATATGACACCAAGATTTTGATGTGGAAAACCTCATTAAGGGAAAAACCACGAGGTGATTAACCCAAGAATGTATTCTCTATTAGAAGAATAGAAAGAACAAAATGGCACATGCCAATTAGGGCTCACTGCCTGAGCACATTGCTCACAAGAGGCTCATTGCCTACAAGAGACACACTATCTACAAAGGAATAAGTATCACCTTTATGAACTAGAAAATAGCATCTTCAGCATGCTTGAAATAGTTCCATTTAAGCCCAATACTTCTGCTCTACCTTTTGCACCTCTCTTCGCTACCACACACTCATCACCGCAAGACACACTTCAAAATGAATTCACAAACCCTTATTCATACAAGGCATCAACTTAGGAACAATCATCTAAGTCAGCAAACATCTACAAGAACATCCACAAGATGTGTAATACATCCGATCGGCCAGTCTCAAAAAGAACACCAATATCCATGGTTATTCTTCAAATGCAAACTCTAACTTCAATGCGGACCACCAACATTAATTGGACATGATCCAACGATCATCATAACCTTCCCTGAATCACCAAGAACATCCGTACTTCATCATTCTACTGGAATTCTTCTCTCCTTCATCTGGAGCTACAAGAACACAGTCTGTCATCACTGTCACAAATGAATAGGCTCTTCCAGACCTTCAACCCACGAACTAATCTAGTTGATACTTCATATGGACGTCCTCAACACTCCCTCAGATCCATAGAACGGGAGAAAGAAATACTAGATCTCACTGGACCTATCTATGGCCTTCTGTCACCTCTGAACACCTATCAGAACTGGTTCTAGTTGAGCGACCATAACTTCTTCAGATCTTCATGCGGACCTCTGAAATCTTGACTAGAGCATCTCAAGACTTATATCTACAAACCCTTTAAACCGCATCCTCTGATCCTCAACCTATTGAGGACTTTTACCTTCTTGTCATCACTGTTCTTCACTGTTCCTGATTGAGACTTATTTTCTCAATATCCTCGGCACACAGCTCATCTAATCCTTCTCATTAATGCAACATGAGTATGTTGACATCAATGACAACACTGGTTAGGCCCATACTTGCAACAAATGCATCATTCACTAGTTTGTAATCTTGGAGGTAATTTGCTCTCTGCAGCTGGGGATGATGATCCCATATATGTGCATCATTTGTTGTGCCACCAATTCTCCCAACTATAGTTAATGTATCAAATGTACCCTTGTAGGCACATGAATAAACTATGTATGAGGTCATGTAGAAAGAACAATCTGGACCTCCTAGATTCATCAGCTACTCATCTAGAACATCACTTATCATCTTAGCCCACATTGGCTTACTATCTATGTAAAGACACATTAGGATGACTGCATACATCCAGTCCTTAAAACTTCCAACATCAGGCTGGCCTATCACTCTGCTGAGCAGTGCTATCATGTATTGGTATTCATCATCAAAGTCAAATTTATATAAGTGCACTGGAAGCTTAGCTGCCACAAGATAAGGACTATTCTTCACCCTCCATTGGTACATTTTCTTCCTAGCAGACTTCTTGTTATTCTCATATTCTGCTTCTGACTTCCTCAAATCTATATTGGCAACCTTCTTGCCCAATGGAAAACTGAATGTAGTAGCAGGACCTTTTATAGATAGATCAACATATACTCTGCCATGCTTCTCTACCTTCCTTGTCTGTGGGTTATAATTTCTTGCACATTCAATGACCAACTCAGGAGTTTCCATGGAATAAGGGAAATCAGCTGCATTCCACATTCCAGACACGAAGACTACATCTAGCAAGGTGCTATTATTCTTTTCATCACTTATTTTAGCGGACCATGCAGTCAGATCTATATTTCCTTGGTGCGTATCTGTGATGGCACCATATTTAAACCAGACACCCTCGGGTTGAGCAAACATGGGCTTTAGAAATTCTACCTCTAACTTAGCCAACCACTTATCTGCCATGGATGCCTGCAATTAATAGAATTGGTCTTACAATTGATATCTTTCCACCATGCATATACATCACATCTACATTATTCATCATGCATGTTATACTTTTTCATATCTCATTTATCCTGATATGCATAAACTAGAACTTCAAACCAGAAAACCATGATACCTAGATATGCAGAACATGACAACAAGAGGGTTTCAATTACTTACCTGATGTGTTTATCCTCTTAATTATACTGATAACTGTGTGGAAGGAATTCAAATACCAGCAATGCTCATGTATCCCATTCTAGTACAAGCTATATGTGTCAGTAGGTAGTCTTCTGAGGGTTTGAAAACACGAAGCTCTATAAAAACTTGTTTTATCATAAGGTAAGTGTGAAATGATTTGTAAATTCACTTTTAACCTATTCTTTCAGGCAAATTAGGGCAAATTAATTGAAACAATTGATCTTCTTGTACGAAACTTCCAGATCTCGCCAGGTGTATGTATCAGGTTCGTAATCAGTGGGAACCACCTACCACTTCTACGTGCATTTAATATTACGGTGGCAAGGAGTAGGGTGATCTTTGCAGGATAGGATGATATTCAAATATCGGGTGATATTCAATATTGGGGTGATGTTCAAATATGATCCCCTGAACTAAAATGACCTCATGTCGAAATATCAGGATGATGTCATCAGGATAATGACTTAGTTTAGTGTTGTGGCTTTATGACGTCATCATCATGTTATGTATGAAGGGTCATGTTTGGAAATATACCTCCGCAAGGTAAAAAGGATGGTGACATCATCATCATGTTTATTTTTTTGTTTATCGAGTTTGGATGATGTCGTCAGGATATTGGTTCGGGGTGATATTTTGCGACAAGCAAATATTAAAATATCAGGGTGATATTTAAATATCGGGGTGATGTTCAAATATGATCCTCACAAAATATGTGATGTTGTTTATCAAGTAGGTATCGCTATCACATAAAGTTGACGTCTGGATGTTCGGAGCAAATGATTTTATCGGGTGATAATATTAGATCGGGGTGATCTTTTATAATATGACTGATGTTAAGAAATATGATCCTCCCCTTGGAATATCTGGTTTGACCAGGACTTTGACTCACGATAACTCTCGTTGTCTAAGGAATATCAGGGCGATCCAAAAAGGCAAACTTGCATGAAATTTTGTGATCTATCCACCTATGAGGTTATTGTCATGAAATATTAACTTTGAAAAAACTGACCTCATCATGATGACCTACCTAGTCCCCTTTATGCAGGATCATCTGCATTATCTTACTTTTACCAGACCGCCAGCAAGCAGAAAACACAAGCAAAGCTAAGAAAAAAGTTGGGTCCCTATTTTGTCAAGTCAAAATGGGGCGTGTTGTGTAACCACACAACAATAATGAGTTTAATGGGGGTAGGGAATGGACCCCTCTACTTCAAAGGCCACACCAAAAACTCCAAATACCAAGTCTCATGGCCTCAAGCCAAAACCTCCAAAACCACATCTCTCCAAATATCACAAAATAACTTCCATGGCACTCTTGCCATTCAAATAATCTCCACAACAAGTAAAAATCCCTCAAGGCCATAAATAGCACAAAATATGGGAGTGACCTCAAGGAGATTCCTTTCCCCTACCCCAAACAAGTTGAGCCTTACCTCCAAATGGAGGTGCTCTCACCAAACTCCCATCCCACACAAAAATGAAACAACAAACAACAAGCTACAAACACATCATAGTAAAAATATGCAAGTGCAAAGAAACATAGTCATGAGGCTTACCTTCAAAAGCCCTATAATGGAAGCACATTCGGTGATGAGCTCCAAGCTTCTCCAAATCTCTCTAACCTTCCCCAAAAATTGCTCAAAATAGAAAGAATCTCCAAAATACAAGAACCCTACACTCCTCAACAAGAGGAGGTAATATAGGCCTTCTAATTTGGCCTTGAGGAATGAGAAGGTGACACTTGTCACCTTCTCCTTCCTCCTCCTATGCCACTTGCAAGGTAGAGGAAGTTTGAGGGTGACAAGTGTCATCCTCCAATTCCATCTCAATCCTCACCTTATCCACTTGTGCTCTCACACATGTGTGAGAGAACAAGTGGTGAGGTGGCATTCCCTTTCAAACCTCCAAGAGGATAAGGGATGCCATATGGCATCCTCTTATTCTTTAAGAGAGTCATCTCCCTCCAAGATGCTCTGAAATGTGTGAGAGCCTTGGAGGAAGATCCCACACAGTCTTCCTAGGGAAGGGATTCCCAACTTTGGGAAGGAAGATGAGTCTTTCCCAAAGCATGACTCATCTCCCACCCTTATCTAATTCAAATTTCGTCACTTTGACTAAACCTTAGTTTAGAGTGACCAAAAGTGAGTTAACCCAAGGTTTAGTTAGTCAAAATTGACCCTAGACCCATGGGTAACCACCTAGGGTAAATTTTGGGACACTAAGGTTCACCAAGGGGGTCATAAATCCACTTTAAATAGCCTCAAAAATAAAAACAATACCAAGTGGTATAAATCAATAAAAACTATACAACACATGATATAATTAAATTAAACCAAGGGGTACTAGTCCAAAATGATAAAATTAAACAAGCACTTAAATCAACACTCAATTCAAACATGATCCTCATCCCTCTTGGGAATGGATCGGTTTCATAGGGAATAACATATGTGTGAATTCTACCTGCAATTTCCCGTGGCCTGGGAATGTAATCCTACACATCTCGATCAAGTGTCAATCATATCATGAATAATCATAGCCAAAGCAACTGGAATTAAATTCATGCCATTGAATACAACAATAATCATCTATAACATAATTACAAATTAAACTGCATTTTTTATCAAATGTCACATAATCATCATCACATAAATAACTAGAAATCACATCACAAAACATCATCTAATATATCTCGCATGTCTATCACAAAAATAGCATCAAAATATGATCAAATTGAATCACCATATGTCTAATTAATGTCATATCAAAATCAAGAGATATAATCAAATCTGCATAATGAAACCATAGTCTCTAAAAGTCTGATAATGTCATCAACTGAATGCATAACAATCAAAATAAGGAAGGAAAAATAATTGGCCTCACGGTTGCAAAGAAAAAGCCAAACACCAACAATGAGGGGGTCTATAGATAAGCACCCAGGCACCATGTTGAAAGGCTAAGGAGGTGAGGGTATAATCAAAGATGGGGGGATTCAACAAAGTTTACAACATGGTATCCCTATCCCTACCATTGTCAAATTTAAAACCAAATTAGTAGAGGAGGATAGAGAGGAGTGGATGATCAACCTCTACCTTTAGATAAAATGATAGTTCTCTTTGATGATGAGGTAGTGCATGAGGTGTCTGCTAGCCCCGTGGATTCATTGGTGAAGAATAGAATGGTTACACCTCAGAACACTCCCATAGTGCAGTAGGTGAGAGAGGAAGTGAAGGAAGATATAGAGGAAGATAATCTAGAGGTTGTGGCATAGAAGATAGGCATGGAAGGATCGATTGGCAATGTCACAAGCCCAACAATAATTGATTTAGCATATGAGGGAAGTGATGATGTAGGTAAAGACAAAGATGTAGTCATAGAGCATGATGAAACTGAACATAGTGCAGTTATGGACATGCATGCAGAGATACTTGATCAGACAAATGCCTAAGACATTGAGCAAGGCTATGTTGAGGGAGAAGAGATAACTGATACATTTGGACAATTAGGTCCCAAGGTCACATCTGAACCTCAAGGTCCCAAGGATACAAACATGCTAGAACTCAGACAGGAAGGTCCATTGAAGGGAGATAACAGTAAAGAACAAGAAAAGGTGGGCAGAAATATCCAAAAAAAGATCATCAGAGTATCTAGGATCTTGGTTATCAAGGACCTGATATAGATCTACCACAACCTCAAGATGAAAAAATATACCTGATCAAAGTATGAAGACATCAGAGGAAATCCTCACACATGATGAGCAACAGAAAGTGGATGAAAGAGTCCACATTAGGAAATAAGAGCAACAATAGCAAGGAGTTGATGAGGATATCTTGCAGGAGCAAAACCTAGAATCCCATGATGCTCACATTGAGCATACAAACCAAGGAGGATCCAAATCTGATGTGCCACATTGGTTACAGTATGAGGTAAATCCACCTCCATTATTTGATTCTTCAAATTTTGATATATCTTCATTATTTTCAGATGAAGTGGCCAAACCAAAGAGAAAAGCCAGAGCTACCTCTAAAATAAAGAGAGTTCTAGCAATAGGGAAAAGAACAGCTCAGGTAGCTATGCCTATTGTGGATAAGGCCAAGGGAGAAATAAGTGAAAGTGAGTTCCAAATAACCAAAGTGGACTTGGGCTTTGCTACTTCACAACAAGCGGGACAAGAAGCCAAATATAGCATAGATGCCCTGTTGATAAGGATAGAGTAGGAAAAGGTAAAGAATAAGGTACATAAAGAGAAAATTGCTCAAATGAAGACATTCATAAAGGGATTAGTGGCACCCACTAATATCCCCATCTCAACATCCACCCCATTGGCAATAGTATCACAAGATGAAATCACAACGTTGGATGTCATGAGGCATTGATCAGAGGTGCTAGATAAATGGTTTATCTAGTTCTTAACTGAAGGAGAACATGTGATAAGAACCTCACTGGCCAATTGGGACTTGCTTAACACTTTAAAGAGAAAGGTAGATAAAATGTAGAAGGAGATTAGGCAAAGGTCGATAAAAGTTGATAAACATTTCGCCCCTCTTATAGAGATGAAAAGGGTAACTATGAATGTTCTGATATCTAGGAATATCCTGACAACCCAGACTTCACAGTTACTAGATATTTGGTATGAGGACATGAAATTTGAAGAGGATAGCCTAAAGAAATGCAATACCAAATCTAGGGATATTAGTGTTAAGTTGTATGAGCTTCTATCAAAAGAAATAGAAATTTTGGAGGCTCTTGAAGGTGAGATTGAGGGAAAGGTGGAGAATCAAGATGTAGACTTTTCCACCAAAGCATTCCAAGATAATTTCAGACCTGCATCTGTTGATCCTCTCAGTGATTTCTCTAAGGATGTGGTTGACAAAGCAATGAGAATGAAGGCTAATATAGAAAAGTTCACTGAGGATCTAGATAGTCGGAGGAAAAAGTGGACAACCTTGCAGGCCCGATTCAAGACCCAAGGGCATGCATCAAAAAAGGCTAAGGTACTATATGGAGGAGAAATAGAAAGAATAGTCCAAGCATATGAACTTATCCAAGGGACTATTGGTAAGCAAACAGGAGATGACCCATCTACAGATGAGGAGGAATAAACAGAGATGCAGAGGGCATGGACATGCTGGCCAAGTCGACATAATCTTGAAGAATATTCTAGAAGGATAGTTGTGCTCCACTAGATGGCTGCCAACTGGTAACCCGTACCACATATTTTGTCTGTTGACTTAGTTAATACAATATAAACTATTGATTATCATGGATGAATCTTGATCATAGGATCTTTTGTAACTACATCCCCTCCTTATTCTATAAAAGGAGGTGGATTGCACCTTGTATGATTATTAAGATCTTAATTGAGATAGGATTGTTGAATGTCATGGTACTTTCTCAAGACCAATTGTAATTATGTTCACATTTTGAATACTGAATGCAATAGAGATACAAATTACAGCTACATTGTAAATCTTGAGTAATTTCTAGATGTCATCTAGACTTGTTACTGTGATGTGTTGCATCCCCTGGAGTGTATATCAACTAGTCCTTGTTGTTGATTTCCTATTCCTTTGAAGATTAGCACCAACTGTGTGAAGTTGTGGAATGTCTTGGCATAGCATGGTTTGGTTTTCATCTCTATTTCATGAAGTATTGAAGTGCATATATATAACAATGGATGAAACTCATTCAATTAAGTAAATTTAGAAAGCTTTAGTTCAAATTTCTTTAATTTCATTAAATCATCATCATAACTACAAATACATAGATAAATGGAAAGTAGAACATAAAATATGCAAATTTCTATATATACATGAAGATCTATAGCATATTTTGGACCAAGTGCACCTAAAATAGTAAATATCATGCAAAGAATCACTATTAATGACAAAGAACACATAAATATCAGCTTGAAGGCACAATATTTACACAAATATATAATGCATAAGCCAAATCAAGAAAGATTAGTTTAATTTCATGCAAATTGAGATGATTTTAGAAGAACTAATCAAAGTTATCAAGTTTACCATAAATGACCCTAAATTAGAAGAACTGATCAAACTTAAATGCAAAAAAATCTGCATGATCAAGTTAAATACAATAGGATTTAACATCATTTGTTGAGAATTCACAGAAAGTAGGAGGAACAGAGCATATCTGGATGCAAATCACTTCAAAATGATACATAAGGCCCCTAATGGAAAAAATCAATTCACATCAAACTAACTTAGAGATTATCAGAAGGTCAAGACCTAACTAATGGAGACTTAGAGTTATCAATTCATCCTGAATTGATCATACTTTTCAATATGATAAAGGTTTGTTTTGTGAATTCTTTATCTATGATATTATGACTAACATCATGATCAACAAGGGTTTAATCTGCATGCATTTAAATTAAAATTCTTTACGCTTTTCCCATTCTCACATTAAGTAGATGCATATGGAATTTCATTTCATAAGAAATATTGTATTGGTTAATTACTAAATTGATTGAAATTAATTTAACAATCCCAATTATTTTATGTTGAGAGTTTTCTAGTTTATGCTAAAACTATGGCATTTTTTTAGAAAATAGTTATATGATTCAAAAAGTGTGTGCTTTAGACCCTTATCTTTAAGAGGGTATTCTTGAAAAATGAAAATTTTGATGTTTGAAATTTTGGAATTTTACCATTGAAATTCAAAGTTTTTGGAAAAAGTTTGAGTGTCTTAAAAAACAAAATTTTGAATTCTGCATTCATATGTGCATTTTATTTTGTGGGAATAAAACTATATTATGGAAATGAGATGTGTAAATATTTGGGCCTATGTGTGCCATGTTTGGACCTAAATTTTTATGCCATATATTTTTGTGTGTATTTGACTGTGGCCATAGGATGTGAGGGCTCTAGTTAGGATGGATTAGAATCTCATGCCCATCTTCTTGTATGGTAAGCTATGATTAGGAAATGGGAGGTTAAGACATTGATTAAATTGAATTGAAATTACACAATTAAAACATTAACAATAGCTATCCATGAGACTCTTTCATATGCCCAATGGGATATGTGGAAGGACCATGAAGGACATTGGGCTAGTCTACCATTATCATTGAGGACCTCCATGGGATGGGGGCATCCTCCTAAACCTCCATGTGGTTCTTTATACCCATGATGATGTGTCATTTCTAGATTATATGATAACCCTCTCCTCCCTCTTTGTACATGGATTATGAATACAATGAGTGCATGTGATTACATAGTATATGCTTTGATTGGTTTGTTCTCCCTATTTACATATTTCTTTGTATTGTTGTATGACATGGTTGATATCCCATGCGTATGCATTGATGTTGTTGTTAGGACCCTTTGTGTACTTACTTTGTGTTCCATGTTTAATAGAAAAAGAGGGGTTTTCAATTTCAATGGATGTGTGGGTTAAATCCTCCTTTCACTACAAACATTCAAGGACATTTCAACCGAGTTGAATCACACCTTTTGCAAGAGGATTCACCTATAGGTTGGGTGTCACTTGTAATGCTGTGAAAACTCATATATTATCAACTAATGTATCAATTTAATACTCAAATATGCTTAAAACCCTAATTATGCAAAATTAGAAGCAAACTGATAAATTACAACAAATGCTCATAGACCAAGACAATAGATAGATTAGTTACTAACTAGTTTTTGAAGTTAATGATGTGGAATACTCAAGGACATTGGCACATATGCCCTAGTCCAATGTAGTCTTTTCTTCATGGATTCCCAACCTCCTTTCGACACTAATGATCACTGTTCAGTCCATTTCTGTCGTGGAAGATGCGGAGGACACTGGCACTCACGCCTAGGTCCAAGGCATGGTGTTCTTTGAGATGTCAGACCTTCTTCAAATGTTGAATATTACTATCACAAAGATTTCTATGTCTACAACCTTAGAGGACAATGACACTAGCACCCGAGTCGAAGCAATACCCTTCTTTAGAGATATGAAATCTACACACTTTATTACTATTCCCTGCAACTCCACTCCATGAAATCTAATACCTGTAACTTGCAATCACAAGGAGTGTGGTTGGGGGTTGTGGTGTTTAGGATCTTGCCTCAGTCAAAGCCTAGAAGGACATTCAAGTCTTCCGAACACGTTAGATAGAGAGTGCGTATCCTTGTGGGATAGAATTGATAAATGATTCAAACACAAATAGATATCACCTCAGAGGTGTAGCTCACATGTAGATGAAAATACTTCAACTCATGAGAAGATGAAGCTAAATCTGCAATCACAAACACAACAACAATACTCTACTCTGGAACAATGAATATCTTGAATGCTCTAAAATCATAAGTTCATTGATGAGACAAAAAAATGTCTCATCTATTAGCTAAATAAAAGCACGCCTCTTGCACAATTAGTTCCATTGTATGTATTAATACTATTACATGTCTTACCTTGTAATCAACAATTAGTTGACTGAAGGATAAATTCTGTCAAGATGGAATGCCAGAAAACTTCCTAAAAAGAAGTACGAAAAGAGGAAGTTAAAAATGCAGTCTTAGTAAAATGGTGATATCTCCCTCATTTCTCAATGCAATTAAAAATTTCAAAATGATATGGAAATCTGGAAATGAGGGAAACAAAACCCAAAAACTATTTGAAGAGATTCACCAAAATAAACATGCAGTTCATGACTGAATTTGACTGAAATAAAAGTGGTGTGAAAGAAGGTAGCGAAATCAGAGGAAGAAGATTTAGTTTTTCTCCCCAAGAATAGGATCTCAGATCCACATTCTTGGAGAATTGATTGAGAATAAGAATTCTATAAATTCATTGTAATCAAGGAATCAAATGGGAAGAGTTTTATAAAATAATATAGTTCAATTTTTTTTAGCAGCAATAGTGTAGTTGTTTATAGTTTTCATTCCTTAGTTTATTTTTCCAGCAGTCTTTCCATTTCTTGTTTATTTACATTTCCAATATTTCCCTTTACAAGTTTCTTAGGATAGATTGATTCTAGCATTTTCATTTGCAAGCTCTTAGATTAGATTTGATTCCAGCAATTTCTTTCATGCATTGCCTTTCAATTCTGTTTGTAGAAAAAAATGTCATGCAAATGATTTCTTCTCCCTCTTGCATATTGTCATGGACACCGCTCTAGTTTGACAGTTTTAATTAAATGATGAGGACTATAGTGACCCTCATCATTTTCCAAAAGTTCACAATCATCTTCTAGTTTACAAATGAAACCCTAAACATGCTTATATATGCATTCCCGCTACAAATTTTGTAATTCAAACTTAAGGTGTCGGCCATGGGACCTTCTAACAGTCACATAATGAACATTTAAATTTGGAACCTACCTAAAATAGGGCAAGACAAGGGTGTGAGTGCACATGTCCTTAGGTCCTATTTCAGGGTAGGGTCAAGAGCAACAATGTCCCTCAAGCCCCATGTGACATGGGTTTCAGGCATTTTGTCTTAGGAGTTAAAATGAACATGCAAGATACAAAACAAGGGACTCGGGAGCTAAACTTAGGAGGTAAAAGTCCTAGGGAGACATTTTATGACATCAAATTTAGTCCCCTCTTTAATGTATGTATGAATGTAAGACCCATACATGCATTAAAGTACGGTCAAAACACAGCAAACACGCTAGGCACTTAAAGCTAATGCATACACAAAGATTGAGGAAGTATTTCTAGCCCCCAGTCTCAGATAGACATTAGAGAAAACACATTACAGACACAAGCCAAACACAATGAAGAAAGTAACAGGAACACAAAATACAGAGAAGATAGTAACAGGCACACAAGACACAGAGAAAATAGTATTGAAGACACGCAAAACATAATGAATACAGTGAATGTAGTGATTATTTCTTTTTCATTTTTCATATATAAATAAATCTATATACAGATGCATGGAAAGTAAAATTGCAACACACAACCCAAAATGTAGGAGGGGCATTTCTCCATGCTCTTTGGACTACATATGGGGCAACAGACATGCAATACAAATCTCAAAGTGTAGGGAGGGACTCATCACCACATAGCTTTAGACTATGCTTGAGAACAAACACACCATACAAAACCCAAGGTGTAGGGAGGGACTCATCACCACACATCTTTAGACTACACCTAGGACAAACATGCGATACAAATCCCAAAGCATAGGAGGGGTATTACGCCACCCTCTTTGGACTATACTTGGGAACAAACATGTGGAAGACACATAGAAAACATGAGAGCCATATAGTATGCCAAATGTTGTTATATGGAGCCTAATTAGACTCGGAGGTTAAATTTTCCCTACTTCTATCGGTGCGGTTTCCCCTCAAATTATTTAAAGGGGTCAAGGGGCAATGCTCCTTGTGGGGGTTTGGGGGCAGTGCCCCCAAGACGAGGTCAAGGGGCAGCACCTCCATGGAGGCTCGCGGGCAATGCCCCTGAAACCTCAAACAATTTTTTATTATTTTATAAAGGCATTGGGAGTTCTTTTTCTATTGGCTAACATAAAAAAACCTATTTTGTAACCAACATAAGGCTTGATAAAAGAGAATAAGGGTTAGGGTTTCTGTTTATGTATTGTAGCATTTTGCAGTGGTATTAAGTTGTAAGGATTATTGGTTGTAATTAGTTTTGATTTACTGGATAATAATATCAGACTCTCTATTGGTGGATGTAGCCTGAGTTTGGGTGAACCACGTTAATACTTATCTCTTGCTGTTATTATTTCTATGTATTTTCATTCCTTTGTTTAATCTTTATTTGCATTTAATTGATATCTTCTACCATCTAACCCTAACAAGTGGTATCAGAGCGAGGTTGTGTTTGACTATCGTCTATAGGAAGGTCTCATGGTTGAGTGGGAGTCTCACAGTTAAGTGGGAGTAATGGAAGATGAGGGTAAATTGAAGGTAGATAAATTCAATGGGCAGAACTATCAATTATGGAAGATACAGATGGAGGATTATCTCTATCAGAAGGATTTATGGAGGTCGTTGGAAGGAATATCCAAGAAACTTGCAGGAATGATGGATGAGGATTGGGAACTTCTGGACAGAAAGGCACTGGGAATCATTTGGTTATGCCTAGCACCATCTATGGCATTCAATATAATAGAAGCGAAGACAACAAGTGAACTGATGAAAGCTTTGGCTAAATTGTATGAAAAACCCTCAGCCTCAAATAAGGTATTTCTCATGAAGCATTTGTTTAATCTAAAAATGGTTGAAGGTGGATCTATAACAGATCATTTAAATGAGTTTAATATGATTACCAATCAATTAACTTTTGTAAAAGTGAAATTTGATGAAGAGGTGAGGGTTGTCTTGGTTTTATGTTCTTTGCCAGAAAGCTAGAATAGCTTGGTAATGGTTGTAAGTAACTCTATCTCTGGTTCAAACACTTTGAAATTTGATGATGTTGTTGGTGTTATCCTTAATGAGGAAATGCGACAGAAAAGCTCAGGAGGTTCCACATCAGGTAGTGTTTTGAATGCAGAAAGTAGGGGTAGACCAAAGGAGAGAGGAAAAGGTTCTAGAGGTCATGGGAAGTCGCAAGGAAAATCAAAGGACAAGAGGTCCCAATCCAAAGGATAGAAGGATTGCTGGTACTATGGGAAACTAGGTCATCTAAAGAAAGAATGCTAGTCTCGAAAGAATAAAGAAGGAGAAAAACAAGAAGGAAATAAGGAGGTAAATGTGGTAAGTAATAAATCTAAAGATGATGCTTTGATTCTTTCCCTAGATAATGTTGATGATTCATGGGTTTTAGATTCAAGGGCCTCATTTCATGCTACGCCCCATAGAAGTTATTTTCTTGATTATGTCTGGGGGGATTTTGGGTTGGTTTATTTGGGAGATAACGAAAGTTGTCATATTGTTGGAAAGGGAAGAATCAAGATTAAGTTGCAAAATGGGAATCATTGACTACTACAAGAGGTAAGGCACGTTCCAAGGCTGAGTAAGAATTTAATTTCAGTAGGGTAGCTAGCTGATGAAGGTTGCATTGTTACATTTACTGATAAAAATTAGAAGGTTTCAAGACATGCCTTAATAGTAACAAAAGGTGTGAAAGTAGGCACCTTATATCTTTGTATAGTTCATACTATTCCTTCTACTTTAGCTGTTGTAGAGAAAAAACAAACAAGTTCAGGAACAGTTGCTGTAGGTTCGCAGGAAGAGACTGAAACAATTGCTACAAGTTCTGAGAGAACACTGTGGCATAATAGACTTGGGCATATAAGTGAAAAAAGGTATGAAAGTACTTCATTCTAAGAAAGTTTTACCAGGTCTAAAATGTATTAATATGGATTTCTATGAAAGTTGTGTATGACAGACAAAAGAGAGTTAGTTTTCTCAAGGATGGGAAGCAAAAGAAAGATGAAAAGTTGGAACTTGTGAATACAGATGTATGGGGATCGGCTCAGGTATTTTCTCTTGGTGGCTCTCGGTATTATGTTACATTCATAGATGATGCAACCAGGAGGGTTTGGATTTATTTCCTCAGGTTTAAATCTGATGTATTGGAAACATTTAAGAAATGGAGAAGCTTGGTTGAGAATGAGACAAGTAAAAGATTAAAATGTCTCAGATCTGATAATGGTGGTGAGTATTGCAGCAAAGAATTTAAAGATTATTGTTCCTTTAATGGAATTCGTAGGCAGAAAATGGTTCTAGAGACTCCACAGGAGAATGAAGTGGCTGAGGGCATGAATAGGACAATAATGGAGTGTGCAAGGACCATGAGATTGCATGTTGGGCTGCCTTTAAACATGTGGGAAGAAGCTATCAACACTGCTGTATATTTAATTAATAGAGGTCCTTCAATTCCTTTGGGCTATGGTATTCCAGAGGAATCATGGACAGGTAAGAAGGTGAGTTATTCTTTTCTCAAAACCTTTAGATGTGAAGTATTTCCACATGTAGATTCTAAAATAGAACCAAGATAGATACAAAATCAAAAAAATGTACTTTCGTTGGATATGGCATTGATGAATTTGGTTATAGGCTTTGGGATTTTGAAAATAAAAAAATTGTGAGAAGCAGGGATGTTATATTCAATGACAAGGTGTTGTACAAAGATCAGTTGTAGTAGCATGAGAAAAAATATAAGGATTATGTGGTGCTAGATGATACTCCAAATAGTGATGTTCTAGTGGTTCCTCATGGTCTGCAACAACAACAAGAAATACCACAAACTCTAATGAATGTTAGACAGTCAACAAGGCTAAGTAGACCTCCTGAAAGGTTTTCTCCCTCTTTGTATTCTATTTTGTTAATAGATGCTGGTGAACCAGAAGGGTATGATGAAGCTATGGAAGTGGATACAAAGGTTCAGTGGGAGCATGCAATGAAAGAAGAAATGGGCTCTTTGCTAAAAAATCAGACTTGGGAAATATGTAAGTTGCCTACAAGTAAAAGGGATTTACCAAACAAATGGGTTTATAGGCTGAAAGAGGAAGCTAGAGGTAAGAAAAGGTTTAAATCCAGGTTAGTTGTAAAAGGATTTTCACAGAAAAAGGGCATTAATTTTGATGAGATTTTTTCTTCGGTTGTTAAGATGACTTTTATTTGTACTATTTTAAGTATTGTGGCTACTGAAGATTTGCATTTGGAATAGCCAAATGTGAAAATTACCTTTCTCCATGGTGATTTGGAGGAGATATATATGGAAAAACCCCAAGGATTTGAGGTCACATGTAAGGAGAAACTGGTGTGCATATTGAAGAAGAGTTTGTATGGCTTGAAACAAGCACCTCAGCAATGGTATTTGAAATTTAATAGTTTTATGGCTAAGCAAGGCTACAGTCGGTGTAATTCTAACCATTGTGTTTATTTTAAGAGGTTGGATAATGGTAGCTACATTATTTTATGTTTATATGTTGATGGCATGCTTGTAGCAAGGTCTAACATGGATCACATAAGAGAGTTAAAATAGCAGCTAGCACAGTAATTTGCTATGAAGGATTTGGGGGCAGCAAAACAAATCTTTGGTATGAAAATTTGTAGAGATAGGAAGAATAGAAAATGGACTCTATCTCAAGTTGATTATGTTGAAAAGGTGTTGCAGAGATTCCATATGGAGAATGCAAAAGTTGTTAACACACCTTTGCCTAGTCATTTGAAATTGACTAAGGAGATGTGTCCTAAGACACAAGAGGAGGAAGAAAAATGTCCAAGGTACCATATGCTTCAGTTGTAGGAAGTTTAATGTATCCCATGGTATGCACAAGACCAAATATTGTACATGTTGTAGGAGTCGTAAGCAGGTATATGAGTCATTCCAGATTGGAGCATTGGAATGCGGTAAAATAGATTCTCAGATGTTTGAGAGGTACATCCAATAAACACTTACGTTTTGGGGGCTCTAATACTAATTTAGTAGGTTATGTAGACTTAGATTTAGCAGGGGATATTGATACTAGGTAGAGTACTACAGGTTATGTCTTTACTATAGGTGGGATAGTGGTGAGTTGGATCTCACAGTTGCAAAAGGTGGTTGCTTTATCCACCATGGAGGCAGAGTATGTAGCTGCAATAGAGGCAAGCAAGGAGATGATATGGCTACAATATTTTATGGAAGAATTGGACAACCAACAGGTTAACAATTATTTGTTTATGGATATCCAAAGTGCCATACATCTTGCAAAGAATTCTACCTTGCATTCAAAGACCAAACACATATAGTTGAGGTATCACTTTATTCGATCGTTATTGGATGATGGACAGTTACGCCTAGAAAAGATACATACAGATGAAAATCTAATGGATATGTTTACAAAGGCAGTGACAAGGGAGAAGATGAGCTCCTCTTCAGCTTCAGTTGGTCTTCAAGACTAAAAACAACAAAAATAGAACAATAGAATCTAGGGTGCTTATTTCCAGTGGGAGCTACTGGGTTAGTGGTGTTATGATCAATCTCCAAGTGGGAGATGATATGATATGGAGTCTGATCAGTCTCCAAGAAGGAGGTTGTTATTATATGGAGCCTAATCAAGCTTAGAGGTTAAATTTTCCCTACTTTTATCAGTGTAGTTTCCCCCCAAATTATTTAATGGGGTCAAGGGGCAGTGCCCCTACAGGGTCCAGGGGCAATGGCCCTAGTGCACTCCCTATCGCAATATAGGGCAAGGTCAAGGGGCAGTGCCCCCATGGGCGCTCGAGGGCAATGCCTCCAAAACTTCAAATAGTTTTTTATTATTTTATAAAGGCATTGGGAGTTATTTTTCTATTAACCGACATAAAAGAACCCTATTTTGTAACTAACATAAGGCTTGATAAAAGAGGCTAAGGGTTAGGGTTTCCATTGATGTATTGTAGCATTTTGCAGCGGTATTGAGTTGCAAGGATTGTTGGTTGTAATTGGTTTTGATTTACTCGATAATAATATTAGACTCTCTGTTGGTGGATGTAGCCTGAGTTTGGGCGAACCACGTTAAAACTTGTCTCTCGCTATTATTATTTCTATGTATTTTCATTCCTTTATTTAATCTTTATTTGCATTTAATTGATATCTTTTGTCATCTAACCCTAACACCAAAGACATACTATATGTCTAAAACATGACAAACAAGTGATGGAAGGAACTTATTGGTAAGCCCCCACCATCTTAGGCACATTACAGGAACACCTGATAGTTGGGCTTATGCCACAACAACCACCAAAGACACGCTTAAGGGAGGATATGTTGGAATTGGTTTGGACAACTGAGAGGGGGGTGAATCAATTTTCACACAATTTAAACTTTTCTTCCTTTAATCTTCTTTTACAACTTATAGTCAAATTAATAATATAAACATTTCAGCATCAATCAACAACACATGAGCAAAAATATAAATAACACACTTGACACCAAGATTTTTGCTGTGGAAACTCGGTTAAAGGAAAAACCACAGTGGGGGTTAACCCACAAAGATTATACTCTGTTAAAAGTATTACAAAGGGGAATGCACATACATTTGGGCTCACTGCCCAGAGCTCACTACTCAAAAGAAGGATTATAGCCTACATAAGGCTTACTTCCTACAGAAAGGTTACAATGAAATTGAACTGATAATTAGCATCTATCAATGCAAGGATTCAGTTCTAATTAAGCACAAAATACTGACTTGATACACTTCATCTTCACTCTGCCCTTTTTACTATTCTACTAACATCTGAATCTTGGATCTCTGCTCTTTTCACACTTATTCCATAGTCACACCACACACACACACCAAAATCATTCAAATCCATCAGCTATATATATCTGCATCCTGATCTTCAACCACTTCTCAATTAGCTTTAAGAACTCTTGGAACTTTATTAAAAATTCTACTTTGTCAGCTAAATTCATGTACACTTGTAACGTGGACCAAAAATTGCACTCACAAATCATTAATCAGGCTAGCTACTATCACTAATCATCACAACTTGTCCAACCAAAAACTTCCATACATCCAGAACCAAGATCAATTACAAGATCGACCCATTCTTCTTCTATCTGCTTTGTCAAACTGTTAACCCGATACTCATATGCTAATGACTATTAAATCCTTCATCACCAGAGGCCAAAACTCTGGATCTAGACTATCCTGACAATGCTTATTACTCCCTCAGATCCACAACAAACTATGATCTACTATCAGAGGGATCCAGACCAAGATACTGGACCCTATCATACACTCTGTTCTTGACTTCCCAGACTTAGACAAATCTTCAATCTGATTTCTGATATGGGCAAATTATGCAATACGGATGTGTAGTAGAGACTTAGTTTCCATCAATGACAACACTTATCATGCCTAGTAGTATCTCTTGCCAACAATCTCCCCCTTTGGCATTGATGGCAACACTTAGTGAAAAATGACTAAGTGTCAAAATAACTCCCCCTTTGCTTGTGCTCCATATTGTTGTTCACACTGCTTTCTGGTGCTCCTCCTTTGTTGGATTCCTCATTTTTCACTGCTCTTCACTCCCCCTTTGACATCAATGGCAAAGGGTGGGATCCGCAATCACTAATGATGCAAAAACTCTATATATACGACTGCACATGTACAAATAGTCCATATGTTATATTTAGATATATTTGAGGATATCTACAAAAGTACTCTTTAACTGTACAAACTCGGTGGCCCAACTTCCCTTCATACCATTCAAAATTGAAATGTGTCCACTTAGCAGAAATGCATATGCTACTGCTTTCCTTTGATCTGAGAGATCACTTGTCCGGGCAGTACTTTGGGCCTTTGACAAAGTATTAAATATTGTTTCCAACTTAGGGGTAATCAGTCCCCAGAGCTCACCCATTCTTTCTATAATGTTCTTCTTTTCCTTGAAAAGATTCTTTATTTCATTTGTTAGGCTAATTTCTTTACATTCTTGGGTCACCGGAGATACTATTAAAGGATCAAAATTTTGAGATAGGTCTAGCAGCTTTTTCTCCTGTTCCTTTATCTTTTTCTCAATATCCTCTACTATTTTGGGCCATGATAAACAAAACTTATATACATCACCACCATCCTTAAGAGCATTTTCAATACACTTTATATCAATGTCGAGTTTTTTTTCTATCATTAACTATAAGGCCTTTTATTTCACTAAACCGCTTATCCAAAAATTCTTTCCAGACCTTTACTTCGGCTGACTTCTCAAAGGACTCAAAATTTGTATTTACAGAATGCACAAGATTTTTCAAATTACCAGAAGGAGAATCAGATGTATTTTTCTGATATGTGGGCATGATCTTCCCTAGTATTTTGGATGCTAGGCCTATCAACTCACTGTCTTCTATGTGAGACTTCAGTATTTTCTCCCTTGCCTTGGCCTATGTGAATGATGATATCTTCAACATTTGATCCAGAGAGAGTGTCCAAATTGATTGGTCCTTATATCAATTTTGGCTCATCTAACTCTAGAGTCTCCTTGCTGAGAAAACTCTGCACTGCATTCACAGTGTCTCTTGCCACACTTGCTATTTTAGTTTCCTTCGCTTGTGTTTTGTCAGCGGTAGCAACCAAACTATTTTTCTTTGGTGCATTAGTACCATCTCCTTTTGCTAGTTCTTCTTTTCCCTTTGCCTCTTCCTCTTCCTTCTCTTTCTCTTTTTCTTCTTCTTTCTCTTGGTCCTTTTTGGAGTCATCAGTAGTAGGAGGATCTAGAGGATCACGGCCAACATTTTCTTCTTCTATCAATATTTCCTCTTCTTTTTGCACTTCCTCTTCAAGAATAGAGGAGTCTAGAGTTTTAGTCTGTTGCTTGTTCTTCTTTAATCCTTCAACATCCATGTCTGAGGACTCAATCTCTACATTTGTCTTCTCTACAATAGGAAGATTGTGCTTTTTCAAAGCACTCTGAAGAATCTCTTTGGTTTCCTTTGCAATCTTGTCTGTCTCCCCAAGCATAAGCTTATTCATTCATTTTTTCCTTCAAAACTCATCTTTGGCTTCCTTGAATATCAAATTTATTTGCTTCGGAGTAATTTGGGGGCATAGTTGTATTAATATTTGTTCTCAGATCTCAAGATCCTTACTTTTTGCATTCTCTTTTCTTAGTTCTAAAATTTTTTCAAGGCTTTTTGGTATCAATGAACATATCTCAATAAGAGTCTTGTTGTAAATATTTAAATATCTTACTGTTGCTTCCTCAAGTACTCTTTTGTCAGTATCACTATAGTCATCATAGAATTCTGTCATTGGAGCCAAGTTTCCATCTACAATAACTGATTTACTGATGTCATCTACTGAAAGGGTAGGCTTCTCTACATATTCCTCTATCTTTTGCCTTTTTCTTTCCCTTTTGCTTCCGGAGGGCATCTCCTTGCATATCTTGGCCGTTTTTGTGCCTGTGCCTTTTAGTTCTTTGATCTCAATGTCAAAATTTGTATCTTCTTCTTCTTCTCTTGTGTGTTCATAGGTCTAGGATGCTTTTCTTTTCTTCCTTTTCTCCCTTTTCCCAGATGAGTTTGCTTCCAGTTTTGCAATCTTAGGAGGAACAGGGGCATCATCAGAGCTCCTAGTAGTTCTTGAAGTGGAAGAGGGTTCCACCAGAGCACTTCTTTGTTTCTTATCTTGTTTCTCTTTCTCAACCTTTTTAGTTCTTTCCCTGAATTTCCTCATAGCCTCCTTAGTTAGGCCTAGATTTTCAGCCAACTTCTCAACTTCTTTTCTTACTTTCCTATTGGTTTCAAGTTCTCTAAGCTCAGTATGCAGTTTTAAACTTAGCTCCTCATATGTTCCAAATCTTTCAATCGTTGTGTCTTTAGGCTTGCTTAGAAGATGTTGAGCATACATATATTCAAGATTTTTCCATCTACTTCATACCCCATGGGCATGATCCAAACAGTTCTGGCTTCCACTACTTCCACTAGACACTGATCAGTGTCAACCATGAAGCATATTTCATTTTTGTACTTCTCAACAATTGATTTAGGGATTCTTTCCCTTAAATACATCATACTCTGAAAATTCTTGAAGTAACCCCATATTGCAGTTTTTTAAAGCTTTGAAATCACCAATGCTGCGAAGATGATCTCTAATCTAAATGGCAACTGGCTCATCATTAGTCTAGTGAACACCCTTGACTCTAGGTAATTCATTCATATAGTAGAAAAATAAGCATAGAACCAATGTACCATATTTAAAAGTGTTTTTCTTATCCCTTTTGATTTTGTTCAAGTTTTCAATCAGCTGGTTCTGTAATAGCTCACAAAGGTCATAAACTACATTCTCCTTTAACATTTGATATGCTACATATATGTCACTTACTGAGATAGAATTCTCCTTACTAGAGTGATATCTTGTATCCAATCACCATGGAAGAAAACTTCACATCTGGTTCTATAATATCATTTATAGTCATAGCCCTCCTATCAAATTTAGCACCGGTTGCATCAGTAACAGTTTGGTTTTTCACATATTTTAACATGGGTAATCCATCGGTTGAGTTTAACCCAGTCACAATTCTAATAACATCTTTGGTAATCTTGAATGGTTTTAACAGTCAAATGAATTCATCATGCATCTAACTCAAAACATATCAGACCCATTCATCTTCATCAAACATTGGAAACCCCATAATTTGAATAAAGTGTTTATCATGCATTGCCTTATACTCGGGTTTAAGATCATGATTTTCATCCCTAAGATGACTCTCAAACAAGTATACATTCCTTGAATCACCAAATTCATCTATATTTGCATGAATATAAACCCTAATATCTTCAACATGCAGCACACCATACAGAACACTTGAAAAAGCACCTAACCGGTCAACTTCAAATGATTTGTGAGGATGCTTCTTAAATTTGGGTTGAGGCCTTTCAGTAATGTCAACAACATGACGAGAAGCCATCTCAATAGATTTTAGATTGAAATCTTTACAGAGAAGTACCTTTTTCTTCCACAGGTTAAGGGTTGATCAATTTTCAGTTAAATTTGCTCTTCGTTCTTCAATCTTTGGATTTACAGCTCAGAATCTCTTCTATTTGTCTCCTTCAAAATGCAAAGTGGTTCAAATGCATAATTATGTTACCTTTTATCCTTCGCAAAACCTAATTTTGTATTGTAATAAATGCACTACCCTAACTTCATCTAGTTACTCTATTTCTTAAACTGTTCTTCATGAATCACTCCACAAATTTCCATATTAACATCTTTTCTTCTAGAAATCCTTCCAAAAGTTCTGAAACAATTCAAAATATCTTCTCTCATTGTGCCATACCTAGGCACCCACTTACTGACTGGGGGAATTTGATGTTCAATGCAACTCCCCCTGAGCTAGAGCTCTTGATTTAATTCCTAGAGGAATTGTCAGCATTGGATTCGGGTGCGGACCCATCACCATTGTTCATTGTATCTTTCTTCACCCAAGTCTTGTTCATTTTGCTCTATATCTCATTCACATCATTTTTTTTTGCCTTTGTCTTCTCTCTGCTCATCCAGTTTTCTATTTATCGAACCTCTTCTTCCATTGTTCCTACTTCTGTAGAATCTTGTAATATGACTAGATTTATTACAATTAAAGCACACAACATTTCCTTTCTTATAAACTTGATTTCCTCTTAATCTACACTGATTAGCCATGTGTCCAAAACCATTGCAAGAAAAACAGTAACCATTGAAAGAATTGCCAGTTCCTCTATTGTTAGATTTATTCATTATCATACTTCTACATTCATTTGATCTATGACCATACCTCTTACACTTGAAGCATTGACTGGAGAAGGATGGACCATTTTGATTTACTCTACTTCTGCACTGAGTAGCTCTATGACCAAATTTATTGCAATTGAAACAATTTCTATTGAATAATGGATATTCTATATTAAAAATTTGGATTAGCTAAAATGATGAAACAGAGGCATACATTACCCAAACCCAAATTTTCAATACACCTCGAATGATATGCGCAAGATGATGGCTTGATCGATACCTACAAGATGATGGATGCAATATGAAGAAAGATGCAAGATGGAGATGGAGATGGATGCAAGGGAGAGATTGATGAATATGATTAAATGTTGGTTGCTCAGGATTTTGGCAGCATAATAGTATGAAATTAGATTGCATCCTCCCCAAATGGCTTAGAGGAAGCTAGGTTTATAGGAAAGACCTAGTTTGAATGGATGGATAAGATCGATTAGGGTTTAGATGATATGGATGGCTAGGATTGATTAGGTTTCCTTGCACATCAAGAAAACATAGTCATGTGACAAGTGTGTGAAGGAGAATGAAAGGAATCTAATTCAAATATTTTATTTGAATTAGCTTGCACATGTGACTTGTGTTAAATGCAAGATGTACTACCCCACATGAGACAAAGGGAAGTGGACAAGTGTTCGATTGTGATGAAAGGTGAGGGAAATACTTCAAATTTTTAATTTGAATTATGTGAGACATGTGACTAGGTGCAATTAATTAAATAAATGGGATTTATTTAATTAATTGGGAATGCAATGAAGTGGGATTAATTAAATAAAGTGGGTTTATTTAACTAATCAGGAAGGTGATTAAGTTGGACAAATAGGATGGGGAATTAATTAAATAAATATGATTTATTTAATTAATTGGTTGAGTGATCATGATAGGATTAGGAGTAGGGTAAGTTAGATTTGTGAGTGGGATGAGGTTGGATGGCCTAGGACCTAGGGCAAAACACACAAGGTCATGTCGTCAAGGTGTTATGTCGAGACATGGACATTTTTTTAGTGTCTACATTTGCCCCTCTTTGAGATGATGTTGTGAGATGATAAGATTTATGTCGAGTAACATCATTTCAAAGAAGTTAAGGAAACAAATAGAGGAAAAGGATAGGATAATGATGCCCCCTCGAGAGGATAGGCAGGTTGGACAAACACAGGTATGCTCTCAAAATGAAATGGAATTGGTCAAGGATGAAAGGTAAGGATGCGTTATGCTGCAATGAAATTGAGCAACCATGATGTTTGATATAGCACTAGATGTTATGCACCAAGGTATAAGGACCAAGGTGACAATGTGTCTTGTGCCCCATCATAATACAACCTTGTCTAAATACAAGATATGAATATTAGTTGGGTTGGATTCAGATACAAATGCAAGTTGAAAATGATAACACACACAAGCAAGCAAGCATGCATGCACGAATGATTCAAAAACAAACAAGGTATTGCCCCTGTCAAGCTATAAACCAATGATTGATTGTTTGATTGATTTATTGATAGTGTTGTCATTGTGGGGAATAATATATCCCTAGATAAACACAAGGATGTGGGAGCGATATATCCCATTGATGATGATGATTGATTGATTGATTTGGTTTACGACAAGATTAGGATCAAGACCAAGGATTGCAATTGGATAATTTGACACAATTGATTGACTTGGTTGGTATGGATTAATGATTCACTTGCATTTGGATTATTGCTTGAATTTGGTTTGATTAATTGATTTGAAGAATTGATTTGATGATTGGATTGATATGGATGAATGTGAATTGATTGGATTTTAGGTGTTTATTGATGATGTGGGAGATAGATGATAGAAGAAGGATGGAAGATGGAAATGGTCTATCGCCTATGCCTGAATCTGAGTACTTCCTTCATATTCTAGATTGCTTACATACCCTGTATCCATGGGATCAAGGCACTTAACGATAAAGATGAGATGTAGTTTTGATTTGTGTTTTATTGATGGGATGATATGGATTGGATTGATCAAGTTATGGATTGATTGGTAGATTGGCTTGATGATGTTATTTGATTTGCTTTTGATTGTTTGATAGATTGGATGATGGATAGATTAGATCGATTTGATGATTTGATTGGATTTGTTTTATTGCTTGGATTTTATGATTGGGATTGATTTGATTGAAAGAATGTGATTTTGATTGATTGATGTGGAATGGTTTTATTGCTTGGATTTTGTTGGATTTTTTTTTTTGGGATTTTTTGACATATTTTGATTTTTTTGCATTTTTGGGAATATTTGAATTTTTTTGTATTTTTGGGAATATATGATTTTTTTGTATTTTTTAGATTTTTTGGGATGGCATTAGATTTAAATGTTGGGTAGCCTTTGTGCTTGATACCAATGACAAGGGGAAACCAAGTCTAGATGAAGGATGGGGGTAGGATGGACGATAGTGGATGGATGAAATAATCATGATAAATGGATAGGATAAAAGGATAGGCTATGGAATGGAATGGATGTATGTGTAAGAGAGCAAGGATGTGATCTCCAAAGACTATGTTGCATAGGAATAACATGCCCCAGTCTAGGTAGTAGATTTAGAATTTTTTAGGATAATGCTTAAGGCAATAGGATGATAAGATTTGACATGACAAAGCTTATGACTTGGATGATAGGGTTCATTTGGAAAGGATGAGGTATGTCAAGGGATATCCAAAAAAATTTACAACAGTTGCCCCCAATCTTTGTCAAGATCAAAAGAGGAAGGGAGAATGAATGGATGCAATGTGATAGGTATGTATATGGAAATGGTATGAAAATGGTATAATAGTTTGGAAAAGGATGAGACAAGGTGCCCCCAAGTGTAAGTGACATAGAATTTTGACCTACACATGATGCCTGTTTACTAGGTTTTCATCATGGTACTTATCCAAGGCACCTATTTACAAGGTTTTCACCATTGGACGAAGGATTTCTCTTTGCTCTTTTTTTTTTTAAAAAAATTTAGTTCTTTTTTTGACTTTTTTGACTAAGATAGGTGGAATATGGATATGAGGAACTCAAGTGTCTAGTTCCATGAAGGTGATAGTGTCCCATTGGAGAAATATGTCATCGCATGGACCATATCAAATGTGCTCATCGATGTTGGTAGGGAGATGGCATGAAAGTGAGATGGGTAAGGTAGATAGTGGGTTATGATGGTAACGATGATGGATTATGAGGTGGATCGAAAGTGGATTATGATGTGGATTATGTAGGGGTGAAAGTGGATTATGATGTAGATTATGTAGGGGGAAAGTGGATTATGATGTGGATTATAATGGACTTATGCAAAAGCATGGACCATAGGAAGGTGATGGGGGAGATATGTAGGATAATGAGTGAATGATGGAGTGATGGAGGCATGGAAAGGAATCATGACCAATGGCTACACACACCATATTAAACATGGAAGCTTTTGATTGGATGGTGGTGTAGGAAGCAATGGTGATGTTTGCTTAGGAGATGGATGATTTAGGACTTTGGAACCCACATGGACTTAGTATTTTTCTAATTTTTGCTTTTCTTGTGGGTTGGAGGAATATGAGACTTTTGGATGGAATGGCATTTTTGAATGGAGGGGGATGGTTGGGATTTTTTAGAGGTGGATGCCTCATTTGACTTGAATGATTTTTGTTTAGGGACCCTGTAAGGCCTATTATTTTCACTTCTGTATTATGATCATTTTACATTACAGTTGGTGACATTATCAGACTTTTAGAGATTATTGTTCCATTATGCAGATTAGATTATATCTCCTGATTTTGGTTTGACATTGATTAGACATGTGGTGATTTGATTTGATAATATTTTGATGCTATGATGAGGTTAGACATGCGAGATATATTAGATGATGATTATTGATGTGATTTCAAGTTGATTATGTGGATTTATTATTTGATGATGATTATGAGACATTAGATAGAAAATGCAATTTAATCTTAAATTATGTTGTGAATGATTAATGTTGTGTGCAATGACATGAATTTAATTTCAGTTTCTTCAAATATGACTATCCATGATGTGATTGACACTTGATCTAGTTGTGCGGGATTATATTCCCAGGCCACAGGAAATTGTAGGTAGTTTTCACACATATGTTATTCCCTGTGAAACTGATCCATTCCCAAGAGGGATGTGGATCACATTTTATCAGATGATGTTTTAGTGCATTTTTGTTTTATTATTTTTGTTTTATTATCAGAGAAAAACAAAAAAAAAAGATAGGGTTTTCCATAAGGATATAATAAAATAATGTTAGGGCAAACTCTTATAGAAAACAATAGAATAATAAAACAGTGGATTAGATTTAAGTTGGAGAATGAGGGAAAAAAGCATTTGAAATGCATTTTAATTATTTCCCTCAATTTGCCTTGTGCACGAGAATTTATTTTCCCTCCCTTTTTGGCCTTGGGTCATTTTGAGCTATTTGACTTATTGAGGTTGTTTAATTGATTTAATATTTATTTGGGTTTTTGATTTATTGCCTTGTGGAAATTTCTTTTAGTGGTTTTAATATTGTTTTGGAGTGGGAATTTAATTCCTTGTAAAAATTTTAATTGGGGAAAGGGATAGTTTCCACTTGTGAGGGGATGCTTTATTCCCTAGTTAAATTTTAATTGGAGCATTATTTTAATTTTATTAGTGCGTTTTAAATTTTGTGGTGAGAAAAGAACTTTTACTTGAATTTTTATTTTAATCATTTTTTTATTATTTTACGGGGAGAGATATTTTAACTTTTCCCCTTTATCAAATTATTCTTGAGTTAGTTAATAAATATAATGGTTGAAATTATATTTATTAAGGGACTTAATTTTAAAGTTTATTTTTGGACATTTAATTGTTTTTACATTTTAAGATTTAGTTGGATGATCAATTTATTTAACCTTGGAAATCTATTTAAATTTTCCTTAATGTTTTATTATTTTAATTTTTGCTTTATTTCCTCTTTGGAGTTTTTCTTTTAAAATTTTTATTTCAATTATTGAAAATGCGTTATGCTGTCAAATTTTTCCTAGATTTTAGGGTTTCTTTTTATGGCACTTTCACGACATCATTTAACCACTCCATTTCTTCATGTGACCATCATATCATCGGAGGTGTTTTTATTTTGAATTTATTATTGCATTATAGTTAGGTTTGATCTCAATTCAAATGAAATCATTCCACTCACCTAGGAAACTTAGGGTTTTGAACTAAAACGGTTCTACCCCTAGAAGCAACGCGTATCACGTCACCTAACCCCCTAGTCAGCTATCATCATGTAGGGGGATTGCATAGTAAGGTGCACTTCCCTGAGTATTTAATTGACTTGTTTACGCCTTATGTGTATTGCCACCGAGCACACAAATGCGTGTGAGGGTTTTTCAGGGACATGTGGAAAAGTTTTTGATATTTCGTGTCATGACCACATGACAAATGTGGACATGACACGTGTGTTGCATGTTGTGACTGCATGGGAAATGTGAGCATGACATTTGGTATTAGAGCCCAAGTTTAAACACTAAGCTTGTTTGGGCATATTTTTTATTCTGTGATTTTGATTAATTTGTAAATACCTTGCTCTTGTAGGATGCCTCCCTGACAAGCTAGGCGAGCGGGCTCTCACGGCACAACATCCATAGAGATATGAGAAGAGCATGAGTCATTAGCAGAGGGTCAAGGACCCCTAGCACCACCAGTACAGTAGGCACCATAGGCCTTACTAGTGGCCAATATTGAGCCACATATTTTATAGATGTTACAGGTAGTGTTGGAGAGATTACCACTAGTGGTAGCAAAACTACGCGCCGAGCCCCACATTGATCCATGAGAGGAGACACATGAGGAGCTACGTACAGAACCATGTGTTGAGCCCTGCATTGAGCCGTGAGAGGCACCACTCATGGAGCCCTTTGTAGAGATTCCTGACACTACCGTAGAGGAGGTGGGTTTAGCTTTTAGAGGTCGTAGCAGGAGCCCTCCACATAAGGTGAGACAAGATGAGGCAGTGAGAGTAGAGCAGTATTATCATGGGCCTTACGATCATGGTAGAGATGAGCCTATCAGAGGCCACAGAGACCAAGGTGATCCTATCAGGGACATATTGAGGCTTAATCCACCTACTTTCACCGGGACTACAGAGGATGCTGAGGCTGAGGCCTGGCTTATTAGTTTGGACAGATGCTTTGTGTTGCTCCCTTACAAGGGCAATATGAAAGCATGTGTGGCAGTCCACTTGTTGCGAGATGTAGCAGCTACTTAGTGGTGCACTGAGGAGTGCAAGCACCGCTTGACATTAGATAAACTCTCTTGGGAGACCTTCATTGAGCGCTTTAATGTGCGATACTTATTAGGCCATTACAGGCAGCGTAGCATAGACAAGTTTCACGACCTTCAGCAGAGAGGGCTTATTGTTGCTCAGTATGAGGGGAGATTCACTGAGTTGTCTCGATATGTGGAGTATCTCCACGATGAGAAATTCCTAGTTCATAAGTTTATCAGAGGATTGAACCATAGCATAGCAAGGCCTGTACACATGGCAAACCCCCAAACATTGAGTGATGCTGCCGAGAAGGCATACATAGATGAGGAGATATAGGGACGAGGGCAGAGTTCACGCCCTTAGTTTCAGGATAGTGGATAGCAATAGCATTAGTAGAGTTATCGTAGACCACCACCACCACCTCAGAGAGGAGGGTTTAGTTCTACGTCATTACCTCCTAGTCCTCCACAACAGTAGTAGCCGCAGTAGCAGTAGAGATCTAGGCCACAACAGAGGGCACATGGGGGTCATAATCAAGGTTGGCAGTAGTAGGGTCCACGTAGGGATCAAAGACAGCAGGGACCACTTGCAGGACCTGCGAGATCACAGCAGTCTTACAGGGGTTCACAGGGGTCCAAGGGTCAATCTGGACAGTAGCAGAGTCATAGGACTCAATCTAGATAGGTACAGGCTCGAGGCCCATGCTACATATGTGGTGGGGTAGGACATCTAGCTAGAGAGTGCCCACAGGGCTTTACAGTAAGGGGATAGCCTCGTGTAGGAGGCTTAGAGTAGACGGTTGGAGATGTGGGTAGGTCCCACTGTATGTTCATAATGGTTGATAACCGTCGGGCTGATTTTTTAGGCATCAGTTATTGAGACCTCAGGTATGATTGGGAGTGTTCCCATTTCTATTCTTTTTGACTCTGGCGCTACTGACTCTTTCATATCCCCATCATTAATGGAGCATTTCAGGCTAGTGGCTTCTAGGCATGGTGATAGGTGGGAGGTTGAGTTGGCCACTGGGGCCAAGATGGCAATAGACACCTTAGTCCATGATTGTGAGATATCCTTGGGGATCTTTACTACTTTATGTGACCTTAGGGTTATGCCTTTAGGTTCCTATGGTGTGGTTTTGGGTATGGACTAGCTTGCGGCTCATCGAGCCAAGCTGGATTGTCGCTAAAAGGTGATTAGCTATTTGGATGATCATGGTGCATCAGTTGAGATAGTGGGCATGCAGAAGCCCATGGTAGTTCATATGATATCCACTCAACAACTTAAGCACTACATGCGGAAGGGATGTCAGATGTTTGCTATCACAGTTAGTGACAGATCAGAGGATGAGCCAGAGGCATCATTAGATGACCATCCCATCCTGAGAGAGTTTGTCGATGTGTTTCCAATAGAGTTACCAGGGATGCCACCCCATCGTGAGGTAGACTTTCATATTGACTTAGTACGGGGTGCCATGCCAGTGTCTCATGCACCCTATAGGATGACCACTCATGAGCTCAGGGAGCTCAAGTTGCAGCTTGAGGACTTGCTTGAGAAGGGGCACATTCAACTGAGTGTTTCACCTTAGGGTGCTCCTGTCATCTTCGTGAAGAAGAAGGATGGGTCTCTTCATTTATGCATCGATTATAGGCAGTTGAATAAAGTGAAGGTGAAGAACCGTTATCCTTTGCCTAGGATTGACGACCTCTTTGATCAGATGCAGGGAGTCAAGGTATTTTCTAAGATTGACCTGAAGTCTATTTACCATCAGTTGCATATCATAGAGGCACATATCCATAAGACCGCCTTTCGGACTCAATATGGCCACTATGAGTTCACTGTAGTCCCCTTCGGTTTGACATATGCCCCTGTAGTGTTCATGAGTCTCATGAACGGGGTGTTCTGTACCTATTTAGATCAGTTCATGATTATCTTCCTTCATGACATTTTGATCTATTCGTGGACCAAGGAGGAGCATGAGGAGCACCTACATTAGGTTTTGTAGTGTTTACGAGAGCATGATCTTTATGGTAATCTAGCAAAGTGTGCATTTTTCAGGACAAAGGTATAGTATTTGGGGCACATTCTATCTGGTGATGGAATCTTCGTAGATCCATCGAAGATTAGGGCTATTAGAGATTGGCTAGCACCCACTAGTGTGACAGAGGTTAGGAGTTTCATGGGGCTAGCTGGTTACTACCATAGATTTGTTGAGGGTTTCTCTCGTATATCACACCCCATCACTTCCCTTTAGCAGAAAGGGAAGAGTTTTACTTGGACTAAGCAGTGTGAGAGGGCCTTTGGGGTCCTCAAGGAGTGTCTTACCAGTGTTCCCATTTTGGTGGTTCCTGATCCTACAACAGATTTTATGGTTTGCAAAGATGCATCACTTGAGGTTTTGGGAGTCGTACTTATGCAGGGTGGTAGAGCGATCACGTATGAGTCACAAAAGCTCAAGACCCATGAGCTGAACTACTCCACTCATGATTTGGAGCTCACGGTAGTGGTTCATGCTCTAGTTCATTGGAGACATTTCTTATTGGTTCATCACTTTGAGCTTCATTCAAATCATCACAGCCTTTAGTACATATTTACACAGCTAAATCTAAACACCCGTCAGTGGCATTGGATGGAGTTTCTTTGCGAGTACAACTTTGATGTCCACTACATCAAAGGGAAGGAGAACATGGTCACTGACACATTAAGTTGGAGGCACAGTGAGATCTTGACCTTAACTCTGAGTGTGGACTTAAGAGGACGCATCATTCAACATCTGTCTGAGGATGAGTGGTTTCTTGAGGTGCAGTAGGAGATCCAATCATAGAGGGCCCTTATGGGCAAGTTTACAGGATACTCACTTGAGGCAGATGGGTTACTTCGTTATCAACAGTGCATCTATGTACCCCTCATAGGTGACCTATGCACTGTAGTGTTATTAGAGACTTACAAAGTGCCATATGTAGCACATCCGGGGGTGAAGAATAAGCATGCTAACCTATGATAGTTGTTCCATTGGGTGGGTATGAGGCAAGATATTGCAGAGTTTGTTTCTCTATGCCTTGAGTGCTAGAGGGTCAAGGCTAAGCATCAGTATCCAGCAGGTCTTTTATACCCTCATGAGATACTTGAGTGGAAATGGGACACCATTTCTATGCATTCCATTGTTGGTCTTCCTATGTCTTCGTGTCACCATGATGCCATCATGGTGACAGTTGACAAATTGACCAAGGTGGCTCATTTCTCACCTGTACGCATGACGTACAATGTACCAGCAGTGGCGAGAGTATTCTTAGATGACATTGTGAGATTACATGGAGTACCTCACCTCATTATTTCTGATAGGGATTCAGTGTTCACTTCAGCCTTTTGGAGAGCTTTGTAGCAGGTGTTGGGCACTCAGCAAAACTTTAGCTCTATATATCACCCTGAGATAGATGGACAGATAGAGCGGGTGAATTAGGTGTTGGAGGACATGCTCCGTATGTATGTTATGGACCATCAGTCTAGATGGGAGAAGTATTTGTATCTGGTTGAGTTTTCCTACAATAATGGGCATCACAGCTCGTTGAGTATGCCTCCTTTTCAGGCTTTATATGGTAGACCATGTAGCACACCATTGAGTTGGGATCGGATAGAGGACAGAATTGCTGTTGGTCCAGAGTTGGTTTAGGATATGGAACATCAGGTCACACTGATTAGACAGAGACTTCAAAAGGCTCAAGATAGATAGAAGAAGTATGCCAATGCTAAGAGACTAGATCAGAGCTTCTTAGTTGGGGATAGAGTATTCGTTAGAGTGTGGCCACACAAGAGTCCAATCCATTATGGAAAGGGCTCTAAGCTTGCACCATGGTTTGTAGGGCCTTTTGAGATCTTGGAGTGGATAGGACCTATTGCCTATCATCTAGCATTGCTACCTTGCCTGTCGCGTATCCACAATGTTTTTCATGTTTCTATATTGAGGCGATATATATCTTATTTATCCCATGTATTGGATTGGAGTGCTCTACAAGTAGACGCAGATGGGTAGTTGGCTTTGGATCTAATTCACATATTGGTTCATCGGACGCTGGGCCTTCAAGGTCGAGAGCTGGACCAGGTTAGGGTCCAGTGGGATCATTATGATGAGGTCACAGTGACTTGGGAGGATGCAGCTAGTTTGAAGGCACTCTATCCTCACCTTTTTGACGACTTCTAGGAGGAAGTTTAGTCTTAGGGGGGAGGATGTGAGGCTGATTATTTTTACTTCCCTATTTTGATCATTTTACATTACAGTTGGTGACATTATCAGACTTTTAGAGACTATTATTCCATTATGCAGATTAGAATATATCTCCTGATTTTGGTTTGACATTGATTAGATATGTGGTGATTCGATTTGATCATATTTTGATGCTATGATGAGGTTAGACATGCGAGATATATTAGATGATGATTATTGATGTGATTTCAAATTCATTATGTGGATTTATTATTTGATGATGATTATGAGACATTAGATAGAAAATGCAATTTAATCTTAAATTATGTTGTGAATGATTAATGTTGTGTGCGATGACATGAATTTAATTTCAGTTGCTTCAGATCTGACTATCCATGATGTGATTGACACTTGATCTAGTTGTGTAGGATTATATTCCCAGGCCATGAGAAATTGGAGGTAGTTTTAACACATATGTTATTCCCTGTGAAACTGATCCATTCCCAAGAGGGATGCGGATCACCTTTGATCAGATGATGTTTTCGTGCATGTTTGTTTTATTATTTTGGCCTAGTGACCCCTTTCTTAATTAATTTATATCATGTGTTGTATATTTTTATTATTTTACACCACTTGGTATTAATTTTATTTATGGGCCATTTAAAGTGATTTTATGCCTCCCTAGGTGTACCTTAGTGTCCCAAACTTACCCTAGGTGGTAACCCTAGGGTCTAGGGTCAACTCACTTTTGGTCACTCTAAACTAAGGTTTAGTAAAAGTGACAAATTTTGAAATGGATAAGGGTGGGAGATGAGTCATGCTTTGGGAAAGACCCATCTCCCTTCTCAAAGTTTGGGGATCCCTTCACCAAGGAGACTTGGGATGTCTTCAAGATTCCCAAGTGTGTGGGATCACCCTCCAAGACTCTCACACATGTGTGAGAGCATCTTGGAGCGAGATGGCTGTCTTGGAGAATAAGAGGATGCCATATGACATCCCTTATCCTGAAGAAGGCTTGGAGGGAGTTGCCACCTCTCCACTTGGTCTCTCACACATGTGTGAGAGCACAAGTGGATAAGGTGAGGGTTTGAATGGATTGGAGGGTGACACTTGTCACCCTCACACTCCTTCTCCCTTGCAAGTGGTATGGGATGAGGAAGGAGAAGGTGACAAGTGTCACCTCATTCCTCAAGGCCAAATTGGAAGGCCTATATTATCTCCTCTTGAAGAGAAGTGTGGGGTTCTTGCTTTTTAGATTTTCTTTCTATTCTTGGAGTTTTCTTGGAAGTGTTAGAGAAATTTGGAGATTGCGAGACTTGGAGAAGCTTGGAGCTCTTCATCAAATGTGCTTCCATTTTTAGGGCTTTTGAAGGTAAGCTCCATGGCTATGGCCATTTCCCTATGTATATTTCATTTTAAGCTTGTGTTTGTGAATTTATGTTGATGGTTGTTTTTATTTTTTGTGGATTGGGAGTTTGGTAAGAGTACCTCCATTTGGAGGTAAGGCTCAATTTGTATGGGGTGGGGGAGAGTGAACCTCCTCGAGGTCACCACCTTATTGTTGTGCTACTTATAGCCTTGAGGGCTTTTCTATGGTGTTGAGAGCATTTTGATGGCAAGAGTGCCATGATAGTTTTTTGAGATATTTGGAGACATGTATTATGTGGTTTTGGCTTGAGGCCTTGAGACTTGGTGATTTTGAGATCTTGGAGTGACCTCTTGAGTTGAGGGATCCACTCCCCTACCCCCTTTAAACTCATTTTCATGAGTTTAGTATTGTGCAAATCTTTGGGAGTATTATTTTGTGTGTTTGGAAAATTTCATTTGTTGTGGTGTGTGTGTGTAACCGTGTGAATCCTACCTCCCTAGCTCGAGGGTGACCCACTAGTGGGTCTATGGTATGGAGGAGGGCGTTCCTTCGTGGCTTCATTCCCCATTGTTGTGTTGTTTATTGTAAGTTTTTAGTTGAAGAAAATGGAGCTTGGTGAAGTCCATTTTTGGTGTTTTGGCACTAGTTTTAGTTGGATGCTTTTAAGCCATGGCCTTTGAGGCCTTATTGTATTTTTTTTGTCAAATCATTACTTTCCTATGTGTTGTTTGTTGTAAAGAAAATATTTGTGAGTACTCTTCAAATTTATTCAAAATTTGTTCGCTATAAACTTCTTGTTGTGTTTATTTGTTTATCGGAAAGTTGAGACAAGAAAATATAGCTTGCTATTTATTTTACTTTCATCTATAAAATTATAATTGTTGTAGTTTGAAATGGTTGTATGTTAAATAGAAAAGAAAACAATAGTGTTGTTGAAATTCCAATTGTATATTGTGGAAAAGAAATTGTACATTGCTGTCATTTTAAATTTGAAAAGGGAAAGAAAGAAATAAATTAGTTAATGTGTTATTTTTGCAAAAGAAAATAAAAGATAATTATGTTTTAGAGTTATTTGTAAAATATATATATATATATATATATATATATATATATATATATATATATTCTACTGGTTTATTTTATGCCTCAAATCTAGTTATTTTATCCCATTGTAAGATTGTTTATAAGTATATATATAATATAACAAAAATATATAAACATCCAATATATATATATATTAGATGTTTATATATTTTTGTTTTATATATCTCTTACTTTACTGTTGGGTTGAACAAATTGTATTGTGGAAATATATATATATATATATATATATATATATATATATATATATATAGTTAACTATACATATATATTTTTAAATATTTTATGCAAACTGTGTTTATAGAAAAATAGAAATGGAATTTATTGGACCGAACCCTAGAAAATTAGGGTCTTTATTTTTTTCTGTAACAAAGAAGTTTTAAATAAAAAATATATATAAATGTGGCTGTGAGTGGTGGCCATAGCCGCCACCCACAGTCCATAATATTGAGAGGGGTGTGGGGAGGAGGCGGTGCCTCCACCCACACCCCCCCTTCACCTTATACCCCCATGCCATGCCTCCTACGAAAACCTCCCCACAACTCCCGTAGTAGACTCCCTCAGACGGCGGCGTCGCCGGCACTTCTGCCGACCTCTCTTCTTTGCAAGGAAACCTCTATGTATTGATTAAACCTGCAAGCAAATATTATATATATCAATTAAACACAATTTTTTTGTTTATAAACATCAGATTTGTAATACATGTTTTTTATTTATAATAATAATACTAATAATATAAACAAAACCCTAGAATGTATATATGTAAAATAAATATACCTCTGGTTATTCTTCTTGGCGGCCATGGAAGAGGAGCAAACCTTCAACCTGCATATTTGCAAACAATGGAGGCAAGCAAAGAAAAAAGACAAGAGAGAAGTAAAACGAAGAAGAGAAAACAAAGCAAGAAGAGAAAAACAAAAGAAAAAGATAGGGTTTTCCATAAGGATATAATAAAATAATGTTAGAGCAAACTCTTATAGAAAACAATAGAATAATAAAATAGTGGATTAGATTTAAATTGGAGAATGAGGGAAAAATGCATTTGAAATGCATTTTAATTATTTCCCTCAATTTGCCTTGTGCACGGGAATTTATTTTCCCTCCCTTTTTGGCCTTGGGTCATTTGAGCTATTTGACTTATTGAGGTTGTTTAATTGATTTAATAATTATTTGGGTTTTTGATTTATTGCCTTATGGAAATTTCTTTTAGTGGTTTTAATATTGTTTTAGAGTGGGAATTTAATACCTTGTGGAAATTTTAATTGGGGAAAGGGATAGTTTCCACTTGTGAGGGGATGCTTTATTCCCTAGTTAAATTTTAATTGGGGCATTATTTTAATTTTATTAGTGCATTTTAAATTTTGCGGTGAGAAAAGAACTTTTACTTGAATTTTTATTTTAATTTTTTTTATTATTTTACGGGGAGAGATATTTTAATTTTTCCCCTTTATCAAATTATTCTTGAGTTAGTTAATAAATATAATGGTCGAAATTATATTTATCAAGGGACTTAATTTTAAAATTTATTTTTGGACATTTAATTATTTTTGAATTTTAAGATTTAGTTAGATGATCAATTTATTTAACCTTGGAAATCTATTTAAATTTTCCTTAATGTTTTATTATTTTAATTTTTGCTTTATTTCCTCTTTGGAGTTTTTCTTTTAAATTTTTTATTTCAATTATTGAAAACACGTTATGCTGTCGAATTTTTCCTAAATTTTAGGGTTTCTTTTTATGGCACTTTCGCGACATCATTTAACCACTCCACTTCTTCATGTGATCATCATATCATTGGAGGCATTTTTATTTTCAATTTATTATTGCATTATAGTTAGGTTTGATCTCAATTCAAACGAAACCATTCCACTCACCTAAGAAACTTAGGGTTTTGAACTAAAATGGTTCTAACCCTAGAAGCGACGCATATCGCGTCGCCTAACCCCCTAGTTGGCTATCATCACACATGGGGATTGCATAGTAAGGCACACTTCCCCAAGTATTTGATTGACTTGTTTATGCTTTATGTGTATTGACACTGAGTTCGTAGACGCGTATGGGGGGGTTTCTAGGGACATGCAAATTTTTTTTTGATATTTTATGTCATAATCACATGACAAATGTGGACATGACACATGTGTTGCGTGTTGTGACCACATGGGAAATGTGGGCATGACAGACCCATATCATTTTAGTTTTTGACTTTGCTTTTGGAGTTATGGGCTTGGATAAATTTTTGAATGTACCTTGCTTTGAATTTTTAGATTGATTTCCTAAGGCATTAGGACCCTTAGGATTTGTGTGTTTTTGAATGAAGGCATCCAAATGTTTATTTTTTAATCCCATGTGGTGAATGAAATGAGTGGAAGCTTCTTGTTTATACCATATGTGCATTTGTTGGTCATGATTAGGATATTTAGGGTATTATGAATGATTGGGTAAGGGGGTGTTAGTAGTAATGGTGGCAAAGTGGATGAAGGGAGGTTAGGGGTTGGAAGGAGTGGAGGTAAATTGGATGGTGGAAGGTGAATGGTCACATGCTTTTGACATTTGTAGAATGAGGGAGGTGGAATGGCAATGTATGTTTTGGGTGTATGATGGGTTTTATGATGGAAGGAAGTGGATTTAGGAAGTGTGGAGGAAATACTAACATCATTAGATTGTTGACCTTGGGGTGTGTATCCAAGGCCAAATGAGCTAGGAGGGACCTTGACATGCATTGGCTCCAAAATGCATTGTTCATGTAGGCCTAAACCTTTGCCTTGGTAGTTCATGTTTTGGAGCATACGATTGACTATAGGACTAGGTGTAGTTTGGACACTAGACTTGAGTTGATTATTGGATGGAGAAGGTAAAGTGGATAATGGTTGTTGGCGTTCTAAGGAGGAACACTCATGAATGAATTTGGATAGACTAGTAGGAAATGGTGGATTTGAAATGGTGGATTTGAAATGGGATCAATGGTGGATGTGGATGAAGGATCATTAGGATCTTTCTTATGTTCATTGTGATCCAAATTATTTGTTCGATCTTCTATGTTTGCCTTGGAGGCACATGTCTCATCATGCCAAGTGGAAGGTGTAGGATCATGGATTGGGCTAGATGGAGGATGACTAGGAGCAATTTGGATGTCTTTCTCATGGATTATAGGATTATGGATAGGATCAAGGTGCTCATGGATAGCTTCTTCATAGGTATCATCTTGATCATAAAGATGGTACATGTTATGGATAGATTGGATGGGGATGATTTGATCTTGAGTTGGTCTAGGGCAAAATGTTTCCACATGCTTAAGATTAAATGCTTGGCATACTTCTTGGGTGGCTTGAATGGAAGTGGAAGGCTCTTTAATAAGCTTGATAGGTTGTAGATCACATGATGGGGTTAGAAGACTAGACAAAGTGTTTAAGGACTCATGGGGAGGCTCAAGAATAGGTGTTTGATGACATGGCAATGTTTTATTCATTGCTAGTAGCCAATGGATCACATCCTTTGTAAGGGTATGGGTGAATGGACAATATATTGGATGGATGATAATAGTGGAAGTTGAAGGTTTAGGATTAGTATTTTTTGGATGGATAATGGCATTAGGATTTGGGCTAGATGGAAAGATAATGGAATTAGAGGGATTGGTCTTATCCAAGACAATCTTACCACAATCTTCTAGGTTCTTGACCAACCTTTGAAATCAGACACAAGTGGATATGGTATGGCCCCTATACCTATGGTATGCACAATAATGGTTTTCATTATACCCTCTAGGTTTAATCATAAATGGGGAATATGCTTTGAATGGGTATGGCTCAATTAAATTTGCTTGGACCAATTTCTCTAAAAGTATCTCCATGGAATCTTTTAATGAAGGATTAGTGGAAGATGGGGATGAAGGTGATAAAGGTGTTGGGATAGGACTAGTTGGCTTATGTGTTGGCATATGATTGGATGGTGAAGGTGTCTCAAAGGAGGCACTTTCTAAGTTAGTTACTCCCTTGTCAAAGGATTTTAGGTCTTGCATAAGATGACTTGGACTTTCTTGATTTATGTACATAGGGCCATTTGGAATTGCTTGTTATTCTTGTAAGGACATTTGATTGCCATGGGGATAGGTTTGGTGATGAGGTGGCATGATAGGACTTGTAGCTGAAAGGTCTTGTGAGGTGAATTGTTGTGGACATTGGTTGATGTTGGAAGTTTGTTGAGAAAGCAGTTGTGATATGATGGTAATGGAGTTAGGATCGTTAGATGGTAGGCTTATAGAAGTACTTGTGTTTGTGGTGTTGTTAGGAATAGTAAAGGTGATTTGTGGTATGGATGTGGCAGCATTAGTGTTTGGATTATGTGCTTGTTAGGCTTGTGATGGAATCTGGGAGCATTGATATTGGCCTAGGACTTGATGTTGCAGGAATTGTTGATGTTGTGGTGACGTATGGTCTTTTTACTTTCTATATAACCACCTAAGTTGACTAAGTTGATTAAGCATTCTTTTAGTGTCATAAGGATCATTCTCATAGGTTTTGTTTAGAAATGCCATGTCCATGTTTACAAGTGGTAGATGTGGAATGATTTGGATGAAGATTTGATGATGTGTAATGGCCATAAATGATTAGGGTTTTACTTGGATGATGAGAACTATGGTGATGATGATTAGGATGTCGAAGATGACTAGGATGATGATATTGGATGACTTGAAGGAATTAGGATGAATGATGGTGGAATTATTAGGGTAGGTGATTAGGATGATTTAGGATAATGGTAAGGGTAATGTGGGATAACAAGGTGGGATGACTTGGATTGAGGTGATTAGGATGAATGGATTAGGATGAAAGTGGTTTAAATGAGAAATGTAGGTGATGATGTGGAGTGATTGGGATCAAATTTCAAGACCTTAGGATGATCTAATTTATTTTGTTTTTTGATGGATGACTCTCTATGCTTGAGATAGACTAATGATCTCAAGTAAGAGGGTTAATTGGATTGATTCTCTATACTTTAGGTAGACTAATGATACTTAAGTAATAGAGGGTTGATTGGATTAATCTAATTGGATGACTTACTTAAGATAGACTAATGATCTCAAGCAAGTTTTGGATAACGGGTGATGATGATCAACTAAGGGCTTGATTTTTTATTGGGTTGATTTAGATTTGGATTGGGATGAAAGTAGTTGGGATGTGATTTGGCTTGGAATGATTAAATGATGTGTAATGACTAGGATGATTAGGATGATGTTAATTTGATGATGATTAGGATGAGGATATGATTTGGATATGATTAAGAATGGCAAGATTGTATGAATTGGATTGATTAGGATGATGACTTGGATATGATTAGGGTTTTGTTTAGGATGGAGGTGAGTTAAAATGAATTGATGAATTGGGTTATTAGGATTGGATGATGTGGATGAGGTAGTCTAAGATGTGTTATTGGAAAGTCAAATGAAGATGATGTGGCAATTGTTTATTTAAAGTTTGATTAGGGCAATATTAAACACAAGATTTCACAAGAAAATGAATGAACACACACACCAAACAAGATGATGAATTTGCCTTTCAAGGTTTAAATGTTATGATTAAGCACACACTTGAAGACACAACAACAAACCCAATGTCTAGTTTGAAATAGGGTATGGCCAATTAGGTTTTGGGCTATGTTTACATGAGGTTGACTAGGAATTTGAAAGTGAAATCCTACCACATAGCTGGGAGAAAGGGGTAACCTACCTTTCACCTTCACTTCCCAAAGGTATAAAGTTATTTGGGGCTTACCCAAGAGTGACAAGATTCCAACTCCTAATGAGGGTGTCTTTTGATTCAACCTTGATTGAGGTCATCCCTTGGAGTGGTGTGTCTCCAAGCAGGCCTCCTAAGAAGGGTAAACAAAAGTGAACCAAGTGAGGTGTGAGGAGAGAGCATACACATGCACACTTGATTCACACTCACACTTGTAAATTAACCCTTAAAAATGAAATGTATGATCAAACAATTCAAGCACTAGTTCTTTTTAGATCCAAATCCAAATGTGTGATGGAAGACACTTGTTGATTTTAAGCCCAATTTTTTTGATGTGATTGCTACAACAATATTTGTTTTAAGCCCAAATTGAAATGTGTGGTCAAACAAGATTAAGAGATGAAAGATTAGATTTCATGCGCCTAATTAATTCACTATCCAAGATGTTGTAGATGTTGATGTGAATGTTGCTCTAGCTCCTTGAGGTCACCTACAAGACACCAAATTGAAAAATGAGCAAGTGAAAGTGCATAGGAGACTATTATGTGAAAAAGAGAAATCTGATAAAAATATAATGAAAATTGACTGATACAGAAAAATGGATTGCATGAACAAATTCTAGACGAAATTCTATGCAATTTTTAAAAAAAAATTGCAAAAATTGGATGAAAAACGTAAAAGTTATGTCCATTTGAAGTATTAAAAGAGCTTTGACTTTGGTTGTGAAAAAAAGTGGGCAAATAGTATAGTCACCTAAAAATTTTGTCACAGGTGCAAAGTTCGTTAAATCCTCTTTCCAATGCCACCAATTTTGTGTGATTTCGACGTCATATGACCAAGTTATGAGCAAGAGAAAAAATCAGCCTCCTTTGGTATGTTGGAGGCACAAGCGGTTAACCTGGCATTTAACTTGACTACTGAAAGTTATGTCTCTACTAGTCACATGGTGGTCTTCATCCTGGCGGTTATGGTTTGTTCTGTAGTTTATGTTAGACACAGTGTTGTAACCCTTATTTTTCTAGGTTTTGTTGTCAAAATTTTGCTTTTTTTGCTAACCCTAGGTTGTCAAAATTTGTAAGTTTTGGGGGTGAGCTATTGCAGGTTGTGTCTTAGGTAAAAACTAACATCACCATCATGATCAGGATCTTGATTCCATGAATTTTGACTATAAATTTTCCTATCTTTCGTGACTAAAATTTTTGAAAAAAATTGAAAATTTTTTAGGGCCACAAGTCTTACAGTACGGATCCGTATCATATGGATTTGTGACCCCTGTCTGTAATGATACTACGTATTATTTGGGTCACTATCTATTTGCAAGGAAAACCTTCATCATTGCCGCTAGTGTTCTTCTTCTCCACCACCGCTCCATACCCTTATTCCTACGCTTCTGTCCAAGAGTTTGGCATAAATTTTTAGTTTTTCATTGCAAGATTAATAAAGCCCTGGTCACAGCTTGAAACCCTAGGTTTCCTTGGTCATCACCACCACCCAAAGCTTAGCACTCATCTCTTTACCCCCAATCTATGGTTACCTACATGTCGGCCCTCTCTAAACTACCAGTTTGGTGTTAGGTTTTAAGCCCTAGTACATGAGGATTTAACCATCATCTTTTACTTTAAACCCTGCACATTTCTTTAGACCGTGGTCACAGTGACCAGCGAAGAGGGGACAGGGGGCTAAGGCTCCTTTTTGTTTTTATTTTTGCATTGAGTCAGGCCTTGGTCACATGGGTGACCAGGGGCCTTAAGGGCTCAAACCACCAATTTTAACCCTTAACCATGGGTGAATGTGCATGTGACCACATTTTTTTTTAACTGTTAGTGGTTAGTGGTCAAATAGTCAATCAACCTTGTGCCTCCTACATGCCTAAATAGGGCATTTTTTTTCTTTTCGCCATAACTTTGGCAAACGGAGGCAGATTTTTGTAAAATTAGACTCGTTGGAAAGCTGGGAGAGTGAGCTATGTAGTGGTGAAGACCAAATTAGGTGAAAGTGCCATTTGACCAATTTTTTTGTAGTCAAAGTTCATCTTCTTTGCAAACTTCACATGCTCATATCTTTTGCAATTTTGATCAAATTTTTACAATTGTTTTTTTTAAATTGCATAGAATTTCCTAAAGAATCCATTAATACAACTTATTTTTTTTTATCAGTCCATTTTCATTAGGTTTTACCAGATTTCCTCTTTTTCATATAACGATCTTTTTGGCTAGTCTACTTGCTTCTTTCTCAATTTTGTGGCTTGCAGGTGACCTTGCAAGGCTAGAACAACATCAGGATCAGCAAACACAACATCTTGGATAGTGAATTAATTAGGTGCATACATTCTAATATTTTCATCTCTTAATCATTGTTTGATCACACATTTGGAATTTGGGCTTAAAACGAATATTGCTTTAGCAATCACATCAAAAAACTAGGCTAAAATGAACCATTGACTTCAATCACATTTGGACTTGGGTTGTAAAAAGTGCTAGTACTTAAATTCTTTGGTGAATTTGCATGCGATTAGGGGTGTGTATGCTCTTCTCATGTAATTTGTGCAATCTTGAGAATCAAAAACACCTCTTATCCTTTCATATTCACACCTCACATTTCATTTTCTAAGGGTTAATTTACAAGTTTGAGTGTGAATCAAGTGTGCATGTGTATGCTCTCCCCTCACACCGTAAGGTGATCTTGGAGATCAAAAACACCTTACTTGGTTTTCTTTTGTTTACCCTTCTTAGGAGGCCTGCTTGGAGACACACCACTCCAAGGGACGACCTCAATCAAGGCTGAATCGAAAGACACCCTCATTAGGAGTTGGAATCTTGTCACTCTTGGCTAAGCCCCAAAGAACTTTATACCTTTGGGAAGTGAAGGTGAAAGGTGGGTTACCCCTTTCTCCCAGTTGTGTGGCAGGATTTCACTTTCAAATTCCTAGTCAACCTCATGTAAACATAGCTCAAAACCTAATTGGCCATACCCTATTTCAAACTAGACATTAGGCTTGTTGTTGTGTCTTCAAGTGTGTGCTTAATCATAACATTTAAACCTTGAAAGGAAAATTCATCATCTTGTTTGGTGTGTGTGTTCATTCATTTGCTTGTGAAATCTTGTGTTTGATATTGCCCTAATCAAACTTCAAATAAACAATTGCCACATCATCATCTTCAACCAAATTGTCATAAGACATATCTTAGACCACCTCATCCACATCTTCCAATCCTAATCACCCAACTCATCAATTCATTTTAACTCACCTCCATCCTAAACAAAACCCTAATCTTATCCAAGTCATCATTACACATCATCAGCAACCTTATTCTAATCAAATCCCCTTCATTCTAATTGTCATCCTAATCACATCTAATTCATTCTAATCTAATCCTAATCATATCCTCCTCATTCTACATCATCAAATCAACATCATCCTAATCATCCAATCATCCCAAGCCAAATCACATCCCAACTACTTTCATCCCAATCCAAATCCAAATCAACCCAATCAAAAATCAAGACCTTAGTTGATCATCATCACCTGTTATCCAAAACTTGCTTGAGATCATTAGTCTATCTTAAGTAAGTCATCCAATTAGAATAATCCAATCAACCCTCTATTACTTAAGTGTCATTAGTCTACCTTAAGTATAGAGAATCAATCCAATCAACCCTCTTTTTTGAGATCATTAGTCTATCTCAAGCATGGAGAGCCATCCATCAAAAAACAAAACAAATCAAATCATCCTAAGGTCTTGAAATTTAATCCCAATCACTCCACATCATCACCACTTTCATCCCAATCCATTCATCCTAATCACCTCAATCCAAGTCATCCCACCTTGTTATCCCACATCACCCTTACCATTATCCTAAATCATCCTAGTCACCTAACCTAATAATTCCACCATCATTCATCCTAATTGCTTCAAGTCATCCAATCTCACCATCCTAGTCATCATTGACATCCTAATCATCATCACCATACTCCTCATCATCCAAGTAAACCCCTAATCATTTCTGGCCATTACACATCATCAAATCTTCATCCAATCAATTCTCCACATCTATCACTTGTAAACATGGACAGGGCATTTCTAAACAACACCTATGAGAATGATCCTTATGGCACCAAAAGAATTCTTAATCAACTTAGTCAACTTAGGTGGTGATATAGAAAGGAAGAAGACCATGTGTCACCACAACATCAACAATTCCTGCAACATCAAGTCCTAGGCCAATATCAGTGCTCCCACATTCCATCACAAACCCAACAAGCACATAATCCAAACACTAATGCTACCACATCCATACCACAAATCACCCTTACTATTCCTAACAACACCACAAATACAAGTGTTTCCATAAGCATACCATCCAATGATCCTAAATCCATTGCCATCATATCCCAACTGCTTTCTCAACAAACTTCTAACATCAACCAATGTCCACAACAATTCACCTCACAAAACCTTTCACCTACAAATCCTATCATGCCACCTCATCACCAAACCTATCGACATGGCAATCAAATGTCCTTACAAGAACAACATGCAAGCCCAAATGGCCCTATGTACATAAATCAAGAAAGTCCAAGTCATCTTATGCAAGACCTAAAATCCTTTGACAAGGGAGAAACCAACCTAGCAAGTACCTCCTTTGAGTCACCTTCACCATCCAATCATATGGTAACACATAATCCAACTAGTCCTATCCCAACAACTTTATCAAGCCCTTCATCACCTTTATCACCTTCATCCCCATGTTCCACTAATCCTTCATTAAAAGATTCCATGGAGATACTTTTAGAGAAATTGGTCCAAGCAAATTTGATTGAGCTATACCCATTCAAAGCATATTCTCCATTTATGATTAAACCTAGAGGGTATAATGAAAACCATTATTGTGCATACCATAGGTATAGGGGCCATACCATATCCACTTGTGTCCGATTTCAAAGATTGGTCAAGAACCTATAAGATTGTGGTAAGATTGTCTTGGATAAGACCAATCCCTATAATTCCATTATCTTTCCATCTTGCCTAAATCCTATTCCCATTATCCATCCAACAAATCCTAATCCTAAGCCTTCAACTTCCACTATTATCATCCATCCACTATATTACCCATTCACCCATACCCTTACAAAGGATGTGATCCATTGTCTACTAGCAATGAATAAAACATTGCCATGTCATCAAACACCTATTCTTGAGCCTCCCCATGAGTCCTTAAACACTTTGTCTAGTCTTCTAACCCATCATGTGATCTACAAGATATCAAGCTTATTAGAGATCCTTCCACTTCCATTCAAGCCACCCAAGAAGTATGTCAAGAGTTTAATCTTAAGCATGTGGAAACATTTTTCCCTAGTCCAACTCAAGATCAAATCATCCCCATCCAATCTATCCATAACATGTACCTTCTTTGTGATCAAGATGATACCTATGAAGAAGATATCCATGAGCACCTTGATCCTATCCATAATCCTATAATCCATGAGAAAGACATCCAAATTGCTCCTAGTCATCCTCCATCTAGCCCAATCCATGATCCTATACCTTCCACTTGGCATGATGAGACATGTGCCTCCAAGGCAAACATAGAAGATTGAACAAATAATTTGGATCCCAGTGAACATAAGAAAGATCCTAATGATCCTTCATCCACATCCACCATATGCTACTAGTCTATCCACATTCATTCATGAGTGTTCCTCCTTAGAACACCAACAACCATTATCCATTTTACCTTCTCCATCCAATAATCAACTCAAGTCTAGTGTCCAAACTACACCTAGTCCTATTGATGAGTGCCAAGTTGCACCCATGAAATACATCTTTTTACCTCTCTTTTTCTCCTTCTTGATCCCATCTTTCTTAATGTCTGCACTCGAATAGGCTAGCAAGATCATTCTAGTTAATGATTAATTGAGATAGATTACTTAAGATCATAATTTCTGATTGAGTGACTAATGTGCATGGAATTGATGGAAAAATACAAAAACTTCTCTTTTTGAATCAACAGGTGTAGATGCCAGGAACAACAATTTTGTGCATCTCCAGAGATAGTCTTCAATGATCTCTTGAGACAATACTAGAATACCACGACACCAGAAGTTTTCAAGGAAAGAGAAAGCCTCTCCAGAGTTGAACAAAGAAGGCCACACTGGTATCTCCAGAGCTGCAGACAAGGATAGATATCTCTGGCACCTCCTGAGAGTAGGGCATATTTCCAGCATAAGCTACCAACTAAGCACTCTTAGTAGTGGTCTTAATACCCCTCATTTCACTCAAATCATCACCTGAGTGGTGAAGGGTCATCTTTAGTTAAACTACTGGAGTTTTTATCTTTATAAAGTTTTTACATGAGTTACGGATAGAACTGATTCAATACCCATATTTTTAGGGCCTCGCTGCCCAAATATATTAAGACTCAAACTTAGAATTCTGAGTGGACTTTTGTTCCACTCAGTCTACTTTTATTGCATGATTATTTTCCATAATTAGAAAGCTAGTGTAATAAAGAGATGGATATCATCTCATAGAAGAACTAGTAGATAAGATAAGTGATATGTCATCACTCATTTTCATATATACTGATAGAAATAGCAGAAGAAATATACAATGATTGATTTATTCTAATTCTCAGTAATCTTAGTTTTGTGATATCAATATTCTTGATGAATGCAAAGCGAATGGAATTGAATTGAATTTAGTTGTGATCTTCTTTTGTGCTGATTCCCTACTGTAACCTTCAGCCCCAAGGGTGTGGAGCAAGGGCCCACTCTCACCACCAAGGCAAAAGGCTAGTAGCACTATTTTATTACTTCAGATTTTGTTGTGAAAAGTATTTACTAATTTTGATAGATAGATGCATGTTACTATTTTTTTAAGATTGCTTTAAGTAAACTTCTTGTTTAATTCTATTTTCAGCATTCCTTAAATTCATTCAGCAAGTAGACAGATTAATCTCTTTAAATTAGTAGAAGTTGTTAGGATTAGCTAGGGAAACTAGTAACTGTAGAATCCCTAACTACAGACAGCTGAGGACACAACTCCTGGATTTTGACATCTAAAAATAGATTAAATGATGAGGTACAATGACACCTTGTCACTTATAGTCAATCGCATGCTCCAAAACATGATCTACTAAGGCAAAGGTTTAGGCCTACATGAATAAGGCATTTTGGAGCCAATCCATGTCAAGGTCCCTCCTTGTTCATTTGGCCTTGCATACACACCCCAAGGTCAACAATCTAATGATGTCAGTACTTCCTCCACAGTTCCTAAATCCACTTCCTTCCATCATAAAACCCATCATACACCCAAAACATATGTTGCCATTCCACCTCCCTCATCCTACAAATGTCAAAAGCATGTGACCATTCACCTTCCACCATCTAATTTACCTCCACTCCTTCCAACCCCTAACTTCCCTCTATCCACTTTTCCACAATTGCTATCAACACCCCCTTACCCAGTCATTCATAAATACCCTTACAATCCTAATCATGACCAACAAATGTACGCATGGTATAAACAAGAAGCTTCCACTCATTTCATCCACCACATGGGATTCAAAAATAAACATTTGGATGCCTTCATTCAAAAACCCACAAATCCTAAGGGTCCTAATGCCTTAGGAAATCAATCCAAAAATTCAAAGAAAGGTACATTCAAAAATCCATCCAAGCCCATACCTCCAAAAGCAAAGTCAAAAACTAAAATGATATGGGTCCCTAAATAAAAATAAATCAAGTCAAATGAGGCATGCACCTCTAAAAAATCCCAACCATCCCCCTCCATTCAAAAATTCCATTCCATCCAAAAGTCTCATATTCCTCCAACCCACAAGCAAAGCAAAAATCAGAAAAAAACTAAGTCCATGTGGGTTCCAAAAGTCCTAAATCATCCATCTCCTAAGCAAACATCACCATTGCTTCCTACACCACCATCTAATCAAAAGCTTCCATGTTTAACATGGTGTGTGCAGCCATTGTTCATGATTCCTTTCCATACCTCCATCACTCCATCATTCACTCATTATCCTACATATCTCCCCCATCACCTTCCTATGGTCCATGCTTTTGCATAAGTCCATTATAATCCACATCATAATCCACTTTCCCCCTACATAATTCACATCATAATCCACTTTCACCCCTACATAATCCACATCATAATCCACTTTCGATCCCTACATAATCCACATCATAATCCACTTTTGATCCACCTCATAATCCATTATCATTACCATCATAACCCACTATCTACCCTACCCGTCTCACTTTCATGCCATCTCCCTACCAACATCGATGAGCACATTTGACACGGTCCATGCGATGACATATTTATCCAATGGGACACTATCAACTTCATGGATCTAGACACTTGAGTCCCTCATATCCATACCACCTATCTTAGTCACAAAAGTCAAAAAAAGAACAAAAAAATTTAAAAAAGAACAAAAAAAGAGTAAAGAGAAATCCTTCGTCCAATGGTGAAAACCTGGTAAACAGGCACCTTGGATAAGTACCATGATGAAAACCTGGTAAACATGCATCATGTGTAGGTCAATCTTCTATGTCACTTACACTTGGGGGAACCTTGTCTCATCCTTTTCCAAACCATCATACTATTTTCATACCATTTCCATGTACATACGTATCACATTGCATCCATTCATCCTCCCTTCCTCTTTTGATCTTGACAAAGATTGGGTGCAACTATTGACAAATGTTTTGGATATCCTTTGACATACCTCATCCTTTCCAAATTAACCCTATCATCTAAGTGATAATCTTTGTCATGTCAAATCCTATCATCCTATTGCCTTAAGCATTGTCCTGAAAATCCTAAGTTTACTACCTTGACTGGGGCATGTTATTCCTATGCAACATAGTCCTTGGAGATCACATCCTTGCTCTCTTACACATACATCCATTCTATTCCATAGCCTATCCTTTTATCCTATCCATTTATCATGATCCTTTGATCCATCCACTATCATCCATCCTTTTGCCCAATCCCATCCATTCCCTTGCACCTAGACTTAGTTTTCCCTTGTCATTGGTATCAAGCACAAAGGCTACCCAAATTATAAATCTATTGACATTCAAAATACAAAAAAAATCAAATATTCTCAAAAAAGACAAAAAAATCAAATATTCCCAAAAACACAAAAAATCAAAATATGTCCAAAAAATCCAAAAAAAAAAAATCCAACAAAATCCAAGCAATAAAACCATTCCACATCAAATCATCAAAATCACATTCTTCCAATCAGATCAATCATCAAACAATCCATCACATCAAATCCATCAAAACAAGTCCAATCATATCATTAAATCAAGCCAATCTATCAATCATCTAATCTATCAAACAATCAAAAGCAAATCAAATAACATCATTCAATCAATCCCAATCAATCCATAACTTGATCAATCCAACCCATATCATACCATCAATAAAACACAAAATCAGAACTGCATCTCATCTCTATCGTTAAGTGCCTTGATCCCATGGATATAGGGTATGTAGGCAATCTGGGATACAAAGGAAGTACCTAGATTCAAGCATAGGTGATAGACCTCTTTCATCTTCCATCCTTCTTTTAATCTTAGCCAATCATCATCTTCATCCATTTCTAATTTCTTCTATCATCTACCTCCCACCTCATCAATAAACATCTAAAATCTAATCAAAATTAAATCAAATAAATTCTTCCAATCAATCACATTTATTTCTTTCAATCAATCAATTCTTTGATCACTTCTTCCATTCATCCAATCAAATCATTCCAAACAATAAACTCAAATGCAAATCAATCCTTAAAACCATACCAATCAAGTCAATCAATTGTTCCCCATGAGTCCTTAAACACTTTGTCTAGTCTTCTAACCCCATCATGTGATCTACAAGCTATCAAGCTTATTAAAGAGCCTTCCACTTCCATTCAAGCCACCCAAGAAGTATGTCAAGAGTTTAATCTTAAGCATGTGGAAACAGTTTGCCCTAGTCCAAATCAAGATCAAATCATCCCCATCCAATCTATCCATAACATGTACCTTCTTTATGATCAAGATGATACCTATGAAGAAGCTATCTATGAGCACTTTGACACTATCCATAATCCTATATCCATCCATAAGTAAGACATCCAAATTGCTCCTAGTCATCCGCCATCTAGCCCAATACATGATCCTACACCTTCCACTTGTCATGATGAGATAATTGCCTCCCAAGAACACATAAGCATAGAAGATCAAACAAATAACTTGGATCTTAGTGAGCACAATGAACATAATCACGATCCTAATGATCCTTCATCCACATCCACCATTGATCCCATTTCAAATCCACCATACCTTACTAGTCTATGCACATTCATGCATGAATGTTCTTCCCTAGGATAAAAACAACCTTTGTCCTCCACCTCACCCTCTCCATCCAATAACAAACTCAAGTCTAGTGTCCAAACTACACCTAGTCCTAAGTCAATTGCATGCCCCAAAACAAGAACTACCAAGGCAAAGGTTTAGGCCTACATGAACAAGGCATTTTGGAGCCAATCCATGTCAAGGTCCCTCCTCACTCATTTGGCCTTAGATACACACCCCAAGATCAACAATCTAATGATGTTGGTACTTCCTCCACACTTCCTAAATCCACTTCCTGCCATCATAAACCCCATCATATTCCTAAAACATACGTTGCCATTCCACGTCCCTCATCCTACAAATGTCAAAAGCATGTGACCATTCACCTTCCACCATCTAATTTACCTCCACTCCTTCCAACTCCTAATGTCCCTCCATCATCTTTGCCTCCACTTCTACCAACACCTAATTATCCATTTATCCATAAGTACCCTTACAATCCTAATCATGACCAACAAATGCACACATTGTCTAAACATAAAGCTTCCCCTCCTTCCACCAACCCCACTTCCATCATGTCCATGGGATTCAAAAGTAAAAATTTGGATGCCTTTAAGTATAAAGATAACAATCCTAAAGATTTTCATTCCTTAGGGCATCAATGCCAAGAATCAAAACAAAATCCATCTAAAAAGCTATCCAAACCACTCTATAAGCCCATATCTCCAAAAGCAAAGTGAAAAACTAAAATGATATGGGTCCCTAAACAAAAATCAATCAAGTCAAATGAGGCATCCACCTCTCAAAAATCCCAACCATCCCCCTCCATTCAAAAATGCCATTCCATGTAGACATTTCAAAAATCCCATATGAAAAGCAAAAATCAGAAAAATACTAAGTCCATGTGGGTTCTAAAAGTCCTAAATCATCCATCTCCTAAGAAAACATCACCGTTGCTTCCTACACCACCATCCAATCAAAAGCTTCCATGTTTAACACGGTGTGTGCAACCATTGGTCATGATTCCTTTTCATACCTCCATCACTCCATCATTCACTCATTATACTACATATCTCCCCCTTCACCTTCCTATGGTCTATGCTTTTGCATAAGTCCATTATAATCCACATCATAATCCACTTTCACCCCTACATAATCCACATCATAATCCACTTTTGATCCCTCCATAATCCACATCATAATCCCCTATCTACCTAATCCATCTCACTTTCATGCCATCTCCCTACCAACATCGATGAGCACATTTGACATGGTCCATGTGACATTCCTCTCTAATGGGACTATAACATTACATGGAACTAGACACTTGAGTCTCACCCATCCATGTCCCCCCTTTTCCCATTCAAAATAGTCACAAAAAATTAAAAAAGAGAACAAAAAAAATCAAAAAAGTAAAGAGAAATCCCTTCATCCAATGGTGAAAACTTGGTAAACAGGCGCCTTGGATAAGTACCATGATGAAAACCTATCAAACAAGCGTCATGTGTAGGTTGATCTTCTCTGTCACTTACACTTGGGGGCACCTTGTCTTATCCTTTTCTATCCCATTATATCATTTTCCATCCTATCATGTCCTATACTATTGTATCCTACCATCCTTATCCATTACACCCACCTACATATACTTATCCTATTGAGTCCATTCATCCACCCTTCCTCTTTTGATCTTGATAAAGATATGGGGGCAAGCATGTTGACAAATGTTTTTGTTATCTCTTGGTATTGTAGTTAGGGTAAAATTGCAAATTAGGGCAAATGAATAACCAGCAATGATAAAACCCTAGCAATGCACAATGAAGTACAAGACAACCTGAAAATCAAAATAAGAAATGTAAATGCAAACCGATCTCCACGCTATGCTTGATTTATCTCCATTGCTCTTCTCCACCTCGCATGAGCATGCAAGATTTTGAAGGATTATTGTTGGAAGAATGTTGGGTGCTCATTTCTGCAGCATAACATTAAGATGAAGATGATAGAATGAATGATAGATGAAGGATGCAAAGGCTCTAATGATATTTTGACAGAATAATGGTACTTTAAGCTCCATGCATGCTAATGATAATTTGGCAGAATAATGTTACTTGAAGCTCAATGCATGCTAATGGCTTATGAGGGGGTTGATTTATAGAAAAGGCTTGGTTCAAATGAATGGTTGAGATTAAAAAGCTAATTGATTGATGTGGACGGCTAGGATTGATTCGGTTATCCCACTCTTCAAGGGAAGTTGTAGTCATTTGACAAGTGGAGGGAGAATAGGGCTCATGTGTGCTTGTGTACATAAAAAGTACTACATATAAAAGATATTAAATAAAAGGCTGTAGTACTACTTATCTTTTTTAAATGAAAGAGGCACACATGTCGGCTAAATGATAAGATAAATTAATTAAATAAATAAAATTTATTTAATTAATTGGAAAGTCGGCTTATGATGAGAACTTAATTCAAATAAAATATTTGAATTAGTTGGGATATGAGTTGGATATTAATTAAATAAATAAAATTTATTTAATTAATTAGATAGTGGGGAACTTAATTCAAATAAAATATTTGAATTAATTGGGATATGAGTTGTATATTAATTAAATAAATAAAATTTATTTAATTAATTGGATAATGGGATTAGGATGGGATTGCATGGGATTTTAATTAAATAAATAAAATTTATTTAATTAATTGGCTAATGGAATAAGTGGGGTTAAGAGTGGGATTTAGGACAAAATGCTACATGATGTCTAAGTGATGTTTTTAACAAGGTGTTACAAGACATGGACAAAGTTTGGGACAATTTTGGGTGTCTACATTTTGCCCCTCTTTGAGATGATGTTCGAGATGATAAGCTTTATGTTGAGTAACATCATTTCAAAGAAGCTAAGGTATGGATAGAGGAAAATTATAGTGATGATGATGTAAGGATGAAATGGGATAATGATGCCCCCTCGAGAGGATAGGTGGGTTGGACAAACACGGGTAGGATCTCGAAAAGAAATGGCTTGGCTAAGAAAGAGAGCAAAGGGAATGGATAGAAGAAATGAATGATGCGTTATGCTGCAATGAAAGTGAGCAACCATAATGTTTGATATAGCATTAGACGTTATGCACCAAGGTATAAGGACCAAGGTGACGATGTGTCACGTGCCCCAGCGTAATACAACCTTATCTGGATACAAGATATGAATATTAGCTGGAATGGTATTGAGATGATGCAAATGCAAGATAAAATGATAACACACACAAGCAAGCAAGCAAACATGCACAAATGATTCAAAAACAAACAAGGTATTGCCCTTGTCAAGCTGTAAACCAGTGATTAATTGATTGATTTGATGGTGATAGTTGAGAGTGTTGTCATTGCGGGGAAAGCTATATCCCTAGATCAACACAAGGTTGTGTGCTGAGTTGGTTGGTTAATTGGTTGATTGATTTGGCTTACAACAAGGCTAGGATCAAGACCATGGATTGTGTTTAGATAACTTGGCTTGATTACTTAACTTGATTGGTATGGATTAAAGATTGACTTGCATTTGGATCATTGCTTGGAATGATTGGAAGATGATTGAAGGATGATTAGATGAAGTGATGATTGGATTGATGTGCTATGATAGATTGATTGGAAGAAGTTGTTTATTGATGATGTATAAGATAGATGATAGAAGAAATGATGAGAGGAGAAAAATGAAAATCGCTTGTGCCTGAATCTGGGCACTTCCTTCGTACGCCAGACTGCCTACATACCCTATATCCATGGGATCAAGGCACTTAACGATGGAAATGAGATGTAGTTCTGATGTTGTGTTTTATTGATGAGATGATAAAAATGGATTGAGATTGATGAAATGTTGATGATGTGATGATATGTGGTGGATTGAGCTACTTCTGATTTGCTGAAGTGACTGGATTTGTTTTGATGGCTAGCTTGATGTGCTTTGGTGTTGATGTAGTTGAGTTGATTTGCTTTGGTGTTGATGCTGACGATTGATAGGATTTGTTTTGATGGTTGGATTGATGTTGAATGATGATAGTGATGGTGTGATGATTAGAGTGTCGATTCAATCTAAGCATAAGCAAGTGTTCTCAGTATGCTCAAAGGATGTAAAATAAACAAGGTATTGCCCTTGTCAAGTCATAAACCAATAATTGATTGTTTCATTGATAATGATAGTAGTGTTGTCATTGCAGGGAAAGCTATATCCCTAGATCAACACAAGGATGTTGTGGGAATGCTATATCCCATTGATGATGATTGATGATGATTGATTTGGTTCATGACAAGATTAGGATCAAAACCTGTTGATTTGGTTGGATAATGTTCCTTGATTGATTGGCTTGCTTGATATGGATTAATGTGACTTGGATTTAAGATCATTGCTTAGATTGATTTGATTGATATGATTGGAAGAGGTGAGTGATTGAAATGGATGAATGAATGTTATTGATAGGAGGAATTGATGATGATAAGGATTTGATTTTGATTGGATGCTAGAGTGGATTGTTTTGGATGATGTGATTGGTTTTATTGCTTGGATTTTTTGTTGGATATTTGATTTTTTAGATTTTTGGAATATTTTGATTTTTTTGGATTTTTTGAGGATATTTTGATTTTTTTGTGTTTTTGGGGATATTTTGATTTTTTTGGAGTTTTTGAATGTTTTGGGATGTCAATAGATTTACAATTTGGGTAGCCTTTGTGCTAGATACTAATGACAAGGGAGAAAACCAAGTCTAGGTGAAAGGATGGACGTAAGATGGATGGATAAAAGGATGGGTAATGGTGGATAGGGTGAAAGGCTCATGATAACTAGATGGATAAAAAGGATAGGCCATATAAGGGATGGATGCATGCCTCATGATAAATGGATAGGTAGGCTATAGTGGAAAGCTCGTGATAAGGATACGTCATAGTGGATGGATCAAAAAGGAGCTAGGATGTGATCTTCAAAGGCTATGTTGCATAGGAAGAATAAGTTGCCCCATTCTAGGTGGTAATGCTTAGGATTTTTACATGACAGTGCTTATGACAATAGGATGACACAATGGATTGTATTTGGATGACAAGGCTTATGATAGGTGGATGACATGATGGATTGGTTGAAATGGGATGGATAAATAGTCAATGGATAGGACTTGGTTTGGAAAGAAGGTATGTCAAGAAATATCCAAACATGTTTCAACATTTTGCCCCTATGTCTTTGTCAAAATCAAAAGGCAGAGGATGGATAAATAGGTTCAATAGGATAGGTATATGGATGTAATGGCTAAGGATGGTAGGATGTTGCATGATAGGAATGATATAACGGGATAGGTAGTTTAGAAATGGATAGGTTGGATGAGACAATGTGCCCCCAAGTGTAAGTGACATAGAAGATCAACCTACACATGATGCCTGTTTGCCAGGTTTTCATCATGGTACTTATCCAAGGCGCCTGTTTACCAGGTTTTCACCTTTGGACGAAGGGATTTCTCTTTACTATTTTGATTTTTTTTTTTCTTTTTTTTTTCTTTTTTTTGCTTTTTAGATGGGTTGACAATTACACATGGCGCCTGTTTGCCAGGTTTTCACCATGGTAATGGATAGGAGGGACTCAAGTGTTTAGTTCAATGGATGTTGGTAGTCCCGTTGGAGATGGATGTCATCGCATGGACCATGTCGTTATGCTCATAGATGTTGATAAAGGATTGCATGGATGGGAGATCACATCCTACCTCCATTATGAGGCATACATCCATCCACTATAGCCTATCCTTTTATCCATCCATCTATCATGAGTCTTCCATCCCATATCTCATATCCTTTTATCCATCCATGTATCATGAGCCTTCCATACCATTTACTATCACCCATCTTTTTGTCCATTCATCCCATTCATCCATCCTTACGCCTAGACTTGGTTTTTTCCCTTGTCATTGGTATCTAGTACAAAGGCTACCCAAATTGTAAATCCATTGACATTAAAAAAAAAAAAAAAAATTGAAACATTTCAAAAACCTAAAAAAATCAAAACATTTAAAAAAAAACCAAAAAAAATCAAAACATTTCAAAAACCCAAAAAAATCAAATATTCCCAAAAAGACAAAAAAATCAAAATATGTCAAAAAATCCAAACAAATTAAATAATCATCAACAAAAATTCCAAGCAATAAAACCATTTCACATCAAATCATCAAAAACACATTCTTCCAATAAAATCAATCCAAATCAAAATCCAATCATCTGCATCAAATCATCAAATAAATCCAAGAAATAAATCAATAAATCCAATTATCAAAATCCAATCGATCATCACTTCATCCAACATCTCATCCTCATCAATCAATCCAAACATGATCTAAATGCAAGTCAATCATCAATCCATACTAATCAAGCTAATCAATTGTGTCAGATTATCCAATCACATCCTTGGTATTGATCCTAATCTTGTAGTAAACCAAATTAATCAATCATCATCATCATCAACGAGATATATCATTCCCACATCCTTCTATTGATCTAGGGATATATCATTCCCCGCAATGACAACACTATCCTCATCATCAATCAATCAATCATTGGTTTATAGCTTGAAAGGGGCAATACCTTGTTTATTTTTCAATCATTTGTGCATGCTCTTGTGCATGTTATCTTTTTATCTTGCATTTGCATCAAATCTGAATCAACCTAGCTAATATTCATATCTTGTATCTAGACAAGGTTGTATTATGCTAGGGTACAAGACACCTTGTCACCTTGGTCCATATACCTTAGTGCATAACGTCTCATGCTATATCAAACATCATGGTTGCTCACTTTATTGCAGCATAATGCATCCTTCCCTTTCTTCTATCCATTCCCTTATCCATCTTCCTTAGCCAATCCATTTCATTTCGAGATCATACCCATCTTTGTCCAACATGTCTATCCTCTCGAGGGGGCATCATCATCCTATCCTTTTCCTCTATCTATTTCCTTAACTTCTTTGCAATGATGTTACTCGACATAAATCTTATCATCTCACAACATCATCTCAAAGAGGGGCAAATGTAGACACTAAAAAAATGTTCATGTCTCGACACAACACATTGTTGACATGAATTTGTATATGTTCCCCTAGGTCCTAGTTCATCCTAGTTCATCTAACCTCATCCCACTTAATCCCATTTATCCCTAGGTCCTAGTTCATCTTAATCACATTGGTCCAACTTAATCACCTTCTTGATTAATTAAATAAACCCACTTTATTTAATTAATCCCACTTGATCGCATTCCTAATTAATTAAATAAATTTCATTTATTTAATTAATTGCACCTAGTCACATGTCTCATATAATTCAAATTAAAAATTTGAATTATTTCCTTACCTCTCACCACATTGCAACATGTGTCACACATTGCATCTTCCACTTAACCCCTTCACATGCACAACTAATTGAAATAAAATATTTGAATTAGATTCCCTTTTATTCTCCTTCGCACACTTGTCACATGACTCTGTTTTCTTGATGTGCAAGGAAACCTAATCAATCCTAGCCATCCATGTCTTCCAAACCCTAATCAATCTTGTCCATCCATTCTAACTAGGTCTTTCCTATAAACCTAGCCTCCTCTAAGCCATTTGGGATGAGGCAATCTAATTTCATACTCTTATGTTGCCAAAATCTTGACCAACCAACATCTATTCAATCCATCAATCTCTTCCTTACATCCATTTCCATCTTCATCTTGCATCTTTCTTCATATTGCATCCATCATCTTGCAGGTATCGATCAAGCCATCATCTTGTGCATATCATTCGAGGTGTATTGAAGGTTTGGGTTTGGGTAATGCACGTATTTGTTTCATCATTTCAGCTAATCCAAATTTCTAGTATATAGTACCTTGGTGGGATATGAGCTCAATTATACCCCTATGGAAAGAGCATGTTTAGTAGTAGTGTTCGCTTCCCAAAATTTGTGGCACTATATGTTGAACCAATAGACAAAGCTTATATCCAAGGTAGATCCTTTGAAGTACCTTCTTTCAAAGGCAGCTCTTACAGGATGTCTCTCAAAGTGGGTAATGATTTTAACTGATTTTAACATTGAGTATGTTAATTGGAAGGCCATAAAAGGACAAGTAATTGCCTATCAACTAGTAGAAGCTCCAGTAACTGATACACACCCCATACTATCTGATTTTCTAGATGAAGGGATCTTCAACCTTTCTACATCAGTTGAATGGAAGTTATATTTTGATGGGTCATACACTCGGCATGGTTCTAGAGAAGGAATCCTCTTCATCACCCCACAAGGTGATTGTATTCCAAAATCATATCAACTTGCTTTCCCATGTACCAAAGAAATAGATGAATATGAGGCATTACTCACGGGTCTCCACATGGCTATCCAATGGAACATCAAACAAATTCAAGTATATAGATATTCTCAACTTGTTATTCACCAAGTCACAGACGAATATCAAACTAAGGATGACAAGTTGATGCCCTATAAGAAGATGGTGGATGACTATAAACAACACTTTTGTGGTTTATCCTTTAAGTAGATCCCTAGAGTTAACAACAAGGTTGTTGATGCAATGGCTACCATTCGGTCTCTAATAGACATGCCGGAAAACATTCAAAGCTGTGAGTTCTTGGTCAAGTAGTTACTAATAGTGTTTGTAGAAGTGCCACCCACTAAGATGATCTGTGAACTTGATGGTCCCGACTCGACATGGTACCATGACATATACACCTACCTTCATAGAAACACCCTTCCACCCAACCTGAAATCCACACAAAAGAAAACTTTCATCCGCCATGCCTCTCGTTTCACCATCCTAGGAGATACACTATATCAACAGAGTCTCGATGGTATCCTCCTTAGATGTTTAAACTTAGAAGAAGCTAACACCGCTTTAAGAGATGTACATGAAGGTATCTGTGGAGTGCATCCCACTGGTCCTAACTTAGCAAAGAAGTTTCTCAGAACTAGATATTTTTGGCCCACAATGGAACAAGATTCCCACCAGTTCACCAAAAATGCCTTCAGTATCAACAGCATGGAGATTTGATTCATGCGCCTGCTCATCAACTACAACCAGTGACCACTCCATGACCATTTTCACAATGGGGATTCAACCTTGTAGGTAAAATGCATCCCTTATCTTCCAACGGCCACAAGTTTATAATTACCGCCACTGAGTATTGTATGAAGTGGGTGGGATACCCAGCATACCTTCTTACTTCCTTTATTCTTCTCTATTCTGGCCAATGACTGGGGCATCTTTTTTCAGTTTCTTTGACATGACGCCACCTAACAAGATGCCGCATCAAAGAGGGGGAAAATGTAGACACCTGAAATTCACCAATGCATAATTCATGTCATTACACTGTATTTGCACAAATTCGCATCAAATCACCTAATTTCAACTATTTTGCATTAATTAATTAATTCACCAAAAATTATCATATTCCTCTATATTAATTAAATAATCCACATTATTTAATTAAATCATTATTCCTCCAATTAAATAAATAAAATCAAAATTATTTATATAAATAAATCAAATTTCACTCCACTTTAAATAAATAAATTCAAATTATTTATTTAAATAATCTATTCCCTCCAAAATGAATTAAATTTAATATTTAATTCATTTATCCCATGTGCACATGAAATTAAATAAATTATTTATTTAATTTCCCATTTATCCTCACCCACCATAATTTCCTATGGTCTATTCAGTTAACAGATCAATCAAATGAGTTGACTCTGTTAGGGTTAGCCAACAAAAGATATTAATTAAATACATATAAAGATTAAACAGAGGAATGGAAATACATAGAAATAATAACAGCGAGAGGCAAGTTTTAACATGCTTCACCTAAACTCAGGCTACATCCACCAATAGAGAGTCCAATATTATTATCCAGTAAATCAAACTGATTACAACTAGTAATCCTTGCAACTCAATACTACTACAAAATGCTACAATTCATCAACAGAAACCCTATCCCTTAGCCACTTTTATCAAGCCTTATGGCAGTTAGAAACATAGGATTTTTTATGTCAGCCAATAGAAAAATAACTCCTGATGCCTTAATAAAATAATAAAAAATTGTTGGAGGTTTCGGGGGCTTTGCCCCCGAGCCCTCGTGAGGGTACTACCCCTTGACCTTGCCCTATATCACGATAGGGAGCATGCCAGGGGCGCTCCCCCTTGACCTCGTCTTGGGGGCACTGCCCCTTGACCCTGTTAAATAATTTGGGGGGAAACTGTGCTGATAAAAGTGGGGTAAATTTAACCTTCAAGTATGATTAGGCTCCATATAACAACAATCTCCCACTTGGAGACTAATCAGACTCCACACCATATCATCTCCCACTTGGAGACTGATCATAACACCACTAACCCTATAGCTCCCACTAGAAATAAGCACCATAGACTCTGTTGTTCTAATTTTATTATTTTTTCAGTCTTGAAGGCTAACCGAAGCTGAAGAGGAGCTGAGCTTCTCTCTTGTTACTGCCTTTGTAAACATATCCGCTAGATTTTCATCTGTATGGATCTTTTCTAGCCGTAATTGTCCATCATCCAACACCAACTAGATGAAGTGATACATGAGATGTATGTGTTTGGTCTTTGAATGCAAGGTAGAATTCTTTGCAAGATGTATGCAACTCTGGCTGTTTGTATACAAAGAACTGTTAGCCTATTGTTTGCCTAATTCTTCCATGAAAGATTGCAACCATATCATCTCCTTTCTTGCCTCTATGGTGGATAACGCAACCACCTTTTGCAACCTGGAGATCCAACTCACCACTGTCCCACCTACAATAAAGACAACCTATAGTAATCTTCCTGGTATCAATATCCCCTGCCAAATCTAAGTCTACATAACCTACTAAATTAGTATTAGAGCCCCCAAAACATAATTGTTTATTGGATGTACCTCTCAACTATCTAAGAATCCATTTTACCACATTTCAATACTCCAATCTGGGATGACTCATATACCTACTTATGACTCCTACAACATGTGCAATAGCTGGGCTCATGCATACCATGGCATATATTAAACTTCCTATAGCTGAAGCATATGGTACCTTGGACATTTTTTCTTCCTCCTCTTGTGTCTTAGGACACATCTACTTAGTCAATTTCAAATGACTAGGAAAAGGTGTGTTGATAGCTTTTGCATTCTCCATATGGAATCTCTGCAACACCTTTTCAACATAATCAGCCTGAGATAGAGTCAATTTTTTGTTCTTCCTATCTCTATAAATTTTCATACCAAGGATTTGTTTTTCTGCCCCCAAATCTTTCATAGCAAATGATTGTGCTAATTGTTGTTTTAACTCTCTTATGTGATCCATGTTAGACCTTGCTACTGTTGGTCATGATGTTAGTCATTCGCAAACATAGAATAAAAGTTACACAACAACCTTTACTCATCTTGAAAGATACGATGAATTCAAAGAATTCATGATCCCAAGTCTCCGTTGATTAGGTCTTAATCTACTGACGTTACTCAGTGGTTGATGTGTGTTGCTGTTTTCCATTCAGGGGCCTTACGTGTTTCTGCAAAGTTCATCATCATTATCTTCAAATATCCTGCTCTGGATGTTTGCTCTGCATAAATCTCCAACAATTCTACCTCTGCACTGTGAATTTAGTCAAATAATGTGCCTACAGGCTGATATTTGCATGATTTCTATCATTATTTATGATTCTTTGCATGATATTTTCAATAATACATGCATTTAACTCAAATATGCTAATGATTTTCAGTTACCTACGGGATTTCAGCATATTTCTCTGTTCTGCTTGTTATTTCTCATGATTTGCAGTTATGGTGATGAATTTATGAAATTGAAAAAAAAGGAAAAGGGTTAAAGAATGAGATTCCCAAAACTACTGGACTTAGATCACTGATCCACATACAAGCTCCCATACATGCAATGAAAAGAAGGAAAACTAGAAATCATACTTCACCAGGACATTCCACAAATCCGCATGATCTAGTGCAAATCTTCAAAGGAAAAGTTGACAACAACATGTAATGAAATGAAAGCGCTTCCAGTTGAACACAGCATTCACCAGTACATATCCATAAATCAACAAGAAGATTACGTAAAATTTACAATCAGGATGTAATCTGAAACTTCATATCCATTCAGTACGCTCAAGAATAGGGACATTTACAGTGATCTGAAGAAAGAACCTTGACATTTCAACAATTCTATCCTCATTAGTCTCAGTAATCTGATCTCCTAATTGATTCTACAGTAATTAGCCTTAATGCGCCAGATGCATCTGTGTATTCTAATGTATCTCCCCCCCTCTATTTTTGACAGGCTCTGGCTCTTATATAGAACAACTGCCCAAAAATGGTTACAATGATCCAAGGATCAGGATCCTCTCATAACAAACAACGGTCCAGATGAAAAGCACATGCTTCGCCAGTTAGCAAATGTACAGCTGGCACAGAATATTCCAGCATCTTCAACTTGATTCGGTCTCCAGCTGGCGAACAGCATATTTGACAATATCCTCCTCATTTCTGGCTCATGTTGCCTCCATGCGCAACTTTGTAATCATCAGCTTCAGTAGCAGCTCTAACAGCATCATGACTTCAATGCTCAGCTTCAGCAGCATCATCATGACTTACTACAAGTAAACAGACAAACATTAAGTTCATCATCATTATGATAAACAACAGGAAGTAAAACGTTTTATTAAACAAGCCCCCAAAAATGTGCAGCTACAGGCAATCGGGCTCCAAATTTCCATCGCTTCATGTTTTCGCCCATTTTCTTGTATATCGGGTTCAAAATATGATCATGATGACCTCAATATATACAAGGAAATAACCGCCCTTAACAAATTACTTCACATCTGGCTTTGCATGTTCTGTTTGTATGTTTCGGGTCATCATCATCATATTCGCATCGGCGTGACCACATATGATCAGGGTGACAATATTAGACTTGGCCGATGGCAACAGTTATACCAACGCCAAAAATCATGATGATGCCCAACTATATGCCTTCTATCTAGCCGCAGGATATCATGAAATATGATGCTCCTCCTTTCCGAATGCTCTGATGAAAAGCACATCAGGATGTTTCACTTCTGCATACTGGGGAAAGAAAGACATCATCGTCATCATCATGATGAAGACAAATAGGAGGATTTGGAATATGATCCTGCTGCTGAGGAAAGGAATATCATGGTGACGTCATCGTCATATTCGGGCTTCATTAAAACGCAAAAGATGACGTCACCGTCATGTTTCGTTAAGATCAGGGGATAAATGTGATATCGGGTCACCCAAGGAAGATGATCAGGTGGATGAATGCAATATGACCCTTTTGCGGCCAAGGTAACCTTCTCGAAAGATTAGGATGATGATCATCATCATCATCATATCCGCACTAGGTGATCTAAAATATGATCCTGCTGGACGTCCAGATGACGTCATCATGATATCCGGGGCTTTTGTTAATCTTCAAACATGACGTCATCGTCATCATCATATTGGCGAACAGGATCATGCCTTGGAAAATATCCTGCCGAAGGAGAAAGGTGATGGTGACGTCATCCTGATATTTGCTTCTTCGTTTATCAGGTCGGGATGACGTCATCAGGATATTTGCAAAAGGTTATATTTCTCGGCAGGAGGATATTACGAAATGTGGGGTAGACGAACAAGATCATGATGATCTTGACAACATGACTTGGGAATGGAATATCACCCTCCGCTTTGAAAGATAAGGTGATCATCATGATCACGCAAAAGGAGATCAGGAGGATATTACGAAATGTGATCCTGCCTTGAAAGATCATGATGATGATGATCACCAGGACTTTGACGTGCGCGTGCAAATTTTGCAGATGGTGGGTTTCTTAAGTAGGGTGATGATGATCATCAGCATGATATTATAATATCGGGTGATGTTAGAATATCATGATGCTCGCGATGTACCCAAGGTTGCTTGACGGGAAAACACACTATCACTTAAGATTGACGTCCGGATGTTTCGGGACTGCATGATTTTTATCAGGTGATAGAGTAAGATCATGATGATGACCTTTGGTGATACAAAAGACCGCTCGACGGGAAAAGCTTACCACGACTTAAAGTTGACGTCCGGATATTTCGACCTCAGGATATTATCGGGGGGCTTTTCAAATATCATGATGATGATCTTCATACAGCAATTATCAGGTTTGACCAAAACTTTGACTATGCATAACTCCCTCATATGGACGAATTTTCAAGTGATGTAAAAGGCAAACCTGCATGGAATTTCAAGCTCTTTCTAACCATGAGGTCATAGAAACAAAATATGAACTTTGACAAACTAACCTCATGATGATGATGAACCTCATCCTGACCTTCATGATGATGATGCACCTGACCTATTTTACCAAACCGCCAGAAAGCAGACAACACAAGCCAAAACAAAAGTTGGGTCCCTGTTTTGATAAGTTAAAATGGGGCGTGTTGTGTAACCACACAACAGCTACAAGCATGTCATCAACATATAAACATAAAATAATGTAACTGTCATTATCTAACCTCTTAAAACAAACACAATGATCATAATTACACCAGTTGTAGCCTTGCTTAGCCATAAAACTATCAAATTTCAAATACCATTGTCGAGGTGCTTGTTTCAAGCCATATAAACACTTCTTTAATCTGCACACCAATTTCTCCTTACCTTTGACCTCAAATCCCTATGGTTGTTCCATATATATCTCCTCCTCCAAATCACCATGGAGAAAGGTAGTTTTCACATCTAGCTGCCCCTTGACCCTGTCTTGGGGGCGCTTCCCCCAAACCCCCACAAGGGGTGTTTCCCCTTGACCTCGTTAAATAATTTGGGGGGAAATCACGCCGATAAAAGTGGGGTAAATTTAACCTCTGAGTCTGATTAGGCTCCATATAATAATAGACTCATCAATCAAATGAGTTAACTCCCTTAACTCATGAGAAGGCTAGGACACTTGTCCTTCTCAACCATCCTCAACCATTGATCTTTGTAGTGTTCATCAACTATTGATCTGTTGTTTCATAGGTCTATAAAAGAAACCTCATTCTCCTTTTCTCAGTATCTCTCATTTTTAGTAAACTTACTCTATCATTATCATTCCTTGAGAGATCATGAATTAAGGTTGACTATAGAGCAATCCACATAGCAAAGAGAAAGGAGCAATCAACACAAGAATTGGGTGTTATCTTAGTATGCTCGATCAAGTGTGGTTTATTAGCATGTGTGTTTAAAGGTATATTATTTTGTTGTTGTATTGCTCTCATCTATTTTGCATATTCAAATTATAACCATCACAGTTCCATTGAGGGAAGTGGATAATGGTCTTTAAGGGAGGCCTTGTTTAGGTCTTTATAATCTGTACATAATCTAATTTCCCCATTCTTTTTCCTAAGAGGAACTAGGTTAGCCAACCAAGAGGAGTATTTGATTGGATATACAATTTTGGCCTCTATGAGCTTGGATAAATCCTTCCTCATTAGTGGTTTTATTTTAGGGTTGACTAGACTTTGTTTTTGATGGATAGATTTTGCATTGGGATCTAAATCAATGGTATGTTGAATTGAACAAGGATCAAAACATTTTAGATCCTTATAATCCCAAGCAATAAGATCATCAAATTCATTACAAATATCAATGGAACCTTCTCTTTAATCTTGATCAATACCTTGCCATACTTTAGAAATTTTCCTTGTGCAATTTTCACTTCTTCATAGTCTTATTTTTTGACAGCTATACTTATTTTCTTTTTTGGTTTGATCATCAGCATTAAAGATGTTCTCCAAGGTGATCAATCCCTTGGGCAACTTGTTTGTCTTCATCTGGTTCACTTGGTCACCATATTGCTCCTACAACTTTGACTGGTTCCTAGCAGCAAACTCTGCTTCCTTTTGCAAGAAATTAACAATTTGCTAGTCATTTTCAAATACCTGTCAGCTAGATACATTATCTAGGACAACAAGCCTCACAACAACCCTCACATGCTGATCTAAATCTTGTGTGATATTTTTTAGATATCAAATTGAGCACCAATCATGGCTAGCATGTCAGTATCTTTGTTTCTTTCCCTAGGCACTACCTAAATATTGAAAGCATCAAAGTCTGTAATAATCTCATGACCTATGTTTGTATGACTTCAAACAAGTCATTCTTTGAGGTACTTTGGGCCCTAATTTGGTTGACAACTAGCTCACTGTTACCAAACACTTGTAAGATTTTTATTCCTCTCTTATGTGCCAGCTGCATGCTTTGAATCAAAGCCTCATACTCAACAATGTTATTGGTGTAACTAAATTGAAATCTAAAAGTAGAGAAATAGTTTTCATTTTGAGGTGAGACTAATACTACACCTGCACTTGCTCCATTTTCCCTCCTAGAGCCATCAAAATAAATTTACCATACCCCACTTGAATCTTCTTTTGACTTCACAAAGTTTAGGATGATGGCATCTTCATCATGGCTACAATATGTACCCAACCCTGTTTCTTCAACATGATCAAGAGTATCAAATTGAAATCCATTTGCCCATTCATCAAGCAGTATATCCAAAATTTCTTCCTTATGTGTGGCAGTCTCATGTATATTGTTATCTTCCTCTAAATCATGGATTATGTAGTTCATATTGATAGGGGTAGGGGAATAAGGCTCTATATGATATTTGGAAATAGGCTCAGCCTTAATCCTCACCTTAGTGCCATACCTTTGTTGCACATGTGGTTGCGAGGTTGTCATTGATGTCAACACTTAGTATGGTTGTCATTGATGTGTTTGTGTGGTTGTCATTGATGTCAACACTTAGGTTTGACATTGCTTGGATACTTATGATGATGATATACTATGTTGATGGTGTGCTAGTAGTGAGTGTTGATGTTCATGGTTGGATGTCATGCCTTGATTAGTGTCAAGTAAAGTTGTACTGAGCATGTTTGTGGTTAGCAGAGATGATATCATGATGATATATTAAGATGGGAATTAGAAGCATTAAGATGAGGATTATAAGTTTTACTGATGTTGAGAAGATGTTACTGATGGTCTATGGCATGTTGTATGATCCTTCTTGTTGTTCCTAAGGATGTATGTGTTGTTACAAGAAGGTTTTGGTCTCCAGATGTTGGTGAAGGTTTCTAATGCAGGAAGCTACCTTGGAGATTGGTTGGTAGAATGCTTTGCATTCCTCCACATTTGAAGCTATGGTCATGTAGTTCATAAGTTGAGTTCATTATGTTCTGAAGGTGTTATATCCAAGAGTTCAAGTCATTATACCTTCAGCAGTGAAAGTTACAAGTGACAGAATTTCGGTCTGTACTCTGGCAAAATAATGTGATGATCAAGGCTGATTGGAATTCTCTACATTCCTCTGAAAGTAAAGATTTGCTCATACATTTATGTGAAAATGTTCAAGGATGTTCAATGCATGCTACTTTGTAGTATCAGGTGATTTGGAGGTCTACAAGTTTAGTTTTCAAATGACATTGTACTACAGACAATTTTAGATGCTTAATTATTCTCAGAACATATGTTGAAGATGTGCGCCACAAAGTTCTTGTTGTGTGAGTTCAAGGGGTGTTTGGAGATGTTTTATGGGTCATGTTGACTCATTTGGGAGAAGTGCAAGTAATGGTTAATCATTCATGTGTACCGCCAAGTTGTATTGAAAGATGTGCTATAAGTTTCCTATTTTCTTGCTTAAGGGTGACCTAATTCAATTGTGTGAAGCATGCAGATGTCATTCCTTGAAGGATGATACTATGAGGAATGTTTAGGACAAGGTTAAGTGTGTGATGGGATCCGCAAGGCATGCTCCTCTTCCTAGTGTGCAGTTCATGATAGGGCTTTCCCTCTACATGTTTCATGTTGTGTGATCTCTGGCTGACTTGCAAATTGTAATATTTTTGTTGTATTGGTCGACTTGCAATGTGGTCAATGTAATATTATCTATATATTGTAAACCTAGTTGATCTAGGTGAGGTATGATTATGAAGATGAATATGTGAGGAGTAGAATATGGATGTGTAATGCATTATGATGTGTGACTGAAGGAGAAAGAACAAAAGTAATAGAGTATGTCCTGATTCATCTTGAAGATATTTTTGTGACAGATAGGAAGTGAAGAGTGAGCCTAATTGAAGCAATCATCAACACAGGAGAATTTCAATCATCAAAGGAGTGAGCTTCATTGTCAATTTCAGACAGTAGAAGGATTGTCATGCTGTAATCTTTTTTGAGCTTGTTCTCAGATCAAGGAGTAGTTGATTCCTTGGGTTGTAGCCCTAAAACAAAGTCTACAGGGAATTATAGCTTCCTTGGGAGTGACCCTAAAACCTTTCTTCATAGAGTTGTAGCTTCCTTGGGTTGTAGCCCTAAAACAAAGTTATAATTTTGAGCTTCATTTATTGTGAGTTAATCCTCACCATGGGTTTTCCCCTTTGGGTTTTCCAAGTACATCTAATGTTATGTAGTATTGTGCATTGTGTTGATATCTTATGCTTTTGTTAAATGTTGTAATGTTTAAGTTTTGATATGCTTTAGAGGGTTTAAGATTTGATTGAATACTGATCCACCCCCACCTCTTAATATTAGGTGTGTTAAACAATTGATATCAGAGCTATGTTACTCAAAAGAAGCTTGACCACTTGAGGAAGGTCCAAGATGGCTCATATTGATTCTCACAAGTCACCTGTGTTTGATGGAACAAATTATTCCTTTGGAAGCTAAGGATGGAAAACCATCTATCTTCTTGAGGGTTTGGTGTTTAGTAAGCTGTCAAGAATGGTTACATTGCTCCTTCTTCTAATCCTATAGATGTTGATGAGATTAAGTTGTATGATAACAATTCCAAGTCAAAGAGTGTTATCTTGAGTGGGCTAGCTGATTCAGAACTTCTGAAGATAATGAGTTGTAAATCTGCTAATGATGTATGTGTAAAACTTGGTAGCATTTATGAAGGGGATAGCAAAGTGAAGCAAGCCAAGATGTAAATCTTCAAGAGAAAATTTAAAACCCTAAGGATAACAGAAGAAAAAGAAATTGCTAGTTATATGCTCTGGGTGGATGAAGTAGTTAATGGCATCAGAGATCTTAGTGGAGAAGTGAAAGAAGATGAGATTGTGAAGAAGATTATGAATCTCTCCCTAAATCTTATAGTCATAAGGTATCTGCTATTGAGGAATCTAAGAATTTGGATACCTATATAGTAGATCAATTTTTTGATGCTCTCACATCCTTTGAAAGGAGAGAATTTAACAAAGGTTCTCCAAAGAAGGAAGTAGCATTCAAAGCAAGTAGGAAGGCAAAAGATGAGGCAACTGATCAAGATGATGACCTTGATGAGGTAGAGGCAAACTTTGTAAAAAGATTGAAGAAGGGCATAGGAAAATACAAAGGTAAGTTACCTTTCATATGTTTCAATTGTGGGAAAATTGGTCATTTTGCTTCTAAATATCCTTTTAAATATTCAAAGCATAACAATAAAAGAAAGAAGTCCAAAAGAAGTATGTATTCCATGGAGAGTAGTTGTTCTTTAGAAGATGAGGATCATGATGACTCAAATGATGAAACACTTTTTATGGCCTTGAATGTTGGTGACAAAAAGGGTGATATTGGGAAATGTGAAAAGTCTAATACCTTGCAAGATGATCAAGATAATGAAAAATCAATGGTTGTATGGACTGCCTTTCATGCAAAAGAAGAAGACAATGCTTGGGTAATTGACAGTGGTTGCTCTAACCACATGACTAGTGACAAGGAGAAGTTTATCAACCTCAAGAAATGGAATGGTGGAGCTGTTAAGTTTGGTGGTGATGAGTCAACACAAATTTGTGGAAAGGGTACTATAACTATTGATTGGAAGAAAAAGATTGAGGATGTACTCTATGCCAAAGGGCTAAAGCACAATCTTCTCAGTGTCAATTAGATGTGTAGTAAAGGATACAATCTTACTTTTCATACCAAAGGATGTGAAATCAGGAAGGCAGGGTCTAGAAGACTAGTTGCAGAAGGTATTAAGACATATGGAGATATATATCATCTAAAGGAGGTAAATGGAAGAACCTATTTATTGGCTCAATCTGGTGAGTATTAGTTGTGGCATTAGTGAATGGGACACATCAACTTTGATAATATGGTAAAGATCATCTCTACTCATGCAGTGAGAGATATGCCCAAGACAATCAAGCCTGAAAACACATTATGGAAGGAATGTCAAATGGGAAAGCAGAAAAAGACAAATTTCAAGAGAAAGGAGTATTCTTCTACAATGCCATTGGAGCTTATTCATGCTAACCTATGTGGTCCTACAAGAATAAAAAGTCAACAAGGTGAAATGTATTTCATATTTCTTATTAATGATTACTCTAGAATGAATTGGGTTACTTTATTAAGAGAAAAATCAAAAGCTTTTGATAAGTTTAAGATTTTCAAAGCAATAGTTGAGAATGAAATGGATGCTAAGATCAAATGCTTAAGATCTAATAGAGGATGAGAGTTTACTTCAAATGAATTTGAAATTTTTTGTAAAGAGCATGGTATTAGGATACATCTATCTACTCCTAGGACCCCTCAGTAGAATGGGGTAGTGGAGAGGAAGAATAGGACTGTGCAAGAGATGTTTAGGGCAATGTTGAAATGTGAAGATCTACCTGATATGTACTGGAAGGAAGTAGTTCATACTATTGTCTATCTTCTTAACATAGTACAATTGAAGGACAATAGCACTAAGACCCCTTATGAGCTATGTATGGAATACCTCCCACTATTAGATACTTTATGATCTTTGACAACAATTACTACATCAAGAGAGATGAAGAAGACCTTGGAAAGTTTGATACAAGGTGTGTTGAAGGGATATTTCTTGGTTACTCAACAAGAAGCAAGACCTATAGATGCTACAACAAGAGATTGGGAAAGATGATTAAAAGCACAAATGTTAAGGTAGATGAAGATTTATATCAGATCTCACAAGGACCAAAGAATTATGGATCTAATATACCTCCCTGCATTGAATAAGAAGAAGAAGAGGAGAAAGAAGAGAAGGAACAAGAATCAGAGCAGATCCCTAAGACTCCAACAAAGTATGTTCAGAAGAATCACTCAACAGATCAGATCATTGGGGATGAGAATTAAGGTGTACAGACAAGGAGAAGGCTGGCAAAAGTGAGCAAGTGAATTTATGCCTACTGTCAAAGGTAGAACCCAAAACCTTTGTTGATGCTAGCAAAGATGATGGATGGTTATGTTGATAGTGGTTTTAGCACATACAAAATCTAGATGAAATACAAGGGTATCTCACCTCTCTTGATAAGTTATCCTATCCTAAATAAAACTACCCCAAGGTTTATACAACTAGGTCTTAGCTTGTAGGATAACTCAGTGGAATGTTTCAGCTGTACCAACAAAGGGGACTTACATGTAATCCAAACAAACTTTAGTCCATTAGGGTATGATTGCACATGACCTTAATCAATTTTCTGATTTGTCAATGCATAAACACACTGATATGTATACTCAGATTGCTACAAAATATTTAATTTCAGCATACAACTAGCAATCTGCCAACTTGCACTCCTTAAACATGAAATTTATGACAACACTATGCAAGTTTATGAAACCTAAACTAATAGGATCTGGTAAATAAATGCAAAAGGAAAGGGAGAGAGAAGGGATAGAGAGATCCTATAGATAATTGTAGAAATGATCAATAAATAGATAGACAGATTCCTAACAATAAAAAAATCCTTGCTTAACCAGGCAGCCTACAATGCGACAGAGATTGTGCATTCTTCTATGGAAACACAAGGATTTTCAAACTATGGAGGATTCATTCAACACCCAACTCCTGGAATAGTTCAATGAACTCACACAATCAAACTTAGCTCATGAATACGTCCAGGCTAACCATGCAAAATGACATACAATTAGCAAGCCATTAATGGTATGGATAGGAAATCCATCAAATATTTGAATAATTAACCACAAATGCAACTGAATAACTAATTGGAAAGATGAAGAAGAACTATGATAACCATGTCCAATGAGAAAATGAACTCAAATGGTAGAGGCAAATGAAATTCTGTTTGTATTGGTTCAAAAAAATGGCAGAGATTTAGTAATCCTTTCTTCAGTGCTTCCCTTATATATTACAATGAGAGATGTTGCCTTTATATAGAGAGGCAAGCATACAAAGTTTTTCAATGGATAGTGGAGATTAACTCAACATCAAAGGTCCAGATTTACATAGCATTGAATGAAATAAAGCAGTCTCTTAAATTTTTGGATTTAATCTTGTCTTGTATGAAAAAGATAAAATACAGCTTGCAAATACATTGAATCTAGACAAAATGAGTACCCATTTGGATATAAATGATAGAGAGCCAATTTCCAAGGAAAAATAAAGTCAAAATGAAGTCACATGACACTTAAATATGAGTTGATGTAGATTGGCAGGATTCCAAGTGTTGACTGGATCATTCTACTGCTCATCACTTTTGAGTTTTCTAAAAACTCTTTTCCAATGAGTTAAATAGTCAAGAAGAGTATGTGGCATATTTTTGAAGAAGTCATGTCCAACTGGATGCTTGCTTGATCAACATTTGATGATTAGATGATTGGGACAAATGTGAACAGGTCCTGGACATTAGATTGGATCTATAGGAACAACAATGATGTAGGCATGATATTTAGTGTCTTCTGTTGGCAAGAGACACTGTGTGGCTTCATGAGTGTTGTCATTGATGGCAACAAAGTCCATCCCACATATCTATAGGACATGGCATGACTATACCGGAAGTCAGACTGAAGAGTACTTTGGTCCGGTAAGCAAGAACAGAGCATATAACAAGGTCTGACAATCAGGTCCGGATCTCTCAGAGGAAGTATCTCAGTAAAGTACAAACTTGGGGAAGTCAAGAGGAGTACCATGACTAATACATTCCAGAGATTGAGCCTCTGGTGATGAAAGAGTGAAAAGATATGAGCACCTAAGTGTTGGGTTCCTGTTTGGCAGAGTATACTAAGGAAGAACTGACTGATAGAGCATCAGACCTTAATCTGGATAAGATATTGATGGTGATCAAGTTTCTTGAGGGATCATTCATGATTGTCTGACATGATTGATGACTTCTATAAGTATCTCTTTGATACGCATCACTTGGTAAGCAAGGATTCAACCAATAGACCAGAGTTTGGGAAAACATTGAGTATTCTGGATGCCGACTAGAAAGATGTTGAAATCCTTTGTGTGAATATATATACCAGATTGATTTTGATGTGAAGGTGTGTGCGTGTAGGGTGCAGTGCGAAAAAAAGAAGACAGCAGTATGGAAGTAGTAATACAGGTCCAGTATGTGACAGAACAACATCACTAAAGCAAAGGAAGAATGAAGTGCAGTAGATCAGTATATTGAGCCTAACCGGAACTAAACCTCAGCATATGTGGATGCTTCTCATCAGTTCAAGTACTTGATTTCTTTCTATAAACTATTGTAGGCAGTGAACCTCTTGTGAGCAATGTGCTCAAGTAGTGAGCCCTAATTGGCAAATGCCATTTTGTACTACCTTATTCTTTTAATAGAGAATACAATCTTGGGTTAGTCACCCCATGGTTTTTTCCCTTAACAGGGTTTTCACATCAAAATCATTGTGTTATGTGTATTGATTTATTTTTGCTTTCATGGTTATGCATACTTATATGATTTGATGATGCACTAGTTGTTAAAGAAGAACAGAAAGTTAAAATAATTAAGATAACTGATTCACCCCCCCTCTCAGTTATCAACAATTGGTATCAGAACAAGGTTCCTCCTAACAGAGCTTAACAACTTGAGGAAGATCTAGGAATCTCAATGGATATGTATGGTATGAGGGATCAACTTTAGTTTGCCCTAGATGATCTTGAGCAATCTCACTTTGAAGTCAATAACTTGAGGGAAAGACTCAAACAAGCTGATGATTTCATAAATGAACTAAAAGGGAAACTAAGTATCTCTATGAAAAAGAGAAAGGAGCTACTTCAACAATTAGCAAGTCAAAATGAAGCCAATGATACTAATGAAGATCTGAATGAGAAGAACAAGTTATGTGAGAAGCTATCAAAAGAGGTCATTATGGTAAGACATGAAATGGAATCAGGGGTTATGAAATTCACCCAAGAAATTGAAGAAAAGAGAAAAATTGAAGATAATCTAAAACAATCTCTCAAAGAGAAGTCAGAAGACTGCCACAAAATGGATAGAATAATTAGGCATTTGGAATCTGATCTTGAAGAAGCTAGAGATAATGAAGAACAACTTGAGAATTAGATTGACACAATTAAAAGGGATCTTCAAACAACAAATGAATACAAATAGAAATTCAAGATAAGCTCTGCTCAACTAGAAGTTCTTGAAATCCAAAAGAGGGTAGATGATAAGCAAGGTTTGGGGTATGAGAAAGGTGAAAGCTCCAGATCCAGTCAGAGGAACTATGGATCTGGAAATCCAAGGAACAGGCCTAGAAGACCTTCGGTAAGATAACCAAATGCCCAAAAATATCCATCCTTTAATGGATACTCCCACAATTGCAATAACTTTGGTCATAAAGCAAATCAGTGTAGAAGAAGAATGAATCAAACTAATTCATCCTTCTCTGGATAGTGTTTCAACTGCAATAGGTATGGTCACAAATCTCATGAATGTAGAAATATGCAAATAAACAATTCATTCAATGGTAGATGCTTTGCATGCAATAGAATGGGACATATGGCTAATCAATGTAGATCAAGAGGATACCAGTCAAACATGCAAAGCAATGTTGTTTGCTACAATTGCAATAGATCCGGTCATATTGCCAAATTCTGCAGAAGTAGGAATCAGGAAAAAAGGGGTCTAGTGCATCATAATCAAAACCAAGACAAAGGAAAAGGAAAAGTGAATGCAGATGAAATTCAAAGGGAGATGAACAAGATTTGGGTGAAGAGAAGTACAGAAAATGTTGGCAATGGATCTACACCAAAATCAGGTGTTGATATTCCTTCCGAAAACTAAATAGATGAGCTCTGGCTCAGGGGGAGTCAAAAAAGAAAACAACTTCCCCCAGCCAGTCAATTAGTGCCTAAAATTGGCACATGGAAAGTTACGGATTGAAGAGTTATCAAAGAGACATCTTAATAACCCTTGGTGAAAATATAACAGATCCACAAGAAGTTTTGAAGAGGTTAATCATCCAAGATTGATCTGGTTTAACAATCATCTGATAAGAACAAGATTCTCTCAGTTAGATCCAATATGATTCAAAATTGAAATATCTTGATCTGCGGATAAATGGAATGTTTAGAGAAAGAAAGATAGATTGTCAATAATCACCAAAAATAACTCTAAGTACATCTCAGTGATCTAGAAAGATCTCTCTTAGGACAAGGAAAACAAGGCAACCAGAATTACTTAAGTTGTGCATTTATTGCAAAATGGAATTAGGGTTTGCATAGAAATAAAAGGGTTCTTTTGTTCATCATTTGCACATTTGCATTCAAGAAGAAGGAAGAAAGAGCTCTACAACAAGATTGCTTCAACTCTCTCAGGGATCAACCACAGAATTTGATTCAACTAGTGATCTTTTCGACTCTTATCGTGAACTTGTTGATGGTGATGTTAGTCACACACAAACAAAAAATAAAAGTTACACAACAACCCTTATTTATCTTGAAAGATACAATGAATTCAAAGAATTTACGATCCTAAGTCTCCATTGATTAGTTCATAATCTACTGACGTTACTCAGTGGTTGATGTGTGTTGCTATTTTCCATTCAGGGGCCTTACGTTGATCAGTAGATTCTGCTTCCTATAAATGTATTTCACAGAGAGGTTATTGCTGTTCTATAGAGTATATTTCTTCAAATAATGTGTCTACAGGTTGATATTTGCATGATTTCTACCATTATTTGCAATTCTTTGCATGATATTTTCAACACTACATGCATTTAGTTCAAATATATTAATGATATTTAGTTATCTATGAGATGTCAGCATATTTCTCTATTCTGCTTATCACTTATCATGATTGGTAGTTATGAAAGTGATTCACCGAAATTAAAAAAAAAGGAAATAACAAAGATAGGGTTTAAAGGATGAGATTCCTAAAATTACTTGACTGAGATCATTGATCCACATACATGTTCCCATACAGCAATGAAGAGAAGAAAACTAGAATCATACTTCACTAGGACAGTCCACAAATCGGCATGATCCAGTGCAAATCTTCAAAGGAAAAGTTGACAACAACATGTAATAAAATGAAAGCGCGTCTATTGAACATAGTATTCACTAGTACATATCCAGAAATCAACTTGAAGATTATGTAAAGTTTACAATCAGGATGTAATCTGAAGCTTCATCTCCATTCAGTATGCTTTAAAACAAGTATATTTACAATGATCTAAGAAAAGAAACTTGACATTTCAATAGTTCAGTCCTTATTGTCTTAGTAATCTGATCTCTTACATGGAATTGTTAGAGGTGTGATTTACAATTATTGACCTCCTCTCTATACAATAAATGGGCTCAATATATATCTCTGATTTATCCCCAATACTGTGCCAAAACCCTAATCAATTGGCAGTGGAAAATAAATCCCGCCCAAAAAACTCTGAGTAGCATATCTTTACTGAGTGTAAAGATCCTGCTTTGGAAACCCTAATAACCACTAAAATATCTTCTATTGCTTCTTTGGTGATCTGATCTGCCTTTCGTGATGTCATCACCATTAAGTTTCACTTGCATATCACTTCTCATTGCCAGCCTTATCTCTTTTCACTTGCTTGGTGATCTGATCCACCTTTACGTTTCACCTGTTAATCTAATCCACCTTTAAGTTTCACCTCCTACAGCTTGCAAACAGACATAAATTAAGCATCATCATATTTAAAACATAGAAGGAAAATAAACATTTATATTAAATCAAGCCCAGAATGTGCAAACACAGATATCGGGCTATGAATATTTAGCATCTGTGAGCAAACACATGTCTGAATGCATATACAATGTCAACAATGGCTGAGTCAACCATTGTTGACCAAAAACATGCATCAGGTGCTAAAACAGCTTTAAAATCCATTCGCTTTGCTTTCCTGCCATTTCGCATGCTTAAATCCTTGTATATTGTGAATGTATGTTTTAAATATACAATCGCAATGACTATACAAAGCATTTTCAATATTTAATTCTCCATTCGCATCCGACCCTTGTATATTTCTCTTTGCATATCGGGTTGTATCTCTCTTTAGATACAAGGCCCTAGACATACAAACACCTTTATATATCCCTTTCAGACTTATCGCCCTTTATAGACCGCAATCTATAACCCCTTCGACTCCGTAATGTATAAAAACACAATGCATCTTTTGACATACAATCAGACGTGATGCATGCTTTATACCGTATTTTAATTTCTTCTGAGTTCCATCTTGTATGTATAAAGCAATGTATGAAGTGCAATGTATCTTCCACTATGCATTCAGGTGTGATACATTGCATTAACCAAATTGTAATCCTCTTTGAATTCTGGCGCTTGTATGTATCAAGCAATGTATGTTTCAAAACATACATACAAGGCACAAAATGTACAAGCATTCAACTTCATTTTATAACCATTTTGGGTCCGGCACATGCATAAGTGTAATGCATATCGGCTTTGTATGTAAGATACATACAAAGTGCACATACAATGAATTAACTCTCTTTAACTTTCTTTCGCATCCATCCAATGTATAAATAGTAATGCATATTGGCTTGTATGTCACTGAAACATTAAAAGCCCACATACATACAATAATTTAACTCTGTTCCATGATCCTTTCAGGTCCACGACCTGCACATTGGCAATGTATATAACAAATGTATGTAAGATACATATAAACATAAGATGCATCCCGTGGATTTTAACCAAACATTCACTTCAACTCATAACTGCGTCAGGTCCAACCTGTATGTACAAATAGAACATTAGCAAATGCATACAAGTATAAAAGAATACAAACAACTTTGTATACAAACCTGATATACAAAACCCTTTGCATGTGCAACATACAACAACCTAACATACAAAGACCATTGTATATGCATCCCGATTTGTAAAAGACTTTGCATACAAGCGACCCAATATACAAAAGGCCTTGTACATGCAACATACAAACCCGAATGTACATTTTGCCAAAACACTCATAACTTGCAAAATATAGTGAATTTTAAGATGGTTCAAAAAGCAACCCCTATTCATTTTTGACAAGGAATTCACTTGTACTTTGCCCTGGCACTTAATGCAATTTTTTTTTCTATTTTCAACAAGGTTTGTATTATTCACTCTCTTTTTCCCTTTACCACCAAACAGAACAACATACACAAGCAAAAAGCAAAAAGCCACAGCAGGGGTCCTCATTTTGCTAAGGAGTAAAATGGGGCGTGTTGTGAACATCACAACAACTAGCCACCAAAAAAAAAAATAAAATTCAAACCATTAAAGAAAACTAAATAAAAATAAATTCATAACTTCCAACTATCTTCTCTGCAAATCATTACCTCACTTGAGACCTAATGTATTTAATAAGAAGCATAAATTTTCCTTTTAGTTTAAGTGGGTGCACATGATTAATAATCCTCATCTTGAAAATTAGTTGAACAAACCAGTGACTGACATTAGACTACATAGTTGATGTCATTCCCTCATAGCCAACCAGATAGAGCCTTACTGCCAACAGGTGTCCATAGCCCCAACAAGGTTATCATTACAATTCTCCTAAGTAGATCCCCACTGCCAGCAAGTGTCTATAGCCCCGATAGAGTTACTTAGATGGTTTAATCTAGATTTTTAGTCAAATCCATTTTATTCATTTTTTTTGTATTTGATAGAACTTCATAAGATATTACATTTGTAACTTCATGATGCAAGGAGTGGTCACTTGCTGAAACTAAGCTAAGAATTGTAATGGTAGCAAGGGTGACCTCAGATTTTTCACCTAATATCTACACTGGTAAGTTCAACAAACCCAAGGATTTTAGGTGTGTCATTGTGAGAAACTTCCTTGAATACTCAACCCACAGTTATTGAATACAAAATTTCACAAAGTTAAACAACTTTCTACATTCATGACAATCACAACAAGTTATGCATAAATTTCAAATAATTAACTTGAATGTTCTAGATTTTCTATTGTTTTCAGTGGTAGTTAGTCTGATCCTGCATACTCTAAATCAAAATAAACATCCCTGCTGAGGAAACAACAAAACAAGCCAAAACAAGCAGACTGTACAGACAACTATACAAGAAATGTACACTATGATACACATGGTTGTAATGGCACTACTTTAGGGTTGAAAATAGTGTTTGAGAAACTGTCCATTAACTGGTAATGGAACATCCTCACCGGTTAAGGTCTTAAGCTTGTAGGTGTTGTCTCCTAAAATTTTAGAAATTTGAAAGGGACCTATCCAGAGTTTATCAAACTTACCATGATCTCCTTTCCTTTCATGTGCTTTGTCCCACATCAAGACCATATCTGAGATTCTAAAAGCCTTAATTCTGGCTCTTTTGTCAAACCAGCATTTGACAACAGCCTGATGTTTAGCAAACTATTTAATTGCTTCACTTCTTTTTTCTTCTATGTGCATCAACTGTAGCAACCTAACTTCTTGTTTATTATCTATGCCCAGGTATTATTGTGCAAACTGCAATGTAGGAATCCTTGGGTTAACAAGGAGGATAGAATCCACCCCATACACTAGGTGAAAAGGAGAATTTCCTAATGTAGCCTTGTTCCTGGTTCTATCTACCCACAAGGCATACTTTAATAAAGTGTTCCACTCCCTTGGGTTCTTTTCTGTCAATTTATTTATGATGTTTAATAGGTTCTTGTTTGTGGATTCTGCTAATCCATTCCTTTGGGGATAGTAGTTTGAGGAAAATTTCAAGATGATCCCATAATCAAAAGCCCAACTTGATAGTTTAATTGAAACAAAAGCAGACCCATTATCACATACTAAAGCATATGGAACTCCATACCTGGTCACTATATTGCTTTCCAAAAACCTGATGACATCCTTAGCATTACATGTCTTACTGCTGAGGGCTTTAGTCCACCTAGTACAGTAATCAATAATAGTTAAAACATACCTGTGGCCTAAAGATGATGGAGGATTGATAGGTCCTATGAAGTCCATTCCCCATTGAGCAAATGGGTGCATCTCCATCACTGGCTGCAAAGGTTGAGCAACATACTTTTCTTTGTTTGCAGCAACCTAACACATATGACAGCATTTGATGTGTTTAGCAGTATCTTTAAAAATTGTGGGCCAATAATACCCTACCCTGAGGATAGCATGAGTGGTGGATAAGGATGATCCATGTACAGTCCCAAATTTATCATGTAATTTTGTTAGCACCTTATCTACTTCTGACCTTTCCAGGCACCTTAAGTATATCCCCTCATAGTTTTTCTTGAAAAGGACTCCTCCTTTTATCATGTATTTTTGTGACCTTATCTTCAAGGCTCTCCTCTGTGAGGTTTGCAGCCTTGAAGGGCATCTTCCAGTAATTAGGATGTGCCTGATGTCTGAGTACCATTCTCCATCATTCTTTGCATTTATGACATACTGTTGGCTCATGATATTAGGATAAATCTCTGATATCACCTAGTTCAAAGCGTGTCCTCTCACTAACTTCATGGGTGTAATGTCCATATCATACTCTTAGAGGACAGTGATCCATTTAGCTCTTTTCTCACCTGGTTCACTTTGCATTAATAACATCTTTACTGTTGCATCAGGTACTACAGCAATCACTTTACTTCTTAAGATGTAATGCCTGAACTTCTTAACTGCTCGAACTAGAGCAAGTGCCTGCCTTTCAACATTCATGTATCTAAGTTTTGCATCTCTAAAAGGGCAGCTCATGAAGGCAATAGGCTTTTCTTCCTTGGCCTCATTTCTTTGTGTTAATACTGCTGCAGATGTATGCTCTAAAGCGAAGGAGTAAATGTAAAAATACTTGGTATAATCTGGACTGGTGAAAACTAGAGCATTAGATATGGCTTTTTTAATATCTTCAAAAGTTTCTCTAGCTTCAGGCGTCCATTCAATTTTAGCGTCCTTCTTAAGCATGGTGTTTAAAGGTATGACAATTTCTGCAAAGCCAGTGATAAATTTCCTAACAAAATTAATCTTACCAAAGTAAGATTTGAGCTCCTTCTTGCTTCCAGGAAGCTATATCTTCATGATTGATTCCACCCTCTCAGGGTCAATGATGACCCCATTTTCTGTTATTTGGTGGCCCAATAGCTTCCCTGTGGTTACCCCAAATATGCACCTTTTAGGGTTCAGGGATATCCCGTATTGCTCACATTTTTTTAGCACCTTTCTCAGGTCCTCTACATGGTTTCCTCTATCTTTAGAGAAAACTGTTAAGTCATCCATGTATATGTCTATGCATTTACCAATCAAGCCCCTGAAGGCTATGTCTATTGCTCGCTGAAACATTGCCCCAGAATTTATTAACCCAAATGGCATACGCCTGTAGGCGAAGATCCCCCACTTTGTGGTGAATGCAGTTTTCAAACTGTCAATTTGGTCCACCATCACTTGGTTATAACCAGAGAAACCATCTAGAAATGACATCATCTTGGCACCATTTACCATTTACAGGACTTCATCTAGAGAAGGAAAAGGATAATTATATTTTTTAGAAGCTTGATTTAAGTTTCTGAAGTCCACGCACAATCTGATGTTGCCATTCTTTTTCCGTACTGGGACCAGATTTGCCACCCATGTGGAATGTCTCATAGGAAATATGATCCTAGCATCAAGCAACCTTTTAACCTCTTCAAAAATAATGGTCTCCAGTAAAGCATTGACGAGTCTTTGTTTCTGCTAGAAAGGCTTGACGTCTGGCTTCAAAGGTATTGTATGAGTGATGACTGATGTGTCGTAGGTTTTTAACTCATCATAAGTCCAAGCAATGACATGGATATAATTCTTGAGAGCCTGGGTTATTCCTTCCAACTCCTCCTCTGTACAGACTTTCCCAATCAGAATGTTTCTTCTTTCATCATTTTGTCCAATATTGACCTGTGAGTACTGTCCTCCATCAGCATCTTTTTGTTTTAGCATGTTGTCTAGATCAAATGTTCTTTCTAGCTCTATCATTCCCTTAGGAATTTTGTTACTAGGCAACTCTAGGATTTCTTCTTCTTCCCAGACATGATCTTCTGCATTCCTTTCATCTATGATCTGTGCCTCAAAAATATCCCTGTTGGAAATAAAGTCCAAAATATGCTGATCATCATCAAATACTTGAAGATTACTTACATTGTCAGGCACAGAAGGTATTGATACTAATTCAACTGAGAATCTTTTTAGACCAAATATGGACAGTGATTCCAAAGTACTGGCAGCCTGGGCTAAGGTATCTACCCTATTATTTTGTTCTCTCGGTACATGGGTGATATTGAATGAATCAAAATCTTCTATCAAGTCCCACACCCTGTGTCTGTAATTGGATAGCTTCCTATAATTGCAAGAGTATATACCTCTTACCTGTCTCACAACCAATTCTGAGTCTCCATAGACATGAAGAATCTTCACTTTCTTCCTCAGTGCAAACAGTATCCCATGAATTAGAACTTCATACTCCATCACATTATTTGTACATGGGAACTGCAATCTGTATGCAGCTAAGTAGGATTTTCCAGATGGATCGATAAGATCTATCCCTACTCTAGCCCCTTGTTTCGACTTGGATCCATCAAATCTAAGGATCCATGGCTTGTCTTCAATTAAAGGTTTGCCTAGGCCTTCTTTCTTCTTTTTTGCTTTGGTAGCTGCACCATTTGATATCCACTTTAATTTTGGTGTCTCAGCTTTCTCAAACTTCACCTTTTCTGCCTTATGTGAAGCTGATATTTCCTCTTTTTTTTAATCCTCATAAGAAAAATCTTCTGGACTAGGCAATGTCTACCTTTTCAAAATATGTAGACATAATGAACAAGCAGTTTCTGAATGAGGTGCTTCATGTAACCTACACCAACCTTCAATCAAGACATCCTGTGGAGATCTCTGCTACTGTGTCATCTTTTGGATCTCTTTTGATAAATACTCTTCAAATTTGGACAGATTACTGCCCCTATCTTCATCAGATAACTCATAATCTGATTCTACTAAACAATCAGTCCCTGGGGTGATTTTCTTCTTGCTTTTAGCATTACTCTAGCTGCATACCAGAATCTCTTTTGTCATCTAAATAGAACTTTCATCTTGATATGTGCATTCTCTTGTTTTCTGCAAAAGAGAAATGAAAATTAGTATCACTGTCACTGTCTGCAGAATTCACCATGAATGATGATGAAGATGCTTCACTGTATGCTTGTTCTAGCTCCAACATGTCTAAACAGGCATCACAAGTCCTTTCACAATGTGCCTCATCATGCAACCTACACCATCCATCAATTAGAATATCATGAACAAGCATTTTTAACAACTGACATCGTTGCATCTCTTTAAACAAATGCATCTCAAAATTCATGAAATGATCTACCTCTATTTAATTCTTAGGATTATAATCAGATACTAAATTTACTTCATCATCCTGAGGGTTATCATTATGATCATGGACATCAAACATTAGGATCTCCTCTATGCTGATAGTTTGGGGTCTGATGGAGTAAACTCCAGGTTCCACATCCACATACATGATTTCATTGGTTTTGTTATATTCAGTGATCATGTGTTTCATGCGAGGCTCAGCATCTATCCTTATTTGATTTGGTATCCCCTTCCAGGGCAACCACATATGATTGAAATCAGTTGACATGTATCCATTAAGGGTTTTTGACCAGTCTCTGTTGAGTAACATCCCATATGTATTAGGTATATCAACTACCTGAATATCAATGTAATACTAAATTCTGGGATCTGATGCCAGCTGCATATGAATGTGAGTTAGTTCTCCTACCACACTCACCTCTGTTTTGTCTAACTGTGTCACTTTCTTTAATGACTTAGCAGGATGCAACCAAATGGCATTGCACATGGACAGGGGCATTAAATTGGTAGATGCTCCTGAATCTACTAAGCAGTTGTGCAAATTTTTGCCAAACATCCTTATGGTAAGGAGGAAAGGGGGTGACTCACTCTTGTCTCTAAATAAGGTCATGTGGGAAGTCTCCGCAGCTTGAACAGTAGCTGGAGCTTTGAGTTTAACATTTACATCCCTCATAACATGATCTTTACCTCCAGATTGACCTGCAGTATGACTATCCTCTCTTGAAGCAAGATCATCCAATGATTTCATGAAAGCTTTCCTGATAGCAGGGGTTTTAAGCAATTCTGACAATGGCAAGCTAACTTTGATCTTTTTCATTTCATCAGTCAGATAAGTGACCAACTTATCAAACTCAGGAGGCAGACTAGCAGTTCTTGGTGATGTATTATGGTGCAGGAGCACCCCTGCAAAATAGAACATAAGTCTATTTATAGTATGTTTGACTTTTTGATGTAATAAGGTCCATTAGACCAATTCTTATGTTTTAGATCGACCTAGGAGGATGTGCAGGTAGTTAGAAGTTTGTTATTGCAGTTGTCTTAGCTGTCTCCTCCTAGCCACTTGGGAGCTCCTAGCCACTGGGAATCGAGTTGGTAGTACTCGTGAGGAGTTACTATTTATGCCCTAGATCAGTTGGTTTTAAATAGTAGATACAGTAGATACAATTAATAGTTCATTAAGGTATTGTGTTTTTGGAGATTGAATAGAGTATTGTAACACAGTGGGACTGTGAGATCTGTATGCAATTCTAATTTGAAAGTAAGAGAGCCCATTGGTTTCATTTGTTTGGTTTACAAGCTATCTGTGTATTGATTCTTTTTTGGTTATAGGCAAATGGATTCATCCAACCATTCCACCAATTGATTCTCTGAATCAGTGGAATGGGCATGTATCATAGTTTAGTTTACATTTTTGTTTCTCTGTTTAAACATTTCATGTTCATGGGATCGATTGTTAGCATGCTGTGAGTTATCCTAGCATCCTCATGTGCTAGGGTTTAAGAGGATAAATTCTAAGCTTGAATTGTTCAGGAGATGATCCAGCCCGATCGTCATGTTTTCTATGTGAAACTGTGAAGTTTTGAGAGTTTTGTCAAAAATATACATTTGACAGATATACAACATTTGCATGCAACATTACAGACTGTGTATATCGCATTTGCATCTATGCGCATATCGCTATCCGGATCGGGTCTTGAAACTTATGGAGAATGCTTGTTTGGAAGGCATCAGGATAAAATAGTTGGGATATATATTTCCTATATATATCATCTTCAGGATCATCATTTCATGAGTATCTATCATCCACATATCGTTGTTGTATGCTAGAGCATGCACGCAGGCGAAGGTACAATCAAATGAGTCAACGGCGAGTCAAAGTCACATTTGCTAAAGAAAGGAGGAGGATCATCTTTTGTCTGAACATCGGGTAGCCAAGGATCACATAGATCTCAGGATCATCATCAGGATGTTTCAATATGACCTGATAAGTTACATCTTGATGCTGGTTGTGTAAGTTGGTCAAATATCGAGGTGACGTAAGCATCGGAAGAGAGGTGCATGAGGTTGTCGTCATCAGGATATATGGGAGGAACCTAATATTTCATATCTTGCTGATAAAAGATACAGATGATGTCAAACATCATGATTCTGCAAATAGAGCTTGGCGGTAAGGTGAATAGTGATCATCAGGAGGATAATTGTGCTCCCCAAATATGATGATGATGCTGGCAGGTGACAAGAGAGATATCTTGCCGATAGGAAATAGTATTGGCTATTTGGTGGGTTTAATGGGTTTTTCACCCTGTTTGTAAGCTTTTGCTATGTGGCTTTGCATCATATTATGTGGTGCCAAATATTGAGCATTAACCTTGGGGAATCCAGGGTTATTACTTGCCTTAGGATCAGGTGGAGTGTTAAAATTGTTTGGAGGCAAGGATGTGGTCAAAGGACCAATAGTTCTATTTGAGTTATTCCTCAGGTTGTAATTATTCTTACCCTAATATTGTTGTTGATAGCTATGTACCTCTTCAGGTTCATTTGATGGCTCATTCTCATCCTCAAAGGGAAACACATAATAGACTCAAAAGCCATGGTTGATTCTTCACATGTTGAGATATATTTCTGGTGAGAAGACATTGTCTGCTGATAGGGCTGATTAGTGAAGTTTTCTAGCATTAAGGCAGAATCATATCCACAAGGGACAATTTCACTTCCTTCTTCATGATGTGGATTTCCTAAAGTATTGGATACTTCAATTTGGAATATACTGGCAGCAATCTGAAATTGAGGACAATCCAGCTCTGCATGAGCATTGGTGTTATGTATCCTACACCAATTTGTAAGGGCTACCTCTGAAAGGTTAACTCTTGTGGTCTATTTAGGTTCACTAGGAGGCTGGTTGTCTAGGGGTGATGGCAGAGAACCATTATTTTGTCTAGAGTTCCACACTCTAGGTTGTCTTGAAGGATTGTTGTTGCCATTATTGTTATTGTAGGTATTGTTATACCCCCTATCAAGATAATTAGGTCTATCATTAGCATAGCCTCTATTCTGATTTGGTTGAGAATAGAAGTTTTGATTCCTCAAATGAGTGACCTCAATAGTAAGTTTCCTTAACTGTGCTGATATTTCTTTGATTTCTTCTTTCTCTTCCTGAACCTTGGCCACTACATTCTCTATTTGGGGCTTGAAAAAGGAAGATCTATTGTTATTGTTGGATTGTTCCACAACCTGAGGTATTTGTGTTTGTCCTAGATATTGTAACATTTGGCCATTTCCATTTGGTGGTGGCATGATACTAAGTGGAGGTATTTGTGTTGGTGTGAACAGGGTTATCACCTAACCGGTTTACCCTTGTGTGGATAATTCATCTTATTTAACTATTTACTAGTTAAATAATATTCACACATCACACATTAATCACACATATTAAGTTGACTTAGTGAGTCTACTAGATGTCTAGTTGTGTCTAGTTAAGTCTAGTTGTGTGTTGAGTTGTTGATAGTTGGAGTGAGTTGTCTTATCCTCCACATGTGCAATTAGCTATCATCCACTAATTGGCACATGTTGTAGGAATATCTCCACCTTCCACTCCATCCTTCTAGCTCTCACCTTTCCTTTATAAGCAAGGCTCTCTTCATGTATTACATAAATCAAAACAACAATCTTTCTTTTGCATTCAATGATAGAATAGCATCATTCTTTCAATTTGATCTCTCTTGTGCTTTCATGAAGTCCTAGATCTTGGGTGGCTCCAATCATAGCCAACTCTAACATGGTATCAGAGCTATAGGAAGAATCACTTTGTGTTAGCCTTTTTTGAGAGATCTTGACTACAATTCATGGTGGATCTTGATAGTTGAGTATGCTCTTCTCTTGCATCGCATGATGACCTAGAGAATCAAAAAAAATTGATAGAATACTAGTTTGGTGAGGGTTTCCCCTCCTTGCCCTTGTATTGTAGGTACATTTTAGTGCGTGTTGTTGCAAATCAGACTTCACCATTGCTTCTGGAGCAGCCGAAATAGTCAAGATCTCCTTTTGTTTTGTCCAAATCAGACATCAGAGGCAAAATTGATGAGGGTTTCAATTTGAGGCTCTTTGGCATGATCCAGAAGGTACCAGCAATTTCAGAGCAATATGGCTCAAATTGGATATCGCCATTGTGTCTAGAGCAGCCAAATCAGTATGAATCGACTGTAAAAACATCCAAATTGGACAAAATTTGAATGAAAGGCAAAAACATTTTGCTTCTTGACCATACGGAATCTATAGCAGAGAATATTCTTTGCGTTAGTGGCATATTCCAGAGAATCTTACTTGCATCAGCGGTCGAATCAGGTCAAATCAGAAGCTATCTTGATCATTGGGTAAATGCATCATATGCAGGTTTGATTTATTATTTGCGGGTTAATTTTTGTTTTCCGCAGAATATTTTGTGGTACGAAATACCCTATCTACAGACTTGCACGGTACAACAGATCTGTAGGGTACCTAGTGTCGGGGCGCCACATGGCGCAAACCCCTGACAAGAATCCATGACCAGACTCCACAAATAATATTCAGTGGTCAAAAGGCTTTCATCCCAGTGATCACTGGCCTCCTCAAATCTTCAGCGGGCTAGCAAATCTTCAGCGGGCTAGCAGATCTTCATCGTCGGGAAACTTCCAAACTCATGGGTTGTTCTTATCGGCCAAAATTGACCCTGGTGGTCAAGCGGTCATCTAAACCCCCACATTTTTTGAATGCCCACTATCATCACAACTTCAGCGATTTGCATTTTCTCTTGGCGGATCTCAAACACTACAGCTCGGGATTGTTTCTAAACCATCAGTTATTCCTATCGGCATCTTCCTTGAATGCCACTACCGATCCTACCACTAAAGTTCTTTTGATTGTCAAACAAGCAGCATTTTTTATCAAATTTCGACGGTGCCTTCCAAACATTTGCAACAGACCTACAATACAAGGGCAAGAAGGGGAAACCCTCACCAAACTAGTATTCTATCAAGTTTTTCTGATTCTCCAGGTCATCATGCGATGCAAGAGAAGAGCATACTCAACTATCAAATTGCATCAGGCCCTTTTTATTTTTGGTGACAGACCTTTGTTTCTTTCAGCAGTTAAAACCACTAAACACCGGCGGTAACTGCAGGATCTATCTCCAAATTGGATCTTTGATGGTTTTTCAAAATCAATGCCTTGAAATCTTCAAAAATCGTCAATTGTTTATTCACTCGCTTCCACCGTGGTCATCCTTGCCAACAAGATCCACCCTGGATAGTTTACACAGTGCCAAAAGTGCTTAAAACCTCCCGTCAAGCTTTAAACCCTGCGGGAATTCCTTGCACAACACCGGCATCTTTAGACTCTTTGGCAGTTTAACTTTGGCGGCCATCAATCAGGTAGTTTGAGGCAGTGCGAACCCTTATGTTCTTCACCGATGGTTTTCTCTAGTTTTTAGAGGTCTGCAGTTTTACATTGGTAGATTCAACAGAAAATCCTGACATCTTCTAATCACCGGTGGTCTTTCATACTTTGCAGATTGCAGTTAAAATCATCGGCGTCTTCCTTCTTACTAGCCGGCAATCAAACACAATGGTTTCCACCTTGAAATAGTGGTTTTGGGATTAAAAATCAGCCAATTTTGACTGTGAATGAGGTTTCTGATATACATCAGTGGTTTTGAGCCACCGAAAGTAGTTTTCTAAGTGTAGAAAACCGTGGTTTTGGCCTGACATCGGTGGTTTCCTACCTTGTAAAAGCCATTTTGTAGACTAGGTGGTTTTGTGGCCATTTTTTGCTTTTTCGGGGCGGAGATTTTCTTTTTTCACCAAAAAGGGAATATTTTGAGTATATTCTGCTGACGTCAGCACTGCGTCAGCACCAGGGCCATTTTTGCCCCTCAAAGCCCTAAAAGGGGGCTTTTTTTCATTTTTGCATAACTTTTGCCCACAGAGGCAAAATTGGGTAAACGAGATATCGTCAAAAAGCTGACAGAGAGAACTTCGCAGTGGTGTCAGTGGTTTTCTGAAATTCTGCTACAGGTGACTGCTACAGCAGTTTGAAGATAGATCTTCATTTTTCACTTCTGAGCTCACAGCTTCTTGCCAAGATCTCTAATTTTTGCGATTCTTGCAGCATCAAAAAGGTATTCAGGAGCTCTTCAAATCCATCCATGCACTTTTCTCAAATTCTGCTCTAAGTTTATTTTATTTCATTTGTCAATTTTTTGACTTTTGAGTGATAACTTGGTCATTTTGGCACTTGAGGAAGTGAAACTTGTTTTGAAGGTTTTTGTTTGCTATGCTTAATCATTGTGAGCAATTGTAATCTCCTTTAGATCTTAGTTTTAAGAGATTTTCATACTTTCTCAAATTTGGTCCCTTGAGGACAATTGTAAATCGCACTAAGTATAAAGTGCCACAATTATTCTTTTTTGGGGGGGTGATCTCTTTGATTGAGTAACAGGGGGTGTCTTGTGTTCTTTTTTGTACTCTTGCATCATGGATTCACACAAACTTCCTCTACTCACACCATATAACTATCATGAGTGGAAAACTAAAATGGAGATTCATTTAAGAAGTTTGAAAATTCATAGAGTAACAATGGGTACAGAAATTGAACCAACTATAGCTGCAGAAAAGAGAAAGTGGTATAATAGATGTGATCAAGCCTATGGAACACTATGCTTGTCTATCTCTCTTGACCTTCTTTTTCATATTGAATCTTGTAAAACACCTAATGAAGTGTGGACAACCTTAAGAATCTCTTTGGTAAACAAGATACAATGAGAGGTTTCAAATTGGAGAATGAATTAATTGGTTTGAATCCAACCGATTTTGCAAGTGTCCAAGACTTCTTCACAAAACTAAAATTGTAGTGCCCCTCACCTTGCTTCTATCAGACTGATAGTATTCCTAGTAGGATTAGATATCATGACGTGGGATTCTTTGTTATTATGTTGAGTTGTTTATGGACCTATTTCTATGATGACGATTGATGATATTAGATTATTGATATTTTATGTTTCATAGTTTGATGGACATATTTGATATAATGGATTAATGTTATTTCTGAGTTTAATGTGATATTTAATCAGGGTTATGATACTTTAACAATAATTGTTATACTAGATCGTATTGTTATTGATTATTCTATTTTCTTGTAGACAACTGAATGCTTAATTGTTGATGTATTTATGTGAACAGAACAGTGTTGCATTACTCGTGTCTGAGTACCCTGCCACGCTACGATTTCTGTTTATTGTGTGCATGACTTCATGTTTGTATATATATGTTTAACCTTGAGGTTTGCTGCAGGATGCAGGTACCAGGCATCGACTCCACCTGAACTAGCAGGTTTGAGCGTGCCCTAGCCAATGGAATTGTTGATCGGAGTTAGCATAAGGTTCCCCAGTCATCTGTCATCCTTGTAGAGGATAAGTCTTCAATTTTGTAGCTAGTCATTGTTCTCAGTTTTGTTTGTCTCTATGGGTTGTCTTCTTGCTTTCTCTGCATGCTTGATGGTCGAGTAATTGCATGATTATGATTGGTTAATTGTGGTATATAAATAGATAAATTTGATTAATGATTATTAAATAGATTTATAAATAATTATTAGTTGTTATATAACAAATATATATTAAATATTAAATAAATAAAAATAAATAATAAAGGAGATAAATTAGTTATAAAGTGGCATTATAATTTGTGGAATTGTTCTATAATTAGTAAAATAAACATGAAGGTATTTGTGGCCCAGTAAACAAATGACTAAATAAAGTAATATATATATTTATGAGTTGTTATTTATTAAATATCTATATAAAATACTAAATTAAATAAAATAAAAATTATAAGTTGTAATATATTAAATGTAAGTTATCCTTGAGTAAATAAAAGAATAGGGGTTATATTGTAATGTTATTAAAAATTAAAAGAAAGTAAGCTGTATTTTCTTTGACGGTTGGCATTGGATCGTGGGTATATCCCCTAAAAAAGTGGAGTACAAGCTATTAGGGTAGGGAATTCTATATAATAAGCAGAGAGACGGAGAGAAGGGGGGGAGGAAAAAAAAATGGAATTGGAGATCTGGGAAGGAAGACAGAGCTGCGAAGAACAAAGAGAGGTCTTTGCAGCGTATACAGGTTCTTTTAATTACGTAAATGTTATTTTCTCATCTTGCATTAAAGGATTATGCCTAGGGTTTCCTTAATGAAATTCTTGTTTTGCGCATTCCTCTACCAGAACATTGTTTTTGTTCTTGATCCCTTCCAATGTCTACTCATTCAAATCATTTTTTTAGTATATTCTGTAGTCATGATATTCTGAATTCTGTCAGATCTAATTCGCTCCTGCCGAGTGCATTTGCTTTAAAGTTTGTAAGGCCAGTATAACAAATTATCTTGTTCTTCGATTATGTTTCGATGGATGTTTATTCCTATTCTAAAGCTCCCATTTCAGGGTGATCTAAGGGAAGGTTCAGATCATTGGGATCTTTGGAATGGGTGGGTCTGGCAAGACAACTTTAGCCAAGAATTCTTCTACCGCAAACATTTCGAGTATGATGGATCAAGTTTTCTGTTTGATATCAGAGAAGTGGCTTCCAAAGGCGAGTTGCCTTATTTACAATCTAAGCTCTTGAAAGACCTCTTCAGAGAGGATCGTCCCAAGTTTCAGAGTTTTGACGAAGGAATAAGTTATCTTAGGAAAATGCCTCTTTTTGAGTTTCCTCATTGTTCTAGATGATATTAATCACATGGACCAGTTAGATGCCCTGCTAGTGACAGATACGCTGAATTTTAATAGTTTGGTAATTGTCATGACCCGTGATGAAAGGATGCTAATGCGGGCTTCAATTACCCAACGATATAAGATGAAAGAAATGAATCAGGAGTATAGTAGAGAGCTCTTCTATTGGCATGCATTCCACCAACCTTATCCATCCAGTGGATTTGAATATTTGGTTGAGAGAGTGTAGAGGTTTACCTCTCTCCCTCATGGTTCTAGGTGGGCATGTTTCTGGAAGTATCGATAAGCATTATTGGCAGTTGGAATTGGAAAAGGTTTGTAGCATATTGCCTGAAAACATAAAACAGAGACTTAAAATAAGTTACGATGCCCTAGACAGGGAGCAAAAGGAGATCTCATTAATTCCTCTATCTTTCGTCGATTCCCTTTACCATTGAAACTCCCCACACTAGGCCACTTCTGCATAGATGGTTGAGAAAAGAACATAAATTGTGCAGTTAAAAAGTAGCGTTGCTATAAATACTCCTAAGCCGATATTCATATGTGATCTACAGGAACCAAGAAAAATGCCTTATAGATTTAACAGGTATCGCAATGATAAAGTTTATGGTGTCTTCAAGATAGCTGCACGGGCAAGCAGGTCAACCATGTACACATAATGAATCGACTACAGGCATAATGAGATAAGGGTTGCAAATGTGATTCAAGTGTGTTACTTGCAAAATCCATTTCATTCATATCCTGCCCCATGTCGCCTAGTGCATATGAGCATTATAGTGCTTGGTAATGTCTCATGCCCTAAACATTTAAGCCAGAAAATGCCTAATTCGTTGCCTATACCTATCGGACATGAGAGTAATATAGCACTTAGCATGTCTCACACTGAATAACCTTCATGCCAGAAATCTCTCAACTCGTCGGTTGTTTCTATCAATGTATTCCTCGAACCCCAGTCTCAGTTGCTTGAAAGTGTCTAAGTTCATCAGATTTATTTTGTGCATATCTTTCAATTGTTACCAGTTATCATTCCATTTTTCAATGCATATATCCCATCCTCATCAACTCTTTCGAAGCAACTAATTTAGAAACTTCACTTCTTACATCGCCCCAATTCTATAATCTTGGCTTAAAAATAGCATAAATCTTGAGAGCACAACAGTTATTAATTGGTTTACAAATTGGTGCTAAAGAATTGGATATTCCTGTCATTTCTGTAGGGCTTTAAATTAAATTTTGATTGTTGAAGTGGTTGATATTTAAGAATAGCCATGATATAATTGATCTAACACTTACCAATTACTTACTCGAAGGTTAAAGTCCTTATTTATAGTCCATTTCATGAAAGAACACCTTTGATAGAGACACTGTGTGAAATAGTTCATGAACTTTGTCCATCACTCCATACTTCCATAAGGGTGTTAGTTGTCAATGATTGTTTTACTTTATATCTATATAATCAGTCAAAGTCTTATATATATTAAGTGAGGGGATTAAATAATATTTTATAGGGTTTTCTCTTATATGAAAATTAAATTATGTGTTCCTTTTTATTAATTATATTAGTTTTTCCTCGGAAATGAAATATAGAATGATGTTATTACTAAGGTTGAGATTTAAATTACAGGTAGATATTTACCTAATTTACTTTATTTTCTAGTGTTGTTATTATAGTTTTAAAATTATGGATTTTGATAGGTAATTATATTTATTTTCCCGTAATTTTATTAAAATCTTAAATAATAATTATATTGTGCTATAACTTTTAGAGTGTAACTAATATAGAAGTAATTTGTTCTAAATTAAAAATGAATTGTAAGTTATGTTTAAATCTGATTTACTTAAATGATATTGTTAATAATAAATAAACGTAAATTATTTATAAATTGGGTAGATGTTGATGAGAGCAATTTGCTTATATATTAAGGTTACAAAACTTGATTTACAAAGGTAAATTAAATATGTCTTCATGGACCCTATGTTATTGCATGTACTTGAGTGGTTAGTTCTAGAGGCATAGGTTGTTTGTGTTTTAATTTCATGAGACGTGTTGATAAGTGTTTCAAGACCATGAAGTTATATATACACCTTGATATGAGGATAATGGTGATGCAAGATGGTTAATGCCTTGCATGGTTCATGTATCCTTGTTGTCATGATGAGGGTTGCAATGCTTGTTGAGTAGGGTCTTCTAGTTGCAAGTAGGGGAGTGGCTCTCAATGGGGGCCGGAGCCCAAAGTGGTGTCCAAGACAACCCATGTGGGAGTTTGATAACTCAGTGATAACCTAAATAATGAATTAGGGGGTTGGGTAGTTAAGCACACTAAACAAGATAAGTGGATGCCTCACTCATGGCTCAAGTGCTTGTTTAGGCTTGAGATGAGATGAGAAGGCCTGGAATGGCAAGATCAACTACCGTGTCCTCATGAAAGGTATGTTGATTCTGCATGAGCGTTGTATGGGGGCCGGGAGTCGGGAGAGGCTGCCAGGACAACCCAAGATGGGGGCCGGGGCCTAGGAAGGCTTACTAGGACAACTCATGACAAGCCATTTGATGACACTCCTCCCTACTACAGCCTAGCATTCCCTAGTTGTACTCTCCCCATTCGTTATGTGCTTGCCTCTGGAAGTGTTGTTAAGTTGTTTGTGATATTGACTTGTGTTGTTGGAGTTATGTCTTGTCTTGTTTTTATAGTCTACTATCTACCTGACTATATGTTGTAGTGGGGACCTTATGTTAACTCCTAGCTCGGGGGGTGGACCTCAGGGTTCCACATGGTCGGGTGGAAGAGCTTTTATCCATTGGTTTTTCCCTTTGCTATTGTGCGTGTGCGAGGATGTTGTATCTTGTGTATCAGCCGTCAGATCTTGTACCAGATATGAAGTAAGTGATTTGTATTCATGTACTTTTCTGTGTATCAGTTAATTTATAATGTATGTGTTTAGAAGGTGTTAAGTAACAATGTATTGATGTACTCGTATGTGAGAAGAAATTGTAACTATGTACTAGATCCTAATGATTATTTATCTGATGTTATGGAGATGTAAATGTTTATTGATTTAATGCAATAGGTTTAGAATGATCTACTGATGTTAATTTATGATGTGTGTTAGATTATGTTAATTGTTTTGTTAAGTAATGCAACCATGAAAATCTTAGAGTAACAAGTTGTTAGTTAATGATGTGTAGTGATGTGTTATTTTATTCATTTAAAAAAAAAATTATTCTATTTGCTTAGCGTAGATGTGTTGTTCTCTAAGGTGTTCATGCGAGGCGTTACAAAAATCACTTAGATTGCAGCTCAAACAATGTGGAATTGAGAAAGAGGACACTCAATTGATTCTTTCAATCCTTGCCAAGCTTGGTCCTAACTATTCAGTTTTTGTTTCTACCTTCTATGCTACGATGGATGCACTTGGGAAAGCTTTCACAATGCCTTCACTTGATGAGTTTGCTGCATCACTCACAAGGGAGCAAGCTAAGTTAGTACACATGGGAAAATTGAAGTCTCCTAAACCTCAAGCACTTCTTGCTAATCAAGGTTCTAAGGATCAAAAGGCTTCAACTAGCAAAAGCAAGAAACAGAAAAATAAGGATTTCAAGAACAATGAACAAGCAAAGGAATCAACCAAATCATCTAAGTCCTCATCCTCTCCCAAGGAGGAATCATCTAAGAAGGAGAGACCAAAGTGTGCATTTTGCAAGAAACTAGGACATGATGAGTGTAAGTGTTATGAGAAGAAAATTGATGAGTTGACTCACATTATTCAAAAGCACAATATCCAAATGCCATCATCATCACCTAGTACATCCTCTTCTTCAATACCATCATTATCTACACATATAGGGAAAGCAGGCATTACAAATGGAATAGACAAAGGAAAAGGACATGTACTCTTTGCTTCAACAAGTTTTCAGTCAGAGAGATGGTTTCTTGATTCTGGAGCTTCTCACCATATGGCATCTTCACAGGGGATGTTCTCTTCATTTGAGTCATGTACTTCGACACCTATCTTGATGGGTAACAATACATACATGCATGCATCTAGAAAAGGAACTATTGATGTTGGAAAGAATACATTCAACAATGTGTTGTGTGTACCTTCCTTGACATCCAATCTCCTTTCCATCTACCAGATTACTCATTGTGGTGTAGGCAAGATAGTTGAGTTCACTCCTGATTCAGTCATCATACGAGACTTGGAGAGCAGAGACATCATTGCAGTTGGGATGGCAGATCATGCATCTCAGTTGTATACTTTCTCCCATTTTGTTTCTTCTGATGATGTACATCCATTGATGGATATTCACACTCATGCATCAAGTGTGAATCATGTTTCTGAGGAGAAGTTTGGTCACTTGAACCTTGGTGTTCTTTCACCCTCTTTAGTTCATGAGACTAGTGCTAAGCTTCCATCACCTCATCCTCCTGCTTCTTCAGAGATTGACATCGACATGGGTTCATCTACTTCAGTAGAGCAGGATCATTCAGGTCTTTTAGACATAGCTTTGTGGGATACTTTCTTGGTAGGTATATCAGGCTTGTTTTGTGAGTCTCATAATGCAGATTTGGATGACACACTTGAGGGGATATCTCTCCTCTTTGATGACAGTTATAGCACAACTGTTATCCCATCTACTTCATCTTTGGAGGTTGTTCCTCATCAGTCTACCCAGGATTTTGGATTGGTCACACCTCATTGCATTGTAGCATTCCTTGATTCTGACATGTGGACACTTGAGCAGTCTTTAGAGGCATACATCATGAGGCTTTTTCCCTCATTCCTTGAGATGGAGTTTCTTTGACATCAGCCTTTGGACTTGTTTCTTCCTAAGGGGAGAAATGTTGTTTGTAGGTATAGGACACTTTCCAGTGTTCTTAAAACATTCTTCATCAGCACAGGAGCTACTTCATTGTGGGGGGGACTTATAGTCTCACACTTGTTCTCCTATGGGGGGTAATTGATTGTATATATGTGATAGAAGTTGTCCTTGGGGGGTCATGTTGAGTCCTTCCTACTATCACTTCTTTCACTTTCATTTCTTCATGCATTCTCACTTTTGGAGATGAGTTTTTTTCCCATGAGGTTTTCTCCTTTTCTCCACTTGAGATTTTTTGTACATGGGTACCTAACATGGCCTAGTAGCTGGGACCCATCCATCATTTCATCTTGCTTTAGTCAGCTACTCCCTAAGTTGCACTTAAGGGGGGGTGTTGGTGTGAACAGGGTTATCACCTAACCAGTTTACCTTTGTGTGGATAATTCATCTTATTTAACTATTTAGTAGTTAAATAATATTCACACATCACACATTAATCACACATATTAAGTTGACTTAGTGAGTCTACTAGATGTCTAGTTGTGTCTAGTTAAGTCTAGTTGTGTGTTGAGTTGTTGATAGTTGGAGTGAGTTGTCTTATCCTCCACATGTGCAATTAGCTATCATCCACTAATTGGCACATGTTGTAGGAATATCTCCACCTTCCACTCCACCTTCCACTCAATCCTTCTAGCTCTCACCTTGCCTTTATAAGCAAGGCTCTCTTCATGTATTACATAAATCAAAACAACAATCTTTCTTTTGCATTCAATGATAGAATAGCATCATTCTTTCAATTTGATCTCTCTTGTGCTTTCATGAAGTCCTAGATCTTGGGTGGCTCCAATTATAGCCAACTCTAACAATTTGCAAAGGTGCTAGCATCATGGCTCCACTAATCTGTTATTGAGCAGGATATGTAGGATAACTAGGAAGTGTTGGAAATGTAATGTTTGGTGCTGGAGCACGAACTAGCTACTGACTAACTTTGATAGCTTCCTCAAAAGCTCCTGCCAAAGTTGTGACACTAGGATGTGCTCTCCTGATAAACATGGAAGTCAAAGGATCTAAAGCTGAGTAGTATATATTCCTAGAAGCTTCATCTATTACAACATAGGGAGCAGCTATCTTAGATAGCATCTTCTGGAACCTTGCATTGAAGTTGGCAATAGGCTCTCCTTCAAATCTCTTGATTCTGGCAAACAAATGATAGTTCATTGAAGGGTCTATAGGTACTTTGAACCTATCCTTAAAATATTTTTCTAAGGCAGCCCATGAACTGACTGAACCTTGACCAAGACTGATATACCAATTATAAGCCTCTTCCCCTAAGGAAAATGGAAATAACCTACATATTACATCTTGATGCTCAATTCTACCCCTACAACAAGCTTCCTTGAAAGTTCTAATATGATCATCAACATCCTGATATGGATGATATTTTGAACAAATTTTATCAAGATTCTTAGGCAAAGCATGATATGCATTAAAGGTCAGAGGTGACTCTACTATGAAGAATGACATTGTGACCGGATGAGGTATGACTGGTTGAGGTTGGACCTGAGGTGTAACAGGTGGTCTTGTAGTTGTTTATAACCCGAGAGGAGTTACAGGAGGATGTTCTGGCGAAGCTCCTGATGCACTAGAATAGGAGAGTGATAAATGTCTACAGTTCTAGGTCTCAATCCCTTGACAGGTGATTCTTCAAGGAGTCCACTAGATCTGGACCTGGTATTTGGCTTGAGAGCCAGGATTTCTTAATTTTAAGGAAAATTGGTCGGTTTACTATAAAGACCAGTTGAAATACTCCTGCAAAGGCTATATTTATGGTCAGAGCCTAGAAAGGATTAGCGTGCACAAACTTAAAACAACAAAACGTTGCATATATGACTTGAAATATAGAGCAGCACAAGTATTACCTTTATGTCTTTATCATCAAATTAGACAAAACCTACTGATGAATTGAATAGGCCCTCCTTCTAGCACCAATTTTTGTTGATGGCGATGTTAGTCACACACAAACACAAAATAAACGTTACACAACAACCCTTATTTATCTTGAAAGATACAATGAATTCAAAGAATTCATGATCCCAAGTCTCCATTGATTAGTTCATAATCTACTGACGTTACTCAGTGGTTGATGTGTGTTGTTGTTTTCCATTAAGGGGCCTTACATTGATCAGTAGATTCTGCTTCCTATAAATGTATTTCACAGAGAGGTTATTGTTGTTCTACATAGTATATTTCTTCAAATAATGTGTCTACAGGTTGATATTTGCATGATTTCTACCATTATTTGTAATTTTTTACATGATATTTTCAACACTACATGCATTTAGTTCAAATATGCTAATGATATTCAGTTATCTACGGGATGTCAACATATTTCTCTGTTCTGCTTATCATTTATCATGATTAGCCGTTATGAAAGTGATTCACTGAAATTAAAAAAAAAAGGAAATAACAAAGATAGGGTTTAAAGGATGAGATTCCCAAAATTACTTGATTGAGATCACTGATCCACATACATGTTCCCATACAGCAATGAAGAGAAGAAAACTAGAATCATACTTCACCAGGACAGTCCACAAATCCGCATGATCCAGTGCAAATCTTCAAAAGAAATGTTGACAACAACATGTAATAAAATGAAAGCGCTTCTATTGAACACAGCATTCACCAGTACATATCCAGAAATCAACTTCAAGATTACGTAAAGTTTACAATCAGGATGTAATATGAAGCTTCATCTCCATTCAGTATGCTTTAAAACAAGTATATTTACAATGATCTAAGAAAGGAACCTTGACATTTCAATAGTTCAGTCCTTATTGTCTCAGTAATCCGATCTCTTACATGGAATTGTTATAGGTTAGATTTAGAATGATTGACCTCCTCTCTATACAATAAATGGTCTCAATATATATCTCTAATTTATCCCCAATACAGTACCAAAACCCTAGTCAATTGTCAGTGGAAAATAAATCCTGCCCAAAAAACTTTGAGCAACATATCTTTACTAAGCGTAAAGATCCTGCTTTGGAAACCCTAATAACCACCGAAATATCTTCTATTGCTTCTTTGGTGATCTGATTTGCCTTTCGTGATGTCATCGCCATTAAGTTTCACCTGCATATCACTTCTCATCGCCAGCCTTATCTCTTTTCACTTGCTTGGTGATCTAATCCACCTTTACGTTTCACCTCCTATAGCTTGCAAACATACATAAATTAAGCATCATCATATTTAAAATATAGCAGGGAAATAAACTTTGATATTAAATCAGGCCTAGAATGTGCAAACATAGATATTAAGCTATGAATATTTAGCATTTGTGAGCAAACGCATGTCTGAATGAATATACAATGTCAAAAATGGCCGAGTCAACCATCATTGACCAAAAACATGCATCAGGCACTAAAACAGCTTTAAAATCCCTTTGCTTTGCTTTCCCATCATTTCGCATGCTTAAATCCTTGTATATCACGAATGTATGTTTTAAATATACAATCGTAGCGAATATACAAAGCATTTTCAATATTTAATTCTCCATTCGTATCCAACCCTTTTATATTTCTCTTTGCATATCAGGTTGTATCTCTCTTTAGATACAAGGCCCCAGACATACAAATGCCTTTGTATATCCCTTTTGGACTTATCACCCTTTATAGACCACAGTCTATAACCCCTTTGACTCTGCAATGTATATAAATGCAATGCATCTTTTGACATACAATTAGACATGATGCATGCTTTATACCATATTTTAATTTCTTCTAAGTTCCATCTTGTATGTATAAAGCAATGTATGAAGTACAATGTATCTTCCAATATACATTTGGGTGTGATACATTGCATTAACCAAATTGTAATCCTCTTTGAATTTTGGTGCTTGTATGTATCAAGCAATGTATGTTTCGAAACATACATACAAGGCACGAAATGTACAAGCATTCAACTTCATTTTATAACCATTTCGGTTCTGGCACATGCATAAGTGTAATGCATATCGGCTTTGTATGTAAGATACATACAAAGCGCGAACATACAACGAATTAACTCTCTTTAACTTTCTTTCGCGTCCATCTAATGTATAAATCATAATGCATATTGGCTTGTATGTCATCGAAACATACAAAGCCTACATACATACAACAATTTAACTCTGTTCCATGATCCTTTCGGGTCTGTGGCCTGCACATTGGCAATGTATATAACAAATGTATGTAAGATACATACAAACATAAGATGCATCCTACAGATTTTAACCAAACATTCACTTCAACTCATAACTGTGTCGGGTCCAACCTATATGTACAAATAGAACATTAGCAAATTCATATGAGTATAAAAGCATACAAACAACTTTGTATATAAACCTGATATACAAAACCCTTTGCATGTGCAACATACAACAACCTAACATACAAAGACCATTGTATATGCAACCTGATTTGTAAAATACTTTGCATACAAGTGACCTGATATACAAAGGGCCTTGTACATGCAACATATAAACTCGAATGTACATTTTGCCAAAACACTCTTAACTTGCAAAATATAGCAAATTTTAAGATGGTTCAAAAAGCAACCCCTGTTCATTTTTGACAAGGAATTCACCTTTACTCTGCCTTGGCACTTAATGCAAATTTTTCTCTATTTTCAACAAGGTTTGTATTATTCACTCTCTTTTTCCCTTTACCACCAAGTAGAACAACACACACAAGCAAAAAACAAAAAGCCACAGCAGGGGTCCTCATTTTGCTAAGGAGTAAAATGGGGCATGTTGTGAACATCACAACAGAACCCTAGAAGTGTAAAAGGTATTTTCCACTCTTGAATATCTCTTCTGAATCCTTTGAAAGATGGCTACTGGGAATGTTGTCAAAATCACTGATAGGCCGCACCCTAAGTTCAAGAAACACCCTTAGAAATCTCTAGAAGTTGACCCTTTAGGCGCCTTCTCTAGCATTCCACATGGGGTTTTGCATGTAGAAGATGTTAGGGCATACATTCAAGTGAATATTGAGGAATTTGGGGAATCCAAGCTGATGGATATCTATCAGAAGCAGTTAATAGATGAATCATTTGAACTCAAACCTCAGTACAAAGCCATCCGAGACAAGCATTTTAGACATTGCATCCATTTCCCCTGTTTTGTAGAAGATGAATGGATCTGGTATGTTCTAAGTAGAGTACATGATAACTTCATGTGGTTGATGAGGTCATTTAAGATTACAAAAGATGCTATTAGGGCAGTAACCAGATAGCACTCATACAATGAGTTACCTACTCTCAAATCGGTCAAAAACCAAATTGTAAGTGAGGCCACTGGATCAAAATTTGACAAGAGAGCAATGACAATAGAAGATATCACTGATCCGGATATCAAGTTTTCCTCCATGATAATTGGCTACAAGATATATCACTCTAGCAAGAAGAATTCTGTATCCAGAACTGCAATTTATACAGCTTATTAGATGCTAAGGGAGAATGCATATTATGATCTTTGTGAGCTTCTTCTGAGCCAACTATTGGAAAACTTACAAAAGATCAAAAAGGATAAGAAGAACTCATTCAAATATGGTGGCCTGATATTATGTCTCTTCTTTTACTACATGAATGAGCTCCCTGGATCAGTGGTTGGGTATGGCAAAATGACAAACCGGTTGCCATACAAATCAGAGATTACATGTATGGGCTTGGTGATGCCAAGGCTCAAAGTACAGCACTCTGGGGATATTTCAAGAACTTTCAAAGTATGATGTAGGCCAGTGAAATAATCCCCCAATCATTGGTTGAGAAATACAAGGATACAGTGTGCTTTATGGTAGACATTGATCAATGTCTAATGGAGGCAGTGGAGCCAAGGATAGTCTAGATTATGCCAATGGGGTATGAGGTTGATGAGAAAATCCTAGAGTTGCATATCCAACACCTGCTAAGTCAACCAAAGGATCCTAAGGTAGAAAGGTTTGGAACCTTCCACGAGTTGAGTGTAAGAATTCATGTTGAACTGAGACAGCCTAAGATCAAGAGAAAAGTGAGAAGGGCAGTAGAGGAAGTTGCCAAGAGATATGGGATATCAAAGGAGGTAGCTGATGCCAACAGAGAGAAGGTAGAAAGGGTAGAGAAAGAAAGGCAAGAAGCAGAAAAAGAAAGTGCTCCAGTGAAAGTCCCTGCCCAGACTAGATCCTCAAAGAGCTTTGCACCTGCTAAGAGTCCAAAAGCCTCAAAACTGGAAGCAAAGACATCCAGAAAAGGAGAAAAGAGAACAAAGACAAAGGCCACAAGGTCATACATAAGTCAAAAGGATGATGAAGAGACAGAGTCAAATGAGGAGGTCAAGAAAATGAAGAAGAAGAAAACATCCGGTGAATCCTCTACTAGTCAAAGCAAGGAAGAAAAGGTAGAAGAATTTGTTGAAAAAAATACTCTTTGCATTGATGATATCATCAAATCAATCACTGTGGATGGGAACCTAAAACCAATGACTAAATTTTATGATGAATATAATGAAGTTGACTAGAAGATCTTGCAAGATGCTACAGTCAGGTATCTGAACATCTATAATAAAGCATTTATTGAAATCATATCTCTAATTCCCAAAAGCCTAGAGAAGGAACTTGAAATAAGAAAGAACAATGCTAAGGCAAAGGACCTGGAGATCCAGGAATAGATAGTTATTTATCTCTATCCTTCCATCACTCCTAAACAAATGAACATGATCTTCAAGGATTGCAAGGATGAATTTTGGAGCAAATCCAGAATGAACAAAATTATGCTCAGAGAGATTGATCAGTTGGCAAAAGAGACTGAAGATATCCTCTGGAATGCATACAAAAGATTCAATCTTCCTATCATAGAGGATATAAGTGATGAACCTCCTGCCATAAATGTCGAAGGACAAAGTGCATCAAAGGAAGATTCCACAAAGAAAAGTGCAGAAGAATCAAAGGAGTTAGGCAAGGAGAAGACCAAGGACTTGGATTCCTCTATTCTGAAAAAGGAAGTCCATGAAGAAGTAAATATCTCTCATCTGGATTCCCCAGCAGACTCCAGATCTAAAAGAGAAGAAAGAATAAAGGAGAAAATTAGTCAAGAAAAAGAGGTAAAGGGAAGAGAATAAGATCAAATAGAGAAGACCCCAGGAGACAGTTCTAAAGCCGCAGAAGGAAAGAAGACTCTATCTCTGGCAAGAGACATTGCAAAAATAGTTAAAGATTTCTTGACCAAAGAAATGATGGAGATTGATGAACCGGAACTGCTTCAAGGACCGTTCAATTTTGATTCCCCCTCCCCGGTTCAAATAATGAAGATTGCATCCTTTGCCAAGAAAAGGCAAAAGAAAAACTTCTGAAGTCTCACATGGAAGACTGTGAGCTGATAGAGATTGCATCTAGTATGTTGGAGAAGATCATGCCATCCTTCCAAAAGGATCTTTCGACCTCTTCATCCGGTAACTTGAAATCTCTTGTTAATTCTATTAGCACACATTTTGATTCTTTGGAGAAGTCAGTAGAAGATAAAGTCTGGAAAGAATTTTTGGGAAAGAGATTCTCTGAGGTGTAGGGACTAATATCAAATGATAGGAGAAATTTGGATATTGGGATAAAGAGCTTAGAAAATGCTCTTAAAGATGGTGGAGACCTATACAAATTTTATCTATCTTGTTCCACCGTGATAGAAGATATCACCAAGAAGGTGGAAGAACAAGAGAGTAAACTATCTAGTTTATCTCAAAATTTTGATCCTCTCACCTCTTCTATAATAAATCAAGAATGTCAGACTATTGCAGCTATAAATGAAATAAAGAAGCTTGAGAAGGAGAAGAAAAATAGAATAAATAGGCTAAGTGAACTAAGAGGGACAATAATTCCCAAGTTAGAGGCCATGCATGAGGCCCTAACTGATGCCAGACCACAGCCCAGACCAGTGATCTAGCAGACCTAAAAAGGGCAAAAGCTTTTACATTTTTGCTAAGTGGTCATATTTCAATTTTGGATAGAATGAAGAAGAGTTGGGTAACATAAGTGGTATAGTTGAAGACCACCTTTGCAGATATACTTCAGTATATGTAAGTATAACATGTACATATATTTATGTGGCCAAGTATAGATTCATTTTTAGAAATTTTGGTGTGCGGATTCTACCCTTTTCCATTGATGTCAAAGGGGGAGTGAGAGCAGTGAAAAATGTGGAATCTAGCTAAGGGGGAGCTTCAGAAAAATGTACATTAGAATAGAGCATCAGCCAAGGGGGAGTGTAGTGTGACACTTAGTCATTTTTCACTAAGAGTTGCCATCAATGCCAAAGGGGGAGATTGTTAGCAAGAGACACTATGTGGCTTCATGAGTGTTGTCATTGATGGCAACAAATTCCATCCCACACATCCGCAGGACATGGCATGACTATACCGGAAGTTAGACTGAAGAGTATTTTGGTCTGGTAAGCAAGAACAGAGCATACAACAAGGTCTGACAATCAGGTCTAGATCTCTCAAAGGAAGTATCTCCGTAAAGTGTAGACTTGGGGAAGTCAAGAGGAGTACCATGACTAATACATTCCAAATATTGAGCCTCCGGTGATGAAAGAGTGAAAAGATATGAGCACCTAAGTGTTGGGTTCCTGTTTGGCAGAGTAGACTAAGGAAGAACTGACCAACAAAGCATCAAACCTTAATCAGGATGAGATATTGATGGTGATCAAGTTTCTTGAGGGATCATTCATTATTAGCTGACATGATTGATGACTTTTATAAGTATCTCTTTGATACACATCACTTGGTAAGCAAGGATTCAGCCGACAGACCAGAGTTTGGGAAAACATTGAGTATTCCGGATGCCAACTAGAAATATGTTGAAATCCTTGGTGCAAATATATATACCAGATTGATTTCGATGTGAAGGTGTGTGTGTGTAGGGTGTAATGCAAAAAAAAGTAGAGAGCAGTGTGGAAGCAGTAATGCAGGTCTGGTATGTGACAGAACAGCAACACTAAAGCAAAGGAAGAATGAAGTCTAGTAAATCAGTATATTGAGCCTAACCGAAACTGAACCTCAGCATATGTCAATGCTTCTCATCAGTTCAAGTATTTGATTTCTTTCTATAAACTATTGTAGGTAGTGAGCCTCTTGTGAGCAGTGTGTTCAGGCAGTGAGCCCTAATTGGCAAGTATCATTTTGTACTACCTTATTATTTTAACAGAGAATACAATCTTGGGTTAGTCACCCCATGGTTTTTTCCCTTAACAGGGTTTTCCATGTCAAAATCATTGTGTTATGTGTATTGATTTATTTCTTCTTTCATGGTTATGCATGCTTATATGATTTGATGTTGCACTAGTTGTTAAAGAAGAACAGAAAGTTAAAATAATTAAGATAATTGATTCACCCCCCCTCTCAGTTATCAACATATTCTAGCTCCTAGGACTTATCTCCATCATCTTGGACATCCTAGTGACTTCTTTTCACAGACACAATAGCAATTTGGTTGACAAAATGATGATTTTGCATATTCAGATTAGCACTGCATCTCTATGTGTTCATCCTTCCAAGATAGCTCCAATAAGCTCTTGTGTCTGCTTAGACCTACAATTCACAATGCCAAGCATCAATTTCATCATAACAAGTCATTTTCCATCAATTTGAATCAAAATATGTCCATTTGTAGCTATGGATAAGTTAGGGATAACTCAATGTCAATGTCACTTCCTTATGAACAATCTTCACAAATCTAGTGGTTTTCACATGATTTCTACATTTTTCACCATTTTCAAGTACCCATTTGGCATATATAGTGATCTGGGAGGTTTTTGTGCTCATTTGGATCCATTTGGAGACATTTATTTCATGTTTTTAGCCACTTTTTTGTAAAAAGCGAGATTTTTAGGGGTCACTAGTTATCAGTGTGCAATGGCATTAATTAATGCAAAAACATGCCCAAAATCCATACAAACCTGATAAAAATGCTCATCATGATGTAATAAATGGATATACAGATTAAATTCATCAATAAAATCCAAGTTTACATCCTAAAAAATGAGTTTTCTAGCTCAAATTGGCAAAAAGCGAGGTTTTTAGGGGTCACTGGATATATCCAGTGGAGGTCAATTTTAGCGTTGAGTCTCCTTAATGCTCTAGTGGGGATTTTAGGTGTCACAGGATCGGTGGGGTTTTCCTTGTTCACCAGATATTTATAGTGTATGCATGTTTTAGCGCTCATCCAGTGCACTCAACTTTTAGTGCTAAGCACTTGACCTTCACCGAAAGGGATTTTAAGCGCTACAAGATCTGGGGAGATTTTGGGCATTACCGGATATGTCCAGTGAGGAGCTATTTCTGCGCAAGTCCTGTTAAAGCAATTTTTAGCATAAAACCTTTTCAGTGGGGAATTTTCGAACAACATGATCAGTGGAGTTTTTGGTGTGCTCAGGATATATCCTGTGAACGCGATATTTAACGTTGATCCTGTGAAGTGGGTTTTTAGTGCTTATCTTGTCAAGCCGATTTTTAGTGCTAAGTGCAGAAAAGGGGGTCTAGTGCTAATATCCAATGACACAGGATATTAGCACAAAATGTAGTTGGGGTGGTTTTTTCTACCAGATTTTGAAGTACCCTGGCTGACAGTATATTTAAAAATATATTTAAGTATATTCCTATACTTTAAATATTTTGAAATATACTATCAGGATGTTTGAGATAGGTCCCGGATCCATGGGATTTAACATGGAGATTCTAGATTTTTGAGGATCCACTAGACTTTAGACTTAGTCAATTTTTTAGGGTTTCAAGCCATCAGACTTAGCCAATTTCAAGGTTTCAGGGTTATTCATTAGGATAAAAGAACAAGGACCCCTTAGTGAAATGTTGTGAAATTTGACATAATTTTGCAACTCTAAGACATGGAAACTAGGAATTCCAACATGACACTTCCTCCAAGAGCAATTTCAAGGACTATATCCAATGACATGTAGTTTTAGCACAAAATGCAGTGATACCCACCTTCAGCACAAAAAGGCAACAAATGACTATTTCTTAAGCACAAATCCAATCAAGACTCCTCCAAATCAATCCGAAAAGGCATCAAATGACTTCAAACATACCAGATACTCAAATTTGGAACAAATCCTACATTCTCAGCATAAATTCACCTTCTCACTCTCATAAAAAGGAAAGGTTGAAACTCCAACCCAAAGCAAAAAAGGGTCTCCATTTGATAAAATGAGGCGTATGTACAAGGCACAGTAGGTTAGAGGTAATGGAAGAAGAATTGAATTAGATAGAAAAGAATCAGACATGGGAATTGGTTCCTAAACCAACTGATAAGAATGTTATAAGAACAAAGTGGGTGTTCCGAAACAAGCTCAATGAAGATGGTGAAGTTGTGAGGAACAAAGCAAGGTTGGTATGTAAGGGTTATTCACAAGTTTAAGGTATTGATTTTGAGGAGACTTTTGCTCCATTAGCCAGGATGGAGGCAATCAGGATGTTTCTTGTCTTTGCTGCTCACAAGAACTTCAAGGTCTATCATATAGATGTCAAGTTAGCATTCTTGAATTGTGATTTAGAGGAAGAGGTCTACGTTAAGCAACTAGATGGTTTCCAGCTATTAGAAGATCTGGACATGGTGTGTAGACTCAAGAAAGCTTTGTATGGACTCAAGCAAGCTCCTAGAGCTTGGTATACTAGGTTGGATAAATACTTACTTTAGCAAGGTGTCTACCTATGAAAGTGAGACCCTAAATGGATGCAAATTCAACCTAGAATGCACCCAATCTCAAGTCCAAGGGACCTCAAGATTGGACTAAATCACTACTATGCTTTTATACTAAATCATGCACCCTATCTAAGAAAACTAATGATGATATGTCCTAATGGATGATGTACTAAGCTAAACTAGTTAGAATTGCACTAATTCTAGTTATGTTGAGCACTCAAATTGGAAGAATAACTTTGCATAGAATGACTTGTTCCAAATGGGAGGTGGAGGCCTCAATTTATAGATTTTTGGTGATGAGATTGAAGGGCTAGGATCAATTGGAAGATCAATGGTGGAGATTGTTTGAGGATCCTCAAGCAAAGAGAATTGGACAAATGACATAATTTGATTGAATGAGTGTTTCCCCAAGATTCAAGGGATGATCAATGGATGAGAATGCAAGTTTGAATGGATGAATGGCTAGGATTGAGTAGGTGTATGACATGTAAGGACTCATTTATGAAAAGGTAAGGCTTGGACTTTGTGAGGAATTTTAAATTCCATGGAGAGGACAAGAGGAATTTAAAATTAGAATAATAGTGCTCAAATAGTGCCACATGGATATTTCAATTGGAAGGAATAGTGACACATGGAGTGGGGTGGAAGAAATAGAACAAATGTACTCAATTTGGAAGATTTTCCCATGCTTCCAAAGTACCACTTGTCATGTACATGTGTGTACATTAGATGACAAGTGGGCTTCTAGAAACATGGGGGTTTGTAATAATGAATTAATTAAAATTAATTCATGTGCACATAGATTAGAAGAAAATAATTATGATTACAAAAAGTAATCAAAAGTGTACAAAATATGGAATTAAATAAATATGGTAATTTATTTAATTTTTGGAGTGAATTATAGTAAAAAATATTTAATTTTCAAACTATAATAGTGGAATTTGATTTTTATGATAGGATAAAGGCGCAAAATAAATTAATTAAATAATTAAAAAATATTTAATTAATAATTGGATTAGATGAAGTGATGCAGGTGGATTAGGGTTGAATGCATGGGTGGATGAGATTGGTTGTGACCATTTTTAGGTCTCTACATTTTGCCCCTCTTTGATATGGTGTCACGACTATCGTAGTTAGCGAGTTGACAAGATATCAAAGAATATATTTTTTTTGATAAATATGCCTCGGTGAATGAGTGGAAGGGGAATAGATGATGAGGTGATGCCCCCTTGAGAGATCGGTGGAAAAAATAAAAATTTCTGGTGATTTCTCGAAAAAGGAGAAAGAATAGAGGGGGTGGTGTAGTGGCGTTGGGAGGAAAATAGGGTTATAAAATTGATGTTGATGAAGGTTAGGTCAAGCTAGGGTTTGGGAAGAAAAATAGGGTTAGGGCGACATTTGGATTTTTGGTTAATTTTTTAATATGTGATTATTTTGGCGCATAAATTTTTTATTTGAGCGCATGGGAATTTTGATTTTAGCGGGTGAAATTGAAGAAATGTGATTTTTGTAGAGAGGCACATTGTGTTTTGAGAGGGGGGGCGGGGAGGGGTACTTAGCCTGGTGCTTTAGCGCCTAGCTGTTGGAGGGGGTAGGGAACAGTGCTTAACCTCACGGAGTCGTGCCTAGCCCCATGGAGTGGCACCTAGCCCCATGGAGTGGCACCTAGCCCCATGGAGTAGCACCCAGCTTTTTTTTGCTTGAGGGGTAGGAAGTGGCACCTAGCATGACGCTTTAGCACCTAGCCATTAGAGGGGGTGGGGATCAGTGCTTAGCCTCATAGAGTGGCACCTAGCCCCATGGGGTGGTGCCCAGCCCAATGGAGTAGTTGTTGGCAAGAGACACATTGAAGCTTCATGATTGTTGTCATTGATGGCAACAAAGATCATCCCACACATCCACAGAATATGGTGTGCCTCTACTGGAAGTCAGATTGAAAAGCTTACAGGTCCAGTAAGCAAGAATAGAGCATACAGAAGGTCTGACAATCAGGTCCGAATCTGTTAGAGGAAGTATCCTTGGAAAGTACAGACTTGGGAAAGTCAAGAGGAGTATCTTGACTGATAGATTCCAGGGTTTGAGCCTCCAGTGTTGAAAGAGTAAAGAGATATAAGCTTCTAAGTACTGGGGTCCAGTTTGGTAAAACAGATAGAGGAAGAACTGACAGTCAGAGCATCAGAAGTTATTCTGGATGATATGTTGATGATAATAAAGATTCCTAAGGTATCATTCATGATTGGCTGACTTATTAGATAACTTATATAAGTTTCTTTTTAATCCGCATCACTTGGGAAGCAAGGAATCAGCCGACAGACTAAAGTTAAGGAAATATTGACTATTCTGGATGCCAACTAGAAAGAGGATGAAATCCTTTGTGTGGATATATATACTAGATGGATTTCGATAAGGAAAGAGTGACAAGATATACGGTGAGCGAAAGAAAGGAGAAGAGCAGAGTAAAAGCAGTAAGGAAGGTCTGATATGTGAAAGGACAGTAGAACAAAAGAAGAGGAAGGATGAAGTGCAGTAGATCAGTTTACTGAGCCTAACTGGAACTGAACTCTAGCATGTGTGGATGCTTCACATTAGTTCAAGTATCTTATTATTTCTTGTTACAACTTGTAGACAGTGAGTCTCTTGTGAGCAATGTGCTCGGGCAGTGAGCCCTAATTGGCAAGTGCCATTTTGTATTTCTATTCTTCTAACAGAGAATACAATCTTGGGTTAATCACCCCGTGGTTTTCTCCCTTAACAGGGTTTCCACGTCAAAAATATTGTGTCATGTGTATTTTCATTTCATGGTTATGTTTTCTTATTTGAATTGTTGCAGCATTAATTATTAAGAAAGTTCAAAAAGTTGAAATAATTAAGATAACTGATTCACCCCCCTTCTCAGTTATCAACAGTAGTGCCCAACCTTTTTTTGCTTGAGAGGCGGGGAGTGGTGCCTAGCTTAGTGCTTTAGTGCCTAGCCATTGGAGGGGGTGGGGAGTGGTGCCTAGCCCGACACTTTAGTACCTAGTCGTTGGAGGAGGTCGAGATTAGTAGTTAGCCTCATAGAGTGGTGCCTAGCCCCATGGAGTAGCGCCCATCCTTTTTTTGCTTGAGGGGCAGGGAGTGGCACCTAGCCCGGTGCTTCAGTGCCTAGCTATTGGAGGGGGGTGGGGATCAGCACTTAGCCTCATAGAGTGGTGCCTAGCCCCATGGAGTGGCACCCGACCTCATGGAGTGGTGCTTAGACCCATAGAATAGTGCCTATGTGAGGCAGCTGTGGATGAGGGGGATGATGATGAGGATGAGGATGCAAAGGAGGCTATGGAGGAGGTGAATAGGTGAGTGATCATGATGTGTAAATAGCTCCCTGAAAAATGGTCACAAGATGGTAGGGTGGATATGGGTTAGTAGAAAGGAGGGAGTGATGGAAATGTAGGTGTGAATGAATCTTTCAGAAAAAGGAGGGAGATGGGATGATGAGTGTAGATGCAAATGCAAGGAACTACATCATATTGAGATATTCTGCCAATAGTAATAAAACATTGAGTGCTACTATTGATACAGCATGGGATGTTATGCACCAAGGTATGTGGAACCAAGGTGGCAAGGCATCCATGCATAGGACTTGACTCTACAAACAATAGGATGAACCCATACATGCCCATAATAGTACAACCTTGTCTAGACAAGGGAAGGGGACTCATGGCATAAGTCCTTAATGCACTAGAGGTATGAAGAACCTTAGATGCAGAAGGGGATCAATATGCTAGAACTGACCCTATGATCCGTGAGGTATGAATACTAATATAGAGTAATGAGAACCTCCCACAAGTATGGCATACAAAAGCAATGACCATACCCCATTCTAGATTGTTCTCCACATGCCATGATATAATGAGATAAAGGCAGCTTTGACATAGTCCAAGAATGATGCATAAGATAAAAATCAAAGACCAAAAGACTGACTGACCCAAACACCTAGTCATTGTATCTCTTTCCAAAGGATGGATGGAGGATTTGATGATTTTGTCCATTGTAGGAAGGATGCATCCTAGGACAAGAATCGATGATGGATTAAACTAAACTACAAGTAGGTGGAGGGATACATACTGCTAGTTATGGAAAAGCCAATATGTTGATGAAAGATTTTTCATGAGAGTGTTATGCCTTGATAAGATGTCAAGCAAGTGTGTCATTTGTAGATCAGGAGAAATCAACAAGCTCAGGAAAGTGGGACCATCCAAGTGGGTTGGATGGGTGCATTGTTTGTACCTATGTACTAGATACTTCCTTCATATTCCAAACTGCCTACATACCCTGTATCCATGGGATCAAGGCACATTACAATGTGGTTAGTGATGATATGTAGTTCTGGGAGACTTGATGATGTAAGGATATGGGGTGGTTCATGTGGAATGATGAGATATGGTTTAGATTATGTGGATGTCAGTGTGTCGACTAGGTACCATGGTATAAAAACTACGGGAGGTAGGGGATGGTGTTGGTGTAGTAAATGATGTGATGTTTGTGCAAAAACATTAAAGGGACCAAGGTTATGGATGGATAGGAAAGTCAAGTAAGTGATGTGGAAAGATGGGATTAGGCATTGGGAAATGAGAGATATTTTGGGAATGATGGACAATGGAAGCTCAGATGATAGGTTATTTTGAAGCTCAGACAAGGAGATAAGTGGAGTGGATAGTGTGGGCGAAGATGGGAAGGTAATTTAAACAATGGATCTGGGTTGAACCTACACATGATGCCTGCAAGTAGGTTTTCATCATGGTACTTATCTAAGGCACCACAAAGAGTGGTTTTCACCATAGGACAAATTATTTCTCTTTACTATTTTTTTTGTAATAATTTATATTTTTTTATTTTTTTGTATTTTTGCCATGTGGTATTAAGTGGACTAACTATGAAACTGCTTTAAGTGAATGATATTCATGGGCTCATCAAGTTCTTCTCCTTCAAGGGTGGAGAGGTGGTATGCTCCAGAACCATACTTTACAGTGACAATGTAGGGTCTTAGCCAATTAGGCTCAAATTTTCCTTTCTTTTCTCACTCAGATAGATTCCTTTGATTTTCTTTTAGGACCAAATCTTCTACTACAAACTCCCTAGCATGAATCTTCTTGTTATAGGATCTGCAAAACTGATTTTGGTAAGCTTGGAGGTGATTAAGGGTGTTGAGACACCATTCATCCAATAGCTCAAGCTCTTGGAGGCGTGCAACATGGTATTCATCATCAAAGATGACATTACTCAAGGAGATGCGTAATGAGGGCAATTTGATCTTGATTAGCAGGATGGCTTATGCTCCAAAAACAAGGGGATATGGTGTAGCTCCTATGGGTGTGCGAATACTAGTGTGATAGGCCCAGAGGGTGGGCTGGATATGGAGGTGCTAATCATGGCCAGTTTCATTGACAATTTTTTTGAGGATTTTGAGTAAGGTTTTATTAGTTGCCTTAGCTTGTCCATTACCTTGTGCGTAATATGGAGTGGACCAATGATGTTGAATGTGGAATTGATCACAAAGGTCCTAAACATCATGGTTTTTGAAAGGTTTACCATTGTCAGTAACAATGGCGGATGGGATACCATAACAGCAAATGATATGGTAGAGAATGAACTTGGCGATTTGGTTTCTAGTGGTGAAAGTGAGAGGGATGGCTTCGACCAACTTAGTGAAGTATTCAGTGGTGGTGATGATGAATTTATGTCCATCAGAGGAGGATGGGTGGATTTTGCCAATGAGATATAGGCCCCACTGAGAAAAAGGCCATGGTGTAGTAATAGGTTGCAATGCTTGAGAGGGAGCATGAATGAGATCTCCATGCTACTGACAGGGCTTACACTTCTTCACGTACTCACATGCATCATGGTCCATAGTAGGCCAATAATATCTAGTACGCAAGAGCTTCTTGGCTAGGACAATTCCACTTGTATCTGCTCCGTAAATACCTGCATGAACTTTGTGTAAGGCAAGGGAATCTTCTTCCGTGTTTAAGCATCAGAGAAGAGTGCCATCATAGCTTCGATGATAGAGGGTGTCAGCAAGGATAGTGTAGTGAGTGGCTTGGCGAATGAGGGATCTTTGTTGTTTGTGGGTGGATTCAGGAGGGAAAGTGTGATGTTGGAGGTATGTGTAAATGTCATGATACTAGGGATTTTCTGGACCAACAATCTCACAAACAAATTTTGACTCAGCAACGCAATATGCTGGCATTAAGAGTTGTTCCACAAGAAACTCACATTGATGGCTGTCTTGAGGCATATCCAGAAAGAAACTGATAGTAGCCATGGCATCAACTGCTTTGCTGTGAAGGTGAGGTACTTGCTCAAATTGTATGTAAGTGAATAACAATTTATATTCATCAACCATTTTCTTATAGGGTACTAGCCTATCATCCTTTGTAAGAAACTCATCATTCACTTGTTTGATGATCAATTGAGAGTCTCCATAGACCTGTAGCTACAAGATATTCCATTGTACTACTGTTTTGAGACCAATGATCAAAGCTTCATATTCATCTACATTGTTTGTGCATGGGAAAGCAAGCCTGTAAGCTTTGGGGATGTAGTCACCTTATGGAGTCACCAATAGTATTCCTACTCCTAAACTGTGATTGGTGAAGGATCCATCAAAGTATAGTTTCCAGTTTTGTTGATTCTGTCATGGTTAGAATGGACTCATCTAGAAAGTCAATGGATAGTGAATCATAATCTATGAGTCTATGAGGGGTGCTTCGGCCAGCTGATCTGCTACAACTTGTCCTTTGATTGTTTTCCTATCAACATACTCAATATCAAATTCACTCAAGAACATGACCCATTTTGCCATTCTTCCTATGTGTGCAGTCCTAGAAAGGAGGTACTTAAGGTGGTCAACCTTAGATATGAACTTGATAGAATAACTTAGCATGTAGTGTCATAAGTTTTGAGAGTAGAAAATGACAGCTAGACATGCACGTTCCATGGGGGTGTAGTTATGCTCATATCTGATTAGAGTCCTGCTGATGTAATATATAGCTCTCTCACAGCCAGAATCATATTGACATGCTAAGAGTGCCCCTAGTGCTACTGAAGTTGCTGATATATATAATAACAAGGGATTTCCGAGGATAGGCACTATTAAAAGCAGTGGTGAAGCAAGATACTCCTTGATGCGGTCGAATGCTTGTTGATAATTCTGATCCCACATAAAGTGTATGTCTTTGCGAATTAAGTGGGCAAAAGGATGGCATTTGTCTACAAGTTGAGTGATGAACCTTCGTATAGCTTGTAGTTTGCCTTGGAGACTTCAAATCTATTTGAGCAACTTTGGAGGAGGTATTTCTGTTATTGTTGTGACTTTAGCGGGATCTACCTCGATGCCCCTACGAGAGACAATGAACCCTAAGAGTTTACCTGATGTTCTGTCGAAGACATTTCTTAGGGTTGAGGCGAAGCTTGTATTCTCCAAGTTGTGCAAAGATCTGTCGCAAGATCTCAGGGTGTTCTTCCCTTATTCTTGATTTTCCTAGGAGATCATCTACATAGTCTTCCATTATCTTGTGTATCATGTCATGGAAGTTAGTAGTCATTGCATGTTGATAGGTTGCCCCCGCGTTCTTTAGGCCAAAGGGCATGACTTTCTAGCAGTATGTCCCCAAGGACAAGTAAAAGATGTTTTATGTTGATCCATGGGGGTAATTCTAATTTGATTATACCCTAAAAATCCATCCATGAGGGAAAGCATCTCATGCCCTACTGTAAGGTCTACAATCATGTCAATGTTGGGGAGGGGAAAATCATCTTTTGGACATGCCTTGTTAAGGTCTTAGAAGTCTATACAATAATGGATGCCCCCAGGTTTTTTAGCAACTAGAACAATATTGGACACCCATTATGGATAATCAATAGGATAGATAAAGACAACATCTAAGAACTTCTGCATCTCTTCTTTGATGAGGAAGGTGACTTGTGGGTGCATCTTATAGAGCTTCTACTTAACAGGTTTTACGTCAAGATGTACCACAAGATGATGAACCACCAAGGATGGATCCAATCCTGGCATGTTGGCATAGGACCAAGCGAACACATCAGGGGTTTCATGGAGCACTATGGAGATGTTGGATTTTTCTTCTGTACCGAGACTTTCTACTAGATGTGTGAGCTTAGGTGATTCTTGCATGCCAAGGTTGATTTCTTGTGTGCCTTCAATTAGAATGTTGGAACGCTCTTGTCAATGAGATGGTATAGGGGGAAGATTGAGATCCTCATCTTCTAGCACCTCAAAGAGGTTTTCACTAGGAGATACATTTTTATTTTTCTCTTTTATGTTTGAAAGTGCCTCAGAGAGGTTTCCACTAGGGGATGATTTTCTATTTTTTTATTTTTTATTTTTTATGAGTTTGGGATGAACAAGGGGGAGCTTAGTAACAAAGATGGCATTATGAAAGATCAAGATCTTCGCATGAAGCTATGATGACACTCAGAGTGATGTTTTCAACACTAGAAGAGGATTTTGTTACCTGTATCAAGGTTTTAGCGGGTCCATGAATTGTCATAGTCAATGGAGCATATCCTAAACTAAAGTATTAAGCATATTTCTTGGGAGATGTAGGATCAACCGAAAGGGGTTCTGTAACACCTTGTTCATCAGCACCAAGTCATGTTCCACGGTAAGGAATTTTGGTACAAATTTGAAATGGTACATATTTTTCTTTAAAGTATTCCATATTCATAGGTACTAGGGTGGTTTCATCATGGTAGAGCCAATCACTTAAAACTATTTCTTTGGCTTCCTCTTATCTAGAGACCTGTGCTGGTACAAAGGGAATTTTATCATTGATTCTGTGTTGCTTCTCTTTTTCATTCTTCTAAAGATGATGACCATGGGAGCAGGGGGACAATGGTAATTGTCCCACGTGGAAGGCATTGTGAAGTTCACACTCACCACACCCTTTGTCTATGATCTTGACCTTTTGAGGTGTATGGGTGGAAGATGAAGTGGAAGTTTGTGATTATTCAATGGTGACTTGTGGCCTGAATGATGATGTGGATGGAGTGGATGAGGGATCTTTGACATGATCCCCATAGGGACTTAGACAATAGAATTGTTGATCATAGACAACCTCTAAGGCCTTGCAATATTCAAAGGGTTGTTGATCGGCAGGAATGGTGACTTCCACACCATTATGGGGGAACTTGAGGCATTGATGGTAGGTGGATGGAATGGCTTGCATGGCATGCAACCATGGTCGTCCTAAGAGGAGATTATATGGGAGGTAAAGATCAATTACGTGACATAGAGTGGGCATGGTGAGTGGGCCTACCTTGATAGGGAGGCATATAGTGCCTTCGGATTCTCTCTCCATGTCATATGCCTTGATGGAGATAACCAAAGATTCCAAGTTAGCCACTGAATACCCCAGAAGTTTTATGAATTGTAATGTACATATGTTCAAGATGGATCCATTATTCAAGAGGACCCTCTTGATCTTATGGTTGGCGAGTTGGACTTTGATGTGGAGTGCTTTGTTATGTGTGGGATTGATGGGTGACATGTCAGCATGGCTAAAAGTGAGGTGATAGGATGAAGATAGTTGAGCGAAAAGGTTTTGAAATTGGGCAGGAGATATGTTGGTAGGAATGTGATTTCCCTATGGATGGCGAATGTCCTAAGGAGTTCTAAGATGGAGATTTGCATGGGGGTCTTTCCAAGATGGTTGAGGAGGTTGTATTCGAAAGTGGTAGTAGCAGAGGATGGGGATGGTCCCTTTATGTTTATACACCCATGGCGGGTGGTAATGGTACATTTAGGGGTGGTATTTTTGATTTTGATGGTGGTGACACGGGTAGAATCAAATTCAATTCTACCCACTATATTATCGTAAGGAGGCGGAGCGTTTTTGTAGTTGATGTTGTTGGTTTGGTTGTTAGGATCAGTGTTGGAGGAGGATGGTTTGGATGCAGTTTGATTATCATCGTGATGGGGAAGAGGATCTTGGTAGACACCTAGGCCATCATTAGGTGATATATTGTCATGGCCTTCCATTTGGATTCTACTGCATTTAATGAGGTCTTGTACATATTTTTTTAGTTTCATGCATTTGCTTGTGGTGTGGCCCTTGATGCGATGATAGTCACAATATTCACTTTCTTTGTACCATGCAGGTTTAGGTTGATTTTTGTCAAATGGTTTTGTTGTGGGGAATTCAACCTTGCTAGCTCAGAGTAACTTTTGGAATACAACCTCGAGTGGCTCACCCAAGGGAGTATATTTACGTTTTGGATTATTAGGGGGATTTCACTTTGGACGAGTGGATGGGATAGAGACTGTAAGGCCCACCCTTGTCCAATTGGTGTGTATCCTATTATTCACTTAGCTCTAGATTAAAATGATAAAATGATTAATTATTATATAATATGGTTGCCAGATGGATATAGGTAGTGATTGGTTATACATCCTCATTAATATATTTAATTTGCTTCGGCTATGATATGTATATGTGGAATTAACATTGAGATTGAGTGTGTAGGTATTTCTAACAAAACCACAGATACTGGAGATCATTCCGCACCTTATGTTGTAATCCCTTGTGAAGCCGATCTAGTTCCACAAGGAACCAAGATCAACTCTGTGTTTGGTGCAATGTTGTAATGTTGTAATATTGTCTTGCATGAGGTTGAATGGGTTAGGTCTACCCTTTTGTAAAATTAAATTATGATTTATGTTGTAAGAATTGTATTTGAAATTTATTTTTTTAATTTAAATTTTTGGGACCCTTTTCTTGTGTCTTAACTTGACCCTGGGTGTCCTAACTAAGTTTAAATTGACCCTGGGTTATACCCCATGGGTCTAGGGTCACTTTTGACTTGGGTAACCCTTGGTTAACCTCCGTATAGTCACCTTAACTTTACAGTGAAGTTAAGTGACGAATTTGGAGGCATGGGAAGGATAGGATGAGTGGGACCAACACTCAAGCCCATCTTTTCTCCATTTTCAAGGCTTGAAATGACTCCATGGTCCACCAATAATGGAGGGGCTTATCTTCTTGTTCCCTCACTTTTGGTGAGATTCCTCATGAAGTGGTGTGGTCCTTCATGAGTGGGGTTATTTTTTAATCCCACTTGGGATAGTGGGGATATTTTTTAATTCCACTTGGGATAGTGGGGATATTTTTTTAATTCCACTTGGGATAGTGGGGTTAATAATACAATCTTAAAAAAATGAATTTTTAATTCATCCACTATGAATTTAAAATTCACAAATAATGAGAGCCCTTGATCTCAACTTTTGATCCTCACCCTCCATCATCTTTTCAAAAATCTATAAATAAGACCCTTCTCTAAGCAATTAGAGGAGACTGGATTTTGCAAGGGAACTTGATTCTTGCAGGGGGACTTCATTCTTGCATTCTTATCATGCCTAATTTCCTCTAGGAAATCTTCTTCTGGCATCCTCATAATGCCCAATTCCTTCTCTATTCTCCTCTTCATAGCATCATAATGCCAAAATTATTCTAGCCATCTTATATCCTCCATTCATTATCCCTTGCTTGTGATCATAGAGAGATTATTTTTTTTGAGAAGGGAGATTTGGAGAGGAGGCTGGAGAGGAACTCTACATCAACTTCATCCATTAAAGGGCTTTTTAAGGTTGTATTTCAAGGCCTTTCCTTTGCATTTTTTATTTCTTGCATGATGGATTTGTGAAATAAAATTTGATTTGTTGTGTTGTAAATTATGTAATTGTGGGGAAATTTATTTGGGTGTTGAAAGAGCTTCTTCCACTTGGGAGGAATGCTCATCAAGTGTGGGGTAGGGGAGGAGTGATCCTCCTCGAGTACATGCCTTGTTTCTTTTGAGATGTTGAAAGCCTTGAGGACATTTGTGTGACTTTGGGAAATTATGTTATTTGGCTTGAGAGTCAAAATATGAACTCCTTGGAATCTTTGTTGGCAAGTTGGCTTGAGGCCATGAGAAGGAAACTGTGTTGAAATTTAATTAAAGGGTGACACTCTAGAGTTGAGTGTGTCCACTCTCCTACCCCTCTTTAAAGTCACAGTGGATGAGTTTTGTGTTGTGTAAATATCTATGGGTGTATTTGTGTTTTGGTGTGTTGTTTTTATTTTGTTGTGAAGTGGTATTGAATCCCCTAGGTGTGTGGATGATCTTCCTAGCTTGGGGGTGACCCTCTTGCGGGCCTACAGTAGGGAGGAGAGCAGATTGTGTGGTGTTTCTTCCCTTGTGTGATATGCAAGTTTTCTGGGAGCTTATGCTGAAGCTTGGAGAAGATTATTGGATCTTAGAAAATATTTTATTTTCCTTTACTCTTAAGGGAGCTTGGTCTTTTAATAGCTTCATCCTTGTTGATTTTACAAGAGGAGAACATTCTCTCTCTTTCGTTGTATAATTTGGTATTTTGAAGTTGTGAGGAAATTACTTCCTTATTGTATTGATAGTTGTAGTTTTATTGTTCGTTTAGTTTTGCCATTTGGAAAGGAAATAAAATTGGATTAAAGTTGTGTAATTGAGTTAAATAGAAACTAATCTCATATTAAAAGTTTGCCTTAATATGAATAGTGAATAGTAAAAGTGAATAGTGAATAGTGAATAGTAAAAGTGAATAGTGAAAAGTAAAAGTGGGATTTATTTATGCATATTGTATAATACAAATTGAATAGATGCTTAAACTTAGAGTTGCAATTTGGAAATACAATGTTTATATTTGTAAAAAAAAAAAAAAAACTCTTTGCTCTGTTTTTAATGATTTATTGGATAGTAATCTATTTTAACAAATTATATATATATATATATATATATATATATATATATATATATATATATATATATATATATATATATATATATATATATTTATTATATATATTCTATACTTTCTTTACAGTTAAGGAACTTATTAATGAAATTGTGAGTTAAAGTGAACTGAAATAATGGCGGTATATATATATATATATATATATATATATTTAAATTAAATTTTAGAGAAACGGAAGAGAGGACAAATGATCGTGCTTTGTTGAAAAATGATCTATCACCTAAAACAACTACTATACAAATGTAACTCGTGAGTGTAATACCCTGCTAACAACTGCTTTGTTTACTCTTTAAGCATACGCCACTGAGCACGCTTACACATGCGAGGGGGTTTTCAGAATAGTAAGAGAAAATTTTTGATAGTTCGTATCATGACCACATGACGCATGTGGACATGACATGCGTGAATATGTGTTGTGACCGCATGGGAAATGTGGGCATGACAGAGACATTGTTTGAAACATTTTGGACTACATTTGTCTCTTTTGGTTTAGGAGTGGCGATTTGGATGTACTTGGAATCGGTAGCACCATTTCCTAGGGTGTTCTTATTTTTAGCCCAAAATTTAGGTTTGTCGTTGGATTTTTTGTCATTGTTGTTCTTATTATAGATTTTTACTAGACCCTTTGCAATAAGGGATTTTTCAATGGTGACCCCCTTTTCTATGATTTCATCAAAGGTCAATGCACAATGTACTTGCAAATGAAAGGCCATCTCTTGGTTGAGGTTTTGGATGAAAATATGAATGAGTTGTTTCTAGGGGGTTTTCCAAGGTAGCCTACTAGCAAGGGCTCTCCATCTTTGTAGATAAGCAGCAAAACTCTCACCACTTCGTTGTTTGGTGTTGCAAAGGTCAAGCATAGTGATCTCATGCTCTACGTTGTATGAGAAGTGGGCAACAAATTTCTCTGAGAGATTGGAGAAAGTGGATATGGAGCCATAAGGCAAGTGCATGAACCATTCTAGGGCTTGTCCTCCTAGGCTTCATGGAAAAAGATGAAGGAGGAATTGGTCATCATAGGCTACTTCTTGGCATGCCATGAAGAACTCCTTGATGTGGTCATGAGGGTCCCCTTTTCCTTTGTATTTATCGAATTTTGGCATTTCAAAGTATTGAGGAAAAGGTGTGATGGCAATGTTTCTATCAAACGGGTAGGGATATAAGTCTTCGAACTTATAATGTTTCTTTTGAGTCCCTAGTTGGATACTTTTAAGTGCATTTTTCATCTCTTTCCACTCTTGATCGAAAGGGTTAGCAAGAGGTGGTTACAATGTGTGTTGGAGTAGAGGTTGTTGTGACGTTGATTGTTGATATTAAGGATGGATGTATTGTTGTTGTTGTTGTGCATGTGGCAGAAGGCCTATAATTTGAGTGTAAACATGGGACCCATGGGTTTTTTGTTGTGGAATGACTTGTTGATTTGGGGGTGGTGGTTGTTGCTGGGTGCCGTAAGGAGGTTGCATCAAGGATCCATGGTGAGGTTGTTGATACATGGAAGATTCATATGTGTGTGTGGGATTGACATAGCTTGTCAATGGGTTTTGTGGTTGGTTGAGTGGATTTGTGATGGGTGTTCATGTTGTGGGTGGTACTACTATTTGTGTGATGATCGATCTTAGTGGAATGTTTAGTGGAGGGAGAGGTTGTGGTACAACTGTGGGGGGTTCTTGTTGATCATTTGGCGAGGGTGGTATAACGGTGATGGTGACATTAGAAGGTACCCCAGAAATGGGTACATCAGAGGGTAGCATGTCATAAGGTAACTCGAGAGGGGGATTGGATGCTTGTGGTTGTGAAACATTTCTATCCCTCATGTTTTGTCCCAAGGCGTGAACGGTGGTGGTGTTGGAAGCAAAACTAGCCCATGGGTTGTCATAAATGGGTTCATTAGGATTAGGGACACATCCCCATGGTTGTTCATGGATGGGTGTTGGTGGTTTGTCATGAAAGATGGTTTTGAACTTGTCATGGTCATATGAATATGGGAGGTGCACCATGTTCGATGAGATGTTGAAGAAATTCATCCTTATGGTTGTCAATGAATTGGTCAAACTTGTCGTGTAACCCATTTTCATTAAGGAACTTTACAAAGGTGGGGGAATAAGTTTGATGAGGATGAGTGGATGCTTCACCCATTTCGGGTTGGTTGACATATTCCTCCATGTTGCTTGTGGTAGAGCCACTAGGAGAGAGGGGTTGGTAATGAGCATCCATTTTCTTAGCTTGTGATCGTGTGATGGGAGGCATACAAGGTGAATTTGGGTTATATTTGGATGACAATGTATCAATGATGAGAGATGAAGATAGGTTCAAAATCTAGGTCAAGATGATTAAAGGCTGAGGGTTATCCTATATACTTAGGGTAGACAAAGAGCCTAAGAAAAAGGACAATATGATTATTTTACTTGGGGTAGACAAGACACACCAAGCAAAATGGGATTTCTTGGAATCCATTAACTTAGGAGCTGTCTAAATTCCTAAGCCAACTTATCCAAGGGGATCGATGATTCTTAGTTCATACTAAACTTAAGATGAGCAAAGTCTCAAACTTAATACAAACAAAAGGACAATTTTGATCTAGAGTTTAACCTTAGGATTTTGATGTGATTTGGATTGGTTTGTTGATTAGATTGATTTGGATGAGCGAATGATTGGATCAGGTTGCAATTGGTTGAGGATGAGGATTGATTATATGTTGACGTGGATGGATTAGGGATGGTAAGATTGATTTAGGATAATAGAATTAATTAATTCTAGTGATGTATGACTAACAAAGTTTTGGCTAATGATGTCTTAGGACCAATTATGGATAGCGTGGGGAATTTGGATGTTAGTGAGGATAATGGCAAGGATAAGGATCAATGATTAGAATGGATCACAATCTAAGAGTGATAGATGGACAAGGACATGGATTGAGGTGGTATGTAATGTCGAAGGATGACGTGGAATAGGGGTTGTCAGCAACCATAAGGATAAAAATTTGACTTTATAATGAATTTTTGGGTTGGGCATTGATACAGAGAACTAGGCATTGATATAGAAAATTGGGTGCTGATACAGAGGCTTAGGCACTCATTGAGATGACTAGGCACTGATGTGGAGGTTTGAGCACTAATATGGGACAGTGGTGATTTGGTGTGATTTTTGAGGTGGTGAATTGAATTTTTGTCAAATTTTGGGCTTTGGATGTGATGTTTTTTGAACTTTGAAGGTTAAATGATGGACTCTGAAAGTTCAAGTGTTTCAATGGTTCGTTGAATGACTCAAATAGCATTTGGATTATGTCAATGATAGTCTTCCTTGGCGAGAAACACAAACATTCCAAACAAGAGCATACAATGGCCAAAGGTTTGACGTGACGTATAAGCGTAGTGTGTATGTTTGAGAAGCCCCTCAAGGCCCAAATTTCCATGGGTATAACACAATCAAAAACACTTGAAAGTAATGCTTAAACTACCTAAGGTCAAGGTGAATGGTGACTTGTCAAGCGCACAACTTGGAATCTCTGACGGAAATGCTAACACGCTAACAAATAGGCATGTCCCATTATATTGTCTTCTCAAGAGAGGATGGATAGAGGCCTCCTACATTGGAAGGATGACACAATCACCCTCTCCCCGAAAAGCTATGTATAGCTTATGTTAAGCTAAGGATTTCCATCTCATCTCAAGGGAGCCATATGGTGAGAATCTTGGGGGCAAAACTAGCTATGCCCTTGCCTTGAAGAAACTACCACAATGTTAAAAAGGGGAGGCCTCTACCTTAAGGTGTTTAGTAAGTGCATTCATTCAGGTGGCCATACATGCAGCGATTCACTTCGTTTAGGAGGCCTCCCAGACTGTAGAGGTTACACTCTATAGGTTTCAACGCACCACAAAGGGTACTAAGGGAGACATTCGTCGGTATGACATAACAGCACCTATTTCTTGTGACTTTTGTCACAAACACATTATTTTATATAGTGGCTCGAAAGAACTTGGCTTTATCTTTTTACTGCTTGGGTCGTTCCTACCATTCAAAGCGAGGTGGCAGGCCCTCTAAGGGTTCAACAAAAGTAACGCAAGTGTAAAAATACTTTTGATCCCCAAGTTCATACAGAGATGCGAGGGGAGAGCATACGTAGTTTTGGCTTGGGTCACACTAGACAATATTCATTCTTAATTCTTGAATTAAGATGGGGGTGATTTATGCAAGTGTTGTGAGAAGTTTTTGGTTCCCAAAATCACCAATGGTGCGAGGGAAGAGCATACACTTCCACAACACTAACAAAACCACAAGACACTTCAAACAAGTTTTTTTTGTTTTTCTTTATTCTTGTTTAGATGAGTGAGCATGCAAAGTTGTTCTTTTTAACCCAATGAATGAGAATGCAAGTTGTAGTTCTTTTTAACCCAATGAGTGTGATAATGCAAGTTGTTGTTCTTTTTAACCAAATGAATGAGAATGTAAGTTGTGGTTCTTTTTACCCAAATGAATGAGAATGCAAGTTGTGATTCTTTTTAACCCCAAATGAGTATGCCTAGGATTAGACAAGCAATTTCATACAAAAGAACAACACCAAATGTCTCTAAGCTAGTAAAAACCCTGCAAGGAAGAGGTCAACAGTTGTATGAGTCCTCGATAATCAAATAAAGCTGTAAAAAAAGATGTTAGTCAAAAAACTCAATTTGGGATTAGGCACCAATATGTGGGATTGGGCATTGATGCAGAGGTCCATGCACTGATCCAAGTTTGGTGGAGTTTCCCCCTTGCAACGTGCACATTTCCTACAATAGAGAGAGTCAAACCTATAGGAAATGATAGTTAGAAGGTCAAAAACCACTATCAAACACCAAATTTATCAAGAAAGCCCATGAAAGGTTAGTTCTATCCTAAGTCCAGATGAGCATTGATTCAGGAGGCTAGGTGCTAATCTATTGTGACATGTGTTGATTTGAGACAGACAACACCTCCCCTTTGCAAAGTGAATTTTTCTTGCAAAACAGAGAGCTAAAGTGGCCAAAAAGTTGGTAAAAATGCATTTAAAACACCATGCAAGCATAAAATACTGAAATTGACGATAAACCCATGCAAAATTAGTGATTTTACCTTAGGTGGGACCCATCGCTAATCTGTCAGGTTGGGCGCTAATGTGCTAGATAAGCGCTACTTTGCAGAAGTTTAGGCACCGATCCAACCTGTCACAAGAAAAAGTTCACAAACATGTAAATTTGTTAACTAAAAAGGTGGTGGGAGTCCCACCAGGCATGCCAAAATGTCTACCTGTGAAAGTGAGACCCTAAATGGATGCAAATTCAACCTAGAATGCACCCAATCTCAAGTCCAAGGAACCTCAAGATTGGACTAAATCACTACTATGCTTTTATACTAAATCATGCACCATATTAAGCAAACCAATGCTGATATGTCCTAATGGATGATCTACTAAGCTAGACTAGTTAGAATTGCACTAATTTTAGTTAGGTTGAGCACTCAAATTGACAAAATAACTTTGCATAGAAATGACATGTTCCAAATGGGAGGTGGAGGCGTCAATTTATAGATTTTTGGTGATGAGATTGAAGGGTTAGGATCAATTTGGAAGATCAATGGTGGAGATTGTTTGAGGATCCTCATGCAAAGAGAATTGGACAAATGGCATGATTAGATTGAATGAGAGTGTTGCCCCAAGATTTAAGGGATGATCAATGGATGAGAATGCAAGTTTGAATGGATGAATAGCTAGGATTGAGTAGGTGTATGACATGTAAGGACTCATTTATGAAAAGGTAAGGCTTGGACTTTGTGAGGAATTTTAAATTCCATGGAGAGGATAAGTAGAATTTAAAATTAGAAGAATAGTGTTGAAATAGTGCCACATGGAATTTTAAATTGGAAGGAATAGTGACACATGGAGTGGGGTGGAAGAAATAGGACAAATGTACTCAATTTAGAAGATTTTCCATGCTTCCAAAGTACCACTTGTCATGTACATGTGTGTACATTGGATGACAAGTGGACTTCTAGAAACATGGGGGTTTTTAATAATGAATTAATTAAAATTAATTCATGTGCACATGGATTAGAAGAAAATAATTATGATTACAAAAAGTAATCAAAAGTGCATAAAATAAGGAATTCAATAAATATGGTAATTTATTTAATTTTTGGAGTGAACTATAGTAAAAAAAAATTAATTTTCAAACTATAGTAAAGGAATTTGATTTTTATGATAGGATAAAGGCACATAATAAATTAATTAAATAATTAAAAATTTTTAATTAATAATTGGATCAGATGAAGTGATGCAAGTGGATTAGGGTTGAATGCGTGGGTGGATGAGATTGGTTGTGACCATTTTCAGGTGTCTACACAAGGTTTCAAGAAAGGTACCATAGATAGCAATCTTTACATTAAGGAAGAGGGAGACAAGATTTTGCTAGTTGCAATATATGTTGATGACATCATCTTTTGTGGAGATGATGATATGTGTAAGAGGTTTTCAGAAGAGATGTAGAAAGAGTTTGAGATGTCTATGATTGATGAGATGACTTTCTTCCTTGGGCTTTAAATTGTTCAGCTAGATGATGGTATCTTTGTTTCTCAGGATAAGTATGTTAGAGAGTTGTTGAAGAAATTTGGTATGGAGGATTCCAAACCAGTAAGTACTCCTATGGTAATAGATTGTCACTTGAGCAAGGTAGATGAGTCACTGGAGGTTGATCAGAATCTTTACAAATCTATGATTAGAGGATTATTATACTTGACTTCTAGACCTGATATTATGCATGCAATATGTTTGGTTGTCAGATATCAAGCTAATCCTAAGCAAACTCATGAGAAGGTAGTAAAAAGAATATTTAGATTTTTGAAGGGAACTTTGAATAATGGCTTATGGTATCCAAGAGATAATGATTTTGATCTAAGTGCTTACATTGATGTTCATTGGGCTAGTTGTGTTGATGATAGAAGAAGTACAAGTGGTGGTGCTTTATTTTTAGGAAGTAGATTGGTTTCATGGCATAGTAAGAAACAAGATTTAGTATCTTTATCAATAGCAAAAGAAAAGTATATTGCAACAGCGTCCTACTATACATAAGTATTGTGGATGAAGCAAACATTGAAAGATATCAAGGTATAAAATGATGAGCCTATTCCTATTTTCTATGATAATCCTAGTGCTATCAATATTTCCAAGAATTCAGTGATGCATTCTAGAACCAAGCATATATCAATCAGGTATCACTTTTTAAGAGAGAAGGTTACAGATCTAAGGAAGTGAAGTTGGAATATGTTCCAACAAAGGATCAGATTGCAGATATTTTCACAGAGGCTCTTGCAAAGGATACTTTTGAGTATCTCCAGGAGAAGTTAGGGGTAATTGCCCCTCCTTCTAGCTAGATACATAGTTGGTACATCTATCCAAGGGGAATACTTCATGCTATATTTGTTTCTTAGACTGATGCTAGCTACATCTCAGGGGGAGCAGGTAGTGATTGTTTCTGACAGGGGGAGAAAGTTGAATAGGAGAGTTTGTGACCTAAGAAGGAGAAGTTGTTGCCCTTTGTCCTTGATGTCAAAGGGGTAGAATTAGTAGGTGCGTGTTGCCATCAATGCCAAAGGGGGAGATTGTTGCATATGTGGTTGTGTGGTTATCATTGATGTCAACACTTAGTATGGTTGTCACTAATGTGGTTGTCATTAATGCCAACACTCAGGTTGGACACTATGCTTGGATACTTATGATGATGATATACTATGTTGATGGTGTGCTAGCAGTGGGTGCTGATGTTCATGGTTGGATGTCATGCCTTGATTAATGTCAAGTAAAGTTGTACTGAGCATGTTTGTGGTCAGCAGAGATGATATCATGATGATATATTAAGATGGGAATTAGAAGCATCAAGATGAGGATTAGAAGTTGTACTGAGGTTGAGAAGATGTTATTGATGATCCATGGCATGTTGTATGATCCTTCTTATTGTTCCTAAGGATGTATGTGCTATTACAAGAAGGTTCCGGTCTCTAGATGTTGGTGAAAGTTTCTGATGCAGGAAGTTGCCTTTCAGATTGGTTGGTAGAATGCTTCACATTCCTCCACATTTGAAGCTATGGTCATGTAGTTCATAAGTTGAGTTCATTATGTTTTGAAGGTGTTATATCCAAGAGTTCAAGTTATTATACCTTCAGCAGTGAAAGTTACAAGTGATAGAGTTTCAGTCTATGCTCTGGTAGAATAATGTCATGATGAAGGCTGATTAGAATGCTCTCCATTCCTCTAAAAGTAAAGATTTTCTCATATGGTTTTGTGAACATGTTCAAGGATGTTCAATACATACTACTTTGTAGTATCAGGTGATTTGGAGGTCTGTAAGTTTAGTTTTTAAATGACATTGTACTACAGACAATTTTGGATGCCTAATTGTTCTCAAAACGTATGTTGAAGATGTGCGCCACAAAGTTCTTGCTGTGTGGAGTTTAAGGGGTGTTTGGAGATGTTGTATGGGTCATGCTGACTCATTTGGGAGAAGTACAAGTAATGGTTAATCATTCATGTGTACCGCTAAGTTGTATTGACCGATGTTCTACAAGCTTCATGTTTTCTTGCTTAAGGGTGATCTAATTCAATTGTGTCAAGCATGTGGATGTTATTCCTTGAAGGACCAGGTTAAGCATGTGTTGGGATCCGTAAGGCGTGTTCCTCTTCCTAGTGTTGTGTGCAGTTCATGATAGGGCTTGCCCTCTACATGTTTCATGTTGTGTGATCTCTGGCTGACTTGTAAATTGTAATATTCTTGTTGTATTGACCGACTTGTAATGTGATTAATGTAATATTATGTATATATTGTAAACTTGGTTGATCTAGGTGAGGTATGATTGCAAATATGAATATGTGAGGCGTAGAATATGGATGTGTAATGCATTATGATGTATGACTGAAGGAGAAAGAGAAGAAGTAATAGAGTTTGTCCTAATTCATCTTGAAGACATTTTTATGACAAAAAAAAAGTGAAGAGTGAGCCTAACTGAATCAATCATCAAAATAGGAGAATTGTAATCATCAAAGGAATGAGATTCATTGTCAGTTTCAGATAGTAGAAGGTTTGTCATGCTGTAATCTTTTCTAAGCTTGTTCTTAGATTAGGGAGTAGTTGCTTCCTTGGGTTGTATCCCTAAAACAAAGTCTACAAGGAATTGTAGCTTCCTTGGGAGTAACCCTAAAACCTTTCTTTAGGGAGTTGTAGCTTCCTTGGGTTGTAGCCCTAAAACAAAGTCAACAGGGAGTAGTAGCCCTAAAACAAAGTTGTAATTTTGAGCTTCATATATTGTGAGTTAATCCTCACCATGGTTTTCCCCTTTAGGGTTTTCCACATACATCTAGTGTTATGTGGTATTGTGCATTATGTTGATATCTTATGCTTTTGTTAAATGATGTAATGTTTAAGTTTTGATCTACTCCGGAGGGTTTAAGATTTGATTGAATATTGATTCAACCCCCCCTCTTAGTATTAGGCGTGTTCAAAAACCTTTTCCTAAACAACATATGGGACCAATTAGAGGATAGGTATCTACCTATTTTAGCAGTGAAGTCTCTGGACAAGCATATGGTAAAGTATGCAGGGAGATCAATAAATAAAATGTCTTGTAAAATAGAGCAGCTCGAGCATGCATGTAGGGTAAGCTTCAAATATTTAACAACACCTATGGTCTTAATAGTAGTACCATCTAATTACACTACCCCTTGATTCACAGGTTCATATTTGATACCTAACTGATCAACTATTTCTTTAGGCATGATATAACTACCTGCCCAGAATCAATCATACAATTATGTAATAAATTAGTGTTAATAATCATGGAAACATAGAAAGGAGGAGGCTTACTGATCTTTCTTGTGCTTGCCTCCTCTTTTGGTTGGCATAGGTTTACTAGGATAGTTTTTTTTTCTTTTGTTGTCTCTTTGGTAGGCTAATTGAAGCTCTTCAAGGCATCTTGTAGCAAATCCCTTTGGACTGGGATTGACAGGGTGTCCCACATAGTGACATTAAAATTTGTCTCCTTCATCTAGTCCACCACATTAAAGGGAATAGATCTAGATTTTGGAGGAGTCTTTGTAGTAGTAGTGTCTATTTTAGCTTGTTGATTGGTATGTTGCTACCTTGTTGTAGATTCACTCTTTTGATAGTCTAATTTGTTTGCAATGAAGCTACCTTGATTGTTGCACTTTCTCCTATAGTTATGGGAGAAGTATGTGAGGTCAATGCTTGACCAACCATAGGAATTGATGCATCTTCAATCACTCTTATTTTAGATCTTGTATTGTATGCTATTAGATTAGTGCCTTGATTGATACCGTAAAAGTCATCCTCTTGCCAATTCATCAATGTAGGTTCATTTTGTGCTTGTTCTTGTCCTCCCATAATCTCTTGATTGTAATTAGCTTGTTGTTCTAAAACCATTGGTGGATTTTGGACCATTGGGGCCTCACTGAATTGTCCATTTTGGCATAAGATTTGACTATGGGGATGACTGCATGAATAGCACCATTCACCATCCTGAGCTAGATTATTTTGTATGGGAATAAGAGCTCCAGTTGTGCTTGTAGAAGTTGGGTTAATAACATTTAGAGGCCTAGAATAGCTAGGCTAATTCTACCTTTGCATATTACCCTCATAGGGTTGCCTATTAGGTTGATAAGCCTGATTAAAAGGCTGATAAGGCTTATTGACCTGTGCTTGATGCCTCTTCCTTGTTACTAATTCATTTCCAAAGTCCTATTACAGGGTCTTGACTTCATACAGTTCATTCAAGGGTGTAATTAAAGAGGTTGTAGGGCTGACCATTGTGGGGATTGGAGTCATGCTTGGTTGGGTAATAGGAGCTTCCAAAAATTGAGGCATTAGGGGTCTTGGGGCAATCTTTCCAGCCTAAATCAAACTATTTTCTGCCCTTATTGCTAAGTCATATGCATCTAGTAACATAGTCCCTCCTATAGATTGAATCATGACAGCAATATCACTATTGAATGATATCAAGTAATATAAAAATGTTGTATTAGGAGAAGGCTTCACAAACAAATGAATCATGTCCCAGGTCTTTTGAAATCTATAATTGAAGTCAACCATAAATTCATGGGGGGGATCTTTTGATTGTTGTTGACTGTTCCATAAGAGACAGGTGGTCACTTTTATCTTCAAAGTGTTGTCAAAGTCTGTCACCCAACTCATCCCAGTCATGAATAGAATTTTCTAGTAAACCCCTATACCATTGGAGTGCTTTTCCTTTGAAAGAAGAAGCAAGGAGTCTCACAATGACATTTTCTTCAGTGACATTATGGACAGAACACACACTGACAATGTCTTGGATATGTTCAATGGGTGTTGTGGAACTTTCACTAGTGAAGAATGGAATTACCTTCAAGGCTGTAGTAGGAATGTCATCCTACTATTGTAGGTCAAGCAGACTTCCCCCATTGAAGGCTACAAAAGCCCTATTTCTTGGCTAAGTCATGCTCAAGATGTTCAAATTTATTCTAGGTATATGCAGACTTCTCCTAGAATAATGAAATTTGATAGGAAGGGGGTGGATTGGGCTCTTGGAGGAAATGATACAACACTAATATTTCCTCTCACAAGAGACTAGATAATCTATTTCTTCTTCTTGAAGTAGATAAAGATACCTCAACAAATTGAAAGTTACCTCTTGAAGAAGACCATGTCTACACTCTTGGCATGAAACTTAGGACTGGTTCGAATCTAGAAATTACAGAGTTTCCAGGTGCTTCTGAATGATGCCTTGACGACTACAAATGCTAAGATCAACACCAAATCTCATAGAAAAACTCTTACTCATAGATGAGCGTCCCACCAAGCATGTTAGAAACTATTGTCACATGAATTTGCACCCTGTTGCTAAAGCTTTTGGAAATTCCAACAAATTTAGTGAAACATTGGAATGATCTCAAGGTGTGGGACCTTGCAATAGAGATCAAACCTCCAGAGAAGGTTGGTTCTATTAATGGTGGTTTTAGCACACAATAACGTAGGTAAAATATAGGTTATCTCACCTCTCTTGAAAAGGTATCATGTCGTAGATAGGACTGCCCCAAGGTTTATATAACTAGGTCTTAGCTTGCAGGATAACTTAGTGGATATGTGTTTCGCTATTCCAACCAAGGGGACTTACATGCAATGCAAACAAACTTTAGTGCATTAGGGTTTGATTGCACATGACCTTGATTAGTGTTTTGATTTGATAATGCATAAATGAACTGATATATACTTAGATTGCTGTAGAATATGTGATTTCAACATGCAACCAAAAATCTTCTAACTTGCATTCGCTAGGTATGAACTCTATGACAGCAATATGCAATTCTATGAAACCTAACCTAACAGGATCTAATAAAGAAAATGAAAATGAAAGGGAGAGAAGAGGGATGGAGATCCTATAGATAATTATATAAATGACCAACAAATAGATAGACAGATTTCCAATAATAAACAAATCCCTGCTTAACCAAGTAGTCCACAATGCTTCAGAGATTGTGTAATCTTCTAAGGAAACATAAAGATCTTCAAATTGTGAAGGATTCATTAAACACCCAATTCTTGGTATAGTTCAAAGAACTCACACAATCAAACTTAGCTCATATAAAATATGCCCATACTAACCATGCACAATAACATACAATCAGCAAGCCATCAATGGTATGGACATGAAATCCATCAAATATTTGAATAATTAACCATACATGCAACTGAAGAACTACTTGGAAAGGTAAAGAAGAACCATGAAAACCATATCCAACCAACAAAATGAACTCAAATGGTAGAGGCAAATGAAATTATGTTTACATTAATTCATAAAAATAGCAAAGTTTCAACAATCCTTTCTTCAGTGCTTCCCTATTAGCTTTTACAATGAGAAAGGTTGCCTTTATATAGAGAAGCAACCATACTGAGTTTTTCAATGAACAGTGAGGATTAAACCAACACCAAGGGTTCAGATTACATGGCATTTAATTTTGGTCGGTGGGTAGTTACAAACCTGGATTTGCTTTTGTCTTGTAGGAAAAATATGAAATTACAACTTTTTAGCTCATGAGAAAAGATGAAATAGCAACTTTTTGAGTTGTCTAATGGAACAAATGACTTTTCCAATGTGTTGACTAGTGAGGAAGAGTATGTTGTACATTTTTTATGAAGGCATTGTAGACACCTAAAAATGACCATGTCTTCAAATCACTTGCATTTTCATCAAATTTGTCACATCACTTGCATTTCATCAAATCTATCTAAACACCTACATTTCAACTTTAATTAAATAATCTAATTATTTAATTAATATCATCAAAATCAACTTTATTCTTCCAAAATTAAATAATTTATAAATTATTTAATTAAATCATTATCTTCTTCCAAAATTCAAATCCATGTCAATTGAATAAATTAATTATTTAATTAAATCAAATTATTCTTCCAAATTTAAATAAACCATTCAAATTTATTTAAATTGAATCTTAATCTCTAAAAATAAAATATAAATCAAATATTTTATTTATCCTTCATCATGCAAAATAAATTAAATCAATTTATTTGTTTAATTTATTTAAATCTTCAAATCTATTCTATGTCTTCTATCATGCACAAACAATTAAATAAATTTTATTTATTTAATTTGTTTTTTATCTTCCATTTCCTCTAAAAATAAATCTTCTTCATCATGCACACAAAATTAAATAATTTATTATTTAATTTATCTCAAATCATACAAAAAGTAAATTACAAGTTGAGTTAATTGACTTAATTATTATTGTTTTTATCACCAACTCATAAATTAGAAAAAGTAATTTCTATTTTAATGAAATCTAAAAATATGTCTGTTCCATGTCTTTATATGTCAAATCAATCAGTAACTCAAATAAAAATAGTTTTTTGTGTGACACATGTCAGGTGCACATTCATCATAAATTCTAGATTTATCTCATCCATTGATTCTATTGAATTATTTGGACCATTGATCGATCTCTATTGAAATCTATATAAACCCCCTCATCTCATAACAAATCCTCTTCGATCATTATTCTCAGGCATCCATATAGTGCATTGAGCATACATTGTATCATTGAGCACGTCTACCTTTTGAGCACAAACACAATCTACATCCGCTTGTTGCAAATATGGTTTCACAATTTATGAAGCAATCCACATTCGACCAAGATAATAAAACAATCTAGGTGAAAGCTTTCATTGTTTTTGCATTATTCATTGATTATTTGGTTGTTTGCTTAGATCGTTATCTTGATGTTATAGGATTGAATTGTTGATTATTTCATTATTTTGATTATCATTCGATCTCGATTAAATCCCTATACACATTCTAGAATGCCTGGTGGGACCCACTAATCACTTGTTTTCTTTAGAAAATTTGTTTTTTGAAGTATAGTATGGAACAACACCTTTGGAGGCACAGTCTAGCGTCTCTGGTTTGCAGTCCAACGCTTCTAGCAGAGCAGTACAACGCCTTTGGCTGCTCAGGGTTTCTAATTAGGTTTTCTAATTTGCAGGGTCTAATATATCTTATTTTCATCATTGCCATTATGATCTTAGCTTTATCAATCATTCCAGAACATATTAGAATCATGAAATCATCTTTCAAATCTAGATTTATGACAAAATATTAAGTTTTTTTTCAGATCTGGGATAGTGCCGCGCTTTTATAGCACAACAACATGCCTCTAGTAGCACACTCCAACACTTTTGGTCAGGAACAACGTGCCTTCAGTAGCATAGTCGAGCACTTCCAGTTATGTAGTAAGTCACCTTTGGTAACACAATAAACTTCTTTTGGTCAAATTGATTTATTTTTGCTAACTATTGAGTTGTTGTGGAACTAATCATCTTTTTTCCACTTCTTAGTACTCACACAGAACAAATAGGTTTTTCTAATATGTTCATACAGGACGATCTTTGAAGAAATTGTCAAATCTATCGCACTAATTCTTAGAAACATATTGCTTTCTTAAGGGACAATTGAAGAAAACATCTTTTTTGCAATCTAAGTCTTAGGACCATATTGCTTTCTTAAGGGACAATGGACATGAATGCAAAAACACTTCAATTTTCTAAGGGACAATGGACATGAATACCAAACACTTCAATTTCACAAGGGACAATTGCCAACTACAATATTGTGTGTGCCTAATCTAGTTGCGCCTTATTTTTCTTATAATGGGACAATTGAACCTTTGTTTGACATGCTTGATCTTACTTTTTAGTTATTCCTTTAGAAAGGCCTACTTTTGGATTGTGCTTTATCCAAAAGGGACAACCCTAAATGAAGTTTTCCTTTGAACCACTATATAAGAGGGATAAGGCAAAAGCCAAGTTCTAACTAGTGTCAGCCTTACCTTGTGGTGCCAAAATCGAAAAGAGGGGTACTAGCTCTTTGTGAAAGCAATTTCACATTGTGTGAAGTGTTTGATACTCTTAGTAGGATTGGTCAAAGCTTTTAGTAGCTTATCACATTTCTCGTAAGGCATTGGTCCCTCAAAGCTACCAAGAACCTTCTAGATAGTGACTACCCCATTCACCTCTGAATGTTGCGATAAATTTTAGTGCAAGGGCATAGCTAGTTTTGCCCCCAAGATACTCACCATTGCCTCCCTTGAGAAGAGATATTATTCCCTCAACTAGCATAAGCACTTGTGACCTACTTGTGACTTTTTGAGGGGAGGGTGAGATATCCTGACCTATCATCTCTTGCCAAGATACAAATGTATGACACCTATATGGAATGACATTTGGTCGACGAAGATTTCAAGTTGTGGGCTGAACTATCACAATGAAAGCTTGACTCTAGGGATAAAAGTGCTTGAAATTGTTTGCAATTGTCTTATACCCATGGAAACATTGGGCTTTTTTGTGAGCCTTGAACATACACTATCTATTGTGTCAGTCCTTTTTTGCACTCTCTTTGATGTGTTTTCTCTTGCCAAAGCAAAATCTAAATCAAATCCAATCCAAAACTATCAAAAATTACCTTTTTAAAATCACTGACACTATCTTAGCACCTTTGACATAATATCCCAGTGCCTTTGGTAATATAATACTATGCCTTCGGTAATATAGTACCATGCCTTTGGTACTATAGTCCCATGCCTTTGCAGCACAGTATAGCTCCTTTCATCCAAAAAACTATTTTTTCAAACTATCTTAGCAAAAATCCTAGAAAAATCTCACAACAATTTGTCCTAGTGCATCCTATGGTAACCACTAGACTCCAGCAATCTATGAAGTCTAAACAAGTTGCCCCAAGGAAGCACAAATTGCCTCCTCATACACCTCAACCAAGCCAACCCAACATGACTCCAAAGGGTACTCCAAAAACACCAATGGAAAGACCAACCAACTTTCAAAACAGGCCACAACATGACCAACCAACCAATCCTTAAGAAGGTAATGTCCCTTTGGTAGATGTAACTCAATTCACTATAGGCATGTTGTTGGAATTAGTCTAGACAACTGAGAGGGGGGGGGTGAATCAGTTGTCACGCAATTTAAACTTTTCTGCCTTTAATCTTCTTTTACAGCTTACAATCAAATAAACATTAAGCATGAATCAATAACACATGAGAAAAAGCATAAATAACACACTTAACACCAAGAATTTTTAGCTTGGAAACCCGGTTAAGGGAAAAACCATGGTGGGGGGTAAACCCACAAAAATTAATACCCTATTAAAAGTATTTTTACAAATGAGAATGCACATGCATTTGGGCTCACTGCCCAGAGCTCATTGCTCAAATAGAGGCTCACTGCCTACAAATGATTACAAGAGAATAACAAAGATTTTGAACTGATGAGAAGCATCTACTAATGCATGAATTCAGTTCCGGTTAAGCACAAAACACTGATCTTACACATTTCATCTTTACTCTGCCTTCATCTGAATCTTAGATCTCTACTCTTTTCACCTTTACTCCATATTCGCAACACACACATACCAAATTCATTCAAATCCATTAGGTATATATATCCACATCCTAATCTTCAATCACTTTTCAGTCAGCTTCAAGAACACTTAGAACTTTATTGAATACTTTGCTCTGTCGGCTAGATCCGTGCATAACTTGAGACGCGGACCAAAACTTGCACTCACAAATCATCAATTAGGTCAGCCACTATTACTGGTCATCACTAATTACCCAATCAACAACTTCCATACATCTGGAACCAAGATCAATTACAAGGTTAGCCTGTTCTTCTTCTGTTTGCTCTATCAAACTGTTAACCTGATACTCAGATGCTAATAACTAGTGAATCCTTCATCACCGGAGGCCAAAACTCTAGATTTAGATTATCCTAACAATTCTTATGACTCCCTTGGATCCGTAGAAAACTATGATCACCATCGGAGAGATCCAGACCAAGATACCAGACCCTATCACACACTCTATTCTTGACTTCCCAAACTTAGACAAATCTTTAATCTGATTTCTGGTATGGGCAAATTATGTAATACAGATGTGCAGTAGAGACTTAGTTGCCATCAATGACAACACTTATCATGCCTAGCAGTATCTCTTTCCAACACATGCATCATGATTTTGCTACACCTGGTTATACCACAATTCAAGTCCCATCTCAAGAAGAGTGACACTTTAAAGAAGGTCAATCCTCTCAAGAAGATAGACATGACCTTGATGAAATCATGCAAGATCCTAGAGCCATAGCCACATTTGACAAAATCCTTAGCGAGAACCAAGATCATTTCTTTCACTTACTACCAAAGCAAGGTGCCAAATTACCCCAAGATTTTGACCTATCTAATCTTAAAGAGCCAAACAAAACCCATGATGTTATACTTGCTATTCAAACTATGTCAATTGTGACCACTCCCATACCTGAACAAAGCTCACAAGGTAGAATGACTAAACCTTTTGACGCACAATATGAGAATCCTCTTTATCAAAATCCAATAGCAGAAAGACCCATATCACCTCTTAGGACTCCTATGGAAATTTACAAACACCAACAAGAGACTCTACATCGTCAAGCAGAACTAGCAAGATAGGTCGCTCTAGCTAAATCAAATGTACAACACCCTCCTAGCATATCACAAATGCCCATCACAAGTGGAACATTGGCTACCCCATCATGAGATGGTTTCCCACCAAATTACAATCCGGGAAACACTTATGTAGCCATGTAACAAGGGTCTCAACCAACACCACCCCAAACATCATCAATCCTCTGAATCACTAACCCAAACAATGTCATGCAACCACAACATTCACAAAATGTCAACACAACCTATGTCCCTCCACCACAACATTCTTCCACACTCAATCTTACCTATCCTCATCTTAATCAACCCCAACCATCACAAAACCCATCTACCTATGTCCCTCCACCACAATGATCATCTACACTAAACTTTTTCAACACATATCTCATTCAACCCCAACCATCACAAAACCCATCTACCTATATCCCTCCACCACATTAACCCACAATTATCTCAACCCTTAAAATTCTCAAAACCAAACTTCCTATGGCTATGTACCACCATCGCAACCAAACCCAACAAACTTTAGCTTTCCTCCAAGGAATTCTTTCTTCACACCACCCCCACAATACCAAAACTCTAATCTACAACCATCACAAATCCAACATTCTTACCTAGCACCACCCCCACCTACCCAAAATCAAAACAACCAAAACCAACCCAATCCAAACCCAACATATGCCACATACAACTCCAACCAATCATACAACCCTTATAACACCAATTCACATGGCTTCAGCTACAATCTTCAATATGGGCAACAAAAATCACCTCTAGTACAACACGAGATGTTTCCAACCCCTCCCACAACTATGGATCTCAAACTTACTAAGGTACAACAACAACAACTAGTTGATATAACATTTGGTCAAACTAAGAAAACCTTCTCCTTGCAAGAGGTTTGTCCTTATCCATTTGATCGGTCATTGCAAATGATCCCTTTTCCTCCCAAATTCACTATACCCAAATTTGATAAATAGAAAGGAAGAGGAGACCCAAAAGACCACCTTAGATAATTCTATCTCGCTTGTTTAGAAGTTGCACATAATGACACATATCTCATGTGACTCTTTCCTCGCAGTCTTGGAGGTCAAGCTATAGAATGGTTCTCACATCTACCTATGGGTATCAAATCTTTTAACGAGCTTGCAGAGAAATTTTCTGCCCATTTCTCATACAACATAGGACATGAGGTCTCTATGACTGACCTATGCAACAACAAATAGAAAAATGGGGAAACTCTCTTTCCTTCCTTCAAAGATGGAGACAAATGGATAGCAAATTCCCATTCAAAATACCTAAAAAGCAGCTTGTTAGCATATTTGTGTAGAACCTTAACCAAAAATTGGGTTTCCATTTGCAAATACTAAGTTCTACAACTTTTGACAAGATTACCTATAAAGGCATCAACATTGAAAAAACCCTCATCACTAAAGGCATGGTCAAAATCTTCAAAGACAATAAAGACAACCCTCCCTAGCAACAATTGAATGATAAGCCCAAATACTGGAACAAAAACAAAAACGTGGTCAATGATGGTGTGGTGGATTCCAAACATGTCCAAACACTACAAACACCCCTTCATCTTTCATCCAAATAAAACCAACCTCTGCCTCAACAAAACCAACAACAACAATAAAAATAAAACCAAAACCAACAGTATCCACAAGAGCGGCCTCCCCAAGATTACCCTCCAAGGCATAAATTCACTCCCTTGGGAGGGCCTATAGAGTCAGTTCTAAAGAAACTTGTGCAAAATGGACTCATCACACTACCATACACTCCCTATTTTATGGCAAACCTTCTTACAAACCTAGATGGTACAAAGATAATGAATATTGTGAATACCATAGGACTAAAGGACATAGAACCATATCATGCATGAAACTCAAGCACATGATCCAAAACCCTATTGATAGAGGGGAAATCACTTTTGATGCACCTCCTAGTCAAAACACCAACAAAGACCTCAACATGTACAAGGAGCCTTTCCCTAACCATGGTAAAGGTCAAAATGATAAAGGTGAAGGCGTTAACAAAGCCTCCACTTCCTACGCCTCTATTGTAGGTCATTTTGAAGAAAGTCATGTGTCTACCCTCACTATCAAAGGTAAATCTATGGATTGCACTGTCACAACTCATCGTGGTTGTGTTACCCTTCATGGGCCTACACCAAGTCTCCCAACCCAATCTGATTATAATCTTGTCGAACATCTAGGGAAACCCCCTGCACAGATCTCTATTTTGGACCTTCTACGGTCATCACCTGCACATAAAGTTATGCTAGAAAAAGCCCTACAAGAGTCTTTGGTTCCTAATAACATAGTGGCCATGGATTTCCAAGCTATAATAGGTAACATTGCCTCACCTTACAATATGGTATTTTTTGAAAAAGACCTCCCATCCCATGACCCATGTCACAATGATGCACTTCACATTGAAGTTTTCATCCATAAACGAAAGATCAAACACATACTTATAGATGGTGGTGCTGGTCTCAATATATGTTCTCTCAAGTTACTTAAGCAGTTGGGATACTCTGAGGATCATGTCAACATTAATCAAAGCATTACAATCAAGGGGTATGATGATGCTGAGCACTGTTCAAAAGGTGTTATCCATTTGCCTATACAAGTAGGCCCCGTCATGCTTGAAACTAGGTACCAAGTCCTTGACATTGAGATACCTTATAACATTATCTTAGGACACCCATGGATCCATGCCATGAAAGTTGTTCCCTCCACGTACCATCAGTCTCTCAAGTTCCCATTTAATGGTACAAAGATCACTATCCCAAGAGACTCTAATACCTTTGAATACTGTCATAACTTGCAAGACAGTTATAAGAACAACAACCAAGTGCCCAACAATGACAAAGCCCATGAATCCCCATTGTATGTTGACTCTAAAAATCTGAAAAAAGCCTCTGAAGTTGAAACTAATCCTAATCCTATTCCTGAAATCATAACTCACATCCGTGATATAGGCTTTGGTGAATATGATATCTCTAAATCTTGTTGTGTGTGGCAGATGTCCTTATCCCCTAAATCCTACGGCCAACCACCCATAGCTAAAGTGACTAAGAAAGCAGCTATCCCCCTGTCAGTATCTCTAACCCAATTCCAAGAGGGAAAATTATTGGCAGAGGAAACTATTGAAGACATCTCATCTTGGCTCTACAAGGAGAAAGAACCAGTCATCATACCAGTCAAACAATATGGCAATGGCCTAATAATTGTCAAAAACATGGGCTATAAAGGCAAAGGTGGCCTTGGGAAGGATAACCAAGGTGAAATAGAACCCATTATTGTGACAAAGAAACTAGACAAGAAGGGGTTAGGATTTGGTAGGAAGGTACCACATGCCTTAGACATCGAGGGTATTCTCAATGAGGTAGCACAAAATTCTCTCATAGATTCGACGTCTAAAGATAATATCATCAATGAGTCTTACCTCCATATGATTGACCTATTCACTAAATCCTCCATATTCATGCTATCATTCATATCCTTAACATCAACCACCAGCACTGAGAGTGTAACACTTGTCTACCCTAAACTTATTGATTGGGACCAACAAGGGTCCCCCATTCTAGATGTTTTTCAAAATGATGAAGCTCTTGCAGAATTCATGGGACTCTGGGATGGTATCCCTCTTAGCAATCACAAAGCTAGTTTTTTAATGGAACTAGATCAAGCTTCTTATTTTGGTGAGAATGCCAAATCCTCCAGTCGCAAAAGTAAAAATAAAGAAAGATCTTTAGGTGAAAACCATACTGTGGCACCTTCTGATCAGAAAATAGTAAAAACAAAGGACATATCCAAAGGTGAAAACCTAATTGTGGCACCTGAGGATGGAGGATTTGACCTTCCCCTACCATCTAAGTATCAAGAGAAATCATCTCTCCTAGTGGAAGATTCTACAGAGATAAATCTAGGCACAAAGCAACATCCTAAGACCACATTCCTTGCAGCATCTTTATCAGAACAAGAGCACAAGAATCTTACCAACTTATTCTTATAGTGAACCATAAAATTTGCATGGACCTATGCTGATATGCCAGGGTAGGACCCTTTACTATTAGTTCACTATCTCATAGTTGATCTAAAAGCTAAATCGGTCAAACAAAAGCTATGAAAGATGCACCCACAGATCACTCTCTTGGTGAAAGTTGAAATACAGAAATTGTTAGATGCAAAATTTATCAAGCCTATTGATTATCTAGAATAGGTCTCAAACATTGTACCTATGGCTAAACCAAATGGGGGCATCCACATGTATTCCAACTTCAGATATCTCAACCAAGCATGTCCCAAAGATGACTTTCCATTGCCAAACATTGATCTCATAGTAGACTTGACTGTTGGTCATGAAATTATTTCTCTAATGGATGGATTTTTTGGATACAATTAGATAATGATAGCGGAAGAAGATCAAAATAAAACAACTTTCACTTGTCCTTGGGGTACCTATTGTTGGTGCGTCATGCCATTTGATCTTAAAAACGCAGGTGTAACCTATCAAAGATCAATGATAGTGATATTTCATAATCTCTTTCACCACATCATGGAGGACTAGGTTGATGATATACTAGCAAAGTCTTCTAGGGTAGATCATATATAGGTTCTAGGCCAAATCTTTGATAGACTCAAAAAATATCAAGTAAGACTCAATCCAAAGAAATGTGTCTTCGAGGTAACCTCAGGAAAACTATTGGGATACATTGTATCTCGTAGACACATTGAAGTAGATCTAGTGAAAGTTAAGGCTATAGTAGATATGCCTCCACCAAAGAATCTGAAGGCATTAAGGAGCCTTCAAGGAAGGTTACAATCCATTAGGCATTTTATCTCACAACTAGCGGATAAATGTCAACCATTTCAACACTTTCTCTGAAAGGATATCTCATTTCGATGGGATGCTAAGTGTGAAGCAGCATTTGATCAACTCAAGGAATATCTAGCTACGCCTCGTGTCTTGGTACCACCCGTCACTGATAGGCCTTTGATCTTGTACATCTCAACTACAACTACAGCCCTAGGGGCTCTTCTAGCACATCATGATGAGTTTGGAAAAGATCATGCAATCTATTCTATTTGTTAAACCTTGGTGGGTTATGAACTTAATTATTCACCTATGGAGAGATTCTGTTTAGCCTTAGTGTTCGCTTCCCAAAAGTTACGGCATTATATGCTAAACTAGCACACAAATCTAATAGCCAAAATTGATCCATTGAAGTATCTCCTAGAAAAAGCAGCTCTCACAGGTAGACTAGCTAAATGGGTCATGATCCTTAGTGATTTTAACATTGAGTATGTGGATCATAAACCAATCAAGGGACAAGCCCTAGCAGATCAACTTGCAAAAGCACCCATGATAGATGTACATCCTATGGTATCTAAATTTGCTGATGAAAATCTCTTCACTCTTTCTACCTCAATAATGTGGAAATTATATTTTGATGGTTCCTACACACAACATAGATCAGGGGTCGGCATCCTTTTTATCACACCACAAAATGACTATATCCCAACGTCCTATCAACTTGCATTTCGTTACACCAACAACATAGCCGAGTATGAAGCACTCCTCATAGGTTTCCATATAATAGTCCAATGGGATATCAAAGAACTACAGGTATATGGTGACTCACAACTAGTCATTTGACAAGTCACGGATGAATACCAAACAAAAGATGAAAAGTTGGTCCCTTAAAAGCAACTAATAGATGCCTATGAACCACACTTTTTTAGCATCACTTTTGAGCAAATTCCAAGAGAGCATAACAAAGCTACAGACTCTATGACTTTTGTGGGGTCACTTATAGACATGCCTACAAACACATAGAAATGTGAATTCTTGATTGAGCAATTGTTGATACCAGTCATCGATGTTCCAACTATTGAAATCATCTACAGACTTGTTGGTCCCAATTCCCCACGGTATGAAGATATCTATGAATACCTTAAACATGGTACCTATCCCTTTGAGCTATCTGCAACCCAATGCAAAACATTTATCCATTGATCCTCTTGTTACATCATTCTGGGTGATACACTTTATCACCGGAGTCTCAATGGTATCCTCTTACAATGTCTTAATGTGGATGAAGTTGATGCTACCTTACGAGACATACATAAAGGTGTCTATGTCACACATTCTAACAGTCCTAATCTTGCTAAGAATATACTCTGCACATGGTATTATTAGCCTACAATAGAACAAGATGCTATGCAATTTGCTAAGAAGTGTCTACAATGCTAGCAACATGGAGATTTGATTCACGCACTAGCTCATGAACTACAACCTGTGACAACTCCATGGCCTCTTCGATAATGGGGTCTCAACCTCATAGGATAAATCCACCCATCCTCATCTGATGGCCATAAATTTATCATTACCCCCACTGAGTACTTCATGAAGTGGGTTGAAGCCATTCCCATGAATTATATCACCAGCAAGCAAATAGTCAAGTTTATCCTTAACTACCTCATTTGTCGGTATGGTATCCCCCAAGCCATTGTCACTGATAATGGGAGACCATTCAAGAATCAAGATGTTCATGTCTTGTGCACCCAATAGAATATCCAACATCACTTTTCAACTCCCTACTATCCGCAAAGTAACAGCCAAGCCGAGGCTTCCAACAAAACCATTCTTAAAATCCTCAAGAAAATGGTCAATGAAACTAGTCATGATTGGCACCTGCAACTCAATCCTACCCTATGAGCCTACCGCACTAGTATCAGAACACCAACTAGTGCAACACCCTATGCCTTGGTCTATGGCTCTAAAGCCATTCTACCTATAGAGGTTGAGATCCCATCCCTTAGAGTATCTCTACAACACCTGATTGATGGAGAGGAGTATCACACTCCCAGATTAGTTGAGCTAGAACTACTAGATGAGAGGCACCTTGCTACACTTAATCATCTCCATGTCTTTCAGAACCACCTTTGACATAACTATAACAAGAAGATCAAAGAAAGATGGTTTTAAGTTGGTGATCTTATTGATGCAGAGGTAGGAGGACCAAAACTATCCTCAATAACATTAACAAATCAAAGAACTAATCCAATTGCTTTGTTCAAGTTGAAGAGAACATTAATACATATTTTTCCTCCAATTTTCATGAAGATCCAATGGTAGGGGAGAAGGTTATGATTTTTTTTCCAAAACTGCAAACCCTAGGCAGCGTTCAGACCTGCCCTCACTAAAATTGCAATATCTCTCACAAAACTTAATGAAATTATACCAAACCAAAATAATTGTAAACTAGAAACACATATCTTTCCATCCTAAAACACATATCTTTCCATCCATCTATCATATTCATCAATGTGAGGCTGTACCAGGCCATACCATGCATATTTTTAGACTGCATTTTCAGAAAATTAAACTCTGCAGACCTACCCTCAATAAAAATGCCATAACTTATTCAAATCTTAATGAAATTTGATGTAACAAAAATAAATGGAAAGTAGACTCAATACTCTTTCCATCCATACCACATTCTGGTCATATAAAATCCTTTCAAATCTGTACCAATCTCTGAAACAACAGTTTAACATTCAGAAATGCAGAAACAAGGGTATCTTTTTTTGATATCACATCAAAATGTAACAACCCACATTCTCCAACCTTCTCCCCTCTGCCTTCACAAATGGATACAAGGAATTTTAAAGGCATTACATCATGACTCCTCACATTCCAACTAATTTCTAACTGCCTATCAATGCCTAGAACCAAAATGACCTTTCATAGTCCAAGTTTGCATCATTTGCAACTTTACAATTTTGCATCATTTACACAAATTTGAACTTAAACCTCTCTTAGTGACTTTAATAAAAGCAAAAATGACTTAATTTATCTCATTACATTGTTGAATCATCAAAGTTCAATCAAATTCCTATGAAAGCATCAATTTGTCAAGGTGCTCCTGCACCATACAACCAACCAACAAAGATTTCTAAGTCCCTTGGAAATGTATCTGCAAAACAAAACTACCTTTTCCTACATCTCTATCTATCTCTTCATCTTTAGCTTTAGGCTTCAAATCTTCACATCAATGGCTAGTGATCAACCAACCAACAAAATCAAACTACCATCAATTTTAGAGCTTCTTCAGGTTCCTTCTACTCCCATCAGTGGAGTACTCTTTAGGCTGCAACCTCAAGTGCTTCTTCAGTCAGGTATCCATCTCTCTACTGCCTTACCACACCAACTCACCAAACCATCCATCTCATCCAACAGTAGATTTTGGTGATGCATCCTACCACTCTCTCCTCAGTGGCTTCTCTCTGCACCCTTATCTAGCCTAATCTCCATTGGAGAATGGTCATGATAGACCTTCTCTTGTCTGCCCTCACACACAACCTCAGAAACTTCTTTCTCGTAGCTAGATGGACCAAGCACCTGCAACCAAACAACTTAGCAAACAAAATAACGGTCACCAACACAACTCTTCAGCTTTCCTTTAGTTCTTCACCTACCTTCTCAGTGATAGGAAACAAATACACACCACCTAAATCTTTCGCCTGCTCTGATACCAATTTGATGCAGAGGTAAGAGAACCAAAACTATCCTCAATAACATTAACAAATCAAAGAACTAATCCAATTGCTTTGGTCAGGTTGAAGAGAACATTAATACATATTTTTCCTCCAATTTTCATGAAGATCCAATGGTAGGGGAGAAGGTTATGATTTTTTTGCCAAAACTACAAACCATCGGCAGCGTTCAGACCTGCCCTCACCAAAATTGCAATATCTCTCACAAAGCTTAATGAAATTATACCAAACTAAAATAATTGTAAACTAGAAACACATATCTTTCCATCTATCTATTATATGCATCAATGTGAGGCTGTACCAGGCCGTACCATGCATATTTTCAGACTACATTTTTAGAAAATTAAACTCTACAGACCTACCCTCAATAAAAATGCCATAAGTTATTCAAATCTTAATGAAATTTGATGCAACAAAAATAAATGGAAAGTAGACTCAATACTCTTTCCATCCATACCACATTTTGGTCATATAAAATCTTAACAAATCTGTACCAATCTCTGAAACAGCAGTTTAACATTTAGAAATGCAGAAACAAGGGTATCTTTTATTGATATCACATCAAAATGTAACAACCCACATTCTCCAACCTTCTCCCCTCTACCTTTACAAATGGATACAAGGCATTTTAAAGGTATTACATCATGACTCCTCACATTCCAACCGATTTCTAACTGCCTATCAATGCCTAGAACCAAAATGACCTTTCATATTCCAAGTTTGCATCATTTGTAACTTTACAATTTTGCATCATTTACACAAATTTGAACTTAGACCTCTCTTAGTGACTTTAATAAAAGCAAAAATGACTTAATTTATCTCATTACATTGTTGAATCATCAAATTTCAATCAAATTCCTATGAAAGCATCAATGTTTCAAGGTGCTCCTGCACCACTTATCCTAAAAGAAAATCAGAGAAATCAAGCAAATCAATGAAAGAAGGGCAAGTTTGAGCCTAATTGGTTAGGACCCTTTGTTATTAAAACATCATATGGATTAGGAGCTTATACTTTAGCAACACCTTAAGGCATCCCTCTAGATGAGCCACTCAATAGTGTTCATCTCAAGAAGTTCTATGCCTGATCCTTAGAGTATCCATGTCAAAAAAAAAAATCAAAAAAATCAAAAAATACAAAAAAAAAACAACAAAAAAAAAATCCATCCTCTAGTAAAAACCTAGTAAACAGTTGCCTTAGATAAGTACCATAGTGAAAACCCTGCAAATAGGCACTGTGTGTAGAGTCATCATCCATCATCTATTGAGTTTTGTCCATTCCATGTCCATTTCATAATATCCTACATTCCATGTCCATTTCATAATAAACTTCATCCATCCATCCATAAATAAAATCATTGACCCCTTTTGCATTTCTATTTCCCTATGTAGAATAGCTTGGAAATTTGCATGTCTCTCATCCCATGTTAATTATTAGCTTCTCTCTGTCAGTTTGTCCATGTCTTATCCTATGTCAATAGTTATTCCATGTCTTGTTCTATGTCAAAACATTATCCATGTCAAAGTTGTCCTATGTCAAAGGTTATCCATGTTAAGTTATCCTATGTTAGTGAACCATGTCAAATTATCTGTCTTCCTATCACCCATCATTATTCTATGTCAGTCAACCATAACAACACCTCTACCAGAATGGGGGAAACCCTTTCCTTAACCTAGGTCTAGAATTGGATCCTTGTTCGTGGTTCACAAACACTTCAAAACAAAAACAAAAAAATAAAAACACATTCAAACCAATCCATCAACCATCTCACCGAAACCAAAACACTTCATCCTATCCTACATCATTAAGCACAAAATTAGAACTACATATCATCATCTAAATCTTAAGGTACCTTGATCCCATGGATATGGGTATGTAGACAGTCTGGAATATGAAGGAAGTTTCCAGTACTCAAGTACATAAGATGTCATCATTTCACCTACCCAAGCTTAAACACCTTGACCCACTCATCACTCTATCTATAACTACATATTATCATTTCATCTTTCATTGTAATGTGTCTTGATCCCATGGATATAGGGTATGTAGGTAGTCTGGAATATGAAGGATGTATCCAGTACTCAAGCACATACAATTCATTATTCTCCACCCATCCCAATCCATTGACATTTCATCTTTCTAGTCTTCCATTTATCAAAATCTATCCATCTCAACTTGACTAACTCAAGCAGCAAAACAACAAACAAATGCATCCTTTCAAAGAAAAAGTCCTTAAACAACCTGAAGCAAAAAAAACACCTACTTACAGAGCCATATGTTGTCCTACATATCAGTTGCCAACATCTGCTACATCAATCAACTTCAACTAAGCAATAGATCAACACACTTGTCTTATATAGAATGTTCCATTGTCGAAACTAGACTAGGGATCTTATACGACATGTTTCATTTCCTGAAACTAGACATTATCCTATCAATAGATCAACACCCTTTAATGGATATATCATTCCTACAATAAGGTTGTTATCTATCCAATCTACCCAACCAATCCAATCTATCCTGAGCAACCTCTTTGGCAAGAGAATATGTTGGTTGTAGGTTTACTTTGTAAGTTAGTCAATTTTCTTTTTGGTTTATCTTTTTGTCCCTTTCTCATTACTTATTCAAGACTACCTTGATTTATCTATATCTTGGTATGTTGTGATGCAATATGGATTGGGGGCATAGTCATTGCTTTTTGTGTGCTGTGTTTGAGGAATGATCTTTAGTATCTTACTTAGAATCATATTTATCTTGTGCATGTGTTACAACCTAGCATCTTACATATTAATATACTTTTTGCATTTATGTATTAAAGTTTATTATATGTTCAAGACTATGGCTCATTCACATGTGTGTGTTATAACCTCACATGTTACATATTAATAGTCTTCTTGCATTCATGTATTGAAGTTTTTTTTATGTTCAAGACTACGGCTCATTCACATGTCCAACAAGGTCATATTATGTCTAAGGGATCTAAGTTCAAACCGCTTGCTTGCAGAGTCCACGTCCTCACACTAGGATATCACAAGACCTTAGTATTTTAAACCTTGGTGGCAAATTATCCATGTGCTATATCAAAAATAAGGATTTCTCTTTATAAAAATTTATGAAACCATTGCAACAAGCTCATCCAATTAACCATCCATTTATCCAAATCATCATATAGAATTTCAAGATAAGATCGATCAACTGTCTTTCTATCATGTTCTATTCTGTCTCCACTTTCTTCTATATATTGTCCAAGTCTTCTGCATACCTGCATCACCATATGTCAACCTCCATCTATCTAGCCTTATTTTTTCCAACACAATCTTCTAGTCGAGTGTCAACCCAGTCTTTCTATCGCTTCCCTATCTTTCCTCTCGAGGGGGCATCCTATGCCAAATACATAGGGGCAGCTAGCTACACTCAGGCATCAAAATTGTATCATGTCTTCAATAATCAATTTATTTGAAGCAATGCTATAAATTGCATTGCATCAAAGAGGGGGAAAATGTAGACACCTAAAAATGACCATGTCTTTGAATCACTTGCATTTTCATCAAATCTGTCACATCACTTGCATTTCATCAAATCTGTTTAAACACCTACATTTCAACGTTAATTAAATAATCTAATTATTTAATTAATATCATCAAAATCAAATTTATTCTTCCAAAATTAAATAATTTATAAATTATTTAATTAAATCATTATGTTCTTCTAAAATTCAAATCCATGTCAATTGAATAAATTAATTATTTAATTAATTTATCATCAAAATCCTCTTATCTATAATTAAATAATTCTAAATTATTTAATTAAATCAAATTATTCTTCCAAATTTAAATAAATCATTCAAATTTATTTAAATTGAATCTCAATCTCTAAAAATAAAATATAAATCAAATATTTTATTTATCCTTCATCATGCAAAATAAATTAAATCAATTTATTTGTTTAATTTATTTAAATCTTCAAATCTATTCTGTCTTCTATCATGCACAAACAATTAAATAAATTTTATTTATTTAATTTACTTTTTTATCTTCCATTTCCTCTAAAATCAAATCTTGTTCATCATGCACACAAAATTAAATAATTTATTATTTAATTTATCTCAAATCATGCAAAAAGCAAATTACAAGTTGAGTTAATTAACTTAATTATTATTGTTTTTATCACCAACTCATAAATTAAAAAAAGCAATTTCTATTTTATGAAATCTAAAAATATGTCTGTTCCATGTCTTTTTATGTCAAATAAATCAGTTAACTCAAACAAAAATAGCTTTTTGTGTGACACGTGTCAGGTGCACATTCATCATGAATTCTAGATTTATCTCATCCATTGATTCTATTGAATTATCTAGACCATTGATCGATCTCTATTGAAATATATATAAACCCCCCTCATCTCATAACAAATCCTCTTTGATCATTTATTCTCAGGCATCCATACAACACATTGAGCATAAATCGCATCGTTGAGCACGTCTACCTTTTGAGCACAAACACAATCTACATCCACTTGTTGCAAACATGGTTTTGCAATTCATGAAGCAATCCACATTCGACCAAGATAACAATGCAATCTAGGTAAAAGCTTTCATTGTTTTTGCATTATTCATTGATTATTTGGTTGTTTGCTTAGATCATTATCTTGATGTTATAGGATTGAATTGTTGATTATTTCATTGTTTTGATCATCATTCAATCTTGATTAAATCCCTATACACAGGCATATCCAACTGGATGCTTGTTGGATCAACATTGCATGACTGGATGACTAGGACAACTATAAACATGTCCTAGACATTGGACTGGATCTGCAAGAACAACAATGATGTAGGCATGATCTTCAATGTCTTCTAGATCCTGGGACTTATCTCCATCATCTTGGACATCATAGTGACTTCTTTTTGTAGGTATAGCAACAATTTGGTTGACAAAATGATGATTCTGCATATTCAAATCAGCATTGCATCTCTGTGTTCATCCTTCCAACACAACTCCAACAAGCTCCCTTATCCTCTCAGACCTACAATTCATAATACCAAGCATCAATTTCATCATAAACCATCATTTTCCATCAACATGAGTCAAAATATATCCATTTGTAGCCATGGATCAATTTGGGACAACTTAAAATCAATGTTGCTTCCTTATGAACAATTTCACAAATCTAGTGTTTTCCAATGATTTTCTGAGTTTTTTCATCATTTTTGACTACCCATTTGGCATATATGATGATTTGGGATGTTTTTGTGGCCATTTGATTCAATTTGGAGACTTTTATTTCATGTGTTAAGCCCCTTTTTTGCAAAAAGCAAGATTTTTTGGGGTCCCTAGATATTCATGTGCAGTGATATTAATTAATACAAAACATGCCCAAAATCCACACTAACATGATAAAAATGTTGATCATGTTGTAGTAGATTGATATGCAGATCAAATTCATCAATAAAATCTAGTTTACACCTTTGAAAAATATGTTTTCCAGGCTAAATTGTCAAAAAGCGGGGTTTTTGGCTTTCACTGGATATATCTAGTGGAGGTCATTTTTAGTGCTAGCCTTCACAAACACTCTTAGTGGGGATTTTGGTGTCAACATGATTGAAGGGGATTTAGGTCATGACTGGATATGTCCTGTGAAGATGCCTTTTCGTGTAGATCCGGTGCAATAGTGTTTTAGCGCTAACATTTAGTGAACACTTCAACCTTCATCAGTAGGGATTTATCAAGAATCCAGATGGTGGGGTTTTTTGGGTGCCACTAGATATATCCTGTCATGGGTAAATTTAGCACCAATCCAGTGGACTTGTCTTTTAGTGCAAAGTGCTTAAATCTTTCTTAGTGGGGGATTCGAGGAGTATTAGATATGTCTGGTAAGAGGCTGAATTAGCGCATCCTGTTGAGGGACCTTTTAGCGCTTATCTTGTTGAGGGGAAAATCAATGCAATATCTGGTAAGAGTCATTTTTCCTGCAAACTACAGTAGGGGTCAAAATTACTGCCAAATTTGGAAAATCCTGGATGATAGTATATTTTAAAATATATTTAAGTATATGTTTAAATATTTTAAAATATACTGTTAGGATGTTTGAGATAGGTCCCGAATCCATGGGATTTAACATGCAGATTTTAGATTTTTGAGGATCCACGAGATTTCAAACTTAGCCAATTTCAAGGCTTTAGGACATCAGACTTAGCCAATTTTAGGGCTTTAGGAACATGTGTTCGGATGAAGGCACAAGGACCCCTTAGTGAAATGTTGTGGAATTTGGCATGATTTTGCAATTCTAAGGCATTGAAACTAGGAATTCCAAAATGACACATCCTACATGAGCAATTTCAAGGACTCTATCTAGTGATATAGGATTTTAGCACAAAATGTAGTAACATCCATTTTCAGCACAAAGGCAACAAATGTCTATTTCTCAAGTACAAACCCAATCAAGACTCTTCCAAATCAATCATGAAAGGTATCAAACAACTCCAAACATACCAGATACTCAAATTTAGAATAAATCCTGCATTCTAAGCACCATTTCACCTTCTTATCATCATAAGGAGGAAAGGTTGAGACTCCAAGCCAAAGCAAAAAGAGGGGGGTCCCCATTTGGCGAAATGGGGTGTGTGTGCAAGGCACAACAAGTTCCTCTTTTTGAATTGAAGATTCAGAGAAAAATAACTAAACATAATGCTATTGATCACCAAGGAAAAGGGGAAGAAGGAGAACTAAAATGAAAGGGAGGTGATATACTAGATTTAGAGTGTTTAGTTGACCCTGAAATAGCACAACAATGATATCAAATATTGATATGAATTCACACAATAAATTTTAATAGAGGTTTAAATAGAGAACTGTAACTACAGGAGGGACCATTTGTCCACAGAATAAGCCTACAAATTTAAGGTAAACATAGTGTAGAAGTATAAAGAGAGACAAAATATTAGTCTATTATATTAATCATGAAGGCCAAAAAATCCATTACAAAAGAAGGAATGATTCAATACAGAGAGATATAGACATACAATGACAACTTCCATTCATAGTTGAACTAGTAATGGAGACATGAAAGGCTTAGAAGAGAGCACAATCCATCAAATCCATCAAGCTCCTAGAAAAGATACAAGGTCCAATTTTGCAAATGAAACCCTCCTACCTGTATGATGACCCAGGAAGTAGCTAACCTTTAAAAATGCATCTTTCAAATGCTTATATAGCTTTTACCAAGCACGGTGCAGCCTTGGACATTAGGAAAAGTGGTTAACAAGAAACCTCAAGGCACCCATGCTACAAAAAATTCATCCCATGGCCTTGTCAAGAGATATGCATGATTTGGGAGGGTGCCCATATCCCGTGTGTTGATTTTTAACTTTGGAAGGACCTACAGAAGTATGGGTTGCAAGGGTACTTCATCAACTCCATTCATTTCCTGGTACCTGCACATTGAAGACTAACATTTTTCCAGCTACCTACGATTTGTTCCATCTTGTAGTAATGGTGATAGTGTCAAACATGAGTCTTCACATGAAAGAACCATGTTTCAGGAAAAGGATATAAAGGAAGTTCCCTTTGATGAAGCTTTTACAACACTTTAAAAGTGTTTATTTTGATTTTGCTTGGCACCCTTTTGACATTTTAACTTTTTATGCCTAGCCGATTTTTATTTTATAAAGCCTTGGATGAATTTACAAGTCAACAAAATATATTTGGTTTGGTTTTATTCAACTGGATATGAGATGTCAGGTTCGGATGCAATTGGGACATCTAGATATGTCTGGTTCTAGATGGAAGTCTCGCACAAGTCAAATGTCAAGTTAAGTTCATCAAGACATGCATATAACAAGATATCTAGTTGAAAAGGTTTAGATGGAAATGAATCATGCAACAAGATATCTAATTGAAAAAGGTTTAGATAGAATGTAAAGGAAAAGAAACAAGATATGGAAATGTCAAGTTAGGATATGTCTACTTAGAATGTTAGGTTAGGAACAAGATAATGTAACCGGATACTCAGATGAAAATATCTAGTTGGGATTTAGGCAATGTAACTAGATGTGGATATGCAATAGGATCTAGATATGAGAAGACAATAAGACATCTAGATGGAAAATGTCTGATTAGAAGATGAACCGCACAATCGGATTTAGACATGGAAATGCAACATGATATCTGGATAGAAAATATTTGGTTAGGAATAAAGCATCTCTATAGGACATCTGGATGGAAATGTCCAGTTGGACATAAAGTGATACAATAGGATGTCGAAATGCAACTAGATGTGGAATTGTAACTAGATGTCCGATTGAGAATGTATGGATAGAAAATATCCAGTTGGAGCCAAAGTCTTGCAAAAGCATAACTTAGTCAATTTTCATAAGATCTTCACCAAATTTGAAATGTGAGTACCCATTTGGCTCCTTTGTTGAAAAACTTTTCCTTTTTTCATTGAGTTTGCCTATTGACGAACCTAGTGATCAACGAACTAACAGGTTTGCGAATCACCCACTTTGCTGACATCTTCAACCTTTTACAATTGCTCTCCCCTTAGAAAATTTTCTCCTACTTTTCTTGTCTTTGTCCTCTACTTTCCATCGTTCATCAGTGACTTCACCAATCAGTGAACCTACCCATCGATGAACCTTCCCATCAGCGAACCTACCCGTCAACGAACCTCTTAGTTCATGAACCATTAATTTCACCAGCGAGCCCTTTGTTCCTCTTTCTTATGCATTGACACTTAGCTCTTTTCTTCCTTTTCCTTGGCTTGCATCGGTGGTTCACTCCATCGGTAAATAGATTAACTCAATAACTGATCAACAAGTTCAGAAACTAGTTGATCCATCGATTTACTTCTCCTTTTGCTTTTTCTTTCCTTGGTCAGCCAATTAGGATCCAAATGAAGAGATATCCAGTTAGAAAATGAAACATTGAAACTAGATCTAGACATAGAAATGTAACCAGACATCTGGTTAGGAAATTTCCAATTGGAGCAATGAGCACTTAGCTTTCAAGGAAAACATAAGGCAAATTTGACTTAGGAAATTTTAGGATTTTGCAAAATTTTCTTCCACTTAGAGTATCACAGATCAAATATATTTGGTGGAAGAAGTGCAAGATTTTCAGGTAGACTATTTAAGTTTGGAGGACTAAAATAGGTCAACACAAAAATTAAAACTTGATCCATTATCAACAAAGTTTTGTTTGATGTCCATGTTATGATCTCATAATGATAAGAAGAGGAAGCTATTTTTGAATCACAAATGGGGGAGGAAGTTCAAATGTGGGAACAACAATATCCATGTTACTAAGATGTGAAGATTGTTGTAATTTATTTTGGAAGGGTATTAGGGTAGACACAAATACATTTAAGGGAATTATAGATGGCTTTATTGATCATGGGAGACATATGAGCAAGGTACCAAAGATATGTTTGTTAAGGTCCAAAAGAATAAAAATTATTATATGAAGAGTGAGGATGCCTTGGACCACTATATGTATATGAGTAGTAGGTTGTGTATCAATCAGTTGTGTAGAGTCACTTGTACAAGAAAGAATAGTGCTAGGAGAAACATCTAATGAGGGATCATGTGTGTGAGAATATGAAGAAGAGTAATGATCCATAGGTTGAGATGTAGTAGGTGAAGAAATTGGAGAAGCCTCATGGTATAGTTGTGGTATAGGATAATTGATGGGAATAGAGAATGATGAAGCATGATTTATAGGATCCACAAGAGAGGGTTGGATGGAAGTAGCAAGCTCATTAAAAGGTACATGTATGGAGGGTATGGGAGTGGTGAAATGGGAAGGGTTAGGAGTATGGATGACTTGGCTAGTGAACTATGGTTAAAAGGAGAATAAGTGTAAGAAAAGGGTAAATATGGAAGAGATGTGGCTATTGGAAGTGGAAGATGAAGTGAAGGCAAAGTGGAAGGGATGAATTTGGGTGGTGTTGAAATAGAGGAATTCATAGAGGAAGATGTGTAGGGGCATGTGTTGGTAACATAATAGATTTTGTCCCAAGTGTCTTTGGAAAAGAAAATAGGATTAGGTGGAAGTGTAATGTTATCATGCATAGAGAAAGAGAATTCATGGGGTATGTCATTATGGACCTCATCATATAGTGTAGTGGATTCATGATTGAATGGGTGATGAAGAAAGTTAGGTGTAACATGATGTGGGCTATTGGATAATAAATAAGATGTGGTGGAGGAATGATGGAGTTGACTCATTGTGACACATGGAAAATATTATGCCCACTGACATTGTCAAGGGAATTACTGATAGAAGAATGATGGACTCGAGTAGGAAAAGAGTAAAAACGGTCACAAAATCCTTGAGAATAAAAGGAATATCATACATAAGGTCATATAAGGAAGTGAAGGAGGATAAAAACTCTAAAATATGAGGGGTAAAGTCAATAAATGGGCTTATGCCTTAAAATTCAAAAATGCCACTAAGAGAGGTAGGGCAAGCCACAAGGAAATTAAAGAGAATAGTGAAATTGACTATATGATGAGGTAAGGAAGTCTAAGTAATATGATCATAGGAGCAAATGGAAAAATGTGGAGGTAGAGGTGCATCCTCTAAGGAAATGAATGGGATGAAATTATTTAGCACAAGTAATGTATTTATGCTAGATGGAAGAAGATAATGAGATGCATGGATAGGCAACTCACTATCATGGTCTATAAGTGAAGGCTCACTAGGAGGAGAATGTGGAGGTGAAATAGGTAAAGAAGGAGTAGAATCACTATGAGGTGGAAAAGATGGGCTAAGGATAGGAGCATGATCATGAGCATATAAGGTCAAAAAAGGATGTAGGTCATTACAATACTTATGAAGGAAAATGGTGACAATGGGAGAGTGGGTAAGACAAGTCCATATAAACCTAGTGGAGAGAGGAGAAACATCTATCTCAAAGAAATTTATGAGGTGATTAGAGACAAGAGGGTAGGTGGAAATGAAATGGGAGTAGTAGGCATAGTTATGGAAAGAGATAGGAAGGTCAAAAGAAAGAGAAGCAAAATACATGGCTAAAAGGAAGGCTAGAACAATGCAAAATAGTTAAAAGGGTAAGGATGAGAATAAAGCCAATAAGGGAAGAGACACAAAATGGAAATGTAGTAAGGGAAAGAGATGAGAAAGAAGGAAGCACACAAAAACCAAATGCAATATGAGCATTGAAAAATAATTGCTAGGAAAGAAAAATAAGCTACTTTTGATGAAATCTACTCCAAGATGTGAAAAATAGAAGGAATAATCAATAAGATCTAATAGGTTCACAAAATGAAAGAAAAGAAGAGAAAATAGAAGCATGTAAGTGAGTGGGTTTTTTTTTATGTGTAAGCAAACTAATACAAAATAAAAATTTTCAACCTAATCTAACACTAATAAACAAACACTAAAGTTGGGATTAAAAAAAGATGTCATGCCCACATTTACCATCGGTCACGACACACAACACACATGTCATGTCCACATTTGTCATGTGGTCATGACATGAAATATTAAAAATTTTCCATGCATCCCTAGAAACCCCCTCGCATGCATCAGCGTGCTCAATGGCAATAGGCATAAGGCATAAACATGTCAATCAATTTCAAGGCAATGCGATCACATGCGCAATCCCCTACGTGATGATAGCTAACTAAGGGGGTCAATGCAATGCGAGAAGCATCGCCATTAGGGTTAGGATTGATTGATCAAAACCCTAAGTTGTCCTAGGTGAGTGACAAGATTTCAATACGAGTCGAAATCAAAACCTTAATTATAATTACATTAAACGGTTTAAATAACCACTAATTAGTCAACTAATTGCAGAAATATTAAAATTTTATTCTACACAAGGTTTAAAATCATCTAAGAAATTCAACCCTAATTCCCAAAAAAATTTGGTAGCATAACGCCTCTCAAGCGTGTATAGGAATTATTCTAATTAAATGATTTTTGCACAAAGGGTCACTAACCTAGTAACTTTGATTAAATTAAATAATTGCACTCAGGAAATAAAATACCACATTAAGGTTCTCTGATGAAATCAACCAGGTTAAATTAATTAATGAATAACCTATTTCATTAAAGACCAACATATAATTAATTTTACTAAATCGACCTTATTAACAAATTAAAGTTGCGTTTAAAATTACAAGGGTTTCAATATTAAAATGAATCTCTAAACATAAATACTAAGACAATAATTTCTCTCATACAAAAATAAAATATATTCTAAATAAACCAACCCAATAGTAATATAATAATCCTCCTAACTATCAAACAAATTTTAATTTACAACTATACAACTATAATCAAATTAAAACCCACATATAAAATCAGACTTACCCCTTTACTTAAATATGAATGGCAACACAAATTAAATAAATTAACAAAAAGCCCATAAGTCAAGTGCGGGGGAAATGAATTAAATCTAATTTTAAAATCACACTTGCCCTAAAAGTTTTCCAATAAACAATACTTTCCTTATGGAAAGAAAAGATACCCTAACCCTATTTTGTTCTCATCATTTTCATTTCTCTCCATTTTTTTCTCATTCTTTCTTCTTTGTTGTTTTGAGTTGCAGGTCAAATTGGAAGGGAAGCCATGGCCACCACTCCCAAGCTAAGGTATATACAATGTATATACACGTTTTGATTAAAACCCCATTTTTTTAAAAAGCATATATATGTGTGTGTGTGTGTGTGTGCTAGAGTAACTAGAAAAGATAATTTTAATGCTAATATATTTATTTATTTACTTAAGAAAGAATACAAGTTGCATGTATAGTGATAGGGCCAAACAACATAGAAAAAGAGGATGGCGGTTTGTGTGTATGGCGTCACCACTGGAGGTATAAGGAGTCTAAGTTTAATTTTTTGTTTTTTCTGAAATAATGAAATGGGGGATGGGCTGGATGTCCCACCCCCCCACTCCGCACATAGTGGAGTGGTGGGTGGGGCATCTGCCCCACCCCCCCCCCCCCCCACTCCACCAAAAACTAGAAGCTTGGGGATGACAGTTGTGAGGCCGTCACCCCCCCTCCGAAACCCTAACTTCCTCTCAGATCTAACGATGGTAAAAACCTTTTTTTTTTTTTTTGAGCAGCGATTTAATATCTAATAAAAAATGAAATTCAATATATATATATATAATGTTATATATACACAGTTTATTAAAAGAAAAGAAAAAACAATTTTCTTTCATTTAGAACGTTTATTAAATATTATTCCAATGTTTTCAATATAAATATTTCATATATATATATATATATATATATATATATATATAATCCATAGTTTTTAAACAGTCAGCTAAAATAGATAAGTATATTCTTGATAACAAGCTAACACATTTTTACCTAATATATATATATATATATATATATATATATATATATATATATATATATATATATATATATATATCTTTCACATCCCCATAAAGTTTATCCCTTCTTTTTTTTGTAAAAAGAAATGCATCACTCTAGACTTTTTTTTTAAAATAGAAAAGCAAATAAGTTGGTTTGAGCATTCCATAAAAGAAATTACTATCTCCCTATCCCTATATGTGTGTGTTTGTGTGTGTGTGTGTGTGTATTTTGAACTAAAAGAGCATGTATGCATATTGTAATGTTGTATAAAAAAACTACTATCTTCTTAAACACACAAATATATTTTTTTCAAAAAGAAACAGCTACATTTTTTTGTAAATCCTTGATACAAAACAGCAACCATACTCTATTTTTTTATACCACTAATTGAAACCAGCAAGGTATATATATATATATATATATATTTATATATATATATTTATATTTATATATATATATATATTGAACAACTATTTAAGAATAAGACAACATGAGCATACATTTTTTTTCTTTCATTGTACATTTTCTCAATCACATAAAGAAAATAAAACCAGCAACTATATTTTTATTTCCAACTTCAAAATAAGCTAAATACAACTCAATTATAAACATGTAACTTTACATATCAAGAGAGAAAAAGATCTTCTCTCTTAACTTGAAAACAAACTACACAAAGTCAAACTTGGCCATAGCTCACAAGGAGCCAAAATAGTCATACTCAAAGATAAATAGCCTCTTTCTTTCAAGTTCCAAAGCTTCAATAACCTGCAATAACAAGTATGAAAAGGGGGGGAAATCCACGAAATACCACTCTCCTCCCTACCATAGACTCACTCATGAGTCACCCCTAATCTTGGAGGTCATCCACACACATGGAACTATCACTCCACATCACAACAAAACACACAAAACAATCCAACATGAAGAACACCCATGGCTTGCACAAAACAAAACTCATAGAAATGAGTTTAAAGGGGTAGGGGAGTGGACATCACTCAACTCAAAAGTGCCACTCCAAATGTCTCAAACTTAACTCAAATAAGGCCTCAAGACAAAACATATATACTCAATATCACACATGTTTCTCCATGGCTCTCAACCCATTCAAAATGCTCATATTCACAACTTGCCCGCAAGGCTAAAATACCAAAAGAACTAGGATGTGACCTCGATGAGGTTCACTTCTCCCCCACCCCAAACATGTTGAGCATTTTCTCCAAGTGGAGAGGCTTTTACAACACCCATAAAATCCCCACAACAACAAAATGCAAAATACACACACACACACACACAAAACTATCACACTAGAAATGTAAAATACATAAGGAAAGGCATCAAGCCTTGAATCCTACCTTAAGTAGCCCAACAAGGAAGATAGTTGAAGAAGAGCCCTTCCAACTCCACCTCCAAGTCCTTCTCCAAATGAGCCTCCAAAAATTCCTCTAACTCTCTGTCCAAATTCAAATAAAAATAAAAATTGAAAACAAATCAACAACCCTCTCCCTCTCTTCAAGAGGGATTAAAATAGGCTCTCCTCATGAGCCTTGAGGAATGGGGAGATGACACATGTCACCTCCTCCTTCCTCCTCATAACCACTTGCAAGCTTCATGGAATGTGGTGGTGACACATGTCACCCTCCCATTCCCCAAGTCTTGCCCCCCTCCACTTGTGCTCTCTCACACATGTGGAAGAGAAAAGCGGAGCCAAAGAAGCATGTGGGTACTACAAGTGCCCTAATCATATCCTCCCATGAAAGCCAACAAAACCCCAAGGTACCCTCACCAATGTGAGAGAGCCTTGGAGTTGAGTCCTCCACAATTTAGGGGTCTTGAAGACTCCCCAAGCTTTCGAAAGATGTGTAGACACCCTAAAATGACCATGTCATCGCACCACTTGTATTTTGTCAATTCTTCCAAATCACCTGCATTTCAACATTAATTAAATAATCTAAGTATTTAATTAATTTCATTAAATTCTTCCAAACCTTCTAAAATTTGACATTAATTAAATAAATCCTCTTTATTTAATTAATTAAATTAAATTCTAACCTTATTCTTCCAAAATTAAATAATTTTAATTATTTAATTAAATAATTTTAATTATTAAATTAAATAATTTTAATTATTTAATTAAATCATTATCCTCTTTCAAATTTCAAGTCTCCATTAATTAAATAAATCCAATTATTTAATTAATTCATCACAAATTCCCTCTTATCTACGATTAAATAATTTACATTATTTAGTTAAATCACTTGTTCTTCTAAATTTAAATAAATCATCCAAATTTATTTAAATTGTCTCAATCCTCTAAAAATAAATAAAATCAAATATTTTATTTATAATCTTCATATTCCTCAATCATGCAAAATTAAATAAATAAATTTATTTATTTAATGTCAGTTATCTTCCAATTCCTCTAAAAAGTATCTTGTTAACTCGTGCACAATCAATCTTATTTTTAGAACTCTAAAAAAAGCAAAATTACAAGTTGAGTTATCTATTCAATCAATCTTGTTTTTATCATATCTTAATAAAAATATCCTTTTGGAGTGACAAATGTCATGTGCACATTCAGCATGAGTTACTTGATTTATCTCCTCTGTTGATTCTTTTGAATTATCTAGACCGTTGATTGATCATGTTTGAAACCTATATAAATCCCCCTCATCTCCTTCACAAATCCTCTTCGATCACTTATTCTCATGTATCCTTTACAGCGCTTTGAGCATATATCACATCGTTGAGCACCTTACAATCTTTTGACATTAATCTTTGAGCACTTTGAACACCTATACTTGCTTGTTGTAAACATGGTTTCACAACATATTTGAGCAATCCACATTCGAGAAAAGAGAACAATACAATCTGGTAAAGATTTCTTATTTTTTATTTAATCATTAATCATGGTTTTTTATTTAGATAGATCTCTTTATGTTATGGGTTATTGATTTGGTTATTATCATAGTTTTGATTTTATCATTTAAACATATCAATTTTCCTCATACACATTCTGGCATGCCTGATGGGACACACTAATCACTCTTTTTCTTTGAGAAATTTATTTTTTTGAATTACAGTATGGAACAACGCATCTCAACACAGAAAAGTGCCTTTGGTAGAGCAGTATAGCGCTTTCGGGCCATCCTGCAGTGCCTTTGGTAGCACAGAACCGCGTTTTTGGTATTATAGTAAAGTGCACTTGGAAAAATAGCAAAGCGTACTTGGTATAATAGTAAAGCACACTTGGTATAACAGTAAAGCACTATTGGCATAATAGTAAAGTGCTTTTGGCTAGGATAACAGGCTTGTAAACTTTAAAACCCCATAACTTTCTCAAAACTTAATGAAATTCGATGCCTTTCTTTTAAAATTGTATAGAAAATCATAAGGAATCCATTGGTGATATTTAATCTTTTATATCTCATCATAATTGTCACCAATTTCTAGATTTCACTTTTGTTTTCTCAGGTTTCTCACTTATTGTTAGGGTTTTGACTTGATTTCTGACATCTTGTTGTTTTCTTTGGAACTAATATTATTTGTTGCAATGTTTTATCACTTATCAACATCCTAGATCATCACTCAATCATTCAATCATCCTTTGATTTAACTTTCTTAATGAAATATTATTTTTTGTAGGCCTGTTATTACACCGCATGTTTAGTAGTATAGTGTCGCGCGTTTGGTAGTACAGTAGCTCACTTTTGGTAGCAAAGTAGCTCACTTTTGGTAGCACAATACCACGCTTTTGGTAGCACAGTGTATCACTTCTAAATCTGTAGCAACTCACCTCTGGTAATATAGTGCAGCACTTTTGTCATTACAGTAAGTCACTTCCAGTAAGACAGTAAAGTGCTTTTAGTCAAATTGATTTATTTTTGCTAACTTGTGAGTTGTGGAGCTAATTGACTTGTTGTAGCTTCTTATCAGTCACACAGAGCAAATGGGTTTCCCTAACATGTTCATGTAGGATGAGCATCGAAGAAATCTCAATCTATTGCGCTAAGTCTTAGAAACATATTGCCTTCTTAAGGGACAATTAAACAAATCACTTTGACAATCTAAGTCTTAGGAACATATTGCTTTCTTAAGGGACAATGGACATGGATGCAAAAACACTTCAAGTTTCTAAGGGACAAAGGACATGAATGCCAAAAACACTTCAATTTCATAAGGGACAATTGACAACTACAATCATGTGTGTGCCTAATTTAGTTGCACCTTATTTTTCTTATAACGAGACAATTGAACCTTTGTTTGACATCCTGGCTCTTACATTTTAGTTATTCCTTTAGAAGGGCCTACTTTTGTATTGCACTCCATCCAAAAGGGATGACCCTAAGTGGATTTTTCCTTTAAACCACTATATAAAAGGGATAAGGCGAAAGCCAAGTCCTAACTGACGTTAGCCTTACCTTGTGGTGCCAAACTGAAAAGAGGTGTACTAGCTCTTTATGGAAACAATTTTCACATTGTGTGAAGTGTTTGATACTCTTAGTAGGATTGGTTAAAGCTTTTAGTAGCCTGTCACATTGCTCATAAGGTGTTGGTCCCCCAAAGTTACTAAGAACCAATATAGATAGTGACTACCTGATTCACCTCTGAATGTTGCGGTAATCATCAGTGCAAGGGGAATCAATTTAAGCCCTCAAGATACTCACCATTGGCTCCCTTGAGAAGGATAGTATTCCCTCAGCCATAAAGCTCTTGTGACGTACTTGAGTTTTCTAAGGGGAGGGTGAGATATCCCTACCTATCATCTCTCGCAAAGATACAAATGTCTGACACCTTTATGGAATAACATTTGGTTGATGGAGTATTAAGTTGTGAGCTAATCTACTATAATGAAACGTTGTCTCTAGGGATAAAAAGTGCTTGATATTATTTGCAATTGTCTTATACCCATGGAAACATTGGGCTTTTTGTGAGCCTCGAACACACACTATCTGTTGTGTCAATCCTTTTTACAACTTTGTTTGATTTGTTTTCTCTTGCCAAAGAAAATCCAATCAAAATCAAAACAAATTCTATCAAAATTTTCCTTATAAACATCACTAACACTACTTCAGTGCCCTTGGTTTAACAGCATCTCACCTTTGGTATTACAGTAGCTTGCCTTTGGTATAATAGTACCTCGCCTCTAGCAAAAACCTACTTCAGCACCCTTGGTAGAATAGTAGCTCACTTTTGGTCTAATAGTAGCTCACCTTTGGTATAGTAGTACCTTGCCTTTGGCAGCTCAGTCCAGCACCTTTGGTAACACAGTAGCTTGCTTTTGGTAACACAATCCTACACCTTTGGTCAAATAGTACAGCGCCTTTGGTCCAGTAAACTATGCATCAAAATTGTCTTTTCCAAAACACAAGCAAAACCCCAGCAAAGCAAAGCTTATCATCCTAGTGTATTCCATGGTAACCACTAGACTCCACCAAACCATGAAGGCTAAGCAAGTCACCCCAAGGAAGCGCAAATCACCTCCTCATACGCCTCAACCAAGCCAATCCAACATGACTCCCAAGGTTACTCCCAAGACACGCATGGCAAAATCAACCAACTCTCAAAACATGCCACAACATGACCAACCAAACAATCCTTAAGAAGGTAGGGTTCCTTTGGTAAATGCACCTCACTATACAACCGAAATGCCTCCAGATTTTTTTCCACAAGGTTGTACTATCGATCAAGTCCCATCTCAAGAAGAGCGACACTTTGAAAAAGGTCAATCCTCTCAAGAAGATGGACAAGACCTTGATGAAATCATACAAGATCCTAGAGTCATGGCCATCTTTGACAAAATCCTTAGCGAGATCCAAGATCATTTTTTCTGTTTGCTAGCAGAGCAAGGAGCTAAATTACTCAAAGGTTTTGATCTATCAAATTTTAGCGAGCCTAACAGCACCCAAGACACTATAACAACAGTCCAAACCATGTCAACTATGACCACACCATTACATGGACAAGGCTCACAAGGGAGAATAATTGTGTAGTATGAGAATCCCCTTTATCAAAACCCAACAAAAGAGAGACCCATATCACCACTTCTGACTCCTATGGAGATCTACAAACACCAACAAGCGACTCTCCAACATCAATTAGAACTAGCCAAACAAGCCGCTATAGCTCAATCAAACATACAACAAAATCCTAGAATGCCCACACTAAGCACAAGTGGAACATTTTCTACCCCATCATGAGAAGGTTTCCCACCAAATTACAATCCAGGGAACAACTACGTAGCCATGCAATAAGGGTCTCAACAAACACCACCCCCAACATCATTAAACCTTCGTATCCTTCAACTAACCAGGGTCATGCAACCCCAACCACAACATTCTGCTACACTCATCCTCAATCAACCTCAACCATCACAAAACATGTCTACCTATGTCCCTCCACCACAACGATCATCAACATTAACCTTTTTCAACACATTTCCTAACCACCCTCAACATTCCCAAAACCAAACTTCCCAAAGCTATGTTTCGCAACTGTAACCAAATCCAACAAACTTTAGCTTTCCTCCACCAAAATCTGATCTTCAACCATCACAAAGCCTACATTCTTACCTAGCACCACCCCCACCTCCCCAAAATCAATACACGTATGACCCCAACCAATTGTATGACCCTTATAACACCAACGCCCATGACTTCCACTATAATCTTCCATATGGGCAGCAACAACCACTTCCAAGACAACATGAGATGTTTCCGGCCCCTCCCACAACTGTGGAGCTAAAACTTGCAAAGGTTCAACAACAACTATCTAATATTACATTTGGCCATACCAAAAAGACCTTCTCTTTAGAAGAAGTGTCCCCTTATCCTTTTGATCGACCATTACCCATGATCCCTCTTCCACTCAATTTCACTATTCCCAAATTTGATAAATACAAATGAAAAGGAGACCTAAAAGACCATCTCAGGGAATTCTATCTCGCTTGCTTCGAGGTATTGCATAATGACACATATCTTATGCATCTCTTTCCTCGCAGTCTTGGAGGTTAAGCTATAGAACGGTTCTCGCATCTACCCATGGGTATCAAATCTTTTAACGAACTTGCCAAGAAATTTGCCACCCATTTCTCCTACAACATAGAGCATGAGATCTCCATGACTGATCTATGCAACAACAAACAAAAAAATGGAGAAACTTTCATTTCTTTCCTTCAACGATGGACACAAATGGCTAGCAAATTCCCATTCAAGATACCTGAAAAGTAGCTTGTTAGCATATTTGTGTATAACCTCAACCAAGAATTAGGTTTTCATTTGCAAATTCTTAGTGCTATAACCTTCAACGAAATTACCTACAAGGGAATCAACATTGAAAAGGCCATCATTGTTAAAGGTGTGGTCAAAATCTTCAAAGAAACTAAAGACAATGCTCCTCAACAACAAACAAACGATAAACCAAAGTTTTAGAACAAAAATAAAAATGTAGTCAACGACGGTGTGGTTGATTCTAAACATGTCCAAACATTGCAAACACCACTTCAGCTTTCCAAACCAAGTCAACCTCCACCTCAACAATAGCAACAACAAAGACAACCATAGCAAAACCAACAACAATGACAACAAGAGTGGCCTCAACAAGAGTACCCTCTGCGGCGTCAATTCACTCCCTTGGGAGAGCCCATAGAGTCTATTCTATAGAAAATTTTACACAAGGGACTCATCACCTTACCAGATGCTCCCCCATATGGTGAACCTATTTACAAAATTGTATGGTATAGAGAAAATGAATATTGTGAACTCCATAGGTGCAAAGGGCACATAACCACATCATGCATGAAACTCAAGCACCTAATCCAAAATCTTATCGAAGGCAACCAAATCTCTTTTGAGGATGAACCACCAACTCAACACACCAATAAAGACCTTAACATGTACAAGGAACCATTCCAAACCATGGTCCGTATCCTTCTATGGATAAGGTTAAAGGTATTAATAATGCTTCCACTTCCTATGACTCCATTGTTGGTCATTTTGAAGAGAGTCGTGTATCTACCCTCACAATCAAAGGCAAATCTCTGGATTGCATTGTTACAACGCATCCTGGTCATGTCACCATTCATGGTCCTACACCAAGTCTCCCAACTCAATCCGATTATAATCTTGTCAAACATCTAGGGAAAACCCCAGCACAAATCTCTATCTTGGACCTTCTACGGTCATCACCCGCACATAAAGTTGTGCTAGAAAAATCCCTCCAGGAGTCTTTGGTTCCTAACAACATAGCGGTCACAGATTTCCAAGCTATTGTAGGTAACATTGCTTTGCCCTACAATGTGATCTTCTCTGAATCCCATCCCATGATCCGTGTTACAATGATGCCCTTCATATTGAGGTTCTCATCCATAAATGCAAAATCAAACACATACTTATAGATGGCGGTGTTGATCTCAACATCTGTTTTCTAAAGTTAATTAAACAATTGGGATAATCTAAGGATCATGTTATCATTGATCAAAGTATTACAATCAAGGGGTATGATGATGTTGAATGTTGTTCAGAAGGTGTTATCCACTTGCCTATATAAGTAGGCCCAGTCATGCTTGAAACTAGGTGCCAATTTCTTGACATTGAGCTACCTTACAACATTATCCTAGGCCGCCCATGGATCCATGCAATGAAAGTTATTCCCTCAATGTACCACCAGTCTCTAAACTTCCCATTCAATTATATAGAGATAACTATCCCAGGTGACCCTAATCCTTTTGAATTATGTCGTGTCTTGCAAGGAAGTTATAAGAATTGCAACCAAGTGCCTAAAAATGACAAAGCCATTGCATCCCCACTATATGTTGATTCTAAAAATCTGACAAAAGTCTTTGCAACTGAGCCCAAGCCTCATCCTATTTCTGAAATCAAAGCTCACATCCATGATATTGGCTTTGGAGAATATGATATCTCAAAATCTTGTTGTGTAGGGCGGATGCCGCTATCCCCTAAATCTTACGGCCAACTACCCATTGTCAAAGCACCTAAAAAAGCAGCAATTACTCCCCTAGCATTTCTATCCCAACTCCAAGAGGGAAAATTATTGGAAGAGGAAACTATTGAAGACATCTCTTCTTGGCTCTACAAGGAGAAAGAACAGTCACAATACCAGTCAAGCAATATGTCCATGGCTTACAAATAGTCAAAAACATGGGTTATAAAGGCAAAGGTGGCCTTGGAAAATAGAATCAAGGAACAATGGAGCCCATTTTTGTGATGAAGAAACTAGACAAGAAGGGGTTAGGATTTGGTAAGAAGGAACCACGCTCCTTGGACATTGAGGGTATCATCTAATGAGGATATCATCGATGAATTTGCAATCCATATGACAAACCTATTCACCGAATCCTCCGTTTTTATGCTATTATCTGTATCCTTAACATCCACCACAAACGCCCAAATTGTAACACTTGTCTACCCTAAACTTATCGATTGGGACCAACAAGGGTCCCCCATTATAGATGTATTTTAGAATGACGAAGCTATTGCAAAGTTTATGGGACTCCGGGATGGTATTCCCCTTGGTGATCACAAGACTAGTTTTGTAATGAAACTAGAGCCAACAACTTATTTTGGTGAGAATGACAAATCCTCCAGTCGCAAAAGTAAAAATAAACAAATATCTCTAGGTGAAAACCACATTGTGGCACCTCCCGATCAAAAAATAGTAAAAACAAATGACATATCCAATGGTGAAAACCCAACTGTGGCACCTAAGGATGGAGGATTTGACCTTCCCCTACCATCTAAGTATCAAGAGAAGTCATCTCTCCTAGTGGAAGATTCTACAGAGATAAACCTTGTCACAGAGCAAAATCCAAAGACCACATTCCTAGAAGCATCATTATCATAAACAGAGCACAAGAATCTCAACAAATTCTTCTTGCAAAGAACCATCAACTTTGCGTGGACCTATGCTGATATGCCAGGGTTAGACCCTAAGCTAGTGGTTCATTATCTCACAATTGATCCAATAGTTAAACCAGTCAAGAAAAAGCTATGGAAAATGCACCCACAAATAGCTCTCTTAGTAAAAGTGGAAATATAAGTTGTTAAATGCAAAGTTCATATGACCTATTGATTATTTAGACTAGGTCTCAAACATTGTACCTGTGTCTAAACCGAATGGGTGCATCTGCATGTGTAATGATTTTAGGGATCTTAACAAAGCATGTCCCAAAGATGACTTTCCATTACCGAAAATTGATCTCATAGTAGACTTGGCCGCTGGTCATGAAATGCTTTCTCTCATGGATGGATTCTCCAACTACAATTAGATAAAATAGCAGAAGAAGATCAACATAAAACAACTTTTACTTGTCCTTGGAGTAACTATTGTTGGTACGTCATGCCATTTGGTCTAAAGAATGCAGGGGCAACTTACCAAAGAGCGATGACAGTGATATTCTACAATCTCTTTGATCACATCATGGAGGACTATGTGGATGACATACTATCAAATTCTTCTAGGGTAGATCACATACAAGTTCTAGGAAAGATCTTTGATAGACTTGAGAAATACCAAGTGTGCCTCAATCCAAAGAAGTATGTCTTTGGTGTAACATTAGGAAAGTTGTTGGAATACATTGTATCTTGTAGAGGTATCGAAGTAGACCCTACAAAATTCAAGGCTATAGTGGAGATGCCTCCACCAAAAAACCTCAAAGCATTAAGGAGCTTTCAAGGAAGGTTGCAATCCATTAGGTGTTTCATCTCACAGCTAGCGGATAAATGCCAACCATTTCAACACTTTCTCTAAAAGGATGTCTCATTTTGATGGGATGAAAAGTGTCAAATAGCATTTAATCAGCTCAAAGAATATCTAGCTACACCACCTATCCTAGTACCACCAGTTGCTGATAAACCTTTGATATTATACATCTCAACTACAATTGCAGCCCTCAAGGCCCTTCTAGCACAACATGATGAGTCAAGAAAAGAGCATGCAATCTATTATATCAGTCGAACCTTGGTGGGATATGAGCTCAATTATTCACCTATGGAAAGAGCTTATTTAGTAGTAGTGTTCACTTCTTAAAAGTTATGGCATTACATGCTAAACCAACACACAAATCTCATAGAAAATGCAGCTCTTATAGGTAGACTAGCTAAATGGGTCAGGATCCTTAGTGAGTTTGACATTGAGTATGTGGATCGTAAAGCAATCAAGGGACAAGCCCTAGGAGAAGCACCCATGATAGATATACACCCTATGGTAGTAGACTTTTCATATGAGAATCTCTTCACTCTTTCTACCTCAATAATGTGGAAGTTGTACTTTGATGGTTCCTACACATAGCATGGATCAAGGGCTAGCATCTTATTCATCACACCTCAAAATGACTATATTCCAAAGTCATATCAGCTTGCATTTCCTTACACTAACAACATAGCCAAGTATGAAGCACTCCTCCTAGGACTCAATACAGCAATTCAATGGGACATTACAAAACTACAGGTATATGGAGACTCACAACTAGTCATTCGACAAGTCATAGATGAGTACCAAACAAAAGATGAAAAGTTGGTCCCCTACAAGAAACTAGTGGATGCCTACAAACCACACTTCTCTAGAATCACATTTGAGCAAATTCCAAGAGAGCATAACAAAGCTGTAGATTCTATGGCTTCTATCAGGTCACTTATAGACATGTCTGCAAATACACAGAAATGTGAGTTCTTGATTGAGCAGTTGTTGATACCAGTCGTCGATGTTCCAGTTACTGAAATCATCTCCAAACTTGTTGGTCCCAATTCCCCATGGTACGAAGATATCTATGAATACCTTAAAAATAGTACCTTTCCCTTTGAACTCTCATCCACCCAACACAAAACCTTTATCCATCGATCCTCCTATTACACCATTCTAGGTGATACACTATATCACCAAAGTCTTGATGGTATCCTCTTACAATGTCTTAACGCAGAAGAAACTGAAGCTACCTTACAAGACATACACAAAAGTGTCTATGGTGCACATTCTACCGGTCCTAATCTCGCTAAGAAGATACTCAGAATAGGTTACTACTGGCCTACAATAGAACAAGATGCTACACAGTTCACTAAGAAGTGTCTACAATGCCAGCAACATGGAGATTTGATTCATGTACCAGCTCATGAACTACAACCGGTGACAACTCCATGGCCTTTTTCTCAATGGGATCTCAACCCCATAGGACAAATCTACCCATCCTCATCCAATGGCCATAAGTTCATCATTACCACCACTAAGTATTTCACGAAGTGGGTTGAAGCCATTCCCATGACCTATATCACCGATAAGCAAATAGCCAAGTTTATCCTTAACTACCTCATTTGCTGGTATGGTATTCCCCAAGCCATTGTCACTGATAATGGGAGACCATTCAAGAATCAAGATGTCCGTACCTTATGCACACAATACAATATCCAACATCACTTTTCAACTCCCTACTATCCGCAGAGTAACGGCCAAGCTAAGGCTTCTAACAAAACCATTCTTAAAATCCTCAAGAAAATGGTCAATGACGTTGGTCGTGACTGGCAATTGCAACTCAATCCCACCCTAGGGGCCTACCACACTAGTATCAGAACACCAACTGGTGCCACACCTTATGCCTTGGTCTATGGCTCTGAGGCCATCCTACCTATAGAGGTCGAGATCCCATCCCTCAAAGTATCCATGTAGAACCTGATCGGGGGAGAGGAGTATCACACTTCCAAATTAACTGAGCTAGAACTACTAGATGAGAGGTGCCTTACCACACTTAATCATCTCCACATCTATCAAAACCACCTCCAATGTAATTACAACAAAAAGATCAAAGAAAGATAGTTTCAGGTTGGTGATCTTGTCTTAAAAGAAAATCAAAGAAATCAAGCAGATCGAGAAAAGAAGGGCAAGTTCGAGCCTAACTGGTTAGGGCCCTTTATTGTCACAGAAGCATATGGATCAGGAGATTATACTTTAGCTACACCTGATAGCATTCCTCTAGATGAGCCACTTAACAGCGTTCATCTCAAGAAATTCTATGCCTGATCCTTAGAGTATCAAAAAAAATTAAAAAAATTAAAAAAAAAATCCATCCTCTAGTGAAAACCTGGTAAACAGGTGCCTTGGGTAAGTACCATAGTGAATACCTGGCAAACAGGCACTATGTGTAGAGTTAGTATCCATCATCTATCAAGTCCTATTCATTCCATGTCTATTTCATAACAAACTTCATCCATCCATCCATAATAAAACCATTGACCTTGTTTGCATTTCCATCTCCCTATCTAGAATAGCTTAGAAATTTGTCAATGTCTATCGTCATCGTCCCACATCTTGGGCTATGTTAACAGTTATCACTGTCTTGTCCTAGGTCAAACTTTCTATATCTTCTCCATCTATCACCCATGCAAGTTCCTCTACTAGAATGGGGGCAACTCTTTCCTTAACCTAGGTCTAGGAATGGATCCTTGTTCGTGGTTCACAAACACTTCAATCATTCTCCTTTCAATAGATAACACCCTTTAGCAGACACATCATTCCTACAATAAGCTTGTTATCTTCCCAACACTTTTCCTACATCATCACACCAACTAGAACTACATATTATCTTCTCAATCTTAAGGTACCTTGATCCCATGGATATGGGTATGTAGGCAGTTCAGAATACGAAGGACATATCCAGCACTCAGGTACATAAGATCTCATCATTTCCCCAACCCAAGCCTGAGCACCTTGACCCATCTCAGCACTCTATCCAGAACTAAATATTATCACTTTCATCTTTCATCGTAGTGTGCCTTGATCCAATGGATACAGGGTATGTAGGCAATCTAGAATACGACGGATGTATCCACTACTTAGGCACATACAATTCATCATTCTTCACCCACCTCAATCCATTAGCACTGTCACCTTTCTAGTCTTCCGTTTATCAAAATCCATTCACCTCAACTTGACTAAACTCAAGCAGCAAGGCAGTAAACAAGTGCATCTTTTCAAAGCAGAAGTCCTTCTCAAACCTAAGGCAAAGAGGGCTTACTTACAGAGCCACATGTTGTCCTACTTTTCAATTGCCAACATCTACTAAATCAAGCTTAACCAAGCGACAACTCATCAAACTTGTCTTCTGCAGAATGTTCCATAATCGAGATCAACACATGCCTCTCATACAATATGTAGCATTTCCTATAGCAAGACATTGTCTTTTTAGGTAGATAGCCCCCTTTAATGGACACCTAGTTCCTATGATAAGGTTGTTATCCTTCCTATCCAATCTATCTTGAGCAACCTCTTTGGCAAGATAATATGTTGACTATATGTTTACTTTGTAAGTCAGTCAATTTGCTTTTTAGTTTATCTTTTGTTCCTTTTTCATTACCTCTTCAAGACTACCTTGATTTATCTATAATCTTGGTATGTTGTGATGCAGTATGGATTGGGAGCATAGTCATTGCTTTTGTGTGCCGTGTTTGAGGAATAATCTTTAGTATCTTTCTTAGCAGCATGTTTATCTTGTGTGTGTTATGACCTAACATCTTACATATTAATATACTTCTTGCATTTATGTATTGAAGTTTATTTTATGTTCAACACTATGGCTCGTTCACATATCCAACAAGGTTATATTATGTCTAAGGGATCTAAGTTCAAATTGCTTTCTTGAAGAGTCAACCTCCATGCACTTAGATATCACAGCACCTTGGTCTTTTATACCTTGGTGGCAAACTATCCATGTGCTATATCAAAAATAAGGATTGCTCTTTATAAATATTTGTGAAACCATTGCAACAAGCTCATCCATTTACACCATCCATTTTTCCATGGCCTTCTATAGTTTCTCAAGAAAAGATCGATCAACCATCTTTCTCTCATGTTCTCTCCTATCTCCTTTCTTCTATCTATCATCAACCCAACCTCATCAATCTCCAACACAATCTTCTAGTCGAGCATTAACATAGTTCTTCTGTCACTTCCATGTCTTTCCTCTCGAGGGGGCATACGCTGGGGCAACTAGCTACACTGGGGCATCAAAAATTGTATCATGTCTTCAATAATCATTTTCTTTGACGCAACACTATAAACTACATTGCATCAAAGAGGGGAAAAATGTAGACACCCTAAAATGACCATGTCATCACACCACTTGTATTTTGTCAATTCTTCCAAATCACCTGTATTTTAACATTAATTAAATAATCTAATTATTTAATTAATTTCATTAAATTCTTCCAAACCTTCTAAAATTTGACATTAATTAAATAAATCCTCTTTATTTAATTAATTAAATTAAATTCCTACCTTATTCTTCCAAAATTAAATAATTTTAATTATTTAATTAAATCATTATCCTCTTTCAAATTTCAAGTCTCCATTAATTAAATAAATCCAATTATTTAATTAATTCATCACAAATTCCCTCTTATCTACAATTAAATAATTTACATTATTTAATTAAATCACTTGTTCTTCTAAATTTAAATAAATCATACAAATTTATTTAAATTGTCTCAATCCTCTAAAAATAAATAAAATTAAATATTTTATTTATAATCTTCATATTCCTCAATCATGCACAATTAAATAAATAAATTTATTTATTTATTTTCAATTATCTTTCAATTCCTCTAAAAAGTATCATGTTAACTCATGTGCACAATCAGTCTTATTTTTAGAACTCTAAAAAAGGCAAAATTACAAGTTGAGTTATCTATTCAATCAATCTTGTTTTTATCATATCTTAATAAAAATATCCTTTTGGAGTGACACATGTCATGTGCACAGTCAACATGAGTTACTTGATTTATCTCCTCTATTGATTCTTCTGAATTATCTGGACCGTTGATCGATCATGTTTGAAACCTATATAAACCCCCCTCATCTCCTTCACAAATCCTCTTCGATCACTTATTCTCAGGCATCCTTTATAGTGCTTTGAGCATATATCACATTGTTGAGCACCTTACAATCTTTTGACATTGATTTTTGAGCACTTTGAGCTCCTATACTTGCTTGTTGCAAACATAGTTTCACAACATATTTGAGCAATCCACATTTGACAAAAGAGAACAATACAATCTGGTAAAAGCTTTCTTGTTTTTTATTTAATCATTGATTATGGCTTTTTATTTAGATAGATCTCTTTATGTTATTTGTTATTGATTTGGTTATTATCATAGTTTTGATTTTATCTTTTAAACATATCAATTTTCATCATACACAAGAGGTGTGGGTAAGGTTGAGTATTTGACCCAACCTTCCACTCCTTTCCAAACTTCTATTTTCGTCACTTTACTTCAAGGTGAAGTTTAAGTGACCAAATGGGAGTTTACCTAAGGTTAGACAAGTTCAAATGGTCCCTAGACCCTAGGGATACACCCCAGGGTCACTTTTAACCCATTTTAAGCACCACAGGGTGAGTAAAACCACATGAAAAGGGGTCACAATAATAAAAACTTAAAAAATAAAATTAATTAAACATTACGCCTTTACAACACCAAAATACAATCAATTGAAAAAGGTTAGACCTAGCCCAAAAGAAACCACACATAAACATTGTGTATGAGGAAAATTGACTAAATCAAAACTAATAAATCAAAAGCCCATAACATAAAGAGAACTAATCTAAATAAAAGCCATTATAATAAATCCAATGAAATAAGAAAGTTTTTACCCAGATTTGTATTGTTCCCTTTATTAAATGTGGATTGCTCAATAGTGTTGCGAAACCATATTTGCAACAAGCAAGTAAAGTACTCAAAGTGCTCAAAGATTAATGTCAAAAGATCGTAAGGTTGCTCAATTGATGCGATGTATGCTCAAAGTACTATAAAGGATGCCTGAAAATAAGTGATCAAAAAAGATTTGTGAAGGAGATGAGGGGGGTTTATATAGGTTTCAACAAAGATTGATCAACAGTCCAAACAATTCAGAAGAATCAATGGAGGAGATAAAACAAATAACCATGATGAATGTGCACACGACATGTGTCAATTCATAAGGATATTTTTATTAAGATATGATGAAAATAAGATTGATTGAATAGATAACTCAACTTGTAATTTTATTTTTTTATAGTTCTAAAAATAAGACAGATTGTGCACATGAGTTAACAAGATATTTTAAGAGGAATTAGAAGATAATTGAAATTAAATAAATAAATTTATTTAATTTATTGTGCATGATAGAGGAATAGAGGAGATATGAAGATTTAAATAAATTAAACAAATAAATTGATTTAATTTATTTTGCATGATGAAGGATAAATAAAATATGTGATTATATTTTATTTTTAGAAGATTTATTTTTAGAGGAAAAAGCAAATTAAAGAAATAAATTTATTTAATTGTTTGTGCAAGATTAGAGGAATATAAAGATTATAAATAAAACACTTGATTTTATTTATTTTTAGAGGATTGAGATAATTTAAATAAATTTGCATGTTTTATTTAAATTTAGAAGAATAGTTGATATAATTAAATAATGTAATTTATTTAATTGTAGATAAGAGGATTTGTGATGAATTAATTAAATAATTTATTTATTTAATTGATGTGGACTTGAATTTTGGAAAGAGGATAATGATTTAATTAAATAATAAAAAATATTTAATCATGGAAGAATAAGGTTGATTTAATGAAATTAATTAAATAAAGAAGATTTGTTTAATTAATGTTGAAAGTATGTGATTTAGAGAAAATAGATGAAATTAATTAAAAAATTAGATTATTTAATTAATATTGAATGCAGGTGATTAGACAGATTAGGCGACATGTAGGTGATGTGATGACTTGGTCATTTTTGGGTGTCTACATTTTTCCCCTCTTTGATGTAATGCAGTTTACAGTGTTGCGTCAAAGAAAATGATTGTTGCAGGCATGATACAATTTTTTATGCCCCAATTTAGTTGGTTGCCCCTGTGTAGCTTACATAGAATGCCCCCTCAAGAGGAAAGATAGGGAAGCGACAGAAGAACTGGGTTGACACTCGACTAGAAGATTGTGTTGGAGATAGGTGAGGTTGGATAGATGATAGATAGAAGAAAGGAGATAGGAGAGAACATGAGAGAAAGACTGTTGATCGATCATTGTTGGAAAATTATATAAGGCCATGGGTAAATGGATGGGTAAATGATGAGCTTGTTGCATTTGTTTCACAATTGTTTATAAAGAGCAATCCTTATTTTTGATATAGCACGTGGATAGTTTGCCACCAAGGTATAAAAGACCAAGGTACTGTGATATCCGAGTGTGTGGACATTGACTCTACAAGCAAGTGGTTTGAACTTAGATCTCTTAGACATAATATAACCTTGTTGGATATGTGAATGAACCATAGTCTTGAACATAAAAATGAACTTCCATACATGTTAATGCAAGAAAAGTATTAAATATGTAAGATGCTAGGTCGTAACACACACAAGATAAATATGATTCCAAAAAGATGCTAAAGATCATTCCTCAAACATGGCACACAAAAAGCAATGACTATGCCCCCAATCCATACTACATCGCAACATACCAAGATTATAGATAAATCAAGGTAGCCTTGAATAGGTAAGGATAAAGGAACAAAAGATAAACCAAAAGAACAAATTGACTAACTTACAAAGTAAACATACAACCACCATATTCTCTTGCCAAAGAGGTTGCTCAGGATAGATTGGATAGGATAGATAACAGTCTTATCATAGGAACTCTATGTCCATTAAAGGGGGCCATCTACCTAAAAAGACAATGCCTTGCTGCAAGAAATGCTACATGTTGCAGGAGATGCGTGTGTTGGTCTCGATAATGGAACACTTTGCAGAAGACAAACTTGTTGATCTGGTGCTTTGGTTAAGCTGGATTTAGTTGATGCTGGTGATCAATACGCAGGACAGTAGATGACTCTGGAAGAAAGCTGCTTTGCTTTAGGTTTGCTAAGAACTTTTGCTTTGAAAGGATGCACATGCTTGCTACTTGAGTTAGTCAAGTTGAGTTGAATGGATTTTGATAAATGGAAGACCAGAAAGATGACATGTCAATGGATTGAAATGGGTGAAGAATGATGAATCGTATGTGCCTAAGTATTGGATACTTCCTTCGTATCCCAGACTGCCTACATACCCTATATCCATGGGCTCAACGCATGTTACGATGAAAGATGAAAGTGATAATATGTAGTTCTAGGTAGAGTGATGAGATGGGTCAAGGTGTTTGAGCTTGGATAGAGGAAATGATGAGATCTCATGTACCTGAGTACTATATACTTCCTTCATATTCCAAACTGCCTACATACCCATAGCCATGGGATCAAGGTATCTTAAGATTGAGATGAGATAATATGTAGTTCTAGTTGGCATGATGATGTAGAAGAAGCATTGGGAAGATAACAACCTTATCGTAGGAGCGATGTGTCTGTTAAAGGGTGTTATCTGTGGAAAGGAGAAAAGATTGAAGTGTTTGCGAACCACAAACAAGGAACCATTCCTTGACCTAGGTTAAGGAAGGAATTGCCCCCATTCTGGTAGAGGAATTTGCATGGGTGACCGACGAAGAAGACATAGAAAGTTTGACCTAGGACAAGATAGTGCTAACTGCTGACACAGATCAAGACGTGGGATGACGATGATGAACACTGACAAATTTCCAAGCTATACTAAATAGGGAGATGGAAATGCAAACAAGGTCAATGGTTTTATTATGGATGGATAGATGAAGTGTGTTGTGAAATGGATATGGAATGAACATGACTCGATAGACGATGGATGTTGACTCTACACATAGCACCTGTTTGCTAGGTTTTCACTATGGTACTTATCCAAGGCGCCCGTTTGCTAGGTTTTCACCAGAGGACAGATTTTTTTTTTGGAATACCCTAAGGATCAGGCATAGAACTTCTTGAGATAAACATTGTTAAGTGGCTCATCCAGAGGAATGCCATTAGGTGTAGCTAAAGTATAAGATCCTGATCCATATGCTGCTATGACAATAAAGGGACCTAACTAGTTAGGCTCAAACTTGCCCTTCTTTTCTTGGTCTACTTGATTTCACTAATTCTCTTTGAGGAGAAGATCACCAACTTGAAACTGTCTTTCTTTGATCTTTTTGTTGTAATTACGTTGGAGGTGGTTTTGATAGACATGGAGATGATTAAGCATTACGAGGTGCCTTTCATCTAGTAGTTTGAGCTCAGCTAATCTGGAAGTGTGATACTCCTATCCGCTGATCAGGTTCTGCATGGATACTCTAAGGGATGGGATCTCGACCTCTATAGGTAGGATGGCTTTAGAACCATAGACCAAGGAATAAGGTGTGGCACTAGTTGGTGTTCTTATACTAGTGCGGTAGGCCCATAGGGCAGGATTGAGTTGCAAGTGCCAATCACGACCAGATTCATTGACCATTTTCTTGAGGATTTTGAGAATAGTTTTATTGGAAGCCTCAACTTGGTCGTTACTCTGCGGATAGTAGGGAGTTGAAAAGCGATGTTGGATATTGTATTGTGTGCACAAGGCATGGACATCTTCATTCTTGAATGGTCTCCCATTATTAGTGACAATGGCTTGGGGGATACCATTCCAGCAAATGAGGTAGTTAAGGATAATCTTGGCTATTTGCTTACTGGTGATATAGGTCATGGGAATGGCTTCAACCCACTTTGTGAAGTACTCAGTGGCGGTAATAATAAATTTATGGCCATTAGATGAGGATGGGTGGATTTGTCCTACAAGGTCAAGACCCCATTGAGAAAAAGGCCATGGAGTTGTCACAGGTTGTAATTCATGAGCTGGTGCATGAATCAAATCTCCATGTTGCTAGAATTGTAGACACTTCTTAGCAAATTGTAAAGTGTCATGCTCTATTGTGGGCCAGTAATAACCTATTTTGAGTATCTTCTTAGCAAGATTAGGACCAGTAGAATGTGCGCTACAGACACCTTCGTGTATGTCTCATAAGGTAGCCTCAGCTTCTTCCGCGTTAAGACATCGTAAAAGGATACCATCGAGACTCTGGCGATATAGTGTATCACCCAGAATGGTGTAACGAGAGGATCGACAGATAAAAGTTTTGCGTTGGGTTGATGATAGTTCAGAGGGGAAAGTATTATTTTTAAGGTATCCATAGATATCTTCGTACCATGGGGAATTGGGACCAACAAGTTCACAGATGATTTCAGTAACTAGAACATCGACGGCTGGTATCAACAACTACTCGATCAAGAATTCACATTTCTGTGTATTAGCAGGCATGTCTATAAGTGACCCTACAGAAGCCATAGAATCTACAGCCTTGTTATGCTCTCTTGGAATTTGCTCAAATGTGATGCTAGAAAAGTGTGGTCTATAGGCATCCACTAGTTGCTTGTAGGGGACCAACTTTTCATCTTTTGTTTGGTACTCATCTGTGACTTGCCGAATGACTAGTTGTGATTCTCCATATACCTGTAATTTTGTGATGTCCCATTGAACTTCTGTAATGAGACCTATGAGGAGTGCTTCATACTCAGCAATGTTGTTGGTACAAGGGAATGCAAGCTGATATGACTTTGGAATATAGTCATTTTGAGGTGTGATAAATAAGATGCCGGCCCCTGATCCATGCTGAGTGTAGGAGCCATCAAAATACAACTTTCACATTATTGAGTTGGAAAGAGTGAAGAGATTCTCATCCAGAAAGTCTGCTACCATAGGATGTGTATCTGTCATGGGTGCTTCTGCTAGTTGATCTACTAGGGCTTGTCCCTTGATTACTTTACGATCCACATACTCAATGTCAAACTCACTAAGTATCATGACCCATTTAGCTAGTCTTCCTATAAGAGCTACTTTTGCTAGTAGATACTTCAAGGGATCAATTTTGGCTATAAGATTTGTGTGTTGGTTTAGCATGTAATGCAATAGCTTTTGGGAAGCGAACACTACTGCTAAACAAGCCCTTTCCATTAGTGAATAACTGAGTTCATATCCCACCAAGGTTCGACTGATATAGTAGATTGCATGCTCCTTTCCTGACTCATCATGTTGTGCTAGCAGGGCCCCTAGGGCCGAAGTTGTAGTTGAGATGTATAATATCAAAGGTTTATCAGCAATTGGTGGAACCAACATAGGAGGTGTAGCTAGATACTCTTTGAGCTGATCAAATGCTGCTTACCACTTATCGTCCCATCAAAATGAGACATCCTTTCAGAGTAAGTGTTGAAATGGTTGACATTTATCTGGTAGCTATGAGATGAAATGCCTAATGGATTGCAACCTTCCCTGAAGACTCCTTAATGCTTTGAGGTTCTTTGGTGGAGGCATCTCCACTATAGCCTTGACTTTTGTGGGATCCACTTTGATGGCCCTACGAGATACAATGTATCCCAATAGCTTCCCTAATGTTACACCAAAGACACACTTCTTTGGATTGAGGCATACTTGGTATTTCTCAAGCCTATCAAAGATCTGTCCTAGAACTTGTATGTGATCTTCCCTAGAAGATTTAGCTAGTATGTCATCCACATAGTCCTCCATGATATGATGAAAGAGATCGTGGAATATCACTGTCATTGCTCTCTAATAGGTTGCTCCTGCATTCTTTAGACCAAATGGCATGACACACCAACAATAACTAGCCCACAAACAAGTAAAGGTTATTTTATGTTGATCTTCTTCCGCTATCCTTATCTGATTGTAGCCTAAGAATCCATCCATGAGGGAAAGCATTTCATGACCTGCTATCAAGTCTACTATGAGGTCAATGTTCAGTAGTGGAAAGTCATCCTTGGGACATGCTTTGTTAAGATCTCTAAAATCATTACACATGCAGATGCGCCCATTGGGTTTAGACACCGATATAATGTTTTAAGACCTAATCTGAATAGTCAATAGGTTGGATGAACTGTGCATCTAACAACTTCTATATTTCCACTTTTACTAAGAGATCTATCTGTGGGTGCATCTTCCTCAGCTTTTGCTTGACTGGTTTAACTTTTGGATCAACTGTGAGATAGTGAACTACTAGCTTAGGGTCTAGCCCTGGCATATCTGCATAGGTCCATGCAAAGTTGATGGTTCTCTGTAAGAAGAATTTGTTAAGATTCATGTGCTCTATTTTTGATAATGATGCTGCCAGGAATGTGGTCTTTGGATTTTTCTCTGTGCCAAGGTTTATCTCTGTAGAATCTTCCACTAGAAGAGCTAACTTCTCTTGATACTTAGATGGTAGGGGAAGGTCAAATCCTCCATCCTCGGGTGCCACAATTAGGTTTTTACTTTTGGATACGTCCTTTATTTTTACTAATTTGTGATCGAGAGGTGCCACAGTGTGGTTTTCACCTAGAGATCTTTCTTTATTTTTACTTTTGCAACTGGAGGATTTGGCATTCTCACCAAAATAAGCTGTTGGCTCTAGTTCCATTACAAAACCTGCCTTATGATCACCCAGAGGGATACCCTCCTAGAGTCCCATGAACTCAGCTATAAATTCGTCATTCTAAAATACATCTATAACAGGGGACCCTTGTTGGTCCCAATCAATAAGTTTAGGGTAGACAAGTGTTACTTTCTGGGTGTTTGCAGTAGATATTAGGGATACAGATGATAGCATGAATATGGAGGATTCGGTGAATAGGTTAGTCATATGGAGGGAAGAGTCATTGATAGTATCCTCATTAGATGTCGAATCTATGAGAGAAGTTTTAGCCACCTTGTCAAAGATACCCGCGATGTCCAAGGCACCTGGTACCTTTCTACCAAATCCTAACCTATTCTTGTCTAGTTTCTTTGTCACACTAATGGGCTCCATTTTTCCTTGATTCTGTTTCCCAAGGCCACCTTTGCCTTTATAGCCCATGTTTTTGACTATTCTTAATCCATTGCCATATTGCTTGACTGGTATTGTGACCAGTTCTTTCTCCTTATAGAGCTAAGAAGAAATGTCCTCAATAGTTTCCTCTTCCAATAATTTTCCCTATTGGAATTGGGTTAAAGATGTTGAGGGAGGAATAGTTTCTTTTTTAGTTGCTTTGGCAATGGGCAGTTGGTCGTAAGATTTAGGGGATAAAGGCATCTGCCCTACACAACAAGATTTTGAGATATCGTAGCTTCCAAAGCCTATATCACGGATGTAAGCTTTGATTTCAGGGAGAGGATTAGGTTCACTTGTAGAGGCTTGTGTCAGATTTTCAAGATCGACATATAGTGGGGATTCAAGGGCTTCGCCATTTTGAGGCACTTGGTTGCAATTCTTATAACTGCCTTGTAAGACACGGCAAAATTCAAAAGGATTGGGGTCTCCTAGGATAGTGATCTTTGTACCATTGAATGGAAATTTTAGAGACTGATGGTACGTGGAGGGAATAGCTTTCATTGCATGGATCCATGGGCAACCTAGGATAACGTTGTAAGGCAGCTCAATATCAAGGACTTGGCACCTGGTTTCAAGCATGATGGGGCCCAGTTGTATAGGCAAGTGGATAACACCTTCTGAATGGCATTCAACATCATCATACCCTTTGATTGTAATACTTTGATCAGTGTTGACATGATCCTTAGAGTATCCCAATTGCTTAAGTAACTTTAAAGAACAGATGTTGAGACTAGCATCACTATCTATGAGTATGCGTTTGATTTTGCGCTTATGGATGAGAACCTTGATATGAAGGGCATCATTGTGACATGGATCATGGGATGGGAGGTCCTTTTCAATGAAGACCACATTGTAGGGTGAGGCAATGTTACCTACTATAGCTTGGAAATCTGTGACCGCTATGTTGTTAGGAACCGAAGACTCTTTGAGGGCATTTTTGAGCACCACTTTATGTGCAGGTGACGACCGTAGTAGGTCCAAGATAGAGATCTGTGCAGGGGTTTTCCCTAGATGTTTGACAAGATTATAATTAGATTGAGTTGGGGGGCTTGGTGTAGGACCATGAATGGTGACACGACCACGATGAGTAGTAACAGCGTAATCCGTAGATTTGCCTTTGATTGTGACGGTAGACCCTCAACTTTCTTCAAAACAACCCACAATGGAGTCAAAGGAAGTGGAAGAATTATTGACACCTTTACCTTTATCCTGAGGAGGGGGTGGACCATGGTGAGGGAATGGTTCTGTAGACACCTAAAATTGACTTGCTCTGTAAATCAATTTCCCGTACCTCTTACACTAGTTTATCCCCCCTATTAATTAAATAAATTCATCTTATTAAATTAATCTATCCCTAACTATCTGTCTATCCCTTGTGATCAATTAATTCATTTAATTTGTCACTATACCTTACAACACTATCCTCATCAATTAAATAAATATTTCTAATATTTATTTAGTTTATTTTGTCCATTTCCCTAATCCTTGTTAATTAGATAATCATTCTTATCTAATTAATCTATCCTACTGATCAATCTACCCTAGCCTACCTATCCCCTAGACCTAGGTTAATTAAGCTAAAAACTTAATCAACCTTACTTAGCCCATCCTTCCACACATCATTTGAATAAAAATCAATTTCTTATTCACATGGTCAAATCCTCCTTACCCGTCATTTATCACCCTCTTACACATGTAAGAGTACATCTTCACATCTCCACATAAAGGTGAATTTTTAATTCACACTCCCCCATGAGTTGAATTAAAAATTCACTTGTCATGTCCACTCTTCCCAAAAATGAATCTTTAATTCATTTTTGTCCTCCACACCTTTCCCCATGTGAATTTAAAGTTCACAAATAATGAAAGCCCGCCAATCTCATTGACCAAGCTTCAACCCTTGATCTCTCTCATCCACTCCCCTTGTGACACTTGTCAAAAGGCTATGGTTTCAATCCTAACCCTAACTCTCATTCATTTCTAGCCCTTGATCTCAACTTTTGATCCTCACCCTTCATCCTCATTTCCAAAACTCTATAAATGAGAGCCATTGAGGGGAGGGACTCCTTGCATCCAAACTCTGCCAAAATCTCTCCAAAATCCTCTCATCCATAATGCCAAAATCACTCTAGCCATTCCTTATTTCATCCAATCTATTACTCTATCATCAAATCTCTCATCTACATTGTGTTGAGAAAACATTGAGCAATCCACATTTCAATCAAATTGGGTAAAATCTAAGGAGCTATCAGGTGCAACTCCTTCCCGCTATCTTGGATTTGTGGGTCATTATGAAGGTGTAATCATTTGTGTTTGCATTTGATTTGTGTTTCTACCAGGGGTTTATTTCACCTCTAACCACCAACTTGACTATAACCACTAGAAAACCCCTACATGTGATCAGATTTCGCTAACCACCAGTGGTTTATTTGAAATAGTCAGCTAACCTCTTATGCCTCATACATGTCGAAATATGCTATTTTTTTCAAATTTTCACAAATTTCGTATACAAAGTCAAAAATTTGCAAACAAGGACTTGTCGGAAAGCTGACGAGGTGAACTACACAGTTGTGAGGAAATTTTTAGGTGACTGTACTGTTTTGACCACTTTTTTCGCAATCAAAGTCAAACATGCATGAAAACTTCAAATGCTCATATCTTTTGCAAATTTGATCCTTTTTCAGCAAATTTTTTTTTTCAAATTGCATGGAATTTTGTCTAGAATCTATTTATGTAGTCATTTTTTTTATATTAGTTCATTTTCCATTAGATTTTATCAGATTCTTGATTTTTGCATAATGATCATCTTGGCTAGTCTACTTGCTTCATTTTTTATTATGTGACTTGTAGGTGATCATACGGAGCTGGAACAACATCAGGATTAGCAAATACAACAATTTGGGTAGTGAATTAATCAGGTGCACTCATTCTATTTCTCATTTCATCATAATCTTGTTTGCAAACACACTTCAATTTGGGACATAAAATGAATCATTGTTTGCATACAGTTTTCGATTTGGGCTTCTAAAATGAACATTATTTGATCACACATCATTGAAATTGGGCATAAAATCAACCAGTGTCTTCCATTCACATCTTGATTTGGGCATAAAAAGAACCATTGCTTGACGTGTCTTTCACACATTCTTTTTTCTAAGGGTCAATTAACCACTGGAAGTGTGAATCAAGTGTGTGTGTGTATGCTCTCTTCTCACACCACAAGGTGATCTTAGAGATCAAAAACACCTCACTTGATTCACTTTTGTTTACCCTTTCCTAGGAGGCCTACTAAGGGATTTCATCACCCCTAGGGATGACCTCATCTGAGGCTGAATCGAAAGACACCCTCATTGAAATCAGAATCTTATCACTCTTGGCTAAGCCCCAAAGAACTTTCTACCTTTGGGAAGTCAAGGTGAAGGGTGGGTTACCCCCTTCTCCCAGCTGTGTGACAGGATTTCACTTTCAATTCCTAGTCAACCTTGTGTAAACATTGCCCAAAACCTAATTGGCCATACCCCATCAAACTAGACATTAGGACATGTTGATGTGTCTTCCACGTGTGCTTGTTTAATCATCATTACATTTCATTTTCAAAATCCAAAATTTCTTGTGTCTTGCATGAGTGAATCATGTTTGTACATGTGTGACCATTTGATTAAACATTGCCAAATCAAGCTAAAACACCAAACACAAAAGACAAATAATTCAATACATTCAAATACAATCACATTCATCCTAATCACTCATTTTTAGCCACTTCATTCCTAATCACATCCAAGACATCCTAAATAAATCCTAATCATATCCTTGTCACTCTACATCATCAAATCATCATCATTCTATCTAAATCATTATCCAAACATCATTCTAATCATTACACATCATCATTATCTCCATTCTTGTCAAATCAACCTCAACCCCAATCATCCCTAAGCACATCCTAAGTCACATCTCCATCCTTCATCCTCATCCTATCAACATCATCCTAATCATTATCCTAATCATCCCTAATCATTCCATATCAAACCCTAATCATATCCAAGTCATCATCACATCATATCAACATCAATCCCAATCAAATACAAAATCCAGCCAACATCAATCCATAATCTTCCAAACCATATTCCAAATCAAATCCAAAATCAACATTGATCCCAATCAACATCCAAGTCCCCCAACATCATTACCAAACTCCAAATCCAAATCAACCCAACCAAAAAAATCAAGACCTTAATTGATCATCTAATCATATCAACCAAATCAACCCTCTTGCTTAAGATCATTAGTCTCAAAAGCATAGAGAACCATCTATCAAAAACAAATAAAATCAAATCATCCTAAGGTCTTGAAATTTTGATTCTCAACATCACAATCATCCATTATCCTCCATTTCATCTCATATCTCTCCCACAAAATGGATCCTTATGAAGCAATGCAACAATTACAAAGACTTAGAAAAGTCTATGAGAACATGGATCCTAATGCTAAGGAAAAATGAAAAAATGACATTAAGGATATACCCTTAGCACACCTCATCATTGGAGAATCCCAAGCCCCTACCTTTATCAACAAACACCCTATCTTTCATCCCCATCCACATCATATCAATCTTCATTCTTTCAATCTTCATACCAACCTACATCTTACATATCCACTCCATCAACCTCATATCAACCTTCAACCTCATACCAATTTCCATCATATCAACCTTTACCCTCATATCAATCACCATCCCCTTATACATCCATGCCATCATACTTATCCAATCAATAAATACCTCCAACTTATCCATCCCCCAACCTTTGTCACGCTTACTTTGATCAAGGGAACACCAATCTATCACACCTTATCTCCGAAATCCACTTATATCAACAACCATTTCCCCATACAAATCCCCCATCCTCTAATCCCCATCCTATCAACCTTAATCCATCACCCTACCTACCTTACAATCCATCAATCCCAACCCCCCCAACACAATGTTCCTCCAATCTTAATCCATCACCCTATGTATCTCCCAATCCACCAATCCCTATCACCCATCCACCATCTAATCCACCATCACTTCTTCCAAATCCTAACACCATGACATCCAAAGAATCCTTGTGGGATTTCCTCCAAAGAACATCACCAAGAAAAGCAATGGAATCCCCCAAATCCTCCACCCCTCCAACACCACCATCTAGCCCAACACCTATCCTTGAGCCCACCCAAGAACCATCACTACCTAATACCATCATCCACCTATCCAATCCCAATCCTAATCCCACACAAACCACCATCATTATCCATCTATTATATTGTTCTTCAACCCATACACTCATAAAAGACACCATCCATTGGCTATTAGCAAGGAATCAAACACCCTCATGTAATCCAACATCCACCAAACCTCTTGAACAATCTCCTATCATAACTCAAGAACCATCATGCAGCCATGTTCAAGAACACATAAGTCAAGCACCTATCACATCCATCCAAGCACCCATCACATATATCCAAGTCACTCCCACTTCTATCCAAGCACATGAGCTATGTCAAGAATCAAATCTAAAGCATGTTGAAACATCCACCCCTTCTCCTAATCAAGATCTAACCATCCCATCTAATCCCATCCCTGATCCCCTCCCATCTATTGATCAACTTATTGATCTCACACCATCTTCTACCATCCCTTTACCATTCCCCATGAATAATTTACCTCCATCAACCAATCCCATCCCAAATCCATCCCCTTATCTACTTGGACAAAACACCTTCATCTGTAGTGACTCCGTCGTAGGAGGTGAACAACTTCCATCCACCACCTATCCTCTTCCAACAAATAATCAACTCGTGTCTTGTTTCCAAAGCACCAAACATCCCATTGCATGTCGCATACTCCAACATATGAACTATCAAAGCAAAGGCTTAGGCCTTCATGAACAAGGCATCTTGGAGCCCATCCACACCACATTCCATCCATCCTCGCATGGCCTTGGCCATACACCCCAAGAAAAACAATCTAAACATGTTGGTACCACCCACGTACCTTCCAAAATCCACTCATCCAATCCCAAACATGGTACATCTCATCGCACCCCCAAAGCATATGTCGCCATCCCTCCTCCATCATCATATCAATTGCAAAAGCATGTGACCATCCATCTTCCTCCATCAAATTTACCTCCACTACTTCCAACTCCAAATATTCCTATTAAATCCACTCTACCTCCTATCCTACCAATGCCAAACATCCCTATCCACAAATCCTCTTATCCTCCCATCCTTCCAAACATCCCTATCCTCAAATCCCCTCATTCATTTATCCATAAATCCACGTTTTACCCCTCTACCCATAAATCCCCTAAAATTCCCAATCAAGACCAACAAAAGCACACATCATCCAAACATGAAGCTTCCCCCAAATCCATGGGATTCAAAAGTAATAATTTGAATGCCTCAATGCATAAAGCACAAAAGCCTAAAGATGTTATCCCTTCCAAGCAAAATCAAAAATCCAAAAGGCTATCAAAGCCCACACCATCACAAGAAAAAGCAAAAACAAAAATGGTGTGGGTCCCTAAGCAAAAGGCACCAAACTCTAATGAGGCATCCACATCCCAATCCACCCCAAAATCCCAAACATCCCCCTCCCCATCTAAAAATTCCATAAATCCTAAGTCTATTTGGGTCCCTAAAACCCCAAATCGACCATCAAAAAATCCCCCATCCCGATCCCCATTACTCCCAACTCCACATCCAAAGTACAAGCTTCCAAATACATCATGGTGTGTGCAACCATTGGTCTTGGTTCCCCTCTACCACTTAACATTCCCACATACCCCCATCTCTCCATCTTTAGTTCATTATCCTACATATCTTCCCCATCACATTCCTATGGTCCATGCTTTTGCATAATCCACATCATAATCCATTCCATCTTTTCCTATCTACCAACATCCATGCAATCATAATCCATAATCCTATCAAACATGGGACCATCTTTCACCTTGCTATGGAAATAGACACTAAAGTCCCCATTCCATCAAAAAAATCAAAAAATCAAGAAAAAAACCTGAGTGCAATAAAAACTTCCAATAGTGAAAATCACTTCGATCACACTTTGGATAAGTACCATGGTGAAAACCTATTTCAAGCGTCATGTGTAGTGACTAGTTTCACCATCTACTAAGTCCTCTTTCCATCACACCACTCTATATCGCACCCATCCCATGGCTTGGAATTGAGAAACATCGAACCCTATCACCCAACCTTGCACCATCCCATCCCAAAGCTAACTCATGGCACGAGGATCCTTGTAAGCCCCCTTTTGTACATCTCAAAATCAAAAAATCCAAAAAATAATACAAAATCAAAAAATCCAAAAACAATACAAAATCAAAAAATCCAAAAACAATCCAAAAAATCAAAAAATCCAAAAATAATACAAAAATCAAAATATCCAAAAAAATCAAAATATCCAAAAAATCCCAAAAACAATTATCATCACAATCACCCAAATCATCCAACACATTTCATCTTCCAACATCATCACATCTATCATCATCCCACATCATCATCACAAATCAGAACTACATATCATAATCACTTGCATCTTAATATGCCTTGATCCTGTGGATACAGGGTATGTAGGTAGGCTAGATATGAAGGACGTTTCCAGTACTCAGGTACACAAGATGCACCCATCCAACCTGCTGAGCTTACACTAGATCCAAGCATTACATCACCTATCAAAGCATCATCCCTTAACAAAAAATCATTAACTATCAAATCAGCATCAAGCACAACTTGTCACCATCATATCTTGAGCCAATCTTACAACATCAACTAAGCATGGTCCAATCATCCATTGATTCCTGCCTTAGGATATATCATTCCTACAATAGGCAGAATCTATCAATCATCATCCATCTTGGCAAGAGATACAATGGTTATTTGTTTGGTTCGTTGGTCTTTTAGTTTTTAATTTTTTATCTTTTGTCCTATTCGAAGATCACATCAAAGCTACCCTGATCTCACTATATCATGGTATGTGGCAAAAACATCTAGAATGGGGCATGGTCTTGCTTTTGTATGATGTGCTTGTGGGTTGGCTTCATTACTCCAAGATAGTATTCATATCTTGTTGATCATAGGGTCGATTCTAGCATATTGATCTCCTTGTGCATCTAAGGTTCATCATACCTTTTGTGTACTAACAACTTATGCTATGAGTCCCCTTCCCTTGTCTAAGACAAGGTTGTACTATCTTGGGCATGCATGAGATCATCCCTTTGTCTACATGTCTAGTCCATGCAAATGTTGGATCAACATCATCACCCTAGTCTTCTATACCTTGGTGAAAATATCCACTTTGCTATATCAAACCTAGGATTGCTCTAAATCATTTTCAGCACAATGATCATCCACCAATCAATCTCCCAACATTATCATTCTTTCATCTTGCCCCTTATCCTCCAACCACTTCTACTAATCTATTCCATCCATGTCGAGAGCACAACCGTGTTCTTGCAACCCGCCTATCCTCTTGAGGGGCATCACCCTTACCAATTATCCCCAAACCTTAGCCTATTCTTCTAAGCCAAAATCTTTTTTCTATCCAATCCAACTCTATGTTTTAACTTCTTTGAAATGATGTTACTTAGTTGCAACACCATCTCAAAGAGGGGCAAATGTAGACACCTAAAATTGACTTGCTCTCCAAATCAATTTCTTGTACCTCTTACACTAGTTTATGCCCCTTATTAATTAAATAAATTCATCTTATTTAATTAATCTATCCATAACTATCTGTCTATCCCTTGTGATCAATTAATTCATTTAATTTGTCACTATACCTTACAACACTATCCTCATCAATTAAATAAATATTTCTAATATTTATTTAGTTGATTTTGTCCATTTCCCTAATCCTTGTTAATTAGATAAATCATTCTTATCTAATTAATCTATCCTACTGATCAATCTACCCTAGTCTACCTATCCCCTAGACCTAGGTTAATTAATCTAAACACTTTATCAACCTTACTTAGCCCATCCTTCCACACATCATTTGAATAAAAATCAATTTCTTATTCAAATGGTCAAATCCTCCTTACCCCTCATTTATCACCCTCTTACACATGTAAGAGTACATCTTCACATCTCCACATAAAGGTGAATTTTTAATTCACACTCCCCCATGAGTTGAATTAAAAATTCACTTGTCATGTCCACTCTTCCCAAAAAATGAATCTTTAATTAATTTTTGTTCTCCACAGCTTTCCCCATGTGAATTTAAAATTCACAAATAATGAGAGCCCTCCAATCCCATTGACCAAGATTCAACCCTTGATCTCTCTCATCCACTCCTCTTGTGACACTTGTCACAAGGCTATGGCTTCAATCCTAACTCTAACTCTCATTCATTCCTAGCCCTTGATCTCAACTTTTGATCCTCACCCTCCATCCTTATTTCCAAAAATCTATAAATGAGACCTCTCTCTAAGCCATTGAGGAGAGAGACTCCTTCTTACATCCAAACTCTACCAAAATCTCTCCAAAATTCTCTCATCCCAACATCATAATGCCAAAATCACTCTAGTCATTCCTCATTTCATCCAATCTATCACTTTATCATCAAATCTCTCATCTACATTGTGTTGAACAAACATTAAGCAATCCACATTTCAATCAAATTGGATAAAATCTAAGGAGTTATCAGGTGCAACTCCTTCGTGCTATCTTGGATTTGTAGGTCACTATGAAGGTATAATCATTTGTGTTTGCATTTGATTTGTGTTTCTACTTTCATTTTGATACATTGATCATAGGTTCCTTATACATGTTGAGGTCTTTGTTCATGTGTTGAGCTGGTGGATCATCTTCAAGAGAGATTTGATTACCTTCGATGAGATTTTGGATTAGGTGCTTGAGTTTCATGCACGATGTGGTTCTGTGCCCTTTGTTCCTATGGAATTCACAATATTCATTTTCTCTGTACTGTGTCGTTTTGTAAACCGGTTCACCATATGGGGGAGCATCGGGTAAGGTGATGAGCCCTTTATGTAAAAGCTTCTGTAAGATAGACTCTATGGGCTCTCCCAAGGGAGTGAATTGACGCCGCAGAGGGTAATCTTGTTGATGCCGCTCTTGATGTCATTGTTGTTGGTATTGATAAGGTTGTCTTTGTTTTTGCCACTGTTGAGGTGGAGTTTGACTCAGTTTGGAAAGCTGCAATGGTGTTTACAATGTTTGGACATGTTTAAAATCGACCACCCCATTGTTGACCATGTTTTTATTTTTGTTCCAAAACATTAGTTTATCGTTTGTGTGCTGTTGAGGAGCATTGTCTTTAGTTTCTTTGAACATTTTGACCACACCTTTAGCAATGAGGGCCTTTTCAATGTTGATTCCCTTATACATAATTTCGTCAAAGGTTGTAGCACTAAGAATTTGCAAATGAAAACCTAATTCTTGGTTGAGGTTCTACACAAATATGCTAACAAGCTGCTTTTCGGGTATCTTGAATGGGAATTTGCTAGCCATTTATCTCCATCATTGAAGGAAAGAAATGAAAGTTTCACTATTTTTTTGTTTGTTGTTGCATAGATCGGTCATGGAGATCTCATGCTCTGTGTTGTAAGAAAAATGGGTGGCAAATTTCTTTGCAAGTTCATTAAAAGATTTGATACCCGTGGGTAAGTGTGAGAACCATTCTATAGCTTGACCTCTAAGACTGTGAGGAAAGAGACACATAAGATATGTGTCGTTATGTGAGACCTCGAAGCACGCAAGATAGAATTCCCTGAGATGGTCTTTTGGGTCTCCTTTTCCTTTGTATTTATCAAATTTGGGAATAGTGAAATTTTGAGGAAAAGGGATCATGGGTAATGATCGATCAAAAGGATAAGGACACACCTCTTCTAAAGAGAAGGTCTTCTTGGTGTGGCCAAACATAAGATCAAATAGTTGTTGTTGAACTTCTACAATTTTTAACTCCATTATTGTGGGAGGGGTTGGAAACATCTCATGTTGTCCTAGAAGTGGTTGCTGTTGCCCATACGGGAGAGTGTAGTGTAAGCCATGGGCATTGGTGTTATAAGGGTCATATGATTGGTTGGTGTCATATGTGTCATATGTTGGGCTTAGATTGGGTTGGAATTGGATGCTTTGATTCAGAGGAGGTGGGGGGGTGCTAGGTAAGAATATAGGCTTTGTGATGGTTGAAGAAAAGAGTTTGGTGGGGGAAAGCTAAATTTTGGGTTAGGTTGCGATTGCGGCACATAGCTTTGGGAAACTTTATGTTGGGAATGTTGAGGGTGGATAAGCAAGGTGTTGAAAAAGTTTAGCGCTGATGATCGTAGTGGTGGAGGGACATAGGTAGATGTGTTTTGCGATGGTTGGGGTTGATTGAGGATGAGAGTAGAAGAATGTTGTTGCTTGGATTGCATGACCCTAGTTGGTTGAGAGATATGAAGGTTTGATGATATAGGAGGTGGTATTTGTTGAGACCCTTGTTGCATGGCTACATATTTGTTCCCTAGATTATAATTTGGTGGGAACCCTATTCGTGATGGGGTAGCTAAGTTTCCACTTACAATTGGTGTGGACACTTTAGGAGTGTGTTGTAGATTTGATCGAGCTAAGGTGGCTTGCTTAGCTAGCTCCGCTTGACGTTGGAGAGTCTCTTGTTGATTTTTGTAGATCTCCATAGGAGTCAGAAGCAGTGACACGACCCTCTTTCATGTTGGGTTTTGATAAAGGGGAATCTCATATTGTGCAATCGTTCTCCCTTGTAAGCTTTGTTCGGGTAAAGACGTGGTCACTATTGACATAGCTTCAACTGCATGTAGGGCATTTTGGGTGTTGTTTGTGTCCTTGAGATTGGATAAATCAAAATCTTGAGGTAATTTGGCTCCTTGCTCTGCAAGCAAGTGAAAAAAATGATCTTGGTTCTCACTAAGGATTTTGTCAAAGACGGCTATAGCTCTAGGATCTTGTATGAATTCATCAAGATCTTGCCCATCTTCTTGAGAGAATTGACCTATTTCAAAGTGTCTCTCTTCTTGAGATGGGGCTTGATCTGCAGTATAACCTTATGGAACAAAATCCTGAGGCATGCTGGTGGTATAGTGAGGTGTACTTACCAAAGGGACCCTACCTTCTTGAGATGGGACTTGATTAATAGAATAACCTTGTGGAACAAAATCTGAAGGCATGCCGGTGGTATAGTGAGGTGTACTTACAAAAGGGACACTACCTTCTAGAGGATTTTTTGGTTGGTCAAGTTGTGGCATGTTAGGAGAGTTGTTTGATCTTTCCAAGGGTGTTTTAAGAGTTACTTTAGGAGTAACGTTGGATCGGCCTGATTACGGGGTGCGAGGAGGTGATTTGTGCTTCCTAGGGACAACTTGCTTGGATTTCATAGTTTGCTGGAGCCTAGTGGTTACCATGGAATACACTAGAACAAAAAGGTTGGGACTCTGCTTGTGTTTTGAAAAGACAAATTCCTGATGCATAATGTTATTGGACAAAAGGCACTATACTGTTTGACCAAAGGCGCAGGACTATGCAACCAAAAAGTGAGCTACTGTAATACCAAAGGTGATGGACTAAGTTACCAAAGGTGAGGTACTACTATACCAAAGGTGAGCTACTGTGACCAAAAGTGAGCTAATGTTATACCAAGGGCGCTAAAGTAGGGTTGCCAGAGGCAAGGTACTGTTATACCAAAGGCGAGCTACTATACTACTAAAGGTGAGCTGCTGTAATACAAGAGGCACTGAAGTAGTGTCTGATGTTTTATAAGGCAAATTTTGATAGATTTGGTTTTGGTTCTGATTGGATTTGCTTTGGCAAGAGAAAACACAGCAAACAAAGTTGGCAAAAGGGACTCACACAATAGATAGTGTATGTTCGAGGCTTACAAAAAAGCCTAATATTTCCACAGGTATAAGACAATTGCAATCAATATCAAGCACTTTTTATCCCTAGAGACAAGGTTTCATTGCAGTAGATCAGTTCATGACTTAATACTTCGTTGATAAAAATGTCATTCCATAAAGGTGTTAGACATTTTATATCTTTGTGAGAGACGATAGGTAGGGATATCTCACCCTCCCCTTGGAAAGCTCAAGTAGGTCACAAGAGCTTTATGGCCAAGGGAATACTATCTCTTCTTAAGGGAGCCAATGGTGAGTATATTGAGGGCTTAAATTGATTCCCTTTGCACTGATGATTACCGCAATGTTCAAAGGTAGATCAAGTAGTCACTATCTACAATGGTTCTTTGTAACTTTGAGGGACCAATGCCTTACGAGCAATGTGACAAGCTACTAAAAGCTTTAACCAATCCTACTAAGAGTATCAAACACTTCACTCGATGTGAAAATCATTTCCACAAAGAGCTAGTACACCTCTTTTCAATTTGGCACCACAAGGTAAGGCTGACGTCGGTTAGGACTTGGCTTTTGCCTTATCCCTCTTATATAGCGGTTCAAAGGAAAATCCGCTTAGGGTCATCCCTTTTGGATGAAACACAATCTAAAAATAGGCCCATCTAAAGGAATAACTGAAAGTGTAAGAGCAAGCACATCAAACAAAGGTTCAATTGTTTCGTTATAAGAAAAATAAGATGCAACTAGATTAGGCACACACACGATTGTAGTTGTCAATTGTCCCTTATGAAATTGAAGTGTGTGGCATTCATGTCCATTGTCCCTTAGAAAATTGAAATGTTTTTGCATTCATGTCCTTTGTCCCTTAAGAAATCAATATGTTCTCTAAGATTGCAATGATGATTGTTCAATTGTCCCTTAAGAAAGCAATATATTTTCCAAGATTGTAAAGATGATTGTTCAATTGTCCATTAAGAAAGCAATATGTTTCTAAGACTTAATGCAATAGATTTTTCAATTTCTTCAAAGCTCGTCCTGCATGAACATGTTAGAGAAACTAATTTGCTCTGTTTGAGTGATATGAAGCTACAACAAGTGATATTCGGTCCACAAAAACTCAAAAGTTTAGCCAAAAATAAATCAATTGACCAAAAGTGCTTAACTTGTTAAGTGAAAAAATAAGAAATATGAAAAAATCTAATAATAATGATTAGGTATAGCATATTGAATATTATGATCAGATTCTATATGAAATTCTATGCAACTTCAAAAAAATGTTTGTGAAAATTGAGTAAATTTTGCACAAGTTATGACCGTTTGAAGTTTGCAAAGAAGGGCTGACTTTGACTAAGTGTACCTGATAAATTTGATAAAATCACCTCAAAATTCTTTCACCATAGAAAATTTGGGAGAACTAACTTTCCAACGCCACTAGTTTCGTGAAAATCTGACTCTATATGTAAAAGATATGGCCAATTTTGTGAAATTACTAAAAATAGGCCAAAAGAAAGCAAGCATGGGCTAAAAATAGGGACACAGATTGGGATCTATTTTTCTTGAAATCTGTGCACTTCCTACAAAAAATAAGAGATACCCAGATAGAATTTTGATGTTTTTGACAAAACCTAAAAATCTTTTGAGCTAAAGTTACACAGATATGCCTGATTTCATGAAATTGCTAAAAATAGGCCAAAAAAAGTTTTAAAAAAAGCATAGGTTAAAAATAAGGACACGATTGGGATCTATTTTTTTCAAAATCCGTACACTTCCTGCAAAAAATAAGTGATACCCATATAAGATTTTGATGTTTTTGACAAAACCTAGAAATATTTTGAGTTAAAGTTACACCGTTTGAATGCTCAATGCCTATTCTCTCAAACTAGTGAACAAAGATTTTCAGATTTTCTGCATTGTGATTGCGCTTTTCCGTACCTAGCTTCCAAAAAATTAACTTTTTCTAGAAAAAAAGTAAGGTTAGTGAGTCTCACTGGGCATGCCAAAATGTGTAAGAGGAAAATCAATTAAATCAGAACTAATAAATCAAAACCCATAACATAAAGAGAACTAATCTAAATAAAAGCCATTATCAATAAATCTAATGAAAAAAGAAAGATTTTGCCCAGATTTGTATTCTTCCCTTTATTAAATGTGGATTGCTCAATAGTGCTGCGAAACCATATTTGCAACAAGCAAGTAAAGTGCTCAAAGTGCTCAAAGATCAATGTCAAAAGATCGTAAGGTTGCTCAATCGATGCGAGGTATGCTCAAAGCGATGTAAAGGATGCCTAAGAATAAGTGATCGAAGAGGATTTGTGAAGAAGATGAGGGGGGTTTATATAGGTTTCAACAAAGATCGATCAACAGTCCAGATAATTTAGAAAAATCAATGGAGGAGATAAAACAAATAACCATGATGAATGTGCACACAACATGTGTCAATTCATAAGGATATTTTTATTAAGATATGATGAAAATAAGATTGATTGAATAGATAACTCAACTTGTAATTTGTCTTCTAAAAATAAGACAAATTGTGCACATGAGTTAACAAGATATTTTAAGAGGAATTGGAAGATAACTAAAATTAAATAAATAAATTTATTTAATTTATTGTGCATGATAGAGGAATATAGGAGATATGAAGATTTAAATAAATTAAACAAATAAATTGATTTAATTTATTTTGCATGATGAAGGATAAATAAAATATGTGATTATATTTTATTTTTAGAAGATTTATTTTTAAAGGAAAAAACAAATTAAATAAATAAATTTATTTAATTGTTTGTGCAAGATTACAGAAATATGAAGATTATACATAAAATACTTGATTTCATTTATTTTTAGAGGATTGAGATAATTTAAATAAATTTGCATGTTTTATTTAAATTTAGAAGAACAGTTGATTTAATTAAATAATGTAAATTATTTAATTGTAGATAAGACGATTTGTGATGAATTAATTAAACAATTTATTTATTTAATTGATGTGGACTTAAATTTTAGAAAGTGGATAATGATTTAATTAAATAATAAAAATTATTTAATCGTGGAAGAATAAGGTTGATTTAATGAAATTAATTAAATAAAGAAGATTTGTTTAATTAATTTTGAAAGTATGTGATTTAGAGAAAATAGATGAAATTAATTAAATAATCTAACACTGAATGTAGGTGATTAGATAGATTAGATGACATGCAGGTGATGTGATGACTTGGTCATTTTTGGGTGTCTACAAACATTACAAAATTTCATCATGCATTTACAAATTTGATCTTGGTTCCTCTTGGAACTAGATCGGCTTAAAACGGGATTTCACAAAATGTGTGGGATAATCTCTGATTATCTATGGCTTGGTTAGAACACCTGCACACTTACACAAAAGATTAATCCAACATGTATATCATAGCCGAAGCAAGGGAAACATACACTCACACCATCGCTTAATCAAGTAAAACATCATAAAATCACATCATAATTAAATTCATAAATTTGCATTTCTATAATCCATCTCAAGATAAAATCACATAATAAATCTATAACAATAATCACATAACTAATATCTCAAATGTATCATAATGCAAGTCATATGTCAATATCCTCATCAGTGAATCAAATCAAGACCTAATTTCATCACAACATGCTAAACATAATTAATCAAAATAAAAGCATATAGTCTAATAATTCTGCAAATCGGGATAAATAGTCCCCAAAAGTCTAAAATGTATCTCTAACAATAATATGAAATGATCAAAATAAGGGAGTGAAAAGGGTAGGGCTCACATCTTCCCCCTAAGACTAAACTCCCTTCTGGAAGTCGTCAAAGAGGTGAGGATAAAGTGCCCTCAATCTAGCTGATCCTCCCATGTCACTGTGACCTCATCGTACCCATCCCACTGGACCCTAACCTGGTCCAACTCTCAACCTTGAAGGCCAAGCATCTGACAAGCCAATATGCAAATTGGCTCTAAAGCCAACTATCCATCTGGCTCTACCTGTAGAGCACTCCAATCTAATACATGAGATAAATCAGATAGGTAATGCCACAAAATAGAAACATGAAAAACATTGTGGATGCGCGACAAGCTAGGTGGCAAGGCTAGATGGTAAGCTATAGATCCTATCCACTCCAATATCTCAAAAGGCCCAACAAACTACGATGCAAGCTTAGAGCCCTTTCCATAATGGATTAGACTCTTGTGCGGTCACAGTCTCAAGAATACTCTATCCCCAACTGAGAAGCTCTAATCTAATCTCTTAGCATCAACATACTTCTTCTATCAATCCTACGCCTCCTAAAGTCTCTGTCTAATCAAGGTCACTTGCTGCTCCATATCCTGTACCAACTCTGGCCCAATCGCAACCCTGACCTCTATACGATCCCAACTCAACGGTGTCCTGCAAGGTCTGCTGTACGAGGCTTGAAAGGGAGGCATACCCAATGAGCTATGATGCCCATTATTGTAGGAAAACTCAACTAGATACAGATACTCCTCCCATCTAGTCTGGTGATCCATAACGTACATATGAAGCATATCCTCGAGTACCTAATTCACCCTCTCCGTCTGACCATCTATCTCAGAATGATAAACAGAACTGAAGTTGTGTTGTGTGCCCAATGCCTATTGTAATGCCCTCCAAAAGGCTGATGTGAAGACTGAGTCTCTGTCAGAAATGATATGGCGAGGTACTCCATGTAACCTAACAATATCATCCAAGAATACTCTCGCCACTGATGGTACATTGTATGTCATGCATATAGGTGAGAAATGTGCCACCATGGTCAACTTGTCAACTATCACCATGATGGCATTATGGTGGTGAGATGACATAGGAAGACCAACAATGAAATCCATAGAAATGGTGTCCCATTTCCACTCAAGTATCTCATGAGGGTATAAAGACCTGCTGGATGCTAATGCTTAGCCTTGACCTTCTAGCACTCAAGGCAACGAGCAACATACTCTACAATATCTCGTCTCATACCTGCCTAAAGGTACAATTGTCACAAATTAGCATACATCTTCTTCACCCCTGGGTGTGCTGCATAAGGTGCTCTGTGAACCTCTGAAAGAACTATTGTACGTAGGTCGCCTACATGGGGTATATAGATGCACTGTCAATGTCTAAGTAACCCATCTGCCTCAAGGGAATATCCTGCAAACTTGCCCACAAGGGCCCTCTGTGACTGGATCTACTACTGCACCTCAAGAAACCACTCATCCTTAGGCAAATGCTGTAAGATGTACCCTCTCAAGTCCACGCTCAAGGTAAAGGTCAAGATCTCATGGCACCTTCAACTCAAGGCATCGGTAACCATGTTCTCCTTCCCTTTGATGTAGTGGATATCAAAGTCATACTCCCAAAGAAACTCCATCCAACACCACTGGCGGGTGTTCAAATTCGGTTGTGTGAATATTATTACAAATTGTGGTGATCTGAATGAATCTCAAAGCGATGACCCAATAGAAAGTGTCTCCAATGTACAAGAGCATGAACCACTACTACAAGCTCTAAATCATGAGTGGGGTAGTTTAGCTCATGGGTCTTGAGCTTTCGGGACTCATACATGATCACCCTACCACCCTACATATGAACGGCTCCCATACCCCCATGTGATACATCAGTACAAACCACAAAGTCCTCTACTGGATTAGGAACCACTAAGATGGGAGTACTGATAAGATGCTCCTTGAGGACCCTGAAGGCCTTCTCGCACTACTCAGTCCAAGTGAAATTCTTCCCTTTCTGTTGAAGGGAAGTGATGGGGTGTGCTATCCTGGAAAAGCCCTCTACGAATCTGAAGTAGTAATCAGCTAACCCCATGAAACTCCTAACCTCTGTCACATTGGTGGGTGCTGGCCAATCCCTAATAGCCCTAATCTTCGATGGATCTACTGAGATACCATCACCAGACAGGATGTGTCCCAAATATTGCACCTCGGTCCTGAAAAAGCCACACTTCGCCAAGTTACCATAAAGCTACTTCTCTCTCAAGCACTGTAAAACCTGATATAAGTGATCCTCATGCTCCTCGGTCCGTGAGTAGATCAAAATATCATCAAGAAAAATGATCACGAACCGATCCAAATAAGTATGGAACACCCTGTTCATAAGACTCATGAACACTGCAGGGGCGTTCATCAAGCCGAAGGGTACCACAGTAAACTCATAGTGGCCATATCTAGTCTGAAAGGTAGTCTTATGGATGTCCACCTCTGTGATGCACAACTAGTGATAACCAAACTTTGGGTTGATCTTAGAGAACACCCTGGCTCCCTGCATCTGATCAAAAAGGTCATCAATCCTAGGCAGAGGATAATGGTTCTTCACCGTCACCTTATTATGCTACCTATAATCCATGCATAGACAAAGAGACCCATCCTTCTTCTTCACGAAGATAACTAGTGCACCCCATGGTGAAATACTAGGTCAGATGTGCCCCTTCTCAAGCAACTCCTCTAACTGTAACTTGAGCTCTGTGAGTTCATGTGTGGTCATCTTGTAAAGTGCACGAGACACTAACTCTGCACCTGGCACTAGATCAATGTGAAAGTCTACCTCTCTGCATGGAGGCATACCTGGTAACTTTGGTGGAAAGACATCGACAAACTCCCTCAAGATAGGATGGTCATCTAATGACTCCTCTGGCTCATCCTCTGATCTCTCACTAACATTGATAGAAAATAATTGGCATCCCTTCCACATGCAGCGCTTAAGCTATTGAGTAGATATCATGTGAACTGTCATGGGCTTCTGAATGCCCACTACTTTGACTAACATGCCATGATCATCCAAACAACTAATTGCCTTTAGGCGACAATCTAGCTTGGCCTATGAGCTGTGAGCCAATCTATGCCTAAAACTACACCATAGGATCTGAAAGGCATAACCCTAAGGTCACATAATGTAGTGAAGGTCCCCAAAGATATCTCGCAACCCTAAACCAAAGAATCTACTGACATCTTGGCCCCAGTGGCCAACTCAACCTCCCACCTATTACCCTGCTTAGAGGCCACTAGCATGCAATGCTCCACTAATGATGGAGAAATAAATGAATCAGTAGCACCAGAGTCAAATAAAATAGCAATGGGGACATCCCCAATCATACCTACTATCTCGATCACTGAGGCCTGGAGGTTGGCTTGGCAGTTATCAACCACTGCAAACATACAGTGGGACTTGCCCACATCTCCTATTGTTTGCTCTGATCCTCTTGCATGAGGTTCTCCCTCTGCCATAAAGCCCTGTGGGCACTCTCTGGCTAAATGTCCTACCCCACCACATACATAGCAAGGGCCCCAAGCCTGTACCTATCCAGTCTATGTCCTACTACTCTGTTGTTGTCCAGTCCAACTTGTGGACCCCTGAGGACCTTTGTATGACTACTATGATCTAACATGTCCCATAGGTGGTCCCTACTGTCTCTGATCTCTACGCAGACGCTACTGCTACCAACTGTAATTTTGTCCTCCCTATGCCCTATGCTGGGGCCTGGACCTTTGCTAATACTACTGATGTGGAGGTCTAGGAGGTAAAGGTGCAGAACTAAACCCTCCTCTCTGTGGTGGTGGTGGTGGTGGTCGGTAGAAATTCTGCTGCTGCTGCTGGCTATGATCCTAAAACTGAGGACATGAACTCTGACCTCGTCCCTGAATCTCCTCTATGATATAAGCCTTCTCGACAACCTCACTCATGGTCTGGGGGTCTACCATGCACACTGGTCTTGATATCCCCTGATTCAAACCTCTGATAAATTTGTGGACCAGAAGTTTCTCATCATGGAGATACTCTACATTTCATGACAACTCAATGAACTTGCTCTCATACTGCACTACGGTGGAACCTCATTGCTACAAGTCATGGAACTCATCAATCCAACGCTGCCTATAATGATTTGACAGATAACACGTATTAAAGCACTCAATGAAGGTGTCTCATGTAAGAGTGTCCAAAGATAAGCGGTGCTTGCACTCCTTAGTGTGCCACCATGTCACCACTATGTCTTTTAGGAGGTGTACTACCAAACATACCTTCGTGTTGTTCCCATAAGGACACAACACAAAGCACCTATCTAAACTGATAAGCCAAGCCTCAGCCTCAGCTCCCTCTATGGCTCCTGTAAAGGTAAGTGGATTCAACCTAAGTCTCTGACGGGGTCTCCTTAGTCTCTATGTCCTCTAATAGGCTCATCCAATCCATAATCATAAGTTCCATGATAAACCTGCTCTACCCTCATAGCCTCCTCTCGCCTCGCATGATGTGGAGGGCTCCTACTACGCACTCTGTAAGCTAAACCAACCTCCTCCACTATCGTGTCAAGGATCTCAACATAAGGCTCTACACGTGGCACCTCTCACATCTTGACACAGGGCTCAACACATGGCTCTGCACGTGACTCAGCATGCGGGTCCTCACATGGGTCCTCTTGCAGATCAATGTGGGGCTCGACATGCAGCACTGCTATAGCTGGCAGTAACCTCTCTAACATAGCCTGTAATGTCTACAAGATCTGTGGCCCTATATTAGGTGCTAGTGGTGTCGGTGGTGCCTGTTGCTCTGGTGAGGATGATGGTCCCTGACCCTCTACCGAAGACTTGTAAAAAATGAGGGGTAAAGTTTATAAATGGGCTTATGCCTTAAAATTAAAAAATGCCACTAAGAGAGGTAGGGCAAGCCACAAGGAAATTAAAGAGAATAGTGAAATTGACTTTATGATGATGTAAGGAAGTCTAAGTAATATGATCATAGGAGCAAATGGAAAAATGTGGAGGTAGAGGTGCATCCTCTAAGGAAATGAATGGGATGAAATTATTTAGCACAAGTAATGTATCTATGCTAGATGGAAGAAGATAATGAGATGCATGGATAAGTAGCTCACTATCATGGTCTATAAGTGAAGGCTCACTAGGAGGAGAATGTGGAGGTGAAATAGGTAAAGGAGTAGAATCACCATGAGGTGGAAAATATGGGCTAAGGATAGGAGCATGATCATGAGCATATAAGGTCGAAAAGGGATGCAGGTCATTACAATACTTATGAAGGAAAATGGTGACAATGGGAGAGTGGGTAAGACAAGTCCATATAAACCTAGTGGAGAGAGGAGAACCATCTATCTCAAAGAAATTTATGAGGTGATTAGAGACAAGAGGGTAGGTAGAAATAAAATTGGAGTAGTAGGCATAGTTATGGAAAGAGATAGGAAAGACAAAAGAAAGAGAAGAAAAATATGTGGCTAAAAAGAAGGCTAGAACAATGCAAAATAGTTAAAAGGGTAAGGATGAGAACAGAGCCAATAAGGGAAGAGACACAAAATGGAAATGTAGTAAGGGAAAGAGATGAGAAAGAAGGAAGCACACAAAAACCAAATGCAATATGAGCATGGAAAAATAATTGCTAGGAAAGAAAAAGAAGATACTTTTGATGAAATCTACTCCAACATGTGAAAAATAGAAGGAAGAATTAGTAAGATATAATAGGTTCACAAAATGAAAGAAAAGAAAAGAAAATAGAAGCATGTAAGTGAGTGGGTTTTTTTTTGTGTAAGTAAACTAGTACAAAATAAACTTTTCAACCTAATCTAACATTAATAAACAAACACTAAAGTTGGGATTGAAAAAAGAAGTCACGCCCACATTTCCCATGCTATCAGGACACACAACACACATGTCATGTCCACATTTGTCATGTGGTCATGACACGAAATATCAAAAAAAAATCACACATCCCTAGAAACCCTCGCACGCATCAGCATGCTCGGTGGCAATACACATAAAGCATAAATATGTCAATCAATTTCAGGACAATGCGATCACATGCACAATCCCCTGCGTGATGATAGCTGACTAAGGGGGTCAAGTGTCACCATTAGGGTTAGGATCAATTGATCAAAACCCTAATTTATCCTAGATGAGTGACAGGATTTTGATATGAGTTGAAATCAAAACCTTAATTCTAATTACATTAAATGGTTTAAATAACCACTAATCAATCAACTAATTGTGGAAATATTAAAATTTTATTCTACACAAGGTTTAAAATCATCTAAGAAATTCAACCCTAATTCCTGAAAAAATCTGGCAGCATAACGCCTCTCGGGTGTGTATAGGAATTATTCTAATTAAATAAATTTTGCACAAAGGGTCACTAACCTACTAACATTGGTTAAATTAAAAAATTGCACTCAGGAAATAAGATAACACATTAAGGTTCTCTAATGAAATAGACTAAGTTAAATTAATTAATGGATAACCTATTTCATTAAAAACCAACATATAATTAATTTTACTAAATCAACCTTATTAACAAATTAAAGTTGCATTTAAAATTACAAGGGTTTCAATATTAAAATGAATCTCCAAACATAAATACTAAGACAATAATTTCCTTCATACAAAAATAAAATATATTCTAAATAAACCAACCTAATAGGAATATAATAATCCTCCTAACTATCAAACAAATTTTAATTTACAACTATACAACTATAATCAAATTAAAACCCACATATAAAATCAAACTTACCCCTTTACCTAAATATCAAAGGCAAAACAAATTAAATAAATTAACAAAAAGCCCATAAGTCAAGTGGGAGGGAAATGAATTAAATCTAATTTTAAAATCACACTTGCCCTAAAAGTTTCCCAATAAACAATACTTTCCTTATGAAAAGAAAATATACCCTAACTCTATTTTGTTCTCATCATTTTCATTTCTCTCCATTTTTTTTTCTCATTCTTTCTTCTTTGTTGTTTTGATTTGCAGGTCAAACTGGAAGGGCAACTATGGCCACCACTCCCAAACTAAGGTATATACAATGTATATACACGTTTTAATTAAAACCCCATTTTTTAAAAGCATATATTTATTTATTTATTTATTTAAGAAAGAATGCAAGCTGCAGGTACAGTGATAGGGACAAATAGCCTAGAAAAAGAGTATGGTAGTCTGTGTGTATGGCATCGCCACGGGAGGTATAAGGAGTTTGAGTTTTTTTTTTTTTTTGCTAAAACAACTAAATGGGGGATGGGGTGGATGTCGCACCCCCCCCACTCCACACACAATGGAGTGGTGGGTGGGGCGCTAGATGCCCCATCCTCCCCCTCACTCCACCAAAAACTAGAAGCTTGGGGGTAGCGGCTGTGAGGCTGTCACCCCCCCTCTGAAACCCTAACTTCCTCTTAGATCTAACGATGGTAAAAATCTCTTTTTTTTTAGCAATGATTTAATATCTAATAAAAAATGCAATTCAATATATATATATATAATGTTACATATACATAGTTTATTAAAAGAAAAGAAAAAATAGTTTTCTTTCATTCAAAACATTTATTAAATATTATTCCAATGTTTTCAATATAAATATTTCATATATATATATATATATATATATATATATATATATATATATAATCCACAATTAATAATCAGTCAGCTAAAATAGATAAGTATATTCTTGATAACAAAATAACTCATTTTTACCTTATATATATATCTTTCACATCCCCATAAAGGTTATCTCTTTTTTTTTGTAAAAAGAAATGCATCACTCTAGACTTTTTTTTTTAAATAGAAAAGCAAGTAAGTTCGTTTGAGCATTGTGTAAAAGAAATTACTATCTCCCTATCCCTATATGTATATATATATGAACTAAAAGAGCGTGTATGCATATTGTAATGTTGTATTAAAAAAACTACTATCTTCTTAAACACACATATATTTTTTTAGAAATGAAACAGCTCATTTTTTTGTAAATCCTTGATACAAAACAACAACCATACTCTATTTTTTTCTATACCACTAATTGAAACCAGAAAGGTATATATATATATATTGGACAACTATTTAAGAATAAGACAACATGAGCATAAATTTTTTTTCTTTCATTGTACATTTTCTCAATCACATAAAGAAAATAAAACTAGCAACTATATTTTTATTTCCAACTTCAAAATAAGCTAAATACAACTCAATTATAAACATGTAAATTTACATATCAAGAGAGAAAAAGTTCTTCTCTCTTAACTTGAAAACAAACTACACAAAGCCAAACTTGGCCATAGCTCACAAGGAGCCAAAATGACCATACTCAAAGTTAAATAGCCTCTTTCTTTCAAGCTCCAAAGCTTCAATAAACTGTAATAACATGTATGGGAAGGGGGAAAAAGCCACTAAATACCACTCTCCTCCCTACCATAGACTCACTCATGAGTCACCCCTGAGCTTAGAGGTCATCCACACACAAGGAATTATCACTCCACATCACAACAAAACACACAAAACAATCCAACATGAAGAACACCCATGGCTTGCACAAAACAAAACTCATAGAAATGAGTTTAAAGGGGTAGGGGAGTGGACATCACTCAAATCAAGAGTGCCACTCCAAATGTCTCAAACTTAACTCAAATAAGGCCTCAAGCCAAAACATGTATACTCAATATCACACATGTTTCTCCATGGCTCTCAAGCCATTCAAAATGCTCATATTCATAACTTGCCCTCAAGGCTAAAATACCAAAAGAACTAAGATGTGACCTTGAGGAGGTTCACTCCTCCCCCACCCCACACATGTTGAGCATTTTCTCTAAGGGGAGAGGCTCTTACAACACCCATAAAATCTCCACAACAACAAAATATAAAATATACACACACACAAAACTATCACACTAGAAATGTAAAATACATAAGGAAAGGCATCAAGCCTTGAATCCTACCTTAAATAGCCCAAAAAGGAAGATGGTTGAAGAAGAGCCCTTCCAACTCCACCTCCAATTCCTTCTCCAAATAACTCTAACTATCTCCCCAAATTTAAATAAAAATAAAAATTGAAAACAAATCAACAACCCTCTCCCTCTCTTCAAGAGGGATTAAAATAGGCTCTCCTCATGAGCCTTGAGGAATGGGGAGGTGACACATGTCACCTCCTCCTTCCTCCTCACAACCACTTGCAAGCTTCATAGAATGTGGTGGTGACACATGTCACCCTCCCATTCCCCAAGTCTTGCCCCCCTCCACTTGTGCTCTTTCACACATGTGGGAGAGAAAAGTGGAGCCAAAGAAGGTTGTGGGTACTACAAGTGCGCCAATCATATCCTCCCATGAAAGCCCACAAAACCCCAAGGTACCCTCACCAATGTGAGAGAGCCTTAGAGTTGAGTCCTCCACAATTTAGGGGTCTTGAAGACTCCCCAAGCCTTGGAAAGAGGTGTGGGTAAGGTTGAGTGTTTGACCCAACCTTCCACTCCTTCCTAAACTTCCATTTTCGTCACTTTACTTCAAGGTGAAGTTTAAGTGACCAAATGGGAGCTTACCTAAGGTTAGATAAGCTCAAATGGTCCCTAGACCCTAGGGGTACAACCCAGGGTCACTTTTAACCTATTTTGAGTACCACATGGTGAGTTAAACCACATGAAAAGGGGTCACAATAATAAAAAATCAAAAAATGAAATTAATTAAACATTACACCTTTACAACACCAAAATACAATCAATTGAAAAGGGGTAGACCTAGCCCAAAAGAAACCACACATAAACATTACAAAATTTCATCATGCATTTACAAATTTGATCTTGGTTCCTCTTAGAACTAGATTGGCTTATCATGGAATTTCACAAAATGTGTGGGATAATCTCCAATTATCCGTGGCTTGGTTAGAACACCTGCACACTTACACAAAAGATTAATCCAACATTTATATCATAGCCGAAGAAAGGAAAACATACACTCACACCATCGCCTAATCAAGTAAAACATCATAAAATCACATCATAATTAGATTCATAAATTTGCATTTCTATAATCCATCTCAAGATAAAATCACATAATAAATCCATAACAATAATCACATAACTAGAATCTCAAATAGTATCATAATGCAAATCACATGTCAATATCCTCATTAGTGAATCAAATCAAGACCTAATCTCATCACAACATGCTAAGCATAATTAATCAAAATAAAAGCATATAGTCTTATAATTATGTAAATCAGGATCAACAGTCCCGAATGTCTAAAATGTATCTCCAACAGTAATATGAAATGATCAAAATAAGGGAGTGAAAAGGGTAGGCCTCACATGCTCCCCCCTAAGACTAAACTTCCTCCTAGAAGTCGTCAAAGAGGTGAGGATAAAGTGCCCTCAATCTAGCTGTGTCCTCCCATGTCGTCATGACCTCATCGTACCTGTCCCACTGAACCCTAAACTGGTCTAGCTCTTGACCTCGAAGGCCCAGCGTCTGACAAGCTAATATGTGAATTGGCTTCAAAGTCATCTGTCCATTCGCATCTACCTATAGAGCACTCTTATCCAATACATGAGATAAATTAGATATGTAATGCCGTAAAATAGAAACATGAAAAACATCATGGATGTGCAATAGGCTAGGTGGCAAGGCTAGATAGTAGGCTATGGGTCCTATATGCTCCAAGATCTCAAACTATAGTGCGAGCTTAGATCCCTTTCCATAACGGATTGGACTCTTGTCCGGTTGCACTCTCAAGAATACTTTGTCCCCAACTGAGAAGCTCTGATCTAATCTCTTAGCATCGACATACTTCTTCTGTTGATCCTGCACCTCCTGAAGTCTCTATCTAATCAAGGTCACCTACTGCTCCATATCCTATACCAACTTTGGCCCAATCGCAACCCTGTCCTCTATACAATCCCAACTCAATGGTGTCCTACAAGATCTGTCGTACAAGGCCTGAAAGGGAGGCATACCTAATGAGTTGTGATGCCCATTATTGTAGGCAAACTCAACTAGATATAGATACTCCTCCCATCTAGTCTGGTGATCCATAACGTACATATGAAGCATATCTTCAAGTACCTAATTCACCCTCTCCGTTTGACCATCTGTCTCAGGATGATAAGTGAAACTGAAGTTGTGCTTTGTGCCCAACGCCTGTTGTAATGCCCTCCAAAAGGCTGATGTGAACACTGAGTCTCTGTTAGAAATGATATGGTGAGGTACTCTATGTAATCTAACAATGTCATCCAAGAATACTCTCATCACTGATGGTGCATTGTACGTCATCCATATAGGTGAGAAATGTGCCACCTTGGTCAACTTGTCAACCGTCACCATGATGGCATCATGGTGGTGAGATGACATAGAAAGACCAACAATGAAATCCATGGAAATGGTATCCCATTTCCACTCAGGTATCTCATGAGGGTATAAAAGACCTGTTGGATGCTGATACTTAGCCTTGACCCTCTAGCACTCAAGGCAATGAGCAACATACTTTACAATATCTTATCTCATATTTGCCCAAAGGTATAACTGTCACAAGTCGGCATGCATCTTCTTCACCCCTGGGTGTGCTGCATAAGGTGCTATGTGAGCCTCTGAAAGAACTACTATATGTAGGTCACCTGCATAGGGTACATAGATGTGTTGTCGATGTCTAAGTAACCCATATTCCTTAAGGGACTTTCCTATAAACTTGCCCACAAGGGCCCTCTGTGACTAGATCTTCTGCTGCACCTCAAGAAACCACTCATCCTCAGGTAGGTGTTGTAAGATGTGCCCTCTCAAGTCCATGCTCAAGGTAAAATCAAGGTGTTGGTAACCACATTCTCCTTCCCTTTGATGTAGTGGACATCAAAGTTGTACTCGCAAAGAATCTCCATTCAACGCCGTTGGTAAGTGTTCAAATTTAGGTGTGTGAATATGTACTACAAACTGTGGTGATCTAAATGAAGCTCAAAGCGATGACCCAATAGAAAGTCTCTCTAATGTACAAGAGCATGAAGTACTGCTACAAGCTCTAAATCGTGAGTGGGGTAGTTCAGCTCATGGGTCTTGAGCTTTTGCAACTCATATGCGATCACCCTACCACCCTACATAAGAATGACTCCCAAACCCTCAAGTGATACATCAGTACAAACCACAAAGTCCTCTACTAGATTAGGAACTGCTAAGATGGGAGTGCTGATAAGATGCTCCTTGAGGACTCTGAAGGCCCTCTTGTACTACTCAGTCCAAGTGAAATTCTTCCCTTTCCGCTGAAGGGAAGTGACAGGGTGTGCTATCCTAGAAAAGCCCTCTTTGAATCTGCAGTAGTAACTGGCTAACCCCATGAAACTCCTGACCTCTGTCACACTAGTGGATGTTGGCCAATCCCTGATAGCCCTAATCTTTGATGGATCTACTGAGATATCATTACTAGATAGGATGTGTCCCAAATACTACACCTCAGTCCTGAAAAATGCACACTTCGCCAAGTTACCATAAAGTTGTTGCTCTCTCAAGCACTGCAAAACTTGACGTAAGCAATCCTCACGCTCCTCCTCAATCTATGAGTAGATCAAAATATCATCAAGGAAAATGATCATGAACCGATCCAGGAAAGTATGGAACACCCTATTCATGAGACTCATGAACACTGTAGGGGTGTTCGTCAAGCTGAAGGGTACCATAGTAAACTTATAGTGGCCATATCTAGTCTGAAAGTTGTTCTTATGGATGTCCACCTCTATGATGCACAAATGGTGGTAGCTAAACTTCAGGTCGATCTTAGAGAACACCTTGGCTCCCTACATCTGATAAAAAAGGTCATCAATCCTAGGCAGACGATAATGGTTCTTCATTGTCACCTCATTAAGCTACCTATAATCCATGCATAGATGAAGAGACCCATCCTTCTTCTTCACGAAGATAACTAGTGTGCCCCATGGTGAAACACTAGGTCAGATGTGCCCCTTCTTAAACAACTCCTCTAACTGCAACTTGCGCTCTGTGAGCCCATGTGTGTTCATCCTGTAGGGTGTACGAGACACTGGCTCTACACCCGGCACTAGATCAATGTGGAAATCTACCTCTCTGCATGGAGGCATACCTGGTAACTCTGGTGGAAAGACATCAGCAAACTCCCTCAAGATGGGATGGTCATCTAAAGATGTCTTTGGCTCATCCTCTGATCTATCACTAACAGTGATGGCAAACAACTAACGTCCCTTTCGCATGCAGTGCTTAAACTGCAACTAATGTCCCTTCCGCATGCAGTGCTTAAACTGCTGAGCAGATATCATGCGAACTGCTATGGGCTTCTGAATGCCCACTACCTTAACTGACATGCCATGATCATCTAAATAGCTATTCACCTTTCGGTGACAATCTAGCTTGGCCCTATGAGTTGCGAGCCAATCCATGCATAAAACTACACCATAGGATCCTAAAGGCATAACCCTAAGGTTGCATAATATAGTGAAGGTCCCCAAAGATATCTCACAACCCTGAACCAAAGCATCTACTGACATCTTGGCCCTAGTGGCCAACTCAACCTCCCACCTATCGCCCTGCCTAGAGGCCACTAGCCTGCAACATTCCACTAATAATGGAGAAATAAATGAATCAATAGCGCCAAAATCAAATAAAATAGCAATGGGGACATCCCCAATCATACTTGCTATCTTGATCACTAAGGCCTGGAAATCAGCCTGGCGGTTATCAACTGCTAGAAACATATAGTGGGACTTGCCCACATCTCCTACTGTTTGCTCTAATCCTCCTACATGAAGCTGTCCCCCTACCGTAAAGCCCTGTGGGTACTCTCTAGCTAAATGTCCTGCCCCACCACATAAATAGCAAAGGCCCCAAGCATGTACCTGTCCAGTCTATGTCCTACTACTCTGCTATTGTCCAGTCTAACCCGTGGACCCCTGAGAACCTCTGTATGATTGTTGTGATCTAATGGGTCCCACAAGTGGTCCCTACTATCTCTAATCCCTATGTGGGTCTTGCTACTGCCAATCGTAATTATGTCCTCCCTGTGCCCTCTGTTGGTGCCTAGACCTTTGCTGATACTACTATTGCTACTGTTGTGGAGGCCTAGGAGGTAAAGGTGCAGAACTAAACCCTCCTCTCTGTTGTGGTGGTGGTGGTCGACAGAAATTCTGCTACTTTTGTTGGCTACGATTCTGAAACTGAGGACATGAACTCTGACCTCGTCCTTGAATCTCCTCTGTGATATATGCCTTCTCGGCAGCCTCACTCATGGTCTAGGGGTCTGCCATGCGCATTGGTCATGATATCCCCTGATTCAAACCTCTGATAAATTTGTGGACCAGAATTTTCTCATCATGGAGATACTCTGCATATCGTGACAACTCAATGAACCTGCTCTCATACTGCGCTATGATAGAACCTCATTGCTGCAAGTCATGGAACTCATTAATCTGATACTTCCTATAATGATCTGATAGATAACATGCATTAAAATGCTCAATGAAGGTGTCCCATGTAAGAGTGTCCAAAGATAAGAGACACTTGCACTCCTCAGTGCACCACCATGTCGCCGTTGCATCTCTCAAGAGGTGTACTACCACGCGTGCCTTCGTGTTGCTCCCATAAGGAAGCAATGCAAAGCACCTGTCTAAACTGATAAGCTAAGCCTCAGCCTCAGCTCCCTCTGTGGCTCCTGCAAAGGTAGGTGGATTCATCCTAAGTAAGTGTCTGATGGGGTCTCCTCTGTCTCTGTGTCCTCTAATAGGCTCATCTGCACCATAATCATAAGGTCCATGATAAACTTGCTCTACCCTCACAACCTCCTCTCCCCTGCATGACATGGAGGGCTCCTACTACATGCTCTGTAAGCTAAACCAACCTCCTCCATTGTGGTGTCAAGTATCTCAACATAAGGCTCTACACGTGGTGCATCTCATGACTCAACGCGGGGCTCAACACGTGGCTCTGCACCAGACTCAGCAAGCAGCTTCTCACGTGGTTCCTCTCATGGATCAACGTGGAGCTTGACATGCAACACTGCTATAGTAGGTGATAACCTCTCTAACATAGCCTATAACATGTGCAAGATCTGTGACCTTATATCATTTGCTAGTGGTGTCAGTGGTGCTTGTTCCTCTAGTGAGACTGATGGTCCCTGACCCTCTGCTGAAGACTCATAAAAAATGAGGGGTAAAGTCAATAAATGGTATTATGCCTTAAAATTCAAAAATTCCACTAAGAGAGGTAGGGCAAGACACAAGGAAATTAAAGAGAATAGTGAAATTGACTATATGATGATGTAAGGAAGTCTAAGTAATATGATCATAGGACCAAATGGAAAAATGTGGAGGTAGAGGTGCATCCTCTAAGGAAATGAATGGGATGAATCTATTTAGCACAAGTAATGTATCTATGCTAGATGGAAGAAGATAATGAGATGCATGGATAAGTAGCTCACTATCATGGTCTATAAGTGAAGGATCACTAGGAGGAGAATGTGGAGGTGAAATAGGTAAAGGAGTAGAATCACTATGAGGTGGAAAAGATGGGCTAAGGATAGGAGCATGATCATGAGCATATAAGGTCAAAAAAGGATGTAGGTCATTACAATACTTATGAAGGAAAATGGTGACAATGGGAGAGTGGGTGAGACAAGTCCATATAAACCTAGTGGAGAGAGGAGAACCATCTATATCAAAGAAATTTATGAGGTGATTAGAGACAAGAGGGTAGGTGGAAATGAAATGGGAGTAGTGGGCATAGTTATGGAAAGAAATAGGAAGGTCAAAAGAAAGAGAAGAAAAATAAATGGCTAAAAAGAAGGCTAGAATAATACAAAATAGTTAAAAGGTTAAGGATGAGAATAAAGCCAATAAGGGAAGAGACACAAAATGGAAATGTAGTAAGGGAAAGAGATGAGAAAGAAGGAAGCACACAAAAACCAAATGCAATATGAGCATGAAAGAAAAAGAAGCTACTTTTGATGAAATCTACTCCAACATGTGAAAAATAGAAGGAAGAATCAGTAAGATCTAATAGGTTCACAAAATGAAAGAAAAGAAAAGAAAATAGAAGCATGTAAGTGAGAGGGTTTTGTTTTTTTGTGTAAGTAAACTAGTACAAAATAAAACTTTTCAACCTAATCTAACACTAATAAACAAACACTCAAGCTAGGATTGAAAAAAGATGTCATGCCCACATTTCCCATGTGGTCACAACATGCAACACACGTGTCATGTCCACATTTGTCATGTGGTCATGACACGAAATATCAAAAACAAATTCACACATCCCTATAAACCCCCTCTCACACATCAACGTGCTCGGTGGCAATATGCATAAAGCATAAACATGTCAATCAATTTTGAGGCAATGCGATCACATGCACAATCCCCTATGTGATGATAGTCATCTAAGGGGTCAATACACCATAAGAAGCATCACCATTAGGGCTAGGATTGATTGATCAAAACCCTAAGTTGTCCTAGGTGAGTGATGGGATTTTGATACGAGTCGAAATTAAAACCTTAATTCTAATTACATTAAACAGTTTAAATAACCACTAATCAATCAACTAATTGTGAAAACATTAAAATTTTATTCTACACAAGGTTTAAAATCATCTAAGATATTCAACCCTAATTCCCAGAAAAATCCGGCAGCATAACGCCTCTCAGACTTGTATAGGAATTATTCTAATTAAATGAAATTTACACAAAGGGTCACTTACCTACTAACGTTGGTTAAATTAAATAATTGGACTCAGGAAATAAGATACCACATTAAGGTTCTTTGATGAAATCGACTAGGTTAAATTAATTAATGGATAACCTATTTCATTAAAAACCAACATATAATTAATTTTACTAAATCAACCTTATTAACAAATTAAAGTTGCATTTAAAATTACAAGGGTTTCAATATTAAAATGAACCTCCAAACATAAATATTAAGACAATAATTTCCCTCATATAAAAATAAAATATATTCTAAATAAACCAACCCAATAGTAATATAATAATCTTCCTAACTATCAAACAAATTTTAATTTACAACTATACATCTATAATCAAATTAAAACCCACATATAAAATCAAGCTTACCCCTTTACCTAAATATCAAAGGCAACACAAATTAAATAAATTAACAAAAAGCCCATAAGTCAAGTGGGAGGGAAATGAATTAAATCTAATTTTAAAATCACACTTGCCCTAAAAGTTTCCCAATAAACAATACTTTCCTTATGGAAATAAAAGATACCCTAACCCTATTTTATTCTCATCATTTTCATTTCTCTCCATTTTTTTTCTTATTCTTTCTTCTTTGTTGTTTTGATTTGCAGGTCAAATTGGAAGGGCAGCTGTGGCTACCACTCCCAAGCTAAGGTATATACAATGTATATACATGTTTTGATTAAAACATATATATATATATATATATATATGAAAGAATGTAAGTTGTAGGTACAATGATAGGGCCGAATGGCCTAGAAAAGGAAGACGACAGTCTATGAGTGTGGTGCCGCCGTGGGAGGTATAAGGAGTCTGAGTTTTTTTTTTTTTTTTTTTTGCTGAAACAACGAAATGGGGGATGGGGCGGATGTCCCACCCCCCCACTACACACACAGTGGAGTGTTGTGGGTGGGGCATTTGCCCCACCCCCCACTCCACCAAAAACTAGAAGCTTGGGGATAGCGACTGTGAGGCCATCGCCCCCTCCAAAACCCTAACTTCCTCTCAAATCTAACAATGGTAAAAATCATTTTTTTTTAATTTTGAGCAGCGATCTAATATCTAATAAAAAATGCAATTCAATATATATATATATATATATATATATATATATATATATATATATATATATATATATATATATATATATATATATATATAATGTTACATATATACAGTTTATTAAAAGAAAAGAAAAAATAGTTTTCTTTCATTCAGAATGTTTATTAAATATTATTCCAATGTTTTCAATATAAATATTTCATATATATATAGTTTTTAAATAGTCAGCTAAAATAGATAAGTATATTCTTGATAACAAGATAACACATTTTTACCTAATATACATCCCCATAAAGGTTATCTCTTTTTTTTTTAAAGAAATGCATCACTCTAAACATCTTTTTTTTTTAAATAGAAAAGCAAGTTGGTTTGAGCATTGCATAAAAGAAATTACTATCTCCCTATCCCTATATATATATATATATATGTATATGTATATATATGTATATATATATATATATATATATATATATATATGTATATATATATATATATATATATGAACTAAAAGAGCGTGTATGCATATTTTAATGTTGTATAAAAAAACTACTATCTTCTTAAACACACACACACACACACACACACACACACACACACACACACACATATATATATATATATTTGAACTAAAAGAGTATGTATGCATATTTTAATGTTGTATAAAAAAATTACTATCTTCTTAAACACACATATATTTTTTTGAAAAAGAAACAACTGCATTTTTTTGTAAATCCTTGATACAAAACATCAACCATACTCTATTTTGTTTTATACCACTAATTGAAACCAACAAGGTATATATATATTTTTTTTGAACAACTATTGAAGAATAAGACAACATGAGCATACATTTTTTTTTCTTTCATTGTACATTTTCTCAATCACATAAAGAAAATAAAATCAGCAACTATATTTTTATTTCTATCTTCAAAATAAGCTAAATACAACTCAATTATAAACATGTAACTTTACATATCAAGAGAGAAAAAGATCTTCTCTCTTAACTTGAAAACAAACTACACAAATCCAAACTTAGCCATAGCTCACAAGGAGCCAAAATGACCATACTCAAAGATAAATAGACTCTTTCTTTCAAGCTACAAATCTTCAATAACCTACAATAACAAGTATGGGAAGGGGGAAAAAGCCACTAAATACCACTCTCCTCCCTACCATAGACTCACTCATGAGTCACCCCCAAGTTTGGAGGTCATCCACATACAAGGAACTATCACTCCACATCAAAATAAAACACACAAAACAATCCAACATGAAGAACACCCATGGCTTGCACAAAACAAAACTCATAGAAATGAGTTTAAAGGGGTAGGGGAGTGGACATCACTCAAATCAAGAGTGCCACTCCAAATGTCTCAAACTTAACTCAAATAAGGCCTCAAGCCAAAACATATATACTCAATATCGCCCATGTTTCTCCATGGCTCTCAAGCCATTCAAAATGCTCATATTCACAACTTGCCCTCAAGGATAAAATACCAAAAGAACTAGGATGTGACCTCAAGGAGGTTCACTCCTCCCCCACCCCACACATGTTGAGCATTTTCTCCAAGTGGATATGCTCTTACAACACCCATAAAATCCCCACAACAACAAAATACAAAACACACACACACAAAACTATCACACTAGAAATGTAAAATACATAAGGAAAGGCATCAAGCCTTGAATCGTACCTTAAATACCTCAACAAGGAAGATAGTTGAAGAAGATCCCTTCCAACTCCACCTCCAAGTCCTTCTCCAAATGATCCTCCAAAAATTCCTCTAACTCTCTCCCCAAATTCAAATAAAAATTAAAATTAAAAACAAATCAACAACCCTCTCCCTCTCTTCAAGAGGGATTAAAAATAGGCTCTCGTCATAAGCCTTGAGGAATGGGGAGGTGACACATGTCACCTCCTCCTTCCTCCTCACAACCACTTGCAAGCTTCATGGAATGTGGTGGTGACACATGTCACCCTCCCATTTCCCAAGTCTTGCCCCCCTCCACTTGTGCTCTCTCACACATGTGGGAGAGAAAAGTGGAGCCAAAGAAGGATATGGGTACTACAAGTGCCCCAATCATATCCTCCCATGAAAGCCCACAAAACCCCAAGGTACCCTCACCAATGTGAGAGAGCCTTAGAGTTGAGTCCACAATTTAGGGGTCTTGAAGACTCCGCAAGCATTGGAAAGAGGTGTGGGTAAGGTTGAGTGTTTGACCCAACCTTTGACTCCTTCCCAAACTTTCATTTTCGTCACTTTACTTCAAGGTGAAGTTTAAGTGACCAAATGGGAGTTTACCTAAGGTTAGACAAGCTCAAATGGTCCCTATACCCTAGGGGTACAACCTAAGGTCACTTTTAACCCATTTTGAGCACCATAGGGTGAGTAAAACCACATGAAAAGGGGTCACAATAATAAAAACTTAAAAAATGAAATTAATTAAACATTACACTTTTACAACACCAAAATACAATCAATTGAAAAGGGGTAGACCTAGCCCAAAAGACACCACACATAAACATTACGAAATTTCATCATGCATTTACACATTTGATCCTAGTTCCTCTTGGAACTAGATCGGCTTAACACGGGATTTCACAAAATGTGTGGGATAATCTCTGATTATCCATGGCTTGGTTCGAACACCTACGCACTTACACAAAAGATTAATCCAACATTTATATCATAGCCAAATCAAGGGAAACATACAATCACACCATCGCCTAATCAAGTAAAACATCATAAAATCACATCATAATTAGATTCATAAATTTGCATTTCTATAATCCATCTCAAGATAAAATCGCATAATAAATCCATAACAATAATCACATAACTAGTATCTCAAATAGTATCATAATGCAAATCACATGTCAATATCCTCATTAGTGAATCAAATCAAGACCTAATCTCATCACAACATGCTAAACACAATTAATCAAAATAAAAGCATATAGTCTAATAATTCTGCAAATCGGGATCAATAGTCCCTAAAAGTCTCAAATGTATCTCCAACAGTAATATGAAATGATCAAAATAAGGGAGTGAAAAGGGTAGGCCTCACAAAAGATAAGAGACTATTGAAAGGAAACTAGGAATTGGAAACAAAATTGGAATAAGTAAAATTAAAACTTGTGCACCTAATACATGAAATTATGAAAAGAGAAAATGCTTACAATATTGTTAGTGTTTTGTAGGTCAAATCTAGGAATTGTAATTGTTAATTTTCTTGAGGGGGCACATTTGTACCTTAGAGGAGTGCACTTAGTTTTAACTCAATCACTATCTAATTAGGTCTCAGATGAAGTGTAGATAGAGGGCTACCTTTTCATGTAGGTTTCCTATTGAAATCCTACAAAATAAGAGAGAAAAGAGATATAAAAGAGGGTCAAATCACCAAAAAGAATTAAATACTTAATTTGACTAAAAATCATAGAAGATGATAGTAAAATATAAAAGTATAAAAATAGGAAATTATTAGGAGGATAAGAGGATGTTCATAAGAAAATATGAGGCTCCCATGAGCTATCCTCCAAAAAGGTGGTAAGTTATCCCCTACAAGTGGTCCAGGTGGTAAATGACTCCTACAACTCCAATTTTGTTACCATATCTTTGTCATGACCTGCAATACATTTTATTATATGGACACCTATCATGATTTGACTCAAAAATTTATACAAAACCACATAATCTACAAAATAAATTGTTATAGGGAAGTCTACCTTAGTTAGTCCCTTTATATGTTTTCCAACACAAAACAACATCAAGTAACTTATCCAAGACAAGTGTAACATGGCTATGGAAATGAAAACAAGACAATAAAGTGGTTAGGAAGAATAAAAATATGCAAAACCTAATGACAAGGCTAAAAATCCCAAGATTGTGAAAATGGAATGGAAAAGGAAAAAGGAAAAATGAGACGAACAAAGGGATACTGGGACCAAAAGAAATGCTAGGGATGGTGGAAGGGAAGGATATATAGCAATGGAAAGAGAAATCTGATTCTATGGCTATGGGAAGGAAGAAAATAGCATAATGGTATGGGAAAGAAGAAAAACAAGCTACAAAAGGACAAAAACTAGACTCCAAGCACTCCAAAGTAAGAATGACTCAAAGCTCTAACAAAAATGACAGAATATGAGGAAAACTTAATTATGGATAAAATTGATGGATCAAATGAGAGGGGGAAGGCTCCTATTTATATATTTTTTGGGAAGATTACTACTAGAATAGGGATAAGGAAGGGCCTAATAGTCTGCCAATAAAATTTGGGGCCAACTCGCACACTTACCAAAGTTGCTCCCTAAGGGGGGAGATGTACCTTGGAGGGGACACACCTAACATTTAATACTAAAGGCCTCAAACTCATAGGAATGAAAAATGAGGGGAAAAAGGACAAAAAAAGTAGTTTTATGCAAAATAACTCATGGATACATGAGAATTAATAAAAAGAGGGAAAAAAGAAGGGTAAAGGCACATCAAAGGTTTGACACATTTTTAAATGCTAAGTGGGTGAGATATAGATCAAATGGGAGAGATAAGGATAATGGTTAGCCAAGGGTCCAAACCATATGAAAAGAGGCCACAAAGGTACCCATGGAAGATAAAAGGCTCGAGAGTGATAAGCTAGGTGTGAAAAGGGAAAACACAAGGCTAAACAAATGGGAAATAAGGGCTAGAGAGGGGCTAAAAAGGAATAGAAGTGTGAAAAAATAAAAATGAGTACAAAACATGATAATAGAAGTTGCAGAGTATGTAATTTTGATTATTGCAACATCATGAATGAAAATTAATAAGAAATAAAATATTATTTCATAGGATGATTGCTAAAAATTACAAACAAATGCTTACAAAGCCATTTTATTCCTCTAAGTAGCTCCCTCAACCAAATACACATAGGAGAGTAAATCTTAATTATTTTATATCTAACACCCTAGAAAATAACATAACATAAAACTATAAGTTATAACTTAACATCTAACACCCTAAATCTAATTCCCAAAAATTAACCACACATATAAAAACTACCAAAATGGATGAATATTTTTTGAATAGCTACACACTTATATCAATTAATTACCACCAATACACTTTTTATCTTGATGGTATGTGGTCCTTTATGCCTATGTATATATATTTTCCTTTTGTGTGTTTTGTGTGAGTTTTTGTTTATGTTGCCTTTCCCCTTTGTTTTGATTGGGTACTTGATTTTTCCTTTTGGTTTACAACCTAGAGATAAATGGATCCTTGTTGTGCCTACAAGAGACACACATCCCTGACTAGAGCCAATGTTGGCATGTGCATAAAAAATTTCAAAAAATCTCAAGTTTTATGCCTCATTATTGTCTAGGAAGTTTTTCACCCATTACTGATAACCGATTTGAGAAATCTTCGATGGGTTTACCTAGGTAAAATTTTTGTGTTGAGGTGACTATTCACCTCCCCCATCCCATGGCCATGTCTGATTATTGCCAAATATCCCATAATGTTTCTAAGTTTAGTGATTTCCTTGTCTTTTTCTAGTATTTGGGTGCATGGTTCTACGTTCCAAGTTTTGGCGAAACCTAGAACAATCCTGATTACAACATCCTCTTGAACCCCAATTCCCCCATATTGAATTTGGAAGGCTTAAACATGGAATATCAGAATGAGATTGAATATTGGGGATATGTATGTCATCTAACATCTTTTGGGCCTTTCTTTTTGGTGTTTTTCTCATTTGGGAAATTTGGGTTTTCCATGGACCTTGGAACATTCCTAGTTCTAATTCCTTCAGAACCCGTATTCCCCCATATTGAATTTGGAAGGCTTAAACATGGAATCTTGTGATGAGATTGAAGACTCGGGATATATATGTCATCCAACATCTTTTGAGCCTTTCATTCTGGTGTTTTTCTCATTTGGGAATTTTGGGTTTTCCATGGACCTCAGAACATTCCTTGTTCCAATGTCCTCTAGAAGCCCCATTCCCCTGTAGAATTTGGAAGGCTTAAACATGGAATATTCAGATGAGATTGAATATTGGGCTATGTATGTCATCCAGCATCTTTTGGGCCTTTCATTCTAGTATTTTTCTCATTTGGGAATTTCAAGTTTTCCATGGACCTCAGAACATTCCCAGTTCCAATGTCCTCCAGAACCCCCATTCCGCCATATTGAATTTGGAAGGCGTAAACATGGAATCTTGGGATGAGATTGAATATTGGGTCTATGTATGTCATCCAACATCTTTTGGGCCTTTCATTCTAGTTTTTTTCTCATTTGGGAATTTCAGGTTTTCCATGGACCTTGGAACATTCCTGGTTTAGTGTCCTCCAAAACCCCGATTACCCCATATTGAATTTGGAAGGCTTAAACATGGAATCTTGGAATGAGGTTGAATATTAGGGATATATATATCATCTAGCATATTTTGGGCCTTTTGTTCCAATGTTTTTCTCATTTAGTCCAATTTTGGGTTTTCCGTGGACCTTGGAACATTTCTAGTTCCAACGTCATCTGAAACCCCCATTCCCCCATATTGAATTTGGAAGGATTAAACATGGAATATTGGGATGAGATTGAAGATTGGGGATATGTATGTTATCAAACATCCTTTGGGCCTTTCATTCCAGTGTTTTTCCCATTTGGGAATTTCAAGTTTTCCATGGACCTCAGAACATTCTTGGTTCCAATGTCTTCTCGAACCCCCATTCCCCCATATTGAATTTGGAAAGATTAAACATGGAATCTCAATATGAGATTGAATATTGGGGTTATGTATGTCATCCAACATCTTTTGGCCCTTTTGTTCTGGTGTTTTTCTTATATGGAAATTTTGGGTTTTCCATGGACCTCAGAACATTCCTGGTTCTAATGTCCTTTGAAACCCCCATTCCCCCATATTGAATTAGGAAGGATTAAACATGGAATCTTGAGATGATATTGAATATTGTGGCTATATATCTCTAACAACATTTTTTGGGCTTTTTGATCCAATGTTTTTCTCATTTGGGAATTTTAGGTTTTCTAGGGACCTTAAAACATTCCTGGTTCCAATGTCCTCTGGAACCCCATTCCCTCATATTGAATTTGGAAGGCTTAAACATGGAATCATGCTATGAGATCAAAGACTATGGTTATATGTATCTCCCAGCATCTATTTAACCTTTCATTCAAGTGTTTTTCTTACTTTGGGAATTTTAGGTTTTTCATGGATCTCAGAACCATTTCCAAATGTTTCAAAGTTCCAGGTTCCTCCAAGATCCCCATTCCCCTTGTCTTAGTCACCCAAGTTCCAATATTCATGGTTCTTCTAGGATCGCCATTTCCCTAATGTATTTCCAAATGTTTTGGGTTCCAATAATTTCCCAACCCCTGGGTTCCAAGTTCCATCGGAACCTTGGACCCCAATAGTGTAGAAAATCCCATTTTTTGTAGATGCGATGGGACACTCCAATGACTCCTAGGACTACTATTAGTGATCATTTTGAGGCTTGATGGCATGGTAGGTGAGATCCATACACCTCATGGCTACTTTAGTCCCTTCAATGATGAAATATTTGTAACAAAGCATGGGCAACACTTCAAATATGCAGGGTTTTCTAGTATAGCCCATGTGGTTGTGATGTAGGCAAGCATGGTTGTCAAGTTTCATTTTTAAACATCAAATACCTCCTTCCAAGGATTCTTGATGGATTGAAAGAGGTATATAATGCATCTTTAATTCATTTGCAATGGATGGAATTTTGGTTGAAGAGTAGAAATAGAAGAAGACAAGCTTGGATATCTAAGGTTTCTTTCAATGGTTATGTAAAGAACATTTTTATTTAAATTCCATCTAGGTTTTATCTCAAGGTTTATGAGAGGGAATTGTAACATTAAAAGAATGAATTTATAGTGCATATTCAATATCTTTTCAACTATTTCCATGAACATTTTGTAAAATTCTTTGGCAATTTACCCTAGTCACACTTGTTGATTTGAGTGTTGTTATTGATTAATTAATAACTAGAAATTGTAAAACACTTTGCAATACTTTCGTAAGGTATATTTTCATGACAATACATGAATTTTTTAGGTTGTTTATGGATTATTAAATAATTCTTGAGTTTATGTTATGTAATTCCTTCTAGGTAGATGCTTGTATGTATAGAGCCTAGCTTATGCATTAAACATTTAGATTTGGTCTTTGTCAGTATCTTGATTAAGATATCATTATTTGGTTACATTGGTGTCCCCTTTGGTTTAAGATCTAGACTCTATTGTCCCCACTAGATTAAGGCATTGATTTGCATTCTGTTCAACTTATTTTCCCTCCAACACACTCAAAACATCACAAAATCATAACCTTTAAATACTTTTGTGTTGTCATATTACCTACATTCATGACTAGATGTATGCTAATGCATTAGGGGATATCAAAGCATTATCTTAGACTATTTACATGGTTGTATATCTATTATATGAAGGTATAATACCCTTGGATTCCTCAAACCAACATGCAGGCACTTAGTGATAGAAAATTGGAGTTTCCTATGCATTAGGTATGGTTTAATTCAAGGTTTAACTCCATATTTTTATCAATCATTATTATCATACACCTTAGGGAATACCCCCCTTGGTCTAGCAGACCCAAAAGAAGAAGAAGGTCTTACCCACCTTATCAATATTGTCCTTAGTTGCCTCATCATGAATATAAGTTTGTAATCCTTGTCTTGAATTTATAGTTGAATGCACACTACAACTGAGAGGGGGATGAATTAGTTGTATCAAAAATTTCAAACCCTCACAAACATTCAGATCCACATTAACCTTTAAACTTGTTATGATGATTAAGCATGAAAAGAAAATAACATAAACTAAATCAGAAGAGCACTAAACATAAGACAACACCAGATTTTACGTGGAAAATTCAAGAAGGGAAAAACCATGGTGAGGATTAGCTCACAATATAAAGTAGTAGCAATACCAGATTACAAGAGGCTCATTGCTAGAGGGCTCACTACCAAAGGACTCACTATCTAGAAGAAAGAGATAGAAGAGAAGGCTCACTGCCAGGGATGAATTGATATAATTGCATCTAATATATGCATGGAGTTCAGTTCCAATGGAGCTCAATGTTCACCACACAAACTTCACCTTCATAGAAACACTGAGAAGATAGTAGACACCTTCTGCTCATTGCATCTAGTAGCCTAACACATGAAATCTCTTACTTCCCTGATCAAATTCACATCATACACATCATATCCATCGCGTGTGTTTTCATTCACAAATCCTTGACACTTATTTATACTATCATCAACCTTGCAAACATTCTCCAAGGTTGGCAACACAACTTATCCCATAAAATTCAAATTAGGTCTACACCAAAACATTCCTGTAGAGGAAAGGAATGAATGCAGACCACATCACACCTTAGCATGGACCTAAATCCACTCTTACATGCTTCATCATGCTTTCACAATCAATGAAGCACAACTGCAATTAGTGTAAACAACCAAGTCAGCCAAACTTGTGTTAACACTATGAACTTTTAAGTGCACGCTTCCTTAACACCAAAAGATGACATGCAAACCATTCCAAGCATGAACATGATCTAGAAACATCCACAAGCACCTAAAAACCAACAAATTCCTTTGCAACATCTTTCACCTGAAGAAATTTCACACTGGAGCACTTAGATTACTTTGTCATCAATTGTAACTCAAGAAACCATCAACTACAACTCAAGAAAGGAACTTGTAGAGAACCAAACCACAAACCACTTGAACTAAAGAAAGATATAGGCCTTCTAAGTGTAAATCCAAAACTACAAAGCTAGAAACAAATCTACAAAGAAATGTGGAGCAAAACAGTTTCTCCCAGACACTTCTGCACAACTCATAAACACTATCCACACAGTGGTGAACACAACCTTCTCTGCACAACAAACCGGAGGACAAAATCTGGAACATAACATCTTTGACCACCTCTAAACAACATATCCAAACTACACAATCAGATATTCAATTGGGAAGAAATGTGGAGCAAAACTTGATCACTACTCTGTTAAGCCATAACACATCTTCAACACACTATTTCCTTTATTAATCAAATTTTGTCAAATGCACTTGGAAACAAAACAACAAAAATATATTCTTGACATATTCCTCACTTCTTCAAGGCAATCACATCATCCTCAACATAATAATTCATTCAAACAACAATAGCAACAACAGAAAACACAATTGACACCAATGACAACACAAGCTTGTTGATATCAATGACAACACCGATTAGCACATACTTGCAACAATATCCCCCTTTGACATTGATGGCAACACATGATGTGAAAAATCATCAAGACATAATTATGCACAAACTTCTTTTCTTTCTTATTCTCCCCCTTTCTTTTACACATCTTACTTTCTCTCTGATCACTGATTCTTTTCTTTTTCACATAGATCTCTCTCTCCCCCTTTGTTTTTCACATGAACTCTCTCCCCCTTTAACATCAAAGGAAAAGGGTGACACAATTTTCCCTTTTTATGATACTGCACATACTTGCACTACTCACTACTACTCTATAACATTTTTTTCTTTCACTACTCTAAATACTCCCCCTTAGGAGTGCACGCCAAACTGTATCAACTCTTACTCCTCCTGACTGCAACAATCATCATGACAACTACCTGCTCCACCTGAAAGGTAGCCTCCAACATCAGTCTAGAAAAGAATGAATCTTAAAATCCACTAGACTGATGCACCTCTTTATGCATCTAGTTCAAAGAAGGAGGGGCAATAACCCCTAACTTCTCCTAGAGATACTCAAATGTATCCTTAGGAAGAACCTTAGTGAATATGTCAGCAACCTTATCCTTTGTAGGCACATACTCAAGCTTCACTTCATTCTCTACAACCTTCTCTCTCAGAAAGTGATATCTAATTGAGATATGCTTTGTCCTTGAGTGCATCACTGGATTATTTGAAATGTTAATAGCACTTGTATTATCACAAAAAATAGAAATTGGCTCATCATACACAATTTTGATATCCTTCAAGGTTTGTCTCATCCATAACACCTAAGTGAAACATGATGCTATAGCAACATATTCTACCTCCATAGTAGATAAAGACACTAAATCTTGTTTCTTACTTAGCCAAGACACTAATATGCATCCAAGAAAGAATGCACCACCACTTATACTTTTCCTGTCATCTACACAACCCGCCCAATCTGCATCAGTATAAGCACTTAAAGTAAAGTTAGTATCTTTTGGATACCACAATCCATGATTAGGAGTGCCCTTCAAATATTTGAATATCCTCTTTGTTGTCATAACATATGACTCTCAAGGATCTACTTGAAATCTAGCCACAAGATAGACTGCATGCATAATATTTGGTTTAGTAGCCGTCAGATATAGTAATCCTCCAATCATTGATCTATACTTTCTCTAATCAGCCTTAGGAGATTCATCATTCTTGCTCAACTTACAACTAGTAACTATAGGAGTACAAACTAGTTTAGAATCTTTCATGCCAAACCTCTTTAACAACTCTTTTACATACTTTGACTAAGAAATGAAAATGCCCTTATCTATTTGATTGATCTATAACCCAAGGAAGAAATTCATTTCCCCACACATTGACATTTCAAATTCTTTATAAATTTCATCTGCAAACCTCTTACACATACCTTCATTTCCACCAAAAATTATGTCATCTACGTACACTTCCACAATCAGAATTTGATCTCCACTTACTTTGATGTACAAATTGCTAATTGCAGACCCTTTATTGAATCCTTGCTATAATAAATACATGTCTAGCCTTGCATACCAAGCTCTGGGAGCTTGCTTCAATCCATATAGTGCCTTCTTCAACCTGCAAAGCATATCTAGCTTATCTGACAACTAAAATCCTTCCAGATGCTCTATGTACACTTCCTCTTCCAATTCACCATTCAAGAAAGCAAACTTCACATCCATTTGATATACTTTGAAATCCTTATGTGTTACAAAAGCCAAAAACATCCTAATGGCCTCCATTCTTGCCATTGGAGCATAAGTTTCCTCATAGTCTATTCCTTCCACTTATTAGTAGCCTTTACACACAAGTCTTGCCTTGTTCCTTACCACTTCTCCATTCACATTCAATTTGTTCCAGAATACCCACTTAGTTCCAATTACATTTTTATTCTCTAGTCTTGGGACAAGTTCCCAAGTCTCATTCTTCTCAATCTACATTAGTTCTTCTTCCATAGCCTTGATCCAATACTCATCCTTGCATGCCTCAACCAATGTTTTAGGTTCAACTTTAGAAAGTAAACATAGATTTACTTGTTCTTTAGTAGCTCTCCTTCTTGTTAATACACCTTTTCTTTTATCACCAATGATCTGGTCTTCAGAGTGATGCTTCTGCACATACTTGAGAGTTTTAGGGATTCTATCCAGAGTTTCTTGTTCTTCACCTTGTACTTCTTTTTCTTTAGCTACTTCTTCTTCTCTGCAAGAAGACTCATCTAATTCATATTCATTAACCTCTGAAATCTTTTGTATATCTTCATCAACCTTAACATTAGCACTTTCAATAATTTTTCTTAGCCTTTTGTTGTAGCACTGGTAAGCTTTTATTCTAGTAGAATACCCAAGGAAAATTCCTTCATCACACCTTGCATCAAACTTTCCTAGTTCCTCATCTCTTTTGATATAGCATTTGCTTCCAAAAACTTTGAAATATTTAATAGTAGGAATCCTTCCATACCATAGCTCATAGGGAGTCTTTGTGTCATTTGTCCTTACTTGTACTCTATTCTGTATGTAGACAGTAGTATGAATTGCTTCTCTCTATTGAAATGTACAAGACAACTGAGAGGGGGGGTGAATCAGTTGTCTCTAAAACTTTAGTCACTTATGAATCATCAACACATCAAATGCACAGTAATTGTTATTAAGATTTAACCTTGAAGACATGAAACAAGAAGCTCAACACAATAACACATCTGACACATAAGACACCAGATTTTTTACATGGAAAACCCTATAAGGGAAAAACCACAGTGGGTGTTAGCCCATAGAAATAAATATGTTATAGCAATACCAAAAAATAGAGGCTTAGTGCCCAAAATGCTCACTGTAAATGTTAGGGCTCACTGCCAAGGGATGGCTCACTACCAAGGGTTGGTGAACTGATTTGATAGCATCTACTCCATGCCTGGGTTTAATTCCATTGAAGTACAGTATAACTCCTCTACTTTTCTCTTCTTACACTTTCACACTTATCTTTTCATTTTCACACTTCCACACCTTTTTCACAACTATATTACATGATTTTATACAATTCATCAACCTTGGAATGTACATCAAGGTCAGTATTACATTCATCAATCATTAGAACAATCTCCAAGGTTGACATTACACACATACATAAAAATAGGTCTAGACCTAAACAAAATCTACTAAGGTATAGATGTATGCAGATCATGTTATGCCTTAGATGGGACTCAAATGCAATCTTCCATGTCATGACATGCTTCTAGAATCTTCAATATAGCTTTGCAAGTAATGAAAACAACCATGTCGGCCAAGACTGGTGTTAACATTAAGTCTTCTAAGAACAATCTTTATCCACGATCCAAATTTCTCTTTGTGGACCAATCCAAAGGTAGGAGCATGATTAGGAGACATCTAGAAGTACATTGTAATCACTAGGAACAATCACACAATCTCTAACCACTCTATCAAGAAGATTCTTCAAACTGGAGCACAAGAACAACAATGTCAGCTACTATCATAAAGAAAGGATAGCTTGCAGACCACCAAATCATGAACCATTGGATTTGAAGGCACTTATCATCATTTTAGACTTAACTCATAAACTATAGAGCATAATACTTCACTGCAGAGGAATGAGGAGTAAAATACATTCTCCCTGTCACCAGTGAATATGCAGAAAAAGCCGTTTTCACTCTGGTGATCATAACTCACTCAAATCTTCATACCGGAGGCTCAAACTTGGAACATATCATCTTTAGACATGCCTCTAAACAACTTCCAATCTGCAAACAAAGATATTCATTCTACAAGAAATGTGGAGCAATCTACTAGACTATCCTGTTGTAAACAAAGATACTCTTCTATACACTGTTTCCACTGGAGGTTCAAATTTTCTCAAAAGCACTTGGAAACTCAATGTCACCATCACTTATTCATTATCTCCAACACTTATATAACCTAGTGCAAAGTATCTAACTCATTACAAGTAAGCATCAAAACAAGAGCACAGTTGACACCAATGACTACATAAATATGTTGACATCAATGACAACACTAGTTAGGCACATACTTGCAACACTATCCAGTAGACTTCCACTAGGTTTTCTTCTTTGATCATTTTCCTTGGAGCTTCTTGAACAGACATGTTCTTTCTTTCAACCACTCCATTCTGTTGAGGAGTCCTAGGGGCAGATAAATGCCTCTTTATCCCATGATCCTCACAAAATATGTTAAACTCATAAGAAGTAAATTCTCCACCTCTATTAGACCTCAAACATTTGATCTTCATATCCATTTCATTTTCAACCATTGCTTTAAATGCTTTAAACTTATCTAGGGATTCTAATTTTTCCTTAAGAAATGTGACCCATGTCATTCTAGAACAATCATCAATAAATAACATAAAATACCTGTCACCTTGAAAAATCCTCACTCTAGTAGGACCATAAAGATATGTATGTATCAATTCTAATAGTCTAGTAGATGACTGATCCTTGACTTTGAAGCTTCTTCTTGTTTGCTTTCCAATCTAACATTCCTTATAGACAACATTGATGGGCTTTGTAATCTTTGGCAAATCTCTCACAACTTGAACTAAACTTATCCTTACCAGGCTATAAAAATTGATGTGACACAATCTCCTATGCCATAGCCAACTCTAACTAATCTAAGTCATAAAGCAATAACTATCACCACCTTTCAGATGATAAACATTTCCACATGTCCTCTTTCTAGTAGTAATCACTGTTCTGAACCTTTTTCTAATTTCACATCCATCATCCTGAAACATAAGATTGTAACCCTTACTACACATCTATCCAACACTCAAGAGATTATGCGTTAAACCCTTAACATATAGAAAATCATCAGTATTATGCTTTCCATCAAAACTGATTAAACCTTTTCCACAGATCTTAGCAGTTGCATCACCACCAAACCTAACTACTCCACCATCATATTTTTCAAGTTTAAAAAACTTACTCTTATCACCTATCATATGATTTGAGCATCCACTATCAATGATCCAATCATCTTTTTCTATTCTAGCATGAAAAGCAGACATTATAGTGCCTTCAAGGTTAGTACTTGCCTCTAGACCCTTTTCCTTCACACAGCTTCTAGAGTTAGCAAAAATAGTTTCATCTCTTAGGGCTATGAATAACCATTCATTATCATTATCATCCTCATAATCAGATTCATCATCAGATATACCTACATCTTCTCTAACATGGTAACTTTTCTTAACCAGCTTACCTTTGTTTTCCCTATTCTTAATTCTTAGAGCTCTATCTAGACATCTCGAAGCATAATGACCTATTTTTCCACAACTAAAACATTTAAAAGGCAACTTACCACTGAACTTTCCAGTATCCTTTTTCATCCTTCTCATAAAGTTAGTTTCCACTTCATCAAGGTCTTTCAGATCTAATTCCACAGTCTTCTTTAATTTGCTAGCCTTAAAGTAGTCTCATCCTTTGCGGTTCCACTAGTTGTGCCAAACTCTCTTATTTCAAAAGTGGTTAGGGTGCCAAGCAACTGATCTTTCGTAAACTAATTTAAATTTTGTAATTCTTCAATAGTAGATACCTTATGACTGTAATCTTTAGGAAGAGTTCTAAGTACCTTCAATATCACTTCTTTATCATCTATATTTCTACTAAGTCCTTTGATGCCATTGACAACTTCATTCACCTTCTGTAAGTAGCTTGTAATGTTTTCATCTTTAGACATTCGCATGCTCTCAAATGTGAGCTTCAAATTCTATATTTTAACTTGTTTGACCTTCTTATCCCCTTCATAGACACTTTCCAACTTTTTCCAAATCTCATTAGTAGTTTTCAAATTCACAACTTTCACCAACTTAGAATTAGTAAGTCCACTTAAGAGAACATATTTTGTCATACCATCTATTTCAACAGCTTTGATCTCATCTTCAGTATTTATACGATTCTCAGGTACAGTGTAATTAGACCTAATAGATTTTTAGATCTCATAACCAAGAGCAATTAGAAAGACTTCCATCCTTACCTTCTAGAGAGCATAGTCTGATCCATCAAATAAGGGAATATCCTTCTTGTGTACCATCCCAAATCTACCTCAAGTTGTTAAGATTTCTTCAAAGGAACCTTGCTCTGATACCAATTGTTGAATGCACAAGACAACTCATAGGGGGGTGAATTAATTGTATCAAAAATTTCAAACCCTCACAAACATTCAGATCCACATTAGCCTTTAAACTTGTTATGATGATTAAGCATGAAAAGCAAATAATAGAAACTAAATCATAACATCACCAAACACAAGACAACACTAGATTTTACATGGAAAACACAAGAAGGGAAAACCCACAATGAGGATTAGCTCACAATATAAAGTAGTAGCAATACCAAATTACAAGAGGCTCACTGCTAGAGGGCTCACTACCCAAAAGAAAGAAAGAAAGGCTCACTGCTAAAGGACTCACTATCCAAAAGAAAGAGATAGAAGAGAAGGCTCATTTCCAAGGATGAACTAATATAATTACATCTAACATATGCATGGTGCTCAGTTCCAATGAAGCTCAATATTCACCACACAAACTTCACCTTCACAGCAACATTGAAAAGATAGTAGACACCTTCTACTCACTACATCTAGTAGCCTAACACATGAAAACTCTTATTGCCTTGATCAAATTCACATCACAAACATCATATCCATCGCATGTGTTTTCATTCACAAATCCTTGACACTTATTTATACCATCATCAACCTTGCAAACATTCTCCAAGGACCAAAACATTCCCATGGATGAAAGAAATGAATGTAGACCACATCATGCCTTAGCATGGACCTAAATCCACTCTTACACACTTATTCATGATTTCACAATCAACGAAGCACAACCACAATTAGTGTAAACAATCAAGTCAACCAAACTTGTGTTAACACTATGAACTTTTAGGTGCACGCTTCCTTAACACCAAAAGATGACATGTGGACCACACACCAAGCATGAACATGATCTAGAAACATCCACAAGCACCTGAATACCAACAAATTCCTTTACAACATCTTTCACCTAAAGAAAGTTCACACCAAAGCACTTAGATTACTCTATCATCAACTCCAACTCAAGAAACCATCAACTGCAACTCAAGAAAGGAACTTGCAGAGAACCAAACCATGAACCACTTGAACTAAAGAAAGATATAGGCCTTATAAGCATAAATCTAGAACCATAAAGCTAGAAACAAATCTGTAGAGAAATGTGGAGCAAAATAGTTTCTCCCAGACACTTCTACACAACTCAGAAACATTGTCCGCACACTAGTGAACACAACTTTCTCTGCACAACGAATCAGAGCATAAAATATAGAACATAACATCTCTTACCACCTCTGAATAACATATCCAAACCACATAATCAGATATTCAATTGAGAAGAAATGCATAGAAAAACTTGATCACTACTCTATTAAGCCATAACACATCTTCAACACACTTTTTCCTTTATTAATCAAATTTTCTCGAAAGCACTTGGAAACCAAATAACAAAAATATATTCTAACATCTTCATCACTTCTTCAAGGCAATCACATCATCCTTAATATAGCAACTCAGTCAAACAACAACAACAACAGCAGAAGACACAGTTGACACCAATGACAACACAAGCTTGTTAACATCAATGAAAACACCGATTAGCACATACTTGAAACATTTAACACCCCTGGAACTCAAGAATTGATTGACTTTAGGGATTTGACGAATCTCAACTCTAAGTACCAACAGTTCCAATGAGATATAGAAATTTGGGAGAGAGTTGAAATACTCTCCCATTGAGGTACATTTTTCATTAAGTCTAATCTTGCAAGAAACTTAATAGCTTACATGATGGTGGAGAGTGGATTACCCTCTCACCCCAAGACATTAGACATACACCTTGTTTCACAGACTTTGGTCTCAAGTACCTTTGAGTATATCAAGGACATCCCCTAGAAAGAAAACTTTCAATATCCACAACTTATGATACATCAGTAGGCAATTAGCTCTAGGAAGTCACTCATCATGTACCTTTGGTGCTGAGATAATAGGCCATAAACAAACAAAAATTGAGTTTATGGTTAACACTCTAAGATCATGGGCCAATACTATCCATGACCAAGTCCACATATAAAGGTGAGCTCATAAGTTGAACACTACTACTTGAATAATTAGGTTATCCTTGTGCTTGATTTGTTTGTATTTTTGTGCTAAACTCATCCAAAACCCCAAAATCCTCAAAATCCAAAGGTCAAAAATTGACAAAATCTAAATCTTGAAGTAAATCAACACCTTCACTCCATGTGATATCCAAATATTCATCCATCCATAATCTAAAAGACCACACATCAATTCCAAAATCCCAAATTTGAAAATCAAACAAACTCCCAAATCAAACATCATCTATAAAACAAAATAAAAATCCAATCCCAATTTAAAATTAAAGCATCATCCTAAATCTAAAATTGTAACTCATCACAAAATCCCATTTGGTTAAGGATCGAGATCCTTTGAACCCCATAAAAATCAAATTAACCATGATCAAGGGTCATTGACCTAATCAAAATCAAACCAATCACTACAAAGGGTCCTAGACCTCATCCAAACAAAATAAAAAAACAATCCATCCTCAATCCAAATCAAAATTAAATTCAATCATCGAGCTACCTAAGGTCCTAGACCTTATCCTCTCAAATCTGAAATCATATCAACATCAAGTTACCTAGGATCCTTGACCTAATCCCTCTAATCAAAGTCAAACACTAGTCCATCACCAAGCTACTTAAGGTCCTTGACCTTAATAAAAGATCAATCATTATCAAGTGACCTTATCCAAGTCAAATCAAAACCATCCAATCTTAATCCAATAAAAAATCAATCAATCATCATCAAATTGAAATTAAAAATACATCCTTGTCCAATCAATCAAAATCAAATCAAACATTAGCCTTCTCAAGGTCCTTGACCTTAATCAATCCCATCAAGTTACGTAGGGTCCTAGAGCTCATCCACATCTAAGAAATCAAAACCCCAAATCTAAGACCCAAAATCTCCAAATCAAGCATCCAAGATCATCAAATCATCCAAAATTCAAACAAAAATCACGATGATCACCAATCCATTTTATTTTTATGAATCCCCTCATCATAACCAATCTCAAAACTCCTTAAAACATTATGACAATGCTATCTTTGTTGATCAAGATGAATATCATGATGATCCTTTTGATGACATTATTTCAAGCAAGCTTTCCATAAACTTTAATTGCCCAATCATGAACAACAAAGAGCCTTTAGACCAAGAACTAGCTAGTAGTCATTATCCCTCAAATCCTAATCTATTATCTATTGGTCATCCTTATGGTACCTTTAACAAGGGAAACACCACCTTAGCCCAAGGCCCTCATAGCCCATCCATATCTAAAATCCCACCCTTACACAAGGAACTCAGCCTTCGCCTCCTATACAAATCCTTCATCCTCAAAACCTTTGCAATATAATCCATCCTATCAATTCAACCACCAATCATGTCAAAAATACCATCCATAATCCAATCCTACCTCACACAACTCACCCTGAAGGATTTTCTCTAAGGACTACTAGAAACAAATCCTAATAAAAATAACAAGAGCAAAGCTATGTAATCATGAAACACTGCTAATATAATGCCATCCCTATTTAGCAAAATAAAGTGTATTGTCAATGACAGAATCAACCCAAAGCCTATCAAGAATGCTCAAATCCTCCTAAAGCCATTACCCATGCAAGTCTACCTATGTGGGAAAATAAATGATAACCTTTCCAAAGGTTTATCAAATCTATCAAATCTAAAATACATAAGATTCAAAGACCCCTTGTCTATCCAAGTCCAAACCTAGAGTAATCTATCCATGCATTAATCACTAAAGGAGGTGTTAAATCAAACTGACACTCCTCCATTGTGTTGACAAATCAAATCAGGATATGTTAAGAGCTTGTTCCAAAACATATCCAAACTTATCCCTAACAAAATCAAGGTCCAAGCACCCAAGATAATCCCTTCCATGATCCCATACACTCTCAAGTTCAAAGCACCCACATCGATTCCATCCCTAAAGACCAACCCTATCACCTTGGTTCAACCACCTTTGATTTGATCTCCTCACAACAGAGAAAATTAAAACTACCACCTATTCCTACCTATCTGAAGACAGATTTGTGTCTTGTTTCAAAAGTGGCATGCACCCCATCTCAAATCAAATGTGTCAAATCATGAAATATCAAGGCAAAGGATTAGGCCTTTATGAGAAAGGAATCTTGAAGCCCATACATGTTAATGCAAATCAAGGATTTAAGGGCATCAACTATAAATCTCAAGGTGAAAAATCTAAAGATGTTGGTAACACCTTTGCAAATTCTAAGGGTACTTCTTCCAGCATCAAAATAGGTTTCCTCCCATTGCTCCTATAAATATTTTGTTGCCATCAACACTTTCATTGACACCACCATCCCTATCACCAACCTTGATCATCTATCACCTAAAATTGTTACACCCCATGTGTTTCTATCCATTTACTATTTACCTAGGTTGGTTAAATTGTTTGAATAATGGGTGATTATGAAATTCTTGCATTTATATGTATTGTGAATCTTGATTTTAAATATGTTGAAAATAGAATAATGCAATGTCTTATATTATATGTGATTATTGTTTACAAATTATCTAAAACAAATAGTTGTATTTTGATCAGCTAACTACTGTGGTGATGATCTTGGATGCAGGAATAGGTTGCTCCTCCAAAAGGGAGGGGAAGTATCACTCAGGAGAAGGACTTGGTCTGGTAACCCTAGAGAAACTTAGATTGAGCAAGCACACACACACCATCCTATTTTGATCTAAGTTGTGTCGAGTTAGTTTTGGTAGCGGTAAGTGATCTAAGTTGTGAGTCTTGATTCTTGACTTGGTTGATTAGAACCTGCATGTTGTTAAGTGTTTGGTTGTTTGAGTAAGGTTTTATTGTGATAATTATAGCTCATGTGAATCCATGATATTTTATTATACATGAGTTGATATGAGCATGAATATACATAGGTAGACGTACCTATGTACATTCATGAGTGTATTGCTCCTAGATATGGAAATATCGATTGGACTGTACAAGAATTATCATCTCTATGTTGTATATGCATTTTATGATATTTTTTCTATAAAGACTTTATGGCAATAAATGAATTTATGAATAATATGTTATAAGTGATTTTTGTGATTGATGATATATATATATATTAAAAGGCATGTAAGCGCCCATGTATATGGCATGTGGCCTAGACAAGGAGGAGTAAACTTAGTGCTCACCTTATAGCATGTGGGTATAATTGTTGGGAGGTTAGATAAGTAAGGAATAAAGCCTTACCTTATGCCTATCAAAGTGTTCATGTAAGCGCATAGGTAATTATAATATATGTATCACTTATTGAGTTTGAAAACAAATTCTTTTGGCAGCTTTGACTTTTTCCTTGAGCCCTTGGAGGAGTTGGAAAAATTAGTTATTTGATTATTTAAGTTTTCCATTATTTTCAAACGTGATTTTGACTATTTCCAAGGAAACCATTTTTACTATTTATTTGGGAGTGTGGCTTTTAGGTGGCAATTTTATGGAGAGGGTAGTATGTTTTAGAAGTCTAATTTTATTATTGGTTGATTATGTGTCCTCTTATGTGTCTTTTACTCTTATTATTATTTTGACACCTCTAAATTGGATGCAAATTAAGTGGGATGGTGGCATTATCCCTGTCTAGTTTGTAGCTTGATCTCTCTATGAGTTTTTGTATATAAAGAGGTGCTCTCCCTCATTCCAATACACACAAGTTGCAGCCAAGAGCCTTCTTATTCTTGTTATTGAGTCCTTGAGCTAGTTTTGAGAGTTTTGTCAATTGATTTTTGGAGAGTTTTTCTACTTGGAGGAGTGTTCTAGTGTGTTGGAAGGAACTTTAGGAAGATGTTTTCATTGACTTGTTTGGAGCTAAAATCATAGGCATGGGAATTTCTCTTCCATAATGATTTTCATTTTTATGACATTTTTTTTGTGTTGATTGTTATAATGGAATGCATTGTTTATTTATCATTATGTTTGTCTACTTGATTTTGTAATAGAATACACACACACACACACATAGTAAGTAAATTGTGATTAGTCTCTATGTTAGGGATTTGTACCTAGATGGGTTTTGTGAATAATTATTGATTGGTGTTTGGTTAGATAATTGTATAAGGGGAAAGATAGTAACAATAAATAGCAAATGGCATTACTTAGACATATGTGCCTAGTAACATATGTAAGGGGTTAGCTTTGGGATAGGTGATCCATTGAAGAGGTTGATAACCTAGTATAGAGATTGTTGTATTTCCCAATCGAGAAGAAGGGTGGGTGAATATGTGACGATGAAAACTTTGGCCAAAGTAGTGTAAATTGCCAATGTTTACACTATCTAGTTTCACTGTAAACCAGGATTGCATTACTTAGTAAGGATGTCATATTTTGATGGTTGTTGCCATAGTATGATAGTACTAGTTAATGTAGGACACAACACCTTGCTCAAATTAGGCTTAATTTATTTGGGGTTACCAAACCAATTCCTTCTTTGAAGGGTAGGGTTGTTTACTAGTTTGGTAAATGTGCAGGGGACCGCAGTTAGTCCATGGTTTGAGGTAAAGTGGTGCAGGAGCACCTACCTGACAGCTGGCCTTCATGAGGCAGTTAGTTAGTTTGAGTCTTGTTTATGTTTTCAAGAAGGTCTTGTAAGACCAAATCCATGTAATAAGGTCATGCTGACTGTACTAAGATCATGCTGACCATGCTTTACTATTTTTAGATAGTTTGTTAGAATAGCTATCATGCTGTAGGTCCGGTTGGATCTCCCAGCCGCCTGGAGAGATTTCCCAGCCGCTTGGTGTCGGGTCAGTAGTACTCGCAGGAAAATCTATTTAAGCATGAGGATCGGTTGGTATTGCATATCATCGATCAGACTTTGCGAGAGAGAGACAGAATATTGTAATAGCATCTTTTGAAATCAAATAGGAGTTCCTGTTTGTGTTCATCCTCTGTTGAATTCCATTATTTGATCGATTTGCTGGTTTGGTGGCTGTATGGATTCGCTGATCCATTCCACCGGTTGATTCGTCGGATCGGTGGAATGGCGATGTACAGTAGGTTAGATTGTAGTTTGTTTTCTGTTTGCATGCAGGTGTGCAGGATCGCCGTCGAGAGATGTTGAAGACCCTAGCATGGGTATGTGCTAGGTCAAGCTGATAGAGTTTGGAAGATCACCCTGGAAGTGGATCGGGTCATCCCAGGAGGTTTGGCGGATCAGAACAGTGAAAATCCGCTAAGGTTGGAAATTTGTCAAAACGGCATCATTAGGATATTTTGGTGAATATCCTGCAGTCGCTTCGGGCATCGTCATCCGGATAAGTGGAGAAGAGCATGATGCAATCGAGTGCATGAAGTGAATGTGCGTCGGGGTGATCATCATCAGGAGGTGCCGAGGAGGAGCGTATCGGCATAAGGAAGAAGATCAGGTTGATCGCGGGCCGAAAAAAAAACTAAGTTTGGCCAACAGCAGGATATGATGTCATCATCATCAGGATATACGTCATCAGGATATCGGGGTGATGTAAGCATCAAGGGGACGGTGCGTGGAGTTAAGGTTTGTCATCATCAGGATAAATGGGAGGAACCGGATGTTCTTTATCCTGCTGATTAACATGATGTTGAACATCATGATGCTGAAGAAAGTGAAGACAGAAGTTGTCGGTGAGATGAACAGTGGACGTCAGGAGGATGTTCGCGCTTGCCGAACATGATGATGCTGCCGAATATGATGATGCTGCTAGTGTAAAGGAAAATATGATGATGATGATGATGATGATGGGCTGCAGACATCCATGCTATATGTTAAGGTTTTAGTGTGGATGCCTCTGCATCATAGTGGTATCAGAGCTCAGCAAAAGGTCTGGGCTGTTGTGTGTTGATTCTGTCACCGAAAGGGCAGAGGTAGAGTTGATTGTGTGTTGTGTGTTGATTGAGAAGTTGATAAAATGCCTCCAAAAGGTAGTGGTACTGCAAGGGAATTGCAGGAAATGAAGGAAAAACATGCTAGAGAGATGAGGAAGATGAAGGAGCTTGCTGAAGCACTTCAAGCCAGGCTTGCAGCCCTGGAAAAGAACAAAAAGAGGGAAGTGGAAGACAGTGAGTTTGAAGAAGATGAAGATGCTGTTGAAGAATATGAAGAGGTAGCTGAAGATCTGGATGCTGAAGACCAGAGACTGGCAAAATTGTTAAAGGCAGTGCAGAGTGATAAACCTAAGGTAAAGGTTGATGTTTCCAAGTATACTGGAAGTTTGAATGAAGATGAGTTGCTGGATTGGATTGCTGCACTTGATAATCACTTTGAATGTGAAGATGTTGCTGAGGATCAGAAGGTAAAGATTGCAAAGACCAAGTTAGGAGGTCATGCTTTGGTATGGTGGGATTATGTACAATCTGAGAGAAGGAAACAAGGGAAGTCAAAGATCACTTCATGTGATAAGATGGTAGCAAGGATCAAAGGTAAATTCTTGCCAAAGGATTATGAAATCCAGATGTTTAAGAAGCTGCAATGTTTAAGGCAGAAGGAAAGGGATGTGAAGGCATATACTGAGGAGTTTTATAAGTTGAGTATGAGATCTGGTCATCATGAGAATGAGGTAGAAAAGGTGGCTAGGTACTTGGCTGGTTTGAGGTTGAACATATAGGATGAGTTAGTTTTAGCTAACCCTAAGAATGTGGAGGATTGTTATCAAATGGCAATCAGGATTGAAGAAAAGATGAATAGAGGACATGATAAGTCCATGAGAGGAAGAGGAAACAATATGAGGGGAAGAGGATCAGCCCCTACACAAAACCAAACAAATGAGGGTCAGGAAGACACTGGTAAAGGACAGGGACAGTCTAATTTCAGAGGTGGATGGAAAGGTAATAGAGGAAGATTTGGAGGTGGTAGAGGTTCTACTACATTTTCAGGAAAATGTTACACCTGTGGTGAGTTTGGTCATCCATCTTTCAAATGTCCAGAAAACAAAGGTTCATCATCCAGAAATGATAGAACAAATGACAAGAGAGTACAACTTGTACAAGAAGAGAAAGTAGAGCAAAGTGTGCAGAGTTCAAACACTTATCAAAAGGATAAGGAGCCTGACTATTATGCATATCCTGAGGAGGGAGAATCATTGATGCTAAGGAGAATTAGTTTGCAGGCATCAAAGGATCTGATGCAAAGAAGAGCTCTTTTCAAGACCATATGCAAGAGCAAAGGTAAAGTATGTAAGGTTGTCATTGATACTGGTTCAACAGACAACATGGTATCTCATGAAATGGTGGATAAACTGAATCTGGAAAGGATTCCACATCATCATCCTTACAAGGCATCTTGGGTGAGTGATAGTCAATCACTTTTTGTCTATGAACAGGCATATGTGGATTTTCAGATTGGAGCATATCATGATAGAGTTTTGTGTGACATTTTGCCCATGGAATGTTGTCACCTACTGTTGGGTAGACCATGGCAATTTGATAGGAGGGTACTGTATGATGGGTATGCTAATACCTACACCATCAAGAAAGATGGGAAGACTATGAAGTTGATGCCATTACAGGCAGATGCTGCAGTACAGGGGGCAGCCAAAATCATTTTAATGGGAAAGAAGGAGTATGTGCAGATGCCTAGAGGAGCAGGCATACAGGCAGTTGAGGACACTGCAGGGAAGGGAGTTGTTAAGGACAACAGGTTGAAGAAAGTTTTAGTTTTGACTGACAGAGGTCAGCAGCAGGTGCAGAAACAGGTTTGCAAACAGCAACCAGTTGAGAGGACTGACAAGGATGTTGTCATAGTTGGGACTATTGTTTGTCCTATAAAGGTTGACAAGAAGATAGAGTTGAACATTGCATAGGTTCAAGAGGTAGTTCAGACAGAGGTTCTGGTCAGACAACCTGACAAACACTGGGTATATGTGAGAAAGGCCTACATTGACAGGCATGAGGATTTACTTGCCAGACAGCAAGTTACAGGTCAAAAGTCTTGGAGTAGCCAAGAGCCAGCAGAGGATAAAGCTGGAACAGGTCAGAATACTGACATGCCAAGGTGTACAGGTGGAGGACTTCCACATACTAAACTCATGGGACATGAGTTCTTTTCTGTTGGGGAGTATGGTGCAGGAGCACCTACCTGACAGCTGGCCTTCATGAGGCAGTTAGTTAGTTTGAGTCTTGTTTATGTTTTCAAGAAGGTCTTGTAAGACCAAATCCATGTAATAAGGTCATGCTGACTGTACTAAGATCATGCTGACCATGCTTTACTATTTTTAGATAGTTTGTTAGAACAGTTGTCATGCTGTAGGTCCGGTTGGATCTCCCAGCCACCTGGAGAGATTTCCTAGCCGCTTGGAGTCGGGTCAGTAGTACTCGCAGGAAAATCTATTTAAGCATGAGGATCGGTTGGTATTGCATATCATCGATCAGACTTTGCGAGAGAGAGACAGAATATTGTAATAGCATCTTTTGAAATCGAATAAGAGTTCCTGTTTGTGTTCATCCTCTGTTGAATTCCATTATTTGATCGATTTGCTGGTTTGGTGGCTGTATGGATTCGCTGATCCATTCCACCGGTTGATTCGTCGGATCGGTGGAATGGCGATGTACAGTAGGTTAGATTGTAGTTTGTTTTCTGTTTGCATGCAGGTGTGCAGGATCGCCGTCGAGAGATGTTGAAGACCCTAGCATGGGTATGTGCTAGGTCGAGCTGATAGAGTTTGGAAGATCACCCTGGAAGTGGATCGGGTCATCCCAGGAGGTTCGGCGGATCAGAACAGTGAAAATCCGCTAAGGTTGGAAATTTGTCAAAACGGCATCATCAAGATATTTTGGTGAATATCCTGCAGTCGCTTCGGGCATCATCATCCGGATAAGTGGAGAAGAGCATGATGCAGTCGAGTGCATGAAGTGAATGTGCGTCGGGGTGATCATCATCAGGAGGTGCCGAGGAGGAGCGTATCGGCATAAGGAAGAAGATCAGGTTGATCGCGGGCCGAAAAAAAACTAAGTTTGGCCAACAGCAGGATATGACGTCATCATCATCAGGATATACGTCATCAGGATATTTCGGAGCAGCAGGATATTGAGGAGCTACAGGTGACATCATCATCATCAGGATATACGTCATCAGGATATCAGGGTGACGTAAGCATCGAGGGGACGGTGCGTGGAGTTAAGGTTTGTCATCATCAGGATAAATGGGAGGAACCGGATGTTCTTTATCCTGCTGATTAACATGATGTTGAACATCATGATGCTGAAGAAAGTGAAGACGGAAGTTGTCGGTGAGATGAACAGTGGACGTCAGGAGGATGTTCGTGCTTGCCGAACATGATGATGCTGCCGAATATGATGATGCTGCTAGTGTAAAGGAAAATATGATGATGATGATGATGATGATGGGCTGCAGACATCCATGCTATATGTTAAGGTTTTAGTGTGGATGCCTCTGCATCATAAAGTGATTGAGTTATGCTTCCCCTCATGAAGTTAGCATGCAGTTGGTAGCTAGGAATATTGAAGACAAACAAGTATATAATCATGTGTTACTATTTTTTAGTTAAGCTCTTGAAGCTTGTATGTATATTATGAAAAAGTTGTAAAGTTGAATATTCAAATTCTTTTACTGTATTATGGATTATGCAATGGAAGTATGAAATATGTTTTCAAATGTGCATCTTATCAAATGAATTTAAGGAAAAATTTTATTGCTTTAGTTATTTGTATATTGATCGTATTACCTTAGAGTTAAACTTAGTAAATCTTAGTTGGTAGAACAAGTGGCATATTACAAAAATCACCAATCAGGATCAACAAAATCACACATCATTAGACTTATTCCAACATGATGAAGCTATCAAAAAATTATTGGGATTCCAAGATAGTAGTTCCCCATGGGACCATAACATTATCCTTGGAAGCAATTTCAATGCACCAGCATATGAAGCAAAGATCCCCCAAGAATATAAATACCACCATGCCATAAAGCATCAACATACAATATCAAATAAAAATCAAGTCAAGAATAAACATGAATAAAAAGGCAACATGGGCCCACACATCAAAAAGAAATCATAAAATCAATATGGGTCCCAAAGTAAGGAGAAGTAATGAACCAAAGTGGAGTATCTAAATTTGCATCTCCAAGATCCCATGCCCTCTTTAAATCCAAAACTCCACATCTCCCATCCACAATCCAATCCCAAAATCCTAAATCCAAATCCAAACATCCCAATCCTAAGTCCATTTAGGTCCCTAAATTGCAAAATTGGCAACCCAAAAATCCACCCATCCCAATCCCCAAATCTGAAATCCAAAAGCCCCATCATTCCCACCAGTCTTGAATCATGTACACCCACAATCTTCAAACCAAATCCAAAGCTTCTAAATCTATACTCAAACCCAAAGAAAATCCAATCGTAGAATGCAACATAGTGTGTGAAATTTTTTGTCTTGATTCCCATTGGTCCCATTACATTTTCTCATTCCTCCACAATCCCATACTTCCATCTAACCCTTAATACATAACCACACCCATTATTCAACATACATCCACAATCGCATCCTATTAATCCAAGGTTTTGGATAATCATTATCCATCCTTCATCCAACCTACCTTCCATTCCATTTTCCTTGGAAGCATCCTCTAATGTAGGTGCTACAATGGTACCATGTTTAAATTTGGGAGAATCTAGCTTAATAATCAACAAGGTTTCTAACAACATCCACCGAACACAACACCAACAACATGGTCTATATGAAGTAGATACTTAGAATGAGATACTATTATCTCACCATGGAAGTAGATGCTTGAGTCCAAAAATCCTAAATCTAAATCCATTCATCCCACCTAGCAATCCAAAAAATACAAAAAGAAAAAAATACAAAAAGCAAAAATATCAAAAAAGTCGAGAAAAATCACCCAATGGTGAAAACCATTTTTATGGCACCTTGGACAAGTACCATGATTAAAACCTATTCTCGAGTATCATGCATAAATCAACTATCCTTGAGCACCCTACACTTGGGGCAAGTTTCTCCCATCCTATCATAGCCATCTATTATATCTACATAACTATCCCATCATACCCAATCCATCCCCTCTTCCCACTTTCAACTTTGATAAAGATAGGGGCACAATGTTTAAACATGATTTCTACATCTCTTGATATACCCAATCTTTTATAACAAATACTACAACATATTTTCACAACCATCACAAAACAACATCATAAGTGGCATATCTAAGGTGGGGTATGTTATTCCTATGTGAAATAAGCCTTGGAGATTGTATCCTAAACCCCTTCCTCCATCCATCCATCTTGAACCCTACATCCATTTCATCCACTATATGTAATCCCTCAAATTTTCCATCCAAACCTCCCTTCATCCTTTTCACTAGACTTGGTTTTCCCTTGTCATTAGATCCAAGAAAAAGGCTATCCATACACAATCTAATGCAATAATTGCATTACCCAAATTAGTTCATCCAAGAAACAAAGCAATCACAATCCACACAAATATAGCCTAGAAACCTAGCACATCATCCAAAAGCATCTATAGGTTTTGTTCCCAACCTTATCGTAGGCCTTAATAAACTCTAAGAAATCCATTGTAAACAGAATGCATCAATCCCAATCCTCACATTATTCTCAGGATATGTTATTCCCACATCAACAATGATATCATCATCATTAATCAATCATCAATTTTTAGCTTTGACCAGGGGAAAAATCTCGTTTGTCTTTCCATCGTTTGTGCATGCTTTCTTGTTTTTGTTCTTGTCTTTTTTTATAATTTATTTTTTTGTAATTGTCCTTGCATCATATCACCATAATGACATCATGTTTTTTCATATCATGATGCCATATGACATATACTCACTTGCAACCTTTTCTTTTGGGTCAGTCCTTCATGCATATGACACAACACCATCATAGTTCCTCATACAATGTTTCATCATGTCATATGCTACAACAAACACTAGGTTTCTCAACCTTCTAGCATGTACCCAACATCCACCCCATCCATTTGCATATCCCTCCCTTCCATTCTTCAACTACTATTTTCATCATCACCATTCATCTTTTAACTAGTTCTCTCTATTATCTCCAACCCCTTCATCAATCATTAACATCCAATTATCTCCACATCTTTCTCTTCCATTCATCCCTAAGCATATTTACTAACATTTCTCTCATCCATTTGAAGAGTACACACATGTTCTTCAAACTCACCTATCCTCTCGAGGGGGAATCCTTAAACCAATATTTTTCATCCAAAATCAAATCCCTATTGTCTATATCTATTTTCTTGAAATGTTGTTACTTCTCTTAAGTTGCAACACCATGTCAAAGAGGGGCAAAATGTAGACACCTAAATCTCATCTCACTATTTCCTAACATCACCCTTGATTCATCTAGCACCTCCCCTTCTAACATCAATTCAATCATTTTTCTAATATTAATTAAATAAATCTAACCATTATAACATCAATTAAATAAATTATGACTATTTATTTAATTAAATAACCAATTCAACAATTCTAATGTTCCAACTTTAATTGAATAAATCAAAATTTATTTAATGACCTAGTTTAATCAACTAACTAATCATTTGCACATTCCTCTACCAAATCAGCAAAGTTAATCTTGCACAAGGCTCCAAAATTCCCTTTTCAATCCTATCACTCCATTCAAATCAAGCAAATCCTCACCCTCTATATCTTCTCAATCTTTAACCTAACCATATGCACCAATCACAAAGTGTCACTTGTTGGCTTCTCATTCTATCTTGAGAATGGATCAACCCCATCCCTCCATCACACAAGATCAAATCTTTTCCATCCATCATCTACAATCCAAATCTATAAATCATCCATTCCTCAAGTCATTTCTAATAGTAGGAATTGGATGCAATGCAAGGTCATGCTCCTAAAATGAGCAACCACATCTCAACTCAACAACATTCAACGTGAGCACATACCTTCTTGGCAACAAGATTGCATGGTGAGGTCTCATGTTTTATTATCCTCTTTTGATATGCAATCTTGACTCAATAAGAGGTGTAGATTAGTGTATAATAGGATAGGTGTTTATTGAAAATGTTAAAGCATATAAAATTCTAGACAATCTAAATCATGATAGCAACAATAATAAACATAGATAAATATAATTGTATTGATTTCTCTAGGATTTCATACATTCACTCAATATAATTATTTACATTACATTACAATATGGCTTTATAAAACCATTATTTTCCCATATAAAACCAACTAACTCATCTACATGAATGTAACTTCCCAAACTAACTATTATTTTATTACTATCACCTATTAACATTTATTTATTATTTAATCTATATAAACTATACTAAGATATAATAATTACAACATTCCCCCCCTTATTACATCAATTTGAACAAAGGACGAAACACTACATGGACTGGATACAACAATCAATCTGGAAACTTGATGAAGCATCTCCACCAAATCTCCTCCCTCACCCAAGACACACCAATCTGAATCTTTCAATGAATATACTAACTGTCAAACCTAAAAAACCTTTGTATCACATTAGAGAATATTATCCCATCCTCCATGCACAATGAGAGAACACCTCTCCTCTAAGAGTTCATCACTCCTCCGAGTGTGTCAAAATCCCTCCTCTAGTGCTTACATATGAGAGAACAACTCTCCTTCGAGAGTCCACTTTCCTTTGAAAATGTCAATATCCCTTCTCCAATGCTAAGAATTTCTAAGTCCTTCCTCCAGTGTACAAAAGGAATTAAACGAAAGTGGATACACTAACCCCACCATGTTTTAGAGATTACACAATCCACAAGTACTACTAAGAATTTCCAAGCCCCCTTGCTCCATGAAGGGTGATGAGGGTGTACTCCACCCAACACACTCACAGAAACAAATTATAAACTTAATATCAATGAGAACATGAACTCATGGAGAAAAACATAGTGATTTACATGGGGAAAACTCTTTTGAGAAAAAAAACCCACACTCCAAAAGTAGGTCAATATATTATTCATAAGTCTCAACAAGATTACAATAAACTTGCAAAGAAAGCTTTCATAGGAGTATCACCAACTAATGATCCGAAGACAACTCAACATCTATAATACTCTCTCACCCCAACCTCCATCTCAAACACCTAATATATAGGAGATACAATACATGAAAATGTCAAATAGTAATTACAAAACCATGAGCTAAAACCACCCAAAATTAGTGCCCAAATTGTATCAAATAAAATATGCCTTATGATGTGTCAAAACACACATCAACATGTGTAGCTCCCTCTTACAGTGCTTTTCTATGTCCAACACATTTTTACATTTTCCGATATGGGAGGCCCAACTTCTGGAGGCCATAACTTTTGATTTGAGAGGTCGATTGATGAACCATTTGATGCATTGGAAATCTCATGAAGAGATCTATGCAACCATAACCTACTACATTGGTTACAAGCATTCTAGACATTTTTGGGGGCCAAAAACGGCCTCTAGGTGCCTCAAAATTAACTTTGAAACTTTTTTGAGTATTTCAAAAACTGGAAAATTTAACATCTTGACATCTAGACATGACCCTGGGTTGAAACTCACTTAGAATGTTCATTTAGCAATTTTGTAGCTTTGGGAAAAATTTCAAGTTCATATGTGCTGAAATGCAAACTTACTAAAAATAGAGACCCTACCATTTTTAGCCTTACTGGAAACTTTGGATGTTCTTAATCATTCTCCAAGACATTTTAGAGGAAATAAGCTTCATAGGTATTTTCCAAAACTAAAATTTAAAGAAAATAATACAAAATCATTTTTTTGGTGATGCAAGATTGCTCTTACACCTCTAGTGCTCATGCATCAGACACCTAGGGTTGTTTGAGAAGTGACCTTATCACATATCTAATGTTTGAGGAAAACTGATGCAGTCAACCTCTGCTTTGGATAATCATTAAGAATATTCAATAGGCCTTCCTCTCCATTTGACCAAGTACTCTTCATATTGTTTGTTTCTTGTGCTCCTTCCCACACAACTATCTAAGATTTCTTCAATTTCTTCCATCTCCGAAATAGGTGTTGGAACATGCCATTGTCATTTTTCTTTTCCATATTCTATACTTTCTTCATGATATTCTTTCAAATCCACAATATTGAATATAGGTGAAAAATTGATCCTACTCGAAAACTCAACTTCATAGGCATTCCCTAATTCATGCTTCTTAAAAATATTACAAGGTCCAAATTTCTTCATCTTTAATTATTATATGTTCCTATGGGAAATCTCACTTTTGTAAGATGGACCATAACCTCTTCTCCAACTTTGAATTCTTTGAAACTTCTTTTCTAGTATACTTTCTCTTTATACTAACTATTCATTCTAGTGAGATGCTTCCTTACCTTCTCATGTAGACTCTTCATGTGTTCTGCAAAATCTTCTGCATCTGCACTCCTCTTCTCCTCCTTATCCATCTTCCTCAACTTTGAAACATTTATGGGACTACTTCCATATACAATCTAGAATGGTGATTTTCCTACTCATGTTAACCGAGTTATTGTATGCAAACTCAACCTGTGGCAAAATCAAGTCCCATCCCTGTGGCTTTTCTCCTACCAAACATCTAATACGTTTTCCAAACTTCTATTTACCACTTTTGTCTAACCATCAGTTTGTGGATGATGTGCAAAACTAAACTTCAAATCTATCTTTACCTTCTTCCATAATATCTTCCAAAAATATCCAAAAAAAATTGTATCTCGATCTAAAACAATGCCCTTGTTGAAATGCATCAGACAACTGAGAGGGGGGTGAATCAATTGTCTCCAAAACTTTGACCACTTATGAACATTAACATATCAAACACTTGTTCACTATTATTTAGACTTAATCATGAAGGCATGAAATAAGAAACTCAACACAATAACATAATCAACATATGAGACACCAGATTTTTTACATGGAAAACCCTATAAGGGAAAAACCATGGTGGGTGTTAGCCCACAAAAATAAATATGTTATAGCAATACCAAAAAATAGATGCTCACTACAAATGTTGGGGCTCACTGCCAAGATCAGCTCACTGCCAAGGGGTGGCTCACTTCCAAAGGTTGGTGAACTGATTTGATAGCATCTACTCCATGCCTGAGTTCAGTTCCATTGAAGCACAGTATAACTCCTCTGCTTTGTTCTTCTTACACCTTTTCACTTATCTTCACATTTTTGCTCAAGGACCTATTTTTTGCAACTTCATTACATGATTTTATACAATTCATCAACCTTGGAATGTACATCAAGGTCAACATTACATTCATCAACCATTGGAACAATCTCCAAGGTTGGCATTACAAACATACATAGAAATAGGTCTGGACCTAAACAAAATTAACTAAGGAAAAGATGTACGTGGATCATGTTATGCCTTAGCTAGGACTCAAATGCAATCTTCCACATCACAACACACTTCCTCAATATTCATTGCATCTCCGCAAGTAGTGAAAACAACCAAGTCGGCCAAGACTGGTGTTAACACTGAGTCTTCTAGGAACAGTCTTCCTCCACGATCTAAATTACTCTTCACAGACCAATCAAAAGATGGGAACATGATCAAGAGACATCCACAAGAACATTATAATCATCAGGAACTTTTGCACCACCTCTGATCACTTTATTCATAATATTCTTCAAATCAGAGCACATTAATATAACTGTTACCCACTGTCATAAGAAAAAGATCGCTTGCAGACCACTAAATCATGAACCATTAGAGTTAAAGGCACATAACAAAATTACAAACTTAATTCCAAAACTATAAACCAAAATACTTAAATGCAGAGGAATACGGAGCAGAATACATTCTCCCTGTCACCACCAAATGTATAGAAAAAGCAGTTTTCACTCTGGTGAAAATAACTTGCTCAAAACTTCATACCAGAGGCTCAAACTTGGAACATAGCATCTTTAGACATGTCTCTAACTAACTTCCAATCCATAGACAAATATATTCATTCTACAAGAAATGTGGAGCAATCTACTGGATTGTTCTACTGTAAACAAGGATACTCTTCAATACATTGTTTCTACTAGAGGGGTAAATTTTCTCAAAAGCACTTGGAAATTTAGTATCAGGAATACTTATTCATTATCTTCAACATATAACTCATTACAAGCAAGCATCAAAATAAGAGCACAGTTGACATCAATGAGAAGACAGATATGTTGACATCAATGACAACACCGGGTAGGCACATACATGCAACAGCTCTTAGGTAGACCATGAAGTCTAACCACCTCCTTAAAAAATATCTCTGCAATATGAACTGGATCATTTATCTTCTGGAAAGGAATGAAATGTGCCATCTTGGAAAATCTGTCAACCACCACAAAAATGCAATCATGACCTCTCTGAGTCCTTGGAAAACCAAGTACAAAATCCATGCTAATATCTTCACATGGTCTTTCAGGTATAGGTAAAGGTTGATACAAACTAGTATTTTGACTCACTCCCTTAGCCATCTAACATACCTTGCAACTTTCTACAAACTTTTTCACATCCTAATACAATTGTGGCCAATAATAGTTCTTACTTACTAAGGCAACTATCTTGTCTCTCCCAAAATTTCCTACTAATCTTCCACTATGTTTTTTATTTTATCAAGTTCTCCCTCATGGAACTTCTTGGAATGTATAACTGACTTCCTTTGAATAACATGCCTTCTTGGATTATGTAATCTAAATAGTTTGTTATGTCCATGGTGATAGGTTCTAGGCAAGCTTTCCATGCCTCTAAAAAATTTGGATCTTCTAGATATAAATGTTTGAGTTCTTCAAACCCAACAAATTCCCTTCTCACATCTCCCAACAAGTTTTACCCCCTACTCAAGGCATCTGCAACTTTGTTAAACTTCCCACTTCTATGCTTCAAAAAAAATGTATCAATTTGCAAAAACTCGGCCCATTTCAAATGTCTTTGATTTAACTTTACTTGGCTATTCAAATATTGTAAGACTTGATGATCAGTATACAAAACAAAATCCTTAGGCAAAAGATAGTGTCTCCATTTCTTTAATGCTTGAACAATAGCACAAAATTCTTGATCATAAACGTAATACTTCTTCCTAACATCATTGAGTTTTTCACTAAAATATGCAATGGGTCTTCCTTCTTGACTTAATATAGCTCCTATAGCATTGCCACTAGCAGCACAATCTACTTGAAATACCTTGTTAAAATTTGGAAGTGCTAAAATAGGTTGCTCTATAACTTTTTACTTCAACAAATCAAAACTCTTGGCTACCCCTATACAGTCCATTTAAATTATTTTCTTTCCCCTCTCATTGTTTCAGTTAAAGGTGCACATATGCTACTAAAATTTCTAATGAACTTTCAATAAAAACTACCCAATCCATGAAATGATCTTATCTCAATAATACTCCTTGGTGTAGGCCATTCTATGATATCCCTTACTTTCTTTGGATCCATCATAAGACCCTCAACTAAGATCACAAATCCAAGGTATACTAACTCCTTCACAAAGGTGCACTTCTTAAAATTTATCAACAGTTTCTCTTCCCTCAACCTCTCAAAAACTCTATGAACATGCATCAAATGTTCCTCCAACATTTTTCTAAAAATTATAATATCATCCAAAAAGACAATAACAAACTTACCCAAAAATTCTTTGAGTATCTTGTTCATGAGCCTCATGAAAGTGCTCGATGCATTGGTTAGTTAGAATGGCATCACTAACCACTCATACAATCCTTTTGTTTTGAATGTTGTCTTCCATTCATCTCCTTCCTATATCCTAATCCAATGATTCCTACTCTTCAAATCTATCTTTGTGAAGTACTTCTCTCCACTCAAGCAATCTGTGATATCATCCATCCTTGGCAAAGGAAATTTGTACTTGATTGTGATTTTATTGATGGCCCTGGAATTGGTACACATCCTCCATTCTCCATCCTTCTTAGGTGCTAGTACTGTAGGTACTACACATGGACTCAAACTCTCTCCGATTAGCCCATTTTTCAACAATTCTTGAACTTGTCTATTCAGGTCCTCATTTTCTATAGGATTCATTCTATGGGCTGCCTTGTTAGGCAAAACAGATTTTGGTATCAAATTCATTTGATGACTTATGCTTCTCACTAGTGGAAAACCTTCAGGTACATTATCTAAAACAATATCTTTGAATTCATCCAATAGATCTGTAATTTCTACAAGTACATATTCTCCTTCTTTATTAATTTTAGGAATCAAGGCAAGCACATATGTTCGTGCTTCATTCCACCAAAAATTTTCTACCATCTACCAAACAAATTTTAGCATTACTACATACATTTTCCTCTACTTCTCTCACAAGTTTTATCTTATATCTCACTCCATCTTTTGTCAAAGAATATGTGTTAGCATGCCCATCATGGATAGCACGCCTATCATACTACCATGGCCTTCCCAATAACAAGTGACATACACCCATTGCAATAATGTCACATAACACTTCATCATGTTAATCTCTAATCTTAAACTTTCCTAGACACTACTCACTGACCAAAGCCTTATGATATTTTTGCAACCAAGCAATCCTATAGGGGTGTGGATACTTTATTCTCTTCAAATTCAACTTTGCAACTATTTCTTCATAAACTAGATTGTTTGTACTTCCACTATCAATAATCACATCACAACACTTACCTCATGATTTACACCTTGTTTGAAATAAGCTCACTTTCCTTGTACTGGTTCTTTTCCCTCTTCTTTTAGCAAGGCTCTTCTAATAACAAGAGCTTCTCCTCTTTTTGCATCTTCTAAATGTTCAAATTGAGCCTCCTCATCAACATGAGCAACTCTAGCATTACCCTCTGGTCTTCTATTTCTTCCTCCCTAATGTCACACATCCATTGGCATAATGTCACATAACACTTCATCATGTTAATCGCTAATCTTAAACTTTCCTAGACACTGCTCATTGACCAAAGCCTTATGATATTTTTGCAACCAAGCAATCCTATAGGGGTGTGGATACTTTATTCTCTTCAAATTCAACTTTGCAACTATTTCTTCATAAACTAGATTGTTTGTACTTCCACTATCAATAATCACATCACAACACTTACCTCATGATTTACACCTTGTTTGAAATAAGCTCACTTTCCTTGTACTGGTTCTTTTCCCTCTTCTTTTACCAAGGCTCTTCTAATAACAAGAGCTTCTCCTCTTTTTGCATCTTCTAAATGTTCAGATTGAGCCTCCTCATCAACATGGGCAACTCTAGCATTACCCTCTGGTCTTCTATTTCTTCCTCCCTAATTTTGTTGGTAGTCATATGCTCTACATCCTTCACCACATCTGAAACAAGTTCCTCTAAATCCTCATCTTCCAGGTCCTCTTCCAAATCTACCTCTTCCTCTCTAGTACCCATCATTCTATCCTCGAGGGCAGTATGCATTTTCACCTCTCTTATTTTAACTGGTGCCCTACATCTTCATTTTTTCTTAGCTCATCTTTTTTTCCATGACCCTCATATGATCTTCCACTAGTTCTTCCACCATGACCTCTTCCTCTTTGTTTGTTCTCAAATTTTTTGTTCAACTTTTTATTATGTGACTTTTTCTCCAAAATGGAAAAGAAAGATATTTATGAAAAACCCTCTAAAATTATAAGAGGATAAAATTTATTTACCCTTTATAATTAAAAGGAAGATGGAAAATAAAGGATATTATGATCCTTTGGTTAAAAGGGAGATAAATAAAGATAATTATGAAAAATCCCTTTTAAAAGGGAGGAGTTATTATGTTTATTAAACCATTATTAATGACAACCTTTGTGAAAAGGTGTGATGGTTTAGAAATCACCCTTAAAAGGTTGTATAAGTCATTTGTGTGAGACTTGAAATGGGCATGGAGAACACTCAAGGAAGATAAGGAAAGAAAGGCAAGAAAGCACAACTTAGTATATAGGAAAGTATACATAAATCAAAGGGCACAAAGGAGTAAGGATTAGGGTCATTGGCTGGGCACTGAGCATTTGGAGAAGGGGCTCACAAAGTGTGTCCAACTCAAGGTACAATGTACACCTAGGAGTGTCCTAGCGAGGGATGTGTTTGTTTTATGTCGTGAGGCATGGTTGGTTATGTGTAAGAACTAGTTCCTTTGGGGGTGCTTCTTTGTCAAGAACAATCGAGACCTCTAATTATTCCTTTAAGTGCCATATAATAGTGATGGGTTTAAATATTGGCCTCTTTTATGTTGTTTTTATATGCTTTCAGACCTTTTCCACATGATCTTCTAGATACTTTTCAAACATTACCATCATGATATACTATCTTTTTATATACTTTGCAAGACCTTGAACCTATTTTGTTAATATGTAATATGGTGATGGTATTTATCAATTGAATGATTTAAACATGAGTATGCATGCAATATAGATGAGATTCTATGGTTTAATTATGAAGGTTATTTGCATGCATATGTTTTGTGGATTAACCCCTATGCAGAAACAAGCACATGGCATCAAGGAGAGGAGAATTTATAGCAAGTTGCAGAACAGGAGAATTAAAGGAAGTTGAATTCAAGCCACCAAAAGTGCAAGAAGGTGGAAGTTGAACATGAACCATTATGGGAAGGAATAAATGCATAAGAAGTAGACTTGTTCCAAATGTAGCTTATGTGTTTTTCATATGAGTCGTTGCATAGGAATTCTTATTTGAATAGGATTCTCCTTCCTCTGTTTAGTTAGAATTAATAAATCAATCTTAACTCCGTATCCTAACATCTAGAAATGGATTAATGATTGTAGTTAGTTGGTAGTTGGATAAGACTCTCCTATTTTTGTATAAGTTAAGGGATGAGCTCAGAGTTAAGTTAGTTACTTCGTTATCTAGTTACTCAGTTGTTGTTTTTATTCAATATTTGAAGCTCAAGACATGAGTTGTTAAAATGCAATTATTGAGTACAATTTGAAATAGATTTTGTTTATGATATGAAATGAATGGATCTATGTGTTATGTGGATATGTGAGTATCTAAGTTAGATTTGATTTCCAATCAAGTGAGTCAGTCCCCTGAGCTGATCACTCAAGGTACTAATCTTCACTTCATTTATTTTCTTATTCATTTATGCATTCTTGTTAAAGTTGTTTTCCATTAGTTTATAAATGCATTGTGAGTTAATTAGAATACTTTGATTGATTTTTAATTACAGTAGTTGTGGTTCATGAACAAATGTATACTTTGTCCATCTTAAGTCCTCTGGAGGGTAGAATTAGTTTTCTTGTCATTTTGAATGGTTTTGGAGTAGTTCTGTACTTTCCTCTTTTTAACAGTTATCTACAGCTTATGCTAAAGGTAATCGTAGCCACTAGATTTTGTAACTATTTTTAATGTTCTTACATTTCTGTGAATTCTAGCAAAGTAGAATAATCTGAGTAGGTTTGGATAAGATAGTTTAGGAGAATATGAGACCTTGAAGGCACATACAGTGTAGTACCATAATAAGCTTACACTCCTTGGTTGATAATTTAATGTGGGAGTACAATGTCAAGTGGACTGTTCAGATAGGTTTACCCCTGAATTATGTTAAGTCTGCAACGCATTAGTTTTCCTCTACTTTTTTGGCATCGTTGTCAGGGATGGTGCTACCTTCATAGGCTCATTTTACATGTTTTCATACCTTAAATTTTGATTCTAGCATTAGGGTTGATAGGTTCACTTTTCAAGAAACACCAGCAATTGTACTAACATTATGCAGGACCACTGATATACAAAGCTAAATCCACTATATGTGGAGGCAGAGAGACAATCAAGGCAGATTCCTCCCTTCAAATTATCAGGACAAAGAAGATACTGCTGACTTTATCAATCATACAGTAGAAATTGCTGAGGGAGAAGGACTTGTTCTTACATATTCATCAATACCTTCTACATCTTCATCATCTTCTTCCACAACTACAGAAGGGACCTTTAGAATAATGGTACATGCTACAATGGAGGATCCACCAAAGAAAGCAATGTTTGAGTTCCCTATCACTAATCAGGAGAGGGCTATAGTGCTAAAGAACATTCCACCTTTAGCATTACCAGTCTTCTATGGCCTAGTGACAGAGGACCCAGATACATTTTTATTTGAGTTTGATATCCTATGTAGGAGCTATGACTACACTTTAGATGCTCACAGGCTTAAACTCTTTCCTACCACTCTCAAGGATGCAGCCTTGAGATGGTTTATGGGGCTAGGAAAAGATGTCATTCTAGACTGGGATACAATGAAGGAGAAATTCTTGGAGAAATACCAAGATTACTATAGAGGATATGATAGGAGGAGAGATGACATCTTCAAGATGTCACAAAAAGAGGAGGAGCCACTGGAAGATTATGTTTAAAGATTCCAGTTTGCTTTAAAGAAAAACCCCCAAAATAGATTGTCTGAAGAATCACTAAAGCTAGTCTTTTTGAGAGGGGTTAAGGATAATTGCATGGATGCCCTAAATCTCATTGGCCAAGGTGATGTTTCTCAATTACCTTTTGAATCAATTTGTAAGGTTTACAGAAATTATTCAAGAACTTTCACCAAATGACCAAGGGGAGAAAGGACATCTATTATAAACAAAGCAACCAATGGGGTCTCAAGAGTGGAAATCAGTAACTTGTTGTCCAACATGAAAGAGGATATAATCAGCCATATGGCTACATAGCTGGACACTCTTCACATCAAGAAGAAACAAGAAGAGGCAAATGCAATGTTTACTGAGTATTGGAAGGCCAATTGTAAATGCAAGAGGGTGGCAAGTATCCAACAAGAGAAGGTTGAAAGGCCAAAATTTCATCCATTTGAAGGAGAGGATGGACAACTATTCTACATAGCTCAAAGGAGACCTTGGCAGCAAAGACAAGGTATGCCCTCTGATCCATTAAGTTTCAATTCACCCTTTCCTTCTGTAAACTAAAATTTCTCTTCTTAGAATACTCAACCATGGCCTAGTAATCAAAATCTCTAGAAAAACCCACAATGGCCTACTCCACAACCCAGTTGGAACTAACAGCAGCCACACCCATGTCCCCAACAAAGTTTCCAAGGTTCCAACTATAACCCCTAGTGGCCTACACAACAACCTCACTAGCAACCCCAATGGAACAAGGGCCAACAATGGTAGCAAATGCAAATTACCAGCAACCTATGCTTCCATCTCAACCCTAGCAGCTAACAATAATGCCTCCATCCACTCCTCAAACTCAACCTCCTAGACATACCCAACTCCCTACCCAACCTGCACCTAACCCTAACAACAAGCATGTTCAACAGGCTCATACTAACAAGGTGATGCAATACCCCACCTATGGGGTAGAGGTGAGTAATGTTCATCTCAGATCAAGGAAACAACTTGCGGGGCCTTCATCTCCCCAATTACAGAACTTGAAGATGAAGAACCCATAGAGGAAGCCTTAGATAAGCCACCTTTGGAACCTGAATCAAATCAGGGCCCTCAGATCACTTCACATCTAAAGCCTCCTTTCCCTGAACGTTTGGCTATCCAGAAGCAACCAACACAGGTTAAAACTGACCTTATAGGCAAGTTAAAAGATATAAGCATAAAGATTCCCTTAATCCAAGCCATCAAAGATATTCCTATATATACTAAGACTATCAAAGATCTCTGCATAAAGAAACCAGGAAGGAAGAGAACGAACCCAAAGACAGTCCAAGTTTGGGTAACCTTGCAGACATAATGTTGGGAAATATAACTAGCCCAAAATATACAAATCTAGGTAGCTCAGTAGTGGATGTAAAAATTAATGAGACTTTGATTAAGAATACTTTGATTGACTTGGGTGTTGCAATTAATGTAATGACGAAGGAGACAATGCAAATGCTATAGTTAAACAACCTTAGGCCTACTCAGATAGTTTTGCAATTAGCTGATAGGTCTATAGTTAAACCTGAAGAAGTCATTAGGGACTTGGTAATTGCATTAGATTCCTGGGAATAGCCTACTAATTTTATAGTACTACAGCCCAAGGTCAATCTCACTGGTTATCCTCTTATACTTGGCAGACCATGGTTTGCCACAACAGATGCATTTATAGGTTGCAGGTCAGGAAATATGATCATATCCAATGGGACTGTGACCAAGAAGTTGGTCTTATATCCACCAACCCAACCATACCATGAACTTAAGTAGACCATTTGGCCTACCTTGGATGATGAGGACTTCTATTCACTACAAACCTTGATGACTATTGATTGCAGCCCCTTGCTAGATATCTAGGATGAAGATGGGCTTATTGCCCACATTATACAAAATAACTGTGAGAGGCACCCACAGCAGCAGGACTATTTATCCTGTTTGTAAGACCCCTTGAGAAGCATAATACCCATCGATTCCTCAGAGGAGGTATCCCAAATATTTCATACTTTATTACCCCAGCAATGCTTATGAGTAATACCTAGCCTTGATTTGTCCTCTGTACAAGAAATGTCTAAACAATTAGAAATCAAGCCAGGAAAGATGTTGATTGTTAATAATGCATTGACTAATGAACATCAGCAATCCCTGCACCTAGTGTTGCATGCACACTCAGCAGCATTTGCATGGGATTACAGTGACATGAAAGGCATTAATCCTACCTTATGTATGCACAAAATTTACATTGATGACGCCCACAGACCTATAAGGTAAAAATAGAGATGCATGAACCTTGCTCTAAGAGAGATAGTGAAATCTGAACTTCAAAAGCTTTGGGATGCAGGATTTATATACCCATTTCTGATAGTGAATGGGTTTCACCATTGGTAATAGTTCCCAAGAAAGGTGGAAAATGGTGAGTTTGTGTTGACTATAGGGAAATAAATGCTACCACCAAGAAAGATCACTTCCCATTGCCCTTTATTGACCAAGTTCTTGACTACTTGGTAGGGAAGAAATATTTCTCATTTCTTGATGGTTTTAGTGGCTATACCCAAATCAAGATTAAACCAGAGGATCAAGATAAGACAATGTTTACCTTCCCTTGAGGGACGTATGCATATCTTGTCTTTCCCTTTCGTCTGTGCAATGCTCCACTGACATTTCAAAGAGTAGTACTTAGTATTTTTTCTGATTTTGCCCATGACAGCATGGAAATTTACATGGATGACTTCACCACATATGGTGAAACATATGATGAAGCCTTACACAATTTGGAGAAAGTTTTAAAGAGATGCACAAAGCACAATCTATCTTTGAGCAATTAAAAATGTTTTATGATGATGACACAGGGCAATGTCTTGGGACATTTTATCTCAAGTGTAGGAATACAAGTTAACCCAAAGAAGATTGAAATCATATCTACCCTGCCTATTCCACAGAGACAGAAGGATGTAAGGAGCTTCCTTGGACATGCAGGTTATTACAGGTGGTTCATTTAAGATTTTAGCAAAATTACTGCCCCTTTGTTTACTCTGTTGACAAAAGACATTGACTTTGAATGGACCCTAGACTGTCAGAATTCATTTGAGAAGCTAAAAGCAGCCTTGACACAAGCTCCAGTTCTAAGAGGTTCAAAATGGACACTGCCTTTTCATATCCACACTGATGCATCAAACTTTGTCGCTGGAGCAGTCTCAGGTTAGCAAGAAGGAAATCAAGAATATGCAATACTAATGCAGAGGTGTCAGGACTTATGAGATGATTTAATAGAAACAAAAGATTTCAATGGTTTGTGGCTTCCACCAATAAGACTTCACTAGTCTTCCCTTTGCCTTAAACTCCTCCAAAGGGCTCAACTTAGGGTTCCAAATTCTCAAATAAAATATTGCATCTTTTAGGGTCTCAACCTACCCCTACCAACAAGATTCAATACGTTTCACAAACCAATTTGATTGGTTCTTGACAATTCCACTTGACTAGGCCTAATCCTAGTAGCCCTGTTCAGCGACTAACTTGCACTTTTCTCCAAACTTTCTCAAAGCACTTTCAAAACTATTGACTGATCTGAGTACCCTCTATTGATTTCTTTAATATACTTCAAAATCATATACTATTGTTTTGGACAGAATCTGACTGTCCTAACACCCTGTTGTCTTCCTACAAGGCCTAATTTGCCCACTGTACAAAGGAACCCTATCAAATACTTATCCCCCTCACTCCAAACCTAAAAAAAGTCTTAGGAAAGGATTAAAAACAAAGGATTTTCCATGTCTCATGCAATTATTTTCTCATTCAAGTGTTTAAACACCAAACCCCCATTTCTAGGCCTCAAAACCTAGTTAACAGAGTAGTTTTAGAAAAAATGTGATATCTTCCTCTAGGAATCGAGTTAAGACCTCCTACCAGATGCATTTGAAAGGTAACTCAATCCTCTTTCCAACCATATATGGCTTGCCCCTGTATATATCCATATAGAACTGTACCAAATACTGCAACAGGACTGTTATAGGAGAATTCTAGAAATTGCAGTCACTAAAACGGTCATAACTTCCTCAATATTGCACCAAATTCGATGAGACAAAAAGGAAAGGGAAGGTGATTGAATATAATTTAATTTGAAATCAAAAATAAATGTCCTCCTACCCATACTAGGCCGTACCATGCAAGAAAACAGTAAATTTCTGAAGAGGAATATAGAAAAACATTGCCTTTTACCATTCCATTTCAAACCTCCAATCATCTCTGAATTTCTAAAGGTAAAAAAGGCCTTTTAAATGCATTACAATGTGTCTTTTCAGTTTCCAACTACTGATTGGGATGAACCAAGAGCCAAATGACTCTTCACATTCCAAGTTTTTACATTGTTTTGAAAGATAACTTTCCTAATTTGCAAATGAAGACAAACCTAGAACATTTAACCTTCCTAATGACTTCATCCTCTAAAATATGCCATAATTTATCTTATTACAATATTGAACCATTCAAATTTTATTCAACTCCTATGGAAGTCTCAATTTGTCAAGGTGCTCCTGCACCAAATACACTATATAAGCAAAAACCTATAGGGAGATGAGTTGAACTATACTGTGATAGAAAAGGAAATGTTAGTTGTTGTTTATGCCATTAACAAATTTAGACACTACATTACTATTGGTCATGATGTTACTCATACACAAGCATAGAATAAAAGTACACATTAACCTTTATTCATCTTGAAAGATACGATGAACTCAGAGAATTCATGATCCCAAGTCTCTGGTGATTAGGTCTTAATCATCTAACGTTACTCAAAGGTTAACGTGAGTTGTTGTTTCCATTTTGGGGCCTTACGTGAAAGTTCATCATCATGACGTTATTTCTGCAAAGATTCTTCATAGAGAAGTCATTTTATACAGTTGTTTGATCAAATGATACAGTTATATTTAAATATTTGCATGATATTTATCAGTAATGCATCCTTTAGCTCCAAATATGCTAAATATTTCCATTTATCTATCAGATGTCCACATATTTGTGTTATTTGCTTAAGATCATCAATTGTTTGCAATTATGAGGATGAAATGCTTTGAAATTTTAAAAGAAATTGGAAGAAATGCTTCAAATTAAAGTTGAACCTTAAGCTTTTGAACCACATGTATATTAGATACTGTCATGAAGACAAGAAAACCAAACCATATTTTCACCAGGACATTCCACAGCTAGATATAGTTGATGCTAACTTCAAAGGAATTTGTATGAAGACAACACATGTAAGTAAACATGCACTCCAAGGGACGCAGCAAATCACCACATATGTCCAGAATTCATACACTGATCACTCAAGATTTACTATGAATTGTAATCGACACAGTCTTCTCATTCATTAAGCATGCAAGAATATAAATGTTTACAAAAAACTTTGAAATGAGCTCTGAATGTTTTAGCAGACAGATTTCAATTAAGTTTCTGAATATTTACAATAAGGCATTCCATCACCTTTTATAGAACAAGGTGAGGAATCCGTTACAAAAAGATCCACGATCTTGATTTATCAATACACATCTACGGTCACCATTCCCTTTGACTACGTCAACTTACCAAAAGTGGTACAAGTTGCCAACTAGCAACTATCTAGATTATTTACACTTATATCTTCCTTTATGATGTATCTTCATCATGCTCCTCATCCAATTCATGTGGATCATCATCATGTGCATCAATTCCCAAACTTTCATTATCCTGATGATGATGACGCTGTATATGAGGCTGCATGCTGCTCCAGATCTGCTCATATGACTGCACAATTTGATCTATTCCTCTGCCATCCTGAGTCTTTGCTTTGATGATGGCGTGTTTGTGTGCCTCATATTTGTTTCTACTGCTATCCAGTTTGTCTTTCCTGTCCTGCAGTGTCTCGTTGTATTTTTCCATCTTGACTTTGATTCTCATTATTTTATCTATGACTTCTTCTGTCAAGTGGACAAGTGGATCATCTGCTAATGATTGGAAGTTGTCATGTAAAGCTCTAATGCCACATTCCTCATCTTGATTTTCTATTTTCCCTTCCACTTTTCCTTCCAATGTTTCTAATATTTCTGCCTCAACAGCCATTAAATCATGTAACTTCATGCTGATATCTCTCAGTTTGTTATTGCATCTCCTGAGCACTCCACATTCAAATTAAATGTCTTTATACCAGATGTCAATCAACAAGGTGGTATTACTGTTCAATACCTGTTTATTGATAAGCAGCTAAGGATTTATCCTCTTTATTTCCCCTAGGATGCTTAGTACCTTTCCCAATTTATAAGACCTTTTTCCTATCTGCATTTGCAATTTGTCTACTTTGGTCCTGGAGTCACTGAGAGTGCTCCACCTCTTCAAAGAGGCCTTTACTACTTCCTCTACATCATCCAATGTGGATGACATCCATTTCCTTAATACAGATGCCTCATGTTTCATGAGGTCTAATTTATTCACCTCCTCTTGAGAAATAGCAGTCAATGGGACTGCATGTTCGGTTGAAGTTTCTTCGGTAGTAGTTAGCCTTCTTATGTAGGCATGCAACTGAGCAATGTGCTTCTTGTGTTGCTTATTTTTCTCTTTCTCTCTTTTCACTTTTTGAATCAAAGAATCAATAATGTCTTTGCCTTCCTGACCCTCTTGGTCTTCATTGGCAAAACCTAGATCCACTATGCTAATTTGAAACTCATCTAAGGTGATCTTACCCTTTTCTTTCTCCACAGTAGGTACTACAATCTATGTAGTCCTTCTCCCAGTTGTTGGATCTCTTTTGATGGCCGAAGTCATTCTGGCCTTCCTCTTGGGTTTTATTATATTCTCAGAGAATAAGGTGGACACATCAAATTCTTGAATTTCAAAATCTTCTTCTGCACTTACCTCTTTCTCCAACCACGGAGGCACCTGATCATGTTTTTCTACATCATCATGATGTTCACCTGTGTCTCCTGTTTCTATTAGCAGATGTGGTGGAGATGGTGATTTTCTCAATTCTTCTTCCTGATGCTCACTTTGTTGTTGATCCTGTGGCACCTCCTCTTGTTGAGGAACCTCCTTCTCTGGAGGAGCATCTTCTTGGGGTGGGGGATCATGTGTTGTATCTATATGTTGATCATGATAATCATGATCCTTTTCCAACATTACTTCATCTATTTTCCACTCTTCCCCTTGTTGAGGTTCATTTTCATTAACGGACATTGTGGCATCCTCCTTTGGCTTTTCTATTTCTTGTTGCATAGCCACCACACTAGATATTGTGGAGTCTGCCTAAGGTGCTGGCGTTTGTTCTGAAGCCATTATTTGTTCCGCACCTGTACTATCAACCTCCTGAGCTTTGGCGGCAGGATCTTCTATTATTTTCTCCTCATCAGCTGCCTTCTCTTGAACTTCTATTATGATAGGCTCCGTGGATGCACCTTATGCGATTGGTGGGATTACTTCTGAAGTATGACTCTCTGGTTTTGCCACCTTTATTTCTTCTGCAGGGTGTCCCTTATCAGGTGATCTTGCTGGATGTTTAGGATTCACATCTTGTTTCTTTGTTAGGTCCACCACTGCAGGACTTGTCACTTGGGTAATTAATGTTTCTAGCCTCATTTCCTAAGCTATCTGCTCTGGGCTCTTTTCTTGTTCTGCCTCCACTTGCTTCATCTCCTCCAGTATAGTTTGAACTGGTGGAGGCTTGTGAGGGGTCATGCTTGTACCAGCAGCAAGTGTTTCCATCTTTTGTGCAGTCACTTCCTGTACAACTTCATCATCAGATAAATTTATTGTTTCGTCTAACGAGATATGCCCTACTTGTGCCTGAGAAGTTTCTTTCATCTGTTCCTCTACAAGTTCAATTTTGAACTTGACGACGGTAGGAAGTGGAATATTATGCTGAAGTTCCTTGGGCACTTCACTACCTGCCCCTTGTAACAATGTAGGGGGTTGTCTTATTTCACCTCTCATGGAGGTTCTTTGTTTCTTGGGTGGGGTAGACACCACCACCTATGGAGCTCTTCTTTTCCTCTTTATTATCAAAGGAGCCTCTTCTTCTTCAAGCTCTTCTTCCATGAGGATATCCTCTTCACCATGTTTCCTTGAGGATTGACCCTCTTCTAGGGTCTCTGTAATTCCAGCCTCTGCTGTCTTACTCTTCTTGGACTTTTCTTTCCTTGTCCTTGGAGAGGATGCTGATTCTGATCCTAATCCTGATGCTGCTGCCTCCTCAGCTACAAATACTGCCTTTTCGATAATAACCCCTTTGGGTTCCTTATCTACCTTCTTGCTCCTTGGGGGTCTTTTGCTTTGTTGTTGTGGTGGAGGGAGTCTATCTCCCTTATTCTTCCTCTTTTCATTCAGGAAGTCATCAAACTCATCCCCGGGAATATCCTACCCCTTCTTCTTGTTGTCCACCATAATGACAACACCTTTCTTCTTCAATGCCTCTATCTATTCATCAACCCAAGCTTGGGTTAGTTGCATGGTCCTGGCAATGAAGGGGTCCAAGGATATATCCTCCTGTATAGTGAGGTCAGGTGCAGAGATGGTATCGTTACATATTTTCTTCTGCTCATACTCATCTACAATTATCCTGCCATCATCTTTCTTCAATTGTTGGGGGATGGGGATGCAATAAAATGTTCTGATTTGATTCAATGTTAACCTTTGATACCTTCTTCTCCTTGCTTCTACTTCATCCTCGCAGTCAGCCCAGAAATCTTCTAAGTGCCTCTGATGAATAGGCTTTCCTACTATTTCTGCATCCTGCCATAAGGATCATATGGTCTGGTCAGTGGAAAAGGTTGCAGATTCATCTTATTCAAGGTGATCATCACCTTCTTTATGTGTTCAGAATCTAGGCACATATACCAGCCAATGGTGATTGGAAACAAAATCGGTGGCAGTTTCTTGGCATCCTTGTACGTTTTTATCATTGTGGAGCTCTGCCTGATGAACTCCATTAGTATCACTGCATCAGTGGGATACCTTGGCAGCATGAGAGGATGTCCCTCAAAACCTTCAATCCTTATGTAAGAAAAGGTGGCAAACTGTATGTACCAGGCTCCATGCCTATAAATTATTTCTTGAGCTTCCATGCTCAATCTCTTTGTTCTATCCTCCTCCATGGTCCTCACCAGATGCATAGAGAATGCATCATTGACCAGTTTGTAGTCTTGGAGGTAATTGGTTCTTTGCAGCTGGGGATGATGATCCCAGATATGCACAGCATTTGTACCTGTAAGCTTTCCATCGGTAGCTAGTGCATCAAATGTGCCTTGGTATGCACAGGAATAGACAATATAGGATGTCATATAGAAAGCACAATTTGAACCTCCTAGGTTCATCAGCTGCTCATGCAGAGCATCACTTATTAGCTGGCCCCACAGTGGCTTGATATCTGAATATAAACACATCATTATTATACCATACATCCAATCTCTGAAACTACCAGTATCAGGCTGGCCTGTTACTCTGTTCAGTAGCGCAATCATATACTGATATTCATCAGCAAAATCATATTTGAATAGATGCACAGGAAGTTTGGCTACTGTAGGATATGTACTATCTTTAGCCCTCCATTGATACATATTCTTCCTGGCTGATTTCTTATTGTTTTCATATTCCTTCTCTGACTTCTTCAGGTCTACACTTCTGACCTTGCTGCCCAATGGCAATCCCAATGTCTTAGATAGACCCTTGATGGATAGGTCGGCATATATCCTCCCATGCTTCATCACCTGCCTGGTTTCTGGGTTATAGTTCCGGGCACACTTGATGACCAGCTCTGAAGATTCCATAGAGTATGGAAAACTGGCAGCGTTCCACATTCTGGATATGAAAACTGTATCCAGCACAGGACTCTTGTTATTCTCACCATTTAGCCTAACTGACTAGTCTTCCAAATTGGTACTCCCTTGATGGGTATCTGTAATTGCACCGTACTTGAACAGGACGCCCCTCTGAGATGAGAACATGGGCTTATCGAATTTTGCTTGACACTTAACGAACCTCTTATCAGCCATGGGTACCTACAATTAATGAAATCCTGTCTTACAATGGGTATATACATGCATGCCTATAACAATTTATCTTTAATATTCATCATGCATATTACATTCATTCAGCATCAGCCCATCATGGGGTTGCATAAACCAAACCTATAACATCATACCTGACTGTTACAGAAACAACATGATGATGGTTTCATTTACTTACCTGGTTATGCTGATTTCTTTTTATACCAATGGAATTCTGAAAGTGCTCTTAATTCTTGCTAATGATCACACGCTTTCTACTGCTTACAAGCTTCGCTCGTCGTAATATCACCTACAGGAGGATATGGAAGTTGTTCTTTATAAAAAAGTAATTTCTTCGCAAGGTAAATGTGAAAATGGCATTAGATCCTTTTAATCTTGCAATTAGGGTAAATTTAGGGCAAATCCTGACAGATTAGATTTTATTCATTGATTTTCTGCACAGCAAGTTAGGATTTCGCCAGGTGTTCCATCGGGTTTTAATGATCGGCGGGAACCACCTACCATGTCTGCGCGCATTTAATGCTAATGGCGGCAATAGGAGCGGGGTGATATCTAAATGATAGGATGATATTTGAAAATGTCAGGTTATGTTTATATATCAGGTGATGTTCGCACCATTAGGCTATGTTTTAAACATCAGGAGGATATTCAAAAATATCCAGCTATGTTTTTGGATGATGATGATGACTGAAGTCATTCTTTTCTAACTCTCAGGATATCGTGGTGACGTCATCCAGATATTCGTTCATTATATCGAAAAGGCATCATGACGTCATCGTCATGTTATGCGAATATGATCATGTTTAGAAAATATCCTGTCGAGAGGAAAACGTGGTGATGATGTCATCATCATGTTTGTTTCTTCGTTTATCAGACTTAGATGATGTCATCAAGATATTGGCTTAGCGTGATATTTCCCGGTAGGAGGATATTAAGAAATATCAGGTTACATTTGGAAATATGACGCTCGCAAAATGTAAGGCTGTTTGACGGGTAAGGGTCATCATCACTTAAAGTTGACGTCTGGATATTTGGACCGCATGACTTATCGGGTGATGTACCAAGATCAAGGTGATCTTCGATAACATGACTGAGATTATAAAATATGATCCTCCTCCTGGGAATATCAGGTTTGACCAAAACTTTGACTGTTCACAACTCTCACATCTTGATAAATATCAGGGTGATGTAAAAGGCAAACCTGCATGGAATTTAATGCTCTTTATAAATATGAAGTCACAGAAATGAAATACAAATTTTGACAAACTGACCTCATAATGATGACTTACCTCATCTTGATTTTTACATGATGATGCACATGACTTACTTTTACCAAACTGCCAGAAAGCAGACAACACAAGCCAAACTAAAAGTTGGGTCCCTATTTTGCCAAGTCAAAATGGGGCGTGTTGTGTAACCACACAATAACTTGCCACCAAAGAAAACAAACTAATTCCAATCATTCAAGTGATGTGATCACATTCATTCATAGTATTCTAATTCTGCCTAAGCATAAGCATTATGATCTTCTAAATGATAAAATTTCATCATGGTAACAATACTAACAAAGGATCACGTGTGTGCAGATGATTAATTATCTTCATCTTGAAAGTGAGTTGAAAACATGAGTAACTGGTGTTAAACTACATAGTTGGAGATCATCCCTCATAGCCGACCAGGATAGAGCCTTGCTGCCAGCAGGCGTTCATAGCCCCGGCAAGGTTATCTATACAATCTCCCTAAGTAGAGCCCCACTGCCAGTAGGCGTCTATAGCCCTAGTAGAGTTATTTAAATGGCCTAATATTATTGTTTATATTTTTTTTTATATATCACCATGTCAGCTCATTTGTACAAGGTATAGTCACTTGCAGCTTTATGTTGGAGATTGTATTGGTAGCAAGGGAGTCCCTTTAGATTTTTCACTTAACACCTATACTTGTGTGTTCAACAAACCCAAGGCTGTTATGTGTTTCATTGTGATTGATTTACTTTGACCAAGAAAAGGCACCCTGATGAACGGATATCACAAACCTAATTATGATTACTTCTTAGGATGAATCATAACCTATATCTAAATTTGATCTCATCACTTCAATCCTTACAATTTAGTTATTTTCTGGGGTGATGAAGTGCATCATCCTGACTTACCAAAACAAAACTCAACGCACAAACAAAAACAGGACAAAAGATCACTGTACAAACAACTATACAAATGTACAATATGATACACATGACTATCATGGAGTCACTCAGGCCTGCAAAAAATGCTTGAGGAACTGTCCATTGACTGGCAATGGGACATCCTCACCTGTCAGGTTCTTAAGCCTATAAGTGATGTCTCCTAATATCTCAGAAATTTGAAAGGGACCTATCCATAATCTATCAAACTTACCATGGTCACCTTTCCTTTCATGGGCTTTATCCCACATCAGGACTAAATCAGATATCCTGAAAGCTTTAACTCTGGCTCTCTTGTCAAACCAGCATTTGACAATAACTTGATGTTTTGCAAATTGGTCAATTGCTTGACTCCTTTTTTCTTCCAGGTGCATCAATTGAAGCAACCTGACTTCTTGCCTATTATCAATGCCTAGGTATTCTTGGGCAAACTGCAGAGTAGGAATCTTCAAGTTCACAGGAAGGATAGGATCCACTCCATATACCAATTGAAAAGGTGAGTTTCCTAATGCAATTTTCATTCTAGTTCTGTCTACCCATAAGGCATATTTCAAAAATGAGTTCCATTCCCTAGGGTTCTTCTCTATTAATTTTCTTATGATATTCAGTAAATTCTTGTTGGTGGATTCTGCTAATCCATTCCCTTGGGGATAGTAGTTGGATGAAAACTTAAGTATAATCCCATGATCAAAAGCCCAACTTGACAATTTAGTTGAAGTGAAAGCAGAACCATTATCACTTACCAAAGCATAAGGAATTCCATACCTAGTAACAATATTGCTCTCCAGAAATTTAATGACGTCATCTGCAGTACAAGTCTTGCTGCTGACAACCTCAGTCCATCTGGTACAATAGTCAATAATGGTTAGGACATACCTATGGCCTGAGGAGGATGGGGGGTTGATTGGTCCTATAAAGTCCATGCCCCATTGTGCAAATGGGTGTTCTTCCATCACTGGCTGTAATGGCTGTGCAGCATACTTCTCTCTGTTGGTGGCAACCTAACATACATGACAACATTTAACATGATCAGCTATATCTTTAAAAATTGTAGGCCAATAATATCCTGCTCTGAGGATGGCATGTGTTGTGGCCAAGGCTGATCCATGTGTCGTTCCGAACTTGTCATGTAACTCTGACAGGACCTTATTTGCTTCTGGCTTTTCTAAGCATCTCAGGTATATTCCTTCATAATTCTTCTTAAATAAGGCTCCTCCCTTCATCATGTATTTTTGGGATCTTATTTTCAAGGCTCTTCTCTGTGAAGCTTGCATTCTTGATGGACATCTTCCGGTTATCAAGATATGCCTGATATTCGAATACCACTCTCTATTATCTTTCTCATTAATAATGTACTACTGACTAGTGATGTTAGGGTCAATCTCAGATATCATTTGACTCAGAGCTTGTCCTCTTACCAGCTTCATTGGTATAATTTCCATGTCATACTCTTGTAATACAGTAATCCACTTGGCTCTTTTTTCACCAGGTTCACTTTGCATCAGTAGCATCTTCACTGCTGCATCTGGTACTATGGCAATTACTTTGCTTCTCAGTATGTAGTGTCTGAATTTCTTTACTGCTCTGACCAATGCAAGTGCCTGCCTCTCAACATCTACATATCTCAATTCAGCATCCCTGAAAGGACAGCTCATGAAAGCAATTGGTTTCTCTTCTTTCTCTTCATTTCTTTGAGTAAGCACTGCTGCAGAGGTATGTTCTGAAGCAAATGAATAGATGTAGAAATCCTTTGTGTAATCTGGACTAATGAGGACAGGAGCATCTGATATGGCTTTCTTTATATCTTCAAATGTAGCTTTGGCCTGTCCACTCGATTTGTGCATCTTTTTTCAACATGGTATTTAGTGGTCTGACAATCTCAGCAAAGCCGGTGATGAACTTCCTCACAAAGTTTATCTTACCAAAGTAAGATTTAAGTTCTTTCTTGCTTCCTAGAAGTTATAACTTCATAACAGATTCCACCCTGTCAGGATCAATGATAATTCCATCTTCTGTGATCAGGTGGCCTAGTAACTTTCCTATTGTCACCCCAAATATGCACTTCTTGGGGTTCAGTGATATTCCATACTCTTCACATTTTCTTAATACATTTCTGAGATCAGTTACATGGTCGCTCCTCTCTTTGGAGAACACTGTTAAGTCATCCATATAGATGACTATACACTTTCCTATTAAGCCTCTGAAGGCTATGTCCATTGCTCGCTGGAATGTTGCTCCAGCATTTATAAGTCCAAATGGCATATGTCTATATGCAAATATCCCCCACTTTGTGGTGAAGGCAGTTTTCAATCTGTTGATTTTATCAACCATCACTTGGTTGTATCCTGAAAAGCCATCTAGGAAGGACATCATTTTGGCTCCATTTACAATTTGCAGAACTTCATCTAATGATGGCAAGGGATAATTGTCCTTTTCTGAAGCTTTGTTCAGATTCCTAAAATCTACACATAGTCTAATGTCTCCATTCTTCTTCCTAACTGGCACTAGATTTGCCACCCAAGTGGAGTGCCTCACAGGAAAAATTATCCTAGCATTTAACAACTTCTTGACTTCTTCAAGAATTATTGGTTCAAGCAGAGCATTGACTGGCCTCTGCTTTTGTCTGAAAGGTTTAGCATCTGGCTTAAGAGGTATAGTGTGAGTTATGACTGATGTGTCATACGTCTTTAGCTCATCATAAGTCCATGCAATTACATGGATGTAATCTTTGAGGGCCTGAGTTATTCCTTCTAACTCTTCTGGTGTGCAAACCTTACCAATCAGTACATTTCTCTTGTCTTCATTTTGTCCAATATTCACTTGTGAATATTGACCTCCATCTACCTTGGGCAGATCCTTCTGTTTAAGCATATTATCCAAATCAAAGGCTCTTTATAATTCAATCATACCTTTGGGAATCCTATTGCTAGGCAATTCTAATATTTCATCTTCTTCCCAGACATGATCTTCCATACCATTCTCATCTATGATTTGGGCATCAAATACATCTCTGTTTGAGATGAAATCCAAAATGTGTTGATCATCATCAAACACCTAGAGGTTGGTCACATTGTCAGGTACTGAAGGTACTGACACCAGTTCTACTAAAAATCTCTTTAAACCTGATATAGATAGTGGCTCCAATGTACTGGCAGCCTGGGCAAGTGCATCTTCCCTATGGTTTTGTTCTCTTGGTACGTGAGTGATATTAAAGGCGTCAAAATCTTCAATCAAGTCCCACACATGATGTCTATAGTTGGATAGCTTTCTGTAGTTACATGAGTAAATTCCTCTTACTTGCTTCACAACTAGTTCTGAATCTCCGAAGACATGCAGAATCTTTACCTTTTTCTTATGAGCAAACAGTATCCCATGAATCAGAGCCTCATACTCTGTTACATTGTTAGTACAGGGGAACTGTAATCTGTAGGCTGCCAGATAGGATTTTCCTGATGGATCAATGAGGTCAATTCCTACCCCAGTACCTTGCTTGGACTTGGATCCATCAAACCTTAGGATCCAGGGTTTATCTTCGGCAGGATACTTAGCTGAACGTTCCTTTTTCCTTGCATCTCTGGCTGCTGCTCCTCCCGATATCCACTTTAATTTAGGGATCTCATCATTCTCAAGTTCCTTCTTTCCTTTCTTTTGTGAGCCTGATGGCCTTTCTTTTTTTTTTATCATCAGCAGGAGGATGATCCTCTGAATCTGCAGCTGTATGCCTTTTCAAAATGTGTAAGCATAGTGAACAAGTTGTTTCTAAGTGAGGTGCCTCATGCAACCTACACCAACCTTTAATTAAGACCTCCTAGGGAGATCTATGTTGTCGTGTCATCTTCTCTATTTCTTTTACTAGAAATTCTTCGAACTTAGTCAGGTTACTACCTTTGTCTTCATCGAACAATTCATAATCTAGCTTCACAAAACAATCACTCCCAGGGGTGATCTTTTCTTTCTTCTCATCATTTATCTGGTCATAAACCAGAACTTCTTCTATTTTTCGGATATGATCCTCGTCATGATCTGTCGCTCATTCTATTCCTGTAGAAGACAAACAAGAATTAGTATCACCATCATCATCAGATGTAGCATTTACCTTAGAATATGATGATGATGCCTCATTGCATGTCTGCTCTAGCATCATCATATCTAAACATGTTTCACAAGTCCTTTCTGAATGTGCTTCATCGTGTAATCTGCACCATCCATCAATCAAAATATCATTAGTAGGTATATTCAACAATTGACAATGCCTTACCTGGTTGGACAAATGCACCTTAAAGTCTCTGAAGCGATCTATTTCATTCTCATTATCAAGATTATTATCAAGTTCTACGACTGGTACATCCTCCTGATGATCATCATCATGATGAAGACGGAAGTCAAGTATCAGGATATCTTCTATTTTGATAGTCTGTGGCCTGATGCAATAAACTCCAGGCTCTACGTCTACGTACATGATCTCATTTGTTCTGTTGTACTCAGTGATCATATGCTTCATTCTAGGCTCAGCATCAATCCTGATCTGGTTAGGTATACCCTTCCATGGTAACCACATGTGACTGAAATCTGTGGACATATATCTGTTAAGCATTTTAGACCAGTCTCAGCTAAGCAACATCCCATAAGTATCAGGTATGTCAACTACCTGAATGTCGATGTAATACTAGATCCTAGGATCAAATGCTAATTGCATGTGGATATGAGTCAACTCCCCTACTACACTTCTGTTTTGTCTAGCGGTGTCACCTTTTTTAGGGATTTAGCAGGATGCAGTCCTAGGGCATTGCATATTGACAAGGGCATAACATTTGTGGAGGCCCCTAAATCCACCAAACAGTTGTGTATGTTCTTGCTGAACATTCTTATGGCGAGGAGGAACGGAGGTGATTCAATTTTGTCCTTATACAAGGTCATGTTGGAGGTTTCTGCAGCTTGGACTGTAGCTGACACTTTAGGCTTGATAGTATTATCTCTGGCAGCATGATCTTTGCCACTAGATTGACTTGAAAAATGGCCATCCTCCTTATGAGCAGGATCATCTAGTGACTTCATAAATGCCTTTTTGATGGCGGGAGTTTTCAGTAACTTAGACAGGGACAGGCTAATCTTAATTTTCTTCATTTCATTAGCCAGATAGCTGACCAACTTGTCAGATTCATGAGGTGTATTTACAATCTTTGATCTTGTGTTTTGAGGTGACAAGTACTAAGCATTTACCTTGGGGAACCCAGGGTTATTACTAGCTTTAGGATCAGGAGGTGTATTGAAGTTATTTGGAGGTAGAGATGATGTCAATGGACCAGCAGGTCTATTGGCATTACTCCTCAAGTTATAATTATGCTTACTAGGATATTGCTACTGGTATGCATGCACTTCCTCATGTTCTCTTGCAGGCTCATTTTCATCCTCAAAGGGGAATACATAGTTTGTTTCAAAGCTTAGGGCAGATTCTTCACATGCCTGGTTATAACTCTGATGAGGTTGATTTGTATAAGTTTCCAACACAAAGGCTGAGTCATATCCACATGGAACAATCTCATTTCCTTCTGCCTGAGGTGGATTTCCAGAAGTGTTAGACACTTCAGTTTGAAAGATGCTAGCAGCAATTCTAAATTGTGGACAGTCTAATTCTGCATGTGCATTTGTATTATGGATCCTACACCAATTAGTAAGGGCTGCTTCAGCAAGATTAACTCTAGTAGTCTGTTTGGCTTCACCTGGAGGCTGATTGTCTAGGGGTGATGGTAATGAGCCATTATTTGGCCTAGAGTTCCATATTCTAGGTTGTCTCTGAGGATTATTGTTATTTCCACCACTATTATTGAAATTATTGGTGTTATATCCTCTGTCAGGATAATTTGGTCTATCATTGGAATAATTTCTATTCTGATTTGACTGGGAATAGAAACCCTGATTTCTCAAATGTGTCACTTCTGTGGTGAGTTTTCTCAGTTGAGCAGAAATTTCTTTAATTTCCTCATTTTCTTCTTGAGCTTTAGCCACCACATTTTTAGTTTGAGGCTTGAAGAAAGAGGATCCATGATTATTGTTGGACAGATCAGTACCCTAAGGTGTCTGAGCTTGTGCAGGATATTGTGGCAATTGGCCCTTTCCATTAGGAGGAGGCATAATGCTCAGTGGAGGTACCTGCAAAGGTGCAGGCATGACTGCTGGGGGTATCACTGCTCCATTAGGATATTGTGCAGGATACTGTGCAAAATATGATGCAGGATATTGTGAATGCATCCCAGGCAAGGTAGGGAATACTATATTTGGAGTAGGAGCAGGTATCAACTACTGATTTACCTATATGGCTTCTTGAAAGGCTAAGGCTAAAGTTGTAATTTGGGGGTGCATTCTCCTTATGAACATGGAGGTCAAAGGATCTAAGGTCGAATAATAAATGCTCCTTGCAGCTTCGTCAAACACAATATAAGGAGTGACCACCCTGGACAACATTTTTTGAAACCTAGCATTGAAATTCGCAATAGGCTCATTCTCAAATCTCTTGATAGTGGCAAATAAATGATAGTTTATTGAGGGATCGACTGGAACTTTGAATCTATCAAGAAAGGCTTTCTCTAGTAAGGCCCATGAATCAACAGAACCCTGACCAAGACTAATGAACCAATTATAGGCTTCTTCCCCTAAGGAAAAAGGAAATAATCTGCACACCACATCTTGATGTTCTATTCTGGCTATGAAGCAAGCTTCTTTAAAGGTCCTGATATGATCTTCAACATCTTGGTAAGGATGATATTTTGGACAAAGTTTGTTTGGATTTTTTGGTAACTCATGATATGCAGTAAAGGTCAAAGGTGACTTTGCTGCAAAGAAAGACATTACAACCGGAGGGGGTTGAGCTGGTGGTACAGCTAGCTGAGTTTGGCCCTAGGGTTGAGGTTGAACAAGAGGTGTCACAGATATCCCAGAAGGTACTCACAAACCAACAGGAGTTATAGGAGGAGGTTCTGGTGAAGCTTCTAGTGCACCAGACTCAGGAGTATGATGGACGTCTACAGTTCTAGGTCTGAAACCTCTAACAGGTAATTCCTCAAAAATTCCACTAGGTCTAAACCTAGTATTTATCTTGTGAGCCAGGATTTCTCAATTTTGAGGCAAATTGGCTGAAACTTTGCAAATATTGGCCAGATTTTATTGGATGAGGTGATATTTGCGGTTGGATGACTGATCGGACTGGATATTTATGAACTATTTGCAAAGACAGTGCAAATATAAGATGATATTTGTGGTATAATGACCCTTAGCACGAGATGTCAGTTTATAAGGCCAAAATTCTTCAAAGCTTGAACAAATTTATGTAGCTCTAGCTGATATTTGTGAATTCATAATGATCTACTGTAAAGCTTGCAATATTTATGTTAAATCTGGAAACCTTTACACAGAATGAGCATCTATGAGCTTGCTATAGTAAATATTTGCGTAATATTTGAAATTCACAGACGGTTCGAGGTTACCTTACTCTCTGCATCGTCAAACCTGAAAATAATGATGATGAGTGTAGTCCTTCGGAGCAAGCCCTCCTTCTAGCGCCAATTTATGTTGGTCATGATGTTAGTCATACACAAGCATAGAATAAAAGTACACATTAACCTTTATTCATCTTGAAAGATGTGATGAACTCAGAGAATTCATGATCCCAAGTCTCTGGTGATTAGGTCTTAATCGTCTGACGTTACTCAGAGGTTAATGTGAGTTGCTGTTTCCATTTTGGGGCCTTACGTGAAAGTTCATCATCATGACGTTATTTCTGCAAAGATTCTTCACAGAGAAGTCATTTTATACAGTTGTTTGATCAAATGATACAGTTATACTTAAATATTTGCATGATATTTATTAGTAATGCATGCTTTAGCTCCAAATATGCTAAATATTTCCATTTATCTATGAGATGTCCACATATTTGTGTTATTTGCTTAAGATCATCAATTGTTTGCAATTATGAGGATGAAATGCTTTGAAATTTTAAAAGAAATTGGAAGAAATGCTTCAAATTAAAGTTGAACCTTTAGCTTTTGAACCACATGTATATTAGATACTGTCATGAAGAGAAGAAAACCAAACCATATTTTCACCAGGACATTCCACAGCTAGATATAGTTGATGCTAACTTCAAAGGAATTTGTATGAAGACAACACATGTAAGTAAACATGCACTCTAAGGGACGCAGCAGATCACCATAGATGTCTAGAATTCATACATTGATTACTCAAGATTTACTATGAATTGTAATCGACACAGTCTTCTCATTCATTAAGCATGCAAAAATATAGATGTTTACAAAAAACTTTGAAATGAGCTCTGAATGTTTTAGCAGACGGATTTCAATTAAGTTTCTGAATATTTACAATAAGGCATTCCATCACCTTTTATAGAACAAGGTGAGGAATCCGTTACAAAAAGATCCACGATCTTGATTTATCAATACACATCTACGGTCACCATTCCCTTTGACTACGTCAACCTTACCAAAAGTGGTACAAGTTGCCAGCTGGCAACTATCTAGATTATTTAAGCTTATATCTTCCTTTATAATGTATCTTCATCATGCTCCTCATCTGATTCATGTGGATCATCATCATGTGCATCACTTCCTGAACTTTCATTATCCTAATGATGATGACGTTGTATATGAGGCTACATGCTGCTCGAGATCTGCTCATATGACTACACAATTTCATCTATTCCTCCACCATCCTGAGTCTTTGCTTTGATGATGGTGTGTTTGTGTGCCTCATATTTATTTCTACTGCTATCCAGTTTGTCTTTCCTATCCTGCAGTGTCTCGTTGTATTTTTCCATCTTGACTTTGATTCTCATTATTTTATCTATAACTTCTTCTGTCAAGTGGACAAGTGGATCATCTGCTAATGATTGGAAGTTGTCATGTAAAGCTTTGATGCCACATTCCTCATCTTGATTTTCTATTTTCCCTTCCACTTTTCCTTCCAATGTTTCTAATATTTCCGCCTCAACAGCCATTAAATCATGTAACTTCATGCTGATATCTCTCAGTTTGTTATTGCATCTCCTGAGCACTCCACATTCAAATTGAATGTCCTTATACCAGATGTCAATCAACAAGGCAGTATTACTATTCAATACCTGTTTATTGATAAGCAGCTAAGGATTTATCCTCTTTTTTTCCCCTAGGATGCTTAGTACCTTTTCCAATTTATAAGACCTTTTTCCTGTCTACATTTGCAATTTGTCTACTTTGGTCTTGGAGTCATTGAGAGTGCTCCACCTCTTCAAAGAGGCCTTTACTACTTCCTTTGCATCATCCAATGTGGACGACATCCATTTCCTTAATACAAATGCCTCATGTTTCATGAGGTCTAATTTATTCACCTCCTCTTGAGAAATAGCAGTCAATGGGACTACATGTTCGGTTGAAGTTTCTTCGGTAGTAGTTAGCCTTCTCATGTAGGCATGCAACTAAGCAATGTGCTCCTTGTGTTGCTTACTTTTCTCTTTCTCTCTTTTCACTTTTTGAATCAAAGAATCAATAATGTCTTTGCCTTCCTGACCCTCTTGGTCTTCATTGGCAAAACCTAGATCCACTATGCTAATTTGAAACTCATCTAAGGTGATCTTACCCTTTTCTTTCTCCACAGTAGGTACTGCAATCTGTGCAGTCCTTCTCCCAGTTGTTGGATCTCTTTTGATGGCCGAAGTCATTCTGGCCTTCCTCTTGGGTTTTATTATATTCTCAGAGAATAAGGTGGACACATCAAATTCTTGAATTTCAAAATCTTCTTCTGCACTTACCTCTTTCTCCAACCACGGAGGCACCTGATCATGTTTTTCTACATCATCATGATGTTCACCTGTGTCTCCTGTTTCTATCAGCAGATGTGGTGTAGATGGTGATTTTCTCAATTCTTCTTCCTGATGCTCACTTTGTTGTTGATCTTGTGGCACCTCCTCTTGTTGAGGAACCTCCTTCTCTGGAGGAGCATCTTCTTGGGGTGCGGGATCATGTGTTGTATCTATATGTTGATCATGATGATCATGATCCTTTTCCGTCATTACTTCGTCTGTTTTCGACTCTTCCCCTTGTTGAGGTTCATTTTCATTAACGGACATTGTGGCATCCTCCTTTGGCTTTTCTATTTCTTGTTGCATATCCACCACACTAGATATTGTGGAGTCTGCCTGAGGTGTTGGCATTTGTTCTGAAGCCATTATTTGTTCCACACCTGTACTGTCAACCTCCTGAGCTTTGGTGGCAGGATCTTCTATTATTTTCTCCTCATCAGCTACCTTCTCTTGAAATTCTATTATGACAGGCTCCGTGGATGCACCTTGTGTGATTGGTGGGCTTACTTCTGAAGTATGACTCTCTGGTTCTGCCACCTTTATTTCTTCTGCAGGGTGTCCCTTATCAGGTGATCCTGCTGGATGTTCAGGATTCACATCCTGTTTCTCTATTAGGTCCACCACTGCAGGACTTGTCACCTGGGTAATTAATGTTTCTAGCCTCATTTCCTGAGCTATCTGCTCTGGGCTCTTTTCTTGTTCTGCCTCCACTTGCTTCATCTCCTCCAGTATAGTTTGAACTGGTGGAGGCTTGTGAGAGGTCATGCTTGTACCAGCAGCAAGTGTTTCCATCTTTTGTGCAGTCACTTCCTGTACAACTTCATCATCAGATAAATTTATTGTTTCGTCTAACGAGATATGCCCTACTTGTGCCTGAGAAGTTTCTTTCATCTGTTCCTCTACAAGTTCAATTTTGAACTTGACGACGGTAGGAAGTGGAATATTATGCTGAAGTTCCTTGGGCACTTCACTACCTGCCCCTTGTAACAATGTAGGGGGTTGTCTTATTTCACCTCTCATGGAGGTTCTTTGTTTCTTGGGTGGGGTAGACACCACCACCTATGGAGCTCTTCTTTTCCTCTTTATTATCAAAGGAGCCTCTTCTTCTTCAAGCTCTTCTCCCATGAGGATATCCTCTTCATCATGTTTCCTTGAGGATTGACCCTCTTCTAGGGTCTCTGTAATTCCAGCCTCTGCTGTCTTCCTCTTCTTGGACTTTTCTTTCCTTGTCCTTGGAGGGGATGCTGATTCTGATCCTGATCCTGATGCTGCTGCCTCCTCGGCTACAAATACTGCCTTTTCGATAATAACCCCTTTGGGTTCCTTATCTACCTTCTTGCCCCTTGGGGGTCTTTTGCTCTGTTGTTGTGGTGGAGGGAGTCTATCTCCCTTAGTCTTCCTCTTTTCATTCAGGAAGTCATCAAACTCATCCCTGGGAATATCCTACCCCTTCTTCTTGTTGTCCACCGTAATGGCAACACCCTTCTTCTTCAATGCCTCTATCTGTTCATCAACCCAAGCTTGGGTTAGTTGCATGGTCCTGGCAATGAAGGGGTCCAAGGATATATCCTCCTGTATAGTGAGGTTAGGTGCAGAGATGGTATCGTTATATATTTTCTTCTTGTCATACTCATCTGCAATTATCCTGCCATCATCTTTCTTCAATTGTTGGGGGATGGGGATGCAATCAAAGGTTCTGATTTGATTCAATGTTAACCTTTGATACCTTCTTCTCCTTGCTTCTGCTTCATCCTCGCAGTCAGCCCAGAAATCTTCTAAGTGCATCTGATGAATAGGCTTTCCTACTATTTTCTGCATCCTACCGTAAGGATCATATGGTCTGGTCAGTGGAAAAGGCTGCAAATTCATCTTATTCAAGGTGATCATCACCTTCTTTATGTGTTCAGAATCTGGGCACATATACCAGCCAATGGTGACTGGAAACAAAATCGGTGGTAGTTTCTTGGCATCCTTGTACGTTTTTATCATTGTGGAGCTCTACCTGATGAACTCCATTAGTATCACTGCATCAGTGGGATACCTTGGCAGCATGAGAGGATGTCCCTCAAAACCTTCAATCCTTATGTAAGAAAAGGTGGCAAACTATATGTACCAGGCTCCATGCCTGTAAATTATTTCTTGAGCTTCCATGCTCAATCTCTTTGTTCTATCCTCCTCCATGGTCCTCACCAGATGCATAGAGAATGCATCATTGACCAGTTTGTAGTCTTGGAGGTAATTGGTTCTTTGCAGCTGGGGATGATGATCCCAGATATGCACAGCATTTATACCTGTAAGCTTTCCATCGGTAGCTGGTGCATCAAATGTGCCTTGGTATGCACAAGAATAGACAATATAGGATGTCATATAGAAAGCACAATTTGAACCTCCTAGGTTCATCAGCTACTCATGCAAAGCATCACTTATTGGCTAGCCCCACGGTGGCTTGATATCTGAATATAAACACATCATTATTATACCATACATCCAGTCTCTGAAACTACCAGCATCAGGCTGGCCTGTTACTCTGTTCAGTAGTGCAATCGTATACTGATATTCATCAGCAAAATCATATTTGAATAGATGCACAGGAAGTTTGGTTGCTGCAGGATATGTACTATTTTCAGCCCTCCATTGATACATATTCTTCCTGGCTGATTTCTTATTGTTTTCATATTCCTTCTCTGACTTCTTCAGGTCTACACTTCTGACCTTGCTACCCAATGGCAATCCCAATGTCTTAGATAGACCCTTGATGGATAGGTCGGCATATATCCTCCCATGCTTCATCACCTGCCTAGTTTTTGGGTTATAGTTCTGGGCACACTCGATGACCAGCTCCAGAGATTCCATAGAGTATGGAAAACTGGTAGTGTTCCACATTCCGGATACGAAAACTGCATCCAGCACAGGACTCTTGTTATTCTCACCATTTAGCCTAACTAACCAGGCTTCCAAATTGGTACTCCCCTGATGGGTATCTGTAATTGTACCGTACTTGAACAAGACGCCCCTTTGAGATGAGAACATAGGCTTACCGAATTCTGCTTGACACTTAACGAACCTCTTGTCAGCCATGGGTACCTGTAATTAATGAAATCCTGTCTTACAATGGGTATATACATGCATGCCTATAACAATTTATCTTTAATATTCATCATGCATATTACATTCATTCAGCATAAGCCCATCATGGGGATGCGTAAACCAAACCTATAACATCATACCTGACTGTTACAGAAACAACATGATGATGGTTTCATTTACTTACCTGGTTATGCTGATTTCTTTTTATACCAATGGAATTCTGAAAGTGCTCTTAATTCTTGCTGATGATCACACGCTTTCTACTGCTTACAAGCTTCGCTCGTCGTAATATCGCCTGCAAGAGGATATGGAAGCTGTGCTCTGTAAAAATGTAATTTCTTCGCAAGGTAAATGTGAAAATGGCATTAGATCCTTTTAATCTTGAGATTAGGGTAAATTTAGGGCAAATCCTGACAGATTAGATTTTATTCATTGATTTTCTGCATGGCAAGTCAGGATTTTGCCAGGTGTTCCATCAGGTTTTAATGATCGGCGGGAACCACCTACCATGTCTGCACGCATTTAATGCTAATGGCGGCAACGGGAGCGGGGTGATATCTAAACAACAGGATGATATTTGAAAACATCAGGTTATGTGTAGATATCAGGTGATGTTCACGCCATTAGGCTATGTTTTAACCATCAGAAGGATATTCAAAAATATCGGGCTGTGTTTTTGGATGATGATGATGACCGAAGTCATTCTTTTCTAACTCTCAGGATATCGGGGTGACGTCATCCAGATATTCGTTCATTATATCGAAAAGGCATCATGACGTCATCATCATGTTATGCGAACATGATCATGTTTAGAAAATATCCTGTCGAGAGGTAAATGTGATGATGATGTCATCATCATGTTTGTTTCTTCGTTTATCAGACTTAGATGACGTCATCAGGATATTGACTTAGGGTGATATTTCCCGGTAGGAGGATATTAAGAAATATCAGGTTACATTTGGAAATATGACGCTCGCGAAATGTAAGGTTGTTTGATGGGTAAGGGTCATCATCACCTAAAGTTGACGTCCGGATATTTGGACCGCATGACTTATCGGTGATGTACCAAGATCAAGGTGATCTTCGATAACATGACTGAGGTTATAAAATATGATCCTCCTCCTGGGAATATTAGGTTTGACCAAAACTTTGACTGTTCACAACTCTCACATCCTGATAAATATCAGGGTGATGTAAAAGGCAAACCTGCATGTAATTTAATGCTCTTTCTAAATATGAAGTCACAGAAATGAAATACGAATTTTGACAAACTGACCTCATAATGATGACTTACCTCATCTTTATTTTTACATGATGATGCACATGACTTACTTTTACCAAACCGCCAGAAAGCAGACAACACAAGCCAAACCAAAAGTTGGGTCCCTATTTTGCCAAGTCAAAATGGGGCGTGTTGTGTAACCACACAACAATTACTAGCTATAAAGTGTTCATACATACAAATCATACAACAATCAGATATTTGATGAATAAGCCAATAGTGGGTGGATGACTTGTAAGATGGTTGTTGTTATTGCAAGAATTTGACATAACAATAGTTGACAAACCAGGAAAGGCTAATGTAGTTGTTGATTTTCTGTCCAGACTACCTACACAATCATCAGGAGTGGTTGATGACTCTTTTCCTAATGAGCATCTATTTTCTCTAAACATACACACTCCATGGTATGCAGATATAGCTAATTATTTGGTCACAGGGTAGATTCCAGATTACTTTTCTCCAAGGGACAAAAGACAGTAAGTTCACAAATGCTTCCCTTATTCTTAGATTTCTATATTCCTATTTTATACTAGCCCAAATAACATTAAGAAGATGTATAAGGGAGGATGAAGTGTTTGATATGTTAAAGGCATGGCATGATGAACCCTGCAGTGGATATTTTGCAGCCAAAAGGACAACCTTCAAGATCTTGACAACAGGATATTACTAGCCAACTCTGCATAAAGACTCTGTCAAGTATACTAAAAATTGTGACTAGTGCCAGAGAATGGGGAGACCTACAAGAAGTGATGAAATGCCTTTGCAGCCCCAAATAGCATTAGCTCCTTTTGATAAGAGGGGGTTGGATTTTGTTGGCCCTATCTCTCCTACTTCAAACAACAAGGAATATATACTGGTATGCACTGATTACTTAATCAAATGGGTGGAAGTTAAAGCTTTGCAATTTGCCAGAGATGGAAATGTGGAAAAATTCTTATGAGGAAATATTCACTAGGTATGGTGTACCTAGGGAGATAGTGACTGATCAAGGCCCACAATTCACATCAGAATTAATCACCAAGCTAGTGAAGGAATATCATATTAGACACAAGAAGTCCACCCCATACCATCCTCAGGCTAATAGTCAATTTGAGGTTACAAACAGGGAAATTAAGAATATATTGACAAAAACAGTACAGCTTCATAGAAGAGAATGGGTTTCTAGGTTACCAGAAGTTGTTTGGGTGTACAAAACCACATGGAAGATAACTACAAGATTCACTCCTTATGAATTGGTTTATTGCAAGACAACAGTACTCCCTATAAAGTTTGAATACAAAACTCTGGGGACAATAGTGGAATTGGGGATGGATTTGATAAAGGCTCAAAAGGAAAGGTTACAACATTTGAATGCTCTTGATGAAATCAGATTAGAAGCCATCCACCACACAGAGGTTATTCAAAAACAAAGAATTAAATGGCATGATAAGTATATAAAGACTAAAGAGTTCACTATTGGTGATTGGGCCCTTCTCTATGATTCTAGATACAAAGATTTCAAAGGAAAGCTCCAATCTCGATGGTTGGGACCATATGAGATTCAACAAGTATTCCTTAATGGTGCAGTTCAACTACAAACCATTGATGAGGCCAGATTTTCATTACTAGTAAATGGACACAGGCTAAAACTTTATAAGAAACCACTTCAAAAAGATGATTTTATTCTCTCTAACAAATTAGTATGGTGCTCACAATGATATTGTTGAAGGCTCTGAAACACACAATGATGTACCGACAGAAAGTGATCCACCAATCTTGTCTAGTGATGCAAAGGTTGAGTTGGATGACTTAGCCCCTATCACTAAGACTTAATTTCTATTGCTTTACAATTCACATGCACACACATCACACTACCCATGGTGAACACAATTAGCTCTAAAGGGACTTGTTCTTCACTCTCAGCTATGACCTGTTACAGTCGAGACCTGAATTAATACATTCAGTCAGGACATGTACTGAAGGCACCCATAGCAACACTTGTCTATGGATGTCTTCAACACTTTGGCAAAAAGTAAACTATTTTCCCGTGCATTCCATTTCTTCTACACATGCTTCATTCATTTTGAAATAAATCAAACACTGCCACAAAAGTGTTCAACTCACATTCATGAGTTGTTCGATCAAGCATTGCGATATGTCACTTAACATCACTTCCGAAGTACCTTTCACCTTACCATTCACTCTCATGCATTTTATCCTGCTCACATCAAATAAAATATCAAGTACATGTTCTCCAGTTCCAAGGTGCGCTGATAAATTACTTCCATAACGTATGTACATAAGGTAACTTTCAATGATTAACTTAGATTCCTTTCTATATTCATTATTATACTTGGTTCAATTTATGCATGCAAAAATATCTATCACCATTCAATTTCATAATTACTTTTTCTTCCATATCAATTCACACATGAAGTGAGGTCACTTCACCCATTAGTTGGGGGGAGGGGTTAATTTTTTTGATTTTTGCCACCCAAGTCTTTAGAGTTACCAGATAGAATTCTATGTCATTTTCCAAAGATAGTAAACCTACCCTATTTCATCCAAATTGTGAACTTATTACCCTATGAGTGAGCTAACATATAGAACTTGGCATAATAGAGAACTCCAAAAGTTACAATTGGAGGGAATAGAAGAAGGCAACAAATTGTAGATTCTTCCAAAGGTGGTGGCATTGGAGTTGAGTAGAAGTTGAAACCTTTTGAGGTTGCAGAGTACAAAGACAATGGGAGGTGATGTGATAAGATGAGAACCATCAGCGCATAAGGAAATATTAGAGGATGTGATGGTTCTGCCACTCTTCACTAGAGTGGGATGGCTAGACTACTTCTTGAAGTTAACAAAATATGATAATGAAATGGCGAAAGAATTTGCAGCTACATTGCAGTATGATGAGGCAACAGTCAGTGGATTGGTTGTAGATGCTTCTAAAATGGCCATTACCCAAGTTACAAGATTGCTGCATACAGGGTTTAAATATCGATCTCGTGATGATGCAGCTATAGCAAGAGAAGAATTTTGTGAGCATGGATAAAACCTAGACTCAACATCACAAGGTACAAAGAGATTTTCTCTTCCATTCTTTTGGGGAAAATGTGCTTCTTATATCATTAAATACATTACTTGTGATGGTCAGCACAATTTGTTATATACTGTGCACTTTAAGTTGCTAAATCACTTATGCCATGATAAGTTAGTCAATGTTCCCAATTTCCTCTATAACATGTTGAAGAGGATGGCATCTAAATATCAGAAAAAGAAAATGGACACCATGTTGTCCCATCACTACTTAATAGCCCTATTGGTTAAGAGAAGCCTGAGAGTTCAACATCCACGGGTTGATTGGGATACCTTTAAACAATGCACAGATATCACAACACTATTGGAAGTACTTGAAGCAGAGGATGAACTTCAACATGAACCTAAACCTAAGATTGAACCTAACCAAGAAGAGCCACAAGAGGAAAATACTCCATAAGATAGGCTGGTGGCAACAGAGGAACCCTCAGCTTCTAACCCTAAAGCTATGAGAGGTGCTACTTCAACATCTGTTAAGAAAAAGAGGAATAAGAAAGGTGTTGAGAAACATAAGAGCACTATAAAAGAAGAGGATGTGAGGGAAAATAAGAAGAAGAGGAGTAAAAAGGAGAGGAAAAGTGAAACTATTACTCCCAAGCACTCAGGAAGGTTGAAAAGGTAGTGTTAAAGAAATAATTGTTGAGGAATAGGGGCAGGAGGAAAAAGGTGAAGGACAATAGCACCATGATTCAACACTACTGGACACAGATTCAGATAAAGAAGGAAAGGCCCATGAGGATGTCCCTGCTAATGCTCATATCAATGTGTCTACTAAGAGGAGAAGGTATGTTTCTTCATCTTCTGACTTCAATTCAGAAGATATGTTTATTGCAAAGAAAATGGGGAAGTTAGTTCCTAGTAGTTCTACTAAGGAAATTTTTATATCACCGGGGATGATGATGATGAAGGTTTAAATTTTGAAAAGGAAAAAGAATTGTTAGGAGATAGGAATATAAGAAAAGAGCTTCAAGAAGCTCTTGACAGGATAAACCAAATGGAAGAACAAGTGAAAGGATATGAGGAGAAGGACAAAGAAAAGGAGAAGAGAATATAGGAATTGGAGGAGAAAATTCAAACCTACAGCCATGGAACCAACTTGGATCTGTTAACCCAAATGGTCGTAATTAAAACAAAAACTAAAGAAAATGAAGCACTAAATCCATGACCTCATATAGAAAAGACTCCAACATATCACACCACTTTGTCTTTAGGCTTTGAATTGATGAAACTTACAAATCCAAACAGGAAAAAGAAAGCTGGGAGAAAGAAAAATAGACTCTCAATGCGTCACTAGAAAGTAAGAATTTGGAGTTGAAAGGATTGGAAGGTAAATTGACAAAGCTAATAGACAAAGCCATTTAAATCATTGAGTGTAGACCTCCACCTAGGGTGTATGTATTGTTTCTAAAGGAAAACTTTCTCAGTTTTTAGTTCAATAGGTTCATTAATGATCAACCTACCTTACACTCAAGGCATATATTTTTAAGCTATTTCAAGAATGTCAGCCTAGAGGAGCAAGATCAATTGTGTAAATATTGTTTACACAACTATCTAATGGTAGAGGATATAGAATGGAACCCCTCAATTTATGTTGGAGATTTACAGGTTAGAGCACTGTCATCCTATTTGAAAAAATGAGCAGCTCAAAGGTGAATTAATGGACAATTATGAAGAACAAGAAAAAATAGTGGCACTACAGATCAAAAAGGAAGCCCTAAATCCTGATCTAATCCTTACTCAATGGTTGACACTCCTTTCTCGCAAGGGTCCGGGAAAGATAATTGTGGGTTTGAGACTCTAAGATTACAGAAAGATACAGTAGTTGGCAGTTTCAAAATTGCTTAAGGTATGTATAAAGTAGATGGAATAGTCTGACCCTAGCATTGCAAAGGAAAGAGCCTCACTCTTTCCATAATTTTATGAACATGTTTGAAAGATTGTGCAAGTACATCCATATTTTAGAACAAATAGGAGTGGGATAGCTGCCACTTACTTATCATCCTCCTATTCTCCTTTATCCAATACCACACTAGATAGGAGAAAAGAATGATGAATGTAGGAATGTAGAATCAGTCAAGATGGATAGGCTTGCATGTTATAATGGTTTCTATCTTAAGTAGGGGGAGGGAGTCAGAGAAGTGATGGACCTTAGGTAGATTACCTTGCATTACAATCTTTTCCCCTAGGAGTTTAATTCAATGTTTTGCTTGAGGACAAGCAAAATGATAGTTGGGGGGAATGATGGGTTTAAATATTGGCCTCTTTTATGTTGTTTTTATATGCTTCCAGACCTTTTCCACATGATCTTCCATATACTTTTCAAACATTACCATCATGATATACTATCTTTTTATATACTTTGCAAGACCTTGAAGCTATTTTATCAATATGTAATATGGTGATGGTATTTATCAATTGAATGATTTGAACATGAGTATGCATGCAATATAGATGAGATTCTATGGTTTAATTACGAAGGTTATTTGCATGCATATGTTTTGTGGATTAACCCCTGTGTAGGAACAAGCACATGGCATCAAGGAGAGGAGAATTTGCAGCAAGTTGCAGAACAAGAGAATTAAAGGAAGTTGAAGTCAAGATGCCAAAAGTGCAGGCAGTTGGAAGCTAAACGTGAACCATTATGGGAAGGAATAAATGCAAAAGAAGTAGACTTGTTCCAAATGCAACTTATGTGCTTTTCATATGAGCTGTTGCATAGGAATTCTTATTTGAATAGGATTCTCCTTCCTCTATTCAGTTAGAATTAATAAATCAATCTTAACTTTGTATCCTAACATCTAGGAATGGATTAATGATTGTATTTAGTTGGTAGTTGGATAAGACTCTCTCATTTTGGTATAAGCTAAGGGATGAGCTCAGAGTCAAGTTAGTTACTTCGTTATCCAGTTACTCAGTTGTTGTTTTTATTCAATATTAGAAGCTTTAGACATGAGTTGTTAAAATGCAATTATTAAATACAATCTGAAAGAGATTATGTTTATGATATGAAATGAATGGAACTATGTGTTATGTGGATGCTTGAGTATCTGAGTTAGATTAGATTTCTAGTCAAGTGAGTCAGTCCCCTGAGTTGACCACTCAAGGCACTGATCTTCACTTCATTTATTTCCTTATTCATTTATGCATTCTTGTTAAAGTTGTTTTCCATTAGTTTATAAATGCATTGTGAGTTAATTAGAATACTTTGATTGATTGTTAATTATAGTAGTTGTGGTTCATGAACAAATGTATACTTTGTCCATCTTAAGTCCTCTGGAGGTTAGCATTAGTTTTCTCATCATTTTGAATGGTTTTGGAGTAGTTATGTACTTTCCTCTTGTTAGTAGTTATCTACAGCTTATGTTGAAGGTACCCGTAGCCACTAGATTTTGTAACTTTTTTTACTGTTCTTGCATTTTTGTGAATTCTAGCAAAGTGGAATAATCTGAGTAGGTTTGGATAAGATAGTTTAGGAGAATATGAGCCCCTAAAGGCACATACAGTGCAGTGCCATCATAAGCTTACGCTCCTTGGTTGATAATTTAATGTGGGAGTACAATGTCAAGTGGACTGTTCAAATAGGTTTACCATGTAATTATGTTAGGTCTATAATGCATTAGTTTTCCTCTACAAACAACATTTCAGTGATTCACAGATAAGTTATATATATATATATGCAAGAAATGTTACAAATGTTGAATTGATTAAATTATTGTTACAAATTGATGTTATTAAAGTTTATTGATGAAATAGTTGGTTGTACAATGTCATTTTCTATGTTTTAACATTTATTCAATATATGGAAAATAGATTAATTTATTTCTATTTCAAATAATTTACCTTAAAGTGCATTAAATATTATATAAGGACTTTATAGTTGTTAAGAAAATAGTAACTTTCCGATAAATGAATGTTACTTGGGTGAAAAGGAGATTACATTAGGTATAAGAGTCATAAACAATCTTGTGCTTGTGAGAAGATTTCCTTGTCATGTAAAGAAAGAAAATTTATTGATACACCTTAGAATCTATTCAATAATCTAAGGATAAAAGAGAGATAGCCATAGCCACAAATAAAAATATCTAAAAATCCTAAAACCCCACTATAGTTAATGGTTTGTACATAAAGGACAATTTAGTTTTCAAATTTAGGAATCATATAAAATTGATAAAATGAAAATCTCATCCAAATGGAACATGGAAACTAAAAGTTGAATTATGAAGGTTTAGTTCCCAACATTAGTAAGGCCTATGATTCCATATAAGACAAAAATGGACAAAGTCTATGCATATCACAGCACCAAAGGAGCTCTCAATCTATAACATTGCAAAACATTTAGTACTATTAACATTGATATAATTTCCTCAGATATTAGTTGGAATGAATAAGGAAGCAAACTATATATATATATCCCGCAAGTCTTCGTTAGCACTAGAATAATAGAGACTACAAAAAATATTGGAAAACAAATTAGAGATGGAGGACGATACTATATCTACTACCATGCTGCTAGAAATAATTCACTCCGTGAAAAATTGGATGTTTACATCTAGCATGAGGGTAGGCATAAAACTACATGACAAGTTAAAAGGTAACAACAATAATACAAAAGAAGCTAGACGTGGTTTGTTAATAAATTGTCTGTTGCATAGAATAGGGAAGGTTGATAGTTTCTTGTGATCAATCTATCCCTTGTCTCCAAATATACGGCGAGGATTTTGAATCTATTAGACCAAGGAATAGGAGTGCGCAACCATCGAGTAGACATAAAATAAAATAAAAAAATTGCATCCACTTAAACAAGTCTCATAGGATTGAAAAGTTGGCAAGTATCCATTGAATATACCATGATTTGAATTATACTAGGTTCAAATTGGGTGCAAAGATAGATATTATACATTTTAACGTGTAAGCTATCATAAGACCATAGCGTAATAGTTAGTAAATTTAACTTTTCATGTTTTACAAATATAAAGGAAGTGATTAAGAAATGGTGCAGCCAATGAAAATCTATACAACCATTATATACTATGCGTAGCTATGTGAATAAGGAGTGCAATCATTAAAAATGATGCGTCATATAACATCTTTAGCCATTTTAGCATGGCATTTAAAGAAGGAAGCGTGACCATTCTAAATCTCTATATGGCCTCTTAAAAGAACACAAGCATATTGAAATGAAATACAACCACCATGAGGAAGGCACGACCATCATAATGGTGCACAATATTTTCAACTAGGTGCAAATCCTTCTAGAAATGATAGTGCAATCATTTGTCATGAATTGTGCAGTCAAAACAAATGAGTAGAAATGAAATGAAAAAAAAACTCACCGTTGGATCGGAAGGTAATCCTACAGCGAGTCTAACACATAGGACTTTAACTTTGGTAGGTCCATATATCTAGTCTATTTTATCATGTAAACGGTCACCAACATGATTCCATGGAAGTATTCTAAGAGATCAAGATTAATATAATTATCGTGTTTGATAGAGGTGATGGTTCATAGGTAAAAAAAAAATAGTCTAAATAACTTTGGATTGATTATTCAATCAGACAAGGTGTTGGATCAGAGATTCAAAGTGTGATTTTGATCAAGATCATTCGAATCATCATGTCTCCATGGGATCTCATGTGATTGAAAGAGATATTTTACCACATATACCTAAGGCTTGTTGCATGGTCAAGAGATTAAGCAGCATAGATTGCTTGGCTTAAAGGCCACTAGATGCTCATTCATGATTCTCTACTGAACCAGATTGCTCACCTGTTTATTGTTTCCCAATGTGGAGTCTTGATTGTCTCTATAAACCTCGGTGCTCTTGTTAAACTTGGATACCTCTTGCACACATCAATATTTACGTATATCTATTTAGATTTCTATTTTGATTTCCCAACTTACGAGCCCTCTACTACGGCTAATCTTAAATATCATCCACTTCCACAATCAAAGGTTAATTTGGACCAATAAAAATAGGACAAATATTTACCACTTTTTGTTGTGAATGAGGTGTAAAATTGCTATTGAGTGTTTGACCATTGAAGTGGATGATATTTAAGCAGAGTGCTTTACTACATAGCAAACCACACCATACCTTTTCATATTGCCATTCATCATTTGTCAATTTTAGGTATTCGACCAATTTATGCTATACCAAGAGGTAGAGATGTTGGAAATAGTCCAAACAACTGAGAGCGGGGGGGTGAATCAATTGTCCCTAAACTTTAACCTTTTCTAAACTTTTAAATCTTCTTTATAACTAGATTAATGATGGAAACATTTAAGCACATAGCAACACATGAGCAAAAATAACATGAACACACAACACCAGAATTTTGACGTGGAAAACCCGATTAAGGGAAAAACCATGGTGGGGGTTAACCCACAAAAATGCCTACACTGTTAAAAGTACTTAAGAAAATAGAAGGCACATGCCTTCGAGTGCACTACCCAAAGCTCACTGCTCAAGAAGAGGCTCACTTCCTATAAGAAATTATGATTTACACAGAGATAATGAACTGAGAAATAGTATCTATATTCATGCCTAAATCAATCCCTTTGAAAGCTCAAACACTTCTGCTCCTATTTTCAAATTCTTCTTCACTGACTCTTCGCTCTATACTTCCTTCGCTCCACTTCTTCTCTGCTCTATTTTTTATCCTTTCTTTAGATTTAACTCATTTGTTCAAGGATAATTTTCCACCACTCTTCAACAAGTATATATACACTTCATCAACCTTGGAATGATCAACAAGGTCAGCTAGGCTCAACGCGGATCTTCACACTGTCAGCCAAAAACAACTGAGACTTGAATCTTCCTCTACTAACACATCATGCTTCATAACATGCTCTTTAGATTATCCGCAATACGCTAGGAATATCCAGTCGGCCAAGAACTGGGAAGAACAGCAACCTCAAAGAAGAAATTTTCAACAATAAGCTTAGACTTCAATGCGAACCTCCAATGTAGTAGCTACATGATCTAGAGACCTCCACAAGCACAATGAATTCAACAAAAACATCCGTACTCCTCCATATCACCAGAATCTCTTACACCTTCATCCGAAACCTCAAGAATATTATCTGCCATGACTGTCAACCTAGAAAGATTGGTTGCAGACCTCCAAACCACGAACCACTCAAGTTGAGGGAACACACCAACATCCCAGACATGCCTCTAGATCTACAGATCATAGAGTGCTAATACCAGACCAATCCAGACCAGCTTCTTGCTACTCTGTCAACACTGAACAACTACAAAAGCTTGTTCTACTCAGAAGTCCATAACTTCACCAAATCTTCATACGGACCTCTCAAATCTCAACTGGAGCAACCTCTGACAATCCTCTACATAACTGTATGTTCCGCATGTATTGATTATCTATAATTTTCTTAATATCATCAACAATCCAGACTTCTATATAGACAGCAGTAGGATATAGTTGACACTAATGACAACAAAGATATGTTGACATCAATGACAACACCACTTAGGCACATATTTGCAACAATCTCCCCCTTTGTCATTGATGGCAACATATGATGTGAAATACTCAATTCAACCATCAAGACAAGAACTTCTCCTCCTTTCTCTGCAACCATTTTCTTTATTACTCCCCTTTTCATCAGTAACTATTCACTTTCAAGTTTTTCACATGACTTCTCTCCCCCTTTGACATCAATGGCAAAGGGCACATATTTTCTTATCTTTTCTCCCTTTTTGCTTCAGACTGATCTCAAAATTTGCATATTGACTACTCCCCCTTTGAGTAGTACCTCCTTAACATCAATTTGGATCACAATATATGAATGTGAATTCCACCGGATTGATGCACTTTAGTGCACCTTAGTTCTGGTCAGGAGGGGTAATAACCCTTAACTTTTCTCTGAGATACTCAAAAGTATCTGTGGGAAGAGGCTTAGTGAAGATATCCGCAATCTGATCTTTGGAAGACACAAACTCCAACTTGACTTCATTCTCATTAACTTTCTCTCTTAAGAAATGAAACTTGATAGATATATGTTTTGTCTTTGAGTACAATACCAAATTCTTTGAAATGCTTATAGCACTTGAATTGTCACAGAAAATTGTGGCTGGTTCCTCAAACACAATTTTGATGTCCTTCAACATTTGCTTCATCCATAGAACTTGAGAACAATTACTTGTTGCTGCTATATACTCTGCCTCTGCACTAGATAGAGAGATTGCCTCTTGCTTTTTTCTCATCCAAGAAACTAATCTTCTTCCCAAGAAGAATGCACCACCACTAGTACTTTTTCTGCCATCCACATCTCTTGCCCAATCAACATCTATATATGTATGAAGAGTGAAGTCGTTGTCCTTTGGATACCACAATCCATTGTCAATTGTCTCCTTGAGATATCTGAAAATTCTTTTGATTGCCACAACATGGGATTCTTTTGGATCAACTTGAAATCTGGCAACAAGTCCAACTGCATTCATGATGTCAGGTCAGGTCTGGGTCAGATAAAGTAATCCTCCAATCATTGATCTATACCTTTTTTCGTTTGCCTTGGGGGAGTCATCATCTATGCTTAGTTTGCATCCGATTAGCATAGGTGTACTTATTGGCTTTGAATCTTCTATTCCAAACTTCTTTAGCAATTCTTTCACATATTTGGACTAGGATATGAAAATACATTTGTCTGACTGAGCAATTCGAAGACCTAGGAAGAAATTCATCTCACCAAACATTGACATCTCAAACTCACTCTTCATCTGATCAGCAAATGCTTTGCACATACATTCATTTCCACCAAAAATGATATCATCAACAAAGACCTCAACAATTAGAATATCCTCATGATGAATATTGAAGTATAGATTACTATCAGTAGTTCCTTTACTAAATCCTAGCTTAAGCAAATGCTTATCCAATCTGGCATACAAGGCTCTTGGAGCTTGCTTGAGTCCATACAAGGCTTTTCTCAGTCTACAAACCATATCTCCCTGATCAGACAACTGAAATCCTTCCAGTTGTTCAATGTAGACTTCTTCTCCAAATCTCCATTTAGAAATACTGATTTGACATCCATCTATTAAATTTTAAAATCCTTGAAAGCAGCAAAAGCAAGAAATAAAATGACTACCTCTATCCTTGCCACCGAAACAAAAGTTTCTTCAAAATCAATTCCTTCCACTTGAGAATAACCCTTACATACCAACCTTTCTTTGTTCCTTACAACCTCACCATCTTCATTTAGTTTATTCTAGAAGACCCATTTGGTTCCAATCACATTTTTGTCCTCAGGTCTAGGGACAAGATCCCAAGTGTGATTCTTTTCAATCAATTCTTCTTCCATTGCTTTAACCCAATCTTTATCAATGCAGACTTCACTTACTAATTTAAGTTTAATCTTTGAAATCAAACAAATCTCTTCTTGATCTTCAGTAACTCTTCTCCTAGTTCAAACACCTCTATTTTTATCTCCTATAATTTGATCTTCAGGATGATTCATTCTTACATACCTGGTGGTTTTGGGAATTATTTGAACTTCTATTTCTTGAACTTGTTCCTCATCTTCTGCACTAATCTCTTGAGTTACTAGAGTTATCAGATCAATCTGAATCTAGGACTGGATTTGAACTTGTCTTCCTTGTCCTTGACTTTCATCTTGATCATCTGAATCATATCCACAGTACCTGGAATGTCCTTCTTTGCTTTCATCAACTTTAACATTAGCACTTTCAACAATCTTTTTCAACCTTTTGTTGAAGCACTGGTAAGCCTTACTTTGAGTTGAATATCCTAAAAATATTCCTTCATCACTTCTTGCTTCAAACTTACCTAAGTCCTCATCTCTTTTGATATAGCATTTACTACCAAAAACTCTAAAATATCTCACAGTGGAAGGATGACCAAACCATAGTTCATAAGGAGTCTTACCAGTATTTTCTTTGATCTACACCTGATTAAGAGTGTAGACAACAATACTCACAGCTTCCCTCCAATAAACTTGAGGAACATTTGTTTCCATCATCATGGTTCTGGCTACTTCTTGAATGGTCTGATTCTTCCTTTCCACAACTCCATTTTGCTGAGGAGTCCTAGGAGCAGATAACTATCTTTTTATTCCATGATTTTCATAAAAAGCATCAAACTCACCAGAAGTGAATTCTCCACCTCTGTCAAATCTCAGACACTTCAATTTCCCACCAATCTCATTTTCAACCATCATCTTGAACACCTTAAACTTATCAAGAGCTTCTAATTTTCTTTTAGGAAAGTTACCCAATTTTTGTTTGTCCTGTGGAATGGAAGGATTTGATACTTTTGGATAGAAAAGGAGAAAGGGGATGGTCGAGACTCTTGATAGGTGGATGCCTCATTTAACTTGATGGCTTTTTGCTTGGGTACCCAACCATTTTTCTTTTAGACTTCTCTTGTGAAGGTATGGGATTGGGTATATGTAGCCTTTGTGTAGCTTCTGAGGTAATTGCTTGATGCTTGGGGACCCACACCTTTTTCAGTTTTTCTTTGAGGTGTGTGGGTGTATGCAACACTTGAGATGGATGTTTCTTTGATTCTTGACTTTTGTATCCACATGCATGAGGACCTTTAGGATTTTTGACTTTATAGGTAGAGGCATCCAAATATTTGTTGTTGAATTCCCGTGGGATGGGGGAAGTGGGGTTGGTGGAAGCTCGTTGTTTAGACAACATGTGCATCTACTCGCCATGATGGGGATTGTTAGAGGATTTATAGATGGATGGATAAAGTGTTGGAATAAGTGGTGGTAAAATGCATGGAGGGGTGTTAGGAGTTGGAAGTAGCAGAGGTAGATTGGATGGTGGAAGGTGTATGGTCACATGCTTTTGACAATTGTAGGATGATGGAGGTGAAATGGCGACATATGTTTTAGGGATATGATAGGATTTACAATGGAAAGTGGTGGACTAAGGAGGAGTGGAGGAAGTACCAACATCTTTGGATTGTTCATCTTGGGGTATGTATCCAAGACCGTATGAAGGTGGAGGAACTTTGACATGGATAGGTTCCAAAATACCTTGTTCATGAAGGCATAAGCCTTTACCTTGATAGTTCATATGTTGGAGTATGTGGTGGACAGTAGGATTATGTATGGTTGGAACACTAGTAGTGAGCTCATTATTTGATGGAGAAGGTGAGATAAAGGATAATGGTTGTTGGTATTCTAAGGAAGAACATTCATGCATGAAGGTAGTAAGCCCAAGGATATAGGACAATGGATTTGTAGCCTGGTCAATAATGGATGGTGAAGGATCACTAGAATCTTGATCATCATTATGCTCTTTAGGATCCAAGTTATTGGGTTGATCATTCATGTGCACTTGGGAGGCAAGTGTCTCATCAGAGGAAGCGAAATTTGTTGGATCATGGATGGGATTAGATGGAAGAGGGATAGAAGTAATGGAGGTTTCTTGCTCAAGGATTTGTATGGGATCAAGTTGTTCAAGGACATCTTCTTCATAGGGAATATCTTGATCATAGAACGGATAAAGGTTATGGATGGGTTGGAGTTGGATTTCCTTCTCATGTATAGGATCAAGTTGCTCATGGATAGCTTCTTCACCAAAGATAGTATCTTGATCATAGAAAAGATAAAGGTTATGAATGGGTTGAATGGGGATTTCTTTCTCATGTATAGTTGTTGGGAGATGGATAGGATCAAGTGGCTCATGGAGAGGTTCATTATTATGGATATCATATTGATCATGGAAAAGATACATGTTATGGATAGGTTGCATGAAAGTGATTTGATCTTGACTTAGACTAGGGCTTAATGTTTCCACATGCTCTAAGGTGTGCTCTTGACATAACTCTTGGGTTGTTTGAATGAAAGTGGATAGCTTTTGACTTGGGTTCATGGTAGGAGACTCTTTGATAAACTCAAGGGGTTGAGGATCACATGAAGGGGTTGTAGGATTTGACATGGTATTGGAAGAATCTTTTGTAAGGTCAAGGACCAAATTTTGGAGACATGGTTGACTCTCTGCTGGTAGTCCTTGGATCACATCCTTCGTAGGTGTATGGGTAGATGAATGAGGTAATGGAAGAGTTGATTTGGCTTTCTACATAGCTTTTCTTTTGCTGTATAAATTTGGAAAATATTTTTCCCACCACTCATCTGATTCTTTTTTGGTTGTCCATTTAGAGTTTGAGGAACTAGATGGCGGTGTTGGTGTAGAACCGGTATGCTTTGGGATATGTATCATAGAAGATAGTGAAGGAGGACTAGTAGACGGGGTGGTATATGATTTCTGACTTGAGGTGGTGCTTATCTTGTTAATAGTATCATTAAGATGAGAAAAGAAGGTATGATTTTGGTGTGAGGTGTAGCTAGTACTGGTTCATTCAGCTTGCAAGATTGTCATTTCTAGTTGTAAGACTTGGATTTGTTGAGCAATTACTATACAATCTTGGGGTGAGGGACTGAAGTTTATTTGCAATTGCAGATATTGGAGTGTTTGAGCAATATATTCTAATTGGTTTGCCATCTCTATAGAAATTAGCACAAGACTGGAAAAGCTTACTGTGATAGATGCCTACAAAGTAGGAATAGGTAGCAAAAGCACAGGAAGTCGGTACAAATGCGCAGTAGGTTGAGATATATGCACAGCTTCAGAATGTATATGCACAGCTCTAGTTTTTTGAATGCTTTTGTAAAAAATTTTACACGTTTTGCATTTTTTTTGGTTTTTTGGTTGCAGGTTGGTCTTTTTGATTTGATTTTATCAATTATAGCAAGAAGACATAGAAAACACACAGAATGATTTCATGGTTTTTTAATTTTTTGGACTCTTTTTTACTAAAGAAAACAGTTACAAACCTAGGATAGTAATGACAATATTTGTCAGATCCCCTAGCTGTGATTATTCAAAGTGGATAGCTTTAGGATCTTGGTAGCACTGGCTCCTCTCTACGGCACACAGTTCTCATGCATACCAAGATCTGGGTTTCCCAAGGCTTGTACCCCCACTGAACCTTAGGATTGTCCCTACTATCTCTACTAAGATCCACATGAATCAGGGTAGCTTCAAAGGTCCCACCTTTTGCACCAACAAATAGAGGATTTTGGTATACTAAACAATAGCTAAGTAGTCAGGGCAACCATTCAAGTGGTTACATGTGCAGCAGTGCTACTCTTTGTTATGAAGTCTCCCAACCTCGAAGGGTTACACCTTGGAGGGTTTTGGGGGAGGTTGGTTGTCAGTGTAACACAGTGGCACTCGTTGCAGGAAGCTTTCGCCTCAAGCACAATTTATTTAAAGTGGATTGGTAAGGCTTGGCTTTAGCCTGTTTCCACTTAGGGTCATTCCCACTTGGACAAGCGGGCATCCAAGGGTGGGCCCCTCTAAAGGTAATACACAAAGAATGACAAGTCTAGCGTTCTGGTCACCCAGTAAAGGGGAAAGCATAAACCTATTGTCATTCAGTAGACATAGAAAACAGTGGTTCTTTCACTCCTATTTAAAAGGAAAAAAACTATATTTGTTACACTACTTGGGCACTCACACATTTGTTAACTTTGAAGTGGTTAAAGATAGCAATGGTTCATTTCCCTTTTGTAAGATAGTAATGTTCTAAACTAAGAAAGATAGCAATAATGCAAAGATAGCAGTGATGTTTGTTACTATCTTCCTATTTAAGGACTACATGAGATTTGCATGCGTGCATTTTTTTTACTTTTTCCCCTAATTAATCTATGATGATTTAATTAGTGTAGCTAAATGACTATCCAACTTCTAATCCTACAAGACAAACATTAGTGTTAACTCGAAAAATCACGAGAAATCTAAAAATGACAATGAAGAATAGATGCGCTGCTTCATAGTTTGTATGCGCAGAAACAAAGACTATAAGCATAGCATTACAAATGCGCTAAGACAGGTGTCAAAAGCACAGGAATAAGAGACAAATGCATCATTTCTATAGATGCGTCGTAAAAAAGGATGTAAGCACCGTGTCTGAAGGTGTATGCACTGGAATAGGTTGTATATGCACCGGCTCAGATGATGTTTGCACCGAAACTTTGCATGCACTGGAACAAGTTGTAAATGCACCAGTTTAAAGAATGTATGCACTGGAAGTTTGTATGCACTGGAACAGTGCTCAGATGCACTGCGAGATCAATCAGATGCGCCGACTGAACCTATTTGAAGCATGTACGGAACCTGTCACTCAAAAACTCAATTTTTTTCATTAGATTTGGGGCAAAAGCCCCATGGTGGGTGCCAAAAATGTTATGGGTAAAATGGGATAATAAAATGAATTACAAAAACCCAAAAATATCAATGAAATATGCAAGCAACAAAGAATAAAACCAAATAAACAACTTACAGTGCTTTGTTACTTGGCAACTTCCAATGTTCACCTATTCTCATTTGATCTTTGATGATGAATGTAGCCCTCAAGAAGCTTGCTTCCTTGCTTTTATTCCTCAAGATGACAAAGGCAAAATGGCTTGGATACTTGTTGTGTTGAAGATGAGCTTCAACACAATATAGGATGAATAGTGAATGATGTGAGAATGGGGGTGCCAATGGTGCACTATGGATTCTGCAGCATAAGTTTACTTGAAAGCTTCGTGATTATGAGAATGGAAGAATAGAAGAGTATTTATAGAGTTGTGTGAGAGAAGATCAACATTGTAGAGGAAATAAGAAGATTAATGGTAGAGGATGTTTGAGGGAACGTGCATGAATAGAAGGACATGTGTCATAGAAAAAGCTATTCTCTTTGAGTTAAATGCTTTCATGACAAAGATAAGATTTGATTTTCACAAATTAGAATGTTTTATTCTAATTTAAGAGTTTGTTGATAAAAACAAGGTTGTTTTAAATCAATAATGCAACTTTTGCTTTTGCATGACAAGAAGAATTATTTTTAGAAGATTTGGAAGATAAGAAAGAAAATTAAATAAATAAATTTATTTAATTACTTGCACATGATTTGGAAGAATAAATAAAATATTTAATTATATTTTATTTTTGGAGAGTGAGAGGATTTAAATAAATTTAAATGATTTATTTAAATTTGGAGGAATAGACTTGACTTAATTAAATAATTTAGAATTATTTAATTGCTTGGAAAAATTCTAATTAAATAAAGGATTTTATTTAATTTTGACTTTAGAAGAGATAATTAAATATTTTGATATTTAATTAATTTAGAGGATTATGAATCGAATAAATAAATTTAATTATTTGTTTATTGATAGAGGAAGGTAGACTTAAAAAAATATTTATTTAGATAGAGTCGTGTCATTTTTAGGTGTATACAAATAGAAGGCACATGCCTTTGGGCGCACTGTCCAGAGCTCACTGCTCAAGAAGAGGCTCACTACCTATAAGAAATTATGATTTACACAGAGATAATGAACTGAGAAATAGCATCTACATTCATGCATGAATTAGTCCCTTTGAAAGCTCAAAAACGTCTGCTTCTATCTTCAAATTCTTCTTCACTGACTCTTCGCTCTATACTTCCTTCACTCCACTTCTTCTTTGCTCTGTTTTTTATCCTTTCTTTGGATTTAACTCATTTGTTCAAGGATAGTTTTCCACCACTCTTCAACAAGTATATATACACTTCATCAACCTTGGAATGATCAACAAGGTCAGCTAGGCTCAAGGCAGATCTTCACACTATCAGCCAAACACAACTGAGACTTGAATCTTCCTCTACTAACATGCCATGCTTCATAACATGCTCTTTAGATTATCCGCAATACACTAGGAACATCTGGTCAGCCAAGAACTAGGAAGAACAGTAACCTCAAAGAAGAAATCTTCAACAACAAGCTTAGACTTCAAGACGAACCTCTAACGCAGCAGCTACATGATCCAGAGACCTCCACAAGCACAATGAATTCAACAGAAACATCGGCACTCCTCCACATCACCAAAATCTCTTACACCTTCATCTGTAACCTCAAGAATACTATCTTCTGTGACTGTCAACCTAGAAAGATTACTCGCAAACCTCCAAACCATGAACCACTTGAGTTGAGGGAACACACCAATATCTCAGACATGCCTCTAGATTTGTAGATCATAGAATACTGATACCGGACCGATCCGGACCAGCTTCTTGCCACTTGTCAACACTAAACAACTGCAAAAGCTTGTTCTACTCAAAAGTCCATAACTTCACCAAATCTTCATGCGGACCTCTCAAATCTCAATTGGAGCATCCTCTGACAATCCTCTACACAGTTGTATGGTCAGCATGTATTGATTGACTATAATTTTCTTAGTATCCTCAACAATCGAGACTTGTATACAGATAGCAATAGGATACAGTTGACACTAATGACAACAAAGATATGTTGACATCAATGACAACACCACTTAGGCACATATTTGCAACAAGAGATTAGTTGAGGTTACATTGACCACTCATGTTATATATGCTAGGCTACGTCATTAATCTAGCTTATCAACATTTACTTATTAGTGTCGGTTATGCATGTGAAAGCAATTAGTTTCATGGATTCTAAGAGAATGAAATCATTTGTTTGTTTTAGTTCTCATTAGCTTATTGATAAATTGTTTGAATTACTTGGTAGTATAAGAAAAGGTTTATTAATCAATCGAATCATAAAAATGATTTGGTATTGATAAAGAGAAACTTTACTACCATGTTGTATGTTCAATGAGTTTTGTAAAATCCACATAATCTGAACATAAGGTAAACTCTTAATCCATGCATTACACCTTTGACTAGTTCATATAATTTAATTAGCAAATTAAGTATTGGTACTTGATGTGCCCTTGGCTCAAAAACTTAATGAGATGATCTCAGAAGATTTGACAAATAAACATATATTCATCTCCTTGTGGTCTCCTATTCATATTGAAATCTCTATTCCTTTTAAATGGAAGATCTTAGTTTCATCTTGGATCACTTCGCTTAAACCCCTAATGTAGAGTTTTATATACTAAGCATAAGTATGTCACAAACATTGATTGACAACATCTAGTATCATTAATTATGATTAACAAAGCTTGGCTAGTTTTTGAGGTAGTTGTAGCTTAATTACTTTCATATTGGGTTGTTAACACCTCAACAAATTCTTCTTGTATGTAAGGGTTTTAGTCTCTTGTGATACATCCATTTGTACAAATAATATAGTTTTTACTCTTTAAAAATTAATTCAATGTTACTTGAATGCCCTTATGGACTTGGAGGAGTGAAAAGTATTTGGAAAATCCATGACATAATTATCAAACTTTAGGGGATTATATCTATGAATTGAAATTGAATTTTCATCCACTCTCAGAAGGTGAGATAGAAATATTGGCTAAATGAAGAAGGTCTTGTGAGTTTACATCCAATTATTGGAGTATGTTATGGGTATTAGTTCCTCAATGACCTATCATTTCATAAATCCAACATTTGATTCTTTCTTAAGATATCTTAGTAACTCCTTGAATCTTTTCTTGAAGACCCTAATAGACTCATATTTACTTTGTTGGAAGGTGTAATTTTAGTGGCAATCATGTTACAATAATGTTGTCTCTAATCAATTTAAATTTTTTCTCAAAATTATTTCATAGTTTTCTAAGATGTTACACCAATGAATTGGCATTCCTCATAAAAATAGTTAGAGATTTCTACAGCTAATCAATCTTCAACTAGATGGTCTCTCTAAACAATTGCTTTTGCTCAAACTCCTATCTTCTATGCACTCTCCTATTGATATATCCCAAAGAAATTTGTAAATTCCTTGGTTAACTTCTCTTATCTTTCCTTATTGTCTTTGATTGGCTCCTCAATTTGTTAGTTCATTTTAGTGTGTCATTATTAATGCTTTTTATCAAACTTTATAGTTGAGCTAACCTTATACAAACAATATCATAACAATAAAGGACCCAACAATAATCATGAAAGAAATAATAGACCAAGTATTTGTTTAACATAAGTTACATTCTCGGCCCATAACTCATAGGTCCCGGGATCATTTTCACATCTTAAACTTTAGAACATATGGTGTTGTTTAGGAGAAATGAAGCAATGCTTATACAAGATATAAAACCAAATAGATTATCTTAGCATCTTCCATGAGGACATGTTGGAATTTATAGGGGGAAGTCCAATCCCAAGCTCAAGCCATTCTTAGATTAAATAAAACCAAGTTTTGTATGCAAGTTCCTCAAGAAGTTATTTGGAAAAGAGCTATTTTATGTAATGTTTAAATCTTCAACCTGTTTTATATTTTATAGAAAATTTTCTTGAATTTTCTTATTTGTCAAAGTTCTAGAAACAAATCAAGGTTATTAAAATTCATATCAGGAACAAAATTCTTAAGCTCATCTTCTGAAATATTAGTAACCCATCTTTTGAAATATTGAGTTGTTAAACATTGTTTGGGGATTTGTGGTTGGAAAATAAATCAAAAGACCTTGAATTGTGTCTTAGGAAGTTATAATTAGATGGTTGTGAGATCAATCAGGATGGAAATGATGAAGAAAGATATTCAATTAACCTAATTAATTAATAGAAATATTAGACCTAATGTTTCTCTATGAAGTACTTTATGATGGTAATAGTTGTTGATGTTTTGTTGCTTAAGTTGCCTTGTAAGATTGTCTTGTACCATCTTTGTTTTATTGTACTTTGTTATTGGACTTGATCAGCCCACTAACCTTGTACATGTTTTGTATAGGACTGAGATCCAGTTAGGTATTATAAACACTCTATTGACAGTAAACATTTGAATCCTTGTTAGATTTAGACTTGTCCCAAAACTTTATTGGACTGACTAGGAAATTATATAAACATTGATGTAATTATTGCTATTCAGTTATATTTTGGTATATGAAAAGAGGATACTCATGTAGTTTGAAATGCATGAATATCATCTTTGAATGTATTTTGAGTATATGGTACTCAGTGATGAGTGATTACATAGTATGGGATATGCACGTCATTCACTAGGTAAGTGCTATGTGATTACATGATAATACTTTTATTTATTAAAGTGGCACCTAAAAGATCAAAATATTTGCATCAAAGATAATGTTACATATAAATAAAAAATTTAAAGATTATTTGATAGGAGATTTGATGAAAACAAGGTAGATAACTGAGAGACGGGGTGAATCAGTTATCTCAAACTTTCCTTTATTTTCTTTTCTCTAGTTATCTCAATATTCAGTGTTATATCAAAACATGAAAGCATATGTAATCATAAGAGCAGAAATAAATTTAGCACACATAACACAAGGATTTTTATGTGGAAACCCTGTTAAGGGAAAAACCATGGGGTGACTAACCCAAGATTGTATTCTCTGTTAAAAGAATAAAGGAGTACAAAATGGCACTTGCCAATTAGGGCTCACTGCCTAAGCACACTGCTCACAAGAGGCACACTGCCTACAAGAGACTCACTGTCTATAGAACTTACATAAGATAATCAAGTATTTGAACTGATGAGAAGCATCTGCTAATGCAAGAGTTCAGTTCCGCTTAGGCACAATATACTGATCTGATCCACTTCATTCTTCCTCTACTCAATGTGGTTGTTCAGTCACATACCAGACTTGAATTGTTGTTCTTTACATTTATCCCTACTTTTATTTGCACCTTATTGCATTTCCCATTCACAACATGTACTTTCATACTGGAATCCATCTGGTATATATATCTGCATCAAGGATTTCATCAACTTTCTAGTCGGCAACAAGAACACTCAAGATATTTGCAAGTTATTGATCTGTCGGTTGAATCCAAGCTTGATTTGAGATGCACATCAAAATCTTAAACATAGAAGTCACTAATCATGTCGTCCAACAATGTATTATCCCACAAGTTGCTTGATCAAGACCTTTTACACATCCTGATTTAAGTTTGATACTCTATCGGTCTGTTCTTCCTCTGTCTACTCTACCGGACTGGAACCCAACACTTAGATGCTCATATCTTTTACACACTTTACCACCAGAGGCTAAATCTCTAGAATATACTAGTCATATGATCCCTCTTGACTTATTCAAGTCCACAGCTTACTAAGTTACATCATCAGAGAGATCCGGACCTGATTGTCAGATCATGTAGCATGCTCTGTTCTTGTCTACCGAACCATCTTAAATTCAATCTGACTTCCGATATGAATGAATTACCAACTGTGGATGTCTAGGATACACTTTGTTGCCATCAATGAAAACACTTAAATGACCTAGCAGTGTCTCTTGCCAACAATCTCCCCCTTTGGCATTGATGGTAACACTTAGTAAAAAATGACTAAGTGTTGTAGTAACTCCCCCTTGGCTGATGCTCTGTCTTTTGCATTGTTATACCAGAACTCCCCCTTAGATAGATTCCACATTTTTCACTACTCTTCACTCCCCCTTTGACATCAATGGCAAAGGGCGGAATCCACATACCAAAATTGTGCAAAAATTATTTTATACATGGCCGCATAAGTATATATAAATCATATGTTATACTTACATATACTTAAGTATATATGCAAAAGTAGTCTGCAGCTGTACAAACTTTGTGTCCCAGCTCTTCTTCATCCTATCCAAAATGGAGATGTGACCACTCAACAAAAATGCATATGTTGTTTCCCTTCTTAAATTTGTTGGATCACTGGTCCGGGCTGTGGTCTAAGCATCTATCAATGCCTCATGCATTGCCTCTAGCTTAGGGATAATTATCCCTCTGAGTTCACCCATTCTATTCATTATGTTCTTCTTTTCTTGTCCTAGTCTCTTTATTTCATTTATTATAATAATAGCCTGGCATTCTTGATTCATTAAAGAGGAGGAAAGAGAGTCAAAATTCTGAATTAGGCTTGACAATTTTTCTTCTTGTTCTTTTACTTTTTCTTCAATGTCTTTTGTCACTTTGGGCCAAGTCAGACAAAATTTGAATAGGTCCCCACCATCTTTGAGAGCATTTTTTAGGCTCTTTATTCCAATATCTAGAGTCCTCATATCATTTGCAATAAGTCCTTGCACCTCAGTGAATCTTTTTCCCAAAAACTCCTTCCAGAACTGATTTCTCTAGAGATTCAAAATGAGTGTTAATAGAATTTACTAAGTTTTTCAAGTTACCAGATGGTGAGGCCGAAGGATCCTTTTGATAGGATGGCATGATCTTCTCTAGCACCCTAGATGCAATCTCCAATAGTTCACAGTCCTCCATATGAGATTTCAAGAGTTTTTCTTTTGCTTTGGCTTGAGCAAAAGATGTTATTTTCATTGTCTGAACCAAAGAGAGAGAGTCAAAATTTAGTGGTCCTTGAAATAGCTTAGGTTCATCCAGTTCCATCATTTCTCTATCCAAGAAGTTCTTCACTGTCTCTGCAGAGTCTCTTGTCAGAGATTGAGACTTCTTTGAAATATCAGAAGAGTCATCATTAGTCTTTTCTGCTTGTTCTTCTTCTTTTCCCTTAACCTCTTCTTCTTGAATCTTCTTCTCCTCTTTTCTAGCTTCTCCTTCAGCTTCAAAGTTTGGAATGTTTGTCATAGCTACAGTGGGATCTGGAGGAGAGATGTCACCTGTGTTTACTACTTCATGAACTTCCTCTTTCAGAACAAAGGAATCTAAGTCATCAGTCTTCTCTTCATCTATTTTCTTTGATCCTTCTATGTCCTTGTCAGAAGATTCTTCATTGATTACATTTAATCCTTCAACATCCATGGTAGAAGGCTCTTCATCTATTTCCTCTACAATGGGAAGATTGAATCTCTTCAAAGCATTCTGAAGGATATCTTTTGTTTCACTTGCTACTTGGTTAGTTTCTCCAAGCATGAGTTTATTCATTCTTGCCTTACTCCGGAACTCATCCTTACAATCCTTGAAGATCATGTTCATTTGTTTTGGAGTGATGGACAGGTAAAGTTGTATCATTATTTGTTCCTAGATTTCTAAGTCTTTATCCTTTGCATTCACCTTTCTTTGTTCCAATACTTCTTCTAGGCTTTTTGGAATTAATGAAATTATTTCAATGAATGCTTTGTTATAGATATTCAAGTACCTTATAGTAGCTTCCTCCAGAATTCTTTTGTCAGCATCATTGTATTCATCATAGAACTCTATTATTGGTTGCAGGTTCCCATCCATAGTGACTGCCTTGATGATATCATCAATGGAAAGAGTGGGTTTTTTAACAAATTCTTCTACCTTCTCTTCCTCATCTTTGCTAGCAGAGAACTTTTTGGATGTTCTCTTCTTCTTCATTTTCTTGATTTCTTCATCTGATTCTGTTTTTTCATCATCCTTATGGCTTGTATATGTTCTTGAGGCTTTGGTCTTCATTCTCTTTTCACTTTTTCCGGATGGCTTGACTTTCGGTTTAGTATCCTTTGAGCTTTTAGGAGTGCCAGGTGCAGAAATCTTGGATGATCTAGTCCAGGAGGAGGCTTGCACCAGAACGTTTCCTTTCTTTGCTTGTTGTTTCTCTTTCTCAGCCTTCTCCACTTTCTCTCTATTTGCATCTATAGCCTCCTTTGATAGGCCAAATCTTTTTGCAATTTTTTCAACTTCCCTTCTTACTTTCTTCTTCAACTCTGGTTGTCTTAACTCAACATGTATTTTTATACTTAGTTCTTCAAAGGTACCAAACCTTTTTGCTTCAGTGTCCTTAGGCTAGCTTAGTAGGTGTTGAATATGTAGCTCCAAGATTTTTTCATCGACCTCATATCCCATAGGCATTATCCATGCAGTCCTTGGTTCAACTGCCTCCATTAGGCATTGATCAGTGTCAACCATGAAGCAAACTGTGTCCTTGTATTTCTCAACTATGGACTATGGTATTCTCTCTCTGGATTGCATCATGCTTTGGAAGTTCTTAAAGTGCCCCTAGAGGGCTGTGTTTTGGGCTTGAGCATCACCAAGTCCATACATGTAATCTCTAATCTGAATTGCAACTAGTTTATCATTTTGCCAGACCCAACCAATTGATCCAAGTAGTTCATTCATATAATAGAAGAACAGACAGTATTAGACTACCATACTTAAAGGAATTTTTCTTATCCTTTTTGATCTTCTGCAAGTTTTCCAACTGCTGATTTAGAAGAAGCTCACATAGATCATAATCTGCATCTTCCCTCAACATTTGATATGCTGCATAGATTGTTGTGCCAGACATAGAATTCTCCCTGCTCAAATGATAGATTTTGTACCCAATTATCATTGAGGCAAACTTGACATCTGGATCTGTGATGTCATCTATGGTCATTGCTCTTTTATCAAACTTAGGTCTAGTGGCTTTGGTTACTGTTTGGTTCTTCACAAATTTAAGTGTAGGTAACCCACCGGATGAGTGTAGTCCGGTCATAGCCCTGATGGCGTCTTTGGTTATCTTGAAAGGCCTCATTAGCCACATGAAATTATCATGCATTCTACTTAGAATATACCAGACCCATTCATCCTCTGCAAAAGATGGAAAATGTATGCAATGTTTGAAGTGTTTGTCTCTTAGGGTCTTGAATTGAGGTCTAAGTTCAAAATTTTCATCCATTAACTGATTTTGATAGATGTCAATCAATTTCAAGTCTCCAAAATCTTCAATGTTTACATGGATATAAACCCTAACATCTTCTACATGTAACACTCCGTGTGAAATGCTAGAAAATGCCGCTAATGGATCAACTTCTAGAGATTTGTAAGGGTGTTTCTTGAATTTAGGTCTCGGCCTATTAGAAGTATTGACAACCATTAAAGTAGCCATTTTGCAAGAGATTTAGAGAGATTTTCAAAATGGAAGTACCTTTTTTTATGCTTTAGGGTTTGAAGTAGGAGCCACAATGAATCATTTGTTGAATTTGATGTTCAGTTGATCCTGAGTGAATTGCAAAATCTTCTTTGCAAAGCTCTTCTTTTCTTCTTCATGAGTGCAAGTGTGTAAATAATGAGTGAAAGAACCCTTTTATCCTTGCGCAAACCCTATTTTCCTTTTGTAATAAATGCACAACTTAAGTTATCCGGTTGCCCTATTTTGAGAGAGATCTTCTTGAATCACTGCACCAAACTTAGAATCATTGTCAATGAGGATTGACAACATATCTTATTTCCTTCAATCACACCATCGATCCACAGATCAAAGCATTTCAATTCAGCATCATACCGGATTTGTATGTGAAATTCTGCTTTACCGGATAGCTGTCAGAACTGGATTAACTTGAGCGGTTATAAATCTTGTAAAACTCCATGTGGATCTTTCACATTTTGACTGAAGGTTATTTGGAGGTTTTCCTAAGACCCCTTTAATCCACAGCGTCAGATGTTTACTCAATGTGCCGAATTTAGGCACTAGTTGGCTGGCTGGGGGAAATCATTTTTCTCTGTGACTCCCCCTAAGCCAGAGCTCACCTTTTTAGTTTCTGGAAGGAATATCAGCACCGAATTCTAGTGCGGATCCATCCCCAGTATTTACTATACTCTTCTTCACCCAAATCTTGCTCATTTCCTTTTGAACTTCATCCACATTTACTTTACTTTTGCCCTTATCTTGTTTCTAATTATGTTCCACCAGACCTTTTCTATCCTGATTTCTACTTCTGTAGAATTTGGCAATATGACCAGATCTATTGTAATTGTAACATATAACATTTCTTTTCTTATTTGATTGATATCCTCTTGATCTACATTGATTATCCATATGTCCCATTCTATTGCATGCAAAGCATCTACCAATGAATGAATTGTTCATTTGCATATTTCTACATTCATGAGATTTGTGACCATACCTTCTACAATTAAAACATTGTCTGGAAAAGGATGGATTATTCTGATTCATTCTCCTCCTACATTGAGTTGCTTTATGACCAAAATTGTTGCAATTGAAGCAGTATCCATTGAAGGATGGATATCTTTGGGCATTTGGTTGCCTTACCAGAGGTCTTCTAGGCTTGTTTATTTGAATTCTTGGTCCAAAGTTTTTCTGATTGGATCCAGAGCTTTCACCTTTCTCATATCCCAAGCCATGCTTATCATCTACCCCTTTTGGCTTTCAAGAAGAACTTCAAGTTGGGTTGAGCTTATCTTGAATTTTTCTTTGTATTCATTTGTAGTTTGAAGATCTTGTTTAAGAGTGTCTATTTGATTCTCAAGTTATTCTTCATTGTCTCTAGCTTCTTCAAGATCAGATTCAAGATGCCTGATTATTCTATCCATTTTGTGGCAGTCCTCTATTTTCTCCTTGAGGGATTGTTTTAGATTATCTTCAATCTTTCTTTTTTCTTCAATCTCTTGGGTGAATTTCATAACTCCTGATTCCATTTCATGTCTCATCATAATGACTTCTTTTGAAAGTTTTTCACATAGTTTAGTTTTTTCATTCAGATCCTCATCAGTATTATTGGCTTCATTTTGATTTGCTAGTTTATGAAGTAATTCCTTTCTCTTTTTCACAGAAATACTAAGTTTCTCTTTCAGCTCATTGATGAACTCATCAGCTTCTCTGAGTTGCTCTCTCAAGTTATTGACCTTAGAGTGAGATTGCTCAAGATCATCTAGGGCAAACTGTAGTTGTTCTTTCATACCATATTCATCCATTAAGATTCCTGGATCTTCCTCAAGATATTAGACTTTTTAGAGGAACTTGGATTTGATACCAAATGATGAAAACAAGGCAGATAACTAAGAGGGGGGTGAATTAGTTATCTCAAACTTTCCTTTATTTTCTTTTCTTTAGTTATCTCAATATTTAGTGTTATATCAAAACATGAAAGCATATGTAATCATAAGAGTAGAAATAAAGTTAGCACACATAACACAAGGATTTTTACGTGGAAACCTTGTTAAGGGAAAAACCACGAGGTGACTAACCCAAGATTGTATTCTCTGTTAAAAGAATAAAGGAGTACAAAGTGGCACTTGCCAATTAGGGCTCACTGCCTAAGTACATTGCTCACAAGAGGCACATTGCCTACAAGAGACTCACTATCTATAGAACTTACATAAGATAATCAAGTATTTGAACTGATGAGAAGCATCTGCTAATGCAAGAGTTCAGTTCCGGTTAGGCACAATATACTAATCTGATACACTTCATTCTTCCTCTGCTCAATGTGGTTGTTCAGTCACATACCAAACTTGAATTGTTGTTCTTCACATTTATCCCTACTTTTCTTTGCACCTTATTGCATTTCCCATTCACAACATGCACTTTCATACTAGAATCCATCTAGTATATATATTTGCATCAAGGATTTCATCAACTTTCTAGTCAGCAACAAGAACACTCAAGATATTTGCAATTTATTGATATGTCAGCTGAATCCAAGCTTGATTTGAGATGCGCATCAAAATCTTAAACATAGAAGTCACTAATCATGTCATCCAACAATGTATAATCCCACAAGTTGCTTGATCAAGACCTTTTACACATTCGGATTGAAGTTTGATACTCTGTCGGTCTGTTTTTCCTCTGTCTGCTTTGCCAGACTAGAACCCAACACTTTGATGCTCATATCTTTTACACGCTTTACCATCGAAGGCTAAATCTCTAGAATATACTAGTCATATGACCCCTCTTGACTTATCCAAGTCCACAGCTTACTGAGTTACATCATCGGAGAGATCCAGACCTGATTGTCAGATCATGTAGCATGCTCTATTCTTATCTACCGAACCATCTTGACTTCAATCTGACTTCTGGTATGAATGAATTACTAACTGTGGATGTCCAGGCTACACTTTGTTTCCATCAATGACAACACTTAAATGACCTAGCAGTGTCTCTTGCCAACAAGATTTAGTGTACTCTCTTGTATCAACTTCTCAAGTATAAATTCATAAGCTATTTCATGTGAAAATATACTTACGGTTGTAATCATGTTATTGATTAACAAAGTATTTCTATGGGATCTAATTTTGGTTTCAGTTAAAATAAAAGAGTTATTGAAAAGATCTAAATTTTGAGAAATATAATTACAGATGAAATTAAATAGAAATCTATCCATTTTGATATTGATAGTGTTACAACCACACTTAACTAATTATTTGTACTAAAATATCTTGTAAATTCAACTTGAACTACTAAGGATAGTAGCTGATTTACAGGGGGAGAAATGTTATGTGACTTTTTCTCCAAAATGGAAAAGAAAGATATTTATGAATAACCCTCTAAAATTATAAGAGGATAAAGTTTATTTACCCTTTATAATTAAAAGGGAGATGGAAAATAAAGGATATTATGATCCTTTGGTTAAAAGGGAGATACATAAAGAATAACTATGAAAAAACCCCTTTTAAATGGGAGGAGTTATTATGTTTATTAAACCATTATTAATGACAACCTTTGTGAAAAGATGTGATGGTTTATAAATTGCCCTTAAAAGGTTATATAAGGCATTTGTGTGAGACTTGAAATGGGCATGGAGAACACTCAAGGAAGATAAGGAAAGAAAGGCAAGAAATCACAAAGTATACAGGAAAGTATACAGGAATCAAAGGGCACAAAGGAGTGAGGATTAGGGCCATTGGATGGCCACTAAGCATTTAGAGAAGGGGCACACAAAGTGTGTCTAACTTGAGGTACAGCGTACACCTGAGAGTGTCCTAGTCAAGGCCATGTTTGTTTTATGTCATGAGGCATAGTTGGTTCTGTATAAGAACTAGTTCCTCTAGGAGGTGCTTCTTTGTCGGGAACAACCAGGACCTGTGATTATTCCTCCAAGTGTCATATAATAGCATCGCAGTGCTTCACAGATAAGTGATAGGTATATCTAGTTATTAGTGATTGGTTTTTGTTAATGGGCTGGGGCCATACTTTCTCTGCCTAGGAATCTTCAAATATGGGCTATATGTAACCAACTTTGTAATATCTATTTCTAATATAATATATATATTTTAGGTGTTATGCACCTTTTACCTAAAAAAAACATAAGGTAGCTAGGTATATCAATGGATTGAAACCTAGTATCCAAAAAGAATTAATCCTAGTCAGATTGACAACTAGTGAAGATGCATATCAGTTTTCAATGAAGGTAGAGGAAAAGTGTAATCTCCTTTTCACCCAAGTAACATTCATTTACCAGAAAGTTATTTTCTTAACAACTATAAAGTCCTTATATAATATTTAATGCACTTTAAGGTAAATTATTTAAAATAGAAATAAATTAATCTATTTTCCATATATTGATTAAACATTAAAACATAGCAAATGACATTGTACAACCAACTATTTCATCAATAAACTTTAATAACATCAATTTGCAACAATAAATTTAATCAATGCAACATTTGTAACATTTCCTGCACACACACACACACACACACACACACACACACACACACACACACATCTATGTGTGTGTGTCCAGGAAATGTTACAAATGTTGCATTGATTAAATTTATTGTTGCAAATTGATGTTATTAAAGTTTATTGATGAAATAGTTGGTTGTACAATGTCATTTGCTATGTTTTAATGTTTATTCAATATATGGAAAATAGATTAATTTATTTCTATTTCAAATAATTTACCTTAAAGTGCATTAAATATTATATAAGGACTTTATAGTTGTTAAGAAAATAATAACTTTCTGGTAAATGAATGTTACTTGGGTGAAAAGGAGATTACACTTTTCATCTACCTTCATTGAAAACTGATATGCATCTTCAATAGTTGTCAATCTGACTAGGATTAATTCTTTTTCGATACTAGGTTTCAATCCATTAATATACCTAGCTACCTTCTCTTTTTTTTTAGGTAAAAGGTGCATAGCAACTAAAATATATATATTATATTAGAAATAGATATTACAAAGCTGGTTACATATAGCCCATATTTGAAGATTCCTAGGCAGAGAAAGTATGGCCCCAACCCATTAACAAAAACCAGTCACTAATAACTGGATATACCTATACTACCTTCTCATCTAGACAAAATAGAGAAGGGAGAAGTTTAAACAGAGGATAATAACTACATTCCCCAGCCACAAACTAATAGATAATTACATCAAATTCATAAACAAAAAACATTTAGTTATCATAGACTATGTGCATACAGAAAACCAGCCTTAGTTTGTAGCATTCAAATCTTCAAAGAGAAAACCCTGGTGAATGGGTTCAACTGGGACCTCATTAACAACAACAGGAGGAGGTGGCAGGGGATGAAAATGCACAAGAAAAAATAGAGCTTGAAAAGCCTCCCTAGCAGCATCCTCTAATTTGAAACCTAGCTCATCAGCATGACAATGGAGGCTGTTTTGCATTGACATTATGCAATTATTCTGGAGCCCATGAAGAAAAGAACTATAGGCACAGTGAGTTGTAGGTGAACAACTTAGATCCTTGTGCAAAAACAAACCTCCAATTAGAGTTGTTCCCTTATGAAGATCATATTCCTCCAGAGCTGCATTAAACTTATCAACAAAAAAAAAGAGAACCTAAACAAAGATTGTCCCCAAATTTCTTACCAATTCAACATTCTGAAGTAAATCCATTGAATTAGAAAGAAAATGGGACACTGCCTGAGAAGGATAGATTGTTCTGGGGAATCATAACATTTCTTGGCCACAAACCACCACAATTGCATTCTCTACCTACTCATTATATATTTTGAACACCTTTGAAAGTAAATTCAGAAGAAGAAGATCCTGTGATGGCTTTTCCCATTTTTTAATAGGAAAATAGATTATCTTATTCATTTGGATCGAACCCATCTTCAACCCACTCACACTCCTTAATCTTGAAAGAAAATACAGAGAATAAAGAAGCTTGAAAGGTAAATGTAGAAGACTTGCAGCAATGAATGGAAAAAAGGAAGAATGTGGAATACTTGAAGGAGAATGCCACATGGGAGGTAAATGAGAAATAATTAGCATAAGATTTGGAAATCTGAACCAAAGCAAACGACATCACCAAAGATTAATGAGGGGAGTACGAAATGTACACAAATATCTCCATCTACACAAGTTCATTGGCGTCGACTAGTTAAAGCAATAATTAGATGCTTATCACAATATCGACTAATTTTAGTACCTGCCAAAACAAAAACATTCGTTAGATTAAAAAACCATGTCTCTAGAAATAGAGACATGACATCACTTTTTCCACTTCCAAATCCCTGCCAAAATTCAAATCTAAAAACCACTCCAAAACTGAAGAAAGACCAAGCTCCACTAATGTTATCCAAGGGATCTGTCAACCATAAATCTCCCTTTAATCAACAAAAATCTTCTCAAAGATTAATTTTCAAACTACTATCTCTTTAGGCTATGTGTGCTAGATGGGGAAATTCCTTTATTATCTCTGAGTCCAAGATTTTATTATCCAAATTATAATCCACTTCTAAATTTTCCAACCCATCTATAAGAAAATTAGCTTCTCTATAGCAATGCACAATATCAAAGTGCTCAAATGAATCCAAAAGTTTCTAAGATTCCTAAAGTAAGTATTCTAGCTTCCAGTTAAATCATTTTTTCAACTTGAGAGCATTAACAATGCTTAAAGAGTCCCCTTCCACACAAATATTATATACACCCCTCCTATGAGCTAACCTTAAACCTTCAACTATTGCAATAGCCTCAGTCTGATTATTGGTCCCATCTTGGATACATGTTGAAAAAGTAACTAAGATTTCACCCAGAGTATTTCTTAAAACACAACCAATAGCTGAAGGACCTAGATTCCCACTAGATGCACCATCAAAATTGAGTTTGATTTGTGGATCAATAGGAGGTGACCAAACAATCCCACTTCTATCAACTTTCTTCGAATTAGAGAAGCAATTTGAGGAAGGAGGGCTCAGATATTTCCAATTTTTAAGCATGAGAGAATCCCAGGTAGAAAAAGATAAATTTGTTGTACCAAGTTTATTAAGATGATCCAAGACAGTTTCACAAACATACCTCTCAATTAAAGAAAGAATATCCTCCAAACTTCTATATTCCTTTCTAAAAATTCTCCTATTTCTCTCCAACAAAATACTCTAAATGACAATTGAAGGGATAACTAACCATAGAGCTGAAAATTTTGATCCTTTATGGAGAGTCGGCCACCTGAAAAAGAGTTTCTATAGTTTATTTTGAAGTGGAGAGAACCAATTTAGTATTTCATTGACCCAATACCAACATGCAGATGCAAAGGAGCAGGTAACAAGAAGATGATCTGTGCTTTCCTCTTCTGACCCACAGAAAAGACATTGAAAATGACCAAAAATACCCAGCTTAGCTAACCTTTTACTTGTCAATATTTTATTGCTGAATCCTAACCATGCAAATTAACCTGCTTTTGGTAAGCAAACCTTATTCCAATAGAGATAAAAGGGCCAATTGGAATCCATAGAACTCTTAGACTACATGATAGAAAGGTATCCTTCTTTAACTGAGTATACCCCTAACTTGGAAAAGGACCATATAAGTTCATCATCCTTATCTAAGGCCAAAATTCTTCTATTCTTTAATAAGGAGGAAAGAAGCTCTTTTTTTTCATCTGGAAAAGGATAATTACTAAAATCCTTCCATATCACTTTGTGAAAAACTAAATCAAAATCAAATGTTAAATAATCTCTTACCTTGGTTCCCCAAGAGTTTGAAAGAACCTCCTTAGCTTGATTTAACCCTGGCTGAAAATTTAAGGGAGGGTGACCATTCCAAGAGTCAAATGAAAATGAAGCTTTATTTCCTTTATGAATGACCCAAGATAGATGAGGGAGGATTACCTTTCTACAATCCATAAGAAAATTCCAGACCTTAGACCCTGAAGGAGGATTAGCCACTGTAAAAACTCTTTCTGGAAGAGAATGATCAAGGTATTTATATTTCATCAATCTACACCACTTTGTACCTGATTTAACAAACAAACTCTAGGCCACTTTGGTACCCAAAGACAAATTATGTTTCTCTAAGTTATGAATTCCTGAACCACCAAATCAAATTGAAGAACAAACCTTCTCCCAAGCTATAAGAGCAATTTTTTTTCCTTATTTTTGTTTCCTTTCCAAAGAAAATTTCTCAGAAACTTCTCAGCTTCATTAATCACTCCTTTTGCCATTCTCAATACTGACATCATATAAATAGGAATGGTTTTCAATACTAATTTGATAAGAGCAATTCTTCCATCTAAAGTCAACCATTTACCTTTCCAAGAAGCAGTCCTTTTCTGAATAGCCTGAACAACCTTTAACCAAAACTCATTTTTTTGAGGACCACAAAAAAGGGGCACTCCCAAATATTTAGAAGGTAATGAATAAATGCTAAAACCAAGAAGAGAAACAATCTAAACCTGATTTGAGGGATTAGTTTTGAAAAATAAAATCTTTGACTTCTCAGGATTAACAGCTTGACTAGATATTTGACAATAAAGAGAGATAACCTTTTGGATACTTCTTGCTTCTGATAAAGAAGGAAAACCAAATAATAAAGTGTCATCCATGAAAACTGTATGAGTGAAAGAAAATTAAACCCTAGGGATAGTTAATCATTTCCACTCACCTCTTAAATTATGGGCTGAAATAAACCTGCTCAAAGCTTTAGCCATAATAATGAACAAAAAAGGAGAAATTGGGTCTCCTTGTCTGACTCCCTGACTTGACTAAAAACATCCTGTTAGATAACCATTAATCAAAACTGAAAATCTAGCTCCTGAAATGCAAGAATAAATCCACTTACAACTTCATTAGAAAATCCCAGGATACTCTGTCATAAGCCTTCATCATGTCCAACTTTAGGATCATGGCTTGATGATTGTTAGATTGAATGGAATGGAGAATTTCATGAGCCACTATAGCACCATCAAAAGTTTCTTTACCTGGTACAAACCCTCCTTGCTCCTCTAAAATAATCTTCAGGATGATCAAAGCAAGACGAAGTGTGATTGCTTTTGTAAAGATTTTATAGATAGTATTACATAGAGAAATCGATCTAAAATCAGCAAAAGTATTTGGGAAGCTGCATTTTGGGATCAGCATAATGCAAGTGGTATTCATTTCCTTCAGAATTGACCTATTTCTTCTAGCCTCTTCCAAAGGTAGCCATATATCTCTCCCTATAAAATCCTAGCACTTCTGAAAGAAGAGGGGTGTAAATCCATCTGGCTTTAGAGCTTTATCTGGGTCCAAAGAGAAGACTACTCCTCTAAATTCCTCTAGAGTGAATTCTTTGAGCAAAAGGTCATTGTCTTCCTTTTAGACTATCTCTGGTATACATTCCAAAATCTTATTAGCTGATGAAGAGTCCTGAGCACTATTCTTCTTGGATAAAAGATTAGAGAAAAACTTCACTACTTCTGCTCGAATAAGAGATACTTCTGATAAGGAGTCACCCTCTACTGATTTAATTGAGTGAATAAGGTTTTGTTGTCTTCTTACTTTTAAAGAGGCATGAATGAACTTTGAATTTCTCTCACCTTCCCTAAGCCAAGTTGTTATATGGAGCCTAATCAGACTCAGAGGTTAAATTTACCCCACTTTTATTGGCATTATTTCCCCCCAAATTCCTATGGGGTCAAGGAGCAGCGCCCCTTGCGGAGGTTTGGGGGCAGCACCCCCAAGACAGGGTCCAGGGGCAATGCCCCTAGCGCATTCCCTATTGCAATATAGGGTGGGGTCAAGGGGCAGCGCCCCCGAAACCTCACACAGTTTTTTATTATTTTATAAAGGCATCGGGAGTTATTTTTTCATTGGCTGACATAAGAAAACCCTATTTTTGTAACCAGCAAAAAGGTTGATAAAGCGGCTAAGGGTTAGGGTTTTGATTGATGTATTATAGCATTTGCAGCAGTATTGAGTTGCAGGGATTGCTAGTTGTAATCAGTTTGATTTATTAGATAATAATATTGGACTCTCTGTTGGTGGATGTAGCCCAAGTTTGGGTGAACCACGTTAAATATTGTCTCTCGTTGATATTATTTCTATGTATTTTCATTCCTCTGTTTAATCTTTATTTGCATTTAATTGATATCTTCTGCAGGCTAACCCTAACACAAGTTTCCCTAGATTTCTGCCTCCAATAAATTTCTTCTCTTGCAATATCTCATCTAATTTCCTTTGAATTGCCTTCTCCTTCTCAAATAATTCTTGGTTCATACCATGTTGAATAATCTTAGAATTAATAGATTCCAAATAGGAAACTAATTGATTTTTCTAAATGAAAATATTCTTAAAATGCTCTCTATTCCATATTAGAATTTTAGCTTTCAGCCAACTCAATTTTTTGCACAAATGATACATTCTAGATCCTTCAATAAAGGGAGCTAAAGACCACCACTCTTTTAAAAGAGGAAGAAATTTTACATCTCTTAACTACATTGCCTCAAATTTAAAAGATTTTTTGCTAGCATTAGATAATGAAGAAAGACTCATTTCCAAGGCAATAGGATAATGATATGATCTAGAAAAAGGTAAAATTGAAGAATAAAAATTATAATTATCTTGAAGCCAATCTACTAATAAAAGGAATCTATCTAATCTTTCTGCTATAAGGCAAAAGTTCTTTCTTCTATTAGTCCATGTAAATTTGCCATTGGTAGGGGAAGGATCAAAGAAACAATTTTCATTAATAAAACTAGAGAAGTCATGTATGACTTTCAAGGGAGGAATTATACCTCCACTTTTCTCCTCCAAATCTTGGATTGCATTAAAATCACCACCAAGAACTAATTTTTCCTCTTTAAGATTAGACAAAACATCTGACAAGTTATCCCATAGAGCTTTCTTTTCCCAGGTTGATACAAGACCATAAACATTAAAACGCCAAAAATTTAACTCCCCAATCTTGACTTTGACAAGCATCCAATTATGAGCTCCAAAGAAGTCCCTAACCTCTATTCTTGATTTATCCCATAATATAGCCAAACCCCTAAAAGCTCCAACTTCCACAGATTGAAGGAAGTCCCACTTAATCCATTTTGAAAAAATATCTTTCGCCTGTGTTGAGGAAAATTTTGTTTCTTGCAGAAGAACTAAATTTGCTCTAGTACTTTCAATCAGACGCTTTATCAAGTGTCTTTTGTTAGGGGAATTAATGCCCCTAACATTCCATGAGATGATCTTCATTGCCTCCAAGGAGAGCGACATGCTCTCCTCGTGTGAATAACCATGTCTAGGGTTGATTGAATTCCTGCTTGGATTTCCTCCTCAGTCTTTTTTGCCCCTTTTTGATGGGGTTGAAGGGGTCACCTCATCATCTAATGGGGTCTAAGATTTTGAACTGATCACAGTGGAATCTAGAATAGGATCTTATAGCAACACTTCATCTGCTATCTCCTCAATGATATCTAAGCCCACTTTATACAAGATATCCTCCACCAATTTCTCTACATCCTTAAGAGGAAATGAATCTACATTATTTTGCATTGCTTCATTATTTTCTATTTCAATATCCCTCACCAATATGGGTACATCTAAATTTGCATCTCCTAAATTTAAATCCTTTATTAATTAGATTACTCAGTTAGTTGGAGATTCTACACCGATAGATACATCCGAGTTCAAGCTAGGAGTATTAGAAGGAACAACAAATTCAAAACCTTTAGCTTCAACATTTGAATTTATCAAAGCAATCTAAGAAGGACCTAGATCAGTGTTACACACTAAATCCTTGTTCACAAACCCATCCAAGGACAATTCTTCCCTGGATGTCACCAATTCATTAGCAGAGTGATTTAGAGAAGCTATCACCTCGTTTACTTCAACCTAAGTAAAAATGGAATTTCACCTTCTTCTAGACCATTCTTTTCTTTTGAGCTTCCTACATCTTGGACATTATTAGATTTTCCTACCTCTGAATCCTAACCACAACCCACCACTTATGAGCAAATCTTTTCATTGACTAACACAGACTGATCTTTATCCAGATTAACCCTAGAAGTGTCATTCAAAATAGGCGGAATGACTTTGAGACTATTTTTTGATTCCTCACATGCCAATGAATCAAACATATTATCAAAATCAAAAATAGTTTGCGGATCCTCAAATACCAAGATCTAAATCCAAGAGCTTTTAGAAGTTTTTAGCACCACCTTATTTGGAAGAGAAAATGATGTATTCATAATCACGCACATACAAACCGGTAAACAAGGGTTTTCAAATGTTAACAAATCATGATTTACAAAAAAACCCTATTTTCTCCACCATAAGTCTAATAACCCTCAAATCCCTATACTCTAGAGGAAGATTGTGAAGACTGACCCAAAAAGGAAAAAGTTCCTTTTATTTTTCATAGGATCAAAATTAGGCACCCACTCTTGCAAGAAAATTCCTCTCCCATTAAATAACCAAGATTTAATTTTCAAAATATTATCTCTTGCCTCTTTAGATGAAACGATTGCTACAAAAAAAACTAGATCCCTTATCTAACATAAAAAGATTTGTGATTTCTGCCCAATTCTCCTTATCCCATTGATCTAAAACATCCATTTCTGGAGAGAAGTTCCAGATCTTACCTATTAGAGTAGTTTGGCTTAAATCTTTCACATGCAGTAAGATCAAGTCATCAGGGATCTGAATCTCAATTTCCTTAGAAGCCCCAATTGAACCCTCCTTCTGCAACTCTTTCTTTCTCTAGATCTACTTGATTGGTGGCTTAAGACTCTTCTCATGTCGATTAGGTTTTCCAAACCTGTAAGATCTAGCTCTAAATCCCTCTCTCCCTTGATTCGAGTTTCTATACAACCTAAATCTTGGAGCCTTAGTGTCAACAAAGGCCCTAGGTCACGTATTTGCAAACTCTGTTCACCATTATTCTTTTAGTTTTCCACATTTTGAGTACTTTGGTTTATTCTTTCAGATAAAAAAAAAACCTTTTTTCTCCCTAAAATACTCATTAAACAAACTTGCTTGTGACCTAATCTGATGATAACTTTATAAAAGTCTTCAATGTATTCTTTAACTGTCTTGCTCATTTGTCTCAAATATTTCATTTTCTTCAAAAGTTCCAACTCATAATATATAGGAATAGAATATCTCTTCAATTTATCCACCATTCTATCCCATTTGGTGATCTTCTCTTTTCCTCTTCAATTTCTTTCTAACTACACCTCCTTCCACCAAATTCCAGCATGACCTTTGAGCTTGGTCTTGGCAAACTTGACCCTCTCAAGATCTTCTATTTCTTCATATTCAAAATACCCTTCCATATCATTGATCCAATCTATCGATTCTTCCAAATTGAGACTACTGGAATATGTAGAAATATCTATCTTTGGCCTTTTCCCAAATTTTGTTATGGCCTTCAATAGTCTAACTTGTTCAAGTTCCACTTCTCCATCATTTTCTTTAGATTGTGCATCACCTTCATCTTCACTTTATCATCTCCTTCTTAGTTTAAACCCTCTTCTTAGCTCCTCTTGGATTGCATTAATCTACCTTTACAGAGCTCTAAATCATTCTTCTGTCACAACAACTTATCTACCACCATGGTTTCTTCATGGAGGCATCTTGATTTGCTTCTTTCTACTCTAGACTTTTGTAAAAATTTATGTGTGAAGCTACCTCAAATCGACGATTCTTCTTCCACCTTCAAACTCACTATCTCTAGGCCCTAACACAAATTGTCTCACTATTCAAAAATATGTTTGCACACTCAAGATACACTCACTCTAATACCACCTAATGAGGGTGTCCTCCAACCAACACACTCACAATAGTAAATTATAAATTCAAATCAATGAGAACATGAACTCGTGGGAAAAAACATAGTGATTTACATGGGGAAAACCCTTTCAGAAAACAAAAACCCCACACTCCAAAAGCAACTCAATATATTATTTAGAAATCTCAAAAAGGTTACAATAAACTTGCAGAGAAAGATTTCATAGGAGTATCACCAACCAGTGATCTAAAGGCAACTAAACATCTATAATACTCTCTCACCCCAACCTCCATCTCAAGCACCTAATATATAGGAGATACATTACATGAAACCGTTAAACAGTAATTACCAAACCATGAATGAAAACCACCAAAAAATGGTTCCCAAATTATCTCCAATCAAAGATGACTTATACACACATCAACACATTTATCTCTCCCTTACATGTCTTTTATGTGTCTAACACGTTTTTACATTTTTCAATACAGGAGGCCCATCTTTTGGAGGCCATAACTTTTGATCTGAGAGGTTGATTGACAAAATCTTTAATGCATTAGAAAGCTTGTGAAGAGATCTATTCAACTATGATCCATTATGCTAGTTATGGCCATTTTGAATATTTTTTGGGCCAAAAACAACCTCTAGGTGCCTCAAAATTGACTTTGAAACTTTTTTGAGTATTTCAAAAACTAGAAACTTTAATATCTTAACATTCAAACATGACCTTGGGTCGAAACTCACCCAGAATGTTCATTTGGAAATTTTATAGCTTTAGTAAAATTTTGGGCTCATACATGCTCAAATGCAAACTTACTAAAAATAGAAACCCTGTTATTTTTAGCCTTATTGAAAACTTTGGATGTTCTTAATCATTCTCCAAGAAATTTTAGAGAAAATAAGCTTCATGGGTATTTTCTGAAACCAAAATTGAAAGGAAATAAAACAAAATCATTTTTTGTGATGCAAGATTGCTCTTACACCTCTGGATGCTCCTGCATCAAAGAAACACAGGTTGAAATTGGTACTTTTCATGAAAAGTATCATCTCTGAGCAAGAAGCTAGCTCGAGATGATAATGTACCTCCAACCTCTAGTGCCTCTAGCCTTTGATTGATTTTGTTAGTCTTTATTGGCCAGATAAATCATTAGAATCTTCAAAAATGTTGTTAGGTGTAGTATAGATAGCCCAAGAAATATTTGATATATGTGTGGCCATAATAAAAAGTAAAAGGTTAGGTGTCGGATTCAACTAATAGTTTACCCTTACAATAAATCTCTCCAAATATAAAATAGACTACAATAATTGTTAGGATTGGCCAAGATCAACAAGCAAGAACACTACCACAAGCTATGAGCACACAATAAACCAAAATAATATTTCAAAAAGATGAATAGAATGTACATAGAAGAGTGTACAAATAGGTGAAGTGTTTAAATTGAATTAGAAGTTGACTTCAACACTCAAAGAGTGGTGGTGAGTTTACTCCACCAAGTCGCAAGAAAGAGGTGACACATACCTTGGAAGATTTTTGAACAACTCTCCAAGTTGCCACATACCTACCTAAGGTGGCTTAACACTATGTGTAGTTTATATGTATAATTACTTATTAAATAATAAGTAATAACATTAATATTATACACTAACACCCCCCTTAAGCATAGCTTAGGTGGGCACAAATAAAGATGGGTCCTAGCAACTAGGCCTGATGAGGTACCCATGTCCAAATAAGTTTCTCATAAATGGAGTAAAGAAGAAAACCTTGTGGGGAAAACACCTCTCCAAAAGAGGAATGATACATTATAAAATTGTACAAGTGAATAATAAGAAGAGGATAGAAGGAGGACTCAACACTACTTCTATCACTAATGTATGATAAATGTCCCCCCCCCATAGGAGAGAAAATAGAGAAGGTGTACTAGACACTGTACAAAATACCCAAAGGTGATAGTCCTACAATCCTTGCAAGACCCATGTGTTGAATGTCAATTGCATGCCATGTGGCTACAATCCAAATCCCATATGAAGTCTTGCTATGAAGAATCTCTAAAAGCCTTCTATGAAGCTTGTAACAACACTCCAAAGTAACCATATATTATATATATCAACTTAATATATATTAAGGATCTTCAACATTTAAAATACTGTTTGATCTCTATGTTAAGGTCGGTTTAGAAAATATCATATGTCACCAACATAAAATCATATATGTCTGTGCAAATTCTATAATAAACTACGTTGTGTCATGTATCAAAATGGGCTATGAAAAAGCCTCTCTGAACTCTATAGAAGCAAAGAAACTAATATCAATATTCTACTACGAAGAATCTTTGGAAGCCCTCTATGAAGCAACTTAGAATTTTGATGTAGTAATAGGTGATGGTGGAGGTGATACGGAAGTGTTCTAGACACAACTCAATAAAATGTAGAAAAATGTTGAAGGAGTAGTAGAAGTACTCTTAACACAACTCTATGGAAGTGCTCTTGACACACCACAATGGAAGTCTTCTTGACCAAACTTGGAAGTGTTCTAGACACATCTCAATGCAACCCCCATAATTCAATATTTTTATCCCCCCTGAATTTTGGCACTTTATAGCTGTAGTGCACAAGCAAATCTAATTGGAAAGAAAAATGGCACTTTATAATGATAGTGTGAAATCATTTTCAATAGATCAAGCTTGAAAAAATATTCACTTTCTAAAAAATGACACTCAATTTTGAGTTGCTAATCAAAAGATACAATAATTTTAGTAGTTGTCTATCTTACTTTACAAAAGAAGGGTAAAAAATGTGTTAAAATGACACAATTTCTAGATCATCTGTAATGTCCCCTTTTCACAAGCCCAGAATTTTCCAACCTTGCACACAAATTCAACTTGCCAAAAGAGAACATTGGCATTCAATTCTTCATAATTCATCATATAAATCATACTTATAAGTCAATTCTTAAATCATAATTCATATACATTATCCTTTTCTCTATTTTATTATTAAAGATCATAGTTTTCTTTCCTTAGCTTACTATACAAATTCATGGTTTCTTCTCAAGAGAGATTTTATTTGGACCCATCATGTTAATCCAATCATACACCCAACAAGAGAGGGTTCCTTGGGCACAATCTTGCCATAGGTTCAATATCTTTCCTTTGATCTAGAATAGCACTCTTCACCAACTAGAGTCAAAGGCCTATCCACTTGCTCCATACTTGGCACTCTACACCAATGGAAACAAGGGCCATTTTCTCTTGTCCATGTTGGCACTCTACACCAATTGGAACAAGAGCCTTTATCCACTTTTCCATATTAGCACTTTACACTAATTGGAACAAGTGCCTTCATCCACTTGACTCAAATTAGCACTCTACACTAATTGAGTCAAGGGCCTATCTCCACTTACCTCATATTAGCACTCTTCACTAATAGAGATAAGGGCCTTTCTCGACTGAGTACTCTTTACCCCTTAAGAACAAGCACTCTTCACTTGCCTTGGAGGATGAGAGCCTTATCAACTCGAGCCTTCAATACCTTGGTCAATTGTCAAACCCTTGGTCTCTACTTCTTGGTGTGATGGATTAATAATGATGTCCATTTCTCATTCTATTTTCATACTTTCTTGTAAGTCAACATTTTCACTTTTAATCAAGATAATCATTCATATAAACATAAACATTCATTCTTGTATATTCATCTTATGAATAAAACCTTTCATTCCTACATATCTTTATACTAAACATAAATTAAATATACATACTTACAAATCTTACATTTAATAATTATAAGATAAGCATGTTAAATATACTTACCTGCTGAAACTTTTATTTACCTCTTATTCTTTTTCTTTGTGTAGATTTGATTTATTATGGAGCTCTTGATTTATATTGGCTATTTTGAACTGCTGAGTCTATCTTTCCTTGTATTCTCTTATTGATATTTATAATTATATTACCAAATTTTCTTTTCTTCCGATGCTTTCCTTCTATCTCACAACCTTTATTTATTCCCCTTTCAAGGGATATGTTCCAAGAGGCACGTCTCTTATTATGCTTGGTGGTAAAAGACATACTTACCCTCTTATAATTTTTATTATTTTATATTAATTCTCTTTTGTGGTAAAACTAGTTCTAACCATACGTAACTCCCTTATCATAAGAGGATAGGTTAAAAGATGTTTATTTATATTATATTATTTATATGTGTTATTTATAAATATAATAATAGTATATTTTGTTAATTGTTTTAAATAAATATTATTTAAATATATTAAATAGATTCCATTTATAATATTATTCATATTTTTAATTTGAATGAATAATACATAATGGGTTCAATTATAAATTACTAATATAGGGACATGACATCATCTCAATGTTACTTTGTTGGCCCCAGAACCATCTTCCCATCGACTATAAATTTGTCAAATTTTGCCTTTGTGGGAGAAAATTATGACAAAATGAAAATGTGGGCCCCCTTACGAGCACTATGTGGAGTTCGGTGGTTTGTCTAGCAAAAAAGATATCTCTGACAATTAGCATTAAATGCTAGCATTAAACAAAGGTGGTCAACTAACCTCTAAGGGTTAGCATTTATTGCTATTGGTTACAATAAATGTATTGGTTGCATAAAAGGATAACTTCTAAATAAGAATATTAGAAGTTTAGCATGACATAAGATGCTAACTAACAACATTAATTGTAACATTAATACTAGTAACAATAAGTGTCAATCTGCAATGGTACTTAGGGTGCTCTCTTGGTGGTCTTTGGTGGTTATGCTGGGCCGTGACCTCTATGACAAAGACCTACCTAGAATGGTCTCAATAGATATTTGTGAGATGGTGAAGCCATCATTTGCATAACTTTGACACTTTGCAAGCATTCAAGGGTTTTCACACCCTCATACCTCACTAGGTAGAGATCATGGGTAGGGAAGAGTTCACACCCTAGCCTCGGCCTTCTCATGCCAATACAAGGATAGTGATCTTGCTTCAAATCAGGGGCAAACAAAGCCCCGCCTAGGTCATCCCTTTATGCAGTCACGCCTTGTACACAAGTGCCAAATAGAGGGTGAAATAGAGCGCTTCGAGTTGAAGCCAGAACAGGGTGAAACAAAGGAGAAATTTCACTTGGAATTGCAACTCACACAAGGTGAAACAAAGTACTAATCCCACTTCAAACTGAACCAAAACATATGACAAAATAGATGAGAAATCCTCCTTTAAACGCCTCTTTTCGAACATTATGAATTTTGGGTCTCTCAATCGTCTATATGTGGATAGGACTGCCCTTTCCTGCACCAAATAGGCTTACAAGTCTCCAAATCTACAGAGAATGGGGAGCACGAGCCTGTGATGGAAACCCAAATCTACAGACAAATCCTTCGACCGGGATAAAGACTAGAGGGCCACTACAATCTTGAATCTTCAAACCAACCCAATCAAGTCAGAAGAATCCTTTAACTGTGAATGTAGATTGAAGGAAAAAAATAAGAATAGAAAATCCCTCAGCACCTATACCAGAAGTTTTCACGAACCAGTACTTTGAAAAATGCCAAGTTTTGATTAGATCTTCAAAACATTCACCCAAAATTTGTTGCAGAGGACTGCAAAATGACAAATTCTCTCTCAGAGGAACTGCAAAATGTTGTTTTTGAAAAAAAAAAAAAATTTCAACAAAAATTGTCGTACAAATCTATATGGTACGGTACAGGTCGTACGTTACAGGGCAGGGGGGGAATTTTTGCAAACTTTTGCATGTAGCAATTTTGACAAAACGACAGGTTATTTTGACTATCTTGTGCCTTCCAAATTCAATGGTGATGTCCATTTGGCTCTATGAGGAACTCTTAACTAGGCTAGGTGTGGGATTCACTCTAAAGGGAAGGATTTTGCTACTATGGCTCTGGGACCATGTTGGGATTAGCCAAGATCAAAAAGCAAGAACATTACCACAAGCTACGAGCACACAATAAGCCAAAATAATATTTCCAAAAGATGAATAGAATGTACATAGAAGAGTGTACAAATAGGTGAAGTGTTTGAGTCAAATCAAAAGTTGACTTCAACACTTAAAGAGTGGTGGTGAGTTTGCTCCACCAAGTGGCAAGAAAGAGGTGACACATACCTTGGAAGAGTTTTGAACAACTCTCCAAGTTGCCACATACCTACCTAAAGTGGCTTAATGCCATGTGTAGTTTACATGTATAATTACTTATTAAATAATAAGTAATAACATTAATATACATTAATATTCTACACTAACAATAATGTCCTTATTTCTCCATTTACACAACTTGCTTTCTTCAAAACAAAAAATCTCAAAAGATAATGTCTTTGATGGATCCAAAAGATACCAAAACTTATGTGCAAAAACAATTGGAAAATATTTGGTGGGATTTGAACTAGCAACCTTCAAATTCATATCAACATCTTAATTTTCCTTATCTCCAACTGCTCTAAACATGCTCTTGTCAAATAAATTATTAACTTTATATGTGACATGTAGAAAGCCTTTAGAAGAAACAAAAGTATGAGACTTGAAACTATGATCTACCGAACTAAAAAAAGTTCTCTCCCAACCAATTAATATATACCATGATTCTTAATCCAAGTTTCATAAAATGATCAACTTTTAAGTTAAATTTGGAACACTTCTTTTTTCATAGCATTTTAGTTATCACCTATACCATATTCACAATATAAATGCTCTATTCAAACTACCACAATATATTTCCAACCCTCTAATAAATTGTGGTTTCAAATAACTCACAAACAAACCTTAAAATACCAATGCCAAACCACAAATTGCAAACTGTGGTTGTATGTAAAACTCATGTCACTATCTTCTACTTCAAATTTCTCGCTAAATATTAACAATATCTTCAAAATATTTCTATGTTTTGTTCCTCTCTTCATCATCTTTCCAGAACATTTTAAATTTCATTTGAAAATGACAAAGATATCGTAGTTTTAGTGAGATTGTGTTAGAATAGTATAAAAACACCATTTTAAAATTAGAATAATCTACCAACAACAAAACAAGACTCAATGATAACAAGCAATGCACTTGAGAATCTCTATAATAAATTTGAGTCTTACACATCTACAAATCCAATCTCCATGGCATATTTTAATATATTCCGCAATTTCAATGTACGATATTAAAATATTGCTTCTCCCTTATGAAGGCTCCATTGCTTCAAGGTAAGAATGGGTTGCGCTATTCATAGGTATAGGAAGAATAAATGCTCTATACCATATTGAAAGTATTAGAGCATATAAAATTCTACACAATCTAAATCATGATAGCAGCAATAATAAACACATAATAATATAATTGTATTGATTTCTTTGGGATTTCATACACACTCAATCTAATGATTTACATCACATTACAATATGGCTTTATAAAGCCATTATTTTCCCATATAAAACCAACTAACTCATCTACGAGAATGTAACTTCCCAAAACTAACTGTTATTTTATTTACTAACTATCACCTATTAACATTTATTTATTATTTAATTTATATAAACTATAGTAAGATGTAATAATTCCAACAGTGTTTATGCATTTGCCTATTTGCTTTTATTCCAGATTTTAACATACATATTATGAATCCCTGCTTACCTTTGGAAATTCATTTATGGACCCCTGGACCTTGTCATTCCCTACTCCTAGATGACACTCAATATCTCATTATCTCGATCCTTGACACCCTAATGGTCTTCCAATTTTCTCTTTCCCTCAGCACCATGATATTAGGTATGTCAAAATTTTGATCCTCGCTTCCCCTTCAAAGTTCATCGAGGACTTTCAAACTTCATCCCCTTCTCCAACTTGCATGAAGCCCCCAATCTCTAAAATCCACCAATGCAATACACTTTGCAAGTCTTTTTGTTCCCAAGGAAAATTAGTAGTGATTGTCTTGAAGCCCCAACCCCTCTCAATATAAGCTCTCAAGTGGGATTTCAAATTTTATTCTATCTCACATCCCTCATCTTAATATCCCAATTTCTTGCTCCCTACTTTCTCACTCCCTTGTCTCCAACACACCTTCGGGGTTTTCTGTACCATCCTTCCCTCTTGCAAAATTATATGCAAGGACCTCAATCTCCCAATCCTCGTTGCCTTGTTTCCTATGGGCTTCCAGGATTTCCCTTCCCTCATCGCAGTTCCTCCTATGGTACTCAATATCCCATTTTCTTTACTCTTGCCCCTAATCATGCCTTCCTCTCTCAGACCTCTAGGCTTTGTAATACATTCCTACCTATTTCCAAATCATTTGTCTTTCTCTTGACCCACGATTCCCTAATCCCCTCTAGCAAAATTACACCCTTCGGCATGCAAATCCCTTGACCCCTATCGTTTGAATGCAAAACCCCACCTACTCCCATACACTTCACAAGACACCATTAATATCTGTATTTGACTTTGATGGAGCTATACAACCACTCAAATCTCACTAAAACACCATTGGACTACTTAAAAGTATGGATCCACACACAAGGCCATGTGAAAATGATGAAACTGGGTATGGACAACCTAAATACCATAAATGAAAACTCTACTTAAAGGCATACAACAAGTACCAATCTACTTTTATAAGCACGGGAAAGAATGGTTTGCTACCCAAACATGTCCAAAAATAGATCCAAGGAAGATTTTCATGCAGATTGTTGTGTTGGTGTGTGTTATGCTTTGACTAGCAAAGAAATCATGGGACCCTAGAAAACTTGCCCAAACAAAGTTCTATATAAGGAAATGATATAAATACAAGGATCAAAGATATTGAAGAGGTTGGTCTCTGAGTCAATTTAACAGTCATTTCTACCTCGGGTTATTTTAGGGCATTAACTAATGCATGTCTAGTCCATAATGGGACATGATATACTTTGTAACTCATAGGAAGGGTATTCAATGAACACAATGCCTATAAATAGGTGTTTCCATGTCACTTTATTAATTATTCAGGGGGATTCTCAAACCTAGTTGTTGATCCTCTCTAGCCACATTTGTTGGTACAAATATAACAGGGGTTAGATGAATGTGTGACAACTTCTAATGCATTACAAAGATTTTGTGATGGTCTCTCCTTTCTTTCATGTGGGTTTTTGTAGTACCGAGATGGATTACTAAGTATGTATATAGTGATGCAAGAGCTTCCCTGGCTCAAGAGCAATCTTGCATCAACAAAAAACATTTGCATTTCAACTTGTTTTCTTTCATTTTCTAGTTCAGTACAATTAGATCAATCAGTAGCAATTTCAGTATTTTGGTCCACATTCTGTTGCCATTTCATTTCAAACCTTGTGGAGCTAGACTTAACATCTAGACATCTTCATGCACATCATATCCAAAATTTAGATCTTTTGGATCAAGTACCGGAAAGATATCGTTGTCAGAAGATCGACTGTTTTCTCAGAGTAGAGCATCCTGACAGTTTCAGACAATCAACTAAAGGAGAAGACTTGCGGAGCACTTTCACGACTTGCAGAGCTAGAAGAAACATCATTCAAGGAACCTTGGTTTATGGCCAACCTTCCCTGAGATCCGCATGCTACTCCATCCATTTGCAGAGGAGTTCTATGATTAGGTTAGACCTATCCGTGTACACATGTTACATCTCTTTCATTGGAGTTTGTAGCCATCCTTGGCCGACACGGAGGAATCTTATGTTTTAGAGATGATATATAATCATGTAATAGATGCCTAGGAAAGTAGTTAGAATAATTTACAAGTTGGATAGTTTGAATTTATTTTGTAAGGTGCTTCAAAGCCATATCTTATGCATACTATAACTGAAGAATCAGGCCTGTGAGCCCTAATTATAAGCCCGCATGTTGCCAACATGTTTGCATTTTGATTTTATGATATACTAAATAACTAAATCTACATTTGCTTTACATAATTGAGTTGTTTCCATTGTGTTTACTCTTGCTACATGATCTGGACTGTTCACTTTGTAGACACTCCTAACCGTGACTACACCAAGTGGTATCAGAGTGAAGTTTGAATCCTTTAGGAGCAAAGTGAATGAATTAAGTGAAGTTTGTGAAGGCATTACATATGATCTTGTTGTGGACAGATCACTGAATCTAACGCAGACTACCTATGTTGTCAACCGATCGCCGATTGTGAGGTAGTTGTTACCTTGTAGCCCGATTGCCAAATTTGAGGTTGTTACACTTGATCTTAGGAAGAGATGCCACTAAGGAGAATACCTTCTGTTGGTACTATGGTTGGAAGAATGGATAAGATGATGGAAATGATGAAAATAATGTGAGTTCGCTTGGATGTTGTTGAAGAAGATCAAAGAAGAGGACTTACACCTCAACCTAATGTTGAAAGTGATGATGATGAAGAATTTCAATCCACTGATCAAAATGAAGTAACCCTAGAATAAGAAGAAAAATTAGATCAAGTGAAGATGTTGCAAACTATTTCAAAGATTGGGAAAAGACCTAGAGTTGATGTACCAAACTATACTGATAATTTGAATCCTGAGGAGTTGATTGATTAGATAAATGACCTAGAAGAATACTTTAAGTATGAAGAAATTGAAGATCCAGAGAAGGTGAAATTTGCAAAGACAAGGTTGAAAGGACATGCTTCTATATGGTGGAAAGAAGTTTGATTGGATAGAAACAGAAGAGGAAAATAGAAGATTACAAAATGGGATAGAATGGTAACAAAGTTGAAGAATCAGTTTATACTTGCTGACTATGAGTTGGAGCTGTTGAAGAGATTGCAAAACCTAAGACAAAAGGAGAAATCTATGGAGTACAATGAAGAATTTCATAAGATGATCATAAGGACAGGACATAGTGAAGCGAGCAAAGAGAAAGTGGCTAAATACATCAATGGGCTGAGATTGAACATTTAAGAAGAACTAAGTTTAGTGAGGATGACAACATTGGAAGAAGCATATCAGTTTGCCCTAAAAGTTGAACAAGAAGCATAAGCAAAGACAGAGAGGTAGAGAAGGTAAATTTTAGAGAGGTATAACATTTTCTAGAGGAGAAAGATCATTTGCAGAGTAGAGAAAACAAGATAACACATTCAAGAAGGAAGATAGAGATAGCAGTTCATACTAGAGAGATGACAAAACTTTCTACCACAGAGGAAAGCCTAATTCATACTGGAGTGAAGGATACAGAAAAGATGGAAGATGACCTGATAGGAGAACATTCAGAGGAACTTGTTTTAAGTATGGAGGTGAAGGACACAGCATTTGAATGTAATCAAGGGAGTACAACTAAGAAGACAAAGAATAGTGGAAGAGTAGCCTATGTGGAAGAAGAACCTGTTGGATCACAGAGTTCAGTTGGTAAACCTGAGAAAGGAGAATCATTAGTCATGAGGAGACCACTATTTCAATAAAAGACAAATAAGGAACCACCACAGAGGAAAAGTTTGTTCCAAACCATATACAAATTAGGAGGTAAATGTTGTAAGGTTGTAATTGATAGTGGTAGTTTAGATAATTTGGTTTCAGAGGAGATGGTGACTAATCTGAAGTTGGAAAGATTGAAATACCCTAAGCCATATCAGATAGCATGGATTCAAGATCATCATAAGGTACCGGTGAGTAAGCAATGTTTGGTGAAATTTCATATTGGATCATATCATGATGAAGTATTGTGTGATATTATGCCTATGGATGTATGTCATATACTATTGGGTAGACCATGGCGGTATGATAGAAAAGCTATACATGATGGGAGAAAGAATACATACACTATAACATCAAATGGAAAGAGAATTACTTTGATTCCTTTGGAAGATGATCCTAAGAGTGAAGTATGTGGGAATGCTAGAATCTGTTTGGTGGATGGAAGAAAATTTTTGGATGGTTTGAGACATGTGAATATGTGTTATGCTTTGATTCCTAAGAAGCTTAAAACCCTAACTACAGAGACTGAAGAATTACAACGAGAGGAGATAACTGAATTGCTGACAGAGTATGAAGACATCATATCAGACAATGTACCTTAAGGATTGCCACCAATCAGGAGTATCTGTCATCACATGGATCTTATACCTTAAGTTAATTTGCCTGACAAAGTAGCACACATAATGACACTAGCAAAGAATGAAGAAATGAATAGGGAGATATAAGAATTGTTGAGGAAAGGTTTGATCAAAGAAAGTTTGAGTCCTTGTGTAGTGCCTGCAGTGCTAGCACTGAAGAAGGATGGAGAATGGAGAATGTGTATAGACTCTAGAGTTATCAAAAAGATCACAGTTAAGTATAGATTCCCTTTACCTAGGATGGATGATATCATGGATTGTTTGAGTGGAGTAAAATATTTCACAAAGATAGACTTGAAGAGTGGATACCATCATATTAGAATCTGAGAAGGAGATGAATGGAAGACTACTTTTAAGACAAATGAAGAATTGTATGAGTGGTTAGTGATGCCTTTTGGATTGACTAATGCACCGAGTACTTTCATGAGATTGCTGAATGAAGTTTTGAAGAAATTCTTGGCTAAGTTTGTTATTGTATATTTGGATGATATTCTAATTTTTAGTAAGACAAAAGAAGAACATTTGTGGCACCTGAGACAAGTATTGTAGAGGTTGAGAGAAGAGAAATGGTTGATAAACATCAAGAAGTGTAGTTTTAGGAAGGAAGAATTGGTGTACTTGGGATTTGTGACTTCTGCAGAAGGATGAAAAGATGGACCCTGAGAAAGTTAAAGCAATTGTTAAGTGGCCAACACTAGAAAGCATTGGAGAAGTTAGATCATTTCATGGATTAGCTAGTTTCTACTAGAAGTTCATCAGAAATTTCAATTCAATATGTAACCCTATGACAGGGACAATGAGAGGTGACAGAAAGGACTTTAAGTGGACATTAGGAGCAGATAAAAGCTTTGAATTGTTGAAGTAGAAAGTAATAGAGCAACCAGTGTTGGCATTATCATATTTCAATAAGGTATTTCAAGTATATTGTGATGCAAGTGGAAAAGCAATAGGAGCAGTGTTAAGTCAAGAAGGTAGACCTATAGCATATTTTAGTGAGAAGTTGAATGATGCAAGGAGAAGATATTTAGTTTATGATCAGTATTTCTATGCCATAATTCAAGCCCTAAAGAAGTGGAGATATTATTTGTTTCCTAAGGAGTTTGTGTTGTATACAGATCATCAAGCTTTGTAGTATTTGAATAGTCAGGGAAAGTTAAATCAGAGACATATGAGATGGGTAGATTTCATGCAGAGTTACACTTTTGTATTGAAGCATAGGAGTGGAAAATCAAACAAAGTTGTAGATGCATTGAGTAGGAGAAGGAACTTGCTAATAGAGATGAGAGTTGAAGTATTAGGATTTGAAGAATTGAAGAACATGTATGAGGAAGATCTTGATTTTGTAGAACATTGGAAAGCATGTAAGGAACCATTTGTGACAAATAGAAGCAAGTGGTTGGATTATTTCATTCAGGAGGATATGTTGTTCAAAGGAAAACAGTTATGCATACCTAGGAGTTCAATAAGAGACGATTTGATCAAAGAGAAGCACAATGGTGGATTGGCAAGACATTTTGGCATTGATAAGACAGTGACTTTGGTAAGTGAACATTACTTTTGGTCTCAGATATATAAGGATGTTAGGAAGTTTGTGCAGAGTTGTAGAGTATGTCAAGTTGCTATAGGAAGTAGTCAAAATGCTGGATTATACAAACCTTTGACAGTACCGGAGAGATCTTGGGAAGACATAAGCATGGATTTCATAATGGGATTGTCGAAGACATAGAGAGGACATGATTCTATATTTGTAATGGTGGAAAGATTTTCAAAAATGACACATTTCATACCTTGTAAGAAGACAACTGATGTAGTTCATGTGGCTGACCTATTTTTCAAGGAGATTGTCAGATTGCATGGATTACCTAAAAGCATAATTTCAGACAAAGACACAAGACTTCTAGGATACTTTTGGAAGACTCTTTGGAAAAATATGAAGACAAACTTGAAGTTTAGTTTAGCATTTCATCCACAAACTGATGGACAGACAGAGTTAGTGAATAGGAGTTTGAGCAACTTGTTGATATGTTTGGTTAGAGAGAAGACGGAATTGGGATTTGATTCTATCACAAGCAGAGTTTACATACAACAATTTAGTGAATATGAGTACTAGAGGAACATCATTTGAGATTATGACAGGAACTAACCCTAGAGGAGTAGCATAATTGAGAGATATTAGCATCAAAGACAAGAGGAGTATAGAAGCAGAAAAAATTGTAGGACACATGGAGACAATGCATAATCAAGTTAAGAAGCATTTGGAGGAGATGAACAATAAGTATAAAGAGCACACAGATGAGAAGAGAAGACACAAAGAATTTTTAGTTGGATATGAAGTGATGATGTATCTGAGAAAAGAAAGATTTCTAGTTGGGACATATAACAAGTTGAAGATGAAGAAATTTGGACCATGTAGGATACTCAGAAAGTTTGATTCAAGAAATGCATATGAAGTGGAGCTATCAGAGACATTGGGTATATCACCTATTTTCAACATTGCAGACCTACATCAGTATCATGAAGCAGAGTTTAGTGACAGCATTGAAGGAGACTTGAAGAAGCAGTTACCACAAAAAGCACTGGAGTAGATTGAAGACAACTTGGATAGAAAAATTAGATATAGCACTAGAGGAAAGCAATATAAAGAATATCTTGTGAAGTGGAAAGGCAGATTGGAAGAAGACTCATCTTGGATTTCTCAGGCTGAGGTGGACTGTCTCAGTTTTCCTCCAGCCCCAGCAAAGTGAGGGACTCACTTTTTTAACAACCTCGGATGTCTGAGGTAGGAGCATCCCTAGTTCAAGAGTAATCTTGCATCAACCAAAAAAAATTGCATTTTAGTTTGTTTTCTTTTATTTTCCAGTTTAGTCAGTAGTAGTTTCAGTATTTTGGTCCGTATTCTACCACAGTGACATTTCAGACCTTGTGGAGCTAGACTTAGCATCTAGACATCTTCATGCACATCATATCCAAAATTTAGATCATTTGGATCAAGTACTGGAAATATATCACTATCAGAAGATCGACTGTTTTCTCAAAGCAGAGCATCCTGACAATCTCAGACAATCAACTAAAGGAGAAGACTTGCGGAGCACTTTCACAACTTGCAAAGCTAGAAGACACATATTCAAGGAACCTTGGTTTGTGGCTGACCTTCCCTGAGATACGTACGCTATTCCATTCATTTACGAAGGAACTCTATATGATTAGGTCTGACCTATCTATGTACACACATTACATCTCTTTCATTGGAGTTTGTAGCCATCCTTGGCCAACACGGTGGAATCTTATGTTTCGAAGATGATATATAATCATGTAATAGATGCCTGGGAAGCTAGTTAGAATAATTTACAAGTTGGATAGTTTGAATTTCTTCTGTAAGGTGCTTCAAAGCCATATCTTGTGCATATACTATAACTAAAGAATTAGGCCTGTGAGCCCTAATTGTAAGCCTGCATGTTGTCAGCGTGTTTGTATTTTGATTCTATGATATACTGAATGACTAAATCTCCATTTACTTTACATAATTGAGTTCTTTCCATTGTGTTTACTCTTGGTGCACGGCCTGGACTATTCACTTTGTGTACCCTTCTAACCATGACTGCACCATATAGTTACATGAAGTGTTATTATTATTTGTAAATATGTGAACATCTTGTTCTGTTTATGCTCTTCTGGTGTATCATCTTCTTCCGTGAAGATTGTAACTCTATTGTCCAATGGAGTAGGCACTTGTCTAGGAGGTGTGGGACCAAACACATTTCAAATTAATCATCTCTTTGTTCTTGGTAGTTTAGGATTAGATTAGGGTCCTACATGCTACCATGATTTGGTGATATATCTTAGGGAACACTCTAAGTAACCTCAAAACAACCAATATTGTTAGAGAATCATATCGTGAATTCCTACACCTTGCACTTGTGTATGAAAGGCTAATTGGATTCATTTGTGGGGATATTATAATGATGTCATCTTATGGTGCATGTGAAAGGATGTAGTTATCAACTTAATAAGAGGTTTTACTTGTAGCTAGTTGGTCTTTGGCCTTGTGACAAATCTTGGGGCCAAGTATACATTGGATATAGTTGTAGTTGTTTAGTCTTGTTCATCATACTTTGATAGATTTCATGCTAAGGATATCTCTAGAAAATTCCTTCCCAAGTTTAGTTAAGCCCAAAAATGAAGATGGGCTTGCCCACTCACAATAATCAGTCCATTCATGCCATTATCTAAGCACAAGTCATGCCCACTACCTTCATTGACATTCCCTAACCTTAGATTCTAGTGCAAGTCTTTAGGTTTTGTGGGGTTACATGTTTGAGCACCAACAAAATGGTGTCATTGTCAGGGAAGTAAAATCTTGGTTCATTCTAACAAACCTTTTCAACAATCATTAGTAATTGTTTGTGTGTAGTGTTGGTACCCTGTCAACTTGTACTAACAAAATGATGTTGTTAGGATGTCTTAATTCTAGTTGATATATTATAAACCTCAGTAACTCAGTGAAGAAGTTTTGCAAGTGTGCCTTTGTTGTGTGTAGTTGGTAGCCCATCAACTTATGCCAACATAATGGCATTATTGTTGGAAACATGAAACTTTGGTGTGTAACTTAAAGACCTTGAAACCAAATAGAAAGTTTTATAAATGCGCCTTTGTTGTGTGTGGTGTTGGCATCTTTTCAACTTAAGCCAACATAATGGTGTTGTTGTTGAGGATGTCTTAAAGCATTGAATTTCATTGAAGACTCTATTGCTAGAAGGCAACTGAGAACAAATTTAGCCTTGGTGGTTCTTTTGTTTGAAGATTTCCTCATTCAATGAGGTGGTGACTCTGCTGTCATGAACCCAAGTGTCTATTGTTCATACCAGTCTGTTGATAGTGTTGCAAGGTCATATCTCAATCTTCTAAAGTATAATAAGGTACATATGTTTGTTCTTCTCTTCCCCATGATGATTGTGCGACTTCCATAAAAGAAACATCTACTTGTAAGAAGTGCAGTCTTGTTCCAACATAACATTAATTTGCAATCATGGCCTCTAGGTCTAAATTTGTTGATAGATAGTATCCTTCTCTTGTTTCCCCTCATGATTCAAGCCTTGCTTTTTATGCTAATGAGTATGACTCATATTACTAGAGTGATACATCATCTTCTTCCTCTAGTGGTCATGCTCCATCTCCAATTCATTCCAAAAGCATGCAAGTGTCCATGCAAAAATAAAATGAACACATTAGGAAATATAAAGAAATTGAAAGTCAAACCAAACTGCTTGAGTTTAGGTTGCATGCCAATGTTCACTCTATTGTTACAAAAAAAATATTGTTGAGTCTCCCATTATCCCTCTTGCTACCTGTTGGCCTCATTTTTAACACCACAAAATTTAAATTTTTTTCCTCAAATCGACAAGTGTCATCATGTACCAAAAAACTCTGTTGAGTTGGTCTTACATGCAAAAGTTCCAATAGTTCTCAAGCATCAAGTCGCTTGCTAAATTGAAGTCACTGATTTGGATTCACAGTTGCCAATCGTTGGTGTCACATGTTTTTTTGCATCAGTCATCGTAATTCTCCATCTTGGAACTCTTGAATTTGATCAAGTTCATGTAAGTTAATTACATTAAACTTACAAGTTACATGCTAGTTCAAAGGAGAATTGACCATCTATTTAGTCAAAGTCCTAGAAGTAGTTGTGCAGTGCGATGAGTTACGAAAATAATTAAATTTGAATTTTTTTAAGAGTTGGAATGAATTCATTTTATAGTGGTATTCTTGAGTTCATTAAACACAATCTAATTTTTTTTTGAAGTGAAACTCTTTTTGGTTTGGGAGATATTAAATTAGAGAGTTTTCATCGGTATTTTTTAGAAACAATTAAATCTAGAGTTTCATAAAAGATGGAGTGAAATGATCTTATAGGGAATTTCATGGGATAATTTTTGATAATGTGGCCAAGTTTTAGGCAAAAATATTATTCCAAGCAAAGGTTATGGGTTATCATTTTTTGGAGCATGTTTACAACTTCATTTTGAAAAAATTTCAGGTTTACCTTGTGCTCTATGTCTATGTTTTCTAAATGTTTGAACTGGTAGGTGAGTTAACAAGCTCAACAATCCAATGAAATCATGACATTATACTTTGGAAACACCTCTACAGTTCAAAAACTCAAACAATAGCCCATAAACGCTCTTTGTTGGAGGTCTTGGTGTTCGTTGGATTTAAAAAATCTACAAATTTCATTAGTTTTGAAGTTTTCTTTGGTTTTAAAAAAGGTCTTAAATCTTTCTGAATCTCTAACATTATCCTTTGCTGGCATTTTTCAGTTCAAAAACTCTTTAAATAGAGAAAATTCTCTTGGTCAGAGATTTTTGGGGTACCAGGAACCCATGACAGTTCTTAATCCACCCTTAACTCCTAACAATTCCTAATACCCCCTTAAGTCCCAACATTTCCCATTGGCAGGCATTTTAGAGTTGTGTTGAATTTTGTGAGAGGTTTTAAAACAATATGGAGCTAGTTAGAGATTCCATGGGTATCAAGAACCCTAGGAACCCCTGACACTTCACTAATACTCATTCAAATAGTTCCCAGATACCTCCAAATCTCTGACTTTCTATTTGTTCGCATCAAAATATAGATTTTATTAAAAATATTTTGCAATTTAAAATCCTAGAATCTAATATCAAATGCAACAAAAAGATAATGATAAACTATTGAAAACAATGATTCAAAATGTTACCAATGATTCAAAATGTGGTTGCTCATTGTATTTGCATAACTCTGATATAGTTTTAGTCCCGGGAGAGGTAAATGAAAAATGAATTTGATTTTTATAAAGTTTGGGTAGTTGAATGGTAAAAGGTGGTTAGGGTAAAGGTAGGTATTTTACTGGTTTGATTTTAGTTACGGTGAACATGTTTTTGAACAAATTTTGGATTAGGTTTAGGTTAATAATAAATTAAAGTTGTTAAATTTAATTTATTATTAATGAGATGGGAAATGGGTATAAAAGGAGGATTTAATTAATTTATGTAATTAATTAAATCTCATGCAAAAGGATATGGTAAGTAAATAATAAATTGATTGTTTTAATTTTAATTTATTATTTATGGAAAATGGTGATAAAAGGTAAACTAGGGAATAATTAGGAAATGATTTAGGGATTTTATAGGAATGCAATCAAGGATGAATAGGAATGTGTTGTGGGGTCAATTTTTGATGTCTACATTTTGCCCCTCTTTGAGATGATGTTGCGAAGTGATGTCATTTCAAAGAAGATTAAAACATAGGCTTTGGATTTGGATTGGATTTGATAAGGTTGGACAAGGTTGGACAGGATGGGGCTCATAAAAATGAAGGATTGGATAGATGATGCCCCCTCAAGAGGCTATGCAAGGATGAAGAAGATGGAGAGGCTCTTGAAAAAGAAAGCAAAGGAAAGGAGATAGAGTTATGCTGAGTAGACTTTGAGCAACCTAATGTTTGATATAGAACCTGACGTTATGCACCAAGGTATAAGGACTAGGGTGACGATGTGTCAAATGTACCCAACATAATACAACATTGTTTAATGTATGAGGAAGTAAACTTAGAGCATTGAAGTCCTAATGCACAAAAGGTATGATATGACCTTAGATGCAAAGGATAATGCAAAAACCTATTCCAACATACACAAGATATGAATATTAGCTGGAATAATATTGATGTGATTCAAATGCAAGATGAAGTAATGACACACACAAGCAAGCAAGAAAGAATGCACAAATGATGCAAAAACAAACAAGGTATTGCCCCTATCAAGATGAAAATTGATGATCAATTGGATTGATTATTGATGATAATGATTGATTATTGATTGATAGCATTGTTGATGTGGGAACAATTTATCCCAAGAACAATGCGAGGATTGTGTTGTTGATATGGGAACAATATATCCTAATAACAACACTAGGATTGGGAATGATGTATCCCATTGATGATGATGATCAATCGATCAGGTTCACAACCAGGCTAGGAACCAAGACCGTGGGTGCAATTGGATAATTTAACTTGATTGATTGACTTGATTGGTATGGAGTAAGGATTACTTGCATGGGGATTATTGCTTGAATTGACTTGATTTGATGATTTGGATGAAATGATTGATTGGAAGGATTGATTGGTTGATGATTGGAGTTGAATGATTTGAAGAATTGATGTGATTAGACTGAATGTGGATTGATTTTGTGTTGGATATTTGGTTTTTTTGTATTTTCAAATGTTTTGATTTTGTTCGTTTTTTAAATGTTTTGATTTTTGGGATGTTTATCTTTGGATTGTACTTGGATAGCCTTCAGATAGATACCAATGACAAGGGAAAACTAAACCAAAATGCAAGGAGGATGATAGGATGCAGATGAGCAATAATGGATGGGATAGATAAAAAGGATTGGATGAATGGATAAGAGGATGGGTGATAGGATCGACAATAGGATTGGATGGATGGATACAAGGATTGGCGAGAGGATAAAGGTAGGTGTATGAATGGATCTAAGGTATGGGAGATATATGATAGATGGATGAAAGAAACCAAGGATGTGATCTCCAGGGACTACGTTGCATAGGAATAACCTACCCCCACTCTAGATATTATGCCTTGGGATTTAACAAGGTGATTCTAATTACGATGCATGATAGGAATAATGCTTGGAAGGGATGAATGGACTTAGGATGTATGAAGGATATTATTAAAAATGGATGGGTGGAATTTGGAGTATGACAAGAGGTGTCAAAAGCATTTTTCAACATTTTGCCCCTACTCTTATCAAGATCAAAAAGGAGGAAGGGAATATGGATAGTGTAATGAAAAATATATGATATATATGATGGGTAAGGATGGCAAGATACAATGGAAAATCATAGGATAAACAGGATGAGATAGATGCGACAACATGCCCCTAGGTGTAAAGCCCATAGATAATCACCTATGCATGACACCTGTTTGCCAGGTTTTCATCATGGTACTTATCCAAGGCACCTGTTTACTAGGTTTTCACCATTGGATGAAATGGTTTCTCTTTACTATTTTGATTTTTTTTTTGACTTTCAGGATATTTGGATGGAATAGGTAGAGACTCAAGATTTTGTTCACATAGCAAGGTAGTAATGTCCCATGATGTATAGAAGTCACTCAAAGACCATGTCAAATATCATTATACTCATAGATGTTGGTAGGTGATTGCATGAAAGAGATATGGCTTAAGTGGATAGTGGATTTTGATGTGAAATATGAAAGGTTCATGCAAGGATGGATAAGGGATAGTTGATTATGATGTTGACGATGATGGAAGGATAGTGGAGTAGGATGGAGATAAAGAGATAGTTATGAAGGAGTTATGAAAAAGCATGGACCATAGGGACATGATGGAAGAAATAAGTAGGATAGTAGATGGAAGATGGGGAGATGGAGGTATGTGGGAATGTTGTGGAGTGGAAGGGAACCAAGACCAATGGTTGCACACACTGAATTGGATTTTGAAGCTTTTTATGGGAAGGGGGATTTGGGAGTAATGTAGATGTTCTCTTAGGGGTTTGCCTATTTAGGTCTTTAGGAACCCAAATGGACTTATGAATTTTAGGATTTTGTGATAGGGAGTGGGATGTTTGGGATTTTAGAATTGTGGATGGTCCATTCGAACTAGGTACTTTTTGCTTGGGGACCCAAACAATTTTGGTTTTGAAACTATCTTTTTGAGATGTGGATTTGGGTAACCTTTTTGAATTTTGATTTTGCTTTGATTCTTTGCATTGGTGCCATGTGGCATGAGGATTATTATGATGTTTTTCTTTGTGGGTGGAGGCATTCAAATTTTTATTTTGAATCCTATGGGGGTGTTTAGGACAGCTTCATGTTTATTTGATGTGTGCATTTGTTGATCACGATTAGGAATTGTAGGAGATTTATGGGAACGGGACGTGTGAATGGAGGGATTAATGGATTTGTGGCTAAAGTGATAAGGGGATTTGAGGATGGGAATATTAGGAGTTGGAAGGAGGGGAGGTAAAGTAGATGGAGGGATGTTACGAGTCAGAAGAAGTGGATGTAAAGTGGATGGAGGAAGATGAATGGTCACCTACTTTTTAGGTCCATAGGATAATGGAGGAGGAATATCAACAAATGTTTTATGGGTGCGATGAGGTACACCTAGGTTGGGCTTAGATGAAGTGGATTTAGGAGGCAGAAATGTGGTACCAACATCTTGATATTGCTTACCTTGGGGTGTATAACCAATACCATATGGTTTTGGGGAGACTTTATCATGGATGGGTTCTAGGTTACCTTGCTCATGAAGGCCTAAACCTTTACCTTGATAATTCATGTTTTGGAACATACGATGTGCAATGGGATGCTTATTTTTGAGGATACAAGACACGAGTTCCTTATTGGATGAGGAAGGTGAGGTGGCAGATACAGGTTGCTGCACTCCTAGGGAAGAACATTCATTTAGGAAGGTAGTAAGAATGATAGGACATGATGGTGGATTTGAAATGGTATCAATATGAGATGGTGAAGGAGTAATAGGATCTTGATTAACATTATGCTTAAGATCCAATATACTTATTTGATCATCTATGTGCTTGTGGGGATCAAGCGTCTCATCAAGGGAAGTAGATGTTGTGGGATGATAGATTGAAGGAGAATGGATGGGACTAGTGTAAGTTTCTTGAGCATGGATAGTATTAGGACTGTGAGTGGAAGGAGTGACAAGCTCTTGATCATAGATAATATCTTGATCATAAAAAATATATAGGTTATGAATAGGCGGAAAGGAAGAGCTTTGATCTTGATTTGGTAAGGAGCAAGACTGATCATGCTTTAGAGTTGACTCTTGACATAAATCTTGAGTTTGGATAGGAATGGAGGTCTCTTGGATAGGTTTAATGTATGGTGGGGAATGAATTGGGCTTATGGTAAGTGGATCTTCAAGAACATCTGAAGGTTCTTGGATAATTTGTGGACTAGAAGATGGGATTGGAGCAATAGGCATGACATTTGGAGGTTCTTGGATATTTTCAATGATAGGCATTTGATGGCATGAAAGTGGTGGTTAATTCCTTGCTAGTATCCAATGGATCACATCCTTCATTAGCACATGGGTGGATGGACAATATAATGGATGGATAATAAGGGTGGAAGGTGTAGGATTAGGATGCAATGGAGGGATAATGGGATTGGGTGTGATAAGAGTGGGATTAGGATCGAATAGATGGACAAGAGGATTGGATATAACAGGATTGGGATTTGGATTAGGTGGAGTGAGGATAGGATTGGATATGATAGGATCAAGACATGGATTGGGATTAGGTTGATGGGTCATAGGATTGGGTTCAGGTGGAAGAGTTGATGGATTAGACTTTAAGTGTGTTGGGGGTTGACACACTGGATTAAGATTTAGAAGGTTGGAAGGATTATATGATGGAGGTTCCAGAGGGATGGATGGATGAGGAGGACTAGTAGATGGATTGGCATATGATTCCAAACTTGAGATGGTATTTCCCTTGCCAAGAGTATTGTTGAGATGGCTTAAGGAGTCTTGATGTTGGTGCAAGGAGTGACCAGTACTGACATGCTCATGATGTGGAATATTTTGAGATTGAGGAATATTCATGAGATTGGTTGATGTGGAGAGACTAGGTTGGCATGATGATGGGGGTGACTCATAGAAGTTAAGTTGAATTTGTTGATGTTGTGTGGATGGTGGTGGTGAAGGTAATAAAGGGATTGATGGATTAGAAGGTTGGGGGACCAATGGATTAGGATTGAAATTAGATGGAATTTGTTGTTGTTGCATGGATAAAGGTATGGTGGATGATGTGTTAAATGAAGGTTGTAGTTTTTGGGCTAAGATTTGTTGTTGTTGAAGGAAGGCTTGTTTTTATTGAATTTTTTGTTGAAGATATGAGGTGAGGGGATTTGGTATGTGTGAAGATGAAGCATGGGTAGGGATTTGGACCTGTGAGGTTTGAGGTAAAGTTATTGTTGAATAGGTTTGAGGTATTGATGTGTTGGGTTGATATGAGTGGTAGATTGGTTGTTATAAAGATTTGTATGAGGTGGATGGAGATGACTTATAGAGTTGGGGTGTGGTAGGGTGTTGAAATTGTGAAGACAATTGTGATAGTTGTGCCAATTGAAATCTAACATCTACCTCTTGTTGTAGTAATTGAGCAAGTTATTGTTGGAATTGGATGAGTTGTTGTAGCTGAAAGACTTGGGGATTAATGGATGTTGAGGTTGAGACTTGGGTAGGATTATAGTTTTGTGAGGTTGAGGGCATGGAAGGAAAATTTTGGGTTGTGTTAAGATGATAAGAATGTTCTTGTGGATCATAGATATGTTGAAGCTCTTGTATTTCCTCATGTTCTTGGGATGATAGTGATGTTGGTGGAAGTGAATATGGGGAGATATATGGTTCATGGGTATCGAAATATGCATCATGATCTACCAAATTCTCATCATTATTATATCTAGGAGGGCCTTTGTGGAGTATGAGTTTTAGTTTTTGATTTGTCCTAGATTTGTTGATGGTCACAACCATTTTGACAAATTGGACTAGATTAAGGATGGAATGTGAGTAGGATGATGATAAATGAATTAGGTGGGAAATGGATGGATCAATTGAAAGAGCTCCTTAGGATTCAAAGTGACAAGGTTCCACTTGAGATGTGACACGGAAGGATGATAGGTTCCCGATTCTAAAAGCCAAGTTGATGATATAGGAGACAAGTTGTAGTGATGATGATGATCAGGCACACACACACATCAATCATATAAGACACACGGCAATTTGATTGGTTGTTTTTTATGACACCTTGATGTTTTGTAAACATGCACGATCCTAGGTTAGGCAAAGACAATATTTGTTGAATCCCCTAGCTATGCTTATTCAAAGCGGATAGCTCTAGGATCTTGGTAGCACCGGCTCCTCTCCATGGCACTCACTTCTCATGCATACCAAGTTCTGGGTTTTCCAAGGCTAATCCCCCCACCAAATCTTAAGATTGTCCTTGCTATCTCTGCTAAGAACCACAAGAATCGGGGCGGCTTCAAAGGTTACCCTTCTGTGTCAATAAATAGAGGGTTTTTGGCCACTAAACAAAGGTTCGTAGTGAATATTTGGGGAACCAGCACCCCACGAGCATCTAGAAAGCCACTTAAGGCTCTAACTAACCCTACTAGGAGTTTAATATACACTAAGGTACACCTCCTTTCAAGATAGCACTGTATGGTGGGCACTAATACCAGTTAGACTTGGCTTTCACCTTATCCTCAATTTATATAGCGGGCTAGATGAAAGTACCGCTTGGGGTCACAAATGAGTTCTCCTTGCGGATGTGTCTCAAGAGAAGGCCCACTCTAAAGGGTAACAAAAGTAAGGAAACACATTATTTTTTATCTCCCAGATTGCACAAAAATGCAAGGAGAGAGCATACACAATGCCTTTGCCTCACACTCGCATGGGGTTCATTTTAATTCTAAATCCAAATGTGTGGGTGGTTATACAAAATGTCAAAGGAATGCTTTTGATTCTCAAGATCGTCGAATGGCACAATAGAAGAGCATATGCATTCAATGACAAAAATGCAAACCACAAGACATGGAAAACGCTTGTTAATTTTAACCCTTGCTTATGATGTGATCTAATCTATAAAATGAAGACACAATGTTTCAAGATTAGATTCTTTGACAATCAAACCTACAACACACTGATTAGTAGTTTGAAAAGTTTGTCTTTGACAGGCGTAAAGCTATAATAAAAATGTTAAACTGAGATAAAGAATCCTGCAAAAGTCCACCTGAAATGTTAAATGGCACGGCAAGAAGAAAATGTTTGATGTTTCAAAACAAAAGATTAAATTTCAAATGATTATACTAGAAAATTAGAGATGAATCTGTAAGAAATGATTGTACCATTCCGAAGCTCTCTAAATTCCCTTTCTGACACCTGCAAAAATGTGAAAATATGATGAAAATTGAAAAAGTTATGCCCGTTTGGACAAAACAACCTCCAAGGACTAGAAATAGGCACTTTGGGCAATGTGCTAGCTCTATGTTTGACAATTTGGGTAGATTAGGGTTGCATGCAAGAAGTTAAGCTAAATATTTGATAATTGGTTATGGTTTGCAATAATCGTTACGGCATGGAAATGATGGTCACATACCATAGTTTGAACAATCTTGCAGTTAAGAAATGTTATTTACTTGCATGTCATGATTTCCAAGTTGACAATCAATCATATGACCTTAGTCACAAATAAGAATGCTAATGACTGAATTTGTGATCACATAAAGCAGTTTTTGATGGGCAGTTTAAAACCCACGGCTCCAAGTCTTATGTTAGAAATGTGACGGTTAATAATGATCAATGTTAAAACAATCATTGCCAGGTCAAAACAAATATTACAGCTGACAGGACAAAGTTTGCATTAAAACTAACAAGATATCAAATATTATGTCCAACCACTATTTACAAAGGAACCCTAACTGATTACCAAGAAACCCACGAATGGCTTAGTAGGTGTTCCCTTGTGCAACATCAATATTTTTAGGGCATGACACAATTTATAATGTTTAGCGAATTTAGAAAATTGAATAACTTCAAGGATACATTGTTTAAGAGTAACCATCACCAAGGATTCATATCATCGTGGGCACTTATTTCACCATGGAAGAGCTTGAGACATTTCTCCAAATGCTATAAAAATTAATGAATTTTTTTTATGGCATGGGACAATATTTCAGTCCGTTCTAACGCTGCAACTCACACCAACACCAATGGGAACAACATATGAGTTTAGAGAAATTTTTGGTGTGAGTTCCTATATGGTCTGAGACAATCTCCAAGCAGTATGTTACTCACATATAAAAGCCTATCGACTAAAACAAATCTACAACATGTTTGAAATTATTTCCACTCTTCTCAGTAAAAACCCAAAATTCACCAAATAGAATGCAAGTCATCAAAAACAAGAATAATGGTGAACAATATTCATATAGGCATTTAACTTCACTCTTCTCATACATAGCTAAACTGTTTAAACCAAATGCTTACAACGGTCATAGAATAGATTGATATATGAATAAAACTGCAGGTTCAAATATCTGTAGCTATTATTACTATTGATATCGTAAGTACTATTATTATCATCGATGGTAAGAAATGCTATTAGCATATACTGTTGCGAACAAAGATTACATTGATTATCACTTCAAACCAAACAAAATGATTTGCAAGAAAGACAATATACGCCAGTTACTAAATAGTAACTATGATGCTGGAGATCCCATGATTAAAAGAATGAATCTTAAAGACCAGTATAGTGCACAAGATATAAGACTTGCTAACCAAAAGACAACCTCCAAATCTCATCAAAAAACATATACAAACTCAACTAGAATGCTTGCAAAACCATTGATTAAGAAAGGACATGTTCACGTTGGGTTCACCAATGTTTGCATCCAAATATAGATTTTATTAAAGAGATTTTGCAATTTAAAATCCTAGAATCTAATATCAAATGCAACAGAAAGATAATGATAAACTATTGAAAACAATGATTTGAAATGTTACCAATGATTTGAAATGTGGTTGCTCATTGTATTTGTATAACTCTGATAAAGTTTTGGTCTCGGGAGAGGTAAATGAAAAATGAATTTGATTTTTATAAAGTTTGGGTAGTTGAACGGTAAAAGGTGGTTAGGGTAAAGGTAGGTATTTTACAGGTTTGATTTTAGTTATGGTGAACATGTTTTTGAATGAATTTTGGATTAGGTTTAGGTTAATAATAAATTAAAGTTGTTAAATTTAATTTATTATTAACGAGATGGGAAATGGGTAGAAAAGGAGGATTTAATTAATTTATGTAATTAATTAAATCTCATGCAAAAGGATATGGTGAGTAAATAATAAATTAATTGTTTTAATTTTAATTTATTATTTGTGGAAAATGGTGATAAAAGGTAAACTAGGGAATAATTAGGAAATGATTTAGGGATTTTATAGGAATGCGATCAAGGATGAATAGGAATGTGTTGTGGGGTCAATTTTCAATGTCTACACTATTGAAAGACATACTTATGCCCTAACCTCTAACTCTTCTCTCCTACAGTGCGTGAAGTACAAACATAATGTCTCAAAGAGGCATGGTCTCACAATCTGCTATGATTACAAAAATATGCACCAAATGCATTTGTTTGAAACATTGTATAAAATTTCAAGCTAGCACAATTTGTAGGTGTAAAGTCAAGTTCTAAAAACCTTTATCAACATCCTCCAAATAGGGTATTGGAACAACGTTCGAACATCCTTTCTTAGAGATCAAGATTTATTTGCAGTAAACCATGATCATATGGAAGACAATTTTGTAGGAAGTAGTTCAGCATCACAAGAAAGATCCTCATTGCATAGTAGAAATCCTACAGAAATTGAAGTAGCAAGATATTTTTCCCAGAATGGAAACCATCATGAAATTGAAGCTAAGAGGAAGAAAAATGAGGATTTTAATATGGACCCACATTTACAAGAAAATGGTGAACATGAAGCTATTTCTATTGCTAAGAAACAACTTGGTGAGAAATACAGAGAAGATGGCTCACCTCTCAATGTTGAGTTTCACCCCATTGCTCCTAGTACCTTTGATGCTCCAATAGAGTCTTACTACCATGAAAACACTAATACCCTTCATGATCTCCACAGAACTTCAAATATGATGAAGGAATAAGAAGTAAGCAATGTTTTCAGCTCACAAAAAGATTTGTTGAAAGGCTTTAGAAAATTCTAAGCAGATGCATTTGGCTTGTTAAAATCTATGCTCCACAACTATTGGTGGCATCCTCCTACCCCATGCTAGAGTGGGAGCTCTGAATAGGGTTTAGATAGCCCTCAAAGCATAAAGATAGGGGAAGTTTTGTCACATATTATAGTTAGAAATGCTTAGGTGGGCATGTATACAAAATGTGGAAGCGTAGACAAGGCACACAAACTGTATGACAAAACTCTCAAAGAAATACATTTCATGGAACACCATGGTTGTAGGATATACATAAAATGTGTCACGTCTCATTTTTATGAACAACCTAATTAATATAGATTAGTGAACAATTACTGTGATTGACTTTAACCTTAAGTGATTTTATATGTATGAAGGTAATTATTATGAGTTTATATTGATCAAAATTAGAAATTGATTTAAATGTTAAATATTGTAGACATGATTACAATGATTTGCCTTGGCTATGTTTTGAAGACACTAACCTATTGATGTCAAGTTGAGTGCGAATGAATGTAGGTACTCGTCGAAGACGAGAACATGGTTGAGGTAGAGGTGTTCTAGCCACTTGGCAAGAACTGATGGGATGGATTACCCTAATGCAATCACACGCCCACATAGTTTCATATGCATTTTGAATGGTTTTCTTATGCATCGTTGTGTGGAAGAAAAGTGTGATTGATGGTTTAATATTTAGAGGATATTATGTTTAAATTGCTACAATAGTTTATATTAAATGCATTATTTTATTTAATGTCATAATGTTTAGATGTTAGAAAAATTAGTGTATTAGAAATCATTTTCAAATGCATAATGTAATTACTTAAGTTTAATGTCTTTTTCGAATTGTAATTAAATAGGTATTACAATTTAAATAAGGAAATATGCATATATGTGTTTGTTTGTATTTTAATTAAATAAATATTAAATATTGTTTTCTAATTACCTAATTTTAGATGTTTGGAAGACATTATGTACATTAGATTTAAATAAATTATAATAACATATATATATATATATATATTATTGTATTATTATTTTATTTAATTCTTGATCTATTAAAATAAATATGTTTTAGTTAAAATAATTAAACAATGTTAATAAAAGCATTTTTATAATTAGATTTTTTAAATAAATAAATACGAATGAAGTTAAACAGCAGCTTCCTGTTATGCAAGCCAATTTTGTTCTGCATAATAGTAAACTGCATAAAAGAAATTATTTATTGTTTTAAATAGAATTATGAGTTTTATCTTATTGGTTGAATCTCATGCAAAGTGGAATGAAACTCCAGTTTTAAAAATCAAAAACTTCATCCTAAACCTAGATTTTCCAACGCCAAAAATAAGGCATCAAAGATTTTTTTTTTTAAGAAGAGGAAAGAAAGAAGGGGTTGAGCAGAAGCAACAAGAACCCACAAATTATTATAAGAGGAAGGCGATTTGTAGCAAGAGAACTGGTATTTTCAGCAGCAAAATAGAGGTTTGCAAGCCGCAATAGAAGAGAGAGGGAAGGGCAGCAATATTAGCTGCAAATTCATCATCAACCACCATACTTCTAGGTTTTTATCATATTTTTGCCTTCTTGAAATCATGTTTTGAGATCTTAAAAATGATAAGGTTTAAACTGTGATGGCCATCCATTTTAACTAATGAAAACTATTAATAAAACCCTAGATCATTAATAGGAATGTCCCTGTCAAACAATATGACTGATTTTTCTTTTTTTTGATGGCTGAAATTTAATTTTAGATTAGAAAAATTGACCTCCTTATATTGAAACAAAAACTCTCAAAAAGATAGATAAAACCATATTTCCTATTATGGACTGCATTTTAAAACATATTCTTTTACCTTACCAGTGAATAACAGTAAGTTTATAATTGTTGTGTTTTATTTAGTTATATTTCTACAGTTCCTGTTACTGGCAACATGAAGGTAATAGGAACAACAAGGAGTCTGAGTTTAATTTTTTTGCATTTAATTTTCTACAGCAACATGAAGTTTAAATTATGTTTTTATGAGTTTTCATCACAAATTTGACAGCAAAGAATAATAAAAGCTTGATTTCATGTGATATAGAGAAAATGTGAATGAATAAATGGTTAATAATATTAACTAGATTGCATATAATATTGAGAGAATATGATTGAATAATGGATAATAATAGCTAGATTCAATATGATATTTAGAAACTATGATTGAATAATGGATAAGAAATTATATCAAATTGATAAATTTGTGAATACGATTTTATATGGAAATGATGAATTATTGCTTGTCGAAAGTGTCATTTTTCAAATAATGTTTTGGGAAGGGATTTTTAAATGATTTATTGAAAAACTTGATTCTTTTATTTTATTATTTATTTTCTTGCTTCTTGGGGAAAGAAGTAGATTTTCTTCTAGGAATGTAAATGGGTTGCTTTCTAGGCTAGGATGCCGAATGTGGATTTTTTAGAGATGGATTTTCCTCTTTACGAGAATTGAACTAGGTTACTTATAAAGGATTAGACCTAATCGAGATGACATTGAAATAGATGTTTATTGTCTAGCAAACCTATTTATTTATATCTCTACCACATCCTGTTGTGAGACAATTTGCTTTTCATTATTTATAATTACACATTCAGACATCAGGGTTGCATCGAGTGTTCCCTCCTACTAGTTGTTACTAGGTAGCTAGACATTTTGTGCAATGCTGGGTTTCCTTCATTTCATGAAGGGATTCGTGAAAGTGTAAATACTTCATGGTTGGGTGGAAAAACACCTGGGCCATGTTTTCGTCTCTCGGCTCGCAGGTGGTGGACCACTTGGTTCATGCGTCTAATGAGCGTATTGATTTACTATTCTTGTTGTACATGATTATTGTACTGGATTTAGATGTATTATGGCATGCTTGCCTATGAATTTATGTATATTATTTTATAGTGCTTGTTAGCTGAATTAAGCATGTGATTTTATAAGATTTAATAACATTGTGACTCATATTTATGAGATTCAAGATATTGTGATTAAGCGGATTAATTACACCTTTTATCTTTGAAATGTTATATCTAAGTGGATTATTTACATCTTGTTATTTTGGATATTGCGATGTTGTATTTAAGTGGATTATTTACTTCCTTTACTTTTGAGTTGGTTTAATGGATTTTACATTTATTTGTGAGGCTTTACATTTGGTATCAAAGCTCTAGGCTTAACACTAGGGTCTTTGTTTTCTTTTTGGGACTATTGTGCTAAAGTTACAACTTGATACAGATTAGCCATCATGAATACTAGAAACACTGATTGCAGTGACGGATCAGGAAGTGGTCGACGTGGAGGTACACGTGGAGGTGCTCGTGGTGGTCAAAATGTAGGAGATCATGGAGATGCTAGTGATGATCAAGATGGAAGATTTGACTGTATTCTTGCTCTCTTGACCTAACAGGACATGAGGATGAATGCTCTTGAGCAGGAGATTAGGGGTAATCGTAGGGAGCCGAATGCTAATGAAAATCCTGGAGATGCTAATGAAAATGAGAATCCAAGGATAGCAGTTCAAGTTCCTAAAGTTGGAGCCAATGCTAATAATCAAGCAAGGATTGCAGAAGAATTGGGGATAGACCTCAACAAAGTATTGCCACTGAAATTTGATGGAAAGACAATTGGAGATGGAGCAGAACCCTGGATAATATAAATGGAGAAATACTTTGAGATCTAAAACCTTTCAGATCACACAAAGACAATGTGAGGATCTTACCACTTGATTGGTGAAGTAGCAACATGGTGGGATAATGAGAAGGCAAATAAGAAGCTGTTACTTGGTGAAATAACTTGGGAGATTTTCTTGCAACTGTTTAGAAAAAGATGGTTACCATAGTTATTCTTCAACAAGAAGATGACAGAGTTTCAGAATTTGGTTCAAGGAGGTATGTCCGTAACCAGTTATTGGGAAAGGTTCTCACATTTACTTAATTATGTTCCATAGTATCAGACAAATGAGAGATTTCAGATCAAGAAGTTTATTTTTGGGATTGAGGCCACAGATTGGAGCTGAGGTAGACATTCATAACCCACTCACTATGGATGCCGCTTTTGAGAAGGCAATAAAGCAAGAGTAGAGATTGCAGCAAGCAACTAGTTACCACAAGAAAAGAGATGCTAAGTTTTCAAATAAGAAACCATAGAATAATCAATAGAACTATCACTAGAATAACAACCAAGGCAATAATAGATAGATTAGGAATATGAAGAGAGGCAATAATTCTCAGGATCATAATGGTGGAAACAAAAGAGGTGGCTATAAAAATAGAAACAATAATCAGAGGGAAATAGCTGAAGGACCGAGAGCACCTAAGGGTGGATGCTACAACTGTGGAGGGGAGCATTATGCAAATACATGTCCACATAAAATGGGAAAGAAGAATTAGCAAGGAGCACCACAACATCAGATTCATGCCACAGTGGATAATCGGCAAGCAACTTTTCAAGCAGCACCTATTCAGTTCCAAGGTAAGCTCTATGGACTACCTATTTCTATTTTAATTGATACTGGTGCCACAGAATGTTTTGTAGATCCTAGAGTAGTATCTAAGTTATCAATTAGACCTAGACATATGGAAAACTCTTGGATGGTACAATATGGCAATAGTGCAGAAAAGAGGGTAGACTCATGTATAGCATGTAGTGAGTTAGAACTTCCTAGTTTTCAGACACAAGTGAATATGTATGTAGCACCTTTAGGCTCTTATGATGTAATTTTGGGAATCAACTAGTTAACTGAACATAAGTCTCTAGTAAACTATGAAGACAAGGTTGTTAGATGTTTGGATGACCTAGGGAATCAAGTGGAAATTAATGGATCTAAGAGACCTTTAGAGCTTAGACAAATCTTGGCTATGCACTTAAAGAAAGCCAGGAGGAAAGGATGTGCCATTTATGTTGTCCAAGTAAAGGACCTTGACAAAGAAGAACTAGTGTTCAATGACTACCCAATCCTTAGAGATTTCAGAGATGTATTCCTTGTAGAGTTGACAGAGTTACCACCCAAGAGAGAATTTGACTTCTCCATTAACTTGCTACCAGGGACTGAGCCTCAATCTAAGACACCCTACATGATGACTACTACAGAATTGTATGAGCTTAAGGCACAATTGTAGGAGTTGCTAAATCGAGGGTTCATTAGACATAGTGTGTCACCATGGGGTGCACCGGCTATCTTTGTAAAGAATAAGGATGGTACTTTGAGATTATGCATTGATTATAGGATGCTTAACAAAGCTACTATAAAGAACAAGTACCCACTCCCAAGAATAGATGAGCTCTTTGATCAAATGAAAGGAGCAACAGTGTTCTCGAAGATAGACCTTGGATCCAGCTATCACCAACTGCAGATTAAGGACGAGGACATCTCTAAAATAGCTTTTAGGACTCAATATGCTTATTACGAGTTCACAGTGGTACCATTTGGGTTGACTAATGCTCCAACAGCTTTCATGAATTTGATGAATAGCATTTTGAGAGATTTCTTAGATGATTTCATGTTGATCTTCCTCGATGACATTTTGATATACTCTAAATCAGTGGAAGAGCATGAAAGGCATTTGAGGATTGTCTTGTAGTGTTTGAGAGAGAGAAAGCTTTATGGTAAATTATCTAAGTGTAAATTATTTCAAGATAAAGTGCACTATCTTGGTCATGTGATCTTAGTTGGAGGGATTGCAGTTGATCCTGAGAAGATTAAAGCAATAATGGAATAGCCTGCACCGCAAAGTATGCCATAAGTCAGAAGTTTTATGGGACTTGTAGGTTATTATAGAAAGTTTGTGGAAGGTTTGTCAACCATAGCAGCACTGATTACTACACTACAAAAGAAGGGTAAGAAGTTTGAATGGACAGAAAGGTGTGAGCAAGCTTTCCAAGTACTAAAGGAAAAGCTCACAACTACTCCTATCCTGACCATACTAGATCCTAATGGGCACTTTATAGTTATAACAGATGCTTTGGGGGAAGGATTAGGAGGAGTGTTGATGTAGAATGAGTAAGTGGTTGCATATGAGTCAAGAAAGTTAAAGCAACATGAGTTCAACTATGCACCGCAAGATCTTGAGTTAGCTACCATAGTTCATGCACTTCAGATGTGGAGGCATTATCTTCTAGGTAATCCCTTTGAGTTAAAGATAGATCATTTAGGGCTCAAGTATATATTTACTCAACCTAACCTTAATGCATGTGTAACATCAGAAAATGTCCCCTTGGGGGCTTTTCCCTCATAAGGTTTAGCTCCCGGGTCTTTTGCATGCATTTAGGACATCTTACTTCATAATTTGGCATCCTGATGGAATGAGCCCTAGGTAACATAAAAAATGGGACCTAGGAGCACCCCTTGAGCTTAATCCTACCCAAAATAGGGGGGAGGACTTGGGTACCCGTGCCCTAGTCCTGCCCTATTTTAGGGTAGTCCCAATTTTTAGGTGTCAGTTTGTGACCATTATTTGGGCCCTATGCTGACATGGTAAGTTTGAATTATGAAAATCTTAGCAGAAGTTTTTGTAGTTGCATATAAAAGCATGTTTAGGCATTCATTTAGAAACTAGATGGCAATTGTGATCTTTATGCATTCTCAAGGTGATTCAAGGCTTTCATAGTGCTACAAGAGCAGAATTGTGTTGTCTATGTGTTTGTGTCTACAGATTTGAGCATCCATTTTATCATGGAATGAAGGGCATCTTCCTCCCATGAGATCTTCACTACAAGGTGACATTTTATTATGTTTTCATCATCATTTCCTTTGGTTTTTACCTCTGCCTTACAAGGGCATGCACTCTCTATCTGACAATGGTGTTTGAAGATGTAAGTGTCCTCTGGGGCTTGACTGAGGCAAGGCTCTAAACACCACAACTCCCTCCTAAAGTTTTCATGGTTGCAGGTTATAGGTTGTGAAGCTGGACAAAGTGAAGTTGCAAGAAGGCATCTTGGAGTGAAAATTTGCATATTAAAGCTTGAAATTCATTTTCAGATCTGAGAACATTTTATTTTTATCATAAATCAGACTTCAAAACATTCATATAGCATTTTGTACCAAGATCTCAAACCTAGGGCTTCAAAAACACCGATTTTCACTAAATTTGACCTTATCAACTCTCTAAACTTGAAACATAGGTGTGTTGTGAAGGGTATTTTTACATTAATTAGTTTTTATTAGAGTAATAATTTTATTCCCCTCCTAAAAATCTTCACAACACCCTTTTAACGGGCTCTCGTATTGAAAATTTGGTGAAAAACTACACATTTTGACTATTTTTGCCCTAGGGTTTGACCTAGTTTGCACTCCAAGCATGTTGTGATCAATTTTATGGATTGATGTGACTGATATCATTGATTTTATTTTTTTCACCTCCTGATATTTATTACAACACCCCTTTTGCTAGGTCTTGGAATTGAAAAACTGTGAAAAATAACCTATTTTTGCTATAATTTCACTAGGGTTTGACTTTAAGTGGCACTAAAAGTGTGTTGTGATGGATATATTATCATTAAGTGGCTGTTATTACTGATATAATTCACTTTCCATCATCATTTTATTCACAACACCCTTTGTCATGCTCCTTTCAATCGAGATTTGGTGAAAAAAGTGCCTATTTTGACATATTTTCGCTATAGTTTGACTTGGCATTATCTTGGATTTGCATCAAGAGTGTGTTGAGAGGGATAATATTGCTGTTTTGGACTAATATCAGACATATAATTTTCTGCCCCTGATCAAAATCCTTACAACACCCTTTGTTTCACTTAATTGCATTGAAAAAAGTACAAAAATCAAGCATTTTAGGCTATTTTGGGGCATATCGCTTTGCACTTGCCTTTGATATACTTTTGGAAAAAATTTCAAATCTGATTTGAGCATATAAACATGGCCTCTAATAACAAAAACAATAATAGGTTCCCTCCTAGACCTTACATGAAAAGAAAAGTCCCTGAACCTGAAATTGTGTTTACACCTCATGATAGAACAATTGGAGATTCTGAAGGACCTCTTTACATCACTATGAAAATAATGGGAAACCCCGTGGATGGAACTCTTATTGATCCTAACTGCATGATTAATGTTTCCACTGAAGAGTCCCTCTTTTCACATCAATTAATGCAAGGTTCTTATGACCTTTTGAGCACGATGATTAAGACACATAAGGGAACCTTTATCAAGCCTTTGGGTAAGATATCATTGTTGGTAACACTATCTGGAAAACATGTCAAACAATAGTTTGATGTTGTCCCTATTTCTAACCTCTTTTGTATTAAATTAGGTCATCCTTGTCTAAAATAAATGAAAGCTATCCCTTCAACAATACACCGTTGTCTAAAATTCCCTTTTGATGGACGCATGATTACCATCCCTCGCAACAAATATAAACCTTTGGTTGAGAAAAAACATTACATATTAAATTATTTTTGGGATAAAACTGAGATACATAGTCCTTCTATGACAAAAGATAAACAACCTACATGTGAAGAGAATCTTAGACCGAAAGGACAAGGTCCCTATACCAAGGTTCCTCCCCCAAAATCCTTACAAGGATCAGATGGTCATTGTCGACAAAAAAATATTCCACCGTGACAAATGAAGTTTGACCCCAGTGCTTCATTTTCTAAATTACACAAGCCTGTGAAATAGAAAAGCAAGAGAAAGAAGAAAAAGAAGACAAGCTTATGCTATAAACCTTGCCTCTCAACAAGAAAACATTGATCCTAACATTCAACCAAACAAAAATGATCCTAACAACGAACAACATGATGAGCAAAACATGAATTTGGCTATGATACCTTATGTCCCACTTTCCACCAACATTAGTGAGTGGGAAGATGACAATGATTTACTTGATGATGAGACTTAGCCCGAAGACCATACAAATAATTATCTCTAACCCTCTATCTCTCTCGTGATGTGCTTCCCCCATGATGTGTTATGTGTTGTTTAGGCCTCCTAGGATGACCCCTGATTCTCTTGTAAGGTCCGGGATACTAGGAGACCGCCTCTGTTGTGACCTTCTATTTGTATCATCATTCTTCTAAATTGCCTCTCTCTTTGATTTCATTATTGTGTGTTGTGTCTTACGGACATAGCATTATATTTGGTGACTTGGGGGCACCCTCCTATGTGACTATCCCTAAGACATTTGTTTCTCCTCTCTTATTTAATGTTTCTCTTCCTCTAGTGTTTCTATCTAGCGGGCGGATGACAAAAAATATTTATAATGATGCAGACCTAGTGTCCCTTTAAAGAGAAATCAAAAAATGGACTTAGTTCCTAATATGACGATGGGGTTTTATATTTTATCCAACACTTGGCTAGTGGAAGCACTCATGCTTTCTGCATAGTGAATTTGATGATGTTTTTTTATCTCATTTACAAACCTTAACAATATTGTTGCTCTGTGTACCTTTGTTTGTCTTTGAATCTAGCCTTGGCAATACTTGATTCAGAGAGATTCGTGATATAGCCCCACAGTTATCCTCGAACTCTAAATTTGTGGTATAACCTTGACTCTTTGTGTGGTTAATCATATGCATTGATGGTGTTGTTTATCATGATTTTATCGACACTAACATGTTTCTTGTAGGGATGTGTTTGTGGGAACATTTGACAATCGTAAAGTACATGTCACCTCCAGGGGGCATGGGCTTTGTGAAAGTCGGTGTTCCCTTGTGTATTTTCTTCCTATCTTAACGTGCTTGATATCAATACTTGATATCAACCAACTTAAGGTGGGGCCATATATAAGGTAAGTTGTCTGTTGTAGATGTTAGCAATGTGTTTATCCTCAAGTGTAGTTTAAAGACTAGTGCGATGAGTGCTTCTTGCATCTTGAGTTTGTTTGCAATCAATCAATCATTCATTTAAGCCCTCTGCAGAGGTAGGATATCACGTATATCCTTTTTATTTTAAGCCCTCTGTGGAGGCAAGGATGGTGTATTTCTTGGAGAAAATTGCATCATCCTGTCATTTTCAAAAGTCCTCTGTGGAGGTGGGGAGTGGTTCTGTGACTAACTCAACCCTTAAGCGTGTCTTGGGTGATTGTTGTGGTGAAGCCCAATCATCGGTGTGTGCCTCTAATGTGCTTGAGATGGTGTTGGACCTAGAAATAGATACACTCCATCACTTGTCTGTCGTGTTTTCTCCATGTCTTCAAGTGTGTGTGTTTGGAGTGCTTGCTTTGTTTGGCATGTTTGTTCCCCTATATGCAGTCTAAAGACTAGAGAAATGAGTGCCTCCTACATTTTGGGAGGTTTTACGCGTCTTGAGTTTGTGTTGCCTCATATATACAGTATAAAGACTTGCGCGATGAGTGCATCCTGTATTATGGGAGGTTTGTTTACTTTCCAGTACTTGTATCTGCATTTCATATACATGAGAAAAAGAAAAGAAAAGATATCATTTCTGTCTTCCATGCATTATTGTGTCTTCTATGCATTTACTATCTTCTCCGTGTTCTGCATGACTGTAACTATCTTCTCCATGTTTTGCATGCCTGTTACCATCTTCTATGTGATTGGCGTGTCTTCTCTGTGCTTGGTGTGTTTGCTATGTTTGTGATCGTACTTTAATGCATGTATTGGCTTCGCATTGATACATACATTAAAGTGGGGGCTAAATGTAACATCAGAAAATGTCCCCTTGAGGGCTTTTCCCTCATAAGGTTTAGCTCCTGGGTCTTTTGCATGCATTTAGGATATCTTACTTAATAATTTGGCATCCCAATGGAATGAACCCTAGGTAACATGACAAATGGGACCTAGGAGAACCCCTTGAGCTTAACCCTACCCAAAATAGGGCGAAGGACTTAGGCATCTATGCCCTAGTCCTGCCCTATTTTGGGGTAGTCCCAATTTTTGGGTGTCGATTTGTGACCATTATTTGGGCCCTTTGCCGACATGGTAAGTTTGAATTACGAAAATCTTGGTAGGAGTGTTTGTACTTGTATATAAAAGCATGTTTAGGCATTCATTTAGAAACTAGATGGCAATTGTGATCTTTATGCATTCTCAAGGTGATTCAAGGCTTTCATAGTGTTGAAGAGAAAAATTGTGTTGTCTATGTGTTTGCGTGTGCAGATTTGAGCATCCATTTCATCATGGAATGAAAGGCATCTTCCTCCCATGAGATCTTCACTACAAGGTGACATTATATTGTGTTTTCATCATCATTTCCTTTGGTTTTTGCCTCTGCCTCACAAGGGCATGCACTCTCTATCTGACAACGGTGTTCAGAGACTTAAGTGTCCTCTGGGGCTTGACTGAGGCAAGCCTCTAAACACCACAACCCCCTCCCAAAGTTTTCATGGTTGTAGGTTACAGGTTGCAGAGCTGGACAAAGTGAAGTTGTAGGAAGGCATTTTGAAGTGTCAAAATTGTAGAATAGGAAGAAAAATAGCACCCTGGACTTGGGCACCCGCTCATTAGTCTTCCAACTTTCGTGATGAGAAAATCTTTGGAACAACAGGGAAGAGTTACAGACTGAGTTTCCAAATCTCGACAAAAACTAGGGCCTTGGACTTGGGCGCCTCCTCCTATGTCCCCGACGTTTCCACCTTGGAGCCCCGAAAATAGGTACTCTGTGATTTGATATTTTACTTCCTTCTGCAAGAGATTTTTCTGTTATTCTTCTGTTTACAGTTGTATTTATGAAATTAGGGTTTTAATGGTTAATTGAACATAGGAGAATAAAAATTGATAATTAAACACCCTAATCCAAGCTTCTCTACATCTCATAGTGACCTATTGTATGATAGTGCATTGCCACTCGACCCTAGGTCCTTGAATGTTAAGGGTGAAAGGAGGATTCAAACATCTAACAACACTAAACCAAACAATCCCAATTTTACCCTATACAACATGATAGAGAAGATAGTTAGAATTCCTTAGTGAGCATGACTTTGGAATTGAATAGATAAAAGGAAAGGAGAATAGATTAGCAGATGCTCTTAGTAGGAGAAGACATCTAGCTGCCATAGTTACCATGAGATCCAATTTGAAATAGAAAGTGATTCAAAATCTTCAAGGGGATGAGCATTATGAAAGAGTAAAGCAAGCTTTGGAAGTAGACCCCTTAGATCATAGGTTTGATGGTTATGTTGTTGAATCAGATGGACTTCTAAAATTTTAGGGAAGGATGTATATTCTTAGCTTGGGAGAGTTAAGGAAGTTAGTGCTTGAAGAGATTCACAATGCACCTTATTCAGGTCACCCTGGAGTGACAATGATGGTCAAAGGTTTGAAACCTTTATACTTTTGGCCTAGACTTAAGAGGGATGTGATGGAATTCGTGGCTCAATGTTTGGAATGTCAAAGAGTTAAAGTTAAGCATGTGTACCTAGCAAGATTGTTGTATCTGTACAGTATCCCTGAGCACAAGTGGCAAGTGATAAGCATGGATTTTATTCAAGGGTTACCTATGTCTAAGAATAGGCATGATGTCATCTTAGTGGTTGTGGACAAGTTGACAAAAGTAGCACATTTTATTCCAGGGAATCTTTCAGATGGTTCTATGGTCTTAGCTATGAAGTTTGTTCAGGAGATTTTTTGATTGCATGGAGTGCCTGAGATGATCATTTCAGATCAAGACACTCGCATGACATCTAGATTTTGGACAACTCTTAATGCAACTTTGGGTACAAAGTTGAATTTCAATTCGGCCTATCATCCTCAAACGGATAGTCAAACAAAAAGAGTTAATCAGGTTGTAGAAGACCTTCTTAGAATGTATTGTATGGATCAGCAGTATAAATGGGAGGAGTATCTTCCATTGATAGAGTTTACATACAACAATTCATACCATGCATCTTTGGGAATGGCAACTTTTGAATCTCTTTATGAGCATAGGTGTCGAACTCCTGTTAGTTGGGATAAGGTGGAGGATAGAACAGTGATTGGTCCTGAAATGTTAAGAGAAATGGATGATCAAATGAAGTTGATCAAGGAGAAGTTGAAGCAAGCTTCAGATCGTCAAAAGAGATATGTAGATAAGAATAGAACTCCTAGACAGTTCTCAATTGGTGACAAAGTCTTTTTGAGGGTCAAACCTCATAAGAGTTCAATATCATTTGGCAAAGCATCCAAACTTGCTCCTCATTTTGTAGGACCATTCAAACTTTTGGAAGTGATTAATCTTGTAGCTTATAGACTTGCTCTACCACCTACACTTGTCAGAATTCATATTGTTTTTCATGTGTCCTTACTTAAGCTTTATCATCCTGACGCATCACATATTCTTGATTGGCATGCTTTATAGGTTCAGGATACAAGAGTAGTGCTGGTGGAGCCCACTCAAATTTTGGGGAAGCACAACATTAAGTTGCGTAGTAGAGATGTGGTGCAATATAAGGTCCAATGGGATTAGTAATCTAAGGATAGTGCCTCATGGGAGGATGCAGTGGAGATTGATAGATCTTTTCCTCATTTAAGGATATAACATAGATTTCTTATTCATGCATGGATTATGATACTTTGAGTTATTTTTATGATATTTTGATACCTTGAGTTGATGTTATTGTTTTATGAAACCTTGATACTTTATTGATGGTTGATGGATACCTTGTTATTTTGATGTGCAATAAGACATCAAGACGATGTCTCCTCCAAGTGGGGAAGGATGTCATGTCTTATTTTTATGAACAACCTAATTAATCTAGATTAGTGAACAATTACTGTGATTGACTTTTACCTTAAGTGATTTTATATGTATGAAGGTAATTATTATGAGTTTATATTGATAAAAATTGGAAATTGATTTAACTGTTAAATATTGTAGACATGATTACAATGATTTGCCTCGACTATGTTTTCAAGACACTAACCTATTGAAATAGAGTTGAGCGCGAATAAATGCAGGTACTCATCAAAGATGAGAACATGGTTGAGGTAGAGGTGTTCTAGCCACTTGGCAAGAACTGATGAGATGGATTACCCTGATGCAATCACACACCCACATAGTTTCATATGCATTTTGAATGGTTTTCTTATGCATCATTGTGTGGAAGAAAAGTGTGATTGATGGTTTAATATTTAAAGGATATTGTGTTTAAATTGCTACAATAATTTATATTAAATGCATTTTTTTATTTAATGTCGTAATGATTAGATGTTAGAAAAATTAGTCTGTTAGAAATCGTTTTCAAATGCATAATGTAATTACTTAAGTTTAAAATCTTTTTCGAATTGTAATTAAATAGGTATTGCAATTTAAATAAGGAAATATGTATATATGTGTTTTTTTGTATTTTAATTAAATAAATATTAAATATTGTTTTCTAATTACCTAATTTTAGATATTTGGAAGACAATATGCACATTAGATTTAAATAAATTATATTAAATTATAATAAGATATATGTATAATTGTATTATTATTTTATTTAATTCTTGATATATTAAAATAAATATGTTTTAGTTAAAATAATTAAACAATGTTAATAAAAGCATTTTTATAATTAGATTTTTTAAATAAATAAATAAGAATGAAGTTAAACAACAGCTCCCTGTTATGCAAGCCAATTTTGTTCTGCATAACAGTAAACTGCATAAAAGAAATTATTTATTGTTTTAAATAGAATTATAAGTTTTATCTTATTGGTCTAATCTCATGCAAAGTGGAATGAAACTTCAGTTTTAAAAATCAAAAACTTTAGCCTAAACCTAGATTTTCCAATGCCAAAAATAAGGCATCAAAGATTTTTGTTTTTTTTAAGAAGAAGAGGAAAGAAAGAAGGCGTTGAGTAGAAGCAATAGGAACCCACAAATTATTATAAGAGGAAGGCAATTTGCTGCAAGAGAACTGGTATTTTCAGCAACAAAATAGAGGTTTGCTAGCCGCAACAGGAGAGAGAGGGAAGGGCAGCAATATCAGCTGCAAATTCGTCATCAACCACCGTACTTCTAAGTTTTTATCATATTTTTGCCTTCTTGAAATCATGCTTTGAGATCTTAAAAATAATAAGGTTTAAACTGTGATGGGTGTCCATTTTAACTGATGAAAAACTATTAATAAAACCCCAGATCATTGATAGGAATGTCCCTGTCAAACAATATGACTGATTTTTCTTTTTTTTTTGGTGGCTGAAATTTAATTTTAGATTAGAAAAATCGACCTTATATTGAAACAAAAACTCTCAAAAAGATAGATAAAACCATATTTCTTGTTATGGACTACATTTTAAAACATATTCTTTTACCTTTCTAGCGAATAACAGTAAGTTTATAATCACTGTGTTTTATTTAGTTATATTTTTGCAGTTCCTGTTATTGGCAACAGGAAGGTAATAGGAACAACAGGGAGTCTGAGTTTAATTTTTCTGCATTTAATTTTCTATAGCAATAGGAAGTTTAAATTATGTTTTTTTGAGTTTTCATCACAAATTTGACAGCAAAGAATAATAATATTGAGAGAATATGATTGAATAATAGATAATAATAGCTAGATTGCATATGATATTTAGAAAATATGATTGAATAATGGATAAGAAATTATATCAAATTGATAAACTTGTGAATATGATTTTATATGGAAATGATAAATTATTGCTTGTGGAAAGTGTCATTTTTCAAATAATGTTTTGGGAAGGGATTTTTAAATGATTTATTGAAAAACTTGATTCTTTTAATTTATTATTTATTTTCTTGCTTCTTGGGGAAAGAAGTAGATTTTCTTCTAGGAATGTAAATGGGTTGCCTTCTGGGCTAGGATGCCGAATGTGGATTTTTCAGAGATGGCTTTTCCTCTTTTTAGGAATTGAACTAGGTTACTTATAAAGGATTAGATCTAATCGAGATGACATTGAAATAGATGTTTATTATCTAGCAAACTTATTTATTTATATCTTTGCCACATCCTGTTGTGAGACAATTTGCTTTTCATTATTTAGAATTGCACATTTAGACATCAGGGTTGCATCAGATGTTCCCTCGTGCCAGTTGTTACCAGGTAGGTAGACATTTCATGTAGGACTGGGTTTCCTTCGTTTCATGAAGGGATCCGGGGAAGTGTAAATACTTCATGGTTGGGTGGAAAAGCACTTGGGCCATGTTCCTGTCTCTCGGCTCGTAGGTGGTGGACCACTTGGTTTGTGTGACTGATGAGTATATTGATTTACTATTCTTGTTGTACATGATTAGTGTACTAGTTTTGGATGAATTATGGCATGCTTGCCTATGCATTTATGTGTATTATTTTATAGTGCTTGTTACCTAGATTAAGCATGTGATTTTGTAAGATTTAATAACATTGTGATTCATATTTATGAAATTTCTCTTTCATTGAGATATTGTGATTAAGCGGATTAATTACACCTTTTATCTTTCAAATGTTGTATCTAAGTGGATTATTTACATCTTTTTATTTTGGATGTTGCGATGTATTTAAGTGGATTATTTACTTAATTTACTTTTGAGTTAGTTTAATGGCTTTTACATTTATTTGTGAGGCTTTACAAAATGTATCTATCGAATAGGTGTTAAATTCTCAAGAAAATGTAGCAACCTTTTACAACATCCTCTGTGCTAATATCAAATGGGAGCTTTGGATCGAACAATGGACATTCATCAAAGAATAATGGAAGAAGGATTTTAGCATTTAAGTTTGTAACTTTAGAAAATATCCCCTTGGGGGCTTTTCCCTCAAAAGGTTTAGTTCCCAGGTCCTTAGTGTGCATTTAGGACATCTTACATCATAATTCAACATCTTGATAGAATGAACCCTGGGTATCAGGCCCAAATTTCTAGTGTTGGTTTATGACCATTATTTGGTCCCTAGGCTGACATGATAAGTTTAAATTTATGAAATCTTTGTTGGAAACAAGGTAGATAACTGAGAGGGGGGGTGAATCAGTTATCTTAAATATTTTAACTTTATGTTCTTCTTTAGCAATTAGTGCAACATTAAAACATATAAGCATTCATAACCATGAGAGCAGAGATAAAATAAAAACATAACACAATGATTTTGATGTGGAAAACCCTGTTAAGGGAAAAACTACGGGGTGACTAACCCAAGATTGTATTCTCTATTAAAAGAATAAGAAATACAAAATGGCACTTGCCAATTAGGGCTCACTACCTGAGCACACTACTCACAAGAGGCACACTGCCTACAAGAGACTTACTGTCTACAAAATTAAGGAAGGTAACCAGGTGTTTGAACTGATCAGAGGCATCCACATATGCTAAGGTTCAGTTCTAGTTAGGCTCACTATACTGATCTACTGCACTTCATTCTTCCTCTGCTTTTTAGTCCTACTATTTTGTCACATAACAGATTTGTATTGCTGCTTCTGCTTTATCTCGCACACTTCACACTTGCACACACACCTTCATACCGAAATCCATCTAGTATATATATCCATACCCAGGATTTCAACATCTTTCTAGTCGGCAACCAAAATACTCAAGATATTTACTAAATACTAGTCTGTCGGCTGAATCCATGCTTAATATGTGATGCGTATCAAAAATATAGACATAGAAGTTATCAATCATGTTAGCCAACCATGAATGATCCCTCAAGAAGCTTGATCACCATCAATTTCTCATCCAGATTAAAGTCTGATGCTGTGCCAGTCAGTTCTTCCTTAATCTGCTCTGCCTATCAGGAACCCAACACTTAGATGCTCATATCTTTTCACTCTTTCATCACCGGATGCTTAATCTCTGGAATGTAGTAGTCATGGTACTCCTCTTAACTTCACCAAGTCTGCACTTTACTGAGATACATCCTCTAAGAGATCCGGACCTGATTGTCAGACCTTGCTGCATGCTCTATTCTTGTTCACCGGACCAAAACATTCTTCAATCTGACTTCTGGTAAAGACATACTATGTGCTGCGGATGTGTGGGATAAACTTTGTTGCCATCAATGATGAAAATCATGAAGCCACACAGTGTCTCTTGCCAACAATCTCCCCCTTTCGTATTGATGGCAACACTTAGTGAAAAATGACTAAGTGTCATAGCACACTCCCCCTTGGCTGATGCTCTATCTTATGTACACTTTTACCGGAGATCCCCCTTAGCTAGATTCCACATTTTTCACTACTCCTCACTCCCCTTTTGACATCAATGGCAAAGGGTGGAATCTGTACACTAAAATTTGCAAAAATTAACCTATACATAGCCACATAAGTATATATACAATTTATACTTAGATATACTTAAGTATATCTACAAAAGTGGTCTTCAACTAGACAAACTGTGTTGCCCAACTCTGCTTCATTCTGTCCAAAATTGAGATGCGACCACTCAACAAAAATGCAAAAGCTTTTACCCTCTTTAAGTCTACTGGATCACTGGTCCGAGCTGTAGTTTGAGCATTAGTTAGGGCCTCATGAATTGCCTCTAACTTAGGGATAATTATCCCTCTTAGTTCACTCATTCTGCTTATTCTATTCTTCTTCTCCTTCTCAAGCCTCTTTATCTCATTTATAGTAGCAATAGCCTGGCACTCTTGATTCATTATGGATGAGGTGAGAGGATCAAAATTCTGAGATAAACTTGACAGTTTACCCTCTTGTTCTTCCACCTTCTTTGCAATGATTGCTGTCACTGTGGACCAAGATAAACAAAATTTGTATAATTTTTTGCCATCTTTGAGAGTATTTTCTAGGCTCTTTATCCCAATATCTAGATTTCTCCTATCATTTGCTATGAGTCTCTATACTTCGGAGAATCTCTTTCCCAAAAACTCTTTCTAGACTTTGTCTTTTGTTGATTTCTCCAAAGAATCAAAATGTGTGCTAACAAAATTAACAAGAGATTTCAAATTACCAGATGAAGAGGCGGAAAGATCCTTTTGGAAGGATGGCATGATTCTCTCTAGCACACTGGATGCAATCTATATCAGCTCACAATCTTCCATGTGAGATTTCAGAAGTTTTTCTTTTGCTTTAGCTTGAGCAAAAGATGCTATCTTCATTGTCTTTACTGGAGAGAGGGAATCAAAATTGAGTGGTACTTGGAATAGTTTTGGTTCATCTATCTCCATTATTTCTTTGGTCAAGAAATTTTTCACTGCTTCTGCAGTGTCTCTTGCCGAAGATAGAGTCTTCTTTCCTTTTACATCCTCAGAACTGATGTCAGAGATCTTCTCTATGTATTTTTCTTCTCTTCCCTTTTCCTCCTTAACTTGACTCAATTTCTCCTCTTTTCTACCTTCTCCTTCAATTCCAGAGTCTACAGGGGGATCTAGAAGAGAGATGTTTGCTTCTTCATGGACTTCCTCTTCCAGGACAGAGGAATCTAAGTCCTTAGTCCTCTCCTCACCTATCTCCTTTGACACTTCTGCATTTTTCTCAGTAGATTCTTCTTTTGATGTACTTAGTCCTTCGTCATCCATGGTAGAAGGTTCATCACTTAGGTCTTCTATAACAAGAAGATTGAATCATTTAAATGCATTCCGAAGGATGTCTTCAATCTCTTTTGCCACCTGATCAGTCTCTCTGAGGATAAGTTTGTTCATTCTTCCTTTTCTCTGGAACTCTTTCTTTTTATGCTTCTTGTCTCTCCTTCTCAGCTCTTTCTAATTTTTCTCTGTTTGCATCAACTGCCTCTTTTGAAATGCCATATCTTTTGGCAACTTCCTCTACTTCCCTTCTCACTTTTCTTTTCATCTTAGGTTGTCTTAGCTCAACATGAATTTTCACACTCAATTCTTGAAATGTTCCAAACCTTTCTGCCTCAGGGTCCTTAGGCTGACTTAGCAGGTGTTGTACATGCAGTTCTAGGATTTTCTCATCTACCTCATAGCCCATTCGCATAATCCAGAATGTTCTCGGCTCTACTAGATCCATTAGGCATTGATTAGTGTCTACCATAAAACACACTGTATCCTTATATTTTTCAACTATTGTCTAAGGAATTCTTTCTCTGGCTTGCATCATGGTGCAGGAGCTTCAGTTTAGTCATTTTTTCGAATATAACATTTTGTGACCTTGTTAATTTTGGTTTTTCCTAAGGCTTTGAAAGCCATTTGATTGACTAGTCCAATTTGAAGTTAACTTAGGCCTATTTTATAGGAGTGTTTCTTTTAGAAACTTGTTGTTTTATGTTAAACTGCCACTTCCATTGGTTCACTACCTTTCTTGGGTAGTTGTATGGACTGTTGGAAAGTGGAAACGTTGGGGAAAGTTTCCTTTAAACTTTAGTTTGTAAAACATGCCAAGAATGAATGGAGAGGAGGAGTCTTTTAAGGAAAAAACTGTGTTTTATGCATATTTTATCGAAACAACCATTCTGTACGGCCTGGTATGGATTTTTTATGAGTTGAAATGTTGGAAATTTGTTAGGTCTGCAAAACACCTTTCATTTGCATCTACTTGGAGCTCTTGACACTTTTGTAGAAGATAGAATCAATCCAACTTGTAAAAATTGTTTTGAAACCTTTTTAACTAGGGTTTGTGTCAAAAAATGGTGAATTTGCCCTCTATCCTCTGAAAGTATCAACCATTTTCAGAAGGATGGAGGAGATTAGGTTAGGTTTTATTATTTTCTATGGTTTGCAGGTTGAAGACTCCTTCTCCAAGCGTTTGGTATGATCCTAGCTAGTCAAAAACAATTACTAGTTGGAAGAAATGGTGTAGAGTAGTGTTTATCTTTAAAAAAGCCATGTGCACAACTAAAGGGAGATTGGATTTCATGTCTAGAAGCAAGGATAGACCTTTGAGATGGTTGGTGGAACTTGAGAAGGCAAGATTACTACATTCTTTACATACAATCTGATTTAGACCTTCTTCTTTGGAGAAAAATAGTTTACTGTTTTCTGTACGTCAGTGGTACAGTACGGCTACATGCTAGAGGAAGAGTACCTGTTCTCTATAGGTAATTGGATGATGCATTGATTGTTGATGGTCATTGAGAGTTAGGAGTGTTTAATGTTGTGTAAGTGAACTCTTTGTTTACAAAGTTAACCTCCTTTTAAGACTGTTTCTTGAAGACAGTCACATCAGCATTACTATTTCTGTCAGAGCAAGTACTGAGGTGAGGTGTTGGGTCAGAGACCTCAAGTGGATCCTGTCCTTGGTGAATGCATGTGGTGTTTAAACTCTTCATGGTAGAGGAGTTGATGCAGGTTTAGTGGTTCATAACAGCTACAAGGAATAAGCTGTCATTTCAACACTGCCATAGGATAGTCAAGTTGCAATTGCTGTCCTCTATCCTGTATAGCACAGTGTGAGCCTGCATATGAATAAATGGTTGTTTGTTTACATTGAGTGTTTATTATGCATGGAGTGTTGATGGTCATTTAAGGCCTTGAGAAGTTGATTGAGCAAGTTCTACAAGATCTAAGCCTTCTTCAAACACTATCCTAGAACAGTCATACTATTGTTGCTATCCACTGCCCTAGAGAATGCAGAGATTAGTCTTTTGGTCAGAGACCTTGTTATTCTCCATGTGTTAAACAATCCTATGTCAAATTGTGTATGGAGATCCTACTAGCATAGGTGTTAGGAGTGGAATGCTATCCTTGAAGGTGAATGTGTTGATTGTTTGGGTAGAGTAGTGACTCCCAAAGGTGAGTGTTGAGCAGCCTGTGTGGTGGACCTAGGTGTGGTCCTAGGCTAGATCAATCACCTAAACAAAGCCTTGTGTAGGCTTATAAACAATCCACCTTTGAAACATTAAGAAGGAAGCTTTGTCAACCAAGTTCATTGAGTGAACTTCTATATCCACTACCTTTACCTCTACATCATGTTGGTATCAGAGCCAATATTCTGATTGGAAGCAAGTGTATGTCAGAAGAGGAAATTGAAACAGACGCTAGTACAATGCCTCCCAAGACAATGAGTCAAGATGCCATCAAGAAGTTGGTGGAAGAGATGGTTGGAGCAAGACTGCAAGAAGCAGGATTGCAAGAAGCAAAGTTGTAAGAAGAGAAGAAGTCTAAAGGCAAGACCAAAGAAGAGGGAAGTTCTTCTGATACAAATGAAGAAATAGAGACAGAAGAGGATCCTCTAGAGTAGGATATGTCTGCAGATCAAAAAGCCTTCTTGAATGCACTTAAGGGTGCTCATGGAGACAGTGGTGATCCCAAGATGGATGTGCCTACCTTTCATGGCAAGTTAGATGGAGATGTTCTCACCGACTGGATAGAAGCTATGTGCAACTTCTTTGATTACAAGGAGTTCAATGACAGCAAAAAGGTCAAGTTTGCCAAGACAAGGCTAAGAGGTTCTGCACTTGTATGGTGGAACTATATGCAGAGTGAGAGGGAGAAAATTGGGAAGAGTCCCATCACTAAATGGAGTAGAATGGTAGCTATGCTTAGAAGCAAGTTCATGCCACCTAACTATGAGATTCAAATCATAAGGAGGTTTTAGAATTATTGACAAAAAGACATGGATGTGGCTGCCTACACAGAAGAATTTCATAGACTCAGTATGAGGGCCAATCATAATGAAGATGAAAAAGGGATGGTGGCTAGGTACCTGAATGGACTGAAATACAATCTGCATGATGAGATAAGCTTGGTGTTACCAAAGACAATGGATGAATGTTTCTTATTGGCCTCTAGAGCAGAGGAAAAGATGAGAAGGAAGGGTGAACAAAGTGCCAGAGGTAGAGGTGGCAGAAGTCAAAGAGGTAGAGGCAATTTTGGTCGTGTACAGTTCAACAAAACTGAAAATAACAGTCAACAAGAAACACAATCAGCAACAGAGCATAGAGGAGATTTTAGAGGTGGCAGAAGTCATAATGGCAGAGGCAGAAATGGAGGAGGTAGAGGACTAGGAGTCTTCATTGGAAGATGTTATGGCTACAACCAAGTTGGCCATACAATGAACAAATGCCCAAGGAAAGCCAGCAACTGTCATGACAGTGGGAAGAGAAATCAGTTAGTGAAAGATGATGACCGTGAAAGTGTGAATTCACCAATGGGAAGTGCTACACCTATTCTAGATGGAGAGAGTATGATGATAAAAAGGTCTATGTTGAAGATGCCATTGAAGCAAGAGTTCCCTCAGAGAAAGAATCTTTTCAGAACCCAAGGCCTAGCCTATGGGAAACTCTGCAAAATCATAGTGGATTTAGGGTCTACTGAGAATGTGGTATCCACTGAGATGGTTGAGAAGTGCAAGTTGAAGAGGCTGCCTCATATCAGTCCTCACAAGATTTCTTGGTTAAACAAGAACCAAAGTTTCATGGTGGAGGAACAAACTTGGGTTGAATTTGCAATTGGTGACTACAAGGACAAAGTGCTATGTGAAATCATCCCTATGGATGCATGTCACCTGCTTCTTGGCCGCCCATGGCAGTATGATGTTAAAGCTTAGCATGATGGTGAGAAGAACACTTATGTCATCACCAAGAATGGAAGACCATTCAAAATGGATCCTTTGTTGGAGCAGCCCAGGGGAAAGGAAAATAACAGCAGTGTCATGTTGGTGAATGACAAGTAGTTCCTAAACATCATCAAGGAGAAGTATAATGGTTCTTTAGGAGGACATTTTGGCTTAGACAAGACACTAGAACAAGTCACAAGGTTCTATTTTTGGCCAAAGGTGCAATCAGATGTGAGAAAATATGTAGCTAGTTGTGCAATCTGTCAAAGAGCCAAAGGTGTGTCTTCAAATGCAAGTCTATACCAGCCCCTTCCCATTCCCAATAGACCTTGGGAAAGTCTCAGCATGGATTTTGTGCTTGGGTTACCTAGGACAGCCAGAGGGGTGGATAGTGTGTTTGTTATTGTTGATAGGTTCAACAAGATGGCTCATTTTGTGCTATGTAAATGCACAAATGATGCATCTCATGTTGTAGGTCTATTTTTCAAAGAGGTAGTAAGGATACATGGTTTACCATTGTCCATTGTAACTGACAGAGATTCTAAGTTTGTAGGTCACTTCTGGAGGACCTTGTGGAAGAAGCTGGGCACACAGTTGCCCTTTTCATCAGCCTACCATCCACAAACTGATGGTCAGACTGAGGTGGTTAATAGATCACTTAGAAACCTTCTAAGGTGCCTTACAAAGTAGCATGGTTTGGCATGGGACTTGGTTATCAGTCAGGCTGAATATGCCTACAATGATTCAAGGAATAGGAGCATTGGTAAAAGTCCTTTTGAGATAGTTTATGGCTTTCATCCAAGAGGGCCACTTGAGCTAAAGGATCTCCAAGGTTGGGATAGAAGGAGTGCACTTGGTGAAGAGTTTGTTGCATCCATGAAAATAGTTCATGATCAAGTCAAGTTGCAACTAGAAAAATCAGTCACAAAGTACAAGGAAAAGGTAGATTTGAAGAAAAGAGAAGTGCATTTCAAAGTTGGTGACTTAGTTATGGTATATCTGAGGAAAGAAAGGTTGCCAAAGGGTTAGCCAACTAAACTCCTGATGAAGAAGATTGGACCATGCAAAATAGTGCACAAATTTGGTCCAAATGCATATGAGATTGAGCTACCAGATGGCCTTGGTATCTCTCCAATTTTCAATGTTTGTGATCTTTTTCCTTTCAGACCTCCATTGCCTGATGAAAGTGGATCAGATGTGGTGGCTGAAGATGCTGATTGGATCAAGGATTTGCCTCCAAGCAAACCTTTATAGTTGGAGTGCATTCTGGATTCCAAAGTTATCAAGAAGACTTGGAGAGGTGTCTATAAGGACTACTTGGTGAAATGGAAGGATCTTCCTAATTCAGAGGCCACCTGGATGACTGAAGCAGATATCTTGAAGCATGGCATGACACTTCAACAATTGGCAACTCAAGGGACTTGAGTTTTTCCCACAGGGGGAGTATGGTGAAGGAGCTTTAGTTTAGTCATTTTTTCGAATATAACATTTTGTGACCTTGTTAATTTTGGTTTTTCCTAAGGCTTTGAAAGCCATTTTCTTGTTTGGTAATAAAGACTTAGTCATTTGATTGACTAGTCCAATTTGAAGTTAACTTAGGGCTATTTTATAGGAGTGTTTCTTTTAGAAACTTGTTGTTTTATGTTAAACTGCCACTTCCATCGGTTCACTACCTTTCTTGGGTAGTTGTACAGACTGTTGGGAAGTGGAAACATTGGGGAAAGTTTCCTTTAAACTTTAGTTTGTAAAACATGCCAAGAATGAATGGAGAGGAGTCTTTTAAGGAAAAAACTGTGTTTTCTGCATATTTTATTGAAACAGCCATTCTGTGTGGCCTGGTACAGATTTTTTATGAGTTGAAATGTTGGAAATTTGTTAGGTTTGCAAAACACCTTTCATTTGCATCTACTTGGAGCTCTTGACACTTCTGTAGAAGATAGAATCAATCCAACTTGTAAAAATTGTTTGAAACCCTCTTAACTAGGGTTTGTGTCAAAAAATGGTGAATTTGCCCTCTATCCTCTGAAAGTATCAACCATTTTCAGAAGGATGGAGGAGACTAGGTTAGGTTTTATTATTTTCTATGGTTTGCAGGTTGAAGACTCCTTCTCCAAGTGTTTGGCATGATCCTAGCTAGTCAAAAACAGTGACTAGTTGGAAGAAATGGTGTAGAGCAGTGTTTATCTTGAAAACAGCCACGTGCACAGCCAAAGGGAGATTGGATTTCATGTATAGAAGCAAGGACAAACCTCTAAGATGGTTGGTGGAACCTGAGAAGGTAGGCTTACTGCATTCTTTACATACAATTTGATTTAGACCTTCTTCTTTGGAGAAAAATAGTTTACTATTTTTTGTACATCAGTGGTACAGTACGACTGCATGCTGGAGGAAGAGTACCTGTTCCCTATAGGTAATTGGATGATGCATTGATTGTTGATGGTCATTGAGAGTTAGGAGTGTTTAATGTTGTGTAAGTGAACTCTTTGTTTACAAAGTTAACCTCCTTTTAAGACTGTTTCTTGAAGACAGTCACATCAGCATTACTATTTCTGTCAGAGCAAGTACTGAGGTGAGGTGTTGGGTCAGAGACCTCAAGTGGATCCTGTCCTTGGTGAATGCATGTGGTGTTTAAACTCTTCATGGTAGAGGAGTTGATGGAGGTTCAGTGGTTCATAACAGCTACAAGGAATAAGCTGTCATTTCAACACTACCATAGGACAGTCAAGTTGCAATTGCTATCCTCTATCCTGTATAGTACAGTGTGAGCCTGCATATGAATAAATGGTTATTTGTTTACATTGAGTGTTTATTATGCATGGAGTGTTGATGGTCATTTAAGGCCTTGAGAAGTTGATTGAGCAAGTTCTACAAGATCTAAGCCTTCTTCAAAAACTATCCTAGAACAATCATACTATTGTTGCTGTCCACTGCCCTAGAGAATGCAGAGATTAGTCTTTTGGTTAGAGACCTTGTTATTCTCCATGTCTTAAACAATCCTATGTCAAATTGTGTATGGAGATCCTGCTAGCATAGGTGTTAGGAGTGGAATGCTGTCCTTGAAGGTGAATGTGTTGATTGTTTGGGTAGAGTAGTGACTCCACAAGGTGAGTGTTGAGTAGCCTATGTGGTGGACCTAGGTGTGGTCCTAGGCTAGATCAATCAATTGAACAAAGCCTTGTGTAGGCTTATAAACAATCCACCTTTGAAACATTAAGAAGGAAGCTTTGTCAACCAAGTTCATTGAGTGAACTTCTATATCCACTACCTTTACCTCTGCATCACATCATACCTTGGAAGTTCTTGAAATATCCGCAGAGTGCTATGCTTTGAGCCTTGGCATCACCAAGCCCATACATATAATCTTTGATTTGTATGGCAACCAGTCTATCATTTTGCCATACCCAACCACTTGTTCCTTGTAACTCATTCATATAGTAAAAGAAGAGACATAGTATTAGGCCACCATACTTAAATAAGTTCTTTTTATCCTTCTTTATTTTTTGCAAATTTTCTAATAGTTGGCTTAGAAGAAGTTCGCAAAGATCATAGTCTGCATTTTCCCTTAGCATCTGATATGCAGTATAAATTATAGTTTCAGATACAGAGTTCTCCCTGCTAGAATGATATATTTTGTACCCAATTATCATAGAGGCAAATTTGATATCCGGATTTGTGATATCTTCTATTGTCATTGCTCTCTTTTCAAACTTTGATCCAGTAGCCTCACTTACTATTTGGTTCTTGACCGATTTGAGAGTAGGCAACCCATTGGATAAGTCCAAACCAGTTACTACCCTAATGGCATCTTTTGTTATCTTGAATGGCCTCATCAACCACATGAAGTTGTCATGTATTCTGCTAAGAACATACTAGACCCATTCATCCTTAGCAAAATAGGGAAAGTGGATGCAATGTCCAAAATGCTTATCCCAGATGGCCTTGTATTGAGGTTTAAGTTCAAATGTTTCATCTATTAATTTCTTGTGATAGATATCCATCAGTTTGGATTCCCCAAATTCCTTAATATTGGCATGTATGTATACCCTAACATCTTCTACATGTAGAACCCCATGCGGAATGCTAGTGAAGGCACCTAAGGGATCAACTTCTAGGGATTTGTAAGGATGTTTATTGAACTTAGGGCGTAGCCTATTAGTGATATTAACAACATTTGGAGTAGCCATCTTGCAAAAGATTCAGAGAGAGATATTCAAGAATGGAAATACCTTTTTACACTTCTAGGGTTCACGATATGAGCCAGAAAAGATCGCTAGTTGAATCAGATTCTATGGTTGATCTTTAAGAGGGTTGAAGCAATCTTGTTTGCAGAGCTCTTTCCTTCTTCTTCTCGAATGGAAATGTGCAAATGATGAATAAAAGAACCCTTATATTTCTGTGCAAACCCTAATTTCATATTGCAATAAATGCACACCTTAAGTCATTCCAGTTCCCTTGTTTTGACCTTGTTCTGAGAGAGATCCTTTTGAATCACTGAGATGCACTTAGAATTATTATTGGTGATAATTGACAATGTATCTCCCTTTCTCCAATCATTCCATTTATCCGTAGATCAAGATATTTCAATTTTAAATCATACTGGATCTAATTGTGAGAATCCTACTTTTGCCGGATGACTATCAAACCAGATCAATCTTGGATGATTAACCTCTTCAAACCCCTTGTGGATCTTTCATATTTTTACCAAGGGTTATTTAGACATTTCTCTGAGAACCCTTTAATCCACAACTTTCCATGTGCCAATTTCAGGCACCGATTAACTGGCTAGGGGAATTTATTTTCCTTTGTGACTCCCCTTGAGCCAGAACTCATCTATTTAGTTTCCAGAAGGAATATTAGCACCAGATTCTGGTGTGGATCCATCCCCAACATTTTATGTACTTCTCTTCACCCAAATCTTGTTCATCTCCCTTTGAACTTCATCCGCATTCACTTTTCCTTTTCCTTTGTCTTGATTTTGATTATGATGCACCAAACCCTTTTTATCCTAATTCTTACTTCTGCAAAATTGGCAATATGACCGGATCTATTGCAATTGTAGCAAACAATATTTCTTTGCAAATTTGACCGATATCCTCTTGATCTGCATTGATTAGCCATATGTCCCATTCTAATGCATGTAAATCATCTACCATTGAATGAATTATTTATTTGCATATTTCTACATTCATGAGATTTGTGACCATACCTTTTACAATTAAAACATTGTCTGGAGAAGGATGAATTAGTCTGATTCATTCTTCTTCTGCACTTATTTGCTTTATGACCGAAGTTATTAGAATTGTAGCAGTATCCATTGAAGGATGGGTGTCTTTGAGCATTTGGTTGCCTTACCAGAGGTCTTCTAGGCCTGTTCCTTGGATTTCCTGATCTAGAGTTCTTCTGACTGGATCCATAGCTTTCACCTTTTTCATACCCCAAGCCTTGCTTATCATCTACCCTCTTTTGGATTTCAAGAAGAACTTCAAGTTGAGCAGAGCTTATCTTGAATTTCTCTTTGTATTCATTTGTTGTTTGAAGATCCCTTTTAAGAGTGTCTATCTGATTCTCAAGTTGTTCTTCATTATCTCTAGCTTCTTCAAGATCAGATTCCAGATGCCTGATTATTCTATCCATTTTGTGGTAGTCTTCTGACTTCTCCTTGAGAGATTGTTTTAGATTATCTTCAATTTCTTGGGTGAATTTCATAACCCCTAATTCTATTTCATGTCTTACCATAATGACCTCTTTTGATAGATTCTCACATAACTTGTTTTTCTCATTTAGATCTTCATTATTATCATTGGCTTCACTTTGACTTGCTAATTGTTGAAGTAGTTCCTTTCTCTTTTTCATAGAGATACTCAGTTTTTCTTTAAGTTCATTTATGAAATCATCAGCTTGTTTGAGTCTTTCCCTCAGGTTATTGACTTCAAAGTAAGATTGCTCAAGATCATCTAGGGAAGACTGAAGTTGTTCCCTCATACCATACATATCCATTGAGATTCCCAAATCTTCCTCAAGTTGTTAGGCTCTGTTTAGTGGAACTTAGCTCTGATACCAATTGTTGGAAACAAGGTAGATAGCTGAGAGGGGGGTGAATCAGTTATCTTAAATATTTTAACTTTCTATTCTTCTTTAACAATTAGTATAGCATTAAAACATATAAGCATTCATAACCATGAGAGCAGAGATAAAATCAACACATAACACAATGATTTTGACGTGGAAAACCCTGTTAATGGAAAAACTACAGGGTGACTAACCCAAGATTGTATTCTCTATTAAAAGAATAAGAAATACAAAATGGCACTTGCTAATTAGGGCTCACTGCCTAAGCACACTGCTCACAAGAGGCACATTGCCTACAAGAGACTTACTGTCTACAAAATTAAGGAAGGTAACCAAGTGTTTGATCTGATTAGAGGCATCCACATATGCTAAGGTTTAGTTTTGGTTAGGCTCAATATACTGATCTACTGCACTTCATTCTTCCTCTACTTTTTAGTCCTGCTATTCTATCACATAACGAATTTATATTGCTGCTTCTACTTTACCTCACAACTTCACACTTGCACACACACCTTCATACCAAAATCCATCTAGTATATACATCCGTATCAGGGGTTTCAACATCTTTCTAGTCAGCAACCAGAATACTCAAGATATTTACTAAATACTGGTCTGTCAGCTGAATCCATTCTTAATATGTGTCGCGTATCAAAAATATAGACATAGAAGTTATCAATCATGTCGGCCAACCATGAATGATCCCTCAAGAAGCTTGATCACCATCAATTTATCATTCGGATTAAAGTCTGATGCTCTGCCAGTTAGTTCTTCCTCAGTCTGCTCTGCTTGTCAAGAACCCAACACTTAGATGCTCATATCTTTTCACTCTTTCATCACCGGAGGCTCAATCTCTGGAATGTAGCAGTCATGGTACTCCACTTGACTTCACCAAGTCCATACTTTGCTGAGATACATCCTCTGAGAGATCCAGACCTGATTGTTGGACCTTGCTGCATGCTATGTTCTTATTCACCAGACCAAAACATTCTTCAATCTAACTTCTGGTAAAGACATACTATGTGCTGCGGATGTGTGGGATAAACTTTGTTTCCATCAATGACAAAAGTCATGAAGCCACACAGTGTCTCTTGCCAACAATCTTGGCCAGAATGTTTGCAGTTGCATATATAAGTATGTTTAGGCATTCATTTGTAAACTAGATGATTACTAGATTGTTATTGTGAACTTTATGCATTCAAGAAGTTATTCAAGGCATTCATTGTGTAGCAAGAGCATATTTGTGGTCTATGTGTTTGTGTTTGTAGATTTGAGCATCCATCTCGTCATGGAATGAAGAGCTTCTTCCTCCCATGAGATCTTCACTACAAGGTGATATCTTTTATGATTATTGAGTATTTATCATTTTGTTTTTGTCTTTTCCTCCCAAGGCATGCACTCTCTATCTGACAATGGTGTTTGGAAGACTTGAATGTCTCTCTGGGGCTTGACTGAGGCAAGTCTCTAAACACCACAACCCCCTCCCAAAGTTTTCATGATTGTAGGTTACAGGTTGGAGTTGTAGACAAAGTGAAGTTGTAGTTGGGTACAACAAAGTGTTGAGATTGTAGATCAATGAAAGAAACAACTACCTAGACTTGGGTGCCCGCTCATTAGTCCTCAAAGTCCTATAATGGGAAAATCTCTGATACAATAGATATAGGTTACATACCTTGTTTCCAGATCTTGACAAAAAGTAGGGCACTGGACTTGGGCACTCGCTCTTTAGTCCCTAACTTTTCTGCCTCAAAACCTTGAAAATAGGTGCACAATTATTTGATATTTTACATCTTTCTACAGAAGCATTTTCTGTAATTCATTTGTTTACTGTCGTATTTGCATAATTAGGGCTTTAAGGTATAATTAATCATAAGAAAAGTAAATTGTCAATCTAATCATAAAAATCCAAGTTTTCCTACATCTCAATAGTGACCTAGGGTATGATAGTACATTGTAACTCGACCCTAGGTCCTTGAATGTAAGGGTAAAAGGAGGATACATACACAAAACTACCAAAAACTCAACTATCCAAAAATCACCCTTTACATTTTGGTGAACCCATGTTATTGGACTTGTTTGCACCTTGTTGAGTGTTTTTATTTAGATTTATAGTGATTTCATTCATTCATATAGTCATTCATCTTATTGCATTGGAAAATTTACAAAAAAATTAAAAAATTGAAAAAATTGGAAAAAAATGGCATTTTAGGGTTTGCATGTTGCATGAATTAATTTGAATTTTATCAAATTTCTGATTTCTGCATTAGACCTGATTTAAATTACATAAAATTACAAAAATTCAATATCTTGCATTGCATTTTCATCATCAAATTGCTAGGGTTTTGTTGAAAATTGTGAATTTTGTATATAACCCAGTAATTCCAAAATCTAGGGTTTGTAGGTAAAATCTTGTTTCAAATTTTTCTACTGATTTTAGAGACTCATTCAAATTTTCATTTGGCTATAGTCTTACATTTTGGTACAAATTTGCATTTAGATTTTAAAAATTTGCATTTTTATATAGAAAAAGTCAACAAAAACTAGCATTTTCATTGATTTTTCACTAGATTTGCATTAGCATTTTGCATGTTAGAGTTTGGAAATCATTTTCAGATCTAGGAGCATGTAATTTTCATCATATATCAGCTTTAAAAACATTCATATAGCATTTTGTGTCAAGATTGTAAACCTAGGACTTCAAAAACATTGATTTTCACTAAATTTGGCTTTATCGACTCTCCAAATTTGCAACATAGGCATGTTGTGAAGGATATTTTTGCACTAATTGGTTCTTATTAGAGTAATAATTTTCTTCCCCTCCTAAAAATTTTCACAACACCTTTTTAACGGGCTCTTGTATTGAGAATTTGGTGAAAAACCACACATTTCAACTATTTTTGCCCTAGGATTTGGCCTAGTTTGCACTCCAAGTGTGTTGTAGAAAATTTTATAGATTGAGGTGAATAATATCATTAGTATTATTTTTTACACCTCCTAAAATTCTTTACAACACCCCTTTTTCTAGGTCTTGGAATTAAAAAACCGTGAAAAATTGCCTATTTTTGCTATATTTTCACTAGGGTTTGACCTTAAGCGGCACTATAAGTGTGTTGTGATGGATATTTTGGAATTAAGAGGCTATTATTACTGATATAATTTTCTATCCATCATCATTTTCCTAACAACACCCCTTTTCATACTCTTTTGCATTGAGATTTGGTGAAAAATTGCATATTTTAGTGCATTTTCACTATATTTTGATTTGTCATCATCTTAGATTTGCATCAAGAGGTGTTGTGAAGGATCTTATTGCTGTATTGGACTGATATCAGATATATAATTTTTCTTCCCCTAATCAAAATCCCTACAACACCTTTTCTTTCACTTACTGGCATTGTAAAAGTATAAAAAATCAAGCATTTAGGTCATTTGTCTTTTACAAGCTTTCAAAATCTAATTTTGGCATTGATTTGAACATATGCACATGACACCTTCATGTCATTTTTCAATGGTATCTTTGCATGCATTTATCAAAGACCTTGATTTTGACCAATTTCTAACCCTCATGAGTGAACATCCTACAATATTAGAGAGCTTAACAAAGTTCATCTCCATGAATAGTACTACAAAAGATAATGGTGATAATGCATCTCCCATATCTACTACATGTGATGATGATATAGTCCTGTCCTCTAACAACTCCTTTAAAAATGATTCTTCCCACGAGGATGTGCTAATATAAAACACTGAAATCTCTGATACACTTCCAACAATAGAAGGAACACACCTTTTAAAAGACATCATGCCTCCTACAATAGAAGAACAAATAATTCATGATGTTGAGGTCCCTATTGATGTGATAACTTATGAGCAAATAGACAAACTTGATAAAGACCTAGCTGAATTCCAAGAATATGTGCAAACTGAGAGGATGGTAGAAGAAGCTATACCTATGATTCACAACATACAAAAATTGATAAAAGAAGGACAAGAGGGTATTGATGTTGTTCAAGGATTAATGCATATCATACAAATTAATTTCATGCCTCGATATGACTTAGACAATTACACATCTCTCATGGATACATACCCTTGGGTAGTAGAAGATTTAACACAATACATTGAGAATGATGAGCATGAAAACTCTCTTAATGAACCTTATGAGGCTAAAGATGACTATATGAACTATGATGCAATAATTGGTTTAATAGAAGCAGTTAAGAATTCATCTAACCCATGGAAAAATGGCATTGATTTAATTGTTGACAAAGGTTAGATTGAAGACCCTACCAGGTAAGTATCTCTAACCCTTTATCTCTCTCGTGATATACTTCCCCCATGATGTGTTATGTGTTGTTTAGGCCTCTTGGGATGACCCTTGAATCTCTTGTAAGGTCCAGGATACCAAGAGACTACCTCTGTTGTGACCTTCTATTTGTATCATCATTCTTCTATATCACCTCTCTCTCTAATTTCATTGTTGTGTGTTGTGTCTTACAGACATAGCATTGCAGTTGGTGACCTGGGGGCACCCTCCTACATGACTATCCCTAAGACACTTGTTTCTCCTCTCTTATTTATTGTTTCCTTTTCTCTAGTGTTTTCATCTAGTAGGCAGATGACAAAAAAAATTTATACTAATGCAAACCTAGCATCCCTTTCAAGAGAAATAAAAAAATAGACTTTGTTCCTAATATGACGATGGGGTTGTATATCTTATTCGACGCTTGGCTAGTGGAAGCAGTCATGCTTTCCATGTAGTGATTTTGATGGTGTTCTATCTCATTTACAAATCATAACAATATTGCTGCTCCATGCACTTTGTCTATCTTGAATCTTGCATGCCTCAGATTTCATATGCATTGATGTTGTTGTTTATCATGATTATGGACACTAACATGTTTCTTGTAGGGATGTGTTTGTGGGAACATTTGGCAATTGTAACATACATGCCACCTTCGGGGGGCATGGGCTTTGCAAAAGTGTGTGTTCTCTTGTGTGTTTTCTTCCTACCTTAACGTGCTTGATATTGATGCATGATATCAACCACCTTAAGGTGGGGGAACATGTAAGGTAAGATGTCTGTGGTAGATGTTAGCAATGTGTTTGTCCTCAGGGGTAGTTTAAAGACCTGCATGATGAGTGCATCTTGCATCTTGAGTTTGTTTGCAATCAATCAATCAATTATGCAAGCCTTCTATGGAGGCGGGATATCGAGCATATCCTTTTTCTTAAGCCCTCTGCAGAGGTGGGGATGGTGTATTTCTTGAAGCAGATTGCATCATCCTGTCATTTTCAAAAGTCCTCTACGGAGGTGGGGAGCGGTTCTGTGACTACCTCAACCCTTAAGTGTGTCTTTGGCAATTGTTGTGGCAAAGCCCAATTATTGATGTGTACCTGTAATGTGCCTAAGATGGTGATGAACCTAGAAATAGGAACACTCCATCACTTGTCTGTCGTGTTTTTTCTGTGTCTTCAAAGTGTGTGTTTTGGCATGTTTGCTTTGTGTGGCATGTTTGTTGCCCCATATGTAGTTTAAAGACCTATGCAATGAGTGCATCCTGCATTTTGAGAATTTTTGCGTGTCTTGCGTGTGTGTTGCCCCATATATGCAGTTTAAAAACCTATGCAATGAGTACATCATGCATTATGGGAGGTTTGTTTACTCTCCAGTACTTGCATTTGTATTTCATATATATGAGAAAAAGAAAAGAAAAGAAATCATTCCAATCTTCCATGCACTAATGTGTCTTCTATGCATTTATTGTATTCTCTATGCTTTGCGTGACTGTAACTATCTTCTTCGTGTTTTGCGTGCTTGTTATTGTCTTCTATGTGATTGGCATGTCTTCTCCATGCTTGGCATGTTTGCTGTGTTTTTGACCGTACTTTAATACATGTATTGGCCTTGTGTTTATACATACATTAAAGTGGGGGCTAAATGTAATGTCATAAAATGTCCCCTTGGGGTCTTTTCCCTCAAAAGATTTAGCTCCTGGGTCCTTAGTGTGCATTTAGGACATCTTACATCATAATTCAACATCCCAATGGAATGAACCCTAGGTATCATGATAAATGGGGCCTAGGGGGACCCCTTGAACCTAACCCTACCCAAAATAAGGGGAAGACTTGGGCACCCATGCCCTAGTCCTACCCTATTTTAGGTCAGGCCCAAATTTCTAGTGTCGGTTTATGACCATTATTTGGTCCCTAGGCCGACACAGTAAGTTTGAATTTATGAAATCTTGGCGGGATTGTTTGTAGTTGCATATATAAGCATGTTTAGGCATTCATTTGTAAACTAGATGATTACTAGATTGTTATTGTGAACTTTATGCATTCAAGAAGTGATTCAAGGCATTCATTGTGTAGCAAGAGCAGATTTGTGTTGTCTATGTGTTTGTGTTTGCAGATTTGAACATCCATCTCCTCATGGAATGAAGAGCTTCTTCCTCCCATGAGATCTTCACTACAAGGTGATATCTATGGTGATTATTAAGCATTTATCGTTTGGTTTTGGCCTCTGTCTCCCAAGGAACGCACTCTCTACCTGACAATAGTGTTCAAAAGACTTGAATGTCTCTATGGGGATTGACTGAGGCAAGCCTATAAACGCCACAACCCCCTCCCAAAGTTTTCGTGATTGCAGGTTATAGGTTGGAGTTGTAGACAAAGTGAAATTGCAAGAGGGTACAATAGAGTGTCAAGATTACAGATCAATGAAAGCAACAGCTTCCTGGACTTGGGCACCTGCTCATTAGTCCTCAAAGTTTCACAATGGGAAAATCTCTGATACAACAGATATAGGTTCACCTTGTTTCTAGATCTCGACAAAAAATAGGGCACTGGACTTGGGAGCTCGCTCTTTAGTCCCTAACTTTTCTGCCTCAAAACCTCTAAAATAGGTGCAAAGTTATTTGATATTTTACATCTTTCTACAAAAGCATTTTCTGTAATTCATCCATTTACTATCGTATTTGCATAATTAGGGGTTTAAGGTATAATTGAGCATAAGAGAAGGAAATTGTCAATTTAATCATAAAAATCCAAGTTTCCCTACATCTCAATAATGACCTAGGGTATGATAGTACATTGTAACTTGACCCTAGGTCCTTGAATGTAAGGGTGAAAGGAGGATACATACACAAAACTACCAAAAACTCAACTATCCAAAATCACTCTTTACAAAGTTAAATTTGGAAATACTCTATAGATATGAATGTAAAGGGGAATCATGGACATAGCACATAAACTGGTTGACATAATGCCTCAAAGAAACATGTTTCATGAAATGTAATTGTTGTCACTTGGATTTGCACCCTGTGTTGGAGAGGTTTAATGGTCTTCAACAATCTAGTGAAACATTGAGATGACCTCTAGGTGTGGGACCCTACAAGGGGGCCAAATCTCTAGAGAGAGGTTGGTTCCTTCACTGAATGAGAGATTCAGCTATTCCTAAGACTAAACCTAATCTATGCACCATTAAGGAAAAGAGAAAGAGGGATAAAACTAGAAATTAGTGGAGGTTATACACCAAGTTTGAATATAAAGGCTCTCACAGAACTAAACATGCACAAAATAAAGAGATACAACTGATCATTCACACAAATCTAGCAAATTCTTCGTAGAGGTAAAGAAAAGAACTAGGTTGGGAGGAAACAAACATTCACAGACAACCAGTTCTAAATCACATAGAGCTAAAATATCAGAAAAGGTAAAAACACAGTGTGTATTTCAACAAAAGGCACGATTATAGCAGAGGAGGGCTCTATTTGGAATATAGAAGAAAAGTATCCAACTATTTTCCAACCCTCATTACATCTTACAAATATGCATATCTAGCAATTCAATACATTGACCTCAGTCATTTCATAATTAATTCACCCCCATGGGCCTATCAGAAAATATCCCTGCAAAGGGAATGTCTGCCTACAAGAATTCAATGCAGAAGATCTCTTGGATCATGGAGTAGCTGGGAGATATTTTTCTTCTTCAATGTAAGCAGTTGATTCACCACCTGCAACAATTAATGCAAAAATATCTATAATGGGGTAGTTGAGCAAATCATATCTGCATTAATGGCAGATGAGAAAAACCAAATAGATTTTCCCTCTAAAATCCTTTCTCTCAGAGCTTTTACAATACTTTAAATATCTACATTCAGATATTTAAAGTTTACAATACATTACAAACTTTGTTTTACATTAATTTCTGCATATTTTAGCCTATATTTTTCCCTATTGGTAAAATTAGGCTATCACAAACCATTATGTCTTTTCCCTCTGTATCTTATGTTTTCATTCGGTAAACTCTCAAATTTTAGAACTGTGGCCTATTTCTCTCTTTTTTCCCTATCAGAAAAATCATATTTTCTGAACTAACTCTGACTCATCTTTTGCCCATATCAGCAAAATGCTCAATCTTTGAAATAAGCCCTCTTTTGCCTTATCAAAAAAATTATCATTTTATGAACTTTCACTTTGGCTCTCTTTTCTCCTCTCTATTTCACCTTTATCAACAAAAAGTCATTTTGTTGAACTATTCTTTCTTTGTCATCTTTTGTTGTTATCGGCAAAAGTGGCCTTTGGTGAACTTTTCTTCATTCATCACTTTTGCCTTAGTTGGCAAAATCTCTTTTTGTTGAACTTTGTCCTTGGCCAACCTTCCCTCTTTGTTGGGGATTTTACAATTTCTTGAACTAAGTCTTGTGCCAACTTTTACCTTTATAGGTAAAAGTTCACTTTCATGAACTTTGCCTTTTGGCTTTATCTTTGTTATCATTAGTGTCAACTATGTCCTATTCTATTACTTGTTTAGAAGCTTTGTATGTTGAGGATATTGAGAAAATTGGCCTCCCCAGAAGAAACAAGTGAGTTAAAGTGAAGTGCAGTATAGACAGTGAGTTGTATGCTGAAGAACAGTCTGGTAGATTTCTCCACATTTCTTGCTGCTTGAAGATCTTGGTCTGTGGATTGGAAGTTATTTAAAGGGATGTTTGAAGGTGCTAAATCTTGAGTTTGAGCCTCTGGTGTGAAGAATTGAGAGAGTTGCATTCACCAAAGTAAAACCTACCTTCTCTAATTATTCTCTGGTGATAGGGAGAAAGTGTTTTGCTCTGTGGTTCTAGAGGGAAGTCTAGGATGATGATAAGTGCCTACAATTGCAATAGTTTGTGTTTTGGTAGTCCTTAAGCTATCTTTCTTTTATAATAGTTGAAGACAGTGAAGTTTATGTGCTTTGATGTGAAGAATCTCATGAATAAAGTGGTTTGAGTTTGTGCGGTTGCTCCTGATGATTTCAATGTGCTTGTGGAATCCTCCTAATCATGTTCCTACCTTTACATTGGTCTATGTTAAGGAAATGAGATTGTGTTTGAAGATTATTCCCAGATAACGTAGCATTTAACCAGTCTTAGCCAACTTGGTCAATTCTGGTAATTGTGGAGATCCCTTAAAGATAATGGAATCCTATTATGGTGTGGCAAATTGTGTTTGAGTCCCTACTAAGGTGTGGCATGATCCACATACATCTATACTACAAATCCTTAGCATAATTTTGTATTAGGTCAAGACCTATTTTGTAAATGTTTGTAATGCCAACCTTGGAGATTGTTCCAACAGTTGATGATTGTAGTGTCGACCTTGATGATCATTCCAAGGTTGACAAAGTGTATAAATACTTGTAATTGAGTCGTGGAAAAGGTGTCCTTGTGTAAAATTGGGAAGATAAGGAAAAGGATGAGCAGATAACACAGAGCAGGGCAGAGCAGAGCAGAGTAACTATTGTACTTCAATGTATTAATCTCAGACATGAAGAATATGTTGATCTTGGCAGTGAGCCGCCTGTAGGGTTTAACAACCCTTATTGTAATCTTTCTAGGTTTAGGGTTGAGGCAGTGAGCCTGCTAGACCTAGCTGTACTTCATGGCAGTGAGCCAATATGTTCTAGGCCTATAGAGTGACCAAGCCTGAACATCATTCTTCAAAGATTGCAATATATTTTGAGAGCTAATCCTCTCCATGGTTTTTCCCCACCTTGGGGTTTTCCACGTAAAAATCTGGTGTCTCTTGTGTTTAATGTTGCATCTATGTTTAAGTTTATGATTTCATGCATTCATTGTTTAATCATAATAAGTGCGGACAAATGATTAATGTTTAAGTGTAGAAGTGTTTGAGTTTTTGGGACAACTAATTCACCCCCCCTCTTAGTTGTCTGGCACATTTCAAGAATTGGTATCTATTGTGCCAAATCAAAATTTTTGCTTCATTAAGGCATTTTGTGAAAGTCTAGAAAATTATTCGTCAAAAAAGTCAAATTTTCTAAAAATAGACGTCAAATTAGGTTTTCTAGGTTTCTTAAGATACAAATGTTGGCAAAATTTTCTAAAAATAGAATCTTTGATTCAGGTGTCGTGCCTGATTCTGATTGGTTGATTTTACTTCACGAACAAGGTGGTCCAGACAAAATCTGCAAAAGGTCGTGTTTTCCCTACTAGGTCAATTTTTCTTTTTCAAAAGGCAAAACATAAGCTCCAAAGCCATTAATAGAGGAGGTTCATCTGCCATGCTTCATTTTCAAGTTTTCAGGGTTGCTCAGATAACATAGAACTGTCAAGCAGTCGTTGACTGACGAGGAATGGTAAACTGAGTAGGATGAATCCAGAAAGTGAAGAAAAGTTGAAAATCCTAAAAATTGGTTAAGTATGGAAATCCCAAGCACCCCTGGAGGCTGGGGACACTCATCCCACTCAGACTTAGATTTTTTTTCACGTTTTCTGAGGAAATGTTAAAAATACCACTATCAGTCAGTTTTAGGGCAAATAAAATTAGTCATTTTGGTCAATAGGTCTTGAAAAGCTGGAATCCACGTCAGATATACCCAGGTTATCCAGTCTATCCCTCATCCAGTGGTAGTAGTTTGACAAATCATCAAAATCAATAACATGAAGTAGCTGTCGGCACAGGAAATGAGGTAAACTGCAAGCAGAAGTTGAAAATCATAAATTTTTCTAAGGCACAAATTTTTAGGTGTCCTTGGAGGCTGGGGACGCCCATCTTTTTAGATTTTTTTTACATTTTTTGAGAAACATCAAAAAGTTTCTATTACTCTGCTTCTAGGGGGTCAAAATCAATCAAAACTTAATCAAAAGGCTCGTGAAAGCTAGGATTTCATCTCAAGTATGCTCAGGCTACTCAAATCATCTCCAATCCTACTTTAGCAGTCAGTTGGTTGACCAGAAACGAAGATCAAACAGTAGCTACTAACACGAAAACTGAGAAATGAAATAAAAATTCAAAAATTCAAAAAAAAATTTAAGGCATCAAATTCCAAGCATCCCAAGAGGCTGGGGGTGCCCAGTTTCACCAGACTTAGAATATTTGTGAGATTTTTCAAAGAACGCACAAATCCTCTTCTGTCAGCTAGGTCAAATTAGCAGAAAACCAATTCGGCTCAATTTTTGAGGCAAAGAGAGGGTACAATCAGTTTAGTTTTCATCAAGCTTGCTTACCTACCAGATTATCAGTCTTAGTTTGCTCCAGCAGGTAAGATTCAACATCTGAACTGGGTCCCACAGTCACTGAAACGCGCGCGAAAAATGAAAAATTGAAAAAGTTAAAATATTACAAAAAATGGCTAAGGCATTGAAAACCAGGCACCCCTAGAGACTGGGGGCGCCCAAGTTTTCCAAAGTTAGAAATTTTCATGCTTTTTGATGTCATATGTTAGCCATTTCCAAATCTTTGTCCGTCGATAGTTTCCAGAAGTCAAAATTGCAGTCAAACGTCATCAGATCGTTAGTTCAAGGCTAGGGATCAAATCAGGATTGATAAATATTCAAAGTGCCATGATCAGTCATGTTTTTCAGTCAATGGTGATAGTTTGCCATCTTTTTGAAGTCAGAGGCAAACCATGCAAGAGTTAAAACAAATGCAAAAGTTTCAAAACGAAGTAAAAATTGGCTAACACTTTTGTAACCTCACGTGTTTGATGACATCATCAAAGAAGATATTTTTTATCATCTCACACATGAAGCCATAGGCAGCTATAAAATAGGGATTCTTCTTATTTGAGTATATCTACTTGGATTTGTGCTTTAAAAGTTGTTTTCTTCATGCATAAGATTCAAGCTTTATTCTTTCACAAAGAAAGTTGCTTTTTTGCCCTAAAGTTCTATAAAGACAAGCTTTTGGCCTCTTTTATTCATTACTTTTGCAGGTTGCATCCAAAGGAGGAAGATTTTTATTTTCTTTCAACGAAGATTCAAAGACCCAAACGAAGTGCTTTTTCAGCTTTCTTCATAGTTTCGAGATGAGGAAGCAAGGAGGCACACTTTTTCAAGGTCATTTCTAGGGGATCATTTTTTACAAATAGGGCCAAAGATTTTTCAAATTTTATCAAGATGGGTCCATTCAGAATTTCATCCTCTTGAAGATTGGGAAATTTTATTTTTCTAGGAATCTATTTTTTGCTGTTTTTCAGGAAATCCTCCGCTTTTTCAAAATTTGACAATTTGGGTTGCTTCAAAATGGAATTGCTTACAAAACCCATATGCCAGCTTTTTCGTTCACATTTGACTTTTTAGAAGAAATCAGCAAGTAACTTTTAGCCTTTTATCCAAGCTTTTTCTGACATAGACATGTTCACAGTCATTCTTCAAGTCTTACAGTATGCAGTACTCTCCAATAGAGATCAAGCCTAAAACAACGTTGGTTCATGATTACCTGAGAACTTTCAAGATGGATTTACATAAGGTGCTTCCAGTGTTCAATTTGCATCCTTTGGAAGATATGGGAAACAATGTTATTAGGAATCTAAATCACTCTTAGTCACTCGCAGTAGATTCATTCCCCATCATAGTGCAAAGTATCAAATTCATAATTGCTTGTATGAAGCATTACAATTCAGTCACAAGAGAAATCCAATCAGCAGATGGACAGGTGCTCTATAGCCTTAGGCCAAATGATATTGAGAAGTGTTTTTCAATACCAATTTGGAGGGAAAACTTAGTTGTTTCAATTGAAGAATGCAAGGGGGTGTGGCACAATGATAAAGAAAAGTATCAAAAAAAGATTGCTCAGAGGTGGTTGAAAGAAAAGCAGAATGTTATGCCAAAGAACGTTGGGCATGGAGAGTTCAAGGAAGAACATGCAATAATGATCACTCTGCTAAACCGAATCACAGGTCAAGTAGATGCTAACAAATTTCAGCCTTGGATGTTTTACATCATGTCCCAGATTGTTGACAGAACTGAATACTATGATTAGGCATTACTCATCAGTGATAGTCTCCACCATCAGATAATTGATTTTCAAAGGGCCCATGAATTCCACATGATGTCATATCTTGTATATCTAATGGCTTTTCAAGGTCAATTTAAAGGTTTGAATATTGTTGGAACTCTGGGCATACAACATGTATATCACCATTTCCCGTAGTTAGAATTTTCTCAGGCTGAGCGACATTATAGGTGGGTAAATGATGCATTCCTTATGCATGTGGTGCGAGATCTAGATAATGAGTTGCATATATGATTTTCAACTAATGCCAAATTGGCAATGGTTGAATGGATTGATTGGTTTATCTAGTTTCCCACTTTCTCCTACATCAGAGTATATGGCTTCTTAGGAGAGCCATCCATGCTTCCAAGATATCCTACAGATGAGGTAGTGTTCATGGAATTTCTGAGGCAAGTCTATGAAGTTTATACATTTCTGTGTAGTAGGCGCAAGGTAGCTTTCAATTTTCTGATTGGGATGGGTATTTATAGATGTAGATATGGAGTAGATGCCAAAGTAATTAGTAGTGAATCATCTAAGTATGGTCTTAAGTTTTTCAACACGAGGACTTCATATGATCCTCATGGTGTTTTTGCATCACACCTTGGTCAAAATTCTGTACATGCACTTGCAGTTGAAAATTTCCAGGCTAATTGTGCAGATGAGTTTGAAGTGTGGAAACGTAGTTATAGTAGGTTTACCCTTCGGTAGTTGGCTAATATCCTATCAGAAGATGTAGAGGGCTTGTTAGATGATGGTGAAGTTTTACTTCCCACATATTTTAGATATTAGGTAAAGCAACAACCATTTCCACTAGTTAATTGGCCAGCCAAAGAAATCACCTCAATTGAGGAAAGAGCAAGCCACATTATCAAAAATAATATGATATTCTTGAAAAATAAGCAGAAAGAAGCCATTCTGGTTACAGAGCCACCAATAGTTCAACCATCAGTACCTTCCTTTTCCAAACCAAAACCAAGGGTTAAATCTATGAGTGTTCTTCCAAAAGGAACCAAGATGGCCAAGTTGAAGAGGAAAAAGGTTGAGTCTCTAGTTCATATTTAGCAGGAACAACCAACAGTTGCATCAGAAGTTTCTATTGAACCAACACCGCATGTAGAAATATTGCCTTCAGTTCATGTTTCTTCACCTTCATTACCAAGCTCTTCTCCCATTCATATAGATTCAAAGCCAGATTTTTTAGTTCATAATGCTGAGACACATATTGGATCATCAGGAGTTGATGAAGTTGGAACCAAGCTTCCAAGAGAGGATGGCTCATCTTGGCTTGAGAACATTTTGGCTAGGAAGAGGAGAAATCCTTCATATCAATTGAAATTGACAGAGCTTAAAAGTGTCTACCAAGACACACTAGACATGAAACTTAAGAAGCAAGTTCACATTGAAAAGAATGCGGATGGAGAAATTATCCTAGAAATTGCAACACCACCAGAAGATAAAGATGATAATATTGAGGTTGATGACTTCAAGGTTGTCAAAGCTAATCTTGGTAGGAGTACCTAACATATAGATGTAAATCTCTTCGAGGTTGCAGCAGATAATCTAAAGGAGAGGGTGTTGAAGGATAGAGAAGATAAAGTAGCCCTCAAGGATGAAGTTAGGTAGTTGCGACAGTACATTTCCAATCTTTTTCATGGCACATCACAAGCCAATTTATTGTTTCCTATGATTTTGGGATCACCGGCCAATTAGCAGTAGTTTAGTTAGTTGGTCATTTATGGGAGGCACATAAAGGATTGGGTGGAAGAATTTGTGACTATAGGTAGAGTTGTACTTTCACAGTTCTATCAATTAAAGTACAATGCTCATGATATGCATCAAGGTATTCAGGGGTTACAACAGACTTTGACTAAAAATAGATCAGTATTTGAGATCATAATCTCTGACTTGAAGATAGCATATAATTCTATTGATTCATCTGAAAATAAGAAGATTATTTCTAATTGGAAAGCACAATATCTTTTCACAGTAAAAACTTATGACAGTATAATCTCAGAGTTAGTAGAATGGAAAGAAAAAGTGGTAAATGTTCTCAAGTTTGTGAGATCTTTTGTTTCTCAGATCCTGTGTTCATATAAAAAAGAAGATGGTACCCTGTATGATCTCAGGGAAGTACAGACAGAGTTCCAGACTCTCTTCCACAGCAATTTTAATGGTGATCTCAGTGCCGACAAGATAGATTGTTTTGTTGCGATGATAGTAAAGTTTGACAAAGCTATGGGTGAAGTTCATGAATTCCTTTAGATGGTTGCATTTGGTGAAGAAATGTTAGAAAATTAGAATATCATCTTAGAGAGTATCAATGTTCCTGGCAAAGATGCGGTCACTAGCTTTTTAGAAGATATTATTTCCCAAAATATCAATGGATGACATCACCAATAAAGTAGGAATGTAGATGAGGATGTGACTCAAAAGAAAGTAGCTTTAACTCAAATGTTTTTTGTTTTAAGCATTTTCTTTCATCCAAAGCTTATCCATCGTTAAAATAGTAAAAATCACTTTGTAATAGTTGGAGCTTTCTTTTCTTTAAAGCAAATTTGTTTTAAAGCATTTGTTTGTTGTAATTTTTGTCTTAGAATAGAAATAAAGCTTGTGAGTTGGCAAGTTAGTTAGGTTAAATCAAGGAGATTTTAGGGTTCCCTACTCCTTTGATTTAGTATAAATAAGAGCAACCTTGCCCATTGTAAGTAATGGTATTTGTGATAGAAAAATTTGTTGTGCCTATTCTAGCCTACAGAAATTGTTATTTCAAGTGCTCATTCATTCTGTGTTATCTATTTTCTAGTGTTTGATCGCATATTATATGTCTGCCTTTTGCTACAATATTGTTGTCCTAGAGTTGTATCAACTTTATGATATTAGAATAGAAGTCTCATGCCTACCATTTGCTTTGATTTTCTATCTCTGATCATCTAGTTTTGTCGTCAGACGTGTGGCTTGCATAATCTTATTTCAATTTTCATCTTAAAGTACAATGAGTCTTCTGATGTGAATTTGGAAGAAGTTTATTAAAGATTTTATGTTAAAAACAAATCATTCCTTGTTAACTTTTAATCCCTTTGCTCTGAATTTACTTAGGAGATTAAAATCATCATTTAGTTTAGGCCTAGCTGTAGTTAAAAGTTTTAAAAAAGGAAAAACCTCTACTACAGTGATTAGAGTTTTATAACCTTGTGCTCATAGTTGAGAATCAAAAAGAAGATAGGAAAATTTGTTTTATTTATCTTTTAAGCGAACATCAACAAAAAGGAAACTTCCCCTCATAATAGAAGAGTAGTTTAACTATGCATAGATGTCTGTTTCTAACTTGTATTCCAGAAGTGTGAATTAAAACATCAACAGTTTTGTGGTGCCCACCATGGGGCATGAGGCATAAAACTTCAAGAAAGCTTAGGCTTATGTCACAAGAATGACTCTTTGGCGTCCTACTACTCTAGTTCAACAACCAAATCTTACACCACCTACTATTCAACCAAATCTTGTACGTGTGGAAGGAGAGCAAATGGACATCATTAGTAGCCTGAGGAGTTTCATATTTGTGCAAAAGGAAAGTCCTGCTCAGTGGAGAAATGTGGCTACTATTCTTGACAAAGAAAAACACAAAGCAGATCTTGTGGCTGAAAGACTTGTATTACCATCTCCCGTGTGGCAGTAGATAATCCTAGCTCACAAGGTTTATACAAGAAGGGTGAAAGACAGTACTACAGATCCTTTCTTCCAAGATCTTGTTCCTACAGAAGTTGGAGAAGCATCCAACATAGTTCCTGAAGTCTAGGTAGTTCTTGAAGTCAAGCAGGAAGAACCTCAAGAGGAACCAGTAATCCAACCTAGAGCAATGGGTGATGCAAATAATAAAAATCACAATAATCTAAGGCATCCACCCCCATTGCCTTGGGGTGATAACATTGGACCTTTGGCCCTGCAAGCACATCAAGAGCTACCAAAGGGGTCAAGGAAGCATTTTCCCCGATTCCATGGCGATGGGACCCAACATCCTGATGAACACATCTCTGCATTCACAATAGCTTGCGCTGTTTTGCATGTGTTGCATGAAGATGTTGTTGTGTGTCTCTTCATTGAAACTCTTGTGGGAAATGCTGCCGACTAGTTCAATCATCTAGAGCCAAGCATCATTACAAATTGGGCAACTATGAGCGAGAAATTCTTGGGAAGGTTTAAACCTGCCGAAGACAGTCATAGGTTGTTCACCCAACTCTCAAATTAAAAGATGGAAAAAAATGAACCAATGAGGGAGTCATAGGAAGGTTTAATCACCTAGTTACGTACCTTTCTCATACACTCAATCCATCTCCATAAATTCTATTGACCATTTTCATTAATGCTCTTCCTTTTGAGATAGCCTTTTTTTTGAGATTGGCTGATGAAACTGAATTATCTAGTGCACAAGAAAATACCATCAAGTTGGAGGATAACACGATTACCTCTGGCAAGATGAAGATGGATTTAATCAGGCCTCTTGTTTAGAGTTCTGCGGATCCACTACTACAGAAGGTAGCAAATGAAGTGACTATTATGAAGAGATAGTTGTCTACTTAGGGGCAACCTACACAATAGCCATATCAGTCACCACAACAACAATACCAACCGTAGCAATAGTATCAACCATAGCAACCATATCAACCTAAGAGGAACAATTTCCATCCTTTTAATAACTATAGGTCCAGGTTACTAACACCACCACCAAGACAAGCAATTGATGCTACTCAAAATGCAGTGTTTTGCTCCTTTCATGAAACCGATGCACATACTGGTGCCACATGTCCTAAAAATTTAAGAATGAATTAGATTATGGGATACGTTGATGCTACACCCATTCTAAACATTTTCCCTTCCCCAAGTGTGAACATTATCTTACCATAGATGGACAACTTTGATGGCGACTCTACTATGGGATACTTCTAGAAAGAACCCATTTTAATAAAGGAAGAACAAGAGGATCTTCGTCAATATTCTCTTGTAGTGAATCATGAAAATCTTTTGACACCTATGTTTACACATGCTCAACATTTCAAGGCACAAAAAGAAGAAGAGGATAAGCAAAAATCAAAAGAAAAGGGGAAGGAATTGGCTTCCACTTTCAATGTTAAGCCACCACATGAAAATGTCAAAGCTACTCAAGATTTGTCTTCGGTGAATTTTGATATAGTGGATTCAATGATGAAGACAAAGGTGTAGATTTCTTAGCTGGAATATCTTCAAGACCATCCAGATCAGCTAGATAGAATAGTTAAGTATGTCAAGAGGGAGACTGTCATTCAGCCTACATTGCTTGAATCCTTTGTTCTAGCAGAAGAGAAGCCCAAGCCTTTCTATATCTCTCTGTATATAGGAGGCTATAAGTTGAGCAATTGTATCATTGATTTAGGAGCTCCGGACAACATCATACCTTTGCAGGTGATGAATGCATTAGGACTCTCATGCACCAAGACACATGACAAATGTTATTCATTGGAGTCTAAGTCAGTGCCGTTGGCTGGACAATTGAAGGATGCTCAAGTACGGTTGGTGGATTGTCTCGAGAAGAAGATTATGATGACTATATTGGTAGATGACATTCCAACCAGTTATGAGATGTTGTTGAGAAGAAGTTTCTGCAAAGATCTCAGAGGAGAAATACAATTGGATTGGTCATCTGCGGCCATTCCATTAAAGAAAGGTAGTTTCAAATTGGAACTAGAAACTAAGTCACAGTTCCCAGTGGTGAAATCTCAAGATCCTCAAGCACAAGTGCTATATCAAGAAATGAGTCCTCGTACATATGTTATACTATCTGAAATAACTGAAGAAAATTAGGAGGTTGTGTGCACGGTTGGCAAATCAAAGGAAGAATCTGAAGAAATGTACAACTTGCAAACTTTCTTTGAGGAAGAAGAAGTGCGACAATCTTCTCAAGAGAAAAATTATGAGGAAGAAACCAAATATACTGCACAAAACAATAATGAATCTGATTTGTTCTTCTCATCTTTTGAAGGATGGTTTGAAGAACTTGTGTCAGATACATTCAAACGAGAAGAAACTAAAGAAGCATTGCAATTAGAGCAAGAACATGATCTTCTTCATTTTGAAGATGATCTTGTTGGCAAGAGACACTATGTGGCTTCATGAGTGTTGTCATTGATGGCAACAAAGTCCATCCCACACATCCGTAGGACATGGTATGACTATACTGAAAGTCAGATTGAAGAGTATTTTGGTCTGGTAAGCAAGAACAGAGCATGTAGAAAGGTCTAACAATCAGGTCTAGATCTCTCAGAGGAAGTATCTTAGAAAAGTACAGACTTGGGGAAGTCAAGAGGAGTACCATGAATGATACATTCGAGAGATTGAGCCTCCGGTGATGAAAGAGTGAAAAGATATGAGCACCTAAGTGTTGGGTTCCTGTTTAGCAAAGTAGACTGAAGAAGAACTGACTGGAAGAGCATCAGACCTTAATCCGGATGAGAAATTGATGGTGATCAAGTTTCTTGAGGGATTATTCATAGTTGGCCAACATGATTGATGACTCCTATAACTATCTTTTTGATACACATCACTTAGTAAGCATGGATTCAGCCGACAGACTAGAGTTTGGGAAAATATTGAGTATTTCAGATGTCGACTAGAAAGATGTTGAAATCCTTGGTGCGGATATATATATACCAAATGGATTTCGATGTGAAAGGGTGTGTGGTGTGTTGTATTGTGTGAAGAAAAGAAAAGAGTAGTGTGAAAGTAGCAATACAAGTCTGGTATGTGACAGAACAGCAGCACTAAAGCAGAGGAAGAATGAAGTGCAGTAGATCAGTATATTGAGCCTAACCAGAACTGAACCTCAGCATATGTGGATGCCTCTCATTAGTTCAAGTACTTGGTTTCTTTCTATAAACTATTGTAGGCAGTGAGCCTCTTGTGAGTAGTGTGCTCGGGCAGTGAGTCCTAATTGGCAAGTGCCATTTTGTACTTCTATTATTATAACAGAGAATAAAATCTTGGGTTAATCACCTCCTGGTTTTTCTCTTAACAGGGTTTTCCACATAAAAATCCTTGTTATGTGTGTTGATTTCTTTCTACTCTCATGTTCATGTATGCTTATATGTTTTGATACTGCACTAATTATTAAAGAAGAAAAGAAAGTCAAATAATTAAGATAACTAATTCACCCCCCCTCTCAGTTATCAACAATTGGCATCAGAGCCAAGTTCCTCTAGATAGAGCCTAACAACTTGAGGAAGATCTCAGAATCTCAATGGATATGTATGGTATGAGGGATCAACTTCAGTCTACCCTAGATGATCTTGAGCAATCTCACTCTGAAGTCAATAACCTGAGGGAAAGACTCAAACAAGCTGATGATTTCATAAATGAACTCAAAGAAAAACTAAGTATCTCAATGAAGAAAAGAAAGGAACTACTTCAACAATTAGCAAGTCAAAGTGAAGAAAATAATACTAATGAAGATCTGAATGAGAAAACCAAGTTATGTGAGAAGTTATCAAAAGAGGTCATTATGGTAAGACATGAAATGGAATCAGGAGTTATGAAATTCACCCAAGAAATTGAAGAGAAAAGAAAAAGTGAAGATAATCTAAAACAATCTCTCAAGGAGAAGTTAGAAGACTGCCACAAAATGGATAGAATAATCAGGCATCTAGAATCTGATCTTGAAGAAGATAGAGACAATGAAGAACAACTTGAGAATCAGATAGACACTCTTAAAAGGGATCTTCAAATAACAAATGAATACAAAGAGAAATTCAAGATAAGCTTTGCTCAACTTGAAGTTCTTCTTGAAAGCCAAAAGAGGGTAGATGACAAGCAAGGCTTGGGGTATGAGAAAGGGGAAAGCTCTGGATCCAGTCAAAAGAACTCTGGATTAGGAAATCCTAGGAACAGGCCTAGAAGACTTCCAGTAAGGCAACCAAATGCTCAAAGATATCTATCCTTCAATGGATACTACTACAACTATAATAACTTCGGTCATAAAGCAAATCAATGCAGAAGAAGAATGAATCAGACTAATTCATCCTTCTCCAGATAGTGTTTTAACTGCAAAAGGTATGGTCACAAATCTCATGAATGTAGAAATATGCAAATGAACAATTCATTCAATGGTAGATGCTTTGTATGCAATAGAATGGGACATATGGCTAATCAATGCAGATTAAGAGGATATTAGTCAAATCTGAAAAGAAATGTTGTTTGCTACAATTGCAATAGATCCAGTTATATTGCCAAATTTTGCAGAAGTAAGAATCAGGATATAAGGGGTCCGGTGCATCATAATCAAAATCAAGACAAAGGAAAAGGAAAAGTGAATGCAGATGAAATTCAAAGGGAGATGAATAAGATTTGGGTAAAGAGAAATACATAAAATGTTTGGGATGGATCTGTACCAGAATCTGGTGCTGATATTCCTTTCGGAAACTAAATAAGATGAGCTCTAGCTTAGGGGGAGTCAAAAAGGAAAACAAATTCCCCCAGTCAGTCAATTGGTGCCTGAAATTGGCACATGGAAGTTGCGGATTAAAGGGCTCTAAGAGAAATATCTAAATAAGCCTTGGTAAAGATATGGAAGATCTGCAAGAAGTCTTCAAGAGGTTAAGCATCCAAGATTGATCCAATTTAACAGTCATCCGGGAAAAGCAAGATTCCCATAGTTAGATCTGGTATGACTTAAAATTCAAATATTTTGATCTGTGGATAAATAGAATGATTTGAAAAGGGAGATAGATTGTCATTTATAACCAAGAACCACTCTAATTGCATCTTAGTAATCTGGAAAGATCTCTCTCAAAATAAGGAGAACAAGGCAACCGGAATGACTTAAATTGTCCATTTATTACAATGTGGAATTAGGGTTTGCACATAAATATAAGGGTTCTCTTGTTCATCATTTACACATTTGCATTTGAGAAGAAGAAAGAAGGAGCTCTGCAACAAAATTGCCTCAAAACCTCTCAAAGATCAACCGCAGAAGTCGATTCAACCAACAATCTTATCTGGCTCATATCGTGAACCCTAGAGGTATAAAAAGGTATTTTCACCCTTGAATATCTCTCTGAATCTTTTGAAAGATGGCTACTCCGAATGTTGTTAAAATCATTGATAGGCCACACCCTAAGTTCAAGAAACACCCTTACAAATCTCTAGAAGTTGATCCTTTAGGTGCCTTCTCTAGCATTCTGCATAGGGTTTTGCATTTAGAAGATGTTAGGGCATACATTCATGAGAATATTGAGGAATTTGGGGAATCCAAGCTGATGGATATCTATCACAAGTAGTTAATAGATGAATCATTTGAACTCAAACCTCAGTACAAGGCCATTTGGGACAAGCATTTTGGACATTGCATCCATTTCCCCTATTTTGTAGAAGATGAATGGGTCTGATATGTTCTAAGCAGAGTGCATGACAACTTCATTTGGTTAATGAGGCCACTTAAGATCACAAAAGATGCTATTAAGGTGGTAACTAGATTGCACTCATCCGGTGGGTTACTTGCTCTCAAATCGGTCAAAAACCAAACTGTAAGTGAGGCTACTAGATCAAAATTTGACAAGAGAGCAATGACAATAGAAGACATCATTGATCCAAATATCAAGTTTACCTCCATGATAATTGGCTACAAGATATATCACTCCAGCAGGGAGAATTTTGTATCAAGAACTACAATTTATACTGCTTATTAGATGCTAAGAGAGAATGCAGATTATGATCTTTGTGAGCTTCTTCTGAGCCAACTGTTGGAAAACTTGCAAAAGATCAAAAAGGACAAGAAGAACTCATTCAAATATGGTGGCCTGATATTATGTCTCTTCCTTTACTACATGAATGAGCTCCCCAGATCCTGTGGTTGGGTATGGCAAAATGATAGACCGGTTGCCATACAAATTAGAGATTACATGTATGGGCTTGGTGATGCCAAGGCTTAAAGTACAGTACTCTAGGGATACTTCAAGAACTTTCAAAGTATGATGCAGGCCAGAGAAAGAATCCCCCAATCATTGGTTGAGAAATAAAAGGATACAGTGTGCTTTATGGTAGAAACTGATCAATGCCTAATGGAGGCAGTGGAACCAAGGATAGTCTGGATTATGCCAATGGGGTATGAGGTTGATGAGAAAATCCTAGACCTACATATCCAACACCTGCTGAGTCAGTCCAAGGACCCTAAGGAAGAAAGGTTTGGAACCTTTCAAGAGTTGAGTGTAAAAATTCATGTTGAACTGAGACAGCCTGAGATCAAGAGAAAGGTAAGAAGGGAAGTAGAAGAAGTTGCCAAGAGATATGGCATTTCCAAAGAGGTAGTTGATGCAAATAGAGAAAAGGTAGAAAGGGCAGAGAAAGAAAGGCAAGAAGTAGAAAAAGAAAGTGCTCTGGTGCAAGCCCCCTCCTGGACCAAATCCTCCAAAAGCTCTGCACCAGCCACCTCTAAGAGTCAAAAAGCCTCAAAACTAGAAGGCAATGTTGATAACTGAGAGGGGGGGTGAATCAGTTATCCTAATTATTTCTTCTTTTGAACTTTCTTATTAATCAATGCAGCATTGAATCAAACAAACAAACATTACCATGAAATGAAAAACACATGACACAGTATTTTGACGTGGAAACCCTGTTAAGGGAGAAAACCATGGGGTGATTAACCCAAAGATTATTCTCTGTTAGAAGAATAAGGAATTACAAAATGGCACTTGCCAATTAGGGCTCACTGCCCGAGCACACTGCTCACAAAGAGGCCCACTGCCTACAAGGAGACACACTGTCTACAAAGTGATAAGAATCACAGTCTTGAACTGATTGGAAGCATCTACATATGCTGGAGTTCAGTTCCGGTTAGGCTCAGTACACTGATCTGCTGCACTTCATCTTTCCTCTGTTCTTTATTCTGCTATCTTTCACATACTGAATCTTTCTTACTACTTCTGCTCTGTTCTGCACTTATTCGCATATACCTTCACACACTTCTTATCTTCACAACTAAATCCATCCTCTATATATATCCGCACAAGTAATTTCATCACCTTTCTAGTCGGCATCCGGAACAGTCTAGTTTCTTACAAACTCTGTTCTGTCGGCTGAATCCTTGCTCACCAAGCAATGCGGATCAAGCATATACTTGTAGATATCATTAATCATTTCAGCCAAACATGATTCATGCCTTCACAACCTTTACCATCAACAGTAACACATCCAGAAAATAGTCTGATACTCTGTCAGTCAGTTCTTCCTCTGTTCTCACTGTCTCTCAGGAATCCGGTACTCAACTATTCATATCTTTTTCTTTGTTCATCACCGAAGGCTAAATCCTTGGAATATACTACTCAAGGTAGTCCTCTTGACTTCCCCAAATCCACACTGCACCAAGACACTTCCTCTGAGAGATCCGGACCAATCTGTCAGACCTTGCCACATGCTCTGTTCTTGTTCACCGGACCACAACAATCTTCATTCTGACTTCCGGTAGAGACACACCATGACTTGCGGATATGTGGGATGACCTTTGTTTCCATCAATGACAACAACCATGAATCCATATAGTGTCTCTTGCCAACAATCTCCCCCTTTGGCATTGATGGCAACACTTAGTGAAAAATGACTAAGTGTTTACACTATGCTCCCCCTTTGCTGATGCTCTATCTTTATATACAATTTCTGGAACTCCCCCTTAGTTGGATTCCTCATTTTTCACTGCTCCTCACTCCCCCTTTGACATCAATGGCAAAGGGTAGGGTCCGCACACCAAAATTTTCAAAAATTTTCTATACATAGCCGCATATTTACATACTCACATATACTAAAGAATGTCTGCAAAAGATGTCTTCAGTTGGATCAGTTCTGTAGCCCAACTTTGCTTCATTCTATCCAAAATTGAAATGTGACCACTCAACAAAAATGCAAATGCATCTGCCCTTTTTAGATCTTTCGGATCACTTGTCTGGGCTGTGATTTGAGCTTCTGCTATGGCCTCATGCATGGCCTCTAGCTTAGGGACAATTAACCCCCTGAGCTCACTCAACCTGCTTATTCTATTTTTCCTTTCCTTCTCCAGTTTCTTGATTTCACTCAAGACTGCAATAGTCTGACATTCTTGATTTGTTATAGAGGAAGAAAGAGGATCAAAACTTTGAGACAAGCTTAGTAGTGTGTCCTCTTGCGCTTTTATTTTCTTCTCAATGTCCACTATTACCTTGGACCAGGAGATACAAAATTTGTATATTTCACTGCCATCCTTAAGAGCATTTTCTAAGCTCTTTATCCCAATGTTCATGTTTCTCCTATCATTAATGATCAAACCCTGAACCTCGGAGAACCTTTTATCCAAAAACTCCTTTCGGACCTTTTCTTCAGCTGATTTTTCTAGAGATTCAAAATGTGTACTAACACTGCTGACTAAGGTTTTGAGATTACCAGAAGAGGAGGCTGCCGGATCTATCTGGACCGATGGCATAATCTTCTCAAGCACTCCGGAGGCAACCTCTATCAACTCACAGTCTTCCATATGAGACTTTAGGAGCTTTTCATTTGCCTTAGTATTTGCAAATGAGGCTATCTTCATTGTCTGCACCGGAGAGAGGGAATCAAAGTTGAATGGGCCTTGTAGTAGCTCCGGTTCATCGATCTCTATTGTTTCTTTGCTCAAAAATTGTTGAACAGTTTGTGCAGTGTCTCTTGCCGGAGACAGATGTTTCTTTTCTTCTGCAGTCTTGGAACTGTCCTTTGGGATTTTCTCTCCTTCCACATTCTTACCACTATCAGTCATGGTCTTCTCTGATGGAGTCTTCTCTTTCTCTGCACCCTTGGTACTGTCAACCTCTTTATCTTTCACCACTGCTTCCTTCTCCTGTAATTTCTCTTCTTCTTTGGATCCAGAGACTGTAGGGGAAACCGGAGGAGAGATGCTAGCCTGTTCATAGGCCACTTCTTCTGGAGTAGAGGGTTCCAAGTCCACAGCTGTTTCTGCACCTAAGTCCTCTACAACAGGAAGATTGAACCTTTTGAAGGCCTTCCGGAGGATCTCTTTTGTCTCTTTGGCCACCTTGTCAGTCTCACCAAGCATGAGTTGATTCATCCTGGCTTTACTTCTGAACTCATCTTTGCAGTCTTTGAATATTATGTTCATTGTCTTGGGATCAATTTGAGGATATAGCTGAATAGATATCTACTCCCGGATCTCAAGATCTTTTGCATGAGCATTATTCTTTCTTATTTCTAATTCCTTTTCTAGGCTTTTAGGAATTAGAGATATGATCTCAATGAAAGCCTTATTGTATATGTTCAGATACTTGATTGTGGCTTCCTGCAGAATCTTTTGGTCAGCCTCATTGTAGTCATCATAAAATTCAGTCATTGGTTGAAGGTTTCCATCCACCATAACCGACTTGATTACACTCTCTAGAGACAGAGTGGGCTTTTCAACAAATACCTCTACCATTTCATCCTTGTCTTGGCCTGTGGAGGGTTTACCAGATCCTTTCTTCTTCTGCTTCTTTATTTCTTTTACTCCCTCATCTGACTTAGTTTCCTCTTCATCCCTTTGGCTTTCATAAGCCCTTGTGGCTTTTGTCTTGGATCTTTTACCGGATGCCTGGACTTCCGGTTTTGAACTTTTGGTTGTGGGAGGTGCAGATCTTTTTGATGATCTGGTCCAGGTGGAAGTTTCAACCGGAACACTTTCTTTACTTTTCTTTTCTTCCTCAGCCTTTCTCCTCTTTTCCTGGCTGGCATCAAGTGCCTCTTTTGAGATGCCTAGGCCTTGAGCAATATGCTCTACTTCTTTTCTCACCTTCCTCTTTATCTCAGGTTCCCTGAGTTCTACACGGATCTTTACACTCAGCTCCTCAAAGGTTCCAAACCTTTCTGCCTTTGGATCTTTGGGCTGACTTAGCATGTGTTGAACATGCAGCTCCACTATCTGTTCATCCACTTCATACCCCATGGGCATGATCCAGACAGTCCTTGGCTCCACTGCCTCCATTAGGCACTGATCAGTGTCCACCATATAGCACACTGAGTCTTTGTATTTTTCAACAAGAGACTGGGGAATTCTTTCTCTTGCTTGCATCATGCTTTGGAAGTTTTTGAAGTATCCCCATAGGGCTATATTTCTTGCTTTGGCATCCCCAAGCCCATGTAGATAGTCTCTTATTTGTACTGCAACAGGTTTGTCATTCTGCCATGCCCATCCACTTGATCCGGGCAACTCATTCATGAAGTAGAAGAATAGACATAATATAAGAGTACCATACTTAAAGGAATTCTTCTTGTCCTTCTTGATTTTCTATATATTTTCCATTAATTGGCTTAAGAGCAGTTCGCAGAGATCATATTCTGCATTCTTCCTTAGCATTTCATAGGCAGTATACACTGCAGTTCCGGATACAAAATTCTCCCTGCTGGAAGTGATAGATCTTGTATCCTATTATCATGGACGCATACTTGATATCCGGATTAGAAATATCTTCAATGGTCATTGCCCTCTTATCAAATTTTGATCCGGTGGCCTTAGTTACAATGTTATTTTTGACAGATTTGAGGATAGGTATCCCTCCGGAAGAGTATAGACCAGTTATTGCTCTAATTGCCTCTTTTGTGATCTTGCAGGGTCTATCCAGCCATAGGAAGTTGTCATGCATCCTGCTCAGTACATACCGGACCCATTCATCTTCTTCAAAGCAGGGGAAATGAATGAATTGATCAAATTGTTTCTTCTGGATACCCTTATACTCTGGTTTAAGCTCAAAAGCATTGTCTATCAGTTGTTTGTGATAGAGATCTCTCAATTTGAATTCCCCAAATTCCTCAATGCTTGCATGTATGTAAACCCTAATGTCTTCTGTGTGTAAAACTCCATGAGGAACACTGGAAAATGCTCCTAAGGGATCTACCTCCAATGACTTGTATGGATGTTTCTTAAATTCAAGTCGGGGCCTATCTGAGATTTTTACTATATTTGGAGTAGCCATTTATTCAAAAGATTTGTAGCAAGATATCAAAAGTGGAAAATACCTTTTGCGTCTTCGGTTGCACGGAGTAGCTGGATTGATTTCTGTATGTAATGACTTCGGCAGGAGATCTTCGGTGATCTTGATGAATTTTGTTTCAGAGCTCCGCTTTTCGCTTCTTCTTGGATGTGGAATGATCAAATGATTGTTGAGAAATCCCTTATATCATTTCGCAAACCCTAATATCTGTTTGCAATAAATGCTTCACCTATATTATTCCGGTTTGCCTTGTCTGGATAGCTTGGAGTATCCCGGATCAGTCCTGATCTATGAACATCATGCGGATCTTTCAATCATGAATAAATCAAGATGACACATTACAAGAACATCCCAAACATTCTGTCCAGTCCGCAGAGTAAAATAATGTACTTCCGGATCTCTCCGGACCCTTTTGTAGTCCTCTGTCATTCCGGAGCATCTCCCGGAACAGGTCTTTACTTGATCGATCACAACTTCTTTATATCTTCATGCGGACCTCTGAAATCTTGTCTGGATCATCTCAGGACTGGTATCTTCAAACCCTTTACTCCGCATCTTGTGTCACATCCAGCACCACTTGATTGGCTGGGGGAACAGGTTTTTCTTTGAGTCTCCCCCTGAGCTAGAGCTCACTTTTTAATTTCCAGAAGAAATATCAGCACCAGAGTCTGGTGCGGATCCAACCTCTACATTCTCTGAACTTTTCTTCACCCAAATCTTGTTCATCTGATTCCTCACTTCATCCACATTCATCTTTTGTTTACCCTTGTCTTGATTCTGATTATACACTGGACCTCTTTTGTCCTGATTCTTGCTTCTGCAGACTTTAGCATTATGACCGGACCTATTACAGATTTGGCAAATAACATTTCTTTACATATTTGACTGATAACCTCTTGATCTGCATTGATTAGCTATATGACCTACTCTATTGCATGTAAAACATCTACCATTGAATGATTTGTTTACTTGCATATTTCTGCATTCATGAGACTTGTGTCCATACCTTTTGTAGTTAAAGCACTGTCCAGAGAAGGATGGATTAGTTTGATTCATCCTTTTTCTGCACTGATTAGCTTTGTGACCAAAGTGATTGCAGTTGTGGCAGTATCCATTGAAAGATGGATATCTTTGAGCATTGGGCTGTCTTACCGGAGGTCTTCTAGGCCTATTCCTTGGGTTTTCTGATCCAAAATTCTTTTGACCGGATCCGGAGCTTTCTCCTTTCTCATATCCCAAACCATACTTGTCATCTGTCCTCTTTTGACTACCAAGAAGAACTTCAAGTTGAGCAGAACTTATCTTGAATTTCTCTTTATATTCATTTGTTGTTTGAAGGTCTCTTTTGAGAGAGACAATTTGATCCTCAAGTTTTTCTTCATTATCTTTGGCATCTTCAAGATCAGATTCAAGATGTCTGATAATTCTGTCCATCTGAAGGCATTCTTCTGATTTCTCCTTAAGAGATTGTCTTAGATTGTCTTCAGTTTTTCTTTTCTCTTCACTCTCTTGAGTAAACTTTATAGTTCCTGATTCCATTTCATGTCTTAACATAATGGCTTCTTTTGATAACTTTTCACATAACTTGGTTTTCTCAGTCAATTCTTCATTTGTATTGCTTTCTTCACTTTGTCTTGCCAATTGTTGGAGCAGCTCCTTTCTCTTTTTCATAGAGAGACTTAATTTGTCCTTTAATTCTCTCATGAATTCATCAGCCTGTTTGAGTCTTTCCTTTAATTCATTGACTTCAGAATTTGACTGTTCAAGATCCTCAAGGGCAGTCTTGAGTTGCTCCCTTAAACCATATGCATCCATTTGAACTCCCAGATCTTCCTCAAGCTGTTAGGCTCTATTAGGAGGAACTTGGCTCTGATACCAATTGTTGATAACTGAGAGGGGGGGTGAATCAGTTATCCTAATTATTTCTTCTTTTGAACTTTCTTATTAATCAATGCAGCATTGAATCAAACAAACAAACATTACCATGAAATGAAAAACACATGACACAGTATTTTGACGTGGAAACCCTGTTAAGGGAGAAAACCACGGGGTGATTAACCCAAAGATTATTCTCTGTTAGAAGAATAAGGAATTACAAAATGGCACTTGCCAATTAGGGCTCACTGCCCGAGCACACTGCTCACAAAGAGGCCCACTGCCTACAAGGAGACACACTGTCTACAAAGTGATAAGAATCATAGTCTTGAACTGATTGGAAGCATCTACATATGCTGGAGTTCAATTCTGATTAGGCTCAGTACACTGATCTGCTGCACTTCATCTTTCCTCTGTTCTTTATTCTGCTATCTTTCACATACCGGATCTTTCTTACTACTTCTGCTCTGTTCTGCACTTATTCGCATATACCTTCACACACTTCTTATCTTCACAACTAAATCCATCCTCTATATATATCCGCACAAGTAATTTCATCACCTTTCTAGTCGGCATCCGGAACAGTCTAGTTTCTTACAAACTCTGTTCTGTCAGCTGAATCCTTGCTCACCAAGCAATGCGGATCAAGCATATACTTGTAGATATCATTAATCATGTCGGCCAAACATGATTCATGCCTTCACAACCTTTACCATCAACAGTAACACATCCGGAAAATAGTCTGATACTCTGTCAGTCAGTTCTTCCTCTATTCTCACTGTCTCTCAGGAATCCGGTACTCAACTATTCATATCTTTTTCTTTGTTCATCACCGGAGGCTAAATCCTTGGAATATACTACTCAAGGTAGTCCTCTTGACTTCCCCAAATCCGCACTGCACCAAGACACTTCCTCTGAGAGATCCGGACCAATCTGTCGGACTTGCCACATGCTCTGTTCTTGTTCACCGGACCACAACAATCTTCATTCTGACTTCCGGTAGAGACACACCATGACTTGCAGATATGTGGGATGACCTTTGTTGCCATCAATGACAACAACCATGAATCCATATAGTGTCTCTTGCCAACAGGCAAGACATCCATAAAGGGAGAAAGAGAACTAAGACAAAGGCCACAAGGTCTTACACCAGCCAGAAGGATGATGAAGAGACATAATCAGATGAGGAAATCAAGAAAATGAAGAAGAAGAAAACATCTAGTGAACCCTCTACCAGTCATAAAAAGGAAGAAGAGGCAGAAGAATTCATTGAAAGGCCTACTCTCTGCATTGATGATATCATCAAATTAGTCACTATGGATGGGAATCTGTAACCAATGACTAAATTTTATGATGAATATAATGAAGTTGACCAGAAGATCCTGTAAGATACTACAGTCAGGTATCTGAACATCTATAATAAAGCGTTCATTGAAATCATATCTCTAATTCCTAAAAGCCTAGAGAAGGAACTTGAGATGAGAAAGAACAATGCTACAGAAAAGGATATGGAGATTCAGGAACAGATAGATATTCAGCTCCATCCTTCCATCACTCCTAAACAAATGAACATGATCTTCAAGGATTGCAAGGATGAGTTCCGGAGCACAGCCAGAATGAACAAACTTATGCTCAGAGAGACTAATCAGGTGGCAAAAGAAACTAAAGACATCCTCTGAAATGCATACAAAAGATTCAATATTCCTATTATAGAGGACATAAGTGATGAACTTTCTGATGTCGAAGGATTAAGTGCATCAAAGGAAGACTCTACTGAGAAAATTACAGAAGAGTCAAAGGAGATAGGTGAGGAGAAGACTAAGGGCCTGGATTTCTCTGTTCTGGAAGAGGAAGTTCATGAAGAAGTAAATATCTCTCTTCCAGATCCCCCAACAGACTCTGGAACTGAAGGAGCAGCAAGAAAAGAAGAGAAAATCAGTCAAGAGGAAGAGGTTAAGGGAAGAGAAGAAGAACAATCAGAGAAGACCCCTGGTGATAGTTTTGAAGTTATAGAAGGAAAGAAAACCCTGTTTCCGGCAAGAGACACTACATAAACAGTTAAAGATTTCTTGACCAAAGAAATGATGGAATTAGATGAACTAGAGCTATTTCAAGGACCATTCAATTTTGATTCCCTCTCCTCGGTTCAGACAATGAAGATAGCATCCTTTGCCCAAGCAAAGGTAAAAGAAAAGCTTCTGAAGTCTCACATGGAAGACTATGAGCTAATAGAGACTGCATCTAGTGCATTGGAGAAGATCATACCATCCTTCTAGAAGGATCTTTTAGCCTCTTCATCTAGTAACTTGAAATCTCTTGTTAATTCTATTAGCACACATTTTGATTCTTTGGAGAAGTCAGCAGAAGATAAAGTCCAGAAAGAATTTTTGGGAAAGAGATTCTTTGAGGTGTAGGGACTAATAGCAAATGATAGGAGAAATCTAAATATTGGGATAAAGAGCTTAGAAAATGCTCTTAAAGATGGCAGAGATTTATACAAATTTTGTCAATCTTGGTCCAACGTGACCACAGACAATGCCAAGAAGGTGGAAGAACAATAGAGCAAACTATCAAGTTTATCTCAAAATTTTGACCCTCTCACCTCTTCCATAATGAATCAAGAGTGTCAGACTATTGCCACTATAAATGAGATAATGAGGCTTGAGAAGGAGAAGAAAAATAGAATAAGTAGGCTAAGTGAACTAAGAGGGATAATTATCTCCAAGTTAGAGGCAATGCATGAGGCCCTAACTAATGCCCAGACCATAGCCCGGACCAGTGATCCGATAGACCTAAAGAGGGCAGAAGCTTTTGCATTTTTGCTAAGTGGTCACATCTCAATTTTGGATAGGATGAAAAAGAGTTGGGCGACAAAAGTGGTACAGTTGAAGACCACCTTTGCAGATATACTTCAGTATATGTAAGTATAACATGTATATATACTTATGCAGCTAAGTATAGGTTGTTTTTTTTGGAAATTTTGGAGTGCGGATTCTACCCTTTGCCATTGATGTCAAAGGGGGAGTGAGGAGCAGTGAAAAATGTGGAATCTAACTAAGGGGGAGCTCTAGAAAAGTGTATATTAGAACAGAGCATCAGCCAAGGGAGAGTGTAGTGTGACACTTAGTCATTTTTCACTAAGTGTTGCCATCAATGCCAAAGGGGGAGATTATTGGCAAGAGACACTGTGTGGCTTCATGAGTGTTGTCATTGATGGCAACAAAGTCCATCCCACACATCCATAGGACATGGTATGACTATAACAGAAGTCAGATTGAAGAGTATTTTGGTCTGGTAAGCAAGAATAGAGCATGTAGCAAGGTCAGACAATCAGGTCCGATCTATCAGAGGAAGTATCTCAGCAAAGTATGGACTTGGGGAAGTCAAAAGGAGTACCATGACTAATACATTCCAGAGATTGAGCCTTTGATGATGAAAGAGTGAAAAGATATGAGCACCTAAGTGTTGGGTTCATATTTAGCAGAGTAGACTGAAGAAGAACTGACTGATAGAGCATCAAACCTTAATCCAGATGAGAAATTGATGGTGGTCAAGTTTCTTGAGGGATCATTCAAAGTTGGCTGACATGATTGATGACTCCTATAACTATCTTTTTGATACACATCACTTAGTAAGCATGGATTCAGCCGACAGACCAGAGTTTGGGAAAATATTGAGTATTCCGGATGTTGACTAGAAAGATGTTGAAATCCTTGGTGCAGATATATATACCAGATGGATTTTGATGTGAAAGGGTATTTGGTGTGTTGTATTGTGCGAAGAAAAGTAGAGAGCAGTGTGAAAGTAGCAATACAGGTCTGGTATGTGACAGAACAACAACACTAAAGTAGAGGAAGAATGAAGTGCAATAGATCAGTATATTGAGCCTAACTGGAACTGAACCTTAGCGTATGTGGATGCCTCTCATCAGTTCAAGTACCTGGTTTCTTTCTATAAACTATTGTAGGTATTGAGCCTCTTGTGAGCAGTGTGCTTGGGTAGTGAGCCCTAATTGGCAAGTGCCATTTTGTACTTCTATTCTTTTAATAGAGAATACAATCTTAGGTTAATTACCCCATGGTTTTTCCCTTAACAGGGTTTTCCACATAAAAATCCTTGTGTTATGTGTGTTGTTTTCTTTCTTCTCTCATGTTCACGTATGCTTATATGTTTTGATACTACACTAATTATTAAAGAAGAAAAGAAAGTCAAATAATTAAGATAACTGATTCACCCCCCCTCTCAGTTATCAACAGATCTATCATTAGAAGAATTTTTCAAAACTGAAGATCATATGGAAGATTCATCATTGGATCTCAATTGTTTTCTACATCACTGGGAAAGTAATTCTTCAATAAAGGATATTGAAGATTTTCCTTTACAGGGTAGCCCGTCTTCACCATCGTCTCAAGAAGCTTTCATACACAAAAGTGAAGAAGATGATGCTGAATTCATCTATGAACCTATACAAGAAAGGGACTTCACCGATACAATACAACCAATACAAAATACAACATATGAAGAGGCTTATGGAGAAGAAGATTTCATGGAATATTCAGTCTTGGTCACTAAAGAGGATCATATTGAAAAGTCAAAAATTCTCGACAAATGTTTTGTGAGATATGTCGTATGTGAAATCAATCAAGAAGTTGAAGAAGAAACATATAGCAAGATGAATCTGTCTTTGATTCTACTTACTTACCAGAAGAAGAAAGGTACATGATTGCTGAAGATGAGATGATGTTGGATATCCACATTGAAGAAGATTACTCTATAGAGGATGATGAGATTCAGACTAATGAATGGCAAAGTGAGCTATCAAGTGAAGATGTTACCCATTAAGTATACTTCGATAATAATCAAGAGCTCGAGCATTCAGACCTAGATGATTTATCAGATTCTGAGGATTGGATGGATGAAAACATGACCAATGAAGAAGTTCCTGAAACACTAGAAAAATGGGTGACGACAGTTGTGGATCTAGTGAGCCAAGAATCAGTAATGAGGATTGTGTATGAGCAGCTTACACCTTTTCCAGAAGATGATACATTAACTGAGTTCAAAGTTGCATATGTTCAAGATATAAATGAAAGTCAAGTTCTATATGTGGTGACTACCATTCCCACAAGCATACTTTGGCCACAAGACATTCCTTCATATCTTCAGAAACAAGTTATGTACCTTCATCTATTACAGAGGTTGCTTACTTTAGAAGAAGATGCTCCACCTAATCTTTGGCATATCAACCAGTTCCTCATGGACTTCTCATGGCCTGAACATGAATACCCTTCTGAACTGTGGCTCTTTGAGGAGATGTTGCAGAGAAAGAAAAGTTTTGTGCTGCCGATACAATCTTCACAACTAAGGAGAGATGGTTCTTACTTTTTTGAATCAGTTGATGGTTTTATGTGACAGTCTTTGTTCTTCTCATCCTCACTCTGGAAAAAGAGCATTTGTGTGAACACTTTCTATTCTCGTAATGTGTTTCCCCTTTCCATGATGTGATCCTTATGTCATAATGTTTTTCCCCTTTTCGTAATGTGACAGTTGTGTTCTTTGTGTTCTGGGAAGTTCCAACTCTTAGGTGATTTTAGGAAGTCCAGTTTTAGGTGATTTTTAGGGAAAATGTCTTGTTTTAGGTGATTAGGAAAGTGACCTGACTCTATTGCCCAATGGATAAGGCACTGGTCTAAGCTAAAAAGTCTAGAGATTCTCAGTTCTCCTATGCCGTAAGTGTCTGACATGGTCCCCAGACAGAGCCAATTGTTGTGCCAAATCAAAAATTTCACTTCATTAAGGCATTTTGTGAAAGTTTAGAAATTTTTTCATCAAAAAAGTTAAAAAGTCAAAATTTCTAAAAATATAAATTTCTATTTTTAGAAAGTTTCTAAAAATAGACGTCAAATTAGGTTTTCTAGGTTTCTTGAGATACAGATGCTAGCAACATTTTCTAAAAATAGAATCTTTGATTCAAGTGTCATGCCTTATTCTGATTAGCTGATTTTGCTTCATGAACAAGGTGGTCCAGATGAAATATGCAAAAGGTCATGTTTTCCCTACTGGGTCAATTTTGCTTTTTCAAAAGGTGAAACATGAGCCCCGAAGCCATTAATGGAGGAGGTTCATCTACCAGGGCTCATTTTCAAGTTTTTAGGGTTGCTCAGATAATGCAAAACTATCGAGCAGTCATCGACTGATGAGGAATGGTAAACAGAGCAGGATGAATCTAGAAAGTGAAGAAAAGTTGAAAATACTAAAAATTGGTTAAGTCTGGAAATCCCAAGAACCCCTGGAGGCTAGGGGTGCTCATCCCACTCAGACTTAGATATTTTCACGTTTTCTGAGGAAATGTTAAAAATACCACTATCGATTAGTTTCAGGGCGGATAAAAGTAGTCATTTTAGTCAATAGGCCCTGAAAAGCTAGAATCCACGTCAAATATACCCAGGTTATCTAGTCTATGCCTCATCTGGTGGCAGTAGTCTGATAAATCATGAAAATCAGTGATAGGAAGTAGCTGCTAGCACAAGAAATGAGGTAAACTGCATGCAGAAGTTGAAAATCATAATATTTTCTAAGGCACAAATTTTCAGGCACCCCTAGAGGCTGGGGGCGCCCATCTTTTCCAGTGTTAGAATGTTTTTTATGTTTTTTGAGAAATGTCAAAAAGTAATTGTTACCCTACTTCTAGGGGGTCAAAATCAATCAAAACTTAGTCAAAAGGCTCGTAAAAACTAGGATTTCATCTTAGGTATGTTTAGGTTACTCAAATCATCTCCCATCCTACTTCAGCAGTTAGCTGATCGACCAGAAATGAAGATTAAACAGTAGCTGCCAATACAAAAACTGAGAAATGAAATAAAAATTCAAAATTCAAAAAAAATTCTAAGGCATCAAATACTAGGCACCACAGGAGGTTGGGGGCACCCAGTTTCATCAGACTTAGAATATTTTTGAGATTTTTTGAAGAACATGCAAATCCTCTTCCGTCAGCCCGGTCAGATTCACAAAAAACTAGTTCAGTTTAGTTTTCGAGGCAAATAGAGGGTACAATCAGTTCAATTTTCATTAGGCTTGCCTACTTGCTAGACCATCAGTCTCAGTTTTTCTCTAGCGGGAAAGATTCAACATCCTAACTGGGTCCCACAGTCATGGGAACATGCACAAAAAATAAAAAATTGAAAAAGTTAAAATATCACAAAAAATGGCTAAGGCATTGAAAACTAGGCACCCCTAGATGCCGGGGGTGCCCAAGTTTTCCAGAGTTAGAAATTTTCATGCTTTCTAATGTCATCCATCAGCCATTTCCAAATCTTCATCCGTCGACAGTTTCTAGAAGTCAAAATTGTAGTCAAACATCCTTGGATCATCAGTTCGAGGTTGGGGATCAAATCAGGATTAATAAATCTTTAAAGTGCCATGATCAGTCAACTTTTTCAGTCAACAGTGATAGTTTGCCATCTTGTTGAAGTCAGAGGCAAGCCATGTAAGATTCAAAATGAATGCAAAAGTTTCAAAATGAAGCAAAAATTGGCTAACATTTTTGCAACCTCATGTGTTTGATGACATCATCAAAGAAGATATTTTTCATCATCTCACACATGAAGCCATAGGCAGCTATAAAATAGGGATTCTTCCTATTTGAGTATATCTACTTGGATTTGTTCTGTAAAAGTTACTTTCTTCATGGATAAGAGTCAAGCTTTATTCTTTCACAAAGAAAGTTGCTTTTTTGCCCTAAAGTTCTGTAAAGACAAGCTTTTGGCCTCTTTTATTCATTACTTTTGTAGGTTACATCCAAAGGAGGAAGATTTTTATTTTCTTTTAACAAAGATTCGAAGACCCAGACAAAGTGCTTTTTCAACGTTCTTCATAGTTTCGGGATGAGGAAGCAAAGAGGCACACTTTTTCAAGGTCCTTTCTACGGGATCATTTTTCAGAAACAGGGCTAAAGCTTTTTCAATTTTTATCGAGATGGGTCCATCCAGAATTTCATCCTCTTGAAGATTGGGAAATTTTATTTTTCCAATAATCTACTTTTTGCTACTTTTTCAAGAATTCCTCAGCTTTTTCAAAATCTAACGATCTAGGTTGCTTTAAAACATAATTGTTTACAAAACCCATGTGCCAACTTTTTCACTCACATTCTACTTTTTAGAAGAAATCAGAAAGTAACTTTCAGCCTTTTGTCTAAAATTTTTCCGATATAGGCATGTTCACAGTCATTCTTCAAGTCTTACAGTATGTAGTACTCTCTAATAGAGATCAAGCCTAAACGGTGTTGGTTCACGATTACCTAAGAATTTTCAAGATGGATTTGCATAAGGTGCTTCTAGTGTTCAATTTGCATCCTTTGGAAGATATGAGAAACAATGTTATCAGGAATTTGAATCACTCCGGGTCACTTGTAGTAGCTTTGTTCCCCATCATAGTGTAAAGTATCAAATTTGTAATTACTTGTATGAAGCATTACAATTCAGTCACAAGAGAAATTCAATCAATAGATGGATGGGTGCTCTGCAGCCTCAGGCCAAATGATATTGAGAAGTGTTTTTCAATACCAATTTGGAGGGAAAACTTAGTCGTTTCGATTGAAAAATACAAGAGGGTGTGGCATAATGATAAAGAAAAGTATCAGAAAAAGATTGCTCAGAGGTGGTTGAAAGAAAAGTAGAACATTATGCCAAAGAACATTGGGCATGGAGAGTTCAAGGAAGAACATGCAATAATGATCACTCTGCTGAGCTGAATCACAGGTCAAGTAGATGCTAACAAATTTCAGCCTTGGATGTTTTACATCATGTCCCAGATTGTTGACGGAACTAAATACTATGATTGGGCAGCACTCATCAATGATAGTCTCCACCATTAGATAATTGATTTTGAAAGTGTGAGGCCAATTTATTTCACTTCCCTATTTTGATCGTTTTACATTATAGTTGGTGACATTATCGGACATTTAGAGACTATTGTTCTGTTATGCAGATTTAGACTATATTTCGTGATTTTGGATTAGCATTGATTAGACATGTGATTTGATTAGACCATATTTTGATGTTATTATGATGTTAGACATGTGAGATATATTTGATGATGATTATTGATGTGATTACAAGTTCATTATGTGGAATTATTATTTGATGATGATTATGAGATATTAAATAGAAAATGCAATTTTAATTTTAATTATGATGTGAATGATTAATGTTGTATGCAATGACATAACTTTAATTTCTATTGCTTCAGCTATGACTTATCTATGATGTGATTGACTGCTTGATCTTGTTGTGCAGGTTATATTCCCAAGCCACAGGAAATCGGAGGTAGTTTTCACACTTATGTAATTCCCTATAAAACTAATCCATTCCCAAGAGGGATGAGGATCACGTTTGATCGGATGATGTTTTCGTACATGCTTGATTTATTTATTTGGCCTAGTTCAGCCTTTTTAAATTGATTTATTTCATGTGTTGTAAATTTATGTTTTTATTTACACCATTTGGTGTTATTTTATTTATGGGCTATTTAAAGTGATTTTATACCTCCCTAAATGTTTACTAGAATCCCAAACTTACCCTAGGTGGTAACCCTTGGGTCTAGGGTCCATTTGGACTTACTAAACCCTAGGGTAACTCACTTCTAGTCACTCTAAACTTGGGTTTAGTAAATGTGACGAAATTTGAAAATGGCTAAGGGTGGGAGATGAGTCATGCTTTGGGAAAGACCCATCTCCCTTCCCAAAGCTTGGGGATTCCTCCACCAGGAAGACTTGGGGGGTCTTCAAGATCCCCAAGTGTGTGGGATCTCCCTCCAAGACTCTCACACAAGTGTGAGAGCATCTTGGAGGGAGATGGCTCTCTTGGAGGATAAGAGGATGCCATGTGGCATCCCTTATCCTCATGGAGCCTTGAGGAGAGTTGCCACCTCTCCACTTGGTCTCTCACACATGTGTGAGAACACAAGTGGATCAGGTGAGGGTTTGAATGGATTTGAGGGTGACACTTGTCACCCTCACACTCCTTATCCCTTGCAAGTGGCATGGGATGAGGAAGGAGAAGGTGACAAGTGCCACCTTCTTATTCCTCAATGCCAAATTTGAAGGCCTATTTTACCTCCTCTTGGAGAGGAGTTTGGGGTTCTTATTTTTTGCAATTTCTTTCTATTTTGGAGATTTTGGGAGTGTTGGAGAAATTTGGGAGGCTTGGAGACTCGGAGAAGCTTGGAGCTCTTCTTCAAACGTGCTTCCATTGTTGGGTTTTTGAAGGTAAGCTCCATGGTAATAGCCATTTCCCTATGCATATTTTTATCTTAGTGTAGGTGCTTGAGAAATTATGTTGGTTGTTATTTTCATTTTTATGTGGGTTGGGTGTCGGTAAGAACATCTCCATTTGGAGAAAAGGCTCAACTTGTATGGGGTGGGGGAGAGTGAACCTCCTCGAGGTCACCTCCCATTGTTGTTCTTTTTATAGCCTTGGGGGCATTCTATAGAGTTTGGGAGCATTTTGATTTGGCATGAGTACCATAGTGATTCTTGAGTTTTGTGGAGAAATTATTTGTCTTGAGAGCCTTGAGATATTGTGATTTTGAGTTCTTGGAGTGACCTCTTGAGTTGAGGGGTCCACTCCCCTACCCCTCCAAACTCATCTTCATGAGTTTAGTTTTGTGCAAATCCTTGGGAGTAATTTTTGTGTATTTGGAGGTTTCATTGTTGTGGTGTGTTTGTGAAACCGTGTGATTTCTACCTCCCTAACTTGGGGGAGACCCACTAGCAGGTCTATGGTAGGGAGGAGGGCATTTTTACGTGGCCTTGTTTTCCCCATTTTGTATTTGTGTTATTACAGGTTTTATTGGAGATATGGAGCTTTGGAGAAGTCCATTGTTATCTTATTTGCCTTATTTTAGTTGGCTGTTTGAGAGCCATGGCCTTGGAGGCCTTGGTATTTTTTTGTTGTCCAAATTTAATCTCATGTTGAGGTGAAGAAATGCAAACTATGTTTCCTATGTATGTAAGTGAATCTGTTTTGAATGTAATTCTTATTTCTGTGGTTAAAATAATTTTTGCTGTCCTATACACTTGTTATTTTTTGTTTTAGCAAATGCTGTGTAAAAAAGAAGAAAAAGAAAAGAAAACAAATTTGAGAAAAAAGAAAATGTATTTGTTGTTTTATATTTAATGCTATGGTTGACTTGTATTTGTTGCATTTAAACAAAAAGAAAAGAAAAGGGGTAATGTTGTTAAAATCTTAAAATCTTATTACATGTTCATAACAAAAAAAAAAGAATATAAATAAAATAGAAATAGGAAATTGTTATGCTATATTATCTTGCTGTTAGAAGTAAAGGGTCTGTTCTAATTATATTTGTTGTAAAAAAAAAAAAAGAATAAACAGTGTCTATATTTCATCTACTTTTCAATATATATATATATATATATATATATATATATATATATATATATACTACTAGTTTGTCTTATGATATGGATCCGGTTTTATATTCCCTTTAACTATAGGTGAAATTTCATGTGATTTAATATATATATAAGTATATACAATATATATATATATATATATATATATATATATATATATATACATATATATATGTATTAAATCTATTTTTTTTAAATGTTGTATATATATCAAGTTATATATATACCTTTGAAGGAATTTAAAATATGATAATAATCATTAAAACTGTGTATTTTAAAAAAATCTGGAGAAACAAAATAGTGGCAGACCCGTAAGGGTTTTTATTTTAAGTTTTTGTTCTAAAGAAAAAAAAGTGAGAATGGGGGGGGCGGCTGGAATGACAGCCATGGCCATTGCCCGAAACACACCCCCGTGCGTCTTACTTTGGGTGGGGGATGATCCCCCCACCTACCTCCCACCATACGGTGGGGGGTGGGTGGGTGGATCACCCCCCATTCCCCCTTCATATCAAAAGAAACACAGGAAAAACAAAAAAAGGGCCATCGGCCCTATCACACAGGCTAACCTCCGTTCATTAACTTGCCGGCAATCACAGTTTTTAACCTGCAACCCTTGATGTCATCTATAGTATATAATATATTTAAATATAAACATATATATATATTAAAATGTATATATATATAACTGTATATATGTGTATATATAAATAAATATACATACAACTACTAAATAAAAAGAAACCCTAGGATATATAAATATTAAATATATACCTCAGAGAGGAATACTCATGGCTGCCAAGCCATTGTGGGAGAAACCTTCAGCTTGCAAACAAAAATGGAGGAATAAAGAAAAAGAGACAAGAAGGAAGAGGAAAAACAAAAGAGAAGAAAACAAAAAAACAAAATAGGGTTTGCCATAAGGAAATAATAAAATAAGATTAGGGCATCTCTTATAGAAAACAATAAAATAATAGGTTAAGGATGAGTTGGAGAATGAGGGAAAAATATTTGAAATGCATTTTATTTATTTTCCCCATTTTGCCTTGTGCACGGGAATTTAAAATTCCCTCTCCTTTGCCTTTTGCTTTTTGATTTATTTGATTTTCTTTGTGTTTTATTCAAGATGAGTTTAATATTCTTTTGGGCTCTAGATTTTTAATTCCATTTAGAATTTATTCTTGTGGGAATGGGAATTGTTTTATTTTAATGGGATGCTTCATCCTTTGGCCTTTTAATTATGTTGGCATCCTTATTATTTTCTAGAGGATTTTAATTCAATTTTATTGGGGAGACCTTATGATTTAAATTCCTTTTAATTTAATTGATTTTATCCCGAGGGGAGATGTTTTAATTTATTCTCTTTTTCTATCTTTTTTAACTTGAGTTAATTAATAAATATAATTGTCGAAATTATATTTATTAAAGGACTTAAGTATTGAGTTTTAATTTGGTCATTTATTTTAATTCAAATTTTATAATTTTGTTGAATGATTAAATTTATTTGACCTTGGAAATTTATTTAATTTATCCTTATATTTATTTATTTTAATGTTTGCATTAATTACTTCTTAGGGTTTTCTTTTTAAAATATTTATTTCAATTATTGAAAACGCGTTATGCTGTCAAAATTTTCCTAGATTTTAGGGTTTTATTTTTATGGTATTTTTACGACTTTCATTTAATCACTCCATTTCATCTTGCGACCATCTAACCATTGGATACGTTATTATATTCGATTTTATTATGCATTAGAGTTAGGGTTTGTTTTTAATTTTGTTGAAAATATCTCTTTCACCTAGGAAACTTAGGGTTTGAATTAAATATGTTCTAACCCTAGAAGTAGTGCACATCGTGTGCCTAACCCCCTAGTCGGCTATCATCATGCAAGGGATTGCGTAGAAAGGTGCACTTCCCTGAGTATGGATTGACATGTTTACGCCTTATGCGTATTGCCACCGAGCACGCTGACGCGTACTAGGGGGTTTCTAGGGACATGCAGAAATTTTTTTGGTATTTTGTGTCATGTCCACATGACAAATGTGGACATGACACATGTAGTGCATGTCGTAACCGCATGGTAAATGTGGGCATGACATTTGGTGTCAGAGCCAAGTTTAAACACTGGGCTTGTTTGGGCACATTATTATTTCTGCAATTTTGATTAATTTGTAAATACCTTGCTCTTGTAGAATGCCTCCCCAATGAGTTTGGCGAGCGCGATCTCGTGGCACACCATCCATAGAGATATGAGAGGAGCACGAGTCTTCAGCAGAGGGTTAGGGACCTCCAGCACCACTAGCACAATAGACACCACAAGCCTTACCAGTGCTCGATATTGGGCCACAGATTTTACAGGCGTTACAGGCGGTGTTGGAGAGATTACCACCAGTGGTAGTAGAACCACGTGTCGAGCCCCACGTTGATCCGCAAGAGGAGCCATGTGAGGAGCCGCGTGCAAAGCCACATGTTGAGCCCCGCGTCAAGCCGCGAGTGGCACCACGTGTAGAGCCCTTTGTAGAGATTCCTGACACTACTGTGGAGGACGTTAGTTTAGCTTTAGGGGTCGTAGCAGGAGCCCTTTGCATCAGGAAAGACGAGAGGAGGCAGTGAGAGTAGAGCAGTATTATCATGGGCCTTACGATTATGGTAGAGATGAGCCTATCAGAGGGCACAGGGACCGAGGAGATCCTATAAGAGACTTGCTTAGGCTGAATCCACCAACTTTTGCAGGGACCACAGAGGGAGCTGAGGCTGAGGCTTAGTTTATTAGTTTAGACAAGTACTTTGTGTTGCATCCTTACAAGGGAAATACGAAAGCACGCGTGGTGGTCCACTTGATGAGAGATGCAGCAGCAACTTGGTGGCGCACTAAGGAGTGCAAGCACCAGTTGTCATTAGATACACTTACATGGGAGACATTCATTGAGCGCTTTAATGCACAATATTTATCAGACCACTACAGGTAGTGTCGCATAGGTTCACTGAGTTGTCAAATTATGTGGAGTATCTCCATGATGAGAAACTCCTTATTCATAAGTTTATTAGAGGGTTGAACCACGCAATAGCAGGGCCTGTGCGCATGGCAGACCCCTAGATATTGAGTGATGCTGCCAAGAAGGCATACATAACTGAGGAGATATAGGGACGAGGGCAAAGCTCATGCCCTCAGTTTCAAGATCTTGGGTAGTAACAACATCAGCAGAGTTACCATAAACCACCACCACCACCTCAGAGAGGAGGGTTTAGTTTTGCACCATTACCTCCTAGGCCTCCATAGCAGCAGTAGAGATCCAAGCCACAACAGAGGGTACACGGGGGTGATAATCGAGGTTGGCAGTAGCAAGGTCCACATAGGGATCATAGACAGCAGGGACCACCTACAGGACCTGTGAGATCACAACAGTCTTACAGGGGTTCACAGGGATCCACGGGTCGATTTGGATAGTAGCAGAGTGGTAGGACTTAGTCTAGATACGTACAGACTCAGGGCCCATCCTACATATGTGGTGGGGCGGGACATCTTGCCAAAGATTGTCCACAAGGTTTTACAGCAGGGGGACAGCCTCATGCAGGAGGTTTAGAGCAGAGGGTTGGAGATGTGGGTAGGTCCCACCGTATGTTTTCAGCGGTTGATAAAAACCAGGCCGATTTTTAGGCATCAATTATTGAGACCTTAGGTATGATTGGGGGTGTTCCCATTTCTATTCTTTTTGACTCTGACACTATTGACTCTTTCATATCTCCATCGTTAGTGGAGCATTGCAGGCTGGTGGCCTCTAGGCAAGGCAATAGGTGGGAGGTTGAGTCGACCACTGGGGCCAAGATGGTAGTAGATACCTTAGTCCATGACTGTGAGATATCCTTGGGGATTTTACTACATTTTTTGACCTTAGGGTTATGCCTTTAGGTTCCTATGGTGTGATTTTGAGTATGGACTAGCTTGCGGCTCATCGAGCCAAGCTAGATTATCGCCGAAAGGCAATTAGCTGTTTGGATGATCATGGCAAGACAGTTGAGATAGTGGGCATGCAGAAGCCCATGGCAGTTCGTATGATATCTGCTTAGCAGCTTAAGCACTACACGTGGAAGGGATGTTAGATGTTCACCATCATAGCTAGTGACAGATCAAAGGATGAGCCTGAGGCATCATTAGATGACCACCCCATCTTGAGAGAGTTTGCAGATGTGTTTCCAGCAAAATTGCCGAGGATGCCACCCCATCATGAGGTAGACTTTCATATTTATTTAGTGCCGGGTGTTGAGCCAGTGTCTCGCGTACCCTATAGGATGACCACTCATGAGCTCATAGAGCTCAAGTTTCAGCTTGAGGACTTACTCAAGAAGGGGCACATCCGACCGAGCGTTTCATCTTGGGGCACTCCAGTCATCTTCATGAAGAAGAAGGATGGGTATCTTTGTTTATGCATGGATTATAGGCAGTTGAATAAGGTGACGGTGAAGAACTATTATTCTCTGCCCACAATTGATGATCTCTTTGATCAGATGTAAGGAGCCAGGGTATTCTCTAAGATAGACTTGAAGTCTGGTTATCATCAATTACACATCACAGAGGCGGACATCCATAAGATCGCCTTCCAGACTTGATATGGCCACTATGAGTTCATTGTGGTACCCTTCGGTTTGACGAACGCCCCTGCAGTGTTCATGAGTCTCATGAACAGGGTGTTTCGTACCTATTTAGATCGGTTCGTGATTATTTTCCTTGATGACATATTGATCTATTTGCAGACTGAGGAGGAGCATGAGGAGCACCTACATTAGGTTTTGTAGTGTTTGAGGGAGCATAATCTTTATGACAACTTGGTGAAGTGTGCATTTTTTAGGACAAAGGCATAGTATTTGGGGCACATCCTATCTAGTGATGGAATCTCCGTAGATCCATCAAAGATCAGGGCTATCAGAGATTGGCTAGCACTCACTAGTGTGACAGAGGTCTAAAGTTTCATGGGGTTAGCAGGTTACTACCATAGATTTCTTGAGGGTTTCTCTCAGATAGCATACCCCATCACTTCCCTTTAGCGGAAAGGGAAGAGTTTTTCTTGGACTGAGTAGTGTGAGAGGGCCTTTGGGGTCCTCAAGGAGCATCTTACCAGCGCTTCCATTTTAGTGTTTCCTAATCCAGCAATAGATTTTATGGTTTGCATGAATGCATCACTTGAGGGTTTGGGAGCTGTACTTATGCAGGGTAGTAGAGCGATCATGTATGAGTCGCGAAAGCTCAAGACCCATGAGTTGAACTACCCCACTCATGATTTGGAGCTCATAGTAGTGGTTCATGCTCTAGTTCATTGGAGACATTTCTTATTGGTCGTCGCTTTGAGCTTCATTTAGATCATCATAGCCTTCAGTACATATTTACACAGCTGAATATGAACACTCGTTAGCGGTGTTGGATGGAGTTTCTTTGCGAGTACAACTTTGATGTTCACTGCATCAAAGGGAAGGAGAACATGGTTGCTGACGCATTGAGTCGAAGGCGCCACGAGATCCTGACTTTGATTCTGAGTGTGCACTTGAGAGGATGCATTATTTAGCATCTTCCTGAGGATGTGTGGTTTCTTGAGGTGCAGTAGGAGATCCAGTCATAAAGGGCCCTTGTGGGCAAGTTTGCAGGATACTCACTTGAGGTAGATGGGTTACTTCTTCATTGACAATGCATCTATGTACCCCGCGCAGGAAACCTATGTTTAGTAGTGTTATCAGAGGCTCATAAAACACCTTATGTAGCACATCTAGGGGTGACGAAGATGCATGCCTACCTATGACAGCTGTACCATTGGGTGGGTATGAGACAAGACATTACAGAGTTTGTTGCTCAATGCCTTGAGTGCTAGAGGGTCAAGGCCGAGCATCAGCATCTAGTGGGTCTTTTATACCCTCACGAGATACCTGAATGGAAATGAAACACCATTTCCATAGATTTCATTGTTGGTCTTCCTATGTCTTTGTGTTGCCATGATGCCATCATGGTGACAGTTGACAAGTTGACCAAGGTGGCACATTTCTCACCTGTATGCATGATGTACAATGCACCAGCAGTGGCGAGAGTATTCTTGGATGATATTGTGAGATTACATGGGGTACCTTGCTGCATCATTTATGACAGGGACTCAATGTTCACTTCAGCCTTTTGGAGGGCTTTGCAGTAGGCGTTGGGCACACAGCTCAACTTTAGCTCTGCTTATCACCCTGAGACAGATGGATAGATAGAGTGGGTGAATCAGGTGTTGGAGGACATGATCCATATGTATGTTATGGACCATCAGTCTAGATGGGAGGAGTATCTATATCTAGTTGAGTTTTCCTACAATAATGGGCATCACAGCTCATTGGGTATGCCTCATTTTTAGGCTTTATATGGCAGACCATGCAGGACACCATTGAGTTGGGATCACATAGAGGATAGAGTTGCCATTGGTCCAGAGTTGGTTTAGGATATGGAGCAATAGGTCACACTGATTAGGTAGAGACTTCAAGAGGCACAGGATAGATAGAAGAAGTATGCCGAAGCTAAGAGACTTGATCAGAGCTTCTCAGTTGGTGACAGAGTATTCCTTAGAGTGCGGCCACACAAGAGTCCAATCCATTATGGAAAGGGCTCTAGGCTTGCACCACAGTTTGTAGGACCTTTTGAGATCTTGGAGCAGATAGGACCTATAGCCTACCATCTAGCATTGCCACCTAGCCTGTCGCGCATCCACGATATTTTTCATGTTTCTGTATTACGGTGATATATATCTGATTTATCCCATGTATTAGATTGGATTGCTCTACAGGTAGAGGTGGACGAGTAGTTGGCTTTGGAGCTAATTCACATATTGGCTCATCGGACATTGGGCCTTTGAGGTCGAGAGATGAACTAGGTTAGGGTCCAATGGGATTGTTATGATGAGGTCACAACGACTTGGGAGGATGCAATTAGTTTGAGGGCACTCTTCCTCACCTTTTTGATGACTTCCAAGAGGAAGTTTAGTCTTTGGGGGAAGGATGTGAGGCTAATTTATTTCACTTCTCTATTTTGATTATTTTACATTATAGTTGGTGACATTATCAGACATTTAGAGACTGTTGTTCCGTTATGCAAATTTAGACTATATCTCCCGATTTTAGATTAGCATTGATTATACATGTGGTGATTTAATTAGATCATATTTTTATGTTATTATGATGTTAGACATGTGAGATATATTTGATGATGATTATTGATGTGATTACAAGTTCATTATGTGGAATTATTATTTGATGATGATTATGAGATATTAAATAGGAAATGCAATTTTAATTTTAATTATGATGTGAATGCTTAATGTTTTATGCAATGACATGACTTTAATTTATGTTACTTTGGCTATGATTTATCTATGATGTGATTGACCACTTGATCTAGTTGAGCAGGTTATATTCCCAGGCCACAGGAAATCAGAGGTAGTTTTCACACTTATGTAATTCCCTGTAAAACTGATCCATTCCCAAGAGGGATGAGGATCATGTTTGATCGGATGATATTTTTGTACATGCTTGATTTATTTATTTGGCCTAATTCACCCTTTTTAAATTGATTTATTTCATGTGTTGTAAATTTATGTTTTGATATACACCATTTGGTGTTATTTTATTTATGGGTCATTTAAAGTGATTTTATACTAGGTGGTAACCCTTGGGTCTAGGGTCCATTTGGACTTACTAAACCCTAGGGTAACTCACTTCTAGTCACTCTAAACTTAGGTCTAGTAAGTGTGACGAAATTTGAAAATGGTTAAGGGTGGGAGATGAGTCATGCTTTGGGAAAGACCCATCTCCCTTCGCAAAGATTGGGGATTCCCCCACCAAGAAGACTTGGGGGGTCTTCAAGACCCCCAAGTGTGTGGGATCTCCCTCCAAGACTCTCACACACATGTGAGAGCATCTTAGAGGGAGATGGCTCTCTTGGAGGATAAGAGGATGCCATGTGGCATCCCTTATCCTCATGGAGCCTTAAGGAGAGTTGCCACCTCTCCACTTGGTCTCTCACATATATGTGAGAGCACAAGTGGATAAGGTGAGGGTTTGAATGGATTTGAGGGTGACACTTGTCACCCTCACACTCCTTTTCCCTTGCAAGTGGCATGGGATGAGGAAGGAGAAGGTGAAAAGTGTCACCTTCTCATTCCTCAAGGCCAAATTTGAAGGCCTATTTTACGCCCTCTTGGAGAGGAGTTTGGGGTTCTTGCTTTTTGTAATTTCTTTCTATTTTGGAGGTTTTGGGAGTGTTGGAGAAATTTGGGAGGCTTGGATACTTGGAGAAGTTTGGAGCTCTTCTTCAAATGTGCTTCCATTGTTGGGCTTTTGAAGGTAAGCTCCATGACAATAGCCATTTCCCTATGCATGTTTTTATCTTAGTGTAGGTGCTTGAGAAATTATGTTGGTTGTTATTTTCATTTTTATGTGGGTTGGGTGTTGGTAAGAGCATCTCCATTTGGAGAAAAGGCTCAACTTGTATGGGGTGGGGGAGAGTGAACCTCCTCGAGGTCACCTCCCATTGTTATTCTTTTTATAGCCTTGGAGGCATTCTATGGAGTTTGGGAGCATTTTTATTTGGCATGAGTGCCATAGTGATTCTTGAGTTTTGTGGAGAAATTATTTGGCCTGAGAGCCTTGATATATTGTGATTTTGAGTTCTTGGAGTGACCTCTTGAGTTGAGGGGTCCACTCCCCTACCCCTCCAAACTCATTTTCACGAGTTTCATTTTGTGTAAATCCTTGGGAGTAATTTTTGTGTGTTTGAAGATTTCATTGTTGTGGTGTGTTTGTGAAACCGTGTGATTTCTACCTCCCTAGCTCGAGGGAGACCCACTAGTGGGTCTATGGTAGGGAGGAGGGTGTTTTTGTGTGGCCTTGTTTCCCCCATTTTGTATTTGTGTTATTGCAGGTTTTATTGGAGATATGAAGCTTTGGAGAAGTCCATTGTTATCTTATTTGTCTTATTTTAGTTGGCTATTTGAAAGCCATGGCCTTGGAGGCCTTGGTATTTTTTTGTTGTCCAAATGTAATCTCATGTTGAGGTGAAGAAATGCAAACTATGTTTGCTATGTATGTAAGTGAATCTATTTTTAATGTAATTCTTATTTCTGTAGTTAAAATAATTTTTGTTGTCCTATACACTTGTTATTTTCTGTTTTAACAAATGCTGTGTAAAAAAGAAGAAAAAAAAAAGAAAAGAAATTTGAGCAGAAAGAAAATGTATTTGTTGTTTTATATTTAATGTTATGGTTGATTTGTATTTGTTGCATTTAAACAAAAAAGAAAAGAAAAGGGGTAATGCTGTTAAAATCCTATTGCACGTTCATAACAAAAAAAAATGAATATAAATAAAATAGAAATCGGAAATTGTTATGCTATATTATCTTGCTGTTAGAAGTAAAGGGTCTGTTCTAATTATATTTGCTATAAAAAAAAAAGAATAAACAGTGTCTATATTTCATCTACTTTTCAAATATATATATATATATGCACTACTGGTTTGTCTTATGATATGGATCTGATGTTATATTCCCTTTAATTAAAGGTGAAATTTCATGTGATTTAATATATATATATATGTGTATTAAATTTGTTTTTTTTTAAAATGATGTATATATATATCAGGTTATATATATATATATATATATATATATATATATATATATATATATATATATATATATATATATATATATATATATATATATATATATATATATATATACCTTTGAAGGAATTTAAAATATGATGTACACCAGATAGAAATAATCATTAAAACTGTGTATTTTAAAAAAATCTAGACAAACCAAATAGTGGCAGACCTGTTAGGGTTTTTATTTTAAGTTTTTGTTTAAAAAAAAAAGTGAGAAGGGGGCGGCTGGAATGGCAGCCATGGCCGCTGCCCCAAACCACCCCCCCAGTGCTTCTTACTTTGGGGGGGGGGGGGGGGGGGGACGATCCCCCCACCCACCATAAGGTGGTGGGTGGGTGGGTGGATTGCCCCCCCCCAATTCCCCCTTCATATCAAAAGAAACACAAGAAAAACAAAAAAAAGGGCCGTCGGCCCTATCACGTAGGCCGACCTCTATTCGCTAACCCGTCGGCAATCACAGTTTTTAACCTGCAACCCTTGATGTCATTTACGGTATATAATATATTTAAATATAAACGTGTATATATATATATATATATATATATATATATATATATATATATATCACATTTATGTGGTTTTCAAAACAAAAAAAAAACACTCACAGGTTTTTATATATATATATAACTGTATATATGTGTATATATAAATAAATATGCATACAACTACTAAATAAAAAGAAACCTTAGAATATATAAACATTAAATATATACCTCGAAGAGGAATACTCATGGCTACCAAGCCATTGTGGGAGAAACCTTTAGCCCACAAACAAAAATGGAGGAATAAAGAAAAAGAGACAAGAAGGAAGAGGAAAAATAAAAGAGAAGAAAACAAAAAAACAAGATAGGGTTTGGCATAAGGAAATAATAAAATAAGATTAGGGCATCTCTTGTAGAAAACAATAAAATAATAGGTTAAGGATGAGTTGGAGAATGAGGGAAAAATATTTGAAATGCATTTTATTTATTTTCCCCATTTTGCCTTGTGCACAGGAATTTAAAATTCCCTCTCCTTTGCCTTTTGCTTTTGATTTATTTGACTTTCTTTGTGTTTTATTCAAGATGAGTTTAATATTCTTTTGGGGTCTAGATTTTTAATTCCATGTGGAATTTATTCTTGTGGGAATGGGAATTGTTTTATTTTAATGGGATGCTTCATCCCTTGGCCTTTTAATTATGTTGGCATCCTTATTATTTTCTAGAGGATTTTAATTCAATTTTATTGGGGAGACCTTGTGATTTAAATTCTTTTTAATTTAATTGATTTTATCCCGGGGGGAGATGTTTTAATTTATTCCATTTTTCTATCTTTTTTAACTTGAGTTAATTAATAAATATAATTGCCAAAATTATATTTATTAAAGGACTTAAGTATTGAGTTTTAATTTGGTCATTTATTTTAATTCAAATTTTATAATTTTGTTGAATGGTTAAATTTATTTGACCTTGGAAATTTATTTAATTTATCCTTATATTTATTTATTTTAATGTTTGCATTAATTACTTCTTATGGTTTTCTTTTTAAAATATTTATCTCAATTATTGAAAACGCGTTATGTTGTCAAATTTTTCCTAGATTTTAGGGTTTTATTTTTATGGCATTTTTGTGACTTTCATTTAATCACTCCATTTCATCTTGCGACCATTTGACCATTAGATGTGTTATTATATTCGATTTTATTATGCATTAGAGTTAGGGTTGGTTTTTGATTCTATCAAAAACATCTCTTTCGCTTAGGAAACTTAGGGTTTGAATTAAATCTGTTCTAACCCTAGAAGCAGTACACATTGCGGTGCTTAACCCCCTAGTCAGCTATCATCACACAGGGGATTGCGTAGAAAGGTGCACTTCCCTGAGTATCGATTGACATGTTTACGCCTTATGCGTATTGCCACCGAGCACGTTGACGCGTGCGAGAGGGTTTCTAGGGACATGCAGAAAAGTTTTTTGGTATTTTGTGTCATGACCACATGACAAATGTGGACATGACATGTGTGTTGCATGTCATGACCACATAGGAAATGTGGGCATGACACAAAGGGCCCATGAATTCCACATGATGTCATATCTCGTATATCTAATGGCTTTTCAAGGTCAATTTAGAGGTTTGAATATTGTTGGAACTCTGAGCATACAACAAGTATATCACCATTTCCTATAGTTAGAATTTTCTCAGGCTAAGCAACATTATAGGTGGGTAAATGATGCATTCCTTATGCATGTGGTGTGAGATCTAGATAATGAGTTGCATATACGATTTTTAGCTTACGCCAGATTGGGAATGGCAGAATGGGCTGATTGGTTTATCCAGTTTCTCACTTTCTCCTACATCAAAGTATATGGCTTCTTAGGAGAGCCAACCATGCTGCCAAGATGTCCTACAGATGAGGTAGTGTTCATGAAATTTTTGAGGCAAGTCTATGAAGTTCATACATTTTTTCGTAGCAAGCGCAAGGCGGCTTTCAGTTTTTTGATTGGGATGGGTATTTACAGATGCAGATCTGGAGCAGATGCCAAAGTAATTGGTAGTGAATCATCCAAGTATGGTCTTAAGTTTTTCAATAGAAGGACTTCATATGATCCTTGTGGTGTTTTTGCATCACACCTTGGTCAAAATTGTGTACATGCAACTGTAGTTGAAGATTTCTGGGCTAATTGTGCAGAAACATAGTTATAGCAGGGTTACCCTTTGATAGTTGGTTGATATCCTTTCAGAAGATGTAGAGGGCTTGTTAGATGATGGTGAAGTTTTACTTCCCACATATTTCAGAGATCAAGTCGAGCAACAACCATGCCACCAGTTAATTGGTCAACCAAAGAAAACACCTCGATTGAGGAAAGAACGAGCCAAGTTATCAAAAATAGTATGATATTCTTGAAAAATAAGTGGAAAGAAGCCATTCCAGTTGTAGAGCCACCAATAGTTCAACCATCAATACCTTCCACTTCCAAACCAAAATAAAGGGTTAAAGCTATGAGTGTTCTAGAAGGAACTAAGATGGCCAAGTTGAAGAGGAAAAAGGTGTTGGAATTAGGGCTTACAACTAAGAGGGGGGGTGAATCAGTTGTCTAAAAACTTTAACACTTGTTGCAGTTAATTCTTCTTTACTACTTCTTAACAGATTAATGATATAAGCAAGAATCAATAACACATGAATAGAAATACAAATAACACACTTGACACCAAGATTTTTAACATGGAAATCTGGTAAAGTGAAAAACTACAATGGGGGTTAACCCACAAAGATTATATTCTGTTAAAAGTATTACAAAAGGGGAAGGCACTTGCCTTTGGGCTCACTGCTCAAAAGAGGCTCACTTCCTACAAGAATGATTACAAAAGGATTAAAGATTGTTTGAATTGATGAATAGCATCTACCAATGCAAGAATTTAGTTATGGTTAAGTACAAAATACTGATCTTACACACTTCATCTTTACTCTACCCTATTTACTGCTCTGCCATAATCTGGACCTTAGATCTTTTCTCTTTCACCTTTTTCACACTACTACATCATAGCACAACAATATTCATCAATACACTCAAATTCATCAGCTATATATATCCACCTCAAGAAATTCAATCACTTTTCTATCGGGCTTATGAAGAACTTAACAAACAATACAAGTACTCTGTTCTGCCGGCTAAATCCATACACTAATATTGGTGCGTACCAGAAATAACACTTGCAGGTCACCATACATGTTAGCCACTAACATTATTTCCCATACGTAACTCACCAAAACACTTCTACTAGATCCACACAAGGATCTAACACAAGTCGGCCTATTCTTCACTGAATTGTTCTATCATATTATGACCCGGTACTCAGATGCTCATAACTTTTAATCCATTTGTCATGGGAGGTTGAAATCTTAGATTTATATTTTCCTAACATTCCTCTACACTCCCTCAGATTGGCAACACACAATGATTAACTAGAGAGATCCGCTAACCAAAATACTAAACTCTACCATATACCCTACTCCTGTCTATTTGAACTTGACAAATCTTGGAACTAACTTCTGGTATGATCTGATACTGCATTGCAGATGTGTGGAATGGACTTAGTTGCCATTAATGACAACACATGACATGCCTTGTAGTGTCTCTTGCCAGTAATCTCCCCCTTTGGCATTGATGGCAACACTTAGTGAAAAATGACTAAGTGTCATGATTGACTCCCCCTACCGTGTACACTTATATATTCTTCCACTGCTCCCCCTTTGATGGATTCTTCATTTTCTTTCATTTTTCACTCTCTCTCACTCACCCTTTGACATCAATGGCAAAGGGTGGGATTTGTAATCCACAATTTACACAAGAAATCTGTATATAAGGATGCATATGTACAAATAATCCATGTATTATATTTACATAAACTTGAGAATATCTGCAAAACCATTTTTCAACTACACAAGTTCAGAGGCCCAACTTCTTTTCATGCCATCCAAAATTGAGATGTGTCCACTTAGTAGGAATGCCTGTGTTTCTTCTTTCTTCAAATTTAAAGGATCACCTATCTAGACTACAACTTGAGCTTCTAATAAAGCAGTAAACATTATTTCTAACTTGGGGACAATCAATCCTTGGAGCTCACACATTCTCTCCACTATATTTCTCTTTTCTTTAACAAGTTTCTTTATTTCATCAGTCAAGCTAATTGCTTGATATTCTTGACTTACCAGAGAAACTGTTAGAGGATCAAAATTTTGAGATAGATTCAATAATTTTTGTTCCCACTCCTTTATCTTCTTCTCAATATCCTCAATTACTTTGGTCCAAGATAGACAAAATTTGTATACATCACCTCCATCATTAAGAGCATTTTGAATACTCTTTATACTAATATCAAGTATCTTTCTGTCATTTCCTATTAGGCCCTTTAACTCACTAAATCTCTTATACAAAAATTCATTCTAAACTTTAATCTCTCCAGACTTCTTAAAGGACTCAAAGTGTGTACTTACAGAATTTACAATACTCTTCTGATTTCTGGAGAGAGAATCAAATGGATTCTTCTAGAAAGTTGGCATTATCTTCTCCAATATACCAAATGCAAGGCCTGATAGCTCACTGTCCTCTATGTGAGATTTCAATATCTTTTCTCTTGCCTTGGCTTGTGTGAAAGATGTTATCTTCATCATTTAGACTAGAGAGAGTATCCAGGTTGATTGGTCCTTGAATCGTTTATGGTTCATGAAACTCTAGCATTTCTTTACTCAGGAAACTCTTAATTGCATCTACAATGTCTCTTGCCACAATTTCTGGACCACCTTCCCTTCCTTGAGTTTTCTCAGTGTCGGTATCAGGACTATTTTGTTTGGGTGCACCAACATTTGCACCATCTTCTTCTGCTTTATCTTCCTTACCCTTGACTTCTTCTTCTTCTTGGTTCTTAGCCTTTTCTATTTCATGCTCTTCAATCTTCAGTGAATCATCTTCAATTTGATCATCTGCTTCTATATTCATCTTTGTATCTTCTTTTGTCAAAATGATCTAGAGGAGTTACAATACCTCCTGCATCATCAATTTCATCTGTCATCTTTTCATCTTCCTTGTTCATTGTTTCCTTTTTTGAAACAAAGGAGTCATCTAACTTAGTTCGTTGCTTAATGATCCTCAATTCTTCAACATCCAGAATTGAGGAGTCAATTTCATCATCAGTCTCTTCTTCAACAATAGGAAGATTGTGTCTTTTCAATGCATTCAGGAGAATATCCTAAGTATCTTTGACTATCTCATCTGTTTCACCAAGCATGACTTTATTCATTCTTTTCTTGCTCTTGAAGTCATCCTTCACTTCCTTAAATATCATGTTCATTTGATCTAGAGTAATATGAGGGCACAGATTTATCAACACATGCTCCCTAATTTCAATGTCTTTACCTTTTGCATTTTCTTTTCTTAACTCCAAAATATGTATTAGACTTCTTGGAATTTCAGAAGTTATTGCAATCAAAGCCTTATTGTAGATGTTCGGATATTTGATAGTTGCTTCCTCTAGGACCCTCTTATCAGCATCACTGTAATAATCAAAGAATTTAGTCATTGGCCTTAAATTCCCATCTACATTGACTGATTTGATGATGTCATCCACAAAGGGAGTAGGCTTTTCAACAAATATTTCAGTCTTTTGCCTCTTGCTTTCCCTTTTGCTTCTAGAGGGTTTTTCCTTAGTTACCTTGGCTATATTTGTACTTGAGGCCTTCAACTCTTTGATCTCAATATCAGAATCAGTTTCTTCTTCATCATTTTCCATGCTTTATATGTCTAGGTGGCCTTAGTTTTCACTCTTTTCCCTTCTTTTCTAGATGATTTGCCTTCTGATTTCTCAGAATTTGTAGGTTTTGGGGAAACAGGAGCAGCAGCAGAGCTTCTAGTAGTCCTTGATGTGGAAGATGATTCTACTAGAGCACTTCCTTGTTTCTTATCCTGCTTCTCCTTCTTTTCCTTTTTAGTTCTTTCCCTGAATTATCTCACAGCTTCCTTTGTGAGGCCTAGATTCTCATCCAACTACTCAACTTATTTTCTTACTTTCCTTTTGGTTTCAGGTTTTCTGAGCTCATCATGCAGTTTTACACTTACTTCCTCATATGTCCCAAATATTTCAACTATTGTGTCTTTTGGCTTTCTCAAAAGGTGTTGAGTGTACATATTCAAGATTTTTCCATCTACCTCATACCCCATGGGCATGATCCAAATAGATCTGGGTTCTAATTCTTCCATTAAGCACTGATCAGTGTCAACCATAAAGCATATTTCATTCTTGTACTTCTCAACAACTAATTTGGGGATTCTTTCTCTAGAATGCATCATATTCTAAAAATTCTTGAAGTATCCCCAGATGGTAGTTTTCTGTGCTTTATAGTCACCAATGCTGCATAGATGATCTCTGATCTGAATAGCCACTAGCTCGTCATTAGTCCAATGTACACCTTTTACCCCAGGTACCTCATTCATAAAGTAGAAAAATAAACATAGAACCAACGTACCATATTTAAAGGTGTTTTTCTTGTCTTTCTTGATTTTGATCAAGTTCTTAATTAGTTGGTTTTGCAATAATTTACACAAGTCATAATTTGCATTTTCCTTTAACATTTTGTATGCAGCATATATGGTCATTCTGGAGATAGAGTTCTCCCTATTGGAATGATAAATTTTGTAGCTAATTACCATTGAAGAAAAATTGACATCTAGATCAATAATATCATTGATAGTCATTGCCCTTTTGTTGAATTTGGCACCCGTTGCATCAGTTGCAGTCTGGTTCTTCACAAATTTTAGCATGGGTAACCCACCAGTTGAATTCAACCTAGTTGCAATCTTGATAGCATCCTTTGTAATTTTGAATGGTTTCAACAGCCACAAAAACTCATCATGCATTCATCTTAAAACATACCAGACCCACTCATCTTCATCGAATGTTGGAAACCCCATAATCTGAATGAAATGTTTATCATGAAGTGCCTTATACTCAGGTTTAAGGTCATGACTTTCATCCCTGAGATGACTCTCAAACAAATCTACATACCTTGAGTCCCCAAATTCATCTATGTTCACATGAATATAGACCCTAATATCTTCAGCATGCAGCACACCATACGAAACACTTGAAAATGCACCTAATGGGTCAACTTCTACTAATTTGTGTGGATGCTTTTTAAATTTGGGTCGAGGCCTTTTAGTAATTTTAACAACCAAAGGTGTAGCCATTGCAAAAGATTATAGGTTCAAAGCTTTGCAGATAAATACCTTTTTCACAAAATTAGGGTTGGCAGACAACTTCACTAGTCACACTACAAATCCTTGAAATCTTTGCTCAGAAACTATTCTTCTTGCTCTCTTTGAATGCAAAGTTATTCAAATGAAGAGTGAACAACCTTTTTATACTCCCCAAAACCTAAGTTACCTTTGTAATAAATGCTCTGCCCTAACACATCTGGTTACACTGTTTTTGCATATAGTCGACCTTCAATTTCTCTGCAAATCATCATATCCACTTCTTTTCTTCCAGAAATCCTTTCAGATGATCTATAAAAATCAAAATTATTTCTCTCATCATGCCAAATTTAGGCACCTACTTATTGGCTAGGGGAATTTGATTTTTAATGCTTCTCCCCCTGAGCCAGAGCTCCTAATTTAATTCCTGGAGGAACTGTCAGCACCGAATTATGGTGCGGACCCATTACTATTGTTCATAACACTTTTATTGACCCATGTCTTGCTAATTTCATTCTGGATCTCACTCACATCAATTTTTCCCTTGCCTTTGTCTTGTCTCTGCTCATCCAATTTTCTATTTACTGGACCTCTTCTTTCATTATTTTTGCTTCTGCAGAATCTTGCAAAATGACTAGATTGGTTACAATTGAAGCACACAACATTTCTTTGCCCATTTGATTGGTTTCCCCTTGATCTGCACTGATTAGACATATGTCCAAATCTATTGCATGCCAAGCATTTGCCATTTTCTCTATTGATTGAGTTATTCATTATCATACTTCTACATTCATTGGATCTATGACCATATCTCTTACAATTGAAGCATTGACCGGAGAAGGATGGACTATTTTGATTCACTCTACTTCTACATTGAGTAGCTCTATGACCAAATTTATTGCACTTAAAACAATTTCTATTGACATATGGATACTTTTGAGCATTAGGTTGTCTTACCGGAGGTCTTCTAGGTTTGTTTCTCCTATTCCTTGATTGAGAACTTCTTTGTTTGGATCTGGGGCTTTCACCTTTCTTATACCCAAGACCATGCTTATCATCAACCTTCTTCTGACTCTCAAGTAGCACTTCAAGTTTGGATGAGCTTATCTTGAACTTCTCTTTACATCCATTTGCAACTTCTAGGTCATGTTTGAGAATGACAATTTGCCTTTCAAGTTCTTCCTCATTGTCTCTGCTTTCATGTTGATTAGACTCTAGATGACTAACAATTATGTCCAATCTGTAGCATTCTTCTGTTCTTTCTTTCAGAGATTGATTCAGTTTCTCTTCAATCTTCTTCCTTTCTTCAATTTCCTTGGTTAGCCTCATCACCCTAGATTCCATCTCATGTTTTAGGACAACAACTTCTTTAGCTAACTTCTCACATTCCTTTGTTTTCTCTTTCAGGGCCTTATCCTTGTTATTGCCTTCATTATGATTTCCTAGTTGAAGAAGTGGCTCCTTCCTCTTTTCATTGGATTTATTCAATTTTTTTTAAAGTCTCAATAAAGTCTTCAACATCTTTAAGGTTCTCTTGCAGTTCTTTGACTTCTGCTCTAGATTGACCAAGATCTTCTAAAGAAAGTTTAAGTTGTTCCTGGAGGTTGTATTCATTCATTTTGTTGCCTTCCCAGATCTTCCTCAAGCTGTTAAACTTTTTCAAAGGAACCTTGCTCTGATACTAATTGTTGGAATTAGGGCTAACAACTAAGAGGGGGGTGAATCAGTTGTCTGAAAACTTTAACACTTGATGCAGTTAATTCTTCTTTACTACTTAACAGATTAATGATATAAGCAAGAATCAATAACACATGAATGGAAACACAAATAACACACTTGACACCAAGATTTTTAACATGGAAACCTAGTTAAGGGAAAAACCACGGTGGGGGTTAACCCACAAAGATTATATTCTGTTAAAAGTATTACAAAAGGGGAAGGCACATGCCTTCAGGCTCACCACCCAGAGCTCACTACTCAAAAGAGGCTTACTACCTACAAGAATGATTACAAAAGGATTACATATTGTTTGAATTGATGAATAGCATCTGCCAATGCAAGAATTTAGTTCTGGTTAAGTACAGAATACTGATCTTACACAATTCATCTTTACTCTGCCCTGTTTACTACTCTACCATAATCCAGACATTAGATCTTTTCTCTTTCACCTTTTTCTCACTACTACATCATCACACAAAAATATTCATCAATACACTTGAATCCATCAGCTATATATATCCACCTCAAGAAATTCAATCACTTTTCTGTCGGCCTTATGAAGAACTTAACAAACAATACAAGTACTCTTCTCTATTAGCTAAATCCATACACCAATATTGGTGTGTACCAGAAATAACACTTGTAGGTCACCATGCATCTCAGCCACTAACATTATATCCCATACACAACTCACCAAAACACTTCTACTAGATCTGCACAAGGATCTAACACAAGTCAGCCTATTCTTCACTGAACTGTTCTGTCATATTATGACCCGGTACTCAGATGCTCAACTTTTAATCCCTTTGTCACAGGAGGCTAAAATATTAGATTTAGATTGTTCTAACATTCCTCTACACTCCCTCAAATTGAAAACACACAATGATTAACTGGAGAGATCCGCTGACCAAAATACTAAACTTTGCCATATACCCTGTTCCTGTCTATCCGGACTTGAAAAATATTGGACATGACTTCCGGTATGATATGATACTACACTACGGATGTGTGGAATGGACTTAGTTGCCATCAATGACAACACATGACATGCCTTGCAGTGTCTCTTGCCAACAAAAGGTTGAGTCTCTAGTTCATATTCAACAGAAACAACCAGCAATTACATCAGAAGTTCCCACTGAACCAGCACCGCATGTAGAAACATTGCCTTCAGTTTATGTTTCTCTACCTTCATCACCAAGCTCTCCCATTCATATAGATTTAGAGCTAGATTTTTTTGTTCATAATACTAAGACACATATTGGTTCATCAGGAGTTGATGAAGTTGGAACTGAGCTTCCAAGAGAGGATGGCTCATCTTGGCTTGAGAATATTTTGGGTAGGAAGAGGAGAAAGCCTTCATATTAGTTGAACTTGATAGAGCTTAAAAGCATCTACAAAGACACACCAGATAGGAAAATTAAGAAGCAAGTTCACATTGAAAAGAATGCGGATGCATAAATTATCCTAGAAACTGCAACACCGCTAGAAGATAAAGATGATGATATTGATGTTGATGACTTCAAGGTTTTCAAAGCTAATCTTGGTAGGATTACCTGGCATACAGAAGTAAATCTCTTTGAGGTTGTAGTAGATAATCTGAAGGAGAGGGTGTTGAAGGACGAAGAAGATAAAGCAACCCTAAAGACAGAAGTTAGGCAGCTGTAGTAGTACATTTCCAATCTTTTTCATGGCACATCATAGGCCAATTTACTTCTTCCTCTGATTCTGGGATCACTGTGTTGCAAGTATGGGCCTAACCAGTGTTGTCATTGATGTCAACATACTCCTGTTGCATTAATGATAAGGTTTGGATGAGCCGTGAGCTGAGGATATTGAGAAAATTAGTCTCAATCAAGAACAGTGAAGAACAGTGATGACTGTAAGACAAAAGTCTAAGATAGGATGATAATCAGACAATGCAGATTAAAGGGTTTGTAGATATATGTCTGTAGGTGATCCAGTAGAGATTTTAGAGGTCTACATGAAGATTTGAAGAAGTTATGGCCACTCAAGTAGAACCAGCTCTGGTAGGTGTTCAGAGGTGACAGAGTGACACAGATAGGTCCGGTGAGATCCAGTAATGCACTATCCCATTCTGTAGATTTGAGGGAGTGTTGAAGACGTCTATGTGAAGTGTCAACTTGATTGGTTCATGGTTTAAAGGTCCAGAAGAACCTATTCCTTTGTGACAGTAATGACAGACTGTGTTCTTAAAGATCCAGATGAAGGAGAGGAGAATTCCAGCAAGCAGATGAAGAGTGAATGTTTTCAAGTGATTCAGGAAAGGTTGTTGTGATCCTTGGATCATGTCCAGTTCATGTTGGTGGTCTGCATTGAAGTTAGAGTGCGCATTTATAGAATAACCACTAGATGATGGTGTTCTTCCTGAGACTGGCCGACCGGATGTATTACACGTCTTGCAAATGTTCTTGTAGATGTTTGCCAACTTAGATGATTATTCCTAAGTTGATGCCTTGTATAAATGAGAATTGCAAAGTTAGTTTGAACTAGCCTTTTTGTGTGGAGATGAGTGAGTGGTAGCGAAGAGGAGAGCGAAAGGCAAAGCAGAAGTATTGAGCTTAATGGAACTGATTCAAGAATGGTAAAGATGCTATTCTCCAGTTCATGTATGTGATACTTATTTCTTTGTAGATAGTATGTCTCTTGTAGGTAGTGAGCCTCTTGTGAGCAGTGTGCTCGGGCAGTGAGCCCTAATTGGCATGTGCCATTTTGTTCTTTCTATTCTTCTAATAGAGAATACATTCTTGGGTTAATCACCCCATGGTTTTTCCCTTAACTAGGTTTTCCACATCAAAATCTTGGTGTCTTATGTGTTGATAAGTTTCTGCTTTTGATTTGAATGCATTATGTTTCATGTTTAATATACTACTAATCACTAAGAGGATTTAAGTGTGTAAATTGGAGAAAGTTTTGCACAACTGATTCACCCCCCTCTTAGTTGTGTGCCCTAAGTCTAACAATTGGTATCAGAGCTAAGTTCCTCTAAAAGGAGATTAACCGCCTGAGGAGATCCAGGATGTCGTCATACAAGAAGGATAGTCTGAAGTTTGATGGAACCAACTTTGTTCTTTGGAAAGGTCACATGAAATGTCACTTGCAGTGTATGGGAATGGCATACTAGTCCATGGTTACAAAAGCGTATGTACCTCCATAGGGTGGTCCGACAACCCTAAATGAAATCATAGATGCTGAAAACAATCTGCAGACCAAAGAGGCTCTTCTAAGCACATTATCTGACTCAGAGCTCTCAAATGTTATTGACCTACCAACTACCTTTGAGATTTGGAATAAACTGAAACTTTTGCATGAAGGAGACCAGTATGTTAAATGTGCAAGGTTACAGAGTCTAAAAGGGAAATTTGAAAAACTAAAGATGAGAGATGATGACAATATTACCACCTTTATGCCAAGAGTGAATGAGTTGGTCTGTGGAATTAGAAATGCTGGTGGAGTCTTGGATGAAAATGAGATTGTTGGGAAAATTCTCAGATCCCTTCCTGCTTCTTACAAAATCAAGACTGCTGCCATTGAAGAATTCAGAGCCCATACAACTATCACAAGAGATCAATTAGCTAGGAAATTGGCTGCATTTGAAATGATAGAGTTTGGAGACGACCCCCCCAAGACTAAATCTGCATTCAAAGCCATTGCCTCTATTAAAGGTAAACAAAGGTTTGATCCGGGAGAGAATTCTTCATGGAAATTGTCATGGTACGAAAAAGCAAGAAAAGATCTGGAAGAAGTAGAAACTACTCAACTTGAAGCCCTTATTGCAAAGAGGCTACCAAGAGGATCCAGTAAGTATGAAGGAAAATTACCTTTTAAGTGTTTTAACTGCAATAAGATTGGTCATTTTGCCTCAAAGTGTCTGAAAAGATTTTCAAGGCAAAATCCTAACAAGCCAAGGTTCCAAAAGAACTGTTACTATGTTCATGAAGAAGATGATAATGAAGGAGTAATAGATGATGAATCAGAGACTGGAAACAAATCAGGAAATGAATGGGTGTTTATTGCCATCAAGGAAGAAGAACCAATATCCTCTGTATCTGTCAATCATAAGGTTGTAGAAAGAGCCCTAGCTGCCCAAGTTGAAGAAAAGGATGATTGGGTCATTGATAGTGGTTGCTCTCACCATATGACAGGTGACAAAAATAAGTTCATAGATTTGGAAAGGTATGAAAGAGGAGTGGTGAAGTTTGGAGATAATTCTACTGGTAGAATCAGAGGAAGAGGAACTATTTCTTTTGATGGAAGGAACAAAACTGGTAATGTTCTATATGTTGAAGGCTTGAAGCATAATCTTCTCAGTGTTGGATAGTTGGTGGATAAAGGCTATGATCTCCGGTTCAAGAATGGAAAATACAAGATCTTTGAAAGCTCTGGAACATAGATTGCATCCGATACCCAAACTAAAGGTAATATCTTCCACTTGGTTGGCACTGGTTAAAGTTGCTTATTTGTTCAAGTTGATCAGAGTTGGTTATGGCATAGGAGAATGTGTCATGTGAATTTTGATAATATCATCAAGATAAGTAATACTCAGGCTGTAAGAGATCTTCCAAAATTGGTGAAACCTACTAACAGCTTGTGCAAGGAATGTCAGTTGGGTAAGCTGAGCAGAGTCACATTCAAAAGCAAGGAACTGTCTTATACCAGATTATTGGACTTAGTTCACACTGATCTTTGTGGTCTGGCAAGAACCCAGAGTATTCAAGGTGATAGATACTTCATGCTGGTAATTGATGACTATTCTCAGATGATGTGGGTAACCTTTGTAAAGGAGAAATCAGAAGCTCTTGAGAAATTCAAAATATTCAAGGCTATGGTAGAGAATGAAACAGGATTAAAGTTGAAATGTCTGAGGTCTGATAGAGGTGGAGAATTCACATCCGGTGAGTTCATAGAGTTCTATGAGAAACATGGAATTAAGAGATGGTTGTCTGCTCCTAGGACTCCACAGTGGAATGGAGTAGTGGAGAGAAAGAACCAGACCATCCAGGAAGCATCTAGGACCATGATGATGGAAGCAAATGTTCCTTAGATCTATTGGAGAGAAGCTGTCAACACTGCAGTCTATACTCTCAATCGAGTTCAAATCAGAAGCAATACTGGTAAGACCCCTTATGAACTTTGGTTTGGCATTACTCCTACTGTAAGATATTTTATAGTCTTTGGTAGCAAATGTTACATCAAAAGAGATGAAGACCTAGGCAAGTTTGATGCTAGAAGTGATGAAGGAATATTCTTTGGTTACTCTACTCAAAGCAAAGCATACTGGTGTTATAACAAGAGACTAAGAAAGATGATAGAAAGTACAAATGTGAAGGTTGATGAGGGAATAGAGAAACCCTCAAGGTTTTATGAATATGATGAAGATGATTAGAATGGTGTTCTGGTTCAAGGAGTTCAATCCTCTTCTAAAAGTCATATTCAAACTGATCCGATAAATTAGGAAGAAGAGATAGGTCTGAATGAGCCTGATCAAGAAGCAAAAGTGCAAGAAACTCCCAAAGTTCCAAGGTATGTAAGACTAAACCACTCTGAAGCTCAGATCATAGGTGACAAAAGCAAAGGTGTGCAAACTAGAAGAAAAATTGCTCAAAATTCAGATGAATATTGTCTGATTTCAAAGATTGAACCTAAGACAATAAATGAAGCCTGCAATGATGAAAAATGGACCAAAGCAATGGAGGAAGAGTTGATGCAAATTGAGAAAAATCACACTTGGGATCTTGTTCAAAGACATAGAAACAAGAATGTGATTGGAACCAAATGGATCTTCCGGAATAAACTAAATGAAGTTGGTGAAGACATTAGAAATAAAGCCAGATTGGTTTGCAAGGGCTACTCTCAAATAGAAGGAATTGATTTTGAAGAAACTTTTGCTCCGGTGGCAAGAATTGAAGCAGTCAAATTATTTCTTGCCTTTGCTGCCTTCAAGGATTTCAAGGTATATCAGATGGATGTCAAGTCTACCTTTCTAAACGGTGACTTGGAAGAAGAAGTGTATATAGAGAAACCAGATGGATTTTAGTTGTCTGATCATGGTGATATGGTCTGCAAATTGAAGAAGGCAGTTTATGGATTAAAGCAAGCCCTAAGAGTCTGGTATGAAATATTGGATAAGCATCTTTCAAAGATTGGCTTCAACAAAGGTACTACTGACAGTAACTTATAATTCAAAATTTATCATGAAAACATCTTGATTGTTGAAGTATTTGTTGATGATATCATCTTTGGAGGAAGAGATAGTATGTGTAAAGCTTTTGCAAATCAAATGAAAAGTGAGTTTGAGATGTCTATACTTGGTGAAATGAATTTCTTCTTGGGTCTGCAAATTACTCAAACAAAGAAAGGAATCTTTATTTCTCAGACCAAATATGTGAAAGAATTGTTGAAAAAATTTGGGATGGAAGATTCAAAGCCAATGAATACTCCCATGGTAACCGGATGTAAGTTGAGCAAAGATGATGACTCTCCTAAGGTAGACTAGACAAAGTACAGATCAATGATTGGAGGATTGTTGTATCTCACTCAAACTAGACCAGATATTATGCAAGTTGTTGGTCTTGTTGCTAGATTCCAAGCTGATCCTAGAGAATCCCATGTCATGGCAATCAAGAGGATTTTTAGATATCTAAAAGGGACGATTGAGTATGGTCTGTGGTATCCTAGAGATCATGATTTCTCTCTTCATGCATATACAGATGCTGATTGGGTAGGAGATGTGGATGACCAGAAGAGTACCAGTGGTGGAGCATTCTTTTTGGGGAAGAGATTTGTTTCTTGGCTAAGCAAGAAACAAGAGGCAATATCTCTATCTACAACTGAAGCAGAATATATTGCAGCAATAGGTAGTTGCACTCAAGTTTTGTGGATGAAGCAGATGCTAAGAGATATCAAAGTGGAGTATGAGGAACCTATCACAATCTTCTGTGGTAATTCAAGTGCTATAAGTATATCTAAGAATCTGGTGTTGTATTCAAAGACAAAGCATATATCTATCAAGATTCACTTTCTGAGAGAGCAAGTGAACAAGAATGAAGTCAAATTAGAGTTAGTGTCATCCAAGGATTAGATTACAGATATCTTTACTAAACCTCTACCTAAGGACTCTTTTGAGTATCTTAGGAAGAAGTTAGGGGTTATTGCCCCTTTGGTGATGAACTAAGGTGCACTGATGTGCATCAGTCTGGTGGGTATCACAGTCACATCTTGTGATCTGGATTGATGTTGGGGAGCTGCTACTCAGGGGGAGCAGCAGGTATGATTCTATAGTGTTGGAATTGCAAGTATGAGCCCTTTGCCATTGATGTCAAAGGGGGAGAGAAGACATGTGAAAAACAAGTGGTTGATGATCAAAGGGGGAGCAGTAAAGGAAGAGAAGACATGTGAATGGTTGTTGTTGATAAGGGGAGTAATGACAGTAAGGAGAAGTTCTTGTCTTGATGGTTTTTCACATCATATGTTGCCATCAATGACAAAGGGGGAGATTGTTACAAGTATGGGCCTAACCGGTGTTGTCATTGATGTCAACATACTCCTATTGCTTTAATGATAAGGTTTGGATGAGCTATGAGCTGAGGATATTGAGAAAATTAGTCTCAATTAGGAACAGTGAAGAACAGTGATGACTGTAAGACAAAAGTCCAAGATAGGATGATAATTAGAGGATATGGATTAAAGGGTTTGTAGATATGTGTTTGTAGGTGATCCAGTAGAGATTTTAGAGGTCCACATGAAGATCTGAAGAAGTTATGGCCACTCAAGTAGAACTGACTCCAACAGGTGTTCAGAGGTGACAGAGTGACACAGATAGGTCCGGTGAGATCCGGTAATACACTATCCCATTCTACAAATTTGAGGGAGTGTTGAAGATGTCTGTGTGAAGTGTCAACTCGATTGGTTCATGGTTTGAAGGTCCAGAAGAACATATTCCTTTGTGACAGTAATGATAGACTGTGTTCTTAAAGCTGTAGACGAAGGAGAGGAGAATTCCAGCAAGCAGATGAAGAGTGGATGTTCTCAAGTGATTCGGAAAAGGTTGTTGTGATCCTTGGATCATGTCCAGTTCATGTTGGTGCTCTGCATTGGCATTTGAAGAATAACCACTGGATGATGGTGTTCTTCCCGAGACTGGCTGACTGGATGTATTACACATCTTACGGATGTTCTTGTAGATGTTTGCCAAATTAGATGATTATTCCTAAGTCGATGCCTTGTATAAATGAGGATTGCAAAGTCAGTTTGAACTAGCCTTTTTGTGTGGAGATGAGTGAGTGGTAGTAAAGAGGAGAGCAAAAGGCAGAGCAGAAGTATTAAGCTTAATGGAACTGATTCAAGCATGGTGAAGATGCTATTCTCCAGTTCATGTATGTGATACTTATTTCTTTGTAGACAGTATGTCTCTTGTAGGCAGTGAGCCTCTTGTGAGAAGTGTGCTCGGGCAGTGAGCCCTAATTGGCATGTGCCATTTTGTTCTTTCTATTCTTCTAATAGAGAATACATTCTTAGGTTAATCACGCCATGGTTTTTCCCTTAACCGGGTTTTCCACATCAAAATCTTGGTGTCTTATGTGTTGATGAGTTTCTTCTTTTGATTTGAATGCATTATGTTTCATGTTTAATATACTACTAGTCACTAAGAGGATTTAAGTGTGTAAATTGGAGAAAGTTTTGCACAACTGATTCACCCCCCCTCTCAGTTGTGTACCCTAAGTCTAACACACCGGCCAATCAGCAGCAGTTTAGTCAATTGGTCATTTATGGGAGGCACATGAAGGATTGGGTGGAAGAATTTGTGACTAAAGGTAGAGTTGTACTTTCATAGTTTTATCAATTAAAGTACAATGCTCATGATATGCGCCAAGGTATTCAAGGGTTACAATAGACTTTGGCTAAAAATAGGCTAGTATTTGAGATCATAATCTCTAACTTGAAGATAGCATATAATTCTGTTGATTCAACTGAAAATAAGAAGATTATTTCTATTTGGAAAGCACAATATCTTTTCACAGTAAAAACTTATGACAGTATAATCTTAGAGTTAGCAGAATGGAAAGAAAAAGTGGTAAATGTTCTCAAGTTCATGAGATCTTTTGTTTCTTAGATCATGTGTTCATATGAAAAAGAAGATGGTACCCTATAAAATCTCAGGGAAGTACAGACAGAGTTCCAAACTCTCGTCCGCAGCAATTTAAATGGTGATCTCAGTGCCAGCAAGATGGATCATTTTGCTACCATGATAGTAAAGTTTAACAAACTTGTGGGTGAAGTTCATGAATTCCTTTAGATGGTTGCAGTTGGTGAAGAAATGTTAGAAAATCAGGATATCATCTTAGAGAGTATCAGCGTTCCTAGCAAAGATGTGGTCACTAGCTTTTTAGAAGATATTATTTCCCAAAATATCAATGGATGACATCACCAATAAAGTAGGAATGTAGATGAGGATGTGACTCAAAAGAAAGTAGCTTTAACTCAAATGTTTTTTGTTTTAAAGTATTTTCTTTCATCCAAACCTTATCCATCCTTAAAATAGGAAAAATCACTTTGTAATAGTTGGAGCTTTCTTTGCTTTAAAGCAAATTTGTTTTAAAGCATTTGTTAGTTGTTTTTTTTGTCTTAGAATAGAAATAAATCTTGTGAGTTGGCAAGTTAGTTAGGTTAAATCAAGGAGATTTTCAAGTTCCCTACTCCTTTGATTTAGTATAAATAAGGGAAACCTTTCCCATTGTATGTAATGGTATTTGTGATAGAAAAATTTGTTGTGCCTATTCTAGCCTACAGAAATTGTTATTTCAAGTGCTCATTCATTCTGTGTTATCTATTTTTTACTGTTTGATCGCATATTGTATGCCTGCCTTTTGCTACAATATTATTGTACTGGAGTTGTATCAACTTTATGATAATGGAATAGAAGTCGCATGCTTGCCATTTTATTTGATTTTTTATCTCTGATCATCTAGTTTTGTCGTTAGATGTGTGGCTTGCATAATCTTATTTTAGTTTTCATCTTAAAGTATGATGAGTCTTCTGATGTGAATCTGGAAGAAGTTTATTAAAGCTTTTATGTTAAAAACAAATCATTCCTTGTTAACTTTTAATCCCTTTGCTCTTAATTTACTTAGGAGATTAAAAGTGTCATTTAGTTTAGGCCTAGCTATAGTTAGAAGTTCTAAAAAAGGAAAAATGTCTGCTACAGTGATTAGAGTTTTATAACCTTGTGCTTATAGCTGAGAATCAAAAAGAAGATAGGCAAATTTGTTTTATTTATCTTTTAAGCAAACATTAGCAAAAAGGGAACTTCCCCTCATAATAGAAGAGTAATTTAACTATGCATAGCTATCCGTTTCTAACTTACATTCCAGAGGTGCGAATTGAAACACCAATGGTATCAGAGCAAGGTTCCTCTGAAGAAAGTCTAACAGCTTGAGGAAGATCCAAAATGTCTTATAAGAAGGAAGTGCCGCATTTTGATGGGACAAATTATTCTCTTTGGAAGGCACAAATGAAAAGTCATCTTTTTTGTCTTGGTTACAAAGTATGGAAAGTTGCAGAAACAAAATACACCTTGCCTCAAAATGGTTTGATGACTGAAGGTGAAATCAAGGAATATGAAGTGGATGTTAAAGCAAAAGATGCATTGTTAAGTTCATTGAATGACTCAGTACTGACAAAAGTTGTGGATCTTGAAACTGCAAATGAGGTATGGGAAAAGTTGAAAAATCTGTATGAGGGAGATGATTCTGTGAAGGAGGCCAAGCTACAAAGTTTGAAAGTGAAATATGAAAGTTTGAAGATGAATGAAGATGAAAACTTAACATCCTTTATGCAAAGACTTGATGAACTTGTTACTGGAATAAAAGGTATGGGGGGAACTCTTGGTGATAAGGAAGTTATGATGAAAATTCTCAAATCTCTACCAAAGTCCTACAGTCACAAGGTAGCTGCAATTGAAGAATTTATGCAAGTAAAAGATATTGATAGAGACCAATTAATTGGTAAGCTTACTACCTTTGAGATGAGAGAATTTGGTGATGCCCTGGCAAAAGTTGAGATTGCCTTCAAAGCTAGTACTTATGGGAAAACCTCTAGATCAGAAAAGTACAAGGTAGAATCTGATGATGAGTTTGATGAAATTGAAGCCAACTTTGTGGATAGACTACAAAGAGGATCTGGTAAGTTCAAAGGTAAATTATGTTTTAAATGCTTTTCTTGTGGTAAAGTAGGCCACTTTGCTTCTAGATGTCCTAAAATAATTGAAAGAAATAGGAAAAGATATGAGAACAGGCCTAAGATCCAAAAGAAATGTTATTATGTTGAAGATTTTGATGATGATGAAGGAATATCAGATAATGGTGAACCAAATAATGCTAGTACTTCTGGTAATGAATGCTTGTTTATTGCTATTAAGGAAGAACCTGCATCTACTAATCCTGTTAGCTGTGTGAAGGAAGAAAACCCAGTGGAAAGTGATTTGCCTACTCGGGTTGTTGAAGACAAAGATGAATGGGTTATTGATAGTGGCTGCTCTCACCACATGACTGGTGACAGAAGTAATTTTGTGAGTTTGGAAAGATATGATGGTGGACTGGTTAGATTTGGAGATGATACAGTTGGTAAGATTTGTGGAAAAGGATCTATTTCTTTTGATGGAAAGCATAATACTGAAGATTTCTTATATATGAAAGGATTAAAGCACAATCTTTTGAGTGTGGGTCAGATGTGTGACAAAGGTTATGATTTAAGCTTCAAGGACAATGGATACAAGATCAGGGAAAGCTCTAGAATAGTCATTGCAACTGGTAAGAAGACTAGAGGTAATATCTATCACTTGAAAGGAACTAATAATTATTGTTTGTTGGCTCAGAGTGATGAAAGTTGGCTATGGCATAGAAGGTTGTGTCACATCAATTTTGATAACATTACGAAGATAAGTACTACACAGGTTGTTAGAGATTTGCCTAAGCTTGTGAAGCCTGCTAATCCTATTTGCAAGGAGTGTCAATTTGGGAAACAAACATGAACAAGTTTCAAAAGCAAGGACCAATCAGTTGATGGACTACTAGAACTAGTGCATACAGATTTGTGTGGACCTACAAGAGTAAGAAGTTTGAAAGGAGACAGGTATTTCATGTTGCTTATTGATGATTATTCTAGAATGACTTGGGTTACCTTTTTGAAAAAAGAGAAGAAGCTCTAGATAAGTTCAAGGCATTTAAGTCAATGGTTGAAAATGAGATGGATTTGAAGATCAAATGTTTAAGGTCTGATAAAGGAGGAGAGTTTACATCAAATGAATTCAATTTTTTTTGGGGAGAACATGGGATAAAAAGATAGATATCTACACCTAGAACTCCACAACAAAATGGAGTTGTTGAAAGGAAAAATAGGATAGTTCAAGAAGCTACTAGAACCATGATGAAGGAAGCTGATCTTCCAAAAGTATATTGGAGAGAGGCAATTCACACTGTGGTATATATCCTAAATAGAGTCCAAGTCAAATCCTACAAAGATTTTAAGGTATATCAGATGGATGTAAAGTCTGCATTCTTGAATGGAGAGTTGGAAGAAGAAGTCTATATTGAACAACTGGAAGGATTCCAGTCATCGCATCAGGGTGACATGGTAGGTAGATTGAAGAAGACAATGTATGGGTTAAAACAAGCCCCCAGGGCCTAGTATGCTAGGTTGGATAAGTATCTGATATAGTTAGGATTCACCAAGGGTACCACTGACAATAATCTCTATATCAAGATCAATAATGAACAAATCCTAATTGTTGCAGTCTTTGTTGATGACATTATCTTTGGAGGCAATGAAGGTATGTGCACAGTTTTTGCTGGAGAAATGCAAAGTGAATTTGAAATGTCCATGTTTGGTGAGATGAATTTCTTTTTAGGTCTGCAAATAAATCAATTAGATAAAGGTATCTTCATTTCTCAGTCTAAGTATGTGAAAGAGTTGTTAAAGAAGTTTGGGATGGAAGACTCTAAACTGGTAAACACTCCCATGATAACCGGTTGTAAGTTGACCAAAAATGATGATTCACCTATGGCAGATTAGAAAAGGTATAGATCTATGACTGGAGGATTACTTTATTTGACTCAAACTAGACCTGACATAATGCATGTAGTTTGTCTTGTGGAAAGATTTCAAGCAGATCCTAAGGAGTCACATGTGATGGGAGTTAAGAGAATTCTAAGATATTTGAAAGGCACAATAGATTATGGTTTGCGGAATCCAAAGGATAATGATTTCACTCTCAATGCATACACTGATGCAGATTGGGCTGGAGATGTAGATGATAGAAAAAGTACAAGTGCAGGTGCATTTTTTTTGGGAAAAAGGCTGGTATCTTGGATAAGCAAGAAACAAGACTCAATATCTCTATCCCCTGCAGAAGCAGAATACATTGCAGCAACATGTAGTTGTACTCAAGTGTTGTGGATGAAGCAGACATTGAAGGACATTAGAGTTGTGTATGAAGATCTAATTGCAATATTTTGTGATAATACAAGTACCATAAACATATCAAAGAATCTAGTAATACATTCAAGGACAAAGCACATATCCATAATATATCACTTTTTGAGGGAAAAAGTGACAGAGAATGAAGTCAAGTTGGAATAAATATCTACAAAAGACCAGATTGCAGACATTTTCACCAAACCTCTACCTAAGGATACTATTAGTATCTCATAGAAAATTTAGGGGTTTTTACCCCTCTTGCTCCAAACTAAGATGCACAAGAGTGCATCAATCTAGTGGTGCTTAGAGTTCCTTCTTTAGATCTCAATTGATGCTTTTAGGGCTACTTCTCAGGGGGAGTAGTTAGAGAGTTTAGAAGAGAAATTGAACCAGAGTAGAAGAGTGCAAGTACGTACCCTTTTCCATTGATGTCAAAGGGGGAGATAAATCATGTAAAAAACTTAGAAGGAAAGAGTGCATATGTGTAAAGAGATAGGGGAGAATCTTGTCTTGATGGTTGTTGCAGTTTTTCATATCATATGTTGCCATCAATGACAAAGGGGGAGATTGTTGCAAGTATGTGCCTAATTGGTGTTGTCATTGGTGTCAACTATGTCCTATTCTATTACTTGTTTAGAAGATTTATATGTTGAGGATATTAATAAAATTGGCCTCTCTGGAAGAAACAAGTGAGTTATAGTGAAGTGGAGTATAGACAGTGAGTTGTATGTTGAAGAACAGTCCAGTAGATTGCTCCGCATTTCTTGTTGCTTGAAGATCTTGGTCTGTGGATTGGAAGTTATTTGAAGGGATGTCTAAAGATGCTAAATCCTGAGTTTGAGCCTCTAGTGTGAAGAATTGAGAGAGTTGCATTCACCAGAGTAAAACATGCCTTCTCTGATTATTCTATGGTGATAGGGAGAAAGTGTTTTGCTCTGCATTCCTCCACATTAAGTGTTTTTCTCTATGGTTCTAGAGGGAAGTCTAGGATGATGATAAGTGCCTACAATTGCAATGGTTTGTGTTTTGGTGGTCCGCAAGCTATCTTTCTTTTATGACAGTTGAAGATAGTGAAGTTCATGTGCTCCGGTGTGAAGAATCTCATGAATAAAGTGGTTTGAGTTTGTGTGGTTGCTCTTGATGATTTCAATGTTCTTGTGGATTCCTCCTGATCATGTTCCTACCTTTACATTGGTCTGTGTTAAGGAAATGAGATCGTGTTTGAAGATTATTCGCAGATAACGTAGCATGTAACCAATCTTAGCCGACTTGGTTAATTCCAATAATTGCAGAGATCCCTTGAAGATTATGGAAGCCTATTATGGCATGGAAGATCATGTTTGAGTCCTTGCTAAGGCATGGCGTGATCTGTATACATCTATACTACAAATTCTTAGCATAATTTTGTATTAGGTCAAGACCTATTTTATAAATGTTTGTAATGCCGCCCTTGGAGATTGTTCCAATGGTTGATGATTGTAGTGTCAACCTTGATGATCATTCCAAGGTTGATGAAGTGTATAAATACTTGTAATTGAGTCATGGAAAAGGTGTCCTTGTACGAAAATGGGAAGATAAGGAAAAGGGCAAGTAGATAAGGCAGAGCAGGGTAGAGTAGAGTAGAGGAACTATTGTACTTGAATGTATTAATCTCAGACATGAAGAAGATGTTGATCTTGGTAGTGAGCCTGGTAGTGAGCCTCCAGTAGGGTTTAACATCCCTCATGGTTTAACAACCCTTATTGTAATCTTTCTAGGTTTAGGGTTGAGGTAGTGAGCCTACTAGACCTTGTTGTACTTCATGGCAGTGAGCCAGCATGTTCTAGGCCCATGGAGTGACCAAGCCTGAACATCATTCTTCAAAAATTGCAATATATTTTGAGAGCTAATCTTCTCCATGGTTTTTGCCCATGTTGGGGTTTTCCACGTAAAAATCTGGTGTCTGTTGTGTTTAATGTTGCATCTGTGTTTAAGTTTCTAATTTCATGCATTCATTGTTTAATCATAATAAGTGTAGACAAATGATTAATGTTTAAGTGCAAAAGTGTTTGAGTTTTTGGGACAACTATTTCACCCCCCATCTTAGTTGTTCAGTGCATTTTAACACAAACTTCATGAAAAGTTCATGATTTTCCAACTTTTCTGATAGAAGAGTCTTTTTTCTTTGCCTTAGCCAATTTTCATGATTTTTATTTTTCATTTTTGTTCGTAAAAGTTGTCCCTGGTGAACCTTTTGTCTTTTCCTCTCTTCTTTATCGGCAAAAGGCTCCATTGGTGAACTGAGGAGATTTCAAACTTATAAAAGTTTGCAGTTTGGGAACTTTACCGACAAGCCTTTCCTTACTCTTTATTTTACTTTAGACATTTTGAAGAAGCCTTCCCCTTGGCTGCCCTTTGTCGGCAAATCGCCAGGTTGGCGAACTCAATAAAAAGTGAACTTTTCACAAGTCCATAAAATCTAAATTTTGTCAATATAGGGAAAAGAACTATTTCATGCCTTAGTCATTTTTGTTAGTTCATGAACATGAAATTTTGCTGACTAAGGCTCAAAATGGGTCAAAAATTAAGGTAAAAGATTCATATTTTTTGGGTTCTCTGGATATTTTGCAAGGATTCTCCTCATGAATTTTCAGGGATTTTTACAAGGAAAACACTAAGATTTGAAGTATTTTAGGCTTGCAATGTTAGACCTCAAGGGACTTCAACAAGACTTTGAAGGTGGGCTATTTGACTCTGGGTTGAGGAAAATAGGTCATTAGTAATGATTGCAGGATCTACACAAAATGGAAGGAGATATAATGATCCCTCTATACAATATGATAAACAATTGTGGCCTTTCAATATTGTTCTCAGGAAGAATAGAAATCTTATGGTGGAAGTGACTTAAAAAAGTAATATATATGTAGTTGAATAAATCTTATCTTTGTTGTTGACAAAAGTGAAAAATGATAGCCAAATACTAATGCTATGATCATTATGTCTACTCATTCTGATCACTCATAGAAGATAGAACAACTAAATATGTTGGTAAGATTGTAGGTCTTAAGGTCATACGGATTATCAATAAATTCACAACTGTGGTAATAACTTATGGATTTGATGCATTGGAGAATCAAGGGCCAATGATGGTTATAAGAGGTACCATTTCTATGCTCACCAAAGAAACTTGCCAACACATAGTAAAGGCAATTGTAATTTTGATTACAAAAGAGAAGAATGAAGTTGTCTAGGATTGACTTTGAAAAAGATGGATAGCTATTAGAATCATGATATGGAAATAAAGGCACAAGTTACAAATGTATCATGGAAATGGAATAGATAAGACAAAAGTTGAATGGTTATATTATACCTTTAGAACAATCCAACCATATGATGATAGAGGTTCTCCAACCACACCATTGATCGGTGTGGCAAAAAAAAACAAATTGTTGAGGTGTTTGAGTGAAATGGTTTTCCTAGTGCTATTTTCACCTACATCTATGGTGGGGTTCATAATGGTAGCATTGTCAAGCAAGTATGGACCACTCTTGAGTATGGAGATGTCATTGCATAGTGTTTCAGGATTGGAATTGGCAATTGATATGTTGATGGTTGTGCAAAGATCCATGATTTACTTGACCCTTTGAAGCTTGAATGATAGTAATTCTAGGTTGAATTTCAAAATGCTTCAACTTCAATCTCCTTCACTTTAACATTATAAAATTTGAGAGTTTAGAAAGGTACATAAACAATGGCATCCAATTACATTAAGAACTCAAAACAATTAATAGATCAATTATATGGTTATGGAGTGATTCGATCGACAAAAAGGAAAGAAGTATGTAGATGTGGTTAGACAATTGCTATGGTCTTAGGAGAGTTTATTTGAAGAAGCAGTTAGAAGAAAGGAAGTCTCTAAAAATAAAAAAAGGATAGTTTTTTCCACCTATGCATTCGAAGAATGGAGAATATCACATGTTTCAAAAAATGAGATACATTATCAATCCTTTTCCTCAAGAGTGTGAAATGTAGACATTTCAAGGTATCAAGGAAAATGACACCAATATCAAAGGGGTTTGAGAGGACAATCTAAGAAAAGGTAGTAGAGATACAAAAAACCTAAACCACACTGAAGAGAAGATCATCCTCTAGTGTCTAGGGTTTCTTCGCATAGACAGATCTGGAAATGAAAAAGTGATCTGACACCAAATCAAACATGCAACCTTAATTAAGTGTTACACATATGGTTCCTAGGGTTGTCATTAATGTCAATATTGTCACTAGGTTATCATTGATGTCAACACTATTATAAAGGTGTGATGGTGTTCATGATTGGATACCATGTGCAGAGAAGATATGGTTCATGGTTGTATGTCATGTCCCATCCAACAAGAGAAGAGAGAAGATATAGTTCATGGTTGAATGCCATACCTTAATCAATTCAGAGTCAAGTATAAAGATATATTAATATGGGAATTAGAAGCACTAAAATGATTATATGTGTTGTTGATGTTACTAATGGCCTAAATCATGTGTGTTCCAAGTTTCACGATGATTAGATTACTGGAAGAGTGTTTTGTTATTGACAAACTGAAGACAATGTTGTTTCTGTGAAGATGTTCTGAGTAGGACAATGGAATGCTCCACATTCCTCCACATTTGCATATATGGGTATGTGATCATGGAACTATTCTGAGTAGGACAATGGAATGCTCCACATTCCTCCGCATTTGCATATATGGGTATGTGATCATGGAACTATGTTTAGGATGTAGTGAAGGAGATAATTCTAAAGTTTCAAATCATTTGTCCTTCTGCTATGAAAGTTATGCATGATAGAGTATTGACTTGTGTTTTGGCAAAGTGAGATGGTGTTGAAGACCTATTGGAATGCTCTGCATTCCTCTGGAAGTGAATGGTTGACTTTTTAATTTTTTAGACATGTTTATGGATGTGCATTACATGCCTCCTTACAGTTTCAAGGTTCTTGGTGGTCCACAAGCTTAGTTTCACAATGACAATATGTTGCAGCATGTTCTGGATGACAGGTTGTTCTTAGAGTTCATGATTGAAGATGTACAATGCAAAATATTTGATGTACAGAGGTAAAGGAGTATTTTTAGATATTGTATGAGTTTCGTAGACTCATCTAGAAGATTTTCATGAAGATCTTTCTTGTTTCCAGTATCATATAAATTTTTTAAATTGTTGTGGCCGTTATGCTTCAAGGTTCATGAGTTTTTTCTTAAAGTTGTCCTAGATTTCCAAATGAGCAGAGTGTGCGGATGTAATTCCTTGGTGGTTAATGTTGTGAAGGATGTTTTGGACCTAATTAAGAAAGTGTTGATGTCCACAAGCCATGGGACTCTTGCTAGTGTAGCATGTAGTCTTGTTTAGGACTTGTCCTATACATATTCATGTTGTGTTTTGTTTGGCTGACTTGTAAATGTATTTTTTATGTTGTATCAAGCCAACAAGAAATATAATCAATGTAATATCTTGTATAAATTGTAAATCAAATTGAATGAGGCAAGGTGTGATTGCCAGTTGATTGATAAGGTTTGTAAGCAAGATAAGGAGCAGAATGAATGCATTACGATGTGCGACTAAAGGAGAAAGAGCAGAAGTTGTTGATGTTGTCCTTATTCGTCTTGAAGACTTATATGTGATAGTGATCAAGTGTAGAGTGTGCCTAAATGATCTGATCATTAGAAGAAAGTGTGAAGAGGCAGAATTGCAATCATCAAAGGTGTGAGTTTTAATGTCAGTATTCAGATAGTAGAAGGATTGTCATATTGTAATCTTTTGTAAGTGTGTTCTCAATTCAGGGAGTAGTAGCTTCTTTGGGAGTGACCCTAAAAAAAAGTCTTCAGGGAGTAGTAGCTTCCTTAGGAGTGACCCTAAATCAAAGTTTTCAAGGAGTAGTATATTCCTTGGGTTGTAGCCCTAAAACAAAGTTGTTATTTGAGCTTCATATATTGTGAGTTAATCCTCACCATGGTTTTTCCCTTCTTGGGTTTTCTATGTATATTTGGTGCTATGTGTTGATGTGCATTGTGTTAATTTTTTATGCTTATGTTAATATTACGATGCTTAAATTTTAATCTGTTGCAGATAAGTTGAAGTTCTTTAGATACTGATTCACCCCCCTCTCAATATCTTGGTCTGTTCAATAATTGGTATCAGAGCCAAGTTCCTCTGAAGAAAGCTTAACCACTTGAGGAAGGTCAGGGATGGCTCATAATGGATCCAGTAAGATACCTAGGTTTGATGGAACAAAGTATGCTTTTTGGAAGCTAAGGATGGAAGGCTATATCAATTCACTAGGATGTGGCGTTTGGCAATCTGCCAAGATTGGTTACAAAGTTCATGCTGCTATTCCTACAGATCCAGATGAAGTTAAGGAATATGATAACAATGCCAAGGTAATTTTTTCTATCATGAGTGGGTTAGCTGATTTAGAACTTTCAAAGGTAATGAGTTGCAGTTTAGCTAACGATGTTTGGGTTAAACTTGAAACCATTTATGAAGGATATAAGAAAGTAAAGCAAGCAAAGATGCAAATCTTCAAGAGAAAATTTGAGACCCTAAAAATGTCAGAGGATAAAGACATTGTTGGATATATGCTCCAGGTGAATGAAGTGGTCAATGGCATCACAGATCTTGGTGGCAAAGTGGAAGAGGATGAAATTGTGAAGAAGATTCTGAGATCTCTTCCCAAATCTTAGTCATAAGGTATTTTCTATTGAGGAGAATGCAAATCTAGATACATATACTATAGACAATTTATTTAGTTCCCTTACTACCTTTGAAATGAGAGAGTTTGGCAATGATGCTCCAAAGAAAGAAGCTTCTTTCAAAGACAATTTGAAGACAAAAGAAGAAGTTGCAAATGAAGATGAGAGCTTTGATGAAATTGAAGCAAATTTTGTGAGAAGACTAAAGAAAGGCAATGGGAAATACAAAGGTAAGTTACCCTTCAAATGTTTCAATTGTGGAAAGGTTGGTCACTTCGCTTGTAAATGTCCTTTTAAGGAATCAAGGGGTAGTAACAAGAGATGCAAGTTCAAAAGAAGTTTGTATTCCATAGAGAGTAGTTACTCTTCAGAAGATGAGGATCATGATGATTCAAATGATGAAACACTTTTCATGGCCTTGAGTATTGGTGATAAAAGAATGATGTTGGAAAATGTGAGAAGACTAATGCCTTGCAAACAAATCAAAACAATGATAGATCAATGGTTGTATGGACTACTTTTCATACAAGAGAATAAGCTAAGGCTTGGGTAATTGACAATGGTTTCTCAAATCATATGACTGGTGACAAGGAGAAGATTATCAACCTTGAGAAGTAGGATGGTGGTGCTATCAAGTTTGGTGGTGAGGAGTCAGCACAAATCTATGGAAAAGGTGCTATAATTATTGATGGGAAGAATAAGACTGAGGATGTCCTCTATGTAAAAGGGATAAAACACAATCTTCTCAGTGTCAGTCAGATGTGCAGCAAAGGGTATAATTTCACATTTCATGCCAAAGGTTGTGAAATCAAGAAGGTGGGGTCCAGAAAACTAGTTGCAGAAGGTATTAAGACATATGGTGATATCTATCATCTGAAGGAGGTAAATGGAATAACATGTTTTCTGGCTCAATCCAGTGAGTGTTGGTTGTGGCATAAGAGAATGGGACATAACAATTTTGATAATATGGTAAAGATTAGTTCTACTCATGCACTGAGAGACATGCCCAAGATAATCAAGCCTACAAACACAATATGCAAGGAATGTCAAATGGGAAAGTAGACAAAGACAAGTTTCAAAAGAAAGGAGTATTCTTCTTCAAAGCCATTGGAGCTGATTCACACTAATCTATGTGGCCCTACAAGAGTAAAGATTCAACAAGGTGAGAGGTATTTCATGTTGCTTATTATTGATTATTCTAGAATGACTTGGGTTACTTTCTTAAGAGAAAAATCAAATGCCCTTGATAAATTTAAAGTTTTCAAAGCTATGGTTGAGAATGAAGTAGATGCCAAGATCAAATGTTTAAGGTCTAATAGAGGAGGTGAGTTTACTTCAAATGAATTTGAAAGATTTTGTGAAGATCATGGTATTAGGAGACATCTGGCAGCTCCTATGATGCAGGAGTGTCCTTGGTTCAAGAACAATCTTACATCAACCAAAAACATTTACATTTCAGTTTTTTTGCATTTTAATTTGTTTCTTTTCAATTTCTAGTTTAGTTCAGTCAGTTTAGTCAGTAGCAGTTTTTGTATTTTGGTCCGCATTCTATTGTAGTTGCATTTCAGACCTTGCGGAGCTGGACTTAACATCTAGATTCATTCTTACAAAACATATCCAGAATTCAAAGCATTTGGATCAAGTATCGGTAAGATGTCTCTATCAGAAGATCAATTGTTTTCTCAGAACAGAGCCTCCTGGTAGTCTTAGATAATCAGCTAAAGGAGAAGACTTGCAGAGCATTTCACAACATGTGAAGTTCAAAGACACATCATTCAATGTTGTTTGGTTCATGGCTGACCTTCCTTGAGATCCACACATCATCCCATTCATTTGTGGAGTTCTATTCAATTAGGTCTAACCTATCCATGTACATACATTACATCTCTTCATTAGAGTTTTTAATCTTCCTTGGCCGATGTGGAGGAATCTATTGTTCCAAAGAAGATATAAATTGATGTAAAAGATGCATAGGAAAGTAGTTCATGACAAAAAAGATAATTGATAGTTTGAATTCTTGCGAAGGAGCTTCAAAGCTATATCTTGTGCATATTCTAATATTCTATAATCAGGCATGTGAGCCCTAATTATAAGCCCGCATGTTGGCAACCAATATGTATTTCCATGATATACTGATTGACTGAAATTGCAATTGTTTCATATAGTTGAGTTGTTTATGTTGTGTTTACTCTTGTTGCAAGATCTAGACTATTCTCTTTGAGGGCCCTCCTAACTATGACTACACCAAGTGGTATCAAAGCAAAAGTTTGAATCTTTGGGAGCAAATTGAGTGAAGTTGGTGAAGGAATTCTGTAAGATCTTGTTGTGGATAGATCACCGAATCTGAGGAAGGTTACTTATGTCGCAACTAATCACCAATGTGAGGCAGTTGTCACCTTGTATCTTGATCACCGAATTGAGGCATTTTGCAGTTGATCCTAGGAAGATGTTGCCAAGGAGAATACCTGATGTTGGAATAATGGCCGGTAGAATGGATGAGATGATGGAGATGATGAAAGCAATCTGAATTAGACTGGATGTTGTTGAAGAAGATAGAAGACAAGGACTAAGCCCTAGAATTGATATTGAGAGAGATGGGGAAGAATTTCAATCTACAAATCAAATTGAAGAAACCCTAGAAGGTGAAGAGGAAGAAGAATCAGATCAAGTCAAGATGTTGCGAGATATTTCAAAGATTGGGAAAAGACCTAGAGTTGATGTACCGAACTATACTGGCAATTTGAATTCTAAAGAGTTGATTGACTGGATAAATGACATGGAAGAATACTTTGAATATGAAGAAATTGAAGATTCAGAGAAGGTAAAATTTGCAAAGACAAAGTTGAAAGGACATGCTGCTATATGGTGGAAAGAAGTTTAGTTGATAGAAACAAAAGAGGAAAAGAAAAGATTACAAAATGGGATAGGATGGTGACAAAATTGAAGAATCAGTTTATACCTATTGACTATGAGTTGGAACTATTGAAGAGATTACAAGACCTAAGACAAAAGGAGAAATCTGTGAAGAAGTATACTGAAGAATTCCATAAGATGATTATAAGGACATGACATAGTGAAGCAAGCAAAGAGAAAGTGGCTAGATACATCAATGAACTGAGATTGAGCACTCAAGAAGAACTGAGTTTAGTAAGGATGACAACATTGGAAGAAGCATATCAGTTTTCCCTAAAAGTTGAAGAAAAGTTGAACAAGAGACATGATCAGAAACAAAGAGGTAGAGGAGGCAAATTTCATAGAGGTAGAATATTTTCCAGAGGAGAAAGATCATATACGGAGTAGAATAGACAAGAGAACATATTCAAGAAAGAGGACAGAGACAACAATGCATACTGGAGAGATGACAGAAATTTCTACTACAGAGGAAACCCTAGTCCATACCGGAGTGAAGGATATAGAAGAGAAGGAAGATGACTGATAGGAGAACATTTTGAGGAACATGTTTCAAGTGTGGAGGTGAAGGACATAGGGCATTTGAATGTAATCAAGGGGGTATAAGCAAGAAAACAGAGAACGGTGGAAGAGCAACCTATGTGGAAGAAGAACCTATTGGATCACCTAGTTCAGTTAGTAAACCTATGAAAGGAGAATCACTTGTCATGAGGAGAACACTATTTCAAGTAGAGATAATTAAAGAACCATGACAGAGGAAAAGTTTGATTAGAACCAGATGCAAATCAGGGGGTAAATGTTGCAAAGTTGTAATGGATAGTGGTAGTTCAAATAACCTAGTTTCAGAAGAGATGGTGACTAAGATGAAGTTGGAAAGATCGAATTACCTAATCCCTTTTAGATAGAATGGATTCAGGATGATTATAAGGTACTGGTGAGTAAGTAATATTTGGTGAAATTTCATATTGGATCTTATCATGATGAAGTCTTGTGTGATATTATGCCTATGGATGTATGTCATATCTTGTTGGGTAGACCTTGGCAGTATGATAGAAAAGCTATATATGATGGGAAAAAGAATACATACACTATAACATCAAATGGAAAGAGAATTACTTTGATTCCTTTGGAAGATGATCCTAAGAGTGAAGTATGTGGAAATGCTAGAATTTGTTTGGTAGATGGAAGAAATTTTTTGAATAGTTTGAGACATGAGAATATGTGTTATGTTTTGATCCCTAAGAAGCCTAAAGCCGTAAAGACTGAAGAATCACAACTGGAGGAGATAACTGAATTGTTCACAGAGTATGAAGACATCATATCAAATAATGTACCTGAAGGATTGCCACCAATTAGAAGTATTAGTCATCACATGGATCTTATACCAGGAGCTAGTTTTCCTAACAAAGTAGCACACAGAAAGCACACAGAATGACACTGGCAGAGAATGAATAATTAAATAGACAAATACATGAATTGTTGAGGAAGGGTTTAATTAGAGAAAGTTTGAGTCCTTATGCAATACCTGTAGTGTTAGCACCTAAGAAAGATGGAGAATGGAGAATGCATATAGAATCAAGAGCAATAAACAAGATCATAATTAAGTATAGATTTCCTCTACCTAGGATGGATGACATCATGGATTGTTTGAGTGGAGCAAAATATTTCACAAAGATAGATTTGAAGAGTGGATACCATCAGATCAAAATCAGAGAAGGAGATGAATGGAAGACTACTTTTAAGACAAATGAAGGATTGTATGAGTGGTTAGTGATGCATTTTGGACTGAGAAATGCATTGAGTATTTTCATGAGATTGATGAATGAAGTTTTGAAGGAATTCTTGGGTAAGTTTGTTATTGTATATTTGGATGATATTCTAATTTTTAGTAAGACAAAAGAAGAACATTTGTGGCACCTAAGATAAGCATTGCAGAGACTAAGAGAAGAGAAGTTGCTGATAAACATCAAGAAATGTAGTTTCATTAAGGAAGATTGGTATACTTGGGATTTGTGATTTCTGCAAAAGGATTGAAGATGGACCCTAATAAAGTGAGAGCAATTGTTGAATGGCCTACACCAGAGAGCATTGGAGAAGTCAGATCATTTCATAGATTAGCTAGTTTCTACTGGAAGTTCATTAGAAATTTTAGTTAAGTTTGTAACCCTATGACAAAAACAATGAGAGGTGACAGAAAAGACTTTAAGTGGACATTATGAGAAGATGAAAGTTTTGAACTGTTGAATCATAAAGTGACAGAGCAACCTGTTTTAGCATTGTCAAATTTCAATAAGGTATTTCAAGTAGATTGTGATGCAAGTGGGAATGCAATAGGAGCAATATTAAGTCAAGAAGGTAGACCTGTAGCATATTTCATTGAAACATTGAATAATGCAAGGAGAAGATATTTTGTTTATGATCAATATTTCTATGCCATAATTCAGGCCTTGAAGAAGTGGAGACATTACTTGTTGCCTAAGGAGTTTGTGTTGTATACAGATCATCAAGCTTTGCAATATTTGAATAGTCAAGGGAAGTTGAATTAAAGACATATGAGATGGGTAGTGTTCATGCAAAGTTACACATTTGTATTGAAGCATAGGAGTGGAAAACCAAACAAAGTTGTAGATGCCTTGAGTAGAAGAAGGAACTTGCTGACAGAGATCAGGGTTGAAGTGTTGGGATTTAATGAATTGAAGAACATGTATGAAGAAGATCTTGATTTTGTAAAACCTTGAAAAGCATGTAAGGAACCTATTGTGACATATAGGAGTAAGTGGCTAGACTATTTCACTCAAGAAGATATGTTGTTCAAAGGAAACCAGTTGTGCATACCTAGAAGTTCCATGAGAGATAATTTGATCAAGGAGAAACATAGTGGTGGTTTGGCGAGACATTTTGGCATTGATAAGATAATGGCTTTGGTAAGTGAAAACTACTTTTGGCCTCAAATACATAAGGATGTTAAGAAATTTGTGCAAAGTTGTAGAGTTTGTCAAGTTGCAAAAGGGAGTAGTCAGAATACTGGATTGTATAAACCATTGACAGTACCAGAGAGACATTGGGAAGACATAGGCATGGATTTTGTAATGGGATTGCCTAAGACACAAAGAGGACATGATTCAATATTTGTAGTGGTGGATAGATTTTCAAAGATGGCACATTTCATACCTTGTAAGAAGACAACTGATGCAGTGCATGTAGCTGACCTATTTTTCTAGGAGATTGTGAGATTGCATGGATTACCTAAGAGCATAATTTTAGATAGAGATACAAGATTCCTTGGATACTTTTGGAAGATACTTTGGAAGAAGATGAAGATGGATTTGAAGTTTAGTTCAGCATTTCATCCACAGACTGATGGACAGATAGAAGTAGTGAATAAGAGTTTGGGAAACTTGTTGAGATGTTTGGTTGGAGAGAAGGCGGGAAGTTTGAATTTGATTCTTTCACAAGTAGAGTTTGCGTACAATAATTTAGTGAATAGGAGTACTGGAAGAACACCTTTTATAATTGTTACCAGAGTAAACCCTAGAGGAGTAAAAAAGTTGAAAGATATTAGTATGGAAGATAAGAGAAGTGTAGAAATAGAAGAATTTACAAGACATATGGAGACAATGCACAATCAGATGAAGAAGCATTTGGAGGAGATGAACAATAAGTATAAAGAACAAGAAGATGAGAAAATGAGACACAAAGAATTTGCAGTTGGCGATAAAGTGATGGTATAATCGAGAAAAGAAAGATTTCCAGTTGGGACATACAAATTGAAGATGAAAAAGTTTGGACCTTATAAGATACTCAAAAAGTTTGATTTAGGAAATGCATATGAAGTGGAGTTACCGGAGACAATAGGTATATCATCTATTTTCAATATTGCAGACCTATATCAATACCATGAAGTAGAGTTCAGTGATAGCATAGAAGAAGACTTGAAGAACCAGTTACCACAACAAGAACTAGATCAAATTGAGGACATCTTGGATAGAAGAGTTGGATGCAACACCAGAGGAAGACAATACAAAGAATATCTTGTGAAGTGGAAAGGCAGATCGAAAGAAGATTCATCATGGATTTCTTAGGCTAAGGTGGATTGTCTTGTTTTTCCTCTATCCCTAGAAAAGTGAGGGACTGACTTTTTCAATAACCCCAGATGTCTAATGTAGGAGCATCTCTGGTTCAAGAGCAATCTTGCATCAACCAAAAACATTTGCATTTTAGTTTGTTTGCATTTCAATTTGTTTCTTTTTAATTTCTAGTTTAGTTCAATCAATAGCAGTTTCTATACTTTGGTCGGCATTCTAGTGTAGTTACATTTCAGACCTTGCGGAGCTGGACTTAATATCTAGATTCATTCTTGCACATCATATCTAGAATTTAGAGCATTTGGATCAAGTACCAATAAGATATCGCTATCAGAAGACCAATTTGTTTCTCAGAATAGAGCATCCTAGCAGTCTTAGATAATCAGCTAAAGGAGAAGACTTGCAGCTCATTTCACGACCTTTGAAGTTCAAAGACACATCATTCAATGTTGTTTGGTTCATGGCCGACCTTCCTTGAGATCTGCACATCATCCCATTCATTTGCAAAGGAGTTTTATTCAATTAGGTCTGACCTATCCATGTACACACGTTATAGCTCCTTATTGGAGTTTGTGATCTTCCTTGGCCGACGCGGAGGAATCTATTGTTCTAGATATGATATAAATTGATGTAAAAGATGCCTAGGAAAGTAGTTCATGATAGAAATTGATAGTTTGAATTCTTGCAAAGGTGCATCAAAGCTATATCTTGAGCATATTCTGATATTTTGTAATCAGGTCTATGAGCCGTAATTGTAAGCCCACATGTTGCTGACCAATATATATTTGATTTCCATGATATACTGAATGACTGAATCTGTAATTGTTTCATATCTTTGAGTTGTTTCTATTGTGTTTACTCTTGCTGCACGGTCTAGACTATTGTCTTTGAAGACCCTCCTAACCATGATTGCACCATCCTAGGACTCCTCAGCAAAATGGGGTAGTGGAAAGAAAGAATAGGACTGTGCAAGTGATGTCTAGGGCAATGTTGAAAGATGCAAATTTATCTGATATGTACTGGAAGAAAGTAGTTCACACTGCTGTCTATCTAATTGACAGAGTGCAACTAAGGGTCAATAGCACTAAGACCCCTTATGAGCTATGGTATGGAAGACCTCCTACTATTAGATACTGTAGACACCAATAAATGTCTTTTACCATCAAACTGACTCTCGACATCCCTAAACATACCAATTTCCCTTCTATCCAATTAATTAAATTTTTATTTAATTAATTATCCCTTCATCACCTAATTTCCCATTATTCTATCCCGAACAATTGAATTAATTTCATTAATTCAATAGTCCAAACCTTAGCCATTTGATTTAATAAATATGCAATATTTTTTGGTCAATTTTCCTCTCCTCACTAAATCCAATTAATTAGCTAAATTATGTTTAACTAATTAATTCAGCCTGCTAATTGACTTATCCCTACCCTAGATAATTAAATAGCTATTATTTAATTGCCTACCCTAGCCTACCTCATCCTAGCCCTAGGATTTATTAAATAAAACCTACATTTAATTAATCCTAACCTCTTATTTGGGTGGTCAAACCTAGTTTAACACCCTTCCCCACATCCTCCAAATAAAAAAATTAAAATATATCCACATAAGTCAATTTTTTATTTAAATACATCCCACATCACAATTAATTCCTCTTACACCCCCATACCTCATTTATCTCCACTTATCCCCAAATAAATTTTTAATTCATTTTACATTCCCCATATGAATCTTTAATTCAAAAATAATCCTTCACACCCATGCACATTTAATTACCCCTTTTCCCAAAATGAATAAAAGATTTACTTTTATTCCTAGCCCTCCATTCCTCCAAGATCAAATCTAGGCCCTCCACATCACTTTTATCCTCTACTATTGATCTTCCAAACCAATCTCCACCCTTGGATCAAAATCCCTTCCAAAAATCTATAAATACTTCATCCTCCAACCCATTTTGGATCCAATTTTCAAGTAGAGTTATCATGCCAAAATATCTAATGAGCTAATCTTTAGTGAGATGCAAATTGAGATAGCATTTCACATTTGAATCATTATCTAGGGATTATCATGTCTTAGGAGCTCTTGGGTGCAAGTTTCTTCTCCCCTTGATGAGATTGGGTTTTCATATTTGAGGTATAACTCTTTGTTTTCAATATGCATTTTGTTTGTATTTTACCTTCAACTTGATTTCCTAATCTACATTGGCACGCCCGGTGGGACCCAAAAGGTCCATATCTAATTAAATTTTGTGAGTTTTTGTTGTCTAGACATGATTTTGTAGGACTAGCGCTATCTACCCTATGCAGTGGCACTATCTTTAGCGCATATTGGTACTATTTACTAATCTAGTGCTATTTTGCAGAACATTTCTTTCACAACTTTCACTCACAAATCTTTCTAACCTCTAGTTTTCTTGTGGTTTCATAGTGTTATCTGCACTCTATTTTGCAAGAATATTGAACAAAAGAAAGGGGAGGTCATGCCAAAAATTTGTTTAAAGATGCATGCACTTTAGCTTTCATTTGGTCTTGTTTTTTCATTTGTTATGCTAACAGGACTAACATGACCTCTTTTGTGTGCTATCTAACCCTTTGTCTCACTTAGGAACACCTTTGTTTCGCAAGACAAACACGTTCAGATGTGTATTGGCACTCTTGGCACCCAGATCAATGCTATTTTCGCTGTTGACTAGACCCTTTGACTGCACGTGTAGTGGCGCATTATCAGAGTCATATTAGCACCATTTTGTGTTTTAGCACCTTCTATATGTCATATTAGCACTATTCTATGTTTCAGCGCTTTATGCACAATGTATTAGTGCTATATATTATTATGTTGTAGTCTGTATGATTTATTAGCGCATATTTTTAAATCATCGCTATCTGGGTGCACATCAGCGCTATCTATCTAGGGTTAGGTTTTCTTGATAGTTTTTGTAGTGTCACCATTTGTTGTCTGCAGTGGCGCCATTAGGTATCTGTTTTAGTGCTATTTTTAGAAGCTAAGTTTACATTCTGTGCAGGGACTGACAAGTGGTTTGCAGGTCATCACCATCATTTTTGAGGACACTAACAAGCTTTTGCAGGGTTTTTATCTCTAGTTTAACAAACATCTCAATTGAAAATTTAAAACGAACCCTTGCATGTTAGCTTAGACAAACATTTCAATTTGGTGCAATAAAATTGATCAACAAACAACAATCAAATCTTTGTGTGTGTGTGTGTGTGTTAGCCTTAGAAAACAATTTGAATTTGGTGTTCTATAATTGACAAGTGTGTGCCAACAACAACTATCAAAACATTTCAATTTTGGGGCTTTAAAAAGAACCACAAATTGCATCAATGGAATCATTAGATTAAAAAGAATAACAATCTGCATTCTTCACTCATATAATCAAGAAAAACCAATCTAATTTGTGTGAAGTGTTTTCGTGGTTTGTGTTTGTAGTGTGAAAAGTGTATGCTCTTCCCTCGCACATTTGGTGACCTTGGGAATCAAAAGCTTCTCACAAAACTTACATTAATCACCCCCAACATAATCCAAAGAACTAAAATGAACCATGTTTAGTGTGATGCAAGCACAAAGAATACGTATGCTCTCCCCTCACATCTTTGTATGAACTTGGGGATCAAAAGTATTTTTGTGGTTGTGTTGCTTTTGTAAATCTTTAGAGGGCCTGCCACCCCACTTTGAAAGGTGGGAGCGACTCAAGCAGCAACAAGATAAAGCCAAGCTCTTTCGAGCCGCTATATAAATTAATGTGTTTGTGACGAAAGTCACAAGCAACAGGTGTTACTATGTTATACCGACAACCAACCTCCCACAAAACCCTCCAAGGTGTAACCCTTGGAGGCTGGGAGACTCCATAACGGAGAGTAGCGCTGCCGCAAGTATAACCACCTGAACGAATGCCCTTACTACGAACCTTTGTTTAGCAAGCCAAAATCCTTCTATTTGTTGACACAGAAGGGAAACCTTTGAAGCGGCCCCGATTGATGCGGTTCTTAGCTGAGGTAGCAAGGATAATCCAAAGATTTGGTGAGGGACAAGCCTTATAGGAAACTTGAATCTTGGTATGCATGAGAAGTGTGTGCAATTGTAAGGAGGAGCTGGTGCTACCAAGATCCTAGAGCTACCCGCTTTGAATAGGTGCAACTAGGGGATTCAACAAATACTGTCATATCTTCACCTTAGGTTGTGCAAAGTGTTTGTTTAACAAAATCACATGTCTTTTCACAAACAAAAAACTTGGTTATTGTGTGTGTTATTGTGCTTAAATTATTTTCAAACAATTGCCAAGAGACGATGAGAATCATTTGATCAAATTTCAATCAAAACAAATCCAAAATCGACCAATACTGCCCTGTATCGTGCCATCTCTGTCTGATTTTGGCACCATTTCACCTGTGGATTGGCGCTATTTTCAGATTGACTTACCTGAGACTAAGACCCATTCAATTGTGATCTTCACCATCTACTCTGCCATAATCCATATTCACATTCCAAAAAATCATCCAAACCCCATCCATTTTCTCCTCAAATCTTCCAAATCATACCTTCACTTTGACCTTAGAGAATCAATCACTATCATTGTTGGATCCTTTGCTATATCATAATCTACTCAATTTCATACCCATTTATCTTCATTGATCTTTGCATACCTTTTGAACCAAACAAAAAATCCTCGTCGCAAGAAATCATTCCAAAATCCAAAAACATATCCAAAATCTTCCAAATCAAAACACCCATCGAAAAATCATCATTTCTTTGAGCTAAAACTAGATCTAGATTTCATCATTCACATCATATCTTGTTTGGAGAGTCATTAGTCAACCTTTCAAGTAGAATAATCATCCTTCTTTGCATAAGGTCATTAGTCTACCCCAAACAAAGAAAAACATCCATTTGTGCGACACAAATCTAGATCTTACCTAAGCTTAATTTGTTGACCATCAAAATCCTTTTAAAAAAAACATCATCCCAATCTCTCATACCAAACATCAAAATCATCCTTAAGAAAACATCATCCATCATCTACCTTTTGGTCCAAATTGGTACAAAAAAGTCAAAATACCATCCATTCTTATCACCCTTAGATTAACATCCTTTCAAAGACTTACCGATCTCTCGTCACACTACATCCTCTTCTCTACTCCATCTCACTACCACATCCATCTTTAGGTCCAACAATTTAATCCAAATTCTCTAAGGTCTCCATCCCCATTTCACTCCACCACAAAAAAAATCAAATCCATACACGTGCATGCCCATAACTAGATCACAACACAAAAAGAATCAAGAAACGGCAGAATCTAGACAATATGGCGGCATAGGAATGCCTAACACCAACAACAACAACATACCCATCAACCAAACATTCTTCCAAATCCCACCATACAATCCCAATGAAAACCCCTTCCATTTTTTGCAACCACCACCACCACCACCACCACCCACCATGTCCCAAGATGATCAAGATGTCTTGAACTTTACACAAGCCACTGATAACATGGACCTGCTTGACAAAGTCCTAAGGTCGGATCCAAATAGATATCTTGACTATCTCCTCAAAATTGGTGCTTAACTACCCCACAACACGACATCATCTCAACCATCCACCTCTAACGTCACTCCTACCACATCCTCCCAACCATCTACATCAAACACCCAACCTATTGTCCCACAAACATCGACTCCCACCGTATCTACCGCCAACACAACCTCTAATGTCACCACATCTACAATCCCCACAAGTGCCTCCATCCCTACCACCTCCCAACCCATCATCACATCCACTACCACAACCACCATAAACTCTTCCATTCCACAAATCACCTTGGGCATACAAGGGAACCTCACGCATGCAAGTACTTCCACGAGTGTGCCTCCACCCAACCCTCAAACCATAGCTTACCTAAGGTAATTATTCTCACAACCACCTTACAATACGCCCAACTCATCCAACGCACACCTATCCAATGTTAATCCATCCAATGTCACATATCCACATAACCCCATAGCATCATCAAATCAACATAATCCCAACCCCCAAATACCCCCACACATTTTCCAACAACTCTACACTCACCAACAATACCTCACACAAAACACCACCCCACAATATCAAAATGCAACCTCCCAAAATCTCCAACATCAAATACCACCCAATCTACAACACCTCATTCATCAATAACCCTACACACCCCAACCGCAACCAACACAGGATCTCACAACTATTGTACAGGCCTTGATCCAAAAGTTAGATGACATGCAAATTGGGGGCAAGTGCAAGCACTATTCCTTTGATGATATTTGCCCCTATCCATTTGATTGCACATTGTACATGCCCCCTTTCCCCAAGAACTTTGAAACGCCTAAATTTGACAAATACGAGGGAAAGGGAGACCCTAGGGATCACCTTAGGGAGTTTTACCTCACTTGCTTAGAAGTCTCAAATAATGATACATATCTTATGAGACTATTTCCAAGAAGCCTCAGTGGTCAAGCCACTGAGTGGTTCGCACATCTTCCCCCAGGCATTAGGTCTTTCCCTGAGCTTGCGGAAAAATTTGTAAACCATTTCTCCTATAACTTCAAGCGTGAGATATCTATGATAGACCTTTGCAACACAAAACAAAAAAGTGGAGAATCCTTCGCTTCCTTCTTGCAAAGTTGGAGAAGCTTAGCAAGCAAACTCCCATGGTCGATTCCTGAAAAACAACTCGTCACCATGTTTGTGACCAACCTCAATCAAGAAATAGGGTTCCATTTACAAATCCTTTGTGCGTCTACCTTTGAAGAAGTCGTCAACAAAGGTACTACCATTGAATGACCCCTCATCACCAAGGGCTCCATCAAATTGTATGACTGCAAATCCAACAACAACAACACCAAACCCCATATCAACACTCCTAATACAAACAACAATGCCAACGCTCAATCAAACGACAAGCCACACTATTGGGGAAAGAACAAGAACACTTTGAACAATGGCATCACAGATGTGAAAGCTGTCCAACATATACAGAATCAAACACCTGCACAAACCTATACTACCAATGTAAATAAACCAAGAGGGCCAACTAAACAAAACAAATCTCACAGACAATTTACACCCTTAGGGGAACCCATCAAAGACATTCTTGACAGATGTCTCAAGAAAGGTTTGATCACGCTCCCACCTGTTAGACCACATCAAGAAAATGAGCTCAAAGCCGCATGGTACAACAAAAATGACTATTACGAATACCACCGCATTATGGGCCATAAAACCACTAACTGCATGCAACTAAAGCATTGTGTCCAAGACCTTATAGATCAAAATCAAGTCAACCTTGACCAAAACACCCAACCATCACCAAACACTAATCTTGAAGCTTACAAGGATCCACTACCCAACCATAATAAAGCCTCCTCATCCAATCAAGCATACAATGTCACCCCACCACCCGCATCCTATGACTCTATCGTAGGGCAGATAGAGCCATCATCTCACCATGTCAACACAATCACCATTCGAGCACAAGCACCTGATTGTGCTATCACAACTTGTCATGGCCGTGTATCCATCCACACAACCCCTACCACTAAACAAATGTCTACATCCACATCATATTCTCAACCCCCTCATCCAACCACATGTCCATCACCTACCAATTAATACAATTTCCTAGAGCATCTAGGAAAGATGCCTGCACAAATATCCATACTTGAGCTGCTCCACACATCGCTCCTCCACAAAGACGTCCTCAACAAAGCACTCTTGGAAACTCAAGTTCCCACCAACTTGAATGTAACCCAATTCCAAGCCATGGTAGGACATATCACTGCACCTCACCATCTCACATTTTTTAGAAAAGGATCTTCCTACTTTTGACCACTTACACAATGATGCCCTACACATCAAAGTCTATATCCACAAGCACATCATCAAAAGAGTCTTAATAGATGGTGGCTCCAGCCTAAACATATGCACTCTTAAACTATTAAAACACTTGAGATACTCAGATGTGGTTGTAGACACCAATGAGTGCATCACAATCAAAGGACATGATGACACTAAATGGCTCTCTGAAGGCACCATCAAGCTCCCTATTCAAGTGGGATAGAAAATATTGGAAACAAAATGTCAAGTCCTTGATCTTGACCTCCCTTACAACGTTCTTCTCAGCCAACCATGGATCCATGCCATGCAAGCCGTCCCATCCACATTCCATCAATGCCTCAAGTTCCCTCACAACAGCACAGAAGTAACTGTCTATGCTGACCCCTGCCCCTTCCAATAATACAGTTTCTTGGAAGGCCATGACCACACCTTCTATCCATACAACAAAGCCACCACTAAAGCCAATCCAACAGCTTCCACCTCATACATCAACCCCACAAACATTGCCACCACTTCATCCCAAGCACCACCACCACCCAAAGTCAAGATCAAGCTCAGCGACATGGGATGTGGGGAATATGACCTGCACGGTACCTTTTGTGTGGGCACATTACCAAATCCTAAAATGGTTGGCATCCCAAAGATAGAAGCAGCCAACACAATAGTCATCAAGTGTAAACCATCACCCATCTTTGAAAAGAAACATCTCCTGGATCAGGATGCGCTTGAAGATATCTCATCCTGGCTATATAAAGACAAAGAATCTGAGCAAGAAGCTCCTACCATACCAATAGAAATCTATGGTAAAGGGTCTGAAATTGTCAAAAACATAGGTTACAAAGGACAAGGCGATATCGGCCTTCATGAACAGGGGATCGTGGAACTAGTCCAAGCGACAAGAAATCCCCATACTCAAGAGTTAGGATATGGTCAACGACAACGTATCCTCACTATCGGCGAATGCATCTTAGTCGAGGTCGCTACGGTTTCCCATGAAGTCGACAACGTCAACGAAACAGGCCCTCAAGACTCCTTTAGTGACTTTGCTGATTTCTTTGACTCATCCATATGCACCATCTACATAGTCACCACCCTAGCCTCATCATCCAATGACTTACCACTTGTATACCTAGACCTCATAGACTGGGACCAACGAGGACCTCTTGTCTTTGATGTAGCACCAAACGATGAGGCCATCGTTGAAATGATGGGGATTAGAGATCACTTCCCCCTGGGAGACCACAGAGCAGGATACATCATGGAACTTGATACGCATGCCTATTTCAGGGAGACAACCCCTACTTCTAGCCATAAAAATATAAAAATCAAAAATAGATCTGATGGTGAAAACCATTCTGCGGCAGTGTCAGATCCCATAAAAGTAAAAACAAAAGACATATCTCCTAGTGAAAACCTCCATGAGGCACTAGGAGATGGAAGCATGGGCCTTCCCAAGATAGACAAGGTTTATCCAGACAAGTCACCCATCCTGGTAGAGCCAGCCCATGAAATGAATCTTGGGATGGAAGAAGAGCCAAAAATCACTTTCAGGGCGGAATCCCTCAGTACAATAGAGCAAGAAAACTTCCTAGCATTCTTCAAATGCAGAAATCACAATTTTGCGTGGACCTATGCAGACATGCTAGGGCTAGATCCCATGTTGGTTGTCCATCACCTTGCAGTATGCCCTAATGCGAAACTAGTAAAGCAGAAGCTCAGAAAAATGAATCCTCAGGTGGATCTCCTTGTCAAAGCAGAGCTAAAGAAACTACTGGATGTTGGGTTCATTCGCCCAATTGATTATCCTGAATGGGTTTCCAACCTAGTACCAGTAGCCAAACCTGATGGCCAAATCTGTTGTTGCACCGACTTCTGAGACCTCAACAAAGCCTGCCCAAAGGATGACTTCCCGTTGCCTAACATTGACATGATAGTGGATCTCATGGCAGGACATGAGATGTTATCCCTCATGGATGGCTTTTCAAGGTACAACCAAATTCAGATCGTAGAAGAGGATCAACATAAGACAGCCTTCATATGTCCATGGGGAACATACTGCTGGGTGGTAATGCCATTTGGCCTAAAGAATGCTGGAGCTACATATCAAAGAGCTATGATTGTCATCTTCCATGATCTTTTCCACCACATCATGGAAGACTATGTGGACAAATTTCTAGGAAAATCAAAGACAAGGGAAGAACACCTGGATGTCTTGGCAAAAATCTTTGACCGCTTAGAGCAATACAATGTTCACCTCAATCCAAAGAAGTGTGTCTTCGGGGTCACCTCTAGAAAACTTCTAGGCTACATAGTCTCCAAAAGAGGAATAGAGGTAGATCCTGCAAAGGTTAATGCCATCACCGAAATGCCTCCTCCAAAAACACTCAAACAACTGAGAAGTCTGCAAGGAAAACTCCAATCTATCCGTCGGTTCATTGCCCAACTTGCTGACAAATGACAACCATTCCAGCATCTACTCCAAAAAGATACAGTCTTTGTCTAGAACACTCATTGTCAGGTTGCTTTCTACCAGCTCAAAGATTACCTAGCTAATCCCCCCATTCTAACTCCACCGAAGCAAGGAGAACCCCTCCTGTTATATATCTCAGCAATAGAGACAAGCATCAAAGCCTTACTAGCACAACACAATGAACAAGGGAAAGAAAGAGCCATCTATTACATCAGTCGCACCTTGATCTCATATGAGCTCAACTATACACAAATTGAATGAGCATGTCTAGCCCTCATCTTTACTTCACAAAAATTAAGACACTACATGCTCAATCACAAGACCAAGCTCATCGCCAAGATCGATCCACTGAAGTATCTGCTAAACAAAGTTGCTCTTACTGGGAGAATGGAAAAATGGGTCATGATTCTCACTGAATTCGACATCGAATATATTGAAAGAAAAGCCATCAAAGGACAAGTTATCGCCGATCAGTTGGCTGAAGCACCCATTCCTACAGAGCATCCTACACTGGTAGAGTTCCCCGATGAAGCCATCTTGACAATAGAACCAGCACCAAAAACATGGAAAATGTACTTTGATGGATCATACACACACAGAGGCTCGGGGGTAGGTGTCCTATTTGTTACCCCTCAAGGTGATACCATCCCTAAGTCCTTCAAAATCACATTCCCATGGACTAATAACATTGTAGAATATGAGGCCCTTATCACAGGTCTCCGAATGGCAATCAAATGGAAAATTGAGAAGCTGACAATGTATGGAGACTCTCAACTGGTCATCCAACAGGTAAACAATGAGTACAAGACCAAGGATGATAAACTCTTGCCCTATACAAAGATGGTTGATGACTTTAAAGACTATTTTGAAGACATCCACTTTGAGCAGATCCCAAGGCTAAACAACAAAGTTGCAGACGCCATGGCCACCATCGAATCCTTGGTTGACATGAAGAAAGACAACAAGAAGTGTGAGTTCCTGATAGAAGAGCTCCCCATCCCAGCATATGATGTTCCTCAATTAGAATTAGTGTGTGAAGTCATTAGTCCCCTATCCCCGTGGTATCAAGAAACCTACCTATATCTCCATGACAATATCATCCCTCCTAACCTATCCACCTCACAACAAAAATCTTTCATCCGCCGAGCCACCCGCTTCACACTTGTAGGAGATACCCTATACAAAAGGAGTCTTGAGGGCACGCTTTTACAATGTTTAGACTCTAGGGAAGCTAAAGTGGCCTTGCAAGAGGTACACACAGGTATCTGTGGGGTACATTCAAGTGGACCTGCTCTTGCTAAAAAGATCCCAAGGACCGGTTATTATTGGCCAACCATGGAACGAGATGCCTATCAGTTTATCAAAAAATGCCTACCATGTCAACAACATGGAGATCTCATTCATGCACCAACACAAGAGTTGCAACCCATCACGATGCCGTGGCATTTTTCATAGTGGGGACTCAACCTCATAGGAAAAATACATCCCCCATCCTCCAATGGCCATAAGTTCATAATCACTGCTACCGAATACTTCACTAAGTGGGTGGAAGCAATGCCACTCACTTTCACCACTGGAACCCAAATCTCCAAGTTTATCCTACATTACATCATCTATCGCTATGGTATCCCTCATTCCATCATCACCGAGAATGGAAAGCCATTCAAGAACCAAGAAGTTCACACCTTGTGTGAAAAAATTGAAATCAAACACCACTTCTCCACCCCATTTTACCCTCAAGGAAACAGTCAAGCAGAGGCTTCAAATAAAACCATCCTTTCCATTCTCAAGAAGACAGTCAATGAAGCTGGCTGTGACTGGCACCTCCAACTCAACCCTACCCTATGGGCCTATCGTACAAGTATCTATACCCCCACTAGAGCCACTCCATTTTCCCTAGTCTTTGGATCTGAAGCCATTTTACTTATTGAGGTCAAGCTCCCATCCTTAAGAGTATCCCTGCAAAACATAATCATTGATGAAGAATACTGGGTTACAAGGTTGCATCAGCTAGAATTACTGGATGAGAAATGTCTGAATGTGTTGAACCACCTATAGGCCTATCAAAATTGCCTCAGGAGAAGCTATAACAAGGGAATCAGAAACTAAAAATTTGAAGTAGGTGACCTTGTCCTTATGGAGAATTAGAAAAACTTATAGGAGCGCACTAAGAAAGGCAAGTTTGAACCCAATTGGCTAGGGCCTTATGTTATCACAACCAGCTATGGATCATGAGCATACCAACTTGCAACACCTGAGGGGCAGCCTCTGGATGAGCCGATGAACATTTTGCAGCTAAATAAATTCTACACATAACCCATCGAGTATCCCAAGGCATAAAAAATACAAAAAAATAAAAAAAAATTGAAAAAATCAAGAAAAAATCTGAGTGCAATAAAAACTTCCAATGGTGAAAATCACTTCGGTGACAATTTGGATAAGTATCATGGTGAAAACCTATTTTAGGCACCATGTGTAGTGGCCAGTTCTACCATCTAATAAGTCCTCTTTCCATCATAACACTCCATATCACACACATCCCATGGCTTGGAATTCTGAAACATCAAGTCCTATCACCCACCCCACACAATCCCACCCAAGCCCATCTCATGGAATGAGGATCCTTGTAAGCTCCCTTTTGTACAGCTGAAAAATCAAAAAATCTAAAAACAATACAAAATCATCAAAAATCCAAAAACAATATAATATCACCCTCACACATCTATCTCTCCCATCCATCAATCCTCACCATCACATCCATCCTAAACCATTCCCACATCATCAAGTCATACCAAAACTACATATTCATTTTCACCCGCATCTTGAAAGTACCTTGATCCCGTGGATACAAGGTATGTAGGCAGTCTAGAATATGAAGGATGTTTCCAGTACTCAAGTACATAAGATGCACCCATCCAACCCGTTTGGATGGTCCCCACTCACTGAGCTTGCGAGACCCATTATATGATACACATGCTAAGTATACACTTAAACCATGGTCCCTAACGCAAAAATCATCAATCAACATACCAACTATAATCCTACACCTGGCCACACTGATTCACATCCTAGGATATATCTTTCCCACAATGGACAATAATCTGTCATTCTATCATCATGTATCTTGGCAAGAATACACAAAGGCTATTTGTATCTTTTTTGTTGGTCTTTTTGATTATTGATTTTTATCTTTTTGTCTCACTCTAGGTCCACTCCAAAGCTACCTTGATCTCATTATATCATGGTAAGTGACGGACAACACCTGGAGTGCATAAGGTCATTGTTTTTGTATGTTGTGCTTGTGGGTTGGTTTCATTACTCCAAGAATAGTATTCATATCTTGAAGCCTAGGTCAATTCTAGTATGATGTGCCTCATTTGCATATACAAGCATTCAAAAAACCTTATATGTACTAGTAGCACTCATCGCTATGAGTCCCCTTCCTAGGGCAGGCAAGTTTATACTACCTTGGGCACGCATGAAATCAACCTATTATCTGCAGGTCTAGTCCATGCAATCGTAGGATATATATCATCACTTAGGTCATTTCATACCTTTGTGAACTGTATCCTACATTGCTATAGTAAACTAAGAAATGCTCTCAATTAATGTTATGCAACTACTGTTATTATCTCAAATCATCATCCTAATCAACTATACCATCTGGGCCTAGATTTCATAACCACCTACCCCCCCAACCTTATCAAATCCCCTCACTAATCCCACTCCTCTAACTAACTCTCACTCAACACATCCCAAACCATATCATATCCCCCCCTCAATGAAGTGGTGTTTCATGACCTAACAATTCCCTCATTTCAATCCTATCCGTACCCCATCCATCCACCCTTATCCTCTCCCCACCTATGACTCTATCGCATAGCCCCACCGCCCAGGGTCCAACAAAGAACATCATGTGTATCAGGACTTGATCATTTCACCTATCACCTAGCTTACATCTCACATATCATCTAGCTACATATCACAATCATTTAATATCATTTCATTAGGTTCATTTTAGAATCTGTTAAATTGAATATCCTTTCATTAGGTTCATTTCAGAATCTTGTAGTTTAATATCATTTCATTAGGTTCATTTTAGAATCTGTTAATTTGCATATCATCCCATTAGGTTCACTATAGAATATGTTAAGTTGCATATCATAATCATTTTGGTTCATTCTAAGTCATTTAGTTTTCATACCATAATCATTTAAGTTTGTAATCACATAGGTGCATTTTAAAATTATTAATCATCACATTGCATTCTACATATCATCTCATAATCATTTAGTTACATTTACTTGCATAGCATAATCATATAATTACATTGCATAATCACAATCATAATCATTTAGCTGCATTTTACAATCATCTAGTTGCATATCCATATTGTCCATACATAACATGTGTTTATTTAGATAAACATACATTTCCATTGCATCACATTTTTGTTGCAAGGTGTGACCCTTGGTCTCCTTGTTCAGCACTGTGCTGCAGTGGTTTGCGACAGCCGAGGTCACGGGTTCAAACCCCGCACTTGCACTGGGGGGGATTGTTGCAAGGTGTGACCCTTGGTCTCCTTGTTCAATGCTATGCTACAGTGGTTTGTGACAAGGGCTTAACCACCTCCCGTGATTGTTAAGTCAAGTGGTTGTATCAGGCATTAAAAGGTTGATCTTTTGGTGCAACGACAGCTAACAATTTTTGCATCCATAATAAATGTTTATTAATCTAAACATTTATTTTCATTATACATCTTAGACCAATAGATCACAAACATGCATATATCACAATAAATAAATCATCATTGCATCCATCATATTACATCAATAGGTACATCCATAACATCAACATAAAACATAGATTGCATGGATCATCATAAAGCATCATCATAATCATATAACATCATCAATAACAAACATATAGGCCATCAAAAAGCATCATATCATATATCATCATCGCAAAAAATGTACATCGCTTATATATACACATCAAAAAATATAGTGTCCTGATACAATGCCTCCAAGGGCTAAAATGATATAACCATCACATAGAGGATCATCTATCTGATTGGGTGGGGGATCCTAACCCTGATGGTGTCTATGGTCTTGCCTATGGCTATGGCTGTGACTATGGTCCTGCCTATGGCAGTGGCTGTGGTTGTGGCTGTACCTAAACCTGTGGAACTTGCTGGGGCACATGTGACGGAGGACCTATCCCCTGCTATACAAACTGAACCGATCTAGATCTATGTGATCTAGATGCCCAAGATCCACTAACTTGACTATAAGTCAGTGCACGCTACTTTGCAGGCACTGCCGCATGATAAAGGTCTATTAGTCTATCCATCCTCTAGCCTCTGCTAGCCCCTATACCTAAGTTAGCTATCCCTACAATTGATATGACTTTGTATGTGCCTGAGACAACTATGTCTGCATCACTGTCAACACGGGTACCATACCTGCCCCTGAGGCCTGTAAGCTGCCCACTATAGCCTCTGCCTACTATGCCCTAGCAAGTGCCACATCTCGCTTTCTGGTCAAAACTGCTATGTCACCCTAAGCCTGGGCTAGCTATGCCTACAAAGCAACCACCTATCCATCTGACCCATCCAATAAGGCCACTGTCCCCCGTAGCTGAACCAACTCTGCCTCACGACTCTCTAAGGCCTCCTGTAAGACAAGCACAGGTCTCAATCTCCTCCTCCTCACCCCAAGGCCACCAACGAGGTGTGAGCCCTCAAACCTCAGAAGGGCTTGCCTCTGCCTGCTACCCTGCTATCGGTTGTCCTACGGCCTGCTACCCTACCGCGACAACCTACTGTTGCACTACCTGTGGTGGGGATAGACCACCCCTGCCCACCCTTGGCTATCCCCCACACTATCAAGGCCCTCTCTGCTGCCACCCCACCCCAATCTGCACCTGCTCAATAGGCACCTTCTATACAAGGGCCTGCTATCTCACCTACTGCTAGAGCACCTGTCCAGCTACTGCCGCCGCCAGCATGTCCATCGGCTCACCAACCTCCTCCTCCTCTCCATCCCCTCCAACCTCCATGAGATAATCTATGATAATCTCCTCCCCCTCCTCCAGGAAGTCATCCCCATCAGAATCATCATCTCCCTCATCCTCAGAATCCTCATCACCTGACCCCCCGCCTCCTCTTCCAGGACTGCCTCCTCTACCGGGTCCATAAACCATGTCAGCCGCCACATCTGCCACCATATGTCATATGCAGGAGTAGTGCCTGCATCCCTGACCGTGCTCCCCCAATCCCACCACAATGGCCACAAAGCTACAAAATCATCCAGAGCGACCTATGGCTGTATGGCTACAGGCTAGAAACGTGCATCTCAGCGGGTCTGGGCAAAGATAGCCATCTACTGCAGTGTATCCTGCCGCAACCCAAACTAATGCATGACCTGTGAGGGTAGATACATGTCTATCGTATGGTCTCCTTGACCCATCAAGTATCGCTGCTGAAAAGTAAAAGGTAAGTGAATATCATCATCTGGCCATGGCTCCACTCTGATGTAGGGTCGCCAGGTCACCTAAATAACATCATCTAGCATCCGCCTCCAATACCGTACCTATCCAGTATAGGTTTACTCGGCATCCCGATATAAAAACACAAAGGCCTCAAATGGAAGGTGATAGTACCCACACATTGGCCGTGTAACTGTAATGTGCTCCCAAATCCACACGTGTAACAAAGTGACCCCAGCTAACAATGTTGAATCATACAGATAGACAACTGTATGCATCTCATGATACAGCTTCCCCAACATCGTTAGCCCCCAGGTATACACGGTCTCATGCTTGACCATCCCCTCGATCATCTCCCCCTAGCCAATTGGAAAACCCCTACCCCTCCTATCAGGCATCACCACCCCTCCGATCAATGCACACAGGAATAAGGCAAAGGGATCTGTACCCATCGCCAGTGTCCCCTCGTAACTCATCTCCTGACCATCAGCTGATAACACAATGTGAACCTCACCAAATACTCTGATTAGGGCCCTCTACCCCCTCCTCATGTCATATCTCACCCACTGGCCCCAAATAGGTAGCTTAAGGATGCGATAAACATTCTCAAGCGTGATCATGATCTCCTCAGTCGGAAACAAAAATGTGTAGGTCTTCGAACGGTACCGCTCCACTACTGCTGTCATCAGAGCTCTATGAGTTCATAGCACCGACATCGATGCCACTGTCAGAAGCCCCAACCTAGCCAATCAGGCCTGAGTGGCATCATCAAACTAATTGAATAAAGCCATCACTGATGGCACGTGCCACTCCCATGAGTATACTATAAAGGAACACATATCTTGCATCCACAATTTTTGGGTTGAAATCTACCTGTCTTCTTCCAAATACCCCCTTTCTTCTAAAGTTGAACGCCAAAATCATTTGGTGCCAAAACACTCCATGCTTCGCGCCATTTTACAAATAGCACTACTAAATCTTCTAATGGCGCTATTATACATCATAGCACCACTGCGCAATATACTTTGCGCCACTCTCACATATAGCGCCACTGTGCACAATATTTAGTGCCATTTTCAAAAATGGCATTACTCTATCACTTGGCGCTATTCTAAGGAATAGCACCAATTCTCCCCATAGCACATTTATCTCACATTACGCTAATCATAAACATCACGCTAAAATAAAATATAGCACTATTCTAACAACTAGCGCTATTCTAGCACATAGCGCTACTATAATGACCATTTGGTGCTAAAATGACAAAACCCTACCCCTTGCGCACATTGCACCAAAATGCTAGGTACTTGGCACTAATCTAACCCTATTCTACCCAAACAGATAGTGGCAATCCAGAGGATGGTGCTAATTTGCATTCTTTTGGCGGTGCCTGACCTGGCGATAGCGCCACCATTGCAAAACCCAATTCCTGAACCCCAAAAATACACGTAAATCAAAAAATCACAAAGCTAGGGTTAGGCCCTACCTGGGGTCTAGCCATTGGTGCCTGGCCAAACGATCGAAACTACTCAAAAATGTGTCAAAGTCACAAGAATTGGGGGTTGCACTCTGCCATCTCTCCTCTGCTTCTTCTCACCAAGTCAATATATGTAAATGTGGCACTCTTAGGGCCCACTTCACCTAATATAGCATGCCATGTCATCCCCCCATCCACTCTTTTTCCCCTCCAGGGTGCAAATCTCAACCTTTTTCCTCTATTTTTCTTCCTGTCGTCTTCTTTTTCCATTCCCTATCCAACTTTTACTCCCGTTGCGTCTTTTCGAGAGGTCACCCTAAAAATTTTATTTTTTTCCGTCGACCTCTTGAGGGGGCATCCCTCACCCATCTTATTCCTTCCCGGCAGCTAGGGCATATTTTTCTTCGACCTGACGCCACTTCCTGCCTAGGTCCTGATGCCATGTCAAAGAGGGGCAAATGTCGACACCTAAAAATATCTTTTACCATCAAATCAACTCCCAACATCCCTAAACATACCAATTTCCCTTCTATCCATTTAATTAAATTTTTATTTAATTAATTATTCCTTCATCACCTAATTTCCCATCATTCTATCCCTAACAATTGAATTAATTTCATTAATTCAATAGTCCAAACCTTGGCCATTTGATTTAATAAATATGCAATATTTATTTGGTCAATTTCCCTCTCCTCACTAAATCTAATTAATTAGCTAAATTATGTTTAACTAATTAATTTAGCCTACTAATTGACCTATCCCTACCCTAGACAATTAAATAGCTATTATTTAATTGCCTACCCTAGCCTACCTCATCCTAGCCCTAGGATTTATTAAATAAAACCTACATTTAATTAATCCTAACCTCTCATTTGGGTGGTCAAACCTAGTTTAACACCCTTCCCCACATCCTCCAAATGAAAAATTGAAATATATCCACATAAGTCAATTTTTTATTTAAATACATCCCACATCACAATTAATTCCTCTTACACCCCCATACCTCATTTATCTCCACTTATCCCCAAATGAATTTTTAATTCATTTTACATTCCCCATATGAATCTTTAATTCAAAAATAATCCTTCACACCCATGCTCATTTAATTACCCCTTTTCCCAAAATGAATAAAAGATTTACTTTTATTCCTAGCCCTCCATTCCTCCAAGATCAAATCTAGGCCCTCCACATCACTTTTATCCTCCACCATTGATCTTCCAAACCAATCTCCGCCCTTGGATCAAAATCCCTTCCAAAAATCTATAAATACTTCATCCTCCAACCCATTTTGGGATCCAATTTTCAAGTAGAGTTATCATGCCAAAATATCTAATGAGTTAGTCTTTAGTGAGTTGCAAATTGAGATAGCATTTCACATTTGAATCATTATCTAGGGATTATCATGTCTTAGGAGCTCTTGGGTGCAAGTTTCTGCTCCCCTTGATGAGTTTGGGTTTTCATGTTTAAGGTATAACTCTTTGTTTTCAATATGCATTTTGTTTGTATTTTACCTTCAACTTGATTTCCTAATCTATAGATACTTTAGGATCTTTGGCAACAAATGCTACATCAGAAGAGATGAAGAAGACCTAGGAAAGTTTGATTCAAGAAGTGATGAAGGAATCTTTCTTAGCTACTCAACCAGAAGCAAGGCTTATAGATGCTACAACAAGAGGTTGGGAAAGATTATTGAAAGCACAAATGTCAAGGTAGATGAAGACCTGTATCAGATCTCACATGAATCAGAGGACTATGAATCTGATATCTTTCAATGCATTGAAGATGAAGAAGAAGTCAAAGAAGAAAAGGAACAAGAACTAGAGTAGATGCCTAAGAATCCAACAAAGTATGTCTAGATGAACCACCTAATAGATCAAATCATTGGAGATAAGGATGAAGGTGTGTAGATAAGGAGAAGGCTTGCTAAGACACATGAACAAGTAAATTTGTGTTTGTTATCAAACCTGTAGAACCCAAAAACTTTACTGATGCTAGTAAATATGATGGATGGATAAAGGCTATGGAAGAAGAATTGGATTAGATTGAGAAGAATCAGACATAAGAATTGGTTCCCAGACTAGCAAATAAGAATGTTTTAGGAACAAAGTGGGTGTTCCAGAACAAACTGAATGAAGAAGGTGAAGTTGTAAGGAACAAAGCAAGATTGGTATGCAAAGGATACACACAAGTTGAAGGTATTGATTTTGAGGAGAATTTTTCTCCAGTAGCCAGGATGAAGGCAATTAGAATGTTCATTGCTCTTGCTGCTCATAAGAACTTCAAGGTATATCATATGGATGTCAAGTTAGCATTTCTAAATAGTGATCTAGAGGAAGAGGTTTATACTGAACAACCAGATGGTTTCTAGATATTAAAAGATTTGAACATGGTGTGCAAACTCAAGAAGGCTTTGTATGGTCTCAAGAAAGCACCTAGGGCCTGGTATGCTAGACTAGACAAGTACTTACTTTATCAGGGCTTCAAGAAAGGCACTACAGATAGCAATCTTTACATCAAGGAGGGAGACATGATATTGATAGTTGCAGTAGATGTTGATGACATCATCTTTGGTGGAGATGATGATATGTGTAAGAGGTTTGCAGAGGAGATGCAAAAAGAGTTTGAGATATCTATGATTGGTGAGATGTCTTTCTTCCTTAGACTTCAAATTACTCGGCTAGATGGTGGTATCTTTATTTCTCAAGCTAAGTATGTCAAAGAGTTGTTGAAGTAATTTGGTATGGAGGATTCAAAACTAGTGAGTAGTCCCAAGGTCACTAGATGTCACTTGAGCAAAGATTATGAGCCTCCGGAGGTGGATCAAACTGACTATAGATCTATGATTGGAGGACTGTTGTACTTGATTGCTTCTAGACCTGATGTTATGCATGTAGTATGTGTGGTTGCCAAATATCAAGCCAATCCCAAGAAAACACATGAGAAGGCAATGAATTTGATATTCAAATACTGTAGACACCCAAAATTGACCCTTCACATCATTTGTCAATTTATTGCATTTTCACCATCTCATATGTCAATTTTGTCTAGCACACTTGAATCAATCATCTATTTTCTTCTAACTACCATCTTTCTATAATTGATTAAATAAATTATATTTATTTAATTAATTCCATCTAATATCTTCTATATTTCTTCTATTATCTATCTATATAAATAATCTTTAATTATTTACTTATCTCATTATTCCTCTTATAAATAAATAAAATCATTATTTTATTTATTTATCTCTTCATCATCCTTATAAATTAAATGATTATTTATTTATTTAATTTATGTTCATTTTCTAATCTTCTAAAAATAGCCTTTCCTCTATCATTTAAAAATAAGTTAAATGAATTTATTTGTTTAATTTATTTTTATCTTATCATTTCCTTATCTTATCACATTCTTCTATGTGTACAAGATAGGTCCTATCCTAAATCAAATACAAAAAATGATTTAATTGGTTCTAAAATCAACCATCCACATCATCTAATCTTTAAAATAGAAAAGAATTTTATTTTAAGAAAAGCAATCTTAGTACTACCAACAAACCAACTACAATCATTTAATAAAAGCTTTCTCTGTGGACACATGTCTTGTACACATTCATCTATGCTTCTTGTTTAATCTCAACTATAACTCTCATAGCCACCTTTTCTCCACCATTGATGAATCTTAGTAGGGAGCTATATATACACCCTCTCATTTCATTCCAAACCCCAGAATCCCACACAATCTTGAAAGCATCCATATTATCATCTCATGCATATCACTTCCATTGAGCACCTATTAAGCCTATCATCCATCATCATTGCAGTTATGACAACTATGGTTGTTCACTATTGAGAAGCAATCCACAATTCAAACCAAGGAATCAATACAATCTAGGCGACATTGTTCTTTGATTTGTTTTTATTTATGTCATTTAGATGGATTCTTTGAAGGAGGTAGGATTAGGTTTGATTTACAATGCTTGATCTTGTTAACATGATTTTTCCTGCTAACACAAATACTTGAAAGGAACTCTAGATTATGGCCTTTGGTATCCAAGAGGTAATGACTTTGATTTGCGTGCTTACACTAATGCTAATTGGGTTGGTTGTGTTGATGATAGAAGGAGTACAAGTAGCAGTGTTTTCTTTTTAGAAAGCAGATTAGTTTCATAGTAGAGCAAGAAGCAAGATTCAGTGTCCTTATCCACTATAGAGGAAGAGTACATTGCAGGAACATTCTGTTGCACACAAGTATTGTGGATGAAGCAAACCCTAAAGGATATCAAGGTATTGTATGATAAGCCTATTCCCATTTTGTGTGACAATACATGTGCTATCAATATTTCCAAGAATATAGTGATGCATTATAGAACCAAGCATATATCAATCAAGTATCACTTTTTGAGAGAGAAGATTGTAGGTAAGGAAGTGAAGTTGGAATATGTTCCAAAAAAGGATCAGATGGTAGATATTTTCACTAAGGCTCTTGCAAAAGATACTTTGAGGATCTTCGACAGAGGTTAGGGGTAATTGCCCCTCCTTCTTTCTAGATGCATAATGGTGCATCTGTCCAGGGGATTCATGTTATATCTTGTTCTTGGACTAATGATGGCTACTTCTCAGGGGAGTAGGTAGTGGTTGCTGATGATAGGGGAGTCTGTTTGTTGCAAGAAGAAGTCATGATCTAAGAAAGAATGTGTAGGGATGTGGTCACTGATGAGAAGATAGTGGTTTCCCTTTGTCCTTGATGTCAAAGGGGGAGAAATGTGTAGGTATGTGTTTCCATCAATGTCAAAGGGGGAGATTGTTACACATATGGTTCCTAGGGTTGTCATTGATGTCAACACTATCATGAAGGTGTGATGGTGTTCATGGTTGGATGTCATGCACGTAGAGAAGATATAGTTCATGGTTGGATGTCATGTCACATCCAACAAGAAAAAAGAGAAGATATAGTTCATGTTTGGATGTCATGTCCCATCCAACAAGAGAAGAGAGAAGATATAGTTCATGGTTGGATGTCATGCCTTGATCAGTACAGAGTTAGTATGAAGACATATTAATATCAGAATTAGAAGCACTAAAATTATCAAATGTATTGCTAAGGTTACTGATGGCTTAAATCATGTGTGTTCTAACTTTCATGATGATTAGATTACTGGAAGAGTGTTTTGTTGTTGACAGACTAAAGACAGTGTTGTTTCTATGAAGATGTTCTAACTAGGACAATGGAATACTCTGCATTCCTCCATATTTGCATATATGGCTATATGGTTTTGGAACTATGTTCAAGATGTAGTGAAGGTGATAATTCCAAAGTTTCAAATCATTTGTCCTTCCATTGTGAAAGTTATGCATGATAGAGTATCGGCATGTGTTTTGGCAGAGTGAGCTAGTGTTGAAGACATGTTGGAATGCTTTACATTCCTCTGGAAGTGAATGGTTACCTTTGTGGTTTTGTAGACATGTTTATGGATGTGCATTACATGCTTCCTTGTAGTTTCAAGGTTCTTGGTGATCTGCAAGCTCAGTTTCTCGATGACAGTATATTGCAGTGTGTTTTGGATGACAGGTTGTTATCAAAGTTCATGATTGAAGATGTGTGGCACAAAATCTTTGATGTGCGGAGGTAAAGGAGTATTTTTAGATGTTATATGGGTCTTATAGACTCATATGGAAGAGTTTTATGAAGATCTTTCTTGTTTCCAGTACTACACAAGGTTTTCAAGTTGTCATGGTCATTATGCTTCAAGGTTCATGAGTTTTTTTTTAAAGTTGTCCTATTTCCAAAGGAGTGGAGTGTACAGATGTAATTCCTTGGTGGTTGATGCTGTGAAGGATTTTTTGGACCTAATTAAGCAAGTGTCAATATCTGCAAGGCATGGGACTCTTGCTGGTGTAGCTTGTAGTCTTGTTTAGGACTTGTCCTTTACACATTTCATGTTATGTGTTGTCTGGATGACTTGTAAATGTATTTTTTATGTTGTATCTAGCCGACAAGCAATGTAATCAATGTAATATGTTGTATAAATTGTAAATCAAATTGAATGAGGTGAGGTGTGATTGCAATTTGATTGATAAGGTTCGCAAGTAAAATAAGGAGCAAAATGAATGCATTATGATGTGCGACTAAAGGAGAAAGAGCAAAAGTTGTTGATGTTGTCCTGATTCATCTTGAAGACTTATATGTGATAGTGATCAAGTGTAGAGTGTACCTAACTAATCTGATCATTAGAAGAAAGTGTGAAGAAGCATATTTGTAATCATCAAAGCTATGAGTTTCAATGTCAGTTTTTAGACAGTAGAAGGATTGTCATACTGTAATCTTTTGTAAGTGTGTTCTCAATTTAGGGAGTAGCAGCTTCCTTGTGAGTGACCCTAAAACAAAATCTTTAGGGAATTGTACCTTCCTTGGGAGTGACCCTAAATCAAAGTTTTCAAGGAGTAGTAGCTTCCTTGGGTTGTAGCCCTAAAACAAAGTTGTTATTTGAGCTTCATATATTGAGTTACCTCACAATGGGTTTTTCCCTTCTTGGGTTTTCCACATATATCTGGTATTATGTGTTGATGTGCATTGTGTTAATCTTTCATGCTTATGTTAATAATGTGATGCTTAAGTTTTAATATGCTCTAGGTAAGTTAAATTTATTTAGATACTAATTCACCCCCCTCTCAGTATCTTGGTGTGTTCAACATTAAGATCATGTTGGACATCAGCTTAATGTAGAAGTGCAAATTCTAGATGATTTCATCTCTCTACATGTGGCTGAATTGAAGCAAAAAGTGATAATCGATAAGATCTAGAGCTTTTCCCCTAATAAAGAGGATTTATTTTTCTAGGTGAATGAAAATTGGGAAAATGTTGAAGATCTTATCCTAATAGAGAAAACAAAGGGTGTTTTTGTTGTCATTTTCCCTAATAAAGAATCTAGGTGGAGAACAAGTCTTGGTTTTTCATGGGTTGGGTGTGTTCTTACAACCCTGGGAACCTAACATTGATCCATTTTTAGCCCAGACAAATTTTATCCCCTTTTGGATTCAATTGCATTATTTTCCATTGTAATATAAGGATACCAAAATAATATGGACCACGACAGGCAAACTAGGTTCTTTTCAAAAACATGATAGGTCTTATTTTTGTGATCCAGAGCTTCCAATTCACTTCTATGTTCTTATGGATGCCTCTCACCCTCTTCTGAAAACTTTAGTTCTGAAAACATCAAAAGGATTTTTGGAAACAAAAAATAGTTTTTAAAGAACCAAAGCCTTTTTGTTCATGTTTTAGATTTGGACATTACTCTCAAAATTGTGTAAATTGTTCCCCTTTATATTCTCCTCTTTTGGCTTGTGATATCTAGAACCACCTAAAGGTTTTTCTCCCAACATAAATCACATTGAAGAAGATCCTTAGTTTGTTCCATCTTTACTTCCTATTTGTCATGATATGGAAAATGTTGATTCTAGGGCTGCAACTCCCAAGGTTGTACCAGAGATGCAAAAGATTGGGGAAGACATAGTAGTAGAACAAATTATTCCTAATACAGTTGATCCTTTATCTGAGAAGAATAAAACCCTTGAGAACCCTAAAGAGCAATAGATCTTAGCTATCTATGATCAGGATAACCGGATTGAAAATAAATCTCTGGATGAAGAGTCAATGCGTCTCTTAGTCAATGATATTGTTCAGAAATTGGGTAATGACATTATAGAGGATATAGCAGATGAGATAGTGACTAAAAATGAAGACTATTATTTCACTTGTAGAAGGGACATTCCTCAAATAGAATTCTCTTAGAAACCAAGTTTGGTTTCTCCTCCAACTACCAGGAGTAGAAAAGCTAAAAATACGAAAATCCAAGAAGAAATTACAGCAGGTATTCAGTCAACTCTGAATAAAAATCTAAGATGGAGGAGAGTTTGTTGCTCTCTTCAATATAGAAATGAGGATCTTATCTTGGAATGTTAGGGGTATTAATGCCCCTAACAAAAGATGTTTGATAAAGTGTCAATTAGATTTTAAGGGTTCGAACATTATTTTATTGCAAGAGACAAAACTAGTAGAACAGACTAGTCACTCAATTTTTTCTTATTGGTCAAAATGGAAATATTTTTTAGTAGAAGCTTCTGGAGCATCTAGTGGCCTAGCTCTTTTATGGAATGAGAAATCTATTTCTATTTATATAATAGTGAGTAAGGAAAATTGGATTCTTGCGAAGGTTACTTGTTTGGGAAGCAACTTTCAGTTTTGGTTATTTAATGTTTATGTGCCAAACTCGACGATGGGAAAATAGGAAGTTTGGAGTGTCTATTTCTTTATCTCTCCTTAAGGATGAACATGTGGTAGTTGCAGGGGATTTCAATGCTATCTTATCTTTAGAAGAAAAATCTGGAGGTATCTTTCCACCACCTAGAGTTATTGAGGGCTTTGAAATTTTTGTTTCTACTAATCAGCCGGTTGATTGCTCTCCTAAAAATGGAAGATTTACTTGGTCAAATAGAAGAAAAGGCTTTCTTTTGATTGCAAAGCATCTTGACAAGTTTCTTTTATCCCCCAATTGCTTGCTTGATTCTTCTGGAAATTTTGCCTCCTTTATTTCTCCTTTGTCAAGCTCTGATCACTTCCCCATTGAGTTTGTTTTGGAAGATTCCCATCCTCAGTTTTACAAGGTGCCCTTCAATTTTGAATCCATGTGGTTCTGGAATAAAGATTTTTTTAATCTCCTCAAAACATGGTGGTTTAGCTCACCTTTTATTATAGGTTCAAGAATGTATCAGTTCTACAAAATATTATAGTTTTTTAAATCTAAGATAAGAGAATGGATTATTCTTCATTTTAAAAATATCTTCAAAGAGAAGTTGAGGATTCAAAATGATTTACTTCAACTTAATGAATTTGTGATTGCTAATGGGATGAATACAGATTGTTTTGTAAAAGAAAAATTATTACAAAAGGAGTTTCAAGATATTCTATCTAAAGAATAAATATATTGGAGGCAAAGATCCAGGGAGCTATATTTGAAAGAGGGGGATAAAAACTAAATTCTTTCATGCTTCTACTAAAATGAGATGATATCACAATTTTATTTTCTTAATAAAGGTATCTGATGGGAGAGATCTCAACAATCGAATAGAGATTCAACAAGAGGCAATTAATTTTTTTATTACCCTTTTAGCTTCTAATCAACAAGACAACTCTATAGCTGTAGGCATTTTGGACAACATTCCCCACTATATTTCTAATGAAGATAATAAGATGCTCCTTGCTTCTTTTACTCTAGAGGAAATCAAATTTGCAGTCTTCTCTATGGCTCCTAACAAAGTTGCATATCTAGATGGGTTTACTGCACTTTTCTTTCAGAAATGTTGGGACTTCATTGGGAGAGATGTTTGGCTTGTTGCAAAAGAGACAAGAAGGAATAAAAACATCTTGAAAGAGTTCAATACTACTCTCTTAGCCCTTATTCCAAAACAGCCCGGCCCTTCTTCATTTATAGATTTCAAACCCATTGCTCTTTGTAACTGTATTTACAAGATCATTAAAAAAGCCATAACTCTTAGACTTGTAGGTATATTACCTAACATCATTTCTCAAGAACAAGAAGGCTTTGTTATCATTAAAGAAATGTTAGAAGGGGCCATTTTTGCAAATGAGGTAATTCACTCTATTTTTAAAAATAAAATTCCCTCAATGTTGATAAAATTAGACATGTTGAAAGCATATGACAAAGTTAGCTAGCAATTTCTCATTTCAGTCCTAAGGAAGTTAGGTTTATCTTCCCAATGGTACAAATGGATCCATTATTTCATATCTGGTACTTCTTTCTCTATAACTTTGAATGGTCAAACTTTGGTTTTTTCATTCTTCTCAAGGACTGCGACATGGGGATCCAATTTCTCTATTTTTGTTCTTCTTAATGGCCGAAGCTTTGAGTAGGACCATTCAAGTTTTAAATCTGCAATCAAAATGGAGGGGAATCAAAATCCCAAGATTTAATTCTCTAATAACACATAGCTTATTTGTAGATGATACACTTATTTTTGGCATCCCTCTCTCAAAGAAGCTAAAATGATTAAATAAGTTTTGAATATATATTGTGGGGCTTTAGGGAAAATGATTAATTCTAGTAAATCAAAAAAAAATTATTCAATACTTCTCCACAAACTCAAGAAAGCATATGCCATTTGTTGGGATTCAAGGTTGAAAACTTGCCTTCTCTATACTTAGGAATTCCATTATTTTTAGGGGCAAATAAGAGCACCTTCTGGGTTAAACTCTTTGATTCAATTCAATCCAAAATTAATGTGTGGAAATGCAAATAGCTGACTTATTTAGGGAAACTTGTATTAATCAAAACCGTTCTTTCTACCATAATAGTATATATGTTTTCAGTTTTGAGCTTACCAAAAGGCATTAAGACAAAGATGGAGAAGTTGATGAGAAACTTTCTTTGGAAAGGTAATCTTGATAAGTTTGATTCTTCAAAAATTTCTCTTATTTCTTGGGATAAAATTTGCACTTCCAAGAAAGTTTAAGGAGCGGGAATTTTCAATCTTAAGGCCCAAAATCTTTCTCTAGGGGCTAAACTAGCCTGGTATATGTTTGCAAAACCAGAGCTAAAATGGTGTAAATTGATGCAAGATAAATACCTTGATTATCCTGATCTAGACATAATCTTCACAATCTCAAATCCTCCCATTGGTTCTAAATTTTGGAACTTCATTGTTGAATGCAGAGAAGTAATTATTCCACATCTCTCTTGGAAAATGCATAATGGTGAAAGGACGCTCTTCTAGGAAGACTCTTGGAATGGGTACCCTGCCCTTAATTTTTTTGATGGTCTAGATATAGATAAACAAGTCTTGTCTCAACAATGGGGTTCAAAGGTTAAGGATTATTTTGAAGTCTCTTCTTCCTTTTCCTCTGAGAATATCAAGTGGAAAGATTTTTCAGACTTATTGATCCCACAATCTCATAAAGATCTTCTTACAAACATTTTGGCACATAGAAAAGTTTTCTTCTCTCCCTATCCTGATCAGCTTATTTGGAGTCCTTCTAAATTAGGAAACCATATTATGAAACAATGTTATTTATCTCCCTTCTTCTATTGTTGTGTTACAGGATTGGCCTCATCATTTATGCTAGAGTAAGTCTTGCCTCCCTAAAGCAAGTACTTTTTCCTGTATGGCTTTGAGGAACAAGATCCTAACAAGTGATAGACTTGTTAAAATGGGAATCTCTAAGGCTTTTAACTATGTTCTTTGTGGTGGAGAAGAATAAAATGTGTCACTTATTTCTACTTTGTCCTTATGTACACAAATGTTGGTTAACAAACTAGGCTAGTATGGTCATTTACCAAATAATATTCTAAGCCTATTTTAATGTTACCCTCTTCTATACTCTCAATATATGTTCTCCTCTATCTAAATCATTACTCCCTCCATTGTTATATGGAACATTTGGTTAGAAAGAAACAGGAGAATATTCATAAAGTAATCTTTGTTTGCAATGGAGTACTCAGGAAAATTGAAATCTCCATCTCTAAGTTAGTTATGGTTCAGGTCAGGAAGAAGAATGACTCTAAATTCACATCATGGTATGTAGATATTCTCAAAAAGTGGTCCTTTCTTCATCTCTTAAATCTAGGAGCATTTTCTCATAAATTAGACAAGAATAGAAAGCTTGTTTGTTGGATTCCACCCCCTCCTAATTGGATCAAGCTAAATTTTGATGGACCTTCAAAAGGCAATCTAGGTCAATTAGGAATTGGATGTATTCTTAGAGACCACTCAAGATCATTGGTTGTTGCAATAGCTTCTAAAATTCTATAAGGAACTAGTAATGAAGTTGAAGCTTATGCTTTACTGATGGGATTAAGACTCATTAAGCAGCTTGGTTTCTCTTATGTCATTATAGAAGGAGATTCAATGCTCATCATTAATTCAATATGAAACAAATCCAATTGTAATTGGAAAGTTGGGAACATCCTTTAGGTAGCAAAGGAGATTCTTAATGATCTTGGATAATACAATTGTAATCACAGCTATTGAGAAGGAAATCAAATTGTAGACTTGCTAACAAATATTTCTTGTCAATTGGATTAGCAAACCATTAAAATTGACTTTAGCTCTATAGACAACTTTCCAAAAAGCAAAGAGTTGGTTGAAGTGGATAAATTTGGATCTGCTCCTCTATTTTAGAGAAGATTTTATTTTTTCCTAACCTTTCGTGTTTCTTTGGTAGGTACAAATCTCATTATGAATTTAGAACTTTCCAGGTGGCTTATGACCTCATCATCCTCTGCTCTATGTCCAAGCCGCCAGCATGTGGGAAATGGAATTTAAGTACTTAATTCATTTATTGTTGTTAACGCCTTCAAGTCCTTCCGAGATTTTGCAAGCTTGAGTCAGGATAGGGTCATTGATGACATTTGTGTCAATCTGTATATCCCTTCTATGTTGCTCATTTTCAGCACTTCATTTCTTGAGCCTTTGCTAATTGATGGCTTTTAATCATCTGAAGGATTTTCTATTTTATCTAAGGTGTCCCGATGGATTTAGTTCAATGCAATAAGTGCATATATTTTCCTATTCAAAAGTGGGAGCAGCCATCACAAGGGGTTCTTCATTCTAATCTGCTAGATAGAATTTTCAAGGTGCAGGATGAAGATGTTGAAGAGGCCATCATTGATGTGTGTGGCAAAGAGGTTCTAGAACTACCCTGGATAATATACTCCTCTCAATTTTTTTGTTTTCGGAAGAAAAATGTAATGATGCATTGGCAAATTATGACTTGCATCTTGGATCAGCTCCAATTGGGGGTGTATTCCTGCATTGTGACATCCATTGACAACCTTCTTATCATTGTGCATTTAATGCAGTCATTCATGGCCTCCAAAATGATTGTTATGTTACAGTGAACAACTCTCTACATTGTCACACAAATGAGCTGGGTCCTGAATTGGCAGACAAAATGCAAGACACCTTCAATGTGTGGTCCTTCCTTTTAGACTTCCAGCCCCCTGTGCAAATCAATGTTGTTGATGTTGATCTTGATGTGCCAAAACACCATGGATTTCTGATTGAAGACTTGAATGAGGAGAATCCTTCCTCTAACTATGCATGTCTCAGCGTCTAATATATATAGTACTTTGTCTTTATATATGTTACTGCTATCTTTTGTAACCCGAGTGGATTGGTTGTAATCTGTGAAAATCCTCTATAAGTGCAGACATGGAAATTTTGTATTTTCTGCCATATAACTTTGTAATCCCCTCATGGGAATTTTGATTGCTATTTTAATATAAATATATGTTTAGGTGTTATGTACCTTTGATCAAGAAAAAAAAACACTGGCATCTAATTGCAAAGTTTACGGTGCTAGATGAGGGTGGAAATCAAATATATACCATTTCATGAACACCTAATATTGATGGAAGCAATTGCCGCCAACATGAGTGTGCACTCACAACTAACACGTGCAAACTATTCAACATAATGTCTTGACAATCAAATGATTTCTGTAGACACCCAAAAATGACCAAGCCATCACATCACTTGCATTTCATCAAATCACCTGCATTCAGCATTAATTAAATAATCTAATTATTTAATTAATTTCATCAAATTCGCCCAAATCACATATTTTCAACATTAATTAAATAAATCCTCTTTATTTAATTAATTTCATTAAATTCCTCTATATTCTTCCAAAATTAAATAATGTTTATTATTTAATTAAATCATTATCCTTTTCAAATTTCAAGTTTACATTAATTAAATAAATTCCATTATTTAATTAATTCATCACAAATTCTCTCTTATCTACAATTAAATAATTTTCATTATTTAATTAAATCAAATTGTTCTTCCAAATTTAAATAAATCATGCAAATTTATTTAAATTGTCTCAATCCTCTAAAAATAAATAAAATCAAATATTTTATTTATAATCTTCATATTCTTCAAAATCATGCACAATCAATTAAATAAATTTATTTATTTAATTTCAATTATCTTTCCAATTCCTCTAAAAACATCATGTTAACTCTGCACAATCAGTCTTATTTTTAGAACTCTAAAAAAGGCAAATCTAAAGTTAAGTTAATTAGCTTTAATTTATCTTATTTTCATCAACTCATGAATTAGAAAAAAAAGCATTCTAATTTATGAAATCAAATCCTATCTTTATCAAAAAAGCAATTATCTTAATAAAAATAGCTTTTTGGAGTGACACATGTCGTGTGCACATTCAACATGAGTTATTTGATTTATCTCAACCATTCATTCTATGGATTTATTTCATCTGTTGATCGATCATGTTTGAAACCTATATAAACCCCCCTCATCTCCTTCACAAATCCTCTTCGATTCTTTATTCTCAGGTAGTCCTTAACAGCAAATTGAGCATACATCACATCATTGAACACATCGATCTTTTGAGCACGAACACAACCTACATCCACTTGTTGCAAATATGGTTTCGCAACATTATTGAGCAATCTACATTCATACAAAGAGAACTATACAATCTAGGTAAAGTCTTTCTTGTTTTAAATTGATTTATTCATTGATATTGGCTTTTACTTATTCTCTTTATGTTATGGGTAATTGAGTTGTTATTATCATTTCTTTGATTTTATCATTCAACCCCTCGATTTTTCCTCATACACAATTTCCAATCTTGCACAAAGACTCAATAATCTAGGTGAAGTCTTTCTTGTTTTAAATTGATTTATTCATTGATATTGGCTTTTACTTAGATCGATCTCTTTATGTTATGGGTAATTGAGTTGTTATTATCATTCGACCTCTCGATTTTTCCTCATACACAATTTCCAAACTTGCACAAAGACTCAACTTTTTGTTATAAAGTTAGTCTTATTAATGTTTGTAAAATCATTTCTTTTAACGAGTCGAAAACATATTGCTCATTACAAATACTTTGTAATATTGTCTCAAATATTTTAAAAAGTTTGAAAGGTAGTTACAAGTCATTTAGGAGTTGGTTATGGTCTAAGGGGTTATATATACTATGTATTTGAATATAAAGGGAGCTTCTTTTTCTATTTCAACTAGACTAGGGGAAAATAAGGGACTTTTTTGGCTTTTCCATTTTGATAGAAGGGTTTTTTGGAGTCGTGTAACTTCATAGAAAGAATAAAGAAATCATTTAGATCGTATGTTTTGTGTGTCTTTCTATGTTACTATTGGTTTTTTATATGTTAAATTAGTAGTAATCTTTATACCTTTGGTCTTTGTAAAAGATCATTAGTCATCCATTAACATACAAGTGTGCAATTGATGTGAAGAAACATAGTCATATCTTGGTATTCTTCCATTGTTGTTACAACATCATACTTATTATTGTTATCATTCATCATATAATCTGGGAATGTGTATTCTAATTTTGTGATGAATCCTCATTATGTTTGAATAAATCTATAAAATCTGAGTTGGTATTCGTGTGTCTACTGCTAGGGTTTTTGTAAATCATTTTCCTTTAGTTTTTCCCTTTGCCTTTCGATATTTTTGGTTAAAATACCACAAAAAACTATGAAACTCTATCATTCGAGGGAGCTTCCCCTCACAAACGCAAAGGAAGATCACTAACCCAATAGCAATCTCCCTAACTATTGGTACATTTGTCGATGCCCGTTGGGTGAGTCAAGGTTACTTTTCAAGGCAATAACTACAATGACAAATTTGTTTACCAACAATACCACCTACAAACAACTTGATCTATCTTGGTTGGACTATGAAATGAAAACAACCACCAAAAGAGTTCTAAATCAAATGCCTAGGTTTGATGGTCTTTATTATTGAAGGGGAATGACATAGTGGCACATTCTTAAATTTCATGGAGGATTACCATTTTTAAGATGAAGACATGTGGATGAGGAATTTTGTTTGAGATCTTTATGTGGGAAGGCACAAAAAATGGTTTAGTGGTGTTTTTGAGCACCATTTTTCTTCTTGGAATGACCTTATGATTGCATTTGTTGAGAATTATTCAAGTAATGTTGATCTTGATTATCTTGTTCAAGAAATGGTGAACATCAAAAGGCGAGAGGGAGAATCAAGTTGTGATTTCAACCATAAGTTTGTTGTCACTCTTTCTAATATTCCAAGAAAGTTTAGGCCAGATGTAGTTACATGTATCAACATCCTTTGTGAAGCCTATGAGAATGGTCTAAGTTTGATGCAACAAGAGATGAATCCCACAAATCTAGAGAAGAACTATAGATGGATTCACTCCCTTGAAAAAATAAGTGTCGAGTACATAATGCAATTGTTATCTTCAAATGTGGATGTTTCTAAGGAACAAATGGATTTGCAATGTATTAAGGTTGCTCATGAGGGATATGTTTCTGATGAAGGCTTAGATGAGGAGGGAAATTGTTTGTTTAATGACCTCACATTCTTTGTCCCTCTTGATAATGATATAATTCATTCCCCTATGGAAATTTTTTGTCCTCATGAAAGTGAGGCTAAAATTGCTACACTGCAAGATGAATATGTTGACATGATCGATGATTGTTAGTGTGAACAGGGTATATTTCTTAACTATTTCATTTCCTAGCTAGTTCCCCACTTATCTCTTTTCACACTAGGTTAAGTTTAATTAGGAAATTTTTCATTTATCCCACATTGGTAGTGTTTTTAGTCTCTTGGGTGGTAAATCCTTTATATACTCACCCATCGCTCTCATATGGGCATCTTATTTTCATTGATGCTTTGCATTCTATTGAGTTGAATATAGTTCATCTAACTCATTTGATTTCTGTATTTACTTTCCTTCATTCATTTGCATTCTTGGGTGGATTTTCAGCCAAATCTTACATGGTATCAAAGTGGTTGTGAGTTGTGGGTTAGAAAAGTGTTGAGAAAACAATAGTTTTAGGGGGCTTCTCTTTTTAGCTTTCCAGTTGCAGGATTTTTTAGAGCTTCTTCGAGACATTATGAGCTCACCATTGAGTTTAGAGTAGCTAAGATAGTCATTGTTTCCTTTCATTTCATCCCAATTGGACACTGGAAGCCAGATCTATAAGGGTTTGAAGCTGGAGGTTCATTTCCAGATCCAGCAAGGAGCTGCCATTTCAAAGCATTTTGGGTCAAATTTGACCTTGCCATCACACCCAAAAGGCCTAAGAACCCGAAGATTGACTATCCAATCATCAATTTTGGGCAAAGTTATCCGGAGAGGCAAAAACAATTTGCCCAAGGACCTGTATGACCTCTATGAATAGTGCAAGTTTGCACGTTTAAAAAAAATTAATATTTTTTGTGATTTTCATTCAAAATATTTTTACTATAAAAAAAATCACCTTTTCTTTTATTTTAAAATTCAAAAAACATATATATATTCATAGGTACCTGTGTGCTTGCGCAGGGTACCTTAAGTACTTGTGTCACTCCTTAAAGGAGGTGGCTCTTTCAAGAGACTATAGCCTCTTTTAAGAGGCTTACAGACTCTTTTAAGTTGTAGCCTTTTCTTAAAGGTCGAAGCCTTAAGTGGGTGGGGTTTTTTAAAACCCTTGACCCCTCTTTTAAATCAGCCCTTTGGCCATTTTTATGGTACTTTTCTTTGTTTAGTCTATTAGGCCTTTGGAACTTGTGCATCTACCTCTTCATCTTAGCCTCTATGTCCATTTGGAGGTAGTTTTGAAGATTTGGCCTTTTTTAGCAGATTCGCTAAAATTAGAAGAGCCTATATTTGGCTAGTGATTCTTTTTTTTAGCGAAGGTCTAAACTATCTCGTAGGGCTCCACATTTGGTGGCACTTCTAAAGTTGGTGACAATTTCACCAAATTTGGCGAAAGGACTTTGAAAATTTACGCACTCTCTGTTGGCAAGTTGGATTTTGCAGATCAACTTTGCAAGCTCATAACTCAGGCCCACGACCTTAATTTTCTGAGCAATTTTTTTTTAATTTGGGCTAATTTTTTGCACTCTATGTGCTAGTGTAGATGGTTTCTAATTTCAGTGCATGGATTTTCTAGAATTTCCAGATTCTCACAGGTGACACTGCGTAGTTTTTATTTTGGGAACTTCAAAGATGCATAACTTTTGCATACAACCTCAGATCGAGGTGATTCTTTTTTTGAATGTGCATGTTTTTTCATGTACTTTGTAATGGTGCTAATAATTTTACTTGGTATTGTGTCAAAATTTTACTTTCAGTATACACTCATTTCTGAGAATTTGTAAAAGCATTGAAGTCAAGTCCACTTAGCATTCTCTTGCTAGTTGTAATTGTAACTGCACTAAACATAAAAGGAAAAATCATTTTTCTTTGGGGAGTTCTTTGATTGAGTGATTCATGGGGGTCTCTTGGTATCTTTGTGCTTGTGCATCTCTTTCTGCTAGTGCTCTCCTTTTCTTTCACAAATGGGTAATGTTAAGTTTCCATTGCTAACACCATACAACTATAACACATGGCAAAAAAAATGCATGGAATGCCTTAATGCAACAAGGATATACACCTTATGTTGAAGAAAATATAATTAAACCCAAAAATGCTAAGGAAAAGATACTCTTGATGATTGAACAAACAAAGCTCTTGGTTGTCTTAGGAGTCTAGTTTCCCTTGATATAATGTTTCAAATTGATGGATGTACAGATTCACATGATGCATGGAAAAAATTAAAGACTATGTATGGTACAAGTGATGAAGTTAGGGGATATCAACTTGACAATGAACTAATGAGTCTTCATCCTAAATCTTTTGACAACATCCAAAATTATGAACATTACAAAGGTTAATGACCTTAGAGCACAACATAAATCTTGTGGTGTAGAGAAAAAGGACATACAACTTGTCTTAACTACTCTCTCTAAGCTTGGACTAGAATATGTTGCATTTGTTTATAGATTTCACACTCATAGGTTGACTATGGGATCTACATACACAATGCCTTCTTTTGCTTCATTTTATGAAATATTTATGCATGAGTAGGGCAAGCTTATTTCCATGGGTCTCCTTACGCCATCTCAATCTCAGGCTTTGTTGGTTAATCAGCCAAAGGGATAGAAAGAGTCAAGGAAACCTGACAAGAAACAAAATAAGTCCAAGAAGAAGTCACAGAAAGATCAGGCACAGTCATCATCTAATTCATCTTCTTCAAAGGGGATTTCTTAGAAGAATGACATACCAACTTGTTGTTACTGTAAGAAGGTTGGTCATGAGGAACACTCTTGTCAAAAGAAGTAGATCGATGAGCTGAAGCATCTTCTAAAAAAGAACAACATTAATCTTCCTTCACAACAATCCTCTACTCCTTCCAAATCAATCAAAGGGAAAGCATTTGCACTGTTGCTACTTCAGATTCTTCTTAGTAGTGGATTATTGACTTGGGTGCATCACATCACATCAGTTCTGTCATAGAACATTCTTCTTTGTTGGAGCCTTGTTCGGTGCCCCATATTCTCATTGGGGATGACTCTCCTATTGATGTCATCGAGAAAGGTTCTATTGATGTTGGTATTGGTACATTTGAGGATGTTCTCTATGTGCCTAATCTCTTGGCCAACCTTCTCTCCACCTACTAAATTTCCCAGAATGAAAGAAAAGTTGAGTTCACTCCAGATTCTGTCACCATCAAGCATCTTGAAAATAATGCACTCCTTGCAGTTGGTAAGGCTAATCATGAGTCTTGAATGTATGATTTCTTTCACTTTGTTCATGATTCACATTCTACTTCTTTTCTCACCCATTCAAATCTTGTGAGAAAATTATGGCATGAGCAGTTTGGCCATCTCAACTTCTGCTATCTTCAATAGCTTAGCACATAGGATATGGTAACATGCCTTCCTTAGGTCAGTTTCTCAAATGGAGTTTGTTCAGGTTGTGCCTTGGGAAAACATCTCGAGGACAAGTTCGACAAAGGGAGGGCTTGGAGGGCTTCAGAAGTCCTTGAGCTAGTTCATAGTGACATGGTGGGTCCATTTCCATCCTTGTCTTTCAACAAGGCTCGCTACTTACTCACTTTATTGATGACTATTCCAGATACACTTGGGTCTACTTTCTTTGGCAAAAAGGACAAGCTTTTGATAAGATTTCAAGAGTTCAAGTCTCATGCCAAGAAACAATCTGGAAAGGTTGTTGTTGTCACATGAAATTGCACCCTGCTTGAAGCTTGTTCAAGAATTCCAATGACACAATGGGACTGATCTCAAGATGTGGGACCTTGCAGATGATATCAGACCTCTAGATAAGGCTAGTTCCTCTTTCTGAGCTTAAGGCTCAAATAAATCAACTAAACCTATGCTAATGATCACCAAGGAAAAGGGAGAGAAGGAATACAGAAAGGGAAAGGTGATACACCAAGATTTAGTATGTTTAGTTGGAGCTAACATAACATAGTAGTGATTTCAAAGGCTGAATAAACTAACACAGACTCATCCAATCTTTAACAGAGACCAAAATTGAATGTTGAACTTATAGAGGGACCATTTTATCCACAGAATAAATAAGCAACCTTCAAACAGAAATAGTCTAAAAGAAAATGAGAGAGGCAGAATCAGTTGCTTGTATTAATCACAGAGGCTAAATAGCCATTACAAAGATAGAAAAGCTAAATACAGATCAGAAAGACACAGAATGATAACTTTCCCCTCATAGTTGAACTAGAAATGAAGATAGAGAGATCTTGAAGAGGACACGATCGATCAGATTCATTTGGTTATGGGAAATATCATGAGGTCAAGATCAAACATCAAGCGCTTTAGTCTAAATAATGACCCAATGACCAACCAACAAAAATACATCTTTTTTACATGCATATATATCTTTTACAAATCACTGTAGCAGCCATGGAAGAGGGAAAGAGTGGTCAAAAAGAAAGAACTATCGCCCATGTTGCAATAAATTCGTCCTATGGGCCTGTCAGAAGATATTTCTATAAAGGAATGCCTAGATACATTTGTTTTGTCTTTGACATAAATGTGGAAAATATCTTCTCAAAAGTAGCTGAATAAATATCTGTGTTGAAACCTTACATCTTCTTCTACCTACAACAATAAATTCCCAACTACAAATTCTAGTTGGAGCTAGATGTTTGACTTTCAAACTGGCTTGTATTCTACCTTATCAACAAGTTTTTATCATGATTAACCATGGTGGATCCTAGATTCTACCCCTTTTCCCTTCATTTTTGAAGATCATGGAAGTCATCGAAGATCGAGCCTCAGGCCTTCCACCTTCCACCTTCCAAAAGAGAAGGAGAAAGGAGAAAACCCCACCCCCTAAACTCCACTATATAAAGGAAGATCACAATATCAGTGGACTTTGGGCCTCAAGCCTTCCGCCTTATGCCTTCCTAGAGAAGGAAGAAAAAAGAAAGTCCAAGCCTTAAAAGTCTAAAGACTTAGCTAACTTTTGAAATAAAAGAAGCAGAACTTGGACTTCGAGCCTTCCTCAGTAAAATTTAATCTAGATGACATCATGGCCACTTGGCAACTTCCCACGGTTCCGTGGCTATAGACAAAGCTTCGTTGAAATGTTCCTCAGAATGGTTAAATGCCATAAAGTAGACCATGTGGCACCCATCAGGTCACTTTGGATGATCAACTATCAAACTTTGCCACATGTCTTCATTCCACGGTTCCACAAGCTTGCCATGGGTCCCCCCAAAAGGCTCAGTGAAATGGTAGAGTGCCTTACACTTAGAATTATTTTCAAAGGGAAAGAGTCAGAACTTGTACTTTGGGATTTTCACCTTTCTCCTTCCAAAAGAAAAGAAAGGAAGAAATAAAGGAGATCTGACCCCTGACATCTAATGAACTTGGAACACTTAGAGGATTTTTGCAAGGGACAAAGTGGAGTTCAGAGCTGATTAGGATGGCATGACGAAAGGGAGAACTCTGAACTCCAAAACTCTGAAAAGGTTAAAAACACAAGGAAAACTCAAGATTTTTGACTTAGTCAATTTTGGGATGTTTGTTATTCCATTTCTAAAGGTGAAAACACTTAGAGATTTCTTGGATTTGGTCTATTTGGCTGGGAAGCAAAATAGGACAACATTTTGGCAGCTTCTGAGGGGTGTTTTCTCGCTAAATAAAAGGGAACCAGTGGCCTTAAGCATTCATTGGGCATAGAGTTAAAAGGGCATAGCAACAAGAACAGGGGTTGGCTAGACCAACACAAAACTGAACACCCCCTCCAGAGAACACAAAAACACACAAGACAAATAATTTCCTAATGAGAATGTTGCCTGTGCAAAAGCACTTAAAGGAAGGGAAGCCTAAAACAAAAATGAAACTACCTAAACCTAAAATAACCAACCAGAACTGACTTTAATCAAAGCCATTAACTAGTTCCTCAAAATAATTGCTCTTTCTCAACAATTTACAATGCTTCAAATGCTTGTGGGTAGTTAAAGGAGGTGGGGAAGGGATGGGCATATAATAAATCAATGAATCACTCCCCAAAGAATAGGAACAAACTCACCCACCCAAACTAATTGAAAATGTAGCTGCATGGAAGTGGATAAATGGGTTGATCCCACTTATTTAGATGCTCAACTTCATGCTCAGAAATAAGCATGACAAGAGGTGACTCTTCATGGCATGTCCCCAATTGGGCTAGATGTCGGATAGGACATCCCCTTGAAATGACATGCAAATCCATAGAGTTGATTTCATGCCTCTACTCTATTTCTTTCTCTTGATGTTGGTCTAAATGCTTTGATCCTTGTATATCAATTGGAGGAATGACTACCTCCTCAATCTGCTCAAATGGCTCAGGATTTACCTCATCTAGAGGCACTGATTTACTATCAAGGTTTAAGGAGAAAACATCAAGCTCATCCCAGAAATGAGCCTCCTCCAAGTCCTCTACACTCTTCAATATAGGACTACTCATATGCTCTTCTTCATGGGATGGACTCTCGTTGTCACACTGGGCCTCAACCTACAACAATCATCCATCATTTTCACTACCCCTATGTTGTTGCGTATCCATTGTCACATGCCTGTCTTCTTTATTTTCAATGTAACCAGATAGTTCATGAAATAGGGAAACATCATCCACTTTCCAATTCAAAAACACACATTCAACCTGCATTTGCCTTTGTCCCACCATAGCTTGCTAACTAGATCCAATCTGTTGTTTTGGGACTACTGATGGATTGCATGGATGGCACCACTCATAACCTTGAGTCGAGTTGTTCTGAATTGGAACAAGCATGCCTAATGTACTTGTAGTAGCTAAGTTTATGGGGTTCAGGCACCTAACATAACTCAGTTGATTTTGTCTTTAATTGTTCCCCTGACAAAGTTGCTCGCTAAGATGATATGGCTAATTAGGAAGTTGGTATGGCACGTTAGTTGTAGGAATTATTGTCATAATGGGCTAAAAGATTGGGGCTTCTAGAAATAATGGCATTGAAGGCCTGGAGGAAATCTTTCCAGCCAAAATTAGATAGTTTTCTACCCTAATTCCTACCTCATAGGCATCAGGTAACACATCCACTTCTAGAGACTACATGACAGCGATATCATTGTTCAGGGATCTCAAATAATACAAGAAGGTAGCACTAGGGGAAGGCCTCACCAATGGTGGAATTACGTACCAATTCTTTTGAAATCTCAAATTAAAATCCACCATGAATTCATAAGGAGCCCTTTTAATAGTGGTTAGTTGCTCTATCAGGGACAAATGATCATCATTATCTTCAAAATGCTAATATAGCCTATATCCTAACTCATCACATTCATGAATTGAGTTTGCACGTAACCCCCTGTACCACTGGAGAGTTTTTCCTTTCAAGGAAGAAGCAAGGAGCCTTACCGCGACATTGTCTTGGGTAACATTATGAATGGAGCATACTTTGGCAATGTCTTGGATGTGCTCAACGAGTGTAGTGGAGTTTTCACTAGTGAAAAAGGGAATAGCCCTCAGAGCTGAAACTAGGATGTCATCATATTGTGTAAGGTTGAGAGGGCTTCCACCATTGAAGGCCACAAATGTTTTGTTTCTTGGTAGGGCCATAACAGTGGTGTGAATGTTATGATGGGTATATGGAAGCCTATTCTTGATGGAGGGAAAAGACCATGACTTCCATAATAGCTTGACATACTAGAGCATTGAAAAGCAGAGATGTATCAAAATATTTTTTGAAAACAAGGGTAACAGGTCTACTTTTGGAGACCAGAAACATACCAAAAGAGAGTCACTAGGTGATTTGAGATGCTCCTAAAAGTTGGAAAAGACCAAAAGTATCACCAAACTTTGATATTTGATGAATATATAAGCATTTGGGCTGCTTTCACTAGCAGATTTGCTCAGAAGAGCCGCCATGGTGTTCGTGAAGACTACCCTGAATGGAAAAATGCACTAAAGAACACACCAAATTCTTTAATGGATGATAAAGCTCATCATACTGGTCCCACCAAGCATGCCAGAAATAGTTGTCATGTGAAATTGCACCCTACTTGAAGCTTGTTCAATCATTCCAATAACACAATGGGACTGATCTCAAGGTGTGGGACTTTACAGATGAGATCAAACCTCTAGAGAAGGTTCGTTCCTCTTTCTAAGCTTAAGGCTTAGAGAAATCAACTAAACCTATGCTAATAATCACTAGGGAAAAGGGAGAGAAGGAATACAGTAAGGGAAAGGTGATACACCAAGATTTAGTATGTTTAGTTGGAGCTGACATAACACAATAGTGATTTTAAAGGTTGAATAAACTAACACAAACTCATCCAATCTTTAACAGAGACCAAAACTGAATGTTGAACTTATAGAGGGACTGTTTTATCCAAAAAATAAATAAGCAACATTCAAATAGACATGATGTAAAAGAAAATGAAAGAGGTAGAATTAGTTGATTGTATTAATCACAAAGGCTAAATAGCCATTACAAAGATAAAAAAGCTAAATATAGATTGGAAAGACATAGAATGATAACTTTCCCCTCATAGTTGAACTAGAAATGAAGACAGAGAGGTCCAAAAGAGGACACAGTCGATTAGATTCATTTGGTTCTGAGAAATATCATGAGGTTAAGATCAAGCATCAAGTGCTCCAGTCTAAATAATGACCCAGTGACCAACCAATAGAAATACTCCTTTTTTACATGCATGTATATCTTTTACAAATCACTGTAGCAACCATGGAAGAGGGAAGAGTGGTCAACAAGAAAGAACTATCACCCATGCTGCAATAAATTTGTCCTATAGGCTTGTCAAAAGATATTTCTGTAAAGGAATGCCTAGATATATTTGTTTTGTCTTTGACATAAATGCAGAAAATATCTTCTCAAAAGTAGCTGAACAAATATCTGCGTTGAAACCTTGCATCTTCTTCTGCCTGCAACAATAAATGCCCAACTACAAATTCCAGCTGGAGCTAGACATTCAACTTTTAAACTAGCCTATATTCTACCTTATCAGCAAGATTTCATCACGATTAACCATGGAAAATCCTAGATTTTGCCTCTTTTCCCTTTGTTTTTGAAGATCACGAAAGTCATCAAAGATTAGGCCTTGGGCATTCCAAGTTCTACCTTCCAAAAGATAAGGATAAAGGAGAAAACCCCACCCCCCGAGCTTTGCTATACAAAGAAAGATCAAAATATCAGCAGACTTCAAGCCTCAGGCCTTCTGCTTTATGCCTTCCCAGAGAAGGAAGAAGAAAGAAATTTCAAGCCCTGAAAGTCTAAAGACTTAGCTAGTTTTTGAAAGAAAAGAAGTGGAACTCAGACTTTGAGCCTTCATCAGTAAAAATTAATCAGGATGACATCACAGCCACTTGGCAACTTCCCACGGTTCTGCAGCTATAGAAAAGCTTTGTTGAAATGTTCCTTGGAATGGTGAAATGCCATAAAGTAGACCACATGGCACCCATCAGGTCTCTTTAGATGATAACTATCAAACTTTTCCATGTGCCTTCATTCCGCGGTTCTGCAAGCCTGCCATGGGTCCCCCAAAAGGCTTAGTGGAATGGCAAAATGCCTTACACTTAGAATTATTTTCAAAGGGAAAGAGTCAGAGCTCAGACTTCGTACCTTCCACCTTTCTCCTTCCAAAATAAAAGGAAGGAAGAAAGAAAGGAGGTCTAAGCCCTAACATCTGATAAACTTTGAACACTTAGAGGATTTTTGCAAGGGACATAGTGGAGTTTGGAGCAGATTAGGATGGCATGACGAAGGGGAGAACTCTAAACTCCAAACTCTGAAACTCCAAAAAGGTTAAAAACATAAGGAAAACTCAAGATCTTGGACTTAGTTGATTTTGGGATGTTTTTTCTTGCATTTCTAAAGGGGAAAACACTTAGAGATTTCATGGATTTGGGCTATTTCACTGGGAAGCAAAATAGGATAATAGTTGTCAAGATTCTCTGCACTAACAATGGTAGAGAATATGTGAACCACCTCTTTCAAAAATTTTACACTCTTAAAGGGATAGATCTTTAGCATACTATCACCTATGCACCTCAACAAAATGGTGTGGTAGAGAGGAAAAATAGGTCCCTAATAGAGATGGTTGTCTGCATGATCCACACATGCTCCCTTGTACCTGAATATTGGGCAGAAGCTATCAACTGTGCTTCTCACATCCAAAATAGGGTTCGTCATAAGGCATTGAATTGTATCACTCTCTTTGAACCTTGGTGTGGTAGGAAACATGTTGTGCAACACTTCAAAGTTTTTAGCTCTCTAGCATGGGTTCACATTCCTTTGGAGAAGCACAAGGCCTTAGAATCTTAGAGTCAGCCTTGCATCTTTGTTGGTTACCCCAATGGTATAAAAGGATATTGACTTTTGGATCCTTGGGAGACACATGAGCTCTTCATTAAGAAATGTGTGCAATTTGATGAAATCTCTTCTAGCTCATCCTCACATCTTCCTTCCTCCACAACGGATTTAGATAGTGACTTAGAGGATTCTCCTCCAGTTGCCTCTACTCATTGAGTTGATTATGGGGCTTATTTGTAGAGTTCATATTTTGAGGATGAGGGTTCTCCTCCTCCATCTCCTACAATGCCTCATTGGGCTCATCAGACACTTGAATCTATAGGAACTCTTATTGGGGATCCTTCAAATACTCAAAGGACTCAGTCACAGTACCAGGATATTATGTATTCCTACATTGCGACAACTTCAGATCCACTATAATTTCATGAAGCATTAGGTATTGTTGAGTGGGATTCGGCAATGGAGGAAGAGTACAATTATTTTATTTGGAAACAAACTTGGGATCTTGTTCCACTTCCTAAGGGAAGAAAACTAATTTAGTGTAAGTAGATCTATTGAACCAAATTTATAGTAGATGGATCAGTTGACAAGTTCAAAGCATGACTTGTGGCTAAAGGTTTCTCTCAGGTTGCTGGTGTTGACTACACTGAGATATTTGCCCTCATCACTGAGATGAATTCCATTCAACTAATACTTTCTATTGTTGTAGCTCAAGGTTGGGTTGTACATCAAATGGATGTGAAGAGTGCCTTTCTTCACAGGGATCTACATGAGAAGATTTACATGGAACAGCCACAGGGGTTCATTCAGGATTCTTCATTGGTTTGTAGATTGAGGAAGTCTTGCTCTGGCCTTAACCAAGCCCCATGAGCTTGGTATGCCAAGATGAACTCCTTTCTTCTCTCATTTGGGTTCTCTAGATGCCACTTGTTGTGTGGTTACACAACACGCCCCATTTTTCCTTAACAAAATAGGAACCCAACTTTTCTAGCTTTTCCTCTACTTTTCTTACTTTGGGCGGTATGGTAAAAGTTAAGTACCACATGCAATCATAGGATATCACCCTTGTGTATGCATGGACCTCATAGAGGTAGGTTGAACATCAAAGTCAGCTTTTGTTGTCTTGAACCACACCAAGTGAAAGAGTACAAAATTTTAAGTAGCTTTGCCTTTTGGATCACCTTGAAATTCCTTAAGGATAGAGAGTTATGTTTGGTCAAAGTTTGGTCAAACCAGATGTTCAGGGAGGATCATCACATTTATAAACATCCCTGATATTTGTTAATATCCCGGACATATGTTTTGACTCAAGAAAGTCCAATATCTGCATATTCATTAATATGCAGATGTCAAATTTAAATGCAGGATGCATCTACACGTCAAGAACCCGCACACATTCTCGAAGGGTGATATTTCTTAATATCCATGATATTCACCAATGTGAGGGCTCACCTTAGATATAATGTAAATACCTAATATTGGTATAATCCTTAATATCCATCATGTCATCTAAGATCCCTGATCTTCCTTAATATGACGATGATGTCATCCTAACCCAATATAAAGAAGACCCAATATGATGATAACGCCATCATATTCCTAACATCAAGAGGGGTCATCTATTTCTTAATATCCCAGACATTTGTTAATATCCTGATCCAGTGCAAAATAAAGGAAAACTTTAATACCTCGCACATTATCTAAGATCCCTGATCTTTGCTAATGTGATGATGATGTCACTTACGCTCTAATTTGAAATATTAATGAACGATGCTGACATCATCTAGATCTTCGAATATATGGGGGATGTTTCCTATACTTAAGAACCTTGATATTTCTTAATATCCCCATATCCATCTTTTGAGATGTATAATACGTAGATCTTTATGAACCATTAGGCTGGTGCCATGTGGCACGTTGGCTTAATCATATTAACACCCCCATATTATCATGATTGTTAAACAAAGGTAAAATGACCCGACTTCGGTCATTGGTCAACGATCAGTCAACATCATGATGACATCATCATATTATGGGGGTCATGTTCCTAATATCCCAGATATTTGTGAATGTACCTACTCATATTAAATGTTTTTCTAACGATGGGTGAGTCTTCAAAATTTCAAATAATCGCGTGCCACCTATTAACATCTCCAATGCTTAGGTGTCAATCAATAGGTATCAACAAATTAGCATTAATCACACCCTAATTTGATAATGTTTTTGATTAAAAACAAGGATTTGCGTTCATTTTGGATTTATCATGTATTCAAGCAAAGGGTTACAGAGTTACTGTGTGATTAAGGTGGCATTATAGCAATTTGTGAAAACAATGGAATAGGGTGCGAATTCAAATGGTGAACGGAGGAGGGTAACTGCAAGGTGAACATGCATAGCCGAATATCAGGTATGTAATGACAAACCCTCTTTTGTCATTTATGGTAAATAAGCAGGTAAAAAAATATTTTTACCAAAGTAAATCAATATGATGATGTATGATATATGTTGAATAAGATTCAAAACATCAAGATATTCATATAATCATTAATTTACATATGCACATAACATGTTAGGGTAAGAAATACATGTGTTTTATCACAGGATTCAATGGCGCTCCACAAAAATAGGTCAGATGCAAAATTCCTAAAACCTATGTGTATACAACCTGAGGGAATAGCATTCAAGTATGGCCAGATAAATGACACTCATCTAGGGAACACTGATCTGGATGCATGGATGACATTGTTAGAAAATGGGAGTGGACAACCCTTGCTCATCAACATTTATAACTCAGGCATGTGGCATGTAGGAGGATTCCCTTATGCAATGGAGGCCATCTAGCTGGTAGTAGAGTGTGCTCAGAATTACAATACCAACACTAGAAAGGTAGAGAAGTATGGTCGGGTATATGCAGATTTCTCAGTTGAGGGCATTATTGTAGCTTTCAATCTACCCAAAGGACCTCAAGTGCATAGAAAAAACATGGAGAAGTTAGAAAAGAAATATAATAAAACTATAAAGGAGTGCAAAAAAATCATGTACTCATGGAGAGCCAACGACAGCACATATAAGGCTTCTGCAAAGCTACCTATACATTTGTATAAGTTTGATTTTGCCCCTGAATATCAATACATGATGGTCATTGGTGATACTCAACCGCATGATAGGAAAACCAAATGCTAGATACTTTGAAAACTGGATGTATGGTCTCATAAGAATGGTCGTAGATACCAATGAAAAACCCCAGTGGGCCAAGATCATAAGCGACGGTCTAGATTAAGGAATGATGAAACTAGGAGGAAAGACCAATATTCTCCATATGACCTCTTATGTTGTTTATGCATGTGCATTTAGAGGGACGTTTGGTGGTTTACAAATAGTAGGTAGGGTTGGTAGTAACCCTGGAGATGTAAACATATGGGACCACTACCCACAATTGAAACAGAGAGAGTCTCTCTAGCATTACCAAAGAGTGAATGATTCATTTTCTATGCATTTAGTAAGGACTATTGAAGAAGACAGAGAAAAGAGGCTAAGCATGGAAGCACAAGACATAATATACAAGCATGGGGCTTGGTTCATCCAATTCCCCATATTCACATATATAAGAATAGAAGGTTTCACTAGGCATCCTCTCATGTTGTCAAGATACCCAACTGATAAGGTCATCCTGATGGGGATGGTTAGGTAGATATTACCTTCATTTGAGGCCTATGTTGAGAAGGGCAAGATACCTAATGTCCTATTCCCAATCATGATTGGGTGGTATATGTGTCCTGATAAAGAGAGTGCCAAGGAGGCAATGAGGGGATTGCAGTTGATGTCTTTCCATCCTTTTTCACTATCCAGGCAATATGACCCATATTGTAGGATGCAGGTACTACATAAGAAGCTAATGCACCAGATGCATCTCAAAGACTATTGGGTCAATTGTGACAAGGAAATAGAAGTGAGAAGGAGGGGATATCAAAGCCTTACTTTGAAATAGATTCATACATTAGACTACATACTAGTGCCAATGCAATTAGATGAAGATAATGGGAACATCATGTACCAGGAATATGAAAACAAGAAAATATATAATGAAACAATATCATCCCCTGACTAGAATCAGCTAGAAGAGATATCATTAGAACAGATAACACAAAAGGTTATACAATTGACCAAAGAGTGGGTGGATACAGAAGTTACAAAACTGAAGAAAAGGGGGTAGGCCTCACTATTGATAAGAAGAGGAAGAGACAAGAATTGATAGATGAAGAATATGATGATTTCCTCAAAGAAAAGAGGGCATCTAAAGGTGAGAGGTAGCAAGACAAATCCAAGAAAGTAAATTAAGCTGTAGGTGTAAGAGTCATTCATTATCCTCAACCTAAGGAGGATCTGGCTTCAATGTCTGCTGCCACCACATCTCATGCACCTACAGAGTAGTAAAAACCAATTACAAAGTCTACTCCTACTTATGAGGTTGAAGAGGAAAACATAGACGATGATGATCTCCTAATAAGTAGAAAGAAAAAGAAAATTTAGGAAACACCCCAAAAGAAGCAAATATATGCAATGAGGGGGACAATAGATGTAAATTCCATGATCATATTAAAAGGAAAAGGGGGTGAGGGTATCAAGAAAACTTTGTAGCATGAGGTGCCTATTCCCACCATAGTGCATTTCAAGACTAACTAGCAGAAGAGCAAAAGAAAGAGATGCAGAATAGGAGAGATGATCAGTCTTTTCCATTGAACAACACAGTGGAGTTATCAGATGATGATGTGGTAAATGAAGTGTCTACTAGTTCTATGGAGACACTAGTAAAGAACACAAAAATGACCCCTCGTGGCACCCCCATAGTACAAAAGGAGGTCGAAGAAGAGGAGATAATAGAAGGTAATCCTGAAATTGTACCACAACAAATTGATTTAGTAGGATTAGTAGATCAGGTCACCAATCTAGCACCAATAGACTTGGCATATCAAGGTGAGGATGACCAAAGTAAAGGTGTGGACCTGCCACCAGAGCAAAAGAAACTAGAAGTCAATGTACACATGGAGGATGAAGAAGTACCTGATCAGAATGATGGTCAGGATAATGAACAAGTACCTGAGAGGGAGCTAGATAAAATGGAGATAGATAAACCCCAAGATTCTAAAGAGGCATGTATGCAAAAAGATGGGGAACATGGCCCTTAGGCAGGTGATGATTAGGAAAGGAAAGGAAATGTGAATGAAGACAATCAGAAAGATCATCAGGATATGCTAGATTAGAGCAATCCAAACCCTCATGCAGATCCACCACCATCATAAGATGAGTAGGATAAGATTGAGAAGGTAATACAAGATGTCCCTGCACATGAGGATGAAAGTGATGAGGAAGTACCTAATGAAGAAGAAAAGGAGCAATCACCACCAAGGGTGGAACAAAATACAGTCAGTAGATGTTCACATTGAACATACAGGCCAACAAGGGTCTATAGGTGAGGTGCCATACTGGCTACAACAAGAGGTACATGCACATTCACCTAGTGTTGCATCAGATTTTGATATTGCTTCATTATTTTCAGCCAATATATCCAAGCCAAGGAGAAGGGCTAGGGCCACATCAGTAATAAAGAGAGAACCAACAATAGGTAGGATGACAATTGAAGTAGCTATACCTATGGTAGACAAAGCCAAAGGTGAGATAAGCGCCAACAAATTTTAAATAACCACTGTTGATTTAGGCTTTGCTATAGAACAATAAGAGGACCAAGAGGCCAAAGATATAATTGATTGTTTATTGAAAAGTGTGGAGATAGAGAAGAATAAAAATAAGGTGTACAAAGAGTACATTGCTCAATTGCACACATTCATAAAGGGGCTGATAGACCCAAGTAATGTGCTAGTTGGCACATCCACCCCACTGACAATCATATCACAGGATGAGATAACAGGACTAGATATTATGAAGCACAAAGCACATATAATGGACAATTGGTTCATCCAATTCATCCCAAAGGAAGAGAAGGTAATAAAGACCTCTCTTAATAATTGGAACCTACTTAGTACATTGAAGAGCAAGGTGGATAAATTGCAAAAGGAAGTTGGGCAGAGGTCCATCAAGATTGAGAAACATCTGACCACCCTATCATAAATGAAGCACATAGATGCCAATGTCCTGGTCTACAACAAGATACTAAACAACCAGACATCCAAGATATTGAGCATATGGTATGAGGACACCAAATTTGAGAGTGATATCCTTAGGAAGTGCAATGCAAAACTCAGAGATATCAGTGTTAGATTGCACAAATTCTTATCTGATGAAGTAGAAATCTTGGAGGCTCTTAAAGAAAAGGTGGAAGGGAGATTGAAAATCACGATGTAGACTTTGCAGTTAAGGCCTTCCAAGACAATTTCAAGCCTACTACAAATGACCCCCTCAATCATTTATCAAAAGATACTATCAACAAGGCTATGAGGATGAAGGTAAAGGTGGAAAAATATAATGAAATGTTGAATAGTAGAAAGAATAAATAGTTTGCATTACAAGCATAATTAAAGTCACAAGAACATGCAGTCACCAAGGCCAAAGTCCAAGATGGAGGGGAAATTGAAAGGATAGTACAAGCATATGAGCCCATCAGGGGAGTGATAAGTGTGCCTACAGATGAAGATGATTTATCCACTGATGAGGAAAATGAAGAATAAACATGATGTAATAAGACATGATCATGTGCATGGTATGCTACCAGATGGTTTCCAGTTGGCAACCTATACCATGTATCTACCCGTTGACTTGGTCAAGGAGTAATATGGACCGTTGATCTTAATTGATAAATTTTGGTCCTAGGATCATTTTGTAACCACCTCCTCCTCTTGTTCTATAAAAGGGAGATGGAGTACATTTTGTAATCATTTGAAACTTAATTGAGATTAGATTATTGAAGCATTAGGACTAATTCTCAAGGCTATTTGTAAATATACATCTCTTTCGTATACCTAATGAAGAAGAATCTCTAGATTACATACAATCGTAAACTTTGAGTAATCTGTGAATGGAAATTTGACTTGTACTTTGATTTGTTGTGTCCCTTGGAGTGCATTTCATGTTGTACATGTTGCTTTCATTCCTTTTCCATCGAAGTTAGCATCAAACATATCTAGTTGTGGAACATCTTGGTGAACATATGGTTTGATTTCCTTCTCTTCATGTTAGTGTCAGGAATGTATATGGATCAATAGCTAAAGATTCACCCATTTTAATAAGATTTAGCAAGCATTCATTTAAATTTGTTTGATTTCATTTTAAAATAACTATCACAATTGTATATTCACATAAAATCTTAAGCAAATACAGTAAAATATGCTGATATCTCGTAGATAAGTGTATATTCATAGCATATTTGAGCTAAACAGCATGTTGAAATGATAAATATCATGCAAGTAAACATAAATAATGGCAATAATGTAAATATCTGCCTACAAGCACATCATTTAGTTGAATTTACAGTGCAGAGGTGAAATTTAGCTCATATCAATTATTGAACAGAAGAATTGATCAAACTTAGAAAATATCCTCATCATTTGTTTAAATACAATATGATTGACCTTGTTTGTTGAAAGATTTATGGAAAGTAGGTAAACTCAGGACGTCTAGACATCAGTTCTTGGAATTAGAAGCATAAGACCCCTTGAATAAAAAATAGCAAGGCACATCAGACCAATGAGAAACATCAGTAGATTATGAACTAATCTATGGAGACTTGGGATCATGAATTCTTTGAATTCATCGTATCTTTCAAGATGATAAAGGTTTGATTAGTATTTCTTTATCTATGTTTGTTTATTCCTAACATCATAACCAACACCGCTCATATCCGAATGTCTACATCTTGAGATAGGAGGATTCTCCTCTTTTCTTGGCTCTCTATGTTGATGACTTGATTGTCATTAGGAGCACCTCATCCATCATTGAGAGTGTCAAGACTGCTTTGCATGATAGGTTTGTCATGACCAACTTGGGTCTCTTGCAATATTTTCTTAGGATTGAGATCACTCAAACCTCTTCTGGGATCTCTCTTACGCAACCCAAGTATGCTCTTGATCTTCTGGCTCATTTTCACATGGCTGATTATAAGCCTGCACCGACTCCCTTTCTATCTAGAATCAAGCTTGAGGTGAATTGTTCTACACCACTGGTTGATGCCATTTTGTATCATCAACTTGTTGGTAGCCTCATCTACCTGACTCGTACTTGCCCTGACATTTCATTTGCAATTGGAATTATTTGGCACTTCATAATGGAGCCACATGAGCTTCATTGGAAGGTTGCCAGATGCATCTTGCACTACATATAGGGCACTCACATGTATGTGTCATGCCCACATTTCCCATGCAGTCACGACATGCATCACACGTGTCATGTCCACATTTGTCATGTGGTCATGACATGAAATATCAAAAAAAAAATTCCACGTTTCCCTAGAAACCCCCTCACACGTGTAAGCGTGCTCGGTGGCGGTACGCACAAGGCGTAAACATGATAGTTGAATGTGGGGTAATACATTCACTTGTGCATACTATTCACAATGAAGGCCAACTAGGGGGTCGATGCGATGTGGTTAACGTCACCAATAGGGTTAGGATCAACGATCAAAACCCTAAGTTAACCTATGTGAATGATAGGATTTTGACGTAAGTCAAAATCAAAAGCCAAATTTAAGTGCATGAGAAAGATATGATTTAATACAAAAATCTAATGTCGTTAATCGGCAAAAACAATAATATAATCCTAAACCAGGTTAATTTTCACTAACTTAGCTAAACCCTAAATTCTAGAAAAATCCAGCAGCATAACACCTCACGGGCGTGATTAGGGTTTATTATGATAAAACTAGTTTTGGTCGAAAGTTTAACGGATTGGTGTTAAATTACCTACATAACATTGGGTAGATTGGTAAATCACTTAAATGGTTTAATTGTACATTTTTCAACAAAGCTCGATCAATTTGTTCTTCTTCACATTTTCTATAATTTAAACATTTTTCAACAAAGCTCGATCAATTTGTTCTTCTTCACATTTTCTATCAATCAGAGTTATCACTGCATCCTTTATATTATTCCTAATTTCTTGGTAGATCAGATCACAAAAACATGTTATACTAACTTCATTTAAATAGTTTACTAGGTTTCCAAGTTGGTTTGAATGACGTCTATGTTAAATTAATAAAATCACTCTAAATATAATTAAAAAGGAATATTAAATTAATATCAATCCAGCTTAAAATTAACCTTGTCAAATTAGGTTTTATGATTAAAGGATTAACCCAATTGTTAAAATAATTACATCTCAAATAATTAAATTGTGTAAAATTTAAATAAAACAAATAAATCTTTTTTCCAAAAATCAAATTAAAAAAATATAAAATATATAATCCCTATAATCGTGATCTAATCTATTTATTACCATACCACTAACAAATAAAAATAACATTCCAAAAAGGAATAAGGATTACCCATTTCATTATTTATCTCAAAACCCCATTATAAATTCAGAACATAAAACAAATGAACAAAATAATTAAAAGAGTGGAAGTCAAATTTAAAATGAATTTTCAATTTACCTTGCCCTAAAATTCTCCAACAATAAAAAATAATTTCCTTAAGGGCAAAAAGCCCTAACCCTATTTTCTTAACTCTCATTTTCTTTTCTCCTCTTCTTTTTTTTCTCCTCTTCTCTCATTTTGTTTTGGATGGAGTTTGTAGGTTTAATGGAGGCCATTCATTGGAGTGCATGTGTTATATATATAATGTGTATATTAAGTTTTGTTGTGGGTGTGGGGTTTACTGCCCACAGAGGCCAAAGGGAGAGTGGTAATGGCACTGCTAGGTGGAGTCCAGCGGCAGACTGTGGTGGAGGGATGGTAGTAAGGAGGCCGCAGTGCTTGAAGGGGTCGACGGCGGCATATAAGGGAACGGCGTTGGGAGGCAGCGGAGGCTACGAAGAGTGTTGGGCACACGAGTTTGAACACCGACGAGGGGTGTAGTCTGTAGGGAGTATAGGTAACGGGGGGTGTGGGGAGGGGACGGAGTCCCCACCCACATCCCACTGAGTATGGGTAACAGGGGGTGTGGGGAGGAGGTGGAGCCCCCACCCACATCCCACTGTGTGGGATGTGGGTGGGGACTCCGCCCCCTCCCCACATTCCCACTTATTAATAGGTGATGGTGGGGGGCTTTGAACCCCCCCACCACTTACATTTAAAAAAAAAATCTGTGAACTGTTAAAAGTTTAAACACGGTCTATTTTTTGCGTTTTGTTTACACAGCATTATTTAAATGTTTTTATTTTTATATGTATATATATATATATTTATATATTTATATTTATATATATACTCTTAGACATTCATAGATCCAATTCAAAATACAGTTTATTTAATATTAAAATATATATATATATATATACTATTTTTTATTACATCAGACAGCAAAAACAAGGGGCCAAACCCTAAACAGAGATTACATAAGAAAAAGCACAGGCTCAGGAAACAAAAAGAGCCTGGAACCAAGACCCAGGAAACACCAGCTTACAAATGGTAGATAGTAAGCAACAACAAAAAACTAGCAAACAGACAGCAGAAGGCACACTAGGACATAGAGTCCTCCCAGTCTTTAGCAAGAACTTCAAAAACTTTGTCCAGCTGAGTTCTTTCATTGTCGGCTCCCTAGGAGAAAAGTTGAATATCCTGCAAAAGGGTTAAGTTGATCATGGAAGACCTGCACAGCATGCGGGTAATGAACTTATAAAGAGTAGACAGCTTGAGTTACAGAGCCACCATCTTGTCCTTTAACTGAGTCACTTCAGCAAAAAGAGAGTTACTATCCCTGCCCTCATTCACATTGCCATCCTCAGTAGTAGCCCTGACATCATCATCTTGAATCTCTTCAGGGACAGACTGACTGTTCGCTTCCACCTCTTCAGCACCAGCAGGATTTTGCTCATTCATGTTCCCTCTCCTTTGCTAGTATCATATTGGGCCTCCACAGGGCTCTAATGGTCAAACTCATCTTTATCACTACCAGTACCAATCACATTCTCGGGGTTGTCCCTGTAATCATTCTGCAGAGAGTCATGGCCATCAAACTGCTCCCCAGAAACAGGATTCTCCATGCAAATTTCCTTCAAATCATCACTATCGGCCTCCTCACTGTGAGAAGAAGCCTCAGAGTTACTTTCTAAGTAGTCTATAAGTTTAACCTTGGGGGCTGGTTTCCCAGCAATTCTAGTAGAGTGTCTGACACCAGGGGATATGCTTTTCCCTTTGCCCTTTCTTGTCTTTTTAGCAGGATTCTCAGTAGACATGTTTTTACTTTTAGGGGTCTCTTAACTATCTTTGAGGGAGCTAAGAATAGCCGCTTCCTCAGCCAGCTCAGAGAGGCGATGAAGCTGCTTCCTAAACTTAACAGAGTCCTTCATCTTAGGGGTAGAGGTAGACCTAGGAGTGGGGGTATTAGTTTCCATAGAGGCCGAAGTCAGGCCATCATGACTATTTTTCATAGGAGTGAGTAGGGAATCACATTTGATAGAAGCTGACGGAGTATTGGGGGAGGGTTCCACAGCCAGGTGATGGAGAGTGGTAGGGGGCATCAGGACCAAGTGAAACTGGTAAAGTCTGTGTATGAGGCCTTGGTGTAGGGGCACAGGCTTCTCCAACAGCCTAGAGGTTAAATTCTTTTGAACCATTTTAATCGAGTGATCTAAAGAAGAAAGCAGGTAGTAAGGGAAACAAATAGCCAAGTTTCGGTGAAAATGACTGAGTAGGGGAAGATAATAGTAATAAAACTTGGCATAACGACCTTCCAAGGTGAAGTACTTCATGATTAAAAAGCACATGTCTGCCCATGGCTGAGGAAGCTTGGCCCTTTCGAACCCTCCCTGGTAGGGAACCAGCTCTTCGCCATCACCCAAGAAAAGCTTTTGGTTCTGCATGTCGGAAACCCTCGTCAGAAACCCTCATTTTTCTCAACAACTTAATGCCTTTAAGGGATAAGCCCATCACCTCAGCTATGCTTTTCTCTGAGATCTCAAAACTGACACTGCCAATGGTGACCCGTCTGTCAACCCACGAAGAAGCACACTAGATGGATAACGACTCATCATGCCCATTGAGGCATTCCAGGAATGGAATTATGCCCCCCTCCTTGCAGTAATGCCAGACAATGGCATTATCTTTGAATTCATTGTAGGTGTTTAGTTCAGTGCAAACTCTTTCACCACCCATAATGATAGCCCATGCCACAATACCCAGCAGGAGAAGACAAATAAATTGCAGAATACCCTTTAGAGGAATCCACCAGGCGGTATCCATGTGAACAAAAACCAGCCGACGCCAATCATGATACTTTAAGTTCCAAAATGCAACCCAAATAATGAGAATTAAGTTTGCATGAAGGGAGTACAGACGCCGCTGCTAATTCGCACGGGGATCGTGCATAAGCTTAGACAGGGTGGAAAAACACACCACCTCATCACTTGACACTTGAGTAGACATCATGTAATAATAGAATTCTTCTCCTTATGAATAAGCATTCCATTGTGACCAGGAATGCTGCTAATTTGGCGCCAAACCCGCCAGATTTGAAATTCTTGACCAAAGTTGGCAAGACCATCAGCAACCAAGTTGCCTTCCCTATAAGTATGGGAGAAAGAGACATTCAAGATGCCATGGAGAATGGTTTGTATATCAGATATAATGTCACTCAGCTTCCACCCACAAGTAGAGAGACCGGTAATCGCATCCAGAATGATTTTGTTTTATATGTAACTGCATACTGTTATATATGTAATGTAATCTCTTTTTTTGTTTTGTTTGATAGAATAAATAAAAGATATTTATATTTAAATACATGTAATTGCATACATTCAAATAGACACAAATATATATATAAATATAATTTTCCTTCAACACTTACAAATTTCCTTTTAAGAACAATAAGAAAAAGATATATTATTTTTTTTAATCAAATTTATATAAGGCAAGGAACTCATTTTTATTTTTTTTAAAGAATATATTCATTATACCACAAGATCATTCCTTCAAGAATTTATTCATTGTATTATCTTTTTTTTTTTAAGAGAAGAAACAATGCATTTAATTAAATACTTCTAATATATAACATCAACTAATTTTCTTTTTTTATAAGAACAATAAACAAATTTCATGTTTGTCTCTCAACAATAAAACAACAACTTTACTATTTGTTATTTAAAAAAAAAAACATACAAATGAAATAGCATTAAGACCATTTTTTTTCCTTCATTACTCTATTTTTTTGTTAAGCCATAGCATTGAAATCAGCAAACTAAAATTTCTATTGCAAGTGTAAATAAATCATACACACAAGTAAAATATACTTTTACAACAAGAGAGAGAGAGAGAACAATGTTCTCTTCTTTGAAAACTTACAAATGATACAAAATCCTAACTTGGCCATGCTCTCTCTCAAGAGCTAAAAAGAAATAAGATAACAACTCCAAGAACAATGATGTTTTCTTCAACTTCACAAACTTAGCTCCAATGAACCTGCAATATCACAAGAAGGGGGAAGAAACCACAACAACTTGCTCTCCTCCCTACGATTGATTCACTCATGAATCACCCCCAAGCTAGGAGGTCATCCTCACACTAGGAACTCAAACCACAACACTACAATGCATGCAACAATCAAACACAAAATTACTCACATAGTGATCACAACACAAGAATTCACTCAAGATGAGTTCAATGGGGTAGGGGAGTGGACAACACTCAACTCAAGAGTGCCACTCCTAAAACATCCCAATACAAATACCTCTCAAGGCCTCAAGCCAACACTTTTAAACATAGTTTCATAAAGCTTCCATTTGGCTCTCAAGCCATTTCACATATTGCACATATTCACATATTGCCCTCAAGGCTACAACTCCACAAAATCAAGGAAATGACCCCGAGGAGGTTCACTCCTCCCCCACCCCACACATGTTGAGCATCTTCTCCCAAGTGGCAGAGGCTCTCACAACACCCATATATTTTTTCCCCACAACAACAAGTAAAAACTCAAAAATAGAACTCACACATAGCATCACACAAGTAAATGAAATGCATAAAGGAAGGCCTTAGCCTTGAAACCTACCTTAAAAAAAAGCCCAATTGGTAGATGGTTGAGTATAGCTCCTCCAACCCTTCTCCAAGTTGAGCCCACCAAATTTCCTCCAACTCTTTCCCCAAAATAAAAATCAATAAAATTGCTAAAATTTCAACAACCCCCATCCCTCCCTCCAAGAGAGATTAAAATAGGCTTTTCTCATGAGCCTTGAGGAATGGGGAGGTGACACATGTCACCTCCTCACTCCTCCCAACTACAAGCAAGACCCTTGGAATGGGTGGTGACACATGTCACTCACCCATCCACCAAGTGTCTCTTCCTTCCACTTGTCCTCTCTAAAACATGTGGGAGAGAAAAGTGGAGCTTAAGAGGGAGTGGGTACCACATGTGCCCCAATCCTCTCCTCCTAAGAGGGACCACACAACTCCAAGGTACCCTCACCAATTGTGGGAGAGACTTGGAGTAAAGTCCTCCACAATTAGGAGAGACTCCCCCAACCTAGGGAAGAGGAAAGGAAGAGGTTGAGTGTTTGACCCACTCATCCTCTCCCTCCCAAGCTTCCATTTTCGTCACTTTACTTCACGATGAAGTTAAAGTGACCAAATAAAAGTTTACCTAGGGTTACACAAGCCCAAATGACCCCTAGACCCTAGGGTTACAACCCAAGGTCAAGTTTAACCCAAATTTAGCACCTTAGGATGTAGAAAATCACATAAAAAGGGGTCACAAAAAAAATTAAAACAAAAATTGAATCAATTAAACATTACACATTTACAACACCATAATGCAATCAACTAAAAAAGGGTAGACCTAGCCCAAAGGACACCATACGTAAACATTACAAAAATTCATCATGCAATACACAGATGATCTTGGTTACTCTTGGAACTAGATCAGCTTCACAAGGGAAAACAATACAGTGTGTGGGATGATCTCTGAATTTCTGTGGCTTTGTTAGAAACACCTACACAGTCAAATGAAATGTTAATCTGACATGTATATGATAGCCGAAGCCAAGTGAAACAAGCACATACAACATCACATGTTCATATAAGCATCAAGGAAATCACATTATAGTTAAATTCTAAATTCTGCATTTCAAACATCCATTCTTAAGATTGAATCACATAATAATTTTCTAACTAACATCACATGAATAGTTTCCCAATAACATCATAATATAAACCATATGTCTAACATCATTAGTGAATCAATATCTAGGTCTAAACACATCATAAACATGCTAAGCATAACAAATTCACATACAGCATAAAGTCTAATAGCCCAAAAATTTAGGATCAACAGTCCCATAAGTCTAAATGTATCACCAATCGTAAAATAAGTAGTCAAATATATAGGAATGAAAAGTAGGCCTCACATCCTCCCCCCTAAGACTGTACTTCCTCTTAGAATTTGTCAAAGAGGTGAGGATAAAGGGACCTCAATCTCATTGCATCCTCCCATGTCGTCGTGACCTCATCGTACATGTCCCACTGGACCCTAACCTAGTCCAGCTCTCGACCTCGAAGGTCCAGCGTCTGACAAGCCAATATGCAAATTGGCTCCAAAGCCAGCTGACTGTCTGCCTCTACCTAAAGAGCACTCCAATCCAATACATGAGATAAATCAAATATGTAACGCCGTAAAATTGAAACTTGAAAAACATCGTGGATATGCGATAGGCTAGGTGGCAAGGCTAGACGATAGGCTACAGGTCCTACCCACTCCAAGATCTCACGTGAGCTTAGAGCCCTTTCCATAACAGATTGGACTCTTGTGTGGTCGCACTCTCAAGAATACTCTATCCCCAACTGAGAAGCTCTGATCTACCCTCTTAGCATCGGCATACATCTTTTGTCGATCATGTGCCTCTTGAAGTCTCTGCCTAATCAACGTCACCTGCTGCTCCATATCCTGAACCAACTCTGGCCCTATCGCAACCCTATCCTCAATATGGTCCCAACTCAAAGGCATCCTGCAAGATCTGTTGTACAAAGCCTGAAAAGGAGGCATACCCAATGAGCTGTGATGCCCATTGTTGTAGGCAAACTCAACTAGATACAGGTACTCCTCCCATCTACTCTAATGATCCATGACATACATATGGAGCATATCCTCAAGAACCTGATTAACTCTCTATGTATGTCCATCAGTCTCATGATGATAAGTGGAACTGAAGTTGAGCTGTGTGCCCAACGCCTGCTGTAAGGCTCTCCAAAAGGCTGAAGTGAACATTGAATCCCTGTCAGAAATGATATGGTGAGGTACGCCATGTAATCTAACAATCTGATCCAAGAATACTCTCGCCATAGATGGTGCATTGTACATCGTGCGTACAGGTGAGAAATGCACTACCTTGGTCAACTTGTCAACCATCACCATGATGGCATCATGGCAGCATGATGACATAGGAAGACCAATAATGAAGTCCATGGAAATAGTGTCCCATTTTCACTCAGGTATCTCATGAGGGTATAAAAGACCCACTGGATGCTGATGCTTGACCTTGACCCTCTAGTACTATAGGCAACAAGCAACATATTCTGTAATATCCTGTCTCATACCTGCCCAATGGTATAACTGTCGCAAGTCGGCATGCATCTTCTTCACCCCTGGGTGTGCTACATAGGGTGCTCTATGAGCCTCTGAAAGAGCTACTACATGCAAGTCACCTGCATGGGGTACATAGATGCGCTGTCGATGTCTAAGAAAACCATCTGACTCAAGGGAATATCCTGCAAATCTACCCTTAAGGGCCCTCTATTTTTGGATCTCCTACTGCACCTCCAAAAACCACTCGTCCTCAAGCAGATGTTGTATGATGCACTCTTTTAAGTCCACACTTAAGGTCAAGGTTAGGATCTCATGATGCCTTCGACTCAAAGGGTCAATGACCATGTTCTCCATCCCTTTGATGTAGTGGACATCAAAGTCATACTCGCATAAAAACTCCATCCAACGCCACTAGCGGGCGTTCAAATTCGGCTGTGTGAATATGTACTGCAAGCTATGGTGATCTGAATGGAGCTCAAAGAGATGACCCAAAAGAAAGTGTCTCCAACAAATAAGAGCATGTACCACTGCTGTGAGCTCTAAATCATGAGTAGGGTAGTTCAACTCGTGTGTCTTGAGCTTACGCAACTCATATGCAATTGCCCTACCACGCTGCATAAGCACAGCTCCCAAACCCTCAAGTGATGCATCTATGCAAACTACAAAATCCTCTGTAGGATCTTTGAGGACCCCAAAGGCCCTCTCACACTACTCGGTCCAAGTGAAACTCTTCCCTTTATGCTGAAGGGAAGTGATGGGGTGTGCTATCCTGGAAAAGCCCTCTACGAATCTATGGTAGTAACCAGCTAATCCCATGAAACTCCTGACCTCTGTCACACTGGTGGGTGCTGGCCAATCTCTAATAGCTTTGATCTTTGATGGATCTACAGAGATGCCATTACCTGATAGGATGTGCCCCAAGTACTGTACCTCTATCCTAAAAAAGGTACACTTCGCCAGGTTGCCATAAAGTTGATGCTCTCTCAAGCACTGCAAAACCTGATGCAAATGATCCACATGCTCCTCCTCGGTCCACAAATAGATCAAAATATCATCGAGAAAGATGATCATGAACTAATCCAAGTAAGTGTGGAACACCCCGTTCATGAGACTCATGAACAGTGCAGGGGCGTTCGTCAAACCGAAGGGTACCACTGTGAACTCGTAGTGGCCATATCTAGTTCAGAAAGCAATCTTATGAATATCTACCTCTGTGATGCGCAATTGGTGATACTTAGATTTCAGATCAATTTTTGAGAACACTCTGGCTTCCTGCATCTGGTCAAAAAGGTCATCAATCCTAGGCAAAGGATAATGGTTCTTCACCGTCACCTTATTCAACTACCTATAGTCCATGCATAAGCGAAGAGACCCATCCTTCTTCTTTACGAAGATAATCGGTGCGCCCCATGGTGAAACGCTAGGTCAGATGTGCCCCTTCTCAAGTAACTCCTCTAACTGCAATTTGAGCTCCGTGAGCTCATGTGTAGTCATCCTGTAGGGTGCATGAGACACTGGCTCTACACCTGGAACTAGATCAATATGGAAATCTACCTCTCTACGTGGAGGCATACCTGGTAATTCTAGTGGAAAGACATCAGTGAACTCTCTCAGGATAGGATGGTCATCTAAAGACGCCTCTGGCTCATCATCCAATCTGTCGCTAACTGTGATAGCGAACATCTGACACCCCTTCCATATGTAGCGCTTAAGCTGCTGAGCGAAAATCATACAAACTACCATGAGCTTCTGAATGCCCACTATCTCAATCAGTGCACCATGATCATCTAAAAAGCTGATCGCCCTTCGGCGACAATCTAGCTTGGCTCTATGAGCCGCAAGCCAATCCACACCCAAAACCACACCATAGGATCCTAATGACATAACTCTAAGGTCACAATATGTAGTGAAGGAATCCAAAGAAATCTCACAATCCCAAACCAAGGTATCTATTGACATCCTAGCCCCAGAGGCCAACTCAACCTGCCACCTAATTTCCTACCTAGAAGCCACCAGCCTGCAACGCTCCACTAACGATGTAAATAGAAAAGAATCAGTATCTCCAGAGTGTAAAAGAATAGAGATGGGGGCACCCCCAATCGTACCTGATGTCTCAATCACAGATGCCTGATAGTCAACCTGGTGGTTATCAACCACTACAAACATGTGGTGGGACTTGTCCACATCTCCTACCATCTGCTCTGACCCTCCTGAACAGGGTTGTCACCCTACCATGAAACCCTATGGGCACTCTCTAGCCAGATGTCCTGCCCCACCACAAACATAACATGGGCCCCTAGCCTATATCTGTCTTGACAGAGTCCTAGTGCCTTGCTACTGTCCAGTTCATCCTGTGGACCCCTGTGAACCTCTATATGACTGCTGTGACCTCGTGGGTCCCACAGGTGGTCCTTATTGTCTTTGATCCCTACACGAGCCCTGCTACTGCCAACCATGATTATGTCCTCCCTATGCCCTCTACTAGGGTCTAGACCTCTACTGATGTTGCAGCTGCTGCTGTGGAGGCCTAGGAGGTAATGATGGAGAACTAAATCTTCCTCTTTGTGGTGGTGGTGGTGGTCTATGAAAGTTCTGTTAGTGCTGATGACTACGGTCCTAAAACTATAGGCGTGAATTCTGCCCTCGTCTCTGAATCTCCTCTACAATATAAGCCTTCTCGGTAACCTCACTCATAGTCTGAGGGTCTGCCATACGCACTGGTCCTGCTATCCCTCGATTTAAACCTCTGATGAATTTGTGCACCAGAAGTTTCTCATCGTGGAGATACTCTGCGTAATGTGAAAGCTTAATAAATCATCTCTCATACTGTGCAACCGTGAGTCCCTTCTATTGTAAGTCATGGAACTCATCTATCTGGTGCTACCTATAATGGTCTGACAAGTAACGAGCATTAAAGCACTCTATGAATGTGTCCCATGTGAGTGTGTCTAATGATAACCGGTGCTTGTACTCCTCAATGTGCCACCAAGTAGTTGTTGCATCTCTTAGGAGGTGTATTGCCACACATGCTTTCGTGTTGCTCCCATAAGGTTGCAACGTAAAACATCTATCTAGACTGATGAGCCAAGCCTTAACCTTAGCTCCCTCTATAGCTCCTACAAAGGTAGGTGGATTAAGCCTAAGTAGGTCTCTGATGGGATCTCCTATGTCTCTATGTCCTATGACCGGCTCATCCATGCCATACTCATAAGGTCCATGATGTATCTGCTCAACCCTCACAGTCTCATCTTGTCTCACATGTCACGGAGGACTCCTACTCTATGCTCTGTAAGCTGACCCTACCTCCTCCACTATAGTATCTAGTATCTCTACAAATGGCTCCACATGTGGTATCTCTTGCAGATCAATGCAGGGCTCCATACGTGGCTCAGCTCACAACTCAGCACGCGGCTCCTCACGTGGCTCCTTTCACGGATCAATGCGGGGCTCATCACGTGGTGCTGGTACAACTAGCGGTAGCCTCTCTAATATGGCCTATAACATCTGTAAAATCTAAGGTCCTATATCAAGTCCTGGTGGTGCCTGCGGTGCTGGCTGATCTGATAAGGCTACTGGTACTTGACCCTTTGTAGAGGAATCACCGTGTACCTCGACGGACGCAGTGTTACATGATTGTACTCACCAAATTTGTCAGGGAGGCATCCTACAAAACAAGGTAGGCACTAATTAATCAAAGTTGCAGAATAAGTAACGTGCCCAAATAAGCCCAGTGTTTAAACTTGGGCTTTGATACCAAATGTCATGCCCACATTTCCCATGTGGTCATGACATGCATCACATGTGTCATGTCCACATTTGTCATGTGGTCATGACATGAAATATCAAAAACAAATTCCACGCTTCCCTAGAAACCCCCTCGTACGCATAAGCGTGCTCAGTGGTGGTACGCATAAGGTGTAAACATGATAGTTGAATGCGGGGTAATGCATTCACTTGCGCATACCATTCGCAATGAAGGCCAACTAGGGGGTCGATGCGACACGGTTAATGTCACTAATAGGGTTAGGATCAACAATCAAAACCCTAAGTTAACCTATGTGAATGATAGGATTTTGACGTAAGTCAAAATCAAAAGCCAAATTCAAGTGCATGAGAAAGATATGATTTAATACAAAAATCTAATGTTGTTAATCAGAAAAAACAATAATATAGTCCTAAACCAGGTTAATTTTCACCAACCTAGCTAAACCCTAAATTCTAGAAAAATTCGGTAGCATAATGCCTCACAGGCATGATTAGGGTTTATTATGATAAAACTAGTTTTGGTCGAAAGTTTAATGGTTTGGTGTTAAATTACCTACGTGACATCAGGTAGATTGGTAAATTAGTTAAATGGTTTAATTGTACATTTTTCAACAAAGCTTGATCAATTTGTTCTTCTTCACATTTTCTATCAATTAGAGTTATCACTGCATCCTTTACATTATTCCTAATTTCTTGGTAGATCAAATCACGGAAACATGTTATACTAACTTCATTTAAATAGTTTACTAGGTTTCCAAGTTGGTTTGAATGACGTTATTAAATTAATAAAATTGCTCTAAATATAATTAAAAAGGAATATTAAATTAATATCAATCCAACTTAAAATTAACCTCATCAAATTAGGTTTTATGATTAAAGGATTAACCCAATTGTTAAAATAATTACATCTCAAATAATTAAATTGTGTAAAATTTAAATAAAACAAATAAATCTTTTTTTTTCAAAAATCAAATTGTTGGGTGAATATTTTGTCTTCAACTAACTGAAGGCAAAATGGTTATATCGAAAACAGTGTAATGAGATAAATCTCTCCTCTCAGCAAGGGGAGGTTCCCTATCAATTATCAAAAACTTATTTAAACTAAATACTAACTTAAGTGTGAGACCATATCATCCATTTCTCTTTTTTCAAAAATGATGTTTACAAAATGAAAGAACACTTTCTCGATACAAATTGAAATAACTAAGAAACCCATGAGAGCACAAAGTCTATCATTGCTTCTTTTACTGATTTATAACTTAGAACCAAGTAGAATAAGGTGCAGCCCAAAGTCTTCACCGGATACTATGACAAAATATATGATCACAAAAGATAATAGTAGTTCAAAGCCTTTCCAATATCTTTTACTTCAAAACACAAAATCACAAACTAAAGATAATTGTTGTAGCACAAAGTCTCCACAATCAACTTTAGAACATCTTCCAGATTATCCACACTCACACTACAATTTGATCAAATAGATAAGATAGTATTAGGAAAAGGACATAAGAACAATTTCCAATAAAAATAATGCGACAAAATAATAATAATGCGACAAAAATAATGCGACAAAATTATAGGGTCTTCAAATGAAGACCTTTGCCTTCGCAAGAAATTTTGTTTTTTGAGGCACTTAGGGCACAGCGGCCTTCCTTTTTTCCTCAATATGAGCGTAGAAGGTTTTGAGAGGATGTTCGCCATGTTCGACAATGACGACCTCTGGGGCGTCCTAACCCTCCTCGCTTCCAAAACCCTAGGTATGCTGAAAGGCTTAATGGCTATCAATTTCATTTTACTTCAACGCATCCAGGTTCTGGAGTCCATCAGGTGTGGAGGGAAAAATCAGCTAAATCTGCCCAGACTTGTGTTGACGATGTTCCTGTTCAGGAGGAAAGGGCTTCCATAGACATTGTAAACATTGATATCCCGGAGGATATGGTCATTCCCTCTATGCAAGATCTTACTTCTCGAGCCCTTATTGGTAAAGTTTGGAACCCTACATTTAATTTTGATGAATTTCTTGCATGGGTTAGGGTTACATGGAAAGGGGTTTCGGATGTCTTCTTTTTGAACAAAGATTTATGTGTTTTTACAGTGGTTTTTTATAATGGGGGTTTCCAAGATGAAACCCTTAGTCAAAAATTGTGGTTTTATTGTGGCAAAGGGATTTGTCTCCAAAAATGGGAACCAAATTTTGATCCAGTTAAAGCTAATATGAACTTTGTTCCTTTTTGGATCTCTTTGCCGAATTTACCTCTGGAATATCGAGATTTTTCCATTATTGAATTTTGCGATAAGAAACTGGGTTTCTTCATTAAGCATGATTTGTCCTCTTTTGAAAAGCCAGATCTGCCAATTAGGTTTTCAATAGTCCTCAATACTTCGTTCCCCTTTCCCAAATTTGTTGAGTTCCACTCTAAATTTGGAAATTGGAAACAGGTAATTGTTTTTGAAAACCCTATGGCGATTGATAAAGAGGAAGTATTGCATTCAACTAAATCTTGTGATGACTCTGAAGAAGCGTTTTATGATAAGACAATTTAGATTCTATTAATATAGGGGAAGCATCTCTTAATCATTTTGTCAATGCTACCATTTTTGAAGAAGCTCTTCAGACTGCTACAGGGTTAGAGGATGACTGTTCTTTTGAATTTGTAATTAGTAAACCTGAAGATATTGAACTCCTGCTTTTCCTAGTGATAACATTAAGAAATGTCTGCTCAATTCCTTTAATTCTAAGGCAAATTGTTCAAGGGATGTAGTAAACGAACTGCCTGCTTTAGAATCGGATGGATTTCCTTTTACTGAAGAGGAAGCACAAGCTTTTGTTGAAAATACTATTCGTAATGTTGCTTCTGATCTTATTGATGAATTGGCGGATGAGGAAATAGCAGAACAGCCAAGTTCTATTATTGGTAATTCACTTTATTTAAATACCCCTGTCCCTGGTGTTGATCCTGAGAGTTGCTTTAGTCAGGGGAAGGAAGAACAATCTGCTGTTTTAAGAGACAATAGTGAGGTATATGATTTTTCATCCAAACTTTCCATTTCTCAATCATTGAGTTAGGATTCACCTACTAAACAGAGCTCTCTCTCTCCCTCTAAGAGAGGATGTAAACCAAAATCTTTTAAAATGCAAGAAGAAATAAAAGTGGGCCTGCAGGCCACTTTGGAAACATGTCTGAGATCGGGGAGAGTAAGGAACTCTCCCCGCGAGCAATGAAGCTCCTCTCTTGGAATGTTAGGGGCATTAATGCCCCTAACAAAAGATGCTTGATAAAGCGTCAATTAGATTCCTCAGGTGTAGATATTGTCATGCTCCAAGAGTCAAAATTATCAATTTCTCAAGCTGATAGAATTTTCCCAAGCTGGTTGAAATGGAAGTATATTCATTCTCCCTCTCAAGGAGCCTCCGGTGGGCTGGTTGTTCTCTAAGATAGTACAGTGTGTGCAGTAGAGTTAATTTTCTCTGTTCCAAATTTTCTTTTGGTTAGGATTACTTCTTCCTCTATTAATTTTTGGTTATTTAATATTTATGGTCCTACTGTAACTAGAGAAAAAAACATTGTTGGGATACTCTCACAGCACTTCTAGAGCATTTGTCTAGAGAGAAAGTTATTTTAGGGGGGGATTTTAATGCTTTATCTTGTCTGTCAGAAAAGACAGGTGGAATCTCCCCACCCCAGAGGGTAATTGAGGACTTTAAGGGGTTCATAGCTGATAATGCATTACTAGATAGCCCGCTACTCAATGGGAGTTTCACTTGGTCAAATAGGAGGAACAGCTTTTTAAATATAATAGAAAGATTGGATAGGTTTCTTTTTTCTCCTGAATGGTGTCTTGAGGCAAATATTTCTGGTACTTCTATTCTTCCTTTTACAACTTCAGATCATTTTCCTATTTCTGTTCAACTTGGTGTCACTTTCGGGAAACAAAAAAATATAAGGCCCTCATTCAAATTCCAAGCTATGTGGTTTAGAGATAAACATTTCTTATCCTTACTAGAATCCTGGTGGAAGAATGCTCCTTTTGTCAATGGTTCACGTATGTATTGGGTTAATGAACTTTTAAAATTTATAAGGAAAAAAATTATGAATTGGAATAAATCCTCTTTTGGTAACATTTTTTCCCAAAAAGCAGCCCTACAACTTTAATTACAACAGTTAAATGAAACAATTATCTCTAATGGCATGGATAACGCATCTTTTCAAAATATAAAAATGTTACAAGCACAATTAGAGGAAATTTTATCTCGGGAAGAACTCTTTTGGAAAGAGAAATCTAGGGAAGTATGGCTAAAGGAAGGGGATCGAAAGACTAAGTTTTTTCATGTCTCGACCATGCTAAGAAGGCATCGAAATTCTATTTTCTCCATCAAAGATTCTATGGGTAACATTTTACATGATGCTTCTCTTATCCAAAAAGAAGGAATCAACTATTTTCAGAAACTACTCTCTAAAGATCTAATTCAGATCCCTAGTACAACTGTTTCTGAAGTCCTGGATCATATTCCTACTCTCATTTCCCCTGCAGATAATTTGGAATTGATGAAAAAGTTTACCATGGAAGAAGTTAAGGCAGTAGTCTTCTCCTTAGAACCAGATAAATCACCTGGCCCTGATGGTTTTACTCCTCTTTTTTTTCAAAAATGCTGGGACTTTGTGGGCAAGGATATTTGGCTGGCTGTAGAAGAAGCTCGGTGAAATAGAACTGTTCTGAGAGAGATTAACTCAACATTAATTGCTTTAATTCCTAAAATCAATTCTCCTTCCTCCTTTGCTGATTTCAGACCCATTTCATTATGTAATACCTTTTCTAAGATCATTTCCAAAGCAATAACGTTAAGACTAGCTTCACTAATTCCAAAAATTGTCTCTGATGAACAAGGCAGTTTTGTCCCAGGCAAGGAAACTTCAGAAGGTGCTTTGATCGCTCATGAGGTAATCCATTCAATTCATCAACACAAACTTCCTGCAATGATGATTAAATTGGATATGCTAAAAGCTTATGATAAAGTATCTTGGGATTTTTTATTCAAAGTACTCCTCAAATTTGGTTTCTCTTCTAAATGGTGTAAATGGATCCAATCTTGTATTACTGGTGTCAATTTTTCAGTGTTGATTAATGGCATGCAATCTGAATTTTTTAAATCTTCTCAAGGCATACGACAGGGAGATCCTCTTTCCCCTTTTCTTTTTATTTTAATGGCTGAAGGTTTGAGTAGACTAATTCTGAGTCAGAATACTTTGGGTCATTGGAGAGGGATTAATATTCCTAGAATTCCTTTTTCTATCACGCATGCTTTGTTTGCAGATGATACTTTGTTGTTTGGACAACCTATGATGGAAGAAGCTAGAGTTCTAAAGGAAGTCATCTCTAAATATTGTTTAGTATCTGGTCAAAAAGTGAACAATAGTAAATCTAAAATTTTCTTTTTCTTCTCTTCTGATTTGGTGCAAAGTAGGATAGCTAAGCATCTTGGTTTTCAAATTGACACTTTACCCTCAAGGTATCTAGGAATCCCTCTGTTCTCAGGTTCGATTAAAAACATGTTCTGGGATAAGCTTCTATCAAGTATAAAAACTAAAATATCTTCCTGGAAAGGCAAATGGCTTATTTTGGCAGGTAAACTTTTGATGATTAAAACAGTTTTATTAGCGATTCCAGTTTACTTGTTATTAGTTTTAAAAGTCCCAAAAACTGTAATTACTTTTATTGTGAATATGTTATGGAAATTCCTTTGGAATGGCACTAATTTACAGGGGAGAAAGATTCCACTCCTTTCTTGGGATAAAATATGCACTCCAAAACAATTTGGTGGAGCTGGCATCCATGATATTGCAGCTCAAAATAAAGCTCTCGGAGCTAAACTTGTTTGGAATTTGTATGAAAAATCAACTTCTAAATGGGGGAGAATAATGTATGCTAAGTATCTAGATTCTTTTAATCCTGAAAGATTATTTACTCTTCGAAATCCAAAGGCAGGTTCTCACATGTGGAATTTTTTGATACATTGTTGAGAAGTTATTTCTTCTTATTTATCTTGGGTTATTCACGATGGAAGTTCTACTCTTTTCTGGGATGATTCTTGGAATAATCATCCCCCTTTAATTAACATAGAAGGTCTTCACGAGATTAAATCTTTGTTATGTCAGGTGTGGGGAACAAAAGTTAAAGATTATTATGAAGTTGATCCTAACTCAGCCTTTAATTTAGTAAAATGGAAAAACTTTGATGAGTTCATGATTCCAGAAGAATAAAAGACTCTTCTTAGGAATATTTTGAAGGATCGCAGACTATTTATCTCAGGTGAAAAGGATAAGTTAGTCTGGGCTCCTTCGAAATCAGGTCGTTATACAGTTAAACAAGGTTATCTAAGTATCACTAGTAAGGATTCTAATACACTTCTCTCTTGGCCTTATAAGCTTTGCTGGAGTGATTCATGTCTGCCCAAAGCAGGAGCTTTTTCATGGTTAGCATTGCATTCTCGAATCCTTACTAGCGATAGATTAGTTAAGCTTGGGGTTGCAAATCCCTTCTTATGTCCTTTCTGCCAGGAAGTGGAGGAATCTGTTGATCATCTTTTATTGAATTGTGGTTTCACTTCATAGGTTTGGTCTTGGCTTATTTCTAGACTAAACTGGTCAGGTCCTCTTCCTTGTTCTTTACTACAAGTCTTTCAAAGTTGGCCTATCCTATTCTCGAAGTCTACTTTTTCTGCTTTGTGGATTGTTTCGCCAAGCATTGTCATTTGGTCTCTTTGGTTAGAAAGAAATAGTAGAATATTTAAAAGGGTAACTAATCCACTTCATATTGTGTTGGGCAAAGTTGAAACATCTATTTCAGAAGTAACTTTAGCATCCTTGTTATCAAAGAAGGCGGGTTCTCTTATTTTTACAAGCTGGGATAATATGATTTTGCAAAATTGGAAGTAGTTAAAAGTGCCTGATACTTCTTGCTTTAAGTCTGAAGCTTTGATTGATCGTTCTGTTATCAAATGGATCCCTCCCACTGCACCCTTTGTCAAGCTAAATTTTGACGGTGCAAGTAGAGGTAATCCAGGAAACTCCAGTGCTGGTTGTGTTCTTCGAAATCAGCATGGAACAATTCTTAGAGCTTTGTCAATTAAACTTGGTACATTAACAAATAATGAGGCTGAGGCTTTGGCTCTAATTGCAAGCTTGAATTTAGCATTAAAATATGATTTTACTAACATCATTGTAGAAGGGGATTCATTGAATATTGTTTCAGCCTTCTCCAAGAACTCTTCTCCGAGTTGGAAAATAGAATATATTCTTAAGTCAGGCAGAGATTTATTAAATAGGTTTCATTCATTTCAGATTAAGCATACTTATCGAGAAGGTAATCTTTTAGCTGATTTTCTAGCTAATATTGCTTTTAATTTTGATGAAAGTGCTATCGAATGGACTTCTGATTCTCTTCTTCAGATCCCCAGTATAAGCTATATTTTGGCCAAGGATTCAATTGATTAAGTCATGATATTTTGGTTCATTTTTTAGATTTTACATTTAATCACTAGCATTATTCTATGGTTTACATGATGCTTAGCTGACGTCGTTTTAAGTTTTGTGAATTGTTTTCGAACGAACGGATTGTACCCTGTTGATTACTCCTTGAGGCGGCAGGCAGATCTTGCACATGGAAATTGGCATTTCATCATTCCTATCATTTATGAGACATGCGTAGCATCTTTTGCATTTACTTGGTTTCTTTTTTGTTCTCTGCTGCCGTAGTTGTTTTGTTCCATGTTCTCTAACCTTCTCGGTAAAAGGTTCTGCTCTTTGCCCTGTTAGCTATGTTAGTATCTTGTCTTCCGTTCTACAGCAAAATTTTTGTAGATTTCTATGGGTTCCATTCTCCGGAATACTAGAATCTCTTGGCCAATCCGAAATTGGGAACGTCCCCTTCTAGGTTGTTTTACTTCTAATGCACTGCAGGAAGTCTTCCAGGTTCATGAGGCATTGGTGGGTAATGCTATTCTCCAGGTTTGTAATCTACCAGCTCTTTCTTCTCCAGTTGCTATTTATCCCTCTCAGGTTGCTTCCCACTTTTTGTCCAATGCAATGGATCTTTTGTAGTCTAGTGACAGGGTAAGGGATTTGGGGCTAAATTTTATACAAAATGTGCATTTTTCCGTTGATGTTTTTAATTCTGCTTTAGTTGATTACGATGTGCATGAAGGGTCTACTCCTGTTGGAGGGTTATTTGACTGCAAATGTTTATTTCAAATTCCTGGTTTACACTGCCTGTATAATGCTTTTTCGCATGGTCTTCGCAACAACTGTATCATCTCCTTCCAGAATTCCATTCACTATCATAGGCAGGAATTGGGCCCTCAATTGGCAAACATGGCTTTGGAAGTGTTTAATGCGCTGCTATTTTTGTTAAATTATGTGCCTCCTCCTCCGCCACCTCCTCCTCAATTTGCAGAGGCTGATGAACACATTGAAGATCAAGATTTGCAGGTTATTGAGATAGCAAATTAATGGGGACCTCGTTCAAGTTTTTTGGATTTTGTATCTGCCAGATGTTTTGTAATTCCTTTTTAAAAATTGTATATTCTCTGGCATGATCCCAATTTTTGGATCAAACTATGTTGTTGAGTCGATTATGTATAATCTTGTTAAACTTAGGCTATAACTGGAGGTTTTCTTTGCCGATTCTTTCCTGCCGGTATGCCGTTACTAAATTTGGCATTTTGTAACTCTTTTTATTAATAAAATTTTAGTGGTTTAACCACTTTTTTGTAAAAAAAAAAAAAATCCAATAACCCACAAGTTATTCCAACACAAAGATTGAATGATCACTTGCTTTCTTATTCACTTGATAAAATTTGATTTACAATTTGAACACAAAGTCTCAAAATGCTCTTCAATTTGGTAAAGTTTCGCTTCAATAACTAAAAGATGGATAATTGCAATGGGGGTTCTCTTTATTTATAAGAGGAACCGAGAGCAAAAATAGGAAAAGAAAAACTAACTATGACTTATTCAACAAAGGAGTCCTTTTTGATTTGGGACTTCCTATGTTTTTACATGTAATTACATATCAGAAAAGTACACGTAAATATGTCCAAAATTGTTTCAAAAGTACATCTAAAAAATAGAAAATAAATTAAGGGAAAAACTGCTTCAACTTGTATTTCCGTCTTTCTTCATATGACAATCATACATGGTGAAAGCTGCTTACATCCCAATACTGTCTGGACTAACTGTGTTCCTAAAAATCATCTTGGCTCTAACTAGGGCATCTCTAACCGTGGTGACTGATTTTGCATGACTAGTTAACTTGTGTAGACACCTTAAAATGACCATGTCGTCGTACCACTTGCATTTCATCAAATCTGTCGAATCACCTGCATGTCAACATTAATTGAATAATCTAATTATTTAATTAATTTCATCAAATTCTTCCAAAATTCCAAAATTCAACATTAATTGAATAAATTGTATTTATTTAATTAATTAAATTAAATTTCTCTATATTCTTCCAAAATTAAATAATTTGTATTATTTAATTAAATTATTATCCCCTTTCGAATTTCAAGTCTCCATTAATTAAATAAATCCAATTATTTAATTAATTCATCCAATTCTATCTTATCTACAATTAAATAATTTTACATTATTTAATTAAATCACTTGTTCTTCTAAATTTGAATAAATCATGCAAATTTATTTAAATTGTCTCAATACTCTAAAAATAAATAAAATCAATATTTTATTTATAATCTTCTGTTCCTCAATCATGCACAAACAATTAAATAAATTTATTTGTTTAATTTCAAATATCTTCCAATTCCTCTTAAAATATCTTGTTAACTTGTGCACAATCAGTCTTATTTTTAGAAATTTAAAAAAGGCAAAATTACAAGTTGAGTTATCTATTCAATCAATCTTGTTTTCATGATATCTTAGTAAAAATATCCTTATGGATTGACACATGTCGTGTGCACATTCATCATGGTTATTTGATTTATCTCCTCCGTTGATTCTTCTGAATTATCTGGACCATTGATCAATCCTCATTGAAACCTATATAAACCCCCTCATCTCCTTCACAAATCCTCTTCGATCACTTATTCTCAGGCATCCTTAAACAGCACTTTGAGCATACATCGCATCGATTGAGCAACTTTACGATCTTTCAACATTGATCTTTGAGCACTTTGAGCACTTTACTTGCTTGTTGCAAACATGGTTTCACAGCACTATTGAGCAATCCACATTCATCCAAAGGGAACAATACAAATCTCGGTAAAAGCTTTCATATTTCATTGATTTATTAGTAATGACTTTTATTTAGGTTAGTTCTCTTTATGTTATTGGTTTTTTAATTTTGTTAGTTATCATAGTCAATTTTCCTCATTAGCATTCTGGTACGCCTAGTGGGACCCACTAATCCCTCTTTTTCTTTGAGAAATTTTTTTTTAAGTACAATATGGAACAGCGCATCTCGACATAGAAAAGCACCTTTGGCAGAGCAGTACAACGCTTTCGGGCCATCCCGCAGCACCTTTGGTAGCACAGAACCGTGCTTTTGGTATTACAGTAAAGCACACATGAGAAAATAGCAAAGTTCTTTTGGTATAATAGTAAAGCACTTTTGGTATAATAGTAAAGCGCTTTTGGTATAACAGAAAAGCACTATTGGTATAACAGTAAAGCGCTTTTGGTTAGGATAGTAGGCTTGCAAACTTCAAAACCCCATAACTTTCTCAAAACTTAACAAAATTCAATGCTTTTTTTTAAACTGCATAGAAAATCATAAGGAATCCATTGGTGATATTTAATCTCTTGTATCTCACCATATTTATTACCAATTTTATGGATTTCACTTTGGTTTTCTATGGTTTCTCGCTTATTGTTAGGGTTTTGACTTGATTTCTGACATCTTGTTGTTTTCTTTGGAACTAATATTACTTGTTGCAGTGTCTTATCACTTATCAACATCCTAGATCCTCACTCAATCATTCAATCATCCTTCAATCTATCTTTCTTGATGAAATATTGTTTTTTTTGCAAGCCTGTTATTACACTATGCGTTTGGTAGTATAGTGTCATACGTTTGGTAGTACAGTGTCACGCGTTTGGTTGTATAGTACCTCATTTTTGGTAGCATAGTACCATGCTTCTAGTAGTACAGTACATCACCTCTGGTCTGCAGCAACTCACTTCTGGCAGCACAGTTCAGCTCTTTTGGCATTACAGTAAGTTGCTTTTGGTAGCACAGTGCAGTGTTTTTAGTCAAATTGATTTGTTTTTGCTAACTTGTGAGTTTTTGGTGGACCTAATATCACTTGTTACAGATTCTTATCACTCACATAGAGAAAATAGGTTTTTCTAACATGTTTCTGTAGGACGAGCGTTGAAGAAATCTTGATTTATTGCACTAAGTCTTAGAAACATATTGCCCTCTTAAGGGATAAATGAACAAATCATTTTGGCAATCTAAGTCTTAGGAACATATTGCTTTTCTTAAGGGGCAATGGACATGTATGCAAAAACACTTCAATTTTCTAAGGGACAATGGACATGAATGCCAAACACTTCAATTTCATAAGGGACAATTGACAACTACAATCGTGTGTGTACCTAATTTAGTTGCACCTTATTTTTCTTATAACGGGACAATTGAACCTTTGTTTGACATGCTTGCTCTTACATTTTAGTAATTCCTTTAGAAGGGCCTACTTTTGGAATACGCTTCATCCAAAAGGGATGACCCTAAGAGGAGTTTTCCTTTGAACCGCTATATAAGAGGGATCAGGCAAAAGCCAAGTCCTAACTGACGTCAGCCTTACCTTGTGGTACCAAACTGAAAAGAGGTATACTAGCTCTTTGTGGATATGATTTTCACATCAAGCGAAGTGTTTGATACTCTTAGTAGGATTGGTTAAAGCTTTTAGTAGCTTGTCGCATTGCTCGTAAGGCATTGGTCCCTCAAAGTTACTAAGAACCATTCTAGATAGTGACTACATGATCTAACTCCGAACATTGCGGTAATCATTAGTGCAAGGGGAATCGATTTAAGCCCTTAAGATACTCACCATTGGCTCCCTTGAGAAGAGATAGTATTCCCTTGGCCATAAAGCTCTTGTGACCTACTTGAGCTTTCTAAGGGGAGGGTGAGATATCCCTACCTATCCTCTCTCACAAAGATACTAAATGTCTGACACCTTTATGGAATGACATTTTTATCGATGGAGTATTAAGCTGTGAGCTGATCTACTACAATGAAACCTTGTCTCTAGGGATAAAAAGTGCTTGATATTGCTTGCAATTGTCTTATACTAGTGGAAACATTGGGCTTTTTTGTGATCCTCGAACATACACTATCTGTTGTGTCAGTCCTTTTTTGCCTACTTTGTTTGCTGTGTTTTCTCTTGCCAAAGCAAATCCAATCAGAAACAAACCAAACCTATCAAAATTTTACCTTACAAAACATCAGACACTACTACAGTGCCTCTAGTATTATAGTAGCTCTCCCTTGGTGGTACAGTAGCTCACTTTTACTCACTGTAGCTCACCTTTGGTAGCCCAGTCTGTCACCTTTGGTATTATAATAGGACGCTTTTGGTTGCACAGTCCTGCACTTCTGGTCAAACAGTATAGCGCCTTTGGTCCAGTGATTTGTGCATCAAGATTTTGTCTTTTTCACAATGCAAATAGAATCCCAGCATTACTTTTTGTCCTAGTGTATTCCATGGTAACCACTAGGCTCCAACAAACTATGAAATCCAAGCAAATTTTCCCTAGCAAAAGCAAATTGCCTCCTCACACACCGCAATCAGGTTGACTCAACATTACTCCCAAGGTTACTCCTAGGACACTCGCGAAAAGATCGACCAACTCTCCAAACATGTCATAGCTTGACCAACCAAACAATCCTCAAGGAGGTAGGGTCCCTTTGGTAAGTACACCTCACTATACCACTGGCATGCCTCAGGATTTTGTTCCACAAGGTTATACCTCAGATCAAGCCCCATCTCAAGAAGAGTAACACTTTGAAATAGGTCAATCCTCTCAAGAAGATGGGTAAGATCTTGATGAATTCATACAAGATCCTAGAGCCATAGCCACCTTTGAAAAAATCCTTAGCGAGAACCAAGATCATTTCTTTTGCTTGCTAGTAGAGAAAGGAGCCAAATTACCCTAAGGTTTTGATCTATCCACACTTAGCGAGCCTAACAACACCCAAGACACCATACAAGCGGTGCAAACCATGTCAACAGTGACCACGCCTTTACCTGAACAAAGCTCACAAGGGAGAATGATTGCACAATATGAGAATCCCCTTTATCAAAACCCAATAGGAAAGAGGGCCATATCACCGCTTCTAACTCCTATGGAAATCTACAAACATTAACAGGAGACTCTTCAATGCCAAGCGGAGCTAGCTAATTAGGCCACCATAGCTCAATAAAATATACAACAAACTCCTAAAGTGTCCACACCAATCGCAAGTGGAATTTTGGTTACCCCATCACGAATAGGTTTCCCATCAAATTACAATCCGGGGAACAACTATGTAGCCATGCAACAAGGGTCTCAACAAATACCACCTCCCATATCATCAAACCTTCTTGTCTCTCAACCAATTACGGTCATGTAATCCCAACCACAACATTCTTCTGCAATCAACCTCAACCATCGCAAATCACATCTACCTATGTCCCTCCTCCACTACGTTCATCAACACTAAATTTCTTTCACACATTGCCTAGCCACCCTCAACATTCCCAAAACCTAACTTCCCAAAGTTATGTTCCGCAATCGCAATCTAACGCAACAAACTTTAGCTTTCCTTCACCAAATTATTTTCTTCAACCATCACAAAGCCAACATTCTTACCTAGTGCCTCCCCCACCTCCTCCAAATCAAAACGTCCAATTCCAAACCAATCTAAACCCCACATACAACATGTATGACCCCAACCAATCTTACGACCCTTATAATACCAATGCCCATAGCTTACACTACAATCCATATGGGCAACAACAACCACTTCTAGGACAATAGGAGATGTTTCCAACCCCTCCCACAACTATGGAGCTAAAACTTGTAGAGGTTCAACAATAATTATTGGATCTTACATTTGGCCACACCAAGAAGACCTTCTCTTTGGAAGAAGTGTGTCCTTATCCTTTTGATCGGTCATTACCCATGATCCCTTTTCCTCAAAATTTTACCATTCCTAAATTTGATAAATACAAAGGAAAAGGAGACCCAAAAGACCATCTCAGGGAATTCTATCTTGCTTGCTTCGAGGTCTCACATAATGACACATCTTATGCATCTCTTTCCTCGCAGTCTTGGAGGTCAAGCAATAGAATGGTTCTTACACTTACCTACGGGTATCAAGTCTTTTAACAAACTAGCAGAGAAATTTGCCACCCATTTCTCCTACAATGCAGAGCATGAGATTTCCATGACAGATCTATGCAACAATAAACAGAAAAATGGTGAAACTTTCATTTCTTTCCTTCAATGATGGAGACAAATAGCTAGCAAATTCCCTTTCAAGATTCCCAAAAAATAGCTTGTTAACATATTTGTGCAGAACCTCAACCAAGAGTTAGGTTTCCATTTGCAAATTTTTGTGCTACAACCTTCGACGAAATTACATACAAGGGAATCAACATTGAAAAGGCCCTCATTGCTAAGGGTGTAGTCAAAATCTTCAAAGAAACGAAAGACAATGCTCCTCAACAACAAAATGATAAACCAAAGTTTTGGAACAAGAATAAAAACGTGGTCAACGATGGGGTGGTCGATTCTAAACATGTCCAAACATTGCAAACGTCGCTGCAGCTTTCCAAACCAAGTCAAGCTCCACCTCAACAACAGCAACAACAAAGGTAACCTTATCAAAACCAACAGCAATGACAACAAGAGTGGCCTCAACAAGATTACCCTCTGCGGCGTCAATTAACTCCCTTGGGAGAGCCCATAGAGTCTGTCTTACAGAAGCTTTTACACAAAGGCCTCGTCACCTTACTTGATGCTCCCCCATATGGCGAACCGGTTTACAAAACTACAGGGTATAGAGAAAATGAATACTGTGAATTCCATAGGAGCAAAGGGCACAGAACCGCATCATGCATGAAACTCAAGCACCTAATCCAAAATCTCATCGAAGGCAACCAAATCTCTCTTGAAGATGATCCACTAGCTCAACACATGAACAAAAACCTCAACATGTACAAGGAACCATTCCCTCACCGTGGTCCACCTCCTCCTCAGGATAAAGGTAAAGGTGTCAATCATACTTCCACATCCTTGGACTCCATTGTAGGTCATTTTGAAGAGAGTCGAGTGTCCACCCTCACAATCAAAGGCAATTCTACGGATTGCACTATTACAACTCAACGTGGTCATGTCACCATTCATGGTCCTACACCCAATCTCCCAACTCAATTAGATTATAATCTTGTCAAACATCTAGGGAAAATGCCAGCACAGATCTCTATCTTGGACCTTCTATGGTCATCACTTGCACATAGAGTGGCGCTAGAAAAAGCCCTCCAAGAGTCTTCAGTTCCTAACAACATAGCGGTCATGGATTTCTAAGCTATAGTAGGTAACATCACCTCACCCTACAATGTGGTCTTCTCTGAGAAAGACATCCCATCCCATGATCCGTGTCACAATGATGCCCTTCATATTGAGGTTCTCATCCATAAGCACAAAATCAAACGCATACTCATAGATGGTGGTGTTGGTCTCAACATCTGTTCTTTAAAATTACTTAAGCAATTGGGATACTCTGAGGATCATGTCAACAATGATCAAAGTATTACAATCAAAGGGTATGATGATGCTGAACGTTGTTCAGAAGGTGTTATCCACTTGCCTATACAACTGGGCCCTGTCATGCTTGAAACCAGGTGTCAAGTCCTTGATACTGAGTAGCCTTACAACATTACCCTAGGCCGCCCATGGATCCATGCAATGAAAGTTGTTCCCTCCATGTACCATCAGTCTCTAAAGTTCCCATTCAATGGTACGGAGATCACTATCCTCAGAGACCTCAATCCTTTTGAATTCTGTCGTGTCTTGCAAGGCAGTTATAAGAATTGCAAGCAAGTGCCTCAAAATGACAAAGCCCTTAAATCCCCACTATATGTCGATCCTAAAAATCTGATAGAAGCCTCTGCAAGTGAACCTAATCCTCTTCCTAAAATCAAAGCTCACATCCGTTATATAGGCTTTGGAACTTATGATATCTCAAAATCTTGTTGTGTAGGACAGATGCCTCTATCCCCTAAATCTTACGGCCAACCGCCCATTGCCAAAGCAACTAAAAAAGTAGCTATTCCTCCCCTAGCATCTTTAACCCAATTCCAACAGGGACAATTATTGGAAGAGGAAACTATTGAGGACATTTCTTCTTGGCTCTACAAGGAGAAATAATCGGTCACAATACCAGTCAAGCAATATGTTAATGGCTTAAGGATTGTCAAACACATGGGCTATAAAGGCAAAGGTGGCCTTGGGAAACAGAATCAAGGCACAATGGAACCCATTATTGTGATGAAGAAACTAGACAAAAAGGGGTTAGGATTTGGTAAGAAGGTACCACGCGCCTTGGACATCGAGGGTATCCTCAACAAGGTGGCTGAAACTTCTATCGCAGATTCAACATTTTATGAGAATATCATCGATGACTCTTCCCTCCATATGACTAACCTATTCACCGAATCCTCTGTCTTTATGCTATCATCCGTATCCTTAACCTCCACCACAAACACCCAGAATGTAACACTTGTCTACCCTGAACTTATCGATTGGGACCAACAAGGGTCCCTCGTTATAGATGTATTTCAGAATGACGAAGCTCTAGCTGAGTTCATGGGACTCCATGATGGTATCCCTCTTGGCGATCATAAAGCAAGTTTTGTAATGGAACTAGAGCCAATAGCTTATTTTGGTGAGAATGCCAAATCCTCCAGTCGTAAAAGTAAAAATAAAGAAAGATTTCTAGGTGAAAACCACACTATGGCACCTCCTAATCACAAAATAGTAAAAACAAAGGATGTATCCAAAGGTGAAAACCCAACTATGGCACCTGAGGATGGAGGATTTGACCTTCCCCTACCATCTAAGTATCAAGAGAAGTCATCTCTCCTAGTGGAAGATTCTACAGAGATAAACCTTGGCACAGAGCAAAATCCAAAGACCACATTCCTTGTAGCATCATTATCAGAAATAGAGCATAAGAATCTTAATACATTCTTCTTACAATAAACCATCAACTTTGCATGGACCTATGTTGACATGCCAGGGTTAGACCCTAAGCTAGTAGTTCACTACCTCATAGTTGATCCAAAAGTTAAACCAGTCAAGCAAAAGCTATGGAAGATGCACCCACAGATAGCTCTCTTGGTAAAAGTGGAAATACAGAAGTTCTTAGATGCAAAGTTCATCCGACCTATTGATTATTCAGACTAGGTATCAAACATTGTACCTATGTCTAAACCCAATGGGTGCATCCGCATGTGTAATGATTTTAGAGATCTTAACAAAGCATGTCCCAAAGATGACTTTCCATTACCAAACATTAATATTATAGTAGACTTGACAGCAAGTCATGAAATGCTTTCCCTCATGGATGGATTCTCAGGCTACAAACAGATAAGGATAGTAGAAGAAGATCAACATAAAATAAACTTTTACTTGTCCTTAGGGTAATTATTGTTGGTGTGTCATGCCTTTTGGTCTAAAGAATGCTAGGGCAACTTATCAAAGAGTAATGACAGTGATATTCCATGACCTCTTTCATCATATCATGGAGGACTATGTGGATGAAATACTAGCTAAATCTTCTAGGGCAGATCACATATAGGTTCTAGGACAGATCTTTGACAGGCTTGAGAAATACCGAGTGCGACTCAATCCAAAGAAATGTGTCTTTGGTGTAACATCAGGAAAGCTATTGGGATACATTGTATCTTGTAGAGGCATCAAAGTAGACCCCACAAAAGTAAAGGCTATAATGGAGATGCCTCCACCAAAGAACCTCAAAGCATTAAGGAGCCTTCAGGGACAGTTGTAGTCCATTAGGTGTTTCATCTCACAACTAGCAGATAAATGTCAACCATTTCAAAACTTGTTCCGAAAGGATGTCTCATTTTGATGGGATGATAAGTGTCAAGTAGCATTTGATCAACTCAAAGAGTATCTGGCTACACCTCCTGTATTGGTTCCACTAGTTGCTGATAAACCTTTGATATTATACATCTCAACTACAACTTCAGCCCTCGGGGCTCTTCTAGCACAAAATGATGAATCAGGAAAAGAGCATGCAATTTATTATATCAGTAGAAACTTCATGGGATACAAACTCAATTATTCACTGATGGAAAGAGCTTGTTTAGCAGTAGTGTTCACTTCCTAAAAGTTGCGACATTACATGTTGAACCAACACACAAATCTTATAGCCAAAATTGATCCATTGAAATATCTACTAGCAAAAGTAGCTCTTATAAGCAGACTAGCTAAATGGGTCATGATCCTTAGTGAGTTTGACATTGAGTATGTGGATCGCAAAGCAATCAAAGGACAAGCCTTAGCAGATCCACTAGCAAAAGCACCCATGACAGATACACACCCTATGGTAGCAGACTTTTCAGATGAGAATCTCTTCACTCTTTCCAATTCAATAATGTGGAAATTATACTTCGATGGTTCCTACACACAGCATGGATCAGGGGCTGGTATCTTATTTGTCACACCTCAAAATGACTATATTCCTAAGTCATATCGGCTTGCATTCCCTTGCACCAATAACATTGCCGAGTATGAAGCACTCCTCATAGGTCTCAATACAGCAGTTCAATGGGACATCATAGAATTATAGGTATATGGAGACTCAAAACTAGTCATTTGACAAGTCACAGATGAGTACCAAACAAAAGATGAAAAGTTGGTCCCCTACAAGCAACTAGTGGATGCCTACAAACCACACTTCTCTAGCATCACATTTGAGCAAATTCCAAGAGAGCATAACAAGGCTACAGATTATATGGCTTCTATAGGGTCACTTATTGACATGCTTGCTAATACATAGAAATGCAAATTCTTGATCGAATAGTTGTTGATACCAGCCATCGATGTCCCAGTTCCTGAAATCATCTGTGAACTTGTTGGTCCCAATTCCCCATGGTACAAAGATATCTATGAATACCTTAAGAACATTACCTTACCCTCTGACCTTTCATCCACCCAATTTAAAACCTTTATCCAATGATCCTCCCATTACACTATTCTAGGTGATACACTATATCGCTGGAGTCTCGATGGTATCCTCTTATGATGTCTTAACACGGAAGAAGCCGAAGCTACCTTACGAGACATACACGAAGGTGTCTGTGATGCACATTCTACTAGTCCTAATCTCGCTAAGAAGATACTTAGAACAATTTATTATTGGCCCACAATAGAGCATGATGCTTTACAGTTTGCTAAGAAGTGTCTACAATGCTAGCAGCATGGAGATTTGATTCACGCACAAGCTCATGAACTACAACCTGTGACTACTCCATGGCCTTTTTCTCAATGGGGTCTCGACCTCATAGGACAAATTCACCCATCCTCATCCAATGGCCATAAGTTCATCATTACTGCCACTGAGTATTTCACGAAGTGGGTTGAAGCCATTCCCATGACCTATATCACCAGTAAGAAAATAGCCAAGTTTATCCTTAACTACCTCATTTGCCGGTATGGTATTCCCCAAGCCATTGTCACTGATAATGGGAGACCATTCAAGAACCAAGATGTTCATGCCTTGTGCACACAATACAATATCCAACATCACTTTTCAACTCCCTACTATCGACAGAGTAACGGACAAGCTGAGGCTTCCAACAAAACCATTCTCAAAATCCTTAAGAAAATAGTCAATGAAGCAAGTCATGATTGGCACTTGCAACTCAATCCCACCCTATGGGCCTACTGCACTAGTATCAAAACACCAACTGGTGCCACACCATATGCCTTGGTCTACGACTCTGAAGCCATCCTACCAATAGAGGTTGAGATCCAATCCCTCAGAGTATCCATGCAGGACCTGATCGGCAAAGAGGAGTATCGCACTTCCTGATTAGCTGAGCTAGAACTATTAGATGAAAGGTGCCTTGCCACGGTTAATCATCTCCATGTCTATCAAAACCGCTTCTAGCATAATTACAACAAAAAGATCAAAGAAAGACGGTTTCAAGTTGGTGATCTTGCACTCAAAGAGAATCAGAGAAATCAAGCAGATCGAGAAAAGAAGGGCAAGTTTGAGCCTAACTGGTTAGGTTCCTTTATTGTGATAGTAGCATATGGATCAGGAGCTTATACTTTAGCTACACTTGATGGCATTCCTTTGGATGAGCCACTTAACAGTGTCCATCTCAAGAAGTTCTATGCTTGATCCTCAGAGTATTTCAAAAAAAAATAATCCATCCTCAGGTGAAAACCTAGCAAACAGGCACCTTGGATAAGTACCATAGTGAAAACCTAGCAAACAGGCGCTATGTGTAGAGTTGGCATCCATCATCTATCAAGTCCTATTCATTCCATGTCCATTTCACAGCAAGCTTCGTCCATCCATCCATAATAAAACCATTGACCTTGTTTGTATTTCCATCTCCCTATCTAGTATAGCTTGGAAATTTGTCAATGTCCATCTTCGTCATCCTACGTCTTGATCTGTGTCAGCAGTTTTTACTATCTTGCCCTAGGTCAAAGCTTTATTTGTCTTCTTTGTCAGTCATCCATGTGAATTCCTCTACTAGAATGGGGGCAACTCCTTCCTTAAACTAGGTCTAGGAGTCCTTCCTTGTTCGTTGGTTCACAACACGCTCTTCAATCCTTTCTCTTTTGCACAGATAACACCCTTTAATGGACACATTGCTCCTATGATAAGGTTGTTATCTTCTTGAACACTTTTTCTACATCATCACATCAACTAGAACTACATATTACCTCATTTCAGTCTTAAGGTACCTTGATCCCATGGATATGGGTATGTAGGTAGTCTGGAATACGAAGGAAGTTTCCAGTACTTAGGTACATAAGATCTCCCCCTTTTCACCTTGACCCATTCATCACTCTATCCAAAACTACATATTATCTTCTTTCATCTTTCCTCGCAATGTGCCTTGATCTCGTGGATACAGCATATGTAGGTAGTCTGGAATACAAAGGATGTATCTAGTACTCAGGCACATATGATTCATCATTCTCCACCCATCTCAATCCATTAGCATGTCTCCTTTTTGGTCTTCCATTTATCAAAAAACCATTCGCCTCAACTTGACTAACTCAAGTAGCAGAACAACAAGCTAGCACATCCTTTCCAAGCAAAAGTTCTTCGCAAACCTAAAGCAAAGCAGCTTTCTTCCGGAGTCATCTATTGTCATGCGTATTGATTGCCAACATATAATAAGTTTGGCTTAACCAAAGCACCAAATCCACAAGCTTGTCTTCTGTAGAGTGTTCCATTGTCGAGACCAACACACGTGTCTCCTGCGACATGTAGCATTTTCTGTAGTAGGACATTTTCTTTTTAGGTAGATAGCCCCCTTTAACAAACACATCGCTCCTACGATAAGGCTGTTATCTTTCCTATCCAATCTATCCTGAGCAACCTCTTTGGCAAGAGAATATGTTGGCTGTGTGTTTACTTTGTAAGTCAGTCAATTTACTTTATGGTTTATCTTTTGTTCCTTTTCCATTACCTATTCAAGACTAACTTGATATATCTATAATCTTGGTATGTTGTGATGCCGTATGGATTGGGGGCATAGTCATTGCTTTCTATGTGCCATGTTTGAGGAATGATCTTTCATATCTTTCTTAGCATCATATTTATCTTGTGTGTGTTACAACCTAGCATCTTACATATTAATAATTCTTCTTGCATTTACATGTATTAAAGTTTATTTTATGTCCAAGACTGGCTCATTCACATATTCCAACAAGGTTATATTCTGTCTAAGGGATCTAAGTTCAAACCGCTTGCTTGCAGAGTCAACGTCCACACACTCAAATATTACAGCACCTTGGTCATTTATACCTTGGTGGTGAACTATCCACGTGCTATATCAAAAATAAGGATTGCTTTTTATATACAATTGTGAAACCAATGCAACAAGCTCATCATTCATCCATTCACAACAACCCTTATATCATTTTCATTGCAAAGATCAATCAACAATCTCTGTCTTCCATCTCTTTCCTTCTCTTTGGTGCATATCTGCAAAACCCACATGTTAGATATCACAAGTCATACATCTATATCATCATACATCTATAAGCATCATGACATCTAGAAGCATCATATAAGCAATCTATGTCATCACATAAATCCATAATCATACATACATATCATCACATCCATGTCATCAAGGGGTGCATACGCAAAAGCATGAATATCAGTAAGTAGAATAGGTCATCATATATCTCATGTGAGGGTCATCATAATACAAAATGTATGTGTCTACATCAATAGTCCATATGTATACATCCAAATATACATCGATATAGTACATCAAGGCTATCAAGAGCCTGCAAAATATACAAGAGGATGCACGTAGGCATCAGTCCAAAATGATACAAAATGATACAATATACAAGTGTACATACTCTAGTGGGTAGAGCTACCCTCCTGCTGAGGCCCCTGTCCTCCACCTATGCTTAGTGCAGGTCCCCCTGATAGCCCTCTTCCCCCATCTGGTCCTCCTCCCCCTGGTGGCACACCTGGTCCTCTAACTGAGGACAATGACTGCCCTGTCCTGCGGGACTCGGATGCTCTGGACCTACTCCTGTCTCTATAACTGGGTGCCTGCTGAGCTGCTGGCACCGCACCTGCATAGAGCCCCCTTTAGTACTCCACCTCTCTCCCTGCTGAAACTAGCTCTCCCTACACATGGACAAGCTCACTATATAGTGTCCTTTGGTCTGCACTATATAGTGTCATGCTGGCCTCCCGTATGTCTGTACTAGCTCCGCCCGATGCCTATGCGCGGGAATCGACATCTCTCCTCACTGTCAGCTCCTTCCACTCAACTCTCTCACCCTGAGTTTGGAGGCTCTACTCTCTAAATTTAGAAGCTCTTAGGGTACAAATGAGGAATGTGATCCCCTCAGGACCTATTTATAGTGTCCCTCCCACATTTTTTTTCCCAACCCTTCTGCTTTTCCTTCTACCTTCTCGCGTAATCGTCTAGTAGAGCGTCAACCCAGTCCTTTTGTCACTTCCCTGTCTTTTCGCTCAAGGGGGCATACACTGGGGCAACTACCTACACTGGGGCATCAAAAATTGTATCATGTCTTCAACCACTATTTTCTTTGACGCAATGCTGTAAACTGCATTGCATCAAAGAGGGGCAAAATGTAGACACCCTAAAATAACCATGTCATCGCACCACTTGCATTTCATCAAATCTGTCGAATCACCTGCACGTCAACATTAATTGAATAATCTAATTGTTTAATTAATTTCATCAAATTCTTCCAAAATTCAACATTAATTGAATAAATTGTATTTATTTAAGTAATTAAATTAAATTTCTCTATATTCTTCCAAAATTAAATAATTTGTATTATTTAATTAAATTATTATCCTCTTTTGAATTTCAAGTCTCCATTAATTAAACAAATCCAATTATTTAATTAATTCATCCAATTCTATCTTATCTACAATTAAATAATTTTACATTATTTAATTAAATCACTTGTTCTTCTAAATTTAAATAAATCATGCAAATTTATTTAAATTGTCTCAATACTCTAAAAATAAATAAAATCAATATTTTATTTATAATCTTCTGTTCCTCAATCATGCACAAACAATTAAATAAATTTATTTGTTTAATTTCAAATATCTTCCAATTCCTCTTAAAATATCTTGTTAACTCATGTACACAATCAGTCTTATTTTTAGAAATCTAAAAAAGGCAAAATTACAAGTTGAGTTATCTATTCAATCAATCTTGTTTTCATCATATCTTAATAAAAATATCCTTATGGATTGACACATGTCGTGTGCATGTTCATCATGGTTATTTGATTGATCTCCTCCATTGATTCTTCTGAATTATCTGGACCGTTGATCGATCCTCATTGAAACCTATATAAACCCCCCTCATCTCCTTCACAAATCCTCTTCGATCACTTATTCTTAGGCATCATTTAACAGCACTTTGAGCATACATCGCATCGATTGAGCAACTTTACGATCTTTTAACATTGATCTTTGAGCACTTTGAACACTTTACTTGCTTGTTGCAAACATGGTTTTGCAGCACTATTGAGCAATCCACATTCATCCAAAGGGAACAATACAAATCTTGGTTAAAGCTTTCATATTTCATTGATTTATTAGTAATGGCTTTTATTTAGATTAGTTCTCTTTATGTTATTGGTGCATATCTGCAAAACCCACATGTTAGATATCACAAGCCATACATCTATATCATCATACATCTATAAGCATCATGACAGCTAGAAGCATCATATAAGCAATCTATGTCATCACATAAATCCATAATCATACATACATATCATCACATCCATGTCATCAAGGAGTGCATACGCAAAAGCATGAACATCAATAAGCAGAATAGGTCATCATATATCTCATGTGAGGGTCATCAAATACAAAATGTATGTGTCTACATCAATAGTCCATATGTATACATCCAAATATACATCAATATAGTACATCAAGGCTATCAAGATTCCACAAAATATACAAGAGGATGCACGCAGGCATCAGTCCAAGATGATACAATATACAAGTGTACATGCTCTAGTGGGTAGAGCTTCCCTTCTGTTGAGGCCCCTGTCCTCACCTATGCTCGGTACAGGTCCCCTTGACAACCCTCTTCCCCCAGCTGGTCCTCCTCCCCCTGGTGGCACACCTGGTCCTCTAACTGAGGACAGTGACTGCCCTATCCTGCGGGACCCGGATGCTCCAGACCTACTCCTATCTCTGTAACTGGGTGTCTGCTGAGTTTCTGGCACCGCACCTACGTAGAGCCCCCTGTAGTACTCCGCCTCTCTCCCTACTAACACTAGCTCTCCCTGCACGCAGATGAGCTCACTATACAGTGTCCTCTGGTCTACACTATACAGTGTCCTGCTGGCCTCCCGTATGTCTGCACTAGCTCTGCCCGATGCCTATATGCGGGAATCGGCATCTCTCCTCACTGTCAGCTCCTTCCACTCAACTCTCTCACCTTGAGTTTGGAGGCTCTACTCTCTGAATTTAGAAGCTCTTAGGGTGCAAATGAGGAATGTGGTCCCCTCAGGACCTATTTATAGTGTCCCTCCCGCATTTTTTCCCAACCCCTTCTGCTTTTCCTTCTACCTTCTCGCGTAATCGTCTAGTCGAGCGTCAACCCAGTCCTTCTGTCGCTTCCCTATCTTTCTGCTCGAGGGGGCATACGCTGGGGCAACTACCTACACTGGGGCATAAAAAATTGTATCATGTCTTCAACAACCATTTTCTTTGACGCAACGCTGTAAACTGCATTGTATTAAAGAGGGGCAAAATGTAGACACCCAAAAATGACCATGTCGTCGCACCACTTGCATTTCATCAAATCTGTTGAATCACCTGCATGCCAACATTAATTGAATAATCTAATTATTTAATTAATTTCATCAAATCCTTCCAAAATTCCAAAATTCAACATTAATTGAATAAATTGTATTTATTTAATTAATTAAATTAATTTTCTCTATATTCTTCCAAAATTAAATAATTTGTGTTATTTAATTAAAATATTATCCTCTTTCAAATTTCAAGTCTCCATTAATTAAATAAATCCAATTATTTAATTAATTCATCCAATTATATCTTATCTACAATTAAATAATTTTACAATATTTAATTAAATCACTTGTTCTTCTAAATTTAAATAAATCATGCAAATTTATTTAAATTGTCTCAATACTCTAAAAATAAATAAAATCAATATTTTATTTATAATCTTCTATTCCTCAATCATGCACAAACAATTAAATAAATTTATTTGTTTAATTTCAAATATCTTCCAATTCCTCTTAAAATATCTTGTTAACTCATGTGCACAATCAGTCTTATTTTTAGAAATCTAAAAAAGGCAAAATTACAAGATGAGTTATGTATTCAATCAATCTTGTTTTCATCATATCTTAATAAAAATATCCTTATGGATTGACACATGTCGTGTGCACGTTCATCATGGTTATTTGATTTATCTCCTCCGTTGATTCTTTTGAATTATCTAGACCGTTGATCGATCCTCATTGAAACCTATATAAACCCTCCTCATCTCCTTCACAAATCCTCTTTGATCACTTATTCTCAGGCATCCTTTAACAGCGCTTTGAGCATACATCACAGTGATTGAGCAACTTTACGATCTTTTAGCATTGATCTTTGAGCACTTTACTTGCTTGTTGCAAACATAGTTTTGCAGCACTATTGAGCAATCCACATTCATCCAAAGGGAACAATACAAATCTCGGTAAAAGCTTTCATATTTCATTGATTTATTAGTAATGGCTTTTATTTAGATTAGTTCTCTTTATGTTATTGGTTTTTTCATTTTATTAGTTATCATTGTCAATTTTCCTCATACACAACTTGGTTTTCAGATTATCCAAAGCTAACTAATTGTCAAGAATATTGTCCATGGAGGCCATTGAAAATGCTTTCTCTTCAAACTCTTTCTGGAACATATCTTCAAATTCCTAAACCATCTCTTCTGCAGAGGGAAATTGGTTATCCTGTGACACAAGTTTGCATGGCAACTCCTCCAATTTATGCAAAAGACTAACATCACTCTGTTCACTGAATTTCCTTGCAGCTTCTAGGTCATTGATCAAATCTTTCAGCACACAGCTCCTATATGTCAATGCCTCTTTGGTTTCTGTATAAGAATCCCTATTAGGAATGACACTAATTGATATCAAAGTGCTTATTTTCAGCTTTCTCATCTCAACCAACTTATCATGATTTTGTTCTAGGTGCTCGATATCTTGAGAAATAACATCAATGAGATCATCAAGTTCTGCTCTTATTTTCTCCATTTTATCTATCTTCTCAGATAGCTCTATAAGCAGAGATATTCCTTGTGTGCACATCCTTTCCAAGTACTCTTTCCTTAAGATGAGTCTTTTCTGCTTTCTGGATAACAGGGCCTTCTATAGAAATGGCCTCGGGAGTTACTACTTCTGAATTCAAAGTGATTTTCCTCACCACTGTAGTCAGTTGTTCAACCAATGCTTTGTAATGATCTTTCATTTCTTTCTCTTTGTCAAATTTCTAAATCAGAATATCCATGGCTGATTGCATGTCAGTCTTTGTACTTTCATGAGTTATCTTGCCTAACTCAACCCTAGAGATAGAGTAATCATTCATATTAAAATTTTCTATTGTTGCATCGTGCGGAGGTCTTGCAATCTCCATAAATTTGTGTCCCTTGTCCCCAAGCATTCTTGAAAGAATCTTTGGCTTCTTTGGGGTCTTGGCTTTCACAAGAACCAACTTACTAAAATCAAAGTCATCTGGGGAGATGGCTTGTTTCTTCCTTTTTGGTATATAAGTCGACAACCATGGTGGAAGCACAGAAGTACTCACATTAGGATCTGTCCCCATTGTTGGTGTCACCCGAATTGCACTTGCACTGGTAGTGGAAACAATAGGTGGAGTGTTAGTAAAAACTACACCTATTACATTTACATTAGATACCTGTTTAGTATTCATTACAAAGTGATCAAATATAGAAGTATCCCCAATATCAAAAGATGAAGAAGACAAGCTAGGAATAGACTCTAAGGAACGGAGAACATCTTCAAAAGTATTTTAAGGATTGTCAAAAATTGTTTTGGAAGGTGAGGGAGATTCGAAAGAGGGGACATTAATGGGTGAGATAGACAAAGGCACTGAAACAGGTGTATCGGACAAAGGAGAAGAGACTCCTGTTTCTTGTTGTACATTCTCCTGTGGGGACAAAGATTCCTCTTCTTATTGATCTGTAGGTCTGTCTTCAACCTCCATCTCCTCAGTGACTGGTTCTTCAGTGTTCTAATTCTCAACTTCCATATCTTCTAGTTCAGACTCTTTCTCCACAGCCTTTGACTTCTTCGTCACAAATTTGATTCTGGGCTTATGTGGCTTGGAAGAAGAGGGAACATCACTCTTGTTCTTCATCTTGTTCTCCACCTTTTTACCTATTTGTTCTTGGATCTCAGTCTATAATCCTATAAGGAATTATTTCAAAGCAATTCCCTTATCTACTAGCTAGTTATTGGTGTTTGCCAATATAGGCTCAAATCTTTTCCTCAGAGAGGTAATTTCTTTTTGAGACCATTGGATTGGAGGGAGAGGAGAGCTAGCAACCTATTCAGTGTTATATCTATCATCGATCAACTCTCCATCATCCACTAGATCTTCAGGAATGTCAGCCAATCTCAGATATTCAATCTGCTCAAGAGATAACCTGCTATAGTCTAACTTTCTGACATCTTCTTCTGTCCTCAAATCTACCCAGACATCTTCGACCGTAGGTTCATGGAACTAGTTTTTCCTCTTGATTTTGTCTTTCATGCCCCTATAGTCAAACTTTGGCCTTCTATTGAATTGCTTCATGGTTACAAGCTGCCTCTCAGTTTCTATGGCTCTAGCCTTTGCAACAGTTAATACTGAAAACCTACCAATTTCAACTGGAAACTTGAAATCGGGCTTCTTGAGCTCCATTTGTTTATTATGCACAACGATCATTTGTCTACATAATTCCATTAAGACAAGTTTTCTTGAGGGAAACCTTCACATCATATAAGGATGACCTAGGAAAAAGCTAACCCTTAGATATGAGAAAGAAGGAAACTGTAAGAACATGCATCCAAAATCATTTACCACTATCCAAGCTTCATCTAAAACTCTTCTTTGTTCTAGCTGAGGGTCAAAAAGACATAAGAACATTGTAAAGAAAGCATCATTTACCCTCCTGAAGTGGTGAATAGAACCCTTCAGTGTCAATTGGGAATAATACTGATACACAGGAATTACCCTCCTATCTCCTTCTGATGTTAGACCTAGAAAAATTCTCATAGAGGCTGTTATATACACCAGATAAGAAGTCATGTAGAATTTAAAGGTAGTGGATACCTTTATCAATTGCTCATGCAGAGCATTGTTGATTTGCTCACCCCAGAAGATGGCTTGTTTACCTTGGAGTATTACCTTGATGAAAGGATACATCCACTCATGAAAAAGTGAAGATGAAGCCAATCCCCTTATCCTGCTGAGAAGAGTTATCAAGTCACCAACTTCTTCTATAAAGTCACTTCTAGGAAAACTCCATGGTGACCTGGACAAGTTTGATCTTGAAGTTTTGAGCCATTTAGTATTGAATACCTTCTTTACCTTCTCAGGATTTTTGTCGTACTCTTTTTGTGCTTCAACAAAATCTAGTTTTATCACTTCTGTAGGAGGAGGGCACATGAAAACTTTATCAATGAATTCAAGATCTAATCTGATTATCACATTGCCACTTGCATCCATCACAGCCCTAGTATCTTTGTTGTAAAACTAAGCACACTGAAGAACAAACTCTATGTTATGGGCTGCCACAAGAAAAGATGACACTAGATGAATGTTACTGTCAATAATCTTCTTCATTGCGGAGCTGGGATTATTTGACTTGGTTCTTTCCACAAATTCAGCCATGTCCACATGGCCAATCTCTATATCCCTAATGTCATCGACATTGGAAGTAACCAAGGTGATTGGGAAAACACCTTGATACTTATACTTCGCCTTCAAATTCTTCGGAGACAACTCAATCATCTGAAAAGGCTATCACCAGAAGGATGTCAATGAAGAGAAAAGATCTGCAGAAGAAATTGCAACAAAAATTCATGATCATGCAATTAGGGGAAAAACTCGCAATCTGGGAAAATTGCATGTTGACGATCACGACTATGGAGATACACTTGAAATGGCTAGAGTGCGAGCGGGTCAAAAAATGGAGGAAAGCGGGCTTGGAAAATCAAAATTGAAAATATCCCAGAGTTAGAAAAATTTGGGAGAATGTGTACGCGGGCGGCAAAATTTGCCGCCCTTGCATATAAGGGATAATTTGCAAGTGTCAGGGCAGCAAATTTTGTCGACCCTATAGGTAGCTTGAAAATACATGTGTATCGGCAGCAAAATTTACCACTTTGACATGTTTTTTGAAGAATTGCAAGTGCATGATGTTTTAGCAGCAAAAAATGCCAACACTGCATGTGATGGGAGAATTGTAAGTGTATTGGCGGCATTTTATGCCGACGATGCATGTTGGTATTTTAGGGTTTTCTTCGTGTAAGGTTGGCGAATTTTGCCACCCATGCACTTGCTTTTTGATACATCCTTAAATGCAAAAGTGGTGACTTTTGCTAACTTTGCATTCACTTACAAGCTTAAGGAAAGATTTCAAACGACAATTATCGCTAACATTGAAAATGTTGAAACATGGTTTTGGTGTTTGGTCAGGACAAACCACTGATGACACATATCAACTTAAAACCTAGGGCACAAGTATTGATCAGCAATTTTTGCCATTTGGACTCACTAGTTTACAATCTAGGGCACAAGTATATTGAAGAACAAGGATTGAATATAAAAGATCAAGAAAAAATGACAATATCAATCAGAAACACAACGTATTACAAAGGTTTTTGATAAATTTGAAATAATAAAGCTACTAAACAATCATATTAACAAAATCCTAGAAATTGAAAGTGGTTTAACAACTTGCCTATCGAAAGATTGAAACCCTAAACGTGACGGTGGCAATTCGAAATCTATTTGAATCCAAGGTCACCACAGTCAAGTGGTTTGAGGAGGTTTCAAGAATCGACTAGGAAGATTTGAAGAAAAAGAAATGACGAAAAAACAACGAGATTACACATTTAAAAGGTTCAAAAGATATGATCTTAATGCCAACATGAGTGGCAATTAATGCCACTGGAGTTCATGATTTTGAAGATCGACCTCGCTCAGGCGGTGAAAATTGCCAACCTCGCATGTGCTTTCTGAAATGCAAAGGTGGTAAAAATCACTGACTTTGCATGTGTTTTATAGAGAGAGACATGTAACAGCAGCAAAAAGTGCCACTGGAGTATGTGTAAAGGAAAAACTATGTAAAAGCAGGGAAAAGTGTCGACATAACACAAACAAATGAAAGGGTATGCAATAGTGGTGAATATTGCCGACTTTGCACATACTGTTTCAAAATTTAACTAACACCCAAAAATGATCAAAATTGATATTTTGGTCAGTTTATGACTTAATCAATTTGCACAAACTTTGAGGAATTGATTCAAGGTAATGTCACAAACTAGTTTAGGATGCCATACGACTTCGCACGGGACCAAGAGAATCTTGTCTTGATTTGCGAAGTTAGAGTGTAGATCATAAAACGGATAAGTTTCGTAGGGGTTGTCTACAAAAATGAGCATAGCTGATTCTGAGAACAACAGCTGGCTCTAACTAGGGAACTTCCATCGATCGAAATTTGAAACAATCGAAGGGAGGAGAATCCAATCTCTAAGTGCCTTCATCCATGCCATTGGGCCATAGAGTCAAGCTACCAAAAAGAAAAAGAAACAAAAGACTAAACAAAAACACAAAAATATACAAATGTACAAATGAACTTATCTAATACTTCAAAGATTGAAGTGTTTCAGATGTTGTCCACTGTGAGGCAGAATGAATGGTGTTCCATCCAGATACTCCAGCAAGAAGATATTTTCACCACACAACTGATGAATGGTGAACAGACCTCTCCACAAGGAATCAAATTTCCCATGCATTCCTTTTGGTTCTCTCCTCTTGTCCCATAACAAGACTTGATCTCCAATCTGAAACTCATGAGCCCTTCCTTTCTTGTAAAAGAGTTTCTTCACCTAACTTTGATGTTCAGCGATACAATCCACTACCATAGCTCACTACTCCTCAAGTTCAGTTAGGTACATGATTCTTTTGTCAATAGAACTTTCAAAAGTTCTATCTTCCACTGCCTTTGCAAACTTCAGTGCTTGCAACTCCAAGGTAATAGGTATCTTTGCATTTAGTCCATATAGAAGCTAAAATGGTGACATACTTATAGCCCTTTTAGGGGTAATCCTGTCTACCCATAAAGCATCAAACAACGCTTTATGCCAAGTTCTCTGATTCTCTTCCACCAGTTTCCTGATGATAGTAACCAGATTTTTGTTACTTGATTCTGCCTAACCATTTCCTTGCGGATAATAGTCTAAAGAGTGGGAAAGAATGATCCCATGTTCATAGCAAAAGCTAGTAATCTCGTGGGAAGAGAAACAAGTAGCATTATATTCTACAACCTTGTTTGGGACTCCAAACCGGGAAATAATGTTTTCCTTGAGGAAATTACATACCACTTTAGAAGTAGCATGCTTAACTGGGATGGATTCCACCCACTTGGTAAAATAATCTGTCGCAGTGAGAGCAAAGTTGTGTCTTGCACTTTATGGTGGGTTCATAGCACCAATGAAGTTGATGCCCCATTGCTAAAAAGGTTCTTCAATCACAACCGGCTTGAGAGGTAGTGCGGCCAACTTAGGTTTTCCAACAAACTATTAACACAACTCACACCTACATACCTAATTGTACGCATCCTGAAATAGTGTGGGCCAATAGTATCTAGCCCGCAGAATCTAATGAGTCGTCACAAGTGCAGAAAAATGTCCTCCACAGGTTAGATTGTGGAAGGATTCCAGAAGTCTACTTTGTTGCGCTTTATCCACACAACGGAGAAATACTCCATTAAGGCTTCTTTTGTACAAACCATTGTCCCATAAGACATAGTTAGCAGCCTTCAATTTGATAGTTCTTTTCTCCTTATAAGATAGATGAGAAGGACACTCACCATAGGTAAGAAAATGAGCAATATTTGAATACCACTCATTAGTAGTAGTGACAAAAAGAACAGTTGGCATATCTTCAACTTATTCTTCTTCATCCCATGTCTCCTTTGGTACATTGTCAACGATCAACTGACAAAAACCTCTTCCACGCACAAGCTTAGTAGGTTTGATATTAAGATCAAACTCTTGGATCTTAGCAATCCAATTGCCTCTTTTGGTTCTGAACTCCTGTTGAGTCAAAATTGACTTTACTGTTGTATCAGGCACCAGAACAACAGTATGTGAATTTAGAATATAGAACTAGAAATGCTTTACCGCCTTGACCATGGCATAAGCATGTTTCTCCATATTCAAATATTTCAATTCATGAGCTTTGAGAGGACAACTCATAAATGATATGGGGGGTTCCACACCTTCTTCATTCTACTGAACAAGAATGGATGAAAGTGTATGTTCAGAAGTGTAGCTGTAAACTATGAAATCTTTGGTATAGTCAGGACAAACAAGGATTGGAGCATGAGCTATGGCTCTCTTGATATCCTCAAATGCCACTTTTCCTTCCACACTCCAATGAAAAGTAGCCTTACCCTTCATCATGTTGATGATGTGATGGGTTTTCTCTGCGAATTCCAGAATGAACCTTTGCAGAAAATTCACCTTTCCAAAGAAAGAATGAACTACAGTCTTACTAGCAGGCAGAGTAAGACTTTGAATGGATTTGACTCTTTCTGAGTCAATTTTAGTGTCTTCTTGAAATACAATGTGACCGAGAAGTTTACCTTCTGTAACCCCAAAAATTGATTTCTTAGGGTTGAGAGAGATACCATTTTGCTGACATCTTTCCAGTACCTATTGTAGATGATATGCATGATCATGACACTATTTGGAGAAAATAGTCAAGTCATCAAGATACACCACGATGAACTTCCCCATCTCATCTCTGAAGACAAGGTCCATTGCTCTCTAGAATGTGGCGCCAACATTGATCAAACCAAAAGGCATCCTGTGATATGCAAATGTGCCCCAAGGTGTTGTGAAAGTAGTCTTGTACTGATCTACTTCATTGACCTCCACTTGATTATACCCTGAAAAACTATCTAACATAGACAAAATTTCTAAACTAGTTGCTGTTTGCAACACTTGATACATGATGGGTAGGAGATAGTTATCCTTTAGAGAAGACTGGTTGAGATTCCTGAAATCAATGTAGATACAGATTTCTTCGTTCTTCTTCCTTACAAGAACTATATTCACGATCCAGGTGGAATGATGAATTGGAAAGATTATTCTTGCATTCAACATCTTCTAAATCTTAGATAGAATAGTACCTGATATTAGGGGGTTCTATTGCCTTTGTTTCTGCTTGTGAGGCAATGACCCAGCTTTGAGGGGAATTTCATGCTGAATTTCCTTAGGCCTGAAGGACTTCAGATTATCATAGGAATACGCCAAGACATCAATGTAATGGCAAAGGAGTGTAATGAATTTGAACTTCTCATCAGTAGTACAACATTTCCCAATGTTGATCATTTTGGGATCTGCCTCCGAACTCAAATTTACTTGTTCAAATTCTATAGAGGAACTTGAATCAAGTTGTTGTTGCTGCTTGATATATCTGTCAGGCTTATCAAATAGATTTTTAAGGGAAACCAAACCTTTTGGAATCTTATTCCCTTCTAGTTGAAGAAACTCTTCACCAATTTGTGAATCTATTTCAGAAACGTATTCTCATGGTGGAGATTCACTACCTTCAAAATAGAGCTCATCAAAGCTATCAGACATCTTTTCCAAGAAAGCAATGATTTGGTTATCACCATTGAACACCTGCCAATGGTTAGCATTATCAAGTACACTTGGTCAGAAGACCAGCTCAATTGTGTACTTGTTTCCTTTGAAGTCCTTATGGGGAACCATAAGGGTTGCGGAGATAGCTAATGAATCTGCAGATCATTAAACTCTCTAGGCATCGCAAAAATATTGAAAGCATCAAAACCTTCAATGCAATCCCATAGGCAGTTGTGATAATGTCTCAATCTTTCATTTTTGGTCTGATACAAATTTCTCACTTGACAAACCACTAATTCGGCATCTCCTTGAGCATGAAGATTTTTAACACCTTTGGCATGAGTAGCTTCCAATCCAAGCAATAATGACTCATACTCAACGGTGTTGTTGGTATTGTCAAATTGCAGTTTGTATGAGAAAGGGAAGATATCACCTTGTGGAGATAACAAAACAACTCTAGCTCCAGAACCAATAGAGGAACAACTGCCATCAAATTCTAAAACCCAGACCTCATTAGAATTTGACTTTTTGGAATTTCTTTGACCAGAAGATTCTTCTTCATCAGTGAGGGAAGAATCTGGCATTACTATACCTTCACCTGAACTTTCATCTGAATACTCTTCTAATTCTCCATCTGAATCATCTGAGATCTCACCTGATGAGCTCTCATCTAATGAACTAGGAATATCTTTAGTAGACAAGAAATAATTACCCATTCTTGAGGACTCAAACAAAATTTAGGCTTTAGGATTTGCCGTTTGGGTAACAATGTATTTTGCCTCTTTCTCAAGTAGCAACTTTTGCATGATGCCTTTAACAGGTATCCTTGCTTCAAATAGATCCATGTTCAACTCCCCACCCACATCTTTACAAAAATTACGCTCAAATAGAATGCCATAAGAAGTTGGAACATCAACTACTAGGACGGTCATTTTAATCCTCTTGTCTGAAAAGGCTGCAAATGCAAATTGGGCATCTTTGATTTGACCCAACAATGGTACTTACTTATTTTCCATGGAGAAACACCTCCCAAAGGTCATGGTTAAGGTGAGGCCAAGGGTGTCTACAACTTTGGTGGGCATAACATTATCAGAGGCCCTAGAATCTATGATGCATTTGCTCAACTTATGACCATTTACCAATAGGGAAACATAGAAAGGTTCTATTTTTCCAGAGGCAACAAGGGGAGTAGTGACAAGATTATTTTGGGTGGATTTATTCTTTGAGGAGTCATGGGCAACTTTTGGAAAATCTTGTCCTGTAGGGATGGTCTTGTTTTTGGCGTATTTAGCTAACCTATCAAACTGTTCAGGATTAGCTTGTAAATACTCAACCTCAAACATTTGGATTTTGGTCTTCCTAGCATGATCTATTATATCAAATAACTGAAATGAACTAGAGACAGAGGAAGGGAATCCATCATTCTGAGTTTTATTAGGGGTAGTACTGGTCTGAGGGACAGAAGTAGAAGATACAGGATTGTTAGATGTACTTACTGGCTTATTGCCCACTGGGTCCTTTGGTTGAAAAGGCAACAGAGTTTCCCATTTAGCAATCGAGATCACTAGTTGAGGTTCTTCTCTTACTTTTCCTTTATTAGCTTGTTGAGTTGACTAATTTTGGGACCTAGTAAAAACAACATATGCTCCATCATACACTTCTCCTTCTTTTTCAGCTTCATCTTGGTAATTCAAAAAACTAATGGTAGAGTCACCAACTAATTCTTCTTCTCCTTTTGCAAAGAGATTAGCATCATTCTCCTAGTCCAACTCAGGTTGGAAAGAATGATCATGTTCTGCTTCATAATAGCCAACTGCTGAGTTAACTAGCGTTGCTTCAATGGTGAGTTTCCCTTGTGTGGGTGGAAGACGATTATGTTGCCCTTGATTTTTAGCAGCATTGCCTTGATATGAATTGTTGGGAAATGTCCGCCTTGGTATATCTCAATAAGAAGGAGAGGCAGACATACCTTGTGACATTTGTCTTTTCAGAGCTAGCAATTCATTTGCTAACTTTTGTACCATAGGATCTGTGGTGCTTGTGGAAGAATTATCAACAGAAGAGGGACCTTTATTTCTGTTAGAATCTCTTCTTATCTTACCCACAAGGATAAGATTATCTTCCACTTCAGTAGCCAAAATTTGAACTGCAAGAAGATCTGCAGGACCAGCCTGTCTTAGCAGAAAACTTACCTCAGGAAGCTGAGTATTAATGAAAAAGCATTTGAGATTCTTCGTCATTGGTTGAGCAGTTGCAAGAATCCTATTTCTCAGCTTATTGAACTTGGAGATGAAGTCTCGCATGGGTTCATGAGGCTCTTTCTTCATTTGTGTCAGCTGAGCCAATAAGGCATGTGCATCTTCTGTAGGTTTGAACCTAGCCTCAAACTTGGTCTTGAGAGTGTTCCAATTAGTTATAGTCTGAGCTTGAAGATGGTAAAACCAATCTGCTGTAGCACCTTACAATGTTTCCACACAAAGTCTTATTGCTACATCTTCATGTTCAACACCTATTACACCACAAGCTATGCAGAAAGCTACAATGTGTTCATCCGGATGAACTTGCCCATCACTGTAGAACTTAGGAAAATTCTTCCTTGAACTCGAGGTAATTCATGCAAAAATGGAGTTAAATTCAAAGGACCAAAAGTATTACCCTAAGGGCCTTGAGCTGCCATGGTACGCTGATTAAAGGGTGGGATAACAAACCTCTGTGGAGTATGAAAAGACAAAACTCTTCTAGTACTAGAACTAGAAGCTTCACTTGGTATTAGAGACCTCGTGTTGGTAGGAGGAAAACTCCTAGTTCACTGAAGTTGAAGTCGTGGAGGCAAAACACTGAAATTATTTTGCTGCATCAACTCAAATACAGGATCAATAATACCTTGAGCTCTCTTGCTTCTTGTATACCGTGAATCTGCCAGAATGTAGTGTGCTCAACAAAATTTTGAAAAATCTAGAAACAATGGAAAAGAACAGCAATGCTTCAACTTGGAGCGTGAGGCTTCAAGTTGTGCGTTCCTTCCCTAGCAGAGTTGCCAAAAACTATTGGGTGAATATTTTGTCTTCAACTAACTGAAGGCAAAATGGTTATATCAACCACAGTGTAATGAGATAAATCTCTCCTCTCAGCAAGGGGAGGTTCCCTATCAATTATCACAAACTTATTTAAACTAAATACTAACTTAAGGGTGAGACCATATCATCCATTTCTTTTTTTTTAGAAATGATGTTTACAAAATGAAAGAACACTTTCTCGATACAAATTGAAATAACTAAGAAACCCATGAGAGCACAAAGTCTATCGTTGCTTCTTTAACTGATTTATAACTTAGAACCAAGTAGAATAAGGTGCAGCCCAAAGTCTTCACCGGATACTACGACAGAATATATGATCACAAAAGATAATAGTAGTTCAAAGCCTTTCCAATATCTTTTACTTCAAAACACAAAATCACAAACTAAAGATAATTGTTGTAGCACAAAGTCTCCACAATCAACTTTAGAACATCTCCCAAATTATCCACACTCACACTACAATTTGATCAAACAGATAAGATAGTATTAGGAAAAGGACATAAGAACAATTTCCAATAACCCACAAGTTATTCCAACACAAAGATTGAATGATCACTTGCTTTCTTATTCACTTGCTAAAATTTGAATTACAATTTGAATGCAAAGTCTCAAAATGCTCTTCAATTTGGCAGAGTTTCGCTTCAATAACTAAAAGATGGATAATTACAATGGGGATCCTCTTTATTTATAAGAGGAACTGAGAGCAAAAATAGGAAAAGAAAAACTAACTATGACTTATTCAACAAAGGAGTCCTTTTTGATTTGGGACTTCCTATGTTTTTACATATAATTACATATCATAAAAGTACACGTAAATATGTCCAAAATTATTTCAAAAGTACATCTAAAAAATAGAAAATAAACTAAGGGAAAAGCTGCTTCAACTTGTATTGCCATCTTTCTTCATATGACAATCATAAATGGTGAAAGATGCTTGCATCCCAATACTGTTTGGACTAACCATGTTCCTAAAAACCATCTTGAATCTAACTATGGCATCTCTAACCATGGTGACTAATTTTGCATGACTAGTTAACTTGGTTTTCAAATTATCCAAAGTTAACTGATTGTCAAGAATATTGTCCATGGAGGCCATTGAAAATGCTTTGTCCTCAAACTCTTTCTAGAACATATCTTCAAATTCCTAAGCCATCTCTTCTGCAGAGAGAAATTGGTTATCCTATGACACAAGGTTGCACAGCAGCTCCTCCAATTTATGTAAAAGACTAATATCACTCTGTTCACTGAGTTTCATCGCAGCTTCCAGGTCATTGATCAAATCCTTCAGCACACAACTCCTATATGTCAATGCCTCTTTGGTTTCTGTATAAGAATCCCTATTAAGAATGACACCAATTGATATCAGAGTGCTTATTTTCAGATTTCTCATCTCAACCGACTTATCATGATTTTGTTCTAGGCACTTGATATCTTGAGAAATAACATTAATGAGATCATCAAGTTCTACTCTTATTTTCTCTATTTTATCTATCTTCTCATATAGCTCTGTAAGTAGATATATTCCTTGTGTACGCATCCTTTCCAAGTACTCTTCCCTTAAGATGAATCTTTTCTTCTTTCTGGATAATAGGGCCTTCTACAGAAATGGCCTTGGGAGTTACTGCTTCTGAATTCAAAGTGATTTTCCTCACCACTGCAGTCAGCTATTCAACCAATGCTTTGTAATGATCTTTCATTTCTTTCTCTTTGTCAAATTTCTGAATCAGAATATCCATGGCTAACTACATGTCAGTCTTTACACTTTCATGAGTTATCTTGCCTAACTCAACCCTCGAGATAGAGTAATCGTTCATATTAAAATTTTCCATTGTTGCATCCTGTGGAGGTCTTGCAATCTCTAGAAATTTGTGTCCCTTGTCCCCAAGCATTCTTGAAAGAATCTTTGGCTTCTTTAGGGTCTTGGCTTTCACAGGTACCAACTTACTAAAATCAAAGTCATCTGGGGAGATGGCTTGTTTCTTCCTTTTTGGTATATAAGCTGACAACCATGGTGGAAGCACAAAAGTACTCACAATAGGATTTGTCCCCATTGTTGGTGTCACCAGAACTGCACTTGCACTGGTAGTGGAAACACTAGGTGGAGTGTTAGTAAAAACTACACCTATTACATTTACATTAGATACCTGTTTAGTATTCATTACAAAGTGATCAAATATAGAAGTATCCCCAATATCAAAAGATGAAGAAGACAAGCTAGGAATAGACTCTAAGGAATGGAGAACATCTTCAAACGTATTTTGAGGATTGTCAAAAATTGTTTTGGAAGGTGGGGGAGATTCGGAAGAGGAGACATCAATGGATGAGATAGACAAAGGCACTGAAATAGGTGTATCAAACAAAGGAAAAGAGACTCCCTTTTCTTGTTGTACATTCTCCTGTGGGGACAAAGCTTCCTCTTCTTGTTGATCTGTAGGTCTGTCTTCAACCTCCATCTCCTCACTGACTGGTTCTTCAGTGTTCTATTTCTCAACTTCCATATCTTCTAGTTCAGACTCTTTCTCCACAGCCTTTGACTTCTTTGTAACAAATTTGATTTTAGGCTTATGTGGCTTGGAAGAAGAGGGAACATCACTCTTGTTCTTTATCCTATTCTCCACCTTTTTACTTGTTTGTTCTTGGATCTTAGTCTCTGATCTTGTAAGGAATTCTTTCAAAGCAATTCCCTTATCTACTAGCTAGTTATTGGTGTTTTCCAATATAGGCTCAAATCTTTTCCTCAGAGAGGTCAATTCTTTTGAAGACCATTGGATTGGAGGGAGAGAAGAGCTAGCAACTTGTTCAGTGTTATATCTATCATTGATCAACTCTCCATCATCCAGTAGATCTTCAGGAATGTTAGCCAATCCTAGACATTCAATCTGCTCAAGAGATAACCTGCTATAGTCCAACTTTCTGACATCTTCTTCTGTCCTCAAATCTACCGAGACATCTTCGACCATAGGTTCATGAACTGGGTTTTCCTCTTGATTTTATCTTTCATGCCCCTGTAGTCAAACTTTAGCCTTCTCTTGAATTGCTTCATGGTTACTAGTTGCATCTCAGTTTCCATGGCTCTAGCCTTTGCTACAGTTAATACTAAAAACATGTCAATTTCAACTGGAAACCTGAAACCAGGCTGCTTGAGCTCCATTTGTTTATTATGCATGACGATCATTTGTCTACATAATTCCATTAAGACAAGTTTTTCTAAGGGAAACCACGGCAACATATAAGGATGACTTTGGAAAAAGCCAACCCTTAGATATGAGAAAGAAGGAAACTATAAGAACATGCATCCAAAATCATTTACCACTGTCCAAGCTTCATCTGAAACTCTTCTTTGTTCTAGTTGAGGGTCAAAAAGACATAAGAACACTGTAAAGAAAGCATCATTTACCCTCCTGAAGTGGTGAATAGAACCCTTCAATGTCAATTGGGAATAATACTAATACACAAGAATTACCCTTCTATCTCCTTCTGATGTTAGACCTGGGAAAATTATCATAGAGGCTGCTATAGACACTAGATAAGAAGTCATGTAGAATTTAAAGGTAGTGGACACCTTTGTCAATTGCTTGTGCAGAGCATTGCTGATTTGCTCACCCCAGAAGATGGCTTGTTTACCTTGGAGTATTACCTTGATGAAAGGATACATCCACTCATCAAAAAGTGAAGATGAAGCCAATCCCCTTATCCTACTGAGAAGAGTTATCAGGTCACCAACTTCTTCTATAAAGTCACTTCTAGGAAAACTTCGTGGCCACCTGAACAAGTTTGATCTTGAAGTTTTGAGCCATTTCGTATTGATTACCTTCTTTGCCTTCTCAGGATTTTTGTCATACTCTTTTTGTGCTTCAACAAAATCTAGTTTTATCACTTTTGTAGCAGGAGGGAACATGAAAACTTTATCAATGAATTCAAGATCTAATCTGATTATCACATTGCCACTTGCATCCATCACAGCCCTAGTATCTCTGTTGTAAAACTAAGAACACTGAAGAACAAACTCTGTGTTATGGGCTGCCATAGGAAAAGATGACACTAGATGAATGTTAATGTCAATAATCTTCTTCATTGCGGAGTTGGGATTATTTGACTTGGTTCTTTCCACAAATTCAGCCATGTCCACATGGCCAATCTCTATATCCCTAATGTCATCGACATTGGAAGTAATCAAGGTGATTGGGAAAATACCTTAATACTTATACTTCATCGCCTTCGACTTCTTCAGAGACAACTCAATCATATGAAAAGGCTATCACCAGAAGGATGTCGATGAAGAGAAAATATCCACAGAAGAAACTGCAACAAAAAGTCATGATCATGTAATTAGGGAAAAAATTGGCAATCTAGGAAAATTGCATGTCAACGATCACGACTATGGAGATATGCTTGAAATGGCTAGAGTGTGAGCAGCTCAAAAAATGGAGGAAAGCTTGCTTGAAAAAGCAAAATTGAAAATATCCCAGAGTTAGAAAATTTTGGGAGAATGTGTGCGCGGGCGGCAAAATTTGCCTCCCTTGCATATAAGGGATAATTTGCAAGTGTCAGGGTGGCAAATTTTGCCGACCCTATAGGTAGCTTAAAAATACATGTGTATCAGTGGCAAAATTTACTGCTTTGACATGTTTTTTGAAGAATTGCAAGTGCATGATGTTTAAGTAGCAAAAAATGCCAACACTGCATATGATGGGATAATTTTAAGTGTATTTGGTGGCATTTTATGCTGATGATGCATGTTGGTATTTCAGGGTTTTCTTCATGTAAGGGCAGCGAATTTCACCGCCCATGCACTTGCTTTTTGATACATCCTCAAATGCAAAAGCGGTGACTTCCTCTAACTTTGCATTCACTTACAAGCTTAAGGAAAGATTTCAAACAACAATTATCAACGACGTTGAAAACGTTGAAACATGGTTTTGGTGTTTGGTCGAGACAAACCACCGATGACACATATCAACTTAAAACTTAGGGCACAAGTATTGGTCAGCAATTTTCACCATTTAGACTCACTAGTTTACAATCTAGGGCACAAGTATATTGAAGAACAAGGATTCAATATAAAAGATCAAGCAAAAATGACAATATCAATCAGAAATGCAACGTATTACAAAGGTTTTTGAAAAATTTGAAATAATAAAGCTACTGAACAATCATGTTAATGAAACCCTAGAAATTGAAAGCGGTTTAATGACTTACCTATCAAAAGATTGAAACCCTAAACGTGACGGTGGCAATTCGAAATCTATTTGAATCCAAGGTCACCATGGTCGAGCAGTTTGAGGAGGGTTCAAGAATCAACTAGGAAGCTTTGAAGAAAAAAACAATGAGATTACACATTTAAAAGGTTCAAAAGATATGATCTTAATGCCAACACAAGTGGCAATTAATGCCACTGGAGTTTGAGATTTTGAAGATCAACCTCGCTCGAGTGGTGAAAATCGCCGACCTCGCATGTGCTTTGTGAAATGCAAAGGTAGTAAAAATCACTGAATTTGCATGTGTTTTAGAGAGAGGGACATGTAACAGCGGCAAAAAGTGCCGCTCGAGCATGTGTAAAGGAAAAACTATGTAAAAGCAGTGAAAAGTGCTGACATAACACAAACAAATGAAAGGGTATGCAACAGTGGAAAATTTTGCCAACTTTGCACATACTGTTTCAAAATTTAACTAACACCCAAAAATGATCAAAATTGATATTTTGGTCAGTTTACGACTTAATCGATTTGCACAAACTTTGAGGAATCGATTCAAGGGAATGTCGCAAACTAGTTTAGGATGCCATATGACTTCTCATGGGACCAAGAGAATCTTGTCTCGATTTGCGAACTTAGAGTGTAGATCATGAAACGGACAAGTTTCTTAGGGGTTGTCTACAAAAATGAGCGTATCTGATTTTTGAGAACAACACAAATTAAAAATCTATAAAATATATAATCCCTCTAATCATGATCTAATCTATTTATTACCATACCACTAACAAATAAAAATAACATTCCAAAAAGGAATAAGGATTACCCATTTCATTATTTATCTCAAACCCCAATTATAAATTCAGAACATAAAACAAATGAACAAAATAATTAAAAGAGTGGAAGTCAAATTTAAAATGAATTTTAAATTTACCTTGCCCTAAAATTCTCCAACAATAAAATATAATTTCCTTAAGGGCAAAAAGCCCTAACCCTATTTTCTTAACTCTCATTTTCTTTTCTCCTCTTCTTTTTTTTTCTCCTCTTCTCTCATTTTGTTTTGGATGGAGTTTGCAGGTTTAATGGAGGCCATTCATTGGAGTGCATATGTATATTAAGTTTTGTTGTGGGTGTGGGGTTTACTGCCCATAGAGGCCAAAGGGAGAGTGGTAATGGCGCTATTGAGTGGAGTCGGGCGACGGACTGTGGTGGAGGGACGACAGTAAGGACGCCGCAGTGTTTGAAGGGGTCGAAGGTGGCGTATAAGGGAACGGCATTGGGAGGCAGTGAAGAGTGTTGGGCGCAGGGGTTTGAACGCCGATGGGGGGTGTAGTCCGTAGGGAGTATGGGTAATGGGGGGTGTGGGGAGGGGGCAGAACCCCCACCTCCACCCCCTCCCCACATTCCCACTTATTAATAGGCGATAGTGGGGGGGTTCGAACCCCCCCCCACCACTTACATTTAAAAAAAAAAAATCTGCGAACTGTTAAAATTTTAAACACAGTCTATTTTTTGTGTTTTGTTTACACAGCATTATTTAAATGTTTTTATTTGTATATGTATTTATATATAAATATATATATATATGTATATATTTATATATATATATATATGTATATTTATATATATATATATACTCTCAGACATTCATAGATCCAACTCAAAATACAGTTTATTTAATATTAATATATATATATATATACTGTTGTATATGTAATGTAATCTCTTTTTTTGTTTTGTTTGACAGAATAAATAAAAGCAATTTATATTTAAATACATGTAAATGCATACATTCAAATATATATATTCAAATATAATTTTCCTTCAACACTTACAAATTTTCTTTTAAGAACAATAAGCAAAAGATTTTTTATTTTTTTTTATCAAATTTATATAAGGCAAGGAACTCATTTTTTTTTTTAAAGAATATATTCATTATACCACAAGATCATTCCTCAAGAATTTATTCATTGTATTATTTTTTTTTTAAAGAGAAGAAAAAATGCATTTAATTAAATACTTCTAATATATAACATCAACTAATTTTCTTTTTTTATAAGAACAATATACAAATTTAATGTTTTTCTCTCAACAATAAAACAACTTTCCTATTTGTTATTTAAAAAAAATAAACATACAAATGAAATAGCATTAAGACCAAATTTTTTTCCTTCATTACTTTATTTTTTTGTTAAGCCATAGCATTGAAATCAGCAAACCAAAATTTCTATTGCTAGTGTAAATAAATCATACACACAAGTAAAATATAGTTTTACAACAAGAGAGAGAGAACAATGTTCTCCTCTTTGAAAACTAACAAATGATACAAAATCCTAACTTGGTCATGCTCTCTCTCAAGAGCTAAAAAGAAATAAGATAACAACTCCAAGAACAATGATGTTTTCTTCAACTTCACGAACTTAGCTCCAATGACCCTACAATATCACAAGAAGGGGGAAGAAGCCACAACAACTTGCTCTCCTCCCTACCATTGACTCACTCATGAGTCACCCCCGAGCTAGGAGGTCATCCTCACACTAGGAACTCAAACCACAACACTACAATGCATGCAACAATCAAACACAAAATTACTCCCATGGTGATCACAACACAAGAACTCACTCAAGATGAGTTCAATGGGGTAGGGGAGTGGACAACACTCAACTCAAGAGTGCCACTCCTAAAACATGCCAATACAAATACCTCTCAAGGCTTGAAGCCAACACTTTTAAACATAATTTCACAAAGCTTCCATTTGGCTCTCAAGCCATTTCACATATTGCACATGTTCACATATTATCCTCAAGGCTACAACTCCACAAAATCAAGGAAATGACCCCGAGGTGGTTCACTCCTCCCCCACCCCACACATGTTGAGCATCTTCTCCCAAGTGGCAGAGGCTCTCACAACATCCATACAATTTTTCCCCACAACAAGTAAAAACTCAAAAATAGAACTCTAGCATCACACAAGTAAATAAAAAGCATAAGGGAAGGCCTTAGCCTTGAAACCTACCTTTAAAAAAACCCAATTAGTAGATGGTTGAGTAGAGATCCTCCAACCCTTCTCCAAGTTAAGCCCACCAAATTTCCTCCAACTTTTTCCCCAAAATAAAAATCAATAAAATTGTTAAAATTTCAATAACCCCCATCCCCCCTCCAAGAGAGATTAAAATAGGCTTTTCTCATGAGCCTTGAGGAATGGGGAGGTGACAGATGTCACCTCCTCACTCCTCCTCCCAACTACAAGCAAGACCCTTGGAATGGGTGGTGACACATGTCACTCACTCATCCACCAAGTCTCTCTTCCTTCCACTTGTCCTTTGTAAAACATGTGGGAGAGAAAAGTGGAGCTTAAGAGGGAGTGGGTGCCACATGTGCCCCAATCCTCTCCTCCTAAGAGGGACCAGACAACTCTAAGGTACCCTCACCAATTGTGTGAGAGACTTGGAGTAAAGTCCTCCATAATTAAGGGGTCTTGGAGACTCCCCCAACCTAGGGAAGAGGAAAGGAAGAGGTTGAGTGTTTGACCCACTCATCCTCTCCCTCCCAAGCTTCCATTTTCGTCACTTTACTTCAGGGTGAAGTTAAAGTGACCAAATGGAATTTTACCTAGGGTTACACAAGCCCAAATGACCCCTAGACCTTAGGGGTACAACCCAGGGTCAAGTTTAACCTAAATTTAGTACCTTAGGATGTAGAAAATCACATGAAAAGGGGTCAAAAAAATTAAAACAAAAATTGAGTCAATTAAATATTACACATTTACAACACCATAATACAATCAACTGAAAAAGGGTAGACCTAGCCCAAAGGACACCATATGCAAACATTATGAAAATTCATCATGCAATACACAGATGATCTTGGTTCCTCTTAGGACTAGATCAGCTTCACAAGGGAAAACAATACAGTGTGTGGGATGATCTCTAAATTTCTGTGGCTTCGTTAGAAACACCTGCACACTCAAATGAAATGTTAATCTGACATATATATGATAGCCAAAGCCAAGTGAAACAAGCACATGCAACATCACATGTTCATATAAGCATGAAGGAAATCACATTATAGTTAAATTCTAAATTCTGTATTTCAAACATCCATTCCCAAGATTGAATCACAGAACAATTTTCTAACTAACATCACATGAATAGTTTCCCAATAACATCATAATATAAACCATATGTCTAACATCATCAGTAAATCAATATCTAGGTCTAAACACATCGTAAACATGCTAAGCATAACAAATCCACATACAGCATAAAGTCTAATAGTCCAAAAAATAGGGATCAACAGTCCCATAAGTCTAAACGTATTACCAATAGTAAAATAAGTAGTCAAATATACGGGAATGAAAAAGTAGGCCTCATAGTATGGGATTCACTATGTAGCGAGCATATATTTAGACTTGATTGTATACTCAGATTTTGATTGGGTTGGTGATCTTGATAATCATAAGTCCACATCTGGCTACAATTTTTACCTTGGTTCTAGTCCCATTAGTTGGTAGAGCAGTAAGTAGCATATCATTGCTCTTTCTTCAACTAAGACTGAGTATCGGGGAGTTGTTAATTCCACCACTAAGGCCATTTGGCTTCAGAATATCCTCACTGAACTTGGCATCACTTTTTCAAATCCATCAGTCATCTACTGTGACAACCAAAGTGCCATCTAGATCTCAAAGAACCTGGTCCATCATCAGCAGACCAAACACATCGAGATCCACATGCATTTTATCAGGGAGCTGATTCAAGAGCAGGTCATCAATTTGTGGTATTGTCCTACAGTAGAGTAGGTTGCAGATTTCTTTTGAACCCTTCACTAATATCAAGTATGTTCATCTTTGGTGTCTCTTGGGGGTGTGGGCCATCTCTTTTTGGGGGTTCAAATAACCCTTCTTATTCTTCTTCTCTTTTGAGGAGGAGTTTTTTGCCACGTGGTTTTCTCTTTTTCTCCATTTATGAAAGACTTTTGTACATGGGTACCTCATCAGGCTTAGTTGTTGGGACCCATCTTTGTGTCTTTGTTTATATTTCCCCCTAAATTGCACTTATGGGGGGTGTTAGTGTGAACAGGGTAAATTTCCTAACTATTCCATTTCCTAGCTAGTTCTCCACTTAACTCTTTTCACACGAGGTTAAGTTTACTTAGGGACTTTTTCATTTATCCCACATTGGTACTGTTTTAGTCTCTTGGGTGGTAAATCCTTTATATACTCACCAATCGTTCTCATAGGGAATCTCATTTTCATTGTATGCTTTGCATTCTATTGAGTTGAATACAGTTTATTTGGCTCATATTTGATTTATGTATTTGTTTTCCTTCATTCATTTGTATCCTTGGGTGAATTTTCAGCCAAATATTACAATGACATTGGCTTGTGGTATGATTTTCCTACTCTTGAGGGGATGTATGTAGATGATAATGATGCTTAAGATGTTCATATTCAATTGTTCCTAGTAATAGAAATTATGACTACCATGATGTGAGCTTTGAAGGTTTACCTAGTTATACATGTTGCATATGAAGTTTTTTGTTTTATAGCAAGTCTATGTGTCTGTGTTAAGGATGAGGATGAAGAAAAAATGATTATCAGTATGTCTATAGCAATGAAAATGATGCAAGAGATTGTCAAGATGAAATTGAAATAGAGAGCCAATGCGATGGGTTTGATCCATCACTTGAGGCATGCCTCAATTCAATTCTTATGTTGATGATATTAATGAATATGTGGATCATGTAGATGATTCGATTACAAATAATCATATCAGATGTTGTCCAAGACCTTGATGAACACTAGTGACTAAAGATTTCCTTTGTGAATGAAGGTCAAGTTTCTAATGCTATGGATGATGGTGATGCACCAAAATTGGAATCATTTGTGTGGATCCATCATACAAGTGAGGTTGAGATACAAAGCACATGTGAACTTGAAGACTAGCTTGCAACAACTCAACTTGACAATATACCTGAGCTCAAGACATTCCAATTTGAGATGCATGAAGAAGTCTTTCTTTGTGCAAATCAGAAAGATAGTTAGGTATATTTTTCCTTACCATGTGAATTGGAGGTGCTCTATTTTTCCTTGGTTCATATGAAGAGCTAAGCAAGTGTGATAATGTTGTGCCCATGGATGGTGGAGGTTTGCATTCATCCATATGTTTTAGTACTAACCTAGTTTTTGGTGATTCACACTATGCTATGATGAACATGAATGAAATGTAGATCATGATGTGGACTCACAAGGATCAGGCACCTAGTATTTATGGTTGAGTTGTAATGGTGACTCTGACTATGGCTTTGATCTTCGCCTCCCTAGTATTATTCACAAGGTTAAGAATGCATTAAGATTTCTTATTTGTTGCAACTCGATGGCGGATGTAATTTCCCTTTCATAGTGCTCAACTCCTTCATCACACTTGATATGAGCACATGAACAAAAATCATAAGAGAGGTTGTCTCAATAAAGGTAATCCAAAACATGTTCATAATAAATCTTTTAAAGGAATACAAAGATGCTTCTAGAATAAAGAAGCTTCTAGAAATCTCAATATAAAAACATTATTATATTCTACTAATCAAATATTAAGTATAATAAGAAGCTATGAAGGGGCTAAGCCTTATCAATTCCTCCCTATTTGGAGGAAAATGTCCCCACTTTCTCCTTGAGATAGGAAAAATGCTACTCAAAAGATGCTTGTGAGATCCACTTGGCTTGGATCGGTAGGGTATCGTTACGATCCACCAAGTATGTAGTGGTAGTCCCTCTCCTAGTAGAGTGTGTGTGAACCTCAAAAATGGTATTTGCATCCAAAGGAGGCTGAAAATCTAGAATGTTATGCTCAGGATGAGAGATAGGAACTTATAAGTGAGGTGGCTCATATCTCTTTAGCTAATTAACATTAACCACATTTGAATTCCAAGTTGAGATGGGAGATCAAGTTTGAAGGCACTATCTCATATCTATTGGATAATGGTATAATGCCCATATCTAATAGGCTTAAGATTATGATGTTGTTGACCTTTGAACCTTTACTTATTCATATAAAACTAGACTTTATCCCCAACTATGAAATTACAAGGGATATAATGCTTATCATGAATTTCCTTATACTTAGCCTAAGAAGTCTGAAGAGCTGCATGCACTTGTCCATGAATCTTTTCCATGTTCTAAAGAAATTGAGAAGCTTGGCCCTATTTCCTTTATTGGTGTGATGAAGAAGCTAGAGGAAGAGAAACTAGATTCTCATATGAGGCAAGAGGTTGATATCCATAACATACCTCAAAAGGAGAATGGCCTTTGGAGAAATGTGTAACCTGACTATAGTTACATGCTACAAAACATGAATATAGGAATCTCACGATTAATTCTTGTTGTAGTAAATCATAAGAGACTGGACTAAATTATAATTAACCACTTCAATTTGGCCATCTATTTGTGGAGGAAAGGTTGTAGAATATCAAATTTGACACCCCAACAACTTCTGAAGTGGTTTCTAAAAGTGACTAAAATTTTTGGAATCATGATCAAAAATAACAAAAAGAACAAACCAAACTGACACTGTACATTACTGAAAAATAATTTAATAGAATAGTTTTCTTGCAAGTTATGAAGATGATCATTTTTGAAAAATCTACACACCACCACAAAAATACAATCATGATGCATGAAAGTAATAGGCAACCCACTAATAAAATCCATAGACATAGACTCTCATGGCCGACAGGGAATAGGAAGAGGCTGATACAAACAAAGTTTGTGCTTAATAGGCTTAGCTTGGCTACAAAGAGAGTGGTGCAATCATGGTAGGAGGGTTCACAGAATGAACTGTCTAGACCGTGCAGCAAGAGTAAACACAATGGAAACAACTCAAAGATATAGAACAAATGCAGATTCAGTCATTCAGTATCATAGAATTCAAATACAATCCAGTCGGCATCATGCGGGCTTAAAATTAGGGCTCAAAGGCTTGATTACAAAATGTCAGACTATGCACAAGATTTATCTTTGAAGTTCCCTTACGAAAGAGCTAAACTATCAACTATCTCTATGTCATGAACTACTTTCCTAAGGATCTATTACATCAATATATATCATCTCTAGAACATATGATTCCTCCGCGTCAGCCAAGGAAGATCACAAACTTCCATGAAGAGTTGTAACGTGTGTACACAGATAGGTCAAACCTAATCATGTAGAACACCTCGACAAATGCATGGAATGATGTGCGGATCTCAGGGAAGGTCAGCCACGAACCAAAGATCATTAAATGATGTGTCATTAGGCTCCATAAGTTGAGGATTGCTTTGTAAGTCTTCTCCTTTAACTGGTTGTCTGAGACTGTTAGGATGCTCTATTCTAAGAAAACAGTCAATCTCCTGATAGTGATAACTTTCTGGTAACTGATCCAAATGCCATGATATTCATCTATGTTGTAGATGAATGAATCCAGATGCTAAGTCCAAGTCTGTAAGATGTGAAATGCAACTGCAGTAGAATGCAGACCAAAATACAAAAACTGCTACTAACTAAACTGCCTGAACTGAACTGGAAAATGAAAGAAATAAACTAAACTATAAACAAACTGAAATGCAAATGTTTTTGGTTGATGCAAGATTTCTCTTGAACTAGGGATGCTCCTACATCAGACATCTGGGATTATTGAAAAAGTGAGTCCCTCACTTTGTTGGGGCTAGGGGAGAACCAAGATGGTCCACCTCAGCCTGATAAATCTATGATGAATCTTCTTCCAATCTACCTTTCCACTTCACAAGGTATTCTTTGTATTGTCTTCCTCTGGTGCTACATCTAATTCTGTTGCCCAAAATGTCCCCAATCTGCTCCGGTGCTTGTTGTGGTAACTACTTCTTCAAGTCCTCTGTCATGCTGTCACTAATTTTTGCTTCATGATACTGATATAGGTCTACAATGTTGAAAATAGGTGATATGCCCAATGTCTCTAGTAATTCCACTTCATATGCATTTCTTGAATCAAATTTCCTAAGTATCCTACAAGGTCCAAACTTCTTCATCTTTAACTTGTTATATGTTCCAACTGGAAATCTTTCTTTTTCTCAAATACACCATCACCTCATCTCCAACTACAAATTCCTTATGTCTTCTCTTCTCATCTACTTGCTCCTTATATTTTCTATTCATATCCTCCAAATGCTTCTTCACCTAATCATGCAGTGTCTCCATATGTTCTACAAACTTCTCTGCTTCTACACTTCTCTTTTCTGTCATACCCATATCTCTTAAGTCTGTAACTCCTCTAAGGTTTACTCTGATAACAATCTCAAAAGGTGTTCTTCCGATACTCTTGTTCACTAAATTATTGTATGCAAACTCTACTTGTGAAAGAATCAAATCCCAACTTCCTGCCTTTCCTCCAACCAAACATCTCAACAAGTTTCCCAAACTCCTATTCACTACCTCTATCTATCCATCAGTCTGTGGATGAAATGTCAAACTGAACTTCAAATCTATCTTCATCTTCTTCCAAAGTGTCTTCAAAAAATAGCCCAGAAATCTGGTGTCTCTATCTGAAATTATGCTCTTAGGTAATCCATGCAATCCCACAATCTCCTTGAAAAATAGGTCAGCTACATGCACTACATTAGTTGTCTTCTTACAAGGTATGAAATGAGCCATATTAAAAAATCTATCCACCACTACAAATATAGAATCATGTCCTCTATGTGTCTTAGGTAATCCCATCACAAAATCCATGATTATGTCTTCCCAAGGTCTCTCTGGTACTGTCAAAGGTTTATACAATCCAGTATTCTGACTACTCCCTTTTGCAACTTGACAAACTCTACAACTCTACATAAACTTCCTAACATCCTTATGTATCTAAGGCCAAAATTAATTTTCACTTACCAATGCTATTGTCTTATCAATGCCAAAATGTCTTGCCAATCCACCACTATGTTTCTCCTTTATCAAATTATCTCTCATTGAACTTATAGGTATACATAACTGATTTCCTCTAAACAACATATCTTCTTGAATGAAATAATCCAACCACTTACTCCTATTTGTCACAATAGGTTCCTTACATGCCTTCCAAGGTTCTACAAAATCAGTGTCTCCCTTATACATGTTCTTCAATTCATCAAAACCTATCACTTCAACTCTCATCTATGTCAACAAGTTCCTTCTCCTACTCAATTCATCTACAACTTTGTTTGATTTACCACTCCTATGCTTCAATACAAATGTATAACTCTGCATGAACTCTACCCATCTCATGTGTCCAAGTTGATTCAACTTACCTTGACTATTCAAATATTGTAAATCTTGATGATCTGTATACAACACAAACTCCTTAGGCAACAAATAATGTCTCCACTTCTTCAAGGCTTGAATTATAGCATAGAACTCTTGATCATAAACTAAATATCTCCTCCTTGCATCATTCAACTTCTCACTAAAATATGGTACAGGTCTACCTTCTTGAATTAACACTACTCCAATTGCATTTCCACTTGCATCACAATCTACTTGAAATACCTTATTAAAATCTAGTAATGCTAAAACAGGTTGCTCTGTCACCTTCTACTTCAATAGTTCAAAACTTTTATCTACTCCTAATGTCCACTTGAAATCTTTTATGTCACCTCTCATTGTCTCTGTCATAGGGTTACAAACTGAACTAAAATTTCTAATGAACTTCTATTAGAAACTAGCTAATCCATGAAATGATCTAACCTCTCCAATGCTCTCCAGTGTAGGCCATTCGACAATTGCTCTTACTTTCTCAGGGTCCATCTTCAGTCCTTCCATAGAAATCACAAATCCAAAGTACACTAGTTCTTCCTTCATGAAACTACACTTCTTGATGTTTATCAACAATTTCTCTTCTCTCAGTCTCTACAATATTTGTCTAATATGCCACAAATGTTCTTCTTTCATCTTACTAAAAATTAGAATATCATCCAAGTATACAATCACAAACTTACCCAAGAATCTCTTCAAGACTTCATTCATCAACCTCATGAAAGTACTAGGTGCATTTGTCAGTCCAAAAGGCATCACTAACCACTCATACAATCCTTCATTTGTCTTAAAAGAAGTCTTTGATTCATCTCCTTCTCTGATTTTGATCTGATGGTATCCACTCTTCAAATCTATCTTTGTGAAATATCTTTCTCCACTCAAACAATCCATGATATCATCCATCCTAGGTAAAGGAAATCTATACTTAACTGTGATCTTGTTTATTGCTCTAGAGTCAGTACACATCCTCCATTCTCCATCCTTCTTAGGTACTAACACTGCAAGTACTGTACAAGGACTCAAACTTTCTCTGATCAAACCTTTCCTCAATAATTCATGTATCTGTCTATTCATTTCTTCATTCTCTGTCGGTGTCATTCTATGTGCTGCTTTATTAGCCAAACTAGCTCCCAGTATAAGATCCATGTGATGACTGATACTCTTGATTGGTGGCAATCCTTCAGGTACATTGTCTGATATGATGTCTTCATATTCTGTCAGCAACTCTTTTATCTCCTCTGGTTGTGATTCTTCAGTCTCCTTCTTCAATGCTTCAGGCTTCTTAGGAATCAAAGCATAACACATTTTCTCATGTCTCAAACCATCCATAAATTTTCTTCCATCTACCAAACAAATTCTAGCATTCCCACATACTTCACTCTTAGGATCATCCTCCAAAGGAATCAAGGTAATTCTCTTCCCATTTGATGTTATAGTAAATGTATTCTTTCTCCCATCATGTATAGCTTTTCTATCATACTGCCAAGGTCTACCCAACAAGATATGACATACATCCATAGGCACAATATCACACAAGACTTCATCATGATAAGATCCACTATGAAATTTCACCAGACATTGTTCACTCACCAGTACCTTATGATCATCTTGAATCCACACTATCTAATAGGGCTTAGGGTGTTTCAATCTTTCCAACTTCATCTTAGTCACCATCTCCTCTAAAACTAAGTTATCCGAACTACCACTATCAATTACAACTTTACAATATTTACCTCCTGATTTGCATTTGGTTCTGAACAAACTCTTCCTCTGCGGTGGTTCCTCATTTGTCTCTACTTGAAATAGTGCTCTACTCATCACTAGTGATTCTCCTTTCTCAAGTTTACCAACTAAACTAGGTGATCCAATAGGTTCTTCTTCAACATAATCTACTCTTCCACTGTTCTCTATTCTCTTGCTTGTACTCCCTTGATTACACTCAAATTCTATGTCCTTCACCTCCACACTTGAAACATGTACCTCTAAATGTCCTCTTATCAAATCCTCTTCCTTCTCTTATGTATCCTTCATTCTAGTGTGCATTAGGGTTTCCTCTCTGATAAAAATTTGTGCCATCTCTCTGGTATGCATTATTATCTCTATCCTTCTTCTTGAATGGGTTGTCAGGCTTGTTCTACTCTAGATGTGATCTATCTCCTTCAGAAAATGTTCTACCTCTCTGAATTTACCTCCTCTTCCTCTCTGTCTCTGATCATGCCTCTTATTCAGCTTCTCTTCAATTTTCAGGGCACACTAGTATCCTTCTTCCATTGATGTCATCCTTACCAAACTTAGTTCTTCTTGAATGTTCAATCTCAACCCATGTATGTATCTAGCAACTTTCTCCTTGCTTGCTTCACTATGTCCTATTCTTATAATCATCTTATGAAATTCTTTAGCATACTCCTTAACAGATTTCTCCTTTTGTCTCAAGTTTTACAATCTTTTCAACAGTTCCAACTCATAGTCAGCAAGTATAAACTAATTCTTCAATTTTGTCACCATCCTATCCCACTTTGTAATCTTTTCTTTTCCTCTTCTATTTCTGTCGAACTAAACTTCTTTCCACCATATAGAAGCATGTCCTTTCAACTTTATCTTTGCAAATTTCACCTTCTCTGGATCTTCAACTTCTTCATATTCAAAGTATTCTTCCATGTCATTTATCTAGTCAATCAATTCTTCAGGATTCAAATTACCAGTGTAATTTGGCACATCAACTCTAGGTCTTTTCCCTATCTTTGAAATAGCTCACAACATCTTGACTTGATCTAATTCTTCTTCTTCATCACCTCCTAGGGTTTCACCAATTTGTTCAACAGATTGAAATCTTCTTCATCATCACTTTCAACATTAGGTCTAGGTGTCAATCCTCTTCGCCTATCTTCCTCAACAACATCCAATCGAATTCTCATTGTCTTCATCATTTCTATCATCTCATCCATTCTACCATCCATTATTCCAATAGCAAGGATTCTCCTCGGTGACATTCTTCCTAGGATCAAGTGCCAACTGCCTCAAATTTGGCGATTGGGCTACAAGGTGACAACTACCTCACAATCGATGATTAGTTGTGACACAAGTAACCTACCTCAATTCAGTGATCTATCCATAGCAAGATCTTACAGAATTCTTTCACCAACTTCACTCAATTCACTCCCAAAAATTCAAACTTTCGCTCTGATACCGCTTGGTGCAGCCACGGTAGGAGAGTTCAAAGAATGAACTGTCCAGACCATACAACAAGAGTAAACACAATGGAAACAACTCAAAGATATAGAACAAATGTATATTTAGTCATTTAGTATATCATAGAATTCAAATACAATCCGTTTGGCATCATGCAGGCTTACAATTAGGGCTCAAAGGCCTGATTACAGAATGTCATACTATGCACAAGATTTAGCTTTGAAGTTCCCTTGCGAAAGAGCTAAACTATCAACTATCTCTATGTCATGAACTACTTTCCTAAGGATCTATTACATCAATATATATCATCTCCAAAACATACGATCCCTCTGCATCAGCCAAGGAAGATCACAAACTCCCATGAAGAGCTGTAATGTGTGTACATGGATAGGTCAGACCTAATCATGTGGAACACCTCTGCAAATGCATAGAATGATGTATGGATCTCAAGGAAGGTCAGCAATGAACCAAAGATCATTGTATGATGTGTCATTAGGCTCAGGAATGCTCCACAAGTCTTGTCCTTTAGCTGGTTGTCTAAGACTATCAGGATGCTCTATTTTGGGAAAACAGTCAATCTTCTAATAGCGATAACTTTCTAGTAACTAATCCAAATGCCCTGATATTCGGATATGTTGTAGATGAATGAATCCAAATGCTAGTTCCAGCTCCATAAGATGTGAAATGCAACTGTAGTAGCATGTGGACCAAAATACAGAAACTGCTACTGACCGAACTACCTGAACTGAACTACAAACAAACTGAAATGCAAATGTTTTTGGTTGATGCAAGATTGCTCTTCAACTAGAGATGCTCCTGCATCAGAGAGCATCATCAAAAGAAATCTTCCACTTGTTTCCTCATGGAGGGCCAATATAAGTACAACTATAAATTTTATAGAGTTTTGTTGGTGCCAAAGTGCCCCCCATAAGACGAGGAATGAGCCTCCTTAATTAGCATCAATTAGGTAGATCTAGCAGGAACACATAATTGATTCAATTTATATAACCCACCATCTCTAATTGCGTAATCTAAGAAAGGGATTTGGTTGGTCATAGTGGGATGTTGTAGAGCATACATGTATAACAAGTTCAAAAAATGCATTAGAGAAAACAAACATTTCCAAAAAATGCATTAGAGAATACCTTTCCTTTGTCTCTTGCCCCTCTGATTCCCAATGCCTTCATCCTTCTTCTTTATCTCCTATAGGATTTTAAGGTTTTCCTTAACTAGATGTATTTTCCTCCAGTTTCTTTTTTTCTTCAATTCCATAGACTTTCAAGCTTTCAGGTTGTCTCATTGGCACCCTCAGTTCTCTGATTCCCCATGCCTCTACTTTCTCAATCCCTTATTTCTTGTGGGTTTTTAGAGTTTCGCTTCCCTCTTTGCACTGGTTCCAAAAGACTTGATTGCACCAAGTCCCCATTTTCACTATTTAGCAGATGCCCAAACTTTTCCCTACCATCATACTTAAAGGATGTTGTATTGTGGATCCCCAAACCTTGGACCCCACAGGGTTTTCAAGTCTTCTTCTTCCTCGATGGGATAGTATCAGGTATTCCAAAGTCCTAATCCCAACTCTCCTTTGGAAAGTCATTTTTGGACCCCCTAACTATTACATTCTATGATAAGTAAAAAGTAGGTCAGTAAAATCAAGCATTGTAAATGAAAACCTAACCCTACCATCATCAAAGAATCTAATCTAAATGAAATCAAAAGCATGCAATTCAAAAACAATATCACCTAGATTGTATGATTCCTTGTATGTGATGTGGATTGCTTCTCATCAATGAACAATTACGAAGATCAAAGCTGCCATAATGGATGGATGATAATGATAATAAGGTCAATGGAATCTAAAATGCTCAATATGCTCAAGATGATAATGTAGACGCTATGAGAATGCTGGATAGATGTAGTATGGAATGAGAGGGTGTTTATATAGAACTCAACCAAAATCAATCAACGGTGGAGATTTGGTGGCTATGTGAATGGCTAGGATGAATTGATAGTCATAGGTGAATGTGTAGATGACAAGTGGAAGTAAGATAGGGCTTATGTGTGACCATGTACATAAAAAGTACTACATGTGAAAGATATTAAATAAAACATGTAGTACCACATATCTTTTTAAATAAAAGAGGCACACATGTTGGCTCATTAAGATAAATGATACGAGGAATTAATTAAATAAATAAAATTTATTTAATTATAATAGATAGAATAGAGATAATTAAATAATTAAAGATTATTTAATTATGGCTTAGAAGAAATAGATAATGAATTAATTAAATAAATATAAATTTATTTAATTAATAGAAGAAATATGTGTTTTAGGGAAATTGCTCAAGTGTGTTAGACAAATGTAGAAGCTAGGTAATGCAATATTTGATACTAATGATAATGAGTCAATTTTGGGTGTATACATTTTGCCCCTCTTTGATACAATGTTCGCTAGAGTGTTGTGTCAAAGAAGATATGATAATCATTCAATAAACAAGGTTATGCCCCAGTGTAACTGGCAGGTGATGCCCCCTCGAGAGGTAAACCAGGCTAACTAGGAAGGGTTGGGTTGGCTCGTGATAAGAGGAAGGCTAGAAACAAGATTGACATGAAGAAAATGGGGGATGGGAGGGAGAAATTAGGGATGGGATGAAAGAATTAGGGCTTGGAAACATGCTATAAGTAGGTCCTTCAAGGGCAAATAAGCTCATTTGTGCTAATTTGTGTTCAAAAATCTATAGAGATCTAGAGATATTTAGAGTTGTTGTACGACAAGAGTTGGAGAGCTATCAGGATGGTGATTCCATGCAGAGATCATCAAGATGAGTGAGTGAGGACACATGGGTGAGATGGAGTATTATAGAGGCTTATATCATGGAGCAGTGCCTGCAAAGCAGAGACAGCTAAGTTATAGGAGCAAATCAGGGGCTTTGGCTTCATAGAGGATAAGGGGATCACAATATGTGGCTTCAGTTATGGGACCTCCTAGAGATGACAAGATAGGTACCAGACCAAGTGGTGGAGGACAGGGTGAGGGAGCTAACAGTAGTCACTAGGGCTACCTTGTTGTGTTGTATATTATTGTATCATGATGAGGCCTATGAGCTAGTTATACATACATTCTTTGATGGCTTATGGATAGCCCATGTTGTATTTGTAGACACTTGTATATTGACACATGTGATATATATGATGGTTGTGGTTCTATGTGATGGCGTAATGGTTATGGATGCACTTATGGTATTATGTTATGTATATTTTTATATTTTCATGAGCTATATGGATGTTTATGCAAATGATATGAGTATACAAATGGTAATAATGAAAATGTGTCATGGTAATGGTAATGTAGTTATTATGATAATACAAATAGGTAGATGGCAATGACATGGATAGATGCTTGTCTAACACAATTGTTTTGCAGGACAAGGAACACAGAAAGGAAGATGGAGGACAAGATGGATCTTGGTTGAGGACTATATAGGCATGTGATGGAATGGATAAATGATATGGCAGCTTTTAAAGTAATTGTTCCAAAGTAAAGGAAATGCAATCCTTATGTTTGATATAGCATATGGATGTTATGCACCAGGGTATAGAAGACCAAGGTGTCGAGATATCCAATGTATAACTAGCATACTACAATCTTGTCTAAACGCATGAGGTCAAGATGTTGAGCCAACATACACAAGATATGAATAGCAGCTAGTGTTCCGAGCTGGACTTTGATGCTACAAGCAATGGTTTGAGCTTATCTCCACTACACATAGTGACACCTTGCTGGTTATATGTATGGATCTAGTCTTGACATAGAATAGTCTCAAATGCATAAGAGACTGTTTAGCTTCTCAGATGCAAGAAATATTGATATGTAAGATGCTAATCCCAACATGTACAAGATACTAATATGCATAGGAAGAGAATAAGATCATCCCACAGACACGGCACACGAAAGCAATATGACCATGCCCCATTCCATACTTCATCGCAACATACCAAGATATGATAGATCAAGGCAGTCTTGATTAGGCATAGGAAAGGGACAAAAGATATTGTCATCATGTTCTCTTGCCAAATTTAAGTGCCCTTGGATGGGTTTAAGCTGGCAACTTGTTGAGAGTAAAGTTGCATCATGTTGAAGGCTAGATATGTTGATAAAATGCTATAGCAAATGTTGGCTTGAGGCATGTGGACAAATAGCTTCCAACTTATCACTGATTGGTTAAAGTTCTTGAGCTTTCTCTGATACATAGTCTGCTTCTACTTGAACTGGTCAAAGAGAAGAAGATGGGAGATGAAAGAAGATAAAGATGGGGGGTATTTTTTATGCTTGCATATTGGATACTTCCATCGTATTCCAGATTGCCTACATACCTTGTATCCACAAGATCAAAGTACGTTACAATGGTGATGAGACATGATGAATATGTAGTTCTAGGTTTTATTGATGATGTAAGTGATGAAAGATAGAAGAAAGGGAGATGAAAGATCAAGGGATGATTAGAAGAAAGGTTAAAGATGATGAAAAAGGGGGCTATCATCTATGCCTGAATCAAAGTGCTTCCTTCAAATCTCAGATTGCCTACATACCCTGTATCCACGGGATCAAGGCTTTGAACGATAGAGCTGTGATGTAGTTCTTGCTTGTTGGTGTTGATGGTTGACGTCAAATGTTCAAGTTTATTGCTTGAATGTTTTTGGAATGTTTTGATTTTTTTGGATTTTGATATGTTTTGATTTTTTTTGTGTTTTTTGCTATTTTGGTTGCATTTGGGTAATTGCTATGTTGTGTTTTGGTCCTGGTTACAGATGTTTTCCATGTTTGAAGTTGGATGTTTGTTGTGCTATGGAGTTGGATGTTTGTTGTGTTTTAAAGTTGTGTGTTGGCTGGGTTATGAGCTAGAGCTATGGGTATCCACTTCCAAACAAGGCTCAACAAGTGCCCCCAGTGTGGGATGAAGGTTATTAGGAAGATGCTGTAGTGGATGGTGTTCATGGAGATAGTATGCTAAGGTGTCAAATAATATCTTTACCTCAAGGAAGTCCAAACTATAGAAACTAGCCAGGCAGAGGTGACGGCAGAAAGGTCTTTTATTATGGATGGATAGGGGATAATGGGCTAACGATGTTTATACAAGGTGGATAGTGGATTATGATGTGGATTATGTAGGTAAAATGGTGGATGAAAAAGGCTGCAATCAAACAAACTAAGCAAATGATGGAAGCTGGTCTCTACGCATAGCACCTATTTGCCAAGTTTTCACTATGGTACTTATCCAAGGTGCCTGTTTACCAAGTTTTCACCAGAGGATGAATTAGTTATCTTGTATTTATTTTATTTTTGTTATCCAAAGTGCCACAAGGTAGTTTTCACTACTAGATGGTTTTTTGTTTTTTTTTAATTGAGATGACAATTACACATGGCGCTTGTTTGCCAGGTTTTCACCATGGTAATGGATAGGAGGGACTCAAGTGTCTAGCTCAATGGATGTTGGTAGTCCCATTGGAGATTGAGGTCATCGCATGGACCATGTCAAAAATACTCATAAATGTTGGTAAAGGGGATTGCATGGAAAAGTGATGGGTAGGTGGATAGTGGATTATGAAATGGGTCATAAAAGGTTCATACAAGGATAGATGGATAGGGATAGGATGATGGGGAAGATATGTAGGATAACAGTTGAAGGATGATGTGATGGAGGTATGTGGAAATATTGTGGAGTGGAATGGAACCATGACCAACGGTTGCACACACCATGAAAACATTTAAGCTTTGATGGGAAGGTGGTGTAGGAAGCGATGGGGATATTTGTTTATGAGATGGATGATGGAAGAATTTAAGAACCCACATAAACTTAGTATGTTTATGATTTTTACTTTGCTTGTGGGAGTTTTGAATGAAATTGGATGGAATGGAAGAAAATGGTTGGGATTCTTTGAGATGTAGAAAAGGATGAGGATGCCTCATTTAGCTTGTGTGCTTGGTTGCTTAGGAACCCAGACCATTTTGGTTGTGGGCTCTTCTTGTGGAGTTATAGGCTCAGATGGCTTTTTAGATAGATTTGGATGTGATTGTTTTCTTTGATTCCCTAAGGCATGAGGATCTTTAGAATTTTTGAGAGGCCTTATAGCTTTAGAGGTAGAGGCATCCAAATTTTTATTTTTGAATCCCATGGATTTGATGGAGGCAGAGTTGGTAGAATGAGTGGAAGCTTTATGTTTAGACAACATGTGCATTTGTTGGCCATGATTTTGGATGTAAGGACACTTATGGATAAATGGATAATTAGGCATTGGTAGAAGTGGTGGTAAAGTAGATGGAGGGATATTTGGAGTTGGAAGCAATGGAGGTAGATTGGATGGTGGAAGATGTACGGTCACATGATTTTGCAAGTTAAAAGATAGCAGAGGTAGAAAATATGGATGTAAAGTTGATGGTGGGAGTTTAGGAGTTGGAAGTAACGGAGGTAAAATAGATGATGAAAGATGTACAGTTACATGCTTTTGGGATTTAGGACAGAGTTTTTTGATGAGAGACGGTGGATTTAGAATGGATGGAGGAATTACCAACATCTTTATCTTGTGGAAGCATGCGATCAACAATGGGACTAGGAATGCTTTGGGAGCTAGACTTGATTTCATCATTAGATGTAGACAAAGGGGTGGTAGAGACCATGAAGATGGAGTTTTCCCAAAAACGTTTAGTGATATAAAGGGAAGAGTCATCAATGGTATTTGAATTAGAGGTCTCTCCTATCGAAGAAAGTCTAGCTTCTATACCAGGAATGAATGTGGATGAAGATGCTTGCAATTGGTATTCACTCGGACCATGTTCAGTGTACCTGATATGGAGATTTGAAGTGGATTGGCTAGATGATGGGTTGAGTAGATTAGAGGGGTCCACATATGATGAAAATGGATATGCTTCGGTGTTGATAGGAATACGGTTAGGGCTTTGATATTTAGCTTGAAAAGCACGACAAAACTTGAATGGATTAGGATCGGCATACATAACGACTTCAACACCATTATGTGGAAATTTGAGACATTGATGGTATGTGGAAGGAACTGCTTTGAGGGCATGGAGCCATGAATGGCCAAGGATGATGTTATATGGAAGGTCAATATCAAGGATCTGACAATGGACATCAGTAGTGACAGGACCAACTTGGATAGGCAAATGGACAATTCCTTCAATATCTCACCCAGCATCATCATATGCTTTGATAGTAATAACCTTGGAAGTGTCAACGTCTTTCTCAGAGTATCCCAATTGTTTTATTAGTTTTAAGGAACATATATTAAGACCATCTCCACCATCCACTAAGATTTGTTTGATACGGCATTGGTTTACAAACACTTCTATGTGGAGGGCTTCGTTATGTGATGGGTTGATGGATGGTCAAAGATATTTGTTAGAGAAGGTGAGATGGCAAGGGGCTGCAATGCTAGCAACTATAGATTGGAGTTGTGTGGTATCAATATCATTGGGCACCAAAGATTCTTGTAATGCTTTGTCAAGGATAGCCTTGTGGGCGGGGGATATGCGAAGCAATTCTAGGATGGAAATATGTGTGGGTGTTTTGCTGAGGTGAACAAGGATGTTATAGCTAGAAGATGGTCAAGGAGGATTGACAGGTGCCCCTAAATGCTAACACGGCCTCTTCGAGTAGTTGCAGCACAATCAAGTGCTTTTCCTTGGATTGTAATAGTAGAAATGTGAGCATGGTCAATGCGGCCAATCGTGGATGATTCATAGTTGTAATGAATGGCATTCCCAGTATGGGGGTTACTTGTCTTGTCATGAGATGGAAATGTGGATTCTTGAAAGCATCTAGACCATAGTTTGATGTTGATTGTTGGGTCGGTTGTGACGCTGGTGGGGTGATTTTAATTAGACCTTGATCAATGCAATCTTGAATGACATGTTTTAAGTGCATGCAACCATTAGTTTTGTGTCCTTTGACTCTATGATATTCACAATATTCATTTTCTTTGTACCAAGGAGCTTTGAAGACTGGCTCACCATTGGGTGGTGCTTTAGGCAATATGATATCTCCCTCTTGGAGAAGCTTATGAAAGACAACTTCCATAGATTCCCGTAAGGGAGTAAATGGTCGTCAATGATTTGAAGTTTGTCTTTTCTGAGTTCATTGAAAAGGTTGATTTGTTGTAGATGCAGCTGGGATGTTGATAGGGGCTTTTACTATTTGGATGTTCTTTGTGTCTACAACACCATCATTGACAACCTTCTTGTTTTTGTTCCAAAAGCGGGATCTATCATTTGACAATTGGGGATTGTCTTTGTTGTCTCTAAAAATCTTAATAGTACCCTTAGCAATTAAAGCATGTTTAATGGTGGCTCCTTTAGATATGAGTTCGTTAAAGGTCCTAGCACTTTGCAATTGTAGTTGGAAGGATAGCTCGGGTTAAAGATTTTGGACAAATATATCAAGTTGTTGTTTCTCAGGTATATACCATGATAGTTTGCTAGCCATGTTACACCATCATTGTGTAAATGAGGAAAAAGCTTCTCCATTGCGTTGTTTGTTGTTGACAAGGTCATTCATGTTCACTTCATGTTCAATGTTAAAGGCAAAATGGGATCAAAATTTGTTTGCTAGTTCCGCAAAAGTCTTAATTCACGGAGGTAAGTGAGAGAACCATTCAAGAGATTTCCCTGCTAGGCTTCAGGGAAATAGTCTCAAGAGATATGTATCATCTTGAGAGACATCGAGACATGCAACATAAAATGCTCTAAGATGGTCATCTAGATTTCCTTTTCCTTTGTATCTGTCAAATTGTGGGATTTCAAAATGTGGCAGAAAATGTGTCATATGAAGTGACTTGTCAAAGGGATAAGTGCGTATATCTTCCAAGGACAATGCCTTCTTGTTTTGTCCTACCGCTTTGGTAATCATTTGTTCAACATCTGCTTGAGATAAGTGATGTTGTTGAAAAGGGGGTTGACAGTTTGGGGGTGGAGTGTAATATTGCGTATATTGTAGTTGTTGTTGTGGAATGTAGGTGGGTATGACCATTTGTTGAGGTTGTGTGCTCATGTTATATTCCAAAGGATTGGTATGTGACACATATTTGTTTGAGGATTGCTATCCTTGAGACACAAGTGGTTGTTGAGTATATTGCAATGGGTTTGCTCCAAAAGTTTGCATCACATGGGATGTAGCGGATGGATTGATGTTGGTCGATGGTTGGGGATTCAGGTTTAGATTATAGTAGGTGATAGTAGGATTGGTAGATGTGGAAGAAGGATAGATAGTTGGGTTTGTGTTATGGACAACATGAGGAATGGTAGATGAAGATGGATGAACATTTGGGTTTGTGTTTCGGGCAATATGAGGATTGGTATGCGGCATGTGTTGGGTGACAAAGGGTAATCCTTGGGTTGCATAAGACAGATTGCCAGTTTGTGAAGGATTATATGGAGCTGGAGAAGGTGATGTAAGTTGAGTAACATAGGAGACCGTAGCATTAGGATATGCTTGTGATATAGTAGGTGGTTCACTCAAGTCAATGAGACTAACATTGGGATTATTTGGTATATGAGATGGATTCGTGGAAATGGCAGTGACCACGTTAGAGGTACTAGGGATATGAGCGTGGGGTATGGTCTCCACTTGTGATGCAATAGGAGTAGAAATGTGAAATGGCTGCAAAATTTAGGATATTGGAATGGCTTGTGATCCTTGGGGAACTTGTGAAGTTGGTATGGCTTGCGAAACTTGTGGGGTTTGCACTTGCAAAACATGGACAGCTTGTGATACTTGAGGCACAGATATAGTCATGGTAGATGTGGGGGTGTGTTGTGAAACATGGAAAGGTGGAAATCTCAAAGTTTGTGATTGGAAAGGAAGCATCTTAGTTGGTGTTAGCAAAGGTTTGATGGTGTACTCCTTACGTGGTGGGCTTGATGGTGCAACAATATGCAATGACAGAGATTGGTTGGAAGGTAGATGAGATTGGATGGACATGTCATGAAATGGTGTGGCAATGGTTGATGGTCCATTTTCAACAATAGCAGGAGTATTTGAACCTTGTTTGTGAATGGAAGATAAGTCAAAATGGTTTGGTAACTTGGCTCCCATGCGGGCTAGTTGCAAGAAATGACGGTCCAGATCGGATAGGATGAGTTTCTCGGCTTGGTCCCATATGTGTGTATCTCTAAATTTGGATAAGTCCTCTTGGGATTGTTCTTCATATGTCTCTAAAAATGTTGGAGGTTGTACTTGTGAGGATGATGGTCCAGCAGTGTATCCTTTGGGCACAAACACGTAAGAAGGCATACCAGTTGTAAATTGAGTCTCATCTCTAAGAGACATTGATTAGGATTGTTGCATTTTGGTTTCTATCTCAGCTCCGAATTTTGCTTCCATTTTAGCTCTATATTAGCTCCTAGTTTGATGCATGATGGTTAATGTTGAAATTTGGACTTGGCTTGTCAAGGTTGAGACCCAAAAGGTGATGGTTGGTTGATTGTTTGGTTATTGGTTGTTGTTGGTTGTTGGTTGTTGGTTTGCTTGGTTGCTTGGTTGTTTGTCTGCTTGGTTTGTTTGGGTGTTGGTTTACTTGGTTGTTGGTTTGCTTGGTTTGCTTGGTTAAACTTCACTAGAGGATAGCTCACACACTCAAAGGAAAAGTTGATTGATGTTGTTGTTTTGCTAATGTTGCTAGGGCTAAGTAAAGTCAAAAGATGATGTTTTGCTGTTGTTGAAATGGTTGGTTGATTCTTGGTTTTCTAGTTTAGGGTCTCAAAAGGATGGAAAGTGTACAAAGTCCAATTGTTTGGTATGCTCAAGACAGGAGACTAAGTTTAGGTGTCTGCAAATGAGCAGAAGCAGGTCTAAAAGTTGATGTTGAAGCTAAGCAAATTGGAAATGTAGGTAATTTGGCTAAGTTGCTAAGATTTGTTGATATTTAGCCAGAGGCGACAGGTAATATCTCAAATGTGATTCAAAAAAGGTCAAAAGTGACTGAGGATAGCTCAAAAGTGATCTGGTTTTAGTTCAGGTAACAGGCTACAGTATTAACCAAAGGCAAGCCAATTTTGTAGAGGCGAGCAGTTTTAGTTCAAAGGCAATTTTCTGTTGGTCAAAGGTGACTCAATTCAGGCTAAAAGTGAATAATTATTGTTCAAAGGTGATTTGGTTTAAGCAAAAGGTGACTGGTTGCAGTTTAAAGGTGATCTGAATGTATGTAGGTGGGTAATTAAGGCTCAAAAGTGGTTTGTGTCTGTCAGAGGATAGATTTTGAATGATGTTTTTGAAAAGAAAACAGTGATTCCAGTCACTCACACTCACAACAATCACAAACTTGTACAACCTAGGCTAGAAAGGACTATATTTGTTGAGTCCCCTGGCCGTGCCTATTCAAAGCAGATAGCTTCAGGATCTTGGTAGCACTAGCTTCCCCTTATAGTGCACTCACTTCTCACGCATACCAAGATCCAGGTTTCCCAAGGCTCATCCCCCCACCGAACCTTAGGATTGTCCCTGCTATCTCTACTAAGAACCACATGAATTAGGGCGGCTTCAAAGGTCCCACCTTTTGTGTCAACAAATAGAAGGTTTTTGGCTACTACATAAGGTTGCTAATGAGGGCATCTATTCAGGTGGCTATACGTGTGGCAGTGCTACTCTCTATTATGGAGTCTCCCAGCCTTCAAGGGTTACGCCTTGGAGGGTTTTGGGGGAGGTTAGTTGTCGGTATAACACAACAACACCTGTTGTTTATGACTTTCAACACAAACACTTTTCTTATATAGCAGTTTGGAAGGACTTGGCTTTAGCCCATTACCGCTTGGGTCATACCCCTTCTCACACTGGGAAGGTAGGCCCTCTAAATATAATAACAAGTTCTCATGCACCCAAGATCAATTTGATAGGCAAGGGGAGAGGATACTTTTGCTATTAAATTTGGGTTACAAACATGCACATTCAAGCAATCAAGAAAGATAAATCAAGCACGGAGCAAACAATGATTTCTTTTTAAGTACCAAGCCCAAATGTTCCTAATTTAGTGATAAATCAAAAGTCTTGGACCGATCAAGGCTGCAACAGATATGTTAGTAGTTTCATAACGTCCTTTTCTTGGACAATCGATAAGATGCTGCACAAATAACTGATTAGTAGCCAAGAAAACTAAACTGCAAATGATAAAGACTAGAAGTGATACAGTTACCAGAGGTGATCAACTATTGATCAGAAGCGATCTGTATTTAGCCAGAATCAAATTGTTGTTTCTCAAGAGTGATACCGATAAACCCAGATGCAAAATGATAAGGCTCAGAAGCAATTTGAAAAGTCAACAGAAGGTTGATTATAGGTCATAAGTGATTCAGATCTGTAAAAACAAGATATAAATAGAAAAAATCTAATTTACAGAAGGCGATCCAAATAGCTAAAAGCGATCACTGTTAGGTTAATAGTGATGCAAATCATGACAAAAGTGATCACTATTAGCTCAAAAGCGATGCAAAAAAGACTATAAGAGACTAATGTTTGCTAAAAAGTGACCCAAAAAATGCTGAAAGCGGTTGGTTTCATCTTGAAAGTGATGTGTATGTTCAAGAAGCGACTGGTTTTCACTCAGAAGCGACTAAAACTTGTTGTAAGCACTCAGAAAATCTAATCTTCACAAAAAATAACTTTAAATAGCAAAGTTAATCAAGGATGTGAGTCCCACCGAGCATACCAAAATGTGATAGGTAAAAATCAAGTTAGTAAGATCAAGCATTGTAAATCAAAACCTAACCCTACCATCATCAAAGAATCTAATCTAAATGAAATAAAAAAGCATGCAATTCAAAAACAATATCACCTAGATTGTATGATTCCTTGTATGTGATGTGGATTGCTTCTTCAATAATGAACAATTATGAAGATCAAAGCTTCCATGATGGATGGATGATAATGATAATAAGCTTAATGGATGCTAAAATGCTCAATATGCTCAAGATGATAATGTAAACACTATGAGAATGCTGGATAGATGTAGTATGTAATGAGAGGGTGTTTATATAGAACTCAACCAAAATCAATCAATGATGGAGATTTGGTGGTTGTGTGAATGGCTAGGATGAATTGATAGTCATAGGTGAATGTGTAGATGCCAAGTGGAAGGAAGATAGGGCTTATGTGTGACCGTGTACATAAAAAGTACTACATGTGAAAGATCTTAAATAAAAGATGTAGTACCACATATCTTTTTAAATAAAAGAGGCACACATGTCGGCTCATTAAGATGAATGATAAGAGGAATTAATTAAATAAATAAAAATTATTTAATTAATTGGAAAGTGGGATTATGAAAGGAATTTTAATTAAATAAATAAAATTTATTTAATTAAAATAGATAGAATAGAGATAATTAAATAATTAAAGATTATTTAATTATGGCTTAGAAGAAATAGATAATGAATTAATTAAATAAATATAAATTTATTTAATTAATAGAAGAAATAGGTGTTTTAGGGAAATTGCTCAAGTGTGTTAGACAAATGCAGATGCTAGGTAATGCAATATTTGATACGAATGATAATGAGTCAATTTTGGGTGTCTAGACATTCCTTGTTCCCAAATGGCACTCAGTATCCCAATTGCCACCACCCTGACAAGCTTCCAAGTTTCCCTTACACTCAACACCATCGTATCAAGTATCTCAAAATACTGATTACTGCTTCCCATTCATAGTCACTCATGGACTTTCAGACTTCCTCATCCCCCTCTCCAACTTCTAGGAATATCCCCAATCCTGGAAGCCCGCTGGTGTGATAGACTTTACAAGTCTCTTTTTTCCCAACATAGAATGGTAACAATTGTCTCTAAACCCTAGCTTCTCTCAATATAAGCTCTCAAGTAGGCTTTCAAAGTTTCTTCCACCTCACATCCCTCATCTCAACATCCTAGTTCCCTAATCCCTACTTTCTCTCTTCCTTGTCTCTCGTGAACCTTTAGGGTTTTCCTTACCATCCTCCCCTCTTACAAAATTGTATGCAAGGATCCTAATCTCTCAACTCTCGATCATTGTTGCCTTATTTCCAACAGGTTTCTAGGATTTCTATTCACTCTTTTCACTTCTTCGCGTGGTACTTAATATCCACTTTTCCCGACTCCCACCCTAGTCATGCCTTCCTCTCTCAAACATACAGGAACTTTACTACCTACCTATTACAAAATTGTTTGACTTCCTCCCAACCCCTGATTCCTCAATCCCCTCTCGCAGAATTGCACCCTTCAACATGTGAATCCCTAGACCTTTTCCATTTGAACACAAAACCCTTCATACTCCCCTACACTTCATAGGACACCATTAATGCCAAAAAAAGAGTGTGATGTAATTTTAAAAGCACCCAAATCTTGTAAAAACACCATTGGACTCCTCAAAGGTGTAGATCCACACACAAGGCCATGTGAAGATGATGAAAGTGGGTATCAACATTTCCTAAATGCCATAAATGAAAATCTACTTACAATCCTACAAAAAGGTACTAGGATACTCTTCTAGGCATGGAAAAGAATGTTTTGTTTCCCCAAAATATCCAACAATAGATCTAAGGAAATTTTTTATGCAGATTGTTGTGTTGGCATGTGTCATGCTTTGATTGGCAAAGAAACCTTACAACCCCAGAAGACCTACCCAAATAAAAAAAGTGTTATATAATGAAATGCTATAAATACAAGGATGAAAGATATTGAAGAGATTGGTCATTGATCCAATTTCCTAGCCATTTCTATCTTAGGTTATTTTAGGGTGTCAACTGATTCATGTCTAGTCTATAAGGAGACAAGATATACTTTGTAACTCATAAGAAGGGTATTCAATGAACATAATGTATGTAAATGGATGTCTCCATGGTAGTTTGTAATTATTTAGGGGGATGCTCAAACCTAGTTATTGATCCTCTCTAGCCACATTTGTTAGTGTTTCATGTAAAAAGAGGGGTTTTCAATTTCAATGAATGTGTAGGTTAAATCCTCCTTTCACACCTTACATTCAAGGACATAAATTGAGTCAAGCCACAATCTTTGCAAAAGGGCTCTACTATAGATTTACTATCAATTGGAACGAAGAGGAAACTTGGAATTTGTTGATTACTTGATTAATTAAATCTTGATTATGCTTGAAACCCTAATTTCATAAAATTGTATATAAATGGACAAATCACGACAAACATTCACAGATAGAGATATAATATTTAGAGTTAATACATACCAAACTTCAAGATTCTAGATGTGAGAAAGTCAGGGACTAATGAGCAGGCACCCAAGTCCAAGGTGCCACTTTCTGTCAAGATCTCTAAAAGTTGTTTATAACCTTTTCTGTTGTTCCAAAGATTTTTGTGTCTCGGGATCTGGAGGACTTCAGTGCAAGTGCCCAAGTATAGGTCCTACTTTTCTTCTCAGGTCTACAATTCTAACACTTTGTTATGCCTCCCTGCAACTCCACTCCTTCTACTTCTACACTTGTAACCTGCAATCATAGAAAAGGGGGTTGGGGGTTGTGGTGTCTAGGATCTTGCCTCAGTCAAGCCCCAGAAGGACATTCAAGTCTTTCAAACACTATTGTCAGATAAAGAGTGCGTATCACTATGGGATAGAGGCAAAAACCAATTGATAAATGATTGAAAACATAGATAAATGTCACCTCGGAGGTGTATCTTTCATATAGATGAAAATATTTCACATCATGAGAAGATGAAGCTAAATCTGTATAACAAACATAATAACAAGACAAGTCTACTCTACAATAATGAATACTTTGAATGCCATCAAATCATAAGTGTGCCAAAAATTCATAATCATCTTCTAGTTTACAAATGAATCCCTAAACATGCTTATATATGCAACAAAACACATTCCCACTTTAATTTCGTAATTCAAACTTGAGATGTCAGCAACGGACACTTATAACAGTCATATAACCCACATTTAAAATTTGGGACCCCACTAAATAGGTCAGGACTAGGGCATAGATGCCCAAGTCCTAGGACCCATTATCAAAGCAGGATTAAGCTCATCACAGTCCCCTAGGTCCATTTTGACATGGGTTTTCAGGGATTTCCATGGGGAGTTAAAATGAACATGCATGATTACACTAAAAGGACCTGGGAACTAAGCTTAGGAGGGAAAAAGTCCCAGGGAGACATTTTCCAACGTAACATTTAGCCCCCACTTTAATGTATGCATGAACGCGAGGCCCATACATGCATTAAAGTATGGTCAACAAACACAACAAACACGCCATACACTTACAGCTAATGTTTACACAAAGATTGAGACCTATTTCTAGCCCCAGTCTTAGGTAGACATTAGAGAAGACACATCTGTGAGGCCTACTTTATCTCACCTATTTTTACTTATGATACTCATCATATGGACTTTTTGATAGACATGTGCACGTTTGGGGACTGCTAATCCCGTTATCTAGTCTTTCATTACTAAATCTTATGCTTTGATTAGTTAGATGGATTATGATATGTTGATGTTATAGTTGCATGTTAGATTACATTTGATTCTATGATGTTTAATGGTATATTGAATTGGATGCAATTGAAATGTTTAGTGATGATTGAATTGATGAAATCTGATGCAGTGTATGATCTTGATTGTATTTTGAGAAATGCAAATGAATTGAGAATCATGTAAATGTTAGCATGTGTTATAATTGAGAATATATGTGTGTATGCGATCTTATGCATGTGTGTGTAATTCATTTTGCTTCAACTATATATATTATGCTATTAACATGTTTGTGTAAGTGTGCAGGTATTTTCCATAGCCCATGGAAAATCGGAGGTCAAACAAATAACCCTATGTAATAGCCATGTAAAACCGACCTAGTCCCTAAGGTAGACTAAGGTCATTTGTGATTGAGTATGATGTTTTGTGTTTTATTTTAATTGATGATATTTTTGTAAGGTTTCACCTTTTTTATTTATCTCCTTGAAATGTTTTAATATTGTAATGTTTGGTTTGCACAATTTTGGTGCTATTTTTTTTATCCCTTTTTATGTGGATTTATGACTCCCCTTGTGTTCATAATGGTTACCTAGGGTCTAGGGCCAATTTGGGCATGTTAACCCTTGATGTAACCCTTGTTTGGTCACCTTAACTTGGCCCTTGAGTAAAGTGACGAATTTGGAGATGGAAAAGGTGGATGGCAAGTCACCATCCCACCTTGACTAACTCCACTTCCCTAGGGTAAGACTACCCTTATATTTGAATGCTTTGGAAGCTTCCAAAGCCTCCACTTGTGTGAGACCTCTCCCCTATGCTCTCACACATGTGTGAGAGTATTTGTGGGAGAGTGTGTGACATAGTTGAAGGAGAAGGTGACAAGTGTCACCCTCTCATCCTTGTGAGGAATCAACTTGTGGGATCCCCTCTCCCAATACTCTCACACATGTGTGAAAGCATTTGTGGGAGAGTGTGGAGCAAGTTGAATGGGAAGGTGACAAGTGTCACCTCCTTATTCTTTAGGGGATTGTGAGAAGGTTATGTGGATGAAGGAGAAGGTGACAAGTATCACCTTCTCATTCATCAAGGCTTGTGAGATAATCCTATTTATCTCCCTCTTTGTGAGAAGGGGAGGGTTCTTCTTTTTGGTTCTTTTCTTTTTTGAATTTGATCATTGATTTTGGGGAAGGAGAGATAGACTTGGAGAAGTGGAAACTCTTGGAAGGATTTTGGGAGAAATCTCTTGGAGCTCTTCATCAACACCTTCCATTGCTTGGAGCTTGAGAGGTAAGATCTTATATTTCTTATTATTTGCATGTGAAAATATATAAATGTTCTTGAGTTTTGTTTTGGTGAGTTCTCCATATGAGAGAGCTCACCTTGTAATGGGTGGGAGAGGTGTGAACCTCCTCGAGGATAGCCTTCATCTTGTTGAGGTTATTTGGTGGCCATGGGTCTTATTGAGAAGTTTTTATGATATGTTATGGCAAGAGTGCCTTTGAAATATTTTGGCTATAATGAGTTTATAAGGCAAGAGGCCTTGAGATTTGAGTATGTTTTGGTTAAGTTATTGTGGTTTCCCCTTGAGTAGAGAGTTGTCCACTCTCTCACCCACTAAATCCATACTTGATGGATTTGTTTTGTGTGTATCCATGGGAGGGAGTTATTGTGCTTTTTGTGAGTGTTTATGTGTGTTAGAATCCCTTGTGTTGTGCATGAACCTGGTTATTTGGATGGCCTCCTAGCTTGGGGTGGCTTGCTTGCAAGCCTAAGGTTGGGAGACAAGCTCTCCATGGGCTTGGAGAACTTTCTTGTGTTTTTTGTAGGTTTTGGTGGCTCTTGGAGGAGTATGGAGGTTTTGGAGTTTTGAAGAAAATATGGTTTTTGTGTATATTGTAAAAATGAAGGCATTGTGTTGCCTTGGCCTATTTGGCCTTGTAATAGTTTTGTTGTTGTATTGAGAGAAAAAACTCTCTTGGGTTAATCTATTAGTGCATGTAAAAATTCTTGTAAAATATGTCTTCATTTCCAATATATGGGTGTGTTGAAGTTTTGTCCTAATGTGCATTTGGAAAAATAGATATATTAATGTGAAAGAAAGTCCTTATCTCTCTCTCCTTACCTTGTTATATATGAATTGCATAAATAATTTGTGTAAAGAAAAGAGTAAAACATTTGTGCTTACTGTGATGGGAAAAAAAAATACAATGTATGCTTATGGTTATTGAAAAAGGAAATAAGTAAAGGGTAAGTGCAAAAAGATGGGGGGCCAAAAAGTGGCCAAAATAATTTCAAAAAGATTTAAGTCATAACGTGAGCGCGTTATAACGCGCTCGCGTTATGGCAAACTATAAATAAAAAAAAAAAGCAAGTCAATTTCATTTCACTCCCATTTTCTCCTCTGCCCGCGGCCTCCAAACCCTCAAAAATGCGCTCACATTCTGCAAAACGCCAATCAACACAAAAATCTTGTCAATTCATTGCCAAAATGCTGCCGCGACGTCGAGCACGCCAAAGAGGTGAGTTATCTTTGTTTTTTTGTTTGAATTTATTTCTATATAGGTAGGTTTTTGTTGATTTTTGATGTATATTTTGTTAATTGTCAGGAAATGTTAATGCACCTCCTCCTCCTCCTCCTCCTCAAGATCCACAAAATCCTGAGGAGGAAATACCTGTAGAACAACAACCTCCTCCATTCATTCCTCGACATGCCCCTGGAACACAAGATAATATAATAGGGCAAATTGAAAACAACAAAAAACAAATTGAAGATATAATTGCAAGGTTGAAAGATCCTTCCACTTCAACCTTGCATAGGTCCATGCTTGCCGAATCTCTTGAGTCTATGTTAACAAATGTAAATTCAATTAGCAAGCAAATAACTAGTTGGACCGATAAAAAGAGAGAGTTTAGAGATTACTATGCAGATAAATTATCATACCAAGATGTCAAAAAATTACAAATTACAAAATTAGACTTGTGTTCAATTTTTACAAACCCACAAACAAATCAACCTCCACCCATTACATGCAAGAGGTTCCCTATCCATTGGTGCAACAACCAAGCGATAAGGGACAATTTCGGGCAGAGGTGGTGGATGGTTTTTGACCATCCTCCATGCAATAATAATGAGGTCCCGCAATACTTTTTGAGGAAACTCTACTGCGAGTTTGTCCTCAATAAAGTGCCAAACTATTTTGATATGCGGGACTTCTAGGGTAGAGGTGGGGGCTCAGCACAGGATAGACCAGGGGCACATCTTGACCCACAGTGGGTAGTGAGATGAGTAATTAGCAGACCAGCCCACGAGCATGTTTCTATCCCTTCCATTGTGAAGGAGAGTGTTGAGGTCGATACACTGAGGTCAATTAGTCCCTTGACCCAGAGCATCATAGAGCATGTCGATCCTGCAACACAGAGTGGGTTGGGAGATAGTGCGAGGAGTAGGGTCCCACCACATACTTGCCAGGCTTGCAGGTCAGCCTGTGGTTATGACCCCATGGACAGTCAGGACACAGGTGCACAGGCTACATCTGCAGCTGAGCAGATGGTGATGATAGATACCCTCCTGAGTGAGACTTTCGGCCTTGATACTCAGGTAAATATTAGCAAGTTCATTGAATTTAATTTATTAAATTTCATTTTTGAAATACAAGATTAACTAATTTAAATTGATGATTTTAATGAAATTTCAGGGTCATAGCGTCGATGCAGTTTTCAGTGGTTCTCCACCTACATTTTTCACTAGATCATCTACTATCGAGGCATGTAACTAGTAAACAATTATAAATATTACATATGAATAGCATCGTTATATGAATGGTATTCTAATTTTTGATTTTGGATGTTGAATAGGTTAATACTGTAGATTTCATGGCAACACCTGCCAGCGGTGGTGGACTTCAAAGCTTTACGGAAGTAATAAAATAAATAGTTTAATGAATGAATTGTACCTACTAAATTTTTGTATGTGATTTGTGTGTTTAATTGTGTGTACTTCCATGTTTAGATGAACGTGTGTGTATGTTAGGAGCCATGATTTGCATCACTATTATAGTTTTCGTAATTGAATAATGTTGTTTTATTTCTAGATGATGCAGGCTACGGAGACACCTCCCCATATTTATAGGGCAATGGAGCAGGGTGTGGCCTCTGCGATTCATAGCTCTATGGCATTGACAGGGGTATGAGGTAGATTAGTAAATTTCAATTTACATTCATTGTTATAGTTGTCTATTTTTGAAAAATCAAAAGATTATTGATTTGAAGTTTAATTTCTATCTGGATGGTTTCTATAGGACATGACATCACCAGGGCCTATTCCTGCTACTGAGACAAGCGAGGAGACAGATTATATGTTAGCGGTAAGTGATTATTTTGTTAAATGTTTCATTTTTTTATAACATGTAATTTCTATATATTAATGTCTATACTTTTTTTTGTAACAGGTAAAGGTGCAGGAAGAACTAAATAGGAGGAGTAGCCCTCGGGTTCGTAGTAGACCACCCACATGCATGTCTCCATCCCCTAGAAGATCAAAGGCTGCTCGTGATTTATTCTCTTCACCAGCCAGAGGGGAATGACTTTTATTGTGTTCCTTTGTTGTATGCCTATATGGCATTTGTGGACATATATTTTGTATTGTACATAGTTGACATTATATGCCTATATGGCATTCTTGTAAGCCTATATGGCTATTTTGTATATATGTTATACTTATATCGACAGATATTGATGTATGCCTATATGGATATTTGGTTAATACAAATCTTTTTTATTGATGGCATCCATACTTGCATTATAAATCCACTTTTGAATGGATATTTGTAGATGGCTACTTCAAATATTTAAAGTCCAATTGTATTACATAGGATGTTTGCATTTTCTTTGATAGGCTTGATAGGCCATGGATTACATGATGGTGTTTGATGGAAAAGTATGGTACTAGAAGACTCTAGTTCATTCTTAATAGGCTTGTGATTGATAATATCTTTGCATGATTGCACTTGATCTTGGATCATGGGCATGTTGTTAGGATTTTGATTGCATTGTGATGTTTGATGGATAGGCATGGTGTAAGATACCCAACTAGTTCTACGAAAATTTTTCCTTACTTAAACAATTTTACTTGCTATCAATTCATTAACTACTTCAACAACACAAAGATATACATCAAAGATAACTACTTGAATGAATCAACCTTAGAGTTGGGTACTTGTCTAGATATTTGACTCAATCAACTTGCAATGTCTTATTACATGGATAATGCTTTCAATAGCATGAAGTTACAACTTATTCAATGGAGATACAAAAGAAAGGCCTTGAAGCCTTGATGTTTACAATGGTGTCTACACTTGATCAACTCAATCAAACTCAATGATGTCAACTGAATGTCAACACCTCACAATATCACAAGGGAGCATCACCTTACTTGTTGCATGGATGAACGTCATAGTTGCAAGACTCTTAGGGTTAGGCGCCAACTGAAGGTAGTAGAGACCAGACTAGGCGCCATCCTAAGCTGGGCACTTCCTTGAGGTGGTAGAGACATGGATGAATGTCTGGTGGGGTTTGATGACTCTATATTGACACTCAAATTCACTTAGGCGCAATATTAGTGTTCTTCTAACTAGGCGCTAGATAGGAGGATTCTCAGGGGTTTTGGCGCCTAGGTTACAACTTGTCAATTTCTCAAAGAATCTTTGAAACACTTGACTTCCAAGGATTATCATCTTACCCTCTGATGGAGTGTCTTGTTCCAAAATTGGTCTTAGGGACTTGCATCTCTCTTAGACGCATGTTTGGAGTAATGTCAACTGGTATCAGCGCCTATTATCTCAATTCACACTTGACATCAAACTTTTGAAGCTCTTTTACCCTAGCGCCTTTATCTTCTATCAAGCGCCTAACATTCTGGAGGTGAATTCCATCTTAATCTAAGTCTTCAAGTTACTTCCTATTGTGACCAAAACACACATCACCCCATCGGACTGGGGACCCCCTCTTTTTTGAGCTCAGATGCTTTGCATTGATTTATGCAATCTCATTCCAAGTTGTCAGGGTCTTGAATATTAATGATGCAGAGGATTAGATTGTCCATGAGTTGGCGCCTTGAAGTGACTTGAGCACCTTCAGTTGCCTTGAAGTTGGTGTTGGCGCCTAAGGAAGGTAATGAGTCTAGACGAAGCACCTTAGATGGGTTGATAAAGAAAGATGATGTGCCTTAGGAGGAATTGGCACCTTGAAGGATGATAAAAGGGCTCTTTGAAGTGGCAGAGAGCATGAAGTAGCGCCTAAGCAAAGGTAAGTGACTCATGCCCCTTGAATGCCTTGTGTCAATCAAAATCAAACTTCAAACTTCCATCTAGCGCCAGGATGAAGATCAAGTGGAAATGCGCCTTGGAGTTAAGGTTGGTCCATTTCAGAGTAAATGAGCGCCTAGAAGCATAGGCCATCATCAGGAAAGGTTTGGTTGAGTTGAATTTGCGCCTAAGAGTAGAAGCGCCTTACTAATGGAATGAGAGCACCCTGATGATTAAAGTCTCCAGAGATGAATGCCTTAACCAATCTAGTGCCTTCAAGAGGATGGCATTTAAGGAGTATTCTTGGCATGTTGAAGTGACTTGGGCGCCTTGATGGGGAGAGGTCTTGATGAAGAGAGTAAGGTTGAATATCTAAGGGTAATATGCGCCACAGATGATAGAAATTGATCACCTTGGAAGGTAAAACACTTCAAATGTTTTCAAGGAATTGGATAAGTCATTTAGCACCTATAGTGGGAGGTATTGTTTTGGCACCTTGGACAAGATTGGGCATCTGGAGAAGATTTGCTCAGAGTACTCACTTAGCACCCTGGGGCCAACTCAAGTAGACATTGCACCATCTAGATCAAACCTTGAAATGCGCCCAGAGAAGACATGAAGAAAGATATGTGCCCTGTGTTGGAGGAATCAAGTTGGATAAGTACTTGAAGAACTTGAAGAACTTGCATTAAGTGTTTTAGCGCCTTGGATGAGGATATTAGCGCCTTGGTATGGTTTGGAGCGCCTTTACCCGTGCCTTGAGGAGATTTTCTTACATCTTAAAGGAGGTTCTGACACCTTGCCCCCTTTGGTATCTAGCGCCCTAGTGGCTTTAACCTAACGCCTTTGGAGTCCAAAATGCACCTTTGAAAGTTGAAGTGAACCTTGATAATTAGAGTCTTCATAATGAGCGCCTAGGTCTTGTTGAGTAGAATACCCCACAATGTGCGCCTAGGTCTTTAAGAAGAGTAATGATACTTGAGATAGAGCACCTTGAGGAGGTAGTTGAGCGCCCTGGATTGAATAATTGGAGTTCAAGGAAGGTTTGAGCACCCAAGGCATATGGCTAGAGAAGTTGTAGAAAAGACCACTTTTGGCGCCTTAAAATTTTGAATGCTTGGGGAGTTTTTGCAAAGATCTAGTTTGAGCGCCCTTATGCCCTAGGATCATCTAGTTTGTGTGTCTTGTAATGAGGAGTTCATGTAAGTTTGGAATGAGCGCCTTGAATAAGTGTAAACTAGCCTAGAGAAGGGTATGTGCACCTTGAGCATTCCAAAGATAACTGTGCGCCTAGAACAATATGAGCACTCATGATGATGATTAACGCCCTGATGAGACTATGAGCGCCTTGTTCAGGAGATACCTTGTTTGATCATAAAATGTGCCTTGAGTCTTGAAGGTTTTGAGCGCCTAGGTGATTTGGATGTTGGGATGTTGGTATGCGCCCAAGATTGAGGTAAGTGAGCGCTTGTAATGGAGGAGAGCAATGAGATGGAATGTCTTGTAGAGATTGGCGCCCAGAGACCCATTTTTGTGCCTTTGATGATGACCATTTTTGCATAAGAGTTTAGCGCCTTAGAGTTGTAAACTTTCTCTTTGGGCGCCCCTGAGTGAATGTTGGTGCCTTGGACAACTAAATACACCTTTGATGGAGTGGAGCCCAGAAGGGGAGTAGGAGGAAACCCAATCTTCAAGATTCATCAAGCTTCAAAGGCCATCTACAAGGAAGGTGTTATCATCTACACTCCGAGAAGGTAATGTCAAAGGCCATCATGAAGGATCACTTCACCAACTTCAAGTCCTTCAAGTTCAAGTCCTTTCACCTAGCAAGTCCAAGAGAGATTTCTACTCTGATTCATGAAGTAAGCTTATATCATCCTTATCTACTTTGTGAGAAGAAGAAACATTACAAAGTCAATCAAATGAGTTACAAGTACCATACATCCAATTGCAAGGAGTGAACCACCTTAAGGAAAAATAGTTCTCTTGAAGTTACTTGAAATGTCAAAAGGTTTAGCGCCTCAAGGTAAGGTCAGAGGTGAGGTTAGAGGTGAAATGCGCCTTTGGACCATTCTGGTGCCTTGGATGAAGAACCTATATCTTGAGCCCAAGAGGTAAAATTTGCACCTTAGTCGATTTGGAGAGTTACAGAGATTAGAGAAAAGTGCCTTGAAGACAGAGTTGAGCGCCTTAAAAGAGGTAGCTCATCAAAGTTGAAGAAGAGCTTCAGGATTCGATTGATAATGCTCGAGCTATCATAAGACAAGGCGCCCATTTTGTTCACCACTTGTAGCATCACTTGTTCAAGGTGCATGTGTGATTTGGTCAAAAATAGGTGCCTAGAGTGAATAGGCTTTCATCCTGACTTAATACACTGCCTCCTTCTGACGATTTTTGGGGTAGCAGAAAACCTTTCACCATGGGCAAATGCCTCAGAGCTATAAAAAAACTGAGAGAGGTTATTGTAGAGGCACTCTACGTGATCGCGTTGCCTCAGACAGAATGTTTCTAAGTGACACAGTTTTCAAGTAACATCTCGTCAAAGATTGCTACCTTTTTGCACTTTGGACTCTTCAGGGATATCGTCGGTACAATGTAGCTCCGACTGTTTCGACATATTTGGGTGAGAAATAGGACCATGCCTAGCGTAAATGTACCCATTCAGATGCGTTGGAACAGTCAGTTTGGTCATGTCAGGAGCAGGACGAAAGTTACACCCCTTTGCAACTTTACACTGCCTCCTTCTGACGATTTTTGGGGCAGCAGAAAACCTTTCACCACGGGCAAATGCCTCAGAGCTATAAAAAACTGAGAGAGGTTATTGTAGAGGCACTCTACATGATAGCGTTGCCTCAGACGGAATGTTTCTAAGTGACACGATTTTTGAGTAACATCTCATCAAAGATTGCTGCCTTTTTGCACTTTGGACTCTTCAGGGATATCGTCGGTACAATGTAGCTCCGACTGTTTCGACATATTTGGGTGAGAAATAGGACCATGCCTAGCGTAAATGTACCCATTCAGAAGCGTTGGAACAGTCAGTTTGATCGCATCAGGAGCAAAACGAAAGTTACACCCCTTTGCAACTTTACACTGCCTCCTTCTGACGATTTTTGGGGCAGCAGAAAACTTTTCACCACGGGCAAATGCCTCAGAGCTATAAAAAACTGAGAGAGGTTATCGTAGAGGCACTCTACGTGATCACGTTGCCTTAGACAGAATGTTTCTAAGTGACACAATTTTCGAGTAACATCTCGTCAAAGATTGCTGCCTTTTTGCACTTTGGACTCTTCAGGGATATCGTCGGTACAATGTAGCTCCGACTATTTCGACATATTTGGGTTAGAAATAGGACCATGCCTAGCGTAAATGTACCCATTCGGATGCATTAGAACAGTCAGTTTGGTCGCATCAGGAGCAAGATGAAAGTTACACCCCTTTGCAACTGTACACTACCTCCTTCTGACGATTTTTGGGGCAGCAGAAAACCTTTCACCACGGGCAAATGCCTCAGAGCTATAAAAACTGAGAGAGGTTATTGTAGAGGCACTCTACATGATCACATTGCCTCAGACAGAATGTTTCTAAGTGACACGATTTTTGAGTAACATCTTGTCAAAGATTGCTGCCTTTTTGCACTTCGGACTCTTCAGGGATATCGTCGGTACAATGTAGCTCCGACTGTTTCGACATATTTGGGTGAGAAATAGGACCATGCCTAGCGTAAATGTACCCATTTAGATGTGTTGGAACAGTCAGTTTGGTCGCATCAGGAGCAGGACAAAAGTTACACCCCTTTGCAACTTTACACTGCCTCCTTCTGACGATTTTTGGGGCAGCAGAAAACCTTTCACCACGGGCAAATTCCTCAGAGCTATAAAAAACTGAGAGAGGTTATTGTAGAGGCACTCTACGTGATAGCGTTGCCTCAGACAGAATGTTTCTAAGTGACACAGTTTTCAAGTAACATCTCGTCAAAGATTGCTACCTTTTTGCACTTTGGACTCTTCAGGGATATCGTCGGTACAATGTAGCTCTGACTGTTTCGACATATTTGGGTGAGAAATAGGACCATGCCTAGCGTAAATGTACCCATTCGGACGCGTTGGAACAGTCAGTTTGGTCGCATCAGGAGCAGGACGAAAGTTACACCCCTTTGCAACTTTACACTGCCTCCTTCTGACGATTTTTGGGGCAGCAGAAAACCTTTCACCACGGGCAAATTCCTCAAAGCTATAAAAAATTGAGAGAGGTTATTGTAGAGGCACTCTACATGATAGCGTTGCCTTAGACGGAATATTTCTAAGTGACACAGTTTTTGAGTAACATCCCGTCAAAGATTGCTACCTTTTTGCACTTTGGACTCTTCAGGGATATCGTCGATACAATGTAGCTCCGACTATTTCGACATGTTTGGGTGAAAAATAGGACCATGCCTAGCGTAATTATACCCATTCGGACATGTTGGAACAGTCAGTTTGGTCGCATCAGGAGCAGGACAAAAGTTACACCCCTTTGCAACTTTACACTACCTCCTTCTGACGATTTTTGGGGCAGCAGAAAACCTTTCACCACGGGTAAATGCCTCAGAGCTATAAAAAACTGAAAGAGGTTATTGTAAAGGCGCTCTACGTGATAGCGTTCCCTTAGACGGAATGTTTCTAAGTGACACAGTTTTCAAGTAACAGCTCGTCAAAGATTGCAGCCTTTTTGCACTTTGGACTCTTTAGGGATATCGTTGGTACAATGTAGCTCAGACTGTTTCAACATGTTTGGGTGAAAAATAGGACCATGCCTAGCGTAAATGTACCCATCCGGATGTGTTGGAATAGTTAGTTTGGTCACATCACAAGAAGGACACCAAAAATGCAAAAGTTGCTTTGTGCAACTTGACAACATTGACACTTTTTTACAACATGACTCAAAGACTCAAACTGACCCCAAATGACTCAAAGTGACTTAAAATCACCTTGATTTGGTGCCCAATGTACATTATAGAGGTCGAGGCACTTCTTATCATTCAAACATCTTAGATGAGTGCATAGGAAAGGAAAAAGCTCTAAGTTTCATCATCATGAGCGCCTAATATCAAGAGACTTTAATGCATTGATTTGGCGCCCTATATGTGAAGGAAGATCTAAAGGCATGAAAGTGGATGTCATATTGCAAGAGTTTGGATCATCAAAATTGAAAGAAATAAGTCTATTAAGCTTGGGCGCCCTTGGTCTTCTTTTCATTCATTATGAGCACCTTGGGAGAATGGTATATAGGTCATCATCATGATTGGGCGCCCTGGATCCAAAGTGTTGGAGAGATCATCAAATGGTGTCTAGTAGGGTGAGTTATGAGTTTGGTCGCATCAGGAGCAGGACACCAAAAATGCATAACATGATGATGTAAAAATGTGTACATATGTGTAAAAATGCAGGAGGAAATAAAAAAAGACAAACCTTACAAATTAATAATGTGCATACTTACAACTCAATGTAACATAACTTTACAAAATCAATGTGAATACTTACAAATTAATCCAATGAACCATCCGGGTCTGCTCTACTCTTTATTGTGTCAAGTATTTGCTTCATGGTCAGACTCATGCACCTTCCACAATATTTTGTTCAAAGGTCTACCCCGATACTTTATCAAATGAACATTGGATGCCACGACAAGGTTCGAGTAATGAAGAATCTTCCGATGCATGTCAAAGTCCTGAAATAGCCAAATATTAACACTCTTATGTGGGTACCTTCTAAGCCATGTTCCAGTAATAACCACTGATCCTGTAGGGTATTCAATGTTTTCTCCATCTGTAACAGGGGCCTCCAATTTCTTTTTGTCCTCAACACAACGACATAAGTAATAATCTGTTCCCTCTTCATTATCTTCATCTGCAATAACTGCATATACGTGTCCTACATTGATATGTGTAGCAAATTAGATGAAATTAGTCAACATTACAAAAACACTACAAAGTAAGATGACATTACCTAGTTGAACTAGATGAAATTAGATGCATATACATGCCCTATATTACCTGGTTGAACTAAATCTGATATGTGGTCAAAGTCAACTGACGATTCCATCTGTGTTAGTTCCAGTGCCGTCGGGGGTCGATACGTGTCAAGTGGGCTAAGATAACTTAACTGCCATTCGTCAACCCACTCCTTTGACTCGCACTTATCCCAGACTTGAATTGTACATGAAGAACAAAAGCATGACATCTTTCATGTATGGATACTCCATGAACCTACAATTGAGCTTCTGAAAGAGTGCATCTCATTTGATCCTGTCAGTGTACAACAATCCTCATATGGTGCAATGTTAGTATCATCTATCAACCAAAAAAATCTACGAACTAAAGACTTACCTTCATTACCTGGACCCATGGAAGCATTACACCACTCGACAATCAATTTTGCATCTGTCAACTTTGCATTGTCTTTATACTTTAACTCTTCTCGTGCTATGGCTCTTTTGATACATGCTCTTGCACCATCATGCTCCCCCTTTCCATGCCCGGCCTCACAAAAGTTCCACATATGTTGAATACCTGTAAAATTATGCCTCCTACTCAGCCAATAGAAATTCCGCGAGTTCTTGAATTGTGATGCACAATTATCTGACCATATGATATGCTGACTGAACGATATGCCCCTTCTAGCCAAATCATTGTAGAACACCTGAAAGCAACCTTGCACAAACTCCGTAGAATGCGTGCGATCATCACTAATATAGAAATTATACTCCCTTAGGATCTTTCTGTCATCCTCTGTACTATCATTCGCATGAATGAATGCGATGTGCACAAATATAGAAACTTGTGTGGAGTTGTAATATTGTGATTGTACCTCACGCTGTGGCTGTAGACTGTAGTTCTCTGCAAAGTCGACGACTGAAACAATGCTACCAACCGGAAATGTGTCCTTGCATAACTTGAATTGCAAGTCCAACCATCGAGCTCTATGGGCATGTCTTGCATACTCATACACTATGCTATCACGAAATATAGGCATAAACTGATACACTAGAATCTTTTCAATAACTAATTCACACCTCTTTGCTTCTTTACCATCTTTTGTATTGTATGCCACTATTTTATACTTGCCAAACTCTACTAGTTCATTTCCAACCGCATGTGTTATTTCCATATGTTCACATATTGGCAAATGTTGCAAGCCACCGCAACGATGACATGTGCCATCCAAGCATAATTTCTTGTAGAATATTTGACCTTCCTCTCTTTCACATAAAATTCTTGATATGAAGTCTCTTGAAGATGTTGGTGGGGCACATATGGCACAACCCTGCAAATCATTGTTAGTATGCATATCTAAACATATAGACCTATAAGCATCAAAATGGTTAGAAAATTCAATATGTAATCTACAACAACAAGTAGTGCGTGTGTGATTTATCTTAACATAGAAAGGTTTTAGCATTTCAAAATATCTTTGACAAATTTTAATTTGAGGATACTTCTCTAGAAATTTACCATGAAACTGTGTTTGAGTCTCATCCAAAAAATGCTTTGGATGTGGCTCGTAGTTCTGACTACCAATTCTCCTTCTTACCACATCCCTTTGATTCAGAGATACCCTTGTGTAATTCTTCCAAAAGTCTTCAATTAGTGATCTCAATGCTTCAACAATTGGTTTATCTTTTCATGGTAGTCTCCCCGAGAACGCCCATAATTCATTGGCATTAGTGTCCTCAATTCTTTGGCGTCTTCCAACGGCTCTTGATAAAGTTTTCCTATTAATTCTCAATTCTTGACTTGTCTTTCTAATGAGATGAGCTTTCCTCGTTTGACTACTTACTATAGTCGATGTAATCACACGCCGTGTTGCATTACTATCTTTTGTGCGTGAGGTGTTACCCACACTCTCATACGCACTCATTAGATTCTTGACAATAGATTTTTCACTTGAAGCCTCTGATGTTCTCAACCCAAGAATCTTCATGATAGACCTATACTTTATACTTCGCATCATTTCAACGAATAGTTGACATCTTGCAGTCTCATTTAACTTTTCAAAGAACAATCTCCAAATCTTATTAGCATATCTTCTACAAGTGCGTTTTGGAATCTTACCTTCCATTGGCTGCAAAATATTCTCATCAATATCAATCAAATACTTTGGCTTTCTATGCAAAATTCTAGGTGGTGTCAAGTTAGGTAAATTCATCTCAACATTAGGAATTTCATCAATATTTAAATGAGATGGGTTAGATGGCATACCTTCGATCGAAGATGGAATAGATGACATACCTTAAGGTTGAGGTGGGAACAATGGCGTACCTCCTTCATCACATGTGAGTGATGATGTACTCTCAACTTGAGATGTGGTAGATGGTGTCCCTACATGTTGACTTGCGGTAAAGGATGTGTCTCCAACTATGGTATTCAAATCTCTCGTACCACGAAGTTTTTGCATTCATTCTCTTTGTGCCGCCAATACCATATCTCTTTGTGATGGTTGTGGTTCCTCTTCAATTGGTATGTCTTCATTTATCGTGTCCAATTTCCTCTTCTCACGAAGTTCCCTCATAGCCATTGCTTTCTTTGCATTCTTAGCTTCTATCTCTTCCTGTGTTGGTTTAATTCTTGATCGTTTCCTCGGCATGACGGAGAATTTGTCTATAGCATGATAAAGAGACCAATATTAGTTCCTAAGAAATGAATACATGATAATAGTGGGATTGTATTTTTTTTATGTTGTAAGGATTTATTCTTGTATAGTTTGACATCATGGTATGAACTAAGGTTTGTTTATTACACATAATTATTAAAGAGCCCAAGTGTAGAAAATATACATGGCATCATGTGAGATTGTAGGTTGCTTTCTTGATTGGGAATGTGTTTATTTTAAACATGTATGATAAAGCATGATAAAGTAATTCAATCCGAAATAAGGAAAATGTAAAGAACATGCATGTAAAGACTTGACATACCTAAAAAATGAAGATTTGAATGGAGAGAGTACCCAATTATGTAGTGTTTTTATCTTCTTGCATCAAACTCCTCAACAATTTGAGTTTTTCACCACTTGCTTCCTTTTCAATGTTAAATTCTTAAAATTGAATCAAAATTAACATTGCAATACTACAAAAATTGAAACTTGTATAGATATATATCAAACTTGGTTTGAAAACTATGTTATTTCCTCCTTCTCAAGTTGGCAAAGCAGAAAAGGTGGTGGAAAGATCATGCAAAGGTGGTACAATGTGTCAAATGTGCATGTGAACTTCCCAATAGCATGAAAGCACTTCTTTTTTGTCAGAGCATGCGCAGAATCAGTAAGAAAACAGAGCATGTGGGCCTGGATCACAGGGGTAACCACTTTTTTACCATTTCAGTAGAAATACAAAATGCGAGCGCGTTATAACGCGCTCGCATTTTGTCCTACTATAGATCCCTAATCCCTAAACCCTCAACTCTGATCCCTTGACCCTCAACCCTCAATATCAAATCCTAATCCCTCAACCCTATCCCTAAACCCTCAACCCTCAATGTCAAATCCTAATACCTCAACCCTCAACGTCAAATCTTAATCCCTCAACGTCAAATCCTAATCCATCAACCCTCCAACCCTATCCCTAATCCTTACAACCCTCAACCCTAATCCCTCAACCCTTAACTCTTATCCATCAACCCTCAACACTATACCTTAAACCCTAATCCCTTCAACCTCAACCCTATCCCTAAACCCTTGACCCTCAAACCTCAGCCCTCGACGTCAAACCCTAATCCCTCAACCCTTAACTCTGATCCCTCATCTCTCAACCCTAACCCTAAACCCTCAACCCTCAACATTAAACCCTAATCCCTCAACTCTCAACCCTAATCTATCATCCGTCATCCCTCCACACTCTACTTTAACCCTAATTCCTTGGCCCTTGACCCTCGAACCTCAACCCTCAACCCTCAACATCAAACCCTAATCCCTCAACCCTTAACTCTAATCCCTCGACCTTCAACCCTGATCCTAAACCCTAAACCCTCAACGCCAAACTCTAATCCCTCAACCCTTTACTCTAATCCCTCAACCCTAAACCCTATCCCTAAACCCTCAACACTATACCTTAAACCCTAACCCCTCAACCCTAACCCTAAACCTTGTCCCTAAACCCTAATCCCTTCAACCTCAACCCTATTCCTAAACCCTTGACCCTTGACGTCAAACCCTCAGCCCTCGACCCTTAACTCTGATCCCTCATCTCTCAACCCTAACCCTAAACCCTCAACCCTCAACATCAAACCCTAATCCCTCAACCCTCAACCCTAATCTATCATCTGTCATCCCTCCACACTCTACTTTATCCCTAATTCCTCGACCCTCAACCCTATCCCTAAACCCTTGACCCTCGAACCTCAACCCTCAACCCTCAACATCAAACCCTAACCCATCAACCCTTAACTCTAATCCCTCAACCTTCAACCCTAATCCTAAACCCTAAACCCTTAACACCAAATTCTAATCCCTCAACCCTTCACTCTAATCCCTCAACCCTAAACCCTATCCCTAAACCCTCAACACTATACCTTAAACCCTAATCCCTCAACCCTAACCCTAAACCTTGTCCCTAAACCCTAATCCCTTCAACCTCAACCCTATCCCTAAACCCTTGACCCTCAAACCTCAGCCCTCGACGTCAAACCCTAATCCCTCAACCCTTAACTCTGATCCCTCATCTCTCAACCCTAACCCTAAACCCTCAACCCTCAACATCAAACCCTAATCCCTCAACCCTCAACCCTAATTTATCATCTGTCATCCCTCCACACTCTACTTTAACCCTAATTCCTCGACCCTCAACCCTATCCCTAAACCCTTGACCCTCGAACCTCAACCCTCAACCCTCAACATCAAACCCTAATCCCTCAACCCTTAACTCTAATCCCTCGACCTTCAACCTTGATCCTAAACCCTAAACCCTCAACGCTAAATTATAATCCCTCAACCCTTCACTCTAATCCCTCAACCCTAAACCCTATCCCTAAACCCTCAACACTATACCTTAAACCCTAATTCCTCAACCCTAACCCTAAACCTTGTCCCTAAACCCTAATCCCTTCAACCTCAACCCTATCCCTAAACCCTTGACCCTCGAACCTCAGCCCTCGACGTCAAACCCTAATCCCTCAACCCTTAACTCTAATCCCTCATCTCTCAACCCTAACCCTAAACCCTCGACCCTCAACATCAAACCCTAATCCCTCAACCCTCAACCCTAATCTATCATCCGTCATCCCTCCACACTCTACTTTAACCCTAATTCCTCGACCCTTGACCCTCGAACCTCAACCCTCAACCCTCAACATCAAACCTTAATCCCTCAACCCTTAACTCTAATCCCTCGACCTTCAACCCTGATCCTAAACCCTAAACCCTCAATGCCAAATTCTAATCCCTCAACCCTTCACTCTAATCCCTCAACCCTAAGCCCTATCCCTAAACCCTCAACACTATACCTTAAACCCTAATCCCTCAACCCTAACCCTAAACCTTGTCCCTAAACCCTAATCCCTTCAACCTCAACCCTATCCCTAAACCCTTGACCCTCGAACCTCAGCCCTCGACGTCAAACCCTAATCCCTCAACCCTTAACTCTGATCCCTCATCTCTCAACCCTAACCCTAAACCCTCAACCCTCAACATCAAACCCTAATCCCTCAATCGTCAACCCTAATCTATCATTCGTCATCCCTCCACACTCTACTTTAACCCTAATTCTTGACCCTTGACCCTCGAACCTCAACCCTCAACCCTCAACATCAAACCCTAATCCCTCAACCCTTAACTCTAATCCCTTGACCTTCAACCCTGATCCTAAACCCTAAACCCTCAACACCAAACTCTAATCCCTCAACCCTTCACTCTAATCCCTCAACCCTAAACCCTATCCCTAAACCCTCAACACTATACCTTAAACCCTAATCCCTCAACCCTAACCCTAAACCTTGTCCCTAAACCCTAATCCCTTCAACCTCAACCCTATCCCTAAACCCTTGACCCTCGACGTCAAACCCTCAGCCCTCGACCCTTAACTCTGATCCCTCATCTCTCAACCCTAACCCTAAACCCTCAACCCTCAACATCAAACCCTAATCCCTCAACCCTCAACCCTAATCTATCATCTGTCATCCCTCCACACTCTACTTTAACCCTAATTCCTCGACCCTCAACCCTATCCCTAAACCCTTGACCCTCGAACCTCAACCCTCAACCCTCAACATCAAACCCTAATCCCTCAACCCTTAACTCTAATCCCTCAACCTTCAACCCTGATCCTAAACCCTAAACCCTCAACGCCAAATTCTAATCCCTCAACCCTTCACTCTAATCCCTCAACCCTAAACCCTATCCCTAAACCCTCAACACTATACCTTAAACCCTAACCCTAAACCTTGTCCCTAAACCCTAATCCCTCAACCCTCAACCCTAATCTGTCATCCGTCATCCCTCAACTCTAATCCCTCATTCCTAAACCCTAAACGCTATCCCTATTCCTAGACCCTCAACAGGCTCGATACTATACCTTAAACCCTAATCCCTCTACCATCGACACTCTTATTTAACCCTAATCCCTTGACCATTAACCCTATCCCTCAACCTCAACCCTCAACCCTCAACCCTCAACTCTCAACATTAAACCCTAATTCATCAACCCTAAACCCTAATCCCTCAAACCTAAACCCTATCCCTAAACCATCAACCCTCAACACTATACGTTAAACCCTAATCCCTCAACCCTCAACCCTAAACCTTATCCCTAAACCCTAATCCCTCAACCCTCAACCCTAATCCCTCATCCCTCAACTCTAATCCCTCATCCCTAAACCCTAAATGCTATCCCTATTCCTAAACCCTCAACAGACTCGATACTATACCTTAAACTCTAATCCCTTATCCCTAAACCCTCCAACCCTATCCCTAACCCTTATACCCTCCACACTCTACTGTAACCCTAATTCCTTGACCCTCAACCCTATCCCTAAACCCTTGACCCTCGAACCTCAACCCTCAACCCTCAACATCAAACCCTAATCCCTCAACCCTTAACTCTGATCCCTCGACCTTCAACCCTGATCCTAAACCCTAAACCCTTAACGCCAAATTCTAATCCCTCAACCCTTCACTCTAATCCCTCAACCCTAAACCCTATCCCTAAACCCTAACCCTAAACCTTGTCCCTAAACCCTAATCCCTCAACCCTCAACCCTAATCTGTCATCTGTCATCCCTCAACTCTAATCCCTCATTCCTAAACCCTAAACGCTATCCCTATTCCTAGACCCTCAACAGGCTCGATACTATACCTTAAACCCTAATCCCTCTACCATCGACACTCTTATTTAACCCTAATCCCTTGACCATTAACCCTATCCCTCAACCTCAACCCTCAACCCTCAACCCTCAACTCTCAACATTAAACCCTAATTCATCAACCCTAAACCCTAATCCCTCAAACCTAAACCCTATCCCTAAACCATCAACCCTCAACACTATACCTTAAACCCTAATCCCTCAACCCTCAACCCTAAACCTTATCCCTAAACCCTAATCCCTCAACCCTCAACCCTAATCCCTCATCCCTCAACTCTAATCCCTCATCCCTAAACCCTAAATGCTATCCCTATTCCTAAACCCTCAACAGACTCGGTACTATACCTTAAACTCTAATCCCTTATCCCTAAACCCTCCAACCCTATCCCTAATCCTTACACCCTCCACACTCTACTTTAACCCTAATCCCTTCAACCTCAACCCTATCCCTAAACCCTTGACCCTCGAACCTCAACCCTCAACCCTCGACGTCAAACCCTATTCCCTCAACCCTTAACTCTGATCCCTCATCTCTCAACCCTAACCCTAAACCCTAAACCCTCAACCCTCAACGTCAAATCCTAATCCCTCAACCCTAAACCCTATCCCTAAACCCTCAACACTATACCTTAAACCCTAATCCCTCAGTCCTCAACCCTAAACCTTATCCCTAAACCCTAATCCCTTAACCCTCAACCCTAATCTGTCATCCCCCAACTCTAATCCTTCATCCCTAAACCCTAAATGCTATCCCTATTCCTACACCCTCAACAGAATCGATACTATACCTTAAACCCTAATCCCTTATCCCTAAACCCTCCAACCCTATCCCTAATCCTTATACCCTCCACACTCTACTTTAACCCTAATTCCTCGACCCTCAACCCTATCCCTAAACCCTTGACCCTCAAACCTCAACCCTCAACCCTCAACGTCAAACCCTAATCCCTCAACCCTTAACTCTGATCCCTCGACCCTCAACACTATACCTTAAACCCTAATCCATATCCCTCAACCCTTAACCCTTAAAACTTAAACCCTATCCCTACACCCTCAACACTTGACACTATATCTTAAGCCTTAAACCCTCATCCCTAAAGCCTCAACCCTCAATCCTTAAACCTTCAACCCTAAACCCTATCCCTAATCCCTCTACCCTCAACACTCTAACCCTAACCTCGACATTAAATGCTAATCCGTCAACCCTAAACCCTAATCCTAAACCCTCAACCCTCAACCCTCAACACTATACCTTAAACCCTAATCCCTCAACCCTCAACCCTAAACCTTATCCCTAAACCCTAATCCCTCAACCCTCAACCCTAATCCATCATCCCTCAACTATAATCCCTCATCCCTAATCCCTAAATGCTATCCCTATTCCTAAACTCTCAACAGACTTGATACTATACCTTAAACCCTAATCCCTTATCCCTAAACCCTCCAACCCTATCCCTAATCCTTACACCCTCCACACTCTACTTTAACCCTAATCCCTCGACCCTAAACCCTATCCCTAAACCCTTGACCCTTGAACCTCAACCCTCAACCCTTAATGTCAAACCCTAATCCCTCAACCCTTAACTTTGATCCCTCGACCCTCAACCGTAATCTGTCATCCCTCATCCCTAAACCTCAAACGCTATCCCTATTCCTAGACCCTCAATGGGCTCGATACTATACCTTAAACGCTAATCCCTTATCCGTAAACCTTCCAACTCTATCCCTTATGCCTTAACCCTCATGATTAATAGCCTTGAATGTAAAAAAATTTAAGTGGGACATAACACGAGCGCGTTATAACGCGCTCGCGTTATGTCAAACATGGGAAAAGACAGACTTGCGGAAAAATGTAAGGCAAAACATAACGCTAGCGCGTTATAACGCGCTCGCGTTATTTCTTGCTTTGGGAATCCCAAGCCTTGGGCTTGGGATTCGCTTTGGATTTCCAACCCAAAAGCTTGGAGTGCCTTATGAACAGTCACAGACGTGTTTTTCTATATTCTTCAAAATTTCACATAATTTCGTTCGTGCTAACCCTCAAATTTGTACGTGTTTCAAGGTTGAACAAATCGAACACATGGGTAATGTTAGGCTTTCTCTTAGCTATTTGATGATGTGATTTTTTTCACATTTTAACAATGTTAAGCCTTTCATCTTTAATTTCTTTTGTTTGTGTGTCCGTTTTTATGCAAAAACCACTGTTTGGTCTTTTTTTCATTGTAAAATAACTATTCATTCAAATTTCAAAAAAATTACATATTTAGAAACTAGACTCCATTCTACAAATATTAAAAAAAATAAAAAAATGATTTTCAATTAGTTTTCAAAATTTATAGGGGTAGCACGGCCAAAATTCTATTTTTTAGGATGTGTCCACTTTAAAAATTAGTAAAAAATCAAATATTCATCAAAAAATTATCAGAAAAATCGGGCATAAACTACATGCTATTAGCTAATTTCTCACAGAAGCGATTTTAAAAATACCAAAAAAAAGTTGACCTTTTGAGGGAGCCACAAAACATGCTATGTTATGTTTTTTTGACAGAAACAACACCAATTTCTGTGGCTCCCTCTTTTGAACCCCTTAATCTATACCATTTTCAAAACAAAATAGTAGTTTAGAAAGTAGACTCGGAGCACTACGAACATTGTTTTGGTTGCATCTCCAAATTTTGAGTGTAACTATGCTCAATTTCTCATCCAAGGCCAGTATTTCCTGATTTCAGAAAAAAAAGTGGCCACTTAAGACCCCTTTTTGGCCCCCATCTTCTTGCACTTACCCTAAACCCTATTCTTTGTTTTATGAAAAATGAGTATAGTTGATAAAAAAAAGTATGGAAAGTATTCTTTATATATATAAATTTGGTTATATATATATATATATATATATATATATATATATATATTATTTTTTTAATTTATTTATTTATTTATTTTATTTGAATTCACTGTTTTATTTTCTTATTTTACTGTCAAAAAAATAGAGAACAAATATATATATATATATACACTAAGTGTTAATGTCATATGTTGTAATAATGAAAAAAAAGAATATAAAAGAAAATATATAGTAGAATTGATTTTAGGGTATACATTGTTATTGGCAAAGTTTTTTTTTTACAGAAAAAGAGATGGAGGCTTGGCGGCCCTGCCGCTGGACGCAGGGCAGGGCGGTGGGGGACAGACCCCTGTCTGCCCTCCATAGAGCTTAGGCTGTGTGGAGGGGACGGTGAGAGGCCGCCCTCCCCCTACAGTGACCGCGGGGGCTTGCCCTGCCAGCGGCGCTGCCGAGGGTCGTCCCTAGCTTCCAACGTAAAAGAAACGGCATCGCCTCTGTGACATTTCACCCTTTTCTTTAATGCTTAGCCTCTATTAAAGTTCAAACCCTGTATGATTTTTAAATCAAACCCTCTGTAATTTTTAATAATGCTTATATATTATGACGCCCCTGCAATATATGCACTGTGATTTTTTATGTATATATATTCACTATGTATAAATCATTTTCTCTATGCTGTATATATATCATGTACATAAAATAGTTTCTCTGTGTAAGACATTTTTATAGTTAAATAAAAAAAGCTAGAGAGAAACATAGGAAAATAAATGCTTGGGGTTAGAGGAAACAATAGAAAAATGAGAACAGAAATATTAGAAATGAAAATTCATGGAAACCTGTGCACAGAGATTTTTGAAAGTGAAACAAATTAGAGAACAAAATAAATATGTTAGAGAAAATGAAACATATAATCTGTAGAAAATGTTAGAGAAATAAAGTAGGATAATTGCAAACAAGCTTTTCAAAAACAAAATAAATAAACCTCTTTTGGGAAAGTACCTTCCCATTGTTTCCTTGCCTTTTTAACCTGCAGATCAATAGGAAAGCTAAAATTAGTTGTGAGCAAATTAGTCTTTTATCTTGCTTTTATATGTTACCTTCTAGGGTTTAGGGGAATGGTTAGTAAACTTAATCCTAGTTTAGTTTCTTAATCCCACTTAGTGAGTGGGTGGGACTATTCCCTTTTGTTTTGTGGTGGATGTTAATTACTATGTTTTATTTCAATTTATCATTGAATTCCTTGAGGGAAAAGTTTATAAAACTATATGATTCAATTTATTATAGTGTATCATATCTAAGTATTTAATCTCCATGGATGTATTAATCAATCGATTTTAATGTTTAGTTTTATTTTAATTAAATCCTATAGTTATTAGGATTAATTTTATTGCTTTGAATAAATGTTGAAACGTAGGAGCTTTTTAATTTATTTAATGCGTTTAGTTTTGATTTATATTTTGAAAAGGCTTTTAGTGAAAATTAGTATTTTAATTTATTTTTACCTCTTCCATAATTGATGAGATAGCATTATGTTGTCGAATTGTTTAGAGAATTATTTCCTTTTGTCTCGTTATGCTGTCGAATTTTTCCTAGATTTAAGATGGAGATTTCATTTAATTTAATTCGAATATTTACTTTTATGTCTTAAGGTAATTGTTTAAATGTGTTAAGTTTCAATATCATGTTGTTGCATTAATTTAATATTATTTTATGTTAGTAGTTTCTTCTAGGGTTAGATTTCGATTCATATCAAAATTGTACCACCTCACTTAGTTAACCCTAGGGTTGAATTCTAAAAAGGAAATTAACCCTCTTAGCATCGCTCCTCGCGACGCACACCCCCTTAGTGGCTATCGTCTCATAGGGATTGCAAAAGGAGTTTTGTATTATCCCATTTGTGATTGACTTCCCCACCTTCGAGCAACATGCATAACGTTGGTTGCGGAGGCAACTGCATTACGTGCGTGTGTCACCAAGCATGCATGTTATGCGTGAGGGGGTTTTAGAGTCAGGTGGGGAAATTTTTTGATAATTTGTGTCATGACCACATGACAAATGTGGACATGACATGTGGTTATCGTGTCATAACCACATGGTGAATGTGGGCATGACAACATCACAGACACACCAAACACAATGAAGACAGTAACAGGCATGCAAAACACAAAGAAGACAGTAACCGTCATGCAAAACATGGAGAAGACAGTATGGAAGACACGCAAAACACAGTGAATATAGTGAATGTAGTCATTATTTCTTTTTCATTTTCATATATATAAATGAATACCGATGCATGGAAAGTAAAAATGCAACACACCACCTAAAATGTAGGAGGGGTATTTTGCCACACTCTTTGGACTACATATGGGGCAATAGACATGCAATACAAAATCTCAAAATCTAGGAGGGGCATTTCACCACGCTCTTTGGACTAAACTTGAGAACAAACATGCCATACAAATCCCAAAGCATAAGAGGGGCATTTTTCCACGGTCTTTGGACTATGCTTGTGAATAAACATGCCATACAAATCCCAAATCATAGGAGGGGCATTTTGCCACGCTCTTTGGACTATACTTGGGAACAAACACATGAAAGACACACAAAAAACATGAGCACCGTATAGCATGCCAAAGACATACTATATGTCTAAAACATGACAAACAAGGTGATGGAAGGAACTATTGCTAAGCCCCACCATCTCAGGCACACCTAACAATTAGGCTTATGCCACAACAACTGCCAAAGACATGCTTAAGGAGGATACACCAACCCCTCCTACTCAGAGAACTTTTAGAATAAAAGGATGCACACTAGCTCAAGAGATACATCATCCCTGCCTTTCCAGAGGGCTTTGAATAAAAGGATATGCACGATATCCCACCTCCGCAAAGGGCTTAAAATAAAAGGATATGCACAATAGCCTACCTCCACAGAGGGCTTTCTCATTGCAATATAAAATAAAGATGTTTACTTGCATGGAGATACAAGATACAACATCCCGCCTCCGCAGAGGGCTTACAAACACACAAGGGAACAAGAGCTTTCGCAAATCCCATGCCCACAAAGGTGACATGTACTTTACGATCACTGAATGTTCCCATAAACACATAATTTCCTACAAGAAGAGAGGTTAGAAATCTTTTCCTAAGATAATAACCACATCACATGATAAAAGAAATGCAATCATTCACATAAAGAGCTGAGGCTATACTATGGGTCTAAAAACCAAGTATAACTATGGGGCTATACTACAGAGATCTCAAACCTGAGTGTAACCAAGGAGAGACTCAAAGATAAACAAAGTGCAAGGAGTAGATGTATTGTTATAGTTTGTTAGTACAATAAGACGACATCAAATATCACATGGATTGATTCTACTAGCCAATTGTCAGATAATATATATCAACCCCGTCATCATGTATGGACTAGGTCCATTTTTACTTCCTTGTTGAAGGGACACATGGTCCATATCAGTATTATTTATTTTTTGTCATCTGCTAGCTAGATAGAACCACTAGAAGAAGGTAAACAATAAATCAAGAGAAGAGAACAAGTGCCTTAGGAACAATCATGTAGGAAGGTGCCCCCATGACACCAACCGCAACGCTATGCTCCTAAGACAACACACAACAATAAAAATAGAGGAGAAGCAAGATAGAAGAATGATGATACAAATAGAAGAAGGAGCACAACAAAGGTGGTCTCTCAGTATCCTTTACCTTAAAAGAGTATCAAGGGTCATCTAAGGAGGCCTAAACAACACATAACACATCATGGGGGAAACACAACATAGAGGTAAAGGGTTAGAAATACTTACCTGTAGGCAGGCTCATGCTAGAGATTGTCAACAATTAAATCATCCTCCTCCCAATCTCATATGTTAGAGGAAAGAGGGACATAAGGTACAATTGCTAGCTCTTTGTCATTGTTTTCTTTATTAAACTCTTCCTTGTTTGTTTCGGTGTTAGAGGGTGGAATGTTTTCTTGTTCAAGTGTGTTTCTTTGTGCAAAATCTTGTCTTCTCTTCCTCCTTTCTCTTGCTTGTCGATTTATTTTTAATCTATTACTTATATCTTTGAAAATGTTGTCATCTTGTTCCATTGGTTTTTGTATCTTAGAGGAGGAAGCTTTCTCAAATCTTATTTGTCTTGATGTAGTACCTCGTTCCTGATGAATACCTCCCAATCCTTGTAGGGATGACGGAGGAGGAACCTCAGCATAGGGTCCTTTACCTTTTTCTCTAGGAAGTTCTACGGCGGGTTGTTCTTCTCTTATTGTTTCTTGCATAGAAGGACCAGCCACTCGATGTAAGATTTTTGCTTTATATTTTCTATATCCCAAGAAGTTAAAGTTCGTTCATGGCTCCGGTTCCTGATTAGATCACAGCCAAAAGTAATCAAGGTTGATGTGTTGTCTTGTAACCAAAGGTTTATATCTATTGCGATGAATAGTATGCACTTGTCTGTTCAAAGGAAATTTTAAATAGTTATGAATTGTTGAAGGGACAACTTTCATAGCCTTTAACCATGGGTGTCTTAGTTTTATGCAAAAAAGATCAGATAGAGGGACGACATCAAATAGTTGTTCTACAAATTTTTCAAATACCATGACCAATAAAGATATCTTTCTAGAAGTGTTTATAAAAGCTCTATTATGTGTCTTAATCATCATATCAAAAGGGTCATAGAAGTCTTGTATCAAACCATGTGAATAAAGGAACTCTTCCATTGCCACATTAGTCATGCAATTAGGATCTACAAGTGTTCCATCTACCAGATTTTCCATTATCTTCACAATGATATAAAGAGGTCCTTGAGTTTCTCCAGTTGTTCTATCATGAGGTGTAAATACAATTTCAGGTTCAAGGACCTTTCTTTTCATGTAAGGCCTAGGAGGGAACCTAGTGTTATTGTTATGATTAGAATCCATGTCTACATGTTCTCAAATCAATGTAAAATCAAATTTTAAAATATTTTCAAAACTTATGCAAGGAACAAGTGCAAAATTATGTAAGTTTATGACCTAAAATGCTTGTTTTTTTCACTTTTTTCAATGCAAATGCCTAAAAGAAGAGGTGTTGTCAGGAAATTGATGAGGGGTAGGAAATAATAAACTATATATAAATCCAATAATGCAGAAATATCCTTCACAACACACCTATAATGCAATTCTATATGCAAAATAAGTCAAAATTTAATGAAAATGCAAGTTTTCAAACCCTAGTTGTGACATTAAGGCATGAATGTGTGCAAAATTATGTGAAAATGAAATCTAATTAGATTTATGATGCAAAAAAACCTAGCTTAGATATGAAAATACTTTTAAAGTCCTACAATGCTCCATGCAAGTGCAATTTTTAAGGATGATGAATGAAAATGTTAGTTTTTGTTGAAATTATCCAAGTGTAAATGCAAATTTTTGAAATATGAATGCAAAAACACACAAAAATGCAACACTACAAACAAAATCAGATTTCAATGAGTGCCTAAGATGAGTAATAAAATCTGAAACAAGATTTTAACTACAAACTCTAATTTTTAAAATCACTAGGTTATAAGAAAAATTCAAAATTTCAAGCAAACCCTAGCAATTTTAATATGAAAAATGCAATAAAAAGGATTATAATATGATGAATTTTTGTAATTTATATCACATCTAATATAAAAATTGGAAATTAAATGGAATTAAATTAAATTAATGCGAATTATGCCAAAATGCCAATTTTTTTCAATTTTTTTGTAAATTTTCAAATGCAATAAGAAAATGATGAATGAAATGAATTAAAATCTAAAGTAAAACACTCAACAAGGTGCAAAATTCAAATAAAACATGGGTTCATAAAAATGTTACGTGTAAAAAAAGGGGTTTTCAATTTCAATGAATGTGTAGGTTGAATTCTCCTTTCACACCTTACATTCAAGGACATAAATCGAATCAAGCCACAATCTTTGCAAGAGGGCTCTCCTATAGAATTAGTGTCACTTGGAACAAAGAGGAAACTTGGAATTTGTCAATTACTTGATTAATTAAAGCCTGATTATGCTTGAAACCCTAATATCATAAAATTGTAAATAAACAGATGAATCACGACTAACATTCGCATACAGAGATATAATATTCAGAGTAAATACATACCAAACATCAAGATTTAGGATGTAGGAAAGTTGGGGACTAATGAGCTAGCACCCAAGTCCAAGGTGCCACTTTCTTTCAGGATCTTTGAAAGTTGTCTATAACCTTTTTCTATTGTTCTAGAGATCTGTGTCTCAGGATCTAGAGGACTTCGGTGTAGGCACCAAAGTATAGGTCATGCTTTTCTTCTCAAGTCTACAATTCCAACACTCTATTATGCCTCACTGTAACTCCACTCCTTCCGCTTCTGCACCTGTAACCTGCAATCACAGAAAAGGGAGTTGGGAGTTGTGGTGTCTAGGAGCTTGCCTCAGTCAAGCCCCAAAATGACATTCAAGTCTTCCAAACACCATTGTCAAATAAAGAGTGCATATCGTTGTGGGATAGAGGTAAAAACCAATTGATAAATGCTTGAAAACACAAATAAATGTCAGCTCAAAGGTGTAATTCTCATATAGATGAAAATCTTTCACATCATGAGAAGATGAAGCCAAATCTGCATAACAAACACAATAACAACACAAGTCTACTCTACAACAATGAATAGTTTGAATGCTCTCAAATCATAAGTGCACCAAAAGTTCATAATAATCTTCTAGTTTACAAATGAATCCTTAAACATGCTTATATATGCAACTAAACACATTTCCTCTTTAATTTTGTAATTCAAACTTGAGATGTTGGCAACGGGCACTTATAACGGTCACATAACTGACATTTAAAATTTGGGACCCCGCTAAATAGGTCAGGACTAGGGCATGGGCACCCAAGTACTAGAACCCATTTTCAAAGTAGGATTAAGCTCATCACAGTCCCCTAGGTCCATTTTGACATGGATTTTTAGGGATTTCCATCGAGAGTTAAAATGAAAATGCATGATTACACTAAAAGGACCCGGGAGCTAAACTTAAGAGGGAAAAAGTCCTAGGGAGGCATTTTCTGACATAACAGTTGGTACAAATATAACAATGGTTAGATGAATGTGTGACAAATTCTAATGCATTGCAAAGCTTTTGTAATGGTCTCTTCTTTGTTTCATGTGGGTTCTTGCAATACTAAGATGGATTACTAAACATGTCCAGTTACATGAAGTGTTATTTATAATTTATAGATATGTGAACATCTTATACAATTTATGCTATACAAGTGTATCCTCTCCTTCCTTAAAGGTTGTGACTTTGTTGCCCAATGGAGTAGGCACCTATCTAGGAGGTTTAAGACCAAACACATATCAAATTTAACCATCTCTTTGTCCTCAATAGTTTAGGATTAGATTAGGATCTTGCATGTTGCCATGATTTAGTGATATAAGTCAAGGAACACTCTAAGCAACCTCAAACAACCACAATTGTTCAAAAATCACGTCATACATGCCTACACCTTGCACTTGTGTATGAAAGGTTAAGTGGATTCACTTGTGGTGATATTGTAATGTTGTCATCTTATGGTGTATGTGCAAGGTTGTAGTTAGTAGTTTAATAAGATGTTTTACATGTAGCTAGTTGGTCCTTGGCCTAGTGACAAATCTTAGACCCAAGCCTACATTAGGTATCATTGGAGTTGTTCAATCTTGTTTATCATACTTTTATAGATGTCATGTTAAGGATACCTCTAAGAAATACCCTCCCAAGTTTAGCTAAACCCAAAGATGAAGATGAGCCTACCCACTCACAATAATTGGTCCATTCATGCCACTATCTAAGCATAAGTTATGCCCATTACCTCTATTGAAATTCCTTGGCCTTAGGTTCTAATGCAAATCTTTAGATTTGTAGGGTTACATGTTTGAGCACCAACAAACACCATATTAGTTGTCTAGAAAGCAATTTAGAATGTAAGTTATAGCCACAATTACAACTTCCCCATACAATAATAATTACAAGCATACATTTATTGGAGTGTGTCCCATCTAGTTCACTCAAACTTTATGCATTCATTCTTCCAACATTTGGTATTCAAAAAGTCCTAAGAGAGGATATGCTTAACTAGTTTGACAAATAAGAAGATTGAAAGGATAAAGGAAATTGAATGGATAAAGGAGAAATCATTGTCAAATATGATATACATTTAAATCATTGTTGTTGTGAAAGTTGTTGACCAAAGGGACTATCAAATCACTTATTGTTGTCAAATCAAGAAATATCAATTTTTTGTCAAAGGGCCTATTTGAAGGCTAGTCATAAAAAGAGTAAATTTTCATCAAGAGAGGGTCAGCTAAAGGTCAATTCAAAGAGGCCACCTATAAGAAGGGAAAATTGTCATAAAGAGAGGCTCAATTGAAGGTTAATTAAAAGGAGGTAATGATTGATGTGCAGTCAATAGGTAGAATAAAAAAGCAATGCACATGTTGTACAAACAACACAAACCAAGTTGTACAGAAATAGTACATAATAGTATGATTTGAGTGACATTTTATGTGTTTTCATGTGTTTAAATTTGTAAAAATGATATATAATATTTTGTTGTTATTGAGCAAATTGTTTGCAATAAACCTTACATTCTTATTAGTTTGCAATTTTTTATCAAGGTCTAAAAGATTTCTTCTGATTTCTAAGTTGCATAGTCATGGCCAGTAATCAAAATTTTGTTTTTCCCTAAGCTCAAAAGTTGAGAAGACAAAAAAAATTTAGCGTCACAAAATACTCACCATTGTTGAATATAGGAATTGTAATAGAATAATCCCCAAACATTAACCATATTGACTTCAAAACTTGTTGATTTTGCTACCCATCATAAAAAGCCTTCTTGTTGTTGAAATTATCGATCTCTAATGACTTGATCTTGAAAGTTTAGATTTCTTCTTCATTGATGGTCTTTGGTAAAATCTTAAAAACAAGTATCAAACTTTTGGAAAAGTAGTCTTGTATTTGGAAAATATTTTTTTTCCACAAAGATGGGAAGGGTGGGTCAATTTCAAAGCATTTACTTAGAATGGAGGACCTAAGAGATCAACTTTTCACTATCAAGAAACCAATAGACAAAGATGATATGTTTTCTCTAGTCATCAATAGAACTTGACACCATCATTTGAAACTTTTGTGGAATCTTTGCATCTCCTTGCAAAGTCAAACCCTCACCTTTGAAAACATCAATTTATATTAAATGCAAAAAAGAAATGGAAACAGATGTAAATGGTTGAGTCCAATTCTAGATAACCGGAGAATGTCTATGTTGCAAAATATAAGGGAAAAGTGATGAAATTTTGACTTCTAATTCACAGTCTAAGCACAAGGTCAAGTGTTATTATTACATAAGTTTGGGCATATAAAAAATGAATGCTACAAAAGACAATACAATCTATCCCACAAGAAGCTATATGGTCAAGGTAATATAGCAATTGAGGCAAAGCAAGACTCTTGGGAGAAAGTGTATGCTCTTATGGCATCTTTCTAAGATAACAATAATGTAACCAATATGCTCTTTTGGGTCTCTAATTCTTGTGCATCACCTAAATTTACCTATTGCAAAGACTAATATGTAAAATTTACTGTCGAATCTAGTTCTACATATTATGTTTTTTTGGGTGATAGTAGAACACATGTAGTAGGAGTAGGGAATTTTTAGATTGTTCTCAATGATGCAACAAAATCAAAAGTCAAATATGTTCAATTTGTTCCAAATATAAACAAAAATCTATTGTCAATGAGCTTATAGAAAATCCCAACATAGGTATGAAATTTTGTAGAATAAAAAGTGTAGTGTTGGACATCAAGTAAGACATGCTTTCCCTTAGCATTAGGAAAGTTTTTAACGAGTGAGTTGATCTTGGTACAACTAATTAGTTGTGGAGGACAATAGTATTTTTTGTGACCTAAGCGATATGGCCATATCAACCTTCAATATTTAGGTAAACTAAGTAGAACTGAAATGTTTCACATATTGCCATCATGTAGCAAAAAGGGCACTTCAAATCTCAATAATACAAATCTCTAGGAGTCATCTTAGAAATTATCCACCTTTCTCAATGTGAGATATTTTTTGTTTCTAGTTATCATTTCTACATGAAAATGTGGGGATACTTTTTGAATAAGTGTGATTGCTTTGGAACCTCTGTCATGTTGAATTCATTGGTTGAGAATTAAAAAGTAAATCGAACTAACACACTAAGTTATGATTTTAGGGGTAACTTTGCTTTCAAATAGTTTTGTAATGTCCCCTTCACAAGTGTGAGTGATTGGTGAAAACCCTTAGCCTATTTTAATTCTTGTACACTAATTGGGAATTTTGCCAGGTAAGGGAATAATTAATTAATTAAATTAAGTTGTCTAAAATTATCCTTTTATGGGAAACTTATATTTAATTAATTATTTTAGTAAAGTTGAACATTCTATTATAAAGTGACTTATTTTGGGGTCCAAAAAGTAACTTAAAAGTTTAAAAATCACTTTATGGGGGAAATAAAATATAATTTCTTGAACTTTCTAAAGGGGAGTATAAAAGGAGGTTGTAAAAAAAGAAATTTCATATTCTTGGTTTTTCATTTCTAAAAACCTCAGTTGTGCAGATTGAGTGTTTGTTCAACTTTCTACCCTAGGACAAAACCCCTATAGAAAAGATTAGTTTCGAGAATAAAAACCCTCCTAGAAAATTTGTGATGGATTCATACAGGATTCCTAGGTCTGTTAAATGCAGAAGATTTGTGGAGATTTGTGTTGAATGTTTCATATATTATTTCTAGATTTATGATTGAGTTAACGAAGGAGTTGAAGAGTGGATATTTTTGAAAATATTTGCTTGTAAATCATATCATGAATTTGAGAAGATTGAAATTTCTCATATGTTGGTCGCCACAATTTGATAGGGTATAAATTTATGTTGGGTGCCACATTTGTTGCCAGCTATATTCACATTTGAAAGGGGCGACTTGGTGAAGGAGACTCATCCATTGCTCATATATTTTCATGTTATTTCGAGGGCATGTAAATTTGAAGGAGGACATTTGGGGGAGGAGTTGCAGCTGCTTAAAACCCTTGGTTAGATGGACACAAGTTGTACATTCATTGAAGTGGGGTAATTGAAACTTATAGTGGGGTGGCAACTATTTTTGGGAGGGTTATAGGCTATTCAAACCTAAGTCTTACCCCTTGGTAGAGTATTGTTTGAACTTGGAACTGGTCAGAGCCTCATGGAAACAATAGATTTTATTGTATTAAAATTCTTAGTTCAATTATAACAGTTCTAGCAAGCCTCTGTTTATCCTTTGTATTAGAGATCATTGCATTTAATGGAAGATTTCAATCTCTTTTTTGACTTCAATATTCTGAGTTAATAATTACCAGTCTTCATCATAATTATGAGAGATGTGAGAGGTCAAAGCTTACAGTAATTTCAATTCTATGCATGTTTTGTGTAAGTTGAATATCTATTTTGGTTTTTAATATTGATTGCATGCAATTTCAGTCATGTTTTAGCTTACTATTATATGATAAATAATGACTATGATCATATCATATATATTTGAAGTGGTGTGATTTACATATACTATTCAAAGTTAAAGTAGTCTGTAGATCTTTCTAAAGATACCTTGCAAAATTTGTGCTAGATTTTCCATGCAATATTTTGTGCAAACACTTCCGTACATTTTGTTAAACATTTGTTGAAATATACCAAAAATTTAGCTCAGCATATTACAGTGGTAGCAAATTTGGTATTCCTACCTACCTATTGGGGATTTATCAACTTGATGTAGAAAATAAATTCATATACAGCCTAGTGAAAGAGCTAATATGTATCGTCAAAGGATTTTGAGAAGAGGGTAGTTTAATTTTCTGGAAAATCCAAAAGAATATCCTTTTGCAGATTTATAGGTTGAAGGAGAGGTAGAAGAAACCATGGCAAATAGGGACAAAAGAAATGAAGGTGATCAAACAGAGCAAATACTCAATAATCTCACTCGAGGACACCAACATATGACTCAATTGTTAACACCAATGTTACAAAATATGAACACTTCCCTAGAAGAATTTCCTTTTGCAGATTTATAGATTGAAGAAGAGGTAGAATAAACCATGGCAGACAGGGATAGAAGAAATGAAGGTAATAGAACAGAGTAGATACTCAATAATCTCACTCAGGGATAGTAGCAACTGACTCAATTGTTAACACAAGTATTACAAAATATGAACACTTCTGAGGCTAACTAGAACAACAATGGTAACAATGGTAATAATGGTGAAACTAGTAAATATGCAAATAATCGAACCAACAACAACACTAGAATAGTTATTGGATCAAAAGCAAGACCTTTGATACCTACATTTTTAGACAAACAGGAAGTTTTGAAAGGTAATGGGGGACAACTGAATGATGGTGAGAGTTTTGTGGACTACTTGCATGAGTACTAATCATTAGGTGATGAATTTCATGTTTCTATGTCATTGACTAATTTTTGTTAACTTAAGTTGAGGAATAGACCCAAGAAAGACAAGGGTACACACATATAGAAATTGCAGAGAATGTTGGGCAAGATGTCCATACCTACCTTTGATGCCTCCAACAAATGCATAGTACGTTCATGGATCCAAAAATTTGACAAATATTTTTCATTGAATTCCATGTTTGAGAATGAAGCTATAAAATATGCCACATTTCCCTTGGAGGGAGATGCTCATGAGTGGTGGTACCATGGGATGGTGACACAAGGGCACAATCTCATTGACTCTTATGCAGATTTCAACCAAGCTCATTGATAGGTCTAATAAGAAGGATCTAGAACTACATTTCAAGGAGTTAGCATAGCTAAAGCAGTATGGTTTAGTTGACAATTATGTGTGAATTTTAGTGGCTTTCCATGATGGTTCCTGATGTTTTAGAGAGGAGGCTTGTTGTTCTTTTTATTGATGGCTTGACCGAACCACTCAGAGGTTGGTGAAGGCATTTTATCCACCTTCTTTAAAGGATGCAATAAAAAGGGCAAGAAACATGGAGTTCTCCACACCCAAAAATAAATTCCAACCTAAGTCATTCCCACCAAAGAAAGATAAGAAACCTTTTTAGGAGTGGCCTAAAAAGGCAAGAATGAATGAGGAGACAAAGAATAAGCTACAGAGGAAAAGTTTATGTTTTTCATGCAAAGAGCCATGGGAACCAAGTCACAGTGCCTAGAAAGAGGCAAGGTTAAGTACATTGAGGTCATTTCTAATAATGAAGAGAAAAAGGAGGAATTTGATTAAGGAAGTGAACGTGAAGAGGAAGAGGTTGAACCAGAGGATCAGATGATTAGAGTAGTTTTAGGAGGGACCTTTGTTACTCTATTAGGTACACCCAAGTATAAACCATTCAAAGTTAGAGGATTATTGCAAGGTCAACAAGTGATGGTTCTAATTGATAATGGGGCAACTCATAATTTCATTGATGAGGGCATAGTGGTAAAAAGAGGTCTTGTGGTGGAGGATTTCGAAGGATTTAATGTAATGGTTGCATATGAGTTTACTATGTCATGCACAAAGAAAATATCACAATTGAGCATCATCTTAAGCAACCATAGAGTGACAGATAATTTTTATGTAGTGGGGATTACAAAGACAAGTGTGGTGTTAGGAATATAGTGGCTACACTCTCTTAGGAAGTACTCACAAAATTTTTAGACTATGAAATTAAAATTCAAAGCAGATGGAAAAAAAAGGTAGTAGTTTGAGGTAAGTCTAATGGAGCACCTAGAGTAGTCATGACAAAGAAAATGGAGGTTTTTTTTAGACATTGTTAGCTTGCATGGGCAACCCAATGTTTTGTGTCTACCAAGGCTTCTACAAAGGGTAAGAAAAATCATTATGTTGATATTCAGTCACTATTGGACAAACATAGTTTAGTGTTTGGTGATATTCCTCCTAGTAGGCCACCAGATAGGGGCTTTGAGCATGTTATCGAGTTGGAGGAGGGGGCCAAGCCCATCATTACTACCCCTTAATTGCCATCCAAAAAGGCATAAGGAGGAGATAGAAAAGGCCATTAGAGAGCTAATTGATATGAGGCATATTAGACACAGTTCCAGTCTTTTCACTTCTTCAGTGGTTTTGGTTAAGAAGGATGGAACTATGAGGATGTGTATTGATTACAGGGCTCTCAATAAGAAACCAATTAAGAACAAGTACCCTATCCCTAGGATCGATGACTTGATCAGATGAGTTGCATGGGGCGGTCTACTTTTCAAAGATTTATCTTCTATCAGCGTATCATCAAATTAGACTTAGAGAAGAAGAAATTTACAAAACTGTATTCATATGTCACTATGGTCACTATGAGTTTGTGGTCATACCTTTTGGATTGACCAATGCACCTGCTACATTTTTCATGTATTAATCAGGTATTCAACAACGAGTTGCAGAAATTTGTACTTATCTTCTTTGATGATATCTTAATATATAATAAAATATGGGAGGATCATCTCAAACATATTGATGAGGTCTTAGGAATCATGGAGGCATAGTCACTATATGCCAAAGCATTTAAGTGTGAATTTGGTATGACAAAAATATTCTATTTAGGGCATGTGATTAGTACAGAGGAAGTCAAAGTAGATATGGATAAGATTCGTGCCATCATGGATTGGCCACCACCTAAGACATTGTCCCATCTGAGGAGATTCTTCAGGTTGTGCAGTTATTACAAAAGATTTGTTAGGGGTTTTTAACAACCAGTAGTACCCTTAACAGAGATCACCAATATGGGGTCTTTCACTTGGACAGATGCATCACAGCAGACCTTTGACAAACTCAAGAAGGTCATGGGTTCATGTTTATTTTTAGCATTGCCAAATTTTTTTGAACCCTTTGTGTTGGAGTGTGATGCTTTTGGTTGAGGGCATTAGAGCTATCCTAATGCAAAACAAACATCCCATAGCTTTTGAGAGTAGGAAGCTCAAAGAGATAGAAAGAAAATTTTCAATTTATGACAAGAAAATGTTAGTCATTATGAATGCATTGGTTAAATTTAGGTAGTACCTGGTAGGGGTAAATTTTTGGTAAGAACATATCTTAATAGCTTGAAATACTTCCTCAACTAGAAGGATTTAAATGAAAGGTAGTAGAAGTGGGTTAGCAAACTATAGGCCGATGACTTTGACATTGAGTATGTTAAGGGGAAAATGAGTGTAGTTGTAGATTCCCTATCCAAGAAGCCTACCTTGTGCTCAATGTCAAAGATTTCAACAAATTAGAAGGCTCATCTCTTGGTTGAATATTCTAAGAATACTTTTGCTTGCGATGTCATGGAGGGAAAGGTGCAGGATGACAAGTACAAGGTAATGGATGATCTCATTTTGTACAAGGATAGAATTTACCTTGTTCCAAAATCAAAGATGAAGGAAAAGATATTGAGAGTTGTCCATAACACACATTTAGCAGAACACCCTGGTTACTTTAAAACATACAAACAGATTAGGGAGAGGTTCACATGGAAGGGACTCAAGGAATGATGTCTTGAAGCATGTTAGGGAGTGTCTGAGTTGTCAACAGAATAAGTCAGAACATACTTTTTCAGCAGGACTATTGTTTGCCCTACCTATTCTAGAATAGAAATGGGAGAGTATATTTATGGATTTCATTACTAGTCTTCCACACATACAAGGTAAGGATTGCATCTTTGTTGTGGTGGACAGGTTAACCAAGAATGCTCACTTCTATGCCATATCTTTCAAGTTTAAGGAATCTTAGGTTGTAGAGTTGTTTTCAAAGAGGTGTTTAGACTCCATGGTCTACCCAAGAATATTGTCAGTGATCAAGACAACAGGTTTCTCAGTATGTTTTGGTAGAAGCTCTTCAGATTGATAGGTACTGAGTTAACCCCAAGCACTAGTTACCACTCACAGACAGATGGACAAACCAAGATTATAAACATGTGGGTAGAAGGTTACCTAAGGAAGCATGTAGCAGGACAATAGAAGGCTTGGATCAAGTAGTTATATTTGGGTGAGCACTGCTATAATACAACCCATCACATATCTTTTGGCATGACCCCTTTCAGAGCTTTGTATGGGTATGATGTCACATCTTTTGTGGATCTAGTCATTGCTAATAGCAGGGTTCCGAAGGTCAAGAATTGGGTCCAAGAGAGTTAGGATATTCTGAAATCAGTTAAGGATAATCTCTATCAAGATCAAAACCAACAGAAGATCTATGCAGATAGACAAATATTAGAGAGGTCTTTGGAGGTTGGTGACTCAATTTTCTTGCAGTTGTAGTCCTATGGGTAGTCTTCTTTGAAGAAGAGTGGAGCAAAGAAGGTAAAGCCACAATTTTATGGGTCATACAATGTTGTGAGGAGGATAGGAGAGGTTGCTTATGAGTTAGAGTTGCTATAGCATAACAACATTCACAATGTATTCCATGTTTCATGTCCAAAAAAGGCACTTAGGCAGTACAGTTCACCTTCTCCTAAGCTTCCACCTTTCGATGAAGAAAGTAAATTAATATTGGTAACTAAGGCTATTCTGGATGTCAAGGAGAGAAGATTGAGAAATAAAAGTATCAGAGTATTTGATCCGTTGGAAGGATTTGCCTCCAAAAGATGCTTCTTGGGAAGGAGAACAAGGACTTCAACGTCCAAATCTACAATTGCTTGAGGGTGAGAAATTTTGAGAAGGGAGGACTGTAATGTCTTCTTTGTAGGCATGAGCAATCGATGAAGACCCTTAGCCTATTTTAATTCTCGTAGGCTAATTGGGAATTTTGGTAAGGGAATAATTAATTAAATTAAGTTGTCTAAAATTATCCTTTTATGGGTGACTTATATTTAATTAATTATTTTAGTAAAGTTGAACATTATTATAAAGTGACTTATTTCGGGGTCCAGAAAGCAAATTAAAATTAAAAGTCACCTATGAGGGAAATAAAATATAATTTCTTGAAATTTCTAAAGGGAGGTATAAAAGGAGGTTGTGAAAGGAGAAATTTCATATTCTTATCTTTTCATTTCTAAAAACCTCAGTTGTGGAGATTGAGTGTTTGGTCAACTTTCTACCTTAGGACGAAACCCCTATGGCAAAGATTGGTTTCAAGAATAAAAACCCTCCTAGAAAATTTGTGGTGGATTCATACAGGATTCACAGGTGTGTTAAATGTAGAAGATTTGTGGAGATTTGTATTGAATGTTTCATAAATTATTTCTAGATTTATGATTGAGTTAACAAAAAGGAGTTGAAGAGTGGATATTTTTGAAAATATTTTCTTGTAAATCATATCATGACTTTGAGAAGATTGAAATTTCTCATATGTTGGCTACCACAATTTTATAGGGTATAAATTTATGTTGGGCGCCACATTTGTTGCAAGCTATATTCACATTTGAAAGGGGTGACTTGCTAAAAGAGACTCATCCATTGCTCATGTATTTTCATGCTATTTGGAGGGTGTACAAACTTGAAGGACGTTTGGGGGAGGAGTTACAGTTGCTTAAAACCTATCATGCCCACATTTTCCATGCGGTCACAACATGCAACACACGTGTCATGTCCACATTTGTCATGTGGTCATGACACGAAACATCAAAAAAATTCCATGCATCCCTAAAAACCCCCTCACACGCGTCAGTGTGCTCGGTGGCAATACGCATAAGGCATAAATATGTCAATCAAATTTGAGGTAATGCGATCACATGCACATTCCCCTATGTGATGAAGCTGACTAAGGGGGTCAATGTGACGCAAGAAGTGTCTCCATTAGGGTTAGGATCGATTGACTGAAACCCTAAGTTTTCCTATGTGAGTGATAGGATTTTGACACGAGTCACAATCAAAAGCCTAATTCTAAAGCATAACAGAATTAAATAACAGCTTAATTAAAATCAACAAGTTGTGGGAACATTCAAATTTTACTCTACGTAAGGTTTAAATTGCTAAGGATTTCTAGCCCTAAATTCTGGAAAAATCCGGCAGCATAACGCCTCTTGAGCATGAATAGGGATTATTCTAATAACAAAATTTAAATCAAAGGTTCTCTCAACTCACTAAATTGGATTAAACGAGTAATTAGTTCATTATTTATTACACGCTAGATTAAATAAGTTAAATCTACTAAATTGATTAAAATAAATAAATAACCCCTTCGATTAAAATCCACATGTGATTAATTAAAATAAGTCGATTAAATACATTTCAAAAGTTATATCCGAAGGGATATTAATAAGAATATTCTAACCCCATATCAAAATAATTAAATCAATCAATAAAATCCTCTAAACTTTAAATGATCTCATACAATTTAACTAATAGAATAAATCCCTAACCCCTAACAATTGAAATAAATCTAGTAAATTAAAATTACCCACATATAAATGAATTTACCCCTAATCCATGATATTAAGTCATCACATTATAAAATAGAAAAACATAGTAATTTAACAATAACAAATATCTTAAGTCAAAAAGGAGAGGGAAAATAATAAAAACTAATTTTAAATACTCAAGCCCTAAAAGTGCTAATAAAATACTAATTTCCTTATAGAAAGGAAAAATACCTAACCCTATTCTTTTCTCATTTCTTCTCATTCTTTTCTCTATTCTCCATTTCTCCTTATTCTTTCTTCTTTGTTATTTTTTTTTGCTTGCAGGTCAAAAATGGCAGCAATGGCTTTTACCACTAAGGTATATACTTATTTTGTATACACCTATTTAATAAAAGCCCCTTTTGTTTATATATATATATATATATATATATATATATATATATATATATATATATATATATATATATATATATATATATATATATATATGTTGTATTTTTTTTACAGGGAAGATATATGTAGTGCTGCAAAATAAGTGTATCTACACTAGATATATATATATGCATCAATATATATCATAGAGCTCAAGGAGAATTTTGTATACTACATAGGTCGAATGGCCTTTGATAGGGGCAACGTACTGTGCTAAAGGCATCACCGGCGGGGATATGGATTGGCATTTTTCTTTGTTTAGATACTGCAAGGTTTATGGTCTTAAGGGAGGCACCATCAGGTTTGAGGGAGATGGGAGTGTGGGGAGGGGGCCGAACCCCCACCCACACCCCACTACAGTGGAGTGTGGGTGGGTGTTCAACCCCCTCCCCACACTCCAAACACAAATAAGAAAAAAGCTATGGTGGGGGTTTGAAACCCCCACCCCACTGTCCACCGTCACCACTATTTAGGGCCGGTCGCCCACGGCCAAACCCCGCCCACCCTTTTTTTAAAACCTTACAATGCCTGTTACGTTTAGTAGTAAAAGTATAAGCATTCAGATCTGTTATTATTATTATAAAGTTTAACATATTTCCATATTAAAAATAAATAAATATATATATATATACATATTTTTTTATTGTCATATATACAGTCTAAAAAATATAGTCATATATACAGTTTAAAAAAATACACTTATATATATATACTCATAGTTTCTCAAAAAAAACTTTTATTTTATAGAAAATTAAATGTGTAGATCATGCTATAAATACAAATATTCAAATATATATATAGTCTTCTCAAATTTCACAATATTTTTCCAACAAGCCATACAATGTAAAAATAATATAAAATGAATATATATATATATATATATATATATATATATATATATATATATATATATATATATATATATATATATATATACCAATGAAATACTCATAGTGACAAAACAAAACAAAATTAAAGGGAATGGTAAGTTAAACATATATTTTTTTGAAATGACTACAAGCACATTATATATCTTCTTCCCTTTTTTTGTGAGATAGAAACACCAACTTTCTTTTTTTTGAAATAATCTTATTCCAAACAGCAACATTTTTTTTAAAACAATAATACAATAGTAAACATTTCTCTTTTATTCACTTAAGGAAACATAAGAAATTTACTAACAATTTTGAGCCTACATTTATCTTTCAAAGCACATTTTCTCAACCACATAACATTTAAACCAGCAACTATATATATTTTTTCATTTCCAACTTCAAATAAGCCAAATACAACTCAAATTATAAACTTGTTACTTTACAAAACAAGAGAGGAACTATCTTCTCTCTTTACAACAAAACAACTACCAATAGGCCAAACCTAGCCATGGCTCACAAAAGCCAAAATGACAATAAACAACAACTATGAAATGCCCTCTCCTCCAAGTTCTAATGCTACAAAACCTGCAATTAACAAATATGGGAAGGGGGAAAAAACTACGTGAATACCACTCTCCTCCCTACCATAGACTCACTCATGAGTCACCCCTGAGCTTGGAGATCATCCTCACACAAGGAACACTCACTCCACTTCACAACAAAACACCCAAACAAAAAGAAAGAAGAAGACCCATGGCTTGCACAAAATAAAACTCATAAAAATGAGTTTAAAGGGGTAGGGGAGTGGACATCACTCAACTCAAGAGTGCCACTCCAAATATCTAAAAAAAACCATTTTTCACAAGGCCTCAAGCCAACACATAGATACCAATTTTCACATATTTCTCCATGGCTCTCAAGCCATTCAAAAATGTCCATTATCACGACTTGCCCTCAAGGCTAAAATACTAAAGGAACCAGGATGTGACCTCGAGGAGGTTCACTCCTCCCCCACCCCACACATGTTGAGCATTTTCTCCAAATGGAGAGGCTCTTACAACACCCATAAAAATCCCCACAACAACAAATGTAAAATACACACTTACAAAATCATCACACAAGAAATGTAAATTACATAAGGCATTTAGCCTTAATCCTACCTTAAATAGCCCACAAGGAAGATAGTTGAAGAAGATCACTCCCCCAACTCCACCTCCGATACCTTCTCCAAATGAGCCTCCAAAATTCCCTCTAACTCTCTCCTCAAATTCAAATAAAAATGCAAAATTGAAAACAAATCAACAACCCTCTCCCTCTCTTTAAGAGGGATTAAAAAAGGCTCTCCTCATAAGCCTTGAGGAATGGGGAGGTGACACATGTCACCTCCTCCTTCCTCCACACAACCACTTGCAAGCTTCATGGAATGTGGTGGTGACACGTCACTCACGCATTCCACCAAGTCTTGCCCCCTCCACTTGTGCTCTCTCACAAATGTGGGAGAGAAAAGTGGAGCCAAAGAAGGAAGTGGGTACTACAAGTGCCCCAATCATATCCTCCTATTAAAGCCACAAAACCCCAAGGTACCCTCACTAATGTGGGAGAGCCTTGGAGTTGAGTCCTCCACAATTTAGGGGTCTTAAAGACTCCCCCAAGCCTTGGAAAGAGGTGTGGATGAGGTTGAGTGTTTGACCCAACCTTCCACTCCTTCCCAAACTTCCATTTTCGTCACTTTACTTCAGACTGAAGTTTAAGTGACCAAATGGGAATTTACCTAAGGTTATACAAGCTCAGATGGTCCCTAGACCCTAGGGGTACAACCCAAGGCCACTTTTAACCGATTTTGAGCACCATAGGGTGAGTAAAATCACATAAAAAGGGGTCACAAAAATAAAAACTCAAAATTAAAATCAAATAAACATTACAACTTTACAACACCAAAATAAAATCCAATATAAAAGGGGTAGACCTATCCCAAACAACACCACACATATACATTACGAATTTTCATCATACATAACATAGTTGATCTTGGTTCCTCTTGGAACTTGATCGGCTTAACACGAGAATTCACAAAATGTGTGGGATAATCTTCGATTATCCGTGGCTTGGTTACAACACCTGTGCACTTAAACAAAAGATTAATCCAAAATGTATATCATAGCCAAAGTAAAGTAAAAATATACTCACACCATCAGATAATCATATAAAACAATCATAAACATCACATCATAATTAGATTCATAATTTTGCATTTGTATAATCCATCACAAGATAAATTTTGCATAATAAATCCATCACATAAGCACATAACTAGTATCTCAATAATGTCATAATGCAAATCACATGTCAAATCATCGTCATTGAATCAAATCAAGGTCTAGTCTCATCACAATCATCCTAACATAATAAATCAAAGGTAAAAGCATATAGTCTAATAATCCTGCATATCAGGATCAATAGTTGCCAAAAGTCTTAAATGTGTCTCCAACAATAATATAAAATGATCAAAATGAGGGAGTGAAAAGGTAGGCCTCACATCCTCCCCCCTAAGACTAAACTTCCTCTTGGAAGTCGTCAAACAGGTGAGGATAAAGTGCCCTCAATCTAGCTGCATCCTCCCATGTCCCCGTGACCTCATCGTACCTGTCCCACTGGACTCTAACCTAGTCCAGCTCTCAACCTTGAAGGCCCAACGTCTGATGAGCCAATATGTGAATTAGCTCCAAAGCCAATTATTCATCTGCCTCTACCTGTAGAGCACTCCAATCCAATACATGAGATAAATCAGATATGTAACACCGCAAAACAAATACATGAAAAACATCATGGATGTGCAACAAGCTAGGTGGCAAGGCTAGATGGTAGGCTATGGGTCCTATCCACTCCAAGATCTCAAAAGGCCCAACAAACCATGGTGCAAGCTTAGAGCCCTTTCCATATCAGATTGGACTCTTGTGTCGTCGCACTCTCAAGAATACTTTGTCCCCAACCGAGAAGCTCCGATCTAATCTCTGAGTATCAGCATACTTCTTCTGTCGATCCTGTGCCTCTTGAAGTCTATGTCTAATCAAGGTCACCTGCTGCTCCATATCCTGAACCAAGTCTGGCCCTATCACAACCTTGTCCTCAGTACGGTCCCAACTCAAAGGTGTCCTACAAGGTCTGCCATACAAGGCCTGAAAAGGAGGCATACCCAACGAGTTGTGATGCCCATTATTGTAGGCAAACTCAACTAGATACAGATACTCCTCCCATCTAGTCTGGTGATCCATATGTACATATGGAGCATGTCCTCTAGGACCTAATTAACCCTCTATGTCTATCCATCTATCTCAGGATGATAAGCGGAACTGAAGTTGAGTTGTGTGCCCAACGCCTGTTATAATGCCCTCCAAAAGGTTGATGTGAACACTAAGTCCCTATCAGAAATGATACAGCAAGGTACCCCATGTAATCTAATAATCTGATCCAAGAATACTCTCACCACTGATGGTACATTGTATGTCATACGTATAGGTGATAAATACGCCACCTTGGTCAACTTGTCAACCGTCACCATGATGGCATCATGGCGGCGAGATGACATAGGAAGACCAACAATAAAATCTATGGAAATGGTGTCCCATTTCCACTCAAGTATCTCATGAGGGTATAAAAGGCCTATTGGATGTTGATGCTCGGCCTTGACCCTCTGACACTCAAGGCATCGAGCAACATACTCTGCAATATCTCGTCTCATACCCACCCAATGGTACAACTATCGTAAGTCGGCATGCATCTTCTTCACCCCTGGGTGTGCTGCATAAGGTGTTCTATGAGCCTTTGAAAGAACTACTGCACGTAGGTCACCCACATGGGGTACATAGATGCGATGTCAATGTCTAAGTAACCCATTTGCCTCAAAAGTATATCCTATAAATTTTCCCACAAGGGCCCTCTATGACTAGATCTCATGTTGCACCTCAAGAAACCACTCATCCTCAGGTAGATGTTGAATGATGCGATCTCTCAAGTCCACACTCAAGGTCAAGGTCAGGATCTCATGGCACCTTTGACTCAAAGAATCGACAACCATGTTCTCCTTCCCTTTGATGTAGTGGACATCAAAGTCATACTTGCAAAGAAACTCCATCCAACGCCGCTGGCGAGCGTTCAAATTCAGCTGCGTGAATATGTACTGCAAGTTATGGTGATCTGAATGAAGTTCAAAGTGACAAGCCAAAAGGAAGTGTCTCTAGCAAATGAGATCATGAACCACTGCTATGAGCTCTAAATCATGAGTGGGGTAGTTCAACTCATAGGTCTTGAGCTTTCGCGACTCATACGCGATCGCTCTACCACTCTGCATAAGCACGGCTCCCAAACCCTCAAGTGATGCATCTGTACAAACCATAAAATCCTCTATAGGACAAGAACTGCTAAGATGGGAGTGCTGATAAGATACTCCTTGAGGACCCCAAAGGCCCTCTCACACTGCTCAGTCCAAGTGAAACTCTTCCCTTTTCACTGAAGGGAAGTGATGGGGTACATTATCCTAGAAAATCCCTCAACGAATCTACAGTAGTAACCGCCTAGCCCCATGAAACTCCTAACCTCTGTCACACTGGTGGGTGCTGGCCAATCCCTAATAGCCCTAATTTTTGATGGATCTACTGAGATACCATTGCTAGACAGGATGTGTCCTAAATACTGCACCTCAGTTTTTAAAAAGGCACACTTCGCTAAGTTGCCATAAAGCTACTGCTCTCTCAAGCACTGCAAAACCTGATGTAAGTGATCCTCATGCTCCTCCTCGGTCCACAAGTAGAGAAAAATATCAAGGAAAATGATCACGAACCGATCTAAGTAAGTATGGAACACCCCGTTCATGAGACTCATGAACACTGCAGGGGCGTTTGTCAAGCCGAAGGGTACTATAGTGAACTCATAGTGGTCATATCGAGTCCAAAAAGCAGTCTTATGGATATCCACCTCTGTGATGCACAACTGGTGGTAACCAAACTTTAGGTCTATCTTAGAGAACACCCTAGCTCCCTGCATTTGATCGAAAAGATCATCAATCCTAGGCAGAGGCTAACGGTTTGTCACCGTCACCTTATTAAGATGCCTATAGTCAATGCACAAACGAAGAGACCCATCCTTCTTCTTCACGAAGATAACCAGTGCACCCCATGGTGAAGCGCTAGGTTGGATGTGCCCCTTCTCAAGCAATTCCTCTAACTGCAACTTGAGCTCCGTGAGCTCATGTGTGGTCATCTTGTAGGGTGCATGAGACACTGGCTCTAGACCTAGCACTAGATCAATATGGAAGTCTACCTCTCTTTGTGGAGGCATACCTGGTAACTCTAGTGGAAAGACATCTACAAACTCCCTCAAGATAGAATGGACATCTAATGATGCCTCTGTCTCATCCTTAGATCTGTCACTAACAGTGATGGAAAACAACTAACATCCCTTCCACATGCAGCACTTAAGAAGCTGAGCAGATATCATACGAACTACCGTGGGCTTCTAAATGCCCACTACCTTGACTAACATGCCATGATCATCTAAACAGCTAATTGCCTTTCAGCGACAATCTAGCCTAGCTCTATAAGTTGCAAGCTAGTCCATGCCTAAAACTACACCATAGGATCCTAAAGGCATAACCCTAAGGTCGCATAATGTAGTGAAGGCTCCCAAAGAGATCTCACAACCCTAAACCAAAGCATCTACTGACATCTTGGCCCTAGTGGCCAACTCAACCTCCCACCTATCGCCTTGCCTAGAGGCCACCAGCCTGCAACGCTCCACTAATGATGGAGATATAAATGAATCAGTAGCACCAGAGTCAAATAAAATAGTAATGGGAACATCCCCAATCATACCTACTATCTTGATCACTGAGGCTTTGAAATTGGCCTAGCAGTTGTCAACAGCTACAAACATATGATGGGACTTACCCACATCGCCAACTGTCTGCTCTGAACCTCCTGCACGAGGCTATCCCCTTATTGTAAAACCCTATGGGCACTCTCTGGCTAAATGTCCTACCCCACCACATACATAGCATGGGCCCCTAGCCTGTACATGTCCAGTCTATGTCCTACTACTCTGTTGTTGTCTAGTCTGACCAGTGGACCCTTGAGAACCCCTGTAAGACTGCTGTAATCTAGTGGATCCCACAGGTGGTCCCTATTGTCTCTAATCCCTACATGGGCCCTGCTACTGCCAACCATGATTCTATCCTCCCTACGCCCTCTATTGGGGCCTGGACCTCTGTTGATACTGCTACTACTACTACTGTGGAGGCGTAGGAGGTAAAGATGTAGAACTAAATCCTCCTCTCTATGGTGGTGGTGGTGGTCGACACAAATTCTACTGCTGCTACTGATTATGATCTTGAAACTGAGGACGTGAACTCTAACCTCATCCTTGAATCTCCTCTGGGATATATGCCTTCTCAACAGCCTTACTCATGGTCTGGGGGTCTGCCATGTGCACTGGTCCTGCTATCCCCTGATTCAAACCTCTAATAAATTGTGCATAGAAGTTTCTCATCATGGAGATACTTTGCATATCGTGACAACTCTATGAACCTGCTCTTATATTGTGCAACCATAGAACTTCTCTACTGTAAGTCATGGAACTCATCAATATGAGTCTGCCTGTAATGGTCTGAAAAATACGCACATTAAAGCGCTCTATGAAAGTGTCCCATGTAAGAGTGTCCAATGATAAGTGGTGCTTGCACTCCTCAATGCGCCACCATGTCGCTACTGTGTCTCTCAAAAGGTGGACTTCCACGCGTGCCTTTGTGTTGCTCCCATAAGGACACAACACAAAGCACCTATCTAAACTAATAAGCCAAGCCTCTACCTCAGCTCCCTCTGTGGCTCCTATGAAGGTAGGTGGATTCAGCCTAAGTAAGTCTCTGATGGAGTCTCCTCAGTCTCTGTGTCCTCTGATAGGCTCAGCCACACCATAGTCATAAGGTCTGTGACAAACTTGCTCTACCCTCACAACCTCCTCTCATCTTATATGATGCGGAGGGCTCCTACTATGTACTATGTATGCTGAACCAACCTCCTCCACTATGGTGTCAGGTATCTCTACAAAAGGCTCTACATGTGGTGCCTCTCGCAGCTCGATGTAGGGCTCTACACATGGCTTAGCATGCGGCTCCTCACGTGGCTCCTCTCATGGATCAATGCGGGGCTCGACACGCAGCTCTGCTACAACTAGCGGTAACCTCTCCAACATAGCCTATAATGTCTGCAAGATCTGTGGTCCTATATCAAGTGCTGGAGGTGCCTGTGGTGCCTGCTATTCTGGTGAAGCTGCTGGTCCTTGACCCTCTACCGAAGACTCGTTTTGGATCTCTATGGATAATGTAGCACGTGAGCGCGCTCATCTAGTTCAGGGTGGCATCCTACAAGAATAAGGTAGTCACGAATTAATCAAAATTGCGGAATAAGTAATGTGCCCAAACAAGCCCAGTGTTTAAACTTGGGCTCTGATACCAAATGTCATGCCCACATTTTCCATGTGCTCATGACATGCAACACACGTGTCATGTCCACATTTTTCATGTGGTCATGACACAAAATATCAAAAAAAATTCATGCATCCCTAGAAACCCCCTCGTACGCATCAGCATACTCGATGGCAATACGCATAAGGCGTAAACATGTCAATCAAATTCGAGGTAATGTGATCATGTGCGCATTCCCCTACATGATGAAGCTGACTAAGGGGGTCAATGCGACGTAAGAAGCATCACCATTAGGGTTAGGATCGATTGACCGAAACCCTAAGTTTTCCTATGTGAGTGATAGAATTTCGACACGAGTTGAAATCAAAAGCCTAATTCTAAAGCATAACAAAATTAAATAACAGCTTAATTAAAATCAACAAGTTGCGGGAACATTCAAATTTTACTCTACACAAGGTTTAAATTGCTAAGGATTTCTAGCTCTAAATTCTGGAAAAATCCGACAGCATAATGCCTCTCGAGCGTGAATAGGGATTATTCTAATAACAAAATTTAAATCAAAGGTTCTCTCAACTTACTAAATTGGATTAAACAAGTAATTAGTTCATTATTTATTACACACTAGATTAAATAAGTTAAATCTACTAAATTGATTAAAATAAATAAATAACCCCTTCGATTAAAATCCACATGCAATTAATTAAAATAAGTCGATTAAATACGTTTCAAAAGTTAAATCCGAAGGGATATTAATAAGAATATTCTAACCCCATACCAAAATAATTAAATCAATCAATAAAATCTTCTAAACTTTAAATGATCTCATACAATTTAAACAATAGAATAAATCTCTAACCCCTAACAATTGAAATAAATGTAGTAAATTAAAATTACCCACATATAAATGAATTTACCCCTAACCCATGATATTAAGTCATCACATTATAAAATAGCAAAACATAGTAATTTAACAATAACAAATATCCTAAGTCAAAAAGGACAGGGAAAATAATAAAAACTAATTTTAAATACTCAAGCCCTAAAAGTCCTTCTAATAAAATACTAATTTCCTTATGGAAAAGAAAAATACCTAACCCTATTATTTTCTCATTTCTTCTCATTCTTTTCTCTATTCTTCATTTCTCCTTATTCTTTCTTCTTTGTTATTTTTTTCTTACTTACAGGTCAAAAATGGCATCCATGGCTTTTACCACTAAAGTATATACTCATTTTGTATACACCTATTTAATAAAAGCCCTTTTTGTTTAATATATATATGTTGTATTTTTTTACAGGGAAGATATACGTAGTGCTACAAAATAAGTGTATCTACACTGGATATATATATATACACTCAAGGAGATATTTTGCATACTACACAGGCCAAACAACCTTTGATAGGGGCGGCGTACTATGCTAAAGGCATTGCCAGCGGGGCTATGGATCGGTATTTTTTTTTTAAGATACTGCAGGGTTTATGGTCTTAAGGGAGGCACCAGTGGGTTTGAGGGAGATGGGAGTGTGGGGAGGGGGCCGAACCCCCACCCACACCCCACTACGGTGGAGTGTGGGTGGGGGTTTGACTTCCTCCCCACACTCCAAACACAAATTTAAAAAAAAGCTACGGTGGGGGTTTGAAACCCCCACCCCACTGTCCACCATTGCCACTATTTAGGGCCAGTCGCCCATGGCCAAATCCCGCCCACCATTTTTTAAAACTCTACAATGCATGTTACATTCGGCAGTAAAAGTATAAGCATTCAGATCTGTTATTATTATTACAAAGTTTAACATATTTCCATATTAATATATATATACATATTTTTTATTGTCATATATACAGTCTAAAAAAATACACTATATATACAATGTATACTCACAATTTCTCAAAAAAAAATTATTTTACAGAAAATTAAATGTGTAGATCATGCTATAAATACAAATATATATATATATATATATATATATATATTCATTTTATATTTGTTTACAATGTATATTATATATTGTGAAATTTGAGAAGACTATATATATATAACCATGTATACCAATGAAATACTCATAGTGACAAAACAATATATATATATATATATATATATATATATATATATATATATATATATATATATATATATATTTTAAAGGGAATGGTAAGCTAAACATTTTTTTTTTTTGAAATGACTGCAAGCACATTATATATCTTCTTCCTTTTTTTTTGTGAGATAGAAACAGCAACTTTCTTTTTTTTTAAATACTCTATTCCAAACAACAACATTTTTTTTAAAACAATAATACAACAACAAACATTTCTCTTTTATTCACTTAAGGAAACATAAGAAATTTACTAACAATTTTGAGCCTACATTTATCTTTCAAAGCACATTTTCTCAACCACATAACATTTAAACCAACAACTATATTTTTTTTTTCATTTCCAACTTCAAATAAGCTAAATTTAACTCAATTATAAACTTGTTACTTTACAAAACAAGAGAGGAACGATCTTCTCTCTTTACAACAAAACAACTACAAATAGGCCAAACTTGGCATGGCTCAGAAAAGCCAAAATGACAATGAACAAAAACTATGAAATGCCCTCTCCTCCAAGCTCCAATACTACAAAACTTGCAATTAACAAATATGGGAAGGGGGACAAAACCACGTGAATACCGCTCTCCTCCCTACCATAGACTCACTCATGAGTCACCCCCGAGCTTGGAGTTCATCCTCACACAAGGAACACTCACTCCACTTCACAACAAAACACTCAAACAAAAAGCAAGAAGAAGACCCATGGCTTGCACAAAACAAAACTCATAAAAATAAGTTTAAAGGGGTAGGGGAGTGGACATCACTCAACTCAAGAGTGAAACTCCAAATATCTCAAAAAAAGACCATTTTTCACAAGGCCTCAAGCCAACACATATATACCAATTTTCACATATTTCTCCATGGCTCTCAAGCCATTCAAAAATGTCCATAATCACAACTTGCCCTCAAGGACAAAATACCAAAGGAACTAGGATGTGACCTCAAGGAGGTTCACTCTTCCCCCACCCCACACATGTTGAATATTTTCTCCAAATGGAGAGGCTCTTACAACACCCATAAAAATCCCCACAACAACAAATGTAAAATACACACTCACAAAATCATCACACAAGAAATGTAAATTACATAAGGAAAAGAATTTAGTCTTGAATCCTACCTTAAATAGACCATAAAGAAGATAGTTGAAGAAGAGCACTCCCCCAACTCCACCTCGAATACCTTCCCCAAATGAGCCTCCAAAATTCCCTCTAACTCTCTCCTCAAATTCAAATAAAAATGCAAAATTGAAAACAAATCAACAACCCTCTCCCTCTCTTCAAGAGGGATTAAAATAGGCTCTCCTCATGAGCCTTGAGGAATGGGGAGGTGACACATGTCACCTCCTCCTTCCTCCACACAACCACTTGCAAGCTTCATCAAATATGGTGGTGACACGTGTCACTCACCCATTCCACTAAGTCTTGCCCCCTCCACTTGTACTCTCTCACAAATGTGGGAGAGAAAAGTGGAGTCAAAGAAGGAAGTGGGTGCTACAAGTGCCCCAATCATATCCTCCTATGAAAGCCCACAAAACCCCAAGGTACCCTCACTAATGTGGGAGAGCCTTGGAGTTGAGTCCTCCAAAATTTAGGGGTCTTGAAGACTCCCCCAAGCCTTGGAAAGAGGTGTGGATGAGGTTGAGTGTTTGACCCAACTTTCCACTCCTTCCCAAACTTCCATTTTCGTCACATCTAATGCCATAGACAAGCTCATTTACCCTTGGCATAAATGTAGTGATATTTTCATCTTCACTCATCTTCAGGCTTTCAAACTTTCCTTTCATACTTTGTAACTTTGCACATTTAACATATTGTCTCCTTCATGTAGAATCTCCAGCTTTGTCCAAATTTCATAAGCAGTTTTCAATCCCATAACATTTGTCAGCTCTGTATCAGACAAGGCACTTAGTAGGGCTTCTTTAGCTTGAAGATTATTTTCAGCATTTCTAATTTCATCTAGAGTTGTCAGACCATTCTTTGGAAGAATATGCTCATTTGTAGTCATGTTCCAATACTGCGCTCCCATGCATTGCAAGTGACATTCCATGCAACTTTTCAGAAGAGTGTAGTTTGTTCCATCAAACCTTGGACTGTCCTTCTTGTAGGATGACATCATGGATCTCCTCAAGTGGTTTAGCTTCTTCTAGAGGAACTGGCTCTGATACCAATTGTTGGATTTAGGACAAACAACTGAGAGGGGGGGTGAATCAGTTGTCACCAAAATTATGTTCCTTATTCACTTAAAACCTTCTTATATTTCAACAGCATATCAATGATTCAATCATGGAAGCATAATGAAATAATTCAAGAGAAGAAACAAACTCAACACAAATAACACCAAGATTTTAACGTGGAAAACCCAGTTACGGAAAAAACCACGAGGTGACTAACCCAAGATTATATTCTCTATTAAAAGAATATGAAGAATAAAATGGCACTTGCCAATTAGGGCTCACTACTCGAGCACACTGCTCACAAGAGGCCCACTGCCTACAGGAGACACACTTTCTACAAAAGCATATGGATATTACATACTTGAACTAGAAGTTATCATCTTCACTATGCTAGAGTCAGTTCCATTAAAGCTCAATAGTTCTGCTCTGCTTTTCGTTCCCCTTCCTTACCACCTTCTCATCATGACCACACGGATACTTTTGAACGAATCCGCAACTCTTATTTATACATGACATCAACTTTGCAAAGATCATCAAAGTCAGCACAACATACATTATTTTATTACAGAATATTTACAAAAATACAACTTGACTTGTTACAAAAACTTCTTGCGCATTACTACACTGTCAGCCACACATAGCTGGGACTTCAATCTTCTTCAAGGAACACGCTATGCTTTGTAAAACATCTTCAGAATCATCCGCAACATGCGCAAATCATCTGGTCGGCCAAGATAGAGAAGAACACCATCACCCAAGAGTAAATCTTCAATTACAAGCTCAATCTTTAGTGTGGACTGCCAACACGAACAGGATGCAATCTAGAGACCCCCACAAGATTGCTTGAATCACCAAGAACATCCGCACCCCTTCTGCTTACTGTAATCATTCACATCTTCATCCAAAACTTTAAGAACATAGCTGGTCATCTCTGTCACATTAGAAGAATTGCTTGTGGACCTCCAAACCATGAACCAATCGACTTGTCAATGTCTATTAATCTCCCAAACATGCCACCAGATTTGTAGAACATGATATTGCATTTCTGGATCTCACCGGACCTATTTGCGCCACTCTGTCACCTCTGAGTAGCTACCAGAACCAGTTTTACTCACATGGCCATAGCTTCTTCAAATCTTCATGCGGACCTCTGAGATCTTGACTGGAGCACCTTCAGACACATATCTGCAAACCCTTTGATGTGCATACTCTAATCTTCAACTGGCTGGGATCTTGCTTCATAGAACTTCATTGTCTTCACTATTCTTCTATGTGTCTGATAGGTCTAATTTTCTCAATATCCTCAATGCATAACTCATCCAATTCTTGACATCAATGCAACAAGAGTATGTTGTCATCAATAACAACTCCAGTTAGGGCCATACTTACAATAGACACATGTCACCTCCTCCTTCCTCCACACAACCACTTGCAAGCTTCATGGAATGTGGTGGTGACACATGTCACTCACCCATTCCACCAAGTCTTGTCCCCTCCACTTGTGCTCTCTCACAAATGTGGGAGAGAAAAGTGGAGCCAAAGAAGGAAGTGGGTACTACAAGTGCCCCAATCATATCCTCCTATGAAAGCCCACAAAACCCCAAGGTACCCTCACCAATGTGGGAGAGCCTTGGAGTTGAGTCCTCCACAATTAAGGGGTCTTGAAGACTCCCCCAAGCCTTGGAAAGAGGTGTGGATGAGGTTGAGTATTTGACCCAACCTTCCACTCCTTCCCAAACTTCTATTTTTGTCACTTTACTTTAGGGTGAAGTTTAAGTGACCAAATGGGAGTTTACCTAAGGTTATACAAGCTCAAATGGTCCCTAGACCCTAGGGGTACAATGCAGGGTCACTTTTAACCCATTTTAAGCACCATAGGGTGAGTAAAATCACATAAAAAGGGGTCACAAAAATAAAAACTAAAAACTAAAATCAAATAAACATTACACCTTTACAACACCAAAATAAAATCCAATATAAAAGGGGTAGACCTATCCCAAACAACACCACACATATACATTATGAATTTTCATCATGCATAACATAGTTGATCTTGGTTCCTCTTGGAACTTGATCGGCTTAACGCAAGAATTCACAAAATGTGTGGGATTATCTCTGATTATTCGTGGCTTGGTTAGAACACCTGCGCACTTAAACAAAAGATTAATCCAACATGTATATCATTGCCGAAGCAAAGTAAACATATACTCACACCATCACATAATCATATAAAATAATCATAAACAACATCATAATTAGATTCATAATTTTGCATTTCTATAATCCATCACGAGATAAATTTCGCATAATAAATCCATCACATAAGCACATAACTAGTATCTCAATAAATTCATAATGCAAATCACATGTCAAATCATCGTCAGTGAATCAAATCAAGGTCTAGTCTCATCACAATCATGCTAACATAATAAATCAAAGCTAAAAGCATATAGTCTAATAGTCCTGCATATCGGGATCAACAGTCCCTAAAAGTCTAAAATGTGTCTCCAACAATAGTATAAAATGATCAAAATGAGGGAGTGAAAAGGTAGGCCTCACAAAACCCTTGGTTAGATGGACACAAGCCGTACATTCATTGAAGTGGGGCAGTTGAAACTTATAGTGGGCTGACAACTATTTTTGGGAGGGTTACAGGCTATTCAAACCCTAGCCATACCCCTTGCTAGAGTATTGTTTACACTTGAAACTGGTCTCAACCTCATGGAAACAATAGATTTTATAGTAATAAAATTCTTAGTTCAATTATAGCAGTTCTAGAAAGCCTCTATTTATCATTTGTGTTAGAGATCATTGCATTTAAAGGAAGATTTCAATTTCTTTTTTAACTTCAATATTCTGAGTTAATAATTACCAGTCTTCATCAACATTATGAGAGATGTGAGAGGTCAAAGCTTACATTAATTTCAATTCTATGCATGTTTTGTGTGAGTTGAATATCTATTTTGGTTTTTAATATCGGTTGCACGCAATTTTAGTCATGTTGTAGCTTACAAAAACATCATTATATTCTACTAATCAAATATTAAGTCTAATGAAGAAGCTATGAAGGGGCTAAGCCTTGTCAAAACTTGTCTTTGACAAAGGCAAGTGGTTTGTGGCAGTTTGGTTTGTGGCAGTTTATCCATGGCCTTGAGCCATGGATCTTCTTTGTAGGATTTGACCTGCAAGTGCTCTAAAATTTTGTTTGTGGCCATACCATTTTAATTTCATTGTGCATACATGTCCTTGGTCACACGTCATTTTTTATGTGTTGTATATACATGTGTTTTGCCTTGTATTCATTTGTCCCCTCCCCACTTATCTCTTTTTAGCATTTTGGTCTAGTTCCTAGAGATGTTTTTGGATTCTCATTGTGCATGCAAGAGGCACATGTCCCCAACAAGAGCCTATGTTGTGACTTATTCTTGTACAAAATTTTCTAAGTCTAGTGCTCCCTTTGTTGCCGTGGCCTTTATTTTCCCATCATTAATATCCAATCAGATAACTCCTTGAATGGGCCCCCCTTGTCAATTTTGTGCTTAGGTGGTGTTCTTTGCCTCCCCTCATACTTTTCCATGTGCCTAAATCTCAAAATGTCAAAAATTTCATAGGTTGAGGGTCGTTTAGTCAATTTCTAGCCTTGGGCGAGGTTTCAAGTTTTCTCATGCCAACATACCTTTCCTTTGTCTCTTGCCCCTCTGATTCCCCATGCCTTCATGCTTCCTCTTTATCTCCTATAGGATTTTAATGTTTTCTTTAACTGAATGTCTTTTCCTCCAGTTCCTTTTTTTCTCCAATTCCATACACTTTCAAGCTTTCGGGTTGTCTCGTTGGCACCCTCGGTTCTCCGATTCCCTGTTCCTCTACATTTCCAATCCCTTATTTCTTGTGGGCTTTCAGAGTTTCACTTCCCTCTTTGCACTAGTTCCAGGAGACTTGATTTCCCCAAGTCCCCATCTTCACTATTTAGTAGATGCCCAAACTTTTCCCTACCATCAAAGTTCTAATCCAAACTCTCCTTTGGAAAGTCATTTTTGGACCCCCCTCACTATTACATTCCTTGTTCCCAAATGGTACTCGATATCCCAATTACCACCACTTTGACAAGCTTCCAAGTTTCCCTTACACTCAACACCATGGTATCAAGTATCTCAAAATCCTAATTACTGCTTCACATTCATAGTCGCTCATGGACATTCATACTTCTTCATTCCCCTCTCCAACTTCTAGGAATATCCCCAATCCTGGAAGCCCGCTGATGTGATATTCTTTGCAAGTCTCTTTTTTCCCAACATAGAATGGTGACAATTGTCTCGAAACCCTAGCCTCTCTCAATATAAGCTCTCAAGCAGGCTTTCAAACTTTCTCCCCCCTCACATCCCTCATCTCAACATCCTAGTTCCCTAATCCCTACTTTCTCTCTCCCTTGTCTCCTGCGAACCTTAAGGGTTTTCCTTACCATCCTCTCCTCTTGCAAAACTATATGCAAGGATCCTAATCTCTCGACTCTTGATCACTATTGCCTTATTTCCAACAGGTTTTTGGGATTTCTATTCACTCTTTTCACTTCTTCTCATGGTAATTAATATACGCTTTTCTCGACTCCCACCCTAGTCATGCCTTCCTCTCTCAGACATCCAGGAACTTTACTACCTACCTATTGCAAAATTGTTTGACTTCCTCCCAACCCCTGAATCCTTGATCCCCTCTCGCAAAATTGCACCCTTCAGCATGTGAATCCCTAGACCCTTGCCATTTGAACTCAAAACCCTTCATACTCCACTACACTTCATAGGACACCATTAATACCCAAAATTGAGTGTGATACAATTGTAAAACCACCCAAATCTTGCCAAAACATCATTGGACTCCTCAAAGGTGTAGATCCACACACAAGGCCATGTGAAGATGATGAAAGTGGGTATCAACATTTCCTAAATGCCATAAATGAAAATCTACTTACAAGCCTACTTACAAGTACCAAGCTACTCTTCTAGGCATGGAAAAGAATGTTTTGTTGCCCCAAAATATCTAACAATAGATCCAAGGAAAATTTTTGTGCAAATTGTTGTGTTGGCATGTGTCATGCTTTGATTGGCAAAGAAACCTTGCAACCCCAAAAAGCCTACCCAAACAAAAAAGTGTTATATAATGAAATGCTATAAATACAAGGATGAAAGATATTGAAGAGATTGGTCATTGATCCAATTTTCTAGCCATTTCTATCTTAGGTTATTGTGGGGCATCAACTGATTGATGTCTAGTCTGTAAGGAGACAAGATATACTTTGTAACTCATAAGAAGGGTATTAAACGAACACAATGTGTGTAAATGGATGTATCCATGGTAGTTTGTAATTATTTAGGGGATGCTCAAAACTAGTTATTGATCCTCTCTAGCCACATTTGTTAGTGTTTCATGTAAAAAGAGGGGTTTTCAATTTCAATGAATGTGTAGGTTAAATCCTCCTTTCACACCTTACATTCAAGGACATAAATTGAGTCAAGCCACAATCTTTGCAAGAGGGCTCTGCTACAAATTTAGTGTCACTTGGAATGAAGAGGAAACTTGGAATTTGCTAATTACTTGATTAATTAAAGCTCGATTATGCTTGAAAACCTAATTTCATAAAATTGTAAATAAACGGATGAATCATGACAAGCAATTGCAGACAGAGATATAATATTCAGAGTAAATACATACCAAACTTTGAGATTCTGGATGCGAGAAAGTCAAGGACTAATGAGCACGCACCCAAGTCCAAGGTACCACTATCGATCAGGATCTCTGAAAGTTGTCTATAACCTTTTTCTGGTGTTTCAAAGATTTTTGTGTCTCAGGATCCAAAGGACTTCGGTGTGGGCGCCCAAGTCCAGGTCCTACTTTTCTTCTCATGTCTACAATTCTGACACTCTATTATGCCTCCTTGCAACTCCACTCCTTTTGCTTCTACACCTATAACCTACAATCACAGAAAAGGGGGTTGGGGGTTGTGGTCTCTAGGAGCTTGCCATAGTTAAGCCCCAGGAGGACATTCAATTCTTCCAAACACTGTTGTCAAATAAAGAGTGCATATCGCTACAGGATAGAGGCAGAAACCAATTTATAAATGATTGAAAACACAAATAAATGTCACCTCAAAGGTGTAGCTCGCATATAGATGAAAATCTTTCACATCATGAGAAGATGAAGCCAAATTTGCATAACAAATACAATAACAAGACAAGTCTGCTCTGTAACAATGAATACTTTGAATGATCTCAACTCATAAGTGTGCCAAAAGTGCGTAATCATCTTCTAGTTTACAAATGAATCCCTAAACATGCTTATATATGCAACTAAACACATTCCCTCTTTAATTTCGTAATTCAAACTTGAGATGTCGGCAACAGACACTTATAACGGTCACATAATCGACATTTAAAATTTGGGACCCATCTAAACAGGTCAGGACTAGGGTGCAAGCACCCAAATCCTAGGACCTATTATCAAAGCAGGATTAAGCTCATCACAGTCCCCTAGGTCCATTTTGATATGGGTTTTCAGGGATTTCCATCAAGAGTTAAAATGAACATGCATGATTACACTAAAAGTACCTGGGAGCTAAACTTAGAAGGGAAAAAATCCTAGGGAGAAATTTTTTGACGTAACATTTAGCCCCCACTTTAATGTATGTATGAATACGAGGCCCATATATGCATTAAAGTATGGTCAAAAAACACAGCAAACATGCCAGGCACTTAGAGCTAATGTTTACACAAAGATTGAGAACTATTTCTAGCCCCCAGTCTTAGGTACACATTAGAGAAGACACATCACAGATAAGACAAACACAATGAAGACAGTAAAAGGCATGCAAAACACGAAGAAGATAGTAATAGTCATGCAAAACATGGAGAAGACAGTATTGAAGACATGCAAAACACAATGAATACAGTGAATGCAGTGATTATTTCTTTTTCATTTTCATATATATAAATGAATGCAGATGCATGGAAACTAAAAATGCAACACACCACCCAAAATGTAGGAGGGGCATTTTGCCACGCTCTTTGGACTACATATGGGGCAACAGACACGTAATACAGAATCTCAAAATATAGGAGGGGCATTTCGCCACGCTCTTTGGACTACACTTGAGAACAAACACGCCATACAAATCCCAAAGCATAGGAGGGGCATTTCGCCACGCTCTTTGGACTATGCTTGGGAACAAACTCACCATACAAATCCCAAACCATAGGAGGGGTATTTCGCCATGCTTTTTGGGCTATACTTGGGAACAAACACACGAAAGACATAGGGAAAACACGAGCATCGTATAGCATGCCAAACACATATTATATGTCTAAAAGACGGCAAACAAGGTGATTAAAGGAACTTATTGCTAAGCCCCCACCATCTCAGGCACATTACAGGCACACCTGACGGTTGGGCTTATGCCATAACAACCGCCAAGGACACGCTTAATGGAGGATACACCAACCTCGCCTAATTGGAGGACTTTTTGAATAAAAGGATGTGCACTAGCTCAAAACATACACCATCCCCGCCTCCGTAGAGGGATTTGAATAAAAGGATATGCATGATATCCTGCCTCCACAGAGGGCTTAAAATAAAAGCATATACATGATATCCTAACTCCTCAGAGGGCTTTATCACTACAATATAAAATAAATATGTGCACTCGCGTGGAGATACAACATCCCACCTCTGCAAAGGGCTTACAAACACGATTTGTTAGTACCAAAATCATCAGACAGCTTACCTTATCTATGCCCCCACCTTAAGGTGGTTGATATCGTGTACCGATATCAAGCACATTAAGGTAGAGAGAAAACACACAAGGGAACAAGAGCTTTCGCAAAGCCCATGCCCCCAGAGGTGACATGTACTTTACGATTGCTGAATGTTCCCACAAACACACAATTTCCTGCAAGAAGAGAGGTTAGAAATCTTTTCCTAAGATAATAACCACATCACATGATAAAAGCAATGCAATCATTCACAAAAAGAGCCAAGGCTATACTATGGGTCTGAAATCTGAGTATAACCATGGGGCTATGCTACAAAGATCTCAAAACTGAGTGTAACTAAGGCAAGACTCAAAGATAAACAAAGTCCAAGGAGCAGATGTATTGTTATAGTTTGTTAGTCTGATAAGACAACATCAAATATCACACGGAGTGATTCTACTAGCCAAGCGTCAGATAATATATATCAACCCCCTCGTCATATATGGACAAGGTCCATTTTTGGTTACTCGCTGAAGGGACACATGGTCTGTATCAATATTATTTGTTTTTCATTATCCACCGGCTAGATAGAACCACTACAAGAAGGTAAACAATAAATCAAGAGAGGAGAACAAGTGCCTTAGGAACAATCACTTAGGAAGGTGCCCCCAGGTCACCAACTACAACGCTATGCCCCTAAGACACAACACACAACAATAAAAATAGAGGAGAAACAAGATAGAAGAATGATGATACAAATAGAAGAAGGGTCACAACAGAGGTGGTCTCCCGGTATCCTTGACCTTACAAGAGTCTCAAAGGTCATCCAAGGAGGCCTAAACAACACAGAGGCAAAGGGTTACAAATACTTACCTATAGGCAAGCTCATGCTAGAGATTGTCAACAATCAAATCATCCTCCTCCCAATTTTGGATGTTAGAGGAAAGAGGGAAATAAGATACAATTGCAAACTCTTTGTCATTGTTTTCTTTGGTAAGCTCTTCCTTTTTTGTTTTGGTGTTAGAGGGTGGAATATTTAATTGTTCAAGTGTGTTTCTTTGTGCAACAACTTGTCTTCTCTTCCTCCTTTCTCTTGCTTGTCAATTTATTTTTGTTCTATTGCTTATATCTTTGAAAGTGTTGTCATCTTGTTCCATTGGTTTTTGTATCTTAGAGGAGGAAGCTTGCTCAAATCTTATTTGTCTTGATGTAGTACCTCGTTCTTGACTAATACCTCCCAATCCTTGTAGGGATGATGGAGGAGGAACCTCAGCATAGGGCCCTTTACCTTTTTCTCTAGGAAGTTCTTCTACTACAGGTTGTTCTTCTCTTATTGTTTCTTACATAGAAGGACCAGCCACTCGATGTAAGAGCTTTGCTTTATATTTTCTATATCCCAAGAAGTTAAAGTATATTCATGGCTTCAGTTCCTGATTAGATCGCGGCGAAAAGTAATCAAGGTTGAAGTGTTGTCCTGTAACCAAAGTTTTTTATCTATTGCGATGAATAGTATGCACTTGTCTGTTCAAAGTAAATTTTACACATTTATGAATCGTTGAAGGGACAACTTTCATAGCCTTTAACCATGGGTGTCCTAGTTTTATGCGAAAAAGATCAAATAGAGGGGTGACATCAAATAGTTGTTCTACATATTTTTCAAATACCGTGACCAATAAAGGTATCTTTCTAGAAGTGTTTATAAAAGCTTTGTTATGTGTCTTAATCATCATATTAGAAGGGTCATAGAAGTCTTGTATCAAACCATGTGAATAAAGGAACTCTTTCGTTCCCACGTTAATTATGCAATTAGGATCTACAAGTATCCATCTATCAGATTCTCCATTATCTTCACACTGATATAAAGAGGTCCTTTAGTTTCTCCAGTTGTTCTATCATGAGGTGTAAATACAATTTCGAGTTCAGGGACCTTTCTTTTCATATAAGGCCTAGGAGGGAACCTAGTGTTATTGTTACGATTAGAAGCCATGTGTATATGTTCTCAAATCAATGTAAAATCATATTTTAAAAGATTTTCAAAACTTATGCAAAGAACAATTGCAAATTTATGTAAGTTTATGACCTAAAATGCTTGATTTTTTCATTTTTTTCAATGCAAATGCCTAAAAGAAGAGGTGTTGTAAGGAAAATGATGAGGGTAAGCTAATAATAAGTTGTATATCAATCCAATAATGCAGAAATATCCTTCACAACACACCTATAATGCAATTCTATATGCAAAATAAGTCAAAATTTAATGAAAAATGCAAGTTTTCAAACCCTAGTTGTGAAATTAAGGCATGAATATGTGAAAAATGATGTGCAAATGAATTCTAATCAGATTTATGATGCAAAACAACCTAAATCAGATCTGAAAATGCTTTTATCCTACAATGCTCCATGCAAGTGCAATTTTTAAGGATGATGAATGAAAAATGCTAGTTTTTTGTTGAGATTATCTAAGTGCAAATGCAAATTTTTGAAATATGATACATAAACACACAAAAATGCAACACTACAAAAAAAATTAGATTTGAATGAGTGCCTAATATGAGTAGTAAAATCTGAAACAAGATTTTAACTACAAACCCTAATTTTTGAAATCACTAGGTTAAAAGAAAAATTTAAAATTTCAAGCAAACCCTTGCAATTTTAATATGAAAAATGCAATGCAAAATATTATAATATGATGAATTTACGTAATTTATATCAGATCTAGTGTAAAAATTAGAACTTAAATAAAATTAGATTAAATTAATGTGAATTATGCCAAAATGCAAGCAAAAATGCCAATTTTTTTCAAATTTTTCAATTCTTTTAGTAAATTTTCAAATGCAATAAGAAAGTGATGAATGAAATGAATTGCCATAAGAAAGTGATGAATGAAATGAATGTAAATCTGAAGTACAACACTCAGCAAGGTGCAAAATTCAAATAAAACACAGGGTCACCAAAACAATTCGTGTAAAAAGAGGGGTTTTCAATTTCAATGAATGTGTATGTTAAATCCTCCTTTCACACCTTATATTCAAGGACATAAATCGAGCCAAGCCACAATCTTTGCAAGAGGGTTGTCCTCCAGATTTAGTGTCACTTGGAACAAAGAGGAAACTTAGAATTTGTTGATTACATGATTATTTAAAGCCCGATTGAGCTTGAAACCCTAATTTCATAAAATCATAAATAAACGGACGAGTCACGACAAACATTCGCAGACATGGATATAATATTCAGAGTAAATACATACCAAACTTTGAGATTCTAGATTGGGGAAAGTCAGGGACTAATGAGGAGGAGTCCAAGTCCAAGGTGCCACTTTCTCTCAGGATCTAGATGTAAGTTGTCTATAACCTTTTTTTTGTTGTTTTGGAGATTTCTATCTCAGGATCCAGAGGACTTTAGTGCAGGCATACAAGTCCAAGTTTTGCTTTTCTTCTCAAGTCTGCAATTCCAACACTCTGTTATGCCTCCTTGTAACTCCATTCCTTTCGCTTCTGTACCTATAAACTGTAATCATAGAAAAGAGGGTTGGAGGTTGTGCTATCTAGGAGCTTGCCTCAGTCAAGCCCAGGAAGGAAATTCAAATCTTCCAAACACCGTTGTCAGATAAAGAGTGTGTATTGATGTGGGATAGAGGCAAAAACCAATTGATAAATGATTGAAAACATAAATAAATGTCATCTCAGAGGTGTATCTCACATACAGATGAAAATCTTTCACATCATGAGAAGATGAAGCCAAATTTGCATAACAAACACAATAACAAGACAAGTCTGCTCTGTAACAATGAATACTTTGAATGCTCTCAAATCATAAGTACGCCAAAAGTTCATAATCATCTTCTAGTTTACAAATGAATCCCTAAACATGCTTATATATACAACTAAACAAATTCCCGCATTAATTTCATAATTCAAACTTGAGATGTCGGCAACGGACACTTATAATGATCACATAACTGACATTTAAAATATGGGACCTCACTAAATAGGTCAGGGCAAGGATGCGGGTGCCCAAGTCCTGGGACCCATTTTCAAAGTAGGATTAAGCTCATCACAGTCCCCTAGGTCCATTTTGACAAGGGTTTTCAGGGATTTCCATCGGGAGTTAAAATGAACATGCATGATTACACTAAAAGGACCCGAGAGCTAAACTTAGGAGGGAAAAAGTCCTAGGGAGACATTTTCTGACGTAACAGTTGGTACGAATATAAAAAGGGTTAGATGAATGTGTGACAACTTCTAATGCATTGCAAAGCTTTTTTTATGGTCTCTCCTTTGTTTCATGTGGGTTCTTCAAATACTGAGATGGATTACTAAACATGTCTAGTTACATGAAGTGTTATTTATAATTTATATAAATGTGAACATCTTGTACCATTTATGCTAGCAAGTGTATCGTCTCCTTCCTTAAAGGTTGTGAATTTGTTACCCAATGGAGTAGGCCCCTATCTAGGATGTTTGAGACCAAACACATCAAATTTAACCATCTCTTTGTCCTCAATAGTCTAGGATTAGATTAGGATCTTGCATGTTGCCATGATTCGGTGATATAACTCAAGGAACACTCTAAGCGACCTCAAACAACCAAGATTGTTCAAGAATCATGTCATACATGCCTACACCTTGCACTTGTGTATGAAAGGTTAAGTGGATTCACTTGTGGTGATATTGTAATGTTGTCATCTTATGGTGCATATGCAAGGTTGTACTTATTATCTTAATAAGAGGTTTTACATGTAGCTAGTTGGTCCTTGGCCTAGTGACAAATCTTGGGTCCAAGCCTACATTAGGTATCATTGGAGTTGTTCAATCTTGTTCATCATACTTTCATAGATGTCATGTTAAGGATACCTCTAAGAAATACCCTCCTAAGTTTAGCTAAACCCAAAGATGAAGATGAGGCTACCCACTCACAATAATTGGTCCATTCATGCCACTATCTAAGCATAATTCATGCCCATTACCTCTATTGACATTCCTCGGCCTTAGGTTCTAATGCAAATATTTAGGATTTGTAGGGTTACATGTTTGAGCACCAACAAACACCATATTAGTTATGTCTAAAAAACAATTTAGAATGTAAGTTATAGCCACAATTATAACTTCCCCATACAATAATACTTACAAGCATACATTTATTGGAGTGTGTGCCATCTATGTCACTCAAGCTTTATGCACTCATTCTTCCAACATTTGGTATTCAAAAAGTCCTAAGATAGGAGATGCTTAACTAGTTTGACAAAGAAGAAGATTGAAAAGATAAAGGAAATTGAATGGATAAAGGAGAAATCATTGTCAAATATGATATACATTTAAATCATTGTTGTTGTGAAAGTTGTTGACCAAAGGGACTATCAAATCACTTATTGTTGTCAAATCAAGAACTATCATTTTTTTGTGAAAGGGCCTATTTGAAGGCTAGTCATAAAAAGGGTAAATTGCCGTCAAGAGAGGGTCAGATGAAGGTCAATTCAAAGAGGCCACCTATAAGAAGGGAAAATTGCCATAAAGAGAGGCTCAATTGAAGGTTAATTCAAAGGAGGTAATGATTGATGTGCAGTCAACAGGTAGAATAGAAAAGCAATGCACATGTTGTACAAACAACACAAACCAAGTTGTAAAGAAATAGTACATAATAGTATGATTTGAGTGACATTTTATGTGTTTTCATGTTTTAAATTTCTAAAAAAGATATAAAATATTTTGTTGTTATTGAGCAAATTATTTGCAATAAACCTTACATTCTTATTAGTTTGCAATTTTTTATCAAGGTCTAAAAGATTTCTTCTGATTTCTAAGTTGCATAGTCATGGCCAGTAATCAAAATTTTGTTTTTCCCTAAGCCCAAAAATTGATAGGCCAAAAATTTATATTTAGCGTCACAAAATACTCACCATCGCCGAATATAGGAATTGTAATAGAATAGTCCCCAAACATTAACCATATTGACTTCAAACCTTGTTGATTTTGCTACCCATCATAAAAAGCCTTCTTGTTGTTGAAATTATCGATCTCTAATGACTTGATCTTGAAAGTTTAGAATTCTTCTTCATTGATGATCTTAGGTAAAATCTTAAAAACAAGGATCAAACTTTTGGAAAAGTAGTCTTGTATTTGAAAAATATTTTGTTTTCCACAAAGATGGGACGGGTGGGTCAATTTCAAAGCATTTACTTAGAATGGAGGACCTAAGAGATCAACTTTTCACTATCAAGAAACCAATAGACAAAGATGATATGTTTTCTCTAGTCATCAATAGTTTGACACCATCATTTGAAACTTTTGTGGAATCTTTGCATCTCCTTGCAAAGTCAAACTCTCGCCTTTGAAAACATCAATTTATATTAATTACAAAAAAGAAATCGAAACATATGTAAATGGTTGAGTCCAGTTCTAGATAACCAGAGAATGCCTATATTGCAAAATATAAGGGAAAAGTGATGAAATTTTGACTTCTAATTCACAGTCTAAACACAAGGTCAAGTGTTATTATTACATAAGTTTGGGCATATAAAAAATGAATGCTACAAAAGACAATACAATCTATCCCACAAGAAGCTATATGCTCAAGCTAATATAACAATTGAGGCAAAGCAAGACTCTTGGGAGAATTTGTATGCTCTTATGGCATCTTTCTAAGATAACAATAATGTAACCAGTATGCTCTTTTGGGTCTCTAATTCTTGTGCATCACCTAAATTTACCTATTGCAAAGACTAATATGTAAAATGTACTGTCGAATCTAGTTCTACATATTATGTTTTTTTTGGTGATAGTAGAACACATGCAGTAGGAGTAGGGAATTTTTAGATTGTTCTCAATGATGCAACAAAATCAAAAGTCAAATATGTTCAATTTGTTCCAAATATAAACGAAAATCTATTGTCCATGAGCTTATAGAAAATCCCAACATAGGTATGAAATTTTGTAGAATAAAAAGTGTAGTGTTGGACATCAAGTAAGACATGCTTTCCCTTGGCATTAGGAAAGTTTTTAACGAGTGAGTTGATCTTGTTACAACTAATTTGCATGAATTAGCTGTGGAGGACAATAGTATTTTTTTGTGACCTAAGCGATATGGCCATATCAACCTTCAATATTTAGCTAAACTAAGTAGAACTAAAATGTTTCACGTATTGCCATCATGTAGAAAAAAGGGCACTTCAAATCTCAATAATACAGATCTCTAGGAGTCATCTTAGAAATTATCCACCTTTCTCAATGTGAGATATTTTTTGTTTCTAGTTATCATTTCTACAAGAGAATGTGGGGATACTTTTTGAATAAGTGTGATTGCTTTGGAACCTTTGTCATGTTGAATTCATTGGTTGAGAATTAAAAAGGAAATCAAACTAACACACTAAGATCTGATTTTAGGGGTAACTTTGCTTTCAAATAGTTCTGTAATGTCCCCTTCACAAGCGTGAGTGATCAATGAAGACTGTTACCCTATTTTAATTCATGTATGCTAATTGGAAATTTTGGTAAGGGAATAATTAATTAATTAAATTAAGTTGTCTAAAATTATCCTTTTATGGGCAACTTATATTTAATTAATTATTTTAGTAAAGTCGAACATTTTATTATAAAGTGATTTATTTCGGGGTCCAAAAAGTAACTTAAAACTTTAAAAATCACTTTATGGGGGAAATAAAATATAATTTCTTGAACTTTCTAAAGGGGAGTATAAAAGGAGGTTGTGAAAGGAGAAATTTCATATTCTTGGTTTTTCATTTCTAAAAACCTCAGTTGTGGAGATTGAGTGTTTGTTCAATTTTCTACCCTAGGATGAAACCCCTATAGCAAAGATTGGTTTCGAGAATAAAACCCTCCTCGCAAATTTGTGGTGGATTCATACAGGATTCCCAAGTGTGTTAAATGCAGAAGATTTGGGGAGATTTGTGTTGAATGTTTCATATATTATTTCTAGATTTATGATTGAGTTAACGAAAGAGTTGAAGAGTGGATATTTTTGAAAATATTTGCTTATAAACTATATCGTGACTTTGAGAAGATTGAAATTTCTCATATGTTGGCCGCCACAATTTTATAGCGTATAAATTTATGTTGGGCACCACATTTGTTGCCAGCTATATTCACATTTGAAAGGGGCGACTTGGTGAAGGAGACTCATCCATTGCTCATGTATTTTCATGCTATTTGGAGGGCGTGCAAACTTGAAGGAGGACGTTTGGGGGAGGAGATGCAGCTGCTTAAAACCCTTGGTTAGATGGACACAAGCCACACATTCATTGAAGTGGGTAATTGAAACTTATAGTGGGGTGGCAACTATTTTGGGGAGGGTTACAGTCTACTCAAACCCTAGCCATGCCCCTTGGTAGAGTATTGTTTGCACTTGGAACTGGTCGGAGCCTCATGGAAACAATAGATTTTATTGTATTAAAATTATCAGTTCAATTAAAGCAGTTCTAGCAAGCCTTTGTTTATCATATGTGTTAGAGATCGTTGCATTTAATGGAAGATTCCAATCTCTTTTTTGACTTCAATATTCTGAGTTAATAATTACCAGTCTTCATCAACATTATGAGAGATGTGAGAGGTCAAAGCTTACAGTAATTTCAATTCTATGCATGATTTGTGTGAGTTGAATATCTATTTTGGTTTTTAATATCAGTTGCATGCAATTTCAGTCATGTTTTAGCTTACTGTCATATGATAAATAATGAATATGATGATATCTATATATATTTGAAGTGTTGTGTGATTTACATATACTATTCAAAGTTAAAGTAGTCTGTAGATCTTTCTAAAGATACCTTGCAAAATTTGTGCTAGATTTTTCATGCAATATTTTGTGCAAACACTTTCGTGCATTTTGTCAAACATTTGTTGAAATATACCAAAACTTTAGCTTAGCATATTACAGTGGTGGCAAAGTTGGTATTCCTGCCAACCTATTGGGGATTTATCAACTTGATGTAGAAAACAAATTCATATACAGCCCAAGTGAAAGAGATAATAGGTATTGTCAAAGGATTTTGAGAAGAGGGCAGTTTAATTTTCTAGAAAATCTAGAAGAATATCCTTTTGCAGATTTATAGGTTGAAGAAGAGGTAGGAGAAACCATGGCAGATAGGGATAGAAGAAATGAAGGTAATAGAACATAGCAAATACTCAATAATCTCAATTGGGGACAGCAATAAATGACTCAATTGTTAACACAAATATTACAAAATATGAACACTTCCCTAGAAGAATTTCCTTTTGCAAATTTACATGTTGAAGAAGAGGTAGAAGAAACCATGGCAAACAAGGACAGAAGAGATGAAGGTAATAGAATAGAGTAGATCCTCAATAATCCCACTTGGGGACAGTAGCAAATGACTCAATTGTTAACACAAATATTACAAAATATGAACACTTCAGAGGCTAACTAGAACAACAATGCTAACAATGGTAATAATGGTGAAACTAGTAACTATGCAAATAATCGAACCAACAACAACACTAGAATAGTTATTGGATCAAAAGCAAGACCTTTGATGCCTACATCCTTAGACAGACAAGAATTTTTGAAAGGTAATGGGGGACAACTGAATGATGGTGACAGTTTTGTGGACTACTTGCATGAGTACTAATCCTTAGGTGGTGAATTTCATGATGCTATGTCATTGACTAATTTTTGCTAACTTAAGTTGAGGAATACACCCAAGAAAGACAAGGGTACACACATATAGGACTTGCAAAGAATGTTGGGCAATTTGTCCATACCTACCTTTGATGGCTCCAACAAATGCATAGTATGTTCATGGATCCAAAAACTTGACAAATATTTTTCATTGAATCCCATGTTAGAGAATAAAGCTATAAAATATGCCACATTGCACTTGGAGGGATTTGCCCATGAGTGATGGTACCATGGGATGGTGACACAAGGGCACAATCTCATTGACACTTATGCAGATTTCAACCAAACTCATTGATAAGTTTAATAAGAAGGATCTGAAATTGCATTTCAAGGATTTAGCACAACTAAAACAATATGGTTCAGTTGATAATTATGTGTGAATTTTAGAGGCTTTCCATGACGTTTCCTGATGTTTCAGAGAGGAGGCTTCTTGTTCTTTTTATTGATGGCTTGATCGAACCACTTAGAAGTTGGTGAAGGCATTTGATTCACCTTCTTTAAAGGATGCAATAAAAAGGGCAAGAAACATGGAGTTCTCCACACCCAAAAATAAATTCCAACCTAAGTCATTCCCACCAAAGAAAGATAAGAAACCTTTTTAGGAGTGGCCTAAAAAGGCAAGAATGGATGAGGAGACAAAGAATAATCTATAAAGGAAAAGTTTATGTTTTTCATGCAAAGAGCCATGGGAACCAAGTCACAGTGCCTAAGAAGAGGCAAGGTTCACTACATTGAGGTCATTTCTAATAATGAAGAGAAAAAGGAGGAAGTTGATTAAGGAAGTGAACATGCAGAGGAAGAGGTTGAACCAGAGGATCAAATGATTGGAGGAGTTTCAGGAGGGACCTTTGTTACTCTATCAGGTACACCCAGGTATAACTCATTCAAAGTTAGAGGAGTATTCCAAGGTGAACAAGTGACGGTTCTGATTGATAATCTAGCAACTCACAATTTCAATGATGAGTGCATAGTGGCAAAAAGAGGCCTTATGGTGGAGGATTTCAAAGGATTGAATGTAATGGTCGCATATGAGTTTACTATGTCATGCGCAAAGAAAATATCGCAATTGAGCATCATGTTAAGCAACCATAGAGTGACAGATGATTTTTATGTAGTGGGGATTGCAGAGACAGGTGTGGTGTTAGGAATATAGTGGCTACACTCTCTTAGGAAGTACTCAAAAAAAATTTAGACTATGAAATTAAAATTCAAAGCAAATGGAAAAAAAAAAGGTAGTACTTCGAGGTAAGTCTAATGGAGCACCTAGAGTAGTCACGACAAAGAAAATTGAGGCTTTTTTAGACATTGTTAGCTTGCATGGGCAACCCAATGCTTTGTGTATACCAAGGCTTCTACAAAGGGTAAGAAAAATTATTATGTTGATATTCAGTCAATATTGGACAAACATAGTTTAGTTTTTGGTGATATTCCTCTTGGTAGGCCACCAGATAGGGGTTTTGAGCATGTTATCGAGTTGGAGGAGGGGGCCAAGCCCATCATTACTACCCCTGTATCGCCAACCAACAAGGTATAAGGAGGAGATAGAAAAGGCCATTAGAGAGCTACTTGATATGAGGCATATCAGACACAGTTCCAGTCTTTTCACTTCTTCAGTGGTTTTGGTTAAGAAGGATGGAACTATGAGGATGTGTATTGATTACAGGGCTCTCAATAAGAAACCAATTAAGAACAAGTACCCTATCCCTAGGATCAATGAGTTGATCAGATGAGTTGCATGGGGCAGTCTACTTTTCAAAGATTGATCTTTGATCAGTGTATCATCAAATTAGAGTCAAAGAAGAAGACATTTACAAAACTGCATTCAGATGTCACTACGGTCACTATGAGTTCGTGGTCATGCCTTTTGGATTGACCAATGCACCTACTGCATTTGTCATGTATGAATCAGGTATTCAACAATGAGTTGCAGAAATTTGTACATGTCTTCTTTGATGATATCTTAATATATAATAAAACATGGGACGATCATCTCAAACATATTGATGAGGTCTTAGAAATCATGGAGGCACAATCACTATATGCCAAAGCATCTAAGTGTGAATTTGGTATGATAGAAATATTATATTTAGGGCATGTGATTAGTGTAGAGGGAGTCAAAGCAGATATGGACAAGATTCAAGCCATCATGGATTGGCCACCACCTAAGACATTGTCCCATCTGAGGAGATTCTTCGGGTTGTGCAGTTATTACAAAAGATTTGTTAGGGGTTTTTAACAGCTAGCAGCACCCTTAACAGACTTCACCAATAAGGGGTCTTTCACTTGGACAGATGCAGCACAGCAGACCTTCGACAAACTCAAGAAAGTCATGAGTTCATGTATAGTTTTAGCATTGCCAGATTTTTTTGGACCCTTTGTGTTGGAGTGTGATGCTTCTGGTTGAGGGCATTGGAGCTGTTCTAATGCAAAACAAACATCCCATAGCTTTTGAGTGTAGGAAGCTCAAAGAGATAGAAAGAAGATTTTCAATTTATGACAAGAAAATGTTAGTCATTATGAATGCATTGGTTAAATTCAGGCAGTACCTGGTCAAGGGTAAATTTGTGGTAAGAACAAATCCTAATAGCTTGAAATACTTCCTCAACCAGAAGGATTTAAATGAAAGGTGGTAGAAGTGGGTTAGCAAACTATAGGCCTATGACTTTGACATTGAGTATGTTAAGGGAAAAATGAGTGTAGTTGTAGATGCCCTATCCAAGAAGCCTACCTTGTGCTCAATGTCAGAGATTTCAACAAATTAGAAGGCTCATCTCTTGGTTGAATATTCCAAGAATACTTTTGCTTGTGATGTCATGGAGGGAAAGGTGCAAGATGACAAGTACAAGGTAATGGATGATCTCATTTTGTACAAGGATAGAATTTACCTTGTTCCAAAATCGAAGATGAAGGAAAATATATTAAGAGTTGTCCATAACACACCTTTAGCAGAACACCATGGTTACTTTAAAATATACAAATAGATCAGGGAGAGGTTCACATGGAAGGGACTCAAGGAATGATGTCTTGAGGCATGTTAGGGAGTGTCTGACTTGTCAACAGAATAAGTCAGAACATGCTTTTTCAGCGAGACTATTGTTTCCCCTACCCATTCCAGAGTAGAAATGGGAGAGTATATCTATGGATTTCATTACTAGTCTTCCACGCGTACAAGGTAAGGATTGCGTCTGTTGTAGTGGACAGGTTAACCAAGTATGCTCACTTCTATGCCATATCTTCTGAGTTTAAGGAACCTCAGGTTGTAGAGTTGTTTTTCAAAGAGGTGTTCAGACTCCATGGTCTACCTAAGAATATTGTCAGTGATCAGGACAACAGGTTTCTCCGTATGTTTTGGTCGGAGCTCTTCAGATTGACGGGTACTGAGTTAACCCTGAGCACTAGCTACCACCCACAAATAGATGAACAAACCGAAATTATTAACATGTGGGTAGAAGGTTACCTGACGAAGTATGTAGCAAGACAGTAGAAGGCTTGGATCAGGTAGTTATATTTGGGTGAGCGCTACTACAATACAACCCATCACATGTCTTTTGGCATGACCCCTTTCAGAGCTTTGTTTGGTATGATGTCACATCTTTTGTGGATCTAGTCATTGCTAATAGCAGGGTTCCAGAGGTCAAGGATTGGGTCTAGGAGTGTTAGGATATTCTGAAATCACTTAAGGATAATCTCCAGCAAGCTCAAAACCAACAGAAAATCTATGCAGATAGACAAAGATTAGAGAGGTCTTTAAAGGTTGGTGACTCGATTTTCTTGCAGTTGTAGCCCTACGAGTAGTCTTCTTTGAAGAGTGGAGTAGAGAAGCTAAAGCCACAATTTTATGGGTCATACAACATTGTGAGGAGGATAGGAGAGGTTGCTTATGAGTTAGAGTTGCTATAGCACAACATCCACAATGTATTCCATGTTTCGTGCCCAAAAAAGGCACTCAGGCAGCATAGTTCACCTTCTCCTAAGCTTCCACCTTTGGATGAAGAAAGTAAATTGATATTGGTAACTAAGGCTATTTTGGATCTCAAGGAGAGAAGATGGAGAAATAAAAGCATGAGAGTATTTGATCCGTTGGAAGGATTTGCCTCCACAAGATGCTACTTGGGAAGGAGAACAAGGACTTCAAGGTCCAAATCTACAATTGCTTGAGGGCAAGAAATTTCGAGAAGGGAGGACTGTAATGTCTTCTTTGTAGGCATGAGCAATCGACGAAGATCCTTAGCTTATTTTAATTCTCATAGGCTAATTGGAAATTTTGATAAGGGAATAATTAATAAAATTAAGTTGTCTAAAATTATCCTTTTATGGGCGACTTATATTTAATTAATTATTTTAGTAAAGTTGAACATTTTATTATAAAGTGACTTATTTCGTGGTCCAGAAAGCAAATTAAAATTAAAAGTCACGTATGAGGGAAATAAAATATAATTTCTCGAACTTTCTAAAGGGGAGTATAAAAGGAGGTTGTGAAAGGAGAAATTTCATATTCTTGGCTTTTCATTTCTAAAAACCCTAGTTGTGGAGATTGAGCATTTGTTTAAACTTCAAGCCTAGAGCGAAAACCCTATGGTGAAGATTGGTTTTGAGGGCGAAAACCTTCTTAACCAATTTGTGGTGGATTCATATAGGATTCACAGGTGTGCTATATGCAAAAGATTTGTGGAGATTTGTGTTGAATGTTTGATAAATTATTTATATATTTATGATTGAGTTAACAAAGGAGCCAAAGAGTAGATATTGTCGAAAATATTTGCTTGCAAATCATATTATGACTTTGAGAAGATTGAAATTTCTCATATGTTGGCCCCCGCAATTTTATAGGGTATAAATTTCTGATGGGCACCACATTTGTTGCAGTCTATATTCACATTTGAAAGGGGTGACTTGGTGAAGGAGACTCATCCATTGCTCATGTATTTGAATGTCATTTGGAAGGTGTGCAAACTTGAAGGACGTTTGGGGGTCTACAAAAGGAGTTGCAGCTGCTTACAACCCTTGGTTAGCTGGACACATGTCATACATTCATTGAATTGGGGCGATTGAAACTTATAGTGGGGCAACAACTATTTTTGGGAGGGTTACAGGCTATTCAAACCCTAGTTGCACCTTGGTAGAGTATTGTTTGCACTTGGAGTTGGTCACAACCTCATCGAAACTACAAATTTTATTGTATTAAAATTCTCAGTTGAATTATAGCAGTTCCCGCAAGCCCCTATTTATCCATCTGTGTTAGAGATTTTTGTATTTACTGACAAACTTCTATCTATTTTCTGACTTCAGTATTAAGTTAATAATTACCAATCTTCATCAACATTATGACAGATGTGAGACGTCAAAGCTTACATTAATTTTAGTTTTGTGCATGTTTTGTGTGAGTTGAATATCTATTTTGGTTTTTAATATTAGCTATATGTAATTTTAGTCCTGTTGTAGCTTACTATCATATGATAAATAATGAATATGATCATATCTATATATTTGAAGTGATGTGTGATTTACATATATTATTCAAAGTTAAGCACGAATCTGTAGATCTTTATAAAGATACTTTGCAAAATTTGTGTCAGATTTTCCATGCAATATTTTGTTCAAACACTTTCGTGCATTTTGTCAAACATTTATTGAAATACACCAAAAATTTAGCTTGGCATATTACAAGTTCCGAGACACATACAATGCTTGTCTTGTTGCAAAGCCTATTCACAACAGGGGGTATACTACAAGTAGATTTTTGCTCCTATTGCAAAGATGGTCACATTTCAATTGCTTATCTGCAAAGTGATATAATTTGGTTTGAAGGTTTATGTGATTGATGTGAAGAGCACCTCCATGAACAAGGATTTAGACAAGGTCTACATGATACAACTTCAAAGATTTTAGGTTCTTGAAAGACTTTGTTAGCTTATTAAGTCTCCATATAAGATTACGCAAGCTCCACAAACAAGATTCTAGATTTAGAGATTCTTTATGATCAAAATCTCTATCAAAAGCAATAGTGATAGACATTATAATTCTTGGTGTTTATGTTTATGATCTTGCCATCACAAGTATCAAATCCATTTCATTGTAGCGAATGAATTTTAATTTGTCTTGTTTTTTACATGATTGATCTAGGTCTCTTACAATATTGCTTAGGTGTAGAATTTTGACACAATCATTTCATTTTCATGGCTCAATTCAAGTATACTACAAATCATTTGGAACCACTTCGCATGACCAATTGTTATCCTTGCACTATAGCTACAAAGGTCAAGTTAATTTGTTTGCCTATGGTGATTCATCACAAGTCAATGTGTCACTTTATGGACAATTGATTTGTTTTTTGATATATCTTACATCAACATGACTAGATCTTTGTTTTGTCATTAGTTATCTTTCAATTTTTGGCACAACCAAAGCTTGTTCACTGGGAAAGAACAAAAAAAAGTGTTGTGATATGTTAAAGGTAATCTTGACATTGGCATTCTCTATCAAGGACAAAGAATATCAAATTGAAGTGTATACAAACTCTAATTGGGTCGGTTCAACTTTATTTTCTCTTTAGACTCAAGGGTTATTTCATGGCAGAGTAAGCTTCAACGCATTGTAGTTTTATCTTCCACTAAAACAAAATACGAAGTACAAGTCAAGTCCCAGTGCTAGTTGCAAAGCAATATGGTTGTCTTGTTTTGAATGGTTTGCAACTTCCTCAAATTACATTGACTCCACTTTTATGTGACAATCAACGAGTCTTGAAGTTAGCAAACAACCCAGATTATCACACACAAAGCATTGTGAAGTTCATCATCACAACATCTGACAATTGGTTGTCATTAATGATATTGCCCACTACTACTACACATCTCAAGAGCAATTGTTGATCTAATGACTATTTGTCATAATTTTGAGACAAAATTGGAGTTGTCTTCACTTTAGTCATTAAGGCGTATCAAATATAATATAGACTATACTTTGTACATAGAAATTTACTGTTTATTTTAATTATGTAATATCACATTAGTTATGTCTAAAAAGTAACTTACAATGTTAGCTACAGCAATATGTAACTTCCTCGTACAATAATAAATGCAAGCACACTCATTGAAGTCTATTGTCCAATTCTCTCAAACTTTATGCATTCATTATGTTAGTGTTTTAGTTTGCAACTTTTAGAGCAACAGAAAATAGAACATATGTGTGGTAGAATTGTGCTTCAAATTAGAAGGGGAAGCTCCCAGTAAAATAAAAACTAACCTACTATGTATAATACGTACTTGCAATTTACAATCTTTACAATGTTTTTCTAGTGATTTCATGTTTAAGCTAAATAAACTTTAAATGTGTTATATTTTTGGATTTGCCAAGAATACAAGCAAAGGATTTTGTGCTTTTCAACTAAAAATAAATCCTAAAACTAGACACTTGCACTATTCAGCTAAAAACAAAGAATAAACAATGCAAGTTCAACATAATGATGAAAAAAACTAAACCACATACACGAGACATTATAAGTTAAACATGACAATCGCATTCAAAGCTACGACTATCAACATGGCACTAACTACAATACAAAGCTTGAAATAATAATTATGTTTTAACTTATAAAAACATAATAATAGGAGGTGAAACACTTCAACAATAATTTAGAAGCAAAACAAGCATACTAAATTCTATTGAATAAGAAATTCTAGATTTAACAATAACACTCAATATTCAATGAAAAACAATTCAACAATATGTAAACATGACAATCGCATTCAAAGCTACGACTATCAACATGGCACTAACTGCAATACAAAGCTTGAAATAATAATTATGTTTTAACTTATAAAAACATAATAATAGGAGGTGAAACACTTCAACAATAATTTAGAAGCAAAACAAGCATACTAAATTCTATTGAATAAGAAATTCTAGATTTAACAATAACACTCAATATTCAATGAAAAACAATTCAACAATATGTAGATGTGAGAATTACCGTTAGCAATCTAAGTGCAAATCACAATTATTTCTATTATTTACAGATCTATACATAAAAATAAATGAAAGAAATTGACTGAACTTCAACTCTAACTAAACTGCTTGCATGACTTGCAAGTTTTATTACAAAATAACCCTATCTATTAATAATAAATCTAATACATGCAACTATCAACTAAACTAACAATTAAAATTGTTACAGTTATCCCTTAACGTTCACGTCTCTCACATGATGAGATAGACGATCTAACAATAGCCGACTCCAAGCTATAAATAGAAGATGCTAAGAATACTGAAAAGCTAAAAATAATACTGGCTCTAGCTAAAAATAGCAAACTCAATATATTCTTCTCTTCAAAAATGGTGACGAGCTATTTTTAACACAAGATAAAAATAGACTTTTCTAGAAAGTGGTTGTAGACGATTCTAATTCCGACATACTTTCCTCCATTTTGATGAAGATTGACAACCCTTTGCTGAAGCTCTAAAAATTTACTTTGATATTTTCATGACAGATCCTCTGTTTTGATCATTATAGATACTTCAAAAACACTCTGAAATTGGAAACTCTTATCTCTTTGATTTGATGAAACTGTGAACACCATGAAAACTAGTTTCTTTGATTGATCTCTCTTTGGTCTGCAGATGTTTAATATAATTTTGAAAAAAATTAAAGAAGATATGATGTTGATATTCTTTCTACAACCACTACAGCTCTTAAAATATTTCACTATAGAACCAATATCTGCCTTTGAAACCTGCAAAAATATGAAGATAAAGCCTGCTTCTTGTTAATGAATGACAGTTAATGAATTCACTGTGTGAATCATGAAGGCTATCTTAACATATAGAAGACTCTAAATTTCACTTCTCTTGAACAGTTCGATCGGCTAGAAAGATCGCTCAATCTTCCTCTAAAACTACCTTTAGTCAACACACTGTTCTTAGAAGGCATGACTTTATGAAGGATATCAATGTTATTCACAAACTCGACAGGGATCGAACACTTCAAGGCCGGATTTTATTACTTTGACCGCCTCTTTCTTTGCTGATGGAAGAAACTAGAAGTGCGCTTACTTTAATTCCGATTCAGGCGCGACTTTCTCATCCTGACCACCACTTCCTAAAATGCCAAAAAGTGCACTCTCTTTAAAGTTTTGACTTAGGTGCTACTTTTATTCATTGCCTGCAAATTATATCTGTCTTCTAATAGATGCGATTTTCTTAGACAAACCATTTATCTTTTCCTTCGCTGATTGGATGTTACTTTGCTGACTGGATGCTCTCACCTCACATATCGTGACAAACTCACTTGTGCTTTGCTAAACAGACTCCTCTCCATGTTGGCACGATGCGCTTGCTCATATCGTCATGCTGCTTTGGACGTGGTTTCATTGTTTACAACGCTTCTTCCTATATGCGCTATCCTCTTCACCTCTTTAGACTTTGACAGGCGAAATTCACTTGAATAAAAATCAGCACTTTCCTTTGGACGCGGCTTCATTGCTGACTAGATGTGCCATCTTTATTGTTTTATATGCGCTGAGTTTTGCTGACTGAATGACTAAGAATGTGCGCCATCTTTCAATTTCTTCAGCTCCAAACATAACATACGACTTGGCCGCAAGTTTCAGATATGAAAATACAACACAAAAGTGCGCTCTCCTTTCCTTGGCGCGATTTACCTAACTCAAATCATGCCTGCTGGATGGTTAATGACGTTAGCACACTGAAAGTGCACTTCTTAGACTTAGTTTTCTGTCTCTTTGTTTGCCAACATATTCTTTTCAACTCCCAAGTCATCTTCACCATCGGGAACTAATTCAATTTTAGTCTCAGAATAATGCAACTATGAGCAATCTGCAAAAGCCATTAGTAGAAATAATAGACTTTGACTCGATAGTAGATACCTTTACCACTTGGCCGGAAACAATTATGACGGACTTAGATTTGACACACAATTGATCGATAAATTGATATGAAAACGGGCACCAAGTAGTACAACATCCAGTTTCGGACTGGATACAGCACATTGTTCCTACAGCTTTTTGGAGAGATCTCTTTATTAGGTTAGACCTCTTTACTCGGCTAAATTCACCAATTATATCCAACATTTGTTAATGAAGACCCAGCTCCACATAACTACAAACATACAAAGATTTGTTTGTGGATATAGAATCGTAATGCTCTTTATCATATTACTTTCCTAATTTTCAGCTTCTAGGAGCAGATCTCCAGTTCAGCAATATGTGTCTAATTGCGGCTTTCTCAGCCCTATTAGAGCTTTCATACCGTGTCACATAATGCATGATTCATCCACAATTAACTCTTAATACTTTCAAAAGTATTCAACAAGATTGATTCAAAACCTGATGCTTATATTTCTCAAAAAGGCAAACAAAGATTTCCTTGCCAATTCATATTGCATTATTAATGACTACAAAGCCTCACCCAAAGGATCAAATAATTATGAATTTAATGTTTAAAACTGAAAACCTGGATTAATGGGTTCCTATTTTACATAAAATTATCATGATCTCGCTCTTTTAAAGATTGGATACCTATTAATCGTGCCCACACAAATAAATATACCTGTTAAACACCACACCTAAAAGAATGCTCTGGAGAAACAATATAAAGATTGTCTTTATTTATTTCACATCTTTCCAGTCACCTTAAACTCCATCCTTTCTCTGCAAGTACTTCTCGTATGCGACTGGCTGCTTCAGCATTGTCATTAAGAGGAGGATAGCTCCAGCTGTCAGAAATCTGCCCAAGAAATGCATGGATGATATAAGAAACAATAACACTTTCTGATACAAAATAGAGATACATAGGTGATATGAGAAATAACACTTTCTGACATCATAATACTAACATCCTCTTCACCGGTGAATATTCTCACAACACCTCTTTGGCGCAGTGTTTTATGAAATGCTGCAAACTTCCATGTACAACGTTCTGATCCAACAACATAGACTGGTTTCCTGCTATTGAAAAAACATACATGCTTTTAGATAAGGTTCTAAGCATTGGAAACAATAAAAAGATAACTCAATAACCTAGCAATGGCTTGGCATACCCTGTACTGCATGCTTCACTTAGCATACTGACTGAATCAGCCGTTACAACGAAGGCATCTCCCCAAGCAAGGTGTCCCAAGTGTGGATTTGGATCTGAAAATTCATTTTAGCATTTTCAACAACAAAGCAAATATCAACATTATCCAGACTACAAAAGCACCCACTGCAAGATAATCTTAAATTCCCAGTGAACAGCAGTAACATAAATTTACCCATTCCACCAAGCAAGAATAGAATAGTGTGTGCAACTGTTTGAACTGCACTTGATAAAACATCTCAATTGTCAACACTGCTTCTCTATTACTGCAAATAGCAAATGTAGCAGATAACATACCTTGGCCATCCCAAATATCTACCTTTGGATGACTAACAAATTCTTTACATATTATATTGCACACCTGCCATACAAATAGTAAAAGTCAACCATGTCAGTTCACATATGCTGTTAAACATTTGTGGCAAAATTTAAGACCTTAATAGGAAATACTCTATCAATGTCGATAATATCAACTGGATGGAATGCAATCAAATCTCTCAACAATGAAACTAGCAAATCACCTGATAGGGTGTTCTTCTAGAGAATGAAATGCGTACACTTCCACATGTCCCCAGCACCTTATACAAAGCATTCACTAGGTTTACAGCAAGCTCCGTGCCATATTTACAATGTCCTACACTAACCATGTAACAATAAATATATGAGAATCCATGTAAGAACAATTTGTATTAAAAGGTGAGATATAAACAAATATTAACAGGATGAGAGTAAACAATCTTTGTGAAGCTGAAATAATGAATACAAAATAAAATTAATTAAAAATTCATCACACTAGGTCATGAACTCCTACCAGTATAATACTACTTCACAGTACATGCATCAAAAACATATGCTGTCTACTTCACATTGATTGGAACCTCCTATTCCGTACCTAGATTCTCTTATCAAACCCAGATATCACTATTGTTAATTGCAACCCACTGACAACCAACACACAAGCTTCACTCTAGTTTTAGACATAGTAAGCCCCAAGTTGATCCCATTGGACATGTGACAAAAAAACCAAGCAGAAAAAGCAAATCCCCAATCGAACCAACAATTATTGCTTCCTACATCAAGAATAATACAGCAGCAGCAATCAAAAATGTCTTGTAAATTTCTTAAACAGTAGCTGAAGAGGGATTTCCATTCTATAAAAAATTATATGTGAGTTCATATAACTTGGTATGACTCCTTGTAATGTCCCTTTTTTGGCGCATAGATTTTTGTGCACATTATGCTTGTTCCTAGTCTCTCGGAGGCTATCCGGCATGTTTTGGAGAACTCCAATGTTCTTGGAGTGGTAGTGGTTCAGTCTGCAGAGCAGTTGTGTGTCTCAAGTCTTCAATTTCACCAAAGGATGGTCGAAGTTGTTTAATCAATGCATTTCTATTGCTTGGGACTATTATTCAGATATTTAATTAATATTTCACTAAGGTTGCCCAAGGTTGTGATTAATTATAGCAACTTAGTGTAATATTAATTATAAAAATGGTTTTCCCTTCTAGAAATGGATTATTTTTCTTTGGCATTGAGCTCGGTGGATGTTCAAGGTTTTAGTGATGCTTTTAGATTTTTTTCGGCTTCCTAGATTGCTCTCCAAGATTCTTGGAGAAGCAGTCTATTTATAGTAAGTCACCCAGATGACATCATTCTTCATCCCAAACATCATAGAGGGCAATGGTATGATTTATTTTGCAGTTCGTTTAAGTTTGGGATTTTCCGCAATGTTGGGTGGTTTAATGAGCTATTTAATTATTATTTTCATGTAAGTCTTCTAAGGGTGAAAATAATAAAAAGGTAATAAGTGTTATAGCTTATTGGAAAACTAATTAAGTGTTTTAAATGATAGACACTTAAAAAGGGGGCCTCACACATGGTATATTATTATTATTTCAAAAAAGATCTTTTTGAGAGAAGAAATATAAAGAGTTAAAAGGAAAATAATATTATATTCCTCTCAAAAAGCTATAAAAAGAGGATGAGAGCTTATTTGGAGGGAAGCTTTTGGATTTCATATTGTAATGCTGCTGGATTGAACTTGCGTGTTCTTCCATTTTCCTTCCTGAGGATGAAAACCCTCTAGAAGAAGATCGGTTTCGATGGTGGAAGATCCACCCTAACTAGTAATGGTGCTTTCAACCAAGAATCACATAGAGCTTAGTGGATTTGATGTTCTGTGAGAGTTTTGTTATGAAGATTAATTCTATATCAATGGAATATGGATTTATTGTGAATTGTTCAGTGTTTTCTGAATGTTCATTGTTACTGCTGATTCTCTAGTTTGTATTCAGTCTTGGCCTTACATTTGTATAAGGTAGTCGGATGTTTTTTAGGCAATGATTGATGCTTTGCATGATTTGGAAACTTCTGGAAGGTGGTCGCCTCATTGTAAAGACCATTATGAATCAGTTATTAACTGCTTAAGTGATGCAGATTTAATACTGAAGTGAGCTGCACCGTACATTGGCTGAGTGCATTTTCATTGTTTGAATCTTGAAGATTATATGCAGATCAATGTTAAGAAGTGGATTAAGTAAGTTGAGCAATAGCATTTTCAGTGTCTTGTGACTATTTGTTGCAGGTTATAAGTCTGATTTTCAATAGTCCATACATATCAGTCAGGCCGTACTTTCCAGCGAGGTGTGGGTTTTGACACTCATAGTCGCTGTGTATAAGGATCCAAAAATCATTGCCTTGGGGTGCCATAAATATACGAAGTATGTGAATCTTCATTTGAAGGAGTAAGCTTGACATTTGACATATTCTATACAGATTATAGAAGCTGCTGCAGTCCGCCAAATCTGGTTTCTGACCTATGGTTCGCAGCAGTCAAATGGAGGTTTGTTATCAATCAAAAGTCTTGCCCATTCTTGTTTTGAAGGTGCCTTGTGTAGGAGATGCTGTGGCTATGGGTTAAGGAAGGACTATGCCTTGAAGGGTTAACTGTGATTATGATACAGTGGCTGTCACTGAGGATTTCAGATCTGCAATACAGCCCACTTGAGTATCCTCTGCCCTGCATTCTGGATCATCTTCCAAGCTTCTCTTTGTTGGATCGCTGTTATGAAGACTACAACCCTGTGAACAGCTGCAGCAGTGACATGAAGTCTTCAATCTGGGAACACTCTTCCATACTTTCTCATTTGGTATATCCATGGTGGTTTCTTTGATCTTATGCATACTTATTGTACTACAATCGTTACTTCAGTTGCAAATATATTTATAACCCCTGGATGGTTTACTGCCAGTGTGGAGGAATTGTAATGTTTATCTTTTTTGTTTATTGACCCACTAAATAAGTGGAGTATCCCCATGTCATGTTCCGATATTAAGACATTGTTTAAATTAAAGATTTAAACATCATAATGAAGACCAAGAAATCGCTTTCATAAAATATGGTGTTTAAATAAACTTAATATATAATATTTAATAGATGATATCAAATAATATTATTATATTATTTTATTATATAATTAATCAATAATATTATATTAAATAATATTAGTATATTAAAATGTAATTTATTAACAAGAATATATTATTATATTCATAAATAATAAATATATTATTAAATTATAATATAAGCATAGAATATTATATAATAACCATACATGATTATAAGTATTAATAATTAAATATTATCATAATATATATTATTATTATATTATAATAAATAGGAGTTAAATATTATAAATAAATTGTTATATTATAAATCAAAAAGTAAGAGGACCAATATCCTCTAATATTTAAGAAATTGCTGATTACTAAACAAAGATCAAAGACAAGAGTCTTATTCATTAAAGGGATAAGGAAGACCAGTCAATTACATAAAGGATGTATTGAAAATAGACAAAGGAAACCTTAATGAGAATTGATACGATTGGTAATTAGCAGCGATTAAACAGCAGCAATTAGTATTGTGAAGAGCTGCGTCACTTTAAGGCAGCGATCTATTGAGAGATACTTTCATTTGCAAAAGACACACCCTTGGCAGATATAAAAAGGGATAGAATTCCAATTCAAAGGACATTCATTCATAACACAGCATTTGATCATTTGAATTTACATTACCTCCTCTCAGTCGATACATTGGATATACCATTAGCAACACCAACAATCTCATCAGCAACACAACACAGCAAGAACAGGAAAGAATAAGAATCCAGTTAGCGAATACAAGAAGATAATCAGCATAAGGGAGGTACGTTTCTGTCCTTTCTCATAGATTAAACAATGTAAAATATATGGATGTGGTAATATTATGATATGAATGCTATATATATAAATAGGATAATAATTGAAATATATTGCATATATGAACATCCATTATATAGATATGGGTATATGGAATGAAAATAATATTATGAGAATAGATAGGAATAAGAAATGGAATAAAATCTGAATACATGGAAGTATATGTGAATATGTTAGATAAATGAATATGTTATGCATATGTTGTAAAGAGAAATAATGTGAATGTGTAATGTATATGTTTATAATGATGTGAATATATAAGGCATATGTTCATTGTGTTAAGAGAAATGATATGTTTATAATTATAAGGTTACAAGCCTTAAATACAATTATGGAAAGTATATGGATTTGATTATTGATTACTAACCCTAATTATGTTATGAAAAGAAGAATTGAACACTAATGTTCTCTTTTGGAAAGTTGAAATTTTGTGCAAGGTTGTGAAAATTTTGGCTTACTAGAAGGGGACATTACAAGTGGTATCAGAGCAGTCATCCTATCATCCTGTGTATACCTTGTGATTTATGTGTATTCAAAGGCTTACCTTGTGGCTTATGTGTATACGTGTATTCGTGTGACTTATGTATTTAAGTGTATCCTTTGTGACTTACATGTATGTTTTTTGCTTGAGCTACTTGCTTGACTACTTGAGCTACTTGGTTACTTGTTTGAGCTACTTGCTTGTCTACTTGAGCTACTTGCCTACTTGCTTGAGCTACTTGCTTGTCTACTTGAGCTACTTGCCTACTTGCTTGAGCCGGTTGCTTGCATGCTTGAGCTACTTGCCTACTTGCTTGAGCTGGTTGCTTGCATTCTTGAGCTACTTGATTGTCTACTTCAATTTTATTATGTAACTAAATGGCAATGAATGTAACCTACAAATTGGTGTAATCACTTCCATATCCCAAAGCGATCTATTATGAATGGCAAGAGCCACATTAGATCGAAGGCTCCTTATATCAATGGCAAGCGCCTCATAAGGAGAAGAAGACCTCATATGAATGGCAAGCACCACATGAGGCCAAGGCGATCTATTATGAATGGCAAGCGCCACATTAGATCGAAGACTCCTTATATGAATGGCAAGCGCCACATAAGAAGAAGAGGACCTCATATGAATGGCATGCGCCACATGAGGCAAAGGCGATCTATTATGAATGGCAAGTGCCACATTAGATCGAAGGCTCCTTATATGAATGGCAAGCGCCACATAAGGACACCTCATATGAATGGCATGTGCCACATGAGGACTAGGGAGGGATGGTATAGCCACCCTGAGACCTAGGAAGAATGACCTCCATCATGCTCTTGTCAAAATGTGATAGGTAGGAAGTGTGCCCTCCATCACGCTCTAACTTGCAAGTATTTCTATGGATTATATCAAAGGATCAACTTGAGGTTAATAGATCAAGAATATCCCAAAAAAGCGGGGACATTATCTCATCATCAACCCCCAAGATCATGCTATACGTTATCTTATCATCAACTTGCTTAAGCAATCAAAGTCTTACTTACAACATTAGATTCATCTTTGGGATTTTCATCAATATTATTTCATTCCAAATCTCCAATCTCGCATTATCAATACTCCCAAAGTTTTCTTTAACATTGAAAAATTCTTTCTTCCTGCATTCATTTGATTAACTACATTTCCTCAATCATATTGCTATTCAAAATCAAATCAAATCTTGTTTGATCATGACATCATATAATCAATTACTCTTCAAAGAACATAACTCTTCCCGATTTTGAGGTCAATAACATATAAGACCGAATCTCGTAACCAAAGATCAAGATGCATCTTGGAATCTCAATACTCTCAAATCTTCTTAATCTATGATACTTGCATCCCATCATTATTATTCAAAACATCAAACAAATGCTCTTTTCATCACAAATTCTCTTTCATGGAATCACAATCAATTTCTCTTCACTCAAGCATGTTCATCTCAACACATCGGAAGGTAGACGTTAAAAGTGCAAAGTAATGAAAGAACTCATGATTGCTCGAGGACAAGCAATCTCGAGTGGGGAGGGCTGTCATGTTCCCACATTAAGACATTGTTTAAATTAAAGATTTTAACATCATAATGAAGACCAAGAAATCGCTTTCGTAAAATATGGTGTTTAAATAAACTTAATATATAATATTTAATAAATGATATTAAATAATATTATTATATTATTTTAATACATAATTAATCAATAATATTATATTAAATAATATTATTATATTAAAATATAATTTATTAACAAGAATATATTATTATATTCATAAATAATAAATATATTATTAAATTATAATATAAGTATAGAATATTATATAATAACCATACATGATTATAAATATTAATAATTAAATATTATCATAATATATAGTATTATTATATTATAATAAATAGGAGTTAATATTATAAATCAATTGTTATATTAGAAATCAAAAAGTAAGAGGACCGATGTCCTCTAATATTTAAGAAATTGCTGATTACTAAACAAAGATCAAAGACAAGAGTCTTATTCATTAAAGGGATAAGGAAGCCAAGTCAATTACATAAAGGATGTATTGAAAATAGACAAAGGAAACCTTAGTGAGAATTGATACGATCGGTAATTAGCAGCGATTAAACAGCAGCAATTAGTATTGTGAAGAGCTGCATCACTTTAAGGCAGCGATCTCTTGAGAGATACTTTCATTTGCAAAAGACACACCCTTGGCAGATATTAAAAGGGATAGAATTCCAATTCAAAGGACATTCATTCATAACACAGCATTCGATCATCTAAATTTACATTACCTCCTCTCAGTCGATACATTGGATATACCATTAGCAACACCAACGATCTCATCAGCAACACAACACAGCAAGAACAGGAAAGAATAAAAATCTAGTTAGCGAATACAGGAAGATAATCAGCATAAGGGAGGCACGTTTCTGTCCCTTCTCATAGATTAAACAATGTAAAAATATGGATGTGGTAATATTATGATATGAATGCTATATATATAAATAGGATAATAATTGAAATATATTGCATATATGAACATCCATTATATAGATATGGGTATATGGAATGAAAATAATATTATGAGAATAGATAGGAATAATAAATGGAATAAAATCTGAATACATGGAAGTATATGTGAATATGTTAGATAAATGAATATGTTCTGCATATGTTGTAAAGAGAAATAATATGAATGTGTAATGTATATGTTTATAATGATGTGAATATATAAGGCATATGTTCATTATGTTAAGAGAAATGATATGATTATAATTATAAGGTTACAAGCCTTAAATACAATTGTGGAAAGTATATGGATTTGATTATTGATTACTAACCCTAATTATGTTATGAAAAGAAGAATTGAACACTAATGTTCTCTTTTGGAAAGTTGAAATTTTGTGCAAGGTTGTGAAAATTTTGGCTTACTAGAAGGGGACATTACACCCCACTGAATAAGTGGATCCCTGCTGGATAAACGGATGCCTGCTATTAGTAGAAGATTGTATTTGGTTTCATTGCAAAACTTTGATTTATCAACCAAAACACTGTATGCTCTCACCTCACCCATCCTGGGAACTTGGTGATCAAAAGTGTGGAGGTTCTATTTGGTTGCATTCTTGTGCTAACCCTGTTTGATAGTGATTGAAAATTTAAAAAATTTTGTGGTAGCATATTACAGTGGTATCAGAGCTGGTGATCTTCCCAACCTATTTGGGTTGCTACTCAATCTTGTAGATTTTCAAGTGTTAGTCAAGTTTTCAGCCTTGCATGTGGGTGATCAGCACTTGCATGTGTGTTCAGTGATTTGACAGTTGACAGAATTTGATCAGTGAATGTGAGATCATGGCATCTCTCATGAGGGGCCGAAATGAGGCAGATGTCTTGATTGATTCTCTTAGGCAAAGTCAGGATGAATTAGAAAGAGCATTTCAAAAGGAGTTGGATCGAAGGAGGTATGAACCAGAGGCCTCAAAAATTATTGATTAGTACCAAGGTCTTTCAGATGATTTTAAGCATCAAATTTCATGGGATGTTTTTTTGGAAATAATTAAGAAAGGGAATCCTAACAAAAAGGGCCTTATAGAATACATTCAAAGGACGAGGAAGGAAGAGAACGAGAAAATGTCTTTATGGAAGCCCGAGTTACCTACTCCAATGGCGAGGACTAAGAACTATTCCAAAACATCACCTTCCAGCCAACAGAACAAGAACTATCTCACTTTAAGAAACAAAGAAGACAGCAAGAATGAACTCAGGAGAAGAAGTCTTTGTTTCCTATGCAAGGATTCTTGGGAGCCTAACCACCAATGCAACAACAAAGAAGATGAACCGGTAACCTTCACCAAATGTTCCTTCTTTCAAGATGTTGTGGAATCCAAAAAAGGAGAAGATGAAGACCTGATAGTTGAAAGAAATAAGTCTGAGCCTCTATATGATGAAGACAAGGTCACAAATCAAGAGGCATGCATAGAGGAGCTAGTTGATTTGGGGAAGACTACAGCAGAAATTAGTGAAGCTGAGCCTTGCTATGAAAAAGTTAATTAGCTAGAAGTATTGGACTTTGCAAGTCCTTCATTTGATGAAGACCTTGAAGATGCCACTACATTAAAAAATGAGCTAAGAATGATTGATAGATTGTTAGGATACTTTGCAAGCAAACCTGAGAGCATTGTAGCAGAATATCCTGATGAGGATATGGGAAAAGGTGAATTTACAGAAGTTGCAAAAGTTGAGGCTGCTGAAATTTTCAAAACACCTAATGGAGAGCATCTTCACCTTTCTTGTGGATGTAGTCTTGATTATGAGTGGGAATTTCCCATGCAAAGTGAAGAACAGTCTGACTCCTCAAAGAACCTAGATGAAGAGTATGTTGATGAAAACTTTAAATAAGCCATTGGTGATGATTCAATGTTTGAATTTGATGCTGCCATATCATTTGATCAAAGTGATAAAGAAGAAGATTCATTTCCCATGCAAATTGAAGAACCTAGTGTCCTTGCAGAAGAGTCATTCGATGAGCATGATGAAGGGGAGCTTGTTGACAGCTTTGGATCAACCTCCATTATTGATGCAACATTGGTTTTCAAGAATCAGTTGTTGGTCACCAAAGATAAAGTTGTTCAATCCTTAACTCACTTGGTGTAAAATACCCTACTAGTTCTAACTGAATTTTTTCCTCAGCTGAACTGAATTGTAAATGAAACAAACACACAATGATGAAATTATATTGAAATCATATCAATTAGAACATAAAGAAAACATACCCGGCAACAAAGCTTCACTTCTTTACTAGATTCAATGAGCTGATTACAAATATAGTTGGCTGTCTATTACATCAGACTTGACTAATTTACAAATCAGATTTCAGACAAATGCAAAATGTGATCAAATGAAGCTCCAAACCCTAGCCGTATGATGTTCAATGATGCCAAGCCAAAATACAATGATGTAGCTGATAATGCAAGGCTGTTACAACTCCTGTAGCTTCACAATAATGACCTAAGATAACTGGAAACCCTGCAGTATGTCTGATCATAACCCAGATTTACAAAGTATGCTGAAAAGATACCAAAATGTCCTTCAAAACTCAAGCGATCAACCCCTAGATAAAAGCCGTTAGGCTTCGGAAGATGTATGAATGTTGAAACCCTACTGTAGCTGTTCAATCACCTTCAGACTTGCAAATAAAATCTTCCTGTAGCTGCTGTGACAAGAAACCTGTAGCGACTGTGACAAGAAATCAGAAAACCTGTAGCTTGATATCCCTATAGCTGTTGTGACAGGAAGTCAAAATATGTATGCAAAACCCTCTATAAGCCAGCAATCCAATCACAAACCCTCCAATATCACTAGTTGATGAAAATAGCTCCTTATGTAAACCAAATCTGCATAGAAACCTCCACGAAAACCTACAAATTAAACTTTGTGATGAACTCCACACGAATTCACCTCACAATGTGGAATGGGATCATCTCCAAACCACCAAAATCAAGGGATCATCTCCTTGATACCACTGAAAATGCAATTTCAGCCAAGAGAACACATCAAATCCAAAGTTTTCCACAAGATCAATAGTTGCAAAATGATACCAAATGCCTCTATTTCTTCTCCTAGGCGTCCCAATGAGTCAAAAAATATGAAATTTCAATTCCACCAATCACTTGCAACTTTCACCTTGATAATTTTAAATGAATTGCACTTGTTGAACCACTAACATTTAAAATAATAAAATAATAATATTTTATTATTTCTCCTTATATCTCCTTAGACGCCAATATTTGAAATAATAAAATAATAATATTTTATTATTTATCTCCTCTAGACGCCAAAAATAATATAATTTTTATTAGTTTCTCCTTATTCCTCCAATTTGGACGCCCACCAATAAAATATTAAATCTTTTATTTTTAAAACTCATCTTCCTAGGTGCCAATTTCCTCTAGGAGAAAAAATAACATTTTTTATTATTATTTTAATCCTCACCTTGGGCGTTGATTCCTTGGCCAATAAAATAATAATTTTTAATTATTTTTCCTCTCCTTGCAGGCGTCACCTTTCTCGTTGGCAAAATTAATAAAATATTATATTTTATTTTCTTCTTTTTTTCTCCTTAGGAAAATAAAATAATAATAATAAAATATAATTAAAGATTGCATTTTATTTTCCTTTTTGCCACCTTTTTATCTTTTTCAAACTTCAAGTTGCCCAACGTTTATTTCTTCCATCCTTAACTACAAAATCATAATATTTTGGCTTTATGAATAATATCACAAGATAACACCTAGCCAAAATCCCAATAAAATCACATGTTGAGCCAACATTATAGTTTTTCATCCTCTAGAACCAAATTCAATCCAAAATCATGTCTAGCTCAAAATGGGGACATTACACTTGGACTGCATACATAAGTTTGTTGAAGATCACATTTGGAAGGCACAAGTTGAAAGGAGACAAATGGGCGTGGAAAGAGGATCTTCACTTGAAGATTGATGTGTAGTTAGAGAGGCTCTAGAAACGTTGAAATCAGATTATTTGAACCTGCCTTCTGACAGATCATGTTCTTGTGTTTGCTGGTCGGATCTGTAACGCATTGAAAAGAAGAGAAGCTGAAGTTGATAAGCTTACATCTAAAGCTTAAATCAACTACAAATTCTTTAGAGAATATCCAAATGGCTCTCTTAGAAGTAGAAAAGCAGCTTGATGATGTCCATCAATTAACAAAGCAAGATAGAGTTGCTAGAATTGATAAAATCAAGCTGGTGACTGAAGAGCTTGATTTGTTCTAAGAAAGTTTTGACTTAGGACAACCTCCTAAGTATGCAGATGCAGAGTTGGAACAAATTGACGAATTGTTTGAACATGGAGAAGATAACAACTTCCAATCATTTGATCATTTCCTTTTTATAATGGAAATTGAGTTAACTCAAGACAATCCACTTCTCATGTTGACTAATGAAGACATAATTGGAGTTAGCAACATGGAGGAGGATAGTAACAGGATATGGGATCCGGTTGAAGAGCACTAATGGAATGTTACTTGGCACAAAAACTTCACCAACTTGAAGTTATCATCAGTTGTTGAAGTTTGGCATGAGGACAAGGTATGCAATGAGTTAAGTTCAAGGGTGGCTTATTTTCATAATAGAGTTTATCCTCAGGGTTTTGTAGAGGATAGTCATGATGGGAGAACTGTTTCATGGATGATTTTGGAGTCTAATTTATGTCATAAAGTTGTTGTCCTTGTTCTATCTGCCATCATAAGTTGTCAATTGCATACATTTTTATGGATTGGAGAGAAATTTTGGTCATAACTTTAGAATATTTTGGTTGTAGAAGGCCCAAATCACTAGTAATTCTTGGGAAATTTCAGATTTGTTGTTGTTGCCATTTGCAGATTACTGAAATCTGGTTTTCAGAGATTAATTTCAGTTTTTTACAGACATGTGATTGTTCTTTTTGCTATCTTTGGCCCTTTGTGGGAGGTTGACAGAAGAGTTCAGCTGAAAAGGACAAGTGTTTCAGCTAATATTGTTTTTTTGGTTGGTGAAAACAAGCTAATTCATGGCTGTTCGGAGTTACTTTCAACTTGTGTTCAAGCTAGTTTATGTTCTTCCTTGGAGGAACACTTCAGATTTTGGTTCCCAATTGGAATTTCAAATTTGATAAATTGTATTGATGATTTGTTGAAAGATGCCAACTCTTGCACTCTCAGGGTTAGTGATGTTACAGATGTTTGGGATCAAAAAAAAAATGTGTGATTGAAAAAATGTTTGAGTTGTAAGCAGTCTCAGTTGTGCAGTCCGCAGTTACATAAGTGTAGCGCAGCAGAAGTGGTGTGGAGCATTCTTGAGGCTGATTTGGAATCCAGGCATTTTATTGCTAATCATGCAGGTATCTCTGTTGGATAGTATGTATTGCTTGAGGACAAGCAATCTTGAGAGGGGAGGATTGTAATGTCCCTTTTTTGGTGCATAGATTTTTATGCGCATTACGCTTGTTCCTAGTCTCTCAGAGGCTATCCGGCATGTTTGGGAGAACTCCAATGTTCTTGGAGTGGTAGTGGTTCAGTCTGCAGAACAGTTGTGTCTCAAGTCTTCAATTTCACCAAGGGATGGTCAAAGTTGTTTAATCAGTGCATTTCTATTGCTTGGGACTATTATTCAGATATTTAATTAATATTTCACTAAGGTTGCCCAAGGTTGTGATTAATTATAGCAACTTAGTGTAATATTAATTATAAAAATGGTTTTCCCTTCTGGAAATGGATTATTTTTCTTTGGCATCGAGCTCAGTGGATGTTCAAGGTTTTAGTGATGCTTTCAGATGTTTTTTCGGCTTCCTGGATTTCTCTCCAAGATTCTTGGAGAAGCTGTCTATTTATAATAAGTCACCCAGATGACATCGTTCTTCATCCCAAACATCATAGAAGGCAATGGTATGATTTATTTTGTAGTTTGCTTAAGTTTGGGATTTTCCACAACGTTGGGTGGTTCAATGAGCTATTTAATTGTTATTTTCACGTAAGTCTCCTAAGCGTGAAAATAATTAAAAAGTACCCAAGTGTTATAGCTTATTGGAATCGGACTTTCAATAATTAAATAAGACTTTCAAAACCATTTGGACCTTCATGACGCATATCATTTTTCTCTGGATGCTTGACAAAATCCAACACTCATCTGCAATCCAAAAACTCGTACGGTCAGCTAAGAACAAGAATTAGTACGGCGGTTTAGAAACTCTCAACTCCTTCGTACGGTCTTCTTCTGGTACAGACGATGTACGGCTATCCTCTTCTCCTTGGTACAGCCGCTTTGAAATGTCTTCTTCTGGCCTGTTAATCGTCTTTGTACGGCCTGCAATGATTTCCTTATGGCGAGAAGAAATTGTCTTTGAGGAAATGATACTTATGTTTGCGTTTTTAAAACTTGGCAACGGTGGGCCGTACAACCTGATCATACGGCTGAGCTCGTATGACCAAGTCATATGGTTCTGATCATACAACCTAGTCGTACGGCTCTAGTCGTACGTCGTACTTTCACTTGGTTTTTTTTTTTCCAAAATTATTTTTTTCATTTTTATTTTTTCCATAGCCAACTAAATGGGGTTTTTCCATTTTTCTCCGATGGCGTCCACGTTCGATCTGCCACTCCGACTGTAGAACTTTCTTCTCACATAAATTGTCTCATAATATTTCTCTTTTCGGAAATTTTGCTGAGGGTGATTTCACAGTACAAGTAGCCATATCCTCCAATTTAATTATTTTAACTTCCTTCTTCGGAGACATACCTTTATTGATTTTGTAATCGTCGGCAGGGTCGTTTGCAGGGTCCGGTGCTTTTTTTCTTGGAACCGGAACTGTTGTCTTCCGGGAGTGATGTTCTACATTCGGCGAAAATAAACTGTCTGACTTTTTCACATCATTTTTCTGTGTTGATTGTCACCAATCGCCAAAACATTGCAAGTCGACGGAAATACTCTATAGTCCTTATTCCTTCTGTATGGTCTCTTTTTGGCCGGTGCTTCCAATACTGGATTCCTGTCATTAGTTCCATCACCCCGTTTCACCTTGCTTGCCAATGGCTCCTCATACTTGATCACTTTGTCTGGTTCAATTTTATGTGCAAGTGTATTCTCTATCTTGGCTTCACCCTCTGTATATTCTTTCTGTGCCTCTCCTGGTTGACTTGTCTGTTCTGGTCGACTTGTCTCTACCACTATTTGCTCTGGTGTACTGTCTATTCTCTACTCTTCATATGCTTCTGGAACAACTTTACTTACTTCCTCCTGATTAATACCTTCCTCCCTTTTGTCACTCATTACTGGTTCCCTCTTGCCAAGTGATCATGTGTTTCCCATCCATCAAGTGCACTCGGCCCAATGTTGCCGAGTGTTTCACTAGTCGCCCGAGAGCATTAGCCACTTTCTCTTATTGAAATCATGTTACAGTCCGTTTGGAAGAATTCATAGTCTTCCATCTGCCAATGAAATAACCCGTTTAGTGAACTTGTCTCATCCTTCGAGCATTCATGGAGGTCAAGAATACCTTCCTCGTTTGGCTCTATGGTTCCTCTTTCTCCCTCCATTCCACATCCTTCCTCACATTCTGAATCTGATGATGCCAATTCTTCACTTACTGTTTGATTTATCAAATCAGTCACATACTTTCTTCTATTGATTTCTATGGAGAGTGTTTCTTTTCCAATTATGATCCGCTCTGGCTGCCACCAGCCATCCTCTTCCGAGCAATGCATCGTACCCTCTCTTCTGTACTGGGATGACTACGAAGTTCAGGAAGAACGGTTGTGTCCTGATCGTCACCTTCTGTGCCATCAATGTTCCCAACGGCTTGATGCCATGCTGGTCGGCGCCCACCAATTGGAATGTCGGTGGCCAGAGTGTAGGTTTCCCGAGACTTCTATGTGTCTTCGCGTAGTACGTTGACTGTTGCTCCTTCATCGATGATCGTGTTTAGGATTTTCCCTCCAATCTCCATTTGTACGATTGTTGGGTTTTTCCCAATGTTTACCGACAGTAACATTGGGTCGATGACTTGTTCACCTTGTGGTGGAGGCTCTACTATTAATTCCTTTGACCTTCCTGTCGTTGTCGTTGGTCATTACCGACTACGTTTGTGATTGCCATTCTGAGTTGTGGCATAGTTTGGAGAAGGTCCGCCACTTTGATAGGTACAGTGGTTTGCAATATCTGTCGAACAATATTATTCTCCGCCTCTAATCGCCAAGAGGTACTTGGAATATGCAGAGCGGTCTTCTCTTCTTTCGTCATCGCCCGCTCCACTTCTGCTTTTGCTTCTTTCATTCTTTGCTTTTTTGTACGTGGATCTGGGTAGACAGCCTTCTTTGCCTGGGCTCTAGTGGTGACCGCTAGTACCTCTTGGTTTTGTTCGTCTACATTCAGCATGTTGATGTCTTTCTACTTTGGGCAGTCCTCGTCTTCATGATCACCCGGTCCACACCATTTGCATAGTCTTCCCCCCGAACCTTGACCATTGTGGCATTCCCTGGCAAAGTGGCCCCATTCATTGCACTTTCTACACTATATCATGGGCCTCCTCTTACTATCGTACTGTACTCTGTTTCTCGGACTTCTATTGTTTTGATAACCTCCAAGGGATGCATGGCTATTGTACTGGGGCTTTGGTGGTGTGTTCGGCGGTGTTGACGGTTCTCCTATAGTGGAGAGTACTTGCGTACCCCTTGCTTTCAGATTGTATGGGCATTCCTTGATGGAATGTCCCATTACTTGGCAGATATCGCAAAACAATTTCTTCAAACAATTTGCTTTTATATGTCCTCCATTGCAGTCAGTGCACCACAACTCTCGGCCCTCTTTCACTGTTTCTTTGTCGGCCTTGAATTCTTTCATCATGCGTAACATCTCTTCTTAATACTTGGATGGTTTTTGATTCCCCATCGCTGCTGTCGTCGGTACTCTCCTCATCGTCAGTCTTCTTCTTTCCTCAGGAGGATGTCTTATTCTCACTTTCTATGTCCATTGCCCGATTATATGCTTCCGCATAGGATGACGGGGGTACTACTTTCATCTTCTTCCTTAAGGACGGAAGTAGTCCTTCAATAAACCACCTTTTCTTTAGTCCATCTGCTGGTTGGGTATCCAATTTTCCCAACAATTCCTTGAGTCTCCGATTATATGCTCACATTCTCATTTTTTCCTTGTCTTGTGTTGTAGATTTCTGCTACAATTTCATTATCGTCCCTCAGTAGTTTGAATTCATTCGGGAAGGCTTCCTTCAATTCATCCCATGAGGCCTTCTGTGCCGCCTCTAGATCTGTGTACCAGTCAATAGCTATGCCTCTCAACGTGGCTGGAAACGCTTTTACCCAGTAATCTTCATCTTCTTGTCCATTTGCTATCCATATAGTTTCACATGTCTTACAATGCCGCACAGGATCCTCTGACCCGTTCCCCATAAACTTTGGCAACTTTCGCCTCTCGCTTGCCGATGGAGTCACCATCTTTCTCCCAGGATGCCCTCTCTGTGTCTTCGACCTGATTGGACTAGTTCTACCGTGCCATTCCGGTGTCTTTCTCACACTCTCGGCCACGTACGGTTCCTTCCCACGTCCGTTCTCAGCGTCCTCTACACTTTGAGTCACCTTTGGTTCCCTCTAGTGCTCCCTCTGCGCAGGGGTCTTAGGCTTAGGTCCTCTGATCCTCGGCCTTTCGTCTAAAATGGACAATGCTACAATACAGCGTATACTATCTTCAAGCTCTTTTGTCAGTTTCTTTCCATTTTCTTTTTCTCTGTTTGTTATTGGTGTTCTGAAGTTTTGTTCATCAACTCCCTTGCTGTAAAACTCGCCAATATCTTGATTTATTTCATGTTGTTCATTCCCTTTTTCAATAATCTGTTTCAACCTTTTTCTACGTTCTTGTTCTCTTAATCTTCGTGATCTTCTCAATATTTCTTTAGGTGTTTCTTGCCCAGTTGGTATTTTATTCTTATCCTTATTAAGCTGTATGGCAATTAATTGTGCTTACACGTTGTCAGTTATATGGCGTGCGACAGCGATTAGCATCGCGCTCCTCTTGTTTCATATGCTCCTCATACCTCCTGATTACTTGTCGTCGCAATTCTCTATCTCTTTCTTCTTGGAGGTCTTGGAGAGTTATCAGATTCCTTGCCAGGAGTCAAGGGATACGATTCAGAAGGTTGTCTACTTCACTATTGACGCGCAGGTTTTCTTCAATAATTTCCTCAGGAACCTCCCTGCGGATGGATTCGTTCCTTACGTATTGCTTGACTAACAATAACCACAAGGAGACCAATTCCTGCGTTAAATCATCTTCTCGGCTCCTTGGTTCATTCTCTTCCCTGTCACTTCCCTTGTTCTTGAATTTCTTGTTCTATTATTTCTACTTGTCTTCTATTTTGCAATTCCTCGTTGGTATGGATCAGTTGCCTCATTATGCTACCATCTTCATTGTGTTTTCTTCGACCCCTAGTACGTCCGACGGTCTACTCATCCCTGACAACACCACTCGCCCGATGGTCTCCGACGACTCAACTTGTCATCGACAACCAACTTGTCATCAACTGACGACGATCTCCAATGACTCGACTTGTCCTCGACCGATGATTCCTCTTGTCATCCACTGACGACTCCTCTTGTCATTGGCTTGTTACCCTCGACCCGTTTTCGAACAGGCAACAACGTCAAATGTTTACCCGTAATATGATGTTTCAAACAAAACTTGGAGCAAACGGAAATATACAACAATAACTATAAAGCGTATGATTCATACCAGAATTGCACAGAATAAAGCATTGTTTCCATTCATTGAATATATTAGTATTACACTACAATGTCACAACGCTGCTTCTCCATTACAAGTATCGACTCAATATATAACTTATACCAAGGTTGGTTGGGATACCAACCATTGGCAACGACTCCACAACTATCCAACCGTCGGGGTTAACCCGATAACACTCCTAAACTTAACTGTGCACAACATTAATTAATTCATGATTATTTACTTGGCCGACTACGACCGACTACAATTATGACCGACTACATCCCCACCCGCATCGTCTGGTAATGCAATGTGTAGCCATATCCTTATTCACTTGGTCATGTGTCTTGATTTGAAATGGCATCTCTGTTGGTGTAACCAAAACCCCATGTCTTCAGGAGACTATGATATGACTAAATCATAGATTTACCAATATCTATCAGAATGTTATGTGTCATATGTATTAAGTTTAAGAATTCCTTACGAACTTGCCATAACAAGTCAAGAGTTGAAAAATGCTTTTTGTGTTCTCATAGAATTCCACATTCAACAGCATCCATAATTATGTTATATCCACATTCTCAAACTCGTATCTCAAGTTGGCATATTATTTTGGTTGTTTCTTTGAATTGACAAAGAAAATACAAGTCCTTCTAGGCACATATCCTCCTTGGAGTGCCAAATTAAGATGCTCATGGAATAGTTCAATGTTGGTTCTCACCAGTTATATGTCAAAGTGGTAAACTCTCAAAAAATACCATAACGTTGCCAAAAAAAAAAAACCATAACATTCAACATTCACACTCAAATTATTAAGTATATCAGCTCGTCTCAATTTTTAGGTAGAGAATGTTGCAGTTATGACACTAAAAGTCAGAGCTGAATATCAGGAGTTGAACTTTTAATCCTGGAAAAAGTTAAAAGATGTGCAAACTCTTGATTTTATTGATCTTGTCTGATTGTTCTTGTTTCTCTGAAAAACTCTGTGACTCTTTTTGATGTGTATTGCTAGATATGGTTCATTTTTAGTGAGCACATCAGCTGATCTCACTTTTTAGGTAGAGCCTCTAGCAGTTCTAATGCTAACTAGATATAGTCTGTATTTATTAAGTATATCAGCTCATCTCAATTTTTAGTTAGAGAATGTTGCAGTTCTGATGCTAAAAGTCAGACCTGAATATCATGAGTTGAACTTTTAATCCTCCCAACTTTGTACTTTATGCATCTTCTTATTACTACAATATAAAAAGCAGTGCATATGGGGTTAGTTTTCGACATAAGAATTGATTTTCCAAATGTATGGTTTTTCCTTATAATAACATAAATGACAAAATGCATACATCATTAAATGATAATACATGCAAAGAAGAGTTTATTCCTTTTCACTGAAATTTTTGTGCCATTGCCAAAGTGTCAGTTGTGCATCAATTCTTACTTGTTGGTCCTCCTATGTTTACAACAAGCAATGGTTTTGGAAGTGGTGCCAAATAATCATGCCATTCTGCAGCAGCTTTTCGCAGTGTTGTGAAATCAGCATGATGTAAAGCTCCAACTGTGAGGACCTGTAATCATAAATTTGAAAATCCAATCACTCCATGAAGCCATAAATCCAGTGCATAGTGAATACAGGCTCAGACAATACTGCATATAACCCAGATGACTGTAATTAGCTCCAAGTTTCATGATGCATAGTCATACCACACGTCTATCTGGAGGCTGTCTTGGAGTTATCCAATTTCGAAGAAAACGAGGAACTTGCTCTCGTCCGGAAGGAGTCAAAGCATAAAAATCATGGTGAGGGGTCACCACTAAATCAAATCGATTGAGCTGGTACCTTGGGTGCTGTATCTGATAATAACATCCAAGAAAGTAGTCAGCACTATCATACATATGTATAAACCATGATGTAAAATACAAGGTATTCTTGGAAGCATATACACATGCACGCATATGTATCTATGTATGTGTCTGCATATATGCATATGCACACATACATACATACGTGTGTGTGTGTGTGTGTGTGTGTGTGTCTATCTGCATATATGCATATGCACATACATACATACGTCTACATGTGTGTGTGTGTGTGTGCGTGCACATATTAAAGGTAAAAGGTACTTCATGATATACCACCAAAATATCAAAAAACAGTTAGCTGTTTCATCAAATTCCTTCCTCAAGAGAAGAGACACGTGTTTATAGCCTTAATACCATAGCCTAGCAAAATGATGGAAAGTTTTAACCAAACAAAACAGAAAGTACTTTGTCAGCCACATAAGTTTTCCTAATTTGTCTTTTCCTTCTTTGTCCTTTCCCAGCTGCACGCCCACCTTGCCACTTATTGAGAATCTATTAGTCATTTGCAGTATACCTCTCAGTATGCTCGAGTAATCATAACCTTCGGGCTGCTGAATTTTAATAGCCCATTTTCCTTGTAGAGATTGAAGCATGACCTGGTATCACTCCGAATTCACTTAGCTTATACAAAGTTTGCTAGCCTCGCTACATCCAACTAGAAGATGTATGGTGTTTCCTCTTCTTGTCCACATAAAACACGTTAAGATGGCCCCAAAGAGCCTCTTTTCTTAAGATTGTTTTAATTAAGGATCCAGTCTGGGGCAGCGAACCAATTGAACACTTCAATTTTGGGCATGCCATATGATTTTCCATCTTTCTTCTGTGTAATGGTTCTGAACTTGTATCAGTTGTATGCTTCTTTCATAATATATTTTCCAATCTTGGCTCTGTCCCATATTATTTTATCCCGACCTCTTCTTTTGGAAATTTTGGAAGTGTGAAAGATATATTGGAGTCCATCTTCTCTCACTAATTCTGGATAGCTAGTTTTTTACCTTAGAACCCAATCTGTCTATAACAATTTCTTCAAATCTAGATAAGAAGTTTGTGTTTATCAAGGGCCCCCTGGAAGCCGTGAATTAGTCCTGATTGGACTTCTCCATTTCTTATAGTCCATATGATATATTCTGCAATGATTCCTCTACATGAAAAAAATGAAATTCCAAAGTGATGATCCCTTTAAATTGTTTCTCTATTTCAATATCCTTCTCAGCTCCATACCATCAATGTAGCGAAGGACTCTACTCCATAGCCCTTCTTCTCCTTAAATTCTCAAAACCATAGTAGTATTCCATTTACAATTTTACACAGCATTGGCATGACCTTATAAAAGTGAAAACAGAATTAAATTACCTGGGTTTAAAACAGGAAAAACTTGGCAAAAACTCAAGTACTAAATAACATGTACTAGTTGTAAATTTGTAATAACAGAAAAAAACTAGTTTTGTTGTTTCATGTCATATATAGTGCATATGGATAAAACCAGATGCTATATAGTATACATTATAAAAATTGCTAAGTTGTTGAATTGGAATCAGATACAGGTACCGGGTATGTGGGTATGGTATGCCGGTACAGCAATTTTTTTGGGGGGGGGGCTGGGTACATTTTGGGTACTTCCATACAAAAAACATATAAAAATCATAAATGTATACATATTTAAGGCCTAGAAACTATATTATATTAATACCATACTAATATGAAGTTATACTATATTAAATTTACTTTTTAACATGTTAAATATTAATAATAAATATTAAATATAATAAAAGCCTTAATCCATAAAAATTAAAACCTTTATCTTAGTTTCGAGAAAGCATGTTAAATATTAATAAGAATTATCTTAGTTTATAAATTTTACCTGAGTATTACTGTATTACAATATCCAAATGCAAATTAAAATATTACCCGCCACTTTGTGACTTGAAAATTTCATTCCTTTGCCATTAATACCCTTGCAGCTAGCCCTTTCTATTCTACCAAACTTGTTTAAGACTACCACGACAACCACCAGGTTATCGACTTCAACTAGTGGAATTTGTGCTTTTATTCATTACTTTTCCGACAATTGTATTGTGTGGATAGAGATATGGACAATGTCATTGCAAGGCTTCCGGAAGACATCAGTCATGAATGTTTGCTAAGAGTGGCATACAAATGTCATCCCAATCTGATGTCTGTATGCAGAAAGTGGAAGGTTGTTATCAAGAGCCTATGGTTCTACAAGGATGGAAAACGTTATGGGTTGAAGCAGCAATGCCTATGCTTGGTTGTGACTCCTCCCAAAGAGTGCCTCTAGTTCACTGTTTCTTTACTCGTCAAACAAAATGCAAGTGGAAATTACTATCATTTAGGGTTTAGGGAACATTTTTATCGTCAAAACTTCAAAAGTCAAACAAAATAAATGGAAATTGTTGCTCACCATTAGAATCGCCTTCAAATCACCTCAACCAAGTGGGAATCGCCTGGGTGTGATCATAACGATTCCAAATAAATCCATCCGCAAAAAAACATGCCCTGGATGATTCCACAAGCAAATCGAACCCGATTCCAATTCTGATTTTTGCCCGATTCAGTAACATAGGAAAATTGCATATGACTTTCAAAAAATCTATATTAATTTAACCTAAGAGAGTTTATGCAAAAAGTATATGGCTGGCCCTAAAACAGTGTCATTCTATCATGAAGAATGGCCTACTATTTTAAGGGCGGCCCTATGTTTTTTCACCTACACCCTCATTAAGATATCCAATATAAATTAAACTAAACTCATTGTGATTTAAAAATTAACTTCTAAGACAAAATCTATTCAAAGTAAAACAAAGAAAATGTAAATAACCCTAATCTTATACCAAAAATGTTCAGTTTGCCTATGCTCTGTATTTTTGTCTGAAGTATATATACATATATATAAACCACTTTTTGAAAAATTCAGGAAACGGTATAACAAACACAGCAGGTCCTGATTACTTGGGATTAATCATGGGATTTTCGAGTGTAATGCTACCATGCTCAAAACCACCTTTACTCATAAAGCAGTATTCAGATCATAAGTATCCTTGATTCATGCTCCTCCCCACAACTAGGGTTTGCAAAATGTTTTCGTAGCAACTAAAGGGAACCTTTGTTTCTTTAGTGCCTGGCCATAGATATCTCCTTTACATTCCCTTGATAGTTTTGGGCACTAATTACAGAGAATGCTTGAAGAACTACAATCAAGAGCTGTAATTTTCCTATTGATGATAGTCATTTGCCCTAACAACTTTTGATGTAATCATAGATGGAGTGTTAATTAAGAACTGTCCAACCATGCAACTAACACAGCAAACACTTAATAGATTCACAAAAACGGAATGAAAATAACACAGTAAATGAATTGACAGTGCTTTTATTAATTCACAGTCCAAATTACATAAACAATCATTGCCGCAAGAGCTTATAACAGAATGAGACCTCAGTCTTCAATAATGAATTACAAGCACAATGATTGTGTGATTCTCCAATTGCGATCTTCTGAGTCGATATGTGATATCTATACTTTTGATCTGCTACTGAACTCTTCTTAGTTTGCGATAAGCTACTATTTTACAATGTAGAATGAATGATCCTTTATAGCAAGAGCAAGCAAGTAAAGTGTTATGGTGTCAACCAGCAAAGTGGTACAATGCACAATGCACATTAGAGATGGAAATGTGTAGAAGGACCTGCCTTAGATGAATGAGGTAAGATAAAAGCATTGGAACTCAATGTGGTCCTAATCATGAACCTCCTCAGGACAAGTAACTTTATATGTGTCTTCAAATGTTGGCACGAGATTCAAGTGTTTGGCACACAGCTCTATTAGGTCCTCACGAAATTTGACAAGTCATTACATTAACCAATGTTCAAAAACATGTGGTAAGGAGGTGGCATTCTGAAATATGACTTGATTAACCTTTGTAATTGATTTGGAGGCTCTGGGATCAATATGCAATATTGCACAGTAAGAATACTATCTAGAACTTTGACGTGTTGAAATGGTGATTTCAACAGAAGTGTCCTTCTGCAACAGGAAATGATTTTTGTGGCAAGAGTATGATGATTGTGACTTTACTTAGAAACCTATAAAACAAAACAAACATGAAAGAAAATATTTTGGACGATGCAAGATTCCTCTTACACCTTGGATGCTCCTTCATCAAATTTCCCACTTAGTTCTTTCTTCAGTCTGCGTCTGAACAAGGGTATGTTGAGATTCTTGGGAGGAATCTTATCTCAGATCCCACAACTCCATTGTAAAATCCCCAATGGGATCTGCCCTAAAATTCTGATTTTTAAATTCTGATTTCTGCCCTAGATTTCTGCACTTTTGGTTTTCTGCTGAAACCCTAATTTCTGATTTCTGATTTTTATTTTCAGAATGATAAAACACTTACAACAACCAACCTATAATATCCAAGAACATCAAAATATTATGCCAAATGATTCGCCCAACATTAAAAGTGAAATATACCATGAAATACACAATGTATGATCATCAAATGCACATAACAGGTCTGAAATTCTGAAGATGAATGTGCTGTTATAAACTGAAGTTCTGGAAATGCAATTACATCCAAATGCATATGGGCCAAACATGCCTAAAAACAAATCAGATCCCTGCTGTTACAAATCAGACCTCTAAATAGGTTGATACATACCAAAATATGATGTAAAAGATGCTCCAATGCAAGCCCTAGCTGGGTGAATTACATCAGCTAGGCAATTGAGGACAAATCACAAACAAATGATGAAGAATGATGCTCCAACTCCTCTCCAAATGTGGCACTAGGTCTGCTGCAAGTAATCAGGGTTTAGAAACCCTAACAAGATGAAATCTGCCTTCAAAGTGCCAAATCGCCTATCATAGACCAAATTGCCCTTCTCCTCAAGGTGGCACTCAAAGCTAGGGTAAAACCCTAGGTCAAGGATGCACAAATGCCACGAATTTCTGCTGATATTTGCTGCTCCAAACCTGATCTTGAAATCTGAATATGAATTTCTGCTCTTCTCCTTCACGAATCTCCCATGAAGTGCAAATAGGCTTCCGTCATGAAACCTTCACAAGATGAATTAGGTTTTCATCCAATTCACCTAGAATCACAAGGGTTTTCGTCCTTGGATTCAAGCCCAACTTTCGTTGCAGCCAAAGAGTTAAACTCCAAGAGAAAATATGAGTGAAGATATGATCAAATGACCACAAAGCACCTTATATTTATACAAGATTTTCAATATCTGCTCAAGCTGACCGACCTTCCTTCAAAAACATATTTTATTTCATTTTTCCCTTTGAACTTTGGCTGACCTCTTCAAGGCAAGATAGGCGCTCAAGAATACAAATTAAAGATTTGTATTTTAGCTTATTTCCTTCTTAAGCCGACCTCCTCATGAGCACTCAAACAAGAGATAAATTATTGTTTTATTTTATGCTTATTTCCTCATCTATCCAACCTCCAATTGGTTCACTCCTCAAGGCAAATTATTTTATCAACATTGACTTTACCAATAATATCACAAAATTATACCAAGTCATATCCCATCATCCTTTCGCCCGACAAAATTAGTTAAATACATGATTTAACTAATCAAAATATTCCCTTACTTCTTCGACCTAGCCCACGGGAATAAAATAGGCTAGCCGACTCTGATGGGTGATCACTCGGAAAAAGGGGGCATTACAATCCTCCCTTCCCGGAATTGCTTGCCCTCAAGCAATTGCAAACTTGGATGCTACAAAATCCGCTCTTGGTTGATACACTGGGCATGGCTTATGTTGTGTACTCGGTATTGAATTTAGAGGAAGTTTATTGTCCATTTGTTCAGGGTTTTCTTTGATCTCAGCTTGCTTTGGCTACTTGACATGTTTTCTCTATAGTCTTAGTGTTGGCATGCCTTGGATTGCATCGTAGGAAGGTTCATGTTAAACACTATGGTTTGAAAAGAACAAGAGGAACTGACAGAGTTGAGGTTTTTAGCATTGCCTTATCTCCTACTGCTCAATGGCATGTAGTTTCTAATGATAAGGGTATTGTCCATATATTTGGTCTCAAAGTACAAGTGGCATGAGAAGTTTCAAGTAATGTGAATGTAAATACTGTGGAACAGTTGCCAATGTCATCTAATTTGCCTGATGGTTCTGATGAGATTCTTGTTACCTCAATCATAGGAGCAAGCCCTAGCTCTCCGATTAATTTCATGAAAGGAAGTTTGCCAAAGCATTTTAGCTCAGAATGGTCTTTGCTTAGTATCATTTACCCGAGATGTATCCAAAGGTGCACATAATTTTATTTCTGAATTGTGTTGGCAGTATAGAAGGCTATAGTGATAATGGTATTGCAGAAAACCAATTGTTGAAATCAACTCCTAAGTCTCGTTGTGGGTATAGAGAAAATTTACCACAAAAACATACATCCATAGAGGACTTATCACCTGTACAATCAAAAGATGTCCATCCTGTACAAACTTTCGTTTAAGCCATAAATATTGTGCAGAATGTGGTGCATATGCTGGTAGTGTGGTTGATCATGTTGATTACTATAGCCAAGTAGTATGCACTGGACATTGCTCAACATGTAAGAAGATAACTGCTAACTCATCGAGTTTTATTGGAGATGGCAATGATTGCTTGGGATGCACTGGACATTGCTCAACATGTAAGAAGATAACTGCTAACTCATCGAGTTTTATTGGAGATGGCAATGATTGCTTGGGATCATTAAAAGATAGATTTACTGATTACAATGAAGTGAACTCAATTATACTGGAGTGGACATGCGCAGATGACTCTACAACCCAACGGATAAGGCACTGGTCTGCACAGAGATTCTAGAGTTCTCTGCATTCCACTAGGGAATGCATTCCCCAATAAGAGCCAGCTATTGGCTTTGATTTTTCATTACCCTCAAATTGAGCCCACAAGGAAATTCTATGTATACCTGCAAGGATTTTACCCAAAGGAAATATTATGATGGGAAAACTAAAGAAGAAATTTATGACTTTACCGAAATAAAATTATATTAATTCTCACGAATTAAATAATTTTATTACAGTCATAAAACTTGAAATAAATTGTTCAGAAATCATTATGTGGGAGTTATTAATGCCCCTTTGTACTATATGTTAAGGTGCATTAGTTAATTACTTTAGGTAAAATAACTTTACCTCAAGTGGTAAAGTCAAATAATATTAATTCTTTTTAAGAATTAATTGATGTTGTAAGCGGGTAAAATTATTATATTTCCTATTTACGTGGTAGGAGAGATAATTAGAAGTGGGTAAGTTAAGATGACAACTTTAAGTAAAATAATTCTTTTTAGAATTAATTGTTTTCCAAAATGTAAAGTGGTTGGAAAATTCCCGAGGAGGAGATTTTATAGAAAAGTGGACAAGTAACTCAAGAGGGAGAGTTCGGTGAAAAGAAGTTACAAGTAGTTCCAAAACTACTTCTATGGGGGTAAAATGTTTTTAAGTGGGGGAGGGGGGGAGGGGATTTCATTTTACAGGGGTGCCTCTCAGCTCTCGAAATTGTTTTGGGGGAAGGAGGAATAATAATAATCGGTTTGGGAAATTAATTCTCAATTTGATCATTTGATATGTATTGGAAATTTTAATTTTGCGGAGGAAAGGGGGGTATTTTATACAGCAGATGTTATGTCATTTTGAGGAGAATAGAGTAGTTTGCTCTGCCTTATTCATTAATACAAGGGAAAATGGATGGTACGTCTATACACTCTTTGTGTTACCATTTGTTCTTCGTATGTTGGATGTATGGTATGGTGAATATATGATTATCTTTATTTTTCTGTATAAAAATATTGATTACCTACCTCTCAATATTTGTCTTACCATTGGAGTGTCTTCTTTCGTATGTCAGAATCTGATGCAAAGGTGGTGATTCAGTTGTTGTGGTTCATTCATTGGTTTCTTTTCTTTCCGTATGCTTGGAAAAGAGTCTAATGATTTTGTTATTGTGAGTCAAATTTAGTCTTACCTGCAATGCAGTGAGTACTGTGGTTTTTATTGCAAGTTTATATTTGTAGAGAACTCCCTTTCCCACTTTCAGGGTAAAGCGCTAGAAACTATTAAACCCATCATATGAAGGGAGTTGTACCTTCTAAAACCTTTAGAAGACAATTCATGATAATTGTCCAACTGTTGGTGAAAATTTAATGTAGGGGCATTGGACCCGTCAAATTTTGTTTTGGATTAGTCGATATTTTTAAATGTTCTATTGTGAATGTTTTATGTTTGTTTGTTTAGTTGTTTATTCCCTCCATAAATTAGTTGTATCGGCCTCTTAGAGGCAGTTATTTTTGGTTAAAGGACGGTGCCAGACATGTAACTTCCTGTCACCAAACCGCCAGAACGGCCTACAAGGAGACGGTTGATAGAGAACAACGAGGTTTTAATCTGTGTAACCATTTAACATAAAACCCGGTTGTAGAGTGTGACAACGGTTTCGTTGCTGGGAAGGAAGTAGAAAGAAATCATGGAGTGTAACTTGATCTTTGAAGACTTGTCATAAGTGCTAAGTGGAGTGGGGTGCGTGAGGATTTAGAAGGCAAAGGGGATGATTGAGTTTAAAGTTATTTTGCATTCGTTGTACTTCCATTGTTTTAGTCAAATATGTCACTGTAAGACTAGTCTTGTTTCAGTCTTCCAAGTCTGTGTGGACTCTGTGAATGATGTAAAAGAACAGATTTGAAATGCAAGTTTGTATCAATTCGTATCATTGTTGAATGTAGTTTTTATTCCTGTCCCAATTGTAGAAAGAATGATTAATATTCAAAATACTGTCATCTGAATATTTTGTCCACATAATCGGTTGAATAACTTGCTGTGAATTTAAGTTGATGTCATAATCCTCTGGTTCTCGAAAGTGTTGCTGAGTTGTTTGGTTTCAATTTACCGTGCTATCAAAGTGGTATCAGAACCGATGGTTCTGAGTGCATGGGTAGAGCGCCAACAGTGAGGCAACCTGTGCCAGGACCGGTGGGTGTGGGAAAAGAGTCAAGTGGTTGTGTCTTGAGTAAACCCTAGGAGAATTTGTTGTAGGAAAGGGGAGACCTGTAACTACAGAGGGTAGAGAAGGAGGCATGAAAGATTGGTTGCAGAGGATTGTAGCAGTAAGACAGATGGGTATTAGTGTAAGAAGATCCGTCAGAATTTCGTCATGGAATGAGTATTGGGACAAAGTGGAGAAAAGAAAACGCCCTGAGAAGTTGAACATGATTGCAAGAAGAATGGATGCATTGGAAAAGAATTATTGTCCTAATGCTGTTGTGATTGCAGGAAATACGAAAGTGGTAGATAGCAAGCCAGCAACAAACGTAGAAGGCATTAACGACAAGCATGCGAAAGATGTTGATGAAGACTATGAACATTTTGTAGATGTTAAGGAAGGAGATTACCAAGAGACAGAAACTAATAAAAATATTAATTCGCAAAGTCTAGAAAGTTCACACTTTAGTTGTCTTGAGGATTTGAGGAAAGATGGTGTTCAAAGTGGTTTCGAGTCTAATGAAGAAAATCTTGTTCATGCTTTCATTTCTAAAGATGACAACTGTAATGAAGAGGAAGAGAACGCCATGTTTGCAAAGGTGAAAGTGCAATTAAAGGTAAAGTTCAGTTCGAAAGAGCAAATTGACAGTGATAGTGGAGACTTAGTGGAAGATATTACAACAGAGAAAGAAAGTGCACAAGGTTCAATTGAGATTGCAGTGAACGAACCGAAGGATGTTGAAGAAGCAGAAGACCTACTGTTAAAAGATAACATTGCAGAAGTGAAGATTCATGAGGTAACTTTCTTTACACATTGTGAGAATGAAGTTTTATTTGAGATAATAATAGTTGACGACTGTGAAGATGAGACAGAAGTATGGAGATTTGCAGTTGACAAAGAAATCAGAAGGCGAAGATACCAGAAGAAAGTGGAGAGTAAACGAATACAGATGGAGAAACTCAGAAAGAGCAAATGCAAGCATTGAGCAAATTTGGAGGGGGCACGACAAGGGATGCGAAACAATTGGAAGAAGCGGAAAAAGAGGTCCAAATATGAGCATTCTATTGCTGAGCTCATGAGCAGGAGCTCATGAATCTTATTCAGTGGGGGAGTCTGATGCAGGGCATCGGACCCGTCAAATTTTGTTTTGGATTAGTCGATATTTTTAAATGTTCTGTTGTGAATGTTTTATGTTTGTTTAGTTGTTTATTCCCTCCATGAATTAGTTGTATCGACCTCTTAGAGGCAGTTATTTTTGGTTAAAGGAGGACGGTGCCAGACGTGGTAACTTCCTGTCACCAAACCGCCAGAACAGCCTACAAGGAGACGGTTGATAGAGAACAATGGGGTTTTAATCTGTGTAACCATTTAACATAAAACCCGATTGTAGAGCGTGACAGCGGTTTCATTGCTGGGAAGGAAGTAGAAAGAAATCATGGAGCGTAACTTGATCTTTGAAGACTTATCATAAGTGTTTAGTGGAGTGGGGTGCATGAGGATTTAGAAGGCAAAGGGGATGATTGAGTTTAAAGGTCTTCTGCATTTGTTGTACTTCCATTGTTTTAGTCAAATATGTCACTGTAAGACTAGTCTTGTTTCAGTCTTCCAAGTCTGTGTGGACTCTGTGAATGATGTAAAAGAACAGATTTGAAATGCAAGTTTGTATCAATTTGTATCATTGTTGAATGTAGTTTTTATTCCTGTCCCAATTGTAGAAACAATGATTAATATTCAAATTCCTGCCATCTGAATATTTTGTCCACATAATCGGTTGAATAACTTGCTGTGAATTTAAGTTGTCATAATCCTCTGGTTCTCGAAAGTATTGCTGAGTTGTTTGCTTTCAGTTTACCGTGCTATCAAAATTGTTACCACAAATTGGGCAAAGCATATATAAAAGGGTGGTGACAAATCCGTTTACCAACATAGTAATAGTCAATTTAACACTATCAGTAACTAATTCATCAGATTTCTCATTTTCCTTAGTCAATAATATTTCCTTTTCTTAAATACAAAAGCAATATCAATTTCAACTCCATATGTTCTAATTGGGCCAAATTATTAGTCTAGTTAGAACATTAACATATCGTATAGATTAAGTTTCTTTAGCATTTAACTAGTTTGATTTACATATTACACCTTCTGGAAGTAGTTAATTTGTAGGCTTGTGGTGTGGTGAAGTCATCTTATAAGGGTACGCATTTGTTCATGCTTTTAAGGTTGCAGCTTGTGTGTTCCCATGGCCTTTATGGCTTATCTTTATGCTCTACAAGTCTTCCTATACATGGAAGTGTTCTTTCACGTCTTTGGTTTCAGCCCCAAGCTCCTTTCATGGAGGCATTCATGCTTTTGGGTCTCTAGTTTCACCCTAATCTTCATGCCTCAGCCTTTGGCTCACAGATCTCATATTTTACTTGGCGCCTTGCTTCAAGTTGTTAGCCTACCAAAACCTCCCTTGTACTTTATTTCTAATTGCTTGGTGACTTGCTAGACCAGTCGCTCAATAACTTAAAGCACACGTGTTAAATCTTCATTGCATTGTTCATTGCTTCGATCAATCTATGTTCCACTTGCTTTCTTGTTGCCACTAGCCCCTTATTCTCGACCCTAGTCTCATGTTTCCCTAATCTTTGCCTTGTTGGCTCCACTTTACATCCGAACCCAAGCTTGTGTTAAACTGCTTTCTATTCAACTTTCCGTGTCCACGCTTGCTACATCTTTAAAGTCTGTTGAGTGTCCGAACTCAACATATTCTATGTTCCCTAGTCGAGCGGCGGTTTCGAATCCGTTGGGTAATGCTACTATTCTAGGTTTACTATGGTACTGCCACATGGCCTCTTCTGTAATGTCACCATTTTTTGAGTGATCACCTAGCAAAGTTGGTTGGCATATTCCATTCCCGTAGGCTAAGCCGGAAGGCTAAGGGAATAACCTAATTGGCTAGATTAATACTTAGCCAATTTTATTTGGGCAAATTGATCCTAAGGGATGACTTTGTGTATTTTTGTGGATTTATTGGAAAAGTCAAAGTGATTAAATTAATTTGCCCTAGTGATGAGCGACCAAGGGAGAGAAGAAAAATGAAAGGAAGAAAAAATATGGAAATGACTTTGGGAGTTTGAGGAACAAATAAGAATAAATTAAGATAAATTCCCTTGGAGAAGGAAGACCAAATTGGAGGCCAAACTCATGATGTATGATATGCCTAAGTGGTTCGCCCACTTGGAGATGGGAAAGAGAAAATAATAAAAAAATGCTTCTCTATGTTTGGGCACCCAAAGGGAGGTCGGCCCTATGGAAGAAGAAAATAAAATAAAAACAAAAGGATTGCCAAGAGGAAGTCGACCTTGAGAGGAAAGGATTTGTGTATAAATATAAGATCATTTGGAGTCTTCTCATCATCATTTATTCATCACATCTTTTCATTTGGAGTGTTACTCTCGGCTGCACTTTAGGTCAGCATATCCCAAGGACGAAAACCCTTGAGAATATTAGGTGGATTGGACGAAAACCGAATTCCATCTTGGAGGTGAATTCACACGGAGTTCACTCTTGCACTTCAATGGAGTTTTGGAGGATCTTGAGCATTCAAGCCACATCTTTTGGAACAGATTTGAGCACCACCTTTTGGAAGAGTTTTAGACAAAGATTGACTAGGGTTCATGCCCTAGGTTGAGCGCCACTTCCATAGGAGGGCAACTTCATTATTTTGAGTCATTTTTGCTATTCCATGGTATGCATAAACCTAATTTAGGTTGAACTTATAGGAGCAGAAATCTGGGTGTGTTTGTCATGTTTGAGCCCATGAATTTGGTGCAATTCCAAATCAGCATATTCAGATTTGGAGCAGCAGACTTGTCTAATTGGAAATCAGATTTGTTTGGCACATGTTTGGCCTTTGGATGGTTGGTTTTCATGGTTGATATCATTGTTGATGTTTTTACATGTTTGGCATATATTGTATGGATGTTTGGAGCATGTTTATTGGCTGCCTATAAGTATTTATGCTTCTGAAAATAAAAATCAGAATTCAGTCCTAGGGTTTGAGCAGAAAACAAAATCAGAATTTAGGGTTTAGAGCAGAAATCTAAAGTGCGGAAATTTAGGGCAGAATTCAAAAATTTAATTCCAGAATTTTAGGGCAGATCCCATTGGGGATATTACATCTTCGACGTGCTCCATGTGTCTCTTCTTCACAGGGTCCAAGTTTATCATGATCTACTCTGATGTACTGTCCCTTTTTGGGACATTTCCAACATCTTTGGAAAACTCCAACTTTCTTGGAGAGCGCTGGTTTGGTAATGTTGAGATTTTGACGGTGACAGTAAGTCTGGGAGATCAAGATGAGCTCAATTGTGCTTTTCGGATGCAATTCTGCCTTTCTGTGTGCATTCCAAACTTCTTGGAGGAGACTTCTATTTTTGGAAAGCATCTATCTGCATACAATTCATCATCCTAAGAGCTAAGGATCTTTATGGTATGGTCAGAATCCAAATTTGAAGTCATTTTATTAGTTTCCGCAACATTTGTAGTTGTGCGGAAAATAATTAAAAATTAAATAATTAAATGTTAAAGTTGTCAAAAAATAAAAATTAAAAGACACCTTATATTTAATTATTTAAAAGGAGTTTAAAGTCACTTTTTGGAGGGAAATTAAGGGGACACAAATAATAATATTCTATTATTCCAAAAAGTGCTTATAAAAGGGGATTTGGAAGAGAAAAAGCGGATTCTGAACATTTTATGAAACCCTTGTTTATTTGGGAGATTGAACCAGGTTCATTCTTCAGCCGAAGGACGAAAACCCTTTTGGCAGTCAATTTCGTGAACGAAAACCCACCTAGTTGATCAAGTGATTTCACACAGAAATCACTATTGAGCTGAACAATTTGTGCCCTATGTTGTTTGTGTGAAGTTTTCAGAATTTTTGGTGTGTTGGAGATTTGTGTTGAAAAGCGAAAGATCATTTCCAAGTTTGAGATATCTTTCCAGTCTTGTGGGTTGCATTTGCATAGCAAATTATTATCGATTTTTGAGAGTCTATCCTAGTATGTGCTGAAAGTATATTTTTCCAAACTACCAATTTAGATCATTTCCATTGCAAAATATTTCCAGATCTCAAATTGGAAATTCATATTTAATTTGTTGGCTAATATTTCCATATCAGCCGTACCATATAATAGCCGTACAAAATGGGAATATGAGGTTCAAGATACTTTTAAAAGATTTCCAAAGTGAGCGCTTGAGGAAAGAAAGGGAATCATTGACAAGTCTACATCTGCCGCTTCCATTGGGGAGTATTGAAAATATTTCAAAATAAAAGGTGCGTTTGAGATTAGAGAAGCCACTTGAAGATTGAAGGTTATAATATAGTCATGGGAAATCCCTGCCACCCACCATAGAAAGCTAAGGGAAGTTTATAATATTTGTTGTGATCTTTGTCTCATTGACGTCAGCCATTGCTTGAAAAGGTTGTAGTAGAAAGGAGGTGTTAAGAATTATTTAATATTTGTTGGAAGTACCGTACCAAATTACAAGGGAGCGATGGACATAAAGGGAGCTCATTTTAGTCTAATGATCATTTAAAAGCCTTTCTAATGCCCAGCCGTACCACTAAGAAGGTGTTGAGTTGACTGTACCCCTAATAACAGTCAGCGCTCATTTCTTTTGGGAAGGTGATTCATGGAATAAGGCTTAAAGCCTCACTAACATCCAAACGCAGCCTTGGGAAATTATTTGGAGACTTATACCAGCCGTTTCATTCTTATGTAAGTCTATCTACTATAAGTGATATGTTGACAATGAAGGAGCTTTAAGGGAAATATCACAGGAGTATCCAGATTTAAATGTTAATGCAGATTTTCCAGGTATGAGCAGATGTGACCAGCCTATTATAATCTGATTTGCAGTCAAGGATTGAACAGCAACAACAATGGTCTATGCTCAGTCCTGACAATAGTACACAGTCAGCAAACTAATATTTACAGAGCAGTACAGCATACAGAATCAGATTTGAGCTTCTTCTTGTGCCAACTTGGTGTGAACAGCAAGTTATATTCACTATTCTTCTAATCTACATACTGAGAGAATACTTTCATCCTCATGCCATGTCAATCTTGAGAGAGAATAATAATAAGGTCAGAATTGTTGGTTTATTTCTGATTTAGAACAGCATTATTTCCATTTGTTTCAGCATCAATTTGTGTGAATTTGATTGTGTGAATGCAAATAAAGATTCAATATTCTTTGACATTACATTTGTAATCAACGAATTATATGATTTTATTCCACTGCAATCACTTACAATCAGTTTAAGCAAATCAGAAATAAAATCAGAGAATGTTTGCCAAGTGTTTGATGGAATGTCTGTAAGTTGAAAACCATCAAAATTTGCAAGTTAGTTCAAAATCCTTGGTAGGGACATTACATCTAAACTTCAGCTCACCACTAAACCGTGTTGTATCTAGCTCTCTCGTACCTGCCCATTTCAACATTTCTAGTCCGAGCACTTTCCAAACCCGACGACTCTTATGTTTCCCAATTGAGCGGTGGGTTGAAGTCCAAGTGATATTTTGTGTCCATGGGGCCATTTTCCATGATTTTCCTGGCACGTGTGGACTTACCACTCGATGGCACATGTTTCTCTGAGATGTCTCCCGTTGGACCCTACTTCTCGACATTCGCTTGTCTTCACATGGGCACTATTCGCAAGGATGCGTGGCACTCACTGGTTGGTAGCACAAAAGGTTCTCCTAGTGGCTAATTCTATGAATGTGCACCTTCGGTTATGCACTACACACTAGTCGTTGATCTAGTGTCTTGTTGTCACGCATTGTTTGATGATCCTCCACATGCTCAACCCTTAATCTTTCCTCTGTGACCACTCCACATGACATATAGGTGGTGCTTGTATTCCATGCAACATATCTTGTTGCATGTGAGCTCACTTGATACCTTGACTCTAGGTGGAGGCCATGAGGACTAGTTGCATGGTGCCACGTGGCACATGTGACGTTAGCTTGAGTGCCCCTCTTTTGTGCACAGCATTATACTTTCATGGTGGGCCCGACTAGTGCTAACGTGGATTCTTCAACAAATGGGTGCCCGCCACGTGTTGCCTTTAGTGGTGGCAGCCAGAACATAGTCCCAATGGCATCTACATCACTCTCTATGGCGAATTAATGCCTGCCATGTGGGTATCAAAAACATACATGGAGTAGAAATGAAATTAAGGGCATTTATTAGTACATTACAAACGTTATTGAGTAAATCCCTTGGGGCTTTCAACATATTGAAAACATATTTGGAGCCTTTGTCCTCCTCTTTAATCCAATTGACTTTTGCCCCCATTTTGACCCCTTGAGCAACATAGTTTTGATGGCACCTCCATTTATGCTTTAGTTCAGCCAACCTATTTGGAGTTCAATCTTACTAGGATTGTTCTGAAGTTTCTCTTCACATTCAACCAATTTCTCTTCACATTCAAAACATTTCTTTCTCCTATCAAGAGCCTTTTTCTTACCAATAGTGCCAAGAAAGGATTTCCATCCCTTAATCAAGTTCTCCCATAATGTAATGGCAGATTTGGATGGGAAAATACTTTTATTAATATTTCTAATGGCGTGAACTAAATTTATAGTCTCTATCCTCAAGTAACATTTAGCTTGTACAAACCTTCCTCTAATTTTCTTTTATCAATGGTGCTCCTCTGAACCATGAAGAAACCTCAATAGAATAATGGTCAAACATGGTCGAGTACCTTCACACAATTACTGCCCTCATCATCACAAACCTTAAAAGAGTGTTTATTTATATAGAATCTATCAAGTTTGGAATAAAGTCATTTTTGCCCTTGGTTATTGCAGCAATTATACCATATACTCTTGCTATCCTTTTTGTTCTTCTCAAGTCGGTGAAGTAAATTAAGAGTTCTTTTACATTTAAACCAAAACATCAACTCATTACCTTTCCTAGTTAGAGTAATACCCCCTAGCTTGTCTTCTTTATGTTCTACCATGTTGAAGTAACCCCCTATTATCCAATAATTTTTAAGCAACTTAGTGGCAATCCATCTCCAAAGCACACTTCTCTCCCTATCGCCATTAATGCATAAACTAATACAATACCAAAGCTCACATTGTTAATATCTAAAATTACCCATACTACTCTATTGCAAGGAGAGCAACCAAACTCCTTAATATGGGGGGCTAATTTATTTCCAACCAAATTAGCAACCCCACGCTTCCCTTTCTTGTGATTGGAGAAAAAAGGCTTAGCATCTTTCCATGCAAATCTCAAACAACATTCCAGACTAAAACCGATGGCTTTCACTTCTTAAAGCATTAGGAAGTCAAGGCCACTTTTAGAGTTACACAAGGCTCCTAACACATACTTCTTGTCAAGGGCCTCCAGACCCCTAATGTTCCAACTTAGATAATTTAACTTCGTTTGAAATAGGGTAGGAAGGATTTGGCCCTATGTATAGCCTTTCAAAACAACCAAGGATCTTTTCTTCTTTCCCTTTTTTCGCCCCTTAGTGTAACTTGAGGCTGACTCTATAGGTTTCCTTTTTTATGAAATCATTCACAATTTCATTAAATACAATGGCCCCTTTAACTTTTCCTTCAAGGCCCTAAGGCCCAAGAGTTTCATTTTCCACATCTTCCACCAGTTTTCTAGTAGAGCCTTTTTGCCTCTTAGCACTTCCCACAAATATAGTCCAGCCCTATTCAACATGCATGACATGATCAGTCTCTTGCAAAATTTGCTTGTCTTGGGAGTCTTGATTATTGTCTACATTCTTAATTTCAGCAATCTCGTTTCTATGCTCATTTCCCATTTATGAATCTCACCACTTATACAATTTCCACAATCCTTATTAAGCAAGGAGGGATCATTCAAGAACATTCTTTGTTTAAGCGGTAGGGAGGAGAAATTATCTCTACACAGGCTCCCTTTCATCCCTACAACCTCTTCAATTTAAATTAATTTTCTTTCAAGTTCTTGATTAGTGACAACATTTTCTCTTAAAATATTCATACTTTTTTCATCTACAGGAATATTTGGTTTCTTAACAACCCTCAAACAATCTTTCCTCCGATGCTCATCACATTTACACAAAAAAAAAGCATAGAGTCCCCCTAGTTGGCTAACATCACATTGGGTTGGCTTGTTATCAAGTCAGGAACGTATTATCTCAGGAATAGGGTTTTCCAGATTAACAGCTAGCAATACTCTAGCATTCATGTGAGGCAAGGTCACTCTCATATTTTCAACCTAAAGTACACCACCCAAGGATTTTAGAGCATGGGGAATAAGATCACATAATTGAGGCAGAATATTTTTTATTTCAACCCTCCTAGGTACTGGCCTGATGAAAACCTCACAAGGAGTGAGTTCAAGGTTCCAAGGAACTGCGCTAAAAATTGACTTACCCATATGCCAAAAGGATTTATCAAGCACTCTTTTTTGCATGCTTGCATTTTTTAAAAAGACAACAAACAACCCATGTTGCACCATTCTACAAAATAAAACATTCAACCTCAATTTTACCCCAAACATTAATGACCCATTCATCAAAAAAACTTCTAGATGGTAAGGCATCTTTGTCAAGGCAAATAAAAAAATACCAACAATTTTAAGCCATTCCTCTTCCTTTTTAACCACTTTTTCTAGGGCAGCACTAGGCTTAATAACAAGTATCTCAAGGCAAGAGAATTCTTTAACATGTTCACCTCTTCTACTATTGGGGCTTCTTCCCTCGACAAAGCCGTTGATTCCATCTCCATGACAGTATCTTTCATCGAACTTGATTGTTTCAGGTATTGGGGTCAACTCATCAACTCACAAGGCACTCCTATATGATTTTTTCCCCCCTTCAATGTTGTGGCCATCTTTTTTCTTATCACCAACAGAATCATGGCTCTGAATTTTATTGCCTTCATTAATTTGGCTTGTTTTGGCTCCAAATTTTTCCATTCACATCATATATTGTAATCACAATGTTTGATATGCTATAGTTTTCTGTTAAATTTTGGCTTGAGTGGGAACGGACAGCAGGGAAGACGGTACTGCCCCCGCAGCCAGCATAACCTAGAGTTTACGCAAATTTAATGTGCACAAAGGCCTGTGAAGGGAAGAAAACACCCACCACCCCACAACATGCAAAATTTAAACTTGAAAAAATAACAAGAGAACAAAGTTATGAACATTAACAATCAGTCTACCAACCAACAAAAACCATTCATTAAATACCCCAGTTAACCACCAAACAAAACAAAAATAAAATTAAAAAAAGGCACCAATAGCACAAAGGAGAGCTAAAAATGCAAAGTGTAGAGCGATGAAGAGAACCAATCAGATTCAATTGCAAGCGAAAGCGAAGCTCCAAGAGCAACAATGGAGGATGACTATTCGTCTTCTTCACCAAGATCCAAAGCACCACCCTCACCTCCTCATATATATACACTAATTTTATATAACCCTTATTTTAAATATAAAACTATGATACGATCTTAGAGTTCTTAAGACAAGTGATACTTATATTCGTAGATGACTATAGGAACATTTTAATGGGGAATTTGTCGCATAACACTCCCTCTTATATTCAACTGCCCCCACTTGCATAAAACTCTTTTCTCATATTTAATAGCTTTTACTTAAACTCAACAATATATCACAACATGCTAATAGATCTAACATAATTGTTAGTGATGCACACAAAGTAATAGATGTGAGTTCATAGCAGCAAAAATCTTTTGGGGAAAAAATCAGCAAACCAAAAGTATAAAAAAATTTCAAAAAATCATGAAAAATTTGGATTTAAAAAAAAACCTAAAAAAACATAGGAGAATAGAGAAAAACTGTTTTTTTTTTTATTTAAAGGCATTTCAACAGCAGAGAGCAAATAAAATTGAGAATGTAGCCCATCAATTGTGGAATATAGATTTTTATCATTTATGTTCACTGATTACATTGCATTGCATAATGCATACATCATAGTGCATAAATAATAACATGCTAATAGTTTCAAAAATATCAATTATAATCTGCTTTGTACAAAGTCAACCAACAAACTAAGTGCAAAGTTCCAAAAAAATTGGACGTAGCCAATGACTCTTCATGCTACGAAGAGAGCTACACTAGAAGGCTGCAAGTCCTAATGATGAATCTCCTGGGTCAAAGCCTCTCCTAAGTCGTTCTATATGATCATTATCAATGTTGGCATCTGTCGAGATATCAAAATCCTCAAGATCAACAAGGAGACCATTTGCAATCCACTCATTTTCTAGATCGAGCTCATCGAGGTCAATTGGCCGGTCTTCCTCAACAATACCTAATTTTTTCATATAAAAATTAGATTTGGCAATTGAAACTGAAAAAACAACAATTACAATGCATAATGCCATTTCAAGTATTTGAAAACTCTAACCTTGAGCTTTCTTTAGCTTAAGGCAAAAGTTGTGGTGAACGAACACCAAGTCATTCATCTGTTGTTGTGTTAGACAGTTCTGTTTCTTGGAATGTATGTGTTCAAACACACTCCAAGTATGCTCACAAGCAGACGAACTACATGACTGGCTCAAAATGCATCTTTCCATCCATCGAAGATTTTTGGCTTCTTGGCCAAAAAAATCCCCCCATTGCGTTGAAAAACACAAATTATTTCAAAATGATGTCATGTAAGGTTTTCTAAAAACTTAACGCCTTTAATGCACATGTCCACAATAGAGAGAGATTGTCCAAAGTTTATAAAGTCTGCCTAGTTTGAAGGTCTTCCTGCCTTGCACGGTAACCCTGCTTGAGAAAAATCCCCTTGCCTGCTTATATATTGGTAGCTTTGCCATAACTGCCTCCAACTTTTCTATAGTAGGGAACATTTTTTCCATGCATATGAATAGGCCCTGTGAGACCTTAGCATCATTTTCTTTGAATGAGGGTCTATAGAAGAACATTCGATTCAGATAGTATCCAACAGCATGGAGAGGGGAGTGCATATGTCAGTCCCATCTCCTATCGATTATCTCCCATAATGGCATGTACCTGTCCTCGTTATTTTCCATCCTACTACTCATCACCTCCTTGGACCTATCCATGGCCTCATACAAATAGGCCATTGGGGGTTTCTCCCCATCCAGTAGCCTACAAACTTTTACTAGAGGCTTTGAAAATTCTACAACTTGTTCAGATGCATCCCAAAAACTTGTAGAATAAATGTACTCTGCCACTATTCTTGATTTGTGAAGCCAGACTCCATCCACTCAGGTGAAACAAATATTCATTTCAAATTAATTTTATGTTGGCAAAGAGTGAAATGCAAGAAATTATGTAGCAAATCTTGTCACCCCTAGTCAAACTAGCTCCTTGCCCCCTATGAAAGAGTGCATCATACGCACAGGGTAAAAAACATAGAGTGATACTTGTCCATCAAGAGTCTCCCAACAGCAACACAAGCAGCAGCATTGTCTGTAATAAATTGAACCACAATTGGTGGCCCTACATCATAATGTGACTCAAATGTGTTATCATAATAATCAAAAGCGTATTAAGATTATAATCGCACTCTTCTTGCATTATTATAATCAAAAGCGTATTGATCATAGTTGTATGCAATCAACTTTTTATCTGTGCAGGAACCTGTGTCAGTGGCCTTTTCTGCTCTTCATCTTGCAATGCAGTTTCATGGATGGCTTTCATTCGTGATTGTTGTATATTATAAAACTTTTGGAAGCCATGAAATCCCTTAACAAAATTTAAATTAAAAGACAGTTTCATGTGTCTGATTGCATGTAACAGCAAACAAAGATCTCCTTTAATCTAAAAACTCATCATATTCGTATAGTATTATTATTGAATGTGTATAAGAAAATCACAAGGATGGATTGTCATTGGATAAATACCTGCAAATGCATCGGGTGAAATCGAACCAGAAGGAAGGTGAATGGTGTCAACTAGAAGGAAGGTGAATGGCGTCGGATGAAATTGCGTCAACCAAAAAAACCCTCATGCGGACCCTACAACTCTACCTTTCTACCTAAACGTCGCCCAAAAACCCTTCAAAAAGGCACGAAAACGCAAAATCGCACGCCAAAATTGCGTGGGTTAAGTCTCAAGAGTCAAGGCAGGAAAAACCACAATTTATATGCAATTTTTTTGCAATTTAAACGTTGAAAATCGGGTCAACATTTTACAGAAAATCACGTTTTAAACCTGGGTAAAAATCGGTTCTAATCCCGATTTGTAATTTTTACTAAAATCGCAATTTAAACCCGATTTCTGCTTCTATGGATGTGATTACTGTTGATCATCTTCATTATTGAAAAGACAAGCATCCTCAACTATCACATGATATGCATTAATACTTTCTTAACCAATTTGGTCTTAAGCTCGATAACTCTAAATGATTCATGTCATTATCTCCTAGAAATATTTGTTGTACCTACCACATGATCAAAAATAATTTAATATTGTGTATCTAATATAACAAAATATACCTAAAAATATCAATATGATTCCATTTCCATTAATCATAATAATCTTCCTAGACTTCATTCAATAAACAAGTACTAAGTAAAAAAATAGATGTACTAAATTTATCGAAACCCAAAAATATTTGACAACCTGAAAATCTATCAAAGAGTTTATAGCAGGTCATGTGGTAGGCCAGGGGTTATATGATATCCAGATATTTGTCCACATTAAACTTGGATAGGCACTTCCAAGTTACACTTTGTGTCATTGGTTGGATGCACTATGATACATACCACATAGTCTTTAAGAGCAACCTTTGTTTCCTCAATTTCTGAATGAACTCTTCATCAACTCACTCATCATCCAACATCTTCCCTGATCTTGACAAAAGTCAAAATTCAAGCACAAACAGGTAATGATCACATACCAGTTACACACTGGTGTTCAATACAATAACATTGATTGCAACCTAGTTAGACACTGCTGCTTGACCCCACAGGAACAATTTTTCATCACAATGTTGTGTATTCATCTGTGATTTATTGCTTATACAGGATGTTATCATGTCACATCACCATGAAATTGAACATATCAATAACGAAAAATATTGCATGCATCATATTTCATATTCTTTACATCAACAAAACTTATTTCGGACAAGGTGCATGTATTCTACGTACACATTTCTCATACCAATGTTTGAGAAAATATTATAACTCATAATATATGTTTACCACAAGTACTCCCCCTTTTGAGAGTCATTTCCATCCCTGGAAAAACAATAGCATGCTTCTTGTAAAGTGATATTACGCTTCTCTGCACATTTTTATTAGTCTTGCTACACAAATAACTTAATAAGCCACCAAATTCCTTTGAAACTTATTTTTTAATATTCCACAATGCTAACATTAATGTAGATACAATCATGTAACCATTTTCTTTTTTTATAGTAAATTTACTTTCCCTTCCAACCATATTCATTTAAGAGCAATCAATCACCATTCTTTCTAAGTGATCTGGGATCTTGCACTATTCTTCATATAAATAATCATACGATCAGTTCAATTTCAAATGCCTGGTAATATTTCTAGCTATAATAAGTTCCTCTTGTTCACAAAACTTTGTTCATCTTATTTCACAACCTATCTTAAAATTCATTTGAGCTTCTTAACAAACAACAAGATCTAGTGACCCCTCCTTGACTTTTCTAGATATGTATTTCCTTCAAAACAACCTTGCTAGTGATAAAGAATCTAGATTGGTGAAAAGTATAATTGCTTCATGGAGATAAATGAAACGATAAGCTTAGGCCAAAGGAAATCGTGCTAAATTTGAAACATTATATATTTTAAAACATTTGCCACCCATAAAGACCAACCATAACTTATCTACTTTTCCCAATAACTCTATTTACTTCTCTTTACAATCTTTCATTTCTCTCTCTTTTGTAATATTCCTTTAAAAGATAGAACTTTGTTTGATTTCATTAAATCTTAATTTTTATCTCCACTTTTTGTTTCCTATGGTTGCGCATTTTTCCCCTTTACCCAACAAAATAAACTTTAAGCAAAATTTCCTTGTTATCATACTTTATATTTTTTTGACCTTCCATACATATTTGACCAACTTTTGTTTATATGTGTTTCCACATCTCTTCACATATACTTAAACCTAGTTGAGTGTTGTTATTATGTAAAAATGTTGGGCGTTTATATGGTTAAAATTAGCCATCCATTTAATATTTTTTTTAAAATACTTTTAAGGATATCCAGCATACCAATGTCATTTTTTAACTCTAATAGCTGGCTAAATACTTCTCTTATTTTACGCTCCAAAAGATGCTTCTTTTTAATATTCAGAAGTGCTTCTCATTATAACTTTGGGGTCCAACAATTAGTCTTTAAGTTAATAATAATATTATTTTTATTCTTACAATATTTCTTTTTTATTTTTTATCACCCTGCAATATTTATTTATTTTCTAAGCTAAATGGATAAACCATCTAATTATCAACACCAAGACATTTACAGCTTTTAAAAAGGCCTAGTCTGCAATCCAATCCATAATATTCCTCTTCCTGATGATGGATCACTGAGTGTGATTTGATTAGTGATCCGAAACGTCGATGAAAAAAGATGCATAGTTAAATCCAAAAGCACTCATCATAACTTTATGGACTCTGGAAAACTCATGCCTACTATGGTGGAATGCTTTGCTCCATCGTTCATCGAATTATTGTGCTTCTTATGCTCCTTCAAACTCTTATTATTCCACATGTTCCCCCTCCTTCCTCCACGTAAACTCTGCCATTTAAATAGAATTAGAGATATTAACTTGAAAAGTCACATACTTCAATTTTATTAACAATATTATTAACTTAGCATTTAAAACAATAGTATGTTACACCTTGTATTATTTTAAATATAACACTAATAAAAAATTAGAGTATTTAAGACAAGTGAGTAATTATTGATCACACTAATATTTGTGACTAGCTTATTTTAATGAGGATTTTGCCACATAGCAATACATAATAGGTTCAACAACTGTCAGAATTGTCAGACATGTTCGACTAGGGTTGAAACCATCCTGCACAAAATAGGACACTAGAGTAGTTTCAGCCAACATTGAAAGCATCCAAAATAGGACAAAATGGCAGACCCCAAAGGATTCAGATAAGACAGTGCTTGGAACTTCATGTTTTCGATGGCTGCAATTGGGCTTTCAGTTTGTGTGATATGCTGAATTTGTGTATATGTACACCCTTGCTAGTTACGGCAATCTTCCAAATAGTTATTAATTGAGTGTATACTGTATAGGGAATTGAGTGCAATAGAGAGTGTGTGAATTTAGCAAATTGTACAGTTCTTTTGCAAGTGTTAGTATACTGTTGTTATTCGTTAGTGTCATGACCACTTTACAACATCAACCCCAATTGCAAATTGGGTCCCCCTTTTTTTGACTTAGCCCAAATTCTTGCTCTGATCCCGAACTTTCTGGCTTATCTTCATGACAGTAGATGTTACTAGTCAAGGTGGATCACGGATGCTGAAATAGGTGAACACGGAGAATCCCTCCTGCATGAATGTAAAACCCTAACTGCTTGTCCTGAACAATCCTCGGGAAGGAGTTTATCTTTGCATCTTAAGAAGTGAACCCACTCCACTCCTGGCATGGAACTCAGTTCTAATCTTATTCCTGACTCTAGTCCCACTCAGGAAATCATTCCCAGACTCCAGTCCAAGAATCCAGTTCGGAGGTCCAATCCAAAGTCCTATTCCAAAGAATCCCTGCTCGGAATTCAGTTCCAAGGTCTATCCAGATTCCTATCCCGACAAGATCCTGGATTTGACAAAGCCTGTCACTCCTTGGCATGTTCATCTATCCATGAAGGATTCCAATTCCGTTCCGGCAGCCCCACTCCGGAGGACTAATCCAAGGGATATCCTTCTGATCCCGATTCAGGACTCATTCAATCTCAGACCATAAATTGGAGGATCTTCAAATCAATAGAGTTTTCAAGGACTTAGAACAATTTCAAAAAACAATAAATGTCCAGGCAAATCCTCCTGAAGACCCTGGAACTGTTGCAGCAATGACCTGGTCGCATATTCCAGAACCTCCTGGATTATGCGCCCAGGGATGATTTTTGTCCCTGAGCGCAAAATCCAGGACCACCTGGATTATGCGCCCAGGGAGGATTTTTATCCCTGGTCGCACAATCTAGGACCTCCTAGATTATGCGCCCAGGGATCAGGGTGTCCAATCCCAGTCCCCAATCCAACCTGAACTTTGCTAAGTGTTATGAAATCATTCCCGGACTAGCCTGCAGGTGCCCGAACGAAGGATTCACCGTCTGTTAGAAAAATCCAACCATGAAGATTGGAAATCCCTGAGGGAATGGAAGAAAGCTCCTTGTTCTAGATCCTGTGTTAGTAACCAAACCTCGATGAAACAACTGAAACTTCACTCAAACGATAAACTGAACTAAAAAAGAAAGTCCTTAGTCATCCTGAAGAAATTGTGAAAACTGGTCAAGGACTGTCCTGGTCGCAAATTCCAAAAGGTACTGGATTGTGCGCCCAAGGAAGGTTTTTGTCCTGGTCGCATAATCCAAGACCTCCTGGATTATGTGCCCTAGGATCAGGGTGTCCAGTTCCAGGATCCTGTCGAGTCTGGACTATGCAATTGGTCAGGAAATCATTCCCGAACTTCTCTGTGAGTGTGAATGAAAGAATTCATTGTCCGTTAGGAAGATTTCGCCATAGAGATTGAAATTCCTTGAGGGGATAATAGAAACTCCTTGTTCCAGACCCTGTATCAATGATCAAACCTCTGTGAAATAATTGAAACAACTCAAACTCCATCAGAATTAGAAGGAAACATCCTTAAGGCAAAAATCACTTGCAAAAGGTCCAAGTCGCATTTTCCACCTCCAGGTGGATTTTGCGCTCAGGAAGGAAAACTTGTCCTGGGCGCAAAATCCAGTTGCAGGTGGATTATGCGCCCAGGATAAAATTTCATCCTGGTCACATAATCCACCTCTAGGTGGATTATGTGCTCAGGATTCCTAGACTGGAGGAACTTGCCCCTCAGGAGTCCAGTTCAGTCCAGCATGAATACATGAAGGTTCTTGTTCAAGCAATGAAAATTTCAACCCTTCCTTTTGAAGGTTCTTCACAGAGGCAACATTCCAAGACTTAGCCAAATTTCAACAAATAAGTTCAGAATCACTCCAAGGGAAGAAATTCCTGACTCAGGAAGAAATCATCTATGGTCGCAAAATCCAGTTGCTCCTGAAATCCCCGACCTACTGAAATCCCCGACCACCGACACAAGGAGAAAAGGACAAAAATCTAAGTCGGCTAAGTAATAAACAATGGCGGCTAGGGTTTTTTTTTCACCACCCTGGGTCGGCCAAGTGGCATAAGAGGTCAAGTTGCCTATAAAAGGAGGGCGCTCACCTCATATTTTATCATTCAAATAGAATTCCAAATCAAGGAGAGCAGAAATACACCTTCTAGGAGCAGAAATATTCATTCCAAAAGCAAATTTCATCACTTGAAGGACAAAATTTATCCAAGGATATTGCAGATTTCATCATTTCCAAAGCTGAAGTCTTCATTGGAGCAGATTTCTGTAGGTTAAGGGCAGATTTCTGAAGTCTTCAAAGGCAGAAATTCATATTCCTAGGGCAGATTTCATCCTCCAAGTCCAAGACTCCTCTATTCTAAGGTAAGTTCTTCACCAAAACTTAAATTTCTGAAACATTCCAAAGGCAGATTTCTTGACAAAAATCCATTAATTCCTGCACAAAAATCAGAAAATCCATTAGAAGGTCAGAAATCCATCTAGAAAAATCAGAAATTTCCTTGAAGGTCAAAAGTTCTTTTATCCAAAGAAAGGTATGTGAATGCATAGGATGGCTCTTCTTACTTAGAATATTGTTATTTTCTCCTTCCTATGTACTTGACATTTCATGATTTTAGTCCCACATGCATAAATCTGTCATACTAACTTCTCATGTGTGGGAATAAAAACCCTCATCCCGCCTCCATCCTTACCTCTTTAAAACCTATACTTTGCTATTTCTTTCCTTGATTCCACAAGTGAAAGGCAAGTGCCAAGGCGAACTCTTCAAGACAAACTCAAATGAAGGTTGCCCTCAAAGGGACACTTCCGGAGTCCAGAATCATCTCAAAATGGGCGAACGTGGGAGACACCAACATTCATCCTTCAGTCATGGAAGAAATTAGGAAGCGAATGTACGGGGTTGGTGGACGTCCTCCATCCCAACTTGCAGCCAAGATCATCCGGAATGGAGTTGCCTCCGCCGCATGTTTCTTGCCTGCCATTCCTTGTCCCGAGCTGATCGTGGAATGTTTCATGCACTATGATCCGGAACGAAGGATGGTTGTCGATCGCAACAACACAGTGGTGGCCTATTTCACCAAGGAAAAGATTGCGGAGGCATTCAACATACCTATCTATAGTCCCATCGAGTACACAAACAAGGAGTCAGCCAACATGTTCCAGTCCGATCCGGCAACCTGTTTTGGGATCATCAACAAGTCATGGATGCAGAAGAAAAGGCCTCACCGTTCCAAGTTGCCAAGGACACTCCTTAAATCCGACTTCAAGCAAGAGCATGGAGACCTTGTCGTCATGCTAAACAGGATCATGGGAAGTCCGCAGTCCTCTACCTTCGAGCCATGGATGTTCTATTACATCGGGGAAGTCACCGCTGGGACAAAGATGATTGATTGGGCTCGACTCCTCAGTGACAGTATTGATGCACAATTCCGAAACTTGGAGGAATCGAAGGCCTTTTACATGAGTTCCTATGTGATCTATATGCTGGCAAGGAACAACAAATATCGAGGACTATCATGGAAGGGACATATCGGCAATCAAGAAGGGTAAGTCAAGGTCTATGATTGCTACATCCAGCTTCATCTCCAGAACATAAACCATTTCTGGAGGTTTAATGACGCATTCGCCATGCACATTACAAGGACCCTCCAAGGAGGCACTCACCAAAGGTTATCACCCGAGGCCAAGCAGTTGATCAGGACTTATGGCTCCTGGTTCATCCAATTCCCGAAGTTCACATACATCAAGGTGCAAGGATTCTCCGCCTACCCATATAGACTGCCAAGATATCCGTCGGACAAGATGGTCCTGTTAGAATTGACAAGGCAACTCTCGGCATATGACAAAATTCAGAACAAGAAGAAGGCCGGGGTAGCCTACCCAGTCCAAACGGAAGGTGCAGTCGAAGCATGCCCACCTCTCCAAGCCACAGAAAGATCCGAAGAGGAGCTGCAGTTCTATAACCTGGTGACTCATTCCTTGCGGGAGAACTTTGACCCATTCAATAACACCCGGGTAGCATGTGGAAGGAGGCATAGACATAAGGTACACCTGGAGGACCACTGGGCAAACGCTGAGGATGACTTCGAAGTGCGGAGGACATGTTCCCGGCTTTCAGTTGACATGATCAGGGCCACCAGGATCTTTGCAGTCCCGGATCAAGTTAAGGAGGATGGAAGGCAAGTCCAGCCATTCTTCGAACAGGAGAAGGATAAGCCTCTTCCACCTTTGGTTTGGTCCGATCTAGAGGTCACCCACTTAGACGATCTAATGGCACCCATGCTAACGATAACACAGAAATGGATAAGCCAGTAGACGGAGAAATTGCACAAAAGAGGTATCCACCCGACTTATGACCTAATGGGAGACTTGGATTCTCAGTCTTCCGAAGAGGATATGACCGAAGAAACTCCTATGAAGGAACAAGAGACGAGAAGACAGGAGGTGAGGGACAGAACTGCGGAAGATCCACCAGCAAAGAGAGTGAAGGCTCGAAAGGAACCTATCAACAGGCCTGACCAAGAGGAGCAGAATGCATCCAGGCCTCACTCTGCCAGCACTTCTTCCGTCTAGGAGGTTGATCTTTTTGAAGATGTGCAAACAGTTAAAGGTAAGGGACCCATGGAGGAGGAAATGGTCCCGAATGAGCAAGATGATCAGGAAGATAATGAGTCCATGGATTCCACCCGGGAACGGACTCCCAGCCTGATGGTGGGAAATTAGCCTAACCCTCCACCGCGGAATCTAAGGGAGGTCCATCTTGAGGACATGCTCCATCACCCTAATTTGGAATTCCTCAATGAGGAGCTCAATTCGGGCGAAGTATCGACATCCACACCACAAGTTGGTCAAGATCCTCAGGAACCACAGAAGGAAGTCATTCCGTCCGCAAAACCCAATTGGTTACAAGACAAGTTGCGGAAGAAGACAATCAGGAAGAATGATCCTTCCACTGAACTTGGGAGTCTCTAGCTAGGATTGGGAAATCCGCAGATCCAAAGAGGGCGAAAAAGTTTTCCAGGATTACAAGGGATGAATCAAGATCCCGCCGAGTAGAGGTGGCAATGCCCAGGGTAACTGAAGCAAACCAGGACATCAGTCCGGATGACTTTGACATCTTGAAGGTCGACCTTGGACCAACCACGAAGGATCAAGAAGTGGAGGAACTGGAGGATTCCGTTGCCGCCATCTGAGAAAGGTTAAGGAAGGAAGAAGAAAAGAAGAACCAGTTGAAGCAAGAGAATGAGGAACTGCAGCAGCACATCCAGCAGCTCACGGGCCCATTGCAGTCCGCCCAAGGAGCAACGGCCCAACCTCTAAGCATAACTAAGGATTCATTAGCTGAGGTTGAAGTTTTGAGGACAGTCGGCCATATAGAAAAAGGTTGGATAGAGAAGGTCTCAGATAGAGCCCATAAGTTCATAGAAGACCTCGTCCAAGTGAACGGGAGAGTTACAGCACTCATGGATAGAATTCAAGCAATTCTAGATGCATGTCAGCAATTCATAGTAGTCCAGGAGGAAACTATCCCTAGACTGAAGGCACTGATGAACACTCCGAAGTCAGGCTTGGTGAGGAACAAAGTAATACATGCAAATTCAGTATATGATTTCCTCAGCTGGTATTCCGCCTTGGTCATGAAGAGATAACCTTGAGAAGATTGAAAGCGACACTTCCCAGACCCACGCTATGTTGAAGGAAATCCAGTACAAAATCCTTGTATCCTTGGAGGCTTAGTTTGATCTGGAGGTAGCACCGGATGGAGTCATTGACTTAGAGGAGTTGAAAGGCAAGATGCGAAACATATACTTCAAAGCTGCTTATCCTACCCAGGAGTCCCATCTTGAGGATACATCCTCATTCCTGATCCTCATTAACAATATCCAAGAGCTGAGGGCGGATTGGGAAAATATCCTTGTCGCCTGTACCACCACCGCGTCTGTCATGGAGTTCCGATTTGAAAACATGCCCAGTATTCCTATGGAAGAATTGGAAGTCATCCTGACCAGGTTCCTGGAGGCAGAGGCTAAAGAACAGGAGGAAGTTCCAGACAAGCAGGACAGTCCTGTCTAGGAGTCCTAGTTAGCTGGGACACCCCAGACAGATGGCGGTCATCCTTTCACCTTCTGACGCCCAGGACAGGTGGCAATCACCTACATGAGGAATCTAATGACCCCACCTACTTTTCCTAGGGTTTCTAACCCATGGCACACACTTCAAGGAAATCTGATTTCCTTTTGCCCTAATATATTTTTGATTGCCTATATAAAGGCTGGGGGAGGCCTCATTCTAGCTCTCTCCCTCTCTCTCTCTCTTTTCCATCATTCTGATGCTCCTAGAGCATCCTAGTAGTTAACTTTCATTTCTGCATTGTATTTCTGAGCTGAAACTCCAATGATCAGTTGGATTGTTGTAATACAGACTTCTGAAACAAGAATATAAGCATTGAATATTGGTGTTCATATGATTCTTTGGATGTTTGACATGGTCTTATTGATTTCTTGAAGCAAATCTGAAAGTTATGCAAGTTATGTCCTTTATTTCAAGCTTTTGTTAGTTAATATGATGGAAAATGTTATTGTTGAATGATTGAATCCTGATTTGTTCATACCATTTGTGATCTGTGGCTTGCAAATCACTTTGTATGGTTAGTCTGAACTAATCCCAAGCTTAACTTCGACTGCTCCTAAATGATTAGTCTCATGTTCCATGTCAGGACAGTGTGAAAATCCCTGTCGCTATCCCAGAAGATCGCACCATCTCTGCCTAGCTGTTGTCGCATGACGAAGCAGAAGCATGGTTCCAGCATTAATCTTTAGTAGTAGTCTTTCCTGTCATTTAGATCCCTGAACTCTCTTCCACTATCCCTATCTTTTTCATTTTCTTTGAATTTTCCTTAGGAGTAGATTATAGAAGAGCTTATTGCAAAATCATTCGTTACCCGCATAGGTTAGTCTGGTCGAACTTAGATCTTTTCCGCCAGAAGTTGAGAATCCAGTCCAGGAAAAGAGGAATCCATGTCCAAGACTCCAGAATCCACCGAAACCCCTGACTTTCTTCCTTGAGCACTGAACACTAAGTCTAATACGTAAGTCCCCCTTGTGATTACCAGCAAATCACATCATTTCACTGAGTCTCTCCCTGTGCACGTCAAGACCTGACATAAAAGGAACCTTGGAGTAGTGTCATTCGATCACATAGTTCAGCGTCTGAGAATCTTTATTCAAGAGAGGATAGGATACTCAGTATTTTATTCTATTGTTGTGGTGTCACAAAAACATCAACAGTTAGTATACTTGAATGAAATGTCCCCTATTGGGAACAACACTAATTTTTCCTAAATTATCAATTTCCAAGCAAACAAAGGTTTAGAGAGTACCTTGGCTTGATTTAAATCCTACAAACAAATTAGAAATCTTAAACATCAGTAAGTCCATAACAATTTAATACCTCAATTAAACCTTACCTTGGGATGTTCAACCATGGGGGAGCATGGAAGAGAGTGACTCGATGGGGTGTCTTAGCCTCTCTGGGCCCAAAGGCAGAACCCTTCAACTAAAAGGTAGAACCCCCTTGGCCTCATGTGGCCCATGCCATTCATATGAGGTGGCATACCTAGTGAGGATTCTAACTTATCCGTTATCCCCTCATCTTGCCATCTTTCCCCATTTCTTCATGATTGGTCTCCTTATATTGCTATACCATGACAGGGGAGTAAGGTCTCCAAAAGGGTGTCATAGTAATCCAACTCTCCTAGGCCCAAAGGCAGAACCCTTCAACTAAAAGGCAAAATCCCTTTGGTCCATGTGAACTTATCTTTTCCCATCTTGGGTGGCGTATCTAGAAGAGGGCCCCTCTTGGTAGCACAACTCTCCTAGATCCAAAGGCAGAACCCCTTTGGCCCATGTGAACTTATCTTTTCCCATCCTAGGTGGCGTATCTAGAAGAGGGCCCCTCCTAGTAACATAACTCTCCTAGACCCAAAGGTAGAACCCTTCAACTAAAAGGCAAAACCCATTTGGCCCATGTGGGCTATTCCATTCCCTCTTGGGTGGCGTACCTAGAGAGGGCACCTTCTGATAGCACGACTCTCCTAGGCGCAAAGGCAATACCCTTTAACTAAAAGGCAGTACCCCTTTGACCCATGAGGACTCATTCTATTTCCTTTTGGGTGGCGTACCTAAGAGAGGGTCTCATATCCCTTTTGTACTTTTTCCTTCCTCCTATCATGGTATAGGTTTATGCATAACAAACTCTTATCAATTCCACATTCTCAAATAATCATATCAGCAATACATGATAAATTATGAAGATGACATCATAAATTATAAATACACTATGCATGACCTATTTAATGTACTTAACCCTACATTACATTTCCACATAAATCCTACCACAAGTAGATTGCAGATCTCTATATATTTCTCCTATTTCTTTGCTGTTATACTCAGCCACATATAATCAATAATATCTATTCTTATTTCAGAATCTATATATATATTCTAAACTTCAGAAATATATATATATATATATATATATAATTCCTTCTTACTCCTTTATATTCAAGTAATATTCCTTGTTATGCTCAGATATATATTAAATCAGGAAATGTATCTTCTTCTATATCGGAAATAATATTCCTTCTTGCTGTTATATATGAAAAATATATTAAACTCAGACCATATTCTTATTTTTTCTTATTCAGAAATATCTTATTGATTTTCCTTCCTCCCTGCATTCGTTCTGCCTGTTCTTCTACATATATCTCCTATTTTTTGTGAGAAGGGTCATGACTTTTGATTGGGAGAGGAGTCATGACTGTTTGTGGGGATCGCTGCCCCTTTCCTAGGCTGATCGTGCCCTTGTATGAGCGCTGGGTTTATTACTCTGCTGTTTCCCTTAACCGTGGCATATAGTAATAATAGTCAATGCCTTACACTTCCGCTGCCTTTATAAGATTTTTCCTCTTATGATCTTGGCCTCACGTAAGATCTTTGCTGCCCTCTTATCTTTAAGGGGGTCTTATTTAATAATATTTAGTTTACAAAATTTACTTTATAATACTTATAATATTTAATTTATATAATAATATGTTATTATTAATATTAATATTTATAATCATATATTGTCATTATATAATATCCTATATTTATATATATTAATAATTATATTTATTACTATAATATATTATATTTATATTTATATATTATATATTAGATTTATATTTTATATTATATTATAATTATTATAATTATAATAATACTTAAATTGATAAGATCTATATTTGTATTTATATTTATTATTTATAAAATAATATTATTATAAATTAATAATATTTTATATGTTTATTAAATATGATTATCATCCAAATTGACGATGACAAACACCATATTTGATGAAAGCGACTTCTCTGTCTTATCATGATATTTAAATCTTTAATTTAAACAATGCCTTAATATTGGGACATCACATTGAATGTTGCAGAAGAAGGTAGGCTAGTAAATTCAAAAAAAAAACAGTGGCAAGGAAGGCAAGGCTTTACTCTTCTGGAGGTTTTTCCCACAGCAGGTTTCTCCAGGGTAATTCTTACGTATTGTGCTCCGTTTGTGTGATTTTTTATTTTTGCAGCTCTAGTTATTTTAATTCTTGCAACCAAATATCTAGAATTATTGCAACACTTAAACGATCTTTTCTAATAACATATTGACTATTTTCTTAAGAATATGAACATGATGCAGATTTTGGGGATGTTTCTCTATATTTAAATGGGTGGAAATGTGCAGATTAAGCACAAGGAAGACTACTAGACCTAAGACAGTTTGCTCTACAAGTTGGGGAAGCTTTGTGTACCTAAAGAGGCAAAAATCCAGCTAATGTGGGGATCTCATACTTTGAAGGTTGTTGGTGAGGGATAATAAAAACCTTGGCACATTTACAAAGGTATGCATGTTGGCCAAACATGTAAATTGATGTTGCAAGGTTCATACATGATCTGTATAAAATCTAGGAGGAAATCTCTCTAAAAAGGAAACCACTTTGGGAAGTTCCACGTGGTAAAATCTCAATGTGGAAACCAGCAGAACAAAACAGCTGGTTCCCACAGAAAGCAGTTTGGAAACTGCCAGTTTCCCTCAAGCAGCAAATTCATAACTATGTTCCATAACTGCTACTCTGCTGCAAGTGGTAGTTTCGTCGCAACGGCAGGAATAGGAATGTGAAGTGTTCTAAGCAATCCTGTCTCTTTGAATTCCATGCAAGAGGACTTCATACACATGTTTGGAGTCTTCCAGCATTCTTTATGAAGAGATTGAGGGGACACACACAGGAGGAGCAGGAAAATTGAAGTTGTTGCATCTACAAGAAGTAGAAGAACAAGCTGAAAGTGGGAAAATAGACTTGGCTGTACTTATCTATTTGAGCAATACACTCCAGTAGAGGAGCAATTGCTAGTACCAAATCTGGGTTCTTCACCCTTTATAGGATTTTCCTCCCAGGATAATCTTCTGTTGTTTTAATTCCCCCACATTTTACTGTCATACGGAAATCCAAGTAGCACAGTAGCATTAAGTTTTGATTTTCCCATTCAAGGGTTAATAAGAATTAATAATAGTAGGAAAGATAAAAAATGGCAACTCTGAGTAGCAGAGTAAAGCTCAACTTTGACAGTGCTTCCAAAGGTAACCCTGACATGGTTGGTCCAGGCTATATTCTAAAAAATTCTAATGGTGACTTCCTACTCGGGGGTCCCAATTCCTTGGTAATAAAACAAATAATGCTGCGGAGTGGGAGGGGCTATTAGCAGCAATGTTGAAATCTAAGGAAACTCACAGACAGTAATAAATGCGGTAAACAAAAAGCTTTATCCTAATTGGCACCATAGGGCTACACTAGAAGAGATTTTGAACTGGAAAAGCAAATTTAAACATGTGATAGTTCCCCATTGCTATAGAGAACAAAATAATGCAGCCGATTTCATAGCAAATAAAGATGTCTTATAAATGCCTTTTCATTGGTTGAAAGTATTGAGGTAGATGAATGGGATGCTCTGCATGAGATTACTAGGGAAGAACGTCCCCAAGGTATAGTGAGGAAAGGTGATGGAGAAAGGAATAATGAGAGGTCGTGAGAATGGTGGATATGGGGGATTGTATAACACGTCTTTATTCTTTGCACTTATAAGGATTGATGCTTAATCAATATACGGTCTAGAATATAATCATTTTCCTACGCACAATGTGGATATTAGGAAGAGCTCTTGGGGCCTTGTGTATTGAGGGTTGGAGGCTACATTTGGCTGGTGGATTGTGTAGGGGGTGCTTATCTATGGGTGGTGGTAATATTAGGCGTTCATGTGATAATGGTGTGTGGGTTGGCTTTGCATGACCCTATGCAGTTAAAGCCAGTTTCAGACCATCAACTCCAGACAATTTAAAATTGTAATTCGGCCGCTAATCTTAGGGTTGTGAAAAAAATTCTAGGAACGGTGGGCTTGGCAGATAATGGCAGGCTGCATACAAGGGCATCCATTATGGAGGTTTTTATGCATAATTTGAAGGTGTTGATAGATTGAAGAGTTGAGGAATAGCATAGAGGCATTGCTGGTTCCGGTGGCCATGGATAGGGACAAAAGGATGAAGACACTATAATCATAATGTAGTCTAATATGGTGGATAAAGGGAAAGCCTTAGTCGAGGAGGATTTATCAAAAAGAGAGATTAGGACATTGGAAGATATATATAAGGGAGCTGAGGGTGGAGATGCAAATTTTAGAAAGAAAGAAATTATATTAGATGATTTCTTACAAAATTGCAAGCAGTCGTAAGGCACATGGTTGTCTTTGTTCACAAAGGAACTCTCAAAATCACTAGTGGCTATACTATGCCCTTCCTAGAGAATGGCCTATTGACGCATGCTCTAGGAAGGTCGGAGGTGGTGAAAGGAATAAAACTTCATGGGCTAGCGAGCTTTCGAAACAGTTGTGGATACAAAGGTGGTGCTCACCCCAATCTCTGGTAATAGCGTGTATAACAAAGCTTATGACCACTAGCAGTTTGCAACCCTGAGGAGTGGGTCTACTTGTGGGGGGCTGCAGTTTTTTGGTTTTCTTGGTTTTGGTTTCTGGTATTTTGTAACAAACTACCCCAATTTTTTTTTGAAATTTGCAAACTATGACAGCAGGGTTAAGAAAAGAAATGCATTCAACTAAATTACCTCCACACTTCTGATCACCAAGTTCCCAAATTGGGCAAGGTGAGAGCATACAGTGCTTTGGTTTACAATTCAAACTTATGCAAATAAACTAGTACAATCATCCGCTCATGGCAGGCATCTGCTTTTCAGTAGGCATCCACTTATTCAGTGGGGATACTCCACTTATTTAGTGGGTGAATGAACAAGAAAGATAAGTTTTCCAATTTCTCCACACTGGCGGTAAATCATCCAAGGGTTATAGAGTTTGTGCAACATAAAAAGAAAGATTACAAATGAGTATCAGCTGCATACTACTCAAAAAAGATACATTAGATCATCATAAGTTCATAACAGCATTGTATGAGTCTTTTGCAACACACATATACCCTGCACAAGTATGAGTATTATTTAGCACAAAATCACAAATGCCCCAAGCTGATATCTTGTAAAGGTTCACTGCTGATCAGAACTGTATCACTGTTTCAGATTTTTCCTTTTTCTGTACGGCTGCCCTGGAAGTGATCAACCTCTCAATAATGAACATAAATATCAACAAACCCACAACAAACTGCCACTAATCAATCAGTAACAGCCAGACGCCACAAATGAAAGTGGTTTCAGCATTAAATATAGAGCGATCTGCTCAGGAAACCCACCACGTCCCATTCAAGTCCGTACGGCCCTGGAAGTACATTCCACTCAAAACACATCAGAAAACTGCCTAGAATTCATTACAAACTGGTTTATAATGGGACGCCATCACTAGACAAAGATGTCAATGCAACATAAGAAACACATTGAACTTTCAACACTCCAAAATCTTGAATCGATCCCTCATGTTGTACGGCCTGTAAGTGTATGGCCAGCTAGGGAAGATTCCTTATTTCATCACTACAATGCCATCTAAAACAATACTCCACCAAGCAAACCAAAAATCCATGCATAAATCTCATCTAAACATCAAATCAAACAATTACTCCAACATCTCCATGAGGCACCATGTGATTTCTATGTGAAATCACCATTACCAGCTAGGGTGGATCTCTCACCACCGAAACTGATCTTCCTCTAGAGGGTTTTCGTCCTCAAGAAGGTATGAAGAACTCTAAGCTCATTCCAACAGCATCTCAGTACAAAATCCAAAGCATAAACCTCTACAATGAGCTCTCACTTCACTTTTATAGGCACTTGAAAGTTACACAAGAATATAATTCTTTCTTGGAAATAATACTTTTTTCTTAAACTTAGAATAATTCCCCCTTTCCAAGAAATGGTGCTCACTTAAATGTGTCTAAACAAATAATAAGACATTTTCACATTCCAAAAAGCTATAACACTTAAGTCACTTTTTAATATTTCCAACCTTAGAGAACTTAAGTGCAATTAATATTAAAATAGCTTGTTTAATTATCACTTTTGCAGAAATCCCCAATCTTCATCAATTTGATAATTAAACTGAACCAAAGTGCTCCATATGTCTTCGAATGAGTAATGATGCCTTCTGGATGACTTTCTAAAAATAGACAGCTCCTCCAAGAATTTTGGAGAACTATCCAGGAGCCCAAACAACTTTCTGAAAGTGGCAAAGTCATCCTAACACAACACAGAGCTCAAATCCAACATCAGTATACACAAACAACTGAACCAGAAGTCCTTCATAAAAGGGGAACCCCTAACCATACCTCATAGCCTATCGGGATTCGGAAATAGGCTATTGGGCCCACCAATGACTAGGCTTGGAAAGGCGACATTACATATTTTGGGTATAGATGTATGTTTTAGATGTTTGTCTTGGTTTATGGTTAGGCTTTTGTAGTGGTACTATGGCAAAATGCTTAATGGTATGTTGTATCTTCCTTGCCATGCCAGTGTCCTAGGTTGTTCAAGCAGTTTAGTATGTCTTATGTTGTATCTTATGTTGTGTTGGGGCCCCCTATATATATAACCCTAATACTTCTATTAATAAAAATAAAAAAAATCATAGAGAGAGGAAGGAATTGCAGGATTTCATGAAGCTGCACGAAAATTTCTACAAAAAAGAACTTGAGGCTGCAGAGACTCTGCATCAACTTCAATTTATTGTTTGTTTCTTGTTTTTTTTTCTAGTTTTGTGTTGGACTTTCAGTCCGTTGTAGCAGTTGTGCTGCCATTTTTGCTGTAGGTCAGCTTATGTTTGGCTGACGTTTTGTTGTTTGTAACAGGGTTTCTGGTCCCTTAAAAACTTGTTTTTACCCCTTAATCAAAAAAGTTTTAAAAATTTTAAAATTATTGATTTCATAGTTTATATCTGAATTTTAGTGGAAAATATGGATCAGTACAGGGATGATTTTTGTGTAGCCCAAGCAAACTTAATAATAGAAAGTTAGGCTTGTACATGCCACTACTAAATCTTTCTAGACCATGGGAAAGCATGTCCATGGCTTTTGTAGGAGCTTTACTTTTGCAAAATAAAGGGCATGATTATTTGTTTGCTATTGTAGACTGGTTTAGCAAGATGTGTGTTCTCATTCCATGAAGAAAAACACTCCAAATGGAAATGCTGCAGCTGAATTTCTTTCACTAATGTTCAGGTTCACTTCACATTGCTCAACTCATCTTTTAGATAGGGATCCAAGGTTCTTAAGCAAAAATTTTGAACCACATGGTGAGAGAAGATGGATACAAGGTAGCTTAATTAACTACTCTACATCAACAAATAGTTGGTCAAATTGAAGTGGTCAATAAGACATTTGCACAACTTCCGAAGGGATATAATAATGAACATCCTAGGACTTGGAATGAAAATTTGGCATTGTAAGAGAGAGTGATTCGTTCTTCTACTAATAGATCTCCATTTGAATTTTGTTTTCCTTACTTCATTGAGAAGATAAGGCAAATACACCTCCAAATGCAAGAGAAATTAAAGAAGTCTCAGCCTAGCTACAAAGCAAGGCATGATTGGCAATCAAAGAAAGTCTCTAGAGGAAAGCAAAGAAGCTAAAACAACTTAGATTTGAGATTCTTGAATATGTAGGGAAAAAATGCATTTAGATTAGGCATACCTTCATATACAAAGTTATATTCAGTTGTGAATGTTCAGAAATTTAATCACTTTGAGCCATCTATGATAGATGAAGGAGGAGGAGGAGGACCTTTCTTGCCTTCCATTCATGACCTTTCGCCTAATGCTCAAGAAGAATAGGACAAGAATATTTTTTTTCTTGCAAAATGATATAAATTCAGGGAGAGAGGTGTAAGAAAGTTCACAAGTAGGTTTGAGGGGATAATTGCCAAGCAAAGCTAAGCTCATTGTTTCTTCATCTCTTAAGTCATTAAGCCTTTACGAACCAAAAGCCTCCTAATATGATGCAACTTAGATCATGGGAGATATTAAGCCTTTAGGAACCAAAAGCCTCCTAATATGATGCAACTTGGATCATGGGAGATACTCAATTCAGGTAAGGCACAATCTCAATCCACTAATCAATTTAACTAAGCAAACAACTTGAAGACCCTCTCAGTATCCTTTACAAGATAGTCCAACCAAGATCAGATTTTGCAGACAATATAGGTGCAGTGCACATGTACATAGTGGTTCAAGGGTAATCTGGACACCAAGGGGTCCAAGGAAACTATGGAAAGAAATACACATTATGGATTCATCCATGGTTAAAAACTTAAAACTGTCAAACATTGGAATGCAGTCAAAACTATCCAGCACAGAACATGACAATGGCACAGTTGCAGCAGGGATTGAAAATGCCCAGAATAGGACAAAATAGCATACACCCTGTGATTCAAAGAAGCCAAAGCATTTGAAATTCCATGTTTTTGAAGGGTCTTTTTGTTTGGGATTTCTATCCATGTGATAAGTTGAATTTGTTCAAAAGTAAAACCTTGTTGAGGCTGGAAATTTTCTTGTCACTCTTGGTTGAGTGCATAGAGAATTGAGTGTAGTGGAGAGTGTGTGAATTCAGTAAATTGCAGAGTTCTTTTACAAGTGTTAGGATATTGTAGTCAGTTATCAATGTCCTTCAAGAAAGTAGAACGCAGCAAGCTTATAAATTTGTAAGATAGCAAAAGATAAAGATAAGGTCTTACTCTTCTGGAGTTCCTCCCAGATTAGGTGTTTTTAGAACATGTTCCCTGTTTTTGTGATTTTTTTGAGTTTTGGTTATTTTAGTTCATGCATTCAACAATCTACAATTATTGCAACCCTTAAACACCCATTCCTAAGCATATATTACTTAATTTCTTAAGAAAATCATAAATCAATGGCAAAGAAATCAACTAAGTTGTTATTTGAAAGATAAAGTTTGTGTTGATGAATTAGTTGTGGATTATTTACGCTAATTGCGGATCAACGATGACCTGTCTTCAAAATTCTCTACTGTACCTTTTCCAATGTTAATACCGCCATGAAATGTCCACTCAGCACTGTTCAGCACTTTAGATGCTAAACCCTGCTTAAGTGGCCCATGTTTTCATCGCCCAATTCCTTGGCTCCATTTCTTTAAGCCATGTCCCTTTGAACTTGCATATCAATGCCTTCCTGGATACGGTTTCCTTCAAGTAAACTGCCTAATTAGGATTTCACATAGGCTCATTTTCCCATGCCTTCAAGTAACAATCAGTAATATTAAAGTATTTTTGCTCTGTCTGCATAGTTCTTTAGGTCTTGGGGCTGTCATCCAAGTTGATCAAGGGTATCCATTCCATGATGTTTCTAAGAATCATTTGTTTGCTGTATTTTTCCATGCAATATGAGCCATTTTTCAGGACTTTATTTCCTCTGGTTTATTTTGCTCAGTTAATCTGCATTTATAAAGAGGGGATGACAAATACACACACACACACACCCACATGTGTTTGTGTGTGTACATTTATGTACATATGGAGGTATATACACATATGCACATATATATATATGTGTGTGTGTGTGTAATAAAGAAAGCATGGTTTGACTTTGAAGATTGGCAAAAGGAGATGGGAGGATTTGCTGGAGGAAAATGGAGGAACTACTAGGGAGGGTCAAATAGAAGATCAATTATGGAAGCAGAATTCAATAAGTAAACCACACATAGAAGACAGAGAATTGGCCTCCTATGGAAGAATTGTGTATACATATAGACAAGAAATGGGGAAGTAGTGTACAAAAAAGAATTGGTGCAAAGGACATTTTTATAGTTTATACCAATGTTTGAGAGTTTGGAGGTTAGAGATAAGGCTTTGCCAAGAAGGGCCTTGGTTTATGAGGAATGCAGATTATGTTTACAATCATTTGATGCCATTTGATCCATGTAAGGAAATCATGACAAAACCACTAGTGGGTTAGGATATTTGGATTACAATAAGAATTCAGGAATGACTCAATTTTGAAAATATTGAAAATCTTATTGGAAAGCTTGTTAGTATTGAAAATTGCACTCAAAAGCAATCTCTACTCTCCTATGCATGTATTTGTGTTAAAATAGATCTCTCTAAATCTCTTCCAACAACAATTAAACTAAATTATAAATGTTTTCCCTTAACGTGTCATCATTGTCATGAAATGTGGCATTAGGAAAGGGTCTGCCAAAAACATAAGTTAATACAACATTAGTTTAAAAAGTTAAGATTCCATGCCCAAGTGGTAAGCACTCACCAGTGGAAGCCTCAGCAAGGAATTTTCCAAAGAAATTTGGAAAGAAAATGAGTTCCAAAGCAAAGGGAAAGGCAATGTGACCAACAGATTGAGAACATGAAGAAATGGGTTCTTAAACAATTATCAGATTAAGAGAAAAAAAAATACTAAGAAAGTCAAAGTGAAGGAACAATTGTAGAATTCTCTTGCCAAATACAAGGCTAGACACGACCAGCAGCAAAGACGGCATACACTAAAGTAGGGGACAAGGTGCACTTGTATTTTACCAAGTAAAGGATTCAAAAGCAAGCTAGGAAGATCAAACCTCTATGGTATGGGACATTCACCATCTTGAAGTAGGCTAGAAAGAATGTTTTCAGGTTTGATATGCCTCCAGTCATGCCCATGTACTCAACAGTGAGTTGTGAGAACCTACATCTATATGGGCCATCCATGCTTGATGAGGATGAAGAAGGGCAATTCCTGTCCTCAATTGAAGACTTGGTCTTGGATTCCCTAGGAGAGCTGGAGGAGGATATGGTGTTGCAATGCAAACTTAAATAGACTAGAAGAAAATCACAAGAAATTTGGCAGGTTGGCCTCAAGGGGTAGATGCCATGGCAAGCAAAATGGGACCTCAAGGAGAGAGTTCTTCCCATATCTCCTCAACCACTATGATTTTATGCGACCAAAAGCCTCTGAGAAGGGAGCTGATCCATAAGTATCAGGGAAATTCAAAACCCCTTCATCAATCAATTAGAAACAGTCAGCAACAGGGCTTTAATGGAGTATTTCCTATATGGTCATGAAACTGCAGGTTGATGCAAGTGTTGAAAACAAAACCAGTAATTAAAAAAAGTGGCGGTTCAAAACCGCCTGATTACACAGTAACCAAAGTGTTGATAGTAAAACCGCCAATTAAAACAAGCAGTGGTTTCAAAACTGCTAGATCAAATGTGTAACTATTATTCTGCATAAGTGGTGTTTGCCCTGAGAAATCATACAGGGAGAGTAATGGAAGAATAACTGTCTTGATTTCCAAAATGATAGGAAGTCCTTTACTACACAAAAGGACCCTAGGCACTATAGGGGGAGGATCAGTTGGCAAGCGAAAACATAAATGCAGATGACTGTGAAGATGAGAGTTTGGAATTGATTTTACAAGGAAGGAAATACAGAGAAGAGTGGCTATAGGAGCAAACGGCAATAGGTGATGATGTAATTGTTCTATTCATCCTTTCTGTATCTATTGGAAATTAAAGAAGCTGTGAATTGCCACTTCCAAATGGTTTTCCCCTCCTTGGAATTTCCAGGATAAAAATTCTGTGTCATTCTTGTGCTTATTTCTCTTTGTTGCTTGATGTGGCAAATATTTTACATGTTTCTATTTACATTACAGCACTAATCTGAGTCTTCTAAGCATTCAAACAAACACACTATAACGGTCATTTGAAGCAATTTCAAGTAGAACAGTTGTGTGATTTTGCAAATTCCATAAGTAGGTGTGCTTGAGAGTTTACAGATCAGATGTTTAGTCCTTGTTCCTCCGTCCCCAAAGCATCCCAGATGACAGGCTACACCCAGGGACGTCCTGTGGTACGCTGATAAGAATTAGAATTTTTCTTACAGAATAATATAGTTTCTTCTGTGAAGCATTTAAGGAATGTGTTCTGGGAAACAACAAAATAATTATGAACTAGCATAGAAGAATTATATATGGTGCAAGTTTCAAATATTCCAAAAGCTTCAAAAATTCATTCTTGATAGTATTCAAGTTCAATCATTCAAACTCCTTTCTAATCAAGTATATGATGAATGACTTCATTAGGGAAATAACTGAAATAAGCATTTTAAAAGGTTTCAAACTAATTTGAACTACAAATGAGCCCTTAATTTTATTTATTTGGATTAGGCTACATTCCTTTCCATGTTTCATATTCTTTGAGACCCTTTAACCTGCAATTTTTTATTTTTATATTGTATTTATACTTTGTTTCTCTAGAATCATCCCCACTAAAGTGAAGAAGCTAGAAAATACTTTCTTAAAAGAAAAGAGTAAAACAGTCACCTATTAGTACATGCTGAAACCATTTCCTGTTTTCTGCATATAAATTCAATTCATAGGGATACTCTCTTACCAATAATAAAGGAATTCTTGTGGAACTTTGTGCAAATCATTGCAAAAAAAAGTTAAAAACTATTATGCCAAGTCCCCCTTTTGAGGAGACAAAGAAATGCAAAAACACAAAAAAGGAAACTCTTGGAGTACACAAAAAATGAGAACTCTTAGAAGTACTTCCCAAATCCTAGGAGTGATACTTGAATACAGAAATAGGATTTGGGAGCAGGGACAAGACAAGGTATCAAGAAGTGGGGACAAGTCCCCATGGAATACAAGCAAAACATAAGACGGGGTCTTCACAAGAAGTTTATTAAATTCCATTGTGCTCAGTGAAAGCTATGCTTTTCAGAAATTTCTTGTTTTTCCCATATCATTTCCTAGAGAGAGAAAAATAATGACCTAAAATGGAGAAGATTTAAATCTAAGGAGTCTGTTTCATTAAGATGAAACTGAAGTTACTGGGAGCATGACCCACATACAGCACACAATGGGAGAATGTGGATAGAACAACAAAAAAATGTTAAAGCATCACAAACGTAAAGCAAATGTTTGTGGCACAAAAAAACATAGATAAAGCAAGTCATACCAAAATAAATATCTTATTGCAAACAGGTGAATCCCTTCAGTTACCATTCTCTAGAATATATCAAAACTGCCGAGCATCTTGTACCTGTACTACAAATGTATTTTGAGGAGCTAGTCTTTTTATTGCACTCACGATTGAAATTGTGTCTCGACCAGATGCAACCACCAACAAGGGTCCGTCTCTATTGGAAGAAAAATGAGTGTTAGATTAGAAGGGCACTTTAATGGTTTGTTTAATACAAATAGCATCAAGGACAAAAGCACATTATAAGAGATATATAATATTTGCTACATTGGGTGTACTAGCACACTATCATAGCAATGGAATACAAAATAAATAAGCCTGAGAACATCCACACTAAAAGGGAGGGCATATCAATGAAGATCAAATCAAAGGTGGACAAGTTATAAAATGATGCACTTGTAACAAATGTTAATAAATTTGCTCCTACATTAAAAAGAAAAAAAGAAAGTATATTAATGTCGACAAATGACCAAGGTAGGTTAATTGAAGTCAAAAAGAACATCCAAATACATTAGAATAGGCTGCTCACCCACAAGTAGATGGGTAGAGAGTATCTTCTCTCAAGGAAAGTATCGATCAAACAGCAATTAGGTGCTTGGCTTGATGAGCACACGCTTATACTGAGAGGGGGGGGGGTTGAATCAGTATAAGGCAATCTTTTACTTTTTCCAAACTTAACAACCACAATAATAACCATACAAGATCTAACAATTATGCAACACAAGAAGAACACACGATTTACGTGGAAACCCTTTCGGGAGAAAACCACAGCAAAATATTTCTTTTCTTGTAAATCTTCTTTTGTAGGCACCAACCTACTTCTCTTCCAAATCTTCTTTTGTAGGCACCAACCTGCTAGAGACACCAATCCCCACTTGTAGATTTTGTGAGCACCAACCCACTAGAGACACCAATCCCTACTTGTAGAATTTGTAAGCACCAACCCACTGGAGACACCAATCCCCACAACTAAGCACCAACTCAGCAAAAGACACCAATCTCTTATTTTGATAGGCACCAACCTCCAAATTCTTCAATGGATGATATTGTCTTCACTAAGATCTAATTATAGATGCACTTTCTTTCACAACTGTGCTTGTAGATGATCCAATGATCCAATGGTTATCACACAAATGCTTTCCTTCATGACTTGGTTTGTAGATGATGCAATGATTTCCTTCACAAGTCTACTTGATGATGATGCAACAACTTTCCTTCACAAATTTTATCTCAGATAATGCAATGTTTTCCTTTATAATTCTGCCTTAAGGTCTGCTCTAATTTCACTTACAAATCTGCCCCCAAATTATGCATCATATATTTCTCTTCACAATCTTAACACTCTCTTCATATATTTTAATATAGATCTGAATTACTCTTCATATTCTCTTCTTTAGATCTGCTTGAATACTTGAATGATTTAGATTATCTTCCTTTTATACCACTATATGTCCCTTCAAAGGGAGGCGAATTCCTTCGAAGGGAATCGTCCTTATCCAAAGGAGGCGTCCAATTATATTTAATACTTAAAACAGCAACCTTTTATTACTAATATTGCTCTTAAACATGAGCGCTTCCTTCATAAGTAGTCAGCCACCTCTTATTTAACAACTTCTTGAATTATTTTATGTATTGGTCGGCCACTTAAATTAGTTGGCATCCTTAAATTATTTAATGTAGTTGGCCTTGCTAATTTTAAACTCACAATATCGGCCACCTTTAGTTAAGCATGAAATTAAACTTTATTTTAATCTTCCATCATATGTAGTCGGTCCTTACTATCAGCTCCACGGTTCTTTTCATCTTCCACAAACATAGACAATGCTAACACAGATAATATATCTGCAAGGTACTTCTTTTAAGATTATCTTCTATATATTCGGATCTAACGAGGAAGCAAATCAAAACTGGGGCGAAAACATCTCCTTTAAATGCAATAAACTCTTAGACATAACAACTTCATTTTCTCCACTACATCTTTTCTCAATGAATGGTTAGCCGATTAGAGCCTTTGTCTATGTAATGTCCCTTTCCTAAGCAGCACAGCTATGGGTAAGTCTACTACTCGAGTTCTCGTAGGCTAACAAGGATGGTTAGATAACCGATGTCGGGTGATCATTGTGGGGTTTAGTCAGATTGGATGGCATGGAGTTTTGTTTCTACCTTGACGGGAATTCCGTTCTGACCCTTTCTGTTGTATTTTTGGGGCCTCGAGGCCAAACTTACTATTTTTAGAAAGTGTATCAGGATCAGTTGCGAGCTGGTCGATCCGACTTGCAATGTGCTCTTTCCTAATTGGTGATCACGGTGGTGCTTCGAAATTCCAATTCGGAGTACGTTCGGGCATTTATTTTAATGTTGCGATAATTGGCTTAAGTTAAATTAAATATTTAACTTAAAGTATATAGTGATAAAGTGACTTTATTAATATATGAAAATTTGAGATATATTAATGTTTAATAAAGTCATATTATCCTTTGTTTGGGCGCCAGAGTCATGAGAGGGAAAAAATAATATTAAATTCTCTAATTTTCAAAAGGGGCGTGGGGAAAAGTGAGGAGAAATAAAAAGTGAAGATAGAACGCTCATTTGATACCACTGCATATTTTGTGAAAGAAAATTGTTGTTCAAGCAAATCAGGGTTTTGTGAAGAAATCCAACCATTGTGAAGATGAAAACCTTCGCATTTGAAGAGTGCTTGCAAGAGTGAAAGATCTCCCAAGGGCATTGTAAGAGCATTCTTATTCAAAGGGTGTGGTTGAGCTTCATTTCAGATTGTGAGCGTGTCGCAGAGGATATTTCTTTGATGAAACTTAGTTTTTTGGCATGATAAATATGGTGATATACTTGGGAGTCTATTGTAGAGATTTGTACAGGTTTTGAAGACTTTTTGTTGGGGTTTTATATTCCTAACCTGACCGTACTGTCCCAGCAGCAGGCCGTACCTTCTGTGAGGCTGTTCTTGTATGTTTTGTGGCTGTTGTTCTCAGTTTCTTGCATCCATATTGGGCGTAGAGCATCTACAGCAGGGGTTTAACATTTTGGAAGCAGATTGGAGGTCATTTGGAAGCGTTGAGGGCATCCTATTGCTGCTGTCCACCTCTAATCTGGCCGTACCAGCTAGATAGGGGACGTGGGTCATTGTAGAGCTCATATTTGAAGTCTTGTGTGCAATCACCTCCATATTGAGGCGTCATTCTTATAAATATACTGCTGTACTTTGCTTTTGGATGTAATAGTTCATGGTTTGTTGAGTATGGGGATGATTTGAGGACTCTAAGTTGCTGCTACAGACCTGTACTCACCATATCAGCACATGGGTATGTCTATTATTTGATGTATTTGCTATTTCTCATATGGGTATTGTTTATTAATGGTACACAATGCATTTCTACCTCTTTGAAGCATCTAGGTATTGTTAGTTTGTGTTACGTTTTGTGTTATACATCTATGCAAACTCCATGTTATGTTCAAAAAACACAAAACGCATCAGGTTCAACTAAAGCACAGAAAATCGAAAAATTGGGTCTCAGAAAGGGGTGTGACATTACAGTCTACTTCCATAACTTAATTGAGAGCCTCGTCCAAATCTGGTAGATTCACCATTATCCCCATATGCCTTTGACATCAGTGACAACAAATCTTGATATCAATTCTTTCCTTTGACATCAATGACAACAATTTCCAACATGGCTATGGTTCGGATAACTCCTTAAACAATCAAAAGTAAGGTGATCTTTGTATAGGACCTTGACAACCATTGCATACCACCCAAACCCTACTACAACGTGGGCACCTAACTAGTCTAGAGCATATTTTTGGGCCCATGATCTTGCCACTGAAGATCTAAATCAAATTCTATAATGCATAGTAGCAGATCACAGCAAAATATTGCGATATGTTGGATCTCACCTGAACATCTATCTTTTTATTGAAAAAATCACACCATTTCCCAAAAATCATGGCAACTGTTGTTTTACCATATTGGACCTATTTCTTCATAGTTTGACCACTAGATTCCCACAAAATGGCAATTTTTCTACGTTTTTTCCATTTTTACCCTTGCTTTTCCATTTCTACCCATGTTTTTTCCATTTTTTCCTGCATTTTAGCGATTTCATTCGAGTATTTCAAGCTGATTTTAGCCGATTTCATTCGATTATTTCAACATATGTGAGTTTTCAAGGCGACTGGTCTGATATTCATGAAGCTTTAAATGTGGCTTGAAGGGTTGCCCCAAATGCCCTCTAGATGTCACCAATCAAGTGAAGCAAACTTTAGAAGTCCTCTCAAAATAAAAAAGGCAAAGATGGGCATACAAGTTCAATCGAATTCTTTTCAAGCTAGAGTCAATCACAACACACTACAATAGATGAACAGATTTATGTACCTTCTTCCAGATCACAAAGATGTAACATGGGGAGGGGGAACATAACACCTTCTTTGCACCACGTACTACACCTAGAGTGTCATGTCCCCATTTCCGGAGTGACTTCATATGGAGATGATGATTAGCCTATCATCCATTCCCGTAGGCTAATGCATTGGTAAGGGAATGATTTCTATACATGGAGAACCGGAATGTTGGCTCAACTAGTGTTTTAATTGATTTTGTCTAAGTGGACAAAGACAAATGAAATCTTTAACTACATTTGTCCACTATCTATTCACTCTTGTGTTTTGCGTAGTCAATTGTGTCAATCGATGGGTCAAAGAGGTTCCTCATGTGTATCATTTGTTATTGGGGCCGATTTAGGTGAGACCTATTTGTTATTCCATTCTTGTTTAAAGTGCCAATGCCAATCTTGAGAATCGGCGCCTATAGGAGAAGGTGTAAAATGAAAATGCAAATTGATATTGGTCTTTGATGTTCGGCGCTTGAGGAGAATCGATTTCAAATGCAAAAAAATAATATTTTAAATGCTAGTCGTTGGTTGTTGGGAATCGACTCAAGGCAAAGATGAAGTTTTAAATGCAAGTGGCCAAGAAAGAGATTCGCCTAGTTAAGAGGAATCGGCGGTTAAGGATAATGAAGGTTTATTTTAAATGCAAGAAATATCAAATTCAATGCTAAACACCCAACCGCCCAAGAAGTTGTTATGAATCGATCAAGCTTGAGAAGGATTTTAAATGCTAAAATATGATTTTTAATGCTTTGCTGCTGATCGCCGGCCCAAGATGAAGGAATGCATTTGCTAAAGGGATTGATTCATAGCATTTTGGAGGTTCAAAGTATTTAATAAAACCAAGACTAATTTTAAATGATTGCTCCATTGATGCAATTCATTTAAAATGATCAATTGGAAGGCATTCTATTGGTGGAATCCAAATTGCTTTCCAAATCGCCCAAGAAGAGGAGCGCTCAGCCTTATGGAGGATAAATAGAGGGTTCTACCATCACTTTGAAGCTATTGATCATCTGGTATGTTTTTTCTTTCTTATGTTTATTGCTGGGAATTCATTTTTCTAGTGATATTACAAGGAGATGACCCCTTGTTTGATATGGTGATGGCCCCATATCCAATTGAGAGGTGATATCATTCAGATTTTCACCATTAGAGTTTGAATTTGCAGGTTTTGTGAAGTGTTGGAGTGAAGATTGCATAATCTTGAAACCCTTGGTCATAGTGGAGTTTAACCAAGGTAGTAATTTTGAGTATTGGAGTGATTGATAGGGTTTATGGCATAATTACATAGTTTGAAATTGATTCCAATCAGCTGATATTTATTCATTTATAGGGTTTTATGGACATTGAGACATTTGAGATGGTTCTACAAGTCAATTGGCATCATTAGAGACCCAACGCTTGCATAAGGAGGCATCATTTTGAAGGTTTACAGAATTTTGGGCATGCTACAGCAGGGTACTGTTTATGACAGTCATATACAGAGCTCGAAAAGTGAGCATTCAAAGACAATTTGAGAGCTGGAAGTCGTTGAAAACCTTTCCCAAACCCATCGCTCAACATTAGAGGTCCATTGCTTGGTGTTTGATGAGGAATTTGTAGTGATTTAATGATCGACATCTCAGCTGGGCAAGAACAGTCGTGGTAGCAGTCACAACAGCCTAATAAACAGTGAGTTCACATGCATTCTAGTGTTCATATCAAGTCCATATTGAGCTAAGTTGTGAAGTTGTTCAATCTTCATAGATTGCCATTGATTGTATTAGGGTCTACATGTAGTTTGGCTCTCTTTTTGTAAATGTTTCAGGGTCTTATATGAAACAGTGATAAACTGTCATTTGGAACAGCGAACAATCCTTTGTAATGATCATAATTGAAGTCATCAATAAAGCATTGAAGTTGTGGCATTTGATTGTTCATGGTTTATCTACATTGTATTGCTTTTAGAGTTGATTATTTGAAGTTAATTTCAGAAAAAAAAAAAAAAAATTCAATCATTTAGAGGTGGGTCTTTACATACAGCACAACCAACTTTGGAGAGTACAAGGTGGAAGAAGACTATGCATGAGTAGGCCAAAAAAGCCATTGCTAATTTCTGGTACTATTCTTGCATGTTCCATATGTGAGGTCTCCATACTAGCAACACATGGTGGATGTCATTGTAGTTGCAGATCGTGGGTTCAAAGTCCCCTCATACAAGACCTTAAGGACAAGCATGCTGACGGATGCAGTTGAGGATTTAAGCAGTGTTATTGTAGATCATCACAACGAGTGGGCTAGTACAGATTGCATGATAATGTCAAATGGGTGGACAGATTGGAGGAACCATACTCATCGATTTCCTTCTTGTATCAAAGCTTGGCACTATCTTTTTGAGATCAATGGATGAGTCGAATAGAGTTAAATCAATGAAAGAACTATTCACTCTATTTGACGAAGTGGTAGTTGAGGTGGGGCCGCAATATGTGGTCTAATTTATTACAAACAATTTTGTTGCATGTGTTGTTGTTGGGAAATTGTTGATGGACAAGCATCCCACTTTTTTTTGGAGTCCATGTATGTTTCATTGTCTTGATTTAATCCTAGAAGACATTGGGAAAATTGAATGAGTTGAATCCTATGTTACCCCAAGTTTCCGAGACGGGGACCACAGGGAATGTGGGGGCGTGTTTCGGAGAAAGGGACGGCAGGGAGGCCATTTTTTAGGGGACGATGTAATGTCCCTTTTTGGGTCCATTACAACATTCTTGGAAAGTTCCAAGATACTTGGAGAAGTCCATCATCCTTGGAGAGCGCCAATATTTTGTGGACGAAAGACCTATGCACTTAAGGTGTTGGGAGGAGTTATCAGGGAAGTATAATTGACCTATTTTAATATTTTCCGTAGACATCGGATAATGTGGGGAAAATAATAAAATAAGTTAAATAATTAAATTAAGTTGTCAAAAAGGTACCTTTGATTAATATTTTAATTGACAACTTACATTTAATTATTTAAAAGGATGTTTTAAGTGTGTAGATAAAGTGTCGCTAAGCTCAAAGTGTTGAAAAGTGGTCATAAGGACACATAATGTTATTTTATTAAGGAAAAAGTGCTTTTTCAAAAATGCAATGAAAAAGCAAAAAAGTGATTTTTCAAAAAACCAAAAAAAAATGTTTATTCCGAAAAAACAATGAAAAAGCAAAAGTGCTTTTTGAAAAGCAAAAAAAACGTTTTTTTCCTAAAATAGCTCGGAAAATGCTATAAAAGGAGGTTTGGTCTTCATAAGAAGGGTTACTAATTATTTATTTTATTTGCTCTGATGAAAGAATGTGAGTTCTCTCTATTTGCCTGAGGACGAAAACCCTTTGGTGATCCAGTTTCAGGGACGAAAACCTTCCTAGCTGGTTGAGTAATTTCATCCAAGAATCACCTTTGTGTTGAAACTTGCAGATTGTGTTTCAGATTTAGTTGGTATTTTGTTTTGGGGTTGGCAGAGATTTTCCGAGTTTGCAGTGTGTTTCAGATTTTTGGTTGTGGGTTTGTGGGGTTTCAGTTTTTTGTCAATTTGTTTCAGTTTGGGTTTGATACCAATGAATATTATAATGCATATTTTATAAGTTGCAGCTGACTGTACTATGCAAAAGAATGATAGGGTTATTTGCAGGCTGCACAAGTTAAAGTCTGAGATTATTCGTGAAGTTTTCTAAACTCCCTGCCATATGGTTCTGATTTATTTATGGCAGCTCTTGTGAAGTTTTGATTCTCAATCCGTACTAATCCTCTTGATGGTTGCTATACAATTTAAGAGGTTTTGACTGATGTAACAGCTCTTATTCTAGCTACAACCATCAAGGAAAAGTGTAATTCAGCTCTAGAACGGCCACCCTCCTTAAATGTGATTTGCTGCCCTAACTTTGGCTCTTTGGTGTCCTTTTAATCAGCTGTTCTTGTTTCAGACCTGCCACCACTTAATGAGATGAGAAAAGAGTGTTTGAAGGTATTTTTTTTAATGTGATGGAGTAGCAGCTCTTCTTGAAGAGTTTCTAGTGCCATTTTCTAGCTGTCCCAACCTTGGAGAGTGTGGTGTTAGCTGAAGGTGAGATCGCAGCAAATTAAGAAGGGACTATATATAAGTTTTAGTTATGAATAGTGCTGTTCATACCTACAGCCAGTCATGCATGGTACCTTGCAGACCTTGAGGTTCATTTTGGGTGTCTATACTGCTGCAAATTCATTCTTTGACAGTCCATACAGCAGCAACAATTTGGTATAAACTCTCAGGTTTACCATTGGTATTATTTCAGATTTGGTGTAATGATTTGTTAATGTGTTCCCAGTCTTCATCAGCATACAGTATTGTGCTTCAATTTGAAGCAGTTAGCTCAGTCCCTATGGGCTGTTTATCACTTGCTTTCTGATTAATCATGGACTAACTATGTGTTGCAGTAGTGATACTTTGTCATTTTGAGTGGGTTTCAATTATGATGCAGATGTTTTCTGGATTAATATCATCAGTAGCTCATACAACATGTTATTGTAACTCTGGAAGGTAGTACCGCCAGAGAGTCTTGCATTTCATGCTCATAGTAATGTAAAATCGGATGGTATACCGATTATGAGTTAAAGGTCTTGGTTGGTTCACTTGCAATCAACCATTTTGGTTTGATCAAGCTTAAGTTATTCTACCAATGACTGCACATTTCTACACATGCTTGTCTGTCAAAGAGGTGTTGATTTGGGTCGGATCTGCTACCTTCCATTAGAGAAGTGCATTCATCTAGATAGTTGTGTGTAGTCCAAAACACCATATGCTCTCACCTTGCCCACACTGGGAATTGGGTGATCAGAAAGAGTCAGGACGTTGCATTTGCATTTACTTATTTGCAAAAATTTTTAAAAATGGTGTGGGACTTTACAGATGGCTATTGAAAAAATTAGGAAATTTTTAAAATATAGGAAATTTCAAATATTCATATGATAACATTGATATCGTCGTATACATTATAGAATCTTAATATCTAACAAATTAACAAAATTCCAAGGTTGCCAGGATATCGGTACTAGTACTAGTACGAGAGATTGGTACCAGTACCAATACGTCTATTTTTGAACAATAGGAGACGGAGTACTTGGAGACACCATTTTTTTTTAAATATAATTTAATAATTTATTAAAATTTAATATGCTGACATTAAAACTGAAAATATCATGACATTGAACTTTCAAAACAAGAGTATTGGTAAAATTTAACATTAACTTTGAAGTTTAAACACACAAATGTCAAAGAGTTCATACTACATATTGATATTACATATTGAAATTCAAAGATGTTGATAGCTTGATGGGCTGATATGCATACAAAAAACAAAAATCAGAAATCAGAAATCTATTGTCTACACATCTGTTATGTCCCCTTTTTGAGCCAAATTTATGTATGGGTTGAGCTAGAACATTGAAGGATGGAAAACTATGTTGGCTCAATACTTGTTTTATTTGGATTTTGGCTAAGTGTTGTATTGTGATATTTTTCATAAAGCCAAAATATTATGATTTTCTAGCCAAGGATGGGAAAAATAAATGTTGATCAAATTGAAGATTGGAAAGGTGGGAAGATGGAAAATGCAATATTTAATTGTATTTTCAATATTTTATTATTTTTCCTATAGAATGGACACCAAGGAAAAAGAGAAAATTAAAATAATCAATATTATTTTATTATTTTAATTATGCCAAGATCGACGCCAAAGGTGAGATGTTTAAAAAATAATAAAATGTTATTTTTAATTGTGGGCTTGCCGTCCAAGGGAAGGAGAAGAAAAAAATAATAAAAAAATGTTTTATTGCTCAAGGAGAAAATCGGCGCCCAAGGGAGAAAGAGGAAAAATTAAATAAAATAATATTTTTTGTAAATGTCAGTGGTTGGAGATGCAATTCATTTAAAAATGTAAAATTGAAAGTTGCATTTTCAATGGTGGAATTGAAATTTCATATTATTTGGCGAAATTGGACGCCTAGGGTGAGAGGAGCATAAATAGAGGCATTTGGCTTCATTTTGCAACTATTGATCTTTTGGTAAACATTGTATTCGAGTTGTTCTCTTGGCTGGAATTGCATTTTCAATGGTATGAAAAAGATGTTCCCTTGATTTTTAGTGGCTTGGAAATAATCCCATTCCACATTGTGAGGTGAATTCGTGTGGAGTTCATCATTGGGCTTTATTGGAGAATTTGGTTGATGTTTTGGCTACATTTCAAGCTAGGGTGTGACAAGGATTTTCATCTACAGCCAGCTATGGAGTTTGATTTGAAGATTGGGCTATGAATTTGTCATGTCCCCATTTCCGGAGTGACTTCATATAGAGTTGTTGATTAGCCTATCATCCATTCCCGTAGGCTAATGTTTTGGTAAGGGAATGATTTGCTAGTTGATTTTATTTCTATGCATGGAGAATCGGAAAGTTGGATCAACTAGTGTGTCATTGAGCTACATGGAGAATGCAATATTGAAATTGTATTTTCATTTCATTTGATTAATTCTAGAAAATGAAATCTTTAATTTTATTTTCTCTAATCGAGTGCTATTGAGATGTACATATGAATAAGGGTATTCGCCCAATCCAAAATAGGTCCAAGCTAAAATCCAACGGCCTTCATGAGGATCGATTGGTTTGAAATTTCAAAAGGATTCAAATTTCAAATTGCATTGGCGGTTTATATGTATTGTTCAAAGAGCCAACGGCTAGGAGTTGGTCGACTTTCATTGTGGAATGCAAACTATCATTGGATCATGTGCCAAGAAAGGATCGACGCCTTATTTGGAGCCTCCGCCATGTCAAAAGCATTTAAAATTCATTGAAAGGATATTCAATGCCATCACCCAAGCTAAGGATCGGTGATCAAGGAGAAGTAAAACATTTTTAAATGCAAAATCATTATATTAAATGCCCAACATCAGCATTGATGCATTCGCCTTGAGGATTGTATGAGCGGCGGCCGTAGAGGAAGACAATTTTAAATGCAAGAAGTGGAGCGATTAGAGATTTTAAATGCAAGCGCCTAATTTGAAGACATTCGCTCAAGCAAGGGATAGATTTCATTGATATTAAATGATTGCATTCAAACAACCGCCGCCAAGTAAGGAGATAGTGGATCGATGCACATGAGGATGATGTTATTCATTTAAAATAATTAAAGATTGTTTTAAATGAATGAGTTTAGATTGTAAATCATTTACAAAGGTTCAAGTCAAGCAAATTCCATTGGTGGATTCCAAATTCCAATCAATAACACCAAAGAAGAGGACGTCCATGCTTGAGGAGTTTAAATAGAAGACTTGGACTTCAATTTGGCACTTTTGATGCATTGGTATGTTTTCTATCTTTTCATTTTAAGCTAATAATTCCGATTTTCAGTTTAATTAACAAGGTGATGACTCCTTGTTCATGTATGGAGATGACCCCTTACAATGTGAGGTGATATTGTTCTAATATCTACCATTGAGCTTAATATTACAGGTTTAGACAAGTATTGGGAGCTATTTGATTGATATATTGAAGCCCTTGATCCATTGGTGTTACTATCAAGGTAGCAATTGGGCTTATTACATCATTGGACTGAAATTTCTATATGTTGCAAGGACTGAAATTTCATAACAGCGAAATATTCATTGTGTTTCAGGGCTTCTTGAACATTCTACAAAGATTCCAAGGGCTGGAAATTGCATAGGAACATCATCATTTGGCTTAGGAGTGAAGATTTGAGGGTTTCGAAGCATATTTTCATTGGCTGGGCGAAAAGTTCACTTTCAGCAGTTGGAACAGCAAACTGTATTTTTATATCAATCAATTATATCTTCATTTCCAAGGGTGTTTTGTTCAATCTTTGACTTGGAATCAATTGCCAAGTGTTTGTACATGATTCTCGTTGAAGAAGAAGTCAATTGGATGTCATTTTGATAAGAAAAACTTAATGTATGAAGGTCTGATCTGAATATCAGAGTGACTGATTTTTGTAACAGCAGTGAATAAGTAAAAGCATTTGAAATTCTATTCATGACATGTTCATTGATTGATCATAATTTCATGTCTATTTGATTGTACGTTGAATTGGGTTTTCATTTGGTGCAAGAAATCTTATCTAAAGTTGTTTACATTTTCAATCATATATAATAAGGTCTCTTACAGGATTTGATGCATTTGTCATTGTTAATGCCTTCTAAGGTAATCAATTTGCATAAGGAGGGTCTTTAGTGTGTTTTTGACATCAAATGCTATTCTGATTTTTGGTATCAGCAAACTGGAAAATAATATCAGAGCTGTTTGGCAACATAATTTAACACATTTTGAGGATTTGACGCAAAGCATGCATTGTTGGGTCAAATCGCACTAGTTCTTGACATAGGCGATTTCATAATTTGATGTAATTTGGCACTTTTCACCATTGATTTTCAAATCTGGGTTGTCTACATCAGTTTCAGTAGTGATATCAGCAGGTAAAGCAGAGAAATCAGACATTAAGGATCAGCTACAGGCATATATTTGATCATTCTTCATTGTGTTTGCATTCTAACCCTAATCGCTCCTTCCTTTGAGGTGATTTGAGGCCTAATTCTTGTGAAATCAGTCGATAGGTTTAGAGCAATCACCTACAGGTCTGAAATAGCATTCTACAGGTGCATGACAGTCATAATAAGAGGTGTATCAACAGCACACATTCACTTACATTCAATTCCAGCTTTGTGATTGTTCATTGGACATCATTGTTTATCATTGTACTTCATCTATTTTGCATCAGCTAGGGTTTTGAGGCATTCCATGAACATAATTGAAGGTCTGATGTAAAATCAGTCATACCTAATTTGTAACCAGCTCTTGAATTGAATAAAGAATTGAAGTTGTTCTTTCCGGGTATGTTCTTTCATGGTTTATATGCATTGATTATTGATGTTACATGTTTATTTGTTGCAATTTGATCCTAGGCTTTGAAATATATTGGAAACATTGCATAAAAAGTAAATCAGAAATTTAGGACAGCGAAAGAAAGAATCCGAAAAATTTTGTGTAGACAAGTCGGGGTTCTTACATCATCTATGTCATCCATTTCTAGGTCTTTGGCTATGATTCTCTCCAAACATTCATCACTCTCAAGTTCAGGTTCCTCTATTGGCAATAGAACTAGGGGTAAATCACTAAGGCCATCTACTTCAAAGATTTCATCCACCAAGGATGCAACTTTTCCATCAGGTGAAATTTGGTCCCATTTTAATGAAGGACCATCCTTGTACCCAGGTTCTACACGAGAGAGAAGGCAAAGTGAGCTATGAATGTACACTAGGTCCTCCACTTTCTTTAACCCTAATCGGTTCCTCCATAAAACCATAAGTTCTCGAATTCCTCTCACAAGGTGCAGAGCTGGCTACTTGTGAGAGCAATCTTATTGCAAATGATTGCAATTCAGGGGTTTCACCTCCATAGTTCCACCACCACTCTATAGGGTCTTTCTTTGCATGCATATCATATAAGGCTTCCACGGAAGAAAAATCGCCATGCCTACATGAAAACTTATTCCATTAAGTCCTCATAATTGAAGCATCCTCACTTTGGCCATAAATTTTTTTTATTGCAACCCAAAATCCCTTCATTACCTCTCTATCCTCATATGGAGCCCTCTTATTGGTCACTTGTAGAACATACCATTTAGGATTTAAGGCATAAGCAACACATGAAGGGGTGTGTTAAGTTTGTTCCATCTTCCATGAATCTTTTCTTCTATCGAAGGATATAGAGAAAGATCTTTTGCATATGTTATTTTCTTAATTCTTTCACATATGGAATCTATTTCTTCATAAATTTATCCCAAACATGGCTTCTCTGAATCTACAAATTTGATCACCTCACATATGGGCTTAATATAGTCCACAACAAATTTAACATCAACCCAAAAATGATCATCAAGGACCATACCTCTTCACCTCAACTGTATTATCTAATGTAGATTGTCTCCAAGCTGCTCGTGCATCACTAACTACTGTGGAACACAAAGCTACTTTGACTTCACAAAGATGCTCAAGAAAAATAAAATAAGAAGCAAACCGTGTATCAACAGGTTTGAGAAGTTCCACCTAGGCAAATTTTCAATAAATGGCGTGTGTGTGGTCATGGTTACATATGAACATCTATTTTTTTTGTAATGTCCCCTTTCCAAGCCTAGTCAGTGATGGGGCCATTAGCCTATTTCATGATCCTGATGGGCTAGTGGATGGTTTGGGATCTCTTGTGGTTGATCTCTTGGTTTAGTTTAATTATCGAAGTGGAGTTATAAGGTTTATTTTATTTGATAATTAAACTAATTATTTTTATTTATTGTGCACTAAAGTCTAAGGTGGATTATTTTAAAAAGTGACTTAATGTTATGTTTTGAAGGGGAAAAAGGGAAATGTTATATTTTAATTCCCTAGTCACTTAAGTGTGCACATAACTTGATATTAGAATTAATTTATAAGTGGAACTGCAAAAAAGGCTCTAATTTCAAAAAAGATTGGGTTTGTAACTCCCAAGTGCTTATAAAAAGAAGAGGTGAGCTCATTTGGGACTTATGCTTAGAATTTGATAATGATATGCTGCTGGATTGAAACCAGAGATCAATTGTGCCTTCTTGTGGACGAAAACCCACTCGAGGACGATTAGTTTCGGTGGTGAGATATCCACCCTAGCTGGTAATTGATGATTTCCACACAGGGAATCACAGGGTGCTAAATGGATTTGATAGTTTTTGTGGAGTTTGTTCATGTAATCAATTTTGAGGTTATGCATAGTAATTTCTATGAATATTGGTATGATTTTTGGAGTGTTTTGTGAAGTTTTGAAGACTTTCTGCCTTGGTCGTACATGTACTGATGGAATCGTTGCACATTAAGAATTACTGTTGAGATCTTTGAAACTTTATTTGTTTGCATTCTTTTTGTTTGCCCTAGACGCCTCATTCAAGGGTAGTAGTAATGAGTTTGGTGCAGAATTTAAATTTCTATGAGCTGCCGTACTGAACCAGGCCGTACGGCCCTGATCAGGGGTTTTGGCTTGCTGTGGGTACTGTTGTCCAGTTTTCAGTGTTTTGACTGCTCAGAAATATTCATGAGATCAGAATAATCAGTTTTGTAGCACGGGTTTGAATATTTAGTGTGTGGATCAGTTGTTGTGTTTTTTCGTTTTCTCCAATGGCTGCCGTACAGTAATGACAGCCAGCAAAGATGAATATTCAGTGATCCGCAAATATTCCATCAGAATTGCCATCTTTATTAGCTATTATAAAGATCTTTTGTCAAATACAAATCAAATCAGCAGGGTATGATCTTTTATCATTGATTATCAGGGGTAGCTTAACAAGTTCTACATCTTTGAATATGTTTATATTGATTATCATTGAAATTTCATTGTAATGCAATTCACATTTATAACCCCTGGATGGTTTACCGCCAGTGTGGAGAAATGAATTTTCTTTATTTTCTTTACCTACTGGAAAAGTGGAGTATTCCCACTGAATAAGTGGATGGCATTGTACTTTTTTCTTATTTTCATACCCACTGAAAGTGGTGAATTCCCACATTATGTGGATGCCCGCCACAGCGGATGAAGCATAGATTTTAGTTTGCACAGTTTAATTTGTTGTCAAATCACCGTATGCTCTCACCTTGCCCATTCCGGGATCTGGGCGATCAGAAAGTGTTAGGCTTAGTTGATTCATGCTATTTTATGTTAAGTATTGTTGATCATTGTTTTCAGTTTGAAAAGAAAAAAAATTAGGGGTAGATTGTTACAGTGGTATCAAAGCTGGTCACTCCTGCCAGCCTGTGTTCTTTTTCAAATCAGCCTACAGTGAATTTCAATTCAGTTGCATTCTCAATTGATGAATCCAGAAGACACTGAGTTCATCACCTACAGAAGGAGAAGGTATCCTCAGTTTGATCCGGAACGAGAAGAAGTAAACAATATGGGTGAAAGGCAACTAGAGGAGCCCAGTATGAGAGATATATTGAATGATCTTGCTAGAGGCCAGCAAGATATTGTCAGAAGTAATCAGCAAATGAACAGACTGTTGGCTCAGTTACTAAGTCAAAATCTAGGAGGAGAGACACCTCGCAACAATAGAGGTAATGATGGAGATCATGGAGAAGCTAGCAATTCCCATAATGTTGGTCAACCACACAATGCCACTCGAGCATCTAGGACTTCATCTTCTAGACCTATGATCCCTGTGTTTTTGGGTCAACAACAAAATCCTGTTGGAGGAGAGCAGTTTGTCACAAAAAGTTTTGATGATTATCGACAAGAATGGGAGTCTTATGGTAATGATTTTCAAAATCTTATGTCCTTCAATGAATTCTGTCAAATCACGTATCGAAATAAGCCCCGGATTCAAAATCAGGTTGTGCAAAAGAAGCTTGGGAAAGTGCCTATTCCGCCTTTTGGTGGTTCATCTAAATGCACAGCCAAGTCTTGGGTGCAAAAGATGGACAATTATTTATGCTTGAATCCTATGTTGGAGTTGGATTCTATCAAATTTGCAGCTGCCCACCTTGAAGGAGATGCACATAATTGGTGGACTCATGGCATGATCACTCAAGGTCATAGCCTGATTACTTCCTATGCTGATTTTACTCAGAGATTAATTGATAGATTTGACAAGTATGAACCGGAAAGTCACTTTAAACAGTTGGCTCAAGTGAGACAAAAAGATTCTGTGGATGCTTACATTGCTGAATTTCAAAGGATAGTTGTTATGGTGACTAATATTTCAGAGGCAAGATTGACATATCTTTTTGTTGAAGGATTGATGGAGCCATTAAGAAGTTTAGTTAAGGCTTTAGAGCCTAATTCATTGCATGAAGCCATCAAGAAAGCAAGAAATATGGAGTTCACTACACCAAGAAACAAGTTTTATTCTAAACCATTCCCATCAAGGAAGGATAAGAGACCATTCAAGAAAGAATCCAATCAGCCCAAGTCCTCTTTCCCTAAGTTGAATGATGAAGTCAGAAATGAACTTAGAAGAAAAAAATTATGCTTCACATGTAAGGAACCTTGGGTTCCTGGGCATAAATGCTTTGAGAAAGGGAAAGCACAACAAATGGAGGCCTATGTTACCGTTGAATCTGAATCAGAAAAATCAAATCAGCAAGATGGATCTAGTGAAAATGAGGATGTTGATTACCTAGAAGAGGTAGGGGCTAACAATAAAAATGAAGTAACATTTGCTCAATTATCTGGGAACCAAAGGAATGATCCTTTCAAGGTTCATGGGGTACTTGGTGGCCAAAGAATCATTGCTCTCATTGACACTGGTGCGTCACACAACTTCATTGATGAGGGAGTTGTTGCTAGAAGGGGATTGAAACCTGAGTAATTTGAAGGTTTTAAAGTTGTTGTAGCGGATGGATTTACACTATCTTGTAATAGAAGATTACCTCAGCTTTCCATGTAAATTGGCAATCATGAAGTTGTAGATGACTTTTATGTGATTAGTATCACTGATACTGATGTTGTTCTTGGTATTCAGTGGCTGAAATCATTGGGAGATATGAGTTTAAATCTGCAAACATTGGAATTAAAGTTTGACCATAATGGTAAGAAGGTTGTGTTAAGAGGTATATCCACTGGAGGACCAAGGGTGGTGACTGCAAAAAGAATGGAGAGGTTGTTTCGTAATGATCAAATTGAGTGGGCTGCTCAATGTGTCATCATGCCTACTCCTACTAAGGAGGAAAAGAGATCCTATCATCCTGATATTCAAGATTTGTTGAGTAAGCATAGTAAAGCTTTTAGTAATCTACCTCCTCGAAGGCCTCCTGATAGAGGCATTGAACATATTATCGAGCTTGAAGATGGGACAAAGCCGATCATAACTACTCCATACTGGCAGCCAAAAAGATTCAAGGATGAAATTGAGAGGACACTCAGAGCTGTTGGATATGGGCTTCATTAGACCAAGTAAAAGTCCTTTTGCTTCATCAGTAGTGTTGGTGAAAAAGTAAGATGGTACTCTCCGTTTGTGTATTGATTATAGGGAGCTCAACAAGAGGACCATTAAGAATAGATATCCAATTCCAAGAATTGATGAGTTGTTGGATGAACTTCATCGAGCAGTCTATTTTTCAAAAATAGACTTGAGATCTGGTTATCACCAGATAAGAATGAGGGAGGAGGACATTGAAAAAACTGCCTTTAGGTGCCATTATGGGCATTTCGAATTCTTAGTCATGCCTTTTGGCTTGAGAAATGCCCCTGCAACATTTTAATCTTGCATGAAACAAAATTTTCAGCGAGCAGCTCTGGAAGTTTTTGCTGGTTTTTTTTATGATATACTCATCTACAATAAGACATGGAAAGAGCATTTGCAGCATATAGATGTGGTTCTTGGAATTTTGGAGGCTAATTCCTTATTTGCCAAAGAAGCTAAGTGTGAGTTTGGCCTAACGGAGATTGTATATTTAGGCCATGTTATCAGTGCTAAAGGAGTTAGCATGGACAAAGAAAAAGTTAAAGCCATTCTAGAGTGGCCTCCACCTACAAACTTTACTCAATTGAAAGGTTTTTTTGGTTTGTGTGGTTTTTATAGGAGATTTGTGAAAGGTTTTTCACAAGTTGTGGCTCCTCTCATTGATCTTACAAAGAAGGGAGCCTTCAAATGGTCTGAATCAGCCCAAGTTGCCTTTGATCGGTTCAAACAACTCATTTGTAGCAGCCCTGTTCTTGCATTACCAGATTTTTCTAAGCCCTTTGAATTGGAATGTGATGCTTCTGGAGAGGGTATTGGGGCTGTTTTGATGCAAGATAAGCATCCTATCTGTTTTGAAAGCAAAAAATTAAGGGGTGCTGAAAAAAATTACTCTATTTATGACAAAGAAATGCTTGCCATAATGCATGCCTTAATTAAGTTTCGTCAATATCTAGTGGGAGGCAAGTTTATTGTGAAAACAGATCATAATAGTTTGAGATACTTCATGAATCAAAAAGATTTAAATGAAAGGCAGCAAAGATGGGTAAATAAGTTGCAAGCTTTTGATTTTGACATTGTATATGTTAAAGGCAAAAAGAATGTTGTGGCTGATGCCTTGTCAAGAAGGCCATATTTACATTCTATGGTGGACTTGGTTGCTAATTGGAAAGAACAAATCATCCTTGAATATGCCAAGGACTCCTTTGCATCAAGTGTTGTGGATGGAACCTTCAAAGATGATAAATATGAGGTAAATGGAGGTCTGATTTTATACAAGAAAAGAGTTTTTTTGGTCCCAAACTCCCAGGTTAAATCTCTCATTTTGAAGGCTTTTCATGATTCACCCTTGGTTGGTCACCAAGGCATATTGAAAACATATAAACAGATAAGAGAGCGATTTACTTGGAAAGGGTTGAAAAAAGAGGTTTGCAAACATATCAGAGAGTGTTCGGTATGCCAACAAAACAAGTATGAGAACACTTATCCTGCTGGTCTGCTCCAACCACTTCCCATTCCTAATCAAAAGTGGGAAAGTTTGGCTATGGATTTCATTACTGGCCTTCCCAAGGTGCAAAGGAGGGATAGTATCTTTGTGGTAGTTGATAGATTGACAAAGTTTGCTCACTTTTATGTCGTTTCTACAGGATTTACAACAGTTCAGGTGGCTGAATTGTTTTTTCGAGAAGTGTTCAAACTTCATGGGCTGCCAAGAAGCATTTTTAGTGACCGTGATAGCAAGTTCTTGAGCTTATTCTAGAAGGAACTATTCAAATTGTGTGGCACAGAATTAACTCCAAGCACCAGTTACCATCCTCAAACGGATGGAAAATCTAAGATAGTTAATAAGTGGCTTGAAGGTTACCTCAGAAACTGTCGGGACAGCAGAAAGCATGGGTAAGATGGTTACATGTTGGTGAGTATTGTTATAACTCATCTTATCACATGTCAATAAAAATGTCTCCATTCATGGCATTGTATGGATATGAAGCTCCTAGCTTCACTGACATGTTGTTTGGTGACAGTCGAGTTCCTAGAGTTAAAGAATTTTTGCAGGACAACCAGGACTTGCTGAAATCATTGAAGGAAAATATCAGATCAGCTCAAAATCAGCAGAAGTTGTACGCTGATCAGCAGTGTATAGAGAGGGTTTTTGCAGTGGGGGACATGGTATATGTCAGATTTCAGCCTTACGAACAGTCTTCTATCAAAAAAAGTGAGGCTAAAAAATTGAAGCCTCGATTTTATGGGCCTTTTAAGATCATTGGTAGGCATGGAGAGGTTGCTTATGCGCTAGAATTGCCTAAGCATAGCAAAATACATAACATTTTCCATGTCTCTCGCCTTAAAAAGGCTCTTGGATAGAACATTGTGCCATCATCAGTGTTGCCACCTATTGATGATGAAGGAAGACTTGAACTTATACCTGAGGCTATTCTTGATCAAAGAGAGAGGGTGTTGAGGAAGAAGACTATTAAAGTGTATCTAATCAAATGGAAAGATTTTCCTCTTGTGGATGCAACATGGGAAGGAGAATACATCTTGCAGCATCCTGTATTGCAATTGCTTGGGGACAAGCAACTTTTGGGAGGGAGGACTGTAATGTCCCCTTTCCAAGCCTAGTCAGTGATGGGGCCATTAGCCTATTTCATGATCCCGATGGGCTAGTGGATGGTTCGGGATCTCTTGTGGTTGATCTCTTAGTTTAGTTTAATTATCGAATTGGAGTTATAAGGTTTATTTTATTTGATAATTAAACTAATTATTTTTATTTATTGTACACTAAAGTCTAAGGTGGATTATTTTAAAAAGTGACTTAATGTTATGTTTTGAAGGGGAAAAAGGGAAATGTTATATTTTAATTCCCTAGTCACTTAAGTGTTTACATAACTTGATATTAGAATTATTTTATAAGTGGAACTGCAAAAAAGGCTCTAATTTCAAGAAAGATTGGGTTTGTAACTCCCAGGTGCTTATAAAAAGAAGAGGTGAGCTCATTTGAGACTTATGCTTGGAATTTGATAATGATATGCTACTAGATTGAAACCAGAGATCAATTGTGCCTTCTTGTGGACAAAAACCCACTCGAGGACGATCAGTTTCGGTGGTGAGATATCCACCCTAGCTGGTAATTGATGATTTCCACACAGGGAATCACAGGGTGCTAAATGGATTTGATAGTTTTTGTGGAGTTTGTTCATGTGATCAATTTTGAGGTTATGCATAGTAATTTCTATGAATATTGGTATGATTTTTGTAGTGTTTTGTGAAGTTTTGAAGACTTTCTGCCTCGGCCGTACATGTACTGATGAATCGTTGCACATTAAGAATTACTGTTGAGATGTTTGAAACTTTATTTGTTTGCATTCTTTTTGTCTGCCCTAGACGCCTCATTCAAGGGTAGTAGTAATGAGTTTGGTGCAGAATTTAAATTTCTATGAGCTGCCGTACTGAACCAAGTCGTACGGCCTTGATCAGGGGTTTTGGCTTGCTGTGGATACTGTTGTCCAGTTTTCAGTGTTTTGACTACTCAGAAATATTCATGAGATCAGAATAATCAGTTTTGTAGCACGGGTTTGAATATTTAGTGTGTGGATCAATTGTTGTGTTTTTTTAGTCTTCTCCAATAGCTGCCGTACAGTAATGACAGCCAGCAAAGATGAATATTCAATGATTAGCAAGTATTCCTTCCGAATTGCCATCTTTATCAGCTATTATAAAGATCTTTTGTCAAATACAAATCAAATCAGCAAGGTATGATCTTTTATCATTGATTTTCAGGGGTAGCTCAACAAGTTCTACATCTTTGAAATGTTTATATTGATTATCATTGACATTTCATTGTAATGCAATTCACATTTATAACCCCTAGATGGTTTACCGCCAGTGTGGAGAAATGAATTTTCTTTATTTTCTTTACCCACTGGAAAAGTGGAGTATTTCCACTGAATAAGTGGATGGCATTGTACTTTTTCTTATTTTCATACCCACTGAAAGTGGTGAATTCCCACATTATGTGGATGCCCGCCGCAGCGGATGAAACATAGATTTTAGTTTGCACAGTTTAATTTGTTGCCAAATCACCGTATGCTCTCACCTTGCCCATTCCAGGATCTGGGTGATCAGAAAGTGTGAGGCTTAGTTGATTCATGCTATTTTATGTTAAGTATTGTTGATCATAGTTTTCAGTTTGAAAAGAAAAAAAAATTAGGGGTAGATTGTTACATTTTTCTACCCTTTTCAACGAGATCTGAGATCCACTGGAACTTGCCCATATCTTTGAGTGCATTATTCAACGAATGCACTCAACATGGTGTCCAAAATATATGCCTGTACTTTTTCTGCACCAACATGCTTGTTTCTTTACAAACAGGAGCAGCATCTGTAACATCTTGGACTACATATGATGCCCCCATCTCCTCACTGCCGTCACATAGCTGGTTATGAAGGAACTCTACATTTTTTTCTTGCCCTGAACGATCTATTGCCTTCAAAAAATAAGGCTCTTTGTTGCATGTTACCATGATATTAAGTAGTGGGCGATTTCTAGCATCTATCCACCCATCCATCACAACACTGCATCCTTCTGTAGACCACACTCTTTTCATTGGTGCAGTTTGTTGCTCTAATCGAACTTTTTCTTTATCAATTAAAGTAGTGCGAAGCTTTTCATATCCAAGAGGTTTATACCCAGGTGGTCCATTATTGATAGCTTGGACCATCTCCCCGTAGAAAGGTGAGCGAGCAACATTAAATGGTATTCCATTTGCATAAAAGAAGCATGCAATTGCTGCATCAACTGCTTCTCAACCTTGCACATTAAATAATCTTCCAAATCAATGTGCAATCTCTTGCGAGAATATCCTACTGCTACATCTTATGTTGTCACATGAACATCTCTAGAAGACACATCCACCTCTGACTCTCTATTTTGATTCTGAGTTGTAGTAGTTGCCCTTGTCGTTGAAGCGTGAGCTCAAATTACACACCTTCCTATCAGCGCTTTCTTGATCCCTAACCGTCATATTGTTCTACCTCATTTGGACAAGTATCAACACCTTTTCCAAGTATGTGAAAGAAATGAGCCCTCACCCACATGTAAGTACCCTGCCATGTAGTGTCAGGAAGCTTACATGTGATGGTGATTGTTCCACTCAACCCCTTCAGCCCTGGAACACGATTACAATACTTCCACAGTGAGTACAAGCTTTGTTTTCCCCCACCTAACATATCTCAATCTATAACAGAATGAGAAAGACAAATATTAAAATTATTACAGTCAAAAAATCAAAATTATAAAGTTTACACATGTTTCATGATGAAGCCCTAATTACTAGTAATGAAGACGTAATAGAAAAAAAACACCAAAATAGTAATAGTAAACTAATACACTTTCGGATTTTCCCGTTTCCATTTTCAAAACCCTAAAAAATTAAAAACGTCTAAGTTTAAACAAGAATAACGCAAAAATGCAAAGTAAAACCTACCTGTTACAAATTGCGATAGCAAAAAGACGTCTTTGCTCTTAAATTGCGTAGAAACAATCTTTGACAAGTCGCGTGATAGAAGACGAAGGCGGATTACACTTTTCAAAAAATAAAAAAATAAAACACGCCCTTTTATTCTAAGTCAGATACTCAAAGATGCATGGGAGACGCGACTGGTCATCTCTTGGGACACAGAATGCCCAAAGGCTGCCAGTTTTAACTACAAAATGATAAAAACATGGAAAATATGTCGCTGCCCTAATCAACATCTACTAACATTGCATCAAAATCAAACTCTAAGTCTAGGTCATTGCCACTATGAGGGATTGCTTCATCCAATGGAACCTCAACCAATCCCTTTTATGTCTCCTCATCACCTTGTGTGGCATCTTTGTAATTAACATCCCAACATGTGGTTGCAGTCAGACGTTACTCAAGACTCTATCGGTCCTGAAGTCACAAGGCACTATGTGCAACTTCTCCAATCATCAAGAGGTAAGCCTATTCCTCTTGATTAAGTATATGAAGTTGTAAGCAGGGTCAAGGGGCAGTGCCCCTTCTGGGGTCTACGGGTAGCACCCCTAGTGGCGTCGAGGGGCAACACCACTTACAAGGGTTTGGGGGCAACACCCTCAGCGGGGTCTAGGGGTAGCGCCCCTCTCGGGGTCGAAGGGCAACGCCCATGGCACACTCCCTATCGCGATACAGGGCGAGTTCAAGGGGCAGAGCCCCCACCACCAAGCCTAAATTAAATCCTTTGAGACCACACATCCCTTTATTTTTTAATCAATTTTGTGTTTTTCTTTTTTTTTAAATTGAGACTTTTGACTGTTGGGCCATAGGGGACGGCTAGCCATCCTCGCAACGTTGGGGACATCCCCTGGTCGTCCCCTGCCATTTCCTGCATTCTACCAAGCTTTGCAGAAACAATTTCGGAGGCGGAAAAAAAAGGGGACGGGGTGGGGAGGTTTCTAATGCGTCCCTGTGTCCGCAAAACTTCCCCTACTAGGGACGGCCCTGATTATGTCGAGGACGCGTTCCTCAGTAACATAGATTAAATCCACATAGTCAAAAGCATAGCAAAATTTATCTACAATCACATGAGGGTGTTACATATGATGCGCACCTTCATTGATGGGAAGGAACTTATTTGACCAAGGCCGACTCGTTGCCCACTTCCTAGCATTGTAGACTCTTTGTGGACAAAAGATGAATTTGAAACAAATGATCATTTGAAATGAGTGATTACAGTCTAGCTTTGTTGATCATACCACAAGTTTTTGGACAATGGCAAAGGAGATTGTGTTACTGTGTTATTTTCCACGCCTTTAGTCAAAGTGTTGCAACTAGTTGATGGGGAGAAATCCCCTACGGTCTACCTATATGAGGCAATGGATAGAGCCAAAGAGGCTATCAGGGCGAGAATGGACCATGAGACTAGCAAGTACATGTTGATATGGGAGGTCATTGATGTGAGATGGGATCAAAAAATACATTGTGCACTCCGTGCTATTGGATACTTTCTTAATCTAGCATTATTTTACAATGACTCCTTTAGTCTCGTTGAAGAGGTGAATGAGGGCCTCTTCCAATATATTGAGTGATTTTTCCCTAAATCATAGGATTGATAGACAACCACGGTAGTGTTACCCACATACCAAAAGGTAAAGGGATTTCTGCCACTCTTTGTGCCATAGAAGGCATGACCACTTTGAAACCAAGTACTTGGGAATTCACAATCAACTTTTCTCTTCTTGTCTCTATCAAAGTTTAAAGTTGGTTACTTTGTTTTGAAGATTGAAATTCTCTAACTGAATAGAATGTTGATTAAAATTTATTTTTCCATAGTCGACTGATGAACTTATTTTGGCAAAGATGCAAAAAAAATAAAATGAATGCCTATGTGCATTTTGAGCCAGCCATGCAGTTCGTCTGCTTGTGAGCGTTCTTGGAGTGTGTTTCAACACATACACTCCAAGAAACACAATAGTTTGACTCAAAAGTGAATGGATGAAACAACTTCAAGGTAAAGAAAATTTGCATTTTTGTTTGTAAATTGTAATTATTTTCTTCTTCCAATTAGCAATTATTATTCTTATTTTATATAAGGTTTCAAACTAATGCATTCAAACTGATTATATTAGGGCATATCAAGGACAATCAGCCAACTGCCTTGATGAGATCAACCCTAACTCTGAATGGCTCGCCAATGAAGAGAAGCCATTTGATGAGAAAGATTTGAGATCTTTAGGATGGCTGATGTATTTGATGAAAAGCAGTTGAATCAGTTTCAGAGGGAGCATAATGTTGGAGCTTCATTATTAGGAACTGCAGCCCCTTAATGGCTTGTACATCATAGTAGCTAGTCTCATTGGCTCCACCTGCTTTGTGTTTCTTTGTAGTTTGTCACTTTGTAGCATGACATTTATATTTTGTAGTTTGTGATTGATTTTGGGAGTTTGAACTTTGAAGTGGAACTATGTTGTAACCATAGTTACAGGACTCACCTAGACTCACCAAGTCCCGAGGCGGGCAGACCCAAGCAAGCCCCAAAAACTCGTGAACAAGGTACATGGCGAGTCTGGTCAGATTTGCTAGGTCTGCCAAACTCGACGAGTCTTGTTGGGAAGACTCAGCCAAGGCAATGAAAATCAAGAAAAAAAAAGGAAAAAAATTTGAAAACAGTTAAACGTAAAAGTGTGAAAGTCAAGTGTTTTTTGAAGGGTTTAATTTGGGCTTGGTGGTGAGGCTCCGCCCTCGACCTTGCCCTATATCACGACAAGGAACGCACCAGGGGCTGCCCCCAAACACCTGCTCTAGTTTTAAAAAGAAAAAATCGTTTTGGGCCATGCTGGATAGAAAAGCAACATTTTTTTATTCATTCGACTTATTCCCAATTAAATCTCAAGTAATTGAATTACATTTATACTTCTGGTTTTCTAAGTCAATCCCTAGCCTAAGTAATGCTCCTATGGTTGTAGTAGCATTTGCAGACTTGTCTAAGATACAAGTGCATGACTCCACATATTAGCAATGTTGGGTTGAGCGATACAAGCTCCTTTCTACCATAGCTCATGACTCCATATTGTAATTTTTGTTTTTGATGCCAAGGATATCATAATCCACAAGTTTCATACACCTAAATCACTTGACAATATTTATATATTTAAAATTGTTATTTACTTCAACTAAAATCCACTTTTATATTCATGTGATCAATGTATACTTGTGTATGTGATCAAAGTAGCTTCTATTTGATTAGTTTATTGTGTCTTTAAAGTTTATTTATTGATGGGTGCATGATAAAAGTTTTAAATCCTTAAAAATCTCTATATTTCATCGTCTTTTCAATTTGTCGAGTCTGAGCACTGAGTCTGAGTCCGGCTCAAAAATCAGCTTCTCGAGTTTGCATTCAGTCTGACTCGGTTCCGAGTCTTATAACACTAGTTGTAACACACTCTGCAGTGTACATTGTAAGCAGCAATCTCAAAATTAATGAGAAAAATCCATATATCAAAATTGGAGTAACTCTCCTTTACTTTCTCTCTCTCGCCCTCTATGCAATTAGAATGACTTTAAATATTAAAACATCAATTATTTATTTTTATTTTTTTTTTTAAAGTTTCCTACGTTTTTTGGGTTCCAAATATTATCCCGAGAAATTGAAAATATCTCTCTTTTGGTTTGCCAAGATATTTCCAAGAAAGATATTTGCTTCTATGTTATAAATTATGATAGTGGACAATTCAAGACATGCTTTTCGCTGCTGAAGATGCTATTGATTATGCATAATAAAACCCTGGAAATTGCAAATGGTTGCCCACACCCTAGATGATTTGCAAGACAAATAGGTACATTAGTAGGTCAAATTGTGTGGCTTTGCAGAGCATTCAAGACATGAGATGAACGAAATTATGAATAGTACAGCATTCATCAAAAATTCTACAAATTCCAATACTACACGTGTACACAAATATTTTAATTATCTGGTTTTAAATATTAAATACATTGGAAAAATATATATATTTTTAATATCTTGTTTTAAATAGTAAATACATTGGAGAAAAAAGATGAACTCTGAAGATATAAGATGACTATTATCAAAAGCAAGTCAACCTAATTAATTCCTCCAATCTAGGAGTTTCCGACATGTAAAGATAGGACACTTGGTAGAGGTAGATATTAGACTATTTATTTCATGCTATTTTTAGTTAATGGTCGATCGTGTAACTGTTTGTAATTATTTAGTAAGATCGTGTTTACGATCTTCTGCAAGTTTCTATTCTAGAAACTTGCCTTTCCTGTATATTTGTAAATCTATTTATCTGAGCTTGTGCTCATTGTTAATATATCATGTTTTTACCAAATTACCTCTATAATATGGTATCAGAGCAGAAATCGTTTTTGGGCGCCTTTGTTTTTTGAATTTTTTTTTCCGTGGGGTTTTTGAATGAAATCGCCCGACCTTCTGGGTGCAGTTTGGGATCCTCACAATTTTTGGAACCCTTCGTTTTTTTTGTGCCACTTATTCATTCTGAGCGCCACTTTCTACCTCTCTCAGCCCGCGATTTACTTCTTAGCTCGCGATTTTCAGCTTCGATGCTTCGTGCTAAAGTCACAATTTTGAGGTCTGGTGGGAGGACATGTTTCTTCCAGTCTGGTCGCGTGTTTCAGCAAGGTGTGGTCGCGATTTGATCTGTGTGGCGGTCGCGATTCTATGAGCCCTTGTGTGGTGCGACTTCTCTGTGTTTACACCTGAGTGGTTTCCTAATTTCTGGGGTTTTCTGCAAATCTCTGTCCTTCCATGGCCACCTAGGGCCTTTGAAATTTTCGGCTAGGGTTTTGACCCTCTGATTCTAGTCCGAAAAAATTTTAGATTGCAGATTCTTGGTGGGTTTTCTGAGACAATTTTTGGGTACCTATCGGATTTTTCTGGGTGCCTCGAAATCCATGCCTTAAAATTTGTGCCGACGGATTTGTCTTGAAGTTTGTGCCTATACACTACCTCAACATCTTGTGCATTGGAATTTGTGCTTCAGGTTCCGTGTATTCCACCTCTTCTCAGTACCTCGTTTTTCGTGCCTCAAAAAGCGTGCAAGATGGCGAGTTTGACCAACATCATGTTGGAAGGCAGTCAGCGATTTAATGGCAAAATTATAATACCTGGAAGCAGCGAATGATGACCATCTTTGAATATCGCTGCCTCGCTCAGATCATTCTAGGCACTACTATTCGTCCAGCAACGGCGGGTAAAGACCAGGATAAGTTTGACGAACAAACTCGTGAAGCAGTCATGCTCATTAAGTTGTCAGTCACAGATGATCAGCTACCTCAAACTCCGGCTGGAAAGACAGCAAAGGAGATTTGGGACCATCTAAAGGGTTTGCATGAAACCTCCGACAAGAGCCGTGCGTTCTTTATGAAAAATATACTGTTTTCTATCATGATGGATGAGACGACATCTTTGCAGACGCACCTGAACAAGATCCAGGAGATCAGAGATCAGCTAGAGGCTATTGGTCAAAAAATGGAGGAAGAAGACATGGTCGTGATCACTTTGAAAAGTCTACCTAAGTCTTATGAACATTTCATTGAGACTCAACATTACGTCTGCTAATGTTGATCTGAAGTTTCCAGAACTTTATACTATCCTCTTGTAGCAGGATCGCTGGAAACAACAATTTGGTAGTAGTGCTTCTTCGTCCTCTTCAGAGCAGGCTTTTGCAGCCAAGTTTCAGGCTCAGAATAAAAGCAAAAGTCAGCCTCCACAGTAGAAAGGCTCAGGTTACCCTCAGGACAGCAACAAGAAAAAGAATATTCAGTGTAATTACTGTCATAAATATGGTCACATCAAAAAGGATTGTCGTCAACGTTTGACTTCTGAACAGAAGAAGCAGGGAGGTTCTCAGCAAAAAGCAAATATTGCCGAGCACACTGAGCAGAAGGAATCTACCTTTTATGCTTTTATGGCTAAAAGACCTGCAGATCATGTGAAGTCTTCTGCCTAGTACATTGATTCAAGTGCTTCGCGTCACTTCACTCATCGACGTGACTGGTTTACAGACTTTACTCCCTTCAGTGACTCAGTTATTTTTGGTGGAGGAGAAGAATATATAGTTGTCGGTAAGGGCACTGTTCAGATTCAGTCTGGGGGGAGGAATCTCATATTCCTCAATGTCTACTATGTTCCTGGCATGGAACTTAATCTTCTCTCTGTGAGTCAGATCATGCGACACTCTCCTCAGTTGGATGTGGTTTTCAGTATACACAAATGTTCTATTGTTGATTGGGAGACTCGTAGCACTGTGGCTGTTGGTATTGAGGATCATGGTCTATACAGACTTGTGGATAAAGGTGATTCTCCAGAGTTAGCCATGGCAGCCCGAAATTCTTCCATCACCAGTCTTTGGCATCAGTGTTATGGGCACTTAAATGTGCACTATCTTTCTTAGCTATCTCAGGAGGGCTTTGTAGCCGGTTTACCTGAAATCCAGACCCAGCATCATGGTGTTTGTGGAGCTTGTCAGGCTGGGAAGCAGCATCGGACACCATTCCAGACTGATGACTCATGGCGAGCCTCCAAGGTACTACAGTTGGTTCATGCTGATGTATGTGGGCCAATGAATACACCTTCTGTTACTAGTCGAATGTATTTCTTACTTTTTGTTGATGATTTCAGTAGTAAAATGTGGGTGTACTTTCTCAGACAGAAATCAGATGTGTTTACTGTATTTCAGAAGTTTAAGGCCTTAGTAGAAAAAGAGTCTGGCTGTTCCATAGTCACTCTTAGGTCAGATAATGGGGGGGAATTTTGTTCTACTGACTTCTCCAACTTCTGTGACATACACGGCATCAAACGCCAGTTAACCACACCCTATACTCCTCAGCAAAACAGTGTTGTAGAGCAGCGCAACCGCACAATCACTGAGATGGCCCGTTCCATGTTAGAACACAGGAATGTTCCTAAGAAGTACTGGGCAGAAGCAGTCTACACTGCTGTCTATCTCCTTAATCGGTCTCCGACTTATGCTGTTAAGGAGAAGACTCCTGAAGAAGCTTGGACTGGCCACAAACCTTGGATCAATCATTTGAAAATATTTGGCTCTTTAGCTTATGTATGGATTCCAGATGCCAAGCGACCCAAGTTGGATTCCAAGAGTCAAAAGCTTATGTTCACAGGGTACAGTGACAACCATAAGGCTTACCGATTGATTGTATTGATACTGATCGTCTTACCTTCAGCCAGGATGTTGTCTTTGATGAAGAACGAGGACCTTTTTCTTCCTCGTCTGTGCAGCATTCTGAGGATCAGCTTTTGCAGGCTGCTAATTTGGGTGTTCATCTTCCGTTAGGTCCACCTGATGGGAGGGATGATGATGCAGATTCTAATTTTGATGATGCTCAACCCGAATTTCCTCAGGATGATGTTGATCTTCCACCTGTTGCACCTGTTCCGGCTCCTCCTGTTGCACCCAATGTTGGCACTTCTACTCTCCGGCCTAAATGGTGGGCTACGACTATTGGAGATCTTCATGACGATGAGCTCATTGAGGGTAGATCATCCAGAAACAAGAGCAAACAGCAGCATACAGTTAACTTTGCTCTCATGGCCAACATTCACAGTGTCTATGAGCCTCAAACACATTCAGAGGCTAAAAGAATTCCTGAGTGGGAAAAGGCTATGGAGTCTGAATACTAGAGTCTTCAGAAAAATCACACTTGGGTCCTTTCTGATCTTCCTCTAGGGAAGAAGCCCATTAGCTGCAAATGGGTGTACAAGGTGAAATACAAAGCTGACGGAACCCTTGACAAGTACAAAGCTCATCTCATTGTTAGGGGGTTCTCACAGAAGGAAGGCATTTACTACGAGGGGACTTTTGCTCCTACAGCCAAGATGAGTACAATTCGGCTTGTCCTTGCCTTAGCAACTCAGTTTAGTTGGAAAGTCCATCAAATGGACGTTAAGAGTGCCTTCCTCAACGGTGAGTTGAAGGAAGAAGTCTACATGACGCAGCCTCCAGGGTTCAAGGTTGCTGGTCAAGAACACAAGGTGTGTAGATTGGTCAAAGCACTCTATGGCCTGAAACAGGCTCCTCGAGCTTGGTACATCAAGATAGATAAGTACCTCATAGATCATGGCTTTCAGAGGAGTCCATCTGACTCTAATTTGTATGTCAAACACACTGGTAGTGATATTCTGATTCTTGTTGTCTATGTGGATGACCTGATCATTACTGGTAGCGCAGCACATTTGATCGCTGAGATCAAACAGGATTTGTGCAGCACATTTGACATGACAGATTTGGGCCTCTTGCATTATTGTTTAGGTGTTGAGGTTTGGCAGACTGAGAGCAGTATTTTCATTTCCCAGTCCAAGTATGCTCGCAGTCTTCTGGATAAGTTCCATATGCAGGATTGCAAACCTGCCTCCACACCCATGGAAAAAGGGCTTAAGTTGTCAGCCAAGTCAGACTCACCTGTAGTGGATAAATCATTGTTCAGGCAACTAGTGGGCAACCTCATTTATCTCACTGCCACTAGACCTGACCTCAGTTTTGTAGTGAGCTACATTTCACGCTTCATGACAGCCCCCAAGGTTGATCATTGGGTAGCAGCGAAGCGTGTGCTGCGTTATGTGAAGGGCACTTCTGATTATGGACTTCTTTACTCGAAGAGTCACGATCCTAGACTCAGTGGTTTCACGGACTCCGATTGGGCAGGATCAGTTGATAACAAGAAATCAACATCTGGGTATGTGTTCAGTTTGGGATCCGGTGCAGTCACATGGACTAGTAAGACGCAGCAGGCAATGGCTCTCTCCTCGACAGAAGCAAAGTATCGAGGAGCAGTTAAGGCAGCGTGTGAGGCAGTTTGGCTTCGCCGGATGCTTACTAATATGCAAATATCTCAAGCAAGTCCGACTCCCTTGTTCTGTGATAATCAGGGAGTTCTCAAACTTGCCAAAAATCCAGTCTTCCATGAAAGAACCAAGCATGTAGAGACTCAATGTCATTTCATTAGAAAGCTTGTTGAAGACGGATCAGTTCAGTTGCTATTTGTTCCGACGGAGGATCAGACAGCAGATATCCTCACGAAGTCCCTTGGTCCAGATAAGTCTGTAAAATTCAGGGGATCTCTTGGTATAGTTGATAGATTGACCATTAAGGGAGGGTATTAGACTATTTATTTCATGCTATTTTTAGTTAATGGTCAATCGTGTAACTATTTGTAATTATTTAGTAAGATCGTGTTTACGATCTTCTGCAAGTTTCTATTCTAGAAACTTGCCTTTCCTGTATATTTGTAAATCTATTTATCTGAGCTTGTGCTCATTGTTAATATATCATGTTTTTACCAAATTACCTCTGTAATAGTAGACTTGGCTAACTAGCCATGTTATTAATAGTATCCATGGTAGCTATATGTTGCTAACTTGCTAAGAACCTAAAAGATGAGTGCCTACCCTCTAAATTTTTTTCCTCCATTCCTTGGGGCCCATCAGAAGCAAAACCTACCATGATATACTTGCAAAGTGTTATACTTGGTGGATGTGGTGCAAATGTTCATCCCAAGTTTTGTTTAAGTTAGGATGTCATCAAGGTAGACAACAATGAACAAGTTGGTGAATGGTCAAAGAATTCGTTCATCATCCACGTGAATGTTGTTGTTGTTACTAAAAATATGAAAGATATATTATTGAAGATATTCAGAGGTTTACATTGAGAGCAAATGCTCATTTTATAGAGAAGTTACATACTAAAAAGCCTGAAAACTAGAATAAAGCAAAACTAACAAAGCATAACAGAAGCGATCATACCTAACAGCTAAAAAGCAGAAGACTGAAAAGCAAAAGCAATCTACAACTAAGATTGACCATTATCTAAGATATATTTAAATATTAACTTAATACCCCCCCTTAATGGTCAATCCTCTAACTAAAACTGAGTTGCCCCCCCTAAAGATGGCAACCGAAACAAAGATAGGCTGGTCCACGAGCAACTGAAAAAGCAGGCAGAGGAGATGGCCTAGAAGGCATAGAAGGCAGACTCCTGCTCAATATGCTCAGCGACGTGCTGATGGTGTTGATGCTTCAGACTTGGACTATTCAGCAGCCAAGCGTTTCCGGCAATCCTTTTTCATATGGCCAAACTTGTGGCAGTAATTGCACTGGATGTACTTCTTGGAAGGGTCCTGTGACTAACCCTGACTGAATGGCTGAGAGCGCTGATTGGAGCCCTGATTCTACTGAAAGGACTTGGCAGTAAATGCCTGTTCTGAGGAGGAAGTAGCACTGTTACCGAACTGTTGTTTCCATCGATCCTGCTGCAAGAGTTTGTTGCACAGTTCTAGAAACTTCAGAGTAACATTAGTTGAAGTAATGTTAAGAGTCTTGATAAAGTGCTTGTAAGCAGATGGTAAGATTTTTAGAGTGATGACTACCATATCTTCCTTGTCCATGTCTCAACCAATTGCCGTCAACTGATCATGGATGACCTTGATTTTAGTGAGATGCTCCTACAGGGACATCTATTCATCCATCATGATCGAGAAGAGCATGTTCTTTAAAAAGAACGCACGGCTCTTGTCAGACGTTTCATGAAGATCAACAAATCCCAAATTTCTTTTGCAGATTTCCCAGACAGAACCTGAGGCAGCTGATCATCGATCACTAATAACTTGATAAGCATCACCGCTTCACGATTTTGCTCATCGAATTTTTCCTGATCTTTACCCCCCACTTGAGGATGTGTAGTTTTCCCCAGAACTAGCTGGTCAAGACGCCGATATTCGAAGATAGTCATCATGCGCTGCTTTCAGGTGTTGTAATTTTTGCCGTTGAACTTCTGACTGCTCTCCAACAAGATGTTGGTCAAAGATGCCATGCTTGACGTTTTTCGAAACACAAAAAAAATGAATTATAAGCAGTTGGCACAGATACCGAAGCAGATGGACGGCACAGAGAGCGAAAATAGAATCTTTGCACAAATACAGATCCCGAAAACACGGAATAAACTAACTCAAAAATCCGAACACAGATATTGAGGTACGGATCTTGAGATAAATCTGAATACGGATTTCAAAACCCAGATCTTGAGAGTACGGAAAGCATAGACTTACAGAATCCGAACACAGATTTCGAGATAAAACGGAAAAACTTTCTGCATATCTTGAGTACGAATGGCACACATCCTGAGGATGACGGAAAAGAAAACACCGCCAATTTGACTGCTGGGTCCCACTTCCACGTGACCACGTGATGATCAAAACAACAAACTAAGGGTAACTATGCTGTAGAAGACCAACTTCAAGACTGTAACTGCAATGAGTTTGACCAAAGTCAAATCAGAAATATTGGTGGCACCAAATAATAAAGAACCCATAAGAGAATGAAGGCACTGTCACAGCACAAAGATATGTTTTTGGAGAAAACCCGGTGCAAAAGGAAATGCAACCACTCTAGACAGCTCAGACAATGGTGCACAACCAAAGAAGAAACAAATCGCGGGCAACAGAGACCCGAGCCGGGATGCAAATCGTGACTTCAGAAACTGAAGACAATAGAGACATGAGCTTTTGAAATGCCGACGATATGTTGGTGAAATCGCATAACACAACTTCTGTCAAAACGCTCCCACAGAAAAAGAAAGCGTGATCCAGGAAGAAAACAAGAGCCGCCACCTTAGAATGAAAAGCAAACACCTTCAAATGCGACCACAGAACAAACAACCAACCAGAAATCGCGAGCAAATGGAAAAGCAGAGATTTCTCACGCCAACGCCAAAAAACAATCGGCATCCATCTGTCTCGGAAGGCAGTCTGTTTTAGGGGGCATCTTGGTGTAGTTAGTACATTGACCATTACGGGGGGGTATTAAGATAATATCTAGTTATTTAATGGTCAATCTAGCTCTCTATTAGATAGTCTCTAATTCCATCTTCAATTTAGGTTGTTTCTATCTGTTTAGCTTTATTAGTTGTAGTTTCCTTGTGAATCTCCTGTGCTCATTATAGAAACTCTTTGTAAACCTCTTTAAATAGAGTTGTGCTCTACATTGTAAATTATCTCATTCATTAATAATATTTGCATATTATTCTGTTCCAAAAATGTAACATTTAATTTCAATGATTTGTATGTTTAATTCAATGTTGTTTCAGCATTAGGAAGTTTTACATCAAGATTGAAATTTTAACAGAAATTTTACTACAAATCTCGGGGGAAAAAGTCTGTTAGACAGCAGGCAACCATGAACAACATAAAAAAAGGAAGCAACATAGATATTCACCAGCCCATCAACATGAATGAGAATGAAATTGTAACACATGTTGATGCTAACAGTAGGACTCCTCAGCAAGGTAAATCCTCTTCTCAAAAGCTCAATTTAACTCGCATAATGAAAACAATGGATGAAAATCCAAGGGCCAAGTTTGTACCTCTACTCACCTCATAACAAGGATGGATTTATGTCTCCAAAATGGAAGACTTCCTATTGTGACCAAATCACACATCGCCCCATTGCAAATGGGGACCCCCTTTTTTTGAATCCCAGTGCTTTGCTAAATCCAGGATGATGTCCTTTGCATGATGAAGTCAGTGGTGTTTGAGTCTTAGAGCCCCTGATGACCTGATCCTGATGTTTGAGACCCTGAAAATGACTAAGTCTGGTACCCTGATCCTGAAGATCCTGAAAATTGGCTAAGTCTGAAATCTGGTGGATCCTCAAAAATCTAGAATCTGCATGTTAAATCCAGTGGATCTGAGACCTATCTCAAACATCCTGAAAGGTATATTGAAAAATATTTAAAGTATAAGTTCTTATACTTAAATATATTTTTCAATATACCTTACCTCGGGCACTGTCAGTTCTGGGCGCGAAATTGCTCCAGGGTCACCTCAAAACTCCACCTAGAATTTAGGGCGCCTTCCATCATCTAGACAACCTCAAGATTGCGCCTTGGGCAAGGAAGGCTTCAAATCAAAGCGCCTTGATTGAAATTGATGTCGGGAAGCTTGGAACACTGCAAATTTGATAAGGAAGAGGCATTTAACTTTAGACGCCCATTGCATGTTTAGATGATCATAAGAATTGCGCCTTAGGTTAAAGTGAATGAGTTTAGGCGCCATTTAGTGTTGCTTTTGCCATTTAGGCGCCTTGGCAATAGTGTGGATGAACAAACTCCAAGTTGCGCCTAAGGATGATCCAGTCTCCCAAGGGTGTAAACAACTCCAAATGAGCAAACTTAAGCTAGGCGCCCTTCATGCATTGGACTACCTCATTTTGGCGCCTTAGCATGAAAGAGGTGTTCAAACAAACTCCAAGTTGCACCTTAGGAAGAAAGAGTATGATGTATGTTTGAGAAGAGCCTAAAAATGACTAAGTCTGGTAGCCTGAAATCCTGAAACACTGAAAATTGACTAAGTCTGAAATCTGGTGGATCCTCCAAATTCTAGAATCTGCATGTTAAATCTGGTGGATCTGAGACCTATCTCAAACATCCTGAAAGGTATATTGAAAAATATTTAAAGTATATCTCAAACATCTCTAAACTTATACTTAAATATATTTTTCAATATACCTTATGCTCTGGGACTACTATTTCTAGGCGCAAATTTGCTCCGAAAGACCTTAGGCGCGTTTTCTCACTTGCAGACACTCAAAAAGTGCGCCTTAGGTTGACTTAGATGTGCGCCTTGATGGGAGGAGAGGTCCAAGTCAATTGTGGATGGCGCCTAAAGAGATATTTCCTTCCTTAAGACTCAAGGATTGATCTAAGTTCACAAAACCTACATTTCAAGTTGGGCGCCAATTTTACAATCAAATGATCATCAACTTGCGCCTTGAGTTGAAGCAAAAGACCCAAGGCGCCATTCCTTGTTGCTCCTACCAGTTCTTAGCGCATTGATGTAAGGATGGAGTTTAAGACAGTGATAGATTGCGCCTAAGGGTAGAATAATCTCACAAGGGTATAACAAGTATTGGAGAGCCTTAAGGATGTCAAGATTGAGCTACATGACCTTAGGTGCCTAGAGTTAAGAGGAGGAAAACACCATTCAATGAGCGCCTAGGTATGACAAGAAATTCCATTCATTCCACCTTATAAGAGCACCTAAGACTATAAGAAGTCGATGGAGTTATCTTGAGTTTTCTAAAGACTATAGGCGCATTTCAATCACTGGAGGTTACAAGTTGGCGCCTAGGAATACAAAGTGGTAGAAATCCAACTCATATTGGCGCCTTTACATGTTTAAAACTATGACTAAGTGTGCCTCTAGGGGATCAATAACACTAAGGAAAACAAGGCTTCCTTTCATCTTTACCTTATCACTGGGAACAACTGAGTTTTGGCGCCTAGCCTTGTGAAGGTGTGAATTAAAGATGAAATGCCTCATTCTTGATCAAATTGTGTCAGGGTGCACTTTCATCCTCCATGCAAACCTCAAGGAGTGTCTTGGAAACTAAGTTTTTATAGGGGTAAACTTAGGCGCCCTTTATGTAGGTTCATTAACACCTAGAGCGCCTAGACTTAGGAGTTAGAAATCACATCATTTTGGCGCCTTAAACGGAGAAGTCATCTTGAAGTAAGCGCCTTGGAATAAAGTTCATGAAATGACCTCATTGTGTTAGGCGCCCATTTTTCCTCTGCCAACTCAATAGGCGCCTTGAAGGAATTGCTCAATCAAGACATTGAAGTTGGGCGCTTGATAGATAAAGTTATTCCAGAACATGATTGATCACTTAGAAGTGTTAAAATGCCAAATATGAAGTCATTTGTGTTGGGCGCCCATTCTTGCCTCTGCCGACTCAATTGGCGCCCTGGAAGAAATTGCATTAAAAGACATTTTTGAATGAATATCTCAAGTGGGATTGACCTTTTTTAAACTATTGTAAATGTTTGAGATCATTAAAATAATGAATGTGGGACTAAATGATGATAGGCGCTTTGTTACTTCTCTTTTCACCTATAATAGCGCCTAAGCTTGAAAGGGGTTTATTGCATGTTTCAAGTTATTCCTATATTATGAAGTGATTAATATATTGTTTACCTTGTCTTGTAGGAACATTAATAAAGCTAAGGAGTTATACAAGGAGTCACCTTTGAGCGAGAAGCTTGGAATCACCTTCGAGGAAGAGATCATGCTACCCACCTTTGAGGTCACTTCAAGATCACCTTCAAGTTGCAAAAGGATCACACCTCAAGTCTTCTACATCAATGATATCATGTTAGATCACATCAAGTTCAAAGTATACTTCATCCTTTGCATCATGTTCAAAGACAAGGCGTTCCCCATCCAAGCTTCAAGTCAAGGTTCGTCAAACTTCAAAGTTTCTTCTAGAGGTTATCAACATCTACTTCACATCCAAGGAAGGTGTTATCATCTACACTCCAAGAGGGTCACTTCAAAGGCCATCATGAAGGATCACTTCATCAACTTCTACATCAAGCAAAGACATCCATCATTCATTCAACTTCAAGTTCCATTCAACCTTCAAGTCTTTGAGAAGAGTCTTCTACTCCGATTCATGAAGCAAGCGTCATCATCTACTCTTACATGAAGGAAGTATACATCATCATCATCTACTCTATTAGTCACTCTTTAAGAAGGAGCATCATCAAAGAAGATCATCATATCAACTTACCTACAAGAAGAAGAAAGAATCATGAAGTTAGACAAATGAAGCTACAAGTATCATACATCCAGTCTACAAGAAGAATGAACAAGGCAAGATCTACAAGTTGTATTCCTAAACATACAAGTTCAAGCAATCACATTGAATACATCACCACATTAATGATACAATTTTCAAAGTATGCTGAAGTGGCATCTATGTGGCGAGTACACATCATTTTAAATGCATTTAATGTATCATTCAATGAAAGAAGCTAAAGGGATTCCTATGTGGAAGATATTTTAAATGATTTCGCCTTACCTTTTCACATTGGAAAACGTGCCCTCATTGCCTCTCTTTTTTGCTAAAAATAACAAGTTGTAACTACCACTGAGGTGGCGCAATCTAGGCCCTTGGCTATCAAATTCATCTAAGCCATTCATTGTGTTCTAGACCTCTATATAAAGGCCTTGTTGCCTCATTTGTAATTCAGTAGTCAGTAGGCAATAGAGTAGGAGTAGAATAAAAGAGACTCGAGAAATTTTCTGAGAGGACTTGAAGTTGTTGTAAATATTTCTCAAGAGTAATGCAAAGACATTGGAGCATTGTTTGGTGTTAAGTGTTGTCTTGTGGAATGACATGATTTCTTGTACTTTGATGAAGTGGAGAGATGTTTCAAATAGATTAGTAAAGTAAATTAGAAGCTCTTTGACGTAATGCATGTTGTATTGGATATTTGATCAACTCCTAGCTCATGCTTTTAACATTCATCGCCAATGAAGTGTTGTGTAAAGCTAGTCTGAGCCTTATCATTTGCATAAGTTCGATTATGAATGCTTGTTTGAGCTGCGTCGTTCAATGGGTGCTTGTATAAGCCTTCATGATTTGAAAACCATTCGCGAACCTTAGGAGATTGCACCAACTCCATGTAGTTGTAAACATCCTTGGCGAAGTGGAGTTAGGTTTCTTTAGGAGTTTGTCTATTCATACATCATCATTGCCTCATTGACCTTAGATTAGATTCCTTAAACTTTTATCTTTTGTCTTTTCTTTATCATTGATATGTCATCCACACTGAAGGAGGAATAAGCTAAATGAAATATGAAGAAGTCTGCGTAAGTCCCTTTGTGATTATCAGCAAGATCACATGTAATCACTGAGTTAACCCATCAGGAATCATAAAAAGGAACCTTGGAGTTACTTCACTAGATCACATAGTTCAGCCTTTGAAGAGCTTTATTCAAGAGAGAGTGGGATACTCTAGTGTTTTACTCTATTGTTGACTTGTCGAAAAACAATCATCAACACTTCCTCCCTCTTCCATCCCAATTCTGACTAGATTTGGCATCAACACCAACCATCTTCATATTCCAAGATAATCATATTATGCCTCTCCTACACATGGGCTTTCCCCTCTTCAACACATTGCTCCTTCGCATCTCCCCTAGATAGCTCCTCACTGACATTATGTTTCTCAAAGTGTCCCAACAATGCATCAAGATCCCAATGCATCCCCTCTACCCAACTTGTGTAATGTCCCCTTCCTAAGCATCGACAATTTGATGAGAGATGGTCTATCACTCGAGTTCCCATAGGCTAACACTGGATGGTTAGGGAGCTCCACAGTTCTTGTTGTGGACATGCTTATGTGGCATTTCTTTTGTTGGAATTGAGCTCGAATGGCGATAAGGATCACAATGACACTTTCGGATGTTGTTTAAGACACTTGGTTTGTGTTCCACATTTTTAGGAGTCGGTGTCTATTTTTAGTAAGTCACCGTTCCAACACCGACATTATCACATGACAGCGGTTACACCTTGGCATAGTCAGTCTTAGCATTTAAGGACGGTTTGGTGCTTATCGTGATCAAAGGTATTATTTTAATTAACGCTAATGATATAAAGTTAAATTAAATATTTAACTTAGCGTTATTAAAATATTAAAAGTGACTTTATAAGTTGGCGCCTAGGGGACATAAGGGATATGTTTTAATTTAAGTTTATATTATAATTCAAAAAGGGGTGTCCAACTTGGGAGATATAAGGAAATTTTTAATAAAGTAAATATTTTATTTTTCCCAAGGAGGGCGTGGGTTTCTTGATGAAAGATAAAAAGTTTTTTGGAGCTCATTTTTTGTTTTATGTGTTGATGTTGAAAGAATGCTATGCTGTTGGTTTTTATCCAAGAACTTTGTGAGGACAAAAACCCTCATAGAGAATATCATACTCGGTGGTGAAAGATCCTCCCGAGTTGATTTGCAGGTGGTTTCATCGAAGAACTACACTTGAGTATTTCAGAGTTTCATTAATTTGTAGGAAGGGTTTGATTGAAAATCTTTTGATGATTTTATGAATAAAAGATTTTGGAGAGTCGCAATACAGATTTAAGGCAGATTTTGGGAGTCTAGAAAGACATTGAAGACCTTCATTGCTGGCTGCTTAATTTCTAGGACTGAACGTACCATTTTCAGAGCTGGCCGCACTTGTTTGGAGTTGCATCACTACAGATTTTAGGGTAATACAATGGAGGGCAGATTCTACAGTGTTGCTGAACATAAGGAGGCGGTTTTATAGGCAGAATTATATTGTTTGCACAGTGTTTTACAAGCTGCAACAGCCCAACACCAGGCCGTACACCTACAAGAAGAGGGCATGAGCATTTCTGAGCCAAATCGCCTAAGTTTCAGCAGTTTGTTAAGCTTATGGGGAGGCGCCATGAAGTCTAAATCACATATAAATCTTCTATGGAAAGGAACAGCTAATGATCAGTGAGTATTGACCGCATTTCTAAAGGGTACAGTTGTTGTTTCAGTCACAACAGCAGACCTGTAGCATTGCAGCCTATATAGGTACGCTTGTATTGTGATTTATTATTGATTTGATCATCTGGGTATGTTTAGGAATTGAAAGAAAATAGATTAATCCATATGGGTAGTGTAAATGTCTATAATATATTATTGTACAAACACTGCAACAATTTTGTAACTCATTTGCAACCTATGGGTATTTTACAAACTTGAATAAACAGTGTTTTGTCCAACTGGGTATTATTGCATGTTGTTCTATTTGGTTGTATTCTCCATATTTATCATTAAAAACACACTAAAACAGCAGATTGGTCCAATGGGTATGATGTAACTGGAAGTCATCTGTCATTCAGTGTTATTGTAGCTTTTTATATTTTCAAAAAAAAAAATCAGGGTTGGTCATTATAGTGGTATTAGAGCTCATAGTATCTTGCCAGCCTATTGGGTATGTGTGATGCGACCTAGCACTCATCAATACTATTTGAGAAGAAACAGATCTAATCCAGCTCTTGAGGATCAGCTAGAGATAGAACAGGTTGAAATAGTTGCAGGTCTGATGGGAGAAAGAGGTGAAAGATCAGGTAAAGATCCTTTCAATCCGAATGAAAGAAGGACAAAAGTACCTAGTGTGGGTGAAATGCTAAGTGATCATGCAAGAGGACAGCGAGATTAACATCAGAATATAGCTCAGATGTGTGCTCTTTTGACTTAGCATATTATGGGCAAAAATAATACTAACAACAATAATGGGAAAAACAACAGTAATGGAAGAAATAATGGAAATAATGGCGGAAATGGGGATGGATCAATTAATAACAGGGTTGTACATTAGTGTACTATGGCTGGAACAGCCAACTCTAGGCCTCTTATGCCTAACTTTCCTCCAAGGATTAATCCTCCAGTTGAAAAGGAACCAACACAGCAGCATGAGTTGCAGGATCAAATAATGAGAGATTGGAGGGCTTCAGGTGATGAATTTCAGGCTATGATGTTTTTTCGTGATTATATGGACCTTAGACTTAAGCATAGACCCCATAGAGGTGGGAGACTTCAGAATCAGGAATTGCAGAGGAAGGTTGGTAAGTTGTCTATTCCCTATTTTGATGGATCTGGGAAAACTAAAGCTAGAGCTTGGGTGCATAGGTTAGATACATATTTTCAGCTCAATCCCATGCCTGAGGATGAAGCCATTAAGTATGCAGCTCTTCATTTGAACAGTAGTGCCCATGAATGGTGGCACCATAGAATGATCACATTGGGCCATGATCAGAATGACTCTTATGCAGAGTTCACAGAGAGGTTGATTGAAAGATTTGATAAAAAGGATCCTGAATTACACTTCAAGGAGTTGGCACAGCTTAAGCAATGGAGTTCTGTTGACTCATACATTACTGATTTTGAGAAGTTATCAGTAATGGTGACTGATTTTTCAAGGAGGAGATTGAATGTTTTATTTATTGATGGGTTGTCTGATCCATTGAGAGGTTGGATGGCACTTAATCCACCTACATTACGCAAGACAATCAAGAAAGCTAGGGACATGGAGTCCTCTTATAAAAACAAATTTCAATCCAAGGTGTTTCTACATAAGAAAGACAAGGACAAGAAATAATTTCAGTTTCAGAAGGATTCTAATCAGCCCCAAAAGATGTCAACTAGGTTGGGTAATGACCAACTTAATGAACTCCGTAGGAAAAAATTATGTTTTCAATGTAGAGAACCATGGGATTCATCTCATAAGTGTGATATCAAGGCAAAGGCTAAACAGATTGGGGACTTTTCAACAGATGAATCAGCTACAGAAAAATCAGATCAGCAATCTGATTCAGAGAATGGTGAAGAAAAAAGTTCATATCAAGAATTAGAAAAGGAACCATGATGTAAGGGTACACTTGCTCAACTTTCTAGCTTTCAAAAAGTTGGATCTTGCAGAGTTCGGGGAGAACTTCGAGGACAACGGATAATCACTCTTATTGATACAGGTGTTGCACCTAGTTTTATAGATGAGGGGGTTGTAGCCAGGAGGGGAATCAAAACAGAGGAATTTGATGGTTTCAAGGTAATGGTAGCAGATGTATTTACTCTTACATACACACAAAGGATTCCTAACCTGAGTATACAATTAGGCGATTATAAGGTGAGAGATGACTTCTATGTGGTGAGCATAGGAGATACAGATGTGGTACTGGGTATGCACTGGTTGTGTTCCATTGGAGAGCTCTACATGAACTTGCATACTAGGGAGATGAGGTTTGAGGTGGATGGTAACAAAATAGTGCTCAGAGGCATGTCAGATGGTGGGCCAAGGGTGGTCTCTTTCAAAAGAATGGAGAGACTAATTCGACATGATCAGGTAGAGTGGGCAGTCGAGTGCATCATAATGCCTACCATTACTGAGAAACAAAAGAATAGTTATCATCCCAATATCCAAGTTTTGTTGTCTAAACACAGCAAAGTGTTCAGTAGCATACTTCCTGGGAGGCCTCCTGAGAGAGGCACGGAGCATGTTATAGAGCTAGAGGAGGGTGCCAAACATGTGATTACGACACCATATAGGCATCTGAAGAGGCACAAGGATGTGATCGAAAAAGCAATTAAGGAGTTACTTGTCATAGGACATATAAGGCCGAGTAAGAGTCCCTTTGCTTCTTCAGTGGTGTTGGTTAAAAAGAAGGATGGGGCAATGCATATGTACATTGATTACAGGGCATTAAACAAGAAAACAATAAAAAACAGGTATCCCATTCCTTGGATTGATGATCTCATAGATGAGCTACATGGTGCTTGTTACTTCTCCAAAATTGATTTGAGATCGGGCTACCATCAAATTTGGGTCATGGAGGAGGATGGGGAGAAGACAAATTTCAGGTGTCACTTTGGACACTTCAAGTTTTTGATTATGTCTTTTGGCCAAACCAATGCACCTACTGCTTTCCAATCTTGTATGAACAAGGTATTTTGTGATCAGCTCTAGAAGTTTGTTCTCATTTTCTTTAATGATATCTTGATATTCAGTAAGACATGGGAGGAGCACTTCAGGCACCTTGATGAAGTGTTGACCATCCTAGAGAGGGAGTCATTATATGCCAAGGAGTCTAAGTGTGATTTCAGCATGACAGAACTTCTTTACCTTGCCACATTATTAGCTCTAAGGGTGTTAGAGTTGATCCTGATAAGATCAAAGCAATTATGGATTGGCCTCTGCCGACTAATCTCTCGCAACTCAAGGGATTTTTTGGCTTGTGTGGATTTTACAAGAGGTTTGTTAAGGGCTTTTCACAAGTGGCTGCCCCGCTTACTAGTTTGACTAAGGGAGCTTTCGTTTGGTCAAATGCAACACAACAATGCTTTGATCATTTCAAACGGGTTATGTGCACTTGCCCAATTTTAGCTATTCCTAATTTCTCCAAACCTTTTGAGTCGGAGTGTGATGCTTCAGGAGAGGGCATAGGTGTTATCTTGACGCATGATAAGCATCCCATTGCATTTGAGAGTAGGAAGTTGAGAGGTCTTGAGAGGGGATATTCTATATATGATAAGGAGATGTTGGCCATCATGCATGCCTTGGCCAAGTTCAGATCATATCTTGTGGGAGGCAGATTTGTTGTCAAGACCGACCACAATAGCCTCAAATACTTCTTGAATCAAAGGGACCTTAATGATAGGCAGCAAAAGTGGGTGAGCAGGCTGCAGGCATATGACTTTGACATTGTGTATGTCAAAGGAAAGAAGAATGTAGTTGTTGATGCACTATCCATGGGACCTCATTTGTGCTCTCTAGTAGAGATTACAGCTGATTGGAGAGAGATAATTTCAGCTAAGTATGCCAAGGCCTCTTGGACTACAGGCATCATAGAGGGTACTATACAGGATGATAGGTATGTTGTGGTTAATGAGTTGAACATTTATAAGGAAAGAATTTATTTAGTACCCAATTCTTAGCTTAAGGTGAAGATTTTGAGGACATTCCATGATGCACCTATGGCTGGACACCCGGGTTTCTTCAAGACATACACGCAGATCCGGGAAAGGTTCACTTGGAAAGAGCTTAAAAATAAAGTCCTTAAATATGTTCGTGAGTGTCCCACATGCCAGCGGAACAAAAACAAACACACATACCCAACTGGTTTATTGTAGCCCCAGCCTATTCCGAAGTAAAAATGGGAATGCATCTCTATGGATTTCATCACAAGGCTACCGAAGGTCCATGGTAAGGATTGCATATCTGTTGTTGTAGACAAGTTAACAAAATTTGCTCATTTCTTTCCATTTCAACAGAATATACAGCAACACAAGTGGCCGATTTATTCTTTAGAGAGATATCCAGGCTTCATGGGATGCCCAGAAGCATTGTCAGCGATAGGGACAGCAAGTTCCTAAGTCTTTTTTGGCAAGAACTTTTTAGATTGAGTGGGATTGAGCTCATTCCTAGTACCAATTATCACCCACATATAGATGGGCAAACAGAGATTGTGAACAAGTGGGTGGAGCAGTACCATAGAAATTACATTTTAGAGCAGTAGAAGGCATGGGTGAGATGGTTGTACCTTGGTGAGTACTATTATAATTCTACTTACCACATGTCCATTAAGATGTCACCATTTATGGCATTGTATGGATATTGAAGCTCCGAGCTTCATAGACTTGTTTGGAGATAGCAAAGTGCCTACGGCCAAGGATTTGTTGCAGGAAAGTCAGGACATAATGAAATCCTTGAAAGAAAACTTGTAGCATGCGCAAAATCAGCAGAAATTGTACGCAGATCAGCATCGCATTGAGCGTACATTTGAGGTAGGTGAAATGGTTTACTTGAGGCTGCAGCCCTATAGGCAGTCCACTCTCAAGAAGAGTGGGACGGAGAAGCTTAAGCCACAGTTCTATGGCCCTTTCAGGATCACCAAGCGAGTTGGAGAAGTGGCATATGAGCTAGAGTTACCGGCAAACAGCAAAGTGCATAATGTTTTTCATGTATCACGCCTCAAAAAGGCACTTGGGCATAATGTGGTTCCCTCTTCTGAGTTACCACCATTGGACAAGGAAGGGAGGCTTATTCTAATTCTTGAGGCTATTATTGACTCTAGAGAGTGCACTCTACGAAGGACTATTAGAGAGTATCTTGTGAAGTGGAAAAATTTGACAGTTAAGGATGCTACATGGGAGAGTGAGCATATCTTGCAACATCAAGAGTTGCAATTGCTTGAGGACAAACAATTTTGGGGAGGGAGGACTGTAATGTTCCCTTCCTAAGCACCGTCAGTTTGATGAGAGTTGGCCTATCACTCGGGTTCCCGTAGGCTAACACTGGATGGTTAGGGAGCTCCACAATTCTTGTTGTGGACATGCTTATGTGGCATTTCTTTTGTTGGAATTGAGCTCGGATGGCGATAAGGATCGCAATGACACTCCCAGATGCTTTTTCGGACACTTGGTTTGTGTTCCACATTTTTAGGAGCCGGTGTCTATTTTTAGTAAGTCACCTTTCCAGCACTAACTTCATCACGTGACAATGAGTACACCCTGGCATAGTCAGTCTCAGCATTTAAGGACAGTTTGGTGCTTATCGTGATCAAAGGTATTATTTTAATTAAAACTAATGATATAAAGTTAAATTAAATATTTAACTTGGCGTTATTAAAATATTAAAGGTGACTTTATAAGTTGGCGCCTAGGGGACATATGGGATATGTTTTAAGTTAAGTTTATATTATAATTCAAAAAGCAGTGTTCAACTTGGGAGATATAAGGGGATTTTTAATAAAGTAAATATTTTATTTTTCCCGAGGGCGTAGGTTTCTTGGTGAAAGATAAAAAGCTTTTTGGAGCTCATTTTTGGTTTTATGCGTTGATGTTGAAGGAATGCTATGCTGTTGGTTTTTATCCAGGAACTTGGTGAGGACGAAAACCCTCATAGAGAATATCATCCTTGGTGGTGAAAGATCCTCCCGATTGATTTGCAAGTGGTTTCATCCAGGAACTACACTTAAGCTTACAATTCAAAGTTTCATTAATTTGCAAGAAGGGTTTGATTGAAAATCTTTTGATGATTCTATGAATAAAAGATTTTGGAGAGTCGTAATACAGATTTAAGGCAGATTTTGGGAGTCTAGAAAGAGATTGAAGACCTTCATTGCTGGCTGCTCTATTTCTAGGGCTGGCCGTACCATTTTCAGAGCTGGCCACACTTGTTTGGAGTTGCATCACTACAAACTTTAGGGCAATACATTGGAGGGCAGATTCTACAGTGTTGTTGAACATAAGAAGGGGGTTTTATAGGCAGAATTACATTGTTTGCACAGTGTTTTACAAGCTGCCACAGCCCAACACCTGTCCGTACACCTACAAGAGGAGGGCGTGAGCATTTCTGAGCCAAATCACCTAAGTTTCAGCAATTTGTTAAGCTTATGGGGAGGCACCATGAAGTCTAAATCACATATAAACCTTCTGTGGAATGGAACAGCTAATGATCAATGAGTATTGACAGCATTTCTTGAGGGTATAGTTGCTGTTTCAGTCACAACAGCAGACGTGTAGCATTGCAGCCATTATGGGTACGCTTGTATTGTGATTTATTATTGATTTGATCATCTGGGTATGTTTAGGAATTGAAAGAAAATAGATTAATCCATTTGGGTAGTATAAATTTCGATGATATATTGTTGTATAAACACTGCATCCGTTCTGTAACTCATTTGCAGCCTATTGGTATTTTACAAACTTGAATAAACAGTGTTTTGTCCAACTGGGTATTATTGCATGTTGTTCTATTTGGTTGTATTCTCCATATTTATCATCAAAAACACATTAAAACAGCAGATTGGTCCAATGGGTATGATGTAAATGGAAGTCATCCGTCATTCAGTGTTACTATAGCTTTTCATATTTTCAAAGAAAAAAATCAGGGTTGGTCATTACAATTTGGCTGCCACCAACTTTAATTAGTCCACTCTCACTGCCATGATGGGCATAACCATGGGAATAAGAGGTCTCATCAAAATGATAGAGAAAGGGGTGCATAATCTATACGATATTATGAAGAATGTTCCCACTAGATTGCTTCACAGTGTCTTGAAACAGTAAAAAATAATTAAGCTATTAATGTTTAGGTTGAAAAGTTGAGCAAAGTTGATGACCAGCATGAGAATCTTTAGAGGCCGTCAATGGTATTTTTCTACCTGAAACTAAGCACAGAAAAATTGTGCAAATCATCAAGGAACATGTTAAAATGACTCCAACATATGCCAAGCCACTCCTGTGGAGAGCTCAATTGAAGCAAATATCAAACGTGTCTGGTCACACGCCCTATCTAAACCACATCCTCTTTTACCACCTAGATTGCCAAAACCTTCAATGAAGAAGATGCACCTTACACTCCTCTTCATGGACACAATTAATGACCTCTTGCTAATTAATCCTGCACTTTTGGAATCAAGATCTACGTGTTTGTAATTTTTCTCTGGAATACATTTTAATTTTTAATACAACAAACTCATTGAATACAAATTTACTGAAAAATATGGGTATCTCCTATATTTGATAGTGGTCCAGTTATACAATGTAACTCTCTATCAGTTTTTAGGCCTCAAATCCTACTGTCTATGTTCTTCCAGGCTCACCTGTTTTGATCAAGGCAGCTCTTTCATTTATTCTCTTTATCTCAATATAATATAGCAAATTTAGTTTTTCAAACAAATAAAAACCTCCAAATTTATCCACTCGCAAGGTACTTTTTGCAAAATTTAAACTCTCAAAGGCCCCGAGGAAGTAAGAAGGCAAAAAAAATACATAAACTTACTTTCCCGAGATATCACGAGCTATTGCTGCAATCTGTCTTGCATCAGCATCTGGAATAGACATGGAATCTGTACTAGTCCTCTGTTCTAAAGGAAAAGGTTTAACCTGCTTTCCTACTATCTTCTTTAGAAGAGGCAAATTAACACCAATATGCCTTATGAGATAATCCAGTCTTTTATGAAGATAAACAGGAAGCCATCTCAACCATTCATTATAACCCCCACGTGGTCTACTAATACGCTGCACAGGCCATGAGAAACAATTCAAATTATAGAAAATTGAAACTCCCTGAAACAATGGTCTCCCCAAAAATTTATGGACTAATATAAAAGTCAAAGATGTATTAATCTGCAAAATTTAAAGACTTGCATTCAATCAATTTATCCTACCAAATTTAACATATTAATTTCAAAAGACATTGCTTTAATTTAAGTTTCAACATATGTCAAGCACCTTAAAATGAAAAACATGTTCCAATAAAACACAATAAGCTGCACCAACAGAAGAAACAGCATTTCCATAGCTGCTACATCCAAGATAAATAGTATTACATAAGTTTTTAAAAAACTAAAAAATAAGTTTCTCTTGTATAAACTGAATCTAAGATAGCAAGCCAAGAATGAATATTAATAAAACCGATCATATGGTATTTGCACCTTTGGCTTTATGTTTTTGTATCTTCCACTCCATTTAAAAAAATTTACTCCTAGTCTCATCAATTGTTATCAGCCATTACCTGAAAATAGGGTCAATGCAGCAATTCTGGACGATTCTTTATCTAAATTTGTATTGTGATGATGCCATAGAAAAACTGATTTCTCTAGCAACAAAGATTTAATTGTTAATGGCAGTTAATGTCTTCTTTTCTAAGCAAAATAAAGCTTCCGTTACATCTTGAATCCTGATAAAGATACAACCAAAATGAGTTTAGATTGTGCTGTAGGCATTGCAAGTGAAGGCCAAGATGCAAAATCCAAAATTAGATTAATGCTTACACCCCCAACTTTCCTTAGTCTAGGATTGGCTTTTGAATTCAATTGGGCATTCCCCTGTAACGACAGATTTTTGTATTTTTCCTTTCTTCTTGGAAGTGGTTTCTGAGGAGAAAAAATTCTATCTCCAAAGATTCCGAAAAATTGTCTTCTCAGTGAGTGAAAGCAAAGCACTAAGGACCTTGCTGCTGCTTCTTGAGCATCTGTCAGAGATCCTAAAACTTCACTTTCTCACATTTATCCTGCTTGAAAGGCTTGTTTACTGTTATAGCTAAGGCTTATTCTCTCAGTTTTTTTGCAGGATCAAGTTTATCCCTGATGCCCTTCACAATTTTCATTGAATTTGTCATCATTGCCTCCCTTATAACCACCTTCCACCCTTCATTAGGTTTGCCAGATACCTTCTTTTCTGTATCATATCTTTTCAAATTCCTTGGGCAACTACAGCTTCGAGGTTTCCATCTTCTTGGGATAAAAACACTCCAAACATACATAGTATGCCCATTCCTCCCACATAAATAGTCAAATATCTGCACCTTGATAGTTGTAGGGGGAGCCTTACTCAAATCCATTTCAAGACAGATCTAGAAACTTCAACACAAAGTCTTGCAAACATAACAAATTCCAGTGACATCATTAAGGAGGTCCCAAGTGAATTCTCATTATACTGAAACACCTTGGTTCCAAAATTCAAATCGCAGTGTTGAGGATTGCCATTCTGAATTAAACTAGCGTATCAAACGGTATTCTTCCAAAGGGTTTAAGAAAATGTCTTAAGAATCATGAACAGCCCAGAACAATCTATGTTGTTATATGGAGCCTAATCAGACTCGGAGGTTAAATTTACCCCACTTTTATTGGCGCGGTTTCCCCCCAAATTCCTACGGGGTCAAGGGGCAGCGCCCCCGAAACCTCACACGGTTTTTTATTATTTTATTAAGGCGTCGGGAGTTATTTTTTCATTGACCGACATAAAAAAACCCTATTTTGTAACTGACAAAAGTCGTGATAAAAATGGCTAAGGATTAGGGTTTCCGTTGATATTGTATTGTAGCATTTGCAGCGGTGTTGAGTTGCAAGGATTGCTGGTTGTAATCGGTTTGATTTACTGGATAATAATATTGGACTCTTTGTTTGGTGGATGTAGCCCGAGTTTGGGTGAACCACGTTAAAACTTGTCTCTCGCTGTTATTATTTTTTGTATATTTCCATTCCTCTGTTTAATCTTTATTAGCATTTGATTAATATCTTCTGCCAGCTAACCCTAACAAGTGGTATCAGAGCGGGTTGTGTTCAATTATCATCTGCAAGAAGGTCTCACGGTTGAGTGGGAATCTCACGGTTGAGTGGGAGCAATGGCGGATGAGGGTAAATTGAAAGTCGATAAATTTAATGGGCAAAACTATCAGTTATGGAAGATACAGATGAAGGATTATCTCTATCAAAAGGATTTATGGAGGCCGTTGCAAGGAGTAGCCAAGAAACCGGCAGCAATGACTGATAAGGATTGGAATCTTCTGGACAAAAAGACATTGGGAACCATTCGATTGTGCCTGGCACCATCTGTGGCATTCAATATAACAGAAGCAAAGACAACAAATGAACTGATGAAAGTTTTGGCTAAATTGTATGAAAAACCCTCAGCCTCAAATAAAGTATTTCTCATGAAGCATTTGTTTAATCTGAAAATGATTGAAGGTGGATCTGTGACAGATCATTTAAATGAGTTTAATACGATTGTCAGTCAGTTAACTTCTGTAAAAGTGAAATTTGATGAAGAGGTGAGGGCTCTCTTAGTTTTATGTTCTTTGCCAGAAAGCTGGAATAGCTTGGTAATGGCTATAAGTAACTCTGTCTCTAGTTCTAGTTCAAATACTTTAAAATTTGATGATATTGTTGGTGTTATCCTTAGCGAAGAAATGCAACGGAAAAGCTCACGAGGGTCCACATCAGGTAGTGTTTTGAATGCAGAAAGCAGAGGCAGATCAAAGGAGAGAGGAAAAGGTTCTGGAGGTCATGGGAAGTCATGGGAAGTCACGAAGAAAATCAAAGGACAAGAGATCCCAATCCAGAGGACAGAAGGATTGCTGGTACTGTGGGAAACCAGGTCATCTGAAGAAAGATTGCTGGTCTCGGAATAATAAAGGAGACAAACAAGAAGGCAATAAGGAGGCAAATGTGGTAAGTAATAAATTTGAAGATGATGCTTTGATTCTTTCCCTAGATAATACTAATACTTCATGGGTTTTAGATTCAGGGGCCTCATTTCATGCTACGCCCCATAGAAATTATTTTCTTGATTATGTTCAAGGGGATTTTGGGCTGGTTTATTTGGGAGATAACAAACCCTGTCAGATTGTGGAAAGAGAAGAATTAAGATTAAGTTGCAGAATGGGAATCATTGGCTACTACAAGAGGTAAGGCACGTTCCAAGGCTCAGTAGAAATTTAATTTCAGCAAGGCAGCTAGCTGAAAAAGGTTGCATTGTTACATTTATTGATAGAAATTGGAAAGTTTCAAGAGGTGCCTTAATAGTAGCAAAAGGTGTGAAAGTAGACACCTTATATCTTTGTACAGGTCATACTGTTCCTTCTATTTTAGCTGTTGCAGAGAAAAAACAAACAGATTCAGGAATAGTTGCTGCAGGTTCGCAAGAAGAGATTGAAATAGTTGTTGCAGGCTCTGAGACAACACTGTGGCATAACAGACTTGGGCATATGAGTGAAAAAGATATGAAGGTATTTCATTCTAAGAAAGTTTTACTAGGTCTGAAATGTATTAATATGGATTTCTGTGAAAGTTGTGTGTATGGCAAACAAAAGAGAGTCAGTTTTTTTAAGGATGGGAAGCAAAAGAAAAATGAAAAGTTAGAGCTCGTGCATACAAATGTATGGGGACCAGCTCAGATATCTTCTCTAGGTGGCTCTCGATATTATGTTACATTCATAGATGATGCAACTAGGAAGGTATGGATTTATTTCCTTAGGCAGAAATTTGATTTATTTGAAACATTTAAGAAATGGAGAAGCTTGGTTAAGAATGAGATGGGTAAAAGAATAAAATGTCTCAGATCTGATAATGGTGGTGAGTATTGCAGCAAAAAATTTGAGGATTATTGTTCCTTTAATGGAATTTGTAGGTAGAAAATGGTTCCAGGGACTCCACAGGAAAATGGAGTGGCTGAACGCATGAATAGGACAATAATGGAGCGTGCAAGGACCATGAGATTGCATGCTGGGTTGCCTTTAAACATGTGGGCAGAAGCTGTCAACACTGATGTATATTTAATTAATAAAGGTCCTTCAATTCCTTTGGGCTATGGTATTCTAGAGGAAGCATGGACAGGTAAGAAGGTGAGTTATTATTTTCTCAAAACCTTCGGATGTGAAGCATTTGCACATGTAGATTCTAAAAATAGAACCAAACTGAATGCAAAATCAAAAAAATGTACTTTCGTTGGATATGGCAGTAATGAATTTGGTTATAGACTTTGGAATTTTGAAAATCAGAAAATTGTGAGAAGTAGGGATGTTGTATTCAATGAAAAGGTGTTGTACAAAGATTAGTTGCAATAGCATGAGAAAAAAGAAAAGGATTATGTGGTGCTGGATGATACTCCAATTAGTGATGTTCTAATGGTTCCTCATGCTCCGCAACAACAACCAAAAATACCACAAACTACAGTGAATGTTAGACGATCAACAAGGCTAAGTAGACCTCCTGAAAGGTTTTCTCCTTCTTTGTATTCTATTTTGTTAACAGATGCTGGTGAACCGGAAGGGTATGATGAAGCTATGCAAGTGGATACACAAGTTCAGTGGGAGCTTACAATGAAAAAAGAAATGGACTCCTTGCTGAAAAATCAGACTTGGGAATTATGTAAGTTCCCTGTAGGTTTAAAAGGCTTTACCAAACAAATGGGTTTATAGGCTGAACGAGGAAGATGGAGATAAGAAAAGATTTAAAGTCAGGTTAGTTGTAAAAGGATTTACACAGAAAAAGAGCATTGATTTTGATGAGATATTTTCTCCGGTTGTCAAGATGACTTTTATTCGTACTGTTTTAAGTATTGTGGCTGCTGAAGATTTGCATTTGGAACAGCTAGATATGAAAACTGTCTTTCTCCATGGTGATTTGGCTGAGGAGATATACATGGAACAACCCCAAGGATTTGAAGTCAAAAGGTAAGGAGAAACTGGTGTGTAGATTGAAGAAGAGTTTGTATGGCCTGAAACAAACACCTCGGCAATGGTACTTGAAATTTGATAGTTTTGTGGCTGAGCAAGGCTACAACCAATGTAATTCTGACCATTGTGTTTATTTTAAAAGGTTGGATAATGACAGCTACATTATTTTATGTTTATATGTTGATGACATGCTTGTAGCAGGGTCTAACATGGATCACATAAGAGAGTTAAAACAGCAATTAGCACAGTCATTTGCTATGAAGGATTTGGGGGCAGCAAAACAAATCCTTGGTATGAAAATTTGCAGAGATAAGAAGAACAGAAAATTGACTCTATCTCAGGCTGATTATGTTGAGAAGGTGTTGTAGAGATTCCATATGGAGAATGCAAAAGCTGTCAGCACACCTTTGCCTAGTCATTTAAAATTGACTAAGAAGATGTGTCCAAAGACACAAGAGGAGGAAGACAAAATGTCCAAGGTACCATATGCTTCGGCTGTAGGAAGCTTAATGTACGCCATGGTATGCACAAGACCGGATATTGCACATGCTATAGGAGTCGTAAGCAGATATATAAGTCATTCCGGATTGGAGCAATGGAATGCAGTAAAATGGATTCTCAGATATTTGAGAGGTACATCCAATAAACATTTATGTTTTTGAGGCTCTAATACTAATTTAACAGGTTATGTAGACTCAGATTTGGCAGGGGATATTGATACCAGGTGAAGTACTACAGGTTATGTCTTTACAGTAGGTGGGACAGCAGTGAGTTAGATTTCCAAGTTGCAAAAGGTGGTTGCTTTATCTACCACAAAGGCAGAATATGTAGCTGCAACAGAGGCAAGCAAGTAGCTGATATGGTTGCAATCTTTCATGGAAGAACTGGGCAAACAACAGGTTAACAACTTATTTGTTTACAGACAGCCAAAGTGCCATACATCTTGCAAAGAATTATGCCTTGCATTCAAAGACGAAACACATACAGTTGAGGTATCACTTTATTCGGTCGGTGTTGGATGATGGACAATTACAGCTGGAAAAGACACATACAGATGAAAATCTAGCGGATATGTTTACAAAGGCAGTGACAAGGGAGAAGCTGAGCTCCTCTTCAGCTTCGATTGGTCTTCTAGACTGAAAACAACAACAGAACAGTAGAGTCCAGAGTGCTTATTTCCAATGGGAGCTACAGGCTCAACGGTGTTATGATCAATCTCCAAGTGGGAGATGATATGGTGTGGAGTTTGATCAGTCTCCAAGTGGGAGATTGTTGTTATATGGAGCCTAATCAGACTCAGAGGTTAAATTTACCCCACTTTTATCGGCGCAATTTCCCCCCAAATTCCTACGGGGTCAAGGGGCAGCGCCCCCAAAACCTCACACGGTTTTTTCTTATTTTATTAAGGCATCGGAAGTTATTTTTTCATTGGCCGACATAAAAAACCCCTATTTTGTAACCGACAAAAATCGTGATAAAAATGGCTAAAGATTAGGATTTCCGTTGATATTGTATTGTAGCATTTGCAGCGGTATTGAGTTGCAGAGATTGCTGGTTGTAATCGGTTTGATTTACTGGATAATAATATTGGACTGTCTGTTTGATGGATGTAGCCCAAGTTTAGGTGAACCACGTTAAAACTTGTCTCTCGTTGTTATTATTTTTTGTGTATTTCCATTCCTCTGTTTAATCTTTATTAGCATTTAATTGATATCTTCTGCCGACTAATCCTAACAGTCTATTGATCCATTGCTAGGCTTTAAAGATCCTCTTTTCTCTATTGGCAAATGATTGTCTACAGCATTATTAACATCCCCGCACAGCCAATCATCCATGGCCAGCATTTACAGATTTTTTTTTAAAAAAATTTCTCTCCACCCAGAGCTTAATTGTTTGAAATGAACACAAAACACCCATTAAATAGCAGATCATCCCATTAAATTATAAGCCATCATATAAGTCTATACTATATCTGGCTACAGTGTTATTTGAAACTTGCTCTATGGGATCATGGTATGGATAACCATAGAAGTAGATATCGTGAAAATGTTGCAATATTTTGGATCTAAGACACCAGATCCAATTTTTCATTAAAAACTCGCCATTTTTTAAAATCTCATTGACCACTATTTTGACCCATTTTTTTACCAAGATTATCCGATATATCGGCCAATAATATCTGATTTTTTCCCTTTAAAGGCTGTAAATTGTGATTTTTTGGTTATTTCAACTTTATTGTGCTCTGATTTTTTCTGCAACAAAACAGACCGGTTTTTCAGGCTTCCTGAGGGCCAAATGATTTGATATCTTTACGATGACAAAGGTATTTGATGAAGAGCAGCTGAATCAAATTAGTCAAGAGTAGAATGTAAGAGCTTCAAAATCAGGAACTATATTGTATTCCATTATGAGATTGTTTCATGCTCTTTGTAAACTTTGCATCTTGTGTTATGGTGATATTAAGGGCACCTATGTTTATTCATTGCTTTGTTAGAATTCATGATTGGAAGTAGGAAGATTCTCTGTTTGGGAAGATATATGGCCATAGTTCATTTCACTCCCTTAAACTTTTGAGTGCAGATTCTGATGTACTCGGTGGAAGTAAGAATGTGTGAGCTATATCAGTACCCTTGCACATCACTTGGGAAAAGTGTTATGATGGTGGTGATATAGAATGTTCTGAGCACTATATAAACCAGATCTCTGTTGTAAGCAATGGTTTAGGATATGGAGATGGTGGTATGTTTAGTCTTCATGAGAAACACGGTGCCTTGCTATTTCTCCTATCTACCGACTTATAACTGTTGGAAATATTGTCATTGATGTCAAAGAGACGGTTAGGAGATTGTTGGATTAGTTATCATTGATTGTCCAAGATTGATGGAAAGATATATGGACAAGATTGTCAAAGAGATTGTCATTGATGTCAAAGGAAGAATGAAGAGATTGTTACTTGTTGTCATTGATGTCATGAGGATTCAAAGGTATTGAAGTATCCATTGAAGCAAGTTGGTGATAAAGAGGTTTTGTCATTGATGTCGAAGAGATTGTTGTGGAGATTGTTGGAATATGTTGTCATTGATGTCAAAAGCACGGAGTCATTAACGGAGTCATTGGTGTCAAAGCAAAATAAGAGTAGTCCATTATACATTATCGTTCAGGAAAGATGGTGAAATTGGAAGATCGATTTAGAGATATGTACATGTTTAAATTAAATGGAGAAAGCGTGAAGAGTTTTTATTAATGCTGACAGACTTTCTAAACAACGAAATAAGGCAATATTACTATGGGCCGACCCATATACCTTGGCGCTAAAGATGAAAGATGAAATTTAAATTTAAATCTAAACAAAACTTACCTTGGCCGACTCTCCTACATGATATGCGAATATATTAAGAGATCTATTTATTCCAACATACACGATGAAGGCATATATGAAGTGATGCAAATACATTAAGAAGACCAAGCATTGAAGAGATGCAAGTTTTGAATAAGACAAAAGGCTGTTTGGATTAAGACAAATGTCTTACTTAAATAAACTACATATAAGACAAATCATATGTGGTGTGATTAATAAAGGTGCAGCGATTAACACGTGTAGTGCGACTTATTAATACTAAGGAGTACGATTTGCTAATGATAAAATGGTATGTGGTTTATGAAAGAAATTATCCCTATAAAGTGAGATCTACTTGAAGAGAGTTAATAATTAAAGGCAGCGATTTATTGTGGGAATCATTAACAAAGGCTGCGATTTAAGATAGAAGGCAGCGATTTATTGTGGGAATCATTAACAAAGGCTGCGATTTATAGAAGGCAGTGATCTGTTTTGGAAGGCAGCATTTGGTATTGAAGAGGTGTGTCTCATTGAAGAGTCATTACTCTTTGTAAAAGACATAAAAATTACTATAGTCACCTCCCTTGGAGAGTATATAAAATCAAATGGAAGGTATGATTTGATGACAAGAAAATGTAATGATTTATTTTCTGAGTTTAGAGCTAATATAAAGGAAGAGAAGGGGCAAAAAAATGAAGAGTGTTTCATATTGATGAATTATGCAGCCCATGTATGAAGGATAAATGCAAATATATCTAACGAATATATGTGAAGATTAAGAGCAGATTGTTAAGGAAGTTAAAGCAGATATTGAGACAGAAATTTATGTGAAGTTAATGCCATGTTTATGATCAATTTTGTGTAAAGAAGTGGTGCATGATTTGGATCAGATTTGCAAGGGAAGAAAGTGTGTGATCAGATTTGTGAAGGAAGAAAGTATATGTGTGTGAACCTGATTTGAAAAGGAAAGACTTACATCATACAGAATCAGAAGTAGTGATTAGATTGTGAGTAAAGGAGAACGATATCATCCATTGAAGAATTTGTAGGTTGGTGCCTAGAGATTGGTGTCTCTTACTAAGTTGGTGCTTAGTTGTGAGGGGGTTAGTGCCTACAAATTCTACAAGCAAGGATTGGTGTCTCCAGTGGGTTGGTGCTCACAAAAGAAGAATTGTAAGAGAAGTAGGTCGGTGCCTACATAAGAAGAACCAATATATATATATATATATATATATATATATATATATATAAGCAGTATTTTGCCGTGGTTTTCTCCCACAAGGGTTTCCACATAAAATCGTGTGTTCTATTTGTGTTCATAATTGTTAGATCTTGCATGTGTGATATTATTGTGGTTGATTAAAGTTATAAAAGTAAAAGATTATATTATACTGATTCACCCCCCCCCCCACCCCGGGCCCTTCTTCTCAGTATAACTATGTGCAAATCAACAACATTGAACCATAGCATGAGGATTCAGTAAACATCGACAAATCGCTTTGTATAGACTGCACATCAGATTTAGAGGATGAAGGCCCTTATATTGTATTGTTTAGCAGTGAATAGTGGTATTACTCAGTGAATGACTAAACTAAGTGATTAGACAATATAATCTATTTACCGTGTTCATATAAAAAAAAGCTTGATGATCTAGGATCACTTCGGTATGTATAGCCCATTGCAAAAACATCATGAACTGCAGCCCCATTAGTTGATCATACTTCATACTCAATAGCATCTGGCCTCATTGGATCCACCCACTTTGTGTTACTTTGTATTCTGTTTTACTTTGTATCCTGACATTTGTAGTTTTTAGTGTGTAATTGATTTTGAGTGTTCAAACTTTGAAACCTAACCATGTAGTAATGCAACATGCAGTGTGCACTGTAATCAGCAATCTCAAAATTAACGAGGAAAATCCATATTTCAATATTCATGGTGTACACTCTCATTTACTTTCACTCTCTCACTCTCTATGCAACTAGGATGGCTTTAAATGTCCAAAACATTAGTTATATCTCTTTTTTTTCTTCTCTGCATTTTTTGTGTTCCTGGTTTTTCCCCAAGAAATTAAAAATATCTTTGTTTTTGGTTTGCCAAGACATTCCCAAGAAAGATATTTGCTTCTATGTGGATAACTACAAAATAAAAAGGATACTATCAAAGTGAACATGACTATATAGCAAACAAAATCCTATAAAAATAGAGAGACCACAAAATAAACAGAATTCCATTAAATAGAGATAATTTTAGCTATAGCTGTTAAAAGATGCTAGACACCATAGTCAAATCTTCTTCACCATGTTGACTGTCTTCTGTAATAAGCATGATCAAACATTGTATAGCTGCCAAAAAGATGGCAACAAATCCATACCTTCACTGTTGTGGCCATTTCATCCCATCAAAGAATATTCGAAGCATATTATAAACTGGACATTGTGTTTTTTTAAACAAAAAGCATAATATGTGGGCTCAAGAAAGACTAATTTAGAAAACTCATAGAGCATTTTGTTCAATTATTATCCCTTTATTTATATATATATCATTATATGTGACTTGAAGTGCAGTAACACCAACCTCCATAGCTGACAACCTACATCTAACTAAAGAATTTAGTGCTAATCATAACTCTTGGGTGACTCTTCAAATGCCACCCATTAGCTAAGCATTATCAGATGATGTTGCTCAATACAGAAGGTGAAAGACAACAAGATAGACTCAAAAAAAATGAATACAGACAATGCTCTTCTTAGCATGTAATCAGGGGGCTCTAACTCTATGGAACCCAAGACCCTATCAAGAAAATAAGGCCTATTATTACAGTTCAGTGTAGACACACTCTACAAGAAATAGGCACAATCTATCACTCATACGAGTCATAACTCAGCAAATTGAAAAAGAACTTCAACAACTTCAAATTGCATTCTTATGATCTTCACAGCTATGTTGCAAAAACTTGTGGACTTGTCTACACAAGAAATTACCAACAGCAAATACCCTCAAAAAGAAAGGTGTTATAAGTCCATCCCAGTGAGCAAAAGGAAACTTCAACCATCTGTTCATGCACTGCCCATTTGTGCAAAGGATATGAGAGCATATGGCAAATTTATTTCTTTCAGCTTGGTCACCACACACAGTTTTTTATCATCTTATATTCCAATGGTGTCCGATAAAGACCAATTCCAATTATGTTGACTTGTTGCATCAGGAGACATAACCTTTTGCCAGTTGGTCAATCTAGTTAGAGAGGAAAAATAGAATATTTGAAAACTCTTCTACTCCGGTGTATAGATTAATCCACCAAATGCGTTAGAAAATTGAAACCATTGTTTTTTGTCCACAAAGACCTTCATCTCGCAAGCTTCGGATATGTTGCAGCTCACCAGGTTTCCATTGTGAAATATTAAAGTACACTGTTACTATTCTAGGTTCACCATCACCCCCAAAGGAGAAGGGAAAACACCCCCTACACCTTCTATTAGATTAGATTTTGATAGATCCAGATAGGGTAACTTGAAACTAGCCAAAGCAGGAGTACTAAGAAAATGATATCACATGGAGATATCCTTCGTGCATATGGAGAGCATGTGGGATGGAATACCAACAATTTTGCTCATGCTTGGGCTCTATTTTGGGACTTATCATAACAACTTCATATTTATTTCATTGAGATAGAACAGGGATTTGAAATTTACATTTAATCAGACTTCAAAGATTGAGTTTGCATCTTCGACCCACCCATGTCCCCTCCCCAACTATGTTCTCTCCCTTAGAGGCTTACGGAACAAATAGCTAGGTCATTGTGTGGATTCACAGAATTTAAAATTTCCCATATATGACGGATAAGGAACCAGATAGCCAATCTTCAAAGCAGGAGCCACAATAAAGCCTGTCGCCTGTGGAGTTCAAAGTTTAGAGACTAGCAAAATCCCTAATGCACGTCACAATGAAATCATTAGCACATAAAGGCCCTTTTCATCCAAACAAATCTAATATAGGCAATTGCAGTTCATTCTATATATTATTCACCTTAGTTTATTTCTTCAAGTCATGGATACCTATCACTCCAAATCCCAAATCCTAGGAACCCCCCACCATGTAAACCCCACCCTCACCCTCTTCTTCACATTCAGACAAATATATTTCTATACAAAATAAATAAATAAACTAAGTGAACACCGCTTTATTCCTTCAAACTTATTGTCACATTCTCTATCTTTCTCCCATCAACCTCCACAACCTCTTCCACGGCAATGCCTCTTCATTCTTACAAGATTTGGCCACAAAGAAATCATGAGTCTTCACTAATCATTAGTGCATCAGCAGACTCAAAAGAACCTGGCCACAGTAATTGCATTCATCAAGTAATGGTACATGTGCACTACAACTTGTGGCACTCTCATAAAAAATTTGGTTTTGCACAAACAGATCTCATCTCATATGACTAAACGGTATCATGAAGTTTACCTTACTACGTTGTCAATGATTTCAGCAAGGTCAAGAAAATCTTATATGCCCATCCATATGTCATAAAGGTCATTCACTACATTGTAGTGTTTGGCTGCAATGACTACAACAAACTTTCAATGCCCCTCATTCTGCAGCACAGCACAACCCTTTTAAATTTTTCAATTTCCCTCATGCCCATCCAAATGCCATAAAGGTTATTTACAACATGGAAATGTTTGGCAGCGCTTACTACAACAAAGTTTTAATGCCACTCATTCTAAAGAATCAATTATTCTTCATTGTTGTACATATCTCTATGTACAACTATATTATCTTAATTATTAATAACTTCATCTAGAAGCTTCCTTAATTTTAAACATCCTTCATAACCTATAGAAACATAATAGAGAAAAGTATACAAGATGAACAATTGTGGCAATCTCTTGTCTGTCTCTTCTTGTTGTAAATAGAGTCCTCTCAAGAGTTTCCTTGCACAAACAGATCTCCTCTCAAATGACAAAACAATCTCATGAATTTTACCTTGCAATGATGTTAATGATTTCAGCAAGGTCAGGCATATCTTAGATACCCATCCATATGGCATCAGGTCATCCACTACATGGTAGTGTTTGGCAGCAATGACTATAACAAACTGCAATGTCCCATTTTTGGCAAAGATGAAAAATGACTTATTATGATGCCCTAAGGTGGAGCGACCCAATTGGAGAAAGGAAAATTGAGGAAAAATATGGAAATGACCTTGGATAATTGTATGATGCCTTAGAAAAGACACAAGAATGCAAAATAAATTCTTTTGATGAGGACGACCTAGGAGAGGTCAAAGGAGGTAATTTTGAGATCCCAAAGAGGTTTGCCCAAACTGGGGAAATTATTATAAAAATAATAATTGGTATTTTCCTTGTGTAAGATGGCTAGGAGGAGGTCAGCCTAGGAAGGAATAAATAAAAAAGAAAATAAAATGTTTTATTTTTTATTTGGGTGCCCAAGAGGAGGTCCGCCCTAGAAGGGAGATAAAATGAAAAAAATAAAAGATACCAAGGCTAGGTCGGCCCTATTTGAGAGGGCAAAAAGTCATGTATAAATATAAAGTCATTTGGAGTCATTTGATCATCATTCATCATATCATTTTCTTCCTTTTTGGCTGCAACTTCTTGCACAATATTCCAAGGACGAAAACCCTTAAGAATATAAGGTGGTTTGGACGAAAACCCAATCTCATCTTGGAGGTGAATTCATACGGAGTTCACAATTGCACTTCATTGGAGATCTACGGAGATTTGGAGCAGACTTGCATAAATCAGATTGGAGATCAGCATTGGAGAAGATTCTTCTTGTGGCACTTGCATCATTTGACACTAGGGTTTTAACCCTAGCCTTTGGCGCCAACCTTGGAGGATCATATTGTGGCATATTGAGGCGAATTCTTCATTGATTAGGGTTCTTGAATCCTAATTTAGAGCAGCAGACCTGAGCACCACTTTGGAGCAGCATTTCTTGGTGGTTTGTGTTACTTTGCATTTAAGGTTTTATGCCCTAGAATTGGCGCCACTTCCTAGGAGGGTGATTTCACCATTTGCTACTCATTTTGCCATGTTTTGGTATGTATAAACCTATCATTAGGTTTGGACTGTAATAGCGGAAATCTATAATAAGTTTGGGCATGTTTGGCCTACATGTTTGGATGTAATTTGCATATTCAGAATTCTGATTTTTGTAGCAGCAGAGTTTCAGTTCAGAAAATCAGACTTGCATTGTCCATTTGTTTGCCCCACATTGTGCAATTCATGGTGTAATTCATGCTTATGATGAATATCAATGTGTACTATCATTTGCTATCATTTTTGCCATGATTGGATGTGCTTTATGTTCCCTGGAATGAATTGTTTAAGAGCAGAAAATAAGATCAGAATTTAGGGTTTCAGCAGAAAACAAAAGTTCAGAAATTTAGGGCAGAATTCTAAAATTAAAAATCAGAATTTTAGGGCAGATCCTATTTGGGATATTGCACAAAATTTCAATGCCCCTCATTTTGCAGATCAGTAGAACCTTTTTTCAATGCCCCTCATGCCCATCCATGTGCCATAAAGGTCATCTACTACATGCAAATGTTTGGCTGCGATAACTACAACAAACTTTCAATGCCACTCATTCTGCAAAATCAATCATTCTTAATTGTACATATCTTTATGTATAACTATATTATCTTTATAGGTTCATCTAGAAGCTTCCTTAAACATCCTTTGTAATCTATAGAAATATAATAGATAAACATAAACAACATGTACAATTGTGGCAATCTCTTGCCTATCTCTTCTTCTTCTTGCAAATTTCTTCCTTTAGTTTATATAATTTGGCATCAGAGCCTCTTGATCGTGGCCTTTAAATCCTATCCTCTCAAGAATTTCCTTGCACAAACAGACCTCTCAAATGACTAAAAGTTATCATGAATTTTACCTTATAATGATGTCAATGATTTCAGCAAGGTCAGGAATATCTTAGATGCCCATCCATATACCATAAAAAGATCATCTGCTACATGGGAGTGTTTGGCTGCAATGACTACAACAAACTTTCAATGCCCCTCATTCTGCAGATCAGTACAACCCTTTTTCAATGGCCCTCGTGCCCATCCATATGTCATAAAGGTCATGTACTACATGGAAATGTTTGGCTGCAATGACTACAACAAACTTTCAATGCCACTCATTCTGCAAAATCAGTCATTCTTAATTCTTGTACATATCTCTCTGTACAACTATATTATCTTAATAGCTTTATCTAGAAGCTTCCTTAAACATCATTTGCAATCTATTGAAACATAATAGAGAAAAGTATACAACATGTACAATTGTAGCAACCTCTTGTCTATCTCTTCTTCTTGTTGCAAATCTCTTCCTTTAGTTTATATAATTTGACATCAGAGCCTCTTGATCATGGCCTTTAGATCCAATTCTCTCTAAGAGTTTCCTTCTTTTGTCCTTACTACATCTAACACCATTAAGCTTCCCTCAATAAAGGCACTCAGTATAATCTCCTTTGGGATTCCTACCTCTTACCTTCCATTAGATCTACTCTCTTTAGTAAACTTCATTTTTTGGAAGTTACTTCAATGATGGTGTGCATCAGATTGACACTAAAATCGCATACCAAGTTGTAGCTTCTCGAATCTGCATCAGTGTTCTAGTCATTTTGCTGCTCACGTTGTAGTGCAAGCTTCCGCTAGCAGAGGTGTCCAATCAAAACCATTTGTAGACCATCGGAAAATGTTCTTCAAATTTCCAGCAAGTGATCACATTAGAAATTCCTGGCAAAATTGAAGGATATATGACATTGAGAAGTTGGTTCGTAGAACTCCCATATTTTGTCCAGTCATGACTTGAAAAGAAGAAGATGAAAAATTTCATATCTTGCAGTCTCAGTAAGCAAATCAAGTATTGTTTTTTACATTTAGGACATTTTCCAATCTGCCTGCATAGAGCCTTGGTTTTCAAATCATTGGCTGCAAAGACTTGGTGGATCATCTTTCCTGATCCCAGATCCGATTCTTAATACCTTCAAAAGCTATAAGAGTACATTCATAGGAATCAGCAAGTATTAGCACTCTTGAGTAGATCCTTGTCAGTCATGCTGGCGCTTTTGAACAGACTATAGGCATTCAGATTGAGAGACAAACCAATCTACTAATACAAGAAATAATAAGAGTGTTCAAGATTATGAAAACCAACCCAATCTCATGCAAGAAACGATAAGAGTGTTCAAGATTATGAGAACCAGCCCAATCTAATGCAAGAAACAAAGAGAGTGTTCAAGATAATGAATCTTCAAACTCATCACATGCACAACCTCTGAACATCTCGGCAATGGTTTTACCCAACAACTTGGCTCTGCCTACACAATTGCATTTGCTGTCTTCACTTCCCATAGTTGTCAAGAAAATTGATGATTCTAAGTCACTGCTATCTCTACAAGATCCAGCATCATGCACTGCTTAAATCGTCACTCACATGGTTGTTGGTGAAGATATTGTTTCAGAGACTACAGCCGTCCTACAACAAGTTCTATTTGTGAGCAAATCTCTCTCCATCTACAATCTCCCCTTCTTCCTCGGTTCAATTAAGTTTTCTGCAAACCTGTGATGAACTCCATATTGATTATCCCCTTTCTTAGTAGACAGCAGAACCTGATCCTATGAAAGTAGATATGCATTGTTTTGACCCCTAAAATAGAGGGAAATATGTATGATCTAACAACAGTGATGTAGCTTTACCAACATCTGAATTTACGAGCATCATTCTTACTGTTATATGACTGTTACAAATTTTCTATGGTCTCATTCTCCATCAATTCAGTTAAGTCCAATGCATGTGATCTGTTACATGACTGTTAAAATTATTCTATGGTTTCAGACTCCGTCAATAAAGTTAAGTCCCATGTTTGCAATGTACAATTTATGCATGTATGATATAATAATATATAATGCTTCATGATCAGATTTAGAGCCCAGTTTAGGGAAACAGATAATGAATATTTATGTGTGTGGTACTGGAGATGATGGTGGCATGGCATGAGATTGTGTTATGGCAAGTGACAGCCCGATGACTCTCTTTTGGAATAATGTTAGCAATATAAGCACCCTTGATTGGTGGGTCTGTGATGCCATTCAATGTTACCAACCCCACTTATAACTGTTTTGTTGTCCTTTGCTTGTTAAGAAAGTCGTTTGACTGGCAGCTGTCCATTCTTTGGTTCTCTTCATAGTGTGTAATGTCCCCTTTCTCCGAGTGATCATCCAGCGGAGTCAGCCAGCCTATTTTATTCCCGTAGGCTAGGTCGAGAGTTACAAGGGAATAATCTAATTAATTAAATACTAAGTAATCCTAAGTCAATTTCGGATTATTTATATTTAATTAATTAAGCTGGACCTATTTATAATATAAAATGACTTTATTATAAAAGTGAGTCACTTTGATAGAGAAAATAAAATAAAATAAAAGTGGATTGTCAAAAGGAGGTCGGCCAAAAAGGAGGTCACCCAAAGTGGAGGTTTCATTGGTGGCTATAAAAGGAGGTAAAAGAAAGTCATTTGAATCATTCTCATCTTATCATTTGCATTGGAGATTTTCTCTTGTTGGCTGCAACTTAGGTTCAGCATATTCCAAGGACGAAAACCCTTTGGAATATTGGTGGATTGGACAAAAACCCAATTCCATCTTGAGGTGGAGTCATTATGGAGTTCACAATTGCACTTCATTGGTGATTCGGAGGAAAGGATTGAGCTACAAAGACATATTTATTTCTGCAGATTGGTGTGGAGAAGACCTAGGGCCAAAATTGTGAGATTTGTGGCCAAATACAATTTTGGCAATGAAGATTTATATGCAGATTTGATTGCAGGTTTTCAGCTTCATATTGAGGATTTAATTTGAAGAATATTACAAGGGTTTATACCCTAGGTGAGCGCCATCATAGAGGAGCCGAATTTCAGGTTTTGAGGAATATTGGAAGCCAAACCCTAGTCGCCGCCCTCTCATCGAACATGTTGATCGTCCATGTGTGATACCACTGCCTTATTACGAGGAGACACAGCTGTTTAGAGGAAGATCGTGGGTTTTTTGGGAGCAACATCAAGTGCCAAATCTGATAGCCCATCTAGGGTTTGAAACAAGACATCATTCTCCATTATTTTGGTATGTAGAAACCCTTATTTATCAATGTAAAGGTCTGATTTTGAACAGCAAAGATCTGAGTTATGTTTGGGCATGTTTGAGCCTTGAATTTGGATGTTATTTCAAGTCTGAGCAATCTGATTTGTAACAACAGTTAATCATATTCAGAAATCAGAACTTTATGTCATTTGTTTTGCATTAGAATGGTCATATTATGTGGTAGAATATATGGTTGATGTTTTCTTCACCAAGGTACATGAATGACATTTATATTTGAGCAATTGGCATACATATATTTTCTGTCCAAAACAATTTACATTCAGAAACAGAAAAATCAGACTTCATGCTCAAGGTTTGACCAAAATAAAAAAATCAGAAATTTAGGGCAGATCTGGTTAGGGATCTTACATAGTGGATAGCCTTTGTACTTGTTAGGGATCTTACATGGTCAATTGGGCTCATTGGGTGAATACAATTAATACTATTGAGGTCTTGTAAAATGCATTCAATATTTTTTGCTTGGGGCATTCAATATCGGTGGCAAAGTGATTTGGAAAGCTTCTAGCAAGTTTTCCATTGTTGCTTGCTCTCTTGCATACAAATAGAGGACTTGAGTAGAAGGTAATTCATGGATCTCCTAGACGAGGTTGGAGCTTGGAAATTGGAAGTGTATTGTAATCTTTTCAGTTGCTGAAAAATATATTAGTTCAGAGCTTTGGAGGCTGGGTTTCTCCCAAAAGAGTTTTCCCAGGATATATCAGTGTCTCATACTCTTATGTGGTTGCTTCATTGTGATCTTTCATTCTTGGTATTTCTTTGTGCTGTTGTTATTCCAAAATGCTGCTGAAAATTGTGTAGATCAGATAGCTTGTGACACTCTTCTCGTAGGGTTAAATGTGGAAATTGTTTGCATATCTTTGCATATTTGATATTTCCTTTCATGACCTAGTTTCTGAAATTTTGATGTGTAAAGACCAAGTTGAATGGATGGGTTATGGCCGCAAAATTGATCCACTCCATTTGAAATAATAATGATAGTAGGCTTGTCCAGAATATATTGAGTATAACCATACAGTACAAGCAGGATATAGTTTTCATCCCTACACACGCAGGCAAGGAGGTCTCATAAATCAGCAGACGTGATATATATTTCTAGAAGATGACCACATAAATAAGTTGCTAATAATCTGACTACCAACTGAAGAAATAGATGTTAAGTAAATTTCTCTCGTGCTGCTGAAAAGAATCATTTTTTGTAACAGCAACGACAAAATGGCCCTAGTCAAGAAATGAAAAGCTTACAGTTCTTTCCATCTATATGGATAACAAATGAAAGATAGAGAATGATCCAAAGTAGCACATTTCTGCATAAATATTTCAAAATTTTGCTCTTGCTATGGCCTAGATATGCTGCTTGTCGATGTTTCTTTGTTGTTTGGGATGCTAATCCTCTCGATTTAAAAAAAAAACAAAAAAAAAGACTATGAAGTATGGATAATTTTAGTACTAGAGTACAATGATATATTGAGGGTAAGGCTGTTTGATTGAAAAAAACTAGTTTTTTTAGGGTTTAGGCATAAAGCATGATGTGGTTTGGTTTGAAATGCCATTGTTTCTGAATTTCTGAGTTCAGAGCGGAATTCATCCGTGGAAAAAAATGAAAGAGGTAGGAGAAGAACTCACATAAAGGGAGTGATTGGAAGAAAGTCCAAGGGCTCGAACGAGGCCGAGGCACTGATTTTCGGAGGCAGCAATCCCATTGCCAATAATGACAGCCCTTCTCACAACACTCGACACGCCGCTGTCGAAAATTTCGGGCATTCCTGCTGAAGCGCCAGGAGGCTCTGGAAGCTTTATTGGCCTCATTACTCCGCTCTAAATTTAATTTACAGAGAACCTCAATATGAAGTTATTTGACAAATATGTAGCGTTCACAGATTTCAATTCCATGCTTTTCTTCTCCCAAGCAACAACTACTCATTTTTATTTAAAAAATATATTTTTATGGATACTGTATCGAGCCTAAATTTGACAGTCGACCCCGGTTGCCTTCCAAAACATTTATATATAGAGAGAGATGATTTCTTTGAAATCTTTCTTTTATACCCTTCTAAAATTTTGATTGTATATATATATATTTATTTATGATTTGTTTGAGATCCTAGTTTTTATATGATAAAGTCTTCTTAAAATTTTGAATTTGTTTGAATTTGTTAGATTTAATTTTTTATCATTAGTTTGGTCATGGTCAAATTGGTATATGCATGCCAATTTTTATTTAGTTTTAGGCACATTTTGATGGAATGGTTTAATACAATTATATATCTATAAATGGCATAGTTTTGTGTAAAGTTGAATTTGTTTCCCAATCTTTTACCCATTTCTATTTGAATATATTTTCACATAGTTGATCTTATTTTATCCACATCTCCACATATTCTTAAACAAATGTCCTTTATTATGCCTATTATTGCTCCATTCGTAAACATTCCCTCCCCACCTTGATATTAACATTTTATTGTCCCAAGTCGATCTTGTGGCAACTGGGAGTAATCCCCATGCCACACAAAATTTAACCTAAAATTTTAAAAACTTATATTTTAAATCTTGGTTGACTCACACCTATTCAACTAGTCATTGTGAACTGACTTGTGTAATAAACACCCCTAAATTTTTTGATTTTTTAACTGCAATATAAATGCTACAATGCAAACCTTCAACACCTTCTATCACCCAGATCCCAAAATGGGCAAGGTGAGAGCATTGTAATATACACTGTCTTGTAGGGTTTTATGCCAATATTTTTTTGTGTTTTCTATTTCCGATTTCACTGCTAAATGTGCTTAGGGTTTGTTTATGGTTTTTTGCATATGATGTTTGCAGTTTGACAATGAAATATAATGCATGCAACAAAACCAAGATAATATATAACAAATATACATAAAATATCGAAGACCCAAATCATAATATTGCTCAAAATGAATTATAGTTACATACCCATTTCATTTTCTTCAACTTTGTACTTCTATTGTATATTAACCAACAAGATTGGTACTACAAAAATGCATATAATAGCGCAGCAACAAGTTTCTCCTTCTCGATAGTGATTGCAATGAGATATGTATGTCTAGGTGCTTATAGAATGTGAGAGAAATGACTTGTAAGGGAGGCGATTTGATGTAGAAATGCAATTAACCCTTCTTAAAGGTGTACGGACCTGTTGTAGGTGTTTATCGACAACTATGAACTCAACAATCTCCTCTCAAACTTCCTTCTTTATCAAATCTGATTCACCATTTGACGATAAGAGATCTCCACTTCGAATGCTAATGAGAAAGCCTCCAAAAACCCTCACAATATATCCTCCAACATGGTACGACCAGCATGAGACAAGGTATGGCTAGCATGAAATGAATATACAGTCCCAAAAAACCACTTCAAATCTGCTCAAGTCTGTAACTACAATGTTGTTCTCAATTGTTCATAAAATCTGCATAAGAATGTGTGCAATAACTCCTCGAAATCTCATCAAAATGTATCAATCCAAGCACAATGTGAAGCCCCTAGATGAGACTCCCAGCAACTCTTCTGATGTTGTCTCTCAAACACGAAGAGAGTGATTCTACAAAGGTTTTTATCTCTATAAAACCCCAGTACAGCCACAAGCTCCAAGCTCAAGCTTTCACGACAAAGTCTTTTTGCAAGAGTGTGAATGCCAAATGAACTTTCATTTCTTCTTGTTATTCCTTGGCTTCCAATGCCCCTGAGGAGAATTTTAACATTTTTTTAAATAACTTATGTCACCTCAAGTCCCCATGAAGTGGGCGCCCAACCTAGCACAATGTCATTTCAAAACAACTTATAACAACAATATATTAGTTACTTTAATAAAATAAAGTAACTATAGCTTTTAATCCATTATAAGTTAAATATTTAATTTAACTTATATTTCGATAAATAATGCTTTATTCCTCAATCTCCTCAAACCCATGTGATAAGTGCTAGGTATTTCCAATTGGCAGTGCTATAAATAAAAATGTCGATGAACCTCACTGATGACCTCTTGCCTGACTTACTATAAATAGTAAGTCCTAGTAAAAAGTGCCCAAATAGGTTCCCTAACCAACTCCATTAGCCTACGAGAACCCTGGAATAGGCTAATTACTCCATCTATCTGTCTAGGCTAAGAAGGGGACATTACAGTCTGCCCTCCCCAAAATTGCTTGTCCTCAAGCAATCTCAGCTCAACATGCTACAGTATCTGCTTACTCTCCCACATTGCATCCTCAACTGGCATTTTTTTCCATTTCACCAGGTACTCTTTGATGACCCTCTTCCTGAGATTCCTCTCTCAGGTGTCAATGATAGCCTCTAGAACCAGGATTAGCTTCCCTTCCTCATCCAATGGTGGAAGCTCAGATGAAGGAACAACATTATGTCCAAGTGTTTTCTTAAGCCTGGATACATGAAATACATTGTGCACTCGGCTATTAGCTGGTAGCTCTATCTCATAAGCTACTTCCCCTACTCTCCTGGATACTTCTAATGGACCATAGAACCTGGGTTTAAGTTTCTCTCCACTCCTTTTGAGAGTGGATTGCCTATATGGTTGGAGCCTTAAGTAGACCATATCTCCAACCTCGAAAATTCTCTTTACTCGGTGTTGGTTTGCATGTAGTTTCTGTTAATTTTGTGCTTGATGCATATTCTCCTTGAGCTCTTTCATGATATTTTGGCTCTCTTGCAACAAGTCCTTAGCTTTCAGCACTTGATTGTCACCAAGTAGCAAATCTATGAAGCTAGGGGCATCATATCCATATAAAGCTCTAAACGGAGTCATCCTGATAGACATGTGATATGTTGTGTTTTAGCAGTACTCCCCTAGGTGTAGCCACTTAAGCCGCGCTCTCTACTACTCGACACATAATTCTTGAGATACCCTTCCACCCATTTATTTACTATCTTTGTTTGCCCGTCAGTCTACAGGTGGTAACTGGTACTGGGAGTAAGCTCAGTGCCACATAATTTGAACAACTCCTGCCAAAAGAGACTTAGGAACTTGTTGTCCCTATCACTCACAATGCCTCTAAGTATCCCATGCAACTTGAAAATCTTCCCAAATAATAGATCAGCTACCTGTACTGTTGTATGAGTCATTGATATGGTGAAGAAATGCCCAAACTTGGTCAACCTGTTGACCACTACAAAGATGCAGTCCTTCCCCTGTACTTTTGGTAGCCCAATGATAAAGTCCATGGAGATGTATTCCCACTTCTAATTGGGAATCGACAAGGGCTGAAGTAGGCCAGCTGGATAAGTATGTTCATTCTTATTCTGCTGACAGATAGGACACTCCTGAACATACTTAAGGACTTCATTTTTAAGTCCTTTCCCTGTAAAACATTCCTGAACTTGTCTATAAGTCTTGAAGAACCTGAGATGACCATCCATAGGTGTGTCATGGAAAGTCCTTAAAATCTTGCCTTTGAACTGAGAGTTATGTACCAGAAATATTCTCTCCTTATAAATAATCAAGTCATTAACCACTGTGTACCTGTCATCATGTATTGTGCCCTCTATGATTCCTACTGCCCTAGAATCCTTAGCATATTTTGTTGAAATTGACTCCCTCCAATTAGTAGATATCTCTCCAAGCAAACACAAGTGGGGTCTCCTAGATAATGCATCTGCTACAATGTTCTTACCTTTGACATATTCTATGTCAAAGTCATATGCATGTAATTGACTCACCCACTTCTGTTGTCGATCATTCAAGTAATTCTAGTTCATGAAGTATTTGATACTATTATGATCAGTTTTGATAATAAATTTGCCGCCAACCAGATAAGGCATGAATTTGGCCAATGCACGCATTATGGACAACATCTCTTGGTCATAAACTGAGTAGCTCTTCTCCACACCCCTGAGCTTCTTGTTCTCAAATGCAATGGGGTGTTTCTCCAATCCCCTTTCCTAAAGCATCACACTCCAAATCAAGTGGCTTGGAAACATCTGGGATTGCTAACATCGAGCAAGTAGACATCAAATGTTTGAAGTGTTCAAAACACTTCTATGTTGAACCTGACCACACAAATGCTCCCTTCTTAGTTAAATTTGTAACAGGGGCTACAGTCTGTGAGAAGCCCTTAACTAACCCCTTGTAGAAGCCACACAACCCAAAGAACCCCTTAAGTTGAGTGAGATTCATCTGTGTAGGCCATTCCATGATAGCCCTGATCTTCTCTAGATCTATCCTCACACCATCTACAATGATAATCTGGCCCAGATAGAGCAACTATGTCATGCCAAAGTCACATTTGGACTCCTTAGCATACAAGAACTCACTCTCCAGGATGCTCAAAACCTCCTCCAAATCCCTCATGTGCTCTTCTCATGATCTGCTAAAGATTAGGATATCATCGAAGAAGATCAAAATAAACTTCCTCAATTGTTTCCTAAAAATTTGGTTCATGCAGCTCTAGAAAGTAGCCGGTGCATTTGTCAACCCAAATGGCATCACCAAAAACTCAAAGTGGCTGTAATGACACCTTAAAGTTGTTTTCTTTATATCCTCCTCTCTCATCCTGATTTGGTGATACCCTGATATCAGATCTATCTTTGAAAAGTAGCAAGCCCCGTGAAGCTCATCAATCAACTCATCTATACGGGGAATAGGATATCTGTTTTTGATGGTTTTCTTGTTCAAGGCATGGTAATCAATGCACATTTGAATGGTCCCATCTTTCTTCTTGACAAGAACTACTGCAGAAGCAAATGGGCTCTTAGTAGGCCTGATGTGCCCCATCTCCAACAACTCCTTTATAGTCTTCTCTATCTCATCCTTGAGCCTCTTAGGATGACGATAGGGAGTAGTAATCATAGGCTTAGACCCATCCTCAAGCTCAATGACATGCTCAATCCCTCTATCAGGTGGCACTCCTGGTGGTATACTCCCAAACACTTTGTTGTGTTTGGTCAACAACCTTTGTATGTCTAGATGATAGTTGTTCTTTGGTTGTTGGGGAACCTCTGGCATGATTAGGCATTCAGCTGCCCACTCCACCTGGTCATGTCTCAACATTCTCTCCATCCTCTTTATAGAGACTACTCAAGGCCCTCCATATGATAATGCTCTAAGAACAAACTTTTTTCCATTTGATTGAAATTTCATCTCCATATTTGTCACGTTCATGGTGAACTCTCCAATGTTCATCATCCAGTGCATGCCCAACACTACATCTGTGCCACCTATACCAACAACATAGAAGTCATCTTTGAGCTTGTACTCCCCAAGCCATATGCCCAACCCAAAAATCTTTTTGGTGCAGGTGAGTTTGAAGCCATCTGCTACCATTACCTTGAAGCCTTCAAACTCCTATGTCTTTAGCCCTCATTTGGCCACCAACCCCTTGTCAATGAAATTGTGTGTTGCACCTGTATCGATAAGAGTGATAATGCGTTGTCCACCTAGGACTCCTCTAACTCTGAAGGAGTCAACTTTCTGGAAGCTGGAAAGTTGTGCCATCACTCCTTCACTGTCACTACTACCCTGGGATGCATTTTCATCATCGTTGTCCTCCCTATCTGATGGCTGATATGATTTTTTTAAATTTGATTCCTTAGCTGAAAAGTATATCTATTTTGCCTTTTCCTTATTAAGGCATATATGTGAAGGATCCCATGGTTCCCTATAGTGAAAGCAAAGCTTCGTCCTCCTGTACTCATTAAGCTGCTAAGTGTTCAACTGATTTGTCTTCTCTCCAGGCTGATTGGTCTCTCTCTAAAGAGGCTTTTTATCTTTGTCTTTCTTATATGGAAGTCCCTTAGACTAGAATTTGCTTTTGGATGTTGAAGATTCCATATCTCTAGCCTTTTTCATAGCCTCATGTAGAGAAGGTGGGTTGAGGCCCTTAATCTAACCCCGTAAGGGATCTGTGAGTCCATCAATAAAAAGTACCATCAACCTACATTCTGAAATATCTGTCACCATGACCGACAGCTTCTGGAACTCTGATATGTAACTCTCCACTGAACCCCACTATTTAAGTTGTGCCAACTTCTTGAACTATAACTTAGGGTCCTTATCAAACCTATATATTAGTCGTCCAGTGAACTCTGCATAGGACGTGATCTGGTCATGGCTAAGAGTAACCTTCCCATGGTGCCACCACTCATGGGCAATGCCGTCAAGATGCAAGGCCACATAAGTAATGGCCTCCTCCTCTAGCATAGGGCTAAGTTGTAGGAAGCTATCCAACTTTTGTACCCATGCTCTGGCTGTGGTCTTCCTTGACCCATCAAAGTAAGGTATATTGAGCTTGTTCACCTTCTTCTACAACTAAATATTATGTTGTCTACTACCTCCCTTGGGTCTATGTTTCATCCTCAAGTCTAAGTACTCACGGAATGACATCTCTGCTCTAAACTCCTCACTAGATGCCTACAAATCTCTGATAACGACATCCTGGAACTCCAACTATGTAGGTTCAGGCTCTGGTACATTGTTTTGTGGAGTAAAAGTGGGTATACATGGTCTATCATAAGCTGTGTGTTGAGTAACCCCTCTATTATTAACAAATGCTTCCCCTTAATTTCTCCTATCCTCATCATCTCTAAGTTTGTTCCTGTCACCATTGTTCCTGTCACGATTGTTCCTGTCACCATTATTGTCTTGGTTCCTATCATTGTTGTTGTTATTGTTTCCAAGATTCCTGAAAACGTGATTAGCCATCATTTCCATCATACGATTAAAGTTATGCTACATCTCCCACTGTCCCCTAGCCAAATCATTCAGAATGTCACATGTGCTAGGTTCTTCAGAGTCTTTGTCACCCATTTCCTCTACTGGTACCACTATTGTATCAGTACCTGCAAAAGGATCAATATGAGGTGGTACTGCAAGATCTAATTGTGACATGTTTCTCCTGAGGTAGTATTGGTGTGTACCCGACTGCATCACTCAATAACCACTCTGCATGTTTCAATTGACCTCACAGGATGTCAAGATTATCTGTGCTCTGATACCACTGTAATATACACTGTACTGTAGGGTTTTATGCCAATATTTTTTTGTGTTTTCTGTTTTCAATTTCACTGTTGAATGTGCTTAGAGTTTGTTTATGGCTTTTTGCATACGATGTTTGCAGTTTGACAATGAAATATAAAGCACGCAACAAAACCAAGATAATATATAACAAATATGCATAAAATATTAAAGACCTAGATCATAATATTGCTCAAAATGAATTATAGTTACATACCCATTTCATTTTCTTCAACTTTGTACTTTCGTTGTATATTACCAGCAAGATTGGTACTAGAAAAATGCATATGATAGCCTAGCAACAAGTTTCTCCTTCTCGATAGTGACTGCAATGAGATATGTCTGTCTAGGTGCCTATAGAATGTGAGAGAAATGGCTCACAAGGGAGGCAATTTGATGTAGAAATGCAGCTAACCCTTCTTGAAGGTGTACAGCCCTGCTGTAGGTGTTTATCAGCAGCTATGAACTCAACAATCTCCTCTCAAACTTCCTTCTTTATCAAATCTAATTCATCATTTGATGATAAGAGATCTCCACTTCGAATGCTAATGAGAAAGCCTCGAAAAACCCTCACAATATATCCTCCAACATGGTATGACTAGCATGAGACAAGGCACGATCAGCATGAAATGAATATATAGTCCCAAAAAACCACTTCCAATATGCTCAAGTCTGTAACTACAATGTTGTTCTCAGCTATTCATAAAATATGCACAAGAATGTGTGCAATAACTCCTTGAAATCTCATCAAAATGTATCAATCCAAGCACAATGCGAAACCCCTGGATGACACTCCCAGCAACTCTCCTGATGTTGTCTCTCAAACATGAAGAGAGTGGTTCTACAGAGGTTTTTGTCTCTGCAAAACCCTATTACAGCCACAAGCTCCAAGCTCAAGCTTTCACGACAAAGTCTTTTTTGCAAGAGTGAATGAATTCCAAATGAACTTTCATTATTTCCTTTTATTCCTTGGCTTCCAATGCCCATGAGGAGAATTCTAATATTTTATTTTTAATAACTTATGTCACCTCAAGTCCCCATGAAGTGGGCACCCAACCTAGCACAATGTCATTTTAAAACAACTTATAACAACCATATATTAGTTACTTTAATAAAATAAAGTAACTATAGCTTTTAATCCATTATAAGTTAAATATTTAATTTAACTTATATTTTGATAAATAATGCTTTATTCCTCGATCTCCTCAAACCCATGTGATAAGTGCTAGGTATTTCCAACAGATAGTGCTATAAATAAAAATGTCAATCAAACCTCACCGATGACCTCCTACCTGACTTACTATAAATAGTAAGTCCCAGTAAAAAGTGCCCAAATAGGTTTCCTAACCAACTGCATTAGCCTATGGGAACCGTGGAATGGGCTAATTACTCCATCTATCTGTCTAGGCTAAGAAGGGGACATTACAAGCATACAGTGCATCGAATCTCAACCAACTCTATCAAATGCAGCAACTAGAGAGTATGCAATACAAATTCTCATTGTGACACACCAGGCGGCAAGCCATCCATCTTTGCACTTATTCGGTGGAATATGTCAATGCAATCATAGTATGAACACACAAGGCAGTTGATCTGACCTTTCTCTTCGCTTATTCAATGGAGTGTGTTGTGCAAACAAAATGATGCACACTAGGCGGTAGAGCCGACCACTTCTACACTTATTCAGTGGAGTGTATTAAAACATAAAGCATGTTATAAACTGGCGGTAAGCCATCTAGTTGTTACAAAATGAAATGCATGAAATGGCGACCTCTAGCGGTACTACCATCTAGGGTTTATAATAATTGATTATTGCAACTTTAAAGAGATATTACAAAACATAAATGGCTACAACAATAATCTTCATCAACAAATCCCTGTGATTAGCTCCCTTTTTTGCTCCGTTTTTTGCTTCCACCCACTGATTTAATGTATTTTTCTCCATTTTTTAAAAAAAGTCGATGCTATTTATTGAGATGGTGCTATTTTTGGCATTTTTTACGTCGATCAGATCAAGTAGGCGCTAATTAGCGCCTAATTTAGCATCCAATTTAGTGCCTACTTTAGCGCCCAATTTAGCACCCAATGCAGTGCCTAATTTAGCACCTACTTTACGCCTGATTTAGCACCTGATTTAGCGCCTAATATAGCGCCTGATTTAGCACCTATCTGAGCGCATAGTTTAGCACCTAACTTAGCGCATAGTTTAGCGCCTAATTTAGCACCTAATTTATGGTTACTTGGGTTTAGGAGTATTATTTAGGGTTTAGGGTTTATGGTTTTGGGGTTATGGGTTAAGGTTTAGAGGTTTAGGGTTTAGAGAGATAAAGGACCAATAGGGAGATATAGAGGAGATCGAGGGGAGATATAGGGAGATAGAGAGTGAGGGATATGGCTAGAGAGATAGGGAGAGAGATTGAGAGGTAGAGGGACAAAGGCGATAGGGAGAGAGGGGAGAGCTAGGGAGATAGAGGTTTACAGTTACTTGGGTTTAGGTTTTAGGGTTTCTTGGGTTTAGGGGCTAGGATTTAGGGGCATTATAATTTAGGGTTTAGGGTTTATTGTTTAGGGGTTAGGGGTTCAGGTTTAGAGGTTTAGGCTTTAGGGTTTATAAAGAGAGAGGAATGATAGGGAAATATAAAGGACACTGTGGAGAGAGATAGGGTGATATAGAATGAGGCACATGGCTAGGGACATAGGGAGAGAGATTATTGAGAGGTAGAGGGATGTTAGAGATAGGGAGATAGGGGAGAGATAGGGAGATAGAGGTTTAGAGTTGCTTGGATTTAGGGTTTAGGGGTTTGGGGTTTAGGGTTGCTTGTATTTGGAGATAGTTAGATAAAGAGAGAGAGGAGATAGATAGGTAGAAATAGAGGAGACATAGAGGAGAGAGATAGGGAGATAGAGAGTGAGCGAGATATCTAGATAGATAGGGAGAAGGATTGAGAGGTAGAAGGATGATAGAGATAGGGAGATAGGGGTTTAGGGTTTCTCAGGTTTAGGGTTTAGGGGTTAGGGATTAAGGTTTAGGAGCATTATTTAGGATTTACAGTTAATTAGTGTTTAGATGTTTAGGGTTTAGTATTTAGAGAGAGAGGACCAATAGGGAGATATAGAGAGTGAGGTACATGGCCAGAGACAACAGGAAGAGATAGGGATATGGAGAGTGAGAGACATGGCCAGAGACATAGGGAGAGAGATTGAGAGGTAGGGGAACGATAGAGATAGGGAGATAGGGAGATAGAGGTTTAGGGTTGCTTGGGTTTAGTGTTTAGGGTTTAGGGGTTTGCTGGGGTTTAGGATTTAGGGGTTTAGGGTTTCTCAGGTTTAGGGTTTAGGGTTAGGGCTTAGGGGCATTATTTAGGGTTTATATATGTTTTAGGGGTTAGGGTTTAGGGTTTAGGGGCATTATTTAAGGTTTAGAGGTTGAGTTTCTCAAGTTTAGGGTTTAGGGGCATTATTCAGGGTTTACAGTTGCATGTCAAAAGAAGTCTTTCTCTCTCTAAATCCCTCAACCTTAAATAATGACCCTAATCCCTAACCCCTAACCCTTAACCTCTAATCCCTAACCCCTAAACCCTAAATGGCCTAAGCAACCCTAAACCTCTATCTCCCTATCTCTCTTATCTCCCTTGACTCTCTATCATCCCTCTACCTCTTAATCTCTCTCCCTATCTCTCTAGACATCTCACTCACTCTTTATCTCCCTATCTCTCCCTCTATCTCCTCTATCTCTCCCAATCTATCTCCTCTCTAGTCTCTCTACCTATCTATCTCTCCCTATCTCTTGCCTCTCTCTCCCCTATCATTCCTTTATCTCCCTATCTCTCTAGTCACTCTCTATCTCCCTATCTCTCCCCTCTATCTCCTCTATCTCTCCCTATCAGTCTCCTCTCTATCTCTCTCTACCTAGCTATCTTTGCCTATCTCTCTATCTCTTGCCTCTCTCGCCCTATCATTCAACCTATATCTTCCTATCTCTCCCTTAATCTATTAATTATCCCTCTCCCTTATTGATGAAGGAAATGAACAAGAAAACTAGGACTTTCTCTCTCTAGTCTCTTCCTCTTTGCCTCTATCTGTCTCCCTTATCAACAAAGCAAATGGAAACAAGAAAACCAGGACATGAAAAGAGGGATGAGAATATAAATTGGTAGGATGAAATGGAAACAAGATAAAACTAAAGTTCATTGGATGGCAAGAATGATAAGAGGAGAGGTGGAAAATAGTAAAATAGGGAAAAATTGGTGGGATCTAAAGGGAAATTGGATAGGAAAAGGATTTAAATAGGAGGTAGATAGGTCAGAGAGAGAGAGAGAGAGAGAGAGAGAGAGAGAGAGAGCATTTTTTTCATAATGCATTAGTTAATCACACACTTCACATTTGACATCATGCTAAAAAGATCAAATAAGTTTTGTATTTTTTCTCAACTATTTCATTTCTCTATCTTAATTATTTAATATCTCAATATTTTATTCTACTCTCAACTCCTTGTACTTTAAAGTTTAATTAAATCTAGGATTGGACTTAAATCTTCTATTACAGGGTATGATTTATTTTCCTACATTTTTTTGAACTCGCAATTTCCATGCCTATGTTTAGGATAAAAAAAGATTGATTTTTTATTTTGAGATTTTTGTGGTTTGCATTTGTTGGAAACAACCCAATGCCTTTAATTTTGCATTCCTAAGAAACATCTAGGATCCTTATGTCCCCTTCAACAAAGTACTAGGTCAAACCCTCACCTTGCAAACATGACTACCTCTTTCTCTTACTTCTTATGACAATCACATGTTGCATTCTAATGATGAAGAAGAATATTATGATCATGATGTCTTTATTAAAAGTGTTGAAAATGAATAGAAACATGAGATCTTTGATAAATTGAAATATTGAAATATTTGTGCAATCAATTAGCTAATATAGATGATAATATGTCCACTTCATTTTTCATTGATGGTCTTACCCAAGTACTTATCACAATTAGATAACATGGCATAGATACAATTAAGGATATATATGAAAATAATTAAAGATAAACAAACTCCTCGTGTGGTAGGCACCAGTCATTCTCTTTTGAAAATCATTCCCTTGTATATATTTTTAAAATCCGATTTTGTTTTTCTGTTTGAGGAGTAGGGTTTAAAGATTTATAGAAAACATTAATCCAAATCATATGCCAGATTGGGTTAAGTGAAGTGGATGATTTAATTGATAAAATTACATAAGCTCCTTAATCTGTTCTGAAGTCACCAGCAAACTTGAAAGTAAATTGTCATTGGTGAAACAAGGTAACACCCACCTAGGCTTGAACAAAGCCTAAAGTGCAGAGAATTTTGATTAATCTGAGCAATTCTATTAGTTGGCCAAATTCACATATAAAACCTAATCATAATATTTGGCATATCTTTAGAGTAACATACATCAACAACAAAAGCAGATGCTCTCAATGTTCATACTGCTATGTTTACTCATGCTGTTGTGAAGAAGTTAGAACAAAGGCTGCAAGATTATGAGAAAAATCAGAAAGTAATGAATGATGAAGCAAACAAATTGTATTTTGAAAATGTGAAATTAAATAAACAATTGCAAGCTAGAAATGGATAAGAAATAACTCAAATGAAAGTTGATTATGCTTGATTTCTCCTATGATATCCTTTGATTACTAGGGGTAATGCATCAACTTTACTTTGCATCTCATCAATTCTTTTAAGGATGACATTTATGTTGGAAGGATGAACATTAGGAGTTGTGATTAAAATGGGAGTGGAAGTGGCAACATGAGATAATACGTGGAGTGTATTTGTGTAGTAACATTATTGCTCAAATTTGTAAAGGTTTGATATAAGTATTTGTGTAGTAAGATTCATGTCTTGCCTATCCATATGTGCAATATGTGCATCATGATGAAAAACATCTTCCCCATTAAAATATGTAGTAGTCATCAAATCCTCAATCATAACTTCCTCGCAAAATGAGGATTAGGTTGAGACCTTGACATTCAAGCAAAATATAAAGCAATGAAAAGGAAATTGCATCCAAGTAATCCTAATTTTTTCTGCCAACAATTCATACCAAAGATTGAACAATTTAAGGATATTGCAATAGGTAATTTGTATCGACACAAATGATATTATTGAAGAATTTTAAAGTTTAGGCCATAAGAATCATCCTTTTTTAAACATGGATTGCAAATAATTCTAAAAATTTAGAAGTCTTGCTCATTAACATTATTGTCTGCTACAATGTCATCCAGTGTATCATTGTCAATGTTCATATGTTCTTTCAAGTATTTAATATTATCATCATCCTCATCTTGACCTGCATCATCTTCATCATCATTGAAATCTAACTGTAGACCATCTATATTATTACCAAATGTATTTGGATCATCATTTAGTATACCATCCATATTGTTGTCTTCCATAACATCATCCAACTCTGGATTGTTGTCTTCTCGTGCTTGAACATAACCATCTTCAAAATCATCATGGATTTCAATTTCTTCAATATTCTCTGATCCCTCTCTCTCATTTTGTTGGCCATCATTGTTTTGCTCAGTATTCACTAATGCATCGTCAAATACATGCCTTAATCTTGGATCATAATGTATGACAAATATCCATTTCGGGTCCAAAATATCTTCATAGAAAAATACCTACACATGAACGATATACATATATTAGACGTATGGTATAACAATTTTCTTGATTAATAAACACATGTATATATTCACAATAAACTATGAATTAATAGATTAATGATCACTATTTCTTCTTGTTTGAGTTAAAGAAATACCTGCTCACAATGAATTGGTAGAACATAAGGCTCCTTATCCTTTGGTAGGAAACATGAGGAATCTATAGAAAACAATCCACTATTAGTATCATGTCTTCGTGTCCTCTCAAATGCTTCATACCATCTACACTTAAAAATACAACATTTAAAAGAGCGGTAATCCAACTCAATAATTTCTTGTATTTTCCCAACATATTGTAGATTCCCTTCAATTATATTCTTATCTTTTGAGCTTGATCGACTGGATTGCTTGAAGTCAACCATGATGCCACAATCGAAGGATCATCTCTTTACATCTATTCTTTCTACACGATAATGTCGACCATATGCCTACATTGGTGGATATTTCCTTGCCTGTGAAAGACCATTTATTTTAGTGAAAACAAATATAATGACGAATATTAAAATAGTTAATAGTGTCAAAACTGTAAGGAAACAACATTTTGTAAAATTCCAATTGTACCTTTCTTTCACATCCTCTAGACATGTTGATTTCATCTTCTGTTATGTCTGAATCTATACCTGCATCTTCTATTTGATTTTGAATTTATTCAGTAACCCATTCCAGTGTGCAATCTTTGCCCCATTCCCCAAGCAGATCAGTGGGAAGTGGAGTATTCCTTGGGTTCGATCTCTTAAATTGTCTCCTTGCTTCTAACACTTCTTCTCTCTTTTTATCATACATATCAATCCATTTGTTCATAAAGTCCATGTGGTACAAAATGAACTTGTCGAGTATAGCACTTTTGTTTACACCTATTACATGTCAACATGTTTATTTCAAACTCCAAATGTCATGCTATTAATTTGACAAATAAATTACAGAGTAAATTAATGATTGCAAGAAAAAAAAACCACACTAATCATGAATTTACTTACCAATTTCTACTTGAACACCATTAGATTGTGGTTTTTCTCCATCAATAATATCTGATGCTCATTCTTCATCCTAGAAGCATGGCCCATCTTAAAAATCCTTACTAAAGAATTCACACAGGAAGAAAAATGCTTCATTCAATACATACCCTTCAGCCATGCAACCCTCTGGATGTGCCTTTTGTCAAACATATCTTTTTAGAGTTTTCATATACCTCTCAAAGAAAAACATCCACCTCGTTGATACGACACCCGCCAATTCAATGTCATCGACTAGGTGTATAAGTAAATGGACTTGTAGGTCCATGAAACTTGTAGGGAGCTCCTTCTCAAATACACATACAATTTCTACAATTTCATTCTTCCATTTTGGCACTTCACATTCATGGATCTCCTTGGAGGTCACCCACCTAATATAAGAATAGTAAATTAGTATGAACCTTTAGTCAAAAATTAAAATGCAATATAATATCTCTATGTCTCTCACACATGAACATTTCATATAACTACATACCTTGTAAATGCTGACAATCGAATTATGGCATTCCTTAAGTCAACTATAAGACAGGAAACCCCCCTAATTGCCAATTGCATGATATGCTATCAAACACATTTATGAAAAGGTCATTAGTAATTTTTTCTCACACAACAAAATATCAAAATATATTTAGTACTTAATCAATGTTACCAGTAAATATTAAATGATGATATATAATACCTTCACAAAATTATGAAAATCATGTGTTTTAAATCATATGATATGTCCATCAACTGTAAAAACTTTAGCCAATGATGACCCATAGCCAGTAGGTGTCCTTATTGAATGGATGACATTTTTTAGTTGGTCTAGCTCTTCTTCTTTTTTCAAAATCCATGGAGCTTCTGCATATGTTTTATTTTCCCTATTTGGCCACAAATATTTTCTATCAATTTTGGTACGCGAAAGAGCAATATCTCTCCTCAAAGACAAGGTGTCCTTCTCTTTGCCTGATATATGTCGAAATATAGAATCTGGGACATTTTTTAAGACGTACATAGGATCTAATAGGTGAGATATTAATAGATCCTTCTAGTAAGGGAGTTCATAAAATATGGATTTCTTTTTCATTCCTTCTGGCATATTAACTACAACTTGTTCTGGTTCTTCAATTGAATCACCCCGATCAAATAAATCGTCCCAACCTTTCAATTTAGCATCTTCATACTTCTTAATCCAATCACTTGGACCCATAATCATGGGAGGGCCTCTATTTTCAACTTTTCCATCAAATTGATTCTTCAGGTGAAACTTATGATCTAGTGGTAGAAAAACCCTGTTGTTTGCGTAAATAAATTTATGTAGATCTTTAGAATACCACCCTTGAAATTGTTCTACACATCTTGGACATGCAAATATCCCCTTTGTTTGAAGCCCTACAATTCAATAAGTAATGTTAAGAACATCAAAAAAATAGTATAAAACTAAGTATGAAAGTTGGGATGAAAATAAATTATGAGTGTAAATACGTAAATATTTTATCTTACTAGAACAAACACCAAGTCCTGGGAAATCATGAATAGTCCAACATAGCGCACCATACAACATGAAGGACCTATTTGATGGCGGACGTGATATGTCATACATTCTTATGCCTTTCCATAGCAGTTGCATCTCATCAATAAAAGGCGCAAGATAAACATCCATGTTTTTAACTTGATGTTTTCTTGGAATAATGAGAGTCAGCATAAGGTGCTCCTTTCTAACACTCATCCATGGGGGAATATTGTATACTATCAATCATACTAGCCAAACACTATAATTTGAGCTCAGGAAAGAGAATGGGCATACTCCATCAATTGCAAGACCAAACCTGATACTACGGGGTTCATCTTTGAATTTTATTGGCCATTTTTCCTCTATGTGTTTCATTGCTTTAGAGTCAGACAGAATTCACATGAATCCATCTTTACTCCTGTTCTTTGCATGCCAGTTAATCAATTGTGCAAGCGACTTGCAACAAAACATTCGTTGAAGTCTAGGTATAATTGGCATGTGACATAAAACCTTCTTTGGAACTATAGGAGCTTGTACATCTATACAATATCTCTTCTCTTTGCATACAGGGCATTCTACCTTGTTTTGATATTCATCTCTGTATAAAATGCAATCATTTTTACATGAATGAATTTGCTTATATTAAATCCCCAACTCAACCAACAACAGACGTGCCTCTCTGCAAGATGATGGCAACACATTCTCTTTAGGGAATATTTTAGTTTTTAGTGCCCTGTAAGATTGCCAGAGATTAAATCAATTGAATGTTTGACTTACGATGAACATGTTTGATATGTCAATCTATACTAGGATTGTTTATATACAATATATGGTTTTAAAATCCCCTGAAATAAATATAAACAAAGTTGATGAATGTTTACGAATTATGTACAACAATTGACAATTGCAAAGTAAGAAATAGATTTCAACTCACTTTAATAGGGTAGTGAATCCTTTGTCTGACCTGTTGTCGATTGGGATTGAACCCGTGATGTAAAGTTGTGATAGTCAGTAATCCTTCGAAACATGGTATCAAACTCAGGCTGTGGGTGACCTATGTCGAGTTTGAACCTCCAGATTATGGGCTGGTTCCCTTAAAATATTCAATTGGATCTATGACTTTGATGTTGAAAAGGGTAAAAAGGATCTTTCTAAAAGCAAATAAAACTGTAAAAGTATGGTGATGCACCTAATAATGATGAAAACTTGGCAATCTAAGTCACAATAGATATCAGAAAATCTATCCACACAAACCACTTTCAGCAAATTGATCACAAAAATGTTTCTAAGAAAGGCTGGAAAATATCTGTGTTTGAAGGAAAAGGGTTTTTTCACAACATAAAAGAAAGGTTTTCAATTGCACAACCTAAGACCTATGATTTTCAATGATATCTAACACAAATAAGTACTAATGAGACAATGATTTTAAAGGTTTTGATGTTAAACACAATAAAATCTCATCAAATCACTTATACAAGTTGCATTAATGGAAGGTAGATACTTGATCAAGCTGAAAAATAAAGGAAATGATTGCATAGAATAAAGTATAGAACCTATAACCTGCTATAATCTCTATAAATCTATAAATAAGTGAGTTACAAAACCTCTCTCTCTCAAAGTGTAAAGAGCAAAAAGGCAAGAACTAGGAAAAAACTAAGTTTTCCTTACAATATATAGTTTGCTCTCTCCAAGAGGCATAGAAAAAATTAACTACAGTCAATTGCCTCTAAAAATAAGCTCTCCAATTTGATCCACCAGCAAACAACAAAATCCCTAAAAATAAGGGTCAAAACTGCCTCAAAATGAGCAAAATAGCTCAAAACTGCTTTTCTCCATGTGTTTGACTCAAGACTCAAACAAAATCTCCCAATTTGTCCTCCAAATCATGCAAAAAGACTCCAAAGTCTTCAGTTAACTCAACTCCTTCATTTTTGCATGATTTTGCATGTGTAGATAATGTGGACAAGAAATAAAGTAACCATCTGCATAATTACTCTATTTATGAGTTTCAAATTGTCTAATTTCTTTAATTTTACAACTTTGTGACAAATTAATAAAGTAATTTACAAAATATTACTTTATTAATTGTTTACATTATTTATAGTTGTAAAATCATGAAGAAATGGAAGAAAAAGAAAATCACCTTATCTCTCCCTTTACATTTGCATAATTTGCATGATTTTGCATGATAATGATACCAAAATTTAATTAGGTCTTCATACATGAAAAAATAAAAAAATTACCCCCTTATGCCTCCCATGCAAAAATTAGGTCATTTACATGCAAAATAATATAATGAATTATCAAGAAGAATGATAATTGCATCATTATCACCTTATAACTCCATGCAAAAGAAAACCTCCTAGTTGCATTACACATGCATCAAGGCATAAAAGTATCCCCTTATCACTCCTCTACGTTGTAAAAGAAAAACATATAGTTTACATTACACAACTATACCATCTGCCTTCATATTGCATATCATCCTTACCATATCTTTGTCTTGACCATATCTTTCCTATCATGAATTTGACTATCACCTTGCATTATATCTCATTGTATTTAAAATCACCATTTGTTATTTGATTTTACCATGCAATGCTCTCTATCTTATCCTTGCCATTTGTCTTCATGATTGCATTCCTCATATTTGACCTTGTCTTACACATGCATTGTCCATTTTTACTTTACACATATTTCTTGCCACCTTGTAACCACTTGTCTTCATGATTTACTTTGTTATCTTTTTCATGCATTTCGAAATGCATAAGGCAAAAGGGCTTTGACCACACTTGGTCTCCACATGATATAAGGCATCTTTGTCCTTTGACTTTGTGTTAACATATGATAAAAGGCATCTTCAACATTTATCTTGTCGACCACCATGGGACAAAGGGAATAAAAGATTAAGGCTTACCTTCTAATGATTCACAAATTTGACTTTAACAGAATCAAATGCAAAAAGAAATAATTCTTTTGGCCCACGGGCCCCTCCCTGGCATAATCATTAGGAACTATCAAGACATAAGTCTTGACCTCGGTCTAGATAAGATGAATGATTTACTTGCTAAGTCAAAAAAGATGAGAAAAATGCAAAAGAAAATCCATCGAATAAAAATAAAGAGGAACCCTAAAAAATTGTCACTTCTCATTTTGTTATCTTTCATTTTGCTATGCAACTTTTGGGCCGTCAGCTAGGGTTTGAAGAAAAATACTTCTCTTGCTCCTTTTTCTACCATTTCGGTCGATTCTTTAGCATTTTAAACATGGCATCTCATTGCAGGAACAAGGTGAGTATGTTTTTTGAGTTTTCATTTGGCAACCACCCATCATTTTTCTCAATCTTTGATATCTAGCCGTCAGCTAGGGTGGCTGTGTGTTGAGATTTCCATGCTTTCTTATCTCTGTGTCTTCTTCATCTGCAACTTTAACCTATCCTTTTGAAAAGGTTTCCAAGAATGAAGCATGCATCTTTTGTAGCTTTCTTCAAACCAAAAAAAAAATGAGGTGAGCTTCCATGTTCTTTAACCTGTATCTCATTTCTTTTTTCACTCTGTCTGCACATTCTTGATAAGGGTTAAAAATGCAAGTGGGTATTTGTGCTTCCTAGAGAAAAACTCTCCTCTGCCATGGCCGTGGCTGTAGCTTAATTCTTTTCATATTTTCTGTGACTGTAACTTGTAAAATGCATCAGGGTTTCAAGAAAAATTATATGGGTTTTCATTTTTTTAAAAAGATAGGCCTTTCTAGTCACGACCATTTCATTATCTTGTTTCCTGTACATTTCTTTTCACACTTCTTTGGCCGCGGCCTGTAACCTTTCTTTCTCTGTGTTATTTTTTTCCTGTAGATAAAAAAGAAAAGATAAGGTTTCAAAATATATTGCAATGAGAAAGAGGGTTTGAACTTCTGAATATGAAAAAGGAAACTCTTTAAAGGCCACGACCTGCTATAGCTGTGTTTTTCTCCTTTGCTCGACCTTTCTGTATTGATAGAAAAACCCATTTGGGTTATTTGTATTTGCTTTCTTTAAATAGTTTGCTTTTGACTGTAGCTTCAAAACACCACAGGGTTTGACATTTTATGAGTATTCTGTTATAACTTGAACCTGTCCACTCAGACATGTGAAAAGAGAAACATAAAGAATCCTCATCTTTTGTTTCTTTCTCCTTCTGTCATTTGAATGTATGAGAGAAACTGTATCTGGTAAACTGGTATAACATTCTCCTTGTTATTCTTTCATATGTACTTTATTGCATGATTTGAACTTGACATGATGTACCTTTCTCTATATCAATTATCTCCTATATGTCATGAACATTTAGATATGATCTTTTCTATGCTACCTCCTATAGCTATAACTGTCACTTCATAATGGTTCAATGTGGCATAAAGATGCAATGATTGCATGATTTTCTAGTTCTGTAGCATGGCTATATTCTTTAAGTTGCTCTATTTTACTGAGACACATGGCTGTAGCATGAGATGTTTGATATCTATATATTTTTGTAGCAAACAACCTATACCTTTGTATATTGATTAAGCACCTGTCTCTTCATACATTGTTATTCCACATGCCTCTTATTAGGTTTTTGTTGTCCTGGCACTTTTGTTTGGCATCCTTCTTCCATGCTATATGACTGCTCTTGGCATGATATGACTGTACCCTGTTATGCCTTGACATTTATGTTCTCCTGTAGTAAAGACATTGTACTTTTTGTATATTGATATGGGACTATGACAGTTTATCATTTGTAATGGCTCTTGTAGCCTTCACTTCATGTAAATCTATATTTTATGAGGCTGCAAACTCATCAACTTCGTGACAGCCCTGACAAATCTTTCCCAGCTGACTATTCATTTATCACAAGGCTTTTCCTCTTTGCACTTTAGGCATTTTATGACATCTAAGGTTTATTTATCATGATATTTACCTACCTAGATGACTGTCATACCTATGACATAAATATTAACAGTAGAAACATACTCCAATTATTGATAAAAATAAAGAAGAATACCTTCTCATGACTGCACTTCTGTATTCTGCATATTGACAACTTGATCAGAATCACTGCTTCTCTTGTAACATGTAATGAATCAATTTGAATATGATTTTCTGATTTTAATAGACTGTTCTCTTAAGTGGGCATAGTTTATAGGAGCAACTGCTCCTCTTCACTTTTATCATGATGACATTACTCCATTTGCAAGTTGACTATTACTCTAATGCATAGTATCTCTTTGAATAGTACATTCTATCTTTTGCAATCTGATATCCTTTTCAAATGAATAAAAAGGAAACATGTTGTGCTCTACCCTTGTGGGAGCCACATTTTCTCCACATGTTTTAAATGTCTTCAAATCAGCAACATTAATTTTCCTATACCCGCACAGTGAACACACATGTTAGCATAAAAACATACCTCTTGAAGTTGATTGATCTTTCTCATGATAATCTGATTTATTGCGCATGTATGATTTGATCCATTCACATAAGATGCATAATATCTACAAGTTGATATATCTGTTGATAAAAACATGTGATGATTTTAAATATCTGGAGCTTCTAATAGGGCTTTTCCCCAATTTTTTGCAGGTACACTATCATGACCAGGAGCTGAAGATAAGGACATGAAGACTAGCTATCAACTAAGGACATCAACCTTCTAAAAAAGGCAATGATGGATATTTAATATTCTCATATGTTTTTTCTCTTTCCTTTTATCCTCAGATGTATAGCTTGCATATGTTTGCATTGCTCAGTCTAGTGACTCTTACGGCTTGTGTGAGACACATTTAAACATTTCTTTAAATATGATCAATTACTTTACCTTTTGCAAGTAATTTATGTATGTTTACTTTTTGAATCAAATGCATAGGATAGAATAAATGAATCTGATATGAAACATATGTTCAAAACATGATATGAAATGACAGTTTTATAAATTCCTTTCTTTCACACTGAATTGTGATCACTTGAATAATTCAATCATCTTATAACTGAAAGATAAAACCAGTTAGACTCTCTTTGTCATTCATTGACTGTTTAATATCTTGTCATTAGATCTTCATTTGTCAGGATGGTTTGACAGTTCTGATTGGACTGTCAGATTATCCTAACAACTTATCCTTGTTTTCTCTTGCCAAGGCATCATACATTCGCTAATTGCATTAACTTAAAAATTTTCTTTTACTCCTTTTGTAACAACTACAAATCAGGTCTAACTAAATTAGTGTGAACATAATTTAGTAACATTTCTAGCGACCTCTCAGGGATTTTTGCCTGGTTAAACAAAATAGAACCAGTAGCCTTGCAATTCCATTGGGCATATGAGTCTTATTTTGCCTGAAACTTTGAAAAACCTTCTGTAACTCAAACTAATAGAAAACTACAGTAGCAAAACCAAACTAAAACTGAAACTATTCTAGCATGCTTAAGACATGGCCAGCAAAATGTGCATGTGCACTTCTTGGAAAACAAAACAAAAACTGAAACTAAATGTGCAAAAGCACTTATTTGCAGCAACAAGTTGCTTCTCTAATAACATAACTTGAGGTGAATCCCATTGACAAGGATTGGCAACACCTCTCCATCTAACTTTGCAAGCTGAAATGCATTGTGTTGCTTGCATTCTGTAATGATGTATGGGCCATCCCACATGGCATCAAATTTTGTGTGTTGACCAAGTCTGCTCTTTAATTCATTCAATTTGAAGACCAAATCTCCTTCCTTATAGATTCTTGGGACTGCCTTTTATCAAATGTCCTTTTCATTTGAGCCTGATGTATCTCCAATGTCATTAAGGCCTCTTTTCTGATCTCTTCTAGCTCTATCAACTGTGCAAGTCTTACCTCCATTGGCTATTCTTCTAGCAATTCAATTTCTTTTATGTAACTCAAAGTTGGTAACTCAACTGATATTGGCAGTTTGGCCTCTTTTCCATATGTTAGAACATAAGGTGAATTACTTGTTGCTCTTTTAGGAGTTGTCCTATCAGCCCATAGGGCTAATTTCAACTTGTCATGCCAAGATCTCTAATTCTCATCAACTGTTTTCTTTATGATTTTAATCAAATTTTTGTTAGTTGATTCGGCTTGTCCATTACCTTGAGGGTAATAATTTGATGAAGTATTCAAAAATATGTTATTTTTGATAGACCAATCATACACTCTTAAACCAATAAATGCTAAAGCATTATCTGAAATAATTGAGTCAGGAGTACCAAACCTGGATACTAAGTCTTTATAGAAATTTAGGACAGAAGTTTCATTAGCCTCTTTTAATGCAACCTCTTTAGTCAACTTTATGAAGTAATCTGTTGCAGTCAGTATCCACTTATGTCCTTGGCTAGATGGTGGATTAATAGGACCAATAAAGTCCAAACACCACTTGCCAAATGGTTGTTCTACCTTAATTGGATGCAAGGGCATTGTTGCAAGTTTCTGTTTACCTGTAAAAACTCAACATTTTATACATTTCTTTACCCAATCATGTGCATCCTTAAACATCTTAGGCCAATAATAACTAGCCCTCATAATTTTTAGAGCTATTGTTCTAGCTGCAAAGTGACCTCTAGAAGGTCCATCATGAAACTCTTCTAGAATCTTTTAAATCTGATCTAGTTGTACACACCTTAGTAAAACACCATTAAAATATTTTTTGTACAAGACTCCATCTATCACAGCATAAGGAATTGCCTGTAATCTATAGTATCTTCTTTTTGATCTATCCAAGCCTTGAGGACAATCTCTATTATACAGATAATGAATCATATTCTGCACCCAACTTGCAGGTGGATCTGGGACAGCAGCTGCCTCTTCATTCTGTAGCACTGTCTCAGCTTCTCCTTTAGGTTTAGTGCTGTTTTGTTCATGCTTTGCAAGTTGCTCACATAGTCCTTTGCCTTGGACCAGCTTGGTAACTTTAATTTGGATGTCATACTCCATAACCTTTGTTATCCACCCTGCTCTCTTATCATTCAAATCCTTGCTAAGTAAGAATTCTTTAACTGTAGGATGGGAAACCATTAACTAAATTCTATAATTTGAAAGCATGTGTTTAAACTTCTTTAGGCTCCTTATAATAGCCAATACATGTTTTTCAACAAAGAATATCTTACCTCATAATCATGCAGAATCTGGCTGGAGAAGGCCACAGGTTCCTCCAATCCTTCATTGTTCTACTAACAGAGCATAGCTGATATAGTATCAACATTGCCAAATGCATACAAGATAAAATCTTTGTCAAAATTTTGATTGATCAGTGTTGGGGCAGCAACAAGTGCCTCTTTTATCTCTTCAAAATTATGTTTACCTTCCTTTGTCTAGCTGAAATCTATATTCTTCTTTAACATGGTTATAAGAGGCTGTAACAAAGCTGCTATGTTAGGTATAAATCTTCTTATAAAGTTGGCCCTTTTTATGGGCTGGAAGAGGTAATGCTAGTATGGCAGAAATTCTTTTAGGATCAATAGATATACCATATTTTGACACTACGTGTCCTAAAAGTTTCCCTTCATGAACTGAAAAAATACTCTTTTTTGGGTTGAGTGAAACCTCAAACTCTCTGCATCTTTCAAAAATTAGTCTTAAATGATGAAAGTGATCTTCAGCTTTCTTAGAAAAAATAGTCACATAATCTAAGTACACAAGTACAAATTTATTGACAAGGCCTTGGAAGGCCATGTCCGTAGTTCTCTGGAATGTTGCACCTGCATTTGATAAGCCGAATGGCATCTTTCTATAAGCTAGTGTGCCCCATTTAGTAGTAAAAGTTATCTTGTACTGATCTTCTTCTTTTAGTAGAATTTGGTTGTAACCTAAATAACCATCGAACAAAGAGAGTCTTTCTGATCTAGAATCAACCTGCAATATTTGCTGCATGGATGGTAAAGGATAATGATCTTTTAAAGATGCTCTGTTTAAATCACAGAAATCAACACATAATCTAATTTTCCCATTCTTTTTCCTAACATGAACCAAATTAGAAACCCAAGAAGTGTGTTTGATTGGAAAGATTATATTGCCTTCAATTAGTTTATTCAATTCTATTTTCGTAAGCACTTCCATCTTTGGATTTAGTGGTCTTTGCTTCTATCTAACCAATTTTGCTTTGGGTTCAAGCTCAATGGTATGTTGAACCAACTCAAGGTTGAAACCCTTTAGATCTCCATATTCCCATGCAAACACATCACTAGATTTTTGACAAAGCTGAATGAATGCTTGCTGCTCTTCTTTTGTACATACCTTTCCAAGCTTGAGCAACTTATCTTTAAAGATCTCAATAGGTTCATAATGTTCCTATTTCACTAAAAAGTTGGCTTTGCCTTTTCTTACTTGATCATCAGTATTAAAAATTGACTCTAAGGTTACCAAACCCTTAGGCAATTTGTTTGACTTCAACTGAAGTATTTGATCATCATATTGTTGCAGTAATTTCTGTTGATTTCTTGTAGAAAACTCAGCCTCTTCTATCAAAAAATTTACAATTTGCTCATCACTATCAAACACTTGCCAACTTGTATTTTTGTTTGGCATTGATGGTCTTACAACAACTTTGACATATAAAGGAGTATGAACATTCTTCATTTTTGTAAGAATATCATATTCAACTCCTATGGCAACTAGTTTATTAGCTTGTTTATTATTAGTTCTAGGTATAGATATCAGATTAAATGCATCAAATTCTTCTATCATGTCCCAAACTCTGTGTTTATACAATTTCAACAAATCATTTTTTGTAGCAACATGATTTTTGACTTGTTTTACAACTAATTCACTATCTCTAAAGACGTTAAGACATTTAATGTTCTTGTTTCTAGCCCATTCCAATCCATGAACTAAAGCTTCATACTCAGTTGAGTTATTAGAACATCTGAAAGCAAAACAGAAAGATGAACAACACCTTTCACCTGTGGGAGAAACTAGAACAGCTCCTCCACCAGCACCGACCTTACTTCTGGAACCATCAAAATAGAGCTGCCAAACATCATTTTCAGATTCTACAACCTGCTGATTTTGTCCTTTTAGCAGATTTGGAATGACTGCATTTTTCTCTTATATCATATACACACCAAGACCTACTTCATCCATCTGATCAAAAGGATCTGCTTCATGATTTTTTGCTACCTGCTGGTCTAAAACCAAATCTGGTATGCCCTCTAAAGGTGTACTTGGATCTTGGACAGTAACTAGATCTTATTGATAAAAAATTGAAAGATTTACATTTATTGGACTAGGTGTATATGGTTCAAGATGGTCTTTTGCTAATGGCTCAGATTTTATTGTAACTTTGGTTCCATATCTGGTTCTAAAAAATAGATGTGTCCAATCAGAAGATAAATAACCTCCTAATCTTGCTGTAAAATCTTTGGATAAACAGATGGCAAAACTAGGTGGCAAATCAATTACATGTATATCTTGATGTATGACAAAATTTGGACATGCATGTAAGGTAAGACCTAGATTCTTGAATATTCCAACTGTATTGACTTTAGTACCATCTAATTGCACAACACCTCTTACAATAGGCTCATATTTTATACCAAGTTTATCAGCTAGTGGTTTTGGCATCACTAAGCTACTAGCTCCTGAATCAATCATACAGTTATGCACTAAATGATCACCAACTATCAAGGTAACATAAAAAGGTAGTGATTTGATCACTTGCTTTGGCTGTTCATTGTTATTTTGCACCTCATTGGCAAGCATAACATGGAGCTGAGCTATTTGAATCTCATTTGATAAAGAGAACTGAGCTAAAGCATCTTGCAATAAATCTTTCTGACCAGGGATGTGTAAAGCATCTAATATGGACATGCTAATAATGTCTTTCTTCATATGATCTAAAATATTGAAAGAAGGACCACTAACCTTTTGCTGTACTTTGGGAACAACAACATCTAATTGATCTTTACTTGGTTGTTTCTAAGCTTTTGGCTGTCTTTTTTTAGCTATTTGCTGTCCTCTTGGCAGAATATGAATATTTTGAGAAGTGGAAGCTTGATTCTGACCTTGTTCACTTGCAGAAACTGTACTTTTTCCTTTATCAGCTTACTATTGTACATTTCCAGCTTACTGTTGTAAGTCTACAGCCCTCTTTTTTGACCTTGTATTAGCTGCAATATTAGTAAAAGACTGTTTCTAACCCGATAATTGATTTACACCACAAAACTCATTAGCTTGCCTGTTCATCAGAGCAACATCAGGATTACTATGCTGAGTCTGAACATCCAGCTGATCATTTACATCACTTGTTGTATTTTCAGCAGCAACATAATTATTCTATACCATAAGTGCTTGACTGATTACTCCATTCATGCAAGTAGCCTGATTATGAGGCTGATTACATGGATAACACCATGTATAGTCCTGAATCATATTATTTTGTATGGGCATAAGCTCCTTTGATGAGCTAACAACATTAGGATTATACTGTGGATTTGGTCTATTATTGTAGTTTCTTTTTTGTCCTTGGTAATCTACCTGATAAGGAGGCCTATTTGCCTGATATGGGGCTTGGTATGGTCTATTATTCTGATTTACTTAAATTTTCAAACTCACTAAATCATTGCTTACAGTCTACAATAGTTTTGCTATGTTTTTTTGATTTCCATTAAGCTCTTGAATATCAGAAAGAATTGGATCAACAACATTTTTAACAATGTTTTGATAGCCAAAGGCTGGTGTAGCAGGAATTGATACAATAGGAGGTACTTCTATGGGTATTGATGGTTGAATGTCAGGAAATATTGGCATAGGAGGCCTTGGTGCAATTTTACTAGCTTGTATTAAACTATTTTCTGCCCTTATTGCAATATCAAATGCAGCTGGTAAAGTAACCCCGCCCATTGACTGAATCATGATAGCAATATCACTATTTAATGCTCTTAAATAATACAAAAATGCATGCTCAGGTGAAGGCTTTACCGTTTCTGGAATTCTATTCCATGTTCTTTGAAATATGTCATTTGCTCTTGTGGGGCCCTCTTGATAGTAGTCATTTTCTCAACAAGTGATAAATGATAAGATTTATCTTGAAATTGTCTATTCGAAGCAACTTCTAATTCATCCCATGATGTAATAGAATTAACTCTTAGACTTCTAAACCATTGAAGAGCTTTACCTTTGAAAGATGCTGCTAATAGCCTTATTGCTACATTCTCTTCTATAATATGATGAACAGAATACAATGATGCTACATCTCTGATGTGTTCTATCGGTGTGGTTCCATCCTCACCATTGAAATTAGGCAGACTTTTCAATGTAGCCACTAGTATATCATCATGTTGCCTTAGATTTAATGGGCTGCCCCCATTAAAGGTAACAAAAGGCTGATTTCTTGGTGGTATTGGTTGTCAATTTCCTCCACCTCCTCCTCCAGGAGGTGGTGCTCCTCTAGGTGCTCCTCCAGGTACTCTAGGGGGTGCAGACATTTGAATAACTGGTGTTTGGTGGAGAAATATGAGGTACTGATGATGAACTTGCAAACAAGGGATTCTGATGAGAAGCAAATTCTGGCTGTGTATTTGGCAGATTTGGTACTGCTATACTTGTTGGTCTAAAAACTCAATCTACATTTATCCTCCTTTTTGGAGGAGATAACTAAATATGCTTCTTCTCGGAATCTTTATTTGGTCTTGTTTGATACTTTTTCATAAGTTGCAATATATGATCTACAAAACCAGAAAATTAGAGTCGCCAGGTACTTGAAAATAATCCTCTAAAAGGCTATAAAATCTGCTGATCATACCAAAACAATAGAAATAATAAGTTCTTTTTTGAACTAAAAATCAGTTCAAAGTCCCATCGGGCGTGCCAAAAACTGTTATCGATTAGGATTGCACCCGTGATGCAAAGTTGTGATACTCAACAATCATTCGAAACATGGGATCAAACTCAGGCTGTGGGTGACCTATGTCGAGTTTGAACATCCAGATTATGGGCTAGTTCCCTTAAAATATTCAATTGAATTTATGACTTTGATGTTGAAAAGGGTAAAAAGGATCTTTCTAAAAGTAAATAAAACTATAAAAATATGGTGATGCACCTAATAATGATGAAACCATGGCAATCTAACTCACAATAGATCTCAGAAAATCTATCTACACATACCACTTTTAGCAAATTGATCACAAAGATGTTTCTAAGGAAGGCCGGAAAATATCTCTGTTTGAAGGAAAAGGGGTTTTTCATAACATAAAAGAAAGGTTTTCCAATTGTACAACCTAAGACCTGTGATTTTCAATGCTATCTAACACAAATAAGTACTAATGAGACAATGATTTTAAAGGTTTTGATGTTAAACACAATAAAATCTCATCAAATCACTCATACAAGTTGCATTAATGGAAGGTAGATACTTGATCAAGCTGAAAAATAAAGGAAATAATTGCATAGAACAAAGTATAGAACCTGTAACCTGCTGTAATCTCTATAAATCTACAAATAAGTGACTTACAAAACCTCTTTCTCTCTCAAAGTGTAAAGAGCAAAAAGACAAAAACTAGGAAAAAAAACTAAGTTTTCCTTACAATATATAGTTTGCTCTCTTCAAGAGGCATAGAAAAAATCAACTGCAGTCAATTGCCTCTAAAAATAAGCTCTCCAATTTGATCCACGAGAAAACAACAAAATCCCTAAAAATAAGGGTCAAAACTACCTCAAAATGAGCAAAAATAGCTCAAAACTGCTTGTCTCCATGTGTTTGACTCAAGAGTTGACCAAAATCTCCCAATTTGTCCTCCAAATCATGCAAAAAGACTCCAAAGTCTTTAGTTAACTCAACTCCTCCATTTTTGCATGATTTTGCATGTGTAAATAATGTGGACAAGAAATAAAGTAATCATTTGCATGATTACACTATTTATGAGTTTCAAATTGTCTAGTTTCTTTAATTTTACAACTTTGTGATAAATTAATAAAGTAATTTACAAAATATTACGTTATTAATTGTTTACATTATTTATAGTTGTAAAATTGTGAAGAAATGGAAGAAAAAGAAAAACACCTTATCTCTCCCTTTACATTTACATAATTTTGCATGGTAATGATGCCAAAATTTAATTAGGTCTTCATACATGAAAAAATGAAAAAATTACCCCCTTATGCCTCCCATGCAAAAATGAGGTCATTTACATGCAAAATAATATAATGAATTATCAAGAAGAAAGATAATTGCATCATTATCACCTTATAACTCCATGCAAAAGAAAACCTCCTAGTTGCATTACACATGCATCAAGGCATAAAAGTATCCCCTTATCACTCCTCTACATTGTAAAAGAAAAACATATAGTTTGCATTACACAACTATACCATCTGCCTTCATATTGCATATCATCCTTACCATATCTTTGTCTTGACCATATCTTTCTTGTCATGAATTTGACTATCACCTTGCATTAGATCTCATTGCATTTAAAATCACCATTTGTCATTTGATTTTACCATGCAACGCTCTCTGTCTTATCCTTGCTATTTGTCTTCATGATTGCATTCCTCATATTTGACCTTGTCTTACACATGCATTGTCCATTTTTACTTTACCCATATTTCCTGCCACCTTGTAACCACTTGTCTTCATGATTTACTTTGTTATCTTTTTCATGCATTTCAAAATGCATAAAGCAAAAGGGCTTTGACCACACTTGGTCTCCATATGATATAAGGGATCTTCGACCTTTGACTTTGTGTTAACATATGATAAAAGGCATCTTCAACATTTATCTTGTCGACCACCATGGGACAAAGGGAATAAAAGCTTAAGGCTTGCCTTCTAACGATTCACAAATTTGACTTTAGTAGAATCAAATGCAAAAAGAAATAATTCTTTTGGCCCACGGGCCCCTCCCGGCATAATCATTAGGAACTGTCAAGACATAAGTCTTGACCTCGGTCTGGATAAGATGAATGATTTACTTGCTAAATCAAAAAAGATGAGAAAAAGGCAAAAGAAAAGCCATCGAACAAAAACAAAGAGCAAACCCTAAAAAGTTGTCACTTCTCATTTTGTTATCTTTCATTTTGCTCTACAACTTTTGGGCCATCGGCTAGGGTTTGAATAAAAATGCTTCTCTTGCTCCTTTTTATGCCATTTCGGTCAATTCTTTAGCATTTTAAACATGGCATCTCATTGTAGGAACAAGGTGAGTATATTTTTTGAGTTTTCATTTGGCGACCACCTGTCATTTTGCTCATTCTTTGATATATGGCCGTCGGCTAGGGTGGCTGTGCATTGAGCTTTGTATAAATACCTTCTTACCATGCTTTCTTGTCTCTTTGTCTTCTTCATCTGCAATTGTAACTTATCCTTTTGAAAAAGTTTCCAAGAATGAAGGCCACAGCTTCTGTAGCTTTCTTCAAACAAAAAAAAATGAGGTGAGCTTCCATGTTCTTTAACCTGTATCTCATTTCTTTTTTCACTCTGTCTACACATTCTTGATAAGGGTTAAAAATGCAAGTGGGTATTTGTGCTTCTTGGAGAAAAACTCTCCTCTGCCATGGTCGTGGCTGTATCTTCATTCTTTTCATATTTTCTATGACTGTAACTTGGAAAATGCATCAGGGTTTCAAGAAAAATTATATAAGTTTTCATTTTTTTTAAAAGATAGGCCTTTCTAGTCACAGCCATTTCATTATCTTGTTTCCTGTACATTTATTTTCACACTTCTTTGGCTACGGCCTGTAACCTTTCTTTCTCTGTGTTATTTCTTTCCTGTAGATAAAAAAGAAAAGATAAGGTTTCAAAATATATTGCAATGAGAAAGAGGGTTTGAACTTCTGAATATGAAAAAGGTAACTCTTTAAAGGCCATAGCCTGCTATAATTGTGTTCTTCTCCTTTGCTTGACCTTTATGTAATGATAGAAAAACCCATATGGGTTATCTGTATTTGCTTTCTTTAAATAGTTTGCTTTTGACTGTAGCTTCAAAACACCACATGATGATAAGGGTTTGACATTTTATGAGTATTCTGTTATAACTTGAACCTGTCCACTTAGACATGTGAAAAGAGAAACATAAAGAATCCTTATCTTTTGTTTCTTTCTCCTTATGTCATTTGAATGTATGAGAGAAATTGTATCTGGTAAACTGGTATAACATTCTCCTTGTTATTCTTTCATCTGTACTTTATTGCATGATTTGAACTTTACATGATGTACCTTTCTCTATATCAGTTATCTCATGTATGTCATGAACATTTAGATATGATCTTTTCTATGCTACCTCCTGTAGCTATAACTGTCACTTCATAATGGTTCAATATGGTATAAAGATGCAATGATTGCATGATTTTCCAGTTTTGTAGCATGGCTATATTCTTTAAGTTGCTCTATTTTACTGAGACACATGGCTGTAGCATGAGATGTTTGATATCTATATATTTTTGTAGCAAACAACCTATACCTTTGTATATTGATTAAGCACCTGTCTCTTCATACATTGTTATTCCACATGCCTCGTATCAGGTTTTTGTTGTCTTGGCACTTTTGTTTGGCATCCTTCTTCCATGCAGTATGACTGCTCTTGGCATGATATGACTGTACCCTGTTATGCCTTGACATTATGTTCTCCTTAAGTAAAGACATTGTACTTTTTGTATACTGATATGGTACTATGACAGTTTAGCATTTGTAATGGCTCTTGTAGCCTTCACTTCATGTAAATCTATATTTTATGCGGCTGCAAACTCATCTCGTGACAACCTTGGCAAATCTTTCTCAGCTGGCTATTCATTTATCACAAGGCTTTTCCTCTTTGCACTTTAGGCATTTTATGACATATAAGGTTGATTTATCATGATATTTACCTACCTAGACAACTGTCATACCTATGGCATAAATATTGACAGCAGAAACATACTCCAATCATTGATAGAAATAAAGAAGAATACCTTCTCATGACTGCACTTCTATATTCTGCATATTAACAACTTGATCAGAATCATTGCTTCTCTTGTAACATGTAATGAATCAATTTGAATATGATTTTCTAATTTTAACATATTGTTCTCTTAAGTGGGCATAGTTTATAGGAGAAACTGCTCCTCTTCACTTTTATCATGATGACATTACTCCATTTGCAAGTTGACTGTTACTCTAATGCATAGTATCTCTTTGAATAGTGCATTCTGTCTTTTACAATCTGATATCCTTTTCAAATGAATAAAAAGGAAACATGTTGGGCTCTACCCTTGTGGGAGCCACATTTTCTCCACATGTTTTAAATGTCTTCAAATCAGCAACATTACTTTTCCTATACCTGCACAGTGAACACACATGTTAGCATAGAAACATACCTCTTGAAGTTGATTAATCTTTCTCATGATAATCTGATTATTGCGCATGTCTAATTTGATCCATTCACATAAGATGCATAATGTCTGCAAGTTGATATATCTGTTGATAAAAACATGTGATGATTTTAAATATCCGGAGCTTCTAATAGGGCTTTTCCCCAATTTTTTGCAGGTATATGTTGATCATGATGTTAGTCATAAGCAGACATAGAATAAAAGTTACACAACAACCTTTACTCATCTTGAAAGATACGATGAATTTAAAGAATTCATGATCCCAAGTCTCCATGGATTAGTTCTTAATCTACTGACGTTACTCAGTGGTTGATGTGTGTTGCTATTTTCCATTCAGGGGCCTTACGTTTGCTCATCAATAGGATTCTATTTCTGTAAAGATGCTACACAAAAAGGTTATTCTACACAGGATATTTCTACAAATAGTGTGTCTGTGCTCAAATCTTTGCATGATATTTATCAATTGTACATGCTTTAACTTCAAATATGCTATGAATTTCCAGTTATCTACGAGATGTCTGCATATTTCATGTAATTTGCTTCTGATTATCTATTATTTGCAATTGTGATGGTGAATTGTTCTGAAATTAAAAGAAATGTAAAAGAATACTTCAAATTATGATGAATCTTCAACTATTGAGTCACATACACACTTGATACCATCATTAGGAGAAGAAATCAAATCATATTTTCACCAGGATGTTCCATAGCTAGATACAAATGATGCAAACTTCAAAGGATGATGAATGAAGACAATACATGCAGACTGATGAGCACTTCAAGGGATGCAGCAAATCAAAGCATGTATCAAGAATTCAAACATAGACTACTCAAGATTTACGATGATTTGTAATCAAAATGGTCTTCTCTTTTATTAAGTATGCAAAAACATGTATGTTTACAATAACTTTGAAATAGGTCCTGATATTTCAACAAACAAATTTTAATTAAGCTTCGAATGTTTAAAACAAGGCATCCCTACACGTTTTATAGAATAAGGTAAGGGAGTAGTTACAAATGATCTACGATCAAGATTTATCGATTAAGATCCATGGTGCATATTCCTTTTTGACTTGGTCAACTGTATCTCATGGCACAGGTTGCCAGCTGGCAACCATCTAGGTAACTTATTTTCTTCTAAGTACCTGATGCAGATGTTTCCCTTGTGGCGCATCTTTCTTTATTCCTCAGGTTCTTCTTCTTCATCATCATGATCACTTTCTGTGTCTTCATCATCTTGATGGATATTGCCTTGTATATGGACCTGCATTATTGTCCTGATATTTTCATATGCTTCTACTATTCTTTCAACTTCCCCACCATCCTGAGTTTTGGCTTTACTGATGGCGTGCTTATGGGCTTGAAACTTATCTTTGAGGGTCTCCAATTTACCCTTCCTGTTGCTCAATGTCGCATTGTAGTTGTCTACCTTGACTTTGATCCTCACGATCTTATTCATTGCTTCTTCTGTCAGGTGGTTGAGAGGGTCATCAGCCATCGGCTTGAAGTTATCATGCAGAGCTTTTATAGCAAAGTCCACGTCTTGGTTTTCAATTTTCCCCTCTACTTTTCCCTCAAGGGCTTCCAGGACTTCTGCTTCATAAGACATCATGTTGTGCAGTTTCACACTGATATCTCTTAACTTATTACTACACTTCTTCAGTATATCACATTCAAACTTGATGTCTTTATACCAAATATCTACCAGCATGGTAGTGTTATTATCCAGTACCTTATTATTTATTAGGATCTGAGGATTAATCCTCTTTATTTCACTTAAAGCACCTAAGGCTTTCTCTAATTGAAATGACCTCCTTCCGGCCTCAGTCTGTAATTTATCAACTTTCTTCCTAGAGATACTCAAAGAATTCTACCTTTGCAAAGAGGCACTCACTACTTCCTCAGCTCCTGTTAGTGCTGATGACATCCATTTCCTCATAATCACTGACTCATGCTTCATAAGGTCCAATTTATTAACCTCCTCTTGAGAAATTGCAGTCAATGGGACTGCTTGATCTGATGATGTATTGTCAGGGTTAATCAACCCTTTTATGTATGAGTGCAGCTGAGCAATGTGCTCTTTATGCTGCTTATTCTTCTCCTTTTCTTTCTTCACCCTTTGGGTCAAAGAATCTATTATATCCTTCCCTTCCTGACCTTCTTGGTCTTCATTGGCAAACCCCAAATCAACTGTGCTAATCTGGAATTCTTCTAGGGCTATTTTGCCTTTCTCTTTCTCAATGATGGGAAGTGCTACTTGGGTGGTCCTTCTACCTGTAGCAGGATCTCTTCTTATTGTAGATGTTAATCTAGCTTTCCTCTTTGGCTTCATGATGGTTTCTAAAAATAATGTTGAAACATCAAATTCCTGAATCTCAAAACCAAATTCCCCACCTATTTCTTTCTCAATCCATTGAGGTACTTGATCTCTAGATCCTTGGTGTCCATCATCATCATCATGTCTACCCTGATCTCCTGTATCTATCTCTATTCTCGATGGAGAGGGTGATTTCCTTATTTCTTCCTCATGATGTTCATCCTGAGGGGGATCCTGTTGTATTTCTTCCTCCTAAGGAGCTTCTTCTTGCGGAGGAGGATCTTGTGATGTATCTACATGTTGATCTTGTACTTGATCCTGTACTACCTCCTTTTGTGTTTCATCCACTTTGGGAATTTCCTCATCCTAAGGCACATTTGTATCCGTGGATATCATTGTGTTCGTACTAGGTGCATAAACCTAATCTTGGATCACATTCAGCTCCGCACCTGATGTATCTACCTCCTGGGTCTTTAGGTCGTCATGACCTAATGTTCCTTGAGTCTGGAGGGCATCCTCACTTGATGTCTCTTGATCATCCCCACCCTTCTGTTGGACTTCTACTATTTTGGGTTCATCTGGTATTTCTCGTTGTTACTGACCCATATCTGAAGCGCTGCTTTCTGTTTCTGTCAGCTTGACCTCTTTAATATTTCCTACTCTATCAGGTGCACCTGCTTGATGTTCAAGACTTACATCCTCTCTGTATGTTAGGTCTATCACCGCAGGGCTAGTTACCTGATCAACTAACTTATCAAGCCAGATTTGTTGGGCTGCCCTCTCTGGGCTATTTTCCTTTTCTTGCTCTGTTTGCTTCAACTCTTCTAATATTACCCTTTGTGAGGATGGAGTTCCATGAGGGGTCATGCGAGTGTTAGAAGCAAGAGTTTCCATCTACTGAGAAGTCACACTTTGTACCACCTCATCATCCGATAGGTCCACAGTTTCTTCTAATGAGAATGGACCACCTTGAACTGCTCTAGTGGTTTCTTTCGCTTGCTCTTCAGCCTTCTCAGTCTTAAACTGAATGATGGTAGGAAGTGGCACATCATGTTGTAATTCTTTCCTAAACACTTCACTACCAGTTCCCCTTAATACTATGGGGTCATGTCTCATTTCACCCCTCATAGATGTTCTCTGTCTTTTAGGTGGTGATGCCACCATGGGTGCCTTCCTTTTTCTTGTGAATGTCATAGGATCATCATCTTCAGGCTCTTTATCCATTGGATCCTCCTCAGGAATATCTTCTTCCACATTTTGCTATGAGGTTTGGCCTTCATACTGTACTCTTGCAGTTTCTACAACTTGCCTTAGGATTCTTTTCGTTCTTGGTTCATCTATCAAAGGTTGTGCAGATGAGGCTGATGCCTGTCCTGATGCAGATGCACCTTCAGCCGATGCATCAACTCTTTCAACTATCACCCCCTTAGGATTATCATCAGTTTTCTTCTTTCCTCTGGGGGGTCCTTTTCTTTATTTCTAAGGTGGCAGCCTTTCTCCATTTGATTTTCTCTTCTCAACAAGAAAGTCATCATATTCTTCATCTGAAATCTTCTGCCTATTCCTCTTATATTTACTGTTACGGCCACACCTTTCTTCTTTAGTGTATTGATTTGTTCATTTACCCATGCTTGGGTCAATTGTAACACCCCACCTGTAAACTGATCCAACGAAATGTCTTTAGGCTATGCCAGGTCAGGGGCTGAAATGGTGTCATTATACACCTTATTGTCCTCATACTCATTTGACAACTTGCCATCATCTTTCTTCAATTGTGCAGGCACTAGAACGCAATCAAATGTCTTAATCTGATTGAGGGTGAGCCTTTGATATTTTCTTCTTCTGACTTCAACTTCATCCTCACAGTTAATCTAGAAATCCTCTAAGTTCTTCTGATGTATGGACTTCCCTATGATCTTTTGCATCCTTCCATAGGGGTCATATGATCTGGCCAGTGGGAATGGCTGTAAGTTCATCAAGTTCAGACCCACTATGGCCTTCTTTATGTTTTCTGAATCAGGGCATATATACCACCCTATAGTTACCGGAAACAAAACTGGAGGTATCTTCTTGTTTTCTTTGTATGCATCCAGTATAGTTGATACTTGTCTCATAAACTCCATTAGGACTACCCCATCAGTAGGGTACCTGGGTAACATTAAGGGTAGTCCCTCAAAACCTTCTACTCTGATGTATGAAAATGTGGCAAACTGGATGAACCAGGCACCATGCTTGTATATCACCTCCTGAGCTTCCATGCTCAATCTTTTGGTTCTATCCTCCTCCATTGTTCTGACCAGATGCATAGAAAATGCATCATTTACTAATTTGTAGTTAGGGAGATAATTTGTTCTCTGTAACTAAGGGTAATGATCCCATATATGGGCATCATTTAAACTGCCACCAATCTTTCCAACTGTGGTAAGTTCATCAAATGTACCCTTGTAAGCACATGAAAATACAACATATGAAGTCATGTAAAATGTACACTCCAGGCCTCCTAAGTTCATCATTTGTTCATCTAGGGCATCATTGATGATTTTAGCCCATAACGGCTTATTATCTGTATAAATGCACATCATGATGACCCCATACATCCAATTCTTGAAACTTCCAGCAGTAGGCTTGCCTATCACTCTGCTGAGTAGGGCAATCATATACTGATATTCATCATCAAAGTCAAATTTGTACAGGTGCACTGGTAATTTGGCAGAGGCAGTATAAGTGTTGTTCTTTGCCCTCCACTGATATATCCTCTTTCTTGCAGTCTTTTTGTTATTTATATATTCAGTCTCTAGTTTCTTCAGATCCATACTGACTACCTTCTTTCCAAGTGGGAGATTGAAAGTAGTTGCAATCCCTTTGATGGACAAATCTGCATAAATCTGCTGTGTTTTTCCACTCTCCTTGTCTGAGGATTGTAATTTCTGGCAAATTCTATTATTAATTCTGGAGTTTCCATGGAATAAGGAAATCTGGTTGCATACCACATTCCTGATGTAAAAACGACATCCAGCAGGGTGCTTTCTTTATCGTTATGCATCTTAGACGATCATGCCACTAAATCTGTGTTTCCCTGATGAGTATCTTTGATGAAACCATACTTGAACTGCACTCCTTCAGGTTGAGCAAACATAGGCTTAAGAAATTCAGACTCAGACTTGCTCCGCCTGACGTCCACCATGGATTCCTACAATGAACATGACTGGTCTTACCATACTATTTATATCCATTCATATGCAGCACTATGTGTTTACGACATCATGCATATTTTACTTATTAATCCCCATTTCATCATGATATGCATAATTACAGAGCAAAACCATAAAAGAACTTACTACTTGGATATTACAGAAAACAACAACAAGAGGGTTTCTGATAACTTACCTAATAACGCTTATCTCCTAGATTAAGTAGATGATTACAGAAAAGGGCTCAGATACTGGTGATAATCACGTGTTCTATTCTGCTGTAAGTTGTATGCGTCCGCAGGTAGGTCGTATGAGGGTTTGAATGTTCTACGCTCTATAAATTCTCATTTTATCGCAAGGTAAATGCAAAATGACCTTGGAAATTCACTTTATATCTCATTAGTAGGGCAAATTAGGGCAAAACCGGGTTAGATCGATCAAAACCATTGATCTTTTGCCATGAATCTACGGATGTTGCCAGGTGTGTGTATCGCATTTGCAATTGGCAAGAATCCACCTACTGCATTTATGTGCATTTAATGTCATGGGGCAAGATGAGGGGGGTGATCTTCGGAAGATTGGGTGATATTCAAAATATGACCCCCTCTGTGTAATATGACCCTCCGCCTTTGAGCGGGAAGACTGATGTCAATAGGTCGGGTGATGTTGAGAATATCAGGTAATATTTGAATATCGGGTCATATTTGGAATATTGGGTCATGTTTTAAAGATCAGGTGATATTCAGAATATCAGGTCATATTCAAAATATCACCCCCGCAAAATATATGGCGTTGTTTGATGAGTAAATACCACTATCACGTAAAATTGACATCCAGAGCTTCAGACCAAATGATTATCGGGTGATAAAATTGGATCAGGGTGATCTTACATAAGATGACTGATGTTATGAAATATGACCCCCCTCGGAATATCAGGTTTGACCAGGACTTTGACTTGCAATAACTTTCATTCCTTAAGGAATATTAGGGTGATCCAAAAGGCAAACCTGCATGAAATTTTGTACTCTTTCCAACCATGAGGTTATTGATATGAAATATTAACTTTGATAAACTGACCTCATCGTGATGACTTACCCAGCCCCCTTATGCAGGGTCACCTGCATGACCTACTTTTACCAGATCGCCAAAAAGCAGAAAAACACAAGCCAAGCAGAAAAGTTGGGTCCCTATTTTGTCAAGTCAAAATGGGGCGTGTTGTGTAACCACATAACAGTACACTGTCATGACCAGGAGCTGAAGATAAGGACATGAAGACCAGCTATCAACCAAGGACATCAACCTTCTAAAAAAGGCAATGATGGATATTTAATATTCTCATGTGTTCTTTCTCTTTTCTTTTATCCTCAGATGTATAGCTTGCATATGTCTACATTGCTCATTTTAGTCACTCCCACAGCTTGTGTGGGACACATTTAAACATTTCTTTAAATATGATCAGTTACTTTACCTTATGCAAGTGATTTATGTATGTTTACTTTTTGAAACAAATGCATAGGATAGAATAAATGAATCTAATATGAAACATATGTTCAAAACATGATATGAAATGACAGATTTATAAATACCTTTCTTTAACACTGAATTGTGATCACTTGAATAATTCAATCATCTTATAACTGAAAGATAAACCCAGTTAGACTCTCTTGTCATTCATTGACTATTTGATATCTTATCATTAGATCTTCCTTTGTCAGGATGGTTTGACAATTTTGATTGGATTGTCAGATTATCCTAACAACAAATCCTTGTTTTCTCTTGCCAAGGCATCATATATTCACTGATTGCATTAATTTAAAATTTTTCTTTTACTCCTTTTGTAACAACTGCAAATCAGGTCTAACTAAATTAGGTGTGAACATAATTTAGTAACATGACCAACCAAATAGTGACTTGATTTCTAATAATATTAATGGGCATGCTAGTTTTGAGGTTCTACTTGCACCCGATTTGAACATGGGTGTCTTCGCTGCTTGCTTGATGGAGTCTTTCATGTTGTTATCATCAACATTACGTTGGTGGTAATTACCCCTGCTATCATTGTTACTGTCAACCATATGATCATTATTGTCATCATTGTTTTCATCCCCAAAGAAATCTATAAGCATTTCATTCAATCCTTCTTCATGAACTTCATTTTCACTATCATGATCATCATCATTAAGGCTAGGTGGCATGTCATCAGTGTATGCAGATCTCATCAGCTCTTCAAATTTCTCTGCTGGTAGTATTCTCTCAAATAATGCTCTTTTTGCCCTGGTATTGTTTAAAGGATAGTTTGGATCATCCCATCCAAATCTTAATAACCCATTTGGATCTTGGGTATTAGTATGTGTTTCATCAACATCTTCTACCTATCAACAAACGCAAGCATTATTTAATGTTTGGCAACAATTGGATAAATCATAAATGTATCAATTTCAAAGAAATATAATCAAATATGGCTTAAAAAATAAAAATATAGATTGTATGAACATATATACATCAATTGAATAATGGAACATTATTTTATAGACTACCTTTTTTATACAATAATTTAAATAAAACACAATTTTGAAAACATAGTTTATAAAACATTAGTCCACATTCATTTATTATTCTTTGGTTTTCTGCCCTTAAGAACATCCTTAGGGAGAACTTGTTCTTCCCTCTTCTTTCGCACAGGAGTGCATTTTAAGAAGGGGTAATCAATCAATAACTCATCCCCAATGGTAAGGTCCATAGTAGCCTCAACCATTATCGATCTATCAACCTCTCTTTCCATATCTCCATCTTTATCATCTATAACCTCAACAAATTGACAATTCGGTCTTACAGTAGGGTACCTTCCCTTACTACTATTTATAAATCCTGCAATATTTTTGTGTGTATGCATGTCCATCTATATACATAAGATGACCTCTATTCATTTCTTTTCCACTTTCCAATTGGAGATGATGTGTATACATATTCAAATTTAGACCATATGCTGACATGCTAGGCTTATATTCTGCTAGCCTTGTCCATTCACCATTGTAATATGATGGACCATAATATGGCATTAATCTCCTAGTGGTTTGTTCTGAATTGTTTCTATGTTTAGATTGCACATGTACATTTTGGACAATAAAGAGGCCTAGATTCGCTCCATGAATATTGGAGGGTCGTATCATGTAGCTGTATCCCCAAAATTGAAACACCTTGTACACTCTAGGTAGTTGTTGATCACTAGGCCAAGCACAATATAGTCAACGATCAAATGTCTCTTTGTAAATTGATCTCAAACTCAGGGGCAAGTCATCATCTCCATAACATTCATTCTCATAGGGTATGTAGTCCACCTTCCCCTTGTCTTTAAGCAAATTATGCATCTTTAAACCGGTTCTTGTTTTGTTGCTTGTTTTCATCAATTCCTCATCTTCCAAGCTGGTATATTGGCACATATTTTTGTTAGATGTATCATCTGATAAATGATCATTGCTCTCTAGGCTGGAAGTCAGTGATCTAGGAAACTTTAAACTAAGAACTTTATCCTGCAAGTATCCATTAAGAAAAAAATTAGTTGTTTAAATAATATAAAACAATGTTTAAACAAAGTATACATGTTATTTATATCAATTTGAAAAATTCCTTACCACAATTCCTATTGGATTTGAATCGATTGTAAGAGGCATACTACCAACTGGAAGCTCATCATTTATGTAATGTCTTTGTACAATCGCTTGTTTGAATTGTTTCTTTCCACGACATACAGAACATCCACAAACAACAATTTTCTCAAAGTAATCATCCCATGTACTATAGTCTTGACCAACCTCTTGTTCAGTGCAATCATTTGTTGTGTCTATAGGATCCATTGTCATATCCTCTTCCACCCACTGTCGTCTATGTGATTTAACAGTTTTAGGTCCACATCCACGTACATATCTTTTTCGTTTGCTAGTTCAACACTCAGGCTCTGCATTTGCTCCAATCTCCATCTAAAATAATCAACAACATGCATTAATTTATGTCAAGATTGGATAATTTATAAATTTCAATAATAATGTGAAAAAAGATGGATGTATCACAAAATACCATCACATCATTTTTTCCTAAGGAAATTGGATTTGAGTACCTGATTTCCCGCTTCATCCGTTGTGTCCTCATTTGATATGACATGATCTGTTGACATGGCCTCGTCTGGCCCCTATAATACACAACATAGTAAATAATGTTTAGTACACCAATTATATCATTTCATCAAATATGCTATCCAACACAAAACCTCACTTTAGTCATATATTTGACATATTAATATCATGTTTTGGCCATCCTAATTTTCAAACTTTTCCCTTGATCATAGAATCACATTTAATCACCATTCCTGTGCATTTTCAACCAATAAGTTTGACCTTAGAGGCCTCGTGGACAAAAAAATGACTTTATCTCCTCTATGTTGTAGCATTTGTGAATTCATAAATATCTTCCTCCATTGGTTGAGGTTGTTTTCTCTTCTTACCTCTATTGTATCTGCAGATTCCATTGTCATATCTATTTCCACCCACTTTCCTCTCTGCGATTTAGTAGTTCTATGCCATCCATGTCCTCTCTCCATGGCCTCCTCTGGATCCTATAATACACAACAATGACAATAGTCACATAATAGCTATGCACCAAGAGAATATTCTTGAATTTATCTTGTTAATACCCTCGCTTTTCATTAAGACGCACTATGAAAAACAAAATAGGACATTGCAACATTTTGCTCTTCAGAAAAAGTTTACACGCAAAATCTTGACAACTAGAGCTCAAATCTTATGATTACAAGATGACTACAAATTCACATCAAAAAGACATTTATTTCATATTTGACTCTCCTTTTTCTTTTATGGGTCATTTTAAGGCAATCTATATCTCTCCAAGTGGCCATAAAACCCTCAAAACTATGATAGAACCCTCACAGGTATGTGAGGAAGTGGAAGGTTGTCAGATAGTGAAGGCGAGAGTTCATGGCCTCTTAAACTGGGCCTCAAGATTATAGAGAAGTCACATAATATAAACAATGATTGTCATGACTTAGCTAAAATGTTGTCAATCTCCTATCATATATCTTAAGGTTGTCCTTAATCCCAAATACAACTCTCAAATGTTAGATGGAAGGTCATGGCTCCAACTAAAATAATTGGTGTCAAAATGATAAGTCAGTGGACCATCATAGTGTTGATCTACTATTGTAGTGGGATCATGAGGATTAACAGTGTAGAGGTTGTCATACCATGAGGCATAGGTAACAACCATACGAGGTTTAAAAGCAACACTAGCAACATTAAATTATTGTCATAGTACACCTAGGATAGCTAGGTATGCATCCATAGAGTTATTACTATAAAATTGTCTCATTAATCTTGTGACTAGGTTAAGTCACTCTCATAGTAACAATGTAGTTAGTCATCAATCAACATGTTGTCTTTGCATTTCAATGAGATCAAATATTGAAAAATGACAATCCAGAGGTTAAAGAGACAAGTTGATACCTTACCTAAGTTGTCATGTTCTTGAAACCTTGTCACTATAAAGAGGAGATATCTAGAGAGTAATGTCACAAGGACATAACCAAGGCATGCACTATCATGAGCCATAGGGACAACTTACTACACCATCCAAAACTCCATTTAAACTAGCTACTATCAATAATTCACATTATCGGGGATTGTTATGAAGAAAACACCATGCATAGGACTGTCATAGTCAAAGTGGAGAGGATTGTCTAGTCATTGTATGACTGTCATAATAGCTAGTGGGTTAGTTACCATCCTTCAACCTAAAATAGGTTAATGAGAACATAGAAATGAAAATCACAATACCATAAGCACCTCCATGAGCTGCCAATATAGTCCCAATATCATGTCATCATGATAGTAAGAGAAGAGTTGTTTGGTTTTTCCAAAGCGATATCACTTGCATAAGGATTGTCACCAACCATCTGTGTAAGGTCGTGAAAGAGTGAGTCATTATTGAGCTAATCCTAAGAGAAGCATGAAGTCAAAATGCTATCATGGAAATAAGATATAGTTACTTATTATAAGGACAATCCAAATTTGGTGAGGTTACTTTTTTATCAACTTCCAAGCAAAATACATCATTTTACACTGATTGGTGCTAAATTAGGCACACTTTACGCCACCTTTTGTGCCCCAAAAAGATTACATTTAGGCCTAAAAGTTTGCGCTAAAGTTAGCAGTAATTGCTCTGACTATAGCGCTGACTACTGGATTAAAAAAATAAATAAAAATTCCCGCCTACACATACCCCCAAAAAAAAAAAAAACTTTATTGATTTTTGGTGTTCATTTTTTGTTTGGAGATCGAGCGTTTGGCGTGTAGAGATCGAGCGTTTGGCGTGTAGAGATCGAGCGTTTGGGTTTTTTTGTGTTCGCCCTTATTTTGGTAATGGTGGTACTTGTAAATCAAAAACAAAAAATAAAAACTTCCCACCTGAATTATATGAGAGATTCGATAATTACATGAGAAAAATGTTGCGTGAATTAGAGGAGAAAAAAGAAGAAAAACACCGCGCGAAGAGAGGAGAAAAAAGGGAAAAACAAGAAAGTAGATGAGAAATTCGATTTAGTTTGTGACACCATAGGTAAGGTTACAATTACAATAAAAAAAATTTGTTCTCAAAAACATTTTTGTTTTGATTAAATGGAGAGCATTGTGAAGAAAGGGTTGTGAATATTGTTTTGTTTACAGGCGAATCATTCAAGTCTCATGTGGTTGCAAGGAGGGTAAAATTGTAGACATTGCATTATTTCCTTTGCATCTAAGAGTAGTGAATGCATTTTTCAAACCCCAATGCCTAGGTTCACTTATCATTCCCATCAATACCTTTCTCAGAAGATAAGTTTCTCGTTTCATTCCTAAAAAAGTAGTCGAGTGCTTTAAGACAAGTCGATTGTGAGCAAACTAAAATTAGGGCTTTTGAGACGAGGGTGGGCAAACTAAAATAGATGTTGGTCGAGACAATACGAGGAGATATGTCTTTTGAGACGAGGGTGAGCAAACTAAAATTAGGCCTAGAACTATAGATTCCCTCCCAAGGCACCAATTGATTCATAGAAAAACAACTTCATGATTTTCTCTACAAAGTAAAGGTCGAAAACCTTGAGAAATACAGAAAAATTGGATGAAAACTTTCATACTTGGTAGTGTGTACTTCATTTGCCTCCACAGGCTGAACAAAAATAATTTGCCCTAGGTCACCTCAAAATGTCAAGCAATAGAGGGAAGAGAGCAAAGGGAGCAGACTCTGGCCACGATGAGGTAATTCATTGTCAATTTATAGATTTGTAAATGTTTCCATTGTTTCTTTGATTTTTAGTTTTTAGTTTTTTATTTGTAAATTTAAAAGAAGAAATTTATTTTATATATATATATATATATATATAGGAACATGAGATTGACAAAGATAAAGAGGCATTGGATTCCATGTTGGGGGTAGAGGCAGTGAACAAATTGGATGGTGTGGACTTAACAATGCTTGCCAGATACATATAAAAATGATTTGGTAAAGCCCCTGAAACATTACAACCAAGTCAACAGTGTCAAAGGGAATCAATTGATTCCCAACTAGTCCTGGATCGAGTAAAAGATCTAGGAGGAAATCAATAACAATAACCTCTAAGAATGTGGAACAAGGAATAGAGGCTTCCAATGTCCCACCCACTCCTGGGACACAGACTTCTTCAACCACCACACCATGTTTTGCATCTTGCATTGGTACCTACGATACCAAGATAGAATATGATGTGGTTTCAGGGAAAGTCCGAATGACAAATGCTAGAAAAACATTTGTGAATAGGTTGAAGGAATCATGCCTTCAATGGTTTAAAGACCATCTACATTTGCCATTCTCAAAGATACCCATGCACCTACAAAAAGCAGTTATCTAGGACATGAAGACTGAATTTGGCAAAGCTTGGTCTGTAAAGAAGATAAAGCTACGAATGTCTCAAAACTACAAGAGATTTCGGTGCAACCAAACAAAGAAGATAAAAAAACTCACTCCTGAGCTAAGGCTCAAAAAAAGGCCAATTGATGTAAGTGTGAAAGTATGGAAATAGCTTGTAAAAGCATATGAGAAGTTCGATGCATGGAGGAAGTACGGTGAGGAGAGTACACAGGTATTTGAATTTGGTCATAAGATTATATCAAATTTATTAAAAAATAAATAAATTTTATTTGTACATAGTTAAATTGAATTAGTATATGTTTCACGACAAGGCCTCCAAGGCTAGGCTTGACAAACTTCGTGGCATGCATCATAGTGGCTAGAAAGGTTTACAAGCCTTGATCTATACATTTGTAAGTATATTTAATATGTTAAATGATATATTTTTTTATTTCCTAGGAAAAAGTAAATGATTGCATATTAATTACTTTATCTAGTCCATGTGCCATGTTTTGACAGGAGGAGAAATATGGTTCGTATCCACCGCAATTTGAAAAGGATATGTTACAAAGCAAAAAGTGGACCGATTTTGTAATCTGGTTGGAGAATGAGGTATCAATAGTTGACTTTCAATAGCTTAGTTGGATATTGTTGTGTTAATATGTCAATTTGCATTTCTTGTGTTGAGTTGTTTATTGATGCGTAGGATGACTTCTAAAGTGCTTCTCTGTTCACCCTAGCGCCCTTAAATGTAAGATTTCTCTTAGATGACAAATGATTACACATATATCTTTGAGGACCCTTCTTGGTGCCATTAGGATCATAATGAGTATACTAGTCTTGTGCTTGCTTACAAAAAGTGGTTGCAATTAACCTAATCTTGTGGTCATTATCCACAACATTTTGTGTGTGCCATGCTATCTCATATGATTAAGTTTAACAGGCTAATAATGAACAGAAACCCTTGTTTGCCTGCCACCAACTAATGGACTTGTTGGAACCTAAAATTTTTGACCATTTTTTGCAAAAAATTTAGGTTACCATGATGAAAAATCCAAATTCCACAACCTTTGCCACCATCCTCCCTGCCTGTGTCAAAATGGGAGCTTTGGAATAGGGTATGGACATCCATCAATACATAAAGGATAGAGGAATTTTGTCAGATGTTGTAGTTGCAACCGTCCTGTTAGACATGTATGCAAAATGTGGAAGCATAGACAAGGCACGTGAACTATTTGACATAATGCCTCAAAGAAATGTGGTCTCATGGACTGCAATGACTATAGGATATGCACAAAATGGATTTGTTGAAAAAGCTTCAAAAATTTTAAAGCAAATGCAATTGGTTGGTGTAAATCCAAATTCCACAACCTTTGCCACCATCCTCCCTGCCTATGTCAGAATGGGAGCTTTGGAATAGGGTATGGACATCCATCAATACATAAAGGATGGAGGAATTTTGTCACATGTAGTTGCAATTGTCTTGTTAGACATGTATGCAAAATCTGGAAGCGTAGACAAGGCACGTGAACTATTTGACAGAATGCCTCAAAGAAATGTGGTCTCATGGACTACAATGACTGCAGGATACGCACAAAATGGATTTGTTGAAAAGGCTTTAGAATTTTAAAGCAAATGCAATTGGCTAATGTAAAGCCAAATTCCACAACCTTTGCCACCATCCTCCCTGCCTGTGTCAGAATGGGAGTTTTGGAATAGGGTACATGGATATCCATCAATACATAAAGGATAGAGGAATTTTGTCAGATGTTGTAGTTGAAACTACCTTGTTAGACATGTATGAAAAATGTGGAAGCATAAACAAGGCATGTGAACTGTTTGATAGAATGCCTCAAAGAAATGTGGTCTCATGGACTACAATGACTACAGGATATGCACAAAATGGATTTGTTGAAAAGGCTTCAAAATTTTTAAAGCAAATGCAATTGGTTGGTGTAAAGCCAAATTCCACAACCTTTGGCACCATCCTCCCTGCCTGCGTCAGAATGGGAGCTTTGGAATAGGGTATGGACATCCATCAATACATAAAGGATAGAGGAATTTTGTCAGATGTTGTAGTTGCAACTGCCCTGTTAGACATCTATGCAAAATGTGGAAGCATAGACAAGGCACATGATCTGTTTGACAGAATGCCTCAAAGAAATGTGGTCTCACATACTGCAATGACTATAGGATATGTACAAAATGGATTTGTTGAAAAGGCTTTAGAAATTTTAAAGCAAATGCAATTGGCTGGTGTAAAGCCAAATTCCACAACCTTTGCCGCCATCCTCCTTGCCTATTTCAAAATGGGAGCTTTGGAATAGGGTATGGACATCCATCAATACATAAAGGATAGAGGAATTTTGTAAGTTGTAGTTGCAAGTGCCTTATCAGACATATATACAAAATGTGGAAGCATAGACAAGGCACGTGAACTGTTTGACAGAATGCCTCAAAGAAATGTGGTCTCATGGACTACAATGACTGCAGGATATGCACAAAATGGATTTGTTGAAAAGGCTTCAGAAATTTTAAAGCAAATGTAATTGGTTGGTGTAAAGCCAAATTCCATAACCTTTGCCACCATCCTCCCTGCCTGTCTCAAAATGGGAGCTTTGGAATAAGATATGGACATCCATCAATACATAAAGGTTAGAGGATTTTTTTCAGATGTTGTAGTTGCAATTAACCTATTAGACATGTATGCAAAATGTGGAAGCATAGACAAGGCACGTGAACTGTTTGATAGAATGCCTCAAAGAAATGTGGTCTCATGGACTGCAATGACTGTAGGATATGCAAAAAATGGATTTGTTGAAAAGGCTTCAGAAATTTTAAAGCAAATGCTATTGGCTAGTGTAAATCTAAATTCCACAACCTTTGCCACCATCCTCCCTGCCTGTGTTAGAATGGGAGCTTTGGAATAGGGTATGGACATCCATCAATACATAAAGGATAGAGGAGTTTTGTCAGATGTTGTAGTTGCAACTGCCTTGTTAGATATGTATGCAAAATTTGGAAGCATAGACAAGGCACGAGAACTATTTGACATAATGCCTCAAAGAAATGTGGTCTCATGGACTATAATGACTGTAGGATATGAACAAAATGGATTTCTTGAAAAGGCTTCAGAAATTTTAAAGAAAAAGCAATTGGTTGGTGTAAAGCCAAATTCCACAACCTTTGCTACCATCCTCATTGCTTGTGTCAGAATGGGAGCTTTTGAATAGTGTATGGACATCAATCAATACATAAAGGATAGAGAAATTTTATCAGATGTTGTAGTTGCAACTGCCCTGTTAGACATGTATGCAAAATGTGGAAGCATAGACAAGGCACGTGAACTATTTGACAAGATGCCTCAAAGAAATGTGGTCTCATGGACTGCAATGACTGCAGGATATGCACAAAATGTATTTGTTGAAAAGCCTTCAGAAATTTTAAAGCAAATGCAATTAGCTGGTGTAAAGCAAAATTCCACAACCTTTGCCACCATCCTCCCTGCCTGTGTCAAAATGGGAGCTTTGGAATAGGGTATGGACATCCATCAATACATAAAGGATAGAGGAATTTTGTCAGATGTTGTAGTTGCAACTGCCCTGTTAGACATGTATGACAAATGTGGAAGCATAGACAAGGCATGTGAACTATTTAACAGAATGCCTCAAAGAATATGTGGTCTCATGGACTTCAATGACTGCAGGATATGCAGAAAAAAAATTTGTTGAAAAGGCTTCAGAAATTTTAAAGAAAATGCAATTAGCTGGTGTAAAGCCAAATTCTACAACCTTTTCCACCATCCTCCCTGCCTGTGTCAAAATGGGAGCTTTGGAATAGGGTATGGACATCCATCAATACATAAAGGATAGAGGAATTTTGTTAGATGTTGTAGTTGCAACTGCCTTGTTAGACATGTATGCAAAATGTGGAAGCATAGACAAGGCATGTGAACTATTTGACAGAATGCCTCAAAGAAATGTTGTCTCATGGACTGCAATGACTACAGGATATGAACAAAATGGATTTGTTGAAAAGGCTTCAGAAATTTTAAAGCAAATGCAATTGGTTGGTGTAAAGCAAAATTCCACAACCTTTGCCACCATCCTCCCTGCCTATGTCAAATTGGGAGCTTTGGAATGGGGTATGGGCATCCATCAATACATAAAGGTTAGAGGAATTTTTTTAGATGTTGTAGTTGCAACTGCCTTGTTAGACATGTATGCAAAATGTGGAAGCATAGACAAGGCATGTGAACTATTTGACAGAATGTGTCAAAGAAATGTGGTCTCATGGACTGCAATGACTACAGGATATGCACAAAATGGATTTGTTGAAAAGGCTATAGAAATTTTAAAGCAAATGTAATTAGCTGGTGTAAAGCCAAATTCCACAACCTTTGCCACCATCCTCCCTGCCTATGTCAAAATGGGAGCTTTGGAATAGGGTATGGGCATCCATCAATACATAATGGATAGAGGAATTTTGTCAGATGTTGTATTTGCAACTGCCCTGTTAGACATGTATGCAAAATGTGGAAGCATAGACAAGGCACTTGAACTGTTTGATAGAATGCCTTAAAGAAATGTGGTCTCATGGACTGCAATGATTGCAGGTTATGCACAAAATGGATTTGTTGAAAAGGCTTTAGAAATTTTAAAGCAAATGCAATTAGCTAGTGTAAAGACAAATTCCACAACCTTTGCCATCATCCTCTCTGCTTGTGTCAAAATGGGAGCTTTGGAATAGGGTATGGACATCCATCAATACATAAAGGATAGAGGAATTTTGTCAGATGTTGTAGTTGCCACTGCCCTGTTAGACATGTTTGCCAAATGTGGAAGTATAGATAAGTCACGTGAACTATTTGCCAGAATGCCTCAAAGAAATGTGGTCTCTGGACTACAATGACTGCAGGATATGCAGAAAATGAATTTGTTGAAAAGGCTTTAGAAATTTTAAAGAAAATGCAATTGGCTGGTGTAAAGAAAAATTCCACAAGCTTTGCCACCATCCTCCCTGCCTGTGTCAAAATGGAAGCTTTGGAATAGGGTATGGACATCCATCAATACATAAAGGATAGAAGAATATGTCAAATGTTGTAGTTGCAACTGCCCTGTTAGATATGTATGCAAAATGTGGAAGAATAGACAAGGCAAGTGAACTGTATGACAAAATGCCTCAAAGAAATGTGGTCTCATGGATTGCAATGACTACAGGATATGCACAAAATAGATTTGTTGAAAAGGATTCAAAAACTTTAAAGCACATGCAATTGGTTGGTGTAAAGCCAAATTCCACAACCTTTGCCACCATCCTCCCTGCCTTTGTCAAAATGGGAGCTTTGGAATAGGGCATGGGCATACATCAATACATAAAGGATAGAGGAATTTTGTCAAATGTTGTAGTTGCAATTGCCCTATTAGACATGTATGCAAAATGTGGAAGCATAGACAAGGCATGTGAACTGTTTGACAGAATGCCTCAAAGAAATGTGGTCTCATGGAATGCAATGATTGCAGGATATGCACAAAATGGATTTGTTGAAAAGGCTTTAGAAATTTTAAAGCAAATGTAATTGGTTGGTGTAAAGCCAAATTCCACAACCTTTGCCACCATCCTCCCTGCCTATTTCAAAATGGGAGCTTTGGAATATGGTATGGGCATCCATCAATACATAAAGGATAGAGGAATTTTGTCAGATGTTGTAGTTGCAACTGCCCTGTTAGACATGTATGCAAAATGTGGAAGCATAGACAAGGCACATGAACTGTTTGACAGAATGCCTTAGAGAAATGTGGTCTCAAGGACTGCAAGATATGCACAAAATGGATTTGTTGAAAAGGCTTAAGAAATTTTAAAGCAAATGCAATTGGCTGGTGTAAAGCCAAATTCCACAACCTTTGCCACCATCCTCCCTGCCTGTGTCAAAATGGGAGCTTTGGAATAGGGTATGGGAATCCATCAATATATAAAGGATAGAGGAATTTTGTCAGATGTTGTAGTTGTAACTACCCTGTTAGACATGTATGTCAAATGTGGAAGCATAGACAAGGCATGTGAACTGTTTGACAGAATGCCTTAAAGAAATGTGGTTTCATGGACTTTAATGACTGTAGGATATGCACAAAATGGATTTTTTGAAAAGGCTTCAGAAATTTTAAAGCACATGGATTTGGTTGGTGTAAAGCCAAATTCCACAACCTTTGCCACCATCCTCCCTGCCTGTGTCAAAATGGGAGCCTTGGAATAGGGTATGGGCATCCATCAATACATAAAGGATAGAATAATTTTGTCAGATGTTGTAGTTGCAAATGCCCTATTAGCCATGTATGCAAAATGTGGAAGCATAGACAAGGCATGTGAACTAATTGACAAAATGCCTCAAAGAAATGTGGTCTCATGTACTGCAATGATTGCAGGATATGCACAAAATGGATTCGTTGAAAAGGCTTCAAAAATTTTAAAGCAAATGCAATTGGCTGGTGTAAAGCCAAATTCCACAACCTTTGCCATCATCCTCCCTGCCTGTTTAGAATGGGAGCTTTGGAATAGGGTATGGACATCCATCAATACATAAAGGATAGAGGAGTTTTGTTAGATGCTATAGTTGAAACTACCCTGTTAGACATGTATGCAAAATGTGAAAGCATGGACAGGGCATGTGAACCATTTGATAGAATGCCTCAAAGAAATGTGGTCTCATGGACTGCAATGACTGCAGGATATGCACAAAATGGATTTGTTGAAAAGGCTTCAAAATTTTTAAAGCAAATGCAATTAGCTGGTGTAAAACCAAATTCCACAACCTTTGCCACCATCCTCCCTTCTTGTCTCAGAATGGGAGCTTTAGAATAGGGTATGGACATTAATCAATACATAAAGGATAGAGGAATTTTGTCAGATGTTGTAGTTCCGACTGCCTTGTTAGACATGTATGCAAAATGTGGAAGCATAGACAAGGCACATTAACTGTTTGACAGAATGCCTCAAAGAAATGTGGTCTCATGGACTACAATGACTGCAGGATATGCTCAAAATGGATTTGTTGAAAAGGCTTTAGAAATTTTAAAGCAAATGCAATTAGCTGGTGTAAAGCCAAATTCCACAACCTTCGCCACCATCCTCCCTGCCTGTTTCAAAATGGGAACTTTGGAATAGGGATTGGACATCCATCAATAAATAAAGGATAGAGGAATTTTGTCAGTTGTTGTAGTTGCAACTGCCCTGTTAGACATGTATACAAAATATGGAAGCATAGACAAGGCACGTGAACTTGTTGAAAGAATGCCTCAAAGAAATGTGGTCTCATGGACTACAATTACTGCAGGATATGCACAAAATGGATTTGTTGAAAAGGCTTCAGAAATTTTAAAGCAAATACAATTGGCTGGTGTAAAGCCAAATTCCACAACCTTTTCCACCATCCTCCCTACCTGTGTCAAAATGGGAGCTTTGGAATAGGGTATCAACATCCATCAATACATAAAGGATAGAGGAATTTTGTCAGATGTTGTGGTTGCAACTGACCTATTGGACATGTATGCAAAATGTGGAATCATAGACAAGGCACATGAACTGTTTTACATAATGCCTCAAAGAAATCTGGTCTCATGGACTATAATGACTTTAGGATATGCAGAAAATGGATTTGTTGAAAAGGCTTCAGAAATTTTAAAGCAAATGCTATTAGCTGGTGTAAAGCTAAATTCCACAACCTTTGCCACCATCCTCCCTGCCTGTGTCAGAATGGGAGCTTTGGAATAGGGTATGGACATCCATCAATACATAAAGGATAGAGGAGTTTTGTCAGATGTTGTAGTTGCAACTGCCTTGTTAGATATGTATGCAAAATGTGGAAGCATAGACAAGGCACGTGAACTGTTTGACAAAATGCCTCAAAGAAATGTGGTCTCATGGACTACAATGACTACAAGATATGAACAAAATTGATTTGTTGAAAAGGCTTCAGAAATTTTAAAGCAAATGTAATTGGCTGGTGTAAAGCCAAATTCCACAACCTTTGCCACGATCCTCGTTGCCTGTGTCAGAATGGGAGCTTTGGAATAGGGTATGGACATCCATCAATACATAAAGGATAGAGGAATTTTGTCAGATGTTGTAGTTGCAACTGCCCTGTTAGACATGTATACAAAATGTGAATACATAGACAAGGAACGTGAACTGTTTGACAGAATGCCTCAAAGAAATGTGGTCTCATGGACTGCAATGACTATACGATATGCACAAAATGGATTTGTTGAAAAGGCTTCAAAAATTTTAAAGCAAAAGCAATTGGCTGGTGTAAATCCAAATTCCACAACCTTTGCCACCATCCTCCCTACATGTATCAAAATGGTAGCTTTGGAATAGGGTATGGACAGCCATCAATACATAAAGGATAGAGGAATTTTGTCAGATGTTGTAGTTGTAACTACCTTGTTAGACATGTATGCCAAATGTGGAAGCATAGACAAGGCACGTGAACTGTTTAACATAATGCCTCAAAGAATATGTGGTCTCACGGACTACAATGACTGTAGGATATGCAGAAAATGAATTTGTTGAAAAGGATTTAGAAATTTTAAAGAAAATGCAATTAGCTGGTGTAAAGCCAAATTCTACAACCTTTGCCACCATACTCCCTGCTTGTGTCAAAATGGGAGCTTTGGAATAGGGTATGGGCATCCATCAATACATAAAGGATAGAGGAATTTTGTCAGATGTTGTAGTTGCAACTACCCTGTTAGACATGTATGCAAAATGTGGAAGCATAGACAAGGCATGTGAACTATTTGACAGAATGCCTCAAAGAAATGTGGTCTCATGGACTACAATGACTGCAAGATATGCACAAAATGGATTTGTTGAAAAGGCTTCAGAAATTTTAAAGCAAATGCAATTAGTTGGTGTAAAGCCAAATTCCACAACCTTTGCCACCATCCTCCTTGCTTGTGTCAAAATGGGAGCTTTGGAATAGGGTATGGGCATCTATCAATACATAAAGGATAGAAGAATTTTGTCAGATGCTGTAGTTGTAATTGCCCTGTTAGACATGTATGCAAAATGTGGAAGCATAGACAAGGCACATGAACTATTTGACAGAATGCCTCAAAGAAATGTGGTCTCATGGACTGCAATGAGTGTAGGATATGCACAAAATGGATTTTTTGAAAAGGCTTTAGAAAATTTAAAACAAATGCAATTGGCTGGTGTAAAGAGAAATTCCACAACCTTTGCCACCATCCTCTCTGCCTGTGTCAAAATGGGAGCTTTGGAATAGGGTATGGACATCCATCAATACATAAAGGATAGAGGAATTTTGTCAGATGTTGTAGTTACAACTGCCCTGTTAGACATGTATGCCAAATGTGGAAGCATAGACAAGGCACATGAACTGTTTGACAGAATGCCTCAAAGAAATGTGGTCTCATGGACTGCAATGACTGCAGGATATGCAAAAAATGAATTTGTTGAAAAGGCTTCAGAAATTTTAAAGAAAATGCAATTGGTTGGTGTAAAGCCAAATTCCACAACCTTTGCCACCATCCTCCCTGCCTGTGTCAAAATGGGAGCTTTGGAATAGTGTATGGACATCCATCAATACATAAAGGATAGAGGAATTTTGTCAGATGTGGTAGTTGCAACTGCCTTGTTAGACATGTATGCAAAATGTGGAAGCATAGACAAGGCACGTGAACTGTTTGATAGAATGCCTCAAAGAAATGTGGTCTCATGGACTACAATGACTACAGGATATGTACAAAATGGATTTGTTGAAAAGGCTTCAGAAATTTTAAAGCAAATGCAATTGGTTGGTGTAAAGTCAAATTCCACAACCTTTGCCACCATCCTCCCTGCCTGTGTCAAAATGGGAGCTTTGGAGTAGGTATGGGCATCCATCAATACATAAAGGATAGAGGAATTTTGTCAGATGTTGTAGTTGCAACTGCCCTATTAGACATGTATGGAAAATGTGGAAGCATAGACAAGGCATGTGAACTGTTTGACAGAATGCCTCAAAGAAATGTGGTCTCATGGACTACAATGACTGCAGGATATGCACAAAATGGATTTGTTGAAAAGTCTTCAAAAATTTTAAAGCAAATGTAATTGGCTGGTGTAAAGCCAAATTCCACAACCTTTGCCACTGTCCTCCCTGCCTATGTCAAAATGGGAGCTTTGGAATAGAGTATTGGCATCCATCAATACATAAAGGATAGAGGAATTTTGTCAGATGTTGTAGTTGCAACTGCCCTGTTAAACATGTATGCAAAATGTGGAAGCATAGACAAGGCACATGAACTATTTGACAGAATGCCTCAGAGAAATGTGGTCTCAAGGACTGCAATGACTGCAAGATATGAACAAAATGGATTTGTTGAAAAGGCTTCAGAAATTTTAAAGCAAATGCAATTGGCTGGTGTAAAGCCAAATTCCACAACCTTTGCCACCATCCTCCCTGCCTGTGTCAAAATGGGAGCTTTGGAATAGGGTATGGGCATCCATCAATACATAATGGACAGAGGAATTTTGTCAGATGTTTTAGTTGTAACTGCCCTATTAAACATGTATGCAAAATGTGGAAGCATAGACAAGGCACGTGAATTGTTTGACATAATGCCTCAAAGAAATGTGGTCTCATGTACTGCAATGACTGCAGGATATGCACAAAATGGATTTTTTGAAAAGGCTTCAGAAATTTTAAAGCAAATGCAATTAGCTGGTGTAAAGCCAAATTCCACAACCTTTGCCACCATCCTCCCTGCCTGTGTCAGAATGGGAGCTTTGGAATTGGGTATGGGCATCCATCAATACATAAAGGATAGAGGAATTTTGTTAGATGTTGTAGTTGCAACTACCCTGTTAGACATGTATGCAAAATGTGGAAGCATAGACAAGGCACGTGAACTGTTTGATAGAATGCCTCAAAGAAATGTGGTCTCATGGACTACAGTGACTACAAGATATGCACAAAATGGATTTGTTGAAAAGGCTTTAGAAATTTTAAAGCAAATGCAATTGGCTGGTGTAAAGCCAAATTCCACAACCTTTGCCACCATCCTCCCCACCTGTGTCAAAATGGGAGCTTTGGAATAGGGTATGGGCATCCATCAATACGTAAAGGATAGAGGAATTTTGTCAGATGTTGTAGTTACAACTTCCCTGTTAGACATGTATGCAAAATGTGGAAGCATAGACAAGGCACGTGAATTGTTTGATAGAATGCCTCAAAGAAATGTGGTCTAATGGACTGCAATGACTACGGGATATGTACAAAATGGATTTGTTGAAAAGGCTTTGAAAATTTTAAAGGAAATGCAATTGGCTGGTGTAAAGCCGAATTCCACAACCTTTGCCACCATCCTCCCTACCTGTGTCAAAATGGGAGCTTTGGAATAGGTTATGGACATCCATCAATACATAAAGGATAGAGGAATTTTGTTAGATGTTGTAGTTGCAACTGCCTTATTAGACATGTATGCAAAATGTGGAAGCATAGACAAGGCACGTGAATTGTTTGACAGAATGCCTCAAAGAAATGTGGTCTCATGGACTGCAATGATTGCAGGATATGCACAAAATGGATTTTTATTCAAGTGGAAAGGAAACTTATCAAGATGACCAGTCTAAAAGGATTTTTAACTCTTAGGCAGAGCCCAATAAACATAGGCAGCTTTATTAGGAATTAAATCAACTTTCCATAGAAAATAATCAAAGTGATCACACAGAAACAACAATTGTGCTTTGTCAAATTAAACATACCCTTGATATATTAATTTGAACTGATTTAAGAAATCATTCTGGAGACAACCACACAGCTCATAAACATGAGATTCCACACACCAATTGAACACCAAAAATATAATCCACTAGATAACTTCTACTCATTTGCATTAAATTATAAGTTAAGAGCACATGAGAATATAACATAACATAAGTATTGCAGGTTTTAGATTTGCATATATATATATATATATTAAAGAGTCTTGTAATTGTTCTCATAATTTGAAGCGGCCTTGGTATCCCTTATTTATGGGATGCGAAACAAGCTTCAGGCCGAAAGGACATGCCTTTTCATAAACATACTCCTAACTAATGCAATGATTAAGGAAATAAGAAAATAATTTGTAGATACACAAGGCGATCAATACTGTGCTCGGTTATTCATCAGAGGTAGACTCGTGACCCATAGGTCTGGCAAAGTCATCTCTTTAGGATCAGTTTTGACATGTCCAAGGTATCTGCTCAAAAATGTATCTCCGCACTCCTATATATTCACTATGTCCTAGATATAGACATGTTTACTCTGGCTAGGTGATCAATGTACTCCTGTTCAACACATGTATCTGAAGCAATTATATCACTTATAGCAAATTTCAGGGTGAACAGCTTCTCGAGGCACTAATAGGTATTATCCAATACTTTTTCTTCAGCATTCACCTTATCTAGGAGTGGTTGTAGCATCTGGCTCATTTCCCTTACCCAGTCATCCTTATCTTGAAGATCACTTCCAAAAAAGAAGTTTGGAAATGTTAACTCAAGGTTTTGATCAAAATCATTCAGGTCATCAGTAAATGTAGTGTTATACTTTTCATGCTGGACAATTAAGTTGTTATATTCCTCAAGTATTTGACCCTGGAGACCTGACTTAGCACTCAATTCTTCTTTCGTTTTTAATAGCCTCAAATGAAACCTTTTATGCTCTTGATGTGCAAGCTATGTCCTTTTATGCATACTCCAGGTTTGGTCACTGAACTTCATTATTTTATCAAATCTTCTTTTGATCAATGTTGAGGCCATGTGGCATTTGATTTTATCTCGACCTCAAGCTGTTCACTTTTCTTTTGAAACTTTTCTTCTTTGGTCTTCCAGTAATTTGAATCGGCTCTTGCTTCAAGGATCTTTTGATCTTTTTCCAGGTAGGGTGAATAAGAACTTGAAGGCAATCTATCCTTGTAAGTGGCCACCTCTTGTCTTAGTTTTGCATTCTCAGCCATATAAGCATTGTTTTTCTTTATCAACTGCTCAATTTGAGCCTTAGTAAATCTTGCCACATTAATATTGAGGTCAGCAGTTTCAAGAGGGTCTGTGTCCTCAACTGTCTGGATCAACAAATGGCCAAATGCTTCATCAAGATTATTTATAACCTGAGGTTTCTTATGTGAAGGATAGAGGGACCATATTAGCAATATCTTTTTATTAGGGTCATACCCTGATCCATTATTAATCTTATCCAATGCCTCAATACTAAGTTGCATTTTCTTTTCTTTATTCATACTGAAGGTATCAAAAATAATGGCTGAAGTCATGTCCCACCCAGGGACCAATACCACTCCTGCTTCTTTGAGCAATTGTCTACCTTTCTCTGGTGTCATGTCATTCATGGCATTGTCTATTTCTGACTGAAGTTTTTGTAGAACTTCCTCTTGACCTTCAGGAGTAATGTCCTTCGTGCTTTCCCTAGTCTATTTTCCTTTGTACTCATAAAGGAAGGCTTTAAATTCTGAGGTTTTAATGAAATCAACATCTGCAATGAATTTCTGACTAGCCAAATATCTCACATCATCTGTTAATTCATCAAAAGTTTCTATTCTGACTTCCTCTCTATCCACACGGGGCTCATATTCCTCAATAAGTGAAGAGGATGCTTGCAAGTTTTTTTTTCCCCTCTTCACTTTCTTCTTCAAAAGAAATTTTTGGAGTTTGTTGAGGAGATAATTAGCAAATAGGAATCTCATCTTCTACTTGAGTTCCTTTAATAGCTTTTCCTTTTCTTTCAAAAATATAGGAAGGGACATTTTGAATCAAATCTGCAGCATTTATTATCAATGTATCCAGACTTTCAATAGGATCATTCACATCCATGAAGGCTCCGCTATAAGTGGGGTTTTGGGCTATCCTCCAAGCCTCAACAAGTGTTATCTTATAATACAAATCTCTTCTTTCAATTGCAGCTTGCTCATCACAGTTTCTAACCAGGTCATCATCGACAAATAAAACATGGTCATATCCTCTAAGCTTTTGTTTTGTCTTGACACTGTTTATGAAACCTTCTGGATCAAAGCTTTCTTTGCAACTCCCTAATGGAAGCCTATAATGTTCCAATTTTTTGTCACTGGCATAGAAGACTGCTTATTATGTCTTTTTAAGTGCATAAAATCAGAAAGAGCAAGCTATCTTACAATCTCCAGATAAGCCACCCTATCAAGACAAGTTTTTGGTAGTAGCAGAGGAGACCCTTCAAACCCAAACACTCTTATTTTTGTACAGTCAGTGTAAGAATACCAATCTCCCCAATTATGAGTAAATTTTCCAGTCTCATACTTGTCCTTTGGTCTCAAAAACTTTTGAATTTCAGGTGATAGGTTGTAATTATAAGGATGCCCTAAGTGTTTATACAATGGTTTCACGAAGTACTCTTCAAAATATATATAATGGGATTTGTCACACCTGCTGTTCCATATGGTAGTCCATCTTTGGACAGGCTTCACATCTCCATTTATATCCAAGTCCCTTACTCCTAGGCATTTGTCCCACATTCCCCAGTTTTGGCCTTCATACAAAATGAGATGCATTAATAGGGAGTAATGCATGAATTTACTACCTCCTCCCTTGATGGAAACCATTTCGTTGTGAAGGGTACTAGCTAAGAACTCAACATAATCAAAATGCAGGACCTACTGGATTTGGATATTAGCTGTTAAAACCATGGGAGCTACTTCCATAGACATTGAGGCTTCCACTCCTAACAATTGGCATACAGAGTAATAAGTATACTAAAAGTATTCTTCAAACAATTCAATGGAAAATGGGGGATCCTCTGCAACTGAAAAAATTCTTAATTTGTTGTTTCCATCACGAGGTCGGTGCATAGGCAACCTCCATCTTTTGTAATTGTTACACAAGTTATAATATTCACCCCTTAAATCCCTAATTTAGAGTTTCACATCAAAGGTACTATCTAGTTGGAATACCATTGAAATGTAGTCCTGGGTGACAAGGAAAAATCCCGTACCATCCTTCAATTCAATCATGCAGTTCTGCGGGTTGTAGCATTCAGCTAACATTTTCAAGAATTCCACATTCACAAAAACATTTGGCACTACCAACTTTCCTAAATTTGGCTTGTTACCTCTTAATCCGACTGGATGCTTATTCCTAGTTGTCCCTACAAGGTAGCCATCAATGATCAATAGGATTCCTAGGCCAGCGGCTAACAGTATAGGAGATAGACTCTATAGATATATCCTCTTCTTCTTTAGGCTCTGCAGGACCAAGGGGGGTGTTCCCTATCCAACATCTACAACATATGCACATGAAACTACTCGGATGTTGAAACAAAGCAGATAAATCCTATATGATGCAGACCAAAACTGTGGAATAAGTGCAAAGGGGCTAGCTTTGGGCCTATGCTTAGTTGTAGATAGAGGATTTTGGGTCCTAAAACTACTTCTAAAATCCTAAAGGTTTGTATATGAAGTTTGAGTTTGATTTATATATGGATGTAAAAATAGGACTTTGGGTTACAATAGAGATACCAGACCAGATCGGTGCCTATCCAGGGCTCGGAGTCAGTAGACATATATATGTGAATGTTTACCACAGACCCAAGACAATAATCAAATTTCAAGGTGTTTCTAAAATGTCTGCCTTACAGACAATACCCAAGAGAGAGTATTTAGTTATTTCTGCTTACAAACATCCCTACTGCAATGTATTCTTCTCAACACTTAATCCAAAACATTCAATCTACTCCTTGAGCAGAAGTAATAGACTAAATATTCAATATAGAAAACCTATATTCTAGAATCTATAACACCCCTTAGATGTTTAGAGTCAGAAGAAAAACACATTCAGTCTGGAGACAAATAACAAAACACATGCAATGAAGCATTACTCATTTAAATCAACATGAAATCGATAATTCTGTGCATAATACACACAACATACAACTCATAAACTCACAAAGACACCTGAAATAGAGTCACCAGAAAGTTGTATTCCTACTGCAGCACCAAAATTTGTCCAGTTTCCAACAACCAACAAGTAACACAGTTTGGCTTTTTATACCAAGACTGTGTACCTGACAAAATTTATTACAAGGCAAATCAAAAATATGCCAGATTCAATGCATGAGGAATGGCGCTCAGAAATATTCAACGCTGTGGGGAGACAGAGAAGAATGAGCAGATGGAATCAGGATCTGTGCCGCCGTTCAAGGACATTCATCTTAAAATGGGTGGTTGACCCGTCCATCACCGACCCATACCACTGCAACTTTGCCATTAACGCTTCAGCTACTCACAGCCTCTCTGAAATGCAGCAACAACGTACCACTGAGAATTTCCCACTCAAAAACGACCACACCCGCTCAGGAAAAATCCATTGCTGCAGGCTCAAAACAAGGCCGTTGATCAAAGAATTCATCGCTGGGATCAACGGTCACAAAACATGCATAAAGAGTCGCCAGCCAATGATATCGTGCCATGTAGGCACCTTAATTTTCTATCGCTGACCCTTCACTCTTTCCATTTTACCTTTTCGCCCTTGTATATGCAAAAACACATGCATATACAAACACCTTATATACAAGTCAGACCCCAAATTTGTTGGAACAAATTGAAATTCAATTCGGGTCCGGCTTGTATCCTTTTCTTGCATTCATCGCTTTGTATATTATGGAATATACAAGCGCAAAACATATACAGGGCAGACGCCAAGTACCCTTTTTGCTGGAATGGAACATCTCTTGGAATCCGCATTGTATCCCTCCATTGTACATGTGGTTGCATATTGACATGTATAAACATATATACAACTCACGGACCCCAAACATTTATATAGCAGCCTGAAACCTTCGTCGGGTCCGGAATGTATGTCCCTCATTGTATATCTGCAATATACAATGCACACAAACATGCAAACTGCAGAAATCAACCTTTTGTCTGCCACAATGCACTTCCATTTCGCATCCGGGTTGCATGTATGAAATGTATATTTGATTGTATATCCAAATATACAATCCTAAAAATACAAGTGGTGGGCCCCCAGTTTCGCAACTTGCTTTGTATTTGTCCTTTTGCACTTTTCTACCTTTGTATCTAACCGTTGTATGTTTGAACATACAAACCAAATATACATGCAACCCAATATGCAAGCAGCAAATATTCCTGGAATCTTCAATGTATATTCTGCCCTTGTACATCCTCCTTTTGAACCCGATATGCATTTGGAAATGCATACAATCTATAGAATATCCCTGGGAATCTTCAAAAGATTCCCTCCTGTATATACGACCCGATATGCATCTAACTTTCTCAAAGGACGATGGAGATTTTGCACCCGCCAATACATATTTTTGACCTGCACGCATATACAAACCATTTTGTGCACACAGAGACACTTGCACCTTAACTGACTTTAGCATTTTTCTGACTACAGAGGCCAAAAGTATTATAATTTTTTGGACCTTTGGGAAAGGGCCTGCATATTTAAATGCATGAAACCAGATTGCTCATGCAGGCAGTAACATAGGCTCCATTGGGGACATGCAGGCGCTAGGCTGCAGTGAGAACCAGATCACTCCGGGGCAGACCAGGTAGAACACAAAACACAAAACAACACTGATTATATAAGGTGAGCACATACTATTTACACCTAATTTACAAATGTGCACAGAGGAAGATCATTTATGAAAAATACGGCTTCAGGAACTGACCGTGCACTGACAGTTCCAGCAACTCACCACTCAGGGCCTGGAGGAAGTATGAATTTTCTCCATGAATATTGCTAATTTGATATGGACCCATCCATAATGGCTCAAATTTATTATGCTTACCCTTATCTTGGCTCTTTGCATTCCAAACAAGGACCAAGTCACTTATCTGAAACTTTCTTTTTGTAGTCTTTCTATCAAACAAATATTTCATTTTCTGCTATTTCTTGATGTTTGTCATGTGTGCCTCTCTTCTGATTTCATCCAATGCAACTAGCTGGTTTATCCTTTCAGTCATTGAATCCTCAACCTGCACATCATTTTCTTGTATGAATCTATAGACTAGCAAAAGGTTGTTCACAGGCAGCCTAGCTAGTGCACCATACACTAACTCAAAAGGTGACCTTCCAATTGATTCTTTGACTGTCATCCTGTTGGCCCATAGTGCCATCTTTAACTTCGAATCCCATGCCCTTTTACTTTTATCTAACATCATCTTTATGATTTTCATGAGGCTCTTATTGCTTGATTCTGCTTGACCATTTCCTTGGGGGTGATATGGTGATGCATATGACAGATTGATCCCGTACTTGTTGCAAAAATTAACAAAATCTCCAGATCTGAAGCACATGGCATTATCCGTGACAATTGTAGCTGGCACTCCAAATCTGATAATAATGTGCTCTAAAACAAAATCCATCACCACTTTGCTCGTAGCTTTCTTAGTTGGAATGGCTTCAACCCATTTGGTAAAATAATCAGTAGCAAGCAAAATCCAACTGTGTCCTCCACTCGATTTCTCTGAGATTTCCCCTATAAAATCAATTCCCCATTGCTGAAATGGGGCCTCTACAGTTACAGTCCTAAGGGGTAGTGCACCTTCATATTTTAGCTTCCCTGAGAACCTTTGGCAAGGATCACATTTTCTTACCAACCTTTGTGCATCTGAGAAAAGAGTTGGCCACCAGTATCCTGTTCTAAGAATTTTGTGGGCTGTTGTCTTGGTAGCATAATGTCCACCACATCCTCCTGTGTGTAGATCTTTTAAAATATCAGCAGCCTGATCCTCATTCACACATCTGAGTAGTACACCTTCAGGATTCTTCCAATACAACTCTCCTTGAAGAATTATGTATTTGATTGCTCGTAGCTACAAAGTTCTTCTCTGACTATCACTGAAGTGGGAAGGACAATTCAAATTCTGCAAGTAATATACAATGTCCTTATACCAATCAGATTCTGACATACTGACAGTTTTATTTTGCATCATGTTCACCTGGCATGCTTCCAGATTTGATTCTGTCATTATTTTTGCCAAACCTTGTCCCCTTACGAGCTTTGTAATCTGTATCTCTATGTTGAACTCTTGTAGTTTATTTATCCATCTGCATCTTCTTCCATTTACTTCCTGCTGAGTAAAGATGTCCTTGACTGCTGCATGAGGCACGTATGCAACTATGTGAGAGCCCACCAAATATGGCCTGAAGCTCTTGACTGCCCTAACCAATGCATATGCCTGCTTCTCCATGATGTCATAGTTTAATTCAGCACCCTGTAATGACTTACTAAAGAAGGCTATAGGTTGTTCAAAACCTTCTGCATTTTTCTGTAGTAAGCAAGCAGCAATAGCGTGGAAAGAAGCAAATGAAAACAATTGAAATGTCTTAGAAAAATCAGGAGATTTTAATACAGGAGCCATCTTAATAGCCTCTTTTATATTCTGAAATAATTTAGTTGCTTCATCCTCCCATGTGATAGTTGCACCTTTCTTCAACATTTTAGAAATATCTTTGGTGGTCTCTGCAAAGTTAGGCACAAATCTTCTAATAAAATTAATTTGCCCAAAGAAGGACTGAACACCCTTCACTATTTTAGGGATCTAGATTTTATCAATTGCAGCCACCTTTTCTAGATCAATCCTCACCCCATCCTTGGAAACAATGTGACCAAGCAATTTTCCTTCCACTACCCCAAAAGTACATTTCTTTGGGTTGAGTGAGATACCATATTCCAATGCTCTAATAAAAATTTGCTCCAGGTGCATGCAATGCTGCTCCCTTTTCGAATAAGCTGTCAAATCATCCTGATACACAACCAAGATTGAATCAATCAATCCTGCAAAAGCAACATCCATTGCCATTTGAAATGTGGCACCTGCATTGGTCAGTCTGAATGGCATTCTAACATATACATATGTTCCCCATGGAGTAGTGAAAGCAGTCTTGAATTGCTCTGATTCCTTTACTTTCACCTGATTGTACCCTGAAAATCCATCCATCATAGATAGAAGTTCACAGCCAATCACCTTCTACAACATGGCTTCCATGTTTGGCAATGGATAATTATCCTTCAAAGAGGATACATTCAGATTCCTAAAGTCCACACACAGTCTTATGTCACCATTCTTTTTTCTAACTGGGACAAGGTTAGACACCCAAGTTGAGTGTCTAATAGGCATAATTATTCCAGCCTCCCTAAGCTTCATAAGTTCTTCTTGCATTTTTGGAGCTAAGGTTGGATTAATAGGCCTCTGTTTTTGTCTAAATGGTTTAGCTCCAGGCTTCAAAGGGATTTCATGCTGAAATAAATCCTTTCTATAAGCTTTCAGGTCCTCATATGACCAGGCAAAGACATGCTTATACTTTCTTAGCAATGCAATCAGCATAATTCTGATATGTGGTTTGAGCTGTTTGCCAATATATACTTTTTTGGGAGCATGAGATGTCCCCAAGTTTATCTCCTCTAGATCATTCTTATTTGTTGGAGATGACTTTGTAACAAGTTGGTCCCTATTGTCAAAAGCTCTCTCTAGAGCAACCAGCCCTCTAGGGATCTTATTTGTCTTTAGTTGAATTATTTCTTTCCCTAAGAGAGTTTCTTTTCCATCTACAACCTCTACAAGGTTTTGAAAGTCCATTTCTTGGTTCTCATACTCATCAATGCAATGTAAAAATCTCAGTAAATCTTTATCATCATCAAATACCTGCCAGCTGTATACATTATCTGGCACTTCAGGTCTAAGCTTGACTTCAACATTTGTAACATCTGATAGAGTTATATCATCTGGCCTTATGGCTACATTAGCTAGAAAATCTGCCATGACATTTTTTGATCTCTCTATCCAGTTTATTGAAAAAGCATCGAATAATTCAAGTGTATCCCAAAAAGCATGCTTATATTGTTTTAATCTTTTATTTTTTGATGCATACTTATCTCTCACTTGGGAAACAACTAACTCTTAATCACCAAATACTCTTAACATCTTAATTCCATGCTTCAGAGCTACATTCAATCTTAATAACAGAGCCTCATACTCTGCAATATTATTATTACAGGCAAACTTCAGTAAGAAAGAGAATTTTAGAAGCCTACCAACTGGAGACAGAAATACAATTCCAGCACCAGAGCCTTCCTTTGAACAAGCTCCATCGAAATACATAGTCCACAGACCCTGTTGATCCAATTCTTGAATGCAAATATTTCCCTCTTTATCTCCTTTATCATCTGAGACAACTCTGAAATTATCACAGTCAGTATCCACAAAACATATATGCTCCTCTGATTCTTGATCCTCCACTGTCTCTGATGACCTTTCTTCTCTAATCAGTTTGACATCCCTACCATTCATAGGGATCATAGCATATGACAAATCTAATTGCATACTCCCATCAATCAATGCTACCCACCTTCTTGACAGCAACATGCCATATTGTGGCTTGATATCAACAACTGTTATGTTCATTTTGTAGGTCTTTTTAGGATATGCTACCAGTCTAAAATCAACATCTTTCATAATTCCAATGACAGGTACTTCCCTAGCATCCATGGCATAGCACTTCCCACATGCCTTATCTATCTTTATTCCAGCTTGCTGCATGATGGCCAAAGGCATGATGTTTGTGGATGCTCTTGAGTCGAGCATACAGTTTCTAATTATTCTTCCATTTATGATAAGGGAGACATAAAATGGCTCCACTTGTGAAGGGCACTTTGTCATGGTCATCCCCAGATATACTTCAAGAACTTCATCTTCATCAATGCACAGGGCCTGTTTCTTACCCTGAGGTTCATCACTCAACATGGCTTGACAGGGTACTCCTGAAATTAAGGATACTGCTTTATTTTTGAATTCTTCTACTTTCATTAGTTCCATTAGTGGAACAGAGACTTTTATCTATGATAAGACTTGAGTCACGTCAAATGGAGCATAATTTTGTATAACGGTTGTAGCCTTCTCCACGATTTTACCTTTATCCTGGGATGTTCCAGCCTTAGTTTTTATGGCTGCTTGACTGTCATTCTTGTTCTGAGAAGCTTTATTTTGATTCTCAACCTGGGGAATTCTGCTTTCTGGTCCTGGAGGATCATGACCTATTTTTTGCTTAAAGTTTTGCTTATTATTGTTCCATTGTTTCTTTTGTGGTTCAGCCCCTTTATGACTGTGCATAGGTTGGTTTACAAAAGTATTTCTGGTTGGTGTGAATTACTTACCTGAGCTTTACCCCTGAGATTGTAATTGCTTTTGACTTGAGCTACTGCTGCAGCTATGAGGGCTCTAATTTCTTCATCAGAAGGCCTCCTCAAGTTATTCAGAAAATTATGTGAGTCCTGAGCATAGGCATAGTTGTCTTCCTCATCTTCATCATAGGGAAACTGTTGATAGACCTGAATCTCATCACTTGCACTTGCATCAACATCAAGAGAGGGATACTCTCTGTTTGTAGACAACATATTGACATTATCATCTTCCATGCAATGCGGCTCATTACATTCATCACAGGCGACAACATTATCATATAAAGACTGAGCAATCATACATTGTGACTGTGAGTGAGGTATCTGACATATGATGCACCATGAGGTGTCATTAACAATATTAACAGCCTTCTTCAAAGGATCAGGTGTTTCCCTTGCATTTTGAGTCCTCTGATTTGAGTTTTTATGTGGAAGAATAGGCTTACCATTATGCCAATTGGTATGATATGGCATGTCATGTAATGATGGTCTTTTTTCTTGCCTCTGGTAAACCTGCCTGTCAGGACCTATTCCCTTCTCATTTTTAGCCATTCTATAACCTAGGTCCTTGACAATAGTTGTCAACTTATCTATTTTATCCTCAGAAGTAGATGTATTGCCTTGACTATTCTGAGATTTAGTATTTGGATTTTGCAGAATTTTCCCATCATCTCTTCTGTTTGTCTTACCAGACGCTTTTCTGTTATTTTCAATATTTGTTGCAATTTTGAAGGCATCTCTGAGGCTGTGAGGTCCCTTGTCTCTTAATCCATAAGTTGTCTTGGCATCAAAAGCATTTATGTACAACACTATGCACATAGGTTCATTAGGCCTCAAGTCTTGTGGCAATTTGTTCAATACCTTCATGAATCTAGCATTGAAATCAGCAACTTGTTCATTTGATCCTTTGGTAATGCCAGTAAATTCATTAATGAAGAAACTAGGATCATTTTTGTCACCATACTGTTCTTTAAATATTCTCCTAAATTCATCCCAGGATGAAATGCTTCTGTCAGGCAGACCTTTGTACCATTCCTTGGCTTCATCAACTAAGGATTGCATGAATGATTTCATGAAAACATCCTCATGCTCAACCTCAAAGTTGTCCATGATCTTCTGAAAAGCTTTTAAATGGTCCTCACCTAAGATGGTATTGTTTCCTAAAAATTTAGGCACTTGCAGCCTCACATGTTTGTCAATAGGATTGGGGTAACCAGGAATGCCATCAAAAACCAGTTGTCTGAATCTGTCCAGCTGCATAGGTTGTCTACCAGGCTGAATAACATTGGCATTTCTATTTGCATTCTGATTTCTTACATTATTCAATGGTACTCCAGCATTATGTGTGTTCTGTCTTTGATTATTGTGTTGATCCTGTACTTCATTCCTGTGTTGATTTCTTTGCATATCTGCGTTGCCAAGGGTAGGAACTGAATCATTCTGAACAACTCTCAGAGCTTGCACTTTCTGTCTCATGTCGTCTATGATCTTTACTGCTTGCAGATATTCTAATTCTACCCTTAAGCTCTTAATTTCATCAGCTAGTTCCTCCTCTCTGGGCATAGAAGAGGACGGTTTTATCACATTCTGATCATCATTATCTTCATCCCTTGGAGACTCAACCTCTTCAAATCTATCACTGGGATCCAAGAAAGGGTGTTCTTGAAAAACTTCTGACCTTATTCTTAGAGCACCACCTTGCTGTCTTTCATATACATTCTGGATTTCAGCCTCAATGTTTGAAAAATAAGGTATTGTTTGCTCTGAGGATCCTGGATTGTCCTGAATAAATTCATTTTTTTTGGGGCTAGGAGAACCATCTTGACTGGCTCGTACAGTCCCTTTTTTTCCTATACATCATCTTTATGGGTAACTCTTCAAATAGAGTATTACGCTGGGATCTTCTCCCTTGCATACAAATTTTTACTTTACCGGTTGGGAGATTGGTTCGGAGTCACCACCTATTACTAGGAATTGTTTTCCTTTTGGAATTAGGGTTCTTTCACAAAGCATCCCCAGCAGAGTCGCCAATTTCTGTTACCTCTTAATCCGACTGGATGCTTATTCCCAGTTGTCCCTACAAGGTAGCCATCAATGATCAATAGGATTCCTGGGCCAGCGGCTAACAGTATAGGAGATAGACTCTATAGATATCTCCTCTTCTTCTTTAGGCTCTGCAGGACCAAGGGGGGTGTTCTCTATTCAACATCTACAACATATGCACATGAAACTACTCGGATGTTGAAACAAAGCAGATAAATCCTCTATGATGCAGACCAAAACTGTGGAATAAGTGCAAAGGGGCTAGCTTTGGGCCTATGCTCAATTGTAGATAGAGGATTTTGGGTCCTTAAACTACTTCTAAAATCCTAAAGGTTTATATATGAAGTTTGAGTTTGATTTATATATGGATGTAAAACTAGGACTTTGGGTTACAATAGAGATACCAGACCAGATCGGTGCCTATCCAGGGCTCGGAGTCAGTAGACATATATATGTGAATGTTTACCACAGACCCAAGACAATAATCAGATTTCAAGGGGTTTCTAAAATGTCTGCCTTACAGACAATACCCAAGAGAGAGTATTTAGTTATTTCTACTTACAAACATCCCTACTGCAATGTATTCTTCTCAACACTTAATCCAAAACATTCAATCTACTCCTTGAGCAGAAGTAATAGACTAAATATTCAATATAGAAAACCTATATTCTAGAATCTATAACACCACTTAGATGTTCAGAGTTAGAAGAAAAACACATTCAGTCTGGAGACAAATAACAAAACACATGCAATGAAGCATTACTCATTTAAATCAACATGAAATCGATAATTCTGTGCATAATACACACAACATACAACTCATAAACTCACAAAGACACCTGAAATAGAGTCACCAGAAAGTTGTATTCCTACTGCAGCACCAAAATTTGTCCAGTTTCCAACAACCAACAAGTAACACAGTTTGGCTTTTTATACCAAGACTGTGTACCCGGCAAAATTTATTACAAGGCAAATAAAAAATCTACCAGATTCAATGCATGAGGAATGGCACTCAGAAATATTCATCGCTATGGGGAGACAGAGAGGAATGAGCAGATGGAATCGGGATCCATGCCGCCGTTCAAGGACATTCATCTTCAAACGGGTTGTTGACCCGTCCATCATCGACCCATACCGCTGCAACTTTGCCATTAATGCTTTAGCTACTCACAGCCTCTCTGAAATGCAGCAATGATGTACCACTGAGAATTTCCCGCTCAAAAACAACCGCACCCGCTCAGGAAAAATCCATTGCTGCAAGCTCAAAACAAAGCCGTCGATCAAAGAATTCATCGCTGGGATCAACGGTCGCAAAACATGCATAAAGAGTCGCTAGCCAATGATATCGTGCCATGTAGGCACCTTAATTTTCTATCGCTGACCCTCCGCTCTTTCCATTTTACCTTTTCGCCCTTGTATATGCAAAAACACATGCATATACAAACACCTTATATACAAGTCAGACCCTAAATTTGTTGGAACAAATTGAAATTCAATTCGGGTCCGGCTTGTATCCTTTTCTTGCATTCATCGCTTTGTATATTACGGAATATACAAGCGTAAAACATATACAGGGTGGATGCCAAGTACCCTTTTTACTGGAATGGAACATCTCTTGGAATCCGCATTGTATCCCTCCATTGTACATTTGGTTGCATATTGACATGTATAAACATATATACAACTCACGGACCCCAAACATTTATATAGCAGCCTGAAACCATCATCAAGTCCGAAATGTATGTCCCTCATTGTATATCTGCAATATACAATGCACACAAACATGCAAACCACGGAAATCAACCTTTTGTCTGCTACAATGCACTTCCATTTCGCGTCCGGGTTGCATGTATGAAATGTATATTTGATTGTATATCCAAATATACAATCCCAAAAATACAAGTGGTGGGCCCCCAATTTTGCAACTTGCTTTGCATTTGTCCTTTTGCACTTTTCTGCCTTTGTATCTAACCGTTGTATGTTTGAACATACAAACCAAATATACATGCAACCCAATATGCAAGCAGTGAATATTCCTGGAATCTTCAATGTATATTCTACCCTTGTACATCCTCCTTTTGAACCCGATATGCATTTGGAAATGTATACAATCTGCAGAATATCCCTAGGAATCTTCAAAAGATTCCCTCTTGTATATATGACCTGATATGCATCTAAAATGCATCTAACTCACTTTCTCGAAGGACGATGGAGATTTTGCACCCGCCAATACATATTTTTGACCTGCACGCATATACAAACCATTTTGTGCACACAGAGACACTTGCACCTTAACTGACTTTAGCATTTTCTGACTATAGAGGCCAAAAGTATTATAATTTTTTGGACCTTTGGGAATTTGAATGCATGAAACCAGATTGCTCATGTAGGTGGTAACATGGCCACCATGGACCTTTGACACAGGGGAATGCCTATACATTTTCTTGTAGTGGTAGATGAAAAGATCATACCCCCTTACGGGAGTCCACACATCTCCTACTTGTTTGTATTCATCCTCTAATTTCTCTGCGTTTGGATTTAATTGGGTATTCTTCCAGGATGTTTGCCCTAATTTTGGACATTGGTCTATTTGTTGGAGTCCAGGACAACACTTAGAGGGGGGGTGAATCAGTGTTGTGAAAACTTTTTCACGTTTTGCAACTTTTGAATTACAAGACAAAGAGGATAAATAAGACATCAACAATCTATCAAATTCATATGCACATGTATGATGATGAAAAGAGTGAACAGAAACTTATATGTAAAACATCTAAAACACACACATAGATACAAATCATGACAGAAATTTCAGGAGTGGAAAACCCTCTTGGGGTAGAAAAAACCACTCAAAACTGCCTCACTGGCTTAATTGAAAAGCATGCCTCACTGGCTACATATAGGTCTCACTGACTAGGCAAGCCTCACTGGCTACAAAGAAGCCTCCTGGCTACAATATGCTTCACTAACAAATATAATCACCATTAGAAGATATAAACAAAATTAGATGGTTACTCTGTTTCCAGACAATTCATTGTTCTATCTCTGCATCATTCAATACAAACTTCTTCATCTGTAATTTCATCTTTTACCTTGCCTTCAAAAATCAAAATTGATATCTCTGTGTGTATGTCTTCAAACTACATCTGCATACATGCTCTGCCATCAATTAATTTTCAATTATCTCCTGTATTGAATTCATCTCAACTCAAAATCTCACACTCTCTAAACAAATTCTTTATAGGATGCATATATGTATCAATCCACACATACAATTTACAAAACCCCTGAAATATAATTAAAAATGAAAAACAACTTTTCATTTCTTCTTCTTTCATATTCCTCTTTCATTCTTCTCCTTCTCTGTTTTCATTTTCACTTGCAAAAAAAAAATGATAAACTTGACCTTTCATATTCCTTTCTCAAACATTTCAATCTGAACAATTTTTGTCTCCAATATTATCCCTGCATAAAACATTCAACAAAATATATCTCTGAAAAATAATCTTCAGTTAATTCCAATCATTTTGCCCCTGTCAAAAATAAAACAATAACTCTTCATATTCCTCTGTGCACTTCAATAACCTCTTCAATTTCTTCTTTGCAAATATGATCTTCAATGAAATAATAAATCTTCAAATCCATTCTATAATCTGCCTTCATAAAAACATTCTTTTTCATTATTTTCCTTCTAAAAATCTTCTTTATATTCTTTCCAAAAAAACTTTTCTTTTTATCTCTATATTCATTGCACGAGAGAAAGAAAGGCCCACTTGTGTTTAGAAATTAGAAAAAAAACTTTATAAAAGTCTCCTCAAAGATCTTCTTGAAAATTGCCTTTTACTTTCTTGAAAATAGCTTATAAAAATCATTTTAAATGCTGTCATAAATAGATGACATCAAAAGGCCACCTAAATGGGAGTTTAGAAAAGATTTCTAAATTTGAAATAAAGCCTTTGATCTCCATTCGAACCATTAAGTCTTTGATGGCTTTTTGTGGGGACCGGTCAAAAACATGACTTAAGACCCTTTAAGAAGGTAACAATAAGTGATATGACTTGCTATAGTGGGTGAACACAAAATTAAAACATAAAGTGCATTCTTTAGAATACGGGCAGTGGAGGGTAGAGAGGGTATACATAAGACTTAGTGCTCATTAAGGATATGTTAAGAATTTAACAAGATTTTTCAAGAGATTAAGGACTTTATACAAATGACAAGAAGAACCCTAGTAAATTCAGAAGAGATTTTTAACAATAAGATATGAAGGCTTATGATGGTTTGGGACTTTGGAGTCTTAGACCAAGATTTAGGGCTTAGAGGCATTGTATCAATTATGAATAAAGAGCATCAAGTCATGTCCTTGAAGTCCTTAAAATCTGCTATATCTGAGTAACACCATAACAAAGAGATGGATCTTATCAACCATTATGGTGACACAACTTAGGAGTCCCATCTATAAAAAAACTTTGAAGGAGATTGTGAACTCATGCAAGAGTATATATCTTAAATGTCTAATGACACCATTATCTCCTAAGTCATCCTTTAAAGATATCAAGGAGAATGAAAAACAATTCTGCATCTAGTGAGAAGTATACCTCATTCCTGTGAATATGTCAAGGACAACAAACTCCTCATTAAAGAACTCAAGACAACATGATGCATGATCAAACTTCATCCTGCAACAATAACATCCATATTTGTGATATCATCTTGCCAAACTCCTGATGATGAATCATTTGAAACAAACTCCTGATGATGTACAACTTTACCAAATAGGTCTCAAGCAACCACTAACCCGTGAGAAGAAACAACATCAACTGAGAATACCTTATCCTCCAAAACACCATGAAGATATATGAAGCCATATGGAACCCATGATCATGAACCTCTACCACTGCATGAAAACATCAAGATGACAAGATGTTCAAACTCAAACATAGCTTACCAAACATGTACTTGATCAGCAACACAACACACATAGCATCTTGTACTTGATCTGCATACTTCTCTTTTGACATCAATGACAATCAATCTCCATCACTATTAAGTCCTTGTTTAGGTGTCTTTTATTTAACTTTTGACTTTTAGCCTTAGGATTATCAGATGTTTCTTCCATGATGGAATGCAAGAGAATTTTCTTAGATGCAATTCTAAATCAGAAAGCTTAAACTTTAGAATACTTACTTGGAAAATCGAACTGTATCAGTTGCAGATGCTTTCCCCAGCTCCCGTGCTTGCATACTGAACCAAATATTTCAAGATTTCCCCTTTTACTCTACTCTGATCATTAATGGCAGCTTTCAAATCATCGAGGAAACATTAAATTTTTGCAACATATCACCTCCTATCACCTCGCCAAAATAATGATTTCGTTTGAAGGATTTATTATTTCTTTATTTATCGGGACCTCGTTATAGCTCAAATGGTGGTCTTGCCGAAATCCCTTCCTTTTGATATATGTGCCTTTCCTTAACATTTTCTTAATTATCGGCGTGTTCATTTTTTTTAGAGAGACTGAATATGGACTCCTTTCGACACTTCAAAATATCATTCATTCGGCAGGACATATCTCTAATTCACCCCGTCATGCTGAAATGGAATGTTACTTCTATATTTTGAAATCTCATCGATAAGTTCCTTTCGGGCCAGAATTTCAAAGATACCTCAGAAAGATTCATCCTAACACTCTGATATCTTTGTCTCTTCGAACTCGAAATGTCAGCTTGAAATACTTGTCAAGCGTTCATGTATGCGGATATTGATTTAATCGTTTTATCGGTGTGACACATTAAAGGTGTCACACCGACCTCCCGATCACCTTTTAACATTTTTCTAGGTGTCGAAGTGATTTTTGAAGAAGTCCTGCCAATATGTCGAAGGTTCTTCCATAAAGACTAAGGCTTTGACACACCGTATATGAATTTTTCGTGGGTCGAAGGCGGATATGGTGGGGACGCTAATTAACTAAATGAAAAGTACATGGCGGGGAATGGATCTTATGGGTGAATTCTTTAGGGTTTGAATTTTTGTCCCAACACATCCATCAATACATAAAGGATAGAGGAATTTTGTTAGATGTTGTAGTTGCAACTGCCCTGTTAGACATGTATGCAAAATGTGGAAGCATAGACAAGGCACGTGAACTATTTGACAGAATGCCTCAAAGAAATGTGGTCTCATGGACTGCAATGACTGCAGGATATGCACAAAATGGATTTGTTGAAAAGGCTTCAGAAATTTTAAGGCAAATGCAATTGGCTGGTGTAAAGCCAAATTCCACAACCTTTGCCACCATCCTCCCCGCTTGTGTCAAAATGAGAGCTTTGGAATAGGGTATGGACATCCATCAATACATAAAGGATAGAGGAATTTTGTCAGATGTTGTAGTTGCAACTACCCTGTTAGACATGTATACAAAATGTGGAAGCATAGACAAGGCACGTGAACTGTTTGACATAATGCCTCAAAGAAATGTGGTCTCATGGACTGCAATGGCTGCAAGATATGCACAAAATGGATTTGTTGAAAAGGCTTCAGAAATTTTAAAGCAAATGCAATTAGCTGGTGTAAAGCCAAATTCCACAACCTTTGCCACCATCCTCCCTACCTGTGTCAAAATTGGAGCTTTGGAATAGGGTATGGGCATCCATCAATACATAAAGGATAGAGGAATTTTGTTAGATGTTGTAGTTGTAACTGCCCTGTTAGACATGTATGCAAAATGTGGAAGCATAGACAAGGCACATGAACTGTTTGACAGAATGCCTCAAAAAAATGTGGTCTCATGGACTGTAATGATTGCAGGATATGCACAAAATGGATTTGTTGAAAAGGCTTCAGAAATTTTAAAGCAAATGCAATTAGCTGGTGTAAAGCCAAATTCCACAACCTTTGCCACCATCCTCCCTGCCTGTGTCAAAATGGGAGCTTTGGAATAGGGTATGGACATCCATCAATACATAAACGATAGAGGAATTTTGTCAAATGTTGTAGTTGCAACTGCCCTATTAGACATGTATGCAAAATGTGGAAGCATAGACAAGGCACATGAACTATTTGATAGAACGCCTCAAAGAAATGTGGTCTCTTGGACTGCAATGATTGCAGGATATGCACAAAATGGATTTGTTGAAAAGGCTTCAGAAAATTTAAAGCAAATGCAATTCGCTGGTGTAAAGCCAAATTCCACAACCTTTGCCACCATCCTCCCTGCCTGTGTCAAAATGGGATCTTTGGAATAGGGTATGGGCATCCATCAATACATAAAGGATAGATGAATTTTGTAAGATGTAGTTCCAACTGCCTTGTTAGACATGTATGTAAAATGTGGAAGCATAGACAAGGCACGTGAACTGTTTGACAGAATGCCTCAAAGAAATGTGGTCTCATGGACTGCAATGACTGCAGGATATGCACAAAATGGATTTGCTGAAAAGGTTTCAGAAATTTTAAAGCAAATGCAATTAGCTGGTGTAAAGCCAAATTCCATAACCTTTGCCACCATCCTCCATCTCTGTGTCAAAATGGGAGCTTTGGAATAGGGTATGGACATCCATCAATACATAAAGGATAGAGGAATTTTGTCAGATGTTGTAGTTGCAACTGTCCTGTTAGACATGTATGCAAAATGTGGAAGCATAGACAAGGCATGTGAACTGTTTGACATAATACCTCAAAGAAATGTTTTTTTTTGGTAAACACTACCAGATATGGGGGTAGCTCCCTATATTAAAATATTAAAAAAAAGATACATAGAAAGCTGAGGCATTACATCTAGTGATATATATAACCTATGCCTTCAACAATATCCACCATCCTAGCTATTACATTTTCATCAATCAGACCCGGGTTGGCTTCCAAGAATTTCAAAAACTCTCCTATGTTATTTTCTTTCTCCACGCCCTTTTTATAGAGGGCCCAGCCTTTGTGCAGCTTCACCTTCTTCTCCTCATTCAGGTTGAGGGTGGCAAGAGCAAATCCCTGTTTGGGCTCCGCTGCCACACCATCCATGGAAATCCTGACCATGTCCATCAGATCTTCCCTCACCAATCTCATCGTAGCTCTCAGCCCCCAGAGCCTTGCTCCCACAACCTATACATAGTTCTAGAAAAAATGTTCTAGTACTTGTCCGTCATGCGTGTGCCCTCCTAACCAGAAACCAACCCCGATCACTTTCAAGATGGCCACTTTTTCTTCATCAGAGGCTTTGTTGAATATGTACACAATCTGTTGCCCTCTGGTTTCATCCTCCTTGCAGTGGCACTCCACTCCAAAATGCTGAGGCATCACTTCATTTGGACCATTCCTGAGAACAAACAACATAATCTCCTTCAATCTCGCCTTAGCTTAAAAAGAAGCCTGTGGACAAGTTCTCCCCCGACCTCCAATCCCGAGGATCGCCATTCCATGTGCAAGATTTTGCCACCTATGGGAAGGTGGTACATTCGCATCATTTGGACTACCTCCATTTGTAGGTTTGTTCTTAGAGTCTGCCATTGTATCTTGCTTTAGGATTCTCTTGCTTCTCCTATGGTGGATTCTTGTTTTATAGAAGCCTTGAGAGGCTTCATCAAAGCCTGCAGATCCCAAGACTAGAAAATGAGAGGATGGACTATGTTGAGCTTGCAACTGATTTGCACTTTAGCAGTACTTCTATGCTCATTCCGCCCACCTCCATTTGGACTCACTTCCGTCGTTGCCTTCAAGAGATTGATGTGTGACAAACCTTGCACTAGTAATTGATAGGAACATCCTTTCACTTTTGCAGTAGTGGACAATTTCATGAGTCTCATAACATATGGTGCAATTAGGTGTCTGTTGAGCAAGAGAGAAGTATATGGCATTAATAGCTTGAGCTCCCACCACTAGATAGTTTGTAGTTGTATGCCCCTTAGTGTGGCACTTTGTTCATCATAAACAGAAAACTAGGATAGAGGAATTTTGTCAGATGTTGTAGTTGCAACTACCCTGTTAGACATGTATGCAAAATGTGGAAGCATAGACAAGGAACGTGAACTATTTGACAGAATGCCTCAAAGAAATGTAGTCTCATAGACTACAATGATTGCAGGATATGCACAAAATATGGAATCATAGACAAAAAAATGTGAACTGTTTGACAGAATTCCTCAAAGAGATGTCATCTCATGGAATGCAATGATTGCAGGATGTGCACAAAATGGATTTTGCAAGGATGCTCTCAAAATATTTGAATTAATTAAGCACTCTGGAACATATCCTAACATTGTAAGCTTTGCTTGTATTCTAGGTGCATGCAACCATACAGGTTTAGTGGATGAGAGCTGTACATACTTCAATCACATTTGTAACCCTTATTGCATTACACCTACAATTGATCATTATGTGTGCATGTTTGACCTCCTTGCCCATGCTGGCTATCTTGAAGACATCCTAAACTTTATCTTTCTTTCTAAATCCCCAAATTTGCCCTATTCCCGCTCACATTGAAGACCTGCGAGTGGGAATAGGGCTAACATTTTTTCTTTCTAAAATTGGCCGGATAAAGCCATATTGCTAACTTCATTTTTTTTTCAAACAAAATAGACCTTTATATTAAGGTTACTCATGAACCTTAAGATAAATAATTATTGGAAAAAAATTGTGCATTCCTTAATGACACGTAAGAGAATTTAATCAACTGCTACTTAAAAACTCTTTAATTTTTCTGTCTAATGCAGGTTATTAGATTAATAGTGAAAAAGAACATACATGGACCAAGCAATTTGTGGCACTTAAGGTTATGTAATAGAATTTATAGTTGATAGTTAAATTTATAACAAAATTTTTTATGATCTTTACGAATGTTTATTAGAATTGTTGCATGTTTTACATCATCGGAATGACATATTAGCTGTAACTTTTTTGAAATTTTATTATGGTATGTGCACTTTGATATGATGTAATATGATTATGGTTTTGTTTCATATGTTTTAATATTAGATATATAATAGAAAAATAAATTATTGCATGAAATAAATAATAACTTTTCATTTTAAATTTTTTTTTTGCAAAACATGGGTCTTCTAGAAGATCAAGATGATCCTTATGATAGAGATCCAGATTATGTTGGTTTTGGTATAGATCACATGGCAGAGGATGATGACAACGCAGATACAGAAGACAACGAGGCTGATGATGATGATGATGACGACGACGACGATGATGATGATGATGATGATCACGATGGTGATGGTGATGATGAGGCAGTTGTTGGTAGTAGCCAGTGACATTCATGATCATATAGACTGCACCATAGATCATTGTTGATATATCGTTATGATTCCTCTTTTCATGGTCACTATCATATGTATCATTTTCACGGCCTGCAGTACCATATTAATGAGTTGTATCATAAATTTATGTATCATTTTGACTTATATCATTTAGACATGTATCATCTTGACTTGTATAATTTTAAGTTACATAATTTATCATTTTTACTTATATCATTTGTACATGTATCATTTTGACATGTTATTGATCTACTGGCATATTTGACTTTCACTTGTTTTAGTTATATATGATGATGATCTTATCAGTATTGACTTGTCAATTTATATATATTGAAAGTGGTCAATGATTTTTGGATGGATATTTATTACGTATGATGATTTTAATTTACTGCTCAGGATGGATGTCAAATTGAATTAAATTATAGATATTTGACTCACTTGTTTTAATTATAGATGATGATCATGTTATAATAATTATCTTGTTATTTAATCATGTGAGTTAAATAGTTAAATTACTTACTCTATAATCATATGAATTATTGAAGAGGCATGATATATTTAACTAATTAAATTGAAATAAAACATATTAAATTAATAAATGTATGCAAAACAAGAAGCATTTTTAGAAGCAAAAAAGGAAGTAACAATGGAAGCCAAACTAGAAGCAAACCAGAAGCAATCTTGGAAGCAAAACTTGGCGTTATGTAGGAAGCAAAAATAGAAGCAATTCAGGTAGAAAACAAAGAAGTAAGAATGCAAGCAATTTTAGAAGCAAAAAAAATGCAATAATAGTAGCCATATTAGAAGCAACAAAAGATGCAAAAATGGAAGCAACAAGCGACGTTATATCGGAAGCAAAACTAGAAGAAAAACCAGAAGCAAAATTAGAAGTAACAGTGGAAGCAAAATTGGAAGCAAAACCAGATGCAAAATTGGAAGCCAAACCGGAAGTAAAATCAGAAGCAAAACCAGAAGCAAAATTGGAAGCGAAACTGGAAGCAAAAGTGGAAGCAAAAGTGGAAGCAAATCTGGAAGCAAAATTGGAAGCAAAATTGGAAGCAAAACTGGAAGCAAAACCAAAAGAAAAATTGGAAGCAAAACTGGAAGCAAAATTTGAAGCAAAAGTGGAAGCAAAAGTGGAAACAAAATTGGAAGCAAAATCAGAAGCAAAATTGGAAGCAAAATTGGAAGCAAAACCGGAAGCAAAATTGGAAGCAAAATTGGAAGCAAGACTGGAAGCAAAACCGGAAGCCAACCTGGAAGCAAAACCGGAAGCAAAATTGGAAGCCACAATGGAAGCAAAACAGGAAGCAAAACTGGAAGCAAACTTGGAAGCAACACAAGAAGCAAAATCAGAAGCCAAACTAGAAGCAACAAAATCTAGCACTAAACCTGGCACTAAAATCCGGTGCTAAACCCGATGCTAAACCTGGCACTAAATCCAGTGCAAAAGTGAAATGCAATTGGATGTTGAGTTTGGCGCTGATAGAAGTGTCTAATTGATGGACTCAAATGCACTAAATTCCAGTGCTATTTTAGGCACTAATTACCTGTTTTGTTGTAGTGGTTAATCTGATTTCAAATTAAAACAACATTGCTGCAACAAATATCATGAAGATAAGAAACTGAAAATCATTCTAAACCAAATCAAACTCATACCCACTGAAGCTCTACTGATGTAGATATAAGAAGTCTCAAAGCACCCTGAGAGCACACTGAACCCATTGAAATCACTAAAATATGCAAGTCTAAAATAGAGAATAGCAAGGCAATAATCTAAAAATGCATATAAACCTTAACCTCGAAACCAATACCCTACCAAACCTAATTTGTTTAATCCAAAACCTTCTTAATCACTCCCTACTAGGCTAGGTACCACCAAGTAGTCAATTTAGACAAAGAAAATGGAGGTGCTTCATACCTCTAAACCCCACGCCACTCCTAAGACATGTATGACATGTCCTTGAAAGGTAAAACCAACATTTAGGAAAGATTTCCCTTCAAAAAGAGCTTCAAACAACTATTAGTCTCATTAAATTAGTGCCTTGGACTTGGAAAGAAAATTCAACCATTAAAGAGGATTTTTAGCCTTGACCAACAGAAGTATTGCACCTGGAAAATGAGTATGGCCTCCTTGTGATGCACAACAATTTCAATCAAAATTAGAACTTTGCCAAAATTGAAATCACAATTGAAAATGATCATCCAATCACCTCAAAAACTCACACCAAAACATCAAACTCAAAATACATCAAATTCCTCCATCGTAGCACAATGTGATTCTTGAAATGAAACTAGCATAACCAGCTAGGGGGTTTTCTTCTTCGAAACCAGTATTTTTGAGAGGGTTTTTGTCCTCAATAAAATGGCGAGAAGAACATAGGTTCTCTCAAAATGCATATAGCAAATATCATATCACCATAACCTCAACAATTAGCTCTAGAACTCCTTTTACCACTTTTTGGAGTGAATATAATATTACTTCTCTCGTTTCCCTCCAGAAAGCTCCAGTTTTGAAAATAAATAATAATTCTTTTCATGAGCAGAGTACCCTTGAGCCTACAACCTCCTATACACACAACCTAAAACACTTTTATTAAATAATTATACCTTAGTTGCCTTTTTTATTTATCCTCCTCAAGACAACATAATTTATAACTATTTAATAATTTAATTATCCACCCAAGTTGCAGAAAGCATCAAAATGATTCAAACATAAACTTTTGATCATACATAATGCTTCTGAGGACTTAGGATGATGAACTATAGCAACTTGGTGTCATTCTAAAATATCCTGCTTCTCCAAGAAGTGTGGAGAGCTCCAAAAGGATGGAATTGCATTCTAAAAGTATCATGAGGCTTACCAGGATACTTGAACTTGCCATCATGAATTACCTTTGCCTATCACTACTGTGCTCTCCAAGAAAGTTGGAGTTCTCCCTTACACCTCCAATTAGCCTACAAGAAAACTTAGAAAATAGGCTAGTTGTCTCCAAACCAATTATGCTTGAGAAGGGGACATTACACTTGGTAAAAGTTTTATGTAATTAGTTGTTATGTCTCAGTATTTAATGGCATTCAATGTGTACATTTTTACATACAAGTAATTATCAATTATCATTCACATACTCTAATCTCTTCTAGGAGAATGATTCTAGGAACACTTGACTTTAGAGCACTAAAAGGAAGTCTAATTCTACATCAAATCATTCTAGGACATTTGCTTGATTGAAGAGTGTTGCCTTCGATCATTTCCACAACTTTAAAGTCGATCGAATCAATGGGGTGGACCTAGGAGAACTTGACCCTCGTGATACAAAAATTTACCCAAGTATTTTTAATACTATTAGTCCTTGATAATCAATGAAGAGCAAAGATCACTAGAAATAAGCAACATTTGTCCACTATAAGCAAGTCATTCCCATAGCTTATAGATCACTTATGTCTGTCACTTCATTCCCACAATACAATGGGTGAGACTAATCTTATAAGGCACAAATTCAATCCACAAAGATTTAAATACTATTTTGATTCCAAGGAGATTTATAGACAGTATAAATTTTCAATATTGAGACAAGTGGAATTTACTATTACATCGAGTTTTATTCTTCATTGCAGTTCCCACAAATATGTGCCTTAATCTCTCTTGTTTACTTTTCAAAGTGGCATGTTCGATTTATTATCCCCATATGTAATTAATTAACCTGTTTATTTATGCTTGATTTGTGTGCATTAATCAGTTTCCCTAGATTAAACTTAGGGAAAGGTTATTTTCCTCTAAAAAATTATAATGAGAAATTTTATAAATATAAAAAAGAATTAAAATATGTATCATCGCTTTATAAAGTTGTAATGGTGAAATTAGCATACCCATGTCATTTCTCATTTATTTTTGTGCCCATCTTGATGAGAATGTCTTAATACAATAACATATCAACAAGTGGCATATTCTTGTGCTATTTTTGGCTCATGGCCTAATCCCTAACCATCTTCATTTCACCCCTATCACACTTATTCTCATATGTTTGTTATCTATTCATCCCTATTAGCACCTATTCCATACATTTTCTCCCTACCTTGAGATCACCACCTTATCACTACAAATCATTTTCGTGTGGCTCAATATTGGTCCAAGTAAATCTCAAGGACTGTGAGAATGATCCATAAATCCTGAGAAGTTTCAAATTTCAATTTAAACTTTCTGTAACATCCCAACTAGAATATTAAATAAAAATTAAATCATAATTGAGCAAATATTCACACATTTTTTTAACAAATTAGGAGAAA